>OX246753.1:103535026-113535026 GCA_945910035.1 Brachypalpus laphriformis | reverse complement strand
TGCGGTTGACACTTCTTCCAATGGCCAGCCATTTTGTTTCCGGGTTTTACATTTCATTCTCGATCTCGAAGCCAAGGGAAGAGGTGCAAACCGCGGTAAGTATTATATATACGTTTACATGAAATCTGTAAAAATCTATTACATCCCTTGTAGAAATAAACGTGTGATTTGCAACGTTTGAGCGTGCGCTTTATTTTCCCTAATCGAGAACATCTTTATTTCGCGGTTGGTCAGCTTTGTTTCGTGTGGTTGTTTGTTTGCGTACCACATGTTGAGTCGCACACCGCCTCGACGCAGTCCACGAAACCACGGAATGGAATCTATGGTGCCAACTACTTCCACAGCCGCCGTAAGTAGCGCCGGCACCGCAGGGTCTTCTGAAAGTGATGCCCCAGCCGCCGCATCCACAGCGAATCCTGCCCCGATTCCACCAGCCGCACTAACTGAGACTCCTGAGTACATTGCGTCGATCTTGTCAGCCGCCACTAAGACTTCCGAGTGCACAGCGCCCCTGCAAATGCAAAACAGTGCAAATGCAGTAGCAAACTCTTCAGCCATGAGTGGGACTCCTGGATACACTACGTCTGCTGCCATAGCCACCCCAGTTTCTATTACAGATGATTCTGGAGGAGCCGCCGCTACTCGAGCAGACCAAATGTACATTATTTCGTTACAGGAACAGATTGCTGCATTGGAAGGACAACTCAAGGCCACGCAAGTCCAGTTAAGGAGTAGTGATTCGCAGTGCAACACGCTTAAATTGGCGATGCAGTCGTTGCCATTGTACCAGCCTATCAGTCAAGCGCCACTGCCAGTCACATGTGATCAGCCGCCAGCCGCCCAGGCAACGATGTCATTCGTTCATGCCCATGCCAAGCCGTCAGCCACGTATGCACCACCGCTAGGTACATATGCAATGCCGTTAACCACATACGCACCACCGTTAGGTACATATGCACTGCCGTTAGCCACATATGCACCACCGCTAGGTACACATGCACCACCGTTAGGTACACATGCACTGCCGTTAGTCACACATGCGCCGCAGCCAGCGACGTATGCACCGCAGCCAGTCGTGAATGCGTCGCTACCTGCATCTACGTATGCACCACAATATTTGCATACACAGCCGCCACGTATGTACGCACCGTCGCCACATTCGTACATACAGACTCCACTTTCTCAAGAGCCACAGCCGTCCAATTCAGGCAATGTTCGGAGCCAGTTGTCGGGAACCAACGTATACACCTTGACGCCACGTAAGGTTCAGGATCTTCCTATGTTTTCCGGGAATCCAGACGACTGGCCGATGTTTTACAATACGTTCTTGCAGACAAATGCCGCCTTCAACTATACGAATTTGGAGAACAACCAGAGGCTTCAAAAATCTCTTCAAGGTGAAGCAAAGGAAGCCGTTAAATCCCTCTTGATTCACCCGGACAATATTGGAAGTATCATAGAAGAATTGCGTTTTCGTTTTGGTCGCCCGGAACAACTTATCAACAGCCAGCTGAGTCAAGTTCGTGATATACAGCCTGTCAACGAATCCAATATGGCTCGTCTCGTTCCATTCGCAACAAAGGTGAGGAACTTGGCAGTGTTTTTACAATCTGTCAACGGCCAACAGCACATTGCAAACCCATCACTGCTGAAGGAACTAGTTTGTAAGCTGCCCATGACCAAGCGAATGGAATGGGCGAGATACGCAACAATGATGCAGCCATACCCAACGATCGTCAACTTCAGTGACTGGCTCTCTGACGTAGCCAGATTAGTTTGTTCCGTCCAGGATAATGATGACAAGGAGCCGAAGCGACGCCTGCCGGTGTTGCACACTATGGAACCCCAGGAAACTAGATCTCCAAGATGCCCTTTGTGTCAAGAGGCGCACAAGGTCAATGAATGCAGAAAGTTCGTCAAAGCAACGGTGCAGGAACGATGGTTGAGTGTGAAGCAACATGGTCTATGCTTCACGTGCCTAAAGAAAGGACATACCACTCGTAGCTGCCGTGTGAAGAATATTTGTGCCACAAATGGATGCCAGAGAAGACACCACAAACTACTACATGATGTCCTGCCTAACCCTACTCCGTTGACTAATGTGAGTCAACAAACTCCTCAATGTTCCACCACTGGTAGTGTGCTAGCTACAAAGGAGATTGCCAACAACGACCGGAAGCTCTTGTTTCGTGTTTTGCCAGTGACGTTGCACGGCCCAAATAAATCCGTCAATACTTATGCACTTTTCGATGACGGATCGTCGATTTCGATGTTGGATGTGGACCTGATTAAGGAGATTGGCCTCAAAGGTAGCCCGCGCCAGCTCAATATGCAATGGGTTGCTGGAAAACAGGCACAGGAGCCCTCGTTAGTTGTTGACCTGCAGATAAGTGGAGCAGGTTCGAAGAAAAGGTATGCACTTCGGCATGTATATGGTGTTTCCGGCCTCAAGTTACCAACTCAAAGCCTCAAGGAGTCGGATTTGAATGGAATTTCAAATCGTCTGAAGGAGTTTCCTATGCAGTCATACTCCAACGCTGTTCCGAGACTTTTGATCGGGCTCGATCATTGTCATTTGGGTATGACGATGGAACTACGGAGTTTAGGTAAGCATGGGCCGTATGCAACGCGGACGAAGCTTGGTTGGGCTGTGTTTGGTCCCACGCCGATGATCACGCACACGAGCACACCTGCGTGCCTCCTGACCTACACCAAGTCCGCTGATGCCGTTATACATGACCTGGTTGATGACTATTTCCGCACGGAGAGTTTTGGAGTCAGAGCATGCCCCGCAGTCGAATCCAAGGAAGACATTCGTGCCAGAAGCATTCTCGACTCAACTACAAGGAGGATTAACGGTCGATTCGAGGTTGGCTTGTTGTGGAAAGCTAATGATGTTGTTTTGCCAGCCAATTATTTTATGGCACAGAAGCGCTTAGTCGGAGTAGAGCGCAAGATGAAGAGGAACGAAGACTTCGCCGCCGCCTACAAATCGATCATGCGAGATTATGTGGATAAAGGCTATGCCCGTAAGCTGCAGCCAGCAGAAGCCGCCGTCACGGGGCCAAGGACGTGGTATTTGCCTCATTTCGGGGTAGTTAACCCCAACAAGCCTCAAAAGCTACGCCTAGTTTTTGACGCTGCCGCCGAGATGAATGGAGTATCACTCAACTCCTTCCTACTGAAGGGTCCTCAAGAGTACCAGCCACTGCCATCTGTTTTCTTCAACTTCCGAGAAGGAGCAGTCGCTGTCTGTGGAGACATCAAGGAGATGTTCCACCAGATTGGAATTCGCCAGGAGGATAGAAGCGCCCAAAGATTTTTGTGGCGCGATGGAGATGACAGCAAGCCGCCTGATATTTATGAGATGCTGGTGATGACGTTTGGAGCGGCCTGCTCGCCTTGCGCTGCTCAGCACGTCAAGCTCAAAAACGCCTTAGAGCACAGCAGCATATATGATCTTCGTGCCGTCAAATCCATCACTGATTTTCATTATGTTGACGACTTCGTCGACAGCTTTGGATCCGTCGAGCATGCGATCCGGATCTCAACTCAAGTTCGAGAAATACACAAGGCCGCTGGTTTTGAGTTGCGGAACTTCAGTTCGAACTCGGAAGCTGTCCTCCGAGCTTTGAAGTGTCCTGCAGCAACTAACGGAGAGACTCTTCTGCAAGCTGAAAAGGTCCTGGGAATGTTCTGGCAGCCAGGTAAGGACAAGTTCCAATACAAGCTGCAGTTCCACCGAGTGAGCAGAGACGTCATTGATGGAAGCCGACGCCCCACAAAGCGGGAGCTGCTCAGCATCGTAATGTCGGTGTTCGATCCGCTTGGATTTTTGTGCCCTTTCGTGGTAGCCGCGAAGCTGGTGATGCGTGAGGTTTGGCGTCGGGACTTGCTGTGGGATGAAGAACTGCCGGAAAATATCTGCACCTTCTGGAACAAATGGCGCCTCCAGTTACCCAACGTTATCGAGATGACAGTTCCTCGATATTACTTCCGACGTGGTGCCCCTAAGGATCTTCAGCTCCACGTTTTTGTCGACGGAAGTGAGGACGCCTTTGCAGCCGTTGCATATTGGAGGGCAACGAATCAGGATGACGTGCTCGAGATCGCGTTCATATGCGCGAAGACGAAATGCACTCCATTGAAGCCGTTGACCGTGCCTCGTATCGAGCTTCAGGCCGCAGTTTTGGGTTCAAGGCTCATGAACACTGTGCTTGAAGGACATTCTGTCGCTGTTTCCCGAAAGGTCCTTTGGAGCGACTCTTCGACGGTGATCAAATGGATTCACAGTGAGAGCCGTCGGTACAAGCCGTTCGTGGCTCATAGAATCGCCGAAATTTTGGAGACCACGGAGCAGACTAGCTGGAGGTGGGTGCCGACAACCGAGAATCCAGCAGACGACGCTACGAGGGCTAAGAGTCAGGTTGACTTTAGTTTATCATCCAGGTGGTTGAATGGTCCAGCCTTTTTGTCACAGTCGGAGGAGAACTGGCCAGTCAATGCCAACGTCCAAGGTTCTTACGACTCCGAGGAAGAGCTTCGCCCTAAATACGCCCTCGTCGTGGTAAGTAACAGCCTGATAGATTGGAACCGCTTTTCTTCTTTCAGACGGACCGTTAGAACTATGGCCTGGGTGTTGCGTGTTTTCAATCGCAATAAGGATTACGCCTTAACAGCTGATGAGTTAGATGCCGCCGAAAGACAGCTTTGCCGCCAAGCTCAACGCCAAGCCTTTACCGCTGAAATAAGTCTAATTCAGCGTGGCTTACCAGTTCCGGAGAGCAACGAGCTCTCTAAGCTTATGCCGTACCTTGACGAGGAAGACGTTCTCCGCGTCTATGGGCGCATTGATGCCGCGTCCTGGTTGACGCATGCCGCCAGGAGACCTATCATACTGCCTTCTGTTCACCGATTTACAACGCTCGTGGTTGCCCATTGCCATGACAAGATGATGCATCAGAATACGGAAGCTGCAATTTGCGAGGTACGTCGCAAGTACTGGGTGCCCCGCCTGCGTCAGGTTATGCGGAAAGTCGTCGCCAACTGCAGGGTCTGCAGACTTCGCAAAGCCATTCCGATCCCGCCAGTGATGGGAGCCTTACCAGAGGACCGGCTCATGCCGTACTTGAAACCATTCTCGTACACCGGTTTGGACTACTTCGGTCCGCTCACCGTCTCCATTGGTCGCAGTATCGAGAAACGGTGGATAGCGCTATTCACTTGTTTGACGGTGAGAGCCATTCACCTGGAAGTAGCGCGTGACCTGTCAACGGATGCGTGTATCATGGTTATACGCAATTTTATTAACCGCCGAGGATTGCCACTAAGGATGCCCAGCGACAATGGGAAGAACGTCATTGGTGCCGACCAAGAAGCGAAGCGTTTTTCT
Source organism: Brachypalpus laphriformis (assembly GCA_945910035.1). NCBI lineage: Eukaryota > Metazoa > Arthropoda > Insecta > Diptera > Syrphidae > Brachypalpus > Brachypalpus laphriformis. Next base: position 113,529,634 of record OX246753.1, on the reverse strand, counting down.
CAGGTCTTCGATTGCCACCGGATCCAAGACGAGCTGTCAGCGAAGGGGATCGACTGGCGCTTCAATTGTCCAAACAATCCGTCCGAAGGAGGTGCCTGGGAGCGCATGGTGCAGTGTGTGAAGCGTGTTCTGCGACACACGCTCAAGGAGGTTTCGCCACGAGAGCACACTCTACAGTGCTTGGTAATTGAGGCGGAGAATGTGGTAAACTCTCGACCACTAACCCACCTGCCAGTGACGGTCGACCAGGAGGAGCCGCTTACTCCCAATCACTTTCTGCTGGGTTCAGCCAACACAGCGCAGACACCTAGGATTCTGGAAGCAGACGTGAAGCTATGCCGCTTAAGGAAGCAGTGGAGAGTCGCCCGCCAATTGAGGGACAGGTTTTGGAAGCGATGGGTACTTGAGTACCTTCCAACTTTGACACGGCGAGTTAAGTGGTGCCGAATGACGAAGCCGGTCGAGGTCGGAGATCTGGTTTTTATCTGCGACCCCAACGTACCCAGGCGAGAGTGGAAGCGAGCCAGAGTTCAACGTGTGCATCAGGGAGCAGATGGAGTTGTCAGACGAGCCGAGGTGCAGACGAACACAGGAGTTCTATCTCGTCCAGTTTCAAGATTGGCCGTATTGGATGTGGAAGCCGATGGTGAATCGGACCGATTCACGGGGGCGGGGATGTGGAAAACCCATTAATCCAAAAGCGCCATCTATTTGACAATACGAATGTAATTTGAATTGGCATTACTTTTCTTGCTGCGGTTGACACTTCTTCCAATGGCCAGCCATTTTGTTTCCGGGTTTTACATTTCATTCTCGATCTCGAAGCCAAGGGAAGAGGTGCAAACCGCGGTAAGTATTATATATACGTTTACATGAAATCTGTAAAAATCTATTACATCCCTTGTAGAAATAAACGTGTGATTTGCAACGTTTGAGCGTGCGCTTTATTTTCCCTAATCGAGAACAATCCGAGAGTATTGTTGTCACGAAAAAGCTTCTCAAATCTCCTTTCGGATTCGGCATTAAACTGTAGGTCCCTTCCATTGGTGTGAAAAATATATCGCACACAACATGAGTGGTTGCGAGAAGCTAGGCCCTGGCACTTTAAAGAGCTGTTGCGCCAAATATTTATTTTTTATTTTTTTTTTTATGTGGTTGGCTATTATTCACAATACAGATTGTGTTGCAACGAAATTCAAATTCGTAATATTATAATTGTAGGAAACAAGAAAATATTTGCAGTGACATCTATGGCAACGAATATTAAAACTATTTAAATGTTAACAGTTTCTTACAGCCAGTACACTTGAACAAACACAGATGGTGCAAGTTTCTATGGAGGATATCTATGATGGCGGATATTTTGTTTCTGTTTATTAGCGCATGGAACACATTTTTCCGCAGACATAGTATGAAAGTGGCATTTCACTAGCAGTCCATATATAACACGTCAATGCCTGCATTTATCTGTGCCCACAAGGTAAAACCGCCTAAGTCGATTGTAACAGATTCTCAGAAAACAGGTTTAAAGTTTTCGTTTTTCCCGAAAACGTAAGAGAATTTAAAATTTTAGTTTTATTCTTTTGCCTATAGCTCGGTAACGATATCAGGTAATAAGGTAAAAATTTGGCAGCATAAACTTCAAATAGTAGAGCATCTGGCATTCTGGCATCATTAACTCAATTTTGTCCTAACTCGACTTAGGAGGTTTTACCTTGTGGCCACAGTTATATCAAATGGCGACCCGCCATTTTTAATTCTTCGACAACAAACGCACGGTGTACCCCGGTCCAAACCATTATGACAACTGAAAGACGCACGATTGCCGCTGTCTATCGCCACCTCCCGCGCTTTGCTATCCCGACCCTTACTTTATCTACGTTCTCTTTAAATGGGGGAGTTCTTTCTGTCCAACCCTGTATAATAAAAGGACCTCTAGTATATTTTCGAAGCTGCTAACTGGCCGAACACAATGGTGACGCTGAAGCTATACGCCTGTAGCGCTGTCAAAAAATCGTGCACTGATGAAGCTGAGTACGAACACAATGTTGAAGCGCTGCACAGGTGTTTGTTGTTGGTAACCCAAATGCTTCAGAATTTTTTTTTTCTCACACCTTGGCTTTTTTTGTATTTTTTTTTGTGAAGAAATCGCATAGAATATTGTTCCTTTTTACTTGATCAATTAATTTCTCTATTTACTGATGTGCCACATCTTTTTTTTTTTTTTTTTTGTATGAAAATGTCAAAAAGCGCGCTGCAGTGAAACTGAAGTTAACTCCACTTCTACTCCAGCCACAAGCTTCAGCTTCACATTGTGTTCGCACTATTGGATGTGTGTGCATTTAACTGGTAGAACACAATGGTGTCGTCGTCGTAGTCGTAGTCGCATTCGTACCTCCTGAAATACACACAAATGAATAAAAGTGAATACAATAAGTGGCAGTCGTGGTCTTAGTCGTATAAAAATAAACAATTTTTAATATTTGTCGTACGACAAGGGTGAAAAGTGTGCGCAAAGTTAAGTGACAGCAACTACGACTACGACAACGACACCATTGTGTTCTACCAGTAACTTTGACAGCGCGACGTACTTCAGCTTCAGCTTCATCATTGTGTTCGGGCAGTAAAGATCAATTGTGGAACAAACTGCTGGTGCTGATGACAGTTGTAGTGATGGATGGCAGTTGTGGTTATGGATGACAGTTGTGGGGATGGATGACGGTTGTGATGGTGCTGCCAGACTCATACTTAATATAGTGTGAAAAGTACTTTTGAGAATCCTATAATATTTTCTTTAACCTTTTTATATACATTATGAAATAGGAGCGGACTATCATTTTCGAAATAGTTTTTGACGTTTTTGTTCAATAAAATCTAAAAATGAATATTTTTTTTTAGATATTTGAAGTCCTTGTGACTTCAGGTTTCATAAGATATGTATATCACATGATTGCTAACAGAAATATGATCTTTCACAAAACGAAGCTAGTTTTGCTCAATTTTTTAGTTAACGCGTATGAGGTGAAAAAGATATAAGAAGTACTGTTAGCAAAATAAAAATAAACCAAATAAATGTAAGGCCGACTCTTAAGGTCCATTCACAGCTCGGTGAATTGCGATTGCCCAAACTGCGAACAAACAGTTTTTAGCACATTTATAAGCACGCCCTTGGCAATTTTATTATTCCAAAGGAACCGAGCTTAATTTATCTATTGATTAATATATAAAAAGTTGAATTGTAGTTAGTTTCTGCGAAGAAATTAACAACTCGCCGATTTTTCCGCGAATAAGCGAATGATTTCTGCGAACTGTCAACTTTTATTCACATTCCACACATGTAGGACGCAATCCACATTCCCGCGACCAAAACATTCGCGAGAGTTTAACCTCACAATTCGTTTGCTTTGTTCTTGGTGGGTAAGATCGTGGTTGAATTTATCGAAAGAATGTAGGATATTACCTTCTGAATGAAAGCTACGCTATGTATTTATGCATTTTTCACGTTTAGGCAATTAGTTATAAAATGAATGACAACACAAATTCGCGGATTGCCGCGACCACAAAAAAAGCAGCTGTGAAATAAATGCCAAAATTTGCGAATATTCGCTTATTCGCATTCGCAGGTCGCTGAGCTGTGAATCGACCTTTACTATTACTTCGATAATTCAGTGTTTTATTTTCTAAAACGAGTGGTTCACAAGACTATCGGAAAACTACTGCAAACTACGATCGACCAAACCTCGACAAAAACCAAAAACGCAATGCCGTTCCACTCTTTCTCCATCTCCTTTTTCCTTCTTCGCTCTTCTTTTTAGTTTTGCCTTTTAGTTCTGTTTGATTCCCTAACAGTACATAATTATGCAAATTATAACAAATGACTTTAAGAGCTTTGGGGTAATTGTGATTTAAACTCAGATACATGGATTAGAAACACAATGGCAGTACTAGAATCTTTGAGAACTCAACAAATTAGGAAAAATCTGGACGAGGCACAAAATGGTCTGTATGCAAAATTATACCGCCATACAGGGTACACATATTTCAATTACGCATTTAAAAGCTGGCAAATTTCGTATTTAGAAAATGCTTCAAACTGGTTTAAAGCGAGCACAGGAGTTAGACAAGGATGCACTTTAAGCCCATTGCTATTAGCACTGTTCATAGATGACATCATCGAATCGCTACCTGGAGGTGTTGAGTTTGCAGGGATACTGATAAAGGCGCTCCTTTTCGCAGACGACATAGTGTTGATGGCGAATTCCCCGGAGACATTGCAGCGCATGATTAACCGTATGTATGAGTACTGTAAAATGTGGAGCCTAATTATAAACCTGGAAAAATCAAAGGTGTTTATCTTTAAAAAAGGTGGGGGAAGGATGTGTAGCAACGAGAAATGGTTTTTGAACGGCGAACAGATTGAGACCGTCAAAAAGTATAACTACCTCGGCATGCTTTTCACGCAAAACTTAAGCATGGAAGAACACATGAAATGCAAGCTACAAAAGGCCAAAACCATGATAAGTACAACTTGGAGAAAATGTTTTGCCAACAAATGCATAGTACATTGCAGTAAGTTTCGTGTTTTTGAAGCGGTTGCCGAGTCAACTATGTTGTACACGGCCCAGGTATGGGGCGGAAGGCGGTTTGAGGAAGTGGAAAAGCTATTGAGGTTTTATATTAAAAGGATATTCCCTTTACCACCTAACACCTCAAACTATGCCATAATGCTAGACACTGGACTTTCTCCACTGGCTATAAAGACGCTGAAACTGCAGGTGGACTATATTTTAAAGGTATTCAATATGCCTTTGTAAAGATTACCAAGAAAAGTTGCACTGGAAGCACTACGATGCAATAATGGTTGGTACAGAAATTGGAACGAACTAGCGCACGAGTGTGGAATAAGCTTGGGTTTGGATGAAGCAAGCACGGAGTAATGGAAGCCAAAGCTATACCAGTTGTTAGCAGCAGTAGATGTTAACTTCAGACAACAATTTGAAAGAGAAGCATTAGAGTCACTGCATCGATCTATTTATAGGCAGTTGGATCATAATTTGGGAGACCGAAACTACTTTCACGATGGTAATAGCTGCGAAGAAATATCACTTATGCTAAAACTGCGAGCTGAACTACTTCCACTAAATTATCAACCACATAGAGAAGATCTACCGGTCTTGTGTAATATATGTAACATGGCCGAGAGGGAGGATATATTTCATTTCGTGGGAAGATGTCCTACGTTCCGGGAAACTAGACGGCACTTGTTTGGAGTAGATGAAATTTCCCATGAAGAAATCGTAAGTAAGCTCAACGAACCGCAAACGTCTCTCCTGGTAGCGTACTGTAAAATAGCCCTAGCCTATCGGCGAAGAATTATAACAGAAAGTTTCTAATTTTGAAGAATAACGCTTTTCGTTTATTAAATTGCAATCCATAAAGTAGCAATGGTTTTTAAAAAAAATTGTCAATCGGCAGACGGCTTATTGCCATGCTTTTTTGATTCTTCGATCTTTGTAAAGAATTGTAAATAATTAGGGAATTAATAAAATCTAAATCTAATCTAAATCTAATCTAGTCAATTTTGCATTATTCCACCCAATATTTTTACAATACAGTCCATAAAGTAAATTCGACGGTAAGGTCCATTCACAGCTCAGCGAACTGCGAATGCCCAAACTGCGAACAAACAGTTTTTAGCACATTTATAAGCACACCCTTGCTAATTTTATTATTCCAAAAGAACGGAGCTTAAATTATCTATCTATTAATATATAAAAAGTTGAATTGTAATTAGTTTCTGCGAAGAAATTAACAATCCGCCGATTTTTCCGCGAATAAGCGAATGATTTTTGCGAACTGTCAACTTTTATTCACATTCCACACATGTAGGACGCAATCCGCATTCCCGCGACCAAAACATTCGCGAGAGTTTAACCTCACAATTCTTTTGTTTTGTTCTTGGTGGGTAAGATCGTGGTTGAATTTATCGAAAGAAGGTAAGATAACACCTTCTAAATGAAAGCACGCTATGTTTTCATACATTTTTCATGTTTAGGCAATTAGTTACAAAATTAATGACAACTGAAATTCGCGGATTGCCGCGACCAGATAAAAAAATAGCTGTGAAAGAAATGTCAAAATTTGCGAATATTCGCTTGTTCGCATTCGCAGGTCGCCGATGCGTGAATGGCCCTGTAATGTTGCACCTCATTTGGATCATATTTCTTGTAGATAGGAAATATAATGGTCTGAAGGAAGCAATCGTCGACTGTTTCCTTCTCTAACATGTTGGAGTACGATTTCGGTAGGGATTCATAAGGGATTCGAGCTGTACCTGGCGCTTTATTTAAACTCACTTTTTAAGCATTTCTCTTATATTTTCTACCCTTAATTCTGCATCTAGATCAGCGTCGTATTTCCATGGTTCAGCATACTGTATTGGTGGTGACAATAAAGATGGGTTCAGGAGTTCACTGAAATAGGATTTGTAATTTTCTGCTGTTAAGCTTGTGCCGACTTTAAGCTTCGTATTTCTTATATATATGGCAATAGACCACCAGTCTTTCGCATCTTTTATACAGGGTTAACGTGAATAAATTTCCCCTCGGAATTTTTCTCTTGAACAAAAATTAGATATCTTCAAAAAGGAAACAAATTCATCAGGGAATAAGTAGATATTGCGAATGCGTTGAAAATTCTCTTGAATTGTCGTCATTCACACATTTTTTTTGTCGTTAGCAGTTTTGTATTTTTCTTTTGCTTCGCAGCTTTCTGTTTTTCTCCATAGTTTGAGCATTTTAAATGATACTCTTCTAGCATTGTTGCAAGTGTATCGTACCACTGTTGCTTTGATTGTACACATGGTTGCGTCGGTTTGTTTCCTACTGATTCCTTTATCATATTAGAAGCGTTTCTGTTGATATACTTTCACCATTTCGATTTTCGACCAACTGATTAACCCTATTTTCTAAATTTCTCCTATATGTCTCCACATTCCTGCATTTCAACTTCGACAGCAAATTCATATGTCTTCCGATTTTTTCTTCTACTGTAATAAATAGATTCAGCGTATTTCTTCAGAAGATATAGCATTTTTCATATATCGTAGTCCTTTAATAAAATACAGAAAATTGTTTAATTTTATTTTATCATTTATTTGATTTTCTATTTATTTCTATTTTTTTTTTTTTTTTTAATTTAATATTTTCTTTTTTTGTCTCTAAATGTCTAGTCTTTGATTTTTTTTATTTTTTATTTTAATGTTATTCCTCTTATTTCTTCACTTATTTGTTTACCATTATTTTAATGATAATAAATAATAAAATATATTTACATAGGTATGTATCTATATAACAATTTAAACATATCAATATTCATATAAATAAATTAATTTCTTTTTTATTTGTGTTTTACTATTTTTATTTTATTGACAGGAAAATACAAATAAAAAAGAAAAATGCAAAACTAAAGTTAAACTTGAACGAAAAAATGTGAGCGAAAGAATAGAAAGCGTTTTTTTTTTCTTTTTTTCATAATTCACGTAAAAATCCATAAAACGGATACAAATATATAAACTTACTCTTCAAAAATACTTTTTGAATTAAATTATCTATTAAATTATACATAATTATAATCATCTTCAGAGAGTTGATTTACACTTGGATCTTCGTTCCTTCTTCGTGTTTTCATTTATACAATTATTCGAAGGAGACACAGCTTTAATCTCTTCTTTAGAAGCGCCCAACGAGAGCCGTATGTACATAGAAAGAAAGTAAGAAAGAAATTTGATTTCTCATGAATGCTCCCGCGTTGGGCGCCGTTACTTTTTGATTTGACCTTCTTACACATATAAATATCTTACGTTAGCTTTTTTAATTATATTAAGTTGTTTAGGAAAATTTGTGTTCGAATTCACTTCAAATAGACTTTGATTTAAAATAAAAAATTTGGAAAGTGGATTTAGGGGGAATTCCCTTCCCTTTTTGGTGTCTTCTTCTCGATTGAAATGCGTAAAAAGAAAAACATGTGATTATGCGCTAAATTTTAACTCTTTATATGTATTTCTAGACTCTAATAACGACAACAAGAATGAGAGATGTTTTAGAGTTATTCGAGCGAAATTTTCAAAAAGTGTCACCGGTATACCAGGGATGAATCCAGGGGGCCGATGGTGGCGGCGTTGGCGGGTAAATTGTGGGCGAGGGCAAGCCATGACCAGGCGCCTGCAGGTGGTATCCTGGCGGATTGAACAATCCAACTGGGTTCATCTTATGTGGCGAGGGTACTGCCGGCGAAGAAGTCATGGATGTGGGTGTCAATGATAGGGATGACGTTGATGAAGAAGACGAGGACACAATCGCCGAGGAAATCGTAGACGAATCGGCGACGTTTTGGTTTCGTGAATTATGGCGATGATGGTGCTGGTGGGGGTTGTGACGAAGCTGATGATGTGCGTGCACGGAAGTCGTTTCTGCATTAAAACCATTGTTGGTAGATCCGCCTGCTGTAATTGCTGGTGGTCCACAGGTGCTGCTGAACATCGATAGGAAGTCTGGAGGTGCAGCTACAGATGCGTGCTGGCCGAATCTACAAGAATTGTAGGCAACGGCAGCGGCTGCAGCAGCTGCGGCAGCTCTCTGTTCAGCAATGCTGCTCCCATTACTCGTAGAAAAACTACTACTGCTGCTACTGTCGACCGTAGGTGGAGTTACCGCCGAAAGCCAATCGAAGGAGCTGAACGGATTGGTACATGAGGCGGTTAGTGGAGGGCTCAACATAGTTGAGCCATTGTACGAAACTAGCGCGGTAGCAGCAGCTGCTTCAGATACGGTGGATTTTGTAGTAGACGAGGACAACGATGCTGATGATGGTTTCGATGCAGATACGGACTGGCTCTGGGAGTACAACATATCCATGGTGGGGTAGGTAGTATGTTTATGTTGTGCTCCCCACCCCGTTTCCTAGCTTACACGGGTCCGCTTCGATGGCGGTTGCTCTTGATTTCGAATCATGAATGTTAGTTGGGGCATGTACTTCTTCACATCACGGACCTTTACCAGCGGAATGTTTTCCGATTGTGATCGCCCTGAATCGATCAGAACTTGGATTTGTCGTCTGTAAAAAAGAAACAGTTAGTCATATGATTAAAACCTTCAGTAAGCATAAAAACCTACCTATTTCCCTTGTATAACTCTACACCGAGAGCTTCGATTAGCCGCTTACAATGCTCCAGTGGTACATTTGGGAAGAACGACTCTCGAAAGTCCGTTAGCGTCATTAACTGATCCGAGTCTGCGTAAGCCTGCATGTTTATGCAAGGAACAACTGTATTGTCCACATAGACCTTTTGGACCTTATAGGGCGGGATGTGTATATTGCCTGAAGGTATTTCTGGAATGATATGCAGCCGATTCGATGGATCCATGCCTACCACGCCTCCTTGCTGAACTGCGGCTGCGTGTCTTTGTAGGTGCATTGTTGCTGAATTACCACTTCCATTCGCCTGATTCCCTCGTCCATTCTGCTGCTGTTGCTGCTGTTGTTGCTGCTGCTGTTGCTGCTGAGCACGCTGATGGTGTTGCTGGGCTGCAGCGACCTGCTGCTGTTGTTGTAGATAGGCGGTTGCCGCTTGGAGCGATGACCTTCGAGGGGAAGATAAATCAATTACTTCCGTTGTAGTACCTGAGGTGTTGTTGGTTGGTGTTCGTGTTGGAGATGGAGACGGGGTAGTTGTGCAGGATGGAATAGTACTGGTCGAACAAATCACGCTCTTTTGACGTGGTGCCGCATTGACTGACACGTTTGTCTGCTGCCATTGATGTTGTTGATGATGGTGAGGATTTACATTGGAATTTGGATTGGGATTTGGCACAATAGTTAGTGAGGAATTCTGAAAGATCGGCAAGTTGTGGTGCTGCACGCCATTCACATTTAACACAGCGGTGGTATTCGAAGGCTGATTAGTGGCTGGCGATATCGGCGGTGAGATAAAAGGCACAAATGTGTTTGAACTATTCGTTTGAATGAATGTCGAAAGATCGGGATTGGAGAGAACTTTCTGAACGACCGCTTTCATTTCATCGGTCATTTTAAATTTTCGCTCAAAATCCGCAATGGATTCAGCCGATCTCTTGGTCGCGTTCACTACTCCCTGTCTATTATTCTCTAGAGCTGCCATTGGTATCAATGGTGGAATGGAAGGCTTGGAAAAGCCATTCTGTGAGGAGCCACCTCCACTCTTTGTATTCTTATTGGCACACATTGGTGAATTGTTATTATTGTTGTTGTTGTTGTTATTATTAGTTTTTAACTGATTCGTAAGTAAATGCCTTTGGGCGTCATTCAATTGATTCCAGATTGCCAAATTCTGAAAATCAGGAGCAATTGTAGCGCTATAGTTTGGCGATTGTTGTTGGCCAGAGAGTTTATTTACCACAGAATTCGGACTAACCATAGCGGATAGCTGCTGCTGATAGGGCGCGAGAATACTCGAGATAGATTGCGGAGCCATTGGAACGACCGCAGAAGGAGATTGTAATGGATAGGGAGGAGGGTGATGTTGTAAACGGGACGATGGCGATGATGGGTGATTTATGATATTAACGCGTTGTTGCTGCATTGTTTGCTCGACACTAGTACAATTCGACCTAGAAACATTATATACAAAATGTATGTGGGTTGGTTTCTTGTTTTTCACTTTATTTTTACGAATTTTGCAACATTTCTCTTCCGTTTTTTTTTTTTAAATACATTTTTTTTTTTTTTTTAAGGAATTACTATTTATACAACGTCCCGATGTGGAGCTTCTCTTTTCGGCGAAATTTCCGAAATTTACAATTACCAAAACTTTAACCGTCCATATGTTTGTACACGCATTTATATATAATGTATCTAGGATGATGGTTGTTTTTTTTTTATGTTCATATAAAGGGGTTCAGTGGTTAATATAATAAAAAAAATGTATAAATACATATTCCATCCTGACTTTAGAGAGGTTGTTTTTAGTTTTTTTTTGTTGAAATAAATAGATTTTAAAAGCGGAAGGTTTTTTTTAAGAACATAAAGAGATAGGAGGAGTTTAAGCATGCAACGACAAGTTGTATCTACATAACGATTACTAATCTTTTGGAAAGAAATGCATACGGAAAAGAAAATCCCCTTTTTTTGCACAATTTTTTCGGGCGATTATAGGAAAAGCAAGCAAAAGTTAATTTTGAATTTTTTTTTTTAAATAAATGCCTTTTTTATTGCAAAAAATAAATAAATAAATGAATAAAATGATTGTGCGTGCAGTTGACACGTTCAAAAAAATTTATTGAAGCCAATCTTTATGGACACAAACGAAAATAAGTGAATTATTTATCTGTATCTATTATCTTTATACAATCTATAAAAATTAAGCGATAATAAATGTCTCCTCTTTTTAAACTGATTGGGGGACCTTGGACTTAGTGGTTTGTTACTACGTCAAATTCTAATCTTTGTATGTTCTGCGTAAGGGGAAATTGTTCTACAACACTGAAAGACGTAAATGAAGGCATCGTTTCCGATATCTCATTGTCTAGTGTGTATATACATATGTATCGCCACCGCCGACAAGTGGAGAGATCTATTATTTTGTTTGTTTGTAACTCTTTCGCTCAAAAACTAGTCTCACGATTGCGACAAAACTTTTAGTGGTATATCAGACATTGCATTCGGATTAACATAGGCTATGTATCACCACATATGAAAAATGGGCTGAAATAGTGATGATACGAGGGTGGATTGCAACCTACCATAGAAATAGTTTCAATTCTAAATTTGTACCTTCCACCTTTTATTTCCCAACATCTTAAGAACGACTCTCAGTAACCTCATGATCCAAAATCGGAAGGCCTGCCGATATTTTCTGAGGTCAAAAGGCGAGCCCCACAGGCGGATCAGTAGAACTGCAGTGAAGTGGGAGGGTTATGATCTCTTGTTTTCGGATCATAACCTCCCCGAAATAGGAAGAAGAAGAAGGTCCTAAGAACGACTCTATGAAACTTCTGTGCTTCTGTGACCTAAGGTATTTTATTATTTTCCTAGAAAAACGCATTAGGGTTGGATTTTTCATTGGGGGAAATTGTTTTGGGAAGTAAGTTTAGTGATACGGATCAAATAGAATAAACCTTTGTCGGAGTGCATTGAACCGCTGCGAACGATGGTAGCACATTCACACAGAAAAACAACGGGAGCATACTAAGCCCCGTACTCTTTTGAATATATCGTAAATGTCTGAAGATTGTAGAATTGTTTCCTTCTTACACTGCACAGACGATATATATAAAAGGCAAATTAGTTTAAGAAAGTCCTAATAAGCATTGTAATTCGCTTTTAATCGGGTTATTCCTTGTTATAATTTCAAAGATGCTTTATAAGCATTATTTAATATCACATTTTTAGTTCTAGTACTTTGGAAGATATAGAACAAACACACACGTTTTTCAAACATTCCTTCACTGTGAGTGCATCATATTTCAAACCACAAATACAAAAAAATCTTTTCAACGATATATCCCACACATACATATGTATGTATGTATTTTTTCGAGAAAAAAAAATTTACTTCTTCTTTTGGTTGTACTAGAGCCACATCCAAATTAAGGGTTGTTAAAAAAATGGTTCCATCTCACATCACTGGAATATTTGAAAGAAGTTGGAAGAGCATACTTTCTGTGTAAACAAGTCTTTCAGAACAGTCACCGATTATCACACTAATGGTTCATGCTTCAAATCCTGATGTCAAGAGACATTTACACATATATTTCGCATGAAATATATAAAATCAGTCCGATCAATAGCGAATGTTGATCTCAACACTAGGTTGGCCACGGCTGGACGAACCCCACAGGCGGATCAGTAGAAATGCGGTGAAGTGGGAGGTTTATGATCCCTTATTTTCGGATCATAACCTCACTGATAAAAGAAAGAAGAAGAAGAAGTTGGCCACGGCTGGAAAACTTGTTCGTACTGTCTGATGATTGATGGGAATGACATCAGCTTGTCGGAAAAAAGATACTGTGAATCATAAGCGACGACAAAATAGTAAGACAATTCTCCCCAGTTATCAGAGTTTTTTTTAAACCTAAGGTGTGTTTTGGTGAGACGTCGCGTCTTAGTGAAGTAAGATTTACGAGTAGCACGGAGTACAACAACAAAAAATGATTGGCAACCACTTTAGCTTTTTTTCTACAGTCGAAACTGAGTTGGGATGTTTAGTTTGCGCTACTCAATTTCAGAGGGCACTGGAAAAAACTTTTTCATTCAATTTGATTCAAGTTGAATGATTCAGTAGTATTTCACAAATTTAAGTTTAACTTTTTCATACCTTTCAATTCAATTTTAATTCAATCACCAATCTTCAAACAATAAAAAATAAAGTTTCAAACCAGATTGACGGAGGATCGTTTTTTTGAGAAGCTTTTACTTTGCTATGCATAATTCTCACCAAAACACTGCTCTAATATCACCCAAATTTCAAACCACTACACTGATCTTTCTCTCCCTGTTCATCCTTTCCAAATTACTCTGTCCATCCTTTCCACATAATATTACTTTCAATAAATGACAATTAAGCCATTCTACACGTTCTTCTACGCAAGTTAAACGTCATACAATAAAGCCCAAAAGTCTACATACATACAGCAAGACGCGACTTAAAAAGGCGATCAAAGAGAGTAAAACAATATGTTTTAAACGACTCTGTAACGAAGCAGACATAAACCCTTGGGGTATGGCGTACAGGATGGTGATGTGATGACAGAGCTGAAAGGCTTAGGTCCACACAAATAACTTGTTCAGCTATGTTAAGATCCATAAAAGAGCACCCATTCCCCCATATATTCCCCCATCTACTTTGTGTAATATAATCAGAGAGACCAAAACAGAGCACATCCCTGCTATTACGCGGGAGGAGCTACTGGATGCATGCAAAAAGATAGGAAGCAACAAAGCACCTGGACCAGATGGCATCCCCAATAAGGCAGTGAAAGTGTGGCTGCTCAAAAGAGGCCAGATATTTTTATAGCCACGATGCAAAAGTGTATAGAGGAAGGAGTTTTTTCTGGGCCATGAAAGCTTCAACATTTCGTACTGCTACCAAAAGGAAACAAACCACTCGGAGAACCATCGTCACATCGCCCAATATGTTTACTCCACACTTTGGGAAAGATACTTGAACGAATAATATACAACAGACTGCTCGTGGTAGCAGGAGCACTGTCAGACACAGCAACTGGAGCTATCCAAGGAGAAAGATGGCGAGGGTGGACAAAGAAATACTGTGCAGTAGTGACTCTGGACATCAAAAACGCTTTTAACTCGACAAATTGGTCGTTCATAAGGAGATCACTAGCCAGAATGGATACTCCATACTACCTATTGAGGATAGTTGCAAACTACTTCACCAACAGGAAGTTGATGTACCAAACCGACGAGGGGATAAAGTACTACAACGCTACAGCAGGAGTCCCACAAGGATCGGTACTAGGTCCTCACTTATGGAATATCATGTACGATGGCGAACCCCACAGGCGGATCAGTAGAAATGCGGTGAAGTGGGAGGGTTGTGATCCCTTGTTTTCGGATCATAGCCTCGCTGATAAAAAGGAAGAAGAAGAAGACATGTACGATGGAGTCCTGCGACTAGCATTGCCACAAGGAGTTAAGATAATCGGGTTCGCTGACGACATCGCCGTAGTCACAGTAGCTAAACACGTCCACGAAATAGAATCAGCAACAAACGAAGCAATCGGGCGCCGTGGTGTAAGTGGTTAGTGTGTCGGATCACTACGCATGAGGTTCCAAGTTCGAATCCCAGAAAACACCAAAAAGTTTTTTCACGGTCCCACCTCTCGCGAGCGTCTGACAAACATCCGAGAGTATTGCTGTCACGAAAAAGCTTCTCAAATCGCCGTTCGGATTCGGCATTAAACTGTAGGTCCCTTCCATTTGTGTGAAAAAAATAACGCACACAACATGAGTGGTTGCGAGAAGCTAGGCCCTTGCACTTTAAAGAGCTGTTGCGCCAAATATTTGTTTTTGAATCAGTCGAAAAAATTAAAGACTGGCTAGGATCCGCCGGCTTAGAATTAGCAGACTACAAAACTGAAGCTGTTCTTATAACAAGTCGAAAAGCTGCTGAATATGCGAGTATTTGGAAATAACGACGTGCTACACCAATACAATCAGGGTTATCGTGAATAAATGTTCCCCGGAATTTTTCCCCCGAACAAAAATTAGGTATATTCGAAAATAGGGAAAACACTCAGGAAAAAGTTAAATATCGCGATTGCGTTGAAAATTCTCCTGAATTGTCATTCATGATACCTATTTTTTTCCGCGGAATTATTTTCTCTTTTTGAAGATACCTAATTTTTGTTTGGGGGAAATGTTCAGAGGAAAAGTTTATTCACGATAACCCTGAATGAACCAAAGCACACGGCAAGAACAGTTAAGGAATGGCTCCTGCACTGTGTGCCTAAACAGTTGCATCCACCCCCAATAACCAGACCTTAACGCTATCGATCACATTTGGGATGAATTCGAAAACAGAATCCGTAAATGCACAATCAGCAACAGAAAGTTCCCTAAAGAGCGCTTTACCGAAGGCACGGTCTAAAATAACACAGAATGTTACCCAAAATGTCATTCTTTCGATACCTAGAAGATTGCAAGCAGTCATAGAAGCAAATGGAGGGCCACCGAAATATTAAATACCATTTGCAGATTTTTAATGTTTTCTTGTACTGTATGTAGACTTTTTTGCGGTCAATTTATTTGTTTATTTTACTTCCTCCTTCTATTGTTGCTTTTTCCATCAGAATTTTTATTTAAAATGTTTTTTTGCATTATATAATAAAGTCATGAAATTTGGGTAGTAACCGAAAGAATAAGATCGCGGATACAAGCTGCCTTCGCGGTGTTGCTGGAAATAACTCGTAGGGATCGAGTGCGCAATACCAGAGTACGCAAGCCGCTCAATGTTCAGCAGCTACTTCCCCAAACGGAACGATCTATGCTTTGGTGATTTGGTCACGTAGAGTGTATGCCACCAGACCGGCTTCCAAGACGTGCCATGATTGCCTTGCCATCAGATAGGCGACTCCCCGGTAGGCCTAAAAATAGATGGTTGGACCAAGTCCGACATCTCTTCTGGAGCCGGCTAGAGATTCCTCCTGTTGAGTTGGAGTCACTGGCGGAGGATCGAGAAGGATGGGGGGTCCAATTGAGCATCCTACCCCCGCGACCCTTATAAAGGTCCATTAAAAATGTATGTACATATGTATCTATATGTAATTGATATGGACTTTTACGCTGGTTCTTATATTCTGCACTTTTCAATTGTGTATGTAGACTTTTGTGCTTAAGTATAATTTAATTCCCAATAATTAACTTAAAAAAAAAGGTTTCTTAATAGTTTTCTTTCGAAAGGAGCCGTTGCTACTGGGGGTGGCCAAATGCAAAATTCACCATCAAAATAAATTTTTATTTCAAACTTTCAGCATGCAATTGCATTAAAAGAGTTATACTGTTAGGCATACGTTACATGAACAATAACATGTATTAACACTTTGCTGTTACAAGATACGTTGCAAATATTTAGCTATTTATTGAACCCACTCAGGAAAATAACGTACATTTTTATTCTGATCCAAGATTTCATCATGCGTTCGATTTAAGACCTCTTCTACATTTATATTAGAACTATAACATGCAAGTTACATGTCCACATGTCTAATGCCTCTAGTTCACTTATTCCCTTTATTTCCGTTTGTGTTTTTCGCGAAATCATTATTCTAAGCAAATGAACTCAACATAACATTGCAAAGCAAGATTTACTTGTTCATATTATACAAAGGGATTTTCTGCTTAAAACAAAATTGAACATTGAAAAAATAAATTAAATCATTACTTGTTACTTTTATAAAAGTTCAGAGCTTACACAGAAAAAAAAATGTCTAAATAAAATTTAATTAAAATGCGTGCACAACCACCGTTTGGAAAAATATATATATATTTTTTTCTTGAAATTTAATTTTGAAATCAATTGATGACCAAAGGAAGACAAAAAAAAAAAGAACAGAAGACGCAAAATTATACACAAATCTAATGACAATTCAATTAATTTCAAAATTAAACCATAGCGGCATTTATGTATATAGTATTTATATAGAAATTATGTATCACAGTAACACTGATGGTGTTACAGCAAACAACAAAAATTTACTCGAGAAAAAAAAAATTCAAAACTAACAGAAGGAAGTGGTACAATTGAAAAAAAGTTTCTCATTCGATCGTCTAATTCTTTGATTTACTTACATTTGATGGGCGGCATTCTGTCCTCCTGCCCGAACTAGTGGTGGCGGCGCATTGCTCTGACCATGGTTGTTAACTGGTTGCATTGATATTGCCCCATTATTGTAGGTATACGGCTGTCGATTGGGTAGCATAAGACTATCATTTGGTCCACGATAATTCGCCCGTGCTGCTGGATGATTTTGTTGCTGAGCCTGCAAATTATCAGAGAGAAATTGGTTTGTAAACAAGATATTATTGAAATTTGAAAGAATATGTTAATTATAAAAGCTTAATCACTATCTGCTGGTTATCGAAAGCTAATTAAGTTATAATTGTTATATTTGTACAAGCTTTTTGCTTGTCATCGTTGTGGAAATAAAAGCTCTCAATACCACTGTATGTTGTGTAAGTTATGTGTATACAGAAAAAGATACTTCTATATACTAATACTTCACACACATTTATGTAAATATTGCTAGCCTAGGGATTTTAAGTCAATCGTTATAACATAGCATTTTCGCAAAACAATAAAAAATAGCAACGATTCTGGTCGACAATTGACTGTAAAATCATTTAATTCCATTAAAACGCAGCATTTTCCATACTAATAGTGAATCGTAGAAACCGGAAACGAAAATGTGATGCTTTGATCCCAAATATGTATTGTGACGTACAATCCAGTGATTATCATCTACTTTGCATAATTCCTTGCCACGAATCCACTTGGTGCTCAATAACTTAACTCTCCAAATATAGAAATTAAATTCAGAACGAAACATACAGAAGAATTTCAATTTATTTAGAACGAATCATATAATACCCTATCACGAATGTTTTAACAGTGGGCGTTTCGTTATGTAGTTAAGAATTGCTTCTTATATGAATGTTCTCCGATCTTGCAGAAAATTTGTTTTCTTTTAAGGAAAAGCCCCCAAAATGCGAACATATCCATATATATGTATGCACATGTAGGTGCATATAAATGCATATGCGAAGTACAATCCACTGTCTACATATTGTACTAAGGCGAGCTCCGCCCTCATTTTGAAGAATTTATACGGGTCCGACGAAGCCAGCAGTGAATTTTTCTGGATGTAATGGGATCTGTAGGGTTTTTTTTTGTTGGATTGATTTCATTCTATAGACGACAATTTTGCCAAACCCATTAAGCCAAAAAAAAAAAAAAAAAACCCTCATCGCTGAGCACACCTTGCGATAAAAGGCGTGCTTTGGTGGGAATTATGCAAAGCAAAGTCAAAGTTTCTCACCAAAACGATTCACAGTCAATCTGGTTTAAAATTTTTTTTAATATTTAAATATTAATGCTCTAAAAAAAAAACTCTAACAAAAATCTTTTAAGTGCCCTCTGAAATTGAGTGTTACAAATTATGCATCGCAACTCACTTCTGACTGAAGATAAAAGCGAAAGTAGTTGCTGGAAAAGTTATCCACTCTATTGATTTGCCTACATCGGTTATGGGGAAGAAAAATACTGTGAATTAGAAGCAAGACAGAAAATAACAAAAATCTCCCCAGTTATATGGACGCCACCCCCAGAGTTTCTCTGAAGCATAAACAACTGAGCTTCAAGCCAGGTTGAATTCCAAAACGTCAAAAAAATGCGCATTGTGAATGCAGACTGCTTTTGTGATGCGAAGTTAAGATCCTTTTGTGCTGCCTTGCATTAGTTATGCTTTGCAATTCTTGACGTTTTGGAACGACTTGGATGCTAACAAAATTGTATATACCATCGTACTATCATCAAATGTTTTAACCATCAATAATGTCTAAAAGATTAGTAATAAGTTATTACTAATAACCAGGGATAGGATTTTGCTAACTTTGCCTCTTTTTTTTTGCTTAATCGGAAGATAGTATCGACTTTACACAAACACGTTTCATGTCCTCCTGATTCCAAATATATGTATTTTATTTTGCCTTTTTATATCATTATTGCCTTTTTTGCCTTTTTTTTCCGTTGTTGCCTTTTTCTGCCTTTTTGCCTATTTTGCTTTTTTCTCAAAGTTTGTTCGCTAAAAAAAATTGTAGAAAATGCGCGTTTGCATGCATGCATGTATATCTGTGCAAACATGCTTCTTACTCACACTACGTAATACGCATACCTAAATTCCTAGACGCGTTAAAATTTAAAACGTCTAGTCCGTGGGGAGAGTCAACATGGAAATATGTACATGACCGCAGACGGTTTGCCCTTGTATGTGACCGCAGACGTTACTGTGTATAACACTATTACATATTTCTTGTGTGTATGCAATACATAATATGCGGATTATTTTGCTCGGATTAAAAAAATCGTCAGCGTTCTTGAAGACGATGCAAGCTGTGTTGTGTTTGCAAAGGAATTGATTGAAGATGAAGCAGTACAAGCGCAGCTGGCGTACATCAAAGTCAATTTTAGATTTTTAGTCGACCAAAAAAAAACGAATTTTCGAAGACTTACAAAAAAAAGAGGTATTTTTGAGAGTCTGTACTTATAATTTTAACTAGCATTATTCTGATCAAGGAACATCAATTGGCGAAGTGTTGCCGGTTTTAAAGAACATTCAGCAAAATTTGAAAAAAGCAAAAGGCCCGATTGCAAAGGAAGTCCTGAAGAAGTTTACTGTCGTCTTCAATGCAAATACCGGACTGAAAACTATTGAGCAGATAAATTCTGTAATGAACGGCGACTTGGATTCGAAACTTCCAGAAAATATTGATGTTAATAATGTTGAAAGCTTTAAATGGGCTCTACTCGTTTCAGCTGAAGTAGAAAGGTCATTTAGCTGTCTAAAGGCGCTTCTAAGAAAGAACCGGAGAAGATTATTACCAGAAATTTCAAAAAGCTCTTGGTAGTTCAATGTAAATACTATAACTAAATGTGCATTTACTTTCCTTTTCTTATTTTTTAATAAATGCCTTTTTTTACTTTTTTATGTCAACAAAATCCTAACACTGCTAATAACCATACACCCCTATCGTGCAATCCGCCGGGAGGAATTATTCACCGAAAAAAATATTTCGACATCGTCAAATCCGGAAAGTGAACAGTTCCCCGTGTGGGTAATGTGAATCAGTTCCACTGTATCGTGGAAAACGTTCGAATCGGATTTTTCCTGAACAAAATGACATTTCTCATCCGCACCAAAATCATTGCGGATTTCTGGCTTGGCTGCCGCACGTCGTCTTCTTTGTTTGCAAAAATATAAGTGAAATTAGGAAAACAAACAATCTTTGTTTACATATAAATTACAGGAAAATTGCTTTATTAAGCCGAATATTTTTGATAAACCTATGCAATATTGAACTTTATTAAAATCAGAAATAAATAAAAAATATTGTTTCTAGAAACATACATTTCATCTGGAAGTTCCATGAAATCATCCACTGATGCTCTTAACCTCTGCCGTACTCTTCTCTGGGAAGACCGCTCATCACTTTCTCTTCTGCTTCCAAAAACAGAGCTATCCTGTCCATTTGTATGCTTTATTTTTTTTTTTTTTCCTTTTACGAAACGAATATAGCTACACAAATTTTTATTGACAAATAAAAGACAGCTGTTTGACAGTGAAACTACCTTTCCCCAATGACTGTCGATAAGGAGACGTTCTCGGCGGATTCCACGATAGCAGTAGAAAGTGAAAGGGAATCGAATAGGTGAAGTGAAACTCAATTCCGACGGATTCCACGATAGGGGTGATAGTTTTGAACAACTTACGGCGATGAATCCATTCTATTTGGCGGGATATTCAAACTGAAATGCCAATGTCATTTGCATCATTATCATTCATGATGCTCTGTTTGCTTTTGTTTGCGCAGTTGATGCATTCACAATGCGTTTTAAAAGAAATATGCATTGCGTCATAATAATCCGTTTACGTTTTGGAACGCTTGATTAAGCAGTAATGCTGAAGTACTGCGTTTTGGAATTCAGCCCCACTACACCAAATCTTTCTCTCTCTCTCCATCTATCCTTTCCAACGCCCGCACTGTGTGTAAACATGTTAAGGGTATTCTTAACCCCTTGAGTTTGCGCAAATTGTAAAAAAAAGTAATTTTTGTTGTACTCCGTGCTTCGAGTAGATTTAACTTTACTGAGAATTACTGTCTCACCAAAACACGCTTATTGAAATGTGTTAACTGGCAAATGTTCTACAGCCCAATCAGCGAAAGAACGAAGCAAATTATGGTTTCGTGGCCCTAATTACTGCATCAAATGGAGCTTATACGAATGTAGGTCAAGATCTTTGTGCAAAATTTTCCACGTAGTGGGATTACTATGCCCGAAAACGAATTGATAAACTTGGATCTTCTTGCGCTTTCGTCTACAGCGGCAATATTGTCTTCTGTACGCACATTCCTGTGCGTGGTGTTGTTGTTGTTGTATCATTTAGAGAACATGTGGTACTGCGCAGAAGGACGACTATATGCGGCACGAAGTCGTCGTCAACGACGTATTTTCAAAGTAAGTTTGGATAATTTGGTAACGCTGTTCAAGTGTGAGTTTACTCGTGATGATTTGCCAGGCTATACTGAACATAAATGCCAAAGAGCGGGCAGAATGATGCTCGGTTTGAAAGTTATTCCTATCGTAAGTTCTACTCGTATCTAAGCAAAAACGCAGGCCTTTTATTTCGCAACATAAAATAATAAATCATGCGTGATAGGTCGCAAATAGACCACACACAATGGAGTTGTCCCATTTTTATGCGTAATTCTTTTTTATTTAATATTTTTACCACAAAGCCTTAAAAATGCAACAAAATAGACGTTTAGGGCTATTCTGCCAAATCTGTTATAAATTTTCTGTTATGAATCATAAAAGACTTCGATGATATAAAATCTTTTCCACCAAATCGTATTCCGGTTTTCGAACATTTATGAAACTCTGCTATGGAACTTCGAAAATTGAAATCTATTTCAAAGCTGACAGCTGATTTTTTTTGTCAGTACCTGACGTGGAAAACCATTAAAATGCAGACTGAAAGGAGTAAATTTTCATTACAGAACTAAATAATTGTGTAACGACACTTAAATATATTTTTTAGAAAAAAAAAAAAAAAAAAGGAACATATTGCTCTTATATGGAGCAAAACCCAAAAAAAGTTCCAGAAAAAACATTGCGATTCATCGGTGCAAGTTTGTTGGCAGGAACTTGCATCGCTTTTAAATACAACTGGCGGTTTCTCACACTGTAGAGGAATGGAAACAGTATAACTTTTTTAGGTTAAGCGTTTTATGAAATTTTCTTTATGTTTTTAATAATTGGCTCTACTCTGTCACGCATAAACTTCATCAGGAAAAGGCAGAAATCAAAAAGAGTGGTGGTGCATCTCCAAAGATTCACCTTATCTAGACATTTTGTATGGAAATTCATAACAGAATAACATAAGAGATCGCGCTGAATAGGTCCCATTGAATATCTGCGCATTGCGTTGCGCCATGGTACAGTGCGTCATGGATTTTATACAGCGCAGTCAGTTGAGTTGAGCAGCGGAGTGAGCCATGTTTGGTTTTGCTCTGCTTGGGCTTGACAGAATTACGAAAACAGGTAACCGCCAATTTCATGCGTCAAAAATAAGTTCAAATTCTTGTATATCACAAAAATTTAGTATTTCTTTTCTTTGCTTTGCATAATTCTCACCAAAACACGCCTTTTAACTGACAACCTACCACTCAATAACTGAACATATTACCACTATATCTGCCTACTTTTTACATATAAAAGTCCCGCTTCTGCAAATTAACTTCAAAACATATCTAGCTAAACTAGCCATATTCCCAATGTGTACAGTGGTTCACACGACTAACCAGACACCGAAATCAAGCGTTTTATGCCTAGTTTCTCAAAAAAAAAAAACATTACACTGTTTATGATTTAGTTATGAACATATTCATTTTTTAAGAAACACAAACTTATTAATGAAAAAAAGTATTACAAAATAGAATAAAACAACAAAAAAAAAAAAACATCACCTCCCACACATGATCGGAGAGTACTTATTATATGGAACTTTTACTTTATTTAATGAAAAATCTACGATTCAAATAAAAGCATTGAAAAGTGTTTTAACTGAAATATATAATCATTTTATTGTAAGCTGTTATCTAATACAAACAAAATCGGTGCAAAAAGGTCCACAGCCGTAAATTCGATTAGTTTTGATCTTTTTCTTCCTATTTCGGCGAGGTTATGATCCGAAAACAATGGATCATAACCCTCACACTTCACCGCATTTCTACTGATTCGACTGTGAGGTTCACCTGTTTGACCTCAGAAAAGATCGGCAGGTCTCCCGATTTTGGATCACTCGGTTACTGAGGCCAATGAAATGCCGATGTCGCCGTATTTGTGTGATCCCGGCGTTTATAGACCTGCCTCTCTTGCCTCGCGATGTCTTTGTAACATTCATTGATATTGCCTTTTTAACAGGATTGAAATTATCTGTTCTTTGAACGTGCCAATACCAGCTGTTCCGGTCTATTAAGTTTGATCAAAACGGCATAAGTCCATTCTTGGCGAAATTAGGTTGACTGTACTGTTGAACTGTTCAGAAAACAATCTATTTTCATACAGCATAAGTTTTGATAGACAGAATATATTATATTAATAGGCAAACACAAATTTTGTGATCCCTTGGCGTTGGAACGTTCTATGCAGATATGCCGAATGTTTTTTATTATAAGGCCAGATTAATAAGAAAGCTGCAATCGCCATATAAATGTAAGCCAATACATATGCCTTTATGCATGCAATAAATACACAAATCGCACGTACGGTAGGTCTGTTCCTTTACTTTTTGGGCAAAAAATCGTAAAAGAGAAATTATCAACCCGAAGAGTAAAATTCTCTCTCAAAGAGAGAAGCTACAAAAAAGTAAAGGAACGCGTTAGCTCAGTTCTCAGCTGTTTCTTCGGTACTCCACATCTATGTAAAACATTTTCATTGAACTTTGAAGTTCGTTTTTATTGCTTTTAAATATTAATTTACATATTTAAATGCGCAGGAATGTCCAAGGAAAATATTAAACTTTCATTTGGGTAACTTTCTTCTCATTTTTTATTTGCCCTTTTGCAGCAAATTGAATTAAAATGAAAAATAACCCAAAACAGAAGAAAAATAAAAACATTCAAACAAAGTAGCAGCTGACTTTGATAGAAAGTACACTTTTTACCGGCAGAAATTTGTTGAGTAAGAATTCGTAAGATTTTTCACTGAGGGGAAATTTTTACTCTCTCGCTGCCTCTCTCTTTTACTACTTTTTTGAGTAAAGGAACGCTATTGAGTAAGAATTCGTACAAATTTGTACGAATTTGCAAAGGAACAGACCTGGTGTAAGGTCACCACTCTCTTAAGGACCCACACATTTGCACTGAGCTATTGTGTTTCTCTTCCGGAAAGTTTCCTACGTTAAAAAGAGAGCAATCAGTGGTGCCACTTATGTTTCTTTAAATGCACTATTTTACAAAAAATGTGATAGCACATATTTATACAAGATATTGCCAATCGTACATATGCATATTTTTATAATGTAAATATTAAACAGTGCACGACATCATTTGTCGGTTCATAACGGGAGTAGACTTCATAACGAGCAGAAAAGAAGATAATTGGATGACTCCGATGAAAAACAGAAAAGTTAAAGAGAGCTTTCTTACTGGCTGAACTCAATGATGTAGCAGTAGCAGTAGTAGTACGAGCTGTTAAAAGCAGAAGACGCGCAAACACAATGGGTAGCTGTAGTAGTAGCGCGTAGCAGTAGCTGTAGTACGAGTTGAATTACTTTCAACTTTTGTAGCGCTACAAGTTTGACAGTACCACAGAGAAGGAAATTGACGACTGTGGAAGAAACGGCATGCATAAATTGTTTGCTTTGTATATTTTGCTTTTCTATACGATGTTCTTGTGGTGGATTCTTAAACTGACCTCAGCAGTAGCGCAACAAGTGGAAGAGCACGACGTGGAAAAATATATTGAGCTGATTAAAGGAGAAGAAATTTTCTGCAATTTGTGCCATCCGCTTTACAAAAATCTTATATACAGGAATACCTCCAGTTACGTCACTAATTCGTTCCAGAAGTCCTGACGTAAATCGAAACAGTAAGACAATGTAGTGTATTTACATACATATGTACATACATACATTTTCAATGGCCCGTTAATCCTTCATGAGGGTCGCGGGGGTAGGATGCTCAGGTGGACTCTCCATCCTTCTCGACCCTCCGCCATTGTCTCCAATAGATCAGGAGGAATCCCTAGGCGGCTCCAGGAGAGATGTCGGACTTGGTCCAACCATCTATTTCTAGGCCTACCTCAGAGTCGCCTACCTGATGGCACGGCAACCATGGCGCGTCTTGGAAGTCGGTCTGGGGGCATACGCACTACGTGACCAAACCATCGAAGCATAGATCGTTCCGTTCGGAGAAGTAGCTGCTCAACATTGAGCGCCTCGCGTACTCTGGTGCTGCGCACTCGATTCCTACGAGTTATTCTAGCAACACCGCGAAGAAACCTCATTTCGGCAGCTTGTATCCACGATCTTATTCTTTCGGTCACTACCCAAATTTCATGACCATAGGTGAGAGTTGGAACATACACCGAGTTAAAAACCGATAGCTTAGCTTGTAAACTAAGTTTAGCCTTCCTTATAACAGATTGGCCAAGCTCTCTCAAAATTGATCCAGGCTGACCAATTCTACAGGATAACTCGGCATCGCCCCTCCCATCACTCGTGAATAAGACCCCGAAGTACTTAAACTTATCCACCTGCTTCAGTGGGACTCCACTAACATGCAGAGTGCACTGAATGGGTTTTTTGGATAC
Organism: Brachypalpus laphriformis; assembly: GCA_945910035.1. NCBI lineage: Eukaryota > Metazoa > Arthropoda > Insecta > Diptera > Syrphidae > Brachypalpus > Brachypalpus laphriformis. Next base: position 113,503,488 of record OX246753.1, on the reverse strand, counting down.
GACCATTACTTCACATTCCAGCATCATCACAGTAATGAAACAATGCTTTTAGATAGCAGAAAACATAATTTTTAATGGCCGAGTAGCTCTTAGTAGCTATACATTACACGCCATCTACACTGGCTATAAATTTATCGCAGAAAGCACAAGAACTGTCAGACTTTCTTTTGTGGTCATTTCACGGCATACTTTTTCCGTATAGTGGAGTAAGGCAGCTAATAGATACGTACAGAGCATCATTGCTTTGGGCGATAAACGGAATTGGATGAAGTCACAGATTTCTTTGAACTATCGATCTTTTTTTTTTTGTTACATGAGCGTTTCTTAAAAAATTTCATTTTTTTTTTATTCCTTCAAGCTTCTTCCGAATCCCTTTGATAACTGAATCCATGCATTTATTTTAAAATCAATTCGTTTATATTCTTCACTTTTATAATTCCATAGGGCTTCGAATTGTGAAAAATTATTAATAAGTTTAATCACTTCTTCTTGTGATAATTTCCATTCACTCATTTTAGAAAAAAAAATTCTAAACACGTTCTGATTTGTTCCTTCCTTCCTTCCACCAAGCACACAACATTAGTTAATTACCATTTGTGATCTTGTACCGACAGTGTATCGGATCTTAAAGTATATTATGTATTGGGAAAACGCAGAAGGATTTTTCTAGAGATGCCAAGACGCTCATTAAGCATTTCCTGCGACCTTGTACCGTAATAAAACAATTTAACCTTTCAGTGATACAGGCAATCCAATATCTTAATTGCAATGGAAATGACAAAAGTGACAGTTCTATTGGCGATAAGGTTGTCGATGCCATGAGAGCGTTCCATCTATCGCTTGCTCTGAAAATATAGCTGCTATAATGGTCTCCACGTGCGATACTGAAAGTATGCTTTAAAACATACTATGGATTTATCGGTAGTGGAGAACGCATGTTAGAGAAAAAACAAGTACGTTTAAAGTTTACTAAGGAATATCTTAAGCAAGATAGACGGAATAAGATAATTTTTTTATTATTTATATGTATTAACTTTATAAAAAATAGGTTCTGGTTCACGGACAAGAGGAAATTTAATCTAAAAGGCTGTGATGGGAAAATATATGAAGGGTTCATCGATAAAACCACATAGCAATAAAAATTTAATTTTAAGAAAAACAAATTTGAAAGTTGGAGAAAGTGGTGGTTTTTGTATTGCAATAATAGCACTCAACCCCTTCTGATGTTTCTTTATTAATGATCAAATGCTATAATTTGAGACTGAATCGCCTCTGCAATACTTGAGTCCAGTCGGCAAATGTATGTATTGGAAAGCGTTATATGTGCTGTTGATACACTGTTGCAAATGAAAACGTAAATAATGAAATGGTCCAGCTATGCATTAATAATTAACGACCGACACCCTAATAATATATACAATGTTTTATTCCTGCACATTGCTGCATAACAGCGTCGATTCATGCCGAGTCAGTGAAGTGACTGTTGCCGTACTCGTTACATGATATGACACTCGGAATGATGTATGCAAATAAATACACTACAGTACGGCAAGTTCGGGTGTAAGAAACTTACAATTTTACCGACGGAGAAATGGATCAGATCGAGTATATTGGGGTTTTAAAGGAAAATTTAAGTCCAAGTGTAGACAGTACACCCAAAGCACAGTCCTGGTTGCTATATAATCGTCTTAATGTCGGCCCAATTCAAAAATGCAGTGCTGCGACAACATTAACGCAGCAAGTTCAAAAAGCAACATTTTGGCAGTACTGCTCAAAAAGTTTTTTTTTTTTTTACAACACCAGGGCAACCAAACGTCAAAACAGAGCAACCTGTGCAACACTTGTTTTGCGGTTGCTTTCTTTTGTTTTGGATAAGCTTTTTGTTATTACAGTTCGCTGGCTTTTATTGTTCTTATTTTACCCTGTACTCTGTGTAGCAAATTAATGAAATGTGACTCATAACAATTTTAATGTATTATTATTCGTTTTGCTTTTCTTTGTTCATAAATGTCAAAATAAATTGCTACAGCAACAGTGCACAGTAGCAGGGCAACAGCAACACCAATCCTGTTGTGTTGCCGCAACACTGCGCAGTTTTTTGACGTTTTTGATTTCACCTGTCTTTACTTCGAGCAGTGATGCCGTTTGCCAATTTTTTAATGAAGTGTTTTGAGGAAAAAATAGAAGTGTTTTGCTGAAAAGTGAAGTGTCATTATAAAAGTTGAGTTTCTTATATTAAACGACTATTTATGGGAAAAAAAAACATAATTTTTTTTAAATTAGGGAGCTTTAATCTAAGCTTTGTGGTATCTTAATACAACATCTTTTGGCGATACCCAGTTCTTGAAACCGTTCTTAGAAACAATTCCTTTCACAAGCATTAGTGAATTAACAGTGCTAACTTTTAAGTTGTCGCGGCCTAAACTCTTAATCAATTTAGTTTAGGAAAACACCCTATCAGTAGTTGCACTACTATGAGGAAGACACAACAAGGATGCTATAAACTCTTTTAAATGAGGGTACATAATCTGCCCCAAAGCATTTTTGAGGTAGAACACAGAATGCCAAAAGACTTAAAGACTTTCTTCTTTGGGTAGAATTGTAGACTTGTACGAGTAGTTATCGATGGTAGTTATCGAATGGATGTGTTCGCGTATACGATTTTTAGCTACTTTATGGAAGAGCTAATTAATGAATATATGCAATTTCCCAATTAAGAGGGAAAATAAAAAGTCTACAAAAAGTAAAATGTTTTTGCGAAAGAGGAAGTGTCGAAGTGTTGTCTATGAAAACGAAGTAAAATACTTCGATTGAAGTATAAACGGCAACGCTGACTTCGAGTCTCCACGAGACATATTTATGTCAGACTTTATTTCAGACATCATTTTAGAAATTTCTATTTTTTCATTTGCTGGGCAAATTTTGTCAAGACATTTCATTTTCAACCATATTGTGTAAGAGTAACATCGAGCCTCCACGAGACATATTTATTTCAGACTTTATGTCAGGTACCAATCATCAGCCATGTTTTCTTCGTAGTAAAACTCAAATTGATACTCCCTGTCAAATTTATTTCAGGGTTTATTTCCACAGAGATGGCAAGAAATAAAAGCAGAAATCGATTTTTTGAATTGAGTTATTTTAAGAAATTTGCGGTCTCCATTGGAAATTTCGATTGCTTGAAATATTTCTTGCAATGAATTATTGCCAGTGGAGACCAGGGGTTAAGACATTCAGACCGGTAATTATCAAGCGCTCTTAAGTCGATTTTAAGTTTATGTAGCTTAGTTTTCAATTTTTGCTATGTATTCACCAAGCACTAATAGGTTTTTATCCATGCTAATTCGAATATGCGAAAAATTAATTTTCGGATTTTCAAACGTGTTCTAAAATGAGTTTCCGAACTCTCTTTCGAACTGGAAGAAATGTCAAAAAAAATTGTATTTTCCTGATTTTAGTCAGAATTAATCAAGGCACATTTTATTTTTTATTTGGTTGGCAGTTCTTTTGACGGAAATGCTGGAGGCATTAAATTCGTCGGTTAACTGCTCCCAACATTTCTTCTTTTGCATTACGCCAGTGCAGTCTCTCCTTTGTTTGGTCTGAGTGATAGTTCACAGCTGATTTCGAAATTCTTAAGTTATAAGCTCTCTTAACTTAAGAGTGGTTGGGACCACTCATAAGTCTTATGAGCGCAAATAAATCTGCACTAATATACGTTGGTGAATAGGTTTAGGAAGCTCTTAGTTTAAGATTGGTCTGTGAATACCTGCCTCGGACTCCAAGAATGGCTACAAATTACATATGGAATATGTTCAAAACTTGTTTCTTCTATGCCTCGACGCCTTGAGCAAGTAATTCGGTCAAAGGAATATATATGCGATTAATTATTGAAATGTTCCTGTTTTTTTTATTGTCTTATGTTAATCAAAATACAATATATTTTGCAATAAAATAAATTTGTGTTAGCTAATAAATGAATAGGTAAATAAATCACAAAAAGTTTAATTAATTTTTTTTTTTGTTTCACAAATGTGGGCACAACACATTTTTCTCTTCAGTGTCCGATTACTCGTGTGAGTCACTGTATATATGTATGTACATTGTACATACATACAGTGCTTTGCAAAAGTATAACCCCACCCTACCAAAGGCCTTTTACAGGAAACTCTAAACAGATACACGCCCCTAATTATTATTTTTTATTTTATGGCATCAATTGACAAGTAATTAGAGCAAAAAAAAAAAAATTCCGGATATTTTCTTTTGGGATTTTCAGCAATAAAAACCTGTTTTGCCTAGCTTGCATAAGTATAACCGCACCATATTAATACTGCAATTTCTCTCAGTTTCATTCAGTCTTTTTGTGATTTTAACAATGCCGCGGGTACTCATTTAACGGAAGTTGAAAAGGGAAAAATTCTGGCTTTTCGCGAGGCTGGTTTGGGATTTAGAGCAATTGCGAAAAAAATATCAAGATCAGACCGTGTCATTCGAAATCTTTTACAAGATCCAGAGTCTTATGGCACAATAATTCGACCTGGACGTCCGCAGAAGCTTAAAAGTCGTGATCAAAAGCGAACAATAAACGCTTCGTCCAATTCGGTGCGTTCTTTGTCGGAAATTCGGAATGAATTAGATTTAGATGTTTCGGTTTCTACGGTTTTGCGTACTATAAAACGGAGCGGAATAATTGTGCAAAGCAAAATGGTGCCTGCTCCATGTCTAACAGCAGCGCACAAGGAAAAAAGAGTGGAATTCGCTCGAAATAACATGGATCGTAATTGGAAAACCGCAAGTAAGATTGTGTTAATTTACTCTTTTTTTTTCAATTTGAAATGTCTTAATCTAATACAATATTTTTTTTGCAGATTATTTTTAGTGACGAAAAGAAGTTTAATCTTGATGGACCAGACGGCTTTAATGGATATTGGCACGATTTACGGAAGGAACCAAGGTATTTTTCGAAGAGGAACTTTGGCGGTGGAAGTTGTATGGTATGGGGGGGCTTTCTGCGCTCGCGGAAGGTCTCACTTGCCTTTACCTGCACAAAAATGGATAGTGTAGCATACACCCAACTAAGCGGTTAGCATTCCGTACGGAATGAAATCACTCTTTACCTACGGTTACGCAACCAAAATGAACGAAATTGATCGAGAAGTCATTCAGCCTTATTGTGAGTTTCACCCGAACAGCACTCCACGTGAAAAAATTCCCTTTTCACTTTTCCCCTATCATGAGTTTCGGGCGAAAATTTGTTCATCTTCGAAAAATATGCTGCTTTATATGAAAAGCTATTCGAAAAGCTTGTAGAGAAGCAGTTTAGGAGCTATATAGAGGAAAATAATTACATCATGCAACATCAATCGGGATTTAGAAAAGGATACTCATGTGAAAAGCCTAATGGATCAACGGAAAGTAATTGTAGCAGTGTTTCTGGATTTTAAGAGAGCTTTTGAAACGGTGGACCGGGAGATTCTAATAAAAAAAAACTGATTAAGTATGGGGTCAATGGCAATGAACTGAAATGGTTTGAGTCATATCTAAACGACCGCACTCAACGCACAATAGTAACTGAAAGTATCGCGGATCCAATTGAAATTAAAATAGGAGTACCCCAAGGCTCGGTATTGGGTGTTTTTCTATTCTTAATATATATAAATGATATAAACGCAGCAGTGAAATATAGCAAATTGTGTATGTTCGCGGATGATGCGCTCCTATTTGTCAGTGGAAGTAATTCAGGGGAATGCATCCAAAAAATAAACGAGGACCTGAAATCTGTGAGCAAGTGGCTAAAAGTGAATAAGCTGATGTTAAACATAAAAAAGACAAAGTACATGTGCATAAACAGTGATCAGAGCGGATGTGTTAAAATTGATGGCGAAGACATAGAGCTTGTGAATGAATTTAAATATCTTGGTGTAATAATTGATGACCAGAGGAGTTTGAGAGCCAATATTGATTATATATGTAAGAAAGTATCCAAGAAAATATATTTCCTTAGCAGAATTCGGCAAAAATATCTACTGTTACAGCGATAAGAATATATAATGCAATGATAAGACCGCATTTCCAATATTGTTCAACAATACTTTATCTATCAACGGAAGGAGATTTAACAAGGCTACAAAGGCTCCAAAATAAAGCCATAAGGATAGTTCTCAAGTGCGCAAGACTAACCCACATAAAGGATATGTTGGAAAGGCTTAAATGGCTAAGTACAATATAAGGCAGCAAATCAACCTAAACGTGTTAGTGTTCGTCTTTAAAATGAAAAACGAAATGCTCCCCAACTATCTTTTTAACAATCTAAGATACATAAGTGAAAGTCAGCCTTATAACCTTAGAGGTGCTCAAAATTTTCGAATAGAACTGAAATCATCCGCGTGTGCTCAGAATACTTTAATGTTCAAAGGTTTGAAACTGTTTAATCGTCTCCCGAGTGAGATAAAGAACATAAACAATTTGATGAAATTCAAAGAAGAAATTGTGAAATTTTTAAAATTGGACAATTGAATTATAATATAAAATGATAACCGAGAAGCTAAATGGCATATATTGCCAAATTTATGAACAGATATCTTGCTAACACGCGCGTAAGTGTGTCCCCTCGCGCGGTTGGGAAGGCAAGATGGCGGCGTTCAAACAAAAAAAAAAAAATTAAATTACCCTTATTCAGCCTTATTGTGAGTTTCACCCGAACAGCATTCCACGTGAAAAAATTCCCTTTTCACTTTTCCCCTATCATGAGTTTCGGGCGAAAATTTGTTCATCTTCGAAAAATTCCCCTTATTGTGAGTTTTTATTTCGCGTGAAATATGACGCTATTCGCATGGAACATTTTCACTTAATTTTTGTAGGCGAAAGAGAGAACAATAAAGCGGAAAATTCTAAATAAGCACCAAAGTGATATTTTGTTAAACAAAATGATTGAAAAACCGGATACATATTGCTAGGGGATTTGTAAAAGAAAATAGGAAGAAAGTGGCAGAGTTTTGGAGAAAACTTAGCTCGGAGCTAAACAGCGCGGGTCCACCAAGCAAAAGCGAAGCTGAATGGAAAAAAGTAAGAATTAAATGTTTTTTTTTTTTTTTAAATGCACAATTAAAAAAAAAAATTTTATATTTGGACAGATCAAAAACGACACGTACGTAAAAAAGCAGCGTTGAAAAAAATGTACGGAAGAGGGACAGGAGGTGGACCAAACAGAACGCAAAAGTTCTCACCAACAGAAGAAGCCATATTTTAACTGATTGGAATAAATGAAGCAGTGTTTAATGTGTTAATTTGTTTAATGTTACTTTTTGCACCCACATTTGTTTCTCAACTTCTTTATTTGCCTACTGTCAAAGCACCAGAATCTATGTTCGAAATGTCACAGCTGATTCGAAGTGAAATTTTGTTCACGTGAAATTCACAATAGCTAAAAAAAAAATCCGGGCGAACAAAAATTTCCACGTGAAATATTTTTCGGGTGAAACTCACAATAAGGCTGATTAGGTCCGTTCACGTACCCTCCCAAAACAACGAATTTTAACGAAAAGTTATGAATTTTTACGAAAACCTGTTCGAGTACGGAGAATTTTCGTAGTTTTTGACAGAAGAGAGCGCTTTCGAGATAGTAAGAAATTTCCCCATGCTGCGAATTTTACCCCAAGAAATTTCATTAGGCAGATTTGTGAAATTTGTCAAATCGCTGTCATTTTTTGTTGGCCTTCTCTTTCTTTCTTTCGTGTACATTTGGGTTTGAGGTTTGACTTTTAAAAGTGGGCAACTTTTGTGGTTCAACGCATTCGTTTCCTTTTTGTAAATTTACCTCTCTCTGGGAGAATTTTAACCCCACTCGTTGAAATTTGACAAACTGCGAGTTTTGGTGCAGAAAGCACTGTTAATTCAATATCAATACGACTCATATGTGAACACTGAAAGTTAGAAAGTGTTACCATTACTAAGTTCATATGAAGGGTGGAACTCCATGCATACACCAGTTGGATCGAAACGGGGATGGGTCGATTCGACAACGCTTTCGGTACCGAGTCAAGCCGAAAAAATGCATGTATACCTGGGTTAAGTTATCGATATGGAAGATGTATTTCTGTTCATTCTGGGGGTGGTTGCTGAGCAATCCCGTCTTTTTTATTTGAATTTCGAGGAATATTTTCTGGAACTTATTTATTTTTTCATTCATTGTTTTTGAACTTATATTTTTCTTGAATTTAGTTACATATTCTACTTTTACTTTATACATGCTAATTAAAAAAATACTTAAAAAAAAATAAAAAATAATAATCAAACAAAATAAAAAATAATTAAAAAACAATTTAAAAAAATAAAAAAATAATTAAAAAAAAAAAAATTAATTAAAAACAAATAAAAATTAATTAAAAACAAATAAAAATTAATTAAAAAAAAAAAAAAAATTAAAACCTTGGGGTTTAGAAAAAAAAGGACAAATCTTGGTGTTTTTAAGACTTGTCTGAAGGGCTATAGTTTGAGCGTCTGGCAACGCTGAGTGCAATATACAAATTATGAGTAATCGTAAATAACGTTCGGCAACGTACGTAAGGGTCAACCATAATCGGCAACGAAGTGCTTCTCTATGTTCTGTCAATTCAAACCGATGACCATAATACTTTTGCCTGCATACCTAAAATGTTCATAACAAACATGACAACTGTCAGATTTACATATGCAATGAACGACTGAGACCGCTCTCTTACACGCCATCTTCATTGGCGATAAATTTATCGCAGAAAGCACAAGTAAGAGCAGAACGCAGACAGCAAAAGAACTGTCAGATTTTCTTTGGTGGGCATTTCATCGCATACTTTTTCAGTATAGTGGAGAATGGCAACGAATAAATACGTACAAAGCATCATTGCACTAAAGCAGCTGGCGGAAATGCAGAAGAAAAAGAGGAAATGTTGTTTTTGGGTTAATCCCTTCATGGAAAGAAGAACGCTTCACGATTAGGAAGCACATTTATTGAAAGATTTAATGTGTGAAGATGTAGTTGGTTTTCCAAATTTTTATAGAATGGTAATACGTCAATTTGTCCATCGCCACCATGCACACATATGTAACATTAAGTATGTTAAGTACCTCTTGTGGTCTTGTACCGATTGTGTAACGGATCTTAAAGCATATTAGGCCATAAATCGCCTACCCATGTTAATGTATTGGGAAAACCCAGAAGGATTTTTCTATCAAGTGGGGCCAAGACGCTCATTAAGCATTTCCTGCAACCTTGTACCGTCGGCGAATTGTTCACAGAGTATTGATCGTAAAGTCGCTTGCTCATGCTATTACTTGGGAACACCCGGATGTGTTGTAGCATTGAATGGGCAATAAAGCGAGACCGCATGTAAAGAACAGAAAAAACAATAATACTGATTATACCAGGATAACAGTTTTGCAGTACATATTTACCGCAAAACGTACATATATAGGGCAGGATTAAGCGCTAAACGATCTTCATTAGCTATTTAAGCTTGCCACTGACCTGTCGGAACATAATAATCATACATATTGCTGGAAAAAAAGGAAACAATACTTCTACATGCACAACTGATTGCAGGAACCTTAATTAATGAAGCCATGCAAAAGAAAGAAAAAAAAGAAAAAAAAAAAAAGGTATAAACAGCCCTTCTTCCAAACTTTTTTTTTTTAGAACCCAAACCGCCCCCCCATGCAAAAACAAATGGAGTTCCGATATAAAGAAAAAAATAAAACCAACTATGCAAATCAATGAAGCCTAATAGGCATCCCAACGACTTCTCTTCTCACCTGTGTGGCCAAAATTTGTGCATGCATCATCGGAAGAGAGTTCTGCGATTGTGCCATCCACGCGCCATTTAGTGCCTGCTGTACCAGAGAAAACAATAAAACAAAAAAACAAAACAACCCTCATCAGTCCCATTCTCTCTTTGGGGAGCCACTATCCATCTCCTGCGCAAAATTTGCTCACCTGAACTGACGCCTGAGTGGCAGCCGCCAAAGAGGCAGCATGCAGCCTCTGTGCCGTAGCTGCACTATTTGCCGCCATCTGGGAGTACGTAGCTCCTCCACGTTTCGCTACCATCTGTTGTGACTGTTGTTGTTGTTGTTGCTGCTGCTGTTGCTGTTGTTGGCTCTGTTGTTTATTCGTCGCCACAGGCGCAATAATCTTTGGTGGAGGTGCCGATGGTTGTCGCGTCCAGTTCACCGAATTAGTCGGCCCAGTCGCCCTCTGCGGTTGTAGCAGCAGATTCGAATCGACCACCTTGCTCGGCCAGTAGTCCTCGAATTCTGTACCATTGGGAAAGTAACTTTTAATATCCGTCAAACTAATCACAGCCACCGATTCACTGGAGAATAACTCATTGCGAATCCCCTGTACCTTACAGCAGAATTTCAAGTACGCTAAATCCCAACCGGATAGATAGTCAGCCTTTTGTTTGAGGTTCTCGGTTTCCCCCTCGAAGTAAAACAGCGGAACAACTTGCTCGTTGTTGCGCACCGTATACGGTACTACAGACTCTTTGTTGATGCGGATGAATCCGCATTTCTCGGAGGGTGTCTTGCTACCGGAGATCAATTTCCGATAACAGATATCAAGGAACTGGAAGAACTTGGTTGCATCACTGAGCCGCACCACCAAGTCCTTTAGAGTAAACAAATCCCGGCCAAACTCGCCGTCACAGTGCTTATGGTTAATCTCGTTGAACAGTCGGCTTTCCGCCTCTGTGATGTAGTAGCTCCGTACGCATGTACAGCTGCTGTATATGTCCGGATGCAGGCAGTTCAGGTACTTGCCCAAGAGTTTAAACTCAACCATTCGGACGGCACAGTACTTCTCTGTTTGGCGGTAGATGTACGGTATGTAGATTTTGCCGAATGTCGACCAGCCGAAGTGACCCTTCTGTGACTCCTCGTCACAGGGCTTTTTCTCGTTATCTGGCGTCGTCGACGAGCCGCCGTTTGTTGTCGCCAGAGCGGCGGAGGGAGTCTTTGCGCTGCTACCATTGGTCTGGCCATTAATAGCTACCTGACCTGGCGTCGGCGTTGTGCCCTTCGCTCGCGTCAGATAATTGAGGATATTCGTCTGACCATTCGCCAACGATGGTTGGGTGTTGCCGCCTATAATACCGCGGTTCTGCATCTGTGCCGCTTGTTGCTGCTGCTTGGCCAGGTTGGCCTTTTGTGTTTCAAGCATCTTAGCAGCCAATTCCTGGATTTCAGCCTCATCGTGGCGCTCCTGTTTGACTGTGATCTGATACCCGATTCCTAGTGTGTTGCCTGCCAGCGGCAGTGGTTGACCATTTGGGCCATACACCGCGGTTATTGTGACTGCACTGGTTGCCATTTATGTGCTACTGCAACGGAGAGTATCCAATTGCTTGCGATTTTGGGGATTTTGTTGTTCCCTTTCTATTGGTAGTTAGCTATTCACACTAAATTTATTCACTAAACACAAATCTTGACATATTTGTATGTTTTTTTTTATCTTATTGGTTTTGGAGAGTATTTTTTGTACTTTTTCGAATTTCTCGAAACTCTCTCTTGTTGGAAACACGCACTTTTTGGCTTCACTTGGTTGGGCGATTTCAAAGAAATTTCTCTTTGGGCTGAGGGGCTATTATCAATTATCACACTTTGTTTACGTTGCGGTTGTGTTTTAATTCATTTTACGCGAATGCGACATGTGGAAGGAGGAAGAACGTAAAGAAAATAAGAAAAAGGATTTATTTTTGTTTGTTGGTTGGTCGACGAGAGACGTATCATTTAACGGACCGCCGAGCTCTTGCCGTCGTCGCTTTACATAAGAGAGTGTGATCGCCATTTGATTCTGTGCGAGCAGGAGCCTCGTGTCTCGTGTGTTTCTCAAAACACAAATGTTGTGTGTGTATTCTATATACTATGCTACTCGAATATGATGCGTGCGAGAGCGAGGGAGAGCATTGCTGCGGTTGGATAATGCGCGGGAGAGAGATAGACGTCCGGGTATATAGTGGTGGGAAAAATTCCCTTGGGTGGTATATAAGAGAGCTTTGTTGTTGGACTGTGGGTTTTTGTTGTTTTTTTTTTTCTATGAAATTTGATTGAAGTGTTGGTGAAGAAGAAGAACATGGATGGGGAGGCGGAGAGCGAGAGTGAGTCAATAACGACGAGCGAGACAGAGAAATCGAAATAGGGCATTATTCATATGACGAATATTTGGTAGTCTCTTGCGAGGCCCCGCAACAAAGCGAAATATTGGTGGTGGCCTTAATAAAAAGTTGTTATACTTATTTTTCCCGTATTCTTTTTTTTTTTTTTTTCTTGTTGGTTTATTGTTATTGCTGCTGCTCTCTCCTTCTGGCTGAAAGTCTTTACGTCTTTTTTTTATGATTATGATTAATTATATGTATTTCGGTGTGTGCATTTCAAATTTAATCTTATTTTGATCTGCACTAGCCTGTTTTTCCAGTTTCTTGTGAAAAGCTCTATAGGTACCTTCGTTGAGCTAAGGTTAGAAGACCCTGTAAAATGTCGTTGATGAATAATTATCTGCAAAGTTGTGGGGAGAGCTAATTGCATTAACCAAAAAAAGTGTACATATGTATGTATGTACATAGATTATGGGGATGATATACATACATATGTACATGTGTAGCAAGTGTTGGAAAGAGAAAATCAATCATATGCGGTAAATATGATGAGTGATGAGTTATCAGAAGGTACAGTGGCAGGGCCGTTAGAAGGTATGTATGTATGTATGTATTTGGTTGGGTGGAGGAGACTATGTTGGGTGAGTGGAAAGCACACAGGCACTTACCTTTTGGGGAAGGTGTGCAAATGTGAATGAAGAGTAAATATAAATACTAATTTCGAATTCAAGAGTATTTTCAGGTGGTGGCTGGGGGCATTAACTTGTTAGGTGCATGGCAGTTTTATTTCTAATATTTTTAAGGATGATCGTTAAAAAGGGAAGAAAAATTATAACTTTTTTAAAAAGTGGGATTAGGGGTTTTTAAAAATATTTTAAAAGCAACTTTCAACCACAGGTAGTACAATGGACCAGTTGCGTCTGATTGCTCGAGTCGAGTGTTTCCTATCCCGACAAAAAAAAAAAACAACCACTGTACAGTACATATGAATGTATGTACGTATGTAGGTATTCCAAAAAAATAAGTATTAGCATTAGCAAAACGTTAAGTACAAAAGACCATCAAAATCACAGTTCTGTATGGATATACTTGTGTATGTATGTGTACATATGTACCTATGTACTCGGTTAAAGCAAAGTAGGTATGTATATGGCGAGCAAAATAATAGCAGTGAAACTTCATAGTACACATGTATCCTTAATATTTCCATAATCTTGCCCTCTTTTCCAGCTTTCTTCTGTAATACTAAGCGGTTTCTGTACCAGTAACGGTAAACTCTAAACACTCAATTTGTGTTGCTTCGAGTAAAATAGCTTTTCCCTTATTTTATTTTCAATAGAATTTTGATTTTAACTTATAAAACAGAAAGTAAAACTTTTTATACTTTAAACCAATTTGTGGTTAAACAACCGCGAACTCTATTTATTTTTATAAATGTTGGTCGTGGAAAACACTCCGTCAGAGAGGAGCAAGTTAATTTTAAGAACTTATGCTAAGATGATAGGAAACACCGTTAAATCCAGAAAGAATGTGGAGTGTATGCGTCACAGATTGAATCTGGACTTAGAGAATGTGAATAAACAAATTAAAATTGAAGTGTATGAAAAATCTAAGAAATCTAAGAGAGAAAATCTAAGTGTATGAAATTTAAGTTAGCTGATCCTGCTTGCATACGCCGACGATATTGACATTATCAGAAGAATTCAGCGGGCTGTCACCGGTGCGTTTGCAAGCATTAAGGCGGAAGCGGCCAAAACGAGTTTAGCGATAAACGAGGGCAAAACCAAGTACCTATCTAGAGAATTTCAAGAACTTATGCTAAGATGATAGGAAACACCGTTAAATCCAGAAAGAATGTGGAGTGTATGCGTCATAGATTGAATCTGGACTTAGAGAATGTGAATAAACAAATTAAAATTAAATGTGAGAAAATCTAAGTGTATGAAATTTAAGTTGGCTGGTCCTATTACAGCCAACGGAGGCACAATCTATCACAAGTCTTTACAACTGCTTGCATACGCCGACGATATTGACATTATCAGAAGAACTCGGCTGGCTGACACCGGTGCATTTGCAAGCATTAAGGCGGAAGCGGCCAAAACGGGTTTAGCGATAAACGAGGGCAAAACCAAGTATATGCTGTCAACAAGAAGCGACAATCTGCATCGACGAATTGGACAGAACGTCACAGTGGACAGCGATAACTTCGAGGTAGTAAGGGACTTTGTCTACCTTGGCTCTGCTATAAACCGAGCTAAACGGAGAGGCTTGTTGGTTGAGGCCCAGGTTCACCCCGAACTGTAGCGCCACCTAAGCAAGTAGTAGATCGTATTACAGTGCGAATGGATGGGGACATTATTAAATGTGTGGATTATATTAAATACCTAGATGTATTGCTAGATTCTAAGCTGAATTTCAAAAATCACACAGATTGAATATGTGTGTGGGAAAATAGCAAAGAAAATTGGTTTCTTAAGAAGCATAAGATTATTAACATTCGAAAGCGCAATTTTTATTTACAAATCCACCGTGTTGCCACATTTTAATTACTGTTTCATTCAGTTATATGCTAGTCAACAACGAACAAAAGATAGGCGTCAATTGTTGCAAAACAAAGCTATGCGTGTAATCTTGAAGTGCAGTATTTATACTCCAATTCGAATAATGTTCGATACTCTTAAGTGGATGCATATTGAGCAGAGGCTATTACTCAGTGGTATGATGTTCATCTATAAAATGAACAATAACATGCTGCCCGAATATTTGGTATCGAATCTCGTCCACGTCGGTGATGTTCAGCTGTACAACTTGGCGCAACCTTAGGCCGAACAGATGTAACAGCAGCAGCGCAGAGTGTTCATTGATGTATAAGGGATTGATCGTATTTTATAGCTTACCAAATGAAGTAAAGACTGGGAATAATTTTAGTATTTAAACAGAAAATTATTTTATTTATTAAAACCAATTATTAGAGTACCGAGTGTTAGTGGTTGGTGTTTAATTGATTATATGCTGTAGTAAATCTAGATATATATACATATATTGAAGTAATTTTTTAATTGTATCTTTTTAATTATTTATGTTCATCAGTTTTTTTTTACCAATTGTGTTTATATTATTAAAATTGTTATTTGTAAAGTTCGTAGAACTAATAAAATTATTCAAATGAGCTATGGAACCAGGACTTTGCTCCATCGGAGCCTAGTTCACTGATGAAGAAATTCACCTTGGATAGGTAAATCTCAGCTATCTGCCGAGATGTGAATAGCTCTGGAACAAATATAGAGAAAAAGCCGAAACATACGGTCGCAATAAAATGCTGTTACATTTTCTTGTTAAACATCTTATGAGATACTCCAGGACTCATCCTACTGTAGCTACTGCTCAAATTGTGGATGCATTGAACTGCCATGCGAAATAAGCCCTAGAGAAACGGGGGAATATTCTGACTGATAAAAGCTAGATTTTTCTTTATGGTGGCGAAGGTTCTTAGTAGTGTGTAAGGCGTCAACCTTATACGGAATATCAGCTTTGGTTCAACACAAAAACCCTATCATGGTGGATATAATATCATGGTTTTGAAGGTGATTGAATATTGATTGAAAATATGTTAATATATTGGAAGACATCATGTTGCCATATGCCGAATTCAAAATGCCACTGAATTGATATTCCAATAGGAAACATAGAACGACTGTGTGTACAACAATAGGGTTCTAGAAAAATGTATTCTTGGGAAACTTCCATTTGCTGCCTTATAAACGAGTGGAAAAAATAAATTGAGAAAGGTAATTTTATTGCTGCGGTTTTCGAAGACTTGAAACGTGCGTTCGAAATGATTGATCACAAGAATACTGTGTTCGTGATATTGAACAATGGTACAAAAGCTCGTGACATTACCCCTGTTTTTTTGGCACATCGAAGTGAAGTAAAGTAGGATTTTTCATGTAAATCTACTATAATATCCCACTGCCAATGACTACCAATAAATTTCGCAGCCTGATTCAAGTGCAGATAATTTTTCGAGACTCGATTGCGAGTTCAATTATTTCGTTCATCCAAGTTGGCAAAGATAAAGATTTTGTATTCTTTTATTTACGTACGTCTATTTTTTAATTGAAAGACCGAAATATCGGTAGGTCTGGTGTTTTTTATTAGGAAATAGAAAATTTTAAAATATAGGAAATCTGGCAGCTGCGGATTGTTTTTTGAACATGTAGTTTACTTCACTTCACTTCACTATGTAAATACGCAAAAAAAAACAGGGGTATTGAACAATAGTCCAAAAGCTACTTGTCGGGAAGATCACTAAAAGTTAAAGTAAATTAAGCCTTCTCAGTGGTAATAGGTGTTGAACTTCGTGATCCTCGAGAATCAAAACTAGGTGTATACTACTATTTTTAATCTATAGCAATGATATCGAAAAATCATGATCGTGCACACATATATCGCGTAGTATTGATTGCATAACCAATGACAGCTATAATATGAAGGATGCCGGTGATTAGATTTCCCTTGTATAGAAGAATTCACACGCAAAACAATCTACACTAGAAAGGTTTCCAGCTATTTAATAATCTTTCTTCGTATCTCAAAAATCAGTCAAATACATAGAAACATATTTAAAACAAGATTAAATATCCTGTTATAAAAAAAAAATATTTTATAAATATGTTTAGTAATAAGACATATACTACATATGTATGTATGTAGTGTTAAAAGTAAATAAATACTCAAATATAAAAAAAAAAACAAATAGAATGATATAAAACACACTAGTCTCCCGACCTCAATTGTATAGAAAATTGATGGTCTGACATTGAAAAAGCAGTTAAAATGGAAAGCCAAGAAATAATGACGAGTTATGGAGGGTAGAAGAGCAGTCTTGAAAGTGAATACCGCTTAAAAGGCGACTTAATGAACAATCGTTTATTATTATTTAACTCGAAAAAGAAGCAGTACTCCTATTTTATTGATATCGAAAGGTTCCAGAAACCTATGTACATATGATTATGGACATGTACGAAAGAGCAAAGACAATAATAATAAGATGCCCCGCTGAAGTAACCGAAGAGTTCCCAATCAAAGTCGTGGTGGATCAGGGAAGCGATTTAAATCCTTTGCTCTTTATTACAATCCTTGATTATCTGCTTGAAGGTGAAGTAACGGACCCCAAGGTACATCAGTTATTCTTTGCTGACGATGGAGCCATCATAAGTGAGGATCCTACATCCCTGCAATGAGCACTTGATGTGTGGGTCGACGCTCTGGAGGGAAATGGGTATCGCATTAGTTCAAAAAAGACAGAGTACTTGTGCTGCCCGTTCTCTGAACAACTCAGGCCTATTCCAGACATATATTTGAATGGAACACTGCTTCCCAAGTGCGAAAAGTTCAAATATCTGGGATCTATGATCAATAACAAGCAACCTGTGATGACGACATCAATCGTCGCGTAAGCATAGGGTGGATGAAGTGGCAAGAAAACTCTGCTATCTCTGTGACAGAAAAATGCCACCTAAGCTGAAAGGAAGGCTCTATACCGCAGTTGTGCGTCCAGCGCTCACAAACGGTCCACAATGTTGGACGATGTACAAAAGGTATGAGAGTAAATTAACGGCAGCTGAGATGAAGCATGACAGCTGGTGTGACAAAGCTTGATCGAATAACAAGTTCGAAGATCCGTGGAAGCCTTCATGTCAAGGAAACTATCGTACGAAAAAAAAAGATACGTACGAACGGCTCAGCTGATATTGCCACGTTCAAAGAAGAGATCATTTGAGAACCCTGTTAAAAAGGCAATATCAATGAACGTTCCAAAGACATCGCGAAGTAGGAGAGGCAGGCCTATGAACACCTGGATCACACAAACGCGACGACATCGGCATTTCATTGACCTCAGTACCGAGTGATCTAAAATCGGGAGGCCTGCCGATATTTTCTGAAGTCAAATAGACGAACCCCACAGGCGGATCAGTAGAAATATGGTGAAGTGGGAGGGTTATGATCCCTTGTTTTCGGATCATAACCTCGCCGAAATAAGAAGAAGAAGAAAAGGACTCCTATTTTATTGTAAATTAAATTAAAATTGAATTTATGTGCAAAATGTTTCAAAGTATATTTATATTAAAATTTTTGTAAAATTATGCTTAGAAATATTATCATTATTGATTGAAGTTTTTTTCGTATGCACTTAAGTTATTAATTTTAAAAATATTGGAAATTCAATTTTTTAAAATGGGTTAATGATTAAGCCATATACGAATTTTACCAAAAACGTAAGTCAAGTAATAACGTACATATATGTATGTATATATGAATGTATGTATTTTAAGGCTAATTAAAATGCGAAGTTTTGAGTCATTTTCGGGAAAGTAAATATTTTTCAAACTCGAGCTTTAATAAAATATGGTGAGTTTTGATATCTTATCTTGTGAAATAAATCTCAACATGTTATTCTTGATAGATCACAACTAATATATTTTACTGTCGAAACATTGCTGTATTTATTCCAATTGCCCATATCTTAAAGCTTGGATAGGGGTCTCCTATTTATTTTTGAATTTTAAGGAAAAATACTAGCGAGCCTTTTCGGTTTGTGTAAAAACTTAAAATTATATTCAAGTTTGTTAGTGTTTAGATTAAAGACTGCTAAGCAATGGATATGGCTGTGGAAATCCGTAGCAAAGTAATAATTTCATCTGATATGTCGAAAAGCCAAAGAAATATGCAGTGTGCCATATTCTTAGCGTCGGTTAAACAAATCATCAAACTCCGTAAAGAAATCGGTCGATCGCAGCGAATAGTAAGAGGACGAAAATGAAAATCATCAAGAAGCTATTTATTTCCTATAAGAAATAGCGTTTGAAAATAAAAATGTTAGGTTAGGGACTATTGTGTTCTTTAAGTATGTCATTAAGATATCCGCCAACAAAGTTTTCCACTTACTCAACCTAGCCTAACATTTAGCTTTATTTAATGCTGAAAACCTCGCTGACCAGGCTATAACTTGTTTCTGTTGACCCGGTAATGCGCCCATAAAGAAAAGCTATCTGCAATATGTAGAACCAGGCATGGAAAAATGGACGAAGCTGATTGATCCAGTATGGTACTATTATCCTAAAATGAAAACTTTTAAAAAATGGTTGAATTCATGCTAAAACACATAAAAAATGTTTTAGAAGCTAAGGGCCGGTCTGTTCACTCTCGGTTAACTTTAACCAGTGGTTAAAGTGGTTTTTTTTTGTTTTTTTTATTTGCGCCAGGGATGTGTAATCTTCATAGATACTAATAGCCCGAGTGCTACTAGCGTGTACGATTCGCAAATCTGAGTAATCGATGCCAGGAATACACCTACGTACTAAACACACACCCTACACACTTCAACCACTCTCCCCGCGGGTCTGCCGTTAGGTATAACTTCGCGGGGCTGGTAAGCAATTTATGCTATGCTTCTTGTGTCAGCTTCTTCCGCTGCTTCAGCTGCTCTTCTTAGCTTTTCTATTCTCCGCAGCTCTTTTTGTAGAGTTGTTACGAAGGAACATATTGCCATCCAATTCTCTTCCGACCGTAACATATGTTCGAGGAGTAATGACGGACTTGGCAGAGTAATTCTCCATGCTGTGAAACGTGTGCAGTAAAACACTGCGTGCTCCGTATCTTCATCTTCGCCTGGGCATTCCGAGCAGGATGGTGAGTTGTCGTGCCCAAATCGGTGTAGATATTTGCGGTAGCCACCGTGGCCAGACAGGAACTGCGTTAGATGGTAGTTGCAGTTTCCATGCTTTCGACTTATCCAGTCTTGGATTGTCGGTATAAGTTTATATGTCCATCTGCCTTTTGTTGTATTAGCCCAACGAGCTTGCCACATAGCTGCTGACGCTGCCCTTTCTTCAATTTTTATCACCTTGATACCAGTGGCGTCGTGATGACTCAATGCTCTTCTGTTATATATCCTCAGCATTTCATCTGCGAGAATATCGATGGGGACCATTCCAGCTATGACAAATGCAACTTCGTCAGAGATGGTTCGAAAGCCGCTGATTGTCCGTAGCGCACAGAGTCTGTATGATGACGATAGTCTCCTTTTGGTCTCCTTCGTCCTCAGTGCCTCCGCCCAGACTGGGGCGGCATATAACAGAACTGAGGTGATAACTCTAGAGAGTAGAATCCTACTAGCGTATCCAGGTCCACCGATGTTAAGCATGATACGCGAGACAGCTCCCTGCATTTGCGATGCTTTTTTGGTAACAAAATCGACATGCGTTTTAAACCGTAGCTTGTTGTCCAGCATTACTCCAAGATATTTAACCGCCTCTTTCGACCTGATGGTTTGGTTACCAACCTGAAAGTTGGCAAATTCGACGGCTTCCCGGCTGGTTATAAGAACAGCTTCTGTTTTATGGTCAGCTTGTTCTAGTCCGGCGGATATTAGCCAATCTTTTATCCGGGCAATTACTTCATTTGTAGCTGATTCTACTGCATGGATCTGTTTGGTTATTCCAGCTGATAACCATCAAATGTGTTTGTTCACCGAAATTTTAACCAGAGAATCCATGGTTTGGTTAGTTAACCAGAGAAATCGATAACCAGCCGAATTTCCTCGATTAACATCATTTTAACCAATGATTTTCTGGAATTTTGTTTGTTCATGCTTAGTTTTCACACTGCGGGTTACTTTTGACATAATATTATGCGACGCAACAAAATTCTGTGCAGATATTGTGCGATAAAAAATACAGATAATATAATAAATAAAAAATAACACAAAATGGAGGGCTTTTTTATTCGTCATCCATTCGAATTCTTTTTATAATTTCAAATTTCAACGTGTTCTACAATCGAACAAAGCCAGCAAACAAAAACAAAGTTAACCACAGATTAATTTGACAAACGAGATGACAGATAAACTGGAAAATGAAACGAATTTCCACAAAGCTATGGTTTGGTGACCAAAGTGAAAAAAATGGTGAACAAGCACTCTTTGGTTGCCATAGATTTATAACCATGGGTTAAGCAAAATCTTTGGTAACCTAACCAGAGATTTAACCAACTGTGAACAGACCGGCCCTAAGGGTGGGCATTTTTTTTTTTAAATATTGGTTTGGCTATTGAATGGCCTATCACCCCTTATATTTAAAAAATACAGATATTATAAATAAAAATAACACAAAATGGAGGGCTTTTTTATTTGTCATCCATTCGAATTCTTTTTATAATTTCAAATTTCAACGTGTTCTACAATCGAACAAAGCCAGCAAACAAAAACAAAGTTAACCACAGATTAATTTGACAAACGAGATGACAGATAAACTGGAAAATGAAACGAATTTCCACAAAGCTATGGTTTGGTGACCAAAGTGAAAAAAATGGTGAACAAGCACTCTTTGGTTGCCATAGATTTATAACCATGGGTTAAGCAAAATCTTTGGTAACCTAACCAGAGATTTAACCAACTGTGAACAGACCGGCCCTAAGGGTGGGCTTCTTTATTTTAAATATTGGTTTGGCTATTGAATGGCCTATCACCCCTTATATTTATAAAAAAAAGGATGGGCTTATTAAATAGGAATTTTAAAAATTTAAGGCTTTTTTGATAAAATGAACAACTTTACAAAGATGCTCAACATTTGAACAATGTTGAAAATAGGGTGAATTCAAAATCGTCAAAAAAAACTGCGCAATGTTGCGGCAACACAACAGTCTTTGTGTTGCTGTTGCCCTGCTACTATACTGTTGCTGTTCCCTGTGCAATTTATTTTAACATTTATGAAAAAACAAAAACAAAAAATAAAACATTAAAATTTGTATAAGTCACAATTAAGTTTTTACACAAAGTACAGTGTAAAATATAAATAATAAAAGCCAGCGAACTGTTACAAACAAAAGTTCATCTAAAACAAAAGAAAGCAACAGAAAAATAAGGACCCATTCGGAAATGCAAACTCTGCAAAGCAAGAACAACAAAGCAGTTGAAATGTCAAAAGCATACGACTACAATGCATAACTTTCGACGTTTTCGAACAATTGCATTTAGTGTGCTCTTTTGCTCTAAAAAAGACAATGAACATTTTCTTCTTTTTCCATCTCAATTTTTTTTTTTTTTTTACTTAGGTACCTTCTTCTTCTTTGCACATTTTTTCTTCGGACGCAACCACCATCCACCAAATAAAAAAAAAAATATTATTTGTATTCGTACGCTGGCTACGCAACAAATGTTGAAGTTTGCGTGATTTTGTCTACATTTGCGCATTTCTGAATGCTACGCTTTGCATAATTTGCGCAAGATTTGCATTTCTGAATGCGCTCCAACTGTTGCGCAAGTTGCTCTGTTCTGACGTTTGGTTGCGCTGATGTTGCAAAAAAAAAAAAACCCTTGATTTGAGCAGTATTGCCAAAATGTTGCTTTTTTGAACTTGTTGCTTTAAAGTTGCCACACCTCTGCATTTTTGAATTGGGCTATACTTATCACTAGTAACATGTAAATTCGGAAAAGAAACGATGGGGCTTGTACACCACTGCCATGGAACGATGGCGAAAACTAGTGAAATGTACGCCATCTACATACCGTATGTCGACATGAGTTCGAATTGAAGAACAATGAACATTTTTCCAAACTGTAACATTGACATTTCCTAGTTTCGTAGTTTAATTAACGTAGATGCCCTTTTAGGTTTTTTTTAAGAAAAAGGAAACTCAAATACCAGAGCACTCAGACTCTCCGGTCCATTGTACCACCAGGAAGGAACCTTTCTTTGATGCAGTGGTTGGAAAAACTAGGATGCAATTCGTTTTCCTTTACACTCGAGTGCCTGATGTGCTGCTCAGGTATACATAATTTGTTCGTAGTCATTTATCATTCTGCTCCTATCTTTGAATATCCAAGACATAAACTATAAACTTCGAATTTGAGGTGCTGATATCATATTTCAGTACGATCCCAAGCACTCTTCAAAACTCTGCAGGTATAATTTAATTATCAGCCGAAGGAATACTCGACGGTATACTTCGTTCACAATAGTCTCTTGATCTCAACCCAAGTGACTTCTTCTGGTATGTGGTAGTCAAGGACATTAAACAAATATATCCTACTTCCACAGAATACTTATGGAATATATTATAGACAGCCAAAATCCTAAGCTTATGCAGCAACGTGGTAGAGTTCACAGACTACAAGAAGACAGTCCCTAGACTTCAATATTAAATACAATAGTCGACAGAATTGGGCGGAGAATGTTATCCTAAAAGATTCCGCTTTGGAAATATACACCGATGGGTCTAACACAAAGGATGGCGTAGGGACAGGCATGTTCTCGGCACCCCTGGACATGCAAACGTCTTTAAGACTACCACATTACTGCAGTGTATTCCAAGCGGAGGTTAAGGCTATTTGTGAAGCGGTTAAATGGCTGTCGATGAGATCGATATCGAACATGGACATCGTTATTTACGCTGACAGCTAGCCAGCTTTAAATGCACTCGAATCACCAATATTAAGATCAGAATTGGTAAACCAATGTCGCGCATCCCTACATAGGATATCGAGTTATTGCAATCTCACTCTGTGCTGTGTTCCTGGACATTTCAGGTCACACACATTTCAATGGCACGAAACAGGAGCTCTCTACTGCGGAAGGGGGCTGAATCTACCTATAGAAACGACAAGATACAAAATTTCTATAGCAGCACTGAATCGGGCCAATGAGAGATGGCGCAATCTTGACACTTGTAATCATGCGAGACAATCATGGCCACAATTAAATAAAAGAAAAACAAAACGCCTACTACTAATAAGCAGACCACGCATAGTTATCCTAGTTGGACTGTTTACTTGTAATTGCGTACTAGGCAGGCACGGCGCAAGGCTTGGAGTTCCGGTCAATGACTTTTATCGTAGCTGTATCGACGACGAAGAGGAGGAAACCCTCTTTCATTTGCTCTGTGGCTGCCCGGAACTATTCTCAGCTAGAAAACAAACTCTTGGAGATTCGGATATGAACAGCATTTAGAAATTAGCCCAAAAATCAAAATAGTTCCAAGAGTAACGGAAATAATCGGCTCACGTGGCAACACAATGGACCTCATTTCGTCTAAGTGATTCCTAACGATTACGGAGAATAGCCACCCAACCTAATCTATTACCTATGCATGTGTACCATATGTACAGAGACGATTTATCTACCTAATTGCATAAAAGTAAAAGTAAATAAACATAGTAATTAAAAACAAAAAAACTATTCCATATGTACAGCGTATGTAAAAAAGGTTTTAATTAAAACTCCAGTATATGTATTCTATGTACATTAGTATGTGTACATTTGAACTTCCTTTAGAATCTTATGGATCGACATTTATTTGTAGGAGTAGCTGAATGCAATCTACGAGATGTATTACGTAGCTGCAATACCCGGAAAACCAACAATTTGTTTTATAAATTACATGATGCAATATGTAAGTACATATGCATTTACTTTAAAGTGATTTACTCTGGAAGCTTTAACAGCAATGAATACACTATGTGCACTCTACAGGAAATTGTCATTAAAGACAATCAGAGAAATTAATATATTTCGCTGTGTGAAATAAAAAATGTGTTAACTATAAAACGTTTATATTCATGCCAACAGTTTTTGGTTTCTAAAATGCCATTAATTTAGTGCGTTGTTTATTAATTTATTTTTACATTATTAGCGAATTCTGAGACTATACTGTCCTTTTGTGCTTTTTCCAGAAGATATGGTCTAACATTTTGTAGCGTACTCATAATTTTCACTGTTTTTACATTTGATACCACTAGAGGCTAGGGAATAATAATCTTTGACCCCTAAAAGCGCATATATGAGTACTTATAAGCGATCAGACCTAACAACTAAATTGTAGAAGCCATGTACGCAATTCCATCTGCTCATATGTACTCGTACAATATTTGGTGTTTGGTATTTATTTTTTTAATGCACACAATCGCTCTGGCACCTTCTTTCAAAATAGATAGTAGAACTTTTTTTTCACTGCATTTCCAAGACATTTTCGATCAAGTTTTTTACCAGCTTTATTGGGTACGAAAATTGTTTATCTCATACCTAGAACCACCTATGCCTTAGAAGCAGAAATAATCAGCAGCACAACACAGGAAAGCGTGGATGACCACTGGAATGCTGTGAAAAATATTTTTGCGACTGGCGACATACGATTGGCATGCACCTATATCGGTAAAAAACAGAATAATCACCGCAAATGGCTATCGGCAGACACCTGGAGACGAATCGATGAGCGTAAAGCAATCAAGGCTCGGATTGCAGTGGCTTCAGCAGTAGAGAGTACCGAGCTAGAAGCCCAATATCGCGTGAAAAAGAAGGAAGTGCAGTGTAGTGTATGACGGGACAAGCGTTAGTACATCAACTCACTTGCCTCAAGGGCTGAAGAAGCAGCAAGCAGGTGCGACAGTAGGATTGTTTATAACATCACCAAGGAGCTCATTGGTGGTCGTAACTCTAAACAACATCTACCGAAGAGTTTAGATGGTAACCTTCTGATTTCGGATGAGGATCAGCTCACTAGATGGAGAGAACATTTCGCTACAGTTCTTAACCACTTAGACGATGGTGTTATGATCTCGAACCCTAATTAGTCTTCCGAAGCAACAAATGAACACGGGAAAATGAACAATTTGCCCAGGACTGGAAAATAGGGATGATCGCCAAGCTACCGAAAAAGCGCAACTAATGGATTGTGGAAACTAGAGAGGTATATGCGTGCTACCAGCCGTAACCAAGATAATAGCTAGAATCATATTAGAACGCATTAAGGAACAGTTAGATCCAACTCTTGACATCGAACAGGCAAGCTGTCGTGCTGGATCCTCTTGCATCGACCACATAAACACCCTGCGGATCATAATAGAGCAATCCGCCGAGTATAGGTTTCCGATACATCTACTGTTTATCGACTTCGAGAAGGCTTTCGACAACTTGAATCGTGATGCTATCTGGTTGGCCTTGAGCAGGAGAGGTATCCCATAAAAACTCATAGCTATTATAAAGGCTATGAGGGAAGCAACTGTCACGTCTTATACAATGGTAATGTGTCGGAGGATTTTGAAGTCAAAACTGAAGTACGTCAGGGATGCATATTGTCATCGCTATTGTTTTTGGTGGTCATCAGCGATGGGCTCCGTGCAGCGTTGACGGAAGATAACGATGGAATTCGATGGACTATGACAACTTATCTTAAACACCTCGACTACGCTGACGATGTTTGCCTACTTTCACATCCAATAATGGACCTTCATCTGATGGCCCAAATCTAGAATCTGAGGCAAACAAAGTGGGGCTTAAGATAAACACACCCAAAACAAAAGCCCTGAACATTGCCAGTACTGCTGTATGGGTCCAGTACTTGGAAGGTGAATACCACTATCAAACCCAAGCTGCAAATCTTCGTAAATAAATGTTTAAGAATCATCTTGGGGATATTTTGGCCCAATGGTACCTCCAATGAAAACTTTATCTGAGAAAGGGCCAAGAACCTATGGACACTACTGTGCGAAGGAGAAAGTGGCAGTGAATGGGACACACCCTACGGCCCGAAGACAACTGCATTACACAAGAAAGAATTGGCGAAAGTTCTCTATCGTGGGACAGCACGGGCAGCCACTTGCGAGTCGAAGTGTAGTCAGATACCTTGGGGTCTGGCTAGATAAATATCTATATTTTAACAAACATATAGATGCTGCTCTGGCCAGAGCCAAAGTTGCTTTCGCCCTTACAAAGAGACTGTTTTATAGCAGCCAAATCGATGCAAGGGTGAAGGTTATCTGCTACATGGCCCTCATTCGGCCTATGCTCGCATATGGATGTCCCGTGTGGTTCAACGTGGGGCCTAGCTTATTGGAAAAGATGCGGGTGTTTGAGAGGGCTTGCCTTAGGGCTTGCCTTCATTTGTACAGAACACCAGAGTCTGAGTACATAAAATTCTATCCTAATGAGGTCCTGTACAACAGGGCGAATCTGATCAGAGTGGATAATTTCTTGATCAAGATGATTCGAAGGCACATTGCAAGAGCAATGACTTCGATGAATAGCCTGATCTTTGGGGCTTATTACCCCAACAATCTCTATCACGAGAGTGTGCGCCTTAACGGCTTTATCCCACCAGAAGCGTTCCTATACCTTGATCAGAGAGGTCTGATCCAGGATAAGTTAGCGGTGCCGCTAATCTTCCACGTCGCCAGAACAGCTGTGGATAGGCGACTCAACTACGACCGAGACGTCGCACAGAGTAGTGTAGAGCGTCTCCGGTACAGTAGGGCGGTTTCCAACCGCGACATTGAAGACGTTAGCAGGCAGCATGACCAATTTTGGTGGCTTAGAGAAGAAGAGGGAACGCCGTCGTCGTTTCCCCCTAATCCGGGATAGCCTGTAACGGGACAGAGCGGGTCGTGTTTTATTATTATATAATGGCCATGGCCGGCTTACATAGTTTTTAAGGTAGTCTTAAGTTTATCTAATATTAAAAAAAAATAAAAAAAAAGAGCACAGCATTTGGCTTAAAAAAAAAAAAAAAAACAAACAAAAAACAAAAAATAAAGCACAGCACTTGGCTAAAAAAAAAGAGTGTATTTAATTACACTTCGTAGATAAGTTACCTTAAGTTTATCTTTAAGGTAGTTTATAAGTTTTATCTAATAGTTTATAAAAAAAACAGTCCATATACTAAGTTTTTATAAAACAAACATTTTTTTTTCTTAGTTCTTCATTTGTTAATTAGTTAAGTAGTAATAAATAAATTTAGTTAGGTTACGTCGAAAGACATAGGTTAAGAGTTAAGTTTAGCTTAGAGCGCCCGCATGGGGCCAGTAAGTTAGAATAAGATAGTTAAGTTGATTAAGCTAGTTTTAAGCGTTTTTGTTAGCACGTAAGAAATTATGAATTGAATTAATAAAATGCATTAAAAATGAAAAAATGAAATGAGACAACTGCATTGCGAAGTACGCCATGCAGTGGAATCCGCTTACCCAGGCAGGCAGAACAGCGGGACGCCCTAGGCAAACGTGGTGCAGGGCATTCGAGGAGAAATCAAGTTCTTTGGGAATGAGTTGGAGACAGCTCAAACGCTTTGTAGAACTACGAACAAGATGGCGCACAGGCGTTGTTGATGCTCTATGACCCTCGAGGGGTTCAAGGATTTAGGTAGTAGGTACTGTACGAATGGAATGAGGGTTAAAATTACATTCTGCTGTAAAATTTTGATATTAACAAGAAATGTATATAGGGCTTATTACTACAATTCCGTTGTATGTACGTAGGTTCTAAGTTTTTTGAGGTGAATACGTCTATAAATTTGCTTTGTACTGGAAGCATAGTAGCAAATCAGATGATATATGATTTATATAGGAAATCAAAATATACCAGTGATAGATAAAGAATCAAAGCTTTTTCACCTAGTGGAGATTGTGACATCACGCGCGGGACGGAGTAGGGTGCGCTGCCATTGTGTGATCATTGCGCTGCATCTGAAACTTTCGCGCAGTATAACTATTGATTCAATGGAGCTACGATGCGATTCTGACCGTCGTCAACAGATTAATTGCATAAGTTTTGAGTTGTCAAGAAGGAGATATACAAGAAGAAAGTGGCCGCAGTGCAACGTATAGGAGCCCATCGAATAACGAGTTCATACCGAACACTTTCGGAGCCAGCAGCCATAGTAGTCGCAGGAGTGACGCCCATTGATCTCCTAGCAGCAGCAAGGAAGTACGTCCGCGACAAGAAGGCGGAAGTAGGCTCAGCAACAGCAGCTACAGAAGCGAAGCAACTCTTGAAGCAGAAGTGGCAAAACAGATGAAACGAGGGGAAGGTGAACCTACCGGTTGATCAGAGACGTTGCTGCATGGACGGAGCGGGAACACGGTGAAGTGAATTATTATATCACCCAGTTTCTTACCGGACATGGTTACTTCAACCGGTACCTGCACAAGATGAGAAAAGTAGAGAGCGCAGCCTGCCAATACGGAGACTCTCTGGAAGACGATGCGTATCACACCTTTTTCATCTGTAACAGGCGGACAGCAGAATGAAATAGTCTGGAGTCAGAGATAGGCAAATTTACGCCGGAAAATGCTGTAAACAAGATGGTCTCGAGTATCGACACGTGGAATAAAATATCTTTATTCATTGAGACGGTACTCAGATCGAAATGACTAATGCGGAAATGGCGATTTCTCGAATACTAGTAAACCGATTGTGATGAAATTTTGTGAGCTATTTAAGTTATTAGTCTACTAAAACCATGTAATTTCAACGAAATCTAAACACATTAACCTAGAAAATAATTACGCAGATCTGTAGAAATACGGAGAAGTGGGAGGGTTGTGATCCCTTATTTTCGGATCATAACCTCGCTGATAAAAGGAAGAAGAAAGAAGAAGACTTATTTTTTCATTGAAAAAATACAAAAGAAAGTATCAAACTATGCAAATACAATCAAATTTTCAATACAATTATAATATTAAATTACTGATTTCTAAAATTAAACTAATTCATTTATCTAAAATTCATATTTCCA
This sequence comes from Brachypalpus laphriformis, assembly GCA_945910035.1. Classification (NCBI taxonomy): domain Eukaryota; kingdom Metazoa; phylum Arthropoda; class Insecta; order Diptera; family Syrphidae; genus Brachypalpus; species Brachypalpus laphriformis. The sequence goes on along the minus strand of OX246753.1, from coordinate 113,473,795 downwards.
AAGAATGGCTACTACTATTTGCTCCGAATCTGAAAAAAATATATTTTAACTCTCTTTGGAAAACTGTTCTCTAAAATCTGATTCAGAAATCAAACTCAAGAGGTTACCTTAATTTGTTTGTTTAGTAGTGCATTTCTAAATTAACGTACTAAGTTCCGTTTCCTCGCATTCCATCTCAGTATCACTAGTTTCAGACTTACGATGGTCTTCAGTCTTTAAAAGGTCAAGAGCTTCCGGGAAAAGCTTATTACCGGAATCTATTGACCATTTTGGCTTCATGTTTGAAATATAGGGAACAAATGCTATAAGTAATGCATGCGAAATACATATCTGCATTAGTAGCTTGTCCACTTCATTTTCTAGATTTATGTTGTCTAAATTTTCGAAAACCTTTATTTCAAGCTTCCTGTGCTTCCTCGGATAATTGTCCAATTGGCATCAACACTTCTTTAATGATTTCCTCGCCATGGATTGAGACTGTGGACAGTTTCTGACATATATTACCATAGGTATAAAGACACAAACAGATCGGCCGTTCTCTGGCGAAGGAACCAAACTTTTTCGCATGAATTTCCATTCCAGAGGAAATGGCTTCGAGAATCACTGCAAATCTATATACCTACCAAACGTTCATCAATTCCAGTGATTTCGGATGAAGTTTTAGGATTTTGCAAAAATTTGCGGGCAGTATTTCCATCATTTGCAGTGCCTTTTCCCTATCGGACTTGATCTACAATCAATCCTAGTTGCATGCGAAATTTATTTTGAATCAATAATTTTGATGCAGGCTGGAGTGCTTTTTGTTCTGGAGATCTGGTTGTCCATTTCTTAAATTCCATGTTATATGAAATGTGAAGCAAGTACTCAAAAAATCGAACTTTGGCATGCCTCGTTAGGCTTTTTATTTTTAAATTTAAATTTCTCCGGAATAGATATTTGGATGATTTTATTTTCCACTTGTAAAGGAAAATATTGGCTTTAAACTGGGTGGAGGAATTTTTAACATTTTGTTTGGATATTTTAATCTAGTACTTTAATTCTACAGTGCTGTGCAAATTAATTCGGACAGACAAATTTTTGATGATATTTTGATTTATTTGCAAAACATTATATTTTCTTTTGTATTAATAATTTATATGACCACCTTCAGCACCAATAAGCTCGTTTATTCTATTTGCCATAGAAAGAATTAAGGATTCACATATTTTTTTTATTTTTTCATCGTGAAACCACACTTTAATAATAGCTGAAATTAGCTTGTTTTTTGTGGTACAATCCCGTTTCCTGAGCCTCGCTTTTATAATGGCCCAAAGATTTTCGATTGGATTGAGGTCAGGGGAGTTGTCCGGCCATTCCAGCACCTTTATATTTTTTTCCGCAAAGAATTGTTTCATTTTTTTCGAAATGTGGCATGGAGCAAGATCCTGTTGGAAAATTGCGTTTCCAGTCGGGAATTGCCTTTATATGGTAGGCAAGAACATATGGCTCAAGACGTCTGCGTATTTGATGCTGTTCATCATTCCTTCGATTGGCTTCAAGTTTCCAGGACCCGCGGAGATGAAACAACCCCAAAACATTACTTTCGGTGGGTGTTTAGGAGTTTGGATAATGCGACCAGGTCGAAGCTTTTCGTTGTCACCTCTTCTCACAACACTTACCCGGTGGCCCTGAACTTCAAAGTGGCTCTCATCTGAAAAGATTACTTTTTTCCAGTCTTCTGCTGACAGTCTTCTGCTGTTTTTTGGCCCATTGCAGACTTTTCTTTACCATAGCCTCGGTAAGAAATTGTTTTTTTCAGAGGTCTTCTGGCCCTGCGGCCCACTTCCAGAAGACGCCTTCGAACATTTGATGAATCCAACACCACACCAGCTGATGCCAAGTCCCTTTGAAGCTCACCGCTTGTCTTCCAAGGATGAATGACGCTATTTCGGATCAAAACTTTATCGTCATGGTCCGTGGTCCTGCGTTTTCGTCCGCAGTGTCCTGCCCGACCCGTTGCAGTTGACTCTGAAGCTTTGTGCAGCGCTATGATCCTTGCAGCACTCGATTTTGAGACTGCAATATCTCCTGAAATCACCCTTATGCTGTCAGTATGCTCATGCAAAGCAATAATCTTAGCCCTCTTTTCCATAGAGATATCCATTTTTAAATGTACACGATCCAAATTGAACAAATCTAATAAAACATTAGATAAAAGCCCTATGAAGCCTAAGTTTAATAAAATACATCAAAAATTCAACCTACCTTCGTAAAAGCCAACATAAAATATGAGCCATAATTAATTTGTAAAGTTCTAGTCCAACTTTTAAAGAAGTAACAGAAAAAACACGGCCTACTTATGATTATGTTGGAAAAAAGTGACTGTCCCAATTAATTTGCACAGCGCTGTAAGTTGCAAGAAAATAACAGATTAACCATTCATTATACAGTTTTTTTTTATATTTCGAAGAATTCTCCACCCAGTTTTTTAAGAATGAGATAAAAGACAGATATGCCGAATTTAATTAAGATTGCCCGAACGGTTGTCCAGATAACGTGTCATGAAAATTCTACGTAATTTTGTCTTCGCTAAGCACCCCAAGGATCAATACTGGGCCCTAAATTATTTTATATATTCCTTCAAGACTTTCCCTTTCATAGGTCAATTACAAATGGCCCTGAAGCTGATGACACTATTATTCTAGCTACAGCTGTAAGACCTCAAGCTGCGTTGAACAAAATTAAGGAATCATTGCCGTTACTAATATCTTACCTGAGTTCCTAGGGTTTGAATATAAATAAAGAGAAATGTGGGTTAACTTGCTTCAGAAACGCCTATGGAAAATGGCAACGCTTAGCGGTAAAAGAAAGTAGAGCACTTTCTTTACAATTACTGGGCGAATCCGGACCTTTAAAAACGGAAATGAAATACTTGGGCATATATTTTAAAAATAGATTTATATTTAACGTCCATGCTAGAAAAATCTTAATTAAAGCAAGAACAGGTACACCCATTGTGAAAAAGTTACTTTCCTTGAAACACTTATCACAAAAAAAATTTATAAAACCCTTATTAGGCCAATCATTGCATACGATTTTGGTTCTTGGTTTACTATTTCACCTACTGCAGCGAAAGAACTTGCAACTTTTGAAACAAAGATTTTAAGATTATGTTGTGGTAAATATCGAAGACCGAATAAAAAATGGTACTCAAATCGAACATTACACGATATAACTAAAGTTACTCCCCTTATAGCTGACATGAATGAAAGCCTGCAGAAAAGATTGCAGGCTACTGCATACCATCCTAATCCGCTTATTAAGGCGTTGTGGGATGCAAATGTAAACGAAAGTGTCCACGATCATTATTACCTCTCCCCCTTCAATCTTTTGCACGATAGATCTCGCTCTATGCTACAATTTACATTAAATAGGGCCCCCACTCTACCTTTTTATGAGAAAGCCGCACTGCCCAACTTGAGAGGATAGTTATCTAACAAGTTACTTGTTTATACTTGTCTGAATAATGGCCGTTTCACAAAATCCGAAAGGGTATTAATGCACATGGACGGGAATGTGGGTGTGTTCTCGGTGTTGCCAATGCTAGTGTGCGTTGGCATCCGTGGACACTTGTTCATATTTTTCTTCATGAGACTGAATGTCATTTTGAAAGAAATATCGTCATTTTGATAGCTCATACGATTTCTGCATGACTTGTTTCTACAATACAATATATATTTTACGTATTATAATGAACTATAAGTATGTGTAAACAATTTTTATGATGCTCACTTAGTATAAATTTAATATAGTTCCTGACTGGTGCCAAAAAGTCGACCTTAACATGAACCCAACAAAAGAGCACCATAGTTGTATTCACCAAAAGAAGGAAGCGAGAAAGATTAAAAGCACCCACACTCTTTGGTGAAACGATAGAATTCTCTAAGGAAGTCAAATACCTTGGCTTAACATTAGATGGAAAACTCACCTAGAATTATCACCTAACAAAAGCCATAGACAGAGCCAGGATCTCATTATGGACCAGCAAAAGTCTCATTGGTAGGAATTGGGGCCTAAACCCCAAAGTGATGCTATGGCTCTACACGGCAATAGCAAGGTTAATTGTCAAATATGCAGCATCATTATGGTGGCAAAAAACAAAGCAAAGGTCTAAAGAGGACAGGCTCAATAAACTACAAAGACTAGCCTGTGTATGCACAACAGGTGCAATGAAAACTGCTCCTACTGCAACGCTGGAGGTTATTCTTAACATACCACCTCTACATCTTCATATAAAGAAAGAAGCAATGGTTAACGCCCTTATGCTCATCGCAGAAGATAACTCAAACTCCAAACTATTTCACTCGGATATTGCACATGAACTCAACAACAATGAACTACTAGGAATAACAATTACGGACAAATGTCTGCCAAGATTCAACTCCAGACAAGGTTACATTCCCAGATCGCAATAACTGGGAACAGAACAAACCCACATTTGCTAATAACTCTCATGTATGGTACACAGACGGATCCAAGACAGATGAAGGAGTTGGGGCTGGAGTATACGGCGCTACTACGAAAACCTTCATTCACTCGTGCATGGAAAAAGTAACTCCGTATTCCAAGCCGAAGTATTCGCTATAGAACTATGCATCAGAGAAAATATAAACAGATCTATAACCAACAAGAACATTTATATTCTTTCAGATAACAAGGCTGCTCTAATGGCAATCAAGGCTTATAAAATAACATCCAAATAAGTATGGGACTGCCTTGAACTACTCATATTACTAGCCAGCACAAACAGAGTTCATCTCATTTGGGTGCCAGGATACAGCGGATATGAAGGAAATGAAAAAGCTGACCTGCTAGCCAGAACAGGAGCTGCGTCAAACTTTATGATGCCAAGACCATTCTGTGGATTACCAGTAAGTACGGCAAAAAGCTGTATCAAAAATTGGCTAAAAGAAAAAGCACATCATTACTGGATGGAATCTCAAGGTAACAGACAAGCCAAGATCTTTCTGCCAAATACTTCTCTCAAAAGAACGAAACAACTCCTACAATTAACTAGAAGTCAGATTCCAATAGCCACAGGTTTCCTTACAGGGCACTGTCGAGTGAAAAAACATCCCATGGCTATGGGAATAGCACAAGACAGCATCTGTAGAATGTGCAACGAAGACGAAGAATCAGCAGAACACATCTTATGTCAGTGTAACTGTCTAATCAAAACACGTCATCGTTATTTAGGTAAATTCTACCTTGAAGCAGAAGACCTATGTATCTGCAAGCTCACTCAAAAGCATAGTAGAGTTTATCACCAAATCGGGTAAATTGAGTGAACTTTAAGATCAGAGGAAATCTCAATAAACGCAATCTGGTCGCAGTGATAAGGTGACCTAATCCCACTAAGTTATTTCTTTTGTTTTATTTTAGTTCTATTCATTAGTTTTAAGTTGACAATAAAAGTCATGTTGTGAAATTATGCCGGAAGCAAGCATAGACAAAACAAAGATATAATAACATATTATAATACAATATATCCATTCGAGTTGTGGGTAATGAATTCCTTTGTTGAATTATTTAGCTTAAGCCAGATATAATTAATTTAAGTCAGCTATCTTGAAAATACCATATTGTAACTTATGGAAAACAAATAAACGTCGTATTTATCTTCTTAAATACTATAAAAGCAAAGTCGATTGTCCTTGTGAACACCGTTTCTCGAAAACTCCTAGACGTACATACATGGTACTTGAAATTTTGAACAGTTATTCCTTATTTTGCCTAGATGCGAGATAAGAAGGGATTTTCCGAAATTCAAGGTCTAAGTGGCATAAAGGGGGTTGAGATGGAATTTTCCATCTGTAAATATTGATTCCACAGCCGTAGCTCAGTACTGGCTCTCCGGATTAAGAAAATAAAAAATAGACGAATTAAGTAAATTCGCCGCTGATTCATTTAAGGTATAAAATATCCTTCTGCGTTGTTCAGGACAACGCTGAGCAAGGCGTTTTGATCCTCAGTGTGCGATCTCTTCTAGAGTTAAAATTGAAAAAAAAAAAATATCAGTGCCAAATATAAGATATTGTAAATTTTATTTATTAAAAAAACTTTATGCAATTAAGAGGCTTGGGAATATACATACCTACGCATAGGTACATATGTACATACATGCATATGCAAATCTAGACATAGAACTATTGCAATATTTTTCCATTTTGTTAGATGAGATGTTGATCGTTTGATTTGTCCACATTTTAGAATGCTTTAATGAAATTAAAATAAATTGTGTGTTGGAAGCGGGTTTGCGTATGCTCTGGTTGGATTCCCATGGGGGAAGTTATAATTGAGTTTACACATTTTCAGTATTGTATTCATTTGGCAATTATATTTCAACAAGTAAATAATCGTCAACTATAATGCAGGCAAAGCAAGGCGAGCACTGGTCAGCTAGTGCCTCAATAAAAATCCAACTTCAAGTTCATTGTCTTCGCTAATTTAATCCGTTTTTTGGAAAGAATTATCTAAATATTTCTCAAGATAGCAGAAAGTTGTAAAAAGTGAAGTCAACATCTAAAACTAGACCATCAGAGCTTTTGTTTTTTGTGCATTTTGACCCGCGACTTTGCGAGAGTCTTACGAAATCTGCAAGTACCGTTCACCAAAGGAAAGTTCCGCATATACATACATCCCTTTATGGAATTAATTAACTTCTTTTTTTTTAATTGCCTGCTCAATTAATAATAATAGATATGCCACCAGTGGAGGTGGCAATGGTGTAGTGGTAACGTCGTCAATTGCCACGCTAATAATGCATGGTTCGAATCCTGATGTCAGCAAGCATTTATTTATTTCTCATGAAATATATAAATAAAGTCAGTCCGATCATTTGCGAAAGCTTGTGTGAACACTACTGCGAAGGCATAACACTGGCAGTAGCTTGGTCATGCGGCTGGAAAAATTGTTCGCTCTGTTGATGGTGATTTGACCTTGACATCGGTTATCATGAGAAAAGTACTGTGAATCAGAAGAAAAGACAAAAATAACAAAAATCTCCCCAGTTATCTGGACCCACCTCCGCAGAATCTCTGCAGCATAAACAACTGATCTTCAAGAACCACTACACCAAAATCTTTCTCTCTCTCTATCTATCCTTTCCAAACGCCCGCACTGTGTGTAAAACATGTAAGGGTATTCATAACCCTTTGAGTGCGCGCAAAATGAAAAAAAAAAAATAATGATAACCTAGGCTATATTTTCAAAATTTTAATTATTCATGCCGATTATTGAATCCGGCGGATTGATTGCGGAGGGATCTCATCCGATCCGCACCTATTCACTTTCTCTGTGTGATCCCATTATTGAAACCGCCGGATGAACTACATTATCGATACGCAAAAGTAAATTATTAACGACATCGAATTCACCCCTTTTTCTGTCAAATGAAAATATTCCTCAACAAATATTCAAAACAGGCGAAATATTTTGAAAATAATGGAAATCATTAACTCAAGTTGAAGGTTATCTCTTTTTAATTTTTTTTTTTTTTTCTAGTGCGAGTTGTTCCATGCGTTCATTGTGCCTTTTTATTTCTTCAAGCAGTAACTGATGGATTGGATTCCCTTTTCTTTGATAATCACTCAGTCGATGTATTGACCAGTAGACTTTTTTCAAACAAGAATTTGTTTCCCCGGATTGTTCTCTAACAGTTAAAAGCAGTTCGGGTATTTGTTCATACATTTGGTTTTTTGCTCGATGGTTCCTAAGCCTATGGACGTATTGCTTCTGTCATCAGATGTTTCAGTTAGCAAGTTAATTTCACTTTCAAGAGACATACCCATATCTTGTGGCATACTACAGGTAGAGGCAATAGTTTTTATTGGTGTACCATAACTCTTTGTCTCAAGCAAACCCTCCATGTAGTCTTTCAAGTCCATGAGTTTAATTACATCGTCCTCTAAAGGAGTGAAATGAACTTCATTGTAGCTTTCATCTCACGTTTATTATGGGCCAATTTCTTTCGTAAGGATGACTTGTAGTCCGCCCAAACTTAAATTCAGATACGTATCTGTCTATCTATCTTCATATGTATATTAAAACGTACTTTCTTATTGCTTTTCATCATTTTGAAGAGAAAAACTACCAATTGTCTGACTTTATATGGAGTGCGAATCGTTTGCGGTTTCAATAATGCTTACTTTCTGTCACTTCCTTACCGACATTCGTTCACTTGCTATCCGACGTTTTCAATGATGGGGAATAGGTGCGAATCGAATGAGATCCCTCCGCAATCAATCCGCCGGATTCAATAATCGGCATGCTTATCAACGAAAATCATAATTTTATATAATATTTCAATTATATGAGTTAAGCACTAAAAAAAACTCACAAATAAAACATAACGCATATATGCTATTTTCGAGTTTATCGATAGTAAATTTCAAAACGGTACAATTACAGAAATTATTTATAACCAAAAGATGGAAGAAATTCAGTGATTTCATTTTTGGCCAATGTCCAGGCCTTTATACTGACTCCATCCACTGTGCACATGAGCGAGCGTATTATGATAATCCGGATTAAGGCGTGAAATTAAGTTGATAGTAATAATGTCGAATCGACTTTATTTCCATACTTAAAAATAGCATCCAATAGGATTTTTATTTTTGCTTTCCGTATCAAATTAGTGATACTCACAATATCGAATATATTATATATTATATAATTTATAACTTTATTTTTAAATATAATCGCCTTGAAGGTGAATACACTCCTAAAATCTGAATATTTTTTCTTCTTCTTAAAAAAATTCTCCGTTTTGCTTTCAAAATGCTCGTTTACAACTACCTGCAATGATTCACCATCAACAAAATATTTTCCACGTGTCTTTCTTCAAATTTGGGAATAGGTAATAATCATTATTCCTGGAAGCCACGTGACTTGAGCCTTTTGATCCGGTGCTTTGTCATGGAGAAAGAGCAAGTCAATGCCCCCTCATAGATTCTCCAAACTAAAGCATCGTAGTATTCTCCTGTGATGTTGTTGTATTTTGATTTATAATCTATTAACAGGAATCCTTGTGAGCCCCAAAACACGGTTGCCATGATCTTCGCAGTCGATTATACGACCATAAGCTTCTTGGCAGCTGTATCACCCTTACGCCACTGCATGGATTCCTGCTTGGACTCAGTAACAATTTTGCTGATAATTCCTGCTGAAATATCGCCATACACCGCCTTAAACTGCTTACAACATTCCACGTAAAATTTTAATTTTTATATTTGATGCGGTGGCGTAAGCATTCTGGGCACCCACCTTGCGCTGATTTTTGGCATTACAACATGATGGTGTAGGACTTTAAAACTTCTTCTTTCGGATGTTTTGAGTTTTCCTATTTACATTTTTTTTAGTTTGAGTCGACTATAGACCTATAGACTTACCTTTATCCCCCAACCCAATTATTTGAATTGACTATCTTCAATGAGGGCATATTCGAATTTCAGAACCATTTCATATGTTGTGACGTAGCTTGGTTCATATTTTATTTTTTTATCTAAAGTGCATCCAAATAAACTATGTCCTTTTACTGCCTTTACATTTGTTCAAAATGATTCCAATATATACATATTTACATACATAAATATGATTAAGAATTTATTACTTTATCCAAACCATGGATATTAAATATTATCGCACGTATTAGTTCCTCGGAGATGGGCTGCACATCGATGAAACACTATTACAAATCAATGCATGCAGACGATATCATCATACTGGCAAATGAAATACAAACACTTCTATCAATGATAAACCGACTAGAAAATACTGCGAACTCTGGAACCTGACAATAAACATGGACAAGTCCAACATAATGATACTTAGAAAATCTGGAAAGAGAGTCATTGCAGAGAAATGGCGATTTGATGCTGAAGACATTGCAGTAGTAAATAAATACAAATACCTGGGAATAATAATGACCCCTGGGTTATCGCTAAAGGAACACTTGAAAGAGAGAGAAGAAATTGCTAAATCCAGTCTGAACAGCACATGGAAATATTTTATTGCTAAAAAGAATATTAACCTTTCAGCAAAGTTCAAAATATTCAGAGCAGTGACATAGTCTATTTACTGCTATGTATTCAGTTGCTTTGATGAGGTTGATAAAAACCAGAGATACTTTATAAAAAAAAACTTTTCAAATTGCCTGATTTCACCCCAAATTATGTGCTGAATCTTGAGAAGAGAATCCCTGAATTACGTCTGTCAACACTAAAGCTTCACATGTAGTATAATACATCCAAAAACCAATTTTCCGATATAAAGTACATTGCCTACCCTACCTACTATGACTAAGAAAATCATAGAAAGGTAATATATTGGTTCAAAGAATGGCAGGAAATCGGCGGTGATGCAGGCATAGACTGTGGCAAATGGAACTTAAACTTAGATACATGGAGCAGAAACACAATATTAGTAATAATAGAATCTTTGAGAACTGAACAAATTACGAAAAATCTGGATGAGGCACAAAATAGCACTCAAACTCTAAATTTCTACTTAATATTTTTTTTTTTTTTATGAAATTTTTATCCCTAAAAAATTTCCTTAAAATTATGTTAAGTAACTTTTTTACGTACGATCAACAGAAATTGTAGTAAAAGCCACTTTTTGTTAGACAGAAATGGTCAAAAGAAGTGTAGGTACCTACTGAATTAGTCTTAAAACAGAACAGTTTATGGATTGTTTATAGCAATTGTTCGAAGTGCCTTCCTTCCATTTGAATATACTTTCGGGCGCGTTTAAGGATTTCGGAAAGCAGATTAACGAGCATCAAACTTCTTCTCATCTCTTCTGAAACGGCACTAATTTTTTCTTGGAGCTCTTCCAGACTCAACATTTCTCTAAAATAAACTTTTTCTTTCATAGCACCCCAGAAGAAGAAATCCATGGATGTTAGATCAGGAGATCTGGGTGGCCAAGTGTTGAGGGCAAATCGACCAATCCACTGTTCGTTAAAAGTATGGTTGAGGAACGAAGTTACTCCGCTGCTACTGTGACAAGGTGCTCCATCTTGTTGAAAGAACATCGCCCTTCTCTGAACAAGAGGAACATCTTCAAGGAGCTCCGGTAATTGTTCTCCAAGAACGTGCGGGCATACTAAAGTGTTTCCTATTAATCCAGCCAGAAGAATGCATTTTAAGTGAAAAAATGGAACAACAAATTTTCATTATTTTGAGTTTAAGGACCCATAACTTGTTTGTAGCTGCACAGCTGTACCCAAGTGTTTGAAACTTATATGCGCTACTAAATTGTCTTTCCAAAATGTATAAAACTATTTTTGTACTTATAATAGTTTAGAAGTTATAGCGTTTAAAGTGGTTACACCTCCAAATAAGAGGTCACCCACTTTGATGGGCTCTAACTTGAAATGTGGTGAGAATAGACCCCCCCCCACCCCCCCTGCCATACAATTTTTTGTTCGGCGGAACTTCAGGTATCTCCTCTTTAAGGATTATACTGCTTAACTGGAACACCCTGTAAATGATAGAAGGGGACAGGTTCATTTTATCGGAAAATGTCCAATACTAGCAGAACAACGTGCTAAATATTTCCAAAAAAAAATTCCCTCGAAGAAAACGAAGTGCTGCAAACAGTGATGGATTTATAGTAAGCCGGATGGCAGTGGTCTAGTGGTAACGTGCTCAATTGCCACTCTAATGGTTTATGGTTCAAATCCTGATGTCAGAAAGCATTTATTTATTTCTTATGAAATGTATAAAGTCAGTCCGATCAATTGGCAATTGCAAAACCTTGTGCGAACACTACTGCGAAGGCATAACACTGGCAGTTGCTTGGTCATATGGCTGGAAAAATTGTTTGCTCTGTTGATGATGACTTGCCTATGACATCGGTTATCGCGAAAAAAAAGACTGTGAATCAGAAGCAAAGACAAAAAATAACAAAAATCTTCCCAGTTATGTGGACACCACCCCCGGAGTCTCTCTGAAGCATACACAACTGAGCTTCAAACCGCTACACCAAATCTTTCTCTCTCTCTCCATCTATCTTTTCCAACGCCCGCACTGTGTGTAAACATGTCAACCCTTTCGGTATTTTGTTGCTATATGACAACACTGATACTTAACCCCTGGTCTCCACTGGCAATAATTCATTGCAAGAAATATTTCATGCAATCGAAATTTCCAATGGAGACCGCAAATTTCTTGAAATGACTCATTTCAAGAAATCGATTTCAGCTTTCATTTCTTGTCATCTCTGTGGAAAAAAATAAAAGTTTCTAACATGATGTCTGGCATAATGTTTGAAATAAATATGTCTCGTGGAGACTCGGCGTAAAGCGCGCATTTTCTCTGTGACCATTTTTTTTCGTTTTTATCCTTTTCTCAACTCCTTGCGGTATATGTTCAATCATTTGAGGCAACAAAATTTGTTGCTGTTTGCCGCCAGTATGCTTTTAGGTCTGGTGCAATAAAGATCTGCTATTGTGTGAACATTTTTGGTAAGAAGGCCATTTTTATTATTTCTTTTTTATTTAGATGATCATCAAATACATTTGAGTTTTCGAATACAATACGAAGGCAATAAAAAAATGTTGCGTATATGTTGAGTTATATCGAATTTTTCATTTATTTCGTTACCATTTCAGATAGTTGTTGCCATATGGCAACGATCCCAAAAACCACTTTAGAACCGATACCAAGCAAAGATTCTTTTTCAATGTTGTTACTAGCAGCCTCAGTAACAACAAAAAGAAAAAATATATTTTTTACCCTCACAACAAAAAAGAAGTACCGAAAAGATTAAGGGTATTCATAACCCCTTGAGTGCACGCAAATTATAAAATAAGAAAAGGTACCGGCCTAGGGCATTACCACAGAGGCACCACAAAAAGAGATTACTTTTCCTTCCTAGTTAGAACCCTTTCGGTTATTAGACTTCTGATTAAAAATGATATGTTTGCACAGAACGTTTCTCCTTATTTTGCTTCTTTATCAATAAAGGATTCTATGTACATATGTATCCTTTGGAACTGAATATATCTAACAACAAAAATGAAAAAAACTAGGGCACCGTTCACTATAAAAACCTAGGGCACCAAAAAGTTTAATCATGTGCTGGCTGCAAATATTGGATGGCACATCTGGAGACCAATGGAATACAATACAAAAATTTGTAAACGATGCCTTTTGATACAGGGGCCTTATTTTGTATGGCGTTTCTATAGCAAATGTATATAAACTCAATTTTCAAGTAATTTAAGTGACGTTTGATAGATGTTTTGACAATCTAACTTTCGAAAATTTTTGATTTTGAGTTGGAAGCACTTACACCCAATCCGAGAACCATACAAAATACCAATTCATTTTAGAATCGGATTACATTTCCCAATGGCAATCCGAATCCGAATCCGAATCCGAAAGCTAACAAATTCTGGGCCTATACATAAATGAAAATAACGAAATGTTAAGACGAGATTGTAAATTAAATTAAGAACAACACTCGCCAACAGACGACAGACATGTCAAAGTTGTAATTATTATTTTTTTGTTTATTCAATAAACAATTATTATTAGTTACAAGAGCCATTTACCACATGTGAGAACAGCTTCTTATTGTTTCTCCTCTCTCGACACTCCGTATTTGAAAAATGTAAGCTGATTATCATTCCAATTCTTTTCGAAATCTTCGTGTGAGTCCCTACCTAAATATGGCTTCTATTATAGGTATGTAGTTTCATAATTGAACCCCAAAAAACAAAATGGCTGTATTTAATGAATTTCCAGATGTTTCTGTTATCCTTTTTTTTATAGGTATGTTGTATGTATGTACATATATATTGTATCTAGTATCCTTTTTGCTCCGTTAGACATGTTCGTTATAAAGAGGAATATCCGAAAGATAACTGTCACTCTTAGATGAAATTGTTATTTTTAAACGTCAAAATATTGCTCTTTGGGTTCAGCGGAGAGATCTAGAAATTAAATTCAAGAATATTTGGTGTCGGAATCTTAAAAAGTATCCAATTTATTCTGAAAGTGACAGCTGTCTTTCGAAGGTCCTCCATTTTCTATTTACGTAGGTCAAATACGCCTATAATGATGGATCGTTTGATTTTGTCTTTGTTTATTTGGTTCGTTTTGATGTTCATATTTAAGGAGAAACTTATTTAACGGATTGTTTAAATAAATTTATCGAATTTACGACCGACTTTTGAGCTTTATGATCTTTTTTACCTGTTTTCTCTACCCAAGTGTGTATGTATAACAAGATCAATCATAAGTTCGTCGACATTAAAGTTAATTAAAATTCTACATTTTGCGAAATTTCTCCACGCCCTCGTTACGTGGTAATTAATTTCTAAACCATTTCCCAGCAATTATTCACTTTAGGTTCCATTAAGAGCGGCTCCCTTCTGTGGTTATCATCATCCACCCACTCACTGCTATAGGGTATTGGTCTCTTGTAATTCCCCTCCAATATCTCATAGCGATTGTATCTTGTTTGGATGTATGCATGTACATACATATATAAAAAAAAACTTTCCTAAGAAAATTTCAATCGATCTACGTAATTTATCTTTCAGTTTATATTTTTACGATTTTGACTCATCCGCAAATATTTTATTTAACATGACTGTCTGATGCTGTGTTGTTGCTTTTTATTGAGTTTTATTATACAAGACGGCAAAATGGCATTTCCTTTAGTTAGTCGTTTGGCCAACAGATGACATCATATGGACTTTATATACTTTCATTATATATGTATGTACTATCAATCTGTGTGAGTGGGTTGGTTTGCATTCGTTGAAATTGCAGAATTAACAATGGATTCACATTTTTGACCTCAAGGTTTTTTTTTTGTTTTTTAATTCTGAGAAATCGTATCCCTTTTGGATTGAGGGGATGGATTGTCGGTATCATTGGAATTACAAGGCATGATTGTATGCTAGAAACGTATGTATGTATGTATGTAGTAGCACATGTTTTACAGAATGCACGACACTCTGCAGTAACTGCGATCCATGCGATTGCAGTCTGATTTACAAGCGAACTCATCTATTTATTGATCGCAACGCAACGAAACCACTTTGCGTCACACAGCAACGAGTCCTAGATACAAATATACGTACATATGTACATATGTATGTATGTTACATCGTTGTCTGGAAAACTTATTTTCCTTAGATAAGCTCCTCTAGGGACTCGGTCACGCGAAATCGATGGAGAAGAATACATACATATGTATGTACCCAACTGATGATTTATCACAAAAAACCAATATGTACTTATGATATTCCAAGACCCAGGGGGGACAGCAATCATCACCCACCCGAGTATAAAGGAAAACGATTTACACCGAAGTTTTACCAACCTGTGCACCAAAGAAAGGTTCCTGGCTGGTAGTACAATGGACCGGAGAGTCTGAGTGCTCTGGGATTTGGGTTTCCTTTTTTAATTAAAGAAAAAAAAAAACCATTCCAAGAATAGTTTGCGTGCATTAAATGGCAAATTAAATACAATTTATGTATGCATGCGCGTACAATTTAAAGTAATAAGCAGAGTAAATGGAATCGAAAAGTCTTTATTTTCTAATTTAATTTTATATATAATAATTTAAAGAATCGAGACATTAGTTCTCGAGTGATCCGTATAATCGAATGATCATTCGAGATATGAGTGCTATATGTATATGAGAACACACCCCCCTAGTGATTGAACACACAAACAAAATTCTCGATTCCATTTATATCACGATTCGAGATATGAGATGTGTTTTCGAGTAAAATAGTACTCGATTTATTCGCTTTGCTACTACACACCTTCAAAATGAATCCAGTACTATTTTACTCTGATACACATCTCATATCTCGATTCTTGGGGAGTGTGTTCTCATATGCATATAGCACTCATATCTCGAATGATCATTCGAATTCAGATTTGAGACATTAGAAATGAGATATAAGACACGAGATTTGCGCTCGTTCTCGGTCTTCGCTGCTTCGGCAGAAGTACGTATACATATGTAGGTATAGCAAATCATTCGAATGATTTCAGACGATGTCTCGAGATATTTCGAGATATTGGAAGAATTGATTATAATCGGTTATATCAATCGAATGCGACAATCACTAATGTAGTCCAAATACCGAAGACACGTCGACTGGATTGGCTCGGCCTCATTCAGCGAATAGACAACAACGCTACAGCCAAGAGGTTCTTTAAATCTTAGCCCTCAGATTCGAGACGGCAAAAAAACCGAATCTCCGGTATAAAGACCAAGCTGTCGCGGATGCCAGAAATCGGATGCCAATCGTTACTTGATCGCTTTGTAACGGGTAGTCAGATCTAGAGTAACGTATGCGTAACGTTACTTTTACAGCTCTAGATCATAACCCTCCCACTTTACAGCATTTCTACTGATCCCCTTGTGGGATTTTCCTGTTCCACCTCAAAAAATATCGGAAGGCCTCCCAGTTTTGGATCACTTCGTTACTGATGCAAAGAAAATGCTGGTGTTGTTGCAGTTGTGTGATTCCGAAGTTTTTAGGCCTGCATCTCTTCAGAGTTCAGTATCAGTTAAACGTAATTCCGTAATTAAAATTGTGAAAGTAATTGTTTAGAAAACTGCATCAACCCCCGAATCTGATGAAAGTTTAATATATGATAGAAAGCATTTTTCTGAGAAGTTTGATATACTCGTACTATATATATTTAAGGTCGGACTTATCTTGTCTCGAAGATATAAGCCTTCAGGGTTCACATACACAAGCAGCTTGTAGTTTTGCCTGGATGTTTTTATTTTTTTTACATAAATTCCTTTTTTTTTATACGAAAAGCTATGTTCTTCAACTTCTTACAGTATGCAAACATGATGGAGCCGTACAAGTTTGAGTTTCTGACAGTAAATTGGTCATTTGTAATAAATAATGATCCAAAAAAGTCAGCAAAGACCAGATAATACTATTTTTCAATGACCTTAATCAAATGGAAAGTTTGTGGAATGATGTTAAAGTTCAACTTCGAGAAAATAATTTAAGAAATTTAAATGAACACTGGGATGGCATAACAGAAGCTTGGTATTCAATCCCAAAAGATAAATATCGGAATCTTGTTGAAATTATGGGGAGGAGACGCCGATCTGTAATTAAAAATTCTGGCCACAGTACAAAATATTAATAAGGTAGAAATAAAAGAAAGGACTTCTCTGCATAATATCCTGATAATTCTATAATTTACTTACAGAAATCCACAATTGTGTACAACGCAATTTCTTGCCACTTAATAGGTATTCTTTTAAATTTTGGAATGAATTAAATTAATAACTAATTACGCTCCTAAACAAAACGAAATATATTGCCGCTTTTGTCACTTAGCACAATATATTTTTTTAATTCATTTAGTTGATCGTATTTGTGCTATCCATATGGATCTGTAACAATACAAAAAAAAAAACTATTTTTTTTCTACCTGCCTGAATTTCAAAGGTCTAGACAGATAAATGACCGAAAAGATTATGTGATTATATGATAATTTCATTTGAAAATGCCTTACATTTTTGATAAATCGTTTGAATACTTTTTTGGTGAAATAATGATTACCTGTATAATAACAACCTACAACAGAAATGGCTGTAGAAATATTTTACTCTTTTGCTCAAAAAGCCACCGATAGAGATATGTGGGTAAAGCGAGTAAATCGATCTCTTCTTTGAACGTGGCAATAACAGTTGAGTCGGTCGCGATCTATTTTTCGAAAGATGGTTTCGAAGGCTTCCACAGATCTTCGAACTTCTCATTTGATCAAGCTTTGTCACACCTGCTGTCATGCGAAACATCTTCATCTCAGCTGTCGTTAATTTACTCTCATACCTTTTGCACATCGTCCAACATTGTGAACCGTTTGTGAGCGCTGGACGCACAACTGCGGTATAGAGCCTTCCTTTCAGCTTAGGTGGCATTTTTCTCAGAGATAGCAGAGTTTTTTTGCCACTTCATCCACCCTATGCTTACGCGATGATTGATGTCGTCATCACAGGTTGCTTTGTTATTGATCATAGATCCCAGATATTTGAACTTTTCGCACTTGGGAAGCACTGTTCCATTCTAATAAATGTCTGGAATACGTCTGAGTGGATCAGAGAACGGGTAGCACAAGTACTCTGTCTTTTTTGAACTAATGCGATACTCATTTCCCTCGTAAACGTCCACCCACACATCAAGTGCTCGTTGCAGGGACGTAGGATTTTCACTTATGGTGGCTCCATCATCAGCAAAGAACAATTGATGTACCTTGGGGTCCATCACTTTGCCGTCAAGCGGATAGTCAATGACTGCAATAAAGAGCAAAGGACTTAAAATGCTTCCCTGGTGCACCCCGACTCTTCAGCTACTCCGGCGGGGCATCTTACTCTTGTCTTTGCTCCCTCGTACATGTCCATGATCATCTGTACATAGGTTTATGGAACCTCTCGATGTCTTAGCGCCACCCAAATAAAATTCACGTGGTTGTCAGACGAATGCCTTTTCAAAGTCAACCAATACAATATGCAAATCCTTTAAGGAATCACGATGTTTTTCTACTATGATCCTTATACTTTGGATTGCATCTGTGGTTGATTTACCCACGACAAACTCGCAATGATGATCAGACAGCCGTATTATTTTTCGCAGTCGGCCACCCGCTCAACGATCTTCATGGTGTGTGACATCAGCTTGATCGAACGGTAGTTATGTATCTTAGTTTCCCATACCATCCTTCCCTTTGTACACCGGGAGAAAGTAACTTTCGCTCCATTGATTCGGCATTGGATCACCTCTCATAAATTTGAAGAGGAGAATTCTGAGCCATCTGAACCCGATGTCTCCCATCTTTTTCCAGAACTCAGAGGTTGTCTCGTCTGGCCCAACCGCTTTTGTTTTTTTTTTTTTAAAGTATTTGACCACCTCACTAACATCTTCGACTCTAATGTCGGGTATTTCTTCACAGTTAGGGCTGGCTCTTGGAAAATATAGCCGGGGAACTGTTTTCACAATACTGCCGCCACCTCTGCAGAATTTTGTCATCATCCACAAGAAGCTGGCCATGAGCATTGTTAATGAACTTTGGCGAACGAATCTCCTGAGCATTCCTCCTTCTTTGAGCGGCTATTTTGAAGATGGTTGCGCTCTTGTTCATATTATGTCGTCGCAGCTTCTGGATAGCCTGGTTTGCATCAATAACCGGGGAAGATATTTCTCCAGCTCTCGATACAGCCCCTCCGTACTCGCTGCTTGAAGCCGGGCGCACTTCTTCTTCACTTTTTTCTTGCTGTATTCCACTTCGAGGCGAGCTTTTTCGTCTCTATTATAAGAGAGGCATTTTGACAAATCTTTGAAAGCCGCTTTCTTCTTATTTACTATTTCTTTAGCTTCATCACTCCAGCGCCATATTTCTTTGGCGTGTTGGTGATGGCCTTTTGAAGCTCCTAGCAGTGATTTGGCATTCTTTAATCAAGTTCTCTGTAGGGAATCCCACTTATCTTGTACCCTGCACTCTTCATCCTTAGCTTCGTTGATGGTGTGAGAGAGTTAACTTTTCTCCACGACAATAAAACCCTTTCCTATTTTTTTGTCCAGATTGTACCACTTGATTTTCTCAGAAACGCTTGTTTGTTTGTTTTCCTTCGCTCAAAAAAAAAAAAAAAAAACAAATATTTGGCGCAACAGCTCTTTAAAGTGCCAGGGCCTAGCTTCTCGCAATCACTCATGTTGTGTGCGTTATATTTTTTACACGAATGGAAAGGAACCTACAGTTTAATGCCGACTCCGAACGGCGATTTGAGAAGCTTTTTCGTGATAACAATACTCTCGGATGTTTGTCAGACGCTCGCGAGAGGTGGGACCGTGAAAAAAGGTTTTGGTGTTTTCTGGGATTCGAACTTGGAACCTCATGCGTAGTGATCCGACACACTAACCACTTACGCCACGGCGCCCACGTTTTCCTTCGCTGTCTCCATGAAAATTTCTGTTAGCAGGAGACGGTGTTGCTGAATAATCGCCTCTCCCAGGATAATTTTGCAATCTTTTACTCGAGGTTCCATGAAACTGGCTGCCAAATGGTAGTCAATCTGGGTTTCACTTCCACAACCGCTGTAAGTGTTCAGGTGCCGGCTTTGTTTTATGAGGTTTTTAGCACGATAAGACCGTGTGATCTGCACATGTTAGGGTGTATTCACTAGTAAGGTTCCTAGTGCCGTGTCCCAGTCCTCCATGGCAGTCTTCATAGTCTTCGTTTGACTTTCCGAGATGTCTATACAAATCTGCTCCTTCTTTGTCTTTTGTCTAATCTTTAAAAAAAAGTTTTCCTACCTGCCTAAGTTTTACAGCTCTAGAAAGGTAACAAATACAGGTAGTCGACCGGAGAGATTATAGGGATAATACTCGTAAGAGGCTACATTTAATTGGAAAGATCATAAAATTTGGATATTTGCACCTTAAATGGTTAAAAAGGTTACCGTTTTGTTCAAAAGCGACCGATAGAGGTAGACGAAACAAGGAATTCAATGGCTGATAGACGGCTACCTGGCTTAGGATAGACATTTTTATATATATTTGCTATTCTACTTACTTTTCTTTTATATTCCTAAACACAATTTAATAATACATCTACAACGGATTGTAGCGTCCATTCCCGATACCGTAAACTAAATACTTCTTTTCTAAGAAATCATTTGGTGACTCAGTTTTTTTTTTTAGAAATCATACTGCTGACTCAGAACTTCGGACCAGTGCTATAACAAACATAAATAAACAGAAATATGACACCACACATCCTGGAATCAGGGGGGATTCCCCCACTCTACGCCCCGATGACGTCAGAGCACCCCCAGCACACCCGAACAAGCGCTAGAAGCCCCCTAAACCTACTACTGAACCATTCTGGATGTTTTTTTTTTCAATATTTTTATGGGAAACGTTCATATTGGCATTATATGCCGCCGTAAGCAGCATTGCAGGAGTACCTGCTTGACGCGTTGTGTGCGCGTTCGTATAAAAACGCTTATTACAAGCTTTATGTAATAGATAGAGATAGATAACTACGAGTACTAATCAAAATAACGTCAAAATTGTTTCGTAGATTTCCATGAAATTAATTTTATGGTTTAGAGTAAAAATCATCAAAGATTTTAGTAGGTCGTCCTGAGCCTGAGAATTACACAGATGAATATGGGAAGCATAATAAATATTTAAACGCGAACAGAGCCGCGGGTGCAGCTAGTTTTAAATAATTTCTGCAAGATCGAGATAAAATATTTCTAAGGAACAACTTCACACAAGGCCACTCCAATTTTATTGACGTGAGACTTATAAATCATTGGTTTGCATGGTACAAACAAATATCTGCGTTTACTAAAGGTCGGTTAGTCCCTAAACCGTTGCTTTATGCCACAAAATGGCTGAAACTAAGACAAGAATGGTTCAGCTACTCTACTCCAGTTTATGGAAAGTCTTGCTTATAACGCTGCTCAAACCATGCGCCCCTGCGCAATCCTGATAAGGGCAGACAATGTCTGCAGAGTTACCAAATCGTGGTTGAAAACTAAATTCAACCAGCTGCCAGGTTATTTAAATCCAACCACGAAATGCATGAGGCAGAATTTCCGGGCCATCTGTCAGTTTAGGCCAATCAACATCGAAGAAGTTGACACTTGTTCCAGTTCCAGTCAATCCGGTTTCACGGAGTGGATTTAACCGCAAAAAGAAACACGGAAATCAAATCATGCTTCTGTTGATTTTAAATCAACTCTCAGTATAGAAACATGGAATCTCCAGTGTACATACATACATATGTACATGACACCTGCAAATATTTGTTTTAGAGAAAAATCTACAGTATGCACAAGGTGTCTACTTGTCATGTACCATGCGCCGCCGCTACTACACCATCACATTCGCTGATCAGTGATGGTGGCCATGAATGTCTCCTCCAATGTCTGCAGATAAAAAAAAAAAAATCTGGTATTTTTTTCTGCGTAAAACAATGATGAAGAGAAGAAGGAAAGTGGCACTTTCCACTTGCGGACTTTGTTTATCTTTTCTCAATCAGCTCTCTCTCTAAACTACGTACATATGTACGGCGCCGCCTTGTGAATCGTAAACAAAACGAATTTCATGTGATGAGGGTTAAATCCCCGGGGGAGGAAATTCGGCAATCCCGCATGGCTCTATCTGATAAACACACCACTAGTTGCAATTGCAGATACTCGCTCAGCGAATACATGCAACTATGTATTTACTTAGGTACATAAATATTTTAACACAAAAAAAGAAGAATCTAATTGTACCCCCACGTCCACATCACTCTGCGTTGCCACAGAGAATCCATGGTCTGGCTCTCCTTGTGGTAGGTGTTGCCGGGGTAGCCCCCCCGGTACCAGACGAGACACAACGTCGGTTGCTGGGTTGCGATGGTATCGGGTTTTCAAACAGCAACACGAGCGATGATGGAGTCGATAGAGGGTGTGGGGTAGACGCAGTAGGGCACATTAGGTGCTTCCCTATATAAGGGATGAATGGGCGAAGGGACGAAGGTCTTATATGATGGAACATGTACTAGGTTCACGAATGGGGCAAGGGTGAAGTGATAAGGGAGCCAACTCACCCGTTGGTTGAAGTACGAACCGAGTCAAGATAAGGAACAGCAGCTATGGTCAGAAGGGCGCCGAGGAGGGAGTCTAATTTTGTGTATAACTACTTTTCCGTTGAAAGCAAGCGGCATTGTTGGTGCCACTGCCGCTATTAGACCGTCTCTCTCTTGCCTGCCTCGCTTTCCCCGCCGCCTCTTCCATTTCAATCAACCCACTGTGCGCTCGGGTTTCATGCTGGGAATTTTGTCGATTCCGTTGGCATTGCCTGGGTATAGTATAGACATAGTCTCTTGCCGGGCTCCTGTTTAATGCTTTGTTGGTTCGTACGATAATTTTTAGTGTGCTCTGTGGGCCTGTGTGTGTGTTCGTTTGTGCACGTTGTTGTTGCTCTTTGTTTTTTTTTCCCCGTTGGGTAGTGAATGTTTTTGTTGTTTCTCTCTTTGACTTGTGCTGTTGTTGTTGGTGTTTTTTTTTCTGTTATTTGAAATACCGCAGCAACAGAATGTGCTCCTTGTTGTTACAGCCATTGCCTTTTTGCTTAGCTTTTATTTTTTCATTGTTACTATGCCCCTGACCGCCCCCCTTCCGAAACGCTATCAATAAACTATTGTTTCACACACTGTGTGGGTAGTGGTGTTTCCGGCTAAACTAATTTTTTTCCGAAATAGATAAGTTAATTATGCTTTCGATTATGGATGTGTTATGCTTTAAATTTATTTTAATTTTATTTTGGGGGTTTGGGAAATTAGTTTTGTTTTTTTTTTATTGTGAAATTCCAAGCAGTGGATCACATGCAAGACTTTGTTATTCAATTAACGTCGTCGTGGAACAGAGAGAGCAGATAGAAGCGAGCAGTAAATACGTATTTATGTGTGTATGTACACATTTAGTTACAATCAGATGTTAGTACATAATTGAATTGAAAGTCGCAAATTAGAAGGGGAAGAGAGAAGGTCGAACCCAAGTTTTGCTGACGTTATCACTTGATCTCTTGGCTGTAATACAAAAATAGCTCGCTAACCCACGTTGGGTGTACAAATATATACATATGCATGTATGTATGCAGGTGGTACATACATATGTACATTATGTAAGCAACGCGCCAGTTGGGAGGTTAACTGTATACAAATTTATCTACATATGTATGTACGTATACAGTATATACAATATTTTGTTGCTATAAAGTTCCCATAAAAAGTACAATTGGCTTTTATTGAGGTTTTGAGAGAGGTCGCTAATTAGTGGGTACCTTTCTATGATTTTAAGTCTTAGAAAAAAAGAATGATTACTAGCATCTACAGTGACTCAAGTGAGAAGCACGTGAAAGCGACTTTTATGATATTTACTTGAAGACATCATTTTCAAAATTAAAATATAAAAAAATAAACCATTTTGTTTTATAAGAAGATGATTCAGCCGCTAGCAGTAATGGATATGTACATACATATGTACTTTCCCTAACGAACAGCGTTCGGGAATGAGGCCAAATTCATTACACTTACGGTGGTGGGAACAAATTAAATACAAAAGCATTTTTTTTTTCAAATACAGGGTGTTTTTTTTTTTTTTTTAAGCCAGTAGGGTAGAGGCACCAGTATCCGCACAGTGCTAGTATTCGGACACTATGTCGTTTATTTAAAAGAAATAAGCAAATTTTACAGTTATAGTCTCAAACAACTACCAAATAACAATCCTTTATGTCAGCGGTTCTCAAACTTATTAAGCTGTGGAACCCTAAACAAGGCCCAAATATATTTGGGAACCCCAACTCTTAACGATATAAAAATGAAAACAACACATTTCAAAATCAATTTTTTTATTTAAGATATTTTTTTCAAGGTTAGTGTGAAGAATGAAACTGTTTCATTGTTTGATTTATAATTTTTTAAGACTGACTTCTACGAGTATCTCCGAAAGCTGTATTCGCGTATCTGGGGCAGCGTCCAATCTCGATCTGTATTTAGTCTTTGCATAAGTATACACTGAAAAGCCTGCTTCACAGCGATACGTTGTGACAAAAGGGAGCAAATTTAATATAGCCTGTTTTGCAAGTTCAGGGTATTCACTCCTAATACAAAAAAAAACACACTCATGTTGTGTGCGTTATATTTTTCACACGAATGGAAGGGAACCCGGAGAAGCCTTTTCGTGACAACAATACTCTCGGATGTTTGTTAGACGCTCGCGAGAGGTGGGACCGTGAAAAAACTTTTTGGTGTTTTCTGGGATTCGAACTTGGAACCTCATGCGTAGTGATCCGACACACTAACCACTTACGCCACGGCGCCCACAATTCACTCTTAATACCAACCCAAAATTCGTTCAATGATACAGAATCAAATACATGTTTTGATGAAGAAGAACTCTGCAGATCTATAAGAGACTCGTTTTCCGGAATGCTTAGTGTCGTAGGCTGGAGTTTCATTAGAAATGGATTTTGTACCCACTCGATGTCAGTTTTCGTATCTGTAAAGTAATCTAACAAAGATCTTTCTAGACTTACCAAATGTCCAGCGATCATATTGCCAATAACTGCTCTGAGCTCTAGCATGTATCCTTGCAAGAATTCATGTAAAACTGGAAAACTGGTTTGCAGATGAAGACATATGTTTGCCCAGTTGGAAAACTTTCAACCCATCACGAAGTTGAAATAATCTAAATAAAGCTTTTCCTCTGGAAAGCCATCTTATTTCCGTGTGCAGAAGAAGTGATTCGTACTGACTTTCCATATCTTTGCACACTTTTTTGAACAATCTCGATTGGAGAGGACGACTTTTTACGAAATTTCCAATCTTCACAGCTTCATTAAGAACTTTTTTCAAATCAGTTGGCATTCTTCTTACCACAAGTGCATAACGATGCGAAATACAATGACTGCTGTTACTTCCTGGCGCAATGTTTTTAATTTTTGACACGACCCATTTAACCTTTCCTACCATTACTGCGGCTCCGTCGCTACATGTATCAATACATTTTTCCCAACTAATGCTGTGTTTATTTATAAAACAATTTATGGCCTTGAATATTTCTTCAGCAGTTGTATTGGTTTCCAAAGGGGTGCAGATGAGCAAATCTTTTAGAATAGATGTGTCGAAGGTATACCTCACGAATACAAGAAGTATTGAAAAGCCGACAACATCCGTGCTTTCATCGGGTTGCATTGCAAACATATCACAAGCATTCAATCTGCGAACGAGTTCATCTTCAATGTGGTCAGATAGTTTGCTCGTAATTTTCTTTGGAAACTGGATGTTGCTGTACCATTTTTGTTTGCTTTTTTTGAATTATGGGTAGCTCACACTTCAATAAAAAGAAAATATAAACGTCAAACATTTTTTGCGCAAAAATGTTTGTAATTGCATACTTACAAAAATTATTTTTGTGTTTTTCTATTCTTAATTCAAGAAAGACGCGGAACCCTGAAAACTCTTCCTTAAACTCACAGTTTAAGAACCGAGGCTTTATGTATTATACAACCAGATGCAAAGTCTTAAGTAAATGTAAGGTCTGCTGTAAGAGTTACACGTAAGTTTGTGTCTGAGGTCTAAGAGGACGATAGTCTACGTTGTGTTTTGTCTAAAAAAAAATAGCGCGACAGCTTACATAATATATATAAGTACTTCAAGCATTATTCATAAATTTATTCTAATCGAAAATGGTTTGTTTTCATAGTAATATATATTTCTTGTAGGTATAAAATATAAGAGTAAAACATAACATATTATTTTTGGCAAAACAATTGGTGTCCGGATATTAAAACCGAAATTATAATTCTTTTTAGTTTCCGGACATACTGTCCGGCTGACAGACTGTCATCCAGGAAGTCATATTGAAATAATTCAGTGATTTTAAAGATTATTTAAAAAGTTTTAACCAGGAATACATTATGGATGATCCGTCAAGAAACTTAAATGGGGACGAAAGCAACTTTTGCCTCTGCCCGAAAAGTGGTTAAGTCACAGCCCACAAAGGATACAAAAACGTGTACCAACGCTCTGCTGGAAATGAAAAAGAAACGCTAACGGTTCTGATTGTTTTTTCAGTCGATGGTTAATTGTTTGAGCCAATGGTGGTATTTCCACGAAAGATATTGTAAGACTTAGAGAGTATGCCGAAATCCTGGTTCTTAGGAAGAAGTGAAAGCGGAGATCGATGCGAAGCGAATCGTTTTTCAGGTACGTCGCTAACATCAACGCTTATTGGCAGATAAAATGGCACGGTCAGTTGTTTTCCTTGTGGATGGGCACAAATCACACTAAACTTTAGAGCTCAGTGAGTTTTGTACCAAGCAGCAAATAGTTTTATATGCATTACAACCAAACACTGCCCATATCATGCAGCTAGATGACGTTAGAGCGTTTAAGCCACTGAAATCCGATTGGAAGCAGACTGTACACGAATGGTAATCGAAAAATCTGGGAAAAATAAACTTCTGCCCACTTTTTAATGAGGCAGTCATTAAATATAAAGATATGATGACCACCATACAAAATGGTTTTCGCAAATGTGGGTTATATCCACTTAATCCAACAGCTGTTGATTTCTCGAAATGCGTTAAGAATATTGCTGAAAACTTAATAATTACCCAAGCTCCACAATTACCCAGTTCAGCTCAATCCATGGAATTGACTAGATTTAGAATTGCTGTGGAAGCTATACTCGTAGAGTCATTATCAGAGCAGCTAAACAATTTTGGAGTTGATGTTGAAATCGTCTTTAATCATTTCGTTTCTGATCATTTATATTTCCAACACAAAAAAGAGTTTCAATATCACCAAAACTTCTGTGTCCGGATACTAAAATAAAAGTGTCCGGACACTAAATTCTACTGTCCGGATACCAGCGCAAATCGTACTTTTTTGAAAAATATAATTATATATTATACGTAGTCATTTCATTGCTCTTAGTCCTATAAAATATTATCAAAAAATATCTACACTTTTAGAAACAATATAAATATTTACTGTAGCCTTCAAATACAAATACAAATATTTGGCGCAACAGCTCTTTAAAGTGCCAGGGCCTAGCTTCTCGCAACCACTCATGTTGTGTGCGTTATATTTTTCACACGAATGGAAGGGACCTACAAGTTTAATGCCGAATCCGAACGGCGATTTGAGAAGCTTTTTCGTGACAACAATAGTCTCGGATGTTTGTCAGACGCTCGCGAGAGGTGGGACCGTGAAAAAACTTTTTTTTGGTGATTCGAACTTGGAACCTCATGCGTAGTGATCCGACACACTAACCACTTACGCCACGGCGCCCACGTAGCCTTCGTAGTAAGAAAATAGAGTTAAGTTAAAGTTGCGAAATGTGTTAACTGTCCGGCTACTAGTGCTTTTACCCTACTAACTTTGATTTTGAACAAAACAAATGAAATTGCATGAAATAGTGATTTATCTGTGTTCAATTGAGAGAATACATTCTGCAATTAATTTTTAAACACAACTTCGGGCATATGCTCATCATGGCTGGATCTGCTGAATGTCATCCGGGAGATAAAGTTTTCGACCACTTTTCAAGCATTTGTGGCCGTATGTCCTCAATAACACGAATGACGTTGGCTTTTGTTTTCGGGTCCATTCACCGATATTTCGACGCAAACGATGGTCATTTGGCTTTAATTCTTGCACGAGCTGAATTTTGTAAGCCTTCAAACCAAGATCTTTGCGTAAAATTTTCCATAAAGTGGACGGACGATAAATTTGGATCTTCTTCAACACTCTCCTGAACGGATGCAATATTCTCTTTAGTACGCAGTCTTCTTATGCGTCTCGGTGACACTGCATCTTGCAAAGAAAATGTTGTGCGAAAACAGTCAACAATACGGCGAATAGCGATCTCAGATGGTCGATTATGTTGGGTGTAATATGGCGTAAGTGCTCTATGAGCTATAAGTTAGACGCACAGAACCATAATTTTGGAACCAAATTTGTAAAATTTGGTAACGTTGTTGAAGTGTGTATGTCATCACGATAAAATTGCAAAGACTACTGAATAAAAATGACACTGACAGGTTGCAATCTGACAATTGGTCTGACAGATATAACTGGCTGAAGTTAGTACTGGCTTAAAAAACACCCTCTACACTGAAAACCCCTAACACGCGGGCACTCCTGTTGAGTGGATCACGGTTGTATAGGAATGTAATCATTTTGGAATGTATTCTTTAAAAAGCATTCAATGAATTAAATTTTATGACTGCATTCATTGACTTCATTTCAAGTTTTCAGAAAAAATAATGCAATCACCATTCATTAAGCGTTCAAAGGATTGCATTCATTTTTCTACCATTCAAATGAATGCAATCAATGCATGGCGACTATTATGATGAATCTTGATAATTTTTTTTTTGTTTTTGGAATTAATTTTTTGTTTTTTTTTTTTCAATTTATACTTATTTCACCTATGCTGGGTGCCGGGCCATAGAGACATTCCAGGTAACTGCAGGGCTGACGACCTCGCCAGACAGGGTACCACTCTAAGGACCACTCTAAGGCTGTAGGGACGAGGAGGAGGAGGAAACCATCCTTCACCTCCTATGCACATGTCCAGCCCTGTCGCATAAAAGAATGCTCCATCTAGAGTCCCCCTTCCTTGACGACCTCTGCGATCTGGCGTCCTTGGACGTCATGAGCATCCATCGCTTTGTTAAAAGCTCCGGTTGGTTTTGTTAGTCCCTGAGTGGCCTAATGGTTTGATCCATGGTATCACAAAGGACCTTCACTGGTCTAAGTGTGTCTGCACTCTCGTGTGGACAGCCAACCTAACTTAACCTAACCCTACTAATTTTATATCATTGTGTGTGTTTTATTGGTTGTATTTACTTATTTTATTTTAATTTTGCGGATGAGGCTAATTAAGTGCCCCTGTTAAAGTAGGAAAAAAACCGAAAATGGGGAATTTCCATTTCGCCTAATTAATTTTTTTTAAGTTTGTCATCAGGTAGTAGAGAACAAATGAAAATGAAAGTTTTAAATGTATCCGAAGAAATAATACCGCTTCATAAGGAATTACATTAAAATTTTAAATGAGGCTTATCAAGTGACAAGTAGTGAATATGCTTCAGAGTTGTAAAAGAATTAAATCTTTTTGGGGAATAATTCTATTGAATTCATCCAGAATGATTTGAAATCATTTTGCTAAAAAAAAAAAAACTGTGATTGAAAAACCCTTAATTCACCATTCTTTTGAAGTCAGTGATAAGTGCATTCAATTTTTAACAATCAATGAATTAAGTCAAATGATTGCATTCTTTTGAATAACATTACTGAATCCACTTGATGTTAGCTGAAGTCCGCAGTGTATTCACATAAAATCAGTTGAAGTCAGTGCAATCAACAGAAAAATCGCATCATCACCTCCACGCGGTGCCCGCTGGATAGCTATTTGATAGTGAACTAACGATGAGCGTATGCTGAGTCTGACGATATATGTGCAGCTGAACACTCAGACCTGCATAAGCACATCTGGGTGAACTTCAGCGCGCATATGTCTAACCGGACGAGGCATCTCTTGTTGACCTGATCGGCTGAAATATGCGTCTCAGAAGTCTAGCAAGAGGTCCTCAGAAGGAGGACGTGCGGCGGACGAATTCTCTCGATGGAATCAACGGTGACGTCTACAGACCAGCGGATACCTTACTGGAGCTACTTCAACATATTTGGAGCTGAGGTCTGTAAGGATTTTCAATACTACGTCAGGGTATTGAAAAAGAGATGGTGGCGGATGAACCCTTAATGGGCCAACGGCAGCGCTCATATCCCCGAAGTGGGTTACTGACATCGGTGTATCCGGCCTCTTGTCCTAGGGGTACAAAAAAAAAGGATCTGGCCCTCCAGGTTGGGGGTTGTGCCGTCGGGTTAACTTCCCTACCACGTAAAAAACCTTTGGTTACGAAGCAACCAACAGCCTCGGATACGGATGATCTTACTGTTGACGACCCATGCAAACGTAAAAAGGACAACGATCTTCGTGTCTGCACATGGAATGTTAGGTCCCTCTACAAACCACGTGCAGCCGAACAACTTGCGGAGGCCCTAGAGTGTCTCAAAGCAGACATTACCGCCATCCAAGAAGTGCGATGGGATGGGCCGGGCAAAAGGAGTATGAAAAATTGCGACATCTACTACGGCGATTGCTACAGACAAAAAGGACAGCGTCTATTCGGGTGCGGATTTGTCATTGGAGACAGACTTAGGCAAGAAGTCTTGAGTTTCCGGCATGTGAACGAGCGCCTCATGACTATCCGTATCAAGGCTAAATTTGCCAACATTAGCCTAATATGCGTTCACGCCCCTCACGAGGAGAAGGACGACGCGACAAAGGATGACTTCTACCAGCTCTTGGACAAGACGTATGAGCAATGCCCTAGCCACGACGTTAAAATTATCCTAGGCGACTTTAACGCAAAGCTAGGAAGAGAGGAAGTCTTTAGTAGCGTGGTCGGAAAGCACAGCCTGCACGACAACACTTCCGGCAACGGACTCAGGCTAATCGACTTTGCGGCGGGGCGAAACTTTGTTATAGCTAGTACGCGGTTCCCACGTCTCGATATTCACAAAAGAACATGGCTCTCCTTTGATCGAAAAATCGTTAACCAAATCGATCACATTGCGATCGATGCAAGGCACTCTTCCAGTATTCTGGGTGTCCGGACTTTCCGAGGAGCCAACGTGGACTCGGATCACTACCTAGTTGTAGCCAAGGTACGGATGCGGATATCCACAACGGAGCGAAATCAACGAAATGCTGTGAGGAAATTTGACGTCGAAAAGCTACAATCGCAAGAGACCGCCAGAACCTTTGCCGATCGTGTTTCTTCTAATCTCAATCTTAGTCCTATGCCGCCAGCAGCAAATACGGAAGACCAGTGGCAGCGTTACCAAAAAGCCATCAGAGATGCCGCCTCTGATGTACTGGGTTTCTCTCGCCCACCACAACGAAACCCCTGGTTTGATGAGGAATGCCGGCAAGCACATGCAGCAAAACAAGAGGCGTACAAAGCGGCGCTGCATAGAAGGACTAGAGCTGCTTACGAGCTCTACGTGCGCAGGAGAAAAGAGGAACATCGACTTCTCAGAAAGAAGAAAAAAGAGCATGAGAAGCGCTCGATCGAGGAGATTGAGAGACTTTATTGCAGGAATAATGTTCGAAAATTTTACCAAAGGGTAAAAAGAACATGCCACGGTTTCAAAGCCAGAACAGAAGCCGGCAGGGACGAAAATGGCAACATAGTAGTAGAATCGCAGTCGGTGCTGAGGATATGGAAGGAACACTTCTGCAGACTGTTAAACGGCGATGATGACCAATATTCCGCTGTCAGGCAGAATGAGCCATTCAACAGTGACGATGGCAGTCAAAATTCCCGTCAACCCGATCATAATGAAGTGAGGATAGCGATATCTAAACTCAAATCCAACAAAGCTGCTGGAGCCGACGGCCTTGCCGCTGAACTCTTCAAGGCAGGAGGAGATGAGTTGGTAAGGAGCATGCACCAGCTCATCTGTAAAATCTGGTCGGACGAAAGTATGCCCGATGAATGGAACCTCAGCATCGTTTGCCCGATCCTGAAGAAAGGAGACCCTCAGAACTGCGCCAACTACAGAGGTATAAGTCTCCTAAATATCGCATATAAGATCCTGTCTGCCGTACTATGTGAACGCCTAAAACCGATCGTCAACAACCTGATAGGTCCTTATCAGTGCGGTTTCAGGCCTGGAAAGTCCACCATTGACCAAATATTCACACTACGGCAGATATTGGGAAAAACCCATGAATATAAAATCGATACGCACCACCTTTTCATCGATTTCAAAGTTGCCTATGATAGCGTGTATAGAGACGAGTTATACAGAGCCATGTCTAGTCTTGGCATCCCTGCCAAGCTCGTCCGTTTGTGCAGAATGACGATGGAGAACTCTCGCTGCTCCATCAAAGTCGGTAAGAACATCACCGAACCGTTCGATGTCAGGAAAGGTCTTAGACAAGGCGACGCGCTATCATGCGATCTCTTTAACATAATACTTGAGAGAATTGTACGAAACTCACAAGCCAACACCGGAGGTACAATCTTCTTCAAGTCTGTACAACTACTCGCTTATGCCGATGACATTGACATAATCGGAAGAACTCAGCGGGCCGTCAATGGGGCATTTACGAGTATTGAGATCGAGGCAGCAAAGATGGGTCTAGCGGTCAATGAAAGCAAAACAAAATATATGCTGTCTACAAAAAAGGACACCCAACATCGGCGTCTTGGGCAGAACGCCACAATAGACAGATACAATTTTGAGGTAGTAAAGGATTTTGTCTACCTAGGCTCTATGGTCAGCTCCGCAAATGACATGAATGGAGAGATCACACGGAGAATTACTCTTGCCAATCGTTGTTTCTATGGGCTAAAACGGCAATTGAGTAGCAAAGCCCTATCTCGAACTACTAAGGTAACTCTTTATAAGACATTAATCATCCCAGTCCTGCTGTATGGCGCAGAGGCATGGGCTTTGAAAAAACCGGATGAGGATGCCCTTGGTTATTTTGAGAGAAAAGTTCTTCGAGCGATCTTTGGTCCCGTCTGCATAGACGGTGAGTGGAGGAGAAGGTACAATGCCGAACTATACGGCCTGTACAAGGACATCGACTTAGCCAGAGGAGTTCACATACAGCGACTAAGATGGCTGGGTCATTTAGAGCGGATGGAGCCCAACCTTCCCGCTAAGAAAGTCTTCGAATCCAACCCGGACGGACGGCGCAGTAGAGGACGACCTCGCGGTAGGTCGCGCAAACAAGTGGAGAGGGACCTCAACCAACTTGGCGTGCGCAACTGGAGGCAGCTGGCTCGTAACCGTGCTGGCTGGAGAGGTTTGTTGGTTGAGGCCCAGGTTCACCCCGGACTGTAGCGCCATCTAAAGGAAAGGATAAGTGCATTCAATTTTTAACAATCAATGAATTAAGTCAAATGATTGCATTCTTTTGAATAACATTACTGAATCCACTTGATGTTAGCTGAAGTCCGCAGTGTATTCACATAAAATCAGTTGAAGTCAGTGCAATCAACAGAAATAATTTGAATTCATTTGACTTCAGTGGGTGTCTATTTCTTAATTTTTTAAAGATTAACGAGTAATCTCCCTTTCGATCTTTATTTTTTCCTAGTCTTACTGGTTGCAGAAGTAAATAATGTTGAAGTGAATTCACTGACTTCAACTGATTTAAAGTGAATTAACTAATGATCTTAACGAAATATATAAATTCACTGCTGATTTTAACTCACATTAAGTGAATTCAATTGACTTCCAAACATTATTTCATAATCATAGAATTGTTAAAAATTGAATGCACCAATCACTGACTTTAAAAGAATGGTGATTTAAGTTTTTATTTTTTTTCAAATCGCAGTCTTTCTTGAATCAAAAATTTCAATTTTCTTTTTTTTTTTAATTTTGTGAATCCATTCCCAAAAGAATGCATTTTTTTTACAAATCTGATATGCTTACTGACTTCTTCTTCTTCTTCTTCCTTTTATCAGCGAGGCTATGATCCGAAAACAAGGGATCACAATCCTCCCACTTCACCGCATTTCTACTGATCCGCCTGTGGGGTTCGTCTCTGATCTGCTTACTGACATTTGTTTAATAAGCTAATGTTAAATCGACGGTGCATCCAGATCTTCTAAAGGTATTTAATTAAACCCCGTAGCTGCACTTTTTTTTTTTTTTTTTTTATGTCCTGTATCCCCTTGTGGGTCCTAGGGCCTCTACTACGCCTACGCGCCATCGTGTACGGTTTCTGGCAATGTGTCTGAGTTCTCCCCAACTTTTCCCTAACTGCCGTGCCTCCTTCTCGACTGTTCTGCGCCATTTTTTCCGCGGACCGCCAGGTCTTCTGCCATCCTGAGTTAGAGGGTTCCATTGCATAGCATGGTTCGCTATGGAGCTGTCACCCTTTCGGAACGTGTGACCAATCCACTGCCACTTCCGCCGTTGGATGATTGTGCCTATTGGTTCCTGACCCGTTCTCTCGTAAAGGTGTTCGTTAGAAATACGATTGGGCCAGAAAATCCTTAAGATATTGCGCAGACACCTATTAACGAATGTTTGCAGCTTTCTGGTGATAGTAGTGGTCACTCTCCACGTGCTGCAACCATATAGCAGCACGGATTCAACGTTGGAGCGGAACAGTCTTATTTTGGTACTCAAACTGATTGCATTGCTTCGCCATATTTTGGACAACATCCCGAACGCGGACTTTGCTTTGGCGATCCTGTTGGCTATATCCAGTTCGGTTCCACCATCGGTCGAGACAATACTCCCAAGATACTGGAAATCCTCTACTCTCTCTACCGGTTGTCCAGCAATGCATATTTGAGCCGATGAGTTAGTTCCAAGGCTGATGATTTTAGTTTTTGTCGTATTAATTTTCAGCCCGACGACACCTGCCTCCCTCTCCACATCTGCTGTCATTTGGTGGAGGTCCATAATTCTGTGGGAGAGTAAGCATACATCGTCTGCGTAGTCAAGATGCTTCAGTTGAGATGTAAGAGTCCATCGAATTCCTCCGTTTCCCGTCGACAAAGCTGCATGAAGCACATCGCTAATCACCAATAGGAATAATATTGGTGAAAGGATACAGCCTTGTCTTACCCCACTTTGGATCTCAAATTCCTCAGACAACCTTCCCCTGTGCAGAACGTGACATTTGGAGCCTTCATATGAAGCTTTGATAATAGCAATTAGTTTATCGGGAATACCTCTCCTGCGTAAGGCACGCCAAATAAACTTCCTGTTGACACTATCGAACGCCTTCTCAAAATCGATGAACAGCAGGTGCAGTGGCGATCGATATTCAACACACTGTTCGATGATAATCCGCAGGGTGTTGATGTGGTCGGCACAGGAGGATCCAGAGCGGAAACCTGCTTGTTCGGCATCGAGTGTGTCTTCGAGATGTTGTTTGATTCGCTCAAGGATGATTTTAGCTATTATCTTAGCTACAGCAGGCAGCACGCAGATACCCCTCCAGTTTCCGCACTCCATTAAATTTCCTTTCTTAGGAAGCTTGACGATCATTCCCTTTTTCCACTCGTTAGGAAAGCTCTCAGCTTCCCAAGCTCTATCTATAAGTGGAAGCAGAAGCTCAGCCGATGTTGTTGGCGTTGCTCGTAAGAGCTCTGCTGGAATACCGTCAAGTCCTACCGCCTTGTTGGTTTTGAGTGCCTTGATCGCGGTAATGATCTCATCTTTACTGGGAGTCGTGGTGCGTATTCGGGAACTTCTCACCTCGGGCATCTCAGTCTGATTTGGGAGCATATCGCTAGCGAATACACGGTTCAAAACCGTAGCAAAATGCTCTTTCCATCTCTTGAGCTGGTCCTCATCCGAAATGAGCAAGGAGCCGTCTAGGCTTTTCACTAGGTATTGGCTGGAGCTGCGACCACCTGTCAGCTCTTTCGTGATTCTGTAGACAGTCCTGCTGTCGCACCTCCGTGCAGCTTCTTCTGCTTCTGTAGCCAGCGCGTTGATGTAGTTGCGCTTGTCACGTCGTACGCTACGCTGAACTTCTCTCATCTTCATGCGATATAGGGACTCTAGCTCGCTTCTCCCTGCTGCTGGGGTAGCTGGAACGCGAGCTTTTAGCTGTTTTCGTTCGTCAATCCGTCTCCAGGTATCCTCGGAAAGCCACGCCCTATGTCTTCCCTGCGATCGACCGACAATTCTTTCAGAACCAGATGTAAAAACATTTTTCACAGCACACCAATGGTCTTGGATGGTTGCGGGCATTGAGCTGCTGATTGCTTCCACACCTTGCGAAAAGTGCTCCCTTAATTGTTGGCGCACTGAGGGATCACTAAGTCTATCGATGTTGAACCTGGGCATTCTTGTGTTGTCGTGGGATCTTCGAACTGCAGCAGTGCGTAGTTGGAGAGTAGCTATCATAAGATGGTGATCACGTACTATCCCCACATCTGCCCCTCGTCTGTTTCGGACGTCCAGGAGACTGCTTCTAAAGCGGCGGCTGATAGCAAAATGGTCAATTTGGTTGGAGGTTGCTTGTCTGTCATTGGAAACCCAGCTGACTTTGTGGTAGGTCTTGTGCTCAAACATGGTGCCACCTATCACAAGGCGGTTGGCATTGCAGAAATCCACAAACCTTTCGCCGTTGTCATTGCGGTTGCCTAGTCCATGCTTCCCGATTACATGCTTGAGCCCTTCGTTGTCGCTGCCTACCTTGGCATTCAAATCCCCCATCACTATGACAATGTCTCCATTTGGTGTTGTGTTGAAGACGGCGCTTAAGAGATTGTAGAAGCTCTCCTTTTCGTCCTCAGACGAACTATTCGTTGGGGCGTAACACTGTATGATGGTGACGCGTCGTACTCTAGTCCGGAATCTGGCCGTCAAAATCCTATCACCATGAGGCTGCCAGGAAATCAGGCCCTTGCGTGCTGTTGTTGTTAGCAGTAGTCCGACTCCATATTCCCGCGGACTTCCGGATGGTCTTCCAGAATAGAGTAGTACAGTGTTACGCGTTGGAGACTGGTACTCGCCCGCTTCTAACCATCTTACTTCACTTACCCCCAAAATGTCCAGTTTATATCGCATGAATTCCTTTTCCAGTTGGAGGAATCTGGCATTGTAAGGACCTTCTCTTCCCGAGTCGAGGAGCGTCTTTACATTCCAGAAACCTATCTTTGTCCGGGTACAATAGCCAAAAGTCGTCAACATGTGATCATTCCTTATCCGAGGCATAGTGTCGGTTTCAGTAGCGAGCTGGTTTCAGTAACGCAGGTTGCTGGCCCACGTTACCTAGCCTAGAATCAAGGCCCTAGACAACCCGCACTTACAATTTTGGCCTATACGTATAAGGGTTTATACGTATAGTTGCCCGGGGACCACCACTAGGAGGTAAAGTAAGCACTTCATCACGAACTTGATTGTTGCGCTACTGGCCCAAGCCAAGTTTTGGGCAGTCAGTAGTTTCCCGATCAATCGCAATGCTGCACTTGGGGTCAATCCGCCATTGACTACAATTCATCAGGAGGAATCCCTAGGCGGCTCCGGAGAGATGTCGGACTTTGTCCAACCATCTATTTCTAGGCCTTCCGCGGAGTCGCCTACCTGATGGCACGGTAACCATGGCGCGTCTTGGAAGCCGGTCTGGGGGCATACGCACTACGTGACCAAACCATCGAAGCATAGATCGTTCCGTTCGGAGAAGTAGCTGCTCAACACTGAGCGCTTCGCGTACTCTGGTGTTGCGCACTCGATCCCTACGAGTTATTGTAAGAACACCGCGAAGGAACCTCATTTCGGCAGCTTGTATCCGCGATCTTATTCTTTCGGTCACTACCCAAATTTCATGACCATAGGTGAGAGTTGGAACAAACACCGAGCTAAAAACCGATAGCTTAGCTTGAACACTAAGTTCGGCCTTCCTTATAACAGATTGGCCAAGCTCTCTCAAAATTGATCCAGCCTGACCAATTCTACAGGATAACTCTGCATTGCTCTTCCCATCACTCGTGAATAAGACCCCGAGGTAATTAAACTTATCCACCTGCTTCAGTGGGACTCCACTAACATGTAGAGTGCACTGAATGGGTTTTTTGGATACGACCATTACTTCCGATTTGTTCACGTTGATCTTCATTCCAGCATCATCACAAACGGTTACAAACCTTTCAAGTGCGTACTGAAGTTCGGTTTAAGAGGACCCAAAGATGACCAAATCATCCGCAAAGAGCAGATGACTAATCCTTAGGTCTCCCACTTTGAAACATTCCCCACCACGGCTGCGCTGCAACATCCAATCCATATATACAATGAAGAGGAGAGGTGACAAAATGCACCCTTGGCGGAGTCCAACGCCCACAGTGAAAGGTATTGATTTAACACAGTTTATCCGAACACAGCTTCTACAGTTTGTATATAAAGACTGAATCGCCCTTAACAGGGAACCATCAATCCCATACTCCTGCAGAACACTCCAGAGCTTGCCTCGAGGAACCCTATCATATGCTTTTTCCAAATCCACAAAACAAGTGTAGACAGGTTTAGCATACTCCCAGGCCTTCTCAAGAACCATTCTGAGAGTGAACAACTGGTC
The DNA here is from genome assembly GCA_945910035.1 of Brachypalpus laphriformis. Classification (NCBI taxonomy): domain Eukaryota; kingdom Metazoa; phylum Arthropoda; class Insecta; order Diptera; family Syrphidae; genus Brachypalpus; species Brachypalpus laphriformis. The sequence continues at coordinate 113,435,053 of OX246753.1, read as the reverse complement.
GGTTCTGCTTCTACCGGGACGAAAACCGCACTGCTCATCCCCCAAACTGTCCTCAACCACAGCTCTGGAACGCGTTTCTAGCACCTTAGCGAAGACTTTTCCAGGGAGACTTAAAAGGGATATATCCCTATAGTTGGCGCAATCTCTTTTGTCCCCTTTTTTAAAAAGAGGAACTAAAACCCCCATTTGCCAATCACCAGGTGTTTCACCGCATTCCCAGGCCACTTTAATGACACGCGAGAGCCATTGCACTCCCTCTTTACCTAAGGCCTTGAGCATTTCTGGCCGAATTTCATCCACACCAGCAGATTTGCCAACTTTTAGCGCTTTGATCGCCAAAGTTACTTTCTCTACCGTAGGACTACTTTCCGCCCTACTCTCGACCATAGGTCTGTCATCTTCGGTGCCCTGTTCGGGATTGAGCAATTCTGAAAAGTGCTCGCTCCTCATTGGAAAGAAGTGTACCGTCTTTGGATTTGACTCCTTCAACGATATTCAACTTTTTTCCTCTGAGTCGGCGGACGGTCTGCCAGAAAGAACATCTTATTCGCAGATCTGTGGTCACGTTCCAATTTCTCGCCAAACTCCTTCCAAGACTGTTCTTTCGCTGTTTTCACAGCTAATTTGCAAGTTCTTCGCGCCTCAGTGTACCGATTTCGAGAATTGGAGTTCCCCAAGTGAATCCACACCTTAAAGGCTCTCTTCTTCTCTCTGATGGCTTCTTGAACTCCGGGCGTTTTAAACCAAGCAGTTCTTTTCTCATCACCAGCCGCCACACCAAGCGGCTTCACTCCACAAACATCTTCCGCAGAAGCAATAACCGCTGTTGAAAACAGTTGCCATTCTTCCTCTACATTTGATGGAACAGTTGGAATTCGTTCAAACCTTTCAGATATTTGCCGCGCAAAGTGTGACTTCAAATAACCGAAAAAAATAAGTCTGGAATAGATACAGGTATTCATGGATGATCTTGCGGGTCAATGCAAATCGTCAAAACGGTTGATAACACGGCCTGCAAAAGTGTCATTCACCAAGTTCATTATCGCATTATGGTTGATGCGCTGGTAGTATTCCAATCGGACTTTTTTGTCTGAGGACTGTAATTGATGCACCATTTGATTTTTATACAGAAATATCTTCAAGTCATTCACCAAAATACGGTACCGAGACCGCTTGTAAATGCCCAATTGCGTGGTCCGTCGTCTCGTTGTTGTTTCTGAGCACTCTTCCACATCCTCGCGCATAGCAACAATATTCTCGGCCGAACGGCCTGTTCCTGTTCTTGGTCTGCCAGGCCTTGCCCTATTCCGTGCTGAGCCACGTCTCTTTGAGACGTGTGGCTGCGCGTCAAATTATGTGACTATAGTCGATGTTGAAAAGAGATGATATCTGTGATGAAATTCATGTTGTGTTCTTATCACCGATGAATTATTCCACAAAAAATTCGACACAATTATTCCACGTTCTTGAGGAGTATAGGGTTCCATTGTGAGCGCCGTGGTGCAGTGGCTAGTGTGTTAAGTTCAGTGTTCGATTTCCAGAAAACACCAACAAATTTTTTCACAGTCCCACCTCTTGCGAACGTCTGACAAACATCCGAGAGTATTGTTGTCATGAGAAAGCTTCTCAAAAACAAAATAAAAATTGCCCTTCAGATACGGCACAAAACTGTAGGTCCCTTCCATTCGTGCGAAAAATACATGTAACGCACATAACACGAGTGGTTGTGAGAAGCTAGGTCCTAGTCCCTTCATAGGTTGTGTGTGCCAAATATGTATACGTATATGGTTCCATTGTTCATAATCGGGTCCTGAGCTTCAGCTTTAAATTGAGTAGTCCATCGTTTATATTGGTCCATTAGTTTTCATTGAACAAATAAATAATTTTGCAGATATTCTGTCACCCTAAGTCTTAAATTCGTGATTATGTACTCGTATATGGTATCAAGAAAATGGGTTTTTCTCCCTTGAAAATAGTGCCATTCTCATGGTATTTAACAAAGCCTAAACATTTTGCAAATATCCTGAGATCCTAGACTTTATAAGGAGGAGTCAATCCTTCAAATTTTGTGAACCGCAAAATGACTATACATACATATATATAATACATAAGAAGATATAAGAGAATAAGAGATACCACATGGACCGCTTGTACATACGAGTATATCTAAGTGCTTGGGATAGCATTTTTTCTTGCTCCGATAAAACTCCTTGGGTAAGTTGCGCACACCCCCGGTATCCTCATCAAACACAGGATTCAATGGAATACCCGCAAATATCATCTTAGTGCTTTAATCAAACAAACCTATGTATGTATCTATAGCAGCATCTCAACTCTCAACCAACACATAATGTACATATAAGGAAACAAAATATAAAAAAGTAACTTAAAAAGTGTCCTTCAGGAATGATATTATTGTCGAAAGTCAACTCCTTGCCTTCAAGAATGAGTGGGGTTATAAAGGCTAAATTATATTGTGCAATACAAAATAGTGATATTGAATGACAAATATTCCACAAAGTGCTACTTTCTTATACGATTATACCTACTCGTACACATACTGGATATGTGTGTACACTTCCTATTATGATTCGAATTGGTCATTACTTTTGATTAAGGTGAAATTTCTTCCCAAAATCATAAATCATGTCCTTCTCCCTATATCCCTATAAAAGCAAATGACAGATGCGAAACTCGATTTCGAAGTACATGTGCATACACAATGTATGATAAATGTATAAAGCGTATATGTACGAGTATAGCTTTGTTTTATGCTATATCACCAATAGAAATGATTGTAAAGGTGATCAGTGCATTCATTTATAAATTATATCTAAAAGAATATAGTGTCAGTTAAATGTTATTAAAAAAATGAAGTGTGTGCGCTTTCTACTACAAATATGGTTATTTTATTACATATTACAATTACTGCAATCAATTTTAACACACCTTTAAAAATTTCATAATTTTTTTCTATAAAGTTTTACTACCAAAATTGTAAATTTTATTACAATTTTATGCGCTGGAAGATCGTTCCATTTGTTATAAATTTTATTACACTATTCGTCAAATTTTATTATATTTCTATTTATTCGTATAACTCATAGGTGAGGTTGGACTTACACTAAGTATTATTTATTATACTCATGTTTCGTATATGCATGGTTGATGAGGTAAAAGTGCACTGCAACCTATGATAGATCTGTTGTGCCCCCAAACTAGGACTACAATTGCTTTGATGAAGCAGAGTATCTGAAGTGGATCCACCGAAGGTAAATTCATCTCTGATAGAAGATAAACTTCTGGGTGATGTCTTCTTTTATGGACTAGTTTTTTTTTTACAATTTGTGCGCACTCAAGGGGTTATGGATACCCTTAACATGTTTACACACAGTGCGAGCGTTGGAAAGAATAGATAGAGAGAGAGAGAGAGAGATAGAGAGAAAGAGAAAGATTTGATGTAGTGATTTGAAACTCAGTTGTTTGTGCTTCAGAGAAACTCCAGGGGTGGGGTCCAAATAACTGGGGATATTTTTGTTATTTATTGTCTTTGTTTCTGATTCACACTATTTTTTGTCCCGATAACCGATGTCATAGGCAAATCATCATCAACAGAGCGAACAATTTTTCCAGTCCTATTGACCAAGCTATACTGTCAGTGTTATGCCTTCGCAGTAGTGTTCACACAAGCTTTCGCAACTGATCGGACTGACTTTATACATTTCACGAGAAATAAATAAATGCTTGCTGACATCAGGATTTGAACCATGAACCATTAGCGTGGCAATTGACGACGTTACCAATACACCACTGCCACCCAGTGGCAATGCTTCGCATTCCATGAGAAGGCGTACTGGTTTTTGTGCGAGGTTCCTGCAGAATCTGCAGTGTCCATTCTCTTCTATTCCCAGTTTCTTAAGGTGCTCCTTGAGTCCCCAGAATTTCTTTCGCCTACCTCAAACGGATCCATTGTGCTTCATACGCGTTTAACCCATTTGCTCTCTTCTTCTTTTCTAAATTCTTACTAAGGAACCGGTAGTCTGAGCCGATTCTTCCTAGTTCATCACCTGCTTCGTTTCCCTCTACTCCTACATGCCCTGCTACCCAGTAGAGAGTAACTTAATTGGCCTGACCTAGCCTGTTGACCTTGGGGAGGCTCTCCCATACCAGTCTAGAACTGGTATCGTGTAAGTTTAGTACCTTGGTGGCTGCTTGGCTATCACTCATATATAACGGGTGGGCCATCTAGTGATTTATTTTTAAATCATAGGTTATTATGACACTGACAGCTGTTTCCCGCTCGAAATCTTGACAGAAAGTCAGTATCATACCTCCGCAAAACGAAATGAGTCGCTTTACGCTTGAACTTAGCATACTCCCAGGCCTTCTCAAGAACCACTCCGCAAAACGAAATGAGTCGCTTTACGCTTGAACTTATTTCCAAAGTGAGTGCTGTGTAGCCCAAACAGTGCGTTTTTTGAAAAGAAGTTTTGGCCGAAATGAAGCACCCACCGCGCCTGCTGTACGCAAGTTTGTGCAAAAAGTTCGTGAGACTGGTATGCTACTGGACAACACTCATGGTCCCCGTCGTCGTACGGTGTGCACAGACGAGAATGTGACTGCTGTAGCCGAGAGTGTGAGACTCAATTCACGAACATCAACTCGTCATCGATCTCAACAGCTCAACATTTCACGCACTAGCCTGAGGAGAATTCTGCACAAAGATCTGGGATTATTCGCTTCCAAGGTCCAATTGATTCAGCAATTGAAGCGCACGGCCATCCGCTTCGTTATCGCTTCGTTTGGGCCTTAGAGCAGCTTGAATTGGACAACGATTTTGGGCGATCACATCATCTTTTCTGACGAGGCACATTTTCATTTCGGCGGCTACGTTAACAAACAAAATTGCCGCATGTGGGGCTCGGAAAACCCGCACGTTATTGTCGAGAAGCCAATGCATCCACAGAGAGTGACAGTTTGGTGCGGATTGTGGAGTGATGGCATCATTGGAACATTTTTCTTTGAAAATGAGGCTGGGAACAACGTTTCGGTCAACGGTGGGCGTTACAGAGCCATGTTAACGACTTTTTTTTTTTTACTGAAATTGAAGACATGGATTTGGACGACCTCTGGTTCATGCAGGATGACGCGCCATGCCACACAACCCATGCCACAATCGGTCTTTTGCGCACCAAATTCCCAAATCGTCTTATCAGCCGTCTTGACGATGTCAATTGGCCGCCTCGGAGCTGTAGTTTGACCCCTTTGGACTTTTTTTTTTGTGGGAAACCGTGAAGGACCGATGTTATGCCAACAATTCGGAAACGATTCAAGCACTTAAGGCCAATATCATCCAAGCAATCCGTGAGCTACAGCCCGAAACCATCAACAAGGTCTTGGAAAATTGGAGTGATAGAATGCGCTACTGCGAGGCCAGCCGAGGCAGCCACTTGAACGACCTTGTGTTCCATAATTAATGGGAATGTTTGCTCTTACTAATAAAGCCATAATACTTGGAAAAAATTCATTTTGTTCACTTTATTGCATTTTTAAATAGAAACTTATAGTTGGCCCACCCTGTACATAGGTACATACATGTGTGCATACATTGTGTAGTACATGTTCTATGCTTATTTAAACTAGAACCTATGAGAACAAGTATTGTTTTCGTGAAAATGTTCGATCTCTAGACTCTTGTCAATCTTAATATTAATACTATATAGAAACTCTAAAAGTGGGTCCACCAATTCTGCCTGTTTGTCCGTCGGTATGTAAAGCTGACTGCAGCCTAAACGGATAGACAGATTTATTTTGAATTCTATATTTTGAATTTGTGGTGTCACAATTCGAGACGAAATCAGAATTGTTATTCTCACCCTAAAATGAACGATACTTTATTAACAGCCGATTTTGTAAAAAAAATAAATTTTCTCGAAAACGACTGCAACGATTTTGGTTAAGTTTTATATTTCGTTCAGTTTAAATAGCGCTATAAGATGGCGTACTAGGTTTTTGACAGAATGGTACTTCAGACCGGTTTCTTAAAATCGGCTATGTCAAAACCTTTTCTAAGCCGATTCGGCCCGAAATGTATGTCTAAGCTATATGTAATATACTATACTCGTACATACATGAACATGGTGTTTTAACTTTGAATTCTTTTTTGGAAAAGGTTTTCTTTTTATGCTAATTAAAAAAAAAAAAACAATTTAACAATGTTTCAATAATAAAAATCTAAATAAATTGCAATCGAACACCAAACGACATGAAGGTGCAAGTACGTGCTACCCAGTCGCAGATGAAATGCAGACTTAAACTCAAGATGCGAAAGTTGTTTGACATTTACTGTTGTTTATTTACATGTCCCGCACTTAATTAATGCAAGATTTAATGCACCGTCGAACCATACGCCTTCGTAATTCGAAACACCTTAAGTTCACGGATATGTCGAAAGAATAGCATTATGCGAAAATAGATCTTAAACCTGTACGTGCTACAACTCGGCGAAGGAAAGTAAAGCATATCCGATTGCGTAAAAAAAGAAATGGTTGCCAAAGCTAACGTAGTGCAAGAGAATTGAGGTAGAATCACACAGAAACATAACTTAAAGTACAATAAGGCAGGCAAGTGCAAATATGGTCCCCGCAAGAACGCAATCACGCAGAGGTTTTAGTTTTTTTTTTTTTTCATTTATATGGCGTCACATTTTTAGAAAATCCCTTATCGGAAATGATGTTCTATACTCAGATGTTGAAATTAATACTTCATCACTCTTCGTCAACCAACCTACTAAAATGAATCAGAAAAATAGGGATCACCCTTTTAAGTAAGAATGCGGCTAACTAACTGCTAATTTGTTATAGAACCTTCGCAAACGCCCCTTTACTTTAAGTGCGTATTGACGAATTTTGGTGGTGAAATGAATAAATAAAATAAAGAATGCGATCAAATTAAATAAACTATCTAACATTGCTTTAAGAAATGCACACTTAGTACAGTCCTTTTCTGAACTCTTTTAAGTTTTCACAGAAAAATAAAAAAACTATTGCATTTTGCAGGTGCTTCTTTTTAATTCACTGTAGATACGTATGTAATAAATTAATGGCTAAGAAATCATTTTTCTGCCAAATTATCATATAAACTTTAGTTTCGAAGTCTATAGAAGGCTGATAACAACATGACGATGACCATATCTGATTAAATCAGCGAGCACAGCTGACCATTATCAACTAGGTACTCGTACATAGTTGATGACATTTGAACTGACGAGAGAGCAAAAGCAGCTAAAAATATATTTGATTACCAGAAATGCTCTACATGCCTGTACCTAGAATAGGAAAGAAAAAATTGGAACAATGGCTAACAAAATTAGTCCAACCGGTATTAATAGTAGTAGTCTTAATCCGTAGTTTAGTTTTATGTAAAACCATATGTACCATATATACGTAAGGAGGCAGAAAAGTTTTCAGCCTAGCAGTGAAAGACAGGGGTTTTATTGAAATTTTTATTTTTATTAATCTCCTCGAACCGCAATATGCTTGGACAAACAATTTCGAATCTTTGCCGCCGTCAAAGTACTTAGAAACAGTGGCATGGACCTCTTCATCGGACAAAAAAAAAATCTGTTATTACGAGGATCATTTGGAAAGTTTCCGGCCTTATAGACAATCAGTCATGATCAAATTTAATTCTTCCCACCGTTCGATAGATGACATTGACGCTTGTATCCCATACAAATTTCAAGTCATTCCGATCAGCACTTTGCTCATGGCTCTCTCATGAAGTTGACAGGTGAGGTTTTCTGTCAACAATGAAGAAAATCGAGTATCGTGCGATGATAAAGTTCCTTTATTTGAAAGAAAAAAAACTCAGGAAATGAAGGACGAGTTAGACTCAGTATACGGTGAAGTGTACCCTTCCTGTACAACCATGAAACATTGAGTGGCTGTATACAAACGTGGCCGTTTTTAATGATGAACGTTCTGGCTGCCCAAAAACTGTTTTAACTTACGAAATTGTCGATTTAGTGCATAGAACTGTGATGGAAGATCGTCAACTGACCCTTCAGGAGATTGCTGCGGATTGTGGGATATTGAGTGAACGGGTGCACAAGATTTTACACGAAAATTTGCGTATGAGAAAATTTTCCGCGCGGTGGATACCGCGTTTGTGGACAAGGCTGTAGACCGGTACGAACGGCTTAAAGAGTTGGAAGAAATGTTTGATCAAATGTATCGAATTACAAGGAGATTACGTTGCAAAATACTTTTTTTTTGCTTTGAAATATATGTTTTTTGTTTAAAGGCCGGCAACTTTTCAAATGACCCTCGTAGTTACAGAAAAATAACTGACTTTGTATTAAAATTAAGTAGGTGCTATCGGAACTTTCTCCATCGATTTCTCGAGATTTTCAACTACAATCTATGTTTCGGCAACGGCAAAGTTTCACTCTCTAATAGCATTGTATATGAAATTCATGTATATAATGTTAATAGTGATAAAAAATCATTCTTTATGGTGCACATTTATACTGCATTTGATTGTGTTTTTGGTGTTTTCTGTTGATTTATTTATGTTACAGTCATAATCGATAGCTTACACTTATTACAATAGGCACATGAAAGTATAAAACTTAATGTATATAAACATAATTTAAATACAAACTCGGAGTAATTTCCTTTCAGCTTGGATGCGCAAAGAGAACTGAACTCGTTACGTCCTACACACTTCACGGAGCTGCATTTGCAGCTTACACTAACACTAGCTAAGTTATAAGAGTAGGTGGGACTTCTGCGCTCTATAGAACCAATCTACCTATCAAATGCCGTCTGCAGAAACTATCTTTTAATATTTATTTGATTATTGAGTTATTAATTTATTTATGTATAGTTTACAATTATTTAATTGCTTATATACATGTTCTGTATTTTTATTTATATAGTTCTTATAGTACATAATATTATTAGTCTATCTTTTAATTAACTTTTTGACTCCTATTTATTTATTGCTTATTTTTATTGTTATTTATTTCATAGCTTCTATTTCTATTTTAAGATTCCCTTTGTTTTTTTCTTTTTTTCTAATTAAACGTTTTTTAGTACCTATTTTACTTGAAAGCGAACTGCTTTTATATCTCTTTTCATTTGCTAATTTTTTAGATAACCGACTGCCAAAGAAAGCAGCTCTCCATGCAATCCGAAGTAGGACCGGCTGCTACAGAGAATGGTTGGAACTCGCAAATGGCTGTGGCATAGAACTGAGCCTGAGTAGCGCTGTGTTCGCCGATTGGAAATCAGAACTCATTCGGCTTATCGCATCGGTGGATCTACATTACAGGGAGCGATTTCTGGGAAATGGCTCGGGATCTGTACACAGGCAAATATACAGTCGATTATGTCACAACTTCCAGCTTAGGAATTATTTCCGCGATGAACTTAGCGTGGTTGAGATATCTATAATTTTTAAACTGCGGGGTGAGCTTCTCCGTCTTTACTACATCCCGCATCGCGATGAGCTTCCTGTTTTATGCTGCTTATGCAACTTGGAGGAAAGGGAGGATATTCTGCACTTTGTTGGCAGATGTCCAATCCTGAAAGAAATAGGGAGGAGTTTCTTCGGCAGCGATGCTCTTGCAGATACTCAAATCATGGCCCTGTTCAATGAGGTAGAAGTTTCCAAGCTGTACAACTTTTCCAGACTTGCATTAGGTTTCCGTGGAAGGATAATTTGTGAAAACTTTTAAGTTCACTTATCTTGTTATGTTGTATAACTCTTTTAACAAATCTTTTACTGCAAACTTATTAAATAAACAAACAAAAAATAATTGTTATAACTGTTAACCAGGCAGACGGCATTGCCATGCTTTTTGATTTTCTTGTTAAAAATATGTATAAACTGAAAATTGAAGCAAATAAAATCTAATCTAATCTAAAAATCTAATCTAGATAACATTTCAGTAGAAAGACATAAATGAGGATGAAGATATCCTTGGTCGCTTCGAGAGAAAAATTCTTCGTAAGATTTTCGGTCCCGTTTGCGTTGACAGGTTTTGGAGGAGAAGATTCAATCACGAACTATACGAGCTGTACAGCGACATCGACCTAGTCAAAAAACTGCGTATTGGACGTCTGAGATGGCTAGGACATGTAGAGCGATTGGACACCAACGCTCCGGTCCGCAGAGTCTTCGAATCTAACCCCGAGGGACGACGCAGTAGAGGGAATCATCGTCGTAGGTGGCGCGCACAAGTTCAAGGGGACCTCGACCAACTTGGAGTGCGCAACTGGAGGCAACTAGCTAAAGACCGAGCTAAATGGAGAGGCTTGTTGGTTGAGGCCCAGGTTCATCCCGAACTGTAGCACCACCTAAGTAAGTAAGTAAGTAAGAAAGACATGAAACTAAATACTAAACTCTGTTATTTAAATTGCGTTACAACACCCATAATTCATGTTCGATACGAAAATAAATACATATGTATCTATCTATGCAGAAAAATTTAAATCAGTTCAGCAGTTTTTAAGGTCTTGTTGATTTTATGCAAATAATTTATTTACGAGTACATGTGTAGGCACACTGTCACTCATAATTATTCGTTCAACCCTAAACAAAAACTTTTACCATTTAGAAAATTAACTTGAATTTTTTTAGCATTTGTTTAAATATATTTTCAAACTCATAACATATAAAATTTAATTTTCATTTTACACTGTGCTCCGTCAACATGACCATCTTTCTGAAAATATTAATTAATTGTAATAATTTGAAAGGGCTCTGGTTTTGTTTGGATACATTCAGTGTGTTGTAGTATTTGTGGGCCGTCGATCAAGTTTCGCGAATACTGCTGTAGAATACATCTGCAATAAATCGATCGTGTTTAAATCAGGTGCATGAGGAGGCCAATTCTAACTCCCAGCTCCCAACTCCCATTAAAATAACTTTTGCATAACTTCGACGAGTGTTTAGGGTCGTTGCCATGCTGGAAAGTGAATCATTCATTAATATAATAGTATAATAATATATAATTATAATGATTATTATATAAAATCGTTTTTTATCTGTCCTTGTTTTTTTTTTTTTTATAGACATTCCATATAGTACAGCAAAACAGTCCTAAAGATGAAGATGAAAGATAGATAGATTAAAGAGGATAGATTAAAGAATCCCTTCCTCGTGAAAAGAAGAAAATAAAACGTCTTTTGTACATATCCTTTATAATACCCCCAAGCTAGGGTATTCTTTTTTTCCTCCTTTGGCATATTTGTAACAATTCATAATTTGATTTATAATCTGGAACATGTTTTGTGAAACCAATTTCGAGTCATATACTCGTAAGTAGTTTCTCGCAAATTTCTTATCGTTGGCATACGTATAATTGAAAAATATTAGAATGTATAGTAGAAGATACTACATTCAAATAATTGAGGAATTTAATTAATCAAAATGTTAATCTATTATTTAACGCAAAAAACTTCTCTACCGACGACGGGTTAGCTCATGTCGTATGCTTTGTTCTTTTCTTCATATTGTAAGTGTAAGAAATTAAGTATACAAATTCTTGTAAAAAAGTTTATTTTGAAATAGAGAACTTATCATTATTATTATTAGTAGTAGAAGATACGATAAGCTAAGTAGTATTTAATACTTATCTTGTGGTTTTAACATTTCTAATCTAAACTGAAACTTATTTCACATTTTATTCTCCTTTTCATACACATAATTGAAAATTGTATTTTTGGTGGTTTCCCAAGGATTTTTTTGTATAAATTAATAATCTTATCTTGGTTTCGGTATCGGACCGAAATTCTCTAGCATTCAATTTGGTAATAAGGTTCCTAAGATAAGAAGTGACCATAGAGGATCACGAATGAAGAATAATGTTTGTATTTTACATTTCAATATGGTCCTGTAGATTATTTTGTTTTTGTTTTGGTATCTAGCGTGGGGCACCACCAAATTATGAGCCAAATGTTTTTCTGCATTTTTAGATTATAGAATCCGGGGTGATATGAGGTTTTATTAAAAATTGCACCCTCCCCCTTTTAATAGAGCTACTGTACAGTTTAGTATAAATACACTGTGAATACGGAGACATAATTCATTCGTATTCGTAACTGAAAATTCGCTGTAATGTCGAGCAATACGAAATCAATCGTCAGCTGCCTGACACAATTTCGCCTCCAATACGAAAACACCGAGCAGACCGAGTTGTTAAGAGAACTCACACAGCAGTACACGGAGACTCGGAGGCTGATGTAGGCGCATGCAGCCGTATAGATGGCTACTACGCTACGCCTAGCAGCCTTATTAGCGAGGTACGCTGTAGATCAATTGCCCCTGTTGGACGGCTTCGTCTTTGCGGTTCTGTAACTCCGCTGAGCACAGCTGAAAAATTAAAAACAAAAATAGGAAAATAAATAAATAAATACAAATTAACAAAACTGTTTTAGTTCTTAATTTCAACAATTTTAACTTCTTTTTCTACTTCCTTCATTTACATGTTGCATCAAACCCCCTCTAAGTAATCAGACCCCCTCTAAAGAATCAGATCCCCTCTAAGCAATCAGACCCCGCTCTAAGGAAACAGACCCGCTCTAAGCAATCAGTCCCCCTCCAAGGAATCAGATCCTCCTCTAGGCAATCAGATCCTCCTCTAAAGAGTCAAAACCCCTCGCCCCCTACGCTGCCCGCGGCACAGGAACAAAGCCCAAATCTTCCTGCTCCCCAGTTTCCGCTCTCCGCTACAACTTCCTGATTCCCATAGCCAGAAAGAAAAATGTATCATTAAACATTAACCTTGAACACTCAACATTAACCTACAACTAAAAATATCTCAGCATAAAACTATCAGCATATCAACTCTTTGGATTCATGGACTGAAGAAGCAGTGAGCAGGTGCGACAGTAGGACTTTTTATAACATCGCTTAGGAGCTCATTGGTGGTCGGAACTCCAAACAATACCCAGTGAAGAGCCTAAACGTTAACCTTCTGATTTCGGATGAGGACCAGCTCACTAGATAAGATAACATTTTGCTACAGTTCTAAACCACTTAGACGATGGCGGTATGATCTCGAATTAGAAAGAGCAGTTCGAAGCAACAAATTCCCGAATTCGGATGGAAGCGTTCTTCCAACCGTAGCCAAAATAAAAGGCGCAACGAATCATTTAGATTTAATTCTCGATATCGAACAGGCAGGTTTTCGGGCTGGATCTTCCTGCATCGACCACAGAAACACCTTACGGATCATAATCGAGCAATGCGTTGAGTACAGGTCTCCGCTACATTTGCAGCTTATCGACTTTGAGAAGGCTTTTGACAGCTTGAATCGAGATGCTATCTGGTTGGCCTTGCGCAGGAGAGGCATCCCAGAAAAACTTATAGCTATTATCAAGGCTTCATACGAAGGCGGTAAGTGTCACGTCCTACACATAGGTAATGTGTTAGAGGATTTTGAAGTCCAATGTGGAGTACGTCAAGGGTTCATTCTGTCCCACTATTAGTCTTGGAGGTTATCAGCGATGTACTCCGTGCATCTCACCTTAAACACCTAGATTACGCTGATGATGTTTGTCCACTTTCTACCCATAACCCGAAAGGCTATAAATCACTCTTACCAGCTCCAGTTAACTCAATCATGACGTCAGCAGCACCGGAACCAGTGCCAGAACAGACCTAAATGTACTACTTTATACTGTTTACAAATTATAATACCGTAAGTAATTTACCTATCTTAAAACAGATTTCAATTCTCAATAATGGCGAAAGGCGAGGAAGAGAGATGGACCCGCTCTTCCTGTACAACTTTTTTTGTGGTCACATCTGGTTTCGTTTTCACGTCTCAAAGTTCGATCTTTTAAGACTGAATTACCATGTATGCTATGATTTTGTACAAGATTTCGAAAACTTTGCGTTTGGACATTTCCAACTTCTGACAACGCTTCATGGGCCCAGTTTCTTTTCTTTCTTTTAAATATCAATTTTGTGTAGAGCTTAACTCTTTTAATACAATTTCGATGAAGTTGGTTGTTTCAGGTATGTGTTGATCTACTCCAACTGCTAGTGGAGTGGTTATTGTGTTGGACCACTGCGCGTGAGGTTCAATGTTCGAATCCCATAAAACACAATATTTTTTTTTCACGGTCCCACCTCTCGCGAACGTTTGACAAACATCCGAGAATATTACTTACTTACTTAGTTGGTGCTACAGTTCGAGGTGAATATGGGCCTCAACCAACAATCTTCTCCATTTAGGTAATTGCCTCCCGTTGCACACTTCAAATTGGTGGAGGTCCCCTTGAACTTGTGCGCACCAGCTTCAGCAAGGAGGGCCTCTACTGCGTCTTCCCTCCGGGCTGGATTCGAAGACTCTGCGGGCCGGAGCGGAGCGTTGGTGTCCATCCTCTCTACATGTCCTAGCCACTTCAAACGTCCAATATGCGGTTTTTTTTGACTAGATCGATGTCACTGTACAGTTTCATCATTGAATCTTCTCCTCCAAAACTCGTCAACGCAAAACGGGATTGGATATCTTCATCCGTTTTCAATTAAGTCCATGTTTCAGCGCTATAAAGCAGGACTGGGATGATCAGGGTCTTATATAGAGTCTCCTTAGTTGTTCGAGATAGAGCTTTACTGTTGAATTGTCTTATTAGCCACTAAACATCGATTGGCATGAGTTATTCTTCACTTGATTTCTGCGCTGGTATCATTGTCAGAATTAATAGCAGAGCCAAGATAGACAAAGTCCCTTACTATCTCGAAGTTGTAGCTGCCCACTGTGAGGTTCCGTTCAATTCGTCGGTGTTGGCTGCCCCTTCTTGTTGACAGCATATACTTGGTTTTGCCCTCGTTTATCGCTAAACCCTTTTTGGCTGCTTCCGCATCAACGCTTGCAAACGCGCCGGTGACAGCCCGCTGAGTTCTTCCAATAATGTCTTTATCGTCGACGTATGCAAGCAGTTGTACGGACTTTTGATAGATTGTGCCTCCGGTGTTGGCTTGTGAGTTCCGCACAATCCGTTCAAGTACAATATTACAGAAGTCACATGACAGCGCGTCTACTTGTCTAAACCTTTTTTGACGTCGAAGGGTCTCGGTGAGGTCATTACCGACCTTGATGGAGCAGCGAACGTTCTCCATCGTCATCCTGCACAGGCGGACAAATTTGCGAGGGATGTCCAAACTAAACATGGCTCTATATAACACTTTTCTATGCTGCCATAGGCGACCTTGAAATCGATGAAGAGATGATGAGTATCGATTTCGACTTCTTGGGTTTTCACCAGGATCTGTCGAAGTCTGAAGATTTGATCGATTGCGGACTTTTCTGGCCTGAAACTGCAATGATATGGGCCAATCAGACTGTTTATAAAAAGCTTCAGGCATTCATATAATATCGCAGGAAAGATCTTGTATGCGATGTTGAGGAGACTGATGCCTCTATAATTAGCGCAGTTGATTGGGACAAGAGGCGTACAAAGCGGCGCTGCATAGAAGGACTAGAGCTGCTTACGTGCTCTACATGCGCAGGAGAAAAGAGGAACATCGACTTCTCAGAAAGAAGAAAAAAGAGCATGAGAAGCGCTCGATCGAGGAAATTGAGAGACTTTATTGCAGGAATGATGTTCGAAAATGTTACCAAAAGGTAAAAAGAACATGCCAGGGTTTCAAAGCCAGAATAGAAGCCTGCAGGGACGAAAATGGTAATATAGTAGTAGAATCGCAGTCGGTGCTGAGGATATGGAAGGAACACTTCTGCAGACTGTTAAACGGCGATGATGATCAATACTCCGCTGTCAGGCAGAATGAGCCATTCAACAGTGACGATGGCAGTCAAGATTCCCGTCAACCCGATCAGAATGAAGTGATGGTAGCGATATCTAAACTCAAATCCAACAAAGCTGCTGGTGCCGACGGTAAGGAGCATGCACCAGCTCATCTGTAAAATCTGGTCGGACGAAAGTATGCCCGATGAATGGAACCTCAGCATCATTTGCCCGATCCTGAAGAAAGGAGACCCTCTGAACTGCGCCAATTACAGAGGTATAAGTCTCCTCAACATCGCATATAAGATCCTGTCTGCCGTATTATGTGAACGCCTAAAACCGGTCGTCAACAACCTGATATGTCCTTATCAGTGCGGTTTCAGGCCCGGAAAGTCCACCATTGACCAAATATTCACACTACGGCAGATCTTGGAAAAAACCCATGAATATAAAATCGATATGCACCACCTCTTCATCGATTTCAAAGTTGCCTATGATAGCGTGTATAGAGACGAGTTCTACAGAGCCATGTCTAGTCTTGACATCCCTGCCAAGCTCGTCCGTTTGTGCAGAATGACGATGGAGAACTCTCGCTGCCCCATCAAAGTCGGTAAGAACATCACAGAATCGTTCGATGTCAGGAAAGGTCTTAGACAAGGTGACGTGCTATCATGCGATCTCTTTAACATAGTACTTGAGAGAATTGTACGAAACTCACAAGCCAACACCGGAGGTACAATCTTTTACAAGTCTGTACAACTACTCGCTTATGCCGATGACATTGACATAATCGGAAGAACTCAGTGGGCCATCAACGGGCCATTTACGAGTATTGAGATCGAGGCAGCAAAGATGGGTCTAGCGGTCAATGAAAGCAAAACAAAATATATGCTGTCTACAAAAAAGGACACCCAACATCGGCGTCTTGGATAGAACTCCGCAATAGACAGACAGATTTTGAGGTAGTAAAGGATTTTGTCTACCTAAGCTCTATGGTGAACTCCGCAAATGACATCAGTAGGGAGATCACACGAAGAATTACTCTTGCCAATCGTTGTTTCTATGGGCTAAAGCGGCAATTGAGTAGCAAAGCCCTATCTCGAACTACTAAGGTAACTTTCTATAAGACACTAATCATCCCAGTCCTGCTGTATGGCGCAGAGGCATGGGCTTTAACAAAACCGGATGAGGATGCCCTTGGTTATTTCGAGAGAAAAGTTCTTCGAGCGATCTTTGGTCCCGTCTGCGTAGACAGTGAGTGGAGGAGAATGTATAATGTCGAACTGTACGGCCTGTACAAGGACATCGACTTAGCCAGAAGAGTTCACATACTGCGACTAAGATGGCTGGGTCATTTAGAGCGGACGGAGCCCAACGTTCCCGCTAAGAAAGTTTTCGAATCCACCCCGGATGGACGACGCAGTAGAGGACGACCTCGCGGTAGGTGGCGCAAACAAATGGAGGGGGACCTCAACCAACTTGGCGTGCGCAACTGGAGGCAGCTGGCTCGTAACCGCGCTGGCTGGAGAGGTTTGTTGGTTGAGGCCCAGGTCCACCCCGGACTGTAGCGCCATCTAAGTAAGTAAGTAAGAGGGCGGCTTCTTTCTTGTGGATCGGGCAAACGATGCTGAGATTTCATTCACAATGCATACATTCATCTGACCAAATCTCAGAGATGAGTTCGTGTATGTTCTCTACCAATTCATCACCAGCTGCCTTAAGTTCGACCGGTAATCCGAGAGTATTGTTGTCATGAAAAAGCTTCTCAAAAGTTGCTCTTCGGATATGGTAAAAAACTGCGGGTCGCTTCTACGTATATTCCTACGAAAAAAATAACGCACGCAACACGAGTGGTTGCAAGAAGCTAGGTTTAGGTTCTTCATGGGCTGTTGCTTCGAATATGTATGTACTCTAGTAGGTGTATGGCCACATTTTTTAATTTTATTACTATAAAATTTGAATGGATGTGGTTGGTCCTTGAACCAACAACTTACCTCTCAATAGCCAAACACATTAGCAGTTCACTAAGCCACCCGCTGGTGAATCGATTCGAAAGCAGGGTCGGCGTTCTATGTTTGCATGTGATAGAAAGGAACGACGGCGGTAGCTCGGTAGAAAAAAGTTACACTTCAACTGCATGTTCAAAGTCAAAATCTATATGCATATGCGTGACAAATAAACTACAAAAATATGGAACTAAGCAATTGAATGAATGATCTACTGACGTCGAACACCAGTCTTATGCAATAACGCTGCAATTCGTGCGTCAATGCAACTACTACTGACTCGATCTTGTTAAAGAAAAAACATATTCATTTTTTTATTAGAAAACTATTTTTATTTTATGAAATTAGGTAAAATAAGGAAATAAAAAAGGATTATCCAGGGATTTCTTCTTTCATCTCAATACATTTCGCACTGTATCTAGCCTCTCTTAACTCATTCAGTACAGATATCTTAAAATCAATTTTTTGTCGTCCGTCTAGTTTTCTCATTTCCGGCAGCAAAGATAAAAGAAAAGATTTATCCTCATCAATGTTATCATCATCTGTATGCATCCTTTTCTTTGGTGGACCTGGTTCAACTTCATCCAAGGCAGGTAGTTTTTGATTTATGGCTGACATAGGACATTGCACTGTTGGTGCTGTTATACCTCCGTATAGGTTCTCCTCAGTTCCTGCAATTATCTCTTGGCCATATAAATCAGTCGGGTCTAGACAAACTTCGTTCTTTACAATTATCTCTGAGTTTATTCTAAATAAGCAGAAAGTGGTTTCAAATTAATCGATCAGCAGTTAACGAATTCTCGATCAGCAAACTTACGTTACATCTTGATAGTCCAAAAATTTAAGCAAATCCTTGTACATATACTTTTTGCCTACCCACTTTTTACCTTCCTTTCTGTGATAATCTCGGATATTCTTCCACCTTCGTTTTATTTCATAAACTGTAAGAATCAGACATTATAATACATTTGGCTTTTGATTAGTTTTAGTGCTAGTTACTCACGTTTTTCGTTTCTCTCCGCAAGGTGGAGTGCTGCCCAATTCGGGAACAGTGCGTTTGCAACTTCTATCCACTGCATGTCGCGCAGATCTTTGTTAGCATTGTGCTTGTACTGGCCGTCCCATAATATGGGCTTTTGCTTAATTTGCTCAATTAAGTCTGTTTGTCTGTACATCTTGGAACAGTAATACGTAAAATTGAATTTTCCGCACAAAATTCTGCCGCACACCGATCACTTTGATGTTTTTCTTTCAACTGCGGAATATTCCTCCTATGTAAGCGCAGCGGAACGGAAAGGTTATTAGACCATGACACATGATTGTTTCTGTGTGGGTATGAAAAATCCGCATCGGATTTTACGCGCGGATATATTTTTCACTCTTTTTCGTTTCTCTTTTGTACCCACTTTTGTGTTTTGGTTTGATGAATACAATTCAACCACTATCAGGCAGGTGGTATGATATTTAATTGCTATTACTTTCGAAGTGGTGGTAATAGACTATAACAAGAAAATAAACGAATTACGATAGTAAATGGGGTGTTTTAATTTCGACAATTTTGTGTCAACCTTTTATGTGAAATTTTTGTTTGCTTAGGGGGGTAAACGATATAGGTAAGGTATGTAACAACTAGATTGCCATGAAATGTATTTACTTCGGTTGTATATACCAGAGCTTTAAAAGAATTCATTCATCTTAGAATTTATGATTTTCCTGAAAAATGAGTTCATTCATTGACTTCATTTCCCAATGGTGGCTTACAAGTATAAATCACAATTCATTTTGAAGTTATTAACTGAGCAATCAATTTTAGCATTCTTAAGAGTGAAGTCAAACGACTTCAAGTCTATGAATTCAAGAGTATAAATTTGCATTCATTTGCATTCATTCGCATTCATTTTAAACCATTTTGGATTCATTCATTTGCAGTCACTTGCTTTCATTAAAAGTCTTCTGCATTCACTTGAAGTCTTTTGCATTCAATTGAAATCTTTAAGCCATTCCCATTAATTTGCATTCGATTGGATTCTCTGAAGTCTTTTGCATTCATTTACATGTATGTGCATTCATTTGCGTTGTTTGCAGTCTTTTGCATTCATTGGCATTCACTTGAACTCATTTCCATTCTTGCAGTTTTCTGCATTCATTAGCATTCATTAGCATCTATTTGCATTCTTTGCAGTCTTTTGAATTTATTAGTATTAATTCGAATTGAAGCGGCAGTGCATGCGATTATATGAAAACACAAGCGTTTTCACTTAGCTTAGGCCTACCAACTTCTAATCTTAACCTACACGTGGTGACCGCTGGGTGCTTAGTACCTTGATCCGAAAAATAGGTTACCAACCCCGTTTGAAGGATTTTTGGCGGCAGCAGATGAGAGAGGGGGGAAGAGTTCTTTCTTACCAGAGCACTTTTTCTTGTTCCAGACGGCAGCGGATAAATTCCTTAGATGGAATCAACGGTGGTGTCTACAGTTGCAGTTAGGTTGAACTTTGTAAACACTTTGCAAGAGCTTATTCGACATATTCGGAATTTTCGATATTAGTCACGACCTTGGAATAGAGATGGTGGTCGAGGAGCCCTTAATGGGCCAATGGCAGCACTCATACTCCCGGGCTGTACTGGACTACTGGCATCAGTATATCCGGCCCCGCGTCCCAGCGGTCCAACAAAAGGAACTGGCCCTCCAGGGTGGGGTTTGTGCCATCGGGGTAACTCGCCTACCACTTAAAACTAACACTGGTTCAAAAACAACCACAAGCCTCGGATAAGGACGATTCAACTGATGGAGACCCCAGCAAACGAAATAAGGACAACGATCTTGCGATCTGTACTTCGTATTGGGCGATTTGTACGCCGAAATAAGAAAGGCGGACGTCTTTGATAGGGCTGTTGGTAAACATAGCCTACACGACACTACGTCTGACAACGAACTAAGGATAATTGATTTCGCTGTGGAGCGAAATGTCACTCTAGCAAGCACATGGTTTCCACATTTCAATATTTACAAGCAGACATGACGGTTCAATGATCATACAACGATCAATCAAATTGATCATATTACGATCGGCGCGAGACATGCCTCCAGTATTCTGGATGTCCGGACCTTCCGAGCGGCCAGCATAGACTCGGATCATTACCTTATTGTAGCCAAGGTACGAATGTGGATATCTCAAACTGAGCAACAAAGAAGAATCACCGTGAGAAAACTTAACGTCGAAAAGCTACAATCACAAGAGACCGGTCTTCGTTGAACGGGTATCCCGAAATCTCTCAATCACTCCTATGCCGCCAGCATCAAGCGCCGAAGATCAATGGCAACGCTGCCACCATGCCATCAGAAACGCCGCCACTCATGTGCTGGGTTTTACCCGACTAGCACCGCGAAATCCCTGGTTTGACGAAGAATGCTGATAAGTGCATGCAGGAAAACAAGACCCATATAAAACGCACTACGCGTACAAAGGAAGACGAGAGCTGATCGTGAGCATAAGGGATGGGAAGAACATCGGCTTCTGCAAAAGAAGAAGAAAGAGCATGTGAAGCGCGCGATCGAGTATATTGAGAGCTAATACTTCAGAAACAATGTACGGAAATTTTACCAAAATGTATAAAGAACGTCTCAGAGAAGCAAAACCGGTACAGAAACCTGTAGAGATGAAAATCGAAACATCGTAGCAGAATCACAGTCGGCGCACCTCCACCTGACCAAAGCGAAGTGAGGATAGCACTATCCAAGCTGAAATCCAACAAGGCTGATGGACCTGACGGCTTACCGGCCGAACTTTACGAGGCAGCTGGTAAATTGATAAGAAAGCATACACCAACTCATCTCTAAGATTCGCCTGAGGAATGGAATCTCAGCATTGTTTGCCCGATCTACAAGAAAGGAGAACCCCTCAACTGCGCCAATTATAGAGGCAACATTACATACAAGAACTTTTCTGCGATATTGTGTGAACGCCTGAAACCTTTTATGAACAGCCTGATTGGACCCTATCAGTGCCGCTTCAGGCCAGGAAAGTCCACCATCGATCAAACCTTCACACTTCGACAGACCCTGGAGAAAACCCAAGAAGTCAAAATCAATACTCATCATCTCTTTATCAGTTTTAAGGCCGCTTATGACAGCATCTATAGAAAAGAGCTTTATAGAGCCATGTTTAGTTTTGACATCCCTGCCAAACTTGTCCGTCTGTGCAGCCTGACTATGTTGGCCGCTCAGAAGGTCCGGACATCCAGAATACTGGAGGCATGCCTTGCGTCGATCGCAATATGATCAATTTGGTTGATCGTTACATGATCATTGGACCACCATGTCTGCTTATGAATATCGAGATGAGGAAACCATGTGCTTGCTATGGTGACATTTCGCTCCACAGCGAAATAAATTAGCCTTAGTCCGTTATCAGACGTGGTGTCGTGGGCTATGCTTACCGATTTCCCTACCAAAGACGTCCTCCTTTCCTATTTTGGCATTAAAATCGCCCAATACGATTTTAACGTCGTATTTAGGACATTGCTTATATGTCTTGTCGAGGAGCTCGTAGAAACACTCTTTGGTGGCAGGGTCCTTTTTTTCCGTGGGGGCATGAACACATATTAGGCTTATGTTAGCGAATTTAGCCTTGATCCGGATAGTCATAATACGCTGGCCTACGTGTCGGAAGCTTAAGACTTCTTGCCTAAGTCTGCCGCGTATGACAAATCCGCATCCGAATAAGCGTTGCCTGTTGCCTCTGTAGCAGTCACCGTAGTAGATGTCACAGTTCTTCATCCTCTTTTTGCCCGGCCCATCCCATCGCACTTCCTGGATGGCGGTAATATCTGCTTTATAGCAGTCTAGGGCCTCTGCTAGTTGTTCGGCTGCACGTGGTCTGTAAAAGGACAGAACATTCCACGTACAGATCCGAAGGTCGTTGTCCTTATTTCGTTTGCTGGGGTTGTCATTAGTTGAGTCATCCTTATCCGAGGCTTTTGGTTGTTTTGGAACCATCGATTTTTTACGTGGTAGGGAAGTTACCCCGACGGCACAACCCCCAACCTGGAGGGCCAGTTCGCTGCTCCATCAAGGTCTATAATGACCTCACCGAGACCTTTAATGTCAAAAAAAAGTTTTAGACAAGTTGACGCGCTCCCATGTCACTTTAATATTGCGCTAGCCAACACCAGAGGCACAATTTATCAAAAGTCCGTACAACTGCTTGAATACGCCGACGATACTGACATTATTGAAAGAACTTGGCGGGCTGTCGCCGGTTCGTTTGTAAGCATTGAAGCAGAAACCATTAAAATGGATTTAGCGATAAACGAGGACAAAAACAAGTAGGTACATGCTGCCAACAAGAAGGGACAATCAAAACCGACGAATCGGACAAACGTCACAGTGGGCCACTACAACTTCGGGGTAGTAAGGAACCTTGTCTACCTTGGCTCTGCTATACCTATATATTCTGAAAACGACACCAGCGCAGACATCAAGTGAAGAATAACTCATGCCAATCGCTGTTTTTTTGGGCTTGTGAGTCAATTCAACAGTGAAGCTCTAGCTCGAACAACTAGGCAGACTCTATATAAGACCCTGATCATCCCAGTCCTGCTTTACAGCGCTGAAACATGGACTTTATTGAAAGCGGACGAAGATATTTTCAGTCGATTTGAGAGAAAAAGTCTTCGTAAGATATTTGGTCCCGTTTGCGTTGACGGGTTTTGGAGGAGAAGATTCAATCACGAACTAAATGAACTGTACAGCGATTACGGCAATTAGCTAAAAACCGAGCTAAATGGAGAGAATTGTTGGTTGAGGCCCAGGTTCGTCCCGAACTGTAGCGCCACCTAAATCAGTAAGAATGATAAAATTGATTGCTCAGTTAATAACTTTAAAATGAAAGGTGATTTATACTTATAATTAATCATTTCACATAAATTCAATTGGGTACATTCAATGAATGCATTCCCAATTGAATGAATTCGTTTGCAACTCTGGTATAATATTGTAATATTCTTGCTGGGGTTCGTTTAAATAAAACCGTCTTTTGTGTATTTTAATTGTTTATTTATTATCAAATACCAACTTTACTTTAACACAATAGTCAATCACTTTATTCTTTATTTATTTCCAAATAAACGGTCGCTACAGATTTATTTTCACAATGTCGCTTGCTTTCACCACTGGTCGAATATCTCTTGTAATCGCTGTATTCACTTATCAACAACTGTGTCTATGGTGGTTGTGGTATGGGTATTTATAGGAAATTGCAAGGGGTTCTAGAACATGCTAGATGTTTCTCCGGGTGAATCGAGAATCCTGACGATGTACTTGATACTACAATATATACAGTAAATCAACGACTCGTCCTTGATATTTTACAGAAAAAAGCTAAATTTAAATAATATTTTTGGCAAAATTCTTCTGAAGCATGAAGTCCAGTATTAATTACCTTCTTCTTCCTTTTTATCAGCGAGGTTATGATCCGAAAATAAGGGATCATAACCCTCCCACTTCACTGCATTTCTACTATCCGCCTGTGGGGTTCTCCTATTATATTGCAATAAAATGATACGCCAAAAATAAAATTGTTCATCTACATTCTGTACAAAGCACCAAACGTTGCGAGAAAATGCAAATATAGTGGATCGAAGTCACTCCACCGTACAATACGTGATATAAAGAGACAAATAAAAGCTAATTGAAGAATTTTTAATGAAACTGATTATCGATGGATTTGAAGTGCATATATGTATGCAGTTAGGGAAATTCAAATGATAAGCGCTCCTAAAATTTCACAAGAAGCGGAAAGCACAGTCGGAAAAAGTATGTGCGGAAACCACCCATATTGTTTTGAGAAAGAATAATGATTCTGGTCGAACAGCAAAAAAAAAGAAACCCTCAATAAAAAAGTAAAATAAGGGCGAAAGGAAGTACTTCACCAATGCTAACAAGGATTTTGATTATTGTAGGCATAACTTTAGATACAAAATTAACATACAGTAATGAAGTTAAAAATACTTTAGATAAAATAAATAAAACGTATGAATTATGTATCCTCTCATTAACTGAAATCCCTTGCTAAGTCAAGAGAATAAGCTTATCATTTTTAAGATAATTTGTCAGTCCTTATGTTTTATGGTTGTCCAGTTTGGGGGAAATGTGCAAAAACACACATCAACAAAATACAAATAGCGCAAAACAAGTTATTAAAACTTATGCTGAAGCTTCGGTGGTATTTTTCGACGCTCAAACTTCACGATCTGGCCAACATCGATTTGGTTTCTACGAGAATAGAAACACTTAATGCTAAATATAGAATAAGTTGCGAGATGCCTGATAACACCCTTGTTAATAATCTAGTCACAAACTAAATATTGTTGGTTATTTATTTACTACGTTCTGTTATTATTTGTTTCCTATTTACTTAGCTGTTACCCATTTGTTTATCATTTATTTATTGGTTTATTTATCATTTACTATTTTTTTATTATGATTAATTTATTTGTTATTTATCTATTTCTTATTGATCATTTATTTGTTATACATTTATTTCTAAACTAATTATTAAATATTTATTTACTTATTTTTTTTTTTTTACTTTTGATTTTTAGCTTTCATTATCAATAGCGTAATAAGAAATGCAACACTTACCGAACTTAAGGAAGAAATAAAGAAACTTCAACCTAAGAAGGCTCCTGGATACGACCTAATTACGGGAGAGGTTCCCTACCTACCAAGAAAAGCTCTAATTAAGCTTCTGTTCATTATAAACGCCGCACTTAGACTAGAATATGTTCCCAGTCAATGGAAAGTCGCCGAAGTTTTAATGGTCCTTAAGCCCGGAAAACCGCCGAATGAAAAACAGTCTTATAGACCGATTTCGCTTCTTCCAATTATATCCAAGGTGTTTGAGAGAATATTGACTAGGCGAATACAGCCGGTAATAGAAGAAGGGCATCTCATTCCGGATCTCGGATTCAGAAGTAAGCATTCTACACTTGAACAAGTACATCGAATAACACATGTAATCGAAAAGTCACTTGAAGAAAAAAAAATTTGTTCAAGCGTATTCCTTGACATCTCTCAAGCCTTTGACAAGATCTGGCACGAAGGCCTACATTTTAAACTACGACAAGTTCTACCAGAGCATCTATATAATATTTTGAAGAACTACCTTACGAATAGACTATTCCGCGTCAAATGTGGAAACGAATATTCAGATTTCAAGGAAATAATGGCTGGGGTGCCGCAAGGAAGCCTTCTTGGTCCAGTCTTGTATCTATTATATACCCGTGATATACCGCAAGTAGAAGGCACTGAGCTAGCTACATTTGCCGACGACACTGCTATCTTCGCAGTAGATAAAACGTTCGAAGATACTACGGAAAAACTGCAAGAAGCTTTGGATAGAGTAAATGAATGGACAAAGGTTTGGCGAATCGCACTCAACGAGACCAAATCTGTTCATGTAAATTTTACTTATAAGAAAATAAATAATTTGCCGATCTTTTCAAACTCGGTTCAAATTCCGTGTGCAAACGAGGCTAAGTATCTTGGAATGACACTTGATGCAAAGCTGAAATGGAAAACGCACGTTAAGAAAAAACGCAAAGAACTAGATAATAAATATAGAAAAATGTATTGGTTACTTGGAAAATATTCCAACCTTAATATAGAGAACAAACTGCTTTTATATAAGCAAGTGCTAAAGCCCGTATGGACATATGGTATACAACTCTGGGGTTGTACCAAAATAAGTAATATTAAAATTCTAAAAACTTTTGAAAACAAAATGCTAAGAGGTATTGTAAATGCGCCATGGTATATCAGAAAAAGCGATATCCATAGAGATCGTGGCATTAAAACAATCGAAGACGAAATTCAAACCTACGCGAGAAAGCATAGAAGTCGACTAGAAAGTCACGTAAATATTACAGTCCTCCAAGCTTTGGAAGAAACAAATTTACTGCGCCGTCTACAAAGAAGCAAACTTTTAGACTTAGCGCGATAAGTAACTGCGTCTAAACTGCGGAGCTGGCAGGAACTTCTAATGGGAAGGTCCCTGCAAAACGTCCTTATTTCGTGAAATGAAAACTACTTGATAAGTCGAATACTTAGTAGTGTAGTAAAAATAAAAACAAGTCTGTTTTGAAGGGAGGTTTTTAAGTGGGTAAGAATCCCACACTACTATGAGCATGCGCTGTCGATTCTCATAGTGTCTTGTTGAAGATTTTCACCTACCATCGGAAAAAAAAATAAAAAAAATAAAATAATTTATTTCTACTAAACATTTATTTTTTTGAATTTAAGATAAAAGGTTTTTTTTTATAGCATTTGTAATGTGTTTTGTAATTCATATTATAACATTATTCAGAAGTAAGATAAAATCCTAACTCTGTGTAAATTGTACGATTACACTCAAATGTACGAGTACATTTTTTAAAGCTACGATATCAACAAACTTAATCGAAAGTTTTACCAAGACAAATGACTTCAACTACTTAAGTGACTTCAAAATGACATTAGATGACTTCAACTCATTCACTGGATTAACATTTTCTTTCCCATCAAATTCTCTTTTACTGCTTTTAAACGTTGTAATTCTTGCTTGCGATTCGTTTGTTTGCCACTCGTTTGTTTGAGCTTTTAGGAGAGAAACATATGTGGTGGCTGTCTTCCCCGGCCTGAATTCGTTATAGTGCAAATATAATTTCTTGGAACAGAATGTTGGTAAGGTAAAGTCATCACCTCCTTCTAACCCTAAGAAGTAGGAAGAATCAAGTGTAATTTAAATTGTCAATGACTTAAATTATTTTGTCCGAAAGTCAAATGAATTAAAACCTTAACTAAATGTACAACTCCATCGTAACGTCACCGAAAGTCGACGGAGTTAAGTACATACAGTTTTTCTAAATTTTGGATTAAACACTACGTTTTATGTGGAACTTTTAATTCTTTATTACTTTGCATAACCTTTTATTATTCACACATCGGCACAGAATGAAGAAGCAGACATATGTATGTGAATCCAACATAAAGTTTGTTTTATTGTAATATAATTTTTTATGCACGAGTAAAACCTTGTGTACGAGTTTCACTTTGACAATTTGTCACAAAAAGTAGAATAAAGGTACGCAATTTGAAATACAACGGCTTCTTTTTTTGTCTGGATAGGAAACGCTCGACTTGAGCACTCAGACGCAACTGGTCCATTGTACTACCAGAGAACAAACCCTGATTTACCCATTTTATTGGAATACGAGCAAAGGCCGGACACTCACAGAGATAATGTTCCGCGGTGGCGTCACTCTCTATACGAGCGTCACAGATTGTAGTGTCACTCAAGCCCAGCACGTTAATGTGCTTGGCGAAAGCAAAGTGGCTTGTCAAGACGCCAATAAGTTTACTACAGTCTTTTCTGCTGAGAGACAGCAAGAATGCTGCTGTTTTCTTACAGACGTCTGGGGGCATACGTTTAGTCAACCTACATCATGCCAATTGTGTTCGTGAGGGACCGAATCGTCAATGAAAGCCCTAACCGAGGACGCAGGGAGACCCAACGCGAGTTCGGGACCTGAGAAAGCCTCCTCTGGGCATTGTCTAGCAATCTCATCGTTGATCTCGTTCCCCAAGATACCAGTGTGACCTCGGACCCAGATAAGAGACAGAGAATTCAGCCTTGCGACCGAGTTCTAAAAGTTTTTGGTTTCACGAACTATTTTGGAAGTGATTAAAGGGTTAAGCAACTCCTTAAGCGCAGCCTGACTGTCACCACAGACACAAATACTACGACCCTTCCACCTGTTCTTCACAACATAGTTCATGGCCATTAGTATTGCGTAAGTGTCCGTTTGGAAAACAGATGCATATTTGCCTTACGAGAAAAGAAGTGTAATGTTGTCGACTTCCACGAAGACACCAGCACCAGACCCTTGACTGGTTTTGGAACCGTCCGTGAAAATACAACTGCATTGCATTCCGGGCTCAGGCTCTGGCCCAAGCCAGTCCTGAACACAAGGAAAGCCGACTCTGAATTTGGGCATCAAGTGAAGTTCTGGTGTCATTGCGTCAGGCGGCATATCCATAAGACCGGAGTCGTAAGATAAGTGTCGCGCAAGTTCATCAAAATTCCGGTGTCAAGTATACCAAAAACCTAAGACGATGAATGGCTTTGATAGTCCAGTCCATGATATAAGTATCAAGGGGAGGTAAGTTCAGCAAAGCATCTAGAGCAAAGACAGGCGTACTCGGAAAAGCTCCCGTGCAGCCGAGACAAACCGCTTTTTGGAGTTTGGCGCAAGAGGCAGCCACATATTTACGCGAGAGCGAGGAATGGTTTTATCATAGCCGTGTAGATCCAAAGAACCTTATTCGGTAACAAACCCCATGTCTTGCCAAGAACACCCTTACACTGCCAGAAATCTGAGAGCGCCTTGGATGTTTTCGACTCGACGTGTTTAGACCAATGAAGTTTCTTATCCAAAATTACTCCTAGACATTTGGCTTCATTGGAAATACGTATAGTGACGCCTTTTAACACTGGCTGAGGCAGACCGGTCAGAATCCTCCTCCTCGTTAAGAGAACAACCTCAGTTTTAAGAGGATTCACCGAAACCCCACTCCTAGTGCACCATTCATCGGTCATGTCCAGCGCCGCCTGCACGTTAGCACAGAGCGTCGCCAGGCATGGCCCGACAGAAAGTACAGCAACATCATCCGCATATGCCTGAGCGTAGTCGTTAGAATTATTTAGAGTGTTCAACAGAGGGTTGACTACAATGTCGATACAATAGCTTATTCAAGTGTACTGATCAATATATTATAATAAGAGTCATCAAACATCCCGTGTAGATGCCATGGTTTTTCTCGCGAGAAACTCATAAATAATTTAATTTTTTTTATAGATTCTACATTAATTGACCAAATTTGGCTATGACGTGGATTGTGTTCCAGTTAGCGGTGTTGAAAGCATTTTTGACGTCCAGTGTGCTGATGGTGCACTACTGCTTCCTGCCACCCTTTTTTCGATGGCTTTTCTCGCCGGACTGACTAGTGATGGGCGCATTCGAATGATGTAATCGATTATAATCGATTCTTCCAATATATCGAGATACTTAGAAACATCATCTGAAATCATTCGAATGATTTGGTATACCTACATACTTCTGTCGAAGCAGCGAGAACCAAGATCGAGGGCAAAGGGTAAACACAAAACAAAAACTAGTGTCTTATGATCTCTCATGTCTCATGTCTCAATTCTGAATTCGTGTAACTACAGGGTAGCATTATATAGGTTTAATCGAATGATCGCTATGTCGATAGTTTTTGGGTGAAAATCGTGAGGGGTAAAGAGAGGGAAACAGACATGAAGGAAGTATAGAAATCGAGAGGAAAGCCACGTTCCACACCCGAAACGTTCCATTCTCTTCCATCTTATCATTATTAGTTCGATCGTGGAGTAGTAAAAATCGAGTGATGATATGAATATTTGGATGAGAGAACGCTGTCCGATACACAAATTCACTTATTCCACCCCGAAACTTTGGCAAACTACAACAACAACTGTGTGAACACAACATGACGCATTCATCAGTTAACATCTAAGCAGGGTCATTCGAGATATGAGTGCTATATGCGCTATGAGAACACACTCCACAAGAATCGAGATATTACATGTGTATCCGAGTAAAATAGTTCTCGATTCATTTTAAAGGTACATTCATTTTTTCATTCATTTTAAAAGTACTATTTTACTCGGGTACATATCTTATATCTCGAATCGTGAAATGAGTGGAATCGAGATCTTTGTTTTTGTATTCAATCACTTGGGGAGTGTGTTCTCATATGCGTATAGCACTCATATCTGGAATGACCATTCGATTACGGATCACTCGAGTACTAATGTCTCGATTCATTAAATCATTCGATTATACTCATCACTAGTACTGACGACTTCATCAATGGCGTCGGTGGTAAATCGTGCATTGTGGAATCCGTATTGAGGATTGCATAGTGTGGGCAAATGCTTATAAGTGGTAGAATACATTTATGTACATATACTCGTGTATTGTATGTATTTGTATGAATGTATTTATCTGGTCCCGGCAATCCGCGAATTTCAGCTGTCATTCAGTTTGTAACTAATTTCCTAAACGTTAAAAATGCATGTATACATAGCGTAGCTTTCATTCAGAAGGTAATATCTTACCTTCTTTCGATAAATTCAACCAAGATCTTACCCACCAAGAACAAAACAATAGAATTGTGAGGTTAAACTCTCGCGAATGTTTTGGTCGCGGGAATGTGGATTGCGTCCTATATCAGATTTTTTTTTTTAGATTAAGTATGTGTTTTATTGTACAGTAAAAGAAAGAATCCATAGATACAAATTCACAAAGTATAGCATTGGCATTTGCCGTCAGCCCGAAAAGAGAGATTTATAGGCTAAAACATGTAATTATTCGATTTGATTATTTTTATATAATGCAACTATTTTATCTTTTCGTATCTAAATAATAGTATTATATTTAAAATGCTTCATCTTGTATTTGCTTCCGGTAGTTTAAAGCAGTTTTTAGATAACTCGACAGCACACTCCAATTTTGGCCATTCAGGATTGAAATAACTTCGTTTGACGACAGGCTGCTTTTTCCCCAGTGAATTCGCCTGACCACGTTCAGTATGGGACGTATTCCAATGAAGTGATAAATGTCTTCCTTAGCTCGTAGATTGCACAAACTGCATTTCGGATTTGCTTCAGTCCTATACAGCGTATAATTTAATCGGAGGAGCTCACCTCTAGCATTGAAAATTAAAAAGATTATACATAAGCTGTTTTGGTCGTGGAAATAATTTTTTTCCCCGAGGTCATATTCAAGAGTTCGGTACGTGTTCCTGGTAAGGCTTTCCTGCGCTCGTTCTCTAAAAAAAGCACGGGTAGATAGCTCGATCCTCATCAACAGCTCCTGAAGAGATTCTTTCCACGATGCTACATTGTAGTCTATTAGGGGAATATCGTGTTCGCTGCACAACCTAAACCATTCACTGAAGAATTGTAATTTCCCTCGTAGTAAGTGCATTGCAACTATATGCGGAAGGCGTTGACTCGGGAGTGACATTACTTTTAAAATATAGAGGAAGTGTAGCCTAATTGTAAAAACATACAGCGGTGGCAAACCGGTTTCCAAGTGAACCATATACAAATACAAATACAAATATTTGGCGCAACAGCTCTTTAAAGTGCCAGGGCCTAGCTTCTCGCAACCACTCATGTTGTGTGCGTTACATTTTTCACACGAATGGAAGGGACCTACAGTTTAATGCCGAATCCGAACGGCGATTTGAGAAGCTTTTTCGTTACAACAATACTTTCGGATGTTTGTCAGACGCTCGCGAGAGGTGGGACCGTGAAAAAACTTTTTGGTATTTTGTGGGATTCGAACTTGGAACCATATAGTTTGGCGTATTTTCTGGTAATCTGAAGATCTTTTTAATAAAATATCTCCAGTTTTTCGGCTTCTTCATACTGAAAAATACCCCATACTTGGGCCGCATAGCACATAATAGACCTTACTACTGCTTCATAGGCTTTGTACTTTGTACCTAATGCAATGTTCTTTTTACAAAGTTTATTTCTGCTTACTCCTTTTCAGCTGCAAATTATTGCCTTCTTGGCTTCCTTTAGTTTTCCTTGCAGGTGTTTGTTAAAAGTTAGTCGAGGTGTTATCATGACTCCAAGATTCTAATACTCCTTCACCTTCTCTAGTTCTTCGCCTTGCCATGTCCATTTTTCATCCCTTGCGTAACGAGCAGAACCATTATTTTGGACTTGGCGGAGTTGACTTTTAGGTTCCACAAACTGCAATATTGCTCTAATTTATTAATCGTGATTTGCATCATCGTTGGTGTTTCCGGCAGAATGACAATGTCATCAGCGTATAGGAGCAGCTTTATCTTAATGTCAGTAAACTCGATTCCACCGGGCAGGAAAATTGGCAGATCATCCAGGAACAGCGAAAGCAGGAGAGGACTCATAAGACAACCCTGCTTGACACCTATTTTTGACTCAAACCAGTCTGACATGCTGACTCCATCCCATACTGCAGTCGTATTGTTTTTGTAAAGGCTTTGTATAACTTTGAGCAACTTTGTTGAGAATCCCAGGTTACCTAGTTTGTAAAAGAGCGCACTTCTGTCAACACAGTCAAAAGCTGCCTTAAGAAAGCATACAGCTTCTATATCTGTGGAATGTGAATAAAAGTCGACAGTTCGGAAAAAGCATTCGCTTACTATATACTATATTCGCAGAAAAATCGGCGAATTGTTAATTTTTTCGCAGAAACTAATTACAATTCAACTTTTTTATCTTAATCGATAGATAAATAAAGCTCCGTTCTTTTGGAATGGTAAAATTGTCAAGGGCGTGCTTATAAATGTGCTAAAAACGGTTTCTTCGCAGTTCGGGCATTCGCAGGTCGCTGAGCTGTGAATGGACCTTAAGTCTTTTTCATTCCATATGGACGTACGAGTGTTGGATAATTTTAATTTCGATTTACGTTGCATTTTCTCCGTCCCGAAAACGACGTAAATCGAGGTGTCCCTTTACTGATGTTACTGTCATAGCCCATGTGGGCTATGGGGGCCTGAGCCCTCAGGTATCGAGTATAAAAGTATCGGCTGCCCTATTGGTAAGTTTCACCACAATTTAAAAAAAAAAAAATCCCAAATAGTTACGCATAGAAAAGTCCGGCGATTAGTCATACCCTTTACGTAACGTATGTGACTCATCTTTGTGGTAAAAAATCACTGCTAACGATTAATTAGTCACTACATATGTATGTATATCAAAGTTTCAAATGCTTACCACACCAAAATAGAATATGGATAACTATTCAATTTTATTTATATTTATAGTAATGTAATGGGTGACACTGCAGACATCAATTTCATTCACCTTATTAGCATCAATACCCACGGTCTGTAAATTAAATCAACAGCTCTTAAATGAACTGACCTTTGAAATGGTGAGTTAAAACATTTACTCTAAAGGTATTGCCAACTTGTATAATACCATTGTATATATGTACATCACTGCAATGAAAGCCTTGTTCACGTACATACCACAAATGCATGGGAATGAACAGCTTTGACAAGCGGAATAATTGAAACAGAATATTACAATTTTATTTCTATTAAAATGCATCGAAACGAAATGTTTTTGGAAACAGAACATTCATTTTTCTCCGAAAATTATGTTTTGGAGTGAATTTTCGATTTCAAATTTACTGTCAGTATGTCATGCTACTTACCGCTGAGATTATTTCGCGTTGTAATCGACAGGGATATCGTAGTTTGTTGTAAGCCTAGGTGTCAATATTTTTTTATGAACGTTATAATTTTTATCATGGCAATTTGAGCACTTAGCTGTCATTTGATCAGCAAGCATATGGTTAGTTGTCAAAATGGCTGTGCTTAGATTCCTACTCAGACTGCTCAGTCAATTTATTCTGAGCTCATAGAGCGCTCATGCTCAGAGCGAGCATGCTCTGAACAGAAAAAGAAGCACAAATTCAAAGCTTTGATGCGTCTGAGCTAAAAACAGGAACACCAACTTCTCTTCTTTTTTTTTTGACAACTCGATCTGACCCTAGCTATTACGGCTCCCGGAAATTACACCAAAGGAAATTATGCCAGAAAACGCTTCATACATAAATCTGATTTTTCGGGCAAACTTTCCAAAATGTCAGGCCTTTTTTCCAAAAAATTTCTAACGTTCTTTCCATTTTTAGAAATGGGAAAAGGGCCTGAAAAAATGATTTGGAAAAAATGTCAGAAAATGTTTGTTGGGGTTTTTTTCCATTTCCTATTTTGGAAAAAGAGCCAGGAAACTGTATATTATATCAATTGTTGTAACAAATCAATTCGGCAGTAGCCGAAGGCCCTGGTAGTCAGCGCTGTAAATTTTGTACTATTAGCATATAATTTATTATCTGTTAATAAAGTTTAATAATACAGTACTACCTCGATAATGTGAACTAATTAAAACAAGGGCCTGTTCACATTTTGGAGGGGTTCACATTAATGGAACATTTTTTTCAACTAAAAATAAGAGAATTTTCGAATAACGAATGCTACGAATACTATATAGATTTGTGAGTTCACATTACCGAGGTAGTAGTGTAATAATAATATATTAGTCATTCTTGCTGGCGGTGCTTTTGCTTGCATTGTCATTTAGTTGCTTACGAGTGTTCATCAGTGACTGTGACATTGTAAAAATAAAATATTAACAAAAAGGAAAATGTTCTTTATGAAATTGTTAGTGGCGAGCAAAAAAGAAATAAAAAAAATATTGTTACAAGAACAACAAGAACTTC
Organism: Brachypalpus laphriformis; assembly: GCA_945910035.1. Lineage (NCBI taxonomy): Eukaryota > Metazoa > Arthropoda > Insecta > Diptera > Syrphidae > Brachypalpus > Brachypalpus laphriformis. Next base: position 113,399,913 of record OX246753.1, on the reverse strand, counting down.
CGGAAGACACCACAGAACTGGATGAGATATATGTTATATGTCAGGCTCTTTGTCCAAATATTGTGAGGCCGCCATGCAAACAAATGAAAGTATGGTCTGAGTGCAACATAAAGTTGCAAGCGCAAACAGTTGCAGATGGACATGAAAATTATAAATGTCCATGCTGCCGGGAAATCGTAACAGACACGCTTCAAGTTTACATGTAGTAGGTAACATAATTGTATGTTATATATTGTAAATTTTTTGTTACGGTTACTACTTATAAAAAGAAGAAAGTTATTGAAAACTTTTGTAGTTTTACATTTAAACAGTTTTAGAGACCGTACGTCTACGAAAGACACCTTTTTTTTATTTTTAAACATGACAGTTTGTGAGTGATAAAGTAATTAAACAAATAAAAAACGACCGCTTCACGCAAGGGCCCGGCGTGCTCCCACGCCAACCGCGCAGTCCGCGGGGACCGTTCATGTCGCAGCGCGCCCCCTCTTCCGGCACGCTGATTCCCCCAGAGTTTTTTATTTGTTTAATTACTTTATCACTCACAAGCTGCCATGTTTAAAAATAAAAGAAACATTTTCTGGTCTTTTTTTCAAAAATAATTTGGAAATTAAGCCAGAATATATTAATTTTCTGGCCTTATTTCCATTTTACTTTCTGGCTCTTTTTCCACACTTGTCTGGCCTAATTTCCAACGTTTTTGGCGTATTTTCCAAATAATTTTCTGCTAATTTTTCCTATTTTTACTAAATAAAAATTTTCTTGCGTTTTTTCCAAAAAAAAAATTCTGGCGTAATTTCCGGGAGCCGGCTATTACGACAAATATATAGAATCGGAAATGTGCCAATACGTCATATATTTTCAATTAGTATCATATTTTTTCAATTAGTATCTTTTGTAATTAAATATTATTCTGCGACGTTAACCTCGTAATTACAATTACAATTACAGTAGAATCTCGATTGGCACCACAATAGACCTACTTATTGGTCTAAGTGAGTCCTAGCTTTAGCTTGGACAGCCATTCTACCTAATCTAACCTACTTACTTACTTACTTAAAGGGCTCCCAACACTTGAAGAGTCTCTGCCTGAGACACGGCTGCCTTCCATCCTCTGGGGTCCCGGGGGCGCTGCTACTAGTTGTGAAGACCAAGCTTTCTGGCATCCGCGACAGTTTGGTCTTTATACCGGAGGTTCGGTCTTTTTCGCCGCCTCAAACCTGGCGGTTGAAATTCAAAGATTCTTTTGGCTGGAGCGTTGTTGTCCATTCGCTCGATGTGGCCGACCCAATGTATTTGACGTGTCTTTGCTTTTCGGACTACGTCCACATCCTGGTACAACTCATATAGTTCTCGGTTGTACAAATCTCATCTCCATTCGCCTTCCTCGTATATGGGATCTAAGTAGTAGGTTTAGGGGGATTCTAGTGCCGGCGCTAAGGTGCTGGAGGTACTGCTGATGTCATCGAGGAGTAGAGTGGGGGAACCCTCTGATTCCAGGAAGTAAGGTGTCATATTTCTGTTTGTTTTAGCGCTGGCCCGAAATTCTAAGTCAGCAATATGATTTCTTAGAAAAGAAGTGTTTAGTTTTCGGTATCGCGAACAGATGTTTGTTTAGGCTGCTGGGATCCCCTGATTCCGGCTAGGCCAAAATCCTCATCCTAACCCTCCACGTGGGTGCCAGCCGGTAATAACCACCACAGTAGTCTTGTGCTATGTCAAGATCAGGTAAGCTAAAGTCAAGGAGCATTGTATATGATTCTTAACTCCTCAATAGTTTAATCCTCTACATATGCTTTTTGACCATCGGATGAGGTACTTGATTTCAGTTGTGGTGTGAGCGCTTACTCGTAAATGCAGAAAACCGTGCGCAAGAATGTAAGGCTGGGAGTGAAACCAGCCTCTAACGAGTTCCTCCAGACGCACGGGTGGTATCTGTCGTATTTAGCCTTATCCCGATAAATCGGCTCTGTCGGGACCGACCTAATTTCCATAATGCTCGTGGGACCAAAATTAAAAAAAATGAATCCAAAAACAAAAAAAAAATGGAAACCCGGGCACTTCATCAGAAGATGAATTGCTCGCCTCCAGTCAGGATACCCTAGTGGGCAGCGAGGACCTTAAGAGGAGTACAACTCAAGGCGCGCTCCACGAAACACCTACACCCTCAACATCTGCAGTAGCGCAGGACACTCGACCTAGTGTCCAAATGCGCGCAGTTCATATCCGTAAATCAACCAGTAAGCGTAGAAAAAGCGCATACCAGAGGGCCATCTTCATTTCTGGTAAGATCACCAAGAACGAAGAGACCGGCGCGGTTTCTGAGGGGGATCTGACCGATAAGTCAAGATACCAGTGGATCGTTGATGAGTACATCAACTCCCGAAATAAACAACCACAACCACAACAACCACGAAAGACAGAAGCGGCAAAGCGCAACCGCTTCCAAGAGAAAGTCAAGTCCGACTCCCAATGGAACAAAGTTGCGAAGATTTCCACCGCTAAGTCAAATGACCCATCGACCTCGATGCCCCAGACAACACGAACTGTCAGTGAGGTTGTCCGAGACGACCTACAAGTCGCACTGGTAGATGAGCTCTCTACCGGCGGCAAGGCAGTGGCTGACGCTTGGGGTGCTATGGAGGAAAAAGTTTTCCGAAATGGTGATGGAATATCACATTATCAACCAAGAAGGACTACTTCCCTATTTTAACTCAGCTGAAGGCATAAGAGGGTACAGAGTCATCAAATGCAAGGACGCCTACTCTAATGAATTCCTAGCGGCTGCGTTCACAAGACCCATGACGGGTGGGACGGCTTGAGACTCAAGCTAATCTTAGCCAGAGAGATTCCGCATTTGAATCCCCAATATGGCCATAGGGGATCCAAATGCGGATAAGCGAGAAGCTTACAAACTGTTTAAAGCTCCACAACCCAACAGTTCCGATGGATGACTTGGAGGTCATCCAGGCTGAGAAACCGTACAATAATACCCTTTCTTTCCTGATTCTGATCACCGAAGAAAGTGCCGTTACCCTTGAGAAAACTGGTTGTAAGTTTCTCTTCGGTATCAGGCATACCAGGGTCAAGATCTTCGGATCAATAGGTCCGAGCGGCGACTTAGACGAAGTCGACGACGCCAAAAGACTGTTCGAGGACATGAGGATGCCACCACTTCAACTACTTAAATTAATATCAACGCTGAAAGCCATACAAATTAATCTTCATCACTCGATTTGTACTACAGATAATAATCTGATGGTCTTTCTGAAGGGGGAAGACATTGACATCAGCATTGTCCAAGAACCATGGGTTAATGGTCCAAACATAAAGGGCCTAAATGACAACCAATATAACCTGTTTCACAACCATAATAAAATCACCAAGGTAAGCCAAGAACCTGCATTCTAGCTAAAAAAAAAACATATTAAAGCGTTCCTATGTCCAAAGTTTAGCTCGTCTGATTTAACAGTAGTTAAAATAAAGAACGCGGCCAGGGAGAACCTCATAATCGCATCCATCTATATGGCATATGACCGACAAGCACCGTCGGAGGAAGTCCATGACGTTTTAACCAACATCTCCGCAACAAGAACCAACCTGCTGATGGGCTGCCACGCCAACGCCAGACATACTGTATGGGGCAGCTCAGAGAACAATTAACACAGTGAGCGTTTGTTAAGTTTAGTCAGTTATTAGTTCAAAGTTCCGTAAAACCCTCAACCCAAAAATAATCTCAATTACAGAACTTGACAACAAGGTAAAGACTTTCGAAAAAGCTTTTAATACTGCGTATAAAAACTCGTGTCCAGTCAAATATAGCAAGAAAACCTTCCCATCTTGATGGAATGAAGAACTCTCACGTCTTAGAAAGTTGACTATAGAGACCTTCATTATCTGCCTTAGCTGTAAATACTGGCAGCCTTATTAAGACTGCCTTAGAAAATATAAACAATCTGTCAGAATGGCCAAAAGACAGTCATGGATAGAATACTGCTAAACAATTGAGACCCTAAAGGACTCTCCAATACTTAGTAAAATTTTATCGAAAGAACACTCCAATCTATCCCTCCTCAAAAAGATGGATGGGAAAAGGACTGAGTCAGCAGCAGAATCTCTAAAACTTGTGATAAACAGTTATTTTCCCGGATGTACAGATAATAGCGCAGATCACGCAATCTAGCGCCTGGGAAAATCTAGCACCCATAATTAGAGAGGACAAAATTTCTGGGGCCTTAAACAGCTTCGCTCCCAATAGATCCTTGGGCCTGGACAGCATGCCACCCGTTGTGCTACAAAGGTCACAAGACCTAGCAATTTCATGGCTCACGAAGTTTTATAAGAACTGTTTATTGAACAACCACGTACCCCATTCATGAAGACGAGTGATAATGGTTTTCATCCCAAAGGCAGGCAGACGATTTCAGACCAATCAGTCTAACTTCCCTTGTACTGAGGACTCTCTAGCGACTCCTAGACAACCATTTGCGAAGCAAAATAGTATAGCCATCCCTCTCAAAAGCACAGCACAGCATACCTCAAAGGTAGATCGACAGAGACAGCTCTCCACGAGGTAGTGCGAACTATAGAAAACAACATACAATGCAAAGAATATACCGCAGCTTCGGTTATCGGGGAAAAAATACTGTGCTTCAGAAGCAAAGACAATAAATAACAAAAATTTCCCCAGTTATCTGCACGCCACCCCTGGAGTTTCTCTGAAGCATAAGCAACTGAGCTTCAAAAAAACTGCACCAAATCTCTCTCTCTCTCTCGTTCTATTTATCATTTCCAACGCCCGCACTGTGTGTAAACAGGTTAAAGGTGTTCGCAACCCCTTGCGTGCGCGCAAATTATAAAAAAAATATACCGTAGCTATAGAGCGTTTGCTTGAAATTGAAAATGCTGAATGAAATGAAACAGCTTTGCTATTTTTATTTATTTTTTTATTTATTGATTCTTAAGACTCCTGTAGGTTTGAAAATGCTGAAATTGTAGAAATTACATGAAATAATAAAACAGTTTTTTTTTTTCTAATTTTTTTTTTTTTATTTTTTTTTTAAAACCCCAATAGGTTTGCTAAAATTAAGAAATAAAACAGTTTTTCTTCCCGCTGAGGTTTACTGAAAATGTTGAATAAAATCAAACAGTTTTGTTAATTTTATTTTTATTTATTTATTAATTTTTTTTTTGCAGGATTTAGCGAACCGCCAGGATCACATAAGCCAAATCGTCCAGGATTGGCACGTCTTTTGCAGCGTACCCCGCTGCTATGGCTGATATGCGCAGCTCTGTAGCGATTTTCACGGCGTCCTGCCCATGCCCCATCCTCCTGCTGATGACAAACTGATTAATGATTTTCCTCAGGAACTCCGTCTCTTCGATAAAGTCTCCTCCGCACACTCTTTCAAAGTTGGACAAAAAGTCTGTAAGGCAGCCGCTTATTGTTTTACGAGTATGTGTCGGGCCCATTATATTAGAATGCAAGTATGAATACGAATGAATTATAACTCTGAATTCATAGCCTATTTATACTAAATTCTACAATAGATCTATTGAAGTGGTGGGGAGAATTTTGAGCATTACATCGGATTCTATAATCTAAAAAAAAAGGAAACATAATACCTAAACATTTTTTTTATATGAAACCATATTCTGACTCCGAACTTCGAGCCAGCATCAAAATAAACATCCATTCGCGACGTCGAAAACTAAACAATTTTTTTCTAAGAAATCATATTGCTGACTCAGAACTTTGGTCCAGCGCTAAAACAAACATCCATTCGCGATGCTGAAAACTAAACAATTCTTTGCTAAGAAATCATATTGCTAACTTAGACATAATTGGAAGAACTCAGCGGGCTGTCACCGATGCGTTTGCAAGTCTCTCTCTAAAGCGGCCCTTACACGATCAATCGATTGACGTCAATCATTTACATGCGTTTGTGAAAATGTGTCTGTATGCGTCACACACATTAGGTGAAGGCTGATTGACGAAAATCAAAACGAGTTTGATTTTGCATGACCGTCGTCATGCTGATTGATGTGTATAAGGGTTGGATTGGCGTAATTACTTCATTGTGTGTAGTTTCGTGGAAAAGGAAACATGTCTGTCGCTAGCGGCAAATTGAGGGATGATGAAGACCGAGCATTTGTATCGGAATTGATTGAAACATATTGGTCATTACCGTGTTTATGGGATGTAAAAAGGAAAGACTACAGCGACCGAAACATTTCTCCAAAATTTTTTTTCCTCTTTTCGCAAAGTGCAAGAGCGATATATGAAATACAATCGTCCGTTTCACTCATCGCACATCTGTACACCACAAGAACTCATAAAAAAAAAATTTTCCGTCAATCGATTGATCGTGTAAGGGCCGCTTTAAACATTGCAATTTGTTTGCGATTCGTTTGTTTGTCAGTCGTTCGTTTGAGCTTTTCGGAGAGAAACGTATGTGGTGGATGGAGAAGACAGAATTGCAGGGGCTGTTCGTGTTGCAGACATATCGGTCTTTCTTCTTTGTGTTTTTCGTTGGCACATTCACTTTTGACAACTGCTTTCATTATTATGTTCGTCGTTTACGAGTAAATTTGTCTTTTGATGTCTATTTAGATTTTAGTCTGTGATGTTTTTTTTTTCGGTTGACCGTACGTTATGGAAAAAAAAATTGTTTCATGGTGTCTGCTTAGTTCTGCTCACAGCAATATCCTTATCCATTTTCTCAAATAAATTATTTTTAATGCACATTGCATCAAAGCAAAACAAGTACATATGTACAAGGTACTAGACAATGAAAAGGAATGTCAAAAGAGACATTCATGAAGAATCAGCGCTGCCACTTTTGTTACATTTTGAAGTGCCATGCTACATATTTTGGATGGTAAACGACTAACAAAGGCCTCGTAGGGGAATAATTTCGAGAGAACAAAAAAATTCCCGGAGAACTTTTTTTCCTTTGGAATTGCCGATAACCATGAATGTACTCGTAGAATAAAAAAAAAACAAATACACACTGACAAAACTTTTACGCTTGAGCAGACACAAATTCATTCGACTCAAGCTCAAGCACGTAAGTGTAAAAAAAAGAGAAATAATTTGCTCTTGCTCTCTTAAGAAAATACGAATAGGCCTCGAAAGAAAACTAAAAGAAGAAAACACTTTACTTACTTTATTTACTTATGCCCCTTGTGGGTCCTAGGGCCTCTACTACGCCTACGCGCCATCGTGTACGGTTTCTGGCAATGTGTCTGAGTTCTCTCCAACTTTTCCCTAACTGCCGTGCCTCCTTCTCGACTGTTCTGCGCCATGTTCTCCTCGGACCGCCAGGTCTTCTGCCATCCTGAGTTAGAGGGTTCCATTGCATAGCATGGTTCGCTATGGAGCTGTCACCCTTACGGAACGTGTGACCAATCCACTGCCACTTCCGCCGTTGGATGGTTGTGCCTATTGGTTCCTGACCCGTTCTCTCGTAAAGGTGTTCGTTAGAGATACGATTGGGCGAGAAAATCCTTAAGATATTGCGCAGGCACCTATTAACAAACGTTTGCAGCTTTCTGATGATTGTAGCGGTCACTCTCCACGTGCTGCAACCATATAACAGCACGGGTTCAACGTTGGAGCGGAACAGTCTTATCTTGGTGCTCAAACTGATTGCATTACTTCGCCATATTTTGGACAACATCCCGAACGCGGACTTTACTTTGGCGATCCTGTCGGCTATATCCAGTTCGGTTCCACCATCGGTCGAGACAATACTTCCAAGATACTGGAAATCCTCTAGCCTCTCTACCGGTTGTCCAGCAATGCATATTTGAGCCGATGAGTTAGTTCCAAGGCTGATGATTTTAGTTTTTGTCGTATTAATTTTCAGCCCGACGACACCTGCCTCCCTCTCCACATCTGCTGTCATTTGGTGGAGGTCCATAATTCTGTGGGAGAGTAAGCATACATCGTCTGCGTAGTCAAGATGCTTCAGTTGAGATGTAAGAGTCCATCGAATTCCTCCGTTTCCCGTCGACAAAGCTGCATGAAGCACATCGCTAATCACCAATAGGAATAATATTGGTGAAAGGATACAGCCTTGTCTTACCCCACTTTGGATCTCAAATTCCTCAGACAACCTTCCCCTGTGCAGAACGTGACATTTGGAGCCTTCATATGTAGCTTTGATAATACCAATTAGTTTATCGGGAATGCCTCTCCTGCGTAAGGCACGCCAAATAAACTCCCTGTTGACACTATCGAACGCCTTCTCAAAATCGATGAACAGCAGGTGCAGTGGCGATCGATATTCAACACACTGTTCGATGATAATCCGCAGGGTGTTGATGTGGTCGGCACAGGAGGATCCAGAGCGGAAACCTGCTTGTTCGGCATCGAGTGTGTCTTCGAGATGTTGTTTGATTCGCTCCAGGATGATTTTAGCTATTATCTTAGCTACAGCAGGCAGCACGCAGATACCCCTCCAGGTTTCGCACTCCATTAAATTTCCTTTCTTAGGAAGCTTGACGATCATTCCCTTTTTCCACTCGTTAGGAAAGCTCTCAGCTTCCCAAGCTCTCTCTATAAGTGGAAGCAGAAGCTCAGCCGATGTTGTTGGTGCTGCTCGTAAGAGCTCTGCTGGAATACCGTCAAGTCCTACCGCCTTGTTGGTTTTGAGTGCCTTGATCGCGGTAATGATCTCATCTTTACTGGGAGTCGTGGTGCGTATTCGGGAGTTTCTCACCTCGGGCATCTCAGTCTGATTTGGGAGCATATCGCTAGCGAATACACGGTTCAAAACCGTAGCAAAATGCTCTTTCCATCTCTTGAGCTGGTCCTCATCCGAAATGAGCAAGGAGCCGTCTAGGCTTTTCACTGGGTGTTGGCTGGATCTGCGACCACCTGTCAGCTCTCTGGTGATTCTGTAGACGGTCCTGCTGTCGCACCTCCGTGCAGCTCCTTCTGCTTCTGTAGCCAGCGTGTTGATGTAGTTGCGCTTGTCACGTCGCACGCTACGCTGAACTTCTATCATCTTCATGCGTTATAGGGACTCTAGCTCGCTTCTTCCTGCTGCTGGGGTAACTGCAACGCGAGCTTTCAGCTGTTTTCGTTCGTCAATCCGTCTCCAGGTATCCTTGGAAAGCCACGCCCTATGTCTTCCCTGCGATCGACCGACAATTCTTTCAGAACCAGATGTAAAAACATTTTTCACAGCACACCAATGGTCTTGGATGGTTGCGGGCATTGAGCTGCTGATTGCTTCCACACCTTGCGAAAAGTGCTCTCTTAATTGTTGGCGCACTGAGGGATGACTAAGTCTATCGATGTTGAACCTGGGCATTCTTGTGTTGTCATGGGATCTTCGAACTGCAGCAGTGCGTAGTTGGAGAGTAGCTATCATAAGATGGTGATCACGTACTATCCCCACATCTGCCCCTCGCCTGTTTCGGACGTCCAGGAGACTACTTCTAAAGCGGCGGCTGATGGCAAAGTGGTCAATTTGGTTGGAGGTTGCTTGCCTGTCGTTGGAAACCCAGCTGACTTTGTGGCAGGTCTTGTGCTCAAACATGGTGCCACCTATCACTAGGCGGTTGGCATTGCAGAAATCCACAAACCTTTCGCCGTTGTCATTGCGGTTGCCTAGTCCATGCTTCCCGATTACATGTTTGAGCCCTTCGTTGTCGTTGCCTACCTTGGCATTCAAATCCCCCATCACTATGACAATGTCTCCATTTGGTGTTGTGTTGAAGACGGCGCTTAAGAGATTGTAGAAGCTCTCCTTTTCGTCCTCAGACGAACTATTCGTTGGGGCGTAGCACTGTATGATGGTGACGCGTCGTACTCTAGTCCAGAAACTGGCCGTCAAAATCCTATAACCATGAGGCTGCCAGGAAATTAGGCCCTTGCGTGCTGTTGTTGTTAGCAGTAGTCCGACTCCATATTCCCGTGGACTTCCGGATGGTCTTCCAGAATAGAGTAGTACAGTGTTACGCGTTGGAGACTGGTACTCGCCCGCTTCTAACTGTCTTACTTCACTTACCCCCAAAATGTCCAGTTTATATCGCATGAATTCGTTTTCCAATTGGAGGAATCTGGCATTGTAAGGGCCTTCTCTTCCCGAGTCGAGGAGCGTCTTTACATTCCAGAAACATATCTTTGTCCGGGTGCAATAGCTAAAAGTCGTCAACATGTGATCATTCCTTATCCGAGGCAAAGTGTCGGTTTCTGTAGCGGGCAATATTCGGTAACGCAGGTTGCTGGCCCACGTTACCTAGCCTAGAATCAAGGCCCTAGACAACCCGCACTTACAATTTTGGCCTATACGTATAAGGGTTTATGCGTATAGTTGCCCGGGGACCACCACTAGGAGGTAAAGTAAGCACTTCATCACGAACTTGATTGTTGCGCTACTGGCCCAAGCCAAATTTTGAGCAGTCAGTAGTTTCCCGATCAATCGCAATGCTGGTCCACCACTGAGATTGATTTGAAAATCTTCAAGAAATTAAAAATAAAAGGAATTTTGCAAAGATGTTATTACTATTGTTCAGCTCTTAGAACACGTAGAAATATAATTTTGGACTTAAAAGATGCGTATTTTAGAGCTCTAAAAACTTAACTTAGTTTTGTTGAAATAGAAGAAGGAAAAGTTTACTTTTTTTTAGTTCAAAGTGTAATTATTGAATTTCTTGGTCTTTTACAATCAAAATAAAATATTTGTGTACGCACGAACCTGCTTCTTATCAAAACCTAATCAACAAGAAAGAAAATTATCAAAATCCGTTCAGTCGTTTGGTGTGTAGGTCCTTGCCAAGAAATATTCACTTTCTTTTATATTATTAGGGAGGGATAGATTCAAGTGGTTATATCAACGATTCAGATTTTGGAAAAAACACAATTTTGAACTACCAAACGATCAAATTTGGTTTTACATATTTCAAAATTATCTCATCTTTTATCTTTTTTAAATGCTATAAAAGCAAAGTCAATTTTCCTTGTGAACACCGTTTCTCGAAAACTACTAGACGTAAGTACTTGAAATTTTGCACAGTTATTCCTTATTTTGCCTAGATGCGAGATAAGAAGAAATTTTCCGAAATTCAAGGTCTAAGTGGCTTAAATGGGGTGGAGATCGAATTTTCCATCTGTAAATATTGATTCCACAGCCGTATCTCAGTACTGGCTCTCCTGATTAAAAAAATAAAAAATACGTGAATTTAGTAAATTGATTCATTTAAGGTATAAAACATGCTTCTGCGTTGTCCTGAAGCTGAGCAATGCTAGAAACAATTAATCAAATCATCGCCCACAATTTTCCTTCAGTGGAGACCACGGCCAGCAGTCATGCAGCAGTGGCTATCGTTGCAATAGTACATATGTGTGTGTGAGTATATGGGAGCGCTATCCCATGATTATGTTTTGATCTTCAATGTGCGATCTATCCTAGAGTTAAAATTGAAAAAAAAAAAATGATCAGTGCCAAATATAAGATATTGTAAATTTTATTAACTAAGATATCCATGTGCTGTCAAAACTTCATGCAATTAAGAGACTTGGGAATATACGCCTAGGTACATATGTACATGCATATGCATGTGTAGACATAGAACTATTGCAATATTTTTCCATTGTGTTAGATGATATGTTGTTGATCATTGGATTGGTCCATATTTTAGAATGTTTTAATGAATTTAAAATAAATTGTGTGTTGGAAGCGGGTTTGCGTATGCTCTGGTGGGATTCCCACGGGTGAAGTTATAATTGAGTTTACACATTTTCGGTGTTGTATTCAGTTGGCAATTATATTTCAACAAGTAAATAACCGTCAACTAAAATGCGGGCGAAGCAAGGCGAGCACTGGCCAGCTAGTATAGGTATTCATATGACCTTTTGGTTACATCTCACAGCAACAAATTGCAGCTGGCTCTTAGACTATATGTAGTTGACTAGATTTATAACATAATGAATCGATAATGTATTTGAATTTATATGAAATAAAATTTGTGTATGTACCATATATCTATCTATCTTTCTAATCCCGCCATGAAATACGAGAGCTGGAGATTTATTTAGTTTTGAATCTTATTTTATATGATGGATTATACGGATCTAGCACTAGTATTTGTAGTTACAGATCCGGATAATCAAACTGTATACAAACTATATACAAAACTGGGTAATGTAGTACCAGTTGAAAAAAAAAGAAATTAAAAAACCTTTTTCGATCAAAATTGATCCCAGGACTTAAGTCCACTAACTTCAAGTATGAAATTCAAAGTAGATCCGCCCGGAAGGCAAGCTGTTCATTATTCACGAGTAACCATGTGCAGTTGTCGCTACGCGTATGCTGTTAAAATACAATACATAAGTACATATTTCATTCGAACACTTGTGGTGGAAGTACTGATAAAGGAGCGTTAATCATCCAGAATTTCTGCTATGTTTAATAGAGGCAATTTGGCACCTAATAGACTGTTGATCAATCAATCTACAATAAAAGCTTGGTGCAGAACCCGATTGAGTAAACTCAAGTAGGTGGTTCACCCAGGTATGCGAACTGTACTTATGTTTCGGATGAATGTAGATGATCGATTTTATCCAAATCTATATGAGTGAAGAAAACGCATCTAGCACCTTTTGCAGAGCAGAGCTCTGAACAGAGCTCCAGCACATCGAGCGTGCTCTGAACCGAGCGTGCTCAGAGCGCTCTGATTTATTTATGAAACACACTTGAGCACTCTGATGTCATTTGATTAGCAATTATAGGTTGAGCTGTTAAAATATGAATAGAATTGATAGTTATTTTTTATGTTATATTTACTTTCTGCACCAGAACAACAAATTTCGTCCGCCATTTTAATTGTTTTGCAATATTTTTTTCTTTGTCCTCTCCTGTCAAATATGAAAAATGGCTGTGCTCAGGATTTTGCTCTGAACGCTCGGTCAAATTATTCAGAGCTCATAGAGTGCGCTCTGAGCATACTCTGAACGAAAAAAGAAAAACAAATTCAGAGCTCTGATGTGTCTGAGCTAAAAAAGAAACACAACTTTTTTTAGACAACTCAGGCTCTGCTCTGAACCAAAAAAGAAAAACGCCTTATATCGACTCCATTCATTTTTAATTTAGCTACGGTAATGTCTTGCTTCAGAGGTAAGAGATAAAGCTGAGTTTTTGACGCATTGAACATATGTAACTTTTAGGGTTTTTAGCACCCTACTTGATGATAACATCAATGTTAGAATTAGTTTCTGTCCACATTCGCTGTTGCAGGGATTCCAGTGATTGCTTTCCGTGGTGTCGTTAAGGAATAGGCTAAGCGAAGAGTGTTATTATCTGCGAAGGAATACCAGATAAAAGGTCGTAGATATAAATCGGTCTTAGATAGGACAGAGCTCTAGGGAACAGCAGCATTGATTGAGAATGGAGTAGAAGTACATCCATATATGTAAGCCTCACCGACAGCATGGGCTTCAATTTCAATTTATTTTCAAGATAAGAACGTACATTAAGATTTAATCTTTTATAGCACGAATAACCAAGGTAGATATCTAGAATTCAGATTTCTAAATTATAAAAAATGGATTTAAGATGAATTCTTCTTCTTCTTCTTCCTTTTATCAGCGAGGTTATAATCCGAAAATAAGTGATCACAACCCTCTCACCGCATTTCTACTGATCCGCCTGTGGGGTTCGCCTTTAAGATGAATTGTATTAATAAAAACAAATTGCATATGTACATTAAAAAACAAAATAAATAAAAATTAAATTAAACAAGAGATAGAGCAAAAAGTATTGAGAAAGTTAAAGTTCAGAAATATAAGTTCAAGATTGCATCGAAAAATGTAGGAGAATTGCATTCTTAAAGTTTGCTGCATTTGAAATACCCATTAAGTGGAAGGGCAGTGAATTCCATAATCTAGTGACGTGAAAGAAAAGTAGACGAGAGGAATTAAAATATTTAGAACGTGGTTGAATTAAGGTTAAGGATCTGGCTGAACGGGCGAACTGTAGTTTGTCAAACAAATAGGTATGACGGAGATTTATTATTAATGATTCTGTGTAAAAATATGCAGTTTCTAGCGTTGATGTACTGTTTCAGGGTGCGACCCAGGAAGTCTCTAGAGTATTCAGAAATGTGGTCATGCCTATGAATGCCATAAACATATCGTACCGCAAATTGATGCAAATTTGACCCTTCGAGGTCACACGTTATGAAAATAATAGATCCAGATCCCTCGCACCTACCTATAACGTATAGTAATTTTGGCTTGAAGTTGCTCTCGGGGTCATTTTGACCCCTAGTGACCTCGAAGGGTTAAGATGGTACTATGCCAAACTCTATTGGACGCTTTAGATATATTGAAGGCAACTATCGCGTTAAGTACTTAATGTATCGTATATGTATTGCATTTTATTTTCATTAATGACTCGCACGGTTCGCCGTTGTATGAGATGTTAAATGTACATACATATATTATTCGGTTGACTACAGGACCTACATATACAATATGTGAAACACTACATAGTGTATGATCCTTTTTTTTCCTATTTCGAGGCAATTGAGAGGTCTCAGCGTTCGATAGAAGAGGTGTTAAGCTTGTTTCAAAGTTTGCACACCATTCTTATTCCACCCTCTCCTCCATTTATAACCACTCACCTAAGGAGTTTATTCCATGCGAACTTCCACAAAATTAAAGAAAACATCTCAACAGACAAAAACTTCCAACATATTTGCTCAAGATTCTATTAAATATTTGATTAAAGAAATCACCATTGATCCTCTTAAGCCATAGAAATGGAAAAGAAAAAGAAACCCTAACCCGAGTAAAACATCTTTCAGTAGAGTATCTCTCGGCAAACATTTACCCAACTTATAGCCCCTCGTATACACATACGTATGTATATATACATGCATATATGTATGTACATACGAATGTATTTCATATACATACATACATCTAATGAGAGTTTGAAAAAAAAGGAACGTTCGTGTTTGGGAAAAGAAGAATAAAAAAAAAAGTTACCGCGAAAAAATAAACCCAAGAAACAACACTCTAATTTCTCAGATACATGTTGTTTTTGTTGTTGTTCGTGTAATTTTGTTTTTTTTTTCTCCATCTTTTACCAATTAGATACATAGCTAACTTCATTTACTACAGTGGTGTATGTATCCCCACAGAAATACATACCTTTTCAGATCTTTTTACCCAGGACCAGGACACAAAGCGTTGGAAGGGAACTGAGGTGGCAGAGTTGTAAGGCATGGTAGGTACCCAGAGAGAATCGTGACTGACTGCAACTAGCTATACGTTCACCTGGATGCGAATAAGGTATGTATCTATCTATAGCTATTTTCATAGATACTCCCAATATTTGAGATTCTAATGGTGTATTGGGAAAGAAACTTTCCCATTCCACAGAGCAACAAAAAAAAAAAAAAACGAAAACGATGAAATATGTGAATATAAAATTGCGTATAAGCAGCATTACGTCATTTTGACAATAGAGAACGTAATGTATGTACAAACTTATAGATACATATGTATGTAAGTATGAATCTATCTACACATGATACTCCTAAGCTGTACTATACGCGTAGATATGTAACACAACGACCATGGATTGTACAATTTATGTGCATTCATGCATTTTGATTTTTTATCTTTTTTTTTTCTTCAAATATATTATTTTAAGCTGCGCTCTGTTTTTGTTGGAAATGTACATAAGTGGCTGTATGTCTATAAATAGCCACGTTGAAGTTAGATACTTAATTCTTGAGGTCGACAGCAAGAAAACTACATCAAAGTGGGAACATGATTCTTATATGTATGTACATATGTACATAGGATCACGTGCGGGTAGGTAGGTACGTAAAGTTTTGAATTTCATCGATTTTTGGATTTCGCTTTGGACATAAGAATCCGTAAGTAAGCAGGATGGGTATCCCAAATATAGACTAAATGCTCACAACTAGACATGTGAGAAAGGAATTGTGTGTTTCCACTCAATTGCTTTTTACAAGCCACTAATGGGTATTTTTAGATTGAATACGTTAGGGTTTATCGAGCTAAATCCTACACCTTACTTTGAATGTTGTAAGATGCATCATGAGTCCCAAACTTAAGGAGATATCTTCCCCTCTGTCTCCTCTGCTAAGTTAATTTAGAAGTTTACATACATAGGGTAGAGGCACCAGTATCCGGACAGTGCTAGTATCCGGACACTACGTCGTTTATTTAAAAGAAATAAGCAAATTATACAGTTAAAGTCTCAAACAATTACCAAATATCAATCCTTTATGTATTATACAACCAGATGCAAAGTTTTAAGTAAATGTAAGGTCTGCTGTAAGAGTTACACGTAAATTTGTGTCTGAGGTCTAAGAGGACAATAGTCTACCTCGTGTTTTATCTAAAAAAAATAGTGCGACAGTTTACATAATATAAGTACATTAAGTATTATTCATAAATTTATTCTAATCGAAAATGGTTTGTTTTCATAGAAATATATATTACTTGTATGTATAAAATATAAAAGTAAAGCATAACATATTATTTTTGGTAAAATAATTTGTGTCCGGATACTAAAACCGAAATTATAATTCTTTTCAGTTTCCGGACAGGCTGTCCGCCTACTGAAAATGTGAGAAAATTGTATTTTTTTCTCAGATTTTCAGTATCCGGACAGGGTTTACTGAATGAGAAACCGTCTGTCCGGCTATTGAAAAACAAGGTTCAGTATCCGTACAACGTTATTTTGTATGTAATTAACGTACCTAGACTATTGAATAAGGTTTTCTACTATTAATATTTTTTTTAAGAATAGACACAGATAACTTAACGAAGGCTTTGGAAGAAATAAGGACAAACAAATTAAGCGTAATGAAAGCAGCTCTTAAATATAGCTTGTGTAAATCAACGTTGCATGATCGATTGAAGGGCAAGCGACTTATTGGTGAGAAATCAACAAAAAAAAAGCGTCCAGATCCTTACTTAACCGTCGAAGAAGAAGTACAGATTGCCCGGTGGTGTGCCGACTTATGTAAATGTGGTTTTCTATTAAACAACATACGGTAAAGATTATTTAAAGACACGAAGAGAAAAAACCGTTCAAAAATGACCGGCCAGGGAAAACATAGATGCGATCATTTATGAAAATAAATCCTTCATTAGCAATAAGAGAAGGTGAAAATATTAGCTAGGGTAGAGCAATAGTCATCCAGGAAGTCATATTGAAATAATTCAGTGATTTTAAAGATTATTTAAAAAGTGTTAACCAGGAATACATTATGGATAACCCGTCAAGAAACTTAAATGGAGACGAAAGCAGCTTTTGCCTCTGCCCGAAAAGTCACAGTCCACAAAGGATACAAAAACGTGTACCAAATCTCTTCTGGAAATGAAAAAGAAACGCTAACGGTTCTGATTGTTTTTTGAGTCGATGGTATATTGTTTGAGCCAATGGTGGTATTTCCATACCTACGTCCACCGAAAGATATTGTAGAGACTTAGAGAGTATGCCGAAATCCTGGTTCTTAGGAAGAAGTGAAAGCGGAGATCGATGCGAAGCGAATCGTTTTTCAAGTACGTCGCTAACGGTGTATATCAACGCTTATTGGCAGATAAAGTTAGTTCAGTTATTTTCCTTGTGGACGGGCACAAATAACACTTAACTTTAGAGCTTAGTGAGTTTTGTAGCATGCGGTAAATAATTTTATATGCACTACCACCAAACACTGCCCATATCATGCAGCTAGAGGACGTTAGAGCGTTTAAGCCACTGAAATCCAATTGGAGGCAGACTGTACGCGAATGGTAATCGAAAAATCTGGGAAAAACAAACTTCTGCCCACTTTTTAATGAGACAATCATTAAATATAAAGATATGGTGAACCACCATACAAAATGGTTTTCGCAAATGTGGGTTATATCCACTTAATCCAACAGCTGTTGATTTCTCGAAATGCGTTCAGAATACTGCTGAAAACTTAATAATTGCACAAGCTCCACAATCACCCAGTTCAGCTCAATCCATGGAATTGACTTGATTTAGAATTGCTGCGGAAGATATACTCGTAGAGTCATTATCAGAGCAGCTAAGAAATGTTGGAGTTGATGTTGAAAACGTCTGTAATCATTTCGTTTCTGATCATTTATATTTCCAACACAAAAAAGAGTTTCAATTTCACCAAAACTTCTGTGTCCGGATACTAAAATAAAAGTGTCCGGACACTAAATTTTACTGTCCGGATACCAGCGCAAATCGTACTTTTTCGAAAAACATAATTATATATTATACGTAGTCATTTCATTGCTTTTAGTCCTATACAATATTATCAAAAAATATCTACACTTTTAGAAACAATATAAATATTTACTGTTGTGTTCATAGTAAGAAAATAAAGTTAAGTTAAAGTTGTGAAATGTGTTAACTGTCCGGCTACTAGTGCCTTTACCCTACTTCTGCAATAAAAAAAAGCCTTAATCAGGGATTACAATATACAGTGTGGTGCAAAACAATAGGCACAATTTCGACGAAAACGGCCTATGAACATTGTATTTTGTTCTTCATTCTAAATCCCATTTTGTAAACTACTAAAGGCGCAACAAAGTGACATACTGCCAAAATAAATTGCTCTTTCAAAAGTAGTAGATATACTTACTGGACTTGGGCCCCAACCAACAAACCTCTCCAGCCAGGCCGGTTACGAGCCAGCTGTTTCCAGTTGTGCACGTCAAGTTGGTTGATGTCCCCTCCACTTGCTCGCGCTTTCTAACTCAAGGTCGTCCTCTACTGCGCCGTCCATCCGGGGTGGATTTGAAGGCTGGAACGTTGGGCTCCATCCACTCTACATGGCCCAGCCATTTAAGTCTCTGTATGTGAACTCTTCGAGCTAAGTCGATGTCATTGTTTAGGCCATATAGTTCGGCATTGTACCTTCTTCTCCACTCGCCGTCTAAGCAGATGGGACCACAGATCACTCGAAGAACTATTCTCTCAAAGTAACCAAGTCCTTGCCTCTGCGCCATACAGCAGGACTGGGATGATAAGTGTCTTATACCGAATTAACTTAGTAGTTATAGTTGTATAGCTTTCTAAGTCCATTAAAACAGCGATTGGCAAGAGTAGTTCTTCATTTGATCTCCCCACTGGTGTCATTTGCGAAGCTCACGATAGAGCCGAAGTAGACAAAGTCCTTTACTACCTCAAACTTATATCTGTCTATTAAATACATAAAATAAATAAATATTTGGCGCAACAGCGTTGTGCGTTATAGGTTTAGGCCTCTTCTGATGCTGGTGCTATATGGTTCTATTGGTTAGAGTGAGACGTGCAATAGGGATCTGTTGGTTAGAGTGAGATGGAAGATTTGGGGGACCATATTTCTGTTTATTTATTTATGATTGTTTATTCTATGACCTCCCCCAATTTATAAACATCCGGACAACGCCATACAACTCTTAAACTCAAACCCCTCCCCCCGATAAGCAATCATAATCCGATACCCAATTCCTGGAATCAGCATGAGGTCATCAGCCGAAAAAAAACAACAGAAAAAAAACAAAAATTCAATCGAAATTCGAAATTGTGTTGCTTATCTTAATAACCGGATGTTTATAAATTTTGGGAGCTTATAGAGTAAACAAACTAGAACATGTTCAATCATGTTTAGAACAGAATTAAAACCTGCACCATGATTTCTTAGAAAACAATCTGAGTCATAAATACGAATTCTTGGAAAAATTGTTTCCGGCTGGATGTTTATGAAATTGAAGGGGGGATGACTTGTATAAAAGAGCACGCGTTTTTAAGCAAATTATACAAGTGTGAAAACATCACTCTCTATCCCACAACAATGGGGTTTTTAAAAAAGTCATTAGAGTTAAAGAAAAAGTATCGAATAATTAAGGCTAAGCATTGTCAAACTGAATTCAAAAAATAATGATGGAATTGGAGTTTAGTCAAGTGTTTCTTCCTGTATGGTTCAACACAATAAACTCACATATTGCAGGTTTTTTATTTTTATTCTTCCCTTATGTCATTCTCTTTACTCAGTTGTGCGTCTAGTACAAGTCCTAAGGTCAAGTAGGCGAGCCCACAGGTGGATCAGTAGAAATGCGGTGAAGTGGGAGGGTTATGATCCCTTGTTTCCGGATCATAACCTCGCCGAAATAAGAAGAAGAAGAAGAAGATACATTTTTTTCCATATGGAACAGACGCTCAACAAATAAACATTTTGGAGTGCATAGCATTTGCTATGGGATAAACATTTACTAACTCAAGGCCAGCATTCAAGAATAAACAATCAACTTGATTCGCCATGGTCTAGATTTTTTTTAATTTTTCCCTTACGCTATCCTCTTGACTCATATCATACCCCAAATTCGTAAACATCCGGTTATTAAGACAAACAATCGGATTTTTTCTAAGAATTCGTACCGATGACTCAGATTTTTCTAAGAAATCATGTTGCACGTGTTACTTTTTTTTTATAATTTGCTCGCACTCAAGGGGTTATGAATACCCTTAACATGTTTACACACACTGTGGGCATTGGAAAGGATAGATAGAAAGAGAGAGAAAGATTTTTCTTTTATAAACATGTTTGAACTTTTACTCTCTGTTTATTCTATGACCTCCCAGAATTCATAAACATCCGGTCGGAAACATTTTTTCTAAGAATTCATATTGCTGACAAAATTTTTTTCTAAGAAGCCACCGCCCCACGGCATGGAATCAGGAGATTTCCCTAGTCATAACAAACATCCATTCGCGATTCCTAGAACTAAACTAAACACCCCTGAAGAAAGGAGACGACTTTGATGGAGCAGCGAGAGTTTTCCACCAAACGGAAAAGCTTGGCGGGGATACCGAGACTAGACACGACTCTGTATAACTCGTCACTATACACCCTATCATAGGCAGCTTTGAAATCGATGAAAAGGTCTAGTGTGAATATATGGTCAATGGTGGCCTGAACTTTCCAGGCCTGAAACCACACTGATAAGGACCTATCAGATTATTAACGATTGGTTTTAGGTGTTCACATAATATGGCAGACAGGATCTTATACATATGTGATGTTGAGAAGCCTTACTAGATATAGTTCACAGGTTCTCCTTTCTTCAGGATCGAGCAAACAATGCTGAGGTTTCATTCATCGGGCATACTTCGACCAAATTTTACAGATAAGCTGGTGCATGCTCCTTACCAACTCATCTCCTCCTGCCTTGAAAAGTTTGGCGGCAAGGCTGTTGAGTCGGCTCCAACAGCTTTGATGGATTTAAGGTTAGATATCGGTATCCTCACTTCATTCTGAACGGAAATCTTAACTATTATCGTTATTGTTGAATGGCTCATTCTGCCCGACAGCAGAATATTGGTCATCATCGTCGTTTAGCAGTGTGCAGTAGTGCTCCTTCGGCTTTATGACACTAGCGCCCTACGAAATAAGGCCACATTCAAAATGTGGCCTTATTACCATAGAAAAATGGAAATAACGCCCGGCGGGTCTTATTTCCAACGCAACTTGGAAATTAAACCACATTTAACCATGGAAATAAAGCCACATTTATGAAAAAAGAAAAAAACAAAAATACGGCATTATTTCCATATTAACATAGAAATAAAGCCACATTTTCCCGTTGACGATAATAGCTATTAGTAAGAAACGTTGGTATAACTACAGCTGTTGGCCCGCACAAAATTGTCCTCGGATAGACTTAGCTCCAGGCGCCTGCCTGACAGTTGTTTACATACCCTTAGCGGAGCGACGAAGTCGCGTGAGCGGCTAAACCCCTCCGGAAAGAAAAGCTCAAATAAATGAATCGCGCAAAGCGCGCCACTTACCCGCTGTTGGCCCGCACAAAACGCCTTGACCAGATTAATGAAACAAACAACACAGCTTGTTTAAAACTAATGAAATAACAGTTATTTACTTTTATTGACAATATGTTTTTCTGATATGAAATTTTGGGCGATCGCTCATTTTCGGATTTTGGGCGATTCTTCTTTTGGCGATTATTTGCACAGCCATTCACTCCTGTTTTGGACGGTTGTTCCTTTTGTTTTTGGGCTTCATTTCATTATGTACAAACACCCTACAATTTTGGGCGATTGTTCATTTTTGGAATTTGGGCGATTTTGTTTTAGGCGGTTATTCGTACAGCCAATTAAGCGAAATAAGGCTAATTTTTGAAAGTTGGTCTTATTTCACTTGGCCTTATTTCACGGCACCGCATTTTTGTATGTTTTTTTACTGATTCGAAATTGATTAAAGTGTAAATCTTCAGGAATGTCCAAAAACGAAATAAAACCCACTGGGGCTTATTTCGCAGCAGTCATTGAAATAAGGCCACATCAGTCATGTCCACTAGTGTGAGTGATACGGATATGTCGAAGCAGCGCAAGGTTTTCACTAAGTCCATCCTAACCGAAACTGTAGACGCCACCATTGACTCCATCTAGGGAATTCGTCCGCTGCCGTTAAGAACAAACAAAAAAATACAAATATTTGGCGCAACAGCTCTTTAAAGTGACAGGGCCTAGCTTCTCCCAACCACTCATGTTGTGTGCGTTATATTTTTCACACGAATGGAAGGGACCTACAGTTTTAATGCCGAATACGAACGGCGATTTGATAAGCTTTTTCGTGGCAACAATACTCTCGGATGTTTGTCAGACGCTCGCGAGAGGTGGGACCGTGAAAAAACTTTTTGGTGTTTTCTGGGATTCGAACTTGGAACCTCATGCGTAGTGATCCGACACACTAACCACTTACGCCACGGCGCCCACAGTTTAGAACAAGAAGAACTGTTTTGGTGAGGGGGCACTCTTCTTTCCTCTCTCATCTATTGCCTCCAAAAATCTTAGGGGGGTTGGTTACCCTATCTGCGACCAAGACAGTCGGCACTCAGCGGTCACCAACCTTAAGGTTGAGGGTAGAAGTTGGTAGATCTAGGCTAAATGAAAACGCTTGTGTTTTCATGTTATCGCATGCACTACTGTTTGACCACCAGTGAATTGGATTAGTAGATCCAATATCGCACCAACATCAAAGAGTGAGCCGATATTACTTTATGCTACAGGGTGCCACCATCGAGAAAGACCCCGTGGTATAATGAGTATGCTCAATGGGCCATCGCACACTGGCTGAATGTTACCCCGGAGTAACACTGGGGTGACACCGGGGTATCTTTTACTTCAATCGCACACTGGATGAGTAATGGATGGGGAAAATTTTGTATACATGAACCGATTTTCACTGTAGTGGTATGACATACCATGTTGGCGATTTTTGAATTGTGGGCAGAAAACTCGTGGATTTTGCACCATGATAACGCACCGTCGCACAGTGCCATCATTATTCGTAATTTTTTGACGAGAAATGCAACAAATACCATCCAACAGCCACCGAATTCACCTGATTTGGCTCCCTGTGACTTCTTTCTGTTCAATCGAGTTAAAAAACCGTTACGGGGAACGCGTTTCAGCAGCCGAGAGGAAGTAATGGAAAAATCGCAGGAAGCACTGATGGACATACCGAAAACCGAATATAAAAAATGTTTCGAAGATTGGATCAAGCGCTGGCATAAGTGTGTTGCAGTCGATGGGGATTCCTTTGAAGGGGACAATATAGATTTAGATGTATAAACTTGTATTTTTAATTTTCTGAATAAATTCCGGGAACTTTTTGATCAAGGTGGTACTACTGCAAAGTAAGGGCAGCAAGAGATGAATAACGGAGAGAACCAACGCAGTCTCCCAGCGTAAGGAATTTGAAGAGTTTTGCTACCGTAAAAACATCCCGAACTTAGAAAAGTCTTAAAGGCAAGCTACTGGCTTCAAACCCAGAACGTAGGTTCTTTGAAACAGCGAAGGCAATCTAGTCAGCGAAACGGAGGGAACTGTATATGTATTCAGTTAACATTTCCAGCAATTGCTTAGCGGGCAACCAAAAGCTGTAATGGCCCTCTCAACAGAGCTTTCCAAGTCCGGAGAAAATGCCACACCACATGTAAGTCATCAATCAAGTTTGGTTCGACGAAAGTATGCCCGATGACAGGAATATGAGGAGCTGTATATCTATGTCGCATCTACAAAAAAAAAAAAGAAAAAAGTTGTTTGAACATTTCAAAGTTTTCTGTAACACACTTATTGATCCAGCAAATCGACAATGGACCAAATTTTAACATGGCAAATCCTGGAAAGCTCAAAGCTACATACGATAGTATTGAGCTGTACTGATTTCTGGATTCTGTCAAAATTGATCAAGCTGTGTCATGTATCGTTGGAAAATACGCAGTGCTCCATGCAAATTAAAAAAAGGGCATATGAACTATTCTAAAGATGAACCTGATTTTGCGAATGAGATGCGCTGTCATGTGATTTCTGCAATCTCATGCTGGAACAGATAGTTCGCAGTGTAGGTGTTAACACTGAAAGCACTACCTTTCACAAATCAGTCCAGCTACTGAGATACGCAGACGATATTGACATCATTGGAAGATCACGACAATTGAAGATCATACCATACAAGTTGGTCTTAAAGTGAATGGGAACTAAACAAAATACATACTGTCAACCAACGAAAAACGATCTGTCAGAAATGTCGCTATTTTTGACTATAACTTCAAAGTGGTTAAGGAGTTTGTCTACCTCTATGCAAATATTATGTTTATGGCGAAGAATAAACCTAAGAAACCGCTACTATTTCGGTTTGGCAAAACAACTCCGAAGTCAACAAACAAAACGAATGCTTCTTAGAATGGTAATCTTACCCATCTTATTACTATATGACACCGAATGCTGGACGATTAGTAAGAAAGCGGAAAAATATTGAATTCTTTCGAGAGAAAAATACTTCGTCAAATATAATGTATCACGTGTGGGCGCCGTGGCGCAAGTGGTTAGTGTGTCGGACCACTAGGAGTGAGCTTCCAAGTTCGAATACCAGAAAACATCAAAACGTTTTTTTCACGGTCCCACCTCTCGCGAGCATCTGGCAGACATTCAAGAGTATTGTTGTCACGAGAAAGCCTCTCAAAAACAAATTGCCCTTCGGATACGGCACTAAACGGTAGGTCTCTTCCATTCATGTGAAAAAATATAACGCACACAACACGAGTCGTTGCGAGAAGCTAGGCCTAGACTCTTCATGGGCTGTTGAACCAAATATATGTATGTATGCACGTGAAGAAGGCGTATAGAGAGGAAGATATAGCCGGGAACCTTATAAGCGGTTCTAAGATGTGGATGCAGTCCAAAAAGACACGTCGACTACATTGGCATAGCATACAGGTTCGAGACGACGAAAAAGACCGAAACTCTGCTAAAAAGACCCAGTAATCATGGATGCTAGAAGGCTTGGTCTTGGCAGCGTGCCCGGCATCTATAAGGATAGAAGAGGAGCGTAAATACATAATTCGTTATTGGCAGTACATTTTTATGAATCTAAAAATATAACTGAATACTAAAGTTGGTTATTAGTAGGGCGCATTGCTTTTACAGATTTCTCTTTACAGTTTAAATGGGAGTATTTTTTGTCCTTACGTTATGTCACTCATATAAGACACACGTATCTATTAGAAGATAATACTCCTTCTTCTTCCTATTTCGATGAGATTATGATCTGAAAACAAGTGATCATAACCCTTCTACTTCACTGCATTTCTACTGTGATACGCCGGTGGGGTTCGCCATTAGAAGATAATACTGTATCTCCTATATTAATTATGTATAATATTATGTGAATTAAACCATAGAGTTCTTACCACAAAGGAGATTGAATGCGGAATTATTCCTGTGGTCCCTGGTCCCGAATTTGTCACAAAAGGTTAAATTTGATAAATGGCAGAGTAAATAGCCAGTAAACCGACAACTCACGAATTAAAGAGATACAAACGAACTATTAAAAATCCCCGTATGAAATAAAATTAGACTACTAATAAAAAGTAAACAAAAAAAATTGTTTATACTTCCGGTAAAAGTTAAAGTCCATTTAAAACGCACGATTTACCTAAAGAGCCAGATAACAATGATAACGTCATCGATCAAAATCTACTGATTCTCTTCATCTTTGGTGCTAATTGACTTCTGAACGAAAGGTTTCCATGCGTAATACACGAGTAAGGTGGTTAAAAATGCGTTTTAAAAACCCTGATAGAGACAAGAAGAAATTGAGTGTGAAACGAATACGAAAAAGACCATGCTAATGACTCACTCAGTAAACAATTCATCGTGAGAATGTGGTAAATTAAATGCTTACTAAGTCAACAATAAGGCCAATGATGAAAGAATGATTAATGTGGAGCCCAAGAGGCAGGACAGGACGACTATATGCATAATATTAATTTCATCTTGATTTAAAGGACAGTTGATTAAAAAGATATGTACACTTTGTACTTGGTACAAGAACTGCCCTATATTTAATTTCTGTACTCTATTTATACTTAAAACTATTGAGGTCAACAATTTACTTTGTTACGACAAAATATGAATTAGGTTAATAAATTATGGTATATTCAACTTTTCAACTTTTCAAGTCAACAAATTAATTATGCGACTAAGCAGATCATGAACAGATAAAGCAATTATTGAAGTTGCTTTTTGGGCAGAATATCGTATAATTCCCGTAAACAGGACTATTATTGTATTGTACGAGTATTTACTCGTACTTGTACCTCCACTATAACTGATAGATGTAACGAGCTGGTTACATAGGTCCGTTTATAAGATTATATAACATATGTTTCGAGTTTGAAAATACGAGGGTGGATTGAAAAGTTCGCGGCTTACCATAGAAATAGTTTTAATTCTAAATTGGTACTTATCCCATCGGCATTTCATTGGCCTCAGTAACCGAGTGATCCAAAATCGGCAAGCCTGCCGATATTTTCTCAGGTCAAATAGGCGAACCCCACAGGCGGATCAGTAGAAATGCGGTGAAGTGGGAGGGTTGTAATCCCTTGTTTTCGGATCATAGCCTCGTTGATAAGAAGAAGACTCTAAGAGTGACTTGATGAAGTTTCATTCCTGTGTCGCATTTACATATTTCAGTTTATACACTTCCGTAAGTGAAACAAGGTAAAGTATTTTTTTTAATGAAAAGTTACTGTTATGAAGTACTTGGTACAAAAATTTTACTCCAAAGCAAATCCATGAATAAATGGGTGGCAATTGTGCAATGGATAGTGTGTTTGATCGTTAACCGATGTGTGCAAGTTCAAGTCCGAGTGGGGAACAGCAATTGTCAGCCACCCCACAACATAAAACGGAAAACTTATAACATAAAAGTTTTCCCAACCACTGCACGAAAGAAAGGTTCCTGTCTGGTAGTACAATGGACCGGTCTGAAGGCTCTAGGATTTGGGTTTCCTTAAAAAAAAATACATGAATTATGGTGACAACCTAAGGGAGAGTAACCAAACGTGGATGGAAGACCATCAACCTCAGCTACATCGAAAGAATTTTATATCTAATCAGGAGATCGCAAACGGACACTATGTGATAGGTAACCCAGCCAGTGCGGCTACTTCTTTAATGCAATGAGTACTGTAGAATCTGTAAAGGGATATAGACTGTTTTTTAAGCCGATAGCCTTAAATAAAAAAAAATAATAGTTTTAATCAAAAATCTTTTTTATTCGAAAGTTCAATTCATGTCAATAATATCGGAAAATGATTTCGGGCATATGGCTAAAGTGTCTGTTCTCGAAGAAGTGCATTCTGTCAGTCCAATTTTGGGTCACTTTTCGAGCGATGGTGGCCGAATGCCACGAATGACATAAAAAGTGTTTGCTTCTAAAGGCTGCGCGCACAGTGACGCGACAAAGCGATGCGATGCGAGAGCGGTAACACTGTTCACATACGAGTACATTATATTCCTATGTACGTGCGTACAGTGAAGCGATATTAGATGTAGTTCTATGCTACAAATGCGACCTTTTTGCAAACCTCTGGCAAGCTTCTCGCACACAAACTCTTCTGACCACTTTTTGAAGCGAGTATGTGGGAGAAGTTTTAATTGTTGTTGTTGGATGAGAATGAGAAAATGATGTGCATTCAAAAAAACAAATATTTGGCGCAACAGCTCTTTAAAGTGCCAGGGCCTAGCTCCTCGCAAACACTCATGTTGTGTGCGTTATATTTTTCACACGAATGGAAGGGACCTACAGTTTAATGCCGACTCCGAACGGCGATTTGAGAAGCTTTTTCGTGACAACAATATTCTCGGATGTTTGTCAGACGCTCGCGAGAGGTGGGACCGTGAAAAAACTTTTTGGTGTTTTCTGGGATTCGAACTTGGAACCTCATGCGTAGTGATCCGACACACTAACCACTTACGCCACGGCGCCCAATGTGCATTCGATCGATCTGGAATTTTAACTCATTTACTTTTGATTGTTGTTATTCCGATGCAATTTCATTTATCTTGCAGGAAAATCAAACCAAAGGAGAGACGAAAAGGATCTTATTTGTTATTTGCATTGTATTGCAGGGAAATAACTGTAGTTTGGAGGTAATTGTTATAAAATAAATCAGAGGAAACGTTTTAAGGTCATTCCTTTGATGATGAATACATCGCGACGAGTATCGGAAGTAGTAATAGGATCAAAGGTCGGTAAGGAATTTCCAATGTTGGTCAGGACCTTGGAATAGAGATGGTGGCGGAGGAGCACTTAATGGCAGCTCTCATACTCCCGTAGTGGACTACTGGCACCGGTGTACCCGGCCCCTCGTCCTAGGGGAATTACTAAAGGAACTGGCCCTCCAGGTTGGGGGTTGTGCCGTCGCGTCGGGGTAACTTCCCTACCACGTAAAAAACGAATGGTTCCGAAACAACCAAAAGCCTCGAATAAGGACAACGACCTTCGGATCTGTACGTGGAAAAAAAAGGATGAAGAACTGTGACATCTACTATGGTGATTGCTACAGAGGCAACAGGCAACGCTAATTCGGATGCGGATTTATTATACGCGGCAGTCTTAGGCAAGAAGTCTTAAGCTTCCGACACGTAAGCAAGCGTATTATGACTATCCGGATCAAGGCTGAATTCACTAATATAAGCCTAATATGTATTCATACCCCCACAGAAGAAAAGGACCCTGCCACCAAAGAGTGTTTCCACGAGCTCCTCGGCAAAACATACGAGAAATGTCTAAATACGACGTTAAAATCGTATTGGGCGATTTTAACTCCAAAATAGGAAAGGAGGACGTCTTTAGTAGGACAGTCGGTAAGCATAACCTAGACAACACCACGTCTGATAACGGACTAAGGCTAATTGAATTCGCTGTGGAGCGAAATGTTACCATAGCAAGCATATGGTTTCCTCATCTCGATATTCATAAGCAGACATGGCGGTCCAATGATCATGTAACGATCAACCAAGTTGATCATATTGCGATCGACGCAAGGCATGCCTCCAGTATTCTGGATGTCCGGACCTTCCGAGCGGCCAACATAGACTCGGATCATTACCTTGTTGTAGCCAAGGTACGAATGCGGATATCTCAAACTGAGTAACAATGAAGAATTACTGTGAGAAAATTTAACGACGAAAAGCTACAATCGCAAGAGACCGCCAGACTCGTCGCTAAACGCATATCCCGAAATCTCTCAATCACCCCTTTGCCATCATCATTAAGTGCCCAAGACCAGTGGCAACGCTGCCAACATGCCATCAGAAACGCCGCGACTGATGTGCTGGGTCTCGCTCGCCCACCACCGCGAAGCCACTGGTTTGACGAAGAATGCCGGCGAGTGCATGCAGCAAAACAAGAGGCATACAAAGCGGCGCTGCAAAGGAAGACGAGAGCTGCTCGCGGGCTCTACGACCAAAAGAGACGGGAAAAACATCAGCTTTTCCAAAAGAAGAAGAAAGAGCATGTGAAACGCGCGTTCGAGAATATTGAGAGTTTAAACTCCAGGAACAGGTATGCCTGATGAATGGAATCTCAGCATCGTTTGCCCGATCTACAAGAAAGGAGACCCCCTAAACTGCGACAATTATAGAGGCATCGGTCTCCTCAACATCGCATACAAGATCTTTTCTGCGATATTGTGTGAACGCCTGAAACCTTTTACCAACAGCCTGATTGGACCCTATCAGTGCGGTTTCAGGCCAGGAAAGTCCACCATCGATCAAATCTTCACACTTCGACAGATCCTGGAGAAAAGCCAAGAAGTCCGAATCGATAATCACCATCTCTTTATCGATGGCCGCCTATGACAGCATATATAGAGAAGAGCTTTATAGTGCCATGTCTAGTTTTGACATCCCTGCCAAACTTGTTCGTCTGTGCAGGATGACGATGGAGAACGTTCGCTGCTCCATCAAGGTCGGTAATGACCTCATCGAGACCTTTGATGTCAAAAAAAGTTTTAGACATGTTGACGCGCTGTCAGCTGACTTCTTTGAACGGATTGTGCGGAACTCACAAACCAACACCGGAGGCACAATCTATCACAAGTCTGTACAACTGCTTGCATACGCCGACGATATTGACATTATCGGAAGAACTCAGCGAGCTGTCACCGGTGGGTTTGCAAGCATTGAGGTGGAAGCGGCCAAAAAGGGTTTAGCGATAAACGAGGGCAAAACCAAGTATATGCTGCCAACAAGAAGGGATAACCAACACCGACGAATTGGACAGAACGTCACAGTGGGCAGCTATAACTTCGAGGTAGTAAGGGACTCTAAGTTTAACCAGAGTTAACTAACTCTGGATTAAAATTAATCTAGAGTTAACTCATGAAGCTGTTTTTCAGTGCAGCATTAATTTTGACTCCATGAGTGGCATCACTGCATGATTTATCGATTCAGCTGTCAAAAAACTATCGAAATCTATCGATTCTACGATATGCTGTTAGGTCGGTTGTTAATAACAAAAACACAGTATATACGATTTCAATTTCCAATTTCTCCTCAAAAGAAAAGAAATTGAATTTTTCGATAAAGAAAAAGACATCATAAAATATAAAGGAACGGACCGAACAAATTCTGAGGATAAGGCAAAGGCATGGGCTGAAATCGCCAAAGAACTTAACTGAATATGGCGAAAACGTATTCACTTTCTTTACCGATTTAATAGAACTAGTACCGCGTGTGGTCGAAATTCGACCAGGGGGGAATAAACAAAATGGAGAAAAACAATGCTATATATTTGTTATAATATTCTCCCATGCAGGGAAGGCAAAGGGATCCAAGCTCATAGAGCAATGAACGTGATCGAAATGCTTTCATTTAATTGCTTAAAGCGTTTTGTATGGGGAAATCATCTGTGCATGCTCACTTTATTTTACCTGACTTAACGGCAACATGCACACATGATTTTGTTTGTGCACATCTATGGCATAGTACCTTTCAAATGATACAAGTTTCATCCCCCGCCTTTTAAAATAAATACTAAAAAAACGTACGATAAATTTCGTGTTCACGTATTAATATATAAGATGTTCACACAAATAGAAATGAAATCAACCTCTTCGCTTGGTATTTCGGCATCTGCCAAAAACATTTGCTCATTTAATCCAGGGCTAACTCACCAAATTCGCAGGGTTAACTCGGAGTTCGCTCAGGATTAAAATTGACTGAAAAACATGTTTCTGAGGTTAAAAAAATAAAAATAATAATGTTTCTGAGGTTAACTCTAGTTTAATCCAGAAGCTCGAATGGACTCGGACTGAAAAACGGGGCCCAAGAGTTTACTTTTAGTCGAACTTAGTTCTTGAAACATATGTTGAAAATGTTCAACGCCGTTGTCGACCACTGTAATTATTCACTGTAAAAGAAAAGAATTCTACGGAATAAAAGATTACCGTCCGTGTTGTGACGTTATAAATTCAATTGTGTATTTTTCTGTTGTGTCTTCCGCAAACATCTCCTGCTGCACTGCGCGCACAATGCGTGTGAGAGCCTCCTCTAATTCGTCTGGTGACAGAACCCCGGGTACCCCCCTAAGTACTCCTGTGTTGTGTCGAAAACGTAAGCAATAAGCTACTATTCTTACTGCTCTGGATAAGGTGGGACATTTGGCTAAGAGTTCGTTTACCAGACTTTGTTCTTGTAGCGTGCCGCAGTGGACCTTGATTGCACGTGCTTCCTGCTGAGTTTCCAGACAAGGCGGTTGGTCGGGGAATGGCGCATCCCATCGATGCCTTAAAAACGGTGGACCTTGAAACCACAACTCGTTCTGGATGATTTTGGACGGGGGGAGACCTCGATATGCTAAATCCGCTGGGCTTAACTCTGATGGACTGTGCTTCCACACGGCACTGCCAGTCAGTTTTTGGACCTGAGACACTCGCTTGCCGATGAACGTCTTCCATTCGGACGGTGGTGCCTTTATCCAGCAGAGAGTGATTACGGAAACGGTCCACG
This sequence comes from Brachypalpus laphriformis, assembly GCA_945910035.1. NCBI lineage: Eukaryota > Metazoa > Arthropoda > Insecta > Diptera > Syrphidae > Brachypalpus > Brachypalpus laphriformis. The sequence continues at coordinate 113,367,553 of OX246753.1, read as the reverse complement.
CCCAAACATCAACAGCTCCCAACTTCAGTACCTGTGTTGTCTCGTATAGCAGCTTCGCCAATAGGACTGCTCCATATAGTTCCAGACGAGGCAATGTGATGGTATCCAATGGGTCTAATTTGGTCTTGGACATCAGAAAGTTCATGTGCACCTAGTCGTTTTGGTCTTGGATACGCAAGTAGACCGCTGCTGCGTACGCCTTCTCGGATGCATCGCTGAACCCGTGGATTTCAACCTTCCTGGTGTCTTTGTTGGTGTTTATCCACCGAGGAATCTCCAGTTTTCCCAGTGATGGCAAGTCGTCACGAAACGCGATCCATTCCTGCTGCAGATCTGACGGTATTGGCTTATCCCAATCTAGACCTCTCCCCCACAGTTGCTGCATGAGGATCTTCGCCTTGATCGTACACGGTGAAATCCAGCCCATTGGATCAAACAACTTAGAGATGGAAGACAAGATGGACCGCTTTGTAACATTATCGTCGCAGAAACCTGTTACCTGAAACGAAAAGACATCTGCGTTTGGTTGCCACTTTATCCCTAAGGTTTTCATGCTACTCTTGTCTTCAAATGGAATGGAGAAATTGAGTTCACGATGCTCAGGCAGAATGTGTTGCAAAACATCCTCCGAGTTGCTCACGAACTTTCGGAGATCGAAACCAGCTGTGGCCAGGAGATCAGCTTTAAGTTTGTGTTGGGCTTCCTGTACAGTGTCTCCCCCCGTAATGACATCGTCGACATAAGTTTCCTCTTTGATGATGGCTTTGGCGAGTGGAAATTTGGATGCCTCGTCGACTGCCAGCTTCTATAGGACCATGATGGCCAGGAACGGTGCTGATGCTGTCCCAAATGTTACCGTTTCCAGACGATAGATCTTCAACTCCTGGCTGGGATGATCTCTCCAGAAGATCAGCTGGTAGCTCGCATCAGAGACGACGACTCGGATTTGACGGTACATTCTTTCCACATCACCAGTAAAGGTAAAATTATACTTACGCCACCTTAATATGATGTCGATTGCGTTGATCTGTACCTTAGGGCCCACCATCAACATGTCATTCAAGGAAGAGCCAAAAAGGGGTTTGCACGTTGCGTCGAACACGACTCGCAACTTCGTGGTGATACTGGATTGCTTGATGACGGCGTGATGGGGAATAAAAAAATGGTATGGAGTTTGTAGGATTTCATGTGACTGCTCAATTTCAGTCATATGTCCTAGTTGGAGATACTCTGACATGCATTTAGAGCGCTCTTTGTGTTGGGTTGGATTGTTTTGAAGCCGCTTCTCCACCTGAATGAACCGTCTGACCGCATCTTCCCGTACTTGGATATTTTCCGCCTTTGAATGGAAGACGGACTTGGTATCGGCCATCAGCTAAGCGCTTCGTGTGTTGGTTGAAGTGGTCCTCACAAATTTGATCCTCCTTTTCTTGATATTTTTCATAGGGTGCCTCTTCTGTCTCCCAAAACCTCCGAAGAGTCGCGTCGAGATCCAGCTGGTTGACGAAGCTGTGGACCGTGAGTGGTGTTTCGAATGGTACCTTTCCCAACAGGATCCAGCCCAATTGAGTCTTCTGTGCTATTGGTCCTAAGCACTTGGACCCTTTCACCACGTCACCTAGAATGATATCAGGATAGACGTCGCTACCAAGGAGCAGGTCTACCTTCGCCGGTAGATGGAAACTTGGATCCGCCAGTTGCAAACCGTTGAGGTAAGGCCATTTGTCATAATTAATTTTGTGGGCCGGAAGAAGCCCAGTCAGGGATTTAAATACATACTAGCGCTCGCATTTGGCCTACGAATTCGGAGGTCAAAGATCGGATCTCCAGATTGACAATCTTTTGTGTAGCTCCACTGCTGACCCTCCCCAACCCATTAATCTCGACAAATGTCCTCTTGGCCTTTAGAAATAATCTTTGCACCGCTGTTTCGGTGATGAATGATGCCTCGGAACCTGGATCGATTAAGGCGCGTAAGGTTATAGAACCTCCACTCGACGACCCTACTTGGACCAGGGCTGTGGCCAGTAAGACATTGGCGTCTGCCTGTATATGAAATGTGTTGATATTGGGATTTGTGGAGGAGAGTGAGCTCTGCAATGGTTGGAATTCTGCAGCAGTGGGATTTACCGTTGACACCTGGTTTGTGTGTATGTAAATATCTATATCTCGGAGCAAGGCCTAAATGTCAATGCGGAATGGAATTTGTCTCAGTGAAAAGCCAAAGGAAAATAAAGGTTGAGAGTTATTTTCGAGCTCTGCAAATGTTATCTTCATACAGTTTGCGCTGAAAGTTTTGTAACTGAATTTGTGGCAGGACTAAGTATAGGTAAGTACATATATGTATATTTATAAAAATACTCAGAATAGTCTCCTTTTTAGCATATTTCAAAATCGAAGGGGTGACCCTTTATCGAAATGCACAAAAAATATACGTTCTTTCTTTTTAAGCATAGTAGAATGTTACTTCAAAATTTCAAGACAATCGGAGGATTCTGGTTTCGGAATTTCAGCTTCATTGACATCTCGGGCAATATTCTGTTGAATATAAAACAAAAAAAAGTGAGTTAAAGCTTTAATGCGTGATCTGAAACCAAAACGTGACCATAGAATCGACCAATAAAGTAGCAGGTAGACCTTGTAACAACGAAGGATTCGGTGTAACTTGATACAAACAATGTACGAGTAGTGGTCTCAAGCGATAACCGCTTAAGTCGAGTTATGACAGAATTTACTTAAGGATTCCAGGATGTGAACCAATATTCGAAGTTTATGCCATAATTTTCTTAAATTTTCTATCTGTAGAGGTTACCGTGTTGTAGGAAAAGAAACAAGACCGAAATAGCAAAATCCCATACGTTTTTAGGGAAAAGGAAAATTTCAAACTCGTTTTGCGAGAAACTGTGAAAATTGACTTAAGCGGTTATTGCTTAAGGCCATATACATATACAGCAATATACATTCCGAAATGCAAGTGTATGGCAGAAACCTACATTTTGACATAAATACATCGGAAAATTACGGTGATCCATTCCACTTATAATTGCCGACAAAACCTTCAATAAAATTGCTGATAATGATTTTAAAAATAAAAACTTATCTTTAAGTGCCCTTTGGGAATTACCTTCAACACCGTTATCTGTAAATTATACTTTGTAGGTATGTACCTATGTAAATCCCTTATTACTTTGCCATTCAAATAGCGAACGTTAAATTCTTTTTTCGTATGCGTGTTGGGGCAACAAAATAGAGCCATGTTGCTGCCCCCCACCTCGTTCTGAATTGCGGCACGAAATATGCGGTATGTATGTAAAGCTTATCTATCTACTAGTAGTTTTTTTTTTTATACCATTATACATGCATACATACATTATGTACTCTTAATCGGCGAAAGAAATCTGAGAAAAACTAGAAACCAGCACGTACTAGCTGTAAATGGGAAAGCTTAGAAAATCGAAAAGAGAATAGAAGAAAAAAAAAATGACTCGTATATAAACACAATTTCTGCCAACTACAGTTATTATTTATAAATAATAAACATAATACAGGTTTTTTTTTTCTTGGTTTTCTTATTTGCTTGCTGTGTAGTTAATGGCTTTCGGTGTTGTTGTTGCTGCTGCTAATTGAGGTCGACAGTGCAGAAATAAAAAAAAAGTTTTTCGAGAGAAAACTCAAATAGCTTAAGTGCGAGATGGAATGTCAGGGTTGCCAAATTTCGCCTTTCACATTGGAAAAGCCAACAAAAATTCCATTTATTTCTAAGATCTGTTAGGTACATTATGTATGTACATTTGTATACACAAGCGAAAGGGAGGGTGAGTCAATGGAAGGCGATTGATATATGTACATATGTATCAATTATTTTAGAAGGGAGGGCAACGACATCTCTTGTGAACACATGTACCAATAGAGTCAAGTACATATGTATGTATGTATGTATGTATATAAAAATACTTGAAATGGTCACACATTTTACATCACCAAATGAATGTGACCTTGCATGCACACGACGAAAGGGGGAGGGGAAACCCGTTTTGCCGTAGAATTGATTTTGTAATTAATTTGCAGCCTTCATCAGCGTTCATTGTGACTTTGCAACATCGACTAGTGTAAGATTTTGACCATGAATCAAAGGTTGTGAAAAATTTCATTCATTTGTTTGTAGATACATATGTACATACGTATAATAAGCATATACTCGTATGTACCTTCATTGAAGTAAATTATTTTCTAATTTCCAGTCGATGACAATTTTATTATGAAAAGAAAATAATATTTTTTATGGTAACTTCGTACTGCTACTCGATACGATTAAATACCTTTCTACTACGTATTGCACACATTATGGTGAGAAGATTGAATCAACCTAATTGAAACTTTGCAGAGCGTGATGTGTGTTACTCAATATTTCTAGAGGTCTTTATTGTCGCTTGCATCAAGCATTGAATACCAATGGAAACGTTTCCATAAAGCAATCAGAATTGCCGCCTTTGATGTGCTAGTTTTCACTAGGCAGCAACGAAAAAATACAAAGTATCAAGATATGAGGCGGTGAAAATGATATCAATAAGTGCCCGTGTTTGAAGACAGGTGGAGTAGCTGAGTGAAGTTGACATTGGCATCGTGTACTGCCAACTGTCAAACGACACCATACTAAATTTCAGACTGATTTATAGGTTAGCTTTAATTTAGCAGCCAGTTGTATCACACGTGTTTCATGTTTCTCGATAAAAATAGGAAAAGAGCAGTATCGATCTGTAATTCGCTTTTTAGTTTTGGATAGAAAAACGTGCGAAGAAATACAAGCGAACTTGATTGCTGTCTGTGGGCATACTTCACCAAATATAAACTAAGATATTGGTTCAACGAATTTGTCGTACGTGGTCGTACATCTGTTTAGTGATGAGGAGCGACCAGGCCGTCTGGCAGACGTGGGTACCAAGGAAATCGTTGGAAAGGTCCATGACATGATTCTCGCTGATCGTCGAACTAAAGTGCGTGTAGTAGCAGAGGCCGTGGGCATGTCGTACGGAACGGCAATCAATATTTACATTATAAGTTGAGTATGAGACAGGAGTCGACCTGATGGGTGGCGCGATTGCTCAAGGTGGACAACAAGCGGATATACATAGCTGTCAATGCATAAACTACGCTACGAGTTGCTGCTGCACCCTTCTATCTGTTCCCCAACATGAAAACATGCTTCGGGAGAAAAAAATTCAGCATAGGTTATCACTGACACAGAAGAGTATTTCGAAGAGTTTGGCAAGTCCTTTTTTGTGGAGGGGTTAAAGAAATGGCATAATCGTTGGGAAATCGTACCGACTTAAAAGAAGATTACGTTGAAACAAAAAAATAAAAAATTGCGAAAATCTTGCATCTTCATTCCTAACAGGAGTACTTATTAATTGATCCCCATACTTCACATTTTCATGCAACAGTTTGCCATGTGTAGTATCATTTCTAGACTTACACCAACATTTTTTTTTTAGAAATACTTACACCATTATTATTTTAACCAAAATAACAAATCCCGATCATAGCTCTACCTAAGCTTAGAAACACGGACCTTAGCTTTACGAAGAAAGCGAAATACTTAGGACTAACCCTTGATAATAAACTTTACTGGAGACAGAACATTCAAGACCGAATCAAGAAAGCAGAAATCGCCATCTGCAAGAAGGCTATATGGCCTAAACGGGGTCCATAACCACAAATAGTCCACTGGTTGTACCTGGCGGTGGTTAGACCAATTCTGTTTTTTGGCGCTCTCGTCTGGTGGCCTGCACTTGAAATAAAGTGCAACACCAACTCTATTGAATGAGTATAACGATCGGCATGTGCGTGCAACACAGGGGCTCTTATGTCCACTCCCACAGCCGCCTTAGAGACTCTACTACACATTTTTCCCATTGATATCTTCGGGAAAATGGTAGACTTTAAAGCAGCCCTAAGGCTTAGAGAATCTCTACAGTGGTAAAACTCACAAATTGGCCACATGAAAATTCTACCAAATTCCATTGTTAGAAATACAGATTACTTATCCCCGCTTATTTTTTTTATAATTTGCGCGCGCTCAAGGCGTATGGATACCCTTAACATGCTTACACACAGTATGGGCGTTGGAAAGGATAGATAGAGAGAGAGACAGAGCGAACGATTTTGGCGTAGTGGTTTTTGAAACTCAGTTGTTTATGCTTCAGAAAAACTCCGGGGATGGCGTCCAGATAACTGGGGAAATTTTTGTTATTTTTTGTCTTTGCTTCTGATTCACATTCAGGGCTATCGTGAATAAATTTTCCCTCGGAATTTTTTCCCCGAACAAAAATTAGGTAGCTTCAAAAAAGAAGAAATAATTCCGCGGAAAAGAAATAGGTATCATGAATGATAATTCAGGAGAATTTTCAACGCAATCACGATATTTAATCTTTCCCCGATGAATTTTTTCCTTATTTTTGAAGGTACCTAATTTTTGTTCGGGGAAAAACTCCGAGGGAAAATTTATTCGCGATAACCCTGATTATTTTAATATAAAATATAACACCATCATCTCTGACAGATATGCATGGGATAACGGTAATATTCTAAATGACGCCGCAATCGAAATTTACACACATGGATCCAAAACATCGGAGGGTACGGGATTGGGTATATTCTCCGAAGTACCTCTGCCTAACGCAGCTCTCAGACTTCCAGACCACTGTAGTATATTTCAAGCGGAAGTATCGGCTATTCGTGAAACAGCGCGCAGACTCTCTTTGTACCCGATAGATGGTAAGTCTTTCGTCCTCTACATAGACGGTGAGTCAGCGATCAAAGCGCTGGAAACGCCAAGAATAAGATCTGAGTTGGTCAAACATTGCCGCGAATCTCTTAACGAGATTAAGGACAGATGCAACATTACTCAGTGCTGGGTCTCGGGACACAGAGACATCCCAGGCAACTGCAAAGCAGATGAACTAGCCAAACTAAGCAACGGATTACCTCTAGCTGACAACAGAGAGGTACCGGCACCCCCAATGCAAAAGATGAAACTTCGCATGCTCAACGAAGCACAAACAATCGTGAACAACAGATGGAATAACTTAATTACGTGCACATCGACCAGAAAGATTTGGCCTCTACTAGACATAAAGAAAGTGGGCTCCGTGGCGTAAGTGGTTAGTGTGTCGGATCACTACGCATGAGGTTCCAAGTTCGAATCCCAGAAAACACCAACATTTTTTTTCACGGTCCCACCTCTCGCGAGAGTTATGTGCACAACACACAACACTACACTCAAACAGCATCAAACATAATGTGTACCTATCATACCACTGCATACACGAAAAAGCTTCACAACAAGCCACCTCTACTTGCCATCAGGTTTGACATCAGCCAAGACTTATTGTCTTGTACTAGTATGAACAAACTGGCATACTGGCATACTGTCGAACACGTCTGTTATGAACATCAACTTCGGGAAGCCTCAACATGCATGGATTGGATTGTACTCGTATTAAAGTTGTTGCTAAGCAAAAACATAGATTGATTACGAATAACATGTAACTCCAAAAAAAATGTACATAAATGTTAAAAACATAAATATGTATGTAGTAGTAGTATTTTGTAGCGTCTGTTCTGATTTGAGATCAGTCGACAGTCGGAATTTGGACAGTGATGAATAAAGTTGTTAATCAGAAAATGTTGAATATTTGTTTTTTCCTCTAATTAAGTTAGCTTAGAAGTATAACTGGCGCAGTCAAAAAAGGTTACATTATCCAGTCAGTTTAATATAGTGAATATTTAGTAGCTATACGTCCAAACTGGATAAAAAACGAACACGTTCCGAAGGTTTATCGGAGAATCAAGGAAAACACTGGAGCATCAAGAAACATCAAGAATACTGAGCCACCGAGAAGTCTCTGGAAGTTGGTCACAGTAAGTCCAAGTTTGATTTTATTTTTGATTTGTATCGGGCTCCACTTCCTATGCCTCCTATCCCTAAACTGAAAACTCTAAAAGTCAATTTAAAAACTTCTATTTGCACTCCTAGTTGGAGAAAAATCAAAAGTAGACGTATAATAAAAGTGTTTAAGGAGAATTGTTCAGTTGTTAAATCAGAAATAGTTGCCGCTTGTAATAATCAATTTAAGTCTGAAGATATGTTTTCCAACTCGAGTGTTGCTATGGATGCATTTAATTCTTTGCGAATCCCGGATGCTATCAAGGACATTCCCACGTTTGATGGTAATCCGAGGGTACTTTTTGATTTCATTTGCAATGTGGAGGAAATTCTAGGCCTTATGCCGCATCTTAATTTAAATATTAGCTTTAAAAAAGTTATCATTAGAGCAATTAGGAATAAAATTATTGGCCAAGCAAATGAGGCCTTGAACATGTACGGTACATCTGTAGACTGGGAAGAAATTAAAAGCAACTTAATCATTCACTATGCAGATAAGAGGAACGAAACATGTTTAATTAGGGATCTTCATCAGCTCAGACAGAATTATTCTAGTGTAGAAGTGTTTTATTCCAAAATAATCGAAATTCTATCGGCAATGTTAAACCATGTTAAGGTACATGAAAAAATACAGTCTGTTATTGATGCTAAACACACCTTATATCAAGAAATGTGCCTTAATGCATTTTTGTCTGGTCTTAGAGAACCTTTGGGTTCAACTATTAGAGCGATGCGACCAGCAAAACTAACGGACGCATTTAATTTCTGCTTACAAGAGCAAAACAACACATACTTTCAAAGTACGAGCTACCGATATCAGGCTCCCCAAAACAGAAGGTTCCAGAACAGGCCAATGAATAACTATGCAACACAATCCTTTAGACCAAATTTTAATAATAATTCACAATATCCTTTACATGCTTTTTCAAATGATCCTTCCACACAACAATATCCTATGCATCAAAATAGTTCAGCACCCTATAGACAAAACAACAACTTAGGCTATAACAACAAGAGCCACCAAAATAGTAGTGATAATTTTGTTCAAAGTGGCCGCCATGGGCAGGGGGGTTCTGGTCACACCCGTAGTTCTGCTTTTAGTAGGTATCCACCTCCAGAATCGATGGATACTTATAGTGGAAACACAAATAGAAATTCCAACAACAGGTATCAACAATATCAAGTGCATAACTTGGAGGGTAGAACTGCTGGTAGCTCTGGCCAAAACACCAACCAATTCCCCTCGGACCAACAAGCAGGTACTAGTCATATTATAGATGACACAAATTTTCCCCTGCAAGCCTCGGACGGACAATTGGATATTTAGATGTAAATACCCATAATACGTATCCTCTACCATACATTACAATTCAAAGCATAGGTAGAAATAAGCTTAAATTTCTCATAGACACGGGAAGCAATAAATCATTTATAAATCCAGGTATTATAAAGCAGGAGAATGTAAAAACTATAGAACCAATTGAAATAAAAACTGTTTTTAGAACGGAATTCGTAAGCCAGCGAGTTAGTATTAAGGGCCTTTTTGAATTCAAAACAAAAGAAACTTTGCATTTCTTAGTATTTAAATTTCATAATTATTTCGACGGTTTGATTGGAACCGACATAATGAGGCAACTTCAAATGAACATTAACTTGAAAGATTCCTTACTTGAAAATGAGACCATGAAAGTCGCACTTAACTTTAAACCTAATTTAATGTCAAAGACTTATCAGATTCCAGGGAAAAGCAAGTTAGTTTGTTATCTTCCAGTAGACGTGGAATCTGGAGACATTTATTTAAAATCTGTAATTATTCAGGAAAATTTGCTAATACCTGAGGGTATGTATAATGCTCAGGATTGGTACTCCTACGTTGAAGTCATTAATACTTCCGATAATCCTCAGACATTCCTAGTTGAACAACCAATTGAGACCCAATTAGCAAGTCAATTTACTGAAATACATAATTTTTCTATTAGCAGTAGCGGTTGTTTGGCTAATGCAGACATATACGATTTACTTACCACTAGACATCTAAACACCGAAGAAAGAAATGCAGTACACAAATTGTGTAAGAAATATGAAGACATCTTTTTTAGGGAAGGGCACAACCTAACATTCTCCAACCAAATAAAGCATTCGATTAATACGAAAGATGACATACCTGTTTATACTAGGTCCTACCGCTATCCTTACGTCCATAAGGAAGAGGTGCGAAGACAAATTTCTGATTTACTTGATCAGGGCATCATTCGTCCTAGTTTCTCCCCTTGGTCATCCCCTATTTGGATAGTGCCCAAAAAGAAGGACGCTAATGGAAATCAGAAGTGGCGGTTGGTAATCGACTACCGCAAACTTAATGATAAAACCATAGAAGACAGGTATCCATTGCCTAACATTAGCGAAATTTTAGACAAATTAGGGAAATGCATTTATTTTTCGACCTTAGATCTCGCATCAGGTTTCCATCAAATTGAGATCGATGAGAAGGATATTGCCAAAACGGCTTTTTCAGTGAACAACGGCCATTACGAATTTATCCGCATGCCATTTGGCTTAAAAAATGCCCCCTCGACCTTTCAAAGGGTTATGGACAATGTCCTGCGAGACCTCCAAGGCAAAGTATGCCTTGTGTATATGGACGATATAATCGTTTTCTCGACGTCGCTTCAAGAACATGTCGAAAGCCTAAATGCGGTCTTCGAAAGGTTGAAAAATGCCAATCTGAAAGTCCAACTGCAAAAATCAATTTTTCTTCAAAAGGAAGTATCTTTTCTAGGCCATTTAGTAACGGCTGAGGGTGTAAAACCTAATCCGGAAAAGATCCGGGCTATAAAGGAGTTCCCAATACCGAAAACGGTAAGACAGATAAAATCTTTTCTCGGGTTACTCGGGTATTATCGCAAATTTATAAAAGATTTCGCGAACCTGACGAAGCCAATGACCGAGTGTCTTCGTAAAAACAACAAAATAAATTTGGATGCAGGGTATATAAAATGCTTTGAAACCTGTAAAGCATTGTTATGTAATGACCCAATTCTGCAATACCCCGACTTCGCCAAGCCTTTCAACGTCACTACAGATGCTAGCAACGTTGCATTAGGTGCGGTATTGTCCCAAGGTCCTGTAGGCACGGATAAGCCAATTTGCTACGCAAGTCGGACATTATCCAAAAGTGAGGAAAACTACAGCACAGTAGAAAAGGAACTCCTAGCGGTCGTCTGGGCGACAAAGTATTTTCGACCGTATTTGTTCGGGAGAAAGTTCCAAATAATTACGGACCATAAGCCCCTTACGTGGCTATTCTCCTTAAAGGAACCAAACTCGAAGCTCATTCGCTGGAGGCTCCAACTAGAGGAGTTTGATTTTACCATTATATACAAAAAGGGAAAACTAAATCTTAACGCTGACGCTCTCTCGAGGGTGGAAATAAACATAGGCGAGGCTAATGAGCCAACAGTAGGAAATGAACACTCAGATCCTATCTCTATTCAAAACAATGTAGATGAACATGACAGAGTTAGTACTATACACTCTGGATTGGAGAATATGGGGGATGGAATACCAATTTCTGAACGTCCGCTTAATGAATTCTCGAACCAAATTATTTTAAAAGTAAGTCAAAGTCGAAGCGAATCAATTCCAATATTTAAAATTTTATTCAAGAGGAAAAAGAGATATATTATTGAACATTCTGAAGTAAACAAGGAATCTTTTATAGTTAACCTTTTCAGGAATTACTTAAACACGAAAAGAATTTCAGCTGTTCTAACAGACGATAGCACATTTAAAATAATCCAGTTAGTTTATTCAAAATATTTCTGTAGTGCCAACTTGAAATTAGTGAGGTGTACAGCGTTGTTAGAAGATGTTACCGAAGTTCATGAACAGGAACAGCTAGTGAGAGAGTACCATGTGAGTTCTAATCACAGAGGTATCAGTGAAACTCTAGAGCATTTAAAAAGATCGTCATATTTTCCAAATATGAAACACACTATAACGCGCATTATAAATAATTGTGACACTTGCAAAAAATATAAGTACGATAGGAAAAGGCAAAAACTAAAATTCGAGCTTACAGAAACACCTTCTAAACCACTGGAAATAATTCATGTAGACATATACTCCATTCACAAAGAGAACTTTTTCACTATTCTAGATAAATTCAGTAAGTTCGCATGTGTGTATTTAATTTCCGCTAGAAATAGCGTCAATATCATTAGGTCTTTAAAACACTTCTTTGCCCATCACGGAATCCCTAAGCTATTAGTATCCGACAACGGTAGTGAATTTCTATCGTCACTTTTCAAAGATTTCTTAGAAATGTACGGCATTCAATCTCACACAATATGCGCAAAAACTTCCAATGGCAACTCTCCAGTGGAAAGATTTCATTCCACATTAACAGAGCTAATAAGAATCATAAAAGCTCAAAACAGCAACAAGCCTATTGAGGAAATAGTCGACGAAGCCGTCATATCCTACAACAATAGTATCCATTCAACAACAAAATTCTCTCCATTTGAATTGCTTACCGGACATATAAATAAGACTTACCCACTATCGATAAAGGAAACTCGCAGGACAAAGCAAGATTATTTACTGCAGCACATTAGAGACTACGACAATTTAGCAAAGTTAGTTCACGAACGAAGTTTAAATCAAAAGCAAAGGGTCATAGATAAGCTTAATGAAAAACGCGTGAATCCACCTGATTATAGTAAAGGCGAAACTATTTATGAAATGGACGATAGGAGGAACAAGTTGGCTCCTAGATTCAATGAGCATAAAGTACTAAAAAACAACAAAATTACTATTGCCACCGATAAAAGGAAGGTACACAAACAAAAAATAAAGACAAGGCCTGCTTGTGATGAATCTTGAGTTGCTTACGTACATTCATTTCAGTCTATAGGAAAGTTAACTGATAAATTTTGTCTAATGGTTACTTACGCTAATACATATGTATGTATATTCCTTTTTCTTTTCATTTATTACAAAAACCATATCTTTAGCTTTAAATTAAGTATGGAGAAATTATTTAATTTTGCATTTATACATTTACTATTATTGCACAAAAGAAGTTTTTTGTACATACGGAGTATTCAGTTCAATCCTTACCTCATCCCACATTCCTCATCCAAATTATTAATACATAGCCCTTACCCGATACGATCAAAAATGTCAAATTACGGCTTGCACCTGTGATCAACCAGCGATAATTCGAATCCTGTACTGCAGTGCAATACATGCACTTGTCTATCTACGATCAATGCAATCGACGAACTTCGGTCATTCACCCCATCAGTTCATTCTTCGGCGGGAGGAGTTATGTGCACAACACACAACACTACACTCAAACAGCATCAAACATAATGTGTACCTATCATACCACTGCATACACGAAAAAGCTTCACAACAAGCCACCTCTACTTGCCATCAGGTTTGACATCAGCCAAGACTTATTGTCTTGTACTAGTATGAACAAACTGGCATACTGGCATACTGTCGAACACGTCTGTTATGAACATCAACTTCGGGAAGCCTCAACATGCATGGATTGGATTGTACTCGTATTAAAGTTGTTGCTAAGCAAAAACATAGATTGATTACGAATAACATGTAACTCCAAAAAAAATGTACATAAATGTTAAAAACATAAATATGTATGTAGTAGTAGTATTTTGTAGCGTCTGTTCTGATTTGAGATCAGTCGACAGTCGGAATTTGGACAGTGATGAATAAAGTTGTTAATCAGAAAATGTTGAATATTTGTTTTTTCCTCTAATTAAGTTAGCTTAGAAGTATAACTCGAGCGTTTGACAAACATCTGAGAGTATTGTTGTCACGAAAAAGCTTCTCAAATCGCCGTTCGGATTCGGCATTAAACTGTAGGTCCCTTCCACTCGTGTGAAAAATATAACGCACACATATGAGTGGTTGCGAGAAGATAGGCCCTGGCACTTTAAAGAGCTGTTGCGCCAAATATTTGTATTTGTAGTAGGAATAATCACAGGACACTGCCTGATAGGTAGACACGCTATTAGAATGGGAGTCCTATCAAATGATTTCTGTCGAAGTTGCAGCGACGAGGAAGAAAAGGAAAACAACATTCACCTCCTTGGCACATATCTGTCTAACATAGACATTGTAAATTGATATATATATGGTTCAGCTGACACAACAGCTTACACTTCCCCACCTCCTAATAACGGGAAGTACCTCATGCGGGATACTCATAGTTACCTGTACCAAGCAATAGGTTTCGATTGAATCAGTCACCATCCCCACCCCACGTCGTATTGGTCACCATCTAGTAATTTAGTAATGTAGCAGTCACCACCCAAGGGCGATGGATGACCTTCTCAAACCCTACTAGACTAGCACAAGTAAATATAATACACAACATCACGGCAGCATATCAGTAACAGGGATTGTTTGAGTCAATCAACTCTACTACTCTTATGCACCCTACTACCTACACGGTGCACCTAGGTTTATCTTATGTTCGATTGTTTCAGTCACCCTACCTAGCCAAACCAATTACTATATTACACATAGTTCGACTGCATAACAGTACACAGGTTTGATTGAATCAGTCAACTCGTTTACTCGTATGCACCCCCACTACCTCCAGGTATGAAGGGTTCGATAGAATCAGTCACCCTACCCAGCCAACACTAAATGCATAGCAGTACTAAGAGTTCTTATGCACCCCTACATCTTCACGGTCACCCAGGCCCCATTACCAGCCAATATAAATTGGAAAACAGTAAAAAAGGGTTTCATTGAATCAGTCACCCCAATACTTGTTTGTACACTCTACCTTCCCAGTCCACCTTGACTTTAGGGTTGAGTCAGTCACCTTACTTAGCCATTTCAGGCACATTAATTCTCATCCATAACCCTCCTGAGATGAGGTAAAGTTTTCCAAGTAGGTACCCGGTGATTCCTCCGGTATAATCAACATGTGGAATCACAATGGATCTAAATTGTCTAAGTGTGTCTTGACTCTGTCAGGACAGCCACCGTACCTAAGCTAACCTAACCATGACTTTAACAACCTCAAATGTATTAAAAACATTTTTCTGAAGTAACAGAAGTTGCTAAATTTGAATTTCTTAAAAGTAGCAAAAAGTAGAAAATAATGAATGAAGTACAGGATGGGTTTGGTGCCCTGCGACCTAAAAGCTCTACTATGCTTCCTTTTAATGCCAAAGGAGCTAACACACCCTTTTCGCCTTAGTTTTCCAAGGAAACTTACGAACATGCCTTTTGGAAATAACCTAAGGGCATACGTGTCCGGAAACTTTCCACCTACCAGGTTGACTGCTTGCCTGTAGAGGATAAGTTTATCACTGAATTGCCTCCCTCATTACACTGAATTAGTAAACAATTTGAATTAATACAGCCAACGAATATTGTAAAAACCAAGTACGAGTACATATGATGCTGGGAAATGTAATTGCCGTGCGTTAGTAGTTTTCAATATGGTTAAAAAGCCATGAATATTAATTCCTGTTCTATGTCGTTTGAACTTAGGTTCCAGTGTATCAGCACGACTTTTAGAAATTAAATTTATTTCTTTAATCGTGAATCTGCTGCTAAATTAGTCTCAATGGTCATAGATTGAGGAATGACAGAATTATGTGTATAAATCAAAATACATATGTATGTACATATTATATACTTTTTTTTTTCAATATCGTAATCTTTAGCAGGTTTTTTTTTTCATTCACATATCTTTCGCTAAATTAAAAAGTTGCTACCAACATTCTTGTTTCGAAAGTTATTGCAATAATTTTAATTAGGTAGTTTACTTTAGCTTCGCTTTCTTTGACTTTATTTCAATATATACATACACAAAATGATAAACTGATCAAGAAATATAGGTAGAGATATAGTAAAATTTATGCATGGAGATGTATTCAAGGGTATACCTATATAATCACCTGAGGGTAAAAGTACTGTAGTGACAAATATTTACATAGCAGATACGATGGCAGGCGAACCCCACAGGCGGATCAGTAGAAATGCGGTGAAGTGGGAGGGTTATGATCCCTTATTTTCGGATCATAACCTCACTGATAAAAGGAAGAAGAAGAAGAAGCAGATACGATGTCTACTACATATTTTTAAAATGAAAGACGACATTTTGAATGCGAAGTTCATACCGCATTGAGAATTATTTGCACTCTGCGCAATTTGCAAATAAAGGAGGACGTCTTTCAGGTTCCTAGGCAGGTGCCAATGCTGAGAGTAGGTATTCAGATAACAAGTTTTTGGGTAGCGACTCTAGGAGAAACGCAATGGTGCAGACTGGAATAAGCCATTCTTTTAGACGGTCAGGTACGGATGGCAAGAGAGGTCTCTGTGACGGTCTCCGCAGCTAAAGGCTGCCCTCAAGGCGGTGTCCTCTCGCCTCTCTTATGGCCTGTCGCGGTGGATGAGTTACTGAATAGACTAACCAGTTTAGGCTTCAAAACTATAGGCTATGCAGATGATCTTGTGATCATTATCAAGGGTAAAGATGAAGACAATGTGTGGCAACTCATGCAAGATGCACTCCTTGTAGTCTCGGACTGGTGTGCTGGAGAAAGTCTATCAATTAACCCTAGCAAGGCAGTCGTGTCTCTAAATAGTACAACCATTAACGAGGTAAAATATCTAGGAATTGTCCTAGACAAAAAACTTAACTCCCATTTTAAAAATAAATTTGCCAAGGCGACCACTCACATGTGGGCCTGTCGCCGTATGTATGCCATAACCTGGGGTCTGCCCCCAAAGGTCACATTCTGGTTATATACCACGGTGGTTAGACTCATCCTTACATACGCGCGCATTGTCTGGTGGACAAAAACCAAGGAGTTCACAACCATCGACAAACTCACTAAACTTCAAAGATTACTCTGCCTCGGAATCACGGATACTATGCATACCTGTCCTCCATCAGCCTCAGAAGTTATAATCGGTCTTACTCCGCTACATATTTTTGTCAAAAAAGTAGCAATTCGCAGTGCAATTAGTCTTCAAAAGTCGAGTGTTAATACTACATGGGATCATGTGGATCTCATGTGGTTCTCCCGGAGCTAGACATGCACGGATCCAGATCCCAAGCCTTGATACTTGGAATAATGGTGGACCTCTGTTTGATCCAAAAGGAATCGTGTGGTACACCGACGAATCAAAAATGGATTCAGGAGTTGGTGCCCGTGTGTATTAACCCAATTATAAAATTTCGAAATCACTTGGAAAGAGTCCTAGTGTTTTCCATGCAGAGTTTACGCTATCGAGACTTGCGCTAGTATAAACTTGTACTCAGGCATCAAATGTGCCCCTAGTTATGTCCATAGTACATAGAACATGAACATATTAAATATAATCTTAGCTTTCAGTAATCTTATAGTTACATATGTCCATAGTGCTTAGAATGTATTATCAGTAATATTACCTATCATGTATCATTCACTATGGAAACAGACGCTACGTCAGCTTTCCTGATTCTAATGTAATCATACATATTTGCTCCAATGCATAAACCGTGAGACCGGATATGTCACCGTGTTCTCACCTGCATGCATTGCGAACATATTCAGAGAGAAACATATTAAAGATGAATAAATCAGTTGTAATCTGGAACTCAAAGTCGTTGGTCTTTTAATTTTTTACTCACCGACAGCCAAGCAGCGCTTAAAGCACTAATCTCCGACGTGATCAGTTCAAAATCAAAACTTGGCCCTATGCAATAAAGTAAAATTGTGGTAGATACCGGGTCTTGTGGGCGTTGTCGGCAACGAAACAGCAAATCTGTTCGCCAGAGAAGGCTCCTCTGAGTTGTTCACTGGATCTGAACCCTTCTGCGGAATATTTGATTCTGCCTTTAAATTTAACCTAAACCCTTGGGAACGCAATATGTGCATTTCTTACTGGAATAACTCCCAAGGTCTCAGACAAGCTAAAAAAGTTGTCCAACCCTTCCAAAAAAGGCAGCTGATATCCTTAAAAAAAACAGAAACGACCTAAAAAGGCTTGTGAGCTTTGTTACCGGTCACTGCCGAGTACTCTACCACTTCATCTGCCGCTGCCGCCTCTGTCTAGAAGAGAAAGAAACCGCAGAGCACATACTATGTGAGTGTGCAGCTCTGTGTAGTATCAGGAGAAGCTTTTTTTCTTTAGGGAGGTCATATCTCCAACTGACCTTAAAAACTTGCTTTTTTAACATGTTTACACACAATGCGGGCGTTGGAAAGGATAGATAGAGATAGAGAGAGAGAGAGAGAACGAGAGAGAGAGGGGAAGAGAGAGAGAGGGAGAGAGAGAGAGAGATTATGGTGTAGTGGTTTTTGAAGCTCAGTTGTTTATGCTTCAGAAAAACTGCGGGGGTCTCGTCCAGATAACTGGGGAGGTTTTGGTTATTTTTTGTCGGTGCTTCTGTTTCACAGTATTGTTTTCCCGATAACCGATGTCATCGGCAAGCTTTCGCGATTGATGTGTCTGTCCGACTTTATATAATTCATGAGAAATAAATAAATGCTTACTGACATCAGGATTTGAACCATGAACCATTAACTTGCCAATTGACCACTACACCACTGCCATTTTTATTAGGAAAGTAGAAGTACTGCTGTCATAATAGGTGCCTTCTGGCACAATAGATCTCTCTGGTCGCAGTGCCTGCACACCATATGGGCGTGGTAACCAATTTGTTTAAAAAAAAGCCATGCTTTAAAATTTAACTAAAATGACTAATTAAAATCCTAAATCAAAAACAAAACACCATGGAATGTCTTCAAACGCAAAACTTAGTAGAGTTCGAAATCCTCCTTTCACTTTATTTGATTACTGAAATTATTAGAATGTTTGGGGAATTGATACAAATATTGTAGAAATATTGCATGTAAAGACGGTACTCCAAGTACAATATTTGCAACAAGAACAAATGTAGTTACTTTTACAACCCATGAAAAATTGCTCACGTTTGAGTTATGTGGAGGAAAACATGCAACATTCCATCAGCCGCTGCTCAAAAACAATTGAGGCTACAGCTGAAACTACTGGAATCTGGAATGCAAATAGAACTAACGCGCCTTAAATGGATAGGAATGTTCTAAAATTTTGGTAGGCAAACAGAGTGCTTCGCACTGACTCTACGTCGTAGAATCCCCATATCACCCGAACAATTCAATAACAATCTAGTCTTAACATTTTAAAACCAGGGAACACAAAAGGGCCATTCAAGCCTCAACTTACCCTCTCCAAACAACCAGCCACTCTGGCAGATAGAAGAGATACTTATACCCTTAATCATCTTTACGTATGGATCCATGGTGGATGGCAGAGCGGTGGCAGGTATCTTTTCAGAGGAACCAGAACTAGCCTGTCATATAAGTTTGGGGAAATATACCTCAGTTTATCAAACCGAGATAATCGCCTAGTTGCATGCGTTGGATCACCTGAAGGATAGTCAGGTTGTTGGTAAAAATATTACTACAGCACTGGACAATCAATCAGTGATTAATCGCATGGAACAAAGAGATATCAATACATCATTGGCATTGCGAATGTATTCAGAAACTCAACTAGTGCTCACTTCGAAATGAAATGACGCTGCTCTGGGTGAGAGGGGCATGTAGGGACTGAGGGTAACGAAAAGGCAGACTCTCTAGCAAAGCAAGGGTCTACATCAGAGTTCTCTTGTCTGGAACCATTTGCAGCAATTAGCAGGGGAATAGTAGAGCACCTGATCAACAACTGGGCCGCGGCGGAACACCACAAAAGGTGGTGGTAAACCGTGGAAAGTTGCAGGTAGGCAAAAATGGCTGTTAAAATGCCGACTGGCACTACTCGTAGAGAAGTTCTAATCCTAGAGCGAAGAACATACTAAATTGGTTGATAGCGTTGGGATTTTCTGGTATCCCCTGAAGGAGATGGGTCTTCTAGAGGATGATATTTGTGAACTATGCCTGGAAGAAGTTGAGACGGCAGCACATGCTCGTACATTGGGTCAATGTCCGGCACTAGCCAGCAAAAGAAGGGAGATCTTGGGGCGCCACTGGGTGGAAACCCAGAAGATGAACCAGATTTCCGTTAAGGAAATACTAGCGTTGACACGAGGAATCAAAGCCAGAGAAGAACTGTAGAGAAATCCAGAGTCTCTCCGGCGAAGATAGATCGTGGTAGAGAGATGAAAAGGGGGCCAACACGGTGGTCTAATTCAGAAATCTCTCGAATTATATATACATATGTACAGGGTAGCCCAAAAACACTCACCCGATGTTGTTATGCTGTATCTTTAAAATAAAACGACATAGATTCATAATTTTTTTAAAGATATTTATTTGGATCTTTAATTTTTTCCATTACTTATTGAAGATGATATCGATCAAGTGGGCGCCACCATTGTTGATGACCACTTGGGCTCTCATTACCGCATTTCCAATCGTTTTGGCGAGAACTTCGGGCAATAAGTCTTGTCGGATATTCTCTTTGGGAGCTTCCAGAGTCTGCGGCTTGTTCTCGTAGACTACGTAGTGACTTCAAAAAACCAAAAAGAAAGAAGTCTGGAGCGGTCAAATTGGGCGATCTTGCCGGCCAGTGCAAATCGCCGAATGAGACCCGAAAATGCATCCTTCAAAATGTCCATTGCCCCGCGAGCTGTGTGTGCAGTTGACCGTCCTTTTGAAACCACATGTCCTCCAGTCCCAATTCATCAGTTTGCAGCAATAAAAACGTGTTGTTCATGGTTCTGTATCGCTCACCAATCACTGTAACCGTGTTACCCACGTCGTTCAGTCACAGCGGAACGGGTACTACAAGGCCTTCCGGCACCTCTTCTGTGACGTGTTGTTCCAGTTTCTTCGAGGCGAGCGGCTAAACGCCTTAGTATTTGACCAGTTGGCATAGGTAGGCCGAGAAATCTGCGCCGAAATTCACGTTGCGCCAAAGCCACTGACGAATTATTCCGTAAAAAAATAGTCACGAGTATTTCGCAATCTCTAGGAGTATAGCGTTCCATGGTTTGTCGACTTGTATTCTGCATCTACTTACTTCACAAATATCAAAACAAAGCTGACAGTTGCCGCCATTTTCAAAAGTTATAGCATCTTCCGATAGGATTATACATTTTGCGTCAATTTGTATATGAAGCCATGCCTAGTTTTGACATCCCTGCCAGTGTCATCCGTGCTGCAGGATGACATTGGGAAATACTAACAGAAAGTTCAAAAGAGAGCTATGATTTTTAGGTAGGGAATGAATTCGTTTACCTAGGCTTCTCAGTAAACTCTGAGACATTAGCGCAGAGTCTGATTACATTAGTGCCAATAGCTGTTTCTTCAGGCTAAGAAGGCAATTGAGTAGTAAATTACTCTCTCGAACAATCCTAGATAGATATATGTATGGATGTTATTATTAGGATTAAAAGGATTACGATGCCCTTGATTACTTTGAGAGAAATGTTCTTCGAGTGATCT
This sequence comes from Brachypalpus laphriformis, assembly GCA_945910035.1. Taxonomy (NCBI): domain Eukaryota; kingdom Metazoa; phylum Arthropoda; class Insecta; order Diptera; family Syrphidae; genus Brachypalpus; species Brachypalpus laphriformis. The sequence continues at coordinate 113,346,136 of OX246753.1, read as the reverse complement.
TTGGTGCTGCCAAAGGTGAGTGGAAGAGAAGATACAATGATGAATTGTATGACCTGTACACAGATGTCGACCTAGCCGTAAGAGTAGATACGCATACATCGACTGATATGGCTTGGACATGTAGAGCTGATGGACACAAACACTCTAGCCTCGAAAGTCTTCAAATCCACTCCAGAAGGGCGGCACAGGTGAAGCGAACAAGTAGAAAGGATTCAACCTTATCCCCGCAATTGGAGGCAGCTCGCTAATAACCAGAAGAAAAACACGAAGGACTCTATTTTCTGACTCTTGACGATTAACTGATAATAACTTTATAATTACGTACCAGATGTGTTATATCCGTATCATTGCGCTTATATTGAGATGCACTTCATTCCGAAATTCTTAAATTTTAAAAAATTACTTTTGAGCTCTACTTTGTATGGTGGGGTTTCAGTGTACTATGGCTGTATTGTGCTGTGCCAATTTTCTTATACACATACAATGTATTATATTTCCAATACTAATTGATATTTGAAGTATTTTTGGCCGTGTTTTTTGTACACATTTATGTCTCTTTAAAAACTACAAGCTCATTACTTTTCTAAAAGAAAACGTTGTATGTAAACTTTTCGTGAGAGGTAACAATAAATTTCAATCGCACAATTAGATTTCCCATACCTTCGCAGCACACACGTATTCCTATGCGCATCTATGCAACCCTATAATGACCTTTAAAAGTAGGTAACATTTTTGGTATTTCTTTGTTCAATAGCTAAGTAGATTTCTTTGTATTTTAAGGTCAAAATACCATTCACATGATGGAAATTGTACGATGAGAAAGAATATGGTGCTCCATTCTTTAGTAAGTGTAAGGATAAATACAAAAGATACTAAAAAGTTGGTATACAATGGGATGATCATTATGGTGTCTTTTCGTCACCGACGTAAGCAAAACTTAAGCCAGTTTTTTACTTTTTCTTATAACTTCCCATTACCACCATGCCTTCTGGACTTAAGAAATGTTCTTTATATTCCTATCGCAAGTAGGATCTCTTGTAGGATTTTTCTAACTGAATTAACTAGCTGTTAAATGCAAAATTTCAGCCCAAATTTTAAATTAACTCATACACTTTTTACATTCAGAAACCAGAAATTTATATGTGGGGCATTTCATGTAAAAAGGAAAAATTACATAAATGTTGTATTTCCACTAATTATCTATAATTAATTAAGAACCTGTAGCGAAAGTATTTGATTTTATTAACCTATAGAAAAAAAATAAAATAAAAATATGAAAACTAGTAGTTCACATATAGAACGAAACTTTTGATTAGGTTGGCAACAATATTTTCAGCAATTTTGTGAACAATAGAGAGCTATTGTAGGGGGAGAAATAAGAACATCAATGTCCAACTCGCTTCAAGATCGTTTATTTTTGAATAGATATACTCTGCTTTGTACAGTCAATTGAATGGATATACTCTGGTACAAAGTACGTATTCCATCATACACATAATATGCTAAGAGCATGCATTTTGGTAACAGAACTGGTTGTTACAGATGTGGAGACATTTCGGGTAAATCAGACGATTAGGTGGCCAGACTTACCCAGGCCAACACACATACCATAGACGGAGTTAAAATGCAGTAGATACAAGTACAGCGTGGCTTATAAGTTTGGAAAGTTATTATTAAATTGAAAATTTTTCGACTACACTATCACATGTATTTAAAAAAAAAATTTTTTTTAGATCAAAATAAAGTGGAAAGGTAAGTAAGCTTTCGTTTATTCCTACTTTGAACAAATGCATGTCGCATGTCCCACCAGTTACATGCGCTTAAGCGCATTTCTCTTTTTGGGAAAAAAATTAAAAAAAATTGAAATGTCTGCGGATTAACTGTTAGTCCACTAAGTCCTTCGAAACTTGTAGCAATTCGCGATGAACCAATTTTCGGATCAGCCTTGACCATCGTCTCAATAAATCTTTTCCAACACCAATGTTATACGTATTCCTTCTCCAAAATTGTCTACGCTGGACTGGATTGTGAAACAAACTCCTTCAACTATTTTCACATTTCTCCTCAGTTTTGAACTTCAAAATGTATTTTTTCCAATCAACAGACACTTGTATGCCTTCCACCTACTCTCGACCATAGGTCTGTCACCATCGGTGCCCTGTCCGGGATACTTCTGTCGAAGCAGCGAGAACCGCGAACGAGCGCAAAGGATAAACACAAAACAAAAACTCTTATCTCTCATGATCCGCGCTAAGAGAGCCTCATAGAGCAAATTTTGCAGCGAAATAGAATCCGCCAAAGACGCAGCGCAGCGCCGTGGCGTAAGTGGTTAGTGTGTCGGATCACTACGCATGAGGTTCCAAGTTAGAATCCCAGAAAACACCAAACAGTTTTTTCACGGTCCCACCTCTCGCGAGCGTCTGACAAACACCGAGAGTATTGTTGTCACGAAAAAAGCTTCCCAAATCGCCGTTCGGATTCGGCACTAAACTGTAGGTCCCTTCCATTCGTGTGAAAAATATAACGCACACAACATGAGTGATTGCGAGAAGCTAGGCCGTGGCACTTTAAATAGTTGTTCCGCCAAAATATTTATTTATAAAGACGCAGCGAGACTCCGGAAAGTCCTGTCAAAGGATCACTCGGTCCCAGGATTCATCAAGAAACCAGATGGTACCTGGACAGAATCATGTGCAGAGACCCTGTAACTCCTCTTTGGAACTCACTTCCCAGGGTGTAGTATCATAAATCCTGATACGGACACAACAACGTCACATGATTCAAGTGTTGGCGCTAATTACTCTCTATTCGCCGAAATTGTGGGTGAAACTGAAATGGGCAATTGACTCCTTTTCTCCTTACAAGACACCCGGCCCGGATGGTGTCCTCCCCATGATGCTACAAACCGGTAAGGAATACGTTATTCCGCGGCTAACGACCATTTTTCGCGGGTGCCTAAACTGTAATTACGTACCTGAAGCTTGGAAGAAAGTTAAAGTCGTCTTCATACCTAAAGCTGGTAAACCAACCCACACGAAACCAAAAGACTTCAGGCCGATCGGCCTGTCCTCATTCGTGTTGAAGACTTTCGAAAGACTAATTGATCTATACATTCGCTCCAAATTAAGCCCTAGGGACATGTCCCCAGCACAACATGCCTACACAAAGGGCCGATCAGTCGAAACAGCCCTGCACGAAGTGGTAGCAACAATCGAGCAATCACTCTACCACAAAGAATTCACTTTAGCGGCCTTCTTAGACGTGGAGGGAGCCTTTAACAATGTAAAAACCGAATCAATAGGATTATCACTGGACCGACTCAGAGAAGATTCCACACTCTCCGACTGGATTGAATGTATGCTCAAGACAAGACACATCAACTCGGAGCTGGGTGACAGCCAAGTAAATGCACTGGCCTCTAGAGAAACCCCGTAACGGAGGGGTCCTATCTCCTCTACTATCGACTCTAGTCGCAAATGAGATCCTTTTAAAATTAGAACACAGCGGAGTAAAAGTTGTTGCTTATGCAGACGACATCGTCCTACTTATGTCCGGCAAATTTCTCGACACTATCACCGAAGTTCTACAATCGGCCCTGAATACCCTCCATAATTGGGCGAGAAGTTGTGGACTGAACGTTAATCCAGCGAAAACAGAAGTGGTCCTCTTCACCAACAAAAGAACAATCCCAGTTTTCGGACCCCTACGACTCGGTGACACTCCACTCCAAGTGTCGGACAAAGCACGGTATCTTGGGTGCATACTTGACCGCAAACTGAGCTGGAGAGATAACACAAATGAAAGAATAAAGAAAGCGTACATTGCGTTCTATGCTTTCAGCAGAATTTTTGGTAAAAAATGGGGAGCCAAACCTGCCACAGCCATAGTCAGACCCATTCTTACATATGCGTGCATTGGTGGCCAATAGCAGAGAAAAACACGCATCTCAAATTGTTAACTAAAATCCAGAGACTTGCTTGCATAGCAACCACAGGCGCCCTTAGAACTACCCCGACTGCAGCACTTGAAACAATTCTCGCTCTTCCACTAGACTTATTTGTTAAGAAATCAGCCGCGATGAGTATCCTACGCCTAAAAGAATCTAACCTATGGAGAAAGGGCCACATGGGCCACCGTAGCATCTCAAGATGGGCTCACCTAGACACCACCACGGACTATCTGCCGCCATCCCCCGACTTCAGCCTAAACGTCAAAACGGTCATCCCATCAAGGGAATACTGGGAAAATGGTGGGGCCATTAAAACGCATAGTATTTCAGTCTTCACTGACGGGTCCAAAACAAACGAAGGAGTGGGTTCGGGTATCTACTCAGCAGAACCCGATATTGCTATATTACTAAGGCTTCCAAACCACAGTGGTGTGTTCCAGGCAGAAGTCCTAGCGATAGCAGAGGCGGCACGAAAATTATCCACGAAACTTGTTGCTAGGAACGAGATTGATATCTACGTATATAGTCAAGCTGCTATAAAGGTAATCTCATCCGCGGTTATAAAATCAAAGCTAATAAAACGATGCCGCGAGGAGCTTAACATGCTTACCCAAAGCCACCATGTAACACTCTGGTGCGTCCTAGGACACAAAGGAATTCCAGGGAACGAGATGGCGGATGAATTGGCAAGAAAGGGATCAGAACAAGACCTGTCAATGGTCCAAAGCCCAGTCCTACCTCCCCTAATACTTGTTAAATCTAATATAGCACTTGACTTCAAACGACAAGCAGAATAAAGATGGAGAGTGCTCCCTTCATGTCATGTCTCCAGAAGCATCTGGACAAAACATGACAAGATGAAAACCAAGCTCATCCTTACTCAAAATAGACAAAACTTGGCGCTTCTCGTAAGTATCATTACCGGCCGCAACTTATTGGCAGCCCACCGGAAGAGAATGCGGCTAAGTACAGATGAAATCTGCAGAGGATGCGGCAATACAGACGTAGAGGAAGATACGGAACACTTCCTCTGCAAATGCCCTAGTCTCTGCAGTATCAGGAAAACGGCCCTTGGAGAGTATTTCTTCAACCATCTGCGCAACCTGTCTGAAAATTCACCAACCACCATCATGAAATTTATAACTTCTTGAGGGTGGTTCAGGGGAGGCCGTTCCACTAGCATAGAACTATAGCTATTTTGTTTTTTTTTTTTTTCCTCTTTGCAGTTCTTCAGCCAAGAAACTCCATGCGCTCATTCGTTGCAGCTAACCCCTTTAACCTAACCTAACCTATCTCTCATGTCTCAATTCTCAATTCGAATGACAATTTGAGATATGAGTGCTATGTGCATATGAGAACACACTCGCCAAGAATCGAGATATAAGATGTGTATCCCAGTAAAATAGTACTCGATTAATTTTTTTTTCACGGATAGTAAAGCAAATGAATCGAGTACTATTTTACTTGGATAAACATCTCATATCTCGAATCGTGGTATTAGTCGAAAAGAGAGCTTTGTTTATTCAACCACTTGGGGGTGTATTCTCATATGCATATAGAACTTATATCTCGAATGATCTTTCGATTAAACGGCTCAATCGAGTACTAATGTCTCGATTCTTTAAGTCATTCGATTATGCCCATCACTAGTTCGGGATTGAGCAATTCTGAAAAGTGCTCGCTCCATCTGCGTAAGATTTCCTCCTGATTGGTAAGAAGTATATTTGATTTCCTTCCTCTGAGTGTCGGCGGACGGTCTGCCAGAACATCTTATTTGCAGATCTGTGATCAGTGATCACGTTCCAATTGTTTACCAAACTCCTTCCAAGATTGTTTTTTCCCTATTTTTGCTCCTCAGTGTACCGATCTCCTCGTCTCTCTGATGGCTTCTTAAACTCCGGGCGTTTTAAACGAAGAATTTCTTTTCTCACCACCAGCTGCCACACCAAGCCGCTTCACTCCACAAACATCTCCCGCAGAGGCAATGACCGCTGTTGAGAACAGTTGCCACCCTTCCTATACATTTGATGGAAAAGTTGGAATTCGTTCAAACCTTTCAGATATTTGCGCGCAAATGTCTCCTGTATCTCAATGTTCTGTAACCTCTTCTATCGTATGCGTGTAACCATCCTCGGTTTGCGCTTTGGTAGGTGAGGCACTCCATCGCTAAAATAAAATTTACACAGCACTAAGTGGTGATCAGTTACTTGTAAAGTAAAACTCTACCAAATACGACTAAATATTTTAATCTAGTATATGTATTGACTTCAGACAATAAAAAAGTATTTAAGTATTTACCATTAGTCAAGGTCTTTAAGAAAGAAATAGAGTGTGTGTGTTATTGTTTACAAATTTGTTAAGCTTGTTTTTCAGAACTACTCAATTTAAGAATGAATTAACCTGAATGTATGATTTCTGTATTCCTACAGAAAAAACCGATTGTGTCATTAACACACGTGTAGTTACGTGTTAAATATTATAGAACTTGTATAAGAAAAACGTTTACATATGGTATAAGGAAAACACTGCTTTATGAAACTTTTCTTGATACACGATTCTATACTAGAACTTACACATAAGTAGTAAAATTCGTAAAATAAAGTTTGAGTTCATATTTGGTTATTTACAATAATAAAGCTCAGTATGTTTTTATGCGATTTTAAATGAAGTGCAATCACAATCAGGATTTAGATCTAGATTTTGATAATCCCGTTATAAGAAAACTAAAAAACGGTTGTTTTTTTTCCGAGGGTAGGTGAAAAATCTTCCATAGACACTATGAGAATAGCAAGCGCGTGCTCATAGTAGTGTCAGATTCTTACTGACTAAAAAAACACCACCCTTCGATATAAATTTGTTAGATATCGCAACTAAGTATTAACTAATCAAGCAATTTTTCTATCATGAAATAAGCAGGTTCTTTCCACAGAAAGATCCTGCATATTCCACAATCTAGACTATCTAGACAATCTAGACGCGGTTAATCATTATCTCGCCAAGTCGAAAGGTTTCGTCCTTTGTAGTCGGCGCAATAAATTGCTTTCATCCAAAATTTGTAGGACTGTATTGTTGACATGTTCGATTAGTCGGTTTCTATGCTTTCTCGCGAAGCTTCTTGTTTCAGCTTCGATTGTCGGAATTACGAGATCCCTGTAGATATCGTCATTTCTACTATACCACGGTGCTTGGACAATTTCTCTTAGCACTTTATTCTGAAAAGCTTGTAAAATATTTGCATTTGTTTTCTTGGTATAACCCAAAGTTGTATACCGAAGGTCCACACCGGCTTTAGCACTTGCTTGTATAAAAGCAGTTTGCTCTCAGTACTAAGTTGGGAATGTTTTCCGAGTAACCAGTACATTTCTCTATATTTGATTTCGAGTTCTTTACGTTTCATTTTCACGTGCGAATTCCATTTCAGCCTTGCGTCGAGTGTCATTTCCAGGTATTTCGCCTCGTTTGCAAAGGGTATTCGGGCCAAGTTTAGGAAAATTAGGAAGTTATTAGTTTACTTGTAAGTGAAATTCGCGTGAACAGATTTAGATTCGTTGAGGGCGATCCGCCAGTCCCTCGTCCATTCATTTACATTATTCAGTGAGTTTTGCAGTTTTGCAGTCGTTTCTTCGATTGTTTTGTCTACCGCTAAGATAGCGGTGTCATCGGCAAACGTAGCAAGGATAGTGCCATCTTCGTTCAGTATATCACGAGTATATAGCAAATAGAGAAGCGGCCCAAGAACGCTTCCTTGTGGTACGCCAGCCGAAGTTTCTTTGAAATCGGAGTATTCGACTCCATGTCTAACACGAAAGAGTCTATTCCCGAGATATGATTCTAGAATATCGTATAAGCATACAGGGAGAACTTGTCGTAGTTTGGATTTCAAGTTATCATGCCACACCTTATCAAAGGCTTGCGAGACGTCAAGAAATACGCTTCAGCAAATCTTTTTTTCTTCAAATGCTTTCTCGATTACGTCAGTAATTCTATGCACCTGCTCAATCGTCGAATGCTTACTTCTGAACCCAAACTGGTGGTCAGGGATAAGATTATTTTCTTCTATAACCGGTTGGAGACGCCTTAATAATATCCTCTCGAAAATTTTCGATATGATTGGAAGAAGCGAAATTGGTCTATACGATTTTACCTCATTTAGCGGTTTTCCTGGTTTTAAGACCATTATGACTTCCGCAACTTTCCATTGGCTCGGCACTTGTTTTAATCTGAGCGCAGCATTTACAATATGGAGAAGCTTAATCAATGCTTTTCTAGGAAAAACTTTGAGAATTTCTCCGGTAATCAAATCATAACCTGGAGATTTCTTAGGCTTTAGATTCTCGATCTCATGTTTGAGTTCCCTTAGCGTTGCACTTGTGAGCGTCAAGTCGTCAGATGGTAAATTCAGCCTATTACGGTTGTCGTAAACCACTTCACCATCGTACGGTTTAAAGGTTTCTTCCAGGTTGGCCGCAAAGACGTCCGCTTTTTCTTTATCTTCCCTCGCCCATTCATTTTAACTTAATTTGAATGGCGGCGCGGGAATTTTGGGCCTTTTGGTGCCTTTTACAGCTTTCCAAAGTGAATAATTGAAATCTTTTTTCGCTGTTAAACTTTCAAGGTAAGAGCCTATTGCACGATTCTTAAAATCCTTAATAGTCTTCTTCAACAAATTGCACAGACGATTCAAGTGTGCTTTATGCTGCGGAGCACGACTTTGTTGCCATTTTTTACGAGCTTTCTTTTTTCCTTGACCAATTCTTTTATTTCCGGAGGATATCGTAAATCGTATCTGTCGGGCGTTTTCCTTGGATTGGGCGTATTATTCCAAGAGGCGAGCTGTACGATCTCAACGAAGCGATCAACTTCAACCTCAAGTTCATAGGGTGTCGTAAGTGCAACGCTTAGTTCAACATTATCTTCAATTTCGTCCCTAAAGCCTTCCCAGTTAGTTGTTTGACCAGTTAATCTCGCTGGCTCTAGGTTATAGTCTAGTTTTTCGCTGATTGTTAAGATAACCGGGGAATGATCAGACGACAGATCAAAGCTCTCTTTAACTTTTATATGGTTGGTAGATATTCCTTTCACATCTAAAAAAAGTTAGTCTCGCAATACTGACTTGTCTGTTCGTGTTAGCGTTGCCATATTATTTCTGCGGAAAACTGTCCGTAACAGAAAATAAAACTGTTAACTTAATAAAAAAAACTGTCACTTCCAAAAAAAAGAAAATATTTATTTTTTGTTTAAACATAAAGAATTCAATTCACAAAATATTATATGATACAATAAATAAAGTAACAAAGAAATGAACAAAGTCTGTGTTGTCCATTCCATGCATCATAGAAAGTAAGTATATAAATTTACTCATTCAATTAAGTATAAAAGTTTATACATTTATTCTATATATATTTCTTGTGTAAATTTCTGAAACATGTCCTTCGTAGAAAGAAAATTTGTACAATCAATATTAAGAAATTAAGAAAAATATGTTTTGTATTAGGCATGCGGTAATCTAGTACAATATCTGAGCTCATAAAATAAGCCCATGGAAAACCGACTATATTTGAAGAAAAATATAAGCAAAAATAATTAAAACTTGCTAAAACTGCTAAAATTTAGAAAAAAACTTTAATTTTGGAGAAAAAACTTAAAAACTGCACCACTTCAAAAAAAACTGTCATTTTCAGATTAATCTGTCAATATGGTATCGCTGGTTCGTGTGCATATGCTCTACTGCAGCCTAACACGCCATCTCTACTGGCGATCAATTTATCGCAGAAAGCAAAGTATTTGTGCTGCCCGTTTTCTGATCCTCTCAGGCCTATTCCAGACGTTTATTTGAACGAATAGAACAGTGCTTCACAAGTGCGAAAAGTTCAAATATCTAGAATCTACCTGTGATGACGACATCAATCTTCACGTAAGCGTATGGTGGGTGAAGTGGCGAGAAAACTTCGCTATCTTCTGTGACCGACAAATGCTCCCTAATTTGAAAGAAAGGCTCTACGTCGTAGTCGTGCTTCCAGTGCTCACACACGGTTCAGAATGTTGGACGATGTACAAAAAGTATGAGTGAATTAACGGCAGCTGAGATGAAGATGCTTCGCCTGACATCAGGAATGACAAAGTTTGATCGAATAAGTAGTTCGAAGATCCGTGGATGGCTTCACGTCAAGGAAACCATCTTACGAAAAATAGAGCGCGACCGGCTGAGCTGGTATTCCCACGTTCAAAGAAGAGACCATTTGAGCCCTGTTAAAAGGGTAATATCAATGAACATTCTAAAGACATCGAGGCAGGAGAGGCAGTCGTTTCACCATTTTCCCTGGCAATCAGTGGGAAATCGTGGCAATTGTCATACAAACGTTTATAAATGAATTGGTAATCAGGGTTATCGTGAATAAATTTTCCCTCAGACTTTTTCCCCCGAACAAAAATTAGGTATCTTCAAAAAAGACGAAATAATTCCGCGAAAAAGAAATAGATATCATGAATGACAATTCAGCAGAATTTTCAACGCAATCGCGATATTAAATTTTACCCCGATGAATTTTTTTCCTATTTTTAAAGGTAACTAATTTTTGTTCGGGGGAAAAATTCCGAGGGAAAATTTATTCGCGATAACCCTGAATGTTTAAGGTGCGTTTTGGTGAGACGTCGCCTCTCAGTGAAGTCAGATTTAGCACGGAGTATTAACAACGATAAGTGACTGGAAACCACTTTAGCTCTTCTTCTCAGTCAAAACTGAGTTGGGATGTTTAGTTTGCGCTACTCTTTTTCAGAGGGCACTGAAAAGAGCTTTTCATTCAAGTTGAATGATTCAGTATTTCACAAATTTAAGCACAACTTTTTCACACTTTTTAATTCAATCACCAATCTTCAAACCATAAAAAAGTTTTAAACCAAATTGACCGGGGATCGTTTTGTGGAGAAGCTTTCACTTGACTTTGCATAATTCTCACCAAAAAGCACATATAGCTTTGATGCGACACTTCGTCAAATATTTTAACGGAGCCCAGTTTTCTAGTGAGAATTTCCAAATGTTTGACCATTTGCCACATACATACATATGTAGGGTAAACTGTCCCACAGTGGCTCATGTTCCACAGTGAATCTTTTAAATTTACAGAATCTCTACCTATAAGAGAAAAGCGAAGTAAAGGGAAAATAAACCGCGTTTCGATCCTTTATGAATTTACCTGGCAATTGAAGTAGTGCGCTCGTCAGCGTCGGTTGTGCTCAAGGAAATGTGAATTTTACTGGTAAGTAAATTAGAAATCGTGCTTTTTATTTTTGTTCGATTTCAAAAGGTAATGTGCTTAGTGAGATTTGTGGGATAGAGTTTAAAATGTTGTTTATCATTATTAATTAAAATTAGTATGTCAATGAAATTTGTGAAATAGCTTTTTTTATAAAAATATTTTTCTCCAAAAAGTCACTATGTCCAACAGTGAACCAGATCATAGTCGTACACAGTGAACCAGACACAACTATATGCAATATTTTAACAATAAGTTCACAATTCAACGAAAATAAGGCAAGCTGCTAATGAAAAACAAATTCCATACGCAAGATTGAGAAAATATTTTCTCAAAACACAAAATCAAAATATAGCGAGCAGGAATTGGAAGTAATGAGGTTTACTCCAAACTATACCGTAAACCTTATATTCACAGAGGAACAAGAAGCCACTTTAATAAAGTATCTCAACGACTCAGCATACTTATTTTATGGTTTGACAAATGTGGATTGCCGGAAGTTGGCATATGAAACTGCAGAAATTAACAAATTAAAAATTCCCGAATGCTGGAAGGAGGAGAAAATCGCTGGCGTTGAATGGTTGCGATCGTTTCGCAAAAGACACCCTAGCTTGACTCTGTGAGCTCCTGAAAGCTGTAGCTTGGCTCGAGCAACAGCCTTTAACATCGGAAAATATTATGACAACTTAGAAATAGTCATTAAGCGCCATCCAAATTTCTTAAATGGCACAAGAATATATAATCTGGATGAAACGGCAACAACGACGGTGCAAAAATCTCAAAAAATTTTAGCACCTAAAGGCATAAGATGTCTTTCCAAAGTTACCAGTGGTGAGAGAGGGACTTTATCTACAACATGTGCATAATCTGTGCGAGTGGACAAGCTTTTCCACCTGCCATTGTTTTTCCAAGAAAGAACTTTAAAAGTTATATGCTTAAAGGTTAGACTTAAGCAAAAACTTATTTTGTCTTCGATAATTAATACGGTGTTTATTTTCTTAAAGGTACACCTCCACCCAGTGGATGGATGAATTCTGAGTTATTTGCTTACGTAATGAAGCACTTTATTCAACACACTTCCTCATCTATGACAAATCCCTCGCTGCTTATTCTGGTTAATCATGAATCATTATGAAATAATAAATAAACACTATAGGTTCACTGTGAACTACCCGGTGGTTCACTGTGTCCACCCCCTAGTACACAGGGAACCAATTGAGGTGCGTTTTAAAAAACTCAAAATTTACTATTTTCTATGATCTTTCTAAAGCTGCATGTGGTGAAATACAAAGCTAATAAAGCAAATAATAAGCACCTTCAAACCGTTTAAAGATTAAACCAATAGTTTAAAAACTACATCAAGTCAAACGCAAATTGGTCCACTGTGGGACAGTTTACCCTACATATGTATGTAACTGAATAACAGCTTATCTTTCTTCTCCTACACCTGAATTCACGCGTAATTTTAAACAGCATAAACTTGGATTAAATAAATTCCTTTTTTCTTCTGGGTTTTAAGATAGCCTTGATTTTAGGGTTGTATGAAGATTTTCGTGACTAACTGTAGGTACGCAGGTATGCACAATCGTTTCATTTCCTCCATTCACAAGATTTATGCAGACTTCTACTTAATATGTTTTCCTCACAGCTTTATGTAAAGTTTGAAATGCGAAACTTTGTGAAGTTCCCACATCTGTGCCGCTAAAATAACAATGCTTTCGTTTTTACAGTCCCAATTCATTAACGCAATATTATTTATTTTAAATCGTGATATACAGTACATATTTATATTATGTATATATTAATTTAAATCAGACATTCATGTTTGTATGCTTATGAGCATCTGTTGCTAAATACCCGCCAATGTTCATATTTGATTCTATACCTATAACGATGTCGAAAAGATGGCACAGCACAGCACTGCTCAGCGGCGTCGCGTCGACGAAGTGGAGGTAAGCAAAAGTGAGATTGGGATACCCTGCCCATACCCGCTGATCCGATAACCAACCGCAACTAGAAACATATGTACATATGTACATATATATGTTTGTACATACACATATATGTACCTACTTTCATCGGAATCCAATTGCCGGCCCCGGCTGCTTCACTTCCGCTCTTCATCCATCCATTCTCAATTTTACACGTGATACACACCAGCAGACATCGACAACGCAGCACGCTCGAATTAACCGGGGCCTTTCAGCCTTTCAACGGGCGGCAAACAGACGAAGCCATCCAGCTAGTTCGCTTACTTATTTCTCTCACGGCACGGCACACCACAGCGACAAGCTAGTATCTATCCTCCTAACCTCACTCTATGTGCATATCCAACGGTTATACAACAACAAACAGTGTGCACTTACTTTTTTCGTCTTTTGTTTTGTTTTCTAGCCGTTTCCTTTCCTCGCGCGCAAATTGGATACTGGGGCGAACCTCACTCAATTTTGGTCTATAAACTCTACACTGGAGGGAACAAGAAGGCGAATGTTCGACAAAGAATGTTTTCAGGTCATTAATTTTATTTTATTATCAAAAATACATAATGTACTGCAAGGGTATATAGTATACAATATTTGTACGTATGTATCTATGTACATACATACACCCGTTCCATTGTTCTGCCATGCGACTGTCGCAAGCAGGGAGGCGACGAGATAATGCTGTGTGCGGTGTATGTATGTACCTTCAGTACATACTTCAGATGGTGAGTTATGCGATGTGTAGTGTGGTGGGGGATAGATTGGCAGATAAACAAAAGGTTATGTGCGATTAAACCCGCCTGACTCAAGTGATAATTACGTTGATTGTGAATCCACCACCACCTTCTGTGATCGGCTGTGATGTGACGTGATTGTCGTCGCTGTTCGCTTCGCTGGTGGTGAATAATTGGCGCCATCTACAGTGTGTTTTTCTGCGTTTAATGATTACATTACGTTTGATGCTGAAGTTTTGTTTGATAGCCATCTCATCATAAAATTTTATATGTACATACAGACATCCCTCAATTTTTATGGGTTGTCCTTAATGATTTGTAGGTAGGCGGGGTTGCCATGTTTAATTTGATTAGATAAGACATCTGTTAATTAACGGAGGGCGTTCTTTTTAGGTACAGTTAGCCAAAAAACGTGATAAAAGAAATATTTTGTAGGTACATACATATGTATGTATGCAGGTATACACATTTGAATGAATCTCTTTAGTTCTAAAATGTACCTGATTTCATTCAACGTACGTTCAAAATAATAGTATGGTAGGGCTGCCAAAGGTCGAACACTTTCTAAAAAAAGCCGATAAAACGGTGTAATTTTTCAAATTTCGAACTATAAATGCAAAATTGTTCATTTGCATGTGCAAACAATTAAAGTTCAATGATAAAAAAATTACAGTTAGCTGCTAGGTTTCAACGATTGCGGTCATTTAAAGTATCGTTAAAAAAAAAAACGGTTAAAGCGTTGCGTGAAATTGTGCTTTTTTGGTGCACGAGTAAAAAGTCATGAGTGACTTTTTTTACATGTTTTCTATTAGGTAATATTGGTGGTGTTATGTTTACTTACAAATTTAATCGAAAAACTTTAACTCTCGCGGAAGTCTATGGAGTCGGACTACTGTTTACAACAACAGCACGCAAGGGCCTAATTTCCTGGCAGCCTTATAGTGATAGGATTATGACGGCCAGATTCCGGATTAGAGCACGATGCGTCACCATCATACAGTGTTATGCCACAACGAATGGCTCGTCTGAGGACGAAAAGGAGAGCTTCTACAATCTATTAAGTGCCGTCTTCAACACAACACCAAATGGAGACATTGTCATAGTGAAGAGGTATTTGAATGCCAAGGTAGGTAACGACAACTTCTTCTTCTTTCTTCTTCCTTTTATCAGCGAGGCTATGATCCGAAAACAAGGGATCACAGCCCTCCCACTTCACTGCATTTCTACTGATCCGCCTGTGGGGTTCGCCTATTTGACCTCAGAAAATATCGGCAGGCCTGCCGATTTTGGATCACTCGGTTACTGAGGCCAATGAAATGCCGATGTCGTCGCATTTGTCTGCTCCAGGCGTTTATAGGCCTGCCTTTCCTACATCGCGATGTCTTTGGAACGTGCATAGATATTGCCTTTTTAACAGGGTTCAAATGATCTCTTCTTTGAACGTGGCAATACCAGCTGAGCCGGTCGCGCTCTAATTTGTGTACGATGGTTTCCTTGATGTGAAAGCTTCCACGGATCTTCGAACTTCTTATTCGATCAAGCTTGGTCACTCCTGCTGTCATGCGAAGCATCTTCATCTCAGCTGCCGTTAATTTACTCTCATACTTTTTGTACATCGTCCAACATTGTGAACCGTATGTGAGCGCTGGACGTACAACTGCGGTGTAGAGCCTTCCTTTCAACTTAGGGGGCATTTTTCTGTCACAGAAGATAGCGGAATTTTCTCGCCACTTCATCCACCCTACGCTTACACGATCATTGATGTCGTCATCACAAGTTGCTTTGCTATTGAACTTTTCGCACTTGGGAAGCACTGTTCCATTCAAATAAATGTCTGGAATAGGCCTGAGTGGATCAGAGAACGGGCAGCACAAGTACTCTGTCTTTTTTGAACTAATGCGATACCCATTTCCCTCCAAAACGTCCACCCACACATCAAGTGCTCGTTGCAGGGATGTAGGATCCTCACTTATGATGGCTCCATCGTCAGCAAAGAATAACTGATGTACCTTGGGGTCCATCACTTTACCTTCAAGCAGATAATCAAGGACTGTAATAAAGAGCAAAGGACTTAAAACGCTTCCCTGGTGCACCCCGACTTTGATTGGGAACTCTTCGGTTACTCCAGCGGGACATCTTACTCTTGTCTTTGCTCTTTCGTACATGTCCATGATCATTTGTACATAGGTTTCTGGAACCCCTCGATGTCTTAGGTAGGTAGGTAAGGACAACGAAGGGCTCAAACATGTAATCGGGAAGCATGGACTAGGCAACCGTAATGACAACGGCGAACAGTTTGTGGATTTCTGCAATGCCAACCGCCTTGTGATAGGTGGCACCATGTTTGAGCACAAGACCTGCCACAAAGTCAGCTGGGTTTCCAACGATAGGCAAGCAACCTCCAATCAAATTGACCATTTTGCCATCTGCCGCTGCTTTAGAGGTAGTCTCCTGGACGTCCGAAACATGCGAGGGGCAGGTGTGGGGATAGTACGAGATCACCCTCTTATGATAGCTACTCTCAAACTATGCACTGCTGCAGTTCGAAGATCCCATGACAACACAAGAATGCCCAGGTTCAACATGGATAGACTTAGTCATCCCTCAGTGCGCCAACAATTAAGGGAGCACCTTTCGCAAGGTGTGGGAGCAATTAGCAGCTCACTGCCTGCAACCATTCAAGACCATTGATGTGCTGTGAAAAATGTTTTTACATTTGGTGCTGAAAGAATTGTCGGTCGATTGAAGGGAAGACATAGGGCGTGGCTTTCCGAGGTTGCCTGGAGACGGATTGGCGAACGAAAACAGCTGAAAGCTCACATTGCAGCTACTCCAGCAGCAGTGAGAAGCGAGCCCGAGTCCCTATATCGCATGAAGATGAGAAAAGTTCAGCGTAGCGTGCGACGTGACAGGCGCAACTACATCAACGCGCTGGCTATAGAAGCAGAAGAAGCTGCACGGAGAATCCCCAAAGAGCTGACAGGTGGTCGCAGCTCCAGCCAACACTTAGTGAAAAGCCTAGACGGCTCCTTGGTCATTTCGAATGAGGACCAGCTGAATAGATGGAAAGAGCATTTTGCTACGGTTTTAAACCATGTATTCACTAGCGATATGCTTCCAAATCAGACTGAGGTGCCCGATGTGAGAAATGCTCTAAAACGCACCACGACTCCCAGTAAGGATGAGATCACTACCGCGATCAAGGCACTCAAATCCAACTTGACGGTATTCCTGCAGAACTCTTAAGAGCAGCACCAAGAAAATCGGCTGGACTTCTGCTTCCACTTTGAGAGCTTGGTAAGGTGAGAGCTTTCCTAACGAGTGGAAAA
This sequence comes from Brachypalpus laphriformis, assembly GCA_945910035.1. NCBI lineage: Eukaryota > Metazoa > Arthropoda > Insecta > Diptera > Syrphidae > Brachypalpus > Brachypalpus laphriformis. The sequence goes on along the minus strand of OX246753.1, from coordinate 113,328,889 downwards.
AGGGAATGATCGTCAAGCTTCCTAAGAAAGGAAATTTAATGGAGTGCGGAAACTGGAGGGGTATCTGCGTGCTGCCTGCTGTAGCTAAGATAATAGCTAAAATCATCCTTGAGCGAATCTAACAACATCTCGAAGACACACTCGATGCGGAACAAGCAGTTTTCCGCTCTGGATCCTCCTGTGCCGACCACATCAACACCCTGCGGATTATCATCGAACAGTGTGTTGAATATCGATCGCCACTACACCTGCTGTTCATCGACTTTGAGAAGGCGTTCGAAAGTGTCAAGAGGGAGTTTATTTGGCGGGCCTTACGCAGGAGAGGTATTCCCAATAAACTTATTGCTATTATCAAAGCTACATATGTATGAAGACTCCAAGTGTCACGTTCTGCACAGAGGAATTTGAGATCCAAAGTGGGGTATCCTTTCACCAATACTATTCCTATTGGTGATTAGCGATGTGCCTAGTGCAGCTTTGTCGACGGGAAACGGAGGAATTCGATGGACTCTTACATCTCAACTGAAACATCTTGACTACGCAGACGATGTATGCTTACTCTCCCACAGAATTATGGACCTCCACCAAATGACAGCAGATGTGGAGAGGGAGGCAGGTGTCGTCGGGCTGAAAATGAATACGGCAAAAACTAAAATTATCAGCCTTGGAACAAACTCATCGGCTCAAATATGCATTGCTGGACAACCGGTAGAGAGGCTAGAGGATTTCCAGTATCTTGGAAGTATTGTCTCGACCGATGGTGGAACCGAACTGGATATAGCCAACAGGATCGCCAAAGCAAAGTCCGCGTTCGGGATGTTATCCAAAATATGGCGAAGCAATGCAATCAGTTTGAGCACCAAAATAAGACTGTTCCGCTCCAACGTTGAATCCGTGCTGCTATATGGTTGCAGCACGTGGAGAGTGACCACAACTATCACCAAAAAGCTGCAAACGTTTGTTAATAGGTGCCTGCGCAATATCTTAAGGATTTTCTGGCCCAACCGTATCTCTAACGAAGACCTTTACGAGAGAACGAGTCAGGAACCAATAGGCACAACCATCCAACGGCGGAAGTGGCGGTGAATTGGTCACACGTTCCGAAAGGGTGACAGTTCCATAGCGAACCATGCTATGCCATTGAACCCTCTAACTCAGGATGGCAGAGGACCTGGCGGTCCGAGGAAAACATGGCGCAGAACAGTCGAGAAGGAGGCACGGCAGTTAGGGAAAAGTTGGGGAGAACTCAGACACATTGCCAGAAACCGTACACGATGGTGCGTAGGCGTAGTAGAGGCCCTAGGACCCACAAGGGGATACAGGACATAAGTAAAGGAAACACTTAAACATTTACTTTTTTTTTACAAATTAAAGATTTGGAGAGTATGGTTAAAAAGAATCGCGATTGCTTCATTGTGGAGCGTAAGGCTTTATGATATTTTCATAGCCTAAAACTTTTTAAGAAAAGGCTCCTCTAACTTTAAACGGAACAACATTCAGGCATTGTTGGAAACTATTGTAGTTTTTTTCTAACTTTACTTACTGGTGTACGATCTGCTGAGACAAGACGATAGATTATTTGGTGGGTTTTCTTTATTAAGCATATTTTCTAACCTAACGTAAGGGAATATCTTTACTTCATTATTACTATCATTACTTTTAAATGGTTACTTCAACCGGTACCTGTACAAGGTGAAAAAAGTAGGGAGTGCAGCCTGCCAATACGTATCACACCTTCTTCACCTGTAACAAGTGAGCAGCAGAAGGAAATAGCCTGGATTCGGAGATAGGAAACTTTTCTCCAAAAAATGTCGGAAACAAGATGTTCTCGAGTATTGACATATGGAATAAAATATCTTTATTCATTAAGACAGTACTCAGATTGAAAAAGAGGGAGAGGAGGAAGTTAACATACCCTCATTAAAAAACTTTGGCCGCGGTAATTTCAGCAAATACAGAACCGATTAACGTGAAATACATTTTATAATATTCTTTATTCCACGATATCCAGTTAGGATATTTTTCTTAGTTTAAATGTTGTTCATTCATAAGAAAATTAAAAATTGTTATTTTTTTTTATACAAAACTTGTTTTATTAAGGTTGACCTACATACTATATTCACTCCTAACTTTAAATCAATTTAAAAGATTGCTAAAACAAAAATTCTTGCGTGAAGTCGATATGCTACGCAAATTGTACGCTCTTATTCTTTTCTTAACTACATCTATATGCTGAGAAATAAAAAAATAACTTTTTTAAAAACATCCATTATTTTTATTTGTTTACATCGGCGACTTCGATTCAAATGGCACTGACGAGGTTGCTGCTTTGTTTCATTATCATTCAGCAGTTCTCGCACGCTCTCCCTCCCATTCCTACTCCTATTTTGTATGGCCAAATGTTTGTGTATCATACTTTCTCTTTAGATTTGTTTGCGGCCTTGCTTATATTCAGTCACGCTATTGAACCAAATGTGCGGGAGGGTCTTAGGGAAAGTAGAAGACATATTACATTAACTGCGTTCCGGACAGCGAAACAATGAGCTCTCATTCCTAGATGGCTTAACTCTAATCATGGACATCATCTTTATGTTGAGTGATAAGCGGCTTCGTGAATTTGGAGTTCCAGAACCAAAAAGGATTAATCAAATGGACTTACAGCATCAATACACACAAGAAACCACATACGATAAGCACTATTTAACACAGTATGTGCAAAAAATCTACCAAAACTGAATTCAGATCAGGAAATTGCTTTTAATCAAATAACAGAGAGCGTAGATTTGAAAAAAGGGAGAACTGGAGGAACTGGGGAAACTTTTTTGTTGAATCTTTTGCTGGCAAAATATAGGTCAGAAGGTGAAATAGTTCTCGCTGTAGCCTCTTCTGGAATCACAGCAACCTTGCTTAAGAGAAACTGAATTTTTCATTCCATGCTTAAGTTGCCAATAAACATCATTACTCATCAAGAAGCTAATTTCTCTGTTCGAAAAAACAATTCCATAGCAAAGGTTTTCAAAGAAGCTGTGCTTATAATTTGAGATGAATGTTAAAAAGGATTTAAAATCTTCGTCGACGCTTATGGGGAGTAACAATGATTTTTCTGTGTGATTTTCGTCAAAGTATGCCAGTTATTCCCAAATGCACTCGAACCGATATCATCGAAACTTGCCTTAAATCATCTTCTACCTGGCAACATGCCCAAAAGCTTAAACTTAAAACCAATATGTATGAGAGCACAGCTAACTAAAAATACCGACAATCGCGAGTTCACATCCCTTCTGTTAATCACTGAGTGACCTGCAGGTACCAAACTACCTACTGTGGATAATTGTGAACTATTTCGAAAACAGAACCCTTTACTATGATACAGAAGAGGGACCAAAGAGGTACAAAATCACGGGAGGAGTTCCACAAGGGTCGGTCCTGGGGCCAATTCTATGGAACATAATGTACGATGGCATTCTAGGAACACAAAGGCCAAACGGAGTAGACATCATCGGTTATGCCGAAGATATATCGCAATTGTAGTAGTGGCCAAAAAATTAGAGAAAGTTGTGCAAAACTGCACTCAAACAATAGCGAACGTGAAGCTATGGCTACAGACCAAAAAACCGAAACCGTTCTCATAAGCAGCCATAAAAAAGTGGAGCACCTCACCATACAGGTCGGTGAGCAAACTATCGAATCGAAGCCGTACATCAAGTACCTGGGAGTGTTACTGGACAACAGACTCAGCTTCAGGGACCACCTATTGTACGCAGGCCTCCTAGGCCTCCGTACTGCCTCCCAGGCATTAGCGGCACTATGCAAACTAATGCCGAATATTGGGGGACCAATGCAGCCAATCAGAAATCTCTTAACAACCGTGAGTAGTTCAATATTCCTGTATGTGGCCCCAAGATGGGCACGCATCGTAAGTCATACATTAGAACGATGAACTCGGCGCATAGAATCGCATCTTTAGGGGTATGCTGCGCCTTTAGAACTGTATCAGCGGATGCGATGAGCGTAATATCAGGCCGAATGATGCCTGTCGATGTAAACGCGAAGAAGACTGCGGCCCTACGTGAAAACGACCACGATGACGGAACAGCAGCTATAGAAGCTATAAAAGCAGAATGGCAACATAGGTGGAACAAAGCAACCAAAGGGCGATGGACATACAAATTGATCGCCGAAGTTGAAGAATGGATTAGCAGAAACTACGGGGAGGTAAACTACTACCTAACACAATTTCCATCGGGACACGGATGCTTCCGGGAGTATCTCTACAAGTACAAGCACGCATTCTGCCAGCACTGTGAAGCAAAAGTACAGAACGCAGAGCATGTACTGATGGAATGCCAAAATTATACCAAGGCCAGGAACATCCTAGTAAGAACAATTGGCGGGCAAGTGACCCGAAGAAGCCTGACCTCATTTATGTTGGCGAGGAGCGAAGGCTGGGAGACTGCAAATGAAGTAATCACAAGTATGATGCAGCAACGTGAGAAACGACGATCCTGCCAGCTCTGGCAGCTAAAAAGAAATGACGAAATGTCAAACCTGCCCTTGCGAAGGAATGCCTTGACTGGCAGTGCCGCAGGGAAACAACAGGACAGAGAAACTGGAGGGGTTTCTTTTAGCACATAACCATGCAGGAGCATGGAGTGGGACATAACTCGTAGCACGGGCTACAAGTATCCATAAAGGATTTTTGCCCCTACCCGCGCATCAAAAAAAAAAAAAACAAAAATCTCTTCTGCTAAGAATTAGTGATGAAAAAAAAAACCTTTTTCAGGTGCGGAAAATATAATTCAATCAATCGAACGTTTCGCAAAAATCACTTAAGAAGAACTCATTAAGTGTGTTTATGGAGACCTGACCACTTTTTTATCAAGACTATTTTCTTGGCTCTAAGAAAGAGGTATAAAAAAATAAATAGATATTTGGGGCAACTGATCTTCAAGTGCCTGGGCCTAGTTTCTCGCAACCACTCGTGTTGTGTGCGTTATATTTTTTCACACGAATGAAAGGGACCAACAGTTTTGTGCTGTATCCAAAGGGCTATTTGAGAAGATTTTTCGTGACAACAATACTCTCGGATGTTTGTCAGACGTTCGCTAGAGGTGGGACCGTGAAAAAACTGTTTGGTGTTCTTTGGGATTCGAACATGGAACCTCACGCGCAGTGATCCGACACACTAACCACTTGCGCCACGGCGCCCAGAAAGAGGTATAGTGTCACAAAAAAATAGTTCAGTGGATGAAATAAACAATCACGAGATCCTGACTTTAAAAACAGAGTTACATCAATACAAAATAATTGACTATGTAGTAAATGGCAATGACAGTGTCAACTACCCTCAAGAATTTCTTAATTCTCCCAACCTAGCAGGTCTTCCGCGCCGTACCAATTAAATTTGCAAATCGGCACACCAACAACGCTAAGGAGTATGTTTAAGTCTGTTCTGACCCTGGTGCTGGGGGTGTTGTATAGAGCTGATAAGAGTGATTTATAGCCGTTCGGGTTATGGGTTGGCGTTATCTGGAGCTGATAAGGGTGCTTTATAGCCGTTCGGGTTATGGGTAGGCGTTATCTAATTCGATGGTTACGAATATTGAGTGTTGTTATCAGCTGAGGTAAGGAATTGTTGTGAAATAGTTTTTGAGTAACCAGAGATTGGGGTATCGGGGAGGGGGAGCGGGGTATCTCGGGTAAGTTTTAATTTTTTTATCGGAAATTGGTTACAAGTCAAGCTTGAGTTGATTTGCTGAGTGCGAGTCAATGACAGTTGTGGTTTCCTTTTTCAAATGCAAGCATAATTTGCTGGCACAACCAGGGTTATTAGTTTCAGTATTTAATGAAGCACACAAAAATACAAGTGTGAAAAATGTTTAGCTGAATTCTCAAGAAATGATAGTTTAGAGCTAGAACTATCCACTCTTCATTGTCATCAACGTCAACAGTAACTCAGGAAGAACATTTAAGAAGAAATATTGCAAAAGAGATAGCTTTCTTCGAAACCTTCAGAATTGTTTAATAAAAAGGCAAACCCCATGGTTTATAAACGCTGTTATGGTGTTAAAAAAATCTGGAGTTGTTTTGTGAGTTTGTAAAAAACGTAGATGAGTGTCATCTTAGATGCAGATGATTTACCAGCTTTATTAAAGACTATGCATGACGGTATTGAAGTCAAATTGGTAGATAGTCCAATAAGCATTGTAACTTGGAATGTCAGACGTATTCAAAATAAATACTTCGAATTTCTAAATTTTTTAAATAGTAAACAAATTGATCACAAGGACCTTCACTGGTTTAAGTGTATCTGCACTCTCGTGTGGACAGCCAACCTAACCTAACCTAACCTAACAAATTGATGTTGCATTAATAACTGAAACTTGGTTAAAAGCAGATAAAAAACTGTCCAACTCTGAGTACAAGTGCTATCGTGTGGATAGATCTGTTTGTTTTCGATTTCAGAAAAGCAAGTTGGGGTCGTTTTAAATCAGAATTAAACAGAAAATTAAGAAACGTTTCATATGACCCAGAAACCATAACATGTACCGAAGATATTGACGCTAATATAGAGAACTTTACAGAAAATGTTCTAAGTTCGCTAGAGTCAAGTATACCCAAAGTACAAAAACAAAATAATAATGCGTATATGAAAATTCCTGATTATATTCTTAAATACATCCGCATTAGAAATTCGCATAGACGGCAGTGGCAGAGGTATCGCCACAGAAATTCAAAATCATCGCAACAGAGAGTGGAACAAAATGCTTATTACTTTAGACAAAAACGCCAAACCATTTTGGAATATCTTTAGAGTGATAAAAAATAAAAACAAACAAATTCCCAGTCTTTATGTGCCCGGTAAGGTTTTTCACACTGACAATGATAAAGCAAATGCGCTCGCCTTATCATTTATGAAAAACCACGAGATTTATCAAAACTTAGGCAAAGCGGAGACAAATTGTTTGGTGAGGGACTCAACCTCAAGGTTATTACATGAAGAGACCCTCACGCCAATGTCAGAATATGTATCTGAACACGAAATAAAAGATGTAATAAAAACTTTACGGATAAAGAAATCAGAAGGCTTGGATGGAATTAAAAATCTGTACTTGCAAAAATTACCAAATTCAGGTAAGCGATTTTTAACGTCAATAGTAAATTCCTGTCTAAAATTTAAATACTTCGCCTATTGCTGGAAGATTGCAAAAGTGGTGCCCATTCCTAAACCGGGTAAACCATCTGAAGACCCTAATAGCTACAGACCGATAAGTCTTCTAAGCTGTCTTAGCAAAATTTTTCAAAGAGTCTTAAAGAAAAAATTGTTAGCAGTAGTTGACGGCAAAAGACTGTTTCCCAATGAACAATTTGGATTTAGAAGTCATGATAGCAGTGTGCATCAAGTTGTTAGAATAAGTAAATACGTTCAAAGTAAAAGATCACAAGGCAAATCAACTGGTTTAGTACTCTTAACATTGAAAAGGCTTTTGATTCCGTGTGGCATAACGGCCTTGTCCATAAAATGTCGTCCTTTGGTTTCCCGTCGTACTTAGTCAAAATAGTTTTAAGTTTTTTGTCAAATAGACGTTTTTTTGTTTATGTAAATAAAGATTCTTCTGAAGTTAAACACTTTAATACTGGTGTTCCTCAAGGCTTAGTCTTGGGCCCAATTTTATACAACATCTTCACGTCAGATTTTCCAGAACTACCCTATTGTGAATCAGCAATGTTTGCTGACGACACGGGCTTATTCTCGTCGCATGAATTTGGTCTCGCGATCGAGACAAATCTACAAAATGCCATCGAGATACTACTGGAGTATTATAACGAGTGGAAAATTAAAGTTAATACTAGCAAGATTCAAGCTATCTTTTTCACTAGAAAAATCAAAGTTTGCTGCTTACCCAGTAATCCACTTAATATTAGGGGTGAAACTATAAATTGGCAACCATGTGTCAAATATCTAGGAATTTATCTAGACCAACGGCTTACGTTTAAAGAACATTTTTTTAAAAACGAACAGAAAAATTCAAATTGCAACTAAAATGCTCTATCCTTTCATCAATAGAAGATCTAAATTAAGCTTCGAGAACACTGCATAAAGTGATATTCCAAGCGATTCTGCTTTACGGTTGTCAGGTTTGGGGTGACTGTGCAATGTGCCACAAAAAACAGCTGCAAATAACCCAAAACAAATTGCTTAAGATGATGCTTAATCTTTCTCGGTATCACTCTACAACAAACTTGCATATTCAGGCAAATGTTGAGTTGATATCTGAAAGAATATATAAACTTCAAAACAAATTTCTAAATAACTGTGATATTCCAGTAAATCCACTGGTTAACCAATTAAACATGTAACTTCAATCAAACAATTATCATTAACTATCTGTCGTTTAATATTTATTTATTTATTTATTTATTATTTGTTACGTATTATTTGTTTTTTATCATTTATTATTTATTATTAATTACTTGTTAATTGTGTTTTACTATTTATTGTTTACTATTATTTATTACTTATTGTGTATTTATATGCTATACTATCTGTTATTTGTTATCCACTTTTTTGATGATTGTTATTTATTAATGTATCTATCAAAAATTGTTTTTAATTATTTACTTAATAAATGAGTAATATTTCTTTTTTTTAATTTTGTTACTATTATTTTTATCTTTATATCTTTAATTTAGGTATATACATATTTATTAATCTTTTTTTTTTACATAAAGGTTTTTTTCCGTTATTTTTTCCTTTAAATGTATTGATTAATATAAACATTTAGTATCTCATGTATAAAAGATAATGCTTCAGTAGAAAGATATAAGAAGTTATCAAATCTCTGTACTATTACTACAAATTGGGCGACAACCTATGTGAACAATTTTATAACGAATAAATAAATACATGCATACATACAAGTCAAATTGTAGAAATTCCAAGAAAAAGACAGCGGTTGGACTTTACTTATATTTTTAAGGATTGAGATTAATATTAATAAATACCAACCTCAAGAATTATTCTGGCCAATCGCTGTTTCTATGGGCAAAGCAGGGAATTGAGTAGGTTAGGTTAGGTATGTGGGCTGGCAGGGAGAGACGCTCTCTGCCACACTCAGGGCAGCGTTGACCCATTGTGATACCCATAGGGGAAAAAGTAATCCCTTACCCATTGAGGCCTAGTGAAAACCGGTAAAAAATTATACAAAACTCAATCACTTACTTCACTTACTTCTGCATACTTGACGAAGATTGCAGATTTGACGAAGTTCAGCATCTTTCCTGTTGAAACGCCGGAGAGCTCCTCGAGATCGTGGAAGAAATATTACCAAGTAACTTTTTCGAGGACAGTTGAAGACCCGGACAGTGGCACAGGAAGTGGGTAGTGTCCTCAAAAACTCCCTCGCCACCACAGCCTCTACTGAGTTCCTCCTCCGTAAGGCGTAGTTTCTTCAAGTGTTACCGCAGAGTGTTGTGCCCCGTGATGGTGTCCACGAGGGTGGAAAGGAATTTCCCATCTTTCCGAGTCATTCTCTCGGTCCTTGGTGATACCTTCTGCCGGTATTGCCCTTACCGCAGACTCACGGGCGGCTGTTGCCACTGCTAAGACCTCTGCTTGGAAGACGCTGCTCTAGAAGTCGTATGGATTTCGATATACCTAGGGAGTCGGAGAAGATACCTTATCATACGCCAGTGCTCATTTTTTAACCATCTGTGTAGATGGCTATAGATTCGGCGTTAGGTATACGACCGCTTTCCCATTCTTTCTTGCTAGTGTAGTCTGTAGAAAAATGCCTTACAAAGACTAAATACGGCGTCATGTAATTCGTTATGGACACGAGGCCAAAGTAATCAAGTAGGATCATCGAGTGACCTATTCTATTTGGTTTCCAGTTTGCTGACTGGCTAATTCTCATAGCATTAATGGCTGCTGACGTGCGTATAACGATGTCTAGCGGTAGCAGGTTGGGAATAGCCTCGAGTCCTGCGGTTGGGGTTGTCCTCATTGAACTGGTAGTGCCAATGCACGCTAGTCTTTGGACTTTGGTGATTGCCCTTAAGTTGGTGGTTTTGTTGACAGCTGGCCACCATACTAGATTGCCGTAAGTCAGTATAGGTTCAACTATAGCCCTATACATCCATTGTATGATTTTGGGGGAGGGTCCCCAGGTTCTACCAAAACTTATACTACATGAGTAAAAGGCTATTATTGATTTTTTAATTCTTTCCTTCATATTTAATCTCCAATTGAGCTTTTTGTCCAGTATGAGGCCCAGGTATTTTGCGCCGTTGGACAATCTGAGTGGGATACCATCAACAGAAGGGGTTCCAAACTCTGGTATTTTCCTTTTGTTCGTAAGCTGTAGCTCTGACGCCACTGTACCTTAGTTGCTGTAGTACCTCATAAAAACAATGACCCAAAGAAGTGGGGATATTACCCCGCCTTGAGCAGTACCCCTAAAGGCGTATTTCTTACTTACTTACTTACTTACTTAGGTGGCGCTACAGTTCGGGGTGAACCTGCGCCTCAACCAACAAGCCTCTCCATTTAGCACGGTCTTTAGCTAATTGCCTCCAGTTGCGCACTCCAAGTTGGTCGAGGTCCCCTTGAACTTGTGCGCGCCACCTACAGCAAGGAGGTCCTTTACTGCGTCGTCCCTTGAGGTTAGATTCGAAGACTTTGCGGGCCGGAGCGTTGGTGTTCATTCGCTCTACATATCCTATCCATCTCAGACGTCCAATACGCAGTTTTTTGTAGGTCGATGTCGCTGTACAGCTCGTATAGTTTCTGATTGAATCTTCTCCTTCAAAACCCGTCAACGCAAACGGGACCGAAAATCTTACGAATAATTTTTCTCTCGAAGCGACCAAGGATATCTTCATCCTCTTTTAATAAAGTCCAAGTTTCGGCGCCGTAAGAAGGACTGGGATGATCAGGGTCTTATATAGCATATCGGGAGCCACGTCATACGTTTTCGTAAGACACCTAATACTTCCCTTAGGGCCATGCCGTACATTTTCGTGCACCGCCTAGTACTTCGGAATAACAGTCGTACGTTTTCGTACGAGTTTATAGCAGAGCCAAGGTAGACATAGTCCTTTACTACCTCGAAGTAATTGCTGCCCACTGTGACGCTCTGTCCAATTCATCGGTGTTGGCTGTCCCTTCTTGTTGACAGCATATACTTGGTTTTGCCCTCGTTTGTCGCTAAACCCATTTTGGCCGCTTCCGCCTCAATGCTTGCAAACGCACCGGTGACAGCCCACTGAGTTCTTCCGATAATGTCTATATCGTCGGCGTATGCAAGCAGTTGTACAGACTTGTAATAGATTGTGCCTCCGGTGTTGGCTTGTGAGTTCCGCACCATCCATTCAAGTACAATATTAAAGAAGTCACATGACAGCGCGTCACCTTGTCTAAAAGCTTTTTTGACATCAGAGGTCTCGGTGCTGTCATTACCGACCTTGATGGAGCAGCGAGCGTTCTCCATCGTCATCCTGCACAGACGGACAAGTTTGGCAGGGATGTCAAAACTACACATGGCTCTATAAAGCTCTTCTCTATAATGCTGTGATAGGCGACCTTGAAATCGATAAAGAGGACTTCTTGAACTTTCTCCAGAATCTGCCGAAGTGTGAAGATTTGATCGATGGTGGACTTTCCTGGCCTGCAACCGCACTGATAGGGTCCAATCAGGCTGCTAATAAAAGGTTTCAGGCGTTCACACAATATCGCAGAAAAGATCTTATATGCGATGTTGAGGAGATTGATGCCTCTATAGTTGTCGCAGTTGAGGGCGTCTCCCTGTTTCTTGTGTTCTGAGATCCCATTCATCAGGCATACAGTCGTCTGACCAAACCTAGAGTCGTATGCTTCGAGCTTTGAACCCTTAAGTTCGGTGGTTATGTGTCTTTCCTCGAGCATGCTAACAATCCAGTTGATTAGACTGATGTCTATGTCTAGGTTTCTTAGGGTTCTTTTAACCGCTTCGGTATTTACATTATTAAAGGCTCCTTCAATGTCCAAAAATGCAGCTAGGGTGAACTCTTTATCTTTAAGTGATTTTTCTATAGAGACGACAACATGATGTATGGCAGTCTCCACACATTTACTCTTTGTGTATGCGTGTTAGGCTGGGGATAAATCCCTCGGACGTATTCTACGGCGTATGTAAATGTCGAGCAATCTTTCAAGTGTTTTCAGGATGAAAGAGGTAAGGCTTATTGGCCTGAAGTCCTTCGCGGTCGTGTGACTAGCCTTGCCCGCCTTGGGTGTAAAAATCACCTTTACCTCGCTCCATGTTCTTGGTATGTGACGTTGTTTAAGACAACTAGCAAATAGCTCTTTGAGTACTGGGATAATTATCGGTGCTGTTTTTGCAGCATGATCGGTATAATCCCTTCAAGTCCTGGCGATTTAGAGGGGGGAACGGTCTAATTTTCCACTCTATTCTATCCTCTGTCACCAAATCCGCAGGGGGGACCGATTCGCTGTGATTCTTGTTATTAGTACTGCTGCGTGGTACGATCGTACACCTCGGAAAATACGTTTTAATAAGCAATTCTAGGGATTCCGAACAAGATTCGGTCCAGTTTCCTTCGAGGTCCTTTAGGGAACCCAGAGTTTTGGATTCTCTGGAGAGGATTTTCCTCAATCTAGCAGTTTCTGTTGTACCCTTTATCTCGTCACAAAAGCGTTGCCACGACTGTCTTTTGGCTTTTTGCGTTGCCCTCTTGAAGTTCCTCTGACTGGCTTTGTACAGTTCCCAGTCCTAGTCAGCTCTCGTTGATTTTGCCAGATTCAGGAGTTCTCTTGTTTCTCTTCTTATGCTGGCTAGTTCTTTGGTCCACCACGGGGGTGAGACTTTTGTCTTAGGTTTAGATACGGGGCACGCCTTCTCGAAAGCCTCTTTGAAAACAGCAGTAATTTCCTGGGCTTTACGGTCGATGTCCGCGGTCCTATGTAAATAACAATCTTGCAGTAGATCCTTATTCTTCCGCACCTCGTAACTGAAGGTAGTCTATAGCGCCTATATAGGGACATCGACTTAGCCAGAAGAGTTCACATACAGCGACTAAGACGGCTGGGTCATTTAGAGCGGATGGAGCCCAACGTTCCAGCCAAGAAAATCTTCGAATACACCTCGGATGGACGGCGCAGTAAAGGACGACTTCACGGTAGGTGGCGCAAACAAGTGAAGAGGGACCTCAACCAACTTAGTGTGCGCAACTGGAGGTAGCTAGTAACCGTGCTGGCTGGAGAGGTTTGTTGGTTGCGGCTCATGTCCACCACCGAAGTAAGTAACCTCATTGTTTATCCCGAAATAAATGCAATTAAAATAGATACATATGCAAAAACTTCAAGAAGGCCTATTTTTTACAATTCTGCGAAATTCATTATTTTGGATACGATAAGCATATTTAACTTTTTTTTAATATTATAGTTAACAAACATTTTTTTATTGACTTTACGAAGCAATGCAAGCAAGGGTTTGCTAATAACACTACATTTGGCGGATAACTCGAGAGATGGATCGTTAAAACTTGATTTCTTTGCAAAGACATACTTTGATCCTTTGAACTCCGTGTAAAGCTTCGAAGACACGGTTTTAATTTGTTAAACTTTTTTTTTTTTTAAACTGTGAGTTTCTTTTGTTTGATGTTGAATGTGGTTTCTTAAAATTTCAATTCCACTGCCATATCATCCGAAACATCTCCTACATGCAACAAAAAAAAAGAAAAATCTCTTACATGCACCACTGCAATTATATAATATATATGTACGTATATATGGTATACATACGTATGGATATGTACTCGTATGTACATGTCATGTTTTTCTTGCATTTGCTTATCGCTCCTTGAAATTTTCTTTTACAAAGTTTCTCCATTTGGCTGCGCGAAATGTTTAAAATTATCAAAGCATATTGCATGCATTATTTTCCTTCCCTGCTCCTCCTCTCTTTTCTGCAATTTTCCGAATCACCCGTTCATAAAATAATAATAAAAAAAATAAACACCCACATGGCTGCCAAAGTATGAGCTCAACAATAACAGGGTGTGTGCACGATTCCATTGCAGCACAGCTTCACTTACATAGTCGCCTTCTCTATCCAACCCCCCGGTCTCCTCTGTAAGAAGACCATCATGGAGATGATGAATGATTTGGGTTGCATATCGTAAATGTGAGCAGGGACCCTCCCACACACGTTCCCAGTAAGTATGTCGAAAGAACAACAACAATAAAGGAAAAAGTAATGAACTCAGCATATAGTGTACTGCACATACATATAATTTTTTTTTTTTTTTTTGTGGAATTCAGACACCGTGGGTGGATGCGTAGGTGGGAGTGGGTAGGAGCAAAGTGTCGAGCTTCCACCACGCTTCCACTTTATGCCTCTCTTTGTGCTCTAGTACCAGCAGCGGCAGCAACAGTGGCACCGCCAGTATTTGTATTACTTTTGTAAACGTTGCGAAATTTTGTGAATGTTTATATTATACATATGTATTGTACATAGTTCCATCGCACAACGATGATGCATGGAAATTTGAAGCGGATTTTTTGCCATTTATTATTATTTCTCGGTGGTAGAGTCCGCATTTTTGTGGTACAAGAGAGCACGCGGTAATTTTTAGAAGATTGAAAACAGTTTATGGGTTTTCCTAAAAGAAAGATCATTTTCATTAGAAGTTATGGTTTTTCCAAAAACTTTATATCCCTTGCCCCTTATTTTGTTTGTATTTATGGTTAAGATTAGTAAAGGTACATACGCAAAGTACTATCGAACGGTTCTGGCGTAAACACTTACTGCACTAAGCCTTTGTAGTTGAAAAATATTATACAGTCGGTGACATGGTGTAGTGGTATTGTCTTTTGTTACTGAATGGTAGGTTGTCGGCTCAAGTACCAACCATACGATTCATTAAATTTTTTTTTATTAATAAAATTATATTATGCGATCGAAACTATCTAGAGTAACTTAATATGTAGGTAACGGGAAAAAATACTAGGAACCACAACGGAATGCTAAATTCATAACCATTCTCATCGGTTAGTTCGGACACAATCCATTAACTGAAATTTAATATTTCCATTGTACAGGGTGACCAGGTAAGAACGATAGGAAAAAAAATTGAAATAAAACAAGAGATATAAAATTAATACTGGCATTATTTTGAAGCTACATTCATGCCATTATGTGTGGAATAGCAAATCATTTAAATGGCCGCCTCGGCTTTTTTCAAGCGGTCGGTCCAATTTTTGATGACTCGGTCCAATACGTACAACGTTATGCTGCCAATAGCGTCTCGAATGTTGGCCTCGAGCTCGCTCAAAGTGGTTGGCTTGTTAGCGTAGACTAGTGACTTGACGTAGCCCCAGAGAAAATAATAGAATGGTGTCAAGTCGCTTGATCGCGGCGGCCAATTGATGAACGCTCGTCGTGAGATGGCCCAGTCGGCAAATTTCTCCTTCACAACTTTGAGCGTTTCGCCGCTTGTATGGCATGGAGTGCCATCTTGTTGGAACCACAGCTCGAATATATCCATGTTCTCGAGCTCTGGCCACAGAAAGTCAGTTAAAATCGCGCTATACCTGTGAACATTGACGATAACGGTGTCTCCTTCCTCATTTCGAAAGAAATAAGGTCAGATGATGCCGCCATGCCATAAGCCGCACCAAACAGTCAATCTTTGTGGATGCATTGATGCTTGGTTGAACACTTGTGGATTGTATTCCCTCCAATAATGGCAATTTTGCCTGTTGACATAGCCGCTGAGCCAAAAATGAGCCTCGTCCGAGAAGATAATTTTTTGACCAAAATCCGGATATCCGGCCATTGCGTATTTACAACTGAGCCGGAATTTCGATAATATTTTTTAATAATTTCCGCAAGTTCGGTAAGCTTGAAACGATGCATAATGAAATGGCAAACCTTACTGAATATTTTGACAGATGGAAATCATTGATAACTTTGACAGCTGCTGAAACATAACAATTGGAAAAAGTATAATTGCTACCTGGTCACCCTTTATATACATATGCACATCTAATAGTAGCATTACTTGAGGAAATCGACACTACCACCTCTAGCGAGAACTTGAATCTACATGCAATCGATCCTTGACAGTAACCATTCATTTGAACCCACACAGATATCAGATAGTGAGAAGAGAACAAAGTAAAAGATAACCAAAACAAACTCGTCTTCTTTGTGCATTGTCCTTTCGTTTTCGATACGCACTTTTCTGTGAGAGAAGCAAGCACATGCCACCTGGGTTAGGCTAGGTAAGTGGGTTGGCGTAGAGGGTAGAACCACTTTGGGAGAGTGTTCTAATAGGAGTCATTACGGGGCATAACACTATGCGATACCACAGGAAAAAGCTACATGCGACGAACGAAGAGCTTTGTAGGGCCTGTGGTACTACCCACTCTCTTTACTTTGAAACTAGTTCTTTAAGTATTTAGAAGAATTGTCCAACAGACCGGTAAACGACATCGCAAACTTCATTTAATCCTTTGGTTGGTTTGTATCTCGAACACAGTAAGTATTAAATGCTTTTTACTGGGCTATGTTACTTATAAAATAAAATAAAGTGGGCGCCGTGGCGTAAGTGGTCAGTGTGTCGGACAAACATCCGAGAGTATTATTGTCTCGAAAAATCTTCTCAAAACAAATTGCCCTTCGGATACGGCACTTAACGTAGGTCCCTTCCATTCGTGTGAAAAAAATAAAACGCCCACAACATGAGTGGTTGCGAGAAGCTAGGCCCTGGCACTTAAAGAGCTGTTGCGCCAATTTTTTTTTTTTTTTTTTTTAGTTGAGCATCATAGAAACGAGTATGGTGGAAGGTATTCTCTAGAATGAGCTGAGAGTAAAAAAACGAAACTTTCTAATAAACAGAACGGTCAATAATATCGGAATCAAAAAATTGATTAGCAGAGAATGCATCATCTGTCTATACAATTATAGTTTTACGTAATACTGCAGTCTATCTATCAACAATGAAATAAGGAAAGTGAAAAAAGAAAAAAAGTCTCGAACACTCACACAATGCCTTACTCGTACACATGTTCATAAATACATCAGTATTTCCTATAAGTATCCAAATTATCTATGTACATATATACGAGAGCGTTTACAGCGAATTTCTGTGGGATTGAAAAATATTATAACAACAAAACATCTAAATTATTGAGATTCCGCATAACTAATGCAGTTAAAGGCACTCTTAGGAGCTTTCAATCAACGAAGACCTCTTTGTTATGGATCTACTTAAGCACGAAGAAGCTCTGTGAGCCCCTTAGTAAGGTAAATCAAGAGAACAACGAGGTATGCAGCGATGAAACCAAAAAGACTATAAACTTCACTTTAGACATTTTAAGGCTATGACCTATGGCCGCATTTAATTATGCTTTTTTGCTTTTTTTTATGTCTTCTTCTTCTTCTTCCTTTTATCAGCGAGGTTATGATCCGAAAACAAGGGATCACAAACCTCCCACTTCACCGCATTTCTACTGATCCGCCTGTGGGGTTCGCCTCCTTTGCTTTTTTTTATGTATACATACATATAGACAGACATAGATAGTACATTAAACCCCTAAGTATGTTTTTAGGATGCCTTTAGATAGTAAGTATCAAATGCTTCTCAACAAGACGATCCCCCGTCCATCTGGTTTAAAATTTTTTTTTATTATTTGAAGATTGGTGATTGAATTGAAATTGAAGTGAAAAGTATGAAAAAGTTGTGCTTAAATTTGTGAAATACAACTGAATCATTCAACCTGAATCAAATTGAATAAAAAAGCTCTTTGCAGCGCCTTGTGAAATTGATTGTTCCAAACTATACATCGAACTTCCAAACTTTTGACTGGAAAAAAAGCTAAAGTGGTTGCCAGTCATTTTTTCTTGTTCTACTCCGTGTGAAATCTTACTTCACTGAGAAGTGACGTCTCACTAAAACACGCCAAATAACTTTAAGATACCTAGCAACTGGCAGTAACTTTGAAGATCTTAAGTTCTCCGTAGCTATGTGTAAATTCAGAAGCGTCAAAAAAAAAATGCATCGCTGCGGCATCACTGCTTAATTGCGATGCTTGGTGTGTTTTCGTGAGAACTATGCAAAGCAAAGTGAAAGCTTCTCCACAAAACGATTCTAAGTCAATCTGGAAAAAAAACTTTTTTAATTTTTTAAAGATTGGTGATTGAATTGAAATTGAAGGAAAAAGTATGAAAAAGTTGTGCTTAAATGTGTGAAATACTACTAAATCATTCCAGTTGAATGAAAAAGCTTTTCTCAGGGAAAAAGCTCTTCCCATCCATCGCAACTCACTTTCGACTGAGAAAAAAAGTTAAAGTAGTTCCAAGTCACTTTGTGTTGTTGTACTCCGTATAAAATCTTACTTCACTGAGAAGCGACGTTTCACCAAAACGCACCAGCTGTTGCACAACACAGTTGATGCTGATACTATGCTTATAGAGATTAGGTGTGTTTTGGTGAGAATTATGCAAAGTAGAGTGAAAGCTTCTCCATAAAACGATTCTTAGTCAATCTGGAAAAAAAACTTTTTTAATTGTTTGAAGATTGGTGATTGAATTGAAATTGAAGTAAAAAGTATGAAAAAGTTGTGCTTAAATGTATGAAATACTACTGAATCATTCCAGTTGAATGAAATAGCTTTTCTCAGGGAAAAAGCTCTTCCCATCCATCCCAACTCATGTTCGACTGAGAAGAAAAGTAAAAGTTGTTCCAAGTCACTTTGTGTTGTTGTACTCCGTATTAAATCTTACTTCACTGAGAAGCGAGGTTTCACCAAAACGCACCCATTGTTGTTGACGTTTCAGAACCCAATTTACGACGACATTTTGCCCCACAACAGAGCTTTTGATTTTTTCCCGTGGTAAACGCTTACTCATATTTCAATCTCGTTGAAATTATACTCTGTTCCATTAGAAGATAGGATGTTTGCCTCTCAGTCTTGTTGCAGTAGCTTTCATAAACCTGTCTCTCTTTTAAGCTCTCACTGGGTTGCCGTAGTATGCATGACAAACCGCCGCAAATCAAAGAGCAATACCCGTAGGGTTACCATCTGCTGCTTTAAAAACAACACAATTTGTTGAACGAAATAAAGATAATTGTGTACAAAGTGGACACCACTTCGATTGTGATGAAATAAATTATATAAATTATAAAGCACAAGAAACAAAATGTCACTATACGCACGTAAAAATTGCGAATTATAAAGCACAAATAGCGAAAAATAGTTCAACTGCATTTTAACGCTTTTGCCCGAAAAATGAGAAAATGGAAAAAAAAAAATTAAGCGGCAACGCCCTCACATACTCAAATTCATTTATTGGTTCTCAAAGCACAAAATCCCAAAGTTCTTTGACAAAACCCATAGAAAAAACTGCAACAATTTGCTTTGACTTAGTAATGGGAACACTGTTTTGATATTTTTCATACACACAGCGGGAGTTGATGGCGGCCGCATGATGATTCTGTCATTGGGTATGCGGCAGACTGGTTATGATATGATATGTGGCAATTTTAGGAAAATAACAAAAACAAATTATGTGTAAGTCAGTGGTTTGGTTTTTATTTCAGTGGCAATTTTTCTAAATAAGTGCCATGAAAACATGTACAGGCACCAGTGCTTTAAAAAAGCTCCCCCATAAGGCCTGTACTGACAATTGCAATGAAACAGAGTACACAAGTTTATTTTGTGCGGCACTGAAATTCTCCTGAAACGAATACATCTCTATCTTCTTCTTCTTCTTCCTTTTATCATCGAGGTTATGATCCGAAAACAAGGGATCATAACCCTCACACTTCACCGCATTTCTACGAATCCGCCTGTGGGGTTCGCCTATATGACCTCAGAAAATATCGGCAAGCTTCCCGATTTTGGATCACTCGGTTTCTGAGGCCAATGAAATGCCGATGTCGTAGCATTTGTATGATCCAGGCGTTTATAGGCCTGCCTCTCCTGCCTCGCGATGCCTTTGGAACGTTCATTAATATTTTGGTGCGTTTTGGTGGAACGTCGCTTCTCAGTGAAGTAAAATTTAATACGGAGTACACACAAAGTGACTTGGAACCACTTTAACTTTTTTTCTCAGTCGAAAATGAGTTGGGATGGATGGGAAGAGCTTTTTCTCTGAGAAAAGCTTTTTCATTCAACTGGAATGATTCAGTAGTATTTCATACAGTTAAGCAGAACTTTTTCATACTTTTTCCTTCAATTTCAATTCAATCACCAATCTTCAAACAATTAAAAAAGTTTTTAACCAGATAGACTTAGAATCGTTTTGTGGAGAAGCTTTCACTTTGCTTTGCATAGTTCTCACGAAAACACACCAATTGTCTTTCTAACAGGGTTCAAATGATATCTTCTTTGAACGTGTCAATACCAGCTGAGCCGGTCGCGCTCTATTTTTCGTAAGATGGTTTCCTTGACGTGAAAGCTTCCACGGATCTTCGAACTTCTTATTCGATCAAGCTTTTGGTGAAACGTCACTTCTCAGTGAGTGGAGTACAAGAACACAAAGTGACTTGGAACCACTTAACTTTTTTTCTCAGTCGAAAATGAGTTGCGATGAATGGGGAGAGCTTTTTCCCTGAGAAAAGCTTTTCATTCAACTGGAATGATTCAGTAGTATTTCATACAATTTAATCACCAATCTTCAAACAATTAAAAAAGTTTTTAATCAGATTAACTTAGAATCGTTTTGTGGAGAAGCTTTCACTTTGCTTTGCATAGTTCAGATAGTTCTCACTCTCATGCTGCCATGCGAAGCATCTTCATCTCAGCTGCCGTTAATTTAGTCTCATACGTTTTGTACATCGTCCAACATTGTGAGCCGTATACGAGCGCTGGACGCACAACTGCGGTGTAGAGCCTTCCTTTCAACTTAGGTGACATTTTTCTGTCACAGAAGATACCAGAATTTTCTCGCCACTTCATCCACCCTACGCTTACGCGATGATTGATGTCGTCATCACAGGTTGCTTTGCTATTGATCATAGATCCCAGATATTTGAATTTTTCGCACTTGGGAAGCACTGTTCCATTCAAATAAATGTCTGGAATAGGCTTGAGTGGATCAGAGAACGGGCAGCACAAGTACTCCGTCTTTTTTGAACTAATGCGATACCCATTTCCCTCCAAAACGTTAGATAGCTTGTGTCACAGCCTTGAACATTTTAAATTTTGCCGATAGTTTAGTACTCTTTTTATCAATGAAGTATTTCCACGTACTATTTAAACTAGATTTGACAATTCCTTCTTTTTCTTTCAAGTGTGCTGTAAACGATAATACAGGTGTCCTTATAATCCCCAGGTATTTGCAATTGATTACGACTTCAATACCTTCACCGTTCCCATTTCTTCCCCTTTTGACTTTTCCAAGTTAATCCTCAGGATCCAAAGATCGCAGTACATTTCTAACTTGTTTATCATTTCTTGTAGGGCTTGTATCTCTTCCGTCAGTATGATATCATCTGATCCGAATTTCATCGATGCACAGGCGGATCAGTAGAAATGCGGTGAAGTGAGAGGGTTATGATCCCTTGTTTTCGGATCATACAAAAAAAATAGGAAGAAGTCAATCAGGGTTATCGTGAATAAATTTCGGGGGAAAAATTCGGAGGGAAAATGTATTCCCGATAACCCTGAATATGTTGACATTGACAAAAACCACCTGCAGAACTCCGGTTCCCTGGTGGAGCCCAGAACTGCAGCGACTTAGGAAAGAATCCAGAAAACTTCTAAATAGGTCACTCAAGACAAATTTAGAAGGTGACTGGAATCTTTTTAGATCGAAGCAAAAAGACTACAAGAAGTTAATTCGGTTGTCGAAAAGTGCTTCTTATAGAGATTTTTGTGAAAAGATCGAGACACTCGGTGAAACCAGCAGGTTGGTTAAAGTCCTCAAAAGAGGTAAGCTGACCAAACTGGAGTCACTCAGATGGTCTGGTGGCAAGTTTACTGAGACGAAAGCGGAAACTTTTAGTCTTCTGCTGGAGACTCACTTTCCTGGCAATCAGATAATCACTAGGTCGCAGCTTGGCCCGCTTACCCAGGCTGAGCTTGATCTAAGTCAGAAAACTCGGCGCAGCTGGTATATTGCATCAGCCGTGGTAACAGATGAGGCCATCAAATATGCTGTGGCTTCTTTTGATGGTTTCAAATCGCCTGGCACCGATGGAATATATCCAGATATGCTGCAACAGGGTATAGATCAGCTATTGCCAACTCTGAAAAGAATTTTCACCGCTGGCTTGGCGCTGGCATATATTCCTACACCTTGGCGGACAGTCAGAGTAGCTTTCATACCGAAAATTGGTAAGGAAGACTATTCGCTCCCCAAGAGTTTCAGACCTATAAGTTTGACATCCTTCTTACTGAAAAGTATGGAGAGACTGGTAGAATTTCACGTGCGCAAAGTTGCTTTGAAACTGCATCCACTATCGGAGATGCAGCATGCCTATCAGCGTGGGAAATCCTGTGAGACCGCACTTCAAAATCTAGTGGCCAGAATTGAATGCGCGCTTGATAGGAGAGAATACGCGATGGGTATCTTCATCGACATTGAGGGTGCTTTTGACAATGCGACTTTTGACTGCATGTGCGACTCTGCCAGACAACACGGGGTAGATGAAACATTAGTGTTGTGGATTAAAGCAATGCTAATGAATAGAACTTTGGTAGTGGATGCGGATTGTGGCCAATATGTTATGACAGGGGTAAACAGGGGCTGTCCGCAAGGTGGCGTTCTGCCTCCATTGTTATGGTGCATGGTGGTCGACTCTCTGTTGAACACTCTAAATAGTTCTAACGTCTACGCTCAGGTATATGCGGATGATGTCGCCGTACTTTCTGTCGGGCCATGCCTGGCGACGGTCTGTGCTAACGCGCAGGCGGCGCTGGACATGATCGATGAATGGTGTACTAGGAGTGGGCTTTCGGTGAATCCTCTTATGACTGAGGTTGTTCTTTTTACGAAAAGGAGGATTTTGACCGATCTGACTCAGCCAGTACTAAAAGGCGTCACCATTCGCATTTCCAATGACGCCAAATATCTGGGAGTGATTTTAGATAAGAAACTCTATTGGTCCAAACACGTCGAGTCGCAAACATCCAAGGCGCTCTCAGTCTTCTGGCAGTGTAAGGGTGCCTTTGGCAAGACTTGGGGCTTATCACCGAATAAGGTTCTCTGGATCTACACGGCTATGATAAAACCATTCCTCGCATACGCGTCGGTTGTTTGGTGGAAGGGGCTCTCGCGTAAATATGTGGTTGCTTTTTGCGTGAAACTCCAAAGAACGGCTTGTCTCGGCTGCTCGGGAGCTTTCCCGAGTACGCCTGGCTCTGCTCTAGACGCTTTGCTGAACTTACCTCCCCTCGATACTTATATCATAGGTTGCACTATCAAAGCCATCCATCGTCTTAGGCGAGGCGGTTTTTGGTATACTCCACACTGGAACTTTGATGAACTTGCGCGACACTTATCTTACGACTCCTGTCTTATGGATATGCCGTCTGATGCAATGACACCAGAACTCCAGCTGATGCGCAAATTCAGAGTCGACTTTCCTTGTGTCCAGGACTGGCTTCGGTCAGAGTCTGAGCCGGGAATGGAATGTAGTCGTATTTTCACGGATGGTTCCAAAACCAGTCAAGGGTCTGGCGCTGGGGTCTTCGTGGAAGTCGACAACATTAGACTTCACTTCTCGTTAGGCAAATATGCGTCTGTTTTCCAAGCGGAAACTTATGCAAACCTAATGGTCATGAACTATGTTGTGAAGAAGAGGTGGAAGGGACGTAGCATTTGTGTCTGTAGTGACAGTCAGGCTGCGCTTAAGGCCTTGCTTAACCCTTTAACCACTTCCAAAATAGTTCGTGAAACCAAACACTCTTTGAACTCGGTCGCAAGGCTGAATTCTCTGTCTCTTATCTGGGTCCCAGGTCACACTGGGATCTTGGGGAACGAGATCTCCGATGAGATTGCTAGACAATGCTCAGAGGAGGCTTTCTCAGGTCCCGAACCCGCGTTGGGTCTTCCAGCGTCCTCGGTTAGGGCTTCCATTGACGATTGGGTCTCTCACGAGCACAATTGTGTGTGGCATGACTCTCCAGGTTGCAGGTTGACTAAACGCATGCTCCCGGACGTATGTAAGAATTCAGCGGCATTCTTGCTGTCTCTCAGCAGAAAAGACTGTAGACAACTTATCGGCGTCTTGACAGGCCACTTCGCTTTTGCCAAGCACCTTAACGTGTTAGGCTTAAGTGACACTACAATCTGCGACGCTTGTGGAGAGAGCGACGACACCGCGGAACATTATCTCTGTGAGTGTCCGGCCTTTGCTCGTATCAGGTGGCAGATCTTCGGTGCGGATGTGGTGAGTGCTGGTACTGTAAGCTCCTCATCACTGAAGTGCTTGCTTGGCTTTCTTCGAAAGTCAAGGAAATTCCAATAAAATGGGTAAATCAGAGTTTGCTCTCTGGCAGTACAATGGACCAGTTGTGTCTGAGTGCTCCAGTCGAGTGTTTCCTATCCCGACAAAAAAAAAAAAAAAAAAAACCCTGAATATGTATCATATTTAAAATAAACTAGTGAACAATTTAATTTTTTTTCCAAAATTATGATTATTTATTTCTAAGAATATATAAAAGTTCCAGTGTTCTGTCGACTCCAAATACTTCATCGATTTTTTTTTTATAATAAACATTATTATTGATAAAATTAGTCAAGAAAATTAAAAAAAAAAACAAAACAGGTTGCTGTTTGTCTTTCTTCTTCAGATAATAAGGAAGTGTTTTCCGCTACCCGAGTTGGAGTATTATAATTAAGTTGGATTGCGATATAGCGATCGAATCTCTACGTAAAGTCCTCATTAATTTTAATAGAATGCCTGTGGAGGTTTCCTTGGCAAGCTTCAAAAAGAACATCATTTATAGCTTTCTCAGCAAAGATTCTTTGTTGAGATTCCAAAGTCAAGAGCTTCTCACCCCAAGCCTTGGCAATTGTTGGAAATTTCTCCTGAGGCTCATTTGATTGCTCCAAGTAGAAGCAAGCTTTCTCAGTTTGCTTCGCTGTGGCTCCAGGTAGGCCCCGTTTCCTTGGTGACGGTTGTGGGAGAATTGACGAACATGATGATGTAGAAGCACGTATAGCTGGGGATTGCTCTACATCGTCCTCTTGAAGTGTTTCTTCCTTACAAATAATCTTAAAAAAAAAATATACAGATAAATACCTCATAGTTATATAGTACTTTATGGAAATAGTCATATAATCTTTATTATGTATATATATTAATTTATATATTTTTTAGTTTCCCACCAGAGAGCTGTGTGAATCTTCTGTCTCCTCTTGTTGAAGTCGTTTTAATGGAATGTCGTATTTTTCCGAAATGTAACACTTGTGACGCACCAAATTAGATGTTTGTTTACCGTTGTATTTAAATACGTGATTACAGGAACGGCAGTAGACAACATTGTCCAAAATTTCTCCGTCTTGATTTTGAACCTCTGCAAATATATTCCATATCTTGCTCCTTACTTTTTTTTTTGTAGTTATTTTGAAAACACCACTCGCGATTTTATCAACAATGTCTTGTCTCATTTTCAATCTATTGACTGACTGCCTCGCTTAAAAACCTTCTCGCAAATGATTTGTCTCCCTTAAAAAGATATTGTTTTATACACAGAGCACTGCAAGTATGTATGTACTGTACGTAGAAGATCGCACGAGCCACTCGAAACATATGAGAGTGGAAATAAAGTATGAGGGTAGCTAATCATTACTTGGTATGAATGTGAATGTGAGCTCTTTTCAGATTCATTATATAAGAAGCAATAAAGTGTGGAGGTAGCTAATCATTTCTTGGATTGAATGTGAATGTGTGTGAATACTTAGAAGGCAATAAATGTTTCGGGTGGCTCATAAAACGAGCTACTTGCTGCAGTTCTCTGTTTCCTACAACTTTAGAGTGGAAAAATATTGCAATCGATTTTGGATTTGACCAACATAGTAGGTTTTGGAATACCTTGGGGGCAATGGACGGCAAACATATTGCCATTAAGAAATCAGAAAATTCAGGCATTATAGTTATAAGGGCTTTTATAGTAGCAGGAGAGGGGCACGTACGGTCGATATTAGATGAAAAAAAAAACGCAGTCGAAGACTCATTCACGCACACAACGTATATACATATGTAGGTACAAATATATCTGAGTTGTATCCGCGTTCAGTCATCCAGTGTTGTCACTTGGATTTTGAAAAAAGTGGTAGATTAAACAAAAAAATGTGGTAGATTTTTACGAAAACGTGTTCGAGTACGGAGAATTTTCTTAGTTTTCTACATAATAAAGCGCTCTTCAGAGAGTAAGAAATTTCCCCATGTTGCGAATTTTAGTGCAAGAAATTTCTTTGGGCTGGTTTGTGAAATCTGTCAAATCGCTGTATGTATATTAATTTTTTGTTGGCTTGTTCCTTCTCTTTCTTTCTTTCGCGTACAAATGGATTTGAAGTTTGACATTTAAAAAGTGGGCAACTTTTGTGGTTTAACCCGTTCGTTCACTTTTTCGTAACTTTACCTCTCTTTGAAAGAATTTTACCCCCATTCTTTGAAATACGATAATCTATGAATTCGAATGCAAAAAGGACGCGAACGGACCTCGTAAGATTTTTCACTGTGGGGCACTTTTTATTCTCTCTTTGCCTCTCGCTATTGGCAGGGTCAAAGTCGCAAAAAAAATATAATAAAAATAAATAATTCAACAAAAAAAAAGGTAAGAAGATCAATCAAGGAAGAGAGCACACATCGCATACTGGAATTTCGTTGAATTAGAGCACCCATGGGTGCATAATATCAGGATATTACTAACACAAAGGATTTGTGACTTTTTGTGTAATATACCGAAATTAGTGACGAATCCATTTCCTTTTTATTGTGAACGATTGTGATGATCATCTACATAAAGGGAAATTTTTTTGGAAAAATATTTTTTATAAGAAAAAGTTTCAAAAAATCTAAAAAAAAAAGTAAAAAGGGTCAAAAAGAGGTGTTTTTTTTAAAAGTCGGATCATAATCTCTTTGCGCCAAAAGGGTCAAATTGCAACTAAGGCCGCATAGCCGTAACGCTGGCTATTGGGCAAGAATTCGTACAAATTTGTAAATAAAGGAACAGACCTATTTTTTGGTGAGAACATGACCTTTTTTTTTGTATACTAAGTTTTTTAAATAAAACACTTTTCTCAGTTTGTCATTTAGTTTATAGACCCGTAGTAATAAAAAATTGAAGTTAGATAGGGTCGAAAGGCATAGGATAAGTGTTAGAATTAGCTTAGAGCGCCCGCTTGGGATCAGTAAGTTAGAATAACATAATATAAGTTAAGTTGCTTTTAAGCGTTTTTATTAGCATGTAAGTATCAATGAATTAAACAATAAAAAAAAAAACGAGTTAAACATGAATGAAAAATTAAATGACATGTCCTTCGTAATTTGACATTAGTTCTTAGTTTTATGATTGAATGTTGCTGTAATTTAACTTCGAATGTCTATAGCAGATTGGGGCGCATTGATGCAAACAACTTTGGGGCACGTCGAAACGTATCAATGTTCCCCACTTCTCTTTTTGAATAATTTTGGGGTTGGCAATAGTGTAATGGTAACGTCGTCAATTGCCACGCTAATGGTGCGTGGTTCAAATCCTGATGTCGGAAAGCATTTATTTATTTCTCATGAAATATATAAAGTCAGTCCGATCATTTGCGAAAGCTTGTGTGAACACTACTGCGAAGGCTGGAAAAATTGTTCGCTCTGTTGATGGTGATTTGCCCTTGACACGGGTTATCGTGAAAAAAGTACAGTGAATCAGAAGCAAATACAAAAAATAACAATCTCTGAAGCATAAACAACAGATCTTCAAGAACCACTACACCAAAAATCGTTCTCTCTCTCTCTATTCTTTCCAACGCCCGCACTGTGTGCAAACATGTTAAAGGTATTCATAACGCTTTGAGTGCGCGCAAATTAAAAAAAACCGACTGGAACTTTTGTATTCCCTGATATAAACGATGAAGCTTCTATTAATATTTTTAATATTGTACTGAAGTAACCAAGTCCGATAGTCAAGAAGGGCACTAACAGAAGAGCTTCTTTACTTAATTTTAAAATAAATTTATCTTCTTATAACATTTCAAGGTTATTAGGAAAAAAAATAAATACTGTGAATCAGAAGCAAAGACAAAAAATAACAAAAATCGCCCCGGTTATCTGGACGCCACCCCCGGAGTTTCTCTGAATGATAAACAACAGAGCTTCAAACCACTACACCAAATATTTCTTTCTCTCACTATCTATCCTTTCCAATACCCGCACTGTGTTTAAACATGTTAAGGGTATTCATAATCCATTGAGTGCGCGAAAATTATAAAAAAAAAGTAGCTGTTGGCACTAAATTGTACACTAATTTTACTTCCAACATATTTAGATGACTAATTAGGACAATTTGAAGACTGATTATCTTTTTCCTAAAATACTTAGTTTCTTATTTTAAAAACTTTTCATTTGATTTATATAAATAGCTTAAGAAAGAACATATTTCAAATGAAAACTAGATTTAACCTTAGTTCACATAAATAACCAAATACTTAAATTAATGATTATATTAATAAATGTTATAAAAAGCAATAAAACTTTTTTTTAATAGAAGTATTTCGATAAATATTGGTAAATTGGCTATGAATCAAAGTGCCTCTGACTTGTATCAATGTACCCCGTGAGTGGAGTAGTTTGATACAATCTGTTTTTTTTTTATTTTTATGAATAGGTCCTAACAATTTTTGTTAATAAATCTAGGAGGAATTCGTTTTAAATAAATTAGTTAGATAGACACTGAACACACCCAAATATTTTCTTCTATTTTTACTGCCAATCTGCTTCCTTTTTTGAGTACCGAAGAAAATTGTATCAATGTGCCCCAACTCTCCCTATTGGCGGCAGTCAATGCAAGAAACGAGTTTCTTATGATAGATGTTGGTACAAATGTACGGATATCGGATGGTGGAGTTTTGTTTTACTCAAAGTTCTGAGTACAATTACAGAAAAAAAGCTTTAAATTTACCACATCAGCAGCATCATTTCCAAATACTAATAAGTGTTTTTCTTATTATTTGTCGCTGATGAATTTGATGCAGCCTTACTTGAAAGAAGTTTTGAACGAAGCTCGATTCGAGTTTAATAAGAGGTTGTCTAAAGTTCGTGTAGTGGTGGAGAACAGAGAACTGCAGCAAGTAGCTCGTTTTATGAGTCACTCAAAAGATTCATTGCCTTCTAAGTATTTACACACATTCACATTCATTCTAAGAAATGATTAGCTACTCACACACTATTGCCTCTCATATAATGAATCTGAAACGAGCTCATAATGTGGGATCTTATCAAACAATAACGATTATGCGAATTTACTTTTAATAGATCGAATTAAAATTCTTTATTTTTCTATATTAATACACTACAATGGGTTCGCGGCGCCGGTCTGGTCTCGGTACTAGCTGACTAACGACTGACTTCGTATTTGTGCAGGTAGAAAGATTTTGCTCATGGGCAATGAATGTTTCGAGTGGCTCGTGTGTGCTCTGTGTATGTGTGTATTCTGTATATTCTGTGCATCTGTGCATTCTACACTTATTCAACACGAGTTACGTGAAACCATTCAAAGGGTTGTGAATCACTTCTACATTTCACAACTATTGTGAACTCTGAAATATTTATGGGTGTCAATACCATTCGCGCATTCGAACATTCGTATTTGCATTATTGTACAAATTGAACTTCATTATCATTTCTTACATGTTTCGTACTTGCTTGTTTTCTTTGTGCGTGAGACTGTGAATTGCTCGTGTATTAGCGAATGATTTACAATTGCAAATGAGTAGATTCATGCAGATCTCTGGTGGAGAAGATTTCGAGTATTTGAAAAGCCAATTTTACTTGAACAGCAAAAAGCTCCAACAATTGCAATAGCATGTTGTTATTTGCATAATTTCTTGGCCAAAGCAAATGGTCAAGCGTATTCTTTTAAATGATACATACAATCTATTTAATTTATAAAGCGCTCTTAAGAAAAATAGCATCTCCAACGCAAAAGTAATCCGCGATAATTACTGTGCCTACTACAACAATGCAAGAGAATATATGTATATGACATACATATGTATGTACGAATGTAAAGGGTGAGCTAACCGCTAGTGTGGAAGTTTTCATTAAATTAAAAACACATTTATTGTGAAATCAATGTAGAACTTTATTGATTAATGAAGTCTGGTCCATGGCAATTATGAATGGAACACAACATTGTTCATGTGACCATCACGGCTTCTGTTGCAGAGACCATCCGAAGATCAAAATTATCGATGACATTTTGAAGAATAAGTGGGTCAATCGCATCATCGCATCATCACCTCCTCGCGGTGCCCGCTGGATAGCTATCTGATCTGATAGTGAACTAACGATGAGCGTATGCTGAGTCTGACGATATATGTGCAGCTGAACACTCAGACCTGCGTAAGCACATCTGGGTGAACTTCAGCGCGCATATGTCTAACCGGACGAGGCATCTCTTGTTGACCTGATTGGCTGAAATATGCGTCTCAGAAGTCTAGCAAGATCTCCTCAGAACGAGGACGTGCGGCGGATGAATTCTCTCGATGGAATCAACGGTGACGTTTACAGACCAGCGGATACCTTACCGGAGCTACTTCAACATATTTGGAGCTGAGGTCTGTAAGGATTTTCAATACTACGTCCGGGTATTGAAAAAGAGATGGTGGCGGATGAACCCTTAACGGTAACGGCAGCGCTCATATCCCCGAAGTGGGTTACTGACATCGGTGTATCCGGCCTCTTGTCCTAGGGGTACAAAAGAAAACGGATCTGGCCCTCCAGGTTGGGGGTTGTGCCGTCGGCTTAACTTCCCTACCACGTAAAAAACCTTTGGTTACGAAGCAACGAACAGCCTCGGATACGGATGATTTTACTGTTGACGACCCATGCAAACGTAAAAAGGACAACGATCTTCGTGTCTGCAAGTGGAATGTTAGGTCCCTCTACAAACCACGTGCAGCCGAACAACTTGCGGAGGCCCTAGAGTGTTTCAAAGCAGACATTACCGCCATCCAAGAAGTGCGATGGGATGGGCCGGGCAAAAGGAAGATGAAAAACTGCGACATTTACTACCGCGACTGCTACAGACAACAAGGAAAGCGTCTATTCGGGTGCGGATTTGTTATTGGAGGTAGACTTAGGCAAGAAGTCTTGAGTTTCCGGCATGTGAACGAGCGCCTCATGACTATCCGTATCAGGGCTAAATTTGCCAACAATAGCCTAATATGCGTTCACGCCCCTCACGAGGAGATGGACGACGCGTCAAAGGATGACTTCTACCAGCTCTTGGACAAGACTTATGAGCAATGCCCTAGCCACGACGTTAAAATTATCCTAGGCGACTTTAACGCAAAGCTAGGAAGAGAGGACGTCTTTAGTGGCGTGGTCGGAAAGCACAGCCTGCACAACATCACATCCGGCAACGGACTCAGGCGAATCGACTTTGCGGCGGGGCGAAACTTTGTCGTAGCTAGTACGCGGTTCCCACGTCTCGATATTCACAAAGGAACATGGCTCTCCTTTGATCGAAAAATCGTCAACCAAATCGATCACATTGCGATCGACGCAAGGCACTCTTCCAGTATTCTGGGTGTCCGGACTTTCCGAGTAGCCAACGTGGACTCGGATCACTACCTAGTTGTAGCCAAGGTACGGATGCGGATATCCACAACGGAGCGAAATCAATGAAATACTGTGAGGAAATTTGACGTCGGGCGACTACAATCGCAAGAGACCGCCAGAACCTTTGTCGATCGAGTTTCTTTAAATCTTAATCTAAGTCCTATGTCGCCAGCAGCAAATGCGGAGGACCAGTGGCAGCGCTACCAGAAGAGGAAACATCGACTTCTCAGAAAGAAGAAAGAGGAGCATGAGAAGCGCTCGATCGAGGAGATTGACAGACTTTATTGCAGGAATGATGTTCGAACATGTTACCAAAGGGTAAAAATAACATGCCAGGGCTTCAAAGCCAGGACAGAAGCCTGCAGGGACGAAAATGGCAATATAGTAGTAGAATCGCAGTCGGTGCTGAGGATATGGAAGGAACACTTCTGCAGACTGTTAAACGGCGATGATGACCAATATTCCGCTGTCTGGCAGAATGAGCCATTCAACAGTGACGATGATAATCAAGATTCCCGTCAACCCGATCAGAATGAAGTGAGGATAGCGATATCTAAACTCAAATCCAACAAAGCTGCTGGAGCCGACGGCCTTGCCACTAAACTTTTCAAAGCAGGAGGAGATGAGTTGGTAAGGAGCATGCACCAGCTCATCTGTAAAATCTAGTCGGACGAAAGTATGCCCGATGAATGCAACCTCAGCATCGTTTGCCCGATCCTGAAGAAAGGAGACCCTCTGAACTGCGCCAACTACAGACGTATAAGTCTCCTAAATATCGCATATAAGATCCTGTCTGCCGTACTATGTGAACACCTAAAACCGATCGTCAACAACCTGATAGGTCCTTATCAGTGCGGTTTCAGGCCTGGAAAGTCCACCATTGACCAAATATTCACACTACGGCAAATCTTGGAAAAAGACCATGAATATAAAATCGATACGCACCACCTTTTCATCGATTTCAAAGTTGCCTATGATAGCGTGTATAGAGACGAGTTATACAGAGCCATGTCTAGTCTTGGCATCCCTGCCAAGCTCATCCGTTTGTGCAGAATGACGATAGAGAACTTTCGCTGCTCCATCAAAGTCGGTAAGAACATCACCGTACCGTTCGATGTCAGGAAAGGTCTTAGACAAGGCGACGCACTATCATGCGATCTCTATAACATAGTACTTGAGAGAATTGTACGAAACTCACAAGCCCACCCCGGAGTTACAATCTTCTTCAAATCTGTACAACTACTCGCTTATGCCGATGACATTGACATAATCGGAAGAACTCAGCGGGGCATTTACGAGTATTGAGACCGAGGCAGCAAAGATGGGTCTAGCGGTCAATGAAAGCAAAACAAAATATATGCTGTCTACAAAAAAGGACACCCAACATCGGCGTCTTGGACAGAACGCCACAATAGACAGATACAATTTTGAGGTAGTAAAGGATTTTGTCTACCTATGCTCTATGGTCAGCTCCGCAAATGACATCAGTAGGGAGATCACACGGAGAATTACTCTTGCCAATCGATTGTTTCTATGGGCTAAAACGGCAATTGAGTAGCAAAGTCCTGTCTCGAACTACTAAGATAACTCTTTATAAGACATTAATCATCCCAGTCCTGCTGTATGGCGCAGAGGCATGGGCTTTGACAAAACCGGATGAGGATGCCCTTGGTTATTTCGAGAGAAAAGTTCTTCGAGCGATCTTTGGTCCCGTCTGCATAGACGGTTAGTGGAGGAGAAGGTACAATGCGGAACTATACGGCCTGTACAAGGACATCGACTTAGCCAGAAGAGTTCACATACAGCGACTAAGATGGCTGGGTCATTTAGAGCGGATGGAGCCCAACCTTCCCGCTAAGAAAGTCTTCGAATCCACCCCCGGACGGACGGCGCAGTAGAGGACGACCTCGTGGTAGGTGGCGCAAACATGTGGAGGGGGACCTTGGCGTGCGCAACTGGAGGCAGCTGGCTCGTAACCGTGCTGGCTGGAGAGGTTTGTCGGTTGAGGCCCAGGTCCACCCCGGACTGTAGCGCCATCTAAGTAAGTAAGTAAGTGCGTCAATGGCCGCAATTTCAGTTTGGATGTTATGTTTGAGATCCTGAATTGTCGCTGGGTTATTGGCATAGTACTGGTCCAAAGGCTTCAGTTGTTGTGTAATTTGGATTTTATAGGCGGGCAAATGAAGATCAACTTTTAAAATTCGCCGTAAAGTGCCATAATTGAGGCCCAATTTTTTACTTCGGCGACGAATTGAGGTGCCTGGCTGGTTTTGAACACTTTCGCTCACAGTGGTGATGTTTTGGCGTGTACGTACTGGCCGAGCATGCTGATATAGAGTTTGACTCGATACCGAATCAGCTTCTTCAAAATGCTCCACCATTGCACGAATTCCGGACTCAATAGGGCGATTATGTTGACCGAAAAATTCGCGAATTTTACGAAATGTTACTTTTACAGATCGCCCATTTTCGTAGTAAGATTGATTAACAAAAATGCGTTGTTGCGTGGTAAACGACTCCTTGAGTAAAATTGCCAAAGATTGTACTTGACATCTGTCAAAAAAAACCACAAAGAATTCAGTAAATGACAGTAATTGAGCCAACATCCACACCATCTATTGGCTCACCCTTTACAAAGCAATAACTTATGTTTCACTTTGTAAAATAAAAAAAAAGTATTACTGTTCACGAATTAAAAATAAGAACATAATTTCTCCTTTTTCTTTTCTTATTATTTTTTTTATTGTCGTTAATAACGGGCAACTGCATGACCATTTCTAGTGTCGTGCTTCAAACTTTGCTCTACTTGAGGTGGTAAAGGCTGCTTAAATTTATCCAGAATTTGGAGGGCGTAGAAAACGTAGAAATTTTTCTTTCAACGTCAGCAATTGTAGCCCCTGATTTCATGTTTGTGTAAATTTTCAAAAGTTCCCTAACGCTATATTTTTTTTTTTAATTTATTTATATAAAGTGGATTTGTGGGATTCTACAATTCCTGATGAGCTTCGTAAACTTCTATGATGGTGCGTACGACTTCACTATCTGCAACACTAATGATTTGAAAATATTTCGCGTTATCAGTCATGATAATGTACGTGAAACTGCAACGGCTGCATAAAACCAAATGAGTAATGATGATGTATTGACGTAAGCACCATACACGATCATTATTAATGTCATTATTTTGCAGTAATAACATTATTATTAAACGTGTAAGGTCCGCTATACGATTGCAACGGTTGTATCATATATTCCTTGCTAAAGCAGCCTGTAAATTCCAAGACATGGTTCCACTGAAAACCCGCAGACGAAAAGACCGAGCTGAGATCAATTCATTCTTTCCACTTTGTTAGAATCTATCAAGTGAAGTTCACTCAGTCAGTGTTAAATAGATAAATTGAAATTTTATTCTTAACACTCCATCTCCACTGGTGATAAATTTATCACAGAAAGCGCAAATAAGAGCAGAGCGCAGGCAGCAAAATAACTGTCAGATTTTCTTTGGCGGACATTTCATCGCATACTTTTTCAGTATATGGTAGTTGAGAATGGCAACGAATAGATATGTACATGCAAAGCATCATTGCACTAAAGGCGCTAAAGCAGCTGGCAGAAATGCAGAAGAAAAAGAGAAAACGTCGATTTTGGGTTAATCCCTTCTTGGAAAGAAGAACGCTTCACGATTCGGAAGCACATTTATTGAAAGATTTAATGTGGGAAGATCAGACATGAATTTGTCTAATCCATCCCCACCATGCACACATAACATAAAGTGCGTTAAGTACCTCTTGTGATCTTGTACCGATAGTGTCCCCGATCATTAAGCATATTAGGCCATAAATCGCCTACCCATGTTATTGCATTGGAAAAACTTAGAAGGATTTTTCTAGCACGTGGTGCCAAGACGCTCATTAAGTATTTCCTGTGACCTTGTACCGTCGGCGAATTGTTCACAGAATAGATTAGATTTAAAGATTTTATTTATTCATGTGATATTTTCTAATATAGTACAAAATTAATATTTAGCATGGCTTTGCTAAAAAAAAAGTAATTTCAACTTCCATATTAAACTACAGCAAATAAAAGGAATGGTTTGTTAAAAGCTTTCATTTATAATCTGCGACCTTGTACCGTCGGCGAATTATTCACAGAGTAGATTTGATTTATTCATGTAATATTTTCTAATATAGTACAAAATCAAAACTTAACATGGCTTTGCCGTCTGCCTGGTTGATTTATTCATATTTACAAGTAAAAATAAAAAGTAATTTCAACTTCCATATTAAACTACACAAAATAAGATAAAATGAATAGTTTGTTAAAAGCTTTAATTTAACATACAGGAACGAGTCCGCAAAGCATATAATGCTCTCTTCATCTGTAAGCGGACCGCGGGGAAAAAATGGGGCCTGAAGCCCGCTATGATGCACTGGCTATACATCATGGTAGTCAGACCCATCCTTACGTATGGGGCTCTTGTGTGGTGGAAGGTAACGAATACGAAAAACACACGGGATATGTTGGCCATGGTACAAAGATCAGCCTGCATTGCCATCACAGGTGCTCTACGCACAACACCTACGGCTGCACTCGAGATATTCCTGTATCTCTTACCATTAGACCTACAAATCAAATTTCAAGCGGGCAACAGTGCGCTTCGGCTCACTAACGTCGGTCTCTTCAGGACCAATAACATAGGACACAGCTCCATTCTCAAGGAATCCTTTCCCGGAATCCCTGACGAATCGGACGATATACTTGGCACCTTAGACTTCGACACACCATACGAAGTACTGTATCCTATTAGAGAGGACTGGCGAAGGAAGACAGTCTCTGTCCACAACGAGATTGCAGTATACACAGATGGTTCTAAGACCAGTGAGGGCACGGGGTCAGGTATTTACTCGAGAGATACGAACCTACAGGTGGCCCTGAGACTTCCGGACACATGCAGTGTGTTCCAAGCAGAGGTTCTAGATGTACTTAAGGCTGCGGAATTACTTGAGATGGGATCAATATCCGATAAGAATATCGCCATCTACATTGACAGTCAGGCTGCGCTAAAGGCGCTAGAGTCGTACGTCACCAAATCTGAGTTAATCAGGAATTGCCGCACAATGCTTAGGGTATTATGTACGCAGAACCGAGTCAGATTATGTTGGGTACCTGGACACTGCGATATCGAAGGCAACGAGCAAGCCGATGCGCTGAAATCGCAGAAAATCTGGGGAGATAATTAAGTTAGATAGATCGAGGCTAAGAACAGCGATAGGAATACTCTCTGGCCACTGTCTCCTAAAGAGGCATGCCATGAGACTAGGATTATCCGATACGGATGTTTGTAGGTACTGCGATGACCTACATGTCTCAGAGGATATAACTCATATACTCTGTGAATGTCAAGGAATTGCCAGGAAAAGGCTAAAGTACCTGGGTAGATACTTCTTCGATAACTTGGAGGAGGTGAGGTCCTTGAACCATAACAAGGATCTCTTCAGATTTTGTAGGGAGATTAATTGCTTGGAGGATTGGGTTTAGGTTTTTTGCCGTGAAGGTTTCCTAGGGATCGCGATGGGCCCACTTTGGTGCCTAGTGTTTTATGACAACCTCATAACCCTACCTAACCTAACCTAACCTAAAAGCTTTCATTTGCTGTCGATACGTTAGAGCAATTTTGCAATACCGGTAAAGTGTGCTTACATCAGCTTCATTAAGGAGGGAAACCACTTGCATCTCCGTCAAGGCGTCATATCCAAACACATGCCTTCTTGTTTCTCGTAGGATTGGGTAACTTCCCATAAAATGGAATACATGGTTAAATTCCAAAACGTTAAAAAAATGCGCATTGTGAATGCATACTGCTTTTGTAATGCGAAGTTATTGATAATTTTGCGCTGCTTTGCATTATTTATGCTTTGTATTTTTTGACGTTTTGCAACGACTTTGATGCTAACAAAATTGTATATACCATCGTACTATCATCAAATGTTTTAAACATCAATAATGTCTAAAAAATTAGTTACAACCATAGTTTTGAACAACTTACGGTGATGAATCCATTTTATTTGGCGGGATATTCAAACTGAAATACCAATGTCATTTGCATCATAATCATTCATGATGCTGTTTGCTTTTGTTTGCGCAGTTGATACCTTTACAATGCGTTTTCAAAAAGTATGCATTGCATCATAGTAATCCGTTTATGTATGTTTTGGAACGCTTGATTAAGCAGTAATGCTGAAGTACAGCGTTTTGGAATTCAGTCCATCTTCTCTTTCCACTAAGTGTTGCATATAATAGGCAAGTTCTACCTGTGGGGTACGTAGATACATAGTTCAGGTTTAGGAGTTCACCACACAGTCTCAGTATTATCGTTATTTCTTCTATCTTGGAATTATCATGGAAATAATTGTTATTCTGCAAGTTGTGGTTGAGCTTACTGTAGATTGCCCTATGTACTGATCCAGCTGCCTCTTCAGTAAGTATATTTGATCATAAAGTCTCTTGCTCATGCTATTACTTGGGAACACCCGGACCTGTTGTAGCATTGAATAAATAATAAAGCGATTAAGCGTATCAATGGAAATGGCTTTGCAATCGAAATGGCAAAAGTGACAGCAAAGTGACAGCTCTGTTAACGATAGACGGTATGCGATGAGAGCATGCTTTCTATCGCGTTCTATGAAAATATAGAGCTCATTCATAAATGCAATATTGTGCAATCAGTGCTAAGCAGACACGCATTGGCATCACTGCGAAGCATTGAATTCATAAATGTACAATAGTAAAACTTTTTTCATTACGCAATTTTGAGCGCAATCTTGTAGCTGTCAGAATCATACTGCGTATTGCTTAAGTTAAAGTTCCATTTGCGCACCTTTTCCTGCTTTGTATTGTGTTTGCTTGGCAAAACTTACATTTATAAATGGGCCCATAGCCAAGGCCGTAACTAGGGGGGGGGGGGGGGGATCACAGGGGTTTGATCCCCCCCCGAAATTCTTAACAGGTGCACTTTTTTTTAAAACGAGAACAGAGCAATAAGTTGGTAACACGATTTTGTGCCAAGAACTTCTAGTAAAATGCAAATCTAAACAAAAATGAGCCAATCCGGCCACAGTGCAGTAATTTCCCATTTACCTAAATGCAAACAGATTCAAATCAAATCAAGCTATAGCATTGACTTTTTCAATTAAAAGTACCTAAGTGCCGTTACATACTAGACAAGAATATCACAAAAAATAAAAACACACGGTCGGACTCCAAAAGAAATGTGTGCAGAATACACATTATACAATACACATCACCCTACCGCCACAAAGTGTATGCACAAGTGTTATGTGTTAATAAGCAACTTTGCACACACTTCCAAACCCAAAGCCATATGCAATATACGAAATGAAAAGGGTACCGCTATTGGAATGGAAAGCATATGCATTTTCGTACACACTACCATTGTGTAAAATTTTGCAATCCACTTGTGACCTAGTGTCAGCTCTGGACCACGTAAAGTTAGTTTTAAAGCTAGTTTTAAATACGTTTCTAAAAATTCGAGAAAATGTTAGTTTAGAATTTAAAGATATTTTTGAGACTGCGCAAGGTTTTTTTAAGTATTGTGGATGAAACTGAAACCTTGAAAATTCCACGAACAGTATCGAGGCAGCAGCATAGGGCCAATGTAAACGTGTCTGAACCTGAAAACTTTTATAGGATAGTTGTTATGATTCCCCTTTTGGACGACTTCATAACTCAGCTCGAAACGCGGTTCGAGGACCATAAGACCGTTCTATCATTATTATATATGTATTTTGATCCCGTCAATACTTGGCAAAAGCGAAACAAAATTTAACGAAGAAAATTTTAAATTTTATAAAAGATTTTTGGATTGGGATACATTGAAGGCTGAGTTTCTGCTGTGGAAGACAAAATGTCATGAACAACCAGAGGCACAGAGTTCCAAGAACGCCATAACAGCTTTAGGAGACTGCAGTAAAGACCTTTTTCCCAACATATGTACAACGACTTTTAAAAATGTTGGCAACCAGTATCGACATGTACACCAGAAAGAACGTTTTCGACGATGAAACGCTTAAAAACTTTTTTAAGAAACTCTACCGGTGTAGATCGACTTACTGGATTAGCTTTAATGTCAATTCATCGGGAGATACAAATAAATACTGACGAAGTAATTGATGTATTTGCAGCAAAGATGGCCAGGCGGTTAAATTTTGTTTTATAAAATAATTCTTTACTTTGTTATGTTGAATATAGTTACTTCTTTTTAACCTATTCCTACTT
The DNA here is from genome assembly GCA_945910035.1 of Brachypalpus laphriformis. Lineage (NCBI taxonomy): Eukaryota > Metazoa > Arthropoda > Insecta > Diptera > Syrphidae > Brachypalpus > Brachypalpus laphriformis. The sequence goes on along the minus strand of OX246753.1, from coordinate 113,288,797 downwards.
TTGTTATAACTACTAGTCAATAAAAAAAATAAACTTGATATTTAAGAATATTTTATTTTCCTCAATCGCTCCCAACCTTAAAAATAAAAAGATATTTTTCAAAGACCATATTTAAATATTTGTCTGGCTACGGCCTTGCCCATAGCTGCTATAGATCGTTTCAAATGAGTATGCAGTAAGTTCGCGCATGTTTTCTCTTTTCCAGTCATTCCACACAAAACAGAAGAAAAATCGCACATACCCTCACTTTCATGTTTACGGCGTGAATTCTCAACACAGGCTGATCAATTTCTTGAATACGATTGGTCGATAAGGTGTTAAATGTATAGAGAAAATAAAAAGCCACCGTTGCCAAATGTGAAAAATGAGTGTAAAGAGAATGTGCGGAGTATGCATTCATTATTTTTTTACTGAAGTGGGTAATGACAATTTGATGGAAGAATGGTTAGTTCTCAGTTATTGTGTTAAGGAGAAGAAAGAATGTTTTGCTAATATGAATTTGGCTTGAAAATATGGGTATGGGAAATTTGAAAAAAATTAAAGCATGTGTTTTTTTAATTAAATATGTGTATTTATTTATTAGATGTTTTTTTTTTTAATGCAATAGCACTTATTATGTACATGTTCGCGTTTTTAAATATGCAAAAAATAGTAAGAAAATATTATTTTTACCTAACCCACATACATACATACATAAAAAAGGGATATTTCAGATTATTTACTTCCTGCAATAATTGGGTAAAACTTAAAAAGGAATTAGTTTTATTATCCATACATTTATTGCAGGATAACGCTCAGGAAAAACCCACGCTTACCCATTGAGTACTGTAAGTAAAAATCGGTATGATAAAATATCAATGAAATTGGAGAAAGTTCAGCCGATTTGTAAATATAATTTTCCAGGCAGCAAAGGTGAGGCAAATATTTCCATGCTCTCTCTGTGCAGTTTTCCAATTGAATAGTGATTTAAAACGATCTATGTATGGTATCCACTTGCGATACAGAAAGCATGCTATGGAGACCGCATGGAATCAAACGCGCAAACAGGCAACGCCCACACAAAGCTCCGCCCACAAATCAAATTAGTTTTGATTTTGGTCAGGCCAACAAATTGGTGCGCGTACCTACCACCTTGTAGACGATCAACATCAGCTCAAACTTGGTTTGTTATGCATGTTTACCCGTAAAATGTTTTAGCGTGTACAGGCCGCTTAAACACTTTCAATCCCACCAAATGTGTGTGTGTACATATATACATATGTATGTATGTGGGTATACATATTTCAAGACAATTTCCTAAAAACAGAAATCCCGGCGGACAATTTCAAAGCAAAGTGGTGCGTTGTCGCCCAATATTCTTCCCCAAACCCATTATGTATATAAAGTATATACCCATCTTCCTAGGTATTCATCAATTTATTCATAAAATACCTATATCTATATACAGTCAACTCCGCTTATCTGAACTACGCTTTACTGAAAAAATCGGTTAACTGAAATACAAAATTTGTCACGGAGCATTTTTTCACAATCTTCATACAAATTACTCCGCTTAACTGAAAAACCTGGTTAACTGAAAAAACTTTTACAACAGAAATTATTAATTTATACTCAAACTACTCCGCATAACTGAAATCAAATAACTGAATGCACCTATCCCTAACAGTGACCTGTAAATTAGCATAAAAATATTTATTTTTCCTATTTTTGTTTTTCTTTACTTACACGTTATCGAAGTTTTGTTTTGTTTTGAGTTTTTTTTTGATAAAATATTGACATATTAAAAATTATGTTGTTGGTATTTTTTCGATTTTCAGGTTGAATAAGTGAAATTGTTTTTCAGTTATCCGAACTCCGGTTAAATGAAATTTTTTTCAGTTATCCGAAGTCCGCTAAAGTGAAAAAATTATTGTGACAAATTGGTGTTTCTGTTAAGCGGAGTCGACTGTACATACATACATACATATATATGTACATATGTACGTAGGTACCTTAAATGACGTCCAGACCTTTGGTACTTACCACCCATCATTGATCAATAAAAATCTGCAAAAATACTTGAAAAGGAAAAATATTTCGAACTCACACCACATCACAAATTTCACACAGGCTGTCATTTGCATAGAAACCACAGATCATCTCAAAATTCAAATGTCACCTCATCAACCACCGGTGCAACGTCCGCTAGTATACATACTCATACATACCATATGTACACATGCTCACTCAAACAAATATCGTTGATCCCCCCCACGCACAAACGTTTGGTACAAGAAAAATAACGGAAAGAGTGAAAGCGGTGGTGCGTGCTGCTAAACCAAAATTCGCCAAAAGGTTTGCAATCCTTTTTTACCACACTGCCGCATGACAACCCATTTTAAATGAGTTTCCGGTGGACGTTCCACCCACCCATTCACCAATCTCGGTGCCATAATCCAATCAAAGTCCCTACACACCCACACACCCGAGCAGAGTGCCCAATTTCCATCCAGTTCTTGGAAATCACTTTTTTTGTGTAGCCATGGTGTAGCACATCTGAATAGAAAAGGGAGGAGCGGGAGACACACGACGACCGTGTTCGACGATGATTTTCTTTCTTTTTTCATCCTTTGTCGGTGTGCGCCCCTCCTCCTATTTCCAAATTACAAAATATCCATAGTCTCTTGCAAGGCCCTGCTGCTGCTGTCTACTGCGAACGAGCATGGAGAACGGCATGACGCATACACGAAAACGAGTCGCAGCAGATGATTTGTGTAGGTATGTATCTACACATGTGTATATGGTGGCGTAGATGAGGGGATATTAGCCGCCGTTAAATCCTTCATGATTTGTGTCTCTCCAGAGACGATGTTCCAGGAACCTGATGGGTACATACATATTAAGTATATATACGCATAAAAGTGTGTACCTTTATTTATCTGCGGTACAGGTGTTCCATATAAAATTGATATCAATCTAAGCCGAAAGCCCTGGTAGCTAGTGCTTACTGTAAATTATCATTGTAATTTAATTACATGTTAATAAAGTTATAATAATAATAAAATATCAATCTAGTAATTGAATTAACCTCACCAATCGAATTTGAATTTAAGGGTGGAAAGGGCTTATTTACAAGTCAATGCGTGAGAAAGAGGCATTCGCTAATTTTATGATCTCTCCGAGTGATTTATTGTATGTAAAATCTTCCCAGTTTAAGCAAAATCCCATTGTCAGCATAAATAATTTCCCATCGTCCGTAACAATGATAATATTTTGAGTACTAGATGGCGACTGTTGCGCCCCAAAACAGAGCTTTTTTTACGAAAGCAAATGGTTGCATGCAGTGAGTGAAAAACTACAGAGAAAAGCTTTTACTTGTTAGTGCACAATTTTCTATTTTACTGCGAGGCGCTTTACATTTAAATAAAAATATTGTGAGGTTTTTGGCTGTACTTTTAATTTCATGAATTTAATTCATAAAGTAAGGAAAAATCTAAATGTTATTCTGCATAATTTATAAACTTAATAAACTTAAGCTGCGCGGTAGTAAGTACTATCAAACAGAGAAACACTAATTCAATAGTGCGCTCAAAATGAGTAGCCATTGTCGTCATCGTGGTAGTATAATACATGTCAACTTTTAACTTTTGTGACGCTGCAACTTTGACAGTTCACTATAAAAAGTGAAAAATATGCAGTGCAGCGGGAAAAATTAAAATTTGTTTGGTCATCATATTTATTTTAGATATAAGTTCATACCTATTACCGAAAAATATTTTTTTCTTAAAATATGAAAGATATAACGGGCTACACAATCGTAGGCGAATTTTGTGAGTGTAGACCACACAATTTGATATCTTTTACTAACGCCACATCTTCTGTGCATTACGTTTCAGCGTGAAGCTTTTCTTCAACGCAAAAATGAGAGAATAACTTGAAAACGACATTAAAGACGATAAATTTGGTTCTCGATATTTAATGTTGGTGTAAATGTTGACCGTGTGTAGATAAGCTGATAAGTGCAATTTTAAGTTGGTCACGGTTGGAGTGAACTGAGCTTTCAGCTTATGGTCAATCCACATGGCCACATACATGAAATCCGCATTTGGACCCAAATAAAACATAGGAAAAAGTCAGTAGTGTATAGTACATACGTTTTCACCAGACTCAACTAATCCAGGGTTTCCACTGGCAATAATTCATTGCAAGAAATGTGCCATGCAATTGAAATTTTGAATGGATATCAATTTCTGCTTTTATTTCTTGCCACCTCTGTGGACATAAGTCCTGAAATAAATTTGATAGTGACTGTCAATTTGAGCTTTACTGGCCAAACACAATGGTGAAGACGTAGCTATAAACGTGTAGCGCTGTCAAAAAAATCGCGCACTGATGAGCTAAGTACGAACACAATGGTGGTGATCGCTGCACGGGTGTTTGTTGTTGGTAATCCAAATGCTTCGAATTTTTTTTTCACACCATGCCTTTTTTTCTGTAATTTTATAGTGAGGATTACTTAAATCCTATAGAATATTTTTGCGTTTTACTAGATCGATTAATTTTTTTGATGTGCCGCATTTTTATTTTTTTTGTATGGAAGTTAACTCCACTTCTACTTCAGCGATAAGCTTCAGCTTCACATTCTGTTCGCAGTATTGGATGTGTGTGTATTTAACTTTAACAGCGCGACGAACTTCAGCTTCAGCTTCACCATTGTGTTCAGGCAGTTACTGCAAATAAAACAAGAAATAAATACATACTTGTGTCTCGTGGAGACTCGGCGTCAAGATAAGAATCGTTGCTTACTCTTACGTGACATGGTCGAAAATAAAATGCCTTGACAAAATTTGCCCACACAATAAAGAAATCTGACATGAGGTCTCACATAAAGTTTGAAATAAATATGTCTCGTGGAGATTCGGTGTAAGGGAATACCAAATGATTTTTTTGTATGTAACTGTAAGTGCTTTTACTTAGAAAGTGTTAAGGAGAGTCGAATGAGTTTAAAAACCTCGATTTGTTTAAGTTCGCTTATTATTTATTTTCTTCTAGGACCGGCTGTCTTTGTGCTGTGATGCGAACTTTCGAATGTAGTTCTAAACGCTTTCTCAATGCATTCTCAACGCATTCCAAACAGATTCTGCTTTGTCCCTTCTATCCTTCGTCTTATATAGTGTATCGGTTCTATCCCCACCATGCATACATAACATCAGGTACGTTAAGTACCCCCTGTGATCTTGTGCCGATAGCGGACCTTATGCGGTCTCCATTAGCGATAAATCCATAGCATGCTTTTAAAGGATCGCAAGTGTAGACCATTATAGCAGCTATATTTTCAAAGCAAGCGATCGCCAATAGAACTATCACTTTGCTGTCACTTTTGCCATTTCCATTGCAATTAAGATATTGGATTGCCTGTAGCACTGAAAGGTTTAATTACATTATTACGGTACAAGGTCGCAGGAAGTGCTTCATGGGCGTCTTGGCATCTCTAGAAAAAATCATCTGTGTTTTCCCAATACACAATAGCCGCGTTTTGTTTTCCCCGTGAACTGAACTAGTTCATCCCAAAATAAAAAAAAAAAACGCTCCTCGTTTACCTAGAAATTTCTTTTTCATAAGTTGGTAGCAGCAGCTACACACTGACGTTTAATATGGATTAAAAATGGCGGAAAAATAGTAATCGAAGTGAGAAAAGTGCTTAATATTTTTATACTTGTTTAATAATTAAGTTTAATTTAGACACTTATGTCAGAAAGTGAAGATACAACAAATAACTATGATTTACTTCTGCCATTCAGCAGAGCTGCTTTTTGTGAAAAGCCATCTAGTGGTGTGGTATGGGATAGAAATTCTGGTTCACGAAAATTGAACCAGCTCAAGTGCTGGTTCAATTGTTGTTTTTGAATCCTGTGTAAAAATATGAACTGAACCAGTTCACGGGGAAAACAAAACGCGGCTAATATACTTAAAAATCCTGTAAACTGTCGGTACAAGATTACAAATGGTAATTAACTAATTAAAATGATCTGTGCATGGTGGGTATGGGACCGATACACAATATAAGACGGAGGTCAGGAAGGAACAAATCAGAATGTGTTTAGAGGTCGTTTTTTTTTTTTCAAAATGAGTGAATGGAAATTATTACTGGAAGAAGTGATTAAACTTATTAATAATTATTCACAATTCGAAACCCTGTGGAATTATAAATTTGCATGCATTCAGCTATCAAAGGAATAAATAAATGTGATTCCAAATCGTGAAGGGCTGTTTTTTCCAAGAAGGGATTAACCTGAAATCGACGTTTTCTCTCTTTATTTTACATTTCCGCCAGCTGCTTTAGCGCCTTTAGTGCAATGATACTCTGTACGTGTCTATTCGCTGCCATTCTCCACTATACTGGAAAAGTATGCCATGAAATGCCCACGAAAGAAAATCTGACAATTCTTGTGCTCTCTGCGTTCTTTTACTTGTACTTTCTGCGATAAATTTGTAGCCAGTGGAGATGACGTGTAACATGCTTTAAAGCATGCTTTCAGTATCACAAGTGGAGATCATCATAGCAGCTATATTTTCATAGCATGCGATAGAAAGCATGCTCTCATGGCATACCATCTATCGCCTACCTTATAGCCAACAGAGCTCTCACTTTTGACATTTCCATTGCACAACACTGATACGCTTAATCGCTTTAATACTCATTCAATGCAATGCTACAATCCGGGTTTTGCCAAGTAATAGCATGAGCAAGCGACTTTATGATCAAATATATTTTGTGAACAGTTCGTCGACGGTACAAGATCGCAGGAAATGCTTCATGAGCGTCTTGGCACCCCATGCTCGAAAAATCCTTCTGGGTTTTCCGTATACAATAACACGGGTAGGCGATTTATGGCCTAATATGCTTTAAGGTCCGGCACCGTGTCGGTACAGCATCACAAGAGGTACTTAATGTTATGTGTGCATGGGGGGGATGGAACCGATATACTATATAATCCGTCAATAAATGTACTTCCAAATCGTGAGGCGTTCTTCTTTCCAAGAAGGGATTAACCCAATTTGGCCGAACACAATGGTGAAGCTGAAACTATACGCTTGTAGCGCTGTCAAAAAATCGCGCACTGATGAAGCTGAGTACGAACACAATGGTGAAGCGCTGCACTGGTGTTTGTTGTTGGTAATCCAAATGCTTCGGAATTTTTTTTTTCACACCTTGGCTATTTTTTTGTATTTTGTTTGGTGACAATTATTCAAATCACATAGAATATTGTTCCTTTCTATTGGATGTGTGTGTATTTAACTTTGACAATGCGACGTACTTCAGCTTCAGCTTCACCATTGTGTTCAGCCAGTTAAGTACAATGATGCTCTGTACGTATCTAATCGTTGCCATGCTCCTCTATACTGAAAGAGTATGCGTTGAAATGTCCACCTAAGAAAATCTGACAGTTCTTCTGAAGAAGGAGACCCTCTGAACTGCGCCAATTACAGAGGTATAAGTCTCCTCAACTTCGCATATAAGATCCTGTCTGCCGTATTATGTGAACGCCTAAAACCGATCGTCAACAACCTGATAGGTCCTTATCAGTGCGGTTTCAGGCCGGGAAAGTCCACCATTGACCAAATATTCATACTACGGCAGATCTTGGAAATAACCCATGAATATAAAATCGATACGCACTACCTCTTCATCGATTTCAAAGTTGCTTATGATAGCGTGTATAGAGACGAGGTATACAGAGCCATGTCTGGTCTTGGCATCCCTGCCAAGCTCGTCCGTTTGTGTAGAATGACGATAGAGAACTCTCGCTGCTCCATCAAAGTCGGTAAGAACATCACCGAACCATTCGATGTCAGGAAAGGTCTTAGACAAGGTGCCGCGATATCGTGCGATCTCTTTAACATAGTACTTGAAAGAATTGTACGAAACTCACAAGCCAACACCGGAGGTACAATCTTTTACAAGTCTGTACAACTACTCGCTTATGCCGATGACATTGACATAATCGGAAGAACTTAGCGGGCAGTCAATGGGGCATTTACAAGTATTGAGATCGAGGCAGCAAAGATGGGTCTAGCGGTCAATGAAAGCAAAACATAATTTATGCTGTCTACAAAAAAGGACACCCAACATCGGCGTCTTGGACAGAACGCCACAATAGGCAGATATAATTTTGAGGTAGTAAAGGATATTGTCTACCTAGGCTCTATGATGAACTCCACAAATGACATCAGTAGGGAGATCACACGAAGAATTACTCTTGCCAATCGTTGTTTCTATGTGCTAAAACGGCAATTGAGTAGCAAAGCCCTATCTCGAACTACTAAGGTAACTTTCTATAAGACACTAATCATCCCAGTCCCGATGTATGGCGCAGAGGCATGGGCTTTGGCAAAACCGAATGAGGATGCCCTTGGTTATTTCGAGAGAAAAGTTCTTTGAGCGATCTTTGGTCCCGTCTGCATAGATGGTGAGTGGAGGAGAAGGTACAATGCCGAACTATACGGCCTGTACAAGGACATCGACTTAGCCAGAAGAGTTCACGTACAGCGACTAAGATGGCTGGGTCATTTGGAGCGGATGGAGCCCAACGTTTCCGCTAAGAAAGTCTTCGAATCCATCCCAGATGGACGACCTCGTGGTAGGTGGCGCAAACAAATGGAGGGAGGCCTCAACCAACTTGGCGTGCGCAACTGGAGGCTGCTGGCTCGTAACCGCGCTGGCTGGAGAGGTTTGTTGGTTGAGGCCCAGATCCACCGCGTACTGTAGCGGTAGGGTTGTGTGGAAAGCTTAAGTGTATGTAAATAAGACAAATGTGTACTGAGACAAGGTATTAATAGAGTTAAAAGCTGTCTACACTGACTTCTGCCGTGGCTGAATGGGATAAACAAAAGCATTCTTTACCATAAGTACAAGCTCTGCAGGTGATGTTCTCTATCCTTACCATAAACTACTACTGAGAGCAAGTACGAACAATTTTGAACAATATGAGACGAGGGTGTGTAAAATTTAATTTAATCGCCACTTTCGACTCTTGAATATATGTAGGTCTAGATACCCATCACCGGGAATATGTATTTTTGAAGATAATAGCATAAGTTTAGTATAATATTAATGATTTTTTTTTTGTTCACATGCCTAGTTTAAGATTCAAAGAGCATTTTAAGCTACTTTTCGTTCATATTTTCTACCTGGACTAAAATATAACAGGTAGAAAATGGTTGCGCTTTAAGGTTCGCGAATGTGAATTATGTAGCATTTTAGTTAAAGTTGGTGTATAACAAACTGGTTGAAATATTTTGCGAAATGGAAAAAAACTTCGTTTTTGCTGCATATGGTATATGATATAAAACGGGAATTTCCCAACCAAAACTGTATAGGGGTTGTTAGAGGTAACCAAGCGAAATTGTTTTCATTCCTGCTATTTGTGTTACATGCGGGATGAAAAATTTCACCGGGAGACCAGAAAGTCATGCAGCATATGTATGTAAGAAGCCAATATCTTTGCGCCATTCTATAGAATCTTGTATATGCATATTGTATAATAATAATGAATAAAATATATAAATGTCATGTTTAGATTAAGATATTTTTACTTTTTTAATTTCAATAAATATAAATAAATAATTTATAATAAAAAAATGTACAAAAACATAATAAACTTGTTATTTTCTGTACATTCGTGTAATAATAGTACGAAACACAGGTGGATACGTGAGTACCACGGGTGTGTGTTTGCGTAGGTGTCAACTTTGGAAGCTTGTAGCTCCTGAACCACTGGACCAAAATTAATTAAATAACTTTTAGATTGCCCAGAATTACTTAATTAAATTATAATATTATAATAATATAATTAAAAAGGATCAAAATAATTAAATTGCCTAGATTCTGAATGGCTGGTTAGAGGTCAATAGCGGTTCAAAGTCGCAAGTGGATACACGGATACCCGCACAACAAATGAGAGAAATGACAGTCATTATGTAAATAGATGCAACAGATTACGCCCCTTTTTCCCCCCAACAACCATTTGTTTTATATTGTTCAACGATAGATATACATATATATTTTATTTAAAGTACTAATAGTCGCGTTTTGTTTTCCCCGTGAACTGGTTCAGTTCATATTTTTACACAGGATGTAAAAACAACAATTGAACCAGCACTTGAGCTGGTTCAATTTTCGTGAAGCAGAATTTCTATCCCATATCTAACCACTAGATGGCTTCTCACAAAAAAAAAATGATATGTAAAGATGGAAGCTCTGCCGAATGCTAGAAGTAAATCATAGTTATTTGTTGTATCCTCACTTTCCGACATAAGTATCTAAAAATACTTAATTATTAAGCAAATATAAAAATATTAAGTACTTTGATTACTATTTTTCTGCCATTTTTAATCCATATTAAACGTCAGTGCGATAGCTGCTGCTACCAACTTAGGAAAATGAAATTTCTAGGTGAACCAGGAGCGTTTTTTTATTTTGAGATGAACTAGTTCAGTTCACGGGGAAAGCAAAACGCGGCTATTGTACGTATACATAGAAATTAATTCATCCTGCTCCTGTGTATACGTGTGAGTAGAACCAACAACCATTTTCATATATCTGAACCAAAAATGAACAAGCTCTGCATACAATAAATCTCGGGCTGAACGCACCCTATCACGGCAGCAACAATTTATAGGTGGTGTTATCTGAGTCGAAAGAGAATAAAGAGAAAAGGGGACTCATTCAGCTAAATTTGGTGGAAATCAATTTAAAATAGACAAAAGATCACTATAATTTAAGGTATAAAAAAGAATTTGTTATAAAAAAGATCAGTTGCTGGAATAACGCTTTGCCAGTTGCCACTAATAATTTTAATAAAAGTAACTTATTATACGGTCAATATTTGCTTTTAAATTAATAATACGGATAAGCAAATGTTTCTCATGAACTGTCAACTTTTATTCACAGTCCAAAAATTTAGGACGCATTCCACATTCGCGCGACCAAAACATTCGCCCGAGTTTTACCCCAAACATATTTTTTTTTTGCTCTTGGTCGGTCATAGCCTAAAAAAATATTTTATATAATAGTAATCTGGCTTGAATTTATCAAAATTTCAGAAACAATATTAAAATTAATGCTTCGTTATGCATGATGTACATATGTATGAGGGACAACTGAAATTTGCAGATTTCTGCGACCAGATAAAAAATACTTGTGAATATAAAATTAGCGAATATTCGTTCAACATGAAGATACATTGGGTGGTGTGAATTAAAAATAAATTTGCCTCTAGGTAGGATCTTCCCCTCAAGTTGAAGTTTGAAACCCTTAGTGACAAACTGTCAAATTCATTCGTCAAGGTGTTTTAATTGGTTAATTATTAACAAAAGTGAGTTCATAAGGAAATATAAATTTGCAATAACGTAATATAGGCATATTTCCTTAAAAAAACCCGCAACGTCTTCGAGTGTTCACTCCATAGACTCCATTTTTATTCACATCACACGGTGCCTCCACGAGCCATGAGACATGCATGGGCATATGTCGGACAACTGTCAGACGATGCCCAGGCAGCTGCCATATTTTAATGGGTGGGCAGTTCATGTCTGAACATTTCATTGAAAATGGAGCTCATTTTTGCACTCAAAGCTTTAGAGCAACTGCAAAACAAAGAAGAAAAGGAACAAAAACAAATAAATCGTCGATTCTGGGTAAAACCTTACGTTTTCTACTCGGTCATGACTGAATTTTGTTCAAAGTTACAGCTCATGCCCAACTTCATAGCAGAAATGGATGGCAAGGCATACATCCAAACATATATGCCAGGGCATGCAAACACGAAGACATAATGCGGTCTCCATGAGACATTTTAAAGACAAGACATATGCCCGAGCATGAGTTATGGCTCGTGGAGACACCATGTCAAGATCACCCATCTAGTGTTGCTTCCAAAATGTTAAGGCAACAATCACACTTTATTTTTATTCACATCAACACATGCAAGCAAAATAGCAGCGGTAACTATTATTATAATTATATTATTATTATTATTTATTAGGGTAAATTGGGTGGATGCGGTCTGGATTTATGCTGGTATAATAGTGTACATATGTTTTCCATCGTTCTTGTTTATTTTTTATGTTTATTTTTTGTATAGCATTTGCTAACTATTTTAACATTCGTTATTCTAGACGAAAAGCCATCGTTAAAATAGTTTAAATATCTAAAAAGTCACAATTTGGAACGCCCTATTGATATGATAATCGTAAGCAAAATTGAAAAACAAAAAAATAATAATAATCATTGCAAACATTTTTTTTTACAAAATGCCCTTTGGAATAGCCTATCTACGAGTATATGGCGCAAAATTATAGTCGGATAAAGTGCACTTTAAAATCTGTTTAGTACGTATCAAAGTTAAAATTTGGGTTATCTTAATTATAGTCGATATAATACTCATTTTATCTTTTTAACCCCGCACTAAACTTAAAACCAATGAGCCCGTATTATCTTTCAGTATCGACTTTGAATTTTCCGTCATTTTTTGTGTTTGTTCGACTAAAATTCATGCGGATTCATTCTAAAGGTGATACTAGTTGTAGGTAGGTTAAAAAGTGTTTGTAATTAGATATGAAGTTAGGACCTGGTTTTAAAGTTAACACGATACTACATAGTATGCACTTAACCTACTTAAAATACGGTGAGTATAATTTTGCACCTATATTTGTTATGAAGTGAGAAGTGCACGTAAATCAAAAGTTGAGTTCATACTTCTCCTTCTTCTTCCTATTCCGTTGAGGTTATGATCCAAAAACAAGGGATCATAACCCTCCCACTTCACCTAATTTCTACTGATCCGCCTGTGGGGTTCGCCTTGAAACTTGAGTTTAAACTCACACAATATATTTGTTATGAAGTGAGAAGTGCACATAAATCAAGAGTTTTCAAGTTTTCCTATAGACGTGAAGGGGAGATACGGGGTTCGAAATAAAATAATGAAAAACAATATATATATATATATATTACAACTAACCATTCGATTCAGCTGACACTTACACAATATATTTCTGTGACAGTAAGTTTAAGTAGCTTAAGTCTACTTAAGTCAAAATTTGATTCATTATAGCAAAATGTTTCCAATAACATAAAGTATTTTTTTCTAATTTTTTTAGTTGCGTATCTGAAAAGACTGCTGAGTTATGACCATCTGAGTAGAGGCGCGATTAAAAAATTGCATACGATTTTCACGTGAGCATTGAATTTAAACGCCTCTTCTGAAAAAATCATACAAATTGACTTAAGCTACTTTAACTTATTGCCACAGATTTGTTATGAAGATGGAAGTTTATGTAAATCAAAAATTTCAAAATTTTCCGATAGATAGCGCTAACATCAAACTCTCAAAATTATTGCTGCAGCATTCCACGATGACAGATAACAATTAAATGACATTTCTCATAGCATAGTCAACACATTCACATGCAATCACACAAAGGTAATGTATATACAAAAATGAGACTCCGTTTGTTTGTTTTCGATAAACTTTGAAACTAATCGGCCAATGGAACTCAAACTTAGACATAAAGTATGTTTTAAAAAGAGGAAGATGATGCACACAGTAAGATAACTTTACGATAGATGTCGTTAAACAACAACTTGGAAAAATTGACAAATGAAGCAGAAAATGACAACCAACACTACAATGGCATTTCTCACGCCACAAATGAAATATTAACCACACGACAGCGTGAATAAAACAATTAAATTGACTAATCGTTCAAGAAAAAAAAAAAACATTCCATTAGATTGCAGCGCACGCAGGGCATCCGCTAGTTCTCAATAAAAAAGTGGAAACTCACTTGCACGGTTTTGGAAACTTAGCCTAAAATTTTACCTTCCTAATACATTTAGATTTAAAACCAGTCTTCATAACCCACATTTTGCTGGCCTCCATTATGCATGATCTTGTAAAGTCGACAGAAGGGCCTGGTAGCTTTTACCGTAAATTTAAGATTAATTGTGTAATTTATTACCTGTAAATAAAGTTCTAATAATAAATGTGCAACGGCTTTATTTCAAATAATACACAATCAAAAAGCACCCTACCTTTGGAACACACCCATTACACCACCACTGCATTGTGTGTCTATTCGCACGTCCATCAGCCGACACTCGTCCACCATTTTTATGTTTGCATCGCACATTGAAATGCCATACCAAACAAAGAACTGAAAAGGACGGAGAGCATCTCCAAATTAAACGACGACATTTGCCCGAACATCTTTGTTTTTGTTATTCGGTTGTGTTTCGTTTTACAATTCACTTGTCTCTGCCGTGGAACTCAGCGAAAAGAAAAATCCGGAAAAAAAAATTTACTCCCTAACCAACAGCGCAAAAGAGAGGAAAAATAAAAATATCCCCAATGGCTGATGTTTTTCCGTCACCTAACTAAACATTCTGAATCGTGCGCGTAATCTCTCAATTACTCCACAGTTAAGCAATTAAAACCCGAGAGCAGTGTTTCGAAAACCTTTTCACATTTCGACAGAACAAAATAAAAAATACTAAATTTTAGTACACAAATATAAAACGGAGAAAAAAACAGCGCAGAGGTCAGCAACTACGACCAGCAGCAGCAGTAGCCCCCTTTGTTCACTCGTCGCCGTCGTCGCCGCGCAGGGTGCACCGAAAAAGCCCCCAAGTGCACTCGAAGTGTGTACTAATCACGCAAAATCTGAAAAACAAAAAAAAAGAACAAAATCGAAAGAAAGACATTTTGGTTTTTCGCCTTCGAAGTGAAAAATTATTGAATTTTCCTCCCCCCGATGTCCCCGCGGCGCGGAAAATTTAACAAGTGAAAACTATTTAATTAGGATTCGAACTGCGAAAATAGATAAATCACGGAGCGAGACGGCTATCCCCATCGTATGCAACTCGGCTGGTGATTCAGCTATCAAGTGCAGAACAGAGAGCGCGCATTGTTTTTGACATTTCGTTTTCGTTGACTCGACTCTAGAAGAAAACGAGAGCAGGCCCAAACGACCAACATCGCAGAGGGAAATTTGAAAAAAAAATTTCATTGCTCGGGTTTTTTTGGTGAAAAAAAAATTGTTTTGTTTTCATTTTTCTTTTTCTCCAATTTTCTTATCCATATACGTGAGACGTATAATTTTCGGGTCGAAAACGCGTAAAATTTGAGTAAAATAAGAAAAAAAATAGAAAAACCTCGCCACAGTGAGTTGAGGCGTAAGGGAAAATCCCACGAAATTGAAGGTACACATTGCGGGGGAAACAGGCGAAAAGAAAAGAGAAAAACTTCCGAACAAGGTCAAGTGACGAAATTTCTTGTGTGTTGTACACACACAAAAAAATAAAAACCAAGTCAAGTGCATTACACAAAAACAAGAGTGTGGAGGAGGCAAGGAAAGCACACCAACAGCAGCAGCAGCAAAGCAGAGCAACATTAATTAATTAGAGCACCATTTACATACGTAGTAGTCGAAGGAAGCAGCCCTCAGAAGCACACGGAGTACACGAGACGATGGATTCGGACGATGATGTCTTCGATAATGATAATGTCGACTCAGGCAACGTATCGAGCGGAGACGACGGAGATGATGACTTTGCCATGGAAGTGGATGTGCCCAACTCGAAGGAGCGCCAGCAGGAGCCAGAGGAATACCAGTACGAGGTGCTAACCACAGACCAGATAGTCCAGCACATGATCGATTGCATCAATGACGTGAATGTCGTCGTTAACGTAAGTACCAATACCTGCCATTTCCATTTGATGTTGTAATACACAAGTGAGCTAGCTACCCGTGCTCATGTCATTCGCCTTGAGAGCTGCAGTTGTGGGTTCTTTTTGTTTATTTTTGGGTTCGCCACCAGCTTATTGCACTGTTCGTTGTCGTAAATCGATTTTAATTCTTTTTTTTCTTATTTTTAGAATTAATTTGTGCTCTTTCGTTGTTGTTGTCTGTCGTTTAATGTACTTTAGCTGTTACATGGGCCCGCTTTGTTGGTTGCTGAATTTCAATGAAATTTATGACGAACCGCCTGTAAAGACAGCGTGTAACAAGCAGTTCATTCTATTTATACGTTTCCTTGCACTGGTGGAGCATATCTCTGGGATGACCCTTCCACTGTCATTGAACTGGTAAGGGACGACAAGAGTGTCCACTTGTTTCCTCTTTGATCGTCCCTGACGGGGATTGTCATTTAAATGGCGCATTTGCTAGGTACTCTCATCATGGGCCTTCGCCTCTTTTTCTTCTTATTTCGGCGAAGTTATGATCTGAAAACAAGCGACCCTCCCACTTCACTGCATTTCTACCGATCCGCCTGTGGAGTTCACCTGTTTGACCTCAGAAAATATCGGCAGCCCTTCCGATTTTGGATCACTCGGTTACTGAGGCCAATGAAATGCCGATGTCGTCGTATTTGTGTGATCCAGGCGTTTATAGGCCTGTCTTTCCTGCCTCGCGATGTCTTTGGAACGTTCATTGATATTGCCTTATTAACAGGGTTCAAATGATCTCTTCTTTGAACATGGCAATAGCGCCTGAGCCGTTCGCACTGTATTTTTCGTAAAATGGATTCTTTGACGTGAAAGCTTCCACGGATCTTTTAACTTCTTATTCAATGAAGCTTTGTCACTCCTGCTGTCATGCGAATTATCTTCATCTCATCTTACTCTCATACTTTTTGTAAATTGTCCAACATTCTGAACTATATGTGAGCGCTGGACGTACAACTGCGGTATAAAGCCTCCCTTTCAACTTAGGCGGCATTTTTCGGTCAAAGAAGATAGCGGAGTTTTCTCGCCACTTTATTCACCCCACGCTTACGCGGTGATTGCTGTCGTCATCACAGGTTGCTTTGCTATTGATCATAGATCCCAGATATTTGAACTTTTCGCACTTGAGAAGCACTGTTCCATTCAAATAAATGTCTGGAGTAGACCTGAGGGGATCAGAGAACGGGCAGCACAAGTATTCTGTCTTTTTTTAACTAATGCGATACGCATTTCCAAAAGTCCACCCATGCTCCTTCGTACATGTCTATGATCATCTGTACACATGTTTCTGGAACCTCTCTATGTCTTAACGACATGCATATCAGATCTCGTGGTTGTCTGTCGAATGGCTTTTCAAAGTCAACCAATACAATATGCAAATCCTTTAAGGATTCACGATGTTTTTCCATTATTATCTTTATATCTTTCGGATTGCATCTGTGGTTGATTTACCTGCGACAAACCAGCACTGATCATTAGATAGCCGTTGGACCAAAGAGGTAAACCTACCACTCGACATTGAGATACATGGCAGGGGGATCCCGACAACAAACCACCCAAAGATTCTGGGAGTCACATTTGACAACCTACTGACTTTCTCTAGTCATTCTAGAAATGTCAGTGAACGAGTCATGTCCAGGAATAAGGTCTTAAAATCTCTAGCCGGTAGCACATGGGGGAAAGACAAAGAAACTCTCCTCACCACATATCAAGCAATCGGAAGATCAGTTCTCAACTATGCGGCACCAATCTGGACCCCACGCCTCAGTGATAATCAATGGCATAAGCTCCAAACAAGCCAGAATGTTGCTCTACGCATTATCACAGGCTGTCACCGCATGTCCCATGAAGATCACCTACATCAGGAAACAAAGTTGCTCAAAGTCAAAGAGCATAACGAACTTCTATCGAAACAGTTCTTACTGGCTTGCAATCGTCCCGATCACCCGAACCGAGATATACTCAGCCTCCCTACACCTCCGAGGCATATTCGATCTGACATCTCTTTGCACACAGGGAGAAGGTAGCTTCTCCTCCATTGATCCGGTACTGGATCACCTCTCTCAAATTTTAAGATGAGAATTCTGAGCCACCTGAACCCGATGTCTCCCATCTTTTTCCAGAACTCAGAGGGCATCTCGTCTGGTCCAACCGATTTTGGTTTTTTGGGGTATTGTCCGCCTCACTAACTTCTTCGACTGTAATGTCGGGTATTTCTTCAGAGTTAGGTGTGGTTCTTGGAAAGTATAGCCGGGGAAAATGTTCATTCAAAAGTCTTTTACAATATTGCCGCCACCTCTGCAGAACTTTGTCGTCATCCACAAGAAGCTAGCCATAAGTATTGTTAATGAAATTTGACGAACGAATCTCCTGAGCATTCCTCCTATTTTGGGCGACTGTTTTGAAGATGGTTGTGCTCTTGTTCATATTATGTCGTCGCAGATCCTAGATAGCCTGATTTGTATTAGCAACCGTGGAAGTTATTTCGCCCAGCTCCCTATACAGGCCCTCCGTACTCTGCTTGAAGCTGGGCGCACTTCTTCTCCGCTTTTCTTCTTGTTACGTCTGTATTCCATGGGTCTTCGCCTCTATTTGTCCCTTAAGCACCGTGACCTAGAAACATCTATTTTACTGGCATTGCATTTAACCGAGAGCCTCATTAAGGCTTTTAGTATCTCGGTTCCATCTTCCAAATGTCAGCTGGGCTCATCTATTATTGCCGTCTAAGCTCGACTTACTTAGGTGGCGCTACAGTTCGGGGTGAACCTGGGTCTCAACCAACAAGCCTCTCCATTTAGCTTGGTCTTTAGCTAATTGCCCCCAGTTGTGCATTCCTTGAACTTGTGCGCGCCACCTACGGCGAAGATGCCCTCTTTTGCGTCGCCCCTCCGGTTTAGATTCGAAGACTCTGCGGGCCGGAGCGTTGGTGTCCATTCGCTCTACATGTCCTAGCCATCTCAAACGTCCAGTACGCAGTTTTTTGTCGGTGTACAGCTCGTATTGTTCGTCATTGAATTTTCTCCAAAACCCGTCAACCCGAACGGGACCGAATAAGCTACGAAGATTTTTTTTTATCTCGAAGCGTACAATGATATCTTTATCAGCTTTCAATAAAGTCCATGTTTCAGCGCCGTAAAGCAGGACTGGGATGATCAGAGTTTTATACAGAGTCTCTTTAGTTGTCGGAGATGAGGCTTAACTGTTGATTGCCTCGTTAGCTAAAAAAAACAGCGATTTGCATGCTATTCTTCGCTTGATTTCTGCACTGATATTATTGTCAGAATTAATAGCAAAGCCAAGGTAGACAAAGTCCCTTACTACCTCGAAGTTATAGCTGCGCACTGTGACGTTCTGTGCGCAGAATTCGTCGGTGTTAATTGTCCCTTCTTGTTAACAGCATATACTTGGTTTTTTCGTCTTGTCTTCGTTTTTCTTCAGAGAACCGAGGGGAATTAAAAAAACCATGTGCTCTGGATTCTCTTTGCATTCAGGTCATACAGGGCATTCTGGAGAGTCGTCATGCCAAAGACGGGATAGGAAGAAGAAGATTCATAAGACTGTGTTAAGTAAACATAAAGTTGCATGTCAAAACTGGAAGGTATCTGAAGAAGTATCCTTTTTGGATCACTTCTACGTGCAATTCAGCATTGACATAAACGCTATTATTTGCTTTAGAAACCCTAAGAATACGAGCCGGTAGGTTCATAAACCTAAATAAGGTCCCTTCCTTAGAAAGAATGCTTCAACACAATCACTGTTTTTATCGGATATAAACCGTTGCAAAAGCACTAAATAGCTCGTTTGCCAATGAGTGTCAATCAGTCGACTCAAGCAAACTAGGGAACTACTTTAGTGTAGTTGAGTTAATTACATGAGGGCAGCAAGAAGCTATTTAATAGAGTCAAACTATCATGAGATCCAGAAGATTGGGCCTTATGAAAGGACAACCTAAAAAGATACAAGACAAATTTAAGGAAAACGTGGCATCTTTTCTTCGAGAACATGGAGAAGACCATCGGCTCTCAAGATGAGAACAATTTGGACAAGGCTCTATATCTATTAAGCTTCACTTCTATTCACTTTCTGGGCAATAATTTGATATGCAAGTTTCCATAATAACGTCCCATCCTCTCCTTAGACGTTGTTACGTCTGGAAGGACTTCTTCTCCTTGAAACACCCTAGCTTCTTCTTTTTCTTCTTCTTCCTTTTATCAGCGAGGTTATGATCCGAAAATAAGGGATCACAACCCTTCCACTTTACCGCATTTCTACTGATCCGCCTGTGGCCTATTTGACCTCAGAAAATATCGGCAGGCCTGCCAATTTTGGATCACTCGGTTACTGAGGCCAATGAAATGCCGATGTCGTCGCATTTGTCTGATCCAGGCGTTTATAGGCCTGCCTTTCCTACATCGCGATGTCTTTGAAACGTTCATTGATTTTGCCTTTTTAACAGGGTTCAAATGATCTCTTCTTTGAACGTGGCAAAACCAGGTGAGCCGGTCGCTCTCTATTTTTTGTACGATAGTTTCCTTGACGTGAAGGTTTCCACGGATCTTTGAACTTCTCATTCGATCAAGCTTTGTCACTCCTGCTGTCATGCGAAGCATCTTCATCTCAGCTGCCGTTACTTTACTCTCATACTTTTTGTACATCATCCAACAATGTGAACCGTATATGAGCGCTGAACGCACAACTGCCGTGTAGAGCCTTCTTTTCAACTTAGGGAGCATTTTTCGGTTACAGAAGTTAGCGGAATTTTCTCTCCACTTCATCCACCCTACGCTTACCGATGATTGATGTCGTCATCACAAGTTGCTTTGCTATTGATCATAGATCCCAGATATTTGAACTTTTCGCACTTGGGAAGCAAACAAATGTCTGGAATAGGCCTGAGTGAATCAGAGAACGGGCAGCACAAGTACTCTGTCTTTTTTGAACTAATGCGATACCCATTTCCCTCCAAAACGTCCACCCACACATCAAGTGCTCGTTGCAGGGACATGCTCCTTGAAACAGCCTAGCATCGATTGTATAATTGATTGTATGAACCAGATTTCCGTTAAACAAATGCTAGCGTTAGCACGAGGAATCAAATCCAGAAAAGTACTGTGGAGAAATCCAGAGAGTCTCTCCGACTAAGATGGATCGTGGTAGAGAGACAAAAGGTATCCAACACGGTGGTCTGATTCAAAAATCTCTCCAATTATATCATATATCCCTCCTTGCGGAATTCCTCTTGTCGTAGAATACTTTCTTGCCTAGGCTTGATGTAACTATGCGCTCCTTAGCATTGATACTTTCCACTCGCATGCTTCTTTAACTGACACCGGTTTACTGTCCGTCGTTTTCTATCCCTCTGTTTCGAGTAAAACACGGAGAGTGTATTCTTTAACTTGCATGGATGGTGCTTTTGTCAAGACTACATCATATAGACCTGTCTGAACTGATTTACCTTTAACAAATGCGTGCTGATTACTGTATATTCCTGTGATATGCAGTGTATTTCATATATAATTGTCTAGGATTCTTTGTGCTTAGTAGGAATGTATTGAGACTTATTTGTCTAAAGTCTTCGGTACAAAGATCATGCTTATTTCACGTCGTGCACTGGGAAGGAAGTTCAAACCTAGACGTTTCCGGAAGATCTCCACCATCACAGATCTAATATACTTTTTCGTTTTTTGAAGCATAACGGGTATTATTCCGTCAGGGCTAGCTAATTTCTAGTAGTCGAAGGTGCTGTGGTGGTCCAATCAACTGCACTGCTCAAAATATCAGCGATTGTGTTCGATAACGCAGATCCCAGGACGGGAATGTTGGTTTGGTATAACACTTCAAGGCTTATTTGTGCGTAGTTAAGGAAGCGTGTGTTGAGCATTAGGTCGAGCATTTTAGAGAAAGATTTAGTCCAGACAGAGTCGTCAGTTCCTTTAAAATTTTTTTTTCTGAATCTCGCTGACTCGTTAACGCCTTCTATTCCAGTTGATCACAAATAAATCCATGAAAAGCTAAATTTATTTTGGTTCACTGTCTTAAGCGCAGATCTATGATAGATGCGACTAGACGTGATCTCTTGTTGTCAACCTCTTCTCATCTTTTGCTATTCTCATTGCAGTTACCAAGGACCATAACACGTATTCTATTAAATCACTACAAATGGGACAAGGAGAGGCTCATGGAACGGTATTTCGATGGCAATCAAGAGGACTTCTTCAGGGAGGCTCACGTTATTAATCCATTTATTAAATCCAATTTAGTGAACAAACCAAAGGTAAGTATGACACAACTTCCTGGTTGACCTTGCTAACCACATTTGTGTTTTTATCTAGCAACAGATATCGAACTCTGTAGCTGAAGAATGCGAAATATGTTTCACTTTGCTGCCACCGAGCGTAAGTAATTGAGATAATGTATGTCGGCCCTATTTAACTGTTCGACTTTCCTTTACAGTCAATGACAGGTCTAGAATGTGGTCATCGTTTTTGCAAGACTTGCTGGGGCGAGTATCTCACAACGAAAATCGTAGCCGAGGGAAATGGTCAATCGATTGCGTGTGCAGCCCATGGCTGTGATATTCTGGTCGATGATGTGACCGTCACCAAATTAGTAACCGATCGTCGAGTCAAAATCAAATACCAACACCTAATAACGAATAATTTTGTGGAATGCAATCGATTGTTGCGTTGGTGTCCGTCCGTGAATTGTACGTATGCGATCAAAGTCACCTATGTTGATGCACGCCCGGTGCGATGCAAGTGCGGACACGTGTTTTGCTTTGATTGCGGTGAGAATTGGCACGATCCAGTGCAGTGTAGGCTTCTAAAGAAATGGATAAAAAAATGTGATGACGACTCGGAGACGTCCAATTGGATTGCGGCGAACACCAAAGAGTGTCCCAAGTGCAATGTAACAATCGAGAAGGATGGAGGTTGCAATCACATGGTGTGCAAGAATCAGAATTGTAAGCATGAATTCTGTTGGGTATGCTTGGGATCATGGGAACCGCACGGCTCGTCATGGTACAATTGTAATCGGTTCGATGAAGACGAAGCAAAGGCTGCCAGGGATGCTCAGGAGAAGTTAAGGTCATCGTTAGCGAGGTACTAGTCTAGTTTCTACAATTGTGGACTGTATTACAATAGGTTTCTGTGTTTTGTTTTAAGGTATCTCCATTATTATAATCGCTACATGAACCACATGCAGTCGCTGAGGTTCGAAAATAAATTATACGCCTCCGTTAAGCATAAGATGGAGGAGATGCAACAACACAACATGTCATGGATTGAGGTGGGTTTTCATTTGAAATATGCTTTTCGTTCAATCTTTATGGAATTCTCTCCTTTCAGGTGCAATTTTTGAAGAAAGCTGTCGATATTCTATGCCAATGTCGTCAGACCTTAATGTACACGTACGTCTTTGCGTACTATCTCAAGAAGAACAATCAGTCCATGATTTTCGAAGATAACCAAAAAGATCTGGAGAGCGCCACAGAGAAACTCTCCGAATACCTAGAACGTGATATCACATCAGAAAACTTGGCAGATATCAAGCAAAAGGTCCAAGATAAATATAGGTGAGTACTGTTCAAAAACTAAATGATTTGGAACATTAGAATGAATCCATAGAATCCATGTTTAGGGAAATTGACTATCTTCATGTCTTAGGTTTTTGTCTTATTTTACAGAATAAAATTACAGTAGTTTTACAGATTTTTAAAAGATTGTACCTCCGGTGTTGGCTTGTGAATCCTTTCAAATATTATGTTAAAGAGATCGCACGAAAGCGCGTCACCTTGTCTAAGACCTTTCCTGACATTGAACGATTCGGTTGTGTTCTTTTCGACTTTGAAGGAGCAGCGAGAGTTCTCCATTCTCATCCTGCGCAGACCGACAAGCTTGACAGGGATGCTGAGACCAGAAATGGCTCTGTATAACTCGTCTCCATACACGCTTTCATGGGCAACTTTGAAGTCCATGAAAAGATGATGCGTATCGACTTTATATTCATGGATTTTTTCCAAGATCCGTCGTAGTGTGAATATTTTGTTAAAATTTATGACCATCATTCCTGCAATAAAATTTCTCAATCTCCTCGATCGAACGTTACTTATGCCCCTTTTTCTTCTTTCTGAGAAGTCGATGTTCTTTTTTTTCTCCTCCGCTCGCAGCTCTAGTCCTTCTACGCAGCGCCGCTTTGTACGCCTCTTATTTTGGTCCATGTGCTTGTTGGCATTCCTTATCAAACCAGGGGTTTTGTTGCGGTGGCCGAGAGAAACCCAGTACTCAGAGTCGGCATCTCTGATAGCTTGTTGACAAAGTTGCCAATGGTCTTCCGTATTTGCTGCTGATGGCATATGGCTTAGATTGAGATTAAAAGAAATTTGATCGGCAAGGGCTCTGGTGGTCTTTTGCGATTGTAGTCGTCCGACGTCAAACTTCTTTACAGTATTTCGATGATTTCAATCCATTCTGGATATCCACATCCGTACCTTGGCTAGTGCTAGGTAGCGATCCGGGTCCACGTTGGCTCTTTAGAACGTCCGGACACCCAGAATACTGGAAGAGTTCCCTGCGTCGATCGCAATGTGATCGATTTGGTTGACGGTTTTTCGATCAAAAGAGACCCATGTCCCCTTGTGAATATCAAGACGTGGGAACCGCGTACTGCCTACGATAACGTCTCGTCCCGCCGGCCGCAAATTGAACTAGCCTGAATCCGTTGTTGGATGCGGTGTCGTGCAGGCTGTGCTCTCCGACCACTCTACTAAAGACTTCTTCTTTTCCTAGCTTTGTGTTAAAATCACACAGGACAATTTTAACGTCGTGGCTAGGGCATTGCTCATACGTGCTGTCCAAGAGCTGGTAGAAGTCATCCTTCATCGCGTCGTCTATGTTCTCGTGGGGGGCGTTTTGCACATTAAATGGTTCCATTTAAGAAACTTCTTCAATGATGTTAAAATTATGTCGCTACTGCTCGCTCTTAATCCACCCCGGAGTGCGTTAATTTTTTTAACGATTTTCTTAGTACGAGTATACACTTGCTCTAGTGGTAGTGTAAAATATTTCGTATACGCCTGAGTGTATGCTGTTATCACATATGTTATAATATTGATTTTGATGTACATTGACATACATTGGTTGTCACTACGAAAAGGATTTTGTTGTTGTTTAAAAAAACCGTCACAAGAGTAACACTCCAGTCCAATGTTTAACATTTTCTTTTAATCGTTAAAAGTCAGAGAAAAAAAAAATCGTTGGGGTGTATTCTGTATTTATATTATATTGTTATATTCTGTTGTGTCGCCAATCCGTCAATTATCATCGGATGAAAGTACTTTATAAGCATGAGACATCGGTCACCTTGATATTAAATATAAGACCTCGCTTGCCATATTATGTGAAGTGCACGTTACGGATGCTCTGCATCCCTTAGGTTAGGTTAGGATCGGCCCTCGATGAGGATGTACTTAGACCAGAAAGTAGGTCCATTGTACTGATCCCTTAGAATTAACTGTTCTAAACCCAACCTGGGGAGTTCAAGAAAAGGATGAGCTCTCTAATCTTTTGGACGTCATCGAAAAAGATTTCTCTAGTATACGTCTGGTCCTCGCTAGGGCCGAACATCTACAAAGAAAATAAATTAGAGATTCCTTCTCGTTATTATCTTTGCACTGCGACAGAAAGTGGTATGAGAGCCTGTGCTTATAGCTATAAGTTTGCAATATCTTGCTTAATAACTCGTTTCTTTTCGATTTTGTACAACTGGCTCATGTTTTTCTTGATACAGCGCAGTTAGTAAGCCTATTCCATCCCAGGTTGGCCAACTTTAAAAGTGATGTTTCCCAAACACAAAGAGCCCTCGAGGGCTGATCCTCGCCTGGATTGTCCAAATCGTTCACTCATTCGCTTCTCAAAATTTGTGTGTCTTCTTCTTCTTTTTCTTTGTCCTTACTTACTTACTTAGATGGCGCTACAGCCCGGGGTGGACCTGGGCCTCAACCAACAAACCTCTCCAGCCAGCGCGGTTACGAGCCAGCTGCCTCCAGTTGCGCACGCCAAGTTGGTTGAGGTCCCCCTCCATTTGTTTGCGCCACCTACCGCGAGGTCGTCCTCTACTGCGTCGTCCATCCGGGGTGGATTCGAAGACTTTCTTAGCGGGAATGTTGGGCTCCATCCGCTCTAAATGACCCAGCCATCTTAGTCGCTGTAAGTGAACTCTTCTGGCTAAGTCGATGTCCTTGTACAGGCTGTAAAGTTCGGCATTGTACCTTCTCCTCCACTCACCGTCTATGCAGACGGGACCAAAGATCGCTCGAAGAACTTTTCTCTCAAAATAACCAAGGGCATCCTTATCCGGTTTTGTCAAAGCCCATGCCTTTGCGCCATACAGCAGGACTGGGATGATAAGTGTCTTATAAAGAGTTACCTTAGTAGTTCGAGATAGGGCTTTGCTACTCCATTGCCGTCTTAGCCCATAGAAACAACGATTGGCAAGAGTAATTCTTCGTGTGATCTCCCTACTGATGTCATTTGCGGAGTTCACCATAGAGCCTAGGTAGACAAAATCCTTTGCTACCTCAAAATTATATCTGTCTATTGTGGTGTTCTGTCCAAGACGCCGATGTTGGGTGTCCTTTTTTGTAGACAGGATATATTTTGTTTTGCTTTCATTGACCGGTTTTCTTGGAGTTTTACACAGATCGGTGTGACTTTACTGCTGTCTATGATATTCTTATTCCTAACTTGGTCAAGCAACGTTACTCCACTCGCCCACCTGAGCATGCGCATTTCAGCAACATGTAGTTTCTGTTCAAGTTTCTTAGGTGTTGCCCAGCACTCAGAGGCATACTCGTACATCATTGCAGGCCAATAACTGTCTTATATCATATATTCTACCTTTTAACTGTTCTGGGATCTTTTTATCGCATAGAATGTCAGCTTTGCCAACCGCACTGGATTCTGTGAGTAACTTCCTTCTCAAGTAACCCATCCCCCTGACATGTGATCCAAGGTACTTAAAATTGTCTGATTCTTTGATGTGATGGTCACCTATTTTTAGCTGTACCGAGCTGCCATCGACCTCACTAAAACAAAATTCAACCATTTCAGTTTTTGTGCGGCTTATCCTTAGGCCATAGGCCTCATATCCATACGGATAGCCTTTCTTGCAGGGTCGTTTTGTTCTCTGCTAGGAGCGCTATGTCATCAGCATAAAGCAGCGTCCACGGTAAACTTCCTTGAATTTCGCGGGTTGTCCTGGCACCCAAATGAGGGTAACTCTTGATTGAGGACATTGTTGTTTCTCTTTATTCTGGCATTGCTCTCCCAGATGATGTAGTAGCTGAATCAATGGCTTTTATTGCGGCTTTTTTATCAGTAAAGATAGCAGTATAATGGATGGATGTTGGGTGATTTTTCAGTGTACGACAAGCCTCTCGAATCCCGAGTAGCTGGAAAACAATCTCATAGTCTAGTACGCAAAATGTATTCGATATATTCAGTAAAAAGATGTGCGTTGACACAAGCAAGGTTATAGGGAAGAATTAAAGATTGAATGTCAAAAGGAAAAAGAGTGAGGTGACAATGCCCGTTGATTTTGAAATTGATTTGATTTTGGCAAGTTTTTTCACATTCGTGTTGTGTGGCTAAAAAATAATGTTTTGAAGGCATTAACATCGATAGGCGAATTGTGACGATCCCATATATGGAATATCTAGCCAAAAATTGAGGAAGCAAGAGAAGTCCAGAAATGCCAATTTTTTTTTCCCATCGTCAATATTTTTAATTTCGAATTCGAATTTTCGCACGAATGGAAGGGACCTACAGTTTTGTGCCGTATTCGAAGACAATTCTTATTTTGTTTTGAAGAACCTTTTTCATGCCAACAATACTCTCGGATGTTTGTCAAACGTGGGAACGTGAAAAAACGTTTGATATTCTCTGGGATTCAAACATTGAACCTCATGGGCAGTAGTCCGACACACTAATCACTGCGTCACGGCAGCCACGCCTACCTTTTCAGGAGTGAACTTAAAATCCGAATCTCCTACATTTAAGTGAAGAGTAATAAGTTTGAAGTCAAATGCTGTTCTTCACACGTTGAGTGTTAGGAATAAACTATTCCTCACCTTCTTTGTTTTTGCCCAGCTCTCTCCCGCAGAATGAATATTCACTTAGGAGCCTTCTACTGCAACGATATAGGCGATCTGAAAACATAAGCCGTGTTTTTTTTTTAAACCTAGCCAGCCAGTAGTTGCTAGTAAAGTCAAATTTTACACATAAAACAAATACAAACACCGGCTGGCTACTACTCTTGATTTAATACCCAGCCAAAAGTGACTGGCTGGAAATTTTGTGATGCCTAATTTGTTGTTGCTGCCACTGCGAAGTTGTTTGGTTCCTACAGATATGTTCGTATAAAATCGGCTGGCTGGCAAATCTTTTAAATGAACGACTGGCTGGCTAGGTTTTAAAAAACAGTACTATAGATATCAGAAGCCTCTTACGCTTCATCAGAAGCTTAAAATGGTTAAACGAGTAGCAAGAAAGAACATTTCGCTTATGATCCACGTGGTATCACAATGGACCTATTGTTGATCTAAGTGTGTTGGCGTTTCTCAGCTGGCAGCCACTTCAACCTAACTTAATCTAAATGTAACGTTTATCTCGGTTAATGGGCAATCTGTTCAGTATAAAACCACACCGAGAACAAGTTTTGGGTGCTAATTTAGAATCACTGTAAGCCAGCTGAAAAGTCAACCATATTTAAAGAAACTTCTCCTTAGGACTCAGTCTCAAGACCAGTTACCCTTGCACTCATTCTAACACACTTTTCGTCATTCTCATCAGTAGCACCAACATTACAGGACTTCATTAATAATTGATAACATTTTTCTTCTAGGTATTGCGAGAAGCGAAGAAAAGTCCTACTGGACCATGTTCACGAAGGCTATGAGAAGGAATGGTGGGACTATACAGATTGATAAGCCTCGCTGGTGAAGCTTAACATCATCTACCACATAGCATACCACTTTGAAGCAGATAGAACGCGCTTAAATAAATAAATAAAAAAATATATTTAACAAAACAAACCTAAACCAATAAAATTAGAGGTTTATATAACAACAACAAAAGCAACAACATTAAAACAATTCAGGTGTGTGTGCGAAAACAACAACAATTTCAATTCATAGTTCACTAGTTCACAATCTTCTCTCGAGTAAAAGATTGTCTTTCTTTTTTTTTTGTTTCTCTTCTGTTCTAGAGAGAACAACCCTTTTCAAAGCCACTCGCATACCAACCCCCATCTAATGGAGGCGTCGCGTGTGTAACCCCTGTAAATATACAAAGTCTAGGAAAAGAAAAATTTTTAAATGTAAGAAATATAATAAACACATTTTGCGTTTTCGTTTGGATACTATTATTAACAAACAAACAAATGAGACAAATATATTATGAATCAAGAGAAAAACAGAAAATAACTAAATAAAAACAAACAATGATAGTGTTAGTACTATTTGAGTAGAAAAAGAGAAATTTAATTACATATATACATATATATATATCGTTCTTCTGTGGAAAAAATTAAATTAAAAACTCTATATATTGAAGAAATCAAATTAATAAACTTAATAAAAAAGAAAAACCTAAAATTAAAATAAAAATAAAAACGTCCTTTCTCTCCATCATCGTAATAAGCTCGAAGGGTTTTTTCCTCCATTCAATCATAATTATTAATAAAACCAAACATTTTAATTTTCTTGTGAAATAAATTTTTCTTTTTCTAAAGAAGCAAATGATGAAAAAATAAAAGAAGATAGCATCAAGCGTAAGCAAATTTCCAATTGAAGGAAAGCAAATGATTTCACAATATTATTATTAAAGTGAATTGTAATTGATTTTTACAATTATTATTATTATTATTATTACATTGTTGTGTTTGCTCCCTATTTTCTTAGTTTATATTATATATAAAAACACATATATTATAAATTTTAACAAAAACAAAAAAACAAAAAAAAAAATCTTTAAAAGTAATAAAGAAAAATAATAAAAACAAAAACATATTTTTCGGAGAAAAAAAAAGCAAATAAAAATATTTTGAAAATGTAATTATGGTTGTTATCAATTTAAACTAGGCGGTTGATGTTGAGCCGGAGAAAAGAAGAGAGCCTTTAATGTGTGAATTCACTTGGGGAAGTCTGGGGCCTCACTCTGTATTGCTACTCTTAAGTCAAATCATTCGAATTCGCAGAACTGTCACTGTAATTCGAATCGCAAATCCAAATTTATGACAATCGAACAAACTTTTGTTGCCAACTTCAATGTCAATTTCTTATCGCAAATCTGGCACTCTGTATTGCTAAACGAAATGTCAAAGTAACTCTAATTCGCATCATTTTGTTCTATTGCTATTTGGTTTGCGGATGTTGAGGTAAGCAATTGAGTTTCTTTTAAAATGTAAGTATTTTATGACAAACAAAAAAAATACAAATATTTGGCGCAACAGCTCTTTAAAGTGCCAGGGCCTAGCTTCTCACAACCACTCATGTTGTGTGCGTTATATTTTTCACACGAATGGAAGGGACCTACAGTTTAATGCCGAATCCGAACGGCGATTTATGAGAAGCTTTTTCGTGACAACAATACTCTCGGATGTTTGTCAGACGCTCGCGAGAGGTGGGACCGTGAAAAAACTTTTTGGTATTTTCTGGGATTCGAACTTGGAACCTCATGCGTAGTGATCCGTCACACTAACCACTTACGCCACGGCGCCCATAAAGATAAAATGTTATTTTTAACTTAAAATACAATGAAAGTGATATACATAAAATAGTTTTGTGAAATTACTTGATTAAAACGTGTTTTAGAACATGAGGGCAGTCCACCAAAAATCAAATGTGAATGCTCCACCTTAACTTCCCTTGAAGGTAGCAGTGGATAGAATGAGTAAAGTGGGAAATACACGATACAACTGTTCTACGAACGGTTTCACAGCTTTGGTGTTGTATACGATAATTGTGTTGTGTGTATTCATACAACCGACCGTTGTACCGATATAGTATGGTCGCATGGTCTTGACGGTACAATCGCTGTAGCATACACAAATATGTATGGAAATTATATGGTGTGTATGTGTAAAATGGCTGAATAAAATGTCTGGTTGTACGTAAGTGGTATGCAAATTGTATGTGTGTGCTGTATACAACAGTATGCCGATGCCGGTACGACGGTTGTATTGTGTATTTCCCACCTAATACTCTCAGTTTCGGATTGAACCAACCACTGCTATATTTTTCTTCTACTTTTTATCACTTAGCACCATTATATTCGACCTATTTCTAATTCGCCTGCGTTCTATTCTTTCTCCTTGTGTGTCATCTTGATGAAACCACGATTCGACAGCATCCAGTTCCATTTCTATAACATATATTTAACTTTCTTTCTCAAATATAAATAAAACACAAAATTCTTTGGAACGAAATTTGCATCAAAGTGACATTTCAGCGTTCGATACTCGAAGCAAGATTCGCACATTTCGTAGCCCCAGTTGGCAATACTTCCATTCGATTCTGTTTGCAAATCACTTTCGCAAGAATTTGACTTTCGAGTAGCAATACAGAGTGAGGCCCCTGATTCTCGAATCGGTACACCGAGGTGTGAAGAAGTTGCACGTGATGTTTGACCACCAACGCGCGCGCACACGTTTTCTGCTCCAACTTGTACGATACGTGGAAGTGCTCACATAAAAAATTAATTTTCGTTGAATTAATTTAAAAGAAACCTCCAGGTTTACCACGTAAAAAGAAGCTAGTTATGAGAGAGACACCAGCCTCGGATAATAATAATTCCCCTCAATTGGCAAATCGACATGGAACTTCCGCGGACTACGATATACGGGTATGTACCTGGAATGTACAATTTCTGAACACCCTGGGTGCCACCCAAAAAATTGAATCTGTCCTCACGCAGTACAAGGTAGATATTACTGCGATTCAGGAGATACATACGATGGATATGATCAGGAATGCAAAAAAAACCCACCCGCGACATTTATTACAGCCTGACAATTGACGTTATTTTAGATGAGCTGAAGACCATCAGCAGCAAAATCGACGTAATTACGGATAATAACAATTGTCAGCAGAATCTCGCGTAAAATACCTCGATTCTTCTCGAACTACGGGAAACTTCTGTAGATCCGCCTAACGTTTTTCAACCGCCCAGCCTACCGTCTTCGTTATTCATTGTTGCACCACCGGCCACCGAATTCTTATCCGATTCTGTTGGTGATCCTCCCACATCCTCGACGACATGCGCTATCTGGGACTGCTGGGATACGCGGACGGTATTGACATCATCGGAAGATACCGGCAAGCCGTTGTAGAAGCATTTACGGCAATTGAAGAGCATGCGAAACGAGTAGGTTTTGAATTAAATGAGGACAAGACTAACTACATGTTGTCAACAAACAAAAAATTATCTGCTTAAAACCTTGGACAGAACGTCACTGTTGATGACTACAACTTCGAGGTAGTTAAGGAGTTTATCTACCTCGGAGCAAACATAAATCCCACAAATGACACCTTCGTGGAGATCTGACGTAGAATAACCCTAGCAAACCGCTGCTACTTCGGTTTAGCAAAACAACTGGGTTCAAAGCTCCTAACTCGACGGACCAAATTAATGCTCTCTAGAACGCTCATCTTCCTAGTCTTGCTTTATGGCGCCGAGTGCTGGACATAAGTAAGAAAGCAGAGCAAATATTGGGTACCTTTGAGCGAAAAATACTTCGCCGGATATTAGGTCCCTCATGCGAAGAGGGCGAATGGAGGAGAAGATACAACCGCGAGCTCTATGTGTTGTACCAGGATGTGGATGTAGTAAAAAAGTCAAAACACGTCGACTACATTGGCTCGGGCTGTATGTACGTATACTGTAATATTCTTGCTGGGGTTCGTAATAATAAAACCATCTTCTGTGTATTTAAACTGTTTAAGCAACTATACACTTCGCTTTTGTAATACTTCAAAATAAGCAAATACCTTTATTCCTTATTAATCTCAACTTAAATTGTCTCTACAAATTTACTTTTAATCACATGTCGTTTATTCCCAACACCAACCAATTTTCAATAAAATTAACTCTCACAGTAATCGCACATGTTCAATGCTATTTTCACCGCTATCGACTGTGTCTTCTCTGCTGGTTGTTGGTGTATTTATACTAAATACAAGAACGTCTAGAACATTTCCGAACATGCTAGGGATGAATTGTGGAATGTGATATCTGGAACAAACTGATGTGCATAATGACAGTTTTGATAGATGGCATTAGTGTGCTCGTTGCAACTATGCAACGACGCCAATCAAAACCCATGGGGAAAGCCTACCAAGTGGTTATAATAAAGTTGAAGGGTGGCAGAAAACCCTCGCCCACGTCCACAGTGTTTCTAAAAAAATGGTCTCTTCTTTTTCCACAACAACGGGGAATAGAGGAACAAACGGAGAGGAGAACCATGACAGGGGCGTTACCAATACCTCTCGTCACAGCAGCAGAAGTCCTACAAGTGCGAAAACATCAAGGATTAAAAACACCTGGAGTCGATGCAATCCCAAACATTGCATTAAAAGCAGCAATTAATTGGCGCCCACACATCTTTGCAGAC
The DNA here is from genome assembly GCA_945910035.1 of Brachypalpus laphriformis. Lineage (NCBI taxonomy): Eukaryota > Metazoa > Arthropoda > Insecta > Diptera > Syrphidae > Brachypalpus > Brachypalpus laphriformis. The sequence goes on along the minus strand of OX246753.1, from coordinate 113,255,360 downwards.
GCATACAACGCCTGCCTCGAGGAAGGAGTATTCTCCGATCAGTGGAAGAAGCAAAGATTTGTCTTCATGCCAAAAGGTAATAAACTACCGCTGGATCCTTTATCTCATAGACCTCTATGTATGCTGGACACCATAAGTAAAATACTGTAGCGCATAATAAGTGGCAAATTGGAAAGCGCGATCGATGAAGCTGGAGGCCTCTCAGACCGCCAGTATGGCTTCCGTAAGGCACGTTCTACGATTAACGCCATAGACGAAGTCGTAAATACTGTGAAAAAAAGCCATCGAAGGAAGACGATGGAAGGGCGGAAGTAAACAGTACTGTGCAATCATAACGCTGGATGTTAAAAACTCCTTCAACACCAAAAACTGGAGTAACATTCTGCGAGCACTTACCGCCAAGAGAGTACCGACTACCTGCGGAAAATAATGGCGGACTACTTTAGAAATAAATATATAATAATACTGCACTATTACACCGACGACAGAATGAAGCAGTATAACGTCACAGGCGGTGTCCCCCCAGGATTGGTATTAGGTCCACTACTGTGGAATATAATGTACGATGACGTACTCAGACTTCGAATGCCGAGGTCCTCGAAAATAATTGACTTCGCTGACGACATAGCGATCGTTGTAGTGACCAAATTTCTTGAATTGTTGGAGCACGAATGTAATGAAGCTATTGAGATGGTACAGGACTGGCTAGTAAACATGGACCTAAAACTAGCAGAGGAAAAGACCGGAGTAGTGCTCATCAGCAGCAGACGTGTTATGGGGGCTATAAGAGTAACCGTGGACGATCACGATGTAGTTTCCAAACCAGAGCTGAAGTACCTTGGTATTACTATAGATGCAAGGTTAGCTTTTAATCAACATCTGTAATACACAGCTGAGAAGGCACCAAGAACAACAGCTGCCCTGGCGAGGATCATGCCAAATATTGGAGGACCTAAACAGCAAGAGTTGCGACGGCGATGATGCTTTACGGCTCCCAAATATGGGAAAGTGCCATGAAGACGAAATCGTGCAGAAGGAAGACGGAGGCTGTATACAGAACCAATGCCTTAAGAGCATACAGCGCCTTTCAAACAACCTCCTACTACGCGGCATGCGTAATTGAAGTGGTACCAATAGACCTCCTCATTAAATAAACCGTACAGAAGTATCTTGCCAGCAGGTCAATGGTGTCAACAGCGATGAGTCGAAGTGACACTGAAGTACCACCAAGAACAAGCCTCGAAGAATAGTAAGAGATATGGAACTTTTCTGACAAAGGCAGATGATCGCAGAGATTGATCCCCAACATAGACTCTTGGATCAATAGGAAGCATGGAGAGCCTGTCTTCACAGATTTGGACACGAATACAACCCTTACTGCCCAATATGTACGGAAGCAGTCGAGGATGCGGAACACATCATGTTCCACTGTGGACGATAATCATAAGAATGTAACTTGCTGGCGAACAGACTGTGTGTGGACTTCCTCGTAACACCAGAGTACATCACCAGACAGATGCTGAGCACGCAAAAAGCTTGGGAAGCAGTAAGTGAAACTGTGGCTACCATCATGAAAGAACACTGAAGACAGGAGCGACAGCGAAACGTGCCGCAGATGGCTGCCAACTGGAACGAGCCGAGTATGTAAGGCTGAAACCTCCCCTCGCGATGAAATGCTTGAGGATAGTGCCGCGATGAACAGAAGAAGGAGGGCAGATGGGTTTAGTGGGTAGAAATCCCACACTGAGTACTCAGTTTTGTTTTTGAAAGACCTGCATAACTCCAAGGCTGCTACCGCTCTCTTAAGTAGTAGACTTTCCGTGGTGCGTACAAAGCCCCACATAACATCTATCCAGGAACCATATGTGCGGAACAAGCGCATATGTGGATTTGGGGGTATTCGTGGAGTAACGGTGCTATGTGACGAGCGATCTGAAAGACCGAGGGCTTGTCTAATTGTTCCGAATTTCCTCTCAGTAAGCAAGCTTGGACAATTTTGTGGTCAGGACTTGGTTGCTGCAGCTGTAAGCTACGAAACAAACGGAAGTTGGAAAACTTTCGTCGTTGCGTCGGCTTATTTCCCTTATGATTCGGTAATGCCTCCACCACCGAAGGCAGTTGCTGAACTCATAAAGTATTGTAACACTCGGGAGACGGGACTAGTCACATGCTGTGATGCTAATGCTCAGAATACAGTCTGGGGCAGCAGCAAATGCAACGTACGAGGAAACCATCTCCTAGACTTTATACTATCATCTGGTATGGCAATAAACAATGTTGGCTCCCAGCCAACTTTTGTTACGGCAAGGAGGCAGGAGGTAATTGACTTGACTTTATCTAATAGGTACTTCAAGTCGATTACTAACTGGAGGGTACTGCCGGAAGTGTCCTTATCAGATCATAGATACATCGTTTTCCAAATCGAATGCGAAGCCATAACTTTGCAGGAGAGGAGGAATTCGAGGAAAACCAACTGGGTGCGGTTTAGGAAAGAGCTAGACAGATCTGTCAAAACTCCAACTAAACTCAGAACGAAACGAAAGGTTGAGGATGCTGTTCAAAACCTGACCAGTGTCCTTACCAACTGTTTTGAACTGGCTTGTCCAATGACAAAAAACTCCTGCAGAGCGCCGGTTCCCTGGTGAAGCCCGGAACTGCAGCGAGTTAGGAAAGAATCCAGAAAACTTCTGAATAGGTCTCTTAAGACAAATTTAGAAGGCGACTGGGATCTCTTTAGATCGAAGCAAAAAGACTATAAGAAGTTAATTCGGTTGCCGAAAAGTGCTTCTTATAGAGATTTTTGTGAAAAGATCGAGACACTGGGTGAAACCAGTAGGTTGGTTAAAGTCCTCAAAAGAGGTAAGCCAACCAAACCGGAGTCACTCAGACGGTCTGATGGCAAGTTTACTGAGACGAAAGCGGCAATCCTGGCAATCAGATAATCACTAGGTCGCAGCTTGGCCCGCTTACCCAGGCTGAGCTGATCTAAGTCAGAAAACTCGGCACAGCTGGTATACTGCATCAGCCGTGGTAACACTTGAGGCCATCAAATATGCTGTGGCATCTTTTGATGGTTTCAAATCGCCTGGCACTGATGCAATACCATATATCCAGCTATGCTGCAAGAGGGTATAGACCAGTTGCCGCCAACACTGAAAAGAATTTTCACCGCTGTTCTGGCGCTGGCATATATTCCTACACCTTGGCGGACAGTCAGAGTAGCTTTCATACCGAAAATTGGTAAGGAAGACTATTCGCTCCCCAAGAGTTTCAGACCTATAAGTTTGACATCCTTCTTACTGAAAAGTATGGAGAGACTGGTAGAATTTCACGTGCGCAAAGTTGCTTTGAAACTGCATCCACTATCGGAGGTGCAGCATGCCTATCAGCGTGGGAAATCCTGTGAGACTGCACTTCAAAATCTAGTGGCCAGAATTGAATGCGCGCTTGATAGGAGAGAATACGCGATGGGTGTCTTCATCGACATTGAGGGTGCTTTTGCCAATGCGACTTTTGACTGCATGTGCGACTCTGCCAGACAACATGGGGTAGATGAAACATTAGTGTTGTGGATTAAAGCAATGCTAATGAATAGAACTTTGGTAGTGGATGAGGATTGTGGCCAATATGTTGTGACAGGGGTAAACAGGGGCTGTCCGCAAGATGGCGTTCTGTCTCCATTGTTATGGTGCATGGTGGTCGACTCTCTGTTGAACACTCTAAATAGTTCTAACGTCTACGCTCAGGCATATGCGGCTGATGTCGCCGTAATTTCTGTCGGGCCATGCCTGGCGAGGGTCTGTGCTAACGCGCAGGCGGCGGTGCACATGATCTATGAATGGTGTACTAGGAGTGGGCTTTCGGTGAATCCTCTTAAAACTGAGGTTGTTTTTTTTACGAGAAGGAGGATTTTAACCGGTCTGACTCAGCCAGTGCTAAAAGGCGTCACCATTCGCATTTCCAATGAAGCCAAATATCTGGGAGTGATTTTAGATAAGAAACTTCATTGGTCTAAACACGTTGAGTTGAAAATATCCAAGGCGCTCTCAGTCTGCTAGCAATGTAAAGGTGCTTTTGGCAAGACTTGGGGCTTATCACAGAATAAGGTTCTCTGGATCTACACGGCTATGATAAGACCATTCCTCGCATATGTGTCGGTTGTTTGGTGGAAGGGGCTCTCGCGTAAATATGTGGTTGCTTTTTGCACGAAACTCCAAAAAACGGCTTGTCTCGGCTGCACGGGAGCTTTCCCGAGTACGCCTGGCTCTGCTCTAGACGCTTTGCTGAACTTACCTCCCCTTGATACTTATGTCATGGGTTGCACTATCAAAGCCATCCATCGTCTTAGGCGGGGCGGGTTTTGGTATACTCCACACTGGAACTTTGATGAACTTGCGCGACACTTATCTTACGACTCCTGTCTTATGGACATGCCGTCTGATGCAATGACACCAGAACTCCAGCTGATGCGCAAATTCAGAGTCGACTTTCCTTGTGTCCAGGACTGGCTTTGGTCAGAGTCTGAGCCGGGAATGGAATGTAGTCGTATTTTCACGGATGGTTCCAAAACCAGGCAAGGGTCTGGCGCTGGTGTCTTCGTGGAAGTCGACAGCATTAGACTTCAATTCTCGTCAGGCAAATATGCGTCTGTTTCCCAAGCGGAAACTTATGCAATCCTAATGGCCATGAACTATGTTGTGAAGAACAGGTGGAAGGGCCGTAGCATTTGTGTCTGTAGTGACAGTCAGGCTGCGCTTAAGGTCTTGCTTAACCCTTTAACCACTTCCAAAATAGTTCGTGAAACCAAAAACTCTTTGAACTCGGTCGCAAGGCGGAATTCTCTGTCTCTTATCTGGGTCCCAGGTCACACTGGGATCTTGGGGACCGAGATTGCTAGACAAGGCTCAGAGGAGGCTTTCTCCGGTCCCGAACCCGCGTTGGGTCTTCCAGCGTCCTCGGTTAGGGCTTCCATTGACGATTGGGTCTCTCACGAGCACAATTGAGTGTGGCATGACTCTCCAGGATGCAGGTTGACTAAACGCATGCTCCCGGACGACTGTAAGAAATCGGCGGCATTCTTGCTGTCTCTCAGCAGAAAAGACTGTAGACAACTTATTGGCGTCTTGACAGGCCACTTCGCTTTGCCAAGCACCTTAACGTGTTAGGCTTAAGTGACACAACAACCTGCGACGCTTGTGAAGAGAGCGACGACACCGCGGAACATTATCTCTGTGAGTGTCCGGCCTTTGCTCGTATCAGGTGGCAGATCTTCGGTGCGGATGTGGTGAGTGCTGGTACTGTAAGCTCCTCATCACTGAAGTGCTTGCTTGGCTTTCTTCGAAAGTCAAGGAAATTCCAATAAAATGGGTAAATCAGAGTTTGCTCTCTGGCAGTACAATGGACCAGTTGTGTCTGAGTGCTCCAGTCGAGTGTTTCCTATACCGAAAAAAAATGCTCGTTGTAATGAAGTGCGATTCGTACCTTAAACAATATATTTGTTGTTGTATTTTTTTATTTTATTGTGTATCTTTTTTCATAGTATAATCGTAAATTCTAAACAAAATACATTTATTCACTTATACATATATACATTCAACTAAAAATACATAAAACTGAAAAACAAAATAAAAGTAAGAACTATTTTTGACTTAAAAACTTATCTATCGACGTCGAAAACTAATACAAGAGGTAATTGAAATAAACAAGTAAAACAAAAAAATAAAAATTATAACAAAAGAAAAAATTAATAATACAATACAATTATTTAACTTTATGGTAGAGGTAATACACAATTTCAATAAATTAATACCTTTACGGTAAAGGTTTCAAAAAGCATATCCTTTCTGTGTATGTGTGTGTAAAAATGTAAAAACTGATAAATTCTCTGATCTGGTTTTGGCACCGATTTTGGTTCAAAAGCTTAAAAAAACTTTTGGGTTTCCGGAACTATTTCCGGATGTTTTTAGTTGAGTGACGTTCGTGTGGTATTGGGTAACAGCAGGCACATAAGACCACCGCCGATGAGTAGAGCTGCAACAATAAATGTTGGTGCTGGACAATAGGTGTCGAGGAGTGTGGCAATGACGACGTTGCCAACGATGCCGCCCAATCGAGCTGCCACCATTGAGATGGCTACACCTGTGGCCCTGTTAACAGAGAGAATGACACATGAGTTCATGGTTTGTTGAAAGTTTTTTTTTTTAGTTTTAACTTACCTCAAATTCGTTGGGAAGACCTCAGTGATGAGGCAATCCAAGGCAGCGTTAGCCGCCGATATTGCGCCACTGAATACCGCCGTTACAATCAAGTTTTGAGTTTTACTGAAAACAAAGTACATAGCTGCCGAGCAGACACCGGCTGTCATTGTACCGAATATCAAGAAGAACTTTCTACCCAGACGATCCATGCCGAGGATAGCGATCAAATTGGCAGGTAAAGCAGATGCCAACGATATCAGTGATTCCATGAAGACTGCACTTGGGATGTTGGATGAGCAGACTCCATTTGCAGCATGCGTGCCTTGATTCACAACATAGTTGGTAACTGCACATACTCCGGCTTGTTCGTCAGGATGAGCTTGTCCGTATTCATCGAAGCGATTAAACAGTTCGGGGAACCACATCATAAGACCGTAGTAACCAATGTGGAATGTAAAATTAATGACAATGGAGACTATGGTGAATTTAAGAATCGGCGAACGGAACAACTGTTTACTGTGCTCCACCATTCCGGTCAACATTTTACTATATTTGCCCTTGAGCGATGCTTTATTGGCTGCAATCTCATGCTGTAGCTTTTCGTCGATGATAAGTTCCTTGACCGGATACATTTCTTGCGGTTGTTTGGTATTTGTGACGAATATTCCACGAAAAATGGCCAGAGCTCGATCGTGTTTGCCCTTGGATAGAAGGAACTTAGGCGATTCCGGTAGATAGAATAGTAGGAAGGCCACAATAAAGGAAGGTACCGAACAGACGACCAAGAAGATACGCCATGAGTTGTATTTGAAGTATGGCGTAACAAAGCCAACATTAGTCGGGATGATTAACCAGGCCAGACCAGCTACGAAGAGATTACCAAATGTCCAAAAGGCTGCCATGAAACTTAACATAGAGCCACGCTTAGCTTTCGGTTGGAACTCAGCGAAATATGACCAGATGACGGGACCGCTGCCACCAAGTCTGCAAAAAGAAGAGAAAAATGATGATAGACTATACTATATGAATACTTAAATTATTAAAATAAAAAGGCGAAATGAGTGCGGGCTGGGTTTAAAGTATAATGAAGCCTAAAACGCTGTAAATTCAAGACTTTCCCATGACCCAGAAAAGTTTCGAAATTAAAATGATCCCTTTATGTTTCGAGCACGCAAAGTGTGCTTTTGGAGATTAAACAACTTTCAAAGTTTCTAAGCTTAGCTTTGCGATGTTAAAAAAGCAAGTGTCATGCTTTTAATATATTCACGGAACATCAGAATTAGGGCGGAAGGCACAGAAGCTCATAAACTAAAGTTATAGCTGTTTAGTCCCAATAGTCAATTTATGTAAAAAAAACTACGCGATTTCTAGTAGTGAAAATGAGGAGGGCGTTGCCAATCATATGTCCTTTAATGAAACAAAATTCAATTCCTTAAGTAACTATTTCTCTGAAACTTCAACGAGACCTTAACGGGTGGGCCATCTAGTGATTTCTTTTTAAATCATAGGTTATTTTGACACTGGCAGCTGTTTCCCGGTCAAAATCTTGACAGAAAGTCGGTATTATACCTCCGCGGAACGAAATGAGTCGCTGTACGCTTGAACAACATTGGGAAATATTGAAAACTTATTTCCAAAGTAAGTGCTGTGTAGCCCAAAGAGTGCGTTTTTTGAAAAGAAGTTTTGGCCGAAATGAAGCACCCACCGCGCCTGCTGTACGCAAGTTTGTGCAAAAATTTCGTGAGACTGGTATGCTAGTGGACAACACTCATGGTCTCCGTCGTCGTACGCTGCGCACAGACAAGAATGTGGCTGCTGTAGTAAGACTCAATTCACGAACATCAACTCGTCATCGATCTCAACAGCTCAACATTTCACGCACTAGCCTGAGGAGAATTCTGCACAAAGATCTGGGATTATTCGCTTACAAGGTCCAATTGATTCAGCAATTGAAAGCGCATGACCATCCGCTTCGTTATCGCTTCGCAGTTTGGGCCTTAGAGCAGCTTGAATTGGACAATGATTTTGGGCGAAAAATCATCTTTTCTGACGTGGCACATTTTCATCTAGACATGCTGAGAGAGGAAAACAAGCTTCTAAAGAACTCGCTTTTACAAAAAGAACGCGAAGATTCCCCTCCCCGCGCAGCTAACCCACAATATCACACGGACGAAGAAGAGCTTGCACGCGAAACGAATTGCGTCTTAAGGAAAAGACCTAGCAAAAAACGCAGAGCTGGCTCTTCGCCCGAAATCGAGCCGCGAAAAGAAGACAAGCAAAATGAGTCGAAGCCAAAACAAACTCAAGCTAAAGCACGTCCTCCGCCTGCAATAAACGTCGTTGGCATAACGGACTACAGTAAGCTACATTGCCTTCTTAAAGGTACGACGACATCGAAATTCAAGGTAACGTCACTCAGGAACAATGCGTGGAAAATTAACGTTGATGACTCCGATGGCTACCGAACAATATCACAAAAATTAAACACGGAAAAGATCCAGTGGTATACTTATGAAAATAAGTCAGAAAGACCACTGCGTGTTATAGCAAGGGGTCTCCACCCCTCGTGCACAAAAGATGACGTAATGAACGACCTCAAAGCTAAAGGTTTAAAAATTCTTAATGCCGTCAATATTCTCAAAAAGGTGAAGCAACAAACGGAACAAGGCCAGGAAATCGTGGTCAAGCATGGACTTCCGCTCTTTATGCTTACCTTTGACAGGAGCGAAAATGTAGACGATATTTATAACGTTAAAACTATTCTGAATATCGTAGTCAAGATTGAGCCTATGCGTACGAGTACGAGATCGATACCTCAGTGTAAACGCTGTCAAGGCTTTAATCACACTCAGTCGTATTGTCAAAAAGAGCCGAGATGCGTAAAATGTGCTGGTAACCATCTCTCAGAAAAGTGTGACCTAAATAAGCAGGCCCCGGCTACCTGCATTTACTGCAAAGGAAAGCACCCAGCGAACTATCGAGGTTGCGAAGTTGCAAAAGAGCTTCAAAAAAGGCGAGACACATTTAAAAATATTCAACGCCAGAACGCAGAACCGGTTAAAAATAGTCGTGAAATCGCTAAGCCAAGGGTAACGACCGTCAATAAACACGTCAAACTTAAGACGAGAGTCGAGCAAAGTAAAGTTCCTTCGGCAAAATCAAAGGAAAAGCCACAATCTCCAGAGACGCTAACATATGCTCAAGCTGCGTCGCTAGAAACCAAGCAAAGCGGTGTTACGGTAGACCCAGTCTCCCAAGTCTTCTCTATAATTCTTGCGAAACTTGAGGAGCAAACGAAGGTAAACAAAGTCATATTTGATAAATTGAGCAAGCTCGAGTTAAAACCTCGCCAAAAAAGAACTCCCATATGAATATGAATCAGTTACTAAAAATTTTAACATGGAACGCAAACGGCCTTCTACAAAAAAACGCCGAATTAGAAGTATTCTTACTAAATGACAACATTGACATTTGCTTGATCTCTGAAACTCATTTGACAAAGGAATCCGGAGTCAAAATAAGAGGGTATCGTGCTTATCACGCATACCACCCTTCCGGAAGAGCTAGAGGCGGATCCTCCTTATTCATTAAAGACTGCATTGAGCACTCCATAAATACGACGATTGAAATCGATACAATGCAAACAAGCTCAGTTCGAGTTAAGAATAGGCACTCGTATTTCAACATCGCGTCCATTTATTGTCCTCCGCGATGCACGTTTCGAAGTAACGACTTTGTACGTCTCCTTGACTCACTTGGACCGAATTTCATTATAGGTGGCGATTTCAACGCAAAACACACCTTTTGGGGTTCCAGATCCAATTCACGGAAAGGCAGACTTCTGTACGAAGCCGGTATGCAATTCGGGGTTGATTTCTTTTCGACGGGGAAACCGACGTATTGGCCCTCTGATACAGCAAAAACACCGGACCTAATAGACTTCTTCGTAGCGAAAGGAGTATCTTCAAATTTTGCGAAAGTAGAGGAAAGCTTTGATCTCTCCTCAGATCACTCGCCGGTAATCTTGACAGTAAGTGACCGACTAATGACAGTAGAAGCTGTGCCTAGATTAACTAACAAAAAAACTAACTGGCGCGACTTTAGAACTGATTGCGAAGAAAATATTGTCTTAAATGTATCGCTCAAAACACCCTTCGAAATAGAAGATGAGCTCGGCAAATTTATTGAATCAATACAAAATGCCGCGTGGAAAAATACACCTTTAAGGAGGAAAGAAGTCCCATGCAATGAAGCTTATTATCCGCCGGAAATAAAAGAACTTATTCGAGAAAAGAGGAGAGCACGCAAAATATGGCAACAAACTCGCGCTCCCCAGCATAAAACCCACTCGAATTTCCTATGCAATAAGCTTAAAAAACCGAGAGACTTCAGCTTATCTTGAAGGTTTAACCGCCGAGAAAACCACTAATTACTCGCTCTGGAAAGCTGTCAAAAGAATTAAAAAACCCCAAATACATTCGCCACCGATAAGAAAAAACAACGACGAATGGGCAAAAGGTGACAAAGAAAAAGCGGATCTATTTGCCGAGCACTTAGAAGAGACTTTTAAGCCATTTGATGGAGAAACATTGGTAGACGATTTTACCGGTACGACTACGACATCTGACAACCTTAGAATAAAAAGTGTGTCACTTATAGAACTTTGCCAGGCAATAAAAAACCTAAAAAATAATAAAGCTCCTGGCTATGATTTAATAACCGGACAAATCCTCAAGGAATTACCAAAAAAGGCACTATTAAAATTGCTTTATTTAATAAATGCTTCCATTAGATTATTATACGTTCCAAATCAATGGAAAGTCGCAGAAGTCATAATGGTTCCGAAACCGGGGAAATCTCCAAGTGACAAAAAATCGTACAGACCGATATCGCTACTACCAATAATATCGAAGGTATTTGAAAAACTCCTTCTGAAACGGATTCTTCCGGTCATTGAAGAGAGACGCCTAATACCTGACCACCAATTCGGGTTCAGAATCAAGCATTCCACAATAGACCAGGTTTATAGAATAACCGACGAAATTGAAAAAGCCCTTGAGGAGAAAAAGATTTGTTCTAGCGCTTTTCTTGACGTATCTCAAGCCTTCGACAGGGTTTGGCACGATGGATTGAATTATAAGCTAAGACGAATCCTTCCGGAGCAACTTAATAAGATCTTAGAATCGTACCTTAAAAACAGACTTTTTCGTGTTAAGCACGGAACTGAATATTCTGATTTTAAAGAAATCGCCGCCGGAGTTCCGCAAGGAAGTGTCCTTGGGCCTATCTTATTCTTGCTGTACACTCGGGACATACCTCAAACTGAAGGCACTATTGTAGCTACGTTCGCGGACGATACGGCTATTCTGGCAACGGAAAGTTCAATCGAGTCAGCAACCATAAAACTCCAACGAGCCTTGGATAAAATCTGTGAGTGGACAAAAGCTTGGCGCATTGTTCTTAACGAGACCAAATCGACGCATGTTAACTTCACTTACAAGAAAATAATCAACCTTCCCGTTTTCATTAACTCGGTACAAATACCGCATGCAAACGAAGCTAAATATCTGGGAATGACACTAGACGCGAAACTTAAATGGAAACCTCACGTTAAAAAGAAACGTGACGAAGTCGAAAATCGACTTAGAGAAATGTATTGGCTAATTGGAAGATATTCCAAACTAAGCGTATATAACAAACTGCTTCTGTATAAGCAAGTGCTTAAACCCGTGTGGACGTACGGTATACAACTCTGGGGTTGTACCAAACCAAGCAATAGGAATCTCATACAATCATTGCAAAATAAAATTATAAGAATAATCGTGAACGCTCCCTGGTATATCAGAAACAATGATATCCACAGAGACTTGGGGATAGCTACCGTGGAGGACGAAATAAAAAACTTCGCTCGCAAGCTTCGTATTCGTCTTCATGGCCATTGCAACTGTGCCATACTCCAAACTTTGGATGTGACAAATCTTACGCGCCGACTTCAAAGAACGAAACCGTTCGAATTAGCGCTATAAGACAAAAAGCCGCATGTCATGACGGTTTCAGCAGGTGCTTTTATTGGAAATCTACCTGCCTCACGCGAATATAAATCTGAAGCTTAAACTACTTGATAAGGTCAAACTTAGTCGTAGTAAACAAAACGAAGGGAAGGGTGTTTTTAGTCAGTAGAAATCTGACACTACTATGAGTACACGGTCTCATAGTGTCTCATGAAGATTTTCAACATTTTCATCTGGGCGGCTACGTTAACAAACAAAATTGCCGCATCTGGGGCTCGGAAGACCCGCACGTTATTGTCGAGATGCCAATGCATCCACAGAGAGTGACAGTTTGGTGCGGATTGTGGAGTGGTGGCATCATTGGACCGTTTTTCTTCGAAAATGAGGCCGTTTCGGTCAACGGTGGGCGTTACGGAGCCATATTAACGACTTTTTTTTTTACTGAAATTGAAGACATGGATTTGGACGACCTCTGGTTCAGGCAGGATGGCGCGCCATTCCACACAGCCCATGCCACAATCGGTCTTTTGCGCACCAAATTCCCAAATCGTGTTATCAGCCGTCTGGGCGATGTCAATTGGCCGCCTCGGGGCTGCGATTTGACCCCTATGGACTTTTTTTTTGCGGAACCGTGAAGGACCGATGTTATGCCAACAATCCGGAAACGATTCAAATACTTAAGGCCAATATCATCCAAGCAATCTGTGAGCTACAGCCCGAAACCATCAACAAGGTCTTGGAAAATTGGAGTGATAGAATGCGCTACTGCGAGGCCAGCCGAGGCAGCCACTTGAACGACGTTGTGTTCCATAATTAATGAGAATGTTTGCTCTTACTAATAAAGCAATAATACATGAAAAAAAATTTAATTTTGTTCATTTTATTGCATTTTTAAAAGGAAACTTGTAGTTGGCCCACCCTGTATATACGAGTATCTACCTAATTGTATGATAATGAACGCAATCGATTTGATTTCAACCTGCGTCATTACCATTAGTCCATCAAATTTAGTACAAGCTATGCTTCATCGAATCGTTAAGGCTCATAAGTCCATAAAAAAGCTCCCGACCGCAACTACCAAATTACGAAAGTGACTAAGTAAATAAGCCTGGTTAGGACTGGCTACATACTAATCTAATAAACAAACGAAACTCATCTCAAGAATTAAAATTAAAATTTGTTTTTAACTGCTTGTTACAAGTCAAGCTTGAACGGCAGTCTTAGTTTTTCTCGGTCGCTGCCTATCCATTACCCTGTCAATCGACGGCGAAACAGTAAACAGTAGCACAACAGAGTTGAGAGATTAATCACCCAATTAACACTCTCTTTATACGTGTCTAAGTTTATGAAAGTCTGATGATGCTAATAGCCAATTAACACGTACAGAGGTCACTATGAAGCACTCGCGAAATATTTTAAAAACGAAAATAAAATCCCCGCAACAAAATAAAAATAAAAATAAAAATAAAATACTTACGCAGCACCATTGAGAAATCGGAACAGCATGAACCATTCATAGTTCTGCGAGAAGGACGATGCGACTATACAAAATCCATTCATAAACGAGATCACAATCAGCACTTTTCGACGGCCCATCGAATCGGCTATACTGCCCCAGAAGTACGCGCCAACCATCATACCGATGAAAATAATCGAATTGAGCCAACCTTTCGTTTGAGTGTTCAGATCGAGATCGCATTGAGCCGATGGTAGGATGAACGACATCGAGATGACGTCCATCTCCTCGCTCGTACTCACGAGACCACATATCGCCAGTAGGAGATAGTGAAACTTGCCATAGCCGGTCAATTCGATGGCTTGTTCGAAATCGGCACGAATGCCAATTTCGGAACCGCCACCACCGGCTGCACCTCCTCCACCACCAGCAGCATTACTGATGGCAGTCACACCGTTGCCACGCTCTAAATCATGCTTGTAGATGGGCGCTGGTGTGATGTCGTAGCCATCTTTACTTGTGATCTGATATTCCTTATCCTTAATGCCCGAGGTTATTGAGTATGGTGTAAGTATTGAGCGATTGTTGTTACTGATGGCTGCAATACCCTGTGGTTGTAGGTCGTCCTTTACATTACAGTCTGAAAAGATAAAAGAAATTGTTGAAATGATTTTAGTAAATAGTTTACGATCAGAGAATTGTATAGATAAAAGGATGAGAAATATTTCAAATGGGGTGGCTATGGTGTAAGTGGTAACGTTATCATGGTTCATGGTTCAAATCCTGATGTCAGCAAGCTTTTAAATATATCAATTATGAAAGCTTGTGTCAGCACTATTGTGAAGGTATTACACTGGCAGTGGGTTGGACATATGACTGAAAAAATTCTTCGCTCTGTTGGATGATTGCAAGAGGTAGCAATCCCATGGCTCGTACCGATTTTCAGGAGCTGCATCCTAAATAACCATATACCCCACTCATGGAGATGAGTGAGAGTGGTTTTCATTCCGAAGGTTGGGAGGCGCAGACATGAGAACGCGAAAGATTTCAGACCAATCAGTCTGACCTCCTTCGTCTTGAAGATCCTCGAACGCGTTCTAGACAACCATCTGCGATATACAATCAAGTCATCTCTCTCCAAATCCCAGCACGCATACCTCAAAGGAAGATCTACAGAAACAGCTCTTAATGAAGTAGTGCGAACAATGGAAAAATTCCTACAGTATAAGGAATACACTCTAGCTACCTTTCTAGACATAGAAGGAGCTTTTAACAATGTACACACTGAAGTAATTCTAAGGTCCCTCACGGAGCTACCTAACCTACCTAAGCCAATGGATAGTCTCTATGCTCAGCACTAGAACCATTCAGGCATCTCTAGGAAACAGCACCATAACCAAATTTATCAGTAGAGGAACGCCCCTAGGTGGAGTCATCTCACCTCTACTATGGCTAATAGTCATGAATAAAATGCTTTTATGCTTAGACAGAGAAAGAATTAAAGTAGTTGGGTATGCGGACGACATGGTGATTTTAGTGTCGGGACTTTTTCCTCCCGTGATAAGTGAGATCATGGAGAGTGCTCTAAGTAAAGTCACCGCATGGGCCAGAAAGTGTGGACTTGGAGTCAACCCAAATAAAACTGAACTGATGCTTTTCACTACAAAAACCAAAATACCCGAATTCAATCTTCCTCGACTAAACGGTCAGATACTCTCCTTATCTTCCAGTGTTAAGTACCTAGGAGTTATTCTAGATCCTAAACTTAACTGGAAACCAAACATAGACGAACGAGTAAAGAAAGCATGTATAGCCTTCTATGCCTGCAACAGAACCTTCGGCAAAAGATGGGGCCTGCAACCAAAACTGACCCTGTGGATGTACACAGCCGTAGTACGCCCAATCCTTACCTACGGGTCGATAGTATGGTGGCCGGCCCTTAAAAAAGCCTATACCATAATCAAACGAAATAAGGTGCAAAGAGCAGCATGCATAGGCACCACAGGCGCCCTACGGTCAACTCCGTCAGACGCTCTAACAGTCCTGCTACACCTTTTACCCCTAGATCTATATATCACAAACATCTCAGCGCATAGCGCAATCAGACTCAGAGAGTCCAAGTGCTGGACTGCGAAACCCTATGGACACAGCAATATCCTAGATTCTCTACCAGGAGAACTCGTATCGACTCCAACAGACTACATCATCCCCACATTGAACTTCACAAAGCGTTTCGATGTACAACTCCCTACAAGAAAAGATTGGCAAGATGGACAGGCGACCAGTGGTTTCGATCTAACAGTCTACACCGATGGGTCAAAAATGGACTGTGGGGTTGGTGCGGGTGTTTTCTCGGAGTCCCTGAACATCGCAAGATCGTACAGACTCCCGGACGCTGCCAGTGTCTTCCAAGCGGAATTACTCGCCATTCGCGAAGCCTGTTGCCAAATCAAGTCACACATAAATGTACTACCAAGGCAAAGAATCGCTATTTTAATTGATAGCCAAGCTGCTATCAAAGCCATTGCCTCGGAAACCATTTCCTCGAAATTAGTACTAGAATGCCGACAGGAGCTGGCCTCGCTAGATGGCCAATGCATGGTGACCCTAGTCTGCGTTCCAGGCCACAGCAACGTTGATGGCAACGAACATGCTGACGAACTGGCCAGGCGAGGCTCAGCCCTTCACTGCTCACTTGCGGAACCTGTCCACACCCCGCTCGGAGCAGTTAAGGCAAACATCTCCTCAATCTTTTTTAGAAAAGCTAACCTTAAATGGTCTAGGTTAACGAACTACGTCATATCCAGAAAGATGTGGCCTATCTACAACAAGACCAAAACTATCGACCTATTGAACAGAACGCGCAAAGTCATTGCCCGTATAATCGCGATAATCACGGGACACTGGCCTGTAGGAGAGCACGCAGCAAAACTAGGTATCCCGTATAATACACACTGCCGTAGTTGCAACATAGCCACCAGAAAAGGAAACAATTATCCACTACATGTGCACTTGTCCAGCACTAGCTAGGGCTAGACATCAAGCATTAGGAAAACCCTTCTACAATTCACTTGAGGAGATCTCGGATAAAAACATAAACGAGCTAACCCACTTCTTAAACTCCACAGGCTGGCTCCAGATTGTCCTGGCCAACACACATCAACATCCAAGGTCGCATGAGTCGTGGTATCAAAACGGCACAACTGTGCTAATCACTACGTATGAGGTTCCAAGTTCGAATCCCAGAAAACACCAAAAAGTTTTTTCACGGTCCCACCTCTCGCGAGCGTCTGACAAACATCCGAGAGTATTATTGTCACGAAAAAGCTTCTCAAATCGCCGTTCGGATTCGGCATTAAGCTGTAGGTCCCTTCCATTCGTGTGAAAAATATAACGCACACAACATGAGTGGTTGCGAGAAGCTAGGCCCTGGCACTTTAAAGAGCTGTTGCGCCAAATATTTGTTTTTTTTTTTGTGCTAATTGGGTCTCTGTTTTATAGAGCCGCCACTTCTACCTACCTACCCTGGATGATTGATATGCCTATAACATCAGGTGACGGGGCAAAAATACTGTGAATCAGAAGCAAAGGCACAATAACAAAACAAATCTTCCCAGTTATCTGGACACCACCCTCGGAGTTTTTCTGATACCTAATATCTGAGTTTCACCCCACTACACCAATATTTCTCTCTCTGTCTATCGTTTCCGACGCCTGCACTGTGTAAAACATGTTAAGGGTCATAACCCCTTGTGTGCGCGCAAATTATAAAAGAAAAGAAGGATGTCTGCTCACAGCGATGCTTAGATTTTCGTTGTGAACTTAACTCGAGTATGTACAGAATCTGACAATACCATGATATTCGCTCAAAGGAATTGATCACAGGATCAAGCGTCGATCTGACGGTTCAACCTAGAGGCGGTATACTAGAACCAAGCCAACATTTAGGCTTTATTTTAAAATGTTCGGAATCAGCAGTTGGGCTGATTTGTTTGAAGGAAGTACTGTCTTTTGTTAAAAAAAAAAGTCAACGGTATGTAGTTAAACTAAAGAAAAAGACACAATTTTGAGATTCCGGGCTTAATTCATTATTGAACCTAGCAGAATTTTTTTTTTTAGTTTTGAGTTGAGGAGCGAATCAGGAAGGCAACATAAGGATGAAGAACTAAGGAACTTTCCGAAGTGGCTGAATGGGTGTCGATGAGATTGGTATCGAACCGTAACACCGTAATTTAAACCGATAGCCAGCCAGCTTTAAAGGCACTCGAATCACCAATAATAAGATCTAAATTGGTAAAGCAATGTCGCGCATCCCTAAATAGGATATCAAGTTATTGCAATCTTACTCTGTACTGGGTTCCTGGCCATTCGGACATTTCAGGTAACTGCAGAGCGAATTAGCTAAGAATGCTACAAAACAGGAGCTCTCTACTGCGGAAGGGAGGCTGCATATATGTACCTATAGAAACGGCAAGATACATAATCTCTATATCGGTACTGAATCAGGCCAATGAGAGATGCCATAATATTGGCACAGGTAACCATGCGAGACAAAAATGGCCACAATTAAATAAAGGAAAAACAAAACGCCTGCTACTGATCAGCAGACCACGTATAGGTATCCTAGTTCGACTGTTTATTGGTCATTGCGTACTAGACAAGCACGCCGCGGGACTTGGAATTTCGGCCAATGACTTTTGTCGCAGCTGTATGGACGAAGAAGAGAAGGAATCTCCTTTCACTTGTTCTACAGCTGCCCAGCACTATCCTCAGCTAGAAAGCAAACTCTTGGGAAATACTGTTTGAGGAACTTACAGATATCGTCGATTCGGATATCAACAGCATATGGAATTTAGTCCAAACATCAAAATGGTTCCAAGAGTAACGGAAACAACCGACTCACGTGGTAACACCATGGACCTCGTTTGGTCTTAGTGAATCCTAACGATTACGGAGGATAGCCATCTAACATAAGGAACTTCGCAGATATCGCAAACGAGTGCTAAATGTAGTGTAGCTATGTAGGATATGTCAGGATTAGGACGAAGCTGATTAAAAAGACTTGTGAAAAGCAGTTAGCTGTTCGAAAAGCCTAATAGAAAGCGCACTAAGCTGCTTAGGAGTCAACAGGGTTGATATTGGTTATTAGAATCAGGATTTTAAATAAAAAGGTTTTTTTTTTTTAAACCAGTCGTGTTGTAAAGTAGGAGAAAACGAAAATGTTTAAAAACAATTGTAGCTGTGTGTTTGTGTGTTTTCTTTTTTTTAATAAATCAAACTCATACTCACTTTCAGTTGTTTTTCTACCAGAATCACCTTCTACCATTCTATGAGTACGAGTTGTTGTTTCTTTTCTCGCTTGGTCCAGTCGAGATATGATATTCGAAAATATAGTAAATTTATCTATTTTTTTTGTTTTTTTGTTTTGTTTTTAAAAAAACACGGAGGTTCTCCTGCTCTTGTTAAACTGAAGTTAGAATGTCCTAATTCCTTTCAGTTGACGGCTGTCTGTCTCTTTGAAAATTGGAGATTTAGGTAACTTTTACCGATCTGTAAAGAGAATACAATAAAAACATTAATAACTAAAAAAAAAAAGCAACTATTACAAATAATGCTAATGTTAACAATAATTATCTCGGAAAAAATTCAACAGAGACCATGCTGAATGGCTGATAAGTTCACATTGACTTTTCATGAGAATTCACATTCATTGTTCTCGTTCTTCATTATGAGAATAGCGCTGTAAAACCGTTTGGTACGCAAAAATAACGAAAAATAACGAAAAAAAAGTATCTAAAACCATGCTTATGTTGTACCTAACACCCGGCTTGAATGCCACAAGTAATTTATGGAATTTCTGCTAGTGCGGCAGATAATTTAATTGGTCAATGAGTCACGTTCCATTTGCTACACAATTTTGTGATTTATGTCTTGTTATAAAGGCTGCTGTATGTGTCTCTCATTGATGGGCATTTTTGTGCGCGATGGAAGATAAATCTAGTTTACGAAACATTTTGGGGGTAACTGGCGGTCTTTCGCAACTAATTAAGCGAAAATTAATTTGTTTTGTGATGTTTACTTTTGTTTTGGGGTCTGTCCTAAGTGATGTGTCAATTGAGGTCTTAATTGATACGTTTGCTTGGAGGTCTTAAGTTGAATTGGTCATTTCTATTCAATTAATAGAAATTATTGTTTAAGGATTTATTCTTAGGAGGAGGTTTCTCAAGACGTTGCAGTATATGGGGCTGAGAACGAGGTAATGCTGGGTCTGCGTTAGGTGTGTTTTCTTCGTATCCTATATATGCTTAGCAAAAAATGTGCGTGCTTCATGCATTATAACTGTCGGGAAGCCATGACCATCCTTGATTACCAGCTACCAACAAAATCGAGCCCTTGGTATGATGATAAGTTCGTTAAGCGGAAGAAGGTGACAGAAGATGCACATAAGAAAGCGCTGCAGTGCAACAAAGGTATGTGGATGTAGTCCAAAAACCCAAGACCCTTTGACTACTAGTGCATGCGATTATATGAAAACACAAGCGTTTTCACTCAGCTGAGGCCTACCAACTCCTACTCTCAACCTCCACGCGGTGACAGCCGGGTGCCTAGTACCTTAATCCAAGAAATTGGTAACCAACCTCGTTTGGAGGATTCTTGGTGGCAGCAGATGAGAGAGGGGTGGAAGAGTGTTTTCTCACTAGAGCACATCTTCCTGTTCCAGGCGGCAGCGGACGAATTCCCTAGACGGAGTCAACGGTGGCGTCTACAGTTCCAGTTAGGTTGAACTTAGTGAATACCTTGCGCGAGCTGCTTCGACGTATTCGGATCACAGGTCGGTAAGGAATTTCCAATGTTGGTCAGGACATTCGAATAGAGATGGTGGCGGAGGAGCCCTTAATAGGCCAACGGCAGCGCTCATACTCCCATAGTGGACTACTGGCACCGGTGTACCCGACCCCTCGTCCTAGGGGAATAATTAAGGAACCAGGTTGGAGGTTGTGCCGTCGGGGTAACTTCCCTACCACGTAAAAAATCTATGGTTCCGAAACAACCAAAAGCCTCGGATAAGGATGACTCAACTAATGACGACCCCAGCAAACGAAATAAGGACAACGACCTTCGGATATGTACGTGGAATGTTCTGTCTCTTTACAGACCACGTGCAGCCGAACAACTAGCAGAGGCCCTAGACTGCTATAAAGCAGATATTACCGCCATCCAGGAAGTGCGATGGGATGGGCCGGGCAAAAAGAGAATGAAAACCTGTGACATCTACTATGGTGATTGCTACAGAGGCAACCGGCAACGCTTATTCGGATGCGGATTTGTCATACGCGGCAAACTTAGGCAAGAAGTCTTAAGCTTCCGACACGTAAGCGAGCGTATTATGACTATCCGGATCAAGGCTAAATTCGCTAACATAAGCCTAATATGTATTCATGCCCCCACGGAAGAAAATGACCCTGCCATCAAAGAGTGTTTCTATGAGCTCCTCGACAAAACATACGAGCAATGCCCTAAATACGACGTAAAAATCGTATTGGGCGATTTTAACGCCAAAATAGAAAAGGAGGACGTCTTTGGTAGGGCATTCGGTAAGCATAGCCTACACGACACCACGTCTGATAATTGGTTTCGCTGTGGAGCGAAATGTCACCATAGCAAGCACATGGCTTCCTCATCTCGATATTCATAAGCAGACATGGCGGTCTGATGATCATGTAACGATCAACCAAATTGATCATATTGCAATCGACGCAAGGCATGCCTCCAGTATTCTGGATGTCCGGACCTTCCGAGCGGCCAACACAGACTCGGATCATTACCTTGTTGCAGCCAAAGTACGAATGCGGATATCCCAATCTGAGCAACAAGGAGGAATCACTGTGAGCAAATTTAACGTCGATAAGCTACAATCGCAAGAGACCGCCAGACTCTTCGCTGAACGCGTATCCCGAAATCTCTCAATCACCCGAGAGCTTTGATGTCAAAAAACGTTTTAGACAAGGTGACGCGCTGTCATGTGACTTCTTTAATATTGTACTTGAACGGATTGTGCGGAACTCACAAGCCAACACCGGAGGCACAATCTATTACAAGTCTGTACAACTGCTTGCATACGCCGACAATATAGACATTATCGGAAGAGCTCAGCGGGCTGTCACCGGTGCGTTTGCAAGCATTGAGGCGGAAGCTGCCAAAATGGGTTTAGCGATAAACGAGGGCAAAACCAAGTATATGCTGTCAACAAGAAGGGAAAGCCAACACCGACGAATTGGACAAAACTTCACAGTGGGCAGCTATAACTTCGAGGTAGTAAGGGACTTTGTCTACCTTGGCTCTGCTATAATCTCAACAAACAAAATCAGTGCAGAAATCAATCGAAGAATAACTCTTGCCAATCGCTGTTTTTTTGGGCTTATAAGGCAATTCAACAGTAAAGCCCTATCTCGAATAACTAAGGAGACTCTGTATAAGACTCTGATCATCCCAGTCCTGCTTTACGGCGCTGAAACATGGACTTTATTAAAAGAGGATGAAGATATCCTTGGTCGCTTCGAGAGAAAAATTCTTCGTAAGATTTTCGGTCCCATTTGCGTTGACGGGTTTTGGAGAAGAAGATTCAATCACGAACTATACGAGCTGTACAGCGATATCGACCTAGTCAAAAAACTGCGTATTGGACGTCTGAGATGGCTAGGACATGTAGAGCGAATGGACACCAACGCTCCGGCCTGCAGAGTCTTGGAATCTAATCCCGAGGGACGACGCTGTAGAGGGAATCATCGCCGTAGATGGCGCGCACAAGTTTAAGGGGACCTCGACCAACTTGGAGTGCGCAACTGGAGGCAATTAGCTAAAGACCGAGCTAAAGGGAGAGGCTTGTTGGTTGAGGCCCAGGTTCACCCCGAACTGTAGCGCTACCTAAGTAAGTAAGTAACTGGAAGCCCGAGACCACAGAGGATGCTAGGTAGCCGTGTTTCAGGCAGAGACTCTTCAAGGGTCAGGAGCCCTTTAAATGCGGAGTTTTTTATGATTCAACTCCTTAGAATTTAATTTGGTGCTTTTTGTTAAAGAAGCGTACAAGCCCCGACATTATTTATGTTCCTACGACATAAAAATATCGCCTTGCATATGTGACATTTGATCGTGTTTTCTTTAAATCGATAATTTTGGCGTTATAAGTTGTTTCAGAATTTTTATTTACCAACTTTATTTGAACTTTTATGTCGCTTTTTTTATTAGTATTCTTTCTCGCTATCAATGCAAGAAAATATATTTGTTTGTAGTGGAATTCAAGCTAACAGACAAAACTTGATATCAGAACTGTCTAGAGGAATTTCTACAAATTATTTTTGTTTTTTTATTTATTAAATTTGCATTCATATTGGTCTATAGCTATAAACATTTCATAAAGAATCATTAAAAAAACTTAAAGAATTTTTATTTCTACGTATTTTGTCTGAGTTAAATAATAAATGCCAGATACAGAAGATAATTTTAGAAGTAATTATGCACTAAATAACAAGAAAAAAAATTGTACTTGCTAATTAAATAACGCACTCAGTGTATTGGTGTATTTACGAGTATTCTACCTATAAACGAGTATAGGTACTATGCAGTAACTAGTGATTATTCATTTGTATCCTACTTTATGAGGGTCAACTGTCCACATTAACAAGTTAAGCTAAATCGTCTGTAGTGACAGTTGGGCTGCGTTTAAGGCCTTGCCTAACCCTTTAACCACTTCCAAAACAGGCCGCAAGGCTGAATTCTCTGTCTCTTATCTGGGTCCCAGGTTACACTGGGATCCTTCAGAACGAGATCACCGATGAGATTGCTAAACAGAGCTCAGAGGAGGCTTTCTCAGGTCCCGAGAAAGGGGTTGGTCTCCCTGTATCCTCGGTTAGGGCTTCCATTGACGATTGAGCTCCTCACGAACACAATTGTGTGTAGTATAACTCTCCAGGATGTAGGTTGACTAAACGAAAGCTCCTGGACGTCTGTAAACAATCAGCGGCATTCTTGCTGTCTCTTAACAGAAAATACTGCAGACAACTTATTGGCGTCTTGACAGGCCACTTCGCTTTCGCCAAGCACTTTAACGCGCTGGGCTTAAGTGACACTACAATCTTCGACGCTTGTATAGAGAGCGACGATACTGCCGAACATTATCTCTGCGAGTGTCTGGCCTTTGCTCGTATTATGTGGCAGATACTTACTAAATGTTAAGGATAATACAAAGCCTATACAACGATAATCAGAGGCAGTATGGGACGGTGTCACGCTATCAGAATGGTTTTCCACAAATACAGGTGTCAAACAAGGTTGCATGTTGAGTCCGCTATTGTTTAGTTTATACCTAGATGATCTAGCATCCTACCTACTAGGTGGAATTGAGTGCAAGGACTGTATCATTAAAGTTCTCTTCTATGCTGACGATATCGTCATTCTAGCAGAATCGCCAAATATGCTGCAGCTTATGAGCAACAAGCTGGAGGAGTACTGCAAGCTATGGAACCTCAGTGTAAACACCGCTAAATCGAAAGTCTTGATATTTTGAAATAATTCAGAAAGATACGCCAGAGAGGAGAAACTAGAAGTAGTTAAGCAATATCGCTACCTAGGGGTAACACTTACACCAAAACTGTCGTATGCAAGTCACCTAAAGGAGAAGCTGAAAGAGTCGAGAGGAGTCATAAGCAGCACTTGGAAAAGGGTTTTCGGAAGAAACGATGTATCAATGAAAGCAAAGTATAAACTCTTTGAAGCCACAGGTAAATCTATTATGTGTTACGCAAGCCAAGTATGGGGTTATGAGGACTATGATGAAGTCGAGGCGCTGCAAAAATATTTTTTAAAGCACATCTTCAAACTTCCGCTAAATACCCCAATTGATATGCTATATGTTGAGACAGGACTGCCTATGTTAAGCCTATATGCCTTGGGATTCCACTTCCAAAAATAATGCTTCGCTATCTTCTCAACAGTAAAGCTTTACTGTTCCGTAAGTGGGAAGAACTTAGTGAATATTGCAGTGTGGATATGTCATTAAGATGGGAAGACAAAAGTAGCTGGAGTGCAGCTATGAATGTTATATTAAGGACCCTTGAAGAAAGAAAGCAAGCAGCTTTCATGGAAAGGGCTACTCAATCCGGGAGTCGCAGTATATAGAGTACTGAATCATAGCCTGAAGGAGAGAAACTATTTCAACGAAAAAATTACGGTACAGTAGATGACCGTAGCTTTTAAAGCGAGAGGAGAGTTGTAACCACTGAATTTCAGACCTCACCGGAACGATTTGCCAATCTTTTGCTCACTGTGCAATTTAAAGGAGAGAGAAGCTGTATACCACTTTCTGGGAAGATGTCCTATTCTGCAGGAACTGAGGAGACTCTATTGGAATCAGTCCGTGCTATCGTGGGAGGAGGTAATTCAAATCTTGAATGGTAGTAACTGGAAAGTACTACGTCTCGGCTACATTGGAGTACAGAAAGCAATATTTAGAAATATAGTTCTACACATTCAACTTTATTTTTATGTTATTATTATTATTTTTTTTTTTCTTTTAACCGATTTATTATTCGAATTATAACTGTCATTCTGGCTGACGGCATTTGCCATTCCTTTAAAAGAATTTGTAAACCGATGTACATACATTAATATAATTCAGTGAAAATAAATTCAATTCAATTATTATTATTATGTGGCAGATACTCGGTGCTGATGAGGTGAGTGTTGGTACTGCAAGCTTCTCATCACTGAAGTGCTTTCTTGGCTTTTTTTGTTTTAGAAAAACAAGGAAATTTCAATAAAATGGGTAAACCTGGGTTTGCTCTCTGGTAGTACAATAGACCAGTTGAGTCTGAGTCGAGCGTCTAAATCATCTTTCAAATAAGTGCATAAGAAGTAAGCTGAAGTCAATAAGAATATTTTTAACCAATTTGCTAACACTAACTAGTGTTAGTCCTTTTACTCATTTTGTAAAACAATTGTTGTACATGTAGGTAGTTCCTAAATTCATGAATCTTCTCTTTCTCCTCAATCTCATGATCAATAGTTCAAACACAGAAAATGTTATCCCAATGATTTGCAAAATTTCCTATTCATCCGACAAATGGTAAAAAAAAAAGTGCTAATAGAGGGTGATAATTTTTCGCTCTATTAAGTTTTATAATAATATTTTTATTTTTAGGTTCAAACCTTAATGGAGCTAAAAAAAATGTCGTACACCTTTGCCAAAACTCATCTTGATAGTATTCTAATTTCATTTAGTAGCTGTAGACATTTTTGTGTAAACAATACGATGCTAAATATCTATACAGCTCATGACAGTTGTTACTCACTTTGACGACTACTACTGGTAGAAAAGTTGAGTTGCATGGATGCATGAACATTTTGAGTCATCAATTATGATCGGGAAATTTACGAAATTGTTTCATCATGACTTTTTGGTATATTTTCTGAAGTCGTGAGGAGGTTACGGATTTATCAAAAGGTGTAATTTGTGACACATGTTTCTTTGTGGCTCTGTCTATTGTTGACGGAGGTGGACGCAGTTTGTTTTTCAGGTTGACTGTATCTTATATTTTTGAATTTAAATCAGTGAATGATCAGCAACCGCAAAACGAAAGGCACTAAGAATTCCTGTTAGCCTTTTTACTCCATGTTCAACGGAATACTTCTAGCACACTTAAGAGTTGGTCTGAGGTAGGAATTCGGTTTTACCATATCAAGTATGTACATATCAGCAAATATAAGGTGAATGAGAGTTTTAGAGCACAAGATGTGCCTTTAAACAGGAGTGAGCAGAAAGCAGGCAATAGATCTTATTGGGCACTCACCTTAGCCACTGACAGGTAGCAGACCTATTCTGAATCACGCAAGGATTTATAAATTAAATTCATAGAGCACTAGCAGGTACCCGGCGTGCGTTGCTGCGGCTTGTCTGACTCAAAATTCAGTTATGACCAAATTTCACAGAAACACTTTCGGGCCAATACCGAAGATTGCCTGAATTTGAGTTCAATTGGTTCGGTGGTTCCGGAGTCCATAGTATACATACAAACATAGGTATATTGAGTTTTATATTATATAGACTAGCGGATGCCCTGCGTGCGCTGCAACACCATTTAAATGAAGTGAAATAGATGTTTTTTTGTGTGTGCATGCTTTTTTTATTTAACGAGTAGTAAACTTATTCATAAGGGGAAATCGGTGGAAACAGCTTTACACGTAGTAGGGAAGATAGAAACTAGCCTTCACCATAAGGAATTTGCACTAGCAGCCTTCCTAGATATAGAAGGCGCGTTCAATAACGTAGAAGGAAGGGCCATCAAACAGGCCCTGGAAACTATGAATGTCGAGCATAGCATTACCAATTGGCTCTGCAATATGCTCGGCACTAAAAACATTAACTCCACTATCGGAAACAGTTTAATAAGAAAATCCGTTACCAGGGGGACTCCCCAGCGGGGCGTTATCTCACCCCTCCTCTGGGTTATAGTCATCGATGGGATACTTAAAGAAGTAAGCAACACAGGCATAAGCGTCACTGCTTACGCAGACGACGTGGTGATTTTAGTTCAGGGCAAGTTCCTTGACACATTAAGTGAAATTATGGAATCAGCTCTTAATAGTCTTGAAAAATGGGCTAGAGGGTGTGGACTACACGTCAACCCGGATAAAACCGAATTGGTACTTTTCTGCAAAAAATACAAGATACCACCCTTCAAAGCTAGCAGGGGTGGAGCTTTCCCTTTCGGATAGCGCTAGATATCTTGGGATAATGCTGGATAGGAAACTAAATTGGAAACTTAACATACAGGAAAGAGTCCGCAAAGCTTATAATGCTCTTTTCATCTGTAAGCGGACCGCGGGGAAAAAATGGGGCCTGAAGCCCGCAATGATGCACTGGCTATACATCATGATAGTCAGACCCATCCTCACGCATGGGGCTCTTGTGTGGTGGAAGGCAACGAATACGAAAAACACACGGGATATGTTGGCCATGGTACAAAGAACAGCTTGCATTTCCATCACAGGTGCTCTACGCACAACACCTACGGCTGCACTCGAGATCTTTCTGTATCTTTTACCATTAGACCTACAAATTAAATTTCAAGCGGGCAATAGTGCGCTTCGGCTCACTAACGTTGGTTTCTTCAGGACTAATAACATAGGACACAGCTCCATTCTCAAGGAATCTTTTCCCGGAATCCCTGACGAATCGGACGATATACTTGGCACCTTAGACTTCGACACACCATACGAAGTACTGTATCCAATTAGAGAGGACTGGCGAAGGAACACAGTCTCTGTCCATAACGAGATTGCAATATACACAGATGGTTCTAAGACCAATGAGGGCACGGGGTCAGGTATTTACTCGCGGGATACGAACCTACAGGTGGCCCTGAGACTCCCGGACACATGCAGTCTATTCCAAGCAGAGGTTCTAGCTGTACTTAAAGCTGCGGAATTACTTGTGATGGGATCAATATCCGATAAGAATATCGCCATCTACATTGACAGTCAGGCTGCGCTAAAGGCGCTAGAGTCTTACGTCACCAAATCTGAGATAATCAGGAATTCCCGCACAATGCTTAGGGCATTATGTACGCAGAACCGAGTCAGATTATGTTGGGTACCTGGACACTGCGATATTGAAGGCAACGAGCAAGCCGACGCGCTGGCTAAAAGAGAAGCGGGGCTCCCACGTAGCGACATAATTGGTAGTATTAAGCCACCAGGGTGCGTGGCTAAGGGAATTATTCGGGATAAAATCATTGACACGGCTAATCTAAGATGGTCAAACTTAGATGGTCACAGGGTGTCTAAGGCCTTGTGGCCTGTGCTAGATCGCAGAAAATCTGGGGAGATAATCAAGTTAGATAGATCGAGGCTAGGAACAGTGATAGGAATACTCTCTGGCCACTGTCTCCTAAGGAGGCATGCCATGAGACTAGGGTTATCCGATACGGATGTTTGTAGGTACTGCGACGACCTACATGTCTCAGAGGATATAATTCATATACTCTGTGAATGTCAAGGAATTGCCAGGACAAGGCTAAAGCTCCTTGGTAGATACTTCTTCGACCTAAACCATAACAAGGATCTTTTCAGATTCTGTAGGGGGATTAATTGCTTGGGAGAATGGGTTTAGGTCTTCTGCCGTGAAGGTTCCCTAGGGATCGCACTTTGGTGCCTAGTGTTTTATGATAACCTCATAACCCTACTTAACCTAACCTAACCTAACCTAAACTTATTCATGCTATTGTGTGGTTAATATGATATTTCATTTGTGGCGTGAGAAATGTCATCCTAGTATTGGTTGTCATTTTCTACTTCATTTATCAATTTTCCCAAGTTGTTGTTTAGCGCCATCTATCGTAAAGTAATCGTACTATGTCTCTTTAAAACATACTTTATGTCTAAGTTTGATCTCCATTAGTCGATCAGTTTCGAAGTTTATCGACAACAGAGTCTGAATTTTATGTATACATTAACAGGGAAAACGAAACATTTCGGTATATGAAGGTGGTAAATAGATATTGAATTGCCTCAATGTAAGTTTCAGTCTATGGTCGCCGCAAAATCTGTACAACTGGTCACTTCAGGCAAGCAAACGATCGCTTAATGTGTAGGGACGTAATTAGATTTGTTGTAAAATTTCAGCAACTTTTATAGCTACATTGTAAATTCAACCCTCCAAACTGGAGGTAATGGTACGCATGTCTTTAATGGATATTTAATCCCACTTCCGCTGCGAGGATTACTTGAGTGCCTCCAAACTTGTGTGCGGTTTATCACAATCGCTGGCGCCAAGAATTGACCATACAGAATATTCCATAAAATTAGGTTAGAGAAGTATGGGGTCTGTTCCTCTGTCGGAATGAAATGGGAAAAATCTTGCCTTATGGACAGAATCAGAACCCCGATTCCTTATCGGAAAAATGCCTCTGGTCGATTTTGACAAAGAAAATGATTGGAGTTTTGCCATTAGAACAAATGCCCGTCCAAGCCATAACAGATTTAGATTTTCGTCTTCGGTCGACGATGAAGCTTGGTCCTGAATGGTGATAAACTATTTGGGCATTAAGAGACAAACAGCTTCTAATGGGAGAAAAGGATCGACCTTCAATTACGTACGGAGTGCCAGTTTAACAATTCATTCGCGCAACAGCTCTTTAAAGTGCCAGGGCCTAGCTTCTCGCAACCACTCATGTTGTGTGCGTTATATTCTTCACACGAATGGAAGGGACCTACAGTTTAATGCCGAATCCGAACGGCGATTTGAGAAGCTTTTTCGTGACAACAATACTCTCGGATGTTTGTCAGACGCTCGCGAGAGGTGGGACCGTGAAAAAACTTTTTGGTGTTTTCTGGGATTCGAACTTGGAACCTCATGCGTAGTGATCCGACACACTAACCACTTACGCCACGGCGCCCACATAGTAAGTTATCGCTTACTTGGATTTGTGAGGCTATATTCCTCATAGATTGACACCAATTTTGCTGAATCCGCTGTCAGATGATTTTTGGGTTTCTAGAAGTGCAAAATCCATGGATTTTTGCTCCTTCCTTGATGGTCACCAAGCACCTGGTTTGCTGCCCATGCCTTGTTTTTAGGCGACCGAGTTTGCTAGTTTGAGGTCGAATTCTTTAGCTTTGATAAGATAATGTATTCGAATCGGGTGATATCTTATTGAGAAATAATGAAATAAAAGTTGTCCGGTATTCATTATAGAACCCTGTGCATATGCATACATATTTGTGAATTATTTTTCCCTACAGTTACGCTTTTAGTTTCATATAATAGCCGCGTTTTTTTGAAACCTAGCCAGCCAGTAGTTGCTAGTGAAGTAAAATTTTACACTTAAAACAAATACAACAACCGACTGGCTACTACTCTTCATTTTATCCCCAGCAAAGTATTACTGGCTGGGAATTTCGTGATGCCTAATTTCAGGCGGCGCAAAAACGAATGTTTTTTTAGTTATTTGTTGTTGCTGTCACTGCGAGGTTGCTTGATTCCTAGAGATATGTTCGTATAAAATCGGCTGGCTTTGGCTGGCTGGCAAATCGTTTAAATGAACGACTGGCTGGCTAGGTTTCAAAAAAACACGGCAAATGAGTGGAAGGAGCATTTTATGAATTTAAACATTTACCGTAAGAAGTCGCTAAAGGAGGATTGCTACACTAGCTGCAGTTTATGATACGGCTAGGAAAAGTGACGACATATTTATGTAGTGACCGAAAGAATAAGATCGCGGATACAAGCTGCCGAAATGAGGTTCCTTCGCGGTGTTGCTGGAATAACTCGTAGGGATCGAGTGCGCAACACCAGAGTACGCGAGGCGCTCAATGTTGAGCAGCTACTTCTCCGAACGGAACGATCTATGCTTCGATAGTTTGGTCATGTAGTGCGTATGCCCCCAGACCGGCTTCCAACACTTGTCATGATTGCCGTGCCATCAGGTAGGTCTAGAAATAGACGGTTGAACCAAGTCCGACATCTGTCCTGGAGCCGTCTAGGGATTCCTCCTGATGAGTTGGAGTCAATGGCGGAGGATCGAGAAGAATGGAGAGCCCACCTGAGCATCATACCCCCGCAACCCTCATGAAGTATTAGCGGGCCATTGAAAATGTATGTATGTACATATGTATGTATGTCATGAAGGGGGTCACAAGGTGTCTATAAAGGAAGCCAAAACCACACTCACAGGACAATTACTGGAAACAATAAAAATCAAGCACAGCAAAACTTTAAAACATTGTTAATTGCGTTGAAAATCAGAGTTACAAATCCTCACGGTAATCACATTCTGATGAAATATTAACCAACAGTGTATCATTTTAAGTACAGCTGCCATGCATGCGACAGAAAATCAGTATTGCAGATAAATAATTAAAAAATTGCACAGATAAAGTTAATGAAAAGTTTAGAATATATGAATATATCATCTATTAGCAATGGGCACGCCGCACACAGCGATATTAATTGTATCGCATTTCTAATTCACCAATGAAACGTGATATGCACGCCATTTTTGTTGCTGTATAGTATCTTTTGCTTTTTAACATCTGGTTGCAGCTGTAGCGATGCAGTTAGCATAATAGCACTTAAAGCGCCAACTTATAACATAATTTGAATATGTCCTCCCACACAACAAAACGCAGTCGCACAGCAAATATTTCACTTCAGCGCAACAAGTTGCAAAAAAAAAATCGCAGAAATAACTCCGTGTTGTGACTGTGTCTGGACAAGTTTCCTGTTTCCCTTGGCATTAGAAAAAACTCAAGTGCAAGGCTAAACGGAAGCATTTGCGCAGCCATATCTCCCATAAAGGCAACCAAATAACACAGGTTTCTTTCTACGAGTCCATAGAATAACCACATTTGCGATTTGCAATTCTGTCTGAATTTTTTGCATGCAATTGATTGGATACTCGTTTATCTTGTAAACCCCGTGTTTGAGTTAGTTTTTTCGAAGGCAATTACTAGGTAGTTGAAACGCAATGCGAAAATGCGAAATGCGAAAAACTCAATGGGTAAACAAACCTAATAAATAAATCATTCTCAAGAATTTATGCAAAGAGGATAATAACGAAGAGATAAGCACTTCGCTGACCAGCATTCGCGGTTACTTAAGCTCTAGAGAATTTTGTTTTTCTCTTTTTATTTTTTTAATTAAGTCAAAAAAAAAGCATTGTAAACAGGTTCCCACGAAGAAGTTTGTTGTTCTGTAAGTGAATCTATTATTCATGCATATGAATATATTTTTATGTTTATTGCAAGTTACAGTAGTTTCAAAAACCGGTAGTGTCTACCATGATGTCTCACATCACAGTATGTTGATAAACAAAAAACAAGTATCTTCGGGGATATCCTGACCAACGGAGAACAGATTTATATCTTTTCTTGGAAACGAAAAATATGTATAACAACAGAATATCTAATTAGCTCGTTTATGGATATGATTCATGATTGCGACTATACAAGTTAGCGAAGGAAATACAGAAATACCCCTTTCTAGCGTGTCACATGCATGCGGTAGAAGACCTAATCCAGTGGCCAAAAATAAAGAGCAATGACAACCCACTTAATGGGCTTTGATAAAAACCGACCGAATCTGGTTGATGGTGGTGTTAATTGATGAAAGTGATCTACAAGTAATCATCTCAATTAGGTTAAATACTTGAGGTTACTTTTGTGACGCATGTACATAGTAGAGTCTGGCCAGCATGTAACTCGCAGGAAACATAGCCTTGTAGGATTAATCAAATTTTCATAATATCCACAACGAAGTGATGTAGAAATTGGGTTCACAAAATAAACTGTTTTGACACATTAAATTGACAGTGTTTCCTTCTTTTTAAATACTGTGAATCGTGATAGGGGGTGGCAATGGTGCAGTGCCACCCCGCTTGTGGGCAAGTTCAAGCCCCATCGGGGAACAGCAATCGTCAGCCACCTGAGTATAAAATAGAAAAGGAATAACTACAAAGTTTTTCCAAGCACTGCACCAAAGTTCCTGCCTGGTAGTACAATGGACCGGAGAGTCTGAGCATTCTGGGGTTTGGGTTTCCTTAAAAAAAAAGGAATCGTGATAAAGGAGTTCCAAAGAGTTGGAACTGTTCATTTGGGTATATTAACTTAAAAGGTGCGATCGATACGGCTGACATAGAGTAACTCACAATATCGATCACGATTTACCGCAAAAGGTACAATATGCACCTGAGACAACTTATACATTTAGTTGATACATTTACCCGATCGTAACTTACGTAATTGAAGTATTCCCTAACTATTTGTGAAGTTTTTTTTGCTATCGCTCGAATGAGTGTCCAGTGTTGTTATCGTGATCAATTTTGTTGACTAAAATTTATTATTATGGTCAATTGAAATAAAATTGCTGATGTTTGTTGAATAATAGACCATTGAAACAAGCTCAAATGAAACAAGTTTAGGAATTCTAAGAAAACGCATGACCCATCGTCAAATCTCAGTATCAATAGCCATAAAAAAATTTCATTATATTGCATTAGTTTGCTCAACAAAAACAAGGCTGGAGGGAAGAAACCTCTTTCTGAGACACAAGTACGGAAGATTGTTAGGAATCTACTGATGCAAAAATTTGAAAACGCTGTTTGACATTTCGATGGAAACAGTTCAGAAGGCCTTACGATCAGCTGGTTCAAGAGGATGTGGCAAAATAAAGAAGCAATCGGTCATAAGAAGACATCACGACTTAAGGCTCTAGCTTCACTCAGTAGTAGATGAATTAATTCGTTTTTACACTGACAGACGGCCAAAATATCAAAGACGGAGTGGCTGGAGGTGTCTTCTCTGAAAGGCTTAATCTTAACCTTTCCTTCCGTCTTCCAAATCATTGGAGTGTGTTCCAGGCGGAAATAATGGCGATTAAGGAAGTCTTATCTTGGCTAAAGAAAAACGTGATATCCACCAAAGATATTCGCTTCTTTTCACGCAGACCTTGGAATCGATTTCTATAAATTCATTAGTAGCCCTAGACTGACGATCGTCTTGCAAGGTGCTGGTGGAACAATTTAATATTCACCTTTATTGGGTGCCGGGGCACAGGCATATTCCGGCTAATTGTGAGGCTGATGAGCTCGCCAGAATAGGAACACCAATCCTTCCAGACAAGAATACTCTAGTAGGTATACCAATCGGTACTTGCAAATTTAAATTCAAGTTGGATGTAATCGAAAGAACAAATCTTAGGTGGCAATGGTGTAGTGGTAACGTTGTCAATTGCCGCGCTAATGGTTCAGGGTTGAAATCCTGACGTCAGCTAGCATTTATTTATTTCTCATGAAAAATATGAAGTCAGTCCGATTAATTGCGAAAGCTTGTGTGAACACTACTGCGAAGGCATAACACTGGCAGTAGCTTGGTCATACGGCTGGAAAAATTGTTCGCTCTGTTGTCTAACATGTCTAACGACTAAACAGATTTGGCCCAAGCTGGATCTGAAACGCTCTAAGAAACTGATTTCTCTCAACTGATTGCATATTGAAGCCACAATAAGTGTGATCACAGGACACTGTCTAATAGGCAAGCATGCAACAAGGCTTGGCATATATTCCAATGATTTTTGCAGAAGCTGCATCGACGAAGAAGAGAAGGAAATCATTTCTCACATTCCTTGTGCGTGCCCCGCTCTCTCCCATAGAAAGAAGCTTCACTTAAGAGTTTTCTATCACAACGATTTATACGGTCTGATAGACTCAGACAACAGGAGGCTCATATGCTTCATTAGAAGCACAAAATGGTTGTAACAAGTAGGGAGGGATTACATGATCTTTCGTGGTACCACAACGGACCTTTCTTGATTTATGTGTGTTGGCGTAAGCTGACAGCCACTTCAACCTAACCTAAGGCTCTAGTTTTCAAGAAGGTATTCCGATGGGACATCTAAGGATTGGGTGAATGATACCATAAGATAAAATCAAGATTAACCATTTGGGTTCATATGGGAGAGATCCAATGATGATCCGAAGGATACTGCTAAAATTTAAGCATTTTGTCATGGCAATTGTAATCCCCAAATCTAAGTCCCATCAGGTCTCTTTCTCTCTCTCTCTCTCTCTCTCTGTATATTTATATATCTCTCGATCTCTCTCTCTCTCTATTTCCCTCTCTCTATCTATATATATATATATGTATATATTTCTCCCTTTCTTTCCTTTGATTAAGTACGTATTTTGTGACTCGAATAAGGGGCCTATGCCTATCTTCTCGCAGCCACTCGTGTTGTGTGCGTTATACTTTTCGCATAAATGGAAGGGTTGTACAGTTTCTTTTTCCTAAGTGTACTGTTCCAAGCCATTGTAAGGTCTGTTAAAATTTAATTTAAATATTATTATGACTTTCGTTTGAGAAAAGGTTCTGTACAAGGATTTGAAGTAGTGAATTAAATACGAACACTGAAGACTAAAAAAATATGCAAGCTAGCATCGTTTCATCCAAGCCACTCAAAATGCAATATTCTTATCTTCAATGCGACGAACTATGGAAGTACCCCGAGAGCTAACTCCACTTCATCTCGCAGTGGAGAAAAATGCAAAACGGACGATCCTAAGGATGACTAAGGAAGATATTGGAAGGGACAAATGCATTAGTTCAAGAGAATATAATGCAATTCTTAAGAAACTTGAAACTTCCCCTTCTGGCATTCCCCAGGGACGACAGTATCACAAAATTTAACTTTGGGAAAAAACTTTTGTCCAAAGTTCAGTAACAAGAAAGAGTGGAGCAGCGAATTTATAATATACGGACTGGGCAACCACACGATAAAGTGGTATACAGACGGTTCGAGTACTGAGGAAGGAACAGGGGCATGCGTGTTTGGGCCGAGTAGGAAACACTCAGAAGCCATGGGCAAGCATATTTCAAGCTGAAATATGTGCTATAGATAGATGTATCCAACTCAATATCAAAAAAAGATACAGCATCTGCGACATAGCAATACTGTCAGACAGTCGAGCAGCTTTCAAAGCACTTGACTCCTATATCATTAAATCGAAACTTGTATGGGAATGCTTACACAAACGATGAACCTCTACTGGATACCCGGTCATGTCGGGATAAAAGGTAATGAAGCAGCAGAGTCCTATAGAACCTTTAGAACCCATTGGACTTTAACTATTTTTCGAAATAGGGTAAAGCGAAGGGTACCATAAGCGAAGAATTCAGTAAAATGGAGAAAGAAGACAGGCCAAGAACCTGGAATAAAACTACAGGTCTGATGCAAGGTAAGAAACTGAGATGGGATGTTATAACCGGAAAAGATTCGAAGCCTAAATCTGCCTTGACAAGAATAACCTATGAAACCTAACAAGCTTCCTAACAAGGCATTGCAAACTCAGGGAGTACTTAAGAAAACTAGATATAACAAATGAAGGCCTTTGTAGATTCTGCAATGAGTCAACCAAGACTCCGGAGCATCTTCTGGAATCTGGTGGGGCACTGACCTACAAAAGTTTGTAATACTTGGGCATGTATCAAATATCAGATGAGGATATTTAAACCACGGACCCAGTTTTCATTCTCAGATTTCTAAAAGAAACTGGTTTGGAGAGAGAGCTCTAAGGTGAACTATTCTCGCCAAGGCAAAGTAAGAGTGTATGACCCTCAAGCATAATTCCAAAGGAATTATAATGCAAGGAGAACTCTAACAAGCGAATAAATATCTGCAAGGTACTAGCAGAGGCACAATAAACCATTAGGTCGCTGTGCACAAATAATAATAATAAAAATAATACAACCTTTTGTATAATACTAAAACACAACTCTCGTTTTAGAACAATAATAAATCAAGTGTTAAGAATATTAATTAAACAATTATTTTAGATCAGTAGTAACCTCATCCGAACACATTCTTTGTGAATGCCCGGCACTACACTGGTTAAGGAAACGTATTTTCCACAAGGAGATACTCACTTCAGTGGAACTGAAATGCTCCACTACTAGAGACATAGTCACTTTCATAAGGGAGGTAGTACGTCTGTTAGGTTAACTCCAACCCTCCGACACAATAGATCTTTCAGGTCGCAGTGTCGTTGCCACGCGGGCATGGGTTGTACAAGAGGAAAAAAAAAAAAAAAAAAAAAAAAAAAACATCACCGAAATAGGAAGAAGAAGGACAAGAATATTACTAATAATAATAATATTACCACAGACACGACAGCTAAAAACCTGAATATTAAATAAAATCTTTGCAAACAAATATATTGTAAGGTGTTAAATTAATGGACGTACGTGTAATGACTAAATTGCATTCATTTACCAAAGTTGTTAATAAAAAATCATGTCATCTGATTGTTCCAATATTTGGTTTTGCATTTATTATCATAAATACGAAAGCTTACGCAGAAAGATTATTTAACTCCGTGCAGTACATTCTGAATACAGATAGTCGCTACAGATAGCTTAATCGAGTCATGGGACGACCTACTTTAAAATAAATGAGTGCGACAAAATAGGTCTTTTGGTTATTGTTACCAAATTGTCTTATTTTCGAAGAGTTTGGAATAATAAAACACAAAACAATCAATAGATAGAGGTAAGGGCGTCTGTCTAGATTACAGATAGCATTTGATTGGCTTTTGAAGAGTTTGGCAACAAATCTGCTTTGTTAAATCTTGAACAGTTTTCTTTATGCTAAGTTGCTATTATTGTACATATTTAGTCAGTACGACTATAGTCTATGACATGCTGAAATCTAGTGAAGAACTACTATAGCTTAGAAATTCAGTTTTGATGTGTGAGCAAATACTTGAATAAATTACGTGAAATTCATTCTTGTGCTGCATTGCTTCAAACTGGGAAAGACAGATATAATATTATGAATGCCTTATCTTTGAGATCCATGAGGGAAGACAACTAGAATAGTGTTTGGAGTATTGCGACCAAACTTTAATATCGTTGTACTTTTCTAGATCCTCAAAAAGCTTAACAAAAGGTTACAATTCTTTCATATTACCCCTTTCTACAGCACAACCCATAGGGAAGGGCATACAAAATAGTCATGAATAAACTGAAAAGTGCCACGGCAACTGCACCGATATGCCCACACATCATGAACTCAATTGTTAGCAGCTTATTCCTGAGGAAAAATGGATTCACACTGCCACGAGACACAGCAGATGAAACGGAGACAATACCACCAGTTACAACTGAGGAAGTCGTAGAAGCCACAGCAGCTATCAAAACAACTAGACGCCAGGGATGGACATGATCCCGAACATCGTTCTGAATGAGGCGATCAAAACCAGACCAGATGTCTTCGCACACCTCTGCACAACATGCCTAATAGAAGGAAAGTTCCCTTTTCAGTGGAAACGGCAACGACTATAGTCCTCGTATCAAAGGGCGACAAACCACCTTAGTAATCATCGTCGTATAGGTCGTTGTGCATGCTAGATACGCTGGGGAAAGTGCTTGAGAAAATTACACGGACAAGACTAGAGCAATACACGGAAGGGGGCTCGGGACTTTGTAACCGACAGTTTGGATTTAGAAAAAAAAACGAAGCACCAACCATGCAATACAAGCTGTGTGCGATATAGCACGTGAAGCGATTGCGAGAGAAAGATGGCTCAGAGGGACAAAACAGTACTGTGCTGTCGTGACACTTGACATCAAGAACGCGTTCAATTCACCTGACTGGAGCTGTATACTAAAGGCACTGAGTGATCTGCAGGTGCCAAACTACCTAGTGTGTATAATTGTGAACTACTTCGAAGACAGAACCCCCTACTATGATATAGAAGAGGGACCAAAGAGGTACAATATCACGGGTGAGGTTCCACCAGGATCGGTCCTGGAACCAATTCTATGGAACATAATGTACGATGGCATTCTAGGAACACAAAGGCCGAATGGAGTAGATATCATCGGTTATGCCGACGATATTGCAGTTGTAGTGGTGGCCAAAACATTAGAGGAAGTTATGCAAAGCCGCAATCAAACAATCACAAACATTAAGCTAAGGTGGTGGCAGTGGTGCAGTGGGTAGTGTGTTTGCTCGTTAACCGATGTGTGCAGGTTTAAGCCCCAGCGGGGAACAGCAATCATGAGCCACTCGAATATAAAGGAAAACGAATAACATCGATGTTTTTCCAACCACTGCACCAAAGAAAGGTTCCTGCCTGGTAGTACAATGGATTAGAGAAGTCTGAGTGCTCTGGGATTTGGGTTTCCTTTTAATTGAAAAAAAAAAGCTATGGCTACAGGCATCAGGTTTAGAACTAGCGGACCACAAAACCGAAGTCGTTTTGTATAAAAGTGGAGCACCTTACTATACAGGTCTGTGAGCAAATCATCGAGTCGAAACGGTACATGAAGTACCTGGGAGTGTTGCTGGACCACAAACTTAGCTTCAGGGATCACCTAACGTATGCAGGCGAGAAGGTCTCTCGGGCAGTAGCGGCACTATGCAGACTAATGTCAAATATTGGGGCTGCCTTGGAGCCAATCAGACATCTTCTAACGACCATGAGTAAGTCAATACTCTTATATGCGGCTCCAATATGGGCATCAACGACGCACCGTAAGTCGTACATTCGAACGAAGAACTCGGGGCATAGAATCGCATCTTTAAGGGTATGCTGCGCCTTTAGAACTGTGTCAGCGGATGCGATAAGTGTAATATCAGGCCGAATGCCTATCGATCTAGACGCGAAGAAGGCCACTGCACTACGTGAAAACGAGCACGGTGACAGAGCAACAACTGTAGAAGCTATAAAAGCAGAATTGCAACATAGGCGGAGTATCACAACCAATGGGCGATAAGCATACAAATTGTTCCCCGAAGTAGAAGAATGAATTAACAGAAAGCACGGGAGGTAAACTACTACCTAACATACTTTCTATCTGGGCATGGATGCTTCCGGGAGTATCTCTACAATTACAAGCACGCGGATGACCCATTCTGCTAGCACTATGAAGGAAAAGTGCAGAACGCAGTGCTTGTACTGATGGAATGCCGAAATTACACCATGGCTGCGAACATTATAGAAAAAGCAAATGGCGGCCAAGTGACCCCAAGAAGCCTGATCTCATTTATGTTGGTGAGGAGCGAAGGCTGGTAGACTGCAAATGAAGTAATCACGAGTATGATGCAGCAAATGCGTATAGAGGAACGAGCAAGGAGAAACGAAAGGAACAAAGATCGTGCCAACTCTGGTAGCTAAAAAAAGAAGTGAGAAATGTCAAACCTGCCCCTGTGAAGGAATGCCTTGACTGGCGGTGCCACACGGGAACAACAGGACAGAAAAATTAGAAGGGTATTTGTAGCACGTCACCATGGAGTCGGGCTTAACTCGTAGCACAGGCTACAAGTATCCATAAAGGATTTTTATCTCTACTTGCGCATCAAAGGAAAGAAAAAAAACCATTCTTATTTCACCTGCCTATATGAAAGTGTGTACATACGACTATGTATTATTACATACTGTTATTATATAAATTGGAGTATTTTCATATAATTTTAACGCTTGTATGTCGTGTTCACTAAGTGTTCCCTAATGGTGACTGAGCAAAATTACCTTGCGTAAAAGATCCAAATTACGATTAGAAATCTTAACTAGATTAACCTATATTTCTATGATCCCACAAATATTTACGCTTAACTCACACCTCAGTAAAACTGGTTGTGTATGTAGATAATTAAAATAAATATTCAAATTTTGAAAAAAATACCCGAGAGTAATATCTAGATCGATGAAATTTGTTTACAATATACGTTCGGATTTACAATGAATTAATTGTTAATTCTAGAGCAACTAAATGTTGTTTTCTGTAATGTAGTATTATTATCTATATTTTGCATTTATAAGGTACAGACCTATACCAATAATCATAACTTTACTATTATGCAGATCTATTTTTTGTGCAATTTTAATATCCTGACGTAAACTAACTCGTGATTGCAGCTGACTCATTTGTTTTCTTTCATTTTATACATAAATTTGTATGAAGAGAAAATTTATAACAATCATATAATACTTTATTTATTTTATTGTGTTGTAGGAGAAAAAGAGATCTTGGATCATTATCGCTCTGCGTAGAGAGCAGGCTTTCAAGCAGGTTCTTAGCAAATAGTTTCAAAAAACATTAAATTATATTGAACTTAAAAACAAAGAGGTTGACAGTTTCCTGATTTTAAAATACATTCCTCTTTCAGTAATATGACATAATATACGATTACTGTGTATAAACTAAAGTATTATATTTGGATGTTGTTTTAAACTTGAATTGTGCTATGAATAAAAATTAATAAATATATGTACGGCTGGTAAGTCCTTATACTTTGCATAACTTGTTTTTTTTTTGAGATGAATGAAATTTTAAGACGGAAACAAAAACAATTAACTTTTATTTTTCCTCGAAACATCAATTATCAGTAAAAGTAGGAAACATCAACAGATTTTATGTAGTAAATTAATGATGAAGTCTCATTCATCTTACGTCGGAATGACGGGGACGTTCGATAATCTGAATCAATCTACCTGCATACATTTTTGAAGTTACAGAACTAGATTGGCAGCCTTTCAACAATCATGAGAAAGAAGTCGTTTTTAACTGATGAAATCATTGACATTAGTCGGATACAAACGCAAGGTCTCCTCAACATCGCATACAAGATCTTTTCTGCGATATTGTGTGAATGCCTGAAACCATTTATCAACAGCCTGATTGACCCATATGAGTGCGGTTTCAGGCAAGGAAAGTCCACCATCGAACAAATCTTCACACTTCGGCAGATCTTGGAGAAAATCCAAGAAATCCAAATCGATACTCATCATCTCTTTATCAATTTCAAGGCCGTCTATGAC
The DNA here is from genome assembly GCA_945910035.1 of Brachypalpus laphriformis. Taxonomy (NCBI): domain Eukaryota; kingdom Metazoa; phylum Arthropoda; class Insecta; order Diptera; family Syrphidae; genus Brachypalpus; species Brachypalpus laphriformis. Next base: position 113,213,326 of record OX246753.1, on the reverse strand, counting down.
AGCATCTACATACAGATAAGAACTATATAGAGTCATGTCTTGTTTGACATTCCTGCCAAACTTGTCCGTCTGCTCAGGATGATGATGGAGAACGCTCGCTGCTCCATCAAAGTCGGTAATGACATCACTGAGATCTTCGATGTTAAAAAAAAGTTTTAGACAAGGTGACGCACTGTCATGTCACTTCTTAAATATTGTACTTGACCGGATTGTGCGGAACTCACAAGGCAACACCAGAGGCAAAATCTCTCAAAAGTCTGTACAACTGCTTGCATACGCCGACGATATTGATATTATTGGAAGAACTCATCAGGCTGTCACAGATGCGTTTGCAGGCATTGAAGCAAAAGCAGTCAAAACAGGTTTAGTGACAAACGAGGGCAAAACCAAGTATATGCTGTCAACAAGAAGGTATAATCAATACCGATGAATTGGACAGAACGTAATAGTGGGCAGCTACAACTTTGAGGCAGTACGGAACTTTGTCTATCTTGGGTCTGCTATTAATTCAAACGCATCGAAAACGACATCAGCGCGGAAATTAATTAATTTTGGATTAATAAGGCAATTCAACAGTCAAGCCCTATCTGGAACAACTAAGGAGACTTTATTTAAGACCCTGATCATCCCAGCTCTGCTTTACGGCGCTGAAACAGGGATTTTATTGGAAGAGGATGAAGATATCCAGTCTTGTTTGCGTTGACGAGTTTTGGAGGAGAAGATTTAATGACGAACTATACGAGCTATACAGCGACATCGATCTAGTAAAAAAATCTGCGTATTGGACGTTTGAGATGGCTAGAACATGTAGAGTGAATGGACACCAACGTTTCGGCCCAGAGAGTCCTCGAATTCAGCCTGGAGGGATGACGCAGTAAAGGGCTTCCTCGCCGTAGGTGGCGCGCACAAGTTTAAGGGGACCTCGACCAATTTGGAGTGCGCAACTGGATGTCGTATATTTCATATATTTCATATTTCATATTTATTTATTTAAATAGTTTCACGGTAAGATTACAACATCTCATTATTTGTGAAAGGCTTAAGAAAACATTCAAGTGCTAACATAAATAACAATTTAAAAATAAAATAAGAACTAAGAAGTACAATTTGTATTTAATATTCAAAAATGGTACATTTTACAAACTACCTGAACTATCCAAAGATTGATTTGATCTAATGTTTATTGTGTATCACTGGCCAAGTGATTAAAAAGATTAGTTTTGAAATTGTTTGCGTTTGTGACTCTTCTAAGTGTCGTGGGTAATGAGTTCCATAAGCGAGTGACGTGGACGAAAAATATACGTTCAGATTGTATACAATTAAATCTGGGCTGAATCAGAACAGCTGTTCTTTGTGAGCTGGCAAAATTTAGTCTGCTGTATAGATAATCGGGCTGTCGAGTTTGCATAATTTCATGCAGTAGAATTAACGACCTGAACTTAATTAGGTTATCATAACTGAGATTCATTATCTGATGAGAGTAGCTAGATATTTGGTCATGATATCTCTTGTTAAAGACGTACCTTGCCAAATTGTTATAAATAACATTTAGTTTACGTCAAGTATTGCAGTCAATATTGCAAAAGACTTCGCATCCATACAACAATATAGGTAAGAGGAGAGTCTTAACAAGTAGCATCTTGGTTTTAACAGGCACAGAGCTTTGGGTGAGCCATAACAAACGGAGACCATTATAAACTTTTCCGATTGTGGCAGTTGCATGATCAGTCCAAGATAGGGTATCATTGAATACTATCCCCAAGTTTCTTGCCGTATGAACGTATTCTATGGAAGATGTTCCCAATTTTATGGGCGGGAAGCTGGATGTATTCGATGTCTGTTTATAGATGCAAAGAACTTTTGATTTTACTGGATTAAGGGACAAGTTGTGCTTTTGTGCCCACTGCTGAATAATTTCTAAGTCTTCGTTTATGTTATCTATAGCACCACTTATTCTGTCTAGCGGACAGCAAAGATAAAGTTGGACGTCGTCTTCAAACATGCGGACACAACAATGTTTTACTATTTGAGGGAGTTCATTTACATAAAGCGAGAATAATAACGGCCCGAGGATGGAACCCTGCGGTACTACTGCAGCTAATCCAAGGAAGGAAGACATTTAATTTCCAACTGCCACACATTGCTCACGATTTATAAGGTAGGAGTGCATGAGTTTGACGGCAAGAGAAGAGAATACGAAATTATACAGCAGCTTATCGTAAAGAATAGTATGATCCACCGTGTCAAAAGCTTTTGAGAACGCCATTAGCCATTAGCTAAAGACCGAGCTAAATGGAAAGGCTTGTTGGTTGAGGCCCAGGTTCACCTCGAACTGTAGCGCCACCTAAGGAAGTAAGTAAGTGTTTGTTAAGCTATTCTTGTCACACATGATGCGAACTATACACAGCTTCTGAGCAATTACCATCGACCCAAAAGTGTTCATGTAAGAGCCTCCCCAACTCACTATACCGTATTGCAGTTTAGAATTAACAAGGACATTACAAATCATTGAAAGGTCACTACGGGAAGAATATGGTCTTAAAAGATATATCTTACGAATAATGAGCGTTATGTAGGATTTAAGCGTTTGAATATGAACCTTCCAATGCAACTTATTATCAATATAAGTCCCTAAATATGTATTTTCAATTTTAAAGCAGTTGCTCGAGCAAACGTTATTCCTTTTGAAATTGTTCTTACCAAATATATGTAGCGGTAAGCTAAATTTTGTACAATCATGTGAGTGATAAAAAACATCGAAATCATCTGGAATGTTTCCCGATAGCTTAGAATGGATCATTTTTGTTTTACCACTGATGATTCATTTGTGGAGCTAAAACCAAATTCTAAGCAATTGCAAGCCCTCATTTATTGTAACTTCTTCTTCCCTTTATCAGCGAGGCCATGATCCGAAAACAAGGGATCACAACCCGCCCACTGCACCGCATTTCTACTGATCCGCCTGTGGGGCTCGCCTAGCTTTATTGTAACTATGCAATCAAAAGATGTTGGCCTAGTATATGCAAATGCTATACCATCACCAAAAAGCATCGCGAGGCAGGAGAGGCAGGCCTATAAACGCCTGGACCACACAAATGCAAGGACACCGACATTTGATTGGCCTCAGTAACCAAGTGATCTAAAATCGGAAGGCCTGAGGTTAAATAGGCGAACCTCACAGGCGGATCAGTAGAAATGCAGTGAGGTGGGAGGGTTATGATCCCTTGTTTTCGGATCATAACCTCTCCGAAATAGGAAGAAGAAGAAGAAGCTATATCATCACCAAATGCTGTGAGTTTACCATGAACATTTTGATAGAAAAGAGAGTTAATATAGGTATATGGTACATGTAAAGGAAACAAAATTGGACTCAGCACAGAACTCTATTCTTTAACTTAAGTGAAGTACTAAGACTTCCATTTACTAATACTTTTTGTTCTCTATCTATTAAATATGACTGGAACCATAGATTGTCATAGTCATAGTCAAGTCATAGATTGATTCCCCGAATCCTGCTTTATAAAGTTTGCTTAAGAAGAATTCATGGTTAACCATGTGGAATGCTTTCGTCATGTCGATAAAAAGGGCCATATTCGGTTGATTTTTTTCAACTCCACCATATATATCAAAACACACCCTGAGGATAGCGTCTTCTGTAGACTTACTAGATCTGAATCCAAATTGATCAGCCGAGAAAAAATGTTGCTTCTCTTAGAAGGATAACATTCGCGATGTAACTAATTTTTCAAAAATCTTTGAACCCTACTGCGAAAGCATAACATTGACAACAACAGTAGCTTAGTCATATGGCTGGAAAAATTGATTACCCTGTTGGATAATGGATATGCCTATTACATCGGTGGTCATAGTATTTGTATAGATTTCTCTCATTTCTGCCTACCGCTACGATAGAGGGAACAATGAATTTAAATTTTGGCTTCGTACTTATGACTTTGACTTTTTTATTTCCAACTTATAGAATGGAGTGGTGGAATAAAAATTCGAAATAATAACTAAAGCTGCAAATGCTCTGCAAAGTGTTGACTGTTAGTAATGTGTAGACATTACTTTACCACAGATTAGGTAAGTTCCCGAAAACCACCAAACAAGTAAAAATTTTCTGATATTCGATTCAAATTAGATTTAGGGGTAAAATGAAATCATCGTCTAAATCGGAATAATGTTAGGATATATTGAACTTATCCAAATGCGAACTAGTCATGCAGTCTATGCAAACATTTCCATCATCCTCTTTCTTTTCACCCGCTTAACCAGTCCCACAACACGGTCCCACCCTATGAAGCTATCCTGATCATCACTAAAATTTGCATCTAATTTTATTTCCAGTTTCTTTATTTTTATTTATATTACTTATTTGTTTTTTTTTTTTTTTTTTTGGCTAAGAATTTTAATCTGTAAATCTTCCCAAAAGAGATGAAATACACGACCTTCATTGACGTCAATTTGTTTTGATTTGCTTCACAAACTAACTAAATTAAATCAAATTGGAAAAGAGAAACCACCCTATTTGGCCTGAGGCTTTTGATTAAGAACAAATTAACTTAAATTAAAAATATCTTAACTAAATATGTACATATACTAAATGAAAACATACTCGACTCTCCAAAAATATTAGTGGCTCACTTTGCAAATATATTATCTGCACGTAGTATCACTTTTATTTGAAAAAAAAGAACCAATCGTATGGTATTAGCTAATGCTATATAAGGCCAATTTCGTCCTTTTTAGTCCCGCGTTTGCACTTTGAAAATCTTAAATATTGCAGCGCTATCCTTATCGCAAACATAAAACCGTCTTACATGTATCTCACACTATTCCTGTTGTCAATAGTCACTGTTGGCGTTTCTCGTTAGTAGGTTTACAAGAAGAATATCTCCGAAATATTTGCACGTTTTTTCCACGATCCACGAACTCTGTTTATTTATTTATTTATTTATTTTTTTTTTGTTTATACAAAACACAAACCACTTGTAGATTTTTTACTCTTCTAATAAGAACAGAACGTTGAGAGATTTAAATACTTGTATCGAGCGCCAGAATTTGAATAGTAAGTCCAATCGCGGGAAAAGCTTCGATGAAACTGAGCTTTGTCGGATCGCCGCAGAATTTATCGTCCGAAATCGATTCGTGCCTTTTCTGTCGTTCACTTGTTCGAGATATTCAGGTGAGCAGCTAACGGCGTGCGCGCGCGCACAAATACACACAGCAGATACTAACACTGATGGATATGATTGCTTGAAGGGATGGATGGATGTATTTTTATTTTTTATTTTTTTTGTTGCAAAAATTATGTACTGTATGTAAAATTAGTGGGCAGTCGTTATATAATTTCAATTAAACTGTTCAGCGAGCATCAACACTCGTTAGCGTCTGATCACTGATATGACGACTTGTTGCTTTCTCTAATCATGGTTGGGAGATTGGCATTTTGACGTCTATCAATTGTTCAAATATTTGATTAGTTTTGAGAAAATCTGACCTGCTTTGCAATTTGCAATAGCAGGAGCACTATAGCTCATTGAACTTTCCTTAATAGCTAGGATTATGAGCTTTTTCACGTTTCAGTGTTCAGAACGTGTGCGTAAATTAGATGAACTGATTGTTCTTTTAATGATTTTTTTGTTCGTATTTTTGGGCTGGTAATTCAATTTTGTGTAAAATAAAATAATTTTGCAATATTGGTCGGTGTACATATAAAAAAAAAATCGCTTTAATTATCACATTGACTGAGTCATATTGATAAAAAATTTGGGGGGGTACCTGTTGGTTTTTTTATTTTTTTTTTTGTATATTTTTGTATTTTTGCGATGCAAATAGTGAAATGGAGACATGTGTTTCGGTTGGTTCATAATATTTGGACTAACACTTAGCCCTTGTTTGAGAGAGTTTATAGATTTGGGGATTTTTCTGTTTGCCCGTTGGTAGCCGATGAGGGAGAAGAGTTTATTTTGGGCTCGCGGAGGTTTGTAAACAGATGGTAGGGATGCGTAACGGGGATCGTTTATTAGCGGGTTGATATTAATTTTCAATGTAATGGGGTTTATTTTGGTTGATCTTTATGTGGGAGACACATACAATCTAAGTGAAAAGGCGGGAGGTTTTTGTATAGCGTTGTAAAGATGTCGGAACCTGTTTATCAGTGAATTGGCGCAGTGGGGGTTTTCTTTGGAATGGAAATTTGGTAAAATTTTTGGCAACCGCAGCCTAATTAATAATCTTGCCTAATTGAGGCTTTTCTATATTTATTAAACTCTTGGTAAAAATAAACAGAAAATGAATTGTTATAGTGGATTTTAGCCACTTCATCAATTAAGCCTTTGTTGAGCTTCTATCACGTGTAGTTTCATCATGTGGTCGAGGTTATTTTCTATTGGTTTTTTCATTATTTTTGCAAGAAAATGTGTATGAACATATGTATGTACCGATATTATTGGCCAGACATTTCGCAAACGCAAGCATATCCCATTGGATTGTTGTAGTGGTAAGTACAGTCCAGTGAAATGGACAGTACCTACCACAAGCTGCCTTATTCAATACAATAGGATATATTGAAAAGTGTACATTTCGCTAATTGGTTCCATTTAGGCAAGAGAGAGGAGAAATATGATAGGGTTTTCCAGAAATCTAACATTTTCGGATGAAAGGGATTTGGAAACCATCAAAATGCAACTTTATTTCTGATCCAATCTAATCGCTCACTCAGACAAATCTCTTCATTTATTTAGAAAAATGTCGATTTAATTCTACTAAACTCAAATGTGGACTGGAGGTTAACCCTCCTAATACTTGGGTCTTATTTTGGACAGAACACTGAACTGGAAAACCATTCCACTAGAACGCGTAAGGAAAGCTAACGTGGCTCTCTATTCCTGTAAAAAGGCTATAAGAAGGAACTGGGGTATGAAACTTCAAATCACTCGATGCACTAAGAGCTACACCCTCTGTGGTTCTGGGCATTTTGTTCCATCTGCTGCCCTTAGAAATTTTTGATAAACAGATTGCTTCCAGTGCGGCCATCCTTCTAAAAGCCTCCTCACATGGTCCAATTATCACATTGGCCACTCCTCAATCCTTGATCCTCTCAACTTCAATCACAAAAATACGGGCTACACCCCACCGAAACTGAGATTTGACCGAAACTTTCGTACGAGTAACCCTACACGGGATAAATGGGACAACTCTTCCCTGTTAATGGCAGTTCGGTTCATTTCTTTACAGATGGCTCTAAGACCGAAAGTGGGGTGGGTTATGGTGTTTTTTCAGAAAACCTCAACCTGAGCATCTCTTTCCGCCTTCCAGATCACTGTAGCGTTTTTCAGGTAAAAATCATGGCGATTAAGAAGGGCCTGTCTTGGCTAAAATGTAATGTATTGTCTGTCAGGGATATTAGCAGTTTCACTGACAGTCAAGCAGCAATCAAGCTCTTGAAAAAGTGCTCCTTTGCTTCAAAGTCCGTCTTAAATTCCCTTTCGTCTCTTACGGAGATTGCAGAGCAGTTCAACATTCACCTATGCTGGGTGCCAAGTCACAGAGACATTCCAGGAAACTGTAGGGCGGATGAACTCGCTAGACAGGGTACTACTCTAAGGATTCTGCCAGTTAGGCAAGCCCTTGGTATGCCCCTCGCTACATGTAAGCATCTACTGAAGCTGAACGCTATTACCAAGACCAACCTTAGGTGGGATAGTGGCCCTACGTGTCACATTTCGAGGCAGATCTGGCCTAAGCTGGACCAGAAACGTAGTGCCGAGTTGGTTAAACTAAAGCGATTACAGATCAGCTGCGTTATCGGTGTCATCACCGGACACTGTCTTATAGCCCAACATGCCAAAAGACTTGGCCTCTTCTCAAACGACTTCTGTAGGAGCTGTATGGACAAGGAGGAGGAAACCATCCTTCACCTCCTATGCACATATCCAGCACTATCTCGTAAAAGAATGCTCCATCTAGGGCCCCCTTTCTTGATGACCTCAGCGATTTGGTGGTCTTAGGCATCATGAGCATTCCTCGTTTCATCAAAAGCTTCGGTTGGTTTTAATTAGTCCCTGAGTGGTCAAATCGTGGGCGCCGTAGCGTAAGTGGTTAGTGTGTCGGATCACTACGCATGAGGTTCCAAGTTCGAATCCCAGAAAACACCAACAAGTTTTTTCACGGTCCCACCTCCCGCGAGCGTCTGACAAACATCCGAGAGTATTGTTGTCACGAAAAAGCTTCTCAAATCACCGTTTGGATTCGGCATTAAACTGTAGGTCCCTTCCATTCGTGTGAAAAATACAGCGCACACAACAAGAGTGGTTGCGAGAAGCTACGCCCTGGCACTTTAAAGAGCTGTTGCGCCAAATATTTGTATTCTTGGTCTAATCGTAGATCCAATGGATCTTTACTGGCCTAAGTGACAACCTAACCTAACCTAACCTAGTAAACTCATCTAGGACTATTTTAAGGTATTCTGAGCACGACTTTCGAGCGCAATAAATAAGATTTCTTCACCTAATCATCAATCAATGGATCAATCAGCGGATACCACAGTCAATAGTGGTGTACCAGTGGATGGGATTTTTATTTCGTGTTTAAATGGGGTCGACTTGACCGTCCCTTTTGTTGAATTTTCAAGATACCAAAACAGCTAGAGGTCTCATTTTGCAGAAATATTCAAGCGGCATGTGCTAGCTCCAACATTCTTCTCACTTCTGCATCTCCTACTGTGTCTGTAGACGTTTGTACAGTGTCTCGCTTTTTGAGTTATTTACAAATTAACGAGTTGACTTTTAAGAATCTACCGGGCTCGTTGAATTTGCCACTGAATCCAAAGTCGACCTTAAGATTTTTTTTTGTTTTTAAAGGTAACCCAAATCCCAGAGCACTCAGACTCTCCAGTCCATTGTACTAACATGCAGGGACCTTTCTTTGATGCAGTAGTAGTTGGAAAAACTTAGATGTTATTCGTTTTCCTTTTTATGCTTGGGTCGCTAATGATTACTGTTCCCCGCTTGAGCTTGAGCTTGCACACATCGGTTAACGAGCAAACACACTATTCACTGCCCCACTGCCACCCTCGAACAGCCCTTAATATTTTAATTTATTTTCTGGAGAGGTATAAGTGCAAAGAGATTTTAAATGTTTTCGGATTGCAATTAAAGCAAAATTTTGCTGCTTTGAAGGCATTTCACATTCTTGACTTGATTGGCTGGAGATCATGGCTTCAAATCTTAAGGAAATTTGAACAGATACTGACTGCCTACTAAAGCCGGATGGTAAACGACTAACAAAGGCCTCGTAGGGGCAGCACCTCCCGATATGTGCTGGTCCGCTAAGTAACGAGAAGGAGCCTCTGCAGCCGAAAACCTAGCAGCTCTGTCAGTAAGCCCTACTCCCACCTCCTCGTGGTGTCATCTGGGAATTTCTTCGGAAATTGCTAACGGGAGAGGACGAATAGCGAGCTTCCTGCGCCAAAAAACAGGATAAGTGTCGGTTGGTCTGTGGCCCAGCGAGCCGCAACCGTAAAACAAACTATTGCTCCGAAACGGAAACAATCGCCTCGGATAAGGACGGATAATTTATTGACGACCTTTGGCTATCGAACAGGGACAACGATCGGATTCTGGAACGTTAAGACCCTCCTGGACTCACTCCTGGAAGGGCCTTATAACGCCAGATTCCTCCAATTGGAGCGCGAATTCGCACGGTATAAAATCGACATCTTAGGGCTGAGCGAGATAAGATGGTACGATGCTGGGGAATACATCTCCCCAACTAAAAGCACTGTGATGCTCTACTCTGGTAAACCAGCTGGAAGTGCACGGAGTTCTGGCGTAGGACTCATGCTAACTCCAGCAGCACGTAGTAGCCTCATATCCTGGAAACCCCATAGTGACCGGATATTGACGGCTAGGTTCCAGAGTAGAGTTAGAAAAATTACAATCATACAGTGTTATGCTCCGACTCTAGACGCGACTGAGGATGAAAAGGATGATTTTTATAGCCACTTAGGCGCCGCCTACAACCAAACGCCTAATGGGGACATCGTAATGGTGATGGGAGATCTCAATGCCAAGGTGGGTAGCGACACACCATGCTTAAGCACGTGATGGGAGTTCACGGCGTGGGAGACCGTAATGACAATGGTGAGCGGTTTGTGGACTTCTGCAATACCAACCGCCTAGTGATCGGAGGTACGCTGTTTAAGCATAACACCTGCCATAAGATCAGTTGGGTCTCTACTGATAGGCAACGAACATCCAATCAGGTTGACCACATTGCGATCAGTCGCCGCTTTAGAAATTGTCTCCTGGACGTCCGAAACAGACGTGGAGCTGACGTCGGACTTGAACGAGATCACCATCTTATGGTAGCTCATTTACGCCTTCGTACTGCATCCGTCAACAGCAACCGCTCAAACCTACTTAACATCACCAGGTTTAATATCGACAGGCTCAAGGTTCCCCAAGTGCGCCAACAGTTCAGGGACCATCTTGCCTTAGAAGCAGAAGCAATCAGCACCATAGAGAACATGGATGACCACTGGAGTGCTGTGAAAAATGCTTTTGCGACTGGGGCACGCACTTATGTCGGTAAAAAGCAGAAACACCACCGCACATGGCTTTCTACAGATACCTGGAGACGGATCGATGAGCGTACAGTAATCAAGGCTCGGATTGCAGCGGCCTCAGCAGTAGAGAGAACCGAGCTTGAAGCCCAATACCGTGCGAAGAAGAAAGAAGTGCAGCGTAGTGTGAGACGTGACAAACGTCACTGGCCTCAAGGGCTGAAGAAGCAGCGAGTATGTGCGACAGTAGGACTGTTTACAACATCACTAAGGAGCTCGCTGGTGGTCGAAACTCCAAACAACATCCAGTGAAGAGTCTAGACGGTAACCTTCTGATTTCGGATGAAGACCAGCTCACTAGATGGAGAGAACATTTTGCTACAGTGCTAAATGACTTAGACGACGGCGATATGATCTTGAATTCAAATGAGCAGTTCGAAGCAATAAATTCTAGAATTCGCACCGTACCTCCCAGTAAGACTGAAATAATAACAGCAATCAAGTCCCTAAAGAAGAACAAAGCGGTGGCATCCCTGCCGAGCTATTTTAAGCGGCGCCAAATACATCAGCAGATTTGCTGCATCCGCTAATACGGAGAGCTTGGGATAGCGAACAATTTCCACAGGAGTGGAAAAGGGGGATGATCATTAAGCTTCCAAAGAAGGGTAACTTGATGGAGTGCGGTAACTGGAGAGGTATATGTGTTCTTCCAGCTGTAGCCAAAATAATAGCTAGAATAATTCTAGAACGAATTAAAGAACATTTAGATTCAACTCTCGATGTCGAACAGGCAGGCTTTCGCGCTGAATCCCCCTGTATCGACCACATAAACACCTTACGGATCATAATCGAAGAATGCGTTGAGTATAGCTCTCCGACTTCGAGAAGGCTTTCGACAGCTTGAATCGAGATGCTATCTGGATGGCCTTGCGCAGGAGAGACATTCCAGAAAAAATTATAGCTATTATCGAGGCTACATACGAGGGCGGTAAGTGTCACGTCGTGCACAATGGTAAGGTGTTGGAGGATTTTGAAGTCCAAAGTGGAGTACGTCAAGGGTGCATACTGTCCCCACTATTGTTCTTGGTGGTTATCAGCGATGTACTCCGTGCAGCATTGACGGAAGGCAACTATGGAATTCGTTGGACTATGACATCTTACCTTACCTAGATTACGCTGACGATGTTTGTCTACTTTCACATCGGATAATGGATCTTCATTTGATGGCCCAAAATCTAGAAGCTGAGGCAAACAAAGTGGGGCTAAAAATAAACACAGCCAAAACAAAAGCTCTGAGTACTTCCAATACCCGCGCTCAACTTAACATTGCCCGAAAGCAAGTCGAGAAAGTTGATAACTTTCTATATTTAGGAAGTGTCGTCTCGGCTAATCGCGGTGGCACCGAACTGGATGTGTGCAGCAGAATCGGGAAGGCTAAAGCTGCGTTAGGAATGCTATTCAAAATCTGGAGAAGCAATGTTATCCGCTTAAGAACCAAGCTACGACTCTTCCGCTCCAACGTAGAATCAGTGCTGCTTTATGGGTGCAGTACTTGGAAGGTGGGCACCATTAACACACGCAAGCTGCGAGTCTTCGTAAACAAATGCTTAAGAATCATCTCGAGGATTTTTTAGCCGAACGGCATCTCCAACGAACAACTTTATCTGCGAACGGGCCAAGAACCTATAAGCATTACTATACGTAGAAGAATGTGGCAATGGATTGGATACACCCTACGGCGCGAAGACAACTCCATTGCGAAATACGCCATGCAGTGGAATCCGCTCAAGGGGACCTCGACCATCTTGGAGTCCGCATCTGGAGGCAATTAGCTAAAGACCGAGCTAAATGGAGAGGCTTGTTGGTTGAGGCCCAGGTTCACCTCGAACTGTAGCGCCAGCTAAGTAAGTAAGTAAGTAAGTAAGTGGAATCCGCTCACCCAGGCAGGCAGAATAGCGGGGCGCCCTAGCAAACGTGGCGCAGAACAGTTGAGGAAGAATCGAGCTCTTTACGAATGAGTTGGAGGTAGCTCAAACGTGTTGCAGAACTTTGAACACGATGGCGCGTGGTTGACACCCGAGGAGTTAAAGGATCTAAGTAAGTAAGAAACCTGAACGTCGTTCTTATTTTTATTAGTAGCTAGCTTCCAGGACAGGACTAAAACAGAACGTCTCTTACAAACATGATATCGTGAGTACGCCTTCTAGCATTAAGGGTCGATATACCTAATAGAAGGCATCTCTCATTACAAGAAGGTTTAAAATTCCAACGCATTTTGTAGAAAACATATTTTGTAAAGCGTATCTGCACTTTTTCAACACGATCAGAATGAGTCCGATGATGATACAAATAACATCAGCATATTCAAGTATCGACCTGACCAAGGCGATAGAAAGCGATACGAGAGTATGAGAATCTGAAAAATCTCGTTACTAAAAGTAAGCTTTGTGGCAATAATGACTTATTATTTTAATAACTCTTTCTAAGAACATATTTTTAATAACAAAGCATTGTTTTTTTAGCATTTACCTTTAAACAATTAGTGAAACACCAGTTTGATAATTCGTTAAGGTCTGCTTGCATTTTTAGGCAATCATCCAGGCACTTTATCTTCGAACATAGCTTGATAACATCCGCATATAGTAAGTGATTACAAAATTCAATGTGTTGAACCATACCATCAATAAAAATAACGAAAAGCAAGGGACCAAAATGGTTATCTTCGGGAACTCCAGAAGTACAAAATATTATTCTTGAACAACAGGCATCGATGAGGACTTTTTGGACAACATTGTCGAGTGAATTTAAAAATGTTCCAGCTTCATTAGCATCAGCTCGTGATAAACGGAGTCAAAGGCTTTGCTAAAATCTGTGTAAATGGAGTCAACCTGACCTCCATCTTTGACAGCATTAATTACAATAGATGTAAAATGGGCTAAGGTAGATGATGTGGGCGCCGTGGCGTAAGTGGTTAGCAGAGTTGTAAAAGAATTAAATCTTTGGAGAATGTAATTCAATAGAATTCATAAATTCTGATTTTGAATTCATGACTTCACTTTTAGACTGAAACTTCAAAAATGACATCACCATTCATTTTGAGAAGTCTTTGATTGCGGCAATCATATGAACCAATCAAAGATTTGAAGTCTCTGGAATGAAATCTTTGTGACTGCACCGCATTCTCTAAAGTCACATTGAAGTCACTTGCATTCACTTGAAATCATCGGCATTCAATTGAAGTCTTTAAGACTTCACTATTTCTTTAAGACTTCACACTAATTTCATTGAAGCCTTTAAGACTTCACACTAATTTCATTGAAGCCTTTAAGACTTCGCAGTAATTTTATTGAAGTCTTTGAGACTTCACACTAATTTATTGAAGTCTTTGAGACGTCAATACATTTGTTGAAGTCAAAACTGGCAGTGGAAAATTAATTATGATTTGGTTTAATAATTTTTGGGGAAAAACGTGAGATCCAGTGAACTCATATACTTATTGCTATTGTGTGATATGATTTAACATTTTCAGGTATTTAGAATACATACATTGAAAACCATGAAAACGAAAGCGAAAAGTCTTCTAATGAAATATTTAATTTAATTTTTGTTATTTGTGATTCAAAAATTATAAAAGAAAATTTTCATTTTATTATACATACCATATGTTCATATTAAATTTTTCATAGTCAGTTTTTACTTCACAAAATGTAGTGAAGTCTCAAAGACTTCAATAAAATTACTGCGAAGTCTTAAAGGCTTCAATGAAATTAGTGTGAAGTCTTAAAGGCTTCAATGAAATTAGTGTGAAGTCTTAAAGAAATAGTGAAGTCTTAAAGACTTCAATTGAATGCCGATGATTTCAAGTGAATGCAAGTGACTTCAATGTGACTTCAGAGAATGCGGTGCAGTCACAAAGATTTCATTCCAGAGACTTCAAATCTTTGATTGGTTCAAATGATTGCCGCAATCAAAGACTTCTCAAAATGAATGGTGATTTAATTTTTGAAGTTCCAGTCTAAAAGAGAAGTCAATTGAATGCATTCTAAAACGTGAAGTACTTGGTGTGAATTCACGGAATGCATTACTAAAAGATTGCATTCTTTTACAACTCTGGTGGTTAGTGTGTCGGATCACTACGCATGAGGTTCCAAGTTCGAAGCCCAGAAAACACCAAAAAGTTTTTTCACGGTCCCACCTCTCGCGAGCGTCTGACAAACATCCGAGAGTATTGTTGTCACGAAAAAGCGTCTCAAATCGCCGTTCGGAGTCGGCATTAAACTGTAGGTCCCTTCCATTTGTGTAAAAAATATAACGCACACAACATGAGTGGTTGCGAGAAGCTAGGCCGTGGCACTTTAAAGAGCTGTTGCGCCAAATATTTGTATTTCTAGATGATGTTTAACGACCGGGAACAAAACCATGTTGGAACTCTGATATATGGTATACTCCTTGATGTGGAAATTTAATTCGTTTTAAATAATACTTTTCAAAAGCTTTGGTATAGCAGATAGTTTACAAACCCCTCTGTAGTTTTCAACATTGTTCTTAGAACTAGATTTAAAGATAGGCACCAAAAAGGAAATCTTCCAATCGTCAAGGAAAGCGTGTTAAATAGCAATGGCTTACAAATAGAACTACCACAAAGATTATTGCAGGAATACCATCAGCGCCTGGCTTAGGATTAGGTTTAAGGCGACCAACGGGAGACTCAATATCATAAATCTCCAAAACTAATTCACCTATATCAACTTTAGGCATTGAACATGGTTCTATGCTGGATGGTGTAGTGGAAGGAGAAAAAAACGGACTCAAATAAAAAGTGAGCGAATGGTTCAGCAGATGTAAGAATATCATTGGATACGGATTTTTTGTAAATCATTTGCTTAGGCAACCCAATAGAGCATCTCTTATGGTTTATGAAAGGCCAACAAGATTTGGAATCATATTTAAGTTTATTATCGACGCAATAATGTAATTATTATGCAAGAATTTACTTAACACACTAAAATCCTTCCGGAACTTCTAGAAAAGGGCTTTATACTTGTAGCTTTATTTTTTTAATGTTTTAAGTGGCGTCTGTTATACCATGGAGGCTTCGATTTATTTATCTTTAATGAGTAAGGAACAAAATCGGAAAATGCGCATTTGGCAACGAAACGATAGTGAAAGTCCGATCAAAATCCGTTCAGCAGTTTTTAAGAGATGTGCAGGCAACCGAAAAAGGTTTACAGTTTTATTATATTATTTCCAGTAAGATTTCCATTCGTTTATTACAGATAATTTTGTTCGTGTTACAAAAGAACAGAAAAACAATTACCTCATTTCTTGGTTTTTGAGTTCAAATTTTGAAAAATCATGTGCCTGACCCAGTAATACGACAACGACGAAGACACCGCTATGTTGCACGTTAAAAACCCGTGACGGGGAACTTTCATATTAATTTAATGTCCTCCGAGTTTATTATCATTCTCAATTGATTAAAACAATTCTCAAATTATGTAAATTACCTCACAAAACCACATTCAAACATGTTTTCTTTTTATGACTATTAAACTGTGTGCGCAGGTAAAAAGAATCCAGTTTCGGTTTCCTTATTTCATATAATTTTATTAATAACAAATCCCAGCATCATTTCAAAGAATGTCCACGTAATAATCAGGTCATTGAAGTCATATAAACAAATATAATATGAAAGGATGTACCTTTTGTTTTGTCTCTAAATTAAGAACTACACTCTCAAAAAGGATTCCTATTTTTAATACACGTGAATCGCGGTTTCAAAATATGTAAATAAACTTCCTGCGTCAATTGTAATTTGATTTTTGAACTTATTTTGCGTTTTTAAAATGAAAG
Source organism: Brachypalpus laphriformis (assembly GCA_945910035.1). Classification (NCBI taxonomy): domain Eukaryota; kingdom Metazoa; phylum Arthropoda; class Insecta; order Diptera; family Syrphidae; genus Brachypalpus; species Brachypalpus laphriformis. The sequence continues at coordinate 113,196,906 of OX246753.1, read as the reverse complement.
GAAAATTTCTTTAAGGACAATGCACTCGGTTGTTTCACTTAACACATAAAATTTAATAATACTATATTCCAACACTAACCTGGTTTATGCACACACGCAGGAATTAATCCAAACCAAAAGTGAATCTCTGAAGGAAGAGATATGTACGAAAGAATGAAAGAGTTTTGAGAGCTAGCAGCTCAAAAAACCACTTGGGAATGGGGTCTATACGTGTTGGGGCTTTTATTTATATCTAAACTAAGTCTAGGGTTGTGATAAATTTACCTTTGGATTAAATAAATTCAAAGAATGCAAAATGAAATCCTCCTCTATATTTGCACGGTTAATCTGAAATTCTTTCATGCAAGAGTATGTATCGTTTATAGATATCCAACTTTATATAATCTCTATTATTTATAATCAATGACATCTAAGGCATCTTTGCCCTGTCGTGCGTTATCTGGTCTTGTAAATTGCCTAGAAAATCCTACAAGATAGCTGCACACTTGTTGTTGTTCAGTAAATGTTTCATAAGATTTCGATTAATCTCTGTATACAATCAAATGGAATATGATTAGCACTGGAGAGGGATCATAGTTAAACATAAGCAAGGAGACAACTTAAACTTTATCTCAATTTACGTAGATGTCTTGCTGTGTTAAGAAAGAAAGCAGACAAAATATTTGCATTAGCGTCACTCTGGCTGGTTTATGGGTCTGACACACGTTGTACACTCTGCATCCTAATTCCAGTAGTTCGCGCGATAACAATCAAAAGAGTTTTTTTTCTTTTTTTTTTATTATTTATTCTTGTTTTTTGAAGAGTTGAATTGGCAAATAATAATGAACCTCCAAAAAAAATGATAATGGGTACATTCTCAAACAGAGAGATATCGTAATTTGTAGCGTAATTGATTTGGTAGATGTTTTTTGGGATACATATTTTTTTTTTGTATTAAGAGTCTTGCTTTTTTAAATTTGTTCATTTGGGTGATGTTTGATGTCGTAATTGTGTTCCACTTATGTATGTCAAAGTGTCGCTCAGAGCTGAATTGTGATACATTGAATGGTTCCACTATGGACAAATGGGTCTAGATACTGGTCGGTCGCTGACCAACTATTATTTTTATTCGTTTTTCTAAAAGCTTTAGCTAACCAGAAATCAGTGGTGTGTGAGATTGTATTACCTTAAGCTTCAATAGCGTCAAAGAAAGTTTTTCTTCAAACTACACATCCTCACAAAATTATTCTCACAGAGCCCTTACACCTGAAAAATGCAATTTTTTCCAAAACTTGTACAACAAATTCAAGATAGTTGTACTGTTTGCGTAAATATTAACAATTTGTTTGCTTACAGCGTACGCAATCAAGAATGATGGTAAATTACGGGTGATTTTGTGCAACTGTCCAAGAAACTGCAGGCACAAAATTATTCGCGCAAGGAATTTAGCAGCGTTCTTTTCGTTTTAAGTGCAGTTATTTTATGAAAATTCGATCGTTACATATCATGTTTAAGTAATCAAGATAAAATAAAAAAAAAAGATTTAAATTTAAATTTGACAAAATGTGCGGGAAAAAGTGAAACATCCTTAGAAGAGCGAAAACTCATAGTGAAACTAGTATATCAAGGCAAAACATACAATCAAGTTAGTGATCTTGTCAGCAGATCGTATACGATTGTAAGAGACATAATAAATAAGTACAGATATGAGGTGATATTAGAAAATAATGATGAGAAAGGCAACGATGGCTGGTCAAACGGTAGTGCATGCGATCATATGAAAACACAAGCGTTTTCACTCAGCTGAGGCCTACCAACGCCTATTCTCAACCTCCACGCGGTAACAGCCGGGTGCCTAGTACTTTAATCCAAGAAATGGGTAACCAACCCCGTTTGACGGATTCTTGGCGGCAGCAGATGAGAGACGGGGGGAAGAGTGTTTTCTCACAGAGCACTTCTTCCTGTTCCAGGCGGCAGCGGACGAATTCCCTAGACGGAGTCAACGGTGGCGTCTATAGTTCCAGCTAGGTTGAACTTAGTGAATACCTTGCGCAAGCTGCTTCGCCGTATTCGGATCACAGGTCGGTAAGGAATTTTCAATGTTGGTCAGGACATTGGAATAGAGATGTTGGTGGAGGAGCCCTTAATGGGCCAACGGCAGCGCTCATACTCCCGTAGTGGACTACTGGCACCGGTATACCCGGCCCCTCGTCCTAGGGGAATAATTAAGGAACTGGCCCTCCAGGTTGGGGGTTGAGTCGTCGGAGTAACTTCCCTACCACGTAAAAAAAACTCATGGTTCCGAAACAACCAAAAGCCTCGGATAAGGATGACTCAACTAATGACGACCGCAGCAAACGAAATAAGGACAACGACCTTCGGATCTGTACGTGGAATGTTCCCTTTACAGACCACGTGCAGCCGAACAACTAGCAGAAGCCCTAGACTGCTATAAAGTGCGATGGGATGGGCCGGGCAAAAAGAGGATGAAAAACTGTGACATCTACTACAGTGATTGCTACAGAGGCAACAGCCAACGCTTATTCGGATGCGGATTTGTCATACGCGGCAGACTTAGGCAAGACGTCTTAAGCTTCCGACACGTGAGCGAGCGTATTGACTATCCGAATCAAGGCTAAATTCGCTAACATAAGCCTAATATGTGTTCATGCCCCCACGAAAGAAAAGGACTCTGCCACCAAAGAGTGTTTCTACGAGCTCTTCGACAAGACATATGAGCAATGTCCTAAATACGACGTTAAAATCGTATTGGGCGATTTTAACGCCAAAATAGGAAAGCAGGACGTCTTTGGTAGGGCAGTCGGTAAGCATAGCCTACACGACACCACGTCTGATAACGGACTAAGGCTAATTGATTTCGCTGTGGAGCGAAATTTCACCATAGCAAGCACATGGTTTCCTCATCTCGATATTCATAAGCAGACATGGCGGTCCAATGATCATGTAACGATCAACCAAATTGATCATATTGCGATCGACGCAAGGCATGCCTCCAGTATTCTGGATGTCCGGACCTTCCGAGTGGCCAACTTAGACTCGGATCATTACCTTGTTGCAGCCAAGGAACGAATGCGGATATCCCAATCTGAGCAAAAAAGAAGAATCACTGTGAGAAAATTTAACGTCGAAAAGCTACAATCGCTAGAGACCGCCAGACTCTTCGCTGAACGCGTATCCCGAAATCTCTCAACCACCCCTATGCCGCCAGCATCAAGTGCCGAAGACCAGTGGCAACGCTGTCAACATGTCATCAGAAACGCCGCGACTTATGTGCTGGGTCTCGCTCGCCCGCCACCGCGAAACCCCTGGTTTGACGAAGAATGTCGGCGAGTGCATGCAGCAAAACAAGAGGCATACAAAGCGGCGCTGCAAAGAAAGACGAGAGCTACTCGTGAGCTCAACGAGCAAAGGAGACGGGAAGAACATCGGCTTCTCCAGAAGAGAAGAAAGAGCATGAGAAGCGCGCGTTTGAGAATATCGAGAGTTTATACTCCAGGAACAATGTACGGAGGTTTCACCAAAAGGTAAAAAGAACGTCTCAGAGGAGCAATACCCGTACAGAAACCTGTAGAGATGAAAATGGAAACCTCGTAGTAGAATCACAGTCGGTGCTGAGAATATGGAAAAACTCCTTTTGCAGTCTGTATAACGGCGACGAAGACCAACTTCCCGCTGTCAGGCAGAATGAACCATTCAACATAGACGATGATAGTCAAAATTTCCGTCCACCTAACCAAAACGAAGTGAGGATAGCAATATCCAAAACAGCAATATCTAAAATCCAACAAGGCTGCTGGACCTGACGGCTTACCGGCCGAACTTTTCAAGGCAGCTGGGGATGAATTGGTAGAGTGCATACACCAACTCATCTCTAAGATTTGGTCAGACGAGTGTATGCCTGATGAATGGAATCTCAGCATCGTTTGCCCGATCCACAAGAAAGGAGACCCCCTCAACTGCGCCAATTATAGAGGCATCAGTCTCCTCAACATCGCGTACAAGATCTTTTCTGCGATATTGTGTGAACGCCTGAAACCTTTTATCAACAGCCTGATTGGACCCTATCAGTGCGGTTTCAGGCCAAGAAAGTCCACCATCGATCAAATCTTCACACTTCGGCAGATCCTGGACAAAACCCAAGAAATCCAAATCGATACTCACCACCTCTTTATCGATTTCAAGGCCGCCTATGACAGCATCTATAGAGAAGAGCTTTATAGAGCCATGTCTAGTTTTGACATCCCTGCCAATCTTGTCCGTCTGTGCAGGATGACGATGGAGAACGCGCGCTGCTCCATCAAGGTCGGTAATGACCTCATCGAGACCTTTGATGTCAAAAAAGGTTTTAGACAAGGTGACTTCTTTAATATTGTGCGGATTGTGCACGGATTGTGCGGAACTCACAAGCCAACACCGGAGGCATAATCTATTACAAGTCTGTACAACTACTTGCATACGCCGCCAATATAGACATTATCGGAAGAACTCTTCGAGCTTTCACCGGTGCGTTTGCAAGCATTGAGACGGAAGCGGCCAAAATGGGTTTAGCGATAAACGAGAGCAAAACCAAGTATATGCTGTCAACAAGAAGGGAAAACCAACACCGACGAATTGGACAAAACGTCACAGTCGGCAGCTATAACTTCGAGGTAGTAAATGACTTTGTCTACCTTGGCTCTGCTATAAATTCTACAAACAAAATCAGCGCAGAAATCAATCGAAGTATAACTCTTGCCAATCGCTGTTTTTGGGCTTATAAGGCAATTTAACAGCAATGTCCTATCTCGAACAACTATCGAGATTCTATATAAGACCTTGATCATGTCAGTCCTGCTTTACGGCGCGGAAACATCGACTTTATTAGAAGAGGATGAAAATATCCTTGGTCGCTTCGAGAGAAAAATTCTTCGTAAGATTTTCGGTCCCGTTTGCGTTGACGGGTTTTGGAGGAGAAGATTTAATCACGAACTATACGAGCTGTACAGCGACATCGACCTAGTCAACTGCAAACTGCGTATTGGACGTCTGAGATGGCTAGAACATGTAGAGCGAATGGACACCAACGCTCCGACCCGCAGAGTCTTTGAATCTAACCCTGAGGGACGACGCAGCAGAGGGAATCATCGCCGTAGATGGCGCGCACAAGTTCAAAGGGACCTCGACCAACTTGGAGTGCGCAACTGGAGGCAATTAGCTAAAGAACGAGTTAAATGGAGAGGCTTGTTGGTTGAGGCCCAGGTTCACCCCGAACTGTGGCGCCACCTAAGCAAGTAAGTAAGAGGCAGCGATGCCAGATGAGGGGATTTTTCCCCTTCATGGGGAATTTTTCACTGAATTGGGAAAATGGGGAAAATGGAATTACACAAACTATTTAATTTGACATAGTAAAAACTAGAACTCGGGTAGTTAACTTTCAAATAAAATCCTACGAATTTGTTTCGTGTATATTGTACATATTTAATTTATAATGACGTACCAACTGTCAGCTCCTTAGACAAAGTTAATCTGCAAACTCCACACTGCCAGATAGTGCTTTGTCTCCACCTGTACTTGAGAGTGTCGAATTTTCCATGGGACAAGTACAATGTCGCATTCGTACAGTTGCAGGAGCACTTAAGGGTCTTAATATTATGTACATAAATCCGCTGGTCTAGATGGTACGAGTATACCCCTTTTCTTTGCTGGGAAAACGACTGCGTAAGCTTTCTCACCGATCGTACTCTTCAGGCTTCTTCCCGAGTAGGTGGAAAACAGCATTTGTCCAGCCCATACCTATAAAATGCGATTCTTCTTCTCTCTCAAACTACCAACCCATTGCACTTACGTCCCTTCTTTCCAAGGTCATGGAAACGCTGATAAACCGTCAGCTAATAAAATATTTTGTGGGCAAAATCACATCATCACTTCCCCGCGGTGCCCGCTGAATAGCTATCTGATAGTGAACTAACGATGAGCGAATGCTGAGTCTAACGGTATATGTGTAGCTGAACACTCGGACCTGCGTAAGCACATCTGGGTGAACTTCAGCGCGCATATGTTTAACCGGACGAGGCATCTCTTGTTGACCTGATTGGCTGAAATATGCGTCTCCGAAGTCTAGCAAGAGGTCCTCAGAAGGAGGACGTGCGGCGGATGAATTCTCTCGATGGAATCAACGGTGACGTATACAGACCAGCGGATACCTTACCGGAGCTACTTCGACATATTTGAAGCTGAGGTCTGTAAGGATTTTCAATACAACGTCAGGGTATTGAAAAGAGATGGTGGCGGATGAACCCTTAATGGGCCAAAGGCAGCGCTCATATCCCCGAAGTGGGTTACTGACATCGGTGTATCCGGCCCCTCGTCCTAGGGGTTGCTAAAAAAGGATCTGGTCCTCCAGGTTGCGGGTTGTGCCGTCGGGTTAACTTCCCTACCACGTAAAAAACCTTCGGTTACGAAGCAACCAGTGGGCGCCGTGGCGTAAGTGGTTAGTGTGTCGGATCACTACGCATGAGGTTTCAAGTTCGAATCCCAGAAAATACCAAACAATTTTTTCACGGTCCCACCTCTCGCGAGCGTCTGACAAACATCCGAGAGTATTGTTGTCACGAAAAAGCTTCTCAAATCGCCGTTCGGATTCGGCATTAAACTGTGTGGTTGCGAGAAGCTAGGCCCTGGCACTTTAAAGAGCTGTTGCGCCAAATATTTGTATATTTTTCAATTGGAAGCAAAGACAAAATAATAGCAAAAATCTCCCCAGTTATCTGGACGCCACCCCCGGAGTTTCTCTGAAGCATAAGCAACTGAGCTTCAAGCCGCTACACCAAAAATCGTTCTCTCTCTATCTATCTTTTCCAACGCCCGCACTGCGTGTAGACATGTTAAGAGTATTCATAACCCCATGAGTGCGGAAATTATAAAAGAAAAAGTAAAATATCGTCTCAAATATTTAATAACTTTTCTTTAAGTCAGACATATATCATTAGGGCTCAACTATAATAGTCGAAAGCAGTCGGAAGCTAAAGTCAAAATTCTACGTTAAGTTTTCTTCAGTACTGTCAATTGCTCAAGTTGACAATAATAGGCGTATGGGACCGAAAGCGGTTGTCAGAGTCAAGTCGTTCTGTCTGTCAATTTGTGTGTTGTTTTGCAAAATTAGTGAAATTAAAAAAAAATGACTTGTTTACGAACTTCCAATTTTAAATTTACACAGCTCTTAAAGTCAAATGTCAAATTTTCGTACGAAAGAGCCAATAGGTTCGCTCTTTTCGTAAGTGAGCAAAAGTGAACGAAAACTTGACAAATCTACGCAAGAAGCAATATTAGTCGTACAAAACAATACCTCGACGTACGCACCCATTCTACTATTATAGTTCGGCCTTAAAAGTCGAAATATATACATATACATTTATTGTAAATATTATATTAATGTACCGAATTATATAAGTCAACTTGTAACTTGTAACTAATTAGAGCCTGGTAAGGATTTTCACTAATAGTTCTAAAAAAAAGCCGGTTTGGGTGAACTTAAATTTGTTTCTAAGCAGAAACTTGTAAAGCTGGAAACACGGGTCCGTCGCCAGCCAACCCACCTCAAACCTCTAATCATCATCCTTGATCATGGACTTCCATTGAACGTTGAACTTCTTATGAACACTGATTCATTAGTTCTCTAGCTTGCTTCTGTGTCACAATAATCATGGATCTAGAAAATTACGACTTTGAGCTCATTAGTTAAACTGGTGAGGTAATTTTGCAACTAAACTACAAGTTTAGAATACGTAGTAGTCGATTCTACTTCTTTGATAGCTCGATGACTAATGAATGAGTAATTCAAGCTCCGCGTGATCATTGCATGTGTGAGTGTATAAGAGTTCTGTCAGTAATTTTATCTGAAGATCAGTATGCGGGAGGATGTAGATGTATTTATTAACAAAAAAACGCTGTCAATGAAGACTGCTCTTTCCATAATCCATAGTTCTTTCGTTACATTCTAGTGGGGAAGTTTAGATTGGAGAGTGATACCGCTTGAACACCCCTTCCTATCTATCTATTCTCTTTTGCCAAATGCGTCACCAAATTCGTTCCATTTCCTCAACCTTACATTATTTACCTAGAAGATAAAAACTTAGCAACAGTCTTTAATAGGTAAACAGCTTTTGGCGATGCTTTTGTAAACAATTTGTTTATGTACATATTTAACTGGCAGTCCTACAACCAACTAGCTACCTACGTCAAAGCTTGGCCTAACTACACATAAAAAAAACAAGAAAAAAGTAAACCGTCAAAATTTAAACAAGCGAAAACAAGGTAAAGTGTTGAATCTCATGACATCCTAATAAATATGATCAGATAACGTCTTTGATCACATACGCTTTTAACATATTTCTTTCATGTTTACCTTTGGGTTTGATTTATAATTTTGTGATTCAGTGATTCATCAAAGACGAGGTTTTCGCATTATATGGATGAGAGACCTTCTTAAATAAATGTTCTTCAATAAAACAGAAAAAAATGTTCTTGCGTTGATAAAATTAACAAATATTGACAGCTAGGTCTGCACAAAATTGGTTGATTGACACTACAAATTGACATCGATCGTCATCTCTCTTAGGTCTATCCTTTGTCAATATTTCAATTTTAGATTACCATATCGAAGGCAAATGACAAACTATAGCATATTGACTCTTTGGATTTGTCTCGAGACACGAGACATTTTCGCGACATCTTAGATGTTGATCTTCTGCATTATATCCACGTCGTTGACGATTTTGTAGTTATTTCTTCGCCATTTTTACAAATCAGGCAAAAAAATAGTCGGATAATTTTATTTTTAATTCATTTATATTTTTGTTTCTTCAAGTAACGGTTATTCTTCTTCTTCCTTTTATCAGCGAGGTTATGATCCGAAAACAAGGGATCAAAACCCTCCCACTTCACCGCATTTCTACTGATCCGCATGTGGGGTTCGCCTATTTGACCTCAGAAAATATCGGCAGGCCTGCCGATTTTGGATCACTCGGCTACTGAGGCCAATGAAATGCCGATGTCGTCGCATTTGTCCGATCCAGGCGTTTATGGGCCTGGCTTTCCTACATCGCGATGTCTTTGGAACGCGCATAGATATTGCCTTTTTAACAGGGTTCAAATGATCTCTTCTTTGAACGTGGCAATACCAGCTGAGCCGGTCGCGCTCTATTTTTTGTACGATGGTTTCCTTGATGTGAAAGCTTCCACGGATCTTCGAACTTCTTATTCGATCAAGCTTTGTCACTCCTGCTGTCACGCAAAGCATCTTCATCTCAGCTGCAGTTAATTTACTCTCATACTTTTTGTACATCGTCCAACATTGTGAACCGTATGTGAGCGCTGGACGTACAACTGCGGTGTAGAGCCTTCCTTTCAACTTAGGTGGCATTTTTCTTTCACAGAAGATAGCGGAATTTTCTCGCCACTTCATCCACCCTACGCTTACGCGATGATTGATGTCGTCATCACAAGATGCTTTGCTATTGATCATAGATCCCAGATATTTGAACTTTTCGCACTTGGGAAGCACTGTTCCATTCAAATAAATATCTGGAATAGGCCTGAGTGGATCAGAGAACGGACAGCATAAGTACTCTGTCTTTTTTGAACTAATGCGATACCCATTTCCCTCCAGATCGTCCACCCACACATCAAGTGCTCGTTGCGGGGATGTAGGATCCTCACTTATGATGGCTCCATCGTCAGCAAAGAATAACTGATTAACCTTGGGGTCCATCACTTTACCTTCAAGCAGATAATCAAGGACTGTAATAAAGAGCAAAGGACTTAAAACGCTTCCCTCGTGTACCCCAACTTTGATTGGGAACTCTTCGGTTACTCCCGCGGGGCATCTTACTCTTGTCTTTGCTCCTTCGTACATGTCCATGATCATCTGTACATAGGTTTCTGGAACCCCTCGATGTCTTAGCGCCACCCATATCAGATCTCGTGGTTGTCTGTCGAATGCCTTTTCAAAGTCAACCAATACAATATGCAAATCCCTTAAGGAATCACGATGTTTTTCCATTATGATCCTTATACTTTGGATTGCATCTGTGGTTGATTTACCCGAGACAAACCCGCACTGATCATCAGATAGCCGTGTTATTTTTCGCAGTCGGCCACCAAATACCCGCTCAACGATCTTCATGGTGTGTGACATCAGCTTGATCGAACGGTAGTTATCACAGTTTCGCGTATCACCCTTCCCTTTGTATACAGGGAGAAGGTAACTTTCCCTCCATTGATTCGGCATTGGATCACCTCTCACGAATTTGGAGATGAGAATTCTGAGCCATCTGAACCCGACGTCTCCCATCTTTTTCCGGAACTCAGAGGGCATCTCGTCTGGCCCAACCGCTTTTCGTTTTTTGGAGTATTTGACCGCCTCACTAACTTCTTCGACTGTAATGTCGGGTATTTGTTCACAGTTAGGGGTGGCTCTTGGAATGTATAGCCGGGAAAACTGTTAATTTAAAAGCTCTTCACAATACTGCCGCCACCTCTGCAGAATTTTGTCGTCATCCACAAGAAGCTGGCCATGAGCATTACCAATGAACTTTGGCGAACGAATCTCCTGAGCATTCCTCCTTCTTTGGAGGGAAGATATTTTCTCCAGCTTCCGATACAGGCCCTCCGTACTCTCTGCTTGAAGCTGGGCGCACTTCTTCTTCACTTTTTTCTTGCAGCATCTGTATTCCATTTCGAGGCGAACTTTTTCGTCATTATTATTAGAGGGGCACTTTGACCAAGCTTTGAAAGCCGCTTTCTTGTCATTTATCAATTTCTTAGCTTCATCACTCCACCACCATGTTTCTTTGGCGTGTTGATGGTGGCCTTTTGAAGCTCCTAGCAGTGATTTGGCCTTCTTTAAGCAAGTTCGCTGTAGGGAATCCCACATATTTTGTGCTCTGCACTCTTCATCCTCAGCTCCGTTGATGGTGTGAGAGAGGTAATTTTTCATTATGAAAACAAAAGTCTCGCCTTTTTCTTTGTCCAGATTGTACCACTTGATTTTCTCAGAGACCCTTGTTTGTTTGCTTTTCTTCGGTGGTTTCATAAAAATTTCTGTTAGCAGGAGACAGTGTTGCCGAACGATTGCCTCTCCCAGGATCACTTTGCAATCTTTTATCCGAGGCTTCATGAAACTGGCTACCAAATGGTAGTCAATCTGAGTTTCATCTCCACCACTGCTGTAAGTGATCAGGTGTCGGCTTTCTTTAAGTAACGGTTATTCTTACAAATAATGTAATATAGTAACATTCTCGTTACAAGAGTAAGAAGATGCCATTCTGTCAGAACTAGACCCACTGAAATCGTAATGCTTATAAATATGGTGTAATGTGGGCAAGTTAATCGGAGGTTTCATTTTCCGCAAATCCGTTCTGAACTGGGACCAAAATAAGACCCATGTAACTCCAACTTTGAGGCCGAATTTGGAGAAGTTTTGCATTTTTGAACTTTTTTGGAAGTGATGCAATGAGCAAGGCATATGCACAGCCTGGCTATCGCTACCGACACCAATTCTCCAACCCTTCCACATATTTCTTAGAAAATAAGTCATGGTCATTAGGATAGCATAAGTCCCGTGTTTTCAATAGAGATGCATGCTGGCCTAACAAGTAATGACGCCTTATTTTGTCTACTTCCACGGAAACACCATTTCAGTATTTCAGTATTTTATTAATATTAGTAAACAACATTTATAATAGACTATTACAATCTTTAAATAATAAATGTGAATTTCACAATCACATGATTTAAATAAATTTTAACGATCTCTGATTTGTAAATAATGAAAACCGGAAATTGAGTAAAATGTAAGTTACCGAGTATGATGTATAAATGCAATTATTTACCATGGACAAATATTATTCCTAATTATTACCTGCTAGATGCCGAAAGAGAGTGTCATCAAAACGATTCGTATTATAGAGCCGTCTTAAGGTGAGAGGAAGTGAATTCCAGAGGCGTATGGCGTGAATGAAAAATTGTCGTTCACAAACTTGATATGCAACAAGCGGTAAAATTAAACTTAAAGAACGGTTTGATTGTGAGAACCTGAGAACCTTTTCATATAAGTACTGAGGTTGTTTGCTGGTTATAATTTTGTGTAAATACTTGAGTGTGCAGTAGTCAAGGTACTTGTCGAGTGAACATCCAAGAATCATTTTTGCGTACGACGACACATGGTCATAGCGTTTTAAACCATAGACATAACGCGCAATGTTATTAAATGTGACATTAAGTTTGCGCCTAGTGAGTGCATTATGGCAACAACAAATTTCGCAGCCATATGTTATTAAAGGAATGAGTAAGGACCTGACCAGCATTAGCCTTGTGTTAACTGGCGTGAAGTTTTGGGACACCGAGAGGTTCCTGAGGCAGCCATAAATTTTCCCGATGACTGTACGCACATGGTCATCCCACTGCAAACTTGTGTTGAATCAAACTCCAAGGTTTTTAGCTTTATCCAGAAACTCAATAGAGGCATCACCAAAGTATATTGTGGGAAATTTGCTTGTGTTGAAACTATTTCTATTTATGACTAGGCATTTCGTTTTAACCGAGTTAAGCCGTAAGCAGTTTTCTTGAGCCCAGACAAAAATCCTTTGTATGTCTTCATTACATTGAACCGCCGCATCTTCCATTTGTCCAAGTGCAAAACTTAAGTAGAGCTGAACATCGTCCGCAAACATGTGAAACTTGGAATATTTAATTACCTTAGGGAGATCATTTATAAAAAGAGCAAGGGACCCAAAATGGATCCTTGAGGAACACCTGCCAAAGTTGCAATAAATTCAGACATTACGCTGTTAGCTTTTTTTTTTTTTTTATACAGGTGTGTAGGCCCAAATGGCGTGTAGGCACTGCGACCAAGAAGATCTATTGCGCCATGGGCCACTTTTATGAAAGCTATAATTACGGCTGCGGAGGAGTTCCTAAGATCTTTTGGAGATATGATCTCTTTAAGGAAAAAGCTTCTCCTAGTGGTACACAGAGCTACACACTCACAAAGTATGTGTTCTGCGGTTTCGTCCTCTTCTAGACCGGGGCGGCAGGTGATATCCTCCGAAATTCTCATTTTGTTAAGGTGGTAGAGAAGTTGCCAGTGACCGATAGGGAAGCTCACAAGCCTTCTTATGTCATTTCTGCCGTATTTTAGGATATCAATTGCCTGTCTTTGGAAGGGTTGGACAGCTCTTTTAGCCTGCCTGAGACCTTGGGAGTTATTCCAGTGGGAGATGCACATGTTGCGTTCACAGATGTTTAGGGTAAGTTTGAAAGCGGAATCGGGTATCCCGCAGAAGGGTTCAGGTCCAGTGAACAACCCAGAGGAGCCTTTCCTAGCTAGCAGGTCTGCAGTTTCATTGCCGTCAACGCCTACATGACCCGGTACCCACCACAATTTTACTTTATTGTGTCGGCACAGATTTTGTAAGCTGTCGAAGCAGCTTAGAACTGATTTTAAACTGATCAAATGGGAGATCAGTGCCTTGAGCGCCACTTGGCTATCAGTGAGTATATGGATAGAGGCACCTTTGATGCCTGAGTGCAGGTTAATGTTAGCACAAGTTTCAATGGCGTAAAGCTCGGCCTGGAAAACACTAGGATTCTTTCCGAGTGATTTCGAAATTTTATGGTTGGGTCCATACACACCGGCGCCAACTCCTGAATCCATTTTTGATCCATCGGTGTACCACACTATACCTTTTGGATCAAGCGACGGTCCGCCATTATTCCATATATCACGGTTTGGGATCACAATCTCAAACCTTCTACCAAAGTAGAGTGATTTAGGCGTAAAGTCGGAGACCATGCTGAGCATGTCTAGCTAGGGGAAGTCGGACAATAGCTCCATGAGATCCACGTGATCCCGTGTACTATTAGCATCTGGTTTTCTAAGACTAACTGCACTGCGGATTGCCACTTTTTTTTATAAATATATGTAACGGAGTAAGTCCGATTATGGATTCAATGGCTGTTGTGGGACAAGTGTGCATAGTACCTGTGATACCGACGCAAGCTAGTCTTTGAAGTTTTGTGAGTTTATTAATGGTTGTGACCTCTTTGGCTTTCGTCCACCAGTCTACGGACGCGTATGTCAGAATGGGTCTTACAGCCGTGGTGTATAACCAGAAAATGACCTTTGGAGACAGGCCCCAGGTCTTGCCGTACATACGGCGACAGGCCCACAAGGCAGTAGTCGCCTTGGCAATTTTATGCTTAATATGGGAGTTCCAGTTAAGCTTCTTACCCAGGACAATTTCTAGATATTTTACCTCATCGGAGAAATTGATTGTTGTGCCGTTTAGAGTCACTGAGCCAATATTCAGCGTTCTTCTTCTTGTAAACGGTACAACGACTGCCTTGCTGGGGTTAATCGATAGGCCCTCCCCAGCACACCAGTCCGAGACTACAAGGAGTGCATTATGCATGAGTTGACACACATTGTCTTCATGTTTGCCTTTAATGATGATCACTAGATCATCTGCATAGCCTATGGTTGTGAAACCTGAACTATTAAGTGTGTTCAATAAGTCATCCACCACGAGTGACCATAAGAGAGGCGAGAGGACGCCGCCTTGGGGGCAGCCTTTGGCCGCGGAGACCATCACAGAGACCTCTCCAGACGAAGATGTTATTATGCGGCTATCGAGCATGTTCCTAACCCATCTGGTAGTGGGTTCATCTATTCTCCTGCGTCTCATAGCACTAGTGATGGATTCATAACCAGTGTTATCAAAAGCACCTTCTATGTCAAGGAATGCACAAAGGGCGATTTCTTTGGAGCGGTAGGCAGCTTTAATCTCTGTGACGAGATAGTGAAGGGCGCCTTCCGTAGATCGACCTTTCCTGTATGCAAATTGACTAGAGTGCAGAGGTATAGTCTTTTCAAGAATGCCTCTAATGTGTAAGTCTAGCAGTCTTTCCATGGTTTCCAAGAAAAACGATGTCAAGCTGATTGGACGGTAGGATTTGGGTAGCTCGCTGGGTTTGTTACCTAACTTAGGGATAAACACCACATTTACCTCCCGCCAAGTTAGTGGAATGTATCCAAGGTTGAAGCTTGTTCTAAATAGAGCTACCAAGGCAGGCAAGATGTAATCCAGACCTTTGTGTATGAGAGCTGGAAAAATACCATCACTGCCAGGTGTCTTAAAGGGTTTAAATGAACCGACTGCCCATTTAATTTTTTCTTGACTGAACAGATTTCCAGACAAGCTGTTGACTCTCCTGGAGGTGCCACATGTGGAGCCTTCAGGAGCAACAGGTACGTGGTCGCTTAGAATTGTTGAGCCAGGGAAGTGAACCTCGAGCAGAGTTTCCAGGGTTTCCCTTCGACTGGCGGTGTAGGTGCCATCAGGTTTGATGAGCAATCCCACCCCATTGGAATGATCCTTTGAGAGAGCCTTTTGGAGATGGGCTGCTACTGGAAGGGACTCGATATTTTCGCAGTTCTTTCTCCATGCTGTTCTCTTGGATTTACTCAACTCTATGTTGAATTTAGTCAAAGCGGACCTATATTCGTTCCAGTTTTTATTGCGTTTTGCGGAGTTGAAAAGTTTTCTCACCCTTTTGCGGAGTATCTCTAGCTGATCATTCCACCACGGTACGCTCCGTTTACCTGTATTGTCATTTTTCGGGACGCAGCTACTCCTGAAGGAAGAGATTAGGAAGTCATTTAGTTGGCAGGCTGCCACATCAACATCACATTTAGATCTTAAAGATGTTAGCAGCATTCATCCTTGACGGCGAGATTTTCGCGAAAAAGTGCCCAATTAGTTCGTTTCGGTACGTAATGCGTATGATTATTATGTTTAACCCCACCCGAGATGTTAAATCTAATATGCTGATGATCAGATAGTGAGGGTTCATTTGACGCTGTTAGCTAAGACTGCTTGTCTTCTTCCAAATAGGTACGAATATGGTTAACCGTATCAAAGGCCTTGGAAAATCCTAAAAGTGTCAAAAAAGTAACTAAGTTTTTATCCATTGCAACTCGTACGTCATCCGTTACTTTAAGCAATGCCGAAGTGCAGCTGTGGCATGGTTACGAAGCCAGATTAATGAGCGTTTAGCAGTTGATTGCGCCGGAAGAAGACTGACATTTGGTTGTGGATAGACTTTTCCAAGACCTTTGAACGGTAGGGCAAGATAGCAATAGGTCTGCATTCGGCAGGTGAGTTAATTGTTGCTTTCTTCATCACCGGAGCCTTGACTATTGAACGGTTTTGGTTAAACCAAATGTCAATTGCTTTAAGACGGTGGATTGCTTTGATAGTGCTGTCCGTGATATAAGCATCAAGAAGAAGTAAGTTAAATAGTGTATCTAGAGCAAAGTCAGGCATACTCGGAAAGGCTCCGGTACAGCCGAAGCAACCCGTTCTTGAAGCTTAGAACAAAAAGATGACCCCTTTACTAAACAACCGACGCATATGCTGGAAACAATCTTATTAAATCCGTGTAGATCCAAATGATCTTTTTCGCTGAAAAGTTCAATGTCTTGCCGAAAATGGTACCTGCAAAGATGCATTTATAAATATACTTGTTCTTTCTAGTCAAGAACCTTTGACTTTACCTAATCAAACGGTTATCTTAGCAGTTGTTCAAATAAGCAATGTATTGTATTATATTATATAACCAAATCGGAATCTCAATTAAATACTTCATATGTTTAAAGAATGTTGCTGTTATTTTTTCGGCCCGAATTAAATGACTAAAGACAATCGGCCTAATGCGGTTATGATACTTTATAACCTTGTGCTAGAGGTTATTAGCTTTAATATAATAATATGCCAATAGGTCTGTGTGGTCTCTGTTTTAAAAATATTTGCTTAGCCGTATTTGCACTGGCTTTATCATTTTGCAAAATTATTGCTCCGCCAAGTAAACGTTTTAGCAAGTTGTTTTCAAGACATTTCGGTGCCAAATAAGGCACATCCCAAAACAGATAATTTTCATGAAATTTTACGAATTTTTACTAAATCCTTTTCGAGTACGGACGAATTTCGTAGTTTTCCGTAGAAGAGAGAGCCCAGAAGGAAATTTCCCCATGCTGCGAATTTTAGCACAAGAAATTTCTTTGGGCATATTTGTGAAATCTGTCAAATCGATGTATATGGCTTTGTTGGTTTGTTCCTTCTCTTTCTAGGGTTTGACGTTTAAGAAGTCACAATTTTTGTGGTTTAACGCCATGATACAACTATACAAGATAATGCCTTACGCATGTCTGTCAAAAAACGTGGCGTCAGGAAGGCGTTAATATGAAGTATTCCAGTACGCCTTATGCCTTTCTGACGTAGATTTTTTTTCATAATTTGCACGTATCAAAGGTGTTAGACTACCCTTAACATGCTTTTACACAGTGCAGGCGTTAGAAAGGATAGATAGAGAGAGAGAATGATTTGAAGCTCAGTTCTTAATACTTCAGAGAAACTCTGGGGGTGGCGTCCAGATAACTGGGGATATTTTTTTTTGTCTTCGCTTCTGATTCACAGTATTTTTTTCGCGACGACCGATGTCATAGGAATATCAATCATCCAACAGAGCGAATAAATTTGCCAGCCATGTAACGAAGATCCTACCAGTGCTATGCCTTTTCAGTAGTGTTCACATAAGCTTTCGTAATTGATCGGACTGACTTTATAGGTATATTTCATGAGAAATAAATAAATGCTTGCTAACCTCTGGATTTAAACTATGAGCCATTAGCGATGCAATTGACGAACTTACCACTATTGCCACCCTTAGATGCACAGAACGCAGTAAAAATGAACTTAGCGATGGCGATATCTATTTAGTTGTATCATGGTTCCTCTCAAACTGAACTGTCTGAACAGTTTGAACACCAAAATAAGACTGTTCCGCTCCAACGTTGAATCCGTGCTGCTATATGAATGCAGCATGTGGAGAGTGACCCCTACTATCACCAGAAAGCTGCAAACGTTTGTTAATAGGTGCCTGCGCAATATCTTAAGGATTTTCTGGCCCAATCGTATCTCTAACGAACACCTTTACGAGAGAACGGGTCAGGAACCAATAAGCACAACCATCCAACGGCGGAAGTGGCAGTGGATTGGTCACACGTTCCGAAAGGGTGACAGTTCCATAGCGAACCATGCTATGCAATGGAACCCTCTAACTCAGAATGGCAGAAGACCTGGCGGTCTGAGGAGAACATGGCGCAGAACGTCGAGAAGGAGGTACGGCAGTTAGGGAAAAGTTGGGGAGAACTCAGACACATTGCCAGAAACCGTACACGATAGCGCGTAGGAGTAGTAGAGGCCCTACGACCCACAAGGGGATACAGGAGATAAGTATGGTTCCTCTCTCCGAGAGAATTTTACCCCACTCATTGAAATTTGATAAAGTATGAATTTTGGTGCAGAAAGAATGTGAACAGACCTAGTCAGGTTGCTTAAATGCCAGTCGTCCAAATGAATTAATAAAGAATGAGAATAGAGATCAGATCATAGGCCTGTTTTGCATTAAAAGAGTTCTGAGGAAAAAGAAGGAAATATCAATCTTCACAGATGAGAGCGGGGGAAAGGCAGAGTTAATGCCATATGACCATAGGGATCATTTTAATGGATTAGATCGGCATGATTAAATCGCTGCACTCCGCTGGGTCACTTAAAAGAACATTATCTAATCCGTGGGGATCAAAGGAGATGAAAAGGAGGATGCGTTTAAAAAATAAATAAATAAATATTTGGGGCAATAGCTCAAGTGCCTGGGCCTAGCTTCTCGGAACCACGCATGTTTTGTGGAATTGTGCATTTTTCACACGAATGGAAACTGACCTTCAGTTTAGTGCCGTATTTGAAAGGCAATTCGTTTTGAGAAGCTTTTTCGTGGCAACAATTCTCTAGGATGTTTGTCAGACGTTCGCGGGGGGTGAGACCATGAAAAAACTGTTTGGTGTTTTCTGGTATTCGAACTTGGAACCTCACGCGCAGTGGTCCGACACACTAACCACTTATGCCACGGTGCCCACTAATATTGTATAGACAACATTGTATAGTTAAGTGCAGTGCTGAGTTACAGGAATCAATGAGAGTTTTAGGTACTACATTCTCATGGTGTTTCTTGGAAAAATAAAGTAGCGTGGACAGGAATATTCAGACCAAGAACATAATAGTTAGAGCTTTCGATAATAATGTATCGTCGCAAGTATAAGGCAAACAAAGGTGTATATGTTCTCATAGAATAAGTTCTACCTACTTACATATATGCATGTATGCAAATATTTTGAGACAAAAAGTGTGGGCATCACCGTTCTATAGGATGATACCTGGGGCCTTATTTTGTATTGCGTTTCTATAGCAAATGTATACAAACTCAATTTCCAAAACGTCACTTAAACGTTTGATAGATGTTTTGACAATCTAACTTTCGGAAATGTTGGATTTTGGGTTGGAAGCACTTACACCCTATCCGAGAACCATACAAAATACCAATTCATTTTAGAATCGGATTACATTTTCGAATGGCAATCCGAATCCGAAAGCAGTACAAAATAAGGCCCCTGCAAACTAGGTATATCTGGAAAACTTGGAGACTCTGCGCATTGTCTGTGCCAATATCCGGCATTAGGTAACAAAAGAAAAGGGATAATGGACTACCATTGGTAGGAAATCACAGGATCCTTATGATAACTTTCTAGAAGGTGTTAGCACGGGCCGGGCGGTCGAGACTAATAACGAACTCTGGCTCTTGGAAGAGAGACAAAAACCGAACCCCACAAGCCTAGTTCTCTTTCTTTTCCAATAATCCCATTAAAAATTCAAATACCGAAATACAATTGTTGTAGAATTAAATTTCATTTAAAAATAAGTAACAACCATTTAGACTGTTTGAGATGTTTTCAGTTGAATTTCTGTTGACCGCTCTCTTTGCAACCCCACAAGCACATCGCTATTCGAAGTAAAATTTAGCATTTTGAGCGATGACCGTGGCGGCCAGGCATATTGTAACTTGATTTTCCGGGCCGAGCACTTCGGAAAAGTACGGGAATCCACATACATAACAAACAGCATTTCCCAGTTACGTACATATGTATGTGCTTTCGTGTTCGCTTAAACAGCATTTCCCGGTTACATATGTACTTATGCCTTCATGGTATCCGACAATTGGAGATTTATGGCGAAAAATTAAGTTCTGATAAAAATACAGCGGATATGTATCTCACTGAATGTAAGCGGTTGATTGATCGTTACGAATTCACTCCTGAACAAATTTATAATGCAGACGAGACGGGCCTATTGGAAATCATTACCATCTAGAACACTTGTAATGCGCCAAGAAAAATCGGTTGCGGGACACACATCTAGCAAAGAAAGAGTAACATTAATGCCTTGCTCGAATGCCAGTGGAACGCATAATTTAAAGCTTCATCGTTTAACCCTCTAACTCCCCATACCGCTCTAGGCGGGCATTACCTAAAGCCCTATAATTGATTCGGGTGTTTGATTTTCTGGCAAGCGATGAGCCCAGGCTAAAGTCCACAGATGGTTCTGTTGGTTGTCGTGCTCGGTATTTCCGTACCGCGTTTCGTTTGTTAATTATATGAGTCCAAACTTAAAATTTGCTCAAATAAGTCTAGGATAATTATTTTGCCCAATACCAGATTTTGAATCTTTGATAAATAACAGTAATTTTGATAAAATCAAGTTGAATAAATTACCGGTGAGTTGGAAAGGTGTGGAGCTTCGAATGGTGTATTGCATTTTCATTATGATGTGCATTTACTTAGATAAATTTGACCATTTATTGAGCCCGCCTGTAGGCAGGCAGGGCCAGTGAGGCGAACTTTTTTTGCCATACAAAATCATATTGCATTAACTTTTCGATTGTTTTTTTCGGTATAGTTTCTTCGAAATTTGCATTATTTTTATATGCTCATGGCTAACAATGTCGCGCAAGACGTCGAAAATGTCGGACGCCAAAATCGAAAATATCGGACGCCAAAATCGAAAAGCTAATGAATTTAGTTCAGACCGACAATGAGACTGGCAACGAAGGTGAAGATTTGGATAGCGACACAGTTTGGTCGTTCCAGTGTTTAGATTCGATTGAAATGGGTAAAGCCATTACTGCGGGTATGAAACTGAGCAGACTCAGTGCCGGTGGAGAAGAATCAATACCATCTACTTCGGCTAATGCTGTGTGTGATTTTACTACTACTGATATGCCCGATTCTGCTGCGACTGGTATCTCTACACGCTTCATGAAGCAACGTCCACGTCTAACTGAGCTATAAGAAGAAGCGGATGGCCCAACTGCAACTACCTGTGGCCAATTCAGTAGTGACGTGAATACCATGACGAACGATTCACAAGAATTCAAATCAGTACTTTGAAAGAAGAAACATTTGCAGCTACATGTGAACGAAGTCCTTTTCCGTAGTCAGAAGGAAATGCCAGGTGAATTTGCAATTTTGAAAACTCCATACGATTGCTTCCAGTATTTCGTTACAGACCAGTTCCTTGATTTCCTGGTCGGATAAATGAATGTGTATGCACGCCAATAAAATATTGCAACTCGATTCATCACCGATGGTTCAGAGATGCGCAAATGCATTAGCATCATGTTTTTGATCTCTGTTTACCGCTATCCGAATATTCGAGAATACTAGGGACGTCATTCGTTAGAAGCAGTTAGACGGACAATGACACACAGATGATTCAATAAATTGCGGAAAATGTTGCATTATATCCCCGCAGTCGCGGAATATGTAGTTTGGGAACGGTGCGTACGAATCGAGGCCGAATATAAAACTGTCGAGGGAGAGAGAAGCAAACAAAGTTCAACGCGGCTATTCCGAGGAATACCTTGCCAATGCCTACGGAATTGAAATCAGCAGCGTTTTGTGGCGTGACAGCAAATTAGTTCGTCTGATATCGACTTATGTTTTTTTTTTTTTTTTTGTCGGGATAGGAAACACTCGACTGGAGCACTCAGACACAACTGGTCCATTGTACTGCCAGAGAGCAAACTCTGATTTACCCATTTTATTGGAATTTCCTTGACTTTTAAAGAAAGCCAAGCAAGCACTTCAGTGATGAGGAGCTTACAGTACCAGCACTCACCACATCCGCACCGAAGATCTGCCACCTGATACGAGCAACGAGCCGGACACTCACAGAGATAATGTTCCGCGGTGTCGTCGCTCTCTCCACAAGCGTCGCAGATTGTAGTGTCACTTAAGCCTAACACGTTAAGGTGCTTGGCAAAGGCGAAGTGGCCTGTCAAGACGCCGATAAGTTGTCTTCAGTCTTTTCTGCTGAGAGACAGCAAGAATGCCGCTGATTTCTTACAGACGTCCGGGAGCATGCGTTTAGTCAACCTGCAACCTGGAGAGTCATGCCACACACAATTGTGCTCGTGAGAGACCCAATCGTCAATGGAAGCCCTAACCGAGGACGCTGGAAGACCCAACGCGGGTTCGGGACCTGAGAACTTATGTTGGTACCAAACCATTTTTGTCGCGCACAATCGACGAGCAGCCACAAAAAGCAGTTCGATGGGACCGAAAGAGGAAAGAATCGTAGGAAATCGACTCAGAGAGACCGCTCCACTTCTCAATTGCTGATATTTCGCACAGTGTTCCATATCAAAAACGTGGGGTATGTCGACCATCGGCATCAACTATACTATACCTTCACCGAAACCGAAAGTAAAACAGGATTATATTCCGCGGTCTCCCGTCGATTCGCAAGTCGGAAACTCAGACATTTTGCACTAAATGCAACTTGAATTCGTGTAATTCAGTTACGAAATCTGGTTTCCTTACTTTTCGTTCTAAATAATATTTTTGTTTTCGTTTTTTATTCAATATAATAACTTTTTTTCTTAATTACCATTCATTTTCATTCGTTTTAATCTAAAAATATTTTTTCGATTTAGCACACCAGTTTTAAAATTTTTATTACTGGCAGCTCCAACCCGCCTCAAGGCGGTTTACCTATTTTTACCTTTATCATATTAAAAATTTCACATAATCAAAAATCGGAGACGGTAGGTATTTCTTATTTCTTCTTCAGAACATAATCTGTATTTCTGAGCGAAATCAAAATTAGGGGAGTTAGAGGGTTAAAGGAACAGTTTCCCCGGCTATACTTTCCAAGAGCCACCCCTAACTGTGAAGAAATACCCGACATTACAGTCGAAGAAGTTAGTGAGGCGGTCAAGTACTCCAAAAAACGAAAAGCAGTTGGGCCAGACGAGATACCCTCTGAGTTCTGGAAAAAGATGGGAGACATCGGGTTCAGATGGCTCAGAATTCTCATCTCCAAATTCGTGAGAGGTAATCCAATGCCGAATGAATGGAGGGAAAGTTACCTTCTCCCTGTATACAAAGGGAAGGGTGATACGCGAAACTGTGATAACTACCGTTCGATCAAGCTGATGTCACACACCATGAAGATCGTTGAGCGGGTATTAGGTGGCCGACTGCGAAAAATAATACGGCTATCTGATGATCAGTGCGGGTTTGTCTCGGGTAAATCAACCACAGATGCAATCCAAAGTATAAGGATCATAATGGAAAAACATCGTGATTCCTTAAGGGATTTGCATATTGTATTGGTTGACTTTGAAAAGGCATTCGACATACAACCACGAGATCTGATATGGGTGGCGCTAAGACATCGAGGGGTTCCAGAAACCTATGTACAGATGATTATGGACATGTACGAAGGAGCAAAGACAAAAGTAAGATGCCTGGCGGGAGTAACCGAAGAATTCCCAATCAAAGTCGGGGTACACCAGGGAAGCGTTTTAAGTCCTTTGCTCTTTATTACAGTCCTTGATTATCTGCTTGAAGGTAAAGTGATGGACCCCAAGGTACATCAGTTATTCTTTGCTGACGATGGAGCCATCATAAGTGAGGATCCTACATCCCTGCAACGAGCACTTGATGTGTGGGTGGACGTTTTGGAGGGAAATGGGTATCGCATTAGTTCAAAAAAGACAGAGTACTTGTGCTGCCCGTTCTCTGATCCACTCAGGCCTATTCCAGACATTTATTTGAATGGAACAGTGCTTCCCAAGTGCGAAAAGTTCAAATATCTGGGATCTATGATCAATAGCAAAGCAACTTGTGATGACGACATCAATCATCGTATAAGCGCAGGGTGGATGAAGTGGCGAGAAAATTCCGCTATCTTTTGTGACAGAAAAATGCCCCTTAAGTTGAAAGGAAGGCTTTACACCGCAGTTGTACGTCCAGCGCTCACATACGGTTCACAATGTTGGACGATGTACAAAAAGTATGAGAGTACATTAACGGCAGCTGAGATGAAGATGCTTCGCATGACAGCAGGAGTGACCAAGCTTGATCGAATAAGAAGTTCGAAGATCCGTGGAAGCTTTCACATCAAGGAAACCATCGTACAAAAAATAGAGCGCGACCGGCTCAGTTGGTATTGCCACGTTCAAAGAAGAGATCATTTGAACCCTGTAAAAAAGGCAATATCTATGCACGTTCCAAAGACATCGCGATGTAGGAAAGGCAGGCCTATAAACGCCTGGATCAGACAAATGCGACGACATCGGCATTTCATTGGCCTCAGTAACCGAGTGATCCAAAATCGGCAGGCCTGCCGATATTTTCTGAGATCAAATAGGCGAACCCCACAGGCGGATCAGTAGAAATGCGGTGAAGTGGGAGGGTTGTGTTCCCTTGTTTTCGGATCATAGCCTCGCTGATAAAAGGAAGAAGAAGAAGAGGGTTAAAGGAACAGTGATGCGAAATTTCCCTGTGTGTTATTACAATCGGACTAAGATTTGGCTGAATCAGAACATAAAAAAAAAATTGTTTTTTGATGAGTTCGTGCCTTTGTTGAAATCATATTTGGAGTCTAAGAATCTGCCGCAAAAACCTATGTTGCTACTGGATAACGCCTGATAAAGATTCATCTCAAACTGTAGACAGGCAAATTTCCATGTAGTACCTACAACCAAACGTAACGTTACTGGTCCAGCTAATGGATCAGGGCGTCATAGAGGCATTAAAAATACATTTTTGAAAATCAATGTTGCCAACATTTCTTAAATAAGATTGCAGTTTGAAAGAATTTTGGAAGAAGTGGACGTTGAATTTGAAAATGTTACATTAAAAGACGTGGAGGAATGGTTAACCTCAGGCTAGAATGAACCAGGTTATTAGATCCTAGATGACACTGCAATAGCCTCAACGTCTCCCCAAGTTGATGAGGATTCAGACGAAGATTCGGATATTGAAGAAATTCTTGCAGAAGATGACAAAGTATCTGCTGAACATGCATTAAAAACCGCAAATGATTTATTAAATTTCCTTAAAATAAATAAATATTTGGCGCAACAGCTCTTTAAAGTGCCAGGGCCTAGCTTCTCGCAACCACTCATGTTGTGTGCGTTATATTTTTCACACAGATAGAAGGGACCTACAGTTTAATGCCGAATCCGAACGGCGATTTGAGAAGCTTTTTCGAGACAACAATACTCTCGGATGTTTGTCAAACGCTCGCGAGAGGTGGGACCGTGAAAAAACTTTTTGGTATTTTCTGGGATTCGAACTTGGAACCTCATGCGTAGTGATCCGACACACTAACCACTTAAATTTCCTTGATCAACAAAATAATGTTGACGTCATAGACGTTCTTAAGTTCCAAAAAATTCGATCATATGTTTCGCTCCAAATGCATGCTGTTAAAAGAAAAGCACATATCACAGAGTTTTTAAATAGTTCTGTAAATATTTTCCACATGCGTGTATAACGTATGTATGTATTAAAACACGTATTAAATATTATATATTAAATATGTATATGTGTATATGTTAAATAAACCAGTTAATTGCTATCATATTTTCCATGAATTTTCGGTTTTCCATGTTTTTAAATTTTCCGGCAACCGCTTCCCCGTTAATATACCGGATAATCGAGGTACTAATGTATTATATTTATAATTAAACTTAACTAGTACTTAGTTCGTAGGAATGTTATGATTCCTTTTTAAAAAATCTGGTATAAGCTATAGATAATATGAAGTTCCTCCTTGCTCACTACAACTTTATGAAAAAGGTTTTTCTCTATATCCAATTGCTTCCCGGAATGTATTAAGTGAACTAATTAAGTAGTACTGCATAATTTAAGAGAATGATCTTGACAATTGTAGTATAATTTTGCCATCAGAAAGATTATAGTAATTTATGGTGTCATTAAAACAGACTGTTCTTGTTCTATATATCTCACAATGATTTATAGAATTGCAGTAATTTTGAATTATTGATTTTTTTTTCCGATGCTAATAGTACGAGTATTGTTACGTTGCAAATATGCAAGTAATTTTTTTCGGCTCCTTTATGATGTATAAATTTAAATGATGCTCCCACACAGAAGCAATATACATCGAAGAAATGTTTACTATGTGTACCTAAATCTTCTCTCAAGCTAGGATTTCACTGTTTGACAAAATGCCAAGCCTCGACACCAGGTCTGTTTTTGAGAGCTCGAGTCGCTTAGGTTTTGCTCTAAAATCGCTCTGAAGCCGTTTTTGAGAAACCTGGGGTCCCTCTGAAATATAATTTTGTGCATATCTTGGGTAAGGAAAGTGGAACTGTCCGAATTACATATGAAATTTATGGTTATTATATTTTTTGCATAAGGAAAAATGATTTCTACTAGCTCTTGGACAGCACAAGACGTATGAGCAATGCCCTAGCCACGACCGTAAAATTGTCGTCTAGGGCATTATGAAGCGAGGACGTCTTTAGTAGCGTAGTTGGAAAGCAGTGACTGCACGACACCACATCCGACAACGGATTCAGGCTAGTCGACTTTGCGGCGTTTGGACGAAATGTTTTCGTACGCGGTTCCCACGTCTTGATATTCACAAGGGAACATTGTCCAGTTATGGAGAGTTTTTAGGGCCGATTGTAGAAGTTAAGTGATTGTATCGAGAAATTCTACATATGCAACAACCTTTAGTGTGTTGTGTCCTAATTTTAAAAAGGATCTCGTTAGCGACTAGAGTCTATAGTAGAGGAGATAAGACCCCACCTTGTGCTTTTAATTGGCTGTCACTCGCTACAGCGAAAGTACTACTTAAGCTTAACATCACTAGCGCGATCAATCACAGGTAGACTAGCGTCACTACGTGCCTCATTACTAGATAGATCTGGGCTAAGCTGGAGGTGTCACTATGGGGCGCTGCATCATTAGAAGGCATGCCATCAGGCTAGGCATCTTAGTAAATGATTTTTGCAGGAGTCGTATTGACGAGGAGGAGGGGGAATCCATACTACACCTTCTTTGTACGTGACAGGTCTTTTCCGTTCGCAGAAGACTACACTTAGGAGCCTACTTCTTCGACAATTTAGGCGAGCTAGCTAACGTCAGCATCGACAGCCTCCACCGCTTTATAACAAGCTCCAACTGGTTCCAGGAGTAGTTCTCCCTTGGGACAGTAGATCCAGGTGGTATCACAATGGACCTAGTCTGGCCTAAGTGAAGCTGCATTCTGCAGCCTACCACTCTTACCTTACCTAACCTATGGTTGATATAAAGAATAATATTTCCTTAAATTCGGTACTAGAATTTAGCCTTCAATTATAACATTATTCGTAATTTCGTAACACTCGTAATGTTGATCAATGCAAACCTTGAAGAATTTGCTCCAATTTTGAGGATGAGAATCGTTGCTTGTCCAAAAAGCAGAATGACGGCATCGCAATACCCTCAGTTTGCTCCAACGATGATGTACAGACCCTGTTGCTTTATTGATCCTCCCAATCGCTCAGCATCTGCTGGCTGACGCTGGTCCTGATACTACTGCTAGTAGCTGGTTTTATCCGATTCGCACTGTTTTATCTTTCTGCCAAAATATTCCACTTAAAAAGTTTGATCACAATTGATGACAAATCCATTGTCCATCTCCTCTGAGTTTGCACAACTCTGATGAAACTTGACGCCAAACAAAATGTTCAACCCAAAATAAATCCTAATCATTGTAAATTTCCATGTGAGGCAAGTTAAAGCCAGTGGTCACTGGTTTCTGTGCCTACTTCGGTTTTGTGGACTCGGTCGTTCAACATAAACAATTGGCTTCAATGCCAATTAATAATAAACATGAAAGCGCTATGCGCCGCGCTTTGTATCTGTATCTGTATCCGAACTTTGTAATTACAATTAATTGCTGCATCTCCTCTCAATACGTTGCGCGCATCAACACAGAGGTAGAAAAAAAAAACGAAAGTGCTTCTCTTTATCACTTCCGCCCACATAACGTGAGCACTGAGGAGGGTCTAAGTTTATGTCATAGTCGGTTCAAAAGAGAGGATGTCAAAAACATCCTGTGTCATCGCATTGCGTGTCGCAATATCAATCTAAGCCTTTTGATTAGTTTCCACTCAGTCTGTGCGCGGCTACACGCCATTGACAAGGTCATAGCTTCAAGTATGAAACCTCTGATTCATAAAGTGTATTAGCTTCTTATTTGCGACTCCATGAAAATCTGCGCGAGATAATATTTATTTTAATCTCGTAAATTTGCACATACTCGTATATTACACATTTATTTACAACTTCTCAGATGATGTACTTCACATCCCCCATACCAAAGCACAGAAGGATTTACGACTCAAGCCGCAGAATAACAAAATTTGAATGTTGGCGTTAAAACGTAAATCCGTTGCAGTACTACGTGCACCTATTGTTGTTCTTGTTGTTGAAGATGTTGTTGTTGTTGGCGTGTTTAGGGAAGTTAAACAAGACTTAAGTTTGAATTTAATTGCGCTCCTCATATTTAATATTCAATAATGCAATGTAAATTTCTGTATGATTGATTGTGGGGATTTAATTGTTAACGCGGTTAGACAGGAGAGTGAGAGAGAAGCATTAGATACATCAGTGAGAAAGAAAATGTACATATGTATCTGAATTAGAATTACGCACTGTTCAAACCGATTTGCACCAGTTTGTAGTAACTCGCAATAGAAGCATATTATTACGACTTGTCGACGCCATGCAAGTGTGCATATTTTATAAAGGATAGCTATGACTCGTGTCAAACGTAATTAGTAAATGCAATTGAAATCTGGGCTAATGAACTTGTTCTAATTAATTTATCTTAAAATATTCAATTCTAGTTTGTTCTGTACGTATGTACGTCATTACATGACGGAATATAAGTAGAATGAATGAATCTCTGTTCATGGACGGAGGCGGCTACGTGCCACATTTTTAGACTTAAATGGAAAAGTTACTTAATTGATACTGGATATGATAAAGGTTCTTTTAATTGACTACGTATGTATATACGTGGGGTGGGGGCCGTGGCGTAAGTGGTTAGTGTGTCGGATCACTGCGCATGAGGTTCCAAGTTCGAAACCCAGAAAACACCAAAAAGTTTTTTCACGGTCCCACCTCTCGCGAGCGTCTGAAAAATATCCGAGAGTATTGTTGTCTCGAAAAAGCTTTTCAAAACAAATTGCCCTTCGGATACGGCACTAAACTGTAGGCCCCTTCCATTCGTGCGAAAAATATAACGCACACAACATGAGTGGTTTCGAGCAGCTAGGCACTGGCATTTAAAGAGCTGTTGCGCCAAATATTTATTTATTTTTTTTTTTTGGGTATTTACGTCCTGGTTGATGTATTTACAATCCTGTTTGATGAATTATATATAAATTTCGCTAAATTTCGTTTTATGCCCCATAGTTATAGTAGGTTAGCTATTGTGAGGCCAATGATCATTTATGCAGCGATGCTATGGACAAAGCGAACTAGTCTTAGTCACAACGAAGGACTAACTCACTAAAGTGCAAGGACTTGTGTGCCTCTACATCAATGGGGCTGTGTCCAATTGCAGCCATGGAAGTACTCCTAGAGCTAAAACCACTGCATCTCGTAGTGGAGCAAAATGCAAAGCGGACAATCGTAATGATGGCAAAAGAAGGCACTGGAAGGGAGAAATGCGTTAGTTCAGGGGAATACGATGCACTTCTTAAGAAAATTCTCCTTCTGGCAGTCCCCAGGGACGACAGTATCACAAAATTTAATTTTGGGAAAAACTTTTGTACAAGGTTAAGCAACAAGAAAGAGTGGAGCAACGAATCTACGACATACAGACTGGGCAGCCACACGACAAAGTGCTATACAAACGGTTCGAGTACTGAGGAAGGAACAGGGGCAGGCGTGTTTGGGCCAAGGACGAAGCACTCAGGACCAGGGTGGATACCCGGTCATGTTGGGAGGAAAGGTAATGAAGCAGCAGACTCCTTGGCAAGACAATGAGCTGCGGAACCCTTCATCGGACATGAACCATCCTGTGGAATAGGGGAAAATGCCATAGGCAAAGAATTCAGGAAAATGTAGAAAGAAGACAGAACAAGAACCTGGAATAAGACTACAGGTCTGAGGCAAGCTAAGAAACTGTGATGGGATGTTACAACCGGAAAAAATTCGAAGCCTGCATATGTCTTAACAAGAATAACCAACGAATCCTAACAGGCTTCCTAACTGGGCACCGCAAACTCAGGGAGCACTTACGAAAACTAGGTATACATAGGTAAGAAATGAAGGTCTTTATAGATTCTGCAATAAGTCAAGCGAGACTCCGGAGCATCTTCTGGAATCCTGTGGGGCTCTGAACCACAAAAGATTGAAATACTTGGACAAGTACCAAATATCAGATGAGGATATGCCAACCATGGACTCAATTCTCATTCTCAGATTTCTAAAAGACTCTGGTTTGGAGAGAGAGCTCTAAAGTGAGCTAATCTCGTCAAGGCAAAGAAAGAGTGTATGATCTTTAAACACAATTCGGAAGGAATTGTATTGCGAGGGGAATTCTAACGAGGGAATAAACATCTCCAAGGTACTAGCGGGGGGCACAATAGACCACTAGACCGCAGTACAAAATAACGCTATCAAACAATAATAATAACATAGTAGGTTAGGTTAGGTTAGAGGGAAGTGTACCTGAGTGCTTATCACGGGGGTTATTATGTGGTTATTATGTGGAAACTGTATTTAAAACATTTATCTTGCGGTCGTTTCTGTTGCGAAGCAGATCTCAGCTTCTGGGTGTGTGTTAGATGTTAGACTCGAAGCAACGCAACTGCGAAAACTCCGTTCAATTTCGTGTAACGGGTGAGTCATCTAGTGATTTCTTTTTAAATCATAGGTTATTTTGACACTGAAAGCTGTTTCCTGCTCGAAATCTTGACAGAAAGTCAG
Source organism: Brachypalpus laphriformis (assembly GCA_945910035.1). Taxonomy (NCBI): domain Eukaryota; kingdom Metazoa; phylum Arthropoda; class Insecta; order Diptera; family Syrphidae; genus Brachypalpus; species Brachypalpus laphriformis. The sequence goes on along the minus strand of OX246753.1, from coordinate 113,165,669 downwards.
TATCATACCTCCGCGGAACGAAATGAGTCGCTTTACGCTTGAACAACATTGGGAAATATTGAAAACTTATTTCCAAAGTGAATGCTGTGTAGCCCAAACAGTGCGTTTCTTGAAAATAAGTTTTGGCCGAAATGAAGCACCCACCGCGCCTGCTGTACGCAAGTTTGTGCAAAAAGTTCGTGAGACTGGTATGCTAGTGGACAACACTCATGGTCCTCGTCGTCGTACGGTGCGCACAGACGAGAATGTGGCTGCTGTAGCCGAGAGTGTGAGACTCAATTCACGAACATCAACTCATCATCGATCTCAACAGCTCAACATTTCACGCACTAGCCTGAGGAGAATTCTGCACAAAGATCTGGGATTATTCGCTTACAAGGCCCAATTGATTCAGCAATTGAAAGCGCACGACCATCCGCTTCGTTATCGCTTCGCAGTTTGGGCCTTAGAGCAGCTTAAATTGGACAACGATTTTGGGCGAAAAATCATCTTTTTCATCTCAGCGGCTACGTTAACAAACAAAATTGCCGCATCTGGGGCTCGGAAAACCCGCACGTTATTGTCGAGAAGCCAATGCATCCACAGAGAGTGACAGTTTGGTGCGGATTGTGGAGTGGTGGCATCATTGGACCATTTTTCTTCGAAAATGAGGCTGGGAACAACGTTTCTGTCAACGGTGGGCGTTACGGAGCCATGTTAACGACTTTTTTTTTTTACTGCAATTGAAGACATGGATTTGGACGACCTCTGGTTCATGCAGGATGGCGCGCCATGTCACACAGCCCATGCCACAATCGGTCTTTTGCGGACCAAATTCCTAAATCGTGTTATCAGCCGTCTTGGCGATGTCAATTGGCCGCCTCGGAGCTGCAATTTGACCCCTTTGGACTTTTTTTTTGTGGGGAACCGTGAAGGACCGATATTATGCCAACAATCCGGAAACGATTCAGGCACTTAAGGCCAATATCATCCAAGCAATCCGTGAGCTACAGCCCGAAACCATAAACAAGGTCTTGGAAAATTGAAGTGATAGAATGCGCTACTGCGAGGCCAGCCGAGGCAGCCACTTGAAAGATGTTGTATTCCATAATTAATGGGAAAATTTGCTCTTACTAATAAAGTCATAACACATGGAAAAATTTTCATTTTGTTTATTTGATTGCAATTTTAAAAAGAAGCTTGTAGTTGGCCCACCCTGTAGTAGTTTTTGTGTGATGCCTGTTCAAATAAACATACAGAGAGGACATTGACAATTTTATTATACTATATGTACAGATTAAACTTCAGAAAGTGAATTAAAAGTATTTACATTTCCGGAAGAGTTACCATTCACATAGTGTATATACTCGTACTCCATGATATCGCCGTTCTGTATGGAATTTTTTTTTTAAATAAATTTAATCTTATTCAGATGATATCTGATTCGACAATTGCTGAAAAGAAAGCGAATTGGATTGCTCTTATACATTAATATGACATTTCCTTGTAGGACGTGACACTTATGCTTTCCTGTCTTTAAGCTCCAATTGTAGATTCCAGAATCTGAATCTTATTTTTTTGCTGAAAATCATTAGAATGGCATTGCACCAATTTGTAGCTTAACACATGAAAACCACACATTATGAGCTCAACTTGTCTATCCATGAGTACGAGTATATCGATCGATATTTGCTTTCAAGTTAACACTAGATCCTATCTCAATAGTATGAAATTCTATTTGAAAACCCTTAGACATACAGTATTAGAAGTGAGTATCACGTTGAGAATTAAATTTAAAACCACCTAGTTATATAGATCAATATGTCGTTAGTCCTTTAGCTCAGTGAAGAAGTAACTACCAAGAGCCTCGTTCTTCTGTAGGCTAGGAAAGGACCTTTAAGCCACAGGTGACGGACAGATTAAAATTCTTCCTCGTTCCTGCAGCTTCTGCAGTAGATTTTGTACAATAAACAAAGACGATGCACATAAATGCCAATGGTGCAAATGCCCAGTAAGAAATCAGAGAAAGGGTTCTCTTTTGCCATAGACCGACCATAAGGTTTTAGCCATAACACATGTATTCAGCTGGATCCAGCACATGTTGGTTCTACTAGTCTCTCATCGTCAATGTACTTTTTTAAGAAGCTAACAGGAACACAAATAAAAAGTATGCAACTCCAAGACTATTCTTACAAGTTCATCCGCTCTTTCATTATCTGGGATATCCATATGCCCCCGGTACCTAACATAGGATCATAGGTTAATACTCGATACCTCTTTATATCGTTTGCAGTTTCTTACAAGCCTTAACCTAAGTACTGGGAAACTCACAGCTCTTACGGCTGACTGGCTGTCAATGTGCACAGCTACTAACTTTCCGACCAAGTTGTCTGCAATGATGGTGTTTGCAACCTGGATAATGGTTATAATTTGGTCCTGAAAGGCGCTGGAAAATGAAGTCTGGATTTAATGAATTAGGACCCAGCTCCAAAATCTCAATACCTGTGTGTTTTAGGCTGAAATCCATGCAATCAAGATCTACGCCAAAATCATTCATGAAAAGGTCATTAGGGACGCCAGAATTTATATATTTTCAGGAAGTCAGATAGCTCTTAAGGCACTCTACTCGTAAGCTGGTGAATTGCTGCTTCGAAGCCTTGTAGTCTCTTGCCAGGAATATTAAAATCAATCTTAGCTGGATGTCTCGTCATCGAAGCTTTAAAAGAAATGAGATTGTCAATGAACAGACAAGGCGCCGTGGCGTAAGTGGTTAGTGTGTCGGATCACCACGCATAAGGTTCCAAGTTCGAATCCCAGAAAACACCAAACAATTTTTTTCACGGCTCCACCTCTCGCGAGCGTCTGACAAACTTCCGAGAGTATTGTTGTCACGAAAAAGCTTCTCAAATCGCCATACGGATACGGCACTAAACTGTAGATTCCTTCCATTCGTGTGAAAAATATAACGCACACAGCATGAGTGGTTGCGAGAAGCTAGGCCCTGGCACTTAAAGAGCTGTTGCACCAAATATGTATATATATAATGAACAGACGACGGCTGAACTATCGCAATCTTAGGCCTATAGCCTTTTTCTGGCATTAACTGGCCAATTTCCGTAGCTTAGAACCTGGTTCCAACCAATATCAATCCTTCGATTGGAACTCGTATTTCAAGAATAATCCCTCAAAAATGTTGCATCCAGATTTGTGTAGGTTATCGACTGGTTCTCGTGTTTTTAATAAATCTAGAAAGCTTCACAAAAGGCCCAAAAATTAATCGAACCTGGTGCATTTGTTGACAAAGTTCACCATTAACAGTCTTGGGACTTATTCCAGGGAGTTTCATAGCTGCATTCGCATAACTTAGAGTCAGTTTTTGAGGTCTGATTTTGAGGACTTGAACTCTTGAGTATGGTCAACTTAAACTGAAGGAAAAGGTTTACACAACGGGAAAAATCAACAACTAAAAATTTAGATCTAGAATGCTGATTTAGATGCTTCGGTCAATTGAAACCCATCTAAGTAAGTGACCCTTAATAAATACGGAAATCATGTAAAACCCACTAACTAAATCCACCCACAATCAAATTAGAAACCTTGATGAAGCTCTTGGGTCAATGAACGAGGTGCTTCAGTTAATTTTTTGAGTGACAACATCCTCCGTTTAAGAGACTCTAAAGCACCAATCACTTGAATCTTTCAAGAGAGAAAGAGATGATACACCACACTTTTGGTTACTATGTCAATAGCCCAAAAACTCAAGGTTAAACTATGATTCTCACAGATTCTCTCTTACTTCAAGGTCCTTGTCCCTTGTCCCTTTCCGTTTCGAACAACTTTTTCTACACTCAAATCTTGTTATTTGTGAATTACATATTTTTATGTACACAAGTCACAATTACATTTATTCAGTACTTTATGAAAGTTCATTCACATTTCAACAATTTTTAATGCATTTTCGACATTTAAAGTGCCTAGCAGCCCCCACTTATCAAACGTGTTTCGACGGCTTATTGTATTTTTATTATGTTTTCAGAAAAAATAAGAAATTCGCGGTATTTGTTGAAATAAAACACACACTGAGGCACATTATCCATCAACAGGCAACTGGGTGTCTTACCTTTTAAATAATCCAATTTCACAATATCAGATGTATCCCGACAACAATGGTGACAGTTGCACATCCAGCAGATATTTTCCATTCAAATTGTAATTCCAAATCTTCCAAAATGGACGAGACAACACACGATCAACGAACTTTTTTTTTTCTTTTCTTTCTTTCTTTGCTTTAAATCAACAAAATCACAATCAACAGTGGGCACTCTAAATCGAAATCAAAATGATTAATTGAAGTAGCACCACAGATGGATAGATAGAGATACTACGCATACACTAAACGCAAGTCGCACAGAACTTGATGAATATTTTCTGCGATAAGCCAGGACGACAGGGAAATTTTCGAATTTATTAAGTAGATCTATGAATCGACAAAATTTTAGGCGAAAACCGTTAAATTATGTGAGAACTAGTACTGAAGGAGATACAATGCGTTTTATTAAAAATTCGAATTCAAATAACTTGTGTTGTAAGACAGAGAACAAGATCGGTTTTTTGTATTTTTTTTTTTTTTTTTATTTAGAATTAGCAATTCTCTCGGCGGTCTTGGCGAAACTGAGAGTAGTACACAACAGCGGTTAGACTGGGAGATACACGAAATTAATTCGACGACTCTGCAACAAATCACAATACTAGTATGCCCTCTATTCGGATTAATACAAAGACGAAAAGAAAAAAAATCGTTTTAGTCGATTGTGCTTCAATTGATTCGACCGAAACAGTGGAAGCTGAGAATCAAGTGTCAGTAGGTCAAAAGTAAAAACACTTGATTTTGAAGCACTAAGGATATAAGACAATGTTGTATGTTAAGATCTAAACACAGCGCTCAAGAGGATTAAGATAGCGGTGGAAGAACATCTATCAGAGGTACAAAGCGGGTTCAGACCGACATATAGCATACAGGATCACATCTTCACGGTGCAACAAATTCTAAAAAAAAAAAACTGGCCAAAAATAAGGAAATATACGCATGCTTCATAGACAGGAAGAAGGCACTTGACACGGTTAGTAGAAATAAAATTTGGGCAAGTCTAATAAAGGTGTGGATGAGGGTCTTGTAAGAGCTATTAAAGGGTACAGAATCGTGCGTTAAAACTGGTAGGTGAGAGAGACATCGTGAGGTCCATAGTCTCACTTGAACATCGTAGAAATGTCTCGTGTCTTTCTCTTTTTTTATCGCTTTTTTTTATAAAAAATGCTCCAGCGAAATAGCCAGCTGCATTCCTCCCCTTCAAAACTTCACCCGCAATACGCGTCACGCTTCGAATGCACATCAGTTCACCCTCAAGCCCAACTTCGGACGTACTGTCAAATATAGGGATTCGTTTATAAGCCAAACAACACATTTATGGAACGAATTACCAGCCTCTGTATTTCCTAATCATTACAACCTTCAAACATTTAAAGCCAACGCAAACCGGCATCTCCTCTGTCTTCTTCCCCCCTCTTCCTATCCGCCCGTGCCCTGAGAACCAGTATAAGAGCATTAATAATCCCTTTGGCACGCGCAAAAAAAAAAAAAAAAATGTATAAAGACACCTACAACGTTCTCAGAACCAGCAATAGAATGTCGGAGAAATTCAAAACGGCAAAAGGTGTCAGACAGGGAAGTGTATTAAGTCCTCTTCTATTCATCTGTGCAATGGACGACGCTATACGGTACTGGGAAAGCTTCATAGTTGGCACTTGAGACCGATCTCTATACAGGCCTGTGCTTTTACAGATTACATAGTGCTCCTCGCAAACTAAGAGAAAATCCTGGAGAAGAATCTGAAAGTCTGGAAAAAAATTCACAAAAATTAGAATTGAACGTCAAAAAAAAACAAAAGTTATGGCAATTAGTAAATGAAAAGAGGGTAATAAATGTGAGCGTGGATGGAGAAATAATCGAACAGGTCGAAAGCAACAAATATCTGGATCCTATCGGCTAATGGGCGCAGTGGCGTAAGTAGTTAGTGTGTCGGATCACTGCGCGTAGTTCCGAGTTCGAATCCCAGAAAACACCAAAAAGTTTTTTCACGGTCCCACCTCTCGCGAACGTCTGACAAACATCCGAGAGTATTGTTGTCACGAAAAAGCTTCTCAAAGCTTCGGATGCGGCACTAAATTGTAGGTCTCTTCCGTTCGTGTGAAAAATATAACGCACACAACATGAGTAGTTGCGAGAAGCTAGGTCCTGGCACTTAAAGAGCTGTTGCGCCAAATACATTTTTTTTTATCGGCTAATAGACTATATGCTGCGTTAAAGAGAAAGTATCTAGATCACTAGGCAAAGTGTCTCTCAGAAAGGCAAAAAAAGTAGATACACGCCAAGGAAATGAAGTATATAAGAAGAGTGCTAGGAATTAGACCAATCGAGAGGAAAAGAAACACAGACGTAAGGAACGAACTTAAAGTGGAACCCGCCAAAAAGACCCTAGAAGATAAAAAGCTCAAATGGTTTGGTTACATGGTGCGGATGGACGAAAACAGACAAGTTAAAAAAATATGGGAAACAAAACCTGAACAAGAGAGGAAGACCCAGAACAACTTGGAACGGGGCAACTGAAAAGATTATAAAGAAAGCTATAGAAAGCTGGAACTCGGCAAAAGAAACGGCAAGAGATAGAAACTACTGGATAGAGTTTTTAAAAAAGAGGAAGACAGAAACCAGGGGCAGAACCTTGACACCTTAAGGGTAAAAGGTTCTCAATCTGCTTCCGCTAGACATCTTTATACAAGTATCGGCAGCTCATAGTGCCGTAAGATTAAGCCAAACAGATAGCTGGAGACCAAATGCAATGGGTCACACCACGATCCTGCAGAGATATCTAGGCAGTGTATCTGATACAGACTACTTAACGCCTTACCTAGACTTCACAAGACCATTTTCTAGCACCTAGCCGAGCAGGGAAGACTGAGAAAATGACAGAACCCCTAACGAGCGATCCTTAGCTGTTTACACCGATGGATCTAAAATGGAAATAGGTGTAGGCGCAGGCATCTTCTCTGAAACGCTTGGTCTCTCCATGTCAGCTCGGCTTCCGAACTACAGCAGCGTTTTCCAGGCGGAGGTCCTAGCAGTTACAATAGCAGCTCGTGAGACTGCGATGAGGGCAATACCACGAGAGGATATCACCTTTTTCATCGACAGCCAGGCGGCGATAAAAGCAATATCTGCTATAGATATAAAATCGAAGCTTGTGAAGTGTTGTAGAGAAGAGCTCAAGGTTCTTGGAACACAACACGAAGTAAAGCTCTGCTGGGTCCCTGGCCATGAAGGCATACCAGGGAATGAGAAAGCCGATGAACTGGCTAGAGGAGGGTCAGCACTAAACTCTGACCAATCCGACCCCTCGATGTACATCCCTCCTTGCGCCCTTAAGCTTGAAGCAGGAAACAAAGCACTAACGGAGGCTAACAATAGGTGGACCTCTTTAAATACTTGTGTCACCATGAGGAAGCTATGGCCTGCATTTGACAGAGTAAGAACCAATAGACTCATACAGAGGCATAGAAAATCCCTCTCTACTCAAATAGGAGTCATACGGGGCATAATACCATGATGTACCTCATGAAAAATCTACGTGTGACTAACGAAGACCTTTGTAGAGGCTGCGGCGACGAGGAGGCTCAGCAGGACACCGCCCACTTTCTCTATCATTGCCCAGGCCTCTATTATTTGAGAAATAAGATCCTTGGACAACACTTGTTTGAGGATCTAGAAGAGTTATCCAACAGACCAATAAATGACATCGCAAACTTCATCAAATCCTCTGGATGGTTTGTACCTCGGGCACAGTAAGTACTAAATGCTTTAGGATATTAACAAAGACGGTATTTTTCCACGAGGAAGGGATTCTCTATTCTATCCCCTTTCCCCCCATGGGTATCACAATGGGTCTATATTGACCTGAGTGTGGTGTGGAGGTTTTCTATCCCCCTACACCAGCCCAATTACCTAACCTAACCTAAGGGTAAAAGAGGACCGGATTATGTATGTATGTTAAGAAAGTAAGGAGTTGATAACATTGGATAACATGTCTCATCTTTTAATTTCACCGCAGGAAACAGCATTTATTAGATTTGTCAAATTAACATAAATTATTCTTAAATACCATTCCAGACTTTTTTCCATTTCGGAATTTCTCTCAACTTATCAAAACTTAATGTATGCATTTATAGCGTTGTTCATTGAAAAGAAAAGAGCAAGTATGATTGAAAGCAGAGTTCGAGATTTCGCGAGAAAATTGCCCTAAATTCAGTAAATCGAAATGGAATTGGTTCCATTGTGCTCAAACCGCAGATATCACACACCTGTACACACGTGTTTCATTGCACTTCTGAACTCTGAGTGGAATTTTCTTGATTTTCAATGGAAAATGTCATTAGACACTACTTCGCAAAGTGTCGTTTAGTTTCATCAAAATGAAAGATTTGGCAGGATCAACGAACTGACCTTGTTTTTCAAGGTCCTGAAACATAATTTCCCCGCCAGTGGCAGAATTTTACCTAAGACTAAGACCTAACCTAAATTGTTACCTTAAAACAATTTTTTAGTATACGAGTACATCCCACTTAAGTAAAAGATATGATTGAAATAAGTTATGTCCTGTATCCCCTTGTGGCTCCTAGGGCCTCTACTACGCCTACGCGCCATCGTGTACGGTTTCTAGCAATGTGTCTCAGCTCTTCCCAACTTTTCCCCACCTGCCTTCTCGACTGTTTTGCGCCATGTTCTCCTCGGACCGCCAAGTCTTCTGCCATCCTGAGTTAAAGGGTTCCATTGCATAGCATGGTTCGCTATAGAACTGTCACTTCTTCAGAACGTGTGCTCAATCCTCTGCCACATTCGTCGTTGGATGGTTGTGCCTATCGGTTCCTGACCCGTTCTCTGGTAGAGTTCATTAGAGATAGGATTGGGCCATAAAATTCTTAAGATATTGCGCAGGCACCTATTAACGAACGTTTGCAGCTTTCTGGTGATAATCTATATAACAGCACGGATTCAACATTGGAGCGGAACAGTCTTAGCTTGGTATTCAAACTGATTGCATTGCTTCGCCATATTTTGGATAACATCCCGAACGCGGACTTTGCCTTGGCGATCCTGTTGGCTATATCCAGTTCGGTTCCACCATCGGTCGAGACAATACTCTCAAGATACTGGAAATCCTCTACTGTCTCTACGGGTTGTCCAGCAATGCATATTTGGGCCGATGAGCTTGTTCCAAGGCTGATAATTTTAGTTTTTGCTGTATTCATTTACAGCCCGACGACGCCTGCCTTCCTCTCTACATGCTGCACGCTGTCATTTGTTGGATGTCCATAATTCTGTGAGAGATTAAGCCTACATCATAAGCGTAGTCAAGATGTTTCAGTTGAGATGTAAGAGTCCATCGAATACTTCCGTTTCCCGTCGACAAAGCTGCACGAAGCACATCGCTACTCACCAATAGGAATAATATTGGCGAAAGGATACAGCCTTGTCTTACCCCACTTTGGATCTCAAATTCCTCCTTCCTCTGTGCAGAACGTGACACTTGGAGCCTTCATATGTATGTAGCTTTGATAATAGCAATTCGTTTATCGGGGATACCTCTCCTGCGTGAGGCACGCCAAATAAACTCCCTGTTGACACTATCGAACGCCTTCTCAAAATCTATGAACATCAGGTGGAGTGGCGATCGATATTCAAAACACTGTTCGATGATAATCCGCAGGGTGTTGATGTGGTCGACACAGGAAAATCCAGAGCGGAAACCTGCTTGTTTGGCATCGAGTATGTCTTCGAGATGTTGTTTGATTCACTCCAGGATGATTTTAGCTATTATCCTAGCTACAGCATTCAGCACGTAGATACCCGTCCAGTTTCCCCACTCCATTAAATTTCCTTCTTTAGGAAGCTTGACGATCATTACCTTTTTCCACTCGTTAGGAAAGCTTTCAGCTTCCCAAGGTCTCTCTATAAGTGGAAGTAGAAGCTCAGCCAATGTTGTTGGCGCTGCTCGTAAGAGCTCTGCTGGAATACTGTCAAGTCCTATCGCCTTGTTGGATTTGAGTGCCTTGATCGCGGTAGTGATCTCATCTTTACTGGGAGTCGTGGTGCGTATTCGGGCATTTCTCACCTCGGGCACCTCAGTCCGATTTGGGAACATATCGCTAGCGAATACGCGATTCAAAACCGTAGCAAAATGCTCTTTCCTTTTCTTGAGCTGATCCTCATCCGAAATGAACAATGAGCCATCTAGGTTTTTCACTGTGTGTTGGCTGGATCTGCGACCACCTGTCAGCTCTTTCGTGATTCTGTAGACGGTCCTGCTGTCGCACCCCCGTGCAGCTTCTTCTGCTTCTGTAGCCAGCGCGATAATATAGTTGCGGCTGTCACGTCGCACGCTACGCTGAACTTCTCTCATCTTTATGCGAAATAGAGACTCTAGCTCGCTTCTACCTGCTACTGGAATAGCTGCAATGCGAGCTTTCAGCTGTTTTCGTTCGTAAATTCGTCTCCAGGTATCCTCGGAAAGCAAGGTCCTATGCCTTCCCTGCACACCAATGGTCTTGGATGGTTGCGGTCAGTGGGCTGGTGATTGCTTCCACACCTTGCGAAAAGTGCTTCCTTAATTGTTGACACACTGAGGGATCACTAAGTCTATCGATGTTGAACCTGGGCATTCTTGTGTTGTCATGGGATCTGCGAACTGCAGCGGTGCGTAGTTGAAGAGTAGCTGTCATAAGATGGTGATCCCGTACTATCCCCACATCTGTCCCTCACTTTTTCCGGACATCCAGGAGAATACTTCTCAAGCGGTGGTTGATTGCAAAATGGTCAATTTGATTGGATGTTGCTTGCCTGTCTTTGGAAACCCAGCTAACTTTGTAGCAAGTCTTATGCTCAAATATGGTGCCACCTATCACAAGGCGACTGGCATTGCAGAAATCCACAAACCTTTTGCCGTTGGCATTGTGATTGCCTAGTCCATGCTTCCCGATTACATGTTTGAGCCCTTCGTTGTCGTTACCGACCTTGGCATTCAAATCTCCCATCACTATGACAATGTTTCCATTTGGTGTTGTGTTGAAGACGGTGCTTAGATGATTGTACAATCTCTCCTTCTCGTCCTCAGACGAGCCCTCTGGGCATAGCACTGTATAATGGTGACGCGTCGTACTCTAGTCCGGAATCTGGCCGTCATAATCTTATCACCATCAGGCTGCCAGGAAATTAGGCCCTTGCGTGCTGTAGTTTTTAGCAGCAGTCCGCCTCCATATTCCCGCGGACTACCGGATGGTTTTTCGGAATAGAATAGTTCAGTGTTACGCGTTGGGGACTGATGCTTTCCCGCTTCTAACCATCTCATTTCACATACCCCCAAAATGTCCAATTTATATCTCATGAATTCATTTTCTAATTGAAGGAATCTGGCATTGTAAGCTCCTTCGCTTCCTGAAGCAGTCGTAGCCAAAATGGGTTTAGCAATAAACGAGGGCAAAACCAAGTATATGTCAACAAGAAGGAACAATCAACATTGGCGAATTGGACAGAACGTCACAGTGGGTAGCTACAACTTCGAGGTAGTAAGGGATTTTGTCTACCTTGGCTCTGTTATCAATTCTAAAAGCGACACCAGCGCAGAAATCAAGCGAGAAATAATTCTTGCCAATCGCATTTGTGTTGGGGATAATAAGGTAATTCAACAGTAAAGCCACATCTCGAAAAACTAAGGAGACTCTAAATAAGATCCTGATCATCCCAGTCCTTCTTTACGGCGCTGAAATATTCACTTTATTAAAAACGGATGAAAATGTCCTTGATCGCTTCGATAGAAAAGTTCTTCGTAAGATTTTCGGTTCGGTTTGCATTGACTGGTTTTGGAGGATTCAATGAGGAAGCACACGAGCTATACAGCGGCATCGACTTAGTCAAAAAACAGCCCGTTGGACGATTGAGATGGCTATGACATGTAGAGCGGATGGACACCAGCGCTCCGGCCCGCTGAGTCTTCGAATCTAACCCGGAGGGACCACGAATTAGAGGGCCTCCCCGTCGTATGTGGTGTGCACAAGTTCAAGGGGACGTCAACCAACTTGGAGTACGCAACTGGAGGCAATTAGCGAAAGACCGAGCTTAATGGAGAGGCCCTGTTGGTTGATGCCCATGTTAACCCCGAACTGTAGCGCCGCCTTGGGCCTTTGTCGTTCAAAAATGGTATACAACATTTGGTCCTCTCTGCTTGTTAAAAAAATAGAGCATTTCAACAAGTATACCTAACTGCGATAAGCTAAGCCCTTGGATCTACATAGGCTGTTTTGTTGTCTGCCTAGTACAGCCAAAGTTCAACTAAAATGTTTCCTTCGCTTAATTTTGTGGCTTACTTACTTAGGTGGCGCTACAGTTCGGGGTGAACCTGGGCTCAACCAACAAGCCTCTCCATTTAGCTCGGTCTTTAGCTAATTGCCTCCAGTTGCGGACTCCAAGTTGGTCGAGGTCCCCTTGAACTTGTGCGCGCCACCTACGGCGATGATTCTGTGAGAAAATTTAACGTCGAAAAGCTACAATCGCAAGAGACCGCCAGACTCTTCGCTGAACGCGTATCCCGAAATCTCTCAATAACCCTATGCCGCATCAAGTGCCGAAAACCAGTGGCAACGCTGCCAACGTGCCATCAGAAACGCCGCGACTGATGTGCTGGGTCTCGCTCGCCCACCACCGCGAAACCCCTGGTTTGACAAAGAATGCCGGCGAGTGCATGCAGCAAAACAAGAGGCATACAAAGCGGCGCTGCAAAAGAAAACGAGAGCTGCTCGTGAGCTCTACGAGCAAAAGAGACGACATCGGCTTCTCCAAAAGAAGAAGAAAGAGCATGAGAAGCGCACGTTTGAGAATATTGAGAGTTTATAATCCAGGAACAATGTACAGAAGTTTTACCAAAAGGTAAAAAGAACGTGTCAGAGAAGCAATATACTCGTACAGAAACCTGTAGAGATGAAAATGGAAACCTCGTAGTAGAATCACAGTCGGTGCTGAGCGACGACGAAGACCAACATCCCGCTGTGAGGCAGAATGAACCATTCAACATGGACGATGATAGTCAAAATTTCCGTCCCCCTGACCAAAACGAAGTGAGGATAGCAATATCCAAGCTAAAATTGAACAAGGCTGCTGGACCTGACGGCTTACCGGCCGAACTTTTCAAGGCAGCTGGGGATGAATTGGTAGAGTACATACACCAACTCATCTCTAAGATTTGGTCAGACGAGTGTATGCCTGATGAATGGAACCTCAGCATCGTTTTCCTGATCCACAAGAAAGGAGACCCCCTCAACTGCGCCAATTATAGAGGAATCAGTCTCCTCAACATCGCATACAAGATCTTTTCTGCGATATTGTGTGAACGCCTGAAACCTTTTATCAACAGCCTGATTGGACCCTATCAGTGCGCTTTCAAGCCAGGAAAGTCTACTATCGATCAAATCTTCACACTTCGGCAGATCCTGGAGAAAACCCAAGAATTCCAAATCGATACTCACCACCTCTTTATCGATTTCAAGGCCGCCTATGACAGCATCTATAGAGAAGAGCTTTATAGAGCCATGTCTAGTTTTGACATCCCTGCCAAACTTGTCCGTCTGTGCAGGCTAACGATGGAGAACGCTCGCTGCTCCATCGAGGTCGGTAATGGCCTCACCGAGACCTTTGATGTCAAAAAAGGCTTTAGACAAGGTGACGCGCTGTCATGTGACTTCTTTAACATTGTACTTGAACGGATTGTGCGGAACTCACAAGCCAACGCCAGAGGCAAAATCTCTCAAAAGTCTGTAGAACTGCTTGCATACGCCGACGATATAGACATTATCGGAAGAACTCAGCGGGCTGTCACCGGTGCGTTTGCAAGCATTGAGGCGGAAGCGGCCAAAATGGGTTTAGCCGATAAACGAGGGCAAAACCAAGTATATGCTGTTAACAAGAAGGGAAAGCCAACACCGACGAATTGGACAAAACGTCACAGTCGGCAGCTATAACTTCGAGGTAGTAAGGGACTTTGTCTACCTTGGGTCTGCTATTAAATCTCAGAGCCACATCAGCGCAGAAATCAAGCGAAGAATAACTCTTGTCAATCGCTGTTTTTTTTGGGGCTTATAAGGCAATTTAACAGTAAAGACCTATCTCGAACAACTAAGGAGACTCTGTATAAGACCCTGATCATCCCAGTCCTGCTTTACGGCGCTGAAACATGGACTTTATTAAAAGAGGATGAAGATATCCTTGGTCGCTTCGAGAGAAAAATTCTTCGTAAGATTTTCGGTCCCGTTTGTGTTGACGGGTTTTGGAGAAGAAGATTCAATCATGAACTTTACGAGCTGTACAGCGACATCGACCTAGTCGAAAAACAGCGTATTGGACGTCTGAGATGGCTAGGACATGTAGAGCGAATGGACACCAACGCTCCGGCCCGCAGAGTCTTCGAATCTAATCCCGAGGGACGACGTAGTAGAGGGAATCAATTTTGTAGCTACCATCCTAAAAATTCGAATGTCTTAATTCAATTTATTGAGACGGCTTATGGAATATTTACAAAAAGTAACGATGTATGTATGTATAAGGATCGTGATGGGTCCACCTGGCTGCCGACTGTTTTTATGATAACCTCATAGCCCTAATCTAACCTAACCTAAGGATGTATACAAATTTTAGAACCTTTGTCCTAGTAAGCAATTTTTTAGTAGAATATTGGACTTTGTCTGCTAGAATTTGCGCATGAAGATTATTATTATTATTATATATTTATTAAGCATGTAATAAATTACAAGCTAGCAATTAATTTAAGGAGCTACTAGCTACAAAGGCCTACCGTTCTATGATACTTAATTTAGCTTAATTTAATTTGGTTAATTATACAAGTTATTTATTATACTAAGTTGGATTTGTTTGGGTTTTTTAATATTTCGATGACGTCTTCTCCTTCCAGTATATTGTTGATGAACGGTCTTACTCGGTTGCAGTGTTGAAGCAGGTGATGAAGATTTCCAGGGTAGAGGTCCCTCTTTAAAAGGTGGAGGTGAGTGGCTGAAGTGTGGCCTAGTCGCTGTCGAACGAATTTTGTAATTTTGGCTATTGGAATGTTTGTGGGATTAGCAGGGTGCGTTTTGGTGGGGTTGGTTTTTGTATAGTGGTGTTGGTATAGGCTCCAATCAGTTTGTTCTTCTGTGAAGATCCTGTTTTTAATGTATTTGATAAGATCAGCCTTGGTGTAAACATTGTACAGGTACACTGGTGTTTTGTTTGCGAATTTAGCAGCTTCATCTGCCAGCTCGTTGCCTCGTATGCCAACGTGACCAGGAATCCACATCAGAATTGGAATTGTGGATTTAGAAGATTTGGTCAATAAATTTCGGATGTTACTGATAAGATCTGTGTTGCTATTTGTGTTTGCGATAGCTTTTATGGTGGAGAGGCTATCTGTACTTATCACCTGTTTTCTTCCCGATTTAATGGAAACCTGAAGGACTACTAAGATGGCAAGTGCCTCTGCAGTGAAGATGGATACGAACTGTGGAAGAATTCCAAGCTTTAGTGTGGTGCCGTCGTCCAATGCTACAGCAAATGATAAATTGTCCAATCTTTTGGACCCGTCCGTGAATATAAAATTCCAATTTTTCGTTTTGAGATCAGCTGAAATACTCAAGAATAGCTTTCGATATTCCTCGTTGTTTGTGTCGGTCTTCCCATATAGTGATAGATCTATTATGAAACAGTTAGGATGTATAAGCCATGGAGGTTGTGGAGCTGTAGGACTCATAAATATCCGCTTTGATGGTTCGATGAAGATGACCAGGGGGCAAATCACGTAACTTTTCAGACGATTATCGTTTGAACGATAATAATCGACTGATGAAAAAAATTGTTGCATATTGTAGGAGTTAACATTTCTCTACCACAGTTGGTTGCCCACTGTTGGCTGTATAACGCCTAAATGCATGTAAACTTTTGACGATTGCGGTTTTCGCTATAGTTCAAACATACATTTAGGCTTTATACAGCCAACAGTGCGCAACCAACTGTGGTAGGGAAAAACTAACCACTATAATATGCAACAATTTTTTCCATTCGTCGGTTGCTATCGTTCAAACGATAATCGTCTGAAAAGTTACTTGATTTGCCCCCAGGACTCTTCCAGCGAAAAGTTTTCAGCACTTAACTTTGCGAGTTCTATTGGAGTGTGTCTCGAGCGCAGTCTCAGGGTGGTGGTATTTTCAATATCGGCATAAAGTAGGATTCTAGCATTTCCTCGGGTTTTGTGGAACTCTTTAGTCAAGGCCTGCTACCTTCTTAGGTCAGGTGGAGCTATCTTGCAAAGAGCCATTTAACTGGGGTCGGTCTTAGGTGTTCAGTAGGGTGTCGATCTTGTTGGTGTGACGACTGTTTAGCTAAACTGGGGCTTCATATTCTGCAGTTGAATAAACCAGCGAGAGAGCAGAGGTGCGTAGGCAGTTTGCAGAGGCACCCAAGAGATGCATGGCAGTTTTTGGATCACGTTGATCCTTGTCTTTTTGCGAGGCTTTGGTTAGATGTAGCTTATATGTCAGAGTTCGGTCTAAGGTGATACCCAAATATTTTGGGTTGAAAAGGTTGGGGGCGGGTAAGACCCTTGGGGAAGGCCGTTGTTGAGCTTCCTAGTTTTGTTATGCTTGTCATTCAGGAAGACATTGAATAGGCTGTCACTGAGCATCGCGCATATTACGTTGCAGATTTTTATGCAAGGGATGATCTGGAGAAGCTTGTACAGTAGGACATTTTTCCATACGGTGTCGTAGGCTGCTGTTAGGTCCGCGAAGCACTGGTACACTGGTTTTCGTTTTCCGATGGAAAACATTTCTGATGAAGTTTGTTAGGGTCAATACTTGGTCGGTGCAGTTTCTGGACTTCCTGATACCTGCTTGCTCGTCGGCGATAATCTTTTCAATATCACTGCCTATTCAATTTAGGATCGTTCAAGGAGTTTTAGGCCGAGTGGAAGGAGAGCGATTGGGCGGCAGCTTTATGGGGCATCGCAGGCTTACTTGGCTTGATGACCTTTGGTTTTTTGAAGGACGTGGGAAACTCAGTCAATGAATAATAAAATAAATATTGGGGGAGAACATGTAAGTTATTTTTTACTATCCGCAGGGACCGCGTCGCGTTGCGACAAATGTCATACGTTTTTGTGAGAGGATATATTGAATTTTATATGCGTTCAGATTCGGTGGCCTCTGCTGAAAGTTTTGGTGTAACATACATGGCCGTAGAATAATGTTTGAGGGTTATAAATGGACAGAGACATCGTTAAAACCCATCGTGACCCAAATCGTTAAAATGGCTTTGCAGTCAAAGTGTTAATTGGGCAATGTGTTAAAAAAATAAACTGGAAATGGACAAACAATATCGACAAAAGGGTGATTGACTCTATTTAAAAAAAACTCTACTAGTTTTTATTTCTATACGCCAGGTTAGGTTAGGTAGATGAGTGCCTTGTGGCAAAAGAGTCACTGCCAACTAAGACCAACAGTTCGGGTCCATACTTACTTACTTAGATGGCGCTACAGTCCGAGGTGGACTTGGGCCTCAACCAACAAACCTCTCCAGCCAGCACGGTTACGAGCCAGCTGCCTCCAGTTGCGCACGCCAAGTTGGTTGAGGTCCCCCTCCACTTGTTTACGCTTCCTACCGCAAGGTCGTCCTCTACTGCGCCGTCCGTCCGGGGTGGATTCGAAGACTTTCTTAGCGGGAAGGTTGGGCTCCATCCGCTCTAAATGACCCAGCCATCTTAGTCGCTGTATGTGAACTCTTCTGGCTAAGTCGATGTCTTTGTACAGGCCGTATAGTTCGGCATTGTACCTTCTCCTCCACTCACCGTCTATGCAGACGGGACCAAAGATCGCTCGAAGAACTTTTCTCTCGAAATAACCAAGGGCATCCTCATCCGGTTTTGTCAAAACCCATGCCTCTGCGCCATACAGCAGGACTGTGATGATTAATGTCTTATAAAGAGTTACCTTAGTAGTTCGAGAAAGGGCTTTGCTACTCAATTGCCGTTTTAGCCCATAGAAAGAACGATTGGCAAGAGTAATTCTCCGTGTGATCTCCCTACTGATGTCATTTGCGGAGCTGACCATAGAGCCTAGGTAGACAAAAAGACAAAAAGTTCGGGTCCATTGTGCCCAGTTATTTAACCCTAGAAACACTGTAGAGATGGTCCGCTGTTAGAACCATCCAGATAGTTATATGAATCTCAAGGGGGCCATCAGCTAAACATTACCTAAATCCTCCAGCTTCGAAAATAAGTAACTACCAAGAGTCCTCATTTTCATTTTCTGACGGATAGGACAAGACAATCACACAGCAGGTGATGAACACACTCAATTTCTTTTTCCTCGCTGCAATGTCTACAATAGTCGTTGTGCAGTACACCGAGTTGTTCCGCATGAATGCCAATGACACAGTGACTAGTAATTGTGTCGGAAATGACCCGTGTGTTATGATGACTGAATTCCACCGGAGGTTGATCTCTTCTTGTTAAAGGTGGGCCATAGCGCCCTGGCCGTTGCGCATGTGTCCAGATAAACCCAGCGTCTGTTTGCTCGTCCGGTGGCTTCATCTCCTACTTTCTTCCGCAAGTTCCTTTTTCTTTATGTACCTTCGGTTTTTCCAGTATATTCTATCAGAAATTCTTGTAGCAAATCTACTTTCAAATGCTAGCATCGGGTTCATGTGATCAGTTTCCATCAATCCGCTGGTAGTCCCCCACCGGGACAAAATAAAGGCATGGCAAGGACTCGATGACCACAATCGGCCTTCTCTCACCAGTGCCTCGAGACTGCTACAGTATATCTTCTTCTTCTTCCTTTTTATTAGCGAGGTTATGATCCGAAAACAAGGGATCACAACCCTCCCACTTCACCGCATTTCTACTGATCCGCCTGTGGGGTTCGCCTCCATAATGATACAGTTTTGCAATATTACCATATTGCGATGGTGTTTGTTGTTTGACACGTGCATGCTCCTGTTTTAGTATTGTTTGATCTTTCTTCTATGGCACCGGTGATCTCCAGTCGTGTCAACCCACTGACTCGCAAGCACACTTGTGGGTGGGTTTTTAAGGTAGTATATGTATCGCTAGGCTCACTTGGGTATTATATTGCCTAGATCTGATTTGTCCCCTTAGTCGCCTTTTATGACAAGCGCTAGTTGTTGGGGGGCGCTGCAGTGAAATTCTTAGCCCGTCCCTGCACGGCGAGCTACAGTATATATGTATATCAAGCGGTATAAAACTACGCATGGTTTCCATTGCCGCTGTTGGTGTTGTTCTCATTGATCCCATGACTGATGCACACTGTCCTCTGGATTTTGGTGAGGTTTGAAAGCTGGTATTGCTTCTCAAGTACCATTCACCATACCAGTGAACCATATGTAAGAATGGGTCTTACAACCGCCATGTATATCCAGTACAGCACAGCTGGTTTGAAGCCCCACGTATTACTGAATTTTTCTATACACTGAAGTTTGTTAGTAAGTTTACTTACAGGAAAGTTAGCCGTCGTTCATTTCAGGAATATGTACACACATGAATAGGTATGTGTAGGCAACAACAATAACTGAAACAAGTAATACGATTAAGTCGTATGTGTGATGATAACCAAAAGGAAAACATCCATAGGTATCTCCGATATTGCTCGAATCGAATGAGTCACTTAAGTCTTCTACTAAATAGCTTCAAGTCTACGCATTTGGATTGAAAGGTTGTCACTCTCCCACAGGGCTCTCGAAACACGTTAACACTATTTTACCGAAACGTACCTTGATTTTAAATTTATCATATTTCTGCGGATACTTTCACTCGAAAGATTTTACGTGCTTATCTTTATTTTTCTTAGATACAAGTTTAAATTTATTTTGTTTTGACCACATCCAGGTAATATTCGCAAGACTGAGTACCCGCAGTGGAACACCATGATAGACATACATAATATATACAAGTCTTCAAGCTGCCCAGTCTTCGTCATGGCTATTCTCAAGAATTAAAACAATGAATCCAACTGAGCTATGGGCATGAGTAAGGTAAGTGATAGACTAGGATAGACTTTAAGTGTTGTTTAGCCTGTAAGTGTTGTTTAGACTGTAAGTGTATATACTGTGAGCCATTCAGCCTCATCTCTACTACATACTCCATATTGTAACCGTTAATTTAAAGTATGGCGCTCTTTTTCTGACTTGTTCTTTAGAGTTTACTGACATGAATTCATATTCTGCTGTGAATTAACGGTTGCTTCTATGAAAATGAACTATAACAAGAAGTCTATGGTCAATTACTAAATTTTTTTTTTTTGCTTCAAGCCAAGTTTTCCACACCTCACTGTACAGGCGTTGCGCTTATTCATTTTGTTTTTTTTTTTTTTTTTAACATTTTAATCTAATATCATAACTCGATTGTTAGAAGAGACATTCAATTCTATTATTCGCTGAACATCCGCGTTTGTGCGGCACCATCACATTAATTTTTATCCAAGCACAATGCTGCTACACTGACTACACTTAAACTAATTTACACAATCCCAAGCGAATGGATGTGATGGAACAACAACAATAAAACTAAATAAAAAAAAAAGTAATAAAAAACTAAAACGTCCAAGCAAAACACAAATCAAATCCAATGCTGAGCTGACTGTGCTCACTCTGTTGACGCCGCTTCTGTGCTACTCTCTCTCTCTCTCTCTTGCCTTCTGAGAAAACAGAATTTAAATACAATAGATGTGAGAAGAGGTCTCATGAATATACATACGAGTAATAGTTGGCGGCCACGCCACCACCCTTAACCACCCACATGCATGGGCATAACATATAGGTTTTTGGGTGAAATTTACATGGAATCATGGAAGTTTTGTTATCCCCAATCAAGGGAGAAGTTCTACTATGCGGAAGAATGGAACGCGTGTGCAGTCGAAAGACGTGCGGCCTCGCTTGTTCAAAAATCAAAACAACTGCTACTGATCAAATTGCGGTGAGATACTAAGACACTAAATTACACTATGAATCGCGCATGTCTCTCAAACAAAGTAGAAATTATTGAATAGAATCTTGTAAGAGATCGAAAGTGAGAGTTCATGGATGGGGTATGATGCCCTTGAGTTTTCCAATCAGGGTACATACGTGCCTTGAATTCGCAGTCAAATAGACGATGGCAGATCACGTTTCGGGACTAGTCCTTACTACTTGCTATTACGGCACACGACTCTTCAATTTAAATATACTATTTGCCCAAACATTTTCAGTGGAGGCATATCTCTTTAGAGTGAGGTGTTGAAGTGTACACCCCAATGCAGAAGTCTCAAAGGAATTGATAATTTTTCCCACATACTACCCATTCGCATTACTTTCGCTCTGATAACAAATCCGTTAAGGTTTGGGTAGAGTACTCGTTGGACGTACTTGTACGGGTGCCCCAGTACTAACTTCGTTGTCTTAGGTTTTGGTTCAAACTATCGTAATCTCGATCAAACATATCAATCATGTCCATAAGTTAGGCTTGCACAAAATCACCATTTTTCAAAGTCAGTGCAAGTGCTTATAAGCTTCGATACATTAATCATCATAATCACCCCGATTACCGTTGGCGTTTTCGGCTTTCAATGATTGTCGTTTCATTCATAGCTACGACTTGCTGACCGTCAAACGTTACCAAACAATTTCTTTGTCGTGTAGAATACTATTACAATTTTTTCACATCGAATTATGAACTTATGAAAATGGATTCGTGATACATCCGAGGAATAAAACGACAATCGCCGAAAAGTCACCCCAATTCTTCAAGTCGAATGCCCAGTCGTATTTTCTTTCGTATTTAAAGTCGTATCAAAATTAAATTCCTATTCTTCGATTCAAATGAAAATACATGAACTTACATGTTTATTTTCCATTTTCTTTCACTTTGAAGCCGAGTCGTAGCCAACTTTGAAGACGAGTAAAATACGAAACAAATACGACCATCAAACGACCAATTGGATGCATCGTAATAGCGGAAAAATACGACACTCGTATGCGTTGCGATGCATACGACTCCTGTCAAAAATGAAGTACGATCGTGTTCATAAGGTACAACTTTGTAATAACTAAATGCGACCATGGTCGTGTTCGACTGTCGTATACGAGTTGAAGAATTGGGGTGAGTGAAAAAACGCCAACGGTAATCGGGATGAATGACACCTACAGATGACGATCAAGTTCCCTTCCAGCCTAACAACGATTGAGCTGCCTTAGTGAAACAAGTCCTCAACGTACGCTTTTTCTTAAGTAAAAATGTCTCTGATCCGGCTAGGTTATGACGGGAGCAGAAGCTCTTCATGTGAATTTTCAGAGTCGACTGAATTTGAATATGAATTCACTTCAAAAATTGAAAGGATGCGATGCGTTCTACACTATCCGAGCACGTTCCATACATACTTGTGCTATCGAGAGTCGAACGCATGTGATGTCAAACGTCACCGACGACAAACGTCCTAGACATCGACCGCCACAGTACTCAGGAATGTCGCCACAGATGTACAGTCCCACTTGCTCAAACTAAGCCTCGTCGACACACTCACATGGAATTATAGTACCCTCGCGATGTCAAAGAATTCCATAAGCCGATCGCTTAACGGCATTCTCCATCAAAAATGATAAAACCATTGTTTTTTTTTTCTAAAAAAAAGTCCAATTACTGTACAAGTTTTATTGAACCCTTAAGCAAAAAAAAAAAACTCCTTATCATTTAAAACGCACAAGAAACGAATCGTCTATTCGCTCCTCATCATCTTCTCCTTTTGTCTTTGCATCTTCTTCTTGGAGAGTTTCTTCTTGGCTGGCTCGTCTTCGGGTGCCTTGGCGACAACCTCTTCCTTCTCGGTAAGGATAACCTCAACGTGGCAGGGCGATGACATGTAAGGATTGATGCGACCATGAGCACGATATGTGCGACGACGCAAGCATTGAGCACGATTCACTTGAATGTGATCAACGACCAAACGATCAACATCGAGTCCCTTGTAGTCAGCGTTGGCTTCAGCATTACGCAACAACTGTAGAAGGAATTCAGCGGATTTCTTGGGCCAACGACCTTGGGTGGTCTTCCACTGTTTGGCTTGAGCGCAACGGCCAATGCCACCGTTGAAACGACGGAATGGAACGCACTCTTTCTTCTCAACAACAGCCTTCAGGAAACGCTGAGCGCGACGCAATGGCATGCGCTTGATAGCTTGAGCTGTCTCGTGGGTATTCTGGAAAGAAAGATAAACTAATTAAATAGAAGTTTGGAATGTAAATAGATTTGAATGAAGGTTGGCTAGAAGAGGCGGGGGGGATGTAGCTAAAGTTCTAGAAAGCAAACGAAAGGAATAATACTTCGTTCACTTGCTGATGCTTCGCTAGTTTCACTTGGAAACGTATTTACTCTGGCACTATTGCAAAAATGTCCTGAACTGGTTTAATTTTATATCCAGGACACCGATTTTAAGTGCGCGACCTTTAGACTTATAAGGAAATTTTAACTTAAGCGAGCTGATGAATTCTCCCAAGTGATGTGACACGGTAAAGGAAAGGCGAAGAATCTCGGACTAACAAGTGATGTAAAAATAAACAGGATAGAGTAAACGTAGAATTAAAAGAACAGAAGACAGCATCCGCAGCGGCGAACACCACCAGCGGATCAGTAGAAATGCGGTGAAGTGGGAGGGTTATGATCCCTTGTTTTCGGATCATAACCTTGCCGAAATAGAAAGACAGCATCCGCAACCGGTGTTCAGACCTTTCCCATTGAACACTTACTTACAATATTGAAAGTGACCAGGAAGCTGTGGAAAGTGCCTTGCTAGAAATACAGTTGTGATAGCGTACACAATGAGAAAATACCACGTAGTTGAAGTGCAAAAGATCTCGAAAACATTCAAAGATCGCCGATGCAAGATCGAAGACAATCGCGATTGAAAGATGAATATATATGCAAACTGCGGACGTAAAATTGCTTCAAAAATTATTTGAAGGACATAAGGGGAAACCGACAACCATGCCACGGCTTCCATTGTTAAAAAGAGATCTCGTCCGGAAGTCTTGGCTGCACAACACCAGCTGCTACTGTCTTAGAACTGCGACAGGTGAAGCGGCGAAAGTATACGGAGAAGTACGCCTCACGTTACATCTAGCAGGGTTGGCCTTTTCTCATGCGTTCCTGGTGGCCGACATATGTGATGAATGCATCATCGGAGTGGACTTTATGAAAGAACATGACGTAATCATCGACATCGGGATGCAAGTTCTGCGGTACAGGAACGTAGAGATTCCAATGGTGTACGGGAACGAGAATGCAGCACATTTCAAACTAAAACAAGGGGAGGTTATTGGTGAATATGTTCCGATATGTTTAATCTCGACAATAACTGGAAAGGAATCTGCGGGCCCGTTTCATCAGCCAGGTTGGCGGAAGTAAGGGACATGATCCTCAAGCACTGTGAACTAGATCGGGATCAGCGAGCCATGGCAGAAAATCTAATCGGTGAGTACGCTCACAGGATGGAGTATGGCCGAACACATCTGGTGCAACATCGCATAGACACTGGGGACGCCAGACCAATTCGTCAGCCTGCCAGACGACTACCATTGGCAAAGCAGACGGAGGTTGCGGATATGGTGTCAATGATGGAGAACGAAGGGCTCATCGAAAGTTCTAAGAGTCCGTGGGCTTCACCTGTTGTACTGGTTAAGAAGAAAGACGTCACCACTCGATTCTGCGTGGACTATCGCAGACTGATGTCACCAAAAAGGATAGCTACCCTCTGCCACGGATCGATGACACATTGGACACACTCTCAGGAGCTCGATGCTTTTCCACCCTTGATTTAAAGAGCGGTTACTGGCAGGTACAGATCGATCCAAAGGACCGAGAGAAAACTGCGTTCACTGCAGGAAATGGGCTGTGACAATTTACAGTAATGCCATTTGGATTGTGCAATGCTCCGGCAACTTTTGAGCGCATAATGGAACACGTCCTGCGTGGATTGACCTGGAAAACTTGCTTGGTGTATCTGGATGATGTGATCGTGATAGGAAAAACGTTCGAGGAACATCGCGACAACCTGAAGAATGTGCTAGAACGGCTTCGAAGCGCTCACCTGAAGCTGAACCCAAAGAAATGTGAGTCAAGTACCTGGGCCACGTTATCTCATCAGAAGGAGTGCAAACCGATCAAGACAAGGTGGAAGCTGTGAAAAACTGGCCAGTTCCAAAAGACAAAAACGAACTCAGGAGCTTCTTTTTGCGCACAGACCACGCGGCTCTAACATGGCTGCTGCAGTTCAAGAATCCAGAGGGCCAGGTCGCAAGATGGGTTGAACGGCTGCAGATGTACGATTATGAAATACAGCATCGTAAAGGGAAACTTCATTCTAATGCGGATGCCTTATCCCGGCGACCATGTAAGAGCGACTGCAAGTATTGTGTGCGGCAGGAAGAGAAGAACCTTCTTTCCATCCAAAGGGTAAGAGCTGAGCCTATCGCCGGCTGGAGTGCAGAGGAAATCCGCAACGCTCAAAAAGAAGACCCAGACACCGAGCCGATATTAGCGTGGAAGGAGTTTATGGAAAAGCCAAATGGACAAGATATCTCGGACAGGAGCCCCACTCTCTAGGCATACTGGGCTCAGTGGGACTCCCTTCATGTGCAAGATGGTGTTCTGAAAAGGAAATGGGAAAGGCCGGACGGGAAAGATTTCATAATGCAGCTTGTCTTGCCGTGATCAAAAGTACACGGGGTGCTACGGGAGATGCATGATGGAGCATCCGGAGGTCATTTGGTTGCAAACAAGACGCTGGAGAAGGCGCGAGAACGTTTCTATTGGCTCAGCGCAATGGTAGACGTAGAGTTGGTGCCGAAAATGCGTCGTGTGTGCCGCCAGCAAGGGACCCAGAACGAAAACGCGAGACAAGATGCACCAGTACAACGTGGGGGCACCCTTTGTACGGATTGCCGCTGACATCGTTGGTCCATTTCCAGAAACCGACAATGGTAACCGTTACATCCTAGTCGTCATGGACTACTTCAGCAAATGGCCGGAAGCATTCGCCATCCCTAACCAGGAAGCGAAGACCATCGTGGAACAGATCGTCAACAACTGGGTGAGCAGATTTGGCGTGCCCATGGAACTGCATTCTGACCAGGGACGAAACTTTGAATCGAAGATATTCCAAGAGGTATGTCAACAACTAGGAATCAAAAAGACGAGAACTACCCCGCTTCATCCACAATCCGACGGGATGGTAGAGCGCTTCAACAGAACCTTAAACGAACATCTCTCCAAGGTCGTAGATGACCACCAGCGCGATTGGGATCGACAAATTGATCTCTTCTTGATGGCCTACCGAAATGCAGTGCACAGTACTACTGGACATACTCCATCCGAAGTCTTGTTTGGTCGAGCAGTTCGGCTACCCAGTGAGGTAAAGTTTGGATCCCCTAACGATGAGCCCAAATGTGAAGAGGACTATGTGGCAGACCTCAGGGAAAGGATCCGAGACATACATCAGAGGACCAGGACGAGGATAAGGATAGCGAGTGACCGCATGAAAACCAGATGCGACACAAAGGCAACAACGTCTAGCTAGACCTAGACCAACCCACACCGACAAAAGGGGAGGTCACCTAAGCTGCAGCAAGACTGGGAAGGCCCTTATAAAGTGGTCACACGCATCAATGACGTCGTCTTCCGGATCCAACGTGGAGTAAGAGGCAAGATGAAAATTGTCCACCTGGATCGTCTTCATCATTACCACGGCAGTAATCCAGATGATCTTGTTCGGGACGAACAAGTTTAAGAGGGGGGCAGTGTAGCATTGACTACTGGATGGTTTGTGTACCAAAAACTAAAACACTGTATCTCAAACTGTAGCAACGACATCTATTGCAAAACCTGATAGCAGTAAATATTGCAACCTGACGTGTTTACGTTCCACAATTGTTCCACACAATATCCCAATATTCCAGGATCCTCAATTCACCCGGAGAAACGTCTAGCATGTTCTAGAACCGCTTGCAATTTCATATAAATACCCATACCACAACCACCGTGGACACAGCGATTACAAGAGGGAGATTCGACCAGTGGTGAAAACAAGCGACGTATTGAAAGTAAACCTGTAGCGACAGTCTAATTTGAAATAAAGAATAAAGTGATTGAATACTGGTGTTGAAGTAAAGTTAGTAGTTGACAATAAATAAACGATTAAAATACACAAAAGACGGTTTTATTTAAACGAACCCCAGCAAGAATATTACAGTATCTTACACCTTCACGGTCACCCAGGTCACAGCTATTCTTAGCCATAGCCCTCCTGAGAAAGGTAAAGGTTCCCGAGTACCCGGTGATTCCTCCGGTACAATCAACAGGCGGTATCACAATGGACCTAAACGGTCTAAGTGTGCCCTCTGTCAGGTCAGCCACCTTACCTAACCTTACACCGTCTATGGTTACGAGTACTAAAGGAACCCGATTCTTTTTACAATGGCATCACAGTGAACCTAACCGTTGGTCTAAGTGTGCCCTAGATTTAGCGGGGTAAACGCAGATAAAGGAAGTTCTGGCAGAATTTTATTGGTTTATTCGTACATAACTTGAAAGTGGGCCACACCACCAATCAAAGGGCAGCTGTACGCTCTTGTAAATCGTTGTCTCAGCAACATAATCTGGTCAAACTGAGAACCGACCAAAAACTCAGACAATGGACGGCAATCCGTCAACTCAAAACGATAGAAAAAAAAAAAAAAAAAAACGGCCTGTACTAGAAAAATATCGAGAAGAACGGTCCAACATGCACGACAACATGCAATTGTTAAAACGTAGACAAAGTTGAGACAGATTGGAATCAGCCAGGAATCGGAAACGATGAACTTTGCAAGACTTTCAACTTTGGTCAACTTAATCAAGAAACAGATTGTCCACTGATGTAGGCGACTTTATCGAGGATCGCGCCTCCGAACCAACACTACACGGATTCACTGGAACATAAATTCTTGAATGTAGCAAAGTTCTAGATGCAAGCCAGCACAGAGCCAATGACTTTCAGCTGATTCTTCGCCTATTTTCTTTTAAATTTCTCTAGCACTTATGCAAAAATGAATGAAACTACATTGGAATGCTTCATCACTGATTTAAAAGTGCACACACACTGGTTTCGCAAAGTCCAACAACACATCACGGGCATGTCAACAGACGCTTCTTCATCCAAATTAGAAACTCACCTTGAAGTGCACGCGTAGATTTGGTCCACGAGCCTTACAGGACTTGGTGGCATTCTCTGCCTCACGTGAGTATCGTCCCATTTTGTGTTTAATTTCTGCAAGAAAAAAAAGCAAAACAACTCATCAGACATTTTGTTATCCATCGACTTTTCTCGCAAATCACACAATAAACCCATCAAAATATCAATACAATATGGTTCGCCAAACATTTGCACAAACGTTTTTAATATTTTTTGTACAATTTTTCAACATTTTCACATCGATGTGATGAAATTATATTTTCAAGAGGAAATTTTCGTACCTTTTAGTTAGTGAATTAAACCGGAAAAGAACTTTTTGACAGCGCCACCATTTGTCGATAAGGGAGAGTTGAGAAAAAAAAAAAAGATGAAAAGAAATGTCGTCATGTTCGCAGTAAATATCTCTCTAGCTATGCCTATCGCCATCTATGGCCTGGCGGCGATAAAAGGAAAAGTCTATCTTCTCTGTTCCAGTCAGACAGACAGCTGTCAGAATGGGTGAAAACAAGGGATGAAAATTGATCCGAGTTTCTTGTCTTGTCGCACAGCAAAAGCACATCTTGAGCTCTGCCAGTAAAAAAAGAGTATTTTCCTCCGCCGTGTGTCTTAGCACAAAGCGCAATTACCTCCCCGCGATGGTCAGAAGTACGTGCAATTAAAACCGTGTCCAGTTGTTGTGGTTTCGTTCAATTTGGTGTCGAGAGTGCTGAATTAAACTTGCAACAGGTAAACAAATAATTATTTATAATAAACAGACGAGGCGACAAACAAAAAAAAAGTGGAAATTCATCGGAGGCAAGTTTGCGAGATTTTCCTTTCTGTGATTTTGTTGTGTGGGCTGTTTGTCTCTCTCTCACTCTGTCGCTCTGAAAGCGGATGGTTGTTTTCCTTTTTTTTCCATTTCCACCACCCCCTGGTGCACAGCCCTATTTTGAGTCGCACACTAATCCTAGTGCTTGTCTCTGACTCGATATCGATTAGTTTTGGGAATGCTACAAGCTATACCTACCGTTGTCGGCTGGAATGGGGTTCAGTCAGTTGGGGCACGCATCATATTCGGTCATTAAACGATGACTAGCTGAAGAGGAAAAAGGGGAAAAATTGTGAAAAACGTTTCTATAAATAGTCGGAGATTAATGTCGAATAGGGTGCTCTTCTAGTGTATCTTGTCTGTGAGAGCTGGAGTACTTCAATGTGGTGTGCTTGGGGGGGCTTATGAACGTAGAGGGGAGGATTGTAATTTGAATGCTTGTGTTGGTTAAGTTAAGCTTGAAATGTAGAATCCACCCTGCGGGGTATGTTTCATAACGACATCTGGGGAAAAGGAGTGGTTTTCTGTGGAAAGGGATTAGCCGTGGTGTGGGGTGGTTTTGAATTGAATGTTTTAAGGTTTGGATTTTTCAGTTGGAAACAGCTGACGTGGCCTTAGAAGCAGCATTCGGAAGTCCTGGACATTATTACTACTTGATACATCCTTCCCAGATAGCTCCCAAGTTGTCAGGAACACTGTCTCTAATAGATCAGCTGCAAACTTAAACAACTCCTCTAACTTAATTATTCAGAACAAACTTTACTGGCCGCTACATAGCTTCAAACCATACAAATCCGCCAGAACCAGACGGCATAATACCAGCCGAGCTACAGAAGTCGCTGTACCTTATTTTACAGGTGCTGCAAATAATTCTAAAACTGTATAGATTTGGTCTATACATATATGTATGTATGTACATATATCAAAAGTATGGAGAGAAGTTAAAGTTATCTTTATACCCAAAGCGGGTAAATACTCGCACTCAAATCCGAAAGATTTCAGACCTATTAGTCTATTATCATTCCTCTTAAAAACCTTGGAACAACTAATTGATATCCACTTACGCAACTGTATAGATACAAAACTTCTGTCAGCGGCCCAATATGCTATTGCAAAGGTAAATCAATTGAAACGGCATTACAATCGCTGGTTCGTAATATTAGGTCCGTTCGCGTACCCTCCCAAAACAGCGAATTTTTACAAAAAGTTACGAATTTTTGCGATAACCTGTTTGAGTAAGGTGAATTTTCGTAGTTTTTCACAGAAGAGAGCGCTCTCGAGAGAGTAAGCAATTTCCCCATGCTTTTGTGCTTCAACGCGTACGTTCACTTTTTCGTAAACTTTACCTCTATTTAAGAGAATTTTACCCCCACTCTTTAAAATTCGACAATCTACGAATTTTAGTGCAAAAAGTACGCGAACGGACCTATTATGTGCAAGTTTTTTTTGTCTAACGCTAGGTGGGACGTCAACTAGAAGATCTGTTAGTAGAGGCACTCCGCAAGGTTGTGTTTTAACGCCTCTTCCTTGCAATTTGCTGATCAACGAACGTACGTGATCGTTCCAGACCTACATACATATTACCCTGTTTATATGCAGAGTCGGAACTGGTTCCAAACTGGTTCCAAATGCATATAAACGCCTTTCGAGTCCAAATGGGTTCGACTGGACTCGACTCAGCTAACAGAGCTGGGTCGAGTCCGAAAAATGCATGTATACCTGGGTCGAGTGGTTGAACTGACATGTTGTCTCTGTGTGTGTGAGATCTCTTTCTTGTTTTTTTTTGTTCGGGGTGGGAAATCGCTTTGTTTTGATTGAGTTCATGGTTAGCTGCGGGTAAGGTTGTCTGTTCAGTTATTTCGTATTTATTAAATCCAAAAAATAGAACTAAACAGAACACTATCACAATCAAAACCAGTGTGTCTGCTATACTCATCTGTCAGATCGACCACATTTGGACTTTTGGACCATTCGACTCGGTGTGTAGAAATACTCAGATCGAAATCTGGGCTCGAACCTGACTCGACTACTCGACTCTGCATATAAACGGGAACTATGTCCTCTGTCGGAAACGTTTCCTATCTTTCCGTAAACTGCACTTAAGCATGTCCATATACCGACTTCACATATAGTTCGGACTTCACAGAACAAACGAAAGAAAGAAAAGAAACAATACTCACCCTGATTGTCGTTGGCGTTTGTCGCTTTTCTACGACTGTCGTTTTATTCATAGCTACGACCTGCTGACCGACAAACTTTAGTAAGCAATTTGTTTGTCGTGTAAAATACTATTACAACTGTTTCACAGTGAAAAAGTTAGTTCGTGCTACAACAGAAGAATTAAACGACAATCGTTGAAAAGCGACAAACACCAACGACAATAAGGGTGACTAATTGGAGTGGAACTGCGAACGAAAGGAACTACATCACTAAAGGACCGAGATAACTATGAACATACCATATACAAAGAAAGATAACGATATATTTCTTTCATGAATGTACATATGCATACGAGGGCAAGGTGTAAAGTTCTCGGCCTGCCAATGAAAGACTGCGATTTTCAGTTAAAAAATGATTTTATTTTTCTACATAATCTCCCTTGACTTCAACACACTTAGTCTAGCGTTTCTCCAACACATCAGTATTCCTTCTCGGAAGTGAGAGTCTGGAAGGCTGTGAAAATATTCATCTACGGCCCTCTCAACTTCTGCATTGGATGCAAAGCGCTTCCTAGAAACAAATTTCTTCAAGTTTGGGAACAGATGAAAGTCTGAGGGTGCCAAATCAGGTGAATAGGGGGGATGGCCGAGCAAATCGTACTCCAAAACCCGCAGTTTTCCCATCGCCAACGCACAATTGTGTACAGGGTGCATTGTCCTGGTGAAAGATGATTTTTTTCTTCTTCAAGCCAGGCCTCTTCTCGCGAATTTTGGCATCCAGCTGGTCAAGAAGGTTGGAGTAATATTCGCCTGTAATTGTTCTGCCTTTCTCAAGGTAATCAATTAACAGTATCCCTGTCGCATCCCAAAGCACACTGGCCATGACCTTTCCGGCAGATGGGATCGACTTCGCTTTCTTTGGCGCTGCACCACCGGCTTCCACACACTGCTTCGACTGCTATTTCGTTTGGTTTGGTTTGGCGTGTAGTGGTGGACCCATGTCTCATCCATGGTGACAAATCGCCGCACAAAATCGGTCGGATCCCTATTGAATCGGTTCAAAAATTGCCGCAAAAATCGTTTGCGCACTTGCTTTTGATCGGCATTCAGCAAATGCGGCACCCATCTTGCGCAAAGCTTTCGCATCCCTAAGTTTTTGTGCAAGATGTTTCGCACCCTCTCTTCCGATATACACACAGCCTCAGCTATCTCACTCACCTTCATTCGCCTATCGTCCAACACGATATCATGCACTTTTTCGATGGTTTCGGGTGTGGTTGTGGTTTTTGGCCGTCCTTCACGTGGGTCATCTTGGAGGGACGTGCGACCACGTTTAAATTCAGCTGCCCACTTTTTATTGGTTGACATGAAGGGAGCAGAGTCCCCGTAAACTTTTGTCAACTTTGGATGAATTTCCTTAGGGGTTAAACCCATCCAAAACGAAGAATTTTATGACCGCACGATATTCAAGTTTATCCATTTTAACGAAAAACAACCAAGACGTCTAATTCGTGTAAACAGACTACTTGAGAGAACAAGTTGAAACTTGTCATACGAACTAATGAGAAGTGCACCCAGGCAGGAAACATAAATTTTTGCTGATTGGAACGCTATCTCTGCGTCAGGCCGAGAACTTTTCACCTTGCCCTCGTACATATAAAGGGTGTTTTTTTTAGAGGTATACAAATGCAATATGAAATAAAACACTTGAAGCTAATGTTAATGTCTATGATATTAGCTTTATTTAATAGATAATTTTATGCTATTAGTGTTTAAATATGATTTAGGGCATATGCGCAATCGTGAAGTCCAATTTTCGACAACTTTCTCGAGCAACTGGGGCCGGGCCGTATATCAGCAATAAGACGGCGAATGTTGACTTCCAAATCGTCCAAAGTCTCTGGTTTATCGGCATAGACTAGCGGTTTCAACTCTGGCACAAGCTGGATCTTATAAGCTTTTAAGCCAATATCTTTCCGTAAAATCTTCCACAAAGTGGATGGGCATAGCTCCAATTGCTGTGCACGATGACGAATCGACGCATAAAAGGAACAATGTAAACAGTAGTTTTGTAAATAGTAACATGTTGCTAAATAAATAAATCAATCAATTCGGATTCTCCTCAACACTGCGCTCCACAACGGCAATAATTTCTCCTGTTCGCACTGTTTGTCGTCTTTGCGGATGCGTATTATCCACTAGAGTGTACGTGGTGCGAAAACGATTCATCGTGTTCCGAATAACTTGCTCAGACGGAAGATTATGTGGACCATAAAATGGACGCTTATCGTACGCTACAAGTTTGGCGAACCAAACCATGATTTTCAAAATAAGTTTGCACAATTTGCACGCATTGTTCTGGCGTTAATCTATGCATCGTAAAATGGCAAAACGTACTAACCACAAATCAACTTTCAACTGTCAAATTGACAATATGTAGAAACAGTGTTGCCAGTTTAAAAACCAAACCTCTAAAAGAACGCTTTACATTTCCTTGTTTACCCTTTTTAGAACGCATATAGCTCCGATTCTGTTAACGTACGAATCTCACCATGTCCATGTGCATAGTTGTATAGTATTGTTCCTTTCCTTTCTGCAGCACTGGATATTCTGTTTCATTTGATACCCCTCGATATCTGCAGCAGGGGCAGCCAGTACAGCTGTTCGGCTTGAATCATTCGCAGAGTGGTAAAGAAAAGATATCGTCCACGCATCCATTTTGAACAACTTCCAAATCTCTCGAAAACAGGGACTACACCATTCCCCTTCTTTTTTTTTTTTGACAAAAATGTCCACGTCACCATTCCTTCCACGTCTTACTGGGAGGAAGAAATTTACTTAGTAGAAGATGAATCGATTCATTTTTGCACTGAGGGCTCAAAAACCAAAGACGGGGGTAGCTGAAGGTGTCTTCTCTGATAGGCTTAATCTTAACCTCTCCTTCCGTCTTCCCATTCATTGTAGCCGTGTTCTAGGCGGAAATTATGGCGATTACGGAAGTCTTATCTTGGTTGAAGAAAAACGTGATATCCGCTAAGGATATCCGCATCTTTTAAGACAGCCAAGCAGCAATCAAATCCTTGGAATCGATTTCTATAAATCCATTAGTAGCCCTAGAATGCCGATCGTCTCTCAAGGATAGTTTAATATTCACCTCTGTTGGGTGCCGGGGCATAGAGATATTCTAGGGAATTGTAAGGCTGATGAACTTGCTAGAACAGGAACAACTGTACCCATACTTCCAGACAAGAATGCTCTAGGTATACCAACCAATCGCTACTTACAAATTTAAATTCAAGCTGAATGCAATCGAAAGAACAAATCTTAGGTGGACAAGTGGTACAATATGTCTAGGAACTAATCAGATTTGGCCAAAGCTGGATCTGAAACGCTCTAAGTTATTGATTTCTCTCAACCGATTGCATATTGGCGCTACAAAAGACGTAATCACAGGATGCTGTCTAATACGCAAGCATGCAAGAAGGCTTGGCGTATACTCGTATTCGAATAATTTTTGCAGAAAGCTGCATGGACGAAGAAGAGGAAGAAACGATTCCTCACCTTCTTTGTGTGTGCCCAGCTCTCTTCCATAGAAGGAAGCTTCACCTAGAGGCTTCCTATTACAACGATTTAGGCGATCTGTTAGACTTAGACATCAGGGGCCCCCTACGCTTCATTAGAAGCTCAAAATGGTTCTAACAAGTAGGCAGGGATTACATGATCCTTCGTGGTACCACAATGTACTTTCCTTGATCTATGTACGTCGGCGTAAGCTCACAGCCACTTCAACCTAACCTAATTCAAGTCCTGGACATAAGTGACGACGCAAATCATTTTTTTAACGAAAAGGACTTCGCATTGCAACGTTCCTTACTTAGAAAACCCATCGCATAGGGTCACCAGAAATCATCCTCCTAGCGAAAGTTCCATGGAGAATTGCTCGTAGAATTTGTCCTTTGAAGCACTTTAATACAAAATTTTCTTTTTAAATATGCACACTGTTGAGGCCCACATCTATCCCGCACTGTAGCGCCATTTGATACCAGCTCAAAGTTAACGCATAACCTAGTAATTCTAGAGAAACAAGCGTAGAACTTCTTAAATTTCTGAGTATAGGTCAAGTTTTACAATTATTTTTGCTTTGTAAATAACTGCTCAGAGACAGTATTGCTGCACTGCGGACAGAAATGAAGTAAAACGTTAAACAACAACAAAATGTTAAAGTGGCTTAGTAATGTTTTGCGTGAGGAATCTGTTACGACACGCAGAGTTGTTGAGCATACCTAGACCTGCTCTAAATATTTGACGTGTATTTTGAAGAACATGTAGTACCATTCGGTCCTTTCATTGATTCAGATTGTATTCTGATGCAGGGCGCCGCTTTTTCCGCTACACCTACTTTTTATTGACTTCAAAAAAACGTTCGAGAGTGTGAACAGGGCCATTCGACAGTGACGATTATAGTCAAGATTCCCGTCAAACCGATCAGAATGAAGTGAGTATTGCGAAATCTAAACTTAAATCCCAACAAAGCCGCTGAAGCTGACTGGACGGCCTTGCCGCCGAACTTTTTAAGGCAGGAGGAGATGAGTTGGTAAGGAGCTTGCACCAGCTCATCTGTTAAATCTGGTCGGACAAAAGTATGCCCGTTAAATGGAACCTTAGCATCGTTTGCCCGATCCTGGAAAAGGAGACCCTCTGAACTATGTCAAGTACAGACGTATAAGTGGTCTCAACATTGCAACAGCGTGATAGGTTCTTATCAGTGCGGTTTCAGGCCGGGCAAAACCACCATTGACCAAATATTCACACTACAGAAGATCTTGAAAAAGACCCATGGATATAAAATAAATCGATACGCATCACCTCTTCACCTATTTCAAAGTTGTTTATGATAGTGTGTATAGAAACGAGTTACACAGAGCTAAGTCTATTCTCCGCATCTCTGCCGCAGCAGGATGTTGATGGAGAACTCTCGCTGCTCCATCAAAGTTGGAAAGAACACCACCGAACCGTTAAATGTCAGGAAAGGTCTTAAACAAAGTGACGCGTTGTCATGCGATCTTTTCAACATAATACTTGAAAGAATTGCAGGGAGCTCACAAGCCATCTCAAGAGGCATAATCTTTTACAAGTCTGTACAACTACTAGCTTACGCCGATGACATTGACATAGTCGGAAGAACTTAGCGTGTC
This sequence comes from Brachypalpus laphriformis, assembly GCA_945910035.1. Lineage (NCBI taxonomy): Eukaryota > Metazoa > Arthropoda > Insecta > Diptera > Syrphidae > Brachypalpus > Brachypalpus laphriformis. The sequence continues at coordinate 113,129,112 of OX246753.1, read as the reverse complement.
GTTAGTGGGGTATTTGCGAATATTGAGCTCGAGACAGCAAAGATGGGTTAGCGGTCAATGAAAGCAAAACAAAATATATGCTGTCTACAAAAAAGGAACCCAACATCGGCGTCTTGGACAGACATATAATTTTGAGGTAGTAAAGGACTTTGGCTATGGTGAGCTCCGTAAATGACATCAGTGGGGGGATCAAATGAATTATTCATGCCAATCGGTGTTTCTATGGGCTAAGAAGGCAATTGAGTAAAGGTAACTCTTTATAAGACACTAATCATCCCAGTCCTGCTGTATGGCGCAGAGGCATGGACTTTATCAAATCGGATGAGGATGCTCTTGCTTACTTTGAGAGACAAGTTCTTCGAGTGATGTTTGGTCCAGTCTGCATAGAGTGTGAGTGGAGGAGAAGGTACAATGCTGAACTATACGGCCTATACTATGGCATCGACTTAGTCAGAAAAGTTCACATACAGCGACTAAGATGGCTGGGTCATGTAGAGTGGAGTGGATTTTGTTGCAGTCCGGAAAGTCTTCGAATTCACTCCGGATGCCAGGCGCAGTAAAGAAGGACGACGCGGTAGGTGGCGGAATCAAGTGGAGAGGGACCTCAACCAACTTGACGTGCGCAACTGGAGGCAGATTGCTCGTAACTGGGCTGGCTGGAGAAGTTTGCTGGTTGAGGCGCCACCTAAGTAAGTACAACATATATTCAGTAACAGAAGAATCTTTATTTTGCAAATAACCAACCATAGCATATTTGAAATGATGCAGCCGCTCCTCGAGAACCTAATGGAGTTGATCTAGCTTTTTACTATGTTATCAATCATTCTGTACAATTTTTACCCTTGCAGGCAGGGCAGGGCAAATATTGTAGTCTTGAAAAAATGTGAGCTTGAGATTTTGATCATTGGTACACGATTACAGAAGTGGAATACAGATGTTGCAAGAAAAAAGCGAAGAAGAAGTGCGTCCAGCTTCAAGCAGAGAGTACGGAGGGCCTGTATCGGGAGCTGGGGAAAATATCTTCTCCAGTTGCTGATGCAAATCAGGCTATCTAGGAGCTGCGATGACACAATATGAACAAGAGCGAAAACATCTTCAAAATAGCCGCCCAAGAAGGAGGAATGCTCAAGAAATTCGTTCGCCAAAGTTCATTAACAATGCTCATGGCCAGCTTCTTGTGGATGACGACAAAATTCTGCAGAGGTGGCGGCAGAATTGTGAAAGACTTTTGAATGAACAGTTTCCCCGGCTATACTTTCCACCCCTAACTGTGAAGAAATACCCGACATTACAGTCGAAGAAGTAAGTGAGGCGGTCAAATACTCCAAAGAACGAAAAGCGGTTGAGCCAGACGAGATGCCCTCTGAGTTCTGGAAAAAGATGGGAGACATCGGGTTCAGATCGCTCAGAATTTTCATCTCCAAATTTATGAGAGGTGATCCAATGCCGATTCAATGGAAGGAAAGTTACCTTCTCCCTGTATACAAAGGGAAGGGTGATACGCGAAACTGTGATAACTACCCTTCGATCAAACTGATGTCACACACCATGAAGATCGTTGAGCTGGTATTAGGTGGCCGACTGCGAAAAATAATTCAGTGCGGGTTTGTCGCGGGTAAATCAACCACATATGCAATCCAAAGTATAAGGATCATAATGGAGAAACATCGTGATTCCTTAAAGGATTTGCATATTGTATTGGTTGACTTTGAAAAGGCATTCGACAGACAACCACGAGATCTGATATGGGTGGCGCTAAGACATCGAGGGGTTCCAGAAACCTATGTACAGATGATCATGGACATGTACGAAAGAGCAAAGACAAGAGTAAGATGCCCCGCTGGAGTGACCGAAGAGTTCCAATAGCAAAGCAACCTGTGATAACGACATCAACCATCGCGTAAGCTTAGGGTGGATGAAGTGGCGAGAAAACTCCGCTATCTTCTGTGACCGAAAAATGCCACCTAAGTTGAAAAGAAGGCTCTACACCACATGTGTGCATCCAGCGCTCACAATTTTGGATAATGTACAAAAATTATGAGTAAATTAACCGCAGCTGAGATGAAGATGCTTCGCATGACAGCAGGAGTGACAAAGCTTGATCGTCAAGGAAATCATCTTACGAAAGAAAGTGCGACCGGCTCAGCTGGTATTGCTACGTTCAAAGAAGAGATCATTTGAACCCTGTTAAAAAGGCAATATCAATGAATGTTCCAAAAACATCGCGAGGCAGGAGAGGCAGGCCAATAAATGCCTGGATCACACAAATGCGACAACATCGGCATTTCGTTGGCCTCAGTAACCGAGTGATACAAAATCGGGAGGCCTGCCGATATTTTCTGAGGTCAAATAGGCGAACCCCACAGGCGGATCAGTAGAAATGCGGCGAAGTGGGAGGTTTATGATCCCTTGTTTTCGGATCATAACCTCGCCGAAATAAGAAGAAGGTACACGATTACATAGAAACTCCAAAGAAAGTCCACGCAATTCTGTCTGTTTGCAGCCTAAACGGCTAGATGGAATTACTTTAACATTCATATCTGCTGATGTGTCTGTGGGCTTATACCCCGAGGCAAAATCGGAATTTTCAATCTAGCTTCAAAATTAACTTATCAGGTTTTTTGGGAAAAATTTGAATAACGTTCCTTTACTTCTTAGCCGGTTTTTAAGAATTTGTCGATTTTCAACTGTTTTTAGTCTATTTGACTCAAAATTAACATTCAAGCAACATATTACATATGAGTACAGAAAAATATATATATGTATACCATACAAGTACCATACCATGAAAAACTGCAGAACTATTTCCTTAGCACTTAAACGGTTTAAATTTCGAAGCCGTACAATTTTTTCGTTCTTTTTTATTTTGTTATGTCCGGAGAACCGGCAGCGTTCAACTTTGTGATAGAATCTAGTTCATTGTGACTGCAAACCTGTCTTTGATCTATTAGTTATACATACAGTGCGCGAATAAAATATAGCACATCATGTGATCGCGCAATTAATTTTAATTTGAAACTAGTTAAAGACCTTTTCTTTTTTTTTATATATACCTCTCCACGCTTCGATAATGACACAATAGCTTTAAACCGGGTACTTGCGACAGTCACTAACAAATCCCTAGAAATGAGGGAAAACCCAAAAAAATATCGCCAAAAAAAGATAGCACATTTTCTCAAAAAAGGATTTTAGTCGCGTTTTCCTGATATTTGAGGAAGGAAGTGTGAAGGAAATTAAAGACGAAGATATACAGTGGACGCTCGATATAGTGAACATCGATACAGTGAACAATCCAATATAGTGAACACACAATATTTTATACAGGCTATTCTAAATAGTGAACAAAAAAAATCTCGCTACAGTGAACTTATGTTTTTTTATTTTCTTAGGACCTTTCCGCATGCAAAAAACAGTTAAGACAGTGCCATGCAGTCGCCAGTTAGGTCCGCTGGGAAGTACATACGTTCATAGATATGCATACCCATATACAATCGTCTAAAACACCGTTTGTTCTTCTCATCGCGTTGTGCGAGCATCTTGCAAGATTATAATGCTACACAGTTTGGGGTTACTTACTTACTTAGGTGGCGCTACAGTTCGGGGTGAACCTGGGCCTCAACCAACAAGCCCCTCCATTTAGCTCGGTCTTTAGCTAATTGCCTCCGGTTGCGCACTCAAAGTTGGTCGAGGTCCCCTTGAACTTGTGCGCGCCACCTACGGCGATGATTCCCTCTACTGCGTCGTTCCGCGGAGTTAGATCCGGAGACTCGGTGGGCCGGAGCGTTGGTGTCCATTCAATCTACATATCCTAGCCATCTCAGACGTCCAATACGCAGTTTTTTGACTAGGTCGATGTCGCTGTGCAGCTTGTATAGTTCGTGATTGAATCTTCTCCTCCAAAACCCGTCAACGCAAACGGGACCGAACATCTTAGGAAGAATTTTTCTCTCGAAGCGACCAAGGATATCTTCATCCTCTTTTAATAAAGTCCATGTTTCAGCGCCTTAAAGCAGGACTGGGATGATCAGGGTCTTATACAGAGTCTCCTTAGTTGTTCGAGATAGGGCTTTACTGTTGAACTGCCTTATAAGCCCCAAAAAACAGGGATTGGCAAGACTTATTCTTCGATTGATTTCTGCGCTGATGTTGTTTTCAGAGTTTATAGCAGAGCCAAGGTAGACAAAGTCCCTTACTACCTCGAAGTTGTGCTGCCCACTGTGACGTTCTGTCCAATTCGTCGGTGTTGGCTGTCCCTTCTTGTTGACAGCATATACTTGGTTTTGCCCTCGTTTATCGCTTAACCCATTTTGGCCGCTTCTGCCTCAATGCTTGCAAACACACCAGTGACAGCCCGCTGAGTTCTTCCGATAATGTCTATATCGTCGGCGTATGCAAGCAGTTATACAGACTTGTAATAGATTGTGCCTCCGGTGTTGGCTTGTTAGTTCCGCACAATCCGTTCAAGTACAATATTAAAGAAGTCAACAGTTTGGGGTTGCTTGTAGTACAAATGCAAACTGCCTGTTGCTTGTTTTTGTTAAAAATAAATTGTTCTGTTCAATAAATATTGGCTTGTTTTTTAGTAATTGCAAAAAATAAAGTTAATATATTCTTTTTTCGATGTATTGCATGTGAAAACATACACATTTTGATGAAATTTGCTTCAAGGGGTCCACGCTCGTTACAGTGAACAATCTCGTTCCAGTGAACAGACCCGGTTTTTATTAGTTCACTATATCGAACGTCTACTGTATTGTGTTTTTGTCTGAGAGCCGGAAGTAACAAAATGGATAGAGTAAACAAATTATGTAGTGCCGAAATAAAGGTTATTACAAGACTGCATCAGCAAAATTTCAAAATCGCGTATATTGCAGAAAAACTGGAAACAAGCCGAAAAGTGATTTCAAATTTCCTCAAACACACTGAAAATTACGGTAAGAAGAGCAATCCGGGACGTCGAGGGCCGTCAGTGAAAGGGATAGACGTGCAATTCTAAGAGTTGCGTCGAATTCTAGCTCGAAAAATCGCCCAACAAGCGGTTGTAAAAACCAATGTAAGAAACGTCCAAAAAATATTGAAGGGGCCTCCAATAATATAGCGAACAAAAATTAAGAAAAAAACCACCCTTCACGGCGAAACACAAGGAGGATAGATTAAAATTCGCTATGGAGCACGTGCATTGGAAAAAACGATGGCGTAGGGAACTATTCACGGACGAGAAGAAGTTTAATCTCGACGGCCCCGATGGTCTGGCATATTATTACCACGATTTAAGAAAAGAGGAGTCCATGTTGAACCGTCGGCAACATGGCGGTGGAACTGCTATGATATGGGCTGGAATAGGATACAATGGTAAAACTGAGATAAAGTTCGTACCACAAAAAATGGATAGCAACAAATACCTGAATTTAATTGCCAGTGAAATAACGCAACCGGCTCGAAAAAATACCAATTTGCCGGTTTGCATACCGCAAAGGTTGTCAAAAAGTTATTTTCGGACAACAATGTTGATGGTTTGGATTGGCCAACGCGATCACCAGACGTAAATATTCTCGAAAACTGTTAGGGTATTCTTGCAAGATCTGTATATGCTGAAAACAGGCAGTACGAGAACGTTGACGAGCTTAAACAAACCATTCCTTCAAACTGGCATGGATTACGACAAAAAGTATAAAAAAAATTGTTTAAATCGTTGCCAAATCGAATGGCAGAGATAATAAAAAAAAGTGGAGGTTCTATGTATTATTGATAGTTAAAAAGAAAACAAGTTATTAATCAGTACAATGTTTTTGAAATTAAATGCTACAAATGTGCTATCTTTTTTTAGCACCTGAATTTGATTCTTTTTTTTATTTTTGCTATTTTTGCTGTTTTTTTTATTTTAGGAAAAACACTTCCAAGCAGAAATTAAAATTATTTTAATTTTTGTATAAAACAAAATAATCATTAAATAAAAATGAATTGTGCTATATTTTATTCCCACACTGTATATTGGTTAATCCTTGCGATTTCCCCCACGTCTGAACAGGCGCCTATGGCCTTGACTGCCTCAAAATTGTAGCTATTACATTGCTTCTGTCGCAGCAATTCTAATTGAAGAGCTTAGCATATTAAGCTCTAACTACCGACCCATAGCTTAAACGGCCGTGCTCTCCAAGGTTATGGAGAAAATTGTCAACTACCACCTTATGAGTTATCTTGAACGAAAGCAGAAAGTATGATCTAATGACCTACATATGTACCTGTCGGAAAATAGGAACAAGTGTATCACTGCGGAGAATGCAGATTAGTTGCTCTTGATATGTCTAAAGCCTTCGATGGAGTGTGGCACACACATACATACACATTTGGTGCAACCGCTCATGAAGGTCCTAGGTCTAGTTTCTTGCAACCACTCGTATTATGTGAGTTATAAATATTTGTCGCATGAATGGAAGAGACCTACAGTTTTGTACCATATCCAAAGGGCAGTTTTTATTTCGTTTTTGAGAAACTTTTTCGTGATAACAATACTCTCACATGTTTGTCAAACGTTAGAGGTGGGACTGTAAAAAAAAACTTTTCGGTGTTTTCTCGAATTCGAACATTGAGCCTCACAGCATACTAACCACTGCGCCACGGCTCCATTAGAATGTGTCATAGTGCCTTCTTAAATAAGCTCCAAGCCCATAGTGTCGACGGGATTTTTTCGAAATGGATTGCGGGTTTTTTAATAAATCGATCAATATGAGTTGTTTGAGATGGATGTACTTCTAACCTATTCTTAGCCAATGCTGCTGTTCCCCAGGGCTTTATCCTATCTTCGACCCTGCTTTTTATTCAAACCAACGATCTTCTGCTAATTACAATCCAATCCATTCCTCTGCAGATTGTAGCACTACTACAGTGACAGCGAATGTCAACTGAAATTAATTCTAATACCGAATTGAGTTCAATATGTGCTGTATACTGCCTTTGAAGCAGGACACTACTGTAGATAAACTAAATATTTATGGAGTTGACATTGAAGTATTCGATGGCTTCTCAATGCTTAGCGTATATGTTAGCCTAGATCTTCGCCTACAGACTTGACATCAATTTATAAAGCTTACATTTGTCCAAAACTTAAAAGCAGCTCGTATGTTTGGGCGAGGATCCCCAATATGTGCTTGAATTTACTAAATCGTGTTCATCGCCAAGCTTATCAATTGATCGGTGCTCAGTCCATTAGGAGCCAAATTCCTTCGCTTGAACATTTCCGAAAGGTTGGATGCTTAGCGCTTCTATATCGGTACTTTCACCACATATGTTCGAATAAAATATACACTCGTATTTGAGATCCACTCGCCCGTCTATTCAATCGCAATGCACGTGAAGCAGCGTATGCACATGACTACGTATACACTTAAGAAATTATTTTCGGTCACTGTTAAGTTCAGAATATCGTTTTCAGCGCTACAATATGAATGTGCCTTCCTCAGTATTGTATATAAGTATGTATGCCCGTGCATATATTCCTTCTTTTCACTCCGTCACTGGTTTTCTGACGCTTTAAAGAACTGTGTTTTAAGTGGTGGAGGGCATTTCAAAAAAAAAATTAAAATTGGTTTATATATCTTTTGAATATCTTTAAATTATTTTTTGCTTTTATTTGTATAGGCAGTTGCAAGGTTTGTGTATTTAAGTCTTCTTCTTCTTCCTATTTCAGCAAGGTTATGACCTGAACTCAAGGGATCGTAACCCTCCCACTTCACTGCATTTCTACTGATTGGCCTGTTTGACCTCAGAATATATAGGCAGTCCTCCCGATTTGGTATCATTTCGTTACTGGGGCAAATCAAATAATGGTTGGGTTGCATTTGTGTGATCCATGAGTTTTTAGGCCTGCCTTTCTTTCGCGATGTCTTTGGCACGTTCATTACTTACTTTTTTAGGTGGCGCTACAGTTCGGAGTGAATCTGGGCCCCAACCAAGAAGCCTCTCCATTTAGCTCGGTCTTTAGCTAACTGCCTTCAGTTGTGCACTCCAAGTTGGTCGATGTCCCCTCGAACTTGTGCGCACCACCAACGGCGAGGAGGTCCTCTACTGCGTCGTCCCTCCGGGTTAGATTCGAAGACTGCGGGCTGGAGCGTTGGTGTCCATCCGCTCTTCATGTCCTAGCCATCTCAGACGTCCAATACGCAGTTTTTTGACTAGGTCGATATCGCTGTACAGCTCGTACAGTTCGTTATTGAATCTTCTCCTCCAAAACCCGTCAACGCAAACGGGACCGAATATCTTACGAAGAATTTTTCCCTCGAAGTGACCAAGGATATCTTCATCCTCTTTTAATAAAGTCCATGTTTCAGCGCCATAAAGCAGGACTGGGATGATTAGAGTCTTATATAGAGTCTTCTTAGTTGTTCGAGATAGGGCTTTACTGTTGAATTGCCTTATAAGCCCCAAAAAAACAGGGATTGGCAAGAGTTATTCTTCGCTTGATCTCTGCGCTGATGTTGTTTTTAGAGTTTATAGCAAAGCCAAGGTAGACAAAGTCCCTTACTACATCGAAGTTGTAGCTGCCCACTGTGACGTTTTGTCCAATTCGTCGGTGTTGATTATCCCTTCTTATTGACAGCATATGTTGTACTTGGTTTTGCCCTCGTTTATCGCTAAATCCATTTTGGTCGCTTCTGCTTTAATGCTTGCAAACGCATGGTGACAGCCCGCTGAGTTCTTCCAATTATGTCAATATCGTCGGCGTATGCAAGAAGTTGTACGGACTTTTGATAGATTGTGCCTCAGGTGTTGGCTTGTGAGTTCCGCACAATCCGTTTAAGTACAATATTAAAGATGTCGCATGACAGCGCGTCACCTTGTCTAAGACCTTTTTTGACATCAATGGTCACGTTGAGGTCATTACCGACCTTGATGGAGCAGCGAGCGTTCTTCATCGTTATCCTGCATAGACGAATAAGTTTGGCAGGGATGTCAAAGGTAGACATGGCTTTATAAAGCTCTTCTCTATAGATTCTGTCATACTTACTTACTTAGGTGGCGCTACAGTTCGGGGTGAACCTGGGCCTCAACCAACAAGCCTCTCCATTTAGCTCGGTCTTTAGCTAATTGCCTCCAGTTGCGCACTCCAAGTTGGTCGAGGTCCCCTTGAACTTGTGCGCGCCACCTACGGCGATGATTCCCTCTACTGCGTCGTCCCTCGGGATTAGATTTGAAGACTCTGCGGGCCGGAGCGTTGGTGTCCATTCGCTCTACATGTCCTAGCCATCTCAGACGTCCAATACGCAGTTTTTTGACTAGGTCGATGTCGCTGTACAGCTCGTATAGTTCGTGATTGAATCTTCTCCTCCAAAACCCGTCAACGCAAACGGGACCGAAAATCTTACGAAGAATTTTTCTCTCGAAGCGACCAAGGATATCTTCATCCTCTTTTAATAAAGTCCATGTTTCAGCGCCGTAAAGTAGGACTGGGATGATCAAGGTCTTATATAGAGTCTCCTTAGTTGTTCGAGATAGGGCTTTACTGTTGAATTGCCTTATAAGCCCCAAAAAACAGGGATTGGCAAGACTTATTCTTCGATTGATTTCTGCACTGATTTTGTTTTTCGAATTTATAGCAGAGCCAAGGTAGACAAAGTCCCTTACTACCTCGAAGTTATAGCTGCCCACGGTGACGTTTTGTCCAATTCGTCGGTGTTGGTTTTCCCTTCTAGTTGACAGCATATACTTGGTTTTGCCCTCGTTTATCGCCAAACCCATTTTGGCCGCTTCCGCCTCAATGCTTGCAAAAGCACCGGTGACAGCCCGCTGAGATCTTCCGATAATGTCTATATCGTCGGCGTATGCAAGCAGTTGTACAGACTTGTAATAGATTGTGCCTCCGGTGTTGGCTTGTGAGTTCCGCACAATCCGTTTAAGTACAATATTGAAGAAGTCACATGACAGCGCGTCACCTTGTCTAAAGCCTTTTTTGACATCAAAGGTCTCGGTGAGGTCATTACCGACCTTGATGGAGCAGCGAGCGTTCTCCATCGTCAGCCTGCACAGACGGACAAGTTTGGCAGGGATGTCAAAACTAGACATGGCTCTATAAAGCTCTTCTCTATAGATTCTGTCATAGGCGACCTTGAAATCGATAAAGACATGGTGAGTATTGATTTCGACTTCTTGGGTTTTCTGCGGGATCTGCCGAAGTGTGAAGATCTGATCGATGGTGGACTTTCCTGGCCTAACAACACACTTATAGGGACCAATCGGGCTGTTGATAAAAGGTTTCAGGCGTTCACACAATATCGCAGAAAAGATCTTGTATGCGATATTGAGGAGACTGATGCCTTTATAATTGGCACAGTTGAGGGGCTCTCCTGTGGATCATTGTTCATTTATATCGCCTTTTTAACGGGGTTCAAATGATCTCTTCTTTGAATATGACAATACCAGCTGAGCCGGACGTAGGATCCCCACTTATGATGGCTCCATCGTCAGCAAAGAATAACTGATGTACTTTGAGGTCCGTCACTTTATCTTCAGGTTTGTGTACTTAAATATATTACGAGTATAAATCAAATTTAAGATCTGCTTATAGATACATAGATTTTTTTTTTGTCGGGATAGGAAACACTCGACTGGAGCACTCAGACACAACTGGTCCATTGTACTAAATACATAGATACTCGAATCTAAGAGCCGAGTATTTGGTTCTAGGACCCGACTAACATCCGACTTCAAATCCGGATATTCGGGTACTCCAATTTCTAATCCGTTGACATATAATGCGGATACCAATAAGACCTACTGCAATCATTTTATTAGTTAACCATCTGTGACTTATCGTACACTGAAAAAGTTCTGTCTTCTTTTTGTAAAGGTGATACATAAGTTGGTTGGAAATACTATTAATAGAACGTAGACAATAATCTAGATTCCCTATACTAATAAAATGTTCAATAGTACTAAAGCTTTAAATGCGTCTCCAAAAACCTCAAATAGGTACCTAAACTTGCACTCCATTATCCATTATTATTCGTATGCAATAACCAAGCATCATCGTAGTGACATCAACATGAAAAATAAAACAACAATACGAACACACATTGAGGAAAACTCAGGCACGGATTTTCTTTACCCTCCCTCTGCCTAAATTTTCCGTCATCCCCTCCGCACACTGAAGAACACATCGAGTGCAAAGGGTAAGCGGAGAGCGTACATAAGCGATGTACAACACTCAGTACTCGCTTGGCCTGTGTGTTTTGAAAAAAGCACAGCACCCGTTCCGAACACGACACAACTACGAGCACGAAAAGCAATCCACCGCCGCGAATCTATTTTCTAAGTTTATTTTTACCCAAATTTATGAATGTTTAGATTTTGAATCCGATTGCGGTGCTTGTAGATGGATCTTGAGATTAAGCGGATCCGCGGGCGGCAACAACGTTCGCGGAGGGGTGTGCGCGGAATTCGATTTGAGGATTTGTTCGGGGCGCGATGGTACAGCCATAGTGTACTACGCAGCAGGAGAAAGAGAACGAGAAGGAGTTCGTGTTCTGTGTTTACGACGGCAGTGTGATTTAATTTTAGTTTTCGATGTGAGATGAGGAAATGCCAAGCAGAACACGAGCAACCGAGAGCCAACCATCCGCGCTTGTTGGCTGGTTTCACTCGCATCAGTTGCTCGACGCTGTATCTGTGAATTGATCTGGTTTTCTTTTGGTTCTCGTGCGTCTTGGTTGTGTCTTCGGAGGAGCACATCACTTGGATATATCTGAGATATTGTTCGTTGGTCAAAGAGTAAGTGAATTTTATTTAATTTAAGTTCAAGGATTAGACGAAGGTTTTCCAGATTCGCTGGTTAATTTCTTTTTTTTTTTTTTTTGCTTCTGAAATGTCATTCAAAATGGTTCTATTGATGAACATCGCTTTTGGCTTTAATTCCTCGAAACTGTTGTCTAATGCTCGTCATTGAGTGGGGAATTGTGTTTATTTTTAGAAAAAGAAAACATTTTTCATTTCGATTACTCACCAACATTAGCGGCTGCAACAGCAACTTAATTATTGGAAAATTTTTCATTTTCTCTTTTGTTTTATCAGAATTGATTTTATTTTTTTTTAATTAGAGATTTAGCTAGTTTTAGTATGGAAGACTGTTTGTTTACTTTTTCTGAGTCGAATCAATTGGGGAAACATAATTAATCAATTACTGATTCACGGATTCTATTAAAAGAACAAGAATAATTTTTAGATACATTTCAATTCAATACAGAGCATCCTTCCCATTAATAAAAAAGTCCCTTTCTATGATCAGCATCTGCTAGAAGTTGCTAACGTAATTGTTTTAAAGCTGGGAATTACATACTTCTTTTTTACTGAAACCTGATAGGTACTCGTACGTAATTCTCTAAAGGTCCTTAGCTTAGTTGTAAGTTCTTCATACTCGTATAATGTTCCCTTTATATCATTATTTGCAGAACAAACGGCAAGTATTTGTTTGAAAAGAGGTTGTAGCTGTAACATTGGCCCCTTATTGTTATTTTTGTTTTTTCGAGGTCCCAGTTGCCTCTTCCTAAACTAATTACAGTATGAACTCGGTAATCGCAACACTTGATACTCGCAACTCCTCGATTTTTGCAACACTATAAAACATAGCATTATAACCTTTATAAGTGCAACTGCTCAAAAAAAAAATTCCTCTATAACTGCAACTTCCTATGATGTTAGTAAGTAAATATACATATGCATACATACATACATATGTATGTTGTTTTTTTGTTGTTCGTCTCTTTTGTTCTCTTCTCATTTATCTTCATATAGTATTATGAGGAATTCACAAATGACCGTTTTCACGCCGTTTCGTTCAAAAATCAATGATCAAGTTTAATAAAATAAATAAAATAAAGTTTTTAATAAAGAAAATATTAGCTTTCTGTTTCAAACCTCGCAAAAATTACTCTATGTATCATATTGCTCCTTGTATATTTTTTCCTCGGTAGGTGCAACGACTGCAGTAAATGCAACAACCCCGATTTCTATCAGCTGCGATTACCGAATTCGTACTGTAGTTAGATGTAAGTACAAACCTTCTCTTTTGCAATCGTCTGTACAGTGATAGTTCCTCCTTCTTCGATAGTCCTACACCAAGTTTTTCGAAGTGACCTGCTTCATTTTTTGTCTGAGTGTATGGGATCACTTATTTACCTTTACTCCCCCAATCCAATTCAAGCATCTACTCCACGATTAAGCGAAACATATGCCTAGATCCTGTTTAGATGGATCCCTTGATCATCACTACTCCACGATCGACCTAATAATGATAAAATGGAAAAGGGACGGAACATTTTTATATTTCTTCGTGACTGTCCCCCCCCTCTTTACCCCTCACTCTTCTCACCTACATACTATGGATATATCAGAGTTATGGGTAAACATCTGTACCCATCTGAAATTCTTAACTCTTTCGACATACGAGTACTGTCCAACAATGCTTACCTGTTAGGGGGTTTATGGGCTGTCAGAAGCCTGGAGTTTCGCAGAGAGCACCACTAAGTTCGCTAGGACTACTTACTTACTTAGATGGCGCTACAGTCCGGGGTGGACCTGGGCCTCAATCAACAAACCTCTCCAGCCAGCACGGTTACGAGCCAGCTGCCTCCCTCCAGTTGCGCACGCCAAGTTGGTTGAGGTCCCCCTCCACTTGTTTGCGCCACCTACCGCGAGGTCGTCCTCTACTGAACCGTCCGTCCGGGGTGGATTCGAAGACTTTCGTAGCCGGAAGGTTGGGCTCAATCCGCTCTAAATGACCCAGCCATCTTAGTCGGTGTATGTGAACTCTTCTGGCTAAGTCGATGTCCTTGTACAGGCCGTATAGTTTGGCATTGTACCTTCTCCTCCACTCACCGTCTATGCAGACGGGACCAAAGATCGCTCGAAGAACTTTTCTCTCGAAATAACCAAGGGCATCCTCATCCGGTTTTGTCAAAGCCCATGCCTCTGCGCCATACAGCAGAACTGGGATGATTAATGTCTTATAAAGAGTTACCTTAGTAGTTCGAGATAGGGCTTTGCTACTCAATTGCCGTTTTATCCCATAGAAACACCGATTGGCAAGAGTGATTCTCCGTGTGATCTCCCTACTGATGTCATTTGCGCAGCTGACCATAGAGCCTAGGTAGACAAAATCCTTTACTACCTCAAAATTGTATCTGTCTATTGTGGCGTTCCGTCCAAGACGCCGATGTTGGGTGTCCTTTTTTGTAGACAGCATATATTTTGTTTTGCTTTCATTGACCGCTAGACCCATCTTTGTTGCCTCGATCTCAATACTCGTAAATGCCCCATTGACGGCGCGCTGAGTTCTTCCGATTATGTCAATGTCATCGGCATAAGCGAGTAGTTGTACAGACTTGAAGAAGATTGTACCTCCGGTGTTGGCTTGTGAGTTTCGTACAATTCTTTCAAGTACTATGTTAAAGAGATCGCATGATAGTGCGTCGCCTTATCTAAGACATTTCCTGACATCGAACGGTTCGGTGATGTTCTTACCGACTTTGATGGAGCAGCGAGAGTTCTCCATCGTCATTCTGCACAAACGGACGAGCTTGGCAGGGATGCCAAGACTAGACATGGCTCTGTATAACTCGTCTCTATACACGCTATCATAGGCAACTTTGAAATCGATGAAGTGGTGGTGCGTATCGATTATATACTCATGGGTTTTTTTCCAAGATCTGCCGTAGTGTGAATATTTGGTCAATGGTGAACTTTCCCGGCATGGTGCATACTCCTTACCAACTCATCTCCTCCTGCCTTAAAAAGTTCAGCGGCAAGGCCGTCGGCTCCAGCAGCTTTGTTGGATTTGAGTTTAGATATCGCTATCCTCACTTCATTCTGATCGGGTTGACGGGAATCTTGACTGTCATCGTCACTGTTGAATGGCTCATTCTGCCTGACAGCGGAATATTGTTCATCATCGCCGTTTAACAGTCTGCAGAAGTGTTCCTTCCATATCCTCAGCACCGACTGCGATTCTACTACTATATTGCCATTTTCCTCCCTGCAGGCTTCTGTCCTGGCTTTGAAGCCCTGGCATGTTCTTTTTACCTTTTGGTAAAATTTTCGAATATCATTCCTGCAATAGAGTCTCAATCTCCTCGATCGAGCGCTTCTCATGCTCCTTTTTCTTCTTTCTGAGAAGTCGATGTTCCTCTTTTTTCCTGCGCACGTAGAGCTCGTAAGCAGCTCTAGTCCTTCTATGCAGCGCCGCTTTGTACACCTCTTGTTTAGCTGCATGTGCTTGCCGGCATTCCTCATCAAACCAAAGGTTTCGTTGTGGTGGCCGAGAGAATCCCAGTACATCAGAGGCGGCATCTCTGATGGCTTGTTGGCAACGCTGCCACTGGTCTTCCGCATTTGCATTTGGCGGCATAGGACTTAGATTAAGATTAAGAGAAACTCGATCGGCAAAGGTTCTGGCGGTATCTTGCGATTGTAGCCGCCCGACATCAAATTTCCTCACGGTATTTCGTTGATTTCGCTTTCAATGAATAAGTTTAATAAAATAAATGAAATAAAGAAAATATTAGCTTTCTGTTTCAAACCTCGCAAAAGTTACTTTATCATATTGCTCATTGTATATTTTTTCCTCGGTAGGTACAACGACCTCAATAAATGCAACAACCCCGATTTCTATCAGTTGTGATTACCGAATTCGTACTGTAGTTAGATGTAAGTACAAACCTTCTCTTTTGCAATCGTCTGTACAGTGATAGTTCCTCCTTCTTCGATAGTCCTACACCAAGTTTTTCGAAGTGACCTGCTTCATTTTTTGTCTGAGTGTTTGGGATCACTTATTTACCTTTACTCCCCCAATCCAATTCAAGCATCCACTCCACGATTAAGCGAAACAGTTGCCTAGATCCTATTTAGATGGATCCCTTGATCATCACTACTCCACGATCGACCTAATAACGATAAAATGGAAAAGGGACGGGACATTTTTATATTTCTTCGTGAATGTCCCCCTCTTTACCCCTCACTCTTCTCACCTACATACTATGGACATATCAGAGTTAAGGGTAAACATCTGTACCCATCTGAAATTCTTAACTCTTTCGACATACGAGTACTGTCCAACAATGCTTACCTGTTAGGTGGTTTATGGGCTGTCAGAAGGCTGGAGTTTCGCAGAGAGCACCACCAAGTTCGGTAGGATAGATATGTATATAATTCGCGCACCAGTCCGTGTAGAAGGTCAGCTAATGCTACTGGTAAGGTTTAGCTTCATAGGGATGCTAGTGCATTCTATGCTCTAGGTGTGCTGTTCAAAATAAAGTGACATGTTGACATGGTTATTGTATATTGGGCAAGTGCTCGCATGGTAATTTTTTATCTGGTCTGGTCTTCTTCTTCTTCTTCCTTTTTCAACGAGGTTATGGTCTGAAAAACAACATATCCTTCCACTTCACTGCATTTATGGTTGGCCTGTTTGACCTCTTCGTTACTGAGGCAAACTAAATGCTGGTGTCGTTGCATTTGTGTGATCCAGGCGTTTATAGGCCTGCCCATCCTTCGCGATATCTTTGGAACGTTCATTGATATTGCCTTGTTAACAGAGTTCAAATGATCTCTTCGTGGCAATACCAGCTGAGCCGATCGCGCTCTATTTTTCGTAAGATGGTTTCCTTGACGTGAAGTCTTCCACGGATCTTTGAACTTCTCATTCGATCAAGCTGTGTAACTCCTGCTGTCATGCAAAGCATCTTCGTCTCAGCTGCCGTTAATTTACTTATACTTTTTGTACATTGTCCAACATTGTGAACCGTATGTGAGCGCTGGATGCACACATGCGTCGTAGAGCCTTCTTTTCAACTTAGGTGGCATTTTTCGGTCACAGAAGATCTACCCTACGCTTACGCGATGATTGATGTCGTCATCTCAGGTTGCTTCGCTATTGATCATATATCACAGGTATTTGAACTTTTCGCAATTGAGAAGCACTGTTCCATTCAAATAAAGGTCTGGAAAAGACTTGAGTGGATCAGAGAACGGGCAGCACAAGTACTCCGTGTTTTTTTTAGCTAATGCGATACCCATTTCCCTCCAAAACGTCCTGCCATACGTCAAGTGCTTCTTGCAGGAACGTAAGATCCTCACCTATGCTGGATCCATTATCAGCAAAGAATAATTGATGTACCTTGTTGTCCGTCACTTTACCTTCAAGCAGATAGTCAAGGACTGTAATAAAGAGCAAAGGACTTAAGACACTTCCCTGGTGCATCCCGACTTTGATTGGAAACTCTTCGGTTACTACAGCGGGGCATCTTCCTCTTGTCTTTGCTCCTTCGTACATGTCCATGATCATCTGTACCTAGGTTTCTGGTACCCCTCTATCTGGTCTGGTCTAGTATTTTTTTATAAAGTGTGTATGTATGTTTGTTTTTGTTTATGATGTAAATACTTAATTATAAGTATAAGAATACTTCCTGTCTGAATAACTCACCTCATTGCACTTGATGAAGTTCAATTATACGGCTGTTATAAAAAAAATAAGGGTTATTATGTATTGATTTTCGATTTTAATAAGTTGAGGGTTTATGGTATGTCAACGCGTCTGTTCATACCTGTTTTAGCCCCTTGCTCTATGGTTGTATGATGCAACACTAATTGCAGTGCCTTTGACTGGTTGTCATCATGCAACTACTCAAATAATATGCCTTTAATATGTACACACGAGAGATGCTTGCTTACTAAATTGCTAGCTTTTGGGAAGGTGTAAGTGGTTAAGCGATTAAGAGGACACACATGTTTAATTTAAATCAGCATTTTACTAGCCTCCAGTAAGTCTTGATTTGAGGTTATAGTTTTTTTTTTTGTAAATTTTTAAATGTCTGTTAAGTTAACCGACAAAGTTATTAGAGATTTGAATTTATTTAAAAGAATACATTTTAGTAGAAAGCTTCTAAGTGAAATTTTCTTTTGTGGGCGAGAGTTGGGCAATTACAAAGAAGGTTTAGGATAATTTCCTCCTCTTCTTCGTCAATACGGTTTTTACATAAATCATTTGAGTATACGCCGAGCCTTGTTGCATAAAAATAAATAAATAAATAAATATTTGGCGCAACAGGTTTTTAAGTGCCAGAGCCTAGCTTCTCGCAACCACTCATGTTGTGTGCGTTATATTTTTCACACGAATGGAAGGGACCTACAGTTTAGAGTCGTATCCGAAGGCCAATTTGTTTTGAGAAGCTTTTTCGAGACAACAATACTCTCGGATGTTTGTCAGACGCTCGCGAGAGGTGGGACCGTGAAAAAACTTTTTTTGTGTTTTCTGGGATTCGAACTTAGAACTTCACGCGTAGTGATCCGACACATTAACCACTTACGCCACGGCGCCTTGTTGCATGCCTGTCTAATAGACAGTGTCCAGTGATAACATCTGCTGTAGCGTTAATGTGCAAATTGTTGAGAGGAATCAAATTCTTAGAGCGTTTCAGATACAGCTTCGGCCAAATCCGTTTTGTCGATAGACACGTTTACAAGTTTAAATTTAAGTTTACATGTAGCGATCGGTATACCTTTTATACTTTTTTCTGGTAGGATAGGTACTTGTGGCTCCATACCTGGTGATTTCATGTCATGTCCTTTATTTTAATCCCAATCGAAATGGAAAGGGGGCTTTGCAAAGTCGACAGAGTGCCCAACGAATTTTCGGAACTTTCTTGAAATAAAAATCATCATCATTATCAATCAGTGTAAGGTGAGAAAGTCTGTAAAGTGCTTTGTGACACGTTTACGCAAAGTAAAATAAAGTAAGAAGTTCATGGGCGGCTGGTCTTGAAATTCAATAAATTATTTTTCTCTTTATTCCATCACCTCCTAAGGAATTATAGTGTTTTGGAGTAGACACCACGCATTTAATGGGAAGAATGTCGGCTTTTAGTACCCGGTTAGATTAGGTGGTTTGGAGACCAAAATCTTCCAAAAACACTAGGCAACAGAATGGGCCCATCGCGATGCCTAGGGTAACCTAAAAAAAGGCACCAAAACCTGAAAACATTCATTCCTCAAAAGCATTTAATTTCCCTCCAAAATTTTATTAGGTCAATGCCAGTTTACTAAAGAAGTAACTACTTAAGTGTTTCATTCCTAACATTCGTAACTGCTTAGGTATGTGTGATATCTTCTGCAACACATAAATCGTTTCAGTATCTACACGCAATCGAGCGCTTGTCCTGCGCTCGCCAACATCAGGAAAAGCAGCGAAGAGAAATAGAGACACCATACAGATCTGCGTTGCATACAGCAAATGCATGTGGCACTGTTCATTTAACTATCTAATTTCGCTGCATGCAGAACTCTGCACATGTGTTTCCGGCATTAGTTGCACACGCCGGTGGTTGGACATTTATGACAGCGTAGCGAGTTAATCCACCCCCATGTCTTACCAGTTGATCGGCAAGCTCGTTTCCTTCTATACCACAATGTCCAGGCGCCCAACATAGTCTTACACGGTTCTGCGCGAACAACGCCTTTGAAGCATTGTGCGGCATTTCTCTACTAGGCTAAATCTGATAGCATTTGATTCTAGCGCTTTGAGCGGCCTGATTATCGATATAAATAGCGATATTCTTATCGAATACTAATTTTAACTGCAGTGGATCCGCAGCTTTAAGTAGAGCTAAAACCTCTTCTTGAAACACACTGCACGCATCCGGAAGTCTCAAACATTTTTAGTTCTGGCTCCGCATAGTAGACACTAGAACCAATCTCGTCTAGGGTTTTGGCGCCATCAGTGTACCTGTGCCAATCCTCTCTTTTGGGGAACGTTATTACGTATGGCGTATCAAAATCCTGTAACGGAAGTATTTCATCACTTAATGATGTTCCGGTTATAAGAACACGTTAAGAATTGAGCAGTACCCCACGCTGCTATTCTTGAGAAAGTCCGGTTAGGGAACAAGATGATATTATAGTATTTTTAACAATTCTGGGTCTCGAATCGATTAGGTATTTCTGAATCAGGATGTGAAGTGGATTTGTAGAAAAAAGACTCACAGAGTATTACATATGTATATCTGTGGCAACAAGTATACTTATGCTGTTATTGAAATATTTTTTGTTTTTAACATTTTTTATATAATATTCTCTCAGGAAAGCCGAACCTATAACGCTGAAACATTGCCTCGATATGTCTGGAATTCATTATCTGAAGCGGTTACTGAATTGGGGGCAGGGAAATGAGACGATAAAGACATCTTTGAATACGTGTTTTGGAATGTTTAAAGGCACTTATGCTGTTATTCCTTTTTGCCACAGATATATACCATTGTCTGATAAGTCCGAGTGTCTGTATTGCGCTACAGATGACGTAAGAACTGAGACTGCTCGATTCCTTTCGGTTCCGATAAGTTACTGTTTTCTATTTTATTTTATAGGTGTAACGGATTATAAAAATATAAAATAATTTGAACTTAGTAAACAAAAAAACATTCCAGCAATAAAGCATACATTAGTGGCTTGAAAACTGCCCACTTTCATCACATGACTTAATCTACGTATGTATGTAGATAATTTATATGAAAAAAATGTGACTCTATCTTGAACTCAATTGTGTGCATATCCAATCAGTTTGATAAGCCTGTCCGAAAACCTGTCCCTGAATTTGATAAAAACATGTCAATTGCTTTGTCTTCACCTTGTTTCAAGCGGATCACTGCGTAAAACCCCCTCACAACCACACCTAAATTCTGCGTAAAAATAACCAATAAACAAAACTAGATTCACGAAAAACCAAAAACCGATGAAACAATGCACCTAGTAATCATAGCTTTATCGTAATCATTATAGGCTCCCCGTAGATTCATCAGCCTCGTCCATTAGTTTAAAAGCTTACTGTTCCTCTGTGATAATAAACCTTATCAGTCAGAAAATGTTTTCATTTTTCATTTACTGTAGGCGAGTGTTTACTCACTAAAACACACTCGCGTACCACAGTGTACTCAAACTCGACTTAAGCTTTCAACTTAAACAACGACGATGGCACTGGGCGACGACGTCGACCCACGACTATGTGTGCTGGTACTGTTAGTATGGCAATTTTTGTAATCTTTAATTTAAGATTAGATATTCGATCGCAGGTAGGTGGGTAAACGAGAAGGGTAAACGCGCGCTTATGTGTACGCTTATCTTGTACTTACGCTCGTTTCAGTAGTGCTCATCGTCGTTGCTATAGTGGTTTCATTCGGTTATCATTCGGGAGGACAAAGTTACTCAAAATCACTCTGAGGTTTTGTGCGTAGAGAAAGACACTGACTTGGATTGAAAATTTGACCAGAAAACGACAATTTTCTGTTCTGTTCTTTTTAGTTTCAAGACGTCACTTATAAAACGAATCAAAATGGAGAAAACTCCCCGTTACACACAAAGGGAGAGGAACATGGTTCTTGGTTTTGCTGCACAATACAAGGATGTTATAGAGAATAAGCGAACGGATGCAGAGTCGAATCGAAAGAAAGACGAAGTGTGGCGAGTAATAGCCAAGGAGTTTAACTGTCGGGTATATCATCAGAGATCGGCTAAACAACTGCGACAACTCTACAAAAACATGAAACTTCTGCTAAAAAAGGATCTCTGCAATGATGGCAAGAACTCAAAGTCGTTTATGGACATATTGGAAGCATTGTCACAACAGGAATCCATCAACCAGTACCTCTCGTCGAATGGTTCTCCCAGTGGCACACCGTACAGTGGGCGGCAACCATCGAAAATCGAGTTCGATGTCGATACAAAGGTAAATATAAATTAAAAATGCTAGATAAAAACTTTTATCTGAGAATCTTTATCTCATTCTGTTCTGTAGATGGCCGGCACATTTGACAACGATGTGATTGTCATAAAGTCTGAAGATATTAGTGACAATGATCAATCGTCGTCAGTCCACAATGGCGACATGGACGACGACGATGATTGCCTTAGCACCAAAGACATCCCCGAAGTGTGTCTGGAGGAGGAGGATGAGGAGATCTTCAGTCGACCGCCCACACAGCAAACACCCGATATAATGATGCGGAATTTACACAATATTGGGCGTAAGTCAAACATTAACCATCTCCATGGGAACGGTCATTCGTCTAGCCCCTCAAATCACATACCGCCTGAATGCGCGTCGAACAAAAACGAGTTCCTTCTCAATCTGGCCATCGAAGAGCGAAAACGCAAGATCGATCTCTTGAATGCACAAATAGAGTACTGGAAGACACTCACCCGAAAATTGGAGGTCACAGGCAATGCCTGTGGTCAGCACAGCAGCTGCACACCGACGTGCCATTGCCATTTACCTAAGATGAATGGCCACAACCAAAGCTAGTCACAACACTAATCGGCTAACCTATTTTTTTTTTTTTTTTGTACAACAAAACCAAAAAGAAAAACTACAGGCACACATACACAAATGCGCGTAACTATGTAAGATGATTTATGTTTTTTTTTTTTTTTTGTCCTCGTGTCAGTAATAGGTTGACTATTGTTTAGAAATGTACAAACGTGGTTCCTAATCTAGTCTAGTAATGCAATGCGTATAAACCCAAAGAAAATGAAATAATTCACAAAACAACCAAAGGATGGTCAAGTTCTTGCCTAAGTTTGCCATAAAAAAAAAACGATTTTTGTTTTAAACTAACTTTTAAGTTCGACAGTCAGCTATAGGCCGCAGAGGATTAAATAGCGGTGCAGCAATTATTTTGTATGGAGTACTCTATCGTAATTGTGTACTGTGTTTTTTTTTTACGTCTAATGTCTTGTCGTAATGTTTAGCTATACATTTATTTATAAACTAGTACTGTTTAGATTTAATTTTTATTTTTATTTTTTTTTTTTTAATTAAAAGAAAAAAACTTAATAGAGTATATATGTAAAGTAAAAATGCATGAAATTGAATTTATCAATATAGCAACCAAAGAAAGAAAAGTAAATTGGAAAAGGAGAACAATTTATGTATGAATTCCTAGTCAGTAAATTATTTTTTAGTGTAATAAAGGTGAAACTAATATAATATCAGTGTTTGTTGAAATCATTTCTAAAGTCGGAGTTATTGAGTGTACTTATTGCGACTAACCGCTGCCATAATTAATTTGATTCGCGGTGATTTTAGTCAAATCGGTACATCAGACATTTGGTGTGTACATGTGATAAAAAAAATTGTGCTACAACTCAAAGCCAAACCTGAAATACTGAAATATCAGCTAAAAACAATCGTCCACACCATCCAACAAATGGTTCGTTAAAGATTTTGCAGATTGCTCCGAACGACATCCTTTGCTTTCCTCGACTTGTTCCAACGCACAAATTCCATCTTCTTTAGAACTGCTTATCTAAATAAGAACAAACAATACAAGGAGCTATGTGTAGTAAAACAATCGAATTGAATTGATTAGTAGAAGAACAGTACAAGCACCAAACATTGAATTTTGGGCTTAAATAGCCAAAATGCTCTACGTATGTAAACCTGCCAATCAACAAAATAACAGTACATTAGAGAGCCAAATGTATACATAAATGGACTACGCTTTTCACTGATTGTGTAGAAGCACAGTACAAATGCAGTTATTTCTGTTTTTCTCAAAAGCGATATTTTGTACATGTACTGTTCTTCCACTCACCAATTCAATTATGTATATAAAAAACTTTTTTGGTCTAATGTCCGGGAACTGGGGGGACGTACTCGAGCCACTTTCTCGTTAAAAGTAGATACTCTGGCAGCTCATTTTAAGTCTTTATTGACAGCCGATGTTGACTTAAGGCATTTTAATACGTACTACGTAATACCCCAATATTGATGTCTGAACTAGAAATACATTGGATCTATCCAAAATGAAAAGCAATAAAGCTCCATGTATCGATAGCATTCCGGTAGAGTTTTATAATTTGAACAACATTTGCTACTTATTTATAATAAGTTGTACCTATATAACAACACCTGTGTACCAAACAGCTGTAACAGAGCTCTTATATATGCCATTTTTAAAAAGGATGATGTTAACATACCGGAACATTTTAGAGGCATATTCATACAAAATTCCGTCAGAAACATCTTTGCGAAGATCATATACGAACGATTAGCAACATGGATTGAGATTAGGGAACACTTAAGCTTATTCCACGCTGGGTTCCGTGCTGGCTTCTCTACGTTAGACCAAATTTTCGCCCTGACCAGCATAGCTAAGAAATTCGTCAAAAAGAAGAAAAAATTGTATGCTTGTTTCATTAACTTTAAAGCCGCTTTTGATACGGTGAATAGGCAAGCTTTGGATACTATATAAACTGTCAACAGTTGGAATCTCTTTCAAGTTCTTACCAATGTATACCATTTTTTTTTGGCGTCGACTACTGCAGGTGTGTGGGGCGGAAATGAGGTATCAAACTGGTTCGATACTTCTGCAAGAGTACCCCAATACTGTATATTGAGCCCTATTCTCTTTGCTCTCTATATTGACGACATCTGCAATAGTCTACCTATATGAGTACTTTTCGGTGAAATCAAAATTAAAGTTTTGATATATGTGGACGAACTAGTGATGTTGGCTGACAATCCCTCCACTCTCCAGTTGCAAATTAACAGACTTCAAACTCATTGTGAAAACTGGGACCTGCAAATAAATGTCCAAAAAACAAATATTGTGATTTTTCAAACTCTTCAACGTGTAAGACCGCCTAAAGAAAACTGGTTTCATAGAAACGGTCGCATCGAAGTTGTCAGTGTGTTTTAATTAATGATGTGCATAATCGAGTGATTTAAGGAATCGAGACATTAGTACTCGAGTGGTCCGTATAATCGAATTATCATTCGAGATATGAGTGCTATATGCATATGAGAACAAACACACCAAGTGTTTGAATACACAAGGTTCTCTATTCCACTCATATCGTCTTCTTCCTTTATCAGCGAGGTTATGATCCGAAAATAAGGGATCATAACCCTCCCACTTCACCGCATTTCTACTGATCCGCCTGTGGGGTTCGCCTATTCCACTCATATCACGATTGGATATATGAGATGAGTACCTGAGTAAAATAGTACTCGATTCATTTTAAAGCCAGGTAGTAGCAAAGAACAGAAACATAGCAGAATCGCGTACATTTGCAAGAGAAAACCGGTTGTTGGCTCTATTTCGCTTTGCTACTACCCGCCTTGAAAATGAATCAAGTACTATTTTACTCGGATACATATCCCATATCTCGATTCTTGGGGAGTGTGCTCTCATATGCATATAGCACTAATATCTCGAATGATCATTCGATTATACAATGCTACCCTGTAGTTACACGAATTCAAAAACTGAGAGTGAGAACTGCGATATGAGACATGAGAGATAAGACACTAGTTTTTTTTTTTTTTTGTGTTTACCCTTTGCGCACGTTCTCAATTCCCGCTACCTCGACAGACGTATGCAGGAGGTATAGTAAATCATTCCAATGATTTCAGAAGATGTCTCGAGATATCTCAAGACATTGGAAGAATCAATTATAATGGCCCATCACTAGTTTAAATGTCTAAGAGTTCTTTTTACCCCAAGCTTAAATTTTAGTAAACATGCCAAAGTTAAAAGTACAGAAACTAAGGCAGTTTTGAACATAAGGTCTGTTCGCGTACCCTCCCAAAACAGCGAAATTTTACGAAAAGTTACGAATTCTTACGAAAACCTGTTCGAGTACTGCGAATTTTCGTAGTTTTTGACAGAAGAGAGCGCTCTCGAGAGAGTAAGAAATTTCCCCATGCTGCGAATTTTAGTGCAAGAAATTTCTGTGGGCTAGTTTGTGAAAACTGTCAAATTGTAAATCGCTGTGAATGTGATTTTTTGTTCGATTGTTCCTTCTCTTTCTTTCTTTCGCGTACAATAGGGTTTGAGGTTTGACGTTTAAAAAGTGGGCAACTTTTGTGGTTCAACGCGTTCGTTTACTTTTTCGTAATTTTACCTCTCTCTGAGAGAATTTTACCCCCACTTATGGAAATTTGACGAGTTGCGATGCAGAAAGTACGCGAACAGACCTATAATGTGGCCTAAATTGTATTCTAATCAAAGCAATAGATCTGGTGTCGAAATATAGTATGTTCAACGCAACGGTAAACGTGTGCATGTACTATGGCGTACAGGCTTTTGGGAATATACCCTTTGAAGAACTCGAGGGAGTCCAAAGGTTCTTCTTAAAACGCTTATTTCGATTGCCAAACTCGTCACTAACCTGCGTTATACATGTAGAGTCAGGAAAAGCACCCATCTATGTTCAAAATTTAAAAGCTCACTCTGACTACCTAACAAGGGCGATGAAAAAGACTGGTAATAGCTTGCACAAGTCAATAATGGTTTCTCTTCTTCGAACTAATGCCTCCCCTTCTAAAATTGGAATGAAATTGCTTCAATCTCACTGGATTTAAGAGAGTCGAATGCCGATGAATGGCAACAAAATTTCTCCGACTTTTTTCCAAAATTGATGTATCCTATGTATAGTACTTCAATGAAACGTCTACTCAGGCAGACGGCACGATTACCATGTCCATATTCGTTATTCGGAAATTGTATAAACTATTGAAATAAAGAATTTCTATTCACCTTTTTTCCGAGGGCATGCGGAAATCTTCCATAGATACTATGAGAATAGCAAGCGCGTGCTCATAGTAGTGTCAGATTCTTACTGACCAAAAAACACCACCCTTCCATATAAATTTGATAGATATTGCAACTAAGTAATAACTTATCAAGCAATTTTTCTATCACGAAATAAAAACGTTTGGCAGGTTTCTTTCCACTGAAGGATCCTGTATGTTCCACAATCTAGACGCAGTTAATCCTTATCTCGCCAGATCGAAAGGTTTTGTCCTTTGTAGTCGGCGCAATGAATTGCTCTCATCCTAAATTTGTAGGACTGTATTTTTGACATGTCCGATTAATTGATTTCTATACTTTCTCGCGAAGCTTCTAATTTCATCTTCGATTGTCGGAATTCCGAGATCCCTGTGGATATCGTCATTTCTTTCTAGTATACCACGGTGTTTGGACAATTTCTCATATATAAATCTAAGTGGCAAAATGCGTTTGTGTCCCTCTACCGCCCGTAATTTTCAACCAATTTACTTTTTTTTTTTTTTTTTAAATGAAGATAATTACGGTACAAAGGTGATAGGCAACGCACACCGGGTTAGGTGCAGCAACGCACGCCGGGTGCCAGCTAGTTTTATTATATTTTGGAAAGTTTGCAAAATATTAGCATTTGTTTTCTTCGTATAACTCCAAAGTTGTATACCGTAGGTCCACACTGGCTTTAGCACTTGCTTGTATAAAAGCAGTTTGTCTCAGTACTGAGCTGGGAATGTTTTCCGAGTAACCAGTTCATTTATCTATATTTGATTTCGAGTTCTTTACGTTTCATTGCGCTTTGCAGTTTTGGAGTCGTTTCTTCGATTGTTTTACCTACTGCTAGGATAGCGG
This sequence comes from Brachypalpus laphriformis, assembly GCA_945910035.1. Classification (NCBI taxonomy): domain Eukaryota; kingdom Metazoa; phylum Arthropoda; class Insecta; order Diptera; family Syrphidae; genus Brachypalpus; species Brachypalpus laphriformis. Next base: position 113,101,663 of record OX246753.1, on the reverse strand, counting down.
TGTCATCGGCAAACGTAGCAAGGACAGTGCCATCTTCTTTCCGTATATCACGAGTATGTATGTATATAACAGGTAGAGAAGCGGGCCAAGAACTCTTCCTTGCTTTACACCGGCCGAAATTTCTGAGCTCCGAGTATTCGTTTCCATGCTTAACACGGAAAAGTATATTCCCGAGATATGATTCTAGAATATACGTACTTTCTGCACCAAAATTCGCAGCCTGTCAAATTTCCACGAGTGGGAGTAAAATTACGAAAAAAACTTTTTAAACGTCAAACCTCAAACCCAATTGTACGCGAAAGAAAGAAAGAGAAGGAACAATCGAACAAAAAATCACATTCACAGCGATTTACAATTTGTCAGTTTTCACAAACTAGCCCACAGAAATTTCTTGCACTAAAATTCGCAGCATGGGGAAGTTTCTTATTCTCTCGAGAGCGCTCTCTTCTGTCGAAAACTACGAAAATTCTCAGTACTCGAACAGGTTTTCGTAAAAATTCGCTGTTTTGGGAGGGTACGCGAACAGACCAAATATCTTACTCGATACTGAAACTTCTACTTGGTCATTGCGAGCTATTTCGGGAGTCTAGCTAACATGCCCTAGGGGACTCCTATTTATTATTATAGATAGGCATGGTACTAAAGGACTAACACTATGATCTAAAAGATCTTTTGCTTGTGGCCGGAGAACCTCTGAAAGTTAAGTTTGACTATGCGTTTAAGGATCTTAACTTTCTCATTGAATGTGTCGTCTTAGTCGTCGAGGCGGAGTCGGCATGTTTTCAAATACTTTTATGTCCAGCTCCTTTAGATGGTAGAAGCTATATGTCGCTTAAGAGACCAGTTTTTTGTATTCTTCTGTCGGATAAGTTAATTGATCTCTTAGGTTGAATGAAATTTCACTTACCATATACAGGTGTTCTTGTAGCTCACAATCACAAATCACAGAAAATGCGAGCTCACAAGAAAGTAGATCTCTTTGAAGACAGGAAGCTGGTTCAGATTATTCAGACAGCTTCCTATGATCTGTAGACGTTGTGTCCCTTGCATGTCTACTTGCTACCAAGACTTATTAAAGGAAGGAATGTCTTATAGGAATTTGGTCATGTGGTTCTCGCTGTTGCCAAATCGGTTCAGGTTATACTCACCCCTATCACAGAACATGTAGAGGAAATTGCATTACAATGTCCAAAATTGATATCAGAGATTTAAAATTTTACTGCAAATTACGAATCTACAAATTTTTTAATTCGTAGGAACTATCTATTGCGACGGAATCTGTCGTAGCAATTCTGGAAGTCGTAATGCAATTTCCTCTATGACAAATTCTGTGATACGGAGGTCTTGCTCTCTTATAGCGAGGGAGAAATCCATTTCTAAACTCTTACATTTTCATTCAGTTTTTCAAATCCAGTCCTGGATCATTGCATTGTATTCCGAATTGTACACAGACTTGATCCTTAATTCCAAACTTACTCATGAGACCCCCTCACTACGTTGTCTTCCATTTCGTTGTCGCCATTTTTGAGTTTTACAGTTGTCAGCCCACAAAGTACATCAGTAAAGAAGGCTTCTAGAATAGGAAAACTTAAGAAAAGTTAGTCGTACGTCTTACAGAAAACGAACCATTTCCATTTTTTTGATTTTATTTTGCAAAATTATATTGACCAACTTAGCGTTATAAACTTAATACTAAAAAAATTCATGTCATTTTCTGTGTGGTATCCTTAAAGAAAGTTCCCTCATCATCCGACACGTATTGGCTTTCCATGTGATCTTCAATACAAGTCTTGAGAATCGTCGACGTAACCACACAATCTCTATTCAGCGCCAGGCTCTTGTGGCAATGTACTATAGCTTCTTCTAGATTCCCCATGAGAGCATAAATGAAACCGATTGCCGTGTACGTCTGCGATGACTGTGGCTTTAAAAGCAGCGCAAATTGATGATGCTTCAGCGCCTCCTCGTATTTCTTGTTCTTCCTGCAGCAATGACCAAGATTGTTGAATAACGATTCCCATTTGGGTGAGATATCCTCCATATTTTGATTCGAACGAGTTGTGACAATCTCGACGGTGGCACGAAAGATGTCCTCAGCGCTTTCGTAACATTGGTATTCGTACTTAATGATACCCAACTCGTGGAGGATGAATACGTCTAGGGGAGCGACAAACAGTGCTTTATAGAAGAACTGTTCGGCTAGTTCAAGATTCTTAGTCATTCCGCATTCTACTCCGATGTACAGTAGTGGGAGATGGCAACCGCGCATCAATTGTGTAGCTTTGAAGTACGCTGCCATTGCTTGATCATGTTCGTTCTCTTTGGCAAAGGAATGGCCATAGGCCAACCAAGCTGGCCCATATAGGCGGTCAAGGGAAGTGGCCTTGAGGAGATATCTCCTCGCTGGGTCACTCTTGCCGATGAGATCGTAGTAGCATCCAACGGCGTACCAAGATATAGCCTTGTCTGGATAGTTGTCCACGAGCTTGTGTGCCAAATAGAAAAGTTTGCTGCAGTCCTTGAGTTCCACTAGGCATCCTATTTGAACGGTCAGCCCATCCCGATGGTGAGGGTCGATCTTGAGCAGCTCATTGAGTACATGGAGGCACTGCTTGTATTCACAGTTGTAGAACAGCTTTAATGCCTTCCCGGCGAGCAAATCAGTGCTCTTTTCCAGTCGAGTCAAGCACGTCAGCAGTGGGATCATATTTGCCTCGTCTATGTCTTTTGTGCCGCTCAGATTGCTGAAATTCATTCGATTCGAATCCCCTTCGGTTGGGTATACCTTCGACAGGCTGTTGTTGAAGAACGACGACTGCACATTCTTCAGATCCTCCAAAATCTTATTCGCCGGCGAGAGGATGTTCGTTGGTGGACCTGGTGCCACTAGATTTGAAATCTTTGTCTTGTTCAGCTGCACCTCGTGCGGCAGTGTCTTCATAATTTTCCCGGTTAGGTCCTTGATTGACTTGAATTTATTGAAACGACTGTTGGCGAGGTTCTCTGCACTCATATCAGTTCCATCTGTCTCGTAGTACTTCTTCAGTTTACTGGAATACAGAGCTGAGACCAGCTTAGTCTCGGCCTCGGTGCACTGCTGATAGAATGGCAAGTGCTGGAGCAGCTCATTCTCCTCACTTGCCATCAGCATGTCGTGTTGGGTCAACGCATCTAAGGCCTCGAAGCAAAACACAGACTTGTGCAGCGCCTGCACGTAGTAGTCCACAGCAAGTCCGCGATTGTCCATTGCCTCATAGATCTTCCCCTTGAAGTAGATTATGGATGCCAGCACGTTGTTCTTGTTGATCTCGTCCGACCAGATGCTGCTGTTATCTCCCAGCACGGACTTGCTGACAAATGACGACGAGAGAAGCTCGAAGTCGATGGTGTTCATCAGAGTGATAGCCTCGTTGTATTCCTTGGATTCGTAGAGGCATTCCAGAACGAGGTACAGACACATGATATTCGAGCGCTCTAAGCCGTGGATTTTGATGGTATAAACCGCTCGCTGGTACTCTCGCAGGAGGAACATGCAATTGGCTTGCATGTAGATGTCCCGTGGGTCGTTCTCGCTCATCAGGGACACCTTTTCGGCCCAAAACAGGGCGGTATTGTACCGTCGCATGTCGATGAAGAACTTTACTAACTTGCGGCAGTCTTCAATATTGATGTAGCTACCCGTGGTGTTTTTACCGAACGCCGAGGTCATCTTTGAGATAAGTAAACAGAAATCAAGTCGGTTGAATGAGTGTTGCTGAGAAATGCTGAAGGAAGCCGCGGTTGGAGCAGCTGTTTGGGAAGATTTGTTTACGTTTCGTTGGCAGCCGAAGATAGAAAGAGACAAAGATATTGCACTGCGTTCAGGCACATAGAAAGGGATCTGCGGTTTTTGAAGAGAGACATTTTGGTATTGAGTCAATTCGCGTACTTTTGCTGTATAAGGAATTTTTTATTAGAGGAAATGAGAAAGGATTGGATTGGATGATGGAGTGTTAAATGCAAATCTAACTTTTATTCATTACTAGGGGAGGCCCTTCATGCGCTGCAACGCCATTTAATGAAATGAAATTAATGTTTTTTTGTGTGTATATTGAACAATTAGTAAACTTAAATTTTGTATTCATGATAACGTTTGGTTAATATTTAATTTGTGAGGTGAGAAATGCCACTGTAGTGTTGGTTGTCATTTTCTGCTTCATTTGTCAGTTTTTCCAAGTTGTTGTTTAGCGCCATATATCGTAAACTAATTGTACTATGTGCATAATCTTCCTCTCTTTAAAACATACTCTATGTCTAAGTCTGAGGCCCGTTGGCCAAGTAGTTTCGTAGTTTATCGAAAACAAACAAACAAACGGAGTTTCATATTTATATATACATTAACTTTGATTACGTTGGAGATATGTGGGATGTAAATTGTATTTAATTTTAAAAATCATCCGAGGCTTGTTAGCATTTCTTGTTTAGAAGTTCTGTATTGACACTTTAGCACCGTTCTCATTGCTCTATTTTGCAATATTTTTAATATTCTAATATTTTCACAATTTAACATGTATGTAGTTGACGAGCAATATTCGGAATGCGAAAGTATTAACGCGCTATAAACTGTTTGAAGAATCCTATCTTTTTCGAGATCTTAGCTCCTAGTTTAGACATATGCCATGAAAACATGCCATTTCATCTTTAACACCGTGAGTACTGTAGTAATTATTTTGAGATTTTGGTGTTCAGCGCCATCTATAAGAAAACTTGAAAACTTTTGATTTACGTGCACTTCTTACTTCATAACAAATATATTGTGTGAGTTTTAGCTTAATCGGATGGTTAGTTTTTGAGTTTTTTACGTACAAACGAACAGGTTAGATTGACTTTTGTAAGACATATAATATATGGGATATTATCTTCAATGAATATTGAATGGAGAATATAGACTTGAGTCAATCTAAACAGCTGATACTTATTCAACAGTTTCCTCCCATTCTCTCTATGAGTTTCATTTGGTCTTTTAGTACGCGACATTTTCAGGAGTAATACTACATTTGCTTCGATGGTTTGGTCACGTAGTGCGTATGCCCTCAGACCGGCTTCCAAAACGCGCCATGGTTGCCGTGCCATCAGGTAGGCGACTCCGCGGAAGGCCTAGAAATAGATGGTTGGACCAAGTCCGACATCTCTCCTGGAGCCGCTTAGGGATTCCTCCTGATGAATTGGAGTCAATGGCGGAGGATCGAGAAGGATGGAGCGTCCACCTGAGCATCCTACCCCCGCGACCCTCATGAAGGGTTAGCGGGCCATTGAAAATGAATGAATGAATGAATGAATACTACATTTGCAGGTAAGGTATTATATTTGCAGGTAAGAACGCAATCGGACCTATTTTTGGAAATTTTTTCACATATAATCCCCCTCCCCTCAGATGTGCAGATCGTACAGTGAAAACAGGCATATCATATACAATGATATTATTAAGCATAGCTGAAAAGAAAAACACATTTACCTTATCGACCGCGCTCGAGTTTGTGTTATTTTATTAAATGGCACGTGGCACGTTTTCTAGTTTTGACCACTAAGAGCTTCAGTGTATGAAATTTGCATGCAAAACGATTCAGTACATTTGTTTCTTTTTAGGGTTGTGGCGGATACACTTTTTATTCCTTTGCCCGGAAATAACATTCTTGTGAAGTATAAAGCCCATGTGACAAGAGAAGAGAGCTCAACCATTCTGAAAGCAAAATCTTGAAAAATATGAAAGAATCCCCAATAAAATGTACACTGTAAATTCACGGTTTTTACTCAGAATGTGAAGAATATTGGCTTCTAGACACAGACGGTTCTATTATACTATAGGTATACATTTGGAGATAGATAAAGTACAAGCAAAAGAAGAGGTTAATGACATATCTTTTGCGTATAATCCAGAAATATTTTTCTCAATTTATGGCGTGATATATGCGCTAAAGTGGGAACTATACGATACAACTATCGTACCAATGGCTTGACAGCTTTAGTGTTCTATACGATAATTGTACGGTGTGTATCCATACAACCGACCGTTGTATCGATAGCGTATGGTCGCATGGTCTTGACTGTACAACCGCTGTCACATGCATAGGTTGTATGGAAATTATGTATGTATGTATGTCTAAAATGGCTGAATAAAATATCTGGTTGTACGTAAATCGTACGCAGATTGTATAATGTGTATGCTGCATACAACAGATGTCAGTACGACAAAGGTAACGTATATTTCCCACTTAACAGTGGTGGAATTTTTGAAATAAAGAGTACTAAACTACGTTATGTTCCGATCATCAATAAGGTATGAGTAAGCTTACCAACTCTCGATCGCACGAAATCTGTGCCCAAAATCATACTCAAAAATCTGTACCTGTCATCAGCCTGTGCGTTATCAACTGACATCTTATTGATACCAGCAGCTTCATCATTGTTTCCGGAGGCAATACTACTGCGGTCAGTAGCCTCTTTGAATACGTATTTGTCCTGGCTCGCGATATGTCTATATAGTTGTGGCTGTTTCTCCAGGAAATGATAGAAATCAATGCAATTGTAAGCTAAATTACATTTCAAGAATAAAATTGATTTCAGTGTGTCGATGTTAACATTGGCCGACTCGGTTTTCCATATATTTTTGATTAAAGAAAAAACGCGTTGGATCGGTGCGCTCGTTCCAGGCAAGCAAAGAATGAATTCGATGATAAGTGAAAAAATCCAAACAGGGCACTTGCGCGGTGTCCATGTGCTTAACAATTTCAACACTTCTTTTTTCTATTGGAACTTTGGCTGTTGCCTGTTATAAACGGAGTGAGCATTTGGAAAATTAAAAATCTGTACCAATTTTTTTTTAATTTGTACCATGTGCCGAAAATCTGTACTGTACAGATAAAATCTGTACGGTCGGTAAGCTTCGTATGAGTCTGAGTTCATTATCTTCAATATTTTGTCAGAAATGCAATTTTATGTGCTTCGTCAACTATCCTGTGAGAGAAATCTACAAGAATATACATTATTTATTCTTGGCGTGGAAATTAGAAAAAGAAGAATGACATAAATTCAAAACTCTTAGTTTCTTATTATTCTTCTAATCCCACGCGGAATGACTCGTCATTCCGTATTGCCAGAACATTGTTTTTCTTAGGTTAGGCTATTATAAAGAGGCTGCAGAGGGCGTACAATCGGTAAGTAGTGATCTATTACAATTAAAATATTTTTAAAAACGTATTCTAGTCACCAAAAAAATTCCACCAAAATCGATTTCATAATTCAGAAATTATACAAGAAACATTTCTTTTGAATAATAATTTCTAACGAAACCCCTCTTTGTGCGAACAAACTCGCACTTGGCGAATTATGATATTCCTCACAGTCATTGATAATGCAGTTCAGTTTTTCCCTCCACAAAATGACAACAAAGTACACTTTGAATGAAAAATTTTCATTAGTGGAAAACCCCATGAAAATTTCGCAGTAAGAGCAGGATCACACCATCTGCCCACTACTGTTATCATTCGACAGACGGTGACAACAGTAGCCAACGGTAGCGGTGTCTGCTATATACCCAGTAGGAGCAGCTGAAATAGCAACACGCAAAAAAAGGGTGAAGCAGAAAAATTGCTCTACGTAGTTTTTCTTCCTTTTTTCCTTCGGCCTGTGTGAGTGTGTAGTGATTTTTGTTTTTCACATTTCGTCGGCCAACTTTGGTTCGGAAAAGGTTTTTCTTTCACCGATTTTCGCAGAAAAATGTAAATTTTGCGCCTTGGGCGACCGAAAAACAATTGAACTGGTGCCTCCACCCGAAGTGAATCCACAAAAAGTCGATTTTTCTTGATGTTTTCTTGTCTCTGCGGTGCTCGTCTTGTGTGTGGAGTGCGTAGGTAGTGGTGTGGTGCGGCCGAGCCGTTAATGAAAATCCAATCGAAAAGAAAATCAGACAAAAAAAAAGAAAGAATTTCTAATAAAAGTGTCATTTCCTGGGTCGATTTCCTTTAAAAGGTTCCCAGCGGCGCGTTCAGCGTGCCCGATACTCGTTCGGGAGTCTTGACTCATCGTCGGCGTCGAACAAGGAATTTTGCTGTGTCGCCCTTTTCGGTGTGTGACTGTCGTGTCCATTTGGGTGCTGCGTTGCTTCCGGTGGCCGGGGAGAGAAATTTTGTTCTGATAAAGTCGAAAGGGGAGAATTGTTGCTTCGCTGGAAGGAGGGCTCGGCTGGCGGCATTATGGCAGATCTCCTGCGGATGGGCAATATCGATGTAATTCAGAAGGATAAACTGGGCTCACCATCGACTGGATCAGAGGACGGCGGTATGGGTGGATTGGGAGGCTTAGGGGGCCTGGGCGGTGGTGTTGGTGGCCTTGCAGTCGCCGGCGGCGGCATTGACCTAGCCGACTTGGCTCACGAATTGGATCAGGATGAATTCGACGGGCCCAACATGTCCAATGGTGAGTTCCTTTGATGTTGTTTTTTAGGAGAATCAGTTTTTTATTGCAGCAATTAATTGGTTGGGGAAGTAGTTTCTCTATAGCGGGTCGCTAAAATAAAAGAGAACATAAAAAACGCAATAAAACATAAACAAAATTGACGCAGTCAGCGAAAAATGATGAGGAAGTAGGTAAAGAAAGAGACGAAGTTAAAAAAGAAAACTTGATTCTTGTATTAATTATAGACCATCGAATCGTAGGGTATGATGCACTCAAGTGGTGGTTATACGGCAGAAAATGTTGTCATCATTCACTGTAGGCTTAAACAGTAACAAGTATGTAGTGCGATACATCGGTCTTGATCTTCTCCTGGCAGGACTACGACTTCCATGGCGCCACACATTGACGATATAGTCTAATAGATATCGACTTCCTGAACAAACATTTTTTTAATGATTCGCTTAGTTTTCGAGATACTGAATTTTAAAAGTCTTGTGAATCTAGCGCCACTAAAGCGCCACATTCGATCTCGAACTTCAATAGAATCCAGTCTATACTATTTCTTTCTGTTGTCAGGCTTTTTAAAAGTCCCAAATTGTAAGGTATTCATCCTCTTTTACATACAAAATTAAAAGAAACTTTTCTATCTTTCATTGAATTGTTCTCAAATGAGGAAAAGCCAACTTATTTTGCCGAGGAAATTGGCTTGATTCCGTCACGATACAATCAACATACATACATATATGTATACACTTTATATCAGAAGCTTTTACAAATGATCGGACTGATATATATTTCATGAGAAATAAATAAATGATTGCTGACCTCAGGATTTGAAGCATGAACCATAAGCGTGGCAATTGACGACGTTACCACTGCACCATTGCCACTACACCCCCACCCCTACTTGATGTCAAAGGCACATCAATCACCCAACAGAGCGAATAATTTTTTCAACCATTTGATCAACCTACTGCCAGTGTTGTTAATTCGATCGACATCTGAGTTGCTTTAAAATAAGGAGTATCTCCCAAAGGAAGATTTTAAATCAGGGTTATCATGAATAAATTTTCCCCTGGGAATTTTCCCCCCGAACAAAAATTAGGTATCTTCAAAAATAGGAAAAAAATTCATCGGAAAAAGATTAAATATCGCGATTGCGTTGAAAATTCTCCTGAATTGTCATTCATGATACCTATTTCTTTTCCGCGAAATTGTTTTCTCTTTTTCGAAGATACCTAATTTTTGTTCGGCATAAAAATTCCGAGGGAAAATTTATTCACGATAACCCTAAATGAGTTTAGCAGCTACAGCTCGCGCCATTTTGTTTGTCTACTTCATAGCAGCTTTATGCAGACCATACACGATTCAATTCAATCATCAACTCAGTCAAAACGCAGTGAAATCAACCCGTGTGTGGCTTGGTCGGACTGACTCTTTATTTCATGAGAAATAAATAAATGCTGGCTGACATTGGGATTTAAACCATGAACCTTAAACGTGACAATGCTAGGCCATTGTCTTACAAGAATAAGTCAATCATCTTCTGGATTGCTCAACTTTTCATTAACTATTCGCGTCGCCCACCATGCACCAGTACCTTTATACCTATGTATTGTACATAATATACTCTGAAAGTAAAATTTAAATTGAATTATTTTCCACATCGTTGCCAACTTTTTCACGTTATTTAACGACAAATATTGTTTATATCATTGTTGTTATGTTTAATTTCGAGAATAAAGGGCCACCAATAATAAAAATACAAAATTACCTCAGGTACAGTTTGTCAAGAAAATATTTGCAAAACCGAAAAAATGTACAGAAAATAGATTTATAAGTATGTTTTTATTAATTATATTATATTATAATTTAATTTTTGTATTAACTGTTTACTGTAATTTACAAAAAGAAAAGAAAAATCAGACTAAAACTAAGAAAAATCTAACAAAAAGCTACAAATATTAGTTTTATCAATGTCAAACAATTCTTTGCAACATTCCCTAAATCGTTAAATTTCATGTAAAAAAAAAACTAAATAAAATACATTTTTTTAAGTTTTAATATTTGGCATATCCGCCTTTAGCTTTAATGACTGCCTGTAACCTACTCCTCATGGACTCTATGAGCTTCTGAAGGTCGTATTCCTCAGGAATCTTAAGCCAATCCTCCTTTTTCGACTTTGGGCCCCTTTTTGCCACCATCTTTTTTAGATAAGCCCACAAATTTTCAATGGGGTTTAAGTCGGGACTTTGGGCAGGGGTGTCAATTACATTAGCAGTTATAAAGCAATCACTCTCTACATAAATAGGATTTATGGTTTGGTTCGTTGTCCTGGTAAAACTTAAAACGTAATTTATTTCCGTCAACAAAGCTGAATTTTTGTACACTTCTTCTCAAATTTTCTCTCAAAATATCTAAATACGCTTCCTTAGTCATAGTTTCATCAATCATTCTAAGTTCACCAACGCCTTTGCTTGAAAAACATCCCCGACAATTTTCCAAATTTAACTGTTGGAATGATGTTCTTGTTTTCGAGGTGGTTTTCTCCAGACTCTCGGTGGTCCTGCATGGTAGTATAACATTACCTTAGACTCGTCACAAAACACAACAGACGAATGTACTCCATTGCAAATGTTAGTCTTTTGCAAATATTCAGCGCCGAGAGCAATGGTTTTTTTTCGGCGACTCGCGATTTATATTTGTTTTTCAATACATATAACTTTTCTGACGGTCTCATGGGAAACTTCAACTCCGCAATCCTTTTTTAAGTCCGTGGCTAACATTCTTGTGCTGACATGAGGGTTTTCGTTTATGGTTCTTATTATTTTTCTTTCATCCCCCCATCTTAGCTTTTTTGGTCTACCTGTTGACTGCCTTCTTTTTCGGTACGGTTTATTATGTTGTAAATAGTTCTTAATTTAATAGAAAACATTTCAGCCAATTCTTTAGCAGATTTACCCTTATAATAATTATAATACACTAAGTCCTATCCTCACTCAGTCGTTTACCTGGCATATTGAATGTTTTTTTTTTTTAAATATCTTTGTGCCGATTCAAACGTTTAATCACTCAATAACTTCAACACAACACAAATGTAACGAAATTACAACTAATTTACGTGTTCTTCTTTCTTAGAGTGATTCCCCTAATAGTATATAATCTTTTACAAAGAATTATTTCACACTGAAAGAAATACCGTTGGATGTGTTTCGTTGTTTTTCTCTTAGTTTTCGGTTAAATTTTCTATTTTCTGTTTTACATTACGGCAAAGAATTCATATGAAAACGGAGTTATGAAGAAAAAGTGGAAATTTCTTATGTATTTCTTAGTAAATATATACTTTTTAATCTCTTTTTGTGTAATTTTTTGGTTTTGCAAACATTTTCTTGACAAACTGTATATAAAATTATTCTTCTTTTTGTCAGTGCTCCCTGCGTAATGAGCGAATAAAACCGCTCATTATGTACGGAGCCAAAAGTCAACGAAAACTTGACGAAACTGAACAAAAAGTAATTATGAGTGCAATATACAAATTCTCAGAGTATTCGCATCATTACGTACGACAGCGCACAAAGGGATAATTCAATTATAGGTCAGCCTTAAGACTTTCAATACTGCAAATGACTAACGTCTTTGTTAACAGATTACGATTTGCGATCGTTAAAAGTTTGGAAATTTCAGTTGGTTCCGCTCGTGTACCAAAAACTTGTAAATTGTCTTCAAACTTAAAAATAGACTTGGAAAGCGCACTAAGTTCCAAAACTTATCCAACAACTTTTACGCCGTGGTACAGTGGTTATTGTGTCGAACTATCACATCTGACGTCAAATGTTCTAATCTAAAAAAAAAAAAAACAGCAAGTTCACGGTTTGCACAATGTACTGTGAAGATAATCAGTTGAAACACCTCTATACATACTCGCTACTATGTACTAGCCTTCAATAATGTCATACTAGAGGCAATTGCGTGTGCATTGTTAAATTCGAAGATATATGTAGGTTCAGCTTTGCAACAGCTTACGAACAGAAATACGATGGTTTATGGTTCAAATCCCGATGTCAGCAAGCATTTATTTATTTCTCACGAAATATATGAAGTTAGTCCAATCAATTGCGAAAGCTAGTGTGTACACAACTGCGCAGACGTAACACTGGCAGTAGCTTGGTCATATGGCTGGAAAAATTGTTCGCTCTGTTGGATGATTAATATGCCTTTAACATTGGTAGTCGGGAAAATATATGTGAAAATACTGTGAATCAAAAAAAAAATAAAATAGAGCGCGGCCGGCTCAGCTGGTATTGCCACGTTCAAAGAAGAGATCATTTGAACCCTGTTAAAAAGGCGATATCAATGCACGTTCCAAAGACATCGCGATGTAGGAAAGGCAGGCCTATAAACGCCTGGATCAGACAAATGCGACGACATCGGCATTTCATTGTCCTCAGTAACCGGGTGATCCAAAATCGGCAGGCCTGCCGATATTTTCTGAGGTCATATAGGCGAACTCCACAGGCGGATCAGTAGAAATGCAATGAAGTGGGAGGGTTATGATCCCTTATTTTCGGATCATAAATCGCTGATAAAAGGAAGAAGAAGAAGACTGTGAATCAAAAGCAAAGAAACAAAGAATCACCCCAGATACTTGGGCGCCACCTGCGAAGATTTCCGAAACATAAACAACTAAGATTCAAACCACTACACCAAATCTTTCTCTCTCTATCTATCTATCCTTTCCATTACCCGCACTATGTAAAACAAGCATTTAAAGGGTATTCATAACCCTTTGAGTGCGCGCAAATTATGTAAAAAAAAAAACATATTGACGTTGCTCTGGCTTGAAAGTTTGTCAGTAGAGTTACACCACAAGGCGGGGTCTACCCTTTGGAATCTTATGGTGAACAAACTTCTACTTATCCCAGTAAGCGAAGGCTCTATGTAAGTATCCGTAATCGGGACAAATTTGTATGTATAGCGTGATTGTTTGGTGGACTGCCGTTTCTAAAGCTGTACACTCCAATCGCCTAGGCAAGATATTCCTGGTGCAATTAGGACTAATCCTTCAATGTCCTGCACTAGACAGACTTTTCCTGTTTATTATACGTACAAATGTACGAGCATATGGTAGGAGACCTAGAAAGGTATTCATTGTGAAGTTGAAATGCAAGTACAAACATACACAGGTCGACGATTAGTCTTCTTTATTGTAGGACTCCCTCCGCCTTCTTTGTATATTTCCTGATTTCTCCTAATTTCATATTAATTGCCAATACACTTTGCCGCGTAACTTACCCATTAGTCACCACAGGGTAATTAATTCTTTTCTCCAAGAGTGCGACTGTTAATATTCGATGCACCATGAAAGTTGGCGACACAGTTCCGTGTTGTATGCAACAGAGACTAGTTGCAAGTGAATAGAAATTAATTATGGGCATATTTTACTTTTTGAAAATGAGTAAGTAAATGGAAATGTGTTGGGCTTTTTACCTTTTACCTATAATAGACGGTAATGATTTCGTAATAATGCACGATCTTCGACAATATACTATGTACATACATATGTACATGCATGAAGATTTTTTTTTTTGTTGCTCCATGGATGATGGATGTGGTAATATTCTAAAGATACTAGTAGTCCGGGCTGCTAACACGCACGGTTCGTAAACTCGAATAATCGATGCCAGGAATGCGCCTACGTACTAATCCACACACTGCACACTTTTACTACTCTCCCCGCGTAACTGTCGTTAAGTATTACTTCGCGGGGCTGGTTATTGATCTTGCATGAACTGTTGCTCCTTCTGCTGCTTTGCGAAATGCATCTAGATGTGATGTGATGTGATGTGATGTGATTTGTATGTGTATTTGGGGTGCAAGTGCATTGCGAATAAAATTATTGTGAGCTATGGGATGGGATACTCAAGTTAGAGTGCCAACTCTAGTTAGAGCGCCTCCTCTAGTCCAACTGCTTTGGTGAACCGGAGTATCTGAAATGGGTCCAGCGAAGAAAGATTCGATTCTTTTAAAATATAGACTAGCAGGTTATATCTTTTGTGAATTAGTGAGAAGGTGTTTCTTCGAAGTCCCTGCAGAATATGCAGTGTCCGCTTTCTTCTATACCCAGTTTCATGAGATGCTCCTTGAGTCTACACTGATCCGTTAGCATGTCTGTCGAAGTCGGTTTTTGCTAACATTTAGGCATGTCTTGCTTCTTTTCAGGGTGTAATACGCCAGAAGTTCTTCGGCCTGCCTCAGTTGGGGAATGACATCTCAATGCTTCCCCCGTTTGCTCTCTTCTTCTCTTTTAAATTCTTCCCGTATTTTATGCGGTCCTAACCATCAGGATGCTTCTCGTCTGAAGAACTGGGTTTCCGAGCCCTTCTGATTCAATTTTCTCTACTCCTGCATGTCCTGGTACACAGTAGAAGGTTACTTTCTCTCACACCGGCTTTGATTTGATCTCATGTGAGTTTAGTGTATTGATTGCGGCCTTCCTGCCTATCTGAAGTGGAAATAAATGAAAATAGTCTACTACTTGCTAATTTAAGACAAAAGAACAAAAACCTTGCTAAAAAGTGTAGATCTTCATGTCCAAAGGACGCATACAGTACGCGTATCATTCAGTCAGTACCTACGTTGCAATCAATAAATCGGTTTATACCTATATCTGCTTTTGCGAAGCACGTCCCTGCGGTTTCGTATTTGAAGTTAATCAGGGTTATCGCGAATAAACTTTCCCTCGGAATTTTCCCCCGAACAAAAATTAGTAGGGAACAAATTCATCGGGGAAAAATTAAATATCGCAATTGTGTTGAAAATTCTCCTGAATTGTCATTCATGATGCCTATTTACTTTCCGCGGAATTATTTCCTCTTTTTTGAAGGTACCTTATTTTTGTTCGGGGGAAAAATTCCGAAGGAAAATTTATTCACGATAACCCTGAATAAGTCGTTGAACGTATGTTGTTACTCCCTATCATTGCACTTCATGAAGAGTCTAGACATTTCATGAAATACTAAGTGACCAGATAAAAAAGGAAAAGAGCAACACAATCTGTGGAAAAAGTGTGGACCGTCATCGGTATCTTCAACTACAGTTGCACTATGTAGTAGGTGGGCATGGCCATAGTTTAATACATCGTGTCCACAAAGAAACTGACTACCTACTAAGTAAGTAAATTCTGAGCAATATGTACTATCTGTTGTATCAAAAACCCCTTAAAGGAGGTCACTAGAATGTCATTATTATTCGGAAAAGGTAGTAAGAAAATTAAATCACGCCGCACATACCCCATCATAATTATTTATGCAACCCTAAACGAAAATTTGAATGATCTGCAACTAAGGAAAAATCAAGAGATTTTTTTTTTAAGATTTACATATTTAAACAAATTAATAAAATAGGGTGAAAATGATGCAATGGGTAGTGTGCTTGCTCGTTAACCGATGCATGCAGATTCCAGGTCCAGCGGGGAACAGCAGTTTTCAGCCACCCGAGTAAAAAGGAAAAACAAATAACATCCAAGCTTTCTCAACCACTGCACCAAAGAAAGGTTCCACAAAGTTCAACCTAACTGGAACTATAGACGCCACCGTTGACTCCATCTAGGGAATTCGTCCGTTGCCGCCTGGAACAGGAAGAAGTGCTCTAGTGAGAAAGCACTCTCTCCCGCTCTTTCATCTGCTGCCGCAGAGAATCCGCCAAACGGGGTTGGTTACCCATTGGATTAAGGTACTAGGCACCCGGCTGTCACCGCGTGGAGGTTGAGTGTAGGAGTTGGTAGGCCTCAGCTAGGTGAAAACGCTTGGTGTTTTCATATGATCGCATGCACTACAATTTGACCACCCTGGTAGTTCAATGCTTTCCTTATATTCTTAAAATTATTACTCTTCTTATACAAATTTTAAAAGTCATAAACATATGACAACTAACTTACGTACATACCTTATACAGCGCACTCGTTTTTTTTTTTTTTGTTTTTTAATTCCTTACGTAGTCTGGGCATTCTATTAAAAAGTCTTTCAAAGTCTTCTGGCTTCATTTGTGTCCATTCATACTGTAGTTTATCCCAAATGTCGGACAATGCGGATATTTCTGTTGAGTTCATCCCACAATTGCTCGATAGGGTTTAAATCAGGTGACTGAAGGGCCAATCTTTTGCCATTTGAGTTAAAAATGTTTGCATAACTTAGTATCACTGGAGAACAAGTCCTTTACCAACTATCCTGGTACTAGATGGTATAGCATGTTGTACCGAAATTGTTTTGTGCCCTTCTTTATCCAGCGTTGTACCAGGAAAACAGTCCCAAATCATCCAAATGATCTGATGCAAAAAAAAAAAAAATCGATTTCTTTGGTACCACGAAGGCCAAGAAGGACTAGGGCCTAGCTTCTCGCAACCACTCGTATTGTGCGCGATATATTTGACATACAAATAGAAGGGACCTACAGATTTACGTCGTATTCGAAGGGCAATTTTCTTATTTGTTTTTTTTGAGAAGATTTCTCAAGGCAGCAATACTCTCGGATGTTTGCCAGACGTTCGCGAGAGGTGGGACCGTGAAAAACTCTGTGTTTTCAGGGATTCAAACATTGAACCTCACACGCAGTGGTCCGACGCACTAACGTAGAACTCTAACCCAATAACTTACGGTTCAATTCTTATGTTGTTTTCCCCATTCGAGTATTTTTCTTTTGTTTATTAGAGGTTTTCTAACTCCTATTATTCTATACAAAACACCTTCCCGAAGTACCATTTTTGCAGTGGACACTTCAATCTATTATCTGGTAACTCTCTTCTCGTTTATCTGGGCAGCGATTTCGGATGGTGTTAGTATCAGTTTCCTTTAATTAAAATAACTACTCTACGACCTTCGGCTGAAGTTGTTTTTGCAGGACAGTGCAACCGTCATCGTCATGTAGCAATTCATATTTCCTTGTTAGGACGATGCAAAGAACTAGTACTAGTACTATTAAGGAAGTCCGAAGGTGGTGGCGGAGCAAAGATCAACACTTCGTGAGATTGAAGTCAAGCTTGAAACAATTGCTACCTTGATGCCTCAATCGCACAGGCGGATCAGTAGAAATGCAGTGACGTGGGAGGGTTATGATCTCTTGTTTTCGGATCATAACCTCGTCGAAATAAGAAGAAGGATGCATCAACCCATCCATAGTGTATTTGCCTGGCTCCTGTGTGGAAGCAAATGCAATTATTAACCGATGATCGAAAATTCCTTCATACTGAGTCATTTATGGTAACTCAGATCAGTATGATCAAAATTCCACCGTTCAATTTTATACAACGTAACATTTATGTATTTCGTGTATCACGTCCTAGTTTCTCTTTGCTTTAAAAGCAAGTCTCACAGTTAACACATCCGACAAGATGAATTGTACTATAGGGTATCTTCTGTTCCGATCAAGCTACCTTACATGCACTCGGTGTGTCATCTTCCACGAGTTCTTAATTTCCATATCATGAGTCATCTTTGTGTGTGAATCTCCATCGAAATCTCAGGAACGTTCACATATTTTGCCCTCTCTTGCTGTGTCTCTGTCCTCTTGTCATCTTCATTAACATCCACCACAGAGTGTGTAAAGAGTATTTAAAGTTTCTTTGTTAATTGTTACACACATAATTACAAAATATCATTAAATCAAATCGGGAAAGACAAAACGACGACGACTGCTGCTGCGTCGAACAGAAGAAATCTCAAACCCAAAAAAAAAAAAAAAAGCAATAATGTCCAACCAGTGCTGGGGCTAGTGGCCGATGTCATTACTGCTATCATAGTCGTTTGTTTGTCATAATAGCGACAACAACAACAATAACAACAACAACCAGCTAGCAGCAAGGCAGCCAGAGCCACTGGCAGTCAGCTAAGCTAGCAAGCACCAGCAACAGCCTTGTGTGGAATTCGAGTGTTTTTCGCTTATATTTTCTTGTTGGTCTCTTGTGCCTTGCCCCCTTATGAATCGATTGTCTGATTTCCATCGAAACCGAATGCCAATAATAATCACATCAGCAGTAGTAGTGGCAACAGCAGCATAGAAGAACACGGTTGTTTGTGGAAATTCGATACGGCTATACTAGTTGTTTGTCTCGCGCAAAATATCATCATCATCATCATCATCGAGAAGAATACGGCCGATCTAAGAAAAGAAATCATTTGGGGCCACAACACCTGCAAATGTCTATCAAGAGCACCGGCAGCACGGGAACATGCGATTCCAGTAGCGGCATTTGTAAGTGATTTGAAAAGACAGACCACAGAGCGCTGCATCATCACCTGATTCCAATAAAAAAAGTGATGTAACACCTTTTGTTAAATCGAATTTCTTAAGAATATTGTCACATTTTGTAACACTTTTCGATGTCTCTGTGGAAACTTGATAATTAACGGGAATTCTTATTTGTGTTTTGTTGTAGGTGAACGGCCAGCGATTATTGCACCGCCAGAAAGTGAATGGTATCATGGAAGATTGGACAGATATTCAGCCGAATCCCGGCTGAGGGGCACCGGTAAACTGGGAAGTTATTTGGGTAAGTAATGTAATGAAATAAAGTTTGTTATTCACTTATTTGCGATTTCTTTTAATAGTGCGCGAGAGCGACAGGAAACCAGGGTCGTATGTGTTAAGCTATTTGGGTCGCACCGGTATCAATCATTTTAGGTGAGTACAATTCAGAATGAGGGATTGTATTATATAGAAGGACAGGGGATACAAGGGGCATCCGATAAAGGATGTTCGTTCATGATGTTCGTTTGTATATCTTCTTTATACATCTGTTTTGATTGGCAAAGGATAGGAAGGATCCATTCTTTATAGCTTACCGCGTATATTCAAAGAGGTGCACTTCGAAATTAATGCACCATTTCGCAAAATTTAGTTAAGAAACTTTAAATACGATGGCGCGCTGTTGTTGTCATATTATATCCCATGAGGGTTTAATAGGAAGTAATTTGCTTACGTTTAATGTTTCTATTTACAAATTTGAGGTATTATGCCTTTGATGAGGACGTCTGTTGCCTTTAGGCCTCTTTTGTTCAATTATCCTAATTCGGGTGTAGATGACCAGTTTCTTATCTTATATATACTTATTTGATTAGATTAGATTTCACGGTCAAAAAGGCAAACTTATACAAACTTTTTATGCCAATCCGAAGTCGATACTAAATTTCAGTTTCAACGCAATCGAATCGAAACAGAACCTGCTCATAATCATAACACTTGAAGATCGAATCAAACTCTTTTTTTTATGAAATTTTCTCAGGAGAAATGAACTTCTAACGCTAAGATAGCGTCCCGACATGAATGCAGATGCCTTTTGATTTTACTCTAGAATAGGTGGAGTGTACCTCTAAGCCTCCTTTTTCTGCCACCAAAGGCATTTTGGTAGAGAGATACGAGTATTTGCGCGGCTGCTGCGGCGCAGTTGCCTTGTTGGAAGCCCAAATGTAGGGATAATATTCATTCCAGTGCAACATCCGCCATAGTGCTTCTATAGTAATTGTAAGCATAAGTCCGCTTCCTACCTTCGATAAACCAGCGGTAGGAGATTTGATTTTTTTTTCACAAAGGATATCCATTGTACTACCGGGCAGGAACCTTTCTTTGGCTATATTAGTCGGCAAAGCTTGGATGTTATTTGTTTCACTTTTATATCCTAGTTGCTGTTGGTTGCAGTTGCCCGCTGGGCTTGAACCTGTACATCGGTAAGAAGCAAATACTACCCGTAGAGATTGGATGTTAGCCTGTACATTAAGCGAACTGAGTAGATGTAAAGAATGGATTGAGTATTGTGTTGTGTTCGGCCTCTGGCGGAATCTGGCGCACAACTCTTCTACGTATTCCTTACGGTAAGAAAGTGTTCGCACTTCACTCATGTGATGTGTTGTGGCGTGTTTTTGATCTGTCGCTTCAATCGTGCACCATAGCGCGGTAAAACAGTAAAAGGGCTTACAGACGCGTGGAGATGTGGATGGATGATAGAGAGCAAAATTACCTAGATTGTTTATCTATTGTTAACCCAGGCTTGATCTTTAATTGGCATGCTCGGATGACTGCAGTTCAGTTCAACTCCAGTTGCTTTGATGACTCAAATCGAAAGTGGATTCGGTGGTTAGATTCGTCTATGATGAAAGATAGGCGCCCAAGTGGCCTTTTCTTTTGTGAATCAATGCTTGACATTTCATAAGAAGGTGTACTGCTGCTTCTGCAGTGTCCATCCTCTTCTATACCCAGTTTCCGGAGATGATGGTTACGTAGATTTTGATTTATTTTCTGGTTGTTATATTCGAGAAGTTCTTCGTTCCATAGTTCGTGTAGTCCTAACGATCAGATCCAAAAAAAAAGGAATTTTCGAGTCGTTTGATGCCAGTGGATCAGCTGCTTCATGCCCATCTACTCGTCCTGATATCCAGCAGAGGGTTTTGTTATTAAATTGGCCTAATTTATTGATCAAAGGCAGACATTCCCGCAGCCTGTACCTGATCTCGTGCGAGTTCAGTGCCTTTATTGCCGCGATGTGTTGTCTTGCCCGTTATATTTTCTGTAGAGGTTGAATTGGACGCATCTTTTCAACGCGTGAATCTCTGCTTGGAAATTTCTGCGGAATGTCCCCAGAAATTCTGATTATTTAATCCTGGGTCCCTATACAACATTTGGCAGTGCTTATCGAGTTCAGTGCTTGGCCTCTTTTTGTTTCTAAGCCTAGTATCGAATTTTCTCTCAAAGCAATCTTTCCTAACCATGTTGCGACTGGGTCAGCCTGAAAGTGGAATCGATTTGAATAGAGTTTCCTTACAGACGACTTTAATTATTCTATATATAGTTTCCTTAGCGATTCTTTCTAGCACTATGTGTAGAGGGGTGATCACCCATACTGCTGCTGTGGGATAAGTTTTCGTCAAAAAGCTTATGCCGCGAGACAACTTAGCACTCATTTTTTTCGTGTGACCTGGTGTGCCATCTCACTGCTGAAAGGTTTTTTTTTTTATGCACTGGACGTCAACAAAGCGCTCAAAGGCAGTCCGTCCGTCTATCATGCCTTTGTATCCAAAGTAAATTCATTAACCTCCACAGCTTACTTCGTTTCCGCATAATTTTGGTATGCCTTATGTAATCGGTTAGTGAAATTTAATCCAAATCTCAAGTTTTTTTTTTTTTTTCTAAAACAAACTCATAGCACCTTAGCCTGAACTTACAAAGTAAAGTTTGGGGAATGAAAAGAGCGATTTAAACCGCGTTTAAGCCCGTGCACTGAGAACTTCTCCTACAGCGGCGTTCCAAACCATGCTTCACCTACTTCCGATTGACATCATCAGTAAACGATTGGCTATCATCGGCAATATGACTAAGAGGCTCCAACCAATGGAAAGGGCAACACACTGGGCACACTAAAATACGGTACGTCGGCCGCAATTTCTTTGAGCTCCGAGTATTCCTTTCCATGTGTAACACGGAAGATTCTTTTCCCAAGATATGATTCTAGAATATCGTATAGGCATACAGGGAGAACTTGTGCTGAAGGGGGGCAGACAACTTTGGCCAACACTTAACAAATCTAGGTTCGTCGGACTCCTGAAATACAAAAGAGGAACTCTCTCCAAAATAACAAACGTTTTCAATGGGCACCCTGTCATAGGAAGACATGCCCAAAGACTAAGCATCCCCTATAATGACTTCTGCAGAAGCTGTAGGGATGAAGAGGAAGAAAAGAACATGCGCTTGTCCTGCACTCACCTACTATGCGCTTGTCCTGCACTCGCCAATATTAGGAAGGCCACCATGGGTGAATACTTTTTCAATGATCTAAATGATATCGGCAACGCCTACACGGCTAAATTTAACTCCTTCATACAACGAAGCAAACGGTTCCTAGACTAAGAGGGTGACCCACCCGCCGTACACATCGGCAGTACAACGGACCTATTTCTGGCCTAAGTGCATCCTCATCGAGAGCCGACTTTAACCTTTTAAAACCACTCGTATAAATAAAATTTAAACAAAACATAAATGGTTCTGGTGCTTAGTCTACACCACAGGCGTGCCAAGTTTTGATGATGCTCGGTATCACAATTTAGAATTTAGAATGCTTATTCGGCAAAAATCGCCACAAATTATAATTTCTTCACACACTACAAATAAAAAGAGGAATATTATGCTGTGAAAGCAAAAAAACGTTTAATGGGTTGGCCTTTAATAATTAAATGAGCTGATTTCTGTGCCGACTTCAGTAATGCACTTCTAGTTGCGTTAAAGTTGTTTACCATATCAACAGTTGGAGCAAAATTTGTACAACAAATTTGTTTGACTTTGGAATGAATAAATCTTGAATCTAAAGATTCGAGAATCATTTTTGAAATGGGTTTTGTTTTAAAAGCATTCATCAAAGAAAAGGCTCATTCTATAACAGAGTGCAAACGGTGCACTCAAAGCAAACTGGCTTAGCTCAAAGAATTGCTTTGCTCTTTTGAAATTCTATGCCAAAATTGTCTCGTATCGTCTTTCGCTGTTCCTTCTGGATACAATTTTTCTATGAGTTCTCTCGGTTATTTTCATGGTCAGAGGGTCAATGGAAATAATTTTTTTTGGAATAAGTTTTTTTTTTTGTGGAGACATAGTCTTGAGAGTACGCTGCAGAAAGGTTCTAGACAAATGAATTTAAGTTGGGAGCCAGATCCGGCTGATCATCAGCAATCTCATTGGCGGCGATGTCCTTGTGGCCAGGGACCCAAGTGAGTGAGAGGGTGTTGTAAGCTGCTTGAGGGTAATGAGACAGTTCCAAACGACTCAAAGCTGAACGATTTGAGAATTTTTATAGCTGTTTGGCTATCTGATAGAATGTTAAAGTGTGATCTTCGGAGGCCTCTTCGGATGCATTCTCTGGCGCATAGCTCTATAGCATAGACCTCCCTTGGGACATAGAGGTGTTTTGACCTAATGGTACAGCAGATTTAAAATTGGGACCAAATATTCCGACACCCACTCCATTTGCCGTTTTTGAGCCTTCGTTGTACCAGTTGATTTGTCGATCCATCTGAGGGAGCTGGGGGTTTTCGCAGACTCCAGGTGAGTTTCAGGTCTAGAGTTACGCCTAGACATTTGGCTTCACTGAAAAAATTAAGTTGGACACCATTTATTGTTAGTGTCTGGAGTTTTATTTTTTTTTCCTGGTGAATGGAATGATGACCGTTTTTGATGGATTAACTTTTAATCCTTCTGTCTGACACCAAACGTTTGATGTTAATATAAAATAAATCAACTTTTTTGGCAAAGAAATTCGCACATTATAGAGGGTGTCGCCAAATCAAAAATAAAATTGCACGTTTGGCGACAAATCGCATAATCTGGCAGGCCTGGTGCAACAGAGAAAATTTTAAGATTTCAAAAAAGGCCTGCCTTAAAGTCAACTAAGTTTGTTTTTTCCCATATCAAGATTCTCTTTATATCTTCGTTTGTTGAGTGGATATGGTTTCATGTATGTTGATGCGATGGGGTTGCATTCATTCGAGCAAACAAATGCTGTCAACAGCAAAACTAAAAATCTTGTTATTTGTCGAATCTAGGATTAGTATAAGAGGAAAGACTATTACCGACTGAATTGTGTATGGTCCACCACAAAATGGGTGATGTTTTGGTGATGACCGAAAGTTCCACAATATTTTAGTTGAAACTGGAACTTCGCCCGGACAATCCAAAATTTATTCATGCCATTGAAGGTTTGAGTTATTTTGACAAAAAGGGTGTTTGTATTTGATTGAATGCCTTCATTTGGTTCTACATTCGGTGTTATGACATATCAACTTTTTTTTACAGAATCACAGCAGTATGTGGTGACTTTTACATCGGCGGTAGGCAGTTCATCTCGTTGAGTGATCTCGTCGGTTATTACACGTCATGCAGTGATCTACTGAAACGTGAACGTCTCGTTATACCAGTTGCTCCACCAGAACCAGTTAACGACAAGAAACGCGTTGTTGCCATCTTACCGTATACCAAAATGCCCGACACGGATGAATTGAGTTTCCAAAAAGGCGACATTTTCTTTCTACACAACGACATGGGCGACGGATGGTTGTGGGTCACAGCTCATCGCACTGGCGAGCAGGGAATGATTTTCCGAGAGTTGGTCGACGATCTAGATGCTTCCATTGATCCCAATACTGTATTCCCTTGGTTCCATCCGAATTGCACCAAAAATGAAGCTGTCGACATGTTGGTCAAAGGTGAAAAAGTCAGCATGAAGAATTTATTTTGATTTTACATATGTTTCCTCCGTATAGCTGGTCCTGGAAGTTTCCTAGTTCGCCCGAGTGATAATTCCCCCGGTGACTATTCACTCTTCTTCCATATCAACAACCAAATTCAGAGATTCCGCATTGAGAAGAAGGGTGTGCGTTACTTGATGGGTGGACGGACATTTGAATGTCTTGATGCGGTGATTAATCGTTATCGCAAGGAGCAGATTGTCGAGGGGCATACTCTCAATCATCCAGTAAGTGTGAGATAACATCCATCGGAATTGAGAGTTTTACACTTGTGTCTCTCTTTTTTTAGGTCGTCAATGGGAGCCAACCGGAGTTCAATCAACAGTTTGTCGTGGAGAAAGCCGCTGAAAAGATCTATGCAACCTTGCGTGAGTGTCGCGATCAGATTGGTTTGAAGAAAATCAAGGGAATCAAACAGCATGGTCATTTGAATAAGAAATCCGATAAAACTGCCAAATGGAAGCAGTTGTACTTCGCTCTGATCATCGAAGGCTCAGAGACACACCTGTGCTTCTATGACAACCCAAAGAAAACGAAACCGAAGGGATTAATCGATTTGTCCTGCGCGTATTTGTATCAGTGCCATGATTCATTGTGGGAGCGGCCATATTGCTTCCAGATTGTAGAAAGAGCGCTACCATGTTTGGCCACAGTAACATACCTATGCGCCCCTAGTCAAGAGAGTTACGTAGAGTGGATAAATGCATTAAAAGCGCAATGCGGTTCACAGTTGAGTCGAGCTCAAAAGAAGGTGCCACGGTTGCGGGAGCTGCGTTGCTTGAATTTACATGTGCTTGAGGCACATCGACTGCCATTTAAACTTGTGCCACATCCCTATTGTACGATCTCTTTGAATCAAGTGAAAGTTGGCAAGACGCGTGTGAAAATTTCACCCGATCCAGTTTGGGAAGAGGAATTTGTCCTTGACGATGTGCCACCAGATGTAGTTACACTAACAATAATATTACTCAGTCGTGGCAAACGGGGTAAGGACTCAGAAGTAGCTGAGCTTACAATTGACTTGGCTAGCTTGAAGAACGGTCAGGAAACCGAAGAATGGCATCAACTCACTGGCATGACTCCAATGGGTGAGTGGGGATCACTTCGTCTCCGCATGAGATACCTCGACGATTTGATAATGCCATGCGAGGAATATAGTCCGCTGCAGCAGTTGCTACTCGAACCCGAACTCTACGCAGTAAAAGCACTCGCCGAGCGTTGTCACAATGATCGTGTGCCGTTGGCCACATCACTGCTGCGAGTATTCCGCCACGAGAAACGTGAAACTGAACTGATACGAGTCCTGTGCCAAGCGGAGATCGCCAGAGAAAACGAAACCACAACACTGTTTCGTGGTGCATCGCTAGCCACCACTTTGATGGATCTTTACATGCGAACAGAGTGTCATGGCTTCTTGCAGTCGGCCGTATCGGAGACTGTGCAAAGAATTCTCGAAAGTAAACAGTCGGCGGAGCTGAATCCAACGAAAATGGATGTAAATGATGATGCATGTTCAAATGCTGAGTTCCTGCTGCAGATTCTGGATCTCGTTACTCAGTCAATTTTCACATCACCTGACGCGTGTCCGCGTACGGTTCGATACATCTGTAATTGTTTACAGAAGGCAGTTGTGACAAAGTGGCCAACAGAACGTTTGGTGCGAACCAGAGTCGTCTCAGGATTCATATTCCTTCGACTGTTGTGTCCGTCCCTATTGAATCCACGTCAATTTGGCTTGGTCAACGAGACGCCACCGACAGCGGCAACGAGGTCGTTAATAATGGTCGCCAAGTGTCTGCAGAATCTGGCCAATCTCATTGAGTTTGGCGGAAAGGTAAGCAAAATATACTTCTCGTTGAATGAATACAAATAGTATTCTTTATTTTCAGGAGCCCTACATGGAGGTTGTGAATCCCTTCATCCTTAAAAATAAGGAACGCATGATTGTCTTCTTAGACCAGCTATCGTCGGTAACTGATCCAAACCCACCACCAGGAATGTTCATTGAGCAAAACAGTAACAACCTGTGCTCTGACACAGGTAAGGAGAAACGAAGTACTATCTCTAGCAATAATATGAATTTAATAACTTTTCAGGTCGTGAACTGGCAACTCTCCATCACATTTGTGTGTCTTACCTACCACAATTGCAGGAACTCACAAATATTATGTCGATAAAGAAACTGGTCACTGTCACTGATATGCTGACGAAGCACAAGCTCAAGTACCGCGAGATGATAAGTTAAGCAAGAGGATGTGAGTAGTTTTCTCAATTTCTCTTTCGTATTATGCTCTAAGTAAAGACATTTTTTTCTATTGGCAACAGTAAAAGGCAGTAAAAATTAGAAAAAAAAAGTTAACTTCTTCCCTATCCTCGTCCTTGAAATTTTTACCATTGTCTTTGGTACTCATGACATAAACTGATATTTAATTTTTTTTTATAAAGCAATACTCTTATCTATCTATCCAAAACAAAACGTCGCAACCTAGTCAAAGGAAATGAATTATATAGGCGTACAGTTTTAAATTCTTCCACGCACAATAAGTAACGTTAATAAATCGTTTTTTATTTTTTAGTTTCTCCCACTCAGGTTAATCGAATATTTTCTATCTTTCGGGTTGCAAAGGGGTCTGACGGTGGCAGGTCGATGTGAAAATGATTCTTAGAAAGGGTTATTTTATATCAAGTTTGCTTCTTATTTGTAGTCTTTGTGTGTCGCAGTCTTCGTATGTCGGCAGACTTTCCCAGTTCTTCCAAGTCTCATACATCTTAACTCCGGTATCTGAGCTTCCGATTCCAAATTGTTATCAGGTCTTTGAATAGTCAATCTTTCTTTATTTTGTTTCAGCCGCCAAAATCGTTTCCTTTCCTCACTCTCAAAGTGGATGATATTTCCAAATTTATATTCTCATTGGTCGCTTCAGGGTGAGGGCCGTGGCGCAAGTGGTTAGTGTATGGGATCACTGCGCGTGAGTTTGAATCCCAGAAAACACCAACAAGTTTTTTCACGGTCCCCCCTCTCGCGAACGTCTGACAAACATCCGAGAGTATTGTTGGCACGAGAAATTTTTTTTTTTTCGTTCGTGAGAAAAAAATATAACGCAGTGATTGCGAGAAGCTAGCCACTGTTCGCTTCAAGTGATCTTTTGGGCGACTATGTAAATACAGAGAAAGTCAGTTCTCAAGTACGAAGAAAGATGGATAGAATGAAGCCAAGTGACAATCTGCAACAGATATATTGGTCTAAAACGTGACCCAAAACGTGTCTAGAATTGAAGTCACCTTCTAGGATAAGGTTATCAAAAGCGCAATCAAAGTGAAGGTGGTTGAGTTGGCTACGCGGGTTGTAAGCTTGGGGAATGAATATAATGCAATTGATTGGTTTTTCCTTTTGTGTTAAGCCCTTCCATTTCCAATCATCTCTCTCTTCTAAGCCTGGGGCATTCCTTTACCTTCAAAACTTACTTTCGTCAATGCTACTCATAAGGGGAACACTCCTTTCTTTTGCCCTTGATGAATATGGCTAATGTGCTAGCTGTTTGAGCGTATGCAATTAAGTGTATTATCTCAAGTATGGCTTGTATCTCGAAACAACTTGTAATCCGCTGCTTTTGAAACATGTTTTCTCTCCCTCTCTACTCTTTCAAATTGTAAGTCATAATGGAAACTATGTCATTGATATTCAATGATCCCGTCTACGAAATTGTTTGAGTAATTGTCATTGGGCCAGCGCATACTGGATCATTTCCCCCGGAATAAAACTGACTTTATAGCAGAGGGAGTAAAATGTTCATCCAGCGTTGAAGTGGTTGAACATCAGCTGAAAACCAATATACGCATAAGTTGTCAATTTCGAGATGCAAAAAAATTAGTACAGAAATACCACTACAATGAAAATTGGTTCATGTATACACAATTTTTCCCCGCATTGTTCAGTCATTATCCAGTGTGCGCTGGGCCATTCAGGGCTATCGTAAATAAAATTCCCCCCGAAATGCTTCCCATTTTCGAAAAACAGGTATCGGCAATGAATTTCGAACGAGGAAAAAGTTTCCCCCGGAAAAAATTGATATCGCGGAAAAAAATGCCCACTAGAATTTTAACGCAATTTTCCCCGAAAGTTTTCCTCAGTTAAATTGCTGAAATCCAAAACAAAAGCAGGGGCATTATTTTGTATTGCGTTTCTATAGCAAATGTACACAAACTCAATTTCCAAGTAACTTAAGTGACGTTTAATAGATGTTTTGACAATCTAACTTTCGGAAATATTTGATTTTGAGTTGGAAGCACGTACACCCAATCCGAGAACCATACAAAATACCAATTCATTTTAGAATCGGATTACATTTCCGAATGGCAATCCGAATCCGAAAGCAATACAATATAAGGCCCCAGCAATTCATGGAAATACTCGTAGATTGCCGTTGTCTTTCTTTATGCAAATTTTGTTAAGTTTTGTTTAATCGGAAGTTGAAAATAGAAACGTCACGAGATTGATTTCATTTTAATTGACGGAAATCAGGACATTGTCAATTACCAATTACCAATAGAAGCAAAGAGACATTTTGGAAACTTCTAGAGAAGGAGCGGAACCGTCCAAAAACATTAACCCGCCCAGTGTTGAAGCTAAGCCGTTCAAATAATGTCGCACCTGTGATAACTCCAAACGGTTGGACTTCTTATGAATCTTTGTTCATTTTTATCTAGTTGGTTTTACTCCTCCATTATTGGTAAATAATAAAACTGTAGATTAAAAGTAACTAAACAAATACCTCCAGTCGTAAATCATCCGATCCATCACCTAGTGGCCATCAACCTGTTTTCTCCTAATAAACTTACGCTTCCCAAACTTACTTCCGTCAAACTTTGCCAGGTCCTCCGATTTGAAGGAGTTGACACAATGTATGACTAATCATACCATCTTTTTTTGGCCGAAAAAAAGGAAAAATCCACTAAATTCGGGAATTTTGCGGGATAGAGAAATAAAAGAAAAAGGATAATAAAAGGATATCAAATTTGAAACATTTTTTGCCGCAAATTCATATTTTATTCGTTAAAAATGCTTATACGCTTATACCAATCAATCAACCAGCATTGTTACAACTTCGGCGTCATCGTTTTCAACGTCAATCGCACTCGCATTGGCCTCACTTTTGGTGAGATATTTCTCCTTTTTAGCAATTTGGCAGAGTAAATCTGGGTTCGTTTTCAAAAAGTGGTAGAACTCTACGCATGAATATGTCAAATTGCATTTCACGGTGAGAATGGCTTTCAATGTGTCGACTCTCGCGAACTTTTGCGTTAAACATGCATTTTCCTTTTTGGTGAACAAAATAAATCAAAAATATCAATTTGATAGACCTCTTTTTTGATGAAGAAGAGGACGAAGTGGTGCCGGTTAAGAATTTGGCAGCAATTCAGAGAAACTTTTTGTGTACTTACGCCAACGACCATAACATGCTGAGTATCAGTTCTCTTCCGATCACTGAAATTTAAGCAGGGCGGGCGCGGTTAGTACTTAGATGGGGGACCGCTTGGGAACACCGCATGTTGTTGGCATAGCAGAAACCAGCCTTTCAAATTGGCTACGATTCATGACTTTCCTACAATAAAAGCACACAAAACAACAAATTTAGATATATTTAGTAAAAACACATTGCTCATTTACTTGAAGACTGTCATAACTCAAAAAAAGCGATTTTGCAAAAAAATGCGTTTAAAGTTTTCAGTTGCCCACCACTTTGCAGAAAAAAGAAGACATCTTCTTTTATTCTAACGCGGAGAGTATACAAGATATTAATATGAAATTTTTACACAATATGAAGCATGATAAAACGAATAATTCTGCATCATTAACTCAAAAATAGCGTTTTTTGAGTTATGACAGTCTTCAAG
Source organism: Brachypalpus laphriformis (assembly GCA_945910035.1). Taxonomy (NCBI): domain Eukaryota; kingdom Metazoa; phylum Arthropoda; class Insecta; order Diptera; family Syrphidae; genus Brachypalpus; species Brachypalpus laphriformis. The sequence goes on along the minus strand of OX246753.1, from coordinate 113,071,061 downwards.
TAAATGAGCGACATGTACTTACATATTTATTTTCCATTTTGCTTCACGTTGAAGCAGATTCGTAGCCAATTTTGAATGCGAGTAAAATACCACACAAATGCGACCATCAAACGACAAGTTGAATTCACCGTAGAAGCGGAAAAATTCGACACTCGTATGCGTTGCGATGCATACGACTCCTGTCAAAAATTACGTACGAGTGTGTTCGTAAAGTACGACTTTGTATTACGTATAACTAAATGCGACCATGGTCGTGTTGGACTGTCGTATACGAGTTGAAGAATTGGGGTGAATATTCTCAGCTGTCCTGCGCGATGGGCATGATTCTGGTTCTTTTCCAATCGCTCTAATTGCTGAACCAATTTAGCAATTCCTGGGCGAAAAGGTGTTTCATGTCGACCGAGTAAACTTTTAATTTTTCGAACTGTTTCAGCGAAATGTTCGCTATTTTTGTAGCGAATTTTAAGAACTTGAATGCGTCGTTAAAGTGTGTATCGTTCCATTTCTATTAATGGCGTAGTTTATACTTACTTCTCATCTGTCGGGTGGCAGAATAGCACACTATTCCAAATGGAACCTCTTAATGGAAAACCCTAAATTTATTGTTTTTTGAAGATATTTTTGAGAAAATGACAGTTTTGGTGCCAAAGAGGTCAAAATTATCGCTGAACTTTTTAAAAACGGTACTCAAATGCCAGAATGACTTGGCAACACTGAACGCGCACATGAATGACAACTACGCGTACATGTACCTAGTAGTAATGTGTATGACTTACTCGTTCGCTGTGAAGGTGTATATAATATTTGCCTGCTGTTATCGTTCAGTCTTACAGTCTTATGTTCGCCACCAATCAAATTCAAAATATTATATACGTTAGGAATTTTGTATGAAAAAAGAATTTAGAAAATTTTCGCGGGATAGGTTTTTGGGAACTGAAAAAAAAGGAGTATCCCGCGAAAAAAAAGATAGATTCTCCCATGTATGATAATTTGTAGAAGCTGATACTTTTCGTTCCTGATAATATGCCCCAGGTATTCTTATTCCGAAATGTGTATTATGTTCAGCAGCTCTTTTTTGGTATTCATTCTTGTCGGCAACCCCTGCATTGGAGACTGTCTGTCCATGGAATTTTCAGGGTCGTCCGGAATAGCCACATTTCAAGAGATTCCAATCTTTTTTGTGATACTTTGTGCATCGTTCAAGTTTTCGCTCAATACAGCAGTGTTGACCAAACATACATTTTAAAAACTTAATTATTAGAGGTAATTGGAGGTCGCTTCGCATAGTAGATTGTCCAGTTCTGCATTTTATTTCTACAAACGAATTTGCTTTTTTGGTCAAATTATGCAAGAAAATATTGAGACACGGCCAATCTTAACATTGCCAATTTTTAGTTCTGCATCTGCTACACGGTTTCTAAAAATCATAATAAATTTTGTGCTGGAAGTGTTGATACTCTTTGCTTAATAGTAGTCCCGTTCTTTTCTTTTTTTTTTCTTCATTCGTTCAACTTACTAATAGTCTAACACTCTTCGTCCTACCAATTGTTGAGTTTTTATACAACTAAATTGGCTTTCACAATAAAAAATACTTGTCCTCACACCGTCATCGCCCTATTGTAACCCAAGGTTTATTATTTAATGTAAAAAAAAATCAATCTCGGCTAAATTTGGATACAAATTCGAAATAAACTAAAAACCAAAAAAAGGGAATAAGTATAAAAAAAAAATTATACAAAGCAAAAATAATAAACAAAACTAAAATCGCAATCAGGTATTTTATAGACATTAGTGTAACAAAAAAAGATGGTGTACTGCCCGTGCTCACCAAGTACATATATAAATATATAAACAAATCCAACTCATAATTTTAATATGTTTTATTCTCTTTTTCTTAAGTAAATCATAATAAAAATAAAAATAGATTTAAAAACTAAAAATAATAATAATAGTGCTAGAAAGTTGTCAATTAGGCTGCCTCGTGAACGCAAATTCTATTCGACAAAAAGCATGTAATCGCACTTTTTTCTATTTTGTGTATTCTGTCAAAGTAAAAAAATAAAAAAAATAGTTTAAACATGTTTTTAAGCTTAACACAACGCATCATACATAATTTTTCTCTTACTCAAAGAAACAAAACAATATACATACATATATGTACATATATATGTATACGAATTAAAAAGTAAAAGAAAAATAAAACTTCGCTTTTTAATTTTTTTTTAACAAATAGATATATGAGTCATTAAAGTATAATTATTATTATTTCTATATAAAAAAAAAAAAACAATAAAGACGTGTACGTAAAATTGAGGAAAAAAAATAATTGAATTTAGAATTAAATAAAAAAAGAGAAAATCCAAATTCGAATTCAAATATACAAACATTAATACAAGTCGTAATTGTAATTTTTATATAAACGCTAGTTACTAATTTATGTATTGTATACAATTATAAAGAAAAACAAACAAACAACAATGTATTGAATATTATTACTATAATATATACTATTTACAATATTTAGCAGAAAAATTAAACTATTTTTGTTTTCATTTAAATTCGTTTTGATTAAGTCGCTGTGGTTGAGAACTTGCCATTTCTTAGCTAGCGATCTAGACCACATATTACATATATTATTAGGGGAACCGGTAAGTACTCGTAATGTCGTTTCTTTCAATGCCGTGGTAAGGTACGGAAGTGGAAGCAAATCCGTTTCAGACAAACGAAGAGCTGTCAAACACTCTCAACTAGTGATAGGCGCATTCGAATGATATAATCGAATATAATCGATTTATCCAATATATCGAGATATCTCGAAATCATTCGAATGATTTACTATATCTAACGGGTGGGCCATCTAGTGATTTCTTTTTAAATCATAGGTTATTTTGACACTGACAGCTGTTTCCCGCTCGAAATCTTGACAGAAAGTCAGTACCATACCTCCGCGGAACGAAATGAGTCGCTTTACGCTTGAACAACATTGGGAAATATTGAAAACTTATTTCCAAAGTGAGTGCTGTGTAGCCCAAACAGTGCGTTTTTTGAAAAGCAGTTTTGGCCGAAATGAAGCACCCACCGCGCCTGCTGTACGCAAGTTTGTACAAAAAGTTCGTGAGACTGGTATGCTAGTGGACAACACTCATGGTCCCCGTCGTCGTACGGTGCGCACAGACGAGAATGTGGCTGCGGTAGCCGAGAGTGTGAGACTCAATTCACGAACATCAACTCGTCATCGATCTCAACAGCTCAACATTTCACGCACTAGCCTGAGGAGAATTCTGCACAAAGATCTGGCATTATTCGCTTACAAGGTCCAATTGATTCAGCAATTGAAAGCGCATGACCATCCGCTCTGTTATCGCTTCGCAGTTTGGGCCTTAAAGCAGCTTGAATTGGACAACGATTTTGGGCGAAAAATCATCTTTTCTGACGAGGCACATTTTCATCTCGGCGGCTACGTTAACAAACAAAATTGCTGCATCTGGGGCTCGGAAAACCCGCACGTTATTGTCGAGAAGCCAATGCATCCACAGAGAGTGACAGTTTGGTGCAGATTGTGGAGTGGTGGCATCATTGGACCATTTTTCTTCGAAAATGAGGCTGGCAACAACGTTTCGGTCAACGGTGGGCGTTACAGAGCCATGTTAACGACTTTTTTTTTTTTTTTTTACTGAAATTGAAGACATGGATTTGGACGACCTCTGGTTCATAAAGGATGGCGCGCCATGCCACACAGCCCATGCGACAATCGGTCTTTTGCGCACCAAATTCCCAAATCGTGTTATCAGCCGTCTTGGCGATGTCAATTGGCCGCCTCGGAGCTGCGATTTGACCCCTTTGGACTTTTTTTTGTGGGGAACCGTGAAGGACCGATGTTATGCCAACAATCCGGAAACGATTCAAGCACTTAAGGCCAATATCATCCAAGCAATCCGTGAGCTACAGCCCGAAACCATTAACAAGGTCTTGGAAAATTGGAGTGATAGAATGCGCTACTGCGAGGCCAGCCGAGGCCGCCACTTGAACGACATTGTGTTCCATAATTAATGGGAATGTTTGCTCTTACTAATAAAGCCATAATACATGGAAAAAATTTCATTTTGTTCATTTTATTGCATTTTTAAAAAGAAACTTGTAGTTGGCCCACACTGTACATACTTCTGTCGAAGCTGCGAGAAACGAGAAAGGCCACAAAGGGTAAACACAAAACAAAAACTCGAATGATCATTCGAGATATGAGTGCTATATGCATATGAGAACACACTCCCCAAGAATCGAGATGTGAGATGTGTATCCGAGTAGAATAGTACTCGGTTCACCTTAAAGGCGGGTAGTAGTAAAGCGAGTGAATCGAGTACTATTTTACTCCGATACACATCTCATATCTCGAATCGTGATATGAGTTGAATCGAAAACTTTGTTTGTGCAATCAACCACTTGGGGGGTGTGTTATCATATGCACATAGCACACATTATCGCGAATGATTAGATTTTAGATTAATGATTTTATTTCAGTAACCATTAACAAATTCACAGTTCATTTAAAACGAAATCATAAAGCATGGCATTGCCGTCTGCCAGGTTAACAACTAAATAACATTTTTCAATTTCATACGTAGAAAAAAAAAAAAATAAAAGAACAAAAAATCGAGTTTTCATTTCTTCTATTACGATATGCTAGGGCTACCTTACAAAAACGGTATAGCTTGGATACGTTCAATTCATTGATCAGGGCTAAGGTTTCGTGGTCTGTTAGGATGTCCTTACCGAAAAAGTGCCTTCTTGTTTTCTTCAAAATTGGGCAACTGTCAACAAAATGCAGAACGTACTCTCTTTCTCCAAGGTTGCATAGGTTGCATAGTATAGGAAGATCCTCACGATGCGGTATGTAGTTCAGGTGAATGAGCTCTCCTCGTAGTTTAAGCATCATGGAAATCTCGTCCACGCTGTGTTCATCCCGAAAATAGCTTTTCCGCCGAAGATTGTGACATAAACGGCTGTAGATCATCCTATGCAGGGAACTCATCGCAACCGGTCGTTGTTCATATTGAGGACTTTCAAGATATAATCAGCTTGTAACTTGAGTGTTTTGATAAACAGTGGGGACAATCTCGTTTCCAACATAATCATGTAGTTGGGGGTGCTAGTTGGTAGCCGAAATACTCGTTTGACGTAGAAACTCAACAACTTTTCGACTGTTTCATAATCTCTGCAACCCCATACTTGCGCTCCATAAAACAAAATGGCATCAGCCGTTGCTTCAAAAATGTTGTACTTGCTTGAATGATCTCGAATGATTATTCGAGCAGCACGGAAATGCTCTAAGTGCCGCAATGATAAAATTGAACCGGTAAACAACAAAATCCTGATGTACAATCCACCAAGAGAACAAGAAGCGTGAGTACCCCAACCCATACTAACACCATTAGCGACACTAACAACAATACAAATACTAATGTTGTGCTTACTGAAATTCGAGCAATGAGAGAGGAAATCAAAAACGTTACAGCCAGCTGTGATTTTCTTTCTCAAAAATACGAAGAGGTAAACAAAAACATAAAAACAAACACCGAAATTATGGAAAAACTCAGAGCTGAAATAGCTGAGTTAAAAAATGCAAAATAAAAAAGGATGAAATTATTTCCGATATGCAAATTATAAAAAATAATATTGAAATCAAAAATGTTCCACCGACCAAAAATGAAAATCTTCTCGAAACTGTGCAAGCATTAGGAGAAGCCATCAATTGTGGAATTGCAGACATCGACCTAATCGACATTTACCGAACGAGATCAAATAAGCCCGAGCAATCGACCAAACTTTTAGGCGAATTCGCGAAGGTGGTCAACGAGAGCCTCAACAAAAATCGTCATGTCTTGGTTATGTTCATTGATTTTAGTAAAGCGTTCGACGCACTAGACCATCGTAAGCTATTGGAAGCTGTTAACAGAGTAGGAGTGAGAGGAACTCTGGCGAACTGGCCAGATCACCAATCGACAATTTAAAGTCAAAATTTCTGGAAGTTCTGGTGAACCGAAGAAAATAGAATACGGTGTACCACAGGGTTCAAAACTAGGTCCACTACTGTTAATAATTTACACGAACGAACTGCTGCGAGTCTTCACAAAAAGTGTTCCCTTCGCGTATGCCGATGATACAGCGATTGTTGTGAAACATCGGCCCATAGATACCGCGAGACAAATAATGCAGGCAGAATTCGACAAAGCTGTAAGATGGTGTCACGACAACGGACTCGTCATAAATGCGTCGAAAACTAAATTGATGCATATACGTGGACCTCATTGTCAACCGGTAAATATAGGCATCATTTATCAAAACAACGACTGTCCAACGCAAAAGCCGCGTTATGTATCGAAGAAGTCAGCACCTATAAGTACTTAGGGGTCACAATAGACTGCAATTTTAGATGGGACATTCACATAAACAATCTGCGCTGTAAGTTGAAGAGCGCCTTATTTGCATTGTTCTATTTAAAAAAGTACACACCACAACCGGTATTGCAGCAAGTGTACTATGCACTGGTAGAATCGCAGCTTCGGTATGGCATTCTTGCATGGGGTGGAGCAGCAAAGACACATTTAGAAAAGCTGGAGAAACTGCAGAGCAGAGCCTTGAAAGTAATAGGTAGCAACGATTTTAAAATTCTTCGCGTTTCAAATATCTTCAAGATGGCAGTAGTTCTGGAATATTATGATGACAACCGTTTCCAAAGTCCTTTGCAACACGATGTCAACAGAAGAAGACAAGCGCAGCGTATGCTACATATACCTCAAATCTATAATTCGTATGGAAAACTTCCACTGAGGCACATAGTACCAATCCTTCTGAATGAGCTACCCAGAAGTCTTATCAACATCAGCAGTCAACAAAGGAGAACATTTTTAATAAAACAACATTTTCTTTCGTTAAACTAAAACTTAAATTAAAATTAAATTTTTCAAGTGTTACCAAGCATGAGGCCATCTCCGCAGGCCCACAATGCCACCTCTGCAACTCTGCCCAAACACTAACCATACAACACTTTGTTTATGACTGCAGCACCGTCCAATCTAAATAAACTAGTCTATTTCCCAACTCCCAACTATCCCAACTCCTCTCTCTTCCTTCCATACATAATATTAAGATAGTTTATACCCTACTTTCCTCATTAGAATTAAGTAATAAATTATAGTTATATTTTAAAATGTATAGCCGAAGGCCCTGGTAGCCAGCGCTGTAAAATTGTTTACTATTAGCATATAATTCATTATCTGTTAATAAAGTTTAATAATAATAATAATAATAAAATTAAATTTTTCATTTTCAGTTTCTAATCATAACCAATTGCTTAAAATCTTTAAAAATAACTTAAAAAAAAAAACACTATATTTCTTTACTAAATACTTAAAAATAAAGCTCATTTTTGTTCTTAATGTTCCACCAGAATAACCTACTGCAGATAAGCCTTAAGCTTTGCGGGAAAACTATGTAATAATTGTAAATGTTTTTAAATATGAATAAAACTTGAAATGAAAAATTTAACTAACGAACTTTGGTCGACCATCCAAGAAGATATGCAACAGATTGGTAAAGTAAGCAGAGCAGGTGTTTGGGTCCCCTATAATCTATCCGAACAAAATAAAGCTAACCGATCTACCACATGCAGCTTATTGCTTCAACGGCACAATACAGAATCGTTTTTTTATCGCTTGATCACTGGAGATGAAAAATGAGTCCTCTATGATAATCCAAAACGCAAAATGCAGTGGCTCACTCAAAATGAATCGCCAAGAAGTACTGCTAAGCCAGGTTTACATCACAAAAAGGCGCTTTTGGAGGTATTCGCGGAATTGTTCATTTTGAAGTGCTGAAAGCTAGATAAACTGTGAATGCAGACCTTTACACGGTGTCTCCATGAGCCATGATTCATTCTTGGGCATATGACATGTCTTCAAAATGTTTCATGGAGACCGCATTATGTCTCCATGTTTGCATGCATGCATATGTTTGGATTTATCACTTGCCATCCATGCATGCCATTAACTTGGACATGAGCCATAATTTTAAACAAAATTTAGTCATGATCGAGTGGAAAACGCAAGGATTTACCCAGAATCGATGTTTTCTTCGCACAGTTGCTCTAAAACTTTGAGTGCAAAAATGAGCCGTAGTTGACTGTTATACGGCTCCATCTTCAATGCAATGTTCAGACAATGAACTACCCACCCATTAAAATATAACAACTGGTTGTGCATTATCTGACAGATGTCCGACATATGTCCAAGCATGACTTATTGCTCGTAGAGACATCGTGTTACTGTGAACCATTGGGTCGAGTAAATCAATCTTTAATTAAAAGTGTCCAGCGATTGTCAACAGAAAAGGTGTTATTCTGCAACACGATAATGAAAGACCGCACTGCGCAAAACGAACCCTGGAAAAAAATTAATGAATTGAGTTGGAAGGTACTGCTTCACCCACCAAACTCGCCGCCCGACATCGCACCATCGGATTTTCATTTATACCGATCGCTATGTGACAAAAAAATTTGAAGATTTAGATAATATCAAAAATGGCATCTCAAAATATTTTGCTCAAAAACCAATTGATTTTTATCGATCCGGCATTGAAAATTTGCACACTAGATGGCAAAAGGTTATTGATAACGTGGGTGATTACATCATTGATTAAAAATAAAAAGTTGTTAAAAATTTATTTGCTTGAATTTAATGTAGAAAAACGACATTACTTCCCGGTCCTCCTAATATTATACAAAAACGTAAGCACTTCCATGGCGACGTAGTTGGAAGTGTGCTAATGGTAACTCCATTTGCTAGTGATCTACGATCGATTGATATCGTTTTCACAATCAGTGGTGATATCAGAGCAATAGTCTAACTTGTACACTGGCTCCATTATCATCGCTTAAGGAAGTATGTATTAGTGAAAATGACCGAATTTATTGGCCGAATTACACCGTCAGTGAACGATCAATACGTCACTGGGAAATATATTTTTGGCGTAAGTGCTCAAGTAAATAGTATCATAAATTGGCATTAATTCATTAGTGATCTATTCCGTGAAACCCGTTGGACGGCCGTGAAACGGATGTATGAGCACACTTATTAGAAAACTTGACGCTTATCCAAATGTATGTACATATTTGCTGAATGAGGAAACTTCATATGGAAAAGAATCAAAGGTATGTACTGTTGTTCAATTTTCTGATATTGCGAAGCTGAATTACAGGTAAAGAAATGATAGATCATTCTTTCCTAATTTTTAGACTTTAGAATCGAAATATAGAGTAGGGCCCCATAGATGTGCCGGATATCCATATCGCGAATAAGTCGAATTATGCGAATATTTTGTACACAAAAATATCTTATTTGGCGTTGTACAGTTGGATTTGTATTTTGAAGAGTCTGTGTATGTCGGGATGGGACTCTCACGTTGCAGCAAAATAGGCTCAATTTTCAGACTATCTCTCAAGTCATTCCAGATGAAAACACCAAATAGGGTGCGCTGCATGATTTTTGATTTTGATGAAAAAAATTAAAGGTGATCTTTTAGATATCAAATACTGGAAACCGTCGCCGTTTAATGTTTTGCAAGCTAAGATTTACCAACAACACAATACAAATTACGTGACGAGTCAGCTGTTCACGTATACGGCGATTCGTACCAGAATTCACAATGTAACACGAAGGGAAATTGCTTCCGATTGTATTGTATTATATTAAGCTCCATCGGTAGACAGTTGCTTTTACAGGCTGATTATCAACATATGTAAGTAATCTTTCTACCGTCACCACTTTTTGCATGTGACCCACTTAGTGTATCAGCTTTTCTAAAATCATCTTAACAGTCATCTTGTTATCTTTCCATTTTGTCCAGTTTGTTTTGCGAAATCGCACACTGTGCATCAGACAGATCATAGGACAACGTCACAGACAGCTGGATCGGTCGGACGGTCTGCGTGATAAATTATACCGCCGTGTATAGGCCCCTTAAAAATAAATTTCACTCTTCGTTGATTGCCTAATGGCACGGCAATCATAGCATGTCTTGGAAGCCGGTCTGGGGGCATACGCACTTCATAACCAAACCATCGAAGCATAGATCGTTCCGTTCGGAGAAGTAGCTGCTCAACATTGAGCGCATCACGTACTCTGGTGTTGCGCACTCGATCCCTACGAGTTATTCCAGCAACTCCGCGAAGGAGTCGGTCACTACTCAAATTTCATGACCATACGAGTTGATGAGTGTTGGAACATATACATTTAACAACTTACAATTTAAAAAAAAAATTGAAGAAAATAAATATTGTTTTAAAGCTTCTGGCAACGCTTGGTTGGTTGGTTGGTTAGGATCGGCCCTCGATGAGGTTGTACTTAGACCAGAAAGTAGGTCCATTGTACTACCGATGTGTAAGGCGGGTGGGTCACCCTCTTACTCTTGAAACCATTTGCTTCAATGAATGAAGGCGTGAATTTTAGCCGTGCAGGCGTTGCCGAGATCATTAAGATCATTGTAGAAGTATTCACCCAGAGTGGCCTTCCTGATGTTCGCGGGCGCAAGACAGGCGCACAGGAGATGACTGATGGTCTCTTCTTCCTCTTCATCTCTGCAGCTTCTGCAGAAGTCATTATGAGGGATACCTAATTGGTTCTAGATGTTGCCATCGATGATTGGCTACATTCTCGGCGTCAATTTGAATAAGGTACTTAACATAAGGCGCTGGCGCTTCGTTGTCGGTGATGCTTATGCTATCTGTACCAGAGGAGCCTTGTCGTGCTAGTTCGCCGGCTGTACATTTCTTTCCCCGGTATGTCACAGTGACCTGGTACCCAGCAAAGGGTGAGGTTGTACTGACCAGCTATCTCGTTAAGAGATATGCGACAGTCTTTCACTGCCACGCTACGACGTACTGGAATATCATTGCGATCGGGAAATTTGCTGATTAAACGCACTCGCACAAAAACTGACAGCGAGCCTAAAAGATGTGATACCTGCTACAAGTCCAGGGGTACTAGTTGTGTTAGCTGTGTTTTTTTGAAACCTTGCTAGCCAGTCGTTCATTTAAACGAGTGCCAGCCAACCAAAGCCAGTCGATTTTATACCTCCAAGTTGGTATGACATCAGCTGTTAGCATTCAAAGTAGTCGGCATTTAACCAATTTGGTTTTATTTTATTTGTCGTACTTTGTAGAATTTATTCAATGGACAATCTAGAAAAAGATGTATGAAATCATAACATAGTTGATTATATTTATGAAACATCATTTATTAATTCCATTTTCGTAGAAAACTACCACTTGACTGGTAGTGGTGGAAAAAAATGGAAAAAATAAAAACACGGCCATGTACGCAAAGTTCGTAGTTCGTAAAAGTGATAGCCGATTTTAACTCATAAAAGAAAGACATACAATTATTATAAGTGGGCTAGCTTTATGGGTATATCTCTACGGAACCGAACAACTTCGCAGTGGCAGCAACGTCAATAACTAAAAAATATTCGTTTTAGCGTCGCCTGAAAGGAGACATCACAAAATTCTTAGCCCGTCACTTTTGGAAATTTGACTTTACTAGCAACTACTAGCTGGCTAGGTTTAAAAAAATCACGGCTATTGGCTCCTTCAGCTGGCGGTCAAGTCAACGTTATGCGTGCTCAACTTAATGGGGAAACAAAAGACCTTCCAAAGAGGGCTGTCACGGTTAGGCGCGAGTTTTTTTTTTTTTCATACATTAACGTCGAAATATACTCTTTGGGTCCAAAAGTGAGTAAGAAATCGCATCCAAGAATATTAGGTCGTTACATATGAAATTGCCGAATTTTTATGTAGAAAGTTAAGCAACGCTATTTAAAAAATTAACAAAGTTGATTCCAAGAAATAATATCCATTTACATTGATGGTATTTTTCCAACGTTCCTCTAGTTCCAAAGTTCTTATCGTTTTGGGCCAAGAAGTCCTCAAAGTCCTGTTTTATGACAACTGGTGCCTTATTTTGTACTGTTTTCGGATTCGGATTGCTATTCGGAAATGTAATTCGATTCTAAAATGAATTGGTATTATGTATGGTTCTCGGATTGGGTAAGTGCTTCCAACTCAAGGTCAAACATTTACGAAAGTTAGATTGTCAAAACATCTATCAAACGTCATTTAAATTACTTGGAAATTGAGTTTGTATACATTTGCTATAGAAACGCAATACAAAATAAGGCCCCTGGGCTTATGAACTGTCTATTTTGGATAGTGATAGCCCAAACTTCGGAAAAGCTAATAATCGGGGATTAGTCTGGCGAGGAAAGCAGATGAGAGAAAACTTCATATCCTAACGTCGGCAGATTCAGGAACGTTGATTGTGCTGTATGTGGTCTTTAGGTTAGGTTAGGTTAAAGGGGTTAGCTGCAACGAATGAGCGCAGCCTTCACTCGGATCACAAACGGATCCATTGTGCTCCCCTGACGTGGAGTTTCCTGGCTGAAGAACTGTAAAGAGAGGAAAAACCAAAATAGCTAGAGTTCTATGCTCGTAGAAAGGCCTCCTCTGAACCACCCTGAAGAAGTTATAAATTTCATGATGGTGTTTGGTGGCTTTTCAGACAGGTCGCCCAGATGGTTGAAGAAATAATCTCCAAGGGGCGTCTTCCTGGGGCCTTATTTTGTACTGCTTTCGGATTGCCATTCGGAAATGTAATCCGATTCTAAAATGAATTGGTATTTTGTATGGTTCTCGGATTGGGTGTAAGTGCTTCTAACTCAAAATCAAACATTTCCGAAAGTTAGATTTCTAAAACATCTATCAAACGTCACTTAAATTACTTGGAAATTGAGTTTGTATACATTTGCTATAGAAACGCAATACCAAATAAGGCCCCTGGTACTGCAGAGTCTAGGGCATTTGCAAAGGAAGTGTTCCTTGTCCTCCTCTACGTCTGTATTGCCGCATCCTCTGCAGAGTTCATCTGTACTTAGCCGCATTATCTTCCGGTGGGCCGCCATGAAGGGAGCGCTCTCCATCTTTCTTCTGCTTGTTGTTTGAAGTCAAGTGCTATATTTGATTTAACAAGTATTAGGGGAGGTGAACCCCACAGGCGGATCAGTAGAAATGCGGTGAAGTGGGAGGGTTATGATCCCTTATTTTCGGATCATAACCTCGCTGATAAAAGAAAGAAGAAGAAGAAGTATTAGGGGGGTAGGACTGAGCTTTGTCTTGTTCAGTCTTGTTCTGATCCCTTTCTTGCCAGTTCATCCGCCATCTCCTTCCCTGGAATTCCTTTGTGTCCTGGGACCCACCAGAGTGTTCATGGTGGCTTTGGATAAGCATGTGAAGCTCTTCGCGGCAGCCTTTTATTAGATTTGATTTTAGAACCCCGGACGAGATGGCCTTTATAGCAGCTTGACTATATAAGTAAATATCAATTTCTTTCCTAGTAACAAGTTTTGTGGATAGTTCTCGTGCCGCCTCTGCTATCGCTAGGACTACTGCCTGGAACACACTACTGTGGTTCGGAAGCCTTACTGATATTGCAATATCAGGTTCCGCTGAGTAGATACCCGAACCCACTCCTTCGTTTGTTTTGGACCCGTCAGTGAAGACTGAAATATTATGCGGGTTAATGGCCCAACCGTCTTCCCAGTGTTCCCTTGGTTGGATGACCGTTTTGACGTTTAGGCTGAAGTCGGGGGATGGCGGAAGATAGTCTGTGGTGGCGTCTAGGTGAGCCCATCTTGAGATGCTACGGTGGCCCGTGTGGCCTTTATCCATAGGTTGGGTTCTTTTAGCCGCAGGGCACTCATCGCGGCTGATTTCTTAACAAATAAGTCTAGTGGAATCAGTGCAAGAATTGTTTCAAGTGATGCGGTCGGGGTGGTTCTAACGGCGCCTGTGGTTGCTATGGAGACAAGTCTCTGGACTTTAGTCAACTCTTTGGGATGCGTGTTTATCTCTGCTATTGGCCACCAGATAATGCACCGATATGTAAGAATGGGTCTGACTATCAGGGTTATCGGGAATACATTTTCCCTCGGAATTTTTCCCCCGAACAAAAATTAGGTATCTTCAAAAATAGGGAAAATTTCATCGGGGAGAAATTAAATACCGCGATCGCGTTGAAAATTCTCCCGAATTGTCATTTATGATACCTATTTCTTTTCCGCGGAATTATTTCCTCTTTTTTGAAGATACCTAATTTTTGTTCGGGGGAAAAATTCCGAGGGAAAATTTATTCACGATAACCCTGTATGGCTGTGTACATCCAATGGATGATGGCAGGTTTGAGTTCCCATTTTTTTACCAAAAATTCTGCTGCAAGCATAGAACGCAATGTACGCTTTATTTATTCTTTCATTTGTGTTATCTCTCCAGCTCAGTTTGCGGTCAAGTATGCACCCATGATACCGTGCTTTATCCGAGATTTGGAGTGGAGTGTCACCGAGTCGTAAGGGTCCGAAAGCTGGGATTATTCTTTTGTTGGTGAAGAGGGCCACTTCTGATTTCGCTGGATTAACGTTCAATCCACAGCTTCTCTCCCAGTTATGGAGGGTATTCAGGGCCCATTGCAGAAGTTCGGTGATAGTGTCGAGAAATTTGCCGGACATAAGTAGGATAATGTCATCTGCATAAGCACTTTTACTCCGCTGCGTCCTAATCTTAAAAGGATCTCGTTTGCGACTAGAGTTCATAGTAGAGGAGATAGGACCCCTCCTTGCGGGGTTCCTCTAGAGGCCAGTGCATTTACTTGGCTATCACCCAGCTCCGAGTTGATGTGTCTTGTCTTGAGCATACATTCAATCCAGTCGGAGAGTGTGCAATATACTCTGAGTCGGTCCAGTGATAATCTTATTGATTCGGTTTTCACATTGTTAAAGGCTCCTTTCAGGTCTAAAAAGGCCGCTAAAGTGAATTCCTTGTGCTAGAGTGATTGCTCGATTATTGCTACCACTTCGTGCAGGGCTGTTTTGTGGTTTGTTTGTTGCAATTTTTTGTACATTATATCGATTCCTCTACAGCACGACTCGGCCGTGATTGTTTCTCCGCGTTTGAGAAATGAATAATGAACAACTCTTTCAGCCGTCCACCATTTTGTCACCATTACCTTTTTTGAGTGTAAGTCTGACTTGACCCTGGGAAGCTCACTCGCGTCTACCCATTCTTTCGATACCCTATATTCCCGATGACTGAAAAGTGACGACTTATGGTTGCAGTTGAGGCTTGAGCCTTGGAGCAAGGCTAAGAACAGCTGATGAAAGTTCTTCATTATCAATAACTTCGGCTGGTCTACCTCTTGGCATATTTTTAAGCGAAATATCTCCTTCGACGAACTTGTTAAACAGACCCTAACTGTTCTCTCGTTACACGTGCCCAAACCAAAAGCACCGTTAATTTCCCGAGTTTCTGCGGCTGTGTTCATGTTTTTTTTTGTTTAATTGAAAAAAAAAAAATTGCCCTTAAATGTATTGGTGAAAGTGTTCTCTATTTCAGGAGAAACGTTAACTTCATGAACTAATAGCGTCAATTGATTTTTACCAAAAGAAAGGTAAAACTGTACTTAAAAAAAAAACACTGTATTTTCAATTTCTCTCCACAAGCTCACACCACAACGATCTCTTTAGGAATGATCAGTAGATTAGCAATTTTATACACGTATGTACACATACATACATTTTCAATGGCCTGCTAATCCTTCATGAGGTTCGCGGGGGTAGGATGCTCAGGTGGACTCTCCATCCTTCTCGATCCTCCGCCATTGACTCCAATTCATCAGAAGGAATCCCTAGGCGGCTCCAGGAAAGATGTCGGACTTGGTCCAACCATCTATTTCTAGGCCTTCCGCGGAGTCGCCTACCTGATGGCACGGCAACCATGGCGCGTCTTGGAAGCCGGTCTGGGGGCATACGCACTACGTGACCAAATCATCGAAGCATAGATCGTTCCATTCGGAGAAGTAGCTGCTCAACATTGGGCGCATCACGTACTCTGGTGTTGCGCACCCGATCCCTACGAGTTATTCCAGCAACACTGCGAAGGAACCTCATTTCGGCAGCTTGTATCCGCGATCTTATTCTTTCGGTCACTACCCAAATTTCATGACCATACACGTATGTAACGACCTAATATATCTCCGAAATCTAAAAAGCCCGAAAATTTCTCCGGTGTAACAGCTTTCTTTTGGAGGTCCTCCTACGTAAAATACGTCTATGACTCGCTGTATCAGTGTGGAACGAGTGTCAACTCTTGAAAAGGTGAAACTCTATCAATTAGGATCGAATCGGCGTTGACTTGATTTTAGTCAATAAAGAAAAGTAAGGTGAACAAGGTGGTAATAAAACTCTTAAATCTCTTGTTTTGATAATTTGTCATTTTTATTAACCAATTTCCTTAGGTCGTTTTTTGAACATTATATTTGTTATATATTTGCTTAATCTAATTAAGTCTTATTGACTACATACACTTTTTTCTTTATTCTATGCCAATTGTAATAATAGTTTTCCATTATCTTTCTCCGATTTCTCAGAAATTTATTACCACTTAGTTTAAAATTTTATCGAGAAATCTGACATTTTGAGAATTCCTATACAAGCCCATCTTTTTTATTTTTCAAAACTCAAATTTAATGGAAATCAAATGAAAAGAAATAAAATTATAATAATATTTTTGACAGAAGTCACAAAGCAGAAAGCAACATGGCTTGCCGTGAGTATACATTTGCTTTAACAGCTCTTTGACATTAGGGCTCTTTTTATCGAATATCTTGAATGTACCTAACCATCGTGAATTTAAACTCTAAAGCTGGAATGAAATTCCTATGAATAAACGCAGTTTTAGAAGAACAATCAAACTATTTAATTAACTTTTCAAAAAGATGTGTTTATTAGTTTAGGCACACAGCTGTAAAACATCAACAGTAGATCATTCACACTATTACACGCCCACTCCTATCAAACTTGCACTGCAGCCAGACCTGTAAAGTAATTAAGTATGGCCCAATTCAAAAATGCAGTGTTGCGGCAACATTAAAGAAACAAATTAAAAAGCAACAAATTAAAAAAAAGCAACATTTGGGCAGTACTGCTTAAATAAAGAGTTTTTTTTTGTAACACCTGCGCAATCAATTGCCAAAACAGAGTAACAGCAACAATGCAGTAGCAGGGCGACAGCAACACAGTCTGTTGTGTTGCCGCAACACTGCGCCGTTTTTTGACGATTTTGAATTCACCGTACCTTGTACCTTTTTTTTTTGAGTACAATTACAATTCCTTGGTACTTGTACTTCAAAATTTCAAATACCTGGAGTGGAATCCTCTAAGGCGATAGTTGATAGTCACACTTTTGACAGTCAAAATTGATGATCACACTTTGTTAGCTCTCCGTAAAACGATCGCAAAGTCACACAAAAACGATCGCGAAAAGGTGATGATCACGCTGATGGTCACCTTAGAGCGAGCAAAAGGGATGATTGTGATCATCAACAATCAAATATCACCTTAGAGGATCCCACTCCAGTATCGGAACTTGTACTTGTACTTACGATTCCTTCAAAGTACATACTTGAATAAATATTAAATATTAAATATTAAATATCTAAAAATTGTACTTGTCTTTTTTAATTGCTTGTAATTCCATTTAAGTACTTCACAGGAATTGTAAGTACCTACTAGTACAATTTCCGGTACTGGTATTTGAAATTTTTAAATACAAGTACCAAGGAATTGTACTTATACTTGAATTTTACAGGCCTGACTGTAGCCCAATGATTATGCCACTTCGATTGTACTCTGAGTAGGGTGACATTTTAAATTAATCAAACTTATTATGATTGTAGACGAAAAATCAGCCACGATTTACAATGAACTCGAGCAACAGCAGCGGATAAAGAAGACAAAACAAGTATTTAGTAGATTAATGCCAAAATTACATTTGCAAAACTTGCAACACTTACATATATACGATTAAAGGAGAAAAATTAGCTAATCATGTAATCAGTTCAATTTCAATAAAAAAAAAATTGACAAAAACAGTTAATTTCATTTCTCGCGCTAAACAAGTTGTATTCACACACCGACTCCCGTCAATCTAGACTCATAATGGTAGCCTAAAAGGGATAGTGGTGGTGTCGCCTGCCGCGCTCACACTCACTGAAATGATGCGTAAATCATTAGCTGAACAAACACCGAAAAAGCGCGCGAAAACAAATCCAAATTAAAATGGTTGAATAACAAATTTAGCTCTGAGGGAAATAGCTTTTTGAAGATGGCGTATGCGATCGTTTGTTGTGGGCAGGCTTACATTTTTTTTATAAGTTTGTGGCCACTCCCATTTGGCGTATATGCACTGCAACAAAAAAGATCTTTTGTGCCAGGGGGCAACTTTTAGGACAGCAGTACTTCTGCTCTCCTTATGAAAGTGATTATTACGGCTGCGGAGGAGTTCCTTAGCACTGTTGAAGCGATCATCTCTTTAACACGTTCGCTACCGTGTGACCCGCCGGCGGTCACACTTTTTACTCCCTGGGAGGCCGCGTGCACCGCCGGTGGTCACAAGCTGAATGTTTTTGTATTAATACTTTCTGTGTGGCCTGTTGTTAAAGTAGTTGTTTTTCTTCTCTGGCACGTAGCTGAAGGTATTATATTTAATATACAAAAAAAGATTCAGGTTTTTATCGAGTTTCCTCCGAGTTATTACATAAACTTTTAAACCAAAAAAACAAACTTGGCACTCCGGCGAAAAAAAAAAAATTGTACTGCGGCAGCGAACGTGTTAAGGAAAAAGCTTTTCCTAATTATACACAGAGCTGCACATTCACATATATGTGTTCTGCGCTTTCGTCCTCTTCTAGGCAGAGGCGGCAGATGATATCCTCCGAGATTCTCATTTTGTTGAGGTGGTATAGTAATCGACAGTGACCGGTAAGGAAGCCTTCTTATGTCGTTTCTGTCGTTTAAGGATATCAACTGCCTTTTTTTTGTAAATGTTGGACAACTATTTTGGCTTGTCTGAGACCTTGTGAGTTATTCCAGTGAGAAATGCGCATATGTTGCGCTCCCAACAGTTAAGGGTGTATTTAAAGGCGGATACAGATATTCCGCAAAAGGGTCACAGTCCAGTGAACAACTCAGAGGAACCTTTTCTGGCTAGCAGCATCGTTTGCCCGATCCACAAGAAAGGAGACCCCCTCAACTGCGCCAATTATAGAGGCATCAGTCTCCTCAACATCGCGTACAAGATCTTTTCTGCGATATTGTGTGAACGCCTGAAACCTTTTATCAACAGCCTGATTGGACCCTATCAGTGCGGTTTCAGGCCAGGAAAGTCCACCATCGATCAAATCTTTACACTTCGGCAGATCCTGGAGAAAAACCAAGAATTCCAAATCGATACTCACCACCTCTTTATCGATTTTAAGGCCGCCTATGACAGCATCTATAGAGAAGAGCTTTATAGAGCCATGTCTAGTTTTGACATCCCTGCCAAACTTGTCCGTCTGTGCAGGCTGACGATGGAGAACGCTCGCTGCTCCATCAAGGTCGGTAATGACCTCACCGAGACCTTTGATGTCAAAAAAGGTTTTAGACAAGGTGACGCGCTGTCATGTGACTTCTTTAACATTGTACTTGAACGGATTGTGCGGAACTCACAAGCCAACACCGGAGGCACAATCTATTACAAGTCTGTACAACTGCTTGCATACGCCGACGATATAGACATTATCGGAAGAACTCAGCGGGCTGTCACCGGTGCGTTTGCAAGCATTGAGGCGGAAGCGGCCAAAATGGGTTTAGCGATAAACGAAGGCAAAACCAAGTATATGCTGTCAACAAGAAGGGAAAACCAACACCGACGAATTGGACAAAACGTCACAGTGGGCAGCTATAACTTCGAGGTAGTAAGGGACTTTGTCTACCTTGGCTCTGCTATCAACTCTGAGAACAAGATCAGCGCAGAAATCAATCGAAGAATAACTCTTGCCAATCGCTGTTTTTTTGGGCTTATAAGGCAATTCAACAGTAAAGCCCTATCTCGAACTACTAAGGAGACTCTGTATAAGACCCTGATCATCCCAGTCCTGCTTTATGGCGCTGAAACATCGACTTTATTAAAAGAGGATGAATATATCCTTGGTCACTTCGAGAGAAAAATTCTTCGTAAGATTTTGGGTCCCGTTTGCGTTGACGGGTTTTGGAGGAGAAGATTCAATCACGAACTATACGAGCTGTACAGCGACATCGACCTAGTCAAAAAACTGCGTATTGGACGTCTGAGATGGCTAGGACATGTAGAGCGAATGGACACAAACGCTCCGGCCCGCAGAGTCTTCGAATCTAATCCCGAGGGACGACGCAGTAGAGGAAATCATCGCCGTAGGTGACGCGCACAAGTTCAAGGGGACCTCGACCAACTTGGAGTGCGCAACTGGAGGCAATTAGCTAAAGACCGAGCTAAATGGAGAGACCTGTTGGTTGAGGCCCAGGTTCACCCCGATCTGTAGCGCCACCTAAGTAAGTAAGTAACGCCTACATGACCCGGTACCACAATTTTACATTATTGTATCGGGCCAAGTTTTGTAAACTGTCGAAGTAGCTTACAATTTTGAACAGATCAAGTGGGAGATCAATGGTTTAAGTACCGCCTGACTGTCGGTGAGTATGTGGATAGTGGCACCTTTGATGCCTGAGTACAAGTTTATACAAGCGCAAGTCTCAATAGCGTAAAGCTTGGTATGGAAAGCACTGGGACTCTTTCCAAGTGGTTTCCGAACTTTTTATAATAGGGTCCATTCCATACTCTCCAGCGCCTACTCCTGAATCCATTTTGATCCATCGGTATACCAAGCGATTCCTTATGAATTAACCAACGGTCCGCCATTATTCGATGAATAACGGCTTGGGATCTCAATCTCAAACCCTCTACCGAAGTAGAGTGTTTTGGGCATACAGTGAGAAAACGTGCTGAGCATATCTAGCTCAGGGAAGTCGGTTAATAAATCTATGAGATCCACATGAGGATGTACTATTAACACGTGACATTCGAAGACTGACTGCACTGCGAATTGCCACTTTTTTTATGAATATGTGTACCGGAGTGAGTCCGATTATATCCTCTATGGCTGTTGGGGGACAGGTATGCATAGTACCTGTGATTCCAAGGCAAGCTAATCTTTATAGTTTAGTGAGTTTGTTGATGGCATCGACCTCCTTAGCTTTGGTCTACCAGACAACGGACGCGTATGCAAGGTCTAACCACCGTGGTACATAACCAGAATGTGACCTTTGAGAACAGACCCCAGGTTTTCCCATACATACGGCGACAGGCTCACATGGCAGTGGTCGCCTTGGCAATTTTATGTTTAATATGGGAGTTCCAGTTAAGTTTTTTGTCTGGGACAATTCCTAGATATTTTACCTCGTCGGAAAAACCAATTGGTTGTTGCACCACTTAGAGTCACTGAACCAAGGATTCTCGTTCTTCTTCTTGTGAACGATACAATGACTGCCTTGCTAAGGTTAATCGATAGACGCTCCCTAGCACACCAGTCCGAGACTACAAGGAGTGGATCTTGCAAGAGTTGCCACACATTGTCTTCATGTTTGTCCTTGATAGTGATCACAAGATCATCTGCATAGCCTGTAGTTCTGAAGCCTAAGCTATTAAGTCTATTTAGTAAGCCTTCCACCACGAGAGACCATAAAAGAGGCGAGAGGACGCCGCCTTGTGGTCAGCCTTTAGCTGCGGAGACCGTCACAGAGACTCATACTGCCCTAGATGTTATTATGCGGCTATCGAGAATAGCCCTAATCCATTTGGTAATAGGTTGATCGATTCCCCTGCGTCCCATGGCACTAGTGATGGAGTCATAACCAGTGTGTGCAGGTTTTCATTATCCGTGCACTTGGCGAAATGGATGAAGTTGGGATATACCATATAAAGAGTAAGCTAGGAGGTTTTTTTTTATATTTAACTATTTTAGGTGGGCGTGGCGTAATGAATGTGGAAGTGCTACGCGATATGGCGTAGGTGTTGATTGTTTGAGTTGAGAAGTTGTGTCAAATTTCCTATTGCCTTTGCTTACAACGCAGGGATTGTTTTTCGTTTTATAAGCAGTGGTTGGAAATTTGGGTAATGACCGAAAGAATAAGATCGCGGATACAAGCTGCCGAAATGAGGTTCCTTCGCGGTGTTGCTGGAATAACTCGTAGGGATCGAGTGTGCAACACTAGAGTACGCGATGCGCTCAATGTTGATCAGCTACTTCTCCGAACGGAACGATCTATGCTTAGATGGTTTGGTCGCGTAGTCCGTATGCCCAAAGACCGGCTTCCAAGACGTGCCATCAGGTAGGTAAACCCCCGGTAGGCCTAGCAATAGATAGTAGGATCAAGTCCGGCATCCCTCCTGGAGCTGTCTAGGGATTCCTCCCGATGAGTTGGGAGTCAATTTCGAAGGATCGGGAAGAATGGAGAGTCCACCTGAGCATCCTACTCCCGCGATCCTAATGAAGAATTAGTTGGTCATTTAAAATAAATGAATGGAAAAAAACAGTGGTTGGATGGTGATGGGTATATGTCTTTCTTTTAGATCTTAGCGCCAAATTTCGCTAAGAAACTTATGAATATTAAACCTACCTTTCGCAGTTTTTTTTTACATGAATTTGGGCCATAAAAAGTTGTGAAGAATGGTGTTTAAGAATGACTGATTGTTTACGGTATTTGATGGAATAATTGATTATACTGATTACTGAACAGATGGGTCGTTATTAAAGTGTTAAAGAGGGTTTTCTGTAATGATTGTTATATGTTGAACGGCTGTTAGGCTCTATGAGGTTTACTGAAACTAGAAAGCTCTTCACCTCGTGATAGATAGTCTAAACAAAAGTAAAAATTGAAAATAAAATTAAACAATTAATAAAGAAAAGAAAATTAGATTTTATTACTTAATATCACAATATAAAAACGGAGCAATGTTTGTTAAAGTTCTGGTTGTTTCTTTCCACTTGTTTTTGCAGAACATTTGTTTTTTTTTTTACAAAATTGCAAGACTAAAAACTACACGAATTATGCACTCGACATTGCACCATGTCCCAGCGATTCTATTTTTTCTTATTTTCTTTGAAGAAAACGATAAAGTAAATAGAAAAATAAAATAAAATAAATTAAACAATTTTCCATCTATTAAGACTGCTTCTACTCGTATCACTGCCCCGCCTAAAACATAAATATTCTTATTTAACTTACAAATACACATCCATTTTCCAATTACATGCTTAACTCTACTAGGATGATCTACAATTAGATTTTTTGTGTTTAAATTTAAAGTTTACCCATTTTTTTGTATTTAAATTGGAGCAAAAGGTTTTTTTTTTATTTAGCAATAGTCGAGATTTATTTTTAAGCTTTCATTTTGTTTGCATTTTTTTTTATGTTTATGAAAGTGCTGCTTCTTTTAATGGTATTAAATACTTGGATTTACTTATGTATACATATGTTTATAATATGCATTTATAGTTCGGATATTTTTTTTTTTGTTCTAAAGCGAAAATGTTTGAATATTTAGTTCTTATGTATTATTTATATTATGTATGTAGTATTTTCATTTTTTTAACTTAATTTCAGTTTTGTTAAGTTATGTACTAAGTTGGTTTTTAATTTTTTTGTTTTTACATTAGATTTATAAGCTTTTAGCTATTTCAGTCAGTATTATCTCGATCCACCACTCCTTCTGCCTCATAAGCGGAAGATGACGATGAGCTTCTGTCATGGATTAACATGGATAGGGTCTCTAGGCTTCGCCGGACCTGAAAATAATTATAATACTGAAAGTTAGTGGATGAGAGCGATCTTAAAACTAAGTCTTAAAAGTAAGACAGGAGGTAGACGATTTGTGTGGGCAATAATTTGTACCTTATGAAAATATAGAGGGTCTAAAATCGAAAGTT
The DNA here is from genome assembly GCA_945910035.1 of Brachypalpus laphriformis. Classification (NCBI taxonomy): domain Eukaryota; kingdom Metazoa; phylum Arthropoda; class Insecta; order Diptera; family Syrphidae; genus Brachypalpus; species Brachypalpus laphriformis. The sequence continues at coordinate 113,047,122 of OX246753.1, read as the reverse complement.
GACAGGGAAGTATAGGGATGCTTAGCCTGGTGTAGTACGTCAAGAAGAACTACGTTGCTTCGTTAATGTATTTCATGAAAGGAACAAATAAGGGTAGAATTGAATAGTGACCCGAACTTCTGGAGAATACGTAGTACATTTTTTTTTTGTGAGTCAACTAGGAATGGGGTATCTGGCGCAGTTAGTATCTGCAGTTAGCAAGGAGATAATAAACTGTATACGGAGGAACGTAGACAGTATTAAAGCTTACCATTAGGAGATCCGGAACAAGTACTGGTTAACGAGTTAAGGGCTTGCGCAATCACTGGTAGATATATATGTACTTATACAAATGTGTGTACATATACGAGTATGTACTCATATAAGAGACAAATGGGACAGATTTCCAAAGGATTTTTTCAACTCAATTCTTTGATTAATGCTAATTGAATTGATATTGTATAAATGGCCCAACTGGATTATGCTGTTTCTATTTAGCGTCCCCAGATTTCTGATGAAAATGAAAATATGATTATCCATTACCTCTTCTGCCAAGTCTTCCTTCACGTGGTACCTATAGCAGCTTTATATGTATACCAAGATAGAGAAAGATGTATATTATTGAGAGGTGCAAGTGCACTGCGACCTATGAAAGATCTATTGTGCCCCCCTTACTAAGGCTCTAGCCGATGATATACTCGGTCTAAAACACTTCCTCCAGTCCAGCTGCTACAGCAAACCGAAGTATCTATCTATATGTATACCAATGGCAGTACATAATAAATCGAAAGAAAACCTCAGAATCTTGGCTAAACATACATGTGTACGTACAGAGGTGTTTGCAATAATTCCGCCACGAATAGTAAGGCGGGCAGCTCTGTTGAACAATCTAAATAGTTGTAACGTCAACGCTCAGGCATATGCGGATGATGTTGCTGTACTTTCTGTCGGGCCATGTCTGGCGACTGTCTGTGCTGACGCGCAGGGATGCACTGTCAAGGCCATTCAATATCTTAGACGGGGTGGTTTTAGTTGAATTCCACAATGGAATCTTGATGAACTTGGACAAAATTTATACGAATCGGGTCTCATCGATGCAGTGACACTAGAACTTCAGCTGATACGCAAATACAGACTCGATTTTCCTTGTGTTCAGGACTGGCTTCGGACAAAGTCTGAGGCAGGAATGGAATGCAGTCGTATTTTCATGCACGGCTCCAAAACCAGTCGACCAGACGACAACATTAGACTTATTTTCTCGCTAGGCAAATATGCGTCTGAAGGTAAAGTGATGGACCCCAAGGTACATCAGGGACCTTATTTTATATTGCGTTTCTATAGCAAATGCATACAAACTCAATTTCCAAGTAATTTAAGTGACGTTTAATAGATGTTTTGACAATCTAACTTTCGAAAATGTTTGATTTTGGGTCGGAAGCACTTACACCCAATCCGAGAACCATACAAAATACCAATTCATTTTAGAATCGGATTACATTTCCGAATGGCAATCCGAATCTGAAAGCAGAACAAAAAAGGCCCCAGTTATTCTTTACTGACGATGGAGCCATCATAAGTGAGGATCCTACATCCCTGCAGCGAGCACTTGATGTGTGGGTGGACGTTCTGGAGGAAAATGGGTATCGCATTAGTTAAAAAAAGACAAGAGTACTTGTGCTGCCCGTTCTCTGATCCACTCAGGCTTATTCCAGACATTTATTTGAATGGAACAGTTCTTCCCAAGTGCGAAAAGTTCAAATATCTGGGATCTATGATCAATAGCAAAGCAACTTGTGATGACGACATCAATCATCGCGTAAGCGTAGGATGGATGAAGTGGCGGGAAAATTCCGCTATCTTCTGTGACAGAAAAATGCCACATAAATTCAAAGGAAGGCTCTACACCACAGTTGTGCGTCCAGCGCTCACATACGGTTCACAATGTTGGACGATGTGCAAATTAGTGGCAGCCGAGATGAAGATGCTTCGCATGACAGCAGGAGTGACAAAGCTTGATCGAATAAGAAGTTCGAAGATTCGCGGAATCTTTCATATCAAGGAAACCATCATACAAAAAATAGAGCGCGACCGGCTCAGCTGGTATTGCCACGTTCAAAGAAGAGATCATTTGAACCCTGTTAAAAAGGCAATATCAATGCACGTTCCAAAGACAGCGCGATGTAGGAAAGGCAGACCTATAAACACTTAGATCACACAAATGCGACGACATCGGCATTTCATTGGCCTCAGTAACCGAGTGATCCAAAATCGGCGGGCCTGCCGATATTTTCTGAGGTCAAATAGGCGAACCCCACAGGCGAATCAGCAGAAATGCTGTGAAGTGGGAGGGTTGTGATCCCTTATTTTCGGATCATAACCTCGCTGATTAAAGGAAGAAGAAGAAGGCAAATATGCGTCTATTTTCCAAGCGGAAACTTGTACAATCCCAATCGCCATTGGGAAGAACAGGTGGAAGGGCCGTAGTATTTGTGTCTGTAATGACAGTCAGGTTGCACGTAAGGCCTTAACCCACACTTCCAAAATAGTTCGTGAAACCAAATACTCTTTGAACTCGGTCGCAAGGCTGAATTCTTTGTCTCTTATCTGGGTCCCAGGTCACACTGGGATCACGGGGAACGAGATCTCCGATGATTTTGTTAAACAGGGCTCAGAGGAGGCTTTCTCAAGTTCCGAACCCGCGTTGGATCTCCCTGCATCCTCAGTTAGGGCTTCCATTGACGATTGGGTCTCTCACGAACACAATTGCCACACACAATGACTCCAGGATTTAGGTTGATTAAACGAATACTTATTGGTGTCTTGACAAGCCACTTCGCTTTCACCAAGCGCTTCAACGGGCTTAAGTAACATTACAATCTGCGACGCTTGTGGAGAGAGCGACGACTCTGCGGAACATTATCTCCGCAAGTGTCTGGCCTTTGCTCGTATCAGGTGGCAGATCCTCGGTGCTGATGTGGTGAGTGCTGGTACTGTAAGCCCCTCACCACTGAAGTGGCTTGACTTCCTTAGAAAGACAAGTAAATTCCAATAAAATGGGTAAATCAAGGTTTGTTCTCTGGTAGTACAATGAACCAATTGCGTCTGAGTGCTCCAGTCAAGTGTTTCCTATCCCGACAAAAAAAAGAAAAGAAAAGGCAGGCAGAGTCAATAGAATTACTACGAGCATTTTTTGTCAGGTAGTCTCTGCAGTTAAAGGCAGTACAACTTAAAAAGTTTCGCATTTGCAGTGTACTTCCTTAACTAAAGAAATAGCTGCAAAGATCATTGAAAGACGTCCAATAACTAGCGTTTATCTTAATAAGGGTTTGTTCTGTTGAAAATGGATATACAGGATATACAGTGCACGTGCACTATTGAAAGGAATGGCACAACTGGTAGTTGTAGAGAAAAAACGATCGAGTTACAGCAAATAAAAGAACAATACGACCGATCGATTACGATCAAATATTCTCATTTTAGTCTCTTTACCTAATAGGTAAACAAATAGAAAATGAATGATCTAGTGACGTCTTAATCTACTATCGTTCTCATTTAATTGATGGTCTACATGACTCCTTTCGTCAAATGTTCTAATATGACGATTCCAAGTAGAACTTCACTTCAGCGGGTACTTTTCCGAGTATTATCACAACTTTCGGAGATTCCCAAATAATTAATTATGTTCATACGCAATTTCATTACTATCTATGCGCTTCTATTGAATTAGGAGGACTTAGAACGAACATCACTCAACGCCCTCGTGCTGCATTCGATACCAATGGCCGCGTCCCACTGATAAGCGAGTGTGACCAGTTCATTAAACTATTTTTGTACCAGCAAAACCTCTTCACGAGATTCCCTTTTACAAAGCAACCGCTATTAGTCATACTGTTCTACGTCATGTGCAGACATGCCCCCCACGTATGACTCAAAATTTGGAAAAGCCGCATTCATTATCATAGGAACTTGTACAGGTAGTCATGCAATCAGGTACTCTGATCGGGCTTATCTTTGACATTACCATACTAACACCACAGATACGTCGCATAGAGAGGCGTTCACGGAGAGGATTGAAAGTACCAACATCCCATGTGTTGATGCAGCAATCAAAAGTAATTCCAAACTAATCCCATGGCAGATATCTTTGAAATTCTAAAAATAACGATAAGATAAGCCCCGCAAAGTAAATAGACGGCGCGTACAGGTGGCAGTATGGTAAATAAGCTAACGGATAATATTATTTGCTGTAAAACACAATTCCCCCATGCAATACGTTACCAGGCTGATTAAGGGGGATTGTTGACGAGAACAATTTGTTCCATATTGAAAATTGATTGCCATAGACGTCAATCTGGTACTGGTATTATGAAATTGGAGAGTTTGTTTCAATTGGTTTATGGTGGCTGATTTCAGCGGAAGTTTGTTTTGACTATTATGACAGGCAGTATGTTGCAGTATACCTTGGAAAAATCATGAATCATCTATGACAAGGTGTGTCGCATTGACAGTAGATCTTGGCCATTTCATAGAGACTATGAAACTATCTATTCGATACAGTGGTATATGAAGCATATACAGTAGGCAGGTAGCTAGTTTAGGGTGTACAGCAAGTTAGACTCAAAACAAAAAAGACTAAATTTTTTTAGGCGCCATTTGGGTGCATTAAAGAATTTTATGTAAGCTAATCCGAGGCTTGATCACTCTTTGGCACAGAGGTGTCTGAGCGTTTTATTCGAAGTGGAAGTGCATCAGCAGGGAATACTGAAATACACTCTAATTTTTTTTTTTTTAACTTTGACCCTGCCCAATGGATGACACTGTTACTTAAAGGGTCTATTGTATCAAGGGTACTATCAGCCGTGGAGAGGTTCTACTCAATTAACCTAATAGGGGTGAGTATATCACCATTAGTACTAAGTTTCGAACATTTATAAAGACTGCGTTAAGTGGTTCCCTTATGGTAAAACACTCTTTGTTTGTAGACAGGTTTAACTTGTTTTAGTACTAACTCAGGCAACAATGACATAATTTACGGAAAAATTCTTCGTAAGATATTCAGTCCAGTTTGCTTTGATGGGTTTTGGAAGAGAGGATTCAATGACGAACTATTTTCGACCTAGTCAAAAAACAGCGTATTGGACGTTTGAGGTGGCTAGGACATGTAGAGCGGATAGACACCAACGCTCCGGCACGCAGAGGGCCTCCTCGCCGTAGGTGGCGCGCACAAATTCAAGGGGACCTCGACCAATTTGAAATGCGCAACTGGAAGCAATTAGTTAAAGACCGAGCTAAATGGAGAGGCTTGTTGGTTGAGTCCCAGGTTCACCCCGAACTCCAGTGCCCCCTAAGTAAGTAAGTAAGCTGCCTAGTTGACGCGCGCATGTATTACTGGATCTGCAGTTGAATCCAAGCCGAATTTATAATTTTGTTTTTAGCTATTACGTGTTGAGTTGCACTTTTTACAACGGACTCAGAGCAAACACACGACAAGCAGCAATGATGTCTTTTTTTATATCTGAACCTCCTTAGATACTGCGATGACATTAGAACCGGTGAAAGGAAAACTCATGAGACATATCCTATCTTCTTTGAGAGAATTGGGTGATCAAGAACTCATATTTTTACTGATGGCCCAGACGTGCAGGTTTATACTCAGAAGCAGTCCAAAGCTGTGAGTCTTTTGGGCTTCTAGGTGTTAACATAAAAGATTTCCCAGCCACTGGTAGTAGAAAGAACCGGAGAATCTGACTGCTCTGGAATTTGGGGTTCCTTTTCTTAAAAAAAAATAGTGTTCAAGCAGATCTGAAGTCAAAAGAATTGAATACAAATTGAAATTAAGAAAGAGGTAGATTTACTCAGGCAAGAAAATAATGCCTTAAAAAAGAGGTAGATTTACTCAGGCAAGAAAATAATGCCTTAAAAAACACGTACCTACAAAAAGAAAATACAGCTAGCCCACATCGCTCAACTAGTCACGAATACCAGACGGATGAAGAAGAGCTAACACGCGAAACGAATTGGGTCGAAAAGAAACGACCCAGCAAAAAACGGAAAGCTGGTTCCTCACCGGAAGTCGAGCCACAAAAAGATGAAAAGCGCAAGGAGATGCAAGAAAAGCAACGACAACCAAAATTACGTCCTCCGCCACCGATAAACGTCGTCGGAATTACGGACTATAATAAGTTGCATTGCCTCCTTAAAGGAACTCTGGCATCGAAGTTTAAGGTGACATCTCTGCGAAACAATACGTGGAAAATCAATGTCGATGATGCCGACGGTTACCGATCAGTATCTAAAAAATTGAATGCCGAAAAGATTCAGTGGTATACTTATGAAAATAAGTTAGAAAGACCACTGCGTGTTGTAGCAAGGGGACTCCACCCCTCGTGCACTAAAGAAGATGTAATGCACGACCTTCAAGGCAAAGGCTTTAAAATTCTTGATGCCGTCAATATTATCAAGAAGGAGAAGCAACAGTCGGAGGGAGATCATGAAAAATTGGTAAAGCGCGGACTTCCACTATTCATGCTTAGTTTTGATAAAGACGAAAATAAAGATATTATATATGGTATCAAGACTATTCTAAACATCGTGGTCAAAATCGAACCCATGCGTAAGACCTCCAGATCGATCCCGCAGTGTAAGCGCTGTCAAGGCTTCAATCATACGCAGACTTACTGCCAGAAAGAGCCGCGATGCGTCAAATGCGCGGGTAAGCATCTCTCGGAAGAGTGTCACCTAAACAAGCAAACCCCAGCCACTTGCATAAATTGCAAAGGAAAACATCCTGCGAACTATCGAGGTTGCGAAGTGGCGAAAGAGCTTCAAAAACGCCGCGATACGTTAAAACATTCGATGCGTCCGAATATGAAACCAATCAAGAACAGACCCAAAATAGCTACGAAAAAAGCTGCGAAAGGTAGAAAGTCCGTCAATATTAACTTAAGATCGGTGAATGATAAAAAATCCGAAAGTAATAGAGATAAGGTGACAGAAGCAAAATCTCCGAATATTGGTGTGCAGTCTTATGCTCAAGCGGCGAAGACAGTTAAGGGTACGTACACGACCGACAACTCACGGGAGATCAAAGCAAGAAACCGTCCAAACTTTAATGTAAAGACTCCTTCTCAAGTTGCGACATTGAAAAATGGTGATAGAGGTAGTTCAGAAGATCATGTATCCAATGTTTTTTCCCTAATACTTGCGAAACTCGAAGAGCAATGCAAAACAAATAAACTAATTTTCGAGAGACTAGTTGCACTAGAAAACAACATTCATAAAACGCGCACTTCAACCAGAATATGAAAGAAACGCTTAAAATTCTTACTTGGAACGCTAACGGGCTCATACAAAGACTCGACGAGTTAGAAATATTTATGCGAGAGAAAGATATTAATATATGCTTGGTCTGTGAAACTCATCTGAAAAAGCAATCGAATATTAAGATAAGGGGATATAGCGGATATCACGCCTTTCACCCATCGGAAAGAGCCAGAGGCGGATCATCTTTGTTTATAAAAGAAAATATCGAACACTCAGCGGAAATAAAAATTTAATTAGAAGCAATGCAAGTAAGCACGGTACGCGTTAGAAATAGACATTTTGCTTTCAACATTTCGTCTATATATTGTCCACTGCGATGTAAACTTGAAGAAAGTGATTTCACAAACATATTCAACTTCCTTAAACCAAATTTTATTATTGGTGGCGATTTCAACGCAAAACAACCCTTCTGGGGTTCAAGGTACGCCTCTCAGAAAGGTAGAAAGCTTTATAATGCGGGTATGCAATATAGTTGTGATTTTCATTCGACGGGTAAACCAACATATTGGCCGACTGATAGAAATAAGATACCAGATCTGATCGATTTCTTTATTGTTAAAGGTATATCTGGCAACTGTATAAAAGTTGAAGAAAGCTTTGATCTCTCCTCTGATCATTCTCCAATCATTATGACGATAAGCGATGCTCTGATTAAAAAAGTAGGTCCGGCCAGATTAACCAGCGCGAAAACGAATTGGGATGGCTTTAAAAAAGATATTGAATCAAATACTGAGCTGAGGGTATCACTTAAAACGCCATATGAACTTGAAGTTGAAGTAGATCGCTTCGTCGAAATCCTACAGAATGCCGCGTGGAAAAATACTCCGAAACCTAACAAAACGCCGGCCAGCTATATTCAAAATTATCCGCAGGAAATAAAAGAGATGATTAAGGAGAAGAGGAAAGCGCGCAAAAAATGGCAACAAACTCGGGCTCCGCAACATAAAGCACATCTTAACCGTTTGTGTAACTTATTAAAAAGATCTATTAAAGACCTTAAGAATAATGAAATGCAAACTCACCTAGAAAGCTTAACGGCGGAAAAAGATTCTAATTATTCGCTTTGGAAAGCTATAAAAGGTATTAAAAAACCTCAAATTCAAGCCGCCCCAATTAGGAAAAATCAAGACGAATGGGCCAGGCATGATAAAGAGAAAGCGCAAGTTTTTGCCGCCCACCTGGAAGAAACTTTCAAACCGCTTGATGGACAGGCTCTTATTCAAAATATAAATACGTCGTATATTGACAATCGTATAATAAGAAATGCAACACTAACCGAACTTAAGGAAGAAATAAAGAAACTTAAACCTAAGAAGGCTCCTGGATACGACCTAATCACGGGAGAGGTTCTTAAAGCACTTCCGAGAAAGGGTCTAATGAAGCTTCTGTTCATTATAAACGCCGCGATTAGACTAGAATATGTTCCCAGTCAATGGAAAGTGGCCGAAGTCATAATGGTCCTTAAGCCCGGAAAACCACCGAATGAAAAAACGTCTTATAGACCGATTTCGCTTCTTTCAATCATATCCAAAATGTTCGAGAGAATTTTGATTAGGCGAATACAGCCGGTTATAGAAGAGAGGCATCTCATTCCGGATCATCAATTCGGATTCAGAAGTAAGCATTCTACAGTTGAACAAGTGCATAGAATAACTCATGTAATCGAAAAATCTCTTGAAGAAAAAAGGATTTGTTCAAGCGTATTCCTTGACGTCTCTCAAGCCTTTGACAAGGTCTGGCATGAAGGCTTAAAGTTTAAATTACGACAAGTTCTGCCAGAGCACTTATACAATATTTTGAAGAACTACCTTACGAATAGGCTATTCCGCGTCAAATGTGGAAACGAATATTCTGATTTTAAGGAAATAATGGCTGGGGTGCCGCAAGGAAGCGTTCTTGGTCCAGTCTTATATCTATTATACACTCGTGATATACCGCAAGTAGAAGGCACTGAGCTAGCTACATTTGCCGACGACACTGCTATCTTGACAGTAGGTACAACGGTCGAAGATACTACAGAAAAACTGCAAGAAGCTTTGGATAGAGTCAATGAATGGACAAAGATTTGGCGAATCGCACTCAACGAGACCAAATCTGTTCATGTAAATTTTACTTATAAGAAAATAAATAATTTGCCGATCTTTTCAAACTCGGTTCAAATCCCGTTTGCAAACGAGGCTAAGTATCTTGGAATGACACTTGATACAAAGCTGAAATGGAAAACGCACGTAAAGAAAAAACGCAAAGAATTAGATAATAAATATCGAGAAATGTATTGGTTACTTGGAAAATATTCCAAGCTTAATATATATAACAAACTGCTTTTATATAAGCAAGTGCTAAAGCCTGTATGGACATATGGTATACAACTCTGGGGTTGTACCAAAATAAGTAATATTCAAATTTTACAAACTTTTGAAAACAAAGTGCTAAGGGGTATTGTTAATGCGCCATGGTATATCCGAAATAGCGATATCCACAGAGATCTTGGCATTAAAACAATCGAAGACGAAATCAAAAACTACGCGAGAAAGCATAAAAGTCGACTAGAAAGTCACGTTAATATTACAATCCTCCAAGTTTTGGATGAAAGAAATTTACTTCGCCGTCTACAAAGAATCAAACCTTCGGACTTAGCGCGTTAAGTAGCCGCGTCTAAACTGCGGAGCTAGCAGGAACTTCTAATGGGAAGCTACCTGCAAAACGTCATTATTTCGTGAAACGAAAACTACTTGATAAGTCGAATACTTAGTTGTAGTAAAAATAAAAACACGTCTGTTTTGAAGGGAGGTTTTTTAGTGGGTAAGAATCCCACACTACTATGAGCACGCGCTGTCGATCCTCATAGTGTCTTGTTGAAGATTTTCACCTACCCTCGGAAAAAAAAAAAAAAAAAAAAAAAAAAAAAAAAAAAAAAAAAAAAAAACAAATTGAAACCAACTATATACCCCGAGCTATGTTTTCATGTTGAGGAATAGAAAGAAGTCACTGGGAGCCAGAACGAGCGAGTACGGTGGGTGTGGCAGCAATTCGAAGCACAGTTCATGCATTGACAGCCGTATCCGCTTGTTGTCCCAACGGGGCGATATCTTTCTCACACTTAACGTATCACGTAAAATACTGATTGCCGTTCCGTGCGACGCGCTTCCGACCTTTACTACATCGCGCACTTTTGCTCGGCGATCAGCGAGAATCATTTCGTGCACCTTTCGAACGATTTCCTTGGTAAACACGTCTGCCAAGCGGCCTGGCCGCTCTTCATCGAAAACAGATACACGACCGCGTTTAAATTCGTTGAACCAATATCTCACGGTTGTCATAGATGGCGAAGGGTCCCCATAGACACCATCCAACTTTATTTCTTCGGCTGTTTTTCCATCCAAAAGTAAAAAGGGAATTACGGATCGACATTGCTCTTTTTCGATTTTATTGAGAATCATGAAACACGTGTGATACAACCGTCGGCCAAATAAAATCTAACCTATAAATCAGTCTGAAATATAGTATGGTGGCGTTTGACAGATGGCAGTATACGACGGTAATGTCAACTCCACTCAGCAACGCCACCTGTCTTCAAACACAGGTACTTATTGATCGACCCTCGTATAGGTGCCCACGAAGGGATTGAGAATGGATCATAAGACTTTCGAGTAGGCTTTGAACAATTGTGCATCGCTGCCTAAGTGCAAAAGGTCCACCTTTCCCGAAAGAAGACTATACCAGAAATAATAAAACCCCGCTGATAGTGCCGCCCATACTTAAGTATGTACAGCTAATAGCCTTAATCTCTACCACTCACCTTGGCAATTTGTTGTAAATTTGTATGCAGTATATTCTGAGCTTCTTCGGTGCTTTTTGTCTGCAGTTCCTTCTGCCAACGGAGGGCTTCCGCAAAGATGTCAGGATCGTTTCCAGAGCCCTGTCAATCAAGCATGTTAGTCTTCCATAGTGGTGCACACTTACATATAAGACTTACCCAATTAAATTCTACTGGTGATCGATATAAACTAGTTTTGGCCTCGATATCTAATATTCTATATAATAGGAATCCCGAGAATATAGCTAAGATGATTGATAGCACTACACCCAAGTACACAATATGGAATTCTGTGGGAAATTTCAATCGTACAATCGCACTCTGTGAAAATGCTTTGAATGCAGTCGATGAGGAGGACACCACTGTATTGGGTGATGAAGACGATGAAGATGACGTTTGACCATTCACCACAGATGATGCCGATGAGGTTGAGGAAGTAGATGTAAATGACGATGATACACCAACAACGACATTACCAACAACAATTGCCGCTGCTGGTAGTGTGGAATTGGTTGAAGCACTAGTAATTGTTGTACTAGTAGTTGAAGATTGTTGTTGTTGTTTACTTGCTGTGGGAGACGCTGAATTGTTTGTGCTTAATGTTTTAGGTGGCGCTGAAGCACGAATTCCTCCGGTGGTGAATGGTGTGTTTTTGGCATTTAAAGGATCTGTATCAAAAAAATAAAGAAATTAAAGAAGAGACATTAGCGATAGCTTCCTTTGGAAGGTTAGAGGTGACTCACCTGAGTGACGTTTATCAACTAGATCGCCCTTCCCGTCGTCGGTCTTATTTGTCCGCCGTAACAGTGTTTGACTAGCATCCGATGTAGTCGTAGTAGTTGTGGTCGTTCCCGAATCAATAGGTTGTGGTGGACTCTCATTGCCGCTGATCGAACAACTACTGTCATCTTCTATCGAGCATTCTTCAGATATTTCGACGTCGGGAAGGGCTTTTGGAATTAGTTGAATTGGCGCTAGTGGCGGACATACGCTGCACATTAGTCGAAACGCAGACTCTCGACTTATAAAGCTTCCGAAGACGTGGCGCTCATCAGCAGTGGCCACACCCACAGCATTCGGGATGATTTTTGCGGTCTTTTCTTTGGATATTTTCGTAACCGACGATGTTGGAATGACGACCTACCAAGAAGACATGATTATGCCATTTCACAGTGGAGTGGTTTTCGTGGTGTATTCTCTAAGTCGCATCACCCAGTTTAACACTAGATCCGTCGATCTGAGTGACATGACTTAGGGAATACACCCCTATGTCAAATCTCACCTTTGTAACATAACCGAATACATTTGAGTAAAATGCAAAATGGTTGTCTGTTATGTATAAATGTCCTTGCAACAGAATGTCGCTGACTAGTGCACATGAAAAGTCTGCAAATATATGCCATATTGAACTGTCAAATTAAAACTGTCATCTGTCATCATCTTACAATTGATAACTCTTTCGTCTTTTGAGACCTGTTGAAAATGCCGATGGAACTTCTTTAGTCTTGAGCTGGATAGCTCTTTTCTCTTCTTTTCCTTTTCTGGAATCTCATTTTTCGCCACGATGGTGACCTTGGAGCTCGGACTTATACTACTAAGATTGGCCGACGATGACACCGAAGGCAACGGTGTCGAGATGCTTTGCCTTAATGATCTTAAAAAAGAAAAAAAAGAATATTTAATGGATGACTCATAGTTGCAATAAATAGTTTTGTTTGTCCTCTACGACTTAATGGAGTCTGACATTTATGAGATTATAAAAACCTTCAAAGGGTTTATGGCTTGCGATGAGTCATATTTTGTTTCCCTTTTCCTCGAATATATGGAGCACTGTTGCCATCATGTGGTTTTATGAATAATTGTATTGTGGGTGTAATAAAATTGAGGACGATGACGTTTCGCGAGAATTATATTTCGCATGAGGATTTTGCACAGCATAGCTATTTCGATAAGAAGTTATAAAATATGTACATATGTACATATGTGTAGTAGTGTGTGGAATTGCTGTCAATCTGAATTTTCATGCGGAGTGGCATCAGGGTAGATAGGTAGTAAAGCCAAAATATCTTCTTGCCAACATTTCTGTGTGAAACTGAGAAATTATCAACGCGAGAGTTTTCTATCCCAACACTGGGCTTGAATTTAAAAATGCATTTCCAGAATAATTCCGAGTAAGCCTATAAATAAAAATTCCCTCAAGAGGGATTGGACGGAAGAAAGGGTCATAATACATCGATCTACATGGAAGCCCTGAGATCTATTTGGAAGAATACCTAAGTCGTTATGGTAGTGGAAGTCGTGTCCATTGGCACGGCTTCCTCGTTAACTCTTTTATGACAGAAAGTAATAAAAAATTGTTGTAACGAAGTAAAGTCGCTCAATTCAAATCACAACGGTGTCAAACTGTCTATGGAAATGATAAGACCGGTGAAGTAGAAAGAAGAGGCTTGGAACTGAAGAACAACTCGCACTTAGCAAACGACACTAAACATTTCTGACAGGCACTATAAAACGCTGCAACTTATTGCAACCTTAAAAAATGAAGTACAACATGTCTATGAAGAGACTGTATCGACGTAAATGGTTAGGAATAGGTGGTCCACTTTCTATGTAAATGCTGAGGCTTTAACAGAGCCAGAAAGACAATCCTCAGAGATCATTACTCAGGATTTTTTTAAAAGGTGCTAGCAAAAATCATCACTACCTCTACTCGAAATCGTTTCTCTACTTTTTAAGTAGGCATAACATAGTGAACTATTCACTGTGCAGTCACCCCAATAACCTAGCCTTACCTACATGCGAATCAATAGAATAGATGTCCACGCTGACTTACGGAAGTCTTCAGGCTATAAGCATTGATAGTTTAATTAATCTGGCAAAAACATTACGAATACTGGCATGAGCTCACTAAGCGTCTGCTAACGAAAATGTTAGGATAATATTGTACATATTTACGTAACATAGTTGTAAGAAGCGACATTGGTACATTGGTGCCTTGAGGATAGTTTTGACTAGTCAAGAATACTCAAAGCACGAGACAGCGCCTCGACGAAGACGCGAGCTCTCAACTTTCGTCAAAAATCCGATATCCTGCCAATATCTTGAAGAATGACCTTTGATTATTGATGAATACACATTATGTTGAGTTGCTAAATTGAACGCTATCAACCTTTGCTAATCATAAAGACATACAAACATTCGAAACTAAAACGCCACAAAAACTTTTAAGACATGGGCCACCTGCAAGAATATTGCTTTCGCTATGTTAAAATATAGATGACTTTCCTCCACTTGAAAACAAAGATTGTAAAATATTATACCTCCCCAATCTCGTTAAAGTAATAAACACAATCCTATGACAGGTTATCGATAAAAACATAGTCCACTGATCGAGTATCGAGAAAATGGTGGGTGAATGAATCAGCAAGAAATGATTCACTATTTTGTGCGATAATGGAACCTCAATAAAAGTGGACGAATTTGTTGAATAAGGATGACTGAGAACATATGCGACGAGCTTGTTAAGACCAGGGGCCAAATCATCTCTCCCGTGAACGTATAACTCGTAACGTAATTTGTATTATGTTGTTGTTAGATCTAGCAACAAAATACGTACAAATTACGTTACGAGTTGTACGTTCACGGGAGAGATGATTTGGCCCCAGGATTTACTTGTAAGATAGTTGACAACCTCACCTTACTTTCAAAGCTAGCTAATTACGCCTACAAACGACTTAAGCGCAAAAAACCATTTCGGCTCCTCAGAGCACTAAAATATGAACAGGAATCCTTAATAAACATTTTTTTCGAGGGCATGTTTAACAGTGATACTCATGTCACTACAGAATTCGAAATACGAAATGTGTGCTTCTAATACACTTATAAATGAATGTTTTGTCTGTGCGCGATGAACTCTGAAACCACTAAACCAATTCTGATGCGGTTTTCAGCAATGCATAAAGAAAAGTATCATGAAAATCTGCCATAGATGTGCTAAGCAATAGAGCATCCATTCGGGCAAAGCCGGGTACCGCAGCTAGTATTAAATAATATAAAAGCTCATTTGGACCCAAATTATGTGCACCAAAATAAATGAATCTAATAAAAGCTTTATATACTGTAGCATCCACTGATGAGAGATCAAATATACACCCCTATTATGGTTAGCGAATCGAACGTTCGACTCAAGTCGAACTGTCAGCGAATTGCTTCTGTCGTGGTATTGCTGTTAGCAAACATTTTCATTCGAATAAAGACTAAGTGCTGACAAAGGAAAAAACAATTAAATGTCATCTGTGAAGAGTATAAAGCAACAGAAGTAATTCGCCGGGAGGTTTGACTTGAGTCGAACGTTCGATTCGCTAACCATAATAGGGGTGATAGAGAAATGTACTGGTTACTCGGAAAACATTCCCAGCTCAGGACTGAGAACAAACAGTGCTTTTATACAAGCAAGTGCTAAAGCCGGTGTGGACCTACGGTATACAACTTTAGGGTTGTACCAAGAAAACAAATGCAAATATTTTACAAGCTTTTCAAAATAAAGTGCTAAGAGAAATTGTCCAAACACCGTGGTATAGTAGATACGACAATCGAAGCTGAAACTAGAAGTTTCGCAAGAAAGCATAGATACCGACTAATCGGACATGTCAACAATACATTCCTACAAATTTTGGATGAAAGCAATTTATTGCGCCGACTACAAAGGTTGAAACCTTTCGACTTGGCGAGATAATGATTAACCGCGTCTAGATTGCGGAATATGCAGGATCTTTCAGTGGAAAGAAACCTGCCAAACACTGACACTACTCTGAGCACGCGCTTGCTATTCTCATAGTGTCTATGGAAGATTTTTCACCTACCCTCGGAAAAAAAAAATCCACTGAAAGCGCTTTTCGCACTGCATTACCAATGAGCACGGTGTGGCAATACTACTACCATATGTCAAAACTAACATCATGTACAGCAGTTTGTTCCACATTTCGCATTCCACAATTCACCCCTAGTGACATCTAGCATATTCAAAAATGTTCGAGAGGTTCTTGTATTTGGTATAAATATACCAACCACCAGCAGAAAACACACAATCGATAGAGGTGAAATAGAGCGAAGAACAAGTGCGATTACTGTGATTAAAGTGAGACAGTTTAAGTTGAGATAAATAAAGAATAAAGTGATTTGATTATTTTAAAGTATAACGAAAGTGAATTTGATAGTTGTTTATAAATAAACAGTTTAAATACACAGAAGACGGTTTTATTATAACGAACACCAGCAAGAATATTACAATACATAAACGTCTTTAGTTGCTTGTGTTTTGACAAACTAACAACTTGGTTAAGGTGGCTCGATTCCATGTCCAGATGTCCAGGTATCACATAATGCATCGACGGAATTCCTATTTAATTCAAAGTGATTAGACGATTTTAAGGCCATGCTAACATTTGGAAGTCGAATTAAAATTGTTGGCGAATATGCGATGACTGAGTCGAAAAGTTCATACTCACCTAATCTGGCGAATACAAATTTTCGCGACAGATTTGAAGAAAAGTTTGCCAACCAGTGAATTATTTAGCAAATGCGCGCACTACGTTCGACTCGTAAATGATAATAGGGACCTTGAAATGCTTTATTACTTAAAATGTTGGACGGAGCGGCGAATTCTCCGTTCACAATACGAAAATCGAATTTTCGAAATCAATTGCATTTTTTTTTTGTCAAAGTCTTCACTCTTAAATGTATGTAATCGTTCATACGTACAATGAAAACATCCGGTCGACTTGTTTACAACGTCGCCTTTAGAACTTAGTATCACTTGTGACAAAGAAGTGTATTGTTGTTTACCATGTGTGTCTGGCAAACAAATTATTGAATCATTATTTTAAAGTAAAATCTACACCGTGCCGGTAAAATAATAATAAAATACTATCTACACAAATGAGTGATAAGTTGTTGCAATGGGGATTGGTTTTTATATATACAAGGCTTCTTATCTTACAGGTTTGAGGACTGCACTCATCTTGATTTAAATTAGAACTTGTTTTGGAGGTTGCTAACAATTTTGACAGTGAAAGGAGTTTCAATTTGATTCTAAATTGAGTTCAGTGAAATATTAGCGGAAACTTTTAGCCTGAATATTGTGCTTTGACTTTTGTTTAAAAATGTGTAAAAGTTTTATTTAAATAACCAAGAATCATCAAACCTAATTCAAATGCAAAACTGGTAGCTGAATATTGGATTGTATGGTGTTTCTGGTGTAGTGAGCGAAGAAATATATTGCCTGCAGCGGTATTTAAACTAACAAACGGCATATTGTATTCAGGGTTCTAGAAGGTTAAATATTTGGGTATACGCACGTCTTATAGTTATTACATACACGGTTTGACACGACATCTTATCAAAAAAAAAAATTGGGTTCATACTCTTTTCATATTGTCATTATTATAAGCATATCAGATATGACTCCTATGAGCGACGAAACTATAGGTACATCAATTATTTGCTGATGATGGAGCCATCATAAGAGAGGATCCTACATCCCTGCAACGAGCACTTGATGTGTGGGCGGACGTTTTGGAGGGAAATGGTTCAAAAAAAGACCGAGCTGCCCGTTCTCCGATCCATTCAGGCTTATTCCAGACATTTATTTGAATGGAACAGTGCTTCCCAAGTGCGAAAAGTTCAAATATCTGGGATCCATGATCAATAGCAAAGCAACTTGTGATGATGACATCAATCATCGCGTAAGCGAAGGGTGGATGAAGTGGCGAGAAAAGTCTGTTATATTCTGTGACCGAAGAATGCCCCCTAAGTTGAAAGGAAGTCTTTACACCACAGTTATGCATACAGCGCTCTCATACGGTTCAAAACGTTGGACAATGTACAAAAAGTATGAGAGTAAATTAACGGCAGCTGAGATGAAGATGTTTCGCATGATGGCAGGAGTGACAAAGATTGATCGAATAAGAAGTTCGAAGATCCGCGCGACCGGCTCAGCTGGTATTGCCACGTTTAAAGAAGAGATCATTTGAATGCGGTAAAGTGGGAGGGTTATGATCCCTTGTTTTCGGATCATAACTTCGCCGAAATAGGAAGAAGAAGGTGATCAAATATGGCTAATATGAGGGACGAAACTATAGATTTTTTTTTGTAAGAAACGCGTTGAAAGGGAGAGTAAAAGTGATACTAAGCACTATAATCTTAAGCAATTGTGAGTGATCTTCATCCTCGCTTGCATAGACAGTAAGTGAAGTTTAAAATGCATTGCAAAGCTTTATGTGCTGTACATAGACGTCGATCTAGTTAGTAGAGTTCGAATATAACGATTAAGATGCATAGGAAATACAGAGTAGATGGACGTCAACCGAAAAAATTTCGAAGGATACGGCGTAGTAGAGACAGCTGACTGGAGGCGGCACTGCCACTTTGCAAAAGTATTATAATAGCAAGACCAAACTAAATACCGCATTCTTTGGGTTTCGTTGAAATTTCGCTATTGATGTTCTAATTTTGGGAATTAAAACTATGATTAAAGATTGTCTTCCGTTCAAAATTGATTCCCATCAAATTTTGACCTAAATCTGTGGTTTGAGCAAACATCAGATTTTTAACAACTTTCTTCCATAGAAAATCGAATTGTATGAATATCTGAAAAAAAGGACCAAGTGCCAGAATAAAATCATTCATTTTCGAACAAATGTGTAGCACTTGTAATGGAAATCCCTATTGGGATTCTCATGGGAATCTCAATTTTTGTTAGAATGTTGGAAAAAAGGAACGAACAAAAACTTAAAGGCAAGGAAAAAAGGGTGTGAACGAATAATTATGAGCGGTAGTGTACGAAAGAATCTTTAACAGCAGACATCAAGGGTCTTTAATGTTTCTATAAGAAAACGTCAATCCATTGTACTCGTACATATTTAAGTAAATACAAGGTGTTTCGGAAAGGACTTATGATTTCTTTACAATTCAAAGATAAACTTGATTTTCTGTATTTTTCCACAGATTTTCTTTACATAGTACGTGAGTAGGAAAGGATAGATAGAGAGAGAGAGAAAGATTGGTGTAGTGGTTTGAAACTGAGATGTTGTTTCAGAAAAATCCGGGGGTGACGTCCATATAACTGGGGAGATTTTAATTATTTTTGTCTTTGTTTCTGATTCTTCGTCTTTTTTTCCTTACTGCTTGATGTCATAGGCATATCGATCATCCAACAAATCCAAGAATTTTTCCAGCCAAATAACCAACCTATTAGTCATGGTCATATAGTGTTAAAGGCCTTGTGGCTTGTGCTAGATCGCAGAAAATCTGGGGCGATTATGAAATTAGAAAGATCACGGCCAAGAACAGCAATAGAAATATTCTCTGGCCATTGCTTTCTAAGGAAGCATGCTATGAGACTATGATTATCAAAAACGGATGTTTGTAGGAACTGGAATGACCTACCTATATCAGAGGACATAACGCATATACTCTGTGAATGCTAAGGCATTGCCAGGATAAGGCTAAAGCACCTTGGAAGATACTTCTTCGATAACCAAGAACAGGTAAGGTCCTTGAACCACAACAATGGCTTGTTCAAATTCTGTAGGGAAATCAAGTATATGGGAGAATTGTTTTATGTCTTTTGCCGTGAAGGTTCCCTAGGGATCTCGATGTCTAATGTTTTTATAATAACCTCATAACGCTACTCAATCCAACCTAACCAACCTATTACCAGTGTTATGCCTTCGCAATAGTTTTCACATAAACTTTTGCAACTGATCGCACTGACTTTAGGAGAAATAAATAAATGCCCGCTGACATCATGATTTGAATCACTGACCATTAGCGTGGCAATCGATGACGTTACCAATACACCATTGCCACCCCGAATGGCGGCCATTTTAAAAAACCGTTTACATAAAAACATTAGTTTATTACTTTTTTTTTTACTCAAGAGAGTTTTAAATCTACGAGTATATATATAAAACTAAGTGGCAAAATGCGTATGTTTCCTTCTACCGCCCGTAATTTTCAACCAATTAAAGGTAGCCCCAAACAACGAACATGCTCGCCGAACTTGTTCGTGTTCGCTATGTTTTCCTCGTGTAGGGGCTAGTTCGCGAACCGTTCGCTGTTGGCGAAAATAACGCAAACGAACAAGTTCGGCGAGCGTGTTCGTCGTTTAGGGCTACCTTAAGTTGTTTTTTTTTTTTTTAATGTAGATCATTACGGTACAAAGGTGACAGGCAAAAAAAAAATTACATACTCATCCATAAACATTAGACATTTTTGTGTGCGATGCCGTTGTCGACGAAAGTTTTCTAAGAACTTTGCGAAGCAACGCAAGCACGGGTCTGCTAGTAAAATATAGAGAGTCCAACTGAACAAAGTACATTTTAAACAAAATAAAAATTAAAAATGGTTGCCATTTAGTCTTGAGCGTAAGTCCTTAAACTGATGTATTTTTTGACACACAGTGGTAGTTCAATACGAGTATAACGAACTATTTAATGTCCAGGGGGCATTCGTTATACTGAGGAATAACTAGGTCCGTTCGCGTACTTTCCGAGTCAAAAACTAACCATTTGTCAAATATGACATGATGAGAGTAGAAACTCTCAGAAAGCGAAAAATCAACCGTCATTAAGAAAAACCTGTAAGCTCGTGTGAAAACCAACAGATTCATATCAAGTTAGAAAGGAATATTTTGGGAGAACATTCACAACTGCTTCTTCTTCTTCTTCAAGATACTTTGCATCAATTTTGTATGGCTATTGTCTATTTGAAATGGAATCAAAAACTCTTCGACTCATTTAGCAATCAGCTGATTCCACTTGGAAGTTTGTACGATCGTGCCGGCAGAAATTCTTCGAGCACATTCAAGCACAAAGAGGAAATAAATACTCGCTACTCGTTACTTCTCAATTTTGCTCTATCTGTCATGTTTGCTTAGTACCCGAATACGCTTCGAGCACTTTAGAGCACCTTAAAGCACTTTAGATTGTGTACGCGAATAGACCTACTCTATAATCACGAATAAATGCGATCTTTTTATTCAAATTTTTAAATTATAAAAAAAGTATTTGCTTTTGCAAGTATTAACTGTCAAACAAAATGCAATATCGAGGTTCATCAAAGAATATAAACGTTTGTTATTTTGAATTCCGAAACACCCTGTATGTTAGCAGGGGTCAAACTTGAAACATTATTATAAAGTTGATTCGGTAGGTATCACGCATGCCTAGAGTGTTGTATGATTTAAAAGAAGAGGTACAGGATCACACGAATCATAACCTTGCGATGCTAATTTTGGCTTGCTATATTTTTGGTTAGTTGAGACTTAGCTAGAGACTAGGAAATGAAGAATTTTGTTTCCATAAAACGATGAAAGTGAACAGTTAAGGATTGACTTTCAAGCACTTCCTACTAACAGAAATAATACCACTTATAAAATTTGTACGATACTAGTGGTGGGAAATAGGTACTTAAAGGAAATTTACACCAGCGATTAAAATTTCTTATCACCACGTTGATCTTACTTATTAGTTAATATCTGTATAACTTCCTCATGTCTATTGTGGTAACACAATTTTTTTTTATATAAAAACAAAATGTGCGCCCAATTTATTATATCTAAGTGCAAAGTCATGTTATCAAATCTGGAGTAAAGTTCTTTGCAATTTTGAAACTATAACAAGTGGAATAAGCAGAAAACCAGCACAAAATCGTAACCGTCGATAGTGAATCGAAATGAGGTAATTTCCCTCTTATACTTACTCCACAGAGCCAAATCGTGACAAATCCGAATCCGTTTCATTGTCTGTAATATAATTCTCGTAAACATATTTCTCAAACCGAACCATATTCTCATCTGTCGGATGAAAGACACTTTTTGCACTTTCGATGAGACTCAAAAGTGAGTCAACCACCATTGTCTAATTAATTTTTGACACAAAAACACGTTGCGACAAAAAAACAAATGCTAAAACGGTTCCAAAATTTGGATGGAGACCACCCCAACTGACACGATGCAATGACAACAGTCAACTGTCCCAAGCGCTGGTTTGCGGGTTTTCTAATAATATCGACTGAAAATCGCTGATAAGAATATCGCGCACAGCACACACAATTGTAAAGGAGAGACGGTACATGAGGTATGCCTCAGCGCAAGCCACTGTTGGTCGAGATAAGATGCATTATATCAGAGACAATAAAACATAATATGCTAGCTGTTCTGATAGAGGTGACATGTAACCAACCTAAACAGAAACCACACATTTTAGCGAATAAGCATAATGCTAAAAAAAAAAAAAAGAACTCGAGAGAGGCAATGGCTGAGAGATAGGGGTTCCTTTGTCGCACAGATAAGGTCTACAAAGAGTATCTTTTATGTTGAGAATGTTTTTCGGAGAATGACGGAGTTTCCAATAGAATCCCATATGTACGAGGTGAACAGGTGGGCATTTTAGGATTTGTATCGAAAATAAAAATAATAAAACGATATCAGTGTGATAAATGACTATTTCCTTTTTTGCTAGCCGAGAACGATGAAATCGGTAATGAATTCGCGAAATATTGGCCAATTTGCTTTGACGTGTAAATAAAGCGAAAGACTTTAATGGGGGTAATTAGCTGTGTCATGTAATGAATTTTAAGGCGATTATAGGAAATAACGGGTAAACTCTTATTGACGTTTGGGAATTAGATGGGATTAAATATAAAAACGTGAGGAATCTGCAGATCCGCAGCTTGGCATGATTACAAGATTCAGTAGTTGCAACCTTCAAAAACTGTGGGCGCCGTGACACAGTGATTGGTATGGCAGAAAACACCAAACATTTTTTCACGGTCCCACCTCTCGCGAACATTTGACAAACATCCGAGAGTATTGGTTGTCACAGAAAAGCTTCTCGAAAACAAAATAAAAATTGCCCTTCAGATACTGCACAATATTGTAGGCCCCTTTCTCTCGGGGGAAAAATATAACGCCGCACACAAACCGAGTGGTTGCGAGAAGCTAGGCCTAAGCCCTTCATGGGCTGTTGTATGCACTCGTATGTACATATGCAAACTTCGAAAACTCTGCAAGCGACCTCTTTTCGAGATCGGGCGACGAATAATACTAGGCAACCGGTTCTATCTCGGAGAACAAAATTGATTGACCATAATTCCAATTCTTTTGTACCGTGCCGAGTGCTGAACAGTAAGTGCGATAACTGAGCAAATACTAGGTTCCTGGAGGAAAAATTATTCATCCAACATTTGATCCTGTGCACAGGGAGGCGAATACAGTAGACGATGGGATTAGATAGAGTTGCGAAGAAAATACACTGGCTCGGTCACATCGAGGGAGAAGTCGACAACGAATCCCAGCCACCAGATTCGAAGCAACCAGGAGGACCTAATGTTCTTTATAAGGACCAGGAAATCGAATGCTTGTGAATTCGGTACAAAAAATTCAAAGGAATATGCCCAGGATGTAAGACGAGAAAAATGAACTAAACTAGAAAGACATATTCCATTTTGTAGCGTCGGTTGTTTCGAGATATCAGCTGAAGAACTTTAGAAAACATCAAAATCAGTTGTACTAAAAATCGATTCTTGCCAAGTGACCGTAATTGGTAGCTGCCGTACAGCTGCAGTGTTAAGCTTATGAGTCATTTTCAAGAATACAGAGTGATCGGATGATCATTTTAATGCGCATATTGAGCTACACAAAACCAGAATCGACAGGTATCTCGTGGAACCGAGGCTGTTGAGGCTCGTGAACTCTTGCAACGCAAAGGCGAACGGCTGGCAGCTACGTATCCGATCACATGGCAACTGGTAGCTACGTCAACCACCTATCACAACCTAACCTAATCTAAGTTGGTAAATTAAGTTGAATAAAGTGAAAAGTTGAATATCTTTGTTGGATATCTTTCGCACCACAATTAGATGTTAACGTTCGTAGGATCCCGCCAGAATAAGAAGTTCGAAGATCCGTGGAAGCCTTAACGTCAAAGAAACCATGTCATGAAAAATAGAGGGCGGCCGGCTCAACTGGTATTGCAACGTTCAAAGAAGAGATCATTTGAACCCTGTTAAAAAGGCAATATCAGTGAACACTGCAAAGATATCGCGAAAGAAAGGCAGGTCTATAAACGGTTGGATCACACAAATGCAACGACACCAACATTTGACTTGCCTCAGTAATGAAGTGATCAATAATCGGGAGACCTGCCGATATTTTCTGAGGTCAAACGGATCACCAGAAGTGAAGTGGAGAAGTGAAGATCCCTTGCTTTCAGATCATAACCTCACCGAAAAAGAAAGAAGTTCGTAGGATCCCGCCAAAAATCCAAAACTATGAAACATACATATATTGGAATAGTAAAAAAGTATATTCCAAGAGGTTTTAGGAAGGAGTATATAGGGAGTGTACATACCTGGATGGAGTGAATAAGGCGATCGGCTCCACAAGCAATTCCTAGAGAGCGGTGATACAAAATATCGCAACTGAACTGCTATTCAAGCTAGACAACTCAAAAATGGTCAACAGAAGAGCGACTATAAGGACATCAATTTTACCCATTCCAGCCCTAAAGCAAATCCCGACTTAATTACAAACTGAAGTCGGAATTCGAGGTCGAAAAATGATTCTAGTCCCCCAGTATTAAAGGTCAATGATATCCAGTCAGCAGGTTGCAGTATCAAGCCAAATTCTAAGCCTGGAGCAGATAGTATTCCGGCAATAGTATTAAGAAATTGTTGGGTATCATTGTGTTAACCTCTTCAACATTTTTTTAATGTATCTCTTTCTTCTGGCATATTTCTCAAAGACTGAAAAATTTCATATCTTGTTCCTATTCTCAAATCTGGATCTAAGATTGAAGTAGAAAATTACCGAGGAATTTGTAAGCAGTCTGCTATGCCAAAGCTCTTCCAAAGCATTGTTAAGAAGAAATTTGAGTTCCATATAAAAGAGCACATATCTGAATTTCCGTATGGTTTTGTTTCTGGTCGCTCGACGACATCTAATTTGGTTCATTTTACGTCTAACATTATAAAAGCTGTTGAAAGTGGTTGCTTAGTAGATACTATATACACTACGATCTTTATACATATCCTTGATTATGAAAGCCATTTAGATCGTTGGAACTTTGAACCTTTCTATAGTGCACGGTGCCAGTTACTGGGTATATTACTCCTTAACAGAAGAAGGTATGCCCACGATATCATGTTCCTTAGAGACGTTATGTGTTTCCACATAAATAGCCCTGTCCTTCTATCTAGAGTGCCTAATTATGCACTCGAAAGGTGTACAAGAACACGAAACGTTTTTTTTTTTTTTTTAATTAAGACATAGAACAATCTCAAGATCTCTTGCGTCTTTTAATGAAGTAAGTAAGTAGACATATCGATTTTCAATATTCAAGAGACCGTTTTAAAATCAATATTAAAAAAACTAATATCTGTTAATGCTTTCGTCATGTTTTTATGCATTTGTATTTACATATATGAATTGCTGTATAAATCTATTTATCTCATTATTTAAGTTTTATTTTTTTATTTTTGTGTTGTATAGGTATAATCTGTATTATGCTAGTAGATAAAATAAATAAATAAATAAAAAAAATGTATCTTCAAAAAATTAAACAAGCCAAAAGAAAGCTGAAAACTTAATTTGCACCTTCTCTGAAGCTTTCGAAGTCCTTCTCACTACTAGTAATATCTTGGAAATTGGTCACCTGTCTCGTGCCTCCTAATGATCGCATTGTTGAAACCTGTTGGTTGGTTGGTTGATTGGTTGGTTTAGGATCGGCCCTCGATGAGGATGTACTTAGAGTTGAAACCTGCAAGCCCAGTGAAAATGCTAACAGCTACATGCCGGTCGCTCTTCTCAGCGCATGCTACAAATTGTTAGAAAGGCTAGTATAAAACCGCATCCAACCGGTTATCAGCATGCGAATTCCGATCTAGCAAGCTAGGTTTAGAGTTGTAGTGGGCAGGCCCTTGCTTTAATTACCCCAATTGAAGCAGGGTTCCAGAAAAAAATCAAAACATTTGCCATGTTTGTTGACTTGAGGCGGCGTACGATACTAGGTGCGTTTTGGTGAGACGTCGCTTCTCAGTGAAGTAAGATTTAACACAGAGTACAACAACAAAAAAGTGACTGGGAACCACTTTAGTTTTTTTTTTACCAGTCAAAACTGAGTTGGGATGTTTAGTTTGCGCTACTAAATTTCAGAGAGCGCTGAGAAGAGCTTTTCCATTTAAGTTGAATGTTTCAGTCATTTGTTAAGCTTATACGAGTATATGGACTGCTAGTGAAATGTCAGTTTCATACAATCTCTGCCGAAAAATGACGCCAACATAACTAGCTCTCTTGGTTCGGTGGGGAAAAATGTGGAAACAAATAGCCAACCATCTTCTCCATAGAATGTTAGAGACACCTATTGGGTTTGTTTTGATTTGCTAAGCAAAACGGTTGAAATTCAAATTGTTGAGGCATTGTTTGCAACAGATGTCACCTGCAAAATGTGCTAGTACAAATAATTACTGATAGATGGAACCAACAAAATTTAAATAAAAAATCGTTATATACTCGTATGCATTTGACTGCCCCATAAGTTCCACAATATTCGTATTCGTGGGCGCCGTGGCGTAAGTGGTTAGTGTGTCGGATCACTGCGCGTGAGGTTCCGAGTTCGAACCCCAGAAAAACACCAAAAAGTTTTTTCACGGTCCCACCTCTCGCGAGCGTCTGACAAATATCCGAGAGTATTGTTGTCACGAAAAAGCTTCTCAAATCGCCGTTCGGATACGGCACTAAACTGTAGGTCCCTTCCATTTGTGTGAAAAATATAACGCACACAACATGAGTGGTTGCGAGAAGCTAGGCCCTGGCACTTAAAGAGCTGTTGCGCCAAAATAATATATACATATATATATATAATATTCGTATATTTATTACGAATGAATTTGTTATGCAATCTGTCAATGAAAACACTGTCTTTGTACACCAAACTGCATCCATCGAAATTTCAAACAAGTGGGAATTTTCATTTTTTTTCCGATCCGAACCAAGAGAGCTAGCACTAATGTTGGAACCAACGCGAAGTTGGCTACTAGTAGTCCATATATAGTATGTCAATGGATTCATTAGTATTCCACAAATTTAAGCACAACTTTTTCATATTCTTTTTAATTCAAATTCAATTCAATCACCAATCTTGAAACAATAGAAACAATTTTTAAACCAGATTGACTGGGGATCGTTTTGTGTAGAAGCTTTCACTTGACTTTGCATAATTCTTACCAAAACGCACCTACTGTCTGGAGAGAGTGAATGGTGTATAAATTACTAAGTAAAAGTCGGTCAGATGTACAAAGATGTATGATCTTATCGATAACATGCCTTCTAATCGCGTGGTAACTTAGCAACGTCCTTCCCCAAAGGTAATTACTTACTTACTTACTTACTTAGGTGGCGCTACAGTTCGGGGTGAACCTGGGCCTCAACCAACAAGCCTCTCAATTTAGCTCGGCCTTTAGCTAATTGCTTCTAGTTGCGCACTCCAAGTTGGTCGAGGTCCCCTTGAACTTGTGCGCGCCACCCACGGCGAGGAGGTCCTTTACTGCGTCGTCCCTCCGGGTTAGATTCGAAGACTCTGTGGGCCGGAGAGTTGGTGTCCATTCGCTCTACATGTCGTAGCCATCTCAGACGTCCAATACGCAGTTTTTTGACCAGGTTTATGTCGCTGTACAGCTCGTATAGTTCGTGATTGAAATGGGACCGAATATTTTACGAAGAATTTTTCTCTCGAAGCGACCAAGGATATCTTCATCCTCTTTAAATAAAGTCCATGTTTCAGCGCCGTACAGCAGAACTGGGATGATCAGGGTCTTTTAACAGTGTCTCCTTAGTTCTTCAAGATAGGGCTTTACTGTTGAATTGCCTTATAAGCCCAAAAAAAACAGCGGTTGGCAAGAGTTATTTTTCGCTTGATTTCTGTTCTGATGTTATTTTTTGAGTTTATAGCAGAGCCAAGGCAGACAGAGTCCCTTACTATCTCGAAGTTAAAGCTGCCCACGGTGGCGTTCTGTCCAATTCGTCGGTGTTGGGTTTCCCTTCTTGTTGACAGCATATACTTGGTTTTGCCCTCGTTTATCGCTAAACCCATTTTGGCCGCTTCCGCCTCAATGCTTGCAAACGCACCATTGACAGCCCGCTAGGTTCTTCCAATAATGTCAATATCGTCAGCGTATGGAAGCAGTTGTACAGACTTGTGATAGATTGTGCCTCCGATGTTGGCTTGTGAGTTCCGCACAATCCGTTCAAGTACAATATTAAAGAAGTCGCACGACAGCGCGTGACCTTGCTTCAAACCTTTTTTGAGATCAAAGGTCTCGGTGAGGTCATTACCCACCTTGATGGAGCAGCGAGCGTTCTCCATCGTCATCCAGCACAGACGAACAAGTTTGGCAGGGATGTCAAAACTAGACATGGCTCTATGAAGCTCTTCTCTATAGATGCTGTCATATGCGGCCTTGAAATCGATAAAGAGATGATGAGTATCGATTTGGACTTCTTGGGTTTTCTCCAGGATCTGCCGAAATGTGAAGATTTGATCGATGGTGGACTTTCCTGGCCTGAAACCGCACTGATAGGGCCAATCAGGCTGTTGAAAAAAGGTTTCAGGCGTTCACACAATATCGCAGAAAAGACCAAGGGTAATTCCTATCCGCTTTACTTTTCAACTAAAGTTCCATGGATGAGGAGGAGGAGGAAACCATACTACATCTTCTTTGTACGTGCCCTATCCGCTCTCAGAAGACTACCTCTTCGACAACTTAGGCATCGGCAGCATCCAATGCTTCATAATGAGCTCCCAATGGATCCAGAGGCAGTTCTCCCTGGGGATTGTAGATCCATGCGGTATCACAATGGGCCTAGTCTGACCTAAGTGAGGCTGTATTCTGCAGCCTGCCACTCTAACCTAACCTAACCTACTTTTCAACCTAGGAATGAATGAGTTGAGGAGAACTGCAACGCGTTGTTGCGATGTCCTATATCCGAACGGTGGCAGAGGGGATTTAAATAGAAATATAAATGGTCTTTTGATCTTTATAATCATTTAAAGAAGAAAGTTACATGTTTCATACAGTGAAAGTGATTTGTCAAGCTGCGCTGTATGAAAACAGTTGCCAAGGGTTCTGGTAGCAAATGGACGGGTTCTACACCATATAACTCAGAAACAAGGCGCTTATCATTCATGTCAGATCATATGATTGTGGAGCACTTCTGCATTTTATCAAAAAGTGAGTAAACAATGTTTACACATGGCGTGAGTCAGTTGATTGTCCTCTTTGGGTGACTCATGTCTTACCATTTCTAAAAGAAATTACGGATAGGTCAGTTTTGCAGGTTGGTAATGCATTAGTAATTCCTAGAAAATGCCGCTTTTTCGAAGCGAGCGAAGCACTATCTACTGAGCCGCATAAATCAGTGATAAAAACAGAGAGCATGTGATATAAGCTTTGATTAAATATGAAGGCAGAAAGCAAACCGAACCCACAATTGAACACCTGGCATAAGTACTTTGATAAGATTAATATTATATTTGTATCACGTGTGTGCAATTTTAACACCTTTAACTGGTGCATAAGGCTCTAGGATCGTGTATTCGTTAACTCACTCGGGCTGTTTGTTTGAATGGCCAAACTATACGTAGCAAGTGAGAAATTTCCATTAACAACTGCGGGATGAAATATTTTTGAATAGAAAGCAACACCTCTAATTTGCATGAGTAAACGAGCAAAGCCAAGTTTTCAAAGAACCAAAAATAGTAAACTCTCAAATAAGGAAACACAAAACGGATGAATAAGCTGAATAACTTATGTTCCCTTTGTAGTCGTTGTTACGAGTAAGAGCTACGAGCATTAGTATTCCCTTACTTTAAAGTGGGAAATAACAATAGCAAGCATTTATCACAGGACTGCATTTTGAACAACTTCATGCATATAAGGTTTCTTTTAAGGCTCTCTATGTCAAATATGAATTGCAGATGAGCTGTTGAACAATGCCACCCAAGGTAACCCACCCCGCGGCATGTGAGTATGTGAAAATTCAGGTCATCGCAGAATAAAAATCTACGACGCATATCTTTCTAATTTGAATTAGTTTTGCTTTTTTTTTTTGTGATACGTTCTAAATACGCGGTGAATACAAAAGCTTTTTCCTTTGAATACTCGTACCTGATTGCTGTCCTATGGCTCATTGAAGCGGATTCCAAGATTCTATCGCGATTTTTGTTTGTCTGTTTCCCTCTTTTCAAGTCATAGCCCCTTTGTTTCCCTGTGGCTTAGATAAAACATAATGTGGGAAAGAGATAAGCACCCTCGAGGTACACATATTAATCTTATCTGTTGAATCCACAGCTGGTGTTGATACCGCCTTTTATTTATTTATTTATTTATTTATTTCCTTAATCTGTTTACGTTTGCAGGTGTTTACTTGAGATAGGAACCCGGTCACTGGTCAATCTGTGTGGGAGCTAACGCGCTACTATGTGACAAACTGCGTGTAGTCAAATTGTGAAAAACGAAAGACGGAAATCACATCTTACGAGACAGAAAAAAACAAATAAAGGAATACTTAGCGCAGAGTTCCTAATCTTTTCGCATCTGAAATAAAAATATTTCAATTCAAGAAAAAGAAAGTCTGAACACACGAGTATGTGGTACATCTGCCATATAGCCTCAAATCCACTAAATAGGCGAACCCCACAGGCGGATCAGTAGAAATGCGGTGAAGTGGGAGGGTTGTGATCCCTTGTTTTCGGATCATAGCCTCGCTGATAAAAGGCAGAAGAAGAAGCCTCAAATCCACTAAACCCTTATACACACAATCCTTATATGGTATACCGATACAAATAGCGATGTGTTTACCAATAAACAACCACTATCAATTCATTTCTTTCTTAGAGCATTTAAATC
The DNA here is from genome assembly GCA_945910035.1 of Brachypalpus laphriformis. Lineage (NCBI taxonomy): Eukaryota > Metazoa > Arthropoda > Insecta > Diptera > Syrphidae > Brachypalpus > Brachypalpus laphriformis. Next base: position 113,016,038 of record OX246753.1, on the reverse strand, counting down.
GTTCGATTTTTTGCCGGTACTCTACAATTATTAACACCTGAGCTCCGAATTGGTTTAAAATATTTTTTTTTTATTTATAAATTTCTACTATGGTTGGTTGGTTAAGATCGGCCCTCGATGAGAATGCACTTAGACCAGAAATAGGTTCATTGTACTGCCGATGTGTTAGGTGGGTGGGTCACCCTCTTACTCTAGGAACCATTTGCTTCGTTGTATGAAGGAGTTGATTTTATCAGTGCAAGCGTTGCCGAGATAATTTAGGTCATTGAAAGAGTATTCGCCCAAAGTGGCCTTCCTTATATTAGCGAGCGGAGCACAACCGCATAGGAGGTGACTAATGGTCTCTTTTTCCTCTTCATCCCTACAGCTTCTGCAGAAGTCATTATCGGTATGCCTAGACTTTGGGCATGTCTTCCTATAAAACAATGTCCGGTGAGAACATTTGTTATTTTGGAGAGGGTTCTTCTCTTATGTTTCAGGAGTTCGATGGACCTAGATTTGTTAACTATTGGCCGAAGTTGTCTGGCGGTGTTACATTGGCCTACAAGTAGATGTTTGACGTACCTTATTTGAATAAGGTACTTAACATAAGACGATGGCGCTTCGATGTCGGTAATGCTTATGCTTTTTGTATCAGAGGAGCCTTGACGAGCCAGCTCGTCAGTTGCATAATTCCCCGGTACGTTATAGTGACCTGGTACTCAGCATAGGGTGTGGTTCTACTGACCAGCTATCTCGTTAAGAGATACGCGGCAGTCTTTCGCTGCCTTAGATCTCTTAGTGTTGGATGCGAGGGATTTGATGGTTGCCTGACTGTCGACGTGAATAATTGTCGTATTTTTTTAAACCTAGCCAGCCAGTCGTTCATTTAAACGATTTGCCAGCCAGTCAAACCAGCCGCTTTTATACGAACATATCTCTAGGAACCAAGCAACCTGGCAGTGACAGCAACAACAAATAACTAAAAAACATTCGTTTTTGCGCCGCCTGAAAATAGGCATCACGAAATTCCCAGCCAGTAACTCTTTGCTGGGGATAAAATCAAGAGTAGTAGCCAGCCGGTTGTTGTATTTGTTTTATGTGTAAAATTTTACTTTACTAGCAATTACTGGCTGGCTAGGTTTAAAAAAAACACGGCTAATAATATCGAATGTTGATAGTGTATTAGCCGCTAGCTATTCAGCGGGTTGGCGAACCGCAGTAACTTCGGCTTGAAGAACGCTGTAATGGTTTGGAAGGTTAAAAGAAAGGTGTATATCCAGGTCTTCTGAGAAGATTCCGGCAACGACTACGTCCTTGGCTTTGGACCCGTCCATGAAAATTGACAGCGATTCGTAGTATAGAATATAGCGTTGCTTCCACTTAGTTTTGTCTGGTATTGAGTGCCTCTGTTGAAGTCATATTCAGTGGTCAGTGAAATTGAGATGACGGTGCATCGAAAGTATTTTGGTATGCCCCAAGTGCTATACTGACTTAACAAAATGCAATAGATTCTACTTCAACAAAATATAATTCCACGCTAACACTGGTCTGAACTCGTTTCTTTGAAAAGATGTATCATCAATCTTATTGAGGACGGAAGTAATACCAAAAAGATGTAAATTCTGAATGAGAAATTAAAGTGATTTGATTTATTCAAGAATAAAGGTGGACACAAACATAATGATTTCAACATTAAGTTCTTTGTCGGAAAAGGTGGCATATGTAAGGTATAGTTGCCAAATTTTCATCCCCGACCCTAATTTCGTACACTTTTACATTTTGTGAAATTAACCAGTACTGTCACAAATCAATTTGTGGAACTAAAAATGTTTGACGTTTCACGGCTCAAATCTAGTTTGAGTCCCAGGGACGATATAAGGGACCATTGTTATGGATACCGTTTAATCGTTTGTAACTTTAGCACTGAGTCTCGCCTATACTGATGATGAAGATAATCAAGCGAAAGGCGCTAAATGTCTGTGTTCTTCACAAGACAAGACAGGAAAAAAATGCATTAAGTGTTTCCTTTAGATTTTTATCAAATTGTAGTTATTTTCCTAATCAATTGAAACGTAACCAGCATATAATTATACTAGGAGATTTTAATTTACCTAATATTAACTGGGTGTTTGATGCTGATGAAAAATGTCTGTTTCCTTTTAATGTAAATACTGATATTGATTGTGAAGTATGTGATTCTTTTGCTGAACATGATCTTATTCAAATAAATAATTATTCTAACGCTTTTGATAATATTCTAAACCGTATTTTTGTCGATAGAGAACTTTGTACTAATTTAAAAAAAAAAGCTTTTTTCCTATCTATGATAACTCAATTTTTCATACTGCTCTGTGTATTCAATTTAGTATTTATGAATATTTCAAACCATTTTATGATAAGCCCACTAAATATGATTACAAGAAAGGTAACTTTAGTGAAATGAATAACTTTATTAATGTAGTTTCCTGGGATCATATTTTCTCTAATTATGATTTGTCGGTATCTTATACTATTTTACTGGATAGATTAAAGGAAGCAATTGATTTATTCGTTCCTATAGTTCCCGTTTCTAATGCTAAGCCACTTTGGTTTAATAGAGTATTAACTAATCTCAAAAACAAGAAAAACAAAGCTTACAAAGTATTTCGGAAGTCCAACAATAATTTAGTTTTACTAAAGAATTACAAACGTATTCAAAAAGAATTCGATACCCTGAACAAATTTTTATATAAAGTATATCTGCTTCGTGCGGAATCTAATTTGAAAAATAATAGCAAATCATTTTGGAAGTACATAAATAGTTTAAAAAGTTCCAATGGAATTCCTAATTGTATGCAATATTTGCAGGAAACTTCTAATGACCTTCCCACGATTTGCAATTTTTTTGCAAATTTCTTTCAATCCGTGTACACACCTTCTTATGTCTCGCGTAGCACCGTTCAAAATCCTTCAATTAATTCAATCAACATCGGTAGCTTATGCTTAAGCAACTCAGATGTAGAGATTGCCCTGGGAAATTTAAATCTTGATAGCATCGCTGCGCCAGATGGCATTCCTCCAATTGTATTAAAATGCTGCGCTGCAGCTCTTTCGAGACCATTAACGCTGTTATTTAATGTTTCTCTTGAAAGGGTATTTTTTTGAGCGATTGGAAAATTTCTTATATTGTTCCCATACATAAATCCGGACCTAAGCAACTAGTTACTAACTATCGTCCCATCAGTAAATTATCAACTATTCCAAAAACTTTTGAAAAAATTGTTTATAACAAATTGTCTTCTATTCTTAAAGAAACGATTTCACAGTCCCAACATGGGTTCGTAATTGGTAGGTCAACTACAACCAACTTAGCGATTTTTTGTAATTATGTGACTAAATGTCTTGAAAACGGATACCAATGTGATGTTATTTACACAGATTTTTCTAAAGCGTTCGATAGGGTTGACCATCAAATACTTCTAAGTAAAGTTAAAGCATTTGGTTTCCATTCCAATTTTTTTAAAATGGCTTGAATCTTATCTAAGAGATCGTACCCAATTTGAACGAATTAATAATATTTTATCAACTCCAATATATGTTACCTCCGGAGTACCACAGGGCAGTCATTTGAGACCTCTCCTCTTTCTGCTGCTGGTTAATGATATTCCGGATTCCATAAAGCATTCAACCTGCCTAATGTTTGCAGATGATATTAAAATTTTCCGGTGTATAAAGACCTCAGCTGATTGTTTCTTACTGCAAGAGGATCTGTTGATTCTACATGAATGGTGTGCAAATAACCAATTATTTCTAAATATAGCTAAATGCCAATCTTTATCTTTTAGTCGTAATCTTTCACCTATCGACTTTATTTATGTAATAGATAACATGCCCCTTCATAGAGTTACTGAAAAAAAAGATCTTGGAGTGGTATTTGATTCTAAGCTCTGCTTTACATCACATATTGATTTTATTGTGGCTAAAGCTAATTGTATGATGGGATTTGTTTTGCGGAACTCCAAAGAATTTAGAGATCCGTTCACCCTAAGATCCCTTTTTTTCGCTTTTGTTCCCATCCCTTGAATATTGCTGCTTAATCTGGAGACCGTTTTATAATACTCATTCCATTAGGATCGAAAAAATTCAAAAACGTTTTACAAGGCGTTTTATTTATAAGCTAAATTGGAATACAAGTCTGCCTTCTTATAGCGTCAGATGCCAACTAATTGGCATTCAACATCTTGAATTACGATGTAAGTTTTTCGCCATTATTTTTATTAGGGATATATTATTAACGTCTCGAATCAATTGTCCCCTTCTGTAATCTTTAATTAATATTTATGCTCCTTCACGAAATCTGCGCGTACGAACTATTTTTTACGAATCACTACATAGAGTAAACTATGGTCTTAATGAACCTTTTACACGTTGCATTAGAGAAGCCAATTCGATTTGTGATCATATTGACTTTCATAATCACCATAGTCGCAATGCTTTCGAAAGACATGTTATATTCATTTTGAGTTCTTCTCTCTGATATCTATCTATTTCTAATGTTCATTTGATAATTTTTAATTTTTTTTTTCTGTAGTCTATAAGATAATATATGTTTTTTGTATTCTCTGATTGATGTTAAATAAATTAAATAGATGCATGAAGATTGCGTAGAAAATCTGGGTCCTAAGTTTATAAGAGCTGCCTGCATTGAGAATTGATTTTCAATTTAAGACTTTTCAACTTGACCAGAAGTATTTTCTTCATAATAGTTTCTATTGTTTTTCATCCTGTTAAAGACATCCTAAGTATGTGCAGATCACGCGGTCATATCGTCTTAAATACCATGTTCATCAAACAAAGCCGGCATCTGATCACTTACAGCAGTAGTGGAGATGAAACCCAGATTGGCTACCATTTGGAAGCCAGTTTCATGAAGCCTCGGGTAAAAGATTGCAAAGTGATCCTGGGAGAGGCGATCGCTCAGCAACACCGTCTCTTGCTAACAAAAATTTTTATGAAGACACCAAAGAAAAGCAAACAAACAAGGGTCTCTGAGAAAATTCAGTGGTACAATCTGGACAAAGAAAAAGGCTTTTGTTTTCATGATGAAAAATGACGTCGCTCACACCATCAACGGAGCTAAGGATGAAGAGTGCAGCTTTCAAAGCTTGGTCAAAATGCCCCTCTAATAATAGAGACGAAAAACCTCACCTCAAATTAGAACACAGATGTTGCAAGAAAAAAGCGAAAGAAGTGCGCCCAGCTTCAAGCAAACAGAACGGAGGGGCTGTGTCGGGAGCTGGAGAAAATATCTTCCCCGATTGCTGATGCAAATCAGGCTATCCAGGAGCTGCGACGACATAATATGAACAAGAGCGCAACCATCTTCAAAATAGCCACCCAAAGAAGGAGGAATGCTCAGGAGATTCGTGGATGACGACAAAATTCTGCAGAGGTGGCGGTAGTATTGTGAAAGACTTTTGAATGAACAGTTTCCCCGGCTATACTTTTCAAGAGCCACCCCTAACTTTGAAGAAATACCCGACATTACAGCCGAAGAAGTTAGTGAGGCGGTCAAATATTCCAAAAAACTAAAAACGGTCGAGCCAGACGAGATGCCCTCTGAGTTCTGGAAAAAGATGGGAGACATCGGGTTCAGATGGTTCAAATTTATGAGGTGATCCAATGCCCAATCAATGGAGGGAAAGCTTCCTTCTCCCTGTATAAATAGGGAATGGTGATACGCGAAACTGTGATAACTACGGTTTGACCAAGCTGATATCACACACTATGAAGATCGTTGAGCGGGTATTAAGTGACCGACTGCGAAAAATAATACGGCTAACTGATGACCAGTGCGGGTTTGTCGCGGGTAAACCAACCACAGATGCAATCCAAAGTATAAGGATCATAATGGAAAAACATCGTATCCTTAAATCCTTAAAGGATTTGCATATTGTATTGGTTGACTTTGAAAAGGCATTCGACAGAAAACCACGAGATCTGATATGGGTGGCGCTAAGACATCGAGGGGTTCCAGAAATTTATGTACAGGTGATCATGGACATGTACGAAAGAGCAAGGACAAGAGTAAAATGTCCCGCTGGAGTTCCCAATCAAAGTCGGGGTGCAACAGAGAAGCGTCTTCATTGCAGTCCCTGACTATTTGCTTGAAGGTAAAGTGACGGACTCCAAGGTACATCACTTATTCTTTGCTGACCGTGGAACCATCATAAGAGAGGATCCTTCGTCCTACGTCTTGATGTGTGGGTAGACGCTTTGGAGGGAAACTGGTATCGCATTAGTTCCATAAAGACAGAGTACTGTTCTCTGATCCACTCAGGACTATTTCAGACATTTATTTAAATAGAACAGTGCTTCTCAAGTGTAAAAAGTTTAAATATCTGGGATCTATGATCAATAGCGAAGCAACCTGTGATAATAGGCATGTAAGGTTTAGCACGGTATAGAACAACAAAAAATGCCTGGCAATCACTTTAGCTTTTTTGTCCTGTCAAAAGTGACTTCATGTATAGTTGCGAACAAACAATACTAGTGTTTTTGAAACCTATCCAGCCAGTCGTTCATTTAAACGATTTGCCAGCCAGCAAGCCAGCCGATGTTATTCGAACATATCTCTAGGAACCAAGAAACAATAAATAACTAAAAAAAATTCCTTTTTGCGCCGCCTGAAATTAGGCATCACAAAATTCCCAGCCAGTCACTTTTGGCTGGGGATTAAATCAAGAGTAGTAGCCAGCCGGTGTTTGTATTTGCTTTATGTGTAAAATTTGACTTTACTAGCAACTACTGGCTGGCTAAGTTTCAAAAACAAAACATGGCTAATTTCAGAGGGCGCTAAAAAAAGCTTTTTTATTCAATTTGATTCAGTTGTATTTCAATTCAATCACAATCTTCAAATAATAAAAAAGGCTATAAACCAGATTGACTGTGAATCATTTTGTTGAGAATCTTTTACTTTGCTTTGCATAATTCTCACCGTAACACGCTTAATGACATCAATCATCGCATAAACATCGGGTGGATGAAGTGGCGGGAAACTTACGGTATATAGGCCGGTAGTTATCAACCGCTCTTAAATCGATTTTCATTTGATGAAGCTCTTAGTTTTACATTTTTGCAGCGTATTCACCAAGCACTAATAGGTTTGTGTCGATGCTAATTCGAATATGCGAAAAATTAATTTTCGGATTTCCAAACGCGTTCTAAAATGAGTTTCCGAACTCTCTTTCGAACTGGAAGAAATGTCAAAGAAAAAGAAAACATTGTATTTTCCTGATTTGAGTCAGAATTAATTAAGGCACATTTTATTTTTTATTTGGTTGGCAGTTCTTTTGACGGAAATGCTGGAGGCATTAAATTCATCGGCCTTTCTTCTTTTGCATTACGCGATTGCAGCCTGTCCTTTGTTTGGTTTGAGTAACAGTTCACAGCTGATTTCGAAAATTTTCGAAATTCCTAACTTATGAGCTCTCTTACCTTAAGAGTGGTTGGGACCACTCATAAGTCTTATGAGCGCTAATAAATCTGCACTAATATTCGTTGGTGAATAGGTTTATGAAGCTCTTAGTTTAAGATTGGTCGGTGAATACCGGCCATCATTTTCGAAAAAGTTTTTAAAACTTTTTGTCAAAGTTGTAGTACGCCAGCCTATGTATCAAATAACAAAAATATACAAATAAATATTTGTCTTTAAGCAGTTTTTGAAAAAAAAAATGGATTTTCTCAAAATCGGCCTTAGCAAAGTACCGTTATTTTCGATTTCGCCTCGAATTGTGACCCTAAGATTCCAGATATGAAGTTTGAAGTAAATTCATACATCTTTTTAGGCTGCAGCTGAGCGTATAGAGAGGTATACACTCACAAACAGGCAGGCAGACAAAATTTAGAGACCCAGCTTTTTCAATTCTTCTATAAAAGAAATACAAAAATATAGGAACTAATGCATAAAGATATCGACAAATGGAAGAGGCCTTTCGACATTTTGAATTGTGGTCGATCATATCAAAATTAGGATGCTTTGTACATTCTGGCTTAACAAAAGTACTATTGGGTGAACTCAGAACGGATTGTCAAAGCTTTTTATGCCTCTTTATTTGCCGCAGACTCAGCAAAGTTAATAATTCTTCTTTAAATGAGTTATGTATATGCACTTAAATACGTAGCTTGCACATATGGCAGAACTTCATTTTGAACGCTGCGATAACGGCGCGCTATCGACGTCCAAGTTGCTCTGCAAATTAATCGACCTGATGATGGTGGTTTACCTTTGTCTATTACCAATATCCTTCTACCGAATTCAAGTCACTTACAAAATACCAAGAACTATAATTGAGCAGAAACATCCTAACCTTTGCACCATGAAAAAAGTCAAAATTTCCCCTAAATCGTCATATCTTCTGATTGATTATCTTCACCGATTTGATGTTATTACGAGTACGAGTACATAACCTACACGTTTCTACTATCTCCTTAAAAACAAATAACGTTCCAAACTATTTCTGTTGATTACCCTTTCGGTGGCATTTCCTTTTTTAGCTATCGGTACGATCTATGTATTTATTTATCTGAAGAAAGCAACAGCTTAAAACCTTCCAAGTGCTTCCAAATCAATATTTCCACAGCGCTTTGAATGTCTTCAAAGAAAAAAAAAAAAGAAGGGGAATAGATGTCAATATAATCTTTCTGACCTACACCTATGTCGGTCATAACCATGCTTGCAGTTGCACCCTACCTCCTAAAGAAAAAGAGTTTCAGTGGGTACACACAGATAGCTTAAGGACATGTCCCACTTATGTCAACACCAACAGAGAGATCCAATGTAGAACAAGGTGACAGTTGAAGTGCTTCACAGAAGTTTATGGTTAGATGTTTATTATAGTGAGTAACATTTTTGTGATGCAGGGACACATTTTGACAGGTTTATTTGTGAGGAGGATGTTGTTAACTGAGACAGTTTCCTTTTTTTAACACATTTAGTTCTAACCCGGAAGTTGGAGATAAATTCTTGAAAAGGGTGGATGTATTTCATATGAGCAAAATAATGATACCGAAAACTACTTTGACATTTGTGACATCTTAAGACGTGGGTGTAGTGGGAATATGTTCGATTACTGAGTGGAAAGTTGTTGGATCAAGTCCTAATAATAACAATTTATCTACTCCAATCTTTTTCGATCTACTTCCTCCAATTTTTTTTTTTACTAAAGGTGACATCGCTGATTGTCCCTTGAATTTCGAGCCACTCTACGGAAAGGCCTTTAAGTCGTAGAAATGCAACGGGGGTAAATGTATACTGACATTAATTATTACATGGATCCTATCATGAAATTATCTGTTGAAAGAGCGTAAAAAACTCAGCGCTCAGATTTTATAAAATGAGAAACTAACGAAACTTGACGTGAATGTAGTTACTGAGAAATTTATTTCATTGGAATGAACAGAGCAGCAATTCTGTAAAAATTATAAAATCAAAGAATATCTAAAGGCAAGTGATATGCCTTAACCATTTTAAAGATAACTCGCGAGCAATTGTTAATTAACTAGTGTATAGGTACGTAATGAGAAAGTGGCATCTTGAAGTTAGAATTACTCTGGTGCTACTGTTGGTTGCTTCTAGAACACCATAAGGCAGATTAGTTTATCCTAATGACACAACTTGTTTTTGCACTCCAGAGTAGTACGAAAGGAGCCATAAGTATGGAGCAAGCTATAAACGTTTGCTGACTATAAAAAGATCTGGATTGCGGATATTCAGGAAGCTGCTGACTGCTTAAAACTTGCGTGTAGAGAAAAAATGTTTAAACATGTTTGTATAAAATAAAAGTTAAATGGAAATAATGTCACAAACACCATGCTCAGAATTCTAGAGAAAACTTGTTTAAGGGGGAATACAATATGCGTTGATCAATATTTTCTTACTTGAGGCCAAGGAAATAATTCATTTCAAAATACATGCTTATGGCAAACAATATTCTTAGTTTATCAATAAAATAAAACAAAAACTGTTGTAGAAGGAAACGAGATGGCAGATGAACTAGTTAAAAAGGGATCAGCATTGGATTTTCAACATACTCGGATATCAGAAGTAGCCCCAATTGGTATACTAAAAAGAAAAATAGACCTAAAAGCAAGAGAACTGAATAACTACGCATGGTCCGCCAGAAGCGACTGTGTCATATCTCGCAGCTTATGGCCGACACTGGATGAAAACAGAACCAAAAGGCTATTGGTGATGAGCAGAAAAGAATGTCGTATCTTGACAGGCACACCAACACTTCGCGATAGAAGAAATGGCTGCTAGACTAGGCATCAACTCACCCGACCACTGCTGGAGCTATCAAGATATAGAGGAGATTAAAACCATCAAGCACTTGCTATGTGATTGCCCAAATCTTCAAAACCGCCGCCTCCGCCATATGGGAAACAGGCAAATAGTACCTTCCCCTCAATATAGGAAAAAGTCCCGGCGATTCATCGTCCTACCGTTCAATATGTTTGCCTGATACAATGGAAAAGATACTTGAATGCCCAATATACAGTAGATTACTCCTAGTCACTGAATCAGAAGATCTCTCGGACCAACAATATGCATTTCGTAAAACGCGATCAACAATAGATGCTATTGGTAAGGTGGTGCTAACGGCCAAGCAAGCGATACAAGATTCTAGCAGGAGGTGGGGACGTAACAAATATTGCGGAGTGATTACACTTGTTGTAAAAAACGCATGCAATACAGCAAATTGGGGCCAAATTATGGATGCGCTGAGAAGTATGAATGCACTAGGATATCAGGGTTATCGTGAATAAATTTTCCCTCGGAATTTTTCCCCCGAACAAAAATTAGGTATCTTCAAAAAAGAGGAAATAATTCCGCGGAAAAGAAATGGGTATCATGAATGACAATTCAGGAGAACTTCAACGCAATAGCGATATTCAATTTTTCCCCGATGAATTTTTTTCCTATTTTTGAAGGTACCTAATTTTTGTTCGGGGGAAACATTCCGAGGGAAAATTTATTCGCGATAACTCTGTATATCTTTCGAATAATAGAAAACTATCTCCATGAAAGGGTGATGTTATACGGTACTGGCATAGGAGTACTCCGTAACCGCTCGCATTCCACAGGGTTCCGTTCTCGGACCAGTACTCTGGAGCACAATGTACGATGGCATACTGAGGCTGAGAGTCCCCAATGGAGTTCAAATCATAGGTTTTGCCGATCACATAGCGATAGTGGTAACGGTGAAATATTTAGACGAGCTAGAACTGAACGCAAACGAAACTATCGATTCTGTCAAACAATGGCTAGAATCAAAGAGTTAAGGCTTGGCAAAACACAAGACGGGGAGACAGTTATTATTAATAGCCGAAAATAAAAGAGGCACTCAAAGTTAAGGTGGGAAGCTACACGGTACACGCCAAAAGCTGTTCGGCGTTATATTAGACGACCGACTTAACTTCGGTAAACATATGGAGTACATATTAAAGAAGGCATCAAATGTATACTGCCAAATATTGGGGGCCCAAGAAGCACCAGGAGAATACTCCTGTTTAGAGTCGTGAGCTCAACAATACTCTACGCATTTCCAATCTGATCGGAGGCACTAAAAGTTAAGCAGAATCAGCTGCGGATAAATAGTGTCTACAGACTTACCGCACTACGAGTCATATCAGCTTAAAGGGCTATCTCGTATAAAGTGATGTAAGACATCGTGGGCATGATCCCCATAGACACCCCGGGTGATGAAGCAAGGAGAATTCGGGATGGAATTATTGTAAACCCTAACTCTACTGAATTGAGAAGACAAGAAAGGGCAACATCAATGTGGCAATAAAGATGGGACGCCTCATAGAAGGAAAGGTGTACATACAGACTTATTCCGAGGATAGAATCATGGATGAATAGAAGCCATGGAGAGGTAAATTACCAGCTGACGCAATTTTTATCACGTCATGGTGGGTGCCGCCGATACTTTAATCACTTTAGACTCGACGACTCGCCAGAATGCCCAGTATGTCCTGGATGTGACGAAGACCCGAAGCATGTTGCTTTTAACTGCCCAAGGTTTCATTGAAAAAAAAAACGAAGAGTGGATAGTGATGCTACACTTGATGCTACAAATATAATAGCGGAGATGATAAAATCGTGGGTAATTGGGAGGCAGCCTGCACACTAGTTACCCAAATACAAATCTAGTCTCAGAAAGGCGGAACGCCAGAGAAGAGTGCAAGCACACAGAACCCGCCCCGCGAAGTAATACTTGACGGTGGTCCCGCGGGGCGAGGTCTGAGCTAGCCGAGGTAAAGTTTAGTCAGTAAGAATCTGACACTACCGTGTAACTTGGAACGCGGTGCCAATGGAAGGTTCCCCCTCCGCTAAAAAAGAAAAGGTAACACTTTATCCGAAACAAATGTAATGGCAGCAGAATTTGCTTGCAACAAACATATTTTTCTCAGTCTGTGTCAGTAGCGCAACAACTAAATCTGTAATTTAGTGATTAATTTGCCACCGCATAATGGTCGATGTTCTTACTTAAGCGTATTTCTAACGAAGGTATTTATCACAGAACATGTCAGGAATCAATAAATACCACCATTCAACGTCGGCGATGACTGTTACTTAGCTAACTATGCAATGTTGTGGAATATACACTAATCCAGGATGGGAAATGGGACCTGAGCGAACGAACAACACTTGGCGCAGAGCAAATAAGAAAGAAACACGGGAAGAGTTTCCAGAGAGCTTAAGTACATTGCTAGGAACCGCACTCGGTGACTCGCATGTGTTGTAGTAGTCTTAAGCACCAGAAGAGAAAACAGGACCTACATTTGCAGAGGAAACATCAAATCAAATAGCCATGAGACAAAGAATACCAAGGTATTTTTTGAATAAAATCAACATTTCTTACTATTTGACTGTACACACAAGAAAACTACATTTACGAGTACTCACTTGTTATCCGCCTTGGATCCAATTGTGGCCGGTATTGTGCTACTCGAAATCGGTTGTGGTTTAAATGGACTAGAATTTTTACCAATAGTGTTTAAACAGTTTACACTTTGCGTTTCTGAGTGTCCTTGCAATGGTGCCATGGGAGAACCAGGTGCTGAATGTGAAAGAGTGCTAACGCTACTTGTCGATCTGTAAATAAACAAAAATAAAACCACAATCAGTTAAAACCATTAAAAATGTTTACAATCAAAATTAAATCCTACAAATGACACAGAAAGCCCACGAAGACATCAACGTTCTTCCTCAATCTTGCGAAGATTGAGTGCACGTTCGCGTACGAATAGCTAAAGCCTTCGCCAACAATCAAGTGATGGCGCGTTGAGTTCAATAAAATCTACTCAATCCAACGAGCGTCGATGTGAGGAATAAACAAACAAACAAAGAACGCACGATTATCTCATTTTGTAGCATTTTCCATTGACCCCGGAGACCAGAAGAGGCGTCTTTCATTTAATCGTTAAAGAGTGAAATAAGAAAATGATAAAAATAATTTTAATTTGACAGTTTGATATTATTTTTAGCTAATTTTTGTGACGTTTGACACAAGAAACCTTTTCCGCATTAAACTGCTTTCAAAATGAATATTCTAGTCGAAAGTGCGTAATTGGCAAGTGTCCCATTTTTATTTGAGGATGTAAACAAACATCATGTTTTCATAACCGCCTGACATTTGACCAAGAGAAAGAAAATATTATCGTAAAACGTCAACCGGAGGCATGTTGACAGTGAGTTGTTCCTCTTTTTACTTGCACCTACATACATACGAGTACATATAACTAGTTAGTATTGGTTTCGTGAAAAATTTCGATTTCGGAAATTTAATCAAATAATTATAAAGGGTGTCCCAAATTCACGCAGGAAGTAATTATGATAGAAAACACAGGTTTTTGATTAAGAATTGTAAAAGTCCTATAGCGTTAAATCGCATGATCTGGGCGGCCAATTCTGATCACCAAAACGGGAAATTATACGACCAGGAAATGACTCATGCAGTAATTGATTTGTTTCTCGGGCTGTTTGGCATGGGGCAACGTTTTGGTGAAACCACATGTCGTCCACATTCATATCTTGCAATCTAGGCACAAAAAACTGGATTATCATTAGTGATGTACCAAACCGAGTTGATAAACCGGGTCAAACCGAGTTACAGCTAAACAGAGTTAAACCGAGTTACATTAATATCAAACCGAATTTGCGAAACCGATGGAACGAACCGAATAAAAAACCGCATTCAACCGAGTTAAATACACGGTTCGGTTTCAAACCAGGCTTTGATGTCAAAAAAGGTTTTAGACAAGGTGACGCGCTGTCATGTGACTTCTTTAATATTGTTCTTGAACGGATTGTGCGGAGCTCACAAGCCAACACCGGAAGCACAATCTATTACAAGTCTGTACAACTGCTTGCATACGCCGACGATATAGACATTATTGGAAGAACTCAGCGGGCTGTCACCGGTGCGTTTGCAAACATTGAGGCGGAAGCAGCCAAAATGGGTTTAGCGATAAACGAGGGCAAAACCAAGTATATGCTGTCAACAAGAAGGGAAAGCCAACACCGACGAATTGGACAAAACGTCACAGTCGGCAGCTATAACTTCGAGGTAGTAAGGGACTTTGTCTACCTTGGCTCTGCTATAAATTCTACAAACAAAATCAGTGCAGAAATCAATCGAAGAATAACTCTTGCCAATTGCTGTTTTTTGGGCTTATAAGGCAATTCAACAGTAAAGCCCTATATCGAACAACTAAGGAGACTCTACATAAGACCTTGATCATCCCAGTCCTGCTTTACGGCGCTGAAACATGGACTTTATTAAAAGAGGATGAAGATATCCTTGGTCGCTTCGAGAGAAAAATTCTTCGTAAGATTTTCGGTCCCGTTTGTGTTGACGGGTTTTGGAGGAGAATATTAAATCACGAACTATACGAGCTGTACAGCGACATCGGCCTAGTCAAAAAAACTGCGTACTGAACGTCTGAGATGGCTAGTACATGTACAGCGAATGGACACCAACACTCCGGCCCGCAGAGTCTTCAAATCTAACCCCGAGGGACGACGCAGTAGAAGGAATCATCGCCGTAGGTGGCGCGCACAAGTTCAATATGACCTCGACCAACTTGGAGTGCGCAACTGGAGGCAACTAGCTAAAGACCGAGCTAAATGGAGAGGCTTGTTGGTTGAGGCCCAGGTTCACCCCGAACTGTAGCGCCACCTAAGTAAGTAAGTAAGTAAGTTTCAAACCGAATTTGCGAAACCGGTAGAACGAACCGAATAAAATACTGCATTCAACCGAGTTGAACATACGGTTCGGTTTAAGTTGGTTACTAACACATGAATGTGCCCGTAAACCGTATAACAAAGTTGAGTTGGAAAGGAGTCTATTGTTTTTATACAAACCGAGTTGCACTACCTGATTTCATATATATTTGGAATTCGGTTTCGGTTTCTCATGAGACGGTGGCTCCTTTTTTCTGTCATTGTTGTTTTTTTTTCGCATAGTTGTGTTAGTTTTTTTTTGTATTCGGTTCGGTTTTAGTTTCTTATGCGACGGTGGGATAATTTTGTTACAAACCGAGTTTACTAACCCGGTTTGTATTTCGGTTTGCTTAAATTTCAACCCGGGTTAACCCGGTTTGAGAATTTTTCGGTTTGGTACATCACTAATTATCATGTCGCAATAGCAAGCACCATTATTGTTGTTGCCTGACCAGCCGCATTTTTAAAGAAGAATGGTCCGATGATGCCTCCAGTCCAAAATTTGCACAAAACAGTGACACGTTGTGGATGCATTTGTTTCTCAACTATCACTCGTGGATTTTCTAAACCCCAAATTCAACAATTTTGATCATTAGCAAAGCCATCAAGATGAAGGCTGTTTACAAAATCCTTAATCCATTGTTGTTCCATAATCCATTCAGCGAACTCTCTTCACTGTGCGTGGTCAATTGCAACTGCACTTTGTATGCATGAAGATGCAAATCTTTTGTGAGAATACGCTGTAGAGAGCTTTTCAAAATGTCCAATTCTTGACTACAGTGCCGAATTGATGCTCCTGGACTTTCAACAACAATCTCACGAACTGCTTCGATGTTTTGTGTTGAACGACTTGTTGAAGGACGGTCAGAATGTCTTAGACCACTAATTGATCTAGTCTCCCTGAATATTTGAATTAATGTTTTCACAGTTGACGAAGTAAAATTCCGACCATATTTTGTACGAAAAGTGCGAACTGTAGCTGCCAAACCTTCATTATTTTTAAAATATTGCTCAACATAGCAAATGCGTTGTTCTTCTGTGTAGCACTCCATTTTTAATAACCCTGAACTGTCAGCTGTCACGCCGTTTTTTTTTTTTTCGTTGGCAACACTTTACCACACAAATGTCACAACATTCAAATCTTGCGTAAATTTAGGGACATCATTTACATACTACGATTATAGTGGAACACGCAAAAGTGGGTCTCGTAATTCTGTCCAGTTGTCTGTCTGCGCGGTTTTGCCTCGGTCTGCAGCCTAAACGGGTAACCGGATTTTCTCTGAATGTCATATTTGGGGTCTTCAGCCTCACACACAAGACGAAATCGGAATTTTCATCTAGCCATAAAAATAACGGTACTTTATTTAGGACCCACATTAAATAAATGCATTTTTTCAAAAACGGCTCTGACGATTTTGTTTGCCAGATCTTTGGCTAAACTTTCGTTTAACCGTATTTACTTAAGCTACGATTATACCATTTGACAAATGGCCAAACGTTTTACCATTTTTGCTCTCAAACCGAATCCAGTTAAGCCGTTTGACTAAGTGTCAACTTCTATTTAAATCAAAACTGTTTCAAACACTGCCGCACGATAAATTGTAAAACGATGGCGATGATTTGACTCCAATTACCAGCCAAAAAAGTATCGTAGCTTAGTAATGAAAGTTAATATCTAAGAAATGTATGACATATGGAACGACATGGCATACCGAATTTTGGAAATTTAAGAACAATTTTTTTTTAATTATTTGTGAGAAAATTAAAAAAAAAAACAAAACGATCACTTATCAATTTGTAAACAAATATCACATAGCTGCAAGTACGTACGACTGAGTCGTACCCTCTATTACTCTATGATGGACACACAATGGTTTTTCGGTGAAATGACAGTGTTTCCTGTTTCTTTTCTGTCAAAAGGGTGCTAATGGCGGGAGGTTAACATTTTGTTTGACATTTCAAGTGTAGAGGAATGTGACTACGTCGATGACAGCGAAAGGAAGTGAGATAATTATGGTGAATGATGTTATTTTTAGATGTTCCGATGTTTTAATGTATTTTAGTCAAGTGAAAGAACTTCTTCTTTACCGAATGCAAGATACGACATTCTAAGGCGACGTTGTTTTGATGCTTGACCACATGGTAAATTGATTGCTGGCTGAATATTGACATTTATAAATAAGTGCAACACCGGAACTCAACGTCAAACCGCTGTTTATACAAGGTACATTCCAAAGTAAACAGGACTTTTTAAAAACAGGCATTTCTTGTGAGGCCAGCTATTGGCAATTATATGCGTTGGAAAGAAAGGTAGATCCTTTACTGATGTACCGTCAAAATTTCATGACATTTGGACAAATAGAAGTGAAGTTATTGCGTCTGAAGTGGCAGTATATTTGTGTCATATCGGTACAAAAATGAGCATCGAACAAAGAGCTAATGTCAAGTTTTGTTTTAAACTTGGTAAAACTTTTACCAAAATATTTCAATTGATAAACCAATTTATGGTGATGATTGTTTATCCCGTGGCAGAGTTCATGAGTGGTATACGAGGTTTAAAAACGGTCGTAAGGACATAAATGATGAGCAAAATGTTGGCCAACCGAAATTCGTGATCACCGCAGATTACATCAAAAATATGGGTGAATTCATCAAGTTCAGCCAAAATCTTCATTGAAATGAATGGAATTGGAATTGAGCATCTCAAAAACATGAATTTATCGTATTTTGACCTAACATTTGGGTTACCGAAAAGTGTGTGCACGGCTTGTTCCGCACAATTTGACTGACGACCAAAGCGCCATCTCATCGATCGACACTTGTGGCCGATTTGTTGACTAAAAATCGCATTCTAACTGTCAACTACTCCCCGTATTCGCCTGATTTGGGACCGTGTGACTTATACCTTTTCGGAAAAATGCATTTGCCGACATAAGGAAAGCATTTTATGGACGTAGAAGCCATCCAAAAGGCTTGTACCGACATCCTGAGGGACATCCCGGCTAACGATCTAAAACAATTATTCGACATGCTTTTACACCGTGCAAGTAGCTGTATTGAGTCGGAAGGGGAGTATTTTGAAAAAATAAATCGGTTTTGCCAAAAAAAAACTTTTTGTTGTTCTTATTTTTAAAAAGCCCTGTTTTCTTTGGAACGCACGTGGAATAATTTGTAGTTCCTATTTGGATATCGCTGACAATTTAGTTTCGGTAATTTCTGTACTAGATATAATGAAGACCGAAATACAGTCTAAAGAGACATCATGGGAGTCTCCCACATTCTTTCAAGGAATTGTATCAACTGATTAATATGCAACAATTATTTGGAAACTTTGTTCTAAAAAGGGCCATCCACGAGCATGCTTGTATTACAATCAAGTTCGCATGACAGTTATGCATGATTGTGGAATATTTAGTTAGAATGGGAAAAGTTTTAGTTATAGAGCCCATACACGATACGTTTCATCGGACATGACAAATGCTGCTTCGTCCGAGATTGTTCTCCATCCACTTATGGTTCTTAGAGCACAAAGCCTGTATACTGTACTGAGTTTATTTCATATTGCCTTTACTGCCAAGGCCTTCGCCCACACCGAGGCTGCATAAAGGAGGACCGAGCTGACTACTCTTGACAGTAGAATTCACCTGGCGTTGCCGGGTCAGCCGATATTTGGGAGGATATTGCAGAGTGTTGCCTGCATTCCCGAGGTATTTTTACTCATGGATTCTACATGGCTATTAAAGTTCAGCCGGTTGTATTTGATGGCGTCTTTGGACTTTATTTTTTATTTTATTTTTTTGAACTTTTCGACTGGTTATAAGGACGGCCTCCGTTTTATGGACAGACAATTCCAGACAAGCTGTCACTAACCAATTTTTAATGCGGCATATTGCTTCATTGGTGACTGTCTCTATCTCGTGGGTAAATTTTGCAAAGGTAACCACAGCGATGTCATCAGCGAATCCAATCATTTTTACTCCTTGCGGCAGAGGTAGTCGCAGAACTCCATCGTACATAATGTTCCATAGCAGGGGGCCAAGTACGGAACCTTGTGGAGCTCCCGCAGACACGTTGTAGTATTTCAAGCCCTCTTCGCGTCGGTTTCATACCTCAGCTTTCTATTAATCAGATAGCTTGCCACGATTTTTTGACGAAGCATGTGTGGATGACGATCTGTCCAGTGACTGCACAATCGGTTATCTGTGCTTTGTCTCTAAAAACAGGGAGACCCAATGGTTTAGAATTCTAATAAAGCGCATCCTCGACCTGTTTGATGAAAACTAACTCTCAATAAACAGTCACACTGAAAAGGGGAGACAAATACATGCACATACATATGCTATGTTAAGCATTATGTAAGTGAGTGGAACCGCAGTCCGACATGTGTTCAGATGTAATTCGTTATCTTTAGGCGCCCAATATTACTAGCCTTAAATGAGGTTTGCTAATGTCTGTCTAACCTAAGAGCTTCAAAAACAAAAAGAAGTTAAATCCAGTTACTCATACCAATCCGATAGACACTTGATTTCCGACGGAAATTAATTCTATCCTACGTGTAGATCATCATATCAGAATTATCGTCAAAAGCACGTGAAATGCATATCGATAACACTGATCTATAAACTTTATTTGTAACTGTAAAAAAGTCATATGGCGCAAGCAGCACTCTACGACGAATCACGAGCAAACGCCGAATGACCAGAGATTAGTGTGTCGTGCATAGTTATAATGACCAAAAAAGATTATTAAATGAAAACAATTAAAAATAATTAAGTATCAACTTTTCATCTACAACAACCATTACTTGTAATCTTATCTAGTAGTTGCAATAAAAAAAAAATCAAAGCACAAATTAGACTTTGCGTCGGGAATGGGCTTCAGTAGAACCAATCACTTTCGGAACGAATCACCTTAAAAGCTTTCAAAATAAGTAGTCAGTAACAATATAAAACAACAGATGGAGTTGATCGCCATTGTTAAGTTTTCCTTTGCCAAGGTATACTTTCAGGAAACTCAAACGACAGTAAAGAACTTTTCTACACGTCTCCCGGGAATTATGAAATATTTTTATACCCACGAAGCACATTTAACTTATCTAACCGAAAAGCCATCAATAGGAATTATAAAGTGGCCCCTGTTCTTGGTTATTGGTTACATGGATGGGTGGTCTGACCATAACAATAAATATTATCGATCCAACACCTACAGAGGGAACCACTTAATTTAAAAATCAAAATTCTAGCTCATTGTCACCATTCATCGATTCATTGAGGACTTACAGTGGCCATAGTTGTTGGACTTCGGTTCAATAAACTTGAGAAACTAGTATAAGATGGTTAAACCAGCCATCTAATTGGTGTAAAATGAAAACCACATCCACAAGATACTATTTATTAATCAACAAACGGTTAACATTATGGAAAAATGACTCGACTGCTCGACTAAGGGAACAGCAGTTGTTGGAAAGGTCAAGGCTACAAATAAAGGTCCGTATTCACTCATATAAGTGTGCCACTCTTGAATGTTGAACAATGAAATGCAAACACAACATGTGTAACTACTGCCGTCGGTGCAGTGGTAAAGTAATCAATTATGAAGTGGAGTGGCCCATTAATACGAGTAAGACAGACTTGGCATACTACTCGCATTTGTTTGTTTTCTAATTGCTGGATAATGAGTGTAGGTAGTTTTCACTCTGAATTTTGTCGCTTGTCAGTTTTTGTTTGTCTTTCTTCTTTCTGATTGCCGTATGTTGATGTCAATTACTGAAAAGGAAATGACTTGAATAGAACTTTCTATACCATGGGAACATACACAGGTTAGCCACCCTTTGCCTTCCATGTCTTTGAAAAAACATATGGCTTTCGAATCTTACTTGTGCATTTTATAGGTTATAAAACTACGTTCATTTTTCAGCAGGAAAAACAAATCAGAGCGTGACAACTTCCTTACCAAATTCTATGCTGAGCTTCGCTAATAATTCCGGCAGACCTTCTGCATTCATTTATAAAAAGGACATAGGGGACTGAGACCTGAGACACTTCGATTATGCTGATGAGATTAGTCTACTATCGCATAGGCCTGTGAACTTGCAGCAAATCGTCACCGGTTAGGTAAGGAAGTAAACCTGTTCTTATGAAAGTGAGAAAGCGGACACTTGGCAGCAAACTTGTCTCACTGACTTCACATTCAGCTATACATTCAGAGAAGCTTTCAAACTTCTTGATTGCGAAAGCTTGTGTGAACACTATTGCAAAGACATGGACTCTCTCTTTCTATGAAAAGTTATATTATTTGGTAAGCAACAACATAGACATTAGAAATACATATATCACATACTAGCTGATCCCTGTGACTTTGTCTGTGTGGGCCACAATAATATCAACGATATACACATGTATTTTAGCTGAAGAAAAAACATCAAACGCCATCGTTTTCTGTTCCCATTCTTCAGCTGCCTTGACGTGGCGGAACGGCTTAAGAGTCAATGACCCTAAGGGTCCGAAAGGACCCCAGGTGAGACATCGAACTAAAGGCTGAAGACGTGTTCTTTTTACGAGAAGGAGGATTTTGACCGCTCTGACTCAGCCAGTGCTAAAAGGCGTCACCATTCGCATTTCCAATGAAGCCAAATATCTGGGAGTGATTTTAGATAAGAAACTTCATTGGTCTAAACACGTCGAGTCGAAAACATCCAAGGCGCTCTCAGCCTTCTGGCAGTGTAAGGGTGCTTTTGGCAAGACTTGGGGCTTGTCACCGAATAAGGTTCTCTGGATCTGCACGGCTATTTTAAGACCATTCCTCGCATATGCGTCGGTTGTTTGGTGGAAGAGGCTCTCGCGGAAATATGTGGTTGCCTTTTGTGCGAAACTCCAAAGAACGGCTTGTCTCGGCTGCACGGGAGCTTTCTCGAGTACGCCTGGCTCTGCTCTAGACACTTTGCTGAACTTACCTCCCCTCGATACTTATATCATGGGTTGCACTATCAAAGCCATCCATCGTCTTAGGCGGGGCGGTTTTTGGTACACTCCACACTGGAATTTTGGTGAACTTGTGCGACACTTATCTTTCGACTCCTGTCTTATGGATATGCCGTCTGATGCAATGACACCAGTACTCCAGCTGATGTACAAATTCAGAGTCGACTTTCCTTGTGTCCAGGACTGGCTTCGGCCAGAGTCTGAGCCGGGAATGGAATGTAGTCGTATTTTCATGGATGGTTCCAAAACCAGTCAAGGGTCTGGCGCTGGTGTCTTCGTGGAAGTCGACAACATTAGACTTCACTTTTCGTTAGGCAAATATGCGTTTGTTTTCCAAGCGAAAACTTCTTCTTCTTCATTTTATCAGCGAGGCTATGATCCGAAAACAAGGGATCACAGCCCTCCCACTTCACTGATCCGCCTGTGGGGTTCGCCTATTTGACCTCAGAAAATATCGGCAGGCCTGCCGATTTTGGATCACTCGGTTACTGAGGCCAATGAAATGCCGATGTCGTCGCATTTGTCTGATCCAGGCGTTTATAGGCCTGCCTTTCCTACATCGCGATGTCTTTGGAACGTGCATAGATATTGCCTTTTTAACAGGGTTCAAATGATCTCTTCTTTGAACGTGGCAATACCAGCTGAGCCGGTCGCGCTCTAATTTGTGTACGATGGTTTCCTTGATGTGAAAGCTTCCACGGATCTTCGAACTTCTTATTCGATCAAGCTTGGTCACTCCTGCTGTCATGCGAAGCATCTTCATCTCAGCTGCCGTTAATTTACTCTCATACTTTTTGTACATCGTCCAACATTGTGAACCGTATGTGAGCGCTGGACGTACAACTGCGAAAACTTATGCAATCTTAATGGGCATGAACTATGTTGTGAAGAACAGGTGGAAGGGACGTAGCATTTGTGTCTGTAGTGACAGTCAGGCTGCGCTTAAGGCCTTGCTTAACCCTTTAACCACTTCCAAAATAGTTCGTGAAACCAAAAACTCTTTGAACTCGGTCGCAAGGCTGAATTCTCTGTCTCTTATCTGGGTCCCAGGTCACACTGGGGGACTCTTGGGGAACGAGATCTCCGATGATGTTGCTACACAAGGCTCAGAGGAGGCTTTCTCAGGTCCCGAACACGCGTTGGGTCTTCCAGCGTCCTCGGTTAGGACTTCCATTGACGATTGGGTCTCTCACGAGCACAATTATGTGTGGCATGACTCTCCAGGTTGCAGGTTGACTAAACGCATGCTCCCGGACGTCTGTAAGAAATCAGCGGCATTCTTGCTGTCTCTCAGCAGAAAAGACTGTAGACAACTTATTGGCGTCTTGACAGGCCACTTTGCTTTTGCCAAGCACCTTAACGCGTTGGGCTTAAGTGACACTACAATCTGCGACGCTTGTGGAGAGAGCGACGACACCGCGGAACATTATCTCTGTGAGTGTCCGGCCTTTGCTCGTATCAGGTGGCAGATCCTCGGTGCGGATGTGGTAAGTGCTGGTACCTCATCACTGAAGTGCTTGCTTGGCTTTCTTAGAAAGACGAGGAAATTCCAATAAAATGGGTAAATCAGGGTTTGCTCTCTGGTAGTACAATGGACCAGTTGCGTCTGAGTGCTCCAGTTGAGCGTTTCCTATCCCGAAAAAAAAAAAAAAAGTTGTAACCTGCGTCAAAATATATACATAGCTTTAAACTACCGCTCCATAAATAGGCAAGGGAATTTTCCGTAAATTCTCAAACGTATGTATCTAATGTTTTTATTCATTTTATATTGCGCCAATAAGTAGGCAAGGAAAGTTTAGATTTCGTTTTCCGTAGCTTCCCAAACTTATCTAATGTGTAGTTTTGCCTGTTTTTGTAATGCCTGTGTTTATTTGTTTTAATATCTTAATCCCCTTGAGGAATATTGTTATAATTCTTATTGAAGATAAGCCTCTAAGGTATAGAACGCCAAAGTTTTATTAAAATCTCCTCAGTATTTTTTGCGTGATGAGCGCTGGGAGATGACCCTAGTTATCATTTTATTGTTAGATAGATGAAAACCAGGTTTCGTGTAGCAGAATCTAGTCCCAATGCTGGTGAAAAAAGTAATAGAAAACTAGGGTTACATCACTTGAGAAACTTTAAGGACTTGTCAAGCACTCAGGCCTAGAGAAATAAACACTTTTCATTTCATTTTCTCAAATATCAGACTAGGAAAGAACTGATAACCTAAAAAAACTGCAACAGTGGCATGAGGATAGATACCTATACAAAGAACGCTTATCAGCAGTTAAATTCTTTAAAGAAAATATAAAACAGCCTATAAATTGCAATATCAAAGTTTTTTTGATATCTTTCCAGCCGAATCTACTAGTTAATACGAGTAAATTAAAACATTCCTGTCTCACCTATCGGGCCATTGACCACGCTTTGACAATTCCATAAAGTCAAACGTCAACTGTCACAAAACGCTCTTGAATTACAATAATTTAAAACATATTCATTTAAAAACTAAACCCTCGCCGTAAGTTAACTTTTGTTTTCTTTTACTTGAGTATGAACTATCACACCCTAGAAACATCAACAACCCCAAGATGAGCATTTAAATTGACTTTGATTTCATTCAATTATGTGTCTGAGGAGGGGAACACGGAAGACTCGTGCAAATCGCATTTGTATCCGAGTAGGTACACAAATCCGATTAAGGGTCTATTGTCGCCCATAGATTGTCACCGTAAACCAATAATTTGTTGCCATAAACTTATGATTACACCACACCGTCTGAATGGTATAGTAGTGTAATCATAAGTCTGACAAATCGATTGTATGACAGTTACCGCTAAATCGGAAGAACGTTTTGCGAATTTTCTTGGAATTTGTTGGTTGTGGCTGCTTTCTCTGCACGAGCCAAAAAACCTATTAGGCAGTCGAAGGAGAAGGAGGAGGAAGAGGAAGTCATACAAACTTTAATCGTTATTAGTAGATGGTCATCAGTGTTTTTGTTTTGTTTGCGAATTTCTTTGTCGTATAAGACTTTAATTGAAAGTTGGTATAAAGTAATCCAAAGAACGAAGATAGAGGAAGAAGCAACATTTTGGTGTACGTGTTGGTTTGTTGCTTTATAGTTTTTCGCTGAGTCATGTATGCTTTTAAGCCATGGGGTTATGGATGAATTTCATGTGCTGAAAGATACAACACAATACCGCTATTCGATACCTTTTGAATCTTTTTTTTTGCCTAGTAGGGCAATTCCCAAAAAGTGCTTACGGCATTGTGTATATAGTGCAGATTTTAATAAGTTTCTTTTCTCCTTTTTCAGTTATACTTAACGGTCTTTTGAGGAGATTGGTTCTCAAGAGAAGAGAATAATTCAATTGGAGACAATATTTACCGTTTATTGTGGAAACAAAGTAATGGGGAACAATAGTTTAGGAAGGAGTGACAGAATGAAAAGTGTCTCAAAAGATCTGCGAACAAATACGTACAAAGTCCAAATATCTTTTTAATATTTCAGTTAGTGGTAGGGTGGTAGAAGATTTGGGATGTAATTATATTGTGGTTGGAAGTAATCTTTTATCTAGTACTGAAATTATAGACCAATCACTGATCACCTCTTGTTTTAAACATCAGAAAACTCGCTGTTGCTGATATATTCGTGAGCTTTACGGTGCAAAGGAAGTCCACTTGGAGTATTCACTAAAGAATAACGCAAGAGCAATATAG
Organism: Brachypalpus laphriformis; assembly: GCA_945910035.1. Classification (NCBI taxonomy): domain Eukaryota; kingdom Metazoa; phylum Arthropoda; class Insecta; order Diptera; family Syrphidae; genus Brachypalpus; species Brachypalpus laphriformis. The sequence continues at coordinate 112,990,103 of OX246753.1, read as the reverse complement.
ATAACTTATCAACAAAACTGAAAAATCTGAAGTATAATGCTATTGAGTACGCAGAAGATCTAGTACTAAAAGGAAAAGATTTGTCCGGGTCTTTAAATAGTTTCGGATTAGTGTGGCAGAGAATGACTATAATTCTGCGAAAATAAAAGAAACTGGTACGCAGCTCATCTACTCTGACGAAATTGAATATCTACATAGAAGGCTGTGCACTCAGGCTGTGACTTCTGAGGCTATCGGCATTTGTGAGGTAAAACAAGGAGTCCGTCCCTAAAAGGTGATACGCTACGTTTGGTTACAAGCCGCGATAGCCAAGCCGATCGTAACATACATCTATTGTGCAGCGGATATGGGCCTAAGAATAGTCCGCTAATACATATCTTTTTTTTACGATTTACTTTACTTTTATCGTCCTTGTTTAGTCCTCTTTTGATGAAAATTGAAAATATATAACTTTCTTGAATGGATCCTATAAATCTTTCACTGCAATTCTCCAAAGATGGATTGCGACATGAGCTGATTCCAATAATCTACTTAAGGTGTATCAGGCAAGATTGAGGTCAGGATATGTTTTAAAGAGTATAGCAGTCTCTCACGAGGAAAAAAACTCTATTCGTTCTTCGTCGACCTTAAGACAGCCCTTGGCACTGTTAATCGAAATGCTCTATTCTACAAACTTCATAATATGGGAATGTCTCGAAAATTCGGAAGGGTTTTGCAAAACGGTAGTGCGTGCGATCATATTAAAACACAAGCGTTTTACTCAGCTGAGGCCTACCAACTACTACTCTAAACCTCCACGCGGTGACAGCCGGGTGCCTAGTACCTTAATCCAAGAAATGGGTAACCAACCCCGTTTGGAGGATTCTTGGCGGCAGCAGATGAGAGAGGGGAGGAAGAGTGTTCTCGCACTAGAGCACTTCTTCCGCCACCGTTGACTTCCGACGGAGTCAACGGTGGCGTCTATAGTTCCAGTTAGGTTGAACTTAGTGAATACCTTGCGCGAGCTGCTTCGACGTATTCGGATCACAGGTCGGTAAGGAATTTCCAATGTTGGTCAGGACATTGGAATAGAGATGGTGGCGGAGGAGCCCTTAATGGGCCAACGGCAGCGCTCATACTCCCGTAGTGGACTACTGGCACCGGTGTACCCGGTCCCTCGTCCTAGGCGAATAATTAAGGAACTGGCCCTCCAGGTTGGGGGTTGTGCCGTCGGGGTAACTTCCCTCTACGTAAAAAAATCTATGGTTCCAAAACATCCAAAAGCCTCGGATAAGGATGACTCAACTAATGACGACCCCAGCAAACGAAATAAGGACAACGACCTTCGGATCTGTACGTGGAATGATATGTCCCTTAACAGACCAAGTGCATCCGAACAACTAGCAGAGGCCCTAGACTGCTATAAAGCAGATATTACCGCCATCCAGGAAGTGCGATGGGATGGGCCGGGCAAAAAGAGGATGAAAAACTGTGACATCTATTACAGTGATTGCTACAGAGGCAACAGGCAACGCTTATTCGGATGCGGATTTGTCATACGCGGCAGACTTAGGCAAGAAGTCGTAAGCTTCCGACACGTAAGCGAGCGTATTATAACTATCCGGATCAAGGCTAAATTCTCTAACATAAGCCTAATATGTGTTCATGTCCCCACGGAAGAAAAGGACCCTGCCACCAAAGAGTGTTTCTACGAGCTCCTCGACAAAACATACGAGCAATGTCCTAAATACGACGTTAAAATCGTATTGGGCGATTTTAACGCCAAAATAGGAAAGGAGGACGTCTTTGGTAGGGCAGTCGGTAAGCATAGCCTACACGACACCACATCTGATAACGAACTAAGGCTAATTGATTTCGCTGTGGAGCGAAATGTCACCATAGCAAGCACATGGTTTCCTCATCTCGATATTCATAAGCAGACATGGCGGTCCAATGATCATGTAACGATCAACCAAATTGATCATATTGCGATCGACGCAAGGCATGCCCCCAGTATTCTGGATGTCCGGACCTTCCGAGCGGCAAACATAGACTCGGATCATTAACTTGTTGTAGCCAAGGTACGAATGCGGATATCCCAATATGAGCAACAAAGAAGAATCACTGTGGGAAAATTTAACGTCGAAAAGCTACAATCGCAAGTGACCGCTAGACTATTCGCTGAACGCGTATCCCGAAATCTCTCAATCACCGCTATGCCACCAGCATCAAGTGCCGAAGACCAGTGGCAATGCTGCCAACATGCCATAAGAAACGCCGCGACTGATGCGCTGGGTCTCGCTCGCCCACCACCGCGAAACCCCTGGTTTGACGAAGAATGCCGGCGAGTGCATATAGCAAAACGAAAAGCATACAAAGCGGCGCTGCAAAGGAAGACGAGAGCTGCTCGTGAGCTCTACGAGCAAAAGAAACGGGAAGAACATCGGCTTCTCCAAAAGAAGAAGAAAGAGCATGAGAAGCGCACGATCGAGAATATTGAGAGCTTATACTTCAGAAACAATGTACGGAAGTTTTACCAAAAGGTAAAAAGAACGTGTCAGAGAAGCAATACCCGTACAGAAACCTGTAGAGATGAAAATGGAAACCTTGTAGTAGAATCACAGTCGGTGCTGAGAATATGGAAAAACTACTTCTGCAGAATGTATAACGGCGACGAAGACCAACTTCCCGCTGTCAGGCAGAATGAACCATTCAACATAGACGATGATAGTCAAATTTCCGTCCACCTGACCAAAACGAAGTGAGGATAGCAATATCCAAGCTAAAATCGAACAAGGCTGCTGGATCTGACGGCTTACCGGCCAAACTTGTCAAGGCAGCTGGGGATGAATTGGTAGAGTGCATACACCAACTCATTTCTAATATTTGGTCAGACGAGCAGCGTTTGCGCGATCCACAAGAAAGGAGACCCCCTCAACTGCGCCAATTATAGAGGCATCAGTCTCCTCAACATCGCATACAAGATCTTTTCTGCGATATTGTGTGAACGCCCGAAACCTTTTATCAACGGCCTGATTGGACCCTATTAGTGCGGTTTCAGGCCAGGAAAGTCCACCATCGATCAAATCTTCACACTTCGGCAGATCCTGGAGAAAACCCAAGAATTCCAAATCGATACTCACCACCTCTTTATCGATTTCAAGGCCGCCTATGACAGCATCTATAGAGAAGAGCTTTATAGAGCCATGTCTAGTTTTGACATCCCTGCCAAACTTGTCCGCCTGTGCAGGCTGACGATGGAGAACGCTCGCTGCTCCATCAAGGTCGGTAATGACCTCACCGAGACCTTTGATGTCAAAAAAGGCTTTAGACAAGGTGACGCGCTGTCATGTGACTTCTTCAATATTGTACTTGAACGGATTGTGCGGAACTCACAAGCCAACACCGGAGGCACAATCTATTACAAGTCTGTACAACTGCTTGCATACGCCGACGATATAGACATTATCGGAAGATCTCAGCGGGCTGTCACCGGTGCTTTTGCAAGCATTGAGGCGGAAGCGGCCAAAATGGGTTTGGCGATAAACGAGGGCAAAACCAAGTATATGCTGTCAACAAGAAGGGAAAGCCAACACCGACGAATTGGACAAAACGTCACCGTGGGCAGCTATAACTTCGAGGTAGTAAGGGACTTTGTCTACCTTGGCTCTGCTACAAATTCTACAAACAAAATCAGTGCAGAATTCAATCGAAGAATAACTCTTGCCAATTGCTGTTTTTTGGGCTTATAAGGCAATTCAACAGTAAAGCCCTATCTCGAACAACTAAGGAGACTCTATATAAGACCTTGATCATCCCAGTCCTGCTTTACGGCGCGGAAACATGGACTTTATAAAAAGAGGATGGAGATATCCTTAGTCGCTTCGAGAGAAAAATTCTTTGTAAGATTTTCGGTCTCGCTTGCGTTGACGGGTTTTGGAGGAGAAGATTCAATCACGAACTATACGAGCTGTACAGCGACATCGACCTAGTCAAAAAAACTGCGTATTGGACGTCTGAGATGGCTACGACATGTAGAGCGAATGGACACTAACGCTCCGGCCCGCAAAGTCTTCGAATCTAATCCCGAGGGACGACGCAGTAGAGGGAATCATCGCCGTAGGTGGCGCGCACAAGTTCAAGGGGACCTCGACCAACTTGGAGTGCGCAACTGGAGGCAATTAGCTAAAGACCGAGCTAAATGGAGAGGCTTGTTGGTTGAGGCCCAGGTTCACCCCGAACTGTAGCGCCACCTAAGTAAAGTAAGTAAGTAGTATCAGGCAGGATTCAGGTCAGGATATGTTTTAAAGAATATAGCAGAGTCATATATCTCACGAAGCAAAGACTATATTCGTTCTTCGTCGACTTTAAGACAGCCTTTGGCTCTGTCAATCGAAAATTCGGAAGGGTTTTGAAAAAGCTTTACGTGGATACTCAGGCAGCGATATGGGATGGAGAGGCAAGGTCCGAGTGGTTCGAAGCGAGATCAGGTCTAAGATAAGGATGTGCTCTCAGTCCATGTTTATTTGCGCTGTTCAGTGAGGATTTAACCGAATGTTTGCCAGGTGGTATGTTTTTATAATTTGCGCACACTCAAGGTGTTATGAATACCTTTAACATGTTTTTACAGAATGCGGCGTTGAAAAGGATAGATAGAGAGAAAGAGAACGATTTAGTGTAGTGATTTGAAGCTGTTTTTTTTTTTTTTGCTTCAGAGAAACTCCGGGTATGGCGTCCAGCAAACTGGAGAGATTTTTGTTATTTTTTGTCTTTGCTTCTGATTCACAGTATTTTTTTTCCGACCACCGATATCATAGAAAAAGAATATTTCCAGCCATATGGCCAAGCTACTGCCAGTGTTATGCCTTCGCAATAGTGTTCACACAAGCTTTCGCAATTGATGGACTGACTTTATATAATTCATGAGAAATAAATAAATGCTTGCTAGCAACCAGGATTTGAATCATGAACCATTAGCGCTACACCATTGGCCCCCCCCCTTGGTATAGACTTTTTCGGATCATGTATAAATGCCCTTATGTTTGCTGATGACATATAGTCCTGCTTGCGAATTCTTCAGAATCTCTCCAGCTTATGATTAACCGCTTGTACGAATATTGTTCAGTATGCAGCTTTATTGTACACTTGGAAAAATCGAAAATTATGATTTTTAAGAATGGTGAAGGTGGAGGTATAGCGGTGTAGTGATTGAGGTGATGACGGAATATAAATACTTGGGGGTGTATTTGACAAAAAACTAGAATATGGAGAAGCATCTTAAAATTAAGCTTACTCAGCTATAAATACAACTTGGAGTAAATGTCTTGCCAACAAGTTCGTAGCCCATAGGAGAAAGTTTAAAGTTTTTGTGGCAGTATCGGAGTCTATTTTATTTTATGCAGCCCAAGTATGGCGATACAGGCATTATGATACAGTGAAAAATTTCTTAGTATTATATCAAGCGTACTTTTCGTCTTCCATCCAACGCTCCAAACTATGTCCTTATGCTTAAAACAGGGTCGTCACAACTCTGCATAAAAACGTTCAAACTGCAAATTGACTATGTACTTAAAGTCTTAAATATGCCTAGCTCCCACCTACCTAAAAAAGCTGCTCTTAATGCTTACTTACTTACTTAGGTGGCGCTACAGTTCGGGGTGAACCTGGGCCTCAACCAACAAGCCGCTCCATTTAACTCGGTCTTTAGATAATTGCCTCCAGTTGCGCACTCCAAGCTGGTCAAGGTCCTCTTGAACTTATGCGCGCCACCTACGGCGAGGAGGTCCACTACTGCGTCGTCCCTCGGGGTTAGATTCAAAGACTTAATGCGATTAAGAGAAATGCAAGTAGGTATGCGGAAAGGCTGAATTTAGCAAAAAGATGTGGTATGGAAATCAGTCTAGATAGCGAACGCTTTACGAACTGGAAGTCAGTACTCTACAGTTTTATTATGAGAGGTGATGAAGATTTTGTGGCAAATTATGCTGGGGAAGCGTCGTGATTTGCGCACCGATCTATATACAGTCAATTCAACAATCACCTACAGGAAAGGAATTATTTCTGTGATAAGAACAAGCTAGAAGAAATCTCGATAATGTTGCGGCTGACAGCAGGACTTTTAAAACTTAACTATATTCCGCATAGAGAGGACTCAGCAATATTATGTAGTATTCGTATTATCGCTGCGAGAGAAGATGTCGAACTCTCCGAGTGATTCTGAGATACATCCTCGGGAACGATTTTCTGGCCGATGAAGAAGTAATATAGTTACTAAATGAATTAAACGTTACCAAGTTATACATACACTTATTGTAAAATAGCACTTTCTTATCGTGAAAGAATAATGAGGGAACACTTTTAAGAACTAATTTTTTTTAACTAACTTTAGAAATTGGAATAAAAAGAAAAAAGTAAGTAAATAAATAAATAGAGAATTTTATTGTCAATTAGGCAGACGACAAAGCCATGTTCTTATTGATTTTGTTTGAAAATGAAACTTCAATGTAAACTCTTTTTAATGGAATGTAAATAATAAATCGAATCTAATCTATATACCCTATGTCATTTCGGATATAACACCTAATATGTCAGTAAACGTTTTATCACAATCTGATATGTAGTTTTTGAGTGAAGGAGTAACAAACAAACAAACACAAACTTTAACTTTTGATAATTGTAATAGAATAACTCTACATATTGATTTATTGAAGAATGATTCGTGTAAAGGTTATGTAAAAGTTATAATACGATCGTTCTTTTTGAAGATGATGCCGCTAATGCTATTACAGTCAACGGTGATCGGTATCGAAACATGGTAACGTAGTGTTGAAGGTATGGATTGGAGTATGGACTTGACAGATGTGTGGTTTCAACATAGTGGTGTGGAATATTACACAGTGACTCCTTATCAGAGTTCAGAAGTCAGATTATCTCTTGATCTGTTGACGAGATCTTGTGATTTAAGCAATAGCCGTATTTTATTATCACTCATGATCCATATGGATCATTGATTTCTATGCAATACAACTACAATACGAGATCTTGCTTTCTATCAGGATCAATTTCGTGATCCAGAATTTTTTTTTTTTTTATTTCTTGGTAGGTTACACAACCACACTACAAGACACAACGTAAAATATTCGTTGATCCAGATCCGGATCGTTTTATTTTCATCGTGTGATCTATATGGATCTTGGGTGATAATAAAATACGGTTATTGTGAACAAAGCTGGAATAGACATCCCAATTAAAAACGCATAGACAATTAATTGAAACTATACGCGACGGTTTTAATGGATTAAAAGTTTTAAAAATTTGTATAGAAAAGGAAGAAAAATGAGCTCTATGTATGTCTCTCAAAACCAGCTGTGGTGTACTGGATATACACGGCGGTTGTAAGACCCATACTTACATATGGTTCACTAGTATGGTGGATGGTACTTGAGATGCAATACCAGCTCTTAAACATCACCAAAGGGCAACATGCATCGGAGTCCTTTGACCAATAAGAACAACACACTTGATTTACTCAGTAGAAGTCTGGCGACCAAAACCGCTATACGTATATGACTGAGAGGGTGCCGATTGTGGTCATCGGGCCCTTACGGCCATGCCTTCATTTTATCCCGAAGAGGGACTACCAGCGGATCGATGGAAACTGATCACATAAACTCGATGCTAGCATTTGAAAGGAGATTTGCTATAAGAATTCCTGACAGAATGTACTGGAAAAACCGAAGAACCATGAAGAAAAAGAAACTGGATTTCTATACCGACACGACGGTTGTGAAGCCTTAGGAATAAAACACTCCTTTAGAGTAAGCGACGACTGCAGTGTCTTTCAGGTCGAAGTCGCCGCCATTATACAGGCTGCTGAAACTATGCGCGAGAGTAGTATTACTGGTAAGACTCTCACTGTCTATATAGATTGCCAGGCAGACGTTAAGGCTCTGGACACTGCTGTAGGTAGGTCGAGGCTTGTGAGGACCTGCAAATCACTTTTAAATGAGATATCTAGAGCCAATGCGGTGACCCGCTGCTGGGTACCAGGGCATATGGATATCGAAGGAAACGAAAGGGCTGACGAGCTTGCTACGAAGGGGTCGCGCTGCATGTATCTCGGGCTCTCCCTTTTTTAGTGATCTCAATTAGTTCTTTACGGAAGAAATTCAAAGATGAAGCCACCAGTCGAGCAAACAGACGCTAGGTTCATCAGAACACATGCGTAACAGCCAGGGCGCTATGACGACCCTGAGCGAACAAATCGAAGGGGCGCTGGAAGTCATTGACTCCTGGACGGAGAGATGTGGGCTGGCGGTTAATCCCCAGAAAACAGAGTTAGTACTATTCACTAACAAAAGAATAATTCCATAATTCGTAACTCCTTCCGTAAGGGGTACTCCCCTGAGTATCTCCAGTAGTGCGAGATACCTTGGCCTGGTGCTCGATAGGAAACTGAACTGGAGACTAAACATCAACGAAAGAGTCAAAAAAAAGCCACGATAGCTTTTTACTCGTGCAATAGAATATTCGGGAAGACTTGGGGACCGAACCCCAAAATCATCCTATGGATGTATACAGCTATAGTAAGGCCAATACTAACGTATGGCAGCCTTGTATGGTGGCAGGCAGCCAGCAAAATAAATAACCTAGCTGTTATCACAAAAGTACAAAGACTAGCGTGCATCGCCACAACCAGTGCGATGAGAACGACACCTACAGCAGGACTCGAGGCCATTCTCAATCTGCTTCAGCTAGACATCTTTATACAAGTGCCGTAAGATTAAGCCAAACAGATAGCTGGAGACCAAATGCAATAGGTCACACCACGATCCTGCAGAGATATCTAGGCAGTGTATCTAATACAGACTACTTAACGCCTTACCTAGACTTCACAAGACCATTTTCTAGCACCCATCCGAGCAGGGAAGACTGGAAAAATGACAGAACGCCTAACGAGCGATCCTTAGCTGTTTACACCGATGGATTCAAAATGGAAATAGGTGTAGGCGCAGGCATCTTCTCTGAAACGCTTGGTATCTCCATGTCAGCTTGGCTTCCGAACTACAGCAGCGTTTTCCAGGCGGAGGTCCTAGCAGTTACAATAGCAGCTCGTGAGACTGCGATGAGGGCAATACCACGGGAGGATATCACCTTTTTCATCGACAGCCAGGCGGCGATAAAAGCAATATCTGCTATAGAAATAAAAGCGAAGCTTGTGAAGTGTTGTAGAGAAGAGCTCAAGGTTCTTGGAACACAGCACGAGGTAAAGCTCTGCTGGGTCCCTGGTCATGAAGGCATACCAGGGCATGAGAAAGCCGATGAACTGGCTAGAGGAGGCTCAGCACTAAGCTCGGACCAATCCGACCCCTCGGTGTACATCCCGCCTTGCGCCCTTAAGCTCGAAGCAGGAAACAAAGCCATAGGCTAACAATAGGTGGACCGCTTTAGATGCTTGTGTCACCACGAGGAAGCTGTGGCCTGCATTTGACAGAGTAAGAACCAATAGACTGATAAAGAGGCATAGAAAATCCCTCTCTACTCTAATAGGAGTCATTACGGGGCCTAATACCATGCGGTACCACATGAAAAAACTACGTGTGACTAACGAAGACCTTTGTAGAGGCTGCGGCGACGAGGAGGCTCAGGAGGACACCGCCCACTTTCTCTGTCCTTGCCCAGGCCTCTATCATTTGAGAAATAAGACCCTTGGACAACACTTCTTTGAGGATCTAGAAGAGTTGTCCAACAGACCAATAAATGACATCGCAAACTTCATCAAATCCTCTGGATGGTTTGTATCTAGGGCACAGTAAGTTCTAAGTTCTTTCTTTAGGATATTTACAAAGACGATATTTTTCCACGAGGAAGGGATTCTCTTCTCTATCCCCATTCCCCCCATGGGTATCACAATGGGTCTATACAGACCTGAGTGTGGTGTGGAGGTTTTCTATCCCCCTACACCAGCCCACTTACCTAACCTAACCTAGCAAGAAGAGATCAACCTCCCTGGTAAAACATAGTCGTCATAACGCACGGGTCATTTCCGGCATAGCTACTGGTCACTGTGCCATTGGCATTCATGCGAAACGACTCAGTGTACTGCACAACGACTATTGTAGAAATTGCAGGGACGAGGAAGAAAATGAATCCGCTGTGTAATTGTCCTGCCCTATCCGTCACAAGAATGAGGGCTCTTGGTAGTTACTTCTTCTCGGAGCTGGAGGACTTAGGTAATGTTGAGCTGATGGACCTCCTGAGATGCATATTACTATCTGGGTGGTTCTAACAGCGGACCATCTCTACATTGTTTTCAGGGTTAAATAATTGGGCATAATGGATCCAAACTGTTGGTCTGAGTGAGCAGTGACTCTTTTGTCACAAGACACCCATCTACCTAATCTAACCTATGTTTCTCAAATGTCAAACTCGGTCCCTTCTTTCGTTGTGCATTTCTCGTAAGACCTTTCCCTCTCTTGTGTTTTCTGTGTTTTACTGCTGAAACTGAATTTCGTGTGATGAAAACCCAGCTTGATCCACATTTATGGCACCCTATGCCATAAGACATATTTTGTCTCATTCATCCTATTATGCGACACTTCAACGTCATACTAACAAAGAAGCGTCATTTATTATCTATTGGACAAACTTCAGTTTGCTCAAAAATTGTAGGTTTTATGACACAATTCCTATCTGCAAATGAATGCATCCCACACTTGTGCGAGTATTGCATCAAACCAAGTGTTTCCCACTTAAATCTTCCCTTTTGATTCGTTAAGTCGTACTGCATCGACAGACATCGTTAAAAACAAATGCATTTGCAACTTCATGTGCAACCTACGCAGTTTATATTTTCACTTTTTTATTCTCATTATTCACTGAACTCAAATGTACACGCGCAAAGTGTGCAACGAAAACGCTAGGATTTCCAAATTAGAGTATTAAATTTCACAGAGTTGAATGATTTTGAAAAAAAAAAGAGGTGAAGAAGTAAATTCTGCAAGAACTTGAAGCAAAAGAAAAAAAAAACACAAAACTCGTAATTTAGACAAGTAGTCGAGTGCGGCTGTCTGACGGGTTTTTGCAAACAAAAAAAAATGAAAAAGAAAACGCAGAAGTAAAGGAAGAAAGTAAGGTGTCCTCATTAAATATATGCAAAGCAAAAAAAAAAAACAAATAATAGGGGATATCTTGCATAAAGAAATGAATTGAGTTCAGGAGGGAAACATAATTGTATATATGCAGATATATGTTTAAAATTGTGTTCTTCATGTAGAATAATGACTTCATTGAGGTGAACCTTTAATCCGCACTAGATGATATCAAAAATGCATGTAAATAAAATTGCAAACTAGAAAGTGGTTGCAATTTAATAATTCATTCAAGCGCACGCAAAAAGAGAGTAAACGAAAATATACTCGTATAACAATTAGCCTTAGAATAATTACTTTTAGAATAATTACTCTTAGAATAATGCATTGTGACCTAAAATTGAGTTTAACTTAAATCCATGTCAGGCTTGAAATCGGAGGTAATAAACGATAAATGTCACTTTTAAAATAAAAAAAGCCCATGTCGAAGTTGCATCTAAAGTTATAGTCAACGGCATGGGAAATGAACGAACTTCATCAGTGTGAATGCGTTGGCTTAGTGTCATGATGCAATCTGTCAAATGTGGCAATGCTTCACAGTAGGTAAACATAATTTAACTTTTGCTAAAGTCAAAACTAAGACCTTTTGAAAGTATTGTAATTAAGGAGCGACATTTAAGAAGTTTATTCCTACGGGCAAACAAATCCGAACAAACCTATAATATTTAAAATGTTGGGGGTGCCAATGATGTAGTGGTAACGTCGTCAATTGCCACGTTAACTGTTCATGGTACAAATCCTGATGTCAGTAAGCATTTATTTATTTATCATAAAACATATGCAGTCAGTCTTATCAATTGCGAAATCTTGTGTGAATACTACTGCGAATGCATAACACTGGCAATAGCTTGGTCGTCATATGGCTGGAAAAATTCTTCGCTGTTGGATGATGGATATGCCTATGGTGGTCGGGGAAAAAATACTGTGAATCAGAAGCAAAGGCAAAAATAACAAAAAATGTTCTCAGTTATCTGGACGCCACCCCGGAGTTTTTCTGAAACATAAACAACTGAGTTTCAAGCCACTACACCACATCTTCTCTCCCTTTCTGTCTATCCTTTCCAACTCCTGGACTGTGTAAAAACATTTAAAGGGTATTCGTAACCCTTTGAGTACCCGCTGGGGTCTATGGTCCCAACTTCCAGCATGTGACAGCGCTTGGTAAATCATCTACCATCTTTCAAGCAGAGGTCTATGCGATAGAACTATGCATTCAGGAATGCCTGCAGAGAAACACTACCGGAACACACATCTACATCTATTCAGGCAGTCAAGTAGCACTAAGGGCCCTTAATTTCTATACGGTAGGATCAAAGATCGTGTGGGACTGTTTCGACCTCCTTGATAGCCTCGCATCCACAAATCAGGTTACCATAGTATAGATTTCTAGACACGAAGACTTTGAGGGGAACGAACGAGCAAACTGTCAGGCGAGAAGAGCTGGGCGCCCACTCACCGGCTCTGAACCTTACTTTGGGATACAAACCCGGTGGTATCCACTCCAAAATTAGAGAATGGGATGCTAAAGGACTCGGCGACCACTGGGCCAACCAAAATGGCCTAAGACAAGCAAAAATGTGCATAAACCCCTACAAAAATAGAGCAAACAAGCTTTTTAAACTCAGCAAAGACGATTTGTTAACTCTAACGGGCTGCCTAACCGGACATTGTCCACTAAGGTAGCATCTGAACAAAATAAAACTATAAGATACAGCCATGTGCTGCGGGGAACAAAGAGAAACAGCAGGACACATTCTTTGTGAATGCCTAGGGGCCGCAAAGAAACGATTACTCCATCTAACACGGTCTCGATGGGCCCAGCGGATACCTGTAACATGGAAACCAAGACATTATTGAGGTTTATCAAAAGCTTCAATTTTACTTCTGGTTAACCATTGGGCCAGCACCTATTTGAGATCTAGCATGTGGAAATTTTCGAGCCAGGAGTTAGTGACTTCGTTTACCGCGCTTACAGAGACGTCAGAGTTGGACGGATCTGAAGCCCGGGAGCTGGAAACTCTAGTGAAGAGGATTTTTGACAAGATGCCAGAGGGCTTAGGGTGTACGACATTCGTAAAACACAGGACGTCCTCAGGACCTATAAAGCAAAGGTATTACCCGGTTTCTCCTGCGATGCAGGAACATATTGATAAGGAACTGAAGGATATGCTCGATGCTAGGGTGATAGAGAAGTCGAGTAGCCCGTGGTCATCTCCAATAGTTCTTATCAAGAAGAAGGACGGGCCATATAGGTTCTGCGTGGACTATAGGAAATTGAATAGAATATTCACAGATAGGGAAGCGTCTTAAGTCCTTTGCTCTTTATTACAGTCCTTGATTATCTGCTTGAAGGTAAAGTGATGGACCCCAAGGTACATCAGTTATTCTTTGCTGACGATGGAGCCATCATAAGTGAGGATCCTACATCCCTGCAACGAGTACTTGATGTGTGGGTGGACGCTCTGGAGGGAAATAGGTATCGCATTAGTTCAAAAAAGACAGAGTACTTGTGCTGCCCGTTCTCTGATCCACTCAGGCCTATTCCAGACATTTATTTGAATGGAACAGTGCTTCCCAAGTGCAAAAAGTTCAAATATCTGGGATCCATGATCAATAGCAAAGTAACTTGTGATGACGACATCAATCATCGCGTAAGCGTAGGGTGGATGAAGTGACGAGAAAATTCCGCTATCTTCTGTGACAGATAAATGCCACCTAAGTTGAAGGGAAGGCTCTACACCGCAGTTGTGCGTCCAGCGCTCACATACGGTTCACAATGTTGGACGATGTACAAAACGTATGAGAGTAAATTAACGGCAGCTGAGATGAAGATGCTTCGTATACAACAGGGTAAAACTCGGTTGGGTACCCAGACACCAAGGGATTGTGGGCAACGAATCTGTAGATGAGCTTGCTAGGGCTGGCTCAGAATCTGCGTTCATAGGTCCTGAACCTTATTGTGGCGTCAATTGGGCGACAGCTACAACGCTGATTAACGAATGGGAAAACAAACTTCGTCTAGACCACTGGACTAGTGGGCCAGGTCTAAGACAATCCAAACGATTAATCAAGCCTTACTCCTATAAGGAAATCGTTAACTTAGATAGGGAAAGCATTAAGAAGCTTGTGAGCTTTCTTACTGGCCATTGCGGCTTGAGATACCACCTTAACAAGATGAACCTGTGCCAAGAGAAGGACTGTTGGTTCTGTTTAGAGGAGGATGAAACCTCCGAACACATTCTTTGTGAATGCCCGGCACTACACTGGTTAAGAAAACGTATTCTCCACAAGGAGATACTTACTTCAGTGGAACTGAAATGCTCCGCTACTAAGGACATACTCACTTTCATAAGGGAGGTAGTACGTCTGTTAGATTAACTCCAACCCTCCGATACAATAGATCTTTCAGGTCGCAGTGTCGTTGCCACGCGGGCATGGGTTGTACAAGAGGAAAAAAAAAATGCCAGCAGCAGTGACAAAGCTTAATCGAATAAGAAGTTCGAAGATCCGTGGAAGCTTTCACATTAAGAAAATCATCGTTCAAAAAATAGAGCGCGACCGGCTCAGCTGGTATTGCCACGTTCAAAGAAGAGATCATTTGAACCCTGTTAAAAAGGCAATATCAATGCACGTTCCAAAGACATCGCGATGTAGGAAAGGCAGGCCTATAAACGCCTGTATCAGACAAATGCGACGACATCGGCATTTCATTGGCCTCAGTAACCGAGTGATCCAAAATCGGCAGGCCTGCTGATATTTTCTGAGGTCAAATAGGCGAACCCCACAGGCGGATCAGTAGAAATGCGGTGAAGTGGGAGGGTTGTGATCCCTTGTTTTCGGATCATAACCTCGCTGATAAAAGGAAGAAGAAGATTCTCTTTCAATTTAAACGAATGCCTTTCGGGTTGCACAATGCGCCGGCAACGTGGCAAAGATTTATCGACAGGTTATTAGATGCCGATCTCGAGCCACATGCCTTTGTGTATTTGGACGATATTATTATCGTCACGAATTCGTTCTTCGAGATCTTGGAAGAAGTTTTTAGGCTGTTGTGTGTATCAGAGCTGAAGGTCAGTCGGGAAAAGTGCCGCTTTTGTAGACATTCATTGAAGTTCCTGGGATACGTTGTCGATAGGAACGGCTTGAACGTAGATTCGAAAAAAGTAAAAAACATGGTTAGGATACCGAAAAATGTCAAGGAGGTTAGAACTTGTTTTAAGTGCGTTTTTTTTTCATTGATTAATCAGTGTAGCAAGTCGGCTACTTCTCGTTTTACTTTTCCCCTTTCGCGGATTAATTTTCTTTCCCCCGAATAAAAGTGCTACAAATTGGCACTGCCATTGACTCCAACTCCTGAGTAGGAATCCCTAGATAGCTACAGAAGAGATGTCGGACTTGTTTCAACCATCTAATTCTAGGCCTACCGAGGGGTCGCTTACCTAATGGCATGTTTGCTTCTTTTGGATCAATATAAGAACAATTAATAAGATCGAACTTAAACTTTCATTACGATTTCAAAATAAACTTGATCTCATCGTAAGGCGAAATATTTAATGTCACCCAAATTTTAACGTCTGACTTCTCTTTTTTCTTAGATCGTGCAGATTTATTTTGCACAGAGTATTAAAGAGAATTACAAACAAAAAACTTCAAAACACTTAAGAATTGGTCATTAAAATGGGTACAGACCATTAAACTGAAGAAGATAAAAATAGTAAACCTAAAATTATACAACACACCACACAGTTTTATAGATGCAATGTAGCGAAACGGAACTGTGAGACATTGGAAAAGGAGTATGTCTTGTAAAATTGCGGTAACATCAATTGTGTAACAACAAGAAAAATGCTATTAAATATTAAAGAAAATTTGCAGAAATGTATGCATTCAGACTCTCACAACGATCGAGTTGATTCCTTCAGGCAGACTCAATGTTGCGAAACACATATACGCGTTGTAATAGACACTATGTTTAGATGCAAAAGTCTATACAATAATATTATTGAATACTAAACAAAGTTCATTGAAAGGATGCACTCAAACATACCATATACTCAAAACGAACACGTAATACCAACTATTATCTTAGAACGTAAACTGATTCAGGCAGACACAATGTTGCGAAACAAATACCACCGCCGCAAAGGAAACAGTACTTGGGTGCCATACAAATTCACAAAAAAAAATGGATATTATTAAATACTGAATCGCTGAAATGTATGTATAAATCTTTAAATCAAACAATTTATACCAACAAACATTCTACAACACAGACTCTGTTACGTAGATACAATGCTGCGAAAGAAATATCCTCCTTCTAATGGGTACAATGTTTAGATACAAAACTACAAACAAAAATACTATTGCTAGTATATAGATAGAAATAATTGAAAGGATGAATTAACTAGTAAACAGATCCTTAAGCCCAACATTTCATACCATAAATAGTTCTAGAATATAGGTAGATACAATGTTGCGAAGCAAATACAAAGGCACAACGTTTGGGTACAAAAAAAAAACCATTTACCTTGCTTTAACCATATGCCTTTTGCGAGGCGATTTGATTTTATCAAAGCTGAGTTTTCTGCTCTCAGGATTCATCCCGGTGATTCCTTGTACAAAACACAACATACTGTTGCTATGCATTTAAATAGCACACAGAATAGGATATTTTTATTTTAGTTTTCCTATTTAAATGGTATCCACAATAAAAAGACACACCCCACACTATCGGTAACGAATAAAACTTCACTTTTTTTTCAAACAAAAAATGGCAGTTCTTTCATATTTATATTGATTGTGGATTGATTTATTTATTAACATGCAATATGAGAAGTGCAGCACGATAAACTGGATAAGAAGAAAACAGCTGTTGCTACGTGCATGAAAGCTGTTGCACGACTGACTGTGGGTTCAACATCATAAAATGGAAACCCACACCGGAAAGTTAGATTTTGTGAGCATTGAATTGAATGAAGTGAATTCGTTGGATTGTTGTTTTTTTTATTTTTTTTTATCTTGTGTGAGCATAGTACGGACGGCGTGTAAACTTAAAGACACATAACGTACAAAGTGTGTGTTCACCACTGTACATGTACATAAGGGAGAATAAGCAGAAGTAAAAGAAGACGGAAAAGAAACCGCGAATGAAAGGAGATGGTGAAGCAGTAGTAAAAAGAAGAACAAGTGGTTGGGTGGAATTTTTTCCTGTTCGCAATGGTCTAATGGGTTCTTATTAGATTCAGTGCGCAGACGTGACAGTGGTAATTAAAAGAATGGACCTGTCGACAGCGGTGTCTTTCCAAACTTATTGCTGCCAATTAAACCTTTTGAATTTGCCTTTGGAAAGTTAACTGGTGTGACAGAATCGTTAGCTGTTATTGAATGTATGTGGATAAGAGGCACTTAAAAATTGCACGATTTATACTATGGGTTTGAAAAACCTTAACTCTTAAGGTCGTCTGGAGACCCATACATTCTAAATTGAGTATCCATTTTGTAGAAAAAAGCCATCACCAAGTAAAACTCTACTTGGCCCCCGGACACGATATTAGTGTTGTTTATGTGGGCTCCTTATAGCGGCTCTTTTGCACTAGACGGGATGAATCGACTGTTGTTGAAAAAAAATGTACTATCATAATAACCTATGGGGAACAGACATGTCACTTATTTCGCCATAATGCCAGTCACATTGTAACCTTAGGAAATCTACGGAATTTGGAGAATTCCTTCTTTCAAATTTGCAAATGATAGGAACCGAAAGATTACAAGCTACACGTCCCTTGAACTACCAGAGAGCAATCTCTGGTTTACTCATTTTATTGGAATTTCCTTGTCTCCTAAGAAAGCCAAGCTAGCACTTCAGTGGTAGAAGCTTACAGTACCAGCATCCACCACATCAGCACAGACGATCTGTCACCTGATACGAGTAAATGCCGGACACTCACAGAGATAATGTTGAGGTGCTTGGCGAAGGCGAAGTGGGCTGCCAAGACGACACTAAGTTGTCTGCAGTTTTTTCTGCTGGGAGACAGCAAGAATGCCGCTGATTTCTTACAGACGTCCGGAATTCGTTTAGTCAACCTACATCCTAGGGAGTGATGTCACATACAATTGTGTTCGTGAGAGACCCAATCGTCAATGGAAGCCCTAACCGAGGACACAGGGAGACCCAACGCGGGTTGGGGACCTGAGAAAGCCCCCTCTGAGCATTGTTTAGCAATCTCATCGGAGATCTCGTTCCCCAGGATCCCAATGTGACCTGGGACCCAGATAAGAGACAGAGAATTCAGCCTTGCGACCGAGTTCAAAGAGTTTTAGGTTTCACGAACTATTTTGGAAGTGGTTAAGGGGTTAAGCAAGGCCTTAAGCGCAGCCTGACTGTCACGACGGACACAAATACTACGGCCCTTCCACCTGTTCTTCACAACATAGTTCATGACCATTAGAATTACATAAGCTTCCGCTTGGAAAGCAGACGCATATTTGCCTAACGAGAAAAGAAGTCAAATGTTGTTGTCTTCCACGAAAACACCAACGCCATACTCTTGACTGGTTTTGGAGCCGTCCGTGAAAATACGACTGCATTCCATTCCTGGCTTAGACTCCGGCCGAATCCAGTCCTGAATGCAAGGAAAGTCGACTCTGTATTTGCGTATCAGCTTAAGTTCTGGTTTCATTGCATCAGACGGTATATCCATTAGACCGGAGTCGTATGATAAGTGTCGCGCAAGTTCATCAAAATTCCAGTGTGGAGTATACCAAAAACCACCTCGCCTAACACGATGGAAACTCGAAAACAACATCAGCGCAGAAGTCAAACGAAGAATAACTCTTGCCAATCGCTGTTTTTTTTGGGCTTATAAGGCAATTCAACAGTAAAGCCCTATCTCGAACAACTAAGGAGACTCTGTATAAGACCCTGATCATCCCAGTCCTGCTTTACGGCGCTGAAACATGGACTTTATTAAAAGAGGATGAAGATATCCTTGGTCGCTTCGAGAGAAAAATTCTTCGTAAGCTAGGCATACTCGGAAAAGATCCCGTGCAGCCAAGACAAGCCGTTCTTTGGAGTTTGGCGCAAAAGGCAGCCACATATTTACGCGAGAGCCCCTTCCACCAAACAACTGACGCATGTGCGAGAAATGGTCTCATCATAGCCATATAGATCCAGAGAACATAATTCGGTAATAAGCCCCATGTCTTGCCAGAAGCAGCCTTACACTACTAGAAAACTAAGAGTGCCTTGGATGTTTTCGACTCGACGTGCTTAGACCAATCAAGTTTCTTAACTAGAATCACTCCTTGATATTTGGCTTAATTGGAAATGCGGATAGACGCCTTTTAGAACTGGCAGAGTAAGGCCAGTCAGAATCCTTCTTCTCGTGAAGAAAATAACGTCAGTTTTAAGAGGATTTACTGAAAGCTCACTGCACCATTCATCGATCATGTTTGGCGTCACCTGCGTTTTAGCACAGACATTCGACAGGCATGGCCCGAAAGAAAGTACAGCAACATCATCCACATATGCCAGAGCGTAGATGTTAAAGCTTTAACCTTAATAAACGCTTTTTCAGATTCTGGTTGACGGAAACAATCACACTGATTGTCGTTGGCGTTTGCCGCTTTTCGACGATTGTCGTTTTATTCTAATCCATTTTCATAACTTCTTTACTGTGAAAGAGTTGTAATAGTATTCAGACAAACAAATTGCTTAGTAATGTTTAACGGTCAGCAGGTTGTAGCTATGAAAAAAACGACAATCGTCGAAAAACGACAAACGCCAACGAGAATCAGGTACAATGATTTGTGTACAAAGGGGCGGAGGAGCATGTGGAATACTTTCTCTGTTAATGGCCAGTTACATCGAATTGCTAAAATTGTCTTCTATTATATTTCTTATTCATATCATAGTTCCAATAACATCATCTCAAAGTCCCCTTTTATGTATTCCTCAGTTCTCTTTATATATATACGAGTACTCGTCGGTGATAGCAACCGTATTCATGAATTATTTTTCCCCGAAAATTATAAATCTGCTCCTTTTTCGTGGAAAAGCGATGAATAAAATCCACGAGAAAAAAGGTTTAAGATAAAAAGAAAGGTGTGTTCGATTTGACATATTGCCAATTGCAAAGTATTTTGGCTTGCATTTCATATAAACTCCGAGTCTCTAAATGTCAAAAATGTATGGGGAAATTTAGCATTTTGGTTCGGTGGCAATTTTAAAATTAAGGTTGAGTTTAATAATTTTTTAAACTTGCAGTTGCCACCTCGCATGAACATATGAGGGATACGAGGTTCTTCCATAATGTAGAAATTAAAAAAAAAAAAACAGCTTAAGGCCACATTAAACAGGCGTCGCATTACCTTTATAACCCACTGTTTTGTGCATATTCCTTTCATAAGTCCAAAACAAACACATCATTACGAAGAATGACTTTGCAGCTTAACTCAAGAAACTTGCATGGCCACTTTTACTGTCTGCAACAGCAGAACATATAACCGCGGTGCACTACAAAAACAAAATCAATGGCGACGATGGCGACAACAACTGACAACGACGCTATTACGTTTACGGCTTGCCTACCCCTTTAATTGTAACGCCGCACCACTAAATATTCTGCGTTGCAAGTTATGAGGCATAATGACAGCTATATACTTGCCCTAAAACATCCCTCAATTTTATTTTTAAATCACCCCACCCGACCGCCATGGTATGTAAAGAGACAGACAGACAGAAGAATGTAATTTCGAAGGAAAAATGAAATCAAGCCAATGACATAAAGTTAATTAAATTAAAACGTCACAAGACCACTGACAGATACAAGACACCAAAAAACAAACAATTCTGGTCAAGAGAGGTTAATGTTGGATTAAGGACTAACGATGCACAACAACGGTTAGGCATCGAATTGCCTATCGACGAAAGGTGAAAGAGAAGAACTCAGTGTTGACGATTGTCAATGGAAAGGGTAATTGGGTGACATTGGAAAAAAGACACCAGTAAAGGTTATGTCATTCAGATCAAGCTAATAATGACAAAGAGAAGAACAGCTTAAATCACAGCAGTGATATAATGTTTTTTTAAAAGGCATAAAACGTCCCGCATTTCCTGGGTATCAATTCATTTTGATTTACAAATGTTCTTTCATTGAGAATTGAAGTAAAGCGAAAAGTTAATTGACCCCTATTGGTGTGTTGACAAAAAGTCATTTAAAAGTGACATCTTACTGAAAAGGCAACACGTAATGACACTGTTTGTCTTTGTAGAAAAGTGCATTTAACAATCAGGGCTTGAAATTTCTCGTCAGGATTGCAGTCGGAAACATACATAAATTATTTCCAATTAATAGGTGTGTGGGGTACACGGTTTAGTTTATCACAAGTATTGAGACACATTACTCCTTTGCCTCATAAGAAGCCTCCAGTTTAATTTTTAGTTCCTGTACTTTAAGTGAAATGTTCAGAAATTGTATGGATCATGACATAACGCTAAAAGTCATGTCGAGTTGACGTATGATATTCATCATCAACCCTCTGAACGGTTAAATTCGGTGGTATGAAATTGAGCAAATCGTGCCAGATTAATATTTTTTGAAGGAATCGTCTAAGTCAGCCCTATTGTGAATAAATCTTCTTCTGGATTTTTTTCCGGAAAAAAAGAATAAATAAATAAATAATAATTTGGCGCAACAGCTCTTTAAGTGCCAGGGCCTAGCTTCTCGCAACCACTCATGTTGTGTGCGTTACATTTTTCACACGAACGGAAGGTACCTACAGTTTAGTGCCGAATCCGAACGGCGATTTGAGAAGCTTTTTCGTGACAACAATACTCTCGAATGTTTATCAGACGCTCGCGAGAGGTGGGACCGTAAAAAAACTTTTTTTTTGTGTTTTCTGGGATTCGAACTTGGAACCTCATGCGTAGTGATCCGACACACTAACCACTTACGCCACGGCGCCCACAAAAAAGAATAGCTATTGTGAATGCCAATTTAAGAGAATTTTTAGAGCATTTACATTTTCTCCGGAGAATTTTTTCCTCTTTACCGAGTATTTTTTTATTGGGATCAAATTTATTCACAATAGTCTTTCGGTTACTGTCAGGGTGGAAACATTTCAGTTAAGACTTGTGATTTATGAACTGTAGGACTATTATAGAAATCATTACAAAGCTGCATGTTGCTTCGGAAACACGTATTAAGTTTCGCCCCATCAGCCAGCAATCAGCAAACAAAACTTGAAAAGGGCCGAAACCATACCACAAACAATATAGTATACGTGCACCACGGCAGCAACGAGAGCCATGCTTAGCCTCACACCACTACATCTTGCAGTACAAAAAGAAGCTACGCTGAGTGCTCTTTGGCTGCTCAAGAGTTCGGACCTTAAAATCGGCTGCTTTACAGGCCATCTGAAGATTCTAGAGTAAATTCAAAACGAACCTATTCTTAAAATCCTAGATACCACGCTCAAGAAATACCGGTTCTCCAGAAAAATTTAAGGCGGTTATAGGTGAACGCCACACATGGAGGAATGAAAGGCTTGCAATCTTACCAAACTCTCAAACTTGGTGAACAAATGGTTCGAAATTGGAGAATGGTAGCACTGGTGCAGTGGTTTATGGACCCAGTTTCCAACTTACAGCCGTGCTTGGGAAATCACCAACAGTATATCCGGTGGAAGTACATACAATCGAACTGTGTACAAGAATGCCTGAGAAGAAGGGTCGAGGGCACCCGTATTTACATCTTCTCGGACAGCCAGACAGCACTTATGGTTCTAAAATCCTACACGGTAGAATCTAAACTTTATGGGACTGTCTCTCAATCTACTTGAAGTTCTCACTTCAAAAACACCGTCACTGTGGCCTGGATAACAGGACACGTAGGTTTCGAGGGCAATAAATAGTCGGACTGCTTAGCGAGAAGAAGCGCCAGCCTCCCACTAGTTGGTCCTGAATCCTATGTTGGAGTTACACGGA
This sequence comes from Brachypalpus laphriformis, assembly GCA_945910035.1. Classification (NCBI taxonomy): domain Eukaryota; kingdom Metazoa; phylum Arthropoda; class Insecta; order Diptera; family Syrphidae; genus Brachypalpus; species Brachypalpus laphriformis. Next base: position 112,966,988 of record OX246753.1, on the reverse strand, counting down.
GTAGTACAAACCTGAAAATAAAACAATGGGAAGCTTATTGTCATGCAGATTACTCAAGGACCTAAGACAAGTAAAAAAGTTTATTAACCTCAACCGTTGTAAAGTTAAGAAGCTACCCGAGCTCAACAAAACTGACTTAAGGACCTTAAGAGGCTACTTGACTTTGACATTGCCAAGTCAGGTACCATCTGTACAAAATAGGAGTAGCAGATACAGACGTATGCCAACTATGTGGAAAGCAAAAAGAGACGGCAAAACATATTCTTTGTAAATGCCCCGTGGAGGCAAGAGAAAGACTTCTCCACCTCAGGCAGACTTCAGTGAGCCCCTTAGACATTTGAAACATTGAGCCTGGAACTTTGTTGAGGTTTATCAAGAGCCTTAAGTCAGTTCTCGGCTAAACACCTGGCTGACACAATAGATTTTACAAGTCGCAGTGCGTACAAGGCCCTATTATAGAATATGTAGTATACCTAGTATAGCGTAGATTTAATCTTACATGTGTCATTCTTGGTCATTAAATACTTGGCACAAACAGTCCATAAAGCGCCTAGGCGATAGTTTCTCGCAGCTATTCATGTTAATTGCGTTATATTCTTCGCGCGAATGGAAGGACAATCATTTTTTCCTGAGAAACTTTCTCATGCCGACAATATTCTCGAGTGTTTGTCAGACGTTTTTAGAAAAGAAGAACCCAATTAGCACTAGGTGCCGTTTTGATACCTAGCACAAAACTCGTGTATCTGGATGTGAAAGGTGGGTTGGTAATGAGTCTCTAGATCCAACCTGTGGAGTTTAAGAAGATTATTCAATTTTTATGGTTTCTTTCTAAAACTTCCTCAAGGGAATTGAAAAAGGGTTTTCCTAAAGCTCGTTGTCTGGTCCTAGCTAGTTCCAGACAGGCGCATAAAAAGTGGATAAGCATTTCTCTCTCAGTTGTGACATTGCAACTCCGACAGTGTGTGTTGTTTGGGATGCCGAGAGTAGGTGAAAAATCTTCTAAAGACACCATAAGGCCCGACCGATTGTGCTTATGGTAGTGTGAGATTTCTACTCACTAAAAAAACACCTCTCTTCAAAAGTAATACTACAACTAAGCCGACGCTTATCCAGCAGTTTTATTTTCGCTTACGATACACGTGATTTTTGGGAAAAAAAAAAATGTTCGTACGAAGTTAAAAGAAATGTAGAACTTTAGGCAGGTTAAATTCCAATGATAGTTCCTGCCTTTTTCGCGACCGGCATATACTATGACGCGAGGTCAAAAGGTTTTATCCTTTGCAGACGACGAATTGAATTATTCGCGTCAAGTAGTTGAATGACGGTACGGTTACAATGGCCGTGAACACGATCTTTGTGTTTACGCGCAAATTTTGTTATCTCTTCGACGACGCTGGGAATTCCCAGATCTCGATGAATATCTTCGTTACGTACATACCACGGTGCGTTGACGATCGTTCTAACAACTTTATTTTCAAAAGTTTGTATGATGTTTCTATTGCTTTTCTTGGTACAACCCCATAGTTGTATACCATACGTCCACACAGGCTTTAGCACTTGCTTATAGATAAGCAGTTTGTTATGTAGGCTCAATTTCGAATGTTTTCCGAGTAGCCAGTACATTTGTCGGTATTTGTTTTCTAACTCGTCGCGTTTCTTTTTTACGTGTGATTTCCATTTAAGCTTAACATCTAGAGTCATTCCTAGATATTTTGCTTCATTTGCGTACGGTATTTGAGCCGAGTTAAGATATAGAGGTAATCAATCCACTTTTTTATAGGTAAAGTTGACGTGAGCAGATTTGCTTTCGTTCAGCACAATACGCCTAGAATTCGTCCAAGCGTGGACTTTATTAATAGCATGTTGCAGCTTTCCAGTTGCTGCTTCAATAGTTTAGCCCGTTGTCAATATCGCCGTATCGTCCGCAAACGTGGCGACGACACAGTTTCTTTCCTGCGGGATATCACGCGTGTAGAGTACATATAGAAGTGGGCCAAGGACACTTCCTTGTGGAACTCCGGCTGCAATCTCCTTGAAGTCAGAGTAATCATTTCCGTGCTTAACACGAAATAGTCTCTCGGTAAGATACGATCGTAAGATTAGAAAGAGTTGCCGTGGCAGTAGTCGTTGCAATTTATACTCCAAGCCTTCGTGCCAAACCTTATCGAAAGCTTGTGAGACGTCAAGAAATACACCGTAACAAATCTTTTTTTCTTCCAGAGCTTTCTCAATCACGTCAGTTATTTTGTGGACTTAGTCAATTGTAGAATGTTTCATTCTAAATTCAAACTGATGGTCAGGAATGAGACGTCTTTCGTCGATTACGGGCTGTAGACGTTTAGAAAGAAGTTTTTCAAATATTTTTGAGATAACCGGCAATAGGGAAATAGGCCGATATGATTTCTTCTCATTTAGCGGTTTGCCTGGTTTCGGGACCATTATAATCTCGGCGACTTTCCATTGCCTCGGAACATAAAGCAATCTGAACGAAGCGTTGATCAAATAGAGCAGTTTGATAATAGCTATATTCGGCAATTCCTTGACTACCTGCGCCGTTATCAAGTCGTAACCCGGAGCTTTTTTTGTCTTTACATTTTTAATCACTTCCCTCAGTTCAATCAATGCTACTTTTTTTACTTTAAAGTTGTCAGATGTCGTGGGGGGTCGGGCGTTAACGAAGGGCCGTCGAACGGCTTAAACGTTTCTTCTAAGTGCAAAACAAAAAGATTTGCCTTTTCTTTGTCGCTCTTGGCCCAGTTTCCATCGATTTTCCGAATTGGTGGTGCTTGCATTTGAGGTTTCCGGATGCCTTTTAGCGCTTTCCAAAGCGAATAATTTGATTCTCTTTCACCGGAGAGATTTTCAAGGTAGGTCGCTATCTTTTTGCTTTTAAATTCGCGAATACTATCTCTAAGCCGATTGCATAGTCGGTTAAGGACCGTTTTATGCTGCGGTGCACGAGTGATTTGCCACTTCCTTCGTGCTTTTCGTTTCTCCCTCACCAGTTCAATGATTTCTCTGGGATCCTTTTCGTTGCGGTTGATCTTATAGCTTCTAGAAGGAGTGTTTCTCCATGCCGCTCTTTGAATTGCTTCCACGAAACGATCAATTTCGTCCTCTAGTTCACAAGGTGTTCTAAGTGATACATTTAAGGCGATGTTTGTTTCGCAATCATTTCTAAAGCCCTCCCAGTTTGTTCTATTGCTAGTGAGTCTTGAAGGTCCTTTTTTCTTGATCAGCGCTTCTCCAAGTAATAAAATTACCGGCGAGTGGTCAGAAGAGAGATCAAAACATTCTTTGACTGTAATAAACTTCTCGTAAATGCCTTTTGTAACAAAAAAATCGATAAGATCGGCAATTTTTTGTGAGTCAGTTGGCCAATAGGTCGGTTTTCCTGTCGAATAAAAACAACAACCGAATTCATATGCCACTTCGTAGAGAATTTTTCCTTTAGAAGATGTACATCTTGAACCCCAGAAGGTGTGCTTCGCGTTGAAATCTCCACCAATAAGGAAATTTGAACCAAGGTCATTGAAGACACGAAAGTAGTCATCTTTTTCTAGTAAGCATCGCGGCGGACAGTAAACAGATGCTATATTGTAGCTCAGGTGTTTATTTTTAACCCTTACCGCGCACAACTGCAGTTTTTCCAGCCCTATGCTTATATCGACCGCTGCCTAGTTTGACCAGTGACCCGTGGTGGTCTCTATTATCCTGGCGATGTCCCTACGCGCTCTTTTAACTTGTTAACCGTGAACGGTGAACAAACTTTTTATGATTCTGGGATTCGAATATTGAACTTCACGCTCAGTGGTCCGATACACTAACCACTGCGTCCACGATTTGGCATTTGAACAAGAGAACGTGTACGCTCTTTCGAAATGTCATTCGAACAATCAGGATCATTGTATGCATGTTTTGATGGTGACACGGAACTAATCATGGTTATCGTGAATAAGTTTTCCCTCGGAATTTTTCCCCCGAACAAAAATTAGGTATCTTCAAAAAAGAGGAAATAATTCCGCGGAAAAGAAATACCAACGCAATCGCGATATTTAATTTTTTCCTGATGAATTTTTGCCCTATTTTGGAAGATACCTAATTTTTGTTCGGGGAAAAAATTCCGAGAAAATTTATTCACGATAACCCTGAATAACTTCATAACTTGTTAGAAAGACTGACTATCAGTTGCTAAACAAATTATACGATTCTGTTTTGAGCGCACACAATTTGCAACCCTCGAAATGGAGTGTGCCAGCGGGGTTAAAAGAAACACTAACATTTAAGATTTAACTACAATTTTATTTTACCTTAAACAATTAAAATAAATGAAATCCCATAAAAAAGAGTGTACCTACAAGAAAGAAATTATAATATTGCCAAAATGTGTGCTGAGACAAGAAACATACACTAACAATTATTATTTGAAAAATTCGCCAGAGCATTGCTAAAGTGTTTACCAATGAAAATGGGTAGTTTTCATCACATTGAATCACCCTATTTTATATTTATCCGCATTTCAATTGAAACTAGATATATACGAAATAAAAGTCAGTTTATATAACCCATCAATGATGACTGAATGTTTTTTTTTCTTTGTCGTGAACATTCGTATGACATAATTTCATTCCGTTCATTCGTGAGGAATATCACGTAATTTTCGTTCGTATAAAAGCCGATTTGTTCATCTGACAAATGTATTAGGATAAAAAGGGAATATTCAGGTTTATTTTTAGGGTTCTGTATACAATACTACTATGTCGTTCGTCCATCTGTCTGTGTGTGTCTGATAGACAGAGCCTTCTAGCTGCCTTGAATATTTTAAAAATATTTCTTTTGAATTTATGGTTTTGAATATGCGTTCACAGGGAAGAAATGTTTAAAAAAGTAATTTGTACGTGATTTGATTGACTCTCGACCAAAAGGGCCACAACAACTTCCCTAATACCTACTGTATCAATTTTCCCATCGCACGTTCTAATAGACACGATCTTTTTTTACGTAATCAATTTCAAGGCTGATTATTTGGTAAAATTCCAAAAACCCCTCGTAAATCACCACCCCCAACAACTCTGTAGAATAATTTTACATAAAAGTTGCGTCCTCCCGCCCGAAATATATCTGACATTGAACACTCATTCCATATTAAATACAATTCAAGATAATGTATCTTCTATTTAAAATCGAGAACAATTTCAATTTCACACTAACTGCGAGAAAATAATTGTCGGGGAATTACGTTCTTTTCAACTACGAGTACTCGTATGTGCTACACATACCTAATTTTTTCCATCTTCAGCGTCAATGAACTCTCACGTAGGTGTGTAGACAGCACCCGTGGCAAATGCAGAGACCTCTATGATCACCCAGAGCTTGCACACAAAGCCATCGTATAATACAAAGTGTAACAATAAATTAATTAAACAATCAAATTGCCGGATATTAAGTTTGTTTATGTTAATTAACCTTCGGTTTGAGTCTTTTTTTTTACGGCGGAATTCAGGTCAAGGTTTTGCCACAATTCAATTGTAATCGCAATTAAGAGAAGAATCACGATTTTTAATTGAAATCACTAAGAAGGGTTCGACTGCCATAGTCTGAGTCAAACATCTGGAGCACTTTTTATTTTATCTTTTAGGACACCACATTCACTACTCTCACGCTCCCCGGCTAAAACATACATAAGCCGACCTCAATTTCCGCCGGCTTCCATTTTGGAGGAGAATGTCGTTTTTTTTTTTTTTTCTTCTGCTTGTCAGACACAATGGGCTGCATGAATCAGTTGGCCGTTGTGATTTTTTTTTTGACACAGAAAGAAAATCTGCAGAATGGGAGATGCAGAGTTATGTACATAAATGTGTGCAGATGTGGCGGATGCTGCTCCAAATTCTCAGAGAAAATTGATTACAATCCATTAAACTTTTATCTATGGAATGACTTTGACCACATTAACACTAATGACAGGCAGAGTACTCGTATATAGATTGAGTTAGCCTTTGACATATAAGGGAATATAAATGTTTGATGTTTTTATAATAAGAATAGAGAATGACACATGATTAATGCCCCTAGTTCTTTTTTTTTCTGATATTTTGCATCGAGAAGATTCCGTTATAAAAAGAAAAAGAAACGAATATGATACTTGTGTGATAATGAGTGATAATTGCTTCGACGGAACACAATTGCTTTGACAGTTTTGTTTGCCTTTTATTCGTTCATAAAGTTTGTATTTCGGCCAAGCACTTCCTAATATTACCTAAGGAGTTTCAGAATATGTCTTAGGATTAGAGAATTTTGGAAATAATTTTTTACAAAATTTGTGCAACAATGATTTGCTTCCTGCTGTACTTTAATCTGTGGAAAAATCCCATTTTCACTACAATTGTAACGACGAAAGTTATTCGGAAGGTGTTATACTTGTATAGATGTCAAATTGTTGGTAATTCCATAACAGAACTTTGTTCAGGGACAAAAAGACTTTCTTCTTTCTTTATGTTTTTAAATATTAACACGGTGAGCAAAATCTCATCATCACCTCCTCGCGGTGCCCGCTGGATAGCTATCTGATAGTGAACTTACGATGAGCGTATGCTGAGTCTGACGATATATGTGCAGCTGAACACTCAGACCTGCGTAAGCACATCTGGGTGAACTTCAGCGCGCATATGTCTAACCGGACGAGGCATCTCTTGTTGACCTGATTGGCTGAAATATGCGTCTCAGAAGTCTAGCAAGAGCTCCTCAGAAGGAGGACGTGCGGCGGATGAATTCTCTCGATGGAATCAACGGTGACGTCTACAGACCAGCGGATACCTTACCGGAGCTACTTCAACATATTTGGAGCTGAGGTCTGTAAGGATTTTCAATACTACGTCAGGGTATTAAAAAAGAGATGGTGGCGGATGAACCCTTAATGGGCCAACGGCAGCGCTCATATCCCTGAAGTGGGTTACTGACATCGGTGTATCCGGCCTCTTGTCCTAGGGGTACAAAAAAAAAAAGGATCTGGCCCTCCAGGTTGGGGGTTGTGCCGTCGGGTTAACTTCCCTACCACGTAAGAAAACCTTTGGTTACGAAGCAACCAACAGCCTCGGATACGGATGATCTTACTGTTGACGACCCATGCAAACGCAAAAAAGGACAACGACCTTCGTGTCTGCACATGGAATGTTAGGTCCCTCTACAAACCACGTGCAGCCGAACAACTTGCGGAGGCCCTAGAGTGTCTCAAAGCAGACATTACCGCCATCTAAGAAGTGCGATGGGATGAGCCGGGCAAAAGGAGAATGAAAAACTGCGACGTCTACTACGGCGATTGCTACAGACAACAAGGACAGCGTCTATTCGGGTGCGGATTCGTCATTGGAGGCAGACTTAGGCAAGAAGTCTTGAGTTTCCGGCATGTGAACGAGCGCCTTATGACTATCCGTATCAAGGCTAAATTTGCCAACATTAGCCTAATATGCGTTTACGCCCCTCATGAGGAGAAGGACGACGCGACAAAGAACGACTTCTACCAGCTCTTGGACAAGACGTATGAGCAATGCCCTAGCCACGACGTTAAAATAATCCTAGGTGATTTTAACGCAAAGCTAGGAAGAGAGGACGTCTTTAGTAGCGTGGTCGGAAAGCACAGCATGCACGACATCACATCCGACAACGGACTCAGGCTAATCGACTTTGCAGCGGGGCGAAACTTTGTTGTAGCTAGTACGTGGTTCCCACGTCTCGACATTCACACAGGAACATGGCTCTCCTTTGATCGAAAAACTTTCAACCAAATCGATCACATTGCGATCGACGCAAGACAATTTTCTAGTATTCTGGGTGTCCGGACTATCCGAGGAGCCAACGTGGACTCGGATCACTACCTAGTTGTAGCCAAGGTACGGATGCGGATATCCAGAACGGAGTGAAATCAACGAAATGCTGTGAGGAAATATGACGTCGAAAAGCTACAATCGCAAGAGACCGCCAGAACCTTTGCCGATCGTGTTGCTTCTAATCTCAATCTAAGTCCTATGCCGCCAGCAGCAAATGCGGAAGACCAGTGACAGCGTTGCCAACAAGCCATCAGAGATGCCGCCTCTGATGTACTGGGTTTCTCTCGGCCACCCCCTGGTTTGATGAGGAATGCCGGCAAGCACATGCAGCTAAGCAAGAGGCGTACAAAGCGGCGCTGCATAGAAGGACTAGAGCTGCTTACGAGCTCTACGTGCGCAGGAAAAAAGAGGAACATCGACTTCTCAGAAAGAAGAAAAAAGAGCATGAGAAGCGCTCGATCGAGGAGATTGAGAGACTTTATTGCAGGAATAATGTTCGAAAATTTTACCAAAAGGTAAAAAGAACATGCCAGGGTTTCAAAGCCAGGACAGAAGCCTGCAGGGACCAAAATGGCAATATAGTAGTAGAATCACAGTCGGTGCTGAGGATATGGAAGGAACACTTCTGCAGACTGTTAAACGGCGATGATGACCAATATTCCGCTGTCAGGCAGAATGAGCCATTCAACAGTGACGATGACAGTCAAGATTTCCGTCAACCCGATCAGAATGAAGTGAAGATAGCGATATCTAAACTCAAATCCAACAAAGCTGCTGGAGCCGACGGCCTTGCCGCTGAACTTTTCAAGGCAGGAGGAGATGAGTTGGTAAGGAGCATGCACCAGCTCATCTGTAAAATCTGGTCGGACGAAAGTATGCCCGATGAATGGAACCTCAGCATCGTTTGCCCGATCCTGAAGAAAGGAGACCCTCTGAACTGCACCAACTACAGAGGTATAAGTCTCCTAAATATCGCATATAACATCCTGTCTGCCGTACTATGTGAACGCCTAAAACCGATCGTCAACAACCTGATAGGTCCTTATCAGTGCGGTTTCAGGCCTGGAAAGTCCACCATTGACCAAATATTCACACTACGGCAGATCTTGGAAAAAACCCATGAATATAAAATCGATACGCACCACCTTTTCATAGATTTCAAAGTTGCCTATGATAGCGTGTATAGAGACGAGTTACACAGAGCCATGTCTAGTCTTGGCATCCATGCCAAGCTCGTCCGTTTGTGCAGAATGACGACGGAGAACTCTCGCTGCTCCATCAAAGTCGGTAAGAACATCACCGAACCGTTCGATGTCAGGAAAGGTCTTAGACAAGGCGACGCGCTATCATGCGATCTCTTTAACATAGTACTTGAGAGAATTGTACGAAACTCACAAGCCAACCCCGGAGGTACAATCTTCTTCAAGTCTGTACAACTACTCGCTTATGCCGATGACATTGACATAATCGGAAGAACTCAGCGGGCCGTCAATGGGGCATTTACGAGTATTGAGATCGAGGCAGCAAAGATGGTTCTAGCGGTCAATGAAAGCAAAACAAAATATACGCTGTCTACAAAAAAGGACACCCAACATCGGCGTCTTGGGCAGAACGCCACAATAGACAGATACAATTTTGAGGTAGTAAAGGATTTTGTCTACCTAGGCTCTAAGGTCAGCTCCGCAAATGACATGAGTGGAGAGATCACACGGAGAATTACTCTTGCCAATCGTTGTTTCTATGGGCTAAATCGGCAATTGAGTAGCAAAGCCCTATCTCGAACTACTAAGGTAACTCTTTATAAGACATTAATCATCCCAGTCCTGCTGTATGGCGCAGAGGCATGGGCTTTGAAAAAAACCGGATGAGGATGCCCTTGGTTATTTCGAGAGAAAAGTTCTTCGAGCGATCTTTGGTCCCGTCTGCATAAACGGTGAGTGGAGGAGAAGGTACAATGCCGAACTATACGGCCTGTACAAGGACATCGACTTAGCCAGAAGAATTCACATACAGCGACTAAGATGGCTGGGTCATTTAGACCGGATGGAGCCCAACCTTCCCGCTAAGAAAGTCTTCGAATCCACCCCGGACGGACGGCGCAGTAGAGGACGACCTCGCGGTAGGTGGCGCAAACAAGTGGAGGGGGACCTCAACCAACTTGGCGTGCGCAACTGGAGGCAGCTGGCTCGTAACCGTGCTGGCTGGAGAGGTTCATTGGTTGAGGCCCAGGTCCACCCCGGACTGTAGCGCCATCTAAGTAAGTAAGTAAGTGGCGTAAAACTCTGGTGTTTGAGGTTTCATGACACCAAGTGCGTATAAATATGTGTTCTTCACTCCCAGTACCTCAAGAAACAATACAGTGCAGTCTCGGTTTTTACAACATCGATATTTGCAACCCACTTAATGAAATTACTTTTTATTCGATTTTTGCAACAAATGCAAAAAAATTCTCGATTTTCGCAACTTTCCTTTGCTTCTAATTCGGGATCAAATTTTGTCAGAGAACTCTGACAACACAACACTGCTTAAGAAAATGTTTCTAGACGAGCATTTTGGCAGCGATGATATCTCTGAATGAATCTCTGAGAATCTGCAACACGTAGAAGCCCGAGAAAAAAAAGTTTCTGTTTATAGTACGGAAATGGATATTGTTGATATACAGGGTGGGCCAACTACAAGTTTCTTTTTAAAAATGCAATAAAATGAACAAAATGAAATTTTTTTTGGCTTTATTAGTAAGAGCAAACATTCCCATTAATTATGGAATACAACGTCGTTCAAGTAGCTGCCTCGGCTGGCTTCACAGTAGCGCATTCTATCACTCCAATTTTCCAAGACCTTGTTGATGGTTTTGGGCTGTAGCTCACTGATTGTTTGGATGATATTGGTCTTAAGTGCTTAAATCGTTTCTGGATTGTTGGCATAACATTGGTCCTTCACGGTTCCCCACAAAAAAAAAGCCCAAAGGGGTCAAATCGCAGCTCCGAGGCGGCCTATTGACATCGCCAAGACGGCTGATAACACGATTTGCGAATTTGGTGCGCAAAAGACCGATTGCATGGGCTGTGTGGCATGGCGCGCCATCCTGCATGAACCAGAGGTCGTCCAAATCCATGTCTTCAATTTCAGTAAAAAAAAAAAAGTCGTTAACATGGCTCTGTAACGCCCACCGTTGACCGAAACGTTGTTCCCAGCCTCATTTTCCAAGAAAAATGGTCCAATAATGCCACCACTCCACAATCCGCACCAAACTGTCACTCTCTGTGGATGCATTGGCTTCTCGACAATAACGTGCGGGTTTTCCGAGCCCCAGATGCGGCAATTTTGTTAACGTAGCCGCCGAGATGAAAATGTGCCTCGTCAGAAAAGATGATTTTTCGCCCAAAATCGTTGTCCAATTCAGGCTGCTTTAAGGCCCAAACTGCGAAGCGATAGCAAAGCGGATGGTCGTGCGCTTTCAATTGCTGAATCAATTGGACCTTGTAAGCGAATAATCCCAGATCTTTGTGCAGAATTCTCCTCAGGCTAGTGCGTGAAATGTTGAGCTGTTGAGATCGATGACGAGTTGATGTTCGTGAATTGAGTCTCACACTCTCGGCTACAGCAGCCACATTCTCGTCTGTGCGCACCGTACGCCGACGGGGATCATGAGTGTTGTCCACTAGCATACCAGTCTCACGAACTTTTTGCACAAACTTGCGTACAGCAGGCGCGGTGAGTGCTTTATTTCGGCCAAAACTTCTTTTCAAAAAATGCACTGTTTGGGCTACACAGCACTCACTTTGGAAATAAGTTTTCAATATTTCCCAATGTTGTTCAAGTGTAAAGTGACTCATTTCGTTCCGCGGAGGTATGATACTGACTTTCTGTCAAGATTTCGAGCGGGAAACAGCTGTCAGTGTCAAAATAACCTATGATTTAAAAAGAAATCACTAGATGGCCCACCCGTTACATTCATCAAAAATGAAAAAAAGTTGGAATGGCCACTAAATCAGAAGGAGTAGAGGTTTTGGTCCGCATCGATGAGTTCACCATGCAACAAGACAAAGATCCTACATCTAGTTCTAAGCTATATAATCTCCTAAATAAAACCTAAAGTGGGGGCCGTGGCGCAAGTGGTTAGCGTGTCGGACCACTGCGTGTAAGGTTGCCACAAGACACCAACAAATTTTTTCACGGTCCCACCTCTCGGGAACGTCTGACAAACATCCGAGAGTATTGTTGTCACGAGAAAGCTTCTCAAAACAAATTGCCCTTCGGATACGGCACTAAAATGTAGATCCTTCCCGTTATGTCAAAAAATATAACGCACACAACACGAGTGGTTGTGAGAAGCTAGGCCCAAGCACTTAAAGAGCTCTTGTGCCACATATTTATTTATTTATTTTTTCTTTGTATATAAAACCTAAAACCCATGTAGTTACTATGAGAAGAACTGAATAGGAGGGTCCTTAATTAATGTCCATCTCTCTAAGAGTTGATTTAAGAGTACAAAATCAATATAGAAAATTATCACAAAAAACAAAAGACAAATATTTGGCGCAACAGCTCTTTAAAGTGCCAGGGCCTAGCTTCTCGCAACCACTCATTTTGTGTGCGTTATATTTTTCACACGAATGGAAGGGACCTACAGTTTAATGCCGAGTCCAAACGGCGATTTGAGAATCTTTTTCGTGACAACCATACTCTCGGATGTTTGTCAGACGCTCGCGAGAGGTGGGACCGTGAAAAAAACTTTTTGGTGTTTTCTGGGATTCGAACTTGGAACCTCATGCGTAGTGATCCGACACACTAACCACTTACGCCACGTCGCCCACAAAATTATCACACCTGGTAAAAAATAAAAAATAAATACCAGTATAAAGGGATTGATAAAGAAAATTTATGTGTAATGTACCAACAGTGATCCGAAAATTTTGGCGCGCAGTGTGTGTACGAAACAATCAGCAGATTTATTGGTACAATAAATGACATAAGTCAACAATCGGCTATTTCACTTGGCTCGATTTTTGACAATATTTATGACATGACTAGCGTCACTTAATACTGCTATAAATCTAGGCAAATCAATCAAATCACATCCGTTTGTTGAGGCCAACAAACTGTTATGTATTATATTTATTTACAGTCAGTAAGTCAGTAAGAACTGCAGCGTCCATATAGAATACCTTCACAAGACTTAAACTTAGGCTACGATTAGATTGTTTGATAAAAGGTCAGACATTCGACACAAACAGTTTGACACTAAATTGGATCAAATGACTTTTCGATACATGACTATATTACATTATTTGACATTGTTAAGAATTAAAAGATTATTTGGACCCTAAGTCCGTTCACTCATAAGGCCAATTCATGTAATATTTTTATTATGTGATTCCTAGTCCCGATTATCGCTCTTTTCATTCGATATCCTAATACCTTAGCAACTTGATTCTCATCATTCGAATTATCATGCAAATTCCACGTCCCAGACACTTCTTGTGATCAACGCCCATTTCATGACACATAGACGCTGCTGAGCTTGCATTCTGAATAATTGCACTATGCTGTAATTGCTTATGCGCTCAGGCACCTCCAGAGAAAAGCGATGACGACGTTAAAGATGACTTCTACGAGCTCCTCGACCAAACCTATGACCAATGCCCTAGCCATGACGTTAAGATTGTCTTGGGCGTCTTAAATGCAAAGCTGGGAAAAGAAAGCTTCTCTGGTGGTACAGTCGGAGAACACGGGAAGACATCCGATAATGGACTTAGGCGAATCGACTTTGCGACGGGTCGAAATGTTGTAATACCAAGTACGCGGTTCCCTCGCCTCAGAATCCACTAGAGAACATATTACCGTCAACCAAATTGATCATATCGCGATCGATGGAAGGCACTCATCTATAATAGTATATTGGATATCAGAACATTTGGTTGCAACAAAGGTAAGAATGCGGATATCCAGTGCAGTTCGGAATCAGCGAAATACTGTGAGAAAATTTGACATCGAGCGGCTGCAATTGCAAGAAACCGCCAGAGCCTTTACCGATCGAGTATCCATCAATCTCCAAAGATGTCCTATGCCGCCAGCAGCAAGTGCATATAACCAGTGGCAACGTTGCTAGCAAGCCATTAGAGATGCTGTTTCTGATGTGCTGGGTTTCTTCAAACTATCACAACGAAATCTCTTGTTTGATGAAGAATGTCGGCGAGCACATGCGGCTAAACAAGAAGCATATAAGGCGATACCGTACAGAAGGACCACAGCTGCTTGCGAGCTCTACGATCAGAGGAGAAGGGAAGAGCATTGACTTCTCAGAAGGAAAAAGAGAGAGCATAAGAAGCGCTCGACCGAGGAGATACAGGGGCTAAACTAATGCAGGAATGATGTTCGAAAATTATATCAAAAGGTAAAAAGAACATGCCAAGGCTTTAAAACCATAACAGAAGCCTGCAGGAATGAAAATGGACACCTAGTGGTAGAATCGCAGTCGGTGCTAAGGATATGCAAGGTACACTTCTGCAGACTGTTAAACGGCGTTGTCATCTGGACGATGATGGACAACATTTCCGTCCACCCGACCTTGACGAGGTGAGTATAGCTACCTATATATTCAAGCTAAAATCAAATAAAGCTGCTGGAGCGGACAGCCTAGCCGCTGAAATCTTTGAAGCAGCGGGAGACGATTTGATAGGGATCATACACCAACTCATCTGTAAAATATAGGCCGACGAAAGTGTGCCCGATGAGTGGAACCTTACGATCATTTGCCCGATCCTCTTTTGTAGCTGTAGACTGTCGATCGTTTCTTACGGAGATGGCTGAGCAGTTGGGTGCCGGAGCATAGAGACATTCCAGGAAATTGTAAGCCCAATGAATTCGCCCGAATAGGATCAACTATACCCATCCTGCCGGACAAAGGCACCTTAGGTATACCAATCACTACTTGCAAACTCAAATTTGAGCTGGATGCTATCGAGAGTACAAATCTTAGGTGGACAAGTGGACCAACATGTCTAGCGACTAGAATTTTATTCCTCTCAATAGATTGCATATCGGTTCTACAATAGATGTCATCACTGAGCACTGTCTAAGAGCCAAGCATGCTACAAGGCTGGGCCTTTTTGCGAACGACTTTTGTACAAGCAGCATGGATGAAGAAGAGGAAGAAACTATTCTTCACCTTCTTTGTTTCTACCCAACTTTCTCCCGCAGAAGGAAACTTCTCTTAGGAACCTCCTATTACAACGATATAGGCGATCTGATAATCATAGATATTAAGAGCCTTTTACGCTTCATCTGAAGCTCAAATTGCTTTGACGAATAGGTAGAGAGAAACTTTCTCCTATGATCCACGTGGTATCACAATGGTCTAAGTGTGTCGGCGCGTTTTAGTTAGAGTTAGTCAACAGACATTTAACATTAGTTACGAAATTGACATATAATACTTGCAGATTTCCATTTGCTGTCAAACGGTGTTAAACAGCATGTGGGGCTATTTGACGCGAATGCGAACGAGAACTGTCTAGTATTGACATTACGTTTTCCCGGTCACTGACACTTCTTTCGCATTTCTAATAGTTCCACCCGATTACACTATTCGACAGTCTAAAGCTGTCAAACGGTCGAAAGTTCAACGTGTAACACACAAAATTTAACAATTACAGTTTGACATAAAAAAAAAAAACCTCTAACGTTCAATATTTCGTCAATTAAGCTACAAATCGGCTTAAGATGATTTGTTTGGAAAATGGGGGAGCCTCTTAAAGGTCATGGTGTTGCGATTTCATTAAATCTCAATGCTTTCATTTCAAAACTTCAGAGATCACAAGAAAATCTCAATCTCAATCAATCAAATGTTAATTGTTGCCCTTGCTATCGAGATAAAACTGCTCTATGCGTTATATCGAAATGATAAAAATAAATATACGTATATACTACAAGTAACATGTAAGCACTTTCAAGTTGATTGCACTCAGTGAAGGACGATTACAAACGCAAGTCATGCACTAACGTCTACAACTGGTGCAATACTATTTATAAATAAACACACACCCCAAGCTATTTTCAAAACATCAATTTGTGTTCATCTAAAAATACAAAAAGAGAAAAAAAAGCATTACTACATACCCCGTGCAAATGTCAACATTTACCAACAACTGTGTGTTTATTTAGAATTCAAAAAATTTCAGTAAAACAAATTCCTCGTGTCGAAACTGACTATATGAACATTATTTTTATTTTCTTAAATTTCTTGCACCGGTGAATTGTGTTTACACATTTTGGCACAAATTCTGACAGAAAATAACGTAATAATTCTACTCCGTCGTGTAAACAACTAACCCCGAGAAGATGTTTACACATCCAAACCGAAAAGGCACACTCCTTCCTACACTGCAGGCACAGAACCTACCGAGAGTTCACATGATGAAATTTTCATCAATTCACTTTAGATTCTGATCAATATGTCGGAAAAGGTAGTTTCCACGCCATTAGAATGAACGCACTCCTCCGTGGGATAAAGTACACTTGCATGTAATTACAAACGAAGGTTCCAGAGTCAATGCTCTTACTACAGTGACGACGAAAGTCTCAACAAACTCGTATCTGTGTTGGTGTATCGCAGCTAGTTGACATTTTAAAGTTTGCAGATTACAACAGTGGCATGTCAAGATAATTGCCAGCGGTAGACACTCTGGCGACGATTTGTCAAATTGCATATAAATAGTAGACTCATTGCGTTGGTTTGGCATCCATTCTTGTACTAAGAATGAAGGTTAGGTGAGTAACCTAAAAGGGGGGACTGACAGACGCTGGTCTGCCAGACCGGAAATGGCGTCGGCAGACGATATCGCGCTGGCGGTATACAATTAATTTGCATTTTATAATTAATCACTACAAGAGGAAAACTGTTGGGAAATGTTGCCTTGCCATGCCATTTAGAGAAAGCTAAAGGGAAGGAGAATCGTATAATCGTACAACTTTGGGCAATTAAACGTTTTAAAGCTTCCGCCGATAGTGCATGGTGGGGTATGTATTTACAATGAATATTTAACGATTGCATTGTATTTTAGATTAAGAGGTTGTATGCATTTCAGATTGGTGACATTCTAATTTCGATAAGTGCTGCATGCTGTCAATAATTACATTCTGCATTTGTTTGTAGTAACAAATGATGAGTTCCCATGTAGGGGTGTTGTATCTAAACGTTTCTCACGAGCCTCATACGACAACGTATTCATAATGAATGATGTGAAATTGAACTTCATTCATAATGCTGCTGCTTTCAATCAATGAATGCGTCATAACGACAATTTAATTGAAATTATTTGATACCTTTGACATTGATTGTTGTTAACCAAATTCACATAGAAGCTTATTTTTGAAAAGAATATAACAAAATCTCCCAGCGATTCATACTCCTACAAAAAATAGTTCCTCGAAACCTGAGAGCTATGCACTGAACTTTACTTGAATATTTGAAGAGTGAACAATATTTCTAATTATGTTCTCACCACTTTGTTGTACCCGTTTGTTACTACAGATTATGGCGTCAAAAAAATGGTAAGCTGTATTTTTCTTGTCATTCTCCTTTGGTTTCTTATAAATCCCGCTTTCTGCTACATTTCTTTGGAGCCAAGAGTTTCTATAAAAAAAAACCCATGTTTGATCAAAGTTACTCGAAGAACCGCCTCTCATTTCAGCACTAATATCTAAAAAATGGGAAACGTGCTTCACACAATTTTTGTTGCATCGATAAAGTGCTTTAAAATTATCTTGACTATCTTCTGAAACCCAACAAGGCTGCTGGACCTGACGGCTTACCGGTCGAACTTTTCAATGCAGTTGGTGAAGAATTGGTAGAGAGCATACACCAATTTATCTATAATACAAGATTTGGTCAGACGAATGTATGCCTGATGAATGGAATTTCGGCTTCGTTTGCCCGATCCACAAGAAAGGAGAGGAAGTCAACTGCGCCAATTATATAGGCATCAGTCTCCTCAACACTGCATACAAGATCTTTCCTGCGATATTGTGTGAACGCCTGAAACCTTTTATCAACAGTCTGATTGGCTCCTATCAGTGCAGTTTCAGCAGAGAAAAGTCCACCATCGACTAATTCTCCACACTTCGACAGATCCTAGAGAAAACCCAAAAATCCGAATCGATACTCATAATCTCTTTATCGATTTCAAGGCCGCCTATGACAGCATCTATAGAGAAGAGCTTTATAGAGCCATGTCTAGTTTTGACATCCCTGCCAAACTTGTTCGTCTGTACAGGATGACGATGGAGAACACTCGCTGCTCCATCAAGGTCTGTATGGACCTCACCGAGACTTTTGACGTCAAAAAAGGTTTTAGACAAGGTGACGCACCATCATGTGACTTCTTTAATATTGTATTTGAATGGATTGTGCGGAACTCACAAACTAACTCCAGAGGCACAATCTATCAAAAGTCCGTACAACTGCTTGCATATGCCGACGATATTCACATTATTGGAAGAACTCAGCGAACTGTCACCGGTGCGTTGGCAAGCATTGAAGCAGAGGCGGCCAAAATGGGTTTAGCGATAAACAATCAACACCGAGGAATTCGACAGAACGTTACAGTGTGTAGCTACAACTTCGAGGTAGTAAGGGACTTTGTCTACCTCGGCTCTGCAATTAACTCTGACAATGATACCAGCACAGAAATCAAGCAGTGAATAACTCTTGCCAATCGCTGTTTTTTTTGTGGCCAATAAGGCAATTCAACAGTAAAGCCCTATTTCGAACAACCAAGGAAACTTTATATAAGACACTGAACATCCTAGTTCTGCTTTACGACGCTGAAACATGGACTTTATTGAGAGCGGATGAAGATATCCTTGGTCGCTTCGAGAAAAATTTTTCGTAAAATATTTGGTTCCGTTTGCGTTGACGGGTTTTGGAGTAGAAGATTCAATGACAAACTATACGAGCTGTACAGTGACATCGGCCTAGTCAAAAAACTGCGTATTGGACGTTTGAGATGGCTAGGACATGTAGAGCGGATGGACACTAAAGCTCCGGCCCGCACAGTCTTCGAATCTTACCCCGAGGGACGACGCAGTAGAGGGCCTTTTCGCCATAGGTGGCGCGCACAAGTTCAAGGGGACCTCAACCAAGAAGGAGTGATTGAACTCAATACTAGACGGCTAAGACATGTTGCACCCAGAATTTTGAAAATTTCTTGAATTAAATTTTCTAGAGTCTTTGTGCAGTTGTCTGCACCTCGCATGACATAGTAAGACAAGCTTTTCATGTTTAATTAATCTATTTAGTTCTTTGTGGGCGCCGTGGCGTAAGTGGTTAGTGTGTCGGATCACTACGCATGAGGTTCCAAGTTCAAATCCCAGAAAATACCAAAAAAGTTTTTTCACGGTCCCACCTCTCGCGAGCGTCTGGCAAACACCCGAGAGTATTGTTGTCACGAAAAAGCTTCTCAAACCGCCGTTCGGATTCGGCATTAAACTGTTGGTCCTTTCCATTCGTGTGAAAAATATAACGCACACAACATGAGTGGTTGCGAGAAGCTAGGCCCCGGCACTTTAAAGAGCTGTTGCCCCAAATATCTGTATTTGTAACAGGGATCCCATATACAGAGCAACAGGTCGGTAAACCGATTTTGGGCTTTGAATAGGTTTATGAGATTTGACCATCAAAGCACTCGTGTAGAACGAAAAACGGCAGACAAAGCAGCTCCCATTCGGGACATGTGGACAATGCTGAATCATCATTTGGAAACTACGTATACAATGACAGAAGTTATTACCGTTGACGAACAACTATTCCCGTACAGAGGAAACACAAGATTTAGAAAATATATACCAGCCTACGTAGTACGGTTTCGACAGCTTGAATCGAGATGCTATCTGGTTGGCCTTACGCAGGAGAGGCATTCCAGAAAAACTTATAGCTTTTATCAAGGCTACATACGAGGGCGGTAAGTGTCACGTCTTACACAATGGTAAGGTGTCGGAGGATTTTTAAGTCCAAAGTGGAGTAAATCAAGGGTGCATGCTGTCACAACTACTATTTTTTGTGGTTATCAGCGATATACTCCGTGCAGTATTGACGTAAGGCAACAATGGAATTCGTTGGACTATGACTCTTACCTTAAACACCTAGATTACGCTGACAATGTTTGTCTACTCTCACTTCATTTGATGGCCCACAATTTAGAAGCCGAGGTAGACAAAGTGGGGCTAAAAATAAACACAGCCAAAAGAAAAGCCCTGAGCACTTGTAATACCCGCGCTCAACTTTACATTGCCGGATAGGCAACTTTCTTTATCTAGGAAGTGTGGTCATGGCTAATCGCGTTGGCACCGAACAGGATGTGTGCAGCAGAACCGGGAAGGCTAAAGCTGCTTTCGGAATGCTATCAAAAATCTGCAGAAGTAATGCTATCAGCTTAAGAACGAAGCTGCGACTGTTCCGCTCCAACGTAGAATCGGTGCTGCTTTATGGGTGCTGTACTTGGAAGTTGGACACCATTAACACACGGAAGCTACAAGTCTTCGTAAACAAATTTTTAAGAATCATCTTGAGGATCTCCGACGAACAACTTTAAATGAGAACGGGCCGACGGACACACCCTACGGCGCGAAAACAACTCCATTGCGAAATACGCCATGCAGTTGAATCCGCTCACCCAGGCAGGCAGAATAGCGGGACGCCCTAGGCAAACGTGGCGCAGAACAGTCGAGAAGGAATCGAGCTCTTTAGGAATGAGTTGGAGGCAGCTCAACAGCGTTGCAGAACTCCGAACAAGATGGCGCACAGGCGTGGTTGATGCCCTATGCCCCCGAGGGGTTAAATGATATACGAGTAAGTAAGTGCGTAGTACGGTATAAAAGTATGGTGGATTTGTAATTCCAGCAACGGATACCCTTGCAAAGGAATTCTGTATATAGGTAAAGAAGATTGATATAAGAGAGCTGTAAATTTGGGCGAGAAGGTGATGATTGAACTAAAAACCAAGTACAGAGCCAGGACTGTTGTTACTGACAACTTCTTTACAAGTTTTGAAAATGTGGAAAAACTTGGGGAATCTGGACTGGCTTTTGTGGGAACTGTTCGATGGAATAAGAAATGCGTTGTCGTCTAACACAATCCACTATCTTCGGATTAATGAATAATGTCGCATAGTGTCTTTTGTGCCGAAAAATTCCAAAGCAGTCAACACTTCACTATAACACCGAATTGGTTGGAGAAGCAAAAAAGCCGCAAGCTTTTCTATTTTACAGCAAACACAAGGTAGGCGTTGACGTAATGGACCAAATTTTGAGAATATACATGCAAACAACAGACGAAGCTAAATGTTGGCGGTCACAGCATTGGCATCTTTCATAATTTCCAAAAAAAAGTAGATAAGATGAGAGCAACGAACAAAACCAATGCATATTGACAATTTCTGCATTTTTTGATTGAGCAGTTAGTGACCCCTCAGATCGAGGCAAGGATGAACTATCCAAGGGTAAAAGGAATGTTTTCCGTTCGAAGTGGCATCAAATCTTTCTGCGGAGCACTTTCATACCATAGTATTCCACAGTCCATCGGTAGCCAGATATCAACTGGCAAGAAAAAGTCGTACAGAATTAGCAGAATAAACGACAAAAGTCAAAGGAAAACCAGCGACCAAATCGTCTCTCCCGTGAACGTACAACTCGTAACGTAATTTGTATTGTGTTGTTAGTAGATCTAGCAACAAAATACAAATTACGTTATGAGTTCTACGTTCACGGAAGAGACGATTTGGGCGCAGAATTGCATGTACTGCCTGCGAAGAGCAGGCAGGTGTTCTGTTTACAACACAGTATTCTGTTACATAAATGTCATATATATTTAAATGAAGAAAATGCTTTGTAATATCACTATAATGTAAAAAATAAAAAAGCTTAAAGTGTTTTTTACAAACAAATATAATTAACAAAATAAAAATTATTTTACTGTCTTCCATTAATTTCCATACAAAGGTTTCCATGGGAAGGTTCTAAAACATCCACTGACAGAAGGGTTAAATTGAATTAAATCAAAAACTACAAATATAAAAGTCTATATCAACGCCAAACAAAAGGAATAAAATAAAAACCGTCTGGAACTAACGCTTTTGGACTTTTGTACTCTTGACCAAACATTTTGTAGACATAAAAAGCGAAATTAATTGCTGGATGATCTAACAGAAATACTTAACAAACGTGTAATTGAATTGTTTCTGTAAATAAACACTGCGTAAAAAGTTGATCGTCTATTAACCTTTGGAATATAATTAGCCGGCTTTCATTTGAAAACGATTGTTCCAATCACATATTCAGAGCTATTTCATTTAGAACTCTTTTTTTTTTTGGTAGAGTATTCAACCGAATTTTCCCAAATACTCACTGAAGTAGTATAACCACTGCGTCATCGATTGAAAATATCAATATACACAAAAATGTTACTTTAAATTGCGTGAAGACCTTGAAAAATGCCCAAAACTATAGTAGCAAGGAAACACCGTTTAACTATAACCATACCCATTGGTTTCTTGAGACATTTTCTTTACAGCAACGGTGCAGTTTTATTCAAACTTAATTCTTTAGTTTAAACACTTTTATATTTTTATTTTAATTTCGTATTAGAAAAACGATCAGAAACACTTTGCAGGAGAATATATTTTGCATATGAAACCACCACCACCACCACCACCATCACTATCCGTTCCCCGACTTAATTCAAGCGAAACTAGAACAAACATTTAGAATAGATTCTATTAAACGCAGTCGTCTAGAGCGGGCTTGTTAGTTATACACCAACTATCTGTCAGCACTATTAGTTAGTTTTACGTATTTCGTAAGCATATAACAAAATCAAAGATCAAATGTTACCATTACGGAGCAATCGGGGCAATCAAATAAAATTTACTTTCGCGTTATTTTTATATTTTTTCGATCGAAATACAGTAAACTTCCCAGGAGATTGCACAATTCAAGATTCGAATTCGATTGATTCAATTCGCCTGAGGTGAAATATTATTTAATTTTATTTGCAATAATTTGCGCTAGTTTGCGCATCTGACTAGGTATGTCTAATGCGTATCGGTACTTGTCGGACTACTGAGCCATTACCAGATGCAAACCGAATTAAAGTGAACACACTGAATGAGAGTAAAATAGGGTGGGATGATGGTGTGAGCACGATGATGATGATGATGATCAAATATCAGCGTTTCCATCAGTTTTGTCGTCGTCGTCGTCATCATCATCATCAAGCTACATCATCAGCAACTGGCGGTTAGGATAGAAATAATTCTCCAACTGTGTAAGCAGATACGAAAGTTCCAGTACAGTATGTGGTAAGAGTGTGTAATCAATTGTGTAAAAAGGTTAAACTGGAAAGACTCGTTAACTTGTTTCTCTGAATCTGAACAGGTTTAAGTTAAACTCCTTCGCTGCAGTATCGTTTATATTCACTCACTGAATTCGCAATTTTAGTTATAATTTCTTCAGACAATTTGTAAGACATATTTATTATTTTAATTATTTATTTATTTTATTTACTCAAACAAAAGAATTTATCACGATACTAGGGGATGGCAGGTAAGTTGTACGTGGTTGCTAGGTAAGTTTTGAGATATTGTAACAGCAGTGTGAATATGTCAAATCTGACATTGTCATCGTAAAGTTTGACATTTTTAATGGTAATCGTACTCAGAATGTTTTGTCATACGAGTGCTATTTATGTTGTGTACTTGAAACATTGTGGAAGTGGGAGGGTTATGATCCCTTGAAAAATCATGAATCTAGTAAAGCTTTTCTGTACTCTTTCAATTTCATAAGAAAGTAAGCGATTTAAAGGATTTCAAATAATACAACAGTATTCTACATGGGGCCTAACAAGACATGCAAATACAGCCTTTAAAACATAGGGGTCAAATTCAACAAAGCTGCTGGAGCCGTCGGCCTTGCCGTCGAACTTTTCAAGACAGGAGGAGATGAGTTGGTAAGGAGCATGCACCAATTCATCTGTAAAATCTGTTCGGACGAAAGTATGCCCGATGAATGGAACCTCAGCATCGTTTGCCCGATCCTGAAGAAAGGAGACCCTCTGAACTGCGCCAACTACAGAGGTATAAGTCTCCTCAACATCGCATACAAGATCCTGTCTGCCGTATTATGTGAACGCCTAAAACCGATCGTCAAACATCTGATAGGTCCCTATCAGTGCGGTTTTAGGCCGGGAAAGTCCACCATTGACCAAATATTCACACTACGGCAGATCTTGGAAAAGACCTATGAATATAAAATCGATACGCACCACCTGTTCATTGATTTCAAAGTTGCCTATGATAGCGTGTATAGAGACGAGTTATACAGAGCCATGTCTAGTCTTGGCATCCCTGCCAAGCTCGTCCGTTTGTGCAGAATGACGACGGAGAACTCTCGCTGCTCCATCAAAGTCGGTAAGAACATCACCGAACTGTTCGATGTCAGGAAAGGTCTTAGACAAGGTGACGCGCTATCATGCGATCTCTTTAACATAGTACTTGAGAGAATTGTACGATACTCACAAGCCAACACCGGAGGTACAATCTTTTACAAGTCTATACAACTACTCGCTTAAGCCGATGACATTGACATAATCGGAAGAACTCAGCGGGCCGTCAATGGGGCTTTTGCTGGTATTGAGATCGAGGCAGCAAAGATGGGTCTAGCGGTCAATGAAAGCAAAACAAAATATATGGTGTCTACAAAAACGGACACCCAACATCGGCGTCTTGGACAGACCGCCACAATAGACAGATACAATTTTGAGGTAGTAAAGGAATTTGTCTACCTAGGCTCTATGGTGAACTCCGCAAATGACATCAGTAAGGAGATCACGCGGAGAATTATTCTTGCCAATCGTTGTTTCTATGGGCTAAAACGGCAATTGAGTAGCAAAGCACTATCTCGAACTACTAAGGTAACTCTTTATAAGACATTAATCATCCCAGTCCTGCTGTATGGCGCAGAGGCATGTGCTTTGACAAAACCGGATTAGGATGCCCTTGGTTATTTCGAGAGAAAAGTTCTTCGAGCGATCTTTGGTCCCGTCTGCATAGACGGTGAGTGAAGGAGAAGGTACAATGCCGAACTATACGGCCTATATAAGGACATCGACTTAGCCAGAAGAGTTCACATACAGCGACTAAGATGGCTTCACATACAGCCAAGAAAGTCTTCGAATCCACACCGGATGGACAGCGCAGTAGAGGACGACCTCGTGGTAGGGGGCGCAAACAAGTGGAGGGGGACCGCAACCAACTTGGCGTGCGCAACTGGAGGCAGCTGGCTCGTAACCGTGCTGGCTGGCGAGGTCTGTTGGTTGAGGCCCAGGTCCACCCCGGACTGTAGCGCCACCTAAGTAAGTAAGTAAGTAAAGTATAGGGGTCACTGAAATCTTTAGAATTTCTTTTAATGAATCCTAGCATTGAATTAGCTATAATTCGACGATCAAATATTACACCCAAGTCTTTCTTCGGGAACACTCAATCAAGAGAATTTAGTTTTATGATGTAGTTGTATAAAACAGACCTAGAAAGTGTGAAGCATTGGCATTTCGAAATGTTCAGAAGTAATTTATTTTTATCACACCAATTATCGACGGCGGCGGTGGTACCCTCCTGTAAAAAGTTTAAATCATATTCCGTTTTTATTGGTCGAAATATCTTGAGGTCATCCGCAAACTAAAGACATTCTGAATGTTTGATTACTAGGGGGAGGTCAATAATGAATAACAGGAACAGTAAAGGGCCGAGATGATTTCCCTGAGGGAAACCTTGGATAGACAATCATCGATTTTAACAAATTGGATCCGATTGGTTAAGTATGACTTGATCCAATTAAGTAAGTTTGATTGAAAGCCCAAATAAGATAATTTTGAGATTATTGTCATGTGATTGACTTTGTCAAAATCCTTAGCAAAATCAGTGTAAATCACGTCAGTTTGCAAGCTCTCGAAACATTTTTTTTTTTTTAACAAAATTGCTAAGTTTGTGGAAGTATTAAAGATCGGTCCTTCATAAAGCCCTTTTGATGATATGATAAAACATTTCTAACAAGAAACGACAACTTATTGTAGATTACCTTTTGAAAAAGTTTTGGAATTGAACAAATTTTGCAAATAGGCCGGTAGTGACAAATATTTTGTTTGGGGCCAGACATATTAATGGAAACAAAATGAGATATCTTCCAAATATATTAGAAGCGTCCAGAAGCAATAAATTTACAAAAGATAATGAAGAGAGGGGTGAATAGAAACTTAGGGCAGTTTTTTAACAAGATTGGAGCAAGACCGTCAGGGCCCTCGCACTTTTAAGATCGCTCAGGAAAACAATTTGGCCACGCTTCCATTCTGAATAAGTTCAAAATCTCTCCCGGAAACACGGACTACTACATCCCACGTCTAAATTTTGACAAGAACTTCCTCGTCACTATCCCTTCCAGATCACTCTGGAATGACGATGTATTGGTAGAAGATGCGTCGCTTCACTTCTACACTAACGGCTCAAAAACCGAGGACGGAGTTGGTGGAGATGTTTTCTCTGACAAGCTTAATCTTAAGCTCTCTTTCTGTCTACCAAAACATTGTAGCTTATTTCAGGCGGACATAATGCCGATTTAAGTAGTCTTAGTCTTGGCTTAAGAAAAACTTGATATCTGCTAGAGATCTCCCTGGAATCGACCTTTATAAATTTCTTAGTAGCTCTAGGCCGCCGATCGTCTCTCGCGGAGAGACCAAATCTCTCAGCTGTCAGCCACTTTAACCTAATTTAACCTTAGATCGCTCAGAGTATTTTCAACATCCAACTTATCAAAAGTAAATCACAACGGTCAATCAAAGGTTCCAAATTTGATGAGCGGTCAGAATAAATGAAGAGAATACACTGAATTAAAATAGTCCGCGAAAAAAATTGCAAATGGTCTTAGTATCATCAGACGATGAGTCTTTTTTTTTTTTATAATTTGCGCGTGCCAAAGGGATTATTAATACCCTTATACTGGTTCTCAGGGCACGGGCGGTCTAAAAAGCACATAAGACTCTGTAGTCCGTTAGTGTTTCTTTTAGAGTTTATAAAGTTCCCATATGTGCTATTCGACCTTAGATTATTTTCAGCAGAAATGATAACAACCATATAAAAACTTCTTCAGAACGTAAAATTCTCTTTGACAAAGCAAATAAAAAGATTTCAACTCAATATTAGCTTTGTCGCCTCTGAAACGTTTATAAGCCTTATTCTTGTTGTTTTTGAGGTTAAGAAGTCTCTTATTAAACCACATTATTTGAAAATTGAAAACAGACTTCTGTTCAGTTTTATCTCATAATCCGTTCTGCAAGTCCCCAAAGATCTATATTTTTAGACTATCTGCGATGACTAGAAGATACAGAAAGACACGCGTAGCCGTTGAAATATTAAATTATGGGAATTAGAAAAATACTGTCTGGTGCACCCTGTACTTCGAAAACAGTGAAGTCTGCTGCCCTATTTCGCGGTATTATCTGATAGCGTGCATAGTTTTTGCTCAAAGATGGACAATCCACATTTATTTATTTTTTAATTTTTGGCGATTGTTCAGTTTTGAAAAATGTATCCTTCGTATACAAGAGGCGAATTTTATTTTATTTAAATTTGATTTATAGGTTTTGGATGTGTAACTAATCGGTGGTAAGTGAAAAAGTAGTGAAACCTTTTCAATATTATGTTCTTTTTCTTCCTATTCCGGCAAGGTTATGATCCGAAAACAAGAGATCATAACCCTCCCACTTCACTGCATTTCTACTGATCCGCCTGTGGGGTGCGCTTATTTGACATTTTCAATCTTATTTTCATCTCTTAAAATTTGAACTTATTAAAACTCCACCTTATCTTCTGTCTATATGCCAGCAGTTTTTGAATTAAGGCAGTCAGTTGTGTTTGTCTTTTATATTACCTAGGGGACGACAAACTTCTATCTATCACTGTGCAACGATTGCTAGCTTATCCTACTACTTGTGAATTCTAATTTTCATTTCCGATTCCACTGTGTGTGTGAGTCTGTCTCTCTCTTTGAACGATTCGAATTGAACTTGCTGTTACAAACTCTAACCATACACCACCACAAATTTATCCAAACATTTTCCCATGCTTTGATCTCTTGTATCGAAATTATCTATAAAAACATGCGTTAAATATGTATCTAGATAAATCTACTAATTTGTGGCCAGCAAATAGCTGGAATTTTATTTTAAAACAGAGAAAGAGAAAATTATAATTCACCAACAGAGACAAGACGTACTAGATACTTGTTGTACTTTACTTATAAATTATGGCCAAGGTGAATAATTTCTGTTTGTTCATCTGGTTGGTGTTTGTTAGCTTCGTACTTTTTTTTTTTCTTTTTTTGTTGTAGGTATAAACATATAATTTCTGAAGTGAGCACATGGTGTAGACCGGTCCCAGTAAATCTTAATTTTTTTTTAACATTTATTGTTTCGTTTGTGTGTTCGTCGCTCATTCGTGCTTTGAATTTAATCAACGAGAGTTTTCAATATGTGTGGATTAAAATAATAATGCAAAGAGAGACAGAGGGGTATTATCAACGAGAGCAGAATACCAGAACAGTGCCGATAAATTAATTGTTAATGAGAATTACATGGTATTGATGCTTTTTTTTTTTTTTTGATGCGTGGGAGTCTAAGGACGCGACTATATTGTGCAATAAATTGATAGGGGTTACCCAACTTCTGTGAGCTACAATTTTATTTGGAAATGTTGAAATAAGTGGAACTAGTCAAAAAAAGACATTTGAAGAAAATGATTAAAATAGCATTGAATATGGTTGTGGGCACATGATGCGATTTGCTTGAACTACTCCCAGGTGGATGACCCTGATGTATTTGAAAAGGTTCAGCTAAATGAAATCGAAAGGCTAATGTTATACATATCTGCATTTAGGTACATATATTATATGCGGCCACTTCTTATTTCGCTAAATCGAACGGTTCCGTTCCTTAGAGTCGGTGCGTAAGGTTTGTCACTTCCAAAGTTTGGAGTATGGCACGGTTGCAATGACCATGTTTTGTTATTTGTTTGTTATTTCGTCTTCCACGGTGGCGATCCCTAAGTCTCTGTGGATATCATTGTTTCTAAAGTACCAGGGTGCATTCACGATTGCTCTTATAACTTTATTTTGGAATGATAGTAGAAAGTTCCTATTGCCTGGTTTGGTTCAACCCCAGAGTTGTATACCGCACGTCCATATAGGTTTAACCACTTGCTTATATAGAAGCACTTTGTTATATACACCTAGCTTGGAATATCTTCCAATTAGCAAATAAATTTCTCTAAATTGAATTTCGAGCTCGCCGCGTTTCTTTTTAACGTGCGGCTTCCATTTAAATCTCGCGTCCAGTGTCATTCCTAGATACGAGTATTTAGCTTCGTTTGCATGCGGTATCTGTACTGAGTTAATGAAAATGGGTAGGTGGATTATTTTCTTGTAAGTGAAGTTAACATGCGTCGATTTGGTCTCGTTAAGAACAATGCATCAAGTTTCTGTCCACTCGCAGATTTTATCCAAAGCTCGTTGGAGTTTTATAATTGATGGCTCCATTGAACTCTTCGTTGCCATAATTTCCTTTTAATTTGAGGTATATCTCGAACATATTATATAACAAGAATAATATGGGACTAAAGACACTTCCTTGTGGAACTCTGGTGGCGGATGTGAAGCCAATTCTTTCTAACTCTTAGGCAGGCTCTGCTTCTTTTCTAGTTGTATTTCCCCAGAAGTTCCTTTGCCTGTCTTATTTGGGGGATATCGTCCCAATGTTTGGCCCATTTGTTCTCTTCCTCTTTCCTTAAGTCTTCCCTTATTTTGTGGGGTCCTATCCCACAGAAGGTTTCTGGTCCAAGGAACGGCGTGTCTGATCCGTTTCTAGCTAGTTCATCAGCTGCTTCGTCCCCCTCCACTCCTACATGTCCTGGTACCTAGTAGAAAATTACTCTGTTTGTTTCTCCCAGTTTGTTGATCCTGGTGAGACATTCCCATACCAGTTTTGATTTGATCTCGTGCGAGGTCAGTGCTTTAATAGCGGCTTGGCTGTCTGGCAGTATTGCGATGTCCTGCCCGCGATATTTCCTATCTAGGTTGAATTTCGCGCATCTTTCTATCGCGTGAACTTCTGCTTGAAATATACTGGGGACTATTCCCAGTGATTCTGAGTATCAGTGCCAGTGGATGTTTTCGATCCGTCTGTGTACCATTTAATTGTGTGTTGTTTAAGTTGATATTTATCGGATTCGCTACTCCAATCTCTTTTGTTGCTCAGCTTTGAGTCAAATTTCCTTTCAAAGCAGTATTTCTTAACAATATCATCTCTGGGCCAGTCCAGAAGCGGCACCGATTTGGATAGGTTTACTCGCTCTCTATTTGCGATGCATGTTCCTTTCCCGATGCCCTCTTTGCTGATTCTTAAAATGGTCTCCTTGGCGATTCGCTCTGGAGGTATACCTACGATCACTTCTAGTGCTGCTGTGGGACAGGTTCGCATGGCTCCTGTTATACATATACAGGCTAATCTTTGCACTTTGTTGAGGGATGTCCTCATCGTGGTTAGCCTAGTTCTGTTAACCCATGCCACTGCACCGTAAGTGATGATGGGTCTTACTATCATCAGGTACATCCATCTCAGTGTGGCTGGGCTGCAACCCCAGGTCTTTCCTGAAGTGTCCCTGCACACCATAAGTGTTCTGGTGGCTTTGGTTACCATACTTTCTACATGTTCTCTCAAAAGGAGTTGCTGTCTAGTGTTACACCTAGATACTTGACCTGTTTCTGTGGGTCAACCCTGATCCCTTCCAACAGGATGGGTTGCATACGCTTTAGCTGTCTTTTCTTGGCGAAGGGTATCATAGTGGTTTTGGTAGGGTTCACTCTAAGTCCTACCGTTTTACACCACTTCTGTGTGATTCGTTGACCCCTCTGAATGATTTCGCATAGCGTTTCTTCAAATGTCCCTCTTGCGACAATGACTATATCGTCGGCCTACCCCTGGCACGTAATGCCGGCATCTGTCAATTTGTGCAGTAGTTCATCTGCTACTAGGCTCCACATCAATGGTGATAATACCCCTCCTTGTGGACTGCCTCTAGTGGTGCTTATTGTGATGGTTTTTTGTCCCACCTCTATCTCAGCAGTCCTAGTTCTTAGCATATTCCACATCCAGTTACTAGTGGTGTGATTTACTCCTTCTATTTCAAGACCCCTCCTAATTGCTTCATGGGAGGTGTTATCGAAGCCTCCTTCGATGTCTAGAAATGCGCATACTGCCGTTTCCATGCTCTCCAGTGTATCCTGAACCCAATTTGTCAGCTGGTAGAACGCAGTTTCGGTGGATCTTCCTGCTCTGTAGGCATGTTGATTGTGGTGGGGAGGTATTCTTTCCAGCACAGTCATTCTTAGGTGATTATCTATGACATTTTCTAGCGTCTTTAACATGAATGAGGTCAAGCTGATGGGTCTAAAGGATTTTGGTGAAGTGGTGTCTCTTTTTCCCACTTTCGGAATGAATATGACCTTTGTCCTTCTCCATATTCTTGGTATATGCCCAAGTACAACGCTGCTTCTCAATAGTCCTAGGAGGTGCGGCATAATGATTTCCTGGCCTTATTGTAGTAGGGCAGCGAATATTCCGTCCGCTCCCGGTGCTTTAAACGTTCAGAGCCCAACTTAGCCTTTGATTCGTGCAGATGTCTCTTGCCATCGCCCAGTCCTCTCTCCTGCGCCTTTTATGTCTTCCTAGTACATCTGTGCTGCTGTAGATTGAGCTACCCGGGAAGTGTGTCTCTAATAGTAGAAGGGCCCTCTGCTCTTCATCTTCGGTATAGCTGCCATCTTGCTTTTTCAGTGAGCCTGGCGCGCCTGCTTTATCCTTAGCCAGTGCTTTATGTAACCTGGCCGCTGCAGGGGTTGACGCTATGTTGTCACAGAATACTCTGAAGCTATTTCTTTTAGCTTTTCTGATTTCCAAGTATTATCTTGTTAATTACTCGGTATATGTTTGCCAGTCTCCGTCACACTTTGCTTTATTAAAGTGCAAAGACCGTAAGTAGGCAATGAATCGTCCACTTGGGGATAAATTCATTCCATTGGCCCGGAAACAGTCCTGACATGAATTCTATTGAGCACGTTTGGCATCGAATAGGTGTAAAACTTAGAAATAAAAAGCCCAGAAATTTGCAGGAATTAAGAAATCATATCGAAAAAATTTGGTTTTGAAGAAACTGACACCGGCTATATCACCAACCTTTACGATTCAATGCCAAATAGGGTGGAATCCCTTATAATTGATTAATTAAGACTTGCTACGAATAAAAATGAGAAAGCTCCACCCTTTCAACACCACAGTAAACAAAACAGGTCAAAGTCAAAATTTTCTGTTTTACTCGAGTGCGGGTTTTTTTTTGCATGTCAGTGTATATCGATACTTCCGATACAATTAACAAGCAAAAGTTTCAACACCTTGGAGGTAATCGAGTCATCCCTATCTGCAGTAGTTTCAATAAAACTCAGCTGTGGCCAAATATACTTTGTTCCTTAAACCGACATGAAAGAAGTTTCTTCCTGTAACTTAACATCAAACTTCTTCTAAAAATGTGTACCATATTCAAACACATACTTAAAATCCACAAAAGGGTCAAACTAAACTGCATACTCTAAGAAATGAATCACGCATCCGTTTTGAGCAACTACGAGGTCATTATACGCCTTAATTTCTCATGCAATAGAGAAATCCTTGTGATTTACACTGCTTTCTTCAAATTTCCATATATTATATAACTTCCGCTTCAAAGTTTATTTCTTCCTTTTGTGGATGAAAATATTCATTAAATGGAAACATGCATGCATTTCCATGCTATCAATCGCATCACACTTTCTAGACGTTGCCTGTAGATGGATTTACAACCCCAAACTTCCTGCAATCCACCCCCAAATGCCCATTCACCAATGGTGCCAATGGCGTGTGTGTTGCTAAAAAAACAAAGATAAATCCTTCTTCCAAGGAAGAACACTACTTCAATTTGAGGCAATTTATCAAACGTTATCCTGATGGCAGATAATTATCTTCCCTTAAATATTGTTTCTATTTATGGCGTGGAAAGTGTAAATTACAAAAAAAAAGAAGAACATCGTGGGTGTATTATAGTTATGTGGGTTATTTTAAGAAAGCTATTAATTTATAAAGAAATTGAAGGGAGTTCCAGGGAAGGACACTGTCACACATTTAGAATAAAAAAAAAAAACAAATGAACATAGTGGGCAGTTGTGTTTGCACTGAAGGACATAAATAGAATCGTATTTGCTTCTTGAGTTTGTAAATATGATTATTAAAGTTAAGCTTGAGTTGGGTGGACATTAAAAAAAAATTTGAGAAGCAACATTTGATAGAAGAAACAATCTTCTAGTTAAATTGAAAGTAATTACCAAACGTCTACTTGGAAACACTGTGTCGCTTCAATTTAATTCAATGTCGGCTAAGTTGAAATGTGCCAAGGTTGATAGCGATAAGAGAAGACTGACGCAACAGCTGATTTCGCGTCATTTCGCTTAGAAATTACTTCGATAACAGGTGGTAAACAAATATTGAGGCAATAGAAAAATAATATACAACAGTGTTGTAAATACTCGTAGTTCTGTCGACGACCACCTGTATAAAGTGGAAATATACAAAAGCGTAACGAGTGTAATGGTTAAAAAAAACTACTGACGAGGCTTAATGGATATGCAGTTTTGCTTATGAACTTGTTGATGCTTATGAAATATGAAGTATTTTGAAAAATGAAATCAGGTCATGCATGTTGACCCCATGATCGCTTTTTGACAAAATGCCAAACGTTTGACATTTTTCTTTCACAAATTGTGTCAAACAGTGTAATCGCCAAATTTTCTGCATCAAATGTTTACTTACTGTTTGCTCGTTGACTTCGTTTAACTCTAAACGAAAATATTTATATCAAATAGCTTGAGAGCATATAGAGTAATCGGGTGAAAAGATTTGACATCAATTGGTTGCTTGACATTTCATAAAAAACCAAAGTGTCAAATGGGTCAAACGAAAGCAGATTGGAAAAAGAAGCGTAAACGAAAAGCGAAGGAAGTCAATGGTGATTGGCCAGGTGACAAAATTCACCAGAACTTTGAAATGTTGGCAGCGTCAACTTTCATATTCCAGAGCCAGATTATGCTGCCATGATAGGACCACCATATCATTCGGAATCGAGTTTCATGTTTTCGATAAGCGAAGTGACAAGGACGCGTAAATGTTGAAATTACTGATGTGCTATCCGCTCAAGCTACTTCAACATATTTGGAGCTGAGGTCTGTAAGGATTTTCAATACTACGCCAGGGTATTGAAAAAGAGATGGTGGCGGATGAACCCTTAATGGGCCAACGGCAGCGCTCATATCCCCGAAGTGAGTTACTGACATCGGTGTATCCGGCCTCTTGTCCTAGGGGTACAAAAAAAAAGGATCTGGCCCTCCAGGTTGGGGGTTGTGCCGTCGGGTTAACTTCCCTACCACGTAAAAAACCTTTGGTTACGAAGCAACCAACAGCCTCGGATACGGATGATCTTACTGTTGACGACCCATCCAAACGTAAAAAGCACAACGATCTTCGTGTCTGCACATGGAATGTTAGGTCCCTCTACAAATCACGTGCAGTCGAACAACTTGCGGAGGCCCTAGAATGTCTCAAAGCAGACATTACCGCCATCCAAGAAGTGCGATGGGATGGGCCGGGCAAAAGGAGTATGAAAAACTGTGACATCTACTACGGCGATTGCTACAGACAAAAAGGACAGCGTCTATTCGGGTGCGGATTTGTCATTGGAGGCAGACTTAGGCAAGAAGTCTTGAGTTTCTGGCATGTGAACGACCGCCTTATGACTATCCGTGTCAAGGCTAAATTTGCCAACATTAGCCTAATATGCGTTCACGCCCCTCATGAGGAGAAGGACGACGCGACAAAGGATGACTTCTACCAGCTCTTGGACAAGACGTATGAGCAATGCCCTAGCCACGACGTTAAAATTATCCTAGGCGACTTTAACGCAAAGCTAGGAAGAGAAGACGTCCTTAGTAGCGTGGTCGGAAAGTATAGCCTGCACGACATCACATCTGACAACGGACTCAGGCTAATCGACTTTGAAGCGGGGCGAAACTTAGTCGTAGCTAGTACGCGGTTCTCACGTCTCGACAAAGGAACATGGCTCTCCTTTGATCGAAAAACTGTCAACCAAATCGATCACATTGCGATCGACGCAAGGCACTCTTCCAGTATTCTGGGTACCCGGACTTTCCGAGGAGCCAACGTGGACTCGGATCACTACCTAGTTGTAGTCAAGGTACGGATGCGGATATCCACAACAGAGCGAAATCAACGAAATGCGTTTCTCTCGCCCACTACAACGAAACCCCTGGTTTGATGAGGAATGCCGGCAAGCACATGCAGCAAAACAAGAGGCGTACAAAGCGGCGCTGCATAGAAGGACTAGAGCTGCTTACGAGCTCTACGTGTGCAGGAGAAAAGAGGAACATCGACTTCCCAGAAAGAAGAAAAAGGAGCATGAGAAGCGCTCGATCGAGGAGATTGAGAGACTTTATTGCAGGAATAATGTTCGAAAATTTTACCAAAGAGTAAGAAGAAAATGCCAGGGTTTCAAAGCCAGAACAGAAGCCTGCAGGGACGAAAATGGCAACATAGTAGTGGAATCGCAGTCGGTGCTGAGGATATGGAAGGAACACTTCTGCAGACTGTTAAACGGCGATGATGACCAATATTCCGCTGTCAGGCAGAATGAGCCATTCAACAGTGACGATGACAGTCAAGATTCCCGTCAACCCGATCAGAATGAAGTGAGGATAGCGATATCTAAACTCAAATCCAACAAAGCTGCCTGAGCCGACGGCCTTGCCGCTGAACTTTTCTAGGAGATGAGTTGGTAAGGAGCATGCACCAGCTCATCTGTAAAATATGGTCGGACGAAAGTATGCCCGATGAATGGAACCTCAGCATCGTTTGCCCGATCCTGAAGAAAGGAGACCCCCTGAACTGCGCCAATTACAGAGGTATAAGTCTCCTCAACATCGCATATAAGATCCTGTCTGCCGTATTATGTGAACGCCTAAAACCGATCGTCAACAACCTGATAGGTCCTTATCAGTGCGGTTTCAGGCCGGGAAAGTCCACCATTGACCAAATATTCACACTACGGCAGATCTTGGAAAAGACCCATGAATATAAAATCGATACGCACCACCTTTTCATCGATTTCAAAGTTGCCTATGATAGCGTGTATAGAGACGAGTTATACAGAGCCATGTCTAGTCTTGGCATCCCTGCCAAGCTGGTCCGTTTGTGCAGAATGACGATGGAGAACTCTCGCTGCTCCATCAAAGTCGATAAGAACATCACCGAACCTTTCGATGTCAGGAATGGTCTTAGACAAGGTGACGCGCTATCATGCGATCTCTTTAACATAGTACTTGAGAGAATTGTACGAAACTCACAAGCCAACACCGGAGGTACAATCTTTTACAAGTCTGTACAACTACTCGCTTATGCCGATGACATTGACATAATCGGAAGAACTCAGCGGGCCGTCAATGGGGCATTTACGAGTATTAAGACCGAGGCAGCAAAGATGGGTCTAGCGGTCAATGAAAGCAAAACAAAATATATGGTGTCTACAAAAAAGGACACCCAATATCGGCGTCTTGGACAAAACGCCACAATAGACAGATATGATTTTGAGGTAGTAAAGGATTTTGTCTACCTAGTCTCTATGGTCAGCTCCGCAAATGACATCAGTAGGGAGATCACACGAAGAATTACTCTTGCCAATCGTTGTTTCCATGGGCTAAAACAGCAATTGAGTAGCGAAGCCCTATCTCGAACTACTAAGGTAGCTCTTTATGAGACTCTAATCATCCCAGTCCTGCTGTATGGGGCAGAGGCATGGGCTTTAACAAAACCGGGTGAGGATGCCCTTGGTTATTTCGAGAGAAAAGTTCTTCGAGCGATCTTTGGTCCCGTCTGCATAGACGGTGAGTGAAGGAGAAGGTACAATGCCAAACTGTACGACCTATACAAAGACATCGAATTAGCCAGAAGAGTTCACATACAGCGACTAAGATGGCTGGGTCATTTGAAGCGGATGGAGCCCAACGTCCCCGCTAAGAAAGTTTTCGAATCTACCCCGGATGGACGACGCAGTAGAGGACGACCTCGCGGTAGGTGGCGCAAACAAGTGGAGGGTGACCTCAACCAACTTGGTGTGTGCAACTGGAGGCAGCTGGCTCGTAACCGTGCTAGCAGGAGAGGTTTGTTGGTTGAGGCCCAGGTCCACCCCGGACCATAGCGCCATCTAAGTAAGTAAATAAGTAAGTAAAGTTGAGAAGATCAAGAATCGAGGAATGGCCAATGTGATAACTACACCACTGAGAGGAGGCTTTTAGACGGATGAACGCACTGAAAGCAATCTGTTTGCCAAAAATATCTAGGGGTAGCAGGTTGAACAAAATGTCCAGTGCCGCAAAGGGAGTAGTTCTCAGTGCAGCACTGATGCATATGCATGCAAGGCTTTGCACCTTAGCTAGTTGAGTGAGGTGGGCAGCTCTATCAAGAGCAAGCCACCATACTATCACTCCATAGAATAGTATAGGCCTGATAATAGACACGTACAGCCAGGGAGTGATTTGAGGTTTCATACCCCAGCTCCTACTTATAGCCGTTTTACAGGAATAGATAGTTTTGTTTTGTGAGGGTCCTCCACATTTGGAGGCCCATCTGGTGAGCCGAAAGAGAGCACATTGGAGGATTTCCCTGAAAGTGTTTGAAAGCTTACCAGAGGCAGCAATAGCAATGTTATCGGCATAGGCTGATCTTAAAAAAAATCTGACTTCAGTCCCGAGACTATCAATTTTAAGCCTGACTTCAACACAAGAGACGTACATACATAATAAAAATTCTCTAAAAATCAGTCAATTTTCCATAAATTCTCATCAACCCTAGAAAATAGTGGAGAGGAAGAAGGATGATGCTGGAAATGTTTAACTAAAACTCCATTTGCATCTCCATTATGTTTTCAACCAGAGCAGAGTTCATCAATTTAAAGAAAGAACTGATTTGTCGTATCATGAATAAATGTTCACCTGAAGTCCCCCCTCCCCACACACACAACCCCAAACAAAATTAAGATATATTCAAAAAATTCGCCTAAAATGGATGACAATTTAATAATTTTTCCATTTTTTAGGGCGAAAAATTCCAGAAGACTTAATACTTCAAAAACTCACCTCTCTAGTTCCGCCATTGTTCGGACACTGGTCGATCTTGATATCCGAGTCTCATCTTCTTCCTTCAATTCGCCCAGTTTACTACGCGTTCTAGCACCACCACCACTACCACCATTCGTTTCTTCTCCTTCAAAATCACTCTCAAAATGCGTCCTTTCACTGCCACCGCTCGACGAAGAACTCATCATACTCCCACCATTAACCGAAGCCGGCTTCTTGGTAAAACTTCTGCGAATGCTCTGAAAACTTTGCCTCAGAAACGATTCCCGCTTAACATTCCCCGTTGCTGGTAGTGACTTCGGGCGACGCATTTTTCCGCTGCCACCGCTTTTTTTTC
Source organism: Brachypalpus laphriformis (assembly GCA_945910035.1). Lineage (NCBI taxonomy): Eukaryota > Metazoa > Arthropoda > Insecta > Diptera > Syrphidae > Brachypalpus > Brachypalpus laphriformis. The sequence goes on along the minus strand of OX246753.1, from coordinate 112,928,447 downwards.
TCAACAACGACTCATCGCAATCCGATTCGGTACCCGATTTCGATTTCACTTTCGATGACTTCTTGTTGCTGCTGTCATACATCAGCAACTGACGAATCTCATCAAAATCTGTCACCTCACTGTGCTTTCCACTATGGATCTTATTACAACTACTCGACTTTGACGTTTTGTCAATGAAACTATACGACTTGATGAGGTACAAGTTGCTTTTATTTTTCACTAGATCCAGCTCACTCTTGGCTTTGGTCAGACTCTCAACACTTGGACAGGGCGGCATTTTGCTTGTTGCACTTTTCACTGATGATCGTGGATTATTTTCACTTCCTTTGCGCGCCATATTTACACGTGTACACTAATTTACGAAATTCTCTACAAAAAAAGAAAACAAAATAAAACCGCTAGTTTCAATTACAAATATCGAATTCCCATCCGTTGATCCATTTCCAGATGCTGTCCGACCGAACGATAGCTTGTTGCTCGCGTGTCGTCCGCCGATCGATTCGAGCGGTAAACTGAACGTCGCTATGCTTGTTCACATTTCATTTTGTTCACACCACTAGCGTCGTCGCTGTTGCCATTGTCGTTATGTAATTTTGTCAGGCGAATAATATTTTTATCTTTTCTGTTCATATGTATCTATGTATAGTTAATTACCAACCTATAGCCGCCATAGACGGGTGAAATAAGAAGAAGATTTGTTAAGACTTACGGTCTATCTAATCAGCAGAGTGGAGGAGTAGAAAATTTGTTTGGAAACGGACTTTGAGAACTGCAATTGGAAAGCGATATCGGCCCGGGGTCGTATTGGTGTCAATGAAACACCTGCGCTACGCAATGGTTTAAGGTTCCCCTACTCTTATCGGTTCCCAAATCCGTGAGTAATTAATTTGAAATTAATCATTGACGATGGGGATACACTAACTACAATTTGGGACAGAGTAACACCTGTGGCGGTTTTTATTGAGGAAACATACAAAAACCAAAATTTGCAATCTCACTGACATAGTCTGAACTAATGATTCAAAATGTTGTCGTAACGCATGTGACAATGATATCTTGAGCAGATAGGGGTACGCACAAGTGTTTTTTGGCCGCCAGGTGCCGGTTTTTGACCTTGTTTTGCTTTTGTCTTTTCTTAGCGTCAAATGTGAAGGAGCTGTCGTCGTTTTCGTAGACGGATTGTGTTCGAGGTGTGAGTAATAGATATAAAGATTTAGATTGCTTTAAAGATAAGATATATTGGGGGATAGTCTTGATTTGTTTTATCTCAGATGATATAGTTGAAGTGTGAATCACAGCAAATGACTGCGCAGGTAAGGCATCACCCAAGTAGTAAAGTGTAAAAAAACACGATCAGCAGGACTATAGGAAAAAATTTGAAATACCATTGAGACAAACGAGTCTTCACTTTAACACAGACTAATAGAACATATCGTATTAATAATACCCCATGAGCCTTCATCGATATTGAAGTGACGTCAGAATCGACCCTATTTTTATGTACTTGGGCAAGAGTAGGTAGAGGAACATTTTCGCGACACACTCCCGTCAGAGAATTATTTTATCTGGATAATCTGAGAGCACATCCATCCAATAAGCTTTGCCATACTGTGGTATTTTCCCCGATTTTTGGGATTTTTTAACCAAACAGGGGAAAACCACTATGAAAACAGGGAATATGCAATGCAAGTGAAGTTTACAAAGACTAAGAATGAATTCAATACTTCATTATTGAATGTAACAAATTTATTTTTCATGCATCAGAAATAGCCACGCTTCCATTCTGAACAAATTCAAAATCTCTCCCGAAAACACGGACTACACCATCCCATGTCCAAATTTTGACAAGAACTTCCTCGTCACCATCCCCTCCAGATCACTCTGGAATGACGATTTAATTTAATTTATACTGAAGGCTCAAAAACTAAGGACGGAGTTGGTGGAGGTGTTTTCTCTGGCAGGCTTAATCTTAATCATCAAGGCCACTATTGATAGCACCCTACTATCCACGTCACAGCACGCCTACCAAAAAGGTAAATCTGTCGAAACGGCTTTGCACTCTATCATCCACCCTATCGAAAAATCATTCTCAATCAAAGAGTTCACCCTAGTGTCATTTCTAGACATAGAGAGAGCCTTCAACAACGTTGAAACAAATTCGATTACCAGTGCCTTACGTAGGCTCAACATCTGCGAACCCATCTGTTGTTTCATAGAACACATTCTACAGCATCCTTCGGAAGTAGCACTGTCAAGCGACATGCACATCGAGGCACCCTTCAAGGGGGTGTACTGTCTCCACTATTGTGGAACTTGGTGCTCAACGAGGCCCTTCTAAAGATCGAAAAAACTGGATGCAATGTTATTGCCTATGCAGACGATGACCCCATTCTGACAACAGGCAAATACCCGCAGACGCTGGCCGATGTCATGCAGTCTGCTCTTAATGAACTGCTCAGATGGACCGATAAATGCGGTCTCTCCGTTAACCCGACGAAGACCAAGCTAGTTCTATTCACAAGAAAGCACAAGCTACCTGACTTCACTCTGCCCAAGATAAGGGGATCCACCCTCAAGCTTTCAAATAGTGCTAGCTATTTAGGCCTAAAGCTTAACTGCAAGCTAATTTGGAAAGAGAATATCGTCGAACGGGCCAGGAAATCGCTGGCCGCTCTATACATCTGCAAGAAAGCAGTAGGCCCCATCTGATGCCCTAAACCAAGCATCATGCACTGGCTATACTAGCCGGTCATTAAACCGATTCTCGTGTATGGAGTATTGGTATGGTGGCCCGCCTTGGAGAAGAAATCCAACCTATCCATAATGGAAAAAACTCAGCGAGTTGCATGTCTCAGTATTACCGGTGCACTGAGAACTTCTCCCACAGCGGCGCTCCAAACCATGCTCCACCTGCTTCCGATTGACATCGTCAGTAAGCAATTGACTGTCAGCTCGGCAATAAGACTGAGAGGCTCCAAGCAGTGGAAGGAGCAACACACGGGACATGCCAATATACTTTCGATGCACCGTCATCTTCCCAATTCCACTGACCATCTGCCCACTGAATATGATTTTAACAAGGGCTACACGCACTCGATACCGGACAGAAGTGAGTGGACGCAACGCAATGTCCTTTACAACGAATCGCTGTCAATTTTCACGGACGGATCCAAAACCAAGGACGGAGTCAGTGCCGGAATTTTCTCGGAAGATCTGGACATACACCTCTCCTTTAACCTTCCAGACTACTGCAGCGTTTTTCAAGCCGAAATCACCGCAGTTCGCAAAGCTGCTGACTGGCTGGCGGCTAGCACACTATCAACACCTGATATTGTTATTTATGTCGACAGTCAGGCAGCCATCAAATCCCTCGCATCCAGCACTACGAGATCTAAGGCAGTGAAAGACTGTCGCATATCTCTTAACGAGATAGCTGGTCAGTACAACATCACCCTTTGCTGGGTACCAGGTCACTGTGACATACCGGGAAATTGTGCAGCCGACGGACTAGCACGACAAGGCTCCTCTGGTACAGATAGCATAAGCATCGCCGACATCGAAGCGCCAGCGTCTTATGTTAAGTACCTTATTCAAATTGATGCCGAGAAAGTAGCCAATCATCGATGGCAACATCTAGACCAATGTCATAGCGCCAGACAGCTCTGGCCGACACTCAATAAATCCAGGTCCATCGGACTCTTGAAGCACAAGAGAGGAACCCTCTCAAAAATAACAAATGTTCTCACTGGACACTGCGTCATAGGAAGACATGCCCAAAGATTAGGTATCCCTCATAATGACTTCTGCAGAAGCTGCAGAGATGATGAGGAAGAAGAGACCATCAGTCATCTCCTGTGCGCCTGTCCTGCGCTCGCCAACATCAGGAAGGCCACTCTGGGTGAATACTTCTACAATGATCTTAATGATCTCGGCAACGCCTGCACGGCTAAAATTCACGACTTCATTCAACGAAGCAAATGGTTCCAAGAGTAAGAGGGTGATCCACCCGCCTTACACATCGGCAGTACAATGGACCTACTTTCTGGTCTAAGTACATCCTCATCGAGCGACGATCCTAACCTAACCTAACCTAATCTTAAGCTCTCCTTCCGTCTACTAAATCATTGTAGCGTGTTCCAGGTGGAAATAATGGCGATTAAAGTAGTCTTATCTTGGCTTAAGGAAAACGTGATATCTGCTAGAGATATCCGCATTTTTTCAGACAGCCAAGCAGCAATCAAATCCCTGGAATCGACCTCTATAAATTCCTCAGTAGCTCTAGACTGGCGATCGTCTCTCGCGGAGATGGCTGTGCAGTTCAACATTCACCTGTATTCGGTGGATGATGAATGCGCCAGAATAGGAACAACTATACCCATCCTGCCGGACAAAGGCACCTTAGGTATACCAATCGCAACTTGTAAACTCAAATTTAAGCTGGATGCTATCGAGAGTGCAAATCTTAGGTGGACAAAAGGACCAATATGTCTAGCGACAAAACAGATTTGGCCAAAGCTGCATCTAAAACGTTCTAAGAATTTGATTTCTCTCAATAGATTGCACATCGGCACTACAATAGGTGTCATCACTGGGCACTATCTAATAGGTAAGCATGCTACAAGGCTGGGCCTTTTTTACGAACGACTTTTGTAGAAACTGCATGGATGAAGAAGAGGATTTTCTGCACAGCTCTCTCCTGCAGAAGGAAGCTTCACTTAGGAGCCATCTACTACAAGATAGTTGATCTGATAAACATAGATAGTACTCGTAAGAGCCTGTTACGCTTCATCAAAAGCTCAAAATGGTTTAGCCAATAGGTAGAGAGAAACTTTTTCCTATGATCCACGTGGTATCACAATGGACCTATTGTTGGTCTAAGTGTGTTGGGCGATTCTTAGCTGGTATCCACTTCAATCTAACCTAACCTAACCAAACCTATCAGAAATAGAGTTATTCCGAGTAACGTGGCGTCCTCTATTCTTTTGTATGGTAGTCAGATCTATTGTTACTGTTCGTTCACGTCTGTGGAGAAACTAAACTGATTTTTAGAGCAAGAGCAGGGTTACTCAACTTGAATTATATACCACACCGCCCGGTCCTGTTTATTGTATGTAGTTTCTGCAATCTGAAGAAAATGGAAGACATTCTACTCTTCATTGCCGCATGTCGTTTTCATAAGGAGTTTCGGATAAGATTCTCTGGAACGTAAATACTCGGTTTGAGGAGGTCATCAAAGTCCTGAATGCTGAAAAGGCTGAGGCATGCTCTACCACTATACATAAATAAAAATCATCAGTATCTATCTCTACTTTAGGATGAACTCGGTGAACTACCCTTACCAAAGGAGTTGTTATTAACAAGCCAAAATTCTCACTACATCTCACAGGCAAGTATATTGCCAAATTAGCGTAATACCTATTTTATTTTGGCGTATATGGAGTTAATTAACAGAGCCTAAAACAAGTAACCAATATTCTCTTCGTTTTGTTCACTTTTCTTGGAAATACAAACTTAATCAATGGATTACACTGACTTGTAGGGAAAGAAGTCCAGGTTTACACATCTAACGCTGCTGAGAACAAAGAAACTAAATCGTCTCCTCGCACATGGTTCTTCGAACTATGATCACCAACGGACTGTCTGGCATTCAGAGGCGAAACCCTTCTTTTCAAAAACATTGGGCTGCTTACATATACTTAACATCAACAGATGGCGCTGCTTCAGGGATCTCAACTAAGTGCCAAATAAAAAGCGAACTGATTGGTATAGCTACCCAATCCAGTGGCTCAGATCACAGAAAATTGTCCCCGATTGGTTCGAACATCACCAATAAAGTAACCATGTACAGAACCTGAGTTTTACACCCCTATTATGGTTAGCGAATCGAACGTTCGACTCAAGTCGAACCTCCCGGCGAATTACTTCTGTCGCTTTATACACTTTACAGATGACATTTATTTGTTCTTTTCTTTGTCAGCACTTATTCTTTATTCGAATGAAAATGTTTGCTCACAGCAATACCACGACAGAAGCAATTCGCAGACAGTTCGACTTGAGTCGAACGTTCGATTCGCTAACCATAATAGGGGTGTTAAGCTACTACACATTTTTTAGTACATTTTCTTTTAACGCTATCAGTATTGCCGAAAGACAATCATTTTGTAACGAATATTACCTCTCTCTCGGTTCTAGTCATCGATGGTATACTTAAAGAACTAAGCAATACAGGTATAATCGTCACTGCTTACGCGGACAACGTGGTAATCTTAGGCCAGGGTAAATTCCTAGACACGTTAAGTGAAATGATGGAATCAGCTCTTAATAGTCTCGAAAAACGGGCTAGAGATTGTGGACTTCACGTCAACCGGGATAAAATAGAATTGGTACTCTTCAGGAGAAAATACAAGGCACCGCCCTTCAAACTACCTGAACCAGCAGGGAAGGAGATTTCCCTTTCGAATCGCGCTTGATATCTAGGTATAATGCTAGACAGAAAACTGAACTGGAAACTTAACATAGAGGAAAGAGTCCGCAAGGCTTACAATGCCCTATTCTGCTTACAATGCCCTAAGAGGACTGCGGCGATAAAATGGGGCCTGAAACCTGCAATGGTGCATTCTTATGTATGGGTCTCTTGTGTCGTGAAAGGCAACAAATACGGAAAACATACGGGATATGTTGGCCATGGTATAAAGATCTTTCTGTATCTTTTACAACTAGGCCAACAAATCAAATTTCAAGCGGGCAACAGTGCGATTCGGCTCACTAACGTAGCCAGAATAAGAAGAGAAACAAGGAAACTCTTGAACATGGCGAAATCAACGGAAGCTGACTCGGACTGCGAGCTATACAAAGCCAGTCAGAGGAACTTCAAGAGCGCAACGCAAAAAGCCAAAAGACAGTCGTGGCAACGCTTCTGCGATGAGATTAAGGGTACAACAGAAACGGCCAGATTGAGGGAAAATCCTCTCCAGAGAATCGATGACTCTAGGTTCCCTAATGAACACTGAAGGAAACTGGACCGAGTCTTGTTTGGAATCCCTTGAATTGCTTATTAGAACGCACTTCCCGGGGTGTACTACCGTACCATGTGGCAGGACTAATAACAACAATCACAGCGAATCGGAACCCCCTGCGGATTTGGTAACAGAGGACAGAATAGAGTGGGAAATAAGATCGTTCTCCCCCTTTAAATCCCCAGGACTTGATGGGATTATACCGATCATGCTGCAAAAAACTGCATCAATCATTATCCCAGTTCTCAAAAAGCTATTTGCCAGTAGTCTTAAACAATGTCACATACCAAGAACATGGAGGGAGGTAAAGGTGGTTTTTATACCCAAGGCGGGCAAGGCTAGTCACACCACCGCGAAGGACTTCAGACCAATAAGCTTTACCTCTTTCATCCTGAAAACTTTTGAAAGATTGCTCGACATCTACATACGTAGTAGAATACGCCCGGGGGACTTATCCCCAGCCCAACACGCATACACGAAGGGTAAATGTGTGGAAACTGCCCTACATCATGTTGTCGGCTCTATAGAAAAATCACTTAAGGATAAAGAGTTCACACTAGCTGCTTTTTTGGACATTGAAGGAGCCTTCAATAATGTGAATACCGAAGCGGTTAAAAGAACCCTAAGAAACCTAGACATCGACACCAGTCTAATTAACTGGATTGTTAGCATGCTCGAGGAACGACATATAACCACCGAACTTAAGGGTTCAAAGCTAGAAGCATACGCCTCGAGGGGTACCCCTCAATGCGGGGTAATCTCCCCACTGCTCTGGGTCATTGTTCTTAATGAGGTACTACAATAACTAAGGTACAGTGGGGTCAGAGCTACAGCGTACGCGGATGACGTCGAGCTGCTTGCAACAGGTAAATTCCTGCCTACCCTCAGCGAACAACTTGACGGAGCCCTAAATATTCTTAGCATATGGGCCAGGAGCTGTGGTCTAAAGGTTAATCCCAAAAAAACAGAACTCGTACTTTTTACGAATAAGAGGAAAATACCGGAGTTTAGTACACCTTCTGTTGATGGTATCCCACTCAGATTGTCCGATAGCGCAAAATACCTGGGCCTTGTACTTGATACAAAGCTCAACTGGAGATTAAATATAGAGGAAAGAATTAAGAAAGCAAAAATAGCCTTTTACTCATGTAGTAGAATTTTTGGTAGAACCTGGGGACCCTCCCCCAAAATCATACTATGGATGTATACGACTATAGTTAGACCCATACTGACTTACGGCAATCTAGTATGGTGGCCAGCTGTCAACAAATCCACCAACTTAAAGGCAATCACCAAAGTTCAAAGACTAGCGTGCATTGGCATCACCAGTACAATGAGGACAACCCCAACCGCAGGACTCGAGGCTATCCTCAACCTGCTACCGCTAGTCATCTTTATACGAACGTCAGCAGCCATTAATCTATGAGAATAAGTCAGTCAGCGAACTGGAAACCAAGCAGAACAGGTCACTCGATGATCCTACTCGATTACTTTGGCCTCATGCCCGTAACGGATTACATGACGCCATATTTAGACTTTACAACGCCTTTCTCTACCGCCTACCCTAGCAAGGAAGATTGGAAAAGCGGTCATAAACCTAATGCCGAATCTATAGCCATCTACACAGATGGTTCAAAAATGAGCACTGGTGTAGGATCAGGTATCTTCTCCGACCCTCTAGGTGTATCAAAATCCATACGACTTCCAGACCACAGCAGTGTTTTCCAAGCAGAGGTCTTAGCAGTGGCAACAGCCGCCCGTGAGTCTGCGATAAGGGCAATACCGCCAGAAGGTATCACCATCTTTATCGACAGCCAGGCAGCTATAAAAGCGATTACTGCCATAGAAATTAAATCGAAGCTTGTGAAGTGTTGTCGAGAAGAGCTCAGGGTTCTTGGAACACAGCACAAGGTATCGCTCTGTTGGGTACCTGGACACGAGGGTATCCCAGGCAATGAGAAAGCCGACGAGTTGGCGAGAATCGGCTCAGCAGCCCCAACAGAAAAAGTGGAACCCCCTGTGTGTATCCCGCCTTGCACACTTAAGCTCGCTGCAGGGAATAAAGCCACTGAGGAGGCGAACACAAGATAGAACTCCATGGAAACTTGCGCCATCACTAGGAAGCTATGGCCATCTTTCGACAAAGCAAAGACCGAGAGAATCATCCATAAAGATAGGAAATCCCTTTCCACCCTCGTGGGCATCATCACGGTGCACAACACTCTGCGGTACCACTTGAAGAAACTACGCCTGACGGAGGAGGAACTCTGCAGAGGCTGTGGTGACGAGGAAGTTTTTGAGGACACAACCCACTTCCTGTGCCACTGCCCGAGTCTTCAACACTACAGAAAAAGTTCCTTGGTAAATTTTTCTTCCAGGATCTCGAGGAACTTTCCGGCGTTTCAACGGAAAAGATGTTGAACTTCATCAAATCATCAGGGTGGTTCGTATGCAGAAATGAAGTAAGTGACTGAGTTAGTAGTTTTTAGTTTCATTTGGTAAGGGATTACTTTTTCCCCCATGGGTACCACGATGGGTCAACGCTGACCTGACCAGACAGCGTCGCTCCCTGCCAGCCCACATACCTAACCTAACCTAACGTAGGTGTCTCTAAACTACTAATGTGAGACATAGCTCCATTCTTAGGGAATTATTTCGCAAAATCTCTGACAAATCGGACGATATCGTTGGTGCCTTAGAATTTGTCACACCATACGAAGTAACATACCCTGTAAGGGAGGATTGGCAAAGGAAGACAGTCTCTGTCCACAACGGGATTGCAATATATACAGATGGTTTTAAGACCAGAGAGGGCACGGGGTACTCGAGAGATATTAATCTACAGGTGACTCTGAGACTTCCGGACACATGCAGTGTGTTCCAAGCAGAGAGCTATATTTAAAGCTACGGAATTACTTGAGATGGGATCAGTATCCGATAAGAATATCGTCATCTACATTGACAGTCAGGCTGCGCTAAAGGCGCTAGAGTCTTCCGTTACTAGATCAAAAATCGTCAGGAATTGTCGCACAATCCTTAAGGTATTATGTACGCAGAACTGTGTCAGATTATGTTGAGTACATGGACACTGCGATATAGTAGGCACCGAAAAAGTTGACGCGCTGGCGCTGTGGTTACGAGTATGTAGCAAGCGAGTAATACTAGCGCTAGCATGTGCGAGCTCGCGTTTTAAAATTAAATTCATTTTGTCAGGGCATTGTGGTTATGTAACATCATTTTACAAGCGCAAGCAAGTGCGAGCTCTCAGTAGCTCGGGTGTTCCTGCGACCTCGGTCTCTCACGAACACAATTGTGCGTGGCTTGGCTCTCCAGGATGCAAGTTGACTAAACGTATGCTTCCGGACGTCTGTAAGAAATCAGCGGCATTCTTGCTGTCTCACAGCAGAAAAGACTGTAGACAACTTATTGGCGCCTTGGCAGGCCACTTTGCTTTTTCCAAGCACCTGAACGTGTTGGGCTTGAGCGACACTACAATCTTCGACTCTTGTGGAGGAGCGACGACTCCGCGGAACATTATCTCTGCGAGTGTCCGGCATTTTCTCGTATCAGGTGGCAGATCCTCGGTGAGTTCTGGTACTGTAAGCTCCTCATCACTGAAGTGCTTTCTTGGCATTCTTAGAAAGTCAAGGAAATTCCAATAAAATGGGTAAATCAGGGTTTGCTATCTGGTAGTACAATGGACCAGTTGCGTTTGAGTGCTCCAGTTGAGTGTTTCCTATCCCGACAAAAAAAAAGTTCTCTTAGGAAATTAAGTGTATGGAAAAATTGGTTTAGGTTTTTGCCGCGAAGGTTCCCTAGAGATCGCGATGAGCCCACCTTGATGCCTAGTGTTTTTATGATTACCTCGTAACCCTACTCAACCTAACCTAACCTAGCATAGTGTTAGATGTTCGTATTCGTGGAGTAAAATCAACTTCTTCAGAGCTCCTTAATTCAGAGTATCACCGTCTAAGCACTCAGCAGAAACATCATACTAAGCATTCGCGCATTCCACTAAATAAAAAAACAAAACAACATGCCAAATCACAACAACAACAAATCATTTAAAAAATCGTTCTGTCTGTCGTGGTTCGTGGAATATTTCCATTTGTTTTTATTTTTTTCTAAAAAAAATAATAAAATTCGTCAGGGCAAATTAATACTGGATCGCTAATGACACAGAACTGTGATCCAAATGTTAAATATAAGTTTTATGGACATTTGATTTGATTTTAGCTGTGTTTCATGCACACGTAAAAGAGACGTACGAGGTCAATCACATACGTCGGTCGTAAATTGTGTAAAATACATGTAAACGAAGATTTTATTTTATCAGACCGATCCAATGGGGCGCAGGAGTTCTTCTAAACTTAATGTCAAAGCAATGAAGAAGAAAATTTAGAGAATTTCCGCCCTTGAACATTGGAATACCGCAGGCCGTGAGGTGTATGGCAGTGGCCTAATTCTTTAATAGAATGAGAATGATGTTTGTTTTTTTGTTTTTAAAAATACATAATGCTTTAATCGTATGTGCAAGGCTGTTCTCTTGTAATATTAACTTACGTTTAGGAGTTTTTTTTAATGAAATTACACGATGTAAGTTAGAAATGAAGGGAAGAGAGAAGAAAGAGTTACTTTTGGTGTAGTTCTTTGAAATCCAGGTGACACAAATTTCAGTACATCCTTACACCATGGGTGGTGTACGAACTAGTCGTAAAGAATTTGCTGTGATTTTTGCATTTGTTTCTAATTTCTGATATTTGTTTCGATTGAGTTATTTGATGTGGTGTGCAACCATGCTATTTAATTTTATTACTAGAAAACTTGCATGGATGTGATTGGTACTGAACACACTACCATTAGAATTCGTGCGAATCCTGGCGCGCATAAATTGTCAGTGCGCATTTATATCTTATAAGAAATCATGCAAAGTCAAACAACACCTGAGTATTATGGTGTGAGTCAACACTCAGCAGCTAAAATGCTGAGAAAAACAACAACATGCAGTCTTAAAATAGGGATTTCTTTGCAATTTCAAAACAAATGTTTTTAATGACTGTTTTGGCGAACTCAAAGCAAAAAAACATTTGCACAAAACTCGTTACTCGCGAGGATGTGGAAGAGTGTACTTAAACAGCAACGAGATGAGGGGCATTTGGGCATTTCCAAGCGGTTACTGTAGCGTATTTTGATGAAAGAATTGAAGATGTTTCCATATAGAATTCAGATGGTACATCAGGCGAAGAGGACGATTTTCCTTAAAAATTAATCATGGGTGACGAAACACATTTCCATCTCTCCGGATATGTCAAGAAGCAGAATACTCGCTTCTGGGACATTGAAAACCCCCGTGTTATTCAAGAAACGCCTCTACATCTACTGAAAGTTACTGATAGGTGCGACGTCTTTACTGAAAGGGTGATTGGCGCCCACTTTTTCGAAGACGCTGCTGGCAATGCGATACTTGTCACTGGTGAGCGCTAGAGAACCGTGTTACGTGACTTTTTAATACTCGAATTGGGTGAATTGGGGTTGAAGCAAATGTGGTTTCAACAAGACAGTGTCACTGCAAACACAGCAGGCGACACAATATACTTAGTGAAGGACACTTTTCCAGGCCGTGTTATCTCCCGATTTGCATTGGCTCACAATGGGCGCAGTGATTAGTGTGTTGGATCAATGTTCGAATCCCAGAAAACACCAAACGTTTTTCTTACGGTCCCACCTCTCGCAAACGTCTGCCAAACATCCTCCCATTCAAACATTGCCGCCACGAGAAAGCTTCTAAAAAAAAAAAAATTGCCCTTGGCACGGAATACGAGTTGTTGCAACAAGGTTTGGGTTAGGCTGACTGCCACGCAGTGCAGACACACTTAGACCAGTAAAGGTCCATTGTGATGCCATGTTCCGCGTTCGGGATGTTGTCCAAAATATATATAATATCAGTTTGAGCACTAAAATAAGACTGTTCCGATCCAACGTTGAATCCGTGCTGTTATATGGTTGCAGCACGTGGAGAGTGACCACTACTATTACCAGAAAGCTGCAAACGTTTGTTAATATCTTAAGGATTTTCTGGCCCAATCGTATCCCTAACGAACACCTTTACGAGAGAACGGCTCAGGAACCAATAGGCACAACCATCCAACGACGGAAGTGGCAGTGGATTGGTCACACGTTCCGAAAGGGTGACAGTTCCATAGCGAACCATGCTATGCAATGGAACCCTTTAACTCAGGATGGCAGAAGACCTGGCGGTCCGAGGAGAACATGGCGCAGAACAGTCGAGAAGGAGGCACGGCAGTTAGGGAAAAGTTGGGGAGAACTCAGACACATTGCCAGAAACCGTACACGATGGCCCGTAGGCGTAGTAGAGGCCCTAGGACCCACAAGGGGATACAGGACATAAGTAAGTAAAGTAAAGTGATGCCATGTATCTACCACTAGACCACGCAGGGACTAATGCAAATCAATCGGAGCTTTTGATAAAGCGATGGATGCTGATGATGCCTAAGGACGTCAAATCGCTGAGAGTTCATCAAGGAAGAAGGCCCTTAAATGGAGCATTCGTTTATGGGTTTCTCCTCTTTCTCGTACCTAGAGCTCCTACAGAAGTCTTTTGAAAAGAGGCCAAGTCTTTTGGCATGTTGACGTATAAGACAGTGTCCAATGAGGACACCGATAACGCAGCTGATCAGTGATCGTTTTAGCTTAACCAACTCGTCGCTACGTTTTTGGTCCACCTTAGGCCAGATCTGTCTTGAGATATGAAACTTTGAGCCGTTCTCCCATCGGTGGTTAGTCTTTCTAATAGCGCCTAGCGTTAGTAGATGCTTACATGTAGTGTAAGGTATACCCAGGGTTTGTCTTAGGCAGAATCCTTAGAGTTGTACCCAACCTGGCGAGCTCGTCTGCCCTGTAGTTTCCCGGAATGTCCCTGTGGCTTGGCACCCTGCATAGGTGAATGTTCAACTGCTCTGTGATCTACGTAAGAGACAAACGGCAATTAAAAGCGGCCTTTGAATTGAAGGAGCACGATTTCAGGGACTTGATTTCCGCTTGACTGAGTGAAAATACTAATATCCGCAGCAGGTGAGTCTTCTGACCGATGCTCTGCCCAGCTGTGTGTTTATAATCCTGCATGTGAGCAATTGATTGATCAACACTCCGAGCGAAGTATCCACTTTCAGACTTGCAAGTGCGTCGGTAATTGCGTTTGATTTGGCATTGTTAAAAGCTCCCTCAATCTCGAGGAAAGCCACCATTGTGTATTCCTTAATGCTCAGAGATTTGTCAATGATGCGCACAAGCGAGTGTAAGGTTGTCTCTACCGAGTTGCATTTGCAGTACACATGTTTGGACCGTGAGAGCAAAGTCGGGCTAATGCTCTCTCGAAGGTAGTGATTTATATCCTTTCTAATTTTTTAGTAGAAAGGACGATAGACTGATGGGTCGGAGATCCTTTGGTTCCACATGCCAATTTGGTCTGCCTTAAGTATGAAGACGACTTCAATCTCGGTCCATAATTTGGGAATGTAGACTAGATTTAGACAGCCCGGCATGATGACTTTGAGCCATGGAAGCACAATGCCCTCGCATTGCTGAATCTCAGTAGGAATGATACTGTTAGGTCCTGGGGACTTGAAGGGCTTGTGCATGTCCCTTTTCTGGAGTTACTGTGACCAAGAACTTGCTTCATGGTGGAAATGAGGTACTTTCCGATGGGGAAAGAAGAACAGGGGAGCTACCAGGAAAGTGAGTGTCCAGTAAGATATAAATGAATTCCTGAGCAGAGGTGGTCCAGTGACCGTCTGGATGCATTAAGTAGCAGGGTGTTGAAGGGTTTTTAGAGAGGATTTACCGCAACCTTGGAGCTTCCGAAGACTCTTCAATTTTGTCAGAGAAAAGTGTCCAAGAGCGTCGTTGCTTTTTCCTCAGTGAGATTTTGTATTTTCTGAGAGACAGTGCTCCAATCGGAAGCTCTTAGCAAGATTAAAAATAAATCTACTATCATTCCTAAGAGTACTAAGATTTGCATTCCACCAAGGTGGTTTCTTCTCTTCTCGAGGATTGCGGAGTGGGTAAGCCACAGACAAGGTATCGTTAAGTGCCAATGTTAGGGTGTTGACCAAACAGTCAAGATCATCAGTGCTTATAGGTTCAGTAGGCAAATAGAAGGGAATCAACGTAAATAAACACTTCCAGTAAAGAGACCAATTGGCTTTTTTGTAATTTCTAAAAACTTTCTGTTTAGGCGGATGGTCAAACAAACAAATATTTGGCGCAACAGCTCTTTAAGCGCCAGGGCTTAGCTTCTCGCAACCACTCATGTTGTGCGCGTTATATTTTTCACACGAATGGAAGGGACCTACAGTTTAGAGCGGTATCCGACGGCAATTTGTTTTGAGAAGCTTTTTCGAGACAACAATACTCTCGGATGTTTGTCAGACGTTCGCGAGAGGTGGGACCGTGAAAAAACTTTTTTTGGTATTTTCTGGGATTCGAATTTGGAACCTTACGCGCAGTGGTCCGACACACTAACCCCTTACGCCACGGCGCCCACTAGGCGTCAAGTCAAGACTAAATTGGAGGTAATGATGGCCTGAAAAAGAGTGCTCTTCAAATACTCTCTAGTACTCTACCAAGTTATTGATGTGATCAGACAATGGTGATGTCCACGACTTCTTGTCTTAGCGGCAAGCTATGGTCTAGGCCCTTCATGCGTCAAATATTAATTTGTTGGTTGGCCCGCAAGATCATCCGATTTGACCATTTCAAACTTCTTTCTTCGGGTCACTGATCTATCTCAATAGGCCACAGACTCTCGCAGCCCTCAAAGACAACACTAGACAAGTTTTTTTTGGAGAACATACCGCTGGAAGTACTGAGAAAAGTGATGGAAAAATGACAACTGAACTGTTGATAAAGAAATGGCGATCCAAAAAACTGAAGTAGAAAAAAATCATGTTTCAACTCGAACACGCTGGCTAAGAGTGTACTTGCAGATTATAATTGTCTATGAATCAAACACTCACATTTGTTTGTCTAGAACAAATACCGTAAGACAAAGTTCAAATGCAGAGACCTTAAAACCAAAAATATCACCACTTATCTTCAGATAGTAGACTTGCGTCTTAGATGATATTTCTTCCACTATCTCTGCCGGGAAAAATCTAATTTTGCTTCTCGCAGCACATAAAAAAAAAGAAGGAATTCTGGTTATTTTCATTCTATTTATGGACAAAGGGCAATTATCAAGAGTCTTGCATCTTTCATATATCTTTTTGTCACCCAAGCAAGATATCCATCCTAACTGTATGGGTAAACAAAAAAAATAAAAAAAAATCTTTAATGGTATCTTGCAAATCGCAAATCAAACAAAAACATTGTAGATCATTGCTATTTGCATATTTAGCGTAGTTATCCAGATATAAAAGGTTACGTGTTTGTCTAAGCCTCCCCTAAGTGATAAATCGTGCGTGTCATCCCCTGTGTTTGTGTAACAGAACAGATTCTTCTTTTGTATTTTTTTTTTTTTATATATAATTTGCGCGATCACTAACTACCTACAGCTTTGTGCATGGTTTTTGTTATTTTTAAATATTTGCATAATTATATTTAATTGTTTTTCTGCCTTACACGCGTTTTTAATTAATTTCTTTCTGCGGCTTACTATTTCGGTTGGTTCGAGGCGATCATATGAGCTCGCGATTGAAAATTTAAAAGTTTAGAAATTCATTCCTTAGTCACGTTTAATCGGTACATAAAAATAAGTGTGACATTTGGCGAGAAAAAAGATAACTTTCACTCAATTCTAAATAATTTGCTTACACACTATGTACACTTTACTATTATAGGCGGGTGGGTATTTATAGCACAATGTACGGATACAATGTTGCCTTGGTCTGCTTGTTGAACATTTCTTTTCAAAATTCAAATATAAATCTGTGTATACATATTCTTTTTGTTTTCAATGAAAGACCGGCCTAAATTTTTGTATTTATTTATTATTTTACTTTTGGCAAGCAAATGAATGTGATAAGAGAGGAATTTTGAGTTTTTTTTTTCTTTTTTCGCTCTTACGTCAGAGGGTTGGAGATAATTTGTATATAGCCGAGAAAAGTAGGTGTAAGTCACATTAAATTATCTCTGTTATTAATAACAAAACGCCCTCTTTATGTTGAAGGTTTGTTGTGATAGTGGGGCTTTTAATTGCTAACGGAAGTGTTGTGCTCTAAGTTAAGCAAATGGGACTTAATTGGGCTTGAGATTGTTTAAACAATTTTAAGCTTTGAAGGTTAATAACCCCTGAGATAGTTTTGTTTCGTCTTTTAGAAGCCGGTAGCTAGTCAACAACTATGTACGGAAATAGCTCAGTTTTCAAAGCAATTCCTGAAGCCATTGACAAGCTGATTATCTAACTAACCTTCAAATGCCTAATAGGCAGAAAAGATATCTTAAGAGATGCGCGGCAGAATAAATATCCTCAGTGGGTAAAAGTGCGGCATAAGAACCATAACAAAGACAGAGAAAAAGTACGAAACGTATACTCATTTGACATAAAAAATACATACATACAATAAGTAAATAAAGAAACTCTTATCTCTAAGCAAATTCTGTGGAGTCTCAAGCCAAAAATGATGGTAATGGGGGTGGCAATGGTGTAGTGGTAACGTCATCAATTGCCACGCTAATGGTTCATGGTTCAAATCCTGATGTCAGCAAGTATTTA
This sequence comes from Brachypalpus laphriformis, assembly GCA_945910035.1. Lineage (NCBI taxonomy): Eukaryota > Metazoa > Arthropoda > Insecta > Diptera > Syrphidae > Brachypalpus > Brachypalpus laphriformis. Next base: position 112,910,699 of record OX246753.1, on the reverse strand, counting down.
TTTATTTATCATGAAATATATAAAGTCAGTCCGATCAATTGCGAAAGCTTGTGTGAATACTATTGCGAAGGCATAACACTGGCAGTAGCTTGGTCATCATATGGCTGAAAAATTCTTCGGTGTTGAATGATGGATATGCTTATGGTGGTCGGGAAAGAAATACTGTGAATCAAACGCAAAGACAAAAAATACGAAAAAATCTTCCCAGTTATCTGGACGCCACCCCCGGAGTTTCTTTCAAGCATAAACAACTGAGCTTCAAAAAACCACTACACCAAATCTTTCTTTTCTCTCTATCTATTCTTTCCAACGCTCGCACTGTGTGTAAACATGTTAAGAGTATTCATAACCCGTTGAGTGCGTGCAAATTACAAAAAAAAAATGCACTGTCATTCTCATAATCACCTATGCCTCACTAATATGGTGGGGAAAAATCGAACAGGTCTATGCTCGAGCTACAGTTGAAAAGGTATAAAGACTCGCCTGTCTAGGTGTCACGTGTGCGATGCCCACATGCCCGACAGTGGCACTGGAAGCCATATTGGACTTCCCACCTTTATACATAAAAGTTAAGAAGACTGCTGCCTATAGCGCTCTGAAAATTCTTTTCCTTTGCAATGTGAAGGACTCTGATTTAACAAGGCATATGAAGTTTCTAAACAAAATTCCGCTGCTAACCTCACCAGCAGTATGTCCATCTGACTTTATGCCCAGAAAATTAAACCTGAATCATCCCTTTTAGTACAATGGACCTACTCTCTGGTCTTAGTACATCCTCATCGAGGGCCGATCCAAAACCAACCATCCCTTCAAAATCAACATCCCAAATTGAACCTATTGCGAAAACCGACAGCACCCTCTGCTGGATCGACAAATCTATTAGTATAGCATAATTAATGCGAGGCTCACTCACAAGGAGCACCTTGAAAGAACGTGTGACAAAGCGGCTCGGTTGAGCGGTGCATTATCAAGAATAATGATAAATATAGGAGGACCTAGGCAACAAAGGAGACTTATTCTATCCAGGGTGGTGCAGTCCATCCTTATGTATGCGGCACCCATATGGACCAAAGCTATGGCGAAAAAGACCTACGCAAGAAAGATAAACTCTGTCAACAGACTATGTGCGCTGAGACTATGCTGTGCCTTCTGTACGGTGTCAGACGAGGCGGATATCTTGGCTATCGAGCTACAAAGGACCTACAACGCCAAAATTCAGGAACCTCAAGCGTCAGTCAAAAATATCAAGCTGGAAGAAAGACAGCGAAGCATTAGAGCATGGCAGGAGCGATGGAACCAGTCCTCAAAGGGAAGATGGACCCATCGACTTATACCGGATATCCAAAAATGGATGGACCGGAAACACGGAGAGGTAGATTTCTATCTTAGCCAGTTCCTAACCGGACATGGCTGCTTCGAGCGTATCTCAACAGGTTTGGGCTCGATGAATCTCCCAACTGTCCAAATTGCGGAGAGGCCTCAGAAGACGCTCAGCACGTATTTTTTCAGTGCCCACGTTTTCATATAGAGCATAGAGAACTGGAGGAAAAAATTGGAGAAATACCAACCCCCGAAAACATTGTGCACCATATGATAGCATCGAATGCAATATGGGACGCGGTGAAACAAGTTGCAGCGATAATCGTGCAGGAACTTAGGCGGCTGGAAAGAGTCAGAAAGAGCAACCAAGTCCAACCGGAAACACTTTTGGAACAAGGAGCAGAAGACAGCGAATGAAGAGCATAAATAGCTAACCAGCCCCGCGAAGTAATACCTAAGGGTAGTCCCGCGGGGAGAGTGGTTGAAGTGTGCAGGGTGCGGTTTAGTACGTAGGCGTATTCCTATCATCGACCAACGCATTAATAGCACTTATAGTTCTACACTGATGGGTCTAAAATGGACATAGAAGCCGATGCTGGAGTTGTCTGTGAATCACTCAACATCAACAATTTATATAAACTCCCGGGTGACTGTAGTATCTTCCAAGCCGAAGAAGTTGCAAAGAATTGCCTGTCTTGGTATTACAGATGCGATGCGCACCTGCCCTACCACAGGTCTGGAAGCTATTGTTGGGCAAATGCTCCTAACAATCTTCATCAGGAAGATGGCTGCTAGATATGCCACAAAACTGCAGCTGGATTATGAGTATAAACCAGGTGACCTTGTGGGACACTATACCAGATATTACGGTCAGACAACATTGCTTCGGTAGGCTATTCGAGATTGAAATATTGGACCGCGGAAATTGGTCCGCGGAAATTGCCCCGCGGAAATTGGACCAATGGTGTCCCAACACTGGACCCTAGAAGTCTAGTCTGGTTCACCGACCGATCAAAAATGGACTCTTGAGTTGGAGCTGGGGTCTCTGGACCCAACACAAAGATTTCGGTAACTATGGGTACGACTCCCACTGTGTTTCAAACTGAAATCCATGCCATTGAGATCTGCGCCAGACACAAACTCCGTAAGGGGGTCAAGGGCCAATTTAATGGACTCCGTAACTGTCAAATGCTGCTACGATGCATTACAAGCCCTTGCCAAATATAAAAGGGTAAAGCTGATGGGTCCCTGGACATCAGGGGATTGTGGGCAACGAATCTGCAGATGAGCTTGATAGGGCTGGGTCAGAATCTGCGTTCATATGCCCTGAACCTTATTGTGGCGTCAACTGAGCAACAGCCACAATACTGATTAACGAATAGGAGAACAAACGTCGTCTACACCACTGGACCAATGGGCCAGGTCTAAGACAATCCAAACGATTAATCAAGCCTTATTCCTACAAGGAAATCCTTAACTTAGGTAAGGAAAGTATTAGGAAGCTGGTGAGCTTTCTAATTGGCCATTGTGACCTGAGATACCACCTTAAAAAGTTGAACCTGTGCCAGGAAAAGGATTGTCGGTTATGCCTAGAGGAGGATGAAACTTCCGAACACATTTTTTACGAATGCCCGGCAATACACTGGTTAAGGAAACGTATTCTCCGCAAGGAGATACTCACTTCAGTGGAACTGAAAACCTCCGCTACTAAAAACATACTTACTTTCATAAGGGAGGTAGTACGTCTTTTAGATTAACTCCAACCCTTCAATACAATAGATCTTTCAGGTTGGAGTGTCGTTGCCACGCGGGCATTGGTTGTACAAGAGAAAAAAAAAAAAACAAAAACAAAAAGATCTTCCAAGCCGAAGTCTTCGCCATCGAAATAGCAGCACAGACTATACACGCGAAGCAACCAAACCCATCTGGGGTCACAACCTTCGTGGTTGTGCACTGCTGCACTCGAGACAATAGGTTAAGTTTTGTTAAGTAGTGTTATGAGGTTTTCATAAAAAAAAAACTAGGCACCAAGGTGGGCCCATCGTGATCCCTAGGGAACCTGCAGGGCAAACAGACCTAAACCAATTCTTTCGTACACTTAATTTCCAAACAGAATTTTAAAATGTCATTGTTGTGGTTCAAGGACCTTACCTCAAGGCACTAGACAGCGAGACAATCAGGTCGAAACAAACACATGAACAGAATATGAAACACTCATGAAGGCACTCTCTGCTGGGTCCCCGGGCATAGTAACGTAGAAGGGAACGAAGCACCAGACCAACTAGCACGAAAAGGGTCAGCATTAAATGAGAAATTCATACAGGCACCGGTATCTACCCCTATTGGTGTACTGCAAAGGAAAGTAGACCTTAAAGCAAGAGAAAAGGTCTGGAGGATTTGTCGCAAGTCCCACTCGGGAACATAATACTTTTCGTCACGAGTACAGATTGGTTTGATGCAAGACCTAAATTGTCGATAAATTATCAAAAAGAGATCAGAACTACACCTATGCTCGATAACTCTATTCCCACCCCGATGACACTTAAAAAATCCAGTATAACCGTGCACCTTCAAAAGATGGCGGATGGTATGTTCTCTCATCAAGCCGCATTTCAAGGACGCTCTGAGTACACTTAGTTCTTATGCTTAACAGGCCACACCTAACACTTCTATTAGGTATCATCACAGGCCACAAGACTGCGATGAGATTGTGATTTTTCACACCGCTATGTCGATAGTTTGTAGACGAAAAGATGGAGTAATCATGAGAAAAATATAAAAATCTGAATGACCAGTCACGTTCCCTATCCGAACAGTAGACGCAAGCAATATCAAAGCAGTAAATGGATGAACACTACAGCGTGTGTTCACGATATGAGTTCGTAGTGAAAAGTGGCGAACCCCACAGGCGGATCAGTAGAAATGCGGTGAAGTGGGAGGGCTGTGATCCCTTATTTTCGGATCACAACGTCGCTGAAAAAGGAAGAAGAAGAAGAAGTGAAAAGTCACAATCCCATCGCAGTCCAACTAAGTGGAACCTGACGGCAGCTTTACTAAAGATGAAGAACAAAGAGCATCACTGCTCTTAGAAACTCACTTCCCCGGAAGTTCGCAGAACACCTGTGATGGGAGCATGACCAACACGACCAGACCTCGGAAGCAAGATTGGGAGATTGCAGGGGCTATCTGTTCCAGAGGGAGAATCGAGTGGGCAATTAGCTCCTTCCAGCCTCAAGGCACCGGGCGCGGATGGAATTATACCAGCCCTATTGCAAAGGGGGCAAGAAAAACTACTACCACACCTGGTCAGAATAACAAAAAGCAGTCTTGCACTGGGATATATTCCAAACCAATGGAGACGGGCGAAGACAACTCCATTGCGAAATACGCTATGCAGTGGAATCCGCTCACCCAGGCAGGTAGAATAGCGGGACGCCCTAGGCAAACGTGGCGCAGAACAGTTGAGGAGGAATCGAGCTCTTTAGGAATGAGTTGGAGGCAGCTCAAACACGTTGCAGAACTCCGAACACGATGGCGCGCAGGCGTGGTTGACGCCCTATGCCCCCCGAGGGGTTACAGGATATAAGTAAGTAAGTAATGGAGACGGGCGAGAGTTGTATTTATACCAAAAATGGGGAAGAAGGACCCAACACAGCCTAAGTCATACAGACCAATCAGGCTAACATCGTTTCTTCTTAAAGCAATGAAGAAAGCTGTGGACAACCACTTAAGGCAGGATGTACTTAATACATCCTCACTGCATTATCGTCAGCATGTATACAGAGTGGGCAGGTCCACCGAGACTGCTCTGTATCAGCTAATGGAAACAATCCAAAGTGCTCTTGAAACAAAAGAGATAGTAATCTGCGCCTTCCTAGACATTGAAGGGGCATTTGATAACACTTCACATGAAGCTATTAAACGAACCCTTGACAGAAAGGGAGTTAGCAGAACAGTATCTAAGTGGATGTATGAATTGCTGAGAACAAGATCAGCAGAAACTGAAACATCACATAGAATTATCAGGGTCAACACAACAAGAGGATGCCCACAAGGAGGAATGTTATCTCCCCTTATGTGGAGTCTTGTTGTGGATGCGCTCCTTGAAAAATTAACAAGCCTTGGAATTAACTGTCAAGCCTACGCTGATGACATTGTACTGATTGCCAGGGGGAAATTCGAGGAAACCCTATGTGATATTATACAAAGGGGCCTAACAGTAACTCAAGAATGGTGCAGCACGACTGGGCTTAATATAAACCCGGCCAAAACCACAATAGTACCGTTCACGAGGAAGAGAAAACTTGAACTGAAGCCAATCCGACTGTCGGGCACGATACTGGCACCGGTAAAGGAAGTGAAATATCTGGAGCCTAGCGGGTAAGTTTTGGGGATTTAGTCCAAATATTCTAAGATGGATGTACATTGCCATTGTGAGACCAATGATCACTTATGGAGCAATAGCATGGACAAAGCGAACTAGTCTAGTCACTACAAGGAAGACACTCACTAAAGTGCAAAGACTTGCGTGCCTCTGCATCACTGGGGCCATGCGAACGTGTCCAACTGCAGCCATGGAAGTACTCCTGGAGCTAACACCGCTCCATCTTGTAGTGGAGCAAAATGCACAGCGAACGATCCTAAGGATGGCAAAAGAAGGTATCGGAAGAGAGAAATGTGTTGGTATGAGAGAATACGATGCACTTCTCAAAAAACTTCCCCTTCTGGCCGTCCCTAGGGACGACAGTATCAGGAAATTTAACTTTGGGAAAAACTTTAGTACAAAGTTAAGTAACAAGAAATAGTGGAGCAACGAATCCACGATGTTCGAACTGGGCAGCCACACGATAAAGTGGTATACAGACGTTTCGAGAACTGGAGAGGGAATAGGGGCGGGCGTATTTGGGCCAAGGACCAAGCACTCAGAACCTATGGGCAAGTACACCAGCATCTTTCAAGCTGAAATATGTGCTATAAACAGATGCATCCAACTCAATCTCAAAAAGGGATACAGCAGCTATCAAAGCACTTGACTCCTATGTCATAAAGTCAAAATTTGTGTGGGAATGCTTATGCAAGCTTAATGAACTGGGCAGAAACAGTAAAGTTACACTTTATTGGATACCCGGTCACGTCGGGATAAAAGGTAACGAAGCAGCGGACGCCTTGGCAAGACAAGGGGCCGCAGAACCCTTCATTGGACCTGAACCATTCTGTGGAATGGGGGAACACACCATACGCGAGAAATTCAGGAAAATGGAGAGAGAAGACAGGGCAAGAACCTGGAACAACACCACAGGCCTGAGGCAAGCTAAGAAACTACTGGGATGTTACAACCGGAAAAGATTCGAAGCCTGCATCTGCCTTAGCAAGAATAACCTATGGATCCTAGCAGGCTTCCTAACGGGGCACTGCAAACTCAGGGAGCATCTACGGAAACTAGGTATAACAAATGATGGCCTTTGCAGATTCTGCAACGAGTCATGTGAGACTCCGGAACACCTTCTGGAGTCCTGTGGGGCACTGACCCACAAAAGATTGAAATACTTGGGCAAATACCAAGTATCAGAAGAGGATATGCCAACCATGGACCCACTTCTCATTCTCAGATTCTTAAAAGAAACTGGTCTGGAGAAAGAGCTCTAAGGTGAACTATTCTCGCCAAGGCAAAGTAAGAGCATATGACCTTCAAACACAATTCCTCAGGAATTGCAATTGCGAAGGGGACTCTAACGAGGGAACAAACCTCCTCAAGGTATTAGCAGGGGGCACAATAGACCATTAGGTCGCAGTGCAAAATAACCCTATACAAATAATAATAATAAGTGGAATGCTGAGCTGTGGCGACATACATAGATGTGGCTAAGAGCACTGCCTATTTTCAATGCGAATGCCCAAGCCCTAGTAGAACCAAAATGGCAACCGTCGGAGATTATTACTACAATGTCTTGAGCAAACTGACAAGGCCCCCAAAAGTTATTCTAAAATCTATACTAAGCTTGGGATGATCGAGGGAGGCGGACAGCGAAAGGATGAAACATCGTTTTCTTCCCTGCGTACAGATTTTGGAATCCCATTATTGGGAAATGGGTCCTCAGATAAACAAAGCCCTATCTCGAGCTACAAAGGTAACTCTTTATAGGGCACTAATCATCACAGTCCTGCTGTATGCTGCAGAGGCATGGACTTTGTCAAAATCCGAAGAGGATGTCATTGGTTTCTTTGAGAGAAAAGTTCTTCGAGTGATCTTTGGTCCCGTCTGCATAGACGGCGAGTGGAGTAGAAGGTACAATGCCGAACTGTACGGCCTATACAAAGACATCGACTTAGCCAGAAGAGTTCACATACAGAGACTAAGATGGCTGGGTCATGTAGAGCGGATTGAGCCCAACGTTCCAGCCAGGAAAGTCTTCGAATCCACCCCGGATGGACGGTGCGATAGAGGACGACCTCGCGGTAGATGGCGCAAACAAGTGAATGGGAACCTCAACCAACTTGGCGTGCGCAACTGGAGGCAGCTGGCTCGTAACCGAGCTGGCTGAAGAGGTTTGTTGGTTGAGGCCCAGGTCCACTGCGGACTGTGGCGCCACCTAAGTAAGTAAGTTAGTCAGAATCCATAGATATCCGAGGGAAGACTTCTTCAGTACACAGCCGCCCCATTAGCTTAACATAACCTTTGGCAATAAAGTAAGCTATGTGGAAACATGAATAAAGTACACTAAACTGAGCAAGGCGCTTTAGGCCTAAACCAATCTCGACTACGAGTAACACCTAGAGGACACAATCACCCCGATTGCTGCTGTCTTTTGTCGTTTTTCCACGATTTAGACTATATAGCATTGCTCTCTGGAGTAGATTGGAGTGGATACTATTGCAACTCTCTCGCCTGATGAATAGAGCTAAAATCGTCGAAAAACGACAGCGGTAATCAGCGTGAACATCTGCATTAGTTTCGTTACATACATATATTTGTAGAAACTTTCCAATAGGAATTGCTCTTTCACAATTCCACCTACGCAATACAAAATGCTTGTTTTCAAAGTCAGTATTTTATACGCCACATGAAAACAAGGTCCTGTAACAAGGTCCCAACCATTTAGTCTATCAGAACAAAACAGAATCAACCACCGAGATAGACACTATCAAAATCCGTCAACCTTCTCGTTTAATAACTTTACGACCTAAATAATCTATTTTCAAATACAATCTCTTTACCATACGATAGATACCTACTCTTTGTTCCAAAAGAATATATCAAATTTTACGATCAGAACCTTAAATATTCATTTGCCACACAATGCACACAATCTATCTCAAAAGTCAACCGCTAAACGAAACGTTTTCTCTCTACCTCTTCTCTTCTAACGGATTGATTTTCCGTTAAAAAAAAAAAAAAAACATTCCAAACCACAAAAAAAAAAAATATTTTCACTTGACCAACGTCAAAAATGTGTACACACCACCATGTACAAGATACACTTTTTTAGACTTCGTAGATACTTTAGTATTAGATAATATTTAACCACAAACGATGATCATTACACCCAAATACTCGTAAACACGTCAGCGGTTGTTTTGTGTGCTAATTATTCCGCACAAAAGATGGATGTCTCAAGACCTCTCAAGCCCGCGAAGTTCCGCCAAAAATTAAAGAAACGCAACGCTATCACACCGCACAACGGCGTCTTTACGACTAAGATTTTACTTTTTAGTTCCTCTGCTCTCGCTGTGTAAAAATTCTTCTCATTTACGATACGAATGTTCAACAAGATGTGTACAGAGTGGAGAGCGATACGCAAAAAAGAAAAAGAAAATAAATATAAATAAAAATAAAACCCCAAACCGATTCAACCGACGAAACCAAACTGAACCGAAAAAAATCTTTTTGTCGGGGAGTAGATGTGAAAAATATTGTCGTACCATATATACAACTTCACTTCTTGGTTACTGTAAGCGGCAAACAACTACATGAAATTTTATTATTAATAATTGAGCAGTGTAATTGTGGTTGCCACCGACGCACGCGACGCGACGCGACGTGACTGTAAAACTGTCGCATTTGAAAGTTGTTATGTGCTGGAGCTTGTTTAGCAGCTGGAACTTCCTGGTCACTACCAAAAAAAGTGATGAGGTGTGACGTGTTTGCGACAAATCGAGTGAAATCCATACCCATCAGTACACACCCGATGTGCATGTCCCGACATCGTAGTAGAACTAATTGACCTCATTTGATAATTGCACGTCTGTATAGATAATTTCGGATTCGACTAGGTTGCAAGTTGGAAAATACCAGATCAGATCAGAGGATGAGATATGAGATTAGTAACCAGATTTGATGGAAACTAGACTGAGGAGTCAAAAGCGGTGGTGGACAAATCTCTCCTCTCGACTTTTCCATTATTGATTGAGCACAAAATTGCTTTGAAGCCACGTGCTGGGATTTGTCTAACTCAAGTGATTTATCGTTTTTTGTTTTCTTTTTGTTAATGGAACTCCTGTGCTCCCAGAGGGATTAAGTAAAAATAAAACGAAAGGGGACATGTTTAGGGTTGTTATTTGCACCAACCAACGGGTGGTCTAATTTAATCTTTGAGTTCTTGGAAGACTTGAGAGCTAGCTACTACTGATGATTGGGTGACAATTTCTTAGAAATATGGTAGGACACTTGAGGATGGATGGAAAATGCCTCGTGTACCCACTTAGATAGCTGGCAACATGATTTCCGTACATACATACGAGGGTCGATCAATAAGTACCCGTGTTTGAAGACAGGTGGCGCCGCTGAGGGAAGTTGACATTACCATCGTGTACTGACATCTGTCAAACGACACCATACTAAATTTCAAACTAATTTATAGGCTAGATTTTATTTGACATCCAGTTGTATCACATGTGTTTCGTGTTTCTCGATAAAATGATCCGTAATTCGCTTTTTATTTTTGGGTGGAAAAACATGCGAAGAAATTAAAGCGATGTTGGAAGCTGTCTATGGGGAACATTCACCATCTATGACAACCGTGAGATATTGGTTAACGGGTTTAAATGAGGTCGTACTAATGATGGGCGCATTCGAATGATATAATCGATTCATCCAATATCTCGAGATATCCCGAGACATCGTCTAAAATCATTCGAATGATTTACTATACCCGCATAAATCTATGGAAGCAGTGAGAACCGAAAACAAGCGCAAAGGATAAGCATCTCGAAAGGGTAAATATCTCGAGACATCGTCTGAAATCTTCTTCTTCTTCCTTTTATCAGCGAGGCTATGATCCGAAAACAAGGGATCACAACCCTCCCACTTCACCGCATTTCTACTGATCCGCCTGTGGGGTTCGCCTATTTGACCTCAGAAAATATCGGCAGGCCTGCCGATTTTGGATCACTCGGTTACTGAGGCCAATGAAATGCCGATGTCATCGCATTTGTCTGATCCAGGCGTTTATAGGCCTGCCTTTCCTGCATCGCGATGTCTTTGGAACGTGCATTGATATTGCCTTTTTAACAGGGTTCAAATGATCTCTTCTTTGAACGTGGCAATACCAACTGAGCCGGTCGCGCTCTATTTTTTGTACGATGGTTTCCTTGATGTGAACGTTTCCACGGATCTTCGAACTTCTTATTCGATCAAGCTTTGTCACTCCTGCTGTCATGCGAAGCATCTGATGATCATCGTCTGAAATCATTCGAATGATTTGGTATACCTACATACTTCTGTCAAAGCAGCGAGAACCGAGAACGAGAACAAAGGGTAAACACAAAACAAAACGATATATTAGTGCTATATGCATATGAGAACCCCACAGGCTGATCAGTAGAAATGCAGTGAAGTGGGAGGGTTATGATCCCTTGTTTTCGGATCCTAACCTCGCTGATAAAAGGAAGAAGATGCATATGCGAACACACTCCCCAAGAATCGAGATACGAGATGTACATCCGAATAAGATAACACTCGATTCATTTTAAAGGCAAAGCAAATGAATCGTGATATGAGTGGAATCGAGAACTCTGCTTGTGTATTCAATCACTTGGGGAGTGTATTCTCATATGCATATCGCACTCATTTGTCGAATGATCATTCGATTATACCGATGGCTCGAGTACTAATATCTCGATTCTTTAAATCATTCTATTATGCCCATCACTAGGTCGTACATCTGCTTTTGATGAGAAGCAGTCAGGCCGCCCGGCAGATGTGGTTACGGAGGACATGATTCACGCTGATCGCCGAACTAAAGTGTGCGCAATCAATATTTTAGATGAGTGTGAGAAAGATGTCGTCTCGATGAGTGCCACGATTGCTCAAGGTGGATAACAACTGGATACGGCTGTCAATGTCGAAGCAGTTTTTTAACTGCGCTACGAATTGCTGCCGCACCCACCGTACTCCTCCGATTTGGCTCCTTGCGACTTCTTTCTGTTCCCCAACATAAAAACATGGCTAGGGAAAAAAAATTCAACTCAAACGAGGAGGTTTTCTTCAAGACAGAAGGGTATTTCGAAGAGTTTGACAAAGCGTGTTTTTGGAGGGGTTAAAGAAATGGCAGAAATGTGGGCGCAGTGGGGTTAGTGGTTAGTTTGCCGAATCACTACGCATGAGGTTTCAAGTTCGAATCCCAGAAAACAACAAAAAGTTTTTTCATGGTCCCACCTCTCGCGAGCGTCTGACAAACATCCGAGAGTATTGTTGTCACGAAAAAGCTTCTCAAATCGCCGTTCGGATACGGCACTAAAACTGTAAGTCCCTTCCATTCGTGTAAAAAATATAGCGCACACAACATGAGCGGTTGCAAGAAGCTAGTCCCTGGCACTTAAAGAGCTGTTGCGCCAAATATATATATATATAGATACATATATAAAGAAATGGCAGAAACGGTGGAAAAAGTGTATCGACCAAAAGGAAATTACGTTGAAAAAAAATTTAAATTGTGAAAAACTTGCGTCTTCACTCCTAACACGGGTACTTATTGATCGACCCTCGTACATAAGTATGAGCTTCAGATGACATTAACCTGACTCAATGCAATTTGCCAAAAGTAAAATGATAGTACGTGCGCTTAAACTGCAGGAATCCGCGGCGAGTGTATCAATTGGTTGCAAAACTATTTGGCCCTTCGAGCATATCGCGTCCAAAATCAATAGGACTCTGAGTGCTGAAGTCAACATTACACATGGTGCACCACAAGGTTCTAAATTGCGACCACTTCGGTACAAGTAAGTCTTAAAGTAAATGAGGACAAGACTAAGTACATGTTGTCAACAAACAAGAAATTATCTGCTCAAAACCTTAGACGATGACTACAACTTCGAGGTGGTTAGGGAGTTTACCTACGTCGGAGTAAACGTAAACCCCTCAAATGACACGTGGAGTTCCGACGAAGAATTACTCTAGCAAACCGCTGCTACTTCGGTTTGGCAAAACAACTGGGTTCAAAACTCCTAATTCGACGGACCAAAGTAATGTTCTATAGAACGCTCATCTTACCAGTCTTGCTTTATGACGCCGAGTGCTGGACGATAATACTTCGAAAAATACTTCGTTGGATATTAGGTCCCATGTGCGACGAGGGTCAATGGTGGAGACGATACAACCGCGGACTCTATGAGTTTTACCAGGATGCGGATGTAGTCCAAAAAGCCAAGACACGTCGACTACATTGGCGCGGCCACATCGAGCGAATGGATAACAACGCTCCAGCCAAAAGATTCTTTGAATCTTAGCCCACAGGTTCAAGACGGAGAAAATGACCAAACCTCCGGTATAAAGACCAAGCTGTCGCGGATGCCAGAAAACTTGGTCTTCATAACTGGAAGTAGCGTGCCCGGAACCGCAGAGGATGGAAGGCAACCGTGTCTCAGGCAGAGACTCTTCAGGACTCGGGAGTCCTTTAAAAAGAAGAACATATCCTTACGTACCTACATACATTTTCAATGGCCTGCTTATCCTTCATGAGGGTCGCGGGGTTAGGATGCTCAGGTGGACCGTCCATCCTTCTCTATCCTACGCCATTGACTCCAACTCATCAGGAGCAATCCCTAGACGACTCCAGGAGATACGTCAGACTTGATCCAACCATCTATTTCTAGGCCTACCGGGGAGTCCCTTACCTAATGGCACGGCAATCATGGCACGTCTTGGAAGCCGGTCTGGGGGCATACGCACTACGTGACCAAACCATCGAAGCATAGATCGTTCCGTTCGGAGAAGTAACTGCTCAACATTGAGCGTATCACGTATTCTGGTGTTGTGCACTCGATTCCTACGAGTTATTCCAGCAACACCGCGAAGGAACCTCATTTCGGCAGCTTGTATCCGCGATCTTATTCCTTCGGTCACTACCCAAATTTCATGACCATAGGTGAGAGTTGGAACATACACCGAGTTAAAAACCGATAATTTAGTTTGAACACTAAGTTCGGTTTTCCTTATAACAGATTTGCCAAGCTCTCTCAAAATTGGTCCAGCCTGACCAATTCTACAGGATAACTCGGCATTCCTCTTTTCATCACTCGTGAATATGACCCCGAGATACTTAAACTTATCCACCTGCTTCAGTGGGACTCCACTAACATGCAGAGTGCACTGAACGGGTATTTTGGAAACGACCATTAGTTCCGAATTGTTTCCGTTGATCTTCATTCCAGCATCATCACAAACAGCTATAAATCTTTCGAGTGCTCGCTGAGAGGACCCGAGGATGACCAAATCATCCGCAAGAGCAAATGACCAATCCTTAAGTCTGCCACTTTGAAACATTCTCCGACACGGCTGGCTGCAACATCCAGTCCATATATCTCGTACAATGAAGAAGAGAGGTGACAAAACGCACCCTTAGCGAAGTGGGGGTGGCAATGGTGTAGTGGTAACGTCGTCAATTGCCACGCTAATGGTTCATGGTTCAAACCTGGTGTCAGCAAGCAATTATTTATTTCTCATGAAATATATAAAGTCAGTCCGATCAATTACGAAAGCTTGTGTGAACACTTCTGCGAAGGCATAACACTGGCAGTAGCTTGGTCATGTGGCTTGAAAAATTGTTCGTTCTGTTGATGATGATTTGCCCTTGACATCGGTTATCGGGAAAAAAGTAGTGTGAATCAGAAGCAAAAGACAATAATAACAAAAATCTCCCCAGTTATCTGGACGCCACCCCTGGAGAATCTCTGAAGCATAAACAACTGAGCTTCAAAAACCACTACACCAAAATCTTTCTCTCTCTCTCTCTCTCTCTCTCTATCTATTCTTTCCAACGCTCGCACTGTGTGTAAACATGTTAAAGGTATTCATAACCCTTTAAGTGCGCGCAAAAAAAAGGTATTGATTTAAGACCGTTTATTTTACCAAGAAAGCTACAGTAGTACTTTTCTCTTGCAAAAAAGCTATTGGAAATAAATGGGGTTTACAGTTTCGAATAACTTACTGGCTATATATCTCGGTCGTTAGACCGATACTCACTTACCGGGTGATTGTTTGGTGGACAGCCTTAGGAAAAGCTATAAATCGCGACTATCTAAGCAAGGTCCAGCGTACAGCTTGTCTGTGCATAAGCGGAGCACTACGTAACTCCCTCTGCGGCACTGGATATTTTTTTTTTTATAATTTGCGCGCACTCAAAGGGTTATGAATACCTTTAACATGTTTACACACAGTGCGGGCGTTTGGAAAGGATGGATAGAGAGAGAGAGAGAAATATTTTGGTGTAGTGGTTCTTGAAGCTCAGTTGTTTATGCTTCAGCTATTCTCCGGGGGTGGCGTCCAGATAACTGGGGAGATTTTTGTTATTATTGTCTTTTGCTTCTGATTCACACTACTTTTTTCCCGATAACCGATGTCAAAGGCAAACCATCATCAACAGAGCGAACAATTTTTCAAGCCACATGACCAAGCTACTGCCAGTGTTATGCCTTCGCAGTAGTGTTCACAGAAGCTTTTGCAAATGATCGGACTGACTTTATATATTTCATGAGAAATAAATAAATGCTTGCTGACATCAGGATTTGAACCATGAACCATTGGCGTTTCATCTAACCATATTATGTTTCATCTGTTACCCCTTGATATATTTAGCAAGCAAATGGCAGCGAACATAGCCGTTCGCCTTGAAGCTACCAAACAGTGGTCAAGGAAAGAATTTGGCCACGCCTCCATTCTGAATAAATTCACAATCTCTCCCGAAAACACGGACTACTACATCCCACGTCTAAATTTTGACAAGAACTTCCTCGTCACCATCCCTCCCATCCAGATCATTCTGGAATGTAGAGGCTTTTTTAGAAGATGAGTCGATCCACTTCTATACTGACGGCTCAAAAACGAAAGACAGAGTTGGTGGAGGTTTTTTCTCTGACAGGCTTAATCTTAAGCTCTCCTTCCGTCTACGTTTCAGGCGGAAATAGTGGCGATTATGGAAGTCTTATCTTGCCTAAAGAAAAACGTGATATCCGCCAAGGACATCCGCATCTTTTCAGATAGCCAAGCTGCAATCAAATCCTTGTAATCGATCTCTATAAATTCAGTAGTAGCCCTAGACTGCCATTCGTCTCTTAACGAGATGTCGGAGCAGTTTAATATTCCCCTCTGTGGGTGCAGGGGCATAGGGATATTCCGGGAATTGTAAAAAAATTGATCTCTCTCAATCGACTGCATATTGGCTCTATTATAGGTATAATTACAGGACACTGTCGAATAGGCAAGCATGCAACAAGGCTTGGCGTATATTCAAATGATTTTTGCAGAAGTTGCATGGACGAAGAAGGGGAAGAAACCATTCCTCACCTTCTTTGTGCATGTCCAGCTCTCTTTGTAAAAGGCATCTTCACCTAGGAGCTTTCTATTATAACGATTTAGGCGATATGATAGATTTAGACATCAGGAGCCTCCTTCGCTTCATCAGAAGCTCTAATTGGTTCTAACGAGTTGGGATTACTTTTTTTGTTTTTTTTCGGGATAGGAAACGCTCAACTGGAGCACTCAGACGCAACTGGTCCATTGTACTACCAGAGGACAAACCCTGATTTACCCATTTTATTGGAATTTCTTTGTCTTTCTAATAAAGCCAAGCAAGCACTTCAGTGTTGAGGAGTTTACAGTACCAGCACTCACCACATCCGCACCGAGGATCTGCCACCTGATACGAGCAAAGGCCGGACACTCACAGAGATAATGTTCCGCGGTGTCGTCGCTCTCTCCACAAGCGTCGCAGATTGTAGTGTCACTTAAGCCTAACACGTTAAGGTGCTTGGCAAAAGCAAAGTGGCCTGTCAAGACGCCAATAAGTTGTCTACAGTCTTTTCTGCATGAGAGACAGCAAGAATGCCGCTGATTTCTTACAGACGTCCGGGAGCATGCGTTTAGTCAACCTGCAACCTGGAGAGTCATGCCATATGTGCTCGTGAGAGACCCAATCGTCAATGGAAGTCCTAACCGAGGACGCTGGAAGACCCAACGCGTGTTCGGGACCTGAGAAAGCCTCCTCTGAGCCTTGTGTAGCAACATCATCGGAGATCTCGTTCCCCAAGATCCCAGTGTGACCTGGGACCCAGATAAGAGACAGAGAATTTAGCCTTGCGACCGAGTTCGAAGAGTTTTTGGTTTCACGAACTATTTTGGAAGTGGTTAAAGGGTTACGCAAGGCCTTAAGCGCAGCCTGACTGTCACTACAGACACAAATGCTACGTCCCTTCCACCTGTTCTTCACAACATAGTTCATGGCCATTAGGATTACATAAGTTTCCGCTTGGAAAACAGATGCATATTATTTGCCTAACGAGAAAAGAAGTCTAATGTTGTCGACTTCCACGAAGACACCAGCGCAAGACCCTTGACTGGTTTTGGAACCATCCGTGAAAATACGACTACATTCCATTCCCGGCTCAGACTCTGGCCGTAGCCACTCCTGGACACAAGGAAAGTCAACTCTGAATTTGCGCATCAGCTGGAGTTCTGGTGTCATTGCATCAGACGGCGTATCCATAAGACAGGAGTCGTAAGATAAGTGTCGCACAAGTTCACCAAAATTCCAGTGTGGAGTGTACCAAAAACCGCCCCGCATAAGACCATGGATGGCTTTGATAGTGCAACCCATGATATAAGTATCGAGGGGAGGTAAGTTCAGCAAAGCGTCTAGAGCAGAGCCAGGCGTACTCGGGAAAACTCTCGTGCAGCCGAGACAAGCCGTTCTTTGGAGTTTCGCGCAAAAGGCAACCACATATTTACGCGAGAGCCCCTTCCACCAAACAACCGACGCATATGCGAGGAATGGTCTTATCATAGCCGTGTAGATCCAGAAAACCTTATTCGGTGACAAGCCTCAAGTCTTGCCAAAAGCACCCTTACACTGCCAGAAGACTGAGAGCACCTTGGATGTTTTCGACTCGACGTGTTTAGACCAATGAAGTTTCTTATCTAAAATCACTCCCAGATATTTGGCTTCATTGGAAATGCGAATGGTGACGCCTTTTAGCACTGGCTGAGTCAGACCGGTCAAAATCCTCCTTCTCGTAAAAAGAACAACCTCAGTTTTAAGAGGATTCACCGAAAGCCCACTCCTAGTACATCAATCATCGATGATGTCCAGCGCCGCCTGCGCGTTAGCACAGACCGTCGCCAGGCATGGCGCGACAAAAAGTACGGCGACATCATCCGCATATGCCTGAGCGTAGACGTTAGAGCTATTAACAGTGTTCAACAGAGAGTCGACCACCATGCACCATAACAATGGAGACAGAACGCCACCTTGGGGACAGCCCCTGTTTACCCCTGTCATAACATATTGGCCACAATCCGCATCCACTACCAAAGTTCTATTCATTAGCATTGCTTTAATCCACAACACTAATGTTTCATCTACCCCGTGTTGTCTGGCAGAGTCGCACATGCAGTCAAAAGTCCCATTGTCAAAAGCACCCTCAATGTCGATGAAGATACCCATCGCGTATTCTTTCCTATCAAGCGCGCATTCAATTCTGGCCACTAAATTTTGAAGTGCGGTCTCGCAGGATTTCCCACGCTGATAGGCATGCTGCATCTCCGATAGTGGATGCAGCCTCAAAGCAACTTTGTGCACGTGAAATTCTAGCAGTCTCTTCATACTTTTCAGTAAGAGATGAAGAGAGAAGGATGTCAAACTTATAGGTCTGAAACTCTTGGGGAGCGAATGGTCTGACTGTCCGCTAAGGTGTAGGAATATATGCCAGCGCCAAGCCAGCAGTGAAAATTATTTTCAGAGTTGGCAATAGCTGATCTATACCCTGTTGCAGCATGGATTACATGATCCTTCGTGGTACCACAACGGACCTTTCTTGGTCTATGTGTGTTGGCGTAAGCTGGCAACCACTTCTACCTAGTCTAACACCTTCTATCCGAACACAGCTTCTACCGTTTGTACATAAAGACTGAATCGCCCTTAATAGGGAACCATCAATTCCATACTTCTGCAGAACACTCTAGATTCCTCCACTCGAGGAATCCTATCATATACTTTTGGTTAATAATAATTAAAGTGATTTTAAAAAAAAAATCCATTCACTCGAAAAACAGAGTCAGTCGACAATACCAAAGAACATAGCCCAAAACAAATGACATCTTATTTCAGCCAAAAAGTGGATATTCACAGCTAAAAATATAACAAATTTTATCGCTTCAGCAGAAACATCCGTACTTTCCAAAGTCATAACCATTCAAAAGAATTTCTTTTAAAAATACATTATTTCCTCGAAACTAGACGTTAAGTTCATACGCCGAATACAACTGAACAAAGTCATAAATTTACACCTAACGTATGGAGCACATATTAATAAAAAAATCAAAACTTTGTTTTCTAAAAAAATCGTTTCTACATCTCTCCAAACCAAATGATGGAACAAAAAGGTGTTCAGCACAGAACGCACAAATTTTCAGAATCACCTAATCTTTAGTTCGTTTTACGTGAACAAAGAGACACCGAACTATCCCAAATACATATACATATGTACATACAACAAAAATAAAGAAAAAAACATAAAATAAATCGGAATAAAAAAGTGAGTCTTAATTCTCAAATCTCAAGAAAAACACAAATACGAGTACACCCCCTCTCCTATGATTATTCATTTTTATGTGAGTATGCCAATGCCGTTGTTAAATCGATTTTATCTTTTATCACAAAATGTATTCTATATATACGCATAAAGGGAGCCTAGCACTTAAAAAGGTATATTAGTGGGAGGGGGTGCTAATCACCCCCTTGAGGAGGAGAGTCTCATTTGTAGGCATTTGTCTTGCACAGATCTCGAGCAACAGATTTTCTCAAGAAGCGTGACCTTGCTCATGACATTGTGTAAATTTAAAATGAACATTTTTGAAGAGTCTTTTTGGTACTCACCTAGCGTCTTTGAATCTAGCATCATCGGATAATCTGGCAGAATGACGAAGTGGTGATCTGAAATTTATGAAAGAAAAGGCTGATTGAATATGGGAGTTTTTTTTATTTTTTTTTGCTGTTGTACGAGTAGTGTACAACTTTGTATTGATTGTAAAAAGGAATTTAATTACTTTTTAGTTGATAATAGAAAATGCTAATTAGGCACGAGTGACTGAGGAGAATATTGATGAGGTATCAGTGGCGCTATAAGGCTTATCAACGGAGTTATTGAATGAGATTATAGTTACACGACATGACAAAAACAATAAGGCACAATTAGAAATCTATAAATAAGTTGGCTGATAAAACTTCAGGGAGTAGTTGAAAGAATATGTTTCTATTTTATTTAAAGTTTTACATTAGCCTTTCGTAAATCTTACGGAAGTTACTTACGAAAAAGTTTGTACCTCCGCACATTGGAGGTTAGTTCAGCTTAAATTCTTACGAAGCCATTTGTATTGTCTTATTCCATATTCTCATAGCGCTAAAAAATTAGAATTGGTCGGATTTGTTTCAGTCAAAATATGAATGAACAATCTCAAGAAAAGCGTCTTCAGTGGGCCAGTCGGAAAACATAGCCTACACGATAAGACATCCGGACTGCGTTCTAATTTGAAATCCCATTGGTCTTTCAAATCCTGACAACCACAGGGACTCTCTCTTCTCTCATATGATCTGTGGCAAAAGATAACCCTCTAAGTCCATGCTCGGAGCATGGGTTTAAAGAGTTATTTCACACACACCAACAAAGAAGAAAAATGTCACTTTGGAATTTTTATTGTGTGGTAGAGAACTCCTACTAATACATAAAAAGGGAAAGCCAAAATATGACAAGAGTAACCCTTTTAATCCTTTGTCGTTCTAATTTTATATCTGGGGTTTAAAAGATCTAAAAGATTCTTAGGACTTAAAAGACTTATACGATTACAATTTGGAGCGCACAACCGATAATGGGTTTAGGCTAATCGACTTTGCGGCGGGTCGCCTCAGAATCCACAAGGGAACATGGCAGTCAAATGATCATATAACCGTCAACCAAATTGATCATATTTCGATCGATGGAAGGCACATATTGAATGTCCGAACATTTCGTGAAGCCACTGTAGACTCGGACCACTACTTTATTGTAGCCAAGGTACGAATGCTTATATATATATATAATTTTTTTTTGATGCACGGATAGGGGTAAAAATGCTTTATGGATACTTGTAGCCCGTGCTACGAGTTATGCCCGACTCTATGCTCCTGCATGGTTACGTGCTACAAAAAAACCCCTCCGGTTTCTCTGTCCTGTTGTTCCCCTGCGGCACCGCCAGTCTAAAGTTAGTTTATTTGACAATTTTATTCATTCAAATTACAATTTTCTTTCTTATCTAACTTTAATTCTAAGTCTAGTTTGGTTTGGCCGGAGGCCGTCTACCAGAATGACATTTCTTTTATAATACTATTTGTATCTATAATGTTTAAGAATGCCTACGATAAATAAATAGAATTCAGTGAAATTGCCTAGCAATATTTAAAAAGATTCATTTATGATGCGAGATCTATATCTTTGTGCATTTATTGTAAACTTGTACAATAGATCCCAACCTCTGTTTCCATTTAGGATGTCCATGGCTTCTTCTAAGTCTAGTACGTGTGCTCCAAAGAAATGGTGACGAAAACCCCTCAGGATGGGACATATTGCTATGAAGTGGAAAACATCTTCACATTCTTTCAGGTTGCAGAGATCGCATAGAATGGGGAGATCCGGACGGTGTGGGATATAGTTAAGGTTGATCAATTCTCCTCTTATCTTAAAGATGGTGCTTATTTTTTCCGTCGTGTTATTAACATGGAATTATGCCTTTTCGTTTAAAAAGTTATTCATTTTGCTGTAATAAGTTCTGTATTGCGACGAACGGGCTTCATTTACAAAATCATCATACAGTTTGTGACTTATTTTCTCTAGTAGGGTTTTGAGTTTTGGCTTCAGCGATACGTACTGCTCATTAGCCACAACCGATAGATTAAGGTCGTAATTAGATGCTAACTTTATCCACTCCTTGACAAACCCTGCTTTAGTCCGTAGCATATGCGAAAGCACAAGTTTTGGTATCCTATCTTCTCCCATTGCCATAACTTTGAGCACATAGTCGAAGTGGAGTTTAAGGGTATCCATGAAAGCTACTCCAGTCTCCAAATGTAGCATGTAATTAGGTGAGTTGCTAGGTAGTCTAAAGGATCTCCTAATGTAAAAACGAAGAAACTTCTCTACGTCTTCAAATGGCTAACAACCCCACACTTGTGCACCATAGATAAGGATGGACTTTGCAGTTGCCGGAATACTTTATCTTTCGAAGCGTGTGTTATATATTTGTTCCTCATGCAACTTCCCCAAACTGAGCAAATAGCTCTCTTAGCCTCAGATAGTTTTGCTCGGATGTGCTTTTTAAAACTAAGATGAGAGGTGAACAGAACTCCAAGATACTTGTATTCGCGGACAATTTCTATCTCCTGTTCTTGGTAATGCCAACTTTCTCTTCTTGCAAATCTTCCCCCTCCATTCCTGAAAATCATCATCTTGGATTTTGATAGATTAACAGGTGAGTTCCAGGAGTTGCATTACCTTTCCAGTCTATTGATTGTAAGCTGCATGCTTTCCACCGTATCTGCTAAGAACACAATATCATCCGCATATAGTAAAGCTGGAATTTTTCTCCGATTAAACTCTATTCCTCCTTTAACATATTCAGTTATATCATTTATGTATAAAATAAATAGTAATGAGCTCAAAACACAACCTTGTTTCACACCCATAGTTGTTTCAAATTCTTCCGTCGAATTTTTTCTATCCCAGACATATGCCACGTTTCTCTCGTACATAGATCTCAGAACTCTAATTACTTTAGTCGAGATTCCTAGGCTGTAGAGCTTATAGAAGAGAATCTTCCTAGGTATGGAGTCAAAAGCTGCTTGAAAATCGACAAAGAAAACATATAGCTTTGTTCGGTTCCTTCTGTAAGTCTCGGCAATATTGGTGAGCGAGAATATTTGATCCACTGTAGAGTAATTTTTCCGAAAACCAGCTTGGAATTCGTATAATACATTTTTATTTTCGACCCACCTGGTAACGCGATTGAAGAGTACTGTTTCAAACAGCTTCGCTGATGTATTTAAGAAGGAAATACCTCTGTAATTTTCCGCTTCATCAAAATCTCCTCTTTTATGCAACGGGAATATTATCGCTTTACGGAAACTCATAGGTACATCCGCGGTTTGGAATATTCTGTTGAACTCTATTCTAAGTGCTGCTAAAAATTCCGGCGTAGAGTTCTTGTAAAATTCAAAAGGGATACGATCGTCTCCCGGTGCTTTCCCTTTTTTTGCGTTCTCAATTACAGTTTCCACCTCTTCGTAGCTTAGCTCTTGGTCCAAGAATTCGTCTAGAATCAAAGGAGCGGCATATTGGAAGGGTGCTGATACTTGTGGAGAATTAAGTAGGCTTGAGAAATGCTCTCTAAGTTGATTTACCTGAAGTCCTGATCCGATACTATTGCCTTTTCCATTTAACAACTTAACAGCTTTCCAAAATTGTGCAGGAGAGGTTGTGTTATTTATAAGTTGAACGCGTTGCTGAAAGTATAATTGCTTCTTCTCCAAACAGAGACTTTTAAAGTGCTTATTTGCTTCTGAGTAGAGAATCCTTGCGGCGTTGGAGTTGTTTTCCCTGAAAAGCTTGAGGAAGGCGAACGATGCAGTCCTAGCTCTCACACCGCCAGTCAAGGCATTCCTTCGCAGGGGCAGGTTTGACATTTCTTGTTGGCGGCCAGAGCAGGATCTTCGTTTCTCGCATTTCTCGTTCCTCGTTCTTCTACACGTAGTTGCTGCATCATACTTGTGATTACTTCATTTGCAGTCTCCCAGCCGTCGCTCCTCGCCAACATAAATGAGGTCAGGCTTCTTGGGGTCACTTGCCCGGCAATTGCTCTTTCTATGATGTTCCTGGCCCTGATATAATTTTGGCATTCCATCAGTACATGCTCTATATTCTGCACTTTTCCTTCACAGTGCTGGCAGAATGGGTCATCCGTGTGCTTGTACTTGTAGAGATACTCCCGGAAGCATCTGTGCCCCGATAGAAATTGTGTTAGGTAGTAGTTTACCTTCCCGTGCTTTCTGCTAATCCATTCATCAACTTCGGGGATCAATTTGTATGTCCATCGCACGTTGGTTGCGACGTTCCACCTATGTTGCCATTCTGCTTTTATAGCTTCTATAGCTGTTGTTCCGTCATCGTGCTCGTTTTCGCGTAGGGCCGCAGTCTTTTTCGCGCCTAGATCGATAGGCATTCGGCCTGATATTACGCTTATCGCATCCGCTGATACAGTTCTAAAGACGGCAACATACACTTAAAGATGCGATTCTATGCGCCGAGTTCATCATTCTAATATATGACTTACGATGCGTCGCTGATGCCCATATTGGAGCCACATACAGGAGTATTGATCTACTCAGGGTTGTTAAGAGATTTCTGATTGGCTGCATTGTTCCCCCAGTATTTGGCATCAGTCTGCATAGTGCCGCTACTGCCCGGGAGGACTTCTCGCCTGCGTACATTAGGTGGTCCCTGAAGCTGAGTCTGTGGTTCCTGAAGCTGAGTTTGTGGTCCAGCAACACTCCTAGGTACTGGATGTACGGCTTCGATTCGATAGATTGCTCACCGACCTGTATAGTGAGGTGCTCCACTTTTTAACGGCTACTTATGAGAACGGCTTCGGTTTTGTGGTCCGCTAGTTCTAAACCTCATGTCTGTTACCATAGCTTCACATTTGTGATTGTTTGATTGTAGTTTTGCACAACTTCCTCTAATTTTTTGGCCACTACTACAATTGCGATATCGTCGGCATAACCGATGATGTCTACTCCGTTCGGCCTTTGTGTTTCTAGAAAGCCATCGCACATTATGTTCCATAGGATGCGGATATCCATCAGTGCAGTGCGGAATCAGCGAAATATTGTGAGAAAGTTTAACATCAATCGCAAGAAACCGCCAGAGCCTTTGCCGATCGATTATCCCTCAATCTCCAAAGATGTCGTATGCCGTCAGCAGCAAGTGCAGATAACCAGCAAGCCATTAGAGATGCAGCTTCTGATATGCTGGGTTTCTCTAGACCATCACAAAGAAATCTCTGGTTGGATGAAGAATGCCGGCGAGCGCATGGAGTTAAACAAGAAGCATATAAAGCGGCGCTGCACAGAAGGACCAGAGCTGCTCGCGAGCTCTACGAGCAGAGGGGGAGGGATGAACTTAGACTTCTCAAAAGGAATAAGAAAGAGATACAGAGGCTAAAATGCAGGAATGATGTTCGAAAATTGTATCAAAGGGTAAAAAGAATATGCCAAGGCTTTAAAGCCAGAACAGAAGCCTGCAGGGACGAAAATGGACACCTAGTGGTAGAATCGCAGTCGGTGCTAAGGATATGGAAGGAATACTTCTGCAAACTGTTAAATGGTGATGATGACCAAAATCCCGCTATCAGGCAGAACAATGAGTTCAATCTGGACGACCTTGGCGAAATGAGGATAGCGACATCCAAACTAAAGAAAAATAAAGCTGCTGGAGCGGGCAGCCTAGCTGCCGAATTCTTTGGGGCAGCGGGAGATGATTTACGTAGTAAGGAGTATGCACCAACTCATCTTTGAAATATGGTCGGAAGAAAGTATGCCCGGTGAGTGGAACCTTAGCATCGTTTACCCGATCCTCAAAAACGGGGACCCCCTAAACTGCGTCAAATACAGGGGCTTCAGTATCATAAACATCACTTACGAGATTTTATTCGCCGTGCTGTGTGAACGTCTAAAACCTTTTGTTAACAAGCCGATTGGTCCATATCAGTGCAGTTTTAGACCAGGAAAGTCCACCATCGATCAAATATTCACACTACGACAGATTTTGGAAAAAAATTCAGGAACACTTTTATCGATTTCTAAGTCGCCTACGACAATGTATATCGAGAAGAGCTATACAGAGCTATGTCTAGTTTTGACATTCCTGCCAAACTTGTTCGACTATGCAGGATGACAATGGAGAACTCAAGCGACAAAAATGGGTTTAACGGTGAACGAGGGCAAAACAAAGTACATGCTGTCGTCATCAAAAAAGGGCAATCACCATTGACAGAATGTCATGATAGACAGTCACAACTTTGAGGTAGTTAAGGAATTTGTCTACATAAGCTCCGCTATAAACTCGAGCAATGACGTCAGCGCTGAAATCAAATGAAGAATCAATCTTGCCAATCGCTGTTTCTTTACACTAAGAAGGCAATTAAGTAGTAAAGCCCTTTCTCCAATAACTAAGGTAGCCCTGTGCAACCTAGTCCTGCTGTATGGTGCAGAGGTATGGACGGATCAGGATGCCCGTGGCTACTTTAAGAGAAAGGTTATTCAATTGATTTATGGACCCGTCTGCATAGACGAAGAGTGGAGAAGAAGATACAATCAAGAACTGTATAGGCTGTACAGAGATATCGACCTAGCCAGAAGAGTACGCATACGGCGACTGCGATGGCTAAGACATTTAGAGCGGATGGACATCAACGCCGCGGCCCGAAAAGTTTTACAGCTCTTGCAAGACAAGCTTGAAAGGCTGAGAAATTCTATAATGAATGGAATGTGAGAAGAAGGAACAGAACCTTAAACTGCCCAGAGCCAAATTATTCGAGAATGACCCGCTCTTCGCCTCTCTTACTTACTTTACTTAGATCCTTTAACCCCTCAGGGGGCATAGGGCGTCAACCACGACTGCGCGCCATCTTGTTCGAAGTTCTGCAACGCATTTGAGCTGCCTCCAACTCATTCCTAAAGAGCTCGATTCCTCCTCAACTGTTCTACGCCACGTTTGCCTAGGGCGTCCCGCTATTCTGCCTGCCTGGGTGAGCGGATTCCACTGCATGGCGTATTTCGCAATGGAGTTGTCTTCGCGCCGTAGGGTGTGTCCAATCCATTGCCACTTTCTTCTTCGTAAAGTAATGCTTATAGGTTCTTGGTCCGTTCTCAGATAAAGTTTTTCGTTAGAGATGCGGTTCGGCCAAAAAATCCTCAAGATGATTCTTAAGCATTTGTTTACAAAGACTTGCAGCTTGCGTGTGTTAATGGTGTCCACCTTCCAAGTACTGCACCCATAAAGTAGCACTGATTCTACATTGGAGCGGAACAGTCGCAGCTTGGTTCTTAAGCTGATAACATTACTTCTCCAGATTTTAGATAGCAATCCGAACGCAGCTTTAGCCTTCCCGATTCTGCTACACACATCCAGTTCGGTGCCACCGCGATTAGCCGAGACGACACTTCCTCGACTTCCTGTCCGGCAATGTAAAGTTGAGCGCGGTTGTTAGAAGAAGTGCTCAGGGCTTTTGTTTTGGCTGTGTTTATTTTTAGCCCCACTTTTTTTACCTCAGCTTCTAGATTTTGGGCCATCAAATGAAGATTCATTATCCGATGTGAAAGTAGACAAACATCGTCAGCGTAGTCTAGGTGTTTAAGGTAAGATGTCATAGTCCAACGAATTCCATAGTTGCCTTCCGTCAATGCTGCCCGGAGTACATCGCTGATAACAATAGTGGTGACAGTATGCACCCTTGACGTACTCCACTTTGGACTTCAAAGTCCTCCGACACCTTACCATTGTGCACGACGTGACACTTACCGCCCTCGTATGTAGCCTTGATAATAGCTATAAGTTTTTCTGGGATGCCTCTCCTGCGCAAGGCCAACCAGATAGCATCTCGATTCAATCTGTCGAAAGCTTTCTCGAAGTCGATAAACATTAAATGTAGCGGAGACCTATACTCAACTCATTGCTCGATAATGATCCGTAAGGTGTTTATGTGGTCGATGCAGGAGGATCCAGCCCGAAAGCCTGCCTGTTCGACATCGAGAGTTGAATCTAAATGTTCTTTAATTCGTTCTAGAATTATTTTAGCCACGGCTGGAAGAACGCATATACCTCTCCAGTTACCGCAATCCATCAAGTTTCCCTTCTTTGGAAGTTTAATGATCATCCCCCTTTTCCACTCCTGTGGAAATTGTTCACTATCCCAAGCTCTCCGTATTAGGGGATGCAGCAAATCTGCCGATGTATTTGGCGCCGCTTGAAATAGCTCGGCAGGGATGCCATCAATACCCACCGCCTTGTTCTTCTTGAGGGACTTGATTGCTGTTATTATCTCGGTTTTACTGGGAGGTGCGGTGCGAAATCGGGAATTTGTTGCTTCGAACTGCTCATTCGAATTCGAGATCATACCGCCATCGTCTAAGTGATTTAGCACTGTAGCAAAATGTTCTCTCCATCTAGTGAACTGATCCTCATCCGAAATCAGAAAGTTACCGTTTAGACTCTTCACTGGATGTTGTTTGAAGTTTCGACCACCGATGAGCTCCTTAGTGATGCTATAAACAGTCCTACTGTCGCACCTACTCGCTGCTTCTTCAGCCCTTGAGGCCAATGAGCTGACATATTGACGTTTGTCACGTCTCACACTATGCTGCACTTCTTTCTTCTTCGCACGGTATTGGGTTTCAAACTCGATTCTCTCTACTGCTAAGGCCGCTGCAATCCGAGCCTTGATTGGTGTACGCTCATCGATCCGTCTCCAGGTGTCTGTAGAAAGCCATGTGCGGTGGTGTTTTCGCTTTTTACCGACATATGTGCGTGCCCCAGTCGCAAAAGCATTTTTCACAGCACTCCAGTGGTCATCCATGTTCTCTTCCAGTATGCTGCTGATTGCTTCTGCTTCTAAGGCAAGATGGCGCACTTGGGGAACTCTTTGCCTCTCTATTGTATTCTATTCCATAGCCTAGAGGACTGTGTAGTTATAGTCCTTCAGCCAGATAACCTATTCCCACTTCCGATTTTGTATAACAACACTGTTTGCTTAAGATATTGGCAATAGGTTTCTAAGACAGTGATTATCAAAAGTTTGCAGCTAAGGCGAGCACTTTTTAGATGGTGAAGTCATCACTTCTCATGCACCGATGACGCTGTTTAAGCTGATTGCACTGCTTCTCCAGATCTTAACAACATTAACAACATTCCGAACGTTTTACTTTCGCAATTCGGTTGGTAACGTGCAATTAAGAACCACTGACAAGAATGCTGTTTTGTTTGTTTTGAGTGTTAAACTCGCGGTGATGATCTCGTCTTTGCTGGAAGGTGGGATGCGAGTCCTGGATTTTGAGAATCGCTCGCCCTGACTTTGTGACATAAAATTCATAATGTAGTTTAAGATGAGGAAAAGTACTTCATTCATTTTTCTAGCTGATCTTCATTAGAAATTATAATACATAGTAGAACCGTCTAAACGATACAAACTACATATGTCCATCTATCATCTCTTTGACGACTGAACTGGGTTCTGCTGTCGCATCTTCTTGCTGCTTGTTTGGATTGGTCAGTCAGCGCGCTTATGTATGTAATTTAACCTGTCAAGGCTGAAGCTACGCTGGATTTTTCCCCTCTCCATAAGGTTCACTTCAAGTAAGAAAAACATCTTCTCAAGCCAGCGCTGAAGGGATAACACATCGAATACTTGA
This sequence comes from Brachypalpus laphriformis, assembly GCA_945910035.1. Lineage (NCBI taxonomy): Eukaryota > Metazoa > Arthropoda > Insecta > Diptera > Syrphidae > Brachypalpus > Brachypalpus laphriformis. The sequence goes on along the minus strand of OX246753.1, from coordinate 112,881,399 downwards.
CTGCATAATCAAGAAACGAAGGCAAATAAAAAAAAATAATAATAATTCAACTAATTTACTAAATTAATTGAAAAATACAATACTACCCCAAGTTCATTGGAACACAAAATGACCACACAATGGTATTTCTTCGTTCCCCAGAATTTTGAGAACGTTGACAGCGAAACGTCATAGAACAATTCATTGTGCTGTGCTTAATTAGATTATGTGTTGTATTTTAGAAGCGGACATGCCAGGAAATTCAACCCTCACTGAACCACACACGAGTTGCCCCCCATTCCAGTATTTCATCATAATTAAGTCATATGCGTCGAATGTGTCATAGTTTAAGGGTAATGCATAATAAGACACGTCAGACGTTGAAGAGGCTTACAGTCATTTGCAAATGTATTCATGGGATTAAATAGAATGTTGTATATAAAAAATGAAACAATTGCCACTAGTAAATGCAACGAAGCAAATGCTTTTCTAGTTTAAATGCTTTCAAAGTGAATAAACTGCCAACTAGTTACTAATTCTAGCAAATGCTTGAAAATATTAAGCAAATGCTTGAATATAGCAATAAAATACTTCTCAAAAGTTGTATACATATGTATATTTTATTTTTGTTGAATGATTGCAAAAAGTAGACAAACCGCAACACATGGCTAGTGGCAAATTCTTGGAGACGGATAGATGGGCGTATTGCCTGCTGATTTCGGATAAAGATCAGCTTAGGAGATGGAGAGAGCATTTCACTAGAATGATAGCGTTATGGTCCCGACTTCAAATCAACGCTCCGAAGTAATAATAGAGCAGTACTGGCTGACAGAGACCAAGGATCAACATTGACATCTCATTTAAAACATCTGGACCACGCTGACTATATTCGACAAATTCACACAGGATAATGGATTTACATCTATTGGTTAACAATTTAGAAATTGAGGTAAAAAAAAAGTTTCAAACTCCGACACTCAGCTCCACATTGCTGGACAACAGATCGAGAATATTGACAAATTTCTATATCTAACGGACCTGGATGGGGACAGGAGAATCGGGAAAGCAAAAGCTGCGTTTGAAATGCTTTCAAAAATCTGGAAGGGCTCTGAAATCTGTTCCGCTCTAACGCCAGTCTGCAATAATAAACGATCCGCTGGAGATATATTCTACTCAAAATACATGTCTACGGAGAATATATATCAAAGATTAACAGTTTTGATATGATAGGAGTTCGCATAGGCCTAGCAGCAGATATTTCAATCTACGACAATTTCTCTAAAGCATGCGTCAGTATCAAATGATACTAGCTACGTATTTCAACGGCGTTCCTACGAAGTTTTAAAAACACCACAGGATACATTCAGATTCTGCAATGAAATCGAAAAGGCTCCAAAGTCACATTCTTAAATTCTGTGGGTCATTCATTTCAAACAAACTTAGTTGTCTGGGAATTCACCAGAAACAGAAGAAAGACCTCCCAACTTTAGACACAGAAACAGGTTCTTAAGTTCCTTGTTAAAACTGAATTAAATGAGGTGCTTTAGTCCAAAAATATTCTCAACTAAGGGGGTATAATATTGTACAATAGACCCCTTAACTCTGGCCCCTAAATGACTCAAACCTCGTCGCTGTGTAGGGGTCTTGTATAGGTCAAGGATTCTCGGTTACTACTCCCCAGATAAGATATGAAACTAAGATGTAGTCGAGCTAATCCAAGGTGTCACAGGACCCGTACCGAGGATCAGCCGGGCTGGGGGCCTACTCTAAATAATAGCCCAATCGCAGAGTATTCGGATACCTGGTGACCTCCGGATTAGCCAGCACAATGCGGATTTCTGTGCAAGTCGACTCTCCATTCTCCGCCACTCGAAAATAATGAACAACAGAAACAAAAAAAAATAAAAATACAAAAAGAGGACGCCCCTCTAGAAAAACTGCTTTCCAATCTCCTGGAAAGCGCACTTGCCAGCTCTACTTTTGCTATTTCTACTAGCGTATTGGCTTTGAAGCCTAGCACTAATTATACGAGCAGTACCGAGCAAATTGTCGCTTCCAGGATTGCTGAACACGCGTCTGGAATGCCGGCAGATAGGACATTGGTTTCAGTGCCTGGTCTTATCGCAAATGCAGGCCATCAGACGCGAGGAATAAACCCCCAAACTAACTCTGCACCTTTAGGGACAGCTTACTGTTCGCCTTCCAGCTTACGACACGCTGTTCCCTCCACCTCGAAGGATCCACATCCCCTTCAAAAACCCCTCTCAGGAGCGACGGCCTACTCTGCTTCGAGTTCGCGTAATGTTGCTCCCTCTAAAATCTCTTACCAAGATATGCGGCTAGTCTACAAGCTAATTCGCTGAATTCAGGCCATCTCTGAACAGGAGAGAACGCAAAAACACAAATCCTCTTTAAACTGGGCGACCAAGCGTGTCCAGCACACTTATCAAACAAGGACTTATCGATCAAACATCAAAGGTCTCAGCTAAAAAGACCAAGGTATCACCTTCCAATGCTACTATCAAGCCCTTTAACCAAGTGCTTGAGGCACACTTGGAGATCGCGGCCGTTGACCACAGCGATCTGGATGGTAGCATTACGGCTGACAAATGGAGGAAGGTAGAGATAAAACTCTCCACCAACTTTCTCCAAGTCCTACGTGACCATCCCGGTCCTGGACTTTTCTGCAAGGATGGTGGCTGGCATCAAAGGCATGTTAAACTGATTGCCTATGCAGACCAAAGATCAAAGGATATTTATAAAATTGCTGTCTCAGGTTTGGGCAGGCCACAATTGTAGGTCGTGTAAAAATACCAATTTCCAAGACGACCTAGGACACGTGCCACGATTCCGGTCGAACCCTCCGATCCAAAGGATATCCTGGAAATCCTCAGGATTAGCAACAGCTCCCTTCCTAACCACAACTGAAAGATTCCCAAAGTGGATGAGCCAAGAGCAGACATCAGAAGCATATGAAGAGTATCTGGCCTCCTTGGCATCTTCAAAAGAGGGAGTAAATCGTGGTCAAAATAAGAGTCATGAGCATCCATCGCTTTATCAAAAGCTCCGGTTGAATTTAATTAGTCCCCGAGTGGTCTAATGGTAGATCCATGGCATCACAATGGACCTTGGACTGGTCTAAGTCAGCCTAACCTAACCTAACTCTACCGCGATTCTTTCATTCAAAAAAATTATAATTTCGAAAGAGTGGTGTTTCCACGGCTGCTTAGTCTAATTGTGTTAGGTACATCAGTCTGATTCATTTTCAAAAAGTCAATGAATTGAATTCTTTCGCATTGAATTCAACTGTATATTCCCTTACGGTAAGATTATCTGCAGATATTAATATAATTTACACCACGTCTTTGAAATAAAAGAAAATATTTGCCCACTCTTCTAGGTTTTATACGAAGTTGAAAAAGAATTGGTGAAAGAATATAGCCCTGAGACACTCCAATATATATATGGTACATCGACGGCACTTGAATTAACCTGTCCTGAGAATAGTTTTCCAACAGTCCGTTAGTTTAGGCTAGGTTGGCTGTCTGACACATTTATGGACCAGTAAAGGTCCATTGTGATGCCATGAATCTACCATTAGACCACTAAGGAACTAATTAAAATCAACAGGAGCTTTTGATAAAACGATGGATGCTCATGACGCCTAAGGACGTCAAATCGCAGCCTTAGATGGAGCATTTATTTACGCGATAGGGCTGAACATGTACATAGGAGGTGAAGAATGGTTTCCTCCTTCTCCTCCTTTTCCCTACAACTCCTGCAGAAGCCATTGGAGAAGAGGCCAAGTCGTTTACCATGTTGACCTATAGGACAGTGTTCAGTGCAAACACCGATAACACAACCGATCTGTGATCGGTTTAGCTCAACCAACTCGGCGCTGTTTCTGGTCCATCTTAGGCCAGATCTGTCTCGAAATATGACACGTTGAGCCGTTCTGCTCTGTGGTTAGTCTTGCTAATAGCGTTCACAGCTTTAGTAGATGCTTACATGTAGCGAGGGGCATACCCAGGTCTTGTCTATCAGACAGAATCCTTAGAGCTATACCCTGTCTGGTGGGCTCGTCTGCCCTGGAGTTTCCTGGAATGCCCTTGTGGCCTGGCACCCAGCATAGGTGAATGTTGAGCTGCTCTGTCATCTCTTTAAGAAACAAACGTCAATTTAAGGCGGCCTTTGAAGTGAAGGAGCACGATTCCAGGGATTTGATTGTTGCTTGACTGTCAGTGAAAATGCTTATATCCCTGACAGATAATACATTACATTTTAGCCAGGACAGGGCTTCCTTAATCACAATGATTTCCACCTGAAAAACGCAACAGTGATCTGGGAGGTGGAAAGAGATGCTCAGGTTGAGTTTTTCGGTGAAAACACCAGTCTTAGAGCCATTCAACCCGTTCAGGGATACTCGTACGTAAGTTTCAATCCAATCTCAGTTTCGGTGGGGTGTAGTCCGTATTTTCATGAGTGAAGTTGAGAACATCATGTATCGAGAAGTGGCATGTGTCTCTAGACCACCGCGGGATGGCTTTCAAACGGATGTCCGTACTCGCAGCAGTCTGTTTGTCAAAATTATCTATGGGCAGCAGATGGAACAATGCCCAATGCCGCAAATGGAGTAGTTCTCAGTGCACCACTGATACACATGCATGTATATTTTTGCACCTTAGCTAGTTAAGTGAGGTGGACAGCCCTATCAAGAGGAGGCCACCATACGATCACGCCATAGAGTAGTATTGTATATGCCTGATAAAGGACACGTACAGCCAACGAGTAATTTAAGGTTTCATACAACAGGTCCTACCTAAAGCCTTTTTCCTTTTCTTACGCGCTCAAGTAGATTGGCATTCCAGTTTAATTTTCTGTCCAAAATAAAACCATGGATCCTCACTGAAGGTGAGACTGGTGCCATTTTTCGTAGGAGGGTCTACGCGGGGAACTTTATATTTCCTCGTGAAGAGAACGAGTTCTGTTTTATGAGGCTTAACCACCAGTCCACATTTGGTGGCCCATCTGGTGAGCCGAAGGAGAGCATATTGGAGGATTTCATTGAGAGTGCTTGGGTGTTTGCCTGAGGCAGCAATAGCAATTTGATTCAACACGCTAGCTTTTTCCTAGCTTAGGTATGAAAAGGTCTTTAACCTCGGTCTATAATTTGAGAATGTGGACTAGACTTAGACAGCCCGATATGATGACTTTGAGCCATGGAAGCACAATGTCTTCACATTGCTGAATCTCAGCAGGAATGATGCCGTCAGGTCATGGGGACTTGAAGCTGCGCATGGCCAAACGGATCTTTTCTGTAGTTACTATGACCAAGGAGTTGCTGCACGGTGAAAATGTGTTTTCCGATCGCGAAACAGCAACAGCGTAGCTACCAAGAAAGTGGGTGTCCAGTTAGATGTCAATGGATTCCTCAGCAGAGGTGTTCCAGGATGCAAAAGTTAGCTGGGTGTTGAACTCCGTAGAACTATTGAGATAGTCTTTAGAAGAACACAGCTTGCTTAGAAGAATTATGAGCCAAAATCAATCAAATTCTTTTGAAATATTCAGGGTAACGATAGTCCTGTGGCCTGCCTGTGTCTGTATATAAGTTACAGAGCTCAGCAACAAAGTTTACCCTGACCAATGCCATGAGAATTTCAAATTAGCGACTAGAACATCTGTGCGTACCAATTAGACCCATATCGAAATACAAAAGCACTCCAGCAATGTCCACACAAGTTCCACAAGTGGCGAAATTCTGCTATCCACCCCTACCAACACAATGTAATAAAATATTTGTATGTAACTACCAAATGGGTATCACGTGCCATACGCCAAAGTTTATTATTGAAGCAATGACATTTATCGATCTAAGATAAGAATTTTGACAAATGCCAAATTCCCTGTCAAAAAAAAACTTATTATACAACCAACTTGAACTTCAAACTATACTTCAAGTAAGGGAGAAAATCTTTCCCACTTCTAACAGTTTTTTTTTTTTTCTGTAACTCTTAGTTATTCGTCCTTCTCACCCACATTTCTCCCTTCCACTCAATTCTCGTATTTATTGACAAGAAAAAATGAAGAAAAATCTTTACATCCCTACGCTGTGTTGTGACGTAACCTGGTAATGACATATTTTTCCTCCCTTCCAGGTGGCTAAACATTTCTCAACTGATGCAAGAAAATAGGGTGTGTTCCCAACTTGTCATTTTTTTTCTTTTGCATTTAATACGATTTAATATTTAGAATTAGATTTTATTTATCACACGTCACAAAAAAAAAAGGAGTCGAGGATGTGAAATCGATAACAATGTCGAAGAAGAATGAGATGTGGGAGAGCACATCTCCTGATTTTCGCGAGTTCTATTAATCAATAAAATTTATCTATAGATGAACTTGGTAGTCATTCAGCTGGAACACCGCCCTTTGCTAGAAAAAAAAGTCCTGACATTCTTAAGGACTAGGTATACACTCACCTTCTGTTGTTGAAAAATCCAAATATCTGTCGACAAATAAACAAACAATTTTACACAGCAAGTCCTTTATGCAACAAAATTGCTCTCACTCATGGAAGACAATATTATTTTGTTTTTTTGTTTTTAATTTAAAAATTAAAATTTTAAAAATATAGAACGATCACATTTTCTTTGCTTTTGAAAATCCTTGCCATACAAAAGCACACGCACACAGAGAAAACTTGGAGAAGAAAAGCGATAAACCTAAACTAAGTTGGAAACTACTAAACTGTTTTGAAAAAGTTCAGCGCGTGTAGACTATACTACCGGATCGCAGTGGAAGAGAACCGTGAATGTTGACGGGCTGTACGCTCTCTCCTTGTTATGTAGGGGGCATCATCTTTTCTGGCAAAAACAACCCTTGTTGAACATGGCTAAGAACAGTGCTGATACCGGGTTATTTGCGCTGTCCGTACAACTGCGTATTTCGTTAGAAATATTCTTATGCGATGTACTCATATGAAGCAGCAAGGGTGGCAGGGTGGTAGGCAGTTGGTTGTAAAAAAAAGCCTACGGGTTGTCTTGAAAATTCTCAAAAGAGGGGCAGAAATATGCTCATACCATAAATCGGAAGATTGTTCTTTTTTATTTTGCAAGTATTGTTTGTGGAATTCAAAGGCATGCGCAGAATTCTGTGTGGGTTGGTTGTTATGTAGTCGGGGGTTTTTTTTGTTATTCTTCGAAATTCGAAGTTTCATTCATAGGAGTGGATAGTGTAGAGAGAATCTGTATGCTATTTGAGGTTTTTTTTGCCATGAAACAGGGATACTCGACGTCGCAGCATTCTGTGTGGAAACGGATATTATGTGGGTATCACGTGCTATTGAACGATTCTCAAGGCCTGCTTTGCAAATTTCAGCATCATTTGTATTTTTAAAACACGGGTAGAATCGCCGTATCTGTGAACGGACGAAACGTCACCTAATTTGTATGCATGTTGCTGCTAAATCTACCAACAACACAACACAAATTACGTGAGGAGTCATCCGTTCACGGATGCCGCGATTCAACCCCAGATTTAAGTCGGTAATATGGATATTATTTGCATAAGGGTGAGGTTACACATGCGAGTCGATACAAAAGGAGCATTATATTCAGGTACAGCTGATCTCGACGTGTTTTATAGTTGGTTGTGCGTTTTGCGAAATCGTTTAAGATGATTAGCCGAAATGAGATACAAGTCTTATGAAATGTAACCCTGCATTGCGATTGATCGGGAAACTACTGACTGCCCAAAACTTGGCTTGGGCCAGTAGCGCAACAATCAAGTTCGTTATGAAGTGCTTACTTTACCTCCTAGTGGTGGTCCCCGGGCAACTATACGTATAAACCCTTATACGTGTAGGCTAAAATTGTAAGTGCGGGTTGTCTAGGGCCTTGATTCTAGGCTAGGTAACGTGCGCTACCGAAAATTTCTCGCTACAGAAACCGACACTATGCCTCGGATAAGGAATGATCATATGTTGACGACTTTTGGCTATTGTACCCGGACAAAGATAGGTTTCTGGAATGTAAAGACGCTCCTCGACTCGGGAAGCGAAGGTCCTTACAATGTCAGATTCCTCCAACTGGAAAAGGAATTCATGCGATATAAACTGGACATTTTGGGGGTAAGTGAAATCAGATGGTTAGCGGGCGAGTACCAGTCCCCAACGCGTAACACTGTACTACTCTATTCTGGAAGACCATCCGGAAGTCCGCGGGAATATGGAGGGCCTAATTTCCTGGCAGTCCCATGGTGATAGGATTTTGACGGTCAGATTCCGGACTAGAGTAAGACGCGTCACCATCATACAGTGTTACGCCCCAACGAATAGTTCGTCTGAGGACGAAAAGGAGAGCTTCTACAACCTCTAAAGTGCCGTCTTCAACACAACACCAAATGGAAACATTGTCATAGTGATGGAGGATTTGAATGCCAAGGTAGGCAACGACAACGAAGGGCTCAAACATGTAATCGGGAAGCATGGACTAGGCAACCGCAATGACAACGGCGAAAGGTTTGTGGATTTCTGCAATGCCAACCGCCTTGTGATAGGTGGCACCATGTTTGAGCAAAAGACCTGCCACAAAGTCAGCTGGGTTTCCAACGACAGGCAAGCAACCTCCAATCAAATTGACCATTTTGCCATCAGCCGCCGCTTTAGAAGTAGTCTCCTGGACGTCCGAAACAGGCGAGGGGCAGATGTGGGGATAGTACGTGATCACCATCTTATGATAGCTACTCTCCAACTACGCACTGCTGCAGTTCGAAGATCCCACGACAACACAAGAATGTCCAGGTTCAACATCGATAGACTTAGATGATGATGATGATTAGAGATGACCACATCAACACCCTGCGGATTATCATCGAACAGTGTGTTGAATATCGATCGCCACTGGACCTGCTGTTCATCGATTTTGAGAAGGCGTTCGATAGTGTCAACAGGGAGTTTATTTGGCGTGACTTACGCAGGAGAGGCATTCTCGATAAACTAATTGCTATTATCAAAGCTACATATGAAGGCTCTAAATGTCACGTTCTGCACAGGGGGAGGTTGTCTGAGGAATTTGAGATCCAAAGTGGGGTAAGACAAGGCTGTATCCTTTCACTAATATTATTCCTATTGGTGATTAGTGATGTGCATCATGCAGCTTTGTCGACGGGAAACGGAGGAATTCGATGGACTCTTACATCTCAACTGAAACATCTTGACTACGCAGATGATGTATGCTTACTCTCCCACAGAATTATGGACCTCCACCAAATGACAGCAGATGTGGAGAGGGAGGCAGGTGGCGTCGGGCGGAAAATTAATACGGCAAAAACTAAAATTATCAGCCTTGGAACTAACTCATCGGCTCAAATATGCATAGCTGGACAACCGGTAGAGAGAGTAGAGGACTTCCAGTATCTTGGGAGTATTGTCTCGACCGATGGTGGAACCGAACTGGATATAGCCAACAGGATCGCCAAAGCAAAGTCCGCGTTCGGTATGTTGTTCAAAATATGGCGAAGCAATGCAATCAGTTTGAGCACCAAAATAAGACTGTTCCGCTCCAACGTTGAATCCGTGCTGTTATATGGTTGCAGCACGTTGAGAGTGACCACTACTATCACCAGAAAGCTGCAAACGTTTGTTAATAGGTGCCTGCGCAATATCTTAAGGATTTTCTGGCCCAATCGTATCTCTAACAAACACCTTTACGAGAGAACGGGTCAGGAACCAATAGGCACAACCATTCAACGGCGGAAGTGGCAGTGGATTGGTCACACGTTCCGTAAGGGTGACAGTTCCATAGCGAACCATGCTATGCAATGGAACCCTTTCACTCAGGATGGCAGAAGACCTGGCGGTCCGAGGAGAACACGGCGCAGAACAGTCGAGAAGGAGGCACGGCAGTTAGGGAAAAGTTGGAGAGAACTCAGACACATTGCCAGAAACCGTACACGATGGCCCGTAGGCGTAGTAGAGGCCCTAGGACCAACAAGGGGATACAGGACATAAGTAAGTAAATGTAACCCTCACTTTGGCTTAGGCTTACAGAGTACTATATCAGACATTCTTTTGCACCTGCCTCCTCTAGGTATCTATAGCAAACAAGTGGCAGCGTGTGCAGCCACCCGTATGAATGCCATATTTCAGTGGTTCAGTCTAGGTACAGGACACTCCACTATTCTCAATAATCTTGAATACCTTGCACAAGACACCGACTATGTACTTCCACAACTTCTGTTTGATAAAAACTTTGAAACCCAGATCCCCTCCAGACTGGAATGGGAATGGGAGCTAGGAACACAAGAGAAATCCATTTGCTTTTACACAGATGGATCCAAAACAAAGTCGGGAGTGGGAGGAGGTGTCTTCTTCCAACAACTAAACATTCGTATATCTTTTCGCCTCCTTAACCACTGTAGCGTCTTCCAGGTGGAGGTAATCACAATTAAAGAAGCCTTGTCGTGGCTGAAGTACAATGTGATATCCTGGAATCTGTTACCTTCAACTCGCAAACAACGAGATGGCCAAACAGTTCAACATTCACCTAATTTGGGTGCCAGGGCAAAGTGACATTCCAAGAAATTGCTCGGCCAAGCAACTTGCCAAGCAGGGCACCTGTCTACCGATTTTGTCGAACAAGGCGAGTCTCGACATGCCTCTCGCTACAGTGAAACTGCTACTTAAGCTCAACACCATTAGCGCGACCAATCCCAGGTGGGCTAACGGCGTTACGTGCCTCATTACTAAACAGATCTGGCCTGAACTGGATCAGAAACGCTTCAACCGCCTTATCGGGCTAAAACGGTCGCTCATCGCAACAACAGTAGGTGCCATTACGGGGCACTGCATCAACAGAAGGCATGCCATCAGGCAAGGTATTTTAACCAATGACTTCTGCAGAAGATGCAGGGACGAAGATAAGAGAAAACCATACTACATCTTCTTTGTATGTGCCAGGCAGTCTCTGCTCGTGGGCGCCGTGGCGTAAGTGGTTAGCGTGTCGGATCACTACGCATGAGGTTCCAAGTTCGAATCCCAGAAAACATTAAACAGTTTTTTCACGGTCCCACCTCTCGCGAGCGTCTGACAAACATCCGAGAGTATTGTTGTCACGAAAAAGCTTCTCAAATTGCCGTTCGGATTCGGCACTAAACTGTAGGTACCTTCCATTCGTGTGAAAAAATATAACGCACACAACATGAGTGGTTGCGAGAAGCTAGTCCCTGGCACTTTAAAGAGCTGTTGCGCCAAATATTTGTTTTTTTTTGTTTTGCAGACTCTGCTCGCAGAAGACTACACTTAGGAGTCCACCCCTTCGACAATTTAGGCGAGCTAGCTAACGTCAGTATCGGCAATCTCCAGCGCTTCATAACAAGCTCCAACTGGTTCCAGTGGTAGTTCTCCCTGGGGACGATAGATCCATGTGGCACCACAATGGGCCTAGTCTGGACTAAGTGAGGCTGCATTCTGCAGCAATATCCAAGCTAAAATCCAACAAGGCTGCAGACGGCTTACCGGCCGAACTTTTCAATGTAGTTGGTGATGAATTGGTGGAGAGCATACACCAACTCATCTCTAAGATTTGGTCAGACGAATGTATGCCTGATGAATGGAATCTCAGCATCGTTTGCCCGATTCAGAAGAAGGGAGACCCCCTAAACTGCGCCAATTATAGAGGCATCGGTCTCCTCAACATCGCATACAAGATCTTTGCTGCGATATTGTGTGAACGCCTGAAACCTTTTATCAACAGTCTGCTTGGCCCCTATCAGTACAGTTTCAGGCCAGGAAAGTGCACCATCGATCAAATCTTTACACTTCGACAGATCCTGGAGAAAACCCAAGAAGTTCAAATCGATACTCATCATCTCTTTATCGATTTCAAGTCACCGGTGCGTTTGGAAGCATTGAGGCGGAAGCGGCCAAAATGGGTTTGGCGATAAACGAGGGCAAAATCAGGAAAATGCTGTTAAGAAGAAGGCACAATCAAGACTGACGAATTGGACAGAAGGCCACAGTGGGCCGCTACAACTTCGAGATAGTAAAGGACTTTGTCTACCTTGGTTCTGCTATCAGCTCTGATAATGATACCAGCGCAGAAATCAAGCGAAGAATAACTCCTGCCAATCGCTGTTTCTTTGGGCTAATAAGGCAATTCAACAGTAACGCCCTTTCTCGAACAACTAAGGAAACTTTATATAAGACCCTGATCATCCCTGTCCTGCTTTACGGCGCTGAAACATGGGCTTTATTGAAAGCGGATGAAGATATCCTTGATCGTTTCGAGAGAAAAATTCTTCGTAAGATATTCGTTCTCGTTTGTGTTGACGGGTTTTGAAGGAGAAGATTCAATGATGAACTACACGAGCTGTACAGCGACATTGACCTAGTAAAAAAAAAACTGCGTACTGGGCGTTTGAGATGGCTAGAACATGTAGAGCAGATGGACACCAACGCTCCGGTCCGCAGAGTCTTCAAATCTAACCGGGAGGGTCGAAGTAGTAGAAGGTCTTCTCGCCGTAGGTGGCGCGCACAAGTTCAAGGGGTCCTCGACCAACTTGGACTGCACACCTGGAGGCAATTAGCTAAAGACCAAGATAAATGGAGATGCTTGTTGGTTGGAACCAGGTTCACCTCGAACTGTAGCTCCACCTAAGTAAATAAGTAATAAAAAGAAAAACTTGAATAAGGGTTGTTCATATTTTAAAACCTTCAATTGTTGATCAATTAAAAGGAAAAACACAATGCTCCACTTCAAACTCTTGTATTCTGCGAAGACCAAGTTGTCTCCATTTTCATCGATATACCCATACACATGTCAAGGATATGAAAGGCACACCTACATAAACGTTGCTGATTCCCTTTACTCATTTCCATTGACAACATCTCATTTTATTTTGTTTTCATTATATCCTTCAAAGCAAAACAACAAGAGATAGGTACCCAACAGTCCCGAGGGCAAGAACTCCCTAGCAATGCCACCCACTATGCAAAGTAAATATGTAAAAAAACAAACATCCCTCTCCGCTCTCTTCCTCTGCCTCTGTAGAACAAAAATCGAGGATAACACAACAATAGAACCTCAAGGACAAACGAACAAAACTCTTGTGGGTGCGCGCTCGTTAGACAAAAGTAAAAATCGTCCTTGGGATGTTAACCACGACGCAAAGTAGCCTAATTTCCATTATAATTTCCACAACGCACCATGGTGTTTGAGAGGACCTCACACACGGCGAAAGGAGGAATCTATCTTCTGCCAGAATGATGTCACTAACACATTTAGCAAATTAGAATTTGTAATATATACGAGATATCTCCGCCTGAATAGTGCAAAAAAAAATAACAATCTTCAACCCCACACACTCACTTACCTTCTCTTCGCTGTAATCCCCACGGAGGCTGATGTAATATTCAGAGTTTGATGTAGCAGAGAATTAACGGCTCCAGGATGTTGTTGCTCTGCACTGCTGGCGCTATGTAGATGTCTGCTCCATCCTGGATCAGTATAGCATCGAGGACGTGGATAGATACCACTACCGCTACCATCTGCTCGTGGAAACATTTATTAATACCCATGCACAACACAGAACACAGAGTCACTACTGGAAGACGTAACCTTGATTTCGGAATTCCACAGATCGTGATCGAATTTTGCAGGACGACGGTGTCGTCTCAGGACTAGGAGTATCATTCACTTTCAAGTAATCCATTTACGAGTTACTGTCACCAAATTATACAACACCACCACTTGCTCTGACTATCCGGCAGAGATACAAACAACCCACACGCGATCTAATCTAGTGCCAGTGTGAGCAGCACCGGTTTACTAGTGGTATATCCGAATAGAAAATCAATTTTACCGTTTTGTTAATTAACATTTAAAAGACGAACGGCGTTTTTTTTTTTTTGTCGATTTCGTTGCCATTTTACTTTATTTTGCGGAGCTTTTGCTATTCGGTCTGTTGCTCTCACACTCCCACTGCCGCCGACTTTTGCTGTCTATTTTGTCAGCTTAGGAATGTAAATGTAAACAGACACAAGTGGCTGTGTGTCAAGAACTCTCCGATTTCGAGGACTGTTTCTCGCCCGGCTATTGATAGAAATGTAAAAATCTCATTGCGGCTGGGGTTTTACAACAAAGTGGGGATAACCTCTGGTTGGGAAGGCATAGGAGGTGGCATTCTTTGCTTAGAAAGGCATAGGAGGTGGAACCTACCGAGTGCCAGATTGTCGCAGTCTGTGCACCTCTTTTAAAAAGTTCCGTCAATCGATATTGGTTTAGGGAAAAAAAAAGTTATGAGGATTTTCATAGAACTGCATATGTGCAGTTCGTTTTTTTATTTTTTTATTTCGGGAAACAATCTATGCCTGCTATGATGTATGCGACTGATGCAGTTGCCAAATTGGGTTCGTTTTGTTGACCCGGCATATTGCAGACAATTACGTGTGTGTTTTACAACCCTCTTTAGCCTCTTTAAGAGGAGGGGACATACAGCCATGGACACATAAATAGCACAAATGAATAAAAACTGATTGTGCTGTGAGTGACAAAAACAGCAATATACAGTCCCGAAAGTCCTACGTATAGCCCTTAAAAGTGCTAAGTCAGAGGTTATAGACAAAATGTTAATGCTTTAATGTTTTTTTAATTAGATAACATATTATTGTTCAAAAATATGATTCAAAGCGAAAAAGAAGTCATTTCTTCACAATAATTCAACGAAAACAAGAAAAAAAAAATTTAATTCACGAAAGTCTACATACATCGTCTTAATACTCCAGAGTTAGTCATCTTGAAGATTTCCTTGACACCAAGAACTTTAAAATAGAACCATTCTACCAGATGGATTCTGTCGAGCCTTATCGTTCAGTTTTTTAAGGATGGTATTTTGGAGCTTTTGAAATTTCTCCGGATGGGTATTGGATGCATTGCCCCACGCAAGCACACCATACCTTAGTTTTGACTCAACTAGCGCGTGTTAAACTTGCTTTTGGACATGCAAAGTTGAGTAATTTTTAAGGTAGACCAGCTCGAACCGAGCTTTCTTAAGATCAGAGCGGAGTTTGTCGATATGCTCATCCCATAAAAAGTGGTTCTCGATGGTTACACCTAGGTATTTATAGCTTTCGACTCTCTCAACCAAATCCTCCTGATGACTTCCAATACAGCTATAGTTCTTCAAATACATCCCTTGTTGAGTAGGCTTGTGATGATGTCCACGAATATGCATTATTTTCGTTTTCGATGGATTTGTAACCAACCCGCTGTCGTGGCACCATTCAACTGCATTATGGAGCTCGTCTATTGCAGTATCGAGGTATCTATGCTCCACCACTATCGCCGTGTCGTCTGCATACGCAAATGAAATACTATTCTTGAACACCCTAAGTAATTCATTTGTCATAACACAATTGTCGTCGCCGAACTTTTCCTTCAACTTAATGCGAAAAGATCCATTATTTAGGTAGTCCCTCAGCCAGTCAGCTAACACCCCACCAATTCCTAGTCTTTCCAGTGCCGATATTATTTTTGAATTGTTAAACTTATCGAAGGGCTTACTGATCTCCATGAAAACTACCAGGACATGATGATTTTTATTGAGACTTACATTAACAACATTCGTGAATTCCGCGAGCAGCTTACTTACTTACTTAGGTGGCGGTACAGTTCGGGGTGAACCTCGGCCTCAATCAACAAGCCTCTCCATTCAGCTCGGTCTTTAGCTAATTGCCTCCAGTTGCGCACTCCAAGTTGGTCGAGGTCCCCTTGAACTTGTGCGCGCCACCTACGGCGACGATTCCCTCTACTGCGTCGTCCCTCGGGGTTAGATTCGAAGACTCTGCGGGCCGGAGCGTTGGTGTCCATTCGCTTTACATGTCCTAGCCATCTCAGACGTCCAAAACGCATTTTTTTGACTAGGTCGATGTCGCTGTACAGCTCGTATAGTTCGTGATTGAATCTTCTCCTCCAAAACCCATCAACGCAAACGGGACCGAAAATCTTACGAAGAATTTTTCTCTCGAAACGACCAAAGATATATTCATCCTATTTTAATAAAGTCCATGTTTCAGCGCCGTAAAGCAGGACTGGGATGATCAAGGTCTTATACAGAGTCTCCTTAGTTGTTCGAGATAGGGCTTTACTGTTGAATTGCCTTATAAGCCCAAAAAACAGAGATTGGCAGGAGTTATTCTTCGATTGATTTCTGCGCTGATCTTGTTTGTAGAATTTATAGCAGAGCCAAGGTAGACAAAGTCCCTTACTACCTCGAAGTTATAGCGGCCCACTGTGACGTTTTGTCCAATTCGTCGCTGTTGGCTTTCCCTTCTTGTTGACAGCATATACTTGGTTTTGCCCTCGTTTATCCCTAAACCCATTTTGGCCGCTTCCGCCTCAATGCTTGCAAACGCACCGGTGACAGCCCGCTGAGTTCTTCCGATAATGTCTATATCGTCGGCGTATGCAAGCAGTTGTACAGACTTGTAATAGATTGTGCCTCCGGTGTTGACTTGTGAGTTCCGCACAATCCGTTCAAGTACAATGTTAAAGAAGTCACATGACAGCGCGTCACCTTGTCTAAAACCTTTTTTGATATCAAAGGACTCGGTGAGGTCATTACAGACCTTGATGGAGCAGCGAGCGTTCTCCATCGTCAGCCTGCACAGACGGACAAGTTTGGCAGGGATGTCAGAACTAGACATGGCTATAGATGCTGTCATAGGCGGCCTTGAAATCGATAAGGAGGTGGTGAGTATCGATTTGGAATTCTTGGGTTTTGTCCAGGATCTGCCGAAGTGTGAATATTTGATCGATGGTGCACTTTCCTGGCCTGAAACCGCACTGATAGGGTCCAATCAGGCTGTTCATAAAAGGTTTCAGGCGTTCACACAATATCACAGAAAAGATCTTGTATGCGATGTTGAGGAGACTGATGCCTCTATAATTGGCGCAGTCTGACCAAATCTTAGAGATGAGTTGGTGTATGCACTCTACCAATTCATCCCCAGCTGCATTAAAACGTTCGGCCGGTAAGCCGTCAGGTCCAGCAGCCTTGTTGGATTTTAGCTTGGATATTGCTATCCTCACTTCGTTTTGGTCAGGTGGACGGACATTTTGACTATCATCGTCTATGTTGAATGGTTTATTCTGCCTGACAGCGGGATGTTGATCTTCGTCGCCGTTATACAGTCTGCAGAAGCAGTTTTTCCATATTCTCAGCACCGACTGTGATTCTACTACGAGGTTTCCATTTTCATCTCAACATGTTTCTGTACGGGTATTGCTCCTCTGACACATTCTTTTTACCTTTTGGTAAAACTTCCGTACATTGTTCCTGTAGTTATAGACTCTCGATATTCTCAAACGCGCGCTTCTCATGCTCTTTCTTCTTCTTTTGGAGAAGCCGATGTTCTTCCCGTCTCTTTTGCTCGTAGAGCTCACTATCTTCAAAATAGCCGCCCAAAGAAGGGAGAATGCTCAGGAGATTCGTTCGCCAAAGTTCATTAGCAATGCTCATGGCCAGCTTCTTGTGGATGACGACCAAATTCTGCAGAGGTGGCGGCAGTATTGTGAAGAGCTTTTAAATGAACAGTTTCCCCGGCTATACTTTCAAAGAGCCACCCCTAACTGTGAAGAAATAGCCGACATTACAGTCGAAGAAGTTAGTGAGGCGGTCAAATACTCCAAAAAACGAAAAGCGGTAGGGCCAGACGAAATACGCTCTGAGTTCTGGAAAAAGATGGGAGACATCGAGTTCAGATGGCTCAGAATTCTCATCTCCAAATTCGTGAGAGGTGATCCAATGCCGAATCAATGGAGGGAAAGTTACCTCCTCCCTGTATACAAAGGGAAGGGTGATACGCAAAACTGTGATAACTACCGTTCGATCAAGCTGATGTCACACACCATGAAGATCGTTGAGCGGGTATTAGGTGGCCGACTGCGAAAAATAATACGGCTATCTGATGATCAGTGCGGGTTTGTCTCGGGTAAATCAACCACAGATGCAATCCAAAGTATAAGGATCATAATGGAAAAACATCGTGATTCCTTAAGGGATTTGCATATTGTATTGGTGGACTTTGAAAATGCATTCGACAGACAACCACGAGATCTGATATGGGTGGCGGTAAGACATCGAGGCGTTCCAGAAATCTATGTACAGATGATCATGGACATGTACGAGGGAGCAAAGACAAGAGTAAGATGCACCGCTGGAGTAACCGAAGAGTTCCCAATCAAAGTCGGGGTGCACCAGGGAAGCGTCTTAAGTCCTTTGCTCTTGATTATCTGCTTGAAGGTAAAGTGATGGACTCCAAGGTACATCAATTAATCTTTGCTGACGATGGAGCCATCATAAGTGAGGATCCTACATCCCTGCAACGAGCACTTGATGTGGGGACGCTCTGGAGGGAAATGGGTATCGCATTAGTTGAAAAAAGACAGAGTACTTGTGCTGCCCGTTCTCTGATCCACTCAGGCCTATTCCAGACATTTATTTGAATGGAAAAGTGCTTCCCAAGTGCGAAAAGTTCAAATATCTGGGATCTATGATCAATAGCAAAGCAACTTGTGATGACGACATTAATCATCGCGTAAGCGTAGGGTGGATGAAGTGGCGAGAAAATTCCGCTATCTTCTGTGTCAGAAAAATGCCCCCTAAGTTGAAAGGAAGGCTCTACACCGCAGTTGTACGTCCAGCGCTTACATACGGTTCACAATGTTAGACGATGTACAAAAAGTATGAGAGTAAATTAACGGCAGCTGAGATGAAGATGCTTCGCATGACAGCAGGAGTGACCAAGCTTGATCGAATAAGAAGTTCGAAGATCCGTGGAAGCTTTCACATCAAGGAAACCATCGTACAAAAATTAGAGCACGACCGGCTCAGCTGGTATTGCCACGTTCAAAGAAGAGATCATTTGAACCCTGTTAAAAAGGCAATATCTATGCACGTTCCAAAGACATCGCGATGTAGGAAAGGCAGGCCTATAAATGCCTGGATCAGACAAATGCGACGACATCGGCATTTCATTGGCCTCAGTAACCGAGTGATCCAAAATCGGCAGGCCTGCCGATATTTTCTGAGGTCAAATAGGCGAACCCCACAGGCGGATCAGTAGAAATGCGGTGAAGTGGGAGGGCTGTGATCCCTTGTTTTCGGAACATAGCCTCGCTGATAAAAGGAAGAAGAAGAAGAAGAAGCTCACGAGCAGCTCTCGTCTTCCTTTGCAGCGCCGCTTTGTATGCCTCTTGTTTTGCTGCATGCACTCGCCGGCATTCTTCGTCAAACCAGGGGTTCGCGGTGATGGGCGAGCGAGGTCCAGCACATCAGTCGCGGCGCTTCTGATGGCATGTTGTCAGCGTTGCCACTGGTCTTCGGCACTTGATGCTGGTGGCATAGGGGTGATTGAGAGATTTCGGGATACACGTTCAGCGAAGAGTCTGGCGATCTCTTACGATTGTAGCTTTTCGACGTTAAATTTTTTCACAGTGATTCTTCTTCGTTGCTCAGATTGGGATGTCCGCATTCGTACCTTGCCTACAACAAGGTAATGATTCGAGTCTATGTTGGCCGCTCGGAAGGTCCGGATATCCAGAAAACTGAGGGCATGCCTTGCGTCGATCGCAATATGATCAATTTGGTTCATCGTTACATGATAATTGGAGGAAACCATGTGCTTGCGATGGTGACATTTCACTCCACAGCGAAATCAATTAGCCTTAGTCCGTTATCAGACGTGGTGTCGTGTAGGCTATGCTTACCGACTGCCCTACCAAAGACGTCCTCCTTTCCTATTTTGGCGTTAAAATCGCTCAATACGATTTTAACGTCGCATTTAGGACATTGCTCATATATCTTGTCGAGGAGCTCGTAGAAACACTCTTTGGTGGCAGGGTCCTTTTCTTCCATGGGGGCATGAACACATATTAGGCTTATGTTAGCGAATTTAGCCTTGATTCGGATAGTCATAATACGCTCGCTCACGTGTCGGAAGCTTAAGACTTCTTGCCTAAGTCTGCCGCGTATGACAAATCCGCATCCGAATAAGCGTTGCCTGTTCCCTCTATAGCAATCACCGTAGTAGATGTCACAGTTTTTCATCCTCTTTTTGCCCGGCCCATCCCATCGCACTTTCTGGATGGCGGTAACATCTGCTTTATAGCAGTCTAGGGCCTCTGCTAGTTGTTCGGCTGCACGTGGTCTGTAAAGGGACATTCCACGTACAGATCCGAAGGTCGTTGTCTTTATTTCGATTGCTGGGGTCGTCATTAGTTGAGTCATCCTTATCCGAGGCTTTTGGTTGTTTCGGGACCATAGATTTTTTACGTGGTAGGGAAGTTACCCCGACGGCACAACCCCCAACCTGGAGGGCCAGTTCCTTAATTATTCCCCTAGGACGAGGGGCCGGGTTCACCGGTGCCAGTAGTCCACAACGGGAGTATGAGCGCTGCCGTTATCCCATTAAGGGCTCCTCCGCCACCATCTCTATTCCAATGTCCTGACCAACATTGGAAATTCCTTACCGACCTGTGATCCGAATACGTCGAAGCAGCTCGCGCAAGGTATTCACTAAGTTCAACCTAACTGGCACTATAGACGCCACCGTTGACTCCGTCTAGGGAAATCGTCCGCTGCCGCCTGGAATAGGAAGAAGTGCTCTAGTGAGAAAACACTCTTCCCCCCTTCTCTCATCTGCTGCTGCCAAGAATCCGCCAAACGGGGTTGGTTACCCATTTCTTGGATTAAGGTACTAGGCACCCGCCTGTCACCTCGTGGAGGTTGAGAGTAGGAGTTGGTTGGCCGCGAGCAGCTTACCAATACTTTTATTCTTTTGAAAGCCGTACTGCTTTGAATGTACAATATTATAATTGTCTATAAATTTCAAAAGTCGCTTTACTACTACCTCTTCATGGCACTTCTCAATTACCGGCAGAATTGATATTGGTCTGTAGTTTTCCACTATTCCTTAGAATCTTAGTTTGATTTAGGCTTAGGTTCACAAATCTTGTTATCAGAGGCAAAAATGAGATTTCAAGTCTATTGCTATCATGCCGTCAGCTCCTGGTGATTTATTAATATCCATACTTCTAAGGATATTTAACACTTCGATGTTTTTTGCTTTCTCAACGAAAATAGAATTCCGAACAAAGTTGCTACTATTGTTAAAACTGGTTATATCACAATATATCACAATGGACTATAGGCAAGGTGTTTTCGGAAAAATGGTCAGCATACTTATTCGATAAAGTCGTCAGACATTTATCGATCGAGAAATTTTTGGCTACTACCTCATCCAGGCTAAGTTTTTTACGATCCATTATTTCATTTATTATTTTCCACATTTTCCTGGAAACTTGACTCGCTTGAGTGAACGGATTTTTACAAAACACTGCCTTTTGAACGTTGATTCCTTTATTGAGTTTATTTCAGAAACGTTTGTGCTCAATTTCATAGAACTTATTTTGCACCCTGAGATGACAAGTGTCGTAACTTCCAAAATAACAATTTTGGGATTTTGATTGGTTCTAATGTATTATTAATAGGAACACAGTTGTAGCTAGCCAACAACAGTTTTACAGTTTACAAAAAATGCGCAGCCTCTGAGAGAAAGACTGTTGTATGAGTATATTACATACCACGAAGACCTGCTTTTGGAAGTTATTACACTTGTCATCTCAGGGTGCGATTTAGCCTGTTGCTTTTCCAATTTCTGTACAGCTCATCCCTTTTGTGACATTTTCCAAAGAGTTCAGGTGACATCTATGTGTCTTCTTGGCATGGAAAGGACTAGATTTTCGGTGAAGTCAGGGGTGATTGAAGCCCAGGCATTCGAAAGAGCAGTCTTTAAGGAACTCTGATGTGTAATCTTAAATTGCCAACCCTGCGTTCCACTTCATCCCAGATATGGTCTATTGCATTTAGATCTACTAATTGCGAAGTTGGATGCAGTTGCTTTGGGACCCTAAGCACCAGTCACTCTTTTATAATTTTTGTCGTATGCTTAGGATTGTTGTTCTGGTGTAGTACCCAGCTGTTTCCAAGCCCTAGTGCCTCAACAGAGACATGCGAGTTAAAACGCAAACAAACCTGAAAAAGCGAGATTTCATGATATAACGTTTTTTTTATAATTTGCGCGCACTCAAAGGGTTATGAATACCTTTAACATGTTTACACACAGTGCGGGCGTTGGAAAGGATGGATAGAGAGAGAGAGAGAAAGATTTTTGGTGTAGTGGTTCTTAAAGGTCAGTTGTTTATGCTTCAGAGATTCTCCGGGGGTGGCGTCCAGATAACTGGGAAGATTTTTTGTTATTTTTTGTCTTTGCTTCTGATTCACAATACTTTTTTCCGGATAACCGATGTCAAGAGCAAATCACCATCAAAAGAGCGAACAATTTTTCCAGCCACATGAGCAAGCTACTGCCAGTGTTATGCCTTCGCAGTAGTGTTCACACAAGCTTTCGCAAATGATCGGACTGACTTTATATATTTCATGAGAAATAAATAAATGCTTGCTGACATCAGAATTTGAACCATGAACCATTAGCGTGGCAATTGACGACGTTACCACTACACCATTGCCACCCCCGGAGAATTCTTCAGACCAGCGTTTCACAAAACCAAGGGTGGAGTTAGCTCTGATAATAATGTTATCAATATGACAGCGAAAATTTATTGTAGTTCTCTGTCACAGATTACACCCAGATCACGCAATAAAAGCACATAAGAAAAGGACTCGTTAGAGATAATATAGCATCTAGGGACTGGTGGAAGAGGCTTACGGGAATATGTAATGGCCCGGCATTTGTTGACATTGAGCTCAAGGAAATTTTGTTGGCACCAGGTTGAGAACTTATTCAAATCAGCTTGAAGTGGGCAAATGTCACCGCGGGAGGAAAATTGCCTGAACATTTTCATGTCATCAGCGTACAGATAAATAAAAAATAAATAAATATTTGGTGCAACATCTCTTTTAGTGCCAGGGCCTAGCTTCTCGCAACCACTCATGTTGTGTGCGATATATTTTTCACACGAATGGAAGGGACCTACAGTTTAGTGCCGTATCTGAAGGGCAATTTGTGTTGAGAAGCTTTCTCGAGACAACAATAGGCAGGATGTTTGTCAGACGTTCGCGAGATGTGGGACCGTAAAAAAACTTGTTGGTGTTTTCTGGGATTCGAACTTGGAACCTCACGCGCAGTCGTCTGACACACTAACCACTTACGCCACGGAGCCCATCGTAGACAGATAAGTAGGAATTTTCGATGATATACACCCCTATTATGGTTAGCGAATCGAACGTTCGACTCAAGTCGAACTGTCAGCGAATTGCTTATGTCGTGGTATTGCTGTAAGCAAACATTTTCATTCGAATAAAGAATAAGTGCAGACAAAGGAAAAAACAATTAAATCTCATCTGTGAAGTGTATAAAGCGACAAAAGTAATTTGCCGGGAGGTTCGACTTGAGTCGAACGTTCGATTCGCTAACCATAATAGGGGTGATAGTCTATGTCATGTATAGACAAAATAAAGATCAAATGACCAAGATGGCTTCCTTGAGGCACTCCGGATGTGGTCGGAAACCGAGCATCTACAGAGGACTTTGTATTGCCTTTCATTAAGATATAATTTGATCCACCCAATTAAACCCGATTGGAAGCCTAGTGCTTTATGCCCTATTATGGAACACAACTTCAGTTGTAGTTTGGTTGTAAATACAGAATTAGTATTATCGATCTCAACTTTAAGACAAACAATTGTCTGTCATCTGTCAATCCGAGTCAACTCCAAATGTTTGGTTGCCTGTTGTCTGTGCATTTTGGTTGTACTGTCAAAACCACACAACCTCGATTTTACAGTTGTAGTTGGTTGTTTGTGAAAAAGAGGGTAGGTTTTGTTAAAAAAAAAAATGGAGAAGTACAAATAAATAAAAATGGAAATAATTTAACAGTATTCTTACAGTCTGAAAGCTATAAACAAACACTTGAATTTTTATAGATCCCTTCAGAAAATTCCAAAAATTAGTTCGGTTGTATTGAAGTTGAGTTGTGTGAAAGACAACACAACCAAGTTGAGTTATGATTCATGATAGACAGAAAGTTTAAAAAAATGATTTCGTGCGATTTTATCGAAGGCTATACTAAAGTCGGTGGTAATTACATCGACTTCTTTGCCATCCTATAATGCGCACAGACTGTTGACCTTCCCTTAAGAAATCCATGTTGGTTCGGAGAAAAGATAGATTTGCAATGGAACAACATTGTATCATAAACGATACTTTCAAAGAGCTTCGGTATGCAGGAGAGTTTAGCGATTGGTCGGTAGCTGGAAAATTCGTTCTGAAGACCTTTTCTGTGAAAGGGGATTATGTAAGAGCTCTTCCAAATCATAGGGAAGACTTCCTCTAATGTAGAAATTGGGAAGAGAGCAGTAAGGGGTTGGGACAAATAGTTCACACAATTTTTCAAAACTATAGAGGGTATGCCATCAAGACCGGGAGAGTATTCGCGCGTTGAGTTTTTTTTATCTTTTCTTCTACGAGAGCCACGGATACATCGATGGAGTTTAATGAAGTTTGGGCACAGCTTTTCATGTAGGAGAAGTAATCAAGATCGACTTCAAGCAAGTGGTTGTTAAACGATTGGCTGAAGTAATGCCAATGCCCCCATAAGGGGATATACATAGGATCTAAGTTTTTTTTTTCGAGCATGGGTCCGCACATTCTAGAGTATCGTATCGCACATGCTTTGGGTATTGATACCCAAAGATTATCCTCGGCTGGAGCGCAGGTTAAGTTCAACGCTCTTGTACTGAGATCCTTCGATGTTATTGCGATCTAGTCACTGCGACTAATGAGCAAATTTTCTTTCACTGTTTGATTTAATGTATACCTAAGAAAACAGAGAGTTCCACCCACTGGCGTCGCTCATGAGCTCATAAAAATAAAAACAAAAAGGAAGCTATGCACACACCAGTCTAAGCGAGTGAAACATAAGTGGGATTTAGTCCACCCAAAACGTTGGGGGATAAATTCACTCTGAGCGCCCCTTCGCTCGTTGTTCTCGTTCTATAACGCTCGTATGCATGTGCATTTATGTTGTTACGTTTATAATAAGTGCTGTACCAATTTGAGTGGTGTTCGTCTTCTCAATCTCCTCACTAGGTTAGGTGTGTGTGGTCCAATAGTTGGGCGGCCTCAGGATTCGTGTGATGTCGAAGACGCTCATCGTGTTTTTTGGCGAGCCTTTTTACTTCATCTTTTACTGGTTCTATGCTCAAGTCTCCATGGAGGTCCTCATTCCGAACAGACTAGGGTGCATTGACAATCACCCCTATCATGGAATCCGTCGGAATTGAGTTTCACTTCACCTATTCGATTTGTGTGATCCAAGCATTTATAGGCCTGCCTCTCCTGCCTCGCGATGTCTTTGAAACATTCACCCCAATTCTTCAACTCGAATACGACAGTCGAACACGACCATGGTCGCATTTAGTTATTACAAAATCCGTACTTTACGAACACACTCGTACGAAATTTTTGACAGCCGTCGTATGCATCGCAACGCATACGAGTGTCGTATTTTTTCGCTATTACGGAGAATTCAACTGGTCGTTTAATGGTCGTATTCGCGTGGTATTTTACTCGCACTCAAAATTGGCTACGACTCGCCTTCAACGTGAAGCGAAATAGAAAAAAAAAATTTAAGTACATGTATTTTTACTCAAAATATCTGAATTTGTTGTTTTGTGTGCTTTTATTGTAGGAAAGTCACGAATCTTAGCCAATTTGAAAGGGTGGTGGTTTCTGCTATGCCAATAACACGGGGTGTTCCCAAGCGGTCCCCCATCTAAGTACAAACCGCGCCCGTCGCTACTTGATATCGGTGATCGGAGGAGAACTGATGCTCAGCATGTTATGGTCGTTGGCGTAATTATAATACACAACAAATTTCTCCGAATTTCTGCCAAATTCTCAACCGGCACCACTTCATCCTCTTCTTAGTCGAAAATGAGGTTATCAAATTGATATTTTTGATTTATTTAGTTCACCAAAAACTTTACTTTGATTTAAAATACACCGCCAAACTTATATGTTTCATTCTCTCTGATTGTTTGACATTTGCATAACTGCGATGATACGCGTTGGTTTTTTGGAGTTATCGTATACATTGCATACGAATCGAGGAATAGGAATTTAATTTTGATACGACTTTAAATACGAAAGAAAATACGACTGGGCATTCGACTTGAAGAATTGGGGTGATTTATTGATATTGCCTTTTTAACACGGTTCAAATGATCTCTTCTTTGAACGTGGCAATAACAGCTGAATCGGTCGCGCTCTATCTTTCGTAAGATGGTTTCCTTTTATCAACTGTCAATTGATTGTTAATTGACAATCGCAATAGGAGTGCTAGTAAGTAGTACAAACTCGACTCTGCCATTGCAGCAAGCCAGAAAAGAAGGTAACAAATTTGCATGATTGCATAAGTGGAACATTTAAAATTGTGTTAAAATGCTACAGAGAAGCGCATTGAAATTAATTAATACGAGTATTTCAAAATTCTGGACGACATGCTTTACCAATAAATAAAGTTAAGCTGTCTAGCTAACAAATATGTTTCAACCAAAGCTTAGCCTTAAACGGCATAACTTCTCCACTATTTCCCAATGGGAATGGCTCAAGCTTTTTATTTTTTACTTTTTCATTTTCCCGCCTCCCATTTTGGCAAACGTTATGCGCACACACCCACAAACGAACACTATTATTTTACTTTCGCTTGATTTAATAACATAACTCTCTTTATTTCTTTTTGTTCTTTTACTCTTTTCTTTAAATAACATTATTAAATTTAAATTTATATAATATATACGAGGTAATATCCGCTATTTAATAACGTAATTCATTTGTTTTGCTTTTCTTTATATATATAACTACAATTTCTCTACTTAAACGAATATTATTTTGAAAATTGGCAATGAAAGTTGTTTTACAAACGAACAAATTACAAAAAAAAAAATAATAAAAATACTTCGTAGAGGCGTAACTCCGCTGGTATAGCAGCGCTTAATTAGAACAAGACTGGAAGAAGATTGTTGCAGACGAGACGTGTTTAAAGTAGACAAAGAAATGTGCACTGTTATCGGAAAGAAGTAGAGGAAGAGGCATTTTCTGTTTCCACTCGCGCATCAATTTGTGTAGTCAAAGCCGAGGAATAGGTTACACCATCGACGGTGCCGTTCACCCATCATGCCCTCAGATTTTTTCAACGCCGACAGAAACGCATTCGACGAGTAGTCATACTTGGAGACTTTCGACAGCGGCTGCTGGTAGAAATCACTAGTGCTATTCAGCTTGACGCAATGGTCCACGATAAATTTTAGCACCGCACGGCGGTGATTCTCAAATGACTCTCGGGAGCCAAACATATTCTTTTGATCATCACAAAATTTGATGTCGTACGCAGCTAGATTGCAGCAGAAGAGAAAAGATTTTAGTTTCTCTTCACCGATTGCTTGCAAATCACTGCCCGGTAGAAGTGTACCCACGATATCTTCCGCCGAGCGCACTCCATTTATCAGATAAAAGTTTATAAGGTCTTTTATGTAAGTTAGGTTACTGGTTATCTCATCGCTGTCGTAGTAGCTAAATTCGAACAGTTTGTATAGCACCACTTGACGATAGTGGTAGCAGCTGTAGTCACCAATGTGCTTCCGCATGAATTTCTCTGTCAGCATTATCTCGGTTTTGAGGAGATGCGGCGCTTTTTGCAACACCCATTGCCGATGGGACCATGCATGATAGTTGCTCGAACTCCTATCCGCACAGCGATCACAGATTCCAATCTCGAAGGACCAGTCAATCGATTCGATACCTAAAACAAAAACAAAAACACAAAATAATCTAGTCATGAAGTCTGAGAATATTAGATTTTCTTACTCTCAAATGAGAACAACCACCGTCGATAGGCGAACGCTTCACTTGATTTCGGCTTCTTGGTCAATATCAAGGCGGAGTACTGGAACTCTTTGTGCACTTTCAGCTTGTTCTTCTGAATTAGCTGGCGGCGGATGTGCCAAAACGACGTCACATCGGGATTGATTAGTAATGCTACGTTAACATATTTAATGATTGAATCATTGTAGAGATATCGATTGGTGAGTTTCAACGAAACTATGGTTTTGTGGGCATAATCGTAGACATGCTTTGCACACCATGATTCAAGGCCAAGATTATGGTCCACATGGATGACGGGAGATTTATTTTGATTCAAAATTGTCGGGATTATTTCGAAGGATGATCTGGAAGAGCAAGCGTATACAGATGATGGATGAATTAAGTTTATCATGAGAATGATGGATGGATGGATGGATACCTTAACTTAGAGCAGCAGTCATTCTTTTCTTTATATCTTCTTAACATATTCTCTCTCAAAATACACTCAAAATCACGTAACATTCACTGATTAATACGATCAAATGTGGAACGAAAAACACGAGGTAATCTATTGCAGGGATTCAAAGGACACACACACACGGATAGAACACACACAAATAGATATTATTCCTCTAAAACTATCCCCTATGACTTGCTTCTTCATAATATTTGCCTTCCTATTCGACCATTGCATCGTTCTTCAAAGTTATGGAATCATCTTTGATATAGAACTTGCTATCTTGCAGTAACTACATCGAGTATACGTACATACGTGTTTTCTTTCAGAGGGCGCTAATATTTTCAGCTGGAAAGCTTTATCCTGATTTGATGCATTTAAACATCGCCTTGAATCTCAATTCAAATTGAGAGATCTACAATATTTGTGTCAAAATATTCTTTCAATATCAGCATTTCAGCTCTCCTTGAACCTATTACAGAACAATAAAATCAGGATTTCATTGAATTCAACCGGAGAACTTCGAAATCTTTTTTGTCTCTGATATTCACTCTATCTGCTTTATTCTTCTTCTCCTTTTTCTTTCTCATTGCAACTCCCAGTAAGAATCAAGGGGTTACTGCGATTAAAGCATTGAAAAATAACAAAGCGGTAGGACTTGAAGGAATTCATGTGGAGTACTTGCAAGCTTTGCCAACAATATCGGTTGAGCTCTTGCATCCGCTTGTAAAGAGAGCTTGGGTGTCCGAAAGTTCCTTAAATATAAAAAGCAGTATGTATCCATCCAATTAACACCCTGCAGACATCTTATTTCATTTTTTTAATTGCCACTAGGGGTGGTCCCTAGTACGTCGGACTTCCGCCGATTAAACCCTCTCCATCTACTTTGGGAATGCTTCTTGCATTACTTCAATATGTGGCGCCACTTTTATTAGCCTTTATGAGGCACAAATCTTTTATGGCCGTAACTGGGCAATGTCCAGTTCTACCTTCTGCATCTTTACCAATTTTTCGATTTAGGAGCGTACTCGGTTTCGGTTTTTATCATTCGTGCGCATTACCCTGACCTCCGTTTCCAATCTCTGTCTCTCTGCAAGCTACCTGGTGCATTCAAAGATCGTGTAATTTGAGTTGAGTCGTCATACTGACATGCTGAGCTTCTTATTTTCCCCATCCTATGTATTTGTTAAAGCACCCCTGTCCGGTAGGTAATTGTGTAAAGCAGAAAACCACTTCTCTACACGCTCTGTCCAATCCACGTTGTTTCTAATCAGTCTTGAATTCCATCTACTGCTAGTTTCTCTGCTTTAGCATTCTTGCCAGTGACCTATAGTCCTCCTCTTGGCTTCTATTGTTGCCGTTTCTATTCCAACCTTATGCATTTCTCTCGTATATACATTTTCTTTCGGTTCGCTGGTCAATGAGGATTACTGCCACGACTACGAGAACGGCTGGTTCTGAGACTGTTTGATAGGAAAAACTAATTTTTTTCGTCCCGCTGCTATTTGATTCTATACTGTTCTTGCAGGAGCGCATCAGCCCAGATCACACATCCATACAAAAGGGTAGATTGCGTGACTGTCATGAGTAGTTTGCGCCTGTTTGCCGTAGGTCCTCCCAAGTTTGTCATCAATCTGACCAATGTTCACTCCAAGTGTTTTACTGCAATATTGGTGGTTATTGCCACTAGACCTTACCGCATTTTCAAACATAGTTGGAATGTACCTCCTTGTCAGCAGAACTATCTGTCTTCTCTGTTTCTAAGCTCTGTCCATTATCTTACATCTATGACTGGGCGCGTCTCATGAGTTGACTTTGGTCATCGTAGGAAAAAATCTACAAGTCGAGTACTAGGATCATATTTGCATTGAATATCGATCATAACTTCATCAGCTTCGAGGAAGTATTCAACATTATCAACAAGAAGTTTGTTTGACTTGTCGTACGTGGGAGAGATATTCCAGATAAAATAAGTATTATTAAGACTACTTACGACCCCTGCATAGGGGTTAGCTGTTAGAAGAATTCAAGATTCTAAGTGCAATCAGACAAGGATGCATCCTTTTGTCAATATTGATTTTATTAGTGATTAGTGATATGCTTTGCTTTGTTGATGGGAAACGAAGAAATGCGATGGACAATTACATTTAACATAAAACGTATATACTACTCTGACGAAGTGTGCTTACTGTCATAGGATTACAGACCTTCACAAAATGATCAAAAACGTGGAGACTGAAGGTTAACACATCGGGAACGAAAATACTCAGCCGGGGTAGTTACTCTCCAGCTCAAAAAGATATTGCTGGACAAGTATGAGAGAGTTCCTTATCACTTGAAAGTATTGTCTCAGCCAATGGTGGAACCGAAGAGGATATCGCAAGTCGAATCACTGAATTGATGCCTATGGTCGAATCCCCCTATCCGTGAGCGGATGACTCGCCACGTAATTTGTATGGATGTTGTTGCTAGATCTACCAACAACACAATACAAATCACGTGACCAGTCATCCGTCCAAGGATGCGACGATTTTACCCCTGCTTTCAGAATGTTGGCACATACATATGGCGAAGCAATGCAATTAGTTTGAAGGCCAATTTAAGACTGCTTCGCTTCAATGCTGCGTCCACGGTATTATAGAGGCCTTGCACTTACAAGTGACTGCCACTATCACAAAAAATGTGCAAACATTTGTGAATCGGTGTCTAGCTGTGAATCGGTCATACTTCAATAAGCCAGTAGTTCCGCAGTAAAGTGCGCAATGACAACAGGTCGCGCGAGAGGTACATGACGTAGAACAGTGCAGTAATTCACCGATAACTGAAGAACATCGTCGCCAGAAACACTACGAAAATGGCAAGTAGGATTAGTAGGGCCTAGGACCTATAAGGGTGAACAAGATATAAGTCTGCATCCTGGATTCGGTTAGGTTAGAGTGGAAGGCTGCAGAATGCAACCTCAATTAGGCCAGACTAGGCACATTGTGGTACCACGTGGTTTATCATCCCCAGGGAGAACTGCCCCTGGAACCATTGGGAGCTTTTGGGAGCTTATTAGGAAGCGCTGGAGCCGATGCTGACGTTAGCTAGCTCGCCTAAGTTGTCGAAGATGTAGGCTCATAAGTGTAGTCTTCTTCGAGCGGAGAGGGCATGACACGTACAAAGAAGGAGTAGTATGGTTTTCTCCTCATCCTCGTCCATGCAACTTCTACATAAATCATTTGCTGAAATGCCTAGCCTGATAGCATGCCTACCGCTGATGCAGTGCTCGGTAATGACACCTACTGTAGTTGCGATGAGCGACCTTTTCAGCCCAATAAGGCGGTTGGAGCGTTTCCGATCCAGCTTAGGACAGATCTGTTTAGTAATGAGGCACATAGTGCTGCTGGCCAACCTGTGATTAAGTAGTAGTTTCACTGTAGCGAGAGGCATGCCGAGATTCGCCTTGCTCGACGAGATCGGCAGACAAGTTTCTTGGTTGGCAAGTTCGTAGGCCGAGAAGTTTCCTGGAATGTCCCTGTGCCCCGGCACCCAAATTAGAAGAATGTTGAACTGCTTGGCCATCTCGTTGAGAGACAATCGACAGTTAAGGTCTGTTTTTGAGTTAAAAGTTAACAGATTCCAGGGACTTGATCGCAACTCGACTGTCTGTAAAGATATCTCGCCTGGATATCACGTTGTACCTTAGCCATGAAAGGATTCTTTAATTGCCATGATCTCCAGCTGGAAGACGCTTCAGTGATTAGGGAGGTGAAAAGAGGAGCAATTTAAGATAGTTGAAATAAAAGGTATGTCATGTATCTAGACCGGACTACTGGGATATGGCCTTCATGCTTGTGACTGCACACGCTGCCACTTGTTTGCTATAGAAATCTAGAGGAGGCAGGTGCAAAACAATGTCAAGAGCCGCTGTTAGTGCTCCGCTGATGCACAAGCAGGCCGTTCTCTGCACACGGCCAAGTGAGGTTAGGTGTACAGCTTTTTCCAAAGGCGTCCACACTAACGTATGGTGTGATTACGGATACATAGAGCCAGTATGTAATTCGTGGCTGTAGTCCCATTTATTTTCTATTGCTTTCTTACAGTAGTACAGAGCTGTAGTTACTTTCTTCACTCGTTCTAGGATATTGGGTTTCCAGTTAAGTTTTTTGTGCAGGATGACATCCAAATATTTGGTTTTGTCTACAAGTGTCAGGCTAGTGCCGCATAGTTTTGAAGAGTCAAAGTGCGGAATTTTATATTTCCTTGTGAAGAGGACGAGTTTTGTTTTTGATGGGTTGACACTAAGACCACATTTATTAGTCAATTTCGAGAGCTTAAAAATGGCACCATCCTAAGAGGCAATTGGGATTGCATAATACCATAGGGAAGAAAGACCCGCACAATAAAACTAAGAACCTGCCTCCCCAATTATCAAAGAGACGTCGATTCAGATCATCGTCGTTTGCATCCGAGCCCACACGCATCCCACCCATTCCGTTAATCGCAAAAAACAAATACAAACAACCTTGCACCCTACTGCCACCCACTCCCACCAGCCACCATACCACACAATTTGCAGACTCTCCGCCGCTTTGGCGTGCAAACTTTCCTCCCTCAGCTTTTGCAGAAATCGCGTCTGATTTACAGCCCTGCCAAGAAAGTGAAACAGCAAAACAAAAAGATAAAAATAATTCCCATGCAATCCCACTCCCACCACTACCACGACACCTCGACAACAGCCACACAACCACCCGCCGCCAAGCACCAAAGCGGAGACCCAACAAAAACATGGTGCAGCGGGAAAAAAGAGAAAAAAAACTGCCTGCAGCGCACATTGCAGCCCTTGCTCTTCTCCATTATGTCAGAAACTAGGCTACTTCCACGTTAACCACCACCTTCCCCATCCCCTGCTCAGGGTCGACGGATATGGATGGATGGACGCACGATGGAAATGGGAACGCACACACACACACACGAGGCACAACAGAACGCAATTAAACAATTGAACTTACAAGTCGGAGTCCTTGAGGAAAACTGCATGAATATCGTTGATGATTTTCTCGCACAGTACTTCGTTTTCATTGTCCATTTTCCAGGCCTCTGCCCTCCTCCTCCTCCTCACGTATGAAGCACTGTCCGCCGACGATATTTTCTTCTAGCGTGTGGAAGTGGAGTTCTCTCTTCGCGGTTAGTGCTCGCGAATAATTAACATCGCAACTGGCGGCGGGGATGGCGATTGGATTGTGGATGGAGAATCTTTCAACAACACTTTAGTAGAACTTGCACCACATAAACAGTGACAGAGAGAAACGTGTATGCTGCACCAACATCACCGTTTGGGGGGTGAAAATAAAAAAAAAAAAAAATATAATAATTTGAAAGGAAAATCAAAATCACTTGGGGAAATGTCAAAAATGACAGGGCAGAGTGAAAGTTGCGTGGGACAGATGGTTATGTTGCGCAACGCTATCGCTGTTACGTGCAGAATTGAAATTGAATGTGATTGAATGCGGTGTGGACGGAAAAGAGAATTCGAGGAGCGCATTTTAGTTTAAAAAAATAAAAAAATGAGAGTGGTTGTGGCGTAAGTGGTTAGATCACTGCGCGTGAGGTTCCAAGTTCGAATCCCAGAAAACACCAAAAAGTTTTTTTGCGGTCCCACCTCTCGCGAACGTCTGACAAACATCCGAGAGTATTGTTGTCTCTAAAAAGCTTCTCAAAACAAATTGCCCTTCGGAAACGGCATTAAACTGGAAGTCCCTTCCAGTTGTGTCAAAAATATAACGCACACAACATGAGCGGTTGCGAGAACCTAGGCCCAGGCCCACTTAAAGAGCTGTTGCGCCAAGTATTTTTATTTATTTTTTTTAAATCATTTCCCTACAGACTGAAATTTCTTGAAATTTCAGTTGTTCTGTCTTTTTCATTAAAATGGAATCGTGCGGAGTAAAAATGGTTGCGACTAAAATATAGCATTAGCACATTTATTTAGCCTATCAGCAAATAAGTTTAACCCAAACACAAATACATTTAGCCCTTTAACAAATAACTTTAACCTAAAAGCAAATTTGTATAACATTTCAGCAAATATGTTTAACCATTTAACAAATATATTTAAACCAAAAGCAAATCATTTTAACCGTAACCAAGGAATAACGCATTACAAGATTTTAACGAACTCCCCTTGTAACTCTCACAAGTTTTGTTCATTTCTCCATAAACTTATAGAAAAACTGAAAAACTTATATCTTAATGGTAGCTTCTTAAAAATGGATAACACCAGAATCCATAAGACACAAGAAGTTCAGGACATGTTATTTATATATTACGAATTTCAGATTGAAATTTTTGCCTCCTTACTCTCCCATGCTTAATCCCATCGAAAAATCTTTTTCAAAAATGAAGGCGTTCGCAAGTCAAGTTTTAAGTGACTTCAGCAGGGACCATAACTTGGTGGCAGTTGTTGAAGATAGTTTGTGCAACAAATTACACGAACCGATTGCGCTTATTATTATTGTATGTAATGAGTTTTGGTTTTACTCATTCCAAAGGCAGCAAAAGTATTAAACACTTTTAAAAAATATTAATTTTGTTTTAGGAGGCTTCTAAGGTCTTATACAATACAAAGATGAAATAAATTTGTGTTTTGATTAAAATGATTTGCTTTTGGTTTAAATATATTTGTTCTTTGGTTAAACAAATTTGCTAAAAGTTTAAATATATTTGCTAAAATGTTAAACAAATTTGCTTTTAGGTTAAAGTTATTTGCTAATGGGCTAAATATATTTGTGTTTGGGTTAAACTTATTTGCTGTTAGGCTAAATACATGTGCAAATGCTATATATTAACGAATATAATAATAGACAAGCTTTGAGAAGAGGAAGAAGTGTCAAATGTTGTTAAAAGGAAAAGAATTTGGATAAAATATTAGTTGAGTCGGTTATTCGGGTCTCCTGATCATTCAAAAACGTCAGGTCGTCGTAATACCGTATATTGGGAATATAATCCTTTCTTCGGAAAACGGTTTTGATATTAGGCGTGTTTTTTAACGAGTCCATACCCATCTCATTTTTATTTTAAACGCAAAGAAACAACAAAACAAAAATGAGTATAAAATGAATATATATAATTTAGTCAGTAAATAAGTGAAGATCCTACATCCCTGCGACGAGCACTTGATGTGTGGGTGGACGTTTTGGAGGGAAATGGGTAATGGCTGGTATTGCCACATTCAAAGATGAGATCATTTGAACCCTGTTAAAAAGACAATATCAATGAACGCCCCAAAGATATCGCGAGGCAGGAAAGGCAGGCCTATAAACGCCTGGATCACATAAATGCGACGACATCGGCATTTCATTGGCTTCAGTAACCGAGTGATCTAAAATTGGCAAGCCTGTCGATATTTTCTTAGGTCAAATAGGCGAACCCCACAGGCGAATCAGTAGAAATGCAGTGAAGTGGGAGGGTTAAGATCCCTTGTTTTCGGATCATAACCTCGCTGAAAAAGGAAAAAGAAGAAAATTTAGTCAGTAAGCAAAGTGATTATAGCGAGTGAGTGCGGAGAATTGATTTCAATCTCAACCTCAGTCGTAGGTGGTTTTGTTAATCAAAATTTTTAGCTATCAATAAAAGTAATGCCAGTGCACAATTTAAAATATTTCAAAATTGAATTTATTTTAAAAAATCACGAAAAAAGAAAAAAATAATTTTTAAAGCACGTCTTGCTTCGATGAGTTTCTTAAGACGATTAATTTGAAAGTAAAATTTTGTTTGTCACATCGAAATTTAAAAAAAAAAAACTAAAATTACGCGGAAAACTAGGTTTACAGCAGCGTTGGAGTACTCCCCCTCGAGTAATTGTATTACTTTGGCGTTTGACAAAATTCAAAAATCAAATTCAGTCGTCTAAGCTTTTCACCCAAGCAAGTCGAGCATTTGAAAATTTACTTTTCATGTCATGACTTGGGTCCCGCCCTCGAGTGGACTGCGAGGTATTCAAATGAATTAATCGAGAAGAATTCACCACTGGAATTCAAGCTGCACAAATTGGCTTTCCTGCAAATCGTGTCGCGTGGTATGGAGGCTCAAGGGGAGGCAATCGCATACGCACGCAATAATTTCAATAAATTTCGTTTTTTATAAATAAAATTATTTATTTTTGAAATTTAAATTGTGCACTGGCATTTCTTTAATTGATAGCGAGGCGGCGTTAAAAGCGCCGTCGACCCTCTACAGATTGATTGCCTTCGGTTAAATTACCTATGGCGACAACCTTCACGGAACAAAATAGTTTCTTTGACTGTACCTTTTCTGTGCTTTGTTTCTCAAAGGTTGTTGCCATCGATCAAATTCAGCGCCACTAAACTTCAGATCCTTCTACTTCAAAAAGTGAGCACATGTCGTTTTTTTATGGGATTTTAGAAGTGAGTACAGTAAATCTCTTTCAATATTTCAACATTGGCGTTTACATCGAATTCTCTATATTTTGCTAGTAATTTTTATCAGGCTTTTGTTTTTGCGACCCTTGACTTAATTTCTCACAACGCCGGCAAGCTCTCGAATTTTCAAAAAAATTACTTTCACACTTCATTGTTTGCAATTGCCAGGGCATAAGAAAAAAAACTTAATTGAACCGCACTCAACATCAAAATTTGTAGAATAAAATCATTTGTTTGGTTGCTGATTTCGGTACACACAATCCAACTGGTTGGAGAAAGCAATAACACAAACCGAAAAATCAAAACATTTTGATCTTTCAACGACTGGTTGGCAAAGATGATGAAATCGTTCAACTCATCGTCAGACCTGCCAGAACACGTGTTATTTGCAACTAGCCTGTCAATCAGTTGATCGATTAGTTGCTCGTCTGTAGATGGCTAAGACGAGAAATAGACAGGGCGGTAAGCAGAATACCAAACTGACAAAGTATTTATAAGTACATGTTTCTAAACAATAGAGAATATAGTGACTTTTTTATTCTACTAATAAAAGTGATAAATAGTGTTAAATACAAATACAAATATTTGGCGCAACAGCTCTTTAAAGTGCTAGGGCCTAGCTTCTCGCAACCACTCATGTTGTGTGCGTTATATTTTTCACACAAATGGAAGGGACCTACAGTTTAATGCCGAGTCCGAACGGCGATTTGAGAAGCTTATTCTTGACAACAATACTCTCGGATGTTTGTCAGACGCTCGCGAGAGGTGGGACCGTGAAAAAAACTTTTTGGTATTTTCTGGGATTCGAACTTGGAACCTCATGCGTAGTGATCCGACACACTAACCACTTACGCCACGACGCCCAGTAGTGTTAAATGCCACTTTGAAAATAAAATTCATTAATCGTGGGATGATATTAAGT
The DNA here is from genome assembly GCA_945910035.1 of Brachypalpus laphriformis. Classification (NCBI taxonomy): domain Eukaryota; kingdom Metazoa; phylum Arthropoda; class Insecta; order Diptera; family Syrphidae; genus Brachypalpus; species Brachypalpus laphriformis. Next base: position 112,843,675 of record OX246753.1, on the reverse strand, counting down.
CCGTTCGCGTACTTTCCGAGCCAAAAACTAATCAGTTGTCAATTATGACATGATGAGAGTAAAAACTCTCAGAAAGCGGAAAATCTAAGCGAAAGAACTCGAATGAAAAGCGAACCTTTTCGAGCCATGTCGAGCCAATTGTCATTAAAAAAAATTATAATAAACAAATTAAACTCGTGTGAAAACCAACAAATTCATATTAATTTAAAAATTAATGTTTTGGGAGAACATTTACACATCACAGCATTTTCTTCAAGATACTTTGCATCTATTTTTTATGACTATTGGCTTTTTAAAATGGCATTAAAACTCTTTGACTCATTTGACAATCAACTGATTCCACTTGGCAGTTTTTACATTCGTGCAGGTAGAAATTCTTCGAGCACATTTAAGCACAGAGGGGAAATACTCGCTACTCGTTACTTATCAATTTTTCTCTTTATCTGCTCAGTACGCGAATACACTTCGAGCACTTTAAAACGCTTTAGATTGTGTACGCGGATGGACCTAATATTACATTCCTTATATCAAAAGTTAACAATGAAATATCAAAAAAAAAAAAAAAATAAATAAAAATATACATAGTAAACGAAAATCGCCTGTGCGATGTTGTTGAATGTTGAAATAAACAATTATACAAGATAGGCGTGCAATACTTTAATCTCAATATGATCGAAATCAAGAGGCCATGATTAATTTTTTTTAAGAAATTACTGATGAGTGCTCATGGATCTTATATCGACAGGAAGACGATTAAACAGATTACAAGATACAACTGGGTAGGAGTTTCTGTATTGAGTAAAACGAAAAGTTGGAATTACAATAACATGCTGTGTAGTGCTACTTAGATTACGATTATTAAATATTGGACTCTGCATATAACCACCTCTCATAAAAAGAGTAAATGTCTTATAAATAGTATTTATAAAGACCTAAACAACATCATAGAATGGGCCAGACGCTGAGCCTTACTAATTCTTCTTATGGCACACTTCTGCAAGACGACGATTTGTTTAAGATGGGTGATGTAAGGAAGAAACAGTAAGAAGAAAATTGTTCACCCTACATTACACAAATATTTTTTTTATGAAGTGGCATTATCACTATTTTTAATGTTTAAATACAAATCGCTCATTTAATGGAAGACTGTCATAACTCAAAAAAAGTGATTTTGCAGAAAATGTGTTTAAAGTTTTCGATTGACTAACACCTTGCAGGAAAAAAGAAGAGATCTTTTAATTCTAACGCCGAGAGTATAAGATAGTTCAAAACACTTTTTGAGTCTTTAGCAACTTTGAACTTTATTTTTTAAGCTTTCAAAACAGACTGTCTGTATGATACCTAACAAAATGAATACCTAGCCCTATGTGAGGAGGAGAATTGCTGAGTCGACGAAACTGCAGCAGCGCGTGTAGGGTAAGTTGAGAATTGAGTGAAGTGTCGCTGACATGATGGAATCTGCTGTTGCGCGTGTAGGGTAAGTTGCTTAAGTGAATGTGTCGCTGGGGTGACGGTAGCTGCTGCTGCGCGTGCAGGGTAAGTTGATCCTCGAGTGGATGTGTCGCTGGGGTGACGGAAGTTGCTGCTGCGCGTGCAAGGTAAGTTGATAAGGGAAGTCTAATGTTAGGCTATGATGCCATAACTTATACAAGATATTAATATGAAATTTTTACACAATATGAAGCATGGTAAAACGAATAATTCTGCATCAATAACTAAAAAAGAGCGTTTTTTGAGTTATGACAGTCTGCAATTAAATGAGCGAAATGTCACTACATTAAGTGCAATAAATATTTATAACGTAATAATTAAACCACACTTCGAGTACTGTTCCTCAATTTTGTTTTTATGTGCGAATAGTATAGTACAACGATTGCAATTGTTACAAAATAAAGCAATGCGATTTATTTTAAAGTTCAATAGATATGACAATTCGTTTTATGTTAAATTCGTTAAAATGGTTATCAGAATCGTAATGAATGTTTTATTGTTAATTTATAGAATTAAAAAATAACCTTATTCCTATTTATTTATTAAATTATGTGCAATATATCCGTGATGTACAACCCTATTTATTAAGAACAGCTAATAATTTTAGACTACCAAACATTCTGAAAGGAAGATCGCAAAATTCTTTGCAATATAAGGGCTTCAAAATATTCAATGAATTGCCAATTATTATAAGAAACTAGCGTTACCCCGTCCGCTTCGCTAGATGTTTCCTTTATTTGTTTGCTAAATTAGAAAACATTTCTTTTTTTCTTTCAAATGAATTTATTGTAAGGCTCTGTTATAAACAATATTTTTGGTTTTTCCTTCATGTGCGAGCACAAACAAATCAGCAGGTTTCCCTACACGTGAACAGGCTACATACAATTGTCCATGTGGGAAACAATTATTTTCCAAATTCAAACCACACGCTTGCAAACATTGTCCCTACGCTTTATTGATGGTTATTACAAGCCAGTCGAACTGGAAACTGCAAACGTTTGAATTCGAATGGCATGTCTGTTGGTATCATCGTGGAATTAAAACGTCTTCACCTTTGAATTTCCCATTTAAAATAGTGGCTTCGATAACGTTGGTCATTAGCTTCTTAACCGCAAGTCTTGTGCCATTGCAACAATTTTGGTTCGTTGATATTACGAAGCATGATGATTGGTGCTCCAACTTTCAATTGCAATATGTGCGGTGGCAGGCCTGGTAAATCCAATGAATTTAAAAATTCTGTGGGATAATTGACCACCTACTCTAATCCATCTACTGTTTTCAAATTAGCAAAAGATGTTGGTCCACGAACGTTGATTAATAGAAGATATAAATAAAAGCACTCGTCATGTCTTGGATGAATTGTATAGTCTTCCTAATACATCGGTTTGAAATACATTTTGATGACCTGGAACTAGCTTCCCTTGCTTGCGTCTTGCAAAAACTTTGGTCGATTTATTCCATGTGTAATACTGCGGGACTTCCGTGTATAATAATTGACTGGCAAATGTGTCACTTTGGCATAAAGCAAAAAAAGCAGTCAATGTAGTGACTGGTGGTGTAATTGCTCTTTGCAACGCAGTTTCACTTAACGTCGTATGTTTTGTATTTCGATGTTTTGTTAACAGAATTTATGCCATTCGTCTTGAATTACACGTTTCCGTAGATATACATTTTGCATTTTCTTAAATGAAAATGTCAATTTTTTTTTTAAAGGGCCTATGTCCTTCTCATTGTTTTTCTGAATCGTTTAAAAGAAAAACCAAGTAAATTGGTTGAAAATTACGTGAGTTATACGAAACAAATCTAGCAGCTTTCAAAAGAAATATTATCAATTGTGTTAAAAGGGGTGTTCACACGGTCCAACATATCTGACAGACATGGTCTGACAGACTCAAATCTGATCTTGTGAACGCAAGAAACGACGGCCTGTCAGACATGTCGGATGGTTTTCAATTTTTTTAAATATTTTGGTGGTTGGACAGACATATCTGATAGTGTGAGCGAGTGTCTGTCCAACCTGGAGGAAATTTTATTTCCGAAAAGATATTCACGCTGTGTGGTTCTTCGCGGAATATTAAACTAAAGTAAAAAATGGCTGTTTGAGAAATGTACAATTCTGGAAAGAATTTTCTGAAATATACAGAAGTGTGACTTGGATGATAAAAAGTGAAGAGTAAAAATATCGATTTCTTCTTCTTTTAAAAGTTTATTTACCACAAGCGTAAGTTCACCATCATTAAAATTCACTTGAAAAGTGAGTTCTGACGACATGTTTGATAACGTGAACGCTAACGACATCGGTCTGACCGACATCCGTCGGACCAAGTCTGTCAGATATGTAGGACCGTGTGAACCCCCCTAAAAAAAATTTTTAAATTCAAAACCCTTCTACAAAACAAAACACTAATTGTTAAATGTATTATATACAATATATGGCTTAATGGTTAAAAACAAATAAATAAACTAAACTAATTAATATATTGTTAAATATGCATTTAGTTAAATTAAGTATAATAAATGAATAAAATGAAAATAAAATTAATGTCAGTTACGTGTCTCTTTTATCCACTTTTTTTCCTGAACAGTGTGCGCAATCAATTTTCCCTTTCAATTTCCATCTCTTACATAACGCAGCGTAAGCAACTGTCATACGCCCTGCGACCCAGCTGATTGATTTGTTGTGAAAGTCAAATCTCACGAAAGGAAAAGAATAAAAAATTCTCCGTACAAAGAAATCTCAAAAATTATACAATAAATACAAATTATTTCGCCTTAAAATGGCAACCAAAGTCGTCGCCACTGCAACAGTTCGCGCGCTTAAAGGCAGGAAACTGTTGCCAACCCGTGCAGCTCTTACTTTGGTGAAGTCTAATAGAATGTTACGAATCTCCGCAGTTTATTCACTTTTTTTTTTCTTTATTTATAGACCCCTTCCGCCGTGCAACGCATAAAGGAATTACTCGCGCAACAACCCGACTTTGTAAGTTGTAATAGGCATTCCCGAAAGCCTGCTTAACTTTTGTTTCCTCCGCAGACTGGCCTCAAAGTTGGGGTCCGACAACGTGGCTGCAACGGACTGTCGTATACTCTGGACTATGCCAAGGAAAAGGGTAAGGCAACCTAGAATCCATTGAGAGGATTAAAACCATCTTACAGTGATCTTTCGTCATTGCAGACAAGTTGGATGAAGAAGTCGTTCAGGATGGTGTGAAGGTTTACATCGATAAGAAGGCACAGTTGTCGCTGTTAGGTAAGAGGTTTAGGCGGATGCCGTGGTATTTGAATAAGGAAATGTAGGTCTCTAGAAGAATGTAGGTGATTATAACTTCAGAGGCAGGTAAAGTTGGTACTTAGGAGTGTTACGTAACCAACGCCTTGGCAGCGTTGCTGCGAAGGGAAATGATAGGACCTTCATTACCAGCCGAATGTTTATATAAGTGGCACAGTGGTGTCACATGTCGCTGCTTTCTTTACAAAATTATTTGATGCACAGCCTCAGCTATCTCTAACGGTGGAGTGCTAGTGGGACTGGGGTCAGTCATATCGATTTTTGCACATTGAATCCGCCTTATGTGTCCTAGTTAGGTATCAACGGAACCTTTGGCATGGTCGAATCAGAAAATAATTTCGATGTCCTCTAGATATTGGGCATGGATAATGCAGCTCTGCGTTGTTGAATTCAAGTAGTAGTAGCGCTGTGCGCTTATATCCTAATTCCCAACTCACTGCGTTGAAACTGTGTTACACCCTAGGTCATGCCACAATTCACCGATACCACACAGAAAGAGTAACTATGTAGATCAAGCGAAATGCTTCCACGAAAACCTGAATACGTTTTCGGCCAATGTATACTTACACCAAGCGGAAATCTTTGTAAGCGGTTCGCCAAATAAGTGCTAGTAAGCTCGTGGTAAGCAATGCGATTTCTTTAAAGCTTCACACATCCGGTACCGGATAGACGACGTCGTTTAGCCGGCTTGAAGCATACAGAATTGAATGAGATCGCTAATACTTATCCGGCATCGGATACCCGGAACAATTACCGGATAAGATTTCTAGTTGCCAGAATTGAATGCGCTTTGTGTGCCAGTAGTTCCACCGTAGAACCACCGAATTCGAGATTTTTTCTACCGCTCCAGTGAGGGTTTTTTTTTTTTTTTTGGTTGCGCCCGGGCTGCTAGCATGCACGATTCGCAAACCCGAATAATCAATGCCAGGAATGCGCCTACGTACTAATCCACACCCTGCACACTTCTACCATTTTCCCCGCGGGGCTGGCTGGCATGTTATGCTATATATCTTGCACCAGTGAGGGTGGTTAGAATCACCTGAGTCTAACACACGAACACCTCCTACATGTAGACAACAGGTTGATATTAGGCGACATTAACACCCACAATGATCTAGGGTTTTCCCCTGTGCACCGATCAACGTGGCATGCATTTTGCCGAGCAACTCGATAACTCTGATTTTGGCACTTTGAATGAGAACACACCAACCAGAATTGCCAGCAATTGCAGTAGCTCACCCGACATAAGTCTAGCCAGCGCACCACTACTAACCTTCACCACCTGAAAAACAGGAGTGGAATCCTCTAAGGTGATAGTTGATAGTCACACTTTTGACAGTCAAAATTGATGATCACACCTTGTTAGCTCTACGCAAAACGATCGCAAAGCCACACAAAAACGATCGCAAAAAGATGATGATCACGCTGATGGTCACCTTAGAGAGAGCAAAAGGGATGATTGTGATCGTCAACAATCAACTATCACCTTAGAGGATTCCACTCCAGATGTCACCCTGGGCTCCGACCTGCCAATCACTATCACTATCGAGACAGCTGACAACTTCCTTGTTCCAGAGAAAATGACTCTCATGAACTACAACAACGCGGACTGGGAAAACTTTACCATCTCTACGAATAACTGCTTCAGCAATCTACCACCCCCACCGAACACCTTTTCAGGAGAAAGAACCTTCTGCAAAATAATCAACAAAGCAGCAGCACGTTTCATACCGGCAGGCAGGATACCCAAAATTAGACCAAACTTTCCAGCTACTGCCGCTCAGTTAGCAGACACACGCGACGCCATCAGACGAGCAGACCAATCAGACGCCAGAATCCAACAATTGAACAACGAGATTCGACGTCTAGTGGACGATTACCGCAGAAAGAAGTTGCACGAACACCTAGACAAATGCAACCTGGGCTCAGGTGTCAAGAAACTGTGGTCCACCATAAAAAAATCTTGCGAACCCCACGAAACGCAATGACAACATAGCTATTTCCTTTAATGCCTTCCCTACGAATGCCCCAAGGAAATGCGCCAAGCTATTCAACAAGCAGTTCATCGAACATCCACAGAGCACCAGCCGACACAAGAGATTCACTGTCAGAAAACTACACCACCTTCCACGGAACGAAGCACAGCAAGACTTTACATCGGAGCAAGTCAAGGCTGTCATACTAAAGGCAAAATCTTCTAAAGCACTTGGTCCCTATGAGATTTCCATGCTGATGCTAAAAAAAACTCGGCAAACCAGGAATTGGCTACCGAACTTCTCTTCTGAACCTATCCAACTTCCACCCAACCAAGACTTCTTGGCGTCACTTTCGGCAGCATGATGACGTTCGCCGCACATGCATTAAACATCAGAAGCCGACTTAAACCTCGTAACAATGTACTCAAGTCCTTAGCGGGATCTTCCTGGGGTATGGATAAAGAGACGCTGCTGGCCACATACACTCCGCAATCGGTCGCTTCGTGCTGAACTATGCCGCCTCCATCTGGACACCACAGCTGAGTGACTCTAACTGGCAGCATCTTCAAGCCTGTCAAAACGCGACCATGAGGACCATCACCTCCATGCTGAGATGAAGTTGCTTCCAGTAAGGGACCATAACACCATGCTCTCCAAGCAGTTCCTTCTAGCTTGTCACCTCCAAGACCACCCTAACCATCCGCTGATGATGGAACCACAACCACCCCGTTCCATTTGCAAAGTGCTCCAGATCTTCAAATACGACCTCGATGTCTACACGGAGGCCACCAGGATCGACAGACAGGCCTACAAAGATGCATTGAAAAGCATTCTTCGCACGACTGTGTCCCTGTGTCGTCTATGGAGAATCTCTGCCCCAACGTGGTCCTCGGAGGCCGCCCACCACCCATAGCAGACGAAGATCGTAGCCTGCCATGAAGAACAAGAACCACCCTATCTCAGCTACGCTCAGGCTAGTGTCGCTTACTAAACAGCTATAAGAACCGTCTCGACGTCTCCATAGAAGACGATGCCCTGACTGCGGAAATGGCCCGCACAACACCAAATATCTTTTCAATTGCCCGGCAAAGCCAATCGACTTGCGCCCCGATGCACTTTGGTAACGACCCATGGACGTGGCTCGATTCCTGAGCCTAGAAACTGATTTGTCCCCAGCGGAACCGTAGCTGCTATAACAACAATAATTGCAATGAATGACGGAACCGAGAATATGATATTCACAAGTCGTTCTATGAAATACTTCAGTATGAAACCCGTTACCAAGGACTGAGTAACTGTGCAACTTACCACTCTTTGAATTTCTTGCAATATCTTGATGCTATTCTTTTCTGATTGCTTTGCTTCTTGAAACTCTTGATTTATGCAAATTTCTTCTATTTAATGTTTCACCCACTTATTCCTAAGAGTATACCGAACATTAATCGAATTCATACTATGCTACGACTAATTACAACGTACAGTTTCAGCTTTATCTAACAATCTGTTTTTAATTGCAGGAACCGAAATGGACTATGTGGAAAACAAGCTTTCCAGCGAGTTCGTCTTCAACAATCCGAATATCAAGGGCACATGCGGATGCGGTGAATCGTTTAGTTTTTAATGGAGGATCTCTCAACGCGTATGAAGTATTCTTAGCCCTGTTTCCCTCGTTTCACTTAGCTTAGTTTAGCTTAATATTAGATCATTGTTCAAATTTTAAATAAAACGAAAAATAATTAGGACGTGCGGCAGAGCACATTTTGTTGATGTTATCAGTTTGCTTTACAATGACACCAAACGAATACTCGTAAGCAAAATAAAAAAGAGCCTGCTAACCATATTCTTCTTTGATTTTCATTTTATTTCCTGCTCTCTGTGCTTGTGCTTGCTTTTTTTAGATTTAGAGGACTTGTGGTGGTGTTTGCTTCGACTTCTTGAGCGTTTTTTAATCTCCTTTGTCGATGGGTTCTCGTGTTTCTCTTTCCTGCGATTTGTTGATCTTTCATAACTTCGGCTTCGACTTGTACTTTTACTTTCAGTTAGTCGCTTGATTACACTCCGACTTCCCGTGTCCTTAAAGCGATTTTTCCTGTCTTTACTTGCATATCTCACATGTCTACTCTGGTGTGCCATGTCTTTAGCGCAACTTCCTCTATCTCGATTTTGATTTCTCCTGCTGCGACTTCTGGATTTCCTACGATAGTGCGATGATCGCTCACGTTCCTTACTTCGACTTTTACTTCGACGTCGACTGCGATGTTCACCGCTTTCTGACGTCGATGACTTTGGATTGAAGTACTGTGCCAAAGCCTGCATTTGCAGGTGCACTAGATTGCGGACCTCTTCGATATGCGTTGGTTTACTTGTGCGATATTTTCTGTTCAGCTTTTTGTCCCTTTTCTTGGCTTTGGCAACGATTTCGGCGAATGTCATATCATTTCCGGCCTGGTTTTCATTGGAAACACTGTAGAAGGGATTTTGTAGAAGAAAAAAAAAATTAAAAAAAAAAAAACTATGGACTGTAGAACTTACGAGACTTTCAGTTCTGGTTCGGAAATCTTTCCAGTGTTGTAGATGACATAGTCGTAGAGTTCGCGCTTCTGTTCTCTAGAATAGTTCAATTGGATGTCAGAGAACTTTTTGGGAATTGAAACGTTCTCTGTTTGAAGGATTGCCTTAAGCTGATCCTCATCTGGAATGAATAAAGCGTTAATAGTCTGCATATGTTAGGAAACTGCTTCCTATGCATTTAAATTTCGAGAAGAATGCAAGCAGCATAGTGAAACTTTTTGAATTTGTATAAGTTTTGGGATTTGCAGGGTCAGACTATTAGTAGAACGACAGGAGCTTCAGACTTAATCAAAGCATGGTTAGAGCTGTTAGCCTTAGACGGCAGCTGTCCACGGTAGGGGTTTCGTAGACGGACACGGCAGTATGGACTTCTTAGTCGTTCGACTGGAAATTTAATGAGATATGCAACTCAGCCTTGGACTGCAGTCGAAGAAAAACATTGGAAATCTAGAGCCAATCTACCACTTTTAGCAAAAAGAATACATCCACTATTCCACAACTACAAATGGATAATCAAATCCAAAGAGAACATGTACCTTTTCCATTGACAGTTAACTTTGCGCCAAACCATCGTACATGAAGTTGGGCTTCCTGCTTAGAGGAAAAAGTTACTTCATATAACCTTCTCTTGCACAAAGCGCATATTAAGAGCTCGGTCCAAAACATAACTTACATCTACTTCAAAACACCCAGAAACCATGGCTACAATTAATAGATATGGTACTACGCTAATTTTCAATCGTCGGCCCATCGAAGACAGGTGGCCGACTTATGACTATGGTACAAATATTACTACGAAAGATGTTCCGATGAATTTAATGGAATAATCCCTAGAAATACGACATTCGGACATCCTACCAGACAGGCGACAAGAGCCCACCACCTCATCGTTCACCTGGCAATCACGCGAACATCTCTATGAAACTCACTGCCTGGAAAAATATTTCCAGAAACCTTCAATCAAGAACAGACTCAACATGGATCTACAGACATTTCGATGCGCTATCACAGCGAAATAGGCTCGCTTCTCCTGAGAGGCACAGATACAGGACACTAGGGCGTCAGCATGTCATGAGCTGGTAAACATAAACTTTTAAGAATAGGGTTGTTCCCTTTCGTCTTTAAACGTTCCATTCAGTAGTAGGTTAGTTTAGGTAGATGGCTGCCTTATGACAAAAGAGTCACTGCTCACTTAGACCATCAGTTCGGGTCCACTGTACCCAATTATTTAACCTTGGAAACACTGTAGTAATTGTCCGCTGTTAGCACCACCCGGAAAGTGGTATGAACCTCGGGAGGTCTATCAGCTCAACATTACTTAAGTCCTCCAGCTCCGAGAAAAAGTAACTACCAACAGTCCCCATTCTTCTGACGGATTGGGCAGGAAAATCATATAGCAGGCGACGAAAAGATTCAATTTCTTCTTCGTCCCTGCAACTTCTACAGCAGTCGTTGTGCATTACACCGAGTCCTTCCACATCAATGCCTATGGCATAGTGGCCAGTAATTATGCCGGAAATGCCCCATGCGACTAAGTTTCGCCAGAGAGGTTGATCTCTTCTTGCTAAAGGCCGACATAAGCATGCAGGCCGTAGCACATGTGTCTAGATGAACCCAGTGTCTGTTTGCTCGAGCAGTGGCTTTATCTTCTATTTTCTTCCGTAAGAAACTGAACTGAACACTGCAAAAGGGAGTGCCCGCAATACATGCAGCGCCAACCCTTTCTAGCAAGCTCGTCAGACCTTTCGTTGCATTCAATATCCATATGCCCTGGTACCCAGTAGAGGGTCACTGCATTGTCTATAGATACCTCGCAGGTCCTCACAAGCATCGACCTAATTACAGCAGAGTCCAGAGCCTTAACGGCTGCCTGGCTATCAATGCAATGAAAAAACAAAGTACAAAATATGGCGCTAAATCTCTCAAGCGTTTAAAATTAAAAGTAATGCTCAAGAGAACATTGAACCTACTAGTTCTGCTGCTAGTTCTACAAAAGGGTAGACTCGCCTACTTCATTCGCTCCGTCACATTAAATGAATGGACGACAGCGTTCCAGCTGAGTGTCATCGAATCTTAACCCTAAAGTTTACGAAAAAAGACCAAACCCTCCGTTTCAATGACCAATGGATCATGGATGCCATGAAGCTTGACAAACTGAAAGCATACTGCCCCCAGTCGAAGAGGATTGAAATCCGCATTGCCACAAGTAGAGAATATTCACAGATTGTAAGTCCACCATCGATTAAATCCTCACGCATCGACAGAACCAGGAGAAAACCCAAGAAGTCCAAATTGATGCACATCATCTCTTCTTCGATTTCAAGGCCGCCTATGACAGCATCTATAGATAAGTGCTATATAGAGCCATATCTAGTTTTGACATCCCTGACAAACTTGTTCGTCTGTGCAGGATGACAATGGAAAACGCTCGCTGCTCCATCAAGCTCGGTAATTACCTCACCGAGACCTTTGATGTCAAAAAAGGTTTTAGACAAGGTGGCGCGCTCTCATGTGACTTCTTTAATATTGTACTTGAACGGATTGTGCAGAAATCACAAACTAACTCCAGAGGCACGATCTATCAAAAGTCCGTGCAACTGCTTGCATACGCCGACGATATTGATATTATTGGAAGAACTCAGCGAGCTATAACCGATGCGTTTGCAAACATTAGAGCAGAAGCAGCCAAAATGGGTTTAGCGATAAACGAGGACACAACCAAGTATATGCTGTCAACAAGAAAGGACAATAAACACCGACGAATTGGACAGAACGTCATAGTAGACAGCTACAACTTCGAGGTAGTAAGGGACTTTGTCTACCTTGGCTCTGCTATAAATTCTACAAACAAAATCAGTGCAGAAATCATTCGAAGAATAACTTTTGCCAATCGCGGTTTTTTTGGGCTTATAAGGCAATTCAACAGTAAAGCCCTATCTCGAACAACTAAGGAGACTCTATATAAGACCTTGATCATCCCAGTTTTGTTTTATGGCGCTGAAACATGGACTTTATTAAAAGAGGATGAAGATGTTCTTGGTCGCTTCGAGAGAGAAATTCTTCGTAAGACATTCGGTCCCGGTCGCGTTGACGGGTTTTTGAGAAGATGCAATTTTTTTTTTTTTTATAATTTGCGCGTGCCAAAGGGATTATTAATACCCTTATACTGGGTCTCAGGGCACGGGCGGATAAGAAGAGGGGGGAAGAAGACAGATGAGTTGCCGGTTTGCGTTGACTTTAAATGTTTGAAGGTTGTAATGATTAGGAAATACAGAAGCTGGTAATGCGTTCCATAAACGTGTTCTTCTTCTTCTTCCTTTTATCAGCGAGGCCATGATCCGTGTTGTTCGGCTTATAAACGAATCACTATATTTGACAGTACGTCCGAAGATGGGCTTGAGGGTGAACTGATGAGCATTCGAAGCGTGACGCGTATTGTGGGTGAAGTTTTGAAGGGGAGGAATGCAGCTGGCTATTTCGCTGGAGCATTTTTTATAAAAAAAGGGATAAAAAAGAGAAAGACCCGAGACATTTCTACGATGTTCAAGTGAGACTATGGAGCTCATGATGTCTGTATCACCTATCAGTTTTAACGCGCGATTCTGTACCCTATCTAGAATGTGCAGAACGGTCTTGGGTTCACCAGACCAGATGTGGGCGTTATACTCCAGCTTTGGGCGAATGAATGCCTTATAGATGGAGGCCAGATCAGACGGGGTAAAATATTTCTTGCACCGCTTAAGGAATCCTAGACATTTTGCAGCGTTGTTGGCGACTTCGAATATGTGATCATTCCATCGAAGACGGTTATTGATGCACATACCGAGAATGGTAAGTCTTTCGGATTCAGCGATGCAAGTACCATTCATGGATAATGGTTGAGGGTTTTGGTTTCGCTTGAGAGACAGAAGACAGCATTGAGTTTTGTATGCATTAAATTCCACTCTATTGATTGAACCCCCTTTGGTTATGCTGCCCAGGTAGGAATTTAATGTGTTTAACATACGTTGTCGTTCCTCTTCTACGGCCGAAGAGCAGGGACGTGAGTTAGGGAACGAATATGAAAAACTGAGAGTACTGTCATCAGAGAAGGAATGGATTCGATTAGAAGTTGCAGACAAGAGGTCATTTATACAAATGAGGAAGAGAGTCGGAGACAAAACGGAGCCCTGGGGAACACCAGCATTTATATGGTGAATTGCAGACTTGAAGCCGTCCAAGACAACCTGTATTGAACGGCCGGAAAGGTAATTTCTAATCCATTGAAGAAGAGACTCATCGATGCCACATGCACGCATTTTCGACAAAAGAGCCTGATGCCAAACTCTGTCAAAAGCCTTAGAAATATCGAGCGCAACCATCTTTGTTTCGCCGAAGTGATGGAAAGATTGGTTCCACTTCTCGGTGAGATATGCCATCAAATCACCAGTGGACCTGTTGCTACGAAAACCATACTGCCGGTCATTGAGGAGTTTTCGTGAATCAAGATATTTCATAAGCTGACGATTTATCAGCGTTTCCATGACCTTGGAAAGAAGGGACGTAAGTGCAATGGGTCGGTAATTGGACGGGGAGGAAGATTCGCCTTTTTTAGGGACGGGCTGGACAAATGCTGTTTTCCATCTACTCGGTAAGAGCCCAGAAGAGTAGGACAGACAGAAAAGCTTACGCAGAGATTTTGCCAGCGTGGAAGAACACCTCTTCAGAACTATTGGGGAGATACCATCTGGACCAGCGGATTTGTGTATTGTGTAGCGGATTGTGTATATAATAACGAACTATACGAGCTGTACAGCGACATCGATCTAGTCAAAAAACTGCGAATTGGACGTCTGAGATGTCTAGGATATGTAGAGCGAATAGACACCAACGCTCCGCCTCGCAGTCTTCGAATCCACCCCGGAGGGACGACGCGGTAGAGGACCTCATCGCCATAGGCGCTCACAAGTACAAGGGGACCTCGACCAATTTGGAGTGCGCAACTGGAGGCAATTAACTAAAGACCGAGCTAAATGGAGAGGCTTGTTGGTTGAGTAAGTAAGTAGAGTCCCTTAGTGTACAAACTGCCATGGACGCCATATTGTGGATGTTAATCTTTCCGATTTCTGGTCAAGATGCGGTAGTCATCAGCGTCCCGCTTATTTTGAACACAGTCGACCTGCTGTATGTTTGGGACCACCTGCAGGAAAAGGGAGCTACTTTTCCACTTGAAAACCACACCCTTTGCTGATTCGCAAATGCGTCTACATAGTTAATTTAATGTGCTCACCGATAACAATAGAATGCATGCAATCGAAGCTCTCCGGCAGCAGTGGGTCGTCCTTATCCTCTTTTTTTTCTTTCAGGCTCTTCCTCGAACAAGTGCTCTCCTTGAAAAGATTTGCAAACAATATCTTGATTTTGTCTATTTTGTTGAAACAAGCATGTAGATCAAGTGTGTTTGTGTCCTTGTAGCAAAGGAAGCAGCAAAATCCTTGAACTTGCAACTCAGTGGTGCACTGCTTACCTTGAACGTATCCTCCTCCGTCCATTCTAGCGCAGAAAGTATATTTTTTAATCGACTTTTACACGATGCAATGTATTCGTCTAGCTCTGAAAGCATTTGTTGCCGTTCCATCTCCATTTCAAGACTTAAAATTCCATAAAAACCAAAAAATTACGAAAAATTAAGAAATGTTTGGAAGCGGAGCCGGTAAGTAAAATGATTTGTTATTGTAGGGATGCACAGAAAATATCGATGTATCAAAAAATCGACTTTATCAGCGTCTTTTCGATGTATCGATTTGATACATAAAAATTCGATATATCAACTTTAAAATCCAACTATCAATGGGCTGGGACAAACGCCTTTCCGACGTTGGCGTTAAAGTTGATTTAGGCTGAACACACACCGGAGCAAACAAAAACAAATATTTGGGGCAACAGCTCTTTAAAGTGCTAGGGCCTAGCTTCTCGCAACCACTTATGTTGTGTGCGTTATATTTTTCACACGAATGGAAGGGACCTACAGTTTTAATGCCGAATCCGAACGGCGATTTGCGAAGCTTTTTCGTGACAACAGTACTCTCGGATGTTTGTCAGACGCTCGCGAGAGGTGGGACCGTGAAAAAACTTTTTGGTGTTTTCTGGGATTCGAACTTGAAACCTCATGCGTAGTGATCCGACACACTAACCACTTACGCCACGGCGCCCAAAACCGGAGCAGACAAAACGTTTTCTTTTGCCTTATAAAACAACAATATATCTTATGAGCCAACACACACCAAAGCAGGCGAAACAAAAATCATGTTTTTGGATCGAAGTGCATCGTAAATGGTTGCCGAAAATACACGGCTTTGCATACGGCCAACACACACCGAATGAAACAAAAACGTTTCAAGGGAGCGTCGTTGCCGATTATTGCGCACCTGCTTATGGCGCAACACTCACTGCATACAGCAAAATAAAAAAACAAAGACGAAACAGAAAAATGTGGTGCGTTGTCGATAGCTGGATCGTTGTTTTTCAGAAACAAAATTTCATTGTTGTTGTTTTTTTTTGCACTGGCGTTTTATTTATTTGGGAGTATGTATTTCAGGTTTTTAATGGTGTCCTCTGCATCTCGTTTTGATTGTAAGGATGAACCCACCACTTTCATTTTTGTGCTTAAATAAAATAATAAGTGTTAATTAAAATTGGCACATCTTCATCGCAGTTAGTTTTTTCTCAACACAAACCAAACGAAACAGAAAAGTAAAATAATTTTTTTTGTTACATTGTGTTTCGGTTGGTGTGTGTTAAAATAAAAAAAAGGTATTTCGTTTATGAATCAAAAAACGTTTTGACTGATCTGGTGTATGTTCAGCCTTAAAGCCGCTTTATTATTTACGATCGCACACGAACGTCGATTCAACGCCACGTCAACATCAGAGGATGTTTACTATTCGTTGTTGTTGTTGTAGCAGCTGTGTAGCTGAGGTTGACGATCCTTGGTCGAGGTATTGTCCTCGAATCGCTCCGGGACGTACGTACGTACGTAGAACCGATCGTCCTGAGAGCTCGTTGGTGCAGTGGTTGGAAAAACTTCGATTGTATTTTTTTTTCTTTTTCATTTTATACTCGGGTGGCTGGTGATTGCTGTTCCCCGCTGGGGCTTGAACTTGCACTCATCGGCTAACAAGCAAACACTCTATCCACTGCACCATTACCACCCCTTTTTACCATGCGTCAAAATGGCTGGTAGCCGAATTATGCAATCTTAAGTGGGAAATGCACCATACAACTGTTGTACCAACGGTTTAACAGCTTCGGTGTTTTATACGATAATTGTATCATGTGTATCCACACAACCAACCGTTAAACCGATATCCTAACGTCGCATAGTCTTGACAGTACAACCGCTGTCAGATGCAGAGATTGTGTGGAAATTATAAGCTGTGTACGTGTAAATTGACTGAATAAAGTGTCTGGTTGTACGTAAATCGTATGCAGATTGTGTAATGTGTATGCTGCATACAATGGTTGGGCCGATGTCGGTACGACGGTCGTGTATTTCCGGCATAACATAATATGCACATGTTTTTTTCGATATATCAATATCGATTTTGATATTTATTAAAATATTGCAATTAAATGCATACCGATATATTTTATGTTTACATGCCTGGATAGTGCAAGATCACAATGGAGGCAATTCGACTTTGTTATGTGAGCTTATTGTGAAACGTTATACGATGACAGATAGACCCATAAGCTGATTACTGTTGAAGTAATTCTTAGAGGCATTTTACGAAGTGCTGTGATGTTTATAAATATATCCACTTTCAGGAGAAAATAAAACATTCGGAGATTAATCAAAGCATAGATTTAAATACATCTAAAAAGCATCAGTTGTCTTAGCATAAAATACCGACCAGACCGAAGGAAACTTCGTGGCCGGAAAAGTATAAAACATTTGCTGTCACATTTTGTTGTGGAAAATTCGCCTTTGTAGGTTTGAGTCGTATAAAACCCGCTGCCACATCGAAAACATTCCAAAAAAATGAGCATTAACTGGATTAAAATTACCGAGAGGTGTGGTATTAAACCCCAAAGCTGTTGTCATAAAAATTAATCAATTCGCTCTTTCTAGAGCCCGCGAGGGCATCAAAATCATCAACTCACTCAACTACGACGTCTTCTGCACAGTACTCGACTATGTACATCGCAATATGAGTCCCAGTGAGGATCATGACGAGCCCGAGAACGCACTCGAAGAATTGGAGAAACTTGTCGGCGTACCTCGTGCCGATTTCCTGCTCCTCATCAAAACATTCTCATACATCCTCAAACGGACCTCTACCTTCATCATCAAACCAACAAAACTCCAAATGGAACTGCGCGACAAGCTGAAACTGAACGAAGACAAAGTTGATGCCATCATCAAGCTCTGGATTAAGAATACCAAACCAATCCTTGACAATCTACAAGAGGGCAAGTACGAGTCCAATGAAATCGAAGATGTCGCCTGGAAGTTGAACGTACAAATATCCTCGCACTGTCAACAGAAAGAAAAGACAGCATTGGCCGTACTCCAGCTCAAGACTGTCGCTGGTGAGGACATCAACTGGGAGATGAATCACGATGAGCTACTCAATCTCTACAACCAATTCGAAGGAATCCAAAACGAACTAGACGCCATGAGAAGCGGCAAATAAAAGCAAAACACCTTTCATTTTGTTTATTTATTTATTTTCTCTTTCCCCCTTTCTCCCTTCGTCTTTCATTCATAGAAAAATTCATTTAAATCGCATCAATCATCAATATATCACTTAATTTCACCTTCTATCTCTCATCAAGTTGTTAATTTTCTTTATAATTTGTTGTAATCACATTACGAAGCTTAAAAAAATATTAGTTTTTGTTTTATTTTACTTTTTTTCTTTTTTTTCTTTTAACAAATGCTTTGCTACTAGCGGTTACGATTAGTGGCTTTAGTAAAACTGTGTAATAACTGTATCGCGTGTGTAATTGTTCCTCTAGTATCTTTCTCTCTATATAAATGTCTGTTGTATTGTAATGTGTGTATATATTATATAAATTTGTTTCCTTAGCGAATAAATAAGACACAGTCATAATATATATACAAAATATTAATTATAATAAAATAATAATAATAATGTAATCAGAATAATTTGTTGTTTTAGTTGCAGTTGAGTTGGGTGGCGGAACCGCAGAATTCAGATGCTTTTAGGTCTCGAAATGCTTGTAGATTGCCGTTACATAGGTCATAACTTGTGTCCAGTCGGGGCGCTCTATTTGACACATGTCGTTAATGTTCTGAAAGAGAAAGGTAAATTATTTAATTGACACATATTCGAAATTACCGGCATTAAGGTTAGGCCCCAAACAGCTGTTTAATAAACAAGAAACGAGTTAGGTAAAAACCAAAGAGATGAATTTAAGAGTGGAAAAGAGCCACACATTGGAGGCATTCCATACCAGAAACACCGGCGACGATCTCTGAATCAAAGCAATTAAGTTTAGTTTTCATAATTCGTAACCATCAGGTTAGACGTGAAAAAGATTATGAACAAATCTACTTGTAGCTTTAGACTCCCAGTTAACGTTTTTGAAGAAACTCACCCCAATTCTTCAACTCGTATACGATAGTCGAATCCGACCATGTTCGCATTTAGTTATTACGAAGTCGTATTTTACGTACAAATTATGTACGAGTTTGCGCCTAAATGCGACTATGGTCGGATTCGACTGTCGTATACGAGTTGAAGAATTGGGGTGACTGTTATGTTGTGAAAGACAAACGAAACGAAATCATTTGGTCTTGCAATTGGAGTTGGCGACAATTGTTTTAAACACAGTTTTAAGAAGGTTAACTTTCGAATTATTTTCCGAGTGTTTCGTGCGATTTAAGTTCAAATGAGGTGTTTTAATTTTATAAATTCGATCTCATACTTTGACTTGGGTGGAAGCGATAAAATGGCTGACGTTTTAAGTGAACGTAAACATTCATGAATAAAAAAAGTTAAGTTATACAGCGTTATTCAAATCGTAGACTATATACATTTCAAAGTTTGATATCTGACTTATCAGGCAGCGTTTTAACGTTTTGCGCACAGGTGCGACACCCATACTAATTTTTCTTTTAATTTTTTAGAATACATACATACATTTTCAGTGGCCCGCTAATTCTTCATGAGGGTCGCGGGGGTAGGATGCGCGGGTGGACTCTCCATCCTTCTCGATCATCCGCCACTGACTCCAACTCATCAGGAGGAATCCCTGGACGGGTCCAGGAGAGATGTCGGACTTGATCCAACCATCTATTTCTAGGCCTACCGGGAAGTCGCCTACCTGGGGCCTTATTTTGTATTGCGTTTCTATAGCAAATGTATACAAACTCAATTTCCAAGTAATTTAAGTGACGTTTGATAGATGTTTTGACAATCTAACTTTCGGAAATGTTTGATTTTGAGTTGGAAGCACTTACACCTAATCCGAGAACCATACAAAATACCAAATCATTTTAGAATCGGATTACATTTCCGAATGGCAATCCGAATCCGAAAGCAGTACAAACCATCACGGGAGTTAAGAGGTGAGCACGCTATGCACCGATAGGGGCACAGATGGATTTTTTTTAAATGTCTAACGAAATTACAAATGTATGATGTTTAGATGTCTAAGATCAAAATCATGCGTTTTGATGTTGTTTTTTTATTTGTAATGAATTGCCTCGACAATATTTCATATTCTGAAGACTCAATTAAGTTAATTGAGGCCACAATAAGAATACTATGCTTGAGATTTCAATAAATGTGGGCTAAAAGTGGTCGACACCGTGATCGCTTCGAAAGCACATATTCTTCATGGCTAAATGAAATCCTTAAACGACCACAAATGGTTCTTCATCTCATTTCAATAAAGCAGAAAGGTCACCATAAGACTTTGTTGAGTGCTGTGAAGAAATGAAATAGAGAAAAGTCTGATATGAATAACCCAACTATTATTTGCAGCAAATCTACAAATCAAGTAACAATGTCCTTCGGATTAAGTCTTCTTCACACTTGGATTAAATTCATGGAGTGTATACTTCACATTACTTGATGTGAAACTTTGGCAAGTTAGAGACCAAGAGGCAAAGTACAAAGCTAGAAAAAAATTAATCTAAAACAAATTTAGAAGTGAAACTGGCTTACTAGTTGATATACCAACACAACAATCAGGGTTATCGTGAATAAATTTTCCTTCGGAATTTTTCCTCCGAACAAAAATTAGAGACCTTCAAAAATGGGGAAAAAATTCATCAGAGAAAAACAAATTATCGCGATTGCGTTGAAAATTCCCCTGAATTTTCATGCATGATACCTATTTCTTTTCCGCGGAATTATTTCTTCTTTTTTGAAGATATCCAATTTTTTTTCGGGGGAAAAATTCCGAGAAAATTTAATCACGATAACCCTGAATATGGCAATACTAATCATGGGAACACTGCTGGACGTTTTTTTTTAGAGATAAAGAGAAAACTGCAGCTTTTCGTATACATTTAGAGCTCATCAAAGGCTTCGACATTATTTTAGAAGCTCTGTGGTCTGGGTTCCCATAGACTCAAATGCTTTCGATACCTACGCAAGGTAACAAGGGAACTGTATCTAAAAATTTACGGGTCGTTTTTCATGCCAGTAAATGTCCACAATGGTTTTTCATGGGAAAGAAGTAATTGGTACTTGTATTCTTCCAATTGGTCAACTTTCGGAAGAAGCGCAGGAGGCTACGACTAAAGACAACAGAAGATATCGTGAGCTTTTTATTAGAAAAACTTTGCGGGTTGACACGATAACGGATCTTCTAAATACACTGTCAATATACTTAGATTATTTTTTAGCAAATCATTCATTCCAAAAAGTAAAAACAGTTTGATTGAAAATGAAGTCCTGCAACTTTAAGATATATCTACCAACCTAACTAAAACAAGTACTTTGAGGGTTCTTTTCTCCAAAAATATGTAAAGTTATGTAAATACATATTGTTGATTAAAATGAATTCCTTATTTAATTTTAGAAAAAGAATTTTAAAAAAAAATTAACAAAAACTTTAATTTGACAGCACTATGAATTAAATCCCACTAGAGGAGGGATGGATCGTCTAGGCTTCGTATATTCCTTTGCTTTACAAGCTTGGATTTTTTATTACTATTGCCTTTAAGAGATTATCGTATTCTTCATTTGAATCGTTGAGTGAAAGAACAGTACATGTACAAAATATCGCTTTTGAGAAAAACAGAAAAAACTAAACGCATTTGTACTGCGCTTTCATACAATCAGCGAAAAGCGTATTCCATTTTTGTATACATTTGGCTCTCTAATGTAGTATTATTTTGCTGATTGGTAGATTTACATATGTAGAGCATTTTGACTATTTAAGGCCAAAATGCAATTTTTGGCGCTTGTTCTTCCACTCACCGATTCGTTTGTTTTTCCACCTGTTTCTCTGCTAATCAGATCCCATTACTTGAAAGTATTTTTCAAATTTAGGGCTTAGAAGCTCCGTTCGTTATATTATTTGTCATATTATGACAACCATTTTAAAGATGGTTAGATTAGATTAGGGCTGCTCTTTGTAACTGGACCGGGGATCACTTTTTTTTATATTCTGCATCACTTGCTCAGGACTAAGTGAAAACCGATTTCAATTAAGTGTAACCCCTAAGCGTAAGTGGACATTAACACTTATATACACGTCACATAGATGCAGATTTAATAGAGACTACTTGCCTTAAATCCTCCACATTAGCCTAAACCAAATTCTTCTTAATAGAGAACCGAACAGAAGAAGAAAGAGAGCTTTCTTGTCCCACTGTATAAAGGCAAAGGCGTCACGAGAAATTGCAACAACTATCGATCGATGAAGCTAATACCAGATAAAATGAAAAATAGCACCTGGAAGAATTTCATTGGGAAAAAGGATGTAAATTTCTCAGCCAAATTCAAGCTATTTGATGCTGTAACGAGAGCTATCTATAGCTATGCCTCTCAAGTTTGGGGGTTTTCAAATTTTAGCGTGGTTGATAAAATGTAACGGTACTTCATTAAAAAAATGTTTGGCCTCCCAGACTTTACACCAAACTTCATTCTGTGTCTAGAGACAGGAGTTCCTGATATGCATCTGTATACGCTAAGGCTTCACATGGAGTATACACACCTATTATGGTTAGCGAATTGGTTTTGTTAGTCCCTGAGTGGCCTAATGGTTTGATCCAAGGTATCACAAAGGACCTTCACTGGTCTAAGTGCACTCTCGTGTGGACAGCCAACCTAACCTAACCTAACCATATGTGGTAAGCGAGTTACCTCATATTTAAATACAGTTTTGTGTTTCTCACCCCTATTATGGTTAGCGAATCGAACTAACAAAACCAACCGGAGCTTTTGACAAAGCGATGGATGCTCATGACGTCCAAGGACGCCAGATCGCCGAGGTCGTCAATGAAGGGGGACCCTAGATGGAGCATTCTTTTATGCGACAGGGCTGGACATGTGCATAGGAGGTGAAGGATGGTTTCCTCCTCCTCCTACAGCTTCTGCAGAAGTCGTTGGAGAAGAGACCAAGTTTTTTGGCATGTTGGCCTTTAAGACAGTGTCCAGTGAGAACACCGACAATCCTAAATGCGAGCAAGTATCGGGAAGGTGAACACAGAATCGGTACTCTTTGCAATCTAAAAGTGGAAGAAGACGTTATTCATTTTGTAGGAAAATGTCCAGTTTTAAATTGGTTGGGGCTAATGTTTTTTGGAAAGCGGGAACTACGGGAGGATGAAATCATCAACCTACTCAACGGTGAAATTGAAAGGTACTGGGGAATTTTACCTAAATATATTAGGGATGCTATCTACTAAAAGTCTAGTCGATGTACAACTCATAAATTTATGCACACTAATGTTGAACTAATCCTACGTCTCTCCTACAGAGGACTATTGTCAAATATTAATGTTTTGTATTTTTTTGAAAATAAACAAACAAATTACTACTACTACAATGACGGGTTTATGAACGGGTTTCAGTCGACAGTGCAATGCAATTAAACTTCTTGATAGTCAATGCGGCTTTGTCGGTGGGAAATCTACTTGAGACGATATCCATAGCTTACGATATACATACGTATGTATAATGAGAACAAAAAAAATTATTTGCAAATCATCTTTATCGATCTGGAGAAAGTTTTCGACAAAGTCCCGAGTGATCCAGGAGCTTATAGGCCAGCCTTGCTTTCGCGAAGCCTTTGGAACGTTCATTGATATTGCCTTTTTAACAGGGTTCAAATGATCTCTTCATTGAACATGGCAATATCAGCTGAGCCAGTCGCGCTCTATTTTTCATGAGATAGTTTCTTTGACATCAAGGCCTTCCACTTCCTACCTACCTACTTGAAACAGTTGTCTTTAATAACAGTTGCCATAATTATATTTGAATATTATTGCAAGACCTATCAAAAAGTGATAAATAATTGGATTAGTTGGGTTGGTAATAGCATACACACATATGTTTAGTTGACTGAGAGTCGAGTTGACTGCAAGACAATACAATTTAGTTGATTCTTGAGTTGCTTCCATTGCAGCACTATTCATCTCGCAACTTTGTTGCTCGTGAATTAGTAAATAGGCCACTGGGGTTAGTATTCTCCTTGCGAGGCAATTTTTCAGAAGCTATTTCCAACTCTTAACTGAATAAAAACGCGGACTACACCATTCCACGTGTAAATTTTGACAAGAATTTCCTACTTACAATCCCTTCCAGATACCTCTGGAATGACGATGCACTTTTAGAAGATGAGACGTTACACTTTTATACTGACGGTTCGAAAACTATAAGGACGGAGTTGGTGGAAGTGTTTTCTCTGACAGACTTAACTTTAAGCTCACCTTCCGTCTACCAAATCATTGTAGCGTGTTCCACGCGGAAATTATGGCAGTTAAAGAAGTCTTATCTTGGCTTAAGAAAAACGTGATATTCGTTAGAGATATCCGCATCTTTTCAAATAGCCAAGCAACAATCAAATCCTTGGAATCGACCTCTATAAATTCATTTGTAGCTCTAGACTGCCAATCGTCTCTCGCGGAGATGACTGAGCAGTTCAATATTCACCTGTGTTGGGTGTCGGGGCATAGAGATATTCCATCCTGCTGGATAAAGAAGGCACCTTAGGTTTATCAATCGCTACTGGCAAACTAAAATTTAAGGTGGATGCTATCGAGAGTAAAAATCTTAGGTGGACAAGTGGATCAACATGTCTAGCAACAAAACAGATTTGGCCAAAAAATAAATAAATATTTGGCGCAACAGCTCTTTAAAGTCCTACGGCAACCACTCATGTTGTGTGCGTTATATTTTTCACAAGAATGGAAGGGACCTACAGTTTAATGCCGAATCCGAACGGCGATTTGAGAAGCTTTTTCATGACAACAATACTCTCGGATGTTTGTCAGACGCTCGCGAGAGGTGGGACCGTAAAAAAACTTTTTGGTGTTTTCTGGGATTCGAACTTGGAACCTCATGCGTAGTGATCCGACACACTAACCACTTACGCCACGGCGCCCAGATTTGGCCAAAGCTGGATCTAAAACATTCTAAGAATTTGATTACTCTCAATACATTGCATATCGGCACTACAATAAGTGTCATCACTGGGCACTGTCTAATAGCCAAGCATGCTACAAGGATGGGTCTTTTTGCGAATGGCTTTTGTAGAAGCTTCTTGGAAGAAGAAGAGGAAGAAACTATTTCCCACTTTATTTGTTTCTGTCCAGCTCTCCCCCGCAGAAGGAAACTTCACTTAGGGGCCTTCTATTACAACGATATAGGCGATCTGATAAACATAGATAATAAGTCTCTTACGCTTCATCAGAAGCTTAAAATGGTTTAACAATTAGGTAGAGAGAAACTTTCTCCTATGATCCACGTGGTATCACAATAGACCTATTATTGGTCTAAGTGGGTTGGCGTTTCTAAGCTGGCAGCCACTTCAACTTAACCTAACCTATTTCCAACTCCTCTTTTCCAGTACAATGTACATATCTTATACGCCGCTGTACAAGCTTTGGGGCTTACTGCTGAAAATACTCAACTTAAGATTTCGATGGCCCTTATGACTCGACGCAGTAATTTTCAATTTCAAACAATCTACACTTTATGCGAACGCGTTCTACTAATATGATCTTTCACAATCAATTAATCTATAAGAACGCACTCAAGACCTACCAGAAAACAAACAAAAACAGATTTACTATAACGGCATAACATAGATTAGGCTGGCTTAGGAGAAGATTCTGGCGCAATTTCGACACTGCGCCTTGTTTAATGAGCCTGCCTAGACGTTGCTTTTTAAATTGAACTTGAAACGCGGTTTTTATTGTATCTCAAACTATATAACTACATGCAAACGAGACTTAAATAACAAGAAATGTCTATATTCACAAAAACGTACTTGAGTAACTCGCTATGAGCAATAATAGCATCGTCATTACCAACTATTCCAACCTCTGCTTCTGAATAAAGGTTTTCTCGTTGAAATTTTCTGAAGGTTTAAATGGAACAACTCTGGCCTTATGTACCAGCCTGTCTAAACTACCTGAATACAGAGTGATTCCCAGTATTCGTTGAAAGAGATATCCATGTAGAATTACTTACCAAAGTGGTTGGTATTCCTACAGACTCCGCTGCCGCAAACGCTAACGAAAAGTTTCTCCTCTTATTCGCCTGACTCAGCGTATCATACGGAATCTTATCCGGCAAGTAGGAATGTAAAATCGCACAAAATGCCAACCCATCATTCCACGACGAGCTAAAGTTCGTTATATCAATGTTTCTATAGCCGACTGTTTTATTTTGACACCACTTCAACAGAGCATTCCTTTTCGATCCACCGTTTTTAACGAGCATATTCAGCGGGTCCTTACGTTCACCAGCCGTAAGAAATCTACTCGTACTCTCTGTTCGCGATATGATGAATTGGTCTTTCTTCTCGATGCCGTTACCACCATTGCCGACTCCTCCACCAACACCGCTACCAACACCTCCACTAAGCAGCGATGACTTTGAGACACTGTTAATACTATTAAAATGCATACTACTGGGTGCAATTGTTGGTTGCTGCTGCTCCCGTAAAGGACCTTTGGTACTGGTGCTCGTAGTGGTATTTGTTGTAGTTGCCGTAGTCGACGTGGTGGTCGCACTTAGACCAGCCGCTGGTTGAATGCGAATCTAAAATAAAGAATGAAATGGTTTGTATTCTATTGAAAATGCTGACCGCGGACAGACTTACGTTTTCTGACCAGTCAGTTGGAATGTTAGTGTTTGTCACTTGGGCGAGATCAGACGTCGCACTGTTCAGACTCGATGTGGAACTATAGCGGGATTCTGATTCTTCGGATTTGGTCTGGAAATAGAGAAATATGTATGAATAAATGGGTATGAACTTCTACAGTTTTTTTTAATTAAAAACAAAAACCTCTCCATATACGACGTTACAAATACAAATATTTGGCGCAACAGCTCTTTAAAGTGCCAGGGCCTAGCTTCTCGCAACCACTCTTGTTGTGTGCGTTATATTTTTCACACGAATGGAAGGGACGTACAGTTTAATGCCGAGTCCGAACGGCGATTTGAGAAGCTTTTTCGTGACAACAATACTCTCGGATGTTTGTCAGACGTTCGCGAGAGGTCAATACGACGTTGATTAGAACTCAAATCAAAACACAAAATAGAAAGAAATGGAAGCAGTGTTGGATTATCTTTGATTGTATTGAGTGAGGTAACTAGGCGAACTCCACAGGTGGATCAGTAGAAATGCAATGAAGTGGGAGGGTTATAATCTCTCTTTTGTTAAGAAGTATTGAGTGAGGTAACTCGGATTATGGGTATGTACAACCGAACAAGGATGTTTGAGCTTCTAAAAGCTAAAGTAAGCTCTTACAACTTTGGACAAGAAACTCAAAGCAGCTAACTTAAGAGCGATTGAAATGCTTTAAGATGCTTCCTAATGAATGTTTAAAAATGCAAAAATAGTTAATCATATAAGCGGTGAATTGATGATTGCAAATGACGTCACGAAGAAGTTTTGCTATTTGCATAATTCGCTTCGTTGTTTCGAGCAGCTCTCTTGTGAACTCTTATGTTCTATGATGTTGACTGCAAATGCATGCAAGTAGAAGCCGTACCCATGACACCTGATTACCAATCAAGGCTTGTTAACACTTACTTGTTTGTTATTCTCGATTGTCTCGATGAGGCTCTTCACCGATAACCGTGAGTCTTGTTTCGACAGCGCGATTTTACTCCTTCGCGAGGCCATCTCCTGTTGCACAGTTGTCAAGAGCGACTGTTGTGTCGTGTCTGTCGATGAAATTTCTGCAAAAATACCAACATTTAGTTCCCCACTCCATTGATGAATACCATTCATACTAACGTTTGGTAAGTTTCTCAACCTGTTGCTCCAGCATTCGGATTTTCTCACGTTGCGTCTTGTTATCCAGTACCAATTGCTCGCGCGCACATAACGCTTCAGTCTTAAAATCATTCGCCACCCGCACAGTCATCAACAAATCCGATTGGAATTGTTGCCATTCTTCAGCCTATAATGGAATATATTTAGAAGCATCTTCATAACCGCTTTCGCCACTTACCTCTTGTTTTCTCATCTTAATCTCCTTCTGCAACTGCTCCTCCTTATCACCCAGCTTTCTTTCAGCGTCACCCAAGTGCTTCTGTGTTTCACTGAGTAAATTCTGCAACTGTGCCTTATCCTCCAGATGGCATTTGCACTGCACTTGCAACTCCGCCGTACTATCCTGCAACTGTTGATAGTCTGCATTCAACTTGTCCTTTTCCTGTTGCAGAGTTTCGTATCTGTATTCCAGATCAGACAAAGCACACTTGGCGTTATTTTTCGCCACCTTGCACTCTTCCATCACGCCCGATAGCTGGTCCTTTAATTTTCTAATCTCATTCTGACTACGAGACAATTGCTCCTGCAATGATGCCACTCTCACCTCCAACTGGTCCTTCTCTTTGCGTGCAGCATCCAGCAGATCAGTCAAATCAGTCTTCTCGCCACGAGCCAAGTCCTGCTCGAGTTCCTCGATTTTAGCTCGTGCATTCTCCAACAACGTGCTCAGTCGGCTAATTTCAATGCTCTTCTGTGATGATTCTTCTTTGGCTTGTTGTAATTCACTTTCGATTTGCTTCCGTTCGGCATTAGCTGCATCTACTGTCGAGTCCAGTAAGCAAATCCGCTCCCTAAAGCGACTATTGTCATTGCTGGCGCACTCCACCGACTGACGCAACTCATTCAGCTCCGAATTCAACTCCTCCTGCTTGATCAGAATGGTCTCTCGTTCCTCCTGTGAGTTTTTGATCAAATCCAAGAGCTTCTTCTCTCGTTCGCTGGTACCCACCTCGTGCTGATTGGATTCACGCAGCAGTAACTCTTGCAGAGTCGTGATTTGAGTTCGGGAATCTTTGAGTTTCTCCGTCTGGCGACAGAGCGATTGAAAGAGAACATCTTTCTCATCTGCCAGTCGCTCGTTGTCCGACTGCAGTTCGGTTAGTTGAGTTTGTAGATCCGCCAACTCTTGGATTGTGGCCTGGAGTTCCTCATTCGTTGAGTAGTGCGTCTCCTCCATCTGGCAGAGAGAAACACATTTTTCAAAAATCAACAAATGACAGCAACAACAAACAACTACAAACCTGAATTATTTTATCCTGCAAACAGGCTACTGATATTTCACTAGACGATGAATTCTTATCCCAATCTGGTGTAACGCACGGCGTTCCATCATTTTCGTTGACCTACGAAACAAAATCAAACAAAAATAGGATTTCAGTCTCAGAGAGAACGAAGGAAGAGAGCTTCGTTGACTTACGTTGGGTAACGCAATAGATGCTGGTGCGGAACTGTGCAACCGCTGCGAATCTTGAATTATCTGGTGCTTCTCCGCATCGGACAGGGGTGAATTCACAACGTCCCGCAAGCGATTACGTAAAGATTCGTTTTCATATGTAAGCTTTTGTATTTCCATGTTACTCTTCTCTTGCAAGTTCTGTTCGGAGAGAAGGAGAGGATGAATTAAAAACAACAAAATAAACATTTTTTTTTCTTCGTATTTTCTATTTTTCTTGTCGTGTCCAATGCTATTTTAGTTAGAAAGATCCCGCAAACGAATTATTTATTTATTGTGTTCGCTTCGTTCATTGTGGTTTTACGATTGATTACATTTCTGAGTTATGGAAATACACATGCAGCTATCGAGAGAGAGATAGAAAGACCCTGAATGTAGACCATTCACCACAAGTCTGTTAGACAGGTGCTCCAAGGGGGATGTAGGGGGCGAAGGAAATCGGATCTAGAAAGGGAATCTATAGACGTGTGATTGTTCATAAATGTGACACAGACAAGCGTTGCAACAGATGATTGGAGAAAATCGAATTGAATCGAGGAAGTGATGTTAGTGATTCAGTTTACAGTATGATTGAACGCTACCAGTACACATCGTATTCCAAACCAGGGAAGGTGTCCATACCAGACATTGCACTAATTCACACTGACAAGATCCTGGATTAGAATGAAAAATTAGAGAGGATATGACCCTTCCATTAACAAATATAGGAAGGGAAACAAGTTTGAGCCAGCGATTCAAAGAGAAAATGAGTTTTATTCAACCTTGCAAGGAAGGAAGGACTAAGACAGTTACTCGAAAGTTTTTCTTTCTGGTTTTCCTACCAGAGATCTCTGATACTTAAAATTAACAAAAGACCCCCTCACTTTAACTCTGCAGCTAATTCCAATAGTTAAGTACCTTGAAAGTCTAAACAATTCAATGCTAGAATCCAACGACGATATACTCGTACATATGTATGTCTGTACACATGTAAGGGAACTGTTTAAATTTAAATACTAAGATTTCATTCGTAAGAATTCTCTCGTCAGTTTAGGACACATCCTTTGATTCATTAAACCTGAAAGATAGAGAAAGGGGAGTTGTATATGAAAAATGCTTAAGTGAAGATTTGTTAAGTCGTGTAGCTCATCGCAGAAGGGACTCAACTTTCTATTAGCTAGAACAGATAGATTTCAGAAAATCAGCTTAAATTGAAAACTAGACGTCGACTATAAGGAAAAATATGCTTAAATGTCCTCCTGGACATTTGAAACAGTGCACAGTGAACAGTGAACAGTAATAAACAATTCCGAATAGTCGAAGCTGAGTTAAAGTGGTTTAAGTCCTGTCTCAGTGGCAGAATGCAGAGGACAAGAAGTAATGGCGGGGCATTCAATTGAAGTTGAAAAGGGTGTGCCACAAGGAACAGTTTTGGGTGTTCTTCTACTCCTGATTTACATTAATGACTTTAACATTAAAGTCAAAACCTGAAAGTTGAGTTTATTTGTGGATAATGCTCTGTTGTTTGTATGACACACGAATATGTGTGTGAGGCTAGGTTAGGTTAGGTTGGCTGCCACACGAGAGTGCAGACACACTTAGACCAGTGAAGGTCCTTTGTGATACCATGGATCAAACCATTAGGCCACTCAGGGACTAACAAAACCAACCGGTGCTTTTGACAAAGCGATGGATGCTCATGACGTCTAAGGACGCCAGATCGCAGAGATCGTCAAGGAAGGGGGACCCTAGATGGAGCATTGTTTTATGCGACAGGGCTGGACATGTGCATAGGAGGTGAAAGAGGCTAATAAATGAGGATCTGTTGAATTAAATTTAAATATTTTGGGATAATTTAGACGATAGCGTAACATTTACCCCTCATATTGACTACGTGTGCAAAAAAAAGTGCAACAAATTTGCGCTTTCTCTGTAGAATAAGATGTGAAATCTCGAGTAATTGTTCAATAAAAATATTCAATTCAATAGTAAGGCCTCATTTTCAATATTGCTTATTCGTATTGTTCCTAAGCAAAGTTATTGGTACTAACAGGCTGCAAAAGCTCCAAAACAAGGCTATGAGAATGATTCTCAAATTTAACAGGATGACCCATCCCATATCAGGACAATGCTTCCACGATTAAGTTGGTCATCGGTCAAACAATTAATTTTCAAACCTAAAGGTAGTTTTCGTAATTGCCGACTTATTTGAGAAAGTTATTTTCGTTTGTGAGTGAAGAACAGCCTTATGACCTTAGACACGCGAGAATATTTCACTTGACATTTAGAAATAACTCACCGGCTAAAAATTCAGTAATGTACAAGGGCTTACAACAGACAAAAGCGATCAGTGACATAAATCTATTAAAATGAATTTACAGTAAATTACATATGAAAAGAGTGAAATTGCTTACCGATAAAATTCGAAAAGCGAAATAGAACACGCAGCCAAATAAAAATGCGTTACTTCCCACACGCGCACGGAGAGTGAGTCCCCGGATGCGATTGGGAATGGAAAATGAAAGGGTTCTTCTCGGTTCGTTTAAAAATATTTTATCGAATCAACTAAATACGATAAAAGAGAACTTCCTATACTTATAAGCGTCAAAGTTAAACTAAGACCAAGGGTCGAATCGACTGTTGAGTGGTCACGTAATATGTATTGTGTTGTTGATAGATCTAGCAGCAACATACGATGTGCGATCTACGACAAGACATTTTCCCACAGAGAGCTTACGCTAGAGATTTCAAGGTATAATCATTTTGATTTACTGTTAACCTGGCTGGCATTCCTATCGCGAAGACTGCCTTGCTTTGGATAATGCCTTAACAAAATATGCAGCAAAATATAAACCGTAACTAATTCCTCGTAAACGTCCACCGACACATGAGTGTAGAATCATTAATATCTTAGTAAACTTCAGATTCTTATTGTATCATATTTCATATATGTAAAATTCTTTGCAAAGTGTGTTTTATTGGGAAATTATTTGATCTATGTAGCTCAATTATCATTTATTTCTGGAAAACGCTAAAACTGTTTTGCGTTGAAGGGTGTGTAATAATTTGTGGTAAACCAAAGAAATCTGTTTTCCAGTGTTTAAGAATTGGAATTTTCCGAAATACGACCTTAAGAGAATCAATATGAAAAGTTTCAACTATCTTGTCCAAATGATTTCAGTGATACGGTTTGAAGGTGTGAGCCAGCGAGTATGCAGCTTGTACTAATAAAATACTATTTTTTAAGTGAACTAGGTAGGATTTCAAAAAATGATCTATGCATCGGAATCAAACAAAGATTCTTCATCGTGATGATGAGATGTTCTAGGCGAACCCTACAGGCGGATCAGTAGAAGTACATTGTATTTATTATTATGCTAGGATGATTGTTAAGAGATCATACACGTGGCGTTCAATACAAAATTTTTTAATTTTTTTTTGCAGCAACATCAATGTCTACCTCAATGAATTGGAAGACTTCTTCGCCAGTCACAATCTCAAATTGTTCCCAGGAAAATGGTTGGTTGGTTGATTTTGGATCGGCCCTCGATGAGGATGTACTTAGACCAGAGAGTAGGTCCCTTGTACTACCGGAACCATTTGCTTCGTTGAATGAAGTCGTGAATTTTAGCCGTGCAGGCGTTGCCGAGATCATTGAGATAAGTATTCACCCAGAGTGGCCTTCCTGTTGTTGGCGAGCGCAGGACAGGCGCACAGGAGATGACTGATGGTCTCTTCTTCCTTTTCATCTCTGCAGCTTCTGCAGAAGTCATTATGAGGGGTACCTAATCTTTGGGCATGTCTTCCTATGACGCAGTGTCCAGTGAGAACATTTGTTATTTTTGAGAGGGTTCCTCTCTTGTGCTTCAAGAGTCCGATGGACCTGGATTTATTGAGTGTCGGCCAGAGCTGTCTGGCGGTATAACATTGGTCTAGATGTTGTCATCGATGATTGGCTACTTTCTCGGCGTCAATTTGAATAAGGTAATTAACATAAGACGCTGGCGCTTCGATGTCAGTGATGCTTATGCTATCTGTACCAGAGGAGCCTTGTCGTGCTAGTTCGTCGGCTGCACAATTCCCCGGTATGTCACAGTGACCTGGTACCCAGCAAAGGGTGAGGTTGTACTGACCAACTATCTCGTTAAGAGATATGCGACAGTCTTTCACTGCGTTAGATCTCGTAGTGCTGGATGCGAAGGATTTGATGGCTGCCTGACTGTCGACGTAAATAACAATATCAGGTGTTGATAGTGTGCTAGCTGCTAGCCAGTCAGCGGCTTTGCGAACTGTGGTGATTTCGGCTTGAAAAACGCTACAGTGGTCTGGAAGCTTAAAGGAGAGGTGTATGTCCAGATCTTTTGAGAAAATTCCGGCACCGACTCCGTCCTTGGTTTTGGACCCGTCAGTAAAAATTGACAGCGATTCGTTGTAAAGGACATTGCGTTACGTCCACTCACTTCCGTCCGGTATCGAGTGCGTGTAGCCCTTGTTAAAATCATATTCAGTGGGCAGATGATCAGTGGAATTGGGAAGATGACGGTGCATCGAAAATATATTGGCGTGTCCCGTGTGTTGCTCCTTCCACTGCTTGGAGCTCTCAGGAAAACCCTCATCCACAATATTCACCAACTGGACCAACGAGCTGAGCATACAACTTGACATAGAGATACATGGCAGTGCGATCCCGACAATGAACCACCCAAAGATCCTAGAAGTCACATTTGACAAAATACTGACATTTTCTAATCATTCAAGAAATATCAGTGAACGAGTCATGTCCAGAAAAGTCTTAAAATTCCTGGCCGGTAGCACATGGGAGCAATAGGAAGATCGGTTATCAACTAGTGCTTCAAACCTTATCCGAATCTTCAAACTATCCGGATATCCGAATACATAAGTATGAGACAGTTGAGATCCGGGTGAATTCGGATAGTTTCGGATCTTCGGATAGTGTCGGATACTGGGATCCAGTTACAAAACATAACGCTACATAATGTTCTATGGAAACTAACTAAATTCTATACCCAACTGGTTTTAGGCATTTTTTTTTTTATTAATTTCATTCAATTGTAAAAAAAATATGAATAACACTTGTCACTTTCTGATACGCAGTGGCAAAAGCTCCAAAACAGGCCAGAATGCTGCTCTACGCATTATCACAGGCTGTCATCGAATGTCTCATGAAAATCACCTACGTCAGGAAACAAAGTTGCTTAAAGTCAAAGAGCATAATGAACTACTCTCTAAACAGTTCTTCCTAGCTTGCAACCGTCCCGATCACACCAACAGAGATCTACTCAGCCTCATCACACCACCGAGTCATATTCGATCCGACATTCGTACATATCGTGAAGAGGTAAATAGGTTTATAACCCATACACCACTAGATCCAACGTGATATAATTTGGCACTAAACTCATTCCATTAGATTGGAGTCAGAACCGAGCTTGATAGCCGCCAGACACAATATCGTGCTAGGCGGCCGTCCAGCACCGATAAGTCGAAGTGAACATCTCCCCAGACGTACTAGATCCACACTTGCCCAACTTCATTCCGGCTGGAGTTCTATGCTGAACAACTATATGCACCGCATACGCGACAGTATCTTTGATTAATGTCTGGACTGCGGCTCGTCACCACATAACACCATTCATTTGTTCAACTGTCGGTCGCACCCCACAAAACTAAAACTAACTTTTTTTTCAGTTGTCTTTGAAAAAAAGGCTAATCAAGTGCTACGTTTGGTCTACGTTTTTGTATGGAGCAGAGACTTGGACATTAAGCAAGGCAATAATAAAAAAAAAACTGGAAGCATTTGAAATGTGGCTGTTCCGGAGAGTTCTCAAAATATCATGGACCGAAAGAATCTCCAATACAGAAGAAGGATGAATGCGAAAAGGGAACTCCTGAACACTATAAAAAAGACGAAAGCTGGAATATCTAGGACATGTGACTAGAAATGAGAAGTATCAACTACTGCAGGTAATTCTCCAAGGAAAAAGCGAAGAAAGAAGAACAGTAGGTGGACAAAGGATATCATGGATGAAGAATTTATAAGACTGGTTCGGACTTTCATCAATCCAAATAATCAGGAACGCTAGCTCACGCGAAGAGATCAGAAGGATGATAGCAACCTCCTAAGAGGAGAGACACCATAAGAAAAAGAAGAACACCAAGATCCTTATAGTCACATCCAGTCGAAGCTGCCGCATTTGTGGTCCTCGACCACACCGATGACAAGCCACCCGCAAGACCCTAACGTTTGAACCCATACGAATCAACATAGTTGCTACAACAACAACAATGTGCATCAGAAAACAAACTGTAGAGTTGAGCAAAATAAGAAACGCACGCAAATAAGACATTCATAGCTTGTAAATTTCTGCTTTAGTGGTGGTTTCATCGCTGATTTTAGCAATTGGAAACTTTATTCTAGAGCAATACTCGTACGCCATTTTTAGTGTTTCCAGTAGATCTCGAATTCGGATCGTTTTGAATCGAAATGGCAGCAAGTATAATATACATATGTACATATGTAGGTATCACAGATGACTAAAAATATGCCAATTTCATGACTACATTCAGTACAGAGTCACCAAAGAGCTGACAGGAGATCACAGCTTGTGTCAAAACCCTAAAATCGAAACATCAGGTCCGGACATACTAGCAAGTGAAGTCATCAAGGTCGTAAGGAATGCAAAAGACAGGAAAGCGGACGGCCCCGACGAAACCCCTAATGAAATTATTAAACTAATCGACCTTGTGTCAATACTCGGTTTAGAATCTGGAAGGTTTTCTGATAATTTTTGAGGAGAATTAGCTAAGAAAATGGAGAGAGCATTTTCCAAAGTTTGAGGCAGTATTATAAATGGACATATGAAAAATAAACTATCTGATAGTTTACATTTTATGACTTTCCTGAAGAATGAAGGAATAAAAGTCAAGCTTAAAAAGAAATTGTACTTATCAGAGCGTGAACACCGGATGGGCATTCGAATGCTTCAAGCAATAGCTAACATAACTCCCGGATAAATTAATAGAAAGCTGCAAATTTTTGTTAATCGGTGAATCGAAACATGCGAAATGATGATAGTCGGTCAAGTCATGCACGAGAATCAACTTATTCAAGAATGACGTAGATCTCAATATTGCCATCACAAGACGTGATACAAAACTATTGAATAGAAAGCACGGCAATTAGGAAAGAATTGGCTTGTGTTGGAGCACATCGCCAAGAACTGTACATGATGGCACGTGATTTATATTAAGATGACAAGGACGTAGATTATCTACCTAAACTTTTGAACATGTTTATATAACACGATCGGCAGAGGATCATCCAACATCCTGCGAATAATTATTTTCTGCCAATTTTCGCATACCCAACATAGAAAAATTAGCTCAATTGAGCATAAGTTCAACCCATGCTTGGAGCTCAGCCTTATAACAATTCATACATGTACCTACACGAGAGAATCGAGGGGTTCGCTTGATATATGTATACACGTATGTATGAAAGATCCGGCACTGACATCCAGTGATTGATTCATCGAAGACGGGTAGAGCCGACTTGTGCCTTTACTATGTATGTAGGTACATACATACTACATACATATATTTTGAAGAACTCAGAAATACGGTTTATACTTCCCACAAAGCATGCTTTCAAAGCCCAATTCCAATAGTTACATCACAAGCAAACTTTGCACTTCACTTGCAGAAGAAATGTTTTCAGAAATTTTCAATCCCCAGCAGTTCAAGATCAGAATCAATCGACATCTGAGAAGAAGATTGAAAATAGGAGAGCGAATTGTGATCCAGAGAAAGCTCAGTTGACAAAGCATTGGTGATTTAAAATCATTAAATTGGCAGGTTCCATTCTTGCATCATGTGGGCGCCGTAACTCAGTGGTAAGTGCGTCGAACCACTGCGCGTGAGGTTCCATGTACGAATATACGGCAAATATACATACATTCCTGCATCTAGATACGTTCGTTTCTTGTGAAATTTTCTGATAGATTCATTCTTGCAACTACAAATCGTAATACGATATATTTCGTTTTCTTGGTAGGGTATACACCCTTGCTTAAGAGTTTACGTAGAAGTTTCACTAACAAAATTGAGTGTGGTGTTGGTGATTGGTGAGTTAAGTTCAAAAACCTAATGTTGTCTCTTAAGCAAAATAATAACGTTGCCAAATTAAAAATGAATGCAGTTGACACTGGAAACCTCGATGGTTTGGCAATGCTTGCTACGCATGTTAACCCAGACCTTCGCTGGAACCAACAGATTACTAAAGCAGCGAAATGTGGTTAGATGCAACGGTTTCCTCAAAAGGTGCAGACGCCTTTTCACTTCCATTCTCTTAGGAAAAATGAACAACTTCCCCAGGAGTTTATGCGTTCTACCGGCCGTAGCCAAGATAATAGGTAGAATCATATTAGAATGCATTAAGGAACATTTAGATTCAACTCTCAACGTCGAACAGGCTGGATCCCCCTGAATCGATCACATAAGACCATTGCGAATCATAATAGAGCAATGCATCGAATACAGGTCGCCGCTACATCTACTGTTTATCGAATTCGAGAAGGCTTCGACAGCTTGAATCAAGATGCTATCTGCTTGGCCTTGCGCAGGAGAGGCAGCTCAGAAAAACTTATAGCTATTATCAAGGCTGAGGGAAGTAGGTGTCACGTCTTACACAATGGTAAGGTGCCGAAGGATTTTAAAGTCCAAAGTGAAGTGCACACTGTCACCACTATTGTTCTTGCTGGTCATCAGCATTGGTAGAAAGTAACAATGGAATTCGATGGACTATGACAACTAACCTTAAACACCTCGACTACGCTGACGATGTTTGCCTACTTTCACATCGGATAATGGATATCGATACAAGTGTAAAACCCCCTAAAGCGAGGTAAACAACAAAAGTTAAGTAGCAACCAAATGCTTACAAAACCAACCAATAAAATCGTAATTTAAAATCGTAAATTGATAATGGATCTTCATCTGATGCCCCAAAGTCTAGAGGCAAAGGCTCTGAACACTTCTAACAACCGCGCTCAACTAAACATTGCCGGGCAGGTAGTTGAGAAAGTAGACAACTTTCTATACTTAGGAAGTGTGGTCTCGGCTGACCGCAATGTCACCGAACTGGATGTGTGCAGTAGAATCGGGAAGGCAAAAGCTGCGTTCGGAATGCTATCGGAAAGTCTGGAGAAGCAATGTTCTCAGCTTAAGAACCAAGCTGCGATTGTTCCACTCCAACGAAGAATCAGTACTGTTGTATGGATGCAGTACTTGGAAGGTGGATACCACTATCACATGCAAGCTGCAAACCTTCGTAAACAGATGTCTAACAATCATCTTGAGGATCTTTTGGCCCAATCGTATCTTCAATGAACTTTGTACTACTACTTTCGAGGTTGCATTGCTATCAAATCAGTTTATTATTAAAAACTCCCAATCCAAACACATTTTTAGAGGAGTGTTTCCTCGTAAAAAAAAATCGTAAATGGTAAACCATTGATGGCAGGCCTAGGCAATGTCGATGACATATCGGTAGAGGATTATACATTCTTATTGAACTTAGGAGGATTAAACATATAGGTATACTGAAGGGCTTAAGCACTGCAGTTTTATAGAAACCTATATATCTTGCT
The DNA here is from genome assembly GCA_945910035.1 of Brachypalpus laphriformis. Classification (NCBI taxonomy): domain Eukaryota; kingdom Metazoa; phylum Arthropoda; class Insecta; order Diptera; family Syrphidae; genus Brachypalpus; species Brachypalpus laphriformis. The sequence goes on along the minus strand of OX246753.1, from coordinate 112,804,771 downwards.
ATCCATCGTGGTTAAATCTGATCGCTGATTTTTTTTCACCCCAGAGGCTGTCAGAATGTTTTTTTTTTTTCTGGTCAGTGATCGAGCGACTGGAGTATCTTCCAAGCCGAAGTCTACGCAGCATAGACCATTCACAGAAAGAAACTCAATTCTTCCAAGATTACTATCTTCGTGGATAGTCAAGCGGCAATCAAAGCACTAAACAACGAAGAAGTTAGATCAAAAACATTTTCCAGATGCCAAAATTCACTGAACAATATATGCAATACCCATGATGTAACTCTCTGCTGGATTCCCGGACATAGAAATAGAGAAGGGAACGAGATAGCAGATGAAATAGCCAGAAAGGGATCAGCATTAGTAGAAGTTTCTATTGGTGTACTAAAAAGAAATCGACTTCAAAACAAGAGAGCTGATCAACTCCGCATAGATTACCAGAGACGACTGTAACTTATCTCGCAATTTATGGCCGGTATCGAATGAAGGAAGAATCAAAAGCCTTATGGCAATGAATAAAAAAGAAGTCCGTATCTTGATAGGTGCACTTACAGGAAACTGCGCGGCCGTAAGATTAGGCATTCACCCTGATTGTCGTTGGCGTTTGTCGCTTTTTGACGATTGCCGTTTTATTCTTCAGATGTAGCACGAATCCATTTCCATAACTTTTTCACTGTGAAAGAGTTGTAATATTATTCTGCAAGACAAACAAATTGCTTAGTAATGTTTAACGATCAACAGGTCGTAGCTATGAATAAAACGACAATCGTCGAAAAGCGACAAACGCCAACGACAATCAGGGTGATTAAACACACCCGATCACTGCAGGAGCTGTTAAGACGCGGAAGAGATAGAAAGCATTAAACACTTGCTATGTGAATGCCCAAAACTAGAAAACCGCCGCCAACACCACATGGGTAACAGGTTTTTTGACGAACTAAGTAAGAACATAAAGAACATGAAGAACATAATACGATTCATAAAGAGCTGGATCGACCGAAAGATAAAGAGTTTTTACAGGTTCCACAAGCAACAAGGGAAACACAATGGAGCACTTGGCCCCATGAGAAGCACCTAGGTGCACTTCCCTCTAATCTTAGCTAACCTTTTGGTGAGTGAGACTATCTGTGCGACTAGTTCATCGCATAATATACGTTCCCTAAGTTGTAACGACCACCTCATTGCCAAATATGCTTTCCCTGAAATGTAAGTGTGCCAGACTCTCGTTGAAAGGCATTCATTCCTTTTAATTTGATAAAGTATGCCGTTAAAACCTTTCAAATTACCTGCATCCTAAGCAGCTCATTCCTCAGCTTCAGTACTTCTCCTTGATACGGCATTAGTTCGGTGATTCTCGCTTCCAGTAACAGATTCTCCCTACCCAGCCTATCGAGCTGTGTCTGAAGTTCTTGCATCATGTTAGCCTGAAAATATGAAAAACCTATCTAACAACGGGGAACATGTAACAATAGAGACTCACCTCTAAATGATCGTTTCCAGCTGCCAAATAGTTGTTTAGCTTGTAATCCTTGTTCCATTCATTTGCATTATCCACATTGTTAAAGTTATTATTAGCTGCCGTTGTTGTTGCATTAGTTGCTGCTGCTGCTGCGGCTATCGTTGTCTGCTGTGGCGGTTGTGCCGCTACTCCGACTCCTCCTGCTGATGCCGCCACTACTGGAGGCATCACATTCGACGACGCCTGGGCGTTGTTATTATTATTCTTCTTTCGTCCTCCACTACCGGTCCGATTGTCCTTGTAGTTATAGTTGTAGTTTGAGTTATCAGACTTGTTAGCATAGTCTACCAGCTCGTTGGTTTGCTTCTTTCTAGTCTGCTGTGCTGGTATACTATCCTGGTCTAGGCTGGATGATGATGATGCTGCTCCACCACCACCGCCGCTGCGCTTTGATCCAGAGGGACCTTGTCCTCTGCGAAACAGGGATTTTAGTTTAATCATTTTGCAAAACCTGTAGAGGCGTCTTGTTGTGCGATTCAAAAATAAATGTGTAACAAGTGTGGAATTAGAGTGCTGTTGCCTCGCCCCCTTTTTTTTAACAAATAAGTATCACAGAAGGGAAATTGTTGCTTGTTGTGTGCGCATATATGGAGAAATTTCCTTTTTTGTATTTTACTCGCTCGTCGTCGTAGTCGTTTTTTTTTTGTCGTGCTGGTTGTCGTTTAGTGTGTCAGTCGTCGAGTTAAAAAGTGAAAATCTGTCTCGTCGTAGTCGATGTTGCATGCATCATGTGCAGAAGAAGACGTGTATATTATATACATGTGTCTAAACCCAAGTGCAACAAGTAATAACAATTGGCAATGTATATAATTTTCTCACTCTATCCCGTCTTCAAAAAAAAAAAAAAAGAATTAATTTCCAACAAAAAAAAAGGGAGTTTCTCGTCGTCTTCCCTTTCTCCAGCAGCAGCAACAGCGGGGGATTCTTCTTCTGTCCACACTGTCTTCATGCGCTGCAAAGGAGTACACTGCATACAGTAGCCTCTATTCTATTCCGTAACCCAAATTCTCTATGCTGACTGCAGTGGTTGTGGTTTTTTTTTTCAAAATGTCGGTTATCTACGAGTGTCTTTCCCCCATCCGATGATTAATCGCTGAGTAAATATTAAAATATAAAAATTTATTTGTTTATGATGATGGGCGACACATTATGTGCGTTTCTTTGTCGTCACGTGACCTTAGTCAAAGCTTTGTGCATTTATCGTGGGCAGTTATGAGTAAACAACCAAATGGCACACACGAAACGAAATTATGCAAAATATTTAAGTGGAAATAAGAATGTAAAACAAGCAGAAGCAAAAAATATACAAAAAAAAAAAAAAACATGAAATGCACGCCAACAAAAAACGCGACGATCTACACTATAGCGTACATCTAGATCGAACTGAGTTGCTTTGCTAGTAAGAGACTGAGGTGAACGGGTAAACGGGCGAGAAAAGGCCAACAATACCAGTAGACGGGTACGATGTTGAAAGTGGCACAGCAGAGCAAACGAGAATGGGACACGAGGAAGATGCGGAATGTAACCGACGACGACGATTGGAGTTCGACGAAGTGATCGTGCGTGCAGCATCGCCGGTGTGCACTGTTGCCATATGCGAACAATTATATCCAAAATCATATTTTTTTTCGTTACTAAACCTTTCTTAGAACTGAAGATATTTTTGTTTTCTAAAAATGTTCATACTAAGTTTTATTTTGTTTTGATTAACCACAAAATGAAAATAAAAAAAAAAATTGTTTATTGAATGATTATTTGATTTATAAATGACATATTACCATATGGGGTGGCAATGGTGTAGTACTAACGTCTACAATTGCCACGTTAATACCTAAAACACAATATCGTCTCGACCTCGGCTTCGTTTGACGTATATGAGTTAAACCATAGGAAATCAATATATCCTATCACAATGTCGCTTCCAACTCACCCTCACGTTTTCTATTCGTAAAGAAAAACGTAATACTACGTAACGGCACTCTAACCCGAGGCAGAAAATGAGATGAGATGAACTTTTGCTTGTTTTGATAGCTAAGACCACACTTGCGATTTGTTCGTTTGTCACTCGCTTGTTTGAGCTTTTAGGAGAGAAACGTTTAAAAGCAGTTTAACAGCTCTGGAACAAAGAGAAAAAGTGTAAACCAACATTCGACGCGCTATTGAAGTGGACGGGACGTAACTGGAGCAAAGCTGAGGTCGAAGCGATATTGTGTTTTAGGCAAAATGTTTCATGGTGCAAATTCCGACATTAGCAAGCATTTATTTATTTCTCGTGAAATATATAAATATATAAAAATGAGTCCGATCAATTGCGAAAGCTTGTGTGAGCACTTCTGTAAATGCATAACACTGGCAGTAGCTTGGTCTTAAGGCTGGAAAAATTGTTCGCTCTCTTGGATGATTGATATGCCTATGACATCAGTGGCCGGGCAAAAAATACTGTAAATCAGAAGCAAAAAAAAAAAAGAAAAAATAACAAAAATCTCCCCAGTTATCTGGGCGCCACCCCCCGGAGTTTCACCGAAGCATAAACAACTGAGCTTCAAACCACTACACCCAATCTTTCTCATTCTCGATCTATCCGCCAACACTGTGGGCGCCGTGGTGTAAGTGGTTAGTGTGTCGGATCACTACGCATGAGGTTCCAAGTTCGAATCCGAGAAAATACCAAAAAGTTTTTTTACGGTCCCACCTCTCGCGAGTGTCTGACAAACATCCGAGAGTATTGTTGTCACGAAAAAGCTTCTCAAATCGCCGTTCGGATTCGGCATTAAACTGTAGGTCCCTTCCATTCGTGTACAAAATATAACGCACACAACATGAGTGGTTGCGAGAAGCTAGGCCCTGACACTTTAAAGAGCTGTTGCGCCAAATATTTGTTTTTTTGTGTCAAAACATGATAAGGGTATATAACCCCCTGAGTGCGCACAAATTATATAAAAAAAATATATACATATACAGGGTGTCCCAGTCAAGCAGTATAAACCTTTAAGAGGAGATACCTGAAGTTCCGCCGAACAAAAAATTGTATGGCAGGGGGGTCTATTCTCACCACATTTCAAGTTATAGCCCATCAAAGTGGGTGACCTCTTATTTGGAGGTGTATCCACCTTATACGCTATAACTTCTAAACTATTATAGGTACAAAAATAGTTTTATACATTTTGGAAAGACAATTTAGTAGTGCATACAAGTTTTAAACACATTGGGTACAGCCGTGCAGCTACAAAAAAGTATCGCTCCTTAGACTCAAAATAATGAAAATTTGTTGCTCCATTTTTTCACTTAAAATGCATTTTTCTCAACATTTTTACTTAATTTTTTATTTTTTTGGTCAAACAAAATTAAGTGAGAATAATAAACTAACGTACCTATGAGCAATGCAGTTAACAGTTAATTGTCGAATAGGAAAAAAAGCGTAACAAAGAATTATCACAGATTTGTAAATGTACCGTAATTTTGTTTCAACTGATTTACAATCGAAATTTTGCTCTGTAAGGTAACAGCCGATCCCCACAAAATGTATTCAAAACGTGAATACGCGGAAATAGTGTTTGTATACGGGTTCTGCAATGGAACGCTTCATTGGCAAGATTGGAGTACCAACGACGATACCCAAATCGTAGAACACCATGTAGTCGGATGTTCGCTGATGCATATCAGCGCCATGTTGATACTGGGTCAGTTGCACTAAATAAAAGGGAACGACATTCAGACGCAGCGGCGGCAGAAGTTGAGAGTGGGATTTTGCGTGCTGTAGAAGTTCAGCCTTCAGTCAACGTCCGCAGACTAGCTGTGCAGTTGGAACTTCCCAGAACCAGGTTCCACAGAACTCTACAGAGTAATAGATTACACCCTTTCCATTTAACACTGGTACAGGATTTACTACCAGGAGATGCGCCAAAAAGAGTGGAATTTTGCCAATGGCTACTGCGCAAACAAGCAGAAAACGGGCACTTCCTCAATAACACTCTGTGGACTGGCGAAGTGCAATTCACAAGAGATGGGGTAACAAACCACCATAATTTGCACCATTGGTCAGACTCCAATCCCCATTTAAAACGCACAACATCCTTTCAAAGGTAAAAATTTAATTATTGTGAACAACTTCTTCAAAATGTGTTGCTTATTTTAAAGGGGGTTTAGCGTAAATGTTTGGGCTGGATTAATAGGAAACACTTTAGTAGGCCCGCACGTTCTTCCACGAAGAGTTAATTCCCATTACTACCTGGAATTTCTTGGAGAACGATTGCCGGAGCTCCTTGAAGATGTTCCTCTTGTTCAGAGAAGGGCGATGTTCTTTCAACAAGATGGAGCACCTTGTCACAGTAGCAGCGGTGTAACTTCGTTTCTCAACCATACTTTTAACGAACAGTGGATTGGTCGATTTGGCCACCCAGATCTCCTGATCTAACATCCATGGATTTCTTCTTCTGGGGTGTTATGAAAGAAAAAGTTTATTTTAGAGAAATGTCGAGTCTGGAAGAGCTCCAAGAAAAAATTAGTGCCGTTTCAGAAAAGATGAGAAGAAGTTTGCTGCTCGTTAATCTGCCATCCGAAATGCTTAAACGCGCTTATAAAATTATTTTTGTACCTGTAATAGTTTAGAAGTTATAGCGTTTAAAGTGGATACACCTCCAAATAAGAGGTCACTCACTTTGATGGGCTATAACATGAAATGTGGTGAGAATAGACCCCCCCTGCCATACAATTTTTTGTTCAGCGGAACTTCAGGTATCTCTCTTAAAGGTTTATACTGCTTAACTGGGAGACCCTGTATATCGGCCAGATTCAAAGTTATTCATTATCATCATCAAAACATTCTTTCTTTCCGCGTACAAATTTTAATGGAACTGTATAGTTCCGCGGACATGTCTCCGGGAACTAGTTCCTTTAAAAAAACAAAGAAACGTTCCGTGTTCGTTCCATCATTGGATTCGCACAACTCTAGATTAGTGTCATATATATGTTGAGTTACCTTATTGGATCGACATAGGACTTTATTACTGCCTTCTTAGCCCATAGAAACAGCGATTGCCAATTGTAATTCTTCGCTAAGCCTCCTCACTAATATCATTTGCGGAGTTCATCATTTAGCCTAGGAAGACAAAGTTCTCTATTAGGTTAGGTAAAGGTGGCTGTCCATTTAGACCGCTTAGGTCCATTGTGATACCACATGAGTAGTGACCGGTCGAGTCACCGGTTACCGGGGGAACCTTAACCTGTCTCATGAGGGTGTTGGCTGAGAATGCTGACTGAAAAGGTTAGAGAGGGTGACTGACTCAGTCAACCCTGAAGTCAAAGTGTACCGAGAAGGTTTAGTGTGCAACAAGTAATGAGGGGTGATCGATTCAATCGAACCCCCTATACTGTGTGTGCAAGTTATATTGGCAGGTCCAATAAACCGTGTAGGTGTAGAGGTGCATAAGTATAGTAGAGTGACTGATTTAGTCTAACTCTAATTACTGTTATGCATGGTATTGACTAGGTGGGGTGACTGATTCAGTCAAACCCTTCATACCTAGGTGGACCGTGTAGGTGTAGAGGAGTATAAGCGAACATAGAGTGACTGATTCAATCGAACTCTAAGTACTGCTATGCATCAAGTGTTGACTAGGTAGGGTGATTGTTTCAATCGAACCCATACCTAGGTGGACCGTGGAAATAGTGGGGAATGCAAAGTAGAGCAAGATGACTGATGCAGTCAATCTTGCACTAGTATGCAGTCGAATTTTAGGAAATGGTAGTAGTAGGGTGACATTCAGTCAAACCCTTAGTACCTAGTTCACCGTGTAGGTGGTGTGCATGGGAGTAATAGGGGGATTGATTGACTCAGGGCATTTCACCTAAACCGGTTGGATTTACCTATGCATCTATGTAAGCTTCTAATGTCTTTGTTAGACAGATCATTTAGGTCCTCAAAGAAGTATTCACCTAGTAGCTTCTTTCTTAGTGTGGCTAGAGCTGGGCATGCGCCGATGAGGTGGAGAGTATTCTCCTCCTCTTCATCTCTGCAGCTTCTACAGAAATCGTTTGCTGGGACACCCATTCTAGTGGCGTGTCTACCTAACAAGCAGTATCCTATGATTATTCTAACTGTGAGGCTTATGTTCCTTCTATTTAATGAAAGGAGATTTGTAGTTTTCTTTGCGTCTAGTAAAGGCCAGATCTTCCTGATCGATACGCACGTAGCTAGATTACTCCATCTATTGTTTGCAATAGCTTGCGCTTCGTTAAACATACGGAGTTTCATCAATTGTATTGGTGGAGCCGGTACCTCTCTATTGACATCTAGAGGTAGTATGGTGCCTTGTTTAGCTAGTTCATCCGCTTTACAGTTGCCTGGAATATCTCTGTGTCCCGGGACCCAACACAAAGTTCTCTATTACCTCAAAATTATATTTATATTGATGATATTGTGGCGTTCTGTCCAAGACACAGATGTTGGGCATCTTTTCTTGTAGATAGCATATATGTACAGTACATACATAGGTATATTTTGTTTTGCTTTCATTGACCGCTTAACCCATCTTTGCTGCCTCTGACTCAATATTCGCAAGCGCTCCAAACAGCTCTTCCCACTATGTCGTCGGCGTAAGCGAGTAGTTGTGTAGATTTGTAAAAAATTACCTCGAGTGCCTCCAGTGTTCGCTTGTACAAAAAAACAAATATTTGGCGGAACAGCTCTTTAAAGTGCCAGGGCCTAGCTTCTCGCAACCACTCATGTTGTGTGCGTTATATTTTTCACACGAATGGAAGGGACCTACAGTTTAATGCCGAATCCGAACGGCGATTTGAGAAGCTTTTTCGTGACAACAATACTCTCGGATGTTTGTCAGACGCTCGCGAGAGGTGGGACCGTGAAAAAAGTGTTCGCTTGTGAGTTTCCTGCAATTCTTTCAAGTATTGTTCAAAAGATCGCATAATAGCACATCATCTTGTCTAAAACCCTTCCTAATATCGAACTCGGTGGTGTTTTTTCCGACTTTGATGCAGCAGCGAGAGTTCTTCATTGTCATTCTGCAGAGACGGACGAGATTGACAGTGATGCCGAGACAAGACATGGCTCTGTATAACTGGTCTCCATACACGCTTTCAAATCGATAAAGAGATGATGCGTATCGATTTTATATTCATGGGTTTTTTCCAAGATCTGCCATACTTTCTCGGCCTGAAACCGCACTGACAAGGACCTATCACATTATTGACCTTCGGTTTGATGCGTTTACATAATACGGCAGACAATATCTCATACGCGATTTCGAGAAGAATTTTGCAGATGAGCTTGTGCATGCTTCTTACAAACTCATCTTCTCGTACCTTGAAAAGTTCGCAGGCAAGGCCGTCGTATCAAGCTTTGTTATATTTAAGTTCAGATATCGCTCTCTCTCATTCTGATCGGGTTGACGGAAATCTTGACAGTCATCGTCCAGTTCTGGTGGTCATCATCGCCGTTTAGCAGTATACAGAAGTCTTCCTTTCATATCCTCAGCACCGACTGTGATTCTACTACTGTATTACCATTTTCGCCCCTACAGACTATTGTGCTGGCTTTGAAGCCCTGGTACTTTGTTTTTACCTTTTGGTAAAATTTGCGAACATCATTCCTGCAATAATGTCTCTCCAATCTCCTCGATTGAGCACTTCTCATGCCCCTTTCTCTTCTTTCTGAGAAGTCTATATTCCCCGTTTCTCCTATGCTAGTGGACCACGCGAGCAGCTCTAGTCCTTCTATGCAGCGCCGCCTTGTACGTCTCTTGTTTCACATGTAACAATGTGCTTGCTGGCATTCCTCATTAAACCAGGGGTTTCTGTGTGGTGGTCGAGAGAAACCAAGTACATCAGAGTTGGCATCTCTCGTGACTTGTTGGCGACGTTGCCACTGGTCTTCCGTATTTGCTGATGACGGCATAGGACTTAGATTGAGGTTAAAACAGACTCGAATGGCAAAGGCTCTGGTGGTCTCTTGGGTGTAGCTGTCCGACGTCAAAATTCCTCACAGTATTTCGTTGGTTTCGCTCCGTTATTGGCTACAAATAGGTAGTGATCCGAGTCCAAGATGGCTCCTCGGGTATATTACGATTTCCGTGGTAACATGTTTTGAAACCGCAGTTTTGTAGATTTCATAATATTCTATGAGAAATCCCATAGGAAAAAATGAATTTTTAAACCTTAATATCTCCTAAACTAGACGAAAACGCGATTTTTGGTACTTTATATTTTGTGCTTATTTCATCGAGAAAAAAAAATTGCGTCTTCAAAACGCGTTTCAACGGACATCGTAATCGTGCCGGCTCCTCGGAAAGTACGGACACCCAGAGGTGCTCGTTCACATGCTGGAAACTCAAGATTTCTTGTCTAAGATTGCCTCTAATAACAAATCCGCACCCGAATAGACGCTGTCCTTGTTGCCTATAGTAATCGTCGTAACAGACGCCACAGTTTTTCACCTTCTTTTTGCCCGGGCCAGCCCATTGCACTTCCTGGATAGCGGTTATATTTGCTTTATAGCAGTCTAGGGCCTCTGCTAATTGTTCGGCTGCACATGATTTGTAGAGGGACCTAACATTTCACATGCAATCACGAAGATCGTTCTCCTTTTTTACGTTTACAAGGGTCGCCAGCAGTAAAATCATCCGTATCCGAGGCTGCTGGTTGCTTCGTAACTAGAGTCCTTTGCACGATTTCGATTTCCGTGGAAACGCGTTTTGAAGACGCAATTTTGCATGTTACCATGGAAATCGTAATATCCCCGAGTACTTTTACATGATAGAGCAGTTACTGCGACGCCACAACCACCAACCAGTTTCTTATGTTATACCACTAAGACGAGATATGAGCGCTGCCTTGGCCCACTAAGAGCTCCACCGCCATCATCTCTATTTCAACGTCCTGACTAACCTTTTGATTTCCTTGCCGACCTGTGACCCGAATATGGCGAACCAGCTCGCACAAGGTGCCTACTAATTTCAACCTACCTGGAACAAAATGACTTTCATTTTTGTGTTTAGAAGCCCATTTTACACTCCACCCAAAAATAAGTTTTTCGTAAGTCATGAATGAAACAACTTATCAAAGAATTGAAAAGAAGTACTAGCTAATCCTTTAATTACACTACTATGTATGTACTCGTACCTCACCCCATCACTTGGCAACTCTATCAACCATTATGGTAATTAGAACTACTCAAATAAAAATGCTTCTTACACAGCAGCCTTGACCTATGTCAACACAGGACAACAATTATGTCACCACTTAAAACAGCCCTTTGACATCTTTTCTTTCCCTTCCACATAGTTTCCCATTCATCGACCCATAATCACCATCCGAAAAGGGTTTTTCCCAACTTTCCTATTTCTATTAAAAAAAAAAAACTCGTACACGAGTTGACAATTACTATTCCACTCACTCAAAAACTCGATCTGTTTCTGTTTCCCCCGCGCACCTCACCCAAACCAATGTTTTTGTTTATAATTATGAATTCACTACGTGTTCCAAATGCCAATGCATTCCACTCTAACACCATCCAATCCACCACCGCCAACAACAAAAATAATAACAACAGCAACAACAACAACAACTACCCAAACCAACTCAACTGAAGCTGAATAAATCTACAAACTACACTCCACTCCGCCGCCGCTACGACTTGCCTGGCCGGGACTGCCTGCCTGCCTGCCTGCCTGCCTATGCCTAATTGTGTATGCAAGTTATGCTGTTTTTCTTGATTTATAGTTCTTTCTTTTCTTTTCTTTATTTTCCCCCCGCGTTTTATTTTTTATTTTTATTTTTTTGCTTTCCTCATTGGTATTTTCTACTTCTCTTCACGCTTGCTTTGTTTTCTATTTTCGACTAAAAAACAAAAAAAAAAAAGAAATTTTCGATGGTATTCTAATTTCAGCACCAAAACCAAGTTCTTCTTCACTCCAGCCAGGGATCAATGAGCAGAGCAGGCGGCCTATCATTATGCGGCGTGTGTGGTGTCGTCGTCACCGCTACTGCTGTCCGTCCACGGAGGCAACAGAGGCAATTAGAATAGAAATTTCGAATGATGACGAGACCGTATTACCATCCCCGGACTAATTAATGGTAATTCGTCTCAATTAAGCGAGAGATGTACATATTCCAATTAAAAATGTGTGCGCGAGTGTATTCTGGGGGCGAGAAAGGAAGTGATGCATACATATGTATACCCACCCCCCGCCCACCCTAAGGAAAACTAGAAAACTAGTCAAAGCTACTCACCGTTTCCAAATGGATTATAACTGTTTCCTATTTTCATTGCTTGCGCTCTTCCGCCTTTTCACGAGCCGCTCTTCCCTCTTCCCGAACCACAAGCACACAACCAACAAACCAACTCTAATGGCACACGCTCCTCTAAGCAGCACTTTCCTCCTCGCAGTCGTCGTCTATTGGCATGTTTTGTAGTCGTCACAGTGCATAACGGAACCCGTGTATGTACTATTATTTATGGTTTTTCCTACTTTTTTTTTCTTTATTATTCACACTTCTTTGCACTTACGAAAAACGAAACGAACACAACCGGAGGGGAGGTGAGTGACAAGAAGCTATTTCAATGCGAATTTCTTTCCTTTTATTCTCTACCAGTGGAGAGTTCTAATTCGGACCATTTAATTGGATTAAATTTCACTGAACAGTCTCGTTTCTTTGGTATTTTTATACGTATCCAGGTCCGATTGCAATTCAATTAGAAATAGAAATTGAGGAGAAAACTGAGGAAAGAAAATTGAAAAAAAAAACGTTGCAATCGATGCAGCAAGTAAACAAATGTTTTCTGTGTACACTATACAACGGCGAACGAGCAATCACTCCAATCCATGACAATCCGCGAGAGTACAATCAGCGGCAGTGGAATGCCATGGTGGATGGAACGCACGGCCAGCATGAGCAGAGGTCTAGCATCTGGCGTTAGTAGAAAGGAGAAGAGAAGAACTGAAGAGGAAGAAGAAAAAAAAGCAGACCATGCGCGACGACGACGACCGGAGGAAACCTGTGTACGTGAGTTGAAAGATGAACAAGAATAGAGAGAGGTGGCTGGATATTGTGAGACGAAATGGTAGTGGAGAGGTTGAGGCAAATGGTGAAGGATAAAGTAGCGAGTAGCCAAGGTTGTCGTGGAGAAGCTGATAAGAGGTTGTTGCTTTAGCTAATGATTAAAAACTTGCAGCCGTATTGATAAAAAGCCGCTAACACACCGATAACCAATGAGTTAACTAACTCGTAGTTAGCGAGGTTATCCATTAGTTAAATTTTCTTATTAATAAAAATGTTTTCTCCATGCAATAGCCATCTGACGTTTTAATTATATCTAGAGTTTGCAAATGGCAGCAACTGTCCTTAATTGTACCAAAAAGAAAGAAAAATCTACTATATTGTATTGAAACGTCATAATAATTGCCCAGGTTATGTAGAACGCCTAGGGCTACAATGATAATTTTTACATTCTCCAAAGAAATCTGGCCTTCCGAACTCCAATGGTTCATCCAATCGTATTTGGAGAAGCAATACGAGCAGTATTGCAGGATTTCTGGGATTTAAAACGGGCGTAAAAAGATGGTTGGTGCATGCATAACCATCATCTTCTAAAAGACGACCCCTGAGTGACCCCTTTCTAAACGATCTTTTATCCTGCACTCTCTGAAAATTCGAGAATCATGTATACTTTCACACCAGTGAGCGACAATATCCCTTATTCTTAACTGGGATTCGCACACAACTTGGGTGTTAATAGAAAAGTAACGTTTTCTATTTATATAGTACTGCCCTGATTCTCAACCTGTCTCTGAATTTTTAATGATAAAACATTTTTTCTATCTTCTTTGCAGCAATTTTACACACACGCACTATTTTGCAAAGTTATCAACTCGTTAACTCGCGAAATCGCCACAAGTTAACAAACGCCAGTTAAGTCTGAATTTTTTTTAATTAAAAAGGATTTGAACATATCCACTGCGTAAGCCAGCAGTTAGAAATAACTCATGTTTATTAATACGGCTGTTGGAATTGATACAAAAATTGTCCCAAATTGAGTGCCAGGTTTAAATATCCAATCTTTTTGTTTTACGGTTGGCTGATTTGTTTTTTATTTTAACGGGTGTTATATCTTTGATGTTAGGGAAAAAGGGGTTAAGTCAGAAATTGTAGTTAGCAGAAAATGAGATTTTAAGTGTGCTTATTATATGAGCAATTTACTGACATTGCCTGAGGATCAGTTAATTACTATCGGAATCAGTTGCGCTAGATTTAATTTGTTAATCACCCCGATTACTGTTGGCGTTTAACGCTTTTCGACGATTCTAATCGAAAGAGAACACAAAATGACTTAAACCCATTTTCAATTTGTCCTTAATACCTGATAACAGAGATATTTATAAAACTGCTGCAATTAGTCAATATGGAACCTTCTATAGCGTTCCATATTGACTAATTGTAGAATAACACATTGTTATTGTTAAAATGTATTATAGGTTAGGTTAAAGGGTTAAGCTGAATCCAATGGGTGCACCCTGCACTCGGATCTCGAAAGCATCCATTGCGCTCCTCTGACGTGGAGTTTCCTGGCTGAAATACTGGACAGAAAAAGAAGCAAAATGGCTATAGTTCTGTGATATTAGAGGAGCCTCTTCTAAGCCATCCTGAAGAATTTATGAATGAATTTCATCATGGTGGTTGGTAGCTTTTCAGATGGGTCGCCGAAATGGTTAAAGAAATACTCTCCGAAGGCCGTTTTTCTGGTAATGCAGAGACTAGGGCATTTGCATGGGAAGACGTCCGTATCCCTTCTCTGCGTCTGTGTTGCCACAGCTTCTGCAAAGTTCATCTGTACTTAGCCGTATTCCTTTTTGATGGGCCGCCAATAGGTTGTGGCCGGTAATGATTCCTATGAAAAGCGCCAAGTTTGTCTGTTTTGAGTGAGGTTGAGCTTGGTTTTCACCTTGTCACGTTTTGTCTAGATGAAATCAGTTCCGGCGACACAATGGAAGCGCTCTCCATCTTTCGTATGCTTGTCTTTTGAAGTCAAGTGCTATGTTTTATTTAACAAATTTTAGGGAGGAAGGACTGAGTTTTGGACCATTGACAGGTTTTGTTCTAATCCCTTTCTTGCCAGTTCGTCTGCCATTTCGTTTCCTGGAATTCTTTTGTGTCCTGGGGTCCACCAGGGTGTTACATGGTGGCTATTGGCAGCGCTTTATTAGTTTCGATTTTTTTGGCACGAATTTTTTTTCGTGGGTAGGTGAAAATCTTCATGAGACACTATGAGACCGTGTACTCATAGTAGTGTCAGATTTCTACTGACTAAAAACACCCTTCCCTTCGTTTTGTTTACTACGACTAAGTTAGACCTTATCAAGTAGTTTAAGCTTCAGAAGAGAATATTCGCGTGAGGCAGGTAGATTTTCAATAAAAGCACCTGCTGAAACCGTCATGACATGCGGCTTTTTGTCTTATTGCGCTAATTCGAACGGTTTCGTTCTTTGAAGTCGGCGCGTAAGATTTGTCACATCCAAAGTTTGGAGTATGGCACAGTTGCAATGGCCATGAAGACGAATACGAAGCTTGTGAGCGAAGTTTTTTATTTCGTCCTCCACGGTAGCTATCCCTAAGTCTCTGTGGATATCATTGTTTCTGAGCGTTCACGATTATTCTTATAATTTTATTTTGGAGTGATTGTATGAGATTCCTATTGCTTGGTTTGGTACAACCCCAGAGTTGTATACCGTACGTCCACACGGGTTTAAACACTTGCTTATACAGAAGAAGTTTGTTATATACGCTTAGTTTGGAATATCTTCCAATTAGCCAATACATTTCTCTAAGTTGATTTTCGACTTCGTCACGTTTCTTTTTAACGTGAGGTTTCCATTTAAGTTTCGCGTCTAGTGTCATTCCCAGATATTTAGCTTCGTTTGCATGCGGTATTTGTACCGAGTTAATGAAAACGGGAAAGTTGATTATTTTCTTGTAGGTGAAGTTAACATGCGTCGATTTGGTCTCATTAAGAACAATGCGCCAAGTTTTTGTCCACTCACAGATTTTATCCAAGGTTGGAGTTTTATGATTGCTGACTCGATTGAAATTTCCGTTGCCAGAATAGCCGTATCGCCTGCGAACGTAGCTACAATAGTGCCTTCAGTTTGTGGTATGTCCCGAGTGTACAGCAAGAATAAGATAGGCCCAAGGACACTTCCTTGCGCAACTCCGGCGGCGATTTCTTTAAAATCAGAATATTCAGTTCCGTGCTTGACACGCTTGACTAATCTAATTGGGTTCGGCTGAGTAGATACACGAACCCACTCGTTCGTTTGTTTTGGACCCGTCTGTGAAGATCGTCTGCCCAGTGTTCCCTTGATGGGATGACTGTTCTGACTTTTAAACTGAAATCTGGGGATGGCGGAAGGTAGGTGATCCCATCTTGCAATAGTACGGTGGCCCACGTGGCCCTTTCTCCACAAGTTGGATTCTTTTAGATAGTACCTGCCATTGTAATAACTATCTGACACCGTGCTTTCCCTTGAAAACGGGGAGAAGAGTGTATCCAGGAGAATCGATAGAAATAAAACAGGCTTTAACTTTAGTTTTATTGTGCCCTAGACCCGCTGTCTCAATACTATTATGCGACCTTTCGAGTTAGTGTCTAAGGGTATTGTGCTTTGTTCCTTCCTATCCTCACCTTATATACTTAATCTGTTCCATCCCCATCATGCACACATAACATTAGGTGCATTAAGTACTGCCTGTGATGTTCTGCTGACAGTGTACTTGATCATGAAGCATACCAGGCCATAAATCGGCTACCTATGTTAAGGTATTGGGGTTTTCTAGCATCGGGTGCCAAGATGCTCGTTAAGCGTTCCCTGCCACCTTGTGCCGTCGGCGAATGCTATTACTTGCGAAAGCCTGGATGCGTTGTCGCATTGAACGGGTAATAAAGCGATTAAGCCTATCGTACACTATCACACACGATTAGTGTGTGGTAATATTGGGTGCATGTAGTGGGTCACTACACGATAGTGGCGAACCTCGCGAAACCACAAAACATATTGTATCCAGTTTCCCCCTTCGAAAGTTCAAGGGTACCCTCAACGATATATACAAATAACATAACGCTTGATGCTCTTCACTGGCTAGCCAGCCTCGATATTAAATTAGGACAAAAAAATATAATTATTTATGTTCAATGTTTATTTGAGTTATTGTTTATACAATCAACGTCAATTATAAATTGTAAAATTTGTTGCCAACATTTAGAGAGTCCATCTGTGTCCCTATCGGTGCATAGCGTGTTCACCCCTTGACCCCCTTAATGATTCGCGAGACCATTGAAAAGAAGCTGGTTTTGCTGGCTTTGGCCGACCATCAGACGCCCGCATTCTGACACCATTCAGGTCTGGTTCCAAAGGATATGCTGGTTTACCAGGTTTGACAATATCCGAGGCCCGTTGTCCGTTGCCGTCTTTTTATCTTGGGGTGTGCGCTTATGGTCATGAAATAAGATCGCGGATACAAGCTGCCGAAATGAGTTTCCTTCGCGGTGCTGCAACTCGTTGGGATCGAGTGCGCAACACCAGAGACCGCAAGGCGCTTAATGTTGAGAAGCTATTTCTTCGAAAGGAGATATCTATGCTTCGATGCGACCCATCAGTAGACCTAGAAATAGATGATTAGATCAAGTCCGAGATCTCTCCTGAAACCGTCTAGGTATTATTCCTCATGAGTCGGAGTCAATGGCGGAGGATCGAGAAGTTTGGAGAGTCACCATGAGTATCTTCCATGAAGGATTAGCGGATCATTGAAAATATATGCATGTATGTAAAATTTGCAAATTGTTAAATGTGATCCTTACGATAAATAAATAAGTAATAACTATAGAAAAAAGTCAAAACTAACCGGAAACCTGAGCCAAAATCAAATCGTAAAAACCTTTTATCGTTTTTCATTGGTTTCATTCAAGAATTTGCATTCTATTTGTCTTCCGTACAGTAAAAGTATAAAAGTATTTACCGAGTAGCCGTGGCGAGCACGAGCCTGAAAGAAAATCCACTTCCAAGATATTTCTCTCTTCGCTTTTTTTTTTTTTTTTTTTTTTTTTTTTTTTTTTTTTTTTTTTTTTTTTTGTCGGGATAGGAAACACTCGACTGGAGCACTCAGACACAACTGGTCCATTGTACTGCCAGAGAGCAAACCCTGATTTACCCATTTTACTGGAATTTCCTTGACTTTCGAAGAAAGCCAAGCAAGCACTTCAGTGATGAGGAGCTTACAGAACCAGCGCTCACCACATCCGCACCGAAGATCTGTCACCTGATACGAGCAAAGGCCGGACACTCACAGAGATAATGTTCCGCGGTGTCGTCGCTCTCTCCACAAGCGTCGCAGATTGTAGTGTCACTTAAGCCTAACACGTTAAGGTGCTTGGCAAAAGCGAAGTGGCCTGTCAAGGCGCCGATAAGTTGTCTACAGTCTTTTCTGCTGAGAGACAGCAAGAATGCCGCTGATTTCTTACAGACGTCCGGGAGCATGCGTTTAGTCAACCTGCAACCTGGAGAGTCATGCCACACACAATTGTGCTCGTGAGAGACCCAATCGTCAATGAAAGCCCTAACCGAAGACGCTGGAAGACCCAACGCGGGTTCGGGACCTGAGAAAGCCTCCTCTGAGCCTTGTCTAGCAATCTCATCGGAGATCTCGTTCCCCAAGATCCCAGTGTGACCTGGGACCCAGATAAGAGACAGAGAATTCAGCCTTGCGACCGAGTTCAAAGAGTTTTTGGTTTCACGAACTATTTTGGAAGTGGTTAAAGGGTTAAGCAAGGCCTTAAGCGCAGCCTGACTGTCACTACAGACACAAATGCTACGTCCCTTCCACCTGTTCTTCACAACATAGTTCATGGCCATTAGGATTGCATAAGTTTCCGCTTGGAAAACAGACGCATATTTGCCTAACGAGAAGTGAAGTCTAATGTTGTCGACTTCCACGAAGGCACCAGCGCCAGACCCTTGACTGGTTTTGGAACCGTCCGTGAAAATACGACTACATTCCATTCCCGGCTCAGACTCTGACCGAAGCCAGTCCTGGACACAAGGAAAGTCGACTCTGAATTTGCGCATCAGCTGGAGTTCGGTGTCATTGCATCAGACGGCATATCCATAAGACAGGAGTCGTAAGATAAGTGTCGCGCAAGTTCATCAAAGTTCCAGTGTGGAGTATACCAAAAACCGCCTCGCCTAAGACGATGGATGGCTTTGATAGTGCAACCCATGATATAAGTATCAAGGGGAGGTAAGTTCAGCAAAGCGTCTAGAGCAGAGCCAGGCGTACTCGGGAAAGCTCCCGAGCAGCCGAGACAAGCCGTTCTTTGGAGTTTCGCACAAAAGGCAACCACATATTTACGCGAGAGCCCCTTCCACCAAACAACCGACGCATATGCGAGGAATGGTCTTATCATAGCCGTGTAGATCCAGAGAACCTTATTCGGTGATAAGCCCCAAGTCTTGCCAAAAGCACCCTTACACTGCCAGAAGACTGAGAGCGCCTTGGATGTTTTCGACTCGACGTGTTTGGACCAATGAAGTTTCTTATCTAAAATCACTCCCAGATATTTGGCTTCATTGGAAATGCGAATGGTGACGCCTTTTAGCACTGGCTGAGTCAGACCGGTCAAAATCCTCCTTCTCGTAAAAAGAACAACCTCAGTTTTAAGAGGATTCACCGAAAGCCTACTCCTAGTACACCATTCATCGATCATGTCCAGCGCCGCCTGCGCGTTAGCACAGGCCGTCGCCAGGCATGGACCGACAGAAAGTACGACGACATCATCCGCATATGCCTGAGCGTAGACGTTCGAACTATTAAGAGTGTTCAACAGAGAGTCGACCACCGTGCACCATAACAATGGAGACAGAACGCCACTTTGCGGACAGCCCCTGTTTACCCCTGTCATAACATATTGGCTACAATCCGCATCCACTACCAAAGTTCTATGCATTAGCATTGCTTTAATCCGCAACACTAATGTTTCATCTACCCCGTGTTGTCTGGCAGAGTCGCACATGCAGTCAAAAGTCGCATTGTCAAAAGCACCCTCAATGTCGATGAAGATACCCATCGCGTATTCTCTCCTATCAAGCGCGCATTCAATTCTGGCCACTAGATTTTGAAATGCGGTCTCACAGGATTTCCCCCGCTGATAGGCATGCTGCTTCTCCGATAGTGGATGCAGTTTCAAAGCAACTTTGCGCACGTGAAATTCTACCAGTCTCTCCATACTTTTCAGTAAGAAGGATGTCAAACTTATAGGTCTGACACTCTTGGGGAGCGAATAGTCTTCCTTACCAATTTTCGGTATGAAAGCTACTCTGACTGTCCGCCAAGGTGTAGGAATATATGCCAGCGCCAAGCCAGCGGTGAAAATTCTTTTCAGAGTTGGCAATAGCTGATCTATACCCTGCTGCAGCATAGCTGGATATATTCCATCGGTGCCAGGCGATTTGAAACCATCAAAAGATGCCACAGCATATTTGATGGCCTCATCTGTTACCACGGCTGATGCAATATACCAGCTGCGCCGAGTTTTCTGACTTAGATCAAGCTTAGCCTGGGTAAGCGGGCCAAGCTGCGACCTAGTGATTATCCGATTGCCAGGAAAGTGAGTCTCCAGCAGAAGACTAAAAGTTTCCGCTTTCGTCTCAGTAAACTTGCCATCAGATTTTCTCAGTGACTCCAATTTGGTCGGCTTGCCCCTTTTGAGAACATTAACCAACCTGCTGGTTTCACCGAGTGTCTCGATCTTTTCACAAAAATCTCTATAAGAAGCACTTTTCGACAACCGAATTAACTTCTTATAGTCTTTTTGCTTCGATCTAAAAAGATTCCAGTCACCTTCTAAATTTGTCTTGAGTGACCTATTTAGAAGTTTTCTGGATTCTTTCCTAAGTCGCTGCAGTTCCGGGCACCACCAGGGAACCGGAGTTCTGTAGGCGGCTTTTGTCAATGGGCACGTCAGTTCAAAACAGCTGGTAAGGACACTAGTCAGGTTTTGAACAGCATCCTCAACCTTTCGTTTCGTTCTGAGTTTAGTTGGAGTTTTGACAGATCTGTCTAGCTCTTCCCTAAACCGCACCCAGTTGGTTTTCCTCGGATTCCACCTCTCCTGCAAAGTTATGGCCTCGCATTCGATTTGGAAAACGATGTATCTATGGTCTGACAAGGACACCTCCGGCAGTACCCTCCAGTTAGTAATTGACTTGAAATACCTGTTAGATAAAGTCAAATCAATTACCTCCTGCCTCCTTGCCGTAACAAAAGTTGGCTGGGAGCCAATATTGTTAATTACCATGCCAGACGATAGTATAAAGTCTAGGAGATGGTTTCCTCGTGTGTTACATTTGCTGCTGCCCCAGACTGTATTCTGAGCATTCGCGTCGCAACACATGACTAGTCCCATCTCCCGAGTGTCACAGTACTTTATGAGTTCGGCAACCGCCTTCGGTGGTGGAGGCATTACCGAATCATAAGGGAAGTAAGCCGACGCAACGACGAAGGTTTTCCAACTTCCGGTCGTTTCGTAGCTTACAGCTGCAGCAACCAGGTCCTGTCCACAAAATTGTCCAAGCTTGGTTACTGATAGGAAATTCGGCACAATTAGACAAGCTCTCGGTCTTTCAGATCGCTCGTCACATAGCACCGTTACTCCACGAACACCCCCAAAACCACATATGCGCTTGTTCCGCACGTATGGCTCCTGGATAGATGTTATGTGGGGTTTTGTGCGCACCACGGAAAGTCTGCTACTTAAGAGAGCGGTAGCAGCCTTTGAGTGGTGGAGGTTTATCTGCGAAAATATCAAAGATATAGTCGCAGTTTTATTAGCAGAACGGCGCGCACCAGGTGCGCACATGCTTCCGGCGAGGCGAGCGCCCCTACCCGTGGCATTGCTTGCGTCAGCCATTTTCTGTCCACTAGTGCTGGGACCTTTAGGGGTAACAGCACCAGTATCCACCAGATTTTGTGCGCAGATAACGCCACCGGTAAGAGTGTGCCCGGCAGAAGAGCGCGCATCAGATGCGCACACGCTTCCACCAAGAAGAGCAGGCGAAACTTGCTCCATCAGATTGGACCTGTTCGAGCCGACCGAAAAGGAGCCAGCGTTAGGTCTGAGGGATTGATCGGCTCCAGTTGGAATACTTTCTGCCGACCTATGCTTCTTTCCTGTCGCTACTGAAGGATGACTGCTTCTGGCGCTTGCGCCTTCAGCTGACTCTGCAGCCTCTTTGCACCGCGCCATCGCCGCCTTCCTTCTTCTCCTTTTCAGTTGACTCTTAGTCAGGAGCCCATCGGAGTGCGCCGCTTCGGGAGCTCGTTCAGCCTTATTGGTTTCCCGAGTCAAACCGTCACCGACACAACTTCGACCAGCTACCCTTCTATTGAGACAGAGATTAGACGTTCCAGCCGAAGCCTTTCCGCCACTTTCTTTGCCATTCCAGCCCAGTCTACCAATCGAGTCAGAGACAGAGCTGCAGGAGTCTTCTGAAACAAGCGTCGCTACTACTTCTGATTCAACGCCAGAGGCGGGGGGTAAAAGTATGGTGGTTGGGACCTCCAGAATCCTCGTCCCGGCCGTAGTCAAAAAGACCACGGGTGGATTATCGTTTTCACGAGTACCACCTGGAGTAGATACCGTACAAGTTTCTTCCATCATACCTTCAACAGGTTTTGCGTCACAGTCAAGACGTCCTCAGCCTTTAGTTCGATGTCTCACCTGGGGTCCTTTCGGACCCTTAGGGTTATTGACTCTTAAGTCTTCGCTTTGGTCCCAGACAAAATAATCGTGGGCACATCCACCATACCTTAAATTTACGGCAAAAATGCTTGCTGCTTCATCGCAAATCTAAAATTTAGATATATAAGTAGTCTAAAATGTATTATTGCCTATTTATTATATATATATATGTACATACAATCATAGCATTTAAACTATGTCTTCCTTTTCGGTTGAAAAACATATTCTCGTTATGTATTGGCCTTAATATCATTATATGACTGCCATCAATGCAACCTATTACTATAAAATTGTGAGCGGAACAAAACAATTAAATTATTTCATTGTAAGCGCCAGATGTAATAACTTACCTCCTGCAATTTTGTACTTCTCGAAGAAAAATTCTTTGGTGGGCTCTTTCGGGACAAACTTAATAAAGAGTGGGCACAATATGGACTGCATTTTTCTTAATTTTTCTTATGACTCTAGTAGTTACTTCCGATAGAGTGCTTTGGCCCATTGGTGTAACCCAATCTGCTCCAACTTGTCTCTGATATCCGCCACGACCAAAGAGGTTTGATGCGGTAGCCAGTTGCAAAATTGGTGGGATGTGAGTGGATCTCACGCAATCTGGTAAATCTAATAATTTCAAAATATATAAAAAGGCTTCCTTATTCAGTCGAAAATTTTTCAAAAATTTTAAAAAATTAACCATTGACAAAATCGTAAATATAGATGTACTCAAACATACATTGGATTAGGAAGTTCCAAAATATTCGATGCATTCCTTAAGTTGATTCTAAGTAACAGCACGTATTTATAATCATTCTCATTGTTATATGAGCTGAATAGCTATAAGCATGTAAACGCTGTTTTTTTAACACCTAATTCACTCAACTTTTCTGTAAGAACGTAAAAAGCAAACCGAACAACAAAAGAAAACGACTGAAATATATAAAAACGATACTTAAATAGGCCCCCCTGGCAGTTGACCTCCTCGTGGTGGGGGGCGGGCAACGTGACTGGGATGTGCGGATGGGGTAACTTAAATAGTTATTCCCATCCATACAATCCAGTTACGGCTAACAGAAACGTGACTGAGATGTGCAGGTGCAGTAACTTAAATAGTTATTCCCATCCATACAATCCAGTCACGGCTAACAAAGCGCACACCCCAAGATGACAAGAAGACGTAAACGGGCCTTGGATATTGCCGAACCTGGTAAAACAGGGCAACTTTTGGAGCCAGGCCTGAAGGGTGTCAGTATGCGAGCGTCTGGTGGTCGGCCTGTCACGCTCGGCAGCCGACCGGGTATAACCCGAAATGGTTACGAGCTTCCTGTCAATTGTCTCGCGAACCATTACAGGGATCAAGGGTTGAACGCGCTATGCGCCGATAGGGGCACAGACGGATTCTCTGAATCTCGACAACGACATCAACTTAGAATAGGTACATAGAACGTCTCATCACTCACAGGGAAGTACCTTGTGCTTGTTAGGGAGGCAGTTAAAAGTCGACTAGATATAGCTCGCATCTCTCAACAAAGCAGAGAGGCTCTAAAATGGTGGACTTTTCGAATGGGTGGAAGCTCTTTCTGTCAGGAGTCACACCCTCAATGTCAGCTTATGCGCGAGTGCGGATACTCACAAGTCCCAGGTTGACAGACAGAGTATTGGAGAAGATACCATTAGGAGGGAGAGTTGCGATCTTAAAGCTCAAGCTTGGAAGATCAGCTCTGGCATTGGTGCAGGTGTATGCACCGAACCTTCAGTCAGAGTACGCAGCTTTCTTAGATGAAGTTGATGTTGCCCTTGAAAAGGTTGTAGATATGGATTCTTTTGTCCTGATGGGTAAATTCAATGCTCATGTGGGTGTAGATGTTGTGACATGGGGGAGTGTGATTGGGAGGAACGGTGATCCTGATCAAAACGCGAACGGAGAGAGGTTGTTGGATTTTTGTTGTGAAAATGGCTTATCCATCATGAACACTATCTTTTTGCACAAAGACATTCACAAATACACGTGCTACCGTCAGAGTCTTCAGCAGAAGTCGCTGATCGATTTCTTTGTGGTACCATCGTGTCTGAAGAGAATGGTTTGTGATGTTCGCGTATTGAGAGGGGCCGAACTGTCAACTGATCATCACTTAGTGCTGTGCAAATTGTATCTTAGCGAGAGAGTGCCTCCCCTACCAAAGCGTAAACCAAGGATGGTTACACGCATACGATGGGAGAGGTTATAGGACGATGAGATACGGGAGGCGCGGCAAATATCCGAGAGGTTTGAACAAATTCCAACTGTTCCATCAAATGTAGAGGAAGAATGGCAACTGTTTTCAACAGCGTTTATTGCTTCTGCGGGAGATGTTTGTGGAGTGAAGCGGCTTGGTGTGGCGGCTGGTGGTGAGAAAGAACTGCTTGATTTAAAACGCCCGGAGTTCAAGAAGCCATCAGAGAGAAGAAGAAAGCCTTTAATGTGTGGATTCACTTGGGGAACTCCGATTCTCGAAATCGGTACACTGAGGCGCGAAGAACTTGCAAATTAGCTGTGAAAACAGCGAAAGAACAGTCTTGGAAGGAGTTTGGCGAGAAATTGGAACGTGACCACAGATCTGCAAATAAGATGTTCTGGCAGACCGTCCGCCGACTCAGAGGAAAAAAGTTGAATATCGTTGAAGGAGTCAAATCCAAAGACGGTAGACTTCTTTCCAATGAGGAGGACATCTTACGCAGATGGAGCGAGCACTTTTCAGAATTGCTCAATCCCGAACAGGGAACCGAAGATGACAGACCTATGGTCGAGAGTTGGGCGGAAAGTAGTCCTACGGTAGAGGAAGTAACTTTGGCGATCAAAGCGCTAAAAGTTGGCAAATCTGCTGGTGTGGATGAAATTCGGCCAGAAATGCTCAAGGCTTTAGGTAAAGAGGGAGTTCAATGGCTCTCGCGTGTCATTAAAGTGGCCTGGGAATGCGGTGAAACACCTGGTGATTGGCAAATGGGGGTGATAGTTCCTCTTTTTAAAAAAAGGGGACAAAAGAGATTGCGCCAACTATAGGGGTATATCTCTTTTAAGTCTCCCTGGAAAAGTCTTCGCTAAGGTGCTAGAAACGCGTTCCAGAACTGTGGTTGAGGACAGTTTGGGGGATGAGCAGTGCGGTTTTCGTCCCGGTAGAAGCACAACCGACCAGTTGTTCACTCTCAGAATGGTTCTTGAGAGGGCCTGGGAATATGCTAAACCTGTCTACACTTGTAGATTTGGAAAAAGCATATGATAGGGTTCCTCGAGGCAAACTCTGGAGTATTCTGCAGGAGTATGGGATTGCTGGTTCCCTGCTAAGGGCGATTCAGTCTTTATATACAAACTGTAGAAGCTGTGTTCGGATAAACGGTGTTAAATCAATACCTTTCACTGTGGGCGTTGGACTCCGCCAGTGGTGCGTTTTGTCACCTCTTCTCTTCATTGTATATATGGATTGGATGTTACAGCGCAGCCGTGGCGGAGAATGCTTCAAAGTGGGAGACCTAAGGATTAGTCATCTGCTCTTTGCGGATGATTTGGTCATCTTTGGGTCCTCTCAAACCGAACTTCAGCACGCACTCGAAATGTTTGTAGCCGTTTGTGATGAAGCTGGAATGAAGATCAACGTGAACAAATCGGAAGTAATGGTCGTTTCTAAAAAAACCCATTCAGTGCACTCTGCATGTTAGTGGAGTCCCACTGAAGCAGGTGGAGAAGTTTAAGTACCTCGGGGTTTTATTCACGAGTGATGGGAAGAGCAATGCCGAGTTATCCTGTAGAATTGGTTAGGCTGGATAAATTTTGAGAGAGCTTGGCCAATCTGTTATAAGGAAGGCCGAACTTAGTGTTCAAGCTAAGCTATCGGTTTTTAACTCTGTGTATGTTCCAACTCTCACCTATGGTCATGAAATTTGGGTAGTGACCGAAAGAATAAGATCGCGGATACAAGCTGCCGAAATGAGGTTTCTTCGCGGTGTTGCTGGAATAACTCGTAGGAATCGAGTGCACAACACCAGAGTACGCGAGGCGCTCAACGTTGAGCAGCTACTTCTCCGAACGGAACGATCTATGCTTCGATGGTTTGGTCACGTAGTGCGTATGCCCACAGACCGGCCTTCAAGACGCGCCATGGTTGCCGTGCCACCAGGTAGGCGACTTCGCGGAATGCCTAGAAATAGATGGTTGGATCAAGTCCGACATCTCTCCTGGAGCTGCTAGGGATTCCTCCTGATAAATTGGAGTCAATGGCGGAGGATGGGGAGTCCACCTGAGCATCCTACCCCCGCGACCCTCTTGAAGGATTAGCGGGCCATTGAAAATGAATGAATACTTAAATAGCTGTCAATAGCTGATAGTCGAAAACGACTGTCAACTTGATAATCTACTCACGCTGAACAAAGCATTTGACTTTGATTGTCAACTATAAACTTAACAGATTCGACCCCTGATGTTATAAAAAAAAACGAGGTCCAAAACCCCCCCCTTCCAATACCGAGAAGGGAAAAAAATGTTTTAATTCGCAAAAATGTGTTAAAAGCCGCTTTTTGTTTTCCCCGTGAACTGGTTTAGTCCATATTTATACACAGGATTCAAAAACAACAATTGTACCAGCACTTGAGCTGGTTCAATTTTCGTGAACCAGAATTTCTTTCCCATACCTCACCACTAGATGGCATTTCACAAAAAAAAAAAAAATATGTAAAGCTTGGCAGCTCTGCTGAATGGCAGAAGTAAATCATAGTTATTTGCTGTATCCTCACTTTCTGACATAAGAATCTTAATTATTAAACAAATATAAAAATATTAAGCACTTTTCTTACTTCAATTGTTATTTTTCCGCCATTTTTAATCCATATTAAACGTCAGTGTGTAGCTGCTGCTACCAACTTGTGAAAATGAAATTTCTAGGTGAATCAGGAGCGTTTTTTTATTTTGAGATGAACTAGTTCAGTTCACGTGGAAAACAAAACGGGGCTATTTTTGCCCAATGGAAAACGGCATTAAAATGCACCTTTTTGTTTTTAAATCCACCACCAATGCAGTCGCACCCTCAATCTGCCGTCCACCCTCGCGACGACAGCCAAAAACCAACGAATAATTCGTTCAACTTGAACGCACCACCATACCACACAGAAACGCCACCACCATCCATCTCCCTCTAGCCAAAAGAAAACAAAACTTCATCTCCAAGTGCGTTGAAAAGAAACAAAATGTCTCTTTGAATCAGAATTCCCTCACCGAGACGGACTCTTCAACCAAAAAAAAAAAAAAAAAATCCAATATTTTCCTCAATTCCCAAACAATAAACTAAATCCCTCGTCCAATAAGTGCAAAAAGCCCCCAAAAATACTCCGCCAAAAAATATTCCAATGTACGCCAAGTGCCGAACGCATACGCGTCCCCACACCCGTGTGCACGTATAATTGGAAAGTATTAATAAGTGTTTCTCGTTTTTGTTTTGTCAAAAAAGTTGAAAAAAAAAAAAAAGTAATTTAGACAAAAAAAAAAAAAAGAACTCAAATCTCCCTCCGCGGAGAGCCTCAATGTGGTATTATTATTTTGGTCGCCGAGGCCATGGAGAGTATCTGCAGATTGTGCTTTCAACCAGCAGCGGTACGAAAATAAAAAAAAGAAAATCAAATCAATTTTAGGAAGAAAATTTTGCAACTTGAACGCAGGCAGAGAGATGTAATGTCGGGGAAGTGGTCTTAATGTTTATTTTATCGATTTTTCCAAACACACCGTCACACGGTCGACACACACAACAAGTGCGGCGTGCGGGGGGCGCATAGAGTGGAGCCCGCCCAGATCTCCACTGGCGGCAACTCAGTTCATTGTTTTGCTTTTCTCGCTTTTTTTTTTTTTTTTTTTTGATAAGTTTAGTAGTCGTAAAGACAAAAAAGAAAATTAAAGTCGAAAACAACAGAGAAACGGCGAAGAATAGAAAAGAGCGCGCGAATGCGGTGGTGGACAGTGAAGTCTTGGTTGGGGATTTCGTATTCGTATTCGACTTCGATTTCGGGTAGATGTAGGGTGCATGCTAATTTGTTGTGTTGAAAGAGACTGGTTTGCCGGTAAGCTGAGCTGAGCGGCAAGTTTTAATTGTTGTGTACAAGTTCCCGAAATGTGTATGTGTGTCTCGCTAAATCACTGCCAAACCCCTCTCGAATCCAGTAGGATGTTCCGCACTGCTTGAGTTTATCCCTTTTCTGTGTAAAGAGTTGTGCGTAGATCAGTCTGACGGTCTGGCAGTCTGCAGGTGGGATAAATCGGAATCGGAGTCTCGTCGATCATTGCAAGGCGGCCTTGGGTATACCGATGACCTTCCGAAGGGTTTGCAGTTCATACGTTTTGCAGGAGGCGACGTGCAGTCTTGGCTGAAGCACTTTGTCCAGGACTGAGTACTCTCCAGTGTTTATAAGGAAACATCTTTAACCAAGTTAGGCACACGATCACATTTTTGTTATTTTATCAGGTCTTCCCATAAATAATGCGGGTTTTCGATATCACTGTTACTAAGCCTTCCAAATAATTGGTTTTTTTATTTTTAGCGTTTATATGAGTGGGACAGAGCAAAAGTGAGTCAAATCCAGTCCGATGTTCTATTCTACTGAGGAAAACCTAAAAAAAATTCAAACGTGCCACAAAAGACTGTAATGACCATATTCTTCGTGTGAAACTCAATTATGATCAGAAATTGGGGCAACAAATTCTACATTGTCCCAAAGGTAGCGGACATTTCTGGTCGTTCGTAAAAAATGTAAAAAAAAAATGGTGCCTCATCTTCCATCTCAACGGTCGTTTACAATGGCATTCCAGCTGTCAGGTCTTTAGACTAGGCCAATCTGCTCGCAGCTCAATTTGCTGCAAGCTCCATACTGCCAGATTGTGCCCTGTGTCTCCCTGTACTTGTGAGCGTCGAATATTCTATGGGATAAATCTGCTTTCGGACTCGTACAGTAGCAAGAGTACTTAAAGAGCTTAACATTCACAAATCCGCTGAGCCAGATGATATCTCACTCATAATTCTGAAGATGTGTTCTTCCACGCTGGCAAAACCACTACGTAAGCTTTTACATCTATTCTACTGTGGACTCTTTCCGAGTAGATAACAGTATTTGCCCAGCCCGTCCCTAAAAAGCGAATTTTCTTCCAACTATCGACCTATTGCACTTATGTCCCTTTTTTCTAAAGTCATGGATACGTTGATTAGTCATCTTATGAAATATCTTGAATTCCAAAAGCTTTTTAATGACCGGCAGTACTGCTTTCGTTGCAAAAGGTCCACTGGTGATTTAATGGAATATCTCACCAAAAAGTGGAACCAACTTCTCAATTACTCTGTGGAAAGTAAGATTGTACATACATACATACATATATACATTTTCAAATGGCCCGCTAATCCTTCATGAGGGTCGCGGGGGTAGGATGCTCAGGTGGACTCTCCATTGCCATTGACCACGCCATTGACTCCAACTCATCAGGAGGAATCCCTAGTAAGTAAGACTGTTGCACTTGATATTTCTAGAGCATTTGACATCCAGCCATGGATTATTTCCTGAGCCCTACAACATGGATTTGGAATGCTTTGGAAGGTCCTGCTTTCACCTCTCATAACCCACAAGCATTTAAAACTAATGTGCATCAGTTTATCGTCTTATCTTCTCCTAATTTTCCGACCACCCGCGCTGTGTCTTAACATATTAAGGGTAGCCATAACTTCTTGTGCGCGTGCAAATTATAAAAAAAAAAAAATATTTTGAGAAAACGAAGGATTTGCGTTAAGCGATGATGCAGTGGTAACGTTATCGGTTGCCACGCTAATGGTTCATGGTTCTAATCCTAATTGTCAGCAGCATTTATTTATTTCCCATGAAATATATAAAGTCAGTCCGATCAATTGCCAAAGCTTGTGTGAACACTATTGCGAAGGCATAACACTGGCAATAAGGTGGCCGTATTACTGAAAAAAGTGTTCGCCCTGTTGGTTGATTGATATGCCTATGACAACAGTAGTCAGGAAAAAAATACTGTGAATCAGAAAAAAAGACAAAAATAACACACATCTTCTCAGTTATCTGGACACCATCCCAGGTGATTTTCTAAAACAACACCTGAGCTTCAAACCACTATACCAATCTTTTTATGTCTCTATTTTTCCTTTCCTACACCCGCACTTCTTCTTCTTCCTTTTATCAGTGAGGTTATGATCCGAAAACAAGGGATCATAACCCTCCCACTTCACCGCATTTTTACTGATCCGCCTGTGGGGTTCGCCGCACTATGTAAACAAATTTGAAGGGTATTCATAACCTCTTGAGTGTGCACAAATTATTTAAAAAAAAGCGCTGTGGATGAGAAAAATTGGGTCGCAATGGTGGGTGGCAATGGTGCAGTGGATAGAGTGTTTGCTTGTTAGCCGATGAGTGCAAGTTCAAGCCCCAGCGGGGAACAGCAATCACCAGCCACCCGAGTATAAAATGGAAAAAATACCATCGAAGTTTTTCCAACCACTGCACCAACGAGCTCTCACGACGATCGGTTCTACGTACGTATGTACGTCCCGGAGCGACTCGAGGACAATACCTCGACCAAGGATCGTCAACCTCAGCTACACAGCTGCTACAACAACAACAGAAAAATTGTTGATCGGTTTTTTTTTTCATAACCTTACTGCTAAAATATTAACTTTATCTAATTTCAAGTTTTTGTGCCATTAATGCTATCACTGAGGCGTTAGAATGACGTAATAGAAGAACATTTTAACTTGATCCACCAATGCTCTGAAAAAAGAATCCCAAGATGTTCAGTGCGTTGCAGGTCCCAGCGAAGGAATCTTCTTCTTATGGTGTCTCTCCTGTTAGGATGTTGATTGTCATGCTTTTGATTTCTTCTCCCGAGTTACTTACTTATTTAGGTGGCGCTACAGTTCGGGGTGAACCTGGGCCTCAACCAACAAGCCTGTCCATTTAGCTCGGTCTTTAGCTAATTGCCTCCAGTTGTGCACTCCAAGTTGGTCGAGATGCCCTTAAACTTGTGCGCGCCACCTACGGCGATGATTCCCTCTACTGCGTCGTCTCTCGGGACTAGATTCGAAGACTGCGGGTCGGAGCGTTGGTGTCCATTCGCTCTACATGTCCTGGCCATCTCAGACGTCCAATACGCAGTTTTTTGACTAGGTCGATGTCACTATACAGCTCGTATAGTTCGTGATTGAATCTTCTCCTCTAAAACCCGTCAACGCAAACGGGACCGAAAATCTTACGAAGAATTTTTCTCTCAAAGCGACCAAGGATATCTTCATCCTCTTTTAATAAAGTCCATGGTTCAGCGCCGCAAAGCAGGACTGGGATGATCAGGGTCTTATACAGAGTCTCCTTAGTTGTTCGAGATAGGGCTTTACTGTTGAATTGCCTTATAAGAAAAACAGCGATTAGCAAGAGTTATTATTCGCTTGATTTCTACGCTGATCTTGTTTTTCGAGTTTATAGCAGAGCCAAGAGTCCCTTACTGCCTCGAAGTTATAGCTGCCCACTGTGAAGTTCTGTCCAATTCGCCGGTGTTGGTTTTCCCTTCTTGTTGACAGCACTTGGTTTTGCCCTCGCTTATCGCTAAACCCATTTTCGCCGCATCCGCCTCAATGCTTGCAAACGCACCGGTGACAGCCCGCTAAGTTCTTCCGATAATGTCTATATCGTCGGCGTATGCAAGCAGTTGTACAGACTTGTAATAGATTGTGCCTCCGGTGTTGGCTTGAGTTGGCTCGGAGTTCTCCCGAGCTGGTGGTCCTCATAAGCTGCATTGCTGTCAGTCTAAACCAATCTTGCAGATATTTCATCCACTTTGTTCTTTGTCTTTCTGCAGACCTTCTACCTTCTATTTTGTGTTCAGGAGTTCTCTCTTAGAACCCACTCGTCTTGAAACTTCAACATTAGAGATTCGTTCGGTCAAAAGCTTCCAACCTTTCCATTTTTGGTTTGCTTAAAGTCCATGTCTCTGCTCAATACAAAAGCATTGTATTGTGATCCAAAATCGGGAGGCTTGCCGATGTATTCTGAGGTCAAAAGGGGAACCCCACAGGCGGATCAGAAGAAATGTAGTGAAGTAAAAGGGCTATGATACCTTGTTTTTAGATCATAACCTCGCGAAAATAGAAAGAAGAAGAAGAGCCAATATTGCGTGAAACGGTCGGTCAGTATTGTGCCAGTCCCAAAGATGGTTTAAAAATTGATATATTGAATGATAATCAGGGTTATCGTGAATAAAATTTCCCTCGGAATTTTTCTCCCGAACAAAAATTAGGTGCTTTCAAAAAAGAGGAAATAATTCCGCGGAAAAGAAATAGGTATCATGGATGTTAATTCAGGAGAAATTTCAACGCAATGGCGATATTTAATCTTTCCCCGATGAATTTTTTCCCTATTTTTAAAGGTACCTAGTATTTGTTCGGGGGAAAAATTCCGAGGGAAAATTTATTCCCGATAACCCTGAATGACTGGTCTGGAAGATCAATTGCTCTGGATAATGGGCCCAATTCTTCAACTCGTATACGACAGTCGAATGCGACCATTGTCGCATTTATTTATTACTTAAGTCGTATTTTACGAACAAGAAATATGACTTTGTCATACTTAAATTCGACAATGGTCGAATACGACTGTCGTATACGAGTTGAAGAATTGGGCTCAATATTGTACTGCGTAAAACCGTGGATGAAAGTCCTTTGGGTATTAGCTGAGAAGTTAAATTCATTCAATTCCACAGTGTATATACACCTAAAAGCACTTATCTAAGTTCGGAAACGAATAACAATGTGCCCTTTGTTGCTCTTTCGCTTGAATTTGGATCCGTTCCACAACATGATTGCTACTGGGGATGAAAAATAGGTTTCTTATGAGAACACTAAACGTCGTCTCAGACAGTGGCTGAGTCTTTCATATAAGTCGCAGCAAGTAGCTAAAGCAGGTCTCCACTCAAAAAAGATAATGCTCCCTGTCTGGTGGGATATGCGTGGTGTGGTTCACTTTAAAAGGCTTCCTTCTGGCTAAACCGTCACAAAAGAGTATTACAGTCAAGAATTAGAACGATTAAAGGCAGCTCCTGAAAAAAAACGATAACATTGAATAATTGACCGAGGGATACTCTTTCATCAAGACAATGGCAGGCCACATGTCGCAAGAGACACATTCAAAAAAAAATCCACAGCTTTGGTTGGGAAATTATGGATCTCCCAGGGTATTCTCCTGACATTGCCCCTTGCTATTACCATCTTTTCAGAAGTTTCCAAAATCATTTAATCAAACGAAGATGAGAGAGAAGAGATCATTTGAACCCTGTTAAAAATGCAATATCAATGAACGTTCCAAAGACATCGCGAGGCAGGAGAGGCAGGTCTATAAACGCCTGGATCACACAAATGCGACGATATCGGCATTTCATTGGCCTCAGTAACCGAGTGATCTAAAATCGGCAGGCCTGTCGATATTTTCTAAAGTCAAATAGGCGAACCCCACAGGTGGATCAGTAGAAATGCGGTGAAGTGGGAGGTTTATGATCCCTTATTTTCGGATCATAACCTCGCTGAAAAAGGAAGAAGAAGAAGAAGAAGAAACGGAGATGAGAAAACGGACCAATGTTGAAATGGTACTGGACTGGAGTTTTTTTTTTACTTCAAAACTAGAGGGATTTTATAAATCTGGCGTAGAACGACTACCAGAACTTTGGGACGCTATCATAGGAGTGACGACAATATGACTGCATAAAATGCTCCGATTTTCTGATATCACGAATGAGAGGCCGACCTAAAAACTTCTGGATCACATAAGTGCATATACATATTTCCTGTGGCCAAACAGGCGAATCGCAGGTGGATCAATAGAAAAGCAGTGAAGTGGAAGCGTTATGATCTCTTGACTTCAAGAAAAAGAAAATTATCCGATTTTTTTTTTTTTTAAATTGAATAAGGTACGCGAAAACCCGCATTATTTATGGGATGACCTGATACATTGTGGTTGTGCTAGGCCATAGAGTCGATAACTCTGACTTCTCTTTACTTCCCTTGCATTTATTGCTCCTCGTCACCATGTACAGTGTGTTCAAGAGAAACGTGCCTTTAAAAGCAAACCATGAAATATAACAGGGGTCGAATCGCAATATCCGTGAACGGAGGATTGATCACGTAATTTGTATTGTGTTGTTGGTAGATTGAGCATATTTCATATTTTTGTAAAGTATATATTAAAACATTGCGCAATTATATTAGTAGGAAGTCCATTCACAGCTCAGCGACCTGCGAATGCGAACGAGTGAATATTCGCCAATTTTGGCATTTCATTCACAGCTGCTTTTCTATCTGGTCGCGGCAACCCGCGAATTTCATTTGTCATTCATTTTGTAACTAATTTTCTAAACGTGCAAAATGCATAAATACATAGCGTAGCTTTCATTCAAAAGGTAATATCTTACCTTCTTTCGATAAATTCAACCACGATCTTAGCCACAAAGAACAAAACAAAATAATTGTGAGGTTAAATTCTCACGAATGTTTTGGTCGCGGGAATGTGGATTGTGTCCTACATGTGTGGAATGTGAATAAAAGTTGACAGTTCGCAAAAAGCATTCGCTTATTCGCGGAAAAATCGTCGAATTGTTAATTTTTTCGCAGAAACTAATTGCAATTCAACTTTTTTTATATTAATCGATAGATAGATTAGGCCCCGTTCTTTTGGAATAGTAAAATTGCCAATGGCGTGCTTATAAATGTGCTAAAAACGATTTGTTCGCATTTGGGGCATTCGCAGGTCGCTGAGCTGTGAATGGAACTTTATTGTTCTGTATTCTCGCGAGCGTCTGACAAACATCCGAGAGTATTGTTGTCACGAAAAAGCTTCTCAAATCGCCGTTCGGATTCGGCATTAAACTGTAGGTCCCTTCCATTCGTGTGAAAAAATATAACGCACACAACATGAGTGGTTGCGAGAAACTAGGCCCTGGCACTTTAAAGAGCTGTTGCGCCAAATATTTGTATTTGTTTTTTTTTTTGTTAATGATTGCTTGGCATCTTCTAGTGCAACTTCTCTCCAAATCTGCTTCAAACCGTCCAAGCTATTTTGTTTTGTGGATATTCGTTTTTCCTTTAAGCTTCCGCTTCATTAAAGATCACACATTGTCTATTGGACATGCATCAGGTCCAGTGTTGCCTTAAGTGAAATTTCCCATCACAGATCTTCAAATTCCCCTTTTCCCCCATTCTTTGTGGTGGCATTCCCCATTGATTCCCCATAATAATTTTTATCAATAATAACAATCAGTAGTATATGATTTAATTCTTTCCAGCAATTCAGTGTGAATGTTGTAGGATCTGTGTATCCCGCCAAGTAACACAAACTTTTTTGATTTGAAATGCCGGTACATTCATATTGAGAAAGGCGTTCTTCTTCTTCTTTCTTCCAGCGAGGCTATGATCCGAAAACAAGGGATCATAACCCCCCCACTTCACCGCATTTCTACTGATCCGCCTGTGGGGTTCGCCTGGTCATATTGAGAAAGGCGTTATTTGCAGAATTTCTACTAAGCGGTTAACCTCAACTTTAGCTAGAATATTATCAATAACCTTAGAACATTTTGTTCTTCCTAAGGTCATGTCGGCCGCAATATTTGAATCAGGAAAAAATAATTTTTAACAAATACGCACGAGATCGTCAATAGTATGCAGTGGCACATTATGCCCCGCAAAAAATGCACATAATGTAAATTCAGCTGTTTCTTTTATGGTGACTAGCATCAGGGCCGGCTTTGCTGAACATTGAACTAACTGATGGTGATGAGGGAATTGCTTTTGTATTAGCTGCATACATGTTTCGACATTTTAGAGTGCTAACTCGCTCTTACCGGCTATCATCGTTGAATTAAATGCACGGGAGTACGATTTTAAAGGATTATCCTTAATCGTATATGACCTGCTACCTGTACATGAAGAATGCATGCGTGTGAGTTACGTTTACGCATAGCTATTAACACGTCATGCTCTTTTGTTATTGCTTTGTAACTCAATTAAGAGTTATTGAGATTCTTTTTTTTATTTTCCCCACATTTCGTTCTAGAAGAGAGAAGATTCCCCTTTTTCCCTTTCATCAAATTTTGGACTGAAATTCCCCACGAACTGGTAACACTGGTCAGGTCTGCGCGGCCAATCTAATGCCGATTTACCGATTTCCTCTTTGCAATACGAGCAGAGGCGACTCCGATGGTTTGGGTTGTTTTTTCAAAATCCAGTCGTAATTGTCAGTTCCATGTACAGATTCGACAGACTTCAGTAAGTAAACCCTTCCGGTATACTTTTGCCATGAATCGAATATCAAGGTTTTTTTGTAAAGTCTATTAACTTTCAGAATCCTTTGGCCAAGAAGCGTCCATAAACATGAACCTATGCTGCATGTCTCACGATGTATTGTAGGAACTTTTCATTTTTATTCTGGTTCTCGTCCAATAATTATAAACAAATTCATCTGCAAATATGATGTTGTTCCTATCACGATTCGAATTCTGCGTTGCTCAACTCAGCCTTTTTTCAATGTGTTTTTGGATCAGTAGTAGTTTGCGGTTGGTACTTCTGTATAGAATACATTAAGTTAAAAACTTACTCGTATGTCCCATAAAGTGCTCATATATTGCCATCACTAGTCTATTCGATGGGGCCATGCCCATCTAGTCATCCATCTATCCGTTCAGCATCTCTTTTTCGTCCTTAATTTTCGAGCTAGGAAGTTCAAATTGTCTACGTCTATACATTATAATTATATACATAGATCCACGCTTACATTTTAAAGCGTTTTCTACCAATATTCAGTTTTTAATCTTCTTCCTTTTATCAGCGCCGTTATGATCCGAAAATAAGGGATTATAACCCTAATCAGTTTTTAATTAAATCTGAAAAGTTGAAGCAAGCTTTTATTTCACAGCTACGGGTCTACTTTAATTATAAGAACCCTTTCAGAGAGGTTTAGCTTCTTTGGGATTTTGCTTCTATTTGGTTTTCAGATTTCTCTATTCTCGAAGGTACGGTCCTCTTTTCTGCGGGTCCTCTTTGCTATGGGTGTATACGACGTTGTCTATTCTTTTAGGCGGTAGGGTCGTATTAAACTATGTGGTTTTAGATGGCCGGAATTTGCTTGCCTCCGTAATTATTTGTATGTGGAACGATTTAAGGCGTTCTGCTACTATCCCCGATAGCTCCAGTATAGAGCAACCACAAAGTATTCTCTTTTTGCGTCCAAAACCGGCAAAGTTTGTATAGAATTCAGATTGCACAACTCGATTGATCTACGCACAAAAATTGCCTTTCTTTAATGTTGCTTGCGTTTTCTTGTTGGCTATTCGCCTGCCTATTCTACAACTCATATTCTGTCCACTTTAGTTGTTTCAGGTGCCTGGCTATAATCTTCCAACGTGTGTCAAATGTTCGGAGCATTTGACCACAAACGGACTAACAGCGAACTTTTATCAAACAATTAGACAGGATTTACCAACTGCTACAACTGCTACCGCAAATAATACAACCACACCAACAGTGACAACAAACGGTACTGGTACAACTACAATTCAAGTGCAACAACAACCACAGCAGCAACAACAGCAGCAGCAACAGCAAACGGCACAGCAACAGACAACAACGAACACAACAGAGAATCATCAAACGACAAATGTAAGTTCACTGACGAGCGCATACCATATTGTAGAGTTAGAGTCCTAATGAGATTTTCATTCTCTGTTCAATTTAGATAAATAGCCAACAATTAAGTGGTTCTATGTCCAATCAAAACGGCGTGAAAAAAACCGAAACAATGTCATTTGATTTGGAGAAGACCATTCAGACCATAGACGTATTTATTGCAATTTTGTTTTTTCACTTTTCTTTTTCATTTTTCAAATTTGAAGAGTTTTTTAGCGGACATAGACTGATGGATTTGTTTTCTTGTTTTGTTTAGGTGGACCTACTATTTAATGAGGAAGGATCATGTCCACTTTGTTCGAAAACGTTTTCAAGGAAGTCCTCGCTGCTGACTCACATACGAAATCATTCAGCTGAGAGGAAGTATGTTTGCACGTATTGTCATAAGGGTAAGTATAAGGGTGGCGAAAAAAAAACACCGTTTGATGGTTGTTTTCTTTTATAGGCTTCACACAAGCGGCGAATTTACGCAATCATGAGCGGATACACACAAATGATAGGCCTTATGTCTGCGTTGATTGCGGCAAGACATTTACACAGGTTAGGCGGCAGTGAATCTTAAGCGAATGCTCAATTCTAATGTGTTTCTGTTTGTAGATAACAAATTTAAATAATCATCGTCGACTGCACACGGGAGAGCGGCCATTTGTATGCATCGAACCGGAATGTGGGCGATCTTTCGCGCAAGTAAGTACTTAAAACTGGGATTTGTAGAGAATTCCAGT
Source organism: Brachypalpus laphriformis (assembly GCA_945910035.1). Lineage (NCBI taxonomy): Eukaryota > Metazoa > Arthropoda > Insecta > Diptera > Syrphidae > Brachypalpus > Brachypalpus laphriformis. Next base: position 112,766,002 of record OX246753.1, on the reverse strand, counting down.
AGGCAAGGGTGTCGTAGTTAAAACTTGATGGAAAAATTGGACGTAATTTGAGTTCTTGAAGGGTTCTTTAAACAGAACCACAAAAGTAAGCTCTAGTTTGATTGGAGAAGCTAGGCCTTTCCCTGGATATTTACATGGATCTTATGGTATTTCATTTTGTTCCTCTGTTCTGAGTGACTTAGAACGTAGAACAACGCTTTGTTAGAAAAGGGCTAATTCAAAAACAGATAAAATTTTATATACTGTTCTTTGCTACCTTATTATCGTGATTTTACGGGCGAAAATAAGGCTTATATTGCCCGAACCATTAGTAATAGATAACCTTTTAGATTCTGAAAGAGCGACTGAAAGTGCGACTCTAAACTAAAAATTATAAAACTTAGGAAATGGTTTAAGGGAGCCAAAAACAAAACCATTAGAGACGTTATGTGTATTACGGCTCTCAAGCACTATGCGGCCCACAGAGGCATGCATGAAGAAGTAAACATTTCAGAAGGTGGCAAATCTTTAAGCGAAAGTATAGAAAGTATAAAAAGTTTAGAAAGTAGACAAATGCCTAACCACCATCGTTGGTCGACTTCAACAAGGACTTTCTTTAAAGCAGTCAAATGGCTTTTTGTCTTCGGTGTCCTTCCAACTTAATACCCGTAGAGCGAAGCATGTGAATCTGCAGCTTTAAGTCTTTGAATATGGACGTCATGATGCGGTGACCAAATATGACTAGTGTATTCGATAAGACACCTTAAGGTTTTGTAGAAGGCTTGGGTAACATACATTTTTGAAAATTCTTTGGGCCATGGCTTAACAAAGCCAAGTGCAAGGTTAGCTTTGGTAATTATGTTGCCAATATGAGACCGAAAGACCGCAAGTTAAGGTCTCTATCACACATAACGTCCAGATCACGAATAGACGTCACTGCGACTGCTATATCGCGCTGTAGCTTCACATCCTTTGTCCAGGAGGTGAACAGAGTGGCAGTGTATTTTTCCGCTAGTAGCTATAGATTGCGGCGGCTGAAGAACTGTTCTACGACAGCTACCATAAGCAGTTGTTTAGAGTCATACACAGATCAGGTACGTTTGGGCCCGAAGTGAGGATTGTGCAGTCGTCCGCATATGACACAAGATTTATACCGTCAGGTGAAGGAGGCAACTTATAGATGTAAGGACAGGACACCACCCTGTGGTACGTTTTTTTAACTTCCCTGTACTGGGATCTCGTGTTCCGGAATTCCACGTAAGTTTGCGGCCGCATAAATAATTGACTAACCATCTTTTGTTGGAGTTGGGCAACGTGGACTGCAATATGTCGTTAAGCATTGTGACGTGATCGACAGTGTCAAATGCTTTTGACAGGTCCGGGGCAACGGTGATTTTGCTGTGACATGCTTGTTTTTGGTTCAAGCCGTTGCTAACATGCTTGTCTTTGGTTCAAGCCGTTGCTAACTTGATTTGCTATGATGTTTAGAGCCGAGGTGGTGCCGTGTCGTTTACGAAAACGGTGTTGATGTTGCGCTAGAGTTAAATGCTCGACGAGTATGGGAGATTTTGTCAAACACTTGCTGAAACCTGTAGCCACAACATCGACTTCCTTATCTTAGGTAGTGCCACGTCCTAGGGCACATTATGTGATAGAAACAAATTCAGTTAAATTAGTATCCAAGTGCTTGAGCCAGCTATGACTGTTCTGTTGCTGGGATACTGATTTTATTGTGAAGCCTTTTCGATGACGCTACCATTAGTTAGTCTGTATCTACTAGAAAATGTTCTCTCCATTCCTCTGTTATTAACTAAAGCAATGGACATTTCAACGGTAGGCGAACCCCACAGGCGGATCAGTAGAAATGCAGTGAACTGGGAGGGTTATGATCCCTTATTTTCGGATCATAACCTCGCTGATAAAAGGAAGAAGAAGAAGAATGGACATTTCAACGACTTTGCAACTAGATTTCAAGTCAAGGTGCCATCTCCTCGATTAATTGCATTGATCTTTAGCCGGCTTGCTAGTACATGTCTACCATACACTCATGTTTGAATCATAGGCATATTCGATTTGCCTTTGAAACTGCTACAAACACCTGTTTAGTTTATAGTCAGCAGAATCGCTCGTTTAGATAGCAAAGATAAATAAGAATTCTTTGTTGGATTATGTTACACATCTTCTCATAACTGCATTCGGGAACAATAATTAATCTCTTACATTTACGAACCAATGACGACTGGCAGACCTTCTTAATCTTTTACCAGATATAAGAAATTAGGTCGATTGAGAAGAATCGTTTCCCTATGATTGAATACTGTGTCCACCTTTACTTACTTACTTAGGTGGCGCTTCAGTTCGGGGTGAACCTGGGCCTCAACCAACAAGCCTCTCCATTTAGCTAGCCCTCAGACTTCATCTGTTCCCAAACTTGAAGTCTTGAAGCGCTTCGCATCCAATGCAGAAGTTGAGAGGGCCGTAGATGAATATTTTCACGGGCTTTCAGACTCTCACTTCCGAGAAGGAATACTGATGTTGGAGAAACGCTGAACTAAGTGTGTTAAAGTTTTTTAACTGAAAATCGCAGTCTTTCATTGTCAGGCCGAGAACTTTTCACCTTGCCCTCGTATTTTCTTAATGAACGAGAATATTCTTTTACAATTTCAATTTTTAAAAACGGTTTGAAACAAAACATCGAAAGCTACCCTACTCTTTATCAAAGCTGTCTGCGATTTCAATATTGTTCGAAAGCAATGTTAAAGAACAATTTTTTTCGCAGTTAAGGAAATTATTTCTAGTAATTCACATGGCTTTCTTCGAGGTAGGTCATGTACTAACTTTATTATATTTTTGATAGTTTTGGGAATCGTTTACAAGTTGATGTACCCTACACAGATTTTAAAAAGGCTTTACAAGGTGCGTCACACCTTACTTTTAACCAAACAAAAATCTTTGGGTTTTCATTCTTCAATGCTGATGTTTTTTTTTTTTTTATTATTTAACTAATAGAAGGTAAAGGTGGATGGTTTGACATCTTGCGTGTATTTATTTCAACTTCAGTGATCCCACAGGGTAGTCATTTGGGCCCATTGCTCGTAGATTCATCAAAATATTATATTTTCACAAGAAATGCTTCGCAAATTAAATATGTTTGATGAAGTTCTTAATTAGTTTGCAAACCTCTTCGCATGAGAAATCTGTTTATCGCAACAAGGCACATAGAATCGATTATGGCGGTAATGAACCAATTATAACGCTTAATCAGCTTTGCAACAAAATTGCTTATCTAGAGTAGAATCTAAAAATTACGTATACGATTATTCATTGGTTTTCTATAGATATATTATTGTTTGCTTGAAGTAGTCTATAAGAATGAAACTGGGTAGATGAGTCCTACTTACTACAACCTATGTCCTACGCCATCTTATAGGTCTTAGGGTATCTACCACGATGCACTATTGTGTCGGTTCCTGCCTGTGAACATCAATTCTCTAAAACTTTTCCCCAACCAACTGCTCTTCCTTTTTGGGTAGGTTAGGTTAGGTGGCTATTCTTAGTAATCTTCAGGATTCACTTAGACCAAGATTGCAGATTGTTGTTTGAGGTGGGATTAGGTCGCCTTATCACTGCGGCCACATTTGGGCCTATTGTGAGTTCCTCTAATCTTAAAGCTCATTCAATATGCCCGATTTGGTGATGAACTCTACTATGCTCTTGAGTGAGCTTGCAGGTAGGTCTTTTGCTTCAAGGTAGAATTTACCCAAGGAACGATGACATGTTTTGATTAGACAGTTACAGTGACATAAGATGTGTTCTGCTGATTCTTCGTGTTGTGCTATTCCCATAGCCATGAGATGTCTTTTTCACTCGACAGTGGTAAGGAAACCTGTGGCTATTCGAATCTGACTCCTAGTAAATTTTCTTTTTCTTTTCAATTTTTAATACAGCTTTTTGCCGTACTCATTGGTACTTACTTAGACCAAATGAGGTCCATTGTGTTGCCACGTAAGCCGGTTATTTCCATTACTCTTGGAACCATTTTGATGATGATTCAGATGTTCAGATATTTTGTATCTTGCCGTTTCTATAGGTAGATGCAGCCCCCTTCCCGTTTCGTGTCATTTTTGGCTAATTCGTCTGCTCTGCAGTTACCTAAAATGTCTGAATGACCAGGAACCCATCACAGAGTGAGATTGCAATAATTCGGTATCCTATTTAGGGATGCGCGACCTTGCTTACAAATTTAGATCTTATTATTGGTGATCCGAGTGATTTTAAAGCAGGCTGGATGTCGGTGTAAACTACGATGTCCGTGTTCAACACCGATCTCATCGCCAGCCATTTAGCCGCTTCCTTCCTTTTTGGGTAAGTGGATTCCATTGCATAGTTTGGCTCGCTATGCAATCGTCCCCCATTTGGAGAGGGAGACCAATCTATTGCCTCTTTCTCTTCTGAATAACTATATATCTGTTCATTTGAGATACGATTTTCCCATAAAACTCGCAACATGGGGGTGGCAATGGTGTAGTGGTAACGTCGTCAATTGCCACGCAAATGGTTCATGGTTCAAATCCTGATGTCAGCAAGCATTTGTTTATTTCTCATGAAATATATAAAGTCAGTCCGATCATTTGCAAAAGCTTCTGTGAACACTACTGCGAAGGCATAACACTGGCATTAGCTTGGTCATGTGGCTGGAAAAATCGTTCGCTCTGTTGATGATGGTTTGCCCTTGACATTGGTTATCGGGAAAAAAGTACTGTGAATTAGAAGCAAAGACAATAATAACAAAAATCTCCCCATTTATCTGAACGGCACACCCAGAGAATAGCTGAAGCATAAACAACTGAGCTTCAAGAACCACTACACCAAAATCATTCTCTCTCTCTCTATCCATCCTTTCCAACGCCCGCACTGTGTGTAAACATGTTAAAGGTATTCATAACCCTTTGAGTTCGCACAAATAATAAAAAAAAAACATGTTTCTGAGACAACAATTAATAAAATCTTGCAGCTTTTCTGTGACAACGGTGTTCGCCTTCCAATTGCTGCACCCATAAAGCAGTACTAACTCCACGTTTGAACGGAAAAGACGGAGCTTGGTGTTTAAGATGTTTGCACTGTTTTTCCAGATTAGTTTTCTGAGACCATACCAAAGATGATTCTTGCGCAACAAAAAACAGTTACATCGTACGTTGTGGTCAGCCTGAATAGTAAGTTGTCTTAGAACCCACATATAAATCTGACTGGTTCTGTCGCTGAATCTTTGGCAGGAGCTGCGGATTAAGTCTTAGAAATATGCCTCGATTATACACTTTGGTTGTTAGACTTATTATAGCCTGTGTGTAAGTGGCCCGATGGACAACGACTAACGAAGTCACTGCAGTTAGAAGTTGTGCTCGCTATTTATAGCTTTATTCATACTTTTGTGTATGGTTTAGTAAATTCTTTCTCATTTGACGCTGTTTTGTTAACATCAGTACAAATCAATAGAAAACTAAATTATGCAACCACTAACCCATTCTATTCTCCCATTGCAGGTGACAAATCTAAACAACCACATGAAGACGCATCATAAAGTACAACAGTATTGTTGCAATCAATGTCCGAAGAAATTCACTCAAGTCACCTCACTCAATCAGCACCTGCAAGCGCATGCCGGCATCACCGGCTACTACTGCCCCCGATGTCCGGAGAAAACCTTCAAACAGCAATCGCAACTGCATACGCACATGAAGTCACACGGTTTAGCCTTCCCATACGAGTGTCAGAAATGCGATGAGAAATTCCTGCAACAAGCACACCTCGACCAACACAACAAAATGCACGACGAATTCAAATTCAAGTGCGATATGTGCCCGAGCTCCTTCAATCAGGAGGTGCTGCTCAAGAAGCATGTTCAACGCCACATCGAAGGGAGGTGAGTTATTTAAAGTTTCTTTCTCTATATCTGTTATTACTCTCTCTCTGTATGTTTCGTGTACATTTATGCTTCAGTTTCAATCGTAGTCTCTTGATGTACATAATATACATATAGCTTAATTTTTTTTTAAATATATATATATATATAAAAGCGAATTGTGTAAAAAATTGTTTGAAACATAAATTTTTGCAATGTACTCTACTTTGAAAGGTACATTACATGTCCGGTAGCTAATTGTAACCAAGCATTCGCCGTTAAACAACACTTATCGAAACATCTTCTTACTCGCCATTCTCACAGTGAACTGCCGCCGCCTAAGCGTTCTAAAAAGCAGCAGCAGCAGCAACATCAGCTCCATCAGCCGGTGCAAATGATTGGGCAGCCACTGTCGATACAACATCACACACCAGGGCAACGTATGCATAAATATATATATTTATTTTTTTTTCTTACATGCACTCACTCACAAATTCAGTTTTGATGCACATATTTGCTAGAAAATTAAAAAAGAGTCCACATAGCTGTTCTTTTGATAAATAATAAAATCATTTTCTTTCTCTCTCTCTGTGTGTCTCTTTAATAGGTGGTCGCCCGCCAAAGAAGAAGAATCAACAGCAAATAAATCATTCAAACGTTCAAACAATTAAGATAGAATTACCAACAGAACACCAGCAGCATGTTGGCGGTGCTACAATTCAAATCAATCATATGCAGCCGCAACAACAAACTGGTGGTGGCACTGAACTTGGCAGCCATGTAAAAGTTCGTTATTTGCACACTAAATAACCAACCAAAAACAAAATTACAAATTCAAATTCCAATACAGACAACAGTCGTGCAGGCCACATTGATCAACAACAACAATAACAACAACAATGCCAATGGTAATGCTCACCAACAACAACAACAACAAGACCAACAACAACACGAACAAGTCGATAGCGGCGAAGATCTTAATTGCCATGACTGCGGTGTAGTATTTACAAATCAAAATGAACTGAGGGAGCATATATTCTACAAGCACCCCGAGCGGAGATTCATGCAGGTACTATTACAAAACGGGCCTAATTCGATTTTGGCCGATGCTAGGAATTTGCTAATATTCAAGTATCAATAGTAGAAGTATATGCTCGCGCGTGCACGCTCGCGAAGCAGTTGTTGAACTTAAATATATATTGCTCCCCCGACAAATTCATTTTCTTCTTCCTACTAAAACGCGAAATGAACACATTTTCCAGACACAGAGGTACATTTGCTGGTAGTTGGTTGAGTTTTTAAGAAGCTTTAAAAAAAAAAAACTGTAAATTTCAATATGATACGCTTGATAACTTCTACTAGCTATCTATCTCTCTTTATCAGGCTTACTTGGCTTGCAATTAGAACTCTTTAGAGTCTTGCATGTTCTCTGGGTTTCGTGTCCTTTTTCATGTTCAAGACGCAAGCTCAAAGTGTCCGAAGTTGATATGCTGTCGATTCGATTGCGCCGGTTTCTCGCTCTCTATCGGTCTTAAATTTCAGTGAGAATCTTTAAGGTACCGCAAATGGGTTTGTGCTATAACGATGTCAAGATGTGTAAAGTGTTAGTACTATCGATTACTTCTACATATGTACATAGTCCTCTCTTAGTAGACTTTCGGCGTAATAGACACCTGTTTCACAATAGTTCATAGCTGTTTCGTGATAGATTATTGTCCAAATGCTGCAACCATATGATAGCACGGACACTACAATAGAGTAAAACAGTCATATCTAGATGTTGAGGCATTGCTTCGCCGTATATTGGACTACATTCGGAGACTAGGGGTCGAATCACCATTAGATCTACCAATAACACAATACAAATTACGTGACCAGTCTCGCGAACGTCTGACAAACATTCGAGAGTATTGTTGCCTCGAAAAAGCTTCCCAAACCAAATTGCCCTTCGGATACGGCACTAAACTTAGGTCCCTGCCATTCGTTTGAAAAATATAACGCACACAACATGAGTGGTTGCAAAAAGCTAGGCCCTGGCACTTAAAGAGCTGTTGCGCCAAATATGTATGTATGTGTAGTTATTCGTTCACGGATAAAGATGATTCGACGCGAGATTTTAATTTTCCGATTCGGCGACATCATGCTCTGTTCTACGCAATGCTCAAGAATTGGAAACTCTATTCTCTCAACTAGCAAATGAGTTCCTTCTAAGGCTGAACATCTTCATTTTTGAAGTGTTTGTCATCAACCTTCCAGGGCAAGTCAAATAAACTCTGTTTCCCCTCCCAACCTCTCTGTACACGAGCAAAAGCTCAGCTGATGCTGTTTGTGTGTCTGGAAAAGATCTGTCGTGTTTTGGCGAGAATTATGCAAACCAAAGTGAAAGCTTCTCCACAAAACGATCCGCAGTCATTCTGGTTTAAAACTTTTTTTATTGTTTGAAGATTGGTGATTGAATTGAAATTGAATTGAAAATAATGAAAAGGCTTTGCTTACATTTTTGAATCATTTAACTTGAATCAAATTAAATGGAAAAGCTCTTTTCAGCGCCCTCTGAAATAGAGTAGCGCAAACTAAACATGCCAACAGTTTTGACTGCAGAAAAAAGCTAAAGTGGTTGGCAGTCATTTTTTGTCGTTGTACTCCGTGCTAAATCTTACTTCACAGAGAAGCGACGTCTCACCAAAACACGACAATCCACAGGAATACTATCAAGTTCTACCGCTCTATTATCTACTGCAACAGCTTTGCGAGTACATTTTTCAAAAGCTCATTTCTTCTTATGTTGCCAAATGAATGCCATTTCCAGCGACAATCTGCTAATAGTGGCATCGTTTTGCTTGTTCTGAGTAAAGTACTCGTATATTCAGCATTTTGCTCTGGCATCTTACCTGAAGATGTTATACAGCATTTTTTTTTCATTAGTATCTATTTCGAACAAATGCTTTTGCTATCTGTAGGCTTATTCTGTATGAAGCAGTATAGCTCTTATAAATGCCTACATTCAAGTGAAATGAATTTGATAGCTTGATATGACTTCGCTTTGGTTTTTCTCATTCATAAGCTACTTGGACTGGATATTTATTAGACGAAACTGTTAGCAAAATTGATAGTAGGCGCTTGAAGCCCTAAATTGTCTTCAGGAAATAAGTGGAGGAGGAGGCTAACTTACAATCGTATTTCGTAATAATTCCTTGTCATTTCATTGTGTGCCCGTTTTGTTTATCGGTGCAAATAACACCGCAGAGCTTCTATAATTTCAAGAAGCACATAACAATGGTTTGAGATGCTAGCATTATACACGTCTGCGTGCATGTGGTAAAGCTCGAAAAGGTGCTAAAATTAGAGAAGAAGCTTGGAGCTCAGCAGAAAACTTCTCTTTGAAATATGCAAAATCGATTTCCCTCTCTTGATTTCACTAACTTACGTAGTGCATAGTATAAGATGACGTCTGAAGGGAAGGAACGACTTGAGCTCCAATTGGTTTACTTTATGCAACCAATCATCTTTAGGTTCTAAGTTTTAAGGACGTCAATTCTTCGTTAAGACCAATTCGTTAAGATAAACCAGACTTGGCAGCCCCTTGAGATTTCAGTAGCCGTAGAGTTATGTGAATTTCTAATGAGGGTAGGGAGAAATGTTTCAACCCACGAACCACCTCACCCATGTTCGTTAAGACAAATTCTTTGAGGTAAACCTCGCTAATGTAAGATTTTAAAGGTTTCTAATTCTTATAATTTGTAATCATATAGACGAAGGCTTCAGCATGCGAGTTATACCATTCATTAAATGTGTAAAGTATGTCGGCGGTGTCAAGCTTATGTTAAACTAGGTTTAGATCGAGCCAACCGCCGTTAGCCTCATTTTTAATACGAATTGTTAGTAGCATCACGATTGTTCACTCCTGTTGTAATCCTTTTCATAATCCTCCCCATTTAAATCGAGTGTGCTAGGTATATAATGCGAAATTGGTCCTTCCTGGTTTAGATCGAGACAACCGCCGTTAGCCTCATTTTTAATACGAATTGTTAGTAGCATCACGATTTTTCACTCCTGTTGTAACCCTTTTCATAATCCTCCTGATTTAAATTGATTGTGCTAGGTATAGAATGCGAAATTGGTCCTTCGAGTTGCGTAAAGAACTATCCGATGCATACTGGTGTCTATTAAAAACAAAGGTTTTGAAGAACGAACCACCTCATCCATGTTCGTTAAGACAAATTCCTTGAGGTAAACCTGGTCAACGTAAGATTTTAAAGATCTCTAATGTTTAGACTTTATTATCATGCTATAGACGAAGGCTTCAACGAGCAAATTATACCATTCAGTCCTGGATTAGGCATGTTTATTTGTTCTTTTGTGCGGTCAGTTTGTTTTTCAAAATGAAAGCTAGAAGCCTTGCTTTCTGTTATCCTATTCAGTATCTATTGAAAAATGGTCTCTTCAAATAGCAATTTTGACTTTTCATTAAAAGAAGATTCAATTCTTATCGTGTAACGCGATATTTGTAGTATTTTTCGTCGAGATATGGCTAAATACAACTTAGCTTACATCGCTAGTATGCATAAGGTGTTGACCATATCGTTGGCTCGTTAAGTGATATGAATCTCAGGAGGTCCGCTAGCTCAACACTACCCAAGTCCTCCAGCTCCGAGAAGAAGTAACTACCAAGAGTCCTCATTTTTCTGACGGATAGGGCAGGACAGTCACACAACAGGTGACGAACAGATTCAATTTCTTTGTCATCCCTGCAACTTCTGCAATAGTCATTATGCAGCACACCGAGGCGCTCCGCATGAACGTCAATGGAACAATGTCCGGTAATTATGCCAGGAATGACCCGTGCGCTATAACGACTAAGTTTTACCAGAGAGGTTGATCTTCTTGCTGTAGGCCGGCCATAGCGCCCTGCCCGTTGCGCATGATTCCAGATGAGCCCAGCGTCTGTTTGCTCGACCGGTGGCTTCATCCTCTATTTTTTTCCGCAAGGAACTGATTGGGGTTGCTACAGAGGGGAGGGCCCACAATAAGTGCAGCGCCGACCCTTTCCTAGCAAGCTCGTCAGCCCTTTCGTTACCTTCGATATCCATATGCCCTGGCAGCCAGCAGAGGGTCACCGCATTGGCTCTAGATATCTCGTTTAAGAGTGATTTACAGCTTCTCACGAGCCTCGACCTAACTACGGCAGAGTCTAGAGCCTTAACGGCTGCCTGGCTGTCTATATAGACAGTGATCGTTTTACCAACGATATTACTCTCGCGTATAATTTCAGCAGCCTGTATAATGGCTGCGACCTCGGCCTGGAAGACCCTGCAGTCGTTTTTTCTAAAGGAGCGGTTTATTGCTAGGGCCTCACAATAAACTCCGGCTCCCGTGCCAACGTCAATCTTAGAACCGTCGGTATAGAAAGCCAACTCCTTTTTCTTCATGGTTCTTCGATTCTTCCAGTATATTCTATCGGGAATTCTTGTGGTGAATCTCCTTTCGAATGCTAGCATCGGGTTCATGTGATCAGTTCCCGTCAATCCGCTGCTGATCCCCCATCGGGACAGAATGGAGGCATGGCCGTAAAGGCTTGATGACCACGACCGGCCTTCTCTCAGTCTTACAGCGGTTTTAGCCGCCAGACTGCTGCAGTATATGTCAAGCGGAATGAAACTAAGCATGGTTTCCATTGCCGCTGTTGGTGTTGTTCTTATTGATCCCATGACTCCGATGCATGCCGCCCTCTGGATTTTGGTGAGGTTTGAAAGCAGGTATTGCTTCTCAAGTGCCGTCCACCATACTAGTGAACCATATGTGAGAATGGGTCTTACAACCGCCGTGTATATCCAGTACACCACAGCCGGTTTGAAGCCCCACGTACTGCTGAAAGCCTTTTTTGCAGGAGTAGAAAGCTACGCTTGCTTTTTTAACGCGTTCGGCAATATTTTCCTTCCAGTTAAGTTTGGAATCTAGAACTACGCCCAGATACCGAGCTGAACTTGAGATACTTAGTTCAGTGCCACCAATATTTAGGGGTCTGAAGGTAGGGATTGATCTCCTCTTAGTGAAGAGAACTACCTCCGTCTTTGAAGGATTCACTCCCAGCCCTTTGCTGTTGACCCAGTTATCCACTAGTTGTAGCGCGAAATTGAGCCTTTCACTTAGGACTGGAGGAAATTTTCCAAAAACCAGGCTAACGACATCGTCCGCATAGGCCGTCACGTTGAAGCCGCTTTCCTTCAGTATTACCAAGATCTCATCCACCACAAGGAGCCATAATAGCGGGGACAAGACTCCACCTTGGGGTGTTCCTCTGCAGACTAATTTTGGTCTAACCGCATTTCGTTTGTTGGATCTTCGCCGTACGAATATTTGCAACATTGAGTTTGTGTGGTGTCGAGGACCAACTGTACTTCCTGGTAGATGTTGAATAGAGTCAAGTCAATAGACATAACATATCTAAATTTTAGTGGATGAAAGTCCCTTGATTTGTCGCTTAGGACACACACTTGCAGAAGCTCAAGAGACCCAGTTATTGAGTGCATTTGCTAAAAGACGATGGAGTATCAATATATGTAATTCTTTTGATGGAATTCCTTTGACAAAAAGTCTAAGCTTAGCATGGTTGTCTAAAATTTTGAACACCTGCAGATTTTACCATTCGATTTTGTAGATATTTAAGAGTTCGTATGCTAAGATTCTAGTAACTGCTAAACGTGTGCTTTGCGCACAGTGGAGGTGGCTGTTATTTTCAATTTGCTTTACATAGCCTATCCGAACGCTTGACTAGAAAACAAAACTCTTTGCTGAAGATGATGTAAATACCCTCTGCATATGAAGGGACTTATCTAGGCTTACGAATTCCCGCTTTCCAATCCTTTATGCGAAAACTAAAAAAAAAAAATTACAGCGGTAGCCTTTCTTTTACTTTCATTTCCTACTTATTCCTTATTATTGCACTGCTTTAGAACATGCATTTGTTTTGTCTTTTGCTTAAGCTTTGCCTCATAAGAAGCTATGAAGGCCATAAGCCTGAATTTCTCTTCGCAAAACCTATCTATCTACCTACAATATATACACAGACAACACAACACACACACGCTAAAAACACTTTACACCGCGGCGTAAAAACAAAACAAAAACGTTCTCTTTCTCATCTACTATTACCTAAATATATATTTAAAACAAACAAATATAAAATTAAAATTAAAATTAAAGTACAAATGACAACAGAGAATATTTTAATAGCAGTGCAATCGTGTAGTAGAATATTCAATTCACAAAACAATCCCTATAAATATATATATGTATATATTTCAGGCTATTTTAGAAGAGAACAGATATCTTATGAGAATGCAAAACCAACAAACATACCTATGCAATCTGTGCTGCAATGTATTTAAAAGTCATTTAGCCTTAGTACGACATACAGCCAAGTTTCACGGACAACTATTGTAAAAATCCCGAATATTAAGTGAATTGTTTTTCTTTTTTTCTATTTATTTTTCTTTTCTGTTTTTTAATAGTTTTATTGTAAAAAAAAGGACAAATAACCATGTAACAAAGTGTTTTGTTTATTTTGCGGGACAAAAAAATAGGTAAAAAATAAAATGTGTCAATGAAAGTTTAATTTTAATAAAAAACAAAAAAAAAGAGAAAACTAAGAAAGTGTTTCTAGAAAAGCTTGAAAACAACAACATTTTAGAAAAAAAAAAAATTTATATAGTGATTTTTGATTTAAAAAAAAGGAAATGCTTGTTATTTAATATTTTTAAAATGTCTTAAATCCCAGTTGAAGGACCGCGTTGTGAAGGCTTAGAGATCCTGTGCTTACTTAAATCCTAATAATGTTTAAGGTGCGCTAGGTTTAGTTTGAATTTCTCCTTCAATCCCTTCATTTAAACTTCTCCCCGAAATGTGTTTGAAACACTCAAAGGGCCGTTAACTTTCCCTGAACTCATTATACAAAATAAATTAGACCGTGTTTAGATGGTTACTCTCCACTACGTAGTGGGCAGTCATGTCGTTAGTACACTCTGTAGTGCTCACTCATGAACGACTTTGTTACGTTACTGCTTCCTTCTCTTTAACCCTCACTCTTCTCACCTACACACCATTGACATTAGCAGCGTTATGAGTAATCATCTGAACACGGTCCTTGACTGCTCACTACATTTTTTGTATTTTCTTCCTGATTGCCCTCATCTCCTTACTTCTCACTATTCTCACCTACAAATCATGGACATAGCAGCGTTAAGAGTTACCATTTAAACAGGGTCTTATACAATGCTACTCCACAAAGTTTCCCAAACCCAACCAATTTGTAAACTGTACTTCCTTAGTGTGTGTTTAAAATTGTACAGGTCGGTACGTAGAATAGAGTTCTACTTTGACCAGAACTGCTTTTATTGGGGTGGTGATGGTATAGTGGTAACATCATCGATTGCCACGCTAATGATTCATGTTTCAAATCCGGATGTCAGTGAGCATTTATTTGCTTATTTCTCATGTAATAAATACATATAGTAAGTCCGATCAATTGCGAAAGCTTGTGTGAACACTAGCCGTATTTTATTATCACCCAAGATCCATATAGATCACACGACGAAAATAAAACGATCCGGATCTGGATCAACGAATTATTTTCCTTGTGTCTTGTAGTTTGGTTGTGTAAACTACCAAGGAATAAAAAAAAAAAATTCTAGATCACGAAATTGATCCTGATAGAAAGCAAGATCTCGTATTGTTGTTGTATTGCATAGAAATCAATAATCCATATGGATCATGAGAGATAATAAAAAACGGCTATTATTGCGAAGGCATAACACTGGCAGTAGTATGGTTAAAAAAAAATTGTTTGCTCAAAAAAATACTGTGAAGCAGAAGCGAAAGAGAAAAATAACAAAGATCTCCCCAGCTATCCGGACGACGCCACCCCCGGAGTTTCTCTGAAACATAATATCTGAGTTTCAAACCACTACACCAATCTTTCTCTCTCTCTCTTTCTATCCCTTCCAATGCCCGCACTGTGTAAAACATTCTAAGGGTATTCATACCTCTTGAGTGCCCGAAAATTATAGAAAAACAAAAAGAATTTAAAGGTTTGCCTCGAAGATTTGCCGATTTCCACTCTTTTCGCGTGAAAATGTGCATATTTTTTTGTCGTCCCATTATTGAATCCACTGTTGCTGTTGGCGAACCCCACAGGCGGATCAGTAGAAATGCGGTGAAGTGGGAGGGTTATGATCCCTTGTTTTCGGATCATAACCTCGCCGAAATAGGAAGAAGAAGAAGAAGTGGCTGTTGAATAACAGAAAAAATAAGTAAAGGTTGAAGAATTTTAAAGTTTCAAAGGCTTAAGGTAGGCTAGAGAGGGCTGTGAAGTAGGTCATTCAGAAGAAATAAGACATCATAATGTTCCTATCCTATAATCTCGCCAATTGCTCACGAAAATGTGGTCCCAATTATCTCGCATTTAATTTCCATGCAGAATTTGACGAGTTGTTTGTAGCCTTTTACCGTAGCGTAGAAGAAGCCACCTAAGAATTCCATATTATTGCAAGCTTTTCCGTAACATTTAAATAATATTGGGTAATCAAGGTGTTTACCGTTATTGTTTGTCTATTTCTGAATAGAATTTTATAACTTTTTGAGCGTTAGTATTCTAGAGACAAGCAAATGCAAGTCATTTTCAAAAGGTGAATCGGCAAAATAATAAATAAAACGACAACGGTAATTAGGCAGGCGGATCAGTATAAATGCGGTGAAGTGGAAGGGGTTGTAATCCCTTATTTTCGGATCATAACCTCGCTGATAAAAGGAAGAAGAAGAAGACAACGGTAATTGGGCTGAAAGTTTTAAGTGACGCATTTCGTAGTGGTTTCTTGTTTAGTCTTAAGTTGCTCCTTGTTCTTTTACTATCCAAAACTGGACGTAAATCCCTGGAAGTGTTATGAATGTCGCTAACATAATTTTATTGAACATATTGTTGCAACATGAGCGTACAATTGGATAAAATGTGTTTGTGTTTTATAGCTCTACATTCTATTGAACATTCATCATCATTTTATCAGACAGCTTATTTGCTCTTCAAGACCTTACTACGTTAACTCTATAAAGTATTTCGGAGGTGTCAAGCCTATCTTAAACTAGGTTTAGATCGAGACAACCGTCGTTAGCCTCAACTGTAATATGAATAGTTGGTAGTATCACGATTTTTCACTTTTGTTGCCCTTTTCATAATCCTCCCCATTTAAATCGAGTGTGCTAGGTGTTAACAAAATACGAATTTGGTCCTTCGAACTGCATAAAGAGCTTGTTAATGCATTTTTCATTTTTATTTTTAAAGAAACCCAAACCGTAGACCACTCAGACTCTCCGGTCCATTGCACTACCAGGCAGGAACCTTTCTTTGATGCAGTGGTTGGTAAATCTTTGTAATTCGTTTTACTTTATTTATACTCGGGTGGCTGATGATTGCTGTTCCCCGCTGGGGCTTGAACCTGCACACATCGGTTAACGAGCAAACACACTACCCACTGCACCGTTGCCACCCTTGTCTTGCCAATGCATACCGGCGTCTATTTAGTGGCTCAGCCTTCTTTGCTCTTTTCTCTCAAACGATTGAAATTTTAGTTTCTTCGAACTTCCGAACGACCTTTTTATACTATTCTTCTTGGTGCATGCGATTTCTCAACTTCGATTATATACGAAGTGTATAATGTATCCGACCTTTATTCATAAAAAATACAACTATTCAGATACAAGAATCTTGCAATTTCCTTTAAAGTTAGTCCCCTTGTGTTGTCGCATACTTCTCCCAACGATTCTGCTACTGTCGGAAGAAGCGCTGGAACGCTTCTTTTGAGATGGCGCGTAGCTGGTCTTCTCTGGGCTGAAATCTGCTCCTTTTCAGATGCATTTTCAGCTTGGGGAAAAGCCAGAAATCATAGAGAACCTGATGAAGCACAGATGTCTTGTGTTTGGCTACGAAACTTTGTACTACCGCTAGCAGCTTTGTTACGAACTTCGCTGAGATTCTCCTGAAACACAAATCATCAGTTAAAATGGAACAAACGGATCTCAAATGCTGATGCTCGTTTCGCCTGCAAGTTCACTGATCGTGATTCGACAATCCTGCATCAAGAGGGTCCTCACTTGGTCAATAACGATCTCATTTCTGGAGGTTGAGGGCCTACCAGAAAATGCTTTACTCTCCACTGATGCGCGGGTATCTTTGGAGCGGTTGTACCACTCCTTTATCGGTGTGATGTTGAAACTTGCGGATTGTTTCCACTTGGAAATCGCCCAGCTTTACTTTAAGCTCTACGTGTCACATTTCGAGGCAGATCTGGCCTAAGCTGGACCAGAAATGTAGTGCCGAGTTGGTTAAACTAAAGCGATTACAGATCAGCTGCGTTATCGGTGTCATCACCGGACACTGTCTAATCGGCCAACATGCCAAAAGACTTGGCCTCTTTTCCAATGACTTCTGTAGGAGCTGTAGGGACGAGGAGGAGGAGGAAACCATTCTTCACTTCCTATGCACATGTCCTGCTCTATCACGCAAAAGAATGCTCCATCTAGGAGCTCCCTTCCTTGACGACCTCAGCGATTTGGCGTCCTTAGACGTCATGAACATCCATCGCTTCATCAAAAGCTCAGGTTGGGTTTATTAGTCCCTGAGTGGTCTAATGGTAGATCCTTGGCATCACAATGGACATTTACTGGTCTAAGCGTGTCTGCATCGTGGTGCAGACAGCCAATCTAACCTAACCTACTTAAGTTCATGTGTTCTAGTGTTTCTGTAATTTTTATCAAAAACTAACATCCAAAGGCGCACACTTGCAGTTCCTCACTCATCGACTGTCTGCCGGTGAATAAGAGCTACGATTGCCTACAATGCGTGCACGCCTCCCTAACTTCATTGGCTTAGGCACGAAGAATTACGGTTCGATACTTTTTGAACACACTTGGTACATTAGAAAAAGGATCATGAATTCAGGGCCTTACTATATGTAGGGCTGGGCTCAAGAAACCATAAAATGTATCCTTCCTTCTTAACTTTGATCGAAACTGTGCCTGTTTGATGCGAACTTCTAGCCAACCGCTGCAGACATATTCTTTACCTTTCGGAAAGCAAAATAAGGTTCCCCAAGCCCCACACAAAAAAATCAAGACCGAGCATGTTAGAAACTAATTGCTCTAAGTACCTTATCCAACCCATCATTCAGGGAAGGTGTATAAAATGCTATTATATCATACAAACGACTGCATGTTTTCTTCAAGTCCTTTTGTTAGGCGCCAGTTGTATACCTTAATTTTTTTTTAATTCACTTGGTTGGTGGCCTTCTTCTGCTAAATGTGACTTCTTTCTTTCCTTCGTTTGATTGTAGAAAATTGTCTTTATTGCTTGAGGGTTATGGCATAAGTGCAACATAAGCTTTGCTTACTTTCTCTAAAGAGTTCCGAAGTCTACAAGAAGAAAATGCGAGGTTTCTCTCAATCACAGACACCCACTCAACACCAAACTACAACCTATCCGTTTAAACTAGCCACCATGCGTGCAGTTACTTCTCTAGCATTCAAGTTAAACACTACCCCTACCTCCAGTGCGGTCTTAGACTAAAAGCTTCCTTAGTATCCTTCTATTCATTGGAATTTAAAAATAATTTCTATTTATTTTCCAAGCTAAAATTTACATTTTTTAAAAGATACCAATTCAAATAAATTTAAAATTAGAACAAATATTATTCATAAACGGGCTTGGAGAGGTGCAACTTGATTTATAAAATCAAAAATAAAATAAATAAAAAGAAACACACGATATTAATAAATTTTTTAAGCAATATTGTTCCTAAAACCTTTCTAAATTTACAAAAAAAAAAAAAACTCCACCTCATGCGATGCTCCAAAAGGAAAAAATACCTCTGCAATAAAATCGATTTAAGCTAAAACAAAAAGAAAAATGTCCTTTACTTAAAATTAATTTTTTTAAAAAAGAAAATTAGACAATTAACAAGAGATTTTTAAAATAATACGTTATAAGTCTTCCTGATTTTTCATTATCGACAAAAAAGTATCTTTGAGTAAAAAAACAAATATATATATATATTTAAAGAGAAGAAAAAGAAAAACAAAAACATATTTACTTGTGCCCCCTTTTTCGGTGGGCGTTTTTATTCGAATTATTATATGCATATAATTATTAGTTCTAAGGTTGTAGATTTAATCGAACTTAACAGCAAACGCATATATACATACAAAATACATTTACTAATTATAATTAAAAGAAAATATTTGGAATTTAAGACAAAAACAAAAAAATACGTCTACTTATGTTTGCGATACATTTATCTGAGATGTATCGAGAGAGCCAGGGTTTTCTTTTTTTCTTTTGGATTATTATCATATTTGTGAATTATTATTTTGTTTTCTTTTTTTTATATACGAGTATAAATATTATACACATAAATGAGTGGTTATAACTATGATTTTCATAATTATAAGTTTTATAAAAAAGAAAATGAAAAAAAAAGAAAAAAAAAAAGAAAACGAAAACAAAAAATAAAAAGAAAGAAAGAAACTTGTAGATATTAAAAATTATATTAGACAAAAAAAAAGTAATTTTTAAGATAATAAGTTGTAATTAAGTTGATGTGATAAAAAAAATAAGGAATCATAAATAAAAAAAAAAAAAAATAAAACAAATGGTAAGCAATTTTATATGTTTTTGCGTGTTGATGTTTTCTTTCTTGGTGGGGGGTCCAAAGCTGTTTCTCTCAGTCTAGGTGCGAACTTAAACACTTAAACACTTAAGCAGCTCGTAGAGCTTGGCAAAGAATCCGAACATCTGAGAATAAAAAGATTCTTAAAGCTATCATTAGACAGCCATTATTTTATGCCATTGAAATGGCGCTGTGACGTCAGGAAAAAGTGGCGCACATGAGCGCCACTGATAAGATGGACTGCCATTCGACATTTGCAACAAAATGGCAATCACATGGCAATGGAATATGTAATTTTTGTCTCAAAATTTAATGGCGGACGCTGCGGGCCATTTAAGTTTTTTTCCCGCGGTGCCATTGGAATGGCAAGTGAAAAAAATGGCAATTACACGACAAATGGCATACCTCAACGCAATGGCAAATTACATTCACCCCTATCGTGGAATCCGCCGGGGGGAATTATTCACAAAAAAAAATATTTCGACATCGTCAAATCTGCAAAGTGAACAGTTCCCCGTGTGGGTAATGTGAATCAGTTCCTCTGTTACCCCGTTTATATGCAGAGTCGAGTAGTCGAGTCAGGTTCGAGTCCAGATTTCGATCTGAGTATTTCTACACACCTAGTCGAATGGTCCAAAAGTCCAAATGTGGTCGATCTGACAGATGAGTATAGCAGACACACTGGTTTTGATTGTGTTAGTGTTCTGTTTAGTTCTATTTTTTTGGATTTAATAAATATGAAATAACTGAACAGACAACCTTACCCGCAGCTAACTATTAACTCAATCAAAACAAAGCGATTTCCCACCCCGAACCAAAAAAAAAAAAAAAAAAACAAGAAAGAGATCTCACACACACAGATACAACATGTCAGTTCAACCACTCGACCCAGGTATACATGCATTTTTCGGACTCGACCCATCTCTGTTAGCTGAGTCGAGTCCAGTCGAACTCATTTGGACTCGAAAGGCGTTTATATGCATTTGGAACCAGTTTGGAACCAGTTCCGACTCTGCATATAAACGGGGTATGTATCGTGGAAAACGTTCGAATCGGATTTTTCCCACATTTCTCATCCGCATCAAAATCATTGCGGATTTCTGCCTTGGCTGCTGCACGTCGTCTTCTTTGTTAGCAAAAATGTAAGTGAAATTAAAAAAACAAACAATTTTTGTTTACATATAAATTACAGGAACAAAACTACAACTGCTTTATTAAGCCGGCAATTTTTGATAAACCTATGCAATATTGAACTTTATTAAAATCAGAAATAAATAAAAAATATTGTTCTAGAAACATGCATTTCATCTGGAAATTCCATGAAATCATCCATTGTTGCTCTTAACCTTTGTCGTACTCTTCTCTGGAAAGACCGCTCATCTTCTTCCTCCTCTGCTTCCAAAAACAGAGCTATCATGTGCTTTATTTTTTATTGTTATCACTTTTTAAAGAAATTTTCCTTTTATGAAACGAATGTAGCTATACACATTTTTATTGACAAATAAAAAAACAGCTGTGTTTGACACGTAAACTACTTACTTACTTAGGTGGCGCTACAGTTCGGGGTGAACCTGGGCCTCAACCAACAAGCCTCTCCATTTAGCTCGGTCTTTAGCTAATTGCCTCCAGTTGCGCACTCCAAGTTGGTCGAGGTCCCCTTGAACTTGTGCGCGCCACCTACGGCGATAATTCCCTCTACTGCGTCGTCCCTCGGGGATTCGAAGACTCTGCGGGCCGGAGCGTTGGTGTCCATTCGCTCTACATTCTACATGTCCTAGCCATCTCAGACGTCCAATACGCAGTTTTTTGACTAGGTCGATGTCGCTGTACAGCTCGTATAGTTCGTGATTGAATCTTCTCCTCCAAAACCCGTCAACGCAAACGGGACCGAAAATCTTACGAAGAATTTTTCTCTCGAAGCGACCAAGGATATCTTCATCCTCTTTTAATAAAGTCCATGTTTCAGCGCCGTAAAGCAGGACTGGGATGATCAAGGTCTTATATAGAGTCTCCTTAGTTGTTCGAGAGAGGGCTTTACTGTTGAATTGCCTTATAAGCCCAAAAAAACAGCGATTGGCAAGAGTTATTCTTCGATTGATTTCTGCGCTGATTTTGTTTGTCCCTTACTACCTCGAAGTTATAGCTGCCCACGGTGACGTTTTGTCCAATTCGTCGATGTTGGTTTTCCCTTCTAGTTGACAGCATATACTTGGTTTTGCCCTCGTTTATCGCCAAACCCATTTTGGCCGCTTCCGCCTCAATGCTTGCAAAAGCACCGGTGACAGCCCGCTGAGATCTTCCGATAATGTCTATATCGTCGGCGTATGCAAGCAGTTGTACAGACTTGTAATAGATTGTGCCTCCGATGTTGGCTTGTGAGTTCCGCACAATCCGTTCAAGTACAATATTGAAGAAGTCACATGACAGCGCGTCACCTTGTCTAAAGCCTTTTTTGACATCAAAGGTCTCGATGAGGTCATTACCGACCTTGATGGAGCAGCGAGCGTTCTCCATCGTCAGCCTGCACAGGCGGACAAGTTTGGCAGGGATGTCAAAACTAGACATGGCTCTATAAAGCTCTTCTCTATAGATGCTGTCATAGGCGCCCTTGAAATCTATAAAGAGGTGGTGAGTATCGATTTGGAATTCTTGGGTTTTCTCCAGGATCTGCCGAAGTGTGAAGATTTGATCGATGATGGACTTTCCTGGCCTGAAACCGCACTGATAGGGTCCAATCAGGCTGTTGATAAAAGGTTTCAGGCGTTCACACAATATCGCAGAAAAGATCTTGTACGCGAAGTTGAGGAGACTGATGCCTCTATAATTGGCGCAGTTGAGGGGGTTTCCTTTCTTGTGGATCGGGCAAACGATGCTGAGATTCCATTCATCAGGCATACACTCCTCTGACCAAATATTAGAAATGAGTTGGTGTATGCACTCTACCAATTCATCCCCAGCTGCCTTGAAAAGTTCGGCCGGTAGGCCGTCAGGTCCAGCAGCCTTGTTCGATTTTAGCTTGGATATTGCTATCCTCACTTCGTTTTGGTCAGGTGGACGGAAATTTTGACTATCATCGTCCATGTTGAATGGTTCATTCTGCCTGACAGCGGGATGTTGGTCTTCGTCGCCGTTATACAGTCTGCAGAAGTAGTTTTTCCATATTCTCAGCACCGACTGTGATTCTACTACGAGGTTTCCATTCTCATCTCTACAGGTTTCTGTACGGGTATTACTTCTCTGACACGTTCTTTTTACCTTTTGGTAAAACTTCCGTACATTGTTCCTGGAGTATAGACTCTCGATATTCTCAAACGCGCGCTTCTCATGCTCTTTCTTCTTCTTTTGGAGAAGCCGATGTTCTTCCCGTCTCTTTTGCTCGTAGAGCTCACGAGCAGCTCTCGTCTTCCTTTGCAGCGCCGCTTTGTATGCCTCTTGTTTTGCTGCATGCACTCGCCGGCATTCTTCGTCAAACCAGGGGTTTCGCGGTGGTGGGTGAGCGAGACCCAGCACATCAGTCGCGGCGTTTCTGATGGCATGTTGGCAGCGTTGCCACTGGTCTTCGGCACTTGATGCTGGCGGTATAGGGGTGATTGAGAGATTTCGGGATACGCGTTCAGCGAAGAGTCTGGCGGTCTCTTGCGATTGTAGCTTTTCGACGTTAAATTTTCTCACAGTAATTCTTCTTTGTTGCTCAGATTGGGATATCCGCATTCGTACCTTGGCTACAACAAGGTAATGATCCGAGTCTATGTTGGCCGCTCGGAAGGTCCGGACATCCAGAATACTGGAGGCATGCCTTGCGTCGATCGCAATATGATCAATTTGGTTGATCGTGACATGATCATTGGACCGCCATGTCTGCTTATGAATATCGAGATGAGGAAACCATGTGCTTGCTATGGTGACATTTCGCTCCACAGCGAAATCAATTAGCCTTAGTCCGTTATCAGACGTGGTGTCGTGTAGGCTATGCTTACCGACTGCTCTACCGAAGACGTCCTACTTTCCTATTTTGGCGTTAAAATCGCCCAATACGATCTTAACGTCGTATTTAGGACATTGCTCGTATGTTTTGTCGAGGAGCTCGTAGAAACACTCTTTGGAGGCAGGGTCCTTTTCTTCTGTGGGGGCATGAACACATATTAGGCTTATGTTAGCGAATTTAGCCTTGATCCGGATAGTCATAATACGCTCGCTCACGTGTCGGAAGCTTAAGACTTCTTGCCTAAGTCTGCCGCGTATGACAAATCCGCATCCGAATAAGCGTTGCCTGTTGCCTCTGTAGCAATCACCGTAGTAGATGTCACAGTTTTTCATCCTCTTTTTGCCCGGCCCATCCCATCGCACTTCCTGGATGGCGGTAATATCTGCTTTATAGCAGTCTAGGGCCTCTGCTAGTTGTTCGGCTGCACGTGGTCTGTAAAGGGACAGAACATTCCACGTACAGATCCGAAGGTCGTTGTCCTTATTTCGTTTGCTGGGGTCGTCATTAGTTGGGTCATCCTTATCCGAGGCTTTTGGTTGTTTCGGAACCATGCGTTTTTTACGTGGTAGGGAAGTTACCCCGACGGCACAACCCCCAACCTGGAGGGCCAGTTCCTTAATTATTCCCCTAGGACGAGGGGCCGGGTACACCGGTGCCAGTAGTCCTTACGGGAGTATGAGCGCTGCCGTTGGCCCATTAAGGGCTCCTCCGCCACCATCTCTATTCCAATGTCCTGACCAACATTGGAAATTCCTTACCGACCTGTGATCCGAATACGTCGAAGCAGCTCGCGCAAGGTATTCACTAAGTTCAACCTAACTGGAACTATAGACGCCACCGTTGACTCCGTCTAGGGAATTCGTCCGCTGCCGCCTGGAACAGGAAGAAGTGCTCTAGTCAGAAAAGCACTCTTCCCCCCTCTCTCATCTGCTGCCACCAAGAATCCGCCAAACGGGGTTGGTTACCCATTTCTTGGATTAAGGTACTAGGCACCCGGCTGTCACCGCGTGGAGGTTGAGAGTAGGAGTTGGTAGGCCTCAGCTGAGTGAAAACGCTTGTGTTTTCATATGATCGCATGCACTACCGTTTGACTAGCCAACACGTAAACTACCTTTCCCCAAATGCCTGTCGATAAGGAGACGTTCTCGGCGGATTCCACGATAGCATTAGAAAGTGAAAGGGAATCTAATAGGTGAAGTGAAACTCAATTCCGACGGATTCCACGATAAGGGTGATTATTCAATTTTCCTTAATTTCTTTCCATTTTTGTGTTCTGCGATCACGCTGCAATGAAAGTTATTGCCATTTGGTGTTTTTTTTTTCTCGGCTAAAACTACACGCTTGCTGTGCATTATTTTAAACTAAATTAATTTGCAGTGACTAAATAAAAATAAAAATGTTGCGAAGATATGATGCGGAGATGTCGATTTTGGCATTGTGTGGGTTGGAAGGCAGCGACGACGAAGACCTTAATAAAAAGTCAAAGCGGCGAAAACGCACTGTTTGGCAAAAGAAATGGTTGGGTCGTTGCGAGAAACACGGTTTTTATGCACAATTTTTACCGCAATAACATTCGTATGTTGACCGCTCAGTTCGATCATTTGTTTGGTCAAACCGCCTATTGGAAAAGCGGACACGAACATGCGAGTGAGCATTCCGGCGGAAGCACGGCTGGCACTCGCGCTACGTTACCTGGTCATTTGCGAAAATTTTAATTTGCTGCGGTACCATTTCCGCATTTCGCACCCATCGGTTTCGTGGACCAATCCAGAATTTGTCGACGCTATTTACAAGGTGGGTGATATTTATTCCTTTTCCGGGGGATTCTACGGTTTCCAGTGCGCCAAGGTTTGAGAACGCCATTTTGTAGATCTCGACGAAATAAACCCATAATATAAAGTAAACAAAAATTGATTAATCGCTTAGTTTAAGAGATGCCACTTTTCGGACGACGCCGTTTAAATGTCACGGCAGCCGAAAAGTTCTGCTACTTGTCCTACAGTGCACGAAATAAATATAGCGTACAAGACATATTTTAATGTAACTCATTTTTATATATTTATTTTTCATTTAATTTTTTTTTTATAAACTTAATAGTAACAAAGCAATATAATAAAACATTAAGTTTAAAAATTCATCAAAAACTTGACATGAAAAAAAAACATTGCGATTTAGTTCAAACGAAATAATTAAAGCGTACAACAATGTACTGCAAACGTAAAACAATGTTTTTATTGATAAAACACCAAATCTTTTATTTTTAATAATCAATATGATCTCCATTTTTTTGAATAACATAATTCATGCGACGAGGCATTGAGTCAATTAAATTATTTAATGTTAAAAGGTCGATTTTTGTACACTCGTTAATCGCGATGCTGAGCTGCAGTAAAGTGTCAAATTGACGACCATTTGCATAAACTTTTTGCACTAAGATGCCCCAAAGATTTTCGATTGGGTTAAGATCAAGACTAATGGCCGCCCACTCCATTAATGGTATATTCCTTGATTTTAAGAAATCTTTGGTAATTGCGGCGCTGTGTATGGTTGTATTGTCCTGCTGAAAAGTCCAATTATCCCCCAAAATATTTTCTTCAAAATGAATCAAAACATCGTCCAAGAGTTCGAAATACTTTTCTAAATTCATCTTATGGGAGATAAGGCACATTGGAGACTATACATGGTAGCTAAATGCAGCCCATACCATAAGTGAGCCTCCCTGGAAATTAGGCGAATAACGAGTTTCTCGCTCAGTTCTTAGATCCCTCCAATATTTTTGGCAGCCATCAGGCCCATCCATATTACATTTTTTCTCATCACTAAAAATGACGAATTTCCGTTGCTCTTCCCAGAATGCGAATTCCAACTTTTTTGACCTGTGGCGTGTCAAAAGCTTAGGTTCATGTGCCCTTTTTTGGTATTTCAGATTGTCATCCTTTTTTAGTATCTGTTGAACTCTACTTGTTGTTACCGGAAAAGATAATTTGAGCCTTATTTAAGATGGACTTATGTTTTAATTGACTGCCAAATGTTTTATTGCCCGGATGTCCCTGCTGTTAATCATGGGTGGCCGCCCGGATCGTCTTCTTTTGTCGTAATTTTCGCTATCTTTTAGAAAATTGCAAATGGTCTTTTTATTTCGGTTTAATTTTACAGCGATTTCCCTAATTGTCTTTCCGCTGTCTCTGTAAGCAATCATTTGAGCGCGTTCTTCAATAGTCAATGTTGGTCCTCGTGGCATTCTTAAGAATGACGTCCTAAAACTGACTATATCTACACCTTAGTGAAGCACTTATTACATAATTAATAGGATCACTTACCACTAAAAACTTTTTAACAATTAAAAAGAATTATCAGCAAAATACCCTTCAATAACGGCAGTCAAACGCGTGTACGCTTTATTTATTTCGTTCTACGCCAGAAAAATGTTCAAGAAAATGGCAGATAACGGTACATGAACAAAGCGTCAAATGCAGAAAAGAATTTTTTTTCATTCATTCATGCATATATAAACCTAACTTACAGTTTAAAAGCAAAGAAAAGTTATTAAATTTCCAAAAAAGAGATCATGTTCTTTTGTACGCTATACTTATTTCGTGCACTGTAGCTGCCATAATGGAGCTATTACATGGCCATTTTTTTCTGCCACTTAAATAGCTCGAAAATCGGTTGCCACTTGCGGTGCCATTCCAATGGCAGCGCAAATGGCGTCACAAAAGGACGGTGCATCATTTATATGGCGGCTTTGTGACGCAATTTTAACGTCACACTGCCATTATAATGACAGAGAATAATGGCCGTCTAATGGTAGCTTAACGCATTGTGCAATGAACTCAAGAGACAATTCTAAAAATTGTAAAGAACGAATTAGATGTCAGATATTTGAATAATCTATTAGCTTATAAAGATACAGAATATTCGCTATGGAAAGCTGTCAAATCATTAAAAAAAACAGCAAAACAAGCATTAAACAAGAAACAGGTTTTGGACAAGAAATGCCAAAGAAAAGGCTTACTTCTTCACAGATCATCTGCAGGAAACCTTTCAACCATTTCCTAGGCAAACTCTAGAAGAAAACCTATTTCTGCAGCCCAGAAATGATCACAGGAACATACAGCATGTAACATTACAAGAACTTAAATGTGAAATTAAAAGTAACATACTCGTAAATGCAAGAAAAGCACCGGGCTATGATTTGATAACAAAACAAACGGTTAAGGAGTTCTTGGATAAAGCTATACATAAACTATTACATATAATTAATGCAGCCCTCAGGCGCTGTCATGTGACTTCTTTAATATTCTACTCGGATTGTGCGGAACTCACAAGCCAACACCAGAGGCATAATCTATCACAAGTCTGTACAACTGCTTGCATACGTCGACGATATTGATATTATTGGAAAAACGCAGCGGGCTATCACCGGTGCGTTTCCAAGCATTGAGGCGGAAACGGCCAAAATGGGATTCTCTTAACCACGCACCCTGGTGGTTGGCCCCGCTCCTCTTTTAGCCAGCGCGTCGGCTTGATCGTTGCCTTCGATATCGCAGTGTCCAGGTACCCAACATAATCTGACTAGGTTCTGCGTACATAATGCCCTAAGCATTGTGCGGCAATTCCTGATTATCTCAGATTTGGTGACGTAAGACTCTAGCGCCTTTAGCGCAGCTTGACTGTCAATGTAGATGGCGATATTCTTATCGGATATTGATCCCATTTCAAGTAATTCCGCAGCTTTTAGTACAGCTAGAACCTCTGCTTGAAACACACTGCATGTGTCCGGAAGTCTCAGGGCCACCTGTATGTTCGTATCTCTCGAGTAAATACCTGACCCCGTGCCTTCTCTGGTCTTAGAACCATCTGTGTATATTGCAATCTCATTATGGACAGAGATTGTCTTCCTTTGCCAGTCCTCTCTTATAGGATACAGTACTTCGTATGGTGTGTCGAAGTCTAAGGTGCCAAGTATATCGTCCGATTCGTCAGGGATTCCGGGAAAAGATTCCTTGAGCATGGAGCTGTGTCCTATGTTATTAGTCCTGAAGAGACCAACGTTAGTGAGCCGAAGCGCACTGTTGCCCGCTTGAAATTTAATTTGTAGGTCTAATGGTAAAAGATACAGGAAGATCTCGAGTGCAGTCGTAGGTGTTGTGCGTAGAGCACCTGTGATGGCAATGCAAGCTGTTCTTTGTACCATGGCCAACATATCCCGTGTTGTTTTTCGTATTCGTTGCCTTCCACCACACAAGAGCCCCATACGTAAGGATGGGTCTGACTACCATGATGTGTAGCCAGTGTATCATTGCGGGCTTCAGGCCCCATTTTTTCCCCGCGGTCCGCTTACAGATGAAGAGAGCATTATATTCTTTGCGGACTCGTTCCTGTATGTTAAGTTACCAATTTAGTTTCCTATCCAGCATTATACCAAGATATCTAGCGCGATCCGAAAGGGAAAGCTCCACCCCTGCTAGCTTAGGCAGTTTGAAGGGTGGTATCTTGTATTTTCTACTGAAGAGTACCAATTCAGTTTTATCCAGGTTGACGTGTAGTCCACACCCTCTAGCCCATTTTTCGAGACTATTAAGAGCTGATTCCATCATTTCACTTAATGTATCAAGGAACTTGCCCTGAACTAAAATCACCACGTCATCCGCGTAAGCAGTGACGCTTATGCCTGTATTGCTTAGTTTTTTAAGTATCCCATCGATGACTAGAACCTAGAGGAGGGGTGAGATAACGCCTCCCTGGGGAGTCCCCCTGGTAACGGATTTTCTTATTGAACTGTTCCCTTTCAAGGGCAGCATCTACTTCATCTAAGAAAGCTGCATACTCCGACCGAAGGTTCGGTGCATATGTCCGCACCAATGCTATCCCTCCTAATGGTATCCACTCCAATACTCTGTTTGTCAACCTGAGACTTGAACATTTGAAGAGATCCTTGTTATGGTTCAAGGACCTCACCTCCTCCATGTTATCGAAGAAGTATCTACCCAGGTACTTTAGCCTTATCCTGGCAATTCCTTGAAATTCACAGAGTATATGAGTTATATCCTCTGAGACATGTAGGTCATCGCAGTACCTACAAACATCCGTATCGGATAACCCTAGTCTCATGTGGCCAGAGAGTATTCCTATCGCTGTTCTTAGCCTCGATCTATCTAACTTAATTATCTCCCCAGATTTTCTGCGATCTAACACAGGCAACAAGGCCTTAGACACCCTGTGACCATCTAAGTTTGACCATTTTCGGAAGAACTCAGCGGGCTGTCACCGGTTCGTTTGCAAGCATTGAGGCGGAAGCGGCCAAAATGGGTTTAGCGATAAACGAGGGCAAAACCAAGTATATGCTGTCAACAAGAAGGAAAAACCAACACCGACGAATTGGACAAAACGTCACCGTGGGCAGCTATAACTTCGAGGTAGTGAGGGACTTTGTCTACCTTGGCTCTGCTATAAATTCTACAAACAAAATCAGTGCAGAAATCAATCGAAGAATAACTCTTGCCAATTGCTGTTTTTTTGGGCTTATAAGGCAATTCAACAGTAAAGCCCTATCTCGAATTACTAAGGAGACTCTATATAAGACCTTGATCATCCCAGTCCTGCTTTACGGCGCTGAAACATGGACTTTATTAAAAGAGGATGAAGATATCCTTGGTCACTTCGAGAGAAAAATTCTTCGTAAGATTTTCGGTCCCGTTTGCGTTGACGGGTTTTGGAGGAGAAGATTCAATCACGAACTATACGAGCTGTACAGCGACATCGACCTAGTCAAAAAACTGCGTATTGAACGTCTGAGATGGCTAGGACATATAGAGCGAATGGACACCAACGCTCCGGCCCGCAGAGTCTTCGAATCTAACCCCGAGGGACGACGCAGTGGAGGGAATAATCGCCGTAGGTGGCGCGCACAAGTTCAAGGGGACCTTGACCAACTTGGAGTGCGTAACTAGAGGCAATTAGCTAAAGACCGAGATAAATGGAGAGGCTTGTTGGTTGAGGCCCAGGTTCACCCCGAACTGTAGCGCCACCTAAGTAAGTAACCTGAGACTTGTGAGTATCCCCACTCGCGCCTGAGCAGACATTGAGGGTGTGACTCCTGACAGAAAGAGCTTCCGCCCATCCGAAAAGTCCACCGTTTTAGAGCCTCTCTGCTTTGTTGAGAGATGCGAGCTATATCTAGTCGACTTTTAACAGCCTCCCTAACAAGCTCAAGGTACTTCCCTTTGAGTGATGAGACGTTCCATGTGCCTATTCTAAGTTGATGTCGTTGTCGAAATTCAGAGAATCCATCTGTGCCCCTATCGGCGCATAGCGCGATCAACCCTTGATCCCTGTAATGGCTCCCGAGACAATTGACAGGAAGCTCGTAACCGTTTCGGGTTATACCCGGAACATTTCAAAATCAATAAAATCGATTCTGAGATATTTCACAATTGTTTCAAAAACATTTCTAAAATAATTTGGAAACAATTTTAAGCGGATTTGGGTCCTGGGATTCAAAAATGTTTATCTATCGGCATTTGAAGCACTTAGCGTATGTTTTTGCTCTGTGGAACAATGACCGCATATTAGGTGCTGGGGAATTTAGCATCGATATGGGGCTCGTGTTTATACCGGCATATAAGTCTGACTCTAAGTAGAGGAAGCTTCCATTGTCTATAGCAATCGCCGTAATACACATCGCAGTTTGACATTTACGAGTATCTTTAGCCCGGTTCACCGCGGTCCACAGTCAAGACGCCTGTTAAGCATCATTTTTGTCAAGTTCGTCTGCTTTGCATTTATGTACATCCAAAGTCAGTATGACTAGGAAGCCAGTGCTGAGTCACATTGCAGCCGTTTGATATCACATTCAGGGATCAACGACACTGCTTTGCCAATTTAGATCTAATTAACGGTGGTACAGGTGCTTCTATGACCGTGATATCTACCTCACCTTCATTTCTTTGTTTGCAAACAAATTTGCTTCCTAGAAATATATACAATACCTTACCTGACACATATGCTGAACTCTCAAAATTGTTCGAAATAACTCTATTTCCACCCGCTACTGTTGAACCTCCTTTAAGTGTGCTTTCAAAAGCTCTCATCCCCCTGTCCTCGTTTAAGAACGTCTTTCCCTTCCCTTCCAAGAACAAGACGTTTTGCATGTTGGCTTGCCTGCCATCTCCTAGCCCCATGAATTTGATTTGCGGACGGAAAAAAATCCATCCCCTTGTTGAGTACGAAAACCCAGTACACAGACCGACGATATGTCCTGGTACAGTATCAAAATTGACTTCTAATACCAGAGGTTCCCCTTTGATTCTCTAAGACAACCGACAGACCATCCGTCCGACACGGTTGGTGGTGGTTATGATTTGATGGGCTATTTGAAATGCCCATGAATACAAGGCATACACGTGCGTATACCTATTAGGCATCCCTTGATATTGCATCATCACCCTTGTTGTTGAAATGAAAAATCAGTTAACGTTGTTTACACCGTAAAACACACAAATTACATGCATAATACACTTAGAGACGAGGGTGGTGTAAAGGACGAAATTGAGAGAGAGCCATCCAATATCCAACCAACCACTACCACCCACGGGACTTGGCAAAAGGGGATGAAGTCTTAGAGAAGAACAAAAAAAAAAAAAAAAATATACAGAAGAGGGTTGCACCCACTACTGGCACGATGACGATCACTTCTTAACCATCTCATTCCACTCCAGCAAAAGTAAATATGTACACGAGAAGGAGGAGGACTTCGAAGCAGGACCATGAACTAGAAGGCGGAAGAGGATGGGGGAGGGTGATAATTTGTTTTCATTAAATTTGTATTTTCGTTGCCAGGGTATTAAGGCGTTGGCAGGTTATGACTTTATTAATTTCTTCTTTAACGCTTTTCTTTTCCTTTTTCCCTTCCTCTTTCTTCCCCTCTGGCCCTGGCTCTTGCTTTTCTTTTCTTTTGTGGTGAGATACAGATTTATGAACCTTTTTCTAATTAAGATTCTTGTTGTTTCTTTTTGTTCTTGTTGTTGCTAGTTAGTTGGTGGTTAGACGGATGAATGCGGGTGGGGATGTTGTTATCTGTGTGTAATTTAACACGTCTAATAGAATTTTTGATGAGCCAGGAGACGGAGGAGTGGTCAGAGGTGATGGAGTAAAAATGATGAGAGATTTCCTGATTTCCATTCGTTCGGGATGATAATGAGATGAGATAATCTTGTTAGCGTTTGGATGATTGTTTTTCATGTGAAGTAATGAGGACGAGTAAGGACGGAGTTCGTGAATGGATGTGGTACTGGTAGGTATGCTGTGCACTAGTTTGATACCTATTTACTTTCCTTTTATGTCGGTTCTATTCGTTTTTTTTTTTTTTGACGTGGGGTGTAATAGTGTTGAGTAGAAGAAGAGCTGATCTTCTACATTGAGGGCTAGAAGATGAACTTTGGTATAGAAGTTGCCTTTTCAAATTGCAGATTTTGTAGTCTCATCAGAATTGGAGCAGGGAGATAAAACTTAGTGTATCCAAACATAGACACACAAAGGCGTCCATTGTACTAAAACTCCTAGTCATCACCTCGTAAAATTTATGCATACTCTACGTTACATTATCTTTCGTTATGGGAATAGACCCTATAAGCACCACGACCTAGAAAGATCCTTTGTGCTGACCTTGTATTGAGCGGAGAGTCCGATTGAGGCACTTGATATACCTCGGTATGCCTGCGGCCTCTATGCTCCAAATATCGACCAGGCTCATTGCAACCTGGGACAAGTGGAGTAATCTATTCTTGGCTGCCGCATAACAGTTGCAGAGAATATGTTCTGTCGTTTCTTTCTGCTCCCCGCAAAGTCCATATGTACCTGATTCAGATAGACACATACTTTTCTGATAGTACTTAGGCCGACGGAATGTCCTGCCAGATAGCCGATTAAGATACTCAGTTCGTTTTTGTTAAGTTCTAGAAGCTTTTCGATTAACTTTTCCGCCTGTTTTAGGCCCTCAGTTTTAGCTGGGGATTAGCCATTCAATATAGAGGATGATAGCCAAAATTCCCATCCACCTGACCAAAGCGAAGTGAGAATATCAATATCCAAGCTGAAATCTAACAAGGCTGCTGGACCTGGTAGCTTACCGGGCGAACTTTCAAGGCAGCTGTTGATGAATTGGTAGAGAGCATACACCAACTCATCCCTAGGATTTGAACAGACGAGTGTATGCCTGATGAATAGAATCTCAACATCGTTTGCTCGATCCACAAGAAAGGATACCCCCTCAACTGCTCCAATCATAGAGCCATCAGTCTCCTCAACTTCGCATACAAGATCTTTTCTGCGATATTGTAGGAACGGCAGAAACCTTTCATCAACAGCCTGATTGGCTCTTATCAGTGCAGTTTCAGGCCAAGAATGTTCATCATCGATCAAATCTGCACACTTCGATAGATCCTGGAGAAAACCTACGAAGTCCAAATCGATACTCATCATCTCTTTATCAATTTCAAGGCCGCCTATGACAGCATCTATAGAGAAGAGCTATATACTCGTAGAGCCATGACTAGTTTTGACATCCCTGCCAAGGTTGTCCGTCTGTGCAGGATGACGATGGAGAACACTCGCTTCTCCATCAAGGTCGGTAATGACCTCACCGAGACCTTTGATGTCAAAAAAGGTTTTAGACAAGGTGACGCGCTGTCATGTGACTTCTTTAATATTGTACTTGAACGGATTGTGCGGAACTCACAAGCCAACACCGGAGGCACAATCTATCACAAGTCTGTACAACTACTTGCATACGCCGACCATATAGACATTATTGGAAGAACTCAGTGGGCTGTCACCGATGCCTTTGCAAGCATTGAGGCGGAAGCGGCCAAAATGGGTTTAGCGATAAACGAGGGCAAAACCAAGTATATGCTGTCAACAAGAAGGGACAACCAACAACGACGAATTGGACAGAACGTCACAGTGGGCTGTAGCTAGTATAATAGGTTAGGTTAGGTGGATGGGTGCCTTGTAACAAGGAGTCACTGCTCACTCAGACCAACAGTACGGATCCATTGTGCCCAATCATTTAACCCTGGAAACGCTGTAAAGAAAATCCGCCGTTAGAACCACCCAGAAAGTGATATGAATCTCAGGAGGTCCGCTAGCTCAACACTACCCAAGTCCTCCAGCTCCGAGAAGAAGTAACTACCAAGAGTCCTCATTCTTCTGACGGATAGGGCAGGACAGTCACACAAAAGGTGACGAACAGATTCAATTTCTTCTTCGTCCCTGCAACTTCTGCAATAGTCATTATGCAGCACACCGAGTCGCTCTGCGTGAACGCCAATGGCACAATGTCCGGTAATTATGCCAGAAATGACCAGTGCGTTATAACGACTAAGTTTTACCAGAGAGGTTGATCTGTTTTGCTGTAGGCCGGCCATAGCGCCCTGGCCGTTGCGCATGATTCCAGATGAGCCCAGCGTCTGTTTGCTCGACCGGTGGCTTCATCCTCTATTTTTTTCCGCAAGGAACTGATTGGGGTTGCTACAGAGGGGAGGGCCCGCGATAAGTGCAGCGCCGAACCTTTCCTAGCAAGCTCGTCAGCCCTTTCGTTACCTTCGATATCCATATGCCCTGGTACCCAGCAGAGGGTCATCGCATTGGCTCTAGATATCCCGTTTAAGAGTGATTTACAGCTTCTCACGAGCCTCAACCTAACTACGGCAGAGTCCAGAGTCTTAACGGC
This sequence comes from Brachypalpus laphriformis, assembly GCA_945910035.1. NCBI lineage: Eukaryota > Metazoa > Arthropoda > Insecta > Diptera > Syrphidae > Brachypalpus > Brachypalpus laphriformis. The sequence continues at coordinate 112,730,696 of OX246753.1, read as the reverse complement.
TGCCTGGCTGTCTATATACACAGTGATCGTTTTACCAACGATATTACTCTCGCGTATAATTTCAGCAGCCTGTATGATGGCTGCGACCTCGGCCTGGAAGACACTGCAGTCGTCGTTTATTCTAAAGGAGCGGTTTAATCCTAGGGCCTCACAATAAACTCCGGCTCCCGTGCCAACGTCCATCTTAGAACCGTCGGTATAGAAAGCCAACTCCTTTTTCTTTATGGTTCTTCGATTCTTCCAGTATATTCTATCGGGAATTCTTGTAGTGAATCTCCTTTCGAATGCTAGCATCGGGTTCATGTGATCTGAATGGAGGTATGGCCGTAAAGGCTTGATGAGCACAACTGGCCTTCTCTCAGTCTTACAGCGGTTTTAGCCGCCAGACTGCTGCAGTATATGTCAAGCGGAATGAAACTAATCATGGTTTCCATTGCCGCTGTTGGTGTTGTTCTTATTGATCCCATGACTCCGATGCACGCCGCCCTCTGGATTTTGGTGAGGTTTGAAAGCAGGTATTGCTTCTCAAGTGCCGTCCACCATACTAGTGAACCATATGTGAGAATGGGTCTTACAACCGCCGTGTATATCCAGTACACCACAGCCGGTTTGAAGCCGCATGTATTGCTGAAAGCCTTTTTGCAGGTGTAGAAAGCTACGCTTGCTTTTTTAACGCGTTCGGCAATGTTTTCCTTCCAGTTAAGTTTGGAATCTAGAACTACGCCCAGATACCAAGCTGAACTTGAGATCGAAGATTGCTCGAGCTAAGGCCTTCTCAATCATCATTCGGATACCCATTTCTCTCCAAAACGTCCACCCACACATCAAGTGTTCGTTGCAGGGATGTAGGATCCTCACTAATGATGGCTTCGTCGTCAGCAAAGAATAATTGATGCATTCTTGGGAATACTGGCCACTAGGTTTTCCGAAGTCCACCACAGCTAGCTTCAGTGAACTTCGAATCGCCCCGCTGAAGAGCATCCCCGTATCAGACTTCGACCTTTTGGGGGGATTTTTTGTGTCCTCCGAAGACCTAAGCCTCTTTGACACAAACTCCTCCTGCCTGGTCTCGGCCATCCTACGACAATGTTCAGCGGCCCTCGAGGTTTCTGGCTGAACCCCAGCAGGACCTGCCTTAGCGGCAGCGGTCTTACTGGTTTTAGTCTTAGCGGCTGCTCCTTTTCCGCCAAGGTTTGCTTTAGGAGCAGCGACCTTACGGCTGGCCTTGGTTACAGCAACGCTCTGTTCAGGCGCAGGCCTCGTCAGAGCGTCCTTTGCTATTGTATCAATAGCCCAGGCCAGGGAGTTCTTTTCCTTTTCGGAGAGGGAAGATGGATCTTTTACGCCCAGTACCGGCTTGACATGCGTCGATCTACGGAACAACCTCCGTCTCATCTGGCCTGGAGAGACCTTCTTCCCTCCCTTCGGTTTCCGGGGACCCTTGGATGGATCTGCTAGAAGCCGCTCCTCCATCTCCATAGAGATCTCCTCCTCATCCGAGCTAGCTGCTGATGGTGGCTGCAGCTCGGCCAGTACCAGTACGCCCACGGGAAGCGTGTCAGCTTGTCGTCTGTTGTTGTTTGTTTGTTTTCTTTTTTGTTCATCGTTTTTTGTTCCCACGAGTATGGCCGGAAAGTATAATTTGCCCGGCCAGAGCCGCCATGCCGGGGTAAGGCATTTACTATACACAGACCTCGCCAGGGCATCTGTGAGAGCTCGTAAGTGGTTGGTTTTGTGTATCCCCCCAACCTCTCATCTTTCGGCACGGTTTTAAAAACGCTCACACCACCGGTAGAATTAGGGAGACTATCTCTTGGTTTTTTGGACCTCAGGTAGTCGCTTCGAGAGAAAATTTCTTCGTAAGATATTCGGTGCCGTTCGGGTTTTTGGAGGAGAAAATTCAATGAGGAACTATACGAGCTGTACAGCGACATCGACTTAATCAAAAAACTGCGTATTGGACGTTTGAGATGGGTAGGACATGTAGAGCGGATGGACACCAACGCTCTGGCCAGCAGAGTCTTCGAATCTAAACTGGAGGGACTCCTTGTCGTAGGTGGCGCCCCCAAGTTCAAAGGGACCTCGACCAACTTGGAGTGCGCGACTTGAGTCAATTAGCTAAATACCGAGCTAAATGGAGTGGAGAGGGTTGCTGGTTGATGCCTAGGTTCATCCCGAACTGTAGCGCCACATAAGTAAGTAAGTAAGACGAAATCTGGTGACTATACCTTACTAAGGTATACCATAGTTCGGGACTGATAAGTGTGTGAATTGCGCCCCTTCTAGCTACACAATCTGATCTTTTGTTCCCATCGAAACCTTCATATTAAATGTTAAATTCACAAAGAGTCTGAAGCAATCCTGAGTACTGCTTCACTGTCCGAAAGAATGAAGATGGAGGTACCATTGGTCTTGCTCCTCAGACTTGAAAAATGGAATATGGCAATTTTAAGGCGGCCGACTTTTGGAACCTGGGCCTAAAGGCACCGGCGCTAGTACTCCCATTGTCCAGTTTTGATCCGTCCGTGTATCAGACCTGGGAGTTTGGTGGTATCACGAGACCTTCATCTTGGGCGGTCACTTATGACAACTTTAACATTTTTAAACCTTGTCTTTTTAGCATCTAGGATTTTGAGAAACGGTTTGTCACGTAGGTGATTCACTAACCGCAGATGATAGTGTCCTAGTGTCCTTAAAGAAGTATTGTCCAAGGAACTTGTTTCTTAGATGGTAGAGGCCTGGACAGTGGGAAAGAAAGTGGCTAGTGTCCCCCTGAACCTCTTCGTCACCACAGCCCCTACAAAGGTCTAGGGACCCAGCAGAGCTTTACCTCGTGCTGTGTTCCAAGAACTTGAGCTCTTTTCTACAACACTTCACAAGCTTCGATGAAAAAGGTGATATTATTCCGTGGTAGTACCCTCATTGTAGTTTCACGGGCTGCTATTGTCACTGCTAGGACCTCTGCTTTGAAAATGCTGCTGTAGTTCAGAAGTTGAACTGATATTCCATTTTGGATCCATCGATGTACACAGTTATGGATCGTTCGTTAGGTGTTCCACCGTTTTTCGATTCTTCCCTGCTCGAATAGGTGCTTAGAAATAGTCTCGCGAAGTCTAGGTATGGCGTAATGTAGTCTATACTAGATACATTGCCTAGATATCTCTGTAGGATTGTGGTATGACCCATTGCATTTGGTCTCCAGGTATCTGCTTGGCTTAATCTTACGGCGGCGCTAATAGTCGCTGAAGCTTGTATAAAGATGTCTAGCGGAAGGAGGTTGAGATTGTCCTCGGGTCCTGCTGTAGGTGTCGTTCTGATTGCACTGGTAGTGTCAATGCACGCTTGTCTTTGGTGGCAGTGAGGTTGTTCATTTTGCTAGCGGCTTGCCACCATATAAGGCTGACATAAGTTGGTATGGGCCTTACTATAGCCGTATACATCCATACGATGACTTTGAGATTCGGTCCCCAAGTTCTCCCGAATATTCTGTTACACGAATAGAAAGCTATCTTGGCTGTTTTGACTCTATTGATAATGTTCAGTCTCCAGTTCAGTTTCATATCGAGCACCAGGCCGGGGTATCTCGCATTGCTATACAATACTTAGGGGGATAGCCCTTACAGAAGGTGTTACGAATTGTGCAATTATTCTTTTGTTACTGAATAGTACTAACTCCGTTTTCTGGGGATTGAGCACTAGTTCACATCTTTTCGTCCAGGAATCTATAATTTTTAGCGCCCCTTTCAATTTGCTCGCTCAGGGTCGGGAGAAATTTTACTCTTGCCAGCAGCACAACGTCGTCCACATAAGCTTTGCTTTTGACGCCACTGTTTCTGGGTTTTAGGAGTACTTCGTTCAGGACAATTACCCACAGCAGTGGGGATATAATCCCTCCTTGAGGAGTGCCTCTTGAGGCGTAGGCTTCTGACTTTGTTCCTCCTCCTCCTTTGCACACTCAATTCCTTCCTCTGTAATTAGATCCGTCTGAGTTTCCGCTTCCATTCATTCATTCATTAATTTTGAATGGTCCGCTAATCTTTCATGAGGGTCGTGGGGGTAGGATGCTCAGACGGACTCTCCATCCTTACCGATCCTCCGCCATTGACTTCAACTTATCAGGAGGAATGGCTAGATGGCCCTAGAACAGATCTTGGACGTGATACAACCCTCTATTTCTAGGCCTATCAAGGGGTCGCCCACCTAATGGCATGGCAACCATGGCACGTCTTGGAAGCCAGTCCGGGGGCATAAGCACTACGTGACCAAACCATCGAAGCATAGATTGTTCCGTTCGGATAAGTAGCTGCTCAACATTGAGTGCCAGGCGTTCTCTGGTGTTATTTCAGCAACACCCCGAAGGAACCTCATTTCGGCAGCTTGTATCCGCGATCTTATTCTTTCGATCACTACCCAAATTTCATGACCATAGGTGACCATACACCAAGGAACATACACCGAGTTAAAAACCGATAGCTTAGCTTGAACACTAAGTTCGGCCTTCGTAACAGATTGACCAAGCTCTCTCAAAATTGATCCAGCCTCACCAATTCTACATTTCAGAGAATCCATCTGTGCCCCTATCGGTGCATAGCGCTCTCACCCCTTGACCTTCGTAATGGTTCGCGAGACTATTGACCGGAAGCTTGTAGCCATTTCGGGTTATACGCGGTCGGCTGCTGAGCCGGATATGCCGACCACCAGACGTTAGCACACTGACACCCTTCAGCCCTGGCTCCAAAGGATGCCCTGGTTTACCAGATTTGGCAATATACGGGGCCCGTTTCTGTCGTCTTGTCATCTTGGGGTGTCGCTTTGTTAGCCGTGACTGGATTGTATTGATGGGAATAACTATTTAAGTTACCGCATCTGTACATCATCCCAGTCACGTTGCCCGCCCCCACAACGAGAAGGTCAGCTTCCAGGGGGCTTCCGCTTTCATGCTACTGTTGATTCCGATGCTGTAGTTTAGATAGGTCGTACATCCCGGAAAGTCGGTCACGAAAAGCTTCTCAAATCGCCGTTCGGAGTCGGCATTAAACTGTAGGTCCCTTCCATTCGTGTGAAAAATATAACGCACACAACATGAGTGGTTGCGAGAAGCTAGGCCCTGGCACTTTAAAGAGCTGTTGCGCCAAATATTTGTATTTTTTTGTATCGGATTCTTTGAGAGATCCTAAAGTTTTTGATTCTCTGGACAGGATTTCTCTCAGTCTCGCAGATACTGCCGTACCCTTGATCTCATTACAGAAGTGTTGCTGAGAATGGCGTTTAGCTTTCTGTGTTTTATTTCTAAAATTTCTTTGACTGGACTCAATATTTCCCAGTCCGCCTCCAGTTTTGTTCTTTTCGCTAAATTTGGAAGGTGTCTGGTTACTTTCCAAATGTTCCGTTCTTTCTGGAAAAGCCACTATGTGCTAAGATCCATGTCAAATCACTTCCTATTTCAACACTTTCATCAAAATCTAATAAAGCCATCAACGTGAGCCACTTAAACTGCTGCTTCTCCGCGCCCATTAAAATCCTTATGAAACACCAAACTGCACCCAAACCCACACGCACAGGAGTTCACTGTGGTTGGGGGAAACAGTGAGATATCATGTTTGATATGTGTATCCTTTTATTGATGTAACTTCCAAGTCAATTAAGTCAATCACACGCCCTTTTGGACGAATTAAGTGCTACCCCCGAACAATAGTTTAGTGCGTTCGCATAACAAAGCGAAACAAAAGAAACAAGAAAAATGGACAAGGGGAATCAAAAACACCACCCGCACTCGATCAGGACCTCTGACTCTGATACCGGCCGACCGACGACGCTCGCTCCCAGAAGTGAGCAACAACACAATTGCATTTGGTGGCTTGTGTGTGGACACGTGCCAGCTGTGTTTTTAAATTGAATTTCCCTTGTTGCATGGTGTGCGGTGGTGTGTCTGTCTGCCTGCTAATGGGGATGATAGGCGTTCAGGAGATAGACGGACGCATCCAAATGACTTTGTTGAAATTAGTGCTCATTTGCATGTGGATGGAGAGCGTGTGTGTGCAGTTAGCAATTATGTCAGCGCCGAGGTATTTGTTTGTTATTTTACACCTTCGTACATGTGAGCAAGGGAGGGCGCGTTGCTGCGACGGGCCTAATGGCTCTGATGTAATTTCGCTTTAAACATGTAAATATGAGCCTTTTGTTGTGGGTAGTCATTAGAAGTCATCATCAATTCCGAAGTGAGTGATCGAGATTGATAGGGAGAGAGGGGGCCAAAGAGCAATAACTACTCTTTGTCGTGGGAATCGGGGACGAGGACGATGTTGAGGTCAGGAAATGAAGGTCGTGGGATAGAAGCAGTTTTCAATTGCGAAAGGGAAGTTGTTTAAAAATTGAGAAGGCAGTCAGCTCAAGGCTCATTCTCGGCCTGATCATGAAGGTTTCAGGTGGATTTTAGGAACATAGTCGTATGTCTTGCTAACTTGTAAAGACTTCTTGAAGTAGGTATAGTTAGGTCTCGTGGCTAATGAGTTTTAGGGCATCTACTACGCCCGTGTTTCAGCTTTAACTGATTGACGGGTAACCTGTTTGCATGGTTGCGCAAAGTTTTACGATGCTAATCGGCTCTCCATCTTTCCGGGTAAATGGATTCCATGGCCTACTAACTCCTACTCTCAACCGAGAGAGGGGGGCAAGAGTGTTTTCCCACTAGAGCACTTCTTCCTGTTCCAGGCGGCAGCGGACGAATTCCCTAGACGGAGTCAACGGTGGCGTCTATAGTTCCAGTTAGGTTGAGCTTGGTGAATACCTTGCGCGAGCTGCTTCGACGTATTCCGATCACAGGTCGGTAAGGAATTTCCAATGTTGGTCAGGACATTGGAATAGAGATGGTGGCGGAGGAACCCTTTATGGGCCAACGGCAGCGCTCATACTCCCGTAGTGGACTACTGGCACCGGTATACCCGACCCTTCGTCCTAGGGGAATAACTAAGGAACTGGCCCTCCAGGTTGGGGGTTGTGACGTCGGGGTAACTTCCCTACCAAGTAAAAAATCGATGGTTCCGAAACAACCAAAAGCCTCGGATAAGGATAACTCAACTTATGACGACCCCAGCAAACGAAATAAGGACAACGACCTTCGGATCTGTACGTGAAATATTCTGTCCCTGTACAGACCACGTGCAGCCGAACAATTAGCAGAGGCCCTAGACTGCTATAAAGCAGATATTACCGCCATCCAGGAAGTGCGATGGGATGGGCCGGGCAAAAAGAGGATGAAAAACTGTGACATCTACTACGGTGATTGCTACAGAGGCGACAGGCAACGCTTATTCGGATGCGGATTTGTCATACGCGGCAGACTTAGGCAATAAGTCTTAAGCTTCCGACACGTGAGCGAGCGTATTATGACTATCCGGATCAAGGCTAAATTCGCTAACATAAGCCTAATATGTGTTCATGCCACCACGGAAGTAAAGGACCTTGCCACCAAAGATTGTTTCTACGAGCTCCTCGACAAAACATACGAGCAATGTCCTAAATACGACGTTAAGATCGTATTGGGCGATTTTAACGCCAAAATAGGAAAGGAGGACGTCTTCGGTAGAGCAGTCGGTAAGCATAGCCTACACGATACCACGTCTGATAACGGACAAAGGCTAATTGATTTCGCTGTGGAGCGAAATGTCACCATAGCAAGCACATGGTTTCCTCATCTCGATATTCATAAGCAGACATGGCGGTCCAATGATCATGTCACGATCAACCAAATTGATCATATTGCGATCGACGCAAGGCATGCCTCCAGTATTCTGGATGTCCGGACCTTCCGAGCGGCCAACATAGACCCGGATCATTACCTTGTTGTAGCCAAGGTACGAATGCGGATATCCCAATCTGAGCAACAAAGAAGAATTGCTGTGAGAAAATTTAACGTCGAAAAGCTACAATCGCAAGAGACCGCCAGACTCTTCGCTGAACGCGTATCCCGAAATCTCTCAATCACCCCTATACCGCCAGCATCAAGTGCCGAAGACAAGTGGCAACGCTGCCAACATGCCATCAGAAACGCCGCGACTGATGTGCTGGGTCTCGCTCGCCCACCACCGCGAAACCCCTGGTTTGACGAAGAATGCCGGCGAGTGCATGCAGCAAAACAAGAGGCATACAAAGCGGCGCTGCAAAGGAAGACGAGAGCTGCTCGTGAGCTCTACGAGCAAAAGAGACGGGAAGAACATTGGCTTCTCCAAAAGAAGAAGAAAGAGCATGAGAAGCGCGCGTTTGAGAATATCGAGAGTCTATACTCCAGGAACAATGTACGGAAGTTTTACCAAAAGGTAAAAAGAACGTGTCAGAGAAGTAATACCCGTACAGAAACCTGTAGAGATGAGAATGGAAACCTCGTAGTAGAATCACAGTCGGTGCTGAGAATATGGAAAAACTACTTCTGCAGACTGTATAACGGCGACGAAGACCAACATCCCGCTGTCAGGCAGAATGAACCATTCAACATGGACGATGATAGTCAAAATTTCCGTCCACCTGACCAAAACGAAGTGAGGATAGCAATATCCAAGCTAAAATCGAACAAGGCTGCTGGACCTGACGGTTTACCGGCCGAACTTTTCAAGGCAGCTGGGGATGAATTGGTAGAGTGCATACACCAACTCATTTCTAATATTTGGTCAGAGGAGTGTATGCCTGATGAATGGAACCTCAGCATCGTTTGCCCGATTCACAAGAAACGAGACCCCTCAACTGCGCCAGTTATAGAGGAATCAGTCTCCTCAACATCGCATACAAGATCTTTTCTGCGGTATTGTGTGAACGCCTGAAACCTTTTATCAACAGCCTGATTGGACCCTATCAGTGCGGTTTCAGGCCAGGAAAGTCCATCATCGATCAAATCTTCACACTTCGGCAAATCCTGGAGAAAACCCAAGAATTCCGAATCGATACTCACCACCTCTTTATCGATTTCAAGGCCTATGACGGCATCTATAGAGAAGAGCTTTATAGATCCATGTCTAGTTTTGACATCCCTGCCAAACTTGTCCGTCTGTGCAGGCTGACGATGGAGAACGCTCGCTGCTCCATCAAGGTGGGTAATGACCTCACCGAGACCTTTGATGTCAAAAAAGGCTTTAGACAAGGTGACGCGCTGTCATGTGACTTCCTTAACATTGTACTTGAACGGATTGTGCGGAACTCACAAGCCAACACCGGAGGCACAATCTATTACAAGTCTGTACAACTGCTTGCATACGCCGACGATATAGACATTATCGGAAGATCTCAGCGGGCTGTCATCGGTGCGTTTGAAAACATTGAGGCGGAAGCGGCCAAAATGGGTTTAGCGATAAACGTGGACAAAACCAAGTATGTGCTGTCAACAAGAAGGGAAAGCCAACACCGACAAATTGGACAAAACGTCACAGTCGGCAGCTATAACTTCGAGGTAGTAAGGGACTTTGTCTACCTTGGCTCTGCTATAAATTCTACAAACAAAATCAGTGCAGAAATCAAGCGAAGAATAACTCTTGCCAATCGCTGTTTTTTTGGGCTTATAAGGCAATTCAACAGTAAAGCCCTCTCTCGAACAACTAAGGAGATTCTATACAAGACCTTGATCATCCCAGTCCTACTTTACGGCGCTGAATCATGGACTTTATTAAAAGAGGATGAAGATATCCTTGGTCGCTTCGAGAGAAAAATTCTTCGTAAGATTTTCGGTCCCGTTTGCGATGACGGGTTTTGGAGGAGAAGATTCAATCACGAACTATACGAGCTGTACAGCGACATCGACCTAGTCAAAAAACTGTGTATTGGACGTCTGAGATGGCTAGGACATGTAGAGCGAATTGACACCAACGCTCCAGCCCGCAGAGTCTTCGAATCTAACCCCGAGGGACGACGCAGCAGAGGGAATCATCGCCGTAAGTGGCGCGCACAAGTTCAAGGGGACCTCGACCAACTTGGAGTGCGCAACTGGAGGCAATTAGCTAAAGACCGAGCTAAATGGAGAGGCTTGTTGGTTGAGGCCCAGGTTCACCCCGAACTGTAGCGCCACCTAAGTAAGTAAGTAATACCATAATAAATAATTTTTAAGAGCATACTTGAACAGATGTTACGCAAATGGGAAAAATGCCTAAGTGTACAGCGAAAATTATTCCTCAAAGCATCTACATGATCGAGAAGCTCATTTTCGAGTCAATGGCAAGCCCTAGATATTTAAATTCACTGACGTTTTTGATCAAAAAACATTTATCATTGCAGCTTAAACAACCATTAAAGATACGAGAGGATAAGCCAGAATTACAATTGCAGACATGAAGTTCGAATTTTTGGCACTCTGGTGAATGAAAGTAGATATTAACTTCAAGATCCGGTATAGACGACAAACTAAAAAACATAATCTTAGTCTTGGGACTTATGACCAAGTTGTATTTGGAGAACCAGATTCTTAGAAGATGAAGGTCCATATTAATGTCTGCAATCAGGTCTAAGCGGCTGTCTGAACCATATGAGAAACATACATCATCCGCAAAAGCAGTTGGTGTGCCTTTGAAATTAAGTGCAAAAAGAGAGTTGATGTAAATCAGAAAGTGAATAGGACCTAAGACAGAGCCTTGAGGTACTCCTAAGCTGACGACCATAAGATCGCTCCTGATTTCGCGATCTTAGTGGTAACCGGTGGTATAGTCTCCACTATGGCTTCCCTGAGCAGCGTCATTTCTTACTGAGACAAGAATGGGGTCAACACAACTTTTCGCTCTAGAACAAGCCAGGTCTGTGGCAGCACATTTTTGTCGTAACCACCCTGCATGCGCCTTCCCATGGATTGATGTCTGCCTGCTCGACTCTCTCTGAGAATGGCCGGCTTTAGCTGTTGGCTTCTGCTTCTCTTGCTGGATGACATTTGCTGCGTATCTGCTGTTTCACTACTCTATCAGTACATCGGTGTCTGGTGGCTAGTAGCTGTTTTCCTGTACATTGATGCATCACGGGCATCCCTGGATTATGATCTTAGTAGATTTTTGTATTGCCTATATTTTTTCTATGCTTCGGAGGGTGGGAATATTTAAAGACGAAACTGAGCCCGTACTTAGTGACAATGGGACTTGAGGTGTTATGCATCCTCGACTGCTTTCTTGCACGTTGTCGTCGAGTCCTAACCTGCCGAGGTAGGTTTTGAAGCAACCATGGCCAGTTAGCATCTGGGTCTGGTAGAAATTAAGCTCCCCATGCTTCCTATTGATCCAAGCGTTTATAGTTTATATTGGGGATCAATCTCTGCTTCCACCTGCCTTTATCAGAGTGCTCCCATCTCTCTTGCCTCTCTTTCCATTCTTCCAGAAGTGTCCTTGTGTACCTTGTGTACCAAGTGATCGCCCACGGTTACTCTTATAGTCTCCATGACTCGCCTGCTGCTGATGAGCATTACTCCTGCCTTTTCCTTTAAAGGTTGTAGGCCCATGCACGCTAGCTAGTCCTGAATTATCTCGATAGCTTCATTGCAGTCATGCTGCAATTCTTCAAGGAGTTTGGTCACTACGACGATTACTATGTCGTCGGCGAAGCCCATTATTTTTGAAGACCTCGGGGTTCTAAGTTTGGGGACGTCATTATACATTAGGTTCCACAGCAGCGGACCTAGTACGGAGCCTTGGGGAACACCGCCTGTGACGTTATACTGCCTCGTTCCGTCGTCGGGGTCGTAGTACAGTATCCTATTTCTAAAATAGTCCTTCATTATCCTCTGCATGTAGTCTGGTACTCTCTTTGCGGAAAGTGCTCGCAGGATATTTCTCTAGTTTGCGGTGTTGAAGGCTTTCTTCACATCCAGTGTGATGATTACGCAGTACTATTTTCTCCCGCCTTTCCCTAGTCTTCCTTCGATGGCTTTTTTCGCCGTATTCACGACTTCGTCGATGGCGTCGACCGTAGACCGTGCCTTATCGATTACACTCTCCAATCTATCACTTATGATGTACTCCAGTACTTTCCCCACGGTGTCTAAAATGCATGGAGGCCTATACGATGAGGGATCCTGCGGTGGTTGGTACTTATGTAATGATTTACACATGTATGCAGCTACCAAGGGCCATCACAAGGAAGTGAAGCATGTCCTGGATTAAGGACTTGGATGTTGAGCTACTGGTCCAGATCATGGTTTTTATAACCAGTAGTCTAACAATCCTCAGAGCTTGCGCCTCTGTCAACTAGAAGTTATGTTAATGGCACCAATATGCATTCTCAGCCCTCTCTGGTCTTCAATTACGATTCTCCAACCCCATACCTTCATTTGAGCATGACTATGCACTTATTTACTGCTCACCGTGGCTCTGGCCAAACATATGTGCCCCGTCATTCTCAATCGTCTGGTCAAGCGAACTTAATTTCTCAATTTCCTTTGACCACTGGACATCCTTGATGGTAGCTATCTCTACACTCTCTCATCCTTTTCGCTGACACATTGTTTTTAGTTTTTGGCATTTGTTAAGTATTCCTATAAATCATTTCGAATATTACTTTCTCGCTCACTCGGGCTTTGTGTATCTTTACGTTTTTATCTATAGTTTCCACTTAGATGAGCACACACTTATGCTATTGTGTGGAATAGTGGTCGTAAATAGATACACAATTGTCAACACGAATGTGCATACATATTATTCCTGAGCTCATCCGAGATACTCGATCCGGCAGAGAACCAACCCCATTCAGCCAGTAGAGCATGAAAGCATAAATCATAAATCGAATGGGCTTCTGTTGGAATGGGGTACTCTCCTGCGGGGGCATTAGGACGACATACGTTCGATCTTGACCAAATGATGTGTTAACTTTTTACATAGTTCAAGATACTGGGTTGGTTTCGAGGGTGGGGGGAGGTAGATAAACGTGCTTACTGTTGACTTTAGGAGTGAGGCACGCAAGTTTTGAGTAAGTCTTAAGACAATGCTGGTAGAAGTGGCAGGTATGCACGGCAATAACGAAGGCTTTAGTTGGCTAAGTATGATATCTTCTCTTAGAATTGCTTAGGTAAATATTTACGGCTGTCTACCGGTAGTTGGGTTAGTTTTATACAGTTTTGAAGGCTTACTGAGCTACGAGTATTGTGATAGACTACCATTTATTTATGCTCGAGAGTTTATAGAGGCATCCACAGATTTGAAAACTTCTTCAGATTGGAATATTTTGCGTGACTTTACATTAGGTAGCACTATAATCATGGGGTCAATCAGGATCTAAAGCAAAGTTACTCTCCAAACAACTCGATTCATAAAATGCAACCGCAGGTTCACATATGGCCTAAAGCCTAAGACTTCTTGCCTTTGTCTGCATGTGATGATAAGTTCGTATAAGCGCTGCAGTGGCAGTGATATCTGTTTTGTAGTAGTCTAGGGTCTCCATTAACTTTTCAGCTGAATGTGGTCGTCGCTTTTATTTCGTATGCTGTGGCTGTCAACATGAATTTCATCCACATTCGGGAATACGAAACATCATTGCTTCGTAATCAGCTCCTTGTGTTGTAGAGTAGTTTCCCCGGCGGCAAAACATTTAATCCGGGGGATACTCTCAGTTGTTGAAACCGGTGTACAATGAATCTAAGGAAAGAGAAAGGTAAAGCATTCATTAAAGTCAGTCATTGAAGTAGTTGAGGTTATTGAAGTCACTAAAGTCAAAATAGTATCATCACCTCCTCGTGGTGCACGCTGGATGGCTATCTGATGGTGAACTAACTATGAGCGTATGCTGAGTCTGACGATAGATGTGTAGCTAAACACCCAGACCTGCGTAAGTACATCTGGGTGAACTTCAGCACGCATATGTTTAACCGGACCAGGCATCTCTTGACCTGATTGGTTGAAATATGCGTCTCAGAAGTCTAGCAAGAGCTGCTCAGAAGGAGGGCGTGCGGCGGATGAATTCTCCCGATGGAATCAACGCTGACGTCTACAGGCCAGCGGATAACTTACTTGAGCAACTTCGACATATTTGGAGCTGAGGTCTGTAAGGATTCCTAATACTGCGTCAGGGTATTGGAAAAGAGATGGTGGCGGATGAACTCTTAATGGGCCAACGGCAGCGCTTATATCCCCGAAGTAGATTACTGGCATCGGTGTATCCGGCTCCTCGTCCTAGGTGTTACAAATAAGGATCTGGTCCTCCAGGTTGTGGGTTGTGCCGTCGGGTTAACTTCCCTACCACGTAAAAAACCTTCGGTTACGAAGCAACTAACAGCCTCGGATACGGATGATTTAACTGTTGACGACCCAAGCAAACGTAAAAAGGACAACGATCTTCGCGTCTGCACGTGGAATGTTAGGTCCTTCTACAAACCACGTGCATCCGAGCAACTTGCGGAGGCCCTAAAGTGTGTCAAAGCAAACATCACCGCCATCCAAGAAGTGTGATGGGATGGGCCGGGCAAAAGGAGTATGAAAAACTGCGACATCTACTACGGCGATTGCTACAGACAACAAGGACGGCGTCTATTCGGATGCGGACTTGCTATTGGAGACAGACTTAGGCAAGAAGTCTTGAGTTTCCGGCGGTGAACAAGCGTCTCACGACTATCTGCATCAAGGCTAAATTTGCTAACATTAGCCTAATATGCGTTCACGCCCCTCACGAGAAGATGGACGGCGCGACCAAGGAAGACTTCTACCAGCTCTTGGACAAGACTTATAAGCAATGCCCTTGCCACGACGTTAAAATTATCCTAGGTGACTTTAACGCAAAGCTAGGAAGAGAGGAAGTCTTTAGTAGCGTGGTCGGAAAGTACAGCCTGCACAACAACACATCCGGCAACGGACTCAGGCTAATCGACTTCGCGGTGGGGCGAAACTTTGTCGTAGCTAGTACGCGGTTCCCACGTCTCGATATTCACAAAGGTACATGGCTCTCCTTTGATCGAAAAACTGTCAACCAAATCGATTACATTGCCATCAACGCAAGGTACTCTTCTAGTATTCTGGGTGTCCGAACTTTCCGATGAGCCAACATGGACTCGGATCACTACCTAGTTGTAACCAAGGTACGGATGCGGATATCTAGAATGGGGTGAAATAAACGAAATACTGTGAGAACATTTGACGTCGGGGGGCTACAATCGCAAGAGACCACCAGAACCTTTGCCGATCGAGTTTCTTCTAATCTTAATCTAAGTACTATGCCGCCAGCAGTAAATGCGGAAGAGCAGTGGCAGCGTTGCCAACAAGCCATCAGAGATGCCGCCTCTGATGTACTGGGTCTCTCTCGGCCACCACAATAGAACCCCTGGTTTGATGGCCGGTATGCCGGCAAGCACATGCAGCAAAACAAGAGGCGTACAAAGCGGCACTAGAAGGACTAGAGCTGCTTACGAGCTCTACGTGCGCAGGAACATCGACTTCTCAGAAAGATAAAAAAGAGCATGAGAAGCGGTCGATCGAGGAGATTGAGAGACTTTATTGCAGGAATGATGTTCGAAAATCTTACCAAAAGGCAAACAGAACATGCTAGGGTTTCAAAGCCAGAACAGAAGCCTTCAGCGACGAAAATCGTAATATAGTAGTAGAATCGCAGTCGGTGCTGAGGATATGGAAGGAACACTTCTGCAGACTGTAAAACGGCGATGATGATCCATATTCCGCTGTCAGACAGCATGAGCCATTCAACAGTGACGATTATAGTCAAGATTCCCGTCAACTCGCTCAGAATAAAGTGAAGATAGCGATATCTAAACTTAAATCTAAAAAACCTGCTGGAGCTGACGGCCTTGCGGCTGAACTTTTCAAGGCAGGAGGAGATGAGTTGGTAAGGAGCATGCACCAGCTCATCTGTAAATTCTGCTCAGCATCGTTTGCCAGATCCTGAAGAAAGGAGACCCTCTGAACTGCGCCAACTACAGAGGTATAAGTCTCCTCAACATCGCATATAAGATCCTGTCTGCCGTATTATGTGAACGGTTATCAGCGGTTTCAGGCCGGGAAAGTCCACTATTGACCAAATATTTAAACTACGGCAGATCTTGGAAAAAACCCATGAATATAAAATCAATATTACCTCTTCATCGATTTCAAAGTTGCCTATGATAGCGTGTTTAGAGACGAGTTATACAGAGCCATGTCTACTCTTGATATCCCTGCCAAGCTTGTCCGATTGTGCAGAATGACGATGGAGAACTCTCGCTGCTCCATCAAAGTCGGTAAGAACATCACCGAACCGTTCGATGTCAGGAAAGGTCTTAGACAAGGTGACGCGCTATCATGCGATCTCTTTAACATAGTACTTGAGAGAATTGTAAGAAACTCACAAGCTAACCCTGGAGGTACAATCTTCTTCAAGTCTGTACAACTACTCGCTTATGCCGATGACATTGACATAATCGGAAGAACTCAGCGGGCAGTCAATGGGGCATTTACGTGTATTGAGATCGAGGCAGCAAAGATGGGTCTAGCGGTCAATGAAAGCAAAACAAAATATATGCTGTTTACAAAAAAGGACACCCAACATCGGCGTCTTGGACAGAACGCCACAATAGACAGATACAATTTTGAGGTAGTAAAGGATTTTGTCTACCTAGGCTCTATGGTCAGCTCCGCAAATGACATCAGTAGGGAGATCACAAGGAGAACTACTCTTGCCAATCGTTGTTTCTATGGGCTAAAACGGCAATTGAGTAGCAAAGCCCTATCTCGAACTACTAATGTAACTCTTTATAAGACACTAGTCATCCCAGTCCTGCTGTATGGTGCAGAGGCATGGACTTTGTCACAATCGGATAAGGATACCCTTGGTCACTTTGTAAGAAAAGTTCTTTGAGCGATCTTTAGTTCCCTCTACATAGACGGCGATTGTAGGAGAAGTTTTAATGCCGAACTATATGGTCTATACAAGGACATCGACTTAGCGGGAAGAGTTCACATATAGCGACTAAGATGGTTGGGTCATGTAGAGCGGAGTAGCCCAACGTTGCAGCATGAAAAGTTTTCGAATCCACCCCGGATGGACGGAGCAGCATAGGACGACCTCACGGCATTTGGCGCAAACAAGTGGAGTGGGACCTCAACTAACTTGGCGTGCGCAACTGGAGGCAGCTGGCTTGTCACCGGGCTGGCTGAAGAGGTTTGTTGATTGAGACCAAGGTCCACCCCGGACTGTAGCACCACCTAAGTAAGTAAGTAAGTAAGTAAGATGATCGTGTCATTCTTGCTGATAATCCTGTAAGCCTAAAATTGATGATCAATAAATTAAAGAGCTATTGCTTGGGACCTTTAAATTAATATATCGAACACAAAAATTATGGTTTTTGAATGTACGTCACACAGGAGCTCGCGGGAGCATTGAACATTGGATGGGGACCCTATTGAAATTAAGGTAGTTCGGCAGCGGGAGCTGCGTGTCCTCTATTTTTCTAAGTGTGCTGTCTCATTTGAAGAGGTTGAGCAATTATTGAACGGTGTATTAACATATGTTAAATTGGAGAATTCTTTTCAATTTCTGTAATCACACCTTTGGCTACCGAAACAGCTTTTTTGAATAATCTTAATATAGGTATTGGGTTGGCCAATAAATTCCCTCTGTTTATCGTTCGTGTTCCCGTTAACTTTGAATGACGCTGTTTGTAAATGTTGCTTCAAGCTTGCAGTTTTTTCTTCTTTAAATACACATCGCAGTGCATACCTACATATGTGAAAGAAAGTTCATAGCGATCTGTTGTGTAGCATTTGGTAAACTTTTGAAAATGGGGGCAAATAAGGAGTATTTTCGGCATATGCTCTTTTATTATCGGAAAGGAAAAAACGCTGCACAAACACTTAAGAAGATTTGCCCTGTGCATGGGGATAACTCTGTAAGCGTTTGGACTGTTTGCGAGTGGTTCCGGCGTTTTAGTGATGATGATTTCACATGTTCTGAATTGCCCCGTTCTGGACGACCGGTTGAGATTGATGGGGACCAAATTAAAGCTCTAATTGAAAATAATGCACGCTACACAACCAGGCACATAGCTGAAATCAAGCGTAGAAAGTCACTTGCGTAAACTGCAATACGTAAATCGATACGATATTTGGCTGCCGCACAATTTGAGTGAAAATAATTTATTGGATCGTGTCTCCGTCAGCGATTCCCTACAGAACGCGACGAAAGTGAACCATTTTTAAAACGGATGATAACGGGCGATGAAAAGTGGGTACTTTACAATAACGCGGAACGGAAAAGGTCATGAAGCAAAAGGGGTGAGCCACCTTTAGCCATTCCAAAAGCTGGTCTTCACTCTAAGAAGGCTATGCTCTGTATTTGTTGTGATTGGAAGGGAATTGTGTATATGAGCTTCGTCCACATAACCAAACCATTGATTCCCTTATATACTGCTCTCAATTGGATAAACTGAAGGATGCAATCACCGAAAAACGACCGGAACTGGCTAACCGGAAGTGCGTCCCCGTTGGGGAGAACTTAGGCACATTGCCAGAAACCGTACACGATGGCGCGTAGGCGTAGTAGAGGCCCTAGGACCCACAAGGGGATACAGGACATAAGTAAGTAAAGCATGTCTCTTTGCAGAATCGGCAGAAATTGATGCAGTTTGGATGGGATGCTTTACCTCACCCGCCGTATTCACCTGATCTTGCACATTCCAATTACCATTTATTCCGGTCCCTGCAGAACTCATTTAAAGAAAAAAAAATCCACTTGGGGCAATTCTTCGCCAATAAAAATCAAACGTTCTACGAAAGGGACGTTATGGAATTGCCCGAAAGATGGCATAAAGTGGTAGAAAATAATGGTGCATATAAGTATGTTATGTATAACTGATTAAAGTTTTTCCTAACAATAAATATTTAATCTTTCATTCCGCCTAAAAAAACAGACGAACTTATTGGTCAACCAATATATACCTATGTATAATATAATAACTATGCTACGTATTGGTCAAAAACTTGCAACAATATTGTTATTAATTATTTTTAACTAGCGGGTACCCGGCGAGCGTTGCTGCGCCTAACAAAAAAAAAAACAACTGTCAGGCAGGTGCCCGGAGCAACAACTACCAGGCAGGCATCTGGGGCTAAGTCTATTAGAGAACAGTTTTGTGGCGGCCAAAGTGATCCAACGTTAAATACATATATCAACATATTTTTAGTACTAAAGTACTATAAGCTGACCTACTCGGGGGGCGGCAACGTGACGGGGATGTGCGAATGGGGTAACTTAAACAGTTATTCCCACCCAGTCACGGCTAACAAAGCGCACACCCCATGATGACAAGACGACAGAAACGGGCCTCGGATATTGCCAAACCTTGTAAACCAGGGCATCCCTTGGAGCCAGGCCTGAAGGGTGTCAGTATGCGAGCGTCTGGTGGTCGGCCTATCCCGCTCGGCAGCCGGCCGGGTCAAACCCGAAATGACTACGAGCTTCCTGTCAATGGTTTCGCGAACTATTACGGGGGTCAAGGGGTGAGCGCGCTGTGCACCGATATGGCCACAGATGGACTCTCTGAGTTTCGACAACGGCATCGACTTAGGATAGGCACATGGAACGTCTCATCGCTTACAGGGAAGGATCTTGAGCTTGTTGGGGAGGCTGTTAAAAGTCGACTAGATATAGTTGGCGTCTCTTCAACAAAGCAGAGAGGTTCTGAAACTGTGGACCTTTCGGATGGGTGGACGCTCTTCCTGTCAAGAGTCGCACCCTCAATGTCTGCTCGGGCGGAAGTGGGGATACTCACAAGTCCCAGGCTGACAGACAGAGTATTGGCGTAGATACCATTAGGAGGGAGAGTTGCGATCTTAAAGCTCAAGCTTGAAAGATCAACTTTGGCATTGGTGCAGATGTATGCACCGAACCTTCAGTCGGAGTATGCAGCTTTCTTAGATGAAGTTGATGCTGCCCTTGAAAAGGTTGCGGATATGGATTCTTTTGTCCTGATGGGTGACTTCAATGCTCACGTGGGTGTAGATATTATGACATGGGGGAGTGTGATTGGGAGGAACGGTGATCTGATCAAAATGAAAACAGAGAGAAGTTGTTGGATTTTTGCTGTGAAAATGGCTTATCCATCGTGAACACAATCTTTCCACATAAAGACATTCACAAATACACGTGGTACAGTCAGAGTCTTCAGCAGAAGTCGCTGGTAGATATCTTTGTGATACCATCGTATCTGAAGAGAATGGTTTGTCAAGTTCGCGTATTGAGAGGGGCCGAACTGTCAACTGATCAGCACTTAGTGCTATGCAAATTGTATCTCAGCTGTTCCGTCAAATGTAGAGGAAGAATGGCAGCTATTTACAACAGCGGTTATTGCCTCTGCGGGAGATATTTGTGTTGTGAAGCGGCTTGGTGTGGCGGCTGGTGGTGAGAAAAGAACTGCTTGGTTTAAAACGCGCGGAGTTCAAAAAGCCATCAGAGAGAAGAAATGAGCCTTTAAGGTGTGGATTTACTTGGGGAACTCCGATTCTCGAAATCGGTGCACTGAGGCGCGAAGAACTTGCAAATTAGTTGTGAAAACAGCGAAAGAACAGTCGTGGAAGGAGTTTGGCGAGAAATTGGAACGTGATCACAGATCTGCAAATAAGATGTTCTGGCAGACCGTCCGCCGACTCAGAAAAAAAAGGTTGAATATTGTTGAAGGAGTCAAATCCAAAGACGGTACACTTCTTTCCAATGAGGAGGACACCTTACGCAGATGGAGCGAGCACTTTTCAGAATTGCTCAATCCCAAACAGGGCACCGAAGATGACAGACCTATGGTCGAGAGTAGGGCGGAAAGTAGTCCTGCGGTAGAGGAAGTAACTTTGGCGATCAAAGCGCTAAAAGTTGGCAAATCTGCTGGTGTGGATGAAATTCGGCCAGAAATGCTCAAGGCTTTAGGTAAAGAGGGAGTTCAATGGCTCTCGCGTGTCATTCAAGTGGCCTGGGAATGCGGTGAAACAGTTGGTGATTGGCAAATGGGGGTGATAGTTCCTCTTTTTAAAAAAGGGGACAAAAGAGATTGAGCCAACTATAGGGGTATATCCCTTTTAAGTCTCCCTGTAAAATTCTCCGCTAAGGTGCTAGAAACGCGTTCCAGAGCTGTGGTTGAGGACAGTTTTGGGGATGAGCAATGCGGTTTTCGTCCCGGTAGAAGCACAACCGGCCGACCAGTTGTTCATTCTCAGAATGGTTCTTGAGAAGACCTGGGAGTATGCTAAACATGTCTACACTTGTTTTGTGGATTTGGAAAAAGCATATGATAGGGTTCCTCGAGGCAAACTCTGGAGTGTTCTGCAGGAGTATGGGGAAGATGGTTCCCTGTTAAGGGCGATTCAGTCTTTATATACAAACTGTAAAAGCTTTGTTCGGATAAACGGTGTTAAATCAATACCTTTCACTGTGGGCGTTGGACTCCACGAAGGGTGCGTTTTGTCACCTCTCCTCTTCATTGTATATATGGATTGGATGTTGCAGCGCAGCCGTGGCGGGGAATGCTTCAAAGTGAGAGACCTAAGGATTAGTCATCTGCTCTTTGCGGATGATTTGGTCATCATTGGGTCCTCTCAAACCGAACTTCAGCGCGCACTCGAAAAGTTTGCAGCCGTTTGTGATGATGGTGGAATGAAGATCAACGGGAACAAATCGGAAATAATGATCGTATCCAAAAAATCCATTCAGTGCACTCTGCATGTTAGTGGAGTCGCACTGAATCAGGCAGATAAGTTTATGTACCTCGGAGTCTTATTCACGAGTGATGGGAGGAGCAATGCCGAGTTATCCTGTAGAATTGGTCAGGCTGGATCAATTTTGAGAGAGCTTGGCCAATCTGTTATAAGGAAGGCCGAACTTAGTATTCAAGCTAAACTATCGGTTTTTAACTTTGTGTATGTTCCAACTCTCACCTATGGTCATGAAATTTGGGTAGTGACCTTAAGAATAAGATCGCCGATACGAGCTGCCGAAATGAGGTTCCTTCGCGGTGTTGCTGGAATAACTCGTAGCGATCGAGTGCGCAACACCAGAGTACGCGAGGTGCTCAATGTTGAGCAGCTACTTCTCCGAACGGAACGATCTATGCTTCGATGGTTCGGTCACGTAGTGCGTATGCCCCCAGACCGGCTTCCAAGACGCGCCATGGTTGCCGTGTCATTAGGTAGGCGACTCCGAGGAAGGCCTAGAAATAGATGGTTGGACCAAGTCCGACATCTCTCCTGGAGCCTGGAGTTAATGGCGGAGGATCGAGAAGGATGGAGAGTCCACCTGAGCATCCTACCCCCGCGACCCTCATGAGGGATTAGCGGGCCATTGAAAATGTATGTATGTATATAAGTACTTTAATACTTAAGTAGTGGGCAAACTGCTGGACCGATAGTACCCGGTGTGCTTTGCTGCGACTAACAAAAGAGATTTGTTTTAGTACTAAAGTACGATAATGCTAAAGTAGGGAACCGATTTTGACCTGACTTCACAGAAACACTCTCGGGCCAATACCAAAGAAAGCCTAAAAATTTGAGCTGAATCGGTTACGTGGTTTCGGAGTCCATAGCACACAAACATTGGTACACACATTTTTTCCCATGGAAAAAAGCAAGTTTTTCCGAATTTTCCAATTTTCCGGGCAACTTTTCCAATTTTTGTTTCCTTAAAAACCTTATTCGGACTATTACGAATATTTGAAAATTGATGCGATGACCAACGAACAGTATTTCATTTTTATTTATATAGGTATAATAGATTTGTTTAACAAATTTATACCTTGAACTATTGCAATTCCACTGTTCTCAATTTCTAACAGAACATTTTAAAGTAATGCCAATTCACGACAGAAGGCATTTATGCCAAAACAAATACTTGGCGCAACAGCTCTTTAAAGTGCCAGGGCCTAGCTTCTCGCAACCACTGCGTTATATTTTTCACACGAATGGAAGAGACCTACAGTTAAATGCCGAATCCGAACGGCGATTTGAGAAGCTTTTTCGTGACAACAATACTCTCGGATGTTTGTCAGACGCTCGCAAGAGGTGGGACCGTGAAAAAACTTTTTGGTATTTTCTGGGATTCGAACTTGGAACCTCATGCGTAGTGATCCGACACACTAACCACTTACGCCACGGCGCCCAATATTTAAGGTGGTAAACTTTGTATTATTTTTCAATTAAGCAGTTATAATAATAATCATAATCAGTTAAGTTCAGGTCTGGCCACAATTGTCTAGACGAGAGATAAGTGTTAAGGTTATCACATCTGACGTTGAGTATTTCATTTGCTTTAGTATTCAGTTCGAATTTAATCACGTCAGAGGGAGCTTTGTTAACTTCAGCGTGGTCCAGACTAGCACCCTTTATAATCGGCTAGGCTTTATTACAAAACTAGTTGCCAATATAGTTTCATATGAAGCTGACCTATTTGTTTGTCGTGACCAAAACTAATCCTGTCCAAGTTTTATGGTTGATGGTTCATTAGGTACTACAATTGCCAAATGATTTTCATCTCACTTCGTGACAAACTTCCTGTCCCGGCTAAGCTTGTATTTCCTTTACCATCTCCTGCGTTCAATTAATTAACAGCAACTTATTGTAACTGCCAGTACAACAGTCAACAAATGAGTCCCAACCCTTAATGCATCATTTCCAGTAAAACCCCTTTCGTTTTGACACCGATTAAGCAATCTCATGCTTAATTTCATTTTTCCTCTTGCATCCGCATTTTTCCCTCATCACTTTCATTCGTCGACTCACTGTTCTCGTTTTTTTATTTATTTAAGTGAAAACAGCATAATACACTCTTAATTTGCTGACTTCAGTGATTCGGCCCCACCAGATAGAATATAAACCCGAAGGAAAAAAAGATTGATTTTGAAAGATTTATTGCGCCTCAGGGCTCATCATGATGACCAAACTCTCTACAAACACAACGGAGCTAATCGTCTTTGCGCAGTAAAATATTTATTCTTCCTTCAATCCTCCCCAAGCACATAGCAGTTCAGCCAGAGATACATTGTAACTTCCCATAAGAGCCCTTTATTGTATGCCATTAGGTACAATAGAAGGGGATGTCATTGATTGACTTTTATTCTGTTCTTCTAGCCTACATGGCTGTCGTTGTTGTCGCCGCCACTGCCGCCGCCTTTGCCTCATCCTGCAGTGTCCAGAGAGCCACGTCGGAAAAGTCAGAAAGTAAAACTCTTATTATTGTTACATTTGTTAGGATTTTCTTTTTTTTTATTTCCACTTCCTTTTCCTATTGTTAATTGTATGTTCGATTTTTTTATGAAAAATCCGGCACCGGAAAATCATCAAACTATGAAGAGAGAAATTATTTTATTCTTCTTCTTCGATTAGGTTTTCTTTTTTTTTTTTTGTCGGTCAGCTCGATCCGGAAATAGTAAATAAATTTTGTATATGAAAAAAATTGATAATAAAAAATCAATTGTCCGGCAACTTTAGGCTATGAACTAGGAATTGGAGGATTGGAGTAGAAAGTGTCGTCAAAATGTAGGAAAGGAGGAAGTTTGGACATGATTTAGTGCGTTTTGTTTGTGGACTCGACATGTCGTTGGTGAAAGGCGAACAAAGCCCTTAATCCGTTGAGAAATGTCCTTGAACGGATTTTAATTACGAGGGTATGGTTGGTTGAGTTATTGATAGGATTGCACAGGAAGTACCATAGATGGAGTTTACTTTCAATAAGATATTGAGGACATTTGACAGCCAGAAGGGTCATATTTCTGATTTCGAAGTTGAGAATTCTAGAATGAAATGCCCCTGTAGGCCCTCATCTTAAGGTGATTTGTCGTTGGTACTTGAATTGCAAACTTTAGTTTTCCTATCAATCTCCGTTACGTAAAAGAGGAAACGGACTGACTGACACACCCATCTTTAAAAAGGCTGAAAGGATTGATATCACAGGCCTATTTCAAAGTTGCCGTGTATCCCGAAGCTCTTTCAACAAATGCTCTGCTCTGCGGTGGGCCATCTAGTGATTTCTTTTAAATCATAGGTTATTTTGACACTGATAGCTGTTTCCCTCTCGAAATCTTGACAGAAAGTCAGTATCATACCTCCGCAGAACGAAATGAGTCGCTTTACGCTTGAACAATATTGGGAAATATTGAAAACTTATTTCCAAAGTGAGTGCTGTGTAGCCCAAACAGTGCGTTTTTTTAAAAGAAGTTTTGGCCGAAATGAAGCACCCACCGCGCCTGCTGTACGCAAGTTTGTGCAAAAAGTTCGTGAGACTGGTATGCTAGTGGACAACACTCATAATCCCCGTCGTCGTACGGTGCGCACAGACGAGAATGTGGCTGCTGTAGCCGAGAGTGTGAAACTCAATTCACGAACATCAACTCGTCATCGATCTCAACAGCTCAACATTTCACGCACTAGCCTGAGGAGAATTCTGCACAAAGATCTGGGATTATTCGCTTATCAGGTCAAATTGATTCAGCAATTGAAAGCGCACGACCATCCTCTTCGTTATCGCTTCGCAGTTTGGGCCTTAGAGCAGCTTGCATTGGACAACGATTTTGGGCGAAAAATCATCTTTTCTGACGAGGCACATTTTCATCTCGGCGGCTACGTTAACAAACAAAATTGCCACATCTGGGGCTCGGAAAACCCGCACGTTATTGTCGAGAAGCCAATGCATCCACAGAGAGTGATAGTTTGGTGCGGATTGTGGAGTGGTGGCATCATTGGACCATTTTTCTTCGAAAATGAGGCTGAGAACAACGTTTCGGTCAACGGTGGGCGTTACAGAGCCATGTTAACGACTTTTTTTCACTGAAATTGAAGACATGGATTTGGACGACCTGTGGTTCATGCAGGATGGCGCGCCATGCCACACAGCCCATGCCACAATCGGTCTTTTGCGCACCAAATTTCCAAATCGTGTTATTAGCCGTCCTGGCGATGTCAATTGGCCGCCTCGGAGCTGCGATTTGAGAAGTCGATGTTCCTTTTTTCTACTGCGCACGAAGAGCTCGTAAGCAGCTCTAGTCCTTCCATGCAGCGCCGCTTTGTATGCCTCTTATTTTGCTGCATGTGCTTGCCGGCATTCCTCATCAAACCAGGGGTTTCGTTGTGGTGGTCGAGGGAGACCCAGTACATCAGAGGCGGTATCTCTGATGGCTTGTTGGCAACGCTGCCACTGGTCTTCCGCATTTACTGCTAGCGGCATAGGACTTAAATTAAGATTAGAAGAAACTCGATCGGCAAAGGTTCTGGTGGTCTCTTGCGATTGTAGCCGCCCGACGTCAAATTTCCTCACAACATTTCGTTGATTTCGCTCCGTTCTGGATATCCGCATCCGTACCTTGGTTACAACTAGGTAGTGATCCGAGTACATGTTGGCTCCTCGGAATGTCCGGACAACCAGAATACTGGAAGAGCGCCTTGCGTCGATCGCAATATGATCGATTTGGTTGACAGTTTTTCGGTCAAAGGAGAGCCATGTTCCTTTGTGAATATCGAGACGTGGGAACCGCGTACTAGCTACGACAAAGTTTCTTTCCGCCGCAAAGTCGACTAGCCTGAGTCCGTTGTCGGATATGATGTCGTGCAGGCTGTGCTTTCCAACCACGCTACTAAAGACGTCCTCTCTTCCTAGCATTGCGTTAAAATCACCTAGGATAATTTTAACGTCGTGGCTAGGGCATTGCTCATACGTCTTGTCCAAGAGCTGATAGAAGTCATCCTTGGTCGCGTCGTCCATTTTCTCGCGAGGGGCGTGAACGCATATTAGGCTACTGTTGGCAAATTAAGCCTTGATGCAGGTAGTCGTGAGAAGCTTGTTCATATACCGGAAACTCAAGAGTTCTTGTCTAAGTCTGCCTCCAATGGCGCTGTCCTTGTTGTCTGTAGCAATCGCCGTAGTAGATTTCGCAGTTTTTCATACTCCTTTTGCCCGGGCCATCCCATTGCACTTTTTGGATGGCGGTAATGCCTGCTTTGAAATACTCTAGGACCTCCGCAAGTTTTTCGGCTGCACGTGGGTTGTAGAGGGACCTAACATTCCACGTGCAGACACGAAGATCGTTGTCCTTTTTACGTTTGCTTGGGTCGTCAACAGTAAAATCATCCGTATACGAGGCTGTTGGTTGCTTCGTGACCGAAGGTTTTTTACGTGGTAGGGAAGTTAACCCGACGGCACAACCCCTAACCTGGAGGACCAGATTCGTTTTTTTTACCCCTAGGACGTGGAGCCGGATACACCGATGCAAGGAACCCACTTCGGGGATATGAGCGCTGCCGTTGGCCCATTAAGGGTTCATCCGCCATCATCTCTTTTTTAACACCCTGATCCAGTATTGAAAATCCTTACAGACCTCAGCTCCAAATAAGTCGAAGTACCTCAAGTAAGGTGTTCGCTGGCCTGTAGACGTCACCGTTGATTCCATAGGGAGAATTCATCCGTCCCACGCCCTCCTTCTGAGGAGCTCTTGCTAGACTTCTGGAACGCATATTTGAACCAATCAGGTCAGCAAGAGATGCCGGTCCGGTTAAACATATGCATGCTGAAGTTCACCCAGATGTGCTTATGCAGGTCTGAGTGTTCAGCTACACATATATCGTCAGACTCAGCATACGCTCATCGTTAGTTCGCTATCAGATAGCTATCCAGTGGGCACCACGAGGAGGTGATGATGCGATTTTCCCACGCCATCTCGAACTACTAAGGTAACTGTATAAGACACTTATCATCCCAGTCCTGCTGTATGGCGCAGTGGCATGGACTTTGTCCCAATCGGATAAGGATGCCATTGGTTACTTTGAGAGAAAAGTTCTTCGAGTCATCTTTAGTCCCCCCTGCACAGACGATGAGTGGAGGAGAAGGTACAATGCAGAATTATACGGCCTATACATGGACATCGACTTAGCCGGAAGAGTTCACATACAGCGACTAAGATGGCTGAGTCATGTAGAGCGGATGGAGCCCAACGTTCCACTCCAGAAAATCTTCGAATCCACCCCGGATGGACGGCGCAGTAGAAGATGACCTAGCGGTAGGTGGCGCAAACAAGTGGAGGGGGGCTCAACCAACTTGGCGTGCGCAACTGGAGGCAGCTTACTCGTAACCGGGCTGATTGGAGATGTTTGTTGGTTGAGGCCCAGGTCCACCCCGGACTGTAGCGCCACCTAAGTAAGTAAGTATGCGAAAAGGGTGAATGGACGAGAAGATAA
The DNA here is from genome assembly GCA_945910035.1 of Brachypalpus laphriformis. Taxonomy (NCBI): domain Eukaryota; kingdom Metazoa; phylum Arthropoda; class Insecta; order Diptera; family Syrphidae; genus Brachypalpus; species Brachypalpus laphriformis. The sequence goes on along the minus strand of OX246753.1, from coordinate 112,702,572 downwards.
GACTGCGAACTCTATGAGTTGTGCCAGGATGTAAATGTAGTCCAAATAGTCAAGACACGTCGAATACATTGGCTCGGTTAGATCGAGCGATTGGACAACAACGATCCAGCCAAGAGAATCTTTGAATCTCAGCCCCCAGGTTCGAGACAGCGAAAAAGACCGAACCTCTAGTATAAAGACCAAGCTGTCGCGGATGCCAGAAAACTTGGTCTTCACAACTGGAAGCAGCCGTGTCTCAGGCAGAGACTCTTCAAGACTCAGGAGCCCCTTAAATAAGTAAGTAAGTCTGTTGCAAAATTCGTAACTTTCAAATAATAAGAAATGAATTGCGAACCGTTTCTAAGCGTTAATACTAGATCCTTATACAAATTAGAAAAGGAAAAGGAGGGGGCTATCTGCCATATCCTAGCTGCCACACAGCTTTCGCGAAAGCGTCCTGTGTCTGGGTGAAGGGCTGGGGCGAGATGTTAAAAGAGAATACTTCTTTTTGCGCAAAGTTGTATCAAACGGTCAAACGCTGTCAAATGGTTTGACACAATTACTTTGAATCCGTTTGTACTGTTAGACAAAGCGTCAAATGGTGGAAAGTTAAACGACTGTTTCAAAAAATTTCAGTTTTTTTAAATCTTTGTCATTTTGCCAAACAGTGGAATCGTAGCTTTATTCTGTCTGCTTTATTTCACCTGAACTATAGTGGAACCCCCATGTCTCTTTTGGTTCCCTCTTCTGTCCATTAAACTAAATATACTCAGTAAAATGAATCTTCAATAAAAAAAAAAGTAACAAAATACTCGGCTAAATCATGAAGGAGCAAGAAGCTCGTTTCTTGTTTCGTTGAACTTCAATAAATCACAAAGTGTAACAATTTGCAAACTGACAACTATTTGAACTTTGACGACAACAAAACAGCACTAAAAATCCTTAGTGCGGAAGATTGAATTTCCCAAAGAGGAAAGAGAGTACGAGGGAAACAATTTATCCTCCCATTCTCCCGAATCAATTGGCAAGAATAAAAACCAATCACCCCCTGTTAGCATAATAAAAAACCCGGTCCGCTACGACCATCACTTAACTTAATGAAAATTTCTAAAGCAAAAAGGATTCAAGAGCGGAAACAGGACACTCACACGCAAAATTTTAAAATCAACGATTTTAAATTGCCCATTATCCAATTATTCGAGAGGAAGAAACCCCGAATTCCGGTTGCGCTCTTGGGACCGATATACCAATTGGAGGGTTTGGCAGAAAAGGGGTTCATGACAAAAATCGTATCCAAGGATAAACGACAAACGGAAGCCGAGGAAATTAGTGCGCACTTGAAAAACCCCATATTGGCTGTGGGTGGGATAACGTATTTTAAAATTTTGAAAAAAAAAGAAGAAAAAAAAAAACCGTTAAAATTGTTAATTTATTGGGCGGAAGGGTTGATGTGTGTTGTTGGCCGTTATGACATCGGTTAAGCAAACGACCATGTCATTGCTCTCTGTATCTTTCGTTCTATGACAGCTTTGTTATTTGTGCACGGGCACACAAGAAGCTGAAGTTCTTGTAGACGTTTCCGGAACTTAATGGCCTGAATCCTTTGCTATGGAAATTCAGAATACCCATAGCCATGGTAAAAGGAATAATTTCTTTGTTTGGCCTTGTCTGGATTATGGATCAAGGGAACATCTCTTTTTTTGCGATTTGCATGTTTTAACCACGAAATGAAAAAATTGTGTATTCTGGATCTGGACGCTAAATCAATTTTTTTTTTGACGGGTGACGGGTTGGAAAATAAATGGCAAAAGTTTGGTAAAAGAAATTAAGAGAACAACTTGGCCAGAGAATGAGCTTTCTAGTTGATTATGGGACGGTCTTAATTGAAAGCCATAAATTTGCAGAAGAATTGGGCACCGCAAGCAGTTGAATCTCGTTAGAGTTAGAGGAGAAAAGAGTGCAATTAGAGTCGATTTTAAAGAAAAAAAGTAAAGCTACGACTGGGTCACTGCACACTATGAAGCGGAGTACCGCCTTCATTACTTACGTATGACCTGAATCGCCTTAGGGCCTGTACTACGCCTACGCGTCATCGTGTGCGGTTTCTGGCAATGCGTCTCAGATCTCCTCAACTTTTCCCCAACTTACTTACTTACTTAGGTGGCGCTACAGTTCGGGGTGAACCTGGGCCTCAACCAACAAGCCTCTCCATTTAGCTCGGTCTTTAGCTAATTGCCTCCAGTTGCGCACTCCAAGTTGGTCGAGGTCCCCTTGAACTTGTGCGCGCCACCTACGGCGATAATTCCCTCTACTGATGCTGGCGGTATAGGGGTGATTGAGAGATTTCGGGATACGCGTTCAGCGAAGAGTCTGGCGGTCTCTTGCGATTGTAGCTTTTCGACGTTAAATTTTCTCACAGTAATTCTTCTTTGTTGCTCAGATTGGGATATCCGCATTCGTACCTTGGCTACAACAAGGTAATGATCCGAGTCTATGTTGGCCGCTCGGAAGGTCCGGACATCCAGAATACTGGAGGCATGCCTTGCGTCGATCGCAATATGATCAATTTGGTTGATCGTGACATGATCATTGGACCGCCATGTCTGCTTATGAATATCGAGATGAGGAAACCATGTGCTTGCTATGGTGACATTTCGCTCCACAGCGAAATCAATTAGCCTTAGTCCGTTATCAGACGTGGTGTCGTGTAGGCTATGCTTACCGACTGCTCTACCGAAGACGTCCTCCTTTCCTATTTTGGCGTTAAAATCGCCCAATACGATCTTAACGTCGTATTTAGGACATTGCTCGTATGTTTTGTCGAGGAGCTCGTAGAAACAATCTTTGGTGGCAAGGTCCTTTACTTCCGTGGTGGCATGAACACATATTAGGCTTATGTTAGCGAATTTAGCCTTGATCCGGATAGTCATAATACGCTCGCTCACGTGTCGGAAGCTTAAGACTTCTTGCCTAAGTCTGCCGCGTATGACAAATCCGCATCCGAATAAGCGTTGCCTGTTGCCTCTGTAGCAATCACCGTAGTAGATGTCACAGTTTTTCATCCTCTTTTTGCCTGGCCCATCCCATCGCACTTCCTGGATGGCGGTAATATCTGCTTTATAGCAGTCTAGGGCCTCTGCTAGTTGTTCGGCTGCACGTGGTCTGTAAAGGGACAGAACATTCCACGTACAGATCCGAAGGTCGTTGTCCTTATTTCGTTTGCTGGGGTCGTCATTAGTTGGGTCATCCTTATCCGAGGCTTTTGGTTGTTTCGGAACCATGCGTTTTTTACGTGGTAGGGAAGTTACCCCGACGGCACAACCCCCAACCTGGAGGGCCAGTTCCTTAATTATTCCCCTAGGACGAGGGGCCGGGTACACCGGTGCCAGTAGTCCACTACGGGAGTATGAGCGCTGCCGTTGGCCCATTAAGGGCTCCTCCGCCACCATCTCTATTCCAATGTCCTGACCAACATTGGAAATTCCTTACCGACCTGTGATCCGAATACGTCGAAGCAGCTCGCGCAAGGTATTCACTAAGTTCAACCTAACTGGAACTCTATAGACGCCACCGTTGACTCCGTCTAGGGAATTCGTCCGCTGCCGCCTGGAACAGGAAGAAGTGCTCTAGTGAGAAAAGCACTCTTCCCCCCCTCTCTCATCTGCTGCCACCAAGAATCCGCCAAACGGGGTTGGTTACCCATTTCTTGGATTAAGGTACTAGGCACCCGGCTGTCACCGCGTGGAGGTTGAGAGTAGGAGTTGGTAGGCCTCAGCTGAGTGAAAACGCTTGTGTTTTCATATGATCGCATGCACTACCGTTTGACTTTCCCCAACTGCTGTGCCTTCTTCTGGACTGTTTAGCGCCACGTTCTTCCCGGACCGCCAGGTATTTTGCCATCCTGGGTTAAAGGCATAGAACGTGTCGTCGTTGGATGGTTGTGCATATTGGCTCCTGACTCGTTCTCTGGTAGATGTATTCATTAGAGATACGATTGGGGGTGGCAATGGTGTAGTGGTAGGTTAGGTTAGGTTAAGTAAGGACCATTTAGGTCCATTGTGATACCAGATGTTAATTGTACCGGAGGAATCACCGGGTACTCGGGAACCTTTACATTTCTCAGGAGGGTTATGGCTAAGAATTGCTGTGCCTGTAGTGGCTGAGTAGGGTGACTGACTCAATCAACCCTAAAGTCAAGGTGGATCGAGAAGGTAGAGTGTGCAAACGAGTATAGAGGTGATTGATTCAGTCGAACCCCTTGTACTGTTGTGCGAATTGTATTGGCTGGTAGTGGGCCTGGGTGAAGGTGTAGGGATGCATATGAGTATTAGAGTGACTGATTCAACCGAGCTCTTGGTACTACTATGCATTTCGTGTTGGCTAGGTCGGGTGACTGATTCAATCGAACCCTTCATATCTAGGTGGACCGTGGAGGTAGTGAGGTGCATGAGAATAGTAGAAATGATTGACTCAATCAATCCCTGTTACTGATATGCAGTTGTGGTGTTGTGTTACACCAGGGCTAGTCTGATATGGCTTGAGAGGATTCTCTGTCGTCATTCGGAGGTGACTGCTCCATTACATTAGATGGTGACCAATACGGCGTGGGGGGGCTTGGCGACTAATTCAATCGAGCCTATTGCTATGCTGCAGGTGACTATCAGTACACTGCATGAGTTACTTCCCGTTGTAAGGAGGGGGCGAAGTGTAAGCTGTTGTGTCAGCTAAATCATTTTGATATACCATAAATCTATATAAATTTACAATGTCTATGTTAGACAGATCGCTTAGGTCTTCAAATAAGTATTCAGTAGGTTAGGTTAGGTAAGTGGGCTGGTGTAGGGGGATAGAAAACCTCCACACCACACTCAGGTCAGTATAGACCCATTGTGATACCCATGGGGGGAAAGGAGATAGAAAAGAGAATCCCTTCCTCGTGGAAAAATAACCGTCTTTATCCTAAAGAAAGAATTTAGTACTTACTGTGCCCTAGATACAAACCATCCAGAGTATTTGATGAAGTTTGCGATGTCATTTATTGGCCTGTTGGACAACTCTTCTAGATCCTCAAAGAAGTGTTGTCCAAGGATCTTATTTCTCAAATGATAGAGGCCTGGGCAATGACAGAGAAAGTGGGCCTCCTCGTTGCCGCAGCCTCTACAAAGGTTTCGTTAGTCACACGTAGTTTTTTCGTGTGGTACCGCATGGTATTATGCCCCGTAATGACTCCTATTAGAGTAGAGACGGATTTTCTATGTCTCTGTATTAGTCTATTGGTTCTTACTCTGTCAAATGCAGGCCACAGCTTCCTCGTGGTGACACAAGTATCTAAAGCGGTCCACCTATTGTTAGCCTCCGTTAGGGCTTTGTTTCCTGCTTCGAGCTTGAGGGCGCAAGGCGTTATATACACCGAGGAGTCGGATTGGTCCGAGCTTAGTGCTGAGCCTCTCTAGCCAGTTCATCGGCTTTCTCATTCCCTGGTATGCCTTCATGACCAGGGACCCAGCAGAGCTTTACCTTGTGCTGTGTTCCAAGAACCTTGAGCTCTTCTCTACAACACTTCACAAGCTTCGATTTTATTTCTATAGCAGATATTGCTTTTATCGCCGCCTGGCTGTTGATGAAAAAGGTGATATCCTATCGTGGTATTGCCCTCAGCGCAGTCTCACGAGCTGGTATTGTAACAGCTAGGACCTCTGCCTGGAAAACGCTGCTGTAGTTCGGAAGCCGAGCTGACATGGAGAGACCAAGCGTTTCAGAGAAGATGCCTGCGCCTACACCTATTTCCATTTTGGATCCATCGGTGTAAACAGCTAAGGATCGCTCGTTAGGCGTTCTGTCATTTTTCCAGTCTTCCCTGCTCGGATAGGTGCTAGAAAATGGTCTTGTGAAGTCTAGGTATGGCGTTAAGTAGTCTGTATTAGATACACTGCCTAGATATCTCTGCAGGATCGTGGTGTGACCCATTGCATTTGGTCTCCAGCTATCTGTTTGGCTTAATCTTACGGCACTATGAGCCGCCGATACGTGTATAAAGATATCTAGCGGAAGCAGATTAAGAATGGCCTCGAGTCCTGCTGTAGGTGTCGTTCTCATCGCACTGGTTGTGGCGATGCACGCTAGTCTTTGTACTTTTCTTATAGCAGCTAGGTTATTTATTTTGCTGGCTGCCTGCCACCATAAAAGGCTGCCATACGTTAGTATCGGTCTTACTACAGCTGTATACATCCATAGGATGATTTTGGGGTTCGCCCCCCAAGTCTTCCCGAATATTCTATTGCACGAGTAAAAAGCTATCGTGGCTTTTTTGACTCTTTCGTTGATGTTTAGTCTCCAGTTCAGTTTCCTATCGAGCACCAGGCCAAGGCATCTCGCACTACTGGAGATACTCAAGGGAGTAACCCTTACGGAAGGTGTTACGAATTGTGGAATTATTCTTTTGTTAGTGAATAGTACTAACTCTGTTTTCTGGGGATTAACCGCCAGCCCACATCTCTCCGTCCAGAAGTCAATGACTTCCAGCGCCCCTTCGATTTGTTCGCTCAGGGTCGGGAGAAATTTACCTGTTGCTCGCAGCACAACATCGTCCGCATATGCTATGGCCTTGACGCCGCTTTTTCTCAGTTTAAGAAGGACTTCATTCAGGACAATTATCCACAGCAGTGGAGATATAACCCCTCCTTGAGGAGTGCCTCTTGAGGCATAGACTTCAAGCTTAGTACCTCCGAGTTCAACTTTGATATGTCTTTCCTTTAGCATATTGACGATCCATTTTATCACGGAATTGTGAATATTAAGGTTCGTTAGAGTTCTATTGACCGCGTCCGTTTTGACATTGTTAAAGGCTCCTTCAATGTCTAGGAAAGCGGCTAGTGTATATTCTTTGTTTTTGAGTGATTTTTCTATTGAGCCGACAACACAGTGCAGCGCTGTCTCTACGCTTTTTCCTTTCGTATATGCGTGCCGCGTTGGGGATATGCCACCTGGGCGTAGTTTACTACGGATGTATATGTCAGCTAGTCTTTCAAAGGTCTTGAGGACAAAGGAGGTAAGGCTAATTGGCCTAAAGTCCTTCGCAGTAGTGTGGCTTGCTTTGCCGACCATGGGTATGAAGACCACTTTGACCTCTTTCCATGATCTAGGTATATACCCCCACATGAGGCTGTTGAGGTACAGTTCCTTAAGTACCGGGATGATTGTGGCTATTGTTTTCTGTTGCATGATCGGGATAATCCCGTCAGGTCCTGGGGATTTAAAGGGGGAGAATGATCCGATTGCCCACTCAATTCTTTCCTCTGTGATAAAATCCGTCGGAGTTTCCGTTACAAAACTACTGTTAGTTACGATGTTATTATCTGGATGGGTCGTACAACCCGGAAAGTGCGCTTTTAGCAGGGAGGTAAGCGATTCTACACAGGATTCAGTCCACCTTCCGTCGGGTTCCTTGAGAGATCCAAGAGTTTTTGATTCCCTGGATAGATATTTTTCTCAGTCTCGCAGATTCTGTCGTACCCTTGATTTCATTACAGAAGTGTTGCCAAGAGTGGCGTTTGGCCTTCTGTGTCTCGTTTTTGAAATTTATCTGACTGGACTTATGGTATATCGTTCCCAGTCCGCTTCTAGAATAGTTCTTTTGGCCACATTTACAAGGTGTCTACTAACTCTTCTAATTCTAGCTAGTTCAGATGACCACCATGGCGGTGATTTTTTATCTTCTCATTTGGTTTCTGGACATGCTTTGACATAGGCTTCGTTAAAGATGGATGTAATATCCTCTGCCTTGCGGTCGATGTCGGCAGGTCCGAGCCAGTTGCTATCCTGCAGGGATATGATACCTTTCCTCACCTCGTTGTTAAAGAGATCCCAGTTGGTTTTCCTGGGGTTCCTGTAAGGTTTGGGCTGATAATTTTAGTTTTTACCGTATTAATTTTCAGCCCGACGACACCTGCCTCCCTCTCCACATCTGCTGTCATTTGGTGGAGGTCCATAATTCTGTGGGAGAGTAAGCATACATCGTCAGCGTAGTCAAGATGTTTCAGTTGAGATGTAAGAGTCCATCGAATTCCTACGTTTCTCGTCAACAAAGTTGCACAAAGCACATCGCTAATCACCAATGGGAATAGTATTGGTGAAAGGATACAGCCTTGTCTTACCCCACTTTGGATCTCAAATTTCTCTGACAACCTCCGTCTGGGCAAAACATGGTATTCGGACCCTTCATATGTAGCTTTGATAATAGCAATTAGTTTATCGGGAATAGCTCCCCTGCGTAAGGCACGCCAAATAAACAGCAGGCGCAGTGGCGATCGATGTTCAACACACTGTTGGATGATAATCCGCAGGGTGTTGATCTGATCGACCCGCTTTCATTAAGATCCTTATAGATTTATTGTATACCCCAATAGTGGGATGCCTGTAAGCCTGTAAGAAGAATAAAAGAATGATTTTTTTAAACTAGGTGCTGTTCAATGGCTGACATGTCTAATAAGTTTAAAGTTTTAACTACCCCCTTTGCGAAGAGCAGCAGGTCCTTAGTAGATGACAGAGGCAGCACTCTGCCTTTGGAGACAGATTTAGTTTTTTTAAATTGGTATTTCACTCCATAGTGGTCGGAAGGAAGTCCCACTAGCCTCCTGTTGCAACCTCTGTTGTGGATCAGGCATCTCCACATGAAATGGAAGATGTATTCCCTCTCCACCAGATTACATATGATCCGTAAGATGGGTACGTAGTTCAGCGTCAATAGTTCGTCCGCAGTCTTAGCATCATCGCTATTTCTTCGTTCCTATGAAAGTACCACAGGTTTTGGACCCAAGAGGACAAGATTTTTTTTTCACATATTTTCCCGCACCGAATTCAAATACGCTGCGTTCGCCCGTTTCCCGCTACCAGGTCAGATTTTTGACATTTTGTATGTTGGTAGCGCTGCATTGTCACGTCGACATACAAACGTATTGTATTTTTCCAGATTAATATCCCAAAGTAATTCATAAAAATGCCAAGGAAGTCGTACAAAGTCAGGGCGGAGTATTTTTGGTTACGTTTGGGGCTGTTACATCGTATCGAAAAAGGGCAAGGTTAGATTAGGTTGGCTGTTCACACGAGAATGCAGACACACTTAGACCAGTGAAGGTCCTTTGTGATACCATGGATCTGATAAAGCGATGGATGCTCATGACGTCTAAGAACGCCAGATTGCCGAGATCATCAAGGAAGGGGGACCCTAGATGGTGCATTCTTTTATGCGAAAGGGCTGGACAAGTGTATAGGAGGTGAAGGATGGTTTCCTCTTCCTTTTCGTCCCTGCAGCTTCTGCAGAAGTCATTGGAGAAGAGACCAAGTCTTTTGGCGTGTTGGCCTATAAGACACTGTCCAGTGAGAACACCGACAACGCAGCTGATTTGTGTTCGCTTTAGCTTGACCAGATCGGCACTACATTTTTGATCCAGCTTAGGCCAGATCTGTCTCGAAATTTGACACGTTGAGCCGTTTTCCCATCTGAGGTTGGTCGTGCTAATAGCGTTCAGCTTTAGTAGATACTTACAAGTAGCAAGGGGCATACCCGGGGCTTGCCTGCCAGGCAGAATCCTTAGAGTGGTACCCTGTCTGGCGAGCTCGTCAGCCCTGCAATTTCCTGGAATGTCGCTGTGGCCTGGCACCCAGCATAGGTGAATGTTGAACTGCTCTGACATCTTCATAAGACTAAGAATAAACGACAGTTTAAGGCGGCCTTTGAAGTGAAGGAGAACGATTTCAGGGACTTGATTGCCGCTTGGCTGTCAGTGAAAATGCTAATATCCCTGACAGATAGTACATTACATTTCAGCCAGGGCAGGGCTTCCTTAATCGCCATGATTTCCGCCTGGAAAACGCTACAATGATCAGGGAGGCGGAGGGCAAAATCGTGACAGATTTTCTGAGAAATGCGTACTTGCATGCACTACTTCAAATTCGCTGTAAGTGAAACAAAAAAGCCATGCATACCGAAATTGTTTTACAACGCGTGCCGAATCAAGCTTTACAAATGGTGGCTATGCCACCAAATTTACTTTCCATTTTCATCGCCAAAGCTTTGGAAGGAACCACATTGACGATTGATACTTTTGCTTGTCGAAGGTGGTCGCCATAAGTTCAGAAAAATCTAGAAGCTGTACAGCTCGTTTAGTTCGTCATTGAATCTTCTCCTGCAAAACTCTTCAACGCAAACGGGACCACATATCTTACGAACAATTTTTCTTTCGAAAGGAATAGGTACCCGCTGTGACCGAATAATTTGCTGCTCCTATTCCTTGTAATAAAAAGATTGATCAGAACAAAATATTGTTATAAGGTGACTTCTTATAAAAAGCAACCAGAGCTCTAGACTTCTGATCTCTAAATCCACGATGAATACACTTTTTTCTTGACAATGCCTATGAAATAAAATAGGTCCAACCTTGTACTAATCGCAGAAAAGCTTATCCTGACGACTAATCAACTGGTTCACAAGTCTTCTTTTTCAACTCCTTTTTTTACAAAATCAGACAGCATATCGCCTTCCAGTCTCAAAGACATCCTCCCCCCGTTACAGACCTATTTAGAGCACAATGCATATTGTTTTTCCTTTTTCTATACAACATTCCACTTGGGGTGGTGATAACATTGAGATTATTTAGTCGTACGAGGGTGTTTATGGGTTTCACTCTTCGCCAAGCGAATTCATCCCGGTCATCCCTTCTGGGGAAATGCTGCACGATAGCTAGCCCGCCTTGTTAGCAGCAATTTAATAGAGTCCAAAGTCAATATGTTCCTGCCGCGCCAATTCAGATCTCATTAGAAGATTGAAATGTTATGCGGATATATAAATGTATTACACCACCAACCGAGTAGCTGGCATACGTTCGTTTTCACACGACGAAGGCAGGGTGGGTTGAGGACGACGGTGGTATGGTCGGCTGGCTTACCGAGAAAGGTAATAAAATTCGACAACCACCAATGTTATTAGCTACTTAGCCTGAATTTTATTCATCGCCAAGAGTCAATTGTCGAGCGCCATCAATCAAGTTGCGTTTAATTTTAAAAACATCGCGTATCCTTTTGCTCCGACTCCTCTGATTAATGCAGGACGACGTTGTACTTTCGTCGTGTTTTTAATATGTGGACTTTTATTCATGAGGGGATTAGACACAGGCTGAAAAGCAAAAGGCGAATGTCCTATCCAAGAGGATACGAAAGGAGATTTGCTTTTTAATTTTGTGCGGTTTGGTGCGCAGATTAAGTGATTTTAAGTCCCCGTTTAACAACTGTGTTTGGTTTTTATTGGACTTGCGTTAGGGTAAGGTTGTTGAAAATGGGAGGTATGTAAGGCTTTGGTTATCCCGATTGTTTCATGCATATTTGCAGAGAAAAATTAATAAAACTGCTATCAATCTTAATTAGGATCAGGAGAGAAGGGAAGAGAGGATGATATTTGCACCAAGGGGATGCTTTGGAAAGTTCGTAAACGTGTTCTTTTGAATGATGAGGTTTGAGATATAAAAAGAAAAACCACATTAAAGTAGGGGAACACCACACCAGGCCAGTTTTGATGGTAAGTAAAAGGATGCAGAGATTTAAAAACAAACTTTTCTAAGAATTGTCTGTGCTTCTACTTTGCAACATCTACCCGCGCTTGAATTGCCTCCCATAGAGTACCCTTATCACTACCATTACATTAGACTACAGTTTAAGGATTCCCTATCCCTATCCGCCTTCGACAAAGCATTAGCCCGACTTTGTTCTCGGCGTCCCAACATGCGCAAAGGCAAATAGGTAGAGTCAGCCTTACACTCGCTTGTGTGCATCATTGAAAAATTTCTGAGCAATAAGGAATACAGAATGGCGACTTTCCTTAACATAAAGGAAGCTTTTAACAATTTCGAATCAAAGGCAATTATCGACGCACTTGCAAGTCTAAAAGTGGATACTTCGCTCGGAGTGTTGATCAATTAATTGCTAATTGTTAATAATCCTGCATTATTAACACACAGCGGGGCGGAGCATCGGCCAAAAGAATTGCCAGCTACGGAACACTCCAAGGTGGAGTGTTGTCACCTCTTCTATGGAATTTGGTAGTAAATGAGCTCCTAGTTGACCTGGAAAAGTCAGGTTGCAGAGTGATTGCCTATGCCAATAGCAGCGCTATTGCTGCCTTAGACACCCAAATACTCTAAGGGAAATCCTCCAATATGCTCTCTTTCGGCTCACCAGATGGACCTCCAAATGTGGACTGGGGGCAAACCTTCATACATCAGAACTCGTCCTCTTCACGGGGAAATGAAAGTTCTCCTCATAGACCCTCCTATTATAAATGGCACCTGTCTGAACTTCAATGAAAATGCAAATTACTTGGGTCTTATTTTGGACAGAAAACTAAATTGGAAAGCCAATCTACTAGAACGCGTAAGGAAAACTAATGTAGCTCTCTATTTCTGTAAAAGAAGCTACAGGTAGGAGCTGGGGTATGAAACCTCAAATCACTCGCTGGTTGTACGTGTCCCGTCTATGGCGTGATCGTATGGTAGCCTTCTCTTGATAGGGCTGTCCACCGCACTTAACTAGCTAAGCTGCAAAGATTAGTATGCATGTGTATCAGTGGTGCACTGAGAACTACTTCCTCTGTGGCACTAGACATTCTGTTTCATCTGCTGCCCTTACATAGATATTTTCGGCAAATAGATTGCTGCCAGTTCGGCCACCCGTCTAAAAGCCTCCTCGCAGTAGTCCAGCTATCACATTGGCTACTCCTCGATCTTTGATCTTCTCAACTTCTCAACCCATGAAGGTACGGACTACACCCCACCGAAACTGAGATTTGACCGAAACTTCCGTACGAGTATCCCTGAACGTGACGAATGGGATAATTCTCCCCCTGTTGATGTTAGTTCGGTTCACTTCTTTACAGATGGCTCTGGAACCGAAGGTGGGGTGGATTGTGGTGTTTTCTCTGAAAAGTTCAACCTTAGCAGCTCTTTCCGCTTACCCGATCACTATAGCCTTTTTCAGGCGGAAATCATGACGATTAAGGAAGCCCTGCCCTGGCTAAAATTTATGTATTTTTTGTCAGGGATACTACCATTTTCACTGACAGTCAAGCGGCAATTAAGTCCCTGGAATCGTGCTCCTTTACTTCAAAGGCCACCTTAAACTGTCGTCGAAAGTCGAAAGGTTTCGTCCTTTGTAGTCAGCTCATTAAATTGCTCTCATCTAAAATTTGTAGGACTGTATTGTTGACATGTCCAATTAGTCGCTTTCTATGCTTTCTCGCGAAGCTTCTAGTTTCAGCTTCGATTGTCGGAATTCCGAGATCTCTGTGGATATTGTCGTTTCTACTATTCCACTGTGCTTGGACGATTTCTCTTAGCACTTTATTTCGAAAAGCTTGTAAAAAATGTTCATTTGTTTTCTTGGTACAACCCCAAAGTTGTGTACCGTAGGTCCACACCGGCTTTAGCACTTGCTTGTATAGAAGCAGAGTGTTCTCAGTACTGAGCTGGGAATGTTTTCCGAGTAACCAGTACATTTCTCTATATTTGATTTCGAGTTCTTTTCGTTTCATTTCCACGTGCGAATTCCATTTCAGTCTTGCGTCGAGTGCCATTTCCAGGTATTTGGCCTCGTTTGCAAAAGGTATTCGGGCCGAGTTTAGCAAAATTGACAAGTGATTAGTTTTTATTTTAAGTGACACTCACGTGAACAGATTTGGATTCGTTGAAGTGCGTTTTGCAGTCGTTTCTTCGATTGTTTTACCTACTGCCAGGATAGCAAAAGGAGTATGAAAAACTGCGACATCTACTACGGCGATTGCTACAGACAAAAGGGACAGCGTCTTTTCGGGTGCGGATTTGTCCTTGGAGCCAGACTTAGGCAAGAAGTCTTGAGTTTCCGGTATGTGAACGAGCGCCTTATGATCAAGGCTAAATTTGCCAACATTAGCCTAATATGCGTTCTCGGCCCTCATGAGGAGAAGGACGACGCGACCAAGGATGACTTCTACCAGCTTTTGGACAAGACGTATGAGCCACGACGTTAAAATTATCCTAGGTGATTTTAACGCAAACCTAGGAAGAGAGGACGTCTTTAGAAGCGTGGTCGGAAAGCACAGCCTGCACGACATCACATCCAACAACGGACACAGGCTAATCGACTTTGCGGCGGGGCAAAACTTTGTCGTAGCTAGTACGCGGTTCCCACGTCTCGACATTCACAAAGGAACATGGCTCTCCTTTGATCGAAAAACTGTCAACCAAATCGATCACATTGCGATCGACGCAAGGACTTTCCGAGGAGCCAACGTGGACTCGGATCACTACCTAGTTGTAGCCAAGATACGAATGCGGATATCCACAACGGAGCGAAATCAACGAAATGCTGTGAGGAAATTTGACGTCGGGCGGCTACAATCGCAAGAGACCGCCAGAACCTTTGCCGATCGTGTTTCTTCTAATCTCAATCTAAGTCCTATGCCGCCAGCAGCAAATGCGGAAGACCAGTGGCAGCGTTGCCAACAAGCCATCAGAGATGCCGCCTCTCACCAGAACGAAACCCCAGTTTGATGAGGAATGCCGGCACGCACATGCAGCAAAACAAGAGGCGTACAAAGCGGCGCTGCATGGAAGGACTAGAGCTGCTTACGAGCTCTACGTGCGCAGGAGAAAAGAGGAACATCGACTTCTCAGAAAGAAGAGAAAGGAGCATGAGAAGCGCTCGATCGAGGAGATTGAGAGACTTAATTGCAGGAATAATGTTCGAAAATTGTACCAAAAGGTAAAAAGAACATACCAGGGTTTCAAAGCCAGAACAGAAGCCTGCAGGGACGAAAATGGCAACATAGTAGTAGAATCGCAGTCGGTGCTGAGAATATGGAAGGAACACGTCTGCAGACTGTTAAACGGCGATGATGATCAATATTCCGCTGTTAGGCAGAATGAGCCATTCAACAGTGACGATGGCAGTCAAGATTCCCGTCAACCCGATCAGAATGAAGTGAGAATATCGATATCTAAACTCAAATCCAACAAAGCTGCTGGAGCCGACGGCCTTGCCGCTGAGCTTTTCAAGGCAGGAGGAGATGAGTTGTTAAGGAGCATGCACCAGCTCATCTGTAAAATCTGGTCGGATGAAAGTATGCCCGATGAATGGAACCTCAGCATCGTTTGCCCGATCCTGAAGAAAGGAGACCCTCTGAACTGCGCCGAATACAAAGGTATCAGTCTCCTCAACATCGCATATAAGATCCTGTCTGCCGTATTATGTGAACGCATAAAACCGATCGTCAACAACCTGATAAGTCCTTATCAGTGCGGTTTCAGACCTGGAAAGTCCACCATTGACCAAATATTCACACTACGGCAGATCTTGGAAAAGACCCATGAATATAAAATCGACACGCACCACCTCTTCATCGATTTCAAAGTTGGTATGATAGCGTGTATAGAGACGAGTTATACAGAGCCATGTATAGTCTTGGCATCCCTGCCAAGCTCGTCCGTTTGTGCAGAATGACGATGGAGAACTCTCGCTGCTCCATCAAAGTCGGTAAGAACATCACCGAACCGTTCGATGTCAGGAAAGGTCTTAGACAAGGCGACGCGCTATCATGCGATCTCTTTAACATAGTACTTGAGAGAATTGTACGAAACTCACAAGCCAACCCCGGAGGTACAATCTTCTTCAAGTATGTACAACTACTCGCTTATGCCGATGACATTGACATAATCGGAAGAACTCAGCGGGCAGTCAATGGGGCATTTACGAGTATTGAGAACGAGGCAGCGGCGATGGGTCTAGCGGTCAATGAAAGCAAAACAAAATATATGCTGTCTACGAAAAAGGACACCCAACATCGGCGTCTTGGACAGAACGCCATAGTAGACAGATACAATTTTGAGGTAGTAAAGGATTTTGTCTACCTAGGCTCTATGGTGAACTCCGCAAATGACATCAGTTGGGAGATCACACGAAGAACTACTCTTGCCAATCGTTGTTTCTATGGGCTAAAACGGCAGTTGAGTAGCAAAGCCTTATCTCGAACTAATAAGGTAACTCTTTATAAGACACTTATCATCCCAGTCCTGCTGTATGGCGCAGAGGCATGGGTTTTGACAAAACCGGATAAGGATGCCCTTGGTTATTTCGAGAGAAAAGTTCTTCGAGCGATCTTTGGTCCCGTCTGCATAGACGGTGAGTGGAGGAGAAGGTACAATGCCGAGCTATACGGCCTGTACAAGGACATCGACTTAGCCAGAAGAGTTCACATACAGCGACTAAGATGGCTGGGTCATGTAGAGCGGATGTAGCCCGACCTTCCCGCTAAGAAAGTTTTCGAATCCAGCCCGGACGGACGGCGCAGTAGAGGACGACCTCGCGGTAGGTGGCGCAAACAAGTGGAGGGGGACCTGAACCAACTCGGCGTGCGCAACTGGAGGCAGATGGCTCGTAACCGTGCTGGCTGGAGAGGTTTGTTGGTTGAGGCCCAGGTCCACCCCGGACTGGAGCGCCATCTAAGTAAGTAAGTAAGTATGGTAGCGGTGTCATCGGCAAACATAGCAAGGATAGTGTCATCTTCGTTCGGTATATCACGAGTATATAGCAAATAGAGAAGCGGCCCAAGAACGCTTCCTTGCGGTACGCCGGCCGAAATTTCTTTGAGCTCGGAGTATTCGATTCCATGTCTAACACGAAAGAGTCTATTCCCGAGATATGATTCTAGAATATCGTATAAGCATACAGGGAGAACTTGTCGTAGTTTGCATTTCAAGCCATCATGCCACACTTTATCAAAAGCTTGCGAGACGTCAAGAAATACGCTTGAGCAAATCTTTTTTTCTTCAAGTGCTTTCTCGATTACGTCAGTAATTCTATTCAGCTGGTCAATCGTCGAATGCTTGCTTCTGAACCCAAACTGGTGGTCAGGGATAATATTATTTTCTTCTATGACCGGTTGGAGACGCCTTGATAATATCCTCTCGAAAGTTTTCGATATGATTGGAAGAAGGGAAATTGGTCTACACGATTTTACTTCATTTTGCGGTTTTCCTGGTTTTAAAACCATTATGACTTCCGCAACTTTCCATTGGCTTGGCACCTGTTTTAATCTGAGCGCAGCATTTACAATATGGAGAAGCTTAATCAATGCTTTTCTAGGTAAAACTTTGAGAATTTCTCCGGCGATCAAATCATAACCAGGAGATTTCTTAGGTTTTAGATTCACGATCTCATGCTTGAGTTCCCTTAGCGTTGCACTTGTGAGCGTTAATTCATCAGATGGTTAATCCAGCCTATTGCGGTTGTCGTAAACCACTTGACCATCGTACGGTTTAAAGGTTTCTTCCAGGTGGGCCGCAAAGACGTCCGCTTTTTCTTTATCTTCCCTCGCCTATTCATTTTGATTTAATTTGATTGGCGGCGCGGGGACTTTGGGCCTTTTGGTGCCTTTTACAGCTTTCCAAAGTGAATAATTGGAATCTTTTTTCGCTGTTAAACTTTCAAGGTAAGAGCCTATTGCACGATTCTTAAAATCCTTAATAGTCTTCTTCAACAAATTGCATAGACGATTCAAGTGTGCTTTATGCTGCGGAGCACGACTCTGTTGGCATTTTTTACGCGCTTTTCTTTTTTCCTTGACCAATTCTTTTATTTCCGGAGGATATCGTAAACCGTATAGGCGAATCCCACAGGCGGATCAGTAGAAATGCGGTGAAGTGGGAGGGTTGTGATCCCTTGTTTTCGGATCATAACCTCGCTGATAAAAGGAAGAATAAGAAGAAGAAGATATCGCAAACCGTATCTGTCCGGCGTTTTCCTTGGATTGGAAATCTCAACGAAGCGATTAACTTCAACCTCAAGTTCATAGGGTGTCGTAAGTGGAACGCTCAGTTCAACATTATCTTCAATTTCGTTCCTAAAGCCTTCCCAATTAGTTGATCGACCATTTAATCTTGCTGGCTCTAGGTTATAGACTAGTTTTTCGCTGACTGTTAAAATAACCGGGGAATGATCAGACGACGGATCAAAGCTGTCTTCGACTTTTATGTGGTTGTAAGATATTCCTTTCACAACGAAAAAATCTATCAGGTCAGGTATTTTCGAAGTATCAGTTGGCCAGTAAGTCGGTTTACCCGTCGAATGGAAATCACAACTGTACTGCTCCATAGAGCATTCTACCTTTTTTCGAGCTGTATCTTGAGCCCCAGAACGTATGTTTCGCATTAAAGTCGCCGCCGATGATAAAATTAGGTTTCAGCGATTCAAACAAGTTAGTAAAATCAGATTTTTCAAGCGCGGAACGCGGTGGACAGTAGATAGATGAGATTTTAAGAGTACGCTGACTATTTTTAACTCGAATCGTGCACAGTTGCAAAGTTTCAAGTTCTATCTTTAGGTCTTCGGATTGTTCGATGCAGTCTTTAATAAACAAGGATGATCCGCCTCTCGCTTTTCCCGAAGGGTGACAAGCGTGGTAATCATTATAGCCTTTTATTTTTAAATGCGATTCCTTTTTTACGTGGGTTTCAGAAATCAAGCAAATATCAATATTGTTTTCAGGCATGAATATTTCCAATTCGTCGAGTTTTTGCAAAAGTCCGTTTGCATTCCAAGTACATATTTTTAACATTCGTTTGTCATTCATATTTTAGTTGAAGTACGCGTTTTCTGAGAATTATTTTCAAGTTTAACCAGCCTATCAAGAACAATTTTATTTATTTTGCTTTGTTCTTCGAATTTTTCGAGAATAACCGACAAATCATGAGAGACAGGGTCTGTCGAAATTTCAACGTTTTTTGGTTTTTCGGATGCCGCGGCCTGAGCGTAAGTCTGCACTCCTGCTGTCCGATGGTCATTACCTGGCGGCTTTTTCGATGTTAACTTCTCTGTAGTTTCTTTTAAGAACATAGGTCGAGGACTTTTCTGTTGTCACTCTTTCCCTCACCGTTTTGCGCTATGAACCCGGTTGTTTTAGTTTGGCTTGTTTCTCCTCTGCATTCTTACGCCTTGGTTTAGTTTGCAGTTTGGATTTTGCAAGGGGCATAATGAGCACATCTCTCCGTTTTGGCAACTCCTTAGCTACTTAACAGCCTCTATAATTTGCCGGGTGCTTTCCCTTACAATTAGCATCTTCTTTTTCCTTTTATCAGCGAGGTTGTGATCGGAAAACAAGGGATCATAACCCTCCCACTTCACCGCATTTCTACTGATCCGCCGGTGGGGTTCGCCTATTTGACCTCAGAAAATATCGACAGGCCTGCCGATTTTGGATCACTAGGTTACTGAGGCCAATGAAATGCCGATGTCGTCGCATTTGTCTGATCCAGGCGTTTATAGGCCTGCCTTTCCTACATCGCGATGTCTTTGGAACGTGTATTGATATTGCCTTTTTAACTGGGTTCAAATGATCTCTTCTTTGAACGTGGCAATACCAGCTGAGCCGGTCGCACTCTATTTTTTGTACGATGGTTTCCTTGATGTGAAAGCTTCCACGGATCTTCGAACTTCTTATTCGATCTTTCCCTTACAATTAGCATATGTTGCAGATATGTTACATGGGGCAGGAGCTGGTATCTTTGGCACCAACTACAAGCTCTTTACACCATTCGGTCAATCCACTACTATCTTCCAAGCAGAGGGCTATGCTATCGAGCTCTGCGCCAAAGAATGCATCAGAAACCTTCGAAGATCACATATTAATATAATGACAGATAGCCAAGTAGCACTCAGGGCTCTCACGTCCTTTGGCTGGTTTGGAATTTTCTCCAGATTCTTTTGCAGCTTGTCGCACACAATAAAATCACATTAATGTGGGTCCCCGGACACAAAGGCATCTCTGCAAATGAAGCGGCTGATGAGCTTGCCAGACTAGGTGTCCAATCTCCTTACATTGGACCTGAAACCTTCTGTGGTTTTCCCACTACTTAAATCCTTTAACCCCTCGGGGGGCATAGGGCGTCAACCACGCCTGCGCGCCATCTTGTTCGAAGTTCTGCAACGCGTTTGAGCTGCCTCCAACTCATTCCTAAAGAGCTCGATTCCTCCTTAACTGTTCTGCGCCACGTTTGCCTAGGGCGTCCCGCTATTCTGCCTGCCTGGGTGAACGGATTCCACTGCATGGCGTATTTCGCAATGGAATTGTCTTCTCGCCGTAGGGTGTGTCCAATCCATTGCCACTTTCTTCTTCGTATAGTAATGCTTATAAGTTCTTGGCCCGCTCTCAGATAAAGTTGTTCGTTGGAGATGTGGTTCGGCCAAAAAATCCTCAAGATGATTCTTAAGCATTTGTTTAGGAAGACTTGCGCCTTCCAAGTACTGCACCCATAAAGCAGCACTGATTCTACGTTGGAGCGGAACAGTCGCAGCTTGGTTCTTAAGCTGATGGCATTACTTTTCCAGATTTTAGATAGCATTCCGAGTGCAGCTTTAGCCTTCCCGATTCTACTGCACACATCCAGTTCGGTGCCACCGCCATTAGCCGAGACCACACTTCCTAAATAAAGAAAGTTATCAACTTTCTCGACTTCCTGTCCGGCAATGTTAAGTTGAGCGCGATTGTTAGAAGAAGTGCTCAGGGCTTTTGTTTTGCCTGTATTTATTTTTAGCCCCACTTTGTTTGCCTCAGCTTCTGGATTTTGGGCCATCAGATGAAGATCCATTCTTCTTCTTCTTCCTTTTTATCAGCGAAAACAAGGGATCACAACCCTCCCACTTCACCGCATTTCTACTGATCCGCCTCTGGGGTTCGTCTATTTGACCTCAGAAAATATCGACAGGCCTGCCGATTTTGGATCACTAGGTTACTGAGGCCAATGAAATGCCGATGTCGTCGCATTTGTCTGATCCAGGCGTTTATAGGCCTGCCTTTCCTACATCGCGATGTCTTTGGAACGTGTATTGATATTACCTTTTTAACCGGGTTCAAATGATCTCTTCTTTGAACGCGGCAATAACAGCTGAGCCGGTCGCGCTCAATTTTTTGTATGGTGGTTTCCTTGATATGATGGTTTCCCAGATGAAGATCCATTATCCGATGTGAAAGTAGACAAACATCGTCAGCGTAATTTAGGTGTTTAAGGTAATATGTCATAGTCCAACGAATTCCATAGTTGCCTTCCGTCAATGCTGCACGGAGTACATCGCTGATAACCACCAAGAACAATAGTGGTATACAATAGTATGCACCCTTGGCGTACAAGTATACTACGACACGCCAACAAATGCTCTCACACTGGAATGAACAACCTGGCCTAAGGCATTCCAATAAATTTATGAATTTCTCAAAAAAATAGAACTAGAGACATTCTATCAATGAGAAAAGAGAATGGTAAGATCCTTACTGATTTCCTAACTGGATACTGCTCTCTCAACTACCTTCTTCTTCCTTTTATCAGCGAGGCTATGATCCGAAAACAAGGGATCACAACCCTCCCACTTCACCGCATTTCTACTGATCCGCCTGTGGGGTTCGCCTATTTGACCTCAGAAAATATCGGCAGGCCTGCCGATTTTGGATCACTCGGTTACTGAGGCCAATGAAATGCCGATGTCGTCGCATTTGTCTGATCCAGGCGTTTATAGGCCTGCCTTTCCTACATCGCGATGTCTTTGGAACGTGCATAGATATTGCCTTTTTTACAGGGTTCAAATGATCTCTTCTTTGAACGTGGCAATACCAACTGAGCCGGTCGCGCTCTATTTTTTGTACGATGGTTTCCTTGATGTGAAAGCTTCCACGGATCTTCGAACTTCTTATTCGATCAAGCTTTGTCACTCCTGCTGTCATGCGAAGCATCTTCATCTCAGCTGCCGTTAATTAACTCTCATACTTTTTGTACATCGTCCAACATTGTGAACCGTATGTGAGCGCTGGACGTACAACTGCGGTGTAAAGCCTTCCTTTCAACTTAGGGGGCATTTTTCTGTCACAAAAGATAGCGGAATTTTCTCGCCACTTCATCCACCCTACGCTTACACGATGACTGATGTCGTCATCACAAGTCGCTTTGCTATTGATCATAGATCCCAGATATTTGAACTTTTCGCACTTGGGAAGCACTGTTCCATTCAAATAAATGTCTGAAATAGGCCTGAGTGGATCAGAGAACGGGCAGCACAAGTACTCTGTCTTTTTTGAACTAATGCGATACCCATTTCCCTCCAAAACGTCCACCCACACATCAAGTGCTCGTTGCAGGGATGTAGGATCCTCACTTATGATGGCTCCATCGTCAGCAAAGAATAACTGATGTACCTTGGGGTCCATCACTTTACCTTCAAGCAGATAATCAAGGACTGTAATAAAGAGCAAAGGACTTAAAACGCTTCCCTGGTGTACCCCGACTTTGATTGGGAACTCTTCGGTTACTCCAGCGGGACATCTTGCTCTTGTCTTTGCTCCTTCGTACATGTCCATGATCATCTGTACATAGGTTTCTGGAACCCCTCGATGTCTTAGCGCCACCCATATCAGATCTCGTGGTTGTCTGTCGAATGCCTTTTCAAAGTCAACCAATACAATATGCAAATCCCTTAAAGAATCACGATGTTTTTCCATTATGATCCTTATACTTTGGATTGCATCTGTGGTTGATTTACCTGAGACAAACCCGCACTGATCATCAGATAGCCGTATTATTTTTCGCAGTCGGCCACCTAATACCCGCTCAACGATCTTCATGGTGTGTGACATCAGCTTGATCGAACGGTAGTTATCACAGTTTCGCGTATCACCCTTCCCTTTGTATACAGGGAGAAGGTAACTTTCCCTCCATTCATTCGGCATTGGATCACCTCTCACGAATTTGGAGATGAGAATTCTGAGCCATCTGAACCCGATGTCTCCCATCTTTTTCCAGAACTCAGAGGGTATCTCGTCTGGCCCAACCGCTTTTCGTTTTTTGGAGTACTTGACCGCCTCACTAACTTCTTCGACTGTAATGTCGGCTATTTCTTCACAGTTAGGGGTGGCTCTTTGAAAGTATAGCCGGGGAAACTGTTCATTTAAAAGCTCTTCACAATACTGCCGCCACCTCTGCAGAATTTTGTCGTCATCCACAAGAAGCTGGCCATGAGCATTGCTAATGAACTTTGGCGAACGAATCTCCTGAGCATTCCTCCTTCTTTGGGCGGCTATTTTGAAGATAGTGGCACTCTTGTTCATATTGTGTCGTCGCACCTCCTGGATAGCCTGGTTTGCATCAGCAACCGGGGAAAATATTTTCTCCAGCTCCCGATACAGGCCCTCCGTACTCTCTGCTTGAAGCTGAGCGCACTTCTTCTTCGCTTTTTTCTTGCAGCATCTGTATTCCATTTCGAGGCGAGCTTTTTCGTCACTATTATTAGAGGGGCACTTTGACCAAGCTTTGAAAGCCGCTTTCTTCTCATTTATCACTTTCTTAGCTTCATCACTCCACCACCATGTTTCTTTGGCGTGTTGATGGTGGCCTTTTGAAGTTCCTAGCAGTGATTTGGCCTTCTTTAAGCAAGTTCGCTGTAGGGAATCCCACATATTTTGTGCTCTACACTCTTCATCCTCAGCTCCGTTGATGGTGTGAGAGAGGTAATTCTTCATTACGAAAACAAAAGCCTCGCCTTTTTCTTTGTCCAGATTGTACCACTTGATTTTCTCAGAGACCCTTGTTTGTTTGCTTTTCTTTGGTGTTTTCATAAAAATTTCTGTTAGCAGGAGACGGTGTTGTCGAGCGATTGCCTCTCCCAGGATCACTTTGCAATCTTTTACCCGAGGCTTCATGAAACTGCCTACCAAATGGTAGTCAATCTGAGTTTCATCTCCACCACTGCTGTAAGTGATCAGGTGTCGGCTGCTCTCTCAACTACCATCTCAAGAAAATGGGCTGTATTCAATTGGACACGTGCCGTCCCTGTCTTGAAGACACCGAAACAGCCCATCACATACTCTGTGATTGAAGGGCAGGTCTAGACTGAGGCTAAAGCATTTTAACAAAGGCGTTACATCACATTCTGATGTCACCTCTTCCTAAGCTGCATTAATGAATTAGATTTCAGCTAGTTGACAACTGCTACTCAAACAACCAACCAGATCTCGCACAAAAGATCTTTTAGGTCTCAGTGCTCTGGGGGTAATTTTCTGCCCTTCCTCCCCCTTTACCTTGAAAAAAAAAATTAAGTAAGTAAAACTTTCATGTGTAATCCTGGCCTAAAACAAAACTCAATATTTGCTTCTTGTTCGTTTCTCATTTTTGTACCCATGACACAAACATACTGTCACTTCAGACACAATAACTCCGCTACTGTATGTCCAAATGTCATGAAATTTTGACAGTATATCAGTGAAGGACGCAAGTAAATTGTATGCGGGAAGAATAACCACAAGACATGATTGCCTTTTGGGGGTACAAGTAGGTAAGGTTTCTTACATTGGCAGGTATCTAACTCATTTTTGCGTCGGCTTCCCATCTAAAATCTGACACGACACGCCACTGCAACGTAGTACCTCTCTAATTCGATTTTCAATCAACTAAGGAAATCTATAGAACAAACTGACAACATTTAACACTTTCTCTTGTTGCTCGTTCCTCATACTGGACCCCGTGCCGGTCACTTTCCTCGGCGTTGATTTGAAACTATTAATCCTTCGGGGGCCCCTCTTTTCATACGATTAAGTATGAATAGTCTCAACCCATTGCCATACCGCTTCAGGTATACGCATCTATTCTGTGTGTATCTACCCTTATTCGGTGGATTCATTAAAACTGCATCTACTGCTTCAGCAATTTACCTCTCTAATTGAATTTAAACTATGGCCTACATTTCCAGCGAATCGGCTTCAACCATTGCCATTCGGTGACTCCTCCCATCACACAATTATGCTAGCTATACCCACTTTCTATTGTTATCTCTGCACACTCTACTGATTAGCGCGAGATACTTTTGGTGCCCCTATACACCACTCACAAGTGTTTATAAAAAAAAATAAAAAAAAAATAAAAAAGAAAACAAACATTTTTATGGAGCACAGTAACTAAATAAATAAAACGACCAGCGCGCAGATACCCATGATATTCGACCAGATAACGATTGTTATAGAGGTGTAATAGCTATTTGTAGATACATTGGTTTTGATAACAGAAAAAAAGTATTGATAAACCTGAAAACGGCAGCAGCGGCAGCAGCAGCAGCAAGTACGACACAAAAGTCATCGACTGTCATTCAATTGTACCCTTTAGCCCCGACGACGATGGACGCGACCGACGGCCCAATAATCATAATAATGCTCCAACAATGCCAATAGAATGTTGTTGGGAATTAAGGTTTATTGCTGCCGTTGCCGTGCATACACCCGAACGATCGTATATCATATTTTTCGGGGGGCAATCTATGATAAATAAATGTTTATATTTTTGTTTTCCTACAGTTTCGGGGGTTTTATGGGCAAGGAGCTGAGAACTAATAAAACATGATGAAGTGAGCAGTGGGCTCTGCGTTAAGCTTTTTGTGTCTTTATCTGACTCTGAAAAGTGTAGACAATTTAAAAGCTTAATTAATATCAATACGCTTGAGGTGGATAAATCACTTTTTTTTTTTTTTTTTTTTTTAATTGGAAGATTGGTTAAGAATTATTACTGCAATTGAACTTTACACATCAGGTGTCAAATGTTTTACGTCATTTTGTTGTGGTTTAAAGGTCTTTTTAGATTGCAGCGTCTAGTCATTCTAGAATAGTATTTTGAAGATTCTTTGGTAATATCAGTAGAATAAGGTATAAGGGGTTCTACATATATCTTTTCCATTGGTGAATACTTTTAGTAGGAAGTACCTGAAGCTTGGGCAGCAGCTTAATCCATCATCGATTGTCACGCTAATGGTTTGGGGTTCAAATTCTGATGCTGAGATGTATTTTTTATGAAATAGGTACACAACGTCAGTCCCATCGAAAGTTTATGCTATTCCTAATGCGAAAGCACACCACTGGCAGTAGGCTGATCATATGGCTGGGAAAATTGATCATACTGATTGATGATTGATGTGAATGACATTAGTTACTTAACGTACTTACTTACTTAGGTGGCGTTACAGTTCGGGGTGAATCTGGGCTTCAACCAAAACAGGCCTCTCCATTTAGCTCTGTCTCTTGAACCTGGCGAAATCAACGGGAGATGACTCGGACTGGGAGCTATACAAAGCCAGTCAGAGGAACTTCAAGAGCCCAACGCAAAAAGCCAGAAGACAGTCGTGGCAACGCTTCTGCGACGAGATTAAGGGTACAACAGAAACGGCCAGATTGAGGAAAATCCTCTCCAGAGAATCGAAGACTCTAGGTTCCCTAAAGAACACTGAAGGAAACTGGACCGAGTCTTGTTTAAAATCCCTTGAATTGCTTATTAAAACGCACTTCCCGGGGTGTACTACCGTACCATGTGGCAGTACTAACAACAACAATCACAGCGAATCGGAACCCCCTGCGGATTTGGTAACAGAGGACAGAATAGAGTGGGCAATAAGATCGTTCTCCCCCTTTAAATCCCCAGGACTTGATGGGATTATACCGATCATGCTGCAAAAAACTGCACCAATCATTACCCCAGTTCTCAAAAAGCTATTTGCCATTTGGAGGGAGGTAAAGGTGGTTTTCATACCCAAGGCGGGCAAGGCTTGTCACACCACCGCGAAGGACTTCAGACCAATAAGCCTTACCTCTTTCATCCTGAAAACTTTTGAAAGATTGCTCGACATCTACATACGTCGTAGACTACACGCGGGGGACTTATCCCCAGCCCAACACGCATCCACGAAGGGTAAATGTGTGGAAACTGCCCTACAACATGTTGTCGGCTCTATAGAAAAATCACTTAAGGATAAAGAGTTCACACTAGCTGCTTTTTTGGACATTGAAGGAGCCTTCAATAATGTAAATACCTAAGCGGTTAAAAGAACCCTAAGCAACCTAGACATCGACATCAGTCTAATTAACTGGATTGTTAGCATGCTCGAGCAACGGCATATAACCACTGAACTTAAGGGTTCAAAGCTCGAAGCATACGCCTCGAGGGGTACCCCTCAAGGCGGGGTAATCTCCCCACTGCTCTGGGTCATTGTTCGTAATGAGGTACTACAACAACGAAGGTACAGTGGGGTCAGAGCTACAGCGTACGCGGATGAAGTCGTGCTGCTTGCAACAGGTAAATTCCTGCCTACCCTTAGCGAACACCTTGACGGAGCCCTAAATATTCTTAGCATATGGGCCAGGAGCTGCGGTCTAAAGGTTAATCCCCAAAAAACCGAACTCGTACTTTTTACGAATAAGAGGAAAATACCGGAGTTTAGTACACCTTCTGTTGATGGTATCCCACTCAGATTGTCCGATAGCGCAAAATACCTGGGCCTTGTACTTGACCAAAAGCTCAATTGGAGATTAAATATAGAGGAAAGAATTAAGGAAGCAACAATAGCCTTTTACTCATGTAGTAGACTTTTTGGTAGAACCTGGGGATCCTCCCCCCAAAATCATACTATGGATGTATACGGCTATAGTTAGACCCATACTGACTTACGGCAATCTAGTATGGTGGCTAGCTGTCAACAAATCCACCAACTTAAAGGCAATCACCAAAGTTCAAAGACTAGTGTACATTAGCATCACCAGTGCAATGAGCACAACCCCAACCGCAGGACTCGAGGCTATCCTCAACCTGCTACCGCTAGACATCTTTATACGAACATCAGCAGCAATTAATGCTATGAGAATAAGTCAGTCAGCGAACTGGAAACCAAGCAGAACAGCTCACTCGATGATCCTACTCGATTACTTTGGCCTCATGCCCGTAACGGATTACATGACGCCAAATTTAGACTTTACAAGGCCTTCCTCTACCGCCTACCCTAGCAGGGAAGATTGGAAAAGCGGTCATATACCTAATGCCGAATCTATAGCCATCTACACAGATGGTTCAAAAATGAGCACTGGTGTAGGATCAGGTATCTTCTCCGACCCTCTAGGTGTATCAAAATCCACACGACTTCCAGACCACAGCAGTGTTTTCCAAGCAGAGGTCTTAGCAGTGACAACAGCCGCCCGTGAGTCTGCGGTAAGGGCAATACCGCCAGAAGGTATCACCATCTTTATCGACAGCCAGGCAGCTATAAAAGCGATTACTGCCATAGAAATTAAATCGAAGCTTGTGAAGTGTTGTCGAGAAGAGCTCAGGGTTCTTGGAACACAGCACAAGGTATCGCTCTGTTGGGTACCTGGACACGAGGGTATCCCAGGCAATGAGAAAGCCGACGAGCTGGCGAGAATCGGCTCAGCAGCCCCAACAGAACAAGTTGTCCCCCCTGTGTGTATCCCGCCTTGCACACTCAAGCTCTCTGCAGGGAATAAAGCCACTGAGGAGGCGAACACAAGATGGAACTCCATGGAAACTTGCGTCATCACTAGGAAGCTATGGCCATCTTTCGACAAAGCAAAGACCGAGAGAATCATCCGTAAAGATAGGAAATCCCTTTCCACCCTCGTGGGCATCATCACGGGACAAAACACTCTGCGGTACCACTTGAAGAAACTACGCCTGACGGGGGAGGAACTCTGCAGAGGCTGTGGTGACGAGGAAGTTTTTGAGGACACAAACCACTTCCTGTGCCACTGCCCGAGTCTTCAACACTCCAGGAAAAAGTTGCTTGGTAAATTTTTCTTCCAGGATCTCGAGGAACTCTCCGGCGTTTCAACAGAAAAGATGTTGAACTTCATCAAATCTTCAGGGTGGTTTGTATGCAGAAATGAAGTAAGTGACTGAGTTAGTAGTTTTTAGTTTCATTGGGTAAGGAATTACTTTTCCCCCATGGCTACCACAATGGGTTAACGCTGACCTGAGTGTGGCAGAGAGCGTCCCTCCCTGCCAGCCCACATACCTAACCTAACCTAACCTAGCTCGGTCTCTAGCTAATTGTCTCCAGTTGCGCACTCCAAGTCGGTTGAGGTCCCCCTGAACTTGTGCGCGCCACCTACGGCGAGGAAGCCTTCTACTGCATCGTCCATCCGGGTTAGATTCGAAGACTTTGCGGGCCGGAGCGTTGGTGTCCATTAGCTCTACATGCCCTAGCCATCTCAAACGTCCAATACTGACTAGATTTATGTCACTGTACAGCTCGTATAGTTCGTCATTGAATCTTCTCCTCCAAAACTCGTCATCGCAAATGGGACCGAATATCTTACGAAGAATTTTTCTCAAAGTGACCAAGTATATCTTCATCCGCTTTCAATTAAGTCCATGTTTCAGCGCCGTAAAGCAGGACTGGGATGATCAGGGTCCTATACAGAGTCTTCTTATTTGTTCGAGATAGGGCTTTACTTTTAGCCCAAAAAACAGCGATTGGCAAGAGTTATTGTTTCCTTGATTTCTGCGCTGGCGTCATTTTCAGAATTTATAGCATAGCCAAGGTAGACAAAGTCACTTACTAGCTCGAAGTTGAAGTTAAAGTTGTAGCGGTCTACTATGACGCTCTGTCCATTTCGTCGGTGTTGATTGTCCTTCTTGTTGACAGCATATGCATTCGTTTTGCCCGGGTTTATCGCTAAACTCATTTTGGCTGCGTCTGCTTCAATGCTTTCAATCGCACCGGTGACAGCCCACTGAATTCTTCCGATAATATCAATATCGTCGGCGTATGCAAGCAATTGTAAAGACTTTTGATAGATTGTGCCTCTGGTGTTGGCCTGAGAGTTCCGCACAATCCATTCAAGTACAATATTAAAGACGTCAGATGACAGCTCGTCACTTCGTCTAAAACCTTTTTGGAGATCAAAGGACTTGGTGAGGTTATTCCCGACCTTGATAGAGCAGCGAGTGTTCTCCATCGTCATCCTACACAGACAGACACATTTGGTAGGCATGTCAAAACTAGACATAGCTCTCTACATAGCTTTTCTCTATGTATGCTACCATAGGTGGTCTTGAAATCGACAAAGAGATGATGAGTATCGATTTGGAATTCTTGAGTTTTCTCCAGAATCTGTCGAAGTGTGAAGATTTCATCGATGGTGGACTTTCCTGACCTGAAACCGCAATGATAGGGGCCAATCAGGCAGTTGATAAAAGGTTTTAGGCGTTCACACAATATCGCAGAAAAGATGTTATATCCAATGTTGAGAAGGCTGATGCTTGTACCTATTTAATTAGCGGTCCATCAGCAGCTGACGATGGAGATTCTAATAGCTAAAGACAGCCGTTCCTTTTGGAAATTGGCAAGAACACTCAACGGCCAAACCCTTACAAGTGGCATTCAAGTGGAAGCATCGATCTTAGCCGAGCATTTTGAACAACTGCTTAACCCGCCATACACGAGAAGTCAACTACATTATGCGCTACCTTACCAGAGAGTGGATGTACTGGATTGCAAAATTACGTCGCAAGAAGTCTGCACAGTTATACATCGATACAACTTAAATAAGGCCCCAGGAGAGGATCGCATACTGTACGAATTCTTCAAGTATGCTACGAATGAATTTATAGAAAAGCTTACGGTTGCTTACAATTTCATTTTCGAGGTGGGGGAAGTGCCGCCCAGCTTTAAGAGAAATATAATCTTCCCACTGTTCAAAAAAGGAGATCGCGGTGATCCGAGTAACTACAGGGGCATAACCTTCCTGAACTCTATAATGGAAATCTTCACCGGAATCATCTTGGATCGGCTGTCCGCATGGGTGCAGGCAAACGAACTACTCAGTGAGTTTCAAGCGGGATTCAGAAAGAACTACTCCACAGTGGATAATATCTTCACTCTGACCAGTATGGTTAAGACTTATCTCGACAAGGGCAAAAAACTATACGCGTTCTTCGTAGACTTCAAGGCAGCTTTCGACTCCATTGCCAGAAAATCGCTGTTCTATAAACTTAGTAATCTGGGAGTGTCAACGAAAGTACTAAGGGTTATACAAAGTCTTAACGATGAAAACAGAACTGCAGTATGGGATGGTCACAACGTGTCAAACTGGTTTGATTCGCGAATGGACGTTAAACAAGGATGCCTCATGAGTCCCCTACTCTTCTCTCTGTTTCTGGACGACCTGCCAACCTTCTTGCCTGGGCGAATTGAGTTTGACGGGGTAAAAGTAAAACTCCTTATGTACGCGTATGACATAGTCAGTCTATCGGAAACGCTAACCATGATGCAAAACATGGTCAACAAATTAAAACAATACTGCAGTTTGTGGGACTTACAAGTGAACACAAATAAATTAAAAATGATGGTCTTTCGGAATAGTTTTGGGCGAAAGGTGGACTTGGCAAAGCGAAGAACTAGAAAATGTAAAGGAGTACAAGTACCTCGGGGTCATAGTAACACCGCGACTGACTTTCAAAAAACACCTACAAGAAAAATTAAAACAGGCAAAAAGAGCAATCAACTGTAGTTGGAGAGGCATACTCTGTAAAAAAAAAATTTGCTTTAAGCATAAAATATAAAATCTTTGAAGCAGAAGCGAGGTCGATCATGTGCTATGTAGCCCAAGTGTGGGGCATCTACCAATATGAAGAAGTTGAAAAGTTGTTGATGTACTTAAAATACTAAAAATATTTAGATTGCCGGAAAACACCCCAAACTATATGCTCCACCTGGAAACCGGACTGCCCCTATTATATATCTATACACTACGACTGCACTTTTTGTACATTGTAAAAGCAATGTCCCTTCTGAGCCAACGTCTGCCACATATCGTCGCAATGCATCATATACGCCGTAAACTACAATTTTTCAATGAATGGTCTAGATTGTGCAACGAACATGACGTCGAACTAACACTCTACAATGAAACAACATGGAAAACGACTTTAAAGGAACTGCTAGCGAAGATTGATTTATCCACCCGTGCCGCGTTTAGAGTAAAAGCCCAGCAAGGCCTAACTAGACATTCGTATTGTACGACCTAGGTGAAAAAAATTACTTTCACGATCAAAACACCATATACACAATATCGATGATATTCAAGACCAGAGGGGAGTTTTTGCAGTTAAATTACAGGCCGCATATAACCAACCGGAACAAGGAGGCAGAATGTTCTTTGTGCAATCTACGAGGTATCGAAGACGTACATCACCTAGTCGGAATATGTCCAATACTGAGGGGGATTAGAAGAGCACATTGGGGAAAACATAGTTTATCAACAAGCGAAATCATTTCATTCCTAAATGGCCAAAATTGGAATACACTGTCTAGCTACTTAAAGTTATCATTGAAATATCGACAGCAGGTTAGGTTAGGTTAGGTTATGTAGGGTTATGAGGTTATCATAAAACACTAGGCACCAAAGTGGGCCCATCGCGATCCCTAGGGAACCTTCACGGCAGAAGACCTAAACCCATTCTCCCAAGCAATTAATCTCCTTACAGAATCTGAAAAGATCCTTGTTATGGTTTAGGGACCTCACCTCTTCAAGGTTATCGAAGAAGTATCTTCCAAGATGCTTTAGCCTTGTCCTGGCAATTCCTTGACATTCACAGAGTATATGAGTTATATCCTCTGAGACATGTAGGTCGTCGCAGTACCTACAAACATCCGTATCGGATAACCCTAGTCTCATGGCATGCCTCCTTAGGAGACAGTGGCCAGAGAGTATTCCTATCACTGTTCTTAACCGCGATCTATCTAACTTGATTATCTCCCCAGACTTTCTGCGATCTAGCACAGGCCACAAGGTCTTAGACACCCTGTGACCATCTATGTTTGACCATCTTAGATTAGCCGTGTCAATGATTTTATCCCGAATAATTCCCTTGGCCACGCACCCTGGTGGCTTAATGCTACCAACTATATCGCTACGTGGGAGCCCCGCTCCTCTTTTAGCCAGCGCGTCGGCCTGCTCGTTGCCTTCAATATCGCAGTGTCCAGGTACCCAGCATAATCTGACAAGGTTCTGCGTACATAATGCCCTAAGCATTGTGCGGCAATTCCTGATTATATCAGATTTGGTGACGTAAGACTCTAGCGCCTTTAGCGCAGCCTGACTGTCAATGTAGATGGCGATATTCTTATCGGATATTGATCCCATCTCAAGTAATTCCGCAGCTTTAAGTACAGCTAGAACCTCTGCTTGGAACACACTGCATGTGTCCGGAAGTCTCAGGGCCACCTGTAGGTTCGTATCTCTCGAGTAAATACCTGACCCCGTGCCCTCGTTGGTCTTAGAACCATCTGTGTATATTGCAATCTCGTTATGGACAGAGACTGTCTTCCTTCGCCAGTCCTCTCTAACTGGATACAGTACTTCGTATGGTGTGTCGAAGTCTAAGGTGCCAAGTATATCGTCCGATTCGTCAGGGATACCGGGAAAAGATTCCTTGAGAATGGAGCTGTGTCCTATGTTATTAGTCCTGAAGAGACCAACGTTAGTGAGCCGAAGCGCACTATTGGCCGCTTGAAATTTAATTTGTAGGTCTAATGGTAAAAGATACAGAAATATGTCGAGTGCAGCCGTAGGTGTTGTGCGTAGAGCACCCGTGATGGCAATGCAAGCTGTTCTTTGTACCATGGCCAACATATCCCGTGTGTTTTTCGTATTCGTTGCCTTCCACCACACAAGAGCCCCATGCGTGAGTATGGGTCTGACTACCATGATGTATAGCCAGTGCATCATTGCGGGCTTCAGGCCCCATTTTTTCCCCGCGGTCCGCTTACAGATGAAAAGAGCATTATAAGCTTTGCGGACCCTTTCCTGTATGTTAAGTTTCCAATTTAGTTTCCTATCTAGCATTATCCCAAGATATCTAGCGCGATCCGAAAGGGAAAGCTCCACCCCTGCTAGCTTAGGCAGTTTGAAGGGTGGTATCTTGTATTTTTTGCTGAAGAGTACCAATTCGGTTTTATCCGGGTTGACGTGTAGTCCACACCCTCTAGCCCATTTTTCTAGACTATTAAGAGCTGATTCCATAATTTCACTTAATGTGTCAAGGAACTTGCCCTGAACTAAAATCACCACGTCGTCTGCGTAAGCAGTGACGCTTATGCCTGTGTTGCTTAGTTCTTTAAGTATCTCATCGATGACTAGAACCCAGAGGAGGGGTGAGATAACGCCTCCCTGGGGAGTCCCCCTGGTAACGGATTTTCTTATGAACTGTTTCCGATAGTGGAGTTAATGTTTCTAGTGCCTAGCATATTGCAGAGCCAATTGGTAATGCTATGCTCGACGTTCATTGTTTCCAGGGCCTGTTTGATGGCCCTTCCTTCTACGTTATTGAACGCCCCTTCTATATATAGGAAGGCTGCTGGTGCATATTCCTTATGGTGAAGGCTAGTCTCTATCTTCCCTACTACGTCGTGTAAAGCTGTTTCCACCGATTTCCCCTTCAGATATGCGTGCTGAGCTTTGCATAGAATCCCGTTGCAACACTTACTTCTGATGTGAATATCAAGAAGTCTTTCAAGTGTCTTGAGGAGGAATGACGAGAGACTTATGGGTCTGTAGTCTTTCGCTGAAGTGTGGCTTGGATTACCTGCTTTAGGTATGAATATAACCCGCACTTCCCTCCATGCCACTGGTACGTAACATGACCTTAAACAATGTTTAAAAATTTCCCTAAGCCTGCTTCTGACCTTGGCTGGAGCTTTTTGCAGCATAGCTGGCAAAATTCCATCAGGGCCTGGTGCTTTGAATGGTGCGAATGACATAATGGCCCATCGCAGATTCTTCCATGTAATGAGATTCTCTACGTCGTCCCCTATTGACCTACCATTGTACGAGTAGCTATTAGTAGTAGAATCCATTGGCGATCTACTTCCTGGGAAGTGAGCTTCAATTAACGTTTCTAAAACTTCTTCGCTACTTTCTGCCCACGAGCCGTCAGATTTTTTGATGAAGCTTGGGACAGAAGTGTCTTTGGCTAGCATCTTGCGAAGTCTGGAAGCTTCACTAGTATCCTCAATGGACTGACAAAATTCCTTCCAGGACTTTCTTTTTGATTGCCTGATTAAGTACTTAAACTTCTGCTTGCGGTCCATATATTCATCCCATGTGGTACCGTCTCCTATTTCTTTGGCCCTGTTGTAGAAATGCCTAACCTGTTTTTTCTTGGAGTTGATTTCCTTGCTCCACCAAGGAGGTTGGGACCTCTTGGACTTCTTTCTTAGTGGACAGGCCCTTTCGAATGCCATGTTCATTACTTTGCCTAAGTTATCTACCGCCTTATCTATATCTTGAGGATCGCCGTTGCGAATAGGCCCATCCTTAAGATGTTTCCTTACTAGCTCTGTATACATACCCCAGTCTGTACTTTTAGGGTTTCTGTAGCTGTTGCTAACCCTAGTCTCGAAATTAATTTGAAAGCGTATCCATCTGTGATCAGACAGAGATGCCTCCTCCAAAACCCTCCACTTTTCTACCGTTAGGTGAACAGAACAAGAAGCTAAGGTTATATCAATCACTTCTTGTCTGTTCCTTACTACAAAAGTTGGCGTAGAACCCTTGTTGCATATGGTGAGCTTGGTCGAAAGGATGAAATCAAAAAGACACTCACCTCTTGTATTAGTATCACTGCTACCCCATTGTGAGTGATGCGCATTTGCATCACAGCCCACGATGAAGAGCCAGTTGTCCTTCCTTACCAACTGCTTCAACTTCACAGATGGAATCTCCGCCTGCTCGTACGGGAGGTATGCAGAGACCAGACACAGCGGTTTACTTCCCTCTCTTTCACAGGAGACTGGTACTAGATCGCCGTCACTGAAATTATTCAAAAGAAATGCCCTTATGTTGTTTTTTAAAAGTATACAAGCCCTGATTTTACCTTCGTTGGCTTTGTAGAACAACGTGTAATTCCTGTTTTTGAGCCCTTGGATCTGGTTGTTGTCGCTGATCCATGGCTCTTGTACCAGTATGGCCGAGACGTCATGCTTGATGATATAGTTGATCAAGCATGCCGTCGCAGCCTTACTGTGATGCAGGTTTATCTGCATCACCTCCATCATCTTTGGACTCCTCCTCCTCCTCAACACCCTTGGTCATGATCTTTAGCATGACCTTCCCCATGCTATATCGCACCATCCCTTTGGTCTTTTCAAGGGGTGGCAGCGATTCCCTATTTAGGGCCAGCAAGAAGTGCTGACCAAACTGCTTCCTAGGCCCAGTCTTGAGCACCCTCCATGTATTGGCCTTCAACTCCCTGTTCTGCATGTGGAGGAGACCAAGCAGTTTTTCTGGGTAGGTGTATGGCAGCGGAACCCAGACCCAAGCTTTGGGCGGAGTGTATCTCGCCAACTCCGCCATAGTCACACACTTGAGCTGAGACCCGCTCCACACTTCCCCAACCTCCGAAATAAACTGTCTGAGGGAGTCAGCAGAGGCTTTGTTCCCACAGGCAACAACCTTCCGGCCCCCTTCCCATCCAGCACCGTCGAATTGAAGGTCACTATCCTCAGTGGAAGACATCTTCTTCCACAGAGCATCCTGAAACTTCTCCTCGACGGCAATGCACTGGTCCATGGTCAGGCGACCGCAGGGCTCCTGCTCGTTGACAATAGCAACCAGGAGCTCATCCTCCGGGTCGTAGTTCGGGCGCGCCGAAGGCGAAATACCAGCCTTCACCTTTTTCGCCGCGCTCGGTTCCACGACATCGTCGGACCTGCTCCTTTTACTTTGGAACGCCACCCTACTGGCCCCCGCAGCTGAAGTCTCCCCCTCCCTGCCTGTGCCCTCAGTTCTGCTGGGAGGCTCTACTCCACTCGTAGAGGCCCCCAGCTCCTCCCTACTTCTAGCCTCAGCTGCCTGTGCGACCGCTACCTTCCTGGCAGCCTCATCGGCTAAGACTGCCTTAGCCCGCTCAAGCTGCAACCTATCCCAAGCACTCAATATCGACAGCAAATAGTAGATGAATCATTTTAAATCACATTTGTACATGCATTAAAAAAAGTAAAATTAACTATTTATCACATTTTCAATAATACCCTGCTATGAATTGTAAATCTCTTCTATCCGGCTGAGGACAAATGCCAATGCTTGTATTTTGTGAATTTTATGAATTTTGTAATTATTTTTTTCTTATTGTCCAATAAAATCACAATTAATTATTATTTTATTATATTATATAATTAGCGGTCTTCTTTCTTACGGCTGACATTACTTGGACGAGTAAAAAATACTGTGAATTATAAAGAAACGACAAAACAACGACGCAATCCCGGAGTTTTTCTGAAAACCAATATCACCTATGTTTTAAGCTACTAGAACAATTGTACTCTCTCTGTGCGTCCTGTAAGCATGTACAGGATTACTCCATAGGTGTAGGTGAGATTAGGTTAGGTTGGCTGTCCGCACGAGAGTGCAGACACACTTAGACCAGTGAAGGTCCTTTGTGATACCAAACCAAAACAACAAAACCAACCGGAGCTTTTGATAAAGCGATGGATGCCCATGGAGTCTAAGGACGCCATATCGCCGAGGTCGTCAAGGAAGGGGGACTCTAGATGGAGCATTGTTTTATGCGACAGGGCTGGATAAGTGCATAGGTCTTCCACTTTATTTATTCCTCGCCGTGGGTGCCGTGGCGCAGTGGTTAGTGTGTCGGACCACTGCGCGTGATGTTCAATGATTGAATGCAGAAACAATAAAAAGTATTTTCACCGTCAGAAAAGATGATTTTTCGCCCAAAATAGTTGTCCAATTCAAGATGCTCTAAGGCCCAAACTGCGAAGCGATAACGAAGCGGATGGTCGTGCGCTTTCAATTGCTGAATCAATTGGTTCTTGTAAGCGAATAATACCAGATCTTTGCGCAGAATTCTCCTCAGGCTAGTGCGTGAAATGTTGAGCTGTTGAGATCGATGACGAGTTGATGTTCGTGAATTGAGTCTCACACTCTCAGTTACAGCAGCCACATTCTCGTCTGTGCGCACCGTACGACGACGGGGACCATGAGTGTTGTCCACTAGCATACCAGTCTCACGAACTTTTTGCACAAACTTGCGTACAGCAGGCGCGGTGGGTGCTTCATTTCGGCCAAAACTTCTTTTCAAAAAACGCACTGTTTGGGCTACACAGCACTCACTTTGGAAATAAGTTTTCAATATTTCCCAATGTTGTTCAAGCGTTAAGCGACTTATTTCGTTCCGCGGAGGTATGATACTGACTTTCTGTCAAGATTTCGAGAGGGAAACAGCTGTCAGTGTCAAAATAACCTATGATTCAAAAAGAAATCACTAGATGGCCCACCCGTTATACATACTCTGCCGCCATAAGTTTGGAATCACCTAGTAATTTTATGCTTTTTTCGAGTTTTTGAAGTAAATATGAATTTAACAAAAATAACGTTGATGTCAAGAATCTTGACTATAAAGTAGCTTTGAAAAGTATATGCCATATATTTCTGTAGGACCAACTAAGTAAAATAAAATTGGATTAATTTGATTAAGCCCAAATTAAAAAAAAAAATGTTTCAGCCTACTATGGAAAAAAAAATTATACTTCCAGCTCATTAAATTGATTTATTTCACAAATTTTTGCTAATTGTGCTTTTTTTAAGTATTTTCTAAAGTTTCGTTCCTAATTTAAAAAAAAAAAAATTTCCGGGTATAAATATGAGGCAGGACTCTGACAAGTTTTACTTTGTATTCAAACGGCAATAAAAATAAAACAAAAAAAAAAAGCAATTGAGCGCCGATAAGAGAGCTGTGAATATAGCTTTTCATAAGCAGGGTGATACTCTGAGAACTATTGCCGAAAAAGTTAAAGTTTCATACAAGGGAGTGCAGTGCACTGTTCAGCGTTTTCAGAAAACCGGTAGTTTGTCGGATCGTAAAAGATCAGGTAGACCAAAAATAAGGACGAAAACCGAGGAAAGAAAGCTCATAAGAATTTCCAAGAAGAATCGACGTTTAACAGCTCCTGAAATACGGGCAGAGCTGAATAGCAGTAGTAGTAGTGAATACCTTGCGCGAGCTGCTTCGACGTATTCGGATCACAGGTCGGTAAGGAATTTCCAATGTTGGTCAGGACATTGGAATAGAGATGGTGGCGGAGGAGCCCTTAATGGGCCAACGGCAGCGCTCATACTTCCGTAGTGGACTACTGGCACCGGTGTACCCGGCCCCTCGTCCTAGGGGAATAATTAAGGAACTGGCCCTCCAGGTTGGGGGTTGTGCCGTCGGGGTAACTTCCCTACCACGTAAAAAATGCATGGTTCCGAAACAACCAAAAGCCTCGGATAAGGATGACCCAACTAATGACGACCCCAGCAAACGAAATAAGGACAACGACCTTCGGATCTGTACGTGGAACGTTCTGTCCCTTTACAGACCACGTGCAGCCGAACAACTAGCAGAGGCCCTAGACTGCTATAAAGCAGATATTACCGCCATCCAGGAAGTGCGATGGGATGGGCCAGGCAAAAAGAAGATGAAAAACTGTGACATCTACTACGGTGATTGCTACAGAGGCAACAGGCAACGCTTATTCGGATGCGGATTTGTCATACGCGGCAGACTTAGGCAAGAAGTCTTAAGCTTCCGACACGTGAGCGAGCGTATTATGACTATCCGGATCAAGGCTAAATTCGCTAACATAAGCCTAATATGTGTTCATGCCCCCACAGAAGAAAAGGACCCTGCCTCCAAAGAGTGTTTCTACGAGCTCCTCGACAAAACATACGAGCAATGTCCTAAATACGACGTTAAGATCGTATTGGGCGATTTTAACGCCAAAATAGGAAAGGAGGACGTCTTCGGTAGAGCAGTCGGTAAGCATAGCCTACACGACACCACGTCTGATAACGGACTAAGGCTAATTGATTTCGCTGTGGAGCGAAATGTCACCATAGCAAGCACATGGTTTCCTCATCTCGATATTCATAAGCAGACATGGCGGTCCAATGATCATGTCACGATCAACCAAATTGATCATATTGCGATCGACGCAAGGCATGCCTCCAGTATTCTGGATGTCCGGACCTTCCGAGCGGCCAACATAGACTCGGATCATTACCTTGTTGTAGCCAAGGTACGAATGCGGATATCCCAATCTGAGCAACAAAGAAGAATCACTGTGAGAAAATTTAACGTCGAAAAGCTACAATCGCAAGAGACCGCCAGACTCTTCGCTGAACGCGTATCCCGAAATCTCTCAATCACCCCTTTGCCGCCAGCATCAAGTACCGAAGACCAGTGGCAACGCTGCCAACATGCCATCAGAAACGCCGCGACTGATGTGCTGGGTTTCGCTCGACCACCACCGCGAAACCCCTGGTTTGACGAAGAATGCCGGCGAGTGCATGCAGCAAAACAAGAGGCATACAAAGCGGCGCTGCAAAGGAAGACGAGAGCTGCTCGTGAGCTCTATGAGCAAAAGAGACGGGAAGAACATCGGCTTCTCCAAAAGAAGAAGAAAGAGCATGAGAAGCGCGCGATTGAGAATATCGAGAGTCTATACTCCAGGAACAATGTACGGAAGTTTTACCAAAAGGTAAAAAGAACGTGTCAGAGAAGTAATACCCGTACAGAAACCTGTAGAGATGAGAATGGAAACCTCGTAGTAGAATCACAGTCGGTGCTGAGAATATGGAAAAACTACTTCTGCAGACTGTATAACGGCGACGAAGACCAACATCCCGCTGTCAGGCAGAATGAACCATTCAACATGGACGATGATAGTCAAAATTTCCGTCCACCTGACCAAAACGAAGTGAGGATAGCAATATCCAAGCTAAAATCGAACAAGGCTGCTGGACCTGACGGTTTACCGGCCGAACTTTTCAAGGCAGCTGGGGATGAATTGGTAGAGTGCATACACCAACTCATTTCTAATATTTGGTCAGAGGAGTGTATGCCTGATGAATGGAATCTCAGCATCGTTTGCCCGATCCACAAGAAAGGAGACCCCCTCAACTGCGCCAATTATAGAGGCATCAGTCTCCTCAACATCGCGTACAAGATCTTTTCTGCGATATTGTGTGAACGCCTGAAACCTTTTATCAACATCCTGATTGGACCCTATCAGTGCGGTTTCAGGCCAGGAAAGTCCACCATCGATCAAATCTTCACACTTCGGCAGATCCTGGAGAAAACCCAAGAATTCCAAATCGATACTCACCACCTCTTTATCGATTTCAAGGCCGCCTATGACAGCATCTATAGAGAAGAGCTTTATAGAGCCATGTCTAGTTTTGACATCCCTGCCAAACTTGTCCGCCTGTGCAGGCTGACGATGGAGAACGCTCGCTGCTCCATCAAGGTCGGTAATGACCTCACCGAGACCTTTGATGTCAAAAAAGGCTTTAGACAAGGTGACGCGCTGTCATGTGACTTCTTCAATATTGTACTTGAACGGATTGTGCGGAACTCACAAGCCAACACCGGAGGCACAATCTATTACAAGTCTGTACAACTGCTTGCATACGCCGACGATATAGACATTATCGGAAGATCTCAGCGGGCTGTCACCGGTGCTTTTGCAAGCATTGAGGCGGAAGCGGCCAAAATGGGTTTGGCGATAAACGAGGGCAAAACCAAGTATATGCTGTCAACTAGAAGGGATAACCAACATCGACGAATTGGACAAAACGTCACCGTGGGCAGCTATAACTTCGAGGTAGTAAGGGACTTTGTCTACCTTGGCTCTGCTATAAATTCAGCAAACAAAATCAGCGCAGAAATCAATCGAAGAATAACTCTTGCCAATCGCTGTTTTTTTGGGCTTATAAGGCAATTCAACAGTAAAGCCCTCTCTCGAGCAACTAAGGAGACTCTATATAAGACTTTGATCATCCCAGTCCTACTTTACGGCGCTGAAACATGGACTTTATTAAAAGAGGATGAAGATATCCTTAGTCGCTTCGAGAGAAAAATTCTTCGTAAGATTTTCGGTCCCGTTTGCGTTGACGGGTTTTGGAGGAGAAGATTCAATCACGAACTATACGAGCTGTACAGCGACATCGACCTAGTCAAAAAACTGCGTATTGGACGTCTGAGATGGCTAGGACATGTAGAGCGAATGGACACCAACGCTCCGGCCCGCAGAGTCTTCGAATCTAACCCCGAGGGACGACGCAGTAGAGGGAATTATCGCCGTAGGTGGCGCGCACAAGTTCAAGGGGACCTCGACCAACTTGGAGTGCGCAACTGGAGGCAATTAGCTAAAGACCGAGCTAAATGGAGAGGCTTGTTGGTTGAGGCCCAGGTTCACCCCGAACTGTAGCGCCACCTAAGTAAGTAAGTGAATAGCAGTAGAGAAAAGCCTGTTTCTCTAACTACCGTGAAAAGGCGCTTGATTGAAGCAGGCTTAAAAAGCAGGGTAGCAGTTCGAAAGCCTTTGCTCAGGTCAGAAAATCGAGCTAAAAGATTGCTGTGGGCCAAAGAGCATAAAAACTGGACGATGAAGGACTGGAGCAAGGTGCTATGGACTGACGAGTCAAAATATGAGGTCTTCGGCTCATAAAGACGAGTGTATGTGAGGCGATCGGACCATGAAAAAATGCGACAAGACTGTGTTGTGCCAACTGTAAAGCACGGAGCTGGTTTCATCATGGTGTGGGGATGTTTTTGTTCCGGTGGAGTCGGAGATATCATTCGCATCGAAGGAATTTTAAACAAGGAAGGATATAAAGAAATTCTGGAGCACAACACCATACCGTCAGGACTGCGATTGATTGGAAGAAACTTCGTTTTGCAGCAGGACAATGATCCCAAACATAGCTCCAAATTATGCAGAGGGTTCTTGGCTGCTAAGGAGGCAGAAAATTTGGTCCGGAATATGGTTTGGCCAGCACAGTCTCCAGATTTAAACCCAATAGAGCTATTATGGGAAGAGCTCGATCGGAAGGTCCGCCAAACATACCCAACGTCCAAAGATAATTTGTGGAACCTTCTTAATGAAGGTTTCTATCGAAACAATAGAAAAACTTGTAAATAGGATGCCCAGGCTATGCGCAGCGGCCATAAAAGCAAATGGCGGATATTTCGATGAAAAGAAGGTATGAGTAAAATATGTATTATTTTGTTATTTTGTATACAATTTTGAACCCTTAATGCTTAATTGAAGCAATAATAAATATCTTTAATAAAAAGTTGATTTGGTATCTTTTATTTTAATTTTTAACAGCAAAAAATACGAAAATACAAAAATTATATGGTGATTCCAAACTTATGGCCGGCAGTGTACATATATGTCTTATTGATACCCCGAGATGAATTCGGAATTTTTTTCCAACTACGAAGTCAACAGTGGCTTTGTTTACTGAGCTCCGATTTTGAAAAAAAGAAAGGAAGGGTAAATCTATTTTATGGAACACGATCCTAACAGTTTTCTTAAAACTTTGTTCAAATTTGAGTTGGTTTTGATGTATAATCATTTTTTCAATAATCCTGTGTTGAACAGTTCAGTGCATAAAATTACGGGTTTCTGTGTTCAATGAAAAGATTTCGCTTCCAAACGTGTTCCTCTTTTTATTCAGTGGCTTTGTTCCGAACCATTCTACATACTATTTTCTGCACCTGCACCTGAGAAAGAAAACATTTGTGAACAAAACTAAAATCAGCTGTTTCACAATTTATAGCCTTCATTAGCTTTTGGCTGTACTCTTCCTTAATATTAAGCAAAAGCATTTAGTGATATCCTCTTTAGAGCTAGCCTGAGGAGTGATATTCAGTGAGCACTGATCACAGTGAGCAGTTAAGCAAAAAATCGTTAAGACCAAACGAAAGAGAAATGTAGACACACGTACGTTAAACAATGAAATGCTTCCCATTTTTTCTCTGTAGAATCATACATATTTGCACAAAAATGACAAGAGGGTGGATTACGTTGCGATTTGGAATGTGCCTATGCCCACCCCATGCAAGTGATCCATCGCAAATCACAATCTTAATCACAACGATGCCCTGTGATATAGTATGTACCCTGCGCACTGAGTAGACGAGCAGTTGTATTATAGAGTAATCACAACTGTTCCCTACTCAGTAAGAAAAACAAAAAAAAACAGGGTAACGACTAGTGGTGATCACAATCACAATCACCCTTTTAACCCTCTTCAGTATTCTCTCCTAATTAAGCTGAGATTTATTTATTCACTTCATGTGAATTTGAGTTATTTTTGCATAGAGGAACATCTTAGAACATGTCTGGGCTTAATGACCATAATGCTATATATTTCTGCTCCAATTTTCCCTGACAGTTTTGACCAATTTGTGCTAATCTTTACGGTACTGTGCTACTTTTTTCTTCTATAAACAAAGATACGAGTATGCTATCAGATTGCTTATCAGGTTTAAAAAAAAAAAAAAAAAAACACGTGTAACGGTACTTTAATTACTGACTTACTCAGTTTCTCTATCTCAGTGGATATCGTTTCAAATCATTATATACCAGGATATCTGATAAAATGTTTACTTTTGATGGCACAGTCGTGTACTTTATTTCAAAAATTTTTGAACACTTACGGCATGATGGTGGTAGAAACAATGATCGTTTGAAATAACCATCCGCATATTCACAATATACATATGAATGTATGTATTTCAAATTGCGTTTATATGAAAACACACTTCACTTCACTTAGACTACCATCTCCTGCTTTCAACCTTCACGTGGTGACCGCTGGGTGTCTAGTACCTT
This sequence comes from Brachypalpus laphriformis, assembly GCA_945910035.1. NCBI lineage: Eukaryota > Metazoa > Arthropoda > Insecta > Diptera > Syrphidae > Brachypalpus > Brachypalpus laphriformis. The sequence goes on along the minus strand of OX246753.1, from coordinate 112,658,025 downwards.
GATCCGAGGATCCTTGATCCATTTGGACGATTTCTGGAGCCAGCAGATGAGAGTGGGGGAAAGAGTGCTTTCTCACTTCTTCTTGTTCCAAACGGCAGCGGACGACTTCCCTAGACGGAGTCAACGGACGCATCTGCAGTTTCAGTTGAACTTAGTGAATACCTTGCGCGAGCTGCTTCGACGTATTCAGATCACAGGTCGGAAAGGAATTTCCAATGTTGGTCAGGACCTTGGAATGGAAATGGTAGTGGACGAGTCTTTAATCGGCCAACGGCAGCGCTCATACTCCTGTAGTGGACTACTGGCACCGGTGTATCCGGACCCATCATTATAGAGGTATAACTAAGGGAACTAGGATTGCAAACGACTAACAAAGGCCTCGTAGGGGCAGCATCTCCCGATAGGTGCTGGTCCGCTAAGTAACGAGAAGGAGCCACTGCAACCGAAAACCTAGCAGCTCTGTTAGTAAGCCCTACTCCCACCTCCTCGTGGTGTCATCTGGGAATTTCTTCGGAAATTGCTAACGGGAGAGGACGAATGGCGAGTTTCTTGCGCAAAAAACAGGATAAGTGTCGGTTGCTCTGTGGCTGAGCGAGCCGCAACCGTAAAACAAACAAACTATTGCTCCGAAACGGAAACAAACGCCTCGGATACGGACTGATAATTTGTTGACGACCTTTGGCTATCGAACACGGCCAACAATCGGATTCTGGAACGCTAAGACCCTCCTGGACTCACTCAATGAAGGGCCTTATAACGCCAGATTCCTCCAATTGGAGCGCGAATTCGCACGGTATAAAATTGACATCTTAGGGCTGAGCGAAATAAGATGGTACGATGCTGGGGAATACATCTCCCCAACAAAAAGCACTGTCATGCTCTACTCTGGTAAACTAGCTGGAAGTGCACGCAGTTCCGGACTAGGACTCATGCGAACTCCAGCAGCACGTAGTGGCCTCATATCCTGGAAACCCCATAGTGACCGGATATTGGAGGCTAGGTTCCAGAGTAGAGTTAGAAAAATTACCATCATACAGTGTTATGCTCCGACTTTAGACGCGACTGAGGATGAAAAGGATGATTTTTATAGCCACTTAGGCGCCGCCTACAACCAAACGCCTAATGGGGACATCGTAATGGTGATGGGAGATCTCAATGCCAAGGTGGGTAGCGACAAATCCATGCTTAAGCACGTGATGGGAGTTCACGGCGTGGGAGACCGTATTGATAACGGTGAGCGGTTTGTGGACTTCTGCAATACCAACCACCTAGTCATTGGAGGTACGCTGTGTAAGCATAACACCTGCTATAAGATCAGTTGGGTCTCTACTGATAGGCAACGAGCATCCAACCAGATCGACCACATTGCGTTCAGTCGGCGCTTTACAAATTGTCTCCTGGACGTCCGAAACAGACGTGGAGCTGACGTCGGACAAGAACGTGATCACCATCTTATGGGAGCTCATTTACACCTTCGTACTGCATCCGTCAACAGCAACCGCTCAAACTTACTTAACATCACCAGGTTTAATATCGACAGGCTCAGGTTCCCCAAGTGCGCCAACAGTTCAGGGACCATCTTGCCTTAGAAGCAGAAGCAATCAGCAGCATAGAGAATATGGATGACCACTGGAGTGCTGTGAAAAATGCTTTTGCGACTGGGGCACGCACTTATGTCGGTAAAAAGCAGAAACACCACCGCACATGGCTTTCTAGAGACACCTGGAGACGGATCGATGAGCGTACAGCAATCAAGGTTCGGATTGCAGCGGCATCAGCAGTAGAGAGAACCGAGCCTGAAACCCAATACCCAAGAAGAAAGAAGTGCAGCGTAGTGTGAGACGTGACAAACGTCAATATGTCAACTCACTGGCCTCAAGGGCTGAAGAAGCAGCGAGTAGGTGCGACAGTAGGACTGTCTCCTATCACTGAGGAGCTCATTGGTGGTCGGAACTCAAAGCAACACCCAGTGAAGAGGTTAGACGGTAACCTTCTGATTTCGGATGAGGATTAGCTCACTAGATGGAGAGAACATTTTGCTACAGTGCTAAATCACTTAGACGATGGCGGTATGATCTTGAATTCGAAGCAACAAATTCCCGAATTCGCACCGTACCTCCCAGTAAAACTGAAATAATAACAACAATCAAGTCCCTCAAGAAGAACAAGGCGGTGGGTATTGATGGCATTCCTGCCGAGCTATTTCAAGCGGCGCCAAATACATCGGCAGATTTGCTGCATCCTCTAATACGGAGAGCGTGGGATAGTGAACAATTTCCACAGGAGTGGAAAAGGGGGATGGTCATTAAGCTTCCAAAGAAGGGTAACTTGATGGGGTGCGGTAACTGGAGAGGTATATGTGTTCTTCCAGCTGTAGCCAAAATAATAGCTAGAATAATTCTAGAACGAATTAAAGAACATTTAGATTCAACTCTCGATGTCGAACAGGCAGGCTTTCGCGCTGGATCCCCCTGCATCGACCACATAAACACCTTACGGATCATAATCGAACAATGCGTTGAGTAAAGGTCTCCGCTACATTTACTGTTTATCGACTTCGAGAAGGCTTTCGACAGCTTGAATCGAGATGCTATCTGGCTAGCATTCCAAAAAACTTATAGCTATTATCAAAGCTACATACGAGGGCGGTAAGTGTCACGTCGTGCACAATGGTAAGGTGTCGGAGGATTTTGAAATCCAAAGTGGAGTACGTCAAGTGTGCATACTGTCACCACTGTTATTCTTGGTGGTTATCAGCGATGTACTCCGTGCAGCATTGACGGAAGGCAACTATGGAATTCGTTGGACGATGACATCTTACCTTAAACACCTAGATTACGCTGACGATGTTTGTCTACTTTCACATCGGATAATGGATCTTCATTTGATGGCCCAAAATCTAGAAGCTGAGGCAAACAAAGTGGGGCTAAAAATAAACACAGCCAAAACAAAAGCCCTGAGCACTTCTAATACCCGCGCTCAACTTAACATTGCCGGACAGGAAGTCGAGAAAGTTGATAACTTTCTTTATTTAGGAAGTGTGGTCTCGGCTTATCCCGGTGGCACCGAACTGAATGTGTGCAGCAGAATTGGGAAGGCTAAAGCTGCGTTCGGAATGCTATCCAAAATCTGGAGAAGCAATGTTATCAGCTTAAGAACCAAGCTACGATTGTTCCGCTCCAACGTAGAATCAGTGCTGCTTTATGGTGCAGTACTTGGATGGTGGATACCATTAACACACGCAGGCTGCGTGCCCCTGGGGGGTTAAAGGATCTAAGTAAGTAAGTAACTAAGGGAACAGGGTCTCCAGGTTGGGGGTTGTCCTTAACTTTCCTACCACGTAAACAAAACACTAGTTCAGAAACAATAAGGACGATTCAACTCATGATGACCCAAGCAAACGAAATAAGGACAACCACCTTTGGATTTGTACGTGGAATGTTTGGACCCTTAACAGTCGACGTGCAGCGAAACAATTAGCAGAGGCCCTAGACTGCTATAAAGCAGATATAACTGCTATCCAGGAAGTGCGATAGGATGGGATGGTCAAAAAGAGGATGCAAAACTCTGATATCTACTACGGTGATTGCCCCAGAGCTTATTTGGATGCGGATTTGCTATACGCGGCAGACTTACGCGAGAAGTCTTAAGCTCCCAACACGTGACAATCCGGATCAAGGCTAAATTCGCTAGAATAAGCCAGATATGTGCTCATATCCCCATGGAAAAAAAGGACCCTGCCACCAAAGAGTTTTTCTACGAGCTCCTCGCAAAACATACGAGCAATGTCCTAAATACGATGTTAAAATCATATTGGGCGGTATTAACGTCAACATAAGACGGAACAATGTACGGAAGTTTTACCAGAAGGTAAAAAGAACGTGTAAGAGAAGCAATACCCGTACAGAAACTTCTAGAGATGAAAATGGAAACCTCGTAGTAGAATCACAGCCGCTGCTGAGAATATGGAAAAAAATACTTCCGTAGACTGTATAACGGCGGCGAAGACCAACATCACGCTACCAGGCAGAATGAACCATTCAAAATAGACGATGAGGTTAGGTTAGGTATGTGGGCTGGCAGGGAGGGACGCTCTCTGCCACACTCAGGTCAGCGTTGACCCATTGTGGTACCCATGGGGGAAAAAGTAAACCCTTACCCAATGAAACTAAAAACTACTAACTCAGTCACTTACTTCATTTCTACATACAAACCACCCTGATGATTTGATGAAGCTCAACATCTTTTCTGTTGAAACGCCGGAGAGTTCCTTGAGATCCTGGAAGAAATATTTACCAAGGAACTTTTTCCTGGAGTGTTGAAGACTCGGATAGTGGCACAGGAAGTGAGTTGTGTCCGCCAACGCTTCCTCGCCACCACAGCCTCTACAGAGTTCCTCCTCCGTCAGGCGTAGTTTCTTGAAGTGGTACCGCAGAGTGTTGTGCCCCGTGATGATGCCCACGAGGGTGGAAAGGGATTTCCTATCTTACGGAAGATTCTCTCGGTCTTTGCTTTGTCGAAAGATGGCCATAGCTTCCTAGTGATGTCGCAAGTTTCCATGGAGTTCCATCTTGTGTTCGCCTCCTCAGTGGCTTTATTCCCTGCAGCGAGCTTGAGTGTGCAAGGCGGGATACACACAGGGGGTCAACTTATTTTATTGGGGCTGCTGAACCGATTCTCACCAGCTCGTCGGCTTTCTCATTGCCTGGGATACCCTCGTGTCCAGGGAACCAAGAGAGCGATACCTTGTGCTGTGTTCCAAGAACCCTGAGCTCTTCTCGCAACACTTCACAAGCTTCGATTTAATTTCTATGGCAGTAATCGCTTTTATAGCTGCCTGGCTGTCGATAAAGATGGTGATACCTTCTGGCGGTATTGCCCTTACCGCAGACTCACGGGCGGCTGTTGTCACTGCTAAGACCTCTGCTTGGAAAACACTGCTGTGGTCTGGAAGTCGTGTGGATTTTGATACACCTAGAGGGTCGGAGAAGATACCTGATCCTACACCAGTGCTCATTTTTGAACCATCTGTGTAGATGGCTATAGATTCGGCATTAGGTATATGACCGCTTTTCCAATCTTCCCTGCTAGGGTAGGCGGTAGAGAAAGGCCTTGTAAAGTCTAAATATGGCGTCATGTAATCCGTTACGGGCATAAGGCCAAAGTAATCGAGTAGGATCATCGAGTGACCTGTTTTGCTTGGTTTCCAGTTCGCTGACTGACTTATTCTCATCGCATTAATGGCTGCTGATGTTCGTATCAAGATGTCTAGCGGTAGCAGGTTTAGGATAGCCTCGAGTCCTGCGGTTGGGGTTGTCCTCATTGCACTGGTGATGCCAATGCACGCTAGTCTTTGAACTTTGGTGATTGCCTTTAAGTTGATGGATTTGTTGACCATACTAGACTGCCGTAAGTCAGTATGGGTCTAACTATAGCCGTATACATCCATAGTATGTTTTTGGGGGAGGATCCCCAGGTTCTACCAAAAAGTCTACTACATGAGTAAAAGGCTATTATTGCTTTCTTAATTCTTTCCTCTATATTTAATCTCCAATTGAGCTTTTTGTCAAGTACAAGGCCCAGGTATTTTGCGCTATCGGACAATCTGAGTGCGATACCATCAACAGAAGGTGTACTAAACTCCGGTATTTTCCTCTTATTCGTAAAAAGTACAAGTTCGATTTTTTGGGGATTAACCTTTAGACCGCAGCTCCTGGCCCATATGCTAAGAATATTTAGGGCTCCGTCAAGTTGTTCGCTAAGGGTAGGCAGGAATTTACCTGTTGCAAGCAGCACGACTTCATCCGCGTGCGCTGTAGCTCTGACCCCACTGTACCTTAGTTGTTGTAGTACCTCATTAAGAACAATGACCCAGAGCAGTGGGGAGATTACCCCGCCTTGAGGGGTACCCCTCGAGGCGTATGCTTTGAGCTTTGAACCCTTAAGTTCAGTGGTTATATGTCGTTCCTCGAGCATGCTAACAATCAAATTAGACAAATTAGACTGATGTGATGTCTAGGTTTCTTAGGGTTCTTTTAATCGCTTCTGTATTTACATTATTGCAGGCTCCTTCAATGTCCAAGAAAGCAGCTAGTGTGAACTCTTTATCCTTAAGTGATTTTTCTATAGAGCCGACAACATGATGTAGGGCAGTTTCCACACATTTACCCTTCGTGTATGCGTGTTGGGCTGGGGATAAGTCCCCCGGGCGTATTCTACTACGTATGTAGATGTCGAGCAATCTTTCAAAAGTTTTCAGGATGAAAGAGGTAAAGCTTATTGGTCTGAAGTCCTTCGCGGTGGTGTGACTAGCCTTGCCCGCCTTGGGTATGAAAACCACCTTTACCTCCCTCCATGTGACATTGTTTAAGACTACTGGCAAATAGCTTTTTGAGAACTGGGATAATGATTGGTGCAGTTTTTTGCAACATGATCGGTATAATCCCATCAAGTCCTGGGGATTTAAAGGGGGAGGACGATCTTATTGCCCACTCTATTCTGTCCTCTGTTACCAAATCTGCAGGGGGTTCCGATTCGCTGTGATTGTTGTTATTAGTACTGCCACATGGTACGGTAGTACACCCCGGGAAGTGCGTTTTAATAAGCACATCAAGGGATTCCAAACAAGACTCGGTCAAGTTTCCTTCAGTGTTCTTTAGGGAACCTAGAGTTTTCGATTCTCTGGAGAGGATTTTCCTCAATCTGGCCATTTCTGTTGTACCCTTAATCTCGTCGCAGAAGCGTTTCCACGACTCTCTTTTGGCTTTTTGCGTTGCGCTCTTGAAGTTCCTCTGACTGGCTTTGTATAGCTCCCAGTCCGAGTCAGCTCACGTTGATTTCGCCAGGTTCAAGAGTTTCCTTGTTTCTCTTCTTATTCTGGCTAGTTCTTTGGTCCACCATGGGGTGAGACTTTTGTCTTTGGTTTAGATACGGGACATGCCTTCTGGAAAGTCTCTTTGAAGACAGCAGTGATTTCCTCGGCTTTTCGGTCAATGGCCGCGGGCTCATGTAAGTAACATTCTTGTAGTAGATTCGCGTTCCTCCGCACCTCGTAACTGAAGGTAGTCCAGTCGGTCTTCCTTGGGTTTCTATGGGGTTTGGGAAAGTCGCATCTATCATTAAGATTAAATTCAATAAGTCTGTGATCGGAATAGGATTCTATCTCCAAAGTATTCCAATTGTCTATAGAGAGGGTATTTGAGTTACTTGCTAGTGTAATGTCAATAACCTCCTGCCTGTTTCTAACTACGAAAGTGGGTACGGAACCCCTATTGGCTACTAAAAGATTATGTTCGATAATAATAACACTTTTATTAGAAATCATGATTTTCATCAAAAAATCACCATCACTGATTGAAGGTGAAAATCCATGAAAATAATGGTAAATCATGATTATTGACAACCTTGAGTATGGGACTGGCTTCAACTACTTATATCACTAGCCAGCACAAACAGAGTTCATCTCATTTGGGTGCCAGGACACAGCGGATGTGAAGGAAATGAAAAAACTTACCGGCTAGCCAGAGCAGGAGCTGCGTCAAACTTTTTGATGCCAAGACCATTCTGTGGATTACCAGTGAGTACTGTAAAATGCTGTACCAAAAATTGGCTAAAAGAAAAGGCGCATCATTACTGGATGGAAACTAATCAGAGGACGTCATCGTTATTTAGGTAAATTCTCCCTTGAAGCAGAAGACCTATCTGCAAGCTCACTCAAAAGCATACTAGAGTTCATTCTTCAGCTGCCCTTCCGTTTCCATTCTTCAGCTGCCTTGACGTGGCGGAACCGCTTAAGAGTCAATGACCCTAAGAGTCCGAAAGGACCTCAGGTGAGACATCGAACTAAAGGCTGAAGACGTCTTGACTGTGACGCAAAACCTGTTGAAAGTATGATGGAAGAAACATTCACGGTATTTACTCCAGGTGGTACTCGCGCAAGTGACAATCCACCCGTGGTCTTTTCGACCTCGGCCGGAACAAGGATTCTGGAGGTCCCAACCAGCATACTCAAACCCCCCGCCTCTGGCATTGACTCGGAAATAGTAGCGATGCTTGCTTCTGAAGAATCCTGCAGCTCTGTCTCCGACTCGTTTGGTAGACTTGGCTGGAATGACGGAGAAAGTGGCGGAAAGGCTTCGGCTGGAACGTCTAATCTCTGTTTTAATAGTCGGGCAGCTGGTCCAAGTTGTGTTGGCGATGGTTTAACTCGGGATACCGAAAAAGGTGAACGAGCTCCTGAAACGGCGCACTCCGATAAGCTCCTGACTAAGAGTCAGTTGAAGAGGAGAAGAATGAAGGCGGCGATGGTGCGGTGTAAAGATGCTGCAGAGTCAGCTGAAGGCGCAAGCGCTGGTAGCAGTCAGCCCTCAATGGCGGCGGGAAAGAGGCCTAGGTCGGCAGAAAGTACTCCAACTGGAGTCGATCTATCCCTCGGACCCAACGCCGGCTCCCCTTCGGTTGGCTCGAACAGGTCAAAGCGGACGAAGCAAGTTTCGCCTACTTTCATCGGTGGAAGCGTGTGCGCATCTGATGCGCGCCCCTCTGCTGGACACACTCTTACCGGTAACGTTATCTGCGCACAAAATCTGAGAGATGCTGGTGTTGTTACCCCTAAAGGTCCCAGCACTAGCGGACAGAAATGGCATACGCAGGCAAAGCCACGGGTAAGGGTGCTCGTCTCGGCGGAAGCGTGAGTGCATCAGGTGCTCGCCCTTCCACCAAGAAGCCTCAAACCGGAGGTATTGCCCGCGCACAAAATCTGGGTGATGCGCATGCTGGAACTTCTAAAAGCTCTAGCACCAGCGGACAGAAATTGGCTGACGCGGATAAGACCCTCGGTAAGAAGCAATCCGGATCGAAGGAGCGAAGGGAGCAGATTCTGTATAGTGAAACTGCTTCCTCCGCTCTTACGCTACGAATCGCAAGAGCTGGCAATGATCACAAGATGACCGACGCGGAGTGCAAACACTGCGAAGATCGTCTGTGGGAGCTGGCTTCGGTAGCAAATGCCTGCATTCAAGTGGAGGGCTGTGCGTTAAAGAGCGGAACCTTCATGGTGAAGTGCTCCTCGCAGCAAACCCTTGAATGGCTAAGCAATGCGGCGCCGAGAATACCACCCTTGGGGACCACTTCCTTTGTGGTTCTCATGCCTATTAAGAGAACGCGCGCCATTTGCTTTATCCCGGGGAAACTCAGGAAAATGGCGGATGTGCTGACGCGTCTCCGTACCCAGAATCCTGGCCTCGACACGAGCGAATGGTTCGTCTACTCTCACGGCAAGTGCAAGAATCGGGAAAATGTGGAAGGCTCTTCGCTTGTTGTGGGTTTAGATCTTGGCTCTGTGGAGGTCTTGAAGTCTAGGTATGACATGCGTCCTTACCTGCATCGTGGAAGGATTCATTTCCGCTTAATTTCCAAATGAGTGCAAGTAATGGGCGAAAACCACCGACTATATCTATGATATTTTCGCAGATTAACCTGCATCACTCCAAGGCTGCTACCGCTCTCTTAAGTAGTAGACTTTCCATGGTGCGTACAAAACCCCACATAACATCTATCCAGGAACCATATGTGTCGAACAAGCACATATGTGGATTTGGGGGTGTTCGTGGAGTAACGGTGCTATGTGACGAGCGATCTGAAAGACCAAGAGCTTGTCTTATTGTGCCGAATTTCCTCTCAGTAAGCAAGCTTGGACAATTCTGTGGTCAGAACTTGGTTGCTGCAGCTGTAAGCTACGAAACAAACGGAAGTTGGAAAACCTTCGTCGTTGCGTCGGCTTATTTCCCTTATGATTCAGTAATGCTTCCACCACCGAAGGCGGTTGCCGAACTCATAAAGTATTGTGACACTCGGGAGACGGGACTAGTCATATGCCGCGATGCTAATGCTCAGAATACGGTCTGGGGCAGCAGCAAATGCAACATACGAGGAAACCATCTCCTAGACTTCATACTATCATCTGGTATGGCAATAAACAATGTACTTCAGGTAATAGGTACTTCAAGTCGATTACTAACTGGAAGGTACTGCCGGAAGTGTCCTTATCAGATCATAGATACATTGTTTTCCAAATCGAATGCGAAGCTTTAACTTTGCAGGAGAGGAGGAATCCGAGGAAAACCAACTGGGTGCGGTTTAGGAAAGAGCTAGACAGGTCTGTCAAAACTCCAACTAAACTCAGAATGAAACGAAAGGTTGAGGATGCTGTTCAAAACCTGACCAGTTCCTTATCAACTGTTTTGAACTGGCTTGGCCAATGACAAAAAACTCCTGCAGAACGTCGGTTCCCTGGTGGAGCCCGGAACTGCAGCGGCTTAGGAAAGAATCCAGAAAACTTCTGAACAGGTCTCTTAAGACAAATTTAGAAGGTGACTGGGATCTTTATACATCAAAGCAAAAAGACTATAAGAAGTTAATTCGGTTGTCGAAAAGTGCTTCTTATAGAGATTTTTGTGAAAAGATCGAGACACTCGGTGAAACCAGTAGGTTGGTCAAAGTCCTCAAAAGAGGTAAGCCGACCAAACCGGAGTCACTTAGACGGTCTGATGGCAAGTTTACTGAGACGAAAGCGGAAACTTTTAGTCTTCTGCTGGAGACTCACTTTCCTGGCAATCGGATAATCACTAGGTCGCAGCTTGGCTCGCTTACCCAGGCTGAGCTTGATCTAGGTCAGAAAACTCGGCGCAGCTGGTATACTGCATCAGCCGTGGTAACAGATGAGGCCATCAAATATGCTGTGGCATATTTTGATGGTTTTAAATCGCCTGGCACTGATGGAATATATCCAGCTATGCTGCAACAGGGTATAGACCAGTTGCTGCCAACACTGAAAATAATTTTCACCGCTGTTCTGGCACTGGCATATATTCCTACACCTTGGCGGACAGTCAGAGTAGCTTTCATACTAAAAAATTGGTAAGGAAGACTATTCGTTCCCCAAGAGTTTCAGAGCTATAAGTTTGACATCCTTCTTACTGAAAAGTATGGAGAGACTGGTAGAATTTCACGTGCGCAAAGTTACTTTGAAACTGCATCCACTATCGGAGATACAGCATGCCTATCAGCGGGGGAAATCCTGTGAGATCGCATTTCAAAATCTAGTGGCCAGAATTGAATGCGCGCTTGATAGGAGAGAATACGCGGTGGGTATCTTCATCGACATTGAGGGTGCTTTTGACAATGCGACTTTTGACTGCATGTGCGACTCTGCCAGACAACACGGGGTAGATGAAACATTAGTGTTGCGGATTAAAGCAATGCTAATGAATAGAACTTTGGTAGTGGATGCGGATTGTGGCCAATATGTTATGACAGGGGTAAACTAGGGGCTGTCCGCAAGGTGGCGTTCTGTCTCCATTGTTATCGTGCATGGTGGTCGACTCTCTGTTGAACACTCTAAATAGTTCTAACGTCTACGCTCAGGCATATGCGGATGATGTCGCCGTACTTTCTGTCGGTCCATGCCTGGCGACGGTCTGTGCTAACGCGCAGGCGGCGCTGGACATGATCGATGAATGGTGTACTAGGAGTAGGCTTTCGGTGAATCCTCTTAAAACTGAGGTTGTTCTTTTTACGAGAAGTAGGATTTTGACCGGTCTGACACAGCCAGTGCTAAAAGGCGTCACCATTCGCATTTCCAATGAAGCCAAATATCTGGGAGTGATTTTAGATAAGAAACTTCATTGGTCTAAACACGTCGAGTCGAAAACATCCAAGGCGCTCTCAGTCTTCTGGCAGTGTAAGGGTGCTTTTGGCAAGACTTGTGGGTTATCACCGAATAAGGTTCTCTGGACCTACACGGCTATGACAAGACCATTCCTCGCATATGCGTCGGTTGTTTGGTGGAAGGGGCTCTCGCGTAAATATGTGGTTGCCTTTTGTGCGAAACTCCAAAGAACGGCTTGTCTCGGCTGCTCGGGAGCTCTCCCGAATACGCCTGGCTCTGCTCTAGACGCTTTGCTGAACTTACCTCCCCTTGATACTTATATCATGGGCTGCACTATCAAAGCCATCCATCGTCTTAGGCGGGGCGGTTTTTGGTATACTCCACACTGGAACTTTGATGAACTTGTGCGGCACTTATCTTACGACTCCTGTCTTATGGATATGCCGTCTGATGCAATGACACCAGAACTCCAGTTGATGCGTAAATTCAGAGTCGACTTTCCTTGTGACCCGGACTGGCTTTGGCCAGAGTCTGAGCCGGGAATGGAATGTAGTCGTATTTTCATGGATGGTTCCAAAACCAGTCAAGGGTCTGGCGCTGGTGTCTTCGTGGAAGTCGACAACAATAGACTTCACTTCTCGTTAGGCAAATATGCGTCTGTTTTCCAAGCGGAAACTTATGCAGTCCTAATGGCCATGAACTATGTTGTGAAGAACAGGTGGAAGGGATGTAGCATTTGTGTCTGTAGTGGCAGTCAGGCTGCGCTTAAGGCCTTGTTTAACCCTTTAACCACTTCCAAAATAGTTCGTGAAACCAAAAACTCTTTGAACTCGGTCGCAAGGCTGAATTCTCTGTCTCTTATCTGGGTCCCAGGTCACACTGGGATATTGGGGAACGAGATCTTCGATGAGATTGCTAGACAAGGCTCAGAGGAGGCTTTCTCAGGTCCCGAACCCGCGTTGGGTCTTCCAGCGTCCTCGGTTAGGGCTTCCATTGACGATTGGGTCTCTCACGAGCACAATTGTGTGTGGCATGACTCTCCGGGATGCAGGTTGACTAAACGCATGCTCCCGGCCGTCTGTAAGAAATCAGCGGCATTCTTGCTGTCTCTCAGCAGAAAAGAGTAGACAACTTATCGGCGTCTTGACAGGCCACTTCGCTTTTGCCAAGCTTCTTAACGTGTTAGGCACTACAATCTGCAATGCTTGTGGAGAGAGCGACGACACCGCGGAACATTATCTCTGTGAGTGTCCGGCCTTTGCTCCTATCAGGTGGCAGATCTTCGGTGCGGATGTGGTGAGTGCTGGTATTGTAAGCTCCTCATCACTGAAGTGCTTGCTTGGCTTTCTTAGAAAGTCAAGGAAATTCAAATAAAATGGGTAAATCAGGGTATGCTCTCTGGCAGTACAATGGACCAGTTGTGTCTGAGTGCTCCAGTTGAGTGTTTCCTATCCCGACAAAAAAAAAAAAATACTAGAGTTCAACACCAAAATTGGATATATTGAGTGAGCTTTAAGATCAGAAGAAGTCACAATGGGCCCAATGTGACCGCAGAGATAAGGTGACCTAATCCCACCTCTTCAACAATCTACAATCTTACCACTTTGTATGATTCATCCAAGATGTACATCCGAAGTGATAAATGTAAATGAGGCTTCAACTTCAAGTCATTTTCGAAATTTAAATGAAATTTTCATTCTCCCTAAATCGATCTATAAAAAATGAAAAAAACAAACAAAAGGTCGTTTATCTTTTCTTTTAAATAAATTATCTATAATTCCTTTTATTACTTTTCTTTTCTTTAAAACTGTACACAATTTAAAAACTAATTAATATTCATTGTGCTAAAGTAATAAATTGGTGGATTTCTTTTTGAAAATATTTGCTTTTGTTTTTACAATTTTACACAACAAAAAAAAAATGAAAAATAAAATCACCATCTCTTTGAATTTGTACATAATAATTACACAGAAAGGAAAAAAGTAAAAATATTTACACACGCATTAAACTGTACGAACTTTTGTTAAATTTCAATTATTATTTACAGAAGAACAATTAGAATGAATAAATATATTTATACTTGTATTTTCTACATTTTGGGGCGCCTACCGTTGGCGGCAGACATTTTTGCAGTGCAGCAGCAAAGAAACGTCGTTGGAGAGATTTAATTTATTTTTTTTTTTAATTTCATTTATCCAATTTTTGTTTTGCCATTTTCTTTGGGAGAACATTTTTTGAGTTTATTATTGCACCAATTGAGAAATAAATTTTTAAATTTTTATTTTGTATTTTGCATTTAAAAAAAATAAATTTATTGTCCAATATTCGAGTCGCACTACTTGTGTCGTCGTTTCCGTATCCGTTTGTGTCACGCGAATGACATCAACTAGTACCATTAAGGCCACCAGCCACGATTGTGATGTGTGGCTGGCAGAAGGCCATGCTGATAGGCTCCATTTGCAGAGAGGACTAGATGATGATGGGCGGGTGGCATTGATGAGGTTACGCAGTCTTGGGGTTTACCATCGCCAAGGCAGGATTTTCCATTACGAACGAGCACGGGTACAGCAACTCGTCGTGGCGATGGCAATGCCGACGGATGGTGAGGATGCGGATGCATGGCGCCGTTGTGGTCATAGATTCCTTTCTCGTTTTGGGCCCGTTTCGTCTTGTATCGGTGGTTTTGGAACCAAATTTTCACTTGCGTTGGGGTGAGGCGGATCAGACTGGCTAAGTGCTCGCGCTCGGGGGCAGTTAGATACTTTTGTTGGCGGAATCGTCGTTCCAGTTCGTAGGTTTGGGCTTTTGTGAAAAGGACTCGTCGTTTGCGTTTTTTATGCGGCACAGAGGGATCTTGGTTGCCGCCACCGGCACCAGAGGAGTCTTGATCGTTTTCATCGTCGATAATTTCTTCATCGATGCCATCTTCAATTATGCTGTCATCGCTGTTTTTGCTGATTGTAGCGTTGGGATTGGAGAGGTTTTGAAGTTGATCGGTGGATTCGTCTGCCGATCGACTGTAGGTCTTGTAGTCTGACGAGAGGGCTGGCGATGTTTGGCAGTTGGAAGCGATGTAGGTGTATGAGACCTCGGATGTGACTGGTGAAGTACTGTCTGGACTGGCTGTTTGTTGAATTCCTAGAACGAGATAGAGAAAAGTGGGTTCGTCACTAAGAGATTTGGTTTTGCTCAGATTATTCAACAACATCTATCTACTGTTTCCAACATTTCTGAAGGAAAATATCGATATCTTGAGCCTTAAACCCCCCACAAACATCTACACCTTTAGTTTTAATCGACAACTTACCACTAAAAGGGTTACAACAACGCACACCCGTGGCAACGCATCAGGCCTAATTGCAACCAAACATTTAATCCTCCCATATAAACGAGGACGAGGAACAACAACATACAAAAAAAAAAAAAAAAACATCTGCCTCTTGTACAGATCGATACCAAACCAAACAAATTTTTACTGTATAACTTTTTAACTTACAATTAATGAGATGAATAGGCAAACGCAAGGAGGTTAACATGGAAAATTGTTTCGGGGTTTCTCGGTACACACCCTTAATTCACATACTACACACGAGAGTTGTAAGTTAGCATTCTATTATTTCAAAATAGATATGAGGCCAAACGCATTTTCTGGGTTGTTTCCGTTTACACCTATAATGTCCTTAAAATGCTGCTTCTCTCCTGCCACTTCTCCCTCGTGTTTCAATTCGATTCTTTGATGAATGAGCGCGTCCTATGTATGTATACGAGTATTCTACCTATTTTATATCCTGATTTGTCACTCGTTCTACCTTTGAATTATTGTTACCCTCCTGAACAAGGACATAGTACAATAACAATGCTGAACAATGACACAATGTGAATTCCGGACGAACCCCTAGTGTAAACCTCAAATAGAGGTGTGATCTAATATGCCATCCTTCCGGTCTGTGTGTCCGACGTTTTGTTGTTTCGTTGCCTGTTCTATTGCAGTAGAGGTTATTATTGTCTCTCACTGGTGGTATGTGCGCGACAATTGTCAACATAAAAAGGAATGACGGCAATTTAAATTGTCCCCTAATGTGTCATTTATCGTAGAGGGAAAGAGTGACTCTGCAAATGGGTGGTATTTGTTCGGGGTTGTATGCAATTGTTTGTGGGATTTTTGGTAGTTTGACATTTACTATAAAAAAATCAAAACTGGATTTGGTTAGAATTTCAGATCTCAAATTAGAAGTCATAAATTTGGACACTTAAAACGGATAGATATCTGATCTGATCTTAACTTGATGAGTTACTCAGAAGTTCTGTCCAAAAGTCTTGTAGTCGGAGATGATGCGTGAAGTCATACGTAGGAACCCGACGGCATTTCAAAGACTTCTAAATTATTTCTACTCTACACAGCGGCGCTCGAAGCCATGCTCAACCTATTTCCGATTGACATCGTCAATAAACAATCGGCTATCAGCTCGGCAATAAGATTGAGGGGCTCCAAGCAATGGAAGGAGCAACACACGGGGCACGACAAAATACTTTCGATTTATTGACTGACCTGACTTCAACAGTGGCTACAAGCACTTAATACAAAACTGAGTGAATGCAACGCTATGTCCTATACAACAATTCAGTGTCAACTTTCACGGACGGGATCAAAATAAAGGACGGAGTTAGTGCCGGAATCTTCTCAGAAGACCTGGATATACACCTCTTTTTTTAACCTTCCAAACCATTGCAGCGTTTTTCAAGCCGAAGTTACTGCGGTTCGCCAAGCCGCTGACGACACTATCACCATCGGATATTTTTATTTACTTACGTAGGTAGTCAGGCAGCCATCAAATCCCTATCATCCAGCACTACGAGTTCTGAGGCAGTGAAAGACTGCCGTGTATCTCTTTACGAGATAGCTGGTCAGTACCTCACCATTTGCTGGGTACCAGATAACTGTGACATACCGGGGAATTGTGCAGCTGACGAACTTACTCGACAAAGCTCCTCTGGTGCAAATAGCATAAGCATTACCGACATCGAAGAGTCAACGTCTTATGTTAAGTACCTTATCCAAACCGACGTGGAGAAGGTGGCAGCAACTTCGGCCAACACTTAACAAATCTCTAGGTCCATCGGACTCTTGAAACACAAGAGAGAAACCTTCTCCAAAATAACAAACATTCTCGCCGGACGCTGGGTCATAGGAAGACATGCCCTTCTTCTTCTTCTTCCTATTTCGGCGAAGTTATGATCCGAAAACAAGCGATCATAACTCTTCCACTTCCCCACATTTATACTGATCCGCCTGTAGGGTTCGCCTATTTGACCTCAGAAAATATCGGCAGGCCTCCCTATTTTGGATCACTCGGTTACTGAGGCCAATGAAATGCCGATATCGTCGCATTTGTGTGATCCAGTCGTTTGTAGATCTGCCTTTCCTGCCACGCGGTGTCTTTGAAACGTTCATTTATATTGACAGCGGAGTTTTCTCGCCACTTCATCCAGCCTACGCTTACGCGATGGTTGAGGTCCCCCTCCACTCGTTTGCGCCACCTACCGCGAGGTCGTCCTCCACTGTGCCGTCCGTCTGGGGTGGATTCGAAGACTTTCTTAGCGGGAAGGTTGGGCTCCATCCGCTCTAAATGACGCAGCCATCTTAGTCGCTGTATGTGAACTCTTCTGGCTAAGTCGATGTCCTTGTACAGGCCGTATAGTTCGGCAAAATCGCATCATCACCTCCTCGCGGTGCCCGCTGGATAGCGGATAGGATAGCTGATAGTGAACTAACGATGAGCGTATGCTGAGTCTGACGATATATGTGCAGCTGAACACTCAGACCTGCGTAAGCACATCTGGGTGAACTTCAGCACGAATATGTCTAACCGGACGAGGCATCTCTTGTTGACCTGATTGGTTGAAATATGCGTCTCAGAAGTCTAGCAAGAGCTCCTCAGAAGGAGGACGTGCGGCGGATGAATTCTCTCGATGGAATCAACGGTGACGTCTACAGACCAGCGGATACCTTACCGGAGCTACTTTAACATATTTGGAGCTGAGGTCTGTAAGGATTTTCAATACTACGTCAGGGTATTGAAAAAGAGATGATGGCGGATGAACCCTTAATGGGCCAACGGCAGCGCTCATATCCCCGAAGTGGGTTACTGACATCGGTGTATCCGGCTCCTCGTCCTAGGGGTTGCTAAAAAAGGATCTGGTCCTCCAGGTTGGGGGTTGTGCCGTCGGGTTAACTTCCCTACCACGTAAAAACCTTCGGTTACGAAACAACCAACAGCCTCGGATACGGATGAATTTACTGTTGACGACCCAAGCAAACGTAAAAAGGACAACGATTTTCGTGTCTGCACGTGGAATGTTAGGTCCCTCTACAAACCACGTGCAGCCGAACAACTATTTCAAAGCAGACATCACCGCTATCCAAGAAGTGCGATGGGATGGCCCGGGCAAAAGGAGGATGAAAAACTGCTGCGACATCTACTACGGCGATTGCTACAGACAAAAGGGACAGCGCCTATTCGGGTGCGGACTTGCCATTGGAGACAGACTTAGGCAAGAAGTCTTGAGTTTCCGGTACGTGAATAAGCGTCTCATGACTATCCGTATCAAGGCTAAATTTTTCAACATTAGCCTAATATGCGCTCACGCCTCTCACGAGAAGATGGACGACGCGACCAAGGATGACTTCTATCAGCTCTTGAACAAGACGTATGAGCAATGCCCTAGCAACGATGTTAAAATTGTCCTAGGTGATTTTAACGCAAAGCTAGGAAGAGAGGACGTCTTTAGTAGCGTGGTCGCAGAGCACAGTCTACACGACATCACATCCGACAACGGACTCAGGCTAGTCGACTTTGCAGCGGGACTAAACTTTGTCGTAGCTAGTACGAAGTTCCTACGTCTCGATATTCACAAAGGGAACATGGCTCTCCTTTTGACCAAAAACTGTCAACCAAATCGATCACATTGCGATCGACGCACGGCACTCTTTCAGTAATCTGGGTGTTCGGACTTTCCGAGGAGTCTAGGTGGACTCGGATAACTACCTAGTTCTAACCAAGGTACGGATGCGGATATCCAGAAAGGAGCGAAATCAACGAAATACTCTGAGAAAATTTGACGTCGGACGCAAGAGACCGCCCTGAGCCTTTGCCGATTGAGTTTCTTTTAATCTCAATCTAGGTCCTTTGCCGCCAGCAGCAAATGTGTAAGACCAGTGGCAGCGTTGCCAACAATCCATCAGAAATGCCGCCTCTGATATACTGGGTCTCTCTCGGCCACTACAACGAAATCCCTGCCGGCAAACACATACAGCAAAACAAGAGGCGTACAAAGCGGCGCTGCATAGAAGGACTAGAGCTGCTCGCGAGCTTTACGAGGGGAGGAGAAAAGAGGAACATCGACTTCTCAGAAAGAAGAGAAAGGAGCATGAGAAGCGCTGGATCGAGGACATTGAGAGAATTTATTCGAAAATTGTACCAAAAGGTAAAGAAAACATGCCAGGATTTCAAGGCTAGAGCAGAAGTCTGCAGGGACGAAAATGTTAATATAGTAGTAGAATCGCAGTCGGTGGTGAGGACATGAAGACTGCTAAACGGCGACGATCACCAATATTCTGCTGTCAGGCAGAATGAGCCATTTAACAGTGACGATGATAGTCAACCTGATCAGAATGAAATGATATCTAAACTTAAATCCAGAAAAGCTGCTGGAGCCGACGGCCTTGCCGCCGAACTTTTCAAGCCAGGAGGAGGTGAGTTGGTAAGGAGCATGCACCAGCTCATCTGTAAAATCTGCTCAGCATCGTTTGCCCGATCCTGAAGAAAGGAGACGCCCGAATTGCGCCAACTACAGAGGTATAATTCTCCTCAACATCGCATATAAGATCCTGTCTGCCGTATTATGTGAATGGCTATAACCGATCGTCAGCAACCTGATAGGTCCTTATCAGTGCGGTTTCAGGCCTGAAAAGTCCACCATTGATCAAATTTTCACACTACGGCAGATCTTGGAAAAAACCCATGAATACAAAATCGATACGCATCACCTCTTCATCGATTTCAAAGTTGCCTGCGACAGCGTGTATAGAGACGAGTTATACAGAGCCATGTCTAGTCTTGGCATCCCTGCCAAGCTCGTCCGTTTGTGCAGAATGACGATGGAGAACTCTCGCTGCTCCATCAAAGTCGGTAAGAACATCACCGAACCGTTCGATGTCAGGAAAGGTCTTAGACAAGGTGGCGCGCTATCTCTTGAACATAGTACTTGAGAGAATTGTACGAAACTCACAAGCCAACACCGGAGGTACAATCTCTTACAAGTCTGTACAACTACTCGCTTATGCCGATGACATTGTATACTCGGCAATGATCAAGTAAGGCCCACTTCTGAATTCATTCATGATTTTTTATTTTGCTCTCTTGATTTTAATGTTTACGAGACACATAACAGTGGATTTTACAGTTACAGATCATTTCGAAATTTTGATTTCGCGGGCCTTCGAAGGGACAGCTATGACTTTAACTGGCACGAAATCTATAATACACCAGACATCAGTAACAAAGTTGAAATTTTTAATACCATCGTGAACAGGCTTTACAACGATTACGTTCCTATTGTTACTAAACGGGTTAAAACTAAATGTTGCCCTTGGTATAATAATGAAATTAAATTGCTTATTAGGGAGAGAGAGCGTTTCTATAGGTCATATAAACGAAATCCGACAGAGTTCAACAGGAGGCAATACACAGTTGCTCGAAAAAACGTCACTGCTGTAATCCGTTCGTCTAAGAGGACATATTTACTGAAAAAACTTGATCCTACACTGAGTTCGAAAGAGCTATGGAGAAATCTCAAAGCAGAAGGTGTAACTAAGGATAAAGGTAAACTAAAGTGCTCGTTAAACCCAGAAGATATGAGCAGGTTTTTCGCTCCTCAATCCAGTGTTCCAAACAGTCGGCATATTGAATCACATTCCTTAGGCTCTTGTCAGTCTTTTTCTTTTGACTGTGTAGGGGTAGTAGACGTTCTGGGTGCCATTCAGTCAGTCAAATCAAATGCTCTTGGTTCAGATGGCATTTTTCCAAGATTTATAAAGCTTATTTTACCTATAGTGCTCAGATTCATTCTACATATTTTTAATGCATGTATTTACAGCTGTCAGTTTCCTGAGCAATGGAAAAGAGCCATGGTTATACCAATTCCAAAAAAGGGAATCCGACATGCCCTTCAAATTTCAGGCTCATTAGTCTTTTGTGTTTTTTATTGAAAGTTTTTGAAAAAATGATCTCTAAACAGATACAAAACTATTTAACTGTGAACAATATGATATCTGATTGGCAGTCTGGTTTTCGGAATAAACATAGCTGCGAATCAGCCGTGTTAAAGGTAACTTCTGACCTTCGCTTTGCACTCGATGCTGGTAAGTTTGGGCTTATGGTCCTTTTAGACTTTTCTAAAGCATTTGATAGCATTGACCATTCAATTCTGCTTTCTAAACTTAGGAACAACTTTAATTTCTCTTCTACTGCTCTTAAGATGTTGAGTTAATACCTCACAAATAGGGTGCAGGTCGTAAAAACGGAAAGCGGAACCTCCACACCAACTTTTGTTAATTCCGGGCTACCACAGGGTTCAGTTTTGGGACCCCTGTTGTTTTCGCTCTTTATTAACGACCTTCCCGAATCATATGACCATTGCAAAGTACTGATGTATGCGGACGATGTTTCCATATACCTAGCTCGACCTATTGGTTTGATGGAAGATTGTGTTGCGCGGGTTAATGAGGATCTTTTGAGGATTCAAAGTTGGTATTTTTTAAATAAACTTTTGCTTAATCCCTTGAAAACTAAGGCTATGATCCTCTCGAGGCCTCAAGTCAATTGTTTTGATTTTCCAACCATAGTCCTTGATGGTAAAACCATTCCGTACGTCAATAAGATTAAGTATTTAGGCTTCAGGCTCTGGAATAGTCTTCCAGTCGAATTGCAGACGATTACTTCACTACCCATGTCCAAGAGGAAGATATTTCAACATTTATCAACTTAATTTAAATCAAAAATAGAATAATTCATTTGCTACTACTATTTAACTTTTACTACTACTTAAATATTATCTTTAAGGAATTCTGGTTTTTCTATTTTGTTCGAAGTTGTTGCCTTATAATTAGATACTTTATTTTAAGATTTAAAATCTTGTAGTATCATGTATTAACTCATTTAATAATAAATTGAAATTACTTTCGATTGCACCCAGCTTGTATTTAAATTTACAAGTAGCGATTGGTATATCTAGAGTATCCTTATTTAGAGGAATGGGTACAGTTGTTCCTATTCTAACGAGTTCATCAGCCTTACAATTCCCCGGAATGTCGCTATGTCCTGGCACTCAACAGAGATAAATGCTAAACATTACTGCGCCATTTCCTCAATAGACGTTCGGCAATCTAGAGCTACTAAAGAATTTATAGAGATCGATTCCAAGGATCTGATTGCTCTTTGACTGTCTGAAAATATGCGGATATCCTTGGAGGATATCACGTTTTTCTTTAGCCAAGATAATCGCCATTACTTCCGCCTGGAACATGCTACAATGATTTTGAAGACGGAAGGAGAGGTTAAGATTAAGCCTATTAGAGAAGACACCTCCACCCACTTCGTCCTTGGTTTTTGAGCCGTCAGTGTAAATATGAATCGATTCATCTTCTGCTGAGTGAACTACTCCCTCCCAGTATGACCTGGAAGAAATAGTGACGTGGAAATTGTTATCAAAAAAAAAAAGACGGGGGGTGGTATATTCCGTGTTTTCGGGAGAGATTTTGAAGTTTTTTTTTTTGATTTGTGGGACCGCATGTAAATGATTTAATTGTTTGCTTTATAACACGCCTTTTTCTTTTTGGAATAATCTTAAATTCATCAAACATACAGCTACCTGTCACGGGTAGATAAATTACTGAAAAGTCATGTATAAGCCTTCAGTCAAGTGGTCAATGTTATTGGAAATCGAAGGAGATATCTATCGCTTTTGTCTTATCTCTAATTACCTCCGATTCAGTTTTCTACTACGTTAGGTGGGAGCGACGCTCTTTGCCACACTCAGGTCAGCGATGACCCATTGTGGTAACCTTCGTTACTACTTCGTTAATTTCCACCCCGAATTTGGAGTTTTTTTTTAGCTAATTTAGAGCCTTCTTATAAAATGCAGTAAAAAGAGAGTCAACTCACCATAAAGATCATTTTCCTTCATCCACGGCCGTCCAGGATGCAGCATCGGATGCGTCAAATGGTAAGGTGTCATCTCCTCGCTAAAAGTCCCACTGCCCGGCAGGTACTGTCCAACATTATGACCGCCAGCACCAATCAAATGTGCGGCTGCTGCTGCGGCCGCCACCGCTGATCCATGATTCTGACTGCTGCCGCCATTCACATTTATACTATTGTTATTTCTACTGGTGTTGTTGTTGTTATTGCTTGGCGTATCTGTTGAATCGCCGCTACCGTCCGTCGAATTTTGATTCACATTGTTATTGTTGTTACTCGTACTATTATTGTTGTTATTGACAATTGCTGCCGCGGTGGGTTCTGTTGGTGGAACAACACTGCTGCCGCCGCCATTCACCTTTAAGTCGGCACCATCTAAGTTCAATATATCCGATATGTGAAATCCTGATGACCTCTGCGATGAAGGAACTTTAGTATCGAATAGCCTGCAAATAGATGAACCATACAGAGAACAATTAAACACCATGCTAGCATGTGTTTAGCAGGATATCGATAATGTTGTGTATCTATGTATGGATGGGTGTTGGTCATTGATAAAGGATCACACGGAGGGAAGGTGCAACCATCAGAAAACCACCAGATGTGTTACTTGCCAAGGGAAATCCCATCAAACACAGAAAGGAATAAAAAAGAATTTCAAATAACTACAAGTATATATCTTTCGAACCTCTCGATTATAATGCGTGAGTATTGTTGTTGAGTACACTTTTCTCGAGTATTTCGCGCCCGCTTATCCTCTGGTACAACCTGCATACTAAAACTGGGGAATTCTAAAATTTCCAACAGATACAACAGACAATTGTATCGAGCGAAACGAGCCCACAGATGGAAATTTGGTTGGAAAACCCATAGCAATCTAAAACATGTGTTTTGAATTTATCCGTGATATCTACCTTATGTGTGGTGTTGTGTTGTGTTGTGTGTAACAGGTAAAATGGCACGAACAAGGATTTCCCCCAGGACACTAGTTTTATTATTATTATTTTCTTTTTTTTTGTGTTTATAGGCTTAAAGTGATATTTGTCTGAGGTCACATTTTAAGGGGATTATTCGCACTTGCTGCTGAGCGGCAAAACTCCTTGCCAATATGGGTGTGTGTGAGTGCAAATAAACTATCCTTATCCTGAACTGACAAATATTGTATGATGATCCGATGATTTGCATAAACAAACGAAACCGAAAGAAGTTAATTTAATTTTTGGGCAGAGGATTTTTAAGGCTTTTTCACAGATTCTCTTAATCGGATTGAGAGAGATTTGAATTTAATCATTAAATGCTTCCGGATGGGCTTAAGCAGTTAGGGATTTAAAATGCGACTTTGAATGGAAGACTGATTTTTTTTGTCTTATTTGCAGTCGGAAAGTAGGAGAAAACCCTGTACTTAATGTTTGGATGCGGTCCTTTCTGATATTACCGTTTTTTTTTTTTTAAATTTTGTATTACTGCGAATCTACTACGCGTAGATACTGGTCACACTAGGCGAATTTTAATGAAATGTTGTCTCTGAGTAGCCGCTGATATGATTATGACACCATCCTCTTAGGTATGAATGACTACTTGACTTCTCTAGAATGATGGGCTAAGTCGTGAATTTGCATTCGCAGTTATAACTGAGAATGCGATTTCTTATTCACTGTGAATATAAACTGCTAATGCAAATTCGCAATGGAGCCATATAGGTACACCTGTCCGGCTATTTTGTCTGAGTCAGACAAAATAAAATTTTCTTTCATAAGGGAATTTTCATTTTATGGTGCAAGGGCCCAAAATCATTTTACAACTCCTTACTTGTATGTACAGTACATACAAAACGCTGGCAAAACGTTTGCGTAAGCTTTTGTGTCTATCCTACTCTTCTGAGCTCTTTCCGAGAAATTGGAAAACAGCATTTGTCCTTTTACCGACTCATTGCACTTAAGTCCCTTCTTTTCAAGGTCATCATCTTGTTGATGTGTTTAAGCAACACTTCCAGCAGTTGCTTAACGGGCAGCAAATAGAGGGAGTGATAGGGCAAGAAGAGAACTCGCTTCCAGTCAATGACGAACCAATACCACCACCCAGTATTGAAGAAGTTGCGCAGCCATCAGAAAACTTAAAAACAACACTGATGGCCTCCGAGCTGAACTTTTTAAATACGGAGGCGATATCTTGGTAGGGTGCATGCACCAAGTCCTCAGGCAAGTATGGATAGAGGAAAGTATGCCCGACGACTGGAGTATCAATTCTATATGGCCCATCTTCAAAAAAGGCGATCCTATGTCTTGTAAGAACTATCGAGGCATATCCCTGCTAAATGTCGCATATTAGATCCTATCCAACGTATTGTGTGAACGTATAAAACGTTTCTGCAACAAATTAATCGGCACGTAGGCGAACCCCACAGGCGGATCAGTAGAAATGCGGTGAAGTGGGAGGGTTGTGATCTCTTGTTTTCGGATCATAACCTCGCTGACAAAATGAAGAAGAATGCGATTAATCGGCACGTACCAGTGTGGCTTCCTGTCCAGCAGATCGACAACAGAATAGATTTTCACACTAAAACAAATTCTTGAAAAAACCAACGAATATCAAGTCGAAACCCGCCACCTTTAAAGCGGCTTATGACAGCATTCATCGTCTTGAACTCCACTAAGCGATGGCCCAATTCGAGCTACCGTCAAAACTTATCCAGAGGTGTCGCGTAACGCTGGAAAACACGCGATGTTCTGTTCAACTTGGAAACAGGTCTTCTGAACTTTTCCAAACATGCACCCGGTTCCGGCTTCTTCAATATTGTGCTGGAGGTAATAGTGCGTAGGGCAGGTGTAAACACGGAAGGCACTATCTTTCACAAATCCATCCAACTGCTGGGATACGTGGACGATATTGACATCATCGGAATATCCCGCCAAGCCGTTGTAGAGGCATTTGCGGCAATTGAAGTGTAGGCGAAACGAGTAGGTCTTGAAGTAAATGAGGACAAGACTAAGTAGACGTTGTCAACAAACAAAAAACTATCTGCTCAAAACATTGTACAGAACGTCACTGTTGATGATACAACTTCGAGGTAGTTAAGGAGTTTACCTACCTCGAAGCAAACATAAATCCCACAAATGATACCTTCGTGGAGATTCGACGAAGAATAACCTTAGCAAACCGCTGCTACTTCGATTTGGCAGAACCACTGGATTCTAAACTACTAACTCGACGGTCCAAATTAATGCTCCATAGAACGCTCATCTTACCAGTCTTGCTTTATAGCGCCGAGTGGTAAGTAAGAAAGCAGAACAAATATTGGGTACCTTTGAGCGAACAATATTTCGTCGGATTTTAGGTCCTACATGCGAGGAGGGCGAACGGACGAGAGATACAACCGCGAACTCTATGATTTTTACCAAGATGTGGATGTAGTCCAAAAAGCCAGCAAGACACGTCGACTACAGTGGCTCGGGCACATCGACCGAATGGACAACAACGCTCCAGCCAAGAGAATCTTTGAATCTCAGCACCAGGTTCTAGACGGCGAAAAAGACCGAACCTCCGGTATAAAAACCAAGCTGTCGTGGATGCCAGAAAGCTTGTTCTTCGCAACTTCAGCAGCGTACCCGGGACCGCAGAGGATGGAGGGCAGCCGTGTCTCAGACAGAGACTTTTCAAAAGGTCGGGAGCCCTTTTACGTAAGTAAATAGATCTTCTTCCATGTCAACGAAACTAAATCTAGAAATGAATGGGATTTCAGTTTCTCGGTAAAACTACGATCAGTTTACTTACGGCCATGCTGATGCAGTAGAGCCAAGATGTAATGCTTTAGCTAATCCTTTTTAACGGGAATAATAAAGAGCTTTCCAATAAGGGTGTTTGATTTTTAGAATCGAATAAAAAGAGTTATGTATGAGGTATGGGGGCATTTTTTTTATTGCGGATTAAAATACATTCAATGCTATTATGTTTTAAAAATATAATCACTCAAATACTTCCCACGATTTCTTTTGCAGGAGGCTATCTTGGCGCCGTGGCGTAAGTGGTTAGTGTGCCGGATCGCTACGCATGAGGTTCCAAGTTCGAATCCCAGAAAACATAAAAAAGTTTTTTCACGGTCTCACCTCTCGCGGGCTTCTGACAAACATCCGAGAGTATTGTTGTCTCGAAAAAACTTCTCAAATCGCCGCTCGGATACGGCACTAAACTGTAGGTCCCTTCCATTCGTGTGAAAAATATAACGCGAGTAGTTGCGAGAAGCTAGGCCCTGCCACTTAAAGAGCTGTTGCTCCAAATATTTTTTTTTTATTTATCTGAGAAACCCAATTTCGGATGACTCTTCCGCATAAATCAGGCTGCATTGTACAATGACGTTGTTTTCCAAGGAGGCTTCTGGAACTATTATGGATTGACATCGTCCCAGATCAGACAATTTTGATTACTTATGAAGCAGTTCAGCCAAAAATTTGCTTCGTCACTGAAAATAATTTTTTTTCACATGATGAACGGCGCACAATTGAAAAGAGGAGTTTTTCATGGTCAAGTGGTAGTATGACAGAACACAATCGTCACAGAGTGACCGCGTTGTCACTCTTTAAACATAACCACAGTCGGTTGTGTGGCTATTGAAAGACTCTGTATTTGTACAGTTCTTAATAACTACACTCAACGTACTATGTCATCAGTGCAATCACTGATATGATTTGAATAATGGAAAAGGGCATTAGGATGTTGCATGTCGCATTCATACCACGTACCATCTCTAGCTATACCTATATTCTCTACACTGATTTTTGACTGGTCTTTCATCAAAAACTAGCAAATTTCTAATAAGATACATAGGTACAGCCCCCGCTCGTTGCAAAAGAAAGAATCTTACGATACACGGGGATTCAAAAATGGTAAAATTATTAATGAATGACTTGTGGTGGGTCCAACCACTCAAAAAATCGTACATGCGCCCATCTCCTAGTGTTAGTCAAGGTTGGCTAAATCACCTTGTTCTGCTTAGTTTTCCTTAGAGATTTAAGAGCACCACTATTGGGTCAATAGTTAAAAGATCTCTCTACGTTATTATTAGCATCATTGAACTCTTTGACGAATACATGACGCTTCTGAAGTTATTGATGTCAATTCCTAAATTTATTTTCTAAAATAAGAACACGAACATAGTAACATTTTTTTAAATAAATGAATATACGAGTATTTTAAAAGTTAAGGCCAATTGATGTACTTTTCTCAGAACTAGTTACGTATATAGTTGAGTTTACTTCATTGTCTTCAAAGACTTCACTTTCTTCAATAAAATTCAAGAAATAAAAATAAAATGAGTGCGTGCTGTTGACTTTCAGGTTTTGTTTGCCGACTTTGTTAAGTAGCATTTGATCTTCACATGCATTGCAGTGGTCACAAGTTGTGAAAGTAGTGATCTCTCCAATTTGCATCAAAGCTTAGAATTCGCTACGTCAATATTAGTCAATAGCTACGTTAATAAAAAAAACGAATATCTCTCAAAATGCAAATAAAAATTGGTTACACGAATTTCATAGATCTTGTTTGAAGTTTCCCGCCTAACTTCTTCCCCATAGGCGTACCTACTTATGTTTGGTTAATGAAAGAAATAAATGTAAGGTTCTACATAACACCTTGTAGGAATGGGTTAAGTGTGGTTTTGAGAAGAATTTATTTGTACGTTCTTTGATGTTTTCGTTTCAATTCATGAAATTTCATTCATTAAAATGAAGGTAATTTATTCAGACATTCTTCAGAATGGATTGGATATTTAGGGTTCAATTAGCACAGTAATCTAACAGGATTGACTACTGTTTTGAGTTAATAAAAAAAAAAAATGGAATCTGACTGAGCATACACAATCTACCTGAAGAGAGAAGAGCAGCAATTTAGATTCATGATTGTTTCTAGGAATAAACTTCAATATTGGTGATATGGTAAACGGCGATGTTGGATTGATTTTCAGAAGAGTGAGGCCGCTACTTTAATTCGCGAGCTTTGCGTTGCAAACAGATAGAAATGTTCAGCAGTAGATTTGATGAATGAACAGCAAAAAGTAGAAACTATTTTAGTTCTATTACTGGTTCTTTTTTTTCTGTTTGTTTATTTATCTACTTATACACTATTACATATTATATTGTTTAAATAAATCCAAAAACTACAGAAATAATTATAACTTAAAGTATCTGACCTGAAGGGTTCTCAATACTTACAATATGATTTTTATTTTATTTATTTTTTAATGCTACTTTTTTGTTTGTTTTAAGGAGAAATGTAGAAAACCCTTATACAAATGTTTATTATTTTTATTCAACTAAACTAGAAGGGAAAACAAAAAAAACTAACTTATTCTAGGTTAAACCTAACTTAACCTACGACAGAACTGGGCCCTGATATGCGATCCCCAGCCCGTCTATACAAAGGATCAGCGAATGACAAATGTCATTCCCCTTTTAACCGGCGAACCAAAAATCACATACCAGGGCTCAGTCCTACTTAACCTAAACATTAGCTTCAACCCAGTCGAGCCACTAGTATTTCTCCCGATTAAACCGGTCGGTGTTAATTATATGCCTTTCAGGTATGCTTACGCAGTATCTTAGTACGGCATTTCGATCACCCGAGTCAATAGGCCTATTGAGAATACGTTTATCTGTTGCCCTTCTAGCAACGTGATAGATAATTGGCACGTTCGTTGAGTCCGATAAATAACCGTGTGTATCCAGATGCAAGAATGCCTCAGGTGGTATATATCCACTCTCCATAGTATTTCCGAAATACCCAGGGTTAGGGTAAAATAGACCTGACACAAGTTCGTTCTCTGTAACGTTTGCTGACCGTGCAAAATGATTCCTCACAAAATCCAGAATGAAATTGTCGATTCTGGATACACCGGAAGCGTCGAGTAGCCTCTTATTGGAGACATAATGTCGAAAGTCGGAATGTGCGCTTCTGTACATCCGCATACATGCTCGAATACATTTTCTCTCAAATAATCGGAGCTTTTCCGTATACGATGGACTTATGTTCCACCATACTGGACTCGCATAAGTCAGGATTGGACGAACGAAAGCTTGGTAACATATGACCTTCACATCGGATCTCAAATAGTTGGAGTAAAAAAGGCGTTTGAGGGACGTAAATGCTGCCCTTGCCTTTTTTAACTGTGTATTTATATGTTCCTTATAGTATAAAAATTTGTCCAAATGGACACCTAGATATTTCACACCAATCTTTGATTCGATGCGAAGACCATTAGAACTCGTGATTCGTAAATTTTTCCAGTTGCGTCTCAAATCTGAATTACCGCGTCTTACTGGGGTGCGGAACAGTATAGTTTCACATTTCGCCTTGTTGATCTTAAGCTTCCATTCGGAGCAAAATGTTTGAAGCTTATCAAAATTATTTTGAAGTTCACCTTAAATGCTTTGTATTTTTGAGCTACTTGCATACAGAATAACTTCTTCTTCTTCTTCCTTTTATCAGCGAGGCCATGATCCGAAAACAAGGGATCACAACCCTCCCACTTCACCGCATTTCTACTGATCCGCCTGTGGGGTTCGCCTATTTGACCTCAGAAAATATCGGCAGGCCTGCCGATTTTGGATCACTCGGTTACTGAGGCCAATGAAATGCCGATGTCGTCGCATTTGTCTGATCCAGGCGTTTATAGGCCTGCCTTTCCTACATCGCGATGTCTTTGGAACGTGCATTGATATTGCCTTTTTAACAGGGTTCAAATGATCTCTTCTTTGAACGTGACAATACCAACTGAGCCGGTCACGCTCTATTTTTTGTACGATGGTTTCCTTGATGTGAAAGCTTCCACGGATCTTCGAACTTCTTATTCGATCAAGCTTTGTCACTCCTGCTGTCATGCGAAGCATCTTCATCTCAGCTGCCGTTAATTTACTCTCATACTTTTTGTACATCGTCCAACATTGTGAACCGTATGTGAGCGCTGGACGTACAACTGCGGTGTAGAGCCTTCCTTTCAACTTAGGGGGCATTTTTCTGTCACAGAAGATAGCGGAATTTTCTCGCCACTTCATCCACCCTACGCTTACACGATGATTGATGTCGTCATCACAAGTTGCTTTGCTATTGATCATAGATCCCAGATATTTGAACTTTTCGCACTTGGGAAGCACTGTTCCATTCAAATAAATGTCTGGAATAGGCCTGAGTGGATCAGAGAACGGGCAGCACAAGTACTCTGTCTTTTTTGAACTAATGCGATACCCATTTCCCTCCAAAACGTCCACCCACACATCAAGTGCTCGTTGCAGGGATGTAGGATCCTCACTTATGATGGCTCCATCGTCAGCAAAGAATAACTGATGTACCTTGGGGTCCATCACTTTACCTTCAAGCAGATAATCAAGGACTGTAATAAAGAGCAAAGGACTTAAAACGCTTCCCTGGTGTACCCCGACTTTGATTGGGAACTCTTCGGTTACTCCAGCGGGGCATCTTACTTTTGTCTTTGCTCCTTCGTACATGTCCATAATCATCTGTACATAGGTTTCTGGAACCCCTCGGTGTCTTAGCGCCACCCATATCAGATCTCGTGGTTGTCTGTCGAATGCCTTTTCAAAGTCAACCAATACAATATGCAAATCCCTTAAGGAATCACGATGTTTTTCCATTATGATCCTTATACTTTGGATTGCATCTGTGGTTGATTTACCCGAGACAAACCCGCACTGATCATCAGATAGCCGTATTATTTTTCGCAGTCGGCCACCTAATACCCGCTCAACGATCTTCATGGTGTGTGACATCAGCTTGATCGAACGGTAGTTATCACAGTTTCGCGTATCACCCTTCCCTTTGTATACAGGGAGAAGGTAACTTTCCCTCCACTTGCATACAGAATAACGTCGTCAGCAAACGCTAGGGAATCATCCAAACCCTGTAGCATTTCGGAAACATATATGTTGAACAGAAGCGGAACCCATTGGTTACATTAAAACCTTAGTCGTCGTGTATTGTCCATCTGTTACCACGAATTTCTTCTTATACACCATAGATGTAATCATCTTTATAAGATGATGAGGAAATTCATATCTGATAAGTTTATATAAAAGACCGTCGATCCAAACCGTGTCGAAGGCTTTTTCGATATCCACCAGACAGGCAGCTGTACTTTTTTTGGCGTTAAGATTCCAACTAACGTCAGAAATCAATTTTGTAACAGCGTGCACCGCCGAATGGTTTCTCTTGAACCCAAATTGATTCCGCGGTATAATATCCTTTCTTTCGCACACGAACAAAATGGACTTACTAATAACAACTTCATAAACCTTCCCGATATTAGGCAGGAGACTTATTGGCCTATAATTGGAAGGATCAGAAGGATCCTTCTTCTTTTTGATTATTGGAAAAACCTTCGATGTTTTCCAATAACTCGGGAAGTAACAGTTGTTTAACATATTATTAAATATTACGCAATATTGCCGTATAATTTCGTCCGGTATATGCTTTAGAATAATATTGGGAAAGTTATCTAAACCACTTGACTTTTTGTTATTTAGTTTCCTAAATATGTATGTCAGTTCGTCTAGTGTTGTAAAATAATTGTCAGTCTGTCCTTCTGCTAGTTGGTCCGTTTTTAATCGCTCAGAGAATCTCAGAAGAGTTCGTGTTTCGCTACTGCGAAACCTCGATAGTTCGTCATTTACTTCGCTAGTTCTGCAGCTGGGTAGATCCCTAGCATGGATTGCCTCAAAATGAAAGCCGATTAAGTTTAGCTTGTCCACTTCATTATTTATAACGAAATGGTTATCCATAATGGGGCAGCGCTGGCTATTAATCTCCGCCTGAGAGAGAAGAGACTGTGAAGACAATGGAATTTTCAGTTTTGGAATTTTGATAATGTTCCGAGGCTTTAACATCTGATTAAGTTTAGGAAACATATTCCTGGAATCGGACTTCAATATATTTTCAGCGCGTTGCCTCCAATAATCGTTGACACTATTCCCAAACTGCTGAGTCAGTTTGATCAGTGTCTTCACATTTCTCAGAAGAGATTTTAACCTTTGCAGCTCTAAATTGGGCGATTCCCCTTGAAACTGACGTCGTATACGATTTATCTGAGTGATTAAAAAGCTTTTGTAGATTTGTAGGGTTTTAATGTCACGGTTTAGATAACATTCAATTCTGTCTTTGGATTTAATTTTCGGAACTGATGACCCCATAGCTTGTAACACCACCGTATTTAAATTCCTGATATAGGAATCGCATTCCTCGTTAGGAAGATTCCTATTACTAGGAATATTAGAAGAGGAAAAACAGTTCCTATATTTTCTGATGGCACAACGTTGAAGTTTGCACCACTCAGTCTGCCTAAAATTCAATTTAGGGACTTCGTGCTGCGTTGCATAACGGGCATAACTATGGTCACGGGCATTATGGTCGCTATCATACGGCAATATAGAAAGTTTATTATCGTGGATCGTTTGAATTTGCAATTGCGCGTCCGCAATGCAAAGATCAAGATATGAATTTCCAGAAGGAAAACTTGGTGCAACTGGGCTGTATAATTTGATTTTATATTCGACCTAGTACTATTACTGGTAAAGTAATGTTTATCCTTGATAGTAAAAAGTTCACTGCTGGTCTATTTACTGATATCACTAAAGCGTTTGATATGGTCAATCACCTCATTCTTCTCGAAATACCTGACCTGATCGATTTTTTCGTTGTGAAAGGAATATACCATATAAAAGTTAAAGAGAGCTTTGATCTGTCGTCTGATCATTCCCCGGTTATTTCAACATTCAGCGAAAAATTAGTCTATAACCTAGAGCCAGCGAGATTAACTGGTCGAACAACTAACTGGGAAGGCTTTAGGAACGAAATTGAAGATAATGTTGAACTGAGCGTTCCATTTACGACACCCTGTGAACTTGAGGTTGAAGTTTATTGCTTCGTTGAGATCGTACAGCTCGCCTCTTGGAATAATACGCCCAATCCAAGGAAAACACCGGTCAGATACGGTTTACGATATCCCCCGGAAATAAAAGAATTCGTCAAGGAAAAAAGCGTGTAAAAAATGACAACAGAGTCGTGCTCCGTAGCATAAAGCACACTTGAATCGTCTGTGCAATTTATTGAAGAAGACTATCAAGAATTTTAAGAATCGTGCGATAGGCTCTTACCTTGAAACTTTAACAGCGAAAAAAGATTTCAATTATTCACTTTAGAAATCCGTAAAAGGCACCAAAAGGCCCAAAGTCCCCGCGCCGCCAATCAAATTAAATCAAAATGAATGGGCGAGGGAAAATAAGGAAAAAGCTGACGTCTTTGCGGCCCACTTGGAAGAAACATTTAAACCGTACGATGGTCAAGTGGTGCACGATAACATCAATATGCCGGATTTACCATCTGACGATTTAACACTCACAAGTGCAACGCTAAGGAACTCAAACACGAGATCGAGAAATTAAAACCTAAAAAAGCTCCTGGTTATGATTTGATCGCCGGAGAAATTCTCAAAGTTTTACCTAGAAAAGCATTGATTAAGCTTCTCCATATTGTAAATGCTGCGCTCAGATTAAAACAGGTGCCAAGCCAATGGAAAGTTGCGGAAGTCATAATGGTTTTGAAACCAGGAAAACCGCCAAATGAGGTAAAATCGTTTAGACAAATTTCCCTTCTTCCAATCATATCGAAAATTTTCGAGAGGATATTATTAAGGCGTCTCCAACCGGTTATAGAAGAAAATAATCTTATCCCTGACTACCAGTTTGGGTTCTGAAGCAAGCATTCGACGATTGACCAGGTGCATAGAATTACCGACGTAATCGAGGAAGCACTTGAAGAAAAAAAGATTTGCACAAGCGTATTTCTTGACGTCTCGCAAGCCTTTGATAAGGTGTGGCATGATGTCTTGAAACCCAAACTACGACAAGTTCTCCCTGTATGCCTATACGATATTCTAGAATCATATCTCGGGAATAGACTCTTTCGTGTTAGACATGGAATCGAATACTCCGAGCTCAAAGAAATTTCGGTCGGCATACCGCATGGAAGTGTTCTTGGGCCGCTTTCTATTTGTTATATACTCATGATATACCGAATGAAGATGGCACTACCCTTGCTACATTTGCCGATGACACCGCTATCCTAGCAGTAGGCAAAACAATCGAAGAAACGACTGTAAAACTGCAAAACGCACTGAATAATGTAAATGAATGGACGAGGGACTGGCGGATCGTCCTAACGAATCTAAATCTGTGTATGTAAATGCCACTTATAAGAAAACTAATGACTTGCCAATTTTCCTAAACTCAGCCCGAATATCTTTTGCAAACGAGGCCAAATACCTGGGAATGACACTCAACGCAAGGCTGAAATGGAATTCGCACGTGAAAATGAAACGTAAGAAACTTGAAATTAAATATTGAGAAATGTACTGGTTACTCGGAAAACATTCCCAGCTCAGTACTGAGAACAAACTGCTTTTATACAAGCAAGTGCTAAGGCCGGTGTGGACCTACGGTATACAACTTTGGGGTTGTACCAAGAAAACAAATGCAAATACTTTATCAGTTTTTCGAAATAAAGTGCTAAGAGAAATTGTCCAAGCATCGTGGTATATTAGAAACGACGATATCCACAGGGATCTCGGAATTCCAACAATCGAAGCTGAAACTAGAATCTTCGTGATAAAGCATAGAAACCGACTAATCGGACATGTTAACAATACAGTCCTACAAATTTTGGATGAGAGCAATTTATTGCGTCGACTACAAAGGACGAAACATTTCGACTTGGCCAGATAATGATTAACCGCGTCTAATTTGCGGAACATGCAGGATCTTTCAGTGGAAAGTAACCTACAAATACAAATATTTGGGGCAACAGCTCTTTAAAGTGCCAGGGCCTAGCTTCTCGCAACCACTCATGCTGTGTGCGTTATATTTTTCACACGAATGGAAGGGACCTACAGTTTAATGCCGAATCCGAACGGCGATTTGAGAAGCCTTTTTGTGACAACAATACTCTCGGATGTTTGTCAGACGCTCGCGAGAGGTGGGACCGTGAAAAATCTTTTTGGTATTTTCTGGGATTCGAACTTGGAACCCCATGCGTAGTGATCCGACACATTAACCACTTACGCCACGGCGTGTTATGCGCATGCATACCAGAATTGTATGATCAGCAAAGTTATAGTGATATGTCTAACGGAAGCATGCTTGCAACGTTGCAAATGTGTTTACACATTTTCAATTCAGGCATCTTCAATGCACGCGCACAATATTTTGTGCTTACTATGCTTTCGAACGAACAAACAAAGAAACAAAGTATGGAGTCATACTCCATACATGCTCCGAGCAAATGTGCTGATCCGCAATTCTGTTGACTGCGCGTGGGCTTCTCCCTCATAGAAATCGATAACTAAGTCGAGTTGTCAACGAACCTCCAACCCGAGTACACGCAAGTTTTAATCGTTAAATAAAAACCCCACATTTTAAGATAATGAAAAGATTCTCTTTTATTTAAACAAAAATCTTCTCCCTTAAGAAAGGCGCGCATAATAGGCGCCCACCTGTAAAGTAACCGGCTAAATGTTTTTACTTCGTGATAGAAAAATTGCTCGATAAGTTATTACTTAGTTGCGATATCTAACAAATTTATATCGAAGGGTGGTGTTTTTTTAGTCAGTAAGAATCTGACACTACTATGAGCACGCGCTTGCTATTCTCATAGTGTCTATGGAAGACTTTTCACCTACCATCGGGAAAATAAAAATGAAAAATTCTTCTCAGTAAACTTGGAAAACCAGAATTTCGTGGCTTCATGTTAGAATGGTTCAGGTCGTACCTGAAGAATAGTTCACAAAGAATGAAGATTGAGGAAACCAGGAGTGATCTTATGGTCTTCAACTTAGGGGTATTTCAAGGCTCCGTCGTATCTCCTATTCTCTTTCTCATTTACATCAACCCCCTTTTTGTACTTAATTTCAAAGGCACACCAACTGTTTTTGCCGATGATGTAGGTTTCTAATATGGTTCAGATGGTCACCTAGTCCTGATTCCGGAAATAAATATGGACGTTCATCTTCTGAGAACCTGGTTCTCCGAACGCAACTTGATCATAAGTGCCAAGACTAAGATTAGGTATGTTTTTTGAGTTTCTCGTCTATACCGGATCTTGAAGTTAATGTCTACTCGTACTTTCATTCACCACATTGCCAAAAATTCAAACTACCCATTTGCAATTGTAGGTCTGGCTTGTCTTCTCCTACCTTTTATGGCAGCCTTAAATGTTTGCTTGATAAATGTTTCTTGGTCGTAAACGTTCATTTAAGTTAATTTAAATACCTGGTCATTGACTCGAAAATAATCTTCTCGAAACAGATATGCAAACTATGTTGCCAAGCAGCGACTAATATTCCAAGCACTGTAATTCGCGTATTAAGTACAAATCGCGAATTATCATTGGAACCAAAAGTACATTTCCTTCGAACATAAATGCATAATTTTGGGTAAATGCCAAATTTTGCCCCAAATTTAAAAACATCACCATACTCAGGGTATTGTATTAGTATTACTATAGTTAAAAATTATTATAATAAAATAATATTATTAATCTAACAAGGCTGCTGGACCTGACGGCTTATCGGCCGAACTTTTCGAGGTAGCTGGTGATGAATTGGTAGAGAGCACCAACTTCTCTCTGCGATTTGGTCAGACGGATGGATGCCTGATGATGAAGTCTCAGCATCGTTTGTCCAATCCACAAGAAAGGAGACCCCCTCAACTGCGCCAATTAGATTGGATTATTTATTATTTAAAATTCTTTATATAAATTCAGTATTACTTCACAATTCGAAAATTAACAAGACAATAGAAATTAAAATAAATATGAAATACTCGTATAAGAAATTCATCTGTCATTCTTTATTTTTTTTTACATAAGTAATAAAAATAGTTTTAGTGTGCATCTTAGACATTTCAAAGTTAGTTTATTTGGGTGGGGAGGGATGACCCTTTAAAAAAATTACAAACATTATTATGTTTACTGAACAATATTAAGGAGTATCGAAAGGAAACATATTTACTTTATAACACCAAATAATGTGCAAGAAAAACTTAAGATTTAATTTAAGCCAGATAGGCAGAAAGAATAGATTCTTTGCCAACGAAGTTGAACTTAAGAAACCAATTTGT
This sequence comes from Brachypalpus laphriformis, assembly GCA_945910035.1. Classification (NCBI taxonomy): domain Eukaryota; kingdom Metazoa; phylum Arthropoda; class Insecta; order Diptera; family Syrphidae; genus Brachypalpus; species Brachypalpus laphriformis. Next base: position 112,619,929 of record OX246753.1, on the reverse strand, counting down.
TACTAGTTTAAGAAACATTCCAGGTAAAGCGATTGTTCTGATTGACTGAGGAAGTGTGTTGAATAAACGATTAGACGAAATATGACAAAATTTACGATAGGCACTAATATGGAAAGGAGGAACAGATACACAGTACCCTCCGTGCAGGGACGGGTTAAGAATATCACTGCAGCGCCCCCCCCCAACAACCAGCGCTTGTCGTAAAAGGCGACTAAGGGGACAAATCAGATCTAGGCAATATAACACCCAAGTGAGCCTAGCGACACATATACTACCTTAAAAACCCTCCCACAAGTGTGCATGCGAGTCCGTGGGTTGACACGACTGGAGATCACCGGTGTCATAAAAGAAAGATCAAACAATACTAAAACAGGAGCATGCACGTGTCAAACAACAAACACCATCGCAATATGGTGCAAAAAATTATATTGCAAAACTGTATCATTATGGTAATACTTGCAAAAAGGAAAGGCACTACCCCGCCAGGCACTACCACTGCTGTGCATGGTACTGATCCTGGACCGAGCAGAAATGTTCGGGTCAGAGCTATACGGATTCCGGGGGCTAGCAAAATAATGAAACAGTTTGGACGCAATTTGAGGGTCGCGAGTTCGAACGTTGGAAGCATGACCGGTCGAAGTTACGAGCTGGAAGAGATGATGAATAGAAGGCGGGTGGACATCTTGTGTGTCCAAGAGACGAAATGGAAAAACACCGGGAATCGGGCGCGTTTCTTGGACGTTAGGACAAAAGATTACAAGATGTTCTACTACGGAACGGAAAAGGCTAGGAACGGAATCGGTATCATCCTTGCGGCAGAGCTACTTGGAAACGTCTTGAGCATTTCGAAGTCCAGCGACCGTTTGATGTCTCTCAAACTAGTAATACAAGGAGAGGTGTGGAATATTGTCAGTGCATATGCTCCCCACAATGGGTGCAATCAGATAGATAAGGATGCATTTTGGCTAGATTTCCACAATCTCCTTAAGAACATCCCAAAGGAAGAATTTCTGTTTGTGGGAGGAGATTTGAATGGACATGTCGGGAAATCAAACGAAGACTATGAAGACTGCCATGGAGGACTAGGATATGGCACCAGGAACCTTCCTGGTGAAGACATCCTAAGCATGTGCAAATCACACGGTCTTATCGTGTTAAATACCATGTTCATCAAACAAAGCCGACACCTGATCACTTACAGCAGTGGTGGAGATGAAACTCAGATTGACTACCATTTGGTAGCCAGTTTCATGAAGCCCCGGGTAAAAGATTGCAAAGTGATCCTGGGAGAGGCAATCGCTCGTCAACACCGTCTCCTGCTAACAGAAATTTTTATGAAAACACCAAAGAAAAGCAAACAAACAGGGGTCTCTGAGAAAATCAAGTGGTACAATCTGGACAAAGAAAAAGCCGAAGCTTTTGTTTTCGTAATGAAAAATTACCTCTCTCACACCATCAACGGAGCTGAGGATGAAGAGTGCAGAGCACAAAATATGTGGGATTCCCTACAGCGAACTTGCTTAAATAAGGCCAAATCACTGCTAGGAGCTTCAAAAGGCCACCATCAACACGCCAAAGAAATATGGTGGTGGAGTGATGAAGCTAAGATGCTGATAAAAGAGAAGAAAGCGGCTTTCAAAGCTTGGTCAAAGTGCCCCTCTAATAATAATGACGAAAAAGCTCGCCTCGAAATGGAATACAGATGCTGCAAGAAAAAAGCGAAGAAGAAGTGCGCCCAGCTTCAAGCAGAGAGTACGGAGGGCCTGTATCGGGAGCTGGAGAAAATATTTTCCCCGGTTGCTGATGCAAACCAGGCTATCCGGGAGCTGCGAAGACACAATATGAACAAGAGCGCCACTATCTTCAAAATAGCCGCCCAAAGAAGGAACAATGCTCAGGAGATTCGTTCGCCAAAGTTCATTAGCAATGCTCATGGCCAGCTTCTTGTGGATGACGACAAAATTCTGCAGAGGTGGCGGCAGTATGTGAAGAGCTTTTGAATGAACAGTTTCCCCGGCTATACTTTCCAAGAGCCACCCCTAACTGTGAAGAAATACCCGACATTACAGTCAATGAAGCTAGTGAGGCGGTCAAGTACTCCAAAAAACGAAAAGCGGTTGGGCCAGACGAGATACCCTCTGAGTTCTGGAAAAAGATGGGAGACATCGGGTTCAGATGGCTCAGAATTCTTATCTCCAAATTCGTGAGAGGTGATCCAATGCCGAATCAATGGAGGGAAAGTTACCTCCTCCCTGTATACAAAGGGAAGAGTGATACGCGAAACTGTGATAACTACCGTTCGATCAAGCTGATGTCACACACCATGAAGATCGTTGAGCGGGTATTAGGTGGCCGACTGCGAAAAATAATACGGATATCTGATGATCAGTGCGGGTTTGTCTCGGGTAAATTAACCACAGATGCAATCCAAAGTATAAGGATCATAATGGAAAAACATCGTGATTCCTTAAGGGATTTGCATATTGTATTGGCTGACTTTGAAAAGGCATTCGACAGACAACCACGAGATCTGATATGGGTGGCGCTAAGACATCGAGGGGTTCCAGAAACCTATGTACAGATGATCATGGACATGTACGAAAGAGCAAAGACAAGAGTAAGATGTCCCGCTGGAGTAACCGAAGAGTTCCCAATCAAAGTCGGGGTACACCAGGGAAGCGTTTTAAGTCCTTTGCAGGTGGTAAAGTGATGGACCCCAAGGTACATCAGTTATTCTTTGCTGACGATGGAGCCATCATAAGTGAGGATCCTACATCCCTGCAACGAGCACTTGATGTGTGGGTGGACGTTTTGGAGGGAAATGGGTATCGCATTAGTTCAAAAAGACAGAGTACTTGTGCTGCCCGTTCTCTGATCCACTCAGGCCTATTCCAGACATTTATTTGAATGGAACAGTGCTTCCCAAGTGCGAAAAGTTCAAATATCTGGGATCTATGATCAATAGCAAAGCAACTTGTGATGACGACATCAATCATCGTGTAAGCGTAGGGTGGATGAAGTGGCGAGAAAATTCCGCTATCTTCTGTGACAGAAAAATGCCCCCTAATTTGAAAGGAAGGCTCTACACCGCAGTTGTACGTCCAGCGCTCACATACGGTTCACAATGTTGGACGATGTACAAAAAGTATGAGAGTAAATTAACGGCAGCTGAGATGAAGATGCTTCGCGAAGTGACCAAGCTTGATCGAATAAGAAGTTCGAAGATCCGTGGAAGCTTTCACATCAAGGAAACCATCGTACATAAATTAGAGCGCGACCGGCTCAGTTGGTATTGCCACGTTCAAAGAAGAGATCATTTGAACCCTGTAAAAAAGGCAATATCTATGCACGTTCCAAAGACATCGCGATGTAGGAAAGGCAGGCCTATAAACGCCTGGATCAGACAAATGCGACGACATCGGCATTTCATTGGCCTCAGTAACCGAGTGATCCAAAATCGGCAGGCCTGCTGATATTTTCTGAGGTCAAATAGGCGAACCCCACAGGCGGATCAGTAGAAATGCAGTGAAGTGGGAGGGCTGTGATCCCTTGTTTTCGGATCATAGCCTCGCTGATAAAAGGAAGAAGAAGAAGAAGAAGAACAGATACACAGTACGAAAAGTTTCCACGTAAATTATGTTTTAAAATTAGTCGGAAATTACGATTACCAGATTTCATGCGTGCATCTTAGTAGCTGTTGGTAATTGTTTGCATAACCTAATTAGTGTGTGTTCAGTAGTTTTTAAAGGCGAACGTGAGTATTATAACTGCTGCAGCTGGACTGGTCTACGATTGTAGACCACGCGCCCAACTATGTAACAATTTTTGCTTGCACCTAGAATTTGATTTTTATTCTTTTGTAAAGTTTAGGTAGGCAATATTAATAGTTTTTTTTTAGAAAATGTTATTTAAAAAGGTACAATTTCGGCAAGGAAATGTCTGAAAGACGTTGGCATAGCAGTAGGTGCTCTAAAGTATGGAAACGATGGTTTCACGATTTATCAAGTGCGGAAGAAAGTCCAATTGACGAAGAAGATGAGTATGAATGGGAGAATGTGAGTATGGATGTAGATGTTGCTCAACAAAGTGAACACGACACAGAATCCGAACAAGGCCAAGATGATAAAATGCTGTCTGAAGACGATTCTGGTGAATATGTGCTTGTGAACATCACATGCGGAACATTTGCTTATGCCAGTAAAAATATCATTTTTCAAGCTCTACTAATTTATTAACTGTTTACTTAATTTTTTTTTTTTTTTAATTTTATTTACATACAGCTTAAGTATAATCTCCATACTTTTCAAAATGTTTGTACCAATAACGAATTTAATAGTCGGCTTTAGTGTTATTATGGAGCTAAATTTTAATGTACGGAAAGCCAAGTCTAATTTTTTAATGTATGACATTAAAGAACAGAGCGATGCTTATGTAGTTTAATAGTAAGAACAATACTAAAAAGGATTAGATTTGCGTAAAATTGTTTATAAATTTAGTTGCAATTTTATAAGCGTTATTTAACTTTCACAATTTTAAAAATTCCAGACAGGTAAATTTGAAGTGAGAAGAAAAGAGAAGGGTAAATCGTAAATCCATTTGCAAAGATAATTTTCGTATGGGCATGAACCTTTCGTTTCCAAATCATTTCAATTTTGACAGAAATCTTCATTCGAAATTTGCGTTGAACGAGAGAAGACGTAAATATAGCTACCCTGACATGAAAATAGCAATCGTTCTTTTCCACTTGTAGAATTTTTGCCGAAAACGTAGGTGCAGACGAAACATGCAGTACAACGAGCATATTTGCAAATAAAATACTTATGCAGGTATTTTTTGACATTCATCCAATCATTGACTCTCATTCTTTGGCTTAGAAAAAAATCGTCACTTCCCATTCATTATTTTGACTTTCGAATTCAATTGTCGGTCGGATGAAATTATAAAACGCCAAACCAATGCTATGTAGTAGATTCAATGAAAATGTAGTAGATTTTTTTTTTTGAAAGAGTGAAGTTTAACCCTTATCCTGTACACATGGGTCAAAATTGCCCAAACGCACCTTTCATAGCGGTTATTTCGCTTATTTTTGAATATTTTTATTTGAAATTTCTTGACATTTATTTTGTTTAGAAACTAAATAGAATTTTAATAAACTCTTATCATATTTGTTCATTTATGAGATTTTATGATAAGATTTTTGCAAATAACATATGTACGTTGTATTCGTGGGTCAAAATTGCCCAATATGTATTTTCAAAAATGTTGCTTTATTATTTGTAAATGGCTGCAATTTTACTGTTTTGTTTTACATGAAATCTTATCTAGGTAGGCTTTGTTTTTCGACGGCACAATTTACTCGTTTAGAACGTGTCACAGTAAGAAATTATTCCTCGCGTGGCAACAAGTAAAATAATATAAATATACTGAACAAAATATAGGAATTTTATTAGTTATTTCTTATCCATCTGCAAAAAAGGAAAAGTGAGTGCTTTATTTGTGCAATGCTAGTTATCTTCTAGTTTTTGTTTTCCATAGAATCAATATGGCTGGTTTGAGTCGAGAAGACATACAGCAAATGCTTGATAATGATGTGAGTCTCAGTGGTAGTGTTGCAAGTGATACTGCAAGTGAGGTGGAGGAGGAAAATATTTCTTATAATGGGTCCCTATACGAAACTGACTCTTCAAATGAGGAAAGTTTACCTTTGGTAAATGAGGATCACAGCAGTTCGGATGACGAAGCACTTCCCATTCCAATACAATTTCTTTCGAAGGATCGAAATTATAAATGGCCTAGGTGGCCAATAAGAAATTTTTCGATCGGCCGTCCTAGGATAGAAAATGTTATGAACACTTCCCCAGGACCGACTCATTATGCTGTATCCCGAGTTACCGATATAAAATCGGCTTTTCATTTGTTTTTACCACCTGATATCATCGATATTATTATAAACATGACAAACATTGAAGGTTAAGAGTGTTTTGTTTTTGTTATCAAAAGGGGATCCTTTTGTTTTTAGGGGTAAGCGTATTTAGAGAAAGCTGGATTAGAGTTGATGCGATTTCTATCGAATCCTATATTGGACTACTTTTGCTGGCTGGAGTTTTTCGGTCCCATGGAGAGGCTTTGGAAAGTTTGTGGAATGACTGCAAGAGAAGGCCAATTTTCAAAACTACAATGAGTCTTCGAAGATTCCAGAATATATCGAGAATTATACTTCTTCTTCTTCTTCTTCCTTTTATCAGCGAGGCCATGATCCGAAAACAAGGGATCACAACCCTCCCACTTCACCGCATTTCTACTGATCCGCATGTGGGGTTCGCCTGTTTGACCTCAGAAAATATCGGCAGGCCTGCCGATTTTGGTTACTGAGGCCAATGAAATGCCGATGTCGTCGCATTTGTGTGATCCAGGCGTTTATAGGCCTGCCTTTCCTACATCGCGATGTCTTTGGAACGTGCATTGATATTGCCTTTTTAACAGGGTTCAAATGATCTCTTCTTTGAACGTGGCAATACCAACTGAGCCGGTCACGCTCTATTTTTTGTACGATGGTTTCCTTGATGTGAAAGCTTCCACGGATCTTCGAACTTCTTATTCGATCAAGCTTTGTCACTCCTGCTGTCATGCGAAGCATCTTCATCTCAGCTGCCGTTAATTTACTCTCATACTTTTTGTACATCGTCCAACATTGTGAACCGTATGTGAGCGCTGGACGTACAACTGCGGTGTAGAGCCTTCCTTTCAAATTAGGGGGCATTTTTCTGTCACAGAAGATAGCGGAATTTTCTCGCCACTTCATCCACCCTACGCTTACACGATGATTGATGTCGTCATCACAAGTTGCTTTGCTATTGATCATAGATCCCAGATATTTGAACTTTTCGCACTTGGGAAGCACTGTTCCATTCAAATAAATGTCTGGAATAGGCCTGAGTGGATCAGAGAACGGGCAGCACAAGTACTCTGTCTTTTTGAACTAATGCGATACCCATTTTCCTCCAAAACGTCCACCCACACATCAAGTGCTCGTTGCAGGGATGTAGGATCCTCACTTATGATGGCTCCATCGTCAGCAAAGAATAACTGATGTACCTTGGGGTCCATCACTTTACCTTCAAGCAGATAATCAAGGACTGTAATAAAGAGCAAAGGACTTAAAACGCTTCCCTGGTGTACCCCGACTTTGATTGGGAACTCTTCGGTTACTCCAGCGGGACATCTTACTTTTGTCTTTGCTCCTTCGTACATGTCCATAATCATCTGTACATAGGTTTCTGGAACCCCTCGATGTCTTAGCGCCACCCATATCAGATCTCGTGGTTGTCTGTCGAATGCCTTTTCAAAGTCAACCAATACAATATGCAAATCCCTTAAGGAATCACGATGTTTTTCCATTATGATCCTTATACTTTGGATTGCATCTGTGGTTGATTTACCCGAGACAAACCCGCACTGATCATCAGATAGCCGTATTATTTTTCGCAGTCGGCCACCTAATACCCGCTCAACGATCTTCATGGTGTGTGACATCAGCTTGATCGAACGGTAGTTATCACAGTTTCGCGTATCACCCTTCCCTTTGTATACAGGGAGGAGGTAACTTTCCCTCCATTGATTCGGCATTGGATCACCTCTCACGAATTTGGAGATAAGAATTCTGAGCCATCTGAACCCGATGTCTCCCATCTTTTTCCAGAACTCAGAGGGTATTTCGTCTGGCCCAACCGCTTTTCGTTTTTTGGAGTATTTGACCGCCTCACTAACTTCTTCGACTGTAATGTCGGGCATTTCTTCACAGTTAGGGGTGGCTCTTGGAAAGTATAGCCGGGGAAACTGTTCATTCAAAAGCTCTTCACAATACTGCCGCCACCTCTGCAGAATTTTGTCGTCATCCACAAGAAGCTGGCCATGAGCATTGCTAATGAACTTTGGCGAACGAATCTCCTGAGCATTCCTCCTTCTTTGGGCGGCTATTTTGAAGATAGTGGCACTCTTGTTCATATTGTGTCGTCGCACCTCCTGGATAGCCTGGTTTGCATCAGCAACCGGGGAAAATATTTTCTCCAGCTCCCGATACAGGCCCTCCGTACTCTCTGCTTGAAGCTGAGCGCACTTCTTCTTCGCTTTTTTCTTGCAGCATCTGTATTCCATTTCGAGGCGAGCTTTTTTGTCACTATTATTAGAGGGGCACTTTGATATCGAGAATTATACGTTTCGATAAAAAGTGTGACAGGAATGAACGACGAGCTCGGGATAAATTCGCTCCAATAAGAGATTTCTGGAATAGATGAGAATGTAACTTACGAAAAACATTCAACCCAGATGACTGTGTTACTGTTGATGAACATTTAGTAACATATCGTAGGAGATGTTCTTTCAAGCAATACATTCCATCTAAGCCAGGAAAGTATGGAATAAAAGTGTGGGCTCTGTGCGATAGTAAAACAAGTTTTGGCTGGTCTTTGCAAGTTTACACCGGTAAGGATAGAAATTGTAAGCCCGAGCGAAATCAAGGCAATCGTGTAGTTCTAGACTTCATAAAAGACTTGAAACGTAGAAACATTACTTGTGACAATTTCTTTACTTCACACGAATTAGGAATCGAGTTGCTAAAAAGAAAACTTACGATAGTTGGAACAGTGCGAAAAAATAAAAGATGTTTGCCGCCACAATTTCGTTTTTGATAACAACAACGATACAACTCTTGTTGCATATGTTCCGAAGAAAAACCGAGTAGTCATTCTCATGAGCACCTTGCATCACGATAAAGAGGTAACCGCTGATGCACAAAAGCCGGAAATAATAAAATACTACAACTCCACGAAATCAGGGGTAGATACTCTTGACCAACTTATTCGCATTTACACATGTAAGCGAAGAACAAACAGGTGGCCACAGACGTTATTTTACAACATTGTGGATATATCAGCCTATAATGCTTTAGTGATATACATGTCTATTTTTACAAATTGGAATAAAGGAAAACATTTTAGACGAAGGATTTTTTTTAGAGGAAGCTTTGGTTCAAGGGGAAATCTCCCGTCGAACTTCTTTTCCACACAGTGCTCCGGGAAGATCAGTGGTTCAACGTCAACAAAAAAAACCCTCAAGAACAACCTACAGTGTCAACCTTGAAGCCATCTCGCTGCTACATGTGTCCGAATCGCTCAAATAGCACAAAATATTCAACAAAATGTACAAAATGTTTAAAATTTATTTGCAAAAACCATTCCAAACAAGAAATTACATGCGAAAATTGTGATTGCTAAATAAAAAATGTATTGGGCAAATTTGACCCACAAATACCATACGCGTTTTTTTTCTAAGTACAGGATAAGGGTTAACTAAAACCTGACTATGTAAATATTATTGACCTTAGTGTCTATTAATATTTAACTCGACACTTTTTTTAAGTCATGACAAATACCATACGCGTTTTTTTTCTAAGTACAGGATAAGGGTTAACTAAAACCTGACTATGTAAATATTATTGACCTTAGTGTCTATTAATATTTAACTCGACACTTTTTTTAAGTCATGACAAATGATTCTTTGTTAGTAAGGCCCATTATTGTGTTTATGCTTTGTTAGAACATTTTTTTTTATTGGTTGTTTTTTTTTGTAAAGTTATGAACTCTTGTCAATATTACCTAAAAAATTGAGATTAAATTGTTTTTAATTTGCATTTAAAAATAGACAAATATATTCATTTTGCAACGAGTAGATATGACTGACAATAGTTCAATATGGTTACTGAATAAACATTGGCACATAAAATATCGACACTGCGTGTTCGAAAGCAAAATTAAATTGGTCTACAATTGTAGACCACGCGCCTACTTACGCCCCAATCAAGCCTCAATGATAATTTGATTAAAATGTATAACGTGCAAAGGTGGCAATGTAAATGTTTACCCCCAAAACTAAAAATATTACTACCACTAAACCTATTTTGTTTAACAACAGAATTGTCAACCTTAATAACAGAAAGATCAAAATTTATAAGCAATTCCGAAAAGAGAATAATGATCCGGAACTGGGCAAACAATATCGAACTCTTCAGAAACAATTTGAAATCTTGAACAAATTTCTTTACGAACAATATTTTTTTTCCGTTGAATCTAATTTAAAAACTAACAGCAAATGTTTTTGAACCTTCATCAATAATAAAAAGCATTCGAATGGCATTTATAACTGCATGCGTTATGAAGACGTAACTTGTTCGGATCTCTTAATTATTTGCAACTTCTTTGCTAAACATTTAAGCACAGATAATATAGTTACTATAGTAACTATATTATCTGTGATTTAAGGCTTCGCCAAACAGAACGCGATCCAGCGACGCGGGTAGATCGCGCTGTTGCTCGCCGCGATCTGTGATGTCAAACATAAAGCGGGCAGTTCTCAGCGATCCATTTATTAAAGTGATTTTCTCCAGAACACATCGGTAGCTGTACAGCAAAATAGTAGTTGTGAGGAAGATGAAATTCTTCTTCTTCTTACTCTTGCATCAAAGAAGAGAAGAAAGTGGGTCCATGAAATAAATAAAAAGAGAAAGGAATATGGTGAATTCCATCGTCTTAGTAAGGAACTCAATTTATTTGAAGACCGTTTCTTCAATTATTTTCGTAGGTCTCGAGAGCAGTTTGAGATGATACACAAACTCATCGTACCGATGATCTTTGTAATGGGGATGTCGTGTATTATAAAGAAACTCATTTGGGCGCACCAAATCTATTAATTTCTTCACCTTATCCGTCATTATTTATGCTTTCACGCCGCGATCTTTGTAAAAATTTACAACCAGATATCGGCACGCCGCGATCTCAACTGAATCGCGTCGCTGGGTCGCATTCTGTTTGAACAAAATGATTTAATTCTACGCAGTACAGCGATCGCGGTGATCAGAATAACTGGATCGCGTCGCTGGATCGCGTTCTGTTTGGCAAAGCCTTTATAGTCCGTTTATACCAGTGGTTCGAATTGCAAAATCTCATGCCAGTCAAATAATAATTACAAATGTTTATTGAAAAATATATTTAATACATCGAAAATTTGATATATTCTTGCTTGTACTTATGTATGTATGTGTACCTATATACATTTTTTTTTTTAATTGATGTTGAAAAACGTATTTTTATTTATTACTTAATGTAAAAGGAGTTCAAGGCAATTGGTGATGAATTTGTAGAGTGCATACACCAACTCATCTCTAAGACTTGGTCAGACGAGTGTATGCCTAATGAATGGAATCTAAGCATCGTTTACCCGATTCACAAGAAAGGACACCCCCTCACCTGCGCCAATTATAGAGGCATCAGTCTCCTCAACATCGCATATAAGATCTTTTCTGTGACATAGTGTGAACGCCTGAAACCCTTTATCAACAGCCTAATTGGACCCTATCTGTGCGGTTTCAGACCAGGAAAGTCCACCATCGATCAAATCTTCACACGAGGCATATCCTGGAGAAAACCCAAGAAATCCAAATCGATACTCACCATCTCTTTATCGATTTCAGGGCCGCCTATGACAGCATCTATAGCCATGTCTAGTTTTGACATCCCTGTCAAGCTTGTTCGTCTGTGCAGGATGACGATGGAAAACGCTCGCTGCTCCATCAAGGTCGGTAATGACCTCACCGACACCTTTGATGTCAAAAAAGGTTTTAGACAAGGTGACGCGCTGTCATGTGACTTCCTTAACATTGTACTTGAACGGATTGTGCGGAACTCACAAGCCTACACCAGAGGCACAATCTATTACAAGTCTGTGCTACTGCTTGCATACGCCGACGATATTGATATTATGGGAAGAACTCAGCGGGCTGTCACCGGTGCGTTTGCAAGCATTGAGGTTAAAGCGGCCAAAATGGGTTTAGCGATAAACGAGGGCAAAACCAAGTACATGCTGTCAACAAGAAGGGACAACCAATATCGACGAATTGGAAAATAACGTCACAGTGGACAGCTATGTATAACTTCGAGGCAGTAAGGGACTTTGTCTACCTTGGCTCTGCTATAAACTCTAAAAACAAGATCAGCTCAGAAATCAAGCGAAGAATAACTCTTGCCAATCGCAGTTTTTTTTTGGGCTAATAAGACAATTCAACAGTAAAGCTTTATCTCGAACAACTAAGGAGACTCTGTATAAGACTCTGATCATCACAGTTCTGCTTTACGGCGCTAAAACATGGACTTTATTGGAAGCGGATGAAGATATTCTTGGTCGCTTCGAGAGAAAAATTCTTCGTAAGATCCTCGGTCCCGTTAGCGTTGATGGGTTTTGGAGGAGAAGATTCAATGACGAACTATGTGAGCTGTACAGCGACATGGACCTAGTCAAAAAAAAAAAAAACTGCGTATTGGACGTTTGAGATGGTAAGGACATGTAAAGCGAATAGATACCAATGCTCCGGCCAGCCGACTCTTCAAATCTTACCCGGAGGCACGATGCAGTGGAAGGTCTCCTCGCCATAGGTGGTGAGACAATCAATTAGACTCACGTGAGACAATCTCATAACTTTGTGAAGCGATTCAATTAAGTTCGTTAAGTATCTATGGATTGTTTCGATAGTGTAGATAATTACAGTCAAAATGAAATGGGCTTGGACATATCTATGTATGTATAATACATAAGTTCCTCTGTAAGTTTTAAAAACATGGAAACTTGATATCGGCCACATTGGGTCATGTGCAAAAAGATGAGTTCGAGCTGTTTACTCACTTTTCTGAGATCTTTCTTAACATGGTATGGAAAAAAAAATAAAAATAAAAATACACTGAGCGAGTTAGATCTCATATTGTGAGCTCGATCTCAAAGTATTGAGATCGATCGCAAATTGAAAGCTCGATGTGAGACAGAGCTTGTTTTGATATGCAAAAAGATGAGAAAACGATTGGTTGCATGAGATCGATCTCATAAATAGTTAACCATGGTATTTCCCTCACTTCCTATGAGGCTAGCAAAAAGGCTATGATCAGGAAAAATATCGCTCCTCTGATCATAAATTGGATCCTAACCATGCTATGCAGCAGGAAGATAAGAATCGAGTGCGGAGGCTCGCATAAAACTATAACAGTTACCAGAGGTTGCCCGCAGGGAGGAGTCCTCTCTCCCCTGCTCTGGACCTTAGTTATTGACGAACTCCTAGGGCTACTTGAAAAATCGGGTTACAAGCCACAAGGATACGCAGACGACATTGTTATCAGCGTCAGAGGCAAATTTGAGGACATAATTTCTCAACTAATGCAAGGTGTCCTCAATTTAACTACCATCAACCCCGGAAAAACTATACTTCTACCCTTTTCCAGGAAAAGAAACCACACTCTCAAAGAAATTAGACTGGAAAACGTCCCAATCGACATATCCAAGGAAGCGAAATACCTAGGTGTTATACTTGACAAGACGCTTACCTGGAATTCACACCTGAACAAGGTTACCGAGAAAGCGACAAGAGCAATGTTTATGTGCCAGCGCTTACATGGTAAAACTTGGGGGCTAAAACCCAAGATAATATATTGGACGTACAGCGCCATTATCAAACCCATGGTCACCTATGCATCGTTGGCTTGGTGGCCAAAAACCTTTCAGGCCAAGACTCAGGAACAGTTGAATAAAATACATCGTCTAGCTTGTCTGTGTATCACAGGAGCAATGAGAACGTGCCCTACGGCAGCAATGGGAGCAATGCTTAGCCTCACACCGTTGCACCTTGCAGCACAAAAAGAAGCTATGCTGAGTGCTCTTAGGCTACCCAAGATCTCGGACCTTAAAATCGGCAACTTTACAGGTCATTTGAAGATTCTAAGTTATATTCAAAATGACCCTATTCTCAAAATCCCAGATACTATGATCAAGAAATACCGGTTCTCCAGGAAATTCAATGTGGTCATAGGTGACCGCCACACATGGAGGAATGAAGGACGTGTAGTCTTACCAAACTCTCAAACTTGGTACACAGATGGTTCCAAATTGGAAAATGGTAGCACTGGCGCAGGGGTTTATGGACCCAGGTTCCTATATCCTCTCAGACAGCCAGGCAGCACTTATGGCTCTGAAATCGTACACGGTAGGATCAAAACTTGTATGGGACTGTCTAAACCTACTCGAAGATCTCGCATCGAAAAACATAGTCACTGTGGCCTGGATACCAGGACACGAAGGCTTCGAGGGCAACGAACGGGCGGACTGCTAAGCGAGAAGAGGCACTAGTCGCCCACTAGTCGGTCCTGAACCCTATTTTGGAGTCGCACGGAGTGGCATTATCATAAAAATAAAGAAATGGGAAGATGAACATCATGCAGAGCACTGGGCCAAACTCAAGGGCCTAAGACAGGCAAAAAATTTCATTAATCTCAACCGCTGCAAGGCTAAAAAGCTACTCGAGCTTAGGAAAGCAGACCTAAGAACCTTAACAGGCTACTTGACTGCTCATTGCCCACTCAGGTACCATCTGCACAAGATAGGAGTAGCAGATACAGACGAATGCCGGCTATGTGGAGAGCAAAAAGAGACGGCAGAACATATTCTTTGTGAATGCCCCATGGCCGCAAAAAAAGGACTTCTCCATATCGGAAGGGCTTTATTGAGTCCCTCTGACTTCTGGAATATTGAGCCTGGAGCTTTAGTGAGCTTTATCAAGAGCCTTAACCAAGCTCTCAGCTAAACACCGGGCTGGCACAATAGATCTTACAGGTCGCAGTGCGTACAAGGCCCTAGTAAAGTAAAGTAAAGTAAAGTATTTCCCTCACTACATATACAACTGTCAAGATGGCTGAATTTCAGGTAAATCTCGTTACAAAACGGAATTTGTAAAAATAGAAGGTGTCCAGTTGATGAAGATTTCCGTCGACTGTACCGATTTAGTGAAGAGGTTGTGACCCTGGAAACACGCGGTGGTGCTTTGACGAATGAAGAGAAAATGAAAATTTGTCTGCGCTATATAGTAGACCCCGGATTACAAATAGGAGATGGTGAAAATATTGGTCATCAATCAACAATATCTAGAGTGATACAGCAAGTCGCCGCAGAAATCACAAGTCGTGCAAATGATTGGATCGCATTCCCACATACTCGTACTTTGGCAAAAGCGCAAAAGCCGGATCCCACAGGCGGATCAGTAGAATTGCAGTGAAGTGGGAGGGTTATGATCGCTGGTTTTCGGATCATAACCTCGCTGAAAAAGGAAGATGAAGACAAGAAGCGCAAAGGATATGTAGCAGTAAGTATGAATTTCTTTACGCAATTGGTGCTCTTGATTGCATTCGGATTCCTATAAAGAAACAACTAAATTACAATGAGGAGTACGTCAATTGCAAAGAATTCTGCTCTATAAATGTGTAACTACATGCAACGCAGAAGAAAAATTAACCAGTGTTGAAGTTTGTTGGCCAGGATCCGTTCATGACTCTCACATTTAAAAAACAAAAACTCTTTCTTATTTAATAATATGAGTAATAATTCATCAGCAATACCATTGGACGATGAAGGATATGACATTACTCGTTAGTTAATGACACTATTTAAAGAAACAAGTAATGATGCTGAACGTGAGCTCAATGCTGTTTAACAATCTTAGAGAGATGTTTCGGATAAATAAAACAACGTTTTCCCTTTTATTTTTTCGTTTATGTCTTCACCAAATTGGTTCTCATAAGCAGCTCTAATTTTTTGCAATGCATTCCTCTTCCTCGCCTTAAACATTAGTAATTTTGATTACTTGAGCAAAATTTAATTTTCCTTCAGTCTTTTAACCAAAAATGTATTAACGTGATGCAATTCACTGTTGAAAACCTCAGTTTCTTTTTCACTCTCAGAAGTACGTTTTTATTTAACTTGCCGCTAACAAATTCTAATCACATCTAGTCAGAGCCGTTAAGAACGATCTCATTTTTTCCATATGAAACTGAGCCCGAGTTCCGCTTTGCACAATCGATCTCACGTGAGTGAGTTCAAGCTCGTCAGCTCTGACTCTGAGATCATGCTCATCTTTTTGCATACGACCCATTATCTAGCACATGACAAGTATTGCTTTTAGACAAATATATTTGAACTCGATTTCGAAAATGTTCATTCTTTTCAAGTTGCTTAAGGTTTTCGCTTTCCAAATATGTTGAAAGCTGTAGTTAGCACCTCCATGATCCCCCTTTTGATGGTCAGTGTTGATCATCGTTAATACTAAAAAAAAATATATAAAATATGCCCAAAACTGCCTCAAGTCACTGCTCACGTAGACCAATAGTTTAGCTTATCGTTTCCAGTTTATATTACCCTGGGAATCGCTGTTGGAACCGAGAATAAAAGTTGAATATCCAAAGATATCTGGCTACGAATATGGCACAGTGTCGAGTAATGATGTCAGAGACGGCTTTTGCATGGCACAATTGGAGAAGACATGATCATTTAAAACTTAACATTTTGACTACGCAACTTATCCGTCGGATTGGGAAAAATTATGAAAATGAATATTGACATCTGACAGACTCCGTGGCTCAGTAATAGTGCATCAGTACACTGAGCGGGTGGTTCAAGGTTCAAGTCCCAAAAAACACAAACATGTTGTTTCCATGGTCTTAACTTTTGTCTGTCTGTTTGAACGTCTAAAAAAAAACTTCTCTGACTTTGGAATACCACATAAGCCTTTAGCCATTAGAATGAAAAATACAACCGGAAGGACTGCGAGCTTCTCGCAGGTCCTAATTCCTTCGTGGGCTGTTTGCGTCAAATATTTATTAAGTTATACAATAAGAAGGTTAAATATTAGTCACCCTTGTAGGAGCATCTGTGTCCTTCATCAACATGATTGTCTACCTGTCTAAATATGTTTGTTATCCTATCACGCCTTGAGTGCGAATCACACTACAGGACCTTTTTGCTTTTCGTTAGTGACTCACGACAAGGCACTTCGCGCAATTTTCAGGTCAGTTCGCCTTTACCTGCAGTTATTAGCAAAAATCCCTATTTATAAAGTGTCTGGTAATATATACCATTCTGCTGAATAGACAGCTCATAGGTAAGTGACGAACATTTTAAATCTGCACTGACTTCAGTATTTAAACGGCATTGAACGGATGATGTGCTTCTTTAAGCATCGGGCAGTGTTCTTAATTTTACCGGCGGATTGAAAAGCCCTGGTGGTGGTTTATTGCGTATGGGTGCAACAAGGTTCAGCAATTGGTTCACAATTTTTCACAACACTGCCCAGTCGATAAATCCAATCAAATAGTCGATATTCTTCTTACCCTGGTAAAGCATTCCTCAGCGCCGCCGGATAAAATGCTGCTGGTAGTAGAGCATGTCCCCACGGTGGAAGCAATATAGGTGACCAGGTAAGAAATGGTGCTGCTGCTGCCGCCGCTGCAGGATGATGCATCAAACTGCCCATAGTGTGACCAAACGAGGGTATTCTCAGTTCGTCCTTGCCACCCACTGTCTCAATCGGCGACCGTGAAGTCGACGAAGACCGCTTACGTTTCTCAGCCACTTTGATGTTGCAACAAATTCCAAACTCAACGCGAATATTTTGTAGTAATCCACATTCACTTTGCGATCCAATAAGGATAATTTTCGATGCACAATAAAACTTGTATAATGTTCCACTGAGACGAAAAACCCGCACACGGTAAGCTGATATAAAAGCAAGGATACGCGCGAGTCAGCCCACAAATTTATTGCGTGTCTACTCAATGAGAACTCGCGACAACAAGGATCGACAAGAAGATAAATATTTTTCCGCTTTCAACTGAACTGAAGTGTCATCAAGAACTAAAACAGCCCAACACACGATAAGTGGCTTCTCATGTCCTTCTAGCGGCCTCTCGAATGTCCTCCTCTTAACACAGATACACACTCATACAATGGAGGAAAAAAAAGGGAGAAAACATTAACATTATTTATTTTTGAGTACGATACGCCATCACTATCATCTTCATGTTCTCGACTCAACCCCGACGATGAAGCCACTTATGCCTCTCTGTACTGTGAAGAGTGGTTAGCCTCTTTAGACGAACAAGGATACAGTACGGGCAGACAGACAGACACACACATGGATAGTAACCAACCAGCCAACCAACGAACCAACAAAGTGTTCTTCATTTGAATTGAGTAGAGAGAGGCAGCAGCCAGCCATCCAGCATACCCCCGGCCATTGTTTGAGGCCTGTTTCGGGTACTCGGGGATTACAAGGGAAGATGATGATGACGGCGGAACATTGAACCAATCAGAGTGGCCCGCGCTGGAGTGGTGTGTGAAGAGGTTTTGTGTGAGTGTATTCGTAGGCAGGCGCATGAACTTGAGTGTAGATACTTTGAAGAGTCCTTCCCGGACGCGTCGCACACACAGAGAGTGGGAACAAGGACTTGAGGGTTGATTGGAGAGTTTGAGGCTTTTTGTTACATAAGAAGGTACTTTCGGCACTTCAGAGCAATGTGGGCACGCCCCTTATTTGGGAATGTGTATCCCGGTTTTTATTTTATGTGTAGGATTGTTTTTTTTTTTGCTTCTCTGCTTTTGTTGTTTTGCGTGGCATTATAGGCTCCTGGTTTATTATTATTATTATTGCTGGAGTGATTTCACTCTGTTTGCGCCTTGTGAATCCTTTTTTTTTTTTTCTCATTCCTGTGCTAAGGACGACTTCATTGTTATTTAGGGTATCTATCCAACGGGCAGATGTAGGCTATGCGCTGAATCCATTGTTGGATAGAATTTTCCTGTATTCAGTAGCAAAAATGAATTTAATCCTTCCAACAAGGACTCGGAGAGGGGGGCGCGTATTATTTATGCCCTCTAAAGGACGACGACGTTTGCTATTTGAACATTGCACATAAGTACCATCGAATAGTTAGTGGTTTGGTTATTATTATTTTCTGGGTTTTTCTGTTTTTTTTTTTTCGCACTTGAGCACGACTTATTGAAGGTCTGAAGGAAGGTAATAAACAGTAATTGTGTGTAATGCATGCATGTCGTTGACAGTGTATTGCGCAACCAGGCTCTAGCGGTGATTAATTGGTAGTAGGAGTTGGACATTGTTTTGGACACGATAGATTTGGTAACACGGGAGTTTTCAAAAATCGATATTACAGAGATTTAAATTTATGTTTTCATGGGTGAAGGATATTCCATGAAGGATAAGATTAGTGTGGAGTAGACATTGTAGAAGGCCACTTACTTAAATTACTCTTGACTTACATACCTAGTACATCATACCCAGCTCAGTGACAGAGAGGTAAAAAATATGTTTGTGCTAATCCAATTGCAAACAACCAATTTTTTTTCTTATGCAACTGAATTATACTTCGTTATGAGGATGCTATATGTTTGTTGCATTATGTTTGTCCGAAATAAAGTAGGTATTATACTCCAGTGAATCATATTCTGTTGAATTAAGAAATGGAATTCTCATTTACTATACATTAAAATTTATTAGCGCATATTACTTCTTATGTTGAACATATTCACTCTTTGATGCAGAGTCTTGTAGCATTGCAAACTGTGCGAATTTGCAAGAATTTTTCCAGTTGCGTCTCAAATCTGAATTACCGCGTCTTACTGGGGTGCGGAACAGTATAGTTTCACATTTCGCCTTGTTGATCTTAAGCTTCCATTCGGAGCAAAATGTTTGAAGCTTATCAAAATTATTTTGAAGTTCACCTTAAATGCCTTGTATTTTTGAGCTACTTGCATACAGAATAACGTCGTCAGCAAACGCTAGAGAATCATCCAAACCCTGTAGCATTTCGGAAACATATATGTTGAACAGAAGCGGAACCCATTACAAATACAAATATTTGGCGCAACAGCTCTTTAAAGTGCTAGGGCCTAGCTTCTCGCAACCACTCATGTTGTGTGCGTTATATTTCTTACACGAATGGAAGAGACCTACAGTTTAATGCCGAATCCGAACGGCGATTTGAGAAGCTTTTTCGTGACAACAATACTCTCGGATGTTTGTCAGACGCTCGCGAGAGGTGGGACCGTGAAAAAACTTTTTGGTGTTTTCTGGGATTCGAACTTGGAACCTCATGCGTAGTGATCCGACACACTAACCACTTACGCCACGGCGCCCACAAGCGGAACCCATTGGTTACATTAAAAACCTTAGTCGTCGTGTATTGTCCATCTGTTACCACGAATTTCTTCTTATACACCATAGATGTAATCATCTTTATAAGATGATGCGGAAATTCATATCTGATAAGTTTATATAAAAGACCGTCGATCCAAACCGTGTCGAAGGCTTTTTCGATATCCACCAGACAGGCAGCTGTACTTTTTTTGGCGTTAAGATTCCAACTAACGTCAGAAATCAATTTTGTAACAGCATGCACCGCCGAATGGTTTCTCTTGAACCCAAATTGATTCCGCGGTATAATATCCTTTCTTTCGCACACGAACAAAATGGACTTACTAATAACAACTTCATAAACCTTCCCGATATTAGGCAGGAGACTTATTGGCCTATAATTGGAAGGATCAGAAGGATCCTTCTTCTTTTTGATTATTGGAAAAACCTTCGATGTTTTCCAATAACTCGGGAAGTAACAGTTGTTTAACATATTATTAAATATTACGCAATATTGCCGTATAATTTCGTCCGGTATATGCTTTAGAATAATATTCGGAAAGTTATCTAAACCACTTGACTTTTTGTTATTTAGTTACCTAAATATGTATGTCAGTTCGTTTAGTGTTGTAAAGTAATTGTCAGTCTGTCCATCTGCTAGTTGGTCCGTTTTTAATCGCTCAGAGAATCTCAGAAGAGTTCGTGTTTCGCTACTGCGAAACCTCGACAGTTCCTCGTTTACTTCGCTAGTTCTGCAGCTTGGTAGATCCCTAGCACGGATTGCCTCAAAATGAGAGCCGATTAAGTTTAGCTTGTCCACTCCATTATCTATAACGAAATGGTTATCCATAATGGGGCAGTGCTGGCTATTAATCCCCGCCTGAGAGAGAAGAGACTGGGAAGACAATGGAATTTTCAGTTTTATAATTTTGATAATGTTCCGAGGCTTGAACATCTGATTAAGTTTAGGAAACATATTCCTGGAATCGGACTTCAATATATTTTCAGCGCGTTGCCTCCAATAATCGTTGACACTATTCCCAAACTGCTGAGTCAGTTTGATCAGTGTCTTCACATTTCTCAGAAGAGATTTTAACCTTTGCAGCTCTAAATTGGGCGATTCCCCTTGAAACTGACGTCGTATACGATTTATCTGAGTGATTAAAAAGCTTTTGTAGATTTGTAGGGTTTTAATGTCACGGTTTAGATAACATTCAATTCTGTCTTTGGATTTAATTTTCGGAACTGATGACCCCATAGCTTGTAACACCACCGTATTTAAATTCCCGATATAGGAATCGTATTCTTCGTTAGAAAGATTCCTATTACTAGGAATACTAGTAGAGGAAAAACAGTTCCTATATTTTCTGATGGCACAACGTTGAAATTTGCACCAATCAGTCTGCCTAAAATTCAATTTAGGAACTTCGTGCTGCGTTGCGAAGCTAAACGTAGAGTCGCCAGCAAATGTCACGGGCATAACTATTGCATTATGGTCACTATCATACGGCAATATAGAAAGTTTATTATCGTGGATCGTTTGAATTTGCAATCGCGCGTCCGCAATGCAAAGATCAAGATATGATTTTCCAGAAGGAATACTTGGTGCAACTGGGCTGTATAATTTGATTTTATATTCGACCTAGTTTTCATCAATAAAGCGGTTTAGGAAGTTGCCTCTTCCGTTCGCCCTTGAGTTCAACCAGGCCGAGTGCTTCGCGTTCAAATCTCCAGCTAGGACGAAATAGTTGTCTAAACTATCTAGTCTTAGTATTTCGAACATTTCTTCGATCTCAGTTTTAAATGGATTGACTGTACCTTTAGCCGCATATGCTGATATTAAGTACAGACAACCATTGTCCCTGAGAGGCTGCGAGATAATAGTTGTCTCGAGACAACTAACGCTTCTAATATAACTTCGTTCAATTCTAGCGTATCGAAGTGGTTTCCTGACAACAATTGCCGTACCGCCACCTCGAATAGAATCACGTCTGTCTGTCCGTATTACGTCATAGTTAATGAACTCTAAATGATATCTGTCATTTAGCTTTGTCTCGTGTAAAAAAAGAATGTCTGGCTTATGGTCACCCACAAAGCGCAGTAGATCACCACGCCTACTGATGGCGATTATGGAGTTAACATTTAGAGCAGCTATTTTTAGGGTTGCACAATTAGGTCTTAACATGTTGACGACTAAGGATGTTGAGAAGGGCATCAACCTTCTCTGAGAGATCTGCAACAGTTTTGCTCAGACTGTCTACTTGGGTTTGCGGAGCGACTAGTACTCTTTGATTCAAAAATATTGGTGCCAGAAGGGCTTGACCCACCACTATTGCCTACCACGTTTGCAAAGGAGATCCCTCTTCGAACATGATTGTCAATCATCCTTACTTTCTGTGCAACCTTTTGTTGCGCTTCCCTTTTCTGTACCTGAAGCCGATCTGCTAGAGGTTTGTAGCTTTCGCATCCCCGCCAGGTTTCTGGCAAAGAACACAAAATAACTGCTCCTTGCTTGCTTCTTTTTGCACTTGGCACCCACCAGTCTCATGCGTATTTTGGCACTTGACGCACCGTCTTACCATCTTGCAATTTGGAGAAGCGTGTCCGAATCTCTGGCACCGGTGACATTGAAGGACACCGTTCCTCCGAATTTTTTCGAAAGACACCAAATGCCCATCTAAATATCTAATAGTTCTCAGATTTTCTACTCTGCTGTCTGGAGATAGCTGTACCGCTATAATGGGTAGGACTCTATTTTCGCGCTTTGAGTTCGCCGTAGCAAACCTGAATGCCCTAACGAAGTTCAAGTTTTTTACTTTAAGCTCGTTAAGCTCTTCTTCTGGATTAAAGCTACCGCTGAGACCCTTCAGTAAGAATGACTGCAACTTGTCTTCTCTGCTGGTATATGAAAAATACTGTGTATCTGCCTCATGAAGCAGTTCTTTTACCTTGTTGCAGTCATCCTTATCGTTTAAGGTTAAGGAAAATTTATTACTACTTATACTTTTAATTTTAAAATTATCTCTACCTATTTCTTGTTGTAATAATTTTGACAATACCTATCTTCTTTATGGGTGGTGGTTTTTTTGCGACTACTGTTGGTGTCGTATTAGTCGTCTTTTTTTCGCCTTCACTATTGTATGAGTTGAAGAATGTTCCATAGTGCGAAATTCTGTTAACCCGGGAAGCGAGCTACCCAAGTATATGTACTGTTTGATTCTTCGTGAATTTTAATCGTATTCCGCGAGATTCATTGCGGCAGAATTTTTTGCTGCGGTATTTTGAGACAAAAGCCTTTGTGATGCGGGATTCTGTGGGCGCGATTATGTGTGCGAGATTTCATGGCAAACCCTAAAATTTGGGAACACTACATTTTTTGTGTAGTTTTTCTATAACTTCACTAATAGCTGAAGCATAAACAACTGAGCTTCAAGAACCACTACACCAAAATCTTTTTCTCTCTCTCTCTATCCATCCTTTCCAACGTCCGCACTGTGTGTAAACATGTTAAAGGTATTCATAACCCTTTGAGTGAGCGCAAATTATATAAAAAAAAAAAACATCTTGTAAAATATATTCAAAATCAGCATTGACTATTAAATCTACGAGTATACTTACTTACTTAGATGGCGCTACGGTCCGGGGTGGACCTGGGCCTCAACCAACAAACCTCTCCAGCTAGCACGATTACGAGCCACCTGCCTCCAGTTGCGCACGCCAAGTTGGTTGAGGTCCCCCTCCACTTGTTTGCGCCACCTACCGTGAGGTCGTCCTCTACTGCGTCGTCCATCCGGGGTGGATTCGAAAACTTTCTTAGCGGGAACGTTGGGCTCCATCCGCTCTAAATGACCCAGCCATCTTAGTCGCTGTATGTGAACTCTTCTGGCTAAGTCGATGTCCTTGTACATGCCGTATAGTTCGGCATTGTACCTTCTCCTCCACTCACCGTCTATGCAGACGGGACCAAAGATCGCTCGAAGAACTTTTCTCTCGAAATAACCAAGGGCATCCTCATCCGGTTTTGTCAAAGCCCATGCCTCTGCGCCATACAGCAGGACTGGGATGATTAATGTCTTATAAAGAGTTACCTTAGTAGTTCGAGATAGGGCTTTGCTACTCAATTGCCGTTTTAGCCCATATAAACAACGATTGGCAAGAGTAATTCTTCGTGTGATCTCCCTACTGATGTCATTTGCGGAGTTCACCATAGAGCCTAGGTAGACAAAATCCTTTACTACCTCAAAATTATATCTGTCTATTATGGCGTTCTGTCCAAGACGCCGATGTTGGGTGTCCTTTTTTGTAGACAGTATATATTTTGTTTTGCTTTCATTGACCGCTAGACCCATCTTTGCTGCCTCGATCTCAATACTCGTAAATGCCCCATTGACGGCCCGCTGAGTTCTTCCGATTATGTCAATGTCATCGGCATAAGCGAGTAGTTGTACAGACTTGTAAAAAATTGTACCTCCGGTGTTGGCTTGTGAGTTTCGTACAATTCTCTCAAGTACTATATTAAAGAGATCGCATGATAGCGCGTCACCTTGTCTAAGACCTTTCCTGACATCGAACGGTTCGGTGATGTTCTTACCGACTTTGATGGAGCAGCGAGCGTTCTCCATCGTCATTCTGCACAAACGGACGAGCTTGGTAGGGATGCCAAGACTAGACATGGCTCTGTATAAGATTTATAATCTACGAGTATACATAACATACCTATAATAAAAGTGTAGAGTGTCAAATGTTCGTGTCTTTAGTGCACGTATCATGCGAAAACTACTGCACGGATTTTGATGAAACTTGGCATATTGATTGCCTATATCACGGGTTAACATTAAATATACTTCGTATCTCTTCAAAGCAAAAGATATTTCGGGCAACTGCTGCTTCAATACTACTATATGGTGCACAAGTGTGGGGATACTGTTCTTATGTTGCGGTTAAAAAATTTCTTCGATATTTCCTTAAACGGATCTTTCGGTTGCCGAATAGCACCCCCAACTACATGTTACACTTGGAGACAGGTGTACCTCCTCTATTCTTAGAAACCTTGAAAATGTATTTTGACTATATAGTAAAAGTTATGGCGATGGGAGAAGAAAGGCTACCAAGGTTGATTTTAAATCACGTTTTGTCAACCAAAGGAAACATTGTTCAAGAGTGGGAAAAACTAGCCTCAGACTTCAATCTTAGTTTACGTTTAGCGCCCGATGAATACAATTCATCTTTAAGAATCCAATTCAACACTCTTCTGAAGAAATTGGGCCACATACTCTACGAGAAAAACTCAAAGGAAGCACAGCAGTCGTTGCATAGATGCTATTATAGCAGAATGAGGCACAATCTTCTGGACAAGTCTTATTTCTTAAACTGTAACACAACGGACATGATGAGCACGATTTTTCGAATAAGAGGAGAAATGATAAACCTGCACTACATGCCACATCGCCCGGAACTCCCGATCTTGTGTGATCTGTGCAACATGAAAGTGAGAGAGGATGTATTCCATTTTCTAGCAATATGCCCTATGCTGAAGAACTTTCGCATTTGCTTCTTTGGCTCGCATGCTCTGGAGTAAGAGCAAGCTATGAGCATCCTAAACGGAGATCAAGGCTGGGATGTACTGTACAAATATACTTCAAATGCACTATGCTACAGAAAACGAATTATTGAGGGAGACTTTTAGGGAATATACTATTTTGTAAAAAACCTATAACTAGATCTTATTAAGTTAGAAACTATATTAAAATTGTCAATCTGGTAGACGGCCAATGGCCAAACCATTATAGACTTATGAACTAAAAAAAAATAAAAATGTTTTCTTTTTATATATTTGTTGAAATAAAAGTCAAATAATAATAATAAAATAATACTTCGTATCTCGGGAAATAAAAGGGTTTCCACAAAATAATCAAAATTTATTTAAACATACAGGGTGTCCCAGCTAAGTAGTATAATCCTTTAAGAGGAGATACCTGAAATTCCGCCGAATAAAGAATTGTATGGCAGGGTGGGTCTATTCTCACCACATTTCAAGTTATAGCCCATCAAAGTGGGTGACCTCTTATTTGGAGGTGTAACCACTTTAAATGCTATAACTTCTAAACCTTTACAGGTACAGGTATTTTGGAAAGACAATTTTGTAGCTCACACAAGTTTCGAACACATTGGGTACAGCTGTGCAGCTATAAAAAAGTTATGGCTCCTTAAACTCAAAGTAGTGAAAATTTGTTGTTCCATTTTTTCACATTTCGCATTTTTCTCAACATTTTTAATCAATATATTTTTTTTTTTTTTTATGAAATTCTTATCCCTAAAAAATTTCCTTAAAATTATATTAAGCAACTTTCTTACGTACGATCAACAGAAGTTGTAGTAAAAGCCATTTTTTGTCAGACAAAAATTGTAAAAAAGAAGGCTACACTTCCTTCCAGTTGAATACACTTTCAGGCGCGTTTAAGCATTTCGGATGGCAGATTAACGAGCAGCAAACTTCTTCTCATCTCTTCTGAATCTGCACTAATTTTTTTTTTGGAGCTCTTCCAGACTCGACATTTCTCTAAAATAAACGTTTTCTTTCATAGCACCCCAGAAGAAGAAATCCATGGGTGTAAGATCAGGAGATCTGGGTGGCCAAGGGTTGGCGCTAAATCGACCAATCCACTGTTCGTTAAAAGTATGGTTGAGCAACAAAGTTAATCCGCTGCAAGGTGCTCCATCTTGTTGAAAGAACATCGCCCTGAACAAGAGGAACATTTTTAAGCAGTTCCGGCAATCGTTCTCCAAGAAATTCCAGGTAGTAATGGGAATTAACTCTTCGTGGAAGAATGTGCTGGCCTTCTAAAGTGTTTCCTATTAATCCAGCCCAAACATATTAAGTAAAAATTATGAGAAAAATGCATTTTAAGTGAAAAAATGGAACAACAAATTTTCACCATTTTGAGTTTAAGGAGCCATAACTTTTTTATAGCTGCACAGCTGTACCCAATGTGTTCGAAACTTGTATGCGCTACCAAATTGTCTTTCCGAAATACCTGTACCTGTAAAGGTTTAGAAGTTATAGCGTTTAAAGTTGTTCGGCGGAACTTCAGGTATCTCCTCTTAAAGGATTATACTGCTTACAGGGTGTATAGTAAGACTGTATATTTCAAACCGTTTCCACACGCACAACTCGAAAACGGTGTTCAATTTTTGCGTAAATATCCAGTAGGCGCTGCGCCGTGGTATAGTGGTTGGTGTGTCGGACCACTGCCGTGAGGATCCATGTTCGAATCCCAGAAAATACCAACATATTCTTTCACAGTCCCACCTCTCGCGAACGTTTGATAAACATCCGGGAGTAATTGTTGCCACGAGAAAGCTCCTCAAAAACAAAAAAATTACCATCGGATTACTTCCATTCGTGCCAAAATTAATATAACACAGACAACACGAGTGGTTGCGAGAAGCTGCACCTAGGCACTTAATGAGGTGTTGCGCCAAATTTATATTATACATTACGCAGTTGCATTGTTCTGTTTTCGGACAGAACTTCAAGCTTTTTCGAGGTTCTTGCATTTGCTATAATTGGTGGTCTAGTCTAGGTACAGGAAACTCCTCTATTTTCAATAAACTTGAATTCCTTCCATAGGACATCGACTATATATTTCCACAACTTCAACTTAATATCTCTTTTCGCCTCCTTAATCACTGCAGCGTCTTCCAGGCAGAGATCATGGCATTTAAAGAAGCCTTGTCGTGGCCGAAGTACAATGTGATATCCAGATGGGATATTACTATCTTTACTGACAGTCAAGCTGCGACCAACTCCCTTCAACTCACAAATAGCCTTAAATTGTCGCTTATCTCTTAACGAGATAGCCAAACAATCAAACATTCACTTAATATGGGTGCACAGGGACATTCCAGAGAACTGCTCGGCTGACGAACTCACCAAGCAGGGCACTTGTTTACCGATTTCGTCGAGCAAGCCGAATCTGACCTAAGTTGGATCAGAAACGCTCCAACTGATTTATCGGGCTGAAAAGGTGGCTCATTGCAACTACAGTAGGTGACATTACGAGCCACTGCATCATCGGCAAATGATTTCTCCAGAAGTTGCATGGACGACGAGGAAGAGGAAACCATACTTCTTTGTACGTGCCAGGCCTTGTCCGCTCGTAGAAGACTACACTTAGGAGCCTACATCTTCGACAATTAGACGAGCTAGCTAACGTCAGCGTCCAGCAGCAACCAGCAAAATGAAAAACCTAACTGCTATCACAAAAGTACAAGGACTAGCGTGCATCGCCATAACCAGTGCAATGAGAACGACACCTACAGCAGGACTTGAGGCCATTTTCAATCTGTTTCCGCTAGACATCTTTATACCAGAATCGGTGGCTCTTAGTGCCGTAAAATTAAGCCAAACAGATAGCTGGAGAACAAATGCGATGGGTCGTACGACGATCCTGCAGAGATATCTAGACAATGCATCTAGTACAGACTACATAACACCTTACCTAGACTTCACGAGACCATTTTTAAGCACCTTGCCTAGGCAGTTCATCCGCAAGTTCGTTTCCATAAACGTTACTGTGCTCTGGAACCCAAATCAGGGTTACCTTGAGTTGGCTATCTAGTGAAGCTAGTTCATTTTGGCATTCAAACACCAGCTTGGAGGATGTAGTAACCGATGCAATGGCGTTAATGGCTGCTTGGCTATCAATAAAAATAGCGATCTTTTGCCTCGGCGTTAGGTTAGGTTAGGTTAGGTTAGGTAGGGTTATGAGGTTATCATAAAACACTAAGCACCAAAGTGGGCCCATCGAGATCCCTAGGAAACCTTCACGGCAGAAGACCTAAACCCATTCCCCCCAAGCAATTAATCTCCCTACAAAATTTGAAGAGATCCTTGTTATGGTTCAAGGACCTCACCTCCTCCAAGTTATCGAAGAAGTATCTACCAAGGTACTTTAGCCTTATCCTGGCAATTCCTTGACATTCACAGAGTATATGAGTTATATCCTTTGAGACATGTAGATCATCGCAGTACCCAGTACAAACATCCGTATCGGATAACCCTAGTCTCATGGCATGCCTCCTTAGGAGACAGTGGCCAGAGAGTATTCCTATCACTGTTCTTAGCCTCGATCTATCTAACTTAATTATCTCCCCAGATTTTCTGCGATCTAACACAGGCCACAAGGCCTTAGACACCCTGTGACCATCTAAGTTTGACCATCTTAGATTAGCCGTGTCAATGATTTTATCCCGGATAATTCCCTTAGCCACGCACCCTGGTGGTTTAATACTACCAATTATATCGCTACGTGGGAGCCCCGCTCCTTTTTTAGCCAGCGTGTCGGCTTGCTCGTTGCCTTCGATATCGCAGTGTCCAGGTACCCAACATAATCTGACTCGGTTCTGCGTACATAATGCCCTAAGCATTGTGCGGCAATTCCTGATTATCTCAGACTTGGTGACGTAAGACTCTAGCGCCTTTAGCGCAGCTTGACTGTCAATGTAGATGGCGATATTCTTTTGCCTCGGTTTTTCCAGGCATTAGATTGCGTGCGGTGAGAGTTTGTGGGCTCTGCGCTATTATCTGTGTATCCGAGAAAATGAGTGTTTATCAGAAGTTCTAGAGATTCTGCTGTTGACTTAGTCCATTCACCATCCATTTTTCTAAGAAGCCATAGATTGGAGTATTCTTTCGATAGAATTTTACAGAGTCTTGCAGAGTCCTTGAGGGTCTGAATCGATTGGCAGTATTCTATCCATGACGGTCTTTTAGCTACTCTGACAGATTGTTTATATTTTCTAAGGCAGTCTTTATAAGGCTGCCAGTATTTACAGTGGGCGCCGTGGCGTAAGTGATTAGTGTGTCGGATCACTGCGCGTGAGGTTCCAAGTTCGAATCTCAGAAAACATCAAAAAGTTTTTTCACGGTCCCACCTCTTGCGGGCGTCTGACAAACATCCGCGAGTAATGTTGTCACAAAAAGCTTCTCAAAACAAATTGCCCCTGTAGGCCCCTTCCATTCGTGTGAAAAATATAACGCACACAACATGAGTGGTTGCGAGAAGCTAGGCCCTAGCACTTAAAGAGCTGTTGCGCCAAATATTTATTTATTTTTTTAGTTTTTACAGCTATGGCAGATATTGAAGGTCTCTCTCGTCAACTTTCGAAGAAGTGAGAGTTCCTCGTTCCACCAAGGTGGGAATGTTTTCTTGCTATATTTGACTGGACACGAGACTTTATACGCCGTATTAAAAGCTTTTCGAAAGTCTCTACTTTATTGTCGAGTTCTGTAATTGAGGTTATTTTTGGTTTGGGGGTTTTACGGAGCTTTGAACTTATTATTTGACCAAACTTGGCCCAGTCGATTGTTTTGGGGTTTCTAAAAATTCTAAGAGTCTCGATCTCGAGATCTATATCGACGAGTATTCAGTTATGGTCTGAGAAAGATTTCAGATTCGATACTCTCCAATTTTGAACTTTGATATTAGTAGTATTTCATATTTTTCATATTTTATTTATTCAATTCACTTACAATAAAAAGATTCAAAATCTAATACAAGATTGCAAGGCAAAAAGTTATTAGCATAGAAAAAGAAAACAAAAAGAGAATGGAAACATAGATTCAAATGTAAAAGAATTCACGAAGATGCATCTACATTTAAAATGAGTTTAAAAGAATAATTTGATGTTTAGACTAATTTGACTACGCTTATTCGGAGGCCAAGTAATTGAAATGGACGGATTTGAATTTGTTATTGCTTATGACGCAAGGCATGAGTATCTAGGTTGAACAAGCATCAGTGATCTACGAGATTGAAGAAATTTAATTTTGTTAAACAAATAATCAGGTTCTCGGGTGGTGACTACATTTTTCAGGAGGCAAAGGGATCGATGTTTAATCAGGCTATCAAAGGTGCAACCTGTTTTTAGTTTTGAGAAACGAGAAACATGGTCACGTCTCTTAAGATTGAAGATGTATCGAGCGATGTTGTTGTACAAAACATTCAATTTTCTATGACTAGAATAGTCTGGTTTACAAAAAATCTCACAACCATACATAAGTACTGGCAAAAGAAGCGTCTTTGCCAATAACATTTTAATTTTAGTGGGCAGAATGTGCTGAGTGGCCCATAGAGTACGCAGTCCACCATAAACCTTGCCGATAGTTACATTAATATGTGTATCCCAAGAAAGGGTACGATTAAAGACCACACCAAGATTTCTGGCAGAGGCAACCCACTCTATGGGCATTTGATTGAGAAGAATAGGTTGAACATCTGAAAGATCAATAGCTCTACGGTGTATGACAAGCGCTTTGGATTTGTTGCCATTCAGTTTAAGATCATGTTCAATTGACCATTTGTATATACTTGAAAGATCTTCGTTTAAAAGATCTATTGATTTATTCAATTTATATAAGGGACAATTGAAGAGGAGTTGGACGTCATCAGCGTACATGTGAGCTTTGCAATCCTTTATTACCTTAGGTAATTCGTTCACATACAGCGAGAACAGAGTGGGGCCAAGAATAGATCCTTGCGGTACTCCACTTAGCACGTTCATAAAGCGGGAGGACTTTTTACCAGCAACTACTTTTTGGAGTCTGTCACGCAAATAGGACATCATAAGTTTAGTTGATGGTATCGAAAACTTAAATTCACTTCTGAGTTTGCTGCATAGAATCGAATGATTAACTGTGTCAAAGGCCTTTAAGAAATCAAGAAGTGTTAGTAAAGTGGGGCAGTTTTGATCCATTGCATTCCGGCACTCTTCAACTACAAACAATAAGGTTGTTTTACAGCTTCTTTTCGGGCGAAAACCGGACTGGTTTCCACAGAGTAAGTGATACCTATTCAAATATTTTCGCATTTGTAACATCATCAATTTCTCAAAAACCTTTGACAAGTAGGGTAGAATAGCTATGGGCCTATATTCAACAGGATTTTTTGGAATCGGGACTACCTTAACTTTTTTCCATTCAGTAGGAAAAGAAGACTTAATCAAAATGCAATTAAAGATGAAGGTAACAAAAGGCAAGATGAAAGGCAGCAGAAGTTTTAAAAATGTCGGACTCAAGCCGTCAAGAAATAAATTCTTCATTTAACTTGTCGCAATCAATTTCATGAGGAAGTTCTGAACTTTGCCTACCAATGCCTACTTGACGAAGCTGTTTCCACAGAGTTTTCCCGGGTGCGGAACAGTCAAGTTTGCTACTGTAATAGGCAAGCTTAGCTTCACTAATTTTTAGCACAGTTTTGTTTCGTAGAAAACGATAGCTAATTAGGAACTCTTCAAGATGATACTTTTTCCATTTCCTGCAGGCCGTATTTAGTTTTTCTATAAGATAAAGGATGTCTGAGTTCAAGCATTGAGGTGACCGAGGATTATTCCTTTTTGCCTTCAAGGGAACGTGCTTATCATATAAGAAAAGAATTTGCTGCTGAAGAAGCATTACCTGTTAATCAACGGAAAGAATATGATAGATACGATCATATTTTATGCTACAGTAGTCTCTATATTGAAACGTTGACTCACTGCAAACATTTTGAACATCAAACGTTAAATAAATCAGGTCATGTTTTGAAAAACCTGGAGCAGAAAGCTGATTATAGAACAGACATTTGGACATATCACCAACAAAGAAGACGTCTAGGAGGGAGCTTGAAAAGCCTGAGAAATGAGTTGGAGTGGACGAGTTAACTGCGAACAAGTTTAGCTCTTCCATGTTGTCAAGTAATGATAGGGAACTCGACGTACATACCTAACAGATTACAATTAAGATCACCACAGAGAACAATTTTTGACGTAGTACAGGAAATTTCTTCAAGAACATTAAACAAAGGTGTTAAACTAATGTTCTTACGCGGTCTGTATATAGTACCAATAATAAGCTTTTCGGAGTCGCAGATAGTTTGGACAAAAATATATTCCATAGGACACCCTGGAGCTGACTTGTGGATAATTTTACACGATAGTACTTCGCGCGCATAGATTGCAACGCCACCCCCAATGCGTTCAAGTCTGTCCGACCGATAAGACCACATGGGTATCACAATGAGTCTATATTGACCTGAGTGTAGTCTAGATGTTTTCTATCCCCTATACCAGCCCACGTACCTAACCTAATCTAACGTCAGCGTCGGCAGCCTCCAGCGCTTCATAACATCCTTCAACTGGTTCCAGGGGTAGTTCAACCTGGGGATGATAGATTCATGTGGTTCTACGATGGGCCTAGTCTGGCCTAAGTGGGGCTGTATTCTGCAGCCTGCCACTTCAACCTAACCTTAGTTCAAGTATTTGTCTGTTCGCCTCTCATAAATAACGAACAGATCAGATTTACCCCAAAACAAATCGAATTAAGTACTTGTGCAAAAAACAGTGCTATCGATCGATCGGACTGGCTCTTGAGAAGGCTTGTATATTTTTGAATTCTAAGTATTTTGTCAACATAAACGAGTAAATAGTTTTTTAATTAATCTCTTCAGATGATAAAATCTAAACTAAAACAATTGGTTTCCTTCGCGCCACCATTGTACAGATAACTACTTCAAATACCAATAAACTCTTCTTGTTGGCTATGCTATGAGCTAATTGTGTAATAAATCAAATGTTTTCTTAACTAATAAGTAAATCTTATCGCACTTGAAACATAAGTAAATATAGCTAGGTATTTGCGGTTATTTTACTTTTTTTTTGAGGATATTTCCATTGGCCTGGTTTAGATCGATAACTTTGTCTGTTTCTTCATGCAAGTTGTTTTTATTTGAAATAATTAGGATATGAGTGGGGTTTCGGGGTTACGCTCTATGTTACATTGCATTTTCATTTTTGCATCTATCGGTGTTAAGACGGAATTTTAAGCGCCTTCCTCTGTCCATAAAACGTCAAACTCTACTCTAATCTGTCATCTCAACCCAAGATATCATATCAAAATTCGGTAGCGGATTGCTCCAGTTTCTACAAGAAATTTCCAAATTTATACGAGTATGAGTATGTTTGGCACTCAAACTACGTGTTTGTATTTCAATTCTGTCACTGCAACGTTGTGTAAATCATCACATCACCTGTTCAATCTTATCGGTCCCAAAAATACACGAAAAAGATTTCGTACCTCGGCTGGAGAACACATTTCGTACATGAATGAACGCTACAGTGGAACAATATTTTATCGGAATTGTTTAACAAGAAATCAATTGATCAATCAGTGATAGTATTCAAGTGAACAATATAAGAAAGCCTACAGATTAGGAAAAAGCAGAGGAAGCGAGAGGTTTGATTAGCGGGGGACACTTGAGTCGAGAGAACGATACGATACGATGTTTGGGGCCAGGTGCATTGCGACCTATAAGATATATTGTGCTGACTCAATGGTTACCCAGCAGTAAAATTGAGGCTTTTGATAAACCTCAATAGTGTCTTGGGTTCCATGTTCCAGGTATCTGCTGGGTCCATCGAGACTCGCGTTAGGTTGAAGTGGCTGCCAGCTGAGAATCGCCAACACTCTTAGACCAATAATAGGTCCATTGTGATACCATGTGGATCATGGGAAAAAATCTCTCTACCTACTCGATAAAACCATTTGGAGCTTCTTCTCCTCTTCTCGTAGGAGGCTTTTAATATCAATATCTATCAGGTCACCGAAATCGTTGGAATAGGGGGCTCCTAAATGAAGCTTCGTTCTACGGGAGAGAGCTGTACAGAAACAAAGAACGTGAGGAATAGTTTCTTCCTCTTCTTCATCCATGAAGCTTTCACAAATGTCATTGGCAAAAAGGCACAGCCTTGTAGCATGCTTGCCTATTAGACAGTATCCAGTGATGACATCTATTGAAGTGCCGATATGCAATCTGTTGAGAGAAATCAAATTCTTCGAACGTTTTAGGTTCAGCTTTGGCCAAACCCGTTTTGTCGCTAGACATGTTAATCCACTTGCCCAACCAAGATTTGTACTCTCGACAGCATCCAGCTTAAATTTGAGTTTGCGACTAGCGATTGGTATACCTAAAGTAAAGGCGAACCCCACAGGCGGATCAGTAGAAATGCGGTGAAGTGGGAGGGTTATGATCCCTTGTTTTCGGATCATGGCCTCGCTGATAAAAGGAAGAAGAAGAAAAAGATTGGTATACCTAAAGTGCTTTTATCCGGCAGGTTGGATATAGTTGTTCCTATTCTGGCGAGTTCATCGGCCTTACAATTTCCTGGAATGTCCCTATGCCCCGGCACCCAACACAGGTGAATATTGATCAATCATCGTAAGAGACGATCGTCAGTCTAGAGCCACTAAGGAATTTAAAGAATTCGATTCCAGGGATTTGATTGCTGCTTGGCTGTCTGAAAAGATACGGATATCTCTGACGGATATCACGTTTTCCTTAGGTCAAGATAAGACTTCTTTAATCGCGATTATTTCCGCCTGGAACATGCTACAATAATTGGGAAGACGGAAGGGGAGCTTAAGATTAAGCCTGTCAGAGAAAACACCTGCGCCAACTCCGTCTTTGGTTTTTGTGTAGAAGTGTAGAAGTGAATTGACTCATCTTCTAAAATTGCATCACCCTCCCAGAGTGATCTAGAAGGGAAGGTGACGTGGAAGGTCTTGTCAAAATTTAGACGTGGGATGGTGTAGTCTTGTACTTGAACGGATTGTGCGGAACTCACAAGCCAAGTCGGTACAACTGCTTGCATACGCCGACGATATAGACATTATCGGAAGAACTCAGCGGGCTGTCACCGGTGCGTTTGCAAGCATTGAGGCAGAAGTGGCCAAAATGGGTTTAGCAATAAACGAGGGCAAAACCAAGTATATGCTGTCAACAAGAAGGGAAAGCCAACACTGACGAATTGGACAAAACGTCACAGTGGGCAGCTATAACTTCGAGGTAGTAAGGGACTTTGTCTACCTTGGCTCTGCTATAAATTCTACAAACAAGATCAGCGCAGAAATCAACCGAAGAATAACTCTTGCCAATCGCTGTTTTTTTGGGCTTATAAGCCAATTCAACAGTAAAACCCTATCTCGAACAACTAAGGAGACTCTATATAAGACCTTGATCATCCCAGTCCTGCTTTACGGTGCTGAACCATGGACTTTATGAAAAGAGGATGAAGACATCCTTGGCCGCTTTTAGAGAAAAATTCTTCGTAAAATATTCGGTCCCGTTTGCGTTGACGGGTTTTGGAGGAGAAGATTCAATAACGAACTATATGAGCTGTACAGCGACATCGACCTAGTCAAAAAACTGCGTATTGGACGTCTGAGATGGCTAGGACATGTAGAGCGAATGGACACCAACGCTCCGGCCCGCAGAGTCTTCGAATCTAACCCCGAGGCACGACGCAGTAGTGGACCTTCTCGCCATAGGTGGCGCGCACAAGTTCAAGGGGACCTCGACCAACTTGGAGTGCGCAATTGGAGGCAATTAGCTAAAGGCCGAGCTAAATGGAGAGGCTTGTTGGTTGTGATCCAGGTTCACCCCGAACAGTAGCGCCACCTAAGTAAGTAAGTAAGTAAGTATGGAGTAGTCCGTGTTCTCGGGAAGAATTTGAATTTATTCAGAATGGAGGCGTGCCCAAATTCTTTTCTTGACCACAGTTGGGTAGCTTCAAGGCGAACGGCTGCATTCGCTGCCATTTGCTTGCTAAATATATCGAGGGGTATCAGATGAAACATAATGTCCAGTGCCGCAGAGGGAGATGAAGTAATCGCTTCTTTGCGGCTCCTGGGCAATCACAAAGAATGTGTTCTGCTGTTTCTCTTTGAGCTCTTTGAGCGTTGGGTGGTGTGTTGAGACCTTTGTCTCTCCATTCTTGGCGGTCACTGATGACCACATATGACCGCTTTGAATTTCCGGGAGAACCGAAATCTCTTGAGCATCGTATCTGCAATCTTGAAGAATGGGATCTTTTGGATGCTTCCAAGAATGCTCAGATGGCCTATAAAATCATCGGATTTCAGTTCTAGTATCTAAGGCAGTCTAAGAGCACTTAGCGTAGCTTCTTTCTGCACTGTGAGGTGGAGCAGCGGAGATTAAATGTTGTACCTAATGCTGCCATCGCGCTAGATATCTTGGTATAATGCTGGATAGGAAACTAAATTGGAAACTTAACATACAGGAACGAGTCCGCAAAGCATATAATGCTCTTTTCATCTGTAAGCGGACCACGGGGAAAAAATGGGGCCTGAACCCCGAAATGATGCAGTGGCTATACACCATGATAGTCAGACCCATCCTTACGTATGGGGCTCTTGTGCGGTGGAAGGCAACGAATACGAAAAACACACGGGATATGTCGGCCATAGTACAAAGAACAGCTTGCATTGCCATCACAGGTGCTCTACGCACAGCACCTACTGCTGCACTCGAGATCTTTCTGTAGCTTTTACCATTAGACCTACAAATTAAATTTCAAGCGGGCAACAGTGCGCTTCGGCTCACTAACGTTGGTCTCTTCAGGACTAATAACATAGGACACAGCTCCATTCTCAAGGAATCTTTTCCTGGAATCCCTGACGAATCGGACGATATACTTGGCACCTTAGACTTCGACACACCATACGAAGTACTGTATCCTATTAGAGAGGACTGGCAAAGAAAGACAGTCTCTGTCCATAACGAGATTGCAATATACACAGATGGTTCTAAGACCAGTGAGGGCACCGGGTCAGGTATTTACTCGAGAGATACGAACCTACAGGTGGCCCTGAGACTTCCGGACACATGCAGTGTGTTCCAAGCAGAGGTTCTAGCTGTACTTAAAGCTGCGGAATTACTTGAGATGGGATCAATATCCGATAAGAATATCGCCATCTACATTGACAGTCAGGCTGCGCTAAAGGCGCTAGAGTCTTACGTCACCAAAAAACTAGCGTGCATCGCCACAACCAGTGCGATGAGAACGACACCTACAGCAGGACTCCAGGCCATTCTAAATCTGCTTCCGCTAGACATCTTTATACAAGTATCGGCAGCTCATAGTGCCGTAATATTAAGCCAAACAGATAGCTGGAGACCAAATGCAATGGGTCACACCACGATCCTGCAGAGATATCTAGGCAGTGTATCTAATACAGACTACTTAACGCCATACCTAGACTTCACAAGACCATTTTCTAGCACCTATCCGAGCAGGGAAGACTGGAAAAATGACAGAACGCCTAACGAGCGATCCCTAGCTGTTTACACCGATGGATCCAAAATGGAAATAGGTGTAGGCGCAGGCATCTTCTCTGAAACGCTTGGCCTCTCCATGTCAGCTCGGCTTCCGAACTACAGCAGCGTTTTCCAGGCGGAGGTCCTAGCAGTTACAAAGCAGCTCGTGAGACTGCGATGAGGGCAATGCCACGAGAGGATATCACCTTTTTCATCGACAGCCAGGCAGCGATAAAAGCAATATCTGCTATAGAAATAAAATCGAAGCTTGTGAAGTGTTGTAGAGAAGAGCTCAGGGTTCTTGGAACACAGCACGAGGTAAAGCTCTGCTGGGTCCCTGGCCATGAAGGCATACCAGGGAATGAGAAAGCCGATGAACTGGCTAGAGGAGGCTCAGCACTAAGCTCGGACCAATCCGACCCCTCGGTGTACATCCCGCCTTGCGCCCTTAAGCTCGAAGCAGGAAACAAAGCCATAACGGAGGCTAACAATAGGTGGACCTCTTTAGATACTTGTGTCACCACGAGGAAGCTGTGGCCCGCATTTGACAGAGTAAGAACCAATAGACTCATACAGAGGCACAGAAAATCCCTCTCTACTCTAATTGGACTCATTACGGGGCATGACACCATGCGGTACCACATGAAAAAACTACGTGTGACTAACGAAGACCTTTGTAGAGGCTGCGGCAACGAGGACGCTCAGGAGGACACCGCCCACTTTCTCTGTCATTGCCCAGGCCTCTATCATTTGAGAAATAAGATCCTTGGACAACACTTCTTTGAGGATCTAGAAGAGTTGTCCAACAGGCCAATAAATGACATCGCAAACTTCATCAAATCCTCTGGATGGTTTGTATCTAGGACACAGTGAGTACTTAGTTCTTTCTTTAGGATATTTACAAAGACGGTATTTTTCCACGAGGTAGGGATTTCCTTTTCTATCTCCTTTCCCCCCATGGGTATCACAATGGGTCTATACTGACCTGAGTGTGGTGTGGAGGCTTTCTATCCCCCTACACCTGCCCACTTACCTAACCTAAACCTAACCTACGTCACCAAATCTGAGATAATCAGGAATTGCCGCACAATGCTTAGGGCATTATGTACGCAGAAGCGAGTCAGATTATGTTGGGTACCTGGACACTGCGATATCGAAGGCAACGAGCAAGCCGACACGCTGGCTAAAAGAGGAGCGGGGCTCCCACGTAAACCATCAGGATGCGTGGCTAAGGAAATTATCCGGGATAAAATCATTGACACGGCTAATCTAAGATGGTCAAACTTAGATGGTCACAGGGTGTCTAAGGCCTTGTGGCCTGTGTTAGATCGCAGAAAATCTGGGGAGGTAATCAAGTTAGATAGATCGAGGCTAAGAACAGCGATAGGAATACTCTCTGGCCACTGTCTCCTAAGGAGGCATGCCATGAGACTAGGGTTATCCGATACGGATGTTTGTAGGTATTGCGATGACCTACATGTCTCAGAGGATATAACTCTTATACTCTGTGAATGTCAAGGAATTGCCAGGATAAGGCTAAAGTACCTGGGTAGATATTTCTTCGATAACTTGGAGGAGGTGAGGTCCTTGAACCATAAAAGGATCTCTTCAAATTTTGTAGGGAGATGAATTGCTTGGAGGATTGGGTTTAGGTCTTTTGCCGTGAAGGTTTCCTAGGGATCGTGATGGGCCCACTTTGGTGCCTAGTGTTTTATGATAACCTCATAACCCTACCTAACCTAACCTAACCTAACCTACCCAATTCGTCTGTCTTGTGGTAACCTTAAATGTCAGAGTGACCGGCGTGACTGGTCGGGTCTGCATTTAATTTGTATTTTGACTTCATGCTACGTATCTCTCGCTAACCTAATTAAGATGCGGTCAACATCCTTTTCGAGATCTGTGGAAATGCTATTCCCGCTTTTCTTACTTTGGCGCTGCTTTTATGTAAGTGTTCTAAGTGTATGGATTGTGTCGATTTCTTTTTTTTTTTTTTTTGTAACGCTAGGCTTCAAGTTCTCCTTTCTTCGCTGTTCCCTAGCACTCCTGCTCATCTGTCCATAGTATTCCTTTTCCACATTTGACAGGTTAAAATGGTTCTTGCACCTTCATTCATGTTTTCGTCGTGAATTTTGCGGACTGCACTTTCTCGTCCTTCTGAATGAATACACCAAGCATTTAGGCATCCTCTACGGTTGCGATATAATACAATAATCCTAAATTACAACTCCTGAATAAACATCAACTCGCAAACAAAACTTGTCAAAACTTCTTATTCTGCAAAATTCGTCATTCTTCTGTCAAAATGCAATTTGTTGCATTCAATGTGAAAGCCGTTTGTGCGGCAATATACTCCCGCCACCGCATTCATTGAAAAACTGAAATTTAAAAAAAAAAAAAAAATTGTTTCCACTTTGTCACCTCTGGCATTCAGTCCAATTTGCTTAAGGATCAGTTGCACACACAAACACCAAGCGAACCGAAAAGGTGGATCATCCACACAAAGAATCGATCGCTTGTAATTGGTTTC
Organism: Brachypalpus laphriformis; assembly: GCA_945910035.1. NCBI lineage: Eukaryota > Metazoa > Arthropoda > Insecta > Diptera > Syrphidae > Brachypalpus > Brachypalpus laphriformis. The sequence continues at coordinate 112,579,182 of OX246753.1, read as the reverse complement.
GAATCATACCCTCGGATAATCCTCACCTAATACTGTTTCCATAATGGAATTTACGAAAATATTTTCTCACTTATTCTCTGGATGACGGATCTGTGTTGATACCCACAGGTAAGACTGTTTTGCAAAAATAGGATGTCAATTATAGAAATACTCTTAAGCTGTGCAGTTTTGTGTTTCGTGTGTCGGAAACATGCTTACAGCTCACATATGGTTGTATGCCGAAGGAGGTGGAGGGAATTTCCGTGTTTAACTCGTCGTGGTACGGCCAAACGAGGAAGACCGCAGCAGGTATAATACAATTTTTTATGTTTATTATTTTTATTGCTTCTACAAGTATCGCGCTACTACTAGTTGTATTGAGTCTCTCACCCGCTCAATTATCATTAAGGGGTCGTTGGTAAGAAATATGAAGTCAGGAAGGAAAAAAAAAGATTGTTGGTGGCTTTTAATCCGGAACGGTGGCAATGTGTACTTCAAGCGATGAGAACTTTTGCAAATGGCACTGGCATGACAAGGAGCGGTTTTTTTTTCGATTTTTTCCGTATCTTCTTCTTTTCAAACGAGTGGGAGACATGAATAAAAAAAAAATCCTTGGATCTAGGATGCGCCACCAGCATGTGGTGCGGCACTCGTGGCAGGACAATTTTGGGGTCTTATAAAGTAAATTTTTTGTAAGTGGATTTCGTGACATCCGCGCATAAAAATCATGAGAAGCGAAAATTGATATTTGTTCAATAATAACAAAAAAAAAAGGAAAACACGTGCAGGGTGGCTAATAATAGACAACAATAAGGGTTACTTAGGAAAGTGTTGGGCTTTAAAATGGTTTTGTATCCGGTTCAAGTGCAAACACTTGGTATTGTAACATGTTGGGGTCCTTGAAGCGCTCTTTATGGTACTGATTGGTAATTAACGCTGGAAAATCTTATTGTATGTTTAGTCGGGTTCTTGAGTTCTAATACATTTTGCGGGTTTGATTTTGAAGCCACAGGCAATAGGACTGTTTGGTTTTTAAGTCTAATTAGCTAATGGTTAACTTTAAATATGCCACGTTCTACACAGAGGTAGGTTGTCTGAAGAGTTTGAGATCCAAAGTGGGGTAAGACAAGGCTGTATTCTTTCACCAATACTATTCCTATTGGTGATTAGCGATGTGCTTTGTGCAACTTTGTTGACGGGAAACGGTGGAATTCGATGGACTCTTACATTCCAACGTCTTGACTACGCTGACGACGTATGCTTACTCTTTCACAGAATTATGGACCTCCTCCAAATGACAGTAGATGTGGAGAGTGAGGCAGGCGTGCGTCGTCGGGCTGAAAATTCATTTTTTTTTTAAATGTTCTGCATTACTTAAGACTTTCTCTTTTAAAGTTATAAACCCAGTGATGGAGTGAAAGGAAAGGGTATAGGGGAGATTTATATATTGGATAGGGAAGGAAAAAGAGTGAGATGACGATGCGCGCTAACTTTGAATCTCTGTAGATTATAGGTATCGGGAAACACTGAGCAACACAGTTATTCCACATCGTGTGGTGTGGTTAAAAAACAATCTTCTATATTTCACCGTGCGCCCGATAACAGGTTTAAGTATATACGGATGTGCGAAAGAGGCCGCACGTGTACTACGATTGAATAGACGGGCAGGAGGGACACAACTATGTATAGGTATGTCATCCGAACACTTGTGATGGAAGTACCGATATAGGAGCGCTAAGCACCCTACATTCCGGCGGTATTCTAGCGAAGGATTTAGGTTGCAGATAGACAAGCTTGACGCTGAACACGATCAAGCAAACTCAAGCACGTGGCGGGAGCTACCGCCCAAACATGTGATTAATATTCAAGTTTCGGGCGGATGTATGCTTTATAGATAGTGGCCAAATAAGTTGGAGTGAAAAAACGTTTACATCTTTTGAGAAAACCAAGGCAACTAGCACCACCTTTTGCAGCATCAGTAATCTGCTGGTTCCACCGTAAGTCTGGGCTAAATGCCTTCCGAACATTGATAAGCCATTAGATTCCACTAGATCAACTTCATTAATTTTTAGTTTGGCCACGTTGGTGTCACGCTTGAGAGACAGGAGACAACACAGAGTTTTTGACGCGCTGATCTCAACTCGGTTGTTAACACCCCAATTGACGATTGCATCAATATCAGAGTTAAGTTCGGTTGATATTCGCTGTCGCTGGGACTCTAAAACTTGGGCTCTTGTCGTGGAGTCGTTAAAGAATAAGCGAAGCCAAGAATACTGTCATCCGCGAAGGAGTGGATTTGGTTGCGAGTAAGAGAGAGTAGGTTGATAAATAAATATTAAAAAAGGGCCCTGTGGAACACCAACATTAGTTGAAAAGGGGTAGAAGTATATCCATCTAACACAAGTTGCATTGATCGATTACTTAAAAAGCTCGCAATCCATTTCGAAAAATTGTCACCAACACCATAAGCTTGTAGCTTGTTAATCAGGGCAATATGCCATATCCTATCGAAAGCATTGAAAATATCAAGAGCAACTATTCTGTATTCATCATGTTGATGGATGCATTGGTTCCATTTATCCGACAGGTAAGACATTAAGTCACCAGTGGAACGCTGTTGCCTGAAACCATACTCACGGTCATAACTGAGAGGGTTTCTTTCTAGGTATCTCATGAGATGATAATTGACTATGCTCTATATGACTTTAGAAAGCTCTGACGTTAAAGCTATGGGTCGGTGGTTAGAAGGGGAAGTTTTATCGCCCTTTTGGGAATTGGCTGAACATGAGCTAGTTTCCACCTATCCGGAAAAGTGCCTATGGAATAGGATAAGTAGAAGATCTTGCATAGAGGTTTAGCCAGGGTAGAAGAACACGTCTTCAAAACAATGGGCGGAATTCCATCTGGACCTGAAGATTTATTGCAATATTTGTCCTAGAGAATATTGAACCCGGTTCAACATAAATGGAGAATTCCGGACTAGAGTACGACGCGTCACCATCATACAGTGTTACGCCCTAACGAATAGTTCGCCTGAGGACGAAAAGAAGAGCTTCTACAATCTATTAAGTGCGGCCTTCAACACAACACCAAATGGAAACATTGTCATAGTGATGGGGGATTTGAATGCAAAGGTAGGCAACGACAACGAAGGGCTCAAACATGTAATTGGGAAACATGGACTAGGCAACCGCAATGACAACGGCGAAAGGTTTGTGGATTTCTGCAATGCCAACCGCCTTGTGATAGGTGGCACCATGTTTGAGCACAAGACTTGCCACAAAGTCAGCTGGGTTTCCAATGACAGGCAAGCAACCTCCAACCAAATTGACCATTTTGCCATCAGCCACCGCTTTAGAAGTAGTCTCCTGGACGTCCGAAACAGGCGAGGGTCAGATGTGGGGATAGTACGCGATCACGATCTTATGATAGCTACTCTCCAACTACGAAGATCCCACGACAACACGAGAATGCCCAGGTTCAACATCGATAGACTTAGTGATCCCTCAGTGCGCCAACAATTAAGAGAGCATTTTTCGCAAGGTGTGGAAGCAATCAGTAGCTCAATGCCCGCAACTATCCAAGACTATTAGTGTGCTGTGAAAAATGTTTTTACATCAGGTTCTGAAAGAATTGTCGGTCGATCGCAGGGAAGACATAGGGCGTTGCTTTCCGAGGATGCCTGGAGACATATTGACGAACGAAAACCTCTAAAAGCTAGCGTTGCAGGTACTCCAGTAGCAGGGAGAAGCGAGCTAGAGTCCTTATGTCGCATGACGATGAGAGAAGTTCAGCGTAGCGTGCGACGTGACAAGCGTAACAACATCAACGCGCTGGCCACAGAAGCAGAAGAAGCTGCACGGAGGTGTGAGAGCAGGACCGTCTACAGAATCACGAAAGAGCTGACAGGTGGTCGCAGCTCCAGCTAACACCCAGTGAAAAGCCTAGACGGCTCCTTGCTCATTTCGGATGAGGAACAGCTCAAGAGATGAAAAGAGCATTTTGCTACGGCTTTGAACCACGTATTCGCTAGCGATATGCTCCCAAATCAGACTGAGATGCCCGATGTGAGAAGTTCCCGAATACGCACCACGACTCCCAGTAAAGATGAGATCACTACCGCGATCAAGGCACTCACAACCAACAAGGCGGTAGGACTTGACGGTATTCCAGCAGAGCTCTTACAAGCAGCACCAACAACATCGGCTGAGCTTCTGCTTCCCCTTATAGAGAGAGCTTGGGAAGCTGACAGCTTTCCTAACAAGTGGAAAAAGGGAATGATCGTCAAGCTTCCTAAGAAAGGAAATTTAATGGAGTGCGAAAATTGGAGGGGTATCTGCGTGCTGCCTGCTATGGCTACGATAATAGCTAAAATCATACTGGAGCGAATCAAACAACATCTCGAAGACAAACTCGATGCCGAACAAGCAGGTTTCCGCTCTGGGTTCTCCTGTGTCGACCACATCAACACCCTGCGGATTATCATCGAGCAGTGCGTTGAATATCGATCGCCACTCCACCTGCTGTTCATCGATTTTGAGAAGGCGTTCGATAGTGTCAACAGGGAGTTTATTTGGCGTGCCTTACACAGGAGAGGTATTCCCGATAAACTGCTATTATCAAAGCTACATATGAAGGCTCCAAATGTCACGTTCTGCACAGAGGGAGGTTGTCTGAGGAATTTGAGATCCAAAGTGGGGTAAGACAAGGCTGTATCCTTTCACCAATATTATTCCTATTGGTGATTAGCGATGTGCTTCATGCAGCTTTGTCGACGGGAAACGGAGCAATTCGATGGACTCTTACATCTCAACTGAAACATCTTGACTACGCTGACGATGCATGCTTACTCTCCCACAGAATTATGGACCTCCACCAAATGACAGCAGATGTGGAGAGGGAGGCAGGCGACGTCGGGCTGAAAATGAATACGAAAAAAACTAAAATTATCAGCCTTGGAACAAACTCATCGGCTCAAATATGCATTGCTTGACAACCGGTAGAGAGAGTAGAGGATTTCCAGTATCTTGGGAGTATTGTCTCGACCGATGGTGGAACCGAACTGGATATAGCCAACAGGATCGCCAAAGCAAAGTACGCATTCGGTATATTGTCCAAAATATGGCGGAGCAATGCAACCAGTTTGAGCACCAAAATAAGACTGTTCCGCTCCAACGTTGAATCCGTGCTGTTATATGGTTGCAGTACGTGAAGAGTGACCATTACTATCACCAGAAAGCTGCAAACGTTCGTTAATAGGTGTCTACGTAATATCTTCAGGATTTTCTGGCCCAATCGTATCTCTAATGAACACCTTTACGAGAGAACGGGTCAGGAGCCAATAGGCACAACCATAAAACGACGGAAGTGGCAGTGGATTGGTCACACGTTCCGAAAGAGTAATAGTTCTATAGCGAACCATGCTATGCAATGGAACCCTTTAACTCAGGATGGCAGAAGACCTGGCGTTCCGAGGAGAACATGGCACAGTCGAGAACGAAGCAGTTGGGGAAGGCTGAGACACATTACCAGAAACCGTACACGATGGCGCGTAGGCGTAGTAGACGCCCTAGGACCCACAAGGGGATACAGGACATAAAAGAAGATTAATGCCACAATTATGGAAAGTAACTGATGCAATTATGATTGTAAAACCTGAGAAAACTTCTCATGAAACATCATCTTATAGGCCAATATCCTTCTTGTCTGTAAAGTCAAAAATGTTCGAAAACTGCTACTCAAAGACTAAGCACCTTTATAGAGCGAAAACAAATTATTACTAACCATTGATTTGGATTCCGAAAGAAACATTCTACGATTGACCAGGTTCACCGAATTACTAACATCATCAAAAAGCACCGGAAGAGAAAAAAGTTTGTTCTACATTCTTTCTGGATGTAACGCAAGCATTCGATAAAGTTTGGCATGAAGAACTGATCTACAAATTGAAAAAGTCTCTTCTCAAAGAATATACAAAGATCTTGGAATCCTACATTGCAGACAGATACTTTTGCATAAAAGAACAGAATTCGTATTCGGAACTGAGGGAAATTAAAGCAGGTGTGCTCTAAGCGAGCGTTCTTGGACCAGTACTCTACCTTTTATATACTTATGATATCCCATCACTGGATAATAACACAATTCCTACATTTGTGGACACGGCCATCACTTAAATCATTCTATGTTCGTCACTAGACGAAGCGCTCGAAAAGCATTGTTCCAGGTGAGCCACACTACAATGAATTTTCAATACCCAAGAGTTACATAGTGAGCCTAAAATGATGGCGGAAGCGTGGAGTCTTAATTGAATGAATACAAACAAGATCCCAAGATACATATTGGGCTCCTGAGTAAACTTAACGACATCCCGCCGTCATTTTATCACGGACACTCCTCTATGCCCACCTTCTGTTCGTTCTTTTACTCAGAGTCAATCTATAATACTTAAAATTACGTACAGATACATATTTCCAACAAGCAGATGCTCTGTGAAGTTTCACCAGGTGACAACGATACAGTAACTCCTCAAGTGCAACACAACACACTACATGCATCGACCCACAATTGAAAACGTTCATGTACTCGTACATACGTTCCATCTGATTCCGGACATGAATCAATGTTATTCAATTGTCATTGGATGGGTATTAACTACAAAACGATTGCTTATTTCCGTAGAACGTATGTACTACAAGCCGGAACACAATCGCGCCGGCATGAGTCTGAGAGATGCCCATTATGCTCATTAACAACTTCCATATGCGAATCGAATCTATCTAGATACTGACAAAAGCTGTGCACACACATCTCTCCTTATGAATGGCACTCCATGCCTGGGACCAGTCTTTTTACACCTTTACCTGAGTATCTCCTAATAAGTGATGGAATTCTCTCCATCTCTCTCTCTTTTTGTGTGTGTACCGGTAGGACACCGAAGGAGGAAAGTTAAACAAAAACCAAATAGTAAATTTCATTGTGGTATTGTAGTTGGTCTCAATGACTGAAAAATAAAGAAATGTTCTCTGTACATCTACTCGTACGGTCTAAAGGTCAGGGTCTCGATGTACCATGTACCGACAGACAGCCAGATGACCTTTGTGTGCGTGTATGCATTATTTCCTGTGACCGGATGTAACTTCCTAACAATCCTTAAAAATGAATGGCTTGGCAGTATCTGAAAGTATCTTTTGCACTCCCCTCAGCTATTTACCGGACAGCAATAGCAATTGAATCTTGACAAATGGGTTTCGCATTTTTTGTTGTTTATTTCGTTTGTTCGTTTCGATTGCAATTTGTTTCGTATAAAGGTCTTGCAGTGCCGTTTGGGAAATGATTCCGAGTGCAATGTGTATTTGAGATGTATTAGAGTACCACAGTGAGTAATTGCCTATTCAAAGATTTTCGTAAATTTCATTACCCTGACACCTTTTCATTGTGCGGGGAGTGTAGGTATGTGCAGAGGTACTCATAGGGGATGTAATTGGGAAGTGTTTCGATAGAGGAAATTAACTTGGTAATTCGGAAAAATTTCAATTCAAATCCTGCTTCAAAAAAAAAAAAAAAAAAAAAAGTAGAATCCCAGTTCCTATTGAAACAGGTTTAAGTGGATTAGGTATTTCAGAAAGAGTAGTGCTTAGGCTGAACGTTAAATTATTCAAAATGCAACAAAAGCGTTTCATGGAGAGGTTTTGAAATTTTTTGTAAATAAGTGGCTAGGAGCAAATTGTCAAGAAAGCATTTTATTATTTGATCGTGAACAAACCGCACTTTCGTCGTTTTTATTTGGCTTTCGTGTATGTCTCGTTTTTCCTTCGGCCATTCTAGTAAAACTTTTGAAATCCTATAATGTAGACGATATTGAGTTCAATACGTTAATTGTAATATGAAAATCAGTAACCTTCTGATTTCGGGTGAGACCCAGCTCACTAGATGGAGAGAACATTTTGCTACAGTGCTAAACCACTTAGACGATGGCGGTATGATATCGAATTCGAATGAGTAGTTCGAAGCAAGAAATTCCCTAATTCGCACCATACGTCCCAGTAAAACTGAAATAATAACAGCAATCAAGTTCCTCGAGAAGAACAAGTCGGTGGGTATTGATGGCATCCCTGCCGAACTATTTCAAGCGGCGCCAAATACATCGGCGGATTTGCTGCATCCGCTAATACGGAGAGCTTGGGATAGTGAACAATTTCCACAGGAGTGTAAAAGGGGTATGATCATTAAGCTTCCAAAGAAGGGTAACTTGATGGAGTGCGGTAACTGGAGAGGTACATGCGTTCTTCTAGCTCTAGCCAAAATAATAGCTAGAATAATTCTAGAACGAATTAAAGAACATTTAGATTCAACTTTCGTGCTGGATCCTCCTGCATCGACCACATAAACACCTTACGGATCATAATCCAACAATGCGTTGAGCACAGATCTCCGCTACATTTGCTTTTTATCGACTTCGAGAAGGCTTTCGACAGCTTGATTCGAGATGCTATCTAGTTTGCCTTGCGCAGGAGAGGCATCCCAGAAAAACTTATAGCTATTATCAAGGCTATATACGAGGGCGGCAAGTGTCACGTCGTGCACAATGGTAAGGTGTCGGCGGATTTTGAAGTCCAAAGTGGAGTACGTCAAGGGTGCATACTGTCGCCACTATTGTTCTTGCTGGTTATCAGCGATGTACTCCGTGCAGCATTGGACATCTTACCTTAAGCACCTAGATTACGCTGACGATGTTTGTCTACTTTTACATCTGATTATGGATCTTCATTTGATGGTCCAAAATCTAGAAGCTGAGGCAAACCAAGTGCGGCTAAAAATAAACACAGCCAAAACAAAAGCCCTGAGCACTTCTAATACCCGCGCTCAAATTAACATTGCCGGACAGGAAGTTGAAAGTTGTTAACTTTCTTTATTTAGGAAGTGTGGTCTCGACTAATCGCGGTGGTATCGAACTGGATGTGTACAGCAGAATTGGGAAGGCTAAAGCTGCGTTCGGAATGCTATCTAAAATCTGGAGAAGCAATGTTATCAGCTTAAGAACCAAGCTGCGACTGTTCCGCTCCAACGTATACTTGGTGCTGCTTTATGGGTGCAGTACTTGGAAGGTGGACACCATTAACACACGCAAGCTGCAAGTCTTCATTAATAAATGTTTGAGGATCATCTTGAGGATATTTTTTGCCGAACCGCATCTCTAACGAACAACTTTATACGAGAACGGGTCAAGAACCTATAAGCATTACTATACGAAGAAGAAAGTGGCAATGGATTGGACGCACCCTTCGGCGTGAAGACAACTTAATTGCGAAATACGCCATGCAGGGGAATCCGCTCACCCAGGCAGGCAGAATAGAGGGACGCCCTAGGCAAACATGGCGCAGAACAGTTGAGGAGGAATCGAGCTCTTTATGAATGAGTTGGAGGCAGCTCAAACGCGTTGCAGAACTTCGAACAAGATGCCGCGCAGGCGTGGTTGACGCCCTATGCCCCCCGAGGGGTTAAAGGAAGTAAGTAAGCAATAAAAGCAAAAAAAATCGATTAGCTGATGGCAATTTACTATTTTTAAAAAAAAGAAATCTTGGCTATCGATACCTTATAGCTTGACATATGTTGAATAAATTTTCAAGAATTGAGAGAAGAAAACCTTAAATTGGTGATGTTAGGTCGGTTAAAATTCCATCGCCAAAACAACATGAACACATTTTCTTTGCATTTCGATGACAACTCAAGCCCGTATAGATTTTAAACGAATGTCAAAGTGGATATGGAGTAAATGAACTATCCCTTGGGACTGTTTCCAAGTGATTTCAAAGATTTCAGACTAGATATCTGTTATACCACGTGATCTTTCATAGTCTGCTGCGAAGAACTTGCTTCTGATCTTCAAGTGATTTAAAACAGGGCTCTGCGAAATTTCTTCGGATTAAACTGCTTCACCAATTTCATTTGATGAAACAACAAGCAGCTGAAGTTATTGATGGTTTGTGATACCATTCAACTTAACCTAATAACCAATATCCAGGCAGTTAACATACTCAATACTTAAACTAGTTGATAGATGGGACATCCAGGACCATAACAGCCGCAGTTAATATATCACATGCACCAGCGCCAACCGAAAGCCTGAAAATGTGGAACTTCATCTATACTATTTATATGGTTATACCTGGGGATGCAGCCAACCCAAACTGAGATGGATGTACATGATGAGAGTAAGACATGGATGTACATGATGAGAGTAAGACATCATCATATACGGTGGAGTGGTATGGGTTAAGAGAACGAAGCTAACCACGACGAGAACATACCTGAACAAAGTGCTACACGTAGTGCTAGATCGAATCGCCAAGGAGACCATATTGTAAAGCAAAGAGGGCATCGGGAAAAGAACATGCATCGCAAACAAAAAGCACGTAACCCTATCCAAATCGGTGCCGCTTCTGGACTGGCCCAGAGACAATACGGTCAAGAAATACTGCTTTGAAAAAAAAATTTAACTCAAAGCTGAGCAACAAAAGAGATTGGAGCAGTGGGTCCGATAAGTACCAATTTAAACAGCACGTAATTCAATGGTACACAGACGGAACGAAGACATATACTGGCACTGGGGTAGGAGTGTACGGGCCCAGGACTAGATACTCAGAATCACTGGAAATATTCTCCAGTGTATTTCAAGTAGAAGTTCACACTATCGAAAGGTGTGCACAATTCAACCTATTCAGGAATTATCGCGGGCAGGACATCGTAATACTGATAGACAGTTATAGCACTGAGATCATATTCAAACTGGTATGGAAATGCCTTACCAGTATCAACAGACTTCTTCTTCTTCTTCGTCCTAGCCTTAGTCCTATTTTGAGTCGGCTCTCCTTTTGTCCTGGGTTGTCCGAGCGTTCACATCCCTCTCCCGAATGTCGTTCTTTATGGTTTTGCTCCAGGGGTGGTCTTCCCGGATCTTTTCTCGTTTTTGGCAAATCCAACAGTTCCCTTACTACATGGTCACTTAGTTTACGCATAACATGTCCGTACCTTCGAAGGCGGTTCTCTTGGAGTTTTTCGCAGATAGGTGTTACTTTGGTACTGCCTCTTATATGCTTGTTGCTGACTTTGTCAAGCAACGTCACTCCGTTGGCCCAACTTAGCATTCGTATTTCGGTGGCTTGAAGTTTTTGCACGAGTTTCTGAGGTACGGCCCAGCACTGCGAAGGGTACACCATTGCAAGTCTGATAACTGCTTTATATATTTTGCCTTTTAGCTGTTGTGGAATCGTTTGGTCACATAAACCACCTGACGCGGCCCGCCAGCTTTGCCAACCACACTGAATTCTATGGGTGACTTCACTCTCTAGTGACCCATCGCCGCTGACATGTGAGCCTAGGTATTTAAACCTGTCTGACTCTGTAATAAGTTAATAAGTTGGTCACCTATTCTTAGTTACATCGCGCTAACAGTGCCTTTCTTATAACGGAATCCAACCATTTTAGTTTTCGTGCAGCTTATCTTTAGGCCATAGGATTCAAGAGCGTCCACCCATAAGGTAAGCTTTTGTTGCAGGATCGCTTTATCGTCTGCTAGAAGGGCTATATGGTCAGCGTATAGCAGCGTCCACGGTAAGCTTCCCTGAATTTCGCGGGATTACTAGATTGAACAGCAATGAGCGTTGATGGACACCTGCTTTTACTTCGAATTTATCCGAGAGCGCACAGATGCACTTCACTTAGGTTGTGACAGGTAAAATAACTTCTCCGAAAATACAACTAGAAAAGAAACCTACCTCAGAGTTATCAAAAATCGACTTCGCATTTTGACGGGCATGTTAACGGATCACTGCAGACTCAAGGAGCACTTTAGGTAACTGGGAATCGAGGGAGAAGGACACTGCAGATTCTGCAGGGACTTCGCAGAAACACCAGCGCACTTTCTTATGGAATGCAAAGCACTGATCTATAAAAGAAGACATCACCTACGTGCCTATCTCCTATCAGAGATGGATCTACCTTCGCTGGAACCACTTAAGATACTACGGTTCATAAAAGTAGCTGGACTGTAGGAAGTGTTCTAGACCGAGTATATCATCGACTAGAGCCTTAGTTTTGGGGGCACCATAGATCTGCTCTTGCACCTCATATCTACATATATCTATATCTATAGTATCTAATCACTTGAAGTTAAGTCATTACCGCCGAAACAGTTCCAATCCATAATGCTTTGAACCTCAGCGTAGTTAACACTTCTACACTTACACATCTTTCCAACGATACCTGTGCGCTCCTGTATCCATTTTTCATTCGCGGCCTTAGTAAAGTTTTTTTTTTGTGGTTTTTCAAAGCATGAATTATTATACTTGAGCTCTTGATTTTAAAATGCACGCTGGCACAACAACTCTACAGCGTGATTTAGAATAGGTAGGATTAAATTCGCCTACATGACGGTCACGTTGTTTTTTTTTTTTCAAACTCAAATTTAAGAAACTTTTTGGGCAGCCAGGATTGTAAGAAATACCTCTATTTCTTAGATGAGCGGTAATATTTTGCATGTAATGAAGGATAAGGACGCTGTGTATCTTCCTTGGTAGCGATACAGATTGCTACATCATCATGAAATCGACCACAAAGTCAAAGCTGCTAAAATGGCAAGTGCAACCGAAGAACTAGCAGAGGCCATAGACTGCTATAATGCAGATTTAACCGCCATCCAGGAAGGGCAATGGTATGGGCCGGGAAAAAGAGGCTGAAAAACTCTGACATCTACTACGGTGATTGCTACAGAGACAACAAGCAGCGTTTATTTGAATGCGGATTTGATATACGCAGTAGACTTAGGCAAGAAGCCTTAAGCTTTCGACACGTGGCCGAGCGTATTTTGATTATCCGAATCAAGGATAAATTCGATAACATAAGCCTGATATGCGCTTATGCCACCACGGAAAAGGACCCTGCCACCAGAGATTTTATCTACGGCCTCCTCGACAAAATATACGAGCAATGTCCTAAATACGACGCGTCGCGACGTTAAAATCGTTTTGGACGAAATTGAAAAGAAGACTAGGAAAGGGAACGGGCTTTTGGTAGGGAACTCGTAAGGCATGGCTCACACGACACAACGTCTGACAACAGACTAACGCTAATTGATTTAGCTGTGGAGCGAAACGTCACTACAGCAAGCACATGGTTTCCTCAATCTCAATATCTACAAGCAGATATGGCGGTCTTTTATGATCAACCAAATTTAATTTTAGTTATAGTTCCAGACTCGATCCAAACTGACACCTCACAACAAAAACGCTCCCAGTACTTCTTCTCTGCTCTCTTACTCAGGAAAACTAAGTGTCTTGTAAGTGGACATAGACTGTAGACTATGTCTGGAGATCGACGAGACCTCTTTATACGTGACAAAGTGGACTCTTGACAAAGAATCCGCCTCACCTACCTTCCTTGCTGTTATACGTAAATCCAGAGAAGCTAATAAGCTCACAGGTAGGTCTTGGAGTAAAAATACGCTTTAGGGGCACAATAGGTCTCTCCGAATACCAGAGCATATCATCTCCATATAACACTTTCCAAAAGGCAATAAGAATTACTTGGACAGAAAACATATTAGGATACAAATCTCACACTGTCACTATACACATTCGTTTCATCTCAATTTATACTGAATATAATGAGAGGACTTAATATATCCGACACTAGAAAACACAATAAGATCGTTCACTCATATCCGGCATCGGGCACAGTTGGACATTGGAAATACGACGAGGAAACATTGAAGTGTACAGAATTGAATGGGAGATCTTACACTATAAATTTGACATCGGACACACGACGTCGGATACAATATTTTCAAAAATAAGTGCAGTTACCAGAAGGCAATTAAAGAAACTTAAACACAAAATTTGTGCCTTGTATCCGATAAGTCTAAAGGCTATCACAAAGTTGCGTACACTTCGTGTCGGGTATCTGGCGTCATTTAGTCGGCACCTACTACGAGTATAACTTCTGTATTCGTCGTGGTCATGTTGTATTCTTTAAGTCTCCTAGCGCTTCGAATAAATAAATTCGTTGTGTAGAAAGGAGGTCTCAGAAATGGTGCTGTAGAAACATGTAAGCATTCTAAATACCACTGAAGCTTTATACAGCTCAAGAGATTTATGTCCACCAGTTAACTTACCTCTCGTGAATCTTAACTACAAGTTACAGTCTTGCCCTCGGTTAAGTTACCGACGGTTAGTGGAATTTTCTAGTATTTTGTCTAAAATTTAACTGAAAGCGTAAATTGAAAAGGAAACGTTTTTCAAACGTCAGGACAATGCTATGAGTAGAATGAATACCAGCTCTGGATGGGATAAATTTCAACCCTTTGGCTAAACTATGCCATTTACGTGTGTAGCAGGGGTTCAGGAAATAATAAAGAAATAATATTACACTCAATGGCGGAAGCAAAAGAGTTAGACGTATTCTTTTATCGAAACTTTATTTATATAACATTCAGGGAAATATCAAAATGTAGTCGTTTGATCATCAGTTGTTATACGAATTGGTCGCACGTTAGCCAGTGTTGTAAATGGTGCCACCGAACAATTAAAGAAAACACTAGAGGCCTACAGCGCGGGCATAACCGCCATCCAAGAAGAATTAGTATTATGAGATGGGCCGTGCAAAATGAGTATGAACAACTGCGACATCTACTACGCCGACTGCTACCGAGAGGACCAGCGTCTATTTGGATGCGAATTTGTCATTGGACGTAAACTTAGGCAGGAAGTTTGGAATTTTAGACATGTAAACGAACGCCTATTGACAATCCGCAACGAGGGTAAATTTGCAAAAATCACCCTAATATGCACACACGCCCCAACGGAGAAGAAATATGTCGTCACCAAAGAGCGTTTCTACGAGCTTCTCGGGAGAGCATATGTGCAGTGCCCTAAGTACAGCATTAATATCGTACTTGACGATTTCAATGTCCAAATAGGGAAGGAGGACACCTTTGCTAGTACAGTGGGCATGCAAAACCTACACGACACCACATCCGGAAATGAACACAGGTTAATCAACTTCGCGACAGGCCGTAACATCGTCGTAGCAAGCACACGTTTCCCACACCTCCCCGTCCACAAGGGCACATGACGGTCCAATGATAAAGTCACGAAAAATTAAATTGATCACATTGCGATTGACAGAAGACACACATTCAGTATTCTATACGTTTGCACTTTCCGAAGCGCCAAGTAACTACCTGGTTGCAGCCAAGGTATGTCTGCGGATATCTCATACATACAGCACCAAGAAAAGACTGCGAGCAAGTTTAACATCAAACGGCTGCAACTACAAGAGACTGGCAGAACTTTTGCCAACTATATATCTTTCAACCTCTCTAGAAGTCCCAAGCCGCCAACATCAAGACAAGAAGACCAGTGGAAATGCTGCTAGGAACCCTTCAGAAGTGCCGCTAAAAAAAACAAATATTTGGCGCAAAACTTCTTTAAAGTGTCAGGACCTGGCCTCTCGCAACCACTCATGTTGTGTGCGTTATATTTTTCACACGAATGGAAGGGACCTACAGTTTAATGCCGAATCCGAACGGCGATTTGAGAAGCTTTTTCGAGACAACAATACTCTCGGATGTTTGTCAGACGCTCGCGAGAGGTGGGACCGTGAAAAAACTTTTTGGTGTTTTCTGTGATTCGAACTTGGAACCATCATGCGTAGTGATCCGACACACTAACCACTTACGCCACGGCGCTCACTCAAGTGCCGCTGATGTGGTAGATTTCACCAGGCGACCAAGAATCAAGAAGAATCCCATGGTTTGGTGATGAGTGCCGGCATGCACATGCTGCAAAACAATAAGCATAACTTGCGTTGCTGCTAGAGAGAACGACTAAAACAGAGAAAAGAGCTGCTCGTGAGATTATGAGCAGAGAAGAAATGATGAACATAAACTTTTCTGAAGAAAAAGGGAACGAATTTGAGAAGAGCACAGTCCAGTCGATTGAGAGAAGCTACTGCAGGAATAAGGTTCCAACATTTTCAAAAAAAAAAAAAAAAAAACATTTCAAAGCTACAAAGCCCGAAGCGACGCCTACAAAGATGAACAAGGAAACATACCAGTAGGGTTACATTTGGTTCTGAGTATTTGGAGAACCCCTTCTGCAGACGATTAAACGGCGATGACGACCAACGTCTCGCTGTCAGCCACTATGAACCATTTAACAGAGACGATGATAGAGAAGAATCCCATCAGCCCGATCAAAATGAAGTGAAGAAAGCTATATCAGCATAAGTCGGCTAGTAGAGCCGACGGTCTACCCACCGAAGTTTTCAAAGCTGGAGCAGATGAGTTGGTGAGTTGGTGGCATGCACCAGCTCATCTGTAAAATTTGATCGGATGAAAGTATGCCCGATGAATAGAACCTCAGCATCGTTCGCCCGATCCTGAAGAAAGGAGACACTCTGAACTGTGCCAACTACAGAGGTATAAGTCTCCCAAATATCGCATATAAGATCCTGTCTGGCGTACTATGTGAACGCCTAAAACCGATCGTCAACATTCTGATAGGTCCTTATCAGTGCGGTTTCAGCCCTGGAAAGTCCACCATTGATCAAATATTCACACTACGGCAGATCTTGGAAAAGACCCATGAATATAAAATCGATACGCACCACCTCTTCATCGATTTCAAAGTTGCCTATGATAGCGTGTATAGAGACGAGTTATGCAGAGCCATGTCTAGTCGTGGCATCTTTGCCAAGCTCGTCCGTTTGTGCAGAATGGTGATGGAGAACTCTCGCTGTTCCATCAGAACATCCATCGGTAAGAACATCACCGAACCGTTCGATGTCAGGAAAGATCTTAGACAAGGTGACGAGCTTTCATGCGATCTCTTTAACATAGTACTTGAGAGAATTGTACGAAACTCACAAGCCAACCCCGGAGGTACAATCTTTTACAAGTCTGTACAACTACTCGCTTATGCCGATGACATTGACATAATCGGAAGAACTCAGCGGGCAGTCAATGGGGCATTTACGAGTATTGAGAACGAGGCAGCAAAGATGGGTCTAGCGGTCAATGAAAGCAAAACAAAATATATGCTGTCTACAAAAAAGGACACCTTACATCAGTGTCTTGGACAGAACGCCACAATAGACAGATATAATTTGAGGTAGTAAACGATTTTGTCTACCTAGGCTCTATGGTGAACTCCGCAAATGACATCAGTAGAGAGATCACACGAAGAATAACTCTTGCCAATCGTTGTTTCTATGGGCTAAAACGGCAATCGAGTAGCAAAGCCCTATCTCGAACTACTAAGGTAACTCTTTATAAGACTCTAATCATCCCAGTCCTGCTGTATGGTGCAGAGGCAAGGGCTTTGACAAAACTGGATGACGATGCCCTTGGTTATTTCGAGAGAAAAGTTCTTCGAGCAATCTTTGGTCCCGTCTGCATAGACGGTGAGTGGAGGAGAAGGTACAATGCCGAACTATACGGCCAGTACAAAGACATCGACTTAGCCAGAAGAGTTCACATACAGCGACTAAGATGGCTGCGTCATTTAGAGCGGATGGAGCCCAACCTTCCCGCTAAGAAAGTCTTCGAATCCACCCCGGACGGACGGCGCAGTAGAGGACGACCTCGCGGTAGGTGGCGCACACAAGTGGAGGGGGACCTCAACCAATTTGGCGTGCGCAACTGGAGGCAGCTGGCCCGTATCCGTGCTAGCTGGAGAGGTTTGTTGGTTGAGGCCCAGGTCCACCCCGGACTGTAGCGCCATCTAAGTATGTAAGTAAGGAGAGTAGAAGTACTGCTGCCCTAAAAGTGGCCTATGGCACAATAGATCTCCTTGGTCGCAGTGCCTACACGCCATTTGCGCGTGGCAACCTGACACCTGTTAAAAAAAAAAAGCCTTTTGATGTCAAAAAAGGTCTTAGACAGGACGAGGCGCCAGCACACCAGAGGCAACATTTTTCAGAAATCCGTGCAACTACTCGCATACGCCGATGACATTTTCATATTTGGAGGACCTCAGCGGAGCGCCAGTAGGTCTATTGTGAGTATTGACGCAGAAGCAGCAAATACGAGTTTAGCGGTCAATGAAAGCAAAACAAGATATATGCTGTCTACAAGAAAGGACACCTAACATCTGCGTCTGCGTTTTTTCACGGTCCCACCTCTCGCGAGCGTCTGACAAAGATCCGAGAGTATTGTTGTCACGAAAAAGCTTCTCAAATCGCCTTTCGGATTCGGCATTAAACTGTAGGTCCCTTCCATTCGTGTGAAAAATATAACGCACACAACATGAGTGGTTGCGAGAAGCTAGGCCCTGGCACTTTGAAGAGCTGTTGCGCCAAATATTTGTATTTGTATCTGCGTCTTGGACAGAACGCTGCACTGGACAGATATAATTTGGCTCTACGGTGAAATTCGACAATGACACCAGCGCGGAGATCAAACGAAGAATTGCTCTTCTAAGAAGGCAGGCTAGTAGCAAAGCTCTCTTAACCAAGGAGACATTGTGTAAGACCATCAAGTCCTGCTATTTGGCGCATAAGAATGGACCTTATCAAAAGCGGATTAAAATAATTTTGGTTGCTTTGACCTAAAGGTTCTACGTGTGATTTTTAGTCCAGCTTGTGCCGACGGAGTTTGGAGGAGAAGATTATGCCTTCTAACAGAAGGCAGAACTCTACGGATTGTAGAGCGATATATGGTAGACCTAGAAGGTTCGATTTCATCGGCTAAGATGGCTGGGATATATAGAGTGAATGTAGACCCGCTCTGGCCCGGCGAACCTTTGAAGATACTCTAGAAGTACTTCGCGGTAGAGGAGGGTCTTACCTAAAGAGCGTGCGCAGTTGGAAGGGAACCTCAACCAACTCGGCGTGTGCAACTGGAGGCAGTTGGCTAAGGATCGAGCTAGACGGTCGGTGATTTCATTTGTTGAAATTTGACATTTATACTTGTAGGGTGAGTTGTGTGGCTAGTTTATGCATAATATTGGTCACAATGGCGGAAGCAAAACAGTAAGGTACATTCTACTTTATATTCAACATACTCGTACAGCAAACGTCAATAAATTTAATCTACAATTGACACACCGGCTGATTCAAATTAAGTTGGCAGTTTTGAGATCGCTTCGGCTAGATTCAATGTTTTAACGACGGCAATTGTTAGTGGTGGACTCCCAGCCCGTAGTTAACGATATATTTATCGATAGATTGATTACGATTACAAGTGCATATTTGTTCGTATCTGAAACTATGTATCTGCGAAGAACTTTGGACACAATATTCTGCGAAAATGGACTGTGGCAACTTACTCGTATTTATATTCATAATCCGTATGCATATGATACTCCTGCGGGTACACATTGTTGTAATTCGTATACGCACTATACTCATCGTAATATCCACAATTTGGGTTGTTGTAATGCGTCATTGCTGGTTTTATTCGAAGACCCTTTACAGCAATTGCTTTCGAACCTTTTGCTATATCTTAGAATTTTTTTTCCTCAAAATAACACATTAATACCGCACTTAGATATTCCCTATTATTATTTTCCGGTAATCTTTGTAAATTATTGTAGACGTGCGTCGTCTATCGTAAACCCCGTGAAAGCGCAAAATCGTTTTTCTACAGAAAAAAAAACAAAAAAAAAAAGCGCGATCGACGCCTATGATATCGGGCCTCTATCGCCAGTTCGACCAAACTGATCCTAACATCGTGAATATTAAAGTCATAAGGTATTAAAATCGATTGATACCTGTGATAGGAAGGACGACGTCGATAATAAATATAATGCCTTATAGTCAATCTTGTTATCAGCGACAAATACAGTCTTACACAGTGTACGCGGCAAGTTATCAGACACACAGGCAAAATGTGTTATCTTAAACCCCCCTACTCATATAATGGTTTTATTTTATAAATATTTCTTTTTTTTATATAAATAAATGTCAATACATGATGATGAAGATGATGATGGTGGTGGTGGTGGTGGTGATGAATGATAGGGGGAGCCAATTGTTGTTGTTTAATTTTTATAATGACAAAAACGAAGCTCTACTTATTTTTTGATTTTTTTTTTTTTTTTAACTGTCAACTGTCAATATTTGCTTAAGATACTATATAGTATTTGTTGCAGTGTAGATATCTGTCATGTGTGTGCAATGTGCATTTGTGCAGGAAAAAATTATTTTATCAATTCGATCGTTATATTGATGAAGACGTGCGATGACATTATTTATTTATTTTGGATTTTTGTTTTTTGTTTAAATAAAAAAAAGAATATACTTATATCGATGAGATATGATGATGGTTTGTTTGAATTAGGTTTTCCTGTGAGTTGACAATTTGTGCTATGGGATGGGAATGGTGCAGGCGGGTGAAGTGGGGCCCTAAATGTGGTGTAATGTACTTCGCGGAGACAAGTGTACAAGTGGGGTACTGCTGAACTGATTTGTATGATATTTGTGGCAAAAAACTGGACGTGTACGAGTAAATTAAATAACGACAACAATTTTATTTGTTGGAGGAGATAGTGGTTGCAATGTTATTCGTTCTGGTGTCTGAAAAAGAAAAATGGAGGAAATTGCAGCAGCTTGTTGGGTTTTTGTTGACATTTGATTAAATTGTCGGTTCGGTTTTTAATTAATTTGATTTTCCCATTTAGATAGTAGAGGCGACGTTATGTATACGTGGTCTATTTGCATTTCTACGAATTTCATTTTATATCTTGAGCTTCAGTGCAATGCATGGGAAGTCACAAAAGACGTCAGAGGGCACTTGTAAGTCGTAGTTTCAATTAGAACCGTCACTGCTCTAAGAGTCAGCAATATCATTCAAAATACTTGTACACTCGCTTCCATAAGCAATAATTTTTTTTTCATAAAAATGCAATCATATTCACTTGTAGGTCAGAGGGTATCTGACAATATGTCTTACTTACTTACTTAGGTGGCGCTACAGTTCGGGGTGAACCTGGGCCTCAACCAACAAGCCTCTCCATTTAGCTCGGTCTTTAGCTAATTGCCTCCAGTTGCGCACTCCAAGTTGGTCGAGGTCCCCTTGAACTTGTGTGTGCCACGTACGGCGATGATTCCCTCTACTGCGTCGTTCGTCGGGGTTAGATTCGAAGACTCTGCGGGCCGGAGCGTTGGTGTCCATTCGCTCTACATGTCCTAGCCATCTCAGACGTCCAATACGCAGCTTTTTGACTAGGTCGATGTCGCTGTACAGCTCGTATAGTTCGTGATTGAATCTTCTCCTCCAAAACCCGTCAACGCAAACGGGACCGAAAATCTTACGAAGAATTTTTCTCTCGAAGCGACCAAGGATATCTTCATCCTCTTTTAATAAAGTCCATGTTTCAGCGCCATAAAGCAGCACTGGGATGATCAAGGTCTTATACAGAGTCTCCTTAGTTAATCGAGATAGGGCTTTACTGTTGAATTGCCTTATAAGCCCAAAAAAACAGCGATTGGCAAGAGTTATTCTTCGCTTGATTTCTGCGCTGATGTTGTTCTCAGAGTTTATAGCAGAGCTAAGGTAGACAAAGTCCCTTACCACCTCGAAGTTATAGCTGCCCACGGTGACGTTTTGTCCAATTCGTCGGTGTTGACTTTCCCTTCTTGTTGACAGCATATATTTGGTTTTGCCCTCGTTAACCGCTAAGCCCATTTTGGCCGCTTCCGCCTCAATGCTTGCAAACGCACGGGTGACAGCCCGCTGAGTTCTCTCGATAATGTCTATATCGTCGGCGTATGCAAGCAGTTGTGCAGACTTGTAATAGATTGTGCCTCCGGTGTTGGCTTGTGAGTTCCGCACAATCCATTCAAGTATAATATTGAAGAAGTCACATGACAGCGCGTCACCTTGTCTAAAGCCTTTTTTGGCATCAAAGGACTCGGTGAGATCATTACCGACCTTGATGGAGCAGCGAGCGTTCTCCATCGTCAGCCTGCACAGACGAACAAGTTTGGCAGGGATGTCAAAACTAGACATGGCTCTATATAGCTCTTCTCTATAGATGCTGTCATAGGCGGCCTTGAAATCGATAAAGAGATGATGAGTATCGATTTGGAATTCTTGGGTTTTGTCCAGGATCTGCCGAAGTGTGAAGATTTGATCGATGGTGAACTTTCCTGGCCTGAAACCGCACTGATAGGGTCCAATCAGGCTATTCACAAAAGGTTTCAGGCGTTCACACAATATCGCAGAAAAGATCTTGTATGCGATGTTGAGGAGACTGATGCCTCTATAATTGGCGCAGTTGAGGGGGTCTCCTTTCTTGTGGATCGGGCAAACGATGCTGAGATTCCATTCATCAGGCATACACTCGTCTGACCAAATATTAGAAATGAGTTGGTGTATGCACTCTACCAATTTATCCCCTGCTGCCTTGAAAAGTTCGGCCGGTAAGCCGTCAGGTCCAGCAGCCTTGTTCGATTTTAGCTTGGATATTGCTATCCTCACTTCGTTTTGGTCAGGTGGACGGAAATTTTGACTATCATCGTCTATGTTGAATGGTTCATTCTGCCTGACAGCGGGATGTTGGTCTTCGTCGCCGTTATACAGTCTGCAGAAGTAGTTTTTCCATATTCTCAGCACCGACTGTGATTCTACTACGAGGTTTCCATTTTCATCTCAACATGTTTCTGTACGGGTATTACTTCTCTGACACGTTTTTTTTACCTTTTGGTAAAACTTCCGTACATTGTTCCTGAAGTATAAGCTCTCAATATTCTCGATCGCGCGCTTCTCATGCTCTTTCTTCGTGTTTGGAGAAGCCGATGTTCTTCCCGTCCCTTTTGCTCGTAGAGCTCACGAGCAGCTCTCGTCTTCCTTTGCAGCGCCGCTTTGTATGCCTCTTGTTTTGCTGCATGCACTCACCGGCATTCTTCGTCAAACCAGGGGTTTCGCGGTGGTGGGCAAGCGAGACCCAGCACATCAGTCGCGGCGTTTCTGATGGCATGTTGGCAGCGTTGTCACTGGTCTTCAGCACTTGATGCTGGCGGCATAGGGGTGATTGAGAGATTTCGGGATACGCGTTCAGCGAAGAGTCTGGCGGTCTCTTGTGATTGTAGCTTTTCGACGTTAAATTTTCTCATAGTGATTCTTCTTCGTTGCTCAGATTGGGATATCCGCATTCGTACCTTGGCTACAACAAGGTAATGATCCGAGTCTATGTTGGCCGCTCGGCAGGTCCGGACATCCAGGATACTGGAGGCATGCCTTGCGTCGATCGCAATATGATCAATTTGGTTGATCGTTACATGATCACTAGACCGCCATGTCTGCTTATGAATATCGAGATGAGGAAACCATGTGCTTGCTATGGTGACATTTCGCTCCACAGCGATATCAATTAACCTTAGTCCGTCAAAAGACGTGGTGTCGTGTAGGCTATGCTTACCGACTGCCCTACCAAAGACGTCCTCCTTTCCTATTTTGGCGTTAAAATCGCCCAATACGATTTTAACGTCGTATTTAGGACATTGCTCGTATGTTTTGTCGAGGAGCTCGTAGAAACACTCTTTGGTGGCAGGGTCCTTTTCTTCCGTGGGTGCATGAACACATATTAGGCTTATGTTAGCGAATTTAGCCTTATTCGGATAGTCATAATACGCTCGCTAACGTGTTGGAAGCTTAAGACTTCTTGCCTAAGTCTGCCGCGTCTGACAAATCCGCATCCGAATAAGCGTTGCCTGTTGCCTCTGTAGCAATCACCGTAGTAGATGTTACAGTTTTTCATCCTCTTTTTGCCCGGCCCATCCCATCGCACTTCCTGGATGGCGGTAATATCTGCTTTATAGCAGTCTAGGGCCTCTGCTAGTTGTTCGGCTGCACGTGGTCTGTAGAGGGACAGAACATTCCACGTACAGATCCGAAGGTCTTTGTCCTTATTTCATTTGCAGGGGTCGTCATTAGTTGAGTCATCCTTATCCGAGGCTTTTGGTTGTTTCGGAACCATCGATTTTTTTACGTGGTAGGGAAGTTACCCCGACGGCATAACCCCGAACCTGGAGGGCCAGTTCCTTAATTATTCCCCTAGGACGAGGGGCCGGGTACACCGGTGCCAGTAGTCCACTACGGGAGTATGAGCGCTGCCGTTGGCCCAATTAAGGGCTCCTCCGCCACCATCTCTATTCCAATGTCCTGACCAACATTGGAAATTCCTTACCGACCTGTGATCCGAATACGTCGAAGCAGCTCGCGCAAGGTATTCACTAAGTTCAACCTAACTGGAACTACAGACGCCACCGTTGACTCCGTCTAGGGAATTCGTCCGCTGCCGCCTGGAACAGGAAGAAGTGCTCTAGTGGAAAAGCACTCTTCCCTCCCTCTCTCATCTGCTGCCACCAAGAATCCGACTTCTTGGATTAAGGTACTAGGCACCCGGCTGTCACCGCGTGGAGGTTGAGAGTAGGAGTTGGTAGGCTTCAGCTAAGTGAAAACGCTTGTGTTTTCATATGATCGGATGCACTACCGTTTGACAAGAGGAGCGATATTTTTTCTGATCATAGCCTTTTTGATAGCTTTTAAATGGGGATCGATACCTAGAATGTCCCCCTGGCAGCTGACCTCCTCGTGGTGGGGGGCGGGCAACGTGACTGGGATGTGCGGATGGGCTAACTTAAATAGTTTTCCCATCCACACAATCCAGTCACGGCTAACAAAGCGCACACCCCATGATGACAAGACGACAGAAACCTCGGATACTGTCAAACCTGGTAAACCAGGGCATCCTTTGGAGCCAGGCCTGAAGGGTGTCAGTATGCGAGCGTCTGGTGTTCGGCCTGTCCCGCTCGGCAGCCGGCCGGGCCAAACTCGAAATGGCTACGAGCTTCCTGTCAATGATCTCGCGAACCATTACGGGGGTCAAGGGGTGAGCACGCTGTGCACCGATAGGGGCACAGATGGACTCTCTGAGTTTCGACAACGGCATCGACTTAGGATACGATGGAACGTCTCATCGCTCACAGGGAAGGATCTTGAGCTTGTTGGGGTGGCTGTTAAAAGTCGACTAGATATAGTTGGCATCTCTTCAACAAAGCAGAGAGGTTCTGAAACTGTGGACCTTTCAGATGGGTGGAAGCTCTTCCTGTCAAGAGTCGCACCCTTAATGTCTGCTCGGGCGGAAGTGGGGGTACTCACAAGTTCCAGGTTGACAGACAGAGTATTGGAGTGGATACCATTAGGAGGGAGAGTTGCGATCTTAAAGCTCAAGCTTAAAAGATCAACTCTGGTATTGGTGCAGGTGTATGCACCGAACCTTCAGTCAGAGTACGCAGCTTTCTTAGATGAAGTTGATGCTGCCCTTAAAAAGGTTGCAGATATGGATTCTTTTGTCCTGATGGGTGACTTCAATGCTCATGTGGGTGTAGATGTTATGACATGGGGGAGTGTGATTGGGAGGAACGGTGATCCTGATCAAAACGCGAACGGAGAGAGTTTGTTGGATTTTTGTTGTGAAAATGGCTTATCCATCATGAACACTATCTTTCCACACAAAGACATTCACAAATACACGTGGTACGTGGTAAATCGCTGATCGATTTCTTTGTAATACCATCGTGTCTGAAGAGAATGGTTTGTGACGTTCGCGTATTGAGAGGAGCTGAACTGTCAACTGATCATCACTTAGTGCTGTGCAAATTGTATCTTAGCTCCCCTACCAAAGCCTAAACCAAGGATGGTTACACGCATACGATTGGAGAGGTTACAGGACGATGAGATACGGGAGACATTTGCGCGGCAAATATCTGAGAGGTTTGAACGAATTCCAACTGTAGAGGAAGAATGGCAACTGTTTTCAACAGCGGCTATTTGTTGAAATAAAAGTACGATAAGAGTACTATAATGATGTAATAAATAACTGATCGAACAGATCCTTTTCACATGTTCTTATTTCATATGTTCCAACTTTTGTATTTGCTACTACTGTTACAAATAAAGAGTTCAGTTCGTCTGTATACTTCAAGCTGCGTGGTTTCATTTATTCGGTTCTCTCCGTTCGCGATTGTCGACTTCCAAGGTTTTCTACCCGTTTTTTTCATCAGGTTATGGGCCCAGACACCCATCGATAATGTCGTCGAACGTGTTACTTGAGAAATTAAAAGGAAGGGAGAACTATGACGTTTGGAAAATTGCCAAATCGTTATCGCGAAATCGTACCTTGTGATCAAAGGAATGTTGAGCTGCATGGAAGCTGAGCCCGCCGTAGGATCCAACGCAGACGCACTCGCTAAGGACCTTAAAGCGAAGTCTGAGCTAATTTTGCTACTGGAAACCCAAAATTACTCCTACATCGCTGACGCAACAACTGCAAAAAGTGCATGGGATAGTCTGACTAGTGCTTTTGAGGACACGGGCCTGTGTCGCAAAGTTGAGTTACTAAAGCAGCTAGTGCAGTTGAAACTATCTGAGTGTGAGAATATGGAGGACTATGTGAATAAAATGGTCATGACATCCATCAAGGTGAAGAAGGCTGGTCTTAAAATAGACGATGAAATTATCGCCTCCTTGATGCTGGCTGGACTGCCACAGGATTATAAACCTCTTGTAATGGCAGTTGAAAACTCCTCAGCAAAACTCACATCAGACGCAGTGAAAACTTTGTTGTTGCAGCAGGTAAAATACTGTGGAACTGGTACAGTCGAGAAGGCGATGATCAGCAAGTCAAACAAACAGAAGCCCGTTGTCACAGTTGCGGTGAAGTCGGACACTTCGCCAGGAACTGTGTGAAAAGGAAACAAAAAGAAAAACGAACGGAATGCTTATACAAAACATTTCTCGCAAATGAAACAAAGGAACATTTTTGGTATGTAGATTCTGGAGCTTCGGCTCATATGACAATGAACAGTTCGTCTCTACAAAACCAAAAAGTGTCTTCGCACAAAGACATTGTTGTTGCAAATGATGCTAGAATGCCGATAGTGCGTAGTGGTGATGTGAATATATCTCTTGTTAACGGCAAACATAACTTCCCTACAACCATAAAAAATGTACAGTTTGTCCCAGGTTTGTGCGCGAATTTACTGTCAGTGTCGCAGTTAGTAAGAAACGTGAATACTGTGCGTTTCGAAAAGGACAGTTGCAAAATTTTCAACAAGTGTAACAAACTCATCGGAACAGCTACACTGATAAATGGCATGTATCGGCTAAATTGTGAAACAAACATGCGTGACAGTGAAATTGCTTTTCGTGTGGTCGTAGACAAACAGTTGTGGCATCGTCGCATGGGTCATATATGCAACGAGAATTTGTCAAAAGTTAGTTCTTCAGCAACTGGTATTTGTTTTTCTGAACATCCACCACCACAATGTATAGTTTGCGTCAAAGGAAAACACACACGTGCACCATTTAAGCATATTGGTAATCGTGCGGAGGACGCTTTGGATTTGGTACACTCTGATGTGTGTGGGCCACTGTCCGTGGTATCGTGGACTGGATATAAGTATTTCGTCACTTTTGTTGATGACTACAGCCGCAAAGTATTTGCTATTCCGTTGAAAAAGAAATCAGATGTGTTTGAGCAATTTTTAAAATTCAAAGCATTTGCTGAAAACCAATGTTCACGAAAAATAAAAGTTTTCCGGACAGACAATGAGATGGAGTTCTGTAATAAGATGTTCGAAACGTATTTGGCGCAGCAAGGAATTCATCATCAGAAGACGGCGCCATATACACCAGAACAAAACGGCGTAGCTGAGCGCATAAATCGAAGTCTGGTGGAGAGAATACGCTGCATGATATTCGATGCAGAGATTTCCCAGCGTTTTTGGGCTGAAGCAGTGGACACCGCCGCATATTTACTCAATCGAGTTCCTTTCAGAGGCGAAAGCAGTAGAACACCTGAAGAGTTGTGGTCAGGCGTTAAACCCGACTTGTCAATGATACGTGTTTTTGGCTGCAAGTGCATGGCCCATGTGCCACGTGAAAAACGCAATAAATTGGATGTGAAATCTGTGGAATGCATGCTGCTGGGATATTCCAATGATTCCAAAGCGTATCGGGTATGCGACAGCAACCGCAATGTCATTGTGAGTAGAAGCGTAATATTCTTCGAAACAGAACGGTTCTCCAGTACCACGAATGACAATATGAATTCAGCGGGGCATATAGTTAGTGATTTGCATATTGTCAGAGGTGAAGATCTAACTAAAGTTAATGTACCAGCCGCTAGCAGTGATTTGTTTTTCGACGAAGCTGACGATCTAACGAAAGTTAATGTTCCAGCTGTGAACGATCAACTTGTCAGTGATTCTGATGAGCCAACTTCGGTTGGCTTCCAAAGAAGGGTAACTTGATGGAGTGCGGTAATTGGCGAGGTATATGTGTTCTTCCAGCTGTAGCCAAAATAATAGCTAGAATAATTCTAGAACGAATTAAGGAACATTTAGATTCAACTCTCGATGTCGAACAGGCAGGCTTTCGCGCTGGATCCTCCTGCATCGACCACATAAACACCTTACGGATCATAATCGAACAATGCGTTGAGTATAGGTCTCCGCTACATTTACTGTTTATCGACTTCGAGAAGGCTTTCGACAGCTTGAATCGAGATGCTATCTGATTGGCCTTGCGCAGGAGAGGCATTCCAGAAAAGCTTATAGCTATTATCAAGGCTACATATGAGGGCGGCAAGTGTCACGTCGTGCACAATGGTAAGGTGTCGGACGATTTTGAAGTCCAAAGTGGAGTACGTCAAGGGTGCATACTGTCACCACTATTGTTCTTGGTGGTTATCAGCGATGTACTCCGTGCAGCATTGACGGAAGCTAATTCTGGAATTCGTTGGACTATGACATCTTACCTTAAACACCTAGATTGCGCTGACGATGTTTGTCTACTTTCACATCGGATAATGGATCTTCATTTGATGGCCCAAAATCTAGAAGCTGAGGCAAACAAAGTGGGGCTAAAAATAAACACAGCCAAAACAAAAGCCCTGAGTACTTCCAATACCCGCCCTCAACTTAACATTGCCGGAAAGCAAGTCGAGAAAGTTGATAACTTTCTATATCTAGGAGTGTCGTCTCGGCTAATCGTGGTGGCACCGAACTGGATGTGTGCAGCAGAATCGGGAAGGCTAAAGCTGCGTTCGGAATGCTGTCCAAAACCTGGAGAAGCAATGTTATTAGCTTAAGAACCAAGCTACGACTGTTCCGCTCCAACGTAGAATCAGTGCTGCTTTATGGGTGCAGTACTTGGAAGGTGGACACCATTAACACACGCAAGCTGTAAGTCTTCGTAAACAAATGCTTAAGAATCATTTTGAGAATTTTTTGGCCGAACCGCATCTCCAACGAACAACTTTATCTGAGAACGGGCCAAGAACCTATAAGCATTACTATACGAAGAAGAAAGTGGCAATGGATTGGACACAGCCTATGGCGCGAAGACAACTCCATTGCGAAATACGCCATGCAGTGGAATCCGCTCACCCAGGCAGGCAGAATAGCGGGACGCCCTAGGCAAACGTGGCGCAGAACAGTTGAGGAGGAATCGAGCTCTTTAGGAATGAGTTGGAGGCAGCTCAAACGCGTTGCAGAACTCCGAACACGATGGCGCGCAGGCGTGGTTGACGCCCTATGCCCCCCGAGGGGTTAAAGGATATAAGTAAAGTAAGTAAGTAACTTCGGTTGATGTTCCAGAATATTTTGAATTTGTCAACGATTCTGATGAGTCAACTTCGGTTGAGGTTCCAGAATATCTTGAATTTGTCAACGATTCTGATGAGCCAACTGCGGTTGAGGTTCCAGAACATCTCGATTTTGTCAACGATTCTGATGAGCCAACTTCGGTTGAGGTTCCAGAATATCTTGAATTTGTCACCGATTCTGATGAGCCAACTTTGGTTGAGGTTCCAGAATATCCTAAAGCTGTCTCCGATTCTGATGAGCCAACTCCGGTTGAGGTACCAGAATGTCCATTGGATCCTGAGGTCAATGAAGCAGTTCACGGCAACAGCGATGTAGATCCGCACCGATCCGAACGTATAGCCATTCGCAGACTCAAGCTAGCAGGGTTGAGTGCAGCTGTTCAATTTTCTGATCCTGGAACTGTAGCAGAGGCTATGCTGCGTGCGGACTCACATCACTGGAAAGATGCTATGGAGTCTGAGTTTAAGGCACTGCAAGAAAATTGTACCTGGGATCTCGTTCAACTACCCAAAGGTAAGACTCCTATAAAATCTAAATGGGTTTTTAAAGCGAAACGCAGGGAGAATGGAGATGTGATCAAATACAAGGCACGGCTGGTATGCAAGGGCTATTCGCAGAAAATGGGTATAGACTACCATGAAACATTTTCGCCAGTTTCACGATATTCATCTATAAGATTTCTTCTTGCCTTGGCTGTGAAATATAATTTAAATATTTGCCATATGGATGCAGTTACCGCATTTCTCAATGCGGAACTGAAAGAGGAAATCTATGTGACTCAGCCAGAGAGATTTTGCGATGGAACTAGCAGGGTTTGTAAGCTGCGTAAGTCCCTATACGGCCTTAAGCAATCTAGTCGTCTATGGAACGATAAACTGAATGGAATATTAGTGGGATTTGGCTTAAAGCGGTCAGATGCAGATCAATGTGTGTACTACAGCGTTAATTCTAGCAGGATGTTGTTTGTTGCTGTATATGTGGATGATGTACTGCTTTTCTCGAACGATAAAAGTCAAGAAATGAACTTGAAGCAACTTCTTTGCAAAAGTTTTCAGCTGAAGGACTTAGGAGAAGCTTCGTCCATTCTTGGGATTCGTGTCTCTCGTGACAGGTCTGCAGGAACAATCTCAATCGACCAATCGCAGTACATCACCAGCATCTTGAGTAGATTTGGCATGCATGATTGTAACCCTGTTAGCACACCAATTGATCCGAATCAAAAAGTATCGTCAAAAATGTGTCCATCGTCACCCGAAGAGAAAGATAGCATGTCTCGAGTGCCATATATGGAAGCGATTGGTAGTTTATTGTTCGCAGCACAAACCACAAGGCCCGACATCAGTTTTGCTGTTAATCTACTAAGCAGATATTCTACAAATCCTGGAAAGGCACACTGGGCTGCCGTAAAACGTGTGTTTCGTTATCTCAAGGGTACTATCTACAAGAAACTTACATATAAGAAAACAGGCAGCAGTATTGAAGGTTTTTGTGATGCCGATTGGGCTGGTGACCTGGATGAACGGAGATCTACGTCTGGGTACGTTTTCATCATGCAAGGAGCACCAATATCGTGGGCATCCAAGCGTCAGTCTACTATCGACCGAATCAGAATTCTTAGCCGTTGTCATGGCGATTCAGGAGTCGATATGGCTGAAGCGTTTGGAACTGGAGCTGTTGCCGAACCTACCAAAACAACTTATTTTACACTGCGACAATAAAAGTGCGATACAACTTATCCAGAATAATTCATATTCGCCTCGAACTTAGCATATTGGAAATAAAAACTCAATTCATAAGAGAGAAAATTGAAAAAGGAATTGTTAGGTTAAAGTATTTGCCATCCAATGAAAACTTATCTGATATCTTAACAAAATCACTGGTCAGGGTAAAACTTGAATTAAATAATGAGTTACTCGGCCTTCATTGAATATGTACGTATTTTTATTAATTAATGTTTTTTTGAGTGATTTATTTCCTCATCTTTTAAAGTAGTTTTTTTTAAGAAAGATACATTTTTTGTTTTATGAACTTATCAAATAACTCATTCAGGGGAAGTGTTGAAATAAAAGTACGATAAGAGTACTATAATGATGTAATAATTAACTGATCGAACAGATCCTTTTCACATGTTCTTATTTCATATGCTCCAACTTTTGTATTTGCTACTGCTGTTACAAATAAAGAGTTCAGTTCGTCTGTATACTTCAAGCTGCGTGGTTTCATTTATTCAGTTCTCTCCGTTCGCGATTGTCGACTTCCAAGGTTTTCTACCCGTTCACTATTGTCTCTGCGGGAGATGTTTGTGGAGTGAAGCGGCTTGGTGTGGCGGCTGGTGTGAGAAAAAAACTGCTTGGTGTAAAACGCTCGGAGTTCAAGAAGCCATGAGAGAGAAGAAGAGACCATTTAAGGTGTGGATTCACTTGGGGAACTCCGATTCTCGAAATCGGTACACTGAGGCGCAAAGAACTTGCAAATTAGCTATGAATACAGCGAAAGAACAGTCTTGGAAGGAGTTTGGCGAGAAATTGGAACGTGACCACAGATCTTCAAATAAGATGTTCTGGCAGACCGTCCGCCGACTCAGAGGAAAAAGGTTGAATATCGTTGAAGGAGTCAAAACCAAAGGCGGTACACTTCTTTCCAATGAGGAGGACATCTTACGCAGATGGAGCGAGCACTTTTCAGAATTGCTCAATCCCGAACAGGGCACCGTAGATGACAGACCTATGGTCGAGAGTAGGGCGGAAGGTAGTCCTTCGGTAGAGGAAGTAACTTTGGCGATCAATGCGCTAAAAGTTGGCAAATCTGCTGGTGTGGATGAGATCCGACCAGAAATGCTCAAGACTTTAGGTAAAGAGGGAGTGTAATGGCTCTCGCGTGTCATTAAAGTGGCCTGGGAATGCGGTGAAACACCTGGTGATTGGGAAATGGGGGTGATAGTGCCTCTTTTTAAAAAAAGGGGACAATTGCGCCAACTATAGGGGTATATCCCTTTCAAGTCCCCCTGGAAAAGTCTTCACTAAGGTGCTAGAAACGCGTTCCAGAGCTGTGGTTGAGGACAGTTAGGGGGATGAGCAGTGCGGTTTTCGTCCCGGTAGAAGCACAACCGACCAATTGTTCACTCTCAGAATGGTTCTTGAGAAGGCCTGGGAGTATGCTAAACTTGTCTACACTTGTTTCGTGGATTTGGAATAAGCATATGATAGGGTTCTTCGAGGCAAACTCTGGAGTGTTCTGCAGGAGTATGAAATTGATGGTTCCCTGTTAAGGGCGACTTAGTCTTTATATAGAAAGTGTAGAAGCTGTGTTCGGATAAACGGTGTTAAATCAATACCTTTCACTGTGGGCGTTGGACTCCGCCAGGGGTGCGTTTTGTCACCTCTCCTCTTCATTGTATATATGGATTGGATGCTGCAGCGCAGCCTTGGCGGGGAATGTTTCAAAGTGGGAGACCTAGGGATTAGTCATCTGCCCTTTGCGGATGATTTGGTCATCCTTGGGTCCTCTCATACCGAACTTCAGCGCGCACTCGAAAGGTTTGTAGCCGTTTGTGATGCTGCTGGAATCAAGGTCAACGTGAACAAATCGGAAGTAATGGTCGTATCCAAAAAACCCATTCAGTGCGCTCTGCATGTTAGTGGAGTCACACTGAAGCAGGTGGATAAGTTTAAGTACCTCGTCGTCTTATTCACGAGTAATGGGAGGAGCAATGCCGAGTTAGCCTGTAGAATTGGTCAGGCTGGATCAGTTTTGAGAGAGCTCGACCAATCTGTTATAAGGAAGGCCGAACTTAGCTATTAGTTAGTTCAAGCTAAGCTATCGGTTTTTAACTCGGTGTATGTTCCAACTCTCACCTATGGTCATGAAATTTGGGTAGTGACCGAAAGAATAAGATCGCGGATACAAGCTGCCGAAATGAGGTTCCTTCGCGGTGTTGCTGGAATAACTCATAGGGATCGAGTGCGCAACACCAGAGTACGCGAGGCGCTTAATGTTGAGCAGCTACTTCGCCTAACGGAACGATATATGCTTCGATGATTTGGTCACGTAGTGCGTATGCCCCCAGACCGGCTTTCAAGTGCGCCATGCTTGCCGTGCCATCAGGTAGGCGACTCCGCGGAAGGCCTAGAAATAGATGGTTGGATCAAATCCGACATCTCTCCTGGAGCCGCTTAGGGATTCCTCCTGATGAATTGAAATCAATGGCGGAGGATCGAGAAGGATGGAGAGTCCACCTGAGCATCCTACCCCCGCGACCCTCATAAAGGATTAGCGGGCCATTGAAAATGTATGTATGTATGTATGTACCTAGGATGTGTGATATCTGGTATGTGGGGATCCGTGCTAAAATGGAGCAACTCAAAAAAAGAAAAAAAAAAACGCAGTGACCAAGCACCTAACATTGTATGAAGCATTTCTGACTAGTTTAAATCATATGATACTTGATTCATACTCATCTCCCGTCCTTTAAGAAGTCTAAACCCGACACAAATTGGTCTTTCAAAATGGGCATCTTCCCTAACTTCAACTTTAAAACGGCAGCCGTACTGTCTAAGTCTGCTACCAAATTGCCGAATATCAAGCGAGTTTCTTTCGATGTCCCGCCGGTCCCCTCTCCCTCTTCAAACACCAAGGCCACTCCCTCAGTCAACTATCCCAGTAGAATTTCAAGTAACCGCGTCTCTTTCAATCTGTCACCTGATTCCTGTCCTCCTCCAAGCCATAGCACTTTTTCTAATAACACTCTCCCCACCGTTAATTACCCGAATTTCACCCACTCCCACACTCTCAATCCATCCTCGTTAACCACCCCCAGTTGCACCTCTGCCCATACTTCGTCCTCGGTCTCTCTTAACAATTCCATCTCGGCCAATTTGCCATCTACTGCATCTTCCCCCACTTTCGATCCAATGCATCCTCCCACCGTCAAACTCACGTCTAAATTAATAGACCCAACGTCAACAATCAATGACCTCAATGGCCGCTACATTATGTCAAGATTGCGCGATAACCGGCTTTTTGAAAATGTGCGCCTTTACCTAGCCTATTTACATGATAAGCCTGACTCCGTCTACATCGACGGAAAAATAAAGACTAATGTCATGGTCTTGATCCAAAAAGAATGCCTCCCAACTGACCCTATAGCCCTGAAGACTATCTACACGCATTTTCTTGAGAGTTTTAATATCTCCTCTTCTACTGTGGCTAAAGACCTATCAACCTATGGCTCTCATATTGGTTCCAAACGTCTCTCGTATCTCCAAAAAACTCACAGCAATCATAATAAATATTTTCGAAAAAACTGCTCATCATCACCTCCTTGGTATAATAACGAATTGCGTACTCTTCGCAACGTCAGAAACAAATTATGGAAAACTTACCTGGTATCCAAATCTGCCTCAGATTAGGCATATTACCAGCAAGCTTACTCCGGCTTTTCTATCCTCTGCGAATCCCTCTATCTCGAATACCTCGATAGAATGCAATTAAGTCTAATCACTGACCCTAGGCGCTTTTACCAATTTATCAACGTCAAAAGAAAGTCCGACGGCTTTCCTTCCACTCTAAAATTACTTAATACTTCATCTGCTGACCCTAAAGTAATCGCCAACCTCTTTCCAACCTTTTTCAGCCAATCGTATAGTGACCATGTACACGAACCGGACCTAGATTTTTTCTCCTACCTGAATAACTGTCCTCAAACCTCTCTAGCTTCAGTCGACATTAGGTCTGATATTGTGCGAGAAAAAATTAATAGGCTCAAAGATGACTTCTCCCCTGGTCCCGATGGTCTGCCCGCCATCTTACTAAAGCAATGTGTAGATGTCCTGTGTCAGCCCCTTACAACTCTATTTCGTCTCTCACTCTCTCAAGCCGTTTTCCCAAAATTATGGAAGGACTCTTTTAGTTTCCCTATCCATTAAAAAGGCAGTAAAAACAACAATTCTAACTATAGACCCATAGCCAAACTTTCCTCTATCCCTAAGCTCTTCGAAAGCATTGTCTATGACTCACTGTATTTCCACTGCAAATCCATTTTTTTCCCACAACAGCACGGTTTCTTAAAAAGTAGGTCCACTACGACTAACCTGACCGAATTCGTTTCCAAAACACTACAAGCATTAGAGAAAGGTAATGAAGTGAATGTCATTACCACCGACTTCAGCAAGGCCTTTGACAAAATCTGTCACCAAACTATTTACCTTAAACTTAAAGCCCTCGGTTTCCCACCCTCTTTCATTTCATGGCTGAGATCGTACTTAGAAAAACGCCAGTACAGGGTTCTCTTCAGATTTTCAGTCTCTGACCCCATTAACGCCACTTCAGGGGCTCCTCAAGGCAGTCATCTTGGTCCGCTGATCTTTGTCTTAACTATAAACGATGTTGGTCACGTCATAAAAGACTCTGATCTGTCTATTTACGCGGATGATATGAAAATCGCTAAGGTAATATCTACCCCCACCGATTCTCTCTTACTTCAAAACGATCTAAATTCATTCCACACATGGTGCGACAAAAACTTTCTAGAACTTAACGTCGCCAAATGTCAATCTATAACATTCTCTCGTAAATGCCTCCCCCAATCCCTCAGAACCTATTACTTTTTTAGCGAGCCCGTTCCCTCAGTCTCCTCTATATGCGATTTGTGTATTATTTGTGACAGGGAGCTAAACTTCCGTTCCCACATTGATCATATTGTACACAGGGCCAATTCTTCTCTCGGTTTCATAAAACGCTGGTCTAAAGAAATTTCAAACCCTTACGTTTCAAAATCCCTTTATATCACCTTTGTCCGACCACTCCTGGAATAGTTTGGTCACCTTATCACAACATACACTCCCTTAGAATCGAAGCTGTGCAGCGTAGGTTTATCCGGTTTGCCTTACGCGGTCTCCCATGGGCCGACAACTATATCTTACCTCCCTATGAAGACCGGCTAAAATTGATTAACCTGCAAACCCTTCCAAAACGTCGCGAAGTCGCTGACATACTTTTCGTGCACCAAT
This sequence comes from Brachypalpus laphriformis, assembly GCA_945910035.1. NCBI lineage: Eukaryota > Metazoa > Arthropoda > Insecta > Diptera > Syrphidae > Brachypalpus > Brachypalpus laphriformis. Next base: position 112,542,526 of record OX246753.1, on the reverse strand, counting down.
TATTAACCGGTATGATCGATTCCACCGCACTACTGGAAATGATTTCCCTTCGCACTAACCCTCGAAACCTCAGGTCCGTACCGCTCTTTCTTCTCCCTCACCACCGCACCAACTCGGAAATTTCGAACCAATTTCCAGAATGTTACGCCTGGCAAATAACTCACAGAACACCCTAGACTTTCATTCGAGTCTATCCGCCCTTAGAAAGTCCCTGTACACCTCTTCATGAACTAACCAGTCCCAATTCCCTCTCTAGCTAGTTTTTAAGATAGTTTTTAAGACCTAGTTTAATAAAAAATGTGTGGGCCCCCAGGGGCCCAAAAAAAAAAATAAAAATTTGTTAAGCTTAGAGTTAAGGTCCCTCGTTGTTAGTTCTTAAGTTTAGATTTAAGCTTGCTTGTATTAAGCTAAATAAATAAATAAATAAATAAATAAATTCCTGCGTTCTGAAGGCAGCAGTACTATCAGTGTACTTAATGATATCCTTATTGAACATCGACCACTTCTTCATAGATTTCGCATCTTTGATTGGTGAATACTATGTGTATCCGGCAGACTCACCGGGACCTTTTGGTCTATTTCCTCCGTTATACATCTACTGCATTAGCTAAGATCCAAAACGCAGTACCACCGGATCAGTGTGTGTCGTGCAATATTCCATGATGATGCGACGTATTGGAACTCAGCCTTTGTTTCAAATGGCGTATCAAAATCTGATATAGAAAATGTTTAATCCGATTTTTTTTTTTTGATAACCGATAAGAAAACATTGATGGAGACTGTATGTCAATGAAAACGTTTGACCTCAGTCCCAAGTCCGTGGAACCAAAAGTGGAGATAGAACATTCAAACCACTGACATTTAAATCTGACTTAATAGAGGAAAAAAAAAGGTTCCTCCTCGTGCCATCAATCTATCTGAAAGTACCCTAAAGCTTGTAGAGAAACTTATTGTATTTCATTGATCGATGAGTAGTCATTGTTTACACAGTCCATGGGTAAAATGAAAACCATAATGATTTATTAATTTATTGACTCAATCGTCTAACATGAGTGATGAACCTCAAAAACGTGACGATATATCGATTAAAATAAACTTGGTTCAGATTAGAAATATTTCCACGTAAAATTGCACAGGAAATCTGACACAATAAAACGATTACTCCTCTTTAGAGCCATAAATATGTAGTATGAGTCAATGACTTGCATTTGGATTAGCTGCAGATAGCTAAGTTAAAAACAGAAATCAGTACCACCGTTCGCGATACCCAACCCTAATGAAGTACTGGAAATAAAATCACTCTCTTTAAACACACTCAAGTTGAAAAGAATCGAAAGACCCTCTCCATTTTAGGAGAGGATGTAGTAAAAATTTTGAAATAGGTACGCTTTTTTGAGAGCTATCATAAAGTAGTAACATTAGTAGTCCTCAACAGAGTCGAGAGCTGTCATAAGAAATCAAGAGGTAAACGGCATGAAGGAGTTCAAGTTGATTTTATGCAAAGAGTCAAGGACATTTCGTTGGAATGTACTTTCGTTGGAAAAGAGATTAGGTTAAGTCCGGTTAGTTGGTGATACATTGAGTTTTGGAAGGCTAAATATATATCAAGTAAAAAATGGGTTTAGCGATAAACGGGGACAAAACCAAGTATATGCTGCCAACAAGAAGGGACAATCAATACCGACGAATTGGACTGAACGTCGTAGGCAGGCACGTAGTGGGCAGGTATAACTTTGAGGTAGTGAGGAACTTTGTCTACCTTGGCTTCGCTATAAACTCTAAAAACAACATCAGCGCAGAAATCCAGCGATGAATAACTCTTGCCAATCGCTGTTTTTTCGGACTTATAATGCAATTCAACAGTAAATCCCTATCTCGAACAACTAAGGAGACTCTATGTAGGACCCTGATCATCTCAATCCTGCTCTACGGTGGTGAAACATGGACTTTATTGAAATCGGATGAAGATATCCTTGATCGCTTCGAGTGAAAAATTCTCCTTAAAATATTCGGTCCCGTTTGCGTTGACGGCTTTTGGAGAAGAAGATTCAATGACGAACTATAGCTAGTACTGTAACGAGCTGTACATCGACATCGACTAAGTCAAGAGACTGCGTATTGAACGTCTGAGATGGACACCAGTGTTCCGGCCCGCAGAGTCTTCGAATCTAATCCGGAGGATTACTGTAGCCCCACCTAAGTAAGTAAGTAAGAGTAAACAACTCAGAACTCAGAAAGAGTCGTGAGGAAAACGGTTACGAGAGGCACTCCACAGGGCGGAGTTATTTCTTCTTTACTGTAGCTTCTAATCGTTAACAGAATGCTGATTCTCCAATCCAAAAAAATAAAAAACATCTTCCTATAATCAGGCAACATTATAGAATCTGCACTGAAAGAACGATCCTCATGGGCGGAACTAAACAGTCTGGTATTGAATCCAACAAAAAAGGATCCAACAAAAATAGAAAAAGTCTAGCTACCAAAGTTGAATGGAATCTCTCTGAATGTTTCCTCAGAAGCTAAGTATCTAGGATCCGCCTCCCTGATCATTGTAGCGTTTTCCAGGCGGAAATCATGGCGATTAAGGAAGCCATGTCCTGGCTGAAATGTAGTGTATTATCTGTCAGGAATATTAGCATTTTCACTGACAGCCAAGCGGCAATCAAGTCCCTGGAATCGTTCTCCTTCACTTCAAAGTCTGCCTTAACCTGTCGTCTATCTCTTATGGAGATGACAGAGCAGTTCAACATTCACCTTTGCTGGGTGCCGGACCATAGAGACATTCCAGGTAACTGCAGGGCTGACGACCTCGTCAGACAGGGTATCACTCTAAGGATTTTGCCTGAAAGGCAAGCCCTGGGTATGCCCCTCGCTACATGTAAGTATCTACTAAAGCTGAACGCTATTAGCATGACCAACCTCAGATGGGGAAACGGCTCAACGTGTCACATTTCGAGACAGATCTGTCCTAAGCTGGATCAAAAACGTAGTGCCGATCTGATCAAGTTAAAGCGTACACAAATCGGCTGCGTTGTCGGTGTTCTCATTGGATATTGTCTTATAGGCCAACACGCCAGAAGACTTGGTCTCTTTTCCAACGACTTCTGCAGGAGCTGTAGGGACGAGGAGGAGAAGGAAACCATCCTATGCACATGTCCGGCCCTGTCGCATAAAAGAGTGCTCCATCTAGGGTCCCCCTTCCTTGACGACCTCTGCGATTTGGCGTCCTTGGACGTCATGAGCATCCATCGCTTTATCAAAAGCTCCGGTTGGTTTTGTTAGTCCCTGAGTGGCCTAATGGTTTGGTCCATGGTATCACAAAGGACCTTCACTGGTCGAAATGTGTCTGCACTCTCGTGTGGACAGCCAACCTAACCTAACCTAACCTAAGTATCTAGGAACGATCTTTGATTTGAAGTTCACATGAAAGAGAAACACTGAAAAAAGAATGAAAAGGGCCTTATGTGTTTTCTAGCGTGGAAGAAAATCTTCGGTAAACGATGGGGCTGGCGACCGTCCATAATCCCTTGGATGTATACTGGTATCAGTCAATAACCACTGTCAACTCCGTCCACGCAGTTGGCGTTGCTCCGAACTCGAGACACCCCCTCAGAATGCAGGAAAGATTCTGCCAAACAATGTTGAAGGCCGTCTGGAGCCGTGCCGGAAAGATACCGTCTGGTACCTGGGATTTGAATGGTTCGAAACTGTTCACCGCCTATTTCAACTTATTCTCACTGATTAGATGAGGAGGTGCCGGCGGGGGTGCAACATTTACCAGGGCCTGGTCATCGCTGGGGATAGGCGTGCAGCCGGAGAAGTGAGTGTCCATGAACAGGTCGAGCAGTACTTCGTCTGATTCTGCCCAGGATCCATTGGGATTCATGAGGACACTTGGTACAGTTGGTGCTTTAGAAATAACTTTTCGCAGTCTAGAGGATGAGACGCGTTGTCAATGCTCTGATAAAAACTGCGCCAGGATCTGCGTCTGATCTACCGAACCTCTGCTTTGAAGTTCTTCTATCTATGTAGATCTCCCAATCCATAGGTAGCCTTGTTTGTTCAAGTTTGGCTTTGAATGGCTTTGGATTTGAAAGTTAAAGGCTACAAAATAATTGATGCAGCAAACAGGCTGAAATGGAAAACCAAAGATCCACTGGCTATGTTTATGCTGTCATTCAGTGCTGAAGAAAATATAAACAAAATCTATCAAATCAATAGCATAATGCATTGCAAAGTGCTAATAGAACCACTTAGGAATACTAGACTTATCCCACAATGTAAGAACAAAAGTATTGCGGAAAACACCCAAGGCGTGTAAAGTGCGCAGGAGAACACCACACAAAAGATTGTCTTAAGCCTACAAATGAAGCAGCGAAATGTATACACTGTGGAGAATCTCACCCTGCTAGCTACAGAGGATGTACAATTGCAAAAGAACTACAAAAGATAAAAGAGAGTAAAATGAAAAAAACTAAACTCAGAAGAAAATCGACCGAACGAAATCAAAAACATATACCAATTCGGTAAACAAGAATGAAAATGTGGTGCATCCTGGCTTCCAACAAAAAACAATTCGCACATCTTATGCTGAAGCTATAAAGAGTACCCAGCCTGAGCATAACTCTAAACCTCAAGATGATGATGTAAAACAAATTCTACACGTAATGCTTACTAAAATAACTAAAATAGAAGACTACGTGACCGTCCTGGACGACGGAGTGAAACAGCTGGAGAGCAAAGACCATAAACTTGCTTCCAAACAAAAACCGATATGTTAAGTTCACTTCGAATTCTGACATGGAACGCCAATGGATTGCTTCAACACAGGCAGGAATTGCAAGCAGTCCTTGACATAAAGATGTGTGTCTGGTTTCGGAAACACACTTCACCAAAGAAAGATATTTAAGAATCAAGAATTATAAAGTCTATCACACTATACATCCAGATAACTCTGCGAGGGGTGGAAGTGCAGTAATTATAAAAGACAACATACAACACAATGAAGAGTTGAAATTTGCAACAAGTGAACTCCAAGCAACTGCAGTAAGCATAAAAATCCATAACTGTGTCATAATTGTTGCTAGCTTTTATAGTCCTCCCAAATATGCAATCAAACAGCAATTCTATGAACAATTTTTTAAGCAAATGGGTAGTAGATTCATTGTTGGTGGGGAGTTTAACGCCAAAAACACTCTGTGGGGCTCGAGATTAACAACTACTAAAGGAAAAGAGCTGCTAAACGCTATTACAAATATGGGATGCAGGGCTATATCCACTGGGAAACCAACTTATTGGCCATCAGATCCTGCTAAAATACCTGACTTAATCGACTTTTTCGTTATTAAAAATATAAACAGCGATTTCTTAAAAGTAGAAGAAAGCCAAGAAATGAGTTCTGACCACTCACCGATTTTACTTATCTTGAGTGAAAACGTTGCTCCGAAAGAGGTAAACCCTAGACTTACAAACTCTCGGACAAATTGGAACGGCCTTAAAACTATTCTTGAGTAAAAGGTAAAACTAAGAGTACCGATGAGATGTGCGCAGCACTTAGATGATGATGTCGAAAATTTCATAAAAGATATCCAACACTCTGCTTGGCAAAACACTCCGCAATATAAACAAAGGCTGAGAGGAAATAATTATCCACTCGAAGTAAGAAAACTAATTGCTGAAAAACGGAAAGCAAGGAAAAGATGGCAACATACTAGAGCCCCTCAAGACAAAAATATATTTAACAGGCTTACACAAAAGCTTAGAAGAACGATAAAAGAATTTAATGATGAAAAAACGTCTGCCTATCTATTGAGATTATCGAATGATAAATATTCTAAATATACTACTCCCTCTGGAAAGCAGCTAAGGACATAGAAAAGACAACTTAACAAATCCCCCCTATCAAAATGGTTAATGGTAAATGGGCAAGGAATAGCGAACAAAAGGCAAATACATTTGCTGAATATCTTGAAGACATATTTAAACCGAACCCCGCTCAAAATAATAACGTATTGGACATGGACATAGAACAAGAAGATGTAGATATAGAGCCATCTACAATAGCTGACGTAAAAAGCATAATAAAAAACACTAAACCAAATGGGTTCGATCCTATAACTGGAGAAATTCTTAAAAAAACTTCCTCATAAACCCTACATTAAAATAAGAAACATAATAAACGAGTCTTTTAGATTAAAGTATGTCCCACAGTTCTGGAAAATTGCAGAAGTTATAATGATAGCAAAACCAGGGAAACCACCACACAAGACATCTTCTTATAGACCGATATCCTTGCTGCCTATTATATCTAAAATTTTTGAAAAAATTCTGGTGAAAAGGCTATATAGTATTATTGAAAGAAAAAATCTAATTCCGGTACACCAGTTTGGTTTTCGAAAAAAAACATTCAACGATTGAGCAGGTCCATAGGATAGTCAACGCCATAGAAAACGCACTAGAAGAGAAGAAAGTTTGTTCCACTGTCTTTCTTGATGTGGCTCAAGCATTTGATAAAGTTTGGCATGATGGTCTTATTTTCAAACTTAAAAAAAAGCCTGCCAAAGCAATATCCTACAATATTGGATTCTTATACCATATTTCTAATAGATACTACAGAATCAAACATGAAAACGCGTATTCTGAACTGAAAGAAATACAAGCTGGTGTTCCTCAAGGTAGCGTATTAGGTCCAGTTTTGTATCTACTCTATACTTCAGACATCCCACACTTAGACAGCAATATCATGGCAACATTTGCCGACGACACAGCCGTAATGGCAGTTGCAAACACGAATGCAGATTCAGTCGCTAAAATGCAAACTGCAATCTCAAAAATAAGTGAATGGACGACAACCTGGAGAATCAAATTAAATGAATTAAAGTCAGTGCACGTCGACTTTACAAACAAAAAGATAAATCATGTGCCAGTCTATATTAATGGTAAAGAAGTTTCTTATGGAAATATGGCGAAGTACAGGGTGTCCGCCGGGAACGTATACTACTTTGTTTTGCCGCCATTTTGGTAAACATTAGTCTTGACAGTTCATATTTGGCAGTCGTGAAGTAGACACGTGGCAAATTTATTATGGAAAAATATTCGATAAACCAACGTGTTTTAATCGTTAAAGGTTCTTGGAACACAGCACGAGGTAAGGCTCTGCTGGGTCCCTGGTCATGAAGGCATTCCAGGGAATGAGAAAGCCGATGAATTGGCTAGAGGTGGCTCAGCACTAAGCTCGGACCAATCCGACCCCTCGGTGTACATCCCGCCTTGCGCCCTTAAGCTCGTAGCAGGAAACAAAGCCATAACGGAGGCTAACAATAGGTGGACCTGTTTAGATACTTGTGTCACCACGAGGAAGCTGTGGCCCGCTTTTGACAGAGTAAGAACCAATAGACTCATACAGAGGCACAGAAAATCCCTCTCTACTCTAATTGGAGTCATTACGGGGCATAATACCATGCGGTACCACATGAAAAAACTACGTGTGACTAGCGAAGACCTTTGTAGAGGCTGCGGCGACGAGGAGGCTCAGGAGGACACCGCCCACTTTCTCTGTCATTGCCCAGGCCTCTATCATTTGAGAAATAAGATCCTTGGGCAACACTTCTTTGAGGATCTAGAAGAGTTGTCCAACAGACCAATAAATGACATCGCAAACTTCATCAAATCCTCTGGATGGTTTGTATCTAGGACACAGTGAGTACTTAGTTCTTTCTTTAGGATACTTACAAGACGGTATTTTTCCACGAGGTAGGGATTTCCTTTTTCTATCTCCTTTCCCCCCTTGGGTATCACAATGGGTCTATACTGACCTGAGTGTGGTGTGGAGGTTTTCTATCCCCCTACACCTGCCCACTTACCTAACCTTAATCGTTAAAACATTTTATCAAAATCAATCATCGATTCATGAAGTTTTCATGATCATCGTTACGTGAAGTTTTTGGGAGAAACAACGTGCCAACAAAACGCACTATTTATCGTGTAGTGAATGATTTCGAAAAAAGAGGGTCTATAGGTGATAGGCCCAAGCCCAAGTAACAGTCTGGTGTGCAATTTGGTCAGGAGGAATCATTGGACCTTACTTCTTTGAAAATGAAAACAGCGTAACGGTAACTGTGAATGGGGAGCGATATCGTGATATGATTGAAAACTTTTTAACGCCACAACTGCATGCTTTGGGCTTGATTAACATGTGGTATCAACAAGATGGTGCCACATCGCATACAGCCAGGATTACAATGGAATTACTGCGAGACCTCTTTCCACAACAAGTTATTTAAAAAAATGGTGATGTTGATTGGCCTCCACGGTCGCCTGATTTGACTGCTCCTGACTTCTTTTTGTGGGGATATCTGAAAAGCAAGGTTTATGCAAACAAACCAGAAACGCTTGAGCAACTCAAACAAAATATTCGTGATGAAATTAATGAAATACCGCGTGAAATGTGTGAGAATGTAATGAAAAATGTGCTCAAAAGGGCTCGCATTTGTGAGACTAGCAGAGGCGGACATTTACCTGATATTGTATTCCATACATAATTGCCGACATTAAATAAAACATTTATCAATATAAGATCCATTCTCTTTCATTTAATCAAAAATTATAAACAAACAAAGTAGTATACCTTCCCGGCGGACACCCTGTACCTCGGCATGACATTAGACGCCAAGCTCAGATGGAAAGCCCACGTTAAAAAGAAAAGACAAGAACTAGACATTCGATATAAAAAAATGTATTGGCTTATGGGACGACAGTCCCAACTATCAATATACAACAAGCTCCTGCTTTGCAAGCAAATGATAAAACCAATATGGGCCTATGGGATGCAACTCTGGGGTTGCACCCAACAAAGTAACATCGACATCATTCAACGCTTCCAAAACAAAGTACTCAGAAACATTGTAGGCGCTCCCTGGTATATAAGAAACAGCGACCTTCGCAGGGATTTTAATGTGGAGCTGGTCCAAAACGAAATTAAAAACGCAGCAAGAAGACACGAGAAACGGCTACGAGAGCACGTAAACCCTGAGGCCCTTCTACTTGTAAGCCAGAATCACTCGGTTAGAAGACGAAAAAGGCGTAAACCTCTTGAACTGGGTAGATAAAGGGATGTAAATTTAAATGATCCGTAGATAATACGAAAGGTGACAACAACGAGCGACAAGGGGCGCTCGGAGTAAATAAAACCCCCACCGCCTTGAGTGGCCTAAATTCCACTTATGCCTTGAGTGTTATTAATGTTATTAGCTCATTGTTATTTATATTCACATTTACTGCAAATTCGTATAAGTTATTATATTATTAATAATTACTAAATCATCTTAAAGCTCAAGCTTGAAAGATCAACTCTGGCATTGGTGCAGGTGTATGCACCGAACCTTCTGTCAGAGTACGCAGCTTTCTTAGATGAAGTTGATGTTGCCCTTGAAAAGGTTGCAGATATGGATTCTTTTGTCCTGATGGGTGACTTCAATGCTCATGTGGGTGTAGATGTTATGACATGGGGGAGTGTGATTGGGAGGAACGATGATCCTGATCAAAACACGAACGGAGAGAGGTTGTTGGATTTTTGTTGTGAAAATGGCTTATCCATCATGAACACCATCTTTCCACACAAAGACATTCACAAATACACGTGGTACCATCAGAGTCTTCAGCAGAAGTCGCTGATCGATTTCTTTGTGGTACCATCGTGTCTGAAGAAAATTGTTTGTGATGTTCGCGTATTGAGAGGGGCCGAACTGTCAACTGATCATCACTTAGTGCTGTGCAAATTGTATCTTAGCGAGAGAGTGCCTCCCCTACCAAAGCGTAAACCAAGGATGGTTACACGCATACGATGGGAGAAGTTACAGGACGATGAGATACGGGAGACATTTGCACGGCAAATATCTGAAAGGTTTGAACGAATTCCAACTGTTCCATCAAATGTAGAGGAAGAATGGCAACTGTTTTCAACGGCGGTTATTGCCTCTGCGGGAGATGTTTGTGGAGTGAAGCGGCTTGGTGTGGCGGCTGGTGGTGAGAAAAGAACTGCTTGGTTTAAAACGCCCGGAGTTCAAGAGGCCATCAGAGAGAAGAAGAGAGCCTTTAAGGTGTGGATTCACTTGGGGAACTCCGATTCTCGAAATCGGTACACTGAGGCGCGAAGAACTTGCAAATTAGCTGTGAAAACAGCGAAAGAACAGTCTTGGAAGGAGTTTGGCGAGAAATTGGAACGTGACCACAGATCTGCAAATAATATGTTCTGGCAGACCGTCCGCCGACTCAGAGGAAAAAAGTTGAATATCGTTGAAGGAGTCAAATCCAAAGACGGTAGACTTCTTTCCAATGAGGAGGACATCTTACGCAGAGCGAGCACTTTTCAGAATTGCTCAATCCCGAACAGGGCACCGAAGATGACAGACCTATGGTCGAGAGTTGGGCGGAAAGTAGTCCTACGGTAGAGGAAGTAACTTCGGCGATCAAAGCGCTAAAAGTTGGCAAATCTGCTGGTGTGGACGAAATTCGGCCAGAAATGCTCAAGGCTTTAGGTAAAGAGGGAGTGCAATGGCTCTCGCGTGTCATTAAAGTGGCCTGGGAATGCGGTGAAACACCTGGTGATTGGCAAATGGGGGTGATAGTTCCTCTTTTTAAAAAAGGGGACAAAAGAGATTGCGCCAACTACAGGGGTATATCTCTTTTAAGTCTCCCCTGGAAAAGTCTTCGCTAAGGTGCTAGAAAAGCGTTTCAGAGCTGTGGTTGAGGACAGTTTGGGGGATGAGCAGTGCGGTTTTCGTCCCGGTAGAAGCACAACCGGCCGACCAGTTGTTCACTCTCAGAATGGTTCTTGAGAAAGCCTGGGAATATGCCAAACCTGTCTACACTTGTTTTGTGGATTTGGAAAAAGCATATGATAGGGTTCCTCGAGGCAAACTCTGGAGTGTTCTGCAGGAGTATGGGATTGATGGTTCCCTGTTAAGGGCGATTCAGTCTTTATATACAAACTGTAAAAGCTGTGTTCGGATAAACGGTGTTAAATCAATACCTTTCACTGTGGGCGTTGGACTCCGCCAAGGGTGCGTTTTGTCACCTCTCCTCTTCATTGTATATATGGATTGGATGTTGCAGCGCAGCCTTGGCGGGGAATGTTTCAAAGTGGGAGACCTAAGGATTAGTCATCTGCCCTTTGCGGATGATTTGGTCATCCTTGGGTCCTCTCAAACCGAACTTCAGCGCGCACTCGAAAGGTTTGTAGCCGTTTGTGATGCTGCTGGAATCAAGGTCAACGTGAACAAATCGGAAGTAATGGTCGTTTCCAAAAAACCCATTCAGTGCACTCTGCATGCTAGTGGAGTCACACTGAAGCAGGTGGATAAGTTTAAGTACCTCGTCGTCTTATTCACGAGTGATGGGAGGAGCAATGCCGAGTTATCCTGTAGAATTGGTCAGGCTGGATCAATTTTGAGAGAGCTTGGCCAATCTGTTATAAGGAAGGCCGAACTTAGTATTCAAGCTAAGCTATCGGTTTTTAACTTGGTGTATGTTCCAACTCTCACCTATGGTCATGAAATTTGGGTAGTGACCTTAAGAATAAGATCGCGGATACAAGCTGCCGAAATGAGGTTCCTTCGCGGTGTTGTTGGAATAACTCGTAGGGACCGAGTGCGCAACACCAGAGTACGCGAGGCGCTCAACGTTGAGCAGCTATTTCTCCGAACGGAATGATCTATGCTTCGATGGTTTGGTCACGTAGTGCGTATGCCCCCAGACCGGCTTCCAAGACGCGCCATGGTTGCCGTGCCATCAGGTAGACGACTTCGCGGAAGGCCCAGAAATAGATGGTTGGATCAAGTCCGACATCTCTCTTGGAGTCGCTTAGGGATTCTCCCTGATGAATTGGAGTCAATGGCAGAGGATCGAGAAGGATGGAGAGTCCACCTGAGCATCCTACCCCCGCGACCCTCATGAAGGATTAGCGGGCCATTGAAAATGAATGAAAAATGAATGAATGAATGAATGAGTTACTAAATCATTACTCAAGAGAAAAAAGAAAAAGGCAAATATAAATTATATGTTATATTATAGTATCTTATATCCTTTTTCGAATTGTAATTATACTGTAACATATGATTATCAAATTGCTCATTAGTCCTTCGACTAGATTGTAATATAATAATAATAATAATAAAAAAAAAAAAGTTTGGCTTTGTTCAAGTTTTTCCTGCTTATGCAGTGAAGGTTGTTAAGTGCTGCATTCCACCATGGCGGACGATTGCCTACCTTCCTTCTTGTTATAGGACAAGATTCTTTGAAAGCTATATTGAGGGCAGAGGTTAGAACGGTGATGAGCTTATTTAATTCCAATTGTGTGGTTGGTGTTGTGTACATATTATGATTGAATGGATTCATTGTGTTTGGACCAACTGGTTTTCCGTCTATTGCAGAAGATTGAGTGTGCGGTATTGTAACTAATTTCCAGTTTGTACTCCAGATACCGGTGATTTGAATACGCATGACTGTCGGGTACAAGTCCAGTTGAAAATCGCTCTCAACTCTTGTGTTGAGAGGCAAAGGTGATGTAAAGCACCTCTTGCCGGGTTTTAGATATAAAAGTAGGACTATTACTTTTATTGCAAACAACTAAGTTAGTGCCTACTAAATACTTGCAAATAAATCTACCTCGAGGTTTAGTGTCGGTACTGCCCCATACGTCATGGTGCGCGTTGGTGTCGTACCCCAGTATGATATCTTCTCTTCTCCTTCTTGCTTCTTCTACCACTACTTCCACTTCCTTGGATGGAGCAGACTCAGGGTTAGGAATGATCATTTGCATTCAGAATTGAGACATAAGAGATAAGATACAAGCTTTTGATTTTTGTTTACTTTTTACCCTCGTTCTCGGTTCTCGCTGCTTCGACAGAAATATTGTATGTGTCCGAAATAACTAAATTGCCATCCAAAATAAGTAGATTGCCTTTGAACGCAACCAAAAACCTAAGCTCAGTTTCCTCAGTTTGGCTGCTGCCATTGAGCGCCGCCCTTTTTTTATTGAGCTAATTTGCAAGCCGTTGAAACCATTTTTGCACAAATACCGAATATTCACTGGTACCGTTACCCTTTGTTCGACTACGATAAGAAGCAGACGTAGTTTATTTTAAGAGAAAATTGGACTGTAATTTTAAGCACCCGAAAGTGGGTAAATAAAAGTGTTAAGTAAAGTTCTAAGCTAAAAATCAGTTTTTCATTTCTTGGTCACAAAAAGTAGTAACAGTATGTAAATATAGTAAATCATTCGAATGATTTCAGACGATGCCTCGAGATATCTCGAGATATTAGAAGAACCGATTATAATCGATTATATAATTCGAATGAACCCATCATCAATAGACTGCTCAAGGAATAGAACCATCAGAACTTACTAGCCTTGAACTGTACATTTGTTCGTGTAGGTAGGCATACACAAAAATAATCAAATCAATTTATTCTTTATTAATCTCAACTCAAACCGTTTCTACAAATACACTTTTAATCACAATATCGTTTACTCTCAACAGCAATAGGTATGCAAATAATTAATTCTCACAGTAATCGCAATTGTTCATCGCTATTTTCATCTAAATCGATTGTGTCTTCTCTGCTAGTGGTTGGTGTGTTTTTTACCATATACAAGAACCTCTAGAACATTTTCGAACATGCTAGATGTCACTAGGGGTGAATTGTGGAATGTGAAATGTTGAGCAAACTGCTGTACATGATGGCTCGTTAGTAATGCAGTGTGAAAAATACTTTCTGTGGATGCTACAATATACAGGGTGGGCCAACTACAAGTTTCTTTTAAAAAATGCAATAAAGTGAACAAAATAAAATCTTTTCCATGTGTTATGGCTTTATTAGTACGAGCAAACATTCCTATTAATTATGGAATACAACGTCGTTCAAGTGGCTGCCTCGCCTGGCCTCGCAGTAGCGCATTCTATCACACCAATTTTCCAAGACCCTGTTGATGGTTTCGGGCTGTAGCTCACGGATTGCTTGGATGATATTGGCCTTTAGTGCTTGAATCGTTTCCGGATTCTTGGCATAATATCGGTCATTCACAGTTCCCCACAAAAAAAGTCCAAAGGGGTCAAATCGCAGCTCTGAGGCGGCCAATTGACATCGCCAAGACGGCTGATAATACGATTTGGGAATTTGGTGCGCAAAAGACCGGTTGTGGCATGGGCTGTGTGGCATGGCGCGCCATCCTGCATGAACCAGAGGTTGTCCAAATCCACGTCTTCAATTTCAGTAAAAAAAAAGTCGTTAACATGGCTCTGTAACGCCCACCGTTGACCGAAACGTTGTTCCCAGCCTCATTTTCGAAGAAAAATGGTCCAATGATGCTACCACTCCACAATCCGCACCAAACTGTCACTATCTGTGGATGCATTGGCTTCTCGACAATAACTTGCGGGTTTTCCGAGCCCCAGATGCGGAAATTTTGTTTGTTAACGTAGCCACCGAGATGAAAATGTGCCTCGTCAGAAAAGATGATTTTTCGCCCAAAATCGTTGTCCAATTCAAGCTGCTCTAAGGCTCAAATTGCGATAATGAAGCGGATGGTCGTGCGCTTTCAATTGCTGAATCAATTGGACCTTGCAAGCGAATAATCCCAGATCTTTGTGCAGAATTCTCCTCAGGCTAGTGCGTGAAATGTTGAGCTGTTGAGATCGATGACGAATTGATGTTCGTGAATTGAGTCTCACACTCTCGGCTACAGCAGTCACATTCTCGTCTGTGCGCACCGTACGACGACGGGGACCATGAGTGTTGTCCACTAGCATACCAGTCTCACGAACTTTTTGCACAAACTTGCACATTTCGGCCAAAACTTCTTTTCAAAAAACGCACTGCTTGGGCTACACAGCACTCACTTTGGAAATAAGTTTTCAATATTTCCCAATGTTGTTCAAGCGTAAAGCGACTCATTTCGTTCCGCGGAGATATGATACCGACTTTCTGTCAAGATTTCGAGCGGGAAACAGCTGCCAGTGTCAAAATAAGCTATGATTTAAAAAGAAATCACTAGATGGCCCACCCATTATACTTCCTTCAAACAAATAAATTCTCATGTAGAGTTTTTTTTTTATTGTTTATTTCTTTAATCAGCACAGGTTTGCTTACTTATTTATTTGAATGTACATACACAAATATTGTTTATGAGTGTTTAAATATAAAATAATACCAGAAACAAATAATGGATCTTTTTTTTTCATTAATTTTTCTTTCATTCTTTTGTTTTTTGTTTGTTTGTTAATAATTTTGTTTATATACTATTTTTTGTATTTGAGAAAGCAATGCGCATTCATTGTGTAATACATTTTTCTTGAGTTGAGTTTTGCTTTCCATTTTGTTTTTAATAATAATAATTTTTTTCTTGTTAAACTTCTAAATATAAATTGCAAAATATAATGAAATTACTTATATTAGTTTATATGTCATCATCATCATTTTGTTGTTGTGTTTTCTTTTAGATTATATATATATATATGTAAATCCAATTTTTGTTTTGTTTTTTTTTTGTTTTAATTCTTGTAAAGAAATATATATATATGAAAACGAATAGTGATTTGTTTTTTTTTTTTTGTTTATATGCATTTTGCATAAATATACAAAAGAAAAATGCATAGATCGAGCAGATAAATATATTTTATATATATATATATAATCATTATATATATAAAAAGAACATATGATTACATTACATTTTTTTGGTTTTTTTTTTTTCATTTTTCTCTTTATAAAATATATTGTGCTAAACTATATGATAAACGCTCTTATACTCTTAACGTTTTTTTTTTTTTTTTTTTGTTTTTATTATTTATTTAAGCTTATTTTCATAAAAGAGGACGAATTGATTTTTCAATGATTTTTATTTATTACTTTTCCATATATATATAATCATTGCTGTTTTTTTTTTTATTAATCTTTTATGATTTTATTATTTTATTTAAATTTTGAATATTTATTTAGATTTTTTTTTTTAAGAAAAAAAGAGAAAATGAAAGGAAAACAATTATCTTCACTAAAAACAAAGGAAGTAGAAAGTTGCAAATGAAGGATAAGTTTTTTTTTTTTTGTTAATTTGTTCTTATCAGGGATTAAGGAGTTCTAGCGGCGGGGGTATTGTTAACGAGCAATATTTTTTTCCCTATTCATAGAGGGTAGCCACACTATATTTATTTATTTTTTTGTTTCCTTATTTGTTCTTATATTTTGTGGTGCAACTAAGATGATTTTTTTTTGTGTTTTAGCAGCTCAGGGCTTAGGTAAGGTAGTATCTATATATATTTATTTATATATAAAATATATATAAATATATGAGAGATTCTAAAGGTTTTTGTTCTTTTTTGTTTTCGTTTATTTTACTTCTTATTTTTTTTTTTTGTTGAAAAAACTTGGAGGGCAGCATTGTAAATATGTTTTTAGTGTTATTTTTGTTATTATGTTATGTTTTTTTTTCTATGTTTAATTTTGGTATATAAAAATAATGTGAATAAGACAATTTTGTATTATTTTGTTTGTTTAATGATTTTCTTTTATAATTTTTGTGATTTTTTTTTTTTTGTTTGTTTTAAAAAGCATTCAATAAATATTCTGTATTGTATATAAGTATTTTTTTGTTTTGGTTGCTTAGTTTTAATTATTATTATTAATTGTTAATAATTTTTGTTGTTATTGGTATTATTTTGAATGTTTTTTATATTTTGGATTTGCTTACGTCACACAGCACAAATGTTACGTGTAATTTTTATTGCCTTTGGACGAGTTTCATAAATGAGTTGAAGGTGGTTGGATTTTGTTTGATTTTAATTTTAGCACAACTAAATTTTATTCAAATATGCTCAAATCAATTCTGCAAAATGCACACACCTGGCAGTCAATGTATCCTAGTTTTGCGTTTGAACTCACAAAAGGGCTCCAAAACTTTAGGGCTTAGGAGTGGGTAGGTACAGATATTCAAATATTCAAACAACGTGTCCCAAAATTCGCACAAGACTTGAATTTTGCGCCATTTTTGTGGTAAAGTGTTGGCAATGAAAAAAAAAAGAAGAAAGACAGCTGACAGTTCAGGGTTATTCAAAATGGAGTGCTACACAAAAGAACAACACGTTTTAATTGTTGAGCAATATTTAAATAATAGGCCCAATTCAAAAATGCAGTGTTGCGGCAGTGTTGCAGCAGCATTAAAGCAACAAGTTCAAAAAACAAAATTTTGGCAGTTGCCGTGTTTTTTTGAAACCTAGCCAGCCAGTCGTTCATTTAAACGATTTGCCAGCCAGCCAAAGCCAGCCGATTTTATACGAACATATCACTAGGAACCAATCAACCTCGCAGTGACAGCAACAACAAATAACTAAAACAAACATTCGTTTTTGCACCGCCTGAAATTAGACATCACGAAATTCCCAGCCAGTAACTTTTTGCTGGGGATAAAATCAAGAGTAGTAACCAGCCGGTTGTTGTATTTGTTTTATGTGTAAAATTTTACTTTACTAGCAACTACTGGCTGGCTAGGTTTCAAAAAAACACGGCTAGTGTTACTCAAATCAAGAGTTTTTTTTTGCAACATCTACGCAACCAAACGTCAAAGAAGAGCAACCTGCGCAACAATTGTTTTGCTGTTGCTTTCCCTTGTTTTGAGCTCTTGTTTGTTTTTTCCAAGTGAGAAATGGATGAAAGCTAAACGTTTAACAATGTTAATGTTCTATTTATATAATGTATGCAAATGTCTTTACTACATTCTCCAGTTTCTCCTATTGTACATACCATTACAACACAATCGTTCATAAGTAAATTGCGCAGGGCAACAGCAACAGTGCAGTAGCAGAAACCCTGTTCTGTTGCCGCAACACTGCACAGTTTTTTGACGTTTTTGAATTCACCCATAATGAAGGTTTGGCAGCTTCACAATTTTCGTACAAAATATGGTCGGAATAGTGATTTAACTTCATCAACTGTGAAGAGATTAATTGAAAAATTCAGGGAGACTGGATCAACTATTGATCTTAGACACTCTGGCCGTCCTTCAACAAGTCGCTCAACACAAAACATCGAAGCAGTTCGTGAGTGTTGTTGAGAGTCCAGGAATATCATGGTCAAGAATTGGACATTTCGAAAAGCACTCTACAGTATATTCTCACGAAAGATTTGCATCTTCATGCATACAAAGTGCAATTGACTGAAGAACTGTAGACTACGGACAACGCACAGCGAAAAGAGTTCGCTGAATGGATTATGGAACAACACCAAGTGGATGCTGGTTATTCAAACAAAATCATCTTCAACGACGAAGCTCATTTACATCTTGATGGCTCTGTTAATCGTCAAAATTGTCGTATTTGCGATTCAGAAAATCCATGAGTGATTGTTGAGAAACAAATGCATCTACAACGTGGTTGGAGGCATCATCGGACCATCCTGCTTTGAAAATGTGGCTGGTCAGGCAATAACAGGGAGCTAACTATGCACTTCACTGCGAATCGTATAACTTGTGATTCATTCAGTTCGGCTAGCGGCGATGATGGCAAGTATGCAAGACGATCCCTTGGAATATAGACTTTCCAAAATATTTCCATAATTCCCGTAATATTTCCACAAACTTTTCCATTCACCTGTCAAAGTGTCATGTCAATCCTGTGGCCACAAGGTAAAACCACCTAAGTCGATTTTTATAGTATCTCAGGAAACAAGTTTAAAGTTTTCGTTTTTACCGAAAACGTATGGGAATTAGAAATTTTAATCTTGTTCCTTTATCTATAACTCGGTAACGACAATAGATAATACGTTGAAAATTTGGTAGCATAAACTTCGAATAGTACAGCATCTTATGGCACCCTTAACTCAATTTTGTCTTAACTCGACTTAGGCGGCTTTACCTTGTGGTCACAGGTGTCAGAATATACTTTGTTTCAAAATTTTGCTAAAACACTGGTGGATAATTGGAACAATGTCATAAGTACTTATTTAAACTAAGGTTTGTTTTTCTGTCCTAAATACAGCAAAAGTATCAGAAATCACTCTTTTTCGCTGCTTTTCATTTATATACAGTTTCAATTGAAAATCCGCCGCCAACAAACCTTGCCATAAAAATATCTATCGCATTTGAAGTTGATCGAATGACGTTCGCATTTATATAGTTGCGTGAATGTAGTAGATCGAAATTAATGATGTGCCAACCCGAGTTCATAAACCGCGTCAAACAGAGTTAAACCGAATTACATTTATAGGCGTCTTTCTTTTTTCGTTCAGAGCAGAGCTCTGTACAGAGTTCGAGCACATCGAGCGTGCTCTGAACAGAGCGTGCTCAAAGCGCTCTGATTTGTTTATGAAACGCACTTGAGCACTCTGATGTCATTTGATTAGCAATTATAGGTTGAGCTGTCAAAATATGAATAGAATACTTATTAATAGTTATTTTTTATGTTATATTTACTTTCTGCACTAGAACAACAAATTTCGTCCGCCATTTCAATTGTTTGGCAATATTTTTTTCTTTGTCCTGTCCTGTCAAATATGAAAAATGGCTGTGCTCAGGATTTTGCTCTGAACGCTCGGTCAAATTATTCAGAGCTCATAGAGTGCGCTCTGAGCATACTCTGAACGAAAAAAGAAAAACGAATTCCGAGCTCTGATGTGTCTGAGCTAAAAAAGAAACACAACTTTTTTTTTGACAACTCAGGCTCTGCTCGGAACTAAAAAAGAAAAACGCCTTATACCAAACCGAGTTTGCGAAACCGATGGAACGAACCGAATAAAAAACCGCAATTAATCGAGTTGAACACACGGTTCGGTTTAAGTTGGTTACTAACACATGAATGTACCCGTAACCCGTATATAAAACCGAGTTGGAAAGGAGTCTATTGTTTCTATACAAACCGAGTTGCACTACCCGATTCTATACCCATTTGGAATTCGGTTTCGTTTCGGTTTTTCATGAGACGGTGGCTCCTGTTTTCTCTCATTGTTGTTTTTTTTTTCACATAGTTGTGTCAGTTTTCTGGTGTATGCGCTGTTTTGGTGTGTGTTCCATTGAACCAAGTCAATTTAGCGTATACACACCGAGTGAAACCGAGTTGCAAGCTGATTCGTGAATTCGTATTCGGTTCGGTTTTAGTTTCTTATGTGACCGTGGTATAATTTTGTTACAAACCGAGTTAGTCAACCCGGTTTGCAACTCGGTTTGCTTAAATTCCAACTCGGGTTAACTCGGTTTGAGAAATGTTTGGTTTGGTACATCACTAATCGAAATGCGATAGTGTTCGCCAGCGAATTGCGTAGTACCAAAATTTCACCTGAAAATGAGCTTCGCATAGTTAGCCCCCAGATAATGGTGCTCGCTATTGCGACATGATAATCCAGTTGTTTGTGCCTAAATTGCAAGACTGGGACCTTACTTTGTATTGCGTTTCTATAGGAAATGTATATAAACTCAATTTCCAAGTAATTTAAGTGACGTTTGATAGATGTTTTGAAAATCCAACTTTCGGAAATGTTTGATTTTGAGTTGGAAGTACTTACACCCAATCCGAGAACCACACAATACACCAATTCATTTTAGAATTGGATTACATTTTCGAATGGCAATCCGAATCCGAAAGCAGTACAAAATAAGGCTCCTGGATGTGGTCGACATGTGGTTTCAACAAGATGGTGCCCCATGCCATACAGACCGAGAAACAATGCAAATACTGCATGAGTCATTTCCTGGCAGAGTAATTTCTCGTTTTGGTGAACAGAATTGCTTGCCCAGATCATGCGATTTAACGCGGTTGGACTTTTTCTTCACAATTTTGTAAGTCTAGGGTTTATGTCACCAAGCCCACGATTACCCACGCCATGAAGGGGCAAATTAAGCACTGTATCAACGAAATTCAGCTACATTTATACAAAACAGTCATGGAAAATTTCGCCAGAAGGGTGCGTATATGTCAGCAAAGCCGTGGAGGCCTTTTACCCGATATGCTATTCCATACATAACCCTATACTGTATACTTTATGAATCATTTACAATTTTTAATTAAAAACCTGTGTTTTCTATCAAAATTGCGTGAATTTTGTTGGGACACCCTTACCATAGAAACCCGAATATTAGGTTAAATAAACTAAACTAAATCAAACCAAATAACTGAACCATAAGTCTGGCCATAGACTGTCGAACTATTGTAGGAATATTGAACCACCTCTTCATTCTTGGTTGTGCTTCTTAAACTTTTTTTTCTTTCAGTTCTATGAGCCAAAGAACTAATTAACCTCTAATCCAATCACTTTTCTAAAAAAAAAATCTTTCAATCTATACAAGTATGTTTGAACCTTTTAGGCTTTTTTAAAAGTTTTTCGAATTTTCAAAATTGAGTTCTTTCTTCAAGAAATGACTAATTTTTTTAAATATATCCACATATTTCATTTAGAAAATGTCTAATGTCCAATTTTGTAGTTTTAACCATAAATTGCACAAAAATCTATCAGAAGAGTTGTCAAAGTTGCACAATGTTTGTTTAAAAAAAGGCAATTATCAACTGACACTTTGGTGTTAGAAAAACACACTTCATTCTAAAATGTTTCCTTCTCCTCAAACCCTTATTTCCCTTAAGGCCCATGATCACACCTGACATCCAACCAACTCGCCCAAATATTAATATTTAAAAAAAGAAATGTTATTATTAAAATTTATTCCCAATTAGTTGATTTAATTATTGTTTTTGTGTGATTATCTTCAAAAATGTGTGATTAAGTAAGAATGTATTATTATTGTTGAATTGATTTTATTTGTTTTTTTTTTTTATTAAGAAATTACATTTAATTTATTTATTAAAAAAAATTACTTTTCTCTTTTATTATTGGGAAAACAACAAAGATACATATACAATACATACACATTTAATCATTTGGGGCAACGCACACTGGGATGTTTTGTGGTGGAGAGAGTGATTTCGACGACTAAATCCTTTTTTTTTTTTCTTTTTAGTTTCTTTCATAGTTTTTCTTATAGTTTTCATAATTTTTATTTATACATGTAAAAACCAATACGGAAAATGTCTTTATTTTTTTCAATGCCTTATTATTCATTTCTTATGTATTTTTTCCTATATCCTAGCATTTTTTTTTTTATTACATAATTATAATATCTATATTTAAATTTTAACTTATTATCCTTGATTTCTGTTTTTTTTTTTTTAAACCTTTCTCCACTTTATTTGCTGTTTCGAAACGAATTTTCCTTTCTCATATTTTGTTTTGTTTTTTTGATTTCAATTGGGAGAGATTGTTTCCTTTTTGAGAGTTAAATAGTTGAGTTTTAAAAATGCAATCGAATTTCGAGATCATATATCACATAATAAAAAATTTAATTAAAATAAAACAAAACTAAGAACTAGTGTGACTAGAAAAATAAATGGAATTATATTAAATGAGTTCTTTTTCTTTTTTTTTTCTCAAATTCACAGCAAGGATTTATGTTTTTTTTTGTATTTTTAAAATAAATAAATAAATTATTATGCTATTATTGTTTTCTCTTAGGTAGTTGCTTTAACTTATAATGAGAATATTGTTTTTAAACTTAAAAACAAAATCTATATTTATTGAGTGTGTTTTGAGTTGTTTTTTTTTTGTTTTATTTATTTTTTTCTGGTTTTAGTGTCTTCTTTTTTTTTACTTAATTTATACTTTTTTGATACACATAATCCTAAACAAGAACAACAAAGAATGAAAATAGAATTTTTTGTTTGGTTTTTTTCTTATGAAAAATCAGAACTGACTGCTTGCTAGAACCGTGCTTATTCTTTAACTTCAAAATATTTGTAAGTTGGGTTCTCATAGCCATTGATTTGCATGTTCGCGACATGTTTTTCCTCTGGTGTGACGGGCAATGCCGCGGTCTAAAATAGAAGGAAGAGAAAATTAGTATTGATAGATCCTTTAGATTTCACTTTTTCGTAAGCTTCATCGACAAATGTAAAATTGTTAATAATTGTTGCTACTTGTTGTAAAATTAAAATTTTACTCGAAAATATCACACTTTTTCGTACGTACATATTAAGATTCTTCCCGTTGATATCTTTGGGAAGCTGATGGCGGCCAAAGCAGCATTATGGCTTATGGAATCCTCGCAAACGACTAACAAAGGCCTCGTAGGGGCAGCAGGTGTTGGTCCGCTAAGTAACGAGAAAGAGCCACTGCAGCCGAAAACCTAGCAGCTCTGTTAGTAACCCCTACTCCCACCTCCTCGTGGTGCCATCTGGGGATTTCTTCGGAAATTGCTAACGGGAGAGGACGAATGGCGAGCTTCCTGCGCCAAAAAACAGGATAAGTGTCGGTTGGTCTGTGGCCCAGCGAGCCGCAACCGTAAAAACTTTTACTGCTCCGAAACGAAAACCAACGCCTCGGATACGGACGGATAATTTGATGACGACCTTTGGCTATCGGACACGGACAACGATCGGATTCTGGAACGTTAAGACCCTCCTGGACTCACTCAAGGAAGGGCCTTATAACGCCAGATTCCTCCAATTAGAACGCGAATTCGCACGGTATAAAATAGACATCTTAGGGCTGAGCGAGATAAGATGGTTCGATGCTGGGGAATTCATCTCCCCAACCAAAAACACTGTCATGCTCTACTCTGGTAAACCAGCTGGAAGTGCACGGAGTTCCGGAGTAGGACTCATGCTAACTCCAGCAGCACGTAGTAGCCTCATATCCTGGAAACCCCATAATGACCGGATATTGACGGCTAGGTTCCAGAGTAGAGTTAGAAAAATTACCATCATACAGTGTTATGCTCCGACTCTAGACGCGACTGAGGACGAAAAGGATGATTTTTTATAGCCACTTAGGCGCCGCCTACAACCAAACGCCTAATGGGGACATCGTAATGGTGATGGGAGATTTCAATGCCAAGGTGGGTAGCGACAACACCATGCTTAAGCACGTGATGGGAGTTCACGGCGTGGGAGACCGTAATGATAACGGTGAGCGGTTTGTGGACTTCTGCAATACCAACCGCCTAGCCTTCGAGGTACGCTGTTTAAGCATAACACCTGCCACAAAATCAGTTGGGTCTCTACTGATAGGCAACGAACATCCATCCAGATCGACCACATTGCGATCAGTCGCCGCTTTAGAAATTGTTTCCTGGACGTCCGAAACAGACGTGGAGCTGACGTCGGACTAGAACGAGATCACCATCTTATGGTAGCTCATTTACGTCTTCGTACTGCATCCGTCAACAGCAACCGCTCAAACCTACTTAACATCACCAGGTTTAATATCGACAGGCTCAAGGTTCCCCAAGTGCGCCAACAGTTCAGGGACCATCTTGCCTTAGAAGCAGAAGCAATCAGCAGCATAGAGAACATGGATGACCACTGGAGTGCTGTGAAAAATGCTTTTGCGACTGGGGCACGCACGTATGTCGGTAAAAAGCAGAAACACCACCGCACATGGCTTTCTACAGACACCTGGAGACGGATCGATGAGCGTACAGCAATCAAGGCTCAGATTGCAGCGGCCTCAGCAGTAGAGAGAACCGAGCTTGAAGCCCAATACCGTGCGAAGAAGAAAGAAGTGCAGCGTAGTGTGAAACGTGACAAACGTCAATATATCAACTCACTGGCCTCAAGGGCTGAAGAAGCAGCGAGTAGGTGCGACAGTAGGACTGTGTATAGCATCACTAAGGAGCTCATCGGTGGTCGAAACTCCAAACAACATCCAGTGAAGAGTCTAGACGGTAACCTTCTGATTTCGGATGAGGATCAGCTCACTAGATGGAGAGAACATTTTGCTACAGTGCTAAATCACATAGACGATGGCGGTATGATCTCGAATTCGAATGAGCAGTTCGAAGCAACAAACTCCCGAATTCGCACCGCACCTCCCAGTAAAACCGAGATAATAACAGCAATCAAGTCCCTCAAGAAGAACAAGGCGGTGGGTATTGATGGCATCCCTGCCGAGCTATTTCAAGCGGCGCCAATTACATCGGCAGATTTGCTGCATCCCCTAATACGGAGAGCTTGGAATAGTGAACAATTTCCACAGGAGTGGAAAAGGGGGATGATCATTAAACTTCCAAAGAAGGGAAACTTGATGGATTGCGGTAACTGGAGAGGTATATGCGTTCTTCTAGCCGTGGCTAAAATAATAGCTAAAATAATTCTAGAACGAATTAAAGAACATTTAGATTCAACTCTCGATGTCGAACAGGCAGGCTTTCGCGCTGGATCCTCCTGCATTGACCACATAAACACCTTACGGATCATTACCGAGCAATGCGTTGAGTATAGGTCTCCGCTACATTTAATGTTTATCGACTTCGAGAAAGCTTTCGACAGATTGAATCGAGATGCTATCTGGTTGGCCTTGCGCAGGAGAGGCATCCCAGAAAAACTTATAGCTATTATCAAGGCTACATACGAGGGCGGTAAGTGTCACGTCGTGCACAATGGTAAGGTATCGGAGGATTTTGAAGTCCAAAGTGGAGTACGTCAAGGGTGCATACTGTCCCCACTATTGTTTTTGGTGGTTATCAGCGATGTACTCCGTGCAGCATTGACGGAAGGCAACTATGGAATTCGTTGGACTATGACATCTTACCTTAAACACCTAGATTACGCTGACGATGTTTGTCTACTTTCACATCGGATAATGGATCTTCATCTGATGGCCCAAAATCTAGAAGCTGAGGCAAACAAAGTGGGGCTAAAAATAAACACAGCCAAAACAAAAGCCCTGAGCACTTCTTCTAACAACCGCGCTCAACTTAACATTGCCGGACAGGAAGTCGAGAAAGTTGATAACTTTCTTTATTTAGGAAGTGTGGTCTCGGCTAATCGCGGTGGCACCGAACTGGATGTGTGCAGCAGAATCGGGAAGGCTAAAGCTGCGTTCGGAATGCTATCTAAAATCTGGAGAAGCAATGTTATCAGCTTAAGAACTCCAACGTAGAATCAGTGCTGCTTTATGGGTGCAGTACCTGGAAGGTGGACACCATTAACACACGCAAGCTGCAAGTCTTTGTAAACAAATGCTTAAGAATCATCTTGAGGATTTTTTGGCCGAACCGCATCTCCAACGAACAACTTTATCTGAGAACGGGCCAAGAACCTATAAGCATTACAATACGAAGAAGAAAGTGGCAATGGATTGGACACACCCTACGGCGCGAAGACAACTCCATTGCGAAATACGCCATGCAGTGGAATCCGCTCACCCAGGCAGGCAGAATAGCGGGACGCCCTAGGCAAACGTGGCGCAGAACAGTTGAGGAGGAATCGAGCTCTTTAGGAATGAGTTGGAGGCAGCTCAAACGCGTTGCAGAACTTCGAACACGATGGCGCGCAGGCGTGGTTGACGCCCTATGCCCCCCGAGGGGTTAAAGGATCTAAGTAAGTAAAAGTAAGTAATCCTCGCAACTGGCTCTTGGAAATATGGGCCACGCAAGCATCCTAAATAAATAAATAAGGACGTGGAATATTCTGTCCCTTTACAGACCACGTGCAGCCGAACAACTAGCAGAGGCTCTAGACTGCTATAAAGCAGATATTACCGCCATCCAGAAAGTGCGATGGGATGGGCCGGGCAAAAAGAGGATGAAAAACTGTGACATCTACTACGGTGATTGCTACAGAGGCAACAGGCAACGCTTATTCGGATGTGGATTTGTCATACGCAGAAGACTTAGGCAAGAAGTCTTAAGCTTCCGACACGTAAGCGAGCGTATTATGACTATCTGGATCAAGGCTAAATTCGTTAACATAAGCTTAATATGTGCTCGTGCCCCCACGGAAAAAAAGGACCCTGCCACCAAAGATTGTTTCTACGAGTTCCTCGACAAAACGTACGAGCAATGTCCTAAATACGACGTTAAAATCGTATTTGGCGATTTTAACGCCAAAATGGGAAAGGAGGACGTCTTTGGTAGTGCAGTCGGTAAGCATAGCCTACACGATACCACGTCTGATAACGGACTAAGGCTAGATGATTTCGCTGTGGAGCGAAATGTCACCATAGCAAGCACATGGTTTCCTCATCTCGATATTCATAAGCAGACATGGCGGTCTAGTGATCATGTAACGATCAACCAAATTGATCATATTGCGATCGACGCAAGGCATGCCTCCAGTATCCTGGATGTCCGGACCTGCCGAGCGGCCAACATAGACTCGGATCATTACCTTGTTGTAGCCAAGGTACGAATGCGGATATCCCAATCTGAGCAACGAAGAAGAATCACTATGAGAAAATTTAACGTCGAAAAGCTACAATCACAAGAGACCGCCAGACTCTTCGCTGAACGCGTATCCCGAAATCTCTCAATCACCCCTATGCCGCCAGCAACAAGTGCCGAAGAGCAGTGGCAACGCTGCCAACATGCCATCAGAAACGCCGCGACTGATGTGCTGGGTCTCGCTCGCCCACCACCGCGAAACCCCTGGTTTGACGAAGGATGCCGGCGAGTGCATGCAGCAAAACAAGAGGCATATAAAGCGGCGCTGCAAAGGAAGATGAGAGCTGCTCGTGAGCTCTACGAGCAAAAGAGACAGGAAGAACATCGGCTTCTCCAAAAGAAGAAGAAAGAGCATGAAAAGCGCGCGTTTGAGAATATCGAGAGTTTATACTCCAGGAGCAATGTACGGAAGTTTTACCAAAAGGTAAAAAGAACGTGTCAGAGGAGCAATACCCGTACAGAAACCTGTAGAGATGAAAATGGAAACCTCGTAGTAGAATCACAGTCGGTGCTGAGAATATGGAAAAACTACTTCTGCAGACTGTATAACGGCGACGAAGACCAACATCCCGCTGTCAGGCAGAATGAACCATTCAACATGACGATGATAGTCAAAATTTCCGTCCACCTGACCAAAACGAAGTGAGGATAGCAATATCCAAGCTAAAATCCAACAAGGTTGCTGGACCTGACGGCTTACCGGCCGAACTTTTCAAGGCAGCTGGGGATGAATTGGTAGAGTGCATACACCAACTCATTTCTAATATTTGGTCAGACGAGTGTATGCCCGATGAATGGAATCTCAGCATCGTTTGCTCGATCCACAAAAAAGGAGACCCCCTCACCTGCGCCAATTATAGAGGCATCAGTCTCCTCAACATCTGCGATATTGTGTGGACGCCTATCAGTGCGGTTTCAGGCCAGGAAAGTTCACCATCGATCAAATCTTCACACTTCGGCAGATCCTGGAGAAAACCCAAGAATTCCAAATCGATCCGATTTCAAGGCCGCCTATGACAGCATCTATAGAGAAGAGCTTTATAGAGCCATGTCTAGTTTTGACATCCCTGCCAAACTTGTCCGTCTGTGCAGGCTGACGATGGAGAACGCTCGCTGCTCCATCAAGGTCGGTAATTACCACACCGAGACCTTTGATGTCAAAAAAGGTTTAAAACAAGGTGACGCGCTGTTATGTGACTTCTTTAATATTGTACTTGAACGGATTGTGCGGAACTCACACGCCAACACCGGAGGCACAATCTATTACAAGTCTGTACAACTGCTTGCATACGCCGACGATATAGACATTATCGGAAGAACTCAGCGGGCTGTCACCGGTGCGATTGCAAGCATTGAGGCGGAAGCGGCCAAAATGGGTTTACCGATAAACGAGGGCAAAACCAAGTATATGCTGTCAACAAGAAGTGAAAGCCAACACCGACGAATTGGACAAAACGTCACCGTGGGCAGCTATAACTTCGAGGTAGTAAGGGACTTTGTCTACCTTGGGTCTGCTATAAATTCTACAAACTAGATCAGCGCAGAAATCAAGCGAAGAATAAATCTTGCCAATCGCTGTTTTTTATATAAGGCAATTCAACAGTAAAGCCCTATCTCGAACTACTAAGGAGACTCTTTATAAAACCTTGATCGTCCCAGTCCTGCTTTACGGCGCTGAAACATGGACTTTATTAAAAGAGGATGAAGATATCCTTGGTCGCTTCGAGAGAAAAATACTTCGTAAGATTTTCGGTCCCGTTTGCGTTGACGGGTTTTGGAGGAGAAGATTCAATCACGAACTATACGAGCTGTACACCGACATCAACCTAGTCAAAAAACTGCGTATTGGACGTCTGAGATGGCTAGGACATGTAGAGCGAATGGACACCAACGCTCCGGCCCGCAGAGTCTTCGAATCTAATCCCGAGGGACGACGCAGTAGAGGGAACCATCGCCGTAGGTGGCGCGCACAAGTTCAAGGGGACCTCGACCAACTTGGAGTGCGCAACTGGAGGCAATTAGCTAAAGACCGAGCTACATGGAGAGGCTTGTTGGTTGAGCCCCAGGTTCACCCCGAACTGTAGCGCCACCTGAGTAAGTAAGTAACGTTGTACACGTAAGGTAGTTTTTTTTTTTTTTTTTAATTCTGATGTAAATAAATTCGAAAATTTAAAGAAGTCGTCAAAAGACAAAGTCGACAAAGCCAAATAAATTTAATTGTGTAAAATTTGAAACTGTGCACTGACTTTTATTTTTTTTATTGATATTGAGACGGCGTTCGTAGCGCCGACAACCCGCTACACATTTGCATGGTCGGGAAGACCACTGGAAAATTACAAAAAATCATTGGATAGGATAAATGAATTGCACTGAATGCAACCAAATCTGTTCATGTGAACTTTACTCATAAAAAAAATAGATAACTTGGCGATTTGTTTTTTAAACTCGGTTCGAATACCACTTACAAATTTGGGGGTGGCAATGGTGTAGTGGTAACTTCATCGATTGTCACGCTGATGGTTCATGGTTCAAATCTTGATGTCGGCAAGTATCTATGTACATATTTCTCATGAAATATATAAAGTCAGTCCGATCAATTGCGAAAGCTTGTGTGAACGCTACTGCGAAGGCATTACAACGGCAGTGATGCGGTCATATACCTGGAAAAAATTTTCGCTCTATTGGATGATTAATATGCTCATGACTTCAGGTAGTCGCGAAAAAATACAGTGAAGCAGAAGCAAAGACAAAAATGAGGAAACAAAAGTCTTCAGTTATCTGGACGCCAACCCCGGAGTTTTTCTAAAACATAAACCACTAGACCGATCTTTCTCTCTCTCTCGATCTATTCTTTCCAACGACCGTAAAGCATTTAAAGGGTATTCATACATTTAGCAGGGCAATAAAAGAATTTCGTGAATGATCTTGTAAATAAAGATAGATAGATAGATATTGTTACGCGGAACACTTTAGCAAAAAAAAATAACGTAAACACCGAGAAGCCCTGAGAGTCATCTCGAAGCTTTCAAACCGAAGGTACCAGAACTTGCCAGATTTTTGGCATATGGAATTGCAGAGGCAAATCGGAAATTTGGGAACTTGCCGGGAAAGCCAAAGTCAAATACAAAAGAAGGAAGCCCAGGGATTAGTCCTGACACTGGCTATTAAAGACGCGCAGAGTTTAAGCCAAGAAAATTTGTACTAAATTCGTCTATAAAGAAATTAAGTCAGTTAAAATCAACTCTATTTAAATAAAAAGAAGTTCAAAAACCCTCTCGGGAACCAGAGAAATTCTGCGTTTTTTCACCGTCATACATCGCAGCTTTAGGACGTTTTCTACGTGACCGGCAATTTTGTGTTACAATACTAGATTTTCAATTGACTTCTGTTTTTTTTTTTGGATTATTCCTGGGTTTTCGGCGTGATTTGGAAACTTCGAAACTATATATGTACTTGTGAGTTTCTAACTGGATAATTCTCGAGCTAAGCTTGATGGGGGGCAATTGGAAATCTGAAGATTGGATAAGCGCTGCTTCTATAGACTTATTAACATCCTAAATGGTGACAGAGGCTGGGACATACTATACGACTACACAGTAAATGCACTACGCTACAGGAGCCAAATAATAGAAGAAAGGTTTTAAGAAATTGCAAAGTTCCACTTTAAATTTTTTACTTTTTATTATACATACTTATATTCATATAGTAAACTATTATTTAATACCAATCTGGTAGACGGCCAAGAGAATTATCTGATGTATGAACATTCTATATCTTTTTTGAAATAAAGTAGCCAATTAAACTTACTATGGACTTATTATCATTCGCGAGTCGAGTATAATGCGTGAATTGACGCATCTGTCAAGCTCTTCGCCGACTGGTATTATGTTTGATGAACTAGAAAATGACATTTCAAAGTAACGAGTTACTTTTGGTTGCTCGTGTCTTTTTTTTTGTGACCAAATCAATCGCTGAAAACTTGTATTCGCATAATTAAAGCCAATAGGAGCTGTATTTTGCGAAAAAAAAACAAAAATACAAATAGTTGGCGCAACAGCTCTTTAAAGTGCCAGGGCCTAGCTTCTCGCAACCACTCATGTTGTATGCGTTATATTTTCGACACGAATGGAAGGGACCTATAGTTTTTAATGCCGAATCTGAACGGCGATTCGAGAAGCTTTTTCGTGACAACAATACTCTCGGATGCGAGTCAGACGCTCGCTAGAGTTGGGACCGTGAAAAACTTTTTGGTATTTACTGGGATTCGAACTTGGAACCTCATGCGTAGTGATCCGACACACTAACCACTTCCGCCACGGCGCCCAATTTGCAATTAATAAGATTCGCCAGAGTATTAGTTCGACTCGCGACCGATACTTGCCCCCTTAGTTTTGAATTTTGTATTTTTCATATTATCACTCAATGATCACATCTATCCAGGAGCCATACGTGCGGAACAGGCGCATATGTGGTTTTGGGGGTGTTCGTGGAGTAACGGTGCTATGTGACGAGCGATCTGAAAGACCGAGAGCTTGTCTAATTGTCCGAATTTTCTCTCAGTAATCAAGCTTGGACAATTCTGTGGACAGGACCTGGTTGCTGCAGCCATAAGCTACGAAACGACCAGTTGGAGTTGGAAAACCTTCGTCGTTGCGTCGGCTTGCTTCCCTTATGATTCGGTAATGCCTCCACCACCAAAGGCGGTTGCCGAACTCATAAAGTACTGTGACACTCGGGAGATGGGACTACACATGTGTTGCGACGCGAATGCTCAGAATACAGTCTGGGGCAGCAGCAAATGTAACATACGAGGAAACCATCTCCTAGACTTTATACTATCGTCTGGCATGGTAATTAACAATGTTGGCTCCCAGCCAACTTTTGTTACGGCAAGGAGGCAGGAGGTAATTAATTTGACTTTATCTAATAGGTATTTCAAGTCAATTACTAACTCAATAACAATCAATAACTAAGGGTACTGCCGGAGGTGTCCTTGTCAGACCATAGATACATCGCCTTCCAAATCGAATGCGAGGCCATAACTTTGCAGGAGAGGAGGAATTCGAGGAAAACCAACTGGGTACGGTTTAGGGAAGAGCTAGACAGATCTGTCAAAACTCCAACTAAACTCAGAACGAAACGAAAGGATGAGGATGCTGTTCAAAACCTGACTAGTGTCCTTACCAGCTGTTTTGAACTGACGTGCCCATTGACAAAACCCCCTGCAGAACTCCGGTTCCCTGGTGGAGCCCAGAACTGCAGCGACTTAGGAAAGAATCCAGAAAACTTCTAAATAGGTCACTTAAGACAAATTTAGAAGGTCTTTAGGTCTCTTTAGTCTTCTGCTGGAGACTCACTTTCCTGGCAATCAGATAACCACTAGGTCGGAGCTTGGTCCGCTTACCCAGGCTGAGCTTGATCTAAGTCAGAAAACTCGGCGCAGCTGGTATATTGCATCAGCCGTGGTAACAGATGAGGCCATCAAATATGCTGTGGCATCTTTTGATGGTTTCAAACCGCCTGGCACCGATGGAATATATCCAGCTATGCTGCAACAGGGTATAGATCAGCTATTGCCAACTCTGAAAAGAATTTTCACCGCTGGCTTGGCGCTGGCATATATTCCTACACCTTGGCGGACAGTCAGAGTAGCTTTCATACCGAAAATTGGTAAGGAAGGCTATTCGCTCCCCAAGAGTTTCAGACCTATAAGTTTGACATCCTTCTTACTGAAAAGTATGGAGAGAC
Organism: Brachypalpus laphriformis; assembly: GCA_945910035.1. Taxonomy (NCBI): domain Eukaryota; kingdom Metazoa; phylum Arthropoda; class Insecta; order Diptera; family Syrphidae; genus Brachypalpus; species Brachypalpus laphriformis. The sequence continues at coordinate 112,509,528 of OX246753.1, read as the reverse complement.
TGGTAGAATTTCACGTGCGCAAAGTTGCTTTGAGGCTGCATCCACTATCGGAGATGCAGCATGCCTATCAGCGTGGGAAATCCTGCGAGGCCGCACTTCATAATTTAGTGGCCAAAATTGAATGCGCGCTTGATAGGAAAGAATACGCGATGGGTATCTTCATCGACATTGAGGGTGCTTTTGACAATGCGACTTTTGACTGCATGTGCGACTCTGCCGGACAACACGGGGTAGATGAAACATTAGTGTTGTGGATTAAAGCAATGCTAATGAATAGAACTTTGGTAGTGGATGCGGATTGTGGCCAATGTGTTATGACAGGGCTAAACAGGGGCTGCCCGCAAGGTGGCGTTCTGTCTCCATTGTTATGGTGCATGGTGGTCGACTCTCTGTTGAACACTCTAAATAGTTCGAACGTCTACGCTCAGGCATATGTGGATGATGTCGCCGTACTTTCTGTCGAGCCATGCCTGGCGACGGTCTGTGCTAACGCGCAGGCGGCGCTGGACATGATCGATGAATGGTGTACTAGGAGTGGGCTTTCGGTGAATCCTCCTAAAACTTAGGTTGTTCTTTTTACGAAAAGGAGGATTTTGACCGATCTGACTCACCCAGTGCTAAAAGGCGTCACCATTCGCATTTCCAATGAAGCCAAATATCTGGGAGTGATTTTGTATAAGAAACTTCATTGGTCTAAACACGTCGAGTCGAAAACATCCAAGGCACTCTCAGTCTTCTGGCAGTGTAAGTGTGCTTTTGGCAAGACTTGAGGCTTGTCACCGAATAAGGTTCTCTGGATCTACACGGCTATGCGTCGGTTGTTTGGTGGAAGGGGCTCCCGCGTAAATATGTGGTTGCCTTTTGCGCGAAACTCCAAAGAACGGCTTGTCTCGGCTGCTCGGGAGCTTTCCCGAGTACGCCTGGCTCTGCTCTAGACGCTTTGCTGAACTTACCTCCCCTTGATACTTTGATGAACTTGTGCGACACTTATCTTACGACTCCTGTCTTATGGATATGACGTCTGATGCAATGACACCAAAACTCCAGCTGATGCGCAAATTCAGAGTCGACTTTCCTTGTGCTCAGGACTGGTTTCGGCCAGAGTCTGAGCCGGGAATGGAATGTAGTCGTATCTTCACGGATGATTCCAAAACCAGTCAAGGGGGTCTGGCGCTGGTGTCTTCGTGGAAGTTGACAACATTAGACTTCACTTTTCGTTAGGCAAATATGCGTCTGTTTTCCAAACGGAAACTTATGCAATCCTAATGGCCATGAACTATATTGTGAAGAACAGGTGGATGGGACGTAGCATTTGTGTCTGTAGTGACAGTCAGGCTGTGCTTAAGGCCTTGCTTAACCCTTTAACCACTTCCAAAATAGTTCGTGAAACTAAAAACTCTTTGAACTCAGTCGCAAGGCTGAATTCTCTGTCTCTTATTTGGGTCCCAGGTCACACTGGGATCTTGGGGAACGAGATCTCCGATGAGATTGCTAGACAAGGCTCAGAGGAGGGTTTCTCAGGTCTCGAACCCGCGTTGGGTTTCCCTGCGTCCTCGGTTAGGGCTTCCATTGACGATTGGGTCTCTCACGAGCACAATTGTGTGTGGCATGACTCTCCGGGATGCAGGTTGACTAAACGCATGCTCCCGGACGTCTGTAAGATTGATATGTATTTCTAATCAGACAACGAGAAAGGATATAAATCTTAGAAATAAATCTATCCTATTCAGCCTCTGATGTATCGGTTATTTTTTTTTTTATAATTTGCGCGCACTCAATTCTTAAGTAATCGTTAATGATTTGCTTCCAGAGAAGTTGAAGGCGCTTCTTATGGCGTAGTCGAACCACATTTAGAGGTTGGCTTTCTGTTCTTTTATAAAGACCTAAACTTGATTCTGTTGTTATTATCAGACAGCCTTCTGGTAAAACTATCTAATTCGTTTCGTTCTCTTTGCAGGAAATCAACTTCAAGAGGAGTTTTTGACTACAATGCAGCAAACCGTACTATGGTATCTATGCCTTTTCATTATTCTTTTTTAAAACCCCTACCCCTAACTTACCTGATCGACTTCGATAAAACCTTGCGCATGAGGTGAGCGTGAGGTTCTCCATTTGGCCACTGCGACACCGACAAAGACGGCTGCCATTAATGCGATACCAGCAAATGATAGTGTGAAGTACACATTTCTGCCCTCCCTTGGGGAATGCGTGTGGAATTCTCTACGAAGAGAGAAGCTCTGCAAAAGAAATAAGATACCCATGGCACTTAACCGTATTGAGATTCCTTATAACTGTCTTTACTAACCGATTCCCTATGACCCAAGTCGTGAGTCATAAAGTGTTGCATTTGTGGTTCGGCCTCCTGATGGGCAACAGCGGCTGCCACATCTTCGACGGCACGCTGAAGGGCCTCATCATCGACTGTCGGTAATACAGTTTGTGTTTTGGTGCTGAAAAGAAAATTTAATTCGTTTAGTACTTGAAAGATGGAGTCACTTATACGACCCTTACCTAGCTGTGGCATCACTGTACTCCTCTGGAGTGGTTTCCTTCTCACTATGTGACATTTTTGTTGGATCAACAACTGTGATGCTATCTTTGGTTTCCTTAGCTTGCATTTCTTGATCGGCTTGGGTTTTCACCAGTTCATCGAGCTTCTTTGCTTCCATTCGGAGCTTCTCCTCTCGCAGTTTCTCCCTTTCAGCTGCACGCTGTTCTTTTCTCTGTTTCTCGGCCAATCGCTGTCGTTCCTTCTCGGAGACTTTACGTTCGACCTCGATGCGGTATTTGTCCAGGATTGCTGCTTCGGCTTCTTCGCTCATACCCAACGCTGATCCGGGAATGTCATCTTTGCTTCTCAGAGCCAAAATGTAGTCATTCATCAGCTGGGAGATTTTAGACGATAAGTCGGGGTATCGTTTAAGCATGGTCATGGACTGGTTGACGGCCCGATCAATGTCAATAAGGCGTTCCAAAGTGCGTGGCCTCTCCGACGCAGCTGCCTCGAGACCTCCTGGGCCACCCGAATTCAAGAGATGGCGGTAATGGGCCAAAGCATGAGCTCGGTCCTTGTGGAGGGCTCGTAATAGCTTTTGCAGACATTTCTCGACATGGTGAGCCTAAGAACGAAAAGATGAACGCTTAGCAGCCTTCAAGGGGAATAGGGACAAATAAGCCTACGTTTGGTGGTTGCTCAGTAAGAGCTTGAGTGTAGCAAGTCATGGCTTCACGTTTCCTTTGGTTGATGTGCGCCAGCACCCTCTGTTGGTGCATTGCAGCCAGCTGATGCTTCTCTGCGTTGCCTTCTTCTTCGAGTGCCTGAACAGAAGTCTAAAATTACATTCCCATAGAGTCCACATGAACACCAAGATATAAAAAAGGACAACATAACATAACACAACGGGGCCCTACCTACCAGTGACCCGACTACTACAAAGAAACAGAAAAAACAAAACTCCAAAGGACAAACATGTACAAACCTGGAAACGGGCGGTCATGCGTTGCTTGAAGCTCTGTGCCGCCTTGGGATCGGCCAATCGCATGTCCTGGTACTTTTCCTCTAGGTCAGACCAATCTTTCATTACCCGGGTAACCTTCTCGCGGTGGTTCTCTTCAAGGCGCTGTTGGGCTTCCTTGTTTTAGAATATGTCATATCGTGAAATTGAAATGGAAAAGGGATCACTTACTTTCTGACTTACTTTGTAGCTCTGATGCTCGTAGTGTGGGTCAAAGTGTGTGAAATAGGGATCAGCTGTTGGCTGACTGGTCGATGCCGGTTGTTGTGGTGGAAGTGGAATAGCATCAGACGCAGGTTTAGCTATGACAATTTGAGCAGAGGCTTCAGACGAAGAGGCTACTTTAGATATTTCTGTGGTTTTTGGTTTTGCGTTGGCATTTGAATCCCAAGCTTCATCGTTTTGATCGTCCAGATCTTCGTAGTTTTCGAGCTCTTCATTGGAGTCGTATTCGGCGTTTCCTTCATCGGCAGCAGCATCAGTTTCAACAGCTTCATCAGCAACCATATCATCATCTTCGTCGTCGTTCATTATCTCATCATCATCATCGTCGGCTGAGTCTTTGGAATAGTTGGAGTCATCGTCTTCGGTTGGAACGATTTCTTCGGGAACAACTACTGGCAAGTCGGTTTTCTTTACTCGAATTTCTTCTAGAGGTAATGGTCACATAGTAGATTGATTCTTGGTCTTGCTCTTGTTGACTTACCCTTGAAATGTTTGGGACAGCAAACGAATTCGACTCCAGAGAACAGGGAGATACCGCAAGGTAGTAGCATTGCAAAACTTCTCATCTGCATACCTCGCTCTTGGCAGGCAGCGGCTCCTGTCTGGTTCCACCTAACAAATGGCCAACAACGGGATGCATTGTGAATGTGATCGAAGAGACAGCCTTCAGGCACCAACAGGGCATCGGATTGGAAGGGGCCTTCTGTGAATAATGATAGATAGTATTTATTAAAAGAAAAGTTAGATGCACGGATCAACAGAGAGATTCTTCGCTTTCGTCGGCGAAAACATTGTATTGTAGTTAAAGGCTACTAACGACAGGTCAGTCTGTTTTATTGGAAACGGCAAGCCTAAAGGAAGGTTTAGACTACTGTTGGTTTCAGACAAGAATGAATTAAGCATTCTGGGAAATTCAAGACTAAGAGAGATCACGGGGATACTAGATTCTGTTGCGTATTTGAGCAGGGATCTAGATTTTTATTTTATGATTTGTAATCTGAATCTTCCAACTCTTCAATTTTTTCTTTAAATTCTTATTTTCGTAGTTTTAAATATACTCCCGGTTGGATGACGGGATTAAAATGGCTGAGAATCTGTTTTAATGCAATTTAGCAGTTAACGAAGTCAGTTGGAATGAAGATGTAAGAGAGAGCTTTGTTTTAGTATAGTGGCTTGGAACTCAGATACTGTTAGGTCTCATTTGTCTGTGGGTATTATCCAGGGAGAATTATTGCGACTTTTACATTCGGTTTTTCATTTCTAGTATTTTCCGAGTACGAACGCAGCATTTAATGCTTCTGGTTCGGATTTAAATCAGCAAGCCCCCATTCAACAAGCTTCAATTCGAAAGCTAAGTCTATGTTCCAAACGAATCCTTCTGGAATATGTTCAATAACTGCTAAAATATAAATAGAGTAGGATGTGTCGTTTTTGAAAGAGCCCGCCCACATATGTAAGTGCTTAATCGAATGCTTACTTCTATTCAAATTTCGATAATGTTTTTAGTTTCACCGTCATCTTCAAATCAAGCCACAAAACAAAAGATGAGCCGCCATTAGGTGAAGCAAAAAGAGCTCTCGAACCTGTCGGGGCTTAATTCATAGTTCAATATCCTAGGGCCTAGACTTTACTATACTATACTTTGGCCTTGCACGGACTGCGACCTATAAGATCTATTGTGCCAGCCCGGTGTTTAGCCGAGAACTGTATTAAGTCTCTTGATAAACCTCAACATGGCTCCAGGCTCAGTGCTACGATTATCTGAGGGGCTCAATAAAGTCCGACTAAGGTGGAGAAGTCTTTTTCTTGCGGCCACGGGGCATTCAAAAAGAATATGTTCTGCCGTTTCTTCTTGCACACGTCGGTCAGTATCTTCTACTCCTATTTTGTGCAGATGGTACCTGAGTGGGTAATGACCAGTCAGATAGTCTGTTAAGGTTCTTAAGTCTGCTTTCCTAAGCTCAAATAGCTTCTTAGCCTTACAACGGTTGAGGTTCATGAAATTTGTTGGTGTCTTAGGCCCTTGAATTTAGGCTAGTACTCTGCATGGCAATCAGCTTCTTATTGTTTTATTTTGTGGATTGTGCTACTCCGTGTTACTCCAAAATTGGGTTCAGGACCGACTAACGGACGGCTTGCCAGCCAAGAACTTGAGCCAAAAGATAGTGCCATCATATGAGATACGCTAATCGACAACGTATAGTAAACGAAGTCTTCTTAGGAAATAGTATATTTTACATTTAGTATTGAAAATAATATCTGATAAACATTGAATGTTTTTTTTCAATCACATTTAGATCCACTCCTAGCTAGCATTTCATAAATTTGCAGGGATTTGGAATTGTGTTTCGGATTTTCTTTTGCTCCAACTACGTACAATACGTAGGCTTTGACCACTTAGTCGGAACTTACACTTTAACTCTAATGAAGCCCACCCCACGTTAACTCTTTATTTCATTCTTTATTCTTTATTTATTTAGCTTAGTACAAGCAAAGGTGAGGGAAAGGCGAAGATTGGTTAGTGGAAATAAGAGAAGAGTGGTCATGAAGAGGTGTAGAGGGACTTTCTAAGGGCGGATATACTCGAATGAAAGTCTGGGGTGTTCTGTGAGTTATTTGCCAGGCGTAACATTCTGGAAATTGTTTCGGAATGTCCGTAATTTGTGCGGTGGTGAGGGAGACGAAAGAGCGGTACGGACCTAAGGTTTCGAGGGTTAGTGCGAAGGGAAATCATTTCCAGCAGTGCGGTGGAATCGACCATACCGGTTAATAATTGGTGCACGAAAGGTATGTCAGCGACTTTTCGACGTTTTGTAAGGGTTTGCAGGTTAATCAATTTTAGCCGGTCTTCATAGAGAGGTAAGATATATTTGTCGGCCCAAGGGAAACTACGTAAGGCAAACCGGATAAACCTACGCTGCACAGCTTCGATTCTAAGGGAGTGGATGTTGTGATAGTGTGGGCGCTGTGGCGTAAGTGGTTAGTGTGTTGGATCACTACGCATGAGGTTCCAAGTTCGAATTCCAGAAAACACAAAAAAGTTTTTTCACGGTCCCACCTCTCGCGAGCGTCTAACAAACATCCGAGAGTATTGTTGTCACAAAAAAGCTTCTAAAATCACCGTTCGGATTCGGCATTAAACTGTAGGTCCCTTCCATTCATGTGAAAAATATAACGCACACAACATGAGTGGTTGCGAGAAGCTAGCCCCTTGCACTTTAAAGAGCTGTTGCGCCAAATATTTGTATTTTGATGTTGTGATAAGGTGACCAAACTTGACTGGCGTATTCAAAGGTGATATAAAGGGATTTAGAAACGTAAGGGTTCGAAAATTCTTTAGACCAGCGTTTTATGAAATCGAGAGAAGAATTGGCATTGTGTACAATATGATCAATGTGGGAACGGAAGTTTAGCTCCCTGTCACAAATAATACCCAAATCGCATATAGAGACTGAGGGAACGGGCTCGCTAAAAAAGTAATAGGTTCTGAGGGATTGGGGGAGGCATTTACGAGAGAATGTTATAGATTGACATTTGGCGACGTTAAGTTCTAGAAAGCTTTTGTCGCACCATGTGTGGAATGACTTTAGATCGTTTTGAAGTAAGAGAGAATCGGTGGGGGTAGATATTACCTTAGCGATTTTCATATCATCCGCGTAAATAGACAGTTCAGTGTCTTTTATGACGTGACCAACATCGTTTAAAGTTAAGACAAAGATCAGCGGACCAAGATGACTGCCTTGAGGAACCCCTGAAGTGGCGTTAATGGGGTCACAGACTGAAAATCTGAAGAGAACCCTGTACTGGCGTTTTTCTAGGTACGATCTCAGCCATGAAATGAAAGACGGTGGGAAACCGAGGGCTTTAAGTTTAAGGTAAATTGTTAAGTGACAGATTTTATCAAAGGCCTTGCTGAAGTCGGTGGTAATGATATCCACTTCATTACCTTTCTCTAATGCTTGTAGTGTTTTGGAAACGAATTCGGTCAGGTTAGTCGTTGTGGACCTACTTTTTAAGAAACCGTGCTGTTGTGGGGAAAAAATGGATTTGCAGTGGAAATACAGTGAGTCGTGGACAATGCATTCGAAGAGCTTAGGGATAGGGGGAAGTTTAGCGATGGGTCTATAGTTGGAAATGTCATTTTGACTGCCTTTTTTATGGCTAGGGAAAGTAAAAGAGTCCTTCCATAGTTTTGGGAAAAGGGCTTGAGAGAGTGAGAGACGAAATAGAGTTGTAAGGGGCTGACACAGGACATCTACACATTTCTTTAGTAAGATGGCGGGCAGACCATCGGGACCAGGGGAGAAGTCATCTTTGAGCCTATTCATTTTTTCTCGCACAATATAAGACCTAATGTTGACTGAAGCTAGAGAGGTTTGAGGACAGTTATTCAGGTAGGAGAAAAAATCTAGGTCCGGTTTGTGTACATGGTCACTATACGATTGGTTGAAAAAGGTTGGAAAGAGGTTGGCGATTACTTTACGGTCAGCAGATGAAGTATTAAGTAATTTTAGAGTGGAAGGAAAGCCGTCGGACTTTCTTTTGACTTTGATAAGTTGGTAAAAGCGCCTAGGATCAGTGATTAGACTTAATTGAATTCTATCGAGGTATTCGAGATAGAGGGATTCGCAGAGGATGGAAAAAAGCGAGAGTAAGCTTGCTGGTAATAGGCGTAATCTGAGGCAGATTTGGATATCAGGTTAGTTTTCCATAATTTGTTTCTGACGTTGCGAAGAGTACGCAATTCCTTATTATACCAAGGAGGTGATGATGAGCATTTTTTTCGAGGCAGATAAGGGACAGATTGGAGAAGACAGTCAAAGATTGCTGTGTAGAAGAATACGAGAGCGATATCCATGGGGCTGTTAATGTTTAGAAAGAGGCTGACATTTATGCTATTGAGTAGGTTGTTAAGTTTAACGAAGTCAGCTTTGCGGAAGCTGAAAGAGAGAGAGTTCTCAGAATCAACGGAGCGAGAGGGGGGTGATATTGGTCTATGGTACAGAGAAGATGATTACTCGCGGTAACCAAGGAATTATGGGGGTCGGGTGACAAAATGAGATCTAGCTGCCTACCTTAGTTGTTGGTAATGCCACTGATCTGAAAAAGGCCGGAGTCAAAAAGACGATCAGTAAGGAGGATTTCCTTTTCTGAGGAGGAGTTAGTAGGAACAAATGATGATTCGTCCTCCGATGGAGACCATGGTAAAAGGGGAAGATTGAAGTCGCCAACAATTATAAAATCGTCATCAGGATCAGCGATATCCAACAAAGAGTCAACTGTATCAACGGCCAGCTGGTATGCTTGGACGAGTTGAGAAGGGCGAATATAACAGCAAACAATATATACGCTCCGTTTGGATACGGATAATTTAGCAGATACGAATTCAAAAGAAGTGGAATTTGAGAATTCGACAAGGGTTGCATAAAGACGATTATGTATGGCTAAAATAACACCGCGGCCGAAGGAGAGATCTTTATGTTCCTGGCCGTCAGCGCAAAAGACTACGAAGTCAGAAGTGAATAATTCACAGTTAAGAATATTGGGACAAAGGTTCGTTTCAGTTAGGGCAAAAATGTCGTAGGGAAGTGATTGTGATTTCAGGTGCACCATCGAGGTTTTGGTGCGAAGTCCTCTGACATTCTGATAGTAGAGGGAAAGGGGCTTTACTCTAAGCAAAGTCCACAAGAGACACTTGTAAATCCTGACTTAGTTGGGAACTGCGCACTGACTCAAAATATGCGACTGTCTTACTTGTTTTCTTCTGAACGCTCATCCTTAAAGTCCTTCGCATTTTCACTTTGACTTTTTCTGAGTCGGCATCTCTGACATTTAATTTTTATGATTTTCTTTAACACTTTATTATTCGTACATTATTTTGGCCTTCTGTGAATACAAAATACTGATATCTGATGTGGCTGATATTAGAGTTAGAATCGTTGGTAAACGAATGCGGATATTGGGAACGTCAAAAAGAGTCAAGTAAAATTCTACTGACACCGTCTTTTATTTAATCTTTCATCTTACTTGCACTAATAGAATATGAAACACCGTGACTCGATATATTGGGTTGAAAAAAAAGTATTTGGCATTTTGCAGTGAGGTTAACTTTTTTTTTTATATTTTAGAGGAATTTTATTCATTCATTCATTCTTTTATTAACTTTTAATAGACTTACAATATTGTAAGACAAAAAAAAAGTAATATGGCAAAAGTGCCGTCTGTTAGGAATTGGCATTACTTTACTTAAAAAAAAAGGAAATGAGAATAATCAAATTAAAAATATACATAATACAAAAAGCAAAATTGGAAAATGATTTGCATACCATGTTAAGTTTAAGTTAAATATTAATGAAGCTGTAACGACAATTCAAGGTATAATTACAAAATAGAAATAGCAGATTCCATCCCTGCCTTCCATTACGGATCTGTTTAGTTTCATCCAGTGAGAGAGATCTCTTAGAAAAGTACAGTAAACGCAGTTCTAAGAAAATTGGGCAGACTGCGATAAAGTGGTAGATGTCTTCAACCACACTACGATTACAAAAAGTGCAGATGGACCGAATGTCTTGTCTATGTGGTATAAAATGAGTCTTAGAAGCTCCGTTCTTGCCTTAAATATTTGGTTTATTTGTTCGCGTTTTAGTTTTTAGTTTTAGTTTAAGAAGTGTTAAGGACGTTTGGGCTCTGGTTACGTATTCTCGATACCACAGATCGCTAAATCTTTTAATACATTTGCATAGCTTGTCTCCTCCTCATTTAGGTTAACCTCTGCAAGACCAAGAATGATGTTATGAGGGGATGCAAGTTCATTCCATTCTTTGAAGAGCGATAAATTACACTGAAATTCAGACTTCATCAATCTGGCTTTGGAAATTATAATTTGACCTGCGCATCGTTTGAAGTATGTAGTCGGCATTGGCTCTTAAATGCGTATATAAATCTGAGGAAGACCAGACTCGACATGAATAGCATATGTTAGAGTTGTAGACGGGAGTTTAAAAATACACTTAAAGAAAAAGCGTTGGACAGTCTGAAATTCGTCGAAGTATTAGCATAGCAGAGATATGCATTTATCATAGCGTTAAACACCTTAAACTTCGACGAAGTATCAATGTATTTATTAGCGAAGAAATTTCTCTACATGATGTTAATAGCCGTTTTAGCCGCTACTGACCTCTCGTGAACATGTGGGTGTAGATCAAGGTTTGAAGAAAGCTGAAGTTCCAAATATTTGAACTGTTTAACAACTTCAATCGGTTCATCTCCCAAAAACCAGTTCTCTTGCGTTCTCCTACGACGTGCAGGTCCGAAGATCATAATCTTGGACTTAGAGGTGTTTATTTTAAGATCCCAAAGGTCGAAGTAGCATTTTGATTTATTTATTTGCAACTGAAGAGTACATGAATTCCCTGCCAAAATGACTAAGTCATCGTATGCCGATGAGGAGAACCTTTATCTCGATATCACCGACTTTAACACTACTAGGCAAATAATTAGCAGGGTCGTTAATATAGAGGGAGAAGAAAACTGGACTCAGAGCACAACTTTGAGGTACACCCGTTTCAGTACTTAAGTATTTTGACAAGGTACTAGTGTTCCACACAGAAACGGATGTATTTAACATAATATGAGCTGCCTATAGACTCTAATAAATTTGCTTGACAGGCCAATAGTTGATAAGTCGTACAGTAACGAGTTCCCATTGATCGTGTCGAAAGCGGCCTTGAAATCTACGAAAAAAGCATATCATTTCTTTCTTCTCTCTTTGAACCTCCTAGCAATAGTCGTCAGCGAAAAGATTTGATTAACTGTTGAAAACCCAGCTCGAAGCCAGTCTGAAAAATACTTATGGAGTTATTGGCTTGCACCCAGACTGTCAACCTTTGGTATAAAATTTGCGTGAAGATCTTTCTAACCCCACAGAGAAGAAAACTAAATAAATAAATAAATATTTGGCGCAACAGCTTTTTATGTGGCAGGGCCTAGCTTCTCGCAACCACTCATGTTGTGTGCGTTATATTTTTCACACGAATGGAAGTGACCTACAGTTTAGTGCCGTGTCCGAAGGGCAATTTGTTTTGAGAAGCTTTTTCGAGACAACAATACTCTCGGATGTTTGTCAGACCTCCACGAGAGGTGGGACCGTCAAAAAACTTTTTGGTGTTTTCTGGGATTCGAATTTGAAAGCTCACGCGCAGTGGTCCGACACAGTAACCACTTACGCCACGGTGCCCAACTGCCTCTATAATTTTTCCGGCAGACTGTTATCACCGTTTTTGAAAATACTGAAAATGATTGACTTAAGGAATACCTCAGATACTATTTCAGTATTAAATACTACATAAAAAAAAAAACAATAGATATTGCAGAAAATTGTGGTAAAATGTTTATAAAATTCAATAGGAATACCATCCACTCCCGGTGCCTTATTTTGTTCATGTTTTCAAGGAGTGTTATTAACTCAAGCATTATTAAAGGTGCACGCAATTCAGCATCGGATAAATTAGGCAAAGCGTACTGAAAACATGATTGATTGAACTGTGGACTTAGAAGCTATAATCAGACAGTATTTCAGAACAAATAGCACAAGAAGCCATTGATTTGCCACCACCTACCATTCGCACGATTCTTCAGAACGACCTCTAACAAAGGGTGTCCTATAATTCACGCAAAATGTAGTTTTGATAGAAAATACAGATTTTTAATTGGAAAGCTTAAATTTTTTATTGATTCATAGAGTATACAGATTGGGGTTATGTATGGAATAGCACATCGGATAAATGGCCGCCACGGCTTTCCTGGCAAGTACGTACTCTTTTATTGAAATTTTCGATGACCGTTTCGCATTAATGTGGCTGAATTTCATTAACACACCCCCCAATTTCCTCTTTCCAGGCGTTGGTGGTCGTGGGCTTCTTTGACTTCAAAAAACCCCAAAGAAAAAAGTCCAATGGCGTTAAATCGCAAGATCTGGATGGCCAATTCTGATCGCAAGAACGGCCGATTACACGATTAGGAAATGACTCATGCAGTAATTGCATTGTTTCTCTGGCTGTATGGCATGTGGCACTGTCTTGTTGAAACCACATGTTGGTCACATCCATATCTTGTAATTTTGGCTTGTAATTTTGACTGGGTTATCATGTCACGATAACGAACACCATTAATTGTTACTGCCTGACCAGCCGCATTTCCGAAGAAGAATGGTCCGATAATGCCTCCAGCCCAAAATCCGCACCAAACAGTCACACGTTGTGGATGCATTTGTTTTTTAACAATTACTCGTGGGTTTTCTGAACCCCAAATGCGACAATTTTGACGATTAACGAAGCCATCAAGATGAAAATGAGCTTCATCATTTTGTACGAATATTGCAAACTGTAGCTGACAAACTTTTATTATTTTTAAAATATTGCTCAACAATGAAAATGCGTTGTTCTTTCGTATAGCGCTCCATTTTTACTAACCCTGAAATGCCAGCTGTCACATTGTTATCTTTTTTTCTGTTGGCACCACTGTACTATTAAATGGCGCAAAATTCAAATTTTGCGTGAATTATGGGACACCCTTTACTTACATCTATCTGACTTAGAAGCAAGGTCTGCGAAATATTCTGCATGTTTTCTCTTGCACAGCTGGTTGTAGAAAATTTATTAAATCAAATATTGTCCACTTTGATCGTTTTTTTTTTTTTTTTTTCGACTTTTTCAGTCGTTTATCGACCGGAGCGGGATGCATCTTTGACGTCAATATTTGCAGAACGGATTCGAGCGAACCATTTTCAGGCTGTTACTTTTGATAAAGTACATTCACCATAAACCGCACAAATGTCATCACAGGCCTTCGCAGTATTTTCGCCTTTTAAGTAAATTTGCAAATTGTGTTGGATTTTTTTAGAAATCTTTGCTGCGCGAAAACAGCTAATTGAATGATCAAAAGTTACCGTATTTTTTTTCTAAATTGATACCTCTTTTCAAACGTAGGCAAGAGTTGCTAGAGTGGATTAATATTACCAGAGATTTTTCACTTTAACGCCATCTAGTAACAAAGAGATTCAATACAAATTTTCCAGCCCAATAAACCGATATTTTTTACCTTGTGAGCCCTATTTTGGCTGAATAAAATTCGTCTAAATTGAATATTGTAATATTGTATTGTACAAATGCATTTAAGAATTTCCAAAATGTTATTTTCGAAAATCGCCAATGCGAACATATTGTAATATTCTTGCTGGGTTCGTAATATTAAAACCGCCTTCTGTGTATTTTAAAAGCAACTGTCAACTTCACTTTCGTTATACTTCAAAATAATCAAAGCACTTCATATTTTTATTAATCTCAACTTAAACTGTCTCTACAAATTCACTTTAAACCACAATATCGTTTATTTTGAACACCAATTTGCAAATGATGAACTCTTACAGTAATCACACTTGTTGATCGCTATTTTCACCTCTATCGTCTGTGTTTTCTCTGCTGGTGGTTGGTGTATTTATACCAAATACAAGAACCTCTAGAACATTTTCGAAAATGCTAAAATATGGAACAAGCTGATGTGCAAGATGGCAGATTTGACAGTGTTGTCACACCATGCTCCTTGGTATTGCAGTGCAAAAAGTACTTTCTGTGGATGCTAATACACAATATTATGCAGATTTTTAAATAATATAAAAGACCTAAATTGAGCGATCCAATATATTGCAGCACGGTTGGGTTGACCATACTCAGAAAATTGTGGTTAAGGTATTCACAAAATGGGTCAGAATGTGAGCTCATTGAAAAAAATCACTATTCAGGACCTTATTTGCTTCAGGAAAATGTGAAGCGCGAAATTCGAATCGAAAATCGAGCTTAATATAAACATTTTTCGCAGTTTTTGCCGCGGTTCCGGTGCACGCGAATTTTACTTGTCCGAAATAAGTGAATGTAAGCGAATACAACTCGCGAGTATTCGCGCTGGTAGAATGGTTCCGTTACAAGCGAATCTTACTCACGCGAATTTAGCGAATTATTTATGTATGTAGTGTGAGGGTATCTTTCTTCAAAGGCTGAGGTGGGCTCGCCGGCCCCAGGGTTAACCCAAAGGAACACCCTAGACTTTGGGAAAGAGGTATCTACTTTATTTCTCGGATTTGTTTCACAATATTTACTTGGAACAATACTAGTACAGTTTTTATAGATATCTTAACAATTTTTATACTTAATAATAGCAATGATACGCTTACTACTATCGTCGTCCTGCGGTTGGTTCTGGTACGGGTCGGGGTTATGCGTCTTGTTGTCTGGCTTGGTTCGGTGCGTCGTCTCGAAGGAGTTTCAGTCCGCACTTAGGGCAGGCTTAGGAGGGATCCAGTCCACACTTAGAGCAGGCTTGGCAAGTAGCCGTCCGCACTTAGGGCTGGCGTGCTGTGAGCCAGTCCGCACTTAGGGCAGGCTTAGGAGGGATCCAGTCGCACTTAGGGCAGGCGTGCTGTGACCCAGTCCGCACTTAGGGCAGGCTTAGGATGTAGCTTAACAAAGGGCGGCAAATCCGCTGTGGTTAAATTGGCTTGTTTCTCTCAGAAGGGGAGAAACCTATCGGACGGGCCGGTTATAGCTAGTAGCAGACCCGTGGGTTATTGCCCAATAACCGAGGTGAAGGCAGAAAAAATCGGTGGAAGTCGTAAGACCAATTCCTGGAGAGGCTGTCAAAAGTACTCTGGATTGGTACTACCACGCTTGAGCAGACTCTCTCGACTGACTTTCATCCACTTTCCTTTATGGAAAAATCCTGCAAGACGAGAATGTGAATCATGAGCTAATGCAAAATTTCCTCCACATTCTCGTCTGCGACCTTCGTATTTACTTTTCCTCATATTGTACTATTCTCCCTTTTCTCCGTTTCCTCTTGTTTGACTGAGAATTCGGAGAATATTCGCGGTTTCGCTACCTGCCAACAGATGGTGGCCTCCGCATTAGGTGTTTAGTGAGGTGTGCGTAGAGTGTGGATGATCGCTTCTGTGGTGGTGAATTATGTCACTTCGTTACAGTAGTGGAAACGAAACATTTATGTATATGTGCTTCGGGAAAGTTTTATCATGTCTTTGTGGTTTTGTGAAGAACAATTTTTGTTAGAAAATCAATTTTTGAAGTTAAAATATATACATATATGTGGAATTAATATAATTTATAAAAGAAGACTGAAATATGGAGAATTTGACCATTTACACAATTCGTTGAACAAAGATGAGCAGCTTTATTTGAATATTCACTTTGATTGTCGACGATTGTCGTTTTATTCTTCAGATGTAGCACGAATCTATTTTCATATTGTAACTTTTTCACTATGAAAGAGTTGTAATAGTATTCTACACGATAAACAAATTGCTTAGTAATGTGTAACGGTCAGCAGGTCGTAGCTTTAAATAAAACGACCATCGTTAAAAAGCGACAAACAAACGACAAAATAGTACTCGTAGAATGACTCCAGATACGTTCGATTATATTTTGACAAGTAAAGTGTCCACAATAGATAAATTGTCAACTAATTTTCATTCCACAATTTTTCATTTTTTCAGAAGTCTTTCCTATTCATGTCCTATAGTGGTACTCAATTTTTCACGTCGTAGACTAGCTCCTCCTTGTCGATCATCATATAAGGGAGAAGTTCCTTATACATGATCCTCTGCATGCAAACCAATTTGCTTATCAACCTGGAAAATCTACGGAAACAGCCATTCATAGCTTAACATTATTGATTGAAAAATCATTAGCTGCCAAAGAAACAGCCCTATGTGCCTTCATAGATATACAGGGAGCATTCGACAACACTTCCTATGAGGCTATCGAAAGGCTATGATCAGGAAAAATATCGCTCCTCTGACCATAAACTGGATCCTAACTATGCTATGCAGCAGGAAGATAAAAATCGAGTGCGGAGGCTCGCATAAAACTATAACAGCTACCAGAGGTTGCCTGCAGGGAGGAGTTCTCTCTCCCCTGCTCTGGACTTTAGTTATTCAGGAACTCCTAGAGCTACTTGAAAAATCGGGTTACAAAGTACAAGGATACGCAGACGACATTGTCATCAGCGTCAGAGGCAAATTTGAGAACATCATTTCTCAACTAATGCAAGGTGCCCTCAATTTAACTTCCGATTGGTGCAGGACAAAGGGACTTACCATCAACCCCGGAAAAACTATACTTGTACCCTTTTCCAGGAAAAGAAACCACACTCTCAAAGAAATTAGACTGGAAAACGTCCCAATCGACATATCCAAGGAAGCGAAATACCTAGGTGTTATACTTGAGAAGACGCTCACCTGGAATTCACACCTGAACAAGGTTACCGAGAAAGCGACAAGAGCAATGTTTATGTGCCAACGCCTACATGGTAAAACTTGGGGGCTAATACCCAAGATAATATATTGGACGTACAGCGCCATTATCAAACCCATGGTCACCTGCATCGTTGGCTTGGTGGCCAAAAACCTTACAGGCCAAGACTCAGGAACAGTTGAATCGTCTAGCCTGTCTGAGTATCACAGGAGCAATGAGAACGTGCCCTACGGCAGCAATGGGAGCAATGCTTAGCCTCACACCGTTGCACCTTGCAGCACAAAAAGAAACTAGGCTGAGTGCTCTTAGGCTACCCAAGATCTCGGATCTTAAAATCGGCAACTTTACAGGCCATTTGAAGATTCTAGGTTATATTCAAAATGACCCTATTCTCAAAATCTCAGATACCATGATCAAGAAATACCGGTTCTCCAGGAAATTCAATGTGGTCATAGGTGACCGCCACACATGGAGGAATGAAGGACTTGTAGTAGGTTCCAACATGCCGCTGCGCTTGGGAAATCACCAACAATATTTCAGGCGGAAGTCCATGCAATTGAGCTCTGTGTACGAGAATGCCTGCGTAGATGAGTCGAGGGTACTCGTATCTATATCCTCTCAGACAGCCAGGCAGCACTTATGGCTCTGAAATCGTACACGGTAGGATCAAAACTTGTATGGGACTGTCTAAACCTACTCGAAGATCTCGCATCGAAAAACATAGTCACTGTGGCCTGGATACCAGGACACGAAGGCTTCGAGGGCAACGAACGGGCGGACTGCCTAGCGAGAAGAGGCGCTAGTCGCCCACTAGTCGGTCCTGAACCCTATTTTGGAGTCGCACGGAGTAGCGTTAACATAAAAATAAAAAAATGGGAAGATGATTATCATGCAGAGTACTGGGCCAAACTCAAGGGCCTAAGACATGCAAAGAAGTTCATTAATCTCAACCGCTTCAAGGCTAAAAAGCTACTCGAGCTTAGGAAAGCAGACCTAAGAACCTTAACAGGCTACTTGACTGGTCATTGCCACTCAGGTACCATCTGCACAAGATAGGAGTAGCAGATACAGACCAATGCCGGCTATGTGGAGAGCAAAAAGAGATGGCAGAACATATTCTTTGTGCATGCCCTATGGCCGCAAGAAAAAGACTTCTCCATATCGGAAGGGCTTTATTGAGTCCCTCCGACTTCTGGAATATTGAGCCTGGAGCTTTGTTGAGGTTTATCAAGAGCCTTAACCAAGTTTTCAACTAAACACCGGGCTGGCACAATAGATCTTATAGGCCGCAGTGCGTACAAGGCCCTAGTAAGTAAAGTAAAGTAAAGTAAGCTTCTCCAAATCCATTTTGCACGGAATTCAGAACACAACTAAACACAAATCCATTGAAATTCGAAAAAATTCACTTAAATTCATTTAGTTCGCTCGACGAAAATAAAAAATGAAACAATCGGGAATATCACTCGCTTAGATTCGTTTAGTTTGCGCGAGTAAATTTTATCCATCCGAATCACAACATAAGAAATGCGTACTTTTGAATGAGTTTAGCGAACTTTGCGATTTCGCACGAGTGAAATTCGCTTACGTTCGCTTACACCGGAACCACAGCTTGACTCATCAAGATTGATTATTAATTGGTGCGATTTTTTGTACGCGTATACCCGCTAACTCAAAAATGTACATGTTAATTACAACAACACGATAGCGTGTACCCGCTTAAGTTAGCGGGGACTACTATCGCGTTAAAAACAATGCTACCAGAATCCTTTTTCTTCTCCCCAATCGGTAAATTATGAATAATTGTCAAAAACTTGATATAAATGTGACATTTCGTTTGCAAATTAATTTAAAAACAAAAATGTTTGGAGCAGAAAAAAGGTACGTAGAAACATGAAAGAGAATTTGTTGTTATTATTCTACATTTTGGGCGCCGTGGCGTAAGTGGTTAGTGTGTCGGATCACTACGCATGAGGTTCCAAGTTCGAATCCCAGAAAATACCAAAAAGTTTTTTCACGGTCCCACCTCTCGCGAGCGTCTGACAAACATCCGAGAGTATTGTTGTCTAAAAAAGCTTCTCAAATCGCCGTTCGGATTCGGCAGTAAACTGTAGGTCCCTTCCATTCGTGTGGAAAATATAACGCACACAACATGAGTGGTTGCGAGAAGCTAGGCCCTGGCACTTTAAAGAGCTGTTGCGCCAAATATTTGTATTTGTATTCTACATTTTATTAGCCAACGAAAATTGTGGACTAAGGAGGAGACTTTGGCGTTGCTGAAGTACTATTTTTCGTGGAAAAGAAAACAACATAAAAACATAAAAAATCGAATTTCTTAAAAAAATTTCAAATTTTATTTCAAAGAATGTTTCAATGTTTTCCATTTAATTTGTTTTGTTTTGTTATAATTTTCACAAAAAAAATTAAGGATTTCTGAGTTTGGCAGTTAAAATGTCATAAGAATGTATGTTTCTCACAAAACCGATAAGCGGGGATGGTCGTTTTTTTGTGTCATTTTTTAGTTAGCAGGTATACGCGTACAAAAAAACGCACCTAATATTAAATTTCTAAATTACTTCTTTAAAGGTTTCACAAAACTATGAAGTGCAAAATCTTAATCTTAATCGAATCGACTTTATTTTACGGCACAATTGTAGACAACCACAACTTCAAGATAGAATTCATCATAAAATACATGTAAGAGTATTTTAAACCAACAGACTCGCTTCAGTTGAGATTTTGCGAATTGTCTGATCAAAATTCCACTTACATCTCATTTACAACTAGATATAACTTCCTCAAAATTTCCTTCAATCTCAAGAAGCCATATTCATCAAGTTCCACTTTCTCACTACAAAAAAAAAAAAAAAATCGACTCTACTTCACAACTAAAGCAACCGTGAACACTTTTTGTGTCTGATTGCAATCGTAAACAATTGAAATACCAGCGCATAATGGACACTTTACCAATCAAGGACAACTTTGATTGCAATTATGTTCATAGCAAAAGAAAACGAAAAAAGGATTCGTTTTTTGTTTTATGAGAGAAGAGAAGAAGTCAAACAAAATGAATGTTGAAACTTAAGTGGCACAAAAGTGGCAGCATTTAGTGGAGACTTTATGAAAATTGTTCATTAATTCATGGTTGGTTGTGTTCGCTGCTTCTGTCAAAATGCGCCTTTGACTTGTCAAGAGATCATTTCGTCTTACTCATTATGAATGTCAATTGGCCATTCGCTTCATTCCACTTTAAATATCAGAGCTTTGTCACTTAATGACTCAGCCACCTTGAAATGAGATCCATAATTTGATTAAAAGTATTTTTGTAAAGCGACATTTAAATTCCCATTTTACACCTGTCAACTGTCGTTTAGAGAACTGCCTGTAACAATTTTATGTTGAAAACTGTCAGTTACACTCCTTTATGTGACATTTACAACTTTTCGAAAAGAAAGGTCACAATTTCCTGTAAAAGTTATTCGAAAGCTTATAAAAGAACTTACCCAAGCATCGGAATGGTTTAATCCATCGATGTACGCCCTTGCATTTGGCTGAATTCATAGCTCCCTGACGACACCACCCACCGATTTTCTGATAGTGCGACGACTCGACAATGTTGGTGATATCGCGATTGGGGTAGACCTGTTAGATACATTATAAATTTTTCAATCTATTATTCAGTTACATAATACAATACAGACAGGTATACACATCTAATAGCCATTTCATATAACGAGGATGCATCCAAGGTTATATCCGTAATCACTGGTGCAATGAATTAAATTCTTCATGCGTGATACAATGTACATGTATTGATTTTCCCCCTCATTCACCCTCAGAGACCACCCAAACCCCATGAAATTAAAGTTTTTTTTTTTTTTTTTTTGTCGTCATTATTATTTTGCATACATGTACCGCCGCTAGGCAATTCTTGCTAATAATGTCCTTTTCAACAAATTTCTTCTCGTTCCGTTTTTTGTTATTTTCTTTTTTTTTTTTTGCTTTGTTGGTTTTTCTCCCTACGACGACATAAGAAGAACAAAAATAATTCTAGAGTGTATTTTTCCGGGGCCAACATCATCACATCCTCTTCCTCCCAGGATCATAATCATTCTCGTCATCATCATTCTCATCATTATAGGACGACATACATATATAATAAAAAAAAAAAAAAAAAACAAGGAATGGAAGGAAAGAGAATAAAACGTAGAGATGTGCATAAGGTATAAGAAACAGCCTTGAACTGAGCTAATTTAAAATTCTATATTGGGATAGCAGCGCGCATCATTAGGAGTCAACATGTGAGAGAGAGGAAATATTTACATTCTACTTATATTCCAGTAGATAATACTTATATATGTATGTATCACAACTGCATGATATGGTTTCTTCTGTGTATATCCTGCATGTATATGTACGGTTTTGTGGTGGTGGTGGTGGTGATGGGGTCGGTGGCGTATACGAACCTTTTTGCAGTAATCCAAGAGATCCATTTTGTCCCGGAGACATGTTGAGCTTGGTGTCTTCTTGCTTAAGTCCGTTACCCATCGACCTTCTTCGGATAGGAATTGTGGTTGAAATACTTGTCCAGCTTCACAGAGGACTGCAATTTGTGGTTCCCATCGGGGTGAGGCAGCCTTTTACATGAAAAGAGAGGTGAAACGAGAAAATAAGTTTGAATTGCGGTGCTTATTTGAAGTGTAATAGAGAGGGTATTGGAATAAAAAAAAAAGAAAAGAAAAGCGGATTTGAATCATTGATTAATTTTCTCTGAAATGCTTGAGGGATTGAAATACTCGTATGTGTGTAGAGATGGGCTAAGAATATTGAATATCGACATGTCAATAATAGAAAGCTGCTTATGGGGGTACAAAATGTGTATGTGCTTGCCTTAAGGAACTGGGTTGCAAACAATTTTACCCCACCCAAGAAGGAATGATAGACATTTCTAGTAAAATTTGTGAAAAATTGCGATTATCTTTGAGCACTTGATACGCCATTTTCTGAAATAAAGATTTGAGCAGATAAAGAGATGTCTACAATGAATCACGAAAGTGTGTGTAACACCTTTGAAAAATGTGAAATGTAAGAACCGATCAAGAATTCTGACTTACTCGTAAGTTCTTACTTCACGAATATAAGGTGTGAATAAAAAAAACGATAATGAAAAAAGAGAAAAACAAACATACAATGTGTTTTGGCATATGCCTTAGGGGACTGGATTTAATTACTCATATCACTAGCCAGCACAAACAGAGTTCATCTCATTTGGGTGCCAGGACACAGCGGATATGAAGGAAATGAAGAAGATAACCTGCTAGCCAGAGCAGGAGCTGCGTCAAACTTTATGATGCCAAGACCATTCTGTGGATTACTAGTCAGTACGGCAAAAAGCTGTATCAAAAATTGGTTAAAAGGAAAAGCGCATCATTACTGGATGGAAACTGAAGGTAACAGACAAGCCAAGATCTTTCTGCCAAATACTTCCCTCAAAAGAACGAAGTAACTCCTACAATTAACTAGGAGTCAGATTCGAATAGCCACAGGTTTTCTTACAGGCCACTGTCGAGTGAAAAAATATCTCATTGCTATGGGAATAGCACAAGACAGCATCTGCAGAATGTGCAATGAAGATGAAGAATCCGCAGAATACATCTTATGTCACTGTAACTCTCTAATCAGAACACGTCATCGTTATTTAGGTAAATTCTACATTGAAACAGAAGACATACCTGCAACCTAACTTAAAAGCATAGTAGAGTTCATCACCAAACAGGGAATATTGAGTAAGCTTTAAGATCAGAAAAAGATTCGGCAGGCAGAATAGCGGGACGCCCTAGGCAAATGTAGCGCAGAACAGTTGAGGAGGAATCGAGCTCTTTAAGAATGAGTTGGAGGCAGCTCAAACGCGTTGCAGAACTCCGAACATGATGGCGAGCATGCGTGGTTGACGCCCTATACCGAGGGGTTAAAGGATATAAGTAAGTAAGTTTAAGATCAGAGGAAATCACAATAGGACCAATGTGGCCGCAGTGATAAGATGACCTAATCCCACCTCTTCAACAATCTACAATCTACAATCTGGCCTATGCCTGTTCTATCCGTCCAATTTTAGCTCACTTTTTCGAACACGAGTGACGTACTTTGACCGTGTTTTTGTTCGGCGGCTGAGGTAAGCTCGCCAAATCCAGGGTTACGCCAAAGAAAGGCCCTAATACTACGGGAAACAGTTGCTTTATTGACCGAGACTGATTGCTTTTACAATAATTGGTTTACTTTACAATGTTTTGAATCCGTAGCTAACAATAAACGTTTTCTACTTAGTCTACCTTACGAGCTCTGAGTTAGTCGACCGATTCGTCAGACTTTGATTCTGCTGATTTCTGGTCTGCGAAGATCGGCTGGTCAGCTTCGGTGTCGTTGGTTTCTTCTGAGGTCGGTTCGATGGCCCCCTTTTTGGGCGGGCCTGAATGTCTGGTTCAATTTCTTAGTGGACCTAAGTGTCAAGTATAGCTTGACGAGGGTACGGATGGTCGCTGTGTACGCCTTTTCCCGGAAGGTCGTGCTTCTTTTAAAAATTCAAAATAGACCACAAGTGTTTTTCCAGACGGGGTGAAACCTAATAAGGACGTCAGGACAGCTATGGTCAGTAGCGGGCCTGAAATTTATAGCCCGATCACCGAGGTAAAGAAAGGTGTACAAAATAATGGAGCCTAGGACCCTAGAAGAGACTGTCCGTAGTATAATAGCTTGTTAGTTTTCCACAGAGTCTGCTAATCACGCCTCCCAACCACCCCTTATATAAATTTCTGTAAAAGGTAAATGCGAATTATAAAACCGAATTTAATTTACTTTCGCAAACAACTTGGCTAAAGAGATTGAGAGAAGTGGTCATGCTTGGGTGGCGTGATCATCACCAAATGTTGTTGTTTGTACTGAACCAGCTGTGGATAGTGGCGGTCATAAGGCTGAAATACAGTGGAAGCGACAAAGTTGTAACATTTCGTTGTAGTACATATGTCATGAATAATATGAACAATATTGGCTTTCCAAGTAAAGTGGGGCATTTCATATAGCGTCACATCGAGGGGTGTCAAATCGCACGATCTTCGAGGCCATTTCTCGAAATGGCTTTAACTTATCGCCAAATTGTGATTTCAATATTGTTGTCTGTCTGTCCCTCTATATGTAGGAAGGTGTGACGTTAGTCAACAGAGAAACAGATGGGTCCATTGAAATGAATTAGTTCGCGTGAATACGATGCACTTATCAAGAAACTTCAGCTTCTGGTAATCCCCAGGGATGAGAGTATCAGATAATTTAACTATGGAAAGTTGTACAAAGTGGAGTAACAACAAAGAGTGGAGAAATTAATCCACAATATACGGACTGGGCAACTACACGATAAAGTGGTACATAGATGGTTCGAGAATCGAGGAAGGAATAGGGGCAGGCGTGTTTGGGCCAAGGGCAAAGCACTCAGAACCCATGGGCAAGAGTACCAGCATATTTCAAACTGAAATATGGTATGTGCTATAGATAGATGCATCTAACTAAATCTGGAAAGAAGATACAGCAACTGCGACATAGCAATACTGTCAGACAGTCAAGAAGCTATCAAAGCACTTGACTCCTATGTCATTAAGTTGAAACTTGTGTGGGAATGCCTACAAAAAACTTAGTGAATTGGGTAGAAACAACAAAGTAATGCTACACTGGATACCTGGTCATGTCGGGATAAAAGGTAACGAAGCAGCAGACTCCTTGGCAAGACAGGGTGCTGTAGAACTCTTCATTGGACCTGAACCATTCTGCAGGATAGGGAAACATACCACATGCGAAAAATTCTGGAAAATGTAGAAATGAGACTGGGCAAGAACCTGGAACAACACTACAGGTCTGAGGCAAGTTAAGAAACTACTGGGATGTTACAACCGGAAAAGATGCGAAGCCTGTATCTGCCTGTATCTGCCTTAACAAGAATAACCTACGAATCCAAACAAGCTTCCTAATGAGGCATTGTAAGCTCAGGCAGCATTAACAAAAACTAGGTACAACAAATGAAAGCCTCGCAGATTCTGCAATGAGTCAAACGAGACTCTGGAACACTTTCTGGAATTTTGTGGGGCACTGACCCACAAAAGACTGAAATAATTGGGCAAGTACCAAATATCAGATGAGGATATGCCAACCATGGACCCACTTCTCATTCTCAGATTCCTAAAAGAAACTCGTTTGGAGAGAGAGCCCTAAGATGAACTATTCTTGTCAAGGCAAAGCAAACACGATTCCGAAGGAATTATAGCGAGGGAATAAACCTCTCCAAGGCAATAGCAGGGGGCACAATAGACTATTATGTTGTAGTTCAAGAAAACCCTAAATAAATGAGTCCATTGTGCGCATTTTCCTATAACTCTGGAAATCTGCAAAGGGAGAAGCGGTGATTTAAAAAACAGCCAGATAAAGATCTCATGAGGTCTTTTAGTTTAAAATTACGTAGGTCCTCCAGCTTCGTTAAGAAATAACTGTGAATGTATTTCCTTCACTGACACAGAAGAATGAAGACTCTTTATTCTTCTATTAGTGAAGGCAATACATTCACAGAGCAAGTGACGGATATATTTCATTTCTTCCTCATCCCTGCAGTTTCTATAGTAGTCATAGTGAGGTACACCGAAACGTTCCGCATGAATACCGATAGCGCAGTGGCCAGTAATGATGCTGGAGACGAACCACGTGACTCAGCTTCACCAAAGAAAGAGATCTCTTACTATAGACCAGCCATAATATCCTA
Source organism: Brachypalpus laphriformis (assembly GCA_945910035.1). Taxonomy (NCBI): domain Eukaryota; kingdom Metazoa; phylum Arthropoda; class Insecta; order Diptera; family Syrphidae; genus Brachypalpus; species Brachypalpus laphriformis. The sequence continues at coordinate 112,483,678 of OX246753.1, read as the reverse complement.
GCCGTCGTGCATGAATCCAAATGAATCCTTCGCCTATTGGATTCACTAAGGTTAGGTTAGATTAGGTAGCTGGCTGACCTGACCAGGGCACACTTAGACCATTTAGGTCCATTGGGATACCACATGTTGATTGTACTGGAGGAATAACCGGGTACTCGGGAACGTTTACCTTTCTCAGGAGGATTGTGGCTAAGAAGTAAGAATGAATGTGCCTGTAGTGGCTAAGTAGGGTGACTGACTCAATCAACAATCAACCCTAAATTCAAGGTGGACCGGGAAGGTAGAGTTTATAAACGAGTATTGGAGTGATTGATTCAATCGAACCTTTGTACTGTTGTGCAATTTGTATTGACTGGTAGGGGGGTTTGGGTGACCATGAAGGTGTAGGGATGCATAAGAGTATTAAAGTGACTGATTCAATCGAACTCTTGGCACTGCTATGCATTTTGTATTGGCTAGGTAGGATTCAATCGACCCCTTCAAACCTAGGTGAACCGTGGAGGTAGTAGGGGTGCGTAAGAGTAAATGAGGTGACTGATTCAATCAAACCTTTGTACTATTATGCAGTCGAACTATGGGTAATGTGGTAACCGGTCTGGCTAGATAGGATGATTGAATCAATCGAACCCTTAGTACCTATATGCACCGTGTAGGTAGTAGGGTGCATAAGAGTAGTAGAGTTGATTGACTCAATCGATCCCTGTTGCTGATATGTAGTCGTGCTGTTGTGTATTTATAGGTTCACTTAGATGCCTTATTGATTAGATTTAGACATAGATTTTATTTTATTTTAGTAACCACTAACAAATTCACAGTGGTTCATTTGAAACAAAATCATATAGCACCAGTCTGCCAGGTTAACAACTAAATAACATTTTCAAATTCCTATGTATAAAAAAAAAAGAAGCAAAAACAAGAATCGAGTAGAAAGTTTTCATTTGTTATTCTATCGCCATATGCTAAGGCTACTTTGCAAATACGATAAATCTTGGATCGTGGTCTGTTAGGATGTCCTCACCGAGGAAGTGCCTCCTTGTTTCCTTTAAAATTGGCAACTGCCACCAAAATGCCTTTCCCCAAGGTTGAATAGGTTTCATAATATAGGAAGATCCTCACGATGCGGTATCTAGTTCAGGTAAAGGAGCTCCCTTCATAGTTTAAGCATCATAGATATCTCGTCCACGCTGTGTTCATCTCGAAAATAGTTTTTCAGCCGAAGGTTGTGACATAAACGGCTGTAGATCATCCTATGCAGGGATCACATCGCCTCCTCTAAGAATCGCTCTCTATACTTTATGTCCACCGTTGAGATTAATTGACAAAGTACCGCTTTCCAAGTGCCAAAATCTGAGCTATTTAGATTTAAATTAATACCACAAATATTCGCGAGTTCCAACCACACCGCGTACCAGCTGTACCTATTACGAATTGCTTGGAAAGCCAGTTTCTTAGGCAACCGATCGTTGTTCATATTGAGGGCTTTCAAGATATAGTCAACTTGTAACTTGAGTGTTTTGATAGACAGTGGAGACAATTCCGTTTTCAACATAATCATATAGTTGGTGGTGTTAGCTGGTAGTCGAAATACTCGCTTGACATAGTAACTCAACAACTTTTCTACTATTTTATAGTGTCCGCAACCCCATAAGACAAAATGGCTTTAGATGCTGCTTCAAAAACGTTGTACTTGCTATTGTGCGCAGTGTTTTTATTAAGTTAGGTATGTGGGCTGGTAGGGAGAAACGCTTTCTCACACACTCAGGTCAGCGTTGATCCATTGTGATACCCATAAGGGAAAAAGGAATCCCTTACCCATTCAGGTCTAGTAAAAACCGACAAAAAACTATACAAAACTCAATCACTTCGTTTCTGCATACAAACCACTTACTTACTTACTTAGGTGGCGCTACAGTTCGCGGTGAACCTGGGCCTCAACAAACAAGCCTCTCCATTTAGCTCGGTCTTTAGCTAATTGCCTCCAGTTGCGCACTCCAAGTTGGTCGAGGTCCCCTTGAACTTGTGCGCGCCACCTACGGCGATGATTCCCTCTACTGCGTCGTCCCTCGGGATTAGATTCGAAGACTCTGCGGGCCGGAGCGTTGGTGTCCATTCGCTCTACATGTCCTAGCCATCTCAGACGTGCAATACGCAGATTTTTGACTAGGTCGATGTCGCTATACAGCTCGTATAGTTCGTGATTGAATCCTCTCCTCCAAAACCCGTCAACCTAAATGGGACCGAAAATCTTACGAAGAATTTTTCTCTCGAAGCGACCAAGGATATCTTCATCCTCTTTTAATAAAGTCCATGTTTCAGCGCCGTATAGCAGGACTGGGATGATGAGAGTCTCCTTAGTAGTTCGAGATAAAGCTTTACTGTTGAATTGCCTTATAAGCCCAAAAAAACAGCGATTGGCAAGAGTTATTCTTCGATTGATTTCTGCGCTGATGTCATTCTCAGAGTTTATAGCAGAGCCAAGGTAGACAATGTCCCTTACTACCTCGAAGTTATAGCTGCCCACTGTGACGTTTTGTCCAATTCGTCGGTGTTGACTTTCCCTTCTTGTTGGTTTTGCCCTCGTTTATCGCTAAACCCATTTTGGCCGCTTCCGCTTCAATGCTTGCAAACGCACCGGTGACAGCCCGCTGAGTTCTTCCGATAATGTCTATATCGTCGGCGTATGCAAGCAGTTGTACGGACTTGTAATAGATTGTGCCTCCGGTGTTGGCTTGTGAGTTCCGCACAATCCGTTCAAATACAATGATAAAGAAATCACATGACAGCGCGTCACCTTGTCTAAAACCTTTTTTGATATCAAAGGTCTCGGTGAGGTCATTACCGACCTTGATGGAGCATCGAGCGTTCTCCATCGTCAGCCTGCACAGACGGACCAGTTTGGCAGGGATGTCAAAACTAGACATGGCTCTATAAAGCTCTTCTCTATAGATGCTGTCATAGGCGGCCTTGAAATCGATAAAGAGGTGGTGAGTATCGATTTGGAATTCTTGAGTTTTCTCCAGGATCTGCCGAAGTGTGAAGATTTGATCGATGGTGGACTTTCCTGGCCTGAAACCGCACTGATAGGGTCCAATCAGGCTGTTGATAAAAGGTTTCAGGCGTTCACACAATATCGCAGAAAAGATATTGTATGCGATGTTGAGGAGACTGATGCCTCTATAATTGGCGCAGTTGAGGGGGTCTCCTTTCTTGCGGATCGGGCAAACGATGCTCAGGTTCCATTCATCAGGCATACACTCATCTAACCAAATCTTAGAGATGAGTTGGTGTATGTACTCTGCCAATTCATCCCCAGCTGCCTTGAAAAGTTCGGCCGGTAAGCCGTCAGGTCCAGCAGCCTTGTTGGATTTTAGCTTGGATATTACTATCCTCACTTCGTTTTGGTCAGGTGGATGGAAATGTTGACTATCATCGTCTATGTTGAATCGTTCATTCTGCCTGACAGCGGGATGTTGATCTTCGTCGCCGTTATACAGTCTGCAGAAGTAGTTTTTGCATATTCTCAGTACCGACTGTGATTCTACAACGAGGTTTCCATTTTCATCTCTACAGGTTTCTGTACGGGTATTGCTCCTCTGACACGTTCTTTTTACCTTTTGGTAAAACTTCCGTACATTGTTTCTGGAGTGTAAACTCTCGATATTCTCAAACGCGCGCTTCGCATGCTCTTTCTTCTCCTTTTGGAGAAGCCGATGTTCTTCACGTCTCTTTTGCTCGTAGAGCTCATACAAACCACCCTGATGATTTAATGATGTTTAGCGTCTTTCCTGTCGAAACACCGAGAGCTCCTCCATATTCTGGAAGAAATATTTATCAATTAACTTTTTCCTGGAGTGTTGAAGACGCGGACAGTGGCACAGGAAGTGGATAGTGTCCTTAAAAACTCCCTGTACAGAGTTCCTCCTCCGTCAGGCGTAGTTTTTTCAAGTGGTACCGCAGAGTACTGTGCCCCGTGATGATGCTCACGAGGTTGGAAAGGGATTTCCTATCTTTCCGAGTAATTCTCTCGGTCCTTGCTTTGTCGAAGGATCCCCATAGCTTTCTGGTGGTGGCACAATTTTCCATGGAGGTTTTTATTGGTTGCCTTATTGTTAATGTACTTAAAAAAAGAGGTAATACGAACCTTCAAAAAAAGTAGAGCCTGGGAGGTAGGCAACGCCGACCCCTTTCGTGAAAGTTTATCTGTACCCGGCATAGGGTCACCACATTGGTTCTTACTACCTCACCAAAATGTTTCTTGCAAATTTTGCAGGTCTTGATCCTAATTACTGAGGAAATCAGAGCCTTCACGGCTGCCTGGCTTCTCAAACTTATCTAATATTTCGTTTTATAATGCCTAATTTTGCTTGTTTTTAATGTCTGTGTGTACTTATTTCAATGTCTTAATTCCCTTAAAGAATATTATGATAAATCTAATTGAAGATAAGGACCAAGTTTCAAAAGTATAGAACACCAGTTTTAGCAAAATCTGTGAAGTAGTTTTTGCGTGATACGTGCCGAGACACGAACCTAGTTATCATTGCCTAAATTCCTGGATGCATTTGCTTACAACTTCTTAAATAAGGTCTATGGGGTCACAATTCGAAGAAAATTGGATATTTCTCAGACGATTGGTTCACAATTGCAATTCAATTGTGACATATGCATAATATACCGAGTATACAGAGTTTTGGAAAATTGTAAAAGAATTTTCTTTCTGCGTTTTGAAAGCATTTTCAGACAAATTTGAATTCTAACGATTTTGCATAAATTTCGAATCTGAATAATTTGCAAACGAGTAGCATACCATATATGTTCATAGTCGTCCACTTTATATATATCCCGGGATAAAAATAAGAGCCTCCTGACTCTCCGACTCGTTTTTGAACTGAATTTCACACATTGAACCGAACTCTGTATTCCATTAATATCCACATTGAATCCCGTAGCATTTGTCCTTCATAGGACCTATTAGATGGTGGCTGTTTGCGTAATGGAAATAGAACACACAAACCAGGATATCAGGGCAAATAGCGAAGGAGTGAAATCGCCTAATCACTGCATCCTACGATTTGAGAACTTATTACCGACACTAAGTTCCAACCTCCACAGTAAATAGTTTCGTAATCATGTTGAATATCCTTTAAACATCTTTACAAAGTTCCTTCATTCATTTCCCTCGTTTCCCCCCAAATGCTGGCAGACAAAAATATTACCCATATGTAAATACATACGAGTATATTAATGAATAATGCAAACACCACTTGTAGGCATAAATGGATATTATCTCGGAAAGCACAAAAGTTTATGAATGGCAGACTGTAGCTCATAGTATGCATCGTAAATTTGAATCTTTGTCGACACCCCCTGGGGAAAAATGCGATTCATAAAGTAGTGTCATGAGGAACTAACAGAAGAAGACGTCTTATCTTAATCCAGAATAAAGTAAAGCACTTAATTTGTTGGAAGTAGAATAAGATTAACAGCTGTTATGAAGACCAGAATAGGTTTTCCCAGATATATGATATTTCTCTTGTGTTCTCTCTAAGATACAGTAGACTTCTGCGACCGTAAATATTTCTCTATTCTAAGCCCCACTCGAGACCCTTACCCATGCCTGCTAATATTGGTGCATTTGAGTATATCTATAGACATTGAAATGGAGAATTGTATATTCAACGCTGTGAGCTGCAGCCATCCAGAGAAGGATCTGCAGAGGAATCCCCCAGGGCGGAGTTCTGTCACCTCTAATATGGCTTCTTGTAGTGGATAAGATCTGGGTAATACTGAAGGAAATCGGCTTCAACGCGACGGCTTATGCCGACGATGTAGTTATCCTGGTTTCGGGGAAGTTTCCTCCGGTCTTAAGTGAAAGGCTCAATCTCGCACTACAACTAGTGGATTGTTGGTTTGTTTTGTAACCATTTTTGGTTGCTACTTAACTTTTGCTGTTTACCTCGCTTTAGGGGGTTTTACACTTGTATCGATGCCACAATTAAGGAATGCGGTCAACCTATGAGGTGTGAGATATCAGACCGCCCAAGATAACTGGGTCAGTAGCAAAGGGCTGGGAGTGAAACCCCTCAAAGAAGGAGGTAGTTATTTTCACTAAGAAGAGATCGATCCCTGTTTTCAGACCCCTAAATGTCAGTGGTATTGAATTAAGTATCTCAACTTCAGCTCGATATCTGGGCGTAATTCTAGATTTGAAACTAAAACTACATTGTCGAACGCATCAAAAAAGCAAACGTAGCTTTCTATTCTTGCAAAAAGGCGTTCAGTAATACGTGAGACTTCAAACCAGCTGTTGTGTACTGGGTATACACGGCTGTTGCAAGACCCATTCTTACACATGGTTCACTGGCACCGTGGATGGTACGTGATAAGCAATATCAGCTTTCAAACTTCACCAAAAATTCAGAGGGCAGCGTGCATCCAATTTATGGGATCAATGAGAGCAACACCAACAGCGGCAAAGGAAACCATACTTAGTTTCATTTTGGTTGATGTACACTGTAGCAGTCTGGCAGCCAAAACCGCTGTAAGACTGAGAGAAGGCCGATTGTGTTCAACGAGCCCTTAGGTTAGGTTAGGTTAAGGTGGTTAACTGCAACGAATGGGTGCAGCCTGCACTCGGATCTCAAACGGATGCATTGTGCTCCCCTGACGTGGAGTTTCCTGGTTGAAGTACGGAAAAGGGAAGAAAAAAAAAATGGCTAGGGTTCTGTGTTTATGGAACGGTCTCCTCTGAACCACCCTGAAGAAGTTATGAATTTCATGATGGTGGTTGGTGGCTTCTCATACAGGTTGCCCAGATGGTTAAAGAAATACTCTCCAAGGGCCGCCTTCCCGGTATTGCAGATACTATGGCATTTGCAAGGGAAATGTTCTGTGTCCTCCTCTAAATTGCCGCATCCTCTGCAGAGTTCATCTGTACTTAGCCACATACTCTTCCGGTGAGCCGCCAATAGGATGTGGCCGGTAATGATATCTATGAGAAACGCCAAGTTTTGTCTATTTTGAGTGAAGATGAGCATGGCTTTCATCTTGTCATGTTTGTCCGCTTCTGGACACTCTGATGGGAGCGCTCTCCATCTTTCTTCTGCTTGTCGTTTGAAGTAAAAAAAAAAATGCAAATATTTAGCGCAACAGCTCTTTAAAGTGCCAGGGCCTAGCTTCTCGTAACCAATCAAGCAACCACCACCATTTTTACATAAATGGAAGGGACCTACAGTTTAATGCCGAATCCGAACGGCGATTTGAGAAGCTTTTTCATGACAACAATACTCTCGGATGTTTGTCAGACGCTCGCGAGAGGTGGGACCGTGAAAAAACTTGTTGGTATTTTCTGGGATACGAACTTGGAACCTCGTGCGTAGTCAAGTGCTATCTTTGATTAAACAAGTTTTAGGGGAGGAAGGACTGAGCTTTGGACCATTGACAGGTCTTGTTCTGATCCCCTTCTTACCAGTTCATCCGCCATCTCATTCCCTGGAATTCCTTTGTGGCCTGGGATCCACCAGACTATTACATGGTGGCTATGGATGAGCATTTTACGCTAGTCGCGGCAGCGTTTTATTAGCTTAAATTTGATTACCGCGGATAAGGCGGCCTTTATAGCACCTTGGCTATCTATGTAAATATCAATCTCTTTCCTAGTAACAAGTTTCGTGGATAGTTTTCTTGCCGCCTCTGCTATCGCTAGGTCATCGAGCACTTACGGGCATGCTTCCATTTTGTCCCGGGGGGACTGCCAGTGGATCGATGCTAGCATTTGAAAGGAGATTTGCTACAAGGCTTCCTAACAGAATGTACCGGAAAAACCGAAGAGCCATGAGGAAAAGAAACTGGCCTTCTATACCGACGGCTCTAAGATAGACATTGGCACGGGAGCCGGAGTTTATTGTGAAACCCTAGGAATTGCGTCTTCAAGCCGAAGTCATAACTATTATACAGGCTGCTAAAATTATAAGCGAGAGTAGTATTGTTCGTAAAACGATCACTGTCTATATAGATAGCCAGGCAGCCCTAAAGGCTCTGGATTCTGCTGTATTAGGTCGAAACTTGCGAGGATCTGCAAATCACTTTTAAACGAGATAACTAGAGCCAATGTGGTGACCCTTTGCTGGGTACAAGAATATATGGGTATGGGAGGAAACGAAAGGGCTGACGAGCTTGCTAGGGAAGGCTCGGCGCTGCATATATCGCGGGCTCTTTCTTTTGTAGTGATTGCAATTAGTTCCTTACGGAAGAACATAGAAGATGAAGCCACCGCTGGGTTCATCTGCATACATGCGCAACGGCCAGGGCGCTATGGCCCGCCTTTTACAAGAAAAGATCAACGTCTCTGGTGAAATTATTCGTCATAACGCACGGGTCATTTCCGGCATAATTACTAGTAACTTTGCCATTGGCATTCATGCGTAATGACTCGGTGTACTGCACAACGACTAATATAGAAGTTGCAGGGATGAAGAAGAAATTGAATCAGCTGTGTGATTGTCCCGCACTATCCGTCATAACAATGAGGACTCTTGGTAGTTACTTCTTCGCGGAGTTGGGGCACTTAGGTAATGTAGAATTGGTGGACCACCTGAATTCATATCACTATCTGGGTGGTTCTAACAGCGGACCATCTCTACAGTGTTTCCAGGGTTAAATAATTGAAAACAATGGGCCTGAGCGGTTGGTCTATGTGAGCAGTGACTCTTTCGTCACAAGACACCCATATACCTGACCACTATACATTGAAAGAATGCTTCAAAACCGCTTTCGGATAGCTGCTAATTACAAAGACCTACCTCGGTTCAATAAGAGAGGATTGACAGAAGACAAGCTAATAGAATTTTTATTTTTACAATTTCTTAAGGAATTACGAAACTTTATGATGAATAGCCTATAACCATCCTGCAGATGCCGGATACACAGATATGTAATCTGCATTAAACTCCGTGCAGTCGTTTTCAAGTTTATTGCAAATATACGAATGCACATAAATGGGTAGAAATTGATAATGTCTCCAGCATCTGTTTATAGTCGGCAGTAAGCAGCGTTGCGCCATAAAGTGCAATTTAATAGCCTGGAAGAGATACTACGAGTTTTCATCTAAAAGTTCTCAAATTAAAAAATTCATTACTTGGGTTATCCTTGCGAATGAATAGTTGTCCCTGATGATTACTCATCTCTGATGGTCATTCGTGGATAACCAGTAATCCCCGTGTTTGGAAGTCATTCACGCTTGGTCCTCAATAAACACTAGTCCTCGTTTCTTAAGTCATTCTTGACTTGCCGTTTGTAGTCGCTGGTCGTTTCAATCAATCGTTTTTGGTACTCAATGAATGTTGTTAGTCATTGATGATTGGTAACTATAATACTTTGTCTTGACTGGTTGACACTCTTCTAGAACTTAGTCGTGTTTCATGTTTATAATAGAGTTTCGCCTCAGAAAACCATTCATGAATGGTACTCCGTCATCAGTTGATAGGCTGTGCGATGTATTTGTATTTGTATTTAGTCATGACTAATTAATCTCGACTTCTAGTTTGTAGTCTCTGGTTTTCATTTGTAGTTGATACTCCGTAGTCATCTGTTGGTAGCCCCTGTCTCTAAGACACAATTGTTTTGGTACTCTATGACTCTTGTTCATCGTTAGTAGTTGGTAGCTACTCGTATTTAGCCTTCGCGACGTATTAATATTTATACTCAGTAATGACTAATTAAAAGTCGCCGGCTGTTTTATTCTTAGATGGTACACCCGTCTAATGGGACACATTATAACTACGATAAGGTTAGGTTAGGTCAGGTTGGCTGTCCGCACGAGAGCGCAGACACACTTAGACCAGTGAAGTTCCTTAGTGATAAGATGGATCAAACCATTAGGCCACAACCAACCGGAGCTTTTGATAAAGCGAAGGATGCACATGACGTCTAAGGACGTCAGATTGCCGAGGTCTTCAGGGAAGGGGGACCCTAGAAGGAGCATTCTTTTATGCGATAGAGCTGGACAAGTGCATAGGAGGTGAGGGGTGGTTTTATCACCCTCCTCGTCACTACAGCTCCTGCAGAAGTCGTTGGAGAAGAGACCAAGTCTTTTGGCGTGTTGGACTATAAGATAGCGTCCAGCGAGAACACTGAAAAAGCTGGGCGTAAACCGAACAGTATCAGCTGACAATACACATTTCGTACTGCGTCTTCACATTAATAGAAGCATACAACTTATTAGAAGCAAACTAAAAATATAACTTAATTATCAAAGCGATAGCAATTTTATTTTCCAGTTGCTAACACCTTAATTAATCCCATTCCGCTTGCAACTTTCTAATCACTTCATGTAGTCAAAGTCACAAGTTTCACAACTAGGACTTCCATCGGGGTGCAGCAAAACTTGTGTTCCTTAAACTTTCTAACAAATCTCTTTATCCTTGGTGCAAACTAAAACAACACCAACAATAAAGAGCAAAGAAATTGCTCCTTAGACATTTGGAATGTCGTTGTTAATTTGAAACTCATTGTAGGCTGGTGTACAATTAAACCCCTTCGCAGAAGAAAACTTACGCTCAAAGTTACCTGCCCTTAGTGCTTCGAATATATGTATGTAGCTAGTATAGGGTGCGAGCAAGGAACAGTGCAAAACAAAGTCCTTTAACTGTGTTTGCTGCTTATTACGTTCGCAGTAGAATAAAGTAGTGCTGATTAAAAACGTAGCAGCAACGTGTAACTACAACCAATCTGTTTGCCTCTTTCGTGCGGTGTGTGTTCGACGAAAGGAAATGGGGTGACATATTATAAGGAAACAACCCTGTGGCCTACAAATCAAGCCTTCTATCATCGTCATTGACAAACGAAAAAGAACCGAACTTCATAGTGCAACAATTTAATTTCAATCAGCCTCCAGCCTAAGTTACCCTCATCTCACACGACCACCACCGCAGATAGTAATAAAGGCACAGACACATAAGAAGGCTTAATTTGCCCCCACGGTGATGCGCGCGGCATTGTAATGGGGGTGGTATGGTACACACAAAACTTTTTGCATAGTCCCTCAACAGAGATCTCCTCGAGTAGTATCTCAAGGATTTAATATACAACTTCAAGTACGATGTTTTCATCCCGTGCCAGTGCCAGTGTGTGTGGGTGATGATGACATGAATCTGAGTCTATTGTTTTATGCTTGGACAGAAAAGGACACCCACCCACCCACCCACGAGTCATTTGCATATAAATTTTAATTTAACAAAACTTCTCGTCCTGATGTATTATTATTATTATTTTTTATTATTAGGGTAAGATTGGGAACACACAAAAAAAAAAAATAAAAATATAAAATAGCAAAAGCAAAACGCCATCCAATGCAGAGAAAACTGCGAAAGACTACGCCATTCATCTGCACTATGTCCTACATTTGCAGATTCACTGGGTTTCAATCTCCCCTCCCCTCGCATACATTATGTGTGCGTGTCCTTTTCTCTTCTCCCGTCATCGTTGGCTTGATCTCCTTATCTTTAGTACTCCAGCCAGTGATGTGTTTCTCGTTTCATAATAACATATTCTTCTTCCAACACACAAAGAATGTGTAATTATGGGGAAAATAGGACAGAATGGTCCTATTGTGGGTGTGTTTGCTTATGCCTATGACGGTGTGTGTGTATGTGTCAGGATGGCGGAGATGAACAATGCGAAGATATTTTAATTATGTTAAGTTTCTGTTCATTTTTTTTTTTTTCGTACATGGAGATGAAATTTTGAAGAGACTACTACATCTACTAACTGCTAATGGTGATGTTTTGTCATTGGATGGACTTTTTTTTTTTCATATACATAGTTGGAATTCCTAGGGAAACTAGGGATACAATGGAATGCCCACCAAGGGGTGGGTGGCTTTTGGGTGGCTCTATTGTTTCATCAAGGTTTCTTGAACAATCTCTGAATCTTAATAGAGTGCGAAGCGGATCAAAAATTTAGAGGACCTCGACTGAGGTGCTTTGAAGTCCTCTCGATTCGTGGAAAATTGTCGGGGTTTTCTAACGGTTTAGCAAGTAGATGGAAGTGACGAGAGGAAATGGTGGTGTTAAGGGAAAGGCTATTTTGTACTCTCTGCCTTTAAAAACCACGTTCACTATGCTTAGAACGTCACGGGACTCTCAGTCAAATTCCAAAATTATCAGTGTGTCATGGTATGTACTCGTACTATACGAGTATACCTATATAAAGGGTGTTTCATTAAGTGCGATACATCTTTGAATTTATGTAAAACAAATTGTATTTGAGGTGTAGCGGATCTTTTGATTTCAAGTTAAAGAGCATTCGATATCATTATGTTTTAAAAATAATATCTTTCAAGTGGCCTCCACGGATTTGCTTGACGTTGGTCATCCGAGAGGTCCAATTTTGGATAGCTGGGGCATATAAGTTGGCCTCAATCTCGCCAATGACGTGAATAATGTTGTCTTTAAGGTCGGTTATTGTTGTCGGCTTATTAGCATACACCAGAGAATTAACGTTACTCGAAAGAAAACAGTCTACGGGCGTCATATCGCACGATCTTGGCGACCAATTGACGTCGGCTCTTCGTGAGATTACGCGACGCGGAAACTTCGCCTTCAATATCTCCAGCATTTCGTTCGACAAGTGGCACGTCGCACGAATGAATTTCGGCCAAACAAACTCGATTATCATGGACCGGTACCGCTCCCCGTTGACAGTCTGCGTCCGCCCACGCTTATCTTTGAAGAAATAAGTTCCGATTGCTGGCCGCAGCAAACAGTGATCCTTTCGGTATGCAAAGGTGTTGGCATAATTCCTCTTGAAAATCGACAATTTTGTTTCTCCACGTAGCCATTCAACCAAAAATGTGCCTCGTCGCTGAATATGATTTTTTGACCAAAATTGGGATCGGTTCCCTAATGCTCCGGTGTGGAAAAATCGCATCATCACCTCCCCGTGGTGCCCGCTGGATAGCTATCTGATAGTGAACTAACGATGAGCGTATGCTGAGTCTGACGATATATGTACAGCTGAACACTCAGACCTGCGTAAGCACATCTGGGTGAACTTCAGCGCGCATATGTTTAACCCGACAAGGCATCTCTTTTTGACCTGATCGGCTGAAATATGCGTCTCAGAAGTCTAGCAAGAGCTCCTCAGAAGGAGGACGTGCGGCGGATGAATTCTCCCCATGGAATCAACGGTGACATCTACAGACCAGCGGATACCTTACCGGAGCTACTTCGACATATTTGGAGCTGAGGTCTGTAAGGATTTTCAATACTACGTCAGGGTATTGAAAAAGAGATGATGGCGGATGAACCCTTAATGGGCCAACGGTAGCGCTCATATCCCCGAAGTGGGTTACTGACATCGGTGTATCCGGCCCCTCGTCCTAGGGGTTGCAAAAACAGGATTTGGTCCTCCAGGTTGGGGGTTGTGCCGTCGGGTTAACTTCCCCACCACGTAAAAAACTTTCGGTTACGAAGCAACCAACAGCCTCGGATACGGATGATTCTACTGTTGACGACCCAAGCAAACGTAAAAAGGACAGCGAACATCGTGTCTGCACGTGGAATGTTAGGTCCCTCTACAAACCACGTGCAGCCGAACAACTTGCGGAGGCCCTAGAGTGTCTCAAAACAGACATTACCGCCATCCAAGAAGTGCGATGGGATGGGCCGGGCAAAAGGAGTATGAAAAACTGCGACATCTACTACGCCGATTTCTACAGACAACAAGGACAGCGTCTATTCGGGTGCGGATTTGTCATTGGAGGCAGACTTAGGCAAGAAGTCTTGAGTTTCCGGCATGTGAACGAGCGCCTGATGACTATCCATATCAAGGCTAAATTTGCCAACATAAGCCTAATATGCGTTCACGCCCCTCACGAGGAGAAGGACGATGCGACAAAGGATGACTTCTACCACCTCTTGGACAAGACGTATGAGTAATGCCCTAGCCACGACGTTAAAATTATCCTAGGTGATTTTAACGCAAAGCTAGGAAATGAGGAAGTCTTTAGTAGCGTGATCTGAAAGCACAGCCTGCACGACATCACATCCGACAACGGACTCAGGCTAATCGACTTTGCAGCGGGACGAAACTTTGTCGTAGCTAGTACGCGGCTCCCACGTCTCGACATTCACAAAGGAACATGGCTCTCCTTTGATCGAAAAACTGTCAACCAAATCGATCACATTGCGATCGACGCAAGGCACTCTTCCAGTATTCTGGGTGTCCGGACTTTCCGAGGAGCCAACGTGGACTCGGATCACTACCTAGTTGTGGCCAAGGTACAGATGCGGATATCCAGAACGGAGCGAAATTAACGAAATACTGTGAGGAAATTTGACGTCGGGCGGCTACAATCGCAAGAGGCCGCCAGAACCTTTGCCGATCGTGTTTCTTCTAATCTTAATCTAAGTCCTATGCCGCCAGCAGCAAATGCGGAAGAACAGTGGCAGCGTTGCCAACAAGCCATCAGAGATGCCGCCTCTGATGTACTGGGTTTCTCTCGGCCACCATAACGAAACCCCTGGTTTGATGAGGAATGCCGGCAAGCACATGCAGCAAAACAAGAGGCGTACAAAACGGCGCTGCATAAAAGGACTAGAGCTGCTTACGAGCTCTACGTGCGCAGGAGAAAAGAGGAATATCGACTTCTCAGAAAGAAGAAAAAGGAGCATGAGAAGCGCTCGATCGAGGAGATTGAGAGATTTTATTGCAGAAATAATGTTCGAAAATTCTACCAAAAGGTAAAAAGAACATGCCAGGGCTTCAAAGCCAGGAGAGAAGCCTGCAGGGCCGAAAATGGCAATATAGTAGTAGAATCGCAGTTGGTGCTGAGGATATGGAAGGAACACTTCTGCAGACTGTTAAACGGCGATGATGACCAATATTCCGCTGTCAGGCACAATGAGCCATTCAACAGTGACGATGACAGTCAAGATTCCCGTCAACCCGATCAGAATGAAGTGAGGATAGCGATATCTAAACTCAAATCCAACAAAGCTGCTGGAGCCGACGGCCTTGCCGCTAAACTTTTCAAGGCAGGAGGAGATGAGTTGGTAAGGAGCATGCACCAGCTCATCTATAAAATCTAGTCGGATGAAAGTATGCCCAATGAATGGAACCTCAGCATCGATTGCCCGATCCTGAAGAAAGGAGACCCTCTGAACTGCGCCAATTACAGAGGTATAAGTCTCCTCAACATCGCATATAAGATCCTGTCTGCCGTATTATGTGAACGCTTAAAACCGATCGTCAACAACCTGATAGGTCCTTATCAGTGCGGTTTAGGCCGGGAAAGTCCACCATTGACCAAATATTTACACTACAGCAGATCTTGGAAAAAACGCATGAATACCACCTTGATCAAAAAGTTCCCGGAATTCATTCAAAAAATTAAAAATACAAGTATATTAATCTAAATCTATATTGTCCCCTTCAAAGTAATCCCCATCGACTGCAACACACTTATGCCAGCGCTTGATCCAATCTTCGAAACATTTTTATCTTCGGTTTTCTGTATGTCCATCAGTGCTTCCTGCGATTTTTCCATTACTTCCTCTCGGCTGCTGAAACGCGTTCCCCGTAATGGTTTTTTAACTCGATTGAACAGAAAGAAGTCACAGGGAGCCAAATCAGGTGAATTCGGTGGCTGTTGGATGGTATTTGCTGCATTTCTCGTCAAAAATTTACGAATAATGATGGCACTGTGCGACGGTGCGTTATCATGGTGCAAAAGCCACGAGTTTTCTGCCCACAATTCTGGTCTCTTTCGGCGAATTGCTTTACGCAAACGTCTCATAACGCCCAAATAATACTCTTTGTTTACTGTCTGGCCTTCTGGCAAAAATTCATGATGCACTACACCGTTGTAATCCATGAAAACCGTCAGCATTGCCTTCTTTTTTGGCTGAAAATGTCTGCCACTGCGTTCATCGTCTTCGATTGACTCACGACCACTTTTGAACCGCTCGTGCCACTGGTAAACGACCGTTTTCTTTAGAGAATCGTTGCCGAAACACTTTTCCAACATTTCCAACGTTCGCGCACCATTAAGTCCGTTTTTTTACGCAAAATTTAATACAAGTTCGTTGTTGCAAATTTAAATCCATTTCTAAAAAATCGCCAACACACACAGAGATAGATGTACTCTTGGCTACGTAACTTTCGCAAATGTCAAGCTATGACGCTAAGATTTAGAGGGAATATGAACAACAGATGTACCAACAAAGAAAACAGAACTCAAATCGGAACGATGGGAGCGCCACACGGTTTTTATTCCGGGAACTTTTTGATCAAGGTGGTATAAAATCGATACGCACCACCTCTTCATCGATTTCAAAGTTGCCTATGATAGCGTGTATAGATACGAGGTATAGAGAGCCATGTCTAGTCTTGGCATCCTTGCCAAGCTCGTCCGTTTGTGCAGAATGACGATGGAGAACTCTCGCTGCTCCATCAAAGTCGGTAAGAATATCACCGAACCATTCGATGTCAGGAAAGGTCTTAGACAAGGTGACGCGCTATCATGCGATCTCTTTAACATAGTACTTGAGAGAATTGTACGAAACTCACAAGCCAACCCCGGAGGTACAATCTTTTACAAGTCTGTACAACTACTCGCTTATGCCCTATCTCGAACTACTAAGGTAACTCTCTATAAGACACTAATCATCCCAGTCCTGCTGTATGGCGCAGAGGCATGGGCTTTGGCAAAACCGGATGAGGATGCCCTTGGATGCCAGAAGAGTTCACATACAGCGACTAAGATGGCTGGGTCATTTAGAGCGGATGAAGCCCAACGTTCCCGCTAAGAAAGTCTTCGAATCCACCCCGGATGGACGCCGCAGCAGAGGACGACCTCGCGGTAGGTAGCGCAAACAATTGGAGGGGGACCTCAACCAACTTGGCGTGCGCAACTGGAGGCAGCTGGTTCGTAACCGCGCTGGCTGGAGAGTTTTGTTGGTTGAGGCCCAGGTCCACCCCGGACTGTAGCGCCATCTAAGTAAGTAAGTTCCCACTGCTCCAGAGCCCAGCCATGAACGCATGGAAGGGTCAGTAGGCTGAGTCCAGTTCGTAAACAATTTTAATTTTGTACGGATACAGGCCCAAGTTTTTTCGCAATTCGCCAAGTTGAAGCGTACGAAAGGTCAAGTTCGTGTCATTTTGGTTCTCGTGCACACTCTGTGCCACCACAGCAATATTTTCGGCCAATCACGCGTTTCGTTGACGTACTGAGACTGCTCGATCATCCACTGAACCACTTTCCTCGAATTTATTCATAATTCGCTGAATGGTGAGCTGGGAAGGATGCTCATTACGACCGTAACCGTACGTAACGTGTGGAACGTTCTGCGAACAGAACTCGCATTTTGATAACAAATGTTTGCGATTCAGATTCGTTGTTGAAACATGCAGCGCTCTATGGTAAAATGCTGAATATGACAGAGCACAATGACAGCCAAATATTTTCAAATATGGCCGCAGTTGGCTTAAATATTATTGAAAGACTCTTGTGGATATGCCCTAGGACATTTTTATATCTAAGGTATATGTTATGAAATACCGAAAACCTTTGAGCGGTTCTAGAAATTAGTTAGAATAGGCTGATTTGCCTTGAGCGCCAGTACTTTTATCGTACCCACCTCTTAAAAATGAACTTGTTTCCTCTTTAAGAACTGTTTACTCAAGAGCATTCTGGCACGAAAAGGTCATCCTGACTCAATTAAGTTTAGTCGAACTGGTTTTGAATTTCACTCTGAATTAGTTGTGCGTTCCTCTTTAACCCTAGAACCTTACCCATAATCGGAGTGGACTTATCCTACCCTGAGTGCCAGGGCACCCTGTAATTTTTTTGAGATATTTTTGTAAATAAAAGTCTTCTAACGTTTTTAATATTTGAATTCTTCTCTTAGGCTAACATTTACATAGAAAAATACCAAACCTATGTTGCCGATTGTTAAAAAAATATTTCTAATGAAAGTTACCACAAAGTGATACAGTACCCCGGGGACTGCACCCCACTTGGTGGAGTGTTTTCTTTGTACAATCATAATTTCATTTAAGTTCTGCAAAATCGAAGAAAATCTAAGGATTAACTTCTAACTACACAACGCCGAGCCCACTTCAATAGGACTAAAGCTAAGCGATATGGTATCACACGATCCGTTCTGTATCTTCATATTTTGAACTAAATCATTGCGAATATGTTTGGATACATATGTATGTCTACTCTGAGCGTCGGAAAAGTTTAAGCCTGAGTTCTTATCGCTGGCCAAGATGCGATGGTATTAAAACCTTAAAACCTTATGGGATGGCAATGGTGTAGTGATAACGTCATCAATTGCCACGCTAATGGTGCATGGTTTAAACCCTGATATCAGCAAGCGTTTATTTATTTATCGCGAAATATATTATATAAAGTCATCCGATCAATTGCCAAAGCTTGTGTGAACATTACGGCGAAGGCATAACACTGGCAGTAGCTTGGTTATGTGGCTGGAAAAATTGTTCGCTTTGTTGATGATGATTTGCCTATGACATCGGTTATCGGGAAAAAGTATACTGTGAATCAGAAGCAAAGACAAACAAATAACAAAATATCTTCCCTGTTATCTGGACGCCACCATCTTCATCGACATTGAGGGTGCTTTTGACAATGCGACTTTTGACTGCATGTGCGACTCGGCCAGACAACACGGGGTAGATGGAACATTAGTGTTGTGGATTAAAGCAATGCTAATGAATAGAACTTTGGTAGTGGATGCGGATTGTGGTCGATATGTTATGACAGGGATAAACAGGGGCTATCCGCAAGGTGGCGCTCTGTCTCCATTGTTATGGTGCATGGTGGTCGACTCCCTGTTGAACAATCTAAACAGTTCTAACGTCTACGCTCAGGCATATGCGGATGATGTCGCTGTACTTTCAGTCAGGCCATGCTTGGCGACGGTCTGTGCTAACGCGCAGGCGGCGGTGGACATGACCGATGAATGGTGTAATAGGAGTGGGCTTTTGGTGAATCCTCTTAAAACGGAGGTTGTTCTTTTTACGAGACTGACTCAGCCAGTTCTAAAAGGTGTCACCATTCGCATTTCCAATGAAGCCAAATATCTGGGAGTGATTTTAGATAAGAAACTTCATTGATCTAAACACGTCGAGTCGAAAACGTCCAAGGCGCTCTCAATTTTCTGGCAGTGTAAGGGTGCTTTTGGCAAGACTTGGGGCTTGTCACCGAGTAAGGATCTCTAGATCTACATGGCTATGATAAAACCATTCCTCGCATATGCGTCGGTTGTTTGGTGGAAGGGCTCTCGCGTAAATATGTGGTTGCCTTTTGCGCGAAACTCCAAAGAATGGATTGTCTCGGCTGCACGGGAGCCCGAGTACGCCTGGCTCTGCTCTGGACGCTTTGCTGAAATTACCTCCCCTCGAAACTTATATCATGGGTTGCACTATCAAAGCCATCCATCGTCTTAGGCGGGGCGGTTTTTGGTATACTCCACACTGGAATTTTGATGAACTTGCGCGACACTTATCTTACGACTCCTGTCGTTTGGATATGCCGTCTGATGCAATGACACCAGAACTCCAGCTGATGCGCGAATTCAGAGTCGACTTTCTTTGTGCCCAGGCCTGGCTTCGGCCAGAGTCTGAGCCGGGAATGGAATGTAGTCGTATTTTCACGGATGGTTCCAAAACCAGTCAAGGGTCTGGCGTTCGTGTTTTCGTGGAAGTCGACAACATTAGACTTTTTTTCTCGTTAGGCAAATATGCCTCCGTTTTCCAAGCGGAAACTTATGCAATCCTAATGGCCATGAACTATGTTGTGAAGAACAGGTGGCATTTGTGTCTGTAGTGACAGTCAGGCTGCGCTTAAGGCCTTGCTTAACCACTTCCAAAATAGTTCGTGAAACCAAAAACTCTTTGAACTCGGTCGCAAGGCTGTGTCTCTTATCTGGGTCCCAGGTCACACTGGGATCTTGGGGAACGAGATCTCCGATGAGATTGTTAAACAAGGCTCAGATGAGGATTTCTCAGGTCCCGAGCCCGCGTTGGGTTTTCCAGCGTCCTCGGTTAGAGCTTCCATTGACGATTGCGTCTCTCACGAGCATAATTGTGTGTGGCGTGACTCTCCAGGTTGCTGGTTGATTAAACGCATGCTCCCGGACGTCTGTAAGAAATCAGCGGCATTCTTGCTGTCTCTCAGCAGAAAAGACTGTAGACCACTTATTGACGTATTGACAATCCACTTTACTTTTGCCAAGCACCTTAATGTGTTGGGCTTAAGTGACACTACAATCTGCGACGCTTGTGGAGAGAGCGACGACACCGCGGAATATTATCGCTATGAGTGTTCGGCCTTTTCTCGTATCAGGTGGCAGATCTTCGGTGCGGATGTGGTGAGTGCTGGTACTGTAATCACTGAAGTGATTGCTTGGCTTTCTTAGAAAGACAAAGAAATTCCAATAAAATGGGTAAATCAGGGTTTGCTCTCTGGCAGTACAATGGACTAGTTGCGTCTGAGAGCGTTTCCTATCCCGACAAAAAAAAAAAAATAAAAAATCTGGACCTCTGATGCATAAACAACTGAGCTTCAAACTACTACACTAAACCTTTCTCTCTCTATCTATCCTGTCCAATGCCTGCACTGTGTGTAAACATGTTAAGGGTATTCATAACCCATTGAGTGCGCGCAAATTATAGGAAAAAAACTATAGTAACAATCTGAAAGTACTCAGTTGTATCCTCGCCACGTAGGGTCTGCAATAATTCCCATGTTGGTCGTGTTGTGACCGCAAGCATTGCCTCTTAATATTATCCCAACCATAGCCATGCAGTCTTTTCTACTCAGATTGAGAAGGAATTTTTCATTGCTTTTATCAGGTTCTATCACAAAATACTTTTGGTGGTTTTGCAAGAATCAAAGCTACAGAGTCTCTTGTTATGTACAGAATACCAATGAGAGTCGACCTAATATCGGATTTTTGCTAACTTAATGCCAAGGATCGGCTTGGAAGTCGAAGGAAGAGTATCTGAACTCATTTTCGCAAGTGCGTCATAGATTTCATTGCCTTCAACTGACCCTAGATCCAAATAAGATAAACCTTATTCCATTTGGAAAGCTTGTTTAGTCTGTTTTAGTACGTCTGTTCTTGGTGGTGTCTGTGCGCTCGTTATATATTAAACTCCGTTTTGCGGTTTATATTGTTTAATATTCACATTGCCTCTTCGAGCACGTTCCACCAAATGAGAACTTAAAAAAAAAATATGGAGGTAATTTCCTCATAAATTCGAATCAAATTCGAATCCAAAATGGAGACATTTGGAGTGTTCTCATTTGGGGGACGTTTACATTGGACATTTGCAATAATAATGGAATATAATCGATGCGTTCAATGTTTGTAATTTTAAATTTAGTTTTTGGCGACAACATCGCCTCTCCGTGTATGAAAAAATGTTCGGTCTGGAATACCGTGTCGTTATTTTGCTCATAACGCCTTACCTAGACTTCACGAGATCATTTCTAAGCACCTATCCGAGCACGGAAGACTGCAAAAATGACAGAACGCCTAACGAGCGCTTCATAGCTGTGTACACCGATGGATCCAAAATGGAAATAGGTGTAGGAGCAGGCATCTTCTCTGAAACGCTTGGTTTTTCCATGTCAGCAAGGCTTCCGAACTATAGCAGTGTTTTCCAGGCAGAGGTCCTAGCAATGACAATAGCAGCCCGTGAGACTGCGATAAGGGCAATACCACGTCAGGATAACACATTTTACATCGATAGCCAGGCAGCGATAAAAGCAATATCTGCTATAGAAATAAAATCGAAGTTTGTGAAGTGTTGTAGAAAAGAGCTTAAGGTTCTTGCAACACGGCACGAGGTAAAACTCTGCTGGGTCCCTGGTCATGAGGGCTTACCAGGGAATGAGAAACTAAAACTCAGACCAATCTGACCCCTCAAACTCGAAGCAGGGAACAAAGCCCCAACGGAGGCAAACAACAGGTGGGCCTCTTTAGATACTTGTGTCACCACGAGGAAGCTATGGCCTACATTCGACAGAGCCAGAACCAATAGACTCATGCACTGGGATAGGAAATCCCTCTCTACTTCAATAGGAGTCATTACGGGGCATAGCACTATGCGATACCAAATGAAAAAGCTACGTGTGACGAACGAATACCTTTGTAGAGGCTGTGGTGACGAGGAGGTTCAGGATGATACTACTGCCCAGCGCTTTATCATTTGAGAAATAAGTTCCTTGGACAACACTTCTTTAGGGATTTAGAAGAGTTGTCCAGCAGACCGATAAACGACATCGCAAAGTTCATCAAATCCTCCGGATGGTTTGTATCTCGTGCACAGTAAGTACTAAATACTTTCGAGTTATTTTCTGCTTTTCACGAGGAAGGGGTTCTCTAATCTATCCCCTTTCTCCCCATGGGTATCACAATGGGTCTATATGGACCTGAGTACGGTGTAGAAAGTTTCTATTCCCTACACCAGCCCACATACCTTTCCTAACCTATTTTGCTTAGAGTGCAGAAGAATTATATATTATAAGTGGTGCCAGAGCCCTTAGTGTAATAAATTTTAGTGAATTTCTAAAGAAGCTCATTTCGATTTTGCCATTTAACCCTCTCGGGAAAAAAGCTTTGTATCTTTTGCCGAACATGATGACTGTGGTCGTATTAATTGTAGGGATCATGGACAATGAATATTGCTTTGAATTGATGGATAGTGCCTTTGCATTGATTGCAAACCGCACTCGAAGATATTCCTGATACAAGTACACAAACGTGGTCTGGTTAGCATACACTTGAATGGAAGCACCATTTAAATAACATTTACTTTCCATGTCCATGTAATGCCTTTTACTGCACAAAAGTGGAGTAACTAACTACTATTCTGGAATTATCTTACTTCCAAAAGCGCCGACATAATTCCAAATATTGAATCTTTTCCTGGCTGCGGAGAAGTAACATACAGTATATAAATATTAAGGATATAGTGTTAGTGCTGAAAGATATGGGCAAAAAGAAAGACTTTAACTTTATGAGCGGAAGTATGTTCCTGGATGTCATTGAAATAATCGGCTCAATTCTGCGGGTGCTTTTGAACAAATCCATGAGGACAGGAATATTTCCTGATGGATGGAAGGAATCTATTGTTCGACCTATTCAGAAAGTACAGAATACTGTCTTGTGTGAAGAATTCAGACCGGTAAATATGCTGCCTTTATATGAAAAGCTATTCGAAAAACTTGTAGAGAAGCAGTTTAGGAGCTATATAGGGGAAAATAATTACATCATGCAATATCAATCGGGATTTAGAAAAGGATACTCATGTGAGACGGCTTTAAATTGGGTGATAGAAAACTGGAAAAGCCTAATGGATCAACGGAAAGTAATTGTAGCAGTGTTTCTGGATTTCAAGAGAGCTTTTGAAACGGTGGACCGGGAGATTCTAATAAAAAAAACTGATTAAGTATGGGGTCAATGGCAATGAACTGAAATGGTTTGAGTCATATCTAAACGGTCGCACTCAACGCACAATAGTAACTGAAAGTATCGCGGATCCAATTGAAATTAAAATAGGAGTATCCCAAGGCTCGGTATTGGGTGTTTTTCTATTCTTAATATATATAAATAATATAAACGCAGCTGTGAAGTATAGCAAATTGTGTATGTTCGCGGATGATGCGCTCCTATTTGTCAGTGGAAGTAATTCAGGGGAATGCATCCAAAAAATAAACGAGGACCTGAAATCGGTGAGCAAGTGGCTAAAAGTGAATTAGCTGATGTTAAACATAAAAAAGACAAAGTACATGTGCATAAACAGTGATCACAGCGGATGTGTTAAAATTGATGGGGAAGACATAGAGCTTGTAAATGAATTTAAATATCTTGGTGTAATAATTGATGACCAGATGAGTTTGAGAGCCAATATTGATTATATATGTAAGAAAGTATCCAAGAAAATATATTTCCTTCGCAGAATTCGGCAAAAAATATCTACTGTTACAGTGATAAGAATATATAATGCAATGATAAGACCGCAATTCCAATATTGTTCAACAATACTTTATCTATCAACGGAAGGAGATTTAACAAGGCTACAAAGGCTCCAAGACTAACCCACATAAAGGATATGCTGGAAAGGCTTAAATGGCTAAGTATAAGGCAGCAAATCAACCTAAACGTCTTAGTGTTCGTCTTTAAAATGAAAAACGAGATGCTCCCAGACTATCTTTTTAACAATCTAAGATACATAAGTGAAAGTCAGCCTTATAACCTTAGAGGTGCTCAAAATTTTCGATTAAAACTGAAATCATCCGCGCGTGCTCAGAATACTTTAATGTTCAAAGGTTTGAAACTGTTTAATCGTCTCCCGAATGAGATAAAGAACATAAACAATTTGAAGAAATTTAAAGAAGAAATTGTGAAATTTTTAAAATCGGACAATTGAATTATAATATAAAATGATAACCGAGAAGCTAAAGGGCATATATTGCCAAATTTATGAACCGATATCTTGCTAACGCGTGCGTAAGTGTGTCCCCTCGCGCGGTTGGGAAGGGAAGATGAAGGGGTTCGAATATACATATATAAGATTTTTAGTTTTCAAGACACAGTCGAACCTCCGTAAGTCGAACATCCTTAAGTCGAATTTTCTATAACTCGAACGAATGTGTCAGAACTGAGCATGTGCTATCTGATTTTTGGATGCTCCATAACTCGAACATTCCATAAATCGAACACATTATTTGATCCCGTGACGATTCGACTTACATGGGTTCGACTGCATGTTATTTGTATTTACGGGATGTTACAAAGAACATTTCCCTTCCACTTCGAATGCATTTTCGCAAATGTTTGTATCTTTCTGCATCCTTACAGAATCGCAGTTGAATGCAAATTTAGAACTGTGTGTATGCCCTTACGAGGAGTCTTCCTGTGCAAATTTGTTCAACATGTTATATTGCTTAAAGTGCGTTGCAAAACTATATTTGTTTTAAGTTTTGTATACACAATTTTGCCTCTTGTATTTCTGAATCTCTGAAGAAACGTACGGACAACATTGGGGGCTACTACTTTGCGAACTTGCATAATATATTTTACGGAAAGAAATAATCTGAACGGGATGAATCTAAGATTTTGAAGCACAGGGTATTCCAAAGACTTTTTTTTTGCATTTTGCATAATTATGTGAAATCAATCTGTGATGTGTTCTTATGTGCCAACGGAAACCTCATGACTTTCAACGTCGAAATTTCGCAAATTATAGTACGGTTTGCTTTACGTCATTTTCAGATGCAAATTTTTGGAACTGCATGGTATTGCGAAGTAATATTTGCCTCGCAATTACACTGCAAAATTGTATATTATTTCGCAGTAAAAAAATGTAGAGGTCCTGTTTTACGAAAATTGGAAGCTTAGCAGGGTTCGTTTCTCATTGTCCAAACTGTAAGACGTTTTGAGTTCGATTTCATAGAGGGCTTTTAAAGATTAAACTTATCATAGTTAATTTTTAAATCTAATTTTAAAAATGTTCATACTAGCACGAGAAGTTAAGGAGTAAGTATGCTTAGCTGAGGTTCAAGTGCCATTTTGTTCAGGCGGAAATCATGACGATTAAGGAAGCCCTATTCCAGCTAAAATGTAGTGTATTATCTACTAGGGATATTAGCAGTCAAATGGCAATCAAGTCCCTGGAATCGTGCTCTTTCACTTTAAAGGCCGCCTTAAATTACCGGTTTCCTCTTACGGAGATGACAGAGCAGTTCAACAATCAACTATGCATTCCGGAAAACTGCAGCGTGGACGAGCTCGCCAGACAGGGTAAAACTCTAAGGATTCTGCCTAATAGGCAAGCCCTGGGTATGCCACTCGCTACATGTAAGCATACATCTACTAAAGCTGGACGCTTTTAGCAAAACTAACCACAGATGAAAGAACGGCTCAACGTGTCATATTTTAAAACAGATCTGTTCTAAGCTGGACCAGAAACGTAGGAATTGGTTAAGCTAAAGCGATCACAGATCGGTGTCCTCATTGGACACTATCTTATAGGCCAATATGCCAAAGACTTGGCCTCTTTTCTTACGACTCTGGAGGAGCTGTGGAGACGAGGAGGAGGAAAAAGCCATCCTTTACCTTCTATTTATTTATTTATTATTTATTTATTTCATTTATTCATCAATAGATTGAACAATCTGTTGATTACAAACATTAATTAAGTTCGACTAAATTTACATTACATAATTCGCTCAACTTAAAAATTAAATAAATTTTGGACAATTTTTTTAAAACTATCTCTTCTCATTGCTAGATCGACCTCATTGCAAACAGAATTATAGAGTATTGCTGAACGAGTTATTGGTTCGTTTAGACCATAATTTGTCCGATGATTGTGAACATAAAATAATTGATACCTGTTTCTTATGGTCCTTTCTGGAATATACAAGGAAACTAGCGCAAGTAACTCGGCTGATTTAACATTACCACTTAAGTTATCTTTTATAAAAATAACGCATTGAGTTTCTCTGCGGCTTTCTAGGGTTTTTAAGTCTATTGGCGCACATCTTGAAAAATAGTCAGGCATTCCGTCGGGCAATCTTAGAATTCGCAAAGCAAAACTCGTGAATCTTCTCTGAATTTTCTCTATCCTTATGACAGAATTGTTATAAAATGGAAACCAAATGACGCAACAGTATTCTAAGATTAGCAACACTAATGACATAAAAAACGTTTTTAGAGTATGTACGTCTTTGAAAACTGCTGAAGTTCTTTTTAGAAAACCTAACATAGAACTCGTTTTGGATAGAACAAAATCAATATGAGCCGAGAAAGTTAGTTTGGAGTCAAAAATAACACCAAGATCTTTTACCTCACTGACTTTTGAGAGGGGTTCATTGCCAAACTTATAGGTGAAAGTCACAGGCACCAATTTTCGGTGAGCACTGAAGATTTTGCGCTTTCAAATATTGAGCATGGTTGAGTTTGCACCACTTTAGAAAAAGTTCAATATCCTTTTGGAAACTGATACAGTCGTGGATTGAAGATATGGATGTATATAATTTCACATCATCCGCAAACATCAGACAGTCCGAAAATTTTAGAACAGCCGGAATATCATTCACGAACAAGTTGAACAAAAGTGGTCCCAAATGACTACCCTGTGGAAGACCTGACTCCACATTAATGAACTTGGATTTGAAACCATCAATTTGAACAACTTGTTTTCGATTCGATAAATACGACCGCAACCATTTCAAGAGCTTTGTGTTGAATCCAAGCTTTTCAAGTTTTTTTTTAATAATAGGCCATGGTGAATCCCGTCAAACGCCTTTACAAAATCTGTATAGAGAACGTCGACCTGTTTGTCATTTTCCATGGCATTTAAACAAAAATGGGAAAAAATGCACAAGTTTGTTGCAGTTGAACCACCACTCACCACTCCTATGCACATATCCAGCGCTATCACATAAAAGAACGCTCCATCTAGGGACCTCCTTCTTTGATAACTGCGGCGATTGACATCCTTAAACGTCATGAGCATCCATTGTTTTATCAAAAGCTTTGGTTGGTTTTAAGCGCAGTTGAGTGAATTTTTGAAAACATCCTATGCCCAGCATAGCTTTGTTAAAAAAATGAGAATTGAAAATATCTGATATTTTCTGCAGTTTTTCGGTATTTGTACTTTGGTCAGGTACATGTATGTAGATTTAATTAATCTATCTAACTTCTTGTCACCCCGTTCCCAATGGCAATATTAATTAGATTTTCATTCTCCTTCTGGATTGCACTACGGTGCACTACATTGAAAATAGATTAGTGTGTCAGTAAAATGTTGGATTCAACGATGTGGAAGTAGTACGCGAAGTGGAAAAAATCCATCGTTAGATGTCTGGGTCGTGGAAAATTAATGAACAATGAGGAAAATAGGTATTAATCCTACACAAACGATAAGTCCCATTTTGAATGCTGCAGAAAAAAAAAGAAAAAATAAACTAGAACAGGTGTGCACATTTGTCCATGGGGAGTTATGGCACAAGGGAGCAAATCGGAAAACATGGGGAGGTTTTGTAGGGTAAAATAAAAAGAAATATACGTGGGGAAATATGTAGGCATCTGATGTTTACTTTAAGTGCATAGTATATACCGCTGATTAGAGCTATGTGCAAACCTTATCTAAGCCCAAAAGCAAAAATTAGGAAACAAGTGATTCATACTTGCCTTTAAACGCAAGGGGTTACTTAATTAATAAGTACCAGTTTGCTGGGTTTGACCCTGATTTAGTATTCTTTCAGTTAGTTTACCAAACTTCGCCCGTGAAATGTAAAAAAAAAAAACGATTAATGCAAGCTTGATAGACAAATACTTCATAGGTTTTTAGTAGATCTTTTAATTGTTAAAAATTCTACCACTCGTCATTTTAGAGTAAGCAACCACAGAAATCTGAACGGCATTTGTTTCTCAATGGAAAGTCGCAGAGGTTATAGTGGTTCCGAAACTGAGATTATCACCAAACGACAAGAAATCGTACAGGGTTTGGCACAATGGATAGAACTATTCGCTAAGAAGGGTCCATCCAGAGCATCTACATTTGGGGACCTGCACCACGCAAGGGCCTAATTTCCTGGCAGCCTCATGGTGATAGGATTTTGATGGCCAGATTCCGGACTAGAGTACGACGCGTCACCATCATACAGTGTTACGCCCCAACGAATAGTTCGTCTGAGGACGAAAAGGAGAGCTTCTACAATCTCTTAAGTGCCGTCTTCAACACAACACCAAATGGAGACATTGTCATAGTGATGGGGGATTTGAATGCCAAGGTAGGCAAGGACAACGAAGGGCTCAAACATGTAATCGGGAAGCATGGACTAGGCAACCGCAATGACAACGGCGAAAGGTTTGTGGATTTCTGCAATGCCAACCGCCTTGTGATAGGTGGCACCATGTTTGAGCACAAGACCTGCCACAAAGTCAGCTGGGTTTCCAATGACAGGCAAGCAACCTCCAACCAAATTCACCATTTTGCCATCAGCCGCCGCTTTAGAAGTAGTCTCCTGGACGTCCGAAACAGGCGAGGGGCCGATGTGGGGATAGTACGTGATAACCATCTTATGATAGCTACTCTCCAACTACGCACTGCTGCAGTTTGAAGATCCCACGACAACACAAGAATGCCCAGGTTCAACATCGATAGACTTAATAATCCCTCAGTGCGCCAACAATTAAGGGAACACTTTTCGCTTCGGCGAGGAAGCAATTAGCAGCTCAATGCCCGCAACCATCCAAGACCATTGGTGTGCTGTGAAAAATGTTTTTACATCTGGTGCTGAAAGGATTGTCGGTCGATCGCAGGGAAGACATAGGGCGTGGCTTTCCGAGGATACCTGGAGATGGATTGACGAACGAAAACAGCTGAAAGCTCGCGTTGTAGCTACCCCAGCAGCAGGGAGAAGCAAGCTAGAATCCCTATATCGCATGAAGATGAGAGAAATTCAGCGTAGCGTGCGACGTGACAAGCGCAACTACATCAACGCGCTGGCTACAGAAGCAGAAGAAGCTGCACGGAGGTGCGTCAGCAGGAACGTCTACAGAATCACGAAAGAGCTAACAGGTGGTCGCAGCTCCAGCCAACACCCAGTGAAAAACCTAGACGGCTCCTTGCTTATTTCGGATGAGGACCAGCTCAAGAGATGGAAAGAGCAATTTGCTACGGTTTTGAACCGTGTATTTGCTAGCGATATGCTCCCAAATCAGATTGAGATGCCCGAGGTGAGAAGTTCCCAAATACGCACCACGATCCCCAGTAAAGATGAGATCATTACCGCGATCAAGGCACTCAAAACCAACAAGGCGGTAGGACTTGACGGTATTCCAGCAGAGCTCTTACGAGCAGCGCCCACAACATCGGCTGAGCTTCTGCTTCCACTTATAGAGAGAGCTTGGGAAGCTGAAAGCTTTCCTAACGAGTGGAAAAAGGGAATGATCGTCAAGCTTCCTAATAAAGGAAATTTAATGGAGTGCGGAAACTGGAGGGATATCTTTGTGCTGCCTGCTGTAGCTAAGATAATAGCTAAAACCATCTTGGAGCGAATCAAACAACATCTCGAAGACACACTCGATGCCGAACAAGCAGGTTTCCGTTCTGGATCCTCCTGTGCCGACCACATCAACACCCTGCAGATTATCATCGAACAGTGTGTTGAATATCGATCGCCACTGCACCTGCTGTTCATCGATTTTGAGAAGGCGTTCGATAGTGTCAGCAGGGAGTTTATTTGGCGTGCCTTACGCAGGAGAGGTATTCCCGATAAACTAATTGCTATTATCAAAGCTACATATGAAGGCTCCAAATGTCACGTTCTGCACAGGGGAAGGTTGTCTGAGGAATTTGAGATCCAAAGTGGGGTTAGACAAGGCTGTATCCTTTCACCAATATTATTCGTATTGGTGATTAGCGATATGCTTCATGCAGCTTTGTCGACGGGAAACGGAGGAATTCGATGGACTCTTACATCTCAACTGAAACATCTTGACTACGCTGACGATGTATGCTTACTCTCCCACAGAATTATGGACTTCCACCAAATGACAGCAGATGTGGAGAGGGAGGCAGGTGTCGTCGGGCTGAAAATTAATACGGCAAAAACTAAAATGATCAGCCTTGGAACTAACTCATCGGCTCAAATATGCATTGCTGCACAGCCGGTAGAGAGAGTAGAGGATTTCCAGTATCTTGGGAGTATTGTCTCGACCGATGGTGGAACCGAACTGGATATAGCCAACAGGATCGCCAAAGCAAAGCCCGCATTCGGGATGTTGCCCAAAATATGGCGAAGCAATGCAATCAGTTTGAGCACCAAGATAAGACTGTTCCGCTCCAACATTGAATCGGTGCTGTTATATGGTGCAGCACGTGGAGAGTGACCACTACTATCACTAGAAAGCTGCAAACGTTTGTTAATAGGTGTCTGCGCAATATCTTAAGGATTTTCTGGCCCAATCGTATCTCTAACGAACACCTTTACGAGAGAACGGGTCAGGAACCAATAGGCACAACCATCCAACGGCGGAAGTGGCAGTGGATTGTTCCGAAAGGGTGACAGTTCCATAGCAAACCATGCTATGCAATGGAACCCTCTAACTCAGGATGGCAGAAGACCTGGCGGTCCGAGGAGAACATGGCGCAGAACAGTCGAGAAGGAGGCACGGCAGTTAGGGAAAAGTTGGGGAGAACTCAGACACATTGCCAGAAACCGTACACGATGGCACGAAGGCGTAGTAGAGGCCCTAGGACCCAGAAGGGGATACAGGACATAAGTAAAAAAAGTAAGTAAGAAAAACACGTCGGCTACATTGGCACGGCCACATCGAGCGAATGGACAACAACGCTCCAGCCAAGAGAATCTTCGAATCTCAGCCCCCAGCATCGAGACGGCAAGAAAGGCTAAACCTTCGGTATAAAGACCAAGCTGTCGCGGATGCCAGAAAATCTGGTCTTCACAAGTGGAAGCAGCGTACCCATCGCAGAGGATGGAAGGCAGCTGTGTCTCAGGCAGAGGCTCTCCAAGGATCGGAAGCCCTTTAAGTAAGTACGTACATATATTCACTATTATTGAAAATATTAAGCTTTTCGTTAGAATTTGGTTCTATTCTACATAGCTTAGAAGGTAACGAATTGTCAACAGTATTAAGCGCATATGAGTCCACGGACTCAAAATCCTTAAACGTAAAACACGTAGGAACAGCATTGCGTGAAAAATTTATATTATACGTACAGAAGAGCAAGTCATGATCATAGATACCTGCGAGTGATAACTGGTCGAACAAGAGAACAGATTCAGAATTGGATACAATAACTAGGTCTAAAAGACTGTGAGTCGAATTCGGAGAAAAGCTTAGTCCGTTGCGTTTTGTCAGACTTTTCCTAATTTTACAGCGGAACCCCTAAGGAATATCAACAGCTCAGACCTAAAGCCTGAATGATCCCGAAGAATAAAAATAAAAAAGAAGAAGAACAACATAAAGAGTTGGTTTTGATTAAGTAATACAAATTGTCAAGCTATTGTATTGCCTTACGTTTATGCTCTTTCTAACTAATTTCGATGTGTATGGATTATTTTTTGGTGGGCAAAATCGCATCATCACCTCCTCGCGGTGCCCGCTGGATAGCTATCTGATAGTGAACTAACGATGAGCGTATGCTGAGTCTGACGATATATGTGAAGCTGAACACTCAGACTTGCGTAAGCACATCTGGGTGAACTTCAGCGCGCATATGTCTAACGGGACGAGGCATCTCTTGTTGACCTGATTAGCTGAAATATGCTTCTCAGAAGTCTAGCTAGAGCTCCTCAGAAGGAGAACATGCGGCGGATGAATTCTCTCGATGGAATCAACGGTGACGTCTACAGACCAGCGGATACCTTACCGGAGCTACTTCAACATATTTGGAGCAGAGGTCTGTAAGGATTTTCAATACTACGTCAGGGTATTGAAAAAGAGATGGTGGCGGATGAACCCTTAATGGGCCAACGGCAGCGCTCATATCCCCGAAGTGGGTTACTGACATCGGTCAGTCTCGTCTCGACATACACAAAGGAACATGGCTCTCGTTTGATCGAAAAACTGTCAACCAAATCGATCACATTGCGATCGACGCAAGGCACTCTTCAAGTACTCTGGGTGTCCGGACTTTCCGAGGAGCCAACGTGGACTCGGATCACTATCTAGTTGAAGCCAAGGTATGGATGCGGATATCCAGAACGGAGCGAAATCAACGAAATGCTGTGAGGAAATTTGACGTCGGGCGGCTACAATCGCAAGAGACCGCCAGAACCTTTGCCGATCATGTTTCTTCTAATCTCAATCAAAGTCCTATGCCGCCAGCAGCAAATGCTGAAGACCAGTGGCAGCGTTGCCAACAAGGCATCAGAGATGCCGCCTCTGATGTACTGGGTTTCTCTCGGCCACCACAACGAAACCCCTGGTTTGATGAGGAATGCCGGCAAGCACGTGCAGCAAAACAAGAGGCGTACAAAACGGCGCTGCATAAAAGGACTAGAGCTGCTTACGAGCTCTACGTGCGCAGGAGAAAAGGGGAACATCGACTTCTCAGAAAGAAGAAAAAAGAGCATGAGAATCGCTCGATCCAGGAGATTGAGAAACTTTATTGCAGGAATAATGTTCGAAAATTTACCAAAAGGTAAAAAGAACATGCCATGGTTTCAAAGCCAGAACAGAAGCCTGCAGGGATGAAAATGGTAACATAGTAGTAGAATCGCAGTCGGTGCTGAGAATATGGAAGAAACACTTCTGCAGACTGTTAAACGGCGATGATGACCAATATTCCGCTGTCAGGCAGAATGAGCCATTCAACAGTGACGATGGCAGTCAAGATTCCCGTCAACCCGATCAGAATGAAGTGAGGATAGCGATATCTAAACTCAAATCCAACAAAGCTGCTGGAGCCGACGGCATTGCCGCTGAACTTTTCAAGGCAGGAGCAGATGAGTTGGTAAGGAGCATGCATTAGTTCATCTGTAAAATCTGGTCGGACGAAAGTATGCCCGATGAATGGAACCTCAGCATCGTTTGCCCGATCGTGAAGAAAGGAGACCCTCTGAACTGCGCCAATTACAGAGGTATAAGACTCCTCAACATCGCATATAAGATCCTGTTTGACGTATTATGTGAACGCCTAAAACCGATCGTCAACAACCTGATAGGTCTTTATCAGTGCGGTTTCAGGCCGGGAAAGTCCACCATTGACCAAATATTCACACTACAGCAGATCTTGGAAAAAACCCATGAATATAAAATCGATACGCACCACCTCTTCATCGATTTCAAAGTTGCCTGTGATAGCGTGTATAGAGACGAGGTATACAGAGCCATGTCTAGTCTTAGCATCCCTACCAAGCTCGTCAGTTTGTGCAGAATGACGATGGAGAACTCTCGCTGCTCCATCAAATTCGGTAAGAACATCACTGAACCATTCGATGTCAGGAAAGGTCTTAGACAAGGTGACGCGTTATCGTGCGATCTCTTTAACGTAGTACTTGAGATAATTGCACGAAACTCACAAGCTAACACCGGAGGTACAATCTTTTACAAGTCTGTACAACTACTCGCTTATGCCCTATCTCGAACTACTAAGGTAACTCTCTATAAGACACTAATCATCCCAGTCCTGCTGTATGGCGCAGAGGCATGGGCTTTGGCAAAACCGGATGAGGATGCCCTTGGATGCCAGAAGAGTTCACATACAGCGACTAAGATGGCTGGGTCATTTAGAGCGGATGGAGCCCAACGTTCCCGCTAAGAAAGTCTTCGAATCCACACCGGATGGACGACGCAGTAGAGGACGACCTCGCGGTAGGTGGCGCAAACAAGTGGAGGGGGACCTCAACCAACTTGGCGTGCGCAACTGGAGGCAGCTGGCTCGTAACCGTGCTGGCTGGAGAGGTTTGTTGGTTGAGGCCCATGTCCACCCCGGACTGTAGCGCCATCTAAGTAAGTAAGTAAGCAAGTATGGATTATTTTTATTTTCCTCTACGAAAAAACATCCATTTACAGCCTTTCAGTCCCTATATGTATAGTATGTACTATCCGTATCCATAAACCGAACCAGAAATTTTCTTCAAAACACACGAAAAATAAGCTCAGAAGCTTATTTGGAACAAATAACTTAGTTTTGGATAATTCCTGAAATTTTATTACATGAAGTACAAAGCAAGGCTATAAAAACTCCGTGGGGTAGGCAATGTCCTCCCACACATACTGATGTACTGGTCTGGCCCGCAATCCTCTCTCCATACTATTAAAAGTACAAACTGCCAGAAAAAAAGAATTCTTCGAAAGTCATCCAATAACTAAACCAATCTATCATCTATTGGCACATGCAGAAGTCCTTCGAAAAAAAACTCTCATCTAATGGATGCTCTCAACCTCCCCAAAAAGTTACTCTTACACAGAAAACTCTAGCCAATCATCCGACAAAAAAAAAGAAGAAAACTTAAGCCATGTGAAGGGCTTTTTTTTTTAGAATATTCCCAACCACATGTACTCTGCACGAACAATGTCCTGAATTTGTTTTCTGAAAAAAAAAAAAAAATTCTCAACATATAGCCCACGTGAGACTGGGTGTGGTAGCATCTCAAATTTTTTTTTTCTTTTTCATTGTCATTTGTGTGTAGTGCGTATGACACAATGGATTTCCCTTGGAACTATAACAAAATTATTTTTAGACAACACAATCACAATGGGTTACCATCAAACGAATCGAAATCATAGGCCTGGAAGAATCCACAACCCCAGTGACAGGTGTAATAATTGTATCCAGCAACCGGTGAATAATTGCTCACATTACCATAAACCAAATCTTCCAATCTGATTATCTCGTATTTCTCCTTCTCTTCGCGGTAAATTACCGTGAAATTCAAGATATAAATAAAGATATCCTAATCGTGGTTGTTACTGGCTTCTTGAAGACAGCGAAATAAATATTACGTATCCTCAACGTAGGTAATGTTTTGGACACAAGCTTCTAAACCAATGACGTAGATACAAAGCAATCGATACAGGCCCATTACAAATTCATGTTCATGGCTTTTGTTGTTGGTCCTAAAAGGTCGTTATGGTTACTCAAAGGATTCATAAAAAACAGTTTCGTGACTTAGGTCGTTGCTCTTAACAAAAGAAAAAATAATAAAAAATAAAACAAAAACTCTCCCCACACAGAGAACAAGTTTTTCTAATCCAATTGAGGAATTTTTGAAAAGTTTGCGATTTATTTTTTTTTTGTTCTCCAGCGTATAAACCCGTTTAACCCCTTGATAGAATTTGAAATCCTTTGTCTCCTCGTTTTGACATTTACTTTTTGATCATCACGATATATTAAAAAAAAATAGAAACAAAGCGTACCGTCTAAACGTCCTTTGTTCTACGAAACCCCCACGTCCTTTCATACAGACTTTAGAAAAAGAAATTCCTCCCAAGAGAAAGGAGCGAATAAAAAGCGGAAATGAGAAAAAAAAAGTCTGCACATTCTTTTTTTTTCGTTCTCTGCTTTGTGTATGACTAATGAAATATCCTGGCCTGGCTCGGTACCGTAGTGACTTGGGTGACTCACCAAACGAAGTTATGCAAGAGTGCGCAAGCACATTGGCTACAAGCAATATGGCAATATCCTTGCCAATTAATGGTGTGTCCTTCCCCCACTCTCTCTCACCGAAAAATACACACGACCGACGGCGAACAGAGAACTATTTGTTTAAAAGCGTGGAGTCAAGTGGAATGAAGAGGTCGTAGTCTCTAAAGTATCTTTTATCATAAAAGGGGCGTCTGTCAATTTTACGGCACACAAGGCAAACTGCAATTAAATTCATTACAAACGAGTGTAATGGAATTTACAGTCATTAGCATACATCCCATTAAATATCTCTGAAATTCAATTATCTCGACTAATCGAGTATCTATACGATGAGAGGAGCAAAAGAAAAAAAAAGAAATCATTGCCTACAACCTACTCGTGCAACCACCCGATGAACTTATCTAGGAAGGTATCCTTTTGGAAAATGTTCGCTGCTCTCTCATAGGGTGTCGTTTATAAATCGAGGGGGTGCTGGCTGGAAGGGTGAGAGCAGCAACCAGAGTGTGTGTAGGATTTAAATGAAATGTTTTCAAAAACGGTTCTTAGTATCTATAGGTCGAAAATAAATAGCTGGCAGGCTTTTTTCCCAGCACAAGGTGGCTGCTACTGCCAGATACTACTATTGCCTGAGTGCCTGCCTGAGTGGTGTACCTGTATACACAGTGTGGTGGCCCGTTTTTGTTCTCTGTTGTAACCTCTCTCTCTCGTTTCACACAAGTGGGGTGGGTGATGGTTGGGTTGAATAGATGAATGTGTGTTGGGGTTGCCTTTCAACAAGAAAATGCTGCTAATGTGTAATGTATAAGTGAGTGAGTGCGGTGAATCACTAAATGCATGTATGGGTGATGGCGTTTTGTGTGCTGGGAATTCCTTAAAGTGTCGATTTTCTTCTTCTTGTGTTGTTCGAAGATCGATATCCTTCGACTGACTTCAACCAGTTATGG
Source organism: Brachypalpus laphriformis (assembly GCA_945910035.1). NCBI lineage: Eukaryota > Metazoa > Arthropoda > Insecta > Diptera > Syrphidae > Brachypalpus > Brachypalpus laphriformis. The sequence continues at coordinate 112,446,569 of OX246753.1, read as the reverse complement.
AATTTCTTTATTATTTTTCTTCCCCAATTCTAGATACTTTTTTTTTTTTTTGCATTTCCACAATTGAATCACATTTGTCAAATAACCAGGCATTAGGTGATGAAGGCTCTACTATAACCTGAGATACATGCGTAGTAACCCAGTCATAGAATTTTTATTTCACTTTTTCTTGCAAAAAAAAAAGAAAAAAAATCAAAAACCCCGACTTGTTAGAATTCCAATTAGAAACAAAATACAAGACCTAGTAGTATACTAGATGAAAAACTTACCTGTAAACTGCTTACGAGCACAAATGCAGTCAAACATGTAACAAAGTACCTCGCAGATGACGACATTTTGCTTTTGCAGTTTATGTGTATCTTTTATTGCAAAATTTTCCTTCTATCGCACTGTTCACTTGTTTCTTTGATTATTATCAAACCCACGACAGAATTAAATCAAAAGTTTATCTTTTCTTAAATTTTATATTAAAAGGACGACAAAAATAATTTAAAAAAAAACCTCCGACGAACCGATTGAGAAGTTGTGTTCGCGTCGAGAGAAAAAAATCGAAACTACCAGGCACACCCCTAAAATAAAGTATCTTTGATGCTAGTACTCTCTCTCTATACTCTGGATACCCACTGCGGATGTGTGTACGAAAACGAGCGAACGCAAAAAGAAGGTAAAATTACGTTCTAATGTACTTATTCGAAGATGGATATGAAATTCCTTTGCAGAAAAAACAAAACTTAAGTTCTTTCGGATTTTACATGGTAAAACACCAACCGAATTTAACGGATGTGCTTCTAAAAGTGATTTGGGTTTTTTTGTATTTATGCTGAAATTTGGTTCGCTTTTGCACTTTGGGGTTCTTCAACTGTACACGATACTGCGATACACTAAAACGTTCCGATTAATGTCTACCTTAAAATCTAAATAAAAACTCCGCCGACCGATATTTAGTTCGAATTTTCGAATTTTTCGTTGTTCGAGATTTTTGTGGAGAAAGGAAGATACGAATGTCGCTGCGCTGCTGCTAGTGCGTATGCGTTGTGGTGGATTGTTGGCTGAAGCGGGGGTGGAAGAGGTAAGTGTTGAGTAACAAGGGGGCGACGACGACGGAAGTGGATATGGTGTTCGAAAGTGATGTGGGAATTTTTTTTTGTTCGAAGGACGAATGGGATATTTTTGAGGTGGATGATAGCAGTTGGTAGCGGTGAAGGATTTTCGAATGAGGTTTGCTGTGTGGATTGAATATTTTTTGGGAAATTCCCATTTGCCATCGATGAAGTAAGTAATTGTAGTCCAATTGGTATGAGAGTTTGGTTATGGTGACGTTTTATTCAAAGATACAAATTTTAATTCCAAATTGATACATATATAGATGCATACATATGCTTATACATAGCTTTTTAATTATTCCAAATTTCCTAGTTAGATCTTAAGAGGCATAAATATTAATTGAAGAGACAAACGTCGGAATTGCTTTCTGACTTAGATAGCGATACAGTTCGGGGTGAATCTGGACTTCAACCAACAAGTCTCAACATTCAGCTCGACCTTTAGCTAATTGGCTCCAGTTGCTCGAGGTACCCTTGAACTTGTGCGTGTCGCCTACGGCGAGTAGGCCCACTATTGCTTCGTAACTCTGGGTTAGATTCGAAGGCTCTGTAGGCCGGAGCGCTGGTGTCCATTCGCTCTATATGTCCTAGCCATCTCAAACGTCTAAAACGTGATTGTTTTTTACTAGGCCGATGTCGCTGTACAACTCATACAGTTCGTCATTGAATCTTGGGCATCAACGGTTTAGGCCCGTCACTTGGGCAGCAACTGCTTGTGGCAGTCACTTGGCAGCAACAGTTTAGGGCCGTCACTTGGGCAGCAACTGCTTGTGGCAGTCACTTGGCAGCAACGTCTCAGGGACGTCACTTAGGCAACAACTGCTTGTCGCAGTCAGTTAGCAGCAACGGCTTAAGGCCGTCACTTAGCAGCACTTTTTTTTTTTTTGTCGGGATAGGAAACACTCGACAGGAGCACTCAGACACAACTGGTCATGTGTACTGCCAGAGAGCAAACCCTGATTTACCAATTTTATTGGAATTTCCTTGACTTTCTAAGAAAGCCAAGCAAGCACTTCAGTGATGAGGAGCTTACAGTGCCAGCACTCACCACATCCGCACCGAAGATCTGCCACCTGATACGAACAAAGGCCGGACACTCACAGAGATAATGTTCCGCGGTGTCTTCGCTCTCTCCACAGGCGTCGCAAATTGTAGTGTCACTTAAGCCTAACACGTTAAGGTGCTTGGCAAAAGCGAAGTGGCCTGCCGATAAGTTGTCTACAGTCTTTTCTGTTGAGAGACAGCAAGAATGCCGCTGATTTCTTACAGACGTCCGGGAGCATGCGTTTAATCAACCTGCAACCTGGAGAGTCATGCTACACACAATTCTGCTCGTGAGAGACCCAATAGTCAATGAAAGCTCTAACCGAGGATGCTGGGAGACCCAACGCGGGTTCGGGACCTGAGAAAACCTCCTCTGAGCCTTGTCTAGCAATATCATAGGAGATCTCGTTCCCCAAGATCCCAGTGTGACCTGGGACCCAGATAAGAGAGAGAATTCAGCCTTGCGACCGAGTTCAAAGAGTTTTTGGTTTCACGAACTATTTTGGAAGTGGTTAAAGGGTTAAGCAAGGTCTTAAGCGCAGCCTGACTGTCACTACAGACACAAATACTACATCCCTTCCACCTGTTCTTCACAACATAGTTCATGGCCATTAGGATTGCATAAGTTTCCGCTTGGAAACCAGACGCATATTTGCCTAACGAGAAGTGAAGTCTAATGTTGTCGACTTCCACGAAGACCCCAGCGCCAGACCCTTGACTGGTTTTGGAACCATCCGTGAAGATACGACTACATTCCATTCCCGGCTCAGACTCTGACCGAAGCCAGCCCTGGACACAAGGAAAGTCGACTCTGAATTTGCGCATCAGCTGGAGTTCTGGTGTCATTGCATCAGACGGCATATCCATAAGACAGGAGTCGTAAGATAAGTGTCGCGCAAGTTCATCAAAGTTCCAGTGTGGAGTATACCAAAAACCTCCCCGCCTAAGACGATGGATGGCTTTGATAGTGCAACCCATGATATAAGTATCAAGGGGAGGTAAGTTCAGCAAAGCGTCTAGAACAGAACCAGGCGTACTCGGGAAAGCTCCCGAGCAGCCGAGACAAGCCGTTCTTTGGAGTTTCGTACAAAAAGCGATCACATATTTACGCGAGAGCCCCTTCCACCAAACAACCGACGCATATGCGAGGAATGGTCTTATCATAGCCGTGTAGATCCAGAGAACCTTATTCGGGGATAAGCCTCAAGTCTTGCCAAAAGCACCCTTACACTGCCAGAAGACTGAGAGCGCCTTGGATGTTTTCGACTCGACGTGTTTAGACCAATGAAGTTTCTTATCTAAAATCACTCCCAGATATTTGGCTTCATTGGAAATGCGAATGGTGACACCTTTTAGCACTGGCTGAGTCAGACCGGTCAAAATCCTCCTTCTCGTAAAAAGAACAACCTCAGTTTCAAGAGGATTCACCGAAAGCCCACTCCTGGTACACCATTCATCGATCGTGTCCAGCGCCGCCTGCGCGTTAGCACAGACCGTCGCCAGGCATGGCTCGACAGAAAGTACGGCGACATCATCCACATATGCCTGAGCGTAGACGTTCGAACTATTTAGAGTGTTCAACAGAGAGTCGACCACCATGAACCATAACAATGGAGACAGGACGTCACCTTGCGGACAGCCCCTGTTTACCCCTGTCATAACACATTGGCCACAATCCACATCCACTACCAAAGTTCTATTCATTAGCATTGCTTTAATCCACAACACTAATGTTTCATCTACCCCGTGTTGTCTGGCAGAGTCGCATATGCAGTCAAAAGTCGCATTGTCAAAAGCACCCTCAATGTCGATGAAGATACCCATCGCGTATTCTCTCCTATCAAGCGCGCATTCAATTCTGGCCACTAGATTTTGAAGTGCGGTCTCGCAGGATTTCCCACGCTGATAGACATGCTGCATCTCTGATAGTGGATGCAGTTTCAAAGCAACTTTGCGCACGTGAAATTCTACCAGTCACTCTATACTTTTCAGTAAGAAGGATGTCAAACTTATAGGTCTGAAACTCTTGGGAAGCGAATGGTTTTCCTTACCAATTTTCGGTATGAAAGCTACTCTGACTGTCCGCCAAGGTGTAGGAATATATGCCAGTGCCAGAACAGCGGTGAAAATTCTTTTCAGTGTTGGCAGCAACTGGTCTATACCCTCTTGCAGCATAGCTGGATATATTCCATCAGTGCCAGGCGATTTGAAACCATCAAAAGATGCCACAGCATATTTGATGGCCTCAACTGTTACCACTGCTGATGCAGTAAACCAGCTGCGCCAAGTTTTCTGACTTAGATCAAGCTCAGCCTGGGTAAGCGGGCCAAGCTGCGACCTAGTGATTATCCGATTGCCAGGAAAGTGAGTCTCCAGCAGAAGACTAAAAGTTTCCGCTTTTGTCTCAGTAAACTTGCCATCAGACCGTCTGAGTGACTCCGGTTGGGTCGGCTTACCTCTTTTGAGGACTTTAACCAACCTACTGGTTTCACCGAGTGTCTCGATCTTTTCACAAAAATCTTTATAAGAAGCACTTTTCGACAACCGAATTAACTTCTTATAGTCTTTTTACTTCGATCTAAAGAGATTCCAATCACCTTCTAAATTTGTCTTAAGAGACCTGTTCAGAAGTTTTCTAGATTCTTTCCTAAGTCGCTGCAGTTCCGGGCTCCACCAGGGAACCGGCGTTCTGCAGGAGTTTTTTGTCATTGGACACGCCAGTTCAAAACAGTTGGTAAGGACACTGGTCAGACTTTGAACAGCATCCTCAACCTTTCGTTTCGTTCTGAGTTTAGTTGGAGTTTTGACAGATCTGTCTCTTTCCTAAACCGCACCCAGTTGGTTTTCCTCGGATTCCTCCTCTCCTGCAAAGTTAAAGCTTCGCATTCGATTTGGAATCTCGATTTGGGTACTTCCGGCAGTACCCTCCGGTAAGTAATCGACTTGAAGTACCTATTAGATAAAGTCAAGTCAATTACCTCCTTGGCTGGGAGCCAACATTGTTTATTGCCATACCAGATGATAGTATAAAGTCTAGGAGATAGTTTCCTCGTATGTTGCATTTGCTGCTGCCCCAAACTGTATTCTGAGCATTAGCATTGCAGCATATGACTAGTCCCGTCTCCCGAGTGTCACAATACTTTATGAGCTCGGCAACTGCCTTCGGTGGTGGTGGCATTACCGAATCATAAGGGAAATAAGCCGCGCAACGACGAAGGTTTTCCAACTTCCGTTTGTTTCGTAGCTTACAGCTGCAGCAACCAAGTCCTGACCACAAAATTGTCCAAGTTTGCTTACTGAGAGGAAATTCGGCACAATTAGACAAGCTCTCGGTCTTTCAGATCGCTCGTCACATAGCACCGTTACTCCACGAACACCCCCAAAACCACATATGCGCTTGTTCCGCACATATGGTTCCTGGATAGATGTTATGTGGCAGCACTTGCTTAAGGCAGGTACTTAACTTCCAACAGCGCGGTAAAGTCCTAGGAGCACGGATCGGATCCTCCTACTCGAGGATTCGGTTCAGGACCGGCAATTGCTTCTCCTAGAGGAGGATGAGCCCAAAAGCTTACGATCGTATCGGCTGTGGTCAGCAGCAGGTCCGATTTATAAATCGTCCAAGTCCGGAGGCGGACGATAAAAAAAATGTCTGTGGTATCACCACGAGAGTTAACTCACAAGTACTCCAGATTGGTACTAATAACACTGGGTGAGGAACTCCATCGACCAGATCTCTCAATCTTCTCCTTATGTGAATTCCTGCAAAAAGCCAATGCGAATTATAAAAGTGGATGCAATTCATTTTTGCAAACCACTTGGCCAATGAGATTGAGAGACGTGGTCATGTTCGGCTGGCCTGATCATCGCCAGATGTTATTTGCTTGTGCTGAACCAGCTGTGGACAATAGCGGGCCTGAAAGTGAACCACAATGGAGGCGATAAAAGTGTAACACTTCGTTACAGTTGGCGCTGCTAACTTCCGAATACATGCAGTGTGTTCCAAGCAGAGGTTGTACTTAAAGCTGCGGAGTTACTTGAGATGGGATCAATATCCAACAAGAATATCGCCATCTTCATTGAAAGTCAGGTTGTGCTAAACGAGCTAGAGTCTTGTGTCAATAAATCTGAGATCGTCAGCAATTGCCGTACGCGGGTACCTGGACATTACGATAGAAAAGGCAATGAAAAGGCTGACGAGCTGGCCAAAAGAGGAGCAGAGCTCCCTCATAAGGATATAATCGGTAGCATCAAACCACCAAGGTGTGTGGCTAGGGTAATTATTCGGGATAGAATCATCAACAAGATGGTCCAACTTAGATGGTCATAGGGTGTCTAAGGCCTTGTGGCCTGTGTTAGACCGCAGGAAATCTGGGGAGATCATAAAACTACCAGTCTTCTGCGGAAAATGCAATAATAACGTTCAGCTTAAAACTAGAAAGATCAGGACTAAGAACAACGATAGGAATACTCTCTGGTCATTGCCTTCTTAGGAAGTATGCTATGAGACTTGGTTTATCAAATACGGATGTTTGCAGGTACTGCAATGACCTACATGTTTCGGAGGATATAACAGATATACTCTGTGAATGCCAATACATTGCCAGAACAAGGCTAAGGCGCTTTGGAAGATAACTCTTCGATAACCTAGAGAGGTAAGTTCCCGGAACTATAATAAGGACATCTTCAAATTCTGTAGGGAAATCAAGTGTGTGGGAGAATTGGTTTAGGTCTTTTTGCCGTAAAAGTTCGCGATGGGATCACCTTGGTGCCTAGTGTCTTATAATAACATCATAACCATACTCAACCTAACCTAACCTAGATGGCCCTGCAGTCCGGGATGGACCAGGGCTTCAACCAACTAACCTCTCCAGCCAGCCCGTTACAAGGCAACTGCCTCTAGTTGCGCACTCCAAGTTGGTTGAGGTCCCCCTCCATTTGTTTTCTCCACCTACCTCGAGGTCGTCCTCTACTGCGTCGTCAATCCGGGTTGGATTCGTAGACTTTTCGGGTTGAAACATTGGCCTACATCGGCTCTACAAGACCCAGCCATCTTCGTATGTGAACTCTTCTGGCTAAGTCGATGTGCTTGTATAAGCCATATAGTTCGGCATTGTACCTTCTCCTCCACCGGTCGTCTATGCAGACGGGATCAAAGATCATCCGAAGATCAAAGTAAAAAAGGGCATCCTCTTCCGATTTTGAAAAAGTTCATGCCTCTGCGCCATACAGCAGGATTGAGATGATTAATGTCTTATACAGAGAAATAATATTTGGCGCAACAGCTCTTTAAGTGCCAGGGCCTTAGCTTCTCGCAACCACTCATGTTGTGTGCGTTATATTTTTCACACGAATGGAAGGGACCTACAGTTTAGTGCCGTATCCGAACGGCGATTTGAGAAGCTTTTTCGTGACAACAATACTCTCGGATGTTTGTCAGACGCTCGCGAGAGGTGGGACCGTGAAAAAACTTTTTGGTGTTTTCTGGGATTCGAACTTGGAACCTCATGCGTAGTGATCCGACACACTAACCACTTACGCCACGGCGCCCACAAGCAAAAACGTTTGGTAGTTTGTAAAAAAACATTAAGAATTCGCCATCGTCATCGTTAATTTATAATGACGTGCCAATTGTCAGCTCCTTAGACAAAGCTAATCTGTTCGCTGCTCACTTTGCAGTAAACTCCACATTGCCAGATAGTGCTTTGTCTCCACCTAGTGAGTAGGTAGGTAGGAAAACAGCATTTGTCTAGCCCATACCTAAAAAAGGCGATTTTATTTTCCAGCTACTGAACCATTGCACTTACGTCCATTCTTTCCAAGGTCATGGGCATCCTATCTGATTTTGACAAAGTTCACGCCTCTGCGCCATCCAGCAGGACGGCGATGATTAGTGTCTTATACAGAGTTATACCTGAGTGGTTCAAAATAGAGCTTTGTTACTCAATTGCCTTCTTCGCCCAAAAAAACACCGATTGGCAAGAGAAATTCTTCGTTTGATCTCCCCATTGCTGTCATTTACGGAGCTCACCATAGAGCCTAGGTAGAAAAATTCCGTTACTACCTCAAAATTATATCTGTCTGTTGTGGCGTTTTGTCCAAGATGCCCATGTTGGATCTCCTTTTTTGTAGAAAGCATATATTTTGTTTTGCTTTCATTGACTGCTAAACCCATCTTTGTTGCCTCTATCTTAATACTCGTAAATGCCCCTCTGACCTACCTCTGAGTCCTTCCGACTATGTCAATGCCATTGGCGTAAGCGAGTAGTTGTACAGACTTGTACAAGATTGTACATCCGGCGTTGGCTTGTGCGTTTCGTACAATTCTGTCAAGTATCATATTAAAGAGATCACAGGATAGCACGTCACCTTGTTTAAGACCTTTCCTCACATTGAATGATTTGTGTTGTTCCTTCCGACTTTGATGGAGCAGTGAGAGTTTTCCATCGTCATCCTGCTCAGACGGACAAGCTTGGTATGGATTTAAAATCGATGAAAACATGATGCGTATCGATTTTATGTTCATGGGTTTTTTCCAAGATCTGCCGTAGTGTGAATATTAGGTCAATGGTGAACTTTCTCGGCCTAAAACCGCACTGATGAGAACCTATCAGGTTGTTGACGATCGGTTTTAGGCGTTCACATAATAATAATCACGCTTTGGTCAGACGTTGAATGGTTCATTCTGCCTGACAGCGGAATGTTAGTCTTCGTCGCCGTTATATAGTCTGCGGTAGTAGTTCTTCCATATTCTCAGTACCGACTGTGATTCTACTACGAGGATTTCCCAATGTCGGAGTAGAAGACCGTTAAAAAATCACTGATTATAAATTTAGGCCTGATAACATTGGTCAAGACAAGATGTCTCATCACTCACGAGAAAAGACCTTGAACTTCTGGAGGCTGCTGTTAAGCTAGATAAGGTTAGAGTGGATGTCTGTACCAAAATGCAAACACACTTAGACCAGAAGAGGTCTATTGTGATTCCACCGGATCTAACACTGATCGGCTGCTGCAGGACTATTATGAAGAAGATTTTTCATCTGTATTCATCCCTGCAGCTCCCACATGAATGGGCCGAAAAGAGACCTAAGCTTTTGGCGTGTAGGTCTATTGGACTTAATGACTGTAATGATGCTTGTAATAGAGCCTATGTCTGATCGCTTTAACAAGATTAAATCATTCGAGCGTTTCTGATCCGGCCTAGATCAGATCTGTGACGTCGTACCAATGTATCTGCAGTTGGTCTTGCTGATAGCGACCAGCTTAAGTAAAAGTTTGCATATAACGAGAGGCATACCCACATACTGTCTATCCGGTTGGATGTACATATATAGAGTAGTAGTGCTAAGCCTGGCAAGCTCTTCAGCCTTGCAGTTACACTGAATGTATCTATAACCTGGCACCGCCATCTCCATTAAAGACGAGTGGCAATCTAAAGCGATCTTTAACATAAATGCGAACGATTCCAAGGACTTAATGGCCGCTGGGCTGTCCGTGAAAATGCTAATATCCGTGACACGTACTACATTACACATCAATCAGGAAAGGGCTTTGTAATTGCCAGAATTACCGCCTGAAAAACACCTAAGTGATTTAGAATGGAGATATTCAAGTTGAGCTTTCTGAAGAGACACCACCATCCGCCCCAGTACTGGTTTCAGATCCATCTGTAAACAAGTCAACCGAATCCTATCTATCCTGGTGGCATTCTCCCACTCATTGCGGGAAGGGATAGGTGCACGAAAATTCTTATCAAATTTAAGTTTCGGTGGGGTGTAGTTCGAGGAGTGGCCAACTTGTAGCTGCTCTAGTAGCCATCTGTTTTCCAAATATATCTAGGTGAGAGCCAGCCACCAGATGATCACGCCATACAGTAATATAGGTCTGATAACGGAAACGTACGTCCAATGTGCGATGCGAGGTTTCATACCCCAGCTTCTACCTATAGCATTTCTTTAAAGTAGAGAGTTACTTCACGCGTTCATGTAGATCGGCTTTCCAGCATAGTTTTCTATCCAAATTAAGACGCAGATATTTTTCATAATCTGTGAGTTCTGGACTAGAGGACGCTGTTAAATATCGGCTACATATAGTTCTTGTTTCCTCAACAAGGCAATAGGCTCTAAAACTGTAAGCTTTGTAGATCGAGAAGACACACCTTCAATATCTGTTAGGCGAGAGTGGAGATGCTTACAAGTCTCAGATTGGTAGATAGAGTATTAAAATGGATCGACTTTGGCTCTGGTTCAGATACGAGTATATGCACCGAACTTTACATCGGATGATGCGACTTTATTAGATGAAGTAGATGCTGCCCCTGAAATGGTTGCAGATATGGATTCTTTTGTTCTGAGGGAGTACATGTCTCCATTGCACCTTCGTTTTCATTAATTTCGAAAAAGCTTTCAAATGTGTGAATAGAGAGTATATGGTATACATGTGCAGGTGCGGGTTAAGAATATCTCTTCAGCGCCTCCCAACAAATAGCGCTTGTAGTAAAAGTCGACTAAGAGGACAAATCAAGTCTACGCAATATAACACGCATGTGAGCCTCGCGAGACATATTGTACAATACCTTTAAAACTCTCTCACAAGTGTGCATGCGAGTCCGTGGGTTGACACGACTGGTGATCACCGGTGTGATAAAAGAATGATCAAACAATAATAAAAGCAGGAGCATGCACGTGTCAAAGACCATCGCAATAAAATTGCAAAAAAAAAAGTAACATTATAGAAACACTTGCTAAAAGGCAAAGCACTACCACTGCTGCGCATGGTACTGATCCTGGTCCGAGCAGAAATGTTCGGGTCACAGCTATACGGATAATGAAACAGTTAAGACGAATCATAAGGGTTGTGAGTTAGAACGTTGGAAGTATAACTAGTCGAAGTTACGAGCTTTAAGAGATGATGCATAAAAGCCGGGTGGACATCTTGTGTGTCCAAGAAAAGAAGTGGCTAAACACTGGAAACCGGGAGCGTTTTTTTGGACGTTAGGACGTAAAATGGTATGAAAGAAATCGGTGTTATACTTACGGCAGAGCTACTTGGTAACGTTTTGAACATTTTGAAGTCCAGCGATCGTTTGATATCTCTCAAACTAGTAATAGAAGGAGGGGTGTAGAATTGTCAGTGCATATGCTCCCCATAGTGAGTGCGATAAGAAGGAAAAAGATGCATTTTGGTTAGATTTTCACAATCTCCTAAAGAATATCACAAAGGAAGAGTTTCTGTTTGTTGGTGGAGATTAGAATGGACATGTTGGGAAGTCAAACGAAGACTATGAAGACTGCCATGGAGGACTGTTATACGGCACCAGGAACCTTCCTCGTGAAAACATCCTAAGCATATGCAGATCACACGGTCTTGTCGTGTTAAATACCATGTTCATCAAACAAAGTCGGCACCTGATCATTTACAGCAGTGGTAGAAGTGAAACCCAGATTGACTACAATTTGGTAGCCAGTTTCATGAAGCATCGGGTAAAAGATTGCAAAGTGATCCTAGGAGAGGCGATCGCTTAGCAACACCTTCTCCTGCTTACAGAAATTTGTATGAAGACACCGAAGAATAGCAAACAAACAAGGGTCTCTGAGAAAATCAAGTGGTACAATCTGGACAAAGAAAAACGCGTGGCTTTTGTTTTCATGATGAAAAATTACCTCTCTCACACAATCAACGGAGCTGAAGATGAAGAGTGCAGAGCACAAAATATGTGGGATTTCCTGCAGCGAACTTGCTTAAGGTTAGGTTAGATTAGGTTGGCTGTCCGCACGAGAGTGCAGACACACTTAGACCACTGAAGGTCCTTTGTGATACCATGGATCAACCATTAGGCAACTCAGGGACTAACAAAACCAACCGGAACTTTTGATAAAGCGATGGATGCACATGACGTCTAAGGACGCCAAAGAAGGGGGACCCTAGATGGAACATTCTTTTATGCGACAGGGCTGTACAAGTGCATAGGAGGTGAAGGATGGTTTCCTCCTCCCCCTCGTCCCTACAGCTTCGGCAGAAGTCATTGGAGAAGAGGCCAAGTCTTTTAGCGTGTTGGCCTATAAGACAGTGTCCAGTGAGAACACCGACAACGCAGCTGATCTGTGTTCGTTTTAGCTTGACCAGTTCGGCACTACGTTTTTGGTCCAGCTTAGAGAACAAAGGAAGAAGAAGGCCAAATTTCTGCTAGGAGCTTCAAAAGGTCACCAATACACCAAAGAAATATGGTGGTGGAGTGATGAGGTAAAAAAGTTATAAATAAAAAAAAACGGCTTCCAAAGCTTGGTCAAATTGCCCCTCTAATAATAGAGACGAAAAAGCTCTTCTCGAAGTGTAATACAGATGTTGTAAGAAAAAACGCAAAGAAGAAGTACGCCCAGCTTCAAGCAGAGACTACGGAGGGACTGTGTCGGTAGCTGGAGAAAAAATCTTCCCCGGTTACTGATGCAAACTAGGCTATCCAGGAGCTGCGACGACACAATACGAACAAGAGCGCAACCATATTCAAATTAGCCGCCCAAAGAAGAAGCCACCCTGAGAATGCTAAGGAGATTCATTCACCAACTTCTTTTGGATGATGACAAAATTCTGCAGAGGTGGCGGTAGTATTCTGAAAGACTTTTGAATGAATAGTTTCTCCGGCTATATTTTCCAAAAGCCACCCGTAACTGTGAAGAAATACTCGACATTATAGTCGAAGAAGTTAGTGAGGCGGTCAAATACTCTAAAAAAAATGAAAAGCGGTTGGGCCAGACGAGATGCCTTCTGAGTTTTAGAAAAAAGATTGGAGACATCGGGTTTAAATGGCCCCAAGGTACATTATTCTTTGTTGACGATGCAGCCATCATAAGTGAGGATCCTACGTCCCTGCAATGCATGTGAACGTTTTGGAGGAAAGTGGGTATCGCATTAGTTCAAAAAAAGCAGAGTACTTGTGATGCCCGTTTTCTGACCCACTCAGGCCTATTCCAGACATTTATTAGAATAGAACAGTGCTTCCCAAGTGCGAAAACTTCAAATATCTGGGATCTATGATCAAAAGCAATGCAACCTGTGATGATGACATCAATCATCGCCTAAGCGCAAGGTGGATGAAGTGGCGAGAAAACCCCGCTATCTTCTATGACCGAAAAATGCCACCTAAGTTGAAAGGAAGGCTCTACATAGCAGTTGTTCATCCAGCCCTCACATACGGTTCACAATGTTGGACGATGTACAAAACTATCTCACGAAAAATAGAGCGCCACCGACTCAACTGGTATTGCTACGATCAAGGAAGAAATCATTTGAACCCTGTTAAAATGGCAATATCAATGCACGTTCCAAAAACATCGCGATATAGAAAGGCAGGCCTATAAACGCCTGGATCAGACAAATGCGACGACATTGGCATTTCATTGGCCTCAGTAACCGAGTGATCCAAAATCGGCAGGCCTGCCGATATTTTCTGAGGTAAAATAGGCGAACCCCACAGGCGGATCAGTAGAAATGCAGTAAAGTAGGAGAGTTATAATCGCTTGTTTTCAAATCATAACCTCACTGAAAAAGGAAGACGATGAAGCTTAGCTTAATGTTACCTGTGGAACTTAAAATACGTTGAATTTCTTATATTTCAAACGTTAATGGTAATATATCAATCAATTTGTTGTTTATTAATTGCGCGATCGCCTCAAAGCCTTGATCAATGGTTAAATTCCAATGAAAGTTCCTGCCTTTTTCACGACCGGCATATACTATGACGCGAGGGCAAAAGGTTTTGTCCTTTGCAGACGACGAATTGAATTTTTCGCGTCAAGTAGTTGAATGACGGTACGGTTACAATGGCCGTGGACACGATCTTTGTGTTTACGCGCAAATTTTGTTATCTCTTCGACGACGACGCTGGGAATTCCCAGATCTCGATGAATATCTTCGTTACGTACATACCACGGTGCGTTAACGATCGCTCTAAGAACTTTGTTTTCAAACGATTGTATGATGTTTCTATTGCTTTTCCTGGTACAACCCCATAGTTGTATACCATACGTCCACACTGGCTATAGCACTTGCTTATAGATAAACAGTTTGTTATGTAGGCTTAACTTCGAATGTTTTCCGAGTAGCCAGTACATTTGTCTGTATTTGTTTGGAAGCTCGTCGCGTTTCTTTTTACGTGCGATTTCCATTTAAGCTTAACATCTAGAGTCATTCCTAGATATTTTGCTTCGTCCGCGTACGGTATTTGAGCCGAGTTTAGATATACAGGCAATCAATCCACTTTTTTGTAGGTAAAGTTGACGTGAGTAGATTTGCTTTCGTTCAGCACAATACGCCAAGAATTCGTTCAAGCGTGGACTTTATTAATAGCATGTTGAACCTTTCCGGTTGCCGCTTCAATAGTATCGCCCGTTGTCAATATCGCCGTATCGTCCGCAAACGTGGCGACGACACAGTTTCTTTCCTGTGGGATATCACGCGTGTAGAGTGCATATAGAAGTGGGCCAAGGACACATCCTTGCGGGACTCCAATTGCAATCTCCTTGAAGTCAGAGTAATCATTTCCGTGCTTAACACGAAAGAGTCTTTCAGTGAGGTACGATCGCAAGATTAGAAAGAGTTGCAGTGGCAGTAGTAGTCGTTGCAATTTATACTCCAAGCCTTCGTGCCAAACCTTATCGAAAGCTTGTGAGACGTCAAGAAATACACCACAACAAATCTTTTTTTTTCTTCGAGAGCTTTCTCAATCACGTCAGTTATTTTGTGGACTTGGTCGATTGTAGAATGTTTGATTCTAAATCCAAACTGATGTTCAGGAATGAGACGTCTTTCGTCGATTACGGGTTGTAGACGTTTGGAAAGTAGTTTTTCAAATATTTTTTTAGATAACTGGCAATAGGGAAATAGGCCGATATGATTTCTTTTCATTCAGAGGTTTGCCTGCTTTCGGGACCATTATAATCTCGGTGACGTTCCATTGTCTCGGAACGTAGAGCAATCTGAGCGAAGCGTTGATCAAATAGACCTGGTTGATAAGATCTTTATTCGGAAATTCCTTTACGACCTGCGCCGTTATCAAGTCGTAACCTGAACCTTTTTTCATTTTTAAATTTTTAATCACTTCCCTCAGTTCGATCAATGCAACTTTTATACTTTAAAGTTATCAGATGTCATGACTGGGGAGTCGGGCGTTAACGAAGGGCCGTCGAATGGCTTAAACGTTTCTTCTGAGTGCAAAGCAAAAAGTTCTGCCTTTTCTTTGTCGCTCTTGGCCCAGTTTCCATCGTTTTTCCGAATTGGTGGCGCTTGCATTTGAGGTTTCCGGATGCCTTTTAGCACTTTCCAAAGCGAACAACTTGATTCTCTTTCACCGGAGAGATTTTCAAGGTGGGTCGCTATCTTTTTGCTTTTAAATTCGCGAATACTATCTTTAAGGTCGGTTAAGGACCGTTTTATGCTGCTGTATACGAGTGATTTGCCATTTCTTTTGTACTTTTTTCTCCCTCACCAGTTCAATGATTTTTCTGGGAAAAATTTCGTTGCGGCTGATCTTATAGCTTCTAGAAGGAGTATTTCTCCATGCCGCTCTTTGAATTGCCACGAAACGATCAACTTCATCCTCCAGTTCACAAGGTATTTTAAGTGATACATTTAAGGCGATATTTGTTTCGCAATCATTTCTAAAGTTCTCCCAGTTTGTTCTATTGCTGGTAAGTCTTGGAGGTCCTTTTTTTTTATCAGTGCTTCTCCAAGTAAAAAAATTACGGGAGAGTGGTTAGAAGAGAGATCAAAACATACTTCCACTGTGATAAACTTCTCGTAAATGCACTGTCCCGTGCTCTATCAGAAAGATGATAGGCGTGATAGCCAGCGTAGCCCCTTATCTTTATTTGCGATTCCCTTGTTAGATGGGCTTCGGAGATCACACATATGTCGATATTTTCTCTAATTAGAAACATTTCTAGGTCGTTCGATTTTTGTAACAGTCCATTTGCATTACTTACTTACTTACTCAGGTGGCGTTACAGTTCGGGGTGAACCTGGGCTTCACCCAACAAGCCTCTCCATTTAGCTCGGTCTAAGTCTTTTCTTAAGACTTCAGTTGGTCGAGGTCCCCTTGAACTTGTGCGCGCCACCTACGGCGATGATTCCCTCTACTGCGTCGTCCCTCGGGATTAGATTCGAAGACTCTGCGGACCGGAGCGTTGGTGTCCATTCGCTCTACATGTCCTAGCCATCTCAGACGTCCAATACGCAGTTTTTTGACTAGGTCGATGTCGCTGTACAGCTCGTATAGTTCGTGATTGAATTTTCTCCTCCAAAACCCGTCAACGCAAACGGGACCGAAAATCTTACGAAGAATTTTTCCCTCGAAGCGACCAAGGATATCTTCATCCTCTTTTAATAAAGTCCATGTTTCAGCGCCGTAAAGCAGGACTGGGATGATCAAGTCTTATATAGAGTCTCCTTAGTTGTTCGAGATAGGGCTTTACTGTTGAATTGCCTTATAAGCCCAAAAAAGCAGCGATTGGCAAGAGTTATTCTTCGATTGATTTCTGCGCTGATCTTGTACGTAGAATTTATAGCAGAGCCAAGGTAGACAAAGTCCCTTACCACCTCGAAATTATAGCTGCCCATTGTGACGTTTTGTCCAATTCGTCGGTGTTGGCTTTCCCTTCTTGTTGACAGCATGTACTTGGTTTTGGCTTCGTTTATCGCTAAACCCATTTTGGCCGCTTCCGCCTCAATGCTTGCAAACGCACCGGTGACAGCCCGCTGAGTTCTTCCGATAATGTCTATATCGTCGGCGTATGCAAGTAGTTGTACAGACTTGTAATAGATTGTGCCTCCGGTGTTGGCTTGTGAGTTCCGCACAATCCGTTCAAGTACAATGTTAAAGAAGTCACATGACAGCGCGTCACCTTGCCTAAAACCTTTTTTGACATCAAAGGTCTCGGTGAGATCATTACCGACCTTGATGGAGCAGCGAGCGTTCTCCATCGTCAGCCTGCACAGACGAACAAGTTTGGCAGGGATGTCAAAACTAGACATGGCTCTATAAAGCTCTTCTCTATAGATGCTGTCATAGGCGGCCTTGAAATCGATAAAGAGGTGGTGAGTATCGATTTGGAATTCTTGAGTTTTCTCCAGTATCTGCCGATGTGTGAAGAATTGATCGATGGTGGACTTTCCTGGCCTGAAACCGCACTGATAGGGTCCAATCAGGCTGTTGATAAAAGGTTTCAGGCGTTCACACAATATCGCAGAAAAGATCTTGTATGCGATGTTGAGGAGACTGATGCCTCTATAATTGGCGCAGTTGAGGGGGTCTTCTTTCTTGTGGATCGGGCAAACGATGCTGAGGTTCCATTCATCAGGCATACACTTGGCTTACCAAATCTTAGGGATGAGTTGGTGTATGCACTCTATCAATTCATCCCCAGCTGCCTTGAAAAGTTCGGCCGGTAAGCCGTCAGGTCCAGCAGCCTTGTTCGGTTTTAGCTTGGATATTGCTATCCTCACTTCGTTTTGGTCAGGTGGACGGAAATTTTGACTATCATCGTCTATGTTGAATGGTTCATTCTGCCTGACAGCGGGATGTTGGTCTTCGGCGCCGTTATACAGTCTGCAGAAGTAGTTTTTCCATATTCTCACCGACTGTGATTCCTCCATTTTCATCTCTACAGGTTTCTGTACGAGTATTGCTTCTCTGACATGTTCTTTTCACCTTTTGGTAAATTTTCCGTACATTGTTCCTGGAGTATAAGCTCTCAATATTCTTAAACGCGCGCTTCTCATGCTCTTTCTTCTTCTTTTGGAGAAGCCGATGTTCTTCCTGTCTCTTTCGCTCGTAGAGCTCACGAGCAGCTCTCGTCTTTCTTTTCTCACAGTGATTCTTCTTTGTTGCTCAGATTGGGATATCCGCATTCGTATCTTGGCTACAACAAGGTAATGATCCGAGTCTATGTTGGCCGCTCGGAAGGTCCGGACATCCAGAATACTGGAGGCATGCCTTGCGTCGATCGCAATATGATCAATATGTATATATATATATCTTACGTGTCGGAAGCTTAAGACTTCTTGCTTAAGTCTGCCGCGTATGACAAATCCGCATCCGAATAAGCGTTGCCTGTTGCCTCTGTAGCAATCACCGTATTAGATGTCACAGTTTTTCATCCTCTTTTTGCCCGGCCCATCCCATCGCACTTCCTGGATGACGGCAGATGGTTTGTAAAGGGACAGAACATTCCACGTACAGATCCGAAGGTCGTTGTCCTTATTTCGTTTGCTGGGGTCGTCATTAGTTGAGTCATCCTTATCCGATGCTTTTGGTTGTTTCGGAACCATCAATTTTTTACGTGGTACTGAAGTTACCCCGACGGCACAACCCCCAACCTGGAGGGCCAGTTCCTTAATTATTCCCCTGGGACAAGGGGCCGGGTACACCGGTACCAGTAGTCCACTACGGGAGTATGAGCGCTGCCGTTGGCCAATGTCCTGACCAACATTGGAAATTCCTTACCGACCTGTGATCCACTAAGTTCAACCTAACTGGAATTATAGACGCCACCGTTGACTCCGTCTAGGGAATTCGTCCGCTGCCGCCTGGAACAAGAAGAAGTGCTCTAGTGAGAAAACACTCACCCCCTCCCCCCTCCTTTCAATCGGCTTAGGAGTCTGTACAACTGGCTTACGAGCCTGCTCAGTCTGCTTAGCAACACGTTTCACTTCATGAGACTTCGGTATTTGCACACTTTCGCGCAGGCTTTTGTGCAGATAAGTTGTCGTATCTGCAACGTCGTTTAGAGTATATAGCAATTTTACTCAGTTCGATTAAGTAAATTAATAAATTGTTTCAATTTCCTTACTCTACTGTAATTCTTTGTAAAATCCCAAAAATCACCATTTTAACGATTATCGGAATTTGAAAAAAAAAAAACACCTATCCGTCGATAATGCAGATCATATTATGTATCTTCGAACGCCTCGGACTATAGCAGAAAACATCGCCGGCCAACTGTCAAAAATTGCTTTCCTTTGCTATCTGTCATTCCGTCGCACGTGCGATGTGCTTACTAAAAACAAATTAACTCCTCTGCAAAGTAAATTCGCATTTTACCACAAAAATGGGTAAAAAAGTCCACAATGCCAAGGCTCGGCAGACTCACAAGACCGTCATCGACAATTCCGACATCAAAAAGGTTCGTATTTCACGTCGAATCGCCCGAATTCCCACTAAATTCGCTGTCGTTTCAGATCAAGCTAGAGCTAGGTGATTCGCTTGCAACAACTTCTGGTTACGATGAGGCCAATCCGTTGGTGCTGCCGTCGAAGAAGAGGAAAACTAAAACCAAACCCGAGGTCCATCATCACACGAAGATCCTGAGCAAGAAGCAGCGGAAACGTCTCGAAACGATTGTCGACAAAAAGCGGAAAAAGGAGGAGGTAAGCTGGGAAGGGTTGTGGTGAAGTCTCTGAGACTATTTGTGTATCTTTCTAGAGAGCATCGATCATAGAAGGTCTGGAGAAAGTGAGGATACCGCAGGAGGAGCTGAACTTGTACCAATCCATCAGTCAAATTCAGACGATTGGTCTGAAGAACTTGGGGAACTTGGACGCACTGCTGGAGAAGCAAAAGAGGAAGAAAGAGCAGAAGCAACAGGAGGCGGTAGCTGGCAGAGTTAGTAGTATAGCCGGGGTAAACAAACGCAAACGAATGGAACTGCTGAGGGGTTACAATGATGCCGAGGAGAGCGACAGCGATGGGGAGACGAAAGCTAAGAAGAAGAACCACAACATCGTTGGATTAGAGCAGGAAGAAGAGTCATCAACAGATGAAGATGACAAAGGACCAGAGGAGCCTAAAGCCCCAGTACCCACTGCAGAACCAGTGAAACAAGAGGAGAAACCATTAAAACCGCCAGTTTCATCGAAGCCCGCCGTGTATATCCCTGTCAACCGTGATCCAGAGATCCAAGCAGCCCGCTTGAAGCTTCCTATTTTAGCCGAAGAACAGGTCATCATGGAGACTATCAATGAGAACTCGATTATAATCATTGCCGGCGAAACAGGCTCTGGAAAGACAACCCAAATCCCCCAGTTCCTGTATGAATCTGGCTACGCTGAGCACAAGCTCATTGGAGTCACTGAACCCCGCCGTGTGGCTGCGATTTCTATGTCCAAACGTGTCGCCCATGAGATGAATCTAAGCGAGAAGGTGGTGTCCTACCTCATTCGCTTTGAGGGCAACGTCACGGATCAAACAAAAATCAAATTTATGACCGATGGTGTGCTCCTGAAAGAGATTGAATCAGATTTCATGCTCCTCAAGTACTCTGTGATCATTCTGGATGAAGCACACGAGCGTAGTGCCTACACAGACATTCTGATTGGCCTTCTATCGCGCATTGTACCACTGAGAGTGAAGCGTGGCAACCCTCTCAAGTTGATCATCATGTCGGCCACGCTTAGAGTTGAGGATTTCCTAGAGAATTCCAAGCTGTTCAGAGTTCCGCCACCACTTCTAAAGGTCGAAGCACGTCAATTCCCTGTGACCATACACTTTCAGAAAACCACAGCAGAGAATTACGTGGACGAGGCATTCAAGAAGACACTAAAAATCCACTCCAAGCTGCCAGAAGGTGGAATACTGATCTTTGTGACTGGACAGCAGGAGGTTAATCATCTTGTGCGCAAGTTAAGGAAAATGTTTCCTTATAAGCCAACCGGGAGAAAGTCGATTGAGGACAAAGAAAAGTCTCCTCAGCAGGAGGAGGTGGACGATGACGATGAGTTTGACATGAAGAAGGCAATAAAGAATGTGAAGCGATCCAAGAAGAAGTTTCTCTCCCAGATTTCCCTGCCGAAGATCAATTTAGATGACTACAAGCTGCCAGTTGATGACACTGAAGCCGATCTCTTGGAGGATGGAAAAGACGAAGGAGCATCCGATGAAGAGAACAGCGATTCCGACGACGAGAACGAAGTGACAACTTCTCAACCCCTTTGGGTTCTGCCACTGTACTCGCTGCTTTCGTCTGAGAAACAGAGTAGGATCTTCCAGCCACCACCAGAAGGCTGTCGATTGTGTATTGTCAGCACAAACGTAGCTGAGACCTCGCTAACCATTCCCAACATCAAGTACGTGGTGGATTCTGGACGACAGAAAACCCGGCTCTATGACAAGATTACTGGGGTAAGCGCATTCGTGGTGACATTCACGAGTAAAGCTTCGGCCGACCAAAGAGCTGGTCGAGCGGGACGTACCATTGCGGGTCACTGCTACCGTCTCTACTCCAGTGCTGTGTATGGAGATGAGTTTGAGGCATTTAGCACGCCGGACATTCAAAAGAAGCCAGTCGATGATTTGATGATGCAAATGCGTTGCATGGGAATCGATAAAGTGGTGAACTTTCCATTTCCATCACCTCCAGATGCAGAACAACTTCGGGCGGCAGAGAGCAGGTTGATAATCTTGGGCGCCCTAGGACCAAAGGAGAACCCAGACGATGGTAAAAGTGTTGCGCCAGTAACTAGGCTTGGACATGTTATATCACGGTTTCCAGTGGCTCCTCGGTTTGGCAAAATGTTGGCTCTGAGTCATCAACAGAATATGTTGCCCTACACGGTGTGTCTAGTGGCGGCATTATCAGTTCAGGAGCTTCTTATCGAAACGGGTTCTGACAAGGAGAAGGACGGCGGGATAGCTCTAAATAAATGGCAGCGGCGACGTCAATCGTGGGCCTCAATTGGGAACTTTGAACTCCTCGGTGATCCCATGGTTCTGCTGAGGGCAGTAGGAGCTGCCGAATTCGCTGGATCCAAGGGAGAACTGCCAACATTTTGCAATGACAACGGTCTACGACATAAGGCGATCACCGAAGTGCGCAAATTACGTGTACAACTCACCAATGAGATCAATTTGAATTTGACCAACGTTGATCTGTGTGTGGATCCAGAAATGGTTCCTCCAACAGACAAACAGGCAAAATTCCTGCGACAAATTCTCCTCGCTGGAATGGGTGATCGAGTGGCCAGGAAGGTTCCACTCGACGAAATCAGTGACAAAGAGCAAAAGAGAAAGATGAAGTATGCCTACAACTGTCTGGATATGGAGGAACCAGTATTCATGCACTCGTCATCCGTGCTCAAGAAGAAGCAACCAGAATGGGTGATATACCAGGAAGCATATGAGACACAAAATGGGGATACAACGAAGCTGTTCATCCGCGGAATCACAGCGATAGAACCAGAATGGTTGCTGATCTATGTGCCAAGGTTGTGCAATATCCGTTCGATCAAGGAGGACCCACAGCCCAAGTATAATGCAGACGACGGGAAGGTATATTGCTTTGTGGACGCCACGTTTGGAAAGGCCGCCTGGGAGATTCCTTTAGCTGAGGTCGAGATGCCATTGAGTGAGAAGGCCTGTTGGTAAGATCGTATTTCGATAATATTAAGAGATTTCTATAGATAATCCTCTTTGCAGCTACTTTGGTATGTTCCTTCTAAATGGCGAAGTTTTTCACAAACTAAGCGAGTTTAAGGCAAAGTTGAAAGCCACTCCTTCGTCGATTATAAAGAGCTGGTCCAATCTGAATGAGAGTGTGACAAAGTTTAAGAGGGCACTGATCACTAAGGAGATTAACTGCAAGCAAAAGTTGTTGGACGAGTGGGAAAGGGATCCCAATTGTAAGTAGAGAAAGAGTGATGGCACGCAAAAGACTAAAGTATTCTCTTATTTTTTAGTTCTCCTACAGCAGTACTGTGATCTCCTGTTTGAAGTGAAACTCGCCGAACTATCAGTACATTGGCCGCCAATTGATTCCACTACTTGAGTGGAAAGTGCTTTGTAAATAGATTGAATAAACTAGGATTAAAAAATTGTTTAGATCTCTTATATCATCCGAAAGTCAAATTAAGGTTAAGCCATACAATCAGTCATTACGCAGAAGCAATCAGTCTTCAACGTTCCCCCTGCAAAGGTGCATTAGCAGAATTATTATGTTTAGGAATAATATACACTAAACAAATTTCAATCACTTTAGGAAACACATGATGATATTCAAGAAATATTGCTTGTAGCCTAATACTTCATTATACAGCACCTTTGAGTTAATATTCAAAACAGTAAGGCCACTAAGAAAGCCTCATCAATCAAGTCTCCAAATGTACGTATTGCTTCATGGTACATAGTAGTTTAGATTTCTATTGCTTTACTGGCTATTGAGTCATATAAGCTCGGCCTTGGGTAGATGCATGATTATTTGTAGACTCAAATGTAAAATATGAATCCTTCTCGGAAAATTCCACAAAGAAAAAGAAAACATTTGTTCAACGAACTTGCGATAGTTATGATTTTAGCCACTGAGCTATCGCTGGTTAGTGTATTGGTCATGACGATGGTAATACTCCTATTTATTGTCCATGCATACATGAGCACATATAAAGACTGTATGCTACTACAAACAAATTAAAGAAGTAAGGCCTTGTACCACCAACGAACAATCTCTCTGGAAAGCAGCAGCAATTAGGCTACCAGACGGTAACTGGGCAAGATCAAACGAAGAAAAGGGAAGTGCTTTCGCTAACATCTTAGTAAAGTCTTCACACCAAGCGATCGCAATTGTTAAGTCAACGGTGCATCCAGACCCTCTAAAGGTATTTAAGTACTTGGGGTCAATCGCCGACAGTTTGTTACAGGGACAACAATACGAGTAGTCAACCCAATAAAGTACGCCTGTGTAAAGGAAATTGTTGTTGTTTCTTATTTTCATTCGCTCGTTTCACTCTCGCTTCTCTCGTTTACAAAATCAGAAGTTGGATAAGAAAACTCAAATAGCAAACGGGATCATTTTGGGTTTTTTTTCTTTTTTTGCTGATCTCGACGAAGGGGCTCGACTCACAGCTGGAAAATTTGCTGTGGTGCAAGCGAAAGAAGTGAACGAACCGAGGAAGCGAGTGTACGAGGCGGTTTGCTTCGGTGTGTGTGAGCGCCAGCAGTTGACCGTTGCAGAGATTGTTAATTTTTGTTTGCCTTTGTGTCGCTGATTTTGATTTGGAAGTTGATTCGCCGATTGCATATAAGCCCCTCAGGCTTCGCAGATAAATGTATAGCAATGTAAATCTAAACTTTAGTAAATAAAATGAGTTTGAATTTGGTTGAGGAGGTCGTTGAACCGAGCCGTTACTTTGGGCTGTTGATGCTGATGTGCTGAACTTTTGCCGTTGGAACGAGAGAAGAAAATTTGGCTGGCAACTGAAGAAGCGGTCTGGCCGTTCGAGTGATTGAGTTTCTTGGCTGTTGGGGTGACCAGATTTAATTATTTTTAAGGCATTTCCATTTCCTTCTTCGGCGATATGTATGTATGTATATAAAAAAAAAAAAACAGCGCGACCATGGGTAGCAGGATGGAGCGAGAGGAAAAGTATGGAGCTTTGACGAGGGACGAGCTGCGTGGGGAGCTGAGGCAACGTGGCTTGGACCAGAGGGGTCGGAAGGAGGAGCTCTTGAAACGGTTGCTGCACGCAACAGATTCGGTGGAGCTCATTGAGCAACTCGAGTGAGCTCCAGGATCTTCGGCATGAACTCTGAGGAAAAAAACTTGCAGAGGTCGCAACAATCAAAGCGGGTGACGACGTTAAAATGAGTACGGCTGCCCCCGCTCCAACGGTTGCAGTGCTGGCAAACGCTGTCCCGCCGGTCAAGTGCTGCTCGCGGAATTTGTACTCGAGACGTCGCTGAGATTCTACCCGAGTTTGACTCTAAGGCGATCGCAGGGCTATCGTCGAAAGCGTGGAGAAAAAAGGTAGCGGACATCCAGCGCGGCTGGTCAAACGGTAGTGCATGCGATCATATGAAAACACAAGCGTTTTCACTCAGCTGAGGCCTACCAACTCCTACTCTCAACCTCCACGCGGTGACAGCCGGGTGCCTAGTACCTTAATCCAAGAAATGGGTAACCAACCCCGTTTGGCGGATTCTTGGTGGCAGCAGATGAGAGAGGGGGGGAAGAGTGTTTTTTTCACTAGAGCACTTCTTCCTGTTCCAGGCGGCAGCGGACGAATTCCCTAGACGGAGTCAACGGTGGCGTCAATAGTTCCAGTTAGGTTGAACTTAGTGAATACCTTGCGCGAGCTGCTTCGACGTATTCGGATCACAGGTCGGTAAGGAATTTCCAATGTTGGTCAGGACATTGGAATAGAGATGGTGGCGGAGGAGCCCTTAATGGGCCAACGGCAGCGCTCATACTCCCGTAGTGGACTACTGGCACCGGTGTACCCGGCCCTTCGTCCTAGGGGAATAATTAAGGAACTGGCCCTCCAGGTTGGGGGTTGTGCCGTCGGGGTATCTTCCCTACCACGTAAAAAGCGCATGGTTCCGAAACAACCAAAAGCCTCGGATAAGGATGACTCAACTAATGACGACCCCAGCAAACGAAATAAGGACAACGACCTTCGGATCTGTACGTGGAATGTTCTGTCCCTTTACAGACCACGTGCAGCCGAACAACTAGCAGAGGCCCTAGACTGCTATAAAGCAGATATTACCGCCATTCAGGAAGTACGATGGGATGGGCCGGGCAAAAAGAGGATGAAAAACTGTGACATCTACTACGGTGATTGCTACAGAGGCAACAGGCAACGCTTATTTGGATGCGGATTTGTCATACGCGGCAGACTTAGGCAAGAAGTCTTAAGCTTCCGACACGTTAGCGAGCGTATTATGACTATCCGGATCAAGGTTAAATTCGCTAACATAAGCCTAATATGTGTTCATGCCCCCACGGAAGAAAAGGATCCTGCCACCAAAGAGTGTTTCTACGAGCTCCTCGACAAAACATACGAGCAATGTCCTAAATACGACGTTAAAATCGTATTGGGCGATTTTAACGCCAAAATAGGAAAGGAGGACGTCTTTGGTAGGGCAGTCGGTAAGCATAGCCTACACGACACCACGTCTGATAACGGACTAAGGCTAATTGATTTCGCTGTGGAGCGAAATGTCACCATAGCAAGCACATGGTTTCCTCATCTCGACATTCATAAGCAGACATGGCGGTCCAATGATCATGTCACGATCAACCAAATTGATCATATTGCGATCGACGCAAGGCATGCCTCCAGTATTCTGGATGTCCGGACCTTCCGAGCGGCCAACATAGACTCGGATCATTACCTTGTTGTAGCCAAGGTACGAATGCGGATATCCCAATCTGAGCAACAAAGAAGAATTACTGTGAGAAAATTTAACGTCGAAAAGCTACAATTGCAAGAGACCGCCAGACTCTTCGCTGAACGCGTATCCCGAAATCTCTCAATCACCCCTTTGCCGCCAGCAGCAAGTACCGAAGACCAGTGGCAACGCTGCCAACATGCCATCAGAAACGCCGCGACTGATGTGCTGGGTCTCGCTCGACCACCACCGCGAAACCCCTGGTTTGACGAAGAATGCCGGCGAGTGCATGCAGCAAAACAAGAGGCATACAAAGCGGCGCTGCAAAGGAAGACGAGAGCTGCTCGTGACCTCTACGAGCAAAAGAGACGGGAAGAACATCGGCTTCTCCAAAAGAAGAAGAAAGAGCATGAGAAGCGCGCGTTTGAGAATATCGCGAGTCTATACCCCAGGAACAATGTACGGAAGTTTTACCAAAAGGTAAAAAGAACGTGTCAGAGAAGTAATACCCGTACAGAAACCTGTAGAGATGAAAATGGAAACCTCGTAGTAGAATCACAGTCGGTGCTGAGAATATGGAAAAACTACTTCTGCAGACTGTATAACGGCGACGAAGACCAACATCCCGCTGTCAGGCAGAATGAACCATTCAACATAGACGATGATAGTCAAAATTTCCGATCCACAAGAAAGGAGACCCCCTCAACTGCGCCAATTATAGAGGCATCAGTCTCCTCAACATCGCGTACAAGATCTTTTCTGCGATATTGTGTGAACGCCTGAAACCTTTTATGAACAGCCTGATTGGACCCTATCAGTGCGGTTTCAGGCCAGGAAAGTCCACCATCGATCAAATCTTCACACTTCGGCAGATCCTGGAGAAAACCCAAGAATTCCAAATCGATACTCACCACCTCTTTATCGATTTCAAGGCCGCGTATGACAGCATCTATAGAGAAGAGCTTTATAGAGCCATGTCTAGTTTTGACATCCCTGCCAAACTTGTCCGCCTGTGCAGGCTGACGATGGAGAACGCTCGCTGCTCCATCAAGGTCGGTAATGACCTCACCGAGACCTTTGATGTCAAAAAAGGCTTTAGACAAGGTGACGCGCTGTCATGTGACTTCTTCAATATTGTACTTGAACGGATTGTGCGGAACTCACAAGCCAACACCGGAGGCACAATCTATTACAAGTCTGTACAACTGCTTGCATACGCCGACGATATAGACATTATCGGAAGATCTCAGCGGGCTGTCACCGGTGCTTTTGCAAGCATTGAGGCGGAAGCGGCCAAAATGGGTTTGGCGATAAACGAGGGCAAAACCAAGTATATGCTGTCAACTAGAAGGGAAAACCAACATCGACGAATTGGACAAAACGTCACCGTGGGCAGCTATAACTTCGAGGTAGTAAGGGACTTTGTCTACCTTGGCTCTGCTATAAATTCAGCAAACAAAATCAGCGCAGAAATCAATCGAAGAATAACTCTTGCCAATCGCTGTTTTTTTGGGCTTATAAGGCAATTCAACAGTAAAGCCCTCTCTCGAACAACTAAGGAGACTCTATATAAGACCTTGATCATCCCAGTCCTGCTTTACGGCGCTGAAACATGGACTTTATTAAAAGAGGATGAAGATATCCTTGGTCGCTTCGAGAGAAAAATTCTTCGTAAGATTTTCGGTCCCGTTTGCGTTGACGGGTTTTGGAGGAGAAGATTCAATCACGAACTATACGAGCTGTACAGCGACATCGACCTAGTCAAAAAACTGCGTATTGGACGTCTGAGATGGCTAGGACATGTAGAGCGAATGGACACCAACGCTCCGGCCCGCAGAGTCTTCGAATCTAACCCCGAGGGACGACGCAGTAGAGGGAATTATCGCCGTAGGTGGCGCGCACAAGTTCAAGGGGACCTCGACCAACTTGGAGTGCGCAACTGGAGGCAATTAGCTAAAGACCGAGCTAAATGGAGAGGCCTGTTGGTTGAGGCCCAGGTTCACCCCGAACTGTAGCGCCACCTAAGTAAGTAAGTAAGACTGTATAACGGCGACGAAGACCAACATCCCGCTGTCAGGCAGAATGAACCATTCAACATACACGATGATAGTCAAAATTTCCGTCCACCTGACCAAAACGAAGTGAGGATAGCAATATCCAAGCTGAAATCGAACAAGGCTGCTGGACCTGACGGCTTACCGGCCGAACTTTTCAAGGCAGCTGGGGATGAATTGGTAGAGTGCATGCACCAACTCATTTCTAATATTTGGTCAGACGAGTGCATGCCTGATGAATGGAATCTCAGCATCGTTTGCCCGATCCACAAGAAAGGAGACCCCCTCAACTGCGCCAATTATAAAGGCATCAGTCTTCTCAACATCGCATACAAGATCTTTTCTGCGATATTGTGTGAACGCCTGAAACCTTTTATCAACAGCCTGATTGGACCCTATCAGTGCGGTTTCAGGCCAGGAAAGTCCACCATCGATCAAATCTTCACACTTCGGCAGATCCTGGAGAAAACCCAAGAATTCCAAATCGATACTCACCACCTCTTTATCGATTTCAAGGCCGCGTATGACAGCATCTATAGAGAAGAGCTTTATAGAGCCATGTCTAGTTTTGACATCCCTGCCAAACTTGTCCGCCTGTGCAGGCTGACGATGGAGAACGCTCGCTGCTCCATCAAGGTCGGTAATGACCTCACCGAGACCTTTGATGTCAAAAAAGGCTTTAGACAAGGTGACGCGCTGTCATGTGACTTCTTCAATATTGTACTTGAACGGATTGTGCGGAACTCACAAGCCAACACCGGAGGCACAATCTATTACAAGTCTGTACAACTGCTTGCATACGCCGACGATATAGACATTATCGGAAGATCTCAGCGGGCTGTCACCGGTGCTTTTGCAAGCATTGAGGCGGAAGCGGCCAAAATGGGTTTAGCGATAAACGAGGGCAAAACCAAGTATATGCTGTCAACGAGAAGGGAAAACCAACACCGACGAATTGGACAAAACGTCACCGTGGGCAGCTATAACTTCGAGGTAGTAAGGGACTTTGTCTACCTTGGCTCTGCTATAAATTCTTCTAACAAAATCAGTGCAGAAATCAATCGAAGAATAACTCTTGCCAATCGCTGTTTTTTGGGCTTATAAGGCAATTCAACAGTAAAGCCCTATCTCGAACAACTAAGGATACTCTATATAAGACCTTGATCATCCCAGTCCTGCTTTACGGCGCTGAAACATGGACTTTATTAAAAGAGGATGAAGATATCCTTGGTCGCTTCGAGAGAAAAATTCTTCGTAAGATTTTCGGTCCCGTTTGCGTTGACGGGTTTTGGAGGAGAAAATTCAATCACGAACTATACGAGCTGTACAGCGACATCGACCTAGTCAAAAAACTGCGTATTGGACGTCTGAGATGGCTAGGACATGTAGAGCGAATGGACACCAACGCTCCGGCCCGCAGAGTCTTCGAATCTAACCCCGAGGGACGACGCAGTAGAGGGAATCATCGTAGGTGGCGCGCACAAGTTCAAGGGGACCTCGACCAACTTGGAGTGCGCAACTGGAGGCAATTAGCTAAAGACCGAGCTAAATGGAGAGGCTTGTTGGTTGAAGCCAGGTTCACCCCGAACTGTAGCGCCACCTAAGTAAGTAAGACATCCAGCGCATTTATGTTCTCGATGAAAGGTTGCTGCTGATGGTGGCGACGACAAAACTGGTGGGTGCAGCCAAATTATGGAGTCGGGGTACAACGGTCGAGGCGCTGGATGAGCTTCTCGCAGAACTATGCCGGAACTTCCCAACAACCGATGACGATGCGGACGTCTACAATCGGCTGAGAGGGCGGAGGCAGAGGTGTGGGGAGGATATCAAAAAGTACATTTTTGAGATGGGGATGTGTGCAGGAGATTTCCCTGATAAAATATATAATTCAGGGAATTGCAGATGCCGAGTGCCAGGAAGCGTTCCGGGCGCTGAAGTCAACGTCGGTCGACGACCTCCTACAAAGAGTCCGATGGATCGTCGGACTAAGGCCCAGGATTCGACGCGAAGCAGAGAAGTCTCGACAGCGAGAGAAAGGACTATTGGCCAGATTGGAAGGTGCAGAAGGCGGAGTAAGATGTTTCGAGTGTCAATAGGTGGGGCGCTATAAACGGGATTGCCCGTTGCAACGTACCCAAGCTGCGGAAATTGGAGGGAATACCGGTATAGAAGGGAAACCTGAGACACAAAAAAATACAAATATTTGGCGCAACAGCTCTTTAAAGTGCCAGGGCCTAGCTTCTCGCAACCACTCATGTTGTGTGCGTTATATTTTTCACACGAATGGAAGGGACCTATAGTTTAATGCCGTATCCGAACAGCGATTTGAGAAGGTTTTTCGTGACAACAATACTCTCGGATGTTTGTCAGACGCTCGCGAGAGGTGGGACCGTTTTTTTTGGTATTTTCTGGGATTCGAACTTGGAACCTCATGCGTAGTGATCCGACGCACTAACCACTTACGCCACCGCGCCCCACACCACACCTGAGACACCAACCCAGTTGCTGTTGAAGGAGGAACCGGCGGAGTATACGGCAGAGTACGTCAAGGACACCACGGTGAAGGGGCATCTAGTCCAAGCATTCATCGACTTGGGGAGTGATTATGTCACTTTGCGGCATTCAGTCGCTGACGAAGGACACATAAAGTACGTCGAGGACCGGACGCACCTGAGGGCGTTCGGAGGAGGAACTTACCAGACCGTTGAGCGAGTCTACACTGAAGTAGCGGTTAACAAACTTACCTCATGCAGAAAGAATTTAAAAGACATGTTCTTTAGAAAGCAGGATGTGTCCTATGTTCTAAAGTGTAAAATTAACCCTAAAAAGGCATACGGATACAATCGTATATCAGGAGAAATGTTGAAGGAACTTCTAGGTATAGCGATACTTTACCTGTGTGTTCAACAGGATCCTCGAAATAGCTCATTACCCCCAACCATGGAAATCATCTCAGATCATCATGATCCCTAAGACCGGTAATGACCCGACAATAGTCTCATCCTATTAGCCGATAAGCTTACTTATGCTATCCAAAGTTTGAGAAACTGCTGCTAACCAAATTTTTACCGTTCCTAGAAAAGGAAGAAATAATCCCAACTCATCAATTCGGCTTCAGAGCCAAACATGGAACTACGGAACAGGTTCACTGGGTTGTAGCTGAAGCTAGGTAAGCCTTTCAACGAAGACAATACTGCACAGCTGTATTTCTAGATGTTACTCAGGCGTTTGATAAGGTTTGGCATCATGGACTCATCTCCAAAATCAATCAGCTATTACCACAGAATTTCCATGTGTTACTAAAATCATATCTAACAAACCACATCTTTAGGATAAAATATAAGACCTTCACATCACCAGACCACAGTATCAGGGCCTGGGCCTGTGTCCCCCAGGGTAGTGTTCTTGGCCCTGTACTATATGTACTGTTCACGTCTGATCTTCCAACGGACTCCAATATAACCATCTCTACTTTCGCAGATGACACAGCGCTATTCAGCACACACACTGATCTTAAGTCCGCCTCTCATGACCTCAACAACTATTTGATGAGAGTGGATTGCTGGTTAAAGACTTGGAGAATCAAAGTCAATGAAGAAAAATGTTCCCAGATTACTTTAACACTTACACAAAACGTATGCCCACCAATCGCATTAAACAAAATAGAAGTAAAATATCTCGGAATGCACCTCGACAAATGCTTAACCTAGAGGAAACATGTCGAAATGAAGGGGAAACAACTCAAGCTCAAATTCAATAGCTTACTAGTATATTGGCAGCTCAACAAACACTCCACTGTCAGTCTGTAGAATAGAGTCCTTCTCTACAAGGCGATCATTTTACCCATCTGGACCTATGGTACCCAGCTATGGGGCTCAGCGTGTAATTCAAACATCGAACACCTGCAACGATCATTGGCGCACCATGGTACTTTGAAAACTGCGTGCTGCATAGGGACGAAGGAATACCAACTTTAAATCAAGGGATTAGTACTCAAAACCTTAAATATATTTTCAAGCTCAATTGTCATCCCTACCGCTTAATAAATGAAATGCTCAACCAACCAAGACTAAAATAGACTGAATAGATTAAGAAATGTATTGTAATACTTATATATAGGTCTTCACAAGTACAGACTCAGATACAGAAGTTGATGCTAAAATCAGATTGTATTAAGATTACGTCTAAGATTTTATGAAACATTGTTGCTAAGCAGGGAGATTTAATATTTTGTGTAAAATTAATGACCTAAGTCTAACAAAAACAATTTTTACAAATGTCCTACAGGATATTGCAGAATGGTCTACCTCTTCGGGTGCAAATCTCTCTTTGAAAAAATGCAAAACTTAGCACATTTGTAGAAAGAGATCATGTCCTAACTTAAAAATAAACATAAACGATTTAGAAATTCAAGACGTAAACAATCTATGTATATTAGGATTAACCTTTAATAATAAATTTAATTGGAAAAATCATTGTATAGACTTAAAAAAATCACTAACTGCAAGGCTTAATGTCATTAAATATCTTTCCTCTAAGAAAAGTAAGGTTCATTTAAACACACTATGTTATGCAACAAAAATGTTAATACTTAATAAGATAGATTATGGGCTTAGCATCTACGGAAACTCCCCAAAACCAACAATGAACATCATCAAGCCAACTTACCATCAAGCTGCAAGAAGATCCATAAACGCCCTCCCAGCAACACCAATCAAAAATATACTGGCTGAATCAGGACTGCCCTCAATCCATGAAAGGTACGAAGAAACTATTCTGAAGCTTACAACTAAACTTACATTTCCCTCGAGATCAGTAGTAAACAACGACAGTACCAGAGCTCGGTGTGCCACTCGGCAGAAAAGATCCCATCCGCTATACATCGCATATGGAACTTCACTGAAAAATTCAATCTGCCAAACAAAATCAGCTTTTGTCACACATCATCATACCCACCATGGCTGTGCAGTTCGGATTCCTTCCAACTAACATTATCCAAATACTCTAAAGAACATACACCAAACCTTGTATATCGGTCAATCTTCAAAACTTTGGAAGATAATTTCAACTCCAAGAACTGGAAATTTATATTTACAGACGGATCCAAATCACAATATCACACGGGTTTCGCAGTAACAGCTCAGGATGGAGCACTAATAAGGCTAGGGATTCTGCCTGAACATGCATCAATATTTACTGCAGAAGCCATCAGCGAAGCCGTAAAGTACGCATGTAACACGAAAGGTCGTTGGGTAGTATGCTCAGACAGCCTCTCAGTTATTCAACGCAATGACGAGTCTTAGAGACAGCATCATAAAAAAACCTCACTCGTTATGTGGGTACCCAGTCATATTGGCATAGTCGGAAACGAATATGCCGACAAAGCAGCCCATTCGGTCGGTAGAACACCTACGATATTGTTCAACGCGTACAGCGAGTTAGATCTTCTAAGAGCAATAAAAGGGAAGATCAAAACAATGCAAACGAATAACTGGTCGACATATACCCATCATTACGCCAAAACCAACACAAACAAAGTCAAACCAATATATCCGACAACTATATCTAAAGAGACGGTCACTGCCTTCGTACGCCTCCGGTTAGGCCATACTTGCCTAACCCATCAGCATTTACTAAAACGGGAAAATCCTCCAACCTGCTCCTCCTGCAATGAAACATTAAACATAGATCACTTGTTAGCCCACATAAACCACAGTTTATTAGGAACTAGCTGGTTGTACCCGCTTCGCTGGGTCTTTAAATGTGCGATTTCAAGTACACTTCTTTAGAGCACTCTCCCTTTTGTCATTAAAATAGTTCACCCGCTAATCCTTTATGAGGGTCGCGAGGGTAGGATAATTAGTTGCACTCTCCATCCTTTTTGAACCTCCGCCGTCGACTTCAACTCATCTGGAGAAATCTCTATACGGCTCCAAGAGAGATGTCGGACTTCATCCAACCATCTATTTATAGGCCTA
This sequence comes from Brachypalpus laphriformis, assembly GCA_945910035.1. Lineage (NCBI taxonomy): Eukaryota > Metazoa > Arthropoda > Insecta > Diptera > Syrphidae > Brachypalpus > Brachypalpus laphriformis. Next base: position 112,412,236 of record OX246753.1, on the reverse strand, counting down.
CCGAGGGGTCGCTAACTTGATGGTGCGGCAATCATGACACGTCTTGGAAACCAGCTGGGGACACGCTCTACGCGACGAAACCGCCAAAGCATAAATCCTTCCGTTCGAAAAAGTAGCTGCTCTACATTGAGTGCCTCGCGTACTCTGGTGTTACGCAACACCGCGAAGGAACCTCTTTCAGCAGCTTGTATCCGCGACTGTAGGTGAGAGTTGGAACATATACCAAGTTAAAAACCGATAATTAGGTTTGAACACTATAGGTAAGTTCGGCCTTCCTTATAACAGATTGACCAAACTCTCTCAAAATTGATCCAGTTTGACCATTTCTGCAGAATAACTCGACATTGCTTTTTTCACCACTCGTGAATAAGACCCCGAGATACTTAAACGTATCCACCTGCTTCATTGAGACTCTACAAACATGCAGAATCTACTGAATAGGTGTTATGGAAACAATCAATAATTCCGACAAACGACCAACGATGATCAAATCATCCCCAAAGAGAGGATGACTAATCCTTAAGTCCCCCACTTTGCAACATTCTCTGCCACAGCTGCACTGCAGCATCCAGTCCATATATACAATGAAGAGGCGAGGTGACAAAAGGCACCCTTGGCACCCTGCCCAACCCCCACAATGAAGGGTATTGATTTGCCGCCATTTACCCGAACAAAAAAAACAAATATTTAGCGCAACAGCTCTTTAAAGTGCCACGGCCTAGCTTCTCGCAACCACTCATGTTGTGTGCGTTATATTTTTCACACGAATGGAAGGGACCTACAGTTTAATGCCGAATCCGAACGGCGATTTGAGAAGCTTTTTCGTGACAACAATACTCTCGGATGTTTGTCAGACGCCCAAAGAGAGGATGACTAATCCTTAAGTCCCCCACTTTGCAACATTCTCTGCCACAGCTGCACTGCAGCATCCAGTCCATATATACAATGAAGAGGCGAGGTGACAAAAGGCACCCTTGGCACCCTGCCCAACCCCCACAATGAAGGGTATTGATTTGCCGCCATTTACCCGAACAAAAAAAACAAATATTTAGCGCAACAGCTCTTTAAAGTGCCACGGCCTAGCTTCTCGTAACCACTCATGTTGTGTGCGTTATATTTTTCACACGAATGGAAGGGACCTACAGTTTAATGCCGAATCCGAACGGCGATTTGAGAAGCTTTTTCGTGACAACAATACTCTCGGATGTTTGTCAGACGCTCGCGAGAGGTGGGACCGTGAAAAAACTTTTTGGTATTTTCTGGGATTCGAACTTGGAACCCCATGCGTAGTGATCCGACACACTAACCACTTACGCCACGGCCGAGCACTTACTTACTTACTTAGGTGGCGCTACAGTTCGGGGTGAACCTGGGCCTCAACCAACAAGCCTCTCCATTTAGCTCGGTCTTTAGCTAATTGCCTCCAGTTGCGCACTCCAAGTTGGTCGAGGTCCCCTTGAACTTGTGCGCGCCACCTACGGCGGTAATTCCCTCTACTGCGTCGTCCCTCGGGGTTAGATTCGAAGACTCTGCGGGCCGGAGCGTTGGTGTCCATTCGCTCTACATGTCCTAGCCATCTCAGACGTCCAATACGCAGTTTTTTGACTAGGTCGAACGGTAGTGCATGCGATCATATGAAAACACAAGCGTTTTCACTCAGCTGAGGCCTACCAACTCCTACTCTCAACCTCCACGCGGTGACAGCCGGGTGCCTAGTACCTTAATCCAAGAAATGGGTAACCAACCCCGTTTGGCGGATTCTTGGTGGCAGCAGATGAGAGAGGGGGGGAAGAGTGCTTTTCTCACTAGAGCACTTCTTCCTGTTCCAGGCGGCAGCGGACGAATTCCCTAGACGGAGTCAACGGTGGCGTCTATAGTTCCAGTTAGGTTGAACTTAGTGAATACCTTGCGCGAGCTGCTTCGACGTATTCGGATCACAGGTCGGTAAGGAATCTCCAATGTTGGTCAGGACATTGGAATAGAGATGGTGGCGGAGGAGCCCTTAATGGGCCAACGGCAGCGCTCATACTCCCGTAGTGGACTACTGGCACCGGTGTACCCGGCCCCCTGTCCTAGGGGAATAATTAAGGAACTGGCCCTCCAGGTTGGGGGTTGTGCCGTCGGGGTAACTTCCCTACCACGTAAAAAAATCGATGGTTCCGAAACAACCAAAAGCCTCGGATAAGGATGACCCAACTAATGACGACCCCAGCAAACGAAATAAGGACAACGACCTTCGGATCTATACGTGGAATGTTCTGTCCCTTTACAGACCACGTGCAGCCGAACAACTAGCAGAGGCCCTAGACTGCTATAAAGCAGATATTACCGCCATCCAGGAAGTGCGATGGGATGGGCCAGGCAAAAAGAGGATGAAAAACTGTGACATCTACTACGGTGATTGCTACAGAGGCAACAGGCAACGCTTATTCGGATGCGGATTTGTCATACGCGGCAGACTTAGGCAAGAAGTCTTAAGCTTCCGACACGTGAGCGAGCGTATTATGACTATCCGGATCAAGGCTAAATTCGCTAACATAAGCCGATGTCGCTGTACAGCTCGTATAGTTCGTGATTGAATCTTCTCCTCCAAAACCCGTCAACGCAAACGGGACCGAAAATCTTACGAAGAATTTTTCTCTCGAAGCGACCAAGGATGTCTTCATCCTCTTTTAATAAAGTCCATATTTCAGCGCCGTAAAGCAGGACTGGGATGATCAAGGTCTTATATAGAGTCTCCTTAGTTGTTCGAGAGAGGGCTTTACTGTTGAATTGCCTTATAAGCAATAAAAAAACAGCGATTGGCAAGAGTTATTCTTCGATTGATTTCTGCGCTGATTTTGTTTGCTGAATTTATAGCAGAGCCAAGGTAGACAAAGTCCCTTACTACCTCGAAGTTATAGCTGCCCACGGTGACGTTTTGTCCAATTCGTCGATGTTGGTTTTCCCATCTAGTTGACAGCATATACTTGGTTTTGCCCTCGTTTATCGCCAAACCCATTTTGGCCGCTTCCGCCTCAATGCTTGCAAAAGCACCGGTGACAGCCCGCTGAGATCTTCCGATAATGTCTATATCGTCGGCCGAGCACAGCTTCTATAATTTGTATATATGTATATACCGAATCGCCCTTATCATAGCCTAACACATGATTTCGCCAAATACACAGAACATGTGTATACACGTTCAGCATGCTCCCAGGCCTTTTCAAGAATCATTCTGAGAGTGTATAACTGGTTGGTCCTCAACCAAAGCTCTGGCACGTGTCTCTAACACCTTAGCAAAGACTTTTCCAGGGATACTTAAAATAAATATACCCGTGTAGTTGGCGCAATCTTTTGTCCCCTTGTTTACAATCACTCCCATTTGCCAATCACCAGGTGTTTCACCGCATTCCCATGCCACTTTAATGACACGTGAGAGTCATTGCACTCACTCTTTACCAAAAGCCTTTAGCATTTCTGGCCGGATTTCAACCAAACCGGTAGATTCGCCAACTTCTAGCGATTTGATCGCCAAAATCTCGACCATGGGTCTATCATCTTCCTGATGACATGGCTTGTTCGGGATTGAGCAATTCTGAGAAGTGCTCGCTTCATCTCCATCACTCATTGGAAAGCAGTGTACCGTCTTTGGTTTTGACTCCTTTCACGATATTCCACTTTCTACCTCTGATTCGGCGAACGGTTGCCAGAATATTTTATTTCCAGATAGGCAGTTTCGTTTCAATGAAATAGTTTATTACAATTGAAAAACACGTATAATTACCTGAAGTATTTCTCGAAACACACCTTCTAAAAGGTAGGAAAATAGACTTAAAGTATGAGTATTCAACTTGCCTACGCCACTCTGTTAATAGTTTATTTTAAATCTATTAAAACATTCTAAAACGTGGACAAATTCAACGATCAACAAAATCTCATGTAATAAAATGGAAAAAGTATTACAATGTTTCTATGGCTGTATGTATGTATGTATTATGTGTACATATGGTCGCGTATATTGCCAAATCTCTTAATAGCATGAAAGTTTGAAAATGTCTTATATTTGGCATTGGCAATTTTTACTCCAGAAGTGATCACATACTAAAGTTCAAAACAGCTCGCACATATACTCACATACACACACTATTGCAGCGATAGCCTCTGCTGCATGGCTGCTGACAGTAGTCTTCATTAAAGGAAAATTAGAGCAATTTTTAATACAATCTTCCCCGGGAAATGCAGATCATAACAGTCAAAACTGCATCCAAATCCCTTCAGTAGTTCCCGAGATTATCCCAGTCATTCACGTTTGGGGGACTTCCTTTTATACGATGTAGTTTGTTTGATGAACATGAATATGCTTGCACTCCACTGGTGGGCCATTGATTGCAATGACCCACGCATATCTGTGATATTTTGATATTTCAAATTATTATATTTTTGCTTATTATTTCTGTTATAAGAATCATAGAATAATGATTTATACCTCAATCCCTTCAGTAGGAAATGTACTAATCGAGGAATTAAGTCACATTCAAATCAGTTCAGCCATTTCGTAGTCATATGTGTGTAAAGCATAGAAAAATGATTTTTATCAGTAAAAAAAACATATAAAATGGGTTTAAGAGCCCAATAACGGATTCAGTATACTAAAATGTATCCTAAGTTATTCCTCTTCTTACGACAAATCGATTGATATATATATTGTTAAGGTACCGCTACGTACTTACTCCCTATTCGCGGACAAACAGAAAAAATGCGTTCTATTTTATAGATGTAGAGACTAATCGAAACATTTACGAGGTCCTTAAAGTAATTAATGAAGGAAACCTTTGTATGATTCACAAATTCATCTTTAATCACAACGTTAAGATATAGTATTAGACATAAGCTTTTATATTATTTATCACTGTTATTATCATTGAGCCGAAAGCCTATGCAGCTAGTGCTCCTATATTTGTACAGTACTAACTTTGTAATTTGTAATTACCTTGTTAGGCTTTTAAATAAATAAATAAATAATCTAAGAAAAAAGAAGAGAAGTATGGCCTTGAGCCCTGCCGTTTAGTAAAATACATCCCTGCACCCTTTAGTACCATCGCCATCCTCATTGACAGTCTGGCTACTATCAAGGTAATTGTTTCTGTTATGTCATCTTCTGGAGGAATAGTGTAGTGTAAAGCGGAACTCGCGTCGCTGGGTCATCGGTTCAGGATCACTCTCCTCTGTGTGCCGGGGCACAGCAACATAGAGCAGAACGAGCGAGCTGGATGAACTTGCAAGGATCCCTGACGGAGGCTGTTCTCGTACCGCTGGGGACTCTCAAGGGAAGTATTTTCACGCACTTCCTATCAAAGACCAACAACAGATAACATGGGTTGTGGAATTGCATTATTTCAAGGCAGACGTGGCCGGATTACAACTCGCACAGAACACAAGATCTATAACACAGGAATCATACCGATATTGCTAGAATTGTGGCGATTCGTACAGGCCAATGTCCTATTGGGATCCACATGGCCACACTAGGCATTGCATTCTATGCACATTGTTGCAACTGCAATATTGCTAGCGAGCAAGAAACAAACTACCATATCCTCTAGGTACCAGGCAGAGCACACTTGGCAAACCCTTCTTCGACAACCTAATAAAGATATCGGAGCAAAGTATCGGCGAAGTAATGAGTTTTCAATATGGCAGGATGGTTTTAAAGACGTTTACTCCAATTTCACTGATCTCAGAGTTAAACATCCGCTCTGTTGACGATGATTTGCCTATGACATCGGTTATCGGGAAAGAAATACTGTGAATCAGAAGCAAAGACAAAAAATAAAATAACAAAAATCTCCCCAGTTATCTGGACGCCACTCCTGGAGTTTTACTGAAGCATAAACAACTGAGCTACAAAAACCACTGCACCAAAATCTTTCTCTCTCTCTCACTATCTCTATCTATCTTTTCCAACGCCCGCACTGTGTGTAAACATGTTAAGGGTATCAGTAACCCATTGAATGCGCGCAAATTATATAAAAAAAAATGTCACGTGAGTTGTGGAATTAATTAGCTTTCAGAGTTCGCTGTTACAGCCACCATACCATACCATATAGGGCCGCACATCAACATTTAATGTGTATTTCCCGTTTTGCGTTTCTTAAGAATGACGAAGCATTATTTCAGCTTTGGATGACTCTAGTTGTAAAAGAATCTAAAAAAACACATCAATTGAATAAACTCCAAAGTCCATTGACTGTCTAACAGATTGTGTGTCAAAACAAGAAATAATGCAAGCAGCCGCTAATTTGTTTTGATCTTCGACCTATGTCTCATCTTCATTGCACTATCAGCTACCGAAGATTTGTATAATTTTTATTTTTATTTTTTGCTAACTTGGAGGGTCTCATATTAGCTATCTTTTTAGAGACAGATTTTCGGGAGGATCCAGAGCTAAAACACACTTATATGTCCTCGAGGTGTTCTTTTATTTGCTCCAGGATTATTTGAGCTACTACCTTAGCTACTGTAGGCTGCAAAGAGATATCTCTCTATTATCGTAGAGGAGGGTCCAATTTGAATAAAAGAACCATCTTTTGTCCAAACGAAACGACGCAGTTATTGGCATCTGACGAGAAAATAAGATCAAGTTGTCTGCTTAGGTTATTAGTAACTCCTTCTTCTTCCTATTTCGGCGAGGTTATGATCCGAAAAAAAAGGGATCACAATCCTCCCACTTCACCGCATTTCCACTGATCCGCCTGTGGGATTCGCCTAGGTTATTAGTAACTCCATTTAATTGATATAGGCTGGAGTCTGAGAGACAGTCAATAAAAATGACTTCCTTTTCTGAAGAGGGGTTAATTGCTATATAGTGGGACTGATCGTCTGATGGATCCCATTGAAGGTCGGGAAAATTAAAATCCTCCAGAATTAAGACGGTGTTGCGAGGATCAACAATATTAAACAAAGAATCGTACGCGTATATGGCAAGTTGGTAACTCTGCATGGGCTTGGATAGTCTAATGTAGCAGCAAAGGAAAAAAATGTTGCGCTTTAAAATAGTTATTTTGACACAAATACTCAAAATTAGATGTGTGAGAAGCTTCAACCATTGTTGAGTCAAGCCGATTGTGTACTGCCAGAAGAACACCTCCACCTGAGGAATCATCCTCGAAAGGCGCTAAAATCGAATATAAACAATTCGTTGCTGTAAAAATCTTAAGTACGATTAGTTTCGCTTAGGGCGTAAAGATCATAGGGGAGCTTTTGAGACTTAAGGTTAATAGGGGACATCTTAGTTTTCCCCGTGCAGGGACGGGTTAAAAATATCACTGCAGCGCCCCCAACAAATAGCGCTTGTCGTGAAAGTCGACTAAGGGGGCAAATCAGATCTAGGCAATATAACACCCAACACCCAAGTGAGCCCAGCGACACAAAAACTTTCCCACAAGTGTGCGTGCGAGTCCGTGGATTGACACGACTGTAGATCACCGGTGTCATAAAAGAGAGAAAGAAAACAACAATAAAACAGGAGCATGCACGTGTCAAACACCATCGCAATAATAAAGTGCAGCTGTATAATTATGGAAATACTTGCTAAAAGGAAAGGCACTACCACTGCTGCACATGATACTGATGCTGGACCGAGCAGAAATGTTCGGGTCAGAGCTATATGGATTCCGGGGGCTAGCAAAATAATGAAACAGTTTAGACGAACGATAAGGGTTTCGAGTTGGAACGTTGGAAGTATAACCGGTCGAAGTTACGAAGTGGAAGAGATAATGCATAGAAGGCAGTAGACATCATGTGTGTCCAAGAAACGAAGTGGCAAAACACCGGAAATCGGGCGCATTTCTTGGACGTTAGGACAAAAGCTTACAATATGTTCTACTACGGAAGGGAACATGCTAGGAACGGAATCGGTATCATCCTTGCGGAAGAGGTACTTGGTAACATCTTGTCCAATTCGAAGTCCAGCGATCGTTTGATATCTCTCAAACTAGTAATAAAAAAGGACAGGTGTGGAATATTGTCAGTTCATATGCTCCCCATAGTGGGTGCGATCAGAGAGATAAAGATGCATTTGGATTAGATTTTCACAATCTCCTTAAGAACATTCCAAAGGAAGAGTTTCTGTTTGTCGGGGGATATTTAAATGGCCATGTCAGGAAGTCAAACGAAGACTATGAAGACTGCCATGGAAGACTGGGATACGGCACCAGGAACCTTCCTCGTGAAGACGTCCTAAGCATGTGCAAATCACACGGTCTTATCGCGTTAAATACCATGTTCATCAAACAAAGCCGACACCTGATAACTTACAACAGTGGTGGAAGTGAAACCCAGATTGACTATCATTTGGTAGCCAGTTTCATGAAGCCTCGAGTATAAGAAAAAAAAAAACATGGTGGCCGAGTGATAAAGCTAAAGAAGTGATAAATAAGAAGAAATCTGCTTTCAAAGCTTGGTCAAAGTGCTCCCCTAATAATAGAGACGAAAAAGCTCGCCTCGAAGTGGAATACGGATGTTGAAAGAAAAAGCGAAGAAGAAGTGCACCCAGCTTTAAGCAGAGAGTACGGAGGGGCTGTATCGGGAGCTGGAGAAAGTATCTTTTTCATCTTCAAAATAGCCACCCAAAGAAGGAGGAATGCTCAGGAGATTCGTTCGCCAAAGTTCATTAACAATGCTCATGGCCAGCTTCTTGTGGATGACGACAAAATTATGTAGAGGTGGGGGCAGTATTTTGAACAACTCTTGAATGAACAGTTTTCCCGTCTATACTTTCCAAGACCCACCTTTAACTGTGAGGAAATACTCGACATTACAGTCGAAGAAGTTATTGCGGCGGTCAAATACTCCAAAAAATGAAAAGCGGTTGGGCCAGACGAGATGCCCTCTGAGTTCTGGAAAAATATGGGAAACCTCGGGTTCAGATGGCTTAGTATTCTCATCTCCTTTATAAGATGTGATCCAATGTCAAATCAATGGGGGGAAAGTTACGTTCTCGCTGTAAACAAAGGGAAGGGTGATGCGAGAAACTGCGATAATTACCGTTCGATCAAGCTGATGTCACATACCATGAAGATCGTTGAGCGGGTATTAAGTGCCCGACTGCGAAAAATAATACGGCTATCTGAAGATCAGTGCGAGTTTGTCGTACGTAAATCAACCACAGATGCAATCGTGCGAGTTTGTCGTGCGTATATCAACCACAGATGCAATCCAAAGTATAAGGATCGTAATGGAAAAACATCGTGATTCGTTAAAGGATTTGCATATTGTATTAGTTGACTTTAAAAAGGCATTGAACAAACAACCACGAGATCTGATATGGGTGGCGCTAAGATATCGAGGGGTTCCAGAAACATATGTACAGATGATCATGGACATGCACGAAAGACCAAAGACAAGATTAAGATGCCCCGCTGGAGTAACCGAAGAGTTCTCCATCAAAGTCGGGGTGCACCAGGGAAGCGTTTTAAGTCCTTTGCTTTTTATTACAGTCTTGACTATCTGCTTAAAGGTAAATTGATGGACCCCAAGGTACATCAGTTATTCTTTGCTGACGATGGATTCATCATAAGTGATTATCCTACGCCGCCGCAACGAGCACTTGATGTATGGGTGGACGTTTTGGAGGGAAATGGGTATCGCATTAGTTAAAAAAATACAGAGTACTTGTGCTGCCCGTTCTCTGATCCACTCAGACCTATTCCAGACATTTATTTGAATGGAACAGTGCTTCCCTAGTGCGAAAAGTTCAAATATCTGGGATCTATGATCAATAGCAAAGCAACCTGTGATGACGACATCAATCATCGCGTAAGCATAGGGTGGATGAAGTGGCAAGAAGACTTCACTATCTTCTGTGACAGAAAAATGCCACCTAAGTTGAGAGGAAGGCTCTAAACCGCAGTTGTACGTCCAACACTCGCATACGGTTCACAATGTTGGTCGATGTACAAAAAGTATGAAAGTAAATTAACGGTAGCTGAGATGAAGATGCTTCGCATGACAGCAGGAGTGACAAAGCTTGATCGAATAAGAAGTTCGAAGATCCGTGGAAGCCTTCACGTCAAAGAAACCATCTACGATAAATATAGCGCAACTGACTCAGTTGGTATTGCCACGTTCAGAGAAGAGATCATTTGAATCCTGTTAGAAAAGCAATCATGCCAATTATTGAATCCGGCGGATTGATTGCGGAGGGATCTCATCCGATCCGCACCTATTCACTTTCTCTGGGTGATCCCATTATAGAAACCGCCGGATGAACTACATTATCGGTCCGCAAAAGCACATTATTAACGACTTCGGATTCACCCCTTTTTCTGTCAAATGAAAATATTCCTCAACAAATACTAATTCAAAACACCGCAAGGTGGCGTTCTGTCTCCATTGTTATGGTGCATGGTGGTTGACTCTCTGTTGAACACTCTAAATAGTTCTAACATCTACGATCAGGCATATGCGGATGATATCGCTGTACTTTCTGTCGGGCCATGCCTGGCGATGGTCTGTGCTAATGCGCAGGCGGCGCTGGACATGATCGATGAATGGTGTACTAGGAGTGGGCTTTCGGTGAATCCTCTTAAAACTGAGGTTGTTCCTTTTACGAGAAGGAGGATTTTGACCGGTCTGACTCAGCCAGTGCTAAAAGGCATTTCCAATGAAGCCAAATATCTGGGAGTAATTTTAGATAAGAAACAGCATTGGTCAAAACACGTCGAGTCGAAAACATCCAAGTCGCTCTCAGTCTTCTCGCAATGTAAGGGTGCTTTTGGCAAGACTTGGGGCTTGTCACCGAGAAAGGTTCTCTGGATCTACACGGCTATGATAAGACCATTCCTCGCATATGCGTCGGTTGTTTGGTGGAAGGGGCTCTCGCGTAAATATGTGGTTACCTTTTGCGCGAAACTCCAAAGAACGGCCGTCTCGGCTGCACGGGAGCTTTTCCGAGTACGCCTGGTTCTACTCTAGACGCTTTGCTGAACTTACCTCCCCTCGATACTTATATCATGGGTTGCACTATCAAAGCCATTCATCGTCTTAGGCGGGGCAGTTTTTGGTATACTTCACACTGGAATTTTGACGAACTTGCGCGACACTTATCTTACGACTCCTTTCGTATAGATATGCCGTCTGATGCAATGACACCAGAACTCCAGCTGATGCGCAAATTCAGAGTCGACTTTCCTTGTGCTAAGGACTGGTTTCGGCCAGAGACTGAGCCGGGAATGGAATGTAGTCGTATTTTCACGGATGGTTCCAAAACCAGTCAAGGGTCTGGGGCTGGGGTCTTCGTGGAAGTCGACAACATTAGACTTCACTTTTTGTTAGGCAAATATGCGTCTGTTTTCCAAGCGGAAACTTATGCAATCCTAATGGCCATGAACTATGTTGTGAAGAACAGGTGGAAGGGATGTAGCATTTGTGTCTGTAGTGACAGTCAGGTTGCGCTTAAGACCTTGCTTAACCCTTTAACCACCTCCAAAATAGTTCGTGAAACCAAAAACTCTTTGAACTCGGTCGCAAGGCTGAATTCTCTGTCTTTTATCTAGGTCCCAGGTCACACTGGGATCTTGGGGAACGAGATCTCCGATGAGATTGCTAGACAAGGCTCAGAGGAGGCTTTCTGAGGTCCCGAACCCGCGTTGGGTCTTCCTGCGTCCTCGGTTAGGACTTCCATTGACGATTGGGTCTCTCACGAGCACAATTGTGTGTGGCATGACTCTCCAGGATGCAGGTTGGCTAAACGCATGCTCCCGGACGTCTGTAAGAAATCAGCGGCATTCTTGCTGTCTCTCAACAGAAAAGACTGTAGACAACTTATTGGCGTCTTGACAGTACACCTTGCTTTTGCCAAGCACCTTAACGTGTTGGGCTTAAGTGACACTAAAATCTGCGGCGCTTGTGGAGAGAGCGACGACACCGCGGAACATTATCTCTGTAAGTGTCCGGCCTTTGCTCGTATCAGGTGGCAGATCCTCGGTGTGGATGTGGTGAGTGCTGGTACTGTAAGCTCCTCATCACTGAAGTGCTTGCTTGGCTTTATTAGAAAGACAAGGAATTTCCAATAAAATTGGTAAATCCGGGTTTACTCTCTGGTAGTACAATGGACCAGTTGCGTCTGAGTGCTCCAGTCGAGCGTTTCCTATCCCGACAAAAAAAAAAACGAGAAATATTTTAAAAATAATGGATACAATAGGATTTTATATTAGTCTGGAAGAGGAAATCGATAGCAGGGGTATAAGAATGGGTTCATTGTGCCTTTTTATTTCTTCAAGCAGTGGCTGATGGATTGCATTCTCTTTTCTTTGATAGTCACTCAGTCCATCTATTGACCGGTAGACTTTTTTTCAAACAAGAATCTGTTTCTCTGGATTGTTCTCTAACAGTTAAAAGCTGTTCGGATACTTTTTCATACATTTGTTCTTGCACATTTACCTGCTTTCTAAGTAGTTGTAATTGCTTTGGTTTTTTTCTCAACGGATCATCTGGTTTCTTAGGCGATATAGTATTGCACATGTTCTGGTCATTTTCTAAGCCTATGGACGTATTGCTTTTGTCATCATTTGTGTACCATAATTCTTTGTCTCAAGCAAACCCTCCACGCAGTCTTTCAAGCACATGAGTTTAATTACATCGTCCTCGAAAGGAGTGAAATGAACTTCATTGTTTTCCCCACCACCTGTAGCTTTCAACTCACGTTTATTATGGGCCAATTTCTTTCGTAAGGATGACTTGTGGTCCGACCAAACCTAAATTCAGATACATATCTTTTAATGGAAAAATTATCAACTGTTGTTACCATAATCCGCAGCTATTTTGATGCGTATTGAAAATGTGGGCGCCGTGGCGTAAGTGGTTAGTGTGTCGGATCACTACGCGTGAGGTTCCAAGTTCGAATCCTACAAAACACCAAAAAGTTTTTTCACGGTCCCACCTCTCGCGAGCGTCTGACAAACATCCGAGAGTATTGTTGTCTCGAAAAAGCTTCTCAAATCGCCGTTCGGATACGGCACTAAACTGTAGGTCCCTTCCATTCGTGTGAAAAATATAACGCACACAACATGAGTGGTTGCGAGAAGCTAGGCCCTGGCACTTAAAGAGCTGTTGCGCCAAATATTTATTTTTTTTTTTATTGAAAACGTCTGACTTTGTATGGAGTACGAATCGTTTGCGGTTTCAATAGCCTATTTTCTGTCACTTCCTTACCAACATTCGTTCACTTGCTACCCGAAGTTTTCAATGATGGGGAATAGGTGCGGATCGAATGAAATCACTCCGCAATTAATCCGACGGATTCAATAATCGGCATGAATATCAATGAACGTTCTAAAGACATCGCGAGGCAGGGGAGGCAGGCCTATAAACACCTGGATCACACAAATGCAACGACACCACCATTTGATTAGCCTCAGTAACCCAGTGATCCAAAATCGGGAGGCCTGCCGATATTTTCTGAGGTCAAATAGGCGAACCACACTTACTTACTTGCTTAGATGGCGCTACAGTTCGGGGTGAACCTGGGTCTCAACCAACGAGCCTCTCGATTTTACTCGGTCTTTAGGTAATTGCCTCCAGTTGCGCACTCCAAGTTGGTCGAGGTCCCCTTGAACTTATGCGCGCCACCTACGGCGATGATGCGAGGACATTGTGCTTCCATGGCTCAAGGTCATCTTGTCGGCCTGTCTAAATATGGTCTATATTCCCAAACTTTGGACTGAGGTTGAAGTCATATTCATACCTAAGGCAGAAAAGAGCTCGCAAGTGGAACCAAAGGATCTCCGACCTATCAGTCTATCGTCCTTTCTGCTTAAAACTTTAGAAAGGTTAATTGATATCCATTTTCGGCAAAGTATTAGCCCAGCTCTGCTTTCGCCGTCCCAACATGCGTACTGCAAAGGCAAATCAGTTGAGACTGCCTTATATTCGCTTGTGCGCACCATCGAAAAATAATTGAGCATCAAAGAGAACACCATGGTGGCTTTCCTTGACAGTGAGGGAGCTTTTAACAATGTCAAACCAAAGGCGATTACCGACGCACTTGTAAATCTGAAAGTGGATACTTTGCTCGGAGTGTTGATCAATCAATTGCTTACATGCAGGATTATTAACACACAGCTGGGCGGAGCATCGGCCAGAAGAATTGCTCGCTGCGGTACACCTCAAGGTGGAGTCTTGTCACCTCTTCTGTGGAACCTGGTAGTTAATGAACTGCTGACGGACCTGGATACGTCAGGTTGTAGAGTGATCGCCTATGCTGATGACATTGCTATTGCTGCCTCCGGTAAACACTCGGACACTCTCAGGGATATCCTCCAATGTGCTCTCTTTCGGCTCACCAAATGGGCTTCCAAATGTGGACTGGGGGTTAACCCCCATAAAACGGAACTCGTTCTCTTCACGAGGAAATATAAAGTTACCCTCATAGACCCTCCTATGATAAATGGCACCAGTCTCACCTTATCTGAAAACGCAAAATATCTGGGTCTTATTTTGGATAGGAAATTAAACTGGAAGGCCAATCTACTAGAGCGCGTCAAGAAAGCTAATGTAGCTCTCTATTCCTGTAAAAAGGCTATAGGTAGGAGCTGTGGTATCAAACCTCAAATTACTCATTGGCTTTACGTGTCCGTTATCAGGCCTATACTACTATATGGCGTGATCGTATGGTGGCCTGCTCTGACAGGGCGGTCCACCTCACTGAACTAGCTAAGGTGCAAAGATCTGCATGCATCTGCATCAGTGGTGCACTGAGAACTACTCCCTCCGCGGCACTGGACATCTTGTTCAACCTGCTACCTTTAGATATTTTCGGCAAACAGCTATCGCTTTGGCCACTCCTCGATCCTTGATCTTCTCAACTTCAAACACGAAAACACGGACTACACCCCGCCGAAACTAAGATTTGACCGTAACTTCCGTACGAGCATCCCTAACCGGGATGTATGGGACACTTCCTCCCCTGTCGATGGTAGTTCGGTTCACTTCTTTACAGATGGATCTAAGACGGAGGGTGGGGTGGGTTGTGGTGTTTTCTCCGAACAGCTCAATCTGAACATCTCTTTCCGCCTCCCTGATCATTGTAGCGTTTTCCAGGCGGAAATCATGGCGATTAAGGAAGCCCTGTCCTGGTTAAAATGTAATGTATTATCTGTCAGGGATATTAGCATTTTTACTGACACCCAAGCGGCAATCATGTCCCTGGAGTCGTTCTCCTTCACTTCAAAGGCTGCCTTAAACTGTCGTCTATCTCTTATGGAGATGACAGAGCAGTTCAGCATTCACCTTTGATGGGTACCGGGCCATAGAGACATTCCAGGTAAGTACAGGGCTGACGACCTCGCCAGACAGGGTACCACTCTTAGGATTTTCCCTGAAAGGCAAGCCCTGGGTATGCCCCTCGCTACATGTAAGTATCTACTAAAGCTGAACGCTATTAGCGCGACCAACCTCAGATGGGGAAACGGCTCAACGTGTCACATTTCGAGACAAATCTGGCCTAAGCTGGATCAAAAACGTAGTGCCGATCTGATCAAGTTAAAGCGTACACAAATCAGCTGCGTTGTCGGTGTTCTCACTGGACACTGTCTTATAGGCCAACACGCCAGAAGATTTGGTCTCTTCTCCAACGACTTCTGCAGGAGCTGTAGGGACGAGGAGGAGGAGGAAACCATCCTTCACCTCCTATGCACATCTCCGGCCCTGTCGCATAAAAGAATGCTCCATCTAGGGTCCCCCTTCCTTGGCGTCCTTGGACGTCATGTGCATCCACCGCTTTATCAAAAGTTCCGGTTGGTTTTGTTAGTCCCTGAGTGGCCTAATGGTTTGATCCATGGTATCACAAAGGACCTTCACTGGTCTAAGTGTGTCTGCACTCTCGGGATTAGATTCGAAGACTCTGCTGGCCAGAGCGTTGGTGTCCATTCGCCCTACATGTCCTAGCCATCTCAGACGTCCAATACGCAGTTTTTTGACTACGTCGATGTCGCTGTACAGCTCGTATAGTTCGTGATTGAATCTTCTCCTCCAAAACCCGTCAACGCAAACGGGACCGAAAATCTTACGAAGAAATTTTCTCTTGAAGCGACCAAGGATATCTTCATGCTCTTTTAATAAAGTCCATGTTTCAGTGCGGTAAAGCAGGACTGGGATGATCAGGGTCTTATATAGAGTCTCCTTAGTTGTTCGAGATAGGGCTTTACTGCCTTATAAGCCCAACATTTTTTTTTTTTTTTTACCACACAGGCGGATCAGTAAAAATGTAGTGAAGTGGGAGGGTTAAGATTCTCTTGTTTTCCGATCATAACCTCGCCGAAATAGGAACAAGAAGAGGATGTCTTAGTTCGCAGCCCTCCGACGTTTTGGTAGTATACACATACACAAAGCCACTCAGGGAGTGTCTGTAGAGAAGAAAAAAAAACTTTCGAAAGCTTATAATAAAACAATTTCAGTTGAATTTCTTTATAGTAATTTTTATTGAATTCATTTACGAGAAATATCCTTAAATAAATGTTTGCTGAATTTGTTTTTTGTCCTATTTACATAACACTTTTAGTATTTTTGCTTTTTCCTATATAATATATAACTTTATTTCGTTTATTCTTATTTGTTTGTCTATTCTTTTAAATTTAAAATAAATACACTAGAATACAGTAAATGTTTTCTCCATATGTATCTCTTAATATTTTTTTATTTTTATTTTGTTTATTTATTTTAATTCAGCATTTTTTTGTTTTGTTTTAAATTTATGAATAATTAATTAATAACAGTGGAAACTTATATAATTCAATTAGTGTTTTCTCATTTTGGTATATATAGGTAGAGATAGAAGTTTTAAAGGTTTTTTTTTTTTATAAAGAACAAGAGGAAGAAGAAAGAAAAAAAGCTCTGATTAGGGTGTTGAGAGAGTGTGGGGAAAAGTCAATGATTTAAAAAAAATATATATATATCTATTTACATTTCCCTTTTGGGGAGGGGGAAGAGTGTGAGCTATTCGTAAAGTGAGGGACTAATACATTTGTTTTTTTTTTTGTCTTAAACATAGAATCTTTTGTTTTATTTACATTACAACGGTTTATTTTGTTTTGTTCGTTTGAATATAATGAAGAAGAAGATGGCGGTGCTTCCTTCTATCTGCAACCTTTTAATATTTTTTTTTTTTTTTTGCTTTGTTTTGTTTTGTCTAAGCTACAATTTGTTTTGTTTCGCTTTGATTTCTCTAAAATGACAATGAATCCGATAAAATATAGAAAATCAGTCTAATCGTTTAAGGCAACATGAGAGCTTATCCATAATATACATTTACATATATAATTATAATAATAACCATAATCAATTGATATTTTATAAATAATAATTTCTTTTTGTTTGTTTTTGCTTTTATCGGTATCTGTTCCTTCTACAAATATATATGTTTACTAGTAAATATATATATTTTTTGTATGGGTATGATAGGGGGTCTTTTTTACAAGTTTTTCCTTTGCGTTGCTTTGCATATGTTGTATGTACAGGAAGGTGGAAGAGAAAAATCTACATTATAGGTGAGAGATAGAGAGAACTTTTTTGTGTGGAATTCCTTGAAGATAACTTATAAATGTCGCCACCAGAGTGGGAAACAGGAGCGCTCTTCGTATTCAGGAGACAGATGGTAGTTTAGAGGACATGTTCTTAGTTGTAGTGGTCATACTTCGCTAGTTGTTAATTCAGTCATTGATTCGCTCATACTGGTTTCCTGGTCGATTGTTGCAACTTGTTCGGCGCTGTTAGCTGATGTTACTGTGCAGTTTTCCTCCGGCGATTCTTCTAGCTCGATGGCATTGGTGATGGTTGATGAACGGCTTATGCTTTCTTTGCTGTCGATAATTTGGTTGTACTCCTTGATGCCGCGTTCTCCTACAGGAACATAATGCTCACCGATTTCTATCAGATATAGCGTCCGATTGACGTGTGAACGAAATCGCTGATCGGCGTGGTTGGGCGACCAGTAATGTACCACGTAGCCGACCATGCCTTCTTGCGGAGACCAGTCGGCCCATGAAAGACGGCCTCCGTTTGCGCGCATTTTCTCATTCGGCCAGACCACATCGATCCGGCGACCCATGTCAAGGCAGTCATAGATCTAAAAAAAAGTGATTAACCTTTGATTTGCTTTTACAAAACTTTATTAACCCACCTCCATTCCATCGACAATGATCACCTTTTTGTTGAGTTCAATTATCGAAATAATACTGTCTTCTGATTTAATTTCCGTCCGTGTCAGGTTAATGGGTCCCTTTGATTTTCGTGGGTATTCTCCCGGCGTTGTTATAATAGTTCCAATACCTAGGTTGTCTGACGACGTCGACATCTTTGTATACTGACTGCTTTCTGAGAAATCTGTGCGACGCAGCTCAGAAGTAGTGCTACTTCCGCCCATTGAATCGTTCAAGTCTCTCGAACCAGCAGCACCTGTACTCATTCCACTGGTGATGGGGAGTGTGGCTCTCCTTTCTCGATCTCCCCGTGTCGCTCCCTTCCTTATAATTCGACTCTCACGAGGTGCGGCGGCATTCTCCTGATTCTCTCGCTCTCGATTCAGCAAACCAGCCAATAGTGTTGAGCTCGTTGGCTTATGCATTCCCACCAACCCGGTTCGCGTTGCTGGACCGGCTAAGCTTTGGCTTCCATATGTAATACTACCTCCTCCCGGATTATTTGCCGTAGCAGGGGAGAAATACACCGAGGGAATGTCTGGAATTGTATCACCCGCAGATTCAACAGTCGCACTCCCACTGCTACAGCCCTGGCGGCAACGCTCTCTCACGCGATGCCACCAATCGATAACATTTGTCTTTATAGACTCTAATGTGATGGGGCCACCAATCACTCTACATAGCTGATCATTAGTGTCGGCATACGAGGTAGTCAAAGGCGACACATAGATGGGGTAGCCAATTGGCTGATCACAAGACGAGTTTATAATATTCCGCAGTGCCTGCTTTGCGTTTTGTATGCTGCCACGTTCAGGATTGCGGTTCCTTAAATAAATCAACTCCTGCTGCTGTCCAGCCCAGAGCCCACGGACGCACTCTCGATTCAGTTTGATCACACGAAAGCTAAGAAATCGCTTTGTCAGTCGAATGATCCGATATTCATCAGAACCGTCCTCCATGACATGTCGTAGAGCGAGTAAATTTGGGGCACCTCGCAAAACTGCACTTCGCCAAACTGGATCTGCTTCGTGGGAGATCACCAAATCTTTTGAGTACGACGTGATTGCCTCATATAAAGAGAGAGGATCGAAATATTCATCAGGATTTGATATGTGATCTTGCTGCAGTTTGAGTGCCATCTTCACCGCTGGAGCAACCACTGCATGTAGGAGCTCCATGTCGGCAAATACCCACTCATCTCGCGGCGATGTTATTCGAAAGTCACCCTTGAAGAGAGCATGTAAACCGTGCAAGAAGAACTCAACTCCGGTTAGAGAGCTATGACTGGCCGTTGCTAACGAGCGTCGGGCGAGAAGTCCCAACGCCAGACACAAAGAGACTATAGGAGAGTCTCTGGCTATCGTTGGGACCCTATTTGGCAGTTGTTGTGACTGTTCGTTGGAAGATGTTTTCTTAAGTTTTGGCTCAACGTTAACAGTTTCTTTGTTTGGTGGTACTGTGGCAGCTGATTCCTTTGGCTGAGTGGATTCCTTCTTTTTGTCGCAGCAAAATTGAATCCAACTGAGGTACACAAAGCAGAAGCTCGATCGGGTTATACCCAGCGCTCGAATATCAAAATCCTCGTCTAGATTATAGTTGAAGATGGGATCTAGATCAACGAACTGACGGTTCAATGTATCAGCGAGCGAGTCTTGAATGGGCCCGGATGCAGACAACCATCGATCCACTTTGGGGTTCTTCAGCACGTAGTAGATTATGCTCTGGAAAGAAAGAAAAACGTGATTTTAAGGTTTAATTCACAATTATATGGTCTTACCTTAATATAATAAGTAATCAGCACTTTTCGGTACTCAAACACTTGCAGCGTTGCGCTGGCCAAATTATCTGAAATGGAATATCCCTCGAGGACATACTGAGCGGCGACTACCTGCCACGCTAACCATCGAGTGGAAAACATTGCATTTGCACTCAGCATTCGTGGCAAATGCCCAGGATCACAACAGCAACAGCCATCGTTATCTTCCACGCCTTCGGTGATGGCTTCCACTTCTCGCTGTTGGCAGTAGGTGCCGCGAAACTCAAGACCACGCATTTGGAATGTGCAAAGTCCATTGCCCAGTTCGATAATATGAACCAAACAGTTTAAGTAATCCGAAGCAAGAACTATAGAGAGCGACTTGAGTACAACAAAACACAGAATGATGCCGTTTAACTTACCAAAACAGTCTCCCTGATTGACATTTCCCCATCTACCCATCAGTAGATCACCACACAGTGAATGCTGCAGTGATCTCGTCAAATGCTCATAGAAAATGCTATTCAAGTTATTATCATCAGCACCCAGATCCCGTTCCAGCTGTGAACTTAATCGAGTATTGGAATGATCTATGCGGCGTGTATTGTAGTCACGCTCCCAGAATTTTATCGGTCGCACATATGATGTGAGAAAGATTGCACTTCCGAGAAAAGGATTCAATGGTGTCGAGAGTATCGCACTAACACCAGCCTGCAGAAAAAGCATAGCCGAGTGGGGCACACTGAAAGGCTGAGCAAAAGCATGAAATGCTGAACCCCAAGTTATTTGCCAAGGGGCTATATAAGTTACAATGAATTGGAGCTGAAAAGAAAAAAGGAGAAGGCGTATTGATCGAATACATTGATACTCTGCTACCACTCACCTTTAATAAAAAATCACAGCATTTGCGAAAGGCCAACGATACGAAGAAGTAATCAATGAGAAACGTTTCGCTGGCAAAGACAAAATCTACTTTAAAGAATAGCACCGTGAATACAACAATCAGGTACTGATTTGTGGCGTCCGAATAAGCGTTCCGAACAACTGTAAATGAAAAAGAATAGGGAGCAAGTGTGAGTGAAAAAAAGGACGATGACTTGGCCATTTGTTGACGACTTGGGATTAAAAAGCTCTATCATGCATGTACGAGTATGTATGTGATCTTCAACCATATTGGCACATCTCTTAGCGGGCAGTCGCTCCGTTTATTAGAGATCTAAAGCTGCGTTAGAACTGCATTTACCAGCGATCTGCAGCTGCCACAATGGTAGTCTAAATTTACATTCACCCGCGAACCATATTATCTTTCGATCTAGATCTACATTGACCTTGATCTCTAGTCATTAGCGATCTTGAGCAACAATCATTTGTAATCTCAAGCCAAGTAGTAACAGCTTTTAATCCCAAGTCCCTTCATTACTACATCTACTTACACTTTAACGAACACACAGCGATAATGAACGTGCCCCATCCCACACCGAATTTCTGGGCAATTGCCTGAGAATCAGCTGTCAGCGCCGATATCGCTATCAACGGGAACAGCACATTCCGCTCGACCATGCACAAGTATATGTACAACTTCTCAAACCACATCACTTTGGCTGCGTCCGACACCTCGAATTGGGCGAATTCATTTTGACGCAGAATAGGACGGGCAAAACACAACCATGGCATATGTTTGCGCATCTGCGGTATCACATAATGCAGTAGAAGACCGAGAACTCCCGCAAATGAGTACAGAACTGCGTTGAGGTCCGGCTGTAGAACTGTGAACACAGTACTACAGTGTAGACCGAACATTATCACGGCTAAAAGGGTAGTAACAACGAGATCATTCTTTAGTCGCGTGTTGACGGTGTGCTGAAGTTTCTTTGGCAACGGATCTGGCGATTCGGATTCGGAACCAGTTAAAGTTGATACATCCGGGTTTGTTGTCGTGGCTGTGGATGTTTTGTCCTCTTCAGCGGCAGGACTCTCGACGTCATTTGATGTATTTTTGGCTGAACTATCTCCAGGTTTCTTTACAGCAGTCTTTCCCTTCAGTGATGACATCTCAATCTGTTCGCCACTGGCAGCAGCCTTCTCACTGCTCACTTTGTTACTGCTGCTGAGTTCGTCGTCATCGTCGCGGTATGTGCTGACGATGCTGGTTTTGATCAAGGCCCACAGGTGGCTAAAATCACTCGATGATCGGGAAAGATGATAGCACAGAGGGATGAGCATTCCACAAAAAATTGAGAAGAGGATGAACTGTGTGCCCCTGCCTTCGGCCAATGCGGCATACAGTGGTCCATAGAGCAGCATCACTCCCAGCATTGATCGTATGACGCAGAGAAATGCCCCAAGTAAACTACTGTCTGCATTCCCACCGAAAATATGCATGTCGACCTGCTCCAGGAAGTACATACAGAAGGTGTTTATCTGCGGAAAAAGACCCAAACTAAAGATGACGGGAAAGCTTAGCAGTATTATGCACATGATGTCGAGGCACGTGCCCAACAACACCTCCGGCACGAATGTTATTCCGAAAAAGGTAAATTTCTGATGAATAATTGTGGCGGTGATGGTCTCCGCATCGCATTGCAACATGTGGTGGAATAGGAGAAGTAAAGCGGAGCACATTGTGAAATAAATCGCTCGCGAGTAGGCGACAGTCTTGTTAAATCCATGAATAGGCGAGGCAGCATCCGGCTGGACACTCTTCACCAGAGAATACTGACTCCCCGCTATCACAGCGCAAAAAAGAAATGCACAGAGATCTCGATAGTACTCGAGCTGGAGGATAGTGGCCCCAAAAAACGAAACACTCGTAGACAACACAACGGCTAAAATCACATGAAACCAGTTAAGGTCGCGGTCGAATAGGGCCAGCAACTGCAAGCGGTCCATTTCGATCTTCAACTCTCGATGAACACCAAGGAGGTTAATTCGATATTTATAGAAGCGTTTTGGCGGCGCGGCCTTCCCCACTGCGAACGTGAGGGGTCGCCAATAATCGCAGTAACTCTCATCTACGTTCAAGATCGCTGCTGTCCCACACCTCGTCCGGTTCTGGTCTGCTGTAGCTACTGAGGAACTCCCAAAATCATTGATCAACCCCTGAATCGAAAGCGTGGCAGAAACAGCAGCTGTGCGGTTTGGCGGGAGCAAGGTTACCGGAGCGAATTCGTCCATTCCTATTGATGAGTTCCCTCCCGGATCAGAGTTTTGCTTTGAACAACGGCGGATTTTTTCGCGCATGTAGATGACGCGGTCGGAGAGTGGCACCATGTACTCTCCATCGAAGGTGTAGCCTGCTGTTAGCGTGCCAATCCCCGCTTGAGTATCATTCGTGCAATACGGATAGTGGTGGTGGTGATGGTGATAATGTGAGGATACGGATGCATTGCCCGTTTGTCCGCTACCACCAGCGCCATACATTACCCAATGGTCCTTGCATAAAGTTGCAGAGATATCATTTGAAAAGCTGTCCTCACTGAGACTCCGCGACGAGGATGACGAGGATGTTCGACTCGTTGTCTTTCGCTTATGCAACTGTTGATGGTTGGGGTCCTCTGCCCCAGCGCCACTGCTACACGTTTCATTAATTTCCCTGTATTTGACGACTTTTGGAATAGCACCAAGATTCTTTGATATCTCCTTCCCCGACGTCGTCGCCGACTTGTCATCATCTTGCGTTTCGATTTGATCAACCTGCACTTGAATTTGCTCCATTGGAGCAGGATTTTTTACATCGATCGAGAGCAGCATGTCCTTGGAACTTGCACTCACTTGCTCACAATCACTGGATGGACAGCCCGAATCGCCTTCTCCGCTCTTGTTGCGGTTCATCTCCATGATATGCTGTCGAATATTGACGAGAGGCTTTGGCTGTTTATTGTTGTTCGTCATGGACTTGGTCAGCAGGGGTGAGCGCGAACCATTGTTGTCGGTTTCTGAGTCTGTTGAATGAGTTCGAGGTCGCTCCACCTCAGATTCGGATTCAGTTGTCGAACATCGTTGTCGCTGTGCAGGAGGATTGGCCATTGCACCAGCCACTTCTTCCTCCTCCTCCCCCTCCTCCTCCTCTTGTTTGTTCTTTTGCCGACTATCAGTGTTGTCATGATTTCTATTAGCTTCGTCTCCATCATCAACATCATCATTGTCTTCTTCTTCTACAGCAATTTTCTCCAAGCTGTCCAAGTCCAGGGAGGCTTTCTCATCGGCTTGTTCGACAATCGGATAGACTGGTTCCATGATCGCCGCACTGGTATTAGTAAAACTGCCAAATTTTGGACATAAATTGAGATGAGGGTTCCGAACAAGGCACTTACTCGGCGGCGGCAAAAGAGCCGAGAGCGGATTTTTTATCTGCTGACCCGATATCGCTTCAACGCTATTCGGATGCGGAGTTAAATTCGAAACAGAGGGGTGTGGGCAAGATATCTCTAGCGCGGCGCTTTTGATACGTCGCACAGTGGACGCGGATGTGGACGGTGCCATACCGCCATTGTTTAGCTGCGACACCTTGTACAAGGACGTCGCGTTGGAATGTCTCCGTTTCTTCATACTGCTTTGCTTTGGATTGATGGATACGGCCGCCGTTACAGGCAACTGTAACGCAGACATTGTGCTATTGGAGTCCTTCCTCATTGGAGTAGGTTGATGGTGATGCAGACCGAGCAGCTGGTTTGGATGATTCAGCATTAGGTAACCCCCTTTGCTGCGATTGGTGGCTCCATTATGAGAATCGATTTTCTCAATTCCCAAATCAGACTTTGTGTAGCAGCTGTCCTCCAGATACATATCTGATGAGGAACCCAGCACCCAGGAGGACTGCGGCTGTTCATGGTGTATGGGGAGAAACAAATGACGACTATTATGCTTCTGTCGTTCGTCGTGCGTTTCGGAGCTTCGATGCCTTTGGAGTCTCGTTGATTTGGTTGCAGTTGGGTTGTGGTGGTGTTTCGAGGTGCACAGGTTGCTGCTTGTCGTTTTCGGTGCCTCGCGAGGTATTCTCTCGATACGGGATAGAATCGTTGATTCAGCGGCAGCATCCAAACTGCTTTGTCGCTCCAGACGGAGCCGTCCTCGCCTTCGTCGGCTGCCACCAGCAGAGGCGCTGGTACCCTCCTCCGCCGATGGTGGTTTGTGTTCGTCACTTTTGTTGCGATGATGATTTGACGAGGAACATGAGTCTTGTGCTTTTGGTTGATCCTCGTGCTCTGGATACACAGCGAGGTACTTGGTGTTTAGCTCAGATTTACTCTTCGCCACAGCTCCCCGTGAAGAGCACGGATGATGCGGTTGAATAGTAATCGCATGCGACGCAGATAACAACGGATCTTTGTAATAAGTTGTGGCTATTTGACTACTTGTAGCTGCTGGCAGTATTGAGGAGGCATAGAAGGATATGCTTTCGATCGATTCTGAACTGTTTTTTCGATGAACGTCTACTTTTAGGTCTGCAAAGGAAAAAGTTCTTAGATTAATGTTTTGGATTGTACGTGTTCAAATTACCAATAGTACTGTTGACATTCTCCATCGACATTCTCCACTGACATTCTTCATCACTAGCTGCGATCGCTTGATCTACTGATGTCCGCGACGGCAGATCGTTGCCCAAAACTTGCATTTCAATTCCACATTCTTCTTCCCTAAAAGTGAAACTTTATAGTTAGTAGAAAAAAATATGTTTTAATGTATTATTGTTGCCGAAGGATCTGATACTGCGGCCACCCAAAGTGATCTATTGTGCCGACTCTTGTTCAATGTCCAGTCTAGAGGATCTTAGGAAGACCTACATTCGAATTTAAGGGTGCGTCGAAGCAAAAACAGTCGATGAAATGAATTTGTAGCGCTTTCTTACGTGCTATAGTGTGGAGCTTATAATGATAATGTATTTACTAAGGTGCAACTGTTTCGCCGAGTCAGGTTTAATACATTTAAGGTGTCTGCTACTGTCTCCTGTAATACACTGACCCTTATGTTCACGTCATCTTAATGAGTTTTTGGCCTAATCGTATCCTCAGCGACATAATATAATGTGTGATGTGCCCATTTGCATTCGGTATTTTAAGCCATTGCAGTTGGAAATATGCCTTTTAAGCTTCACACAAAAGTTTAACAAAGTTTAACGGTTCCAAATATGCCGCTAACTCAATTTTTTTTAATTTTCGCGTTTGCGCCCTTTTTTCTTAGGACAGGAGTATAGCGAACTAGAAAATTACAGAATTTGTTTTTGTTGTTTACTTTTTGTTGGAAAAAACTAGTATTTCTTGATAAAGGCAAATAAGCACTACTCGACTCGCAGATCATAGTAGCAAGTAAGTTTGTCGAAACAAAAGACAATTCGGGAGGCCAAACAGCGTATCTCGACGTTTTTCACGAATATGTTCCGCCTCCAGAGCAGTGATAGCAACTAAAAAAAAAGGAAAAGTACCTACCGACGATGGAAAAAATTCCTATTTCTCCCTACACATTCGCAATATTTTCTGCGATATTGTCTGAACGCCTGAAACCTTTCATCAACAGCCTGATTGGACCCTATCAGTGCGGTTTCAGGCCAGGAAAGTCCACCATCGATCAAATCCTTACACTTCGGCAGATCCTGGAGAAAACCCAAGAACTCCAAATCGATACTCACCATCTCTTTATCGATTTCAAGGCCGCCTATGACAGCATCTATAGAGAAGAGCTTTATAGAGTCATGTCTAGTTTTGACATACCTGCCAAACTTGTTCGTCCGTGCAGGATGATTATGGAGAACGCTCGCTGCTCCATCAAGGTCGGTAATGACCTCACCGAGACCTTTGATGTCAAAAAAGGTTTTAGACAAGGTGACGCGCTGTCATGTGACTTCTTTAATATTGTACTTGAACGGATTGTGCGGAACTCACAAGCCAACACCGGAGGCACAATCTATTACAAGTCTGTACAACTGCTTGCATACGCCGACGATATAGACTTTATCGGAAAAACTCAGCGGGCTGTCACCAATGCGTTTGCAAGCATTGAGGCGGAAGCGGCCAAAATGGGTTTAGCGATAAACGAGGGCCAAACCAAGTATATGCTGGCAACAAGAAGGGAAAGTCAACACCGACGAATTGGACAAAACGTCACAGTGCGCAGCTATAACTTCGAGGTAGTAAGGGACTTTGTCTACCTTGGCTCTGCTATAAATTCTACAAAAAAGGTCAGCGCAGAAATCAATCGAAGACTAACTCTTGCAAATCGCTGTTTTTTTAGGCTTATAAGGCAATTCAACAGTAAAGCCCTATCTCAAACAACTAAGAAGACTCTGTATAAGACCCTGATAATCCCAGTCCTGCTTTACGACGCTGAAACATGGACTTTATTAAAAGAGGATGAAGATATCATTGGTCGTTTCGAAAGAAAAATTCTTCGTAAGATTTTCGGTCCCGTTTGCGTTGACGTGTTTTGAAGGAGAAGATTCAATCACGAACTATACGAGCTGTACAGCGACATCGACCTATACAAAAAACTGCGTATTGCACGTCTGAGATGGCTAGGACATGTAGGACAAATAGACACCAACGCTCCGGCCCACAGAGTCTTCGAATCTAACCCCGAGGGACGACGCAGTAGAGGGAATCATCGCCGTAGGTGGCGCGCACAAGTTCAAGGGGACCTCGACCAACTTGGAGTGCGCAACTGGAAGCAATTTGCTAAAGACCGAGGTAAATGGAAAGGCTTGTTAGTTGAGGCCTAGGTTCACCCCGAACTGTAGCGCCACCTAAGTAAGTAAGTAAGAATACCTTTTGCAAACGAGGCCAAGTACCAGGGAATGACACTCGACGCAAGGCTGAAATGGAATTCGCACATGACAATGAAACGTAAAGAATTCGAAATCAAATATAGAGAAAATACTGAGAACAAACTGCTTTTATATTGTACAAGCAAGTGCTAAAGCCGGTGTGGACCTACGGTATACATCTTTGGTGTTCTACCAAGAAAACAAATGCATATATTTTACAAACCTTTCAAAATACTAAGTGAAATTGTCCAAGCACCGTGGTATACTAGAAACGACGATATCCACAAGGATCTCGGAATTCCGACAATCGAAGCTGAAACTAGAAGCTTCGCGAGAAAGCATAGAAACCGACTAATCGAACATGTCAACAATACAGTCCTACAAATTTTGGATGAGAGCTATTTATTGCGCCGACTACAAAGGACGAAACCGTTCGACTTGGCGAGATCAGGATTAATCGCGTCTATATTGGGGAACATGCAGGATCTTTCAGTGGAAAGTAACCTGCCAAAAAAGAAGAGGTTATAGAGGAATTTTACAACCAACTTGAGCAAGCAATCAAGCTTACCAAAAAGAAGGAGATCACATTTATTCTTGGCGACTTTAATGCTAAATTGGGGAAAGGTAGGGTTGAAGATGTAGTAGGATACTATAGATTAGGAGTCAAAAACGAGAGGGGCCAAAGACTAATAGAGTTCTACCAATTACAGGGACTAACAATAATGAATACCTGGTTCAAACTTCCACCAAGGAGATTATATACCTGGACATCTCCACTACACACCCCAGCCTCAATAGTCAGGAACCAAATAGACTATATCATCAACAAGAGGTTCCGAAATTCGATAAAATCAGCAAAATATTATCCAGGTGCTGATGTAGGTTCGGACCATAACCCAATTATAGCGAGAATTAATGTAAAAATGAAAAAATTCAAAAGGTCTCCAATCAGAAAAAAAACTAAATCTAAACTTGCTGAAAAACGACGAAATAAAAAATAACCTTAGGAGAGAGATGAATGAAAACATTAATCGCCTAAGCACAAACCGAATAGTTGAGGAAAATATCAACTCAACATGGTCACAGATAAAAGCTATTATAATGGATACGAGCAAAAAATACCTAAGTCGCGGAAATCAGCAACCGAAAAAAGAATGGATGACACCCGTTTGGTAGTCAAACGGTAGTGCATGCGATCATATGAAAACACAAGCGTTTTCACTCAGCTGAGGCCTACCAACTCCTCGACCTTCGGATCTGTACGTGGAATGTTCTGTCCCTATACAGACCACGTGTAGCCGAACAATTAGCAGGGGCCCTAGACTGCTATAATGCAGATATTACCGCCATCCAGGAAGTGCGATGGGATGGGCCGGGCAAAAAGAGGATGAAAGACTGTGACATCTACTACGGTGATTGCTACAGAGGCAACAGGCAACGCTTATTCGGATGCGGATTTGTCATACGCGGCAGACTTAGGCAAGAAGTCTTAAGCTTCCGACACGTGAGCGAGCGTATTATGACTATCCGGATCAAGGCTAAATTCGCTAACATAAGCCTAATATGTGTTCATGCCCCCACAGAAGAAAAGGACCCTGCCTCCAAAGAGTGTTTCTACGAGCTCCTCGACAAAACATACGAGCAATGCCCTAAATACGACGTTAAAATCGTATTGGGCGATTTTAACGCCAAAATAGGAAAGGAGGACGTCTTTGGTAGGGCAGTCGGTAAGCATAGCCTACACGACACCACGTCTGATAACGGACTAAGGCTAATTGATTTCGCTGTGGAGCGAAATGTCACCATAGCAAGCACATGGTTTCCTCATCTCGATATTCTTAAGCAGACATGACGGTCCAATGATCATGTAACGATCAACCAAATTGTTCATATTGCGATCGACGCAAGGCATGCCTCCAGTATTCTGGATGTCCGGACCTTCCGAGCGGCCAACATAGACTCGGATCATAACCTTGTTGTAGCCAAGGTACGAATGCGGATATCTCAATCTGAGCAACAAAGAAGAATCACTGTGAGAAAATTTAACGTCGAAAAGCTACAATCGCAAGGAACCGCCAGACTCTTCGCTGAACGCGTATCCCGAAATTTCTCAATCACCCCTTTGCCGCCAGCATAAAGTACCGAAGACCAGTGGCAACGCTGCCAACATGCCATCAGAAACGCCGCGACTGATGTGCTGGGTCTCGCTCGCCCACCACCGCGAAACCCCTGGTTTGACGAAGAATGCCGGCGAGTGCATGCAGCAAAACAAGAGGCATACAAAGCGGCGCTGCAAAGGAAAACGAGAGCTGCTCGTGAGCTCTACGAGCAAAAGAGACGGGAAGAACATCGGCTTCTCCAAAATAAGAAGAAAGAACATGAGAAGCGCGCGTTTGAGAATATCGAGAGTTTATACTCCAGGAACAATGTACGGAAGTTTTACCAAAAGCTAAAAAGAACGTGTCAGAAAAGTAATACCCGTACAGAAATCTGTAGAGATGAAAATGGAAACCTCGTAGTAGAATCACAGTCGGTGCTGATAATATGGAAAAACTACTTCTGCAGACTGTATAACGGCGACGAAGACCAACATCCCGCTGTCAGGCAGAATGAACTATTCAACATAGACGATGATAGTCAAAATTTCCGTCCACCTGACCAAAACGAAGTGAGGATAGCAATATCCAAGCTAAAACCGAACAAGGCTGCTGGACCTGACGGCTTACCGGCCGAACTTTTCAAGGCAGCTGGGGATGAATTGGTAGAGTGCATACACCAACTCATTTCTAATATTTGGTCAGACGAGTGTATGCCTGATGAATGGAATCTCAGCATCGTTTGCCCGATCCACAAGAAAGGAGACCCCCTCAACTGCGCCAATTATAGAGGCATCAGTCTCCTCAACATCGCATACAAGATCTTTTCTGCGATATTGTGTGAACGTCTGAAACCTTTTATCAACAGCCTGATTGGACCCTATCATTGCGGTTTCAGGCCAGGAAAGTCCACCATCGATCAAATCTTCACACTTCGGCAGATCCTGGAGAAAACCCAAGAATTCTAAATCGATACTCACCACCTCTTTATCGATTTCAAGGTCGCCTATGACAGCATCTATAGAGAAGAGCTTTACAGAGTCATGTCTAGTTTTGACATCCCTGCCAAACTTGTTCGTCTGTGCAGGATGATTATGGAGAACGCTCGCTGCTCCATCAAGGTCGGTAATGACCTCACCAAGACCTTTGACGTCAAAAAAGGTTTTAGACAAGGTGACGCGCTGTCATGTGACTTCTTCAATGTTGTACTTGAACGGGTTGTGCGGAACTCACAAGCCAACACCGGAGGCACAATCTATTACAAGTCTGTACAACTGTTTGCATACGCCGACGATATAGACATTATCGGAAGAACTCAGTGGGCTGTCACCGGTGCGTTTGCAAGCATTGAGGCGGAAGCGGCCAAAATGGGTTTAGCGATAAACGAGGGCAAAACCAAGTATATGCTGTCAACAAGAAGGGAAAGCCAACACCGACGAATTGGACAAAACGTCACAATGGGCAGCTATAACTTCGAGGTAGTAAGGGACTTTGTCTACCTTGGCTCTGCTATAAATTCTACAAACAACATCAGCGCAGAAATCAAGCGAAGAATAAATCTTGCCAATCGCTGTTTTTTTGGGCTTATAAGGCAATTCAACAGTAAAGCCCTATCTAGAACAACTAAGAAGACTCTGTATAAGACCCTGATCATCCCAGTCCTGCTTTACGGCGCTGAAACATGGACTTTATTAAAAGAGGATGAAGATATCCTCGGTTGCTTCGAGAGAAAAGTTCTTCGTAAGATTTTCGGTCCCGTTTGCGTTGACGGGTTTTAGAGGAGAAGATTCAATCACGAACTATACGAGCTGTACAGCGACATCGACCTATACAAAAAACTGCGTATTGCACGTTTGAGATGGCTAGGACATGTAGAGCGAATGGACACCAACGCTCCGGCCCGCAGTCTTCGAATCTAACCCCGAGGGACGACGCAGTAGAGGGAATCATCGCCGTAGGTGGTGCGCACAAGTTTAAGAGGACCTCGACCAACTTGGAGTGCGCAACTGGAGGCAATTAGCTAAAGACCGAGCTAAATGGAGAGTCTTGTTGGTTGAGGCCCAGGTTCACCCCGAACTGTAGCGCCACTTAAGTAAGTAAGTAAGTAAGAATAGGGCGAACTAAGTTGCCGTTGGCCGTTTTTTGCCTGACGACTCGAACATGGCCATCTTTTTCGGTACAAAACTGTTCTCTAATAGACTTAGCCCCAGGCTGCGTTTGTTTTAAAGGGTTGTTTTTAGTCGGTAAAAAGTCCACAATACTATGAGCACGCGCTGACTGGCTCAGTGTCTTCTAGAAGCTTTTCACCTTCCTCTCGGGAGTTTCTCTACAACTTCTGAATTATTGGACTAGTTATTGGCTAGTTTTGTGATGCATATTTTACTGTGTAGCTCCTCTTGTTGTTAAAATACGAAAACCAATGCAAACACATGATGTGTCGATCGGGCTTATTCATTGTTAAGATCCTCTACATTCAATCATTCTTTCGCTGTGAATGTTTGGTTCTACATATGCGTATTCGAGATATTTTTTCTTTGCCTGTCCTTTTGGTTGTACTGGAACCACCTCCAAAATAACGGGTGTTTAATAAATGTCTACATGCTAATGCATGATAAAATAATTAAGCTACTAAACAAAGAAGTTTCCAAAGGAAAAAGCCAACAAAATAATGGGCCCAATTCTTCAACACGTATACGACAGTCGAATCCGACCATGGTTTCATTTAGTTATTACTAAGTCGTATTTTACGAACATAAAATACGATTTTGTCGTACCTAAATGCAACCATGGTCGAATACGACTGTCGTATACGAGTTGAAGAATTGGGATGAATAATGACAAATGCTTTTAAACCTTTTTCACCTAGCATGGCAAACGAACGTCTTGTTTTCACTGATAGAGTAGATGAAGACGTAATTGCTTAAGTTTCGCTAAGAGAGATCAGTACATGCATTCATAAACTATCTAATAGAAAATCTCCAGGTTATGATCTTATAACTGTCCAAATCCTTAAAGAGCTTCCCTTAAAAGTATTTTTAAAACGCAAGCTTATAATTAATGAGGTAAACCTCTATCAGAAGTTACCTCATATAGGCCAATCTCACTTTTGCCGGTATTATCAATACTTTTCGGCATACTGCTTCTTAAAAGACTAGACTGAATCATAGAGCAAAAAAGGCTTATTCCCACCCATCAGTTCGGGTTTAGAAATAAATATTCGACAATAGACCAAGTGCATCGTATAACTAATGTTATAGAAAAAGCACTAGAAGAAAAACAAGTTTGTTCTACAATATTCTTAGACGTTGCACAGGTTTTGATAAAGTTTGGCAAAAGGGTTTAGAGTATAAACTTCATAGAGACTTACCTAGACAATACTATGAGATACTTAAATCTTATATAGCAAATAGATTCTTTCTGGGATGTAATTGTAAATGAGCATTGGGATAGCAGACGAGGCAACATTTTTAATATTTTTGACGAATGACAAAACATTTTTACTACCTTTGGGACATTGTATAATTTGTTGTCTCAATTTTTGGTCACGTAAGAATTTTACACGTTATGCACGTGGTGGTGGCTTTTTAGTCTTGTCCACCGGAATACGCGCGTATTTTTCTTCTTTTTTTTAACTTTAACTTGGTTTGAAACTCAGGTGAAATTAGGTGGTGTTCGAACTAGTCGGGGAGAATTACCGTCGGTGACTTCTAGTACATATTTCTTCCGAGTACGTGTTACGCTACTGCAAAAAAAACAACAAATATTTGGCGCAACAACTCTTGAAGTGCCTGGGCCTAGCTTCTCGCAACCATTCATGTTATGTGCGTTATATTTCTCACACGAATGGAAGGGACATACATTTTAGTGCCGTATCCGAAGGGCAATTTGTTTTGAGCTTAGTCGAGACAACAATACTCTCGAATGTTTGTCAGACGTTCGCGAGAGGTGGGACCGTGAAAAAACTTATTCGAACTTGGAATCTTACGCGCAGTGGTCCAACACACTAACCACTTACGAAACGGCGCCCACTGCAAGTGGCGTATTTTGAAGTCATTTAACTTGAATAGATATAGTTGGTACTTGAACCGAAAACCTACGACTCAGCTTGAGCTGATCTCACGATAAAGGAAAAAAAAAAACCGTAGCAGCACTGCCTAGTACAGCTTCATCACCGGAACTGCACGCCAACCATTGACGAGCAACTACAGTCCGCAATACGAGTTCCATTTGTTATCAATTGGTCTACGTTACTATGTTTTGTCCCGTTGTTCGTTCAACTTACCGTTCAATATCCTTAATATTCTTCAAATTGGATTCCGACATTGCCTGGGCTTTGTCGTACAATCGATGCAAGGCCATGTTGACCAGTTTCAACACAGTTATGATGAGGGTCGTCGAGAAACAATATGTTCCCCATGTTATTAGGGTCTTTGGGAAATACTACAACGAAATGGAACAAAGCAACACGTTAATCTCCATCTCCATCAAAAACAACAACAATTCTCACCAAATACGCTACAAATGGGGTGCACAACAAAAACAACCACAGATACAAATGCACGGTATTGCAGAATATATCCTGATGCGGATCATAGAACCAGCCCCCTGTCAGAGAGGCCCACACGCCCTGGCGAAGTATCTCCAAGGTTTGTGACCCCATTGCAACACTTCATTTCCCGCACACAGCTGAGAAAAATCTCTTCTTTTCTGTTATTTCCTCTCGTTTTTTTCGCACCACTAGCAGCTTTACATCATCTCGGCGGATGGGTTCGCGCGGTGGCGGCGGCGGCAGTGGCGGAGCACTAGGGTAATTTCTGCTTCTTCGGATTGTTTCAATTATTTTGGAGAGTTTTTGTCATTTTTTTGTCGATTTATTGTTTCCGTGAATCACTTTTCCTTCGAATTTCTCCTTCTCTCTGGCACTGATGGTTTGTTGGTGCTGCGGGTGCTGGGCTGATGTTTGCAATGAGATGTATGAGCGCGATGCCAATTGGGATTTGTGCACTCGGGGTATAGATGCACTTGGGGTCCGTGCACACAATGGAGAGTTGAAGTGACTGTAACTCGGGGGTTTTTTAGTGGAATTTTGTTGAATTTTCTTTACGCAAAAGAGGTCGAATGTCGTCGTTGAGTTC
The DNA here is from genome assembly GCA_945910035.1 of Brachypalpus laphriformis. Taxonomy (NCBI): domain Eukaryota; kingdom Metazoa; phylum Arthropoda; class Insecta; order Diptera; family Syrphidae; genus Brachypalpus; species Brachypalpus laphriformis. The sequence continues at coordinate 112,377,317 of OX246753.1, read as the reverse complement.
TTGGACTGAATTTTTCTTGAGTGTGGCTCAGTGACAAGTTTTGACAGACGACACCACAGTGAGAGCTCGACGGATGACAGGAACACAAGTGCAGTGAGGAAATGTCAACAAATTAATTGGCTTTTGAGGGGTATGCCCAACTCAGTGGAGTAGTTTAGATATGCTCGGACTACATTATCGACAAGGTAGTGGGAACTACGTTTTCTAGTACACAATTGCTTTAGGTTTACAAAATTCAATTTTATATTCAGTTCTCAGTTGAGACGAGTAGGAAAAATGATATGAGATAAATACCGGCACGGACAATTCGCTCTTCTGTTTTATCAGGAAAAAACATTTCTCGGGTAGATTTTGCTTTACCGAAAATGTCGAAATTTTCATTTTTTATTTTTAGTTTAATAGAATACTTTGAATGGTTCTTGAGAAGGCCTGGCAGTATGCTAAACCTGTCTACACTTGTTTTGTGGAATTGGAAAAAACCATATGGTAGGCTCCCTCGAGGCAAACTTTGGAGTATTCTGCAGGAGTATGGGATTGATGGTTCTCTGTTATGGGTGATTCAGTCTTTCTATACAAACTGTAGAAGCTGTGTTCTATCAATACCTTTCACTGTGGGCGTTGGACTCCGCCAAGGGTACGTTTTGTCACCTCTTTTCTTCATTGTATATATGGACTGGATGTTGCAGCGCAGCCGTGGCCAAGAATGTTTCAAAGTGGTAGACTTAAGGATTACTGTCGTAGTCGCATTCGTACCTCCTGTCAAAAGCTGATATACACACAAATGAATAAAACTGAATACAATAAGTGGCGGTTGTGGTCGTAGGCGTAATCGTAGTCGTATAAAATTGAACAATTTTTAATATTTGTCGCAGGACAAGGCTTTATACTCCAGGAACAATGTACGGAAGTTTTACCAAAAGGTAAAAGAACGTGTCAGAGAAGCAATACCCGTACAGAAACCTGTAGAGATGAAAATGGAAATCTCCTAGTAGAATCACAGTCGGTGCTGAGAATATCAAAAAACTACTTCTGCAGACTGTATAACGGCGACGAAGGCCAACATCCCGCTGTCAGGCAGAATGAACCATTCAACATAGACGATGATAGTCAAAATTTCCGTCCACCTGACCAAAACGAAGTGAGGATCCAAGCTAAAATCCAACAACGCTGCTGGGCCTGACGGCTTACCGGCCGAACTTTTCAAGGCAGCTGGGGATGAATTGGTGGAGTACATACACCAACTCATCTCTAAGATTTGGTTAGACGAGTGTATGCCTGATGAATGGAATCTCAGCATCGTTTGCCCGATCCACAAGAAAGGAGACCCCCTCAACTGCGCCAATTATAGAGGCATCAGTCTCCTCAACATCGCATATGGTATAAGATCTTTTCTGCGATATTGTGTGAACTTTTTATCAACAGCCTGATTGGACCTTATTAGTGCGGTTTCAGGCCAGGAAAGTCCACCATCGATCAAATCTTCACACTTCGGCAGATACTGGAGAAAACCCAAGAATTCCAAATCGATACTCACCACCTCTTTATCGATTTCAAGGCCGCCTATGACAGCATCTATAGAGAAGAGCTTTATAGAGCCATGTCTAGTTTGAACATCCCTGCCAAACTTGTCCGTCTGTGCAGGCTGACGATGGAGAACGCTCGCTGCTCCATCAAGGTCGGTAATGACCTCACCGAGACCTTTGAGGTGCTGTCATGTGACTTCTTTAATATTGTACTTGAACGGATTGTGCGGAACTCACAAGCCAACACCGGAGGCACAATCTATTACAAGTCTGTACAACTGCTTGCATACGCCGACGATATAGACATTATCGGAAGAACTCAGTGGGCTGTCACCGGTGCGTTTGCAAGCATTGAGGCGGAAGCGGCCAAAATGGGTTAAGCGATAAACGAGGGCAAAACCAAGTATATGCTGTCAACAAGAAGGGAAAGCCAACACCGACGAATTGGACAAAACGTCAGAGTGGGCAGCTATAACTTTGAGGTAGTTAGGGACTTTGTCTACCTTGGCTCTGCTATAAATTCTTCAAACAAAATCAGCGCAGAAATCAAGCGAAGAATAACTCTTGGCAATCGCTGTTTTTTGGGCTTATAAGGCAATTCAACAGTAAAGCCCTATCTAGAACAACTAAGGAGACTCTGTATAATACCTTGATCATCCCAGTCCTGCTTTACGGCGTTGAAACATGGACTTTATTAAAAGAGGATGAAGATATCCTTGGTCGCTTCGAGAGAAAAATTCTTCGTAAGATTTTCGGTCCCGTTTGCGTTGACGGGTTTTAGAGGAGAAGATTCAATCACGAACTATACGAGCTGTACAGCGACATCGACCTATACAAAAAACTGCGTATTGGACGTTTTAGATGGCTATGACATGTAGAGCGAATGGACACCAACGCTCCGGCCCGCAGAGTCTTCGAATCTAATCCCGAGGGACGACGCAGTAGAGGGAATCATCGCCGTAGGTGGCGCGCACAAGTTCAATGGGACCTCGACCAACTTGGAGTGCGCAACTGGAGGCAATTAGCTAAAGACCGAGCTAAATGGAGAGGCTTGTTGGTTGAGGCCCAGGTTCACACCGAACTGTAGCGCCACCTAAGTAAGTAAGTACGACAAGGCTGCAAAGTGTGCGCAAAGTTAAGTGACAGCAGCTACGACTACAACAACGACACCATTGTGTTCTACCAGTTAGTCACTTGCTCTTTGCGGATGATATGGTGATGATATATGAAGAGCAATGCTGAGTTATCCTGTAGAATTGGTCAGACTGGATGAATTTTGAAAGAGCTTGGTCAATCTTTTATAAGGAAGGCCGAACTTAGTGTTCAAGCTAAGCTATCGCTTTTTAACTCGATGTATGTTCCAACTCTCACATATAAAATAAAACAAAACAAATATTTGGCGCAACAGCTCTTTAAAGTGCCAGGGCCTAGCTTCTCGCAACCACTCATGTTGTGTGCGTTATATTTTTCACACGAATGGAAGGGACCTACAGTTTAATGCCGTATCCGAACGGCGATTTGAGAAGCTTTTTCATGACAACAATACTCTCGGATGTTTGTCAGACACTCGCGAGAGGTGGGACCGTGAAAAAACTCTCACATATGGTCATGAAATTTGGGTAGTGACCGAAAGAATAAGATCGTTTACACAAGCTGTCGAAATGAGGTTCCTTCGCGGTGATGCTAAAATAACTCGTAGTCCTGAGTATCCTACCCGCTCGACCCTCATGAAGGATTAGCGAGCCATTGGAAATGTATGTACAATATGTAAGTATTAAATGTAGAATACTTTGTACTGACCTGAAAAGTGAGAAAAAAAGATTGGCGCCCACTTTTCAGGAAGATATAACTCGCCCCAAATTAGAAAAAAAAAGCCAAGCATAAACCATACAAACACACACAAAGCGTGCAACAGCTGATGCATCTACTGCGTTTACATGACCAGATTGAGCGATCAGATGAATTGAGTTTCGATCCGCGCAAAGATGAATCCGGCATTACTGAATAAATGCAACATGCCCTAAATAAAGTAAATAATTAGTGTCAGTCCGAAGGACTAACGGCTTATGAGGAGGAGAAATTTAAGCCTTCAAGCACTGTCACTAAATAACGTACAAATTGATTTCTCAGAAGAAACAAAATATCTTGGGGTTACTCTAGACCACAAATTAAACTGGAGACCTCATGTAGACAGAACCATTGAGAAGACGATAAAAGTCTTCTGGACTTGTTCTAGGTTTTTCGGCAAAACATTGGGATTAAATCCAAAAATGATCCACTAAACCTACGACTATATCGCAATCGTGCGAAAAAGTAAATAAAACCGTTACCCGCTCCGCACTCCAGAAGGCGCAAAGACTAGCATGTGTAGGTATTATTTTGCTTTTTCAATTAAAAAAAAAAAACAAAAACCGCAGCAACTCGGGAAATTAACGGTGCTTTTGATTTGGGTACGTGAAGCGAGAGAACAGTACGAAACTGGTTTACCAAGTTCGGCGAACGAGATTTTTCGTTCGAAAATATGCCAAGAGGTAGACCAGATTATTGATAATGAAGAACTTGCAGCAGCTGTTGAAGAAAATCCAGCTTCCACTGTTCCTAGCCTTGCTACAAAGTTAAAAGTTCAACGTCTCAACTGCAACCATAAGTCGCCATCGGAAAAGTAAAAAAAAACTAGAAAGACTGGTATCCCACGTCTTAACCCAGCGAATATGCTACGACGTTTGAAGGTTGGAATAGCTTTGGCCAGCAGACATCCTGTGGATCCTTTACGATAATCGGAAGAGGTCGAGAGAATGGGTAGACGTGAGTGAGCTTCTCAGGGGACTTGCCAAACAGCCCTACATCCCAAAAAGGTATTGGTGACAGTAATGCAGAGAAACAATCACAGCCGAATCATACTGTAGAGAAATCGATATAATGCATAGCAAATTGCACCAAAAACAGCCGTCACTGGTAAATAGGCATGGTCTCGTGGTAGGTAGGTAGGTAGAAGTGGCAGTTCTGTAAAACAGAGACCCAATTAGCACAGTTGTGCCGTTTTGATACCACGACTCATGTGACCTTGGATCTTGATGTGTGTTGGTGAGGACAATCTAGAGCCAGCCTGTGGAGTTTAAGAAGAGGGTTAGCTCATCATCATCACCATCTTATGGTAGCTCATTTACGCCTTCGTACTGCATCCGTCAACAGCAACCGCTCAAACCTGCTTAACATCACCAGGTTTAATATCGACAGACTCAAGGTTCCCCAAGTGCGCCAACAGTTCAGGGACCATCTTGCCTTAGAAGCAGAAGCAATCAGCAGCATAGAGAACATGGATGACCACTGGAGTGCTGTGAAAAATGCTTTTGCGACTGGGGCACGCACTTATGTCGGTAAAAAGCAGAAACACCACCGCACATGGCTTTCTACAGACACCTGGAGACGGATCGATGAGCGTACAGCAATCAAGGCTCGGATTGCAAAACAAAGCGGTGGGTATTGATGGCATCCCTGCCGAGCTATTTCAAGCGGCGCCAAATACATCGGCAGATCTGCTGCATCCGCTAATACGGAGAGCTTGGGATAGTGAACAATTTCCACAGGAGTGGAAAAGGGGGATGATCATTAAGCTTCCAAAGAAGGGTAACTTGATGGAGTGCGGTAACTGGAGAGGTATATGTGTTCTTCCAGCTGTAGCAAAAATAATAGCTAGAATAATTCTAGAACGAATTAAAGATCATTTAGATTCAACTCTCGATGTCGAACAGGCAGGCTTTCGCGCTGGATCCTCCTGCATCGACCACATAAACACCTTACGGATCATAATCGAACAATGCGTTGAGTATAGGTCTCCGCTACATTTACTGTTTATCGACTTCGAGAAGGCTTTCGACAGCTTGAATCGAGGTGCTATCTGGTTGGCCTTGCGCAGGAGAGGCATTCCAGAAAAGCTTATAGCTATTATCAAGGCTACATATGAGGGCGGCAAGTGTCACGTCGTGCACAATGGTAAGGTGTCGGAGGACTTTGAAGTCCAAAGTGGAGTACGTCAAGGGTGCATACTGTCCCCACTATTGTTCTTGGTGGTTATCAGCGATGTACTCCGTGCAGCATTGACGGAAGCTAATTCTGGAATTCGTTGGACTATGACATCTTACCTTAAACACCTAGATTACGCTGACGATGTTTGTCTACTTTCACATCGGATAATGGATCTTCATTTGATGGCCCGAAATCTAGAAGCTGAGGCAAACAAAGTGGGGCTAAAAATAAACACAGCCAAAACAAAAGCCCTGAGTACTTCCAATACCCGCGCTCAACTTAACATTGCCGGAAAGCAAGTCGAGAAAGTTGATAACTTTCTATATTTAGGAAGTTTCGTCTCGGCTAATCGCGGTGGCACCGAACTGGATGTGTGCAGCAGAATCGGGAAAGCTAAAGCTGCGTTCGGAATGCTGTCCAAAATCTGGAGAAGCAATGTTATTAGCTTAAGAACCAAGCTACGACTGTTCCGCTCCAACGTAGAATCAGTGCTGCTTTATGGGTGCAGTACCTGGAAGGTGGACACCATTAACACACGCAAGCTGCAAGTCTTCGTAAACAAATGCTTAAGAATCATCTTGAGGATTTTTTGGCCGAACCGCATCTCCAACGAACAACTTTATCTGAGAACGGGCCAAGAACCTATAAGCATTACTATACGAAGAAGAAAGTGGCAATGGATTGGACACACCCTACGGCGCGAAGACAACTCCATTGCGAAATGCGCTATGCAGTGGAATCCGCTCACCCAGGCAGGCAGAATAGCGGGACGCCCTAGGCAAACGTGGCGCAGAACAGTTGAGGAGGAATCGAGCTCTTTAGGAATAAGTTGGAGGCAGCTCAAACGCGTTGCAGAACTCCGAACACGATGGCGCGCAGGCGTGGTTGACGCCCTATGCCCCCCGAGGGGTTAAAGGACATAAGTAAGTAAAAGTTAGCTCATTTATGTTCTTACCCGAGATCTCCTTAAGTGAATTGTAAAAGGGTTTGCCTAATGCTTGATGTCTAGCCCTAGCTAGTGCTGGACAATTGCGCATGTAGTGGATAATTGTTTCCTTTTCGGTAGCTATGTTGCAACTACGGCAGTGCGTATTATATGGGATACCTAGTTTGGCTGTGTGCTCTCCTACCGGCCAGTGTCCCGTAATTATCGCGATTGTATGGGCAATGTCTTTGCGCGTTCTGTTCAATAGGGCGGTTGCTTTGGTCTTGTTGTAGTTAGGCCACATCTCTCTGGATATGACGCAGTTCGTTAACCTGGACCATTTAAGGTTAGCTTTTCTAAGAAAGATTGAGGAGATGTTTGCCTTAATTGCTCCGAGCGAGGTGTGAACAAGTTCAGCAAGTGAGCATTGAAGGGCTGAGCCTCGCCTGGCCAGTTCGTCAGCGTGTTCGTTGCCATCAACGTTGCTGTGGCCTGGAACCCAGACTAGGATCCCCATGCATTGGCCATCTAGCGAGGCCAGCTTCTGTCGGCATTCTAGTACTAATTTCGAGGAAATGGTTTCCGAGGCAATGGCTTTGATAGCAGCTTGGCTATCGGTTAAAATAGCGATTCTTTGCCTTGGTAGTGTATTTGTGTGTGACTTGATTTGGCGACAGGCTTCGCGAATGGCGAGTAATTCCGCTTGCAGCGTCCGCTGGCAGCGTCCGGGAGTCGATACGATCTTGCGATGTTCAGGGACTCCGAGAAAACACCCGCACGAACCCCACAGTCCATTTTTGACTCATCGGTGTAGACTGTAAGATCGAAACCACTGGTCGCCTGTCCATCTTGCCAATCTTTTCTTGTAGGGAATTGTACATCGAAACACTTTGGAAGTTCAATATGGGGATGATGCAGTCTGTTGGTCGATACGAGTTCTCCTGGTAGAGAATCTAGGATATTGCTGCGTCCATAGGGTTTCGCAGTCCAACACTTGGACTCTCTGAGTCTGATTGCGCTGTGCGCTGAGATATTTGTGATATGTAGATCTAGGGGTAAAAGGTGTAGCAGGACTGTTAGAGCGTCCTGTGGTGCCTGTGGTGCCTATACATGCTGCTCTTTGCACCTTATTTAGTTTGGTTATGTTATAGGCTTTTTTAAGGGCCGGCCACCATACTATCGACCCGTAGGTAAGGATTGGGCGTACTACGGCTGTGTACATCCACAGGGTCAATTTTGGTTGCAGGCCCCATCTTTTGCCGAAGGTTCTATTGCAGGCATAGAAGGCTTTACATGCTTTCTATACTCGTTCGTCTATGTTTGGTTTCTAGTTAAGTTTAGGATCTAGAATAACTCCTAGGTACTTAGCACTGGAAGATAAGGAGAGTATCTGACCGTTTAATCGAGGAAGATTGAAATCGGGTATTTTGGTTTTTGTGGTGAAAAGCATCAGTTCAGTTTTATATGGTCTCATACTGCTGTATGATAATGCAAGACCAGATACAGCACGGTCAACGTTCCTGAAGCTGGCGGAGTCGGGGTATGAAGTTTTGCCTCATCCGCCTTACTCACCAGACTTTTCCTCGACCGATTACCACCTTTCCCGAAGTTTGGGGCAATCATCTCCAATAATGACAGTTCATAGGCCCAGATGCCATAAAACAGAACTTTGAAGACTTCTTGGCCCAAAAGGATAACAACTTTTTGAAAAGAGACATATTTGCTTTAGTGGACGTTGAAAAAATGCCATAGATGTAAATCGATATTATTTTTTGGAATACACCGTTAATTTTTGAAATAGCGTTGTTTAACTTTCCACATAAAAATCGGCAATTTCATATGTAACGACCTAATATTATGAAGACTGCGGCTGCCAGTGTTCTAAAGCTTCACCTTTTATGTAGCAGTACAAACTTTAATTTAGCTGGTCACATGAAGATCCTCGAGAAAATTCCGCTATTATCTTCTCCAGCAGTATGCATTTCGGACTTCATGCCGAAAAGAATCCATCTCAACCCACCCCTTCACAGTTACCAACCCAGACCGCAGCTATAGGGACTATCCTCAAATCCCTCAAACCACACCTCAACTCAATTGGTGTATTGACGGTTCGAAAATATCAAATGGACAGGAGCTGGTATCTTTGGCCCCAACTACAAACTCTTTACACCACTAGGTCAATCCACAACTATCTTCCAAGCAGAGGCTTATACTATCGAACTCTGTGCCAGAGAATGCATCAGAAGAAACCTCCGAAGATCACATATTAATATATTGTTAGATAGCCAAGCAGCACTTAAAGCTCTCACGTCCTTCGACTTTGAGTCAAAGCTGGTTTGGAACTATCTCCAGACTCTCTTGCAGCTTGCTGCACACAATCAAATCACGCTATTGTGGGTCCCTGGGCACAGAGGCATCCCTAGTAACGAAGCTGGTGATGAGCTTTCTAGACTACGTGCCCAATCTCCTCTCATTGGACCTGAAACTTTCTGCGGTTTATAAACCAGCCAGATACAGATAGAGCTATATCATTGGGAACGCAACAAATTTGTTTATTTCTCAAAAAGTAGAACCAGAAACATTCTTACAATGAGCAAACACACTGCTAAAATCCTACCTGTCTTCCTAACTGGGCATTGCTCTCTCAATTACCACCTCAAGAAAATTGGCCGTGGTCAATCGGGCACGTGGCGTCTCTGTCTTGAAATCACCGAAACAGCCCATCACATATTTTGTGCCCGGCCATTGCCCGGCTTGGACTTAAACACTTTAATAAAGGCTTCCCATCGCCGTCTGGTGTCACCTCTTCCTCAGCTCGAACTACCCTTAGCTTCATCAATGAACTAGATTGCAGCTAACGGACAGCTACTTCCCAAACAACATACCATAGGACAGTCCAAATATCTCTGTAGGTCATAGTGCTTCGTGGGTCATTGTTGTCCAGTCACCCCATCTCTTAAAAAAAAACAGGGCATCCTATCCGATTTTGACAAAGTTCACGCCTCGGCGCCATCTAGCAGGACGGCGATGATAAGTGTCTTATACAGAGTTATACTTGAGTAGTTGAAGATAGGGCTTTGTTACTCAATTGCCTTCTTCGCCCAAAAAAACAGCGATTGGCAAGAGAAATTCTTCGTTTGATCTCCCCACTGCTGTAATTTACGGAGCTCACCATAAAGCTTAGATAGACAAAGTCCTTTACAATCTCAAAATTATGTCTGCATATTGTGGCGTTCTGTCCTAGACGCCGCGCCGATGTTAGGTGTCCTTTTTTGTAGACAGCATATATTTTGTTTTTTTGTAGGCGCCGTGGCGTAAGTGGCTAGTGTGTCGGATCACATCGCATGAGGTTCCAAGTTCGAATCCCAGTAAACACCAAAAAGTATTGTTGTCTCGAAAAAGCTTCTCAAAACAAATTGCCCTTCGGACACGGCACTAAACTGTAGGTCCCTTCCATTCGTGTGAAAAATATAACGCACACAACATGAGTGGTTGCGAGAAGCTAGGCCCTGGCACTTAAAAGAGCTGTTGCGCCAAATACTTATATATTTTGTTTTGCTTTCATTGACCGATAAACCTTTCTTTGTTGCCCCGATCTCAATACTCCCAAACGTCCCACTGATGGCCCGCTGAGTTCTTCCGACTATACCAATGTCATCGGCTGAAGCGAGTAGTTGTACAGACTTGTACAAAATTTCACTCGTACCTCCAGTATTGGCTTATGAGTTTCGTACAATTCAAGTATTATGTTAAAGAGATCGCATGATAGCGCATCACTTTGTCTAAGACCTTTGCTGACATCAAACGGTTCGGTGGTGCTCTGTCTGTCTCTGATAGAGTAGCGAGAGTTCTCCATCGTCACCCTGCACAGATGGACGAGTTTGGCAGGAATGCCGAGACTAGACATGACTCTGTATAACTCGTCTCTATACACGCTATCATAGGCAACATTGAAATCGATGAGAAGTTGGTACGTATCTCGGCCTTAAAACGTACTGATAAGAACCTATCAAGTTGTTGATCGGTTTTAGGCGTTCACATAATACTGCAGACATCTTATTTGCGAATGTTGCGACTTATTACTTTGAAGTTGCCGCAGTTCAGAGTCTCCTTTCTTGGGGATCGGGTAAACGATGCTGAGATTCCATTTATCGGACATACTTTCGCTCATGCCTTTGTAACATTTGAATAAACGCTCGAGGCCAAAATGTGAAAAATATCGTATATAGTATTTAATGGAAATCAAGGGGGAGAGGGGGCGTCACGTTTTCCCGCTGTTCAGAATCCCATGTGAAAAAAATCACACAATCTTAAGAAACCCGCACTACAAAAACCCGCCTGCAGAAGATCAACAAAAACCACGCGCGGGATTGATAACACTCCGCATGGCGCCCTGAGCACCTGCGTGTGAGGCTGAAGGCCGTCCGGTTTATGAGTCGAAGAATGTCCCACACTGTGAAATCCTTTTAACCCGCGATGCGCGCCACCCAAGTACTGTTTAATTCGCCTCGAATTTTAGTTCATTCAACTCTTGCACATGTTTACAAGTATGTATATCAGTTCTTCATTTCAAGAAATAGGAATATGAAATTGCCTCAATTCTAATTGCGTGTAGTTGTCTAGACATAAAATCTGTGGCCAGAATGTAAAGCCGCCTAAGTCGAGTAAGGACAAAATTGAGTTAAGGATGCGTGAAGATGCTCTACTATTCGAAGTTTATGATACCAAATTGTTGCGGAATTTTGTGGGACGGGATTCCGGGGTCAATCTGGACTAAGGTTAAGTTAGGTAAGGTTGGCCAGCTTAGAAACGCCAACACACTTAGACCAACAATAGGTCCATTGTGATACCACGTGGATCACAGGAGAACGATTTATTTTCTAGCTACTCATTAGCCATTTTGAGCTTCTGATGAAGCGTTAGAGGCTCTTAATATCTATGTTTATCAGATTGCCTATATCGTTGTAGTAGAAAGCTCGTAAGTGAAGCTTCCTTCTGTGGGAGAGAGCTGGGCAGAAACACGAAAGGTGAAGAATAGTTTCTTCCTCTTCTTCATCCCTACAGCTTCTACGAAAGTCATTTGTAAAAAGGCCCAGCCTTGTATCATGCTTACCTATTAGACAGTGCCCAGCGATGACACGTATTGTAGTGCCGATATGCAATCTATTGAAAGAAATCAAATTCTTAGAGATCCAACTTTCGCCAAATCTGCTTTATCGCTAAACATGTTGGTCCACTTGTAAGATTTGTACTCTCGATAGCATCCATCTTAAATTTGAGTTTGCAAGTAGCGTTTAATATTCCTAAAACGCCTTTGTCCGGCAGGACGGGTATAGTTGTTCCTAGTCTGGTGAGTACATCGGTCTTACAATTCCCTACAATGTCTCTATGCCCCGGTACCCAATACAGGGGAATATTGAACTGCTCAGCCACCACCGTAAGAGACGATCGGCAGTCTAGAGCTACTAAATAATTTATACAGGTCAATTCCAAGGATTTGATTGCTACTTGAATATCTGAAAAGATGCGGGTCACCTTTTTCTTAAGCCAAGGTAAGACTTTTTTAATTGCCATAATTTCTGCCTGGGTCCCCTTCGAGTAGGGGTTAGAATATACCCGAGGTAGGCATGCCTGTCGTAAGATGCGACTAAAATCCACCCTTCGTATACCGGGCTTAAAGTGTATACAAAAAAATGCAATGAGTAAAACGAAAAGATTTAATACCCCAGGTGGCAGTCCAGGTTCACTGGAAAATCCACCCTCTTCGGAGGCAGGCTCTACGGATTCTGGGGAGAGCCAATTATTGCAATTAATAAACCCATTTATAAAAAGTTCAAGGATACCTCGGTCTCCACCATCAAGACCGAATGTCTCCGGGAAAAAAAGTCCGCCGGAAGTGCAAGCGCACAAGAAACAGGACTCAGAGAAATGTAAAAGCTTTGAGAAGGAAAATAACGAACTTCGCAATAAGCTTAATGAAATGGATCGACTCTACCAAGAGCTCAAAAAGAGGTAGACATGCTGAGAGAGGAAAACAAGCTTCTAAAGAACTCGCTTTTACAAAAAGAACGCGAAGATTCTCCTCCCCGCGCAGCTAATCCCAATTATCACACGGACGAAGAAGAGCTTGCACGCGAAACGAATTGCGTCTTAAAGAAAAGACCTAGCAAAAAACGCAGAGCCGGCTCTTCGCCCGAAATCGAGCCGTGAAAAGAAGACAAGCAAAATGAGTCGAAGCCAAAACAAACTCAAGCTAAAGCACGTCCTCCGCCTGCAATAAACGTCGTTGGCATAACGGACTACAGTAAGCTACATTGCCTTCTTAAAGGAACGACGACATCGAAATTCAAGGTAACGTCACTAAGGAACAATGCGTGGAAAATTAACGTTGATGACTCCGATGGCTACCGACCAATATCACAAAAATTAAACACGGAAAAGATCCAGAGGTATACTTATGAAGATAAGTCAGAAAGACCACTGCGTGTTATAGCAAGGGGGCTCCACCCCTCGTGCACAAAAGGCGACGTAATGAACGACCTCAAAGCTAAAGGTTTAAAAATTCTTAATGCCGTCAATATTCTCAAAAAGGTGAAGCAACAAACGGAACAAGGCCAGGAAATCATGGTCAAGCATGGACTTCCGCTCTTTATGCTTACCTTTGACAGGAGCGAAAATGTAGACGATATTTATAACGTTAAAACTATTCTGAATATCGTAGTCAAGATTGAGCCTATGCGTACGAGTACGAGATCGTATTGTCAAAAAGAGCCGAGATGCGTAAAATGTGCTGGTAACCATCTCTCGGAAAAGTGTGACCTAAATAAGCAGGCCCCGGCTACCTGCATTAACTGCAAAGGAAAGCACCCAGCGAACTATCGAGGTTGCGAAGTGGCAAAAGGGCTTCAAAAAGGCGAGACACATTTTAAAATATTCAACGCCAGAACGCAGAACCGGTTTAAAATAGTCGTGAAATTGCTAAGCCAAGGGTAACGACCGTCAATAAACACGTCAAAGTTAAGACGAGAGTCGAGCAAAGTAAGGTTCCTTCGGCAAAATCAAAGGAAAAGCCACAATCTCCAGAGGCGCTAACATATGCTCAAGCTGCGTCGCTAGAAAACAAGCAAAGCGGTGTTACGGTAGACCCAGTCTCCCAAGTCTTCTCTATAATTCTTGCGAAACTTGAGGAGCAAACGAAAGTCAACAAAGTCATATTTGATAAATTGAGCAAGCTCGAGTTAAAACCTCGCCAAAAAAGAACTCCCATATGAATATGAATCAGTTACAAAAAATTTTAACATGGAACGCAAACGGCCTTCTACAAAAAAACGCCGAATTAGAAGTATTCGTACGGAATGACAACATTGACATTTGCTTGATCTCTGAAACTCATTTGACAAAGGAATCCGGAGTAAAAATAAGAGGGTATCGTGCTTATCACACATACCACCCTTCCGGAAGAGCTAGAGGCGGATCCTCCTTATTCATTAAAGACTGCATTGAGCACTCCATAAACACGACGATTGAAATTGATACAATGCAAACAAGTTCAGTTCGAGTTAAGAATAGGCACTCGTATTTCAACATCGCGTCCATTTATTGTCCTCCGCGATGCACGTTTAGAAGTAACGACTTTGTACGTCTCCTTGACTCACTTGGACCGAATTTCATTATAGGTGGCGATTTCAACGCAAAACACACCTTTTGGGGTTCCAGATCCAAGCCGGTATGCAATTCGGGGTTGATTTCTTTTCGACGGGGAAACCGACGTATTGGCCCTCTGATACAGCAAAAACACCGGACCTAATAGACTTCTTCGTAGCAAAAGGAGTATCTTCAAATTTTGCGAAAGTAGAGGAAAGCTTTGATCTGTCCTCAGATCACTCGCCGGTAATCTTGACAATAAGTGACCGCAGTAGAAGGTGTGTCTAGATTAACTAACAAAAAAACTAACTGGCGCGACTTTAGAACTGATTGCGAAGAAAATATTGTCTTAAATGTATCGCTCAAAACACCCCTCGAAATAGAAGATGAACTCGGCAAATTTATTGAATCAATACAGAATGCCGCGTGGAAAAATACACCTTTAAGGAGGAAAGAAGTCCCATGCAATGAAGCTAATTATCCGCCAGAAATAAAAGAACTTATTTAAGAAAAGAGGAGAGCACGCAAAATATGGCAACAAACTCGCGCTCCCCAGCATAAAACCCACTCGAATTTCCTATGCAATAAGCTTAAAAAAGCGAGAGACTTCAGCTTATCTTGAAGGTTTAACCGCCGAAAAAACAACTAATTACTCGCTCTGGAAAGCTGTCAAAAGAATTAAAAAACCCCAAATACATTCGCCACCGATAAGAAAAAAACAACGACGAATGGGCAAAAGGTGACAAAGAAAAAGCGGATCTATTTGCCGAGCACTTAGAAGAGACTTTTAAGCCATTTGATGGAGAAACATTGGTAGACGATTTTACCGGTACGACTACGACATCTGACAACCTTAGAATAAAAAGTGTGTCATTTATATAACTTTGTCAGGCAATAAAAAACCTGAAAAATAATAAAGCTCCTGGCTATGATGTAATAACCGGACAAATCCTCAAGGAATTACCAAAAAAGGCACTATTAAAATTGCTTTATTTAATAAATGCTTCTATTAGATTATTATACGTTCCAAATCAATGGAAAGTCGCAGAAGTCATAATGGTTCCGAAACCGGGGAAATCTCCAAATGACAAAAAATCGTACAGACCGATATCGCTACTACCAATAATATCGAAGGTATTTGAAAAACTCCTACTGAAACAGATTCTTCCGGTCATTGAAGAGAGACGCCTAATACCTGACCACCAATTCGGGTTCAGAATCAAGCATTCCACAATTGACCAGGTTTATAGAATAACCGACGAAATTGAAAAAGCCCTTGAGGAGAAAAAGATTTGTTCTAGAGCTTTTCTTGACGTATCTCAAGCCTTCGACAGGGTTTGGCACGATGTATTGAATTATAAGCTAAGACGAATCCTTCCGGAGCAACTTCATAAGATCTTAGAATCATACCTTAAAAACAGACTTTTTCGTGTCAAGCACGGAACTGAATATTCTGATTTTAAAGAAATCGCCGCCGGAATTCCGCAAGGAAGTGTCCTTGGGCCTATCTTATTCTTGCTGTACACTCGGGACATACCACAAACTGAAGGCACTATTGTAGCTACGTTCGCGGACGATACGGCTATTCTGGCAACGGAAAGTTCAATCGAGTCAGCAACCATAAAACTCCAACGAGCCTTGGATAAAATCTGTGAGTGGACAAAAACTTGGCGCATTGTTCTTATCGAGACCAAATCGACGCATGTTAACTTCACTTACAAGAAAATAATCAACCTTCCCGTTTTCATTAACTCGGTACAAATACCGCATGCAAACGAAGCTAAATATCTGGGAATGACACGAGACGCGAAACTTAAAGGAAACCTCACATTAAAAAGAAACGTGACGAAGTCGAAAATCGACTTAGAGAAATGTATTGGCTAATTGGAAGATATTCCAAACTAAGCGTATATAACAAACTGCTTCTGTATAAGCAAGTGCTTAAACCCGTGTGGACGTACGGTATACAACTCTGGGGTTGTACCAAACCAAGCAATAGGAATCTCATACAATCATTCCAAAATAAAATTATAAGAATAATCGTGAACGCTCCCTGGTACATCAGAAACAATGATATCCACAGAGACTTAGGGATAGCTACCGTGGAGGACGAAATAAAAAACTTCGCTCGCAAGCTTCGTATTCGTCTTCATGGCCATTGCAACTGTGCCATACTCCAAACTTTGGATGTGACAAATCTTACGCGCCGACTTCAAAGAACGAAACCGTTCGAATTAGCGCAATAAGACAAAAAGCCGCATGTCATGATGGTTTCAGCAGGTGCTTTTATTGAAAAACTACCTGCCTCACGCAAATATTCTCTTTTAAAGCTTAAACTACTTGATAAGGTCTAACTTAGTCGTAGTAAACAAAACGAAGGGAAGGGTGTTTTTATTCAGTAGAAATCTGACACTACTATGAGTACATGATCTCATAGTGCCTCATGAAGATTTTCACCTACCCACGAAAAAAAAAAATTATTTCTTATTATTACACCTCCACCAACTCTGTCCTTGGTTTTTTAGCCGTCAGTATAGAAGTGTACCCGGTCCAAGGTCCAAATAAAAATAATAAAAAATAAAATCATTGTTTTTGTAATTTAGAAAGTTATATCTAAATCAAATTGAGTCATTACTTTTGTGCCACATTGTACATGGCATAAGATTGATATTTTTAAAGTAAAGTGAAATATTTTACGCAGTTTTCTCTTTACTATTCTATTTTCTCTTTCCTTTTCATTTTTATTTTTCTCTTTATTTTTTAGGTCAAGTTCAATTGATTCTAGCCAATATCTATTGAATTCAATTAAAGCGCTCGTTCGACGTATTTAACCTCTGATTTGTAGCCGTCACTTTTAAATCATTTCCTTAAGTTTACTTATGAAGACGATTGATCATAAGCTATGCGGTTTGAGCTGGAACCGAAACTATTAATCTTCTAGTTCTGCCTAAGCAACAGATTCCCTCCCTTATCATCGCAGTGAGCTCCATCGTCAAAAGCTATGCGATTTGAACTGCAACCGAAATTATTAATCTTCTAGTTCTGCCTAAGCAACATAAGAAAGCCATGAGGGTTAATCTAAAATTTAAGCTTTCCAGTCCGCCCAAGATCCATCGATGTCTTGCTTAATTAACCACATGAGCCTCAGCAATCATTGAACTGCTAATTTCTGTCCATCATATCCCAAAACTTTATAATTAAATTATTCTTGCAAAATATTGTTCAAATTAATTTAAGTTTGTTTGCCTTGAGATTGAGCACTATGACTGCTTCGTTTCAGCTTTATTTGTCAACTGATCGTAAAGCCCTTTCTTTCTATACTCAAACTGGAGACAGGAACCTGCAAAATATTTTAAAATCTACTAAAAGATGAACAAGAGCTTTCGAAAGCTTTCTTCATATTTTTTTTATAAAAATAAACTTTAAACTGGAAATATTCTAAGTATAAGTACGTATTTGTTGTTTGGTTTCATTATATGATAGTAAATGTGTTTAGTAAGAAAAACATTCGAAGAACTCATAAAACCATAGTTCAGCGCACTTTTAAATTGGTTCTAAGAAAAATGTGCTGCAATGAAAATATTTTTTGCTTTTTACAAAGATCCCTATAGATCGTATTAATTGTTTAAGCCGATTTTGTTAGAGCAGATATGTACGTAA
The DNA here is from genome assembly GCA_945910035.1 of Brachypalpus laphriformis. Lineage (NCBI taxonomy): Eukaryota > Metazoa > Arthropoda > Insecta > Diptera > Syrphidae > Brachypalpus > Brachypalpus laphriformis. Next base: position 112,359,539 of record OX246753.1, on the reverse strand, counting down.
TATCAGGGCGTACGTACATAGATAAGCAAAACGAAGTACTAAACTTGGTCGTCTGCATTATTATTCTTATTATTTGTTTGAAGGGTATTTAGCACTGCGCCCTTTTTTTCTTCTTTATTTTAATTAAGGGGTTACACGTAGTTAGAATTTAAAAAAAAATGTTCGGAATGTACATATATATATTTGAGTATATTCTCTGAAAATTTGAAATCGATCCGGCAAATATTCTTGGAAATACAAGCACATTTGTAAGGATGCCCCGGAGCGTGTGTGAACGTCTTTTGAAACTTTGAACGCGTTTTTCTCAAAACGGTGTTTTCAAAGTCGGTGAGCACGATTTCTCAAAAACGGCTCAACCAATCAGTCTGAAATGTTAATGCAACCTTCTCAGATATATTCTTCAAGGATTGATCGAAGAAATAAGATTTCCAAAAATTATTTCTATTTTTTAAAGAATTTAACGAACAAATTATGGTTAAAAATCGGAATTTTTTCTTTTTGAAGCCGTCATTTTGTCAAAAAACAAAATTTCGACTATTCCTTCGATTAATCTCTAGATTTATCTATCCACTAATATAATCTTTTTGGTTTTTTTTTATTTTAAATAATCCAAACTGGAGATATCGTGCTCACAGCCAGACACCTTTTTTTGGAGGACCTCCAGGAGATCGTCTACAGCAGCAGTGTAACTCAATGTTTCTAAAAATTAAACATGCCGATATAAAGTTAAAAGTTACCACTACATGTGTTGATACTTCCTGTATTTGTCAAATAAAATCTCTTTTCAGAAAAATTCGTAAATAAACAACATTTTTTGGCCTTGCAACTGCGTATATCCCCTTAAAGGAAACCCAAGTCCCAGATTACTAAGACTTCGTGCAGTTCATTGTACGAATCTCTTTTCAGAAAAATTCGTAAATAAACAACATTTTTTGGCCTTGCAACTGCGTATATCCCCTTAAAGGAAACCCAAGTCCCAGATTACTAAGACTTCGTGCAGTTTATTGTACGACGAGGCAGGTGCCGTGGTTGGAAAAACTGCGATGTTATTCGTTTTCCTTTTATGTTGCACTGCAACCTTGTGACCTATTGCACCCGCCACAAGTACCATGGAGAGTTTTGTACCTTCGTCAGAGTTCCTCGTGCATTGTGATTAATTTCTAAATTATATTTGAGACTATCCCTTGGCTTGATTATGCGCACCAGTAGGGGATACCTAAAAGTAGAAGAACAAATCTGGAATTTGTTCCAATTAGTGACAGCTTATCTGAACCATCCCGAGTTCATAATGCATTTTAAAATTTAATAAAGATTCGCCCGACTTATTGAAGAAATATTCTCCAAAAGCTGCTTTTTTGATTCTGTCAAGGCTTGGGTGGCAAAAATGAGTTTCGGTGAACGAGGGCAAAAGAAAGTACACACAGTCAACAAAAAAGGGCAATCAACATCGACAGAATTTCACGATAAGTAGTCACAACTTTGAGGTAGTTAAGAACTTTGTCTACCAAGGCTCCGCTATTAACTGGTCGCTATGCTTCCTCGATAGCGACGTGGATGCCGCCGCTGATATGATTACTGACAACATCCTCTTAGGTATGAATGACTATATTCTTTACAGAATAAAGAGCATTAAATCTAAGACAAACTCGTGGTTTGACCAGAGCTGCAAAGAGGCTATCAGGTTGAAAGAAGTAAGTTTTCGGTCTTATAAAGTCAACAAATCCGAGGAAAACCGAAAGAAGTTTCAACAAGCCAGAAATGACTGCAATGCTCTCATGCGAGGTGTAAAATTCCTACATGACCAAAAATTGCAAAAAATTCTACAATGTCCCAAAGGTAGTAAACATTTTTGGTCATTCGTCAAAAATATTAAAAATTCTGCCTCGCCTGCTATCCCAACGCTCATTTACAATGACATTCCAGCTGTCAGCTCCTTAGACAAAGCCAATCTGCTTGCTGCTCACTACGCCATGGGGCAAGTCCACTTTCGCACTCGTACAGTTGCAGGAGTACTCAAAGGTCTTAACATACACAAATCCGCTGGTCCAGATGGTATCTCCCCCATAGTTCTGAAGAGGTGTTCTTCCACGCTGGCAAAACCTCTGCGTAAGCTTTTCTGCCTGTCCTACTCTTCTGGGCTCTTTCCGAGTAGATGGAAAACAGCATTTGTCCAGCCCGTCCCTAAAAAAGGTGAATCTTCCTCCCCGTCCAATTACCGCCCCATTGCACTTACATCCCTTCTTTCCAAGGTCATAGAAACGCTTATGAAATATCTTAATTCACGAAAACTTTTCAATGACCGTCAGTATGGTTTTCGTAGCAACAGGTACACTGGTGATTTGATGGCATATCTCACCGAGAAGTGGAACCAATCAATCCATCACTCTGACGAAAGTAAAATTGTTGCGCTCGATATTTCTAAGGCATTTCTTTGGCTCTTTTGTCGAAAATGCGTGCATATGGCATCGATGAGTCTCTTCTTCAATGGATTAGAAATTACCTTTCGGACCGTTCAATACAAGTTGTCTTGGACGGCTTCAAGTCTGCAATTCACCATATAAATGCTGGTGTTTCCAAGGGTTCCGTTTTGTCTCCGACTCTCTTTCTCATTTTTATAAATGGCCTCTTGTCTGCTACTTCTAATCCAATCCATTCCTTCGCTGATGACAGTACCCTCAGTTTTTCATATTCGTTCCCTAACTCACGTCCCTGCTCTTCGGCCGTAGAAGAGGAACGACAACGTATGTTAAACACATTAAACTCCGACCTAGACAGCATTACCAAATGGGGTTCAATCAATAGAGTGGAATTTAATGCATCCAAAACTCAATGCTGTCTTCTGTCTCTCAAGCGAAACCAAGACCCTCAACCATTATCCATGGATGGTACTTGTATCGCTGAATCCGAAAGACTTGCCATTCTCGGTATGAGCATCAACAACCGTCTTCGATGGAACGTTCACATATTCGAAGTCGCCAAAAATGCTGCTAAATGTCTAGGATTCCTTAAGCGTTGCAAAAAATATTTTACCCCATCTGATCTGGCCTCCATCTATAAGGCATTCATCCGCCCAAAGCTGGAATATAACGCCCACATCTGGTTTGGTGCACCCAAGACCGCTCTGCACATTCTAGATAGGGTACAGAACCGCGCGTTAAAACTTATAGGTGATAGAGACATTGTGAACTCCATAGTCTCACTTGAACAACGTAAAAATGTCTCATGTCCTTCCCTATTTTATCGCTTTTTTTTATAAAAAATGCTCCAGCGAAATAACCAGTTGCATTCCTCCCCTTCGAAACTTCACCCGCAATACCCGTCATGCTTCGAATGCACATCAGTTCACCCTCAAACCCAACTTCGGACGTACTGTCAAATATAGAGATTCGTTTATAAGCCGAATAACACGTTTGTGGAACGATCTACCAGTCTCTGTTTTTTCTAATCATTACAACCTACAAACATTTAAAGCCAACGCAAACCGGCATTTCATCCGTTCCTCTCCCCCCTTTTCCCATCCGCCCGTGCCCTGAGCATCAGTATAAGAGTATTAATAATCCCTTCGGCGCGCGCGAATTATAAAAAAAAAAAACTCGAGCAATGACATTAGCGCGGAACTCTTACCTGTCGGTGTTTCTTTAGGCTAAGAAGGCAATTGAGTAGTAAAGCCATCTCTTGAACAACTAAGGTAGCCCTGTACAAGACACTAATCATCCCAGTCCTGCTGTATGGCGCAGAGGCATGAATCCTATCGAAATCGGATGAGGTTGTCTTTGGCTACTTTGAGAGAAATGTTCTTGGAGCGATTTATGGACCCGTCTGCATAGACGGCAAGTGGAGGAGAAGATATAATTAAGAACTGTATGGACTGTTCACAGATATCGAACTAGTCAGAAGAGTATGCATACAGCGACTAGGATGGCCAAGACATTTAGTGCTAACGGGCAACAACGCCCTGGCCCGAAAAGTCTTCAAATCCTTTCCCGAGGGAATTGGAAAGGCGGGCGCAACTAGAGACAGCTGACTAATGACCGACCCGGTTGGAGAGGTTTGTTGGTAGAGGCCCAAGTCCACCTTGAACTGTAGCGCTATCTAAGTAAGTAAGTAAGTTAGTAAGTAAAGGATTCACATAGTAAATCGGTTGCATCCAGAGCTGTAATGTATTGAAGTACATCTGTACCATGTACTTGGAAAACAGAAGTACAATGTACTTGGTATTTGAAAATCACCGAATTCAAGAATTTTTACTCTGTTCCAAGTACATTTACTGCATACTGCAATACTGCCCAGTACATTTTCAAGTTGTGAATCAAAATTTCGCATAGGTGACAATTTACCAAATTAAAAGTTGTCACCTGCGTTCGCTATTTGAAAACTTAAAAAGGACTTGTTCTTAGAAAGTACTTGGAAAGTCTAAGAATATGAATATTATTTTGCGTTCAAGACTTAAAAAAGTTCGAATTACAAGCACATTTGGATGCAAAATTCACAAAATTAAGTTCCATTGTCTTTTATCACTTGTACTTCGTCAAAGATCTTATATATTAATACGTGAACACGAAATGTATCGCACATTTTTTTAGTATTTATTATAAAAGGAGGGGTATGAAACTCATATCATTCGTAAGGTACTGTGCCACAGGTGTGCAGAAAGAGCAAATCATGTGCGCGACCACACGCGATACTGGTTTATTTAAGTTGGTACAGGTCTTTATGACTTAGTGTGAATGAAAGAAAAATACAGAGTTAAGTATTTAAGGACTCGTATATGTATCCATGAACATATTACGAGTAATTGTACAGCCATGTTAATATTTTACAGACGGAATTCGAAATACTGGGCTGGAAGTTCACGATTCGAATCGCAAGAAACACAAAAAATGCTTGATGTCCCACCTTCCGCAAGTGGCTGCCAAATATCTGAAAGTACTAATGTGATGAGAAAGCTTTTCGAAAATATTATCCGATGATTTGCTTCTGGACCTTATTTCAGATACTTTCCTTTCGACAATGAAAGTCAAAACCAATACTTGCACTTGTGTGCAGCTTTACTGAAGTTCGGATAGCAGAATACAGATTTTGGATTGAATATCGACTTGGGTCTTCTTCATTAACATGTTCCTAGAGTCTTTTCTTGTGTGCTTTGGCCCTATAGTTGATTTCTTCAAGAACAGCAGGAATCCTTAGATATCGATGGAGGTCACTGTTTCTGATATACCATATGGAACATTCACAATACTACTAAGAACTTTATTCTGTAAACGTTGGGTGACTGCAATATCGGTTGGGAACCCAGGGTTGAGCACCATAGTTCCACACTGGTTGTAGTACCTGGTTATAAAGAAGAATTTTGTTATTAATTAATAGACCTGACTTCCTGCCAAGAAGCCATTCCATTCTTCGCCACTTAATGTCTAATTCTATTCTTTTGATTTTGATATGCTCTTTCCAACGAAGCTAAATACTTCGCTGATTGTATTACCGTGCCTGATATTACTATGAGAAGCACAAGGCAGACTTATTTGTGAAGTCAATATGTACAGATTTGCTCGGATTAAGTTTTATTTTCCATCTTTGAGTCCATCGGATTTTTTGATCTGTAGCAGCTTATAGCTTTTGTGTCGCCCACTACTAGGATTGTCGTTTCATCGGCAAAGGTTGCAGTCTTGGTGTAGGGTGTTGTTGGTAGATATTTGGTCTAGAGAAGGTAAGACAGAGGTCCGATGATACTACCTTAAGGAACTCCGGCTTTGATCTGCACTAGTTCAAAGTAACTGTTTTTTTTATTTTATACGAAAGTAACGCGATGTTAAATAAGACTCCATTCAGTGGAAATACTGTTCTGGCAGGCACACTTTTAATTTATTGAGTAGACCTCCATATCATACTCTATCGAAAGCCTGTGCTACGTGTAAGAAGATTACAGAACAAACTTCATTTTCCTTTAATGCTCCTTCGATTTCAGTGGTTATTCTGTGTATTTGTTCTATTGTGGAGTGCTTGCTTCGAATTACGAACTGGTGACTTGGGATCAGGTTTCTTGATTCAACGATTGGCTTAAGAAGCTTAAAAATCGATCTTTCAAATAACTTTCAACTCAAGGCCTACATGAGGATACCTCGTGAGGGTTCTTACCTGGTTTAAGGACCATAATCATAGCAGCTGCTTTCCAAACGCTTGATACATACTCAAAGCTAATTGTTTTATTCATTATCCGTAAGAATTTAACTAACCCTTTGTTTGGTAGTTGTTTCAGGACTTCCACAGTAATCAAGTCAAAACCTAGAGCTTTTTGACCTTTTAAGTGCATTATCTCATACTTTAGCTTGCGCATCATGATCGGAGGAATCATAGAGCTGTAATTTTTATCAAGACTTCTAAACACATCTTAAACGGCATCATAAGGCTTAAAGGTATTCATTAGGTGGTCCGCAAAAACAGTAGCTTTTTCAGCAATACTTTTAGGCCATTGCCTGGTCTCGCATCTGCTTGGTGGAATATGATTTGTTCGTCGCTGAAGATAGTTTGTGGTTTTCCAAAGTGAATATTCAGTGCTCTTATCAGCAGATAGTTCTGAGAAATATATTTTCATTGTCTCATGTGTGGCCTTGTTAAGTCTCGCTTTATTGGAGGGAGACCGATTACTGCACTTGACAATATACTGGTACTTGGTGATTCCCAAGTGTAGTTCAGTATTTCAGTGGCCCATGGGTGGCAGTTTTTTTTTTTTATGAACGTCAAAGTGCGTCATAGACCTGAGGTCTATGTATAAGAACAAAACAAAAGACGTCACGCATTCATAATCCCCTTATATTACGTAAGCAGGGTAAAAGATACAAAACGACAACCTTGAACGAAGGCCATTTCGTTCACTTTAAATCGACGAAATGCGTACGCAAGCAGATTCCCTCCCTTATCATCGCAATGTGCTCCATTGTCACTCCCCATTCCCACCCCAATAAGATCCATAAATTAAGTTTATTTTTATTTTTGATAACACTCCGTATCCGACAAAAGGGAAAACAAAAATACACCCGCAAAGACTGTGTGCTTCGGCATACAAATTCCACCCTCGACGAATACATTCCAAAGTAGTCTTCAATCGAATTGTTGGCAGTTCGGTTCGGTGCCTACACAAAACCGGTCCCGCATTTCATAGATACATTGGTGAGGAAAAGCACATGTAAGTGATTACAGCTGATAGCTTTTGTTGACAGCGCCAAAATTATTTATTTACATACAAGTACAACGCAAATTGTTTCAGTTTTGAAACGTCGAAGATGGCTCAGCAGCAGCACAAGGAAATTCCACCGTTGAAACGGGCCGCTCTACAAGTAGTGGCCGGTGGATCAGCAGGATTCGTCGAAGTTTGCATCATGCAACCCCTGGATGTGGTCAAGACTCGCATGCAGTTACAGAATACCAAAACGCTATCAGAGGTGAGCCCATTCTGTGTTTTTTTAAAGTAAACCTCTTGGGAATCTACAGCCAAACACTGATCAATGACATAATACTAAATTCTCACTTTATCTGTCTGGACAAACTCCATGGTGTGATGTATATATGGGGTGTAGCTTATTTTAGAATTTGTTTTATTGCGTGCAGCATCTCGTTAATGATTCTATCTGACTCGTGCCTCAAGTGACCTTGCTACTACATTTAAAATTAGTTTTTTTTTTTTATCGTAATCCCATGCTCGAAATCTTTGGAATCGATTTAAGCACATTTTGGTAAAAGTGCTACAGGCCGTTGGCGTTGCTTGCACCAATTAGAGATGATTAGGGGCTTGTTTGCGTCTGATTGCAGTCGTATCTTATCGTTAACATTTTACATAACTTTTGAGAGATAAAAATAGAAGGTCTCAAGAAATCAGAAAGTTTCTAAGTTGATAATTTGATAATGCTTTTTGAACAAACACTGTCACCTTTATTTACTCAGTAATAGAAGCTTCTTTGGGTGGAGATACAAGTTCAATTCAATTTATTATTTTACATCCAATTTTCTTTTATGGACATGACCTTCCTCAACTTTTTGGTTGATTGCTTGACTGCGGGCTGATTGGTTGCCACACGACTGATAGTTTGACTTACGCATTTATTTGAACTTGACCTTTCTTATCGGGATTTGATTTTCACGCGAATTCTCTGGATGGAGACGCACTACTTGAACTGTACTCGTAGTTTTATAATCCTAATCTGGAATTTTATTCTATGGAAATTCTTTTGCTTTTATTTCTCTTTTTTGTTGGCTTGACTATCAATCTTTGAAAGTTGGATTGGACTTTAGAATTGCTTGTCATGGCGTGCTGTGTCAGTGACACCTCAAGAGAATTATTAGAAAATATTAACTGTGTGGTTATAGTACTTGTAATCAGATAGTTTTTTTGGGAGGGATGCTAATCTATGGTCAATACTTTGTAGGGAGGAGATAACCTCTTACTAACTTACTTAGATGGCGCTACGATCCTGGGTGGACCTGGGCCTCAACCAACAAACCTCTCCAGCTGGCGCGGTTACGAGCCAGCTGCCTCCAGTTGCGCACGCCAAGTTGGTTGAGGTCCCCCTCCACTTGTTGGCGCCACCTACCGCGAGGTCGTCCTCTACTGCGCCGTCCGTCCGGGGTGGATTCGAAGACTTTCTTAGCGGGAACGTTGGGCTCCATCCACTCCAAATGACCCAGCCATCTTAGTCGCTGTATGTGAACTCTTCTGGCTAAGTCGATGCCCTTGTAAAGGCCGTATAGCTCGGCATTGTACCTTACCCTCCACTCACCGTCTATGCAGACGGGACCAAAGATCGCTCGAAGAACTTTTCTCTCGAAATAACCAAGGGCATCCTCATCCGGTTTTGTCAAAGCCCATGCCTCTGCGCCATACAGCAGGACTGGGATGACAGTGTCTTATAAAGAGTTACCTTAGTAGTTCGAGATAGGGCTTTGCTACTCAATTGTCGTCTTAGCCCATAGAAACAACGATTGGGAAGAGTAATTCTTCGTATGATCTCCCTTCTGATGTCATTTGCGGAGCTGACCATAGAGCCTAGGTAAACAAAATCCTTTACTACCTCAAAATTATATCTGTCTATTGTGGTATTCCGTCCAAGACGCCGATGTTGGGTGTCCTTTTTTGTAGGCAGCACATATATTGTTTTGCTTTCATTGACCGCTAGACCCATCTTTGCTGCCTCGATCTCATTCATTCATTCATTCATTCATTTTCAATGGTCTCTCATGGTGATGGTGATGGTGATCTCAATACTCGTAAATGCCCCATTGACGGCCCGCTGAGTTTTTCCGATTATGTCAATGTCATCGGCATATGCGAGTAGTTGCACAGACTTGTAAAAGATTGTACCTCCGGTGTTGGCTTGTGAGTTTCGTACAATTCTCTCAAGTACTATGTTAAAGAGATCGCATGATAGCGCGTCACCTTGTCTAAGACCTTTCCTAACATCGAACGGTTCGGTGATGTTCTTACCGACTTTGATGGAGCAGCGAGAGTTCTCCATCGGCATTCTGCACAAACGGACGAGTTTGGCAGGGATGCTAAGACTAGGCATGGCTCTGTATACCTCGTCTCTATACACGCTATAATAGGCAATTTTGAAATCGATGAAGAGGTGGTGCGTATCGATTTTATATTCATGGGTTTTTTCCAAGATCTGCTGTAGTGTGAATATTTGGTCAATGGTGGACTTTCCCGGCCTGAAACCGCACTGATAAGGACCTATCAGGTTGTTTACGATCGGTTTTAGGCGTTCACTTAATACGGCAGACAGGATCTTATATGCGATGTTGAGGAGACTTATACCTCTGTAATTGGGACAGTTTAGAGGGTCTCCTTTCTTCAGGATCGGGCAAACGATGCGATCGAGCGTTTCTCATGCTCCTTTTTCTTCTTTCTGAGAAGTCGATGTTCCCCTTTTCTCCTGCGCACGAAGAGCTCGTAAGCAGCTCTAGTCCTTCTATGCAGCCCCGCTTTGTACGCCTCTTGTTTAGCTGCATGTGCTTGCCGGCATTCCTCATCAAACCAGGGGTTTCGTTGTGGTGGCCGGGAGAAACCCAGTACATCAGAGGCGGCATCTCTGATGGCTTGTTGGCAACGCTGCCACTGGTCTTCCGCATTCGCTGGTGGCATAGGACTTAGATTAAGATTAGAAGAAACTCGATCGGCAAAGGCTCTGGGGGTCTCTTGCGATTGTAGCTCTTCGACGTCAAATTTCCTCACAGTATTTCGTTGATATCGCTCCGTTCTGGATATCCGCATCCGTACCTTGGCTACAACTAGGTAGTGATCCGAGTCCACGTTGGCTCCTCGGAAAGTCCGGACACTCAGAATACTGGAAGAGTGCCTTGCGTCGATCGCAATGTGATCGATTTGGTTGACAGTTTTTCGATCGAAGGAGACCCATGTTCCTTTGTGAATGTTGAGACGTGGGAACCGCGTACTAGCTACGACAAAGTTTCGCCCCGCCGCAAAGTCGATTAGCCTGAGTCCGTTGTCGGATGTGATGTTGTGCAGGCTGTGCTTTCCGACCACGCTACTAAAGATTTCCTCTTTTCCTAGCTTTGCGTTAAAATCACCTAGGATAATTTTAACGTCGTGGCTAGGGCATTGCTCATACGTCTTGTCCAAGAGCTGGTAGAAGTCATCCTTTGTCGCGTCGTCTTTCTCCTCGTGAGTGGCGTGAACGCATATTAGGCTAATGTTGGGAAATTTAGCCTTGATACGGATAGTCATAAGGCGTTCGTTCACATGCCGGAAACTTAAGACTTCTTGCCTAAGTCTACCTCCAATGACAAATCCGCACCCGAATAGACGCTGTCCATGTTGTCTGTAGCAATCGCCGTAGTAGATGTCGCAGTTTTTCATACTCCTTTTGCCCGGCCCATCCCATCGCACTTCTTGGATGACGGTAATGTCTGCTTTGAGACACTCTAGGGCCTCCGGAAGTTGTTCGGCTGCACGTGGTTTGTAGACGGACCTAACATTCCATGTGCAGACACGAAGATCGTTGTCCTTTTTACGTTTGCTTGGGTCGTCAACAGTAGAATCCGTATCCGAGGCTGTTGGTTGCTTCGTAACCGAAAGTTTTTTACGTGGTAGGGAAGTTAACCCGACAGCACAACCCGCAACCTGGAGGACCAGATCCTGTTTTTTGTACCCCTAGGACAAGAGGCCGGATACACCGATGCCGGTTACCCACTTCGGGGATATGAGCGCTGCCGTTGGACCATTAAGGGTTCATCCGCCACCATCTCTTTTTCAATACCCTGACGTAGTATTGAAAATCCTTACAGACGTCAGCTTCAAATATGTCGAAGTAAGGTATCCGCTGGTCTGTAGACGTCACCGGTGATTCCATCGGGAGAATTCATCCGCCGCACGTCCTCCTTCTGTGGAGCTCTTGCTAGACTTCTGAGACGCATATTTCAGCCGATCAGGTCAACAAGAGATGCCTCGTCCGGTTAAACATATGCGCGCTGAAGTTCACCCAGATGTGCTTACGCAGGTCTGAGTGTTCAGCTACACATATATCGTCAGACTCAGCATACGCTCATCGTTAGTTCACTATCAGATAGCTATCCAGCGGGCACCACGGGGAGGTGATGATGCGATTTTACCACGTCCTCCTGCATGGTTACGTGCTAAAAAACCACTCCGATTTCTCTGTCCTGTTGTTGCCCTGCGGCACTGCCAGTCAAGGCATTCCTTCACAGGAAAGGAATTATGATGTGGGAATGCATTTGCCCTAACAGCGTCCGTAAAATGATATTGGAGTGAACAGTCAAAGGGTGCAGTCTACTTAAATATTTTAAATGATGTGATAATACATGAAGGAAAAAAGCTTATTAGAGGTGATGTTATTCTGCAGCAGAACAATGCCCCAATTCATCGTGCAAAAATCGTCTTTAAATATATTCAAGACCACAACTTCAATAGCCTGGAATGGCCCCGCAGAGCCCCGACTTGTCCCCCATCGAAAACATTTGATCCCTTTTGACATTAAGGATAGCTGAGAAGACTCTCCGAAATCTGTCGAAATTAAGATCTGTAATTGCGCCAGAGTGGGCAAAAATAACTCCGGAGAAGTGCAAAAAGTGCACCCGCAGTATGCCAACCAGATTGTTTAATATGTCTCAATTGAAAGGGGGACACTGCGGCCATTAACTTCTTGTTAACCTACTTTTGTAACCTTTACATTAAGTAAGGAATCGTTCATTTTTATATATTTTTTTAACATGAACTGTCGTTTCATTGTCATTTTAACGATATTGCTTTAACTTCAAATCTGAATAAATTGCAATCGAAAAGCGTATTATATAAAGTGTCTCTCTTTTTTAGGTATTATATTAAATATATTAAATATAGTAAAAATATATAAAAAAAATCGCATAAGAAGTTCGAAGATCCGTGGAAGCCTTCACGTCAAGGAAACCATCTTGCGAAAAATTGAGCGCGACCGGCTCAGCTGATATTGCCACGTTCAAAGAAGAGATCATTTAAACCCTGTTAAAAATGCAATAGCTATCAATGAACATCAATATCAAAGACATCGCGAGGCAGGAGAGGCGAATCATAACCTCGCCGAAATAGGAAGAAGAAAAATATAGAAAAAAAAATTATTTTCTACAATTTTCATCTTAACCCATTAACGCCCAAATGAAAACTATTAGTTTTTATTTCTATATAACTTGAATAATGGAACCCTAAGGGCTACATTGCACATATTTCATAGTTAGAATTATAAAAAAAGTAAAAAACAGAAGGTTTTTGGTGTGTACTTTTTATAGTACAGTGGGCACTTAGGAATGAAAATTCTTAAAACAGTCCTTATCAATACACATAGTGTTCTGGCACTGTACACATTGTCATTTTATTCGAGTATGGCACAGAACACATCGTAACTGTTTGGGTAGTTTTGCTGGGTTGTGTCCATTGTTGGTTGGGCTTGGACCCGCTATTGCCGAGCCAGACGGGCGGTTTTTGTTGCTGTTACGCAAGTGAAGATAATGTCGAGCTATATGTCTTCTAAAAGCCAGTTGGCCAAAGGGCTCAGAGTTGCTCAAACTATGTTATGTAGACGCCAAGCATTAGCTAAGCTCATATCAAGCAAGTATGTGAAAATGGGCCACCAACATTTTTTGCCACGAATACTCACGCGATACAATGATATAGATCCATCCATCTTATCTACACCGCCCATCCCTTTGTTGTAATATTGGAATAAATATGGAATACTCACGTCCACCTTTTGTCTACTCTGTGAACACCAGCGTTTTACTTTGCCAACAGGTTCTACTGTATCAAAATTTGTACCTATAGTGCATACGCTATTGTCTTTCCACCTTACGAGCAAAAGTTCATTACTTGTGTCGAACATATAGGCATACTCAGCTCTTGCTGACTTTTTCATATTTTTGACAGAGCTTAGCAGGCATTTTTTTGTCCGGTTATCGCGTATAGTTCCAGTGACTTTATACCCAGACGCCTTCAATTCTTTGAGTAAATCAGAACTTGTAAAAAAGTTGTCAAAACATACTGTGTGCTCTTCAGGTATTGTTAGCATTTTTGAGAGCAGTGATTTCACAACTCTGGTACCAAGAGGTGCCTTTGTACTCTTGGTAGTTTCCCCACAATATAAGTCGAACGAGTAGCAAAACCCATCGGAACTGGCAGCCACCGAGTTCGTATACTCAAATCTAATAGACTTACCTCTTATAAACTGTTTTGATGAGTGGTGGCCATAATATTTGATCATAGATTCATCAATCGATATATCTTCATGACAGAACTTTAGTATAAGAAGATCACATAATGGCCTCACTTTAAACATCTTATCTTGCGAGCCATTTGCTAAGCCATTATCTACCAGATGCAAGTTTCGCTTTATATCTAAAAAACGGTTTCTAGACATAGAATTTGCCACAAGGGGTACTGCAAGATCTTCATCATAACTCCAATATGTACGTTCTCTTGGAAGTTTATGATAGCCAGATAAAATATGCACTCCCAGAAAGCTTCTAAGATCATCTTTGTCCATTTCAAACCCATGTCTATTATTCTGGCCTGCATATAATAACGTATTGTTTACGATGAGATCCAAAACCTCTGCATCGAATATATAGTATTTTCAAAAATCTCTACAGGTAACAAGCCTTTTAGATGATTTATTACCTAAGTTTTCCGTGACGAACATGTATTGTTAGGTAATTCAGACGGGGTTGAGTAAGATGGTGGACATTGTCTCCATTTAGGAGTTAAAACATGAGAATCTGTGCGACTTCTTTTACAAGACAAAGGTTCATCATCACTATCTTCCCATTCAGAAGAATCATGACGTCGACGCATCACCTCCAATGTTCCTGCTATGTCGCTAGGTAAATCCGATGTCTGCATGTCATCTTCAGCTTCTTCTTCGTCGGTAACAACGGCTGGATCTGGCGGTATAATCACTACATCATATTCATTCTCGCTTTCTTCATCTGCTATAGCATTTACTGCTTCTTCGAGGCCAATCAAATTCTTACAAGCTCGGAATAATGACATTTTATATCAGATCTGAGTAAAAACAACGAAGATTTTTTATATTACTTGTGCCCATTGTACTAAAAAAACGACAGTAAACTAAATACCTACATAAAACTTATATTTGGTCAGAAAAGTCACAGTATTTTACTATTCACTTTACGATAGTATATTATTTAATCGGTAGAATCGAAACTAAGCCAAAAACATATTAAATAATGTAAACAAATAAAATAAATACATCATACCTCTCAACTCGAAAAAAATATGTTGCCAAATGTGAAAAAATGGCGGTAATTTTACTGTCAATTCCCTATTTATCATATGAAATTGAAAGGTAGTGACATCTGTTGATAAATACGCCTACCAGTTTGTTGATTATTGTAAAAGATTTATTGTAATGATGATTTGAAGAGGTGTCGTTAGAGAGGGCGCAAATGTCTTAATCGAATTTATCGAACAGGACTTTATTTAAAAGTCTTACGACTCTGCCGAAATGATAGCTTTTAAAAGGTCCATTGGTAAAACTCTCTTCACAAAGTCATATCCACCTTACAAATACAAATACAAATATTTGGCGCAACAGCTCTTAAAAGTGCCAGGGCCTAGCTTCTCGCAACCACTCATGTTGTGTGCGTTATATTTTTCACACGAATGGAAGGGACCTACAGTTTGATGCCGAATCCGAACGGCGATTTGAGAAGCCGAATCCGAGAGTATTGTTGTCAGACGCTCGCGAGAGGTGGGACCGTGAAAAAACTTTTTTGGTATTTTCTGGGATTCGAACTTGGAACCTCATGCGTAGTGATCCGACACACTAACCACTTACGCCACGGCGCCCACCATATCCACCTTCTCGGACTTTATTTGTAGAATTTACTGACAAGGTACAGAACGCCAGTTTTTCGAATTTTCGTCCCAAAAATATCCGTTTTTTCCTTGAAAACTCATGATCTTTCACACTAGCCCGCACAGGGTTTAGCAATTATGGGAATAGAAGTCCGCTTTATCACAGTCGGTGCTGAGAATACAGAAAAACTACTTCTGCAGAAGTAGTACAACGGCGACGAACACCAACATCCTGCTATCAGGCAGAATGAACCATTGCACATAGACGATGATAGACAATGAAAGCGAGGATAGCAATATCCAAACTAAAATCCAACAAGGCTGCTAGATCTGACGCCTTGCCGGCCAAACTTTTCAAGGCAGCTGGTGATGAATTGGTAGAGAGCATACACCAACTCATCTCTAAGATTTAGTCAGACGAGTGTATGCCTGATAAATGGAATCTCAGCATCATTTGCCCGATCCACAAGAAAAGAGACCTCTCAACTGCGATAATTATCGAGGCATTAGTGTCCTTGACATCGCATACAAGATCTTTTCTGCAATATTGTGTGGACGCCTTTTATCAACAGCCTGATTGGACCCTATCAGTGCGGTTTTAGGCCAGAAAAGTCCATTATCGATCAAATCTTCACACTTCGACAGATCCTGGAGAAAACCCAAGAAGTCCAAATCGACACTTATCATCTCTTTATCGATTTCAAGGCCGACTATAACAGCATCTATAGAGAAGAGTTAAATAGAGCCATGTCAACTTTTGACATCCCTGCCAAACTTATCCGTCTGTGCAGGATGACGATGGGAATGCCAGCTGCTCCATCAAGATCGGTAATGACCTGACCGAGACCTTTGATGTCAAAAATGGTTTTAGACAAAGTGTCACGCTGTCATGTGACTTCCTTAATATCGTACTTGAACGATTTGTGCGGAACTCAGAAGTCAACACCAGAGACAAAATCTCTTGCATACGCTGACGATATTGATATAATTGGAAGAACTCAGCGGGCTGTCACCGATGGGTTTGCAAGCATTGAAGTAGAAGCGGCCAAAATGGGTTTAGTGAAAAAACGACGGCAAAATTAAGTATAGGTATATGCTGTCAACGAAGAGTTCACATACAGCGACTAAGATGGCTGCGTCATTTGGATCGGATAGAGCCCAACGTTCCCGCTAAGAAAGTCTTCGAATCCACCCCGGATGGACGACGCAGTAGAGGACGACCTCACGGTAGGTGGCGCAAACAAGTGGAGGGGGACCTCAACCAACTTGGCGTGCGCCACTGGAGGCAGCTGGCTCGTAACCGCGCTGGCTGGAGAGGTTTGTTGGTTGAGGCCCAGGTCCACCCCGGACCGTAGCGCCATCTAAGTAAGTAAGTAAGTAAGTATATGCTGGTGCTTACACAATGAATCCCTCTCTGCTAAATTATCCAATCAAGTGTACACTACACCAACTACACAGTTGGAATTAGACAAGCTAAACACCATTCTAACTTCTGCACTTAATACAGCTTTCATCGAATCCTGTCCAATCACAAGAAGAAAGGTGGGCAATCGTCCCCCATGGTGGAATGCAGAACTTAACAGTCTTCGCTGCGCAAGCAGGAAACAATTCAATAAAGCTAAAAGAACTAGGCTACCACTGGACTTTGAGATCTACAAAGAAAGTCTGAAGAACTTCAAAATAAAGGTTCGGAAAGCTATACGCAGATCCTGGCGCGGTTTTTGTCAGAGTATTGACAACACGTCTCAATCCTCTAGACTGCGAAAAGTCCTCTCCAAAACACCAACTATACCTAGTGTCCTCATGAATCCCAATGGATCCTGGGCTGAATCGGACGAAGTATCGCTCAACCTGCTCATGGACACTCACTTCCCCGGCTGCACGCCTACCCCCAACGATGATCGCGCCCTGGTAAATGTGAATGTTACACGCCCACAGGCACCTCCTCATCTTATCAGCGAAGATAAGCTGAAATGGGCAGTAAACAGTTTCGAACCATTCAAATCCCCGGGACCGGATTGTGTTTTTCCGGCCCAGATTCAGACGGCCTTCAATATAGTATGGCAGTATCTTTCCTGCATTCTGAAGGCTTGTTTTGAGCTCGGAACAACACCAACTGCCTGGACCGAGGTAAGAGTGGTCTTTATACCCAAAGCAGGCAAGACATCGCACACCCTCCGAAAGGACCTTAGACCTATTAGTCTAACGTCCTTCCTTCTCAAGATTCTGGCAAGAATCCTGGACCTACACATCAAGGCCACTATTGATAGCACCCTACTATCCACGTCACAGCACGCCTACCAAAAAGGTAAGTCTGTCGAAACGGCTTTGCACTCCATCATCCACCCTATCGAAAAATCACTCTCAACCAAAGAGTACACCCTAGTGTCATTTCTAGAGATAGAGGGAGCCTTCAACAACGTTGAAACAAATTCGATTACCAGTGCCTTACGTAGGCTCAACATCTGCGAACCCATCTGTTGTTTCGTAGAACACATTCTAAAGAACAGGGTAATAACAGCATCCTTCGGAAGTAGTACTGTCAAGCGACATGCACATCGAGGCACCCCTCAAGGGGGTGTACTGTCTCCACTATTGTGGAATTTGGTGCTCAACGAGGCCCTTCTAAAGATCGAACAAACTGGATGCAATGTTATTGCCTATGCAGACGATGTCGCCATTCTGACAACAGGCAAATACCCGCAGACGCTGGCCGATCTCATGCAGTCTGCTCATAATGAACTGCTCAGATGGACCGATAAATGCGGCCTCTCCGTTAACTCGACGAAGATCAAGCTAGTTCTATTCGCAAGAAAACACAAGCTACCTGACTTCACTCCGCCCAAGATAAGGGCAAGCAAGCAGTGGAAGGAGCAACACACGGGACATGCCAATATACTTTCGATGCACCGTCATCTTCCCAATTCCACTGACCATCTGCCCACTGAATATGATTTTGACAAGGGCTACACGCACTCGATACCGGACAGAAGTGAATGGACGCAACGCAATGTCCTTTACAACGAATCGCTGTCAATCTTCACGGACGGGTCCAAAACCAAGGACGGAGTCGGTGCCGGAATTTTCTCAGAAGATCTGGACATACACCTCTCCTTTAACCTTCCAGACCACTGCAGCGTTTTTCAAGCCGAAATCATCGCAGTTCGCAAAGCTGCTGACTGGCTGGCGGCTAGCACACTATCAACACCTGATATTGTTATTTATGTCGACAGTCAGGCAGCCATCAAATACCTCGCATCCAGCACTACGAGATCTAAGGCAGTGAAAGACTGTCGCATATCTCTTAACAAGATAGCTGGTCAGTACAACCTCATCCTTTGCTGGGTACCAGGTCACTGTGACATACCGGGGAATTGTGCAGCCGACGAACTAGCACGACAAGGCTCCTCTGGTACAGATAGCATAAGCATCACCGACATCGAAGCGCCAGCGTCTTATGTTAAGTACCTTATTCAAATTGATGCCGAGAAGTAGCCAATCATCGATGGCAACATCTAGACCAATGTCATACCGCCAGACAGCTCTGGCCGATACTCAATAAATCCAGGTCCATCGGACTCTTGAAACACAAGAGAGGAACCCTCTCAAAAATAACAAATGTCCTCACTGGACACTGCGTCATAGGAAGACATGCCCAGAGATTAGGTATCCTTCATAACGACTTCTGCAGAAGCTGCTGAGGTGAAGAGGAAGAAGAGACCATCAGTCATCTCCTGTGCGCCTGTCCTGCGCTCGCCAACATCAGGAAGGCCACTCTGGGTGAATACTTCTGCAATGATCTTAATGATCTCGGCAACGCCTGCACGGCTAAAATTCACGACTTCATTCAACGAAGTTCCAAGGGTAAGAGGGTGATCCACCCGCCTTACACATCGGCAGTACAATGGACCTACTTTCTGGTCTAAGTACATCCTCATCGAGGGCCGATCCTAACCTAACCTAACCTAAGTATATGCTGTCAACAAGATTGATTGTCACAACAACGGCGAATTGGACAGAACGTCACAGTGGGCAGCTACAACTTCGAGGTAGTAAGGGCTCTTCTACTTTGACTCTGCTATCAATTCTGAAAACGATATCAGCACAGAATCAAGCAAAGAATAACTCTTTGCAATTTGTGGGCTAATAAGGCAATTCAACAGTAAAGCCCTATCTCGAACACCCAAGGAGACTCCATATAAAACCCTGATTATCCCAGAACTGCTTTACGTCAGTAAAACATGGACTCTATTGACAATCCTTGGTCGCTTCGAGAAAAAAATTCATCGCAAGATATTCGGTCCCATTTGTATTGACGGGTTTTGGAGCAGAAGATTTAATGGCGAACTATTATTCGAGCTGTACAGCGACATCGACCTAGTCAAAAAAGAACTCCGTGTCTGACATTTGAGATTGCTAGGACATGTAGAGCGAATCAAACCCAGAGGGAGGACGCACTAGAGGGCCGCCTCGCCGTAGGTGGCGCGCACAAGTTCAAGGGGACCTCGACCAACTTGGGGTGCGCAACTGGAGACAATTAGCTAAAAACCGAGGTAAATGTAGAGGCTTGTTGGTTGCGGCCCAGGTTCACCCCGAACCATAGCGCCACCTAAGTAAAGTAAGTAAGTCCGCTTTTGTTATGGTGTGCGCAAGCAAATCATTATGGTGAGCACAACGAAAAACGAAAGTCGCAAATATCCTTGAAAGTCCGAGTAACACAAGCTAAATTCTGATAGAAATGTGGAAGTTCAATTCAAGCCCCCTGTAGGCCTGTATTTATTTTAGAGGGACTCTAACTAAATCTCGAACTTGAAAGCTTACGCAATATGATTGAGGTAGGATAGTACATAGGTTTAATTTACTTCGCAATTATCGAAGCCGAGGACAACACACAATATTATTTAAACAGTGTTGTTGAACGTATAGAGTTGCAAGCCCTTGCTTTACTGTGAGAGACAATAAAACAAATACTACTTTCTTATTGCTTATTCTTAGCTTAGGTAGAGAATTTCCAGGCTTCCTGGTAACCTGGAAGCCTTGTATGAAGATATCATACCAAAAGAAGTTCAATAAAAATCGCAAAACTTACCATAAATTATATCAATAGCTACTAGAGGATAAATGTCGGACCTAAGCAGTCACAGCAGTCTAAATATTGTTGCCACCGATAATATCTGAACTCTCTTTTCAGACACAATACAGAGGTGTATTCGATTGTTTTGCCAAAATGTACAGAAGTGAAGGTCTCCTGTCCTTCTGGAAGGGTATCCTACCGCCAGTGATAGCCGAAACGCCAAAGAGAGCCATTAAATTCGTTATATTCGAACAAACTAAACCGCTGTTCTTGTTTGGATCTCCTACCCCAACACCCTTGGTAAGTACCTTTTTATCTCAAATTTTACGATCTCCTATTATCTCATTTTTTATTACCAGACATTCTCTATGGCCGGTCTAACAGCTGGTTTAATCGAGGCCATCGCCGTTAACCCCTTCGAAGTGGTAAAAGTAGCCCAGCAGGCCGATCACTCGCGTATGAAGGAGGCCCCTGGTACTTGGGCTGTCACCAGGCAAATCGTCAAAAAAGACGGCTTTGGTTTCCGTGGTCTTAACAAAGGAGTCACCGCCACTATGGGCCGCAATGGTACATTCAATATGATTTACTTTGGCTTCTATCACAGTGTGAGGAATTACGTTCCTGCATTCGAAGATCAAACGAAAGAATTCCTAAGGAAAGTTGCCATTGGTTTTACCTCCGGTACGATAGCCTGTTTTGTTAATATCCCCTTCGATGTGGCAAAGAGTCGAATTCAAGGCCCACAACCACAGCCTGGTGTTATCAAATACAAGTCGACATTTGGATCCATGCTGACAGTGTACCGAGAGGAGGGATTCAGGGCGTTATACAAGGGTATTGTGCCAAAGATAATGCGGTTGGGTCCGGGTGGGGCGATTATGCTGTTAGTCTTCGAGTACGCTTATGAGTTTTTGCAAGAGAAGTGTGCTTAACTGTAATAAACTTTAATTGCTGGACATTATTTTATTTTACATTCAAATGAACTTATAAAAGTGCGGCGCTTATCGTATGATCTATTGTGTTAGTCACAGAACCCAAGGTAACAGGTAACAAGAAATCGAAAGTAAATGCGGGCGTTTTGAGTTTATTTTTACTTTTTGTCTTTTGGGAGACTTTAGCTGATGGCTTGACTTTGCTTATAGCTGAGAGCTGACACCAGTCACAAGGTAAAATCGATGTTAGGGTCAAAATCCTGGTAAGTAGCATTATAGTGATTTCCTTGTGATTAGTAGAATTGGTAGACAATTTAGACTGCATACATGATGTAGAGTAGTTGAAAGTAGATAATGTTCCTAGAGGCTGTTGTTTCTATTTTATTTAAAAAAAAAGGTTGTCATCGACTAAGAGAACAAATACTAAGAAAAATTGGATAAAGTATACAGGTACCTAAAGGGCACTATCCTGGCACGAAATCCTGGTAGGACTTGCCAGGTAGGGGATTAGGGTGAGTGCGTAGGCAGATGACGTGGTAATCTTAGTGTCAGGAGAGTTCCTCACCGTGATAAGCCAACTCATGAAGAGTGCTCTGGATAAAGTACACACGAGCTGTGGCCGGACAAACCTGAATGAAGTACATATCTCTCTCGAATTACATCCGGCTCGGGGAATCCGGGTGCTGAACCGCAAAGTCATACGGCCACAGTAGAGTCGTGGAGACGATACCAAATGATTTGGTTGCTTTTTGGAGAAACTGCAAATCCCCACGTTAGATTTCAAGAATTTCGACATAGCAATCTATACGGACGACTCGTAAATAGACTGTCGAGTCGGCGCACCTACCGGCCTACCTGACTTTGCCAGTGTTTTTCAGGCAAGGCTTCTTGTGGTTCATGATAATTTTCCTACATCCAACCATAATATTACCATTTTTACTGATAGTTAAGCTGCTAGCAAAAGGCGAACCCCACAGGCGGATCAGTAGAAATGCGGTGAAGTGGGAGGGTTGTTGATCCCTTGTTTTCAGATCATAACCTCACTGATAAAAGGAAGAAGAAGTTAAGCTGATAGCAAAGCCATTGTTCCGGCTACCACATCCTTAAAACTGGTGGAGCAATGGCAGAATGGACTAAATCGGCTAAGCATCCAATCAACAATTACTCTCACACGGCATTGTTTTAGAGAAATAAAGGAGCGGATGAGCTGGTCAGTTGAGGGTCAGCCCTTAATGGCTCTCTAGCAGAAAGAGTCAATATCTCGATAGGAGTCGTCCACTATCACTTCTTAAAGTGATCACGCAATCGGAAGATGCGCGCAATTCAACCTAGACAGAAAATATCACGGGCAGTACATCGCAATACTGGTAAACAACCAAGCCGCTATCAAAGCACTGACCTCGCACGAGATCAGATCCAAACTGGTATGGGAATACCTTACCAAGATCAACAAACCGAGAGAGGCGAATAAACTAACTCTCTACTGGGTACCAGGATATGTAGGATTGGAGGGGAATGAAGCAGCTGATGAACTAGCAAGAAAAGGATCAGAGTCCTTTTGTGGGATAGTGCCATACAAAATACGGGAAGAATTAAGAAAGGTGAAGAGAACAAATGTGTCAAGCATTGGGACGATATCCTTCAATTAAGACAGGCAAAATAACTTCTGTGGAAATACAACCAGAAAAGAAGCAGAACCTGCCTAAGAGTTAAAAATAACCGACTTCGTGTCTTGACGGGCAGACTCAAGGATCACCTTAGGAAACTGGGAATAGAGGGAGACGGACACTGCAGATTCTACAGGGACTTCGCAGAAACACCAGCGCACTGATCCACAAAAGAAGAAATCACTTAGATGCATACCTCCTATCAGAATTGGATCTACCTTTACTGGATCCACTCAAGATACTCCAGTTTGCTGTAGCAGCTGGACTGGAGGAAGTGCTCTAGACCGAACATATCATCGACTAGAACCTTAGTTTGGGGGGCACAATAGATCTGCCAAAGGTTGCACTTCATTACAACTATATATCTATCCACCTATCACTTCTTAAAGCTGATCAACCTCGGGTGGAACAATTTTGTAGCTAAGTACTGACCATTGGCCAATAGGAGACCATGCATCTAAGCTTGGTGCCTCTCACAACACTTTCTGTCGCAGCTGTAGTGATAATAATGAGAAGAGATTTCTATTTAATTTTTTTTTTGTTGTAGATATGCAAAGATGAGACAGCATAGGTAGATAGGTAGAAGTGGCGGTTCTGTAAAAACAGAGACCCAATTAGCACAGTTGTGCCGTTTTGATACCACGACTCATGCGACCTTGGATGTTGATGTGTGTTGTTGAGGACAATCTAGAGCCAGCCTGTGGAGTTTAAGAAGAGGGTTAGCTCATTTATGTTCTTACCCGAGATTTCCTCAAGTGAATTGTAGAATGGTTTGCCTAATGCTTGATGTCTAGCCCTAGCTAGTGCTGGACAATTGCACATGTAATGGATAATTGTTTCCTTTTCGGTGGCTATGTTGCAACTACGGCAGTGTGTATTATATGGGATACCTAGTTTGGCTGCGTGCTCTCCTACCGGCCAGTGTCCTGTGATTATCGCGATTGTACGGGCAATGTCTTTGCGCGTTCTGTTCAATAGGGCAGTTGTTTTGTTCTTGTTGTAGTTAGGCCACATCTCTCTGGATATGACGCAGTTCGTTAACCTGGACCATTTAAGGTTAGCTTTTCTAAGAAAGATTGAGGAGATGTTTGCCTTAATTGCTCCGAGCGGGGTGTGAACAAGTTCAGCAAGTGAGCATTGAAGGGCTGAGCCTCGCCTGGCCAGTTCGTCAGCATGTTCGTTGCCATCAACGTTGCTGTGGCCTGGAACCCAGACTAGGGTCACCATGCATTGGCCATCTAGCGAGGCTAGCTCCTGTCGGCATTCTAGTACTAGTTTCGAGGAAATGGTTTCCGAGGCAATGGCTTTGATAGCAGCTTGGCTATCGATTAAAATAGCGATTCTTTGCTTTGGTAGTGTATTTGTGTGTGACTTGATTTGGCGACAGGCTTCGCGAATGGCGAGTACTTCCGCTTGAAAGACGCTGGCAGCGTCCGGGAGTCGATACGATCTTGCGATGTTCAGGGACTGCGAGAAAACACCCGCACCAACCCCACAGTCCATTTTTGACCCATCGGTGTAGACTGTTAGATCGAAACCACTGGTCGCCTGTCCATCTTGCCAATCTTTTCTTGTAGGGAATTGTACATCGAAACGCTTTGTGAAGTGCAATGTGGGGATGATGTAGTCTGTTGGAGTCGATACGAGTTTTCCTGGTAGAGAATCTAGGATGTTGCTGTGTCCATAGGGTTTCGCAGTCCAACACTTGGACTCTCTGAGTCTGATTGCGCTGTGCGCTGAGATGTTTGTGATATGTAGATCTAGGGGTAAAAGGTGTAGCACGACTGTTAGAGCGTCTGACGGAGTTGACCGTAGGGCGCCTGTGGTGCCTATGCATGCTGCTCTTTGCACCTTATTTAGTTTGGTTATGTTATAGGCTTTTTTAAGGGCCGGCCACCATACTATCGACCCGTTGGTAAGGATTGGGCGTACTACGGCTGTGTACATCCACAGGGTCAATTTTGGTTACAGGCACCATCTTTTGCCGAAGGTTCTGTTACAGGCATAGAAGGCTATACATGCTTTCTTTACTCGTTTGTCTATGTTTGGTTTCCAGTTAAGTTTAGGATCTAGAATAACTCCTAGGTACTTAGCACTGGAAGATAAGGAGAGTATCTGACCGTTTAATCGAGGAAGATTGAAGTCGGGTATTTTGGTTTTTGTGGTGAAAAGCATCAGTTCGGTTTTATTTGGGTTGACTCCAAGTCCACACTTTCTGGCCCATGCGGTGACTTTACTCAGAGCACTCTCCATGATCTCACTTATCACGGGAGGGAAAAGTCCCGACACTAAAATCACCATGTCGTCCGCATACCCAACTACTTTAATTCTTTCTCTGTCTAAGCATAAAAGGATTTTATTCATGTCTATTAGCCATAGTAGAGGTGAGATGACTTCACCTTGGGGCGTTCCTCTACTGGCAAATTTGGTTATGGTGCTGTTTCCTAGAGATGCCTGAATAGTTCTAGTGCTGAGCATAGAGACTATCCATTGACTTAGGTAGGTTTCTATCCCCAGCTCCGTGAGGGACTCTAGAATTACTTCAGTGTGTACATTGTTAAAAGCACCTTCTATGTCTAGAAAGGTAGCTAAAGTGTATTTCTATTGTTCGCACTACTTCATGAAGAGCTGTTTTTGTAGATCTTCCTTTGAGGTATGCGTGTTGGGATTTGGAGAGAGATGACTCGATTGTATCTCGCAGATGGTTATCTAGAAGGCGCTCGAGGGTCTTCAAAACGAAGGAGGTCAGACTGATTGCTCTGAAATCTTTCGCGTTTTCATGTCCGCACCTCCCCACCTTCGGAATGAAAACCACTCTCACCCGTCTGAGTGGGGTACATGGTTATTTAGGATGCAGCTCCTGAAAATCGGCACGAGCCATGGGATTGCTACCTCTTGCATTTTTTGTAGCATAATGGGCAGAATACCATCTGGGCCTGGCGATTTATAAGGGGCGAAGCTGCGAAAGGCCCAGGAAATTTTTTCTTCGGTAATAATGGGTATTATGTGTTCCCAGGATTGCAGGCATTGCGAACTGTTAGGCTCAGTGTAGCTGTCTTTACATCCGGGAAAGTGGGTGTGTATCAAGATCTTTAAGGATTCTGCAGTTGACTCCGTCCACTTACCATCCGACCTTTTCAGGAGGGATGGATTGGAATGATCCTTCGATAGAATCTTGCTGAGTCTAGCGGAGTCTTTGATGGTATCAATTGATTGGCAATCTCTATCCAGGACCGTTTCTTGGCCATTCTGATAACTTTTTTGTATATTTTAAGGCTGCCAGTATTTGCACTTGTAGCAGATATTGGAGGTCTCTCTAGTCAGTTTCCTGTTAGAGAGTTCTTCGTTCCACCACGGAGGGAAGGTTTTTCTGCTGTATTTGACCGGACACGCAACTTTAAAAGCATTATTGAAGGCTTTTTTCGAAAGTCTTTACTTATGTGTCTAGTTCTGCAGTGGAGGTTATTAAAGCGTTTAGAGTTCTACGTAGCTTGGATCTAACGACTTGACTAAACTTTGTCCAGTCGGTTCTTTTGGGGTTTCTGTAGGGTTTGGGAGTCTCGATCTCGAGATCTACATTGAAGAGGATCCAATTATGGTCTGAAAAAGACTTCAGATTGGATACTCTCCAGTTCTCGACGTTCATACTACTACTGTTATTAGAGAGTGTAACATCTATGACATCTTCCCAGCCGTTGAAATTTTCCGTACTCGGAAAAATAAAGGTTGGAGAGTTGCCTTTGTTACATACTGAGAGGTCATTTGCAAGTTGCTTTCGGAACTGCCCCATAGCACGTGCCTGGCATTTGCGTCGCACCCCATAAGCAGGTTGGTCTTTGTTGTGGAGATAGCCGTCACGATGTCTTGAAATTCTTCTGGCGGTGATTGGCGGTCGTGTGCCATGTAGGCAGAGGAGATGTATAGGTCTGCCCGACCTGCGTTCTCTATTTTGACCGTAGTTAAATTGGACGAGCTAAAATTTGGACATATAAAGGCTTTAATATGCTTTTTAGCTAGAATACAGGTTCTTGGCTTACCATGATTTATGTTATTCAGGTTGTAAAAAAGGTTGTATTGGTTGTCATTGAGGCCCTTAATGTCAGAGCCATTTACCCAGGATTCTTGGACAATGCTGATGTCAATGTTTTCCTCCTTTAGAAAAACCACCAGATTATCTGTAGCACTAATCGAGTGGTGCAGATTAATCTGAATTACTTTCAGCATTGGTATTATCAGTGTTATTTGTGGTTTGGAATGTAGTTTCAATCCTCATGTCCTCCATCAACTTGTTGGCATCGTCGACTTCGTCTAAGTCGTCAGTGAGACCAGAGAAGTGTAGTAGAAGCGTAGTTTGCATCCATTCTTCTCAATGGAGACCGCACTGTCTTCATTAATAACAAGGAAGGAGAGGGTATTGTTGTGGGGTTCCTCAACCTTGATAACTTTCCAGTCATCCATGGGAATCGTAGGGTTATGCAGCTTCAGTCAATTTAGTAGTAGGTTGTCGTTAATGGGCATGTTAGGGAGCCAAATGAATATTCTCGGTCTCCTCGGAATCTCTCTGGCCAGGATCAGCTTGAGCCTCAAGCCGTCCCATGCGTCACGGATCTTGTGAACGCAGCCGCTTAGGAATTCCTTAGAGAAGGCGTCCTCGCATTTGATGACCCTGTACCCTCGTATGATCTCAGCTGAGTCGAAGCAGGGCAGCGGTCCTTCTTGGTTGTTAATAAGTTGGTCTATGACCATCTGGGATAGTTTGACCTCGATGGCTCCCCAGACTTCAGTCACTGCCTTGCCGTCGGTAGAGAGCTCGTCTACCAGGGTGACTTGGAGGTCGTCTCTGACAACCTCGCTGACAGTTCGTGTCGCTTGGAAAGCCGAGAAGGTAGAAGGTTTATTGAGGTTGGGTGTTGACAGCTTAGGGACTTTGATCCTTTGGGAATCGGACTTGATTTCCTCTTGGGATCGGTTGCGCTTTGCTGCATCACTTTTGGAAGGTTGTGGGGTATTGTGGTAGTTGATGTACTCATCAATAACCTTCTGGAATTTGGCTTTATCGGCCAGGTCCCGTTCGGAAGCCGTGCTGTCCACCTCCTTCTTAGTAATCTTACCCAGAATGAAGATGGCACGCTGATACGCTCTTTTCCTACGGTTGCTGGCCGACTTGTGAGAGTAGGGTGCTTCGCGCTTATGGGCACTAAGTCGAGTGTCCGACGCTGTGGTTGTAGTGGTTGTTAAAGGTTTGGGGAGCGTCTCGCTCTCCGCCGTCTTTTCCTGGCTGGAAGCGAGCAGTTCGTCTTCCGATGAAGTGCCAGGAAATTCACTTTTTTTTGTTTTTTTTGTTGTATTTTTGTTTTCATTTTCTTTTGTTTTTGTTCGTTTTTTAAATTTTCGGATTTTGGACCCACGAGTAATACGGAATTACG
Source organism: Brachypalpus laphriformis (assembly GCA_945910035.1). Lineage (NCBI taxonomy): Eukaryota > Metazoa > Arthropoda > Insecta > Diptera > Syrphidae > Brachypalpus > Brachypalpus laphriformis. The sequence goes on along the minus strand of OX246753.1, from coordinate 112,331,064 downwards.
GTCAGTCCCGACAGCGCCGTAGTATCGGGATAAGGTAAAATACGACGGACCCCGCCTGTGCGTCCGAAGGAGCTCGTTAGAGACTGGTTTAACCCCCAGCCTTGCATTCTTGGGCACGGTTTCGTGCATTAAGCGCTCACTCCACCACTGAAATCAGGTACCTCGATCCGATGACCAAAAAGCATAAATAGTAAATTAAGCTATTGAGGAGCTAAGAATTCTCTTTAATGCCTCCTGGTCTTGGCTAACCCCATCTTGACATCGTACAAGACTGCTGTGGTGGTTATTTCCGGCTGGCACCCACGTGGAGGGTTAGGATGACGATTTTTGCCAGCCACGCTATTGGCTATATAACATGTATTTATATTTTGAATAAGAGCTTGTCCATCAAACGGTTTGAAAGTTTCTTCCAGGTGGGTGGCAAAAACTTGCGCTTTCTCTTTATCATGCCTCGCCCATTCGTTTTGATTTTTTTCTAATTGGGGCGGCTTGAATTTGAGGTTTTTTAATAACTTTTATAGCCTTCCAAAGCGAGTAATTAGAATCTTTTTCTGTCGTTAAGCTTTCTAGGTAAGTTTGCATTTCATTATTCTTAAGGTTTTTAATAGATCTTTTTAGTGAGTTGCACAAACGGTTAAGATGTGCTTTATGTTGCGGAGCCCGAGTTTGTTGCCATTTTATGCGTGCTTTTCTCTTCTCCTTAATCATCTCTTTTATTTCCTGCGGATAAGTTTGAATGTTGCTTGCCGGCGTTTTCTTTGGTTTGGAAGTATTCTTCCACGCGGCATTCTGTAGGATTTCGACGAAGCGATCAACTTCAACTTCAAGTTCATATGGCGTTTGAAATGAAAAGTGAAAACAAAGATTTGCTCATTCTGCTTTTACGTGATGCAATGAGGACTATGTACAAGTTTCCGGACACGAAGAATGGCTTTTCCCGACTGTAAAGCCAAACGGACATCGCATTAACTTAAGCGGAAAAAAAAGAAACCTGAGCGGACCTTTCGTTGATAAAACTGAATCCAACGGAGACACTACAACTTAAAGAAGTGTTAGTATATGGTGTACCTAAATTTCAGAAAACCATGATTTTCCTAAGTCCAAGTGTTGAGTGCTAATTTCGCTTCTAGAAAGTGTGTTATATTTTCTTACACTAGTACCATCGCAGATATACGAATATATGTACCTATATATGCCTGCATCTAGTCCTGCAGCCATCACCGATCTAGATAGTTCCAGATTGATAAATGAAACAACTCATGATTTTGCCGCGCAGTGTTACTGGAGGCATGGATCAATGCGCCGTTATGGTAGTGTCTTATGTCAGACTAACTTGGATGAAGTGAAATTCTATGCCTGTATTGCCCAAATATTAGCTACATCATTAGGCCATGACTATCATCAAACTTAAATAGAATAAATCTAATGAAAATTTATACAGGCTTAACCTTAATCGTCACTTGTCAGACCTACCTGAAAATAGTGAACTCACTTTAAGCGACTTGGAGTCAGTAATAAAGCAATCGATCCCCAGTCAGTTGCAAAGCACTAACGAAAAGAAGAGATTGCTGTATAAAATGCCATGGTTTGATGAAGATTGTTTGAAAAGCAGAAAGCGCACATTCTCCCTTCTGCGAGCAATCAGAAAATTTAACGGACCATTATTCAAGATGCTCTACAGTCAAGCTAAGGTTCAGTATAAGCAGATATGTCGAACGAAGAAGGCAGAATTCTTTGTAGCCGAGGCTCGAAAACTTTCCATTTGTAAAAGCTCAGCAGATTTTTGGAAAACAGCTAAAAAATTAAATGGAAATTCTTTAAAAATTAATATTCAACTAACAGCTGATGTCCTTAAAAGACATTTTGAAAGTTTACTAAACCCGATAAGCAACGACCTACCAATGCTGTATGCGAAACCATTGTTTGTAAATCAAACTTTAGATAGTGAAATTTCAACTCTCGAAGTGAATGAAGCATTAGCCCGATCCAAGGATTTTAAAGCTCCCGGATTTGATAGAATTCCAGTCGAATTCTATAAATATAGCTCTGCCGAATTTGTGGCAACCATTACGTCAGTCTACAACTCCATATTTCAAACTGGAAACGTCCCCGAAAGCTTTAAACAAGCAGTAATATTTCCGATTTTTAAGAAAGGCGACTCGTTAGACCCATCTAACTATAGGGGCATTTCCCTTCTGAATGCATCAGCAAAAATCTTTACAAGTATTCTGCAAGCCCGATTGATGCACTGGATACAGGAGAACTCACTTCTGAAAGAGTTTCAAGCTGGATTTCGAGCTGGCTACTCTACTACAGATCACATCTTTGTACTGCGAAACATAGCGGAAACATTCGTCGAACGGAAACAGAAGCTTTACACGTTCTTCATCGACTTTAGGGCAGCCTTCGATACCGTAGACCGGCAAAGACTTTTTTACAAATTGTACCAGTACGGATTGTCTTATAAGTTTGGAAATGTACTGGAAAACTTATACAACAATACAAAAGCAGCTGTCTGGAACGGTGATGAATTGTCGAAGTGGTTTTCTACAAAAATAGGAGTTAGACAAGGATGTAATGCAAGCCCGTCAGTATTTGCCCTTTACATAGAAGATATTACTGATTACCTTCCAGGAGGAGTCACATTCGCAGGTACTCTTATTAAGGCTCTTCTGTACGTAGATGATATTGTCCTGCTGGCTAGGTCACCAGAGTCCTTGCAGCTTATGATAAATCGGCTGTACGACTACTGCACACTATGGAATCTAAAACTAAACTTGGACAAATCAAAAATTATGATTTTTAGGAGAGGAGGTGGCAGGCTATGTAGAACAGAAAGATGGACATATAACAGTGAACCGATTGAAGTGGTTAAACACTATAAATACTTGGGAGTTGTGCTATCGAGTAACTTGAGTTTAGACACCCACCTAAGTGAAAAATTAGCGCAGTCTAAAAATGGCATAAACTCCACGTGGCGAATCTGTTTCCAGAATCGAAATATACCTCACAGTTCAAAGTACAGAGTCTTTGAAGCAGTTTCCAAATCCATATTGTTCTACGGAGCGCAGTCATGGGGTCATAAGTATTATGACTTGGTAGAAAAACTACTGAGGTTTTATCTTCGAAGGTCATTTCAACTCCCAACCACGGCCCCAAACTACATGCTGATGATCGAAACCGGGCTTGCCCCATTGTTCATACAGACTCTTAAGCTGAGCGTTGATTATATTCTCAGTATACTCAGGACAGGTGATGAAAGGCTGACGAGGAAATCGGTTATGTTCGCAGTGAATACACAAAGTCTGTGGTACAAGGACATGTTAAATCTGGCGGAGACATATGAATACGACCTTAGTTTAGATTGGAATGCTCAGACTAATTGGAAGGGGATACTCTACGACTTCATATCTCACGTAGATATATGTATGCGTAACAAATATATCGAAGAAGCGGAGGCATCAACACACAGGGAAATCTATAGGACTCTGCGGTTCAACCTAGGTCCCCTTAATTACTTTAAGGATTCGAACAGCGTAAGATGTATCTCTTTGATTTTTCGTGCCAGAGGAGAGATATTGCCACTCAACTTCGTGCCACACAGGGAGGATCTTCCAGTTCTCTGCTCAATTTGCAACTTAGCTCAAAGAGAGAACTCTATACACTTCTTGGGAATGTGCCCAATATTCCGGGGTATCAGGAGATTTCACTTTGGAAAAGCCATATTGTCGAGCGAAGAAGTAGCTGAGTTATTAAATGGTTCTAATTGGAAAGCTCTCATATCATACTGTAAATCAACGCTAGGTTATAGAAGAATGATCATTGAAGAAGATTTTTAAAATTAAAAAGTTAGAAGCAAACATTACTGAAAAAGTTATTAAAATTGTACCAAAAGGTTGATAGTCTTTGGCAGACGGCTTTAAGCCATGTCTTTAAGATTTAAGTATTTTTATTTTATGTAAATTTTGTACAATCTGAAAATTCAATAAATCTATCTAAATCTAAAAAATCTAAAATCTATCATCAAAGCCCAGATGGCGGCAACAGCAAAAAGTCGTTTTGTGGAAGTTATAGCCTCGGACAAGATCAAGAGCTTGTTGCAAGTCGCAAGTATTGCACTTGCTCTCCCACATGCCACTGCCCCTAAAAATTCGAAAAGAAGTAGCCAATGCTGCCCTTATTACTTTCTAAATGATTACTCTTACTCAAATATATATCGGGAGGATGTTAGAGCTCCACAATTACTCTACATAAAGTCCTATTCAGACGCCATGAAGTTCACATCTTAGCTAAAGACCCATCGTAACTATTTGTTCGCCTCGAAATGCCCTCTAACATTCAATATCTACTTTCTTTATTTCGGATCAAGATCAAAGTACATACGACATTCCCCATTTATCCTCATACATTATCACGATTTCAGATCAATATCAATTCTCACATTTTTAAAAAGTCATATTGTAACCCACCATTGTTGCAACACTCAGTACAAATCAAATGTATCGAAATGCACAGCACCCATCGAACTATCTCAAATATCAGCATTTCACAACATTCACCTGATACCACACAGCAAACGCCGAGAAGTGAGAGTGGAAAGTATCCACCAAGCCACAAAATTATACATAACATTGGCTTAGAGCACCATGCAGCACCATTCATTCGGAACGCTTTAGTTACACCCGACCACGATTTAGTTACTACATACCTGGACCACAATGCACAATCTCCCAATATACTGCAGACCAACACACAAAAAATAAATGCAAGGCAACTTGATAGCAAAGTTTTTTGCCATGGACTGCAAAGTGTAACAGTTCAATCGCTGACTCCTTACGGAGCGTTAACCGACTCGCGTAATCCGCAAGAAATTTAAAAGTGGATTTACAGTGAATTAAATTAATAAATATGTTTTGGCTAAAATATGTAACTGTCGCCTTGATATTGGCGACTTTGTGTCAGTGCTCGCCGATCGACTCGGATACCAACCAAGGAGATCGGGAAAAACGCACCTTGATACTGGGATTATTATTTAAGGATCTACTGTTGCAACAGGTTGGTAGAAACGTATTGCGAAATATTAGTGCACCAGCAGGTCCCAGGGGAATGGCGGGAGCAGGAAATAATCCACCTCAGCTTATGGCAGCACCACAGGGGCCATCACAACCACAAGGATCTCCACCTCCACCAGCGCAAGGTCCACCACCGCCGCAGGCTCCACCACCGCCGCAGACTCCGCCACCGCCGCAGACTCCACCACCACCGCAGCAGGGCCCACCACCACCACAGGCTCCACCACCGCAGCAGGGCCCACCACCACCGCAGGCTGCACCACCACCACAGAGCCCACCGCCTGCGCAGGGTCCCCCACCGCCTCAAGGGCCCACGCCTTCTCAGGGACCTTTGCTATCTCAAAGACTACCTACATTCGGGCTGCCATCTTTAACTGTGTTTGGGTCTCTACAACCCATAACACAGCAAGGATTAATATTTCCACCGAATTTCCCATTTGGAATTCAAGGATTCCGCCAGTTGCCATTTGGACCTGCTCCCCCATTGGGAGCGCAAGCTGGGCCACAGGGTGGTCCAAACTTCCCATCGAATCTGCCATTTGGCATTCAGAATGGGCTTTTCCAACAGTTTTCACAACAAGGATCGCTATTACCACCAACGGGCCCCTCGGGGTCACTACCTCCAACAGGCCCGGTTGCAGGAGACCAAAGCTCTCAATTAGGACCTTCTTTACCACCATCTGGTCCAGGAGGTGATGCAACGCAAGCACAACAACCAGGAGCAGGTGCATCTCAAGGTCCGCCAGCCCCACCACCGCCATCACAAGGACCACCACCACAGTCAGGTACAGAAGCTGGCGGCTCACAAGAACCATCGGCGCCTCCGTCAGCGCCTGGTGATGGATCACAAGGACCACAACCGAATTTTTCTTTTAACCCAGCACCATCTGGACCACCTCCACCACAAGCAGGTCCAGGAGGAGATGGATCACAAGGACTACCACCAAACTTCCCATTTGATCTAGGACCATCTGGACCACCTCCTGCACAGTCGGGTCCAGGTGGTGACGGGTCACAAGGAGCACCGCCACCATCATCAGCGCCAGGAGGAGACGGGCTACAAGGATTACCACCAAATTTCGCATTTGGCACAGGGCCAACTGGATCACCTCCACCACAGGCAGGTCCAGGAGATGGGTCGCAAGGACCACCCCCAAACTTCCCATTTGACCTAGGACCATCTGGATCGCCTCCAACACAGTCAGTCCCAGGAGGTGATGGCTCACAAGGCCCACCACCGCAGCAATCACCGACAGGAGATGGATCACAAGGACTACCACCGAATTTCCCATTTGGCCCAGGTGGAAACGGGTTACAAGGACTACCACCAAATTTCTCATTTGACCAATCCGGTCCTCCACCACCACCACCATCCAGTGGACAACAATCTGCACCACCAGATGGTTCACAAGGCCTACCACCGAATTTCTCATTTGGCCCAAGTGGAGACGGGCTACAAGGACCACCACCACCACAACCATCACCAACAGGAGATAGATCACAAGGACTGCCACCGAATTTCCCATTTGGCCCAGGTGGAAACGGGCTACAAGGACTACCACCAAATTTCTCATTTGACCAATCCGGTCCTCCACCACCACCTCCATCCAATGGACAACAATCTGCGCCACCAGATGGTGCACCAAATGGCCAACCAGGACAACCGCCATCCGATGGACTTCCTCAGAATTTCCCACTCGGCCCATTAGATAACAGCTTGCAGCAACAATTCGACCCACAGTCACAAGAACAGCTACCATCTGGCGATGGAAGTCAATCACCTCCACCAAATGGTTTCCCATCAGATCTAAGTAATTTGCCGCCAAACTTTCAACTCCCCAATGGAGGACAGCAGCCAGGGCAGGCGCCAGGCTTATTCGATGCCAGGCAGTTTGCTGGTACCGACAACAGTGTCTTTGGTTTCCCTCAACAGGGTGGTGAGTTCACATTTTTTTAATCATTGTGCTTGTCTGTGCGGTCACTTTTTAGTAGCATGCGTAGTTTATTACCCATTGCACCGCGCATGTGATCCATATAATTTTATAGAACTGGTTTAAGATTTAAAATCGTACTCGTACACGTATAAGTTACGGCTTATGTCACCCAACAGGTTCTGCGGTTCCAATGTAGTTTCTTTTTTCTTTGGGAAATTTGTACAACCAATTATTATTTGAATAGGTTTTTAGACTATATGGATACATTAAGTGGTTATGGTCAGTGTTTCTGCCTTCTAATCGATTATTTTATGACTTCGAGCCAGTGATGGATTTATAATAGGGCACACTAGGCACCGGCCTAGGACATCACCACAGAGGGAGCACCACAAAAAGAGATTACTTCTTTTTCTAGTTAGAGCTATTTCGATTATTAGACTTCTGATTAAAAATTATATGTTTGCACAGGACTTTTCTAGATCCGGCGCTGCTTCGGGCAGATGCAATTTTAGGAGTTAGCTTTCTGTTACCGACTTAAATCGTTCACCTTTGATTGCAGGTACTCCTCAATGAAATTCATGTTTGTCCTGTTGTAGGTGCGTTATAATTAGCTCTATCGTGAATAAATTTTCCCTCGAACAAAGAATATGTACAGTGGAACATCGGTAATTCAAACTTCTTTGAGTCGAAAACCTCTGAAGAGTTTTTCATTAGGTTAAGTTAGGTTATCATAAAACCACTAGGCATCATAGTGGGCCCATCGCTATGAAAAAAAACCTAAACCAATTCTTCCCCACAGAACTTAAATAGTGTCATTGTTATGGTTCCTCTAAGTTATCGGAGAAGTATATTCCAAGATATTTTAGCCTTGTCCTGGCAATGCCTTGGCATTCGCAGAGCATATGTGTTATGTCCTCTGAGACATGTGCATAGGTCATTGCAGTACCCACAAACATTTGTATTTGACAATCCTAGTCTCATAGCGTGCTTCCGCAGAAGAGAATGGCCAGAAAGTACTCCTATAGCTGTTCTAAGCCGTGATTTTTCTAGTTTTATGATCTCTTCAGATTTCCTGCGATGTAACACAGGCCACAAGGCTTTGGACACCCTATGACCACCTATGTTAGGTTAAGTGGCTATCCTCCGTAATCGTTAGGATCCACTTAGACCAAATGAGGACCATTGTGTTACCACATGAGCCGATTATTTCCGCTGCTCTTGGAACCATTTTGATTTTTGGACTAATTTCCAGATGCTGTTGATATCCGAATCGCCAATATATATATATATATAATATATATAATATCTGTAAGTTATTCAAAGAAGAAGTCCCCAAGAGTTTGTTTTCTAGCTGAGGATAGTGCTGGGCAGCCGAGGAGCAAGTGAAAGAGGGATTCCTCCTCTTCTTCGTCCATACAGCTGCGACAAAAGTTATTGGGCGGACTTTCAAGCCTCGCTGCGTGCCTACCTAGTACGCAGTGACCAGTAAACAATCCAACTAAGATACCAATACGTGATCTGCTGCTCAGTAGCAGATGTTTTGTTTTTGTTTTATTTAATTGTGGCCATGTTTGTCTCGCATGATTGCAAGTGTCAAGATTGAGCCATCTCTCATTGGCCCGATTCAATGCCGCTATAGACATTTTATATCTTGCCGTTTCTAAAGGTGGATGCAGCCCTCTTCCGGTCCTGCTTCGTGCCACTAAGATGACCAATGACGGACCATCTTAGATTAACCATGTTAATGATAATATCAAAGATAATTCCTTACCCACGCACCTTGGTGGTTTAATGCTACCAATTATGTCACTATGTGGGAACTCTGCTCCTCTTTTGGCTAGCGCGTCGGCTTTTTCATTACCTTCTATATCTCAGGGTCCAGGTAGCCAACATTACTTGACACGGTTCTGCGTACATTTTATGGCAATTCCTGACGATTTCGGATTTGACGTAAGACTCTAGCGCCTTTAGCTCAGTCTGATGTCAATGTAGATGGCGATATTCTTATCGGATATTGATCCTGTCTCAAGTGATTCCACAGTTTTAAGTACAGCTAGAACCTTTATTTGGAAAACACTGCATGTGCCCGGAAGTCTCAGAGCCAGCTGTATATTAATATCTCTCGAATGTATGCATACCTGGCCCCGGGCGTTCTCTGATCTTAGAACCATCTGTATCTATTGCAATCTTGTTGTGGACAGAGACTGTCTTCCTTTGCCAATCCTCCCTAACAGGGTACTATGCTTAGTATGGTATAAAGGATATCGTCCGAATTGTCAGAGATATCGGGGAATGATTCCCTACATTACTAGTATTAAAGAGACCTACTTTAGTGAGCCGAAGCGCACTGTTCCCGCCTGAAATTTGATTTGTAGGTCTAGTGGTAAAAAATATAGAAAGATATCGAGTGCAACCTTAGGCGTATTCTTTGTACTATGGCCAACATATCCTGTATGTTGTTCGTATTCTATATTCATGATTCAGTATTTGGACAGACTTCTTCTTTGCTTACAAATTCATTTACACTAACGCGCTATTTTCGATTAAGCAAGTAGAACTTAAACCATTCGGTTATATTGCCTCTAAAGCCAGCATTACTGAGTTTCTGAATTAATAAATACTGATTAACTAAATCAAAGGTTTTTGTTAAACCAAGAAATAGTCCAACAGTTTTTTTTTTATTGTCTAGTGCACTGTAAATTCTCTTTCCATAATTCCATCTTCAGTGCACCTTTCATGAAGCCAAATTGCAACTTATTGAAAAATCGAGTCTTTTCAAATAGGCTAAGCATTTTGCTAACTATTACCTTTCCAAAAATCTTTGAGAAAACCTATACCAGCATATTCGCCTATAGTTATTTGCGTCACTTGTTTCACCTTTCTTAAAAATCGAAGGTTTTAAGGCAATCAGGAAATATTCCGCACTGAAAGCTTTGATTACCAATGTGCCTCAAGGGATTTAGTATTGATCTTCTTGATGATAACGTTTCTAATGCCATCTATCCCACATGAGTTCTTAGCTTTCAAGCTGTTAAAAATAGCGGAAAGCTCTGCATTACTAATGGGCCGAAAATAGAAGGAAAGTGAACTCGTGTTATCAAGTAAAAATCTCCCATTACTCTCATTTAACTGAATGCACACATCTGATTTACATTTTTCGGCGTTCACGCCGTTGCCTATGTCCTCATTACTATTGACGATTCATTACCTTCCACCACACAAAAGCCCCATACGTAAGAATGGGTCTGACTATCATGATGTATAGCCAGTGCATCATGGCAGGCTTCAGGCCCCATTTGTTCTCCCGCGATTCTCTTACAGATGAAGAGAGCATTGTAAGCCTTGCGGACTCGTTCCTGTGCGTTAAATTTCCAGTTTAGTTTCCTGTCTAGTATTATACCTAGATATCTAGCGCGATCCAAAGGGGCTGTTCATTAAGAGTACCCCATTTTGTTTTTTTAAATAAAACAGCGTGTGTTTGAGATATAAAAAAAAAATATTTCGGGTTAAAGAACAATCGATGCCTTTAAATATGGAACACGATCATTCAAATGTCCTCCACGGAAACGCTTGCACGAGCGAATGGGGGTGGCAATGGTGTAGTGGTAACGTCGTCAATTGCCACGCTAATGGTTCATGGTTCAAATCCTGATGTCAGCAAGCATTTATTTATTTCTCATGAAATATACAAAGTAAGTCCGATCATTTGCGAAAGCTTGTGTGAACACGACTGCGAAGACATAACACTGGCAGTAGCTTGGTCATGTGGCTGGAATAATTGTTCGCTCTGTTGATGATAATTTGCCCTTGACATCGATTATCGGGGAAAAAAGTACTGTGAATCAGAAGCAATGACATTAGTAACAATAATCTCCACAGTTATCTGGAAGCCACCCCCGGAGAATAGCTGAAGCATAAACAACTGAGCTTCAAGAACCACAACACCAAAATCTTTCTCTCTCTCTCTCGATCCATCCTTTCCAACGCCCGCACTGTGTGTAAGCATGTTAAAGGTATTCATAACCCTTTGAGTGCGCGCAAATTATAAAAAAAAAAAAAAAAAAAAAATGCGTTAAACCCAATTTTCCGTGACCTTTTCGCATTGGTAAATCGGGCGATATGCCAATCGCCTTAAGTCGCTGGCTTATAGGAATGGACAATGGGCCATGGACTTAATATAGTCCCAAAAGAAAAAAGTCCAGAGGCGTTAAAGCACACGAACGAGGCGGTCAATTGACTGGGCCATTTCTGCAGATAACACGTCCAGCTGTGCGACATGTGGCGCGCCGAGTGTCTTTTTTTGAACCACATATGCTTCAAGTCATCCTCTTCCAATTTATCCCAAAAATAGTCAGTCAACATGGTCCAGTCCATTGACTGTAACGGCGTTGCTCGCACCATTGAAGAAGTGTGGGCCAATGACCCGCATCAAACAGTCAACTTTAATGGCTGTAATTCCATTTCGGGATGCTGACTTACTCAAATGCAACAAATTTACTTATTAACGACCGCTGAGCCAGAAATAGATTTCATCACTGAGAATGAGAAAATTTGAGGTGACGCACGTAAAGTTGTCGCAACCGAACGCGAAATTTGATAAAAAAAAAATTTTGATAATTTGCAAACGTTGTTGAAGCGTGTATATAGCAAGTATAGGTAAAGACGATTTAAAACATCAAATAAACTTCACGCATACTCGAGAAACCATATTGAAAATGGAAATATATATATAAGAGCAACAGCTCTTTAAAGTGCCAGGGCCTAGCTTCTCGCAACCACTCATGTTGTGTGCGTTATATTTTTCACACGAATGGAAGGGACCTACAGTTTAGTGCCGTATCCGAACGCCGATTTGAGAAGCTTTTTCGTGACAACAATACTCTCGGATGTTTGTCAGACGCTCGCGAGAGGTGGGACAGTGAAAAACTGTTTGGTGTTTTCTGGGATTCGAACTTGGAACCGCATGCGTAGTGATCCGACACACTAACCACTTACGCCACGGCACCCTGTCTCAAATGAAAGACTGTATTTCTCTGTTCCCTTTGTCTCGGAAGTCCATAAAGTCTTTAAATCAAAAAGTTAATATTCGATATTTCGAATCAATCAAAAGTATTTTATGGCGTTTTCTTTCCCCCGTCAAAAAAAGAGTGCTCACCTAAAATGCAGACATTTTTAGATTCTGCTCTGCCCTGTACTCACTAAATGCTGACCTTTTTACGTTTAGAATAGAACAGAAAATATGCAAAAATGTGTTTGATTTTATCTTTATTGTCCTGCGCCACGTTTGCCTAGGGCGTCCCGCTATTCTGCCTACCTTGGTATGCGGATTCCACTGCATTTTGCGTATTTTGCAATGTACAGGGTGGGCCAACTACAAGTTTCTTTTTAAAAATGCAATAAAATGAACAAAATGAAATTTTTTCCATGTATTATGGCTTTATTAGTAAGAGCAAACATTCCCATTAATTATGGAATACAACGTCGTTCAAGTGGCTGCCTCGGCTGGCTTCGCAGTAGCGCATTCTATCACTCCAATTTTCCAAGACCTTGTTGATGGTTTCGGGCTGTAGCTCACGGATTACTTGGATGATATTGGCCTTTAGTGCTTGAATCGTTTCCGGATTGTTGGCATAACATCGGTCCTTCACGGTTCCCCACAAAAAAAAGTCCAAAGCGGTCGAATCGCAGCTCCGAGGCGGCCAATTGACATCGCCAAGACGGCTGATAACACGACTTGGGAATTTGGTGTGCAAAAGACCGATTGTGGCATGGGCTGTGTGGCATGGCGCGCCATCCTGCATGAACCAGAGGTCGTCCAAATCCATGTTTTCAATTTCAGTAAAAAAAAAATCGTTAACATGGCTCTGTAACGCCCACCTTTGACCGAAACGTTGTTCGCAGCCTCATTTTCGAAGAAAAATGGTCCAATGATGCCACCACTCCACAATCTGCACCAAACTGTCACTCTCTGTAGATGCATTGGCTTCTCAACAATAACGTGCGGGTTTTCCGAGCCCCAGATGCGGCAATTTGGTTGTTAACGTAGCCACCGAGATGAAAATGTGCCTCGTCAGAAAAGATGATTTTTTGCCCAAAATCGTTGACCAATTCAAGATGCGAAGCGATAACGAAGCGGATGGTCGTGCGCTTTCAATTGCTGAATCAATTAGACCTTGTAAGCGAATAATCCCAGATTTTTGTGCAGAATTCTTCTTAGGCTAGTGCGTGAAATGTTGAGCTGTTGAGATCGATGACGAGTTGATGTTCGTGAATTGAGTCTCACACTCTAGGCTACAGCAGCCACATTCTTGTCTGTGCGCACCGTACGACGACGGGGACCATGAGTGTTGTCCACTAGCATACCAGTCTCACGAACTTTTTGCACAAACTTGCGTACAGCAGGCGCAGTGGGTACTTCATTTCGGACAAAACTTCTTTTGAAAAAACGCACTGTTTGGGCTACACAGCACTCACTTTGGAAATAAGTTTTCAATATGTCCCAATGTTGTTCAAGCGTAAAGCGACTCATTTCTTTCCGCGGAGGTATGATACTGACTTTCTGTCAAGATTTCGAGCAGGAAACAGCTGTCAGTGTCAAAATAACCTATGATTTAAAAAGAAATCACTAGATGGCCCACACGTTATAAGTTAGTATAAGATATAATTGTAAATTTAATGATGAGGAAGTGCCAGTAATTCATTTTTAACACTTGCCCTTTTCAATTCCCGAAGGAATCCATTAAGCAACAGTCTTATTTTCATGGTAGTAACTCCAAATCGTGCGTTTCGCTTCTTGCAAGATTTCCCTAAAATATATTGTATTTTTGCCAGTATGTACCACCTACTCCACAGCTCAACTAATACCTATATCTATTTTTTTCAGGACCTCCAGCAAATGGCAATAATGGACAGCAGCAACCACCACCTCCATCCTTCCCAAATAACTTCCAAAATGGACTTTTTACATCAAATGGAGGACAACAGTTCAGTTCGGCCTTTAGAGGAGGAGGACAACAGTTTGACTTCACTTCGCCATTCCAGAACGGAAATAATTTTCAGAGGAATCTCTTCCAACGGAACTTCTTTCAATAATTTTGTTCCACTCTAAAACGTTTACTATTGTATATTTTTTTACTTTTTATATAAAACAAAATCGGACATATATACTATGAGGATTTGACTAGTTCCTATACTCAATCTTACCTAAATTATCACTTTTGTATATTTTATTACTTTTTATACAAATAAATACATTTGAAAAATTGGGCATACTATGAGAGGTTTTACTTTTCTATTACTCAGTCTTACCTAAAAGATTACCTGATAGGAAATTCAATAAAAGCTGGCCAATGCGGTAAAAAAAATTCCTTGAATTCAAGCTGCGAACCCAATCCAGAGCACAAATATGCAAACTTCCCCCAATTCGTCTCTATACAAATATGTATCCACCACATATTGTGTGAATCCATTTCACATTCATTTACCAATTACCTAATTAGCACGTTAATTCCTTATCACCCCTAAATCCGTAATCTTCGCATAATTTACATGTGACGGACGAAGCCTTATTCCAAGGAAGGCACATTTCCAACGAAGGCACATTTCCAAGGAAGGCACATTTCCAAGGAAGGCACATTTCCAAGGAAGGCCCATTTCCAACGAAATTTCAGCTTAAACACCAGGCCACCATGCGTGAGCAGTAGGTATCCTAAATTAAGATTCTGGACCTCAAAATAAGAACCCTGGATGAAATGAATATGAAATAAAGGAAACAATAATAGGTCACACCTCCAATTGGTTACAAGAACATTACAGAGTTGCCAAGTACTCCAAGAAAATAATCTGATAGAGTTTCAAAACGCTAACGTGCGTCGCGTTGGGGACATTTTTGTTTTTATTTGCCGCTGTGAAGATCAGAAAACTTAAATGAATCAATTGGCAGCCCTACCACGATCGCCAAACGCTATGCGGGAGGAGCTTATCTCTATACTGTCACGTGCTTACGTTTTGAGAGTACTGAGTACTGAGTATTAGAATCGGGACTTAGTTACCCTATTCCTTATGTATAGTCACCTGATAAATCAAATGTAATTTAATTTGATTTAAAATGGCATTTGGAAGTAGGAATGCACTCGATACTTTTTCAGGTACTTGCGATACGTCGGAAGTTGCCAGAACTTTGTAACCATTATGTCTTTCATTATGTCTTCATCGAAATTCGTAATATGAGTTTTTTTTTAGACGTTCCTAAAATTGTTTTCAGGGCTATATGTATGTACGAATATTGGACACTCACTTTCCTGGTAGCTCACTTTTTGCTGTTTCCCAATCGGAAAACACCTCCTTTTCGACGTGCAGCAACTCCTTGGTTATAGAAACTACGGAAGAGATTCGTTGGGCTGTACGCAGCTTTAAGTCCTTCAAGTCTCCAGAACCTGGCGATATCATTGCTGCTGATTCAGCAATGTGAGGACATTGTGCTTCCATGGCTGTGTCGAGCTGTCTAAATCTAGTCTACATTCCCAAATTGTGGACCGAAGTCGTCTTCATGTCCAAAGCAGGAAAAAGTTCGCGTGTGGATCGCCGACCTACCAGTCTATCCTCCTTTCTATTAAAAAAGTTAGATTGATATTCACCTTCGACAGAGCATTAGCCCGACTTTGCTCTCGGCATCCCAACATGCGTACTGCAAAAGCAAATCGGTAGTGACAGACTTAAACTCGCTTGTGTGCATTTCCTTGACATTGAGAGAGCTTTTAGCAATATCAAATCAAACACAATTGCCGACGGACTTGCAAGTCTGAAAGTAGATACTTCGCTCGGAGTGTTGATCAATCAATTGCTCACATGCACGATTATTAGCACACAGCTGGGCGGAGCATCGGGCAAAAGATTTGCCTACTGCAGAACACCCCAATGTGGTGTCTTGTCACCTCTTCTGTGGAATCTGACAGTAAATGAGCTGTTACTTGGGGTATTGCCTATGCTGATGACATTGCTTTTGCTGCCCCTGGCAAACAAATTTTTGCGGTCAAATACTCCAAGAAACGAAAAGCGGTTGGGCCAGACGAGATGCCCTCTGAGTTCTGAAAAAATATTCCATAGTTCTCATCTCCAAATTTGTGAGTGGTGATCCAATGCCGAATCAATGGAGGGAAAGTTACCTTCTCCCTGTATACAAAGGGAAGGGTGATACGAGAAACTGTATTAACTACCGTTCGATCAAGCTGATGTCACACACAATGAAGATCGTTAAGCGGGTATTAGGTGGCCGACTGCGAAAAATAATTCGGCTATCAGATGATCAGTTCGGGTTTGTCGCGGGTAAATCAACCACAGATGCAATCCAAAGTATAAGGATCATAATGGAAAAACATCGTGATTCCTTAAGGGATGTGCATATTGTATTGGTTGACTTTGAAAAGGCATTCGACAGACAACCACAAGATCTGATATGGGTGGCGTTAAGACATCGAGGGGTTCCAGAAACCTATGTCCAGATGACCATGGACATGTACGAAGGAGCAAAGACAAGCGTAAGATGCCCCGCTGGAGTAACCGAAGAGTTCCCAATCAAAGACAGGGTGCACCAGGGAAGCGTTTTAGGTCCTTTGCTCTTTATTGCAGTCCTGGGGTATCTGCTTGAAGGTAAATTGATGGACCCCAAGGTACATTCTTTGCTGACGATGGATGTAGCCATCATATGTGAGGATCCTACATCCCTGCAATGAGCACTTGATGTGTGGGTGGACGCTCTGGAGGGAAATGGGTATCGCATTAGTTCAAAAAATACAGAGTACTTGTGCTGCCCGTTCTCTGATCCACTGAGGCCTATTCCAGACATTTATTTGAATGGAACAGTGCTTCCCAAGTGCGAAAAGTTCAAATATATGGGATCTATGATCAATAGCAAAGCAACTTGTGATGACGACATCAATCATCGCGTAAGCATAGGATGGATGAAGTGGCGAGAAAATTCGCTATCTTCTGCGACAGAAAAATGCCACCTAACCAACAACCCACCAACATACGGTTCACAATGTTGGACGATGTACAAAAAGTATGAGAGTAAATTAACGGCAGCTGAGATGAAGATGATTCGCATGACAGCAGGAGTGACAAAGCTTGATCGAATAAGAAGTTCGAAGATCCGTGGAAGCTTTCACATCAAGAAAAACCATCGTTCGAAAAATAGAGCGTGACCGGCTCAGTTGGTATTGCCACGTTAAAAGAAGAAATCATATGAACCCTGTTAAAAAGACAATATCAATGCTCTTTCCAAATACATCGCGATGTAGGAAAGGCAGGCCTATAAACGCCTGGATAACACAAATGCGACGACATCGGCATTTCATTGGCCTCAGTAACCGAGTGATCCAAAATCGGCGGGCCTGCCGATATTTTCTGAGGTCAATAAGGCGAACCCCACAGACGGATCAGTAGAAATGCGATGAAGTGGGAGGGTTGTGATCCCTTATTTTCGGATCATAACCTCGCTGATAAAAGGAAGAAGAAGAAGAAGAAGAAGACTGAGAACTACTCCCTTTGCGACACTGGACATTTTGTTTCATCTGCTGCCTTTGGATATTTTCAGCAAACAGATTGCTGCCAGTGCGGCCATCCGTCTAAAAGCCTCCTCGCTGTGGTCCAGCTATCACATTGGCCACTCCTCGATCCTTGATCTTCTCAACTTCACCCATGATAATATGGACTACACCCCGCTGAAACTGAAATTTGATGGAACTTCCCTACGAGTATCACTGAGCGGGATGAATGGAACAACTCTCCCCCTGTTGATGTTAGCTCGGTTCGCTTCTTTACAGATGGTTCTAAGACCAATGGTGGGATGCGTTGCGCTGTTTTCTCCGAACAGCTCAACCTGAGCGTCTCTTTCCGCCTCCCAGATCACTGTAGCATTTATCAGGGGGAAATCATGGCGATTAAGGAATCCCTGACCTGGCTAAAATGTAGTGCATTATCTGTCAGGGATATAACCATTTTCGCTGACAGTCAACTCTCGGATGTTTGTCAGACGTTTATGAGAGGTGAGACCGTGAAAAAACGTTTTGGTGTTTTCTGGGAGCAGAAACGTAGCGCGGAATTGGTTAAACTAAAGCGATCACAGGTCAGCTGCATTATCGGTGTCCTCGCAAGACACTGTCTTATAGGCCAACATGCCAAAAGATTTGGCCTTTTTTCTAACGACTCCTGTAGGAGCTGTATGAACGAGGAGAAGGAGGAAATCATCCATCACCTCCTATGCACGTGTCCAACTCTATCACATAAAATTATGCTGCATCTAGGGGCTCCTTTCCTGGATTACCTCGGCGATTTGACGTCCTTAGGCGCCATAAGCATCCATCGCTTTATCAAAAGATCCGGCTAGATTTAATTAGTTCCTGAGTGGTCTAATGGTAGATCCATGGCATCACAATGGACCTTTACAGTTCTAAGCCAACCTAACCTAACCTAACCTACATGTACGAATAACTAGCGATACGAGTACTTTCATTTTCACCGATTTGCGATAAGCGGCCTCATTAGAGAGTTTCTTTGAAGACAAATAATAATTATCTCAAAATCTAATTAACCAGTGGCTTGTGTGTAAATATTACTGAGAAATCCAATATTAAGAACCGAGTTTCATAGGTCATTTCGGGTAACGAAAGTGAAGATGACATTTTTAAAACAAGAACGAAGAGCATGAAGACGAAATTTTCGGTAAGCGAACGGAATGTACAATATTTTATTTTTAAATCCTGACTATAACTGTAAACATGGAAAACTGATCCAAGATGTTATGAGTTTGAGCTGCTGATAGTGGAAAATGTGGGGAGACTTACCCTGTGGAAACAAATCCATTTCAATTGTCCATTAAATGTATAAGATGAATGTTCCTAGTAGCGGAATGTTATGATGCAAACAAGGACTCAAGATACATATGTGACTGTATCTACAGAGTTATACTAAGAAACTTATATAGTTTTCTAGTCCAATGCTAAATGGTTATACTTTGAATGCTTGAGCCCTTTTGTAAGCCCACATATTAAGTGGGAAATCTGTACATAAAAAATAGATTTATGCAAGCCAAAAAAATTATTTTAATAGCCATTGATACACTAAACATGGATTACTAGTGCCCAACTTCCAAATAAAGAATAGAAATATGTTTATTTATGCATGTTGTATCTCTTTCCACGACTAATCTAAACATGAAGTGCCATCTATTAGGAATACATGAAAACTATTTAAATTTAATTTTATTTTTTATTACAAATTTCCTTTTAATAGATTTTGCGGTTCATAAGATATCCATAAATCTCTTTCTTTACACTGATTTGGGAAACCCCTGGCTCCAAAAACAGCACAAATTGCGTATTTTTAATTTTTAGACAGCCCAAAACAATTTGACAAATAGAAGCAGGAAACAGCACAAAGCAACACAAACTTTTGAAGCTCAGAAAGTAAAGAAAGAGCCCTGTATGGAGTAACCTGTCTGTAGATGTATTAGCAAATCCATATTGATGCTAAGATAGTTTTTAAGCATATTCCAAGAAAATTATAAATAATTTCCGGTAGAAATATACATGTGTATTTGAC
This sequence comes from Brachypalpus laphriformis, assembly GCA_945910035.1. Taxonomy (NCBI): domain Eukaryota; kingdom Metazoa; phylum Arthropoda; class Insecta; order Diptera; family Syrphidae; genus Brachypalpus; species Brachypalpus laphriformis. The sequence goes on along the minus strand of OX246753.1, from coordinate 112,311,458 downwards.
AGTTCGAACAAGTATCACATCCGAATAATATAATTGGAATGAGTAATGTTTTGGCGAGCATCATCCTTGTTTTGATCGGAGTAATTCGTTGTGTGACCTATAACATGCGAAGACCTCCGTAAGTTTTACCTATATTTAATCTTATATGGTCATTCCAGGTTAGTGTTTTGTTGAAGGTTATGCCGAGATTCTTCGCAGAATCAACATACTCTATGGGTATATTATTGAGTCGTATTAGGGGAAACACGATGTATCGAGACAATTCCTGGATATGACAAGGCATTTTGACTTGGTCGGATTTATCCAGAGACCATTTGCCTGTGACCATTGCAGTATCTTACATAGATCTTCGTTTACTTCATATGTCCCATTTTCAACAAGACCCAACGGACAACTATTGCAAAGCTGAACATCATCAGCATATAAGTGAATAGATGAATTTAGTGAAAGTGAGGGAAGTTCATTAACATACATTAAAAGAAAGTAATGGACCCAATATTGATCCCTGAGGAACACCTGTGCACAATGGCAGAAAACTGGATGCCGAATTTTTGGCGACAACTGCGTGAAACCCTTCATTTAAATATGAAAAAAAAAGATTTGTAGACGATCCTGAGAAACGAAATTGGTTCCTGAGTTTACTGCACAGAATATTATGGTTGACCGTATCAAACGCTTTTGAAAAATCTAAAAGAGTGAGAAAGGTCATACTATTATCATCTACAGCTTGTCTAATTTCTTCCACCACATTTATTAGAGCAGTGGTGCAGCTATGTTGAGGACGAAAACCAGACTGGTTTTGGCATAGCAAATTATGACTGCGAAGAAAATTGCGCATCTGAGAATTCATAATTCTTTCAAGCATTTTAGATAAAAATGACAGGATAGCTATTGGCCTGAACTCATTTTGAATTTTGGGAACAGGTACAATTTTAACACGTTTCCAAGCATTTGGGAAGACTCCGGTCATAAGAATTGTGTTAAAAAGATGAGTTGTATATTTTAAGGTGAATGCGAGCGTAGCTTTTAAAAATACTGGATGAATTTCATCAAATCCAACAGAGTTTTCATCAACAGCTGCGAAGTTAAAGCTACCTGAGAAATGTGTATCATCACTTTCCTGAAACTGGGAATAAGAAATGTTGTTATTGGAATCTATTAAAGAGACCGAAGTAAAATTTTTATTCAGCTCATCACAATCAAAGTTGATAAAATTTCTGTTGATGTGTTTACCCACACCGATTTCTTTCAGATTTTTCCATAGCCTATGTCCAGCTAGAGAAGTGTCTAGTCTTGTAGCATAAAATCATCTCCTTGATTCACGTATCTCAAATGTAACCTTGTTTCTCAAAGCACGGTAAACGTTGAAGAGTGCATTCAGAGAGAAAGAGAAACCAAATTCCGCTCGAACATTTTTGTTCCCTGGAAAATATTCCTCCTATCGCGAGTTTCCATCGGAATTTATTTCCCCCTGAATTAGAAAAATATTTTCGAATGTTTTGACAGTTGTCAATCACCGCTGTTTTTATTTTTTTTAAATCACATATTCTAAATATTTGTGCAAATATTTGCTTTCAATGAGAAAATTGTGTTTATTTTGGCAAGTAGTAAGACATGGATTTCATTTATCGTTATTGTGGTATTGAAAGTGTTCGATTCATTCCAAATTAAAACAAAATTCGTGTATAAAATGCATAGCCTAGAATTTACATTGCTCGCCGCGGAATAAGACTAATGAGATAAAAATGAACAAAGATTCATAAGCAGGAGTAAAATAGACAAGCCCAATGCTTTGAAGCTATCACAGGCGCTGCAAGTACAACCAAGGGGCTGTGACGTTATTGCAACGTCTGTAGCTCCACCCCTGGGCGCGATTATACTTTTAGAATGGTTGGTATACACTATGTGCATTTTCAGTTGGGATGGATCTTTGGTAGGTTCAATATCGCTTCATTTCACTATCAGAAGACGTTAAGTGGGCCCTCGATCATCGGATCATCCATCGTGACCTATTTTATTTCGTAAACATTTCACTGATTCACTCATGCAACATATGTATCTCAATTATGGTTTCTTCCAAATAGGAAATTCTGTATTCCCTGAAATAGCCTCCCCCAGTACCACTTTAGTATTTTCTATTTTCGATTTAGGAATAGTTAAGTTAAACTTAATTCAAAGAAGTAAATGTTTATTTTAGTATTTTTGAATAAAAGCAATCAAACTTTTTATTTTTAAAATGGCCCATCCTTTGCGGTTGGTGCACTCAAACCCGTAAGGTCTGTATTTTCATTTTCCGCTTAAAAAAACAACAAAATTGGCATAAAAAGGTAACGCTATCCATGAATTGCTGCTTTGTTTTGGATTCCTCCAGCAAATTGATGAGGGAAAATTCCCGGGGGAAATAGCGTTGAAATTCCGGGGGAAATTTTGTTCACGATACCATTTTTTCCCGGCGGAAACTTTTTCCCTCGTTCGAAATTCATTGCCGATACCTATTTTTCGAAAAAGGGAAACATATCGGGGGGAATTTTATTCACGATAGCCCTAAATATTATTTTCAAGACGAGAAGAGAACTTCTACATCTAGGATATATGTATGCCCTATAGGGCAGCTTACGGGTAATGGAAGATGTCTTCCACTTCTTATGAATTTGTCTAATTTTAATAGAATTTCGTCGAAATCACTTTGGAAAACATAATCTAACTGCGAGTGAAATGCAACCCATATTAAACGGTCAGGACTGGGACGTTCTATACAGCTACATAAAATGTGCATGGAACTACCACCGAAAAGTTATAAATGGGGACTTTTAACCAAAAGTTATAAAATGCATAACAAACAAGAAAAAACATTAAATGCTTTATAAACGTAGAAGCTTATTTAAATAATTTTAAGTAAAATTGTAATCAATCATCTGGCTGACGGCTAACGCCAATGCTGAATATTGTGAATTGTTAACTCTAAAGATTTTGGTGAACATAATAAAATCACATTACTTACTTACTACTACTTTTTTCGTGAGTCTTTTTTTTTTTAATTTGAACCGAATAGAGTCTTCTTCTTCTTCCTTTTATCAGCGAGGTTATGATCCGAAAATAAGGGATCATAACCCTCCCACTTCACTGCATTTCTACTGATCCGCCTGTGGGGTTCGCCTCCTTGAACCGAATAGAGTAATAGACGAAATATTATATTAACCATTGAAATGGAAGTGACCAGGAGAATATCATAAAAATCGTTCTGCAGCGAAAGTTGCACGTAAATTGTCTGAAGTCTAACGCAGACAGGTCATAACATAAGTAAGTGGTTTAAAAAATGCTGAGAAGGAAATTTTGGGCTAATGATAATGACCGCTCTGGAAGACCAATTGACCTGGATAATGATGCACTGCGTAACACTCTGGATGAAATCCCATTCGAATCCGTTAAGGAATTAGCTAAGCATTTAAATTCTTCCAGTTCTATAGTGCATACCCATGTAAAAGCACTTGGTTCAGAAAATGAGTACCTCATGATTTGAGTGAAGGAAATCTTCAGCAACGAATAACAATGTGCCCTTCCTTCCTCTCTCGCTTAAATTTCGATCGAAAAGGAAATAATAGTCTGTCTGTTGAGATATGCGTAGTGTTTGTTCATTTTTAAGTGTTTCCTCCTGGTCAAACCATCACAAAAGAGTACTACAGTCAACAATTAGACCAACTGAAGGCAGTCAATGAAGAGAAACGGACAGCATTGGTCAATCACTGAGGTATATTCTTCCACCCGGACTATGCTGGCACATCGCATGTGGCCACACATCGCAAGAGACATAATCTAGAAAATCTGCTATTTTCTTCTTCCTCTTTTTCCTATTTCGGCGAGGCTATGATCCGAAAACCAGGGAACCTAACCCTCCCGCTTCATTGCATTTCTACTGATCCGCCTGTGGGGTTCGCCGATTTGACCTCAGAAAACATCGGCAGGCCTCCCGATTTTGGATCACTCGGTTACTGAGGACAATGAAATGCCGATGTCGTCGCATTTGTGTGATACATGCGTTTATAGGCCTGCCTCTCCTGGCTCGCGATGTCTTTGGAACGTTCATTGATATTGCCTTTTTAACAGGGTTCAAATGATCTATTCTTTGAACGTGGGAATACCAGCTGAGCCGGTCGCGCTCTATATTTTGTACGATGGTTTCCTTAATGTGGAAGCTTCCACGGATCTTCGAACTTCTTATTCGATCAAGCTTTGTCACTCCTGATGTCATGCGAAGCATCTTCATCTCAGCTGCCGTTAATTTACTCATACTTTTTGTACATTGTCCAACATTGTGAACCGTATGTGAGCGATGGATGCACAACTGCTGTGTAGAGCCTTCCTTTTAACTGAGGGGGAATTTTTCGGTTACAGAAGATAGCGGAGTTCTCTCGCCACTTCATCCACCCTACGCTTACGCGATAATTCATGTCATTATCACAGGTTGCTTTGCTATTGATCATAGATCCCGGATATTTGAACTTTTCGCACTTGGGAGCACTGTTCCATTCAAATAAATGTCTGGAATAGGCCGGAGTGGATCAGAGAACGAGCAGCACAAGTACTCCGTCTTTTTCAACTAATGCGACACCCATTACCCTCCAAAACGTCCACCCACACATCAAGTGCTCGTTGCAGGGGTGTAGAATCCTCGTTTATGATGGCTCCATCGTCAGCAAAGAATAATTGATGTACCTTGGGGTCCGTCACTTTACCTTACTGCACCAACTGCATAGGTATGTGTAAGTCTTCTCAACATCGCATATAAAATCCCGTCTGCCGTATTACGTGAACCGATCGTCAACAACCTGATAGGTCCTTATCAGTGCGGTTTTAGGCCAGGAAAGTCCACCATTGACCAAATATTTATATTACGATAGATCTTGGAAAAACCGATGAATATATAATCGATACGCATCACTTCTTCGTCGATTTCAAAGTTCCCTATGATAGCGTGCATAGCGACGAGTTATACAGAGCCACGTCTAGACTCGGCATCCCTGCCAAGCTTGTCCATTTGTGCAGGATGACGATGAGGAACTCTCGCTGCTCCATCAAAGTCGAAAAGAGTACCACCGAAGCGTTCAATATAAGGAAAGGTGACGCGCATCATGCGATCTCTTTAGCATAATACTTGAGAGAATTGTACGAAACACACAAGCCAACATCGGATGTACAATCTTTTACAAGTCTGTACAACTACTCGCTTACGCCGATGACATTGACATAGTGGAAAGTACTCAGCGGGCCAATGCTCCACATTTGCGAGTATTGAGATCGTTTAGCTGTCAATGAAAGCAAAACAAAATATATGCTGTTTACAAACAAGGACAACCAACATCGAGATCTTGGACAGAACGCCACAATGGACGGATATCATTTTGAAGTAGTAAAGGACTTTGTCTACCTAGGCTCTATGGTGAGTTCCGCAAATGACACCAATGGGGAGATGAAACGAAGAATTACTCTTGCCAATCGCTGCTGCTTGCGCCGCTGCCCAAATGCTTTTATGGGCGAAGAGGCATCTGAGTAACACAACCCTATCTACTAAGGCAATGGTGTAGTGGTAAAGTCGTCAATTGCCACGCTAATGGTTAATGGTTGAAGTCCTGATGTCAGCAAGCATTTATTTATTTCCCATGAAATATATAAAGTTAGTCCGATCAATTGCGAAAGCTTGTTGGCTACTGGCAGTAGCTTGCTCATATGGCTGGAAAAATTGTTTGCTCTATTGATGATGATTTGCCTATGACATCGGTTATCGGGGAAAAAATACTGTGAATTAGAAGCAAAGACGAAAAATAACGAAAATCACTCCAGTTATCTGGACGCCACCCCCGGAGTTTCTCTGAAACATAAACAACTGAGCTTCAAGCCGCTACACCAAATCTATCTACTAAGGCAATGGTGTAGTGGTAAAGTCGTCAATTGCCACGCTAATGGTTAATGGTTGAAATCCTGATGTCAGCAAGCATTTATTTATTTCCCATGAAATATATAAAGTTAGTCCGATCAATTGCGAAAGCTTGTTGGCTACTGGCAGTAGCTTGCTCATATGGCTGGAAAAATTGTTTGCTCTATTGATGATGATTTGCCTATGACATCGGTTATCGGGGAAAAAATACTGTGAATTAGAAGCAAAGACGAAAAATAACGAAAATCACTCCAGTTATCTGGACGCCACCCCCGGAGTTTCTCTGAAACATAAACAACTGAGCTTCAAGCCGCTACACCAAATCTTTCTCTCTCTATCTATTTATCCTTTCCAACGCCCGCACTGTATGTAAACATGTTCATAACCCCTTGAGTGCGTGCAAATTATAAAAAAAAAAAAATCTGCATAAAGCACTTATCATCCCAGTCTTGCTGTATAGCACAGAGGCATTGACTTTTCAAAATCGGATGAGGATGCTCTTGGTTACTTTGAGAAAATTCTTCGAGTGATCTTTGGTCCCGTCTGCATAGACGGCGAGTGGAGGAGAAGGTACAATCGCAAACCATATGGCCTATACAATGACATCGAATTAGCCAGAAGAGTTTACATACAGCGACTAAGATGGCTGGTTTATGCAGTGTGGATGGAGCCCAACGTTTCAGCATGGAAAATCTTCGAATCTACTCTGGGCCGGATGGAAAGGTTTGCTGGTTGATGCCCAGGTCCACCCAGGACTGTAGCGTCACCTAAATAAGTAAGTAAGTAAGTAAATGAAGTACACGAAAACCCGTATTATTTATAGGATGAACTTATACGAAAGCTAAATCGCAAGGGTACGTTCGATCGGTCCTCCTTCGATATATTTTGCAGAAACAACGCACACATATAAGCACAAAATACGTCCTCAAACCTTTGATTGGCTTTTGATCGTTGATATCTTAAAGTCATTCTAGAGCAAACCACATTTTCGCGCATTCAGTACTTTCTAGTAGTAATTCCAACTAAATATTCACTTTACAGACGCGAGAGGGGTCTGACTGATGATGCGACTAGCTAGTCTAGCGACCAGCAGATTCCGTGCGAAGTGAATAAGTCGGTTCGGTGAGTCAGTTTTTAGAACTGATAACGCCATTCATAGTTAGATTACGTCTCGACTAAAGTTCAATCATGCAATAAATTAACAATCATTATAACATGGTGGTCAGATAGGTACTGCATATGTATATCGGGAAATATGTGATTGATTTACATATGTACATATATATGTTATGTATGTTTGATTGCAGGCAGACGATGGATACATACAGCAATGAATTTGAAAAAAGAACGCACTAAATTTCTCCTTACCCTCTAATCATAGCAAAAGGCAATATTTCCTATTATTTTATTATCCTTACATAATTAAATAAATATTACAGTAATGATATATCGTATCACTAGGTTTCATTTGGGTGCCCGGAAAGGGCACTCTAGTACTGGTACCCTCGGTTGTTGTTGTTCGCTGCGAGCTGCGCTTGATAGTTTGCCTGTGCGATGGCTCGCTGAATATCCTCATCTGTAAGACCCTCGAGTAGACTGGGCTCGAAGCGCTCACCTAGACCGTAACGATAACCTTTTTTACACATAGATTTAGGAACTTTAGGACAAAATGAAAGAGGATTTCTTTAAATGAATAATTTGCAGAACTTACCTTGTGGCACAAGCTGGGGATTGTTGCTGGGAATTTGTCCGGGCGATATGGCTTCACCGCCTTGTGGTCGGCTGACGAAGGGTGGCAGGAGTGTAATCGAAGGTCTGTTGAAATCGGGAACTGTTGCCACAGTCGTGGGTGGCTGTTGGGGTTGAGTGGGTTGAATCGGTTGAGTGGGTTGAATCGGTTGAGTGGGTTGAATCGGTTGAGTGGGTTGTAGGGGTTGAATGGGTTGCTGTGGCTGTTGGGGTTGCTGTGGCTGTTGGGGTTGTCGTGGCTGTTGAGGTTGTTGTGGCTGCTGTGAAATAATGACGGGTCTCCAAGGCTGCTGAGTAGGTGATGGCGGGAGTGATGGAAGAGGTGGTTGAGAAGGCGCTAATGGAATTTGTGGTGAAGCTTCTGCACTTCCACCAGAAGGCCTTTGAGGTCGAGTTGGTTGCGCTGGTTGAGATGGTTGAAGTGGTAGGACGGCAATATTAGGGAAGAATTGTGATGGTGGTACAGCAGGGCCGATTGGAACGGGTGATACTGGCCTAGCGGGGATTACTTGGAAGAACACCGGAATATTTGGCTGGGAAGCGAAAGCTGGTATGGCTGGGGCCTGAGGTGGAGGTGGTGCCACGGGAATTGCTGGAACGGCTGGTGGAGCTGGAGCAAAGGAAATTGTTGGAATCGCTGGAGGTGCTGGTGGAGCTGGAGCAACTGGAAAAGCTGGTACTGCAGGAGCAACCGGAACAGCTGCGGCAACACCACTCACCGCTGGATATGCAGCGCCTTGTATATAGTGATGATGTGGATAGTTCACATTATATGATGATACAGCAGCTCCACCTGGTTTCAAAACGAAGGGGGTTCCATGTGCCCCCACAGTTGCCGTATGTGTCCTAAATTGCCAAGGATCTTGAAGAACAGGTACTCCTCCTTGCACTCCATGGACGGATTGTACTCCATGAACTCCTTGAACAGCTGGTATCCCATGAACAGATTGTACACCATGGACAGCCTGCACCCCATGAGCTGATTGTACTCCATGAACAGCAGGGAACCCATGAACAGCTTGTACCCCATGGACAGCTTGCACGCCATGACCTGGTTGTACTGCATGAACAGCATGTACCCCTTGAACCGGTTGTACACCATAACCTGTCTGTACCCCATGCAATACAGGAACACCATAACCAGTTGGTAATCCATGAATAGATGGATATCCGTGCACAGCTGAGTATCCATGTACAGCTGGATATCCATGTACATTTGGATATCCTCGCAATAGACCATGTTGTGGCAAATGAAGATTATATCCATAAACTGAGGCATAACTGCTGGGCCATCCTAGACCACCTGCATAGGCTCCATAGTGAAATATTCCCCGCTTGTGTTTGCCCGTTTGAGATTTCGCGTCCTTCAATAGACTTTCGTTGACTTTCGCAGTCTTTCCCTCCTCTACCGCCACAACCGACTTTTTATCACTTTCCTTTGGGTCCGCTTTTGGAGAACCATCACTTTCACGCACCGTTAATGCCAACAAAGCCAAAATGGCTATGCAAACTTTTACTTTCATTTTTCCCGAACCCTAAAAACTACTGGACAGACGACACACCACCGACTTCGCGACGTTTTCTGAATGAATGGGGCGCACTTCCTAAGTTGTTGGTGTATTTATAAAGCGGATGTGTCATGTGTGCATGTAGTAATTCGCACTCACATAGCAGGTGAACTCTCCATTCAGTTGCTTACTGTTGGACTCCCACCACCAACGGAGGCGACGCGAAATTGAGACTAGCATAAGTACCACAACACACGCGTAGTACTCCTCCCTAATTAGAATTCTAGCCACGTAAGGACATGCGATCATGAGCGGTTACTTATGCTTCTTGCAGACGTCGATTGATCGATCTACCGAAACTAGTATACAGTGGAGTAGCTGGAGGCGATAAGGGGCGCTCTAATAACAAATTACTGAGATGGTTATCGATTGGAAAGATCTCATATGGTAAATTGCACACAAACTCATATGTACGTCTATGGCTGTGTCATCCGCCCCGGGGTGATTCATCTTACACGATCGTGATAGATAGAAATTACTGCAATCAATTGCCATTTGTCATCAAATATAATCCATAAATAAGAAGTTGGAGCAATATGCATCCCAATGACGACAGATTGTCTCGGAAATGATTCTGCGAAATGGGTCTTCTTCTTCCTTTTATCAGCGAGGCTATGATCCGAAAACAAGGGATCACAGCCCTCCCACTTCACCGCATTTCTACTGATCCGGCTGTGGGGTTCGCCTATTTCGATTCTGCGAAATGGGTCTGCTCTCAAATTGAAAGGTGGGTCTTTATATGGACGGGATAGGTAGGGGCGGATGTCTCGTAAGCTGAAGAAACAGGCTCAATTGCGTCTGAGTCTTTGATGTGTGTAGATCGCACCCGAAGTAAAAGTGTGTTTAGTATTTGCGTCGAGAGTCAAGATTCTTCTTTGACGCACACGGTTTGGTCCACAAGGAGTTTGTGCCTGCTAGGCAACCAGTGAATCGTAAATTTCACGCAAAAGTGCTCGAAAGTTTGAAGATTAGGGTTTATTGCGTCCGAGGGCAGATTACCGATACCTGCATGCTCCATCACGACAATGCGTGTCCAGTCATACGACGATGATTGTGAGGGAGGCACTGGCCAAACACAACGTGGTAACGCTGCCCCAACCGCTCTACATTCCAGATTTGCCTCGCTCATTTGTGTGTTATTCCAGGCAGGCAGGTTGCAACTTGACTATCTCCCTATCCCTTATCTCTGGTTAATGCCTTGAGGAGAAGAAATAACTTAAAGCCTGCATTGTTGTTTCATCGTGTGGTGGGCTTCCACTTCCATTGTTACCACTCAGGTTTGACCATTTAAGGTCGGTCTTGATTTCTTCTGCTTCCTGGCGTCTCCATTCGATGGTGTTCTTTCAATAAGACTGTTGTAGTATCTGTCACTACATCTCATATATTCGTCGATGACGGGATATGTTTCAGGAGGTTTTCGGTTGTTATTCTCTTCTACGTTTCGCGCTTAATGGCAGGCTTGGAGGAATCAATGTTCCACATTTTCTGTGTCTTCTATGCAGTTTAAGCAGGTGGGGAGAGTCATCGTGCGCGAATCTATAATAGACTCGATAGCAACCGTGCCCTGACTGTTGGTAACTGACTAAGATACAAGTAGACTTCTCCTTGGTGTCAATTTGACCGTTCTTTTGTGTTTCGTTGCCATTCAGTCATACATATGTACTTCGGAATCGTTCATCTTTTTTGTGCTCTCTAGATGACCTTCGTCCAGGTTTCTGGCATTACATATATGTTCTCTGTTATTCTACACAGTCCTGCAATAATACAAACCACATCGTCACCCACAAAAGGGGTAGGTTAGGTTCGAAGATGCGTGTGACCTTTGTCTAAATATGTACAAGAGGTAGATCTCTTGTTTTCGGCCTGTGGATAAAAAGGAAGAGTGTTGTTGTGTTTGGTGTAAAGAAGCTGCACTACAGGATATCTAAGGCGTTACATAAATAACTGGTACCTGTGGAACTTAGTTTCAAATACTTGGATCCCCTGAAGAAGGCAGCAATCCCTGCCGAAACGTTGGGAAAACATAAGGAAATAAATCTGTTTCATTAAATAGCTTATGTGCCCAAAGAAGCCGAAAACAAGGGATCTACCTCTTGTACATATTTACATATCACGAATTGGTCAAATAATTCATACACAAGTGACCTTTCTCGTGTACGATCTGGTTTATAGCAGTCGTGCCCATATTAGTGCTCCGTACAGAAGAATATGTAACAACTCTCTCGATAGGGGTAGTCTTATGCTGGTTTTGGTCTTCTTGATAGTGCAGCGATTACTAAGTTAATCCTGGTAACAAGCATCACTCCTAGATGCCTGACTCTAGAGTTTTAATGTCTCGTGCTGCAATTGCTCCATATCGTTTTCCACTATCCAACGAAGGACATGGTTGTCAATCGGTAGTGCATGCGATCATATGAAAACACAAGCGTTTTCACTCAGCTGAGGCCTACCAACTCCTACTCTCAACCTCCACGCGGTGATAGCCGGGTGCCTAGTACCTTAATCCAAGAAGTGGGTAACCAACCCCGTTTGACGGATTCTTGGTGGCAGCAGATGAGAGAGGGGGGGGGGGGGGGGGGAAGAGTGCTTTTCCACTAGAGCAGTTCTTCCTGTTCCAGGCGGCAGCGGACGAATTCCCTAGACGGAGTCAACGGTGGCGTCTATAGTTCCAGTTAGGTTGAACTTAATGAATACCTTGCGCGAGCTGCTTCGACGTATTCGGATCACAGGTCGGTAAGGAATTTCCAATGTTGGTTAGGACATTGGAATAGAGATGGTGGCAGAGGAGCCCTTAATGGGCCAACGGCAGCGCTCATACTCCCGTAGTGGACTACTGGCACCGGTGTACCCATCCCCTCGTCCTAGGGGAATAATTAAGGAACTGCCCCTCCAGGTTGGGGGTTGTGCCGTCCGGGTAACTTCCCTCCCACGTAAAAAACTCATGGTTCCGAAACAACCAAAAGCCTCGGATAAGGATGACTCAACTAATGACGACCCCAGCAAACGAAATAAGGACAACGACCTTCGGATCTGTACGTGGAATTTTCTGTCCCTTTACAGACCACGTGCAGCCGAACAACTAGCAGAAGCCCTAGACTGCTATAAAGCAGATATTACCGCCATCCAGGAAGTGCGATGGGATGGGCCGGGCAAAAAGAGGATGAAAAACTGTGACATCTACTACGGTGATTGCTACAGAGGTAACAGGCAACGCTTATTTGGATGCGGATTTGTCATAAGCGGCAGACTTAGGCAAGAAGTCTTAAGCTTCCGACACGTGAGCGAGCGTATTATGACTATCCGGATCAAGGCTAAATTCGCTAACATAAGCCTAATATGTGTTCATGCCCCCACGGAAGAAAAGGACCCTGCCACCAAAGAGTGTTTCTACGAGCTCCTCGCCAAAACATACGAGCAATGTCCTAAATACGACGTTAAAATCGTATTTGGCGATTTTAACGCCAAAATAGGAAAGGAGGACGTCTTTGGTAGGGCAGTCGGTAAGCATAGCCTACACGACGCAACGTCTGATAACGGACTAAGGCTAATTGATTTCGCTGTGAAGCGAAATGTCACCATAGCAAGCACATGGTTTCCTCATCTCGATATTCATAAGCAGACATGGTGGTCTAATGATCATGTGACGATCAACCAAATTGATCATATTGCGATCGATGCAAGGCATGCCTCCAGTATTCTGGATGTCCGGACCTTCCGAGCGGCCAACATAGACTTACCTTGTTGTAGCCAAGATACGAATGCGGATATCCCAATCTGAGCAACAAAGAAGAATTACTGTGAGAAAATTTAACGTCGAAAAGCTACAATCGCAAGAGACCGCCAGACTCTTCGCTGAACGCGTATCCCGAAATCTCTCAATCACCTCTTTGCCGCCAGCATCAAGTACCGAAGACCAGTGGCAACGCTGCCAACATGCCATCAGAAACGCCACGACTGATGTGCTGGGTCTCGCTCGCCCACCACCGCGAAACCCCTGGTTTGACGAAGAATGCCGGCGAGTGCATGCAGCAAAACAAGAGGCATACAAAGCGGCGCTGCAAAGGAAGACGAGAGCTGCTCGTGAGCTCTACGAGCAAAAGAGACGGCAAGAACATCGGCTTCTCCAAAAGAAGAAGAAAGAGCATGAGAAGCGTTTGAGAATATCGAGAGTTTATACTCCAGGAACAATGTACGGAAGTTTTACCAAAAGGTAAAAAGAACGTGTCAGAGAAGTAATACCCGTACAGAAACCTGTAGAGATGAAAATGGAAACCTCGTAGTAGAATCACAGTCGGTGCTGAGAATATGGAAAAAGTACTTCTGCAGACTGTATAACGGCGACGAAGATCAACATCCCGCTGTCAGGCAGAATGAACCATTCAACATAGACGATGATAGTCAAAATTTCCGTCCACCTGACCAAAACGAAGTGAGGATAGCAATATCTAAGCTAAAATCGAACAAGGCTGCTGGACCTGGCGGCTTACCGGCCGAACTCTTCAAGGCAGCAGGGGATGAATTGTTTGAGTGCATACACCAACTCATCTCTAAGATTTGGTCAGCCAAGTGTATGCCTGATGAATGGAATCTCAGCATCGTTTGCCCGATCCACAAGAAATGAGACCCCCTCAACTGCGCCAATTATAGAGGCATCAGTCTCCTCGACATCGCATACAAGATCTTTTTTGCGATATTGTGTGAACGCCTGAAAACTTTTATCAACAGCCTGATTGGACCCTATCAGTGCGGTTTTAGGCCAGGAAAGTCCACCATCGATCAAATCTTCACACTTCGGCAGATCCTGGAGAAAACCCAAGAATTCCAAATCGATACTCACCACCTCTTTATCGATTTCAAGGCCGCCTATGACAGCATCTATAGAGAAGAGCTTATAGAGCCATGTCTAGTTTTGACATCCCTTCCAAACTTGTCCGTCTATGCAGGCTGACGATGAAGAACTCTCGCTGCTCCATCAAGGTCGGTAATGACCTCACCGAGACCTTTGATGTCAAAAAAGGCTTTAGACAAGGTGACGCGCTGTCATGTGACTTCTTCAACATTGTACTTGAACGGATTGTGCGGAACTCACAAGCCAACACCGGAGGCACAATCTATTACAAGTCTGTACAACTGCTTGCATACGCCGACGATATAGACATTATCGGAAGAACTCAGCGGGCTGTCACCGGTGCGTTTGCAAGCATCGAGCCGGAAGCGGCCAAAATGGGTTTAGCGATAAACGAGGGCAAAACCAAGTATATGCTGTCAACAAGAAGGGACAGCCAACACCGGCTCTGCTATAAACTCTGAGAACAACGTCAGCGAAGAAATCAAGCGAAGAATAACTCTTGCCAATCGCTGTTCTTTTGGGCTTATAAGGCAATTCAACAGTAAACCCCTATCTCGAACAACTAAGGAGACTCTATATAAGACCTTGATCATCCCAGTCCTGCTTTACGGCGCTGAAATATGGACTTTATTTAAAGAGGATGAAAATATCCTTGGTCACTTCGAGAGAAAAAAATCTTCGTAAGATTTTCGGTCCCGTTTGCGTTGACGGGTTTTGGAGGAAAAGATTCAATCACGAACTATATGAGCTGTACAGCGACATCGACCTAGTCAAACAACTGCGTATTGAACGTCTGAGATGGCTAGGATATATAGAGCGAATGGACACCAACGCTCCGGCCCGCAGAGTTTTCGAATCTAACCCCGAGGGACGACGCAGTAGAGGTAATCATCGCCGTAGGTGGCGCCCACAAATTCAACTTGGAGTGCGCATATGGAGTGAATTAGCTAAAGACCGAGCTAAATGGAGACGCTTGTTGGTTGAGGCCCAGGTTCACCCCGAACTGTTGCGGCACCTAAGTAAGTAAGTAACTAGAATTCTGGACATTGAAATCACCCTCAATGACGATTTCAGAATGTGAGTACAGGGATACAATTCTAACAATGGGATCTGAAATCGCATCAAACTCATGACGAAACTCTTGACGAAACTAAGCCGAACGTCGAGCGCGATCGGGAGGGGCCCAATAGACGATTAGGCTGCAGTGAACTGAACCCGCCTTATGCAAGTAGATTCGGTAGTTTGAAACTCTTTCTTTCTAATTCTTTGGAAAACTGGATGAAGCCAACTTGGCCTATTGCGGCAACTCACTTAAGGTCAAAACACTGCTTTGGTCACCGCAACCAACTTGCCAATACTTTGCCAACACACCTTGCAACACCAGACTCTCCCATGCCCCTTATAGCCCCCCATGCCATGTTATCACAACAAAATTTCGAATTGAAATTCCTCAAACGAAAGCCAAAGCCCAAACTATCACTATTCTTTGTGTGAGGGTATTTCTAATCATTAATAATTGTATGTTCGTCAAAATATTTTATTAATATCATTTGTTCAATTGTCAGGTTTTCACTTTTCCCACTGACTGTCGACCATTGGTCTAAGCTTGTCCATTCACCCCTCCTCATGTGTGAGACCGGGACCATTAAATTCGAGTCTATCATATGCCAATTCTTGCAGTATGTCGTCAATCCGCCACTGATTCCTCCAAAAAACAAAACCAATGTCCGATCGAAAAATCCAGGCACGTATAACGGTGAGAGATTTATCTACACGCATTACATAGTAATGGCTCGTTTGGTCTTCTTCTTCTTCGATTTGTGTGTTTGTGATATAATTTTGATTATTTTCGTAAAAAATGGAGAAATTGCTTTTGTTTTTCGGTGTTTTATTTTGTCGGTCCTGTGTAATCGAGAGCATGTAACAGGCCATAAGTATTCAGCGTGTAAATGGGTTACACTCTGAGTGTGTTGTCATATGCGACTCAAAATATGCGTGCCTATTAGTTATTGCATTGCGGAGCGCCAAGCGTCACTTCCCGGGCAGCATTAGAAATGCAATTAAATTAATTTTAATGGCCAGCCATTTGGAGTTTTGGTGTGTGGCTGGTAGTTGATATCATTTGAATTATAATATAGACAATACAATTCGTCATGATGTGAAAATAATGCTTTCTCCGCCTTTGGCCCAGAGCAATGTCACTCACATTTTAATTGAGAATCATCGAGTGAGGCATTTGATTCGGTTTCGAAATTGCGGGGGGATTCGGCGATTGTTATGCAGTCGATGTGGTAAGGGAAGTGACTTTTGATGGCTTCTTTAAAAGATGTTAGCTTTTGCAAATGGGCGTGTAATTAGGCAAATTTGGGCGTATGATACACGGTTTTGTGTGTTAGTGCCGACAGTAGGCAGACAGAAGACTATTGATTTCAAATTGGCTTATTATATTTTCGTGGTAAAAATCAATCGTGGAGTAGCAAAAGGTTTATGCATTCCAGGGTGATGGTTTTAGCTGATTTATCACATTTTTATCCGACATTGATCATGGCCTTCTCTAAACCCAATATCAGGGTATTCTTCTGACTACAAAACACTGCTGCAAGTCGGTAGATGAATGCGATATTACGGTTTGTAATTCCCCGAAGTTCATTCGTCACTCGAATTCATAACGATTGATTTGATTTAGGACCGCAACGCTGTGATCAAGCTATCTTCAATGTCTCCTTTACCTGAATTTTCAAGAGGTACCTGCGTATTACTCGTACTGCATGTAATTTCTTTGGACGATTTAGAAAATTTTATAATTAAGGAGTTTATAACTTATCCCCTAGATGAGTACATACGATGCACAGCTGCCAAAAGTGCGATTTGTCACAAACAATCGGGCACATGAAAGCAAAGCTGCTATGGACATGTATCTATACTACACCGATACAGAACAGATCGCGATAGAACAACTGACTATGTCATACCCTACATAGATTTCGACAAGAACTTACTTACTTATTTAGATGGCGCTACGGTCCGGGGTGGACCTGGGCCTCAACCAACAAACCTCTCCAGCTAGCACGGTTACGAGCCAGCTGCCTCCAGTTGCGCACGCCGAGTTGGTTGAGGTCCCCCTCCACTTGTTTGCGCCACCTACCGCGAGGTCGTTCTCTACTGCGCCGTCCATCCGGGGTGGATTCGAAAACTTTCTTAGCGGAAACGTTGGGCATCTACGCCCAAGCCATCTTAGTCGCTGTATATGAACTCTTCTGGCTAAGTCGATGTCCTTGTACAGGCCGTATAGCTCGGCATTGTACCTTCTCCTCCACTCACCATCTATGCAGACGGGACCAAAGATCGCTCGTAGAACTTTTCTCTCGAAATAACCAAGGGCATCCTTATCCGATTTGTCAAAGCCCATGCCTCTGAGCCATACACCAGGACTGAGATAATTAGTGTCTTATAAAGAGTTACCTTAGTAGTTCGAGATAGGGCTTTGCTACTCAATTGCCGTCTTAGCCCATAGAAACAACGATTGGCAAGAGTAATTCTTGGGGACCTGCATTGCGATTGATCGGGAAACTACTGACTGCCCAAAACTTGGCTTGGGCCAGTAGCGCAGCAATCAAGTTCGTGATGAAGTGCTTACTTTACCTCCTAGTGGTGGTCCCCGGGCAACTATACGTATAAACCCTTATACGTTTAGGCCAAAATTGTAAGTGCGGGTTGTCTAGGGCCTTGATTCTAGGCTAGGTAACGTGGGCCAGCAACCTGCGTTACTGAAACCAGCTCGCTACTGAAACCGACACTATGCCTCGGATAAGGACTGATCACATGTTGACGACTTTTTGCTATTGTACCCGGACAAAGATAGGTTTCTGGAATGTAAAGACGCTCCTCGACTCGGGAAGAGAAGGTCCTTACAATGCCAGATTCCTCCAACTGGAAAACGAATTCATGCGATATAAACTGGACATTTTGGGGGTAAGTGAAGTAAGATGGTTAGAAGCGGGCGAGTACCAGTCTCCAACGCGTAACACTGTACTACTCTATTCTGGAAGACCATCCGGAAGTCCGCGGGAATATGGAGTCGGACTACTGCTAACAAAAACAGCACGCAAGGGCCTGATTTCCTGGCAGCCTCATGGTGATAGGATTTTGACGGCCAGATTCCGGACTAGAGTACGACGCGTCACCATCATACAGTGTTACGCCCCAACGAATAGTTCGTCTGAGGACGAAAAGGAGAGCTTCTACAATCTCTTAAGCGCCGTCTTCAACACAAGACCAAATGGAGACATTGTCATAGTGATGGGGGATTTGAATGCCAAGGTAGGCAGCGACAACGAAGGGCTCAAGCATGTAATCGGGAAGCATGGACTAGGCAACCGCAATGACAACGGCGAAAGGTTTGTGGATTTCTGCAATGCCAAACTGCCTTGTGATAGGTGGCACCATGTTTGAGCACAAGACCTGCCACAAAGTCAGCTGGGTTTCCAATGACAGGCAAGCAACCTCCAACCAAATTGACCATTTTGCTATCAGCCGCCGCTTTAGAAGCAGTCTCCTGGACGTCCGAAACAGACGAGGGGCAGATGTGGGGATAGTACGTGATCACCATCTTATGATAGCTACTCTCCAACTACGCACTGCTACAGTTCGAAGATCCCACGACAACACAAGAATGCCCAGGTTCAACATCGATAGTGATCCCTCAGTGCGCCAACAATTAAGGGAGCACTTTTCGCAAGGTGTGGAAGCAATCAGCAGCTCAATGCCCGCAACCATCCAAGACCATTGGTGTGCTGTGAAAAATGTTTTTACATCTGGTGCTGAAAGAATTGTCGGTCGATCGCAAGGAAGACATAGGGCGTGGCTTTCCGAGGATACCTGGAGACGGATTGACGAACGAAAACAGCTAAAAGCTCGCGTTGCAGCTACCCCAGCAGCAGGGAGAAGCGAGCTAGAGTCCCTATATCGCATGAAGATGAGAGAAGTTCAGCGTAGCGTACGACGTGACAAGCGCAACTACATCAACGCGCTGGCTACAGAAGCAGAAGAAGCTGCACGGAGGTGCGACAGCAGGACTGTCTACAGAATCACGAAAAAGCTGACAGGTGGTCGCAGCTCCAGCCAATACCCAGTGAAAAGCCTAGACGGCTCCTTGCTCATTTCGGATGAGGACCAGCTCAAGAGATGGAAAGAGCATTTGGTTACGGTTTTGAACCGTGTATTCGCTAGCGATATGCTCCCAAATCAGACTGAGATGCCCGAGGTGAGAAGTTCCCGAATACGCACCACGACTCCCAGTAAAGATGAGATCATTACCGCGTTCAAGGCACTCAAAACCAACAAGGCGGTAGGACTTGACGGTATTCCAGCAGAGCTCTTACGAGCAACGCCAACAACATCGGCTGAGCTTCTGCTTCCACTTGTAAATAGAGCTTGGGAAGCTGAGAGCTTTCCTAACGAGTGGAAAAAGGGAATGATCGTCAAGCTCCCTAAGAAAGGAAATTTAATGAAGTGCGGAAACTGGAGGGGTATCTGCGTGCTGCCTGCTGTAGCTAAGATAATAGCTAAAATCATCCTTGAGCGAATCAAACAACATCTCGAAGACACACTCGATGCCGAACAAGCAGGTTTCCGCTCTGGATCCTCCTGTGCCGACCACATCAACACCCTGCGGATTATCATCGAACAGTGTGTTGAATATCGTTCACCACTGCACCTGCTGTTCATCGATTTTGAGAAGGCGTTCGATAGTGTCAACAGGGAGTTTATTTGGCGTGCCTTACGCAGGAGAGGTATTCCCGATAAACTAATTGCTATTATCAAAGCTACATATGAAGGCTCCAAATGTCACGTTCTGCACAGGGGAAGGTTGTCTGAGGAATTTGAGATCCAAAGTGGGGTAAGACAAGGCTGTATCCTTTCACCAATATTATTCCTATTGGTGATTAGCGATGTGCTTCATGCAGCTTTGTCGACGGGAAACGGAGGAATTCGATGGACTCTTACATCTCAACTGAAACATCTTGACTACGCAGACGATGTATGCTTACTCTCCCACAGAATTATGGACCTCCACCAAATGACAGCAGATGTGGAGAGGGAGGCAGGTGTCGTCGGGCTGAAAATTAATACGACAAAAACTAAAATCATCAGCCTTGGAACTAACTCATCGGCTCAAATATGCATTGCTGGACAACCGGTAGAGAGAGTAGAGGATTTCCAGTATCTTGGGAGTATTGTCTCGACCGATGGTGGAACCGAACTGGATATAGCCAACAGGATCGCCAAAGCAAAGTCCGCGTTCGGGATGTTGTCCAAAATATGGCGAAGCAATGAAATCAGTTTGAGCACCAAAATAAGACTGTTCCGCTCCAACGTTGAATCCGTGCTGCTATATGGTTGCAGCACGTGGAGAGTGGCCACTACTATCACCAGAAAGCTGCAAACGTTCGTTAATAGGTGTCTGCGCAATATCTTAAGGATTTTCTGGCCCAATCGTATCTCTAACGAACACCTTTACGAGAGAACGGGTCAGGAACCAATAGGCACAATTATTCAACGGCGGAAGTGGCAGTGGATTGGTCACACGTTCCGAAAGGGTGACAGCTCCATAGCGAACCATGCTATGCAATGGAACCCTCTAACTCAGGATGGCAGAAGACCTGGCGGTCCGCGGAAAACATGGCGCAGAACAGTCGAGAAGGAGGCACGGCAGTTAGGGAAAAGTTGGGGAGAACTCAGACACATTGCCAGAAACCGTACACGATGGCGCGTAGGCGTAATAGAGGCCCTAGGACCCACAAGGGGATACAGGACATAAGTAAGAGTAATTCTTCGTGTGATCTCCCTACTGATGTCATTTGCGGAGTTCACCATAGAGCCTAGGTAGACAAAATCCTTTACTAACTCAAAATGATATCTGTCTATTGTGGCGTTCTGTCCAAGACGCCGATGTTGGGTGCCCTTTTTTGTAGACAGCATATATTTTGTTTTGCTTTCATTGACCACTAGACCCATCTTTGCTGCCTCGTTCTCAATACTCGTAAAGGCCCCATTGACGGCCCGCTGGGTTCTTCCGATTATGTCATTGTCATCGGCATAAGCGAGTAGTTGTACAGACTTGAAGAAGATTGTACCTCCGGGGTTGGCTTGTGAGTTTCGTACAATTCTCTCAAGTACTATGTTAAAGAGATCTCATGATAGCGCGTCATCTTGTCTAAGACCTTTCCTGACATCGAACTTTGATGGAGCAGCGAGAGTTCTCCATCATCATTCTGCACAAACGGACGAGCTTGGCAGGGATGCTAAGACTAGACATGGCTCTGTATAACTCGTCTCTATACACGCTATCATAGGCAACTTTGAAATCGATGAAGAGGTGATGCGTATCGATTTTATATTCATGGGTTTTTTCCAAGATCTGCCGTAGTGTGAATATTTGGTCAATGGTGGACTTTGCAGGCCTGAAACCGCACTGATAAGGACCTATCAGATTGTTGACGATCGGTTTTAGGCGTTCACATAATACGGCAGAAAGGATCTTATATGCGATGTTGAGGAGACTTATACCTCTGTAATTGGCGCAGTTCAGAGGGTCTCCTTTCTTCAGGATCGGGCAAACGATGCTGAGGTTCCATTCATCGGGCATACTTTCGTCCGACCAGATTTCACAGATGCTGGTGCATGCTCCTTACCAACTCATCTCCTCCTGCCTTGAAAAGTTCAGCGGCAAGGCCGTCGGCTCCAGCAGCTTTGTTGGATTTGAGTTTAGATATCGCTATCCTCACTTCATTCTGATCAGGTTGACGGGAATCTTGACTGTCATCGTCACTATTGAATGGCTCATTCTGCCTGACAGCGGAATATTGGTCATCATCGCCGTTTAACAGTCTGCAGAAGTGTTCCTTCCATATCCTCAGTACCGACTGCGATTCTACTACTATATTGCCATTTTAGTCCCTGCAGGCTTCTATTTTGGCTTTGAAACCCTGGCATGTTCCTTTTACATTTTAGTAAAATTTTCGAACATCATTCCTGCAATAAAGTCTCTCAATCTCCTCGATCGAGCGCTTCTCATGCTCCTTTTTCTTCTTTCTGAGAAGTCGATGTTCCTCTTTTCTCCTGCGCACGTAGAGCTCATAAGCAGCTCTAGTCCTTCTATGCAGCGCCGCTTTGTACGCCTCTTGTTTAGCGGCATTCCTCATCAAACCAGGGGTTTCGTTGTGGTGGCCGGGAGAAACCCAGTACATCAGAGGCGGCATCGCTGATGGCTTGTTGGCAACGCTGCCACTGGTCTTCCGCATTTGCTGCTGGCGGCATAGGACTTAGATTAAGATTAGAAGAAACTCGATCTGCAAAGGTTCTGGCAGTCTCTTGCGATTGAAGCTTTTCGACGTCAAATTTCCTCACAGTATTTCGTTGATTTCGCTCCGTTCTGGATATCCGCATCCGTACCTTGGCTACAACTAGGTGATCCGAGGGTCCACCTCAACGTTTAGATATAAAAAAAAACTTCATATTTCTTCTAAGTGTTACAGCTCTCTTTCGGAGATCTTCCGGAGTCGGACACTTTGTGAGGAATGATGTAATTAGCCTCCTGATTTGTAATTTGTTCGCTGAAATGACTCGTTTTGCTTAGGGAAATTGTATTATTAGGCTCATAACCCACCGATTGCAATGATCGTATTGAACACTTCGCTTTGAATAAAGTTTTAATCTGTGGGATACCAGTCTTTCTAATTCCTCTTGCCACGCCGTACAAAACTGCTATTGTCATTCAGCATCTTGAAGCGGATAAAGATTTGGCTACGATCAACGACAACGGAGAGTAGATTCAAAAGAATAGTATGACTGTCCGTTCCCATTCTTCAGCTGCCTTGACGTGGCGGAACGGCTTAAGAGTCAATGACCCTAAGGGTTCGAAAAGACCACAGGTGAGACATCGAACTAAAGGCTGAAGACGTCTTGACTGTGACGCAAAACTTGTACGGTATCTACTCCAGGTGGTACTCGTGAAAACGATAATCCACCCGTGGTCTTTTTGACTACGGCCGGGACGAGGATTCTGGAGGTCCCAACCACCATACTTTTACCCCCCGCCTCAGGCGTTGAATAAGAAGCAGTAGCGAGGCTTGTTTCAGAAGACCCCTGCAGCTCTGTCTCTGACTCGTTTGGTAGACTGGGCTGGAATGGCAAAGAAAGTGGCGGAAAGGCTTCGGCTGGAACGTCTAATCTCTGTCTCAATAGAAGGGTAGCTGGTCGAAGTTGTGTCGGTGACGGTTTGACTCGGGAAACCAATAAGGCTGAACGAGCTCCCGAAGCGGCGCACTCCGATGGGCTCCTGACTAAGAGTCAACTGAAAAGGAGAAGAAGGAAGGCGGCGATGGCGCGGTGCAAAGAGGCTGCAGAGTCAGCTGAAGGCGCAAGCGCCGAAAGCAGTCATCTTTCAGTAGCGACAGGAAAGAAGCCTAGGTCGGCAGAAAGTATTCCAACTGGAGCCGATCAATCCCTCAACCCTAACGCTGGCTCCTTTTCGGTCGGCTCGAACAGGTCCAATCTGATGGAGCAAGTTTCGCCTGCTCTTCTTGGTGGAAGCGTGTGCGCATCTGATGCGCACTCTTCTGTCGGGCACACTCTTACCGGTGGCGTTATCTGCGCACAAAATCTGGTGGATACTGGTGCTGTTACCCCTAAAGGTCCCAGCACTAGCGGACAGAAAATGGCTGACGTAGGCAATGCCACGGGTAGGGGCGCTCGCCTCGCCAGAAGCATGTGCGCACCTGGTGCGCGCCCATCTGCTAATAAAACTGCGACTATATCTTTGATATTTTCGCAGATAAACCTCCACCACTCAATAGCTGCTACCGCTCTCTTAAGTAGCAGACTTTCCGTGGTGCGTACAAAACCCCACATAACATCTATCCAGGAGCCATACGTGCGGAACAAGCGCATATGTGGTTTTGGGGGTGTTCGTGGAGTAACGGTGCTATGTGACGAGCGATCTGAAAGACCGAGAGCTTGTCTAATTGTGCCGAATTTCCTCTCAGTAACCAAGCTTGGACAATTTTGTGGACAGGACCTGGTTGCTGCAGCTGTAAGCTACGAAACGACCGGAAGCTGGAAAACCTTCGTCGTTGCGTCGGCTTACTTCCCTTATGATTCGGTAATGCCTCCACCACCGAAGGCGGTTGCCGAACTCATAAAGTACTGTGACACTCGGGAGATGGGACTAGTCATGTGTTGCAACGCGAATGCTCAGAATACAGTCTGGGGCAGCAGCAAATGTAACATACGAGGAAACCATCTCCTAGATTTTATACTATCGTCTGGCATGTTGTTGTTGGCTCCCAGCCAACTTTTGTTACGGCAAGGAGGCAGGAGGTAATTGATTTGACTTTATCTAATAGGTATTTCAAGTCAATTACTAACTGGAGGGTACTGCCGGAGGTGTCCTTGTCAGACCATAGATACATCGCTTTCTAAATCGAATGCGAGGCCATAACTTTGCAGGAGAGGAGGAATCCGCGGAAAACCAACTGAGTGCGGTTTAGGGAAGAGCTACACAGATCTGTCAAAACTCCAACTAAACTCAGAACGAAACGAAAGGTTGAGGATGCTGTTCAAAACCTGACTAGTGTCCTTACCAGCTGTTTTGAACTGACGTGCCCATTGACAAAAACCCCCTGCAGAACTCCGGTTCCCTGGTGGAGCCCAGAACTGCAGCGACTTAGGAAAGAATCCAGAAAACTTCTTAATAGGTCACTCAAGACAAATTTAGAAGGTGACTGGAATCTTTTTAGATCGAAGCAAAAAGACTACAAGAAGTTAATTCGGTTGTCGAAAAGTGCTTCTTATAGAGATTTTTGTGAAAAGATCGAGACACTCGGTGAAACCAGCAGGTTGGTTAAGGTTCTCAAAAGGGGCAAGCCGACCAAACCGGAGTCACTGAGAAAATCTGATGGCAAGTTTACTGAGACGAAAGCGGAAACTTTTAGTCTTCTGCTGGAGACTCACTTTCCTGGCAATCGGATAATCACTAGGTCGCAGCTTGGCCCGCTTACCCAGGCTGAGCTTGATCTAAGTCAGAAAACTCGGCGCAGCTGGTATATTGCATCAGCCGTGGTAACAGATGAGGCCATCAAATATACTGTGGCATCTTCTGATGGTTTCAAATCGCCTGGCACCGATGGAATATATCCAGCTATGCTACAACAGGGTATAGATCAGCTATTGCCAACTCTGAAAAGAATTTTCACCGCTGGCTTGGCGCTGGCATATATTCCTACACCTTGGCGGACAGTCAGAGTAGCTTTCATACCGAAAATTGGTAAGGAAGACTATTCGCTCCCCAAGAGTTTCAGACCTATAAGTTTGACATCCTTCTTACTGAAAAGTATGGAGAGACTGGTAGAATTTCACGTGCGCAAACTTGCTTTGAAACTGCATCCACTATCGGAGATGCAGCATGCCTATCAGCGTTGGAAATCCTGTGAGACCGCACTTCAAAATCTAGTGGCCAGAATTGAATGCGCGCTTGATAGGAAAGAATACGCGATGGGTATCTTCATCGACATTGAGGGTGCTTTTGACAACGCGACTTTTGACTGCATGTGCGACTCTGCCAGACAACACGGGGTAGATGAAACATTAGTGTTGTGGATTAAAGCAATGCTAATGAATAGAACTTTGGTAGTGGATGCGGATTGTGGCCAATATGTTATGACAGGGGTAAACAGGGGCTGTCCGCAAGGTGACGTTCTGTCTCCATTGTTATGGTGCATGGTGGTCGACTCTCTGTTGAACACTCTAAATAGTTCTAACGTCTACGCTCAGGCATATGCGGATGATGTCGCCGTACTTTCTGTCGGGCCATGCCTGGCGACGGTCTGTGCTAACGCACAGGCGGCGCTGGACATGATCGATGAATGGTGTACTAGGAGCGGGCTTTCGGTGAATCCTCTTAAGACTGAGGTTGTTCTTTTTACGAGAAGGAGGATTTTGACCGGTCTGACTCAGCCAGTACTAAAAGGCGTCACCATTCGCATTTCCAATGAAGCCAAATATCTGGGAGTGATTTTAGATAAGAAACTTCATTGGTCCAAACACGTCGAGTCGAAA
Source organism: Brachypalpus laphriformis (assembly GCA_945910035.1). NCBI lineage: Eukaryota > Metazoa > Arthropoda > Insecta > Diptera > Syrphidae > Brachypalpus > Brachypalpus laphriformis. The sequence goes on along the minus strand of OX246753.1, from coordinate 112,285,243 downwards.
ACATCCAAGGCGCTCTCAGTCTTCTGGCAGTGTAAGGGAGCTTTTGGCAAGACTTGGGGCTTATCACCGAATAAGGTTCTCTGGATCTACACGGCTATGATAAGACCATTCCGCGCATATGCGTCGGTTGTTTGGTGGAAGGGGCTCTCGCGTAAATATGTGGTTGCCTTTTGCGCGAAACTCCAAAGAACGGCTTGTCTCGGCTGCTCGGGAGCTTTCCCGAGTACGCCTGGCTCTGCTCTAGACGCTTTGCTGAACTTACCTCCCCTTGATACTTATATCATGGGTTGCACTATCAAAGCCATCCATCGTCTTAGGCGAGGCGGTTTTTGTATACTCCACACTGGAACTTTGATGAACTTGCGCGACACTTATCTTACGACTTCTGTCTTATAGATATGCCGTCTGATGCAATGACACCAGAACTCCAGCTGATGCGCAAATTCAGAGTCGACTTTCCTTGTGTCCAGGACTGGCTTCGGTCAGAGTCTGAGCCGGGAATTGAATGTAGTCGTATTTTCACGGATGGTTCCAAAACCAGTCAAGGGTCTGGCGCTGGGGTCTTCGTGGAAGTCGACAACATTAGACTTCACTTCTCGTTAGGCAAATATGCGTCTATTTTCCAAGCGGAAACTTATGCAATCCTAATGGCCATGAACTATGTTGTGAAGAACAGGTGGAAGGGACGTAGCATTTGTGTCTGTAGTGACAGTCAGGCTGCGCTTAAGGCCTTGCTTAACCCTTTAACCACTTCCAAAATAGTTCGTGAAACCAAAAACTCTTTGAACTCGGTCGCAAGGCTGAATTCTCTGTCTCTTATCTGGGTCGCAGGTCACACTGGGATCTTGGGGAACGAGATCTCCGATGAGATTGCTAGACAAGGCTCAGAGGAGGCTTTCTCAGGTCCCGAACCCGCGTTGGGTCTCTCTGCGTCCTCGGTTAGAGCTTCCATTGACGATTGGGTCTCTCACGAGCACAATTGTGTGTGGCATGACTCTCCAGGTTGCAGGTTGACTAAACGCATGCTCCCGGACGTCTGTAAGAAATCAGCGGCATTCTTGCTGTCTCTCAGCAGAAAAGACTGTAGACAACTTATCGGCGTCTTGACAGGCCACTTCGCTTTTGCCAAGCACCTTAACGTGCTAGGCTTAAGTGACACTACAATCTGCGACGCTTGTGGAGAGAGCGACGACACCGCGGAACATTATCTCTGTGAGTGTCCGGCCTTTGCTCGTATCAGGTGGCAGATCTTCGGTGCGGATGTGGTGAGTGCTGGTACTGTAAGCTCCTCATCACTGAAGTGCTTGCTTGGCTTTCTTCGAAAGTCAAGGAAATTCCAATAAAATGGGTAAATCAGGGTTTGCTCTCTGGCAGTACAATGGACCAGTTGTGTCTGAGTGCTCCAGTCGAGTGTTTCCTATCCCGAAAAAAAAAAAAAAAAAAAATTACTGTATTCAACAGCAACCGACACACGGTGGTCCAAAATGGCAATCCAGCTGGACAAAATTCAAATTTTTTGTTGCTCCAAATAAAAAAAAAAAATATTAATACGTTCAAAAATGGTCAATTTACAATGTGACAAAGTATTTCGGGCCACTCTGTAAAACTAATGGTACTAGGAGAGCCCAAAGTGCGCGCTTTGGATGGCATGGCTGCAAAGAATAATGTAAGCAAAATCAGACTGTCAGAAGTAAGTTCATGTGCTAAGTTTTCCAGAGTTATTTGAGTGGAATTTAATTATGGAATTTGTTACTGAAGGTAAGTGCTATCTAAAAACATAAATGAATGGAATAAATTAGTTGTTAAAAATTTATTGTGAAACATTTTATATAACACTCTAACATTTGATAAACGCGAATAAAAACCTAAATTTAGTTAAGCCTACAGTATCATCGTCCAACATCGTCCAGTTAAATTGTATATTTTTAGAAAGCCTGACTAATAAACTAGTCACATACCAATATTTGTTAAATTCAACTGATTCCTCTGAATTAGTTTATGCACCAGAAACAAATTTACGTGCGGTTGGAATGAAGGACGGAGCAAGCAGTTTCAGGTTCTTCTGGGAAAGCTACGAAAATAAAACGAGTATTACAATCACGGTCCATAGAATTGAAGCCTTATTCAACCGAAGAAAGCACTAAGCAAGAAGATGTCTACTTTAACACCGGATGTGGTCGATTTACTTGAAAATCCTCAAAATCTTCAGGAAAGTGCTGAATTAGACTCTGAGAAAGAAGAAGAATGCAGTTTTAAGTCAAATACATCTGTATCTAGTTCGAATTAGATATTAATTTATTATTTTTTTCGCTTTAAAATTTATTTTTATTAATTTGTTAACTAGTGAATTTATTATTATTGATAAGAATTATTGAATTAATAAATTAAAAGAAATATAATAACCAACAATCTTCAAACAAAGTGGTTTTTCTAGTATTAATTTATTTATTGAAAAATTTCATATACATATGTATAATAAAAAAAAAAAATATTTATTTTCAGGTACAAATGCAAACGAACAGTTTGCCATAATAAAATAATTTTGTCCAGGTAGAATGGTATTTTGGACCACTGTGCAACGCCTACACGACTTAAAGTAACTCCTTCATACAACGAAGCAAATGGGTCCTAGAGTAACACCACCTTACACATCCGCAGTGCAATGGATCTATTTTTTCTCTAAACGCAACCTCATCGAGGGCCGGTACTAACCAACCAACCAAGTTTCAAATTAAGTGATGCGATCACACACTAAAAACACTTCTAGAAAAAAATGTTGGGAATCTTAAATTTAATGAAACAAGTCACAACAATTCCTCCTCAGTTAGCTCAGACACCACCCATCGAATATGCATTATACAATGACCTGTCATCCATCTGATATCGTCACTTTCAAGGCAGAATCTATGAATGAGGGATTCGTATGTATTTTTTGCAGAAAACAACAGGCACTGATCATTCATTAGCACTTTTGTTCAAAGATGAACGGCAAAGTGTACTAGTTTGATATACGTATGAGCGTATGCCCATACTTTGCTCTGACATCATTAGAACTGAGTAGAAACCGAAACAAAACTTTTGTTGCCGCGGCGAACTTAAAACCAAAACAAAGGCAAATATTGTAAAACACACTTAAAAAATGTTAAATATTTTTATTAGAAAAAAAAAATTGCACTGTACAGAGTTATATATAAAATACTGTTTCTAAACTACACTTCGAACTCTAATGGAAGTGATGGTGTCCTCCAAATCCATGTGGGTAGCCACCATAACCATGACCGTAGTAGGATGGTCCATGATAATGTCCAGGCACTACGGGGTAACCAATACCAATTCCATGTCCATATCCATATCCATGTCCATATCCACCATAGCCGATGGGTCCACCACCGTATCCAAATCCTCCGTATCCAAATCCACCGTAGATTCCACGTTTCTCTGTCTTTTTACTCTCACCCTCTGGAGTGGCAGGAGAACAGACAGCAGCGCCAATCAACAGAACAATAACACATGCACTCTGAAATGGATATACACAAATGATCACAATTAAGATGTTCATCCGTGTGACAAATATTTAGCTCACAAGGAATTTCATGATGACAACTAATGTATGGATTTAATTAGCTCGGTAAAGATTGTAACTACTTGAACCGCAGAACTGTTTCTGATGCTTGGAATCTAGCTGCAAAAGGTATTTATACCCATATTCAGGGGAACGAGCTCATAAGGGCATAACCACTCTCGTCGTCTGTTTTTCTCCTCTTCGGATGGCAATAGATGAGGAAATGCAATGGATACTGTGTACTGCAGCACTGCATTGTGGCTGAGAGGGGAAGTACACAGTCGATGACGTTTGCCGGTAAAAGATTTCGATTTCAGGGCGCTTCAAGCAACTTTTCGCTTTTTTTTCTTGCGATTTTGTTTACTATTGTTCTGATGGATTTCCCAATCGTCCGATGGGTGGTATAGAGGTCAAGATGGGTGGGTGGTTTGTGATTTCTGATTGAATCTCCTTAAGGCGTGTTGTAAATGTGATTCAATATTAAAGACAGCAAGGTCGCTATGAAGAAAGAGTTGTTTCATGTATCGGATTAACGCTGGATAATTGTTTTGAGATTTATTTATTACCCACCCAAGAGTAGGACTAAGTGCGGCTAATTGCTGCTGGTCAGAGCCGCTTGGGAATAAATGCTCTGGGGAGAGTGCTGACTGGCGAATTAAGTAGGTATTTCATTCTGGAGGTTATATCCTTCAGCCCAAGCTTAAACGTGGTCCGCCAGGGGGGTTTTCCCAGGAGACGCACAGTAATTTTCCACCGTATTGGTTTCGCATAACCTGTACCACTGCATTCATTTTGTTAGCTTTATAACTCCGGCTATGAGATTCGAGTCCATGTAGGCGTTTCTAATCTTTTCATAGTTATATTCAACTTCATGTTAAAAACCTATATATCTAGAAGTTTTCTGAAAGAGCGTAGGATCTAACCACAGCAAATGAAAGAGAAGAGTTAGGCTATTATAGACGATAAGTGGGTACAAATCAAGCTACAAATGAATGTGAATAAATGAATGAATGAATAAGTGCGTAAATGAACAAATAATGAATGAATGACTGACCTACATATTTACTTAGGCGGCGCTACAGTTCGGGGTGAACCTAGGCCTCAACCAACAAGCCTCTCCAATTAGCTCGGTCTTAAGCTAATTGCCTCTAGTTGCAAGTTGGTCGAGGTTTCCTTGAACTTGTGAGCGCGACCTACGGCGAGGATTCCCTCTACTGCGTTGTCCTTCCGGATTAAATTCGAAGATTCTGAATGACTGACTGCATACTCTGAATGCAAATCGTGGTTCCAACTTCACAACCAAGTGAGTAGTCACTTCAAATAAAATCTAACATATAACGGATGTCTATACAAGTCTTCCTCTCATTTCCATGCCTCAAGTCGATCTACTAGCCTTCGAGGCACCAGGTTACAGTACACCAAAACAGACAGCATATGCAAACATTGGAAGCAACAAATTTAAAGAACTGCTGACCGCACTGACTGCACTGAACGACTAGTGGCTACAGTATTGCCTTCTTTAATCTTCCTTGAACTTCTAATATTCTTCATATGGCTTAATATTTAGTCCTGTTCCCAACTAAAACTCTAAAAAAAATCCCTAGTTCGTTGACAAAAAACAAATATTTGGCGCAACAGGGCCTAGCTTCTCGCAACCACTCATGTTGTGTGCGTTATATTTTTCACACGAATGGAAGGGACCTCCAGTTTTAATGCCGAATCCGAACGGCGATTTGAGAAGCTTTTTCGTGACAACAATACTCTCGGATGTTTGTCAGACGCTCGCAAGAGGTGGGACCGTGAAAACACTTTTGGTATTTTCTGGGATTCGAACTTGGAACCTCATGCGTAGTGATCCGACACACTAACCACTTACGCCACGGCGCCCAGTTCGTTGACACCTTAGAAGTGTGTTTATAATATTTTGCAAGTACAGAAAACCGGTCAAGTTCAAGGATTCACGCAACAATCAGATTCAATATTATTGTAAACTTTATGTCATAGCAAACCGGTGCAATTAGTTTCATTGGATGCTATAATCCTTTTCAGTGCGAAAACATTAATGGTGCTGCAACCCATGACATAAATTTACCAACGATTAAAATATCTCAATTAATCGAGAGATAAAATTTATCGTAGCCGATGGGCATGGCAGCAACCTGTTCCAGTAGAAAAGCCTTTTGTTTTACCTTTTCTTGTTTTGTTAACAGCTATAAACTGAATAAAAGGTACATAGTGGTGGTGTGTTACAAAACTAAAATAATTGTCCTAAATGGGTTGATTTGTTTGTAGTATACTAACAATAGTATGGAATATATACTGATATCGTAAGCGGTTAGCTTAGTGGATGTTTAGTGGAACACCTTCATAGATAAGGCAATAACTGGGCAGCCTGTAAAAGGCTTTGCTAAGCGGAGTGTGTTGTTAAAAACCTTGGGGAAATTATTAATCGACTTTTTGGGAAGGCTTGTGTGTCAATTGGTTTAAAATGATAGTTAGATTTGAACCAATGGCTACATTTAAATACTGTCGTGGTAAATACCATAAATCAAAATGCTTAAACCTGGCATTCACTTTTGTGGGGTGATTAAAGCGGTAATAATGTTTATAGTGGCAGTCAGGTTGCGCTTAACCCTTTAACTGCTTCCAAAATAGTTCGTGAAACTAAAATCTCTTTGAACTCGGTCGCAAGGCTGAATTCTTTGTCTCTTATCTGGGTCCCAGGGCACAGTGCGATCCTGAGGAACGAGATCTCCGATTAGATTGATAGACAAGGCTCAAAGGAGGCTTTCTTAAGTCCCGAATCTGCGTTGGGTCTCCCTGCATCTTCGGTTAGGACTCCAATGACGATTCGGTCTCTCACGAACACAATTGTGTGTGGCATTACTCTGCAGGATATAGGTTGACGAAACGAATATTCCCGGACGTCTACTAGAAATCAGCGGCATTCTTGCTGCCTCTCAGTAGAAAAGACTGCAGACCACTTATTAGCGTCTTCGCAGGGCACTTCGCTTTCGCCAAGCACCTTAACGTGCTGGGCTTAAGTGAAACTACAATCTGCGACGATACTGCGGAACATTATCTCTGCGAATGTCCGACCTTTGCTCGTAAAGGACATACAATGGCGGACACAAAGAGAATAAAACGTATTCTACAGCTAACGTTATATTTATATTCTACAGGTTTGTAGACAAAACGTCAAAATTTATTACTGGATTACATAGGTAATCTCGAGAGCGCTCTCTTCTGTCAAAAACGACGAAAATTCTCAGTTCTCGAACAGGTTTTCGTAAAAATTCGCTGTTTTGGGAGGGTAAGCGATCAGATCTATTAATTCGATCTACACACGGCCTTAATGAGACTAGATAACCTTCTATTATATTCACCGATGACGAATCATTTTAGCGGAAGAAGAGTATAGTAGTCTATTGTGCCTCCTACTAATACCTTAGGAAGACCTGTAGTCTTAAATGAGCTTCGGCTCGATTAGTTCATCTTTTCGCGAAGACTGCTTTCGGAATGCTGTCCAAAAAATGTTGGAGCAATGCAATCCGCTCCAATGTTAAATCCGTACTATTTTATGGGTGTAACAATTGAAAAATAACCACACTGTCACAAAAATGGTGCAAACGTTTCTCAAACAGTATCTACGAAGTATCCAGTGGAATCCGTTAACCCAAGATGCCAGAATAGCAGGTCGACAGGGTAGTGCATTGCATAGAACAATAGAGAAAGAGTCACTGCAACTGGGGAAGAGTTGGAGAGATTTAAAACATATCGCTAGAAAACATATTTAAGAGATATGAGCACGTAAATGTAATAGAGGCCATAGGACCTGCAAGGGGATACAGGATATAAGTATATCCCTCATCGTATAGGCCTCTATGCATGTTAGACACCGTGGGGGAAAATACTGGAGTGCATCATAAGTGATAGATTGGAGAGTGCAATCGTTGAGGCAGGCGGCCTCGCAGATCGCCAGTATGGGTTCCTTAAGGCATAGTCAATGGTCGATCCCATCGACGAAATCGTGAATACCATCGAAGGAAGACGATGGCAAACAGAGTACCAGACTACCTGCGGAAGATAATGAAGGACTATTTCAGAAATATGATACTTCGCTACGACACCGACGATGGAACGAGGCAGTATAACGTTACAGGCGGTGTGCCTCAAGGCTCCGTAATAGGTCCGCTACTGTGGAACTTAATAAATGTCGTCCTCAGACTTAAAATCCGACGAAATAGCAATCATTATAGTAACCAAACTCCATGAGGAATCGAATGAAGCTATCGGAATGGTTCAGGGCTGGTTAGTACACATGGGCCTGCAACTTGATGTAAGGGTAACTTTTAAGCAACATCTGCAATATGCAGCTGAGAAGGCAGCAAAAGCAACGGTGACACTGTAGCAACCATTATAAAGGGGCAGCGAAGACAGGAGGTACAACGAAACTGAAACACACTGTCACTGAGAACGGACTCAGTTTCTTCTTTAAAAGATATAAGTAGAACACTTTCTCCAGTTTAGTTTCTACGAAGAATCAGAGAATGATATTTGAAACTTGCTCAAACATTTGATTCTCTTGTGAGTCAATGCGCCACAAGTCTCCAGAATATGTTCCGGAAACTCAATATCTTCCTCTACTATACCTAGTTTTCTGAGGTGTTCGTTGAGTTTGCAATGCCCTGTTAGGAGCATGTCAGCAAACGTAAGTTATTCTTATCTGATACATGCTTAAAATCATCTCCAGTTATAGTTCTCCAATAGTTTCCTAGCACTCCCACACAAGATGAGACCTGACAACGTTTATATCAACTCCTTTGAAGGCTTCTCGACTATCTGACCGTACAGATTCTGGTTTCTTGCCCATGGATTCAGAGTGCTTAGGTTAGGTAGGTTAGGTAGATGGGTGCCTTGTGACAAGGAGTCACTGCTCACTTAGACCAACAGTACGGGTCCATTGCGCCCAATCATTTAACCCTGAAAACGCTGTAAAGAAAATCCGCCGTTAGAACCACCCAGAAAGTGATATGAATCTCAGGAGGTCCGCTAGCTCAACACTACCCAAGTCCTCCAGCTCCGAGAAGAAGTAACTACCAAGAGTCCTCATTCTTCTGACGGATAGGGCAGGACAGTCACACAACAGGTGACGAACAGATTCAATTTCTTCTTCGTCCCTGCAACTTCTGCAATAGTCTTTATGCAGCACACCGAGTCGTTCCGCGTGAACGCCAATGGCACAATGTCCGGTAATTATGCCAGAAATGACCCGTGCGTTATAACGACTAAGTTTTACCAGAGAGGTTGATCTCTTCTTGCTGTAGGCTGGCCATAGCGCCCTGGACATAGCGCATGTTTCCAGATGAGCCCAGCGTCTGTTTGCTCGACCGGTGGCTTCATCCTCTATTTTTTCCGCAAGGAGCTGATCGGGATTGCTACAGAGGGGAGGGCCAGCGATAAGTGCAGCGCCGACCCTTTTCTAGCAAGCTCGCCAGCCCTTTCGTTACCTTCGATATCCATATGCCCTGGTACCCAGCAGAGGGTCACCGCATTGGCTCTGGATATCTCGTTTAAGAGTGATTTACAGCTTCTCACGAGCCTCGACCTAACTACGACAGAGTCCAGAGCCTTAACGGCTGCCTGGCTGTCTATATAGACCGTGATCGTTTTGCCAACGATATTACTCTCGCGTATAATTTCAGCAGCCTGTATAATGGCTGCGACCTCAGCCTGGAAGACGCTGCAGTCGTCGTTTATTCTAAAAGAGCGGTTTATTCCTAGGGCATCACAATAAACTCCGGCTCCCGTGCCAACGTCCATCTTAAAACCGTCGGTATAGAGAGCCAACTCCTTTTTCTTCATGGTTCTACGATTCTTCCAGTATATTCTATCGGGAATTCTTGTAGTGAATCTCCTTTCGAATGCTAGCGTCGGATTCATGTGATCAGTTCCCGCCAATCCGCCAATCCAATATTTTCCTTCCAGTTAAGTTTGGAATCTAGAACTACACCCAGATACCGAGCTGAACTTGAGATACTTAGTTCAGTGCCACCAATATTTGGGGGTCTTTGATTGATCTCCTCTTAGTGAAGAGAACTACTTCCGTCTTTGAAGGATTCACTCCCAGCCCTTTGATGTTGACCCAGTTGTCCACTAGTTGTAGCGCGAAATTGAGCCTTTCACTTAAAACTGGAGGCAATTTTCCCGAAACCAGGATAACGACATCGTCCGCATAGGCCGTCACGTTGAAGCAGTTTTCCTTCAGTATTACCAAGATCTCATCCACCACAAGGAGCCGTATTAGCGGGGACAAGACTCCACCTTGGGGTGTTCCCCTGCAGACCCTTCTCCGGATGGTTACATCTCCTTGCGTTGAGGATATTATCCTTGATTGAAGCATCTGCGCAATCCAGTTGCAGAGGCCGGTGCTGACATGTGCTCTGTGCAGACTGCTCAGGATTGCGTTAGAGCTTACGTTGTTGAACGCTCCTTCAATGTCCAGGAACGCCCCAAGAGTGAACTCCTTGAAGTGGAGGGATCATTCTATGCTCGATACGACCCGGTGGAGGGCCGTGTCTACCGATCTGCCGCAGATGTATGCGTGTTGTGATTTAGATAGGTAATCATCGCCGATCACACCTCTTATATATACATCTATCAAACGTTCCAAAGTTTTCAGCAAAAAGGACGATAGACTGATAGGTCTCAGGCCTTTTGCATTTGTATGGCTCGCTTTCCCTGTTTAAGGAATGAAAACAAAGCGCACCTCCCGCCATGCTTTAGGAACATAACCTAGCTTAAGGCATCCTGTGAAGATACGTTTGAGCCATGGAATAGCAATATCCACTGACTCTTGCAGCATCACAGGTCGAATGTTATCCATTCCTGGTGCCTTATATGGAGCAAATGATTTAATTGCATACGCTATCTTGTCATCATCTATTATATAACCCACCTCTTCCACACTTATTCCCGATGTCGTCTCTGGAATGGTTAGATCATCTCCAGAGATTAATGTACATCCAGGAAAGTGAGTACTCAGTAGCATATCCAGCGCTTCCTCGTGTGATTCTGCCCAGGTGCCATCGCTTTTCCTGATATTGGATTCCGGCGTTGGTGTCTTGGCCAGGACCTTCCTTAGGCGGGACGCTCAGAGTGCTTAGTTTTTAGCCGTAAACACCCCTGAAATAATTCCTTCCTTAGTTCTTAACTCGCTTGTGTACCACCTTAACCACCTGCCCAGTCTCTAGATTGTGGATTCATTGCTGCGTAAGAAAATAAATTTCAAAGTTGAATTTGCTGATGCTGTCAGGTAAGTGCCTAGTATTCTTAGGCATCCAGTTACTACCACCTAGCAAAGTTTAATAGCTGTGTGTGTTTCTGGATAAAACGTTAAGAAATCAGGAAATCAATGTCAAAGATGTAATCATACAACTCATAAAATGCTGCCCTGCATATGTATAAGTTTGATCACACTGAGTCCGTCAGTCAGTATGGGACACCAGGCGGCTGGACTTAAGTCTATTCCAAAAAAGGAGATTGGAACAGCCTTTTTCAATATACGTAGGTGGCTCAACACAAGTTCTTCTTTTTATCTTCTTTTTCCTTTCTAGTGGTGGAAAGTGCAAGTCTTCAGACATCAATGGATCCGTTCAAACATACGGGATTCTTACCTTAAAACACCCCTGTCTGCTCATATTATACCATCTTCCTCCTCGGAACACTATCAAGTATTTTTTTTTTTTTTGCGGGATAAATCTAAACGTTTTCTGTTCCTCATTCAACTATTTTGTCTTGGACTCCAATGGAGATTTGCTGCCTTCTTTTTGTTTGGTTGAGTTCCTCATATAGTCGCTGATATGTTTACGATTCAATCCTATGTACGCTGCAATGAAACATAAAGGCTTGGGTATTTCCTGCGTTTTGGAACTGCTCTACTTTTGTCCGCAGCCGTGCTTGTTTGTGAATCTTGAACAATGGAAAAGAAATGTGTACATCTTTGTGCTTGTACTTTTCTGTGTAGATATGAACGAAAGCCTGGTCAGCAGTTGACTCAGGTAGAAATGTATTTCGCTGTGTCGCCACGTTTCTATGTTTAGTATCAACCGATAAGTCCATCACCTTCCAAGCCTCCATGGACGAATACTTAATCGCGATCTAAACCAAGATACTCCATATCGCAGTATGCCGAATTAATGAAGTTCGACCTCGCTGTCACTCTGTGCTTTGCAAAAGGCACGGTTGGTTTACAGCTGATGACCTATAGGCCTATAAGTCTACATCTTTGCGATCTACAAGGATGACTTTCAAATACCCGCATACAACCAACCATAGTTCGAATACTCTCCCACACCCAAAGGCCCTCGGCCAATGTTAAACGGAACATAACACTCCTTAAACATTGGAGTTCCCTGACTTACGCAATACTCCAAATCACATAATGCAATCCCATCAGCGAATTGGATAGAATTTCAACAGATGTCGCAGTCGCAGTAAAAGACAATAAAAAAAAAATTGTCATTCATTCGATACTATAGCCGGAGTCAACGTCTCTCCATTCGTCTGCTTTCAATTGTTTTTCTCCACTTTCTAGCTTCCCTGTCAGGGTATCGGGTTTAGGCAACGTATAATTATTGAGTGCTCCCAAAACAATGATTTCCAGGCAGAGCAGTAGACTATCATTATCATCGATTCGTGGTTTTCGTAGGCAAAGCACGTCTTCTTACCTTAAATACGCTACTGCTGCTCACCGAAGCATCATCATCATCGATTTGCAATCGTTTTGATGGATTCCATCGTCGCGCGCATTACTTTGAGAAGAGGTATTACCTCCTAACATGGGTATAATTGAGATTTATTGGTCATAGAATCGGAACGATCCGATGCTTGGACAGAGATGCTAGAGACAACATAGTTTGGTTGCATAACTTTGTTGCATACCAACGACCTTGGCTGAAGACCAACAGACTGCATAGAGCAACGTTTTGTTCCTGCAGTAGATACGATGCTATTGTATGCGCAATGATGCCCATTGGCGGTCACGATTCTGATTAGAATCACTGTGCGAAACCCTTTGAAACAAAGCGCGCCTATTTCACTCTCAGAATGAAATTAGCATCGCAGACAAACTGAGTGCATGTGAGTAATGCAATAAATATTTTAATTAATATTAATTCAATGCGATGATGCCTTTTTGATAAGAATATCATTTTCAAATTCAAGTACCAGCCCCTTTTATTGATTCTAGTTCCTGGACTGGAAAATGATTGCTCATTGTTTATATCGACTATTTTTTTCTTATGGCATATGGATGCTTCTTAATAAGTGGTGATTCGTTTGTGTCATATTCGTAATAAGACGAGGGAGACACAGTGTTGTCACTTTACCACAATTGTGGTAGATCTACCACAGTTTTGAACGTTTTTCAAATCGACCACATCTACATCGGACCATGTACCAATGTTACTTTTATAAAATCCACCAACCTTTTTTTAAATCTACCACATTTTTTGTCCAATCTACCATTTTTTTTTCTAAATCCAAGTGACAAAACTGCCGGAGACACCTCTTTTGCTGTTTTTCTTTCTTAAAAAAAAAGTTTCCGAGGTTCAGTTTTTTTTTATAGAAATACTAGCTGTCCCCGTGGCTCAGCCCGCATTTCAAAAACATATTATTCGTTCATTTTCCAGATTCAGGACAACATACGATCTATGGCATTAAATATTACGAAGAATTTTTCTATCGAAGCGACCAAGAATATCTTCATCCGCTTTCATTGAAGTTCGCGTTTCAGCGTCGTAAAGTAGGATTGGGATGATCAGGGCCTTATATAGAGTCTCATTAAATGTTAGAGATAGGGCTTTACTGCTGACAGATAGGGCTTTATCTTACGAAAGATAGAGCACGACCGGCTCAGTTGGTGTTGCCACGTTCAAAGAAGAGATTATCTGAACCCTGTTAAAAAGGCAATATCAATGAACGTTCCAAAGACATCGCGAGGCACGAGGGGCAGGCCTATAAACGCCTGGATCACATAAATGCATATGCAAGCAGTTGTACGAACTTTTGATAGATTGTGCCTCTGGTGTTAGCTTGTAAGTTCCGCACAATCCGTTCAAGTACAATATTAAAGAACTCGCATGACAGCGCGTCAGCTTGTCTAAAACCTTTTTTTAACATCAAAGGTCTCGGTAAGGTCATTACCGACCTTGATGAAGCAGCGAGTGTTCTCCATCGCCATACTGGACAAACAGACAAGTTTGTCAGGGATGTCAAAACTAGACATGGCTCTATATAGCGCTTCTCTATAGATGCGGCCTTAAAATCGATAAAGAGATGATGAGTAACGGTTTGGACTTCTTGCATTTTCTCCGGGATCTGTCGCAGTATGAAGATTTGATTGATGGTGGACTTTCCTGGCCTGAAACTGCACATAGGGGCCAATTAGGCTGTTAATAAAAGGTTTCAGGCGATCACACAATATCACAGAAAAGATCTTCTATGCGATGTTGAGGAGACTGATACGTCTATAATTCGGGTAGTTGAGGGGGTCTCCTTTCTTGTGGATCGGCCAAGGTCGGAAGACGACTTATACACCAAGTAATGCCCCTGTTTGATGTCAATAGATATTCCAGCGATAAAGTGGAAACTCCAATGCATTTAACACTTCAAAAATAACCAGAACTTGCTGAATGCTTCAAACTTACAGAAAACGTATGGTGACGTGTATCTGTTAAAAATTATGGAATTCGATTCTTCTAATACTTGTATGGGATCGCAGGAGGACTAAAACTACAATAGAAGAAGATTGGAAAATATTCTTTGTAAATCCATCGAGGACTTAGTTCAAAAATTGCAGTTACATATTGTATGAGCATCCATCAGCTAGGAGAGGAACGACGTCCTCAGCATGCAGCCATTTATACGGACGATTCCAAGATAGATATCGCAGTAGGCGCAGTGATCGTATCTGACTCGTTAAGTCTGTCCAAATCATACAGACTTCCGAAACGCAGCATCGTTTTCCAAGTAGAGATCCTAGCAGTGACAATAGCCCTCCGTGGGACGGTGATGAAGGGAATACCGCGAGAGGATATCACCTTTTTCATTGACAGCCAGGCAGCGATTAAAGCAATACCTACTATCGAAATCAAATCAAAGATATTTGAGTACTATCGAAAAGAGTTTAGGGTTCTTGAAACACAGCGTGAGGTAAAACTCTGTTTGGTCACTGGACATGAGGGCATTCCAGAGAAAGCTGACAAATTGGCTAGAAAAGGCTTGACATTAAACCCGAGGGGGATATCCCGCCGTGTACACCCTAACACAAAGCAGAGAATATAGCTATTTGTCAAGCAAATAACAGATGGAATACCGATAGACTTATTCTAAAAGATAAAAGAACCTTATCTACTCTTCTAGGAGCAGTGGCAGAGCATAACTCAAGAACACTTTTGCAGATACTGCGGTGACGAGGAAATCTATGAAGACACAACCCACTTCCACTTAAGGCAGAAATTGGTTGGTAGACATTTTCTTCAAGGATATACGATATACTTTTCTTTTTTTTCTCTTATCGGATGGACACAAAGTACTTACTACTACTTAACTACCAAATGCCTGTGGGCCATATGTTCATCACCTGCTCACTTTCAGCAGTGACGGTTTTGAAACCAAGATTGACTACCATTTGGTAGGCAGTTTCATGAAGCCTCGGCTAATAGATTGCAAAGTGAACCTGGGAGAGGAGATCGCTCAGCAACACCGTCTCCTGCTAACAGAAATTTTTATGAAGACACCAAAGAAAAGCAAACAAACAAGGGTCCCTGAGAAAATCAAGTGGTATAATCTGCGCAAAGAAAAAGCCGAGGCTTTTGTTTTCCTGATGAAAAATTACCTATCACACATCAACGGAGCTGAGAATGAAGAGTGCAGAGCACAAAATATTTGGGATTTCCTACATCGAACTTGCTTAAAGAAGCCCAAACAACTGCTAGAAGCTTCAAAAGGCCAAAAAACATGGTGGTGGAGTGGTGAAACTAAAGAAGTGATAAATGGGAAGAAAGCGGCTTTCAAAGCTTGGTCAAAGTTCCCCTCTAATAATAGAGACGAAAAAGCTCGCCTCGAAGTGGAATACAGATGTTGCAATAAGAAAGCGAAGAAAATTTGCGCAAAGCTTCAAGCAAAGAGTACGGAGACCTGTATCGCTGGAGCTGGAGAAAATATATTTCCCGATTGCTGATGCAAGCCAGGCTATCCAGGAGCTGCGACGACACAATATGAACAGGAACGCAATCATCTTCAAAAAAGCCACACAAAGAAGGAGGAATGCTTAAGAGATTCGTTCGCCAAGGTTCATTAACAATGTTCATGGTTAACTTCTTTTGAATGACGACAAAATTATGCAGAGGTGGCGGCAGTATTTTGAACGACTCTTGAATGAACAGTTTTCCCGGCTATACTTTCCAAGAGCCACCCCTAACTGTGAGGAAATACCCGACATTACAGTCGCAGAAGTTAGTGAGGCGATCAAATACTCTAAAAAACGAAAAGCGGTTGGGCCAGACGAGATGCCCTCTGAGTTCTGGAAAAAGATGGGAGACATCGTGTTCAGATGGCTCAGAATTCTCATCTCCAAATTTATGCCCAATCAATGGAGGGAAAGCTACCTTCTCCATGTCTACAAAGGGAAGGGTGATACGCGAAACTATGATAACTACCGTTCGAACAAGCTAATGTCACACACCACAAAGACCGTTGAGCGGGTATTAAGTGACCGACTGCGAAAAATAATACGGCTATCTGAGTATAAGGATCGTAATGGAAAAACATTGCGATTCCTTAAAGGATTTGTATATTGTATTGGTTGACTTCGGCATTCGACAGACAACCACGATATCTGATATGGGTGGCGCTAAGACATCGAGGGGTTCCTGAAACCTTTTTGCAGATGATCATGAATATGTACGAAGGAGCAGAGGCAAGAGTAATTTGCTCGGCTGGAGTAACCGAAGAGTACTCAATCAAAATCGGAGCGCACAGGTCCTTGCAGACTACTTGTGTTGCCCGTTCTCTGCTCCACTCAGGCCTATTCCAGACATTTATTTGAATCGAACAGTGCTTCCCAAATGCAAAAAGTTCAAATATCTGTGATCTACGATTAATAGCAAAGCAACCTGTGATGACAACATCAACCATCGCGTAAGCGTAGAGTGGTTGAAGCGGCGAGAAAACTGCGCTATCTTCTGTAACCGAAAAATGTCCCTAAGTTGAAAGAAAGGCTCTACACCCCAGCGTCCAGCGCTCACATACGGGTCACAATGTTGAACAATGTACAAAAAGTATGAGAGTAGATTATGAAGATGCTTCGCATGACAGCAGGAGTGACAAAGCTTGATCGAATAAGCATTTCGAAGATCCGTGGAAGCCTTCACTTCAAAGAAACGATCTTACGAAAAATAGAGCACCACGTTCAAAGAAGAAATCATTTGAACCCTGTTAAAAAGACAATATTAATGAACGTTCCAAAGACATCGCGAGGAAGGAGAGGCAGGCCTATAAACGCCTGGATCACACAAATGCAGCGACACCAGCATTTGATTGGCCTCAGTGACTAGGTAATCCCAAATCGGGAGGCCTGACGATATTGTCTGAGATCAAATAGGCGAACCTCACAGGCGGATCAGTAGAAATGCGATGAAGTGAGAGAGTTATGATCCCTTGTTTTCGGATCATAAACATCACCGAAATAGGAAGAAGAAGAAGAATTGTTGAACAGTTCAAATTTCCCCACTTCTTAATGTACATATACGGATTAACTCAAAATATTTTTAAAAATTAAATGCTTAGATGGACCTTAACAATTTATCGATTTGGTGCATTAATTATTGTTCTAAGTTAAGTGTTAGAAAATGTTTTGCTATCTCATTCGTAAGAAGTCTTGCTATTGAAAGATCTCGGGATGTTTATTGATTCAAAACCTTTGTTTCTCATGTCGAATATATAGTTGCGAATCTTAATTCACTATTTGTTTTGGAATGAATGAATTTGATTGATTTTTATTTTCATTTTTCATCATTTACTTATAAAAACAAATCAAGATAGCATGGCTTTGCTGTCTGCCGATTGACAACTAGATTTTAGCAGTATATATGTATTATATTTAGATTCTAATTTAGTAAAAATAAAAATAGAGACCAGAACGGAATATACCAATATATTATACTAATAACACGATTTTCCTTCAAAAATGTTCTTGAATTATTCTCGCGCGATAGGCCAAGGCGATTTTGCAGTGTTCGAATAATTGAGGAACATTCAACTCATTGTTCATCCGATAAATAATCGGTACCGAAGACACTACGCCGAGTTTCCCTTAGAGTTGGGCACTTTCCAACAAAGTGAATCGTATCCTCCCGTTCACCTACATTACACATGCCACATATGGTAGGAAGGTCTTCTCTATGAGGTATATAGTTTATATTCAGAAATTCTCCTCTCAATTTGATAATTATCGATATTTCCTCCACTTTGTGCTCGTCCCGGAAATAATTAAGATGCCCTAGATTGTGACTTAGACGCCTGTAGACTATTCTGAAGCGAATTCGATGCCTCTTCTAAGAATTTCTCACGATACTTTAAATCCACGTTCGCAATTAGTTCGTACAGCATTGACTTCCAGGTCCTGTAATCCGCTGTTTGCAAGTTTAATTCCATCCCACATTCTCGGGCTAGGTCAAGCCAATCGCCATACCAGCTGCTCGCGTTGGATATAATCGTACAAGCTGCCTTTCTAGGCAGTCTTTCCTCTGGCATTCGTAGAACTTTAAGAACATAGTCCACCTGGAGTTTTAGGGTCTTGATGAAGCGAGGAGCTACCCCTGTTTCGAGCATAATAAGGTAGTTCGGCGTGCTAGGTGGCAGACGAAATATTCTTTTTATGAAGTACCTTAAAAGCTTCTTCACCGTATCATATTTTTTAGCTCCCCATACTTGAGCCGCATAAAACAAAATGGATTCGGAGGCTGCTTCAAATATCTTGTACTTACAGCTATGGGCAATCTACTTATTACAAAAGCTTCTTTTCCAGGTCATATTGCTAGCGGTTTTGGCTTTGGAGAGCTTTTCCTTCAGATGCTTTTCCATGCTTAAATTTTTGGTAAAATAGACTCCAAGATATTTATACTCGTTGACTACCTCTACGGCTTCTCCATTATAGCTCCATTTTTCGTTGCCACAATTCCTGCCTCGCCCTTTTTTAAAAATCGTTACTTTTGATTTCTCCAGATTTACAGTCAGGTTCCACAAGCTGCAGTACTCCGAGAGTCAATTTATCATTAACTGGAGAGTTTCCGGGGATTGTGCCAGCAAAACTATGTCATCGGCGAATAGAAGGGCCTTATTAAGCGTTCCTGCATACTCGATGCCTCCTGGTAAGAAGTCGACCACGTCTTCGATGAAAAGCGCAAAAAAACAGGGACTCAATGCACAACCTTGTCTCACACCAGACTTCGTTTGAAACCAATCCGAAACCTCATTACCATTCCACACTGCTGCTTGGGTATCTCCATATAGGCCTTGAAGAATTTTTCCAAATTTAGGCGTTATTCCCATGTTGAACAATTTATAAAATAATGCATTTCGGTTTACAGAGTCAAACGCCGCCTTGAAGTCAACAAAAAATGCATACAACTTCTTATTTTGGGCCAGAAAATGTTCAGCTGCACTCCTCAGTACGAAGACATGGTCAAAAGTAGAATAGCCTGACCTGAACCCCGCTTAATATTCCTTGAAAAGATGCTCTGTATTTACCCACCTAACAAGCCGTTTTTGTAAAACCGTCGTGAAAATGTTGTATGATGCATTTAAAAATGAAATACCCCTGTAGTTGAACGGGTTAGATTTACATCCTTTCTTGTGTATAGGAAAGATCAGCGCCTCCGTGAACTGTTGAATAATTGCATGCCCAAAGGTTTTATTAAACACAATGGTGATATTCCTTATCAATTCCGCAGTTCCATATTTATACAACTCCACCGGTATCCTATCCGAGCCTGGTGCTTTTCCATCTTGAAGTTCGTGTAGAGACTCCATGACTTCGGCCTGGGTAATTGGGGCATCTAGGATGAGATTGGAATATCCCGGTGCAGCATACTGGAAATAGCAGCCATTTATTTCTGGATCTAGCAGTCCTTTAAAATATCCACACAAAACTGCTGCGCTAAGGTCTCGACTAATGATGAACGGTCTTGCGTTAAGCTTCTTAATAGCTATTTGTTTCTTTAAAAGAAACTCAAAAGATTTCTCTGGTGGTACGCGAGGCGAATTAGAGGAACGGTTCTTAAACGGCGAGGATTAGTATTGAATGAGATATGCTGTAACAAAGGATGGCAATCAATGGTTCCTGCCAATAACTGGTGAACAAAAATTATGTCGGCGATATAACGACGTATCTTCTTCTTGAAGATTTAACAGTTTTAGAAAGTTCTCGTGGGGAGGTAGGTTGAACGGGTCATCCCAGCCCAGACCACGGAAGACAAAACGGATAATCTACGCTGAACAGCTTCGATTCTCAGAATGTGGACTTGGTGGTAGGATGACCAGACTTGACTGGCGTAATCAAGAAGTAGTCTGACGAAGGTCATATATAGGGTAGGGGTTAGACCAACGCTTAACAAAGCCAAGTACTGAGTTTAAAAAAAATATTTGACGCAACAGCTCTAAGTGCCTGGGCCTAGCTTCTCGCAGCCACTCGTGTTATGTACGTAATATTTTTTCACAGGAATAGAAGGGACCTACAGTTTAGTGCCGTATCCGAAGGGCAATTTGAGAAGCTTTCTCGTGACAACAATACTCTCGGATGCTTTGTCAGACGTTCGCGAGAGGTGGGACCGTGAAAAAACTTGTTGGTGTTTTCTGGGATTCGAATTTGGAACCTCACGCGTAGTGATCCGACACACTATAAGCACTTGCGCCACGGCGGCCGCTGAGTTAGCCCTATTAATTATGTTATCAATATGTGAGCAAAAGTGGAGGGTCAGAGACGATGCCCAAATCACGAATTAAGGTTACTGTGGCGACAAGCTCGTTGTTAATAGAATATGTTCTTTGAGGCAAGGGAGAGCGCTTCCTAGTGTAAGTAATTAATTGACAATTTTCAAATTAAGCTCTAAGAGGTTTTGACGGCACCAGTTGAAGAATATGTTTAGGTCAGCCTGTAGTGAAAGAGAATCACCAGTGCAAAAAATTTGTTTAGAGATCTGCATATCGTCAGCGTAGATCTGTAGGTCAGATCCCGTAATGACAAGCTCCACGTCGTTTATAGTAAGTACGACGAGCAGGCGTCTTAAATGGCTACCCTGTGGCATTCCTGACGACGCGTCGCACTGATTGGGTTTCAAACGAATGATCTAAAGACGACACTATACAGAGGGTCTTCTAGATAAACCTTAACACATGAAATAAGAATTAGTCGAAAAGCAAGTGCTTTAAGTTTGAGGAGTAAGATTTGATGAGAGACTTGATCGAACGCGTTGGAAACAAATTCAGTTAAGTTAGTGGTTGTAGATCTGCTCTTAAAGGACCCATGCTACTTGTGGAGAAGATTAATTTGCAGTGGAAGAACATCGTATCATAAATGATACTCACAAAGAGCTTAGGTATGCTTCAGAGCTTAACAATTGGTCTTTATTCAGAAATATCACTCTTGCAGTTGCAGCCATTCTTACAGATGGGCCTAATAAAGAGTAGAAGAGAGTAGTCATCCTTGAGAAGATTTATTTTATCAACCACAGATGAAAAAGTAATATTTACAAATGTTAGGGAGGTTTGAGCGCACCTATTCATGTAACTAAAGTAGTTAGAATCGGGATCAACGTTGTCATTCGAGAAAGCTTGGCTAAAGAAATCTGCGAAAAGCTTGATGATTGCATTTGGGTCATCGGACGACCGATTTAGATTTTTAAAGTAGAAGGATAGCCGTAAAATTTCCTTTTAGTGTTGATATACTGGAAGAATCGTCTTGAGTTAGAGATAAGATCGATATAATCGAAGTAAAGAGAACAACTTCTTTTACAAATTCAGCATCTTCTTCTGTGACCGCAGTAGCTGGTCCACCTGAGCGAGGGTCATCTTCAAGAGACTCATGTCTGACTAACTACTGGACTAATGAATTCTTCACCATTTTTCATAAACGACTTCAAGGAATAATGGAAAAGAATATTTTGTTTCCGGAATTTTTTTCAAGTGTAGTAGAAAATAAATTCCAAGGAATACTTGGACCTTATTACGTGTTCAAGCGTTTTCTATTTACAAAAACTCCAAACAACACCCAGTGAAGAATTTAGATGGTAAACTTCTGATTTCAGATGAGGATCAGCTCACTAGATGGAGAGATCATTTCGCTACAGTCCTTAACCGCAGCAACAAATTCCTGAATTCGCACTGGACTTCACAGTAATACCGATATATATGTATGTAACACCAGCAGTAACATCAAGTCCCTCAAGAAAAACAAAGCCGACAGGGATACCATCAATACAAAGCGTTTTTTCCTATTTTAACATCGGATAATGAACCAAACTCTAGAAGCTGAGGCAAACAAAGTATGGCTCAAGATAAACACAGCCAAAACAAAAGCCCTGAGCACTTCTAACACCAGCATTCAACTCAACATTGCCAGACAGGTAGTCGAGAAAGTAGACAATTTCTATACTTAGGAAGTGTGGTCTCGGAAGACCGCGGTGGCACCCAACTAGATATGTTCCATGGGGAACATGCCATGCAGGCCCGTGCAGGGACGGGTTAAGAATATCACTGCAGCGCACCCCCAACAACTAGCGCTTGTCGTAAAAGGCGACTAAGGGGACAAATCAGATCTAGGCAATATAACACCCAAGTGAGCCTAGCGACACATATACTACCATAAAAACCCTCCCACAAGTGTGCATGCGAGTCCGTGGGTTGACACGACTGGAGATCACCGGTGTCATAAAAGAAAGATCAAGCAATACTAAAACAGGAGCATGCACGTGTCAAACAACAAACACCATCGCAATATGGTGCAA
The DNA here is from genome assembly GCA_945910035.1 of Brachypalpus laphriformis. NCBI lineage: Eukaryota > Metazoa > Arthropoda > Insecta > Diptera > Syrphidae > Brachypalpus > Brachypalpus laphriformis. The sequence goes on along the minus strand of OX246753.1, from coordinate 112,262,614 downwards.
AAATTGTATTGCAAAACTGTATCATTATGATAATACTTGCAAAAAGGAAAGGCACTACCCCGCCAGGCACTACCACTGCTGTGCGTGGTACTGATCCTGGACCGAGCAGAAATGTTCGGGTCAGAGCTATACGGATTCCGGGGGCTAGCAACATAATGAAACAGTTTGGACGCAATTTAAGGGTCGCGAGTTGGAACGTTGGAAGCATGACCGGTCGAAGTTACGAGCTGGAAGAGATGATGAATAGAAGGCGGGTGGACATCTTGTGTGTCCAAGAGACGAAATGGAAAAACACCGGGAATCGGGCGCGTTTCTTGGACGTTAGGACAAAAGATTACAAGATGTTCTACTACGGAACGGAAAAGGCTAGGAACGGAATCGGTATCATCCTTGCGGCAGAGCTACTTGGAAACGTCTTGAGCATTTCGAAGTCCAGCGACCGTTTGATGTCTCTCAAACTAGTAATACAAGGAGAGGTGTGGAATATTGTCAGTGCATATGCTCCCCACGATGGGTACAATCAGAGAGATAAAGATGCATTTTGGCTAGATTTCCACAATCTCCTTAAGGACATCCCAAAGGAAGAATTTCTGTTTGTTGGAGGAGATTTGAATGGACATGTCGGGAAATCAAACGAAGACTATGAAGACTGCCATGGAGGACTAGGATATGGCACCAGGAACCTTCCTGGCGAAGACATCCTAAGCATGTGCAAATCACACGGTCTTATCGTGTTAAATACCATGTTCATCAAACAAAGCCGACACCTGATCACTTACAGCAGTGGTGGAGATGAAACTCAGATTGACTACCATTTGGTAGGCAGTTTCATGAAGACTCGGGTAAAAGATTGCAAAGTGATCCTGGGAGAGGCAATCGCTCGACAACACCGTCTCCTGCTAACAGAAATTTTTATGAAAACACCAAAGAAAAGCAAACAAACAAGGGTCTCTGAGGGCGAGGCTTTTGTTTTCGTAATGAAGAATTACCTCTCTCACACCATCAACGGAGCTGAGGATGAAGAGTGCAGAGCACAAAATATGTGGGATTCCCTACAGCGAACTTGCTTAAATAAGGCCAAATCACTGCTAGGAGCTTCAAAAGGCCACCATCAACACGCCAAAGAAACATGGTGGTGGAGTGATGAAGCTAAGAAAGTGATAAATGAGAAGAAAGCGGCTTTCAAAGCTTGGTCAAAGTGCCCCTCTAATAATAGTGACGAAAAAGCTCGCCTCGAAATGGAATACAGATGCTGCAAGAAAAAAGCGAAGAAGTGCGCTCAGCTTCAAGCAGAGAGTACGGAGGGCCTGTATCGGGAGCTGGAGAAAATATTTTCCCCGGTTGCTGATGCAAACCAGGCTATCCAGGAGCTGCGAAGACACAATATGAACAAGATTGCCACTATCTTCAAAATAGCCGCCCAAAGAAGGAAGAATGCTCAGGAGATTCGTTCGCCAAAGTTCATTAGCAATGCTCATGGCCAGCTTCTTGTGGATGACGACAAAATTCTGCAGAGGTGGCGGCAGTATTGTGAAGAGCTTTTGAATGAACAGTTTCCCCGGCTATACTTTCCAAGAGCCACCCCTAACTGTGAAGAAATACCCGACATTACAGTCGAAGAAGTTAGTGAGGCGGTCAAATACTCCAAAAAACGAAAAGAGATTGGGCCAGACGAAATACCCTCTGAGTTCTGGAAAAAGATGGGAGATATCGGGTTCAGATGGCTCAGAATTCTCATCTCCAAATTCGTGAGAGGTGATCCAATGCCGAATGAATGGAGGGAAAGTTACCTTCTCCCTGTATACAAAGGGAAGGGTGATACGCGAAACTGTGATAACTACCGTTCAATCAAGCTGATGTCACACACCATGAAGATCGTTGAGCGGGTATTAGGTGGCCGACTGCGAAAAATAATACGGCTATCTGATGATCAGTGCGGGTTTGTCTCGGGTAAATCAACCACAGATGCAATCCAAAGTATAAGGATCATAATGGAAAAACATCGTGATTCCTTAAGGGATTTGCATATTGTATTGGTTGACTTTGAAAAGGCATTCGACAGACAACCACGAGATCTGATATGGGTGACGCTAAGACATCGAGGGGTTCCAGAAACCTATGTACAGATGATTATGGACATGTACGAAGGAGCAAAGACAAAAGTAAGATGCCCCGCTGGAGTAACCGAAGAGTTCCCAATCAAAGTCGGGGTACACCAGGGAAGCGTTTTAAGTCCTTTGCTCTTTATTACAGTCCTTGATTATCTGCTTGAAGGTAAAGTGATGGACCCCAAGGTACATCAGTTATTCTTTGCTGACGATGAAGCCATCATAAGTGAGGATCCTACATCCCTGCAACGAGCACTTGATGTGTGGGTGGACGTTTTGGAGGGAAATGGGTATCGCATTAGTTCAAAAAAGACAGAGTACTTGTGCTGCCCGTTCTCTGATCCACTCAGGCCTATTCCAGACATTTATTTGAATGGAACAGTGCTTCCCAAGTCCGAAAAGTTCAAATATCTGGGATCTATGATCAATAGCAAAGCAACTTGTGATGACGACATCAATCATCGTGTAAGCGTAGGGTGGATGAAGTGGCGAGAAAATTCTGCTATCTTTTGTGACAGAAAAATGCCCCCTAAGTTGAAAGGAAGGCTCTACACCGCAGTTGTACGTCCAGCGCTCACATACGGTTCACAATGTTGGACGATGTACAAAAAGTATGAGAGTAAATTAACGGCAGCTGAGATGAAGATGCTTCGCATGACAGCAGGAGTGACAAAGCTTGATCGAATAAGAAGTTCGAAGATCCGTGGAAGCTTTCACATCAAGGAAACCATCGTACAAAAAATAGAGCGTGACCGGCTCAGTTGGTATTGCCACGTTCAAAGAAGAGATCATTTGAACCCTGTTAAAAAGGCAATATCAATGCACGTTCCAAAGACATCGCGATGTAGGAAAGGCAGGCCTATAAACGCCTGGATCAGACAAATGCGACGACATCGGCATTTCATTGGCCTCAGTAACCGAGTGATCCAAAATCGGCAGGCCTGCCGATATTTTCTGAGGTCAAATAGGCGAACCCCACATGCGGATCAGTAGAAATGCGGTGAAGTGGGAGGGTTGTGATCCCTTGTTTTCGGATCATAGCTTCGCTGATAAAAGGAAGAAGAAGAAGGGGAACATGCCATGCATGGGAATCCGCTTACCCATGCAGGCAGAACAGCGGGACGCTCTATGCAAACGTGGCGCAGGACAGCCGATACAAACCATCCAAAGGATTTAATGAAGTTTGCGATGTCGTTTACTTGTCTGTTGAACAGTTCTTCAATGTCCTTAATGAAGTATTGTCCAAGGACCTTATTTCTTAGATGGGAGAGGCCTGAGCAGTGGCAAAGAAAGTCGGTAGTATCCTCCTGAACCTCCTCGTCACCAGAGCCCCTACAAAGGTCTTAAATTGTCACATGTAACTTTTCCATGTGGTATCGCATAGTGTTATGCCCCGTCATGACTCCTATGAGAGTAGAAATGGATTTTCTATGCCTCTGCATAAGTCTATTGGTTCTTGTTCTGTCGAATATATGCCAGAGTTTCCTTGTGGTGACATAAGTATCTAAAGAGGTCCCCCTATTGTTCGCCTCCGTTAGTTTTGTTCCCTGCTTCGAGTTTGAGTGTGCAAGGCCGAATTTAGTGCTTAGCTTCCTCCAGGCAGTACGTCGGATTTCTCATTCCCTCATGTCCAGGGACCCAGCAGAGATTTACCTTGTGCTGTATTCCAAGAATCTTGAGCTCTTCTCTACAACACTTCACAAGCTTCGATTTTATTTTTGTAGCAGATATTGCTTTTATCGCTGCCTGGCTGTCGATGAAAAATGTGTTATCCTCCCGTGGTATTGCTTCATCCCAGTCTTACGGGCTGCTATTGTCACTGCTAGGATCTCTGCCTGGAAAATGCTGCCGTAGTTCGGAAGCCGAACTGACAAGAAGATACCAAGCGGTTTAACGAATATGCCTGCGCCTACACCTATTTCCATTTTGAATCCATTGGTGTACACAGCTAGGGATAGTTCGCTAGGTCTGTTGCCGTTTTTCCATTCTTTCCTGCTCGGATAGGTGCTTAGAAATGGTCTCATGAAGTCTAGGTATGACATAGATATCTATGTAGGATCGTACTATGACCCATTGTATTCGGTCTCCAGCTATCTGTTTGGCTTAATCTTACGGCACTAATAGCCGCCGATGGTTGTATAAAGATGTCTACCGGAAGCAGGTTGAGAATGGCCTGGAGTCCTGCTGTAGGTGTCGTTCTCATTGTACTGGTAATACCAATGCACGCTAATTTTGTACATACGTTACTATGGGCCTTACTATAACCGTATATATCCATAGGATGGTTTTGGGGTTCGGTCCCCAAGTTCTCCCGAATATTCTGTTACACGAGTAGAAAGCTATCGTTGCTTTTTTAACTCTATCGCTAATGTTCACTCTGAAGTTCAGTTTCTTATCGAGCACCAGGATACTTATGTTACAACCTAATTTTGTAATCAGAGCGCTTAAGAACGGGAAAGTAATGAATAAAATGCAAACTCTGCAATTTTGAACCGAAAATTTCGGTTGATTGGGCGTTGGTGGTACAGAACTGTGAAATTCATTTGCAGAAGCCAGTGCTGAGTGTAGAGTTGTAGAGAAACTTCGTGAAATAAGCCCCTGATGTAGATGCCTCAGTAAAAAGTCACATGAAGGATGCTACAGAAAGATGTAGCAGATGTGAACGTAGTAGAGATCCTTCCTATCTCCATTTTACTGACCAAATATAAGAGAACATAGCAAAGCTCAATATAGAAATTACCATCAACATACTCGTAGCAATCACTCGTCCTTATTGCCGAAGTCGTTTATCGAAAGCGGAAAGCGAGTCGACCCTTTTTTAATGTTAAAGTTTGGATAGTTTAGAGCCAGTAAGTTAAAGTGTTGGAAAAGAAGGCACTGGCTAGTGTCTAATAATCCAAATTGTGGAATGTATAGACATAGAGTCGGCACGTCTACCCATTTCGAGCCGGGACACCGGCAAAACGGGTGAATACTCACAGAACCCAAACCACGCGAATGCTACTTACTTTCCGGAAGATATAGGACTCACACATCATGTACTCAACACTAACTACAGCAGACCACAAGAGCAACTTACCGGATTTCTAGATTCATTCTATCTGTGCGACATCTTGACCAATAAAACCCGAAGTCTAAGAACCACTCAAATGTATTTCTCAATCACCCTCCCTACAATTCTATATTCAATTAGTCGGCATGAAAGTAAGCTTCTCGTTGAGCTGCAGCTGCGTCTTGATCAGCTGCGACAGAGTGACTACCATCAACAGATCGCGAATATTCGCGTTGAACATCTGGGTGAACTGTTCGTGGCTCATGTTCGGCACGGAATGGATGAGATCCAGAAGCGAACGCCCCACAGCGTTGTCGGGCAGCTGCTTGCGTGCAATAACATCCTCCACGTACTTCAGGATCAAGTCCAGCAATCCCTGCAGCTTGGTGGATGCCTCCGAAATCTGTGCCAAGTCCAGCATCGGGGACACCGTCTTCGGACGATTCGGACTCGACACACTAATCGTCTTCTGGAGGAGTTTCAGCCCAAACACCTCTGGCTCGTAGCACGTCACCTCAACATTGATCGGAGTGAACATGCAACCGGTCTTGCCGCCGGGAACGCCCAACTGAATGCACACATATGCCTTGAGACCCATTCGACCACCTGTCAGTGAGGTGTCGACAGTCAGATGAACTGGATTGTTGCACTCACGAGCATAGTACTCATGAATCACCGAACTGTGGTTGGTAACATCGTTGCCAGTAGCCCACCAGCCTGGGAAATGGACAAAAAAAACGTCACCAGGCTCCTTATTTTGAGGTTATGTGCGGATGTACTCACCAACAACATTCTCGTTGTTATTTACTTTGCGATTCAGGTCATACAGGTCCATGGCGTAGCTGAGCTCGGCTTCTACTTGGTCATCGTGCTCCTTGTGAGGCACGCAGAAGCAATTGGTGACTTCTACGACGCCTTTGTCGACGGAACCTACGTGGACACAGAAGCGACGTTTCAATGGTTAGACGCGAACCAGATGAAAAACAAAACACTTACCAAGCAGGGTACCAATCACACGATGCGAATCAGCATTCCTACGCTCGTAAGCGTCCACAACTTGGAATAAAACGACGGGATGCACGCGAACTGTTAAATTTAGAGCCGACATTTTTGCGGGGAATTTTTGTTAAAAAGAAGGCTGATGTGTTTGACACTCGAGAGTGAAGTTGGCTGTGGTACGATGAAAGCGATGAAAATGAACTGGAACGAAACGAGCCGGCAGAGATGTGCAAGTGTAGAAAAAATATATAATGAGTGAGTTGGCAGAGAGACTTCACAGCGTAACAAAATTGGAAACAAGCGACTCTGAAAAATGTAAAATGGGAAATACACGATACAACACCGACTAGTGTTGTACCGACATCGGTCCAACTGTTGTGCGCAGAGTACACATTATACAATCTGCATTCGATTTACGAACAACCAGACATTTTATTTAGTCATTTTACACATACGCACCATATAATTTCCATACAATCTGTGCATGTTACTATGGCTGTACAGTCAAGATAATGCGAGCAGCGATATTGGTACAACGGTCGGTTGTATGGATACACACGATACAATAATCGTATACATCACCAAAGCTGTCAAACCGTTGGTACAACAGTTGTATCGCGTATTTCCCACTTAAGGGAATGTTGCACTAGGAAGAGTCAAAGTGGGGTCCCTGAAAATATTAACGCAGACGAATTCAATGGTTGCATTCCTGAGTACACAACAGTTGTAAAATCATCGCTACATTTCCATGAACGGATTGCTACTTTTGTCGGTGCCGTCTATTTGATAGCGGCACTCAATTGTTTCCATTTTTAAGTTTTCACCTCTACGTCGTTAAGCACAAAATTGCCGCGGAAAAACAAGTTGAGTAAAAGTAGCGTAAAAATGTTTCGATACATAAAATGACGACCGCTCAGTCAACATGTTGAGTGAGTGGTGCCATTCAGTTGAAAAATTACAACTGTTGTGTACACGTGAATGCAGCCAATAACAATGAGTGGGCGCCGTGGCGTAAGAGGCTTGTGTGTCGGACCACTACGCGTGAGGTTCCAAACAAATTGCCCTTCGGATACGGCACTAAACTGTAGCTCCTTTCCATGGGTGGTTGCGAGAAGCTAGGCCCTGGCACTTAAAGTGCTGTTGTGCCAAATGTTTTTTTTTTAGCTCAATGACATCATTGCTCGAATATCATCAGTCCCTTTTACCTATGATCCTAGTTCATGAATCATAGCGAGCTAAATAACCTATTTTTTTTTTTGCACTTGTGTGAAGAAACGGATGATGTTTAAGCAATTTAGAGCATAAAATCAAACGCTATGGAGATTGACTCAATTCAGCAGTTATTCATTTAAATTAATCTTCCCAAAATTCTTCCTTTCCTTAACTTCCAGCTTTTCCTTGGAATGGAAGCAAACTAAGATAATTACAATTGTAACGTCAACGGTAACCCCAGAGGTATTTAAAGAATTACTGCAACTGAATTCGGGGTCAATCACCGACAGTTCTGGACAGTGATAATACTAAATAAAGTAATAGACAGTAAATTGTTGTTGTTTGTTTACTTCGATTTCCCTCTCGCTCATCTTTTACACAATAGTTAAAAAACTCTCGCCTCCCTCTGCTCCAATTGAATATGTATAGACTCATTGCAATTCTCCCTTTCTTATCAGATGTTTTTGAAAGGTTGGTCTGCTGGCAGATCTCTTCATTTATAAATCAGAATGAATTGTTATCTCCTCTTCAATCAGAATTTAGAGAAAAAAGCAGTTGCATAACAGCCGTACCCAAGATCACGGATGACATTCGAGTTTTATCAGATGCTAAGGCATCGGTTTTGACGCTATTGCATTTTCAAAAAGCATTCGACAGCGTGAATCATGACTGCTTAGTTAACAAGCTTAGAATATCTTCCAGTTCCCGAACCCTGCGGCTGGATTAATTAGTTTTTTCTTAATCAATAGGGATCAAATTGTCCACGCGAATGATAGCACCTCCTTACCGCTATTACTCACAGGAGGAGTAAGACAAGGATCCATACTCTGGCCAATTTCATTCTCCCTGTATATTAATGAGCGAAAAATAGAAGTGTTCATTTATTTGCTGATGATGTACAAGTATACCTTGCGTCTCCGTTGAAGAAAACGAGCTCTGCTATCAAGCATGAATTAAGATCTCCAAATATTTAATTGGGCTTCTCATAATGAACTCACTTACATCTTAAGAAATGGGAGAACAAACTTCGTCTAGATCACTGGACTAATGGGTCCGGTTTAAGACAATCCAAACGTTTAATCAAGCCTTATTCCTATAAGGAAATCCTTAACTTAGATAGGGAAAGCATTAGGAAGCTAGTGAGCTTTCTAACTGGCCATTGCGGCCTAAGATACCACCTTAACAAGTTGGACCTGTGCCAAGAGAAGGACTGTCGGCTATGCCTAGAGGAGGATGAAACTTCCGAACACATTCTTTGTGAATGCCCGGCACTACACTGGTTAAGGAAACGTATTTTCCACAAGGAGATACTCACTTCAGTGGAACTGAAATGCTCCACTACTAGAGACATACTCACTTTCATAAGGGAGGTAGTACGTCTGTTAGGTTAACTCCAACCCTCCGATACAATAGATCTTTCAGGTCGCAGTGTCGTTGCCACGCGGGCATTGGTTGTACAAGAGGAAAAAAAAAAAAAAAAAACGTCTTAAGAAATCGCAATGCAAATTGATATACAAAAGCAAAATCGACACTTCAGCTATCCCAACCATTAACCTTGGCGTAAGTTTGTTAAACAACGTCGACAAAACCAACAATTTTGGGATGACCATATTACTAAAATAAGTTCACGCATTTACGTTTGCCTGCGAACCCTCTATCTTTCAGAGTCCTACACGCCAATATTGACGACGATGGTGTTGGTCAGAACACTCATGGATCCTATGTTTACCTATCTATATCTATATTAGCAATCGTAAGCTCAACGCAGCCTTTAATAATGCTGTTCGCTTTGTATAGGTATAAAGTATAAAAAGATATGACCATATCTCTGCATTAAGATGTAAAATACTTAATTGATCTCTTGACAAATACCTTGCATTTAGATCAATTTTGTGTCTGCATAAAATCATAGTCTAAAGAGCCCTCATACCTATACTCATATATAGCATATGAGAAACAGGTTTTTTGACGAACTAGGAGATCTCATACAAGTCCCACTACAAACATGATCGGCTTTATAAATAGCACAGGCTGTTTCACAACAGAACCGACCGCAAGGTAATAGTTTAAGTATAGGTTCCACACTACAAAGGTAAACACAATGGACCGAATGGCCCCCGTGATAAGCACTTAGGTGCACTTCCCTCCAACCTGACCTATACTCTATATGTATTACAATTTACCACCCCATCATGGGTTTTAGGCTTTCTTTTACCACGGTGTATTCTTCGCAAAATCAATTCTTGTTTTTTTTTTTATAATTTGCGCGCACTCAAAGGGTTATGAATACCTTTAACATGTTTATACACAGTGCGGGCGTCGGAAAGGATGGATAGAGAGAGAGAGAAAGAGTTTTGGTGTAGTGGATCTTGAAGCTCAGTTGTTTATACTTCAGCTTGCATCGTAAAATTATGGAACAGCTTGAACTTGTATTTGAGAAGAAGCTAAGTCATGAGGGACTTTCGGGATATTCTGTTTGATTTTTTGCTGATTGAATGAAATCAAGTTACTCGAGGAACACCTAAGGAAACTAGGTATATAGAAGAATGATTCTGCAGATTCTGAGTGGTGGGTGGTCTATTCTTGCCGAAAACATGTAAGAGTGCAATACTCTCAATAATGAGAGAACAAACATCTACAAGGCATTAGTAGGGGACACAATAGACCATTAGGTCGTAGTATAGCACACCCTTCTCACAAATAATAATAATCCAAAAAATAGAGAAGCGAATACAATAAGACATTAGGAAATTTTTGTTGTTTATACTCGTAATTAAAACAAAATATATGAATTTCTTTACCCATATGCCAAAATTTTGATGACAACAAGTATGTGATTGCTCTTAACAAAGAAGCGTGCTCAACTAGCACGGTTATCAACTGTCTGCCTTTAGTTGCGCAACTGATATCATTTGGTCCCTCCCCTCCTCCTCTAGTGTTTCGTCACTGTGACGTTTACTCGTACTCGAAAACTTTCTATCAGATCGGTGATGTCCATCCGCTCTATTTATGTAATCTCTTAAATGGTATTCTGGTACACTTTTGCCGAAGTTTTGATGCCTTTTTCGCAAAAATGCAGCTCAGTAACCCCATCATAAGACACACCCCACCAAACCATTACGTACGCCGGATAGTGACCTTTCTGAACTCTGGGAATCATTTGTGAAGCATCTTTAGACTTCTACGCATAAACTTTATAATTTTGTTTGTTGAATCTTTCTTCAACAGTAAACATTTTCTCATCGGTACACAAAATTTGTCGGTACTTTTTCTTCGTGTACCGTCATAGCATTTTTTTTTATTTCCGCTCTCTATTTTTGTTCAATGAAACTGTAAGCAGATTTCCTGTATATCTACTGTACGCTCTACGTCCAATGGCATCTTTAATGATCCTTAGGATTATTCTGGAAGCAATACCCATCTCACGGGACAACACTTTCTGCTTCCGAAGTGGATTCCGGCCAATTCGAACACCAACCGCTTTGACAACATTTTTTGTAAGAACTGAAAGCCGGCCCCCTGATCTTTGGTGGTCCTTAATTCCTACGGTTTCTGCGAATCTTTTAATGGTCAACAAAACACGGCTTATTTATAGCGGCAGCAAAGTTTTTAAAATTGACTTCGCATCCAGTTCACATGTTGACACTTTAAAATTTTAGCTTAAACTGAATATTTATTACAAGTAGAGGAGCTACTTCACAAATTACTGTAAAAAAAATAAGGGAATAATGAATGATACAGGGTGTTTCAGTATTTATGGCTAGACTAGGTATATATGTATACTCCGAATATTCTTAAAACAGACACCCTGATTGTCGTTGGCATTTGTCGCTTTTTGACGATTTTCGTTTAATTCTTCAGATGCAGCTCGAATCCATTTTCATAACTTTTTCACTATGAAAGAGTTCTAATAGTATTTTACACGACAAATTGCTTCGTAATGTTTAACGGTCAACAGGTCGTAGCTATGAATAAAACGACAATCGTCAAAAAGCGACAAACGCCAACCACAATCAGGTGATTCTCTCTGACCGATTTCTTTCTACTACGAAATACCATCCGCCAAAGTCAAGTAAATTGTCTGTACCATTTAAAAATATAAGAAGCCTTCGTTTTTGAAATGTTGAAAACTCTTTGACAATTCTAATTTTCATTTCGTTCCCCAGCACAGCAGTCTACTCGCCACCTGAAGGATGAATGTGATTATTGATTTTTGCATGACATCCCTATCTCCCTTTTATTCTGCACAATTTTCTGTGGACTTGACCTAAGTAAAAAATTTAAAAAATTTGCACAATATGACGGGTTGTAAGTTTTACGTTTTACTTTACGCGACTTTCCTCATTAAAGGCGCCCAATCGACATTGCCCAGTGATGGTCACGACTCGCAGAAGGCCATAGACCTTCCTCCTTGCAAGGCTTGTAATATTTTTATCGACTCGCTGCGAAGAGCCAGAGAAAAAGTCGCCAAAGAACTTGGCAAGGATTTAGCACCTGACATGCAGTCAGTGCTGCCATACGTGTGTCTCGACGTATCCCGCGGACAGGACCAATGCTATGCCCTCCTACACCAACACACGGCTGACATTGAGAATCATTGGACGAGTGCGGATTCGGTTTTGTTTGCCAAACTGTGCATCGACAGCCTAAAGGTCTGTTGTCCGCCGGGTCACTACGGTCCAAAGTGTGAAAAGTGTCGTGAATGCCATGAAAACGGGAAGTGCAAAGGCACGGGCACCCGTAAAGGCAACGGGAAGTGCTCCTGTAACCCGGGCTATACCGGTGATGGATGCAGGGAGTGCTCGGTGTCCTACTATGAGGCGTTTAGAGATGAAACGAAGTTGCTATGTTCAAGGTGCCACGACGCCTGTGGAGCAGATGGATGCACCGCCGCTGGACCAAAGGGTTGCCTTACCTGCCAGTCTGGCTGGCGAATGGACTCCAATAACGGCTGCAGTGACGCGAATGAGTGTCTGGAGACCAAGAACATCTGCACCCCACAGCAGTTCTGTGTGAACAACGACGGATCCTACACCTGCTTGGAGTGTGACAGGTCCTGCATCGGCTGCGACGGAGATGGCCCAGACATGTGCAAGTCCTGCGCAGAGGGGTACACCATAATCGAAGGCAAGTGCACGGACGACTCCCGGGAACAACTTGAGCTGTACGTAAACCTAAACAGATTGCTCACATACTTTGGGCTCTGCATCGCTACCTGTGTCATCTTCCAAAGCTCTACCACAAAAGCGTACATGGTAGGTGGGGCAGTTGCCACATACATCGCTGCCTCGGAGTACTGGCTGAATACCATACCAGCGCCAGCCGATCTCAAATCGCAATTGAATAGCAAGAAACTAGAAGATATGATCATGAATTTACTGTAAATCCCTTGTTTGTTAAGAAATAAAGAGAAGTATTAGTAGAATTGCAATCCCAGTGGGGAACTCTCTGTGTGACTGACTCGGTAAACAAACTTTATTGCTAGAGCTACACGAACAAACGGTGGGTGGCTTAGTATTTCAGCTCGAGTGTCTCGTGTGGGTACTCCTCGATCGTCTTCAGCTTCGGTGAAATACCTGTGATGTAGCGGTGGATACGCAGCCCCAACAGAAACATTCCGTAGTGTTACTCAAATGCAGGCTTACACGACACCTCTGTAGAGCTTATCGAAGATTGTGTTGCGGTTGATTTGTGGCTTCTTCATACTTAATTTAGTGGAATTCTATTTCATAAAGTCGGTGTTAGTGCGCCGATTTGCGATGAAATGCAAATAATTAAATTTGTCGGCAAATGTCACTCAGTGGAGTTATGTCAACATGAAAGGAAATTTTTAATTTCCCTTCGACGAGCGAAGAAAAATCCATTCTCCTGGTGAAAGAGTCCAGGCATTGACATACTATACATTAGTGGTGTGCAATTTGATTACTTTTGAGTAACGAATGTGTACTGATAACTTCAAATTCCGCATTCGGTATTTGGTATTCGGTACCTAATTCTTGGTATCCCAGTCATGATTCATTTTGTGCAAGCACAGTATCAAGTGCCATTGCATTACCTTTCGTTTTTGATTACAATTACTATAAAATGTAAATTCATATTATGTATATATGTAGTGGAATTTTGTATCTATGTAAAAGGAATTTTATTACTCTTTGATCGCAAATATCTTGTTCCATTGAAACTTAATGAAATTTATTTCAATGAAAATAAATATTCGTCTCTAAAAAATTATACTAGGCATTTGATGGAAAATACATATATAGGTACATACATTGAACTTTATATATAGAGATGACAACCCACAAACTTATATTTGATTAATAGAAAATAAGAGTACGCAGTGCACAACTCGCTTTCTTTGAAGAATAAGTAGTTTCTATTTTTATTACTTTTACATTTTACTTAACTCTCTCTTAAATCTGTTTTACGGATAAGTTTTACGAACTTATAAGATCAGCACTTAAATGATCGTCTCTCCGCCAATACTCCCTTTACATACCCGTCCGCAGTAGCATCCATGCATAGGTCCGTCCATATTCGATTGTCTACCAGCGGATTGAAAGGGATATAGTATGTTTAATAAAGGTCTTTTTTCGGTTTGGCGACGCTCAGTCCCCAAACAATCAGCAAAATAGCAAAATATAACCACCCGAAGCACATTGCGTTGACCGTTTTCGCAATTGACCCACAGTCGCAAAAGATTCGCACGTCATAATAAAGGACTCGTGCTCTGATCAACGCCGACGTGTCGCGACCATCTTATTCGCTTTCGACCCATAGTCGCCAAAGACTCGCAAATCATTAAAAAGAAACAACCCTAAAAGGGTTATCCCAATGCGTGCATCCCTTGTTAAATGCAATTGTTAAATGACCGGTCATTCAATAGAAATTCACGTATTTCCGCATTTCGTAAATCCCGAACAGCGCCACCTGCGGTAAATAAACCAAACTAAGCTGAGTTGCTTTCACATACCATAAAGAACAAGCACACAAAATTTCACCAAAATCCGTCGAGCGGTTCCCAAGTCTATAAGCGACACACGAACAGCATTTAATTTTTATATATACATATGTATACATATATGTGTATTTTTTTTTATAATTTGCGCGTACTCAAGGGGCTATGAATATGCCTAACATGGTTACACACAATGCGGGTATTGGAAAGGATAGATAGATAGAGAGAGAAAGATTTTGTGTAGTGATTTTGAAGCTCAGTTGTTTATGCTTCAGAGAAACTCATGGGGGTGGCGTCCAGATAACTGGAGAAATTTTTGTTATTTATTGTCTTTGCCAAGGTCATAGGCAAATCATCATCCACAGAGCGAACAATTTTTCCAAACATATGACCAAGCTACTGCCAGTGTTATGCCGTCGCAGTACTGTTCACACAAGCCTTCGTAATTGATCGGACCGACTTTATACATTTAATCAGAAATAAATAAATGCTTGCTGACATCAGGATTTGAACCATGAACATAAAGAGTGGCAATTGACGACGTTACCGCTCCACCATTGCCACCCCCAATATATACTAATAAATTAATAATAATAACAAATAATATAATAATATTATATAAATATATAATATATGTATATATACAGATAGAAGCAAGATTTTCTTTCAAAAATAACGACTTATATGCAAGTATTTATGTATTTTAAACAGTTAATTTATTATTAAATAAATGGATAGTTAAAGATTACAATATCTGTTTTCTTTCTCTGTTTCTCTACGTGGCTAAAGGCCTCCTTCTTTCTCGGCTGTTTCTATTCAAGTGAACAGAAATTGATCGACCCGAAGTTGGGTGCTAAATAATGTAATGTCACCTAGATGCCGATCACACGAATGCACGCATTCAACTAAAAGAGATAATAAAATGCTTACAACTAATGAAATGCTTACAACTCGGCCGATCTGACAATTGGTCGACCACGAACAATATATTAGAAAAATTAAATTTGGTACAATGGTACAAAACTTTAAGTCTCAATTGCATACTACTTAAGGTCTATATCTAAAGTGTTGCCCCGGTTATCGATCCTTGTTGTCGGATTTCGAAAGCTACTTCCGCATTCTATTGGCTTCAACGACCCCATCGTAAGGTAGCTGAGTCAACTGGCTATTTTCAACGTCTCGTAGTACATATCTATCATTTTCCAAAACTTTATGTACAACATAAGGTCCACGGAATTTCGGCAAAAACTTTTTACTCGTTCCCGTCGTAGTATCGACATTCAACATGACAGCAAAATCGCCAACTTGATCATTTTTTACTTCCTTGCTGTGCCTAAGAAAATAACTCAAATTATATTCCTGAGAACTATCAATTCTCTCTGAGGCATCCGCCCTGATTTGTAGGAGATCACGCGGAGTATCCAAACCCAATTTATCGTCTAACAGCCGTATTAATAAAAAATCGCTAACACACCGATAATCAATGAGTTAACTAACTCGTAGTTAGCGAGGTTATCCGTTAGTTAAAATTTCTTATTAATAAAAAATGTTTCTCCATGCAATAGCTATCTGACGTTTTAATTATATCTAGAGTTTGCAAATGATAACAACTGTCCTTAATTGTACTAAAAAGAAAGCAAAATCTATTACATTCTATTGAAACGTCATAATAATTGGCCAGGTTATGTAGAACGCGTAGAGCTACAATGATAGTTTTTACATTTTTCAAAGAAATCTGCCCTTCCAAAAACCAAACGTTCGTCCAACCGTATTTGAAGTAGCAATGAGAGCAATATTGCAGCATTGCTCTGCAGGATTTCTGGGAATTAAAACGGGCGTAAAAAGATGGTTGGTGCATGCATAACCACGATCTCCTAAAATATGACCCCTGGACTCCCCCTTTCTAAACGTTCTTTTACCCTGCTCTTTCTGAAAATTCGAGAATCATGGGTACTTCCACACCAGTGAGCAACAATATCCCTTATTCTTAAGTGGGATTCGTACACAACTTGGGTGTTAATAAAAAAGTGACGTTTTCTATATACATAGTAAACATAAACACGGACTACACCATCCCTCGTCTAAACTTTGACAAGAACTTCCCTGTCACCATCCCTTCCAGATCACTCTGGAATGAAGAGGCTTTCATAGAAGACGACTTGATCCACTTCTACACTGATGGCTCGAAAACGAAAGACGGTGTTAGTGGAGGTGTTTTCTCTGACAGGCTTAATCTTGAGCTCTCCTCCGTCTACCAGATTATTATAGCACGTTCCAGGCGGAATTAATGGCGATTAACGAGGTCTTATCTTGGCTAAAGAAAAACGTGATATCCGCCAAGGACATCCGAATCTTTTCAGATAGCCAAGCTGCAATCAAATCCTTGGAATCGATCTCTATAAATTCAGTAGTAGCCCTAGACTGCCATTCGTCACTTGCGGAGATGTCGGAGCAGTTTAACATTCACCTCTGTTGGGTGCCGGGGCATAGGGATATTCCGGGGAATTATAAGGCTGACTAACTCACCAAATTAGGAAGAACTGTACCCATCCTTCCAGATAAGAATAATTTAGGTATACCAATCGCTACTTGTAAACTTAAATTCAAGCTAGATGCAATCGAAAGAACAAATCTTAGGTGGACAAGTAGTACAACATGTCTAGCGACTAAGCAGATTTGGCACAAGTTGGATCTGAAACGCTCTAAGAAATTGATCTCTCTCAATCGATTGCATATTGGCTCTGTTATAGGTGTAATTAGAGGACACTGTCTAATAGGCAAGCATGCAACAAGGCTTGGCGTATTTTCAAATGATTTTTACAGAAGCTGCATGGACGAAGAAGAGGAAGAAACCATTACTCACCTTCTTTGTGCATGTCCAGCTCTCTCCCATAGAAGGAAGATTCACCTAGGACCTTTCTACTTTAACGATTTAGGCGATCTGATAGATTTAGATATCAGGAGCCTCCTTCTCTTCATCAGAAGCTCTAATTGGTTTTAACGAGTAGGCTGGGATAGGCTGGGATTAGATGATCCTCGTGGTACCACAACGGACCTTTCTTGGTCTATGTGTGTTGGCGTAAGCTGGCAGCCACTTCCACCTAACCTATATACATAGTACTGCTCTGATTCTCCTACCTGTTCCTGAAATTTTGATGATAAACCATTTTTTGTATCTTCTTTGCAGCGATTTTACCCACACGCAAAGTTATCGACTCGTTAACTCGCGAAATCGGCGAGTTAGTTAACCACAAATTAACAAGCGTCAGTTAAGTCCTAATTTTTTTTTATTAATAAGGATTTGAACATATCCACTGCGTAAACCATGAGTTAGAGATAGCTCGTGTTTATTAATACGGCTGTAAATGTTTCGTAATTTCGTCTATTAACTCCCCTCGCTGCTCAATGCCAAACAGTGGCATACTAGTGGAGTTTCTCGTCGCCTTGTGAATAGAATTATTAACGGCAAATTCTACCTGTAGTAGCTTACAAGACCAATTGGCATGATTGACGGGCTCACATAATTTTCCCAGCATGGCTTTAAAAAAAACAAATATTTGGCGCAACAGCTCTTTAAAGTGCCAGGGCCTAGCTTCTCGCAATCACTCATGTTGTGTGCCTTATATTTTTCACACGAATGGAAGGGACCTACAGTTTAATGCCGAATCCGAACGGCGATTTGAGAAGCTTTTTCGTGACAACAATACTCTCGGATGTTTGTCAGACGCTCGCGAGAGGTGGGACCGCGGAAAAACTTTTTGGTGTTTTCTGGGATTCGAACTTGGAACCTCATGCGTAGTGATCGGACACACTAACCACTTACGCCACGGCGCCCACATGGCTTTAATCACCCGATTTATTCGCTCTACTTACCAATTCGCCTGGGGTGAAGCCACTACTACCTTCAAAAACAAAAAACAAACAAATATTTGGCGCAACAGCTCTTTAAGGTGCCAGGGCTGCTACTTTCACGTGCCCTATATTCCGTTTCAGCAAGAATTGCTCAAACTCAAGTGACGTAAAGCACGTACCTCTATCAGTCACAACTCGCCTAAGGCGACTGTAATACTGGAAGTATTTTTTCCAGTGCGTCCTGCACTTCTCTCATGCTGGTGGACCGGATACAATTTAACGAATTTTGTAAAGGCATCTACGACAACCAGGATGTGTTTCCTTTTCGAATTTACGGACGGCAGCGGACTAAAATGGTCGAAGTGGATAGTATCAAACGGCAGCGGCTTTTTAGGTATATTATAAAAATTCCTTTCGCTAGAGCGAACAGGAGCGGCATACACAATACACTTGAGGCAGTTTTGGATCAACCTTTCTATCTTCTGCGCATATTCGGAATCCAATAACAAGTGACAATCTTATCAAAACACTTATCAACCGCCTGATGCCTGAACTTTTCATGGATCAACCGAATGACATTACCCTCCATTTCATTTGGGACATATAACGCTTTACGACCATTTTTTCTAACTTTAAATACAAGTCCGTCCGTCAGTCAAAGTCCTTAACTTCCTCCATCTCCATACTATCCCACAGACTTTTACCTGCCTCGTCTCGGCCTTGGGCTATCTGAATTTGAAAATCCACGTCGTCTACATCCCAAACGGCAGCAATCTGGCATCGGCTCAGGACATCTACGTACCCCATGGAAACACCACTACGGTGCTGAATCTTATAGTTATAATTCTCAAGCTCTAACGCCCAGCGGGCAATCCGTGGATTAACTTGTTTTTTATCTAACGTCATTGCTAATGAACTACAGTCTGTCATAATCTTAAAGGGTAATCCTTCTAAATAAACCCGAAATCGTCTCAGGGCATATATTATTGCAAGCGTCTCGAGGTCAAAGCTGTGGTATCTAGATTCAGCAGCAGAGGCAGTTTTCGAAAAGTATGATACCGGATGGAGTTTCCCATCGTTCTGTCTTTGCAGCAAAACGGCTCCAAATCCATCACAATGTAGTTCCGTCACTTTCGTAGGTTCATAGATGGCAAGGCGCCTCGACCACTCTAGAATTCAGTTCCATAAACGCAATACGGCATTGTTCGTCAAAATCGAAATCGGCATTTCTCTTTAATAAGTTTTGTAACGGCTTTGCAATTCGGGAAAATGAAGGGACAAATCGCCTAAAATAAGAAAGCAACCCTAGGCAGGAATGTAATTGCTTCTGGTTTGTCCGAACTGGGTATCTCTTTATAGCGGCAATATGAGAGTCACTCGGCGCAATACCCTAGGTACTCTATCTCTGTATAGCAAAACTTACACTTCGCAAGGTTTAATTTAAGATTCGTTGCGTAATTCGTCTCAGCACAGTTCGTAATAAAATTAAATGTTCGTCGAAATCGGCAGTAGCAATCAATATATCGTCCATATAGGCAACTATTTTACCTGAATCAATCCGGTCGCGAAAAACAACATTAATGAACCGCTGAAATACAGCTGGCGCATTCTTCAGCCCAATGGCATTCTAAGGTATTCCCACATTCCATTGGGAGTTACAAACGCGGTGAGAGGTATAGATTCCTCAGAGACCTTAACTTGGTGAAACCCGCTCTTCAAATCTAAGAGTGAGAAGTATTTCTTTCCCCCTAGGTATTCTATACAATCCTCAATAAGAGGCAGGGGTTGGTTGTCTCGAATAGTCTTTTTATTAAGACCTCGATAGTCGACACACATTCGAGTCTCCCTGTTCTTCTTTTTTACTTATACGATAGCAGAAGCATAAGGTGGCCTACTTGGTCTAATTATTTCATCTTTCTCTAACTGACTAACTATTGACTGAACCTTCGTACGCTCAACGTGAGAGAGTCGTCGGGGGGCACAATGGAACGGAATATCGTCGCTCAAATGAATTTTAATTTCGTAATCTAAAGGCCTTATTTTAACGTCTTTCGGAGAAACATAAGAATCTATAATTAAGTCATTTAATTCGGCACGGCAAGGTCTATCTAACTTAAAATCAATATTCAACTCAACTTCACTAGCGGCAATTTCAATATTAAATATATTCGGCACTGAACAAAGTTCCTCGTTAATCCAAGTTGACCCAACTCCCAAGACCGGTCTTGTCGTTTCACATTAGCGGCAGATACGTAATCATTTTTCAAAAGGCTGTATTTATCAAGAACTGTATAAGATTCATCTGGCAGGGCACAGAATTCACTATTCTGATTTAAATCAAGCAGTTTTTCTTTACAATATTTAAGTTTTACTTTAGTCAAGTGAATGTTAAAAGCATGTAAAAAGTTTCGTCCCAAAATTAACGGCATGAACATGGCTTCGTCAGGCAAAACAACAATTTGAACCAACTTTTCTTTATTACCAAACTTTACTTGGCATACAATTTTGCCTAGAACTTTTAACTTATTTCCACCTATCCCGTAATACGGCAATCTGGCTGTAATCAAGGTTTTCAGCAAACTATTCGGCACTTTATTAGACTAATTGGACTTCCCGTATCGAAAAGAGAGAGAAATTCGATAAATTCTGCGCCCTTTAACAAATCAATCCTAAAAGCAACACTTACCCAATTTACAGCACCAATTACGGCTTTATCGTCTCCATCGGAATCGTCTGGGGCGTCTACGGAAACGGCAACTACTTGTTTATCGGTATTTACGGCAGCTATTCGATGCGGCAACTTTTTCGGATTTGGGCACGACCGGTGGTCATGTCCCATTTTCCAACATCGGAAACAGGATTCATTCGGGCGCAGCGGTTGTGGGCAGTTCGGCTTAATATGTCCCATTTGTGAACAATTAAAGCATAACGGCACTTTCTTCTCAGCATTTGTCTTCATTGTAGCGGCATGTTTCGCCGTAACGGCAGATTTCCCTGAGGCGGCATTGGATCACGTCCTACGGCATTTTGGTAGAGGTACCGTTGTTGGTACCGGTTGATCAACCGCTTCTGCTCCTCAATGGTGCGAGCTCCGAGCTGTAGGTTTACGTTCGGCACATCTCCCATTCCGTCGACTATAAAATCGATTGTCTCCAACTCACTAATGTCGGAGCGTTAAGCAATCGCCTGCAGAATGAGGATATAGCAGTGTCTTCGTTCTTCTTCCATCGTCGCCGGCTCAGCATTTTGTAAACGTCCTGGCGGAAACGTGACTTTCTAGTCGACTTTTGTGATTTCTCGCGTAGTTTTTGATTTCGTCTTCGATTGTTTAATGCCAAGATCTCTGTGGAAATCGCTATTTCTGATATACCATGGCGCATATACAATACCTCTTAGCACTTTGTTTTCAAAAGATTGTAAAATTTGAATGTTACCTATTTTTGTACAACCCTGGAGTTGTATACCATATGTCCATACAGGCTTTAGCACTTGCTTATATAAAAGCAGTTTGTTCTCTATATTAAGTCTGGAATATTTTCCAAGTAACCAATACATTTCTCGATATACGTTTTTTCTTTACGTGCGTTTCCATTTCAGCTTTGTATCGAGTGCCATTCCAAGATACTTAGCCTCGTTTGCAAATAGAATTTGAACCGAGTTTGAAAAGATCGGCAAATTATTTAATCTCTTATAAGTAAATTTTACATGAACAGAGTTGGTGTCGTTGAGTGCGATTCGCCAGACCTTTGTCCATTCATTTACTCTATCCTGTTTTTCTGCAGTATTTTCGACCGTTTTACCTACTGCCAAGATAGCAGTGTCGTCGGCAAATGTACCTAGCTCAGTGCCTTCTACTTGCGGTGTATCACGAGTGTATAATAGATATAAAACTGGACCAATAACGCTTCCTTGCGGCACCCCAGCCATTATTTCCTTAAAATCTGAATATTCGTTTCCACATTTCCACGTTTCCACGCGGAATAGTCTATTCGTAAGGTAGTTCTTCAAAATATTATTTAGATGCTCTGGCAGAACGTGTCGTAATTTAAACTTTAAGCCTTCATGCCAGACCTTGTCAAAGGCTTGAGAGACGTCAAGGAATACGCTTGAACAAATCTTTTTTTCTTCAAAAGATTTTTCAATTACATTTGTTATTCTATGCACTTGTTCAACTGTAGAATGCTTACTTCTGAATCCGAATTGATGATCCAGAATAAGATTCCTTCTTCTATTACCGGCTGTATTCGCCTAATGAATATTCTCTCGAACACTTTGGATATAATTGGAAGAAGCGAAATCAGTCTATAAGATGTTTTTTCATTCGGCGGTTTTTCGGGCTTAAGGACCATTATTACTTCGGCGACTTTCCATTGACTGGGAACATATTCTAGTCTAAGCTAGGCGTTTATAATGAAAAGAAGCTTAATTAGAGCTTTTCTTGGTAGGGCTTTAAGAACTTCTCCCGTAATTAGGTCGTATCCAGGAGCCTTCTTAGGTCTAAGTTTCTTTATTTCTTCCTTAAGTTCGGTAAGTGTTGCATTTCTTATTTCACTATTGTCTATATACGATGTATTTATATTTTGAATAAGAGCTTGTCCATCAAACGGTTTGAAAGTTTCTTCCAGGTGGGCGGCAAAAACTTGCGCTTTCTCTTTATTATGCCTGCCCCATTCGTCTTATTTTTCCTAATTGGTGCGGCTTGAATTTGAGGTTTCTTAATACCTTTTATAGCCTTCCAAAGCGAGTAATTAGAATCTTTTTCTGCCGTTAAACTTTCTAGGTAAGTTTGTTTTTCATTATTTTTAAGGTTTTTAATAGATCTTTTTAGTGAGTTGCACAAACGGTTGAGATATGCTTTATGTTGCGGAGCCCGGGTTTGTTGCCATTTTTGGCGCGCTTTTCTCTTCTCCTTAATAATCTCTTTTATTTCCTGTGGATAAGTTTGAATGTAACTGGCCGGCGTTCTCTTTGGTTTGGGAGTATTCTTCCACGCGGCATCCTGTAAGATTTCGACGAAGCAATCAACTTTAGCTTCAAGTTCATAGGGCGTTTTAAGTGATACGCTCATGATTGGAGAATGATCAGAGGATAGATCAAAGCTTTCTTCAACTTTTATATAGTTGCTAGATATTTCTTTAACAACAAAGAAATCGATCAGATCTCGTATCTTATTTCTAACAGTCGGCCAATATGTTGGTTTACCCGTCGAGTGAAAATCACAACTGAATTGCATGCTCGCATTATAAAGCTTTCTACCTTTCTGAGAGGCGTACCTTGAACCCCAGATGTTTCGCGTTGAAGTTGTCACAAATGATAAAATTTGGTTTAAGGAAGTTCAAGATGTTTGTGAAATCACTTTCTTCAAGTTTACATCGCAGTGGACAATATGTAGACGAAATGGTGAAGGCAAAATGTCTATTTCTAACGCGTACCGTGTTTACTTACATTGCTTCTAATTCAATCTTTATTTCTGCTGAGTGTTCGACGGATACTTTTATAAACAAAGATGATCCGCCTCTGGCTCTTTCCGATGGGTGAAAAGCGTGATACACGCTATATCCCCTTATCTTAACATTCGATTGTTTTGTCAGATGAGTTTCATAGACCAAGCATATATCCAATATCTTTTTCTCGTATAAATATTTCTAACTCGTCGAGTCTTCGTATGAGCCCGTTGGCGTTCCATGTAAGAATTTTAAGCGTTTCTTTCATGTTCTCTGGTTGAAGAGCGCGTGTTATGAATATTGTTTTCTAGTGCAACTAGTCTCTCGAAAATAAGTTTGTTTGTTTTGCATTGCTCTTAGCAAGTCAAAGGATATGAAATTTAAGAGAGGGGGTGGAAAGGACTGCTGAAACGAGAAATGGTACTACAACGGAGAAAGTATTGAAGTCGTTAAGAAATATAAGTATCTTGGGGTCTACTTTACAAAAAATTTAGATATGGAGAGACATCTAAATGAAAAACTAGCAAAGTCGAAAATGGCCATCAATGTTGTATGGAAGAAATGTCTCAGTAATAAATTCATTGCCCACAGCAGTAAATATAAGGTTTTTGTAGCGGTGTCAGAGTCCATCATGTTCTATGCTGCGCATTTCACCTTCCACCCAACACTCCCAATTATATGCTAATGCTGGAAACAGGCTTGTCCCCATTGTACATCAAAACTTTTAAATTGCATGTGGACTACATTCTAAAGGTTTTGAATATGCCGGATACCAGACTTCCAAAAAAAGCTTTTCTGCAAGCAATACAATCCAGGACAGGATGATACAGGGAGTGGTTGGAACTTGCTGAGGACTGTGGGATACATTTGGATCTGGGTAATAGCGGAGACTGGAAACCCCAACTTTATCAACTCATCGCAAGTATGGACGAAAAGGCTCGGTTCAGGCATTTAGAGCAAGCTTCGGGATCACTGCATAGAATGATCTACAGCCGTTTAAGTCATAACCTGCAGGAAAATAACTACTTCAGCGATGAATACAGTATATCGGAAATAGCAACTGTGTTTAAATTACGGATAGAGCTTCTAAAGCTTAATTATATTCCATATAGAGCAGACATACCAGTGCTATGCAACCTGAGCAACTTGACAGAAAGAGAAGATGTCATACATTTTGTTGGGAAGTGTCCAGTTTTAAGCGAAATTAGGAGACATATCTTTGGAAGTAATGTTCTGTCGGTGGATCAAGTTTCTATGCTCTGAACGAACCAAACGTATTTAAGCTATCCCAGTGCTGCAAAATTGCTTAAAATTATCGTGAAAGGATCATTAATGAAGATTTCTAAAATCGCTTAAAATAAATTAAATATACAAATATACATAGATATTTTAGTCAATTTTAAATTTTTAATTTATTTAATGTTGTCAATCAGGCAGGCGGCAAAGCCATGTTTATTGATTTTTTGTTAAAATCTTGTAATAATAGTGAAGTGCATAAATAAAAATCTATCTATCTATCTATCTATCATTGCTCTTCAAATTTCGCAAGAAGTAGAGAGAAAACATGGGATACATGATCTGGTGAGCTACCTCTATCACCGTTTTCCAATATCGCAACTTGAGCAGGAGCCTTTGCGTTAAAGTTTGGACGGTTTTTTTGCTTTGATTTCCCGTGAGTTGTCGGTCATATACTTGCCATTAGCTGTCATCACCGCTTGAGCATAAGACTGCACGCCAATATTCGAAAATTTTGCTTCTGTCACCTTTCCTCTACTACGTTTGGGTTTTTCTTCATTACCCGATTTTAAGTCAATATTGACGGATTTCCTTTCTTTCGCTAGTTTATTCGTAGCTATTTTGGGTGTTCTTAATTGGTTTCGGATTCGGTCGCATGGAATTTTTAAGCGTATCGCGCCTTTTTTGGAGCTCTTTCGCCACTTCGCAACCTCGATAGTTCGCAGGATGTTTTCCTTTGCAGTTTATACAAGTGGCTGTAGGTAGGTAGGTAGTAGTGGTTGTGTCAGCAAACCATGCCGACACTTAATTAGCGCAGAAGCGCTGTTTTATTACCACAACCCAAGTGCCCTAACGGATGTAACAAGGACGTTAACTACTAGGGAAAAGAAGAAGAAAAAGGGTGTAAGGATTATTTAAATCCACCCCGTTGCATTGAGGAAGCTGATAATATCCCCAATGCTAATCTCCGCTAGCTCTATAAGGTTGTCGAAAAAGAGTTTACCTAATGTGTCTGGCCTTGCCTAAAGCTGGACACTTGCAGAGGAAGTGTAAGATTATTTCTATCTCATCAGCAGTATTGCAGCTGCCACAGTGTGCATTAAATGCAATGCCTATTGTGGCCACATGAACCCAGATGGGCCAGTGGCCAGTACTAACTGAGAGAGTTCTGGCCATATCTGTACGGTTTCTGTTTAGTAGATCTTGCGTTCTTTTCAGGGAGTATTTGGGCCACATCTGCCTGGAGATGACACAGTTCCGCACCCCCTGCCTTCTACTATCCGCCTTTAGCAGATAGTGCGCGAAGATGCCTCCCTTAAGGACCCCCAACGGGACGTTCACCTCCTTTGCTAGGGAAGCATCAAGGGCAGATCCTTGCAGCTACGAGTTCATCAGCCCGCTCATTCCACTCAATGTTGCTGACCCGAAACCCAAAGGAGACAGATCCTTAGCCGGTAACCAAGCGAGGCGAGTTCTTTTTTGCACTGTTCTACTAGCCTTGAGGATGTAGTGGCAGATACTATCGCCTTGATAGCCGCCTGGCTGTCAATGAGGATGGCAATGGTATTTAGGGGTGTAGAGGTTGCTTGAGTATGCGGCAGGCCTCACGTACAGAAAAAAATTCCGCCTAGAAGACACTGCACGAATCAGGAAGCCCTGCAAATATTGAGGGAATCAGAGAATATCACCGCCCCTACCCCGCAGTCCATTTTTGAACCGTCGGTGAAAATTGTTGATTCGAACTCATTTATCAGTACGCCAGTTTCCCATTCCACCCTGGTTGGGAATCTGACCGAGACGTCATTTCTAAAGTTCACTGTGGGAGTTATGTAGTTGGTCAGATTAGCTACCAGATCCTACGGTAGCAAATTCAGGATACTGCTGTGACCATACGGATTGGTGCACCAGCATACCGTTTCCCTTAGCCTGACCGCACTACATGATGATAGCTGCATAATGTGAAGATCGAGTGGTAAAAGGTGCAGAATAACGTTCAAGGCATCGGTTGGACATGTCCTCATGGCACCCGTTGCGCCTATAGCCGCAGTTCTTTGTACCCTGTTGATAAGTTTGATGTTATAAGCTTTCCTTAGCGCAGGCCACCAGACTAGCGATCCATAGGAAAGAATGGGACGCACCACGGCAGTGTACATCCATAATACCATCTTCGGGCGAAGTCCCCACTTCTTGCCAAAGGTCTTGCTGCAGGCATAGAAAGCCACACAGGCCTTCTTTACCCGTTGCTAAATATTAAGCTTCCAGCTTAGTTTTGGATCAAGTACCACACCTAGGTACTTGGCACTGGAGGATCGGGAGAGTAGATGATTTGTTAGCCGTGGAAGCGTAAACGGCGGTATTTTGGTTTTGGTGGTAAAGAGTATCAGTGCAGTTTTGCTTGGGTTGACGCTGAGTCCACATCCAGTGGCCCATGAGCTAATCTTGCCCAAGGCACCTTCCATAATCTCACTGATTACGGATGGAAACATCCCCGATACCAGTATTACCACGTCATCCGCATACGCGACAACCTTGACTCTATCCCTATCAAGTCTACACAAAATTTTATTGATGACCATAAGCCATAGAAGAGGAGATGAGACCCCACCTTGAGGAGTTCCTCTAACAACAGATATGGTGAAGCTGCTGTTGCCGAGATTCGATTGAATGCTTCTGGTTTTTAGCATTGTCAATATCCACTTGCTAATAAACTCTTCCACACCCAGTTGGATCAGAGCTTCCTGAATCGATTCCTTACTGACGTTATTGAAGGCACCTTCAATGTCTAAGAAGGTAGCAAGGGTATATTGTTTGAAATGGATCGTCTTTTC
This sequence comes from Brachypalpus laphriformis, assembly GCA_945910035.1. NCBI lineage: Eukaryota > Metazoa > Arthropoda > Insecta > Diptera > Syrphidae > Brachypalpus > Brachypalpus laphriformis. Next base: position 112,234,925 of record OX246753.1, on the reverse strand, counting down.
TATCGTTCGCACAACTTCGTGGAGCGCCATTTCTGACGATCGCCCTTTAGTGTACGCATGTTGAGATTTGGATAGAAGGGATTTATCTAGAGTATTTCGGATATGTATATCTAAGATGCGTTCCAACGTCTTTAAAAGAAAAAAGGATAAGCTTCCCAGCTTTCGAGATAAACACAACACGAACATGCCTATTTATGTGACACTTTTCCGAGAGATGTTTACCTGCGCATTTGACGCATTGCGGTTCTTTCTGGCAGTAAATCTGCGGGTGATTGAAACCTTGACAGCGCTTACACTGCGGGATCGATCTGGAGCTCTTACGCATAGGTTCGATTTTGGCCACAATGTTTAGAATAGTCTTAATACCATAAATAACATCTTTATTTTCGTCTTTATCGAAACTTAGCATGTTTAGTGAAAGTCCACGCCTTAACAATTTTTCCTAATCTCCCTCCGACTGTTGCTTCTCCTTCTTGATAATATTGACGGCATCAAGAATTTTAAAGCCTTTGTCTTGAAGGTCGTTTATAACATTTTCTTTGGTGCACGAGGGGTGGAGTCCCCTTGCTACAACACGCAGTGCTCTTTCTAACTTATTTTCATAAGTATTCCACTGGATCTTTTCGGCATTCAATTTTTGGGATACTGATCGGTAACCGTCGGCATCATCGACATTAATTATCCACGTATTGTTTCGCAGAGATGTCACCTTAAACTTCGATGCCACAGTTCCTTTAAGGCGGCAATGCAACATATTGTAGTCCGTAATTCCAACGTCGTTTATCGGTGGAGGACGTAATTTTTTTTTGTTTTTGCTTTTCTTGCAACTCCTTGCGCTTTTCATCTTTTTGTGGCTCGACTTCCGGTGAGGAACCAGCTTTGCGTTTTTTGCTAGGTCGTTTCTTTTCGATCCAATTCGTTTCGCGTGTTAGCTCTTCTTCATCCGTCTTGTATTCGCGACTAGGTGAGCGATGTGGGCTAACTGTATTTTCTTTTTGTAGATACGTGTTTTGTAGGGCACTATTTTATTGCCTGAATAAATCTACCTCCTTCTTAAGCTCACCATAGAGTAGCTCCATTTCGGTAAGCTTGGTACAGAGTACGTCGTTCTCCTCCTCAATGCTTGTAGATTTCACTGAGTCCCGTTTTTCACGCGCCTGCGCTTCCGGCGAACTTCTTTTCCGGAGACGTTGTGGAGATCGAGATAAAATAAAATAAATATTTGGCGCAACAGCTCTTTAAGTGCCAGGGCCTAGCTTTTCGCAACCACTCGTGTTGCGTGCGTTATATTTTTCACACGAATGGAAGGGACCTACAATTTAGTGCCGAATCCGAACGGCGATTTGAGAAACTTTTTCGTGACAACAATACTCTCGGATGTTTGTCAGACGCTCACGAGAGGGAGATCGAGATACCCTTGTACTTTTTGAGAAGGGATTTATAAGGGGCAATAAATGGCTGTCCCCAGAATCCGTAGAGCCGACCTCCGAAGATAGTGGATTTTCCAGTGAACCTGGGCTACCACCTGGGTAATAGATCGTTTTGTTTTGTTCATTGCATTTTTGTGTATACACTACGCTCGGTATACGGAGGGTGGATTTTAGTCGCCTCTTACGACAGGCCTACCTCGGGTATATTCTAACCCTTACCCGAAGGGGGGTCGCTAGACATGTTGTACCACTTGCCCACCTAAGATTTGGTCTTTCCATTGCATCAAGCTTGAATTTAAATTTACAAGTGGTATACCTAGATTATTGTGTCGGCATGGTTTGCTGACACAACCACTTCTACCTATACCTAAATTATCCTTATTTGGAAGGATGTTCCTTAACAAAGTGTTACAGCTACCCTGGAAGAAATGCGCTAGTTAATTTGGAGCAAAGATAAAGAAATCCATAATCTTACCTACAATAGTTTTTGCTTCCTCCTTTCAAACACGAAGGCCGTCGTTGTTGTTGTTGCAACAGCTGTGTAGCTGAGGTCAATAACCCTTGCTCGAGTTGATGTACTCGAGTTGTTAGAGTGCGTGAAACCGATTGTCCTGGGAGCGCAAAACGTTGGACATGCTGATGCCTGCAGTTCCTGACTATCTGAGGTACGTTAGCCTGGATGATGGAGCGCGTACTCCTCCTCGTCGACCTGCGAAAGCCAAGAGGATCCCCGTAGACTGCCGTGTTCGTGGGCCAGTGCTTCCGATGCCAAACAGGTTGCGAGGCAGAAGATGTGGGTAGCCGAATACCTCAGGAATGGGTCACATGAAAATAAAATACAGAATTAGCGATAAATAATAGAAAAGAAGAAAATAAAAATCTTATTTACCTTTTGTTTGTTTGCTAGTTTTTTTTTGTTTTGGCAGCCGTCAGCTGTCACTGGATGAACACCATAATTGTTTAGACCAGTTATAAGCTGTCCTAAGTCCATGCACAAACCAACTGCTTAAAGATGGGGTATGAAAGGGATGTTGGTAGTTTTTTTTATTTTTTTTTCTTTTCTAGTAGCGGCTAAATTCAAAAATCAGACAAATCCGTATGGCTAGAGGGATTCTCGGTAGACGTTGCGGGCCTGGTAAAGAGCCATAGAGAAGCACGACATTCTTCAGTCAGTGGTGAAAGGCATTGCATGCCTCCATATATTTGAATTTATAAGTGTAGTGAAGTCTAAATATAAAGACCTTCAGTAAAGAAGGCGGTGAAGAAAAAGTAAAAGGACAGAATAGTTATTTTTTTATTTTTTTGGTATAGTGCCCCACCACAGAAGGAGGACAAGAAAAATAGTAATTTTATTCAAACAAATCTGTTTTAAGGGGCTCCGCAATAATTCAACAAGGCGGTCATAGACTCTTGAGCCCAAGTCGTGGCCGCCGATAATTTTTGATTTAAACATTTTTTTTTTGAAAAAACTACATACCAACGTACACACGTACTTACATATATGCGTACATAAGTACATATATAAGGAATACAAAAAAATGCACCTGTACTTCAAAGTGAGCGCTTATAAGTAACAGAAAATCCACTACGCCTGAGAAGCCCCACCCGAAGAAGTGATCATCCGATCGAGAAGGTCATAGTGCCTCTTATATATATGCATCCACTTAACATATACATATATCATATATAAGATACATGTGCAGATAAACGTTTATAGATACTTCTCGTTCTTGAGCGCGTTAAATTTATATTTAAAAAAATATATATTAAGTGTTTTACATTGTTGTTCATACATACATCTACATCATTTAATGTCGTTATAGATACTTATATACATATTTTTTTTTGTGGATTATTCTTCTTGTCTGAGGTGAATCTTGAGTTTATTTTGTGAAAATTTTGTTTCCCCCCGTTCGTTTTGTGCTCGCGATTAAATTCTAAAAATTGTAGTGTATATCTAACCTATACAGAGCTCTATCTAGGTAGGAAATCCGATACATAGAGTAGAGTAAGGTAACAAAAGATTTACCTGAGAGTTCGCGCTGGGAGAAACCGAGTTTAGTTATTTTTGCCTTTTTTTATGTTATCCCTCAGTTTTTAAAATTTGTCTCTAGTTGTTTTTGCTGATGAAAAGTAAAGAGAAGAATAAATTGTGAACATTTTGGTCATGAAGTGTGTGCGTTTTTACTACCATCAAGCCGGAGATAGCTTGATGGGTTTTTAGAGTGCAATTTTCAGGGGGTGCGGTAGGGTGACTAAAACCCTTTCAGCGATGGTGGAGTGACCTGGCAGCAGCATCAGTCCGCTTGGGAAGTCCTATATAAAGGCCGCAGGACTTCGTGGGTTGGAGGGCAAAGGCCAACGCTGCCACATCATCTGCAGCGCCCTCAGTGTGGTGAACGTCCGTCCGTTCAATGGTGAAAATGAGTAAGTAGAATTTGCCATGATATATGTTGTTTGTAGTAGGTTTAGTCGTGCTACGGGGGCAAGAACCACCCCATTTCCGGCGAGTTAAGCTGCGCATAGCTAGCATGCCACGTCCCTCGTAGCCGACACTCTTTCCTTTTCCGTCCCATCCCATCCTTAAGTCCCATCCACATCCTAGTTTCCTGTCCTTTTTCAAATCCCAACTTCCAAAACCTTCCCCTAGCCTATTACAAAAGAAGCGTGTTCAACTACGAGTAGCACAGTTATTAACTGTCTGTTGCGTGTTTAGTTGCGCAGCTGAGATCCCTCCTCCACTACTGTTTCGTCTCTGCGGTATGTACTCGTACTCAAACATTTTCTGCCATATCGGTGATGTCCATCCGCTCTATTTATGTTATTGCAGCAGCTAGGTTCGGCTGGGGACAGGTCAGTTGGGCTCAGGCTCAGGAATCGAGCCACGTCTATAAGTCGATCCTAAAGTGCATCAGGGCGCAAGTCGATTGGTTTTGCTGAGGAGTTCAAAAGATGTTTGATGTTGTGTGGGCCATTTCCACAGTCAGGATATTTGTCTCCTATGGACGCATCGAGACGATTCGTATAGCTACATATTTAGTAAGCGGCATCTACTTCAGCGTAACTGAGCTAGGGTGGTTCTTGTTCTCAGTAGCAGACTACGTTCTTCGTCTACGGTGGGCCTTCGCGGACCACATTGGGACAGAGATTCTGCATAGAGTGGACACTGTCGTGTGATGAATGCTTTACAATGCATCCTCGAAGGTCTGTCTGTTGATCCTGGTACCCTGCGTGCTCTATTTATGTAGTTATCTCTAGATAATTGTTTCTGCACAACGTGTATAAATAAAACGATTTTTTTGTAAGACTTCTTTACCAAATTATTTTCTTCTTTTGTAACAAAGTGGCAAATTAATATTTCTATAATTTTATAGAATTTCATGTATATATGTATATATGTACTTCTACAGTTGGGCAAAAGCAAATATATATAACATGTTCGATTCGAAACTCTGAGTGGTTTCTTGAGTGAAACTACTTGAAAATTACATTTATATATGTATATGCATACTCCAAATATTTTTAAAACAGTCTCTCTGACCGATTTCTTTCTATTACGAAATACCATCCACCAGTCAAGTAAATTTTTTATACTATTTAAAAGTATAAAAAGACTCCCTTTTCGAAATGTTAAAAGCTCTTCGACAATTCTAATTTTCATTTCGTTCCCCAGCACTGCACTCTATTAGCCACCTGAAGGCCGAATGCGATTATTGATTGTTGCATAACATCCCTATCTCCCTTTTATTCTGCACAACTTCCTGTGGACTTGACCTAAGTAAAAAATTTAAAAAATTTGTGCAAGAAACTGCACAATATGATGGGTTGTAAGTTGTACGTTTTACTTTGCGCGACTTTCCTCATTAAAGGCGCGCAATCGACATCACCCAATGGTGGTCGGGACTCGCAGAAGGCCGTAGACCTTCCTCCTTGCCAGGCTTGTAGTATTTTTATCGATTCGCTGCGAAGAGCCAGAGAAGAAGTCACCAAAGAACTTGACAAGGACTTGGCACTTGACATGCAGTCAGTGCTGCCGTACGTGTGTCTCGACGTATCCCACGGACAGGATCAGTGCTATGCTCTCCTAGATCAACATACGGCTGACATTGAGAATCATTGGACGAGTGAGGACTCGGTTTTGTTTTCCAAACTGTGCATCGATAGCCTGAAGGTCTGTTGTCCACCGGATCACTATGGTCCGAAGTGTGAAAAGTGCCATGAATGCCATGAAAACGGGAAGTGCACGGGCGCAGGCACCCGCAAAGGCAACGGGAAGTGCTCTTGCAACCCAGGCTATACCGGAGATGGATGTAGGGAGTGTTCAGTGTCCTACTATGAAACGTTTAGAGATGAGACGAAGTTACTATGTTCAAGGTGCCACGACGCCTGTGGAGCAGATGGATGCACCACCGGTGGACCGAATGGTTGCCTTAGCTGCAAGACTGGCTGGAGAATGGATTCCAATAACAGCTGCAGTGACGCGAATGAGTGTCTGGAGACCAAGAACATCTGCTCCCAACAGCAGTTCTGTGTGAATAACGACGGCTCCTACACCTGCTTGGATTGTGACAAGTCCTGCATCGGCTGCGAAGGAGATGGTCCAGACATGTGCAAGTTCTGCGCAGAGGGGTACACCATATTCGAAGGCAAGTGTACGGACGATACATGGGAGAAACTTGAGCAGTACGTAAACCTAAACAGATTGCTCACATACTTTGGGCTCTGCACCTGTGTCGCCTTCCAAAGCTCTACCACAAAGGCGTACATGATGGGCGGGGCAGTTGCCACATACATCGCTGCCTCGGAGTACTGGCCGAACACCATACCAACGCCAGCCAATCGCATTTGAATAGCAAGAAACTATACGTAGAAGACATAATCACGAATTTATTGTAAATCACTTGTATGTTTAGAAATAAAGAGAAGTACTAGTAGAATTGCAATCCCAGTGGGGAACTCTCTGTGACTGACTTGGTAAACAAACTTTATTGCTAGAACTAGATAAACAGTGGGTGGCTTAGTATTTCAGCTCGGGCGCCTTGTCGATGTTCTCGTGTGAGCCCTCCTCGATCATCTTCAGCTCCTGGCGCTGTCGCTCCGGTCGAATTACTGTGATGTAGCGGTGGATACGCAGGCCCAGCAGGAACGTTCCGTAGAGTGTCACTCCGATGCAGGTGTACACGACACCTCTGTGGAGCTTGTCCAAGATTGTGTTGCGATTGATTTGTGGCTTCTTCATTCTTAATTTTAATTTTATTTAATAAGTCGGTGCGTCAATTTGCCGTGAAATGATTAAGTTGTTCGGCAAATGTCACCGAGTGGAGTTATGTCATGTCAACATGAAGGGAAATTTTTAATTTCCCTTGTACGAGGGAAGTAAAATCCATTCTTTTGGTGAAAGAGTCCAGGTAATTTTTTAATTCTCAAAAATGTAGTTCATGTCGTGGCCCATTCCAAATCAGCAGTGTAATTTAGCCAGCGGAGAGCATCAATCTCACTCTAAAAGTGTACCCAAACCAACGCGATTATTCGATATTATTCTCTTATCAGAAGAAGAAGAAGCGCTTTTATCTATTGCCTTCCACATTTTATCGCCGTCGTGGCGGCAGCGATTATTCGCATTAATTTAGGGACACCTTAAATAAGAATTACTATTACCGAAAGTTCAAACTAGTGTATTTGGTGTGTAAATTGCTATTCACTGAAAAGTACAAAAATTAAATATGTACATAGCTTAAAACGAATTTTAAAGTGGTGGCCGAACCTAGAAACATAAACTTAGGGGAATTTAGAGTAATTTGAAAAAGATGAAAACAGGAAGGTTTGAATTGTACAAACAAGTAGATTCATTCTTTCATGTTATTTTTAATTTATTCGAATTGCACGACCTTCCTTAAAATTCGGTGATTTTATGATCACCATTGGTTAAACTCATTGTGCAATCACCTACGCTTTCACTTCTTGTCGCTCGTCGATGTTTAGTTATTATTCCTACCTTAGCTTTGGTGTTTTTCTTCCGATCATTCTAATATATTTCTATTTGTTTGTGGGGCTTGCATTCAAATCCTTGGCAAATCCTTTCCACAGGGTTTTTCTTATACTGATTTCTTCGGTTTCAACTTTACCACAAATGCTATATTTCATCATTTCCATGATGACATTAAACTCATTCTCAACTTCTTCTTTACTTTCTTAAAGGGCGTTGCGGCGCAATAGTCCATTTATAATTATTCTTCATTTTGGTTTGGGGGCAGCAAATGCGCTGTTCATATTTATGATGTGTTTTTCAGGCGTTCCGTAGGATATATTAGGAAGATCCCACTGATCTCGCTTCTACCATCTGTCCATCTCTCTGTCTGCCGATATGTCTGCTTGCCTTCATGTCATCACCTTCTAGCTCCCAAACTATACACGTCGTATACATTATTTTTAGATAGACTATATTTAGAATAATGGTCTCTATACACACCCGGTACCTTTTTTTAAATAACCGTTAAATTGGAGGTGTCTCCAGTATAAAAGCGAAAGGAAACTTTTTTTTTTTTCATCTGATATATGCATGTGGTATACATATAGTTGGAAAATCTTTTTCAGTAAAATCTAATCAATTTTTAGGTTTTACATTGTTTCACAGTGAAGGGTTTTTTTTTAACGGAATCCAAATCATAGATAACTCAAATTCTCCGGTCCATTGAACTACCAGGCAGGATGCAGTGTTTGAAAAAAACTTCGGTGTTATTCGTTTTCGTTATTATAATCGGGTGGCTGATGATTGCTGCTCCCCGCTGGGGCTTGAACTTGCACACATCGGTTAATGAGCAAACACACTATCTACCCACAAAAGCAATAGAAAATATTAAAGAATAAAGCATTCCACAGATCGTCTGAATTGGGTGTTAAATGCAAAATACACGATACAACCGTTGTACCGACATCGGACCAACTGTTGTACGCAGCACACACGTTATACAATTGCGTACGATTTAAGTACAACCAGACATTTTTTTTAATCATTCTCCACATACACACCATATAATTTCCATATAAGCTGTGCATGTGACAGCAGTTGTACAGTCAAGACCATGCGACCATACGATATTGGTACAACGGTCGGTTGTATTTATTTGCATTTATTTCTTCATTCTTAAATCATTGATCGTGTATCTCCCACTTTATGCTCTCTGATCGATTTCGGAGATGGCTTGTACCATATCTATCCGACGTCTGAATTAATATAAGCTTCTATACTTTTTCTGTCGTAATATGAAAGATCAGACCTATCTGAATCCAGAATTAATAGACACGGGAGTAGGATTGGTTGTGGTATTTGTTTTTACTAAGTAAACATAAAAACTTTTTGAAACGTGGGCGGAGTACAAATAGTTAATTTATAAATTTTAGAAAATTCATCAATACCGGAAAACTTTTCATATTTCCTGTTGGAACACACCCATCTGCGACAGAAATCAAGCACATGCACTCAGTTGAACTGCCTCGCTCGAAACAAAAACTGTCAAATCCCTGCACACCACAGTAGTTGTCAAACACACTAAAGTCAGTCAAAAGTGGAAAAAGTTGTGTCGGGTGAAGAAATTTATCGATATTTACTACCAACAAATCCATTTGAAAAATGACATCCAGAAGGTATGTTAATAGCGAACCCAATCCCCAGCCATGTGGCCCGCAAACTCCCCAGCCGAAAACGCCCTAAACGCCCGCAGCTTAGCCCATTTCGATGGTCTTTGTTCCGAGCAACAGAATTAGGTCAGACTTTTTGTTGCTTGACGTTTCACCCCAAAATGTTGTATCCCCCTCTTTGCTGGTTCGCACGAGAAAAAAAAAAATCTCTTCCCCCTACGACTCCTCCACGCGCTGCCACTGTGTACACATATTCCCCCACATCCATACATTAACCTGGAAAGAGGAAAAGAAGCCCACACTGTACACGATGAATGAGAAAATGCAAATTTGTTCTTTCAGATGGTTCCATCCAACGATAACTGGGATAGAAGCTGAGAAGCTGCTGCGGGAGCAGGGATTCGATGGCTCGTTCCTGGCCAGGCTGTCTTCGTCGAACCCGGGTGCGTTCACCCTGTCCGTGAGGCGTGGGCAAGAGGTTACCCACATAAAGATCCAGAACAATGGGGACTTCTTCGATCTGTACGGAGGTAGGGTGGCATCAGTTTTATATTGGAGTTCCCCGGGGTAATGTGCGAGTCCTATTCTAGGTGAGAAGTTTGCAACTCTGCCGGAACTGGTTCAGTACTATATGGAGAACGGGGAGCTGAAAGAGAAGAATGGCCAAGTTATCGAACTGAAGCAGCCCCTGATATGCGCCGAACCAACGACTGAGCGGTAAGTGTTGGTCTTTCTATTTATCTTAAGCGGGCGTGGGGAATACCAATGTGGATTATTTTATCTTGATGCACTTGAAATTGAAATTTCGTCGGTTTCGCGCTGAGGCAGGCAAGCTGGCGGTAACCTGCTGATAAGAATTTGCAAACGCAGTCCTGGTAGTTGATTAAAAAATGGTTTATGACGAATTGGTGATAGCAGGCACGTTGGGTTAGCGACCAGAACTGTGCAGTAGGCGTTTTATGGTCAAATAGCACGAATGATAAACGCTCTTTGGGGTAATTTGGTAGTCCATGGCATGGGGCCTGAGTGCTTTTATCTGGATGTTTTTTAATATCAACATCCCCCGCGAACACTGGCGGTATAATTAACTCCATTTTATTAGACTTGGCGAGGAAAACTCTTGCTTAGCCGACACTACACTCTGGGTGTCCTGAGCAATAGTGTTTTCCATTCAAATTGATTACTACTGCCACAGTTGCTTGGGTACCTTTTTAGACGTCAACGAGTTCTTTGAAGTCAGAACTCATATCACCACGTGCAAGTGGACAGGGGTACACACATCAAACGAATAGGAAACACATCAAAGCAAACGAAAAAGTGAAACAAAACTTTTCTTCGATTGCTTACCGTTTTCGGGTCGTACCGCTTTGTACGGTTTTTGCTATCATCAACTTATTTTAAACGTTTCTCTTGCATCTACCATTGATTGGTGCTGCAAATAGTTGTGCAATTTGATAACATCGTACGAACAGCTGCAAATATGTTTTTTTTTTTTCTAATTCACTGCAACATAATTTTTTGGCCAAAAATCCATGATTAGGTTAAAATTCGTGCTCCACAATATGAGTCATAATCTAAATGGCTACTTATTTCATTAACTCAGTTTTTGTGAAAACGTTATATTTTGAAAGTTAGAGCCGTTTAACTAAAGCAAAGTCAGATAAAATGGCGGCACGCAAAAACTTTAATTCTGTACTACGGTAAGCATTGGAAACCTTATTTGTAACGTTTTATTTCTTTTTTTAGATTTTCTTAGAATCGCTCTGAAGAATTGTCTGTCTATGTGGGCGTCGTGGGGCATTGGTTAGTGTATCGGGCCAATACGCGTGAGGTATAATGTTGGAATCCCAGAAAACACTAAAAGCTTATTTCACACTCTCAACTCTCACGAACGTCTGACAAACATTCGAGAGTATTGTTGTCATGACAAACAATAAATTGTCCCTTCCATTCCTGCGCAAAATATAAAGCGTACTCCACCAATGGTGATGAGAAGCTGTGCCCTAAGCCCTTTATGTGGCTGTTTGAGGTCTTTCGATGTTATTGCGATCTAGTCACTGGGACTCTTCCATAAGTAAAAGAATTTCTGCTGTCATCCAATCCTTTCTTGGCTGCCGCTTACTGAGGTATTTTTTGCCCGTTTCCATAAACATTTCTTTGTTCTCAGTAACCTTTCTTATTGGAGTGGAAAAGCGGTAATGTCATAAAAGTTTTCGACATAACAACCTATACGGACGGATCGAAGATGGACTGCGGAGTCGGCGCAGGCATTTTCTCTGACCAGACAAGAGTCAGCGCTTAGGGACTCGCTGGCAGAAAGAGTCAATGTTCCACTTGGAGTCGTCAAGGGTAGCATTCACAACCACTTCTTAAAGCTAGCTAACCACGGGCGGAAATCGCTTTCTAGCAGCGTTGCATAAAGAAAGACATGGCCCAGCTATAACAAACCTAAATCAAATAAGCTACTTAGCAGATCAAGGTCAGATATTGCAAGAATAGTAGCCAATAGTAGCCGTTGTCAAACGGTAGTGCATGCGATCATATGAAAACACAAGCGTTTTCACTCAGCTGAGGCCTACCAACTCCTACTCTCAACCTCCACGCGGTGACAGCCGGGTGCCTAGTACCTTAATCCAAGAAATGGGTAACCAACCCCGTTTGGCGGATTCTTGGTGGCAGCAGATGAGAGAGGGGGGGGAAGAGTGCTTTTCTCACTAGAGCAATTCTTCCTGTTCCAGGCGGCAGCGGACGAATTCCCTAGGCGGAGTCAACGGTGGCGTCTATAGTTCCAGTTAGGTTGAACTTAGTGAATACCTTGCGCGAGCTGCTTCGACGTATTCGGATCACAGGTCGGTAAGGAATTTCCAATGTTGGTCAGGACATTGGAATAGAGATGGTGGCGGAGGAGCCCTTAATGGGCCAACGGCAGCGCTCATACTTCCGTAGTGGACTACTGGCACCGGTGTACCCGGCCCCTCGTCCTAGGGGAATAATTAAGGAACTGGCCCTCCAGGTTGGGGGTTGTGCCGTCGGGGTAACTTCCCTACCACGTAAAAAACGCATGGTTCCGAAACAACCAAAAGCCTCGGATAAGGATGACCCAACTAATGACGACCCCAGCAAACGAAATAAGGACAACGACCTTCGGATCTGTACGTGGAATGTTCTGTCCCTTTACAGACCACGTGCAGCCGAACAACTAGCAGAGGCCCTAGACTGCTATAAAGCAGATATTACCGCCATCCAGGAAGTGCGATGGGATGGGCCGGGCAAAAAGAGGATGAAAAACTGTGACATCTACTACGGTGATTGCTACAGAGGCAACAGGCAACGCTTATTCGGATGCGGATTTGTCATACGCGGCAGACTTAGGCAAGAAGTCTTAAGCTTCCGACACGTGAGCGAGCGTATTATGACGATCCGGATCAAGGCTAAATTCGCTAACATAAGCCTAATATGTGTTCATGCCCCCACAGAAGAAAAGGACCCTGCCTCCAAAGAGTGTTTCTACGAGCTCCTCGACAAAACATACGAGCAATGTCCTAAATACGACGTTAAGATCGTATTGGGCGATTTTAACGCCAAAATAGGAAAGGAGGACGTCTTCGGTAGAGCAGTCGGTAAGCATAGCCTACACGACACCACGTCTGATAACGGACTAAGGCTAATTGATTTCGCTGTGGAGCGAAATGTCACCATAGCAAGCACATGGTTTCCTCATCTCGATATTCATAAGCAGACATGGCGGTCCAATGATCATGTCACGATCAACCAAATTGATCATATTGCGATCGACGCAAGGCATGCCTCCAGTATTCTGGATGTCCGGACCTTCCGAGCGGCCAGCATAGACTCGGATCATTACCTTGTTGTAGCCAAGGTACGAATGCGGATATCCCAATCTGAGCAACAAAGAAGAATTACTGTGAGAAAATTTAACGTCGAAAAGCTACAATCGCAAGAGACCGCCAGACTCTTCGCTGAACGCGTATCCCGAAATCTCAATCACCCCTATACCGCCAGCATCAAGTGCCGAAGACCAGTGGCAACGCTGCCAACATGCCATCAGAAACGCCGCGACTGATGTGCTGGGTCTCGCTCGCCCACCACCGCGAAACCCCTGGTTTGACGAAGAATGCCGGCGAGTGCATGCAGCAAAACAAGAGGCATACAAAGCGGCGCTGCAAAGGAAGACGAGAGCTGCTCGTGAGCTCTACGAGCAAAAGAGACGGGAAGAACATCGGCTTCTCCAAAAGAAGAAGAAAGAGCATGAGAAGCGCGCGTTTGAGAATATCGAGAGTCTATACTCCAGGAACAATGTACGGAAGTTTTACCAAAAGGTAAAAAGAACGTGTCAGAGGAGCCATACCCGTACAGAAACCTGTAGAGATGAGAATGGAAACCTCGTAGTAGAATCACAGTCGGTGCTGAGAATATGGAAAAACTACTTCTGCAGACTGTATAACGGCGACGAAGACCAACACCCCGCTGTCAGGCAGAATGAACCATTCAGCATGGACGATGATAGTCAAAATTTCCGTCCACCTGACCAAAACGAAGTGAGGATAGCAATATCCAAGCTAAAATCGAACAAGGCTGCTGGACCTGACGGTTTACCGGCCGAACTTTTCAAGGCAGCTGGGGATGAATTGGTAGAGTGCATACACCAACTCATTTCTAATATTTGGTCAGAGGAGTGTATGCCTGATGAATGGAATCTCAGCATCGTTTGCCCGATCCACAAGAAAGGAGACCCCCTCAACTGCGCCAATTATAGAGGCATCAGTCTCCTCAACATCGCGTACAAGATCTTTTCTGCGATATTGTGTGAACGCCTGAAACCTTTTATCAACAGCCTGATTGGACCCTATCAGTGCGGTTTCAGGCCAGGAAAGTCCACCATCGATCAAATCTTCACACTTCGGCAGATCCTGGAGAAAACCCAACAATTCCAAATCGATACTCACCACCTCTTTATCGATTTCAAGGCCGCCTATGACAGCATCTATAGAGAAGAGCTTTATAGAGCCATGTCTAGTTTTGACATCCCTGCCAAACTTGTCCGCCTGTGCAGGCTGACGATGGAGAACGCTCGCTGCTCCATCAAGGTCGGTAATGACCTCACCGAGACCTTTGATGTCAAAAAAGGCTTTAGACAAGGTGACGCGCTGTCATGTGACTTCTTCAATATTGTACTTGAACGGATTGTGCGGAACTCACAAGCCAACACCAGAGGCACAATCTATTACAAGTCTGTACAACTGCTTGCATACGCCGACGATATAGACATTATCGGAAGATCTCAGCGGGCTGTCACCGGTGCTTTTGCAAGCATTGAGGCGGAAGCGGCCAAAATGGGTTTGGCGATAAACGAGGGCAAAACCAAGTATATGCTGTCAACTAGAAGGGAAAACCAACATCGACGAATTGGACAAAACGTCACCGTGGGCAGCTATAACTTCGAGGTAGTAAGGGACTTTGTCTACCTTGGCTCTGCTATAAATTCAGCAAACAAAATCAGCGCAGAAATCAATCGAAGAATAACTCTTGCCAATCGCTGTTTTTTTGGGCTTATAAGGCAATTCAACAGTAAAGCCCTCTCTCGAACAACTAAGGAGACTCTATATAAGACCTTGATCATCCCAGTCCTGCTTTACGGCGCTGAAACATGGACTTTATTAAAAGAGGATGAAGATATCCTTGGTCGCTTCGAGAGAAAAATTCTTCGTAAGATTTTCGGTCCCGTTTGCGTTGACGGGTTTTGGAGGAGAAGATTCAATCACGAACTATACGAGCTGTACAGCGACATCGACCTAGTCAAAAAACTGCGTATTGGACGTCTGAGATGGCTAGGACATGTAGAGCGAATGGACACCAACGCTCCGGCCCGCAGAGTCTTCGAATCTAACCCCGAGGGACGACGCAGTAGAGGGAATTATCGCCGTAGGTGGCGCGCACAAGTTCAAGGGGACCTCGACCAACTTGGAGTGCGCAACTGGAGGCAATTAGCTAAAGACCGAGCTAAATGGAGAGGCTTGTTGGTTGAGGCCCAGGTTCACCCCGAACTGTAGCGCCACCTAAGTAAGTAAGTAAGTACAGCCCATTGGCCGATAGGAGCCCATGCAGCCAAGCTTGGCATCCCCCATAATACCTTCTGCGTAGCTGCAGAGATGTAAATGAGGGAGAATCTCTTTTTCACTTTCTTTCCAGATCCCCAGCGTACCCTAGGTAAACCCTTCTTCGACGACCTGGGGAAAATATCTGAGAAAAGGATTGGAGCCCTCATTCTTTACCTAAACTCGACAGGCTGGGTCTAGCATATCCATCTTCCTCAACCGTATACTCCATCATACAACCAGATGCAAATGCCCATTTGGAGTTCATGTTCGATTGTTTAAACCAATTATTTAAATCAGCTTCTGATTTATTTCTCTTTTCATTTGGCTTTAGATTACCTGGACTTTTAGAAGTGCTAGATCTAGTCTCTTTGGATATGTTTTTTTCTCTATCCTCTTCATTTTTATAGCTGCGGGATTATGGTCTGTTCCTAATCAGCTACTGGATAAGTTTTCACCGCTTTTATAGCATTTCTAAACCGTTTGTTAATGGTTATACAGGGTGATTTGCATAAGATGCGACAAAAGCCTAGGACGGATAGGTTGGGTCGAGACAAGAAAAAAATCGTATGGGAGGGGGGGGGGGGGTATATCTCCCCCCGGTTAGGCGGGAGGGGCAATTTTGCAAAAAATAGACTTTAAATGAAAAAAAAATTATTAAAAATCAACGGAAACACGTAAAATAATGTGCTGTAGCTTTTTTGAAAGCTAATATTCCATTCTTTTATCTGCTTTTTAAATTAAGTTGCTTTAAGGAATCGTTTTTGAAAAATTAAATTTAAAAGTCAAAATTTTTGAAAAATATTTTGATTTTTTTTTTTTTCAAGTTGATTTTTTGCAAAGTTTTGCGTTTTTAACTGCCACTGATATTTTTATTTTTCGATGCTCTTAGCAATTCTTAATTAAATACCGAAAACCCGATGTAAAAATCTTTTTCAGTTTCTGAGATATTAAAAAAAATGTAAATGTACTTTTTTCCCAGAAAACCCCTTTTTGGGTTTTTCTATGATTGGACTTCATTAAATGAACAGATTATCCCTTTTTCAATGAAAACGAGATTTACATTTTTTTAATATCTCAAAAACTAAGAAAGGTTTTTACATCGGGTTTTCGGTATTTAATTAAAAATTGATAAGAGCATCGAAAAATAAAAATATCAGTGGCAGTTAATAACGCAAAATTTTGAAAAAAATCAACTTGAAAAAAAAAATTTTTAAATATTTTTCAAAAATTTTGAATTTGAAATTTAATTTTTCAAAAACTATTCAGTGAAATAACTTGATTTAAAAAGCAAACAAAAGAATGGAATATTAGCTTTCAAAAAAGCTATAGCACATTATTGTACGTGTTTCAGTTAATTTTTAATAATTTTTTTTTCATTCAAAGTCAACTTTTTACAAAATTGCCCCTCCCGCTTAAACGGGGGAGATAGACCCCCCCCCCCCCTCCCATACGATTTTTTTCTTGTCTCGACCCAACCTATCCGTCCTAGGCTTTTGTCGCATCTTACGCAAATCACCCTGTATATGTAGTCAATTTGATTTCTTATTACTGACTCTGCCATGTACCTTGCTGATGTTCATGTATATAGTCTTCTTGAAGTGAGCTTGAACCATGTATTCATTATAGCTAGTTCGTTTAGTTGACAGAACTCTACGAGACGTTGTCACCTTCGATTTTGTGTACCCAAACTGTACCCACCCACAATATCTTCGATTTTGGCATTAAAGTCTCCCATTATTATTACGACTTCTTTACGTTTTGTCAATGACATGGCTTGTCTTAAGCATTCGTAGACTTCTTCTAAGACGGAATCTTCGCAGGCCGTTGTTGGAGCGTACACTTGTATAATATCTATCAACGTATCTTTGGCTTTAATCTGTATAACTATCACTCTCTCCGATAGATACGCCAATCTTATATTGGATTTTCTTATATTTTCAGACACTAGAATTCCCACACCATATCTGTTTCTGCTTGTGTCGCCGCATGCATAGAGGAGTGTGAATCTGTTTTTTGTTGTTGTATCAAGTTGGTCGAGGTCCCCTTGAACTTGTGCGCGCCACCTACGGCGATGATTCCCTCTACTGCGTCGTCCCTCGGGGTTAGATTCGAAGACTCTGCGGGCCTGAGCGTTGGTGTCCATTCGCTGTACATGTCCTAGCCATCTCAGACGTCCAATACGCAGTTTTTTGACTAGGTCGATGTCGCTGTACAGCTCGTATAGTTCGTGATTGAATCTTCTACTCCAAAACCCGTCAACGCAAACGGGACCGAAATTCTTACGAAGAATTTTTCTCTCGAAGCGACCAAGGATATCTTCATCCTCTTTTAATAAAGTCCATGTTTCAGCGCCGTAAAGCAGGACTGGGATTATCAAGGTCTTATATAGAGTCTTTTTAGTTGTTCGAGATAGGGCTTTACTGTTGAATTGCCTTATAAGCCCAAAAAAACAGCGATTGGCAAGAGTTGTTTGTAGAATTTATAGCAGAGCCAAGGTAGACAAAGTCCCTTACTACCTCGAAGTTATAGCTGCCCACGGTGCCGTTTTGTTCAATTCGTCGGTGTTGGCTTTCCCTTCTTGTTGACAGCATATACTTGGTTTTGCCCTCGTTTATCGCTAAACCCATTTTGACCGCTTCCGCCTCAATGCTTGCAGACGCACCGGTGACAGCCCGCTGAGATCTTCCGATAATGTCTATATCGTCGGCGTATGCAAGCAGTTGTACAGACTTGTAATAGATTGTGCCTCCAGTGTTGGCTTGTGAGTTCCGCATAATCCGTTCAAGTACAATATTGAAGAAGTCACATGACAGCGCGTCACCTTGTCTAAAGCCTTTTTTGACATCAAAGGTCTCGGTGAGGTCATTACCGACTTTGATGGAGCAGCGAGCGTTCTCCATCGTCAGCCTGCACAGACGGACAAGTTTGGCAGGGATGTCAAAACTAGACATGGCTCTATAAAGCTCTTCTCTATAGATGCTGTCATACGCGGCCTTGAAATCGATAAAGAGGTGGTGAGTATCGATTTGGAATTCTTGGGTTTTCTCCAGGATCTGCCGAAGTGTGAAGATTTGATCAATGGTGGACTTTCTTGGCCTAAAACCGCACTAATAGGGTCCAATCAGGTTGTTCATGAAAAGTTTCAGGCGTTCACACAATATCGCAGAAAAGATCTTGTATGCGATGTTGAGGAGACTGATGCCTCTATAATTGGCGCAGTTGAGGGGGTCTCCTTTCTTGAGGATCGGGCAAACGATGCTGAGATTCCATTCGTCAGGCATACACTCGTCTGACCAAATCTTAGAGATGAGTTGGTGTATGCACTCTACCCATTCATCCCCAGCTGCCTTGAAAAGTTCGGTCGGCAAGCTGTCAGGTCCAGCAGCCTTGTTGTATTTTAGCTTGGATATTGCTATCTTCACTTCGTTTTGGTCAGGTGGACGGAAATTTTGACTATCATCGTCTATGTTGAATGGTTCATTCTGCCAGACAGCCGGATGTTGATATTCGTCGCCGTTATACAGTCTGCAGAAGTAGTTTTTCCATATTCTCAGTACCGACTGTGATTCTACTACGAGTGTCTGTACTGGTATTGCTTCCCTGACACGTTCTGTTTACCTTTTGGTAAAACTTCCGTACATTGTTCCTGGAGTATAAACTCTCAATATTCTCGATCGCGCGCCTCTCATGCTCTTTCTTCTTCTTTTGGAGAAGCCTATGTTCTTCCCGTCTCTTTTGCTCGTAGAGCTTACGAGCAGCTCTCGTCTTCCTTTGCAGCGCCGCTTTGTATGCCTCTTGTTTTGCTGCATGCACTCGCCGGCATTCTTCGTCAAACCAGGGGTTTCGCGGTGGTGGGCGAGCGAAACTCGGCACATCAGTCGCGACGTTTCTGATAGCATGTTGGCAGCGTTGCCACTGGTCTTCGGTACTTGATGCTGGCGGCAAAGGGGTGATTGAGAGATTTCGGGATACGCGCTCAGCGAAGAGTCTGGCGGTCTCTTGCGATT
Organism: Brachypalpus laphriformis; assembly: GCA_945910035.1. Taxonomy (NCBI): domain Eukaryota; kingdom Metazoa; phylum Arthropoda; class Insecta; order Diptera; family Syrphidae; genus Brachypalpus; species Brachypalpus laphriformis. The sequence continues at coordinate 112,215,731 of OX246753.1, read as the reverse complement.
GTAGCTTTTCGACGCTAAATTTTCTCACAGTGATTCTTCTTTGTTGCTCAAATTGGGATATCCGCATTCGTACCTTGGGCGTGGCTACAACAAGGTAATGATCCGAGTCTATGTTGGCCGCTCGGAAGGTCCGGACATCCAGAATACTGGAGGCATGCCTTGCGTCGATCGCAATATGATCAATTTGGTTGATCGTTACATGATCATTGGACCGCCATGTCTGCTTATGAATATTGAGATGAGGAAACCATGTGCTTGCTATGGTGACATTTCGCTCTACAGCAAAATCAATTCGCCTTAGTCCGTTATCAGACGTGGTGTCGTGTAGGCTATGCTTACCGACTGCCCTACCAAAGACGTCCTCCTTTCCTATTTTGACGTTAAAATCGCCCAATACGATTTTAACGTCGTATTTGGGACATTACTCGTATGTTTTGTCGAGGAGCTCATAGAAACACTCTTTGGTGGCAGGGTCCTTTTTGTCCGTGGGGGCATGAACATATATTAGGCTTATATTAGCGAATTTAGCCTTGATACGGATAGTCATAATACGCTCGCTTACGTGTCGGAATCTTAAGACTTCTTGCCTAAGTCTGCCGCGTATGACAAATCCGCATCTGAATGAGTTGAGAACTTGGTTACAGCTCTTGATAAACATCAACAAAGCTTCAGGCTCAATGTTCCAGAAGTCAGAAGGACTCAATAAAGCCCTCCCGAGATGGAGAAGTCTTTTTCTTGCGGCCATAGGGCATGCAAAAAGAATGTGTTCTGCCGTCTCTTTTTGCTCTCCACATAGCCGGCATTCGTCTGTATCTGCTACTCCTATCTTGTGCAGATGATATCTGAGTAGGCAATGACCAGTCAAGTAGCCTGTTAAGGTTCTTAAGTCTGCTTTCCTAAGCTCGAGTAGCTTTTTAGTCTTACAACGGTTGAGATTAATGAAATTCTTTGCCTGTCATAGGCCCTTAAGTTTGGCCTAGTACTCTCCATGATGATCATCTTCCCATTTCTTTATTTTGATATTTACGCTACTCAGTGTGACTCCAAAATAGGGCTCAGGACGACTAGTCGGCGTGAATAAGACCCCGATGTACTTAAACTTCAGAGGGACTCCGCTAACGTGCGGAGTGCACGGTATTCTGGAAACGACCATTACTTCAGATTTGTTCACGTTTACCTTCATTCCAGCATCATCACAAACGGCTAAAAACCTTTCGAATGTGCGCTGAAGTTCGGTTTGACAGGATCCAAGAATGCCCAAAACATCCGCAAAGAGCAGATGAGATGATACTTGAGTCCCCCACTTTGAAACATTCTCCGCCACGGCTGCGTTGCAACAGAAAGGTGGAGAGGTATTGATTTAAGTTTGCCTTTCTTTTGGGTTCTAAACAAATTTTTAAAAACTTTCGGTAAACGAGTCTCAGTATACTAATTTGTGGTTACTTTCTGACCAGAAGTGAAGTAAATCGATATCATCACTTTTGTAGCCGATTTTTGTTGTCTTGCTTTAATAGGGGGACTTGCACTTTCCAGGCTCCATACCATGGATTGCTGTTTGTCTTTCATATAGACTATGATTCATTAACTTTTACAATTCTATTAGATCAGCCAACCTCTCCATTTTCAAGTTTTTCTAAAGGAAATATTGAGTAAAATGAACATGTGCCTTTATTTTGGTCGTCATTCAAAATTCGTGAAACCCATCGAACAGATTTCTTCGTCACCTATCATTTCCTGTGTTCTTGGATCTTTGTCAATTTTTGCCATCGCGACGGCCACATTTATGGAAATTTGGACCGACCTCCGTGTGGCGGTTCGCCCTCCACAACATTTTTTTGAAACCACTTGGAAACTGTCACAAATGATGATAAAAATGTACGGGCTTTGAGTTACGTCGAAATCCAAAGATAAGTGAATTTCTTGCGATTTTGGTGCACGAAACGAGCAAAATTATTCAGCTGCGGAAAACCCAACCTATACAACAGTTTAACGTGGTTGATGATTCGATTGCATGTCGGTTGCACTACACAATATGTAGAATTCTATAGTGCTGGCAATTATTTCCATTATATATCTGAATCAGGGGCAAATGTAAAGGTCCTTACTTAACAACTTTTATGATAACTAAGTCTAAGGCGTAAGGCTGTGTATCAATTGGTTTGAAATGCAGCGCAGTGGATAAATTTAAATGTTTGTCTGTATGCCGAATATAAATTAAACTTTTATAAAATAATATTCCTGATTCATTGTGTATTGTGCATTCAGTAAGTACCAGCGTAAACATTCTAAAAATAACAGACTTTTATCAATTGGTTAAATTTTATGCAGCTCCAAAGTTGGTTAAATCCTCATATTCAGAATTTTCATCTAGGAAACAGGGTCGTATTAAAATCTAGCAATTTGTTTACATTTATCCAGCATGTGAACCCAATTGATACACGATCTGTCAGCTGATTATCGTCTCGTTTATCGTTTATTGCTTTGTCTTTTATCTTTATAGAATTTGTTTGTTCTCTAGTACTACTGTAACTGTCGCACCCAAAAAAGTTGTCAATGCGATTCAGAAATCGCGACAAAGGACAGCAGATGTCTGGGAGAATTAGCTGTGAGAGACACATACACACTTTACGATCACACAAGTTGTGGTGGATATACGTATGTATATTTATGCTATTCCACTTGGTTAGGTTATGTAGATGGATGCCTTGTGACAAAAGAGTCACTGCTCTTTTAGACCAACAGTTTGGGTCCATTGTGCTCAATTATTTAACCCTGGAAACACTGTAGAAAAGATGGTCCGCTGTTAGAACCACCCAGATAGTGATATGAATCTCTGGAGGTCCATCAGCTCAACATTGCCTAAGTCCTCCAGCTCCGAGAAGAAGTAACTATCAAGAGTCCTCATCCTTCTGACGGATAGGGCACTACAATCACACAGCAGGTGGCGAACAGATTCAATTTCTTCTTCATCCCTGCAACTTTTACAATAGTGGCTGTGCAGTACACCGAGTCGTTCCACATGAATGCCAATAGCGCAGTGACCAGTAATTATGCCGGGACCCGTGCGTTATGACGACTTAGTTTCACCAGAAAGGTTGATCTCTATGTACCTATGTACAGATGATCATGGACATGTACGAAGGAGCAAACACAAGAGTAAGATGCCCCGCTGGAGTAACCGAAAAGTTCCCAATCAAAGTCGGGGTGCCCAGGGAAGCGTTTTAAGTCCTTTGCTTTTTATTACAGTCCTTGATTATCTGCTTGAAGGTAAATTGATGGACCACAAGGTACATCAGTTATTCTTTGCTGACGATGGAGCCATCATAAGTGAGGGTCCTACGGCCCTGCAACAAGCACTTGATGTGTGGGTGTACGTTTTGGAGAGAAATTGGTATCGCATTAGTTCAAGAAAGACAGTGCTTGTGGTGCCCGTTCCCTGATACACTCAGGTCTATTCCTGACATTTATTTGAATGGAACAGTGCTTCCCAAGTCCGAAAAGTTCAAATATCTGGGATCTATGATCAATAGCAAGCAACCTGTGATGACGATATCAATCATCGCGTAAGCGTAGGGTGGATGAAGTGGCGAGAAAATTCCGTTATCTTCTGTGACAGAAAAATGCCACCTAAGTTGAAAGGAAGGCTCTACACCACAGTTGTGCGTCCAGCTCTCACATACGGTTCACAATGTTGGACGATGTACAAAAAGTATGAGTAAATTAAGGGCAGCTGAAATGAAGATGCTTCGCATGACAGCAGGAGTGACAAAGCTTGATCGAATAAGGAGTTCGAAGATCCGTGGAAGCTTTCACGTCAAGGAAACCATCGTACAAAAGATAGAGCGCGACCGGCTCAGCTGGTATTGCCACGTTCAAAGAAGAGATTATTTGAACCCTGTTAAAAAGGCAATATCAATGCACGTTCCAAAGACATCGCGATGTAGGAACGGCAGGCCTATAAACGCCTGGATCACACAAATGCGACGACATCGGCATTTCATTGGCCTCAGTAACCGAGTGATCCAAAATCGGCAGCCCTGCCGATATTTTCCTGATGTCAAGTAGGCGAACCCCACAGGCGGATCAGTAGAAATGCGGTGAAGTGGGAGGGTTGTGATCCCTTATTTTCGGATCATAACCTCGCTAAAAAAGGAAGAAGAAGAGGAAGAGAGAGGTTGATCTCTTCTTGCTAAATGCCAGCCATAGCGCCCTGGCCGTTGCGCATGTGTCCAGATGAACCCAGCGTCTGTTTGCTCGACCGGTGGCTTCATCTTCTATTTTCTTCCGAAAGGAACTAATTGGGTTTACTACAAAAAGGAGAGGACGCGACACACGCAGCGCCGACCCCGACCCCCGTTACCTTCGATATCCATATGGCTTGGTACCCACCAGAGGGTTACCGCATTGCTCTAGATATCTCGTTGTGAATTGCAGATACTCACAAGCCTTGACCTGATTCCAGCAGAGTCCAGAGCCTTAACGGCTGCCTGGGTATCTATAATATATAGACAGTGATCGTTTTACCAATGATACTACTCTCGCGTATAATTTCAGCAGCCTGTATAATGGCTGTAACTTTGGCCTTAAAGACGCTGCAGTCGATGATTATTCTAAAGGAGTGGTTTATTCCTAGGGCTTTACAATAAACTCCGGCTCCCGTGTCAACGTCCATTTTAGAACAGTAGGTATATAGGCCAGTTTCTTTTTCTTCACGGTTCTTCGGTTTTTCCAGCACATTCTGTCAGGAATTCTTTTAGCAAATCTCCTTTCAAATGCTAGCATCGGGTTCATGTGATCAGTTTTCATCGATCCGCTGGTAGTCCCCCATCAGGACAGATGGAGGAATGGCCATAAGGGCTTAATGACCACAGTCGGCCTTCTCTATTACACTTGACTTTGTCATCAATATGGAGTCCTTTCCAATCATTATGACGGTGTATTCTTTCCTCGAGACCGGCTTTTATGCGTAAATCATTTAATTAAGTACGTTTGCTATTTTACCATTTAAGAAACATGTTTACAAAATATAAATATCTTATCATCTAAACCTGTTCTTAATAAAATTTATAGTCAAATTCTTAAATCTAAAAATGTTCGCTTCATTTTTAATTTCATTTGGCATTTACTCGTAATTAATGATTGATAATCCTTTGTGCACTACCATATTTGGTGTTCTTTGATTTCTAAAGCTTAATATTCTAAAATCATTTGCATTTCGCAAAGGGTAAGGCTGCACATCATTTACATGTCTTATATTCGTATTTTCACTTAAATACACAGGTAACATATTGAACTTAATTTTATACACAAATACTAATACATCAAATATCATTCTCTGGTTAATACTCATCCATGATAATTGAACTAACACATCTGTTATACGAGGGCAAGGTGAAAAGTTCTCGGCCTGACGTAGAGATAGCGTTCCAATCAGCAAAAATTTATGTTGCCTGCCTGGGTGGACTTCTCATTAGTTCGTATGACAAGTTTCAACTTGTTCTCTCAAGTAGTTTGTTTACACGAATTTTTGCAGTGTTTTTCGTTAAAATGGATAAACTTGAATATCGTGCGGTCTTTTTGGATGGATTAACCCCTAAGGAAATTCATCCAAAGTTGACAAAAGTCTACGGGGACTCTGCTCCTTCCATGTCAACCGTTTAAAAGTGGGCAGCTGAATTTAAACGTGGTCCCACGTCCCTCGAAGATGACCCATGTGAAGGGCGGCCAAAAACCGCAACCATCGAAAAAGTGCATGATATCGTGTTGGACGATAGGCGAGTGAAGGTGAGTGAGAAAGCTGAGGCTGTGTGTATATCGGAAGAGAGGGTGCGAAACATCTTGCACAAAAACTTAGGGATGCGAAAGCTCTGCACAAGATGGGTGCCGCATTTGCTGAATGCCGATCAAAAGCAAATGCGCAAACGATTTTCGCGGCAATCTTTGGACCCTATTGAATAATAGGGATCCGACCTTGTTTCAACATTCTCCACATGGTTTTCTGGTCATTCGAATAATCTATTTTACCACTGATAAACTTTGTCTTGGCGTCTTCAAGTGCAGCTTTAAGGCGATTTCGCGCTGTTTTGTATGTGCTCCAGTCGATTTCGTTAGAGGACTATTTGTAGTCGATAAAGTCACTAAAATCTGCAGTCTGTTGTTCTGCGCATTCTTTACTAATTAATTTTAATTAATTCCCATAGCAAATCGAACGCAGATACGTTTTTTAATCTAGCAATAACAAGCCATGATTATTTATTGAGTAACTACATATTTTTTTTATTTTATTTGAAAACGATGACTGCATACCTACAAGTGCGTTCCGCCTATTTTTGCAAATTTTTTGTCTGATTTTCCCCAACGCAATTATAAATTTAACATTAAGGTTTTTCAGCAAATATCAATTATACAAGCTACGTGCCCAGAAGTTAAATGGAATTCATCGATGCATGTTAAAGAAGATGTCTCCACAAAATGTTGTAATGATTATTTCTATGGTTACATCATTGTGATCGAAATAATAAACACAAATTTCAAACGATGATTTTACTGTTGTCATCAATTGTCGACGCCCTCTATGGATCCTTCCCTGACTACAGCTATCCCTTAATAATAATAATAATAATATTTGGCAGAACAGCTCTTTAAGTGCCAGGGCCTAGCTTCTCGCAACCACTCATGTTGCGTGCGTTATATTTTTCACACGAATGGAAGGGACCTACAGTTTAGTGCCGTATCCGAACGGCGATTTGAGAAGCTTTTTCGAGACAACAATACTCTCGGATGTTTGTCAGACGTTCGCGAGAGGTGGGACCGTGAAAAAACTTGTTGGTGTTTTCTGGGATTCGAATTTGGAACCTCACGCGCAGTGATCCGACATACTAACCACGGTGGCGCTCGCACACCTATCCCTCATGCTTTCGGAAATATTGCGTACTTTTTGCGTCTCTGCAAAGTTTTATTTGATGTGATGCGATATTTCTTTGGCAAATACCTCTTCACATTCTATAACGCGGCGGTTCTTTGTGATATTAATAATTACCAATGTTATGTTATACTGTTAGCTTCAGTTCAATCAGTGGGCGAAATACACGATTCCATTCCCTTCAAGTCTTCAAGTCAGCAGTGATTTGGCCTTCTTTAAGCAAGTTCGCTGTAGGGAATCCCACATAAATCTCGTCTTTTTCTTTGTTCCTATTGTATCACTTGATTTTCCCAGAGACCTTTGTTTGTTTGCTTTTCTTCGGTGTCTCCATAATGCTAATAGAGTTAAGTCTGGCTATATCGTCATTTCCTGTAAGAAGCTAGAAAGTTCGTCCAAAATGGGCGTTCAACTGATATCTGGACTAAATCGTACTTGCACGGTTCGTCTGACATTTAGACCTCTTAAAGGAGTGCTTGAGCAGGTCCGTGTAGCGAATGTTTCTGTCATCCTTAGTGTACCCTGTTCACTGACTGATGCTAAGAGTGATTTTCAGAGTGCTGAGAGCAGCCGAACAATGATACCATAGAGCAATCACAACAGGGCTTTTGATTTGGTATGTACCTGTGTTACCCTGGTCATACAGTAGTGCATGCGATTATATGAAAACACAAGCGTTTTCACTTAGCAGAGGCCTACTAACTCCTACTCTCAACCTCCACGCGGTGACAGCTGGGTGCCTAGTACTTTAATCCAAGAAAAGGGTAACCAACCTCGTTTAGAGGATTTTTTGTGGCAGCAGATGAGTGAGGGGGGAGAGTGCTTTTTTACCAGAGCACTTCTTCTTGTTCCAGGCGGCAGCGGACGAATTCCCTAGACGGAGTCAATGGTGGCGTCTATAGTTCCAGTTAGGTTGAACTTACTGAATACCTTGCTTGAATACCAGGTCGGCAAGGAATTTCCAATGTTGGTCAGGACCTTGGAATAGATATGGTGGCGGAGGAGCCCCTAAGGGGCCAACGGCAGCACTCACACTCCCGTAGTGGACTACTGGCACCGGTGTGCCCGGCCAGGCAAGAAGTCTTATGCTTCCGACACGTGAGCGACCGTATTATGACTATCCGGATCAAGGCTGAATTCGCAAACATAAGCCAAATGCGGAAAAAAGGGATCCTGCCACCAAAGATCGTTTCTACGAGCTCCTCGACAAAACATACGAGCTATGTCCTAAATACGACTTTAAAATCGTATTGGGCGATTTTAACGCCAAAATAGGAAAGGAGGACGTCTTTGGTAGGGCAGTCGGTAAGCATAGCCTACACGACACCACGTCTGATAACGGACTAAGGCTAATTGATTTCGCTGTGGAGCGAAACGTCACCATAGCAAGCACATGATTTCCTCATCTCAATATTCATAAGCAGACATGGCGGTTTAATGATCATTTAACATGCCTCCAGTATTCTGGATGTCCGGACCTTCCGAGCGGCCAACATAGACTCGGATCATTACTTGTTGTAGCCAAGGTACGAATGCGGGTATCCTAAACTGAGAAACAAAGAAGAATCACTGTGAGAGAATTTAGCGTCGAAAAGCTACAATTGCAAGAGACCGCCAGACTCTTCGCTGAACGCGTATCCAAAAATCTCTCAATCACCCCTATGCCGCCAGCATCAAGTGCTGAAGACCGGGGGCAACACTGCCAACGTACCATCAGAACGCCATGACTGACGTGCTGAGTCTCGCTCGCCCACCACCGCGAAACCCCTGCTTTGACGAAGAATGCCGGCGAGTGCATGCAGCAAAACAAGAAGCATATAAAGTGGCGCTGCAAAGGAGACGAGAGCTGCTCGTGAGCTCTACGAGCAAAAGAGACGGGAAGAACATCGGCTTCTCCAAAAGAAGAAGAAAGAGCACGAGAAGTGCGCGATCGAGAATATTGAGATTTTATACTCCAGGAACAATGTACGGAAGTTTTACCAAAAGGTGAAAAGAACGTGTCAGAGAAGCAATACCCGTACAGAAACCTGTAAAGATGAAAATGGAAACCTGGCAGTAGAATCACAGTCGGTGCTGAGAATATGGAAAACTACTTCTGCGGACTGTATAAAATGTCCGTCCACCTGACCAAAACGAAGTGAGGATAGCAATATCCAAGCGGAAATCCAACAAGGCTGCTGGACCTGACGGCTTACCGGCCGAATTTTTTAAGGCAGCTGGTGATGAATTGGTAGAGTGCATACATCAACTCATCTCTAAGATTTGGTCAGACGAGTGTATGATGAATGGAATCTCAGCATCATTTGCCCGATCTACAAGAAAGGAGACCCCCTCAACTGCGCCAACTATAGAGGCATCAGTCTCCTCAAAATCGCATATAAGATCTTTTCTGCGGTATTGTGTGAATGCCTGAAACCTTTTATCAACAGCCTGATTGGCTCCTATCAGTGCGGTTTCAGGCCAGAAAGTCCACCATCGATCAAATCTTCACACTTCGGCAGATCCTGGAGAAAACCCAAGAAGTCTAAATCGATACTTACCATCTCTTTATCGATTTCAAGGCCGCCTATGACAACATCTATAGAGAATAGCTTTATAGAGCCAAGTCTAGTTTTGACATCCCTGCCAAACTTGTTCGTCTATGCAGGCTGACGATAGAGAACGCTCTTTGCTCCATCAAAGTCGGTAATGACCTCATCGAGACCTTTGATGTCAAAAAGGTTTTAGGCAAGGTGACGCGCTGCCATGTGACTTCTTTAATATTGTACTTGAACGGATTGGGCGGAACTCGCAAGCCCACACCAGAGGTACAATCTATCAAAAGTCCGTACAACTGCTTGCATACGCCGACGTCCGACTATATTGACATAATTGGAAGAACTCAGCGGGCTGTCACCGATGCGTTTACAAGCATTGAAGCAGAAGCGGCCAAAATGGGTTAAACGATAAACGAGTGCAAAACCAAGTATATGCTGTCAACAAGAAGGGAAAATCAACACCGACGAATTGGACAAAACGTTAAAGTGGGCAGCTATAACTTCGAGGTAGTAAGGGACTTTGTCTACCTTGGCTCTGCTATACACTCTAAAAACAAGATCAGCGCAGTAATCAAGCGAAGATAACACTTGCCAATGGCCGGTTTTTTTGGGCTTATAAGGCAATTGAACAGCCCTATTTCGAATAACTAAGGAGACTCTGTATAAGACTCTGATCATCCCTGTCCTGCTTTACTGTCTTTATTAAAAGAGGATGAAGATATCCTTGGTCGCTTCGAGAGAAAAATTCTTTGTAAGATATTCGGTCCCATTTGCGTTGACGAGTTTTGGAGGAGAAGATTCAATAACGAACTATACGAGCTGTACAGCGACATCGACCTAGTCCAAGAACTGCGTATTGGACGTCTGAGATGGCTAGGACATGTAGAGCGAATGGACACCAACGCTCAGGCCCGCAAAGTCTTCGAATCTAACCCGAAGGGAGGACGCAGTAGAGGACCTCCTCGCCGTAGGTGGCGCGCACAAGTTCAAAGGGACCTCGACCAACTTGGAGTGCGCAACTGGAAGCAATTAATTAAATACCGAGCTAAATGGAGAGGCTTGTTGGTTGAGGCCCAGGTTCACCCCGAACTGAACGTCACCTAAGTAAGTAAGTATGTTACCCTGAACACTAAGCACTCATACTATGGAGCAATCACAATTATAACCATACCCTGTGATTCGGTATATACAATCGCAACTATGTCCAGTAAACAGAGTGAACGATACATAAGTTCAAGCACATTGGGAGTGTACATATGTACATATGTAAAGATGATTTGGACATGAGTAAAGGAGACCGAATTGCATGTTTGGTAGGCATGTTAGTGATAAACAATGAGCACACCTTGTATGTGGTCATGTCATGTGGACTCGTTCACAGTGTGCGAAGTAGTAAATCACATTAAGGAGCCAAAGAATTATACAACAGATCAATCGCAACTGTTCCCTGCTCAGTGAAAAGACCAGAGTGATGGCTAGCAGTTATCTCAATCACATTCTCACCTCTGATGGATGCATGTTTCTTCAATATTTTAGGAGTTTCTTTTGTTTAGCTGATCTGAAATACTGATGTATTTATATTTAAAAAAAAGTACCCAATATCGCGGTTCTATAAAATGAAACCTCAAACCGCTTCAATAAACACCTATGCCATAAAACATAAATCAACTACCGGCTTCAACCTTATTAAGGTCACTAGAGCTCGCACCTCACTACAAAACCAGAAGCCCCATAATAACCACACACGGCTCTGCGCATTTGTTTCAAACTGGTGTGTGTTGTAATGCTACCCAGTTACACGTTCATAAATGTTCTTTTCAAATCTGAGAGCTGTTCGCAGTTAACATGTCCGAGCGACTTCAACTTGGCAATGAAATGCGAGTGAAAAAAATAATACACAACAGAAAACGCTCACAGAATACTAAGTTCGATTGTGATAAAACGAGAACCCACTACACCATATTCCATAAGCAGCGGCGCACTCTGGAGCCCAGCCAAATAGCTTTTAATTATTTTTCCAATCAGCAGTGAAACGGATAATAGGAATCCAAAACAAGAAAACAAGATGTCACCCTCATTTACAGTCGCAAGCTATGACCACAAATTTAAGGAGTTCCCCAACACCGCACGGATGATGTGGTTTAGAATGAAGTTTTTGCATTTGCGTAGTCCGGGTGGATTATACAAAAAAAAAATTATAATCATCCCGACGACGACGGGGAAAATTGCTTCATTAAAACAAAATATATGTAAAAATTTAAGGGAGGCGGAGGCGGAGAATCCAGTGAGTATGTGCAAGTTGTCACGACTCGATAAATTCAATGGATCGCCAACCCCATACCACAGCCCGTTTAATACCCAATGCGCGTAGTGTAATTGACATTTTGTAAGAATTTCAATTTAATTTCGAAAAAGTATCGAGAATTTCGTGAATCAAACTGAAGTTGAATATCGTTCGGGGTTTTGTACTGTGAGTTGCTGAAGTGAACTGTTGTTGGTCAGATTTGAGACCACTGTGCTGTGGCATTGAGCTTTGGAAGCGCTTCCTAAAGTCGTTCTACACGCTGTGGTAGCCTCATGGGGGTTTCTTCTTCTCAGTCTGTTGATCTTTTAATCGGATTTTTTTATTTATTTTTTTTTTAATAAGGGTAATTTATATGCACAGCGTGAAGCAGCTGTTTTATCTTTCGTCCATTAACGACCACAATCGTAGGGGTTTTGTTTTTCTGTCTAGTTACTAGTAGCATTGACGGATTTCCGATCGTTTTTACCCAGGTTAGTGGAAAGCCATGCAAGAAAGGCGTGCGATAGAGGAGTGCACACGCACGTAGCCAGATGAAATTCTTGGAACAGATTATTTGTTGGATTGTTAAATCATAATTGTTTTATGGCGACAATTGGAATTTAGATTTGCTTGTGACATTTTCACTTTCTAATTCGAGTTCAAGATGACAGTGGATTGTGCATAGAAGCATTGCCATTAGATTGATGTGTGAAAGTGAAACCTTTCTCTTTCTACTGAGGGGCGTTTGAACGGAGTTTTTGTCAGCCGCATTTAGCATTTAGCATTTACTTATACATAATCGTAGAAGTGTTAGCTAAAGAATAACGATCTGGTTGGACTTTTACTTTGTTATTTCGAAGCAGCATCTTAAGACGCTTTTTAGATTTCCCGCCTCCAAGTCAGACGAGGTGCTATTGATTGAATTCATCGTTATTCTTAAGACAATTTACCGTTGAATCGGATGAATTGATCCTAGACAAAAGACTCGATTGGAACTCTCATAGAGTGTGCTACTTGAGTCATATGAACGCCTGTACGATAGAACTTTTGGTTTAAATCCAAAAATTGGTGCGTTCTTTGCAGATATATGTTACTCGTGGTTTGGTAGCTGAAAGTACTCGAACGGACAATCTCAGTGAAGCTTGGAGAACTCCAATTCTTTTGTCTATTTTGGTATCACAGGCGCTAAGTGCGCCTGATGTACAGCAGCATTGGAGACCGTCGTCGTACTACAAGTAAGTATTCATATGGGTCCTGGCTCTCTGAAGGATGGAAACTAAAATCTGAATTTTAAGCTTACGTCATTCCACATCATAATCACGATACCAATGGGAATGAGCTTACATTTTTCCAGGCTGTAATCGATGCCATTGAGGTTAATCGTGGTAAGCTTCTTTACAGACCACTGTTGCTTGTAATCCTCGAATAAACTAAAACATGTCTACATATCGAGTTGGTTAAAGATATTTACCAGCCACAGACAAGTTCCCAGTCTCCTGAAGATCAGGATCGCCTATATACGTGCTATAAGGAAATACTCACATTAATAAGGGAATGTCGCTGTTATACGGATAGTACAATACGTACACTATTAAACCATTTGGATGGCAGCATCAACCAGTGTCAGACTCAGCAGAGTCAAGCTAGGGGTTGCAATGGTGTAGTGGTACTCGTAACGTCGTCAATTGTCACGCTAATGGTTCATGGTTCAAAACCTGATGTCAGCAACCATTTATTTATTTCTCATTAAATATATAAAGTTAATCCGATCAATTGCGAAAGCTTGTGTGTACACTACTGCGAAGGCATAACTCTGATGGGATCCATTGTACTACCAGGTATGATCCTTTCTTTGGCGCAGTGGTTAGAGAAACGAGCGTATTATTCATTCCCCTTTTATGATTAGAGGGCTGTTGTTGGAACGTGCATACATCGTGTAACAATCCACAAAAAAAAAGGCTGATAGTGGGAAGTTGAAATTTGTGATGTTTTGCATTCTAGATCTTTATTTAAGCGAAAGTATTGGCACAGAAGGTACAGGGTGACTTCCTTTGGTTGAAGGTGATATTCGACAAGCTACTCCATATATTCGTACATATAATGAAGTCATTCAGCTTGCAGCAAAAGCATGATGTCAGAGTGCTTTCACGGGGCCCGTTCGGTCCATTTATTAATGGTATCTGTAACTAAACTCCTCCATCATCCAAACCATCGAAAAATCACCATCAATCAAAAAGCTTACCCTAGTGTCATTTCTGGACATAGAGGGAGCGTTCAACAACGTTGAAACAAATTCAATTACCAATACCCTACCCAGGCTTAATATCTGCGAACCCATCTATTGCTTTATCGAGCATATGCTAAAGAGCAGGGTAATAACTACATTTCTCGGGAGCAGCACTGTCAAACGACATGCACATGCGCATCTTAAAATCGAAAAAAACGAACGTGCCCGGAAATCGCTGGCTGCCTTATACATCTGCAAGAAGGCAGTAGGCTCCACCAGCCATACACGCCGGTAATAAAACCGATTCTTATGAATGGGGTACTGGTACGGTGGCCCGCCTTGGAGAAGAAGTCCAACCTATCCATAATGAGAAAAACTCAACGAGTTGCATGTCTTAGCATTAAGGCTGCACTGAAAACTTCGCCCACAGCGGCGCTCCAAACCATGCTCCACCTACTTCTGATTGACATCGTCAGTAAACAATTGGCTATCAGTTCGGCAATAAGACTGAGAGGCTCCAAGCAATGGAGGGAGCAACACACGCGGCACGCCAAAATACTTTGGATGCACCATCATCTCCCCAGTTTTACTGACCGTCTGCCCACTGAGTATGACTTCAGGGTCTACATGCACTCAAAACCGGATAAAACTGAGTGGGTGCAACGCGATGTCCTATACAACGAATCGCTGTCAATTTTCATGGAGGGGTGCGAAACCAAGGACGGGTCGGTGCCGGAATCTTCTCGGAAGGTGGACATACACCTCTTTTTTTAACCTTCCAAACCATTGCAGCGTTTTTCCAGTCGAAGTTACAGCTGTTTGGAAAGCCGCTGACGGGCTAGCGGTTAATACACTATTAATATTGGATATTGCTATTTACTTCGACAGTCAAGCAGCCATCAAATCCCTCGCATTCCGCACTTCGAAATCTAAGACAGTGAAAGACTGCCGCGTATCTCTTAACGACATAGCTGGATAGTACAACCTCACCCTTTGCTGGGTACCAGGTCACTGTGGCATACCGGGGAGTTGTGCATCTGACGAGCTAGCTCGACAAGGCTCCTCTGGTACAAATAGCATATGCATTACCGACATTGAGGCGCCAAGGTCTTATGTTAAGTACCTTATCCAGACCGTTGCGGAGAACGTAACCAACCACCGATGGCAACATGGCCAGACAACTTTGGCCAACACTGAACTAATCTAGGTCCATCGGACTCTTGAAACGCAAGAGAGGAACCCTCTCCAAAATAGCAAACGCTCTCACGGAACACTGCGCCATAGAAAGGCATTCCCAAAGACTAAACATTCCCTACAACAACTTCTGCAGAAGCTGTAGGGATGAAGAGGAAGAAGAGACTATAGTAATCTCCTATGCGCTTATCCTGCGCTTGCCAACATTAGGATGGCCACAATGAGTGAATAATTTTTCAACGATCTAAATAATCTCAGCAACCCCTGCACAACTAAAATCAACTCCTTCATACAACGATGCAAATGGTTCCTAGAGTAAGAGGGTGACCCACCCAACTTATACATCGGCAGTACAATGGACCTATTCTTGGTCTAAGTGCATCCTCATCAAGGGCCGATCCTAGCCAACCAACCAACCAACTAAATTCCTCTTTGCCTTTCGGTGATACCTGTTTCAAGCCAACCTGCGGTCTTAAGGAAACATATCATATTCCAAAGTGGAACCTGCACAAAGGACCAGATTAGCAATGCAAGAGGTACGAAGCTGTTGGAATTGTGCAACACCTTTGGGCTACAACTGCAAAATGGAACTAGCGAAAGCGACGAGTCTGGGGACTTTACTTTTGTGAGCTGGCAAGGAACCTCTGTTATCGACTACAGCCTTATAGGAGAATGGAAATATTACGTCTCTGATCTGGAAGTTATGCAAGTCCCATATTCTGATTACCTGCCTATTGTGGTTACATTTGAGCACATGACGGCTGGCAATGTGCGAACTAGGAATATGCAACCACCCCTAAGCTGGTGTGGAGAAATTCCAAAGGCTCCATGTTTAGAAGGCAATTGGATGTGTTACTGCAATCCCGGAGAAATCCAGATTTCAATCAGGTTGAGTGAAGTATTAAGGAAGCCTACCCAATCCCCAGGCATGACGGAACCAGCAGAAGACAGCATAAGGAAACATGGTTTGACAAGGATTGCGGGAAGGCAAGGCAGTTATCTTTCGCCTGGCTGAAATTATTTCGATGTTACGGAGAATGCTATATGAGAGGTCAATATTTAGAAGCCAATAGAAATTTTAAGTCGACGTGCAGAGAGAAGAGGCGAAGCTATGGCGAATCGCTGGCCCGAAGAGTAGCGCTATCCAACAACGCATCTGAATTTTAGAAATTAGCTTGGGAACTTAATGGTGGTTATTTTGTTATTAGCAGCGATTTATGTTTAAACACCCTTCTGGCGCACTTTAAAAAATTGCATGTCGAATCCAGCTAACTATTGAGGTATTTCCTTTTTGAATGTGTCGTATAAGATTTTCACAGCGATACTTCAACGACGGCTCACTGCGTGGATAGGGACACCAACTTAATGAAAGAGTTTCAAGCCGGCTTTAGATCAAGATATTCTACAGTTGATCATATCTTTGTGTTGAGGAGTATTGTGGAACATTTTTTCGCACAGGATAAGAAGCTTTTTGCAGATCTTCGTAGACCGTGAACCGAAACGCTTTAATGTATAAGCTCTACAGTATGGGTATGACGCGGAAGTTTGGCCGGGTGATTGGAAATCTATATGAAGACACGAAGGTAGCAGTGTGGGATGGAAAATCAAAGTCTGAATGGTTCCAGGCCGGATTAGGAGTTCCACAGGGATGTGCTTTAAGCCCAAGCCTCTGCACTCTACATAGAGGATTTGGTCGATTTTCTACCATGAGGCATAATGTATGCAGGTGTGCTGGTTAAAATACTTTTATTTGCAGACCATATAGTCCTGCTTGCTTACTCTTCCAAAACATTGCAGCTAATGATCAATCGACTTTATGAATACTGTCAGCTGTGGAGCTTAATCGTTAATTTGGATAAATCAAAGGTGGTGGTAGGAATTGTCTTAATGAGAAATGGCACTACAATGGAGAGGTGATTGAGGTAGTTAACGAGTATAAGTATCTTGGAGTGTATTTTACTAAGAACCTGAACATGGAAAGACATCTGAAGGAAAAGTTAACCAAATCTAAAACTGCAATAAATATGGCTTGGGGGAGGTGCTTCAACAACAGGAATATTGCTCATAGCAGTAAATACAGGGTATTTGAAGTAGTCTCCGAATCGATTATGCTTTACGCGGCGCAAGTATGAGGATGCAGGAAATATGACACCGTCGAAAAGCTCCTGAGGTATTACATCAAGAGGTCATTTCATCTGCCACCCAATACACTAAATTATATTATCATGGTTGAAACGGGTCTATCTCCACTATTCATAAAAACGTTCAAACTGCAAGTCGACTTTCTGCTCTTCAAGCAATACATAGCGGAACAGGCTGGTTCAACGACTGGATGGAGCTAGCGCATGGCTGTGGAGTCGAACTAACTTTCAATGGCAGCGGGAGTTGGAAATCCGAACGGTATCAGGTTATCTCCAAGGTCGATGAACAAGAAAGGTCTAGGTTCTTAGAGGAAGCATCCGATTCACTGCACAGGACTATCTACAGCCACTTAAATCATAACTTGGAGCTTAATTATTTCCGTGATGAGTACAGTGTCGACGAAATATCAATGGTGCTGAAGCTTAACTCCATACCTCATAGGAGAGATTTACCCCTACATTGCAGCCTATGCAACCTACAGGAGAGGGAAGACATTTTAAATTTCCTTGGTAAATGTCCAATTTTAAGAGAAAGGAGGAAGGATGTTCTTAACAGCGATTTGTTGACGGAGGAGCAAGCATCATACCTCCTTGATGAAATTAATGTTTCCAAACTGTTCCGGTACTGTAAAAGAGCACTTGCGTATCGCGTAAGGATAATGAATGAAAGCTTTTAAAACCAAAAAACAATATTCGTATTTGTAAGGCTTACATATGTTTAGATTAAATCATTGAATTACCTACTTTGAATGAATTAGAAATTGGTAATCGGGCAGACGGCAAGTCCATGCTTACTGATTATTGTATTTAACTAATGTATCTATAATAATCAGTACTTAAATAAAATCAATCTAAATCTAAAATCATCTAGTCCAGACTTCCTCCTCCAGACTCTAATCACAAAGTCCCTCGAATTGACCGTGCAAAGTTTCCTGGTGTTCGCGATCGCGATCTTTATAATTGAAGTTTTATATCTCTTGACCACGGTCAAGGATTCCAAGACAGTTTTGTTTGCTGTCCATTCACTCTATGTAGCCTATGTGATTTGCGAAGAATCAGCTTTGTCCTTCCATTTGGAGGTTTTGAACGCAGTTTGTTCTTGAGTAGTGAGTTTCTTAAGGCAAATCTTCGTCGGACCTTTACAAGGGTTCCGTCTACGAAATTTACATTTACTTCAAATGTAACACAAATTTATGACTTATATCCTGCATCCGCTATGGGATATGTTTCAGCTTTTTCCAACTCTGTCCCAGTTGCCGTGACTCTTCCTCCATTGTTTTGTGACATGTACTTTAAAACGATCGCCTCTTCGATGCTATGACCGATCCACTGGCACTTACTTCGTCGAATCGTGATGTCTTTAAGTATTTGACCCACTCTTTGGTAGAGGTGTTCGTTCGAGATCCGGTTCGGTCAGAAAATTCTCAGAATAATTCGTATGTCTCAAACATTTGCAGCTTATTCGTCATAGTGGCGGTCACTTTCCAAGTGCTACCTACGCCCATATAACAACATGGATTCAACATTGGAGCGAAACAGTCATAGCTTGGTGTCCAGTTTTCGGGATAAGCCCCGGGAATCTTTGCTAAATTTTGTAGTAGATGAGGCATACAGATCAGGCATTTCGTCTACCCATGCTACTTAGTAGATGATTAGATGAGTTAAAAATTGGTGAAAATGGACGATTAATGGTAAGCCATCAGAACTTGGAACTTTATTTGCTTCTCGAGAAATAGTTGCAGTTAGTTTGCCATCGTCGATTCCATTTATAGAGAAGTCTTCCGTTGTACCGGGGAGGTAATGTAAGCACTTGGTTTCGGACTTTCTTGTTGTGGCACTTGCTCACGCCTTATTCTGTGCAGTTATTAGCTTTCCGTCTTAATGAAGTCCATGGTTTTATGGCGTTCTGTTGAATTAATATATGATTCTTGGCCTTAATATGACTACATCCCACTTTACACGAAAAAAGATGACTCTCTTTTGATTACCATACTGACAACACGACATTGCTTCACACATGCGACTTAAGATCATCACCCTTAATCACCTACATGTATGTGACTCAACCCAGAGTCATATCGAGATTCGTTTCCTTCCTTCCACTGATGCCATCAATCGATCAACATTTAATTACTTTTTTAAATTAGAACCCCAACTGCAGTAGCAGATTGACTGGCTGTAAACGCTTCATTTAAATTTCTTGCGTCAATTTGCATCATCTGAATCTTAACAATCGCCGGAGTAATAAAGTGCTATAACATAAAATAATTAGCGGTTCTCCAAATCCTTCCTCAACCAAAAAAAAATCAACAAAGCAAACCTGCTCCTTTTGGGCGGCATTAATTATAAAAAGACCACTGAACTCTAAATTTATCCCGCTTTGCATATTTTTATCTTAGCCAAATTTATTCTTAGAAATTCGCACTGCAAAATTGACGCATTCAAGCCAACGATGGCAATCGAATGCGACACAAAGTCTCGGCGCAGATTTGGATCCAAGAGCAGATAAAAATAAATATCGCTTACGGAAATTGTCATCAAAAAAGGTCAGCGCTCTACAACAGGATTTTTGTTACCGGTGTTGCGTCTGTCGCATTCTGTGCTTTCCTCGAATTGAATTTGAATCCTTTATACGGAATTTCCGGTTTTGCACTTTGTGTGTGGGGAGCTGCTCTCTCTCTGAGATATGAAATGACTCAGTCACGAGGCACCATTAACACAGACAAACGATGAAATATTGTGAAATGATAGATTTGGAATAGGCCAAGCCTTTGTCACCTCTAAGCCACACAACAAGTGCACACACACTCGAGAGCTAGATCTGTTTTTTGTTTGTTTTTCTATGCTTTTTTTTTGCGATGCAGTTTTGGGATTTGAACTTGACCACTACCGGCGGCATGGCTGGTGCGTGCATTCACTCTCCAATGCTACCGGTGTTAATCTGTTTTTTTTTTTTTTTTGTGGGTTTCGTCGGCCAATTAGACGCGGTCAGTCTAACCTACGTAAGTGGCATTGATACCGAATGCTGAGCACGTATCCCAAAAAGCCATAACAGCCATGATAGATACTCGTACTTGTATCTGGGATCTGTCGCGGCTATTTACAATTTGCGCATTTCACCGACACAACCGACGACGGATAAGAAAGCTTTTTACACGCTGTTCTGCTCTGGCTGTCTGCTAAGCTTTAGACTCGTTTCTTTAGGCCGTGATACTGCTGGGCGATGACAGGTGTCATTTTATTCATTTATTTTTCTCTCCACACCTTTTGCCCACATGTTTGTGTGTGTTTCTGATTTAGTCAGACAAAAACAAAACAATTAATACTCGTAAGCTGTTTTTTTTCCTGCTTCTGTTCTCGTTCTCATTCTCTCGCTGTGTCGGTTGACGGAATCAGCGAGGCAATAAAACAATAACATTTCGGGTGGTTTCAACTTAGTCGCACATTTCATACGATCCCAATTACACGGAAGATCGCGCGCAAGAAAGCACTCTCAAACCAAGTGAAAGAAGTTGATTTGATATATCGCGGTTTTTTTTTCAAAAATAGTGCGTTGTTCTATCAAAGTTCCTTTTGCTTAACAGCTCTCGTGCCTTTGTCCAAAAACAAGAAGAAAACTATCTAGATACATTTAATTTTTGTGCAAAAGCAGTTTACAAAAAAAACTAGTGAAACATGTCTTCAGGGTTTGTGTTTGAGCATTTAGTGAAAATTGTTATCACTGATAAAGCCGGTAATAAGCCCAAATCAGGAGTCAAAAAGTGATAGGTTATGAGTTCTTCTAGAGAAGTGTTAAAAACATTTCAAGCATGTTTAACAAATATATTGGAAAGATAACCAACAGTATTAGCACGGTACACTTTATGCAGAGTAAAATAAAAAATAAGCACACAATGGAGTGCAAGAAAACTAATAAAATTGACGAGAAAAGATGTAGTCATAGGAATAGTGAAAGTTCTGTAGATTCTGATGAAGAACACAATCAGATGAATCAAATGTTGGCCACAGATCAAAGTAGTACTATGTTAACTACGCCGTTGCTGATGCTACCAACGGCGCAGATTATCATATCAACGGCTTTGGCGGAACTACGAAGGACACTGCTTTTTTATCCGTTAGTATTGTTTTTAAATATTTTTATTTTTAAGGAACATTATTTTTTGTTCTTGCACATTTTGGTGTAAGATTTTAAACGTGTTTTATGATTTTTACCTGCCACCACAGTTAGATGACGTTTTTAGCTAACCTTTATCAATAAAACGAAAAGTTGTTGGAGCTACATTACCGGTTAAGTCTGACCTAACAAGTTATTAAGATCAATCTATAAAATAATCGTGTTTTGGTTGCTACTGAAGATGAGCAGTTGATAGCATTTTTTAGGTTAGGGCTTTTAGCTTGTTGCATGAAATTATTGTACATATGAGTTAATATTTTTGGCAACGAAACTTTATTGTCTTATATCTAACTATGAACATGGCATGGCAGTCCGGTTTTCGAATCAATCACAGTTGCAAATCAGCCGTGTTGACTTTTGATCTGGCAAGTCTTGGCTTATGGTCCCTTTATACTTTACTAAAACATTTGAAGCATTGAGCACTCAATTTTGCTGGTTAAGCTTAGGAATAAGTTTAATTTTTCTTCTGCTGCTCTTAAATTACTACTGAGTGAACACCTCCGAAATAGGGTGCAGATCATAGAAATTGAAAGTGGAACATTCTTACATTCTGCTGTAAATTCCGGGGTGCCTCATGGCTCAGTTTTGGGATCCCTACTGTTTTCCATATTTATTAACGACCTTCCCGAATCTATTGTTTACTGCAAAGTGCTGATGTATACTGATAATGTTTCAATATACCAGAGAAGTGACAAGCAGGGGCGAAAAATCAATCATAGATTATATAATAGTAGAGAGGTATAACATAAGGGAAGTGAGGGATACACGAGTTAAAAGAGGGCAAGATATTAGGAGTGACCACTTTCTGCTAGAAGCATCATTTAAAGAAAGAAGAAACAGGGGACAGAATAATGAACAGGAATTAGAAGGAAAACAAAAAGAGAGAATAAAAATATACAAACTACGAACGCCGGAAACAAGAGAAAGATACCAAAGACTAATAGCAGAAGAATTGATCGTAAGTGTAAATAATGAATTTAACGATGTAAATAAAAGATGGATCAGACTTAAGGAAATTATCTTGAAAGTAGCAAAAAAAGTGTGTGAAAATTTTAAAATGAGCAACTCTAAAAAGAAAACGGCGTGGTGGAATGATACAGTTAAGAAAGAAATAAAGATAAAGAAGCTATGGAAAGACTACATACAAGAACGAAGCAATTCCAAATACACTGCATATAAAATTCAAAGGAACGAGGTAAAGAAAATAGTTATGGAATCCAAACAAAAGTCGTGGGAAAATTTTGGTAAATTGATGGAATCAAACAAGAGGCATAACATAAAAGTGTTCTACAAAATGCTCAAAACGATTGGAAATGGCAAAGATTTCAAACTACAAGCAATTAAATCCAAGGACGGAAGGGTCCTGGTAGAAGAAAAAGAAATAGGGAAGAGATGGAAGGAATATTTCAATGAACTATTAAATACGGACATAACCGATAAAGTAATAGTGACAGAAGAAAGTCGGGATGTAGAAGAAATTGTTGGGAATGAGCAACCCGGAGTAAACCTCATTACGAATGAAGAACTTACCACAGCACTTTAAAAGATGAAATCAGCTAAAGCTCCGGGAATCGATGAGATAGCGCCTGAGTGTATCACATTTTTAGGAGAAGAAGGAAAAAGAGAACTTCTTGAAATATTAAACATGGCGTGGAGAAGAAATACCAAAAAGTTTTTTCACGGTCCCACCTCTCGCGAGCGTCTGACAAACATCCGAGACTATTGTTGTCATGAAAAAGCTTCTCAAATCGCGGTTCGGATTCGGCATTAAACTGTAGGTCCCTTCCATTCGTGTGAAAAATATAACGCACACAACATGAGTGGTTGCGAGAAGCTAGGCCCTGGCACTTGGCACTTTAAAGAGCTGTTGCGCCAAATATTTGTTTAGTTTTGTGGAGAAGCAATGAGGTCTCAGAAGATTGGAAATATGGTGTGATTCTTCCCATATTTAACAAAGGAGATACAAAAGATTGTAACAACTACAGAGGCATTACACTGCTGCCTTCAGCGCTAAAAGTTTATGAGTCAATCCTTGAAAGAAGACTTAGAAGAAAAGTAGAAGGGCAACTATCAGATGTTCAAAGCGGTTTCCGACCAGCCCATAGCATACAAGACCATACTTTCACAGTGCAGCAGGTTATGGGGAAAAAGCTGGCAAAAAAGCAGAAAGTGTACACTTGTTTTATAGACATGAAAAAAGCGTTCGACACAATAAGCAGAAGAAAAATTTGGGAAAGTCTTACGGTTAAGGGAGTAGAAGAAGATCTTATACGAGCGATCAAGAGTATATATAAAGAAAATTACAATGTGGTAAGGACTGGTAATATATTGTCGGAAAGATTCATGACATCAGAAGGAGTAAGACAAGGAAGTATTTTGAGCATTCTACTCTTCATTTGCGCCATGGATGATGCAATCAGGCAATGCCAAGAGAGAATGGAAAACTTTAGAGTAGGATACAGACTTCTACAACCAGTTTATCTGAAGGCATAAGCATTTGCTGATGACATAGTGTTGTTTTCAAACTCAATAAACAATCTGGAAAAAAACCTAAAGATATGGAAAGAAACACTAACATCACAAAAACTCCAACTTAATGTCGAAAAGACTAAAGTGATGGTAATCGGGAACGACCCAGAATTAGTGAGTGTGTTGATGGATGGCAAAGCTATTGAGCTATTGAGTTGACAGGTACAAATATTTAGGAAGTATAATAAACAGCAAAGGCAACTCTGAAGATGGCTTGAAATCGAGAATCCAGTCGGCTAATGCTCTGTACGCGACCCTGCAGAGGAAATTCTTAGACCATAAACAAATCACGAAAAGTACAAAAATATCAATTTTCAACACAATGTACCGTCCGATCCTGTTATTTGGAGGAGAGAATTGGACACTTACTAAGAAACAGGAAAGCCAGATCCAAGCCATGGAGATGAAATACCTGAGGAGAGGGCTAGGAATTAGGAGAATCGACAAGATAAGGAACGAAAATATAAGAAAAACACTAAATTTGGAATCGACAAGTAGAATTCTGGATGATAAAAAACTTCGGTGGTTTGGTCATTTAGTTCGTATGGATGATAACTGGCAGGTAAAGAAAGTTTGGGAAGCAAAAGCTGAAGGGAAAAATAAAAGAGGAAGGCCCAAAATGACTTGGAATAACTCCGTCGAAAAAATTTTTGAGAGAGACAGGAGAAAATTGGTCCTCGGCCAAACAATTAGCTAGAGACAGATGCATATGGAGGAACTTCCAGTGGAAAAGAGCGACCTAAACAAGGATGAAACCTCGACACCCTATGGGTAAAAGAGGACCGGATTAAGTAAGTAAGTAAGTATACCTGGTTTGATGCAGCCTGTGTTGCTCTAGTTAATGGAGATCTATTGAGAATCCAAAGCGGGGCTACATTCAATGAACCTATGCTTAATCCCTTGAAAACTGAGGCTATGATTCTCTCCAGAACTCAAGTTAATCCATTTGATTGTCCGGCGATTGAACTAGTTGATAAATTCATTCCGTATGTCAGTAGGGTTAAATATTTGGGCTTCAGCATTAACTCATCCCTAAGTTGCTGTGATGCAGTCTCTGATGCAATTAGAAAAATTTACTCCGGTCTCCGTACCCTTAAGATGTTCATCTCATCTGCTGGTTCACAGCATGAAATTGCGTCTAGTGAAAAGTCTGATTGTCCCGTTCCTTACGTTCAATTGTAATGTGTATCCTTCCATGGATTATAAATGTCATCGTAAATTAAATATTGCGGTTAATGACTGTGTGCTTTTCATATACAATGTCGGTAGGTACACTAGTGCTTCACGTTTAAATTCGAATCTTCTGGGAATCAGCTTGGACAAATACTACTCTTTCAGAAATCTCTTAACACGTTGATTGCCACCATACAATCCGAAAAAAAGTTCCCACAGGCCACTTCATTTTTTTTGTATTAAGATTTAGACTTTAGGTATTATAATCAGAAATTGATTTTAGAAATTTTTATTTGCTCTTTTATACCTGAATTTTACCGTTATTATTTTGCGGAGACACATTGGTCTCGCGCGGCCCCCAGGTATGAAGTAAGTGAACATTGGTCTCACAGTCTCAAACCAAGGCAACTCAAACAGTCTGCTGGGTGTATAGCTACGATGGTATGAGATTCAATACATGTTGTGAGTCCAATACAATGCTGCGTAGACAAATGCGTATGAACCAACTGTGAGACCAATGTGGTCTCACGCGCACAGGTGTCCGAAATTCGTGTGAAGCCACGTTGGTCTCACGTGGCACTCAACGTGTTAAAGTTACATAGTATTATTCACAACAAATGTCCCGAATACTTAAGTGGAATGATACTTTTTGCTCAGTCAAGTAGAGGCGTAAGGCCGAAACTAGTTCGTTCTCAGAAACATTTGCTGACCACTAAGAATGACTCCTCAAACCGGAAACATTAATACATGAATATGGATTTTCGATCAAAAAGAATTATAATTTTCCATGTGGAATGTAAAGGCATCTTGAAAATATCCAATCCTTTGATCTTTACTTTTATTAGAGTTCTGTACATAAAAAAAAAAAAAAAAAAAAAACAGAAACAGACCTACCTGTCGGGCTGTTTGTCTGTCACGTGCTTGCAATTCTTGACTTCTAGTAGGAAGCTAAATTCTCCGGGTATGTTTTTTATGGTGAACTGAATAAAATTATCTAAAAAAAATAGTTTATTTTGAGAGTCATGATAAAAATATAAAAACATTTCACAGTTGAGTATTTATTTATCCCATGGTATTATAGCTTACTTGCTTTTACCAACGAGTCATTTTTTCAAGTTTGGAAAGAGAAAATATCCTGAGTGGGGCTAAATCTGGCGAATAGGATGCATGAGGAAGCAATTCGAAGTTAAACTCATTGATTTTGGCCATCGCGGTGACGAATATTTGAATTGGTACATTGTCTTGATGAAACAAAACTTTTTCTTCGCCAAATTCGGCAGTTTTTTTTCTTGATTTCATCACTCAAACGCTGCAATAAGGTCGCATAATACTCGCCGTTGATTGTTTTTTTCTTCCTGAAGATCAATGGATCAATGGAAATTATACCCCGCCCATCCGAAAAGGTGATGCTATGACCTTGCTTGCAGATGGAACTGTCTTCGCCTACTTTGGAGCTTAGCTTATTCTCCTCTTTTCATCGATTGTTTTGACTGTTACTTCGTCTCGGGTGTGAAGTAATGGATCCATGTTTCATCCATGGTTATGAATCGACGCAAAAACTCAGCTTTATTGCTATGAAACTTCGCCAAACACTCGATTGAAAAATTCTCACGACGTTGTTTTTGTTTCATTGTGAGTAATCACGGCACTCAACTTGCGCACAGCTTTCTCATGTCCAAATTTTCAGCCAACATGCGATGTACAGCCCATTTTGAAAAGCGCACCATCTCTGCTAGCGTGCGCACTTTCAGTCGACGTGCATCCAATACACTTATCGATTTTTTCACCATTTCTGGCGTAGTCACCTCGTTTGGTCGACCACTGCGATGTTCGTCCTGTCAGCTCAAACGGCCTCGTTCAAACTCTTCCACCCAATATTTTACTTTTATAAATGAAGGAGCAAACTCCCCAGAATAGAATCTAGCTCCGCTTTGATATTGGCTACACTGAGGCCTTTCAAATGAAAATTTTGTATCACATAACGATGACCAATTATTTCCGTGTTTACAAATTCCTTCCTACTGACACAAAAATCTTCTCTTTGAACGTTAAAACTAAACTTTCATGGGAAAATATAAATGTGAGAGCCTTCAAAAATGTTCTCCTCTTATCATCAAGAAAAAAAAAAAAAAAAAAGAATGAGTTAAAATAATAGCCCGAGACGTCATAGCTCGAGCTCAGACACGCACTTTTGCTTTCGAGTTTGCGGTTGAATTAAGAGAATGATTTCGCAAAGCAGCATCATTTTTGGACTCGTATTTTGATATGTTTACTTTATCTTTTCACTTTCGGTCAAGAATGAAATCCGTGTGACTTTGTCCACAAAATTTCCAACAAGCTAAATTTCCATTCGATAGACTGGGGGCTTATTTTGTATTGCGTTTCTATAGCAAATGTATACAAACTTAATTTCCAAGTAATTTGAGTGACGTTTGATAGATGTTTTGACAAACTAACTTTCGGATTTTTGAGTTGGAAGCACTTACACCCAATCCGATAACCATACAAAATACCAATTCATTTTAGAATCGGATTACATTTCCGAATGACAATCCGAATCTAAAAGCAGTACAAAATAAGCCCCCTGGAATACCGTTAAATAGGGTATCGAACAGCCTTTTTTTTGTTTGGATTGCGCCAGGGATGTGTAATCTTCATAGATACTAATAGCCCGAGTGCTGCTAGCATGCACGATTCGCAAACCTGAGTAATCGATGCCAGAAATACGCCTACGTACTAAACACACACCCTACACACTTCAACCACTCTCTCCGCGGGACTGCCGTTGGTTATTACTTCGCGGGGCTGGTTAGCAATTTATGCTATGCTTCTTGTGTCAGCTTCTTCCGCTGCTTCAGCTGCTCTTCTTAACTTTTATATTCTCCGCAGCTCTTTTTGTAGAGTTGTTACGAAGGAACATATTTCCATCCAATTCTCTTCCGACCGTAACATATGTATGGTCGAGGAGTAATGACGGACTTGGCAGAGTATTTCTCCATGCCGTGAAACGTGTGCAGTAAAATACTGCGTGCTCCATATCTTCATCTTCACCTGGGAATTCCGGGCAGGATGGTGAGTTGTCGTGTCCAAATCGGTGTAGATATTTGTGGTAGCCACCGTGGCCAGACAGGAACTGCGTTAGATGGTAGTTGCAGTCTTTATGCTTTCGACTTATCCAGTCTTGGATTGTCGGTATAAGTTTATATGTCCATCTGCCTTTTGTTGTATTAGCCCAACGAGCTTGCCATATAGCTGCTGACGCTGCCCTTTCTTCAATTTGTATCACCTTGATATCAGTGGCGTCGTGATGACTCAATGCTCTTCTGTTATATATCCTCAGCATTTCATCTGCGAGAATATCGATGGGGACCATTCCAGCTATGACAAATGCAGCTTCGTCAGAGATGGTTCGAAAGCCGCTGATTGTCCGTAGCGCATAGAGCCTGTATGATGACGATAGTCTCCTTTTGGTCTCCTTCGTCCTCAGTGCCTCCGCCCAGACTGGGGCGGCATATAACAGAACTGAGGTGATAACTCTAGAGAGTAGAATCCTTCTAGCGTATCCAGGTCCACCGATGTTAGGCATGATACGCGAGAGAGCTCCCTGCATTTGCGATGCTTTTTTGGTAACAAAATCAACATGCGTTTTAAACCGTAGCTTGTTGTCCAGCATTACTCCAAGATATTTAACCGCCTCTTTCGACCTGATGGTTTGGTTACCAACCTGAAAGTTGGCAAACTCGACGGTTTTCCGGCTGGTTATAAGAACAGCTTCTGTTTTATGGTCAGCTAGTTCTAGTCCGGCGGATATTAGCCAATCTTTTATCCGGGCAATTGCTTCATTTGTAGCTGATTCTACTGCATGGATCTGTTTAGCTACTGTCACGACTGCAATGTCGTCAGCGAATCCAATTATCGTTACTCCCCCAGGTAGCGTTAATCGTAGGACTCCGTCATACATGATGTTCCACAATAGTGGCCCTAAAAGCAATCCCTGCGGAACTCCCGCAGTTACGTTGTATCGAACAGCCTTATGCACAACGAAATGTGTTGGGCAGACGTAGTTACAAGGTTTATATGAAAGGATTAAAGAATCTGATTGAAATCGAATTGAAGCTCTATCCTGGTTTTCACTGATTTGAGAGAGAGCAATAGAATTAAGTCTGACACTTTGTACTGAGACGATAGAGTAAGGTGTGTCAAACTTTGTATCTCATCTTCTTTTTTTAATCTTCTTTTTTTTAAGTTTGTGGCTCCTATATATCATATCGTATAGGCACTGCGACCAGAAATTCTATTGTAGCAGGGGCCAACTTCTTCTAATTCTACATAGAGCTGCAATCGTAGTATGTGTTCTGTGGTTTCGCCCTCTTCTTGACAGAGGCCGCAGATGATATCCTTCGAGATTCTCATTTTGTTGAGGTGGTAGAGTAATTGGCAGTGACCGGTAAGGAAGTTCACAAGCCTTCTTAAGTCGTTTCTGCTGTGTTTAAGCAGAATCAGGTAGTCCGCAAAAGAGTTTAGGTCCAGTGAACAACTCAGAGGAGCCTTTTCTAGCTAGCAGATCTGCAATTTCGTTGGCATCAACGCCTACATGTACCCACGCCTACGCTACCCACCACAATTTTGCTTTATTGTATCGGGCCAAGTTTTGTAAACTGTCGAAGCGCCTTGGCATTTGATTTTATTATATTGATGGATGAATTGTGAATATATTTATTGTATTCTGATTTGTAGCAATAATAGAAGGAAAAAAAGAATAACGGGACGTATGAGTGTCCAGACTGTTCTATGCAACTCATCTACAGAAATATAAGTACCTCTTGTACTCTCTGACGCCGCTGTGAGATAATTTCTCTCTCTCTCTGTCAAACTCGATTTTTTAATCCGCGTTTACATGGAAAATTGCAATTCAATCCTCAAAATCCTGTTGGATTTCGATCCGCGTTTACATGGAATTTAATTCGGATCGCCCTGTAAACGGGGTAAATGCCGAGCAGACCACGTAATCGTGAGCTAAACCTGTCTTATCATGAAGAATTTCTTACTTTTTTCTCCTACTTATCATGATTCACTTTCAGCGCTTCGCTTACACTATTCTGGCCAAGAAAACTTGGCTTCATTCTGGTCAACGAAACTTCATAAGATATTTTGTCCCTTAAAGTTATTCGATTCCCTGTCTGTTTTTGAAGATACTGACGATTAAGAAAATGTTCCGATAATGCAGATTGCTTACATTTCAAATGAGTGGTGAATACGTACAGTTTTGAAAATGATACTCCACTCTTGAACTGCTTTTTGAAACTCCTGCTTTACCATAATCTACGTTTCCGACCGTCGTCCGTCCCCATACTCTTAATTTAATAAATTCTTGATTCTTTATTGTCACTAACTTTTAATGACTATACCCGCAACCACAGTTTTCTGAATCGTTATACCCGTATGAGGAAAGGGCATTTACTATCCATCCGTCTGTAGTATAGTCATTATAACCGAAATAGCTCATCAACAACTTCTCATAGGGGTATGTACTTTGCTGTACTCTAATTCAGGTAATCAACAGGAAATGCGATGTAAATACACCTGTTTAAAATATAACCTTGGAAATTAGTACGCAAACACATTTTATTACTTCCAGGGGGGGGTAAGTATATTCATAAGTTGTTTACCATCAGTTGTTTACTAGTCACATGGGTCTTGAACTTTATTGGATCTATTGTACACAAGCCAATTAAGAAGTTTTTTTTTTCTTTTTTTCGTAAGTCAACAACCTCTGTTAATGTCTTCTGGGGATACCCTGTTGAGTGCAGAGGCTAATCCTAGAAATATGAATCGTCTCTAGTTAAAGGTATCTTTTTGGATCCTCGATGCCTTCTAGGTTTAGCAATTGAATATTGTATGAATTTTATTTTTACAGAGTAGTGTACTTTGTACTTGAATCTAGTAGTTATTTTCTTAAAACTATAGATGAGGATTCTTCTGGTTTTGGTACTTTTGTTTTGGTTATGTCCAAAGTTTAAAAGATCTTATGTACTCGTAAAAAAAATCCTCTGAACCTGGTTGGCCTTTGTAAAAAAGACACAATTATCCCATGTGGAGGCATCCTTTGTAATTTTGTGAAAGCCCCTTTCTGGTTAGCTGGACAGCAATTTTATTTCCTTCAATCCTGCTATGCCTCGGTACCCATCAGAGATTGACTTTGTTATAAGCAGACCAGATGTGCGATTCTATGTGTTTTGTGAGTTCACAGAGGTGACATGAAACTGACCATGACAATTCTTGAATGACATAAGAAATACGTCATCATCTCAAGTGGCACTCCTCACCAAGGCCGACTTATGGAATATACACTGCTGTCCATAAGTTTCCGGACAAACTATTCTCAGTCAGAAATTGATATAAAACTATTTGTCTTTTTCATTTTAATGATCAAAATTTATTGTAAATTGCTTCATCAATATTGTATTTATGTAGCCAAATGGAAAAATTTATTGAACGTAATATACGAAAGAGATGTAGATAATAAAATAGAGTTAGACCTTTTTTTCGTCGAAAAATCCACCTCGTACTTGTGCCACTTTGGCTGTCAATCTAGGCATTCTATCGATCAACTTCTTAATAGTCTCCAATGTAGTTTATCTCTAGGCTACTTGAAGGATCTGCCAAAGCTTGTCTGTCGATGTTGGACACTGTCTTCGAATCTCTCTGTCAAGTTCATCCCAAAGCAGCTCTATTGGGTTGATATTTTTCAGTGTTCCTTTTTGTTTTTGTCCTTTGTGGGCGCCGTGGCGTAAGTGGTTAGTGTGTGGGATCACTACGCGTGAGGTTCCAAGTTCGAATCCTACAAAACACCAAAAAGTTTTTTCACGGTCCCACCTCTCGCGAGCGTCTGACAAACATCCGAGAGTATTGTTGTCTCGAAAAAGCTTCTCAAATCGCCGTTCGGATACGGCACTAAACTGTAGGTCCCTTCCATTCATGTGAAAAATATAACGCACACAACATGAGTGGTTGCGAGAAGCTAGGCCCTGGCACTCAAAGAGCTGTTGCGCCATATATTTATTTATTTTTTTTTTTGTTTTTCTTGGACTATGTATCCTCGGCAAAGGTTAGACGAATGTTTCTGATCATTATCTTTAATGCTAATGCAAATCCAGGGCTTATTAATCGCAAACCCGATGGTAATGTGTGTTCTTATTCATAATTCCATCGATACGGATGAGGTCGCCAACACCGGAGGAAGAAAAAAATCCCCAGACCATTATTGAGGCACGCCGCCATGCTTGATTGTTGGGACCACGCAGCTAGGGAGCATCTTCTCTTCAGCAGAATGCCCAACGTAGACTCTCCTTTTTTGCCCAAATTTAAACTCGTCCGTCCAAAAGACTTTTACCAGCCGGTTAATGTTCAGTCCTGGTGCTCTTTCCCCAATCTATCCGCTTGACTTTGTTTTGACGTCGTTCGTAGCAAAGGCTATCGTACTGCTACTCGACCGTGAAGGCCTGCGGTAGCTTAACGCTTTTTTGTCGTTGTTACCAGCCGTATTTTATTATCACCCAAGATCCATATAGATCACACGACGAAAATAAAACGATCCGGATCTGGATCAACGAAATTATTTTCCTTGTGTCTTGTAGTGTGGTTGTGTAACCTACCAAGGAATAAAAAAAAAAATTCTAGATCACGAAATTGATCCTGATAGAAAGCAAGACCTCGTATTGTTGTTGTATTGCATAGAAACCAATGATCCATATGGATCTTGAGTGATAATAAAATACGGCTATTATCTGCGTTGAGTGCGAACAGCGAACAATTGAACTCTGCACAGATTTCTGACGCTGTGAGCCGTCGATCCCTCGTACTTATTAATTTTATAGTCTGGTCCCCATATTATGATGTTAATTTGGGCCTTCAGCTTCTTTTCCGGGTCTTAAGAGTCGATGATTGTTGAAAGCAACGTATGGTATCGTGCAGTGTCGACTTGCATATTTTGAGCTTCTCTGCAATAGCACAATAGCAACAGTGTGTTGATACGTTAATGACGTTTGCTGTTTTCTTTTATTGTTCTTTTCCGCTCTTTTTTCTTGAAATCCTTTACCTGTTTCAAGATGTAACAATGTCTTCTATCGACCCTAACACGATTTTAAGGAATTTTCTACACTGGAGTCCTGCACCGATAAACGTATAATTGTGGAAAAAAATTATTTGTCCGGAAACTTATGAACGGCATACAACTGAATTTAGGTGAACTTGCATATTTCACAATTGCTCGTTCTGCGCGGGGATATTGGAATTTATTTACCTGTAATCAAAGTAAACTAGGTATATCAGCCCTAATTTAATTCTGATTTCTGTCCTCTAAATAGCTTTTGACGGTAATTAACTATGGGTTCAGTGCACTCATTAAACTCATTCTCGATGCTTGTGTTTGCGTTAACAATACTTTTGAAGGGCATTTCAGCTTGGCCGCCCTTTAACGAGATGTGATTTTCCACACCTCATTTCACTTTACAGATGCAATTAGAGATCAGATGCTTATGCAAACCACTCGACATAAGCATCCAATTTTTGGGTATCATTAAGATGTCACTGTAAATGAAAAATACAATCTAATTTGTTTGTTGATCTATCCATTACAGCACTTGTGCACACTGTACTTAGCTTTTAGTCATATTCGGCAGGGGAAAAAAAAACTATCCTCTGTCACCTGCCGCCAATTTTATGTCCAAATTGGGTACTTGCCCCGTCACTAAAAAGTCTCTAATTTTACTCACATGTCGCGCATAGCTTAACAAGCACCTCACAATTGACATTGCACATATAGAATATAAGGTGCTAATTGGCTAAGAATTTGTTGTTGTTGTTGTTCTATTCTGGTTGTTTTTCATTTGAACTTTTTTTTTTTTTTCGTAGGTTTACTATATTCATTAAAAGAACATATTTTTTCGAGAAACGCGTTTGACTCATTTGTTAGCATTGAATATGTGGTGAGCTTGTTGTCACATACATACTTTTTGAATCATTCAAAAATGAACATTCAAAAGTATTGTTCAATACTCATTGTCGACTGTATGTCTACTCTAATTGACGGTGCATTTTACTAAATTGATTTTGGGAGTTAACAAAAAACAACGACGGGAAAACTGCAGTAAATTCGCATTGTTCGTGACTTTTTCTTTTGTTAGCTACACTCACGTACGTGGTGGTCCTGGTCAACCGACTTGTTTAAAATGGCTTGTTAAGTGAATATGTAAATATTTAATCACCACCCCCGCAATGCGTAGTATGATAGTTTAAAAACAATCATTTCATTTTCTAAACAAAATTACTCACTTAGTGGCTCATAAGCGATTATGGAAAATAAAAAAATAATAAAAACGTGACCGCATGTTAGAGAAAAGGTTTCAATTGTTTACTCAAATGTAATATTTATTACCTATACCTTGGTGAGTCAAACTTAATGTGCTGAAGTACAAAGAAAAGGAATTTCCTTGAAATAATGCAGGTATGCTGTGGAGAATAATGACAACATTGCGAGGGCTTTTGTGAAAACCCCTAGTTTGATCTTTCTAAAATTAGCAATCAATGTATCAGGAAGCACGTACAAATCTTTGATATGGGGTTGATGGGGGCAACACCACAAAGCTTGCACTGAACCCACGATTATCTCAAATTGGTTCACATAATAATCCAGGTGGTGGTGAGTTGTTATAATGGTTTACTAAGTATGGCTGTTGTAAGCGTATGGTCAAGTACAATAGATAACCTCCCGGACATTGAACATGACTTATAGGGGTGATGATAAGTAGAGCTGCTTTCCATCACGTGTTAGACTACTCGTACTTCCTTTTTAAATTTTCATTTAAAGAAAAGACGTCTTTCTATCATATCACGTCCCTGTAGACTCTTTGTTTGAAACATTGTAGTCTGCCGAAGTGATTCTAGCTTCTTTTTTTTCCTGTGTCTACGGAAATAGATGCGCATGTAATTACGAGGGTCGATCAATATGTACCCGTGTTTGAAGACAGGTGGCATTTCTAAGATGAGTTGACATTACCGTCGTGTACTGCCATCTGTCAAACGACACCATACTAAATTTCAGATTGATTTATAGGTTTCAATTCGGCAGCCAGTTGTATCACACGTGTTTCGTGTTCTCGATAAAATGAAAAAAGTGCAATATCGATCCGTAATTCGCTTTTTATTTTTGGATGGAAAAATATGCGATGAAATAAAAGCGAAGTTGGATGCTGTCTCTGGGGGGGACCCTTCACCATCTATAACATGAGAGATGAGATATAGGTTTAACGAATTTAAACGTGGTCCTACATCTGTCTTAGAATAGGAGGGGCCAGGCCGGCCGGCAGACGTGGTTACCGAGGAAACCGTTGGAAAGGTCCACGACATGATTCTCGCTGATCGACGAACTAAAGTGCGCGAAATAGCAGAGACTTTAAGTGTGTCGTACGGAATGGCAATCAATATTTTATATGTTAAGTGTGAGAAAGGTGTCAGCTTGATGGGTGCCGCAATTGCTCACTATGGATAAGAAGCGGATACGGCTGTCAATGTTGAAGCAGTGTTTGAACTGCGCTGCGAATTGCTGCTGCACCCACCGTACTCGTCCCACCTGGCTCTCTGCGACTTCTTGTTGTTCCCCAACATGAAAACATGACTCGGCAAAAAAAAAATAAAAAATGCAGCTCAATCGAGGAGGTTATCACCGAGACAGAAGCGTGTTTCGAAGAGTTTGACAAATCGTATCGTTTAGACCTGGGCTTCGCCTGACATCTATGAGTTAAGCCATAGGAAATGAATGTATCCTATCACAATGTCGCTTCCACCTCGACCTCACGTTTTCCATTCCTAAAGAAAAACGTTATGCTACGTAACAACGTTCTAACCCGAGGCAGAAGTTGACATGAGCTGGACTTTTGCTTGCTTTGACAACTATCAGCTGTGAAACAAAGGAACAAAAGTGTAAATAAACACTCAACGCGCTCTCGAAGTGGATGGGACGTAACGGGAGCAAAGCCGAGGTCGAGGCGGTATTGTGTTTTAGGCATACGGAAATGGCAGAAAAGTTGAGAAAAGTGACCTAAAAGGAGTTTTCGTTGAAAAAAAAAAACGAAAATCTTCCTTCTTCATTCCTAACACGGGTACTTATTGATTGCCCCTCCTACTATGGTCTAACGACCGAATAATTTCCAATCTTGTAGACATGTAAGGTTAAAACTTGCTCATAGCCCTTCCATATTATTCAGCAATGCCTTTGTGTGAGTGAGCATTCCGGTATCCTGAGATGGAGTAGTTGTTCGGCTGAGCAATTTGCTTTACGATAGATGTGAACCAGGTTTGGAGTTTTCGAAAAGGTCTCGGTGTCCATGTCTAGATATAATTTTTGAGGTGGGAATTAGTCCCTTGTTACTGTGGTCAGTAACACTGCGATATATAATAACAGGCAACGAAAAAGCCGATGCACTGGTAAAAAGAGGAGCAGACCTTCCACATAGTGGCATAATTGGTAACATTAAACCACCAAGGTGCGTGGCTAAGGGAATTATCCTTGATAGGATCATCAACATGGTTAACGTACCATGGTCCAACTTAGATGGCCATAGGGCGTCTAAAGCCTTGCGGCCTGTATTAGATCGCAGGAAATCTGGACAGATCATAAAGCGAAAAAGATCACGGGTAAGAACAACGATAGGAATACTCTCTTGTCTTCTAAGTATGCACGCTAGGTACTGCAATGACCTACATGTCTCAGAGGACATAGCACATATACTCTGTGAATTCCAAGGCATTGCCAGGACAAGGCTAAAGCACCTTGGGAGATACTTCTTCAATAACTTAGAAGAGGTAATACAATAACATATTCAAGTTCTGTGGGGAAATTTAGTGTATGGGAGAATTGGGTTAGGTTTTTTTTTGCCGTGAAGGTTTCCTAGGGATCACAATGGGCCCACATTGGTGCCTAGTGTTTTTATGATAATCTCATAACCCTATTCAACCAAACCTAACCTAACCTAACCCACTGTGGTCAGAGTGCCCATTGGGATTGGGATTACATCATAGTTAAAGAGTTGTAGTAAATTTAACTATGTCCTAGGTCGGTTTACATCTGTCTCCTCCTCCAGGATAACAGTTGCCCAAGTAACGATAAGGTGTTACAGATACAATGGCACAAAATGTGCTCGGTAGATTCTTCATCTTTATATTTTATATGCTGCAGATGTTGGCTTGCGATATTCCAACAGCATTAGGTGGTTTTAATCTCGTGTTACCCAGTTAGGAGTCCTGTGACTCGTTGAATCTGATTCCAGTCAGTTAAAGGAGTCTCTTGTGGAAAGCAATCGATGCCATGGTGTAGAAGTAACGTGTTCGGTTATTGAGTGGTACCATAACCAACCGACCATAACCCTTTTACTTTCCAGTAATAAATTTAAATAATGCGGAGCGGGTATTAAACACGTACTCCTAATCCAATGCTCGAAAAAAATACTATGAATCAAAAACGAATGCAAAAAATCAACTTGACCAGTTTGAACGTCCCATGGAGTATGCAGCGAAATCTAAAACAAATAACAACGGCACCTTAAAATATACATCTTTCATATGCATATCTTTTCATTTTGTAGGTTTTCCATTTGGTTTCACTATTCGATCCCTCGCTTCCATGAAGGGTTTTTTTTCTTCTAGTGTTTCTTTTTTTTTTTTTTTTTACTACTAAAGAACTTTTTTATACTTACATACGTATGTATATATACAGGGTGGGCCAACTGCAAGTTTCTTTTTGAAATTTTTTCCATGTGTTATGGCTTTATTAGTAAAAGCAAATATTCCCATTAATTATGGAACACAACGTCGTTCAAGTGGCTGCCTCGGCTGGCCTCGCAGTAGAGCATTCTATCACTCCAATTTTCCAAGACCTTGTTCATGGTTTCGGGCTGTAGCTCACGGATTGCTTGGATGATATTGGCCTTAAGTGCTTGAATCGTTTCCGGATTGTTGCCATAATATCGGTCCTTCATGGTTTCCCACAAAAAAAAGTCCAAAGGGGTCAAATCGCAGCTCCGAGGCGGCCAATTGACATCGCCAAGACGGCTGATAACACGATTTGGGAATTTGGTGCGCAAAAGACCGATTGTGGCATGGGCTGTGTGGCATGGCGCGCCATCCTGCATGAACCAGAGGTCGTCCAAATCCATGTCTTCAATTTCAGTAAAAAAAAAAGTCGTTAAAATAGCTCTGTAATGCACCGTTGACCGAAACGTTGTTCCCAGCCTCATTTTCGAAGAAAAATGGTCCAATGATGCCACCACTCCACAATCCGCACCAAACTGTCACTCTCTGTGTATGCATTGGCTTCTCGACAATAACGTGCGGGTTTTCCGAGCCCCAGATGCGGCAATTTTGTTTGATAACGTAGCCGCCGAGATGAAAATGTGCCTCGTCAGAAAAGATGATTTTTCACCCAAAATCGTTGTCCAATTCAAGCTGCTCGAAGGCGAAGCGATAACGAAGCGGATGGTCGTGCGCTTTCAATTGCTGAATCAATTGGACCTTGTAAGCGAATAGTCCCAGAACTTTGTGCAGAATTCTCCTCAGGCTAGTGCGTGAAATGTTGAGCTGTTGAGATCGATGACGAGTTGATGTTCGTGAATTGAGTCTCACACTCCCAGCTACAGCAGCCACATTCTCGCCTGTGCGCACCGTACGACGACAGGGACCATGAGTGTTGTCCACTAGCATACCAGTCTCACGAACTTTTTGCACAAACTTGCGTACAGCAGGCGCGGTGGGTGCTTCATTTCGGCCAAAACTTCTTTTCAAAAAACGCACTGCTTGGGCTACACAGCACTCACTTTGGAAATAAGTTTTCAATATTTCCCAATGTTGTTCAAGCGTAAAGCGACTCATTTCGTTCCACGGAGGTATGATACTGACTTTCTGTCAAGATTTCGAGTGGAAAACAGCTGTCAGTGTAAAAATAACCTATGATTTAAAAAGAAATCACTGGATGGCCCACCGGTTATAAGAAAGTGGTAGGCTCTTTTCTTTGCTTATGAGCCAATCTGATATAATTTCTTTCTGGTCTAGAACGGGTAAAAGAGGAATACTTCACTTGCGAGTTAGATCTAATGCGTTCCTTCGGAGAAGAAAGATTTTCCATCTACATTAATCGGATGTAGGAACCTTCTTCTAGTATGTCAGGCATCAATTGATAAATAATTAAACAAAAACTAGTTTCTTTCGATTTCAACCACAAACATAGGGATCGGATATACTTTTCCAGATGTTAAGGAACCCTTCCAGGAATAGTGATATAATGGCATTTAGACCGTGAGTGATGATTGCATATATCATTTAAAATCTTTTCAAGAATAAATCCGAAGAGCTGAAGAAGAATGCTTATTGGAATTTGAAAATTGTTTTATTGACAATAAAACCGCATCATCCGCCCTTAAAGCGCTTGACTTGCTCAACGAACACTGGCTGATGATACTGTGATTTTATTAAAAATACTCGTAACTCCAACTCGCTGAAGATGTTTCCAAGTGCCATTAGTGTTACAATACTGTGATTTGGAGCGTATGTGTGGCATGGTTTTTGCATGAGTGCAAGTGAATGAAGAAGCTCGATTAGAAACGAAGTGCTGTGTTGTTTAAACTCATTAAGAGTCAGATATCTGAAGCAAAGCCTTGGAATTTTGAAGTTTTTTCGGTATTTTCTTTACTTGGCTTTTTGGATGATATTTTATATCTTCTTAAGTATTGTTAATTCTACGAGTAACCAGTGGCTAAAGACTCCATCTTCACTGGTAGGCTCCTTCAGCGATACCTGACTTAAACGGTTTCTGCTTTTTTCTGAGACTTGTGTAATCTTTTTGTGACGAGGCGTTTTGTTAATTTTGTTGTGTTCTTACTACTATTGTCAGAGTATGTATAGTTTTTATTAGTCTGATATTACGAGTATGCCAACAAACACAATCAGGGATGCCCAGATTCTTAGATCTAGATT
This sequence comes from Brachypalpus laphriformis, assembly GCA_945910035.1. Taxonomy (NCBI): domain Eukaryota; kingdom Metazoa; phylum Arthropoda; class Insecta; order Diptera; family Syrphidae; genus Brachypalpus; species Brachypalpus laphriformis. The sequence continues at coordinate 112,175,529 of OX246753.1, read as the reverse complement.
TATCTGTTTTAATAGGATAAGTGTTGTGAGCTTCTTATGACATCGCTTGCGCATGAGCTACATACTGTTACATAACAGCTTGGGAGCTCAGTGATTGACATGGATATACTGCCTTCTAAATCTGTGTATTGAATATAAAAACCGCAATTTCGTAAGGAACAAATCTCTACGAGTATGTAATAACAATGCTTCACTACTTTCAATCAATTGTGACTTAATAACGGATGCGCCTTATTGGTATTCATTGGTATTTCCTTAGAATTCTACTAGATTGCGTGTTGTTTTCAACACAACCTGCGTCATTACAGCTGAAAATAAGTCATATTTCTTCGAAATTTGGGCGCCTATCTGCAATAAAACAATAATCTATGACTTCCTAGTGACCATTATTGTCCATTGCTAGTAGCCAAATAGTGCTTGCCTCGATATTCTCAGCCCGGTCCCGATCGATTGGTATGCACATCTCGTACTCCGAAATGACTAAAGTTAATGACTGGCCGGTGAATCGATGTGTACCCTGTCTCTTTCTCTTTCTGTGTCACCCATTCAGGAACACATTAAATAGTGGCTGACGACAACTAACTATGCAAAACTCAATTCAAATTATTTCTTTGTAACAAAAAAAAAAAAAGCATTCTCCTCTCTAGTCGTAGATTTATTATTGTTTACTCGAGCTACTATTACCTGTGTGCATATAAATTTAAGCCAGACCTACTGACTAAGTCTCCACCATCGAGAGTAGGAGAATGAATTGTTAATGACGACGACGTAGACGACGGGGAAACCAAACCAAACCGAACCGAACAGCCTGACTTGCAACTAATTTTCTCCGTTTTAACCGACCAGTGCGCGCGGGAAAACACCTTTGAGCTGGTGCAGTAGTGATCAATCGATACCGCGATCTTGTGCATTGCGAATGTTGTTCTAGAGTTGCTCCGCTCTTAAGCAGTTTATAAATAATTTTATCCAGACTTATTGCGACAGTGAATAATATTAATTTCTTGGTGTGTCTCTTTCTGCAGATGGTTTCACGGGAACCTATCCGGTAAGGAAGCTGAAAAACTAATTTTGGAACGCGGAAAGAATGGTTCGTTCCTGGTGAGGGAATCGCAGAGCAAACCAGGTGACTTTGTACTCTCCGTGCGGACAGATGACAAAGTAACGCATGTAATGATCCGATGGCAAGTGAGTATTGAGGTTTATTTTTAACTTTTTTTTTTATACCATGTTACCTTCCAAGCCATGTTTCCTTAAGTGGAAAAGTTGTGAATAGAGTGTATGTCTGTCGGTCGATCGGTGTTGTCGGTTTGTGTGTCCCCGTTGGTCGCGTTCGCGTTGACCTTGGGGGAGACATAAGTCCGTGCATGCTGTGTTCGCGTCAGCGGTGTATAGACAGTCACTAAGTGTCTCAATATTGCATAAAGTGCTGCAAATATACTTGTATTGTATGTGTGTATGACTTGGATTCGTAACTTGTTATCGATAGTAAGTATATTTGTACTTAATTTGATCTTTGTTTCGTTTGTAGGATAAGAAATACGATGTTGGCGGTGGTGAACCCTTTTCGACGCTTAGTGAATTAATTGAACACTACAAACGGAATCCTATGGTGGAGACCTGCGGAACCGTGGTGCATTTGAGGCAGCCCTTCAATGCGACGCGGATCGCTGCGGCCGGTATCAATGCCAGGGTGGATCAGTTGGTTAAGGTGAGTTTTTTTTTGTAGTTTATTTGCCGAGATCGGTGAGGGGACTATGTAAATGAATTTCGCTTCGATCTTAATAGAACATCTGTTATGAAGACAAGAATGCCTCCTCGTACCGGAAACTACTCTAAGTTTGCTAAATGGACTGCTTTCTTTCAATATTTTAGATTTGAAGCATATTGAAAGAAAACAAAGTAAATTAAATCAAGCAATTCGTCATGCAGGAAAAAAACATAATTCAATGAGATATCTCATCCAAAGCTGTCTGCAAGCGATTGTGCGATGTTTATTCCTAAATGCGTATTTGCTTTCGTCATCAACGAAAGAATGGCAACCAGTTCTATTTGCTAAATTTTGTTCAAATGGCATTGGTCACATTGACATAAGCCATGGAATATGCAACAAAATCTGAATTTGTTATATTCAGTGGTATACTTCCAGGTTGTAATTACTTTAATATGAAATATTATCGCATTGAATTAAGAGAGATGTCTTTATATTTTCAAATCGAATAGCCACTAAACCTGGGCACTGAGAAACATGCAACTAAAGTCTTAATTTTATTCAAAAAACTTGTGACAGAGGAATCAGCTTCTTACGGGTTTAGAGTTGAAGTCTGATTATTTGATTTTTATGGTTTCAGTTTCTTGTTCAAAAGAACTCCTCTGATTCTTCGATGATTTTCGAAATACTTGTTCTTTTTAAGTCTAAAATGTACAGTAGGAAATTAAGTTTAAAAGAAAGAACAGGTACGACCATCGGTACATTAGTCTGGCAGCCTAAAAATGCTTGTAATCGTGATCTAAATTTAATATATATTTTTTTGTATTTTTTAGGGTGGTTTCTGGGAGGAATTTGAATCGTTACAACAGCAAGATAGTAGAGATACATTCTCGCGGCGAGAAGGCTATAAAAATGAAAACCGAAACAAGAATCGCTATAAGAACATTCTTCCATGTAAGTTCAAACATGACACTATCTCTTAACGAAAAATTACTTATTTCCCTCTTTCGTTGTTTTCTTCTTTCGTTAGATGACCACACTCGAGTGAAACTCGGCGATGTTGATCGCAGTATTGCCGGTGCCGAATACATTAATGCCAATTACATTCGCCTACCCACCGACGGTGATTTGAACAACATGAGTTCGTCATCGGAAAGCCTAAACACGGTCTCATCGTGTCCGGCCTGTACAGCCGCACAAATGCAAAAGAACTGTCAAAATTGTCAAATGTTGAATAAAACATGCGTACAATGTGCCATGAAGACGGCAATCCTGCCGTACAGTAACTGTACCACCTGTAATAAAAAATCCGATACGATGCACAAGCATAAACGTAGTGAATCGTTAACCTCGTCGAAAAAGGACGAACGTGAGATGTTCAAGACATACATCGCCACTCAGGGATGTTTACAGAATACAATTCAGGATTTCTGGAACATGATATGGCAGGAGAACACTCGTGTTATCGTTATGACCACCAAAGAGTTTGAAAGGGGTAAGCGAGTCATAGTACTGCCTTCTATTATTTGTGTTCTAATGGTCGTCTTATTTTCTAGGTAAAAACAAATGCGCTAAATATTGGCCCATTGAGGGTAGCACCAAGGAATGGGGACATGCCAAGATTACTTGTTTATCGGAGAGTTCCACCAGTGATTATACGCTGCGAGAATTTTTGTTCTCTTGGCGTGGTAAACCGGAACGTCGCATCTTTCATTATCATTTCCAAGTGTGGCCCGATCATGGAGTGCCCGTTGATCCAGGTTGTGTTTTGAATTTTCTACAGGATGTCAACACGAAACAAAGCCAGTTGACTTTGGCGGGTGACAAACCCGTAAGTTTCAAACGAAATATGTTCATGTGTTCCAGTTAATTTTAACAGATTATGTAATTTTTTTTCTTCTAGGGACCGATTTGTGTCCACTGTTCGGCTGGTATTGGTCGAACAGGAACATTTATTGTCATCGACATGATTCTGGACCAAATCGATAGAGAAGGTACTTATCACTGAACCCAGTAGGCTTCTCTTTCAGGAGCTAATCTAACTATTTTATTTTAATTTCAGGTTTGGATACTGAAATTGATATTCAACGCACAATCCAGATGGTACGTTCACAACGTTCTGGTCTAGTACAAACTGAAGCACAATACAAATTTGTATACTATGCTGTTCAGCACTACATTCAGACTTTGATTCAAAGAAAACGAGCTGAGGAACAGAGTTTGCAAGTGGGCAGGGAATACACCAATATTAAGTGAGTATCAGTCTATGAATATACTCACATCGATTCCAATTGTCGGTTTATTCGTATTGTCCTGCTAGAATTCCATTAGAAATCTGTAAAATAAAAAATTTACAGAATACCGATTTTTATATATATGTACAGGGTGGCCCAACTACAAGTTTCTTTATAAAAATGCAATAAAATTAACAAAATTATGGCATTATTAATTAGTAAGAGCAAACATTCCCATTAATTATGGAACGCAACGTCGTTCAAGTGGCTGCCTCGGCTGGCTTCGCAGTAGCGCATTCTATCACTCCAATTTTCCAAGACCTTGTTGATGGTTTCGGGCTGTAGCTCACGGATTGCTTGGATGATATTGGCCTTAAGTGCTTGAATCGTTTCCGGATTGTTGGCATAACATCGGTCCTTCACGGTTCCCCACAAAAAAAGTCCAAAGGGGTCAAATCGCAGCTACGGGGCGGCCAATTGACATCGCCAAGACGGCTGATAACACGATTTGGGAATTTGGTGCGCGAAAGACCGATTGTGGCATGGGCTGTGTGGCATGGCGCTCCATCCTGCATGAAGCATAGGTCGTACAAATCCATGTCTTCAATTTCAGTAAAAAAAAAAGTCTTTAACATGGCTCTGTAACGCCCACCGTTGACCGAAACGTTGTTCCCAGCCTCATTTCCAAAAAAAATGGTCCAATGATGTTACCGCTCCACAATCCGCACCAAACTGTCACTCTCTGTGGATGCATTAGCTTCTCGACAATAACGTGCGGATTTTCTGAGCCCCAGATGCGGAAATTTTGTGTGCCTCGTCAGAAAAGATGATTTTTCGCCCAAAATCGTTGTCCAATTCAAGCTGCTCTAAGGCCCAAACTGCGAAGTGATAACGAAGCGGATGGCCGTGCGCTTTCAATTGCTGAATCAATTGGACCTTGTAAGCGAATAATCCCAGATCTTTGTGCAGAATTCTCCTCAGTGCGTGAAATGTTGAGCTGTTGAGATCGATGACGAGTTGATGTTCGTGAATTGAGTCTCACCCTTTCGGCTACAGCAGCCACATTCTCGTCTATGCGCATCGTACGGCGACTGAGACCATGAGTGTTGTCCACTAGCATACCAGTCTCACGAACTTTTTGCACAAACTTGCGTACAGCAGGCGCGGTGGGTGCTTCATTTCGGCCAAAACTTCTTTTCAAAAAGCGCACTGTTTGGGCTACACAGCACTCACTTTGGGAATAAGTTTTCAATATTTCCCAATATTGTTCAAGCGTAAAGCGACTCATTTCGTTCCGCGGAGGTATGATACTGACTTTCGGTCAAGATTTCGAGCGGGAAACAGCTGTCAATGTCAAAACAATCTATGATTTAAAAAGAAATCACTAGATGGCCCACCCTTTATATATATTTCGAACCCCGTCAATATTTCCCAATATTGTTCAAGCGTAGAGCGACTCATTTCGTTCCGCGGAGGTATGATACTGACTTTCGGTCAAGATTTCGAGCGGGAAACAGCTGTCAATGTCAAAACAATCTATGATTTAAAAAGAAATCACTAGATGGCCCACCCTTTATATATATTTCGAACCCCGTCATCTTCCCTTCCCAACCGCACGAGGGGACACACTTACGCGCGCGTTAGCAAGATATCGGTTCATAAATTTGGCAATATATGCCATTTAGCTTCTCGGTTGTCTTTTTATATGTATCATAATTCAATTGTCCGATTTTAAAAATTTTACAATTTCTTCTTTAAATTTCTTCAAATTGTTTATGTTCTTTATTTCATTCGGGAGGCGATTAAACAGTTTTCGAACCTTTGAACATTAAAGTATTTTGAGCACGTGCGGATGATTTCAGTTCTAATCGAAAATTTTGACCACCCCCAAGGCTATAAGGCTGACTTTCACTTTGTTCATGTAGTACGAGTATATCTAGTCATTTCTTCTCGTTTAAAACTCGCTTTACAAGTCGGTTGCGTCGAATTCACGGAATATACGTACAGAATTGCACAAACTACATCCACCGTTGTCGTTTTATTCATCATGTTGCATTGCCATTCGGTCGTTTACGGAATACAGAATCAAACATGTGATTCGTGGTCTTTATTCGTGTCATACTGTTAGCTTTCAGTAGCGATTCAGATGGTATTGTTTAAAATGTTATAACACGACTGATGTGTTAAAGATTTTAATGATGGTATGTCGAAATAAAAAAGGACAACGTGAATCGGGTTGATTTTAAACGACGCAACTTAAGACCCTGGTCTTAGTTACTATTCCCTGACAAACTTATTAATGTCTCTTCTTCAACTCTTCTAGGTATACAGGTGAAATTGGCAACGATTCCCAGAGATCTCCATTACCGCCAGCAATTTCCAGCCTAAGTTTAGGCAATAAAAATGACAATACGCCAAATTCTTTAAAACAACAACAAAATCTACCACCACCACAACCAGCACCAAAACAACCAATGAGATATCCAGTCAACGAGGCGAATATACTCGCCAATAAACACCACAACGATTTAGCTGCCAATTCGGCAGCGGCTGCTATAGCAGCAGCATCAAATGCTACAAATCAGCAGCAACACCACCACCATCAAACAGGTAAGCAGCTGTCCCCTAGGTCCGGCTTACTCAAATTGTTCACTCCAATCATTTTTCAGCCTACGAAAACATTCCCAAAGACATGAGGCCACCGCCTCCTACACCACCGCGTAAAACATGACAGTTAAATTTTTAAAACCACTTTTTGATACAAAAAAAAAGAAAGAAAGAGAAAAAAGTGAAAAGAGAAAGCAAATGGTCGAAAAAAAAAATTTTAATTTTAAATATCTTTTTTTTTTAAGATTTCTTAAAAAAAACAGTTTCCCACACTTCTGCCCCGTAGTTTTGTTTTGGTATAATTGTCTGTTTTTTCTTCACCATTACACAATCACCATCCTTATCAACCCTGAAAAGCTCCTCCCAAGTATATAATTTTCTAATTGTCTTTTTATTTTAAGAATTGTAAATCAAATACGCTCCATAGGGATAAAATCCACTTGGCTGTAATAACTGTAACGTAGTTTTACCTGCATAAAATCAAAAAAAAAAAAAAATTAATAAAAATGAAAATAAAAAATGTGAAAAATTTAGAATTAAAAAATTTGTCTTAAATAAAAAAAATTGGAATTGTTTTAGGAGTTATGAGACCGTAATATGAGGAGAAGTAGTAGCGAGTTTGATGCGTTATTACGAAAGCAAAAAACATTATGCGGCTTACAAACTTTGCAAAGAATTGGATTGCATGCAGTAGGCTCGCGATGGAGTGAACTAATAAAAACTAGACCTGTGCATATATTCTTCCTTATATTTAAAGCAATTAGCACTACCTTTTCCTGCAACCGTTTCATAACTAAGCTATCATTGCAATCTACTTCATTGCATCCTGCACATTAAAGTACTTTTGGCGTGTTTTGGTGAGAATTATGCAAAGCAAAATAAAAGCTTCTCACCAAAACTCACTTTCCCCAGTCAATCTGAATTTAAAACTGCTCGCTATCAGCCTGACAAAATATTCGCGCCTTAGCTTCAGCTCCCTCTGAAATTGAGTGTTACAATCTATACATCCCAACTCACTTTTGACTGAATATAAAAGCTAAATTAGTTGCCAGTCATTTTGTGTTGTTGTACTCCGTGCTATATTTTACTTTACTGAGTAGCGACGTTTCACCTTCTTCCTCTTCTTTTTCCTTTTATCAGCGAGGCCACGATCCGAAAACAAGGGATCATGACCCTCCCACTTCACCGCATTTCTACTGATCCGCCTGTGGGGTTCGCCAGTAGCGACGTCTCACCAAAACACGTATTTTGTCAAATGCATCTCTTGAAGTAACCGAACAGGTTGGGCGGTCAGGAACTAATTGGCAGTGTTCTTCATTTACATTTTCCGCTTCCTCAATATCCAATGGGATTTTAACTTCACCCCAGTTGTTGATATCAATGACTGTATGTGGTACCTCTTTATTTATATGGTGCAATTCAATCACATCTTCGGCATCGTTTGGCAACGAAATAACTCACTTATAAGTAAATTCTTCCTCCGCCGTTCTAAAAACCATTTATAAAGTACCTTTTCCATCTCAGGTAGTTCAGATGCTTCAGTGTCTTCCTATTTCCAAAGCCAGAGAAAGTATCAGTCACCGTTGCTATAATATTTTCCTTTTTTGATGATGGTAAATACAGTCGACTTGATTATTCGATAGCTTTCTTCCCGGATACCTAATTGTTTGTTTCTTTTTTGTTTTTTTATTTTTTGTGTAAATCAAATAGACGCAAGGACTTTATCTTACATGCAGAAAGATTTTCTAAAATTTCAGTTGTTTCAGCTAAAGTTAAATGCTTCCTCTTCCCACCAGTTATCAAAAAAAGAAAAAGACGAACGAAATTGCAACTGAATATTGAACGTAGAATGATCCCAGATACAAAGTACCAAAACGAACTATTGTAGATTCTTTACAGCCGATTTACTCGTGTTTAACTGTGTTAAACTTCAGTGCGTTCACTTTAAATAGCTTTATTTATTCACTCTGTAGATTAGCATGTACAAAATTTTGTGTGTTCACTCAATTAGATTGTTCACTCTACTGCAAATATACTGTATTTTGAAACGAGTCCTAGTTCTGAGACCTCAACACACAATTTTTTTTCAGTCTTCTGTTTCAATTGCCGTCTGACGATAGTCTTTTCCAAAATAGACGTTCATTTACGCATTACATGCTTGCATAAAACCACTAATAATTCTCGGAGATAATCTGTATTTATCATATTGCGCCCAACTTAGGGCATAAACTTGAAAAATACAAATCGCTCATTTTCTTGAAGACTGTCATAACTCAAAAAACGCTGTTTTTGAGTTAATGATACAGAATTGTTCGTTTTATCATGCTTCATATTGTGTAAAAATTTCATATTAATATCTTGTATACTCTCCGCGTTAGAATTAAAAGATGTCTTCTTTTTTCCTGCAAGGTGGTAGTCAATTGAAAACTTTAAACGCATTTTCTGCAAAATCGCTTTTTTTGAGTTATGACAGTCTTCAAGTAAATGAGCGAAATGATGTCCATCATTCACAAATGATAAGCCGCTAGACTCAGCCACCAAGGCAAAGCTTCTTAATTTATATTGTGTCCAACTGAAGTTCTATTCTATATAACGTCTGTATCTTGAAGCAGAACCTCTTAATTCATAAGGAGCCCATCTCGAATTCTGTTCTTTTAAATATCTACGGGTATTTCGATTTTAATGTCGAAGGCGGTGTTCCTGTTCGCATAGTACTGAAGGTATATTTATTTGTTACAAGACGCCTTTCTGATTTACATATGATCCCAAGTTGAGAGACCCTGTTTGCCCAAAAGGATTTCAAACATCGTCTTTTCTGACGAGAGAAACTTCCGACTTTAATAGTTATTCCATCGAATTACGTAAACCGGTTCCATTTCATATTCGTATAAGCCTTTCGACCACCAGATGAATCTATTACTTCTTTTTTCTCTTTATCTACTTTAAGCTGAGATCAGTTCTATTCACAAGATCCTCCTTTCAAATTGGTGTTTAGAAAAGAAAATTTTAAATGTTTTAAGGCCAGTAAGCATGATTCCAATTTTATAATTACAGAAAATGGTCATCTTTCTTATTTACTTAAACGGCGGTACTCCTTGAAATGGATCTGAACAGCAAACCTCACTGCAATAAATTTTGATGCATTGTCAGAGCTGTGTCCTCAGGCTAACAATTGAAGAATTTGAGATAACTTTCCATTCGTATCTACATACGTATGGTCTGTCTCTTGTAAAGGAGAAGATAACACATCTCAGAGCCTGCTAGCGGTTAAGGACTTTCACTGCAAAGAGAGAAGCACAAAACAGGCCCAAAGGGTGAGCTATATATATCGAGGTAGTGCCTCATCTTCGTAAGATTGATGACAACGAAAAGTTGTGGACTACTTATGTTGCTGTTCTAGTTTTATTTCGAAAACTTTGAATACAGATACTAGACAGACAACATGTTTAACTCGCTGAATCTCTTGGATCATAAGTGGTGTCGATGAAATCAAAATTTCCACCAAGAATAGTTGTATTTAGATTGAAATAAAGACAAGTTGTCCAGATCTTAATTGAGTGTTTATTGTATGGACAAGGAAGACGATAAGTAATGCCTTAGTCAGCTCCTTTCTTTGGCTTTCTGAAACTTCGTTGGGCGCCATTTAAAAATGATTTATTTCCGTCTTTCCCCTTTAGCTGTATGTTGTACTTATCTTTCTTCTTTTTTCTAAACGATGCGGCCATACTAGTTCCTTATATAATCAAAATGCGGTTATGTGATTCATATGGTCTTATAAGCTGGTAAGGAGATTACGGTAATTCATATCTCTTTAAGTTCAAGTTGAAATCATATATATGCATAGGTTGTTATTCTAGTAGAGGAAGGCATAGTACTTGAATCTCCTCATTTTCTATTTTTCTGACATGCTTGCCGCAAATCTATAAGGTCCTACACAGATACATATGTCTCATGAGGCGCTCTCTTTGAATCGATCTCAGGGTCTCCTATTACACTATAGAAATCAACAAATGTACGTCTCGAAAACCGCTTAAAACCATTTGAGACTGTTTGGGGCTTTATGGAATTTAAAAGCGCCCCAAACCAATATTACTTCTCTCAATTCTCGAAAAAAAATCTTCAAAGTTTCGATGACTCCTAAGACACCTTTTACTTAAAAAAAATTATAGCATCGCATACATTTTTGTAGCTTTAAATGTCCTTAGAGATTTAATAAAAAAAATATATATATATAAATGAAAGATGAAAAATTTATTAAAAATCATTTTTTAACAATTTATTTGTTTTGTAAACGAATTTTGTTTGCTTACTTACTTGACGAAAGAATAAGAAAAAAAAAGTGTTAAAAACAACATGCAACCTTATTTACCATTAAATATAATCTTAATTATTTTTTTTATTTTTAAATTTATAACTATTACAATTAGTTTGTAAGCAGCACCAATTGTGATTTTTGATAAACAAAATAAAAAAAAAAGTAAAACGAAGGCAAATTTTTTATAATCATCATTTGCATTATTTAGACGAAGAGAAAGAGAAACTAAAAAATTAGCCATATGAGATTGTTTTGAGAAGCAAATTTATCTTTTTTTATATTTAAATTGAGATAAAAGGGAAAATATAATATTTTTTTTTATTGTTATATGATGATGTATTATTATTATAATTATAATTATTAATTATTGATTATTATTATTATAAACTGAGGGTACTTGACGTTTTTGTTTTTTTTGTAAACAGTACGCCAGATTATGAAACGAATTATTATTAAATAATATAATTATTAAACAAAAAAAAATGTTTTGTATTTAAATAAGAAAAAAAAAGGAATATAATTATAAAGTAAACACAAAAAGAATATACACTTCTACTGGAAAAGTGCAAAAAAAAAAATAAATAAATGAAAACGTAAAAGTTGAAAGTAAAAAAGAAAAAAATAAACATTTTCGTAGTCGATATGTGTCACTTCAAGAATACATGAATCAAATTGTTTTTATTTATTGGTTTGACGCCGAGAACAATGTATGGGAGCCTCACTTGATAGGTAAGTTATCACCATTACTCTCTGTTTCAAAAACTTCATATAGCAGACAGATTACACTGTCCTACAAGGTATTTCCCTTTTCAATTTTGAGATGCGATTTCTGAGGTCAAATAGGCGAACCTCACAGGCGACCCCCCCACCCATCAGTAGAAATGCGGTGAAGTGGGAGGGTTATGATCCGTTGTTTTCGGATCATAACCTCACTGAAAAAGGAAGAAGAATTTTGCAAAGCGATTCCTACAGACTTTAGTGCGCTGATTACAAGAAAAATAGTTAACAAACAATCGACACGTCACAATTTTCGATAATATATTTTTTTAGGTTTTTATTATTTTTCTGTAGAAAGGCACTTTATCTCATTAGAATAGGTATCGATAAATTAATGAAGATCTTTGGAATATTATTTCTATGTACCCATCTATTACACTGGGGAACACACATTTCGTTGACTAAGACCTGATACTTGTTTTTGACTTATTTTTGGCGTCTAAATGCGAAAATGATCACAGTTTTTGTCTATCACGTCACCTTTTTAAGCTACAGGATATCATCTTTTTGTTCTAAATAACATACAAAATGTGCATACAATAAAAAATTAGGAAACAATTATCAAACAAAATGTTCAAAGAAAATAATTTTATTCATAAAAGTAGTAAACTTCTTTAACCAAACGGATACATATCAAGGTAAAAATGTTCGTTTATAGCTTTTCCTGGAGTGTTCATTCTGTGCACAATCTCGCCTGATGCTCCAACAGTAGTCAGCCATCATATGTACATTCCATCTACCTTGGTACCGTGCCTCCATGATCTTTAGATCTTGGTGGAATCGCTCACCCTGCTCATCACTGACTGCACCTAGATTTTGCGGGAAGTCAGCAAGATGGCTATGCAAAAAATGAAGCTTGATGCTCATGTTGCAACCAAGCATTTTGAAGCTCTCTAAAAGTTGCTGGACAATTTCTGTGTAATTCTCTGCTCGCGTATTCCCAAGAAAGTTTTTGACAACGTTTTTGAATGCCAACCAAGCATTCTTTTGGAGTTCTGTCATTGTCCCAATAAAATGGTCGTCTTTAATGAGCTGCCGAATCTGTGGACCGTCAAACACTCCGGCCTTTATCTTTTCAAAAGACAGGCGAGGAAATGCTGAAATGAGGTACTTGAAGCAGTCTCCTTCAGTTGGCAAAGCTTTAACAAACTGCTTCATGAGGCCCAGTTTCATATGCAGATGTGGAAATATAATACTCTTTCTGTCAACAAGCGGCTGATGTAGAATGTTTGGATCACCAGGTTTGAGTTCAGATCTTGGCGGCCAATTCGATTGAAGCCAATGCTTCTCACGAGCTCTGCTGTCCCACATACACAAAAAACAGGGACACTTGGTATAGCCGCGTTGCTGGCCAAGAAGGAAGCATACCATTTTAAGGTCAACACAGATGATCCATTTGTGCATGTGGTATTGCAACATATCAATGACTCTCTTTATGTCTTCATATTCTTCACGCAAACAGACTGAGTGGCCTATTGGGACTGCACCAAATAAGTTTCCATTGTGGAGGAGGACACACTTCAAGCTCCGCTTTGAGCTATCAATAAACAGTCGCCATTCAGTTGCGTTATAGGCTAGAATTCCCAACTCCTCCATTAAACCATTTATGTTATGGCAATACACAAATTCAGCGTCACTTCGAAAGTATTCCAGAAATGCAATTTCTCTTGATCGAAAGTAGGATACCTTAGCTTCTTTTTTAAGCAAGTTTTTCTCGTGAAGTCTTGATGCTAAGAGCTCTGAAGCCTTTTTAGAAAGTCCCAAATCCCGGGCCAAATCATTTAACTCTTTCTGATCAAATCCCTTACGAATGGAGTCATCTTCCATTTCAAAATCTGCATCGTTGGTGTCACTTCGATCTTCACCATACTCGTATTCTTGTAATAAAGAAGGTAGTTCTTTGAAAACTCGCACTGGGATTTCAGCTGAATGAGGTACTGGGCGTATGGCTGATGATAAACTAGGATACTCTATTTTACATTGGTTTTTCTTGTTATATCCTGACGTTTTCACTATACAAAAGTAACAGTCACTTGAATGATCTTTGGGCTCTCGCCAAATCATAGGTATACCAAATTGCAATTTATTTCGTGTTCCCTTTGTCCACATCCGTAAACTCTCAACACACTGTTTGCACACCTTGTGAGGTGCCCAATGTTTATCTTAATCACCAATTTTTATCTTTAAATATGCAAATTACGCTTCCCTGACAAATGCGCTGATGGCTGTGTTCTTTGACTGGGAATGGTAAAACTGCCACATATATAACAAAATGAATTAGAGCTATTTAAGCACTTGCGACGCGAAATAGTAGAGGCAGACATGATCTAAAGGAAAGGGAATACGTATATATGTAAGTAAAACTTAACTCTGCTTACTTACTGTATGGCGACGAGAATTCGGACTCCACTTCACTAATTCACTATAATAGATATTTATAAATATATGGATCGAAACACAAAGTTTCTGTAGCGAAAAAAATTGACGTGATAGAAGAAAACTAAGTACAGTTTTGTAATCAGCGTACCTATTTAACTGTAAAACAGCTGAAAAATTTAACTCAACAGAAATTTTTTTTTTAAATTGTTCCTCAGTGTTATTAGTTTATTAATCAAGCAACTAGTTGTTACCATTCATAAAAAATTATAAAAATTTAGTTACAGTTTTGACTAAATTCAACTAATAAATAATAATAATTTCTTTATTGAATAAACAACAAAAAAGAATTACAACTTTGACATGTCTGTCGTCTGTTGGTGAGTGTTGTTCTTAATTAAATTTACAATCTCGTATAAATATTTAAATATTATGATTTACATATATATTAGCTTAGAAGTTGAATTCTTCTATGAGTAGTTTCCTATACCAAAATGCATCGTTTACAAATTTGTGTCTCGAAAATCACCATCCAGTATTTGCAGCACTTCATTTTCCTCAAGAATATTTTTTTGGAAATATTTAGCTCGTTGTTCCACTAGTATTGGACATTTTCCCATAAAATGAGCCACGGTTTCCTCCTCGTTCAAGTTATATAGTGAGCATTTTGTGGCCTCTCCCCTTCTGTATTTGTTTGCGTTCAGTCCAACCAGTCCTGTTCTGATTTGAAAAGTCCATGAAATTTGTGAGTTTTTGAATGTGTCATTGAAGTATGTATACCCATACCATACAGGTGGTTTAATTTTGCATACAGACCATGTGTACTACTTTGTGCCTCGTCCAGGGGCCTCACTCTGTATTGCTACTTTAAAGACAAATCATTCGAATTTGCAGAATTGTCACTTTGTAATTCAAATCGCAAATCCAAATTTATGAAAATCGGACAAACTTTTGTTGCCAACTTCAATGTCAATTTCTTATCGCAAATCTGGCACTCTGTATTGCTAAACGAAATGTCAAAGTAACTCGAATTCGCATCATTTTGTTCTATTGCTATTTGGTTTGCGGATGTTGAGGTAAGCAATTGAGTTTCTTTTAAAATGTAAGTGTTTTATGACATAAAATGTTATTTTTAACTTAAAATACAATGTAAGTGATACACATAAAATAATTTTGTGAAATTACTTAATTAAAACGTGTGTTAAACCACAGTCCAGTCCACCAAAAATCAAATGTAAATGCTCCACCTTAACTTCTCTTGAAGGTAGCAGTGGATAGAATGAGTAAAGTGGGAAATACATGATACAACTGTTGTACCATCGGTTTGACAGCTTTGGTGTTGTATATGTTAATTGTGTCGTATATTCGCACAACCGACCGTTGTACCGATACACAAATTGTATGGAAACTATATGGTGTGTATGTGTAAAATGGCTGAATAAACTGTCTGGTTGGACGTAAGTCGTATGCAAATTATATGTGTGTGCTGCATACAACAGTATGCCGATGTCGGTACGACGATTGTATCGTGTATTTCCCACTTAATACTCTCAGTTTTGGGTTGAACCAACCACTGCTATATTTTTCTTCTACTTTTTATCACTTAACTCCATTATACTCGTATTCGACCTATTTCTAAATACGCCGGCGTTCTATTCTTTCTCCTCGTGTGTCATCTTGATGGAACCACAATTCGACAGCATCCAGTTCCATTTCTATAACATATATTTAACTTTCTTTCTCAAATATAAATAAAACACAAATTTCTTTGGAACGAAATTTGCTTCATTTCAACGTTAGATACTCGAAGCTAGATTCGCACATTTCATAGCACCATTTGGCAATACTTCCATTCGATTCTGTTTTCTTACAGAGTGCCGACTAAGATTAGAATCGCAAAGCACTTTCGCCAATTTCACTTTCGAGTAGCAATACAGAGTGAGGCCCTAGGTTTTCAACTAAAATCAACTATAACCAACATGGGTGGATTGTGTGTGAAGATTTAAAAATGCTTGGTATGTTATAAGGACAGCAAAGTGGCTTTACAAAATATGCGTGCTTCTTATGTTAGTGGCGCATCAGGAACAGGATACAACCAGCGCTGTTGGAAGGGCTCCTTTAGGAGCTTTAGCTACGCAGACAGAAATACCACCGCGCGCCGCCGCACAGTAGCTCATTTTGACTTTTCTGCTTGCAAAAATCATAACTCTTAAACGAATAAAGATATCGTGACCGTTTTTTTTTTTCTGAATAAAAGAAACTCCCAGGGCTATGAAATTCGTGAATTTCGAGGAAAATGTTTTACAGGGTGTTCCAGAATCTTCTGTTGAAATAAGACTTCCTCACCACAGGGAAAAAACATAATATTTTACTATTAAAGTATTCAAAAGTTCATGATTGAAGTAATAACAGGGTGTCTGAAAACTAATCCGAGCAAAACAGTGGTGAAAAAAGTAAACGAACCATTTTTTAAATGCTTTTTTTTGTGTGTCAAAAGAGATTTTTTTTATTTTGAGGCAAATTAGATTATATAACATTAAGTTAACATTAAGTATAACTTCAAGCCTCGTTATAACCTTTCTATTGACCCCAGTTATACAAGGTGTTACCTCTAATTCTTAAAAAAATCTCCTCGAAGTATTTCATCGGTATTTCCAAATCCCTGTTTTGGTCTGTACACATCGAGCCCAATTTTTATTATATGACAATAATTTGGAACAAAACCAATAATGTTTTTTACTCATTCTAATAAAAATAAAAATTTGGATTTGAGTCTATAATTGCTCACAGCGCTGCACTTCATCAATGAGAGAGAGAGAGAGAAAAAAAAATTAAATTTGGTATGGAATACACATGGGTTTTGTTTTAAACAAATTCCTTTATTTCGTAAATCGGTAATATCTGGCAGCTGCAATTCTAAATTTTTTCTTTGCCTTAGTTAACTTTTTTTGCAGCTCTATGAAAAGTTAAAAAAAATGTACTTAAAAATATGTTATAATACAAAATTTATTAAAAATTTCAAGCGACATTTTCTTTTTATTTTTAATATTTTAATTTACTTAAAGAAAAACACAACCGAACTGTAATTAAAGAAAAGTATATTGCTTGGTGAATATGTGAAATTTGTACGGGGAAACATGAGACATCATATAATTTTTTTTTTCTTTTTTCTTTTACCCAAGATCAAAGTCGTCCAACTTTGAAGAGCTCTATAAATCAAACGGCTCATCCAAACAACAATGTTTTCTTGTGTTTGAAGCTCTGTTTATTTTCCTTTGAGAAACCAAATTTTTTTTTTTAATTAACACATCGAAAACTTGAATTTTGCCACGACTCTTAGCATTTGGTGCCACAGTGCGCAGCCACAATCCAATAAAAAAAAAAAAAAACATGTCAACGCTTTCGACCAAAGAAGATCCGAAATATTTGATATTTTTTCGGTGGCTCCTTTTTCACGGAAGTGGCTCCCAAAATATTTAAATGGGTTCTCCTTTGAAATTGAAAAACGACAGCACTGGATACAGCATTGCACTGGAAAACTAATTTGGATCCAGGAAATAAAAATATAGTTCGACAAAACTTAGTGCCACCTGAAAAAGTCGTATTACGACCTTTTGCACATACAACTTGGTATATATGTAGCTGCAACGACTCCAAATTAGTCGCAAGGTTCTCACAAAATTTCGAAGCAGTCACGGGCTCATAATCATCGAAATTGGCACCCAAATCCCCATCGTCGAATCATTTCCAAAAAGCAGTCTTGAAAACTTTTTCTAACTTTTTCACACAACTACAAGCGTCTTGTCGGAAGAAAAAAGAAGACAAGCGTCTTGTCGGCATCATACCGAGAGGCTATCGAAAACAGTACATTCCCGGATGGTCTAATGAAAGAGATCATCTTTACGAAGAATTTGAGCTCAACGGCGAGCACACGATTGCAGATGAGCTAATTAAGTCCCTCGAGAAGGCACGCAGTGACAAATGGCAGAACACAGTCGAAAACACCAACTTCGTAGAGTCCAGCCGTAAGGCTTGAAGCTTGCTCCGTACAACAAATACTCCAATAGCTGCCCCGAAACCCTCAATGAGCCCAAATTCGATTACCGCTACAATTGTAAGGCTTTCCAAAGCTCCTTCCGATAAAGAAGAAAGCAGATCAATCAAGAAGAGGGTCACATGAACTTGTTCAGTTTTGAAGGACTTTCACCCTTGAGGAAGTCGAAGTTGATCTGCTTAAGCTTACGGCGGGAAAGTCTGCCGTTTTTTATGGCATATTTCCAGAATTTCTTCTGTACAGCGGCACACATTTCAAGCTATGGGTCTCGCGCTTCGATTAAAACATCTTGAAAACAGCGAACTTTTCCGCCGAATTAAAGAAATCTAAAGGAATTGCGTTATTGGAACCCGAAAAACTAAGTAACAAACCAGAAAGCTATCGTCCGATTGCACTCCTTAGTGTTGTATACAAGCTTTTCGAAAGGTTATGCAACAAAATCGAATCTCCCATCAACGCAGTGGTACCTTTGGAACAAGTTGGATTAAGGCCTGGGCATAGTTGCTCAGACCAAGTGTTAACACTGGCAACACACATTGAACCCTCGATCCGCTACCCTAGTTTAGCCTAGTTTTCTTCACCGCCAAGTACTGCGCCCCGTCTGGCTCAACAGCGCCCACACGAATAAAACTAACTGTCAGCTTAACACATCGATGCACATAATCTCAGGAACGATCCGCTTCACGTTAACTAGATTCCTCTCTGTCTTAATCAATACGCCAAAACGTTCTACTGCGGGAGTAAGATAAAATTAACTCGAACGGCCATCTACCAATCCACAACGATATCGGGAATAGCGCAATATCCCAACTAAAATTCCGGCATCCCCCCTTAAAACTGGCGCAGAAGTTTGGAGATATCAACTTTAACGCAATCGAGCAATGGAAGACAGAGTGGCGCTCTAATTCTACAAACGATATATTCGTATTTCGCATAGATTCTCTACTGCGTTGCCTGCTGGCTACGACCTACACAGGAAAACATGGGTCAGTTTAAACCGACTGCGAACAAATCATGGCAGATGTGCTGCAGCTTTTTATAAATGGGGAGCGGCCAAAACACCATTCTGCGATTGTGGAAACACAGCCCAGACCATTAAACACGTGACTACCAAATATGGTATGTCCTTAGAAACAATATTGTAGAAATTAACTACTCGTATACCGATATGTATGTAGCTCTTGTGTTGAAGATAGATTGATAGATATTTGGTGCAACAGCTCTTTAAGTGTCTAGGCCTAGCTTCTCGCAATCACTCGTGTTGTGTGCGTTATATTTTTCACACGAATGGAAGGGACCTACAGTTCAGTGCTGTATCCGAAGGGCAATTTGTTTTTAGAAGCTTTCTCGTGACAACAAAACTCTCGGATGTTTGTCAGACGTTCGTGAGAGGTGGGACTGTGAAAAAACTTGTTGGTGTTTTCTCGGATTCGAAATTGAAACCTCACGCACAGTGATCCGACCATTGGCGCATTATATATGGACTGCTAGTGCCCAACTTCACGCATGTTCCAACATCACAAGCGTCACTGTTTCAGTTCGGTATTAAACAGTATTCAAGAGAATTTTTTAACGCAGTCGCAATATCTATTTTTTACCCGATGAATTTTTTCCCTTTTTATAAAGATACTTAGTTTTTGTTCGGAGGATTATTTATTCACGATAACACCTGAGTATCGGTTCTTGTCTGTAACTTTTAATATAAATGCGCTCATAGACAATGTACTGAAGAATATAAAAGCCCTCTCGACCCATACGTGTATGTATCAAAAATACCTACCGTGAATGACTCCCAAATTTTACCTGTGTGCAAGCTGATAAAGATATCTGTCTGCATGACTGAATTTCTTGGGACTCAAATTTACTTTTGCACCCAAGTAGATTATCGATTTCAAGTCTAATCAAATTTACTATCTACACAACTATCTACATATATACAATATATGCACATACATATGTTAATCTGAATGCGCTGGAATGAGCTTTGTCTAATCCAAAAACGACCATAAATACGATTGACCAAATGAATGTGCATACATATGTATCTATCTAGGACGCATCTAGCAATCTAATTGCTCTAAGAATAATACTCAGTTTGGCGCTGCCAAATCAGTGCACTTCCAACCCACAATGGATCCGGTTTGCATATTCATCGTCCTCGTCGTTTGCGCTTACATAATCCAAAGTAAATTCAAACTTCTTCGAATTGGCAGTCGAATACCTGGACCGTGGTTCATTCCACTAATTGGCAATGTTCAGTTCATGTCGCAAATTCGACCAGAGGGTGAGATTTTTCTAAGAAAGATGTGGTTTGTAAGAAACAGATTGCATTTGGAATTTCCCCCAACAAGCCCTTTTCGTTTTGGTTGATAAGATGAGGCGGGCCTATCAGAGTACGTTTCGAATCTGGCTGGGGACACAGTTGTGGGTCTTCTTACATAGTTCGGACGAGACGCGAGAGGCGTTAAATGAGGCTTCTCTGGTGAAGGCAGATACATTTCAATTGCTGAATGCCTTGATTGGAAATGGACTGCTCATAAGTGAAGGTTAGTAAGTTAATCGACTGTACGAAGGTGTATGGAATTTTATTATATTTAAGGGAAGCACTGGCACACTCATCGGCAAGTGCTTGGACCAGCATTTCATCCAAATGTTTTGGCAAGTTTTACGGAAAGAATTTATTATCATGCGGATACATTTGTGGAAAAGGTATTGAAAAGAAGAAGGGTCGAGGTGTCAAATTTCATATTTTCGTGCATCTTGGATACGATTTGTGGTTTGTAGAGGAATTGGCAGGAGAAGACGTGGAGGTTCAATGGCTTTGATTTTTTTAGAAACGTCAATGGGCAAGAATTTAAGGACACAAGAAGATGAGCATTCACCATACACGCAGGCTTTTCACAAGTAAGTGAACTTTGTATGTGTTTTCCAGTCAGTGATACTACCTGAGGTCAAATAGGCGAAGCCCATAAGCGGATTAGTAGTAATGCAGTGAAGTGGGAGGGTTATGATCCTCTCCGAAATAGCAAGCAGAAGATCCAGTCATCGAGCTCAGTAAAAGTTAGAAATTAATATTTAACTTACGTCTCCATGCCTTTCAAAATGCTGTTCTCCGATGTACCTACTGGGAAACAGTTAATAGGTACTGCTCAAGACGCTTTGAATACTAATTTTACTTTGCTCTAATTTCAGGATACGCCAATTCTCTGGTGCCAGGTATTAAGGGGTTAAGTCAAAAAATGGCAAATGGTTTTATGTCAGTTTATTTTATTTTCCGATTAATATTACCAACTTAAAACTAGCGCAACTGCTTCCTATAGTAATTAACTGATCCACAGGCAATAAGTCAGTAAATTTTTCTTATATAAAAAGCACACTTAAAACCTCGTTTTCTGGTAACTGCAATTTCTGACTTAATCCCTTTTTACCTAACGTCAAAGAATTGTCAGAGCAGAAATAGTGGTCGAATTCGGAAATTATTTAAAAAAAAACTGGAAATGGTCTCATTAACTAATAAGTGTGTGCCTTGGCTACCACATATTGTGGTTCGCTTGGCGAGACAATCACCGTCGATTTACTATTAGTGGTGTTCTCTGTAAAGACTTTCAAACCGCTCGAGTTGAAGAGAGGTTCTCACATTTTTCTTGCACGCCGAGCCACGGCTCAGGATGTTTGTCAAATCCAGGAAACACCCTGAGCCGTGGCTCACCATGCGGTCTCATATTTCATCATTTATATTTCCATCCTCATCTGTCTAAAAAAAACTTTTTAGCTCCATACTAGACCTAGATAAATTGACACGTCTAAATGTCCTTTCTATCCCGTAGTTCGGCGTCAACTGCATATTGGAGACTTGTAGATGTCTCCCGGTTCCCGTAATCATCCCACATAATGAGCTATGGCTCATAAACCTGCCTTATTTTCTGCCAGACTCGTACAGTTTAAGGGCTTGAAGTAGTGTCCTTTGTAGCTCCTCCATTGGATCTTGCTTTAATTTAGTTGCTCCTTGAACCCTTTTCATATCAGAGTTTTCCGGTCACCCAGCTAAAGATGTTCTTGCCACCTAACCAGATGATGATCTATGACTTGAGATGATGTAAGGTGGTGAGTCTCTATTCGGATTACCGATATATTACTTAGCTCTTCGTCAGACCCGTTTATATGATGAGTTCGATTAGGTTTATAATTCGTCCGGTCTCATCGGTATACTTTGTTTTTGGATTGTGTGAAATAGAGGAGGGGACGGTACAAATAAAGGATTGACTACTTTTTGGTTCTTCTTTCTTATATCCTTTAACCCCTCGGGGGGCATATGGCGTCAACCACGACTGCGCGCCATCGTGTTCGGAGTTCTGCAACGCGTTTGAGCTGCCTCCAACTCATTCCTAAAGAGCTCGATTCCTCCTCAACTGTTCTGCGCCACGATTGCCTAGGGCGTCCCTGCTATTCTGCCTGCCTGGGTGAGCGGATTCCACTGCATAGCGTATTTCGCAATGGAGTTGTCTTCGCGCCGTAGGGTGTGTCCAATCCATTGCCACTTTCTTCTTCGTATAGTAATGCTTATAGGTTCTTGGCCCGTTCTCAGATAAAGTTGTTCGTTGGAGATGCGGTTCGGCCAAAAAATCCTCAAGATGATTCTTAAGCATTTGTTTACAAAGACTTGCAGCTTGCGTGTGTTAATGGTGTCCACCTTCCAGGTACTGCACCCATAAAGCAGCACTGATTCTACGTTGGAGCGGAACAGTCGTAGCTTGGTTCTTAAGCTGATAACATTGCTTCTCCAGATTTTGGACAGCATTCCGAACGCAGCTTTAGCCTTCCCGATTCTGCTGCACACATCCAGTTCGGTGCCACCGCGATTAGCCGAGACGACACTTCCTAAATATAGAAAGTTATCAACTTTCTCGACTTGTTGAGTTGAGCGCTGGTATTGGAAGTACTCAGGGCTTTTGTTTTGGCTGTGTTTATTTTTAGCCCCACTTTGTTTGCCTCAGCTTCTAGATTTTGGGCCATCAGATGAAGATCCATTATCCGATGTGAAAGTAGACAAACATCGTCAGCGTAATCTAGGTGTTTAAGGTAAGATGTCATAGTCCAACGAATTCCATAATTAGCTTCCGTCAATGCTGCACGGAGTACATCGCTGATAACCACCAAGAACAATAGTGGGGACAGTATGCATCCTTGACGTACTCCACCTTGGACTTCAAAGTCCTCAGACACCTTACCATTGTGCACGACGTGACACTTGCCGCCCTCATATGTAGTCTTGATAATAGCTATAAGCTTTTCTGGAATGCCTCTCCTGCGCAAGGCCAATCAGATAGCATCTCGATTCAAGCTGTCGAAAGCCTTCTCGAAGTCGATAAACAGTAAATTTAGCGGAGACCTATACTCAACGCATTGTTCGATTATGATCCGTAAGGTGTTTATGTGGTCGATGCAGGAGGATCCAGCGCGAAAGCCTGCCTGTTCGACATCGAGAGTTCAATCTAAATGTTCTTTAATTCGTTCTAGAATTATTCTACCTATTATTTTGGCTACGGCTGGAAGAACACATATACTTCTCCAGTTACCGCACTTCATTAAGTTACCCTTCTTCGGAAGCTTAATGATCATCCCCCTTTTCCACTCCTGTGGAAACTGTTCACTATCCCAAGCTCTCAGTATTAGGGGATGCAGCAAATCTGCCGATGTATTTGGGGCCGCTTGAAATAGCTCGGCAGGGATGCCATCAATACCCACCACCTTGTTCTTCTTGTGGGACTTGCTTGCTGTTATTATTTTGGTTTTACCGGGAGGTGCGGTGCGAATTCGGGAATTTGTTGCTTCGAACTGCTCATTCGAATTCAAGATCATACCGCCGTCGTCTAAGTGATTTAGCACTGTAGCAAAATGTTCTCTCCATCTAGTGAGCAGATCCTTATCCGAAATCAGTAGGTTACCGTCTAGACTCTTCACTGGATGTTGTTTGGAGTTTTGACCACCAATGAGCTCCTTAGTGATGTTGCAAACAGTCCTACTGTCGCATCTACTCGCTGCTTCCTCAGCCCTTGAGGCCAGTGAGTTGACATATTGATGTTTGTCACGTCTCACACTACGCTACACTTCTTTCTTCTTCACACGGTATTGGGTTGGGTTTCAAGCTCGGTTCTCTCTACTGCTGAGGCCGCTGCAATCCGAGCCTTGATTGCTGTACGCTCATCGATCAGTTTCCAGGTGTCTGCAGAAAGCCATGTGCGGTGGTGTTTCTGCTTTTTACCGACATAAGTGCGTGCCCCAGTCGCAAAAGCATTTTTCACAGCACTCCAGTGGTCATCCATGTTCTCTATGCTGCTGATTGCTTCTGCTTCTAAGGCAAGATGGTCCCTGAACTGTTGGCGCACTTGGGGAACCTTGAGCCTGTCGATATTAAACCTGGTGATGTTAAGTAGGTTTGAGCGGTTGCTGTTGACGGATGCAGAAAGAAGGCGTAAATAAGCTACCATAAGATGGTGATCTCGTTCAAGTCCGACGTCAGCTCCACGTCTGTTTCGGACGTCCAGGAGGCAATTTCTAAAGCGGCGACTGATCGCAATGTGGTCGATCTGGTTGGATGTTCGTTGCCTATCAGTAGAGACCCAACTGATCTTATGGCAGGTGTTATGTTAAACAGCGTACCTCCGATGACTAGGCGGTTGGTATTGCAGAAGTCCACAAACCGCTCACCATTGTCATTACGGTCTCCCACGCCGTGAACTCCCATCACGTGCTTGAGCATGGTGTTGTCGCTACCCACCTTGGCATTGAGATCTCCCATTACCATTACGATGTCCCCATTAGGCGATTGGTTGTAGGCGGCGTCTAAGTGGCTATAAAAATCATCCTTTTCATCCTCAGTCGCGTCTAGAGTAGGAGCATAACACTGTATGATGGTAATTTTTCTAACTCTACTCTGGAACCTAGCCGTCAATATCCGGTCACTATGGGGTTTCCAGGATATGAGGCTACTACGTGCTGCTGGAGTTAGCATGAGTCCTACTCCGGAACTCCGTGCACTTCCAGCTGGTTTACCAGAGTAGAGCATGACAGTGCTTTTTGTTGGGGAGATGTATTCCCCAGCATCGTACCATCTTATCTCGCTCAGCCCTAAGATGTCTATTTTATACCGTGCGAATTCGCGTTATAATTGGAGGAATCTGGCGTTATAAGGCCCTTCCTTGAGTGAGTCCAGGAGGCTCTTAACGTTCCAGAATCCGATCGTTGTCCGTGTTCGATAGCCAAAGGTCGTCATCAAATTATCCGTCCGTATCCGCGTTGGTTTCTGTTTTGGAGCAAGATTTGTTTTACGGTTGCGGCTCGCTGGGCCACAGACCAACCGACACTTATCCTGTTTTTTGGCGCAGGAAGCTCGCCATCCCGTTAGCAATTTCCGAAGAAATTCCCAGATGACACAACGAGGAGGTGGGAGTAGGGCTTACTAACAGAGCTGCTAGGTTATCGGCTACAGTGGCTCCTTCTCGTTACTTAGCGGACCAGCACCTATCGGGAGATGCTGCCCCTACGAGGCCTTTGTTAGTCGTTTGCTATCCAAACTTTTTGGTTACAGTACTTATTTGAGGTACGATTCCGTTGACCGTTGATCTTACTCAGACCCTACTCCAAAAAAGGTTAGCAGGCAGGTAGATGTAAGATATGGTCTACTGGTCAGTGGTCTTCTCAAATTTAGTGAAGACGTTTAGCCAAACTGCTTTTGGTGTACTTCAAGGCATAGTGTAGACAAGCAGCTTCAGATTTCATTCTGCATTGAGTACGAGTATTAAAAATATTTTATAAAAAAAAACCCTGCAGAATTTTAACCCGTATGGGTAGCTTCCATGACAGTTTTCTCTCTAATAAAGGCTTCTTTCATGAGCTTGGCGATGAGAGCTTACTTACTTACTTATCGGGTTTGCAACCCGTGAAAAGTCTACGCCTGTGGCACTGAAGGCTATCATTCTTTCGTCGATCGTGGGAACCCTGAGACCAATCCTTCCGTGTTCACATCTGCCCTGCGTACTATCTGCCTCAGTATGAGATTGAAAGAATAACATGAACTTGTATTTCTTTGCCAACATTTTGTGTCAGTTCAAAAACTTCAGATGAGCTGAGATGAGGTGAGTCTTGACCCCTTGTAGACCTCAAGACAACGATTGCTATGAAATTCTGCCTTAAAGTTGATGTAGAGATAGTGAGTTAAGACTTCAAATTCGTTAGCCTTGTGAAATTTTACCTATTGACCATCTGCTGACCTTGAAGTTACACTGGTATGTACCGATTAATATAATAAGAGACGAGATGTTTATACAAAATGTTGAATACGATCTTATATGTGACACTAAGCAGGAATATGTTTTAGTAGTTCTTGCCAGACAAAGAATCGCCATTTTTTGTAGATGGAGGTTAGAGTTGGTACTTTATTGACCACTTTCGTCCGTTCATACTTGGTTGATTGCATCGCTATTTGAAAGGTCGATCAATTTGTTGCTACTCAGCATCATTTTTACTGCGCCAACCTTTTCGGAATTGGGAGGGATTACTGCTTTCTTGTCCTTAGTTCTCACTTTGTTTTTTCCTTTGCATCTTCCTTTGTGCTTTGCTTTCAAACTACAGCATTTGCCTCTGTTTTCCTATATATAAGTCTTCCTCTTTGATCCTTGATTCCTACTTTCTGCATGCTGCATTTAAAGAACTCTCTGAATACCAGGACTTAAATTTCAGTTTGGTTTTGCTGACTAAAGCCTCAATTGTTTACCTTATTATACCTATGTATATACCATATTCTTCTTGTATTTTTTCACGATTTGCCGAACTTCTATCTGCAGAACTAGTCAACTACTCTTCAAACGAATGGTTAATCCACTACTATTCTCTGATTTTGTTTATCACCGCACAAAATCGTATAAGCGTCTTCAACAGGCTATCGGTATCATTCACGGAATGACAGACGAAGTTATCAGGGATCAAGTTGATTACCTTAAATCACACGGCACCCAAAGGTCTGGAAAATATAGCCGCACCCTTCTTCACATCCTTTTGACAGCAAAAATCGATGGTCAGCCACTGCCATTCAAGGACATTAAGGACGAAGTGAATACGTTCCTGTTTGCGGTAAGTTTTACACATCTGATCTATTATCTTTTCATTTAAAGCATTTTGCACTTAGGGAGTGGATACAACCTCAGCTGCAATGGGATTTGTCCTCTACTGCTTGGCAAAGTATCCCGACTGCCAGGAGAAACTTTTCAATGAAATCTCTTCTGGACTTGAGGACCGTGGAAATGTCTACAAAATGGAGTATCTTGACATGTTCATAAAGGAGTGCCTACGCATTTATACCATTGTTCCACTGACCGGACGGCAAGTCACTAAAGACATACGAATTGGTAGTTTTGAGTTGTGTCAGGGAACCACACTCTGGATCAACATGTACGGCTTGGCTCACGATGAGAAATACTTTCCGGAGCCAAATGCCTTCAAACCAGATAGATTTGGAAAGGATGCACCTGAAATTCCACCGTTTGCATTTATACCATATTCTGGTGGACCACATTCGTGCATTGGCCGAAAGTACGCGATGCTTATTATGAAAATTTTGACTGTGCAGACGCTGATGAAGGCGAGAGTGCAACTGCAGTATCCTAACGAGGAGCTTGTCTTAATGGCGGAAATGGTATTGAAATCTAAAAATGGAATTAATTTGGTATTCGAAAGGAGGGATTAGTTGATTTACGAAGAACATAACATATTTCAAAACAAGATTAGAGCAAAATGATTCTTGAATAATATATTGAAAGTCTTTGTTTTGCTTTTGATAGTGGAGCGTCTTTTTGTCTGTCAAATGAGGCAGTGGTAGTCAATAGTAAACGAACCTACAGAAGTAATTTATTCCATGTTTTAAACAAAAATAAGGATTTAAGGGAACAGGTACCATAAATTGCCTCTTTCCTATCTAATCGTATTTCATAAGATTTAGATGTGATTTTATTTAATCAATTATTTAACACAAGCCGTCAGTCGAGAAGAAAGATATGTAGATTTTATACAATTCAATTCAAAGGTACTGTGTAGTGTAATAGCAAAAAGATAAAAGTAAATTTACAAATTTTCGTTTATAATTTGCTTACGATACTTTAAAGCTGATTTTATGTAGCTAACCAGAGTTGACTGGGACCATTCTAATTGTTTGAGAGATCGTCAACTATTAGACACATGTTTCCCCTGTGCGAGCGTCTAATGGAATTAAAGATGGGACAGACTCTAATAAAATATATAACATCTTCTCTAGGATACAGGTTGCACAGTGAACATTCGACATCGCGATCACTTCGATAGGGCATATAATTGAGATGTAGAAGCTCTCCTTTCGTTTTAAATAAAATAGATATAGTATCTACACTGCAGTTGTTAAGAAAATAATTGTTTGCTAAATTGTACTCCAGAATCTGATGCATGATCCTGGATTCGCTTTACTATGCTTTTTCGTGAAAAAGCTCAAATTTCGGTTCTCTAACCTTATCCTAGATTGCCTGCCACAATTTTTGCGAAGATTCGGGGTTATCACTATCTACCCTTACAACCGCTTCTAACAGGTGGTACTTTACATAGTTGCTCTTACCCAAAACTACTCTTCAGTTGCAGGTTATAGCAGTTTTAGAATTCCCTCTGTTTATGGCAGTTTGGTTTGGCTTTTTTACAGATGTTTCTAAGACCGAAGGTGGGGTGGATTGTGGTGTTTTCTTCGAAAAGCTCAATCTGAGCATCTCGTTCCGCCTCTCTGATCATTGTAGCGTTTTTCAGGCGGAAATCATAGTGATTAAGGAAGCGCTGTTAGCATTTTCACTGAAAGTCAAGCGGCAATCAAGTCCCTGGAATCGTGCTCCTTCAATTCAAAGGCCGCCTTAAATTACCATTTGTTCCTTACGGAGATGACAGAGCAGTTCAACTTTCACCTACGGTGGGTGCCAGGCCACAGGGCCATTCCGGAAAATTCCAGGGCGGACGAGATCGCCAGACAGGGCGAATAGCTGAACGCTATTAGCTAGACTAATCACAGATCGGAGAATGGCTCAACATGTCACATGTCGAGACAGATCTGGCCTAAACTGGACCAGAAATGCAGCCCTTAGTTGGTTAAGCTAAAGCGATCACAGAGCAGCAGCGTTAGCGAAACTGCCTCATAGGCTATAGGAGGAGGAAACCATCTTTCACCTCCTATGCACATGTCCAACCCTATCGCGCAAAATATTGCTTCATCTAGGGGCCGCTTCCTTCATGACCTCGGCGATTTGGCGTCCTTAGGCATCATGAGCATCTATCTCAAAAGCTCCGGTTGGTTTTATTAGTCCCTGAGCGTCCCTGAGTCCCACGACATCACAAATGATAGACAGACAACCAAACTAACCTAACCTCACCTAGCATTGAAAGCGCGTTTTTTTTTTTTAATGAAATCTTGGGTGTGATGATGATTTCTAGATGGTTGTACTGCTTAACTTTTTCGAATTCCTCGCATTTTCACGTCCATTTCTCTTCTGTAGCGGATTGGCCC
The DNA here is from genome assembly GCA_945910035.1 of Brachypalpus laphriformis. Classification (NCBI taxonomy): domain Eukaryota; kingdom Metazoa; phylum Arthropoda; class Insecta; order Diptera; family Syrphidae; genus Brachypalpus; species Brachypalpus laphriformis. The sequence continues at coordinate 112,145,892 of OX246753.1, read as the reverse complement.
GTACCTTTTTGGAAGACCATCATTTTCAAGTTACTAATATTGACTTTTAAATTCCATTTATTGCAGTATTGCCGCGATTTGTTAATCATGATTTGCATCATATTTGATGTGTCCGCCAGCAAAACAATGTCGTCAGCATATATAAAGCATTTGATTTTCAACCTGTTGAACACAATTCCACCGGGATATAGGAAGTAATGCCATCCAAATAAATAAATAAAAAAAAGCGGACTCAGTAAAGATCCTTGCTTGACTCCCTTTTTGGTATCGAACCAGTTAGATCATTTTTTGCCATCCCACAATGCTGTTTGATTTTTCTCATACAAACTATATATTATCTTCAAGAACTTCGGTACTGAACGTTAGTTTAAGAAAAAAAAGCATTTCTGTCAATTAAGCCGAGCGCAGCCTTAAAATTAACAAAAAATGCGTATAATTTCCTACGACCATTACTGCCCGAACACAATGCACGGTAGCTGTAGCGTAGCAGTAGCAGTAGTAAGGGCTGTCAAATGGTCACTTGGGGAACCTTGAGCCTGTCGATATTAAACCTGGTGATGTTAAGTAGGTTTGAGCGGTTGCTGTTGACGGATGCAGTACGAAGGCGTAAATGAGCTACCATAAGATGGTGATCTCGTTCTTGTCCGACGTCAGCTCCACGTCTGTTTCGGATGTCCAGGAGACAATTTCTAAAGCGGCGACTGATCACAATGTGGTCGATCTGGTTGGATGTTCGTTGCCTATCAGTAGAGACCCAACTGATTTTGTGGCAGGTGTTATGCTTAAACAGCGTACCTCCGATGACTAGGCGGTTGGTATTGCAGTAGTCCACAAACCGCTCACCATTGTCATTAGGGTCTCCCACGCCGTGAACTCCCATCACGTCCTTAAGCATGGTGTTGTCGCTACCCACCTGGGCATTGAGATCTCCCATTACCATTACGATGTCCCCATTAGGCGTTTGGTTGTAGGCGGCGCCTAAGTGGCTATAAAAATTATCCTTTTCATCCTCAGTCGCGTCTAGAGTCGGAGCATAACACTGTATGATGGTAACTTTTCTAACTCTACTCTGGAACCTAGCCGTCAATATCCGGTCACTATGGGGTTTCCAGGATATGAGGCTACTACGTGCTGCTGGAGTAAGCATGAATCCTACGCCAGAACTCCGTGCACTTCCAGCTGGTTTACCAGAGTAGAGCATGACAGTGCTTTTTGTTGGGGAGATGTATTCCCCAGCATATACCGTGCGAATTCGCGCTCCAATTGGAGGAATCTGGCGTTATAAGGCCCTTCCTTGAGTGAGTCCAGCAGGGTCTTAACGTTCCAGAATCCGATCGTTGTCCGTGGCCGATAGCCAAAGGTCGTCAACAAATTATCCGTCCTTATCCGAGGCGATTGTTTCCGTTTCGGAGCAATAGTTTTTTTTACGGTTGCGGCTCGCTGGGCCACAGACCAACCGACACTTATCCTGTTTTTTGGCGCAGGAAGCTCGCCAATCGTTCTCTCCCGTTAGCAATTTCCGAAGAAATTCCCAGATAACGTATTAAGGAGCAAGCATATACCACACAACTGACACCTTAACTGACGAAAAGTAACTCTTGTATACCGTTGTTACTTGTGTTTGGCAAAATAAATAGAACATTTATCCCGCTGGTATCCTTATATGGTGCCAAGGTTCGAGCGGCGACCAAGAACACATAACAGATACTGGGTTCTAGGAAAACGCTGATACCAGAAAGCTTGGTCTGAAAATGGGAAAGCAGATCGCCCAGGATCGAGGAGGATGGAAAAGGCAGTGTTCCACGTAGAGACTCTTGCAAGGTCGAGAGCCTGTAATCTTCCATAAAACGTTCAGCATAACCTCAAAATTGGTTTCAAACTCATTACCTACGTTCAAATCGTTATTTAATACCATATTATATGAATATTAACATCACAAAAACACACAAAGAAATCGCTCTCCTTCTAAACCAATGACAACACTTTAGACACCACCATACACGGCTGGGACAGACTCCTCTTGAAACTCCTACACCTTCGACTCCGTCTACGATCATCAAAATGTGACCTGGAAAACAATTTATGAAGAACTTTTCCAACTGTGAAATATTCATAGAAAAACACGGCTATTTTCGATTGCTTTTAATCAAATTACAAAATTTGGCAGCACTTACTCGAAAATTTTATGACTATGATCGATAAGCAGTTTCAAGCAATCGGCATAGACTTCACTCTCCTTCAAAACAACATGGATGTCCTGATATCGCACCTCTCCTGTTACTGTGTGGAATATCGATGGAGTTATCGATATCGCCAGGACTTCCGATGAAACATTTTGTAAAGGAACTTTTGTCAACCTAAAAATGCACACACACGCACACGCACTTATGTTTAGATTTTGAGACTTTCGACTGCAGTACGTACCTATGGAAGTGTGAGAAGATATAATTCAAAGTGTCACGATTAGTTTCTGGCAGCATTTTCACTAGGTTCTGGAGTATTTCGATTTTCTTCATCATCGGCTTGAGCACTAGAATGAGATTCTAGATCAGTTAGGCATCCCATCTGGGGTAAGGGCGATGCGATGATTTTACTTACACCACTGATTGGATGGCCCAATGAAAGTCTTGATTTCAGTTGTCTTCACGAGGGGGCTCTTGATTTCGCGCAGAAACAGCTTTAACAGCCCCGTCAGCGTGTGTATGTCAGTCACCTTCTTCAGTGATTCATAGTCATTCGAGTCGATGCTGAAGCGCAGCGCTTGAATTTTTGTATAATCACCGGATGTGCGGTAAAGCCCTTCCACTGGGTGTGGTGATTTTTTGAATTGTTCCTCGATCAGATCGACACAATCGACGACAATTTTCGGGATTGTTGTGTAGACTTCGTGTTTGAGTGCCATCTCTAGCTCTGTGTCGAAGCAGGGTTCATCTGAAAGGAGCTATGTAGGTTCGGTTGGTCTTCAATTTGATGCCCACTTACCATGGAATATATTGTTCTGCTTGAGAGTGTCGATGGTCGGTCGTTGCTTCCACCAATTGGAGAGTTTCAGCTTCGAAACCAGTCTTGAAGTGGAACTAGTGTGTTTGCGACTCCTTTCTGGCGTGGCCGGTAATGTTTCCTCCAGTCTCTTTGTCAGCTCCACCACTTTCGTTTCGAGCCCCTTCTTATATGACTTGTCATCGGCGCATTGTTTCTCAAGAAATGCCACTTTTCGCGTCAGCTCTTGAATCTTCTGCACACAACTGCCATCGCACGGGTTCTGACGCACATCCTTTTGGCTGGGGCTCTTAGACAGCTGTGTGGACTTCCGGGACACCTCTGTGAAGTGCTGTGGATCCGTCAAATCTTTGCGGCTTCCACCGCGGTCCCGAAAACAGTTCATGATTGTTTTGTTTCGCCTTTCAACTGAATTCGGATACATAGTCGATAGGGGTACGGTTTCAGCTGCCTTATCGCATTGGACACAGCACATAAGTGCTAATGTTGTTGTTGTTTACTTGTTTTATCTTTTTTTTTTTTGATTTGCGAGCAAAAAACTGCGAGAATATCCCTTGGTCTCAAAGCAAGAAACTCTGTGTGTAGAGTACTACACCCAAGTCGGACTGACAGAACAACGAAACTATGCATACTTAGTGGGAAGGGGAAAGTACACAGCACTGGATATCTTATCAGAGCAAGCACTAGTGTGTGGTGACGACAACGTCGGCATGGTATGTACAGAAAGTTAGTGGTTTATAAATAACGATATGAGTGATAGGGGCAAGAGAGAGAGAGAGAGAGAGCAATTGTATCGATAAGCATTGGATATTGCGATGTGTCTGTGTAGTGCACGAGCGATAGATAAGCTTGGGTGCCGGCGAGTAGTAGGTGCTTATGAAGATGTGATGATAGCCATGCCGACGTATTTAGGTCATAGGTGATTGGAATCGAACTGAGTTTGAAATGGGAATAAAATTAAGACGTACATCAGTGTCTGGTCAGAGGATCTATCGATCTTGGCTGCGTTGGAATACTCTAGGCTTCTTTATTTGCTTGACTCAGTAATGTATAGTACTAACCTCAGACTTATTGTTAAAAAAAAGTGGTAACAAGATGAGTCCCTATTTCAGCTCTCACCTTAAGCCCAATGGGTTAGGTTAAGTTGTGGAAGGGTGTGTGGTGGATAAGAACTCATCACGTTCACTCGGAGACCTAAAGGTTCATCGTGAAGTGAATCCCGTTCTTGTGGTGTGGAAGTAAGGAAACAATTGCTTGAGGAGAAAACCGATCCCTTTATTTGCCGGTTACTAAGCCAATTGGAGTTTTTTACAAATCTCTAAGTAGATCCGATACGAGTATCTGTAATCTTGCTTCCTCTGCAGTGCCTACATTGATCGTAGGCGTCATTCTTGTAGAGCGGGGTAGTGGCACTGCAGATGTTGGATTGGCTGAAGGTACCCCATCCGCATTTTCGCAACTTTTGCATAAAACGTTGAAACCAACATTCTATTTGTGGAGCATTACTCCAATCCCACAGTGTCCTGGGAGTACTTCAGTTAGTTTGTGGATAGAGTGTCGATCTAGTGCCAGACTGCTCTTTCTTTTCGTTCTGTGTGATTCCTGTCGGTGGTAGTATGGATGTGTCCGTTTCACTGATGTTCATACCCAATTTATCCACCTTTTCGTTTCCTTCTTAATTGCTAATGTTCAGGAACGCAAACAAATTTTACTGGGCGTTGTCTAATGGTGATCACTGAATCTTAGCTTTTCGTTATTGGCTTTGACTTGATTGTTATGGATTCTATCGACTCTAAAGCTACTTGACTGTCTACGAAGGTACATAGTTATTTCCGACACGGAGGGAGCAGACCGTCTTTTGTACTACCAGCAGCTTTTTCTATCGCTAGGACTTCAGTTCAGATGACATTGCAAACTCCTAGTAATCTGTAGGAGTAGAATCCAGGTCCTATATCTAAATTTTTCAGGAGACATCTGTGCAAATAGTGATTTGTGAATTATATTGTGCGTTAAGTGCGCTGGAAAACACTCTTCGGAAAATTGCAATTTGAGCAAAAATGAAAAAGCAACTTGCGTTACCTGCAAAGGAAGGCACCCAGCAAATTATCGCGGTTGCGAGGTCGCTAAGGAATTACAGATGCGAGGGAAAAAAATCTACAACGCCGATTGTACGGGGAACGAAATCAGTCGATCGGGCTCCTAAGTTGGAAAAACGTATTGCTAAGCAGACTGAGCGGGCTCGTAAGCCAGTTGTACAGATTCCTAAGCCGACTGAAAGGACGCTCGAATCAGCAGTGCAGACGCTTGAAACAGTCTATCAGCCTTCTAAGCCGGTTAAGCGTACGTCAAAGTCGTCCACTAAAAAGGCTGAACTAAAAATAACCTCGGATAAGGCAGCGAACCCCGTACGCCTGACGTATTCTCAGGCTGCAGTCAAAGCAACCAAACGAAACGACGGACCACCCTCTGATCCGTTGAATGAAATTCTGAACTGCATCTACGCTAAGTTCGAGGAACAATGTGAAATCAACAAACGGATTCTCGAACGTCTCAGTAACGTTGAAAGCTTTTGTATGGCTAAACATAAATCTAAATCTAAGTAAATATGGACTCTTTGCTTAAGATAGTAGCATGGAATGCAAACGGACTCTTACAAAAATCTAACGAACTAGAAATGTTTCTAATAAGAGAAAATATCGACATATGTTTGATCTCATCTAACAAGGGAATCGCAAATAAAGATAAGAGGCTACCCCGGTTATCACGCCTATCATCCTTCTGATGGAGCGCGGGGCGGTTCGTCCTTATTCATTAAAACTTACATCGAACATTCGGTCGATATAAGCATAGAGCTGGAGAGCTACGCGGTAATGGTTAAAAATAAGCACCTGAGTTACAATATACCATCTGTTTACTGTCCGCCGCGATGCCCACTAGAAAAACACGACTATTTTCGTGTCTTCAATGCCCTTGGTTCAAATTTTCTTATTGGTGGAGATTTTAACGCGATGCACACCTTCTGGGGTTCAAGATGTACATCTTCTAAAGGAAAAATTCTTTACGAACTGGCAAATGAATTCGGTTATTGTTTTTATTCGTCTGGAAAACCGACCTATTGGCCAACCGATTCAGGAAAAATTCCCGATCTTATCGATTTTTTTTGTTACAAAAAGCATTTACGAGAAGTTTATTACAATCAAATAATGTTTTGATCTCTCTTCTGACCACTCGCCGGTAATTTTATTACTTGGAGAAGCGCTGATCAAGAAGAAAGGGCCTCCAAGACTCACTAGCAATAGAACAAACTGGGAGGGCTTTAGAAATGAATGCGAAACAAATATCTCCTTAAATGTTTCACGTAAAACACCTTGTGAACTAGAGGACGAACTTGATCGTTTCGTGGGAACAATCCAAAGAGCGGCGTGGAAAAACACTCCTTCTAGAAGTTATAAGATTGACCGCAACGAAAAGTATCCCAGAGAAATCATTGAACTGGTGAGAGAGAAACGAAAAGCACGAAAGAAATGGCAAATCACTCGTGCACCGCAGCATAAAACGGTCCTTAACCGACTATGCAATCACCTTAGAGATAGTATTCGTGAATTTAAAAGCAAAAAGATACCGACCTATCTTGAAAATCTTTCCGGTGAAAAAGAATCAAATTATTCGCTTTGGATAGCGCTAAAAGGCATCCGGAAACCTCAAATGCAAGCGCCACCAATTCGGAAAAACGATGGAAACTGGGCCAAGAGCGACAAAGAAAAGGCAGAACTTTTTGCTTTGCACTTAGCAGAAACGTTTAAGCCGTTCGACGGCCCTTCGTTAAGGCCCGACTCCCCAGTCACGACATCTTTATTAAAGTAAAAAAAGTTGCATTGATTGAACTGAGGGAAGTGATTAAAAATTTAAAGACAAAAAAAGCTCCGGGTTACGACTTGATAACGGCGCAGGTAGTCATGGAATTGCCGAACAAAGCTATTATCAAACTGCTCTATTTGATCAACGCTTCGTTCAGATTGCTCTATGTTCCGAGACAATGGAAAGTCGCCGAGATTATAATGGTCCCGAAACCAGGCAAACCACTAAATGAGAACAAATCATATCGGCCTATTTCCCTATTGCCGGTTATCTCAAAAATATTTGAAAAACTACTTTCCAAACGTCTACAGCCCGTAATCGACGAAAGACGTCTCATTCCTGACCATCAGTTTGGATTTAGAATTAAACATTCTACAATTGACCATGTCCACAAAATAACTGACGTGATTGAGAAAGCTCTGGAAGAAAAAAAGATTTGTTGTGGTGTATTTCTTGACGTCTCACAAGCTTTCGATAAGGTTTGGCACGAAGTCTTGGAATATAAATTGCAACGACTACTGCCACGGCAACTCTTTTTAATCTTACGATCGTACCTCACCGAGAGACTCTTTCGTGTTAAGCACGGAAACGATTACTCTGACTTCAAGGAGATTGCAACCGGAGTTCCGCAAGGAAGTGTCCTTGGCCCACTTCTATATGCACTCTACACGGGTGACATCCCCCAAGAGAGAAACTGTGTCGTCGCCACGTTTGCGGACGATACGGCGATATTGACAACGGGCGATACCATTGAAGCAGCAACCGGAAAGCTTCAACATGCTATTAATAAAGTCCACGCTTGGACGAATTCTTGGCGTGTTGTGCTGAAATTTACTCACGTCAACTTTACGTACAAAAAACTGGATAGATTACCTGTATATCTAAACTCGGCTCAAATACCGTACGCCAACGAAGCAAAATATCTAGGAATGACTCTAGATGTCAAGCTCAAATGGAAATCGCACGTGAAAAAGGAACGCGACGAACTTCAAAACAAATACCGACAAATGTACTGGCTACTCGGAAAACATTCGAAGTTGAGCCTACATAACAAACTGTTTATCTATAAGTAAGTGCTATAGCCAGTGTGGACGTATGGTATACAACTATGGGGTACAACCCCAGGAAAAGCAATAGAAACATCATACAATCTTTTGAAAATAAAGTTCTTAGAACGATCGTTAACGTACCGTGGTATGTACGTAACGAAGATATTCATCGGGATCTGGGAATTCCCAGCGTCGTCGAAGAGATAACAAAATTTGCGCGTAAACACAAAGATCGTGTTCACGGCCATTGTAACCGTACTATCACTCAACTACTTGACGCGCACAATTCAATTCGTCGTCTTCAAAGGACAAAACCTTTTGACCTCGCATCATAGCATATGAAGGTCGTGAAAAAGGCAGGAACTTTCATTGGAATTTAACCTGTCTAAAGTGCTACATTTATTTTCAATCACATACGAACATCTTTTTCTATAATCACGATTCTCGTAAGCGAAAATAAAACTGCTGGATAAGCACTGGCTTAGTTGTAGTATTAATTTTGAAGAGAGGTGTTTTTTTAGTGAGTAAAAATCTCACACTACCATAAGCACGCGCGGTCGGGCCTTATGGTGTCTTTGGAAGATTTTTCACCTGCTCTCGGCAAAAAAAATACAAAAATATTGTATTGTGATATCATCTAGCTTCGGCAGTGTAAAGCTAGAAATCTTCGTTTCTATAGTGAACTAGCTCGGGTTTTTTAGGGTTAACTACTAAAACGTTTTGTTTTGTCTACATTGAAGGCGCTTACGCTACAATTTTTCTCAGAAAAGATCTTAACATTTTTGTTGACGGTGTTGCACCAGAGCAGCTTCTGTTCCTACAGAGCCTCTTTGCATTCGTCTATTGAAAGCGCCCTCTATGTTAAGCTACGATGAATTAACTCTCAATTTCCCGGACCATACTGTGCAAAGTGCTTTCTGCTGATTAACCTTCAAGATAGACGTGTTAGGCTTGGTACAGGTTTTGGGAATCAATCATTCATCCGATGTGCAGCTCAATGAATCGCTCTAGGGGTTCTTATTTTTTGTTAAAATGGCGAAAGACTAATTGGACTCAAATTGTTGCTGTAGTGTGTTTCGGCTTTCCTATCACCCTTACTTCCTTCTATTGTCTTACCCCATATAGAACACTAGCCTCATTCCTTCTACGAGTATACTAAATTTTCAAATTGTCTGTTGCTGATACTGATATTCACCAAAATGAGTCAAGAACTAGTCAAGAAAAATAGCCACTATAAATCACAGGGTGATGTAAATTTTTATAACCCGCTCCAAAGTTGTTTAAAGTGAGCAAATGTGGGTAACCCATAAGACGTGGATGTTTGAAAGCCGATTTTTATCCAACGTTTGGGAATTAAATTTGATTTAGTTTTCATTTTATTTACTGTAATGTTAAGTGGTCCCATATAAATTTTGTATAAATTGAATTATATTTTTTTATGTCCTGTATCCCCTTGTGGGTCCTAGGGCCTCTACTACGCCTACGCGCCATCGTGTACGGTTTCTGGCAATGTGCCTGAGTTCTCCCCAACTTTTTCCTAACTGCCGTGCCTCCTTCTCGACTGTTCTGCGCCATGTTCTCCTCGGACCGCCAGGTCTTCTGCCATCCTGAGTTAGAGGGTTTCATTGCATAGCATGATTCGCTATGGAGCTGTCACCCTTTCGGAACGTGTGACCAATCCACTGCCACTTCCGCCGTTGGATGGTTGTGCCCATTGGTTTCTGACTCGTTCTCTCGTAAAGGTGTTCGTTAGAGATACGATTGGGCTTTCCTTAAAGCGTTCCTCATCATCTCTTTTAAAAGTAAAAAAAGGTATAGAAAAACTGGGACATTTGTCCTAGAATTTTTTTTTTTTAAGCCCCTGCTGGAATACATTGAGATAATGGATGGCACAAAGGTCATCTATTCACTTAAAATGTATCTATTAAAACATTAATACGTTGCCGAAGAAAGAAGAAAAAGAAATAAAAGACATCTACATCTTACAGTCACGAATATTGGACCCAATCATCTGCACGATAGTCTGTACCTAGAAATGATTCACAGTTATGATACTACATATATAAAAACCTCGAAGATTTTGTATCGAGCAACGCATTATGATTTTTAAGCATGGCTGGCCTTTCCTCTAAGTTTTTAATGAAGAATGCAGAAATTTGAAACGGTGATAAAGTCTACAGAATACGCAGAATACGCAGTAGGGTTAATAGAAGTCAAACTACATAATTCCTCTGATGAACGAAGTTTCAAATGTTCACTCCCGAAACACAATGCACTGTAACTGTGGCGTTGTAGTGGCACAAGTAAACGCTGTCAAATGGTATAGTGGTACACTCACAAAATTCGCCCACAATGATGTAGTCCGGTTATATCATATGGATTGTCATCTAAGAAATGTGTTGTAGTTTCCTTTGGAAGTCGCATGGATATATACATACGTTTTCAATGGCCCGCTAATCCTTTATGAGGGTCGCAGGGGTAGGATGTTCAGGTGGACTCTCCATCCTGCTCGATCCTCCGCCATTGACTCCAACTCATCACGAGGAATCTCTAGGCGGTTCCGGGAGAGATGTCGGACTTGGTCCAACCATCTATTCCTAGGCCTACCGAGGAGTCGCCTACCTGATGGCACAGCAATCATGGCACATCTTGGGAGCCGGTCTGGGGGCATACGCACTACGTGGCCAAACCATCGAAGCCTAGATCGTTCCGTTCGGAGAAGTAGCTGCTCAACATTGAGCGCCTCGCGTACTCTGGTGGTGCGCACTCGATCCCTACGAGTTATTTCAGCAACACCGCGAAGGAACCTCATTTCGACAGCTTGTATCCGTGATCTTATTATTTCTTATTTCATGATCATAAGTGAAAGTTGGAAGATACACCGAGTTAAAAACCGATAGCTTAGCTTAAGCACTAAGTTCGGCCTTCCTCATAACAGATTGGCCAAGCTCTCTCAAGATTGATCCAGCCTGACCATACAGGATAACTCGGCATTGCTCTTTCCATCACTCGTGAATAAGACCCCGAGGTACTTAAACTTATCCAACTGCTTCAGTGAGACTCCACTAACATGCAGAGAGCACTGAATGTTTTTTTTTTTGGAAACGACCATTACTTCCAATTTTTTTACGTTGATCCTCATTCCAGCATCATCACAAACGGCTACAAACCTTTTGAGTGCGCGCTAAAGTTCGGTTTGAGAGGACCCAAGGATGATCAAATCATCCGCAAAGAGCAGATGACTAACCTTTAGGTCTCCCACATTGAAACAATCCCTGCCACGGCTGCGCTGCAACATCCAGTCCATATATACAATGAAGAGGAGGGGTGACAAAACGCACTCTTGGCGGAGTCCAACGCCATTTACCTGAACACAGCTTCTATATTTCATATATAAAGACTGACCTGCCCTTAACAGGGAACCATGAATTTCATACTCATGCAGAATACCCAAGAGTTTGCCCCATGGAACCCTATCAGACGCATTTTCCAAATCTACAAAACAAGTGTAGACAGGTTTAGTATACTCCCAGGCCTTCTCAAGAACCATTCTGATAGTGAATAACCGGTCGGTTGTGCTTCTACCGGGAGAAAACCACACTGCTCATCACCCAAACTATCCTCAACAACAGCTCTGGAACGCGTTTTTAGCACCTTACCGAAGACAATTTTTTCAGGGAGACTTAAAAGAGATATACTTCATTGGAAAGAAGTGTAACGTCTTTGGATTTGACTCCTTCAACGATATTCAAACTTTTTCCTCTGAGTCGGCGGACAGTTTGCCAGAACATCTTATTTGCAAATCTGTGGTCACGTTCTAATTGTTCGCCAAACTCTTACTAAGGCTCTTCTTTCGCTGTTTCCACAGCTAATTTGCAAGTTCTTAGCGCTTCAGTGTACCGATTTCGAGAATCGGAGCTCTACAAATGAATCCACACCTTAAAGGCTCTCTTCTCCTCTCTGGTGGCTTCTTGCACTCCGCGCGTTTTAAACCAAGCAGTTCTTTTCTCGCCACCAGCCGCCACACCAAGCCGCTTCACTCCACAAACATCTCCCGCAGAGGCAATAACCGCTATTGAAAATAGTTGCCATTCTTCCTCTACATTTGATGAAACAGTTGGAATTCGTTCAAACCTTTCGCGCAAATGATTCCCCTATCTCATCGCCTCTCCCATTGTATGCGCTTTGATAGGGGAGGCACTCGATCGCTGACATACAATTTGCACAGCACTAAGTGGTGATCAGTTAACAGTACGGGCCCTCTCAATACGCGAACATCACAAACCATTCTCATCAGACACGATGGTACCACAAAGAAATCTATCAGCGACTTCTGCTGAAAACTTTGATGGTGCCATGTGTATTTGTAAATGTTTTTGTGCGGAAAAATAGTATTCATGATGGATAAGCCATTTTCACAGCAAAAATCCAACAACTTCTCTTCGTTCGCGTTTTGATAAAGATCACGCGATACGCCAGTTACCTGAAAACTAAAAAAAAGACGATACACACAAGTCAACTCTTTTTGTTAGACTTGTCATCACCAACTGCCATTTGAAATGAGAGGTCGATACAGTCTTAACAAACATTTTGTATGAACGAAATGAAGCTCTACTACAATCTTTCAAAGAGCAAGAAATCTAGTAGCCGAGACAGCCACTCTGATTTCTTGTAGTTCAGAACATATATTCAGGTTCTTGTAGTCATGGCACGTGGGTAAAATTCATGGGATCTATTTTCTAGCAGTCAATGTGTAAACCTTGGTAATAAGGGATATTTTAGTAATAAACTGTTCACAGTTCTGCTTGAGATTGGATGCAAAATATGCTAATGGAGAATTTGGTAGATGTGGTTAGATTAGACTTCCAATTGGTGAATAGAGTGCCGCACTTAAAAAATTAAATATATTTTTTTATTTTATGCAATGGCTCCAAAAATGAGTGCTTACTGTTTGAAGCGATTCTAACAAAATTTGCGAATAGAGTCTTAACTTCGGAGCTTGTATGGGATAAACTTAATGAAACCTATCGAAAAGGCGGCAGGTCTATCTCGATAGACGTAACTGTGTATCTGAGATATTAGTGCAGGGAAAAACATTGGCAGCGAGATCGTGTGAGATATGAATAGTGACACAGGTCAATAGTTGGACAACACTATTTCAGAAGTCTTTTTCTTCCTATTTCGACGAGGTTATGATCTGAAAACACGGGATCTCTTACCCATAAGAGAAATTTTTCGGTCACAGAAGATAGCAGAGTTTTCCCGCCACTTCATCCACCCTACGCTTACGCGATGTTAGATGTCGTCGTCACAGGTTGCTTCGCTATTGATCATAGATTCCAGATATTTGAACTTTTCGCACTTGAGAAGCACTGTTCCATTCAAATAAATGTCTTAAATAGGCCTGAGTGGATCAGAGAACGGTTAACACATGTACTCTGTCTTTTTTTTAACTAATGCGATACCCATTTCCCTTCAAAACGTCCACCCATACATCAAGTGCTCGCTACCTTCAAGCAGATAGTCAAGGACTGCAATGAAGAGCTGAAGAGAAGGACTTAAGACGCTTCCCTGACGCACGCCGACTTTGATTTTGAACTCTTCGGTTACTCAAGCGGATTATCTTTCACTTGTCTTTGCTTCTTCGTACATGTCCAGGATACATAGGTTTCTGGAACCCCTCAATGTCTTAGCGCCACCCATATCAGATCTCGTGGTTGTCTGTCGAATGTGTTTTCAAAATCAACCAATACAACATGCGAATTCTTTAAGGAATCACGATGTTTTTCGATCATTTTCCTTATACTTCGGATTACATTTGATTTACTCGCGACAAACCCGCACTGATCATCACATAGCCGTATTCTTTTCTGCAGTCGGCCACCTAATACCCGCTCAACGATCTTCATGGTGTGTGACCGTGTATCACCCTTCCCTACGCACACGGGGAGAAAATAATGTTCCCTCCATTGATTCGGTGTTGGATCACCTCTCATAATTTTGGAGATGAGAATTCTGAGCCAGGATCTTATATGCGATGTTGAGAAGACTTGTATCTCTGTAGTTGGGGCAGTTCAGAGGGTCTCCATTCTTCAGGAACGGGCAAACGATGTTGAGGTTCCATTCATTGGGCATACTTCGTCCGACCAGATTTTACAGGTGGACGCCGTGGGGTAAGTGGTTAGTGTGTCGGATCACTACGCATGAGGTTCCAAGTTCGAATCCCAGAAAACACCAAAAAGTTTTTTCACGGTCCCACCTCTCGCGAGCGTCTGACAAACCTCCGACAGTATTGTTGTCACGAAAAAGCTTCTCAAATCGCTGTTCGGTTTCGGCATTAAACTGTAGGTCCCTCCATTTGTGTGAAAAATATAACGCACATAACATGAGTGGTTGCGAGAAGCTAGGCCCTGGCACTTAACCTTTTCATGCCAAATGTTGCCTATAGGCAACATTGTATGTTTTAGCTTCTAAGTCGCGTAATTTTAATTTATTCTCTAACGACTTTTTTTTTTAGAATAGGTTGATATGTTGTGCAAGTCTGTTGTACAATTTTTTTTTTGAATATTTTATTGAAAGTATTGCTAGTGATCACTTTGTAGCTGATCTTCGGTGAGGGCACATGTACAATTTTTTTTATGCGAAATATGAGTTTGCAAATTATTTAAAAAAATATATAAAGAAATTTAAGTGTACAAAACCAAGTACGTAAAATAATTAAACACATGTAAGAAAATTAGGAAAAAAACTTTTAGTTTATGGTCAGACATTTTTTTAAACTTTTTAGGCAACATTTCATAACTTCTAAACCAGGGTACATAGGACTTTGAAATTGATATCACTTCATATTTACGTCTAGGCTAACAACTCCATATCCTTGAAAAAGTATTAGCCACTCCCAAATTAATTCTGGCATGAAAGGTGCTGTTGCGCCAAATATTTTTTTTTTTTACAGGTGAGCGGTGCATGCTAATTTCCTCCTGCCTTGAAAAGTTCAACATCAAGATCGTCCAGTCGGCTCAACAGTTTTGTTGGATTTAAGTTTAGATATCGCTATCCTCACTTCATTCTGATCGGGTAAACGGGAGTCTTGACTACCATCCTCACTGTTGAATGGCTAATTCTGCCTGACGGCGGAATATTGGTCATCCTATCATGTTCTTTTTACCTTTTGGTAAAATTTTCGAACATAACGTCTCTCAATCTCCTCGATCGAGCGCTGCTTCTTTTTCTTTTTTCTGAGAAGTCGATGTTCCTCTTTTCTCCTCCAGTTGTAGAGCTCGCGAGCAGCTCTAGTCTTACTATGCAGCGCCGCTTTGCACGCCTCTTGTTTTGCTGCATGTGCTTGCCGGCATTCATCATCAAACCAGGGGTTTCGTTGTGGTGGCCGAAAGAAACCCAGTACATCAAAGGCGGCATCTCCGATGGCTTGTTGGCAATGCTGTCACTGGTCTTCCGCATTTGCTGCTGGCGGTATAGGACTTAGATTAAGATTAAAAGAAACTCGATTGACAAAGGCTCTGACGGTCTCTTGCGATTGTAGCCGTTCGACGTCAATCTTTCTCACAGTATTTCGTTGATTTCGCTCTGTTCTGGATATCCGCATCCGTACTTTGGCTGCAACTAGGTAGTGATCCGAGTCCACGTTGGCTCCTCGAAAAGTCCGGACACCCAAAATACTGGAAGAGTGCCTTGCGCCGATCGCAATGTGATCGATTTTGTTGACGGTTTTTCGATCAAAAGAGAGCCATGTTCCTTTGTGAATATCAAGACGTGGAAACCGCGTACTAGCTATGGCAACGTTTCGCTCCGCCGCAAAGTCAACTAGCCTGAATCCGTTGTCGGATGTGGTGTCGTGCAGACTGTGTTTTCCGACCACGCTGTTAAAGACGTCCTCTTTCCCTAGGGTTGCGTTAATATCGTGCAGGACAATTTTAACGTCTTGGCTAGGACATTGCTCATACGTCTTGTCCAAGAGCTGGTATTAGTGATCCTTCGTCGCATCGTCCATCTTCTCGGGCCGTGAGCCTATATTAGGCTAATGTTAACGAATTTAACCTTGATACGGATAGTCATGAGGCGCTCGTTCACATACCGGAAACTCAAGACTTCTTGTCTAAGTCTGCCTCTAATAACACATTCGTACCTGAATAGACGCTGTCCTGTTGTCTGTAGCAATCGCCGTAGTATATGTTCCAGTTCTTCAGCCACCCTTTGCCCGGCCCATCCCATCGCACTTCTTAGATGGCGGTAATGTCTGCTTTGCAGCAGTCTACGGTCTCCGCAAGTTGTTCGCTGCTGGTCTTGCTGCTCTTTTCCTTAATTCCTCTGTGCAATCACTGCTCACTGAAAATCACTCTTTAGACCACGTTACCATACAAGTGCCATCTGTTGGGGTCAACGGAATTAAGAAAAAAGTTTTCCTTTTAAAGCAATTCGTTCAATGTCCGATTCGCCCCATAAGCAACCGATTTATGGTGTGATCTTGTGATGTGAACAAACTACTAACATTTTTCCGCAAACCACTAGTCATAAGCAGCAAATCCTTAATCCATTTGCTCTAAACCGAACATTCAACAGCCAACAAAACATTCCTCTAATCATTCGGCAAAAATCTAAATGCTTTATCGCGTTGTTTCTCTGGCGGTGTGGTGCGTTGCATATCGAGACATGTATTGCACAAAAAAAAAAAAATAACATTCCTCCGTGAAACCGTGGCCATTCCTGGAACGAATTTCGCACAAACATTGGTGGGTTATTGGCATTGTTCTTGCTCCAGCATCTTTTTATACCTGACGTGAAACAAGTGGAGCAGTGGCTCAGTGCCGCGGTGGCGCCACTTTATATTTACCCTGTCGCATAAATCAAGACCACCTACAGAAGAAGAAGAAGACGCACAATGTAGCTCCGTTGTAGAAAGAATCCTCGCGTCCTCGAGATTTTGTGTGCCGCTGTTGTGTGCTAAATGCTAAATGTCAGCGTGCAGCTCTAAAAGTTGTCATTTCTTCACCTCACAAATTTTCGGTAGTCGTCGAGAGATCTCTAGAATGGATCTGCCCCCGGCTTCAGCTTGTTATTAAATCCTGTTTATCTCTGTTCTGATGGAAACATTTGTTGATGTTGCACGTATAACAAAATGTTACATGTGATATGGCAGGAGCGTGTATTTATGTCCGACATGGTCACGTGAAGCCCCTTATCTGATAGAAGAACGAACCGAAGCGATGTCAGTTGGAATTAAGAACGACGACCGGACTAAGGTGTGGAGACAATGAAGATGCTAAAATGTTGGAAATGTCTCTCTCTCTTGGGGGAACTTTGACCGAACAGTCATTATGACACACCGCATAAAAAGGCCATTGAATCAGTTAAATTAGTTTTACGAAAAAAAAGATGACCAGCTATGTAGCTCTTTAAAAAACAAAAAAAGAACAATCCCCGTTCGGTTTTCCATTACAGGATTGAAGGGTTTTCTTCTCTTCTGGTTTAATTGTTCGTTTCAAACAATGACTGAAGGAAGGAGAATGCTTTCCTTGGCGGACGGATGGTATTTGCGATTTTCTACTCCAGAAAACTGCCACAGAAAGTATGTCCCTTTCATGAGTTCCGGTTAAAATGAACTATGAGGCCAATTTAAATTTTGCATAATTATTGTTAGCTTCTGTTAAACTACATATATACGGTGTTCATGGGGTATTGAAGGCACTTTCTCTTTTCATTTGTTAATAATTCCACAATCTTTTCAATAAGTATAGAGCGTTTGTAGGTTATTATTTGCTCAGAAGTAAATAGAAAATATGTAAGTACTACTTAATGAAAATTAGATGTGTTTTGCGCGGTGATGCCTGATCATTTGGCCCATCCTTACCCTTCAACTTATGACAATTTTTATTAAATGCAAGGCACAGACTGCTCTTTTAAAGGCTGTGTACGTATATACATATAGAGGCATAAGTTACCCAAACAAAACAGGGTTGGTGTTATGCGCACAAGAGACCATAGAGTGAGCTTAAGACGAGGTTTGATGAAGTATGCGTATGTATTCAAGTCCGCAAGTGCTATTCAGGCAGTTGTCCAAAGGGAACTGTACGATGGGCTGAAATAAAGTCATTAATGGGAATTGAAGTTTTTGACAGATGTAGAATAGAGTAGATGGAAACTAATCATTTCGCTAAACATACCCCAAGTACTTCGGGTACAGCCAGCCAGCCAGCTCATCCTAAACCCCGAGATAATAAAAAAAAATACATCATGAGCGATGAAGTCCAGTTTGACTTTAATACATTTGTCAACATGCTGAACTCCCGCTTTTGGTGGACTAAGAACTCACACATGATACAAGATAGGCCTTTACATCACAAACAGAGGCATCCCTTGTTTAATGCAGAATAAGTGCAGAAGGGCGAATGAACCATACTTCGTAGACAATGCCACCGTCGTCACTGACCAGTACTGTAGAGATGTAAAAAGAGTATGGGAACCGAAAGGAAGAAGTATGTCTTGTTCTCCAGGTTTCAGCAAGACAGCAGAAGAGCAGAAAATATTTTCGCGGTTTCAGCAATATGGCCCACGCATAGCCCGTGGAACAGTCGACTCAATTATCAAATAACATTCGGAACTCTATTTAAGTCCACCCTGTAGAACTATATAACTTGGAAAGTGCTTCTTCCTTTTCTTCTTCTTCCTATTTCGGCGTGGTTATGATCCGATGTGTACTGGGTTTCACTCGGCCACCACAACAAAACCCCTGGTTTGATGAGGAATGCCGGCAAGCACATGCAGCTAAACAAGAGGCGTACAAAGCGACGCTGCATAGAAGGACTAGAGCTGCTTACGAGCTTTACGTGCGCAGGTGAAAAGAGGAACATCGACTTCTCAGAGAGAAGAAAAAGGAGCATGAGAAGCGCTCGATCGAGGAGATTGAGAGACTTTATTGCAGGAATAATGTTCGAAAATTTTACCAAAGGGTAAAAAGAACATGCCAGGGTTTCAAAGCCAGAACAGAAGCCTGCAGGGACGAAAATGGTAATATAGTAGTAAAATCGCAGTCGGTGCTGAGGATATGGAAGGAACACTTCTGTAGACTGTTAAGCGGCGATGATGACCAATATTCCGCTGTCAGGCAGAATGAGCCATTCAACAGTGACGATGGCAGTCAAGATTCCCGTCAACCCGATCAGAATGAAGTGAGGATAGCGATATTTAAACTCAAATCCAACAAAGCTGCTGGAGCCGACGGCCTTGCCGCTAAGGCAGGAGGAGATGAGTTGGTAAGGAGCATGCACCAGCTCATCTGTAAAATCTGGTCGGACGAAAGTATGCCCGATGAATGGAACCTCAATATCGTTTGCCCGATCCTGAAGAAAGGAGACCCTCTGTACTGCGCCAATTACAGAGGTATAAGTCTCCTCAACATCGCATATAAGATCCTGTCTGCCGTATTATGTGAACGCCTAAAACCGATCGTCAACAACCTGATAGGTCCTTATCAGTGCGGTTTCAGACCGGGAAAGTCCACCATTGACCAAATATTCACACTACGGCAGATCTTGGAAAAACCCCATGAATATAAAATCGATACGCACCACATCTTCATCGATTTCAAAGTTTCCTATTATAGCGTGTATAGAGACGAGGTATAGAGAGACATGTCTAGTCATGGCATCCATGCCAAGCTCGTCCGTTTGTGCAGAATGTCGATGGAGAACTCTCGCTGCTCCATCAAAGTCGGTAAGAACATCACCGAACCATTCGATGTCAGGAAAGGCCTTAGACAAGGTGACGCGCTATCGTGCGATCCCATTAACATAGTACAATACTTGAGAGAATTGTACGAAACTCACAAGCCAACACTGGAGGTACAATCTTTTACAAGTCTGAACAACTACTCGCTTATGCCGATGACAATGACATAATCGGAAGAACTCAGCGGGCCGTCAATGGGGCATTTACGAGTATTGAGATCGAGGCAGCAAAGATGGGTCTAGCGGTCAATGAAAGCAAAACAAAATATATGCTGTCTACAAAAAACGACACCCAACATCGGCGTCTTGGACAGTACGCCACAATGGACAGATATAATTTCGAGGTAGTAAAGGATTTTGTCTACCTAGGCTCTATGGTGAACTCCGCAAATAACATCAGTAGGGAGATCACACGAAGAATTACTCTTGCCAATCGTTGTTTAGCAAAGCCCTATCTCGAACTACTAAGGTAACTCTCTATAATACACTAATTATCCCAGTCCTGCTGTATGGCGCAAAGGCATGGGCTTTGACAAAACCGGATGAGGATGCCCTTGGTTATTTCAAGAGAAAAGTTCTTCGAGCGATCTTTGGTCCCGTCTGAATAGACGGTGAGTGGAGGAGAAGGTACAACGCCGAGCTATACGGCCTGTACTAGGACATCGACTTAGCCAGAAGAGTTCGCATACAGCGACTAAGATGGCTGGGTCATTTAGAGCGGATGGAGCCCAACCTTCCCGCTAAGAAAGTCTTCGAATCCACCCCGGACGGACGGCGCAGTAGAGGACGACCTCGCGGTAGGTGGCACAAACAAGTGGAGGGTGACCTCAACCAACTTGGCGTGCGCAACTGGAGGCAGCAGGCTCGTAACCGTGCTAGCTGGAGAGGTTTGTTGGTTGAGGCCCAGGTCCACCCCGGACCGTAGCGCCATCTAACTAAGTAAGTAAGTATGATCCGAAAACAAGGGATCATAACCCTCTCACTGCACGGCATTTCTACTGATCGGCCTATGAGGTTCGCCTATTTGACCTCAGAAAATATCGGCAGGCCTACCGATTTTGGATCATCCTGTTACTGAACTGAGGCCAATGAAATGCCGATGTCGTCGCATTTGTGTGATCCAGGCCTGCCTCTCCTACATCGCGATGTCTTTGGAACGTTCATTGATATTACCTTTTTAACAGGGTTAAAATGATCTATTCTTTGAACGTGGCGATACCAGCTCAGCCGGTCTTGCTTTAATTTTCGTAAGATGGTTTCCTTGACGTGAAGGCTTCCATGGATCTTCGAACTTCTTATTCGATTAACCTTTGTTCCTCCTGCTGTCATGCGAAGCATCTCAGCTGTCGTCAATTTACTCTCATACTTTTTGTACATCGTCCAACATTGTGAATCGTATGTGAGCGCTGGACGCACAACTGCGGTGGAGAGTCTTTCTTTCAACTTAGGGAGCATTTTTCGGTTACAGAAGATACCGGAGTTTTCTCGCCACTTCATCCATCCTACGCTTACGCGATGATTAATGTCGTCATCACAGGTTGCTTTACTTTGATCATAGATCCCAGATATTTAAACTTTTCACACTTGGGAAACACTGTTCCATTCAAATATATGTCTGGAATAGGCCTGAGTGGATCAGAGAATGGGCAACACAAGCACTCTGTCTTTTCTGAACTAATGCGATACTCATTTGCCTCCAATCCGTCCACCCACACATCAAGTGCTCGTTGTAGGGATGTAGGATCCTCATTTATGATGGCTCCATCGTCAGCAAAGAATAATTGATCACTTTACCTTCAAGAAAATAGTAAAGGACTGTAATAATATAGAGCAAAGGACTTAAGACGCTTCCCTAGTGCACCCCAACTTTGATTGGGAACTCTTCGGTTACTCCAGCGGGGCATCTTACTCTTCCCTTTGCTCTTTCGTACATGTCCATGATCATCCGTACATAGGTTTCTGGAACCCCTCGATGTCTTAGCACCACCCATAATGCCTTTTCAAAGTCAACCAATACAATATGCAAATCCTTTAAGGAATTACGATGTATTGGTTTTCCATTACGATCCTTATACTTTGGATTGCATCTGTGGTATGACTTCAAAAGTGCAAACTGTGTAAAAAATATTTTTACTTGACATTTGTCATTTGAAAAAAGAAAAGAAAAAAGTTTCCTCAATAGCAACCCTGGTTTGAATGTTTCACACTCAAATGATGGTAGAAAAGTCCCGTTTTCGGTAGGAGCGAGTTATGGTCCGTGACCTAGTCGCCCACAGAGTATAATGCGATTTATGGGCTTCCTTAAGGTTAAAGCAAGTCATAAGGCTGTTAATAGTCTTTTAGTGCCTAGTGTGTTAAAAAGTCTGCAACGACTTTCAACTCTCCTTAAGGCTCAGACCTATAAGTTTGACATCCTTCTTACTGAAAAGTATGGAGAGCCTGGTGGAATTTCACGTGCGCAAAGTTGCTTTGAGGCTGCATCCACTATCGGAGATGCAGCATGCCGATCAGCGTGGGAAATCCTGTGAGACCGCACTTCAAAATTTAGTGGCCAGAATTGAATGCGCGCTTGATAGGAAAGAATACGCGATGGGTATCTTCATCGACATTGAGGGTGCTTTTGACAATGCGACTTTTGACTGCATGTGCGACTCTGCCAGACAACACGGGGTAGATGAAACATTAGTGTTGTGGATTAAAGCAATGCTAATGAATAGAACTTTGGTAGTGGATGCGGATTGTGGCCAATATGTTATGACAGGGGTAAATAGGGGCTGTCCGCAATGTGGCGTTCTGTCTCCATTGTTATGGTGCATGGTGGTCGACTCTCTGTTGAACACTCTAAATAGTTCTAACGTCTACGCTCAGGCATATGCGGATGATGTCGCCGTACTTTCTGTCGGGCCATGCCTGGCGACGGTCTGTGCTAACGCGCAGGCGGCGCTGGACATGATCGATGAATGGTGTACTAGGAGTGGGCTTTCGGTGAATCCTCTTAAAACTGAGGTTGTTCTTTTTACGCGAAGGAGGATTTTGACCGGTCTGACTCAGCCAGTGCTAAAAGGTGTCACCATTCGCACTTCCAATGAAGCCAAATATCTGGGAGTGATTTTAGATAAGAAACTTCATTGGTCTAAACACGTCGAGTCGAAAACATCCAAGGCGCTCCCAGTCTTCTGGCAGTGTAAGGGTGCTTTTGGCAAGACTTGGGGCTTGTCACCGAATAAGGTTCTCTGGATCTACAAAGCTATGATAAGACCATTCCTCGCATATGCGTCGGTTGTTTGGTGGAAGGGGCTCTCGCGTAAATATGTGGTTGCCTTTTGCGCGAAACTCCAAGGAACGGCTTGTCTCGGCTGCTCGGGAGCTTTCCCGAGTACGCCTGGCTCTGCTCTAGACGCTCTGCTGATCTTACCTCCCCTTGATACTTATATCATGGGTTGCACTATCAAAGCAATCCATCGTCTTAGGCGGGGCGGTTTTTGGTATACTCCACACTGCAACTTTGATGAACTTGCGCGACACTTATCTTACGACTCCTGTCTTATGGATATGCCGTCTGATGCAATGACACCAGAACTCCAGCTGATGCGCAAATTCAGAGTCGACTTTCCTTGTGTCCAGGCCTGGCTTCGGTCAGAGTCTGAGCCGGGAATGGAATGTAGTCGTATTTTCACGGATGGTTCCAAAACCAGTCAAGGGTCTGGCGCTGGTGTCTTCGTGGAAGTCGACAACATTAGACTTCACTTTTCGTTAGGCAAATATGCGTCTGTTTTCCAAACGGAACT
The DNA here is from genome assembly GCA_945910035.1 of Brachypalpus laphriformis. Lineage (NCBI taxonomy): Eukaryota > Metazoa > Arthropoda > Insecta > Diptera > Syrphidae > Brachypalpus > Brachypalpus laphriformis. The sequence goes on along the minus strand of OX246753.1, from coordinate 112,122,453 downwards.
TATGCAATCCTAATGCCCATGAACTCTGTTGTGAAGAACAGGTGGAAGGGACGTAGCATTTGTGTCTGTAGTGACAGTCAGGCTGCGCTTAAGGCCTTGCTTAACCCTTTAACCACTTCCAAAATAGTTCGTGAAACCAAAAACTCTTTGAACTCGGTCGCAAGGCTGAATTCTCTGTCTCTTATCTGGGTCCCAGGTCACACTGGGATCTTGGGGAACGAGATCTCCGATGAGATTGCTAGACAAGGCTTAGAGGAGGGTTTCTCAGGTCCCGAACTCGCGTTGGGTCTCCCTGCGTCCTCGGTTAGGGCTTCCATTGACGATTGGGTCTCTCACGAGCACAATTGTGTGTGGCATGACTCTCCGGGATGCAGGTTGACTAAACGCATGCTCCCGGACGTCTGTAAGAAATCAGCGACATTCGTGCTGCCTCTCAGCAGAAAAGACTGTAGACAACTTATTGGCTTCTTGACAGGCCACTTTGCTTTTGCCAAGTACCTTAACGTGTTGGGCTTAAGTGACACTACAATCTTCGACGCTTGTGGAGAGAGCGACGACACCGCGGAACATTATCCCTGTGAGTGTCCGGCCTTTGCTCGTATCAGGTGGCAGATCTTCGGTGCGGATGTGGTGAGTGCTGGTACTGTAAGCTCCTTATCACTGAAGTGCTTGCTTGGCTTTCTCAGAAAGACAAAGAAATTTCAATAAAATAGGTAAATCAGGGTTTGCTCTCTGGTAGTACAATGGACCAGTTACGTCTGAGTGCTCCAGTTGAGCGTTTCCTATCCCGACAAAAAAAAAGGGTCAGCCGTTGATCAGTTAGAAGCCACGTTTGCTTTGGACAACTCTTTCTTCTGCCTCATTAACTATTGCAACCAAATTGTTTTCCCACCATTAGTTGTGACCAATCTAATGCCACTTTCTCCTCTGAAGCTGTTCGGGATTTGGATCACGGAAAATCCTAAGGACGATTCGAGGACATCTGATAACAAAGTCCTGCATCTGACTTCCTTCGCAGAAAAGTACTGATTTAACATTCAAAGATTTGATCTTGTGCTGAAAGCATTGCTTCTCCAGACTTTAAATAGCTTACCAACCGTAGTGTTGGATACTGTCAATATGGCTATTCGTTTGCCAATATCGAGCTCTGGACAATCCTCGTTAGCAAAAAAATCTATAGATCTCTTGACTTGATCGCCAGCTGTTTATTTGATCGACGTAGTTTGTAAGGTTTATTCCGTCTTCCTAATTTTGGACCATGTCATGCAAAACGTTTTTTTCTGAGAAAACTGAAAAACGATTTTTCTGTCTCTGCTTAAAATTGGGTGGAAGAGGTCTGCAGATATACTTGCTAACAGTCCCAAAAGCTGGACTGGATTCCGGTGTTTTTTTTATATTCGAGTTCGGGCTAGCAATAGTTCTGTTCCACTTGCAACAATATTTTTTACACCTCTCCAGTGATCATCTATGCTCGGTTAAACTGACCGGCTCGTTGCATCGGCTTCTTAAGAAAGATCGTCCTTAAATTGTTGACATGCAACGTAAGCTCGAAATCTGTCGATATTGTATCTGAGGGTGCGAAACATGTTGCGATTGCTTCGGTCGGATGTAGTACTAAGTTTGACGTGATCATACGATTGTGAGTATGTACCATTCCGATAACAATGTGGGGTATCTGGTTAGAAGTTCACGGTCTATTGGTTGAAAGCCAGCTAATTTTGTGTCAGATCTTTTGCTTAAGTAAGGTATCTGGAATGATATACCTATACGTTGTCTTTATCTATAATACCTTGGCAATGAAATCTTCCATTCGACTGATAGCCATGGACAGCACTTATTTGTAATCTGATCTATGGATATCCTTTTCGTCAGTTTTCCCAGACACTGAGGACACGCCAATAAAACCAGTTGACCTCTACAGTAGAAGAATAACAAAAAAAACTCTTTCACTATGAACATTGCACTACAAAACTTAATTAGCACCCTCTTATCCAACCCACACCACATGCTAATTTGACTATTTCACGAAAAGGGATATGTAGCTCTCATATTGTGTGAATCAAAATCAAAATCACAGAAAGGACAATGAAACAACTTAATCTTAATTGTGTATTCCTCCTCCGTTCGATTTGTTTATCAGACTTAAAATCAACGCTAAATTAAGAACGTTTATTCAACTAATGATGTCTTCAAATGTACATATCCACGTAGTCCTCTCCCCGGTATCAATAGCCTCTCAAGATGAGTCCTGTGTTTTACTTGTATCTTTTTTTTTATGTGGGTTCAGTTTTCGTTTCGTAAACAAATCTCAACTCTCGGCAGGACATAGGCATCACACACAACAGAGAGACAGACAAAAACACACAGAGGGCACACACAACAAATGTATTCTCGGTTGCAATTATCCTGATTATGCTGAAAGGCCCGAAGGGGGGTAAGTTTCCCACATAAAATTTCCGCCGCCGTTGCTGCCGCCCGCAATCAAGCAAAGAAAAACAGAATAAAATATCTATTCACTTGTTTTTCGATACAGGATCTCTTGAACCGCCACCACTGGCTTCATCATCATCAGCATCATCATCGCAGTGGACGCTCCTTGCTTGATGAATGGATACTTGTGGGTGTCTATTGTGTTAAAAGTTGGTAAGTATTGCGCTACCACCACCATCACCACCCAAGGAAAGTATCTCGAGTGGCTGGCTCTGTGTGTATCTCTTGGTGTATGGGAGCAGGGGGTTGTTGGTTGGTTTACTCAATAGCTTAACTAAGTCGATTATCCTTGGGATATTTGATTTGTTGTTTCTGAAACCCGGTCTTCCCCGCCTCCGACTCGCTCTCGGACATAAAGTTCATTAGGAATCGTTATCAAGTCATGATATCTTTTGGTATTCCGAGTATCATGTACCAAACGATAGAAATAAAGATGAGACGAAACGGAGAGGGTGAATAAAAAAGCAGAAAGAAAATCAATGAGATAGCAACTTAAAAACGGGACTGGAATTGATAGCATGAATAACGAGATTCTTTTTTGCTGTCAGATAAATGTACGTCCATCTAGGAGGTCGAAACTGTCAAAATATTGTTAAGTGGAGTCGGAGCCAAGTTGGAGCTATGTGTTTTCGATTCGTATTTATTGCACGAGAGTTGATTTCGATAAAAAAAAATCAGCTTATTTCTTTAGGGTGATATGGCGACTGAGTTTGAATTTAAAAAATGTTCACTTTCTATAGTCGATATTCAAGACGTCAATCGGATAAACGTAGAGCAAAGCCGAAGGTTCTGGAAATCTGATGTGTCGGGAGTTTACTGGTGAAAAGAGCTCGAGGATCCGCTTAATTTTCGCGAGTAATGAGAAATACGATACAAAGTACTCTTTGTAGTTACCTTTTAGGATGTAGAAGAAGTATTCATTCATTGAAGGTCTAGAAAGTAACTCAGAGACTGGGTAATGATAATAATAAAGAACCGTTCATGCAACTCAAACTGCTGGTAAAACTCAATCCGTCAGTCATAAGCGAAAATAGTGCTGAAACTTCACGAATGCAGAGTCAAAGGCCAGATCATAAAATATGCTCTACGAACGTGTGTATGTATCCTATTTTTAGGCTAGGATGCACAATTATTCACCAGTAAAAATTAAATATCAAAATGCTTAATGCACTCACGTAGTTACAACTAGACAGGATCACAAACACGCATTAATAAAAGGAGTAACTTACAGCAGAGGCTGCAAAGACTAGCCTGTGTATGTATTACGGATGCAACCTGTCCAACAGCTGCGCTGGAAGTTCTCTTAAACTTTCCACCTTATGAAGACTGCGGCTGCCAATGCACTTAAGCTTCAAATTTTATGCATCAATACTAGCTCCACTTGAAGATCCTTGAGAAGAATCCGCTACTATTTTCACTAGCAGCATGCATTTCGGACTTCATGCCAAAAAGAATCCACTAACTACCGCTTCACAGTAATCATACCGGTCCTCAGCTATTGGGATTATCCTTAAATCTCTCAAACAATACTTCAACTCAGTTGGTACACTGACGGTTCGAAACTGTTGAATAGTGCAGGAGCTGGTATTTCCGGTGCAGGGACGGGTTAAGAATATCACTGCAGCGCCTCCCCCCCAACAACCAGCGCTTGTCGTAAAAGGCGACTAAGGGGGACAAATCAGATCTAAGCAATATAACACCCAAGTGAGCCTAGCGACACATATACTACCTTAAAAACCCTCCCTCAAGTGTGCATGCGAGTCGGTGGGTTGACACGACTGGAGATCACCGGTGTCATAAAAGAAAGATCAAACAATACTAAAACAGGAGCATGCACGTGTCAAACAACAAACACCATCGCAATATGGTGCAAAAAATTGTATTGCAAAACTGTGTCATTATGGTAATACTTGCAAAAAGGAACGGCACTACCCCGCCAGGCACTACCACTGCTGTGCATGGTACTGATCCTGGACCGAGCAGAAATGTTCGGGTCAGAGCTATGCGGATTCCGGGGGCTAGCAAAATAATGAAACAGTTTGGATGCAATTTGAGGATCGCGAGTTGGAACGTTAGAAGCATGAACGGTCGAAGTTACGAGCTGGAAGAGATGATGAATAGAAGGCGGATGGACATCTTGTGTGTCCAAGAGACGAAATGGAAAAACACCGGGAATCGGGCGCGTTTCTTGGACGTTAGGACAAAAGATTACAAGATGTTCTACTACGGAACGGAAAAGTCTAAGAACGGAATCGGTATCATCCTTGCGGCAGAGCTACTTGAGAACGTCTTGAGCATTTCGAAGTCCAGCGACCGTTTGATGTCTCTCAAACTAGTAATACAAGGAGAGGTGTGGAATATTGTCAGTGCATATGCTCCCCACGATGGGTACAATCAGAGAGATAAAGATGCATTTTGGCTAGATTTCCACAATCTCCTTAAGAACATCCCAAAGGAAGAATTTCTGTTTGTTGGAGGAGGTTTGAATGGACATGTCGGGAAATCAAAGGAAGACTATGAAGACTGCCATGGAACACTAGGATATGGCACCAGGAACCTTCCTGGTGAAGACATCCTAAGCATGTGCAAATCATACGGTCTTATCGTGTTAAATACCATGTTCATCAAACAAAGCCGACACCTGATCACTTACAGCAGTGGTGGAGATGAAACTCAGATTGACTACCATGTGGTAGCCAGTTTCATGAAGCCTCGGAGAAAAGATTCCAAAGTGATCCTGGGAGAGGCAATCGCTCGGCAACACCGTCTCTTGCTAACAGAAATTTTTATGAAAACACCGAAGAAAAGCAAACAAACAAGGGTCTCTGAGAAAATCAAGTGGTACAATCTGGACAAAGAAAAGACGAAGCTTTTGTTTTCGTAATGAAAAATTACCTCTCTCACACCATCAACGGAGCTGAGGATGAAGAGTGCAGAGCACAAAATATGTGAGATTCCCTACAGCGAACTTGCTTAAATAAGGCCAAATCACTGCTAGGAGCTTCAAAAGGCCACCATCAACACGCCAAAGAAACATGGTGGTGGAGTGATGAAGCTGAGAAAGTGATAAATGAGAGGAAAGCGGCTTTCAAAGCTTGGTCAAAGTGCCCCTCTAATAATAATGACGAAAAAGCTCGCCTCGAAATGGAATACAGATGCTGCAAGAAAAAAGCGAAGAAGAAGTGCGCCCAGCTTCAAGCAGAGAGTACGGAGGGCCTGTATCGGGAGCTGGAGAAAATATTTTCCCCGGTTGCTGATGCAAACCAGGCTATCCAGGAGCTGCGAAGACACAATATGAACAAGAGCGCCACTATCTTCAAAATAGCCGCCCAAAGAAGGAAGAATGCTCAGGAGATTCGTTCGCCAAAGTTCATTAGCAATGCTCATGGCCAGCTTCTTGTGGATGACGACAAAATTCTGCAGAGGTGGCGGCAGTATTGTGAAAAGCTTTTAAATGAACAGTTTCCCCGGCTATACTTTCCAAGAGCCACCCCTAACTGTGAAGAAATACCCAACATTACAGTCGAAGAAGTTAGTGAGGCGGTCAAATACTCCCAAAAACGAAAAGCGGTTGGGCCAGACGAAATACCCTCTGAGTTCTGGAAAAAGATGGGAGACATCGGGTTCAGATGGCTCAGAATTCTCATCTCCAAATTTGTGAGAGGTGATCCAATGCCGAATCAATGGAGGGAAAGTTACCTCCTCCCTGTATACAAAGGGAAGGGTGATACGCGAAACTGTGATAACTACCGTTCGATCAAGCTGATGTCACACACCATGAAGATCGTTGAGCGGGTATTAGGTGGCCGACTGCGAAAAATAATACGGCTATCTGATGATCAGTGCGGGTTTGTCTCGGGTAAATCAACCACAGATGCAATCCAAAGTATAAGGATCATAATGGAAAAACATCGTGATTCCTTAAGGGATTTGCATATTGTGTTGGTTGACTTTGAAAAGGCATTCGACAGACAACCACGAGATCTGATATGGGTGGCGCTAAGACATCGAGGGGTTCCAGAAACCTATGTACAGATGATCATGGACATGTACGAAGGAGCAAAGACAAGAGTAAGATGCCCCGCTGGAGTAACCGAAGAGTTCCCAATCAAAGTCGGGGTGCACCAGGGAAGCGTTTTAAGTCCTTTGCTCTTTATTACAGTCCTTGATTATCTGCTTGAAGGTAAAGTGATGGACCCCAAGGTACATCAGTTATTCTTTGCTGATGATGGAGCCATCATAAGTGAGGATCCTATATCCCTGCAACGAGCACTTGATGTGTGGGTGGAGGTTTTGGAGGGAAATGGGTATCGCATTAGTTCAAAAAAGACAGAGTACTTGTGCTGCCCGTTCTCTGATCCACTCAGGCCTATTCCAGACATTTATTTGAATGGAACAGTGCTTCCCAAGTGCGAAAAGTTCAAATATCTGGGATCTATGATCAATAGCAAAGCAACTTTGTGATGACGACATCAATCATCGTGTAAGCGTAGGGTGGATGAAGTGGCGAGAAAATTCCGCTACTTTCTGTGACAGAAAAATGCCACCTAAGTTAAAAGGAAGGCTCTACACCACAGTTGTACGTCCAGCGCTCACATACGGTTCACAATGTTGGACGATGTACAAAAAGTATGAGAGTAAATTAACGGCAGCTGAAATGAAGATGCTTCGCATGACAGCAGGAGTGACCAAGCTTGATCGAATAAGAAGTTCGAAGATCCGTGGAAGCTTTCACATCAAGGAAACCATCGTACAAAAATTAGAGCGCGACCGGCTCAGTTGGTATTGCCACGTTCAAAGAATAGATCATTTGAACCCTGTTAAAAAGGCAATATCTATACACGTCCCAAAGACATCGCGATGTAGGAAAGGCAGGCCTATAAACGCCTGGATCAGCCAAATGCGATGACATCGGCATTTCATGGCCCTCAGTAACCGAGTGATCCAAAATCGGCAGGCCTGCCGATATTTTCTGAGGTCAAATAGGCGAACCCCACAGGCGGATCAGTAGAAATGCGGTGAAGTGGGAGGGCTGTGATCCCTTGTTTTCGGATCATAGCCTCGCTGATAAAACGAAGAAGAAGAAGTGCAGGAGCTGGTACCTGCTGCCCCAACTACAAACTGTTTGCACTACTAGGTCAATCCACAACTATCTTCCAAGCAGAGGTTTATGCTATCGAACTCTGTGCCAGAATAGCATTAGAAAAAACCTCCGAAGATCACATATTAATATAATGTCAGATATCCAAACTCTTACGTCCTTAGACGTCCTTTGACTTTGAGTCAAAGCTGGTTTGGAACTGTCTCCAGACTCTCTTGCAGCTTGCTGTACGCAATAAAATCACTCTAATGTGGATTCCTGGATACAAATCCATCCTTGGTAACGAAGCTGCTGATGAGCTTGCTAGACTAGGTGCCCAATCTGGCAATCTCCTCTCATTGGACCTGAACCTTTCTGCGGTTTACCTACCAGCCAGAAAAAATAGAGCTATATCATTTGGAACGCGAGCAAATGCTCTCACATTGGTATGCACAATCTGGCCTAAGGCATTCCAAGAAATTTATTACTTTCTCAAAAAATAGAACTAGAGACATTCCAACAATGAGCAAGATCCTAACCGACTTCCTAACTGGACATTGGTCTCTCAATTCCCATCTCAAGAAAATGAGCGGTATTCAATCCGATACATGCCGTCTCTATGAAGACACCGAAACGGACCATCACATACTATGATGGCCGGCCATAGTCCGGCTTAGGCTAAAGCACTTTAAGAAAGGATTTACATTACCTTCTGATATCACCTCTTCTTCAGCTCGAACTATCCTTAGCTTCATCAATGAACTAGATTTCAGCTAACAGGCAACTACTTCTTGAACAACCAACCAGGGGACAGCACAAAACATCTCTTTAGGTCGCAGTGCTTTTGGGTCACTGTTTGCCCTGTCACCCCATCTCAGAAAAAAAAAAAAAAAAGAACTTACGCGAGAAGAGGTGCATGCAAACCTATAACGCTAAACGAAACGGTCCATGGCCATAGGTTAGGTCAGGCTAGCTTGAAATGGCTGCCAGCTAACACACTTATAACATATCAATTTGGGGCAACAGCTCATTAAGACACCACCTTTTTTTTTAACCAGGATAACCCTTGACGAGCAAAATGACGCATCATCACCATCATCACGCGGTGCCCCCCGGATGGGTACATAGTAGTGAACTAACGATGAGCGTGTGTCATAACCCTCTATACATTTGTAGCTGTGCACTCAGAGCTGCACGAGCACGGCTGGGTGAACTTAAGCACACTTGTTGGACCGGATGAGGGATCTCTTGTTGACCTGAATGTCCAAAAAGTTTCTCAGATTTACGGGTATGCGCCTGGAATGTACAATCTCTGTACACCCCGGGTGCCGCCCAAAACTTGAATCTTCAGGAGTAAGAAGGATAGCAACAGGAATGCAAAAACACCCAGCTGCGACATTTATTACAGCTGTAACAAAAGACTGCACAGGCTAGGATGCGGATTCGGCGTGGGAAATCGGCTTCGATCAAAGGTTATCGACTTCAAGTCTATAAATGATCGCCTGGCTGTAATCCGCATCAGAGCAACATTCTACAATATCAGCCTGATATCTGCACAGGCCCCTATCGAAGACGCTGAGGACCCTGTCAAGGAGGAATTCTATGACCTCCTGGACGATGCCTAGGAAGCTTGTGCGGAGAATGACGTAAATATTGTACTCTTGGAATTCAATGCGAAAATCGGTAAGGAAACCATCTTTAGCGGACTAGCCGGTAGGCACAGCCTCCACGACATGACAACAGACAACGGTTTCCGACTAATTGATTTTGCAGCAGCTCGTAATACGGTGATAAGTAGCACTAGGTTTCCTAGACTAAGAATCCACACAGCAACCTGGCTTTCCTTAGATGGTAGAGCACGCACCATCAAATCACCCACTTTCTAATCCACGAAGGTACGCGTCCAACATCTTGGATGTGCGCACTTTCCGAGGGGCCAACGTCGACTCTGAACATTTTCTTGTTGCAGCTAAGTGCACACCCAGACTGCCAATGAGAAGAAGCTGGAAGCCGTCCAGAAGAAGAAGCTGCAAGCCGTCTAGAAAAAGAAGATTAATGTTGGACGCCTTAGCACGCCAGAAGGAGCCAGGGCCTACAAAGAGCACCAGTGAACTCACCAACCACAAAACGCGAACAACCAGTGGACCGAATACTGCAATATCATCAAGGAGGTGGCCGTGACCACCCTTGGGTACCAGCCACCACCAAAACGGAGGCCTTCGTATGATGATGAGTACGTTTAACGGAAGAAGGTAACAAAAGATGCACGTAAGAAAGCGCTTCAGCGCAAGACAAGAGCAGCGAGGAGTACCGGTTGAGAAAGAGAAGAAAATTCTGCGAAAAAAGAAAAGGGACCACGCAGCTTCCCAGCTCGAGGATATCAAAGAGTCTCGTGAGGGCAAAACTTCCGGAATCTCTGCCGAAAATCTAAGAAGTTGGCAGCTGGCTTCAAATCCGGAACACAAGCTTTTCGTAACAGCGAAGGCAATCTAGTCACCGAAACGTACAGAATTGTTGATGTGTTTAAGCAATACTTCCAGCAGTTGCTTAACGGGCAGCAAACAGAAGAGAACCCGCTTCCAGTCAATTACGAACCAATACCACCACTCAGTATTAAAGAGGTTAGCGCAGCCCGCAGAAAACTGAAAAACAACAAAACCGCTGGCTCAAATAGCCTCCCAGCTGAACTTTTTAAACATGGAGGTGATGTCTTGGTAGGGTGCATGCACCAAGTCATCAGTCGAGTATGGTTGGTGGAAAGCATGCCCGACGACTGGAGTTTCAGCTCTTTATGACTCATCTTCAAAAAAGGCGATCCTAAGAACTATCGAGGCATTTCCCTGCTAAAGTCACATATAAGATTCTATTCAACGTATTGTGAGATCGTACCAGTATGGCTTCCGGCCCGGCAGATCGACAATAGACAAATTTTCATACTAAGGCAAATCCTGGAAAAGACTAACGACTAACTACCATAAGCAGCTTAAACGACCTTTAAGCCGCTTATGACAGCATTCATCGTCTTGAACTCTACCAAGCGATGACCCAATTCGGGATACCGTCAAAACTTAACCAGATGTAACGCTGGAAAACACGCGATTCTCTGTGCAATTTGGAAACAGCACTTCTGAACTCTTCCATACATGGACTGGATTCCGGCAAGGAGATGCGCTGTCATGTGACTTCTTCAATATCGTGCTGGAGCAAATAGTGCTGAGGGCAGACGTAAACACGGAAGGCACTATCTTTCACAAATCTATCCAACTGCTGGGACACGCAGATGATATTCATTTCATCGGAAGATCCCGGCAAGCCGTTGTAGAAGCATTTACGGCAATTGAAGAGCAGGCGAAACGAGTAGGTCTTGAAGTAAATGAGGACAAGACTTACTTAGTCAACAAACAAGAAATTATCTGCTCAAAACCTTGGGCAGAACGTCACTGTTGATGACTATAACTTCCAGGTAGTTAAGGAGTTTACCTACGTCGGAGCAAACATAAACCCCACAAATGACACCTTCGTGGAGATCCGACGAAGAATAACCTTAGCAAACCGCTGCTACTTCGGTTTGGCAAAACAACTGGGTTCAAAACTCCTAACTCGACAGACTGAATTCATGCTCTGTAGAACGCTCATCTTACCAGTCTTGCTTTATGGCGCCGAGTGCAAATATTGGGTACCTTTGAACGAAAAATACTTCATCGGATATTAGATCCCATATGCGAGGAGGGCGAATGGAGGGCAAGACACATCCGCGAACTCTATGAATTGTACCAGAATGTGGATGTAGTCCAAAAAGCCAAGACACGTCCATACATTGGTTCGGCTACATCGAGCGGTTGGACAACAACGCTTCAGCTAAGGGAATCTCTAAAATTCAGCCCCAAGTTCGAGACAGCGAAGAAGACCGAACCTCAGGTATAAAGACCAAACTTGGTATAAAGAAAACTTGGTCTTCACAATTGAAAGTAGCATGCCCGGGACCACAGAGGATGAAAAGCAGCCGTGTCTCGGGTAGAGACTCTTCAAGGGTCGGGAGCCCTTTAAGAAAGTAGTAAGATAAGACTTCTTTAATCGCCATTATTTCCGCGTGGAACGCGCTACAATGATTTGGAAGACGGAATGAAAAACTGAGATTAAGCCTATCAGAGAAAACAGCTCCACCTAACTCGCTGTTAGTCTTTGATTCATCGATGTAAAAGCAAATCGACTTATCTTCTAGAAATACTTCTTCCTCCCAGAATGACCTGGAAGGGATAGTAGCGGTTGCAGTAGCTGCCATTTGTCTACCAAAGATTTCAACGGGTGTCAGATGAAACAAAATTCTAGGGGTGTCATTCGAAGTGCTCCGCTTATGCACAAACAAACTAATCATTGGACTTTGCTTAAATTATCTCGGCTTATGTCTTTATCTAAGGCAGCCCACCAGACAACCACCCCGTACAGAAGTATTGGTCTTATAACTAAGATGTAGAGCCAGTGAGTTATACAAGGTTTCAAGCCCTATTCGTTCCCGATAGCCCTTTTGCAGGAGAAAAGTGTCACAGTACTTACTTACTTGGGTGGCGCTACAGTTCGGGGTGAACCTGGGCCTCAACCAACAAGCCTCTCAATTTAGCTCAGTCTTTAGCTACTTGCCTCCAGTTGCGCACTCCTAGTTGGTCGAGGTCCCCTTGAACTTGTTCGTGCCACCTACGGCGAGGAGGCCCTCTACTGCGTCGTCCCTCTGGATCAGATTCGAAGACTCTGTGTCACAGTAATCTTTTTGAATCTCTCTTGAATGTTGGGTTTCCAGCTTAATTTCCTACCCAAAGTAAGACCTTTCACCCGGTTACTGAGGGCCATGAAATGCTCATGTCGTCGTATTTGTGTGATCCAGGCGTTTTTAGGCCTGCTTCTCCTGCTTTGCGATGTCTTTGGAACGTTCATTGATATTGCCTTTTTAACAGGGATCAAATGACCTCTTCTTTGAACGTGGCAATACCAACTGAGTCGGTCGTGCCGCCGAATAGTAACCTTTGATACACCAATCGACCCCAGCTCATTCAAAAGGCTGCCATTTATAAAAACGTCAAACGTTGCCTAAATACAACTGTCAGCCTAAATTTTAACAAACAGCCTTTCATTTCGAATCAATACCGATTAATGACGCTGACCCTTGGAAAATTACGTTAATGGATTTCCATTCAGAGTTTTACGTGGATTTGCGGGGGTGAGTGGTTTCACCTTCACCCCGACCCAACTTTTCAGTGCTCATCATCCACTCCGACTATGGATAGGGGTTGCAACACAAAGAATTTTAATCCACCACCCGAAGGAAGCTAGATTCCATGTTGTTATTCATGTCATCATTAATCGAAATTGCACACCCACACACAGGCAGAAAGAGCGACAGAGGAAAGTGACATCATTGGAACTCAAAGTCGACATCGAAATCCATCTCGAGGGTTGTTTTGTTTTGACAAAATTGTAAAATTTATTACGAATTAACAGCGCGTATCCAGTGTGCAATTGTATACACACGCGGGGGTGGTTTATACCTCATTATAAAATCAATTGAAATCAAAACTCAATTGAATGACTTTGTCAGCGATACATAGGAGGGATGCATAGATTCTAATGAAATAAACGAGCGATGTCATAAATTACTGGCTGGTGTGTCCTCCAGGATGACATCGAATTGCCATGCGAGAATGTATCAATTATCGGGGGCCGTAGCATGGAGTAGACACAAACAGCCGGTGGTGTCCTTTTTTGACTATTCTCTTGCGTTTTTAAGGTTCGAGAAGCATATGTTTGGAAGAGAAGAACACGACAGAAACCGCATTCACACATGACACAGAACTCAAGGACCCTCTCGGTTTCTTGACACTGTTCTTAGTATTCAAACATGCATCTCGCAAGGAGGAGAGCACACATAAAACATGAGTTGTTGGATGTTCTGCGGTTACACAGAGACAGATGGGTTAGGAATGCGCATTATACTTTAATACACAAATAAATAGGAGCATCACGCAAGCCAATTAGTTACGGGAAAGGGTGTAAAATTGTGTGCTCCCATCCTTGTGCGCGTAGGGAAATTTGCGGGTATTCTCTGACCACACTACGGTGTGTGATAAATGCATGCAACGGACAGCTAAAATCACATGGAATAGAAGCAAAAAGGAAGAAAGCTTCAGTTAATGGCAGTTAGGGTTATTAAAAACGTATTAGGGTGTGGGCAAAACTATATAAGCGAACACTTGCGTTACATGTTATCAATTAAGGCCAAAAATATACCAACCAATGCTGCTACGAGTTTATTTTTAGCATAAAATAGCGGTGATGTCCTTAGTATTCCTAATCTTAAAACTAGGAAACACCACTAAGTAAATATTTATGTAGATGTGTGTGCAGGACTCTTGAAATTAAATAGGGTTTATAAAAAGATGCCATGTCTAAGTTGCATTGAATCCCATAGCATCTGACGTGAGGACCTGAAGGCTACAGGACTACACCGGCAGCAATCACGAATATACCTATCGTCTCCGACTTACAAAGAGACCAGAATTCAAAGACGAGAATATGGAACGCGGGCAGGCTAAATAAAAAGCACCACAAGTTAGTAATACTTGTAGATAGATGAGTAGATCCGACCCTAAAAATCACAGCATCCGTCGAGACTATAGTAGAAACCACAATGCAACTAATATGACAGACTTAGGATGCTTCTATGCCTACTGGTGGTAGAGGATTTTCGAGTAGCAGCGATGGAGCTTGAAAAAAATAATTTACAGAAATAAAAGCCAAAAGTTGAAAACAGTGCAGGATGTAAACTGCGAGTGCTGAGGACTAGTCCTCGAAGTAGTCCTATACAAGTTAGGTGAACAGGCAGTATGACCTGTTAACCAGTGAGGCATAAATGAAGAACATTGTGGATTCAATCTTTCCGACATACCCTGTTAGGGAGTAGGATGTCGTTCCTGAGCAACAAGAGAGCGTTCCACTATTCATTTAAGAAGACCTGGTGCAAGCTGCAGGTTCTATGAAGAACAAGAAGACCATTGGATTTGATAGTATACCAGCAAACGTTTTGAGGGTGATTGCCCGAACCTCCCGCTGATTGCTATTTAACATGTACAAAAGCTGTTTACAGGAAGAAGTTTTCCACAAAGTCTGGAAAATGTAAGGCCTCCAAAAGGAGAAAATACCTCCTTGGTTGGTTATGCAGACGATATTGCGACAGTGATCACCGCGCGGGACACCTACATATAACGCCCAAAGGCTTAACTAAGTCATGAGACGCACCCATTCTCAGATGAAACATCTCGGTCTAAGTCCCTTGGCTTAAATACCCCTTGGATGACTGTTAAGAGACATTCTTGCAGATTTATTCGTTTTGAGAAACTTTTTCATGTATCGGCCTCCTCGAACAGGTATGACAGCATAACCGTACTGAGAGTCACCAAAAAGCTGATGAGAGATTATAACTTGCGAGAAGAACCGTTTGATACACTCAAAACAAACAAGGCTGCGGGGCTTGACGGTATCCCTGAGCAGCTATATAAGGTTTTGTTAATAAGACCCACTACTCTCACTAGTATAGAAGGAAGCGAACCCCACAGGCCGATCAGTAGAAATGCAGTGAAGTGGGAGGGTTATGATCCCTTATTTTCGGATCATAACCCCGCTGATAAAAGGAAGAAGAAGAAGACTCTCACTAGTATAGAAGGCTTGGGACATCGATCAGGATTCTCATTTAATAATACGCAGACATATGTAGGGTAGGTATTTGGTACAGTGTATTTTGGAATCAGTCGAATGTGCAAAGTCTGATTCTGCTTGGCTTTGTAGATGACACTGCAATTGTAGTGGTGGTCAAATGCCTAGAGCAGGTAGAGCACGGTGGTAAGGAAGCTATTCGGACTATGCGGGAATGGTTGACGCAAATGGTACTGCAACTAGCCGAGGAGATAAACGTAATTGGTACTCGTTTATACAATGAGCAGACAGCAGCGGAATGCAAATGTGAGTGAGCTAATTGCGCAGGGCTGGAACATTGAAATGTTTGACGAAAGTGTCGCAAGGATTAGGGAGTAGAAGGGGAGGTGGTCAGAAGAGACTCTCAAGTATATTAGAAGGAACCATTTCTGGACAGATGGCGACAGCGATTTCATTTACTTCAAAACTCACACGAGCTCGACTTTATTGTGAAAACCTAAGTATTGCATTGAGATATTGAAGAAAGGAGACCCTCTGAACTGTGCCAACTACAGAGGTATGAGACTCCTCAACATCGCATATAAGATACTGTCTGCCGTATTATGTGAACGCCTAAAACCGATCGTCAACAATCTGATATGTCCTTATCAGTGCGGTTACAGGCCGCGAAAGTTCACCATTGACCAAATAATCTCACTACGGCAGGTCTTGGAAAAAAACCCATGAATATAAAATCGATACGCACCACCTCTTTATCGATTTCAAAGTTTCCTATGATAGCGTGTATAGAGACGAGTTATACAGAGCCATGTCTAGTCTTTGGGGACCTGCATTGCGATTGATCGGGAAACTACTGACTGCCCAAAACTTGGCTTGGGCCAGTAGCGCAACAATCAAGTTCGTGATGAAGTGCTTACTTTACCTCCTAGTGGTGGTCCCCGGGCAACTATACGCATAAACCCTTATACGTATAGGCCAAAATTGTAAGTGCGGGTTGTCTAGGGCCTTGATTCTAGGCTAGGTAACGTGGGCCAGCAACCTGCGTTACTGAAACCAGCTCGCTACTGAAACCGACACTATGCCTCGGATAAGGACTGATCACATGTTGACGACTTTAGGCTATTGTACCCGGACAAAGATAGGTTTCTAGAATGTAAAGACGCTCCTCGACTCGGGAAGAGAAGGTCCTTACAATGCCAGATTCCTCCAACTGGAAAAGGAATTCATGCGATATAAACTGGACATTTTGGGGGTAAGTGAAGTAAGATGGTTAGAAGCGGGCGAGTACCAGTCTCCAACGCGTAACACTGTACTACTCTATTCTGGAAGACGCGGAAGTCCGCGGGAATATGGAGTCGGACTACTGCTAACAACAACAGCACGCAAGGGCCTAATTTCCTGGCAGCCTCATGGTGATAGGATTTCGACGGCCAGATTCCGGACTAGAGTACGACGCGTCACCATCATACAGTGTTACGCCCCAACGAAAAGTTCGTCTAAGGACGAAAAGGAGAGCTTCTACAATCTCTTAAGTGCCGTCTTCAACACAACACCAAATGGAGACATTGTCATAGTGATGGGGGATTTGAATGCCAAGGTAGGCAGCGACAACGATGGGCTCAAGCATGTAATCGGGAAGCATGGACTAGGCAACAGCAATGACAACGGCGAAAGGTTTGTGGATTTCTGCAATGCAAACCGCCTTGTGATAGGTGGCACCATGTTTGAGCACAAGACCTGCCACAAAGTCAGCTGGGTTTCCAATGACAGGCAAGCAACCTCCAACCAAATTGACCATTTTGCTATCAGCCGCCGCTTTAGAAGTAGTCTCCTGGACGTCCGAAATAGACGAGGGGCAGATGTGGGGATAGTACGTGATCACCATCTTATGGTAGCTACTCTCCAACTACGCACTGCTGCAGTTCGAAGATCCCACGACAACACAAGAATGCCCAGGTTCAACATCGATATACTTAGTGATCCCTCAGTGCGCCAACAATTAAGGGAGCACTTTTCGCAAGGTGTGGAAGCAATCAGCAGCTCAATGCCCGCAACCATCCAAGACCATTGGTGTGCTGTGAAAAATGTTTTTACATCTGGTGCTGAAAGAATTGTCGGTCGATCGCAGGGAAGACATAAGGCGTGGCTTTCCGAGGATACCTGGAGACGGATTGACGAACGAAAACAGCTAAAAGCTCGCGTTGCAGCTACCCTAGCAGCAGGGAGAAGCGAGTTAGAGTCCCTATATCGCATGAAGATGAGAGAAGTTGAGCGTAGCGTACGACGTGACAAGCGCAACTACATCAAAGCGCTGGCTACAGAAGCAGAAGAAGCTGCACGGAGGTGCGACAGCAGGACCGTCAACAGAATCACGAAAGAGCTGACAGGTGGTCGTAGCTCCAGCCAACACCCAGTGAAAAGCCTAGACGGCTCCTTGCTCATTTCGGATGAGGACCAGCTCAAGAGATGGAAAGAGCATTTTGCTACGGTTTTGAACCGTGTATTCGCTAGCGATATGCTCCCAAATCAGACTGAGATGCCCGAGGTGAGAAGTTCCCGAATACGCACCACGACTCCCAGTAAAGATGAGATCATTACCGCGATCAAGCCACTCAAAACCAACAAGGCGGTAGGACTTGACGGTAATCCAGCAGAGCTCTTACGAGCAGCGCCAACAACATCGGCTGAGCTTCTGCTTCCACTTATAGATAGAGCTTGGGAAGCTGAGAGCTTTCCTAACGAGTGGAAAAAGGGAATGATCGTCAAGCTTCCTAAGAAAGGAAATTGAATGGAGTGCGGAAAGTGGAGGGGTATCTGCGTGCTGCCTGCTGTAGCTAAGATAATAGCTAAAATCATCCGTGAGCGAATCAAACAACATCTCGAAGACACACTCGATGCCGAAAAAGCAGGTTTCCGCTCTGGATCCTCCTGTGCCGACCACATCAACACCCTGCGGATTATCATCGAACAGTGTGTTGAATATCGATCGCCACTCCACCTGCTGTTCATCGATTTTGAGAAGACATTCGATAGTGTCAACAGGGAGTTTATTTGGCGTGCCTTACGCAGGAGAGGCATTCCCGATAAACTAATTGCTATTATCAAAGCTACATATGAAGGCTCCAAATGTCACGTTCTGCACAGGGGAAGGTTGTCTGAGGAATTTGAGATCCAAAGTGGGGTAAGACAAGGCTGTATCCTTTCACCAATATTATTCCTATTGGTGATTAGCGATGTGCTTCATGCAGCTTTGTCGACGGGAAACGGAGGAATTCGATGGACTCTTACATCTCAACTGAAACATCTTGACTACGCTGACGATGTATGCTTACTTTCCCACAGAATTATGGACCTCCACCAAATGACAGCAGATGTGGAGAGGGAGGCAGGCGTCGTTGGGCTGAAAACTAATACGGCAAAAACTAAAATTATCAGCCTTGGAACTAACTCATCGGCTCAAATATGCATTGCTAGACAACCGGTAGAGAGAGTACCTAGAGGATTTCCAGTATCTTGGGAGTATTGTCTCGACCGATGGTGGAACCGAACTGGATATAGCCAACAGGATCGCCAAAGCAAAGTCCGCGTTCGGTATGTTGTCCAAAATATGGCGAAGCAATGCTATCAGTTTGAGCACCAAGATAAGACTGTTCCGCTCCAACGTTGAATCCGTGCTGCTATATGGTTGCAGCACGTGGAGAGTGACCACTATTATCACCAGAAAGCTGCAAACGTTCGTTAATAGGTGTTTGCGCAATATCTTAAGGATTTTCTGGCCCAATCGTATTTCTAACGAACACCTTTACGAGAGCACGGGTCAGGAACCAATAGGCACAACTATCCAACGGCGGAAGTGGCAGTGGATTGGTCACACGTTCCGAAAGGGTGACAGCTCCATAGCGAACCATGCTATGCAATGGAACCCTTTAACTCAGGATGGCAGAAGACCTGGCGGTCCAAGGAGAACATGGCGCAGAACAGTCGAGAAGGAGGCACGGCAGTTAGGGAAAAGTTGGGGAGAACTCAGACACATTGCCAGAAACCGTACACGATGGCGCGTAGGCGTAGTAGAGGCCCTAGGACCCACAAGGGGATACAGGACATAAGAAGAATGTCTAGTCTTGACATCCCTGCCAAGCTTGACCGTTTGTTCAGAATGACGACGAAGAATTCTTACTACACCATCAAAGTCGGTAAGAACATCACCGAACCGTTCGATGTCAGGAAAAGTCTTAGACAAGATGACGCGCTATCATGCGATCTCTTTAACATAGTACTTGAGAGAATTGTACGAAGCTCACAAGCCAACACCGGAGGTACAATCTTTTGTAAGTCTGTACAACTACTCGCTTATGCCGATGACATTGACATAATCGGAAGAACTCAGCGGGCCGTCAATGGGGCATTTGCGAGTATTGAGATCGAGGCAGCAAAGATGGGTTTAGTGGTCAATGAAAGTCAAACAAAATATATGCTGTCTACGAAAAAGGGCACCCAACATCGGCGTCTTGGACAAAACGCCGCAATAGACAGATATAATTTTGAGGTAGTAAAGGACTTTGTCTACCTAGGCTCTATGATGAGCTCCGGAAATGACATCAGTGGGAAGAGCAAACCAAGAATTACTCTTGCCAATCGTTGGTTCTATGAGTTAAGACGGCAATTCAGTAACAAAGCTCTATCTCGAACTACTAAGGTAACTTTTTATAAGACACTAACCACCCCAGTCCTGCTGTATGGTCAAAACCGGACGAGGATGCCTTTGGTTATTTTGAGAGAAAAGTTCTCCCAGCGATCTTTGGTCCCGTCCGCATAGACGGTGAGTGGAGGAGAAGGTATAATGCCGAACTATACGGCCTGTATAAGGACATCGACTTAGCCAGAAGAGTTCACATACAGCGACTAAGATGGCTGGGTCATTTAGAGCGGATGGAGTCCAACGTTCCCGCTAAGAAAGTCTCCGAATCCATCCTGGATATACGACGCAGTAGAGGACGACCTCGCGGTAGGTGGCGCAAACAAGTGGAGGGGGACCTCAACCAACTTGGCGTGCGCAACTGGAGGCAGCTAGCTTGTAACCGTGCTGGCTGGAGAGGTTTGTAGGTTGAGGACCAGGTCCACCCCGGACTGTAGCGCCACCTAAGTAAGTAAGTATTGCATCATATGAGACTAGTCATTGATATGTCTCTAGACCATCCTTGAGTATATGGATGGAAGTACCCTTTATATCGGAGTTCAGTTTAGTATTGGTGCATGTAAGGAAGGCCTGAAATTCAGTCTGAGGGACAGTGGGACATTTTAAGTGGTTTTGAGAGCTTGTAGTTACATTCAAAATCGAGTTTTTGTATATCCTTATACCGCACAATAATGTAGTGGTTTAGCGTAAGACCTCCAGGTATTTGTGTATTTGCGATGGACTCGTAACCGGTGTTATCAACATGACCTTCAATTTAAAAAGCGATCTTTTCACAGCGTCAGGCAGCTTTTATTTTGGTGACCAAATAGTTCAAGGCGTCTTCAGTAGATCCACCTTTTCTGTATAAACTTGAGTGCATGCTAAATACCTCGACCAGTGTCGACGATGTTTGTCTACTATCGCATAGAATTATGCACGTGCACCAAATGTCCACCGGTTAGTAGCAAAGGCGAATCTAGTGGGACAGTATATGATTTTAGCAAATAATCACAAGTCAGCATGGCTGGACAATCAGATCGTGAGGGCATCTACAAGAAGACAAAGAACCTAGACAACTAAGAAAGACCGCCAACAACTGACTGTAGAGGCCCTCTTGAGGAAGGGTTGCGATACGATTCGAGACATCCATGTCCTGTCAGTAACTATATTAATTAGTAATCCAACTCTCCATGTCGTCGGGTAAGATACGTGATCTTTTGCAGAAGTACTCCAATATTCTTGCCATTCAACCACATGCTGACTAATTCCTGGTAGCAGTGTCAACTGTGCCTTGGTCTCAACGTTTGTAAGACGCTCTTTAAAATACATTCTCGCATCTATCGTGACTCCTAATTTCAAACTGTGAAGGTGATTGTTTCTAACCATTATAAGCATCGCCTCCGTTTTGTGCTCCGCTTTGATGTGACCCACCGTTGGACGGCGCTTGTTGTTTCATTAACAATTTGATCAACCACTTCCAACAATTTCACGGTAACAACTATTGCAATTACATCTGCAAGTCTTACAGTTTTTGACTCCTCTGGTGTTGAGAGCCGTTAGACGTCATCATAATTTTACGCAAAAGTGGTCCATTCTTGTGGTACGCCTCTAGATATCTTATATTCCTTAGAGCCACAGTCGGTATTGTTATTTAGAAATCTTTGCTGTCCATGATCGGATTCCAGATATCATTATTACATGCATTTGTAACGCAAAGAGTTATTGCCGCGCAGTATTTTTTTGAACCCACTTTCCACCTCTTTCCCCTTCGTGTCATCTCATTTGCTGCTTTTACCGCATCTATCGTTGAGCGTGCCTTCCTTAAACCACTTTGCTGTTCCGACAGTCTTCCCTCATCTGCTTCATGTCTATTGCAGAGGATACACGATAGACGATTTTTCCGGCAGTTATAGCATGCAGATTGATCGATATAACGAGAGCTCATTTGTTGTTCCCTTTGGGAAGGCGTACTAGTCGTTCTCGCTCCATTGTTTTGAAAAATTTCCCTCCTTCAGGTACGAGTTATACACGTCGACGAAGATATCTAGGCGCATTTTAATTGCTGCTTTGAGGACCCGGATGGGGGATGTTGTCGAGTCCCGAGGCCTTACAGTCTCAAGATTTTTTTTTTCCAAATCTCCATTCGGTCCTCTACGGTGACCATGTCAATCTTGGGTGTTGGGGTGATGTGGAAATAATCCAGTAATGGCATTCTTAAGAAACTCTGCGCAAGTAGAGATCGATGACTTTCCTGTCTTGAAGTTTTTCATCACTATCTGGTACGTTGCCCTCAGAGGTTGTGGTCAGCATCATTTCACATTTCTAGAAAATACTTTCGTTTACTTTTCTGGATGGCTGCCTTGGACTCATTACATGCAGAATTGAAATGCTGTTTAAGTTTGTTTGAGGTATTTCCGCATTCCACCATACGAATAGACTGACCTGCTTCACAGGCTCTATTAATCTCACTCTTGGCTTTCGTATTGTGCTGATGTGCAACCTTTTCAAAGAGTTTTTGATATAGTTTGAACCGCATCTGTCATTTGAAATGATAAGTTATACTTTTTGTAGAGATACTGGCTTTGAATTCCCCTTTTCGGCAGAACTGTTAAGGTTGTGTCATGTTTGGAAGAAGACATGCCGTTTCAACAAACAAACATTTCGATCAGCCACGGCAAGCGACAGTCCATTCAAACTCAGGGTACACCAATCTCTTTTAGCATGAGAAAGCCATATCGTATTGAATTCCTTTATTTCTCTGAAGTGGAGAGTTTCATCTAAGCTCTTAAAAATGCTGTACCAATGTGAGAATACACATGTCGCACACTTCACATGGCTAAGTGGAATCCGTCACATTCCATACTGCCAACGAAGATGAAAAACTCTTCCACTTACAAGGCGTAACCTAGGAGTAGGATACTTCCAATGCCATCGATTGATAGCAGTGTAACATCGCCACAAGACTCCAATCGAGTTGTGACCAAAACCAGCATTTGATTCGAATCAGTTTGCTCTCGAGCAAGTGCCAAGGTTACCGGAAAAAAAAACTAAACTTCCTAACTCCCTTTCTAATGGCAAATTTCATTGCAATGCATTAGGCAAAAACTTCAAATCAAACAGCAGCAGTACCAGGAGAGCGTTCCAGAGTGCAGAGTTATGTTGTTGCCAAGACACTTATTTTGCCTCCCTCAAGCTGCCGCTGCTGTTGCTCCTGCTGCTGATGCTGCTGGTGCTGCTGCTGCATTATCGCCACTAAATCTCTGCTGCTTTGGAATCCTGATTTAGAAACAGCCACCATGGTGAGGAACACTAGTAATTGCTGAACGATGGAAAAGCACAAGCAGCCAGACAAAAAAATAAGAGACTGATGCTGCTCTGCAACAGCAAGGTGATCCCTGATGTGCAGCAAAACATCTTTGGGGGTATGAAAAGCATGACTTTTCCAACACAAGAGGCGATTTTCCATCGATAAAGTCGTGACAGTGGCATGGGCTGTGCAGTCTGCAGTGCTGGGTGCTGGTGCTGTGTGTTACCTGAACACATCTAGGTACCACTGTTTTGGTGCCCAGCAGTAGGAGTTCTCGCGCAGTGGGTGATTTGGAGAGACCAAGACTTCTGCACTTTTTTGTTGCTCCCCCCACACACAATTGGCCGCGCCAACGAACGGACAGACGGACGACAGAGAAAGAGCGAGATAAGCATCTTGGAATCAAAATTGCAACCTGGACAACACCAGGCTGTTGGGCTGTGATTTTAGGAGAGAGACCTGTCAAAAGACATTACCTGGCCTGGCCTGGTATGGTGGTGGGTAATAATCGACCCCGAAGCCATGGAAAGGGAGAAGAGGTGCATAGTTCTTGCACACCGGCTCACACCTTCGCGGAATCAATTAATGCACTAGGGGACGGGGCAAGGCAACATGACCACCGACGCGGCGGCGACTATGTCCCTGTAGCCAATTGCGAGCGTTCAAAAGGGTACAAGAAAATGGGCGGCGCATGGAAAACTTTTATTCTTTGCTCAACGTTATGCTAATGCGTCGTCCCCGTCGTCATCGCATAAAAAGTGGGGGTGCGCTCACATGGAGCAGCCACGGCGCATGGTGGTGGTGGTGGTGGTTAGTGTATGCACCAACGACGCGACAAAGCGGTTCGGCTGCTTCCATTGTTGTTTCTCACACATCAACGGTGGCGGCTGGAATTGTACCTGAATTTAGTTTCTCTATATTTCACCAGGCCGACCGCTGTGTTCACGGTAATGACTGGAAAAATTATGTACACTTCACGGCGGTTAAAAAAAAAAAGTGAAATTTAATGAGAATATGATTATGATGGACAAAATGATTTCCGACGAAACCACCGATGGGGAACAACATGTATTTTCCACAAATTATGAGTTATTGGTCAAGCTTCCGAAAATTTGTAAAAAAATTTACTTAGCTACCAAGAGGTCATTCAGGAGGATCAGCGAAATGCAAATGAAGTCGTAATGAGTCGTGGATGCCGCTGCTGATACGGCGTCGAATGTCATTCTCTACGATCTGTCCAGGGTAGATTGAAAAAAAGGTGGAGTGTCTTCCTAATTCCTCTAGAGTCCTCTAAGCGGAACTACTGGCAATCCGTGGGGCATGTCGGACAATGCGACACAACTCGACACCCATAAAAAATATCGCCGTCTTAATCGATAGTCAGATTGTTATCAAAGCTCTAGTTTAGGTTCATCAAGTGTAAAGGGGAACTCTCCTTGTTAGGTTCGCGGACCAAAATTAGTCTTCTCTAGATGCCTGGTGATAGCAATGTAGAGGGGAATCAGCGGGCTGTCTAGCTAGCGAGGAGAGGATCAGTCGTTGACAGATCCATTGCAGAGATAGTTTGCAGCATTGGAGCCATCAAGAAGGATATCCTCTCACAGCTTCATCAATAGTCAATGAAAGGTGGAAGAGGTTACAGAACTGTGTCATATCTTGGTAGATTTGGACAAACTACGACTGAACCAGAATACAAAATCTAGAGAACAAGACTCGGGCAGACGACGTAGGCTATGCTATCGTACTCTACCTTAAAGTCCATGAATAGGTGGTATAAGGAAATATTAAATGTTTTCCGTCCCCTGATCAATTTTTGATTTACCTGGGATGAAGACGGCTCTAGCGTATGGAGTTATCCTATATTGTACGATAGGGGAGAGTATCTGATAGGATGTACTCAATAGTGTTATGCCCTCATAATTGCTGTACGTTGTGATATCTCCTCTCCTGTATATATGGCAGATGATGTCTTTATCTCTGACATTTCATCATGCTTCCATACGTGCACATGGTGTAAAGCTGACCATCAATATCTCAGCAGCTCAGCAGATTAGCCATCGGCTCCAGAGGCCTTATTATGTTTAAGTCGTCTTATGGCTTTTGTACTTCTTCCATGCTTGGTGCGGCGGCAGTATGGAGTATTTGGCTTGTATTTGTGGAGCCTTCAATTCTTCGGTGAACTGGCTGTTTGGCGATTCATTGAAGTGCACTTCCCATGGCTTCAATATGCCTTCAGGATCGTCCTTGCAGAATGTGCAAGGTGGTGTATATTTTGTCATACCACAGCACAGACTCCCTGGTATAATCTCCGCGCCTGAGACGATCGTCTCTGTCTGTAGCGATGAACTCTCTTTTCTTCTCTTCTGAGCTCTGTATGCTCAACTTCGCGCGCTAGCGCTTTTTGAGATTACTGCAATGTTCGGCATGCAATATTTATGTTTAGTTGTTAGTTTGCATACATCATCAAACCAGTCGCTCCAATCTGTGTGATTTCTGCCTAAGATGGAGTCGGCAGTACTAATAGTAGTTTTAAGGTGTGCCCATTTCTCTTCTACGACCGGCACCCTGGCCCCAAGACTTACTCTTCTCTCATTGAGCTCCTCGAAGGAGAGTCAGCTCGTTAGAAAAAATTTCCAGATTGTGGTTTATAATCGCCTGTACTTGAGAGCATCGAACACTGCGTGGAACAACTCCACTTTCGCATTCGCACAGTGGCAAGAGTACTTCATGATCTGAACATACACAAATTTGCTGGTCATCTCATCCATTGTTCTAAAGAGGTGTTCTTTCTCATTGGCAACACCACTGCGCAAGCTTTTCATCAAGAGCCGATGGAAAACAGCATTTGTCCAGCCAGTTTTAAAAAAGATGCATCCTCTTTTTTCCCCCAGCTATCGACCCATTGCACTAAAATCCCTTCTTACCAAGGTCATGGAACGCTGATAAATCAACTCATGAAATATCGTGAGTCGCGAATACTCCCTAATGACCTTCACTGGTAATCTGATAACTTATCTCACCGAAAAATGGAACCAATTCCTGCATCACCTTCAAGAACACAAGATTGCTATACTCGAGATTTCTAAGGTCTTTGACGGAGTTTGGCTGCAGCACATTTGTTGAAAATGGATTTCAATGAGGCTCTGGACACTGCTGTAATTAGGTCGAGCCTTGTGAAGATCTACATATCACTTTTAAACGAGATATCTAGAGTCAATGCGGTGACCATCTACTGGGTACTAGGCCATATGGATATCGAAGGAAACGAAAGGGCCGATCAGCTTGCTAGGAAGAGGTCGGCGCTGCATGTATCGCAGGCTCTCCCTTCTGTAGTGATCCCAATTAGTTCCTTACGGAAGAAAAAAGAAGATGAAGCTGGGTTCATGCGGACATATGCGCAACGGCCAGGGCGCTATGGCCGGCCTTTAGCAAGAAAAGGTCAACCTCTCTGGTGAAACTTAGTCATGCATTATGTCACGGGTAATTTCCGTCATAATTACTGGTCACTATGCCATTGGCCACCCTGATGGAATGCAAATCTCAGTACTCTTAAGAAAGACAGTAGGCTCCTTTTTAATATTGCTAAAAGCTCCCGTGAGATGGCCGATTGGGACTCCTATAAACTGTCTCTCAGGAAATACAAAATCTCACTGAGGAAAGAGCAACGACGATCCCGGAGACTCTTCTGCGACAGCATTGCAGAGTCCTCGGAACCTTCCAGGTTGCGGAAAATCCTCTCTAAAAGCCCTTCTATACCCAGCTACCTTTTGCATCCGGATGGTCACTGGACCTCCTCTGCTGAGGAATCCATTGACATCTTACTGGATACTCACTTTCCTGGTAGCTCCCCTGTTGCTGTCTCGCGAATGGTAAATAACCCCCTCAACCTTGCAGCAACTCCTTAGTCTTGGTAACTACAGAAAAGATCCGATGGGCCATGCGCACTTTCAAACCCTTCAAGTCCCCAGGACCTGACGGTATTATTCCAGCTGAAATTCAGCAATGCCAGGACATTGTGCTTCCATGGCTCAAAGTCATCTTGTCGGGCTGTCTAAATCTGGTCTATATTCCCAAACTATGGACCGAGGTTGAAGTCATATTCATACCTAAGGCAGGAAAGAGCTCGCACGTGGAACCAAAGGATCTCCTACCTGTCAGTCTATCGTCCTTTCTGCTCAAAACTTTAGAAAGGTTAATTGATATCCATCTTCGGCAAAGTATTAGCCCAGCTTTGCTCTCGCCGTCCCAACATGTGTACTGTAAAGGCAAATCGGTTGATACAGCCTTACACTCGCTTGTGCGCATCATTGAAAAATCCTTGAGCATCAAAGAATACACCATGGTGGCTTTCCTTGACATTGAGGGAGTTTTTAACAATGTCAAATCAAAGACGATTACCGACGCACTTGCAAATCTGAAAGTGGATACTTCGCTCGGAGTGTTGATCAATCAATTGCTTACATGCAGGATTATTAACACACAGCTGGGCAGAGCATCGGCCAGGAGAATTGCTCGCTGCGGTACACCTCAAGGTGGAGTCTTGTCACCTCTTCTGTGGAACCTGGTAGTAAATGAGCTACTGATGGACCTGGATACGTCAGGTTGTAGAGTGATCGCCTATGCTGATGACATTGCTATTGCTGCCTCCGGTAAACACCCGGACACTCTCAGGGAAATCCTCCAATATGCTCTACTTCGGCTCACCAGATGGGCCTCCAAATGTGAACTGGGGATTAATCCCCATAAATCGGAACTCGTTCTCTTCACGAGGAAATATAAAGTTCCCCTCATAGACCCTCCTAAGATAAATGGCACCAGTCTCACTTTCTCTGAAACCGCAAAATATCTGGGTCTTATTTTTGATAGGAAATTGAACTGGAAAGCAATGGACTACTAGAATGCGTCAAGAAAGCTAATGTAGCTCTCTATTCCAGTAAAAAGGCTATAGGTAGGAGCTGGGGTTTGAAACCTCAAATCACTCATTGGCTGTACGTGTCCGTAATCAGGCCTATGCTACTCTATGGCGTGATCGTATGATGGCCTGCTCTTGACAGGTCTGTCCATCTCACCCAACTAGCTAGGGAGCAAAGATCTGCATGCATTTTCATCAGTGGTGCACTAAGAACTACTCCCTTCGCGGCACTGGACATCTTGTTCAACCTGCTACCTTTAGATATTTTCGGCAAACAGATGGCTGCCTGTGCGGCCATCCATCTAAAAGCCTCCTTTCAGTGGTCTAGCTATCGCTTTGGCCACTCCTCGAACCTCGATCCTTGATCTTCTCAAATTCAAACACGAAAACACGGACTACACCCCGCCGATTCTGAGATTTGACCGCAACTTCCCCACGAGTATCGATGGTAGTTCGGTTCAGTTCTTTACAGATGGCTCTAAGACGGAGGGCGGTGTGGGTTGTGGTGTTTTCTCCGAAAAGCTCAATCTAAGCATCTCGTTCCGCCTCCCTGATCATTGTAACATTTTCCAGGCGGAAATCATGGCGATTAAGGAAGCTCTGTCCTGGCTGAAATGTAATGTATTATCTGTCAGGGATATTAGCATTTTCACTGACAGCCAAGCGGCAATCAAGTCCCTGGAATCGTTCTCCTTCACTTCAAAGACCGCCTTAAACTGTCGTTTATCTCTTATGGAGATGTCAGAGCAGTTCAACATTCACCTTTGCTGGGTGCTGGGCCATAGAGACATTCCATGTAACTGCAGGGCTGACGACCTCGCCAGACAGGCTACCACTCTAAGGATTCTGCCTGACAGGCAAGCCCCGGGTATGCCCCGCGCTACTTGTAAGTATCTACTAAAGCTGAATGCTATTAGCACGACCAACCTCAAATGGGAAAACGGCGCAACGTGTCACATTTCGAGACAGATCTGCCCTAAGCTGGATCAAAAATGTAGTGCCGATCTGGTCAAGTTAAAGCGAACACAAATCAGCTGCGTTGTCGGTGTTCTCACTGGACACTGTCTTATAGGCCAACACGCCAAAAGACTTGGTCTCTTCTCCAATGACTTCTGCAGAAGCTCCAGGGTCGAGGAGGAGGAGGAAACTATCCTTCACTTCCTATGCACTTGTCCACCCCTGTCGCACAAAAGAATGCTCCATCTAGGGTCCCCCTTCCTTGACGATCTCGCCGATCTGGCGTCCTTAGACGTCATGAGCATCCATTGCTTTATCAAAAGCTCCGGATGGTTTTGTTAGACCCTGAGTGGCCTAATGGTTGATCCATGGTATCACAAAGGACCTTCACTGGTCTAAGTGTGTCTGCATTCTCGTGTGGACAGCCCACCTGATTGATTTTTTTTTTTTTTGATTTATGTCCTGTATCCCCTTGTGGGTCCTAGGGGCTCTACTACGCCTACGCGCCATCGTGTACGGTTTCTGGCAATGTGTCTGAGTTCTCCCCAACTTTTCCCTAACTGCCGTGCCTCCTTCTCGACTGTTCTGCGCCATGTTCTCCTCGGACCGCCAGGTCTTCTGCCATCCTGAGTTAGAGGGTTCCATTGCATAGCATGGTTCGCTATGGAGCTGTCACCCTTTCGGAACGTGTGACCAATCCACTGCCACTTCCGCCGTTGGATAGTTGTGCCTATTGGTTCCTGACCCGTTCTCTCGTAAAGGTATTCGTTAGAGATACGATTGGGCCAGAAAATCCTTAAGATATTGAAAAAGTGGACAGCCCACCTAACCTAACCTAACCTATGCCATTGGCATTCATGCGAAACAACTCGGTGTACTGCACAACGACTATTGTAGAAGTTGCGGGGACGAAAAAGAAATTGAATCTGCTGTGTGATTGTCCTGCCCTATCCGTCAGAAGAATGATGACTATTGGTAGTTACTTCTTCTCGGAGCTGGAGGACTTAGGTAATGTTGAGCTGATGGACCTCCTAAGATTCATATCACTCTTTTTGTGGTTTTAACAGCTGACTAGCTCTACAGTGTTTCCAGGGTTAACTAATTGGGGACATAATGGAATGGAATGGAAATGAAATTATGGAATCAGCTCTTAATAGTCTCGGAAAATGGGCTAGAGGGCGTGGACTGCACGTCAACCCGGATAAAGCAGAATTGGTGCTCATCAGCAGAAAATACAAGACACCACCCTTCAAACTGCCTAAGTTGGCAGAGGTGGAACTTTCCCTTTCGGATCGCGTTAGGTATAATGCTACACAGAAAGAGGTTCTAGCTGTACTTAAAGCTGCGGAATTACTTGAAATGGCATCAATATCAAACAAGAATATTGTCATCTATATTGACAGTCAGGCTGCGCTAAAGGCGCTAGAGTATAACGTCACTAAATCTGAGATAATGCTTAAGGCATTATGTACGCAAGACCGTGACAGATTATGTTGAGTACCTGGACACTGCGATATAGAAGGCAACGAAAAAGCCGACGTCCTGTCCAAAAGAGCAGATGCCTGCTGTCCAAAAGAGCAAGATGCGTGGCTAAGGGAATTATCCGTGATAGAATCATTAGATGTCTGTAGGTACTGCAATGACATACATGTGTTAGAGGACATAACACATAAACTCTGTGAATGCCAAGCCATTGCCAGTACAGGGCTAAAGTATCTTGAAAGATACTTCTTCGATAACTTAGAAGTGGTAAGGTCCTTGAACTACAACAATGACATTTTCAAATTCTGTAGGGAAATTAAGT
This sequence comes from Brachypalpus laphriformis, assembly GCA_945910035.1. Lineage (NCBI taxonomy): Eukaryota > Metazoa > Arthropoda > Insecta > Diptera > Syrphidae > Brachypalpus > Brachypalpus laphriformis. Next base: position 112,091,527 of record OX246753.1, on the reverse strand, counting down.
ATATGGGAGAAATGGTTTAGGTCTTTTTGCCGTGAAGGTTTCCTAGGGATCACGGTGGACCCACCTTGGTGCGTAGTATTTTTATGAAAAGCTCATAACCCTTCTGAACCTTACATCTCTCTTCCGGAAGTCCTTTTAAGTCGAACACACATATGTGTCCAAAAGAGTTCCAATGTGCAATAATCTTTCAACACCAGCATTATAACAAATTCCTGCTTTTTAATAATTAAGTACTTAATAATTCTCTCACCGATATTTTTTATTTTTGGACAGGTCCGTTCACTAAATATGGTACACCAAAACTGGCCTGTAAGTGATAACTATTCGACGACGAAACAATCAAATGTGAGTGTCAATTTATTTTTCACAATTTTTCTCTTCCTACCCCTTATCCTTCACCCATTTCAAGTAGTTAGTTGTTATCCTTATGCTCCCACCCCCTCCTCGGGCTAATTTCCGGACAAATATTCAAATCCAGAACGGACAAACAAAACAGACAAACAAACAATTTTTGAAGTGTTGCGTTGTCAAAGCAATTGCTTCTTCCTGCCGGCATATCACCTACTATGTCCTGCTCCTCCTGTTGGGGGTACTCTACAATTGAAAAATGGAAAATATTTGCTTTTCATTTTCATACATTGCAAAGTTTTATTTCACTTAGTTTGAATGCATTTCCAGAGTGGGTTGTTTCTCTGTGACATACCAACACAACACACACACATCGCATATGGGTAGTGTGCCTGTGGAAGAAAAAAGAAGAAAATATTCCTAAGGACATCTCGTTAAGTCTCTTTTGCTCACTCCTCGGGTTGTTGTTTTCCTCGAAGAAGGAGTGTTTGCTAAGCTTTTCTTTTTAAACCCTTTGTCGAACGATACAGTGTCAAGAACCTCTTAAAATGGACACCCTATTAGGAGACCGGAATCTGTCTCATGTCACCACACAATGCGCATATTCTTGAAGGAGAGTATTCTCGTCGTCGTCGTCGTCGTGTCGTTTGAATGAAGGAAATTAATGGATGCCATTGCAGCAAATGGGTGGGTGGAGTATGCATAGATGAGCAACGTGTACGTAAGGACATGTAATGCATATACACAGCCGGTGTGAATAATTAACGACATTCAAATGAGGTTGAGAAGGGAAAAACGATGCATTGAAGTGTCCTGAGGAGGAAGAGAAATACCTTCTGCATACGCATTCAAAGTGCGAGTGAAGCTTAAGATTGCTGCAAAATGTATAGAAATTCAGAACAGTAGTCTATTTTAAGATATTTTCAAAAGGGACAGAGTCTGTGACCGCCGCCTCTCAAATGTCTGGAATACCAATGTTGTGCAGAAATGGCAATAAACCACCTTGGTGGAATACTAACATAGCAAACTCCGAAATGACAGTAGGAAACAGTTCAATATATCTAAGTCTTCACGATCTCCAGAAGACTGGGACAACTATAAGAACAGCCTCAGGGTTTTCAAAAAAGAGATAAGGAAAGCTCAGCGAGAATCATGGAGATTATTCTGTAGCAATATAGAAAGGACAAACGATTCTAGTAGATTGAGAAAAATACTTTCCAAATCTCCTCATATCCCTAGTTTTATCCAGAAACCTAACGGGGACTGGACCATGTCCACAGAAGAAACTTTAAACCTCCTCATGGACACGCATTTCCCAGGAAACTCGATAGATACAAACATATCTATACCCCAACACCACTCAATCATGGACGTTCCGGCGGGAATAATAAACACTCATACAATTCATTGGGCTGTTAATAGTTTCCTTCCATACAAATCTCCAGGATTAGATGGTATTACACCAGTAGAACTGTAAAAGGGCATAAAACCCTTAGCCCCGTGGCTCTATGTAATTTTCAAAAGCTACCTTAAATTCGTCTATACCCCATCCTCATGGAAAAGAGTTAAGGTGGTCTTCATCCCGAAATGCGGTAAAACCTCACACTACACTCCGAAAGATTACAGGCCAATTAGCCTCTCCTCTTTCTTTCTAAAAACGTTAGAAAGGCTAATTGATAACTATATTCGTTCTAAACTCAAGGTTCAAATCTCACCTAACTCCCAGCATGCTTACCTTGATAGTTAACTTAACTGGAAACAGAATATTCTAGACCGCACCAAGGAAGCATAATTCGCCATCTACACCTGTAGAAAGGCTATAGGTCCTAAATAGGGTCTTCTACCTAATATAATCCACTGGTTGTACCTGGCGGTGGTCAGACCAGTTCTGCTTTATGGTGTTCTCGTCTGCTGGCCTGCACTCGGAACAAGGTGCAACACAAACTCTATAGAAAGAGTACAGCGATTAGCATGTAGGTGCATCACAGAAGCTCTCAGGTCCACTCCCACAGCCGCCTTCGAAACCCTACTCAATATCTTTCCAATTGATATCTTTGGGAAATTGGTAGCATTTAAAGCAGCCCTAAGACTTAGAAAATCTCTCCAGTGGTCAAGTTCACGAATCGGCCACATGAAAATTCTACAAAACTCCAATCTCAGAGAAACAGATTATATATCCCCATTTATTGATTTCAACATCAAATATAACACCACCATCCCTGACAGATCCGCATGGGATGACGGTACCATTCTAAATGACGCCGCAATCGATATCTTTACAGATGGTTTCAAAACATCGGAGGGCACAGGCTTGGGTATTTTTTCGGAAGTACCTCTGATAAACGTAGCTCTCCGACTTCCGGACCACTGCAGCATTTTTGAAGCGGAAGCTCTTTGTACCCTATAGATGGTAGGTTTATCGTCAGTCAGCGATTAAAGCTCTGGAAACGCCAACAATAAGATCTAAGTTGACCAAACATTGTCTCTTAATGAGATTGCGGACAGATGCAATATAATTCTGTGCTGGGTCCCGGGACACAGAGACACTCCAGGCAATTGTAAAGCAGATGAACTAGCTAAACAAGGCGCCGTACTACCTCTAGCTGTCAACAGAGAGGTACCGGCACCCCCAATACAAACGATGAAACTTCATATGTTTAACGAAGCGCAAGCTACTGTAAACGACAGATGGAGTAATCTGTCTACGTGCGTATCGACCAGAAATATCTGGCCTCTCTTAGACGCAAAGAAAACCAAAAAACTCCTTTCATTAAATAGAAGGAACATAAGCCTCACAGTAAGAATAATCACAGGACACTGTTTGTTAGGTAGACACGCCACTAGAATGGGAGTCCCAGCAAATGATTACTGTAGAAGTTGCAGAGATGAAGAGGAAGAGGAGAACAATCTCTACCTCCTCGGCACATGCCCAGCGCTAGCTACCCTGAGAAAGAAAATATTAGGGGAATACTTCTTTGAAGACTTAAGTGACCTGTCTAACAGAAACATTATAAACTTAAACAGATTCATAAGGAAATCCAATTGGTTTAGTCTCTACACCTGTACGGTCCACCTAGGTATGAAGGGCTTGATTGAAACAGTCACCCCACGTAGTCAACACCCTGCATAGCAGTACTTAGAGTTCGATTGAATCAGTCACTCTTTTACGCGTATGCATCTCCACACCTGCACGGTTTACTTCCCAATACTACCTACAAAACAGTACTGGGGGTTCGATTGAATCAGTCACCCCCAATACTTGTTTGTACACTATATCTTCCCGGTATACACCGACTTAGGGTTGATTGAGTCAGTCACCTTCTCTAGCCACTTCAGGCATAGTTATTCTCACCCAACACCCTCCTGAGAAAGGTTAAGGTTCCCCCGGTAACCGGAGATTCTCCGGTCCCAACTCTACGTGGTATAACAATGAACCCAAGTGGTCTAAGTGTGTCTTGACCCTGTCAGGGCAGCCACCTTACATAACCTAACCTAACCTAATGTTGTGCAGAAGCCTAAGTAACCTACTCCAGTCTCTATAAAACTAAGGCACCGAAAACTCAAAAGCTCCGTTTCAGAAACATATACACTATCTGTGATAAAGAAACAGGACAGTAAATGGTTCGTTTACAAAGCAACATTTCCAGATATCAGCACGAGGACCATATCAGCCTGCCAGCTTCTTTCTGCAAAGCAGGGACTGCAGCGTGCCATTGGATGAGGCACTAGTCATACTCCCAAAGGATAAATGCTTAAAAGGAGACAGTCTATCTAACCACTATCTAGATGACAGCTGGACAGGCGAATTTGGTTTGAGCATCTTCAGTGACTTACTTTATTCAGAGTATAAATATTTGTCATCAAAATAAATAGCCCATAAAATGAAAGACTTCAAAATCAGTCGTTGGGTAAGTTAACATGTTTTCAGAATTAGCAAAACAAAACTTGTCAACATAATGCTCCACCCTCGTAAGGAAAAAGCGGGGTTAAGGCAGCAAACCCCCCTCACTAGCCATGCTTTATACCACTTAGTGTGAGTAAAGTTTCAAAAAGCATTTGTTGTGACAAAACAGAAGTTGAAGGGTCACAATAGTCTCAGACTTCTGAGAGGAATCGCATTGCTGGACATTGAAACTGTGACTAGGACTTCTGAAAGTGAATTTCAGAATCGGTTAACAAACTGAGCGTACTTTGTTATTTTTTTCAATTGAAATTTATGCGTGCTTTCGCACGTCTTCTAATCGTAGATAGATGGCGCTACAGTCCGGGTGAACTTGGGCCTTGTCTCAATCAACAAGCCCCTCCAGCCGGCTCGGTCATTAGCCATCTATTCCAGTTGCTTGAGATCCATTACCACTGTTGCCACCTCTACTGCATCGTCCATTCATGCATTTAAAGACTTTCCGGGTTGGAGCGTTGGTGTCCATTCAATGTTCATGTCCAAGTCATCTTATTCTCCTCCACTCCCCGTCTACGCAGACGGGTCCAAAGTTCACTCGAAGAATCTTTCCGACAAAGAAACCAAAGACATCTTCTACTGACGTAGCGCTACAGTTCGGGATGAACCTGGGTTTCAACCAACAAATCTCTCCATTTAGCTCGGTCTTTAGCTAATTGCCTCCAGTTGCGCACTCCAAGTTGGTCGAGGTTCCCTTGAACTTGTGCGCGCCACCAACAGCCAGGAGGTCCTATTCTGCGTCGTCCCTCGGGATTAGATTCAAAGGCTGTGTGGGCCGGAGCGTTGGTGTCCATTCGCTCTACATGTCCTAGCCATCTCAGACGTCCAATACGCAGTTTTTTGACTAGGTCGATGTCGCTGTACAGCTCGTATAGTTCGTGATTGAATCTTCTCCTCCAAAACCCGTCAACACAAACGGGACCGAAAATCTTACGAAGAATTTTTCTCTCGAAGCGACCAAGGATATCTTCATCCTCTTTTAATAAAGTCCATGTTTCAGCGCCGTAAAGCAGGACTGGGATGATTGGGGTCTTATCAGAGTCTCCTTAGTTGATCGAGATAGGGCTTTACTGTTGAATTGCCTTATAAGCCCAAAAAAACAGCGATTGGCAAGAGTTATTCTTCGATTGATTTCTACGCTGATTTTGTTAGTAGAATTTATAGCAGAGCCAAGGTAGACAAAGTCCCTTACTACCTCGAAGTTATAGCTGCCCACGGTGACGTTTTGTCCAATTCGTCGGTGTTGGTTTTCCCTTCTAGTTGACAGCATATACTTGGTTTTGCCCTCGTTTATCGCCAAACCCATTTTGGCCGCTTCCGCCTCAATGCTTGCAAAAGCACCGGTGACAGCCCGCTGAGATCTTCCGATAATGTCTATATCGTCGGCGTATGCAAGCAGTTGTACAGACTTGTAATAGATTGTGCCTCCGGTGTTGGCTTGTGAGTTCCGCACAATCCGTTCAAGTACAATATTGAAGAAGTCACATGACAGCGCGTCACCTTGTCTAAAGCCTTTTTTGACATCAAAGGTCTCGGTGAGGTCATTACCGACCTTGATGGAGCAGCGAGCGTTCTCCATCGTCAGCCTGCACAGACGGACAAGTTTGGCAGGGATGTCAAAACTAGACATGGCTTTATAAAGCTCTTCTCTATAGATGCTGTCATAGGCGGCCTTCAAATCGATAAAGAGGTGGTGAGTATCGATTTGTAATTCTTGAGTTTTCTCCAGGATCTGCCGAAGTGTGAAGATTTGATCAATGGTGGACTTTCCTGGCCTCAAACCGCATTGATAGGGTCCAATCAGGCTGTTGATGAACGGTTTCAGGCGATCACATAATATCGCAGAAAAGATCTTATATGCGATGTTGAGGAGACTGATGCCTCTTTAGTTGGCGCACTTGAGGGGGTTTCCTTTCTTGTGGATCGGGTAAGCGTTGCTGAGATTTCATTCATCAGGCATACACTCGTCTGACCAAATCTTAGAGATGAGTTGGTGTATGCACTCTACCAATTCATCACCAGCTGCCTTGAAAAGTTCGGCCGGTAAGCCGTCAGGTCCAGCAGCCTTGTTGGATTTTAGCTTTGATATTGCTATCCTCACTTCGTTTTGGTCAGGTGGACGGAGATTTTGACTATCATCGTCTATGTTGAATGGGACATTCTGCCTGACAGCGGGATGTTGGTCTCCGTCGCCGTTATACAGTCTGTAGAAGTAGTTTTTCCATATTCTCAGCACCGACTGTGATTCTACTACGAGGTTTCCATTGTACTGTATATTGCTTCCCTGACACGTTCTTTTTACCTTTTGGTAAAACTTCCGTACATTGTTCCTGGAGTATAAACTCTCAATATTCTCGATCGCGCGCTTCTCATGCTCTTTCTTCTTCTTTTGGAGAAGCCGATGTTCTTCCCGTCTCTTTTGTTCGTAGAGCTCACGAGCAGCTCTCGTCTTCCTTTGCAGCGCCGCTTTGTATGCCTCTTGTTTTGCTGCATGCACTCGCCGGCATTCTTCGTCAAAATAGTGGTTTCGCGGTGGTGGGCGAGCGAGACCCAGCACATCATTCGCGGCGTTTCTAATGGCATGTTGGCAGCGTTGCCACTGATCTTCGGTACTTGATGCTGCCGGCATAGGGGTGATTGAGAGATTTCGGGATACGCGTTCAGCGAAGAGTCTGGCGGTCTCTTGCGATTGTACCTTCTCGACGTTAAATTCTCTCACAGTGATTCTTCTTTGTTGCTCAGTTTGGGATATCCGCATTCATACCTTGGCTACAACAAGGTAATTATCCGAGTCTATGTTACCCGCTCGGAAGGTCTGGACATCCAGAATACTGGAGGCATGCCTTGCGTCGATCGCAATATGATCAATTTGGTTGATAGTTACATGATCATTGGACCGCCATGTCTGCTTATGAATATCGAGATAAGGAAACCATGTGCTTGCTATGGTGCCATTTCGCTCCACTGCGAAATCAATTAGCCTAAGTCCGTTATCAGACGTGGTGTCGTGTAGGCTATGCTTACCGACTGCCCTACCAAAGACGTCCTCCTTTCCTATTTTGGCGTTAAAATCGCCCAATACGATTTCAATGTCGTATTTAGGACATTTCTCGTATGTTTTGTTGAGGAGCTCGTAGAAACAATCTTTGGTGGCAGGGTCCTTTCTTCCGTGGGGGCATGAACACATATTAGACTTACTCGTATGTTAGCGAATTTCCCCTTAATTCGGATAGTTATAATACGCTCGTTCACGTGTCGGAAGCTTAAGACTGCTTGCTCAAGTCTGCCGCGTATAACAAATCCGCATCCGAATAAGTGCTGCCTGTTGCTCCTGTAGCAATCACCGTAGTATATGTTTCTCATCTTCTTTTTGCCCGGCCCACCCCATCGCACTTACTGGATGGCGGTTATATCTGCTTTATAGCAGTCTAGGGCCTCTTCTAATTGTTTGGCTGCACGTGGTCTGTAAAGGGACAGAACATTCCACGTACAGATCCGAAGGTCGTTGTCCTTATTTCCTTTGCTGGGTTCGTCATCAGTTGAGTCGTGCTTATCCGAAGCCTTTGGTTGTTTCGGAACCATTCGATTTTTTACGTGGTAGGGAAGTTGCCCCGAAGGTACAACCCCCAATCTGGAGGGCCAGTTCCTTTAGTTGTACCCCTAGGACGAGGGGTCAGGTACACCGGTGCCCGTAGTCCAGTACGGGAGTACGAGCGCTGCCGTTGGCCCATTAAGGGCACGTCCGCCACCATCTCTATTCCAATGTCCTGACCAACATGTAATCCGAATACATCGAAGCAGCTCGCGCAAGGTATTCACCAAGTTCAATCTAACTGGAACTAAAGACGCCACCGTTGACTCCGTCTGGGGAATTCGTCCGCTGCCGCCTGGAACAAGAAGAAGTGCTCTAGTGAGAAAGCACTCCCCCCCCCCCTCATCTGCTGCCACCAAGAATCCTCCAAACGGGGTTGGTTAATTTCTTGGATTGAGGTACTAGACATCCAGCTGTCACCGCGTGGAGGTTGAGAGTAGGAGTTGGTGGACCTCAGCTAAATGAAAAGGCTTGTGTTTTCATATAATCGCCCGCACTACCGTTTGACCAGCCTAAAGACATCTTCATCCGCTTGACAAAGGTCCATGCCTCTGCTCGATATGATTAGGGTATTAGGCTCGATGCAGGACTCAGATGATTAAGGTATTGTACAAGGTTACTTTAGTTATTCGAGTAATTGGCAAGATTTATTTTTTGCTTAATTTCCGCGCTAGTGCCATTTCTCCAATTTATTGTGAAGCCTAGGTAGACAAAATCCTTAAATATAAGGATATAAACATTTTCACTGACAGTCAACCGGCAATCAAGTCCCTGGAATCGTGCTCCTTCACTATAAAGACCGCCTTAAATTGCCGTTTTCCTCTTAGGGAGATGACCGAGCAGTTCAACATTCACTTATGCTGGATGCCAGACCACAGGGACAACAGATTATGTGCGCTGAGAGTATGATGTGCCTTTCGTACGGTGTCAGACGAGATAGTATGTGTCATCGCGGGAATGCTACCAGCGGATATCTTGGCTATCGAGCTACAAAGGACATTTGACGCCAAAATTCAGGAACCTCAAGCGTCGGTCAAAAATATCAAGCTGGAAGAAAGACAGCGAAGCATTAGAGCATGGCAGGAGCGATGGAACCAGTCCTCTAAGGGAAGATGGACCCATCGACTTATACCAGATATCCAAAAATGGATGGACCGGAAACACGGAGAGGTAGATTTCTATCTTAGCCAGTTCCTAACCGGACATGGCTGCTTTCGAGCGTATCTCAACAGGTTTGGGCTCGATGAATCTCTCAACGTAGGCGTATTCCATCGAGTATTCAGGTTTGCGAATCGTGCATGAAGATTACACACCCTTTGGCGCAACCAAACAAAAAAAAAACCACAGGGACATTCCAGGAAACTGCAGGGTGGACGAACTCGCCAGACAGGATACAACTCTAAGAATTCTGCCTAATAAGCAAGCCCTCGGGCAGACAGCCAACCTAACCATAAACTATGCACTTTGTTTTGCCCTCGTTCACCGCCAAACCCCGCTTTTGCCTTAATACCCACGAACGCACCTTTCATATCACGCTCTCTTCTTTCGATTATGTCAATTTAGTCTGCGTAAGTAAGTAACTGTACAGACTTTTGATCCGTCTGGAACGGATCGTACGACAACTTCGTAGAAAAGGGATCTCTGCAAAAATGTCTCTGTAGCCACGTGGTTACAACCTTGCAGCATCCCTCATCACTTTTCTTTTCACATCAGCTTTAGACTCCAGATGTTGAATGTTGCTGATCTTAAACGACCTTGCAAGGCGCCTCTTTTGTCCAGATAAATCTCTAGTTTATGGTACGCTATTTTTAATTTTAATGAGTATAAGGACCTTGACAAGAACTTCCCAGAAGAAAAAAACAAGGTAGGGAGAATAAGACCCACACCACTTAAAGGCGTGGCAATCAACGCGAAAATATACACTGCCAACGCGCAACTAATCGGTTGATTCGTAAAATTCCTTGCAGCTTTCCTGCGCACATCACGAAAAGAAGGAGTTACCCCCATCGATGGCAACGTGATCAATTTACCTGGCGCCATACGAACAACGAGGTGCGGAAATCGATGGCGGCGTCTCACACCGCCCCGAATGAAAATCAAAATATAAAAACGAACCCAATTTGACTGCTAGGCATCATGCCAAGTGAGTACCTAATCTTCTAGATTAAAATCTCATCATTAACTCACTGTGTGCCCCCCATTCAACTGTCACCGCACACATAGAACCTCGAACGCGTTAAAGTGCCGCCAGTAGTCAATCTCTCTACCAGTTAACCATTTCAACATCAAAATTGATCCCCATCACGAACAAGGCAAGCGCGACAACAACGGTACGCAATTCGCACCGCACCGCGTCTGCGTCATCGCCACCGTCATCGCGTCGTCTTCCCTTCTAAGTGTGAGGATATGGACCTCATTATCCCAGCCACACACGGCGCCGAATCAGCTTCCTCCTTCACTGGAAAGTATCATTACCTCCCGGCGCAAAGCAAACACAGCACAACTCAACTTAATAATTTTCGAAAATGTATTAATTAGACACTGACAGACGCGCACCGTAAATCATGCGGCCAAGCGCTTGGGTGCTCCCCTGTGCGTTTCATCAGCTGTCCCACCTTTCTAATGCCCAATTGGGGAACCCACAATGATTATGCCAAAGGTATCATCAATAACTTTAATGTTCTTGTTGATTTTTGGTCGACGCAGAACGAACAGAAAAAGATGAGCGGTCCCGGACCCAGAACGCATCCCTCATACCTCAAAGCGAAATAACATAAAACCCATTACTTGGGCTGCTTCTTCTCCAAGACAAGAAAAAAAATCAAAACGAGGAATCTCTCATGGAACTCGTGTATTGCTATGGTGATGGTGGAGGGAGTCTAGAGGAGCAACGCGATGGGCGAAACCTTCCAGATATGTTGGGCAATTATCTGCGGGAGGTCTTGTTAGCAATGTGAGGCGGGAAAGAAAACGACCAACAAAACGACGACGACGACGACTGAAACGAACGAACAACCTGCAAGTCGGCGACTACGACTACGAAGACGATGACGACGGCGGCGGCGGCGGCGGTTTACGTGTTCGTACAAAACGCTATATGTGTTCCCTCTTTAAGCTTGGCCCGGCTCCAAGCATCCAAAGAGAACCCCCCAAATCGAATTAATTTCGTGTGGAGCTGGTGTAGCATCCAACAACAACAACAACTGCATGGTGGCATGCGATAATCAGCGAGAAGTGAATTCTTTCATCTTCTCTCATAAATGCTTCCTCTCGAGGAAATTGGGATGTTAGTCCATTTGGCTTGCGGACTTAACTCAACTCACTGATGAGCCTCACTTTTGGCAGGAACAACATTAATGTGAAGTACTTTCGGTACAATTCGCTAGTAGATGAATGAGCCAGCAATGGAGCGCATTCCAAAGCGAAGAGATCTTAATTACTTACTTCGGAATTGATGGGGCGACATGTTGAATGGTTTACTTCACTGTGAAATCGGAATGGATTGTACTGAGTAATGCCATGCCCTGTTCAAGGTGGATTTCTTAATGTCCCAAACTTGGTAAGAATCGAAGATGAACCCCGGAGATAGTGATAGTCTTCTGTTATTGTATGGAAGGTTGGCCAAGTACCAACCATATTAATTGAAGTTTTCTAGTTTTGAAAAAGAAGTGAGTAAGACAACTGAGCCAAAGGTTCAAAATCGAGAGTATGAGTGTTCCGAAAACGTTTTTCAGATCACTATAGGTCTAGAGTATCTCAAGTACTCCAACGGAAAGAAATTTCTGTGCAAACGACAATGATTACAAAGAAGAGAACTGGGTGGTTCCCAGATCGTCCATTCTCCACAAGATTAAGGGTTAAACAGAATTTTTTCCACCCCAATTTCTTTTATACTAAAAGAATTATTGGCGGCAAGGTCTCCAGGTAAAGGGGCCAGAGGGTTAGGAATAAGTTGTTTCTCTTCCCTATGACCGTCCATACGTGATGAAGATCCACACCCTACACGAGGTGCCGTTGTTGCCAACGGAATATGGCGGATCTAAAGAGGAAAACTTGAAAAAACCCGGAATCCCAGGTGTAAACTACCGTGCCTATGGGATGAATGGCACCACGTTACGTTGTCTTCTAACGGTGAACTTTGGATACCTTGGGGGCCTCCAGTTTCAATTAATTCCCCTTACCTGTATACAGGGGGTGAGTACAGGCGGACACCTTCTTCCCCCTTACTCGTGGGACCCTACATGTCAATTTCAAAAAATATAACTCAAAAAGCGAAGAGTGTACACCGGTCGGGCACTCCTAGCTCTATAAAAGCCGACCGGACTATAGGAGATACGGAGGAAGCTCTGCTTCGTACTTCGGATGAAGAAAGCGTTGCAGCAATCGACTTGAACCTGGAAAGGCTCTTTCTAGATGACGCTTGCTCCATCGCTAGCTCATCCCTCTCTAATGCGTCAACTAGCTCCCGACGAGCAAAAAACTGTAAGTTGACTGTCAAGAGACTAGGGACAAAGAGGTGGGAAGAGCTCTCAGAGCCAGACAGGAAGAGACTCCACAACGCACGGGCCTACCTGCAGGTGCTGGCCTTATCGGAGCGCTCGTCAGTGACAGGCTCACCGATGGGGAAGACCCCTGCAGCTATCCCGAGCGTGGGAGAACCAATGGGACCGCCAAAGTCTACGATACGCGATAAGCGACAGTAGTCAGCGCGGGTGGACTTGGCCTGGGACTAGCCCGACCATCATCCACGTCCGAAAAGACTAGGGAGGTTAGGACACAGAAGAGGACAACAACGCTCAGGAACAGGAAGCGTAATGCCATTAGGCTAATTCGGCGGCTTAAAAAGCGTGATCCGAAGTCCTTCACGGACAAGGAAAGGGAAGCTCTGGACAGGGCCAACAACACGCTCAAGCTCGCAGGGTCGACTAAGTGCACCGATCAGCAGGACCGGAAGGTAAGAAGATCGCCTACGGTGAGAGCGGGAAGCCGTCAGCTCCCCATCTCGACCGTAGCTGGTCTTCGGTCAGCAACCGACTCTAACCCATCTGTGGCAGGGCCGGCTGCAGACTGTTCCAAGAAAGCAACCTGCAGAAGGGACGACGACATAGCACTACGAATGGGCAAGGGTCAGATTGCGTTGAGGGGGGAATGCCGTTTGCCACCCTCCTCAGCTGCAAACAAACCTACCCCGCTCTCGACTGTTCGAGGTAAAGGGATACAACCCGTCCCCATCGTGAGAAGTTCTAGGGGATACGCAGAGGCTAGAGAACGCAGCGCAGGGCAGACTAGGGGGGCGGACGGAGGCCTACTCGCGAGAAGGAAGGTAAGCCTCTTGCCAACCTCCCCGATCGCGGGCAGGCTGAGGAACTTGTCAACCGAGCCGGAGTCAGTCGTTAAGACCTCATCCGAGCCGATTGCAAGCAGTTCCAAACGAGGAAGACATGACGATAAGATCTCGCCGCCTACGAACAGTACCAGCAAGAAGGCCAGGCTGGCTGCATCTGCTAGTGCTGGTCTACAGGTGGCGATTGTACATCATAACAGCTCAGAGAAAAGACTCAGCAAAGATCAGTGGAGGCTCATCGAGTTGCGCATACTCGAAGCTATCAATTCCACCATTGTCGAGAAGGAGGGACAATCCCCCTTCTTTGAGCAACTGACCACATTCAGAGGTTTTAAGCTCCTTTCATGCGATAATGAGTTCACGCTTATGTGGCTCCAAACTTTCGTGGCTAACACGCAGGCTCCATGGGCTAATGCCGACATTCGACTCGTCGAAAAGAAGGACCTGCTCGAATTTACTAGGCCAAAAGAGCGTATCCTGATACCTGGCCCTCATATTCCCAAGGAGCGTATTGAAAGAAACTTACGGCACCTTAACCCGGAGTTCCTTAGTGACGACTGGGAGGTGCTTGAAAAGGGCGAGCACTCAGAAAAGGGCACGGAGATCGTGGCCCTACTCAACCATAGATCAATGCCTATGCTAAGGAGGTTTAATAATAAAGTTCGCACTGGTATCACCCGGTGTAAAGTCCGACCCTTTACGGATAGGACAGAGAGGAAGGAAAGGGGGGCGGGTTACAAGCTAAGAAGAACATGAAATTTATTCAAATAAACCTGCACCACAGCATATCTGCTAGCGCCAATTTTATATGCCTTCTAGGCGAAAGGAACATAGACATAGCTCTCGTACAAGAGCCATGGATCTCCCGTGGCAAAATTAGTGGGCTAAATCATAAAAATTTAATACTGTACAGCAGCGAACCGCTAAACGCGGACCGTAAGAACAGAACTTGTATCGTAGCTAGGAAACACATTAACTTATTTCTTCTATCTACCTACAGCAACTCAGACCAGACGGTAGTAAGGCTTGACCGGAGGGGGCTCCCCCCACTGATTATCTCAGCCGTGTACATGCCTTACGACGGAAATGATGGACCTCCATCCGAACTCACCCGCGCCTTAACCAGGAAAGCGGAAATCGAGAGATGGGACCTACTACTAGGCTGCGATGCGAATGCACACCACACGCAATGGGACAGTGGTGATACAAACCCACGCGGTGAGTTGATTTTCGAATTCATTATCGAACATAATCTTTTAGTAGCCAATAGGGGTTCTGAAACCACTTTCGTAGTTAGAAACAGGCAGGAGGTTATTGACATTACACTAGCAAGTAACTCAAATACCCTCTCTATAGGCAATTGGAATACTTTGGAGATAGAATCCTATTCCGATCACAAATTTATTGAATTTAATCTTAATGATAGATGCGACTTTCCCAAACCCCATAGAAACCCAAGGAAGACCGACTGGACTACCTTCAGTTACGAGGTGCGGAGGAACGCGAATCTACTACAAGAATGTTACTTACATAAGCCAGCGGACATTGACCGAAAAGCCGAGGAAATTACTGCTGTCTTCAAAGATGCTTTCCAGAAAGCATGTCCCGTATCTAAACCTAAGACAAAAGTCTCACCTCCATGGTGGACCAAAGAACTAGCCAGATGAAGAAGAGAAACAAAGAAACTCTTGAACCTGGCGAAATCAACGGGAGCTGACTCGGACTGGGAGCTATACAAAGCCAGTCAGAGGAACTTCAAGAGCGCAACGCAAAAAACCAAAAGACAGTCGTGCCACCGCTTTTGCGACGAGATTAAGGGTACAACAGAAACGGCCAGATTGAGGAAAATCCTCTCCAGAGAATCAAAAACTTTAGGTTCTCTAAAGAACACTGAAGGAAACTGGACCGAGTCTTGTTTGGAATCCCTTGAATTGCTTATTAAAACGCACTTCCCGGGGTGTACTACTGTACCATGTGGCAGTACTAATAACAACAATCACAGCGAATCGAAACCCCCTGCGGATTTGGTAACAGAGGACAGAATAGAGTGGGCAATAAGACCGTTCTCCCCCTTTAAATCCCCAGGACTTGATG
Organism: Brachypalpus laphriformis; assembly: GCA_945910035.1. NCBI lineage: Eukaryota > Metazoa > Arthropoda > Insecta > Diptera > Syrphidae > Brachypalpus > Brachypalpus laphriformis. The sequence goes on along the minus strand of OX246753.1, from coordinate 112,076,191 downwards.
GGATTATACCGATCATGCTGCAAAAAACTGCACCAATCATTATCCCAGTTCTCAAAAAGCTATTTGCCAGTAGTCTTAAACAATGCCACATACCAAGAACATGGAGGGAGGTAAAGGTGGTTTTTATACCCAAGGCGGGCAAGGCTAGTCACACCACCGCGAAGGACTTCAGACCAATAAGCCTTACCTCTTTCATCCTGAAAACTTTTGAAAGATTGCTCGACATCTACATACGTAGTAGAATACGCCCGGGGGACTTATCCCCAGCCCAACACGCATACACGAAGGGTAAATGTGTGGAAACTGCCCTACATCATGTTGTCGGCTGTATAGAAAAATCACTTAAGGATAAAGAGTTCACACTAGCTGCTTTCTTGGACATTGAAGGAGCCTTCAATAATGTAAATACCGAAGCGGTTAAAAGAACCCTAAGAAACCTAAACATCGACATCAGTCTAATTAACTGGATTGTTAGCATGCTCGAGGAACGACATATAACCACCGAACTTAAGGGTTCAAAGCTCGAAGCATACGCCTCGAGGGGTACCCCTCAAGGCGGGGTAATCTCCCCACTGCTTTGGGTCATTGTTCTTAATGAGGTACTACAACAACTAAGGTACAGTGGGGTCAGAGCTACAGCGTACGTGGATGACGTCGTGCTGCTTGCAACAGGTAAATTCCTACCTACCCTCAGCGAACAACTTGACGGAGCCCTAAATATTCTTAGCATATGGGCCAGGAGCGGCGGTCTAAAGGTTAATCCCCAAAAAACCGAACTCGTATTTTTTACGAATAAGAGGAAAATACCGGAGTTTAGTACACCTTCTGTTGATGGTATCCCACTAAGATTGTCCGATAGCGCAAAATACCTGGGCCTTGTACTTGCCAAAAAGCTCAACTGGAGATTAAATATAGAGGAAAGAATTAAGAAAGCAACAATAGCCTTTTACTCATGTAGTAGAATTTTTGGTAGAACCTGGGGACCCTCCCCCAAAATCATACTATGGATGTATACGGCTATAGTTAGACCCATACTGACTTACGGCAATCTAGTATGGTGGCCAGCTGTCAACAAATCCACCAACTTAAAGGCAATCACCAAAGTTCAAAGACTAGCGTGCATTGGCATCACCAGTGCAATGAGGACAACCCCAACCGAAGGACTCGAGGCTATCCTCAACCTGCTACCGCTAGACATCTTTATACGAACATCAGCAGCCATTAATACTATGAGAATAAGTCAGTCAGCGAACTGGAAACCAAGCAGAACAGGTCACTCGATGATCCTACTTGATTACTTTGGCCTCATGCCCGTAACGGATTACATGACGTCATATTTAGACTTTACAAGGCCTTTCAAAGTACAAAGTATCGCTCTGTTGGGTCCCTGGACACGAGGGTATCCTAGGGAATGAGAAAGCCGACGAGCTGGCGAGAATCGGCTCAGCAGCCCCACCAGAACAAGTTGACCCCCCTGTGTGTATCCCGCCTTGCACACTCAAGCTCGATGTAGGGAATAAAGCCACTGAGGAGGCGAACACAAGATGGAACTCCATGGAAACTTGCGCCATCACTAGGAAGCTATGGCCAGCTTTCGAAAAAGCAAAGACCGGGAGAATCATCCGTAAAGATAGGAAATCCCTTTCCACCCTCGTGAGCATCATCACGGGGCACAACACTCTGCGGTACCACTTGAAGAAACTACGCCTGACGGAGGAGGAACTCTGCAGAGGCTGTGGTGACGAGGAAGTTTTTGAGGACACAACCCACTTCCTGTGCCACTGTCCGAGTCTTCAACACTCCAGGAAAAATTTCCTTGGTAAATATTTCTTCCAGGATCTCGAGGAACTCTCCGACGTTTCAACAGAAAAGATGTTGTACTTCATCAAATCATCAGGGTGGTTTGTATGCAGAAATTAAGTAAGTGACTGAGTTAGTAGTTTTTAGTTTCAATAGGTAAGTGATCACGAAGAGCTCCAACAGATAGTTAAAAACACACGAAGAAGCCTTAAAAATGTCAAGAGAGGCTTAATCAGACTTTTCAACGAAACTGACCACAATTTGTGGGTCGAAGCTAATCAAATAAAAATAAAAAACTAAAGGAACGTCGTAAAATACGTGTTTGATTGAAGTAGTATTCCGAAATAAAGACAGGACTAGTCAAAAAACATTTTCTTAATGTCCACCATATGTTGGACACAATGGTGGGCATACTAGAATGTGTCATAATTGATAAACTAGAGACTGCGATCGATGATACAGGAGCACACAATGACAAGACCTCTTTAAGGCATGTCTTTATGTACTTTATGAGTTTAAGCTCGGGCTCTTTACTGAGGCCACTGTAGACGCACTGCAGTATAAAGGGTGTTCGACGATTTCAGATGCGAGGATATGTACGAGTACATCGAAGACGAACCCCGAAGCAGCAGCTCGAGCACACTTATAATGACCAGTAATTAAAGACGTTGTTAACCGCGACTTATTTCATACACTCAGAGATAGTGTCGAATATTTAGAGTCGGATTAGTGCAAAAGCAGGTAAGGTGGATGCCACATAATCTGAGGGAAAAAGTACTTGCAAATTTCGACCATGCCTTCTCTGTTGCTCCGCAACAAATTTGAACCATTTTTTGGTTCGATTGGTTACGGTAATTCAAAATTTGGTCAAGTTTATAGTCAGGTGATCCTAAGCCTTACAAGTCACGTTCTGCACAGGGGAAGGTTGTCTGAGGAATTTGAGATCCAAAGTTGGGTAAGACAAGGCTGTATCCTTTCACCAATATTATTCCTATTGGTGATTAGCGATGTGGGCGCCGTGGCGTAAGTGGTTAGTGTGTCGGATCACTACGCATGAGGTTCCAAGTTCGAATCCCAGAAAATACCAAAAAGTTTTTTCACGGTCCCACCTCTCGCGAGCGTCTGACAAACATCCGAGAGTATTGCTGTCAAGAAGAAGCTTCTCAAATCGTCGTTCGGATTCGGCATTAAAACTGTAGGTCCCTTCCATTCGTGTGAAAAATATAACGCACACAACATGAGTGGTTGCGAGAAGCTAGGCCCTGGCACTTTAAAGAGCTGTTGCGCCAAATATTTATTTGTTTGTTTTTTGATGTGCTTCATGCAGCTTTGTCGACGGGAAACGGAGGAATTCGATGGACTCTTACATCTCAACTGAAACATCTTGACTACGCAGACGATGTATGCTTACTCTCCCACAGAATTATGGACCTCCACCAAATGACAGCAGATGTGGAGAGGGAGGCAGGTGTCGTCGGGCTGGAAATTAATACGACAAAAACTAAAATCATCAGCCTTGGAACTAACTCATCGGCTCAAATATGCATTGCTGGACAACCGGTGGAGAGAGTAGAGGATTTCCAGTATCTTGGGAGTATTGTCTCGACCGATGGTGGAACCGAACTGGATATAGCCAACAGGATCGCCAAAGCAAAGTCCGCGTTCGGGATGTTGTCCAAAATATGGCGAAGCAATGCAATCAGTTTGAGCACCAAAATAAGACTGTTCCGCTCCAACGTTGAATCCGTGCTGCTATATGGTTGCAGTACGTGGAGAGTGACCACTACTATCACCAGAAAGCTGCAAACGTTCGTTAATAGGTGTCTGCGTAATATCTTAAGGATTTTCTGGCCCAATCGTATCTCTAACGAACACCTTTACGAGAGAACTGGTCAGGAACCAATACGCACAACTATCCAACGACGGAAGTGGCAGTGGATTGGTCACACGTTCCGAAAGGGTGACAGCTCCATAGCGAACCATGCTATGCAATGGAACCCTCTAACTCAGGATGGCAGAAGACCTGGCGGTACGCGGAAAACATGGCGCAGAACAGTCGAGAAGGAGGCACGGCAGTTAGGGAAAAGTTGGGGAGAACTCAGACACATTGCCAGAAACCGTACACGATGGCGCGTAGGCGTAGTAGAGGCCCTAGGACGCACAAGGGGATACAGGACATAAGTAAAGTAAGTAAGCCTTACAAGTCCTCCAGCGCGCACCAAAGAAACGTGGGTTAAGGTCGGTCGCGTTCATTGGGAGCTTTTGGAAAAAGCTACAACGGTTATACATGTGTTATACCTTTGTCAAATGAGTTATGAATATGAGCAAATCGGTCAGAATCGCCCAGTAAATTACAACAGGTAGATCACTGTTTTCCAAAATGACATTGTTCTGCCTTTACCTGACGAACATGTTTATAGGGATAATTATAGAAAGTTCTTCGGAACACCTTCCATGGTAGTATCTGCAGTATTAGCATGAGTCTACTGCCCGCCTTCGATGAGACGACGATTGCAGATTAGTTATTACTGTGGGATCTTTTACATATTAGCCCAACCGTACATTTCTGTACGCTGACAGGCAGATGTACAATAGAATACTTTGGAACCTAATTCCACAGGTACTATATGAGCAACATAAGTTCCTGTCTAACTTGTGATTTGTATAAGAGCACAAGCTGCACCGACGGTTGCTCTAAACAGATAACTCAGTTTCATGGACGCTGATTTCGCCATGTCGGCTATAGCGTATGGTCATGCTATATTCCACCCGTGATGATTGTGATGCCAGAAAGATGCAATGTATTTCGAGGTTCGATGATAAATGCGTCTGATGATAAACAGTGCCGTGCTCAATTGAACAGGTGGGATTCTCAAGATACAGGTCTTGTGATCGCTTTCCAGAGTCCCAGCGGCTTCATTACACAGTGGGCGCCGTGGCGTAAGTGGTTAGTGTGTCGGATCACTACGCATGAGGTTCCAAGTTCGAATCCCAGAAAACACCAAAAAGTTTTTTTCACGGTCCCATCTCTCGCGAGCGTCTGACAAACATCCGAGAGTATTGTTGTTACGAAAAAGCTTTTCAAAACAAATTGCCCTTCGGATACGGCACTAAACTGTAGGTCCCTTCCATTCGTGTGAAAAATATAACGCACACAACATGAGTGGTTGCGAGAAGCTAGGCCCTGGCACTTAAAGAGCTGTTGCGTCAAATATTTATTTTTATTCGTCCCACAGCCAGCTGAACACAGCTACCTCTACTACACCGCCAAAGAAAAGGACACTCAAAAAGACAGACAGTGCCCCGAGAAGATCTAAACCCTACTTCTGCCCTGACTCCGGGAGGCCCAGTAAATAAGAAAAAAGAAGCATCGAAGAAGCCGCCCTGCATAACATTCCAGGAAGGCGCCAAAAAGAGGTAGGGAAGGAAGACAATAAGAAGTTCAACACCCCGCATTAGAAGGTAACTAGAGACCCTTCAAATAAACTTCCACCATGCCATCTCATGTATTCAGCAGAAGGTTTATAAAAGAAAACATTGATCTGACGTTGATTCAAGAGCAATGGACTCTTGCTTACTTACTTAGATGGCGCTACAGTTCGGGTGAACGTGGGCCTCAACCAACAAGCTTCTCCATTTAGCTCGGTCTTTATCTAATTGCCTCCAGTTGCGCACTCCAAGTTGGTCGAGGTGCCCTTGAACTAGTGCACGCTACACACGGCCAGGATTCGCTGATATCATTGTCAGAATTAAGTAATAGCAGAGTCAAGACATGTGGCCTTGCAAGGTAATAAAATCCCACTTTACGAAGTGCCATGATATACAAAGTGCTATAACGATGAATTTCCTTGGAACTTTTTTCATCGCTATAACGATTTCTAGTGTTCTGAGTCTGACTTGGTACCTGCAATCCCTCTTGCCAGTTTAACGAGGCGACCTCACATTTCAGAATCATCTTACCCACATTGAAATTCCCCAACATTATTTCCTTGTACCAGTTTTGCAATACCTACCCACAACACGCTGACTCGCACCATTTGAATTTATTTAAATTTTGAAAATTAAATTAAATCAAAAAAAAAAAAACAGTGAAAACAGAAAATGTGAACTCATCCACTGAATATAAAATTAAACTCTTCTCTCGCCGAGTAGCAGCAGCAGTAGCCAACGAGGAAGAAGACATTGACTTACGGGTTACACCCTTATCATGTTGAAAATTTGTTTAACTGCGTCGGAGTCGAGTCATTTATGCAAATAAGCTCGAATGTCACCATCAGTGCTCTGCTGCTACAGAGGTATACCTACACACGACTTATCCACCCGCTGATGGGTGATGCTGAAAGGTAAATTGAAACTTCAAATTAACGAATTTGCGCGTTCAGAGGCGGGGACATGTTTGTTCTTTTTTCCTCCTCCCCCCCCGCCCGCCCCTACTCACCGATAAAACAAAAAGAGCCATAAACAAACTCAGGAGCGAGAGTTTTATCACTCGAAATCCTTGAATTTATTTTAAATTGAGTTTATACGAGTCCCGAGACATAAACCTTTTTTTTTTGTTTTTTTTAAATCGAAATTCAGGAAACTGGTCCCTCGAGACCTAAAATTTGATATGTGGCCACTCATAACTTTGCTATCGGTCAGCCGATATCGCCAATAACTGTGGCATGTGGAACAGATTGAGAAAGGGCCATCACCCTCGATTGCAGCAATAAAATCCCCAAGAATTCCAATTCAGATAAAATGAATCCATTTAAGATTGCTCTGACTGATTTGGTACGGTTGAAGGTCCGTATCTAATGCAGCGGGTTTCGGTTTGTCATACGTATGACACAAGATATGTAGATATACCCTTCGGACGATTTCGGGGGAGGTTTGTGGCCAACAACACCACCGAGAATAATGAACCATTTTAAATTCGTTTCGTTACACTCGGTGCAAATTAAATATTTGTCAGGACACACAAGGCTGGGGGTGGGCATTTGTCATGGTTTGACAATTTACTTTTGATTTGACATCTAACTGTTGGGAAATTTATTGCATTTGATTTGTTTTGCGGGGCGTAAATAGCGAATTAATTTCCCCAATAAATGACGAAATGACACCAATTTTCTCCGTCGAAATCAAATATGACAGCCAGAGCCATAAATAAATAAAAATGCGTTTCTGTCTATGTCATTCTCCAGGTTTTGTGGTGTGAAGTACAATCATGACACAAAAGTTGGTAGGTCGGTTGGCGGGCTGGTTGGTTGACTATGAAAAAAAAAAAAATTCCCAAAAACACACATCAAGAGAATTAAATAAATAAATCGCGAAAAGCGACAAATATCACGAGGGGTGAAAATGAATTAAATTAAACGATCCAAAGCCACCACCCAATGTGGCCGCAAAGTTTCCTTTCGTCTATACCCGTCCTCTGGGATCTCATGGTACACCGAATCGCATTCGGAATTCTATGGCAGTCTGCTCTGACTGCCACTGATTACGGCGTGTGGTGGTGGTGGATGGGTATTTAAATGACAATTTTTTTTTTGTTGTTTTAAATGTTTTTAAAGTATTAAAAGTCAGAGGGTGTGGATGGGAGAGTGATTTATACCAACGACGGGGGTGGTTTGTGATTTGACTTATTTATTGGTTTTAGAGAGAGAGAAGATATGTTTAACGAAATTATTTTCGTCGTCTTCTTGCCGAGCGGGCACGCATATTGACAGAGTGTAAATATTAAATTAGTGACAAAGAAAGCTGTTGGGGTGATTATGTGGGAGAAGTGGAAGAGGGTTATTAGGTAAGAATTACCACACGCGAGTACGGTGCAGTGTCAACAGAGAAAAGAGCCAGGAAATGACAATGTAGCTCAATGTTGCAAATCCACAGCGATTCATAGATATTACATTTCCACTTGTGGATCATAGGGCTTCAACAGGCGACGTGATGTGAGCTAATAATGTGAGCTGGATTGGGGGAACCTACCTTTTCTGTTGAGGAACCTGACGACTTTGTTAATAACCACTTTGAAGAGTTGCAAGGTAAGCATCAAAAATGGATGTTTAATGAAACTAAGATTCCTATAGAAAGGAGAGCCTCTGAACTGCGCCAACTACAGAGGTATAAGTTTTCTCAACATCGCATGTAAGATCCTGTCTGCCTTATTATGTGAACGCCTGAAACCGATCGTCGACAACCTGATAGGTCCTTATAAGGCCAGGAAAGTCCACCATTGACCAAATATTCAAACAACGGCAGATCTTGCAAAAAACTGGTGAAGACAAAATCGATACGCATCACCTCTTCATCGATTTTAAAGTTGCCTATGATGCCAGGTATAGAAACGAGTTATACAGTTATACAGAGCCATGACTAGTCTTGGCATCCCTGACAAGCTTGATTGTCTGTGCAGGACGAAGATGGAGAACTCTTGCTGCTCCATCAAGGTCGGTAAGAACACTACCGAACCGTTCAATGTCAGGAAAGGTCTCAGACAAGGTGACGCACTATCATGGGATCTCTTTAACATAATACTTAAAAGTATTGTACAAAACTCACAAGGCAACACCAGAGGTACAATCTTTTACAAGTCTGTACAACTATCCGCTTATGCCGATGACATTGACATAATCGGAAGAACTCAGTGAGCCGTCAGTGGGGCATTTGCGAGTATTGAGATCGAGGCAGCAAAGATGGGTTTAGCGGTCAATGAAAGCAAAACAAAATCTTCTTCTTCTTCCTTTTATCAGCGAGGTTATGATCCGAAAACAAGGGATCATAACCCTCCTACTTCACCGAATTTCTACTGATCCGCCTGTGGGGTTCAGCTATTTGACCTCAGAATTTGGATCTCTTGGTTACTGAGGCCAATGAAATGCCGATGTCGTCGCATTTTTCTGATCCAGGCGTTTATAGGCCTACCTTTCCTGCCTTGCGATGTCTTTGGAACGTTCATTGATATTGCCTTTTTAACAGGGTTCAAATGATCTCTTCTTTAAACGTGGCAACACCAGCTGAGCCGGTCGCGCTCTATCTTTTGTACGATAGTTTCCTTGACGTGAAGGCTTCGACGGATCTTCGAACTTCTTATTCGATCAAGCTTTGTCACTCCTTCTGTCATGCGAAGCATCTTCATCTCAGCTGTCGTTAATTTACTCTCATACTTTTTGTACATCGTCCAACATTGTGAACCGTATGTGAGCGCTGGACGCACAACTGTGGTGTAGAGCCTTCCTTTCAACTTAGGGGACATTTTTCTGTCACAGAAGATAGCGGAATTTTCTCGCCATTTCATCCACCCTACGCTTACGCGATGATTGATGTCGTCATCACAAGTTGCTTTGCTATTGATCATAGATCCCAGATATTTGAACTTTTCACACTTGGGAAGCTCTGTTCCATTCAAATAAATGTCTGGAATATGCCTGAGTGGATCAGAGAACGGGCAGCACAAGTACTCTGTCTTTTTTTAACTAATACGATACCCATTTCCCTCCAGAGCGTCCACCCACACATCAAGTGCTCGTTGCAAGGATATAGGATCCTCATTTATGATGGCTCCATCGTCAGCAAAGAATAACTGATGAACCTTGGGGTCCATCACTTTACCTTCAAGCAGATAATCAAGGACTGTAATAAAGAGCAAAGGAATGAAGACGCTTCCCTGGTGCACCCCGACTTTGATTAAGAACTCTTCGGTTATTCCAGCGGGGCATCTTACTCTTGTCTTTGCTCCTTCGTACATGTCCATGATCATCTGTACATAGGTTTCTGGAATCTGGATCTCGTGGTTATCAAAGTCAACTAATACAATATGCAAATCCCTTAAGGAATCACGATGTTTTCCCATTATGATCCTTATACTTTGGATTGCATCTGTGGTTGATTTACCCGAGACAAACCCGCACTGATCATCAGACAGCCGTATTATTTTTCGCAGTCGGCCACCTAATACCCGCTCAACGATCTTCATGGTGTGTGACATCAGCTTGGTCGAACGGTAGTTATCACAGTTTCGCGTATCACCCTTCCCTTTTTATACAGGGAGAAGGTAACTTTCCCTCCATTGATTCGGCATTGGCTCACCTCTCACAAATTTGGAGATGAGAATTCTGAGCCACCTGAACCCGATGTCTCCCATCTTTTTCCAAAACTCAGAGGGCATTCGTCTGACCCAACCCTTTTTCGTTTTTTTGAGTATTTGACCTCACTAACTTCTTCGACTGTAATGTCGGGTATTTCTTCACAGTTAGGGGTGGCTCTTGGAAAGTATAGCCGGGGAAACTGTTCATTTAAAAGTTCTTCACAATACTGCCGCCACCTCTGCAGAATTTTGTCGTCATCCACAAGAAGCTGGCCATGAGCATTGTTAATGAACTTTGGCGAACGAATCTCCTGAGTATTCCTCCTTCTTTGGGCGGCTATTTTGAAGATGGTTGCGCTCTTGCTCATATTGTGTCTTCGCACCTCCTGGATAGCCTGGTTTGCATCAGCAACCAGGGACGATATTTTCTCCAGCTCCCGATACAGGCCCTCCGTACTCTCTGCTTGAAGCTGGGCGCACTTCTTCTTCCCTTTTTTCTTGCAACATCTGTATTCCATTTCGAGGCTAGCTTTTTCGTCACTATTATTAGAGGGGCACTTTGACCAAGCTTTGAAAGCCGCTTTCTTCTCATTTATCACCTTCTTAGCTTCATCACTCCACCACCATGTTCTGGCGGGTTGATGGTGGCGTTTGGAAGCTCCTAGCAGTGATTTGGCATTCTTTAAGCAAGTTCGCTGTAGGGAATCCCACATATTTTGTGCTCTGCACTCTTCATCCTCAGCTCCGTTGATGGTGTGAGAGAGGTAATTTTTCATTACGAAAAGAAAAGCCTCGGGTTTTTCTTTGTCCAGATTGTACCACTTGATTTTCTCAGAGACCCTTGTTTGTTTGTTTTTCTTTGGTGTTTTCATAAAAATTTCTGTTAGCAAGAAACGGTGTTGCCGAACGATTGCCTCTCCCAGGATCACTTTGCAATCTTTTACCCGAGGCTTCATGAAACTGGCTACCAAATGGTAGTCAATCTAAGTTTCATCTCCACCACTGATGTAAGTGATCAGGTGTCGGCTTTGTTTGATGAACATGGTATTTATCACGATAAGACCGTGTGATTTGTACATGCTTAGGATGTCTTCACCAGGAAGGTTCCTGGTGCCATATCCTAGTCCTCCATGGCAGTCTTCATAGTCTTCGTTTGATTTCCCGTCAAATCTCCTCCAACAAACAGAAACTCTTTCTTTGGGATGTTCTTAAGGAGATTGTAGAAATCTAGCCAAAATGCACCTTTATCTCTCTGATTGCACCCATTTTGAGGAGCATATGCACTCACAATATTCCACACCTCTCCTTGCATTACTAGTTTGAGAGACATCAAACGGTCGCTGGAATTCGAAATGCTCAAGACGTTTCCAAGTAGCTCTATGTCTTGGTCCTTCTCTTTTATGTGTTTCTATCGTAAGTGCTTCTGTTTCCTTTTTTTCTCTAATACCAAATAGCATGGGTTCCATCTTACTCTAGTCAGTTTTAAACTAACGCATTCAAACTTGTACCACCTCTTCCAAAAGTTTTGCGACCACAACTGTAGCAACTTCGGCCGGAAATTTTATGAACGCGTATTCTGTCGTGACGTCATGCATGGCCAAAACTGAACTCTTTGGTATCCCTCCTGTGACCTTTGCACCAACATCTGTGTCATACGTCAGAACACTTTGCTTGAAGTAGTCCGGCACTATCTTTATAATAATATGTTTTGAAGTGCTTCCAGGATGTGTTCCAGTTCACAGAGTTGAATGAGTTGATAACTGTTCAGCAGGATCTCTCCAGCTTTTGCCTTCTATGGTTTTTATCACTGTATCAAAAGTTACCAGTTACCATATGCTCCAGGACTATACTAGCCGTGTCTAAACATAGAAGGAGAAGGCTGGGCATGTGCACTGGAAGTGCAGAACATTCTCCTTTTTCCTACAGAAGTCGTTTAAATGGAGTACAAGCTCCAGTTGGAGTTATCTTCTAATTTCCTGCATCCATCTTAGAAGGTTATTTCAGGGATAGTGACTGCTGTTGAAATTGTGTAAGGGTAGGCAGGGTACAGTCTATGTTTTAGGGGATTGGTCGAGTACAACAGAGATATGTGTAATCTACAAGAGGACTGCGGTCATATGGCTGCAAAAATATATCGTTCTGATTGATGTGAATCACATCGGGTGGGCGGGAAAAAAATATTGTGAATCATAAAGCAACGACAAAATAACAAAACAGATGCCATCCCTGGAATTGTTTTGAAACCACGTAGTTGCATTCACCGGAATGCTCCCTAGTAAGTCAATATGTAAAAAAAAAAAATCGAAATTCGGCTGGGTCCTGGTCATGGTTGAATTACGGTCGAATATGTTGCACGAACGTCTGAACCCACGATTTAAGAAAAACAAATCGAATCCCACCACAAATACCTGGAGCCTCACCCAACTCCACTCCCAATGCCCCCTTTCGCTGCCGCCTGTGTCAATTTTCCCCCCCAAAGAAGAAGCATCACCTTTAACGACTTGTTATACTGTATGCCTGATAGAGGCGCCTTGCTACTCAGACGCCACCAACATCACCATCATCCACAATTCACTGACGCCACCGGAAATTTTTCCACTCAACGGCGCACAATTGAGTGATCATTTGATAAGAGACCGAGAGAGAGATGCTTGCATCCGACCATAAGATACAACGATACACTTTTCTTTGGCCAAAAACAAAGGACCAACCAACAGCAGCAGCAGTAGAAACAACAAGACAAACAGACAAACAGACATAAAAATACTCGTAATGGCCAGGATAGAGGAACGCGCTATTCAAAAGGGAGAAATGTTTCTTGTTTGTATGGCGGTCTTGGATTTCCCTCATTATCTGAGTTGGAATTTCGCTTTAATAGGATTCGATTTGGATATGGCGCTGCGTTCGCTTTGAAACGTGAAACATTCCAGTGCCATTGAAGACGGGGAGGACATGCCTCCTTGAGTTGATTTAAGTTTCAACTTGAAGTTATAGTTTAGTTGGAGGGTGATGTAGCTACGAGTATTGGGATGGATTTACTCGAGAAGGACATTTTTGTTTACTCTAATTGTCAGCGAAGCTGGGAATAAGATATTGTCAGTCGTTAGTTATTATTCCTCTATCGCCATCAGCCAAATTCAGAAAAGAAGATTCTAGGGGAGTTATGTACAAATATACGGTGTTTGACAAAACAAAAGCAACTAACTATATTCGAACTTACTTTCTTCTTTGCATACAAATAAAAATGAAGGAGAAGCAAGTACCGCTAAAAACTTTCATAGATGGGACATTCCTTGTCAAATCAGCCACCCGACGAGATACGAGATATGAAAGGCAAAAAAATATCATTTTTCATTTAATGCCAACAATATACTACTTACTTACTTTGGTGGCGTTACAGTTCGGGGTGAACCTGGGCCTCAACCAACAAGCCTCTCCATTTAGCTCGGTCTTTAGCTAATTGCCTCCAATTGCGCACTCGAAATTGGTCGAGGTCCCATTGGGACTGAATATCTTACGAAGAATTTTACTCTCGAAGGCACCAAGGATATCGTTATCGGCTTTGAATAAAGTCCATGTTTCAGTGCCGTAAAGCAGGACTGGGATGATCAGAGTCTTGTATGGACTCTTTAGTTGTTCGAGAGAGGGCTTTACTGTTGAATTGCCTTATTAGCCCAAAAAAACAGCGATTGACTAGAGTTATTCTTCGCTTGACTTTTGCGCTGGTGTCGTTTTTAGAATTTATACCAGAACCAAGGCAGACAAAGTCCCTTACTACTTCGAAGTTGTGGCTACCCACTTTGATCTTCTGCCCCCCAATTCGTCTGTGTTGGCTGTCCCTTCTTGTTGACAGCATATACTTGGCTTTGCCCTCGTTTATCGCTTAACCCATTTTGGCCGCTTCTGCTTCAATGCTTGCAAACGCATCGGCGACTGCCCGCTTAGTTCTTCCACTAATGTCAATATCATCGGCGTATGCAAGCGGACTTTTGATAGGTTGTGCTTCTGGTATTGGCTTGGGAGTTTCGCACAATCCGTTCAAGTGCAATATTAGAGAAGTCACATGACAGCGCATCACCCTGTCTAAAACCTTTTTTGACATCGAAGGTCTCGGTGAGGTCATTACCGACCTTGATGGAACAGCAAACGTTCTCAATCGTCATCCTGTAGGTAGGTAGGTAGGTAGGAGTGGTTGTGTCAGCAAACCATGCCGACACTTAATTAGCGCAGAAGCGCCGTTTTATTATCACAACTCAAGTGACCTGACGGGTGTTAACTACTAGGGGAAAGAAGAAGAAAAAAGGGGGAAGGATTATTCAAATCCACCCCGTTGCATTGAGGAAGCTGATAATATCCCCAATGCTAATCTCCGCTAGCTCTATAAGGTTGTCGAAAAAGAATTTACGTAAGGTGCGCTGTCTGGCCTTGCCTAAAGCCGGACACTTGCAGAGGAGTGTAAGATTGTTTCTATTTCATCAGCAGTATTGCAGCTGCGGCAGTGTGCATTAAATGCAATGCCTATTATGGCCGCATGAATCCCGATGGGCCAGTGGCCAGTACTAACTGCCAGAGTTCTTGCGATATTTGTACGGTTTTTGTTTAGTAGATCTTGCGTTCTTTTTAGGGAGTATTTGGGCCACATCTGCCTGGAGATGACACAGTTCCGCACCCCCTGCCATCTAATATCCGCCTTTAGCAGATAGTGCGCGAAGATGCCTCCCTTAAGGACCCCCAACGGGACGTTCACCTCTTTTGCTATGGAAGCATCAAGGGCAGATCCTTGCCGCGCGAGTTCATCAGCCCGCGCATTCCCCTTAATGTTGCTGTGACCCGGAAGCCAAAGGAGACAGATCCTTAGCCGGTGACTAAGCGAGGCGAGTTCTTTTTTGCACTGTTCTACTAGCCTCCTCAAGATGTAGAGGCAGATACTATAGCCTTGATAGCCGCCTGGCTGTCAATGAGGACGGCAATGGTATTTGGGGGTGTAGAGGTTTGCTTGAGTATGCGGCAGGCCTCACGTACAGCAAAGACTTCCGCCTGGAAGACACTGCACGAATCAGGAAGCCGGTACGACCTGGAAATATTGAAGGAATCAGAGAATATTCCCGCCCCTACCCCGCAGTCTATTTTTGAACCGTCGGTGAAAATTGCTGATTCGAACTCATTTATCAGTACGCCAGTTCCCCATTCCGCCGTGGTAGGGAATCTGACCGTGACGTCATTTCTAAAGTTCACTGTGGGAGTTATATAGTCGGTCAGATTAGCTACCAGATCCTGCGGTAGCAAATTCAGGATACTGCTGTAACCATACGGATTGGTGCACCAGCATCCCGTTTCCCTTAGCCTGACCGCACTGATAGCTGCATAATGTGGAGATCGAGTGGTAAAAGGTGCAGAATAACGTTCAAGGCATCGGTTGGACATGTCCTCATGGCACCCGTTGCGCCTATAGCCGCAGTTCTTTGTACCCTGTTGATAAGTTTGATGTTATAAGCTTTCCTTAGCGCAGGCCACCAGACTAGCGATCCATAGGAAAAAATGGGACGCACTATGGCAGTGTACATCCATAAGACCGTCTTCGGGCGAAGTCCCCACTTCTTGCCAAAGGTCTTGCTACAGGCATAGAAAGCCACAAAGGCCTTCTTTACCCGTTGCTCAATATTAAGCTTCCAGCTTAGTTTTGGATCAAGTACCACACCTAGGTACTTAGCACTGGAGGATAGGGAGAGTAGATGATTATTTAGCCGTGGAAGCGTAAACGGTATTTTGGTTTTAGTGGTAAAGAGCATCAGTTCAGTTTTTAATCGTCATCCTGTACAGACGGACAAGTTTGGCAGGGATGTCAAAACTAGACATGATTCTATATAGCTCTTCTCTATAGATGCTGTCATAGGCGGCTTTGAAATTGATAAAGTGATGATGAGTATCGATTTGGATTTCTTGGGTTTTCTCCAGGATCTGCCGAAGTGTAAAGATTTGATCGATGGTGGACTTTCCTGGCCTGAAACCGCATTTATAGAGGCCAATCAGGCTGTTGAGAAAGGGTTTCAGGCGTTCACACAATATTGCAGAAAAGATCACAAAAGGCTCTGTTGAGCAGACTAATGCCTCTATAATTGGCGGAGTTGACGTGGTTTCCTTTCTTACTGTCTGATTCCATTACACGAATTGTCTTCCTGTATGTAGTAAAAGGAGCACCGGTGATTTGCTGGCATATTTCACCGAAAAGTGGAACCCATCTCTCCATCACTCTCACGAAAGTAAAATTGTTGCGCTTAATATTTCTAAGGCATTTGACAAAGTTTGGCATCCAGCTCTTTTGTTGAAAATGTGTGCATATGGTTTCTATGGGTCTCTTTTTCAATAGATTAGAAATTACCTTTCGGGCAAGTTGTCTTGGACAGCTTCAAATCTGCAATTCACCATATAAATACTAGTGTTCCCCAAGGCTCTGTTTTGTCACCGAGTCTCTTTCTCATTTTTATAAATGCTACTTCTAATCCAACCCATTCCTTCGCTGATCACAGTACCCTCGGTTTTTCATATTCGTTCCCTAACTCACTTCCCTTCTCTTCGGTCGTAAAAGAAGAACGACAAAGTATGTTACACACATTAAATTCCAAGCTGGACAACATAACCAAATGGGATTTAGCCAATAGAGTGAAATTTAACGCATCCAAAACACAATGCTGTCATCTGTCTCTCAAGCGAAGCTTAGACCCTTAACCATCACCCATGAATGGCAGTTGCATCGCTGAATTCGAAAGACTTGCCATTCTCGGTATGTGCATCAATAACCATCTTCGATGGAACGATCCATACCTTCGAGGTTGCCAAAAATGCTGCAAAATATCTAGGATTTCTTAAACGGTGCAAGAAATAAATGCAAATACCTGAATACTATATACATCTGCCCAAAGCTGGAATATAGCGCCCACATCTGGTCTGGTGCACCCAATACCGTTCTGCACATTCTAGATAGGGTTGAGAATCGCGCGTCAATTGGATTACTTTCAATGTAAATTTCGAGGTTGAGACACCTAAACCATTTAGAAATCCTAAACGAACAAGCTAGGCAAAGTTTATTCGAATAGTTAAGACTAAACTGGGTAACTCACCAACACAAAGAATGGACTCAATTACGGAACTAGACGCCAACGTTAATAGTTTCAAGAAAGCAATAAATATTGCATACAAAGTAACGTGTCCAGTTATGTATAGTAAAAAGAAACTCCCAACGTGGCAGAATGAAGATCTGACAAAACTCAGGAAACTGACCAGAGATATCTTCAATATCTGCTACAAAAACAAATTCCGGCAGCTTTATAAAGACTGCCTAAAGATCTACAAGGAGTCCATTAGAAAATCAAAAAAGCAGGGCTGGGCGGAATACTGCTAATTCATCGAAACCCTCAAGGAATCCGCAAGACTCAGCAAAATTCTGTCCAAAGAACATAGTAATCCATCTTTTCTGAGAAAGGCAGATGGTAGCTGAACAAACTTACTGCGAAATCCCTGGAACTCCTTTTTAATACTCACTTCCCAGACTCTGGCGACAACAGCAAAGAACAAGCAAGTTCAAGTGGTGAGAGCGGCTCACTCCGATGGGCTCCTGACTAAGAGTCAACTGAAAAGGAGAAGAAGGAAGGCGCCGATGGCGCGGTGCAAAGAGGCTGCAGAGTCAGCTGAAGGCGCAAGCGCCGAAAGCAGTCATCCTTCAGTAGCGACAGGAAAGAAGCCTAGGTCGGCCGATCAATCCCTCAGACCTAACGCTGGCTCCTTTTCGGTCGGCTCGAACAGGTCCAATCTGACGGAGCAAGTTTCGCCTGCTCTTCTTGGTGGAAGCGTGTGCGCATCTGATGCGCGCTCTTCTGCCGGGCACACTCTTACCGCTGGCGTTATCTGCGCACAAAATCTGGTGGATACTGGTGCTGTTACCCCTAAAGGTAACAAGTTAATCCGGTTGTCGAAAAGTGCTTCTTATAGAGATTTTTGTGAAAAGATCGAGACACTCGGTGAAACCAGCAGGTTGGTTAAGGTTCTCAAAAGGGGCAAGCCGACCAAACCGGAGTCACTGAGAAAATCTGATGGCAAGTTTACTGAGACGAAAGCGGAAACTTTTAGTCTTCTGCTGGAGACTCACTTTCCTGGCAATCGGATAATCACTAGGTCGCAGCTTGGCCCGCTTACCCAGGCTGAGCTTGATCTAAGTCAGAAAACTCGGCGCAGCTGGTATATTGCATCAGCCGTGGTAACAGATGAGGCCATCAAATATGCTGTGGCATCTTCTGATGGTTTCAAATCGCCTGGCACCGATGGAATATATCCAGCTATGCTGCAACAGGGTATAGATCAGCTATTGCCAACTCTGAAAAGAATTTTCACCGCTGGCTTGGCGCTGGCATATATTCCTACACCTTGGCGGACAGTCAGAGTAGCTTTCATACCGAAAATTGGTAAGGAAGACTACCTTCTTACTGAAAAGTATGGAGAGACTGATAGAATTTCACGTGCGCAAAGTTGCTTTGAAACTGCATCCACTATCGAAGATGCAGCATGCCTATCAGCGTGGGAAATCCTGTGAGACCGCACTTCAAAATCTAGTGGCCAGAATTGAATGCGCGCTTGATAGGAGAGAATACGCGATGGGTATCTTCATCGACATTGAGGGTGCTTTTGACAATGCGACTTTTGACTGCATGTGCGACTCTGCCAGACAACATGGGGTAGATGAAACATTAGTGTTGTGGACGGCGCTGGACATGATCGATGAATGGTGTACTAGGAGTGGGCTTTCGGTGAATCCTCTTAAGACTGAGGTTGTTCTTTTTACGAGAAGGAGGATTTTGACCGGTCTGACTCAGCCAGTACTAAAAGGCGTCAACATTCGCATTTCCAATGAAGCCAAATATCTGGGAGTGATTTTAGATAAGAAACTTCATTGGTCCAAACACGTCGAGTCGAAAACATCCAAGGCGCTCTCAGTCTTCTGGCAGTGTAAGGGTGCTTTTGGCAAGACATGGGGCTTATCACCGAATAAGGTTCTCTGGATCTACACGGCAATGATAAGACCATTCATCGCATATGCGTCGGTTGTTTGGTGGAAGGGGCTCTCGCGTAAATATGTGGTTGCCTTTTGTGCGAAACTCCAAAGAACGGCTTGTCTCGGCTGCTCGGGAGCTTTCCCGAGTACGCCTGGCTCTGCTCTAGACGCTTTGCTGAACTTACCTTCCTTTGATACTTATATCATGGATTGCACTATCAAAGCCATCCATCGTCTTAGGCGAGGCGGTTTTTGGTATACTCCACACTGGAACTTTGATGAACTTGCGCGACACTTATCTTACGACTCCTGTCTTATGGATATGCCGTCTGACGCAATGACACCAGAACTCCAGCTGATGCGCAAATTCAGAGTCGACTTTCCTTGTGTCCAGGACTGGCTTCGGTCAGTCCCTGAGCCGGGAAAGGAATGTAGTCGTATTTTCACGGATGGTTCCAAAACCAGTCAAGGGTCTGGCGCTGGGGTCTTCGTGGAAGTCGACAACATTAGACTTCACTTCTCGTTAGGCAAATATGCGTCTGTTTTCCGAGCGGAAACTTATGCAATCCTAATGGCCATGAACTATGTTGTGAAGAACAGGTGGAAGGGACGTAGCATTTGTGTCTGTAGTGACAGTCAGGCTGCGCTTAAGGCCTTGCTTAACCCTTTAACCACTTCCAAAATAGTTCGTGAAACCAAAAACTCTTTGAACTCGGTCGCAAGGCTGAATTCTCTGTCTCTTATCTTGGTCCCAGGTCACACTGGGATCTTGGGGAACGAGATCTCCGATGAGATTGCTAGACAAGGCTCAGAGGAGGCTTTCTCAGGTCCCGAACCCGCGTTGGGTCTTCCAGCGTCTTCGGTTAGGGCTTCCATTGACGATTGGGTCTCTCACGAGCACAACTGTGTGTGGTATGACTCTCCAGGTTGCAGGTTGAGAAATCAGCGGCATTCTTGCTGTCTCTCAGCAGAAAAGACTGTAGACAACTTATCGGCGTCTTGACAGGCCACTTCGCTTTTGCCAAGCACCTTAACGTGTTAGGCTTAAGTGACACTACAATCTGCGACGCTTTTGGAGAGAGCGACGACACCGCGGAACATTATCTCTGTGAGTGTCCGGCCTTTGTTCGTATCAGGTGACAGATCTTCGGTACGGATGTGGTGAGTGCTGGTACTGTAAGCTCCTCATCACTGAAGTGCTTGCTTGGCTTTCTTAGAAAGTCAAGGAAATTCCAATAAAATGGGTAAATCAGGGCTTGCTCTCTGGCAGTACAATGGACCAGTTACGTCTGAGTGCTCCAGTCGAGTGTTTCCTATCCCGACAAAAAAAAAAAAAAAAAAAAAGTGGTGAGGGGCCAGCCTCATGGGATAATACCTCAACCATAGTCTCAGTGGAGACAATCTCCTGCGCTATTAATAGTTTCTCTCCATGCAAATCCCCAGACTTCGACAACATTATGCCTATTATGTTTCAAAAATTACAAAACATAGTAATTCCCTGGCAAGTGGCGACCTATAGGAGTTACATATTTCTTAATCATGTCCCTCAAACGTAAAAACGTGTCCGAGTGGTCTTTATTCGGAAGATGGGCCGACGAGGACAAGAATCCGCAAAGGATTTTAGGCCAATTAGTTTAACCTCTTGTGATCTAAAGACCATGGAACGTATACTGGATATTCACATCCGTAAAACTCTCGAACGATCGCAAATGTCCAACTTCCAACATGCGTGTGTACCTTAAACGAAGATCCACAGAGACGGCTCTTCATAAGGTTGTGCGTACAGCTGAAAAATCACTTAATTACAAAGAATACACTCTTGCTACCTTCTTATATATTGAGGGAGGGTTTAACAACATTCACACTGAAGCTATTCAAGAACATCTCGCAGAGCTAGATGGAATACATTAGTAAATGGATAGCATCCATGCTAAGAACGCGATATTATTTAGTCGACGCCCGATAACGATAGCATAACTAAAAAAGTAAGCAGATGTTCTCTTCAAGCGGCATTACATCCCCCCTTTTATGACTGATGGTCATGAACAAGATTTTGGCGCGACTGATTAGGGAGGATTTCAAGGTGGTCACGTACGCGGATGACATAAAAATCTTAGTGTCACTAAAGTTGCTCTCTATGATAAGCCAGCTCACGGAAAGGGTCTGGTGGATCTAGTGCACTCATGGGCCATGAGCTGTGTGTGGCCTCGGAATTAATCCAGACAAAACTAAACTGATGCTATTTACCATTAAAACCAAAGTAGGGGGATTCACCCCATCAAACTGAATGGTCGGCCATTGTCTTTATGTTCTAATGCAAAATATCTAGGCACGATCGTCGACCCAAAACTTAATTGGAAGCTTGATATTGAGCAGCGTGTTAAGAAGGCAAGCATAGCCTTCTAGGCATGCAATAGAAACTTCAACGGGAAATGAGGTCTTCAGCCTAAAATAACACTTTGGATGTATACAGCCATTGTGCGCCCAGTTCTCACATACGGAGCTATCGTCTGGTGGCCTGCCCTTAGTAGGAAATATAACGTCATTAAATTAAAAAGAGTCCAAAGAGCGGAATGCGTAGGTGTCACGGACGCTCTGAGATCCTGCCCAACGGATGCTCTAACTCTGATCCTTCACCTGACCCCTCTCGAACTACACATTAGTGCAGTAGTTGGAAAACTTCGATGTAATTCGTTTTACTTTATACTCGGGTGGCTGATGACTGCTGTTCCCCGCTGGGGCTTGAACCTACATACACACATCAGTTAACGAGCAAACACACTACCCACTGTATCAAGTATATAGTATTATACAGCGCAGTCCGGCTCAAAAAGTCTAGTTGCTGGACTGCTATGCCCTACGGCCATATCAGAAATCTGAAGACGATACCAATAAGCCTGGTTTCGTCTTTGACTGATTACAAAACTCCCACTTTAAACTTTAGCAAACTCTTCTCAGTAGCCTTCCCAACCAGAGCTGAGTGGGAAAGCGATAAGGTAATAAAAGATTTCGACACAACCACCTACACGGACGGATCGACTGCGGAGTCAACGCAGGCATTTTCTCTGACAAGCTGAATGTCTCCAAGTCCTTCCACTTACCGAATTTCGTCAGCGTCTTTCAAGCGGAGCTTCTCGCGATTCGTGAGGCTTGCCGCATACTGAATGCCCACCCAACTCTCAATCGAAATCTTGCTATCTTCACTGGTAGCCAAGCTGCCATCAAAGCCATTGATTCAGCCATCACATCTTCAAAATTTGTAGAGCAATGCCAGGAAGAGCTTAACAAACTAAGCGCTTAATCAAAAATCATCTAAAACCAAATCTGAGTCCCTGGTCACAGTAGCTTCCGCCATAATACCCTCTGCCGTAGCTGCAGAAATGCTAATGAGAGAAAATCTTTTTTTCACTTTCTCTGCAGATGCCCGGCGCTACCGATAACCAGACAGCGTACCCTAGGTAAACACTTCTTCGACGACCTGGGAGATATATCTGACAAAACATTGCAGCCCTCAACCTTTACCTAAACTCGACAGGCTGGTTTTAGCATATCCATCAACCGAATACCCCATCATACAACCAGTATACATGAGTTTTCTGGTATCAAAATGGTGCAATAGCGCTTATTGGGTTTCTTTTTAAAACCGCCACCTCAACCAACCAACGAACCAACGCAACGTCTAGACACTCTCGCCTCGGAGCGGATGTCCGGCGTCATATATCCAATATCATAAAATTTGTCAATTTTACCTGTTTCATCTTCGGCTAGAAACTGTTATCGGGTAAAACTTAGAGTTTCTACCCCTTGTGGACTTATTTAAACACACTTGTATTCTCCTTGCAGCATTGGAGACTCCTCCACTATTAACAGAAGTTTACCGATTATATGGATCTCAGCCTTATATTTCTTGTCGCCAGGTGCAAATTTTCACATTTAATAAAATAAAAAAAAATAAAAAATAAATATAATGTATATACATATGTATGTATGTACACAGAGAGGAAACAGCAGCCATTAATTTGCGAAGGCGGTCACTTAAAAGCGCTGACAATCTAATTAGGATCACATGTAAGTGCCGCTTTGGGCATGCTTTTGTTTAATTGTTATTCATTAACATACTCGCCTGTGTATCTTGACAAAACTTGCATGAATAGCGAAACTGAAGATCGGCACTTGCACTTTGTTTTTTTTTTTTGTGTTTCAAAGGAGGTAAGCACTTCAAGTACATGGCCAGGTCAGCTAATTCTTTTAATTGCTTTTGTTTGAGAGAGCCAGAGGAGTAATTACACGAGAAGGAAATGAAGGATAAACATCAAGATAAATGCGGGATAAACGTGAGATTATTCGACAACGGAAAAAAAAAAACGACAAAATTAAAAGCACTCAGCCGGGAAGTGTCCGCATTATGCTAACTATACATACCTACTCGCATCTGGTAGTCATTTTAATAAATTGACGAAATGCATAAAGATTTCAATAAATTAATTAAGAGCCATTCAGGCTGTGGTCATTGTAGAGGTTTTAAGAGGACATCCACAATTCGGGGTATCTCCCTAAATATTGCAAGCAGTGTGAAATATGTATGTACCTCGGTCTGGTGCTCGATAGGAAACTGAAAGGGTGACTATACATTAACGATAGAGTCACAAAAGCCTTCTACTTGTGTAACACAATATTCGGGAAAACTTCGGGTCTTAACCCCAAAATCATCATATGGATGTATACGGCTATAGTAAGGTCCATACTAACTTATGGCAGCCTTGTATGGTGGCAGACCGCCAGCAGAACCAACAACCTATCTGCCATTACAAAAGTAAAAAGAGTAGCGTGCATTAGGATCATCAGTGCAATGAGAACGAGTCCTGCAGCAGAACTTTAGGCTACAAAGATATCTAGTGCAGACTACACTACGTCATACCGAGACTTCACGACATCATTTCTAAGCACCTATCCGAGCAGGGAAGATAGAACGATAGAACCCTTAAGGAACAATGCGTAACTGTGTACACCGATGGATCAAAAACGAAATATTTGTAGGCGTAGATATCTTCTCTGAACCACTTGGTATTTCCTTGTCAGTCCGGCTGCCGAACTACAGCAGCATTATCCAGGCAGAGATCCTAGCAGTGACAATAACAGCCCGTAAGACTGTGGATATCACCTTTTTTATCGTCAGCCAGACATCGATAAAGCAATATCTGCTACAGAAATAAAATCGAAGCTTGTGAAGTGTTGTAGACAAGAGCTCAAGGTTCTTGTAACACAGCACAAAATAAAGATCTGCTGGGTCCCTGGGCATGAGGACATACCAGGGAATCAGGAAAGAGGAATCAGGAAGTCAACGAAATGGCTAGAGGAGGTTCAGCAATAAGCTCGGACCAATCCGACCCCTTAGTGTAGATCCCGCCTTGCACACTAACACTCGAAACAGGGAACAAAGCTCTAATGGAAGCGAACAACAGGTGGACCTCTTTAAATACTTGTATCACCACGAGGAAGATATAGCCTATATTCGACAGAACCAGAACCAAAAGACTTACGCAGAGGGAAAGAAAGTCCCTCTCTTCTCTCATAAGAGTCATTACTGGGCATAACACTATGCGATACCACATGAAAAAGTTACATGTGATGAACGAAGACCTTCGTCTGTGGTGACAAGGACCCACATTCTTTGCCACTGCCCAGGCCTCTACCATCTAAGAAATAAGTTTCTTGGACAACACGATTTAAAAAACATTGTCTAAGTTAATTTGAAAAATAGAAGACTAAAAGAACATTTTTTAGAATCCATAACGTAAAGCCTAAAGTAACTTATTGAACTTACTTACTTACTTAGATGGCGCTACAGTCCGGGGTGGACCTGGGCCTCAACCAACAAACCTCTCCAGCTAGCCTGGTTATGAGCCAGCTGCCTCCAGTTGCGCACGCCAGGTTGGTTGAGGTCCCCCTCCACTTGTTTGCGCCACCTACCGCGAGGTCGTCCTCTACTGCGTCGTCCATCCGGGGTGAATTCGAAAACTTTCTTAGCGGGAACGTTGGGCTCCATCCGCTCTAAATGACCCAGCCATCTTAGTCGCTGTATGTGAACTCTTCTGGCTAAGTCGATGTCCTTGTACAGGCCGTATAGTTCGGCATTGTACCTTCTCCTCCACTCGCCGTCTATGCAGACGGACCAAAGATCGCTCAAAGAACTTTTCTCTCGAAATAACAAAGGGCATCCTCATCCGGTTTTGTCAAAGCCCATGCCTCTGCGCCATACAGCAGGACTGGGATAATTAGTGTCTTATCGAGAGTTACCTTAGTAGTTCGAGATAGGGCTTTGCTACTCACTTGCCGTTTTAGCCCATAGAAACAACGATTGGCAAGAGTAATTCTTCGTGTGATCTCCCTACTGATGTCATTTGCGGAGTTCACCATAGAGCCTAGGTAGACAAAATCCTTTACTACCTCAAAATTATATCTGTCTATTGTGACGTTCTGTCCAAGACGCCGATGTTGGGTGCCATTTTTTGTAGACAGCATATATTTTGTTTTGCTTTCATTGACCGCTAGACCCATCTTTGCTGCCTCGATCTCAATACTCGTAAATGCCCCATTGACGGCCCGCTGAGTTCTTCCGATTATGTCAATGTCATCGGCATAAGCGAGTAGTTGTACAGACTTGTAAAAGATTGTACCTCCGGTGTTGGCTTGTGAGTTTCGTACAATTCTCTCAAGTACTATATTAAAGAGATCGCATGATAGCGCGTCACCTTGTCTAAGACCTTTCCTGACATCGAACGGTTCGGTGATGTTCTTACCGACTTTGATGGAGCAGTGAGAGTTCTCCATCGTCATTCTGCACAAACGGACGAGCTTGGCAAGGATGCCAAGACTAGACATGGTTCTGTATACCTCGTCTCTATACATGCTATCATAGGAAACTTTGAAATTGATGGTGCGTACCGATTTTATATTCATGGGCTTTTTCCAAGATCTGCCGTAGTGTGAATATTTGGTCAATGGTGGACTTTCCCGCCCTGAAACCGCACTGATAAGGACCTATCAGGTTGTTGACGATCGGTTTTAGGCGTTCACATAATACGGCAGACAGGATTTTATATGCGATGTTGAGGAGACTTATACCTCTGTAATTGGCGCAGTTCAGAGAGTCTCCTTTCTTCAGGATCGGGCAAACGATATTGAGGTTCCATTCATCGGGCATACTTTCGTCCGACCAGATTTTACAGATGAGCTAGTACATGCTCCTTAACAACTCATCTCCACCTGCCTTGAAAAGTTCAGCGGCAAGGCCGTCGGCTCCAGCAGCTTTGTTGGATTTGAGTTTAGATATCGCTATCCTCACTTCATTATGATCGGGTTGACGGGAATCTTGACTGCCATCGTCACTGTTGAATGGCTCATTCTGTCTGACAGCGGAATATTGATCATCATCGCCGTTTAACAGTCTGCAGAAGTGTTCCTTCCATATCCTCAGCACCGACTGCGATTCTTCCTGCAGGCTTCTGCTCTGGCTTTGAAACCCTGGCATGTTCTTTTTACCTTTTGATAAAATTTTCAAACATCATTCCTGCAATAATGTTTCTCAATCTCCTCGATCGAGCGCTTCTCATGCTCCTTTTTTTTCTTTCTGAGAAGTCGATGTTCCTCTTTTCTCCTGCGCACGTAGAGCTCGTAAGCAGCTCTAGTCCTTCTATGCAGCGCCGCTTTGTACGCCTCTTGTTTTGCTGCATGTGCTTGCCGGCATTCCTCATCAAACCAGGGGTTTCGTTGTGGTGGCCGAGAGAAACCCAGTACATCAGAGGCGGCATCACTGATGGCTTGTTGGCAACGCTGCCACTGGTCTTCCGCATTTGCTGCTGGCGGCATAGGATTTAGATTGAGATTAGAAGAAACACGATCGGAAAAGGTTCTGGCGATCTCTTGCGATTGTAGCTTTTGGACGTCAAATTTCCTCACAGTATTTCGTTGATTTCTCTCCGTTGTGGATATCTGCATCCGTACCTTGGCTACAACTACAGAATACTGGAAGAGTGCCTTGCGTTGATCGCAATGTGATCGATTTACAAATACAAATATTTGGCGCAACAGCTCTTTAAAGTGCCAGGGCCTAGCTTCTTGCAACCACTCATGTTGTGTGCGTTATATTTTTCACACGAATGGAAGGGACCTACAGTTTAATGCCGACTCCGAACGGCGATTTGAGAAGCTTTTTCGTGACAACAATACTCTCGGATGTTTGTCAGACGCTCGCGAGAGGTGGGACCGTGAAAAAACTTTTTGGTATTTTCTGGGATTCGAACTTGGAACCTCATGCGTAGTGATCCGAGACACTTACCACTTACGCCACGGCGCCCACATGTGATCGATTTGGTTGACAGTTTTTCGATCAAAGGAGAGCCATGTTCTTTTGTGAATGTCGAGACGTGGGAACCGCGTACTAGCTACAACAAAGTTTCGCCCCGCCGCAAAGTCGATTAGCCTGAGTCCGTTGTCGGATGTGATGTCGTGCAAGCTGTGCTTTCCGACCACGCTACTAAAGACCTCCTCTCTTCTGGCTTTGCGTTAAAATCACCTAGGATAATTTTAACGTCGTGGCAAGGGCATTGCTCATACGTCTTGTCCAAGAGCTGGTAGAAGTCATCCTTTGTCGCATCGTCCTTCTCCTCGTGAGGGGCGTGAACGCATATTAGGCTTATGTTGGCAAATTTAGCCTTGATACGGATAGTCATAAGGCACTCATTCACATGCCGGAAACTCAAGACTTCTTGCCTAAGTCTGCCTCCAACGACAAATCCGCACCCGAATAGACGCTGTCCTTGTTCGCCGTAGTAGATGTCGCAGTTTTGTATACTCCTTTTGCCCGGCCCATCCCATCGCACTTCTTGAATGGCGGTAATGTTTGCTTTGAGACACTCTAGGGCCTCCGCAAGTTGTTCGACTGCACGTGGTTGTAGAGGGACCTAACATTCCATGTGCAGACACAAAGATCGATGTCGTTTTTACGTTTGCTTGGGTCGTCAACAGTAAAATCATCCGTATCCGAGGCTGTTGGTTGCTTCGTAACTGAAAGTTTTTTACGTGGACGGCACAACCCCCAACCAGGAGGACCAGGGGCCGGGTACACTCATGTCAGTAACCCACTTCGGGGATATGAGCGCTGCCGTTGGCCCATTTAGGGTTCATCCGCCACCATCTCTTTTTCAATACCTTGACGTAGTATTGAAAATCCTTACAGATCTCAGCTCCAAATATGTCGAAGTAGCTCCGGTAAGGTATCCGCTGGTCTGTAGACGACACCGTTGATTCCATCGAGAGAATTCATCCGCCGCACGTCCTCTTTCTGAGAAGCTCTTGTTCACCCAGATGTGCTTACGCAGGTCTGAGTGTTCAGCTACACATATATCGTCAGACTGAGCATACGCTCATCGTTAGTTCACTATCAGATAGCTATCCAGCGGGCACCACGGGGAGGTGATGATGCGATTTTGGCACGCCACTTATTGAACTTAAAAGGGTAAAAAATAAAAACTCATTTCGTAAACTTTCATTTTATTAATATTTTCTTAAATTTAACGTAATTGTATATGATCAAAAGCATTGCAAATTCAACTCAATCAAATTGTAAACTTTGATGATATTTTAAGTAGCACAATTTGGATAACAATTTCCTGCAGATAAGCCACAAAGCTTCGCAGGTCAAAATATGTAATGAATTAATAAAAATTGATTTGAATTTAATTAAAAAAATCAATCCAGAAGAGACTAAGACCGCATTACATCCAAAAAACCCCAATCTGCGCTGTCATCATCGAGCTTTATTTCTTGAAAAATGGGACCGGAGCTTGCGTTGTGGTCAAAGGATATCGTTACCGGACCATGACCAATGAATAATTCTTTGAAAATATGGATCACACTGATCCGGCCGAGAACAGTGGTTTCAACAGGATGGGGCTACGTACCATACGGAGACCGAAATCATCAACTTACTGAAATCGCAATTTGACTATAAGTTCATTTCGAGAAATGGACCTATCAACTGGCCTCTAAGATCTTGCGATTTGACACATCTCGATTATTTCCTGTGAGGATACGTGAAGTCACTGCATAATGCTTATAAATTAGCAGCAATTGACGCCTTGGGAAGCAACGTTGTCCGTTTTATTCGTGACATACGGTCACCATTGCCCGAAAAAGTTACCCAAAATCGGTTGGAGACAGTTCGCAATTCGTCAAGAACAGTCGTGGTGGCCATATGCCCGAAATCATTTTCAAATTTGAATGCCGTGAACTGATCTTTCGAATACAAAAAGATTTGAAGTACAGTTTTTGAGTTCTATTTTATATTTGTTTAAAATGGAAGTTTTATCGGGTTTTAAAAAAACACCCTGCACCCTGTGTTCTGATCATAAAAAAGTGACTTCCATGATATTGTCATAAGTGTAAAAGATTCCGCTTTCTACGTCCTCCAAGTGTTCTCAAAGACGTACAGGAAAGGAGAGCCTATTCAAAAACGTGTATTTTGAGTAAATTGTTTCGCTCTTCGAGCTGTTTTGAAAGCTTCTTCTTAATTTGCGCACACTCGTGGGGTTATGAATACCCTACCCTTTAAATATTTTAACGTAGTGCGGGAGTAGGAAAGGATAGATAAAGAGAGAGAAAGGTTGGTGTAGTTGTTTGAAAATCTCTGGAGGTGGCGTCCAGGTAACTGGTGAGATTTTAATTATTACTGTCTTTGCTTCTGATTCACAGTATTTTTCTTCCTGATCACCAGATGTCATGGGCATATCAATCAACCAACAGGGCGAACAATCTTTCCAGCCATATGACCAACCTATTGCCAGTGTTATGCCTTCGCAATAGTCTTCGCACAAGCTTTCGAAATTGATCGGAGTGACTCTTAACATATTCCATGAGATGATGCTGACATCAGGATTTGAACGGTGGATTATTAGCGTGGCAATCAATTATGTTACCACCACACCATCGTCACTCCTATAAGCTAGGTTTATAGCCCTAAGCTACTGAATATTAAACAAATATTCGAACTGCAAGAAGTCGAAATATTTAGAACTTCAATTATTCAAATAAGCTTTGAAGGTGGAAACTAAATTTGGACTTGTATGCAACAAGTCCTTCGTTACACTCACAAGCTACCTGACGATGACCGTGCCTACCAAGGGTATGTTCCATTTCATCAAAGGCACCTCATTAGGGACAAGTGGCATGTGAGAATGATATCTACTTGCCTGTGGCACTTGACAGTCAACAGTGACGATGCTATCTATTCAGCTCTTAAAGTGTCTTTCCTGATTGCATTTGCATTGTATATCGTGAATCCTACCTTTGTCAGGAGGAATAAAAAAGAATTCACATCACATCCCCCCGAGCCACCACCGCGTCCCGTCCCATGGTTTAATTAGCCACATTTCTTACCGCACATTGTGTGTCCAAGTTAACATCTCTCCTCCCAGATAACGTCTACTACTACAGCACATAACCAACCTGACTTATGTAGATTCGAGTACAAGGACAAAAGCAACAAACAAAAGAAAATAAAAAAACAAAACCTAAATAAATCGCGCCCTCTGAACCTAAAACGGCCAAAACCTCACCGATGATGTCGGAAGAAACCTGTTGGCCACAAAACACATCTCTTACATCTTCCGTCCTGTGTGCTTGTGTTTGTGTGTGCAACGTGTTCTCGACTATTGTTCTCCGTCTGGCGCCATGCCATCAATGCAGCCGCCAGGTTTTGGGCACCGCGAAACCCACAGAGCAGACGAAATTAAGAAAAAGACAATGACGACCAACGACGAAGACGATGGGATATATCCTCCTCTCGCACAGTGGTGAAGGAACTCAAAGAAACGCGAGAGAGAGCGCGCGCGCGCGCAATGAAACGCCAACGAATATCATCCGCGTATCTGCAAGAGGATTGACGATGTCATGCCAAAGCAAAAGCCGGCCAAAAGTCGGACATGTACGTTTATACCCTCAATCACTGGGTGCCTGCTGCGAGAATGGGCGACAATAATCCCAGTTAAAAAGGCAAAAATCCCTGACTCTCGACAAAGATCTCTGTGGCATCGCATCCATCGGGGAGAAAACAAATTTGGATCCGTCGGATTGCCAAAACAAGTTAACATAAACGTTTAAAATATTATCGGCTCCATCGATCGGTTGCGCAGAGACATTTTCGGGACTTTACCAGGGAGATGTCTCCTTGATAAAGTTGCTATCAGTATCAGTAGGCCAAAAAGGAACCACAAAAAAACAAAAAAAAACAAAAGACGAATCGAGTGGACTACATCGAAGAGAACAATAGTAAGCAAAAGGGTATTTGCGGTTCGGATTCGATCGCACTCAGATTGACACTAATTGAAGAGGCACACACAGGTGGAAGTTATTTGGTGATGAGCTTTAGGCTTTTGGTTTTTGTGTGAATGACTTTATCGGAGATGAAGAATCGCTGAGGATTGGAGATGGATATGGTATGTATTAGAGTTCGGTAGGAGTGACGCCAAAGGGTGCATTGGAGCGATACACATGTCAGGTTGATCCAAAGCAATTAAGAGCTATTCGTAGTTAGCTGACTCGATCGGCTTTACAATTTGTATACATATACCGATTATGTGTGAGAAATGTTTAGAGTGCCGCCAGTCTGTTGTAAAACTTTATATACATAAATGCTACGCATCGTTCTTTTGCAGAACTCGAGGTGACCAAAGACAAATGTGAGGAGACCCTTGGTAGATGTAGATGTATGGATGTTGAAGTGCAAGTGCACTGCGACACACATATATTAAATCTATTGTGCCCCACAAAATAGGGCTGCACGTGCTCGATTTGGAGCACTTCCTCTAGTCCAACTGCTTTGATGAACCGGAGTATCTGAAGTTGATCCATTTAAAGGTAGGTCTCTGACAGAAATATGGGCTCCGAGGTGATGTCTTCTTTTATGGATTAGTATTTCGCATTCCATAAAGGTATGCTGGTGTTTCCACAACGTCCCTGCAGAATCTGCAGTATCCATTTCTTTCTATTCCCAGTTTTCTAAGGTGCTTCTTGTGGGGACCTGCATTGCGATTGATCGGGAAACTACTGACTGCCCAAAACTTGGCTTGGGCCAGTAGCGCAACAATCAAGTTCGTGATCAAGTGCTTACTTTACCTCCTAGTGGTGGTCCCCGGGCAACTATACGTATAAACCCTTATACGTGTAGGCTAAAATTGTAAGTGCGGGTTGTCTAGGGCCTTGATTCTAGGTTAGGTAACGTGGGCCAGCAACCTGCGTTACTGAAACCAGCTCGCTACAGAAACCGACAATATGCCTCGGATAAGGAATGATCACATGTTGACGACTTTGGCTATTGTACCCGGACAAAGATAGGTTTCTGGAATGTAAAGACGCTCCTCGACTCGGGAAGCGAAGGTCCTTACAATGCCAGATTCATCCAATTGGAAAAAATCGTTATAAAGTGGACATTTTGGGGTAAGTGAAGTAAGATGGTTAGAAGCGGGCGAGTACCAGTCTCCAACGCGTAACATTGTACTACTCTATTCTGGAAGACCATCCGGAAGTCCGCGGGAATATGGAGTCGGACTACTGCTAACAACAAAAGCACGCAAGGGTCTAATTTCCTGGCAGCCTCATGGTGATAGGATTTTGACGGCCAGATTTCGGACTAGAGTATGACGCGTCACCATCATACAGTGTTACGCCCCAACGAATAGTTCGTCTGAGGACGAAAAGGAGAGCTTCTACAATCTCTTAAGTGCCGTCTTCAACACAACACCAAATGGAGACATTGTCATAGTGATGGGGGATTTGAATGCCAAGGTAGGCAACGACAACGAAGGGCTCAAACATGTAATTGGGAAGCATGGACTAGGCAACCGCAATTAGAACGGCGAAAGGTTTGTGGATCTCTGCAATGCCAACCGCCTTGTGATAGGTGGTACCATGTTTGAGCACAAGACCTGCCACAAAGTCAGCTGGATTTCCAACGACAGGCAAGCAACCTCCAACCAAATTGACTATTTTGCCATCAGCCGCCGCTTTAGAAGTAGTCTCCTGGACGTCCGAAACAGGCGAGGGGCCGATGTGGGGATAGTACGTGATCACCATCTTATGATAGCTACTCTCCAACTACGCACTGTTGCAGTTCGAAGATCCCCAGAACAACACAATAATGCCCAGGTTCAACGTCGACAGACTTAGTGATCCCTCAGTGCG
This sequence comes from Brachypalpus laphriformis, assembly GCA_945910035.1. NCBI lineage: Eukaryota > Metazoa > Arthropoda > Insecta > Diptera > Syrphidae > Brachypalpus > Brachypalpus laphriformis. Next base: position 112,043,045 of record OX246753.1, on the reverse strand, counting down.
CCAACAATTAAGGGTGCACTTTTCGCAAGGTGTGGAAGCAATCAGCAGCTCAATGCCCGCAACCATCCAAGAACATTGGTGTGCTGTGAAAAATGTTTTTACATCTGGTGCTGAAAGAATTGTCGGTCGATCGCAGGGAAGACATAGGGCGTGGCTTTCCGAGGATACCTGGAGACGGATTGACGAACGAAAACAGCTGAAAGCTCGCATTGCACCTACCCCAGCAGCAGGGAGAAGCGAACTAGAGTCCCTATATCGCATGAAGATGAGAGAAATTCAGCGTAGCGTGCGACGTGACAAGCGCAACTACATCAACGCGCTGGCTACAGAAGTAGAAGAAGCAGCACGGAGGTGCGACAGCAGGACTGTCTACAGAATCGCGAAAGAGCTGACAGGTGGTCGCAGCTCCAGCCAACACCCAGTGAAAAGCCTAGACGGTTCCTTGCTCATTTCGGATGAGGACCAGCTCAGGAGATGGAAACAGCATTTTGCTACGGTTTTAAACCGTGTATTCGCTAGCGATATGCTCCCAAATCAAACTGAGATGCCCGAGGTGAGAAGTTCCCGAATATGCACCACGACTCCCAGTAAAGATGAGATCATTACCGCGATCAAGGCACTCAAAACCAACAAGGCGGTAGGACTTGACGGTATTCCCGCAGAGCTCTTACGAGCAGCGCCCACAACATCGGCTGAGCTTCTGCTTCCACTTATAGAGAGAGCTTGGTAAGAAGGGAATGATCGTCAAGCTTCCTAAGAAAGGAAATTTAATGGAGTGCGGAAACTGGAGGGGTATCTGCGTGCTGCCTGCTCAAATTCATCCTGGAGCGAATCAAACAATATCTCGAAGATGCACTCGATGGCGAACAAGCAGGTTTCCGCTCTGGATCCTCCTGTGTCGACCACATCAACAAAAATACAAATATTTGGCGCAACAGCTCTTTAAAGTGCCAGGGCCTAGCTTCTCGCAACCACTCATGTTGTGTGCGTTATATTTTTCACATGAATGGAAGTGACCTACAGTTTAATGCCGACTCCGAACGGCGATTTGAGAAGCTTTTTCGTGACAACAATACTCTCGGATGTTTTTCAGACGCTCGCGAGAGGTGGGACCGTGAAAAAAACTTTTTGGTGTTTTCTGGGATTCGAACTTAGAACCTCATGCGTAGTGATCCGAGACACTTACCACTTACGGCACGGCGCCCACCCTGCGGATTATCATCGAACAGTGTGTCTAATATCGATCGCCACTGCACCTGATGTTCATCGATTTTGAGAAGGCGTGCGATGGTGTCAACAGGGAGTTTATTTGACGTGCCTTACGCAGGAGAGGTATTCCCGATAAACTAATTGCTATTATCAAAGCTACATATGAAGGCTCCAAATGTCACGTTCTGCAGGTCTGGTTGTCTGAGGAATTTGAGATCCAAAGTGGGGTAAGACAAGGCTGTATCCTTTCACCAATATTATTCCTATTGGTGATTAGCGATGTGCTTCATGCAGCTTTGTCGACGGGAAACGGAGGAATTCGATGGACTCTTACATACGCAGACGATGTATGCTTACTCTCCCACAGAATTATGGACCTCCACCAAATGACAGCAGATGTGGAGAGGGAGGCAGGTGGCGTCGAGCTGAAAATTAAAACGGCAAAATCGAAAATTATCAGCCTTGGAACTAACACATCGGCTCAAATATGCATTGGTGGACAATCGGTAGAGAGAGTAGAGGATTTCTAGTATCTTGAAAGTATTGTCTTGACCGATGGTGAAACCGAACTAGATATAGCCAACAGGATCGCCAAAGCAAAGTCTGCATTCGGCATGTTGTCCAAATTATGGCGAAGCAATGCAATCAGTTTGAGCACCAAGATAAGACTGTTCCGCTCCAACGTTGAATCCGTGCTGTTATATGGTTGCAGCACGTGGAGAGTGACCACTACTATCACCTGAAAGCTGCAAACCTTTGTTAATAGGTGCCTGCGCAATATCTTAAGGATTTTCTGGCCCAATCGTATCTCTAACGAACACCTTTACGAGTGAACGGGTCAGGAATCAATAGGCACAACCATCCAACGGCGGAAGTGGCAGTGGATTGGTCACACGTTCCGTAAGGGTGACAGTTCCATAGCGAACCATGCTATGCAATGGAACCCTCTAACTCAGGATGGCAGAAAACCTGCAGGTCCGAGGAGAACGTGGCGCAGAACAGTCGAAAAGGAGGCACAGCATTTAGGGAAAGTTGGGGAGAACTCAGACACATTGCCAGAAACCGTACACGGTGGAGCGTAGGCGTAGTAGAGGCCCTAGGACCCACAAGGGGATACAGGACATAAGTAAAGTAAGTGGTCTGGTACACCCAAGAACGTTCTGCACATTCTAGATAGGTTACAGAATCGCGCGTTAAAAATTATAGGTGATAAAGACATTATAAACTCCATAGTCTCACTCGAATATCGTAAAAATGTCTCGTGTCTTTCCCTATTTTATCCCTTTTTTTTATAAAAAATGCTCCAGCGAAATAGTCAGTTGCATTGCTCCTCTTCAAAACTTCACCTGCAATATGCGTCATGCTTCGAATGCACATCAGTTCAGCCTCAAGCCCAACTTCGAACGTACTGTCAAATATAGGGATTCGTTTATAAGCCGAACAACATGTTTGTGGAACGATCTGGCAGCTTCTGTATTATTTAAAGCCAACGCAAACCGGCATCACATCCGTTCCTCTCCCCCTTTTCCCATCCTTCCGTACCCTGAGCATCAGTATAACTAAGGGTATTCATATTAATAATCTATTCGGCGCGAGAGTTATGAAAAAAAAGCTTTCTCGTGACAACAATACTCTAGGATGTTTGTCAGACGTTCGCGAGAGGTGGGACCATGAAAAAACTTTGCTGGTGTTTTCTGGGATTCGAACTTGCAACCTCACTGCGCAGTGGTCTGACACACTAAGCACTTGCGCCACGGCGCCTACGACTTAACGACTTACGTATTTTACTCGTACAAGGGATACATGCAAGTAAATGACCGGAGTTAAAATACTCACTATGAAAATGTCATACTGTAGCCCATGCACAGACCCACCTATGGATTAATTTCCAACCCACCATCATTCACCAATCCACCATAGGCATACTCCTCTTGTCAAAACCTACTGCGCCACCATATATCTCACACTCAATGAAATCCAATGAAACAAATTATACCGAGCTCATAAGTAATCATTACTTTTAATTACCCCCAATTAAGTGATGAGATACAAAGATTAATTGCCATTAAAAAAAAAAAAAAAACACAAACAGCTATAGCTACAGCCACACACAGGCTGGGACTGGGATTGGGACAGTATGACGAATGTGCGCGCTCGATGCGCGTAAGCCGGCGATTCGCGCGGCTTGACCACAAAGGCGCTGACAGATTAAATCCAACTCCGGCGACTCGTTTTATTGATCGAGTTCATTTTAAATGATTTTCAAAGGAAACCCGTGAATTAGGACAAATTCGAGATAAATATTCAAAACATTGCGCCATGGGGGGTGTCGCATCAGAGGGCATCTCTGCATCATAAGTCGCCGAACGTCGTCGTGTCGCGCCGTTGTCGTACATATATTTACTATGTTGAGACACTCAAAATGAATGTGTGGATAGTGTAGCATCGTGCGCGTTATGTGTTCAGGAAGGAAGGAAGTTTCGATGCGAAATTTGATCACGTGCCGGATGACATCAAGTTTCAAAACTTTGTCATCCTTCCCTCCTCTCTCTGGGAATTATTCGGTGGGTGACAATTATAAAATGACATCAATTGTCCTGTTGGTTATGGTTTATTTAGCGGCCAGATAGTGGAGAGATAGCATCATCGCATCACAGTCAACCCCTAAAGTTACCAACCCCAAAATGATTCGTTATCCCTCAAACAATCTGATTTCTCAATTGTTGTTTGGCTAGCGTCCCTTTGCGATGAGAAATTGCACTAACTCTGATGTGTATCTCTTCTTCTGTTTTTTTTTTTTTTTTTTGTGTAATGTCCTTGTGTACTGCTGCAATTGACTATAGGAGAAGGGAGATAGTTGGCACTGGACCAAGCAAACTTCTATTCACACCACATTTGTGCACTCGTGTATAGATGCTCCGTCAACGTTGCTTCTTTTTCCTATTTTTAGTGTCCTTTTGAGTAGCAGTAACAAATCACTATGAATGGTAGTAGGCCCGGACAAGATGTGTGTTGTCTCTTGGCCGATGGCACTTTCCATTAAGGATTTGACTGTCTGTCTCTTTGTGTTTTTCTGTGACGGAAGGCAATAAATGGAACTGAAAAGATGTCAATGGACTATAAATTCAGTTGGAACTGGTCGTCGAAGGCAATTAACTGACAGATACTAAACTTGATGAGGGCGTAGGTGTTGTTGGCAAATAGATGTGTTACAGAATAGACATACGAAAAAGACAATCGATTGGAAATTAAGTTGGACTAATACTAACTTTTGTATATAGACATAGAAAAAGACGCATGCGAAGTAAATCGAGTGCCATTTCGTAAAATTTAGTATAATTTACAGGTGACTCTGTGCGACCACTGCTAGTTATCAGTTTGTTCATCTCATTGAACAGAAAACAGTTGTGATTGCTCTGCAATATAACTGCTCTACTGTTCAGTGTGATTTACTGAATCACACACCGTGGACGACACGACATGACAGACACTGCTTGGTCATTATTTTCAGTAGCTGGGCATATATGTATCTATTCGTAGTTTGTATACAATGCAATCGTCTCCTTCATTATTGCCTGAGGCATCCATATGTACGCTCCCAACGTGCTCACGTGTGTGTATCGCACTAACTAGGGTATAGCTGTGATATGTACCGAATCACAGGTCATATTTGTGATTGTTCTATGGTATAACTGCCCTGCTACTCAAAGCAGTGCATAGCAAATCAAACGGCTCAGCTGTGATTGTGATCGTTCTGTTGCTCAGGGTAGGTGCATTTAATTGTTTAATTATTTGATTTCTTGATTGTTCATTTATTGATTGACGCTTGTGATTCGTTTGCTTTATTTTAAGTTGTGCCATGTACCGTGCCCCAAAGAGAACAAAGCAATATCATCTGTTATCATAAAGGTGATTAAATCACTACTAGTCTTAACTGCTCGTTTCCCTTATTGTTCTCTGCGATCGATGCTTAGCCCACCTTTAGTAAGACTGGGTATATTACAGACGTCCGGGAGCATGCGTTTATTCAACCTGCAACCTGGAGGGTCATGCCACACACAATTGTGCACGTGAGAGACCCAATCGTCAATGGAAGCCCTAACCGAGGACGCTGGAAGACCCAACGCGGGTTCGGGACCTGAGAAAGCCTCCTCTGAGCCTTGTCTAGCAATCTCATCGGAGATCTCGTTCCCCAAGATCCCAGTGTGACCTGGGACCCAGATAAGAGACAGAGAATTCAGCCTTGCGACTGAGTTAAAAGAGTTTTTGGTTTCACGAACTATTTTGGAAGTGGTTAAAGGGTTAAGCAAGGCCCTAAGTGCAGCCTGGCTGTCACTACAGACACAAATGCTACAGCTCTTCTTCCAAACACAGTTCATGGCCATTAGGAATGCATAACTTTCCGCTTGGAAAACAGACGCATATTTGCCTAACGAGAAAAGAAGTCTAACGCTGTCGACTTCCACGAAGACACGAGCGCCAGACCCTTGACTGGTTTTGGAACCGTCCGTGAAAATACGAATACATTCCACTCCCGGTTCAGACTCTGTCAGTCATTGCAACAGACGGCGTATCCATAAGACCAGAGTCGTAAGATAAGTGTCGGGCAGGTTCATCAAAATTCCAGTGTGGCGTATACCAAAAACTTCCCCGCCTAAGACGATGGATGGCTTTGATAGTGCAATCCATGATATAAGTATCAAGGGTAGGTAAGTACAGCAAAGCGTCCCGAGCAGCCGAGACAAGCCGTTCTTTGGAGTTAAGATCGAAAGGCAGGCACGTATTTACGCAAGAGCCCCGTCCACCAAACAACCGACGCATACGCGAGGAATGGTCTTGTTATAGCCGTGTAGATCCAGAGAACCTTATTCAGTGGCAAGCCCCATGTCTTGCCAAAAACACCCTTACACTGTCAGAAGACTGAGAGCGCCTTGGATGTTTTCGACTCGACTTGTTTAGACCAATGAAGTTTCTTATCTGAAATCACTCCCAGATATTTGGCTTAATTGGAAATACGGATAGTAACGCCTTTTAGTACTGGCTGAGTCAGACCGGTCAGAATCCTCCTTCTCAGGAGTTTTCGTTCTCTTCTAGGCAGAGGCGGCAGATGATATCCTCTGAGATTTTCATTCTGTTGAGGTGGTATAGTAATCGGCAGTGATCAGTAAGGAAGCTCACAAGCTTTGTTATGTCGTTTCTGCTTTATTTAAGGATATTAAGTACCTTTTTTTGAAAGGGTTGGACAGCTCTTTTAGCTAGTCCGAAACCTTGGGAGTTATTTTAGTGAGAAATATATATATTCCATCCCCAACTGTTTAGGGTATATTAAAAAGCAGAATCGGATATTTAAAAAGATTCAGGTCCAGTGAACAACTCAAAGGAGCCTTTTCTGGCTAGCAGATCTGCAGTTTCGTTGCCGTCAATGCCTACATGGCCCGGTACCCACCACGATTCTACTTTATTGTATTGGGCCAAGTTTTGTAAACTGTCGAAGAAGCTTAGAACTGATTTTGAATTGATAAAGTGGAAAATCAGTGCTTTAAGCGTTGTTTGGCTGTCGGTGAGTATGTGGATAGTGGCATATTTGATGACTGAGTGCATGTTTAGGTATATAGCGCAAGTCTCATTAGCGTAAAGCTCGGCCTGGAAAACACTGAGACACTTCCCAAGTGGTTTCGAAACTTTATAGTTGAGTCCATACACTCCGGCGCCATCTCCTGAATCCATTTTTGATCCGTCGGTATACCATACGATTCCTTTTGGATCAAGCAGCGGTCCGCCATTATTCCATGTATCAATGTTTAGGATCTCAATTTCAAACCTTCTATCGAAGTAAAGTGATTTAGGTGTTAGGTCAGAAATCGTGCTAAGCATGCATAGCTCAAGGAAGTCGGTTAATAAATCCATGAGATCCACATGATCCCATCTACTATTAACACCCGACTTTCGAAGACTAACTCCACTGCGAATTGCCACTTTTTTGATGAATTTATGCAGCGTAGTTGGTCCAATTATGGCCTATATGGCCATAGTACCTGTAATTCCGAGGCAAGCTAATTTTTGGAGTTTATTGAGTTTGCTTGTGACTTCCTTAATTTTTGTCCAACAGATATTAGGCATGTATGTAAGGTTGGGTCTAACCACCGTGGAATATAACCAGAATGTGACCTTTGGGGACCGACCCTAGGTTTTGCCATACATACGGCGACAGGCCCACATGGCAGTGGTCGCCCTGGCAATTTTATGTTTGATATGGGAGTTCCAGTTAAGTTTTTTGTCTAGAACAATTCTTATATATTTTACCTCGTCGGAAAAATGAATGGCTGCACCATTTAGAGTCACTGAACCAAAGTTTAGTGGTCTTCTTCTTGTAAACGGTATAACGACTGCCTTGCTGGGGTTAATCAATAGATCCTCGCCAGCACACCAGTCCGAGACTACAAGGACTGCATCTTGCATGAGTTGACACACATTGTCTTCATGTTTGCCGTTGATTATGATCACAAAATCATCTGCATAGCCTATAGTTCTGAACCCTAAACTATTAAGTTTAAGTTCAGCAAGTCATCCACCGCGAGAAACCATAAGAGAGGCGAGAGGCAGCTCGCAGGGTTTATACCTAGCTTTGGGATATACACCACCTTTACCTCCCCCAATTTTGTGGAATGTATCCCGGATTGGAACTTGTTCTAAATAGACCTAGATCTGTATTCAAGACTTTTCCGGATAAGGGCTGGAAAAACACAATTTTTGCTTAAAAGAACCCATTGCCCATTTAATTTTTTCTTGACTGAAGAGATTTCCAGACAAGCTGTTGACTCTTCTGGATGTGCTGCAAGTGGTGCCTTCAGAAGCAACAAGTGTGTAATCATTTAAGATTTTCGAACCCTTGAAGTGTACCTCGAGCAAAGTTTCCAGGTTTTCCCTTTGACCGGATGTATAGGTGCCATCAGGTTTGATGAGCAATCCCACCCCTTTGGAGTGTGGCTTTGAGAGGGCCTTTTGGAGACGGGCTGCTGCTGGAAGAGATTCAATCTTTTCGCAGTTCTTTATCCATGCTGTTCTCTTGGATTTCTCAACTCTATATTGCACTTAGTTAATGCGGACCTACGAGGGCAAGGTGAAAGGTTCTCGGCCCGACAATGAAGGATTGCGATTTTCAGTTAAAAAATTATTTTATTTTTCTGCATAATCTCCCTTGACTTCAGCACACTCAGTCCAGCGTTTCTCCAACATCTGTATTCCTTCTCGGAAGTGAGTGTCTGGAAGGCTGTGAAAATATTCATCTACGGCCCTCTCCTTCTGCATTAGATGCGAAGCGCTTCCCAGAAACAAATTCCTTCAAGTTTGGGAACAGATGGAAGTCTGAGTGCGCCAAATTCGGTGAATAGGGGGGATGGCCGAGCAAATCGTACCTCAAATCCCACAGTTTTCCCATCGCCAACGGTCACTTGTGTACAGGTGCATTATCCTGGTGAAAGATGATTTTTTTTCTTCTTCAAGCCAGGCCTGTTCTCGCGAATTTCGCCATCCAGCTGGTCAAGAAGGTTGGAGTAATATTCGTCTGTAATTGTTCTGCCTTTCTCAAGGTAATTCATTAACAGGATCCCTTTGGCGCTGAACCACCGGCTTCCACCCACTGCTTCGACTGCTGTTTCGTTTCTGGCGTGTAGTGGTGGACCCATGTCACATCCATGGTGACAAATCGCCGCACAAAATCGGTCGGATCCTTATTGAATCGGTCCAAAGATTGCCGCGAAAATCGTTTGCGCATTTGCTTTTGATCGGCACCCATCTTGCGCAGAGCTTTCGCATCCCTAAGTTTTTGTGCAAAATGTTTCGCACCCTCTTTTCCGATATGCACACAGCCTCAGCTATCTCACTCACCTTCACTCGCCTATCGTCCAACACGATATTATGCATTTTTTCGATGGTTTCGGGTGTGATTGCGGTTTTTGGCCCTCCTTCACGTGTGTCATCTTCGAGGGACGTGCGACCACGCTTAAATTCAGCTGCCCACTTTTTAACGGTTGACATGGAAGGAGCAGAGTCCCCGTAAACTTTTGTCGACTTTGGATGAATTTAGGGTTAACCCATCCAAAACGAAGAATTTTATGACTGCACGATATTCAAGTTTATCCATTTTAAGGAAAAACACGCAAGACGTCTACTTTAAAAATTCGTGTAAACAAACTACTTGAGAGAACAAATTGAAACTTGTCATACGAACTAATGAGAAGTGCACCCAGGCAGGAAACATAATTTTTTGCTGATTGGAACGCTATCTCTGCGTCAGGCCGAGAACTTTTCACCTTGCCCTCGTATATTCGCCTCAATTTTTGGTGTGTTAAGCGGTGTTGAAAAGTTTTGTCACCCTTTTCCGGAGTATTTCTAGCTCGTCATTCCACCACGGTACGTTCCATTTACCCGTATTGTCATTTTCTGAGACACAGCTACTCCTCAAGGATGAAATAAGAACGTCTAGCGCAGAATATGAATCGAGTTCATATTAAGCAATTTAATGATAATATAATCGGAAACATATTTTGGATGAACATTATGTACAAACCTTCGCTGTAGTTTACTGAAGATACAAAAGGTCGTGCTGCATGCTTTCTCAAATTATGTTTACGGTTTTCTACTCGTACGCTATACCTACGCGGAAGGGGCCATAACAAGCTGGAGACTTTCGATCACATCAAGCATCAGATACAGGGATATCGAATCTCTGTAGGACTAACACTCCCTACACCTCCCCTCTTTCCTTCTTAATTTTCTTGGATCGAGATTGGCTTCCCTTCTTTTCCACTAAAGACCCATGGCACCACTGCCAGTGAGTCATTCCCCCACAGAGCCCCAAATAAAGCTATCACCCTTGTAATCCCCAAATTTGTCACCATTTCTGAGAAACCACTCACTTCCATAACTCATCGACTTATCTCCCACTCGCATCGCACCACAACAAGGCCATCATCAAGTCAATACCATTTAAGATACTTTTGTATCTCACCACAGTATCTGGCACCATTAATTGCCACATTTTGCTGAATTGAAAGTGAATTGGCAGTATGTAAGCCATAGACAAAAGAACACTCTCCATCGAATGTCATTAGAAATAAAACGTATTTTCCTTGCATCCTAACTCCATAAATACATATGGGGGTAATAAAGTAACAAAGTTCTCAAAGCACAGGTGACCATTAATTAGACATCCGCAGCATTAGACAGACACGACATAGAGTGCGCGCGCGCGCAACACACGAAGTACAACTTTTCCTAGAGAGCAGAACTCATACGAATATCTACTAGAGAATCGTGAGATCGTGTGTGGCTAAGCAGACTGCCATGCCGCCTCGGTGCCATTCATATTCGTTACATGTGTGCCATCTATCGAGGCTGCAGGGAACACAAGGATAAATTGCCAAAGACATACGACTTAGCGTGTTTACTAAATGTCAATTAATTTTTGAGTAGTTACCTGGGAGTTAGGTAAGGCCGTCACCGTCGCCACCACCCATTTTCTGCTGCTCCATCCTCGCGTCGGTATGGAGTGAAAGTGTATCACTACAAAATATAACGCCGGGGATGGCAGCCAAAGACAGCACAGCCAAAGGAGGGCGCAAAATGTACAAAACGTGCTGTTATTTGTTGTTGGCTGGAATGAGGGAAAAAGAGACGATAGTGGATAGGTGGAAACCTTGAGGCAGACGTGGCAATTAACCAGCGTTCTCAAATATGAGGAGGCATATTGAATGGGTATCACTAATTTCCTATGTCGCAGATAAACGAGTACTGTCCGAGATGGAGATGATGGCAAAGACTCATCATGAGGTTTTCCTTTTTATTGGCTCCTCGTTGCGTGTGACTGTGTGTGTGTTGCGCCAAAGAGAACACGTCGAAGACGATGATAATGATGATGAGGACGTGGATGAAGATAATAAGGAGAATCTTCAGCCCGTTTATCTGATATTTATAGGTGACCAGTAGGCGTATACAAACAAAATTGCAAATAAATAAACATCCTTGGTTTCCTCTATTTGCGCACAGCACAGCGCTTGTGATGTGTGAACAAATGATTGCGTGTGTTCAAAGGATGATGACGGAATGGAATGGGTGTGGGGCTGAAGGCACCCTTTGGGGGCAATTGGAAATGATGTTTCGCATGTGGGTTTTCCACTCAACGCACAGACAAAAAAGGATTTGTTCAATCAATTTTTGATTTGGCGCGCTTTATGTGCAACGAAAGTGTTTCGACTGGTTCAAGTCTTCATTCATGAAAGGATGGACTGTGATCGGAAAAACACAGATAGCCTTGATTTCAAAGAAATTGTATGAACCTGAAAATAGTTTATTTTCTACGGCTCAGCGGGTTGAGTCAGATATAGGCATATCTGTCTTCAAGGCTGCAATCAACACAATAGGTACTGCATCCGACCGGAATAATCGCACTTATTTGTTTCGCATTCCTTAGTACAACACCGAGAAACTTCCTGGTCCTGTCCGGTCCGGTTGACCAACAATTAAGGGATCATCTTGACGAAGGAGCCGAATCGAGTTCGAATGGGGTTCAACTCAAAAGATGAAGGAAACATTTCGCCACCGTGTTAAACTGGTTAGGCACTAGTGTCGTTATTTCGTACTCGAACGCGCAGTTAAAAGCAGCAAATACTTCCCAGTAAAATCAAAAAAATCAAGGAACAGAATTTTTCCAACCAGCGCCAAGTACATCGGCAAACTATCATCGTCACCCAGTCATAAGGAATACATGGAAAAACAAAAGCTTCTCAGAAGAGTGGAAAATGGAAATGATTTTCAGATTTCCAAAGAAAAGAAATCCAAGAGACTGCGGTAACTTGAAATGTATTTATGTCCTTCCCGCCACTTACCTCGTCTTCTTCTTCCTTTTATCAGCGACGTTATGATCCGAAAATAAGGGATCAAAACCCTCCCACTTCTTTCCTTCCCACCACTTACACTTAAATTAAAAAATTCTAAGACCAATCAAGGAACACCTTGACAAGCAGGCTTCCACTCGCGATCCGACCAAATCGACCACAAAAACACATTAAACAGATCTTCCCTTCACTTGCCATTTATCGACCGAAGCGCTTTAACAGTAAGAGAGGTGCTTTTATCTGGCACGCACTGCGCAGCAAATGTGCTACGTCTTGCGGAACCGTAAGGTATCTGATGACTTTGAAGTCTAAAGTGGGTTGCATACTTTACAGCGGCATACAGAAGGCAGTGGCATCTACGAGTATTTTCTATCCCACACAATAATAAACTTATATCAAATGTTGCAGCAGAGTGGGACTGAAGACTGATTAAGACTGGTTAAGACGATCTTGCAAGGCGTGGCAAAATCGCATCATCTCTCCCCCCGTGCCCTGAGAACCAGTATAAGGGTGTAAATAATCCCTTTGGCGCGCGCAAATTATAAAAAAAAAAAAAAAGACGATCTTGCAAGGCGTGGCAAAATCGCATCATCTCTTCCCCGTGGTGCCCACTGGATAGCTATCTGATAGTGAACTAACGATGAGCGTATACTGAGTCTGACGATATATGTGCAGCTGAACATTCAGACTTGCGTAAGCATATCTGGGTGAAATTCAGCGCGCATATGTTTAGCCGGACGAGGCATCTCTTGTTGACCTGATCGGCTGAAATATGCGTCTCAGAAGTCTAGCAAGAGCTCCTCAGAAGGAGGACGTGCGGTGGATGAATTCTTTCGAAGGAATCAACGGTGACGTCTACAGACCAGCGGATACCTTACCGGAGCTACTTCGACATATTTGGAGCTGAGGTCTGTAAGGATTTTCAATACTACGTCAGGGTATTGAAAAAGAGATGATGGCGGATGAACTCTCAATGGGCCAACGGCAGCGCTCATATCCCCGAAGTGGGTTACTGACATCGGTGTATCCGGCCCCTCGTCCTAGGGGTTGCAAAAAAAAGATCTGGTCCCCCAGGTTGGGGGCTGTGCCGTCGGGTTAACTGCCCTACCACGTAAAAAACTTTCGGTTGCGAAGCAACCAACAGCCTCGGATACGGATGAATTTACTGTTGACGACCCAAGCAAACTAAAAAGGACAACGATCTTCGTGTCTGCACATGGAATGTTAGGTCCCTCTACAATCCACGTGCAGCCGAACAACTTGCGGAGGCCCTAGATTGTCTCAAAGCAGACATTGCCGCCATCCAAGAAGTGCGATGGGATGGGCCGGGCAAAAGGAGTATAAAAAACTGCGACATCTACTACGGCGATTGCTACAGACAACAAGGACAGCGTCTATTCGGGTGCGGGTTTGTCATTTGAGGCAGACTTAGGCAAGAAGTCTTGAGTTTCCGGCATCTGAACGAGCGCCTTATGACTATCCGTATCAAGGCTAAATTTGCCAACATAAGTCTAATATGCGTTCACGCCCCTCACGAGGAGAAGGACGATGCGACAAAGGATGACTTCTACCAGCTCTTGGACAAGACGTATGAGCAATGCCCTTGCAACGACGTTAAAATTATCTTAGGTGATTTTAACGCAAAGCTAGGAAGAGAGGACGTCTTTAGTAGCGTGGTCGGAAAACACAGCCTGCACGACATCACATCCGGCAGCGGACTCAGGCTAATCGACTTTGCGGCGGGGCGAAACTTTGTTGTAGATAGTACGCGGTTCCCACGTCTCGACATTCACAAAAGAACATGGCTCTCCTTTGATCGAAAAACTGTCAACCAAATCTATCACATTGCGGTCGGCGCAAGGCACTCTTCCAGTATTCTGGGTGTCCGGACTTTCCGAGGAGCCAACGTGGACTCGGATCACTACCTAGTTGTAGCCAAGGTACGGATGCGGATATCCAGAACGGAGCGAAATCAACGAAATACTATGAGGAAATTTGACGTCGAAAAGCTACAATCGCAAGAGACCGCCAGAACCTTTGCCGATCGTGTTCCTTCAAATCTCAATCTAAGTCCTATGCCGCCAGCAGCAAATGCGGAAGACCAGTGGCAGCGTTGCCAACAAACCGTCAGAGATGCCGCCTCTGATGTACTGGGTTTCTCTCGGCCCCCACAACGAAACCCCTGGTTTGACGAGGAATGCCGGCAAGCACATGCAGCTAAACCAGAGGCGTACAAAGCGGCGTTGCATAGAAGGACTAGAGCTGCTTACGAGCTCTACGTGCGCAAGTGAAAAGAGGAACATCGACTTCTCAGAAAGAAGAAAAAAGAGCATGAGAAGCGCTCGATCGAGGAGATTGAGAGACATTATTCCAGGAATGATGTTCGAAAATTTTACCAAAAGGTAAAATGATCATGCCAGGGTTTCAAAGCCAGAACAGAAGCCTGCAGGAACGAAAATGGCAATATAGTAGTAGAATCTCAGTTGGTGCTGAGGATATGGAAGGAACACTTCTGCAGACTGTTAAACGGCGATGATGATCAATATTTCGCTGTCAGACAGAATGAGCCATTCAACAGTGACGATGGCAGTCAAGATTCCCGTCAACCCGATCAGAATGAAGTGAGGATAGCGATATCTAAACTCAAATCCAACAAAGCTGCTGGGACCGACGACCTTGCCGCTGAGCTTTTCAAGGCAGGAGGAGATGAGTTGGTAAGGAGCATGCACCAGCTCGTCTGTGAAATCTGGTCGGACGAAAGTATGCCCGATGAATGGAACCTCAGCATCGTTTGCCCGATCCAGAAGAGAGGAGACCCTCTGAACTGCGCCAATTGCAGAGGTATAAGTCTCTTCAACATCGCATATAAGATCCTGTCTGCCGTATTATGTGAACGCCTAAAACCGATCGTCAAAAACTTGATAGGTCCTTATCAGTACGGTTTCAGTCCACCATTGACCAAATATTCACACTACGGCAGATCTTGGAAAAGCCCATGAATATAAAATCAATACGCACCACCTTTTCATCGATTTCAAAGTTGCCTATGATAGTGTGTATAGAGACGAGTTATACAGGGCCATGTCTAGTCTTGGCATCCTTGCCAAGCTCGTCCGTTAGTGCAGAATGAGGATGGAGAACTCTCGCTGCTCCATCAAAGTCGGTAAGAACATCACCGAACCGTTCGATGTCAGGAAAGGTCTTAGACAAGGTGACGCGCTATCGTGCGATCTCTTTAACATAGTACTTGAAAGAATTGTGCGAAACTCACAAGCCAACACCGGAGGTACAGTCTTTTACAAGTCTGTACAACTACTCGCTTATGCCGATGACATTGACATAATCGGAAGAACTCAGCGGGCCGTCAATAAGGCATTTACGAGTATTGAGATCGAGGCAGCAAAGATGGGTTTAGCGGTCAATGAAAGCAAAACAATATATACGCTGTCTACGAAAAGGACACCCAACATCGGCGTCTTGGACAGAACGCCACAATAGACAGATATAATTTTGAGGAAGTAAAGGATTTTGTCTACCTAGGCTCTATGGTGAACTCCGCAAATGACATCAGTAGGGAGATCACACGAAGAATTACTCTTGCCAATCGTTGTTTCTATGGGCTAATCGAGTAGCAAAGCCCTATCTCGAACTACTAAGGTAACTCTTTATAAGACATTAATCATCCCAGTCCTGCTGTATGGCGCAGAGGCATGGGCTTTGACAAAACCGGATGAGGATGCCCTTGGTTATTTTGAGAGAAAAGTTCTTCGAGCGATCTTTGGTCCCGTCTGCATAGACAGTGAGTGGAAGAGAAGGTACAATGCCGAACTATACGGCCTGTACAAGGACATCGACTTAGCCAGAAGAGTTCACATACAGCGAACTGGGTCATTTGGGGCGGATGGAGCCCAACGATCCCGCTAAGAAAGTCTTCGAATCCACCCCGGATGGACGGCGCAGTAGAGGACGACCTCGCGGTAGGTGGCGCAAACAAGTGGAGGGGACCTCAACCAACTTGGCGTGCGCAACTGGAGGCAGCTGGCTCGTAACCGCGCTGGCTGGAGAGGTTTGTTGGTTGAGGCCCAGGTCCACCTCGGACTGTAGCGTCATCTAAGTAAGTAAGTAAGTTGGATCAACATTATCCATTGTCGGATTCGCATTACCACATATTCCTTGCTGGCGTAGATTCTTCCACAGGGTTTTGTTTGAAAGCTTATAATTAAGACGCTCGCTAAAAAAAACTCCGCTTGGCTTGTTTAATTTTGAGCAAACAAGGTACCTTATAACTTTGAAAGATTTGAAAAATTCTGGGAGCTGGAAAAATGTTCATTTCCTATATGCAGCATCATGTTCGTTTTTAGGTCTAAAAATCTCAGGTGTAAGCTAAGGATTGCTATTGTGTTTTACAAGCTTTGTTTTTAGAGGAACATGGAAATCAAACAATTGGTTAACCACGCCCTGAAGGCTACCAGCCTGGGCAACGGGAGATGTTTCGGAGAATATTGGCATCCAGTTAACATACTGCAAGTCTCGCACAAGGATATTCGGTTGTACGTTTTTAAAGTCTCGAAAGGAGAATTTTAATGGTTCTTTACCACATGCGAAGCCAAAATATACAAATAACTGATCATGCTTGGAAAAGACAGGAGTAGAAACTTGGCTGTAAAATGCATCCTAAGGATCGTTTGCAAAAAATAAGTCAAGGAGAGTATTGCTTGCATTAGTGAAGTGTGTCAGAGTGGATGAATTTAAAAGATATAGATTTAGCGTCTTTAGTGTGTCAGTGGAGAAAGACGAGTTTGCATGATCCAATATACTACAATTAAAATCGCCACAGACAATGGTTTTCCAGAAAGAGGAAGAATTGTTTTCTAGGAAGCAATAGAGCTGCAAAAGATCGATGTAACTCTTAGGTCGGTATACGACACCAAGCAAGCATTTCCTACCCTCACTCATAAGCTCAATGAAACAATACTCAATTGGGCTGCCAGGAGGGGAGGTTGCAATTAGCTTAACAGGCAACGCCATATGTACGTAGATGGCAACTCCACCACCAATTCTATTTTGCCTATCATCAGAGAAGATTTCATAACCTGCCACTGAGTATATATTATCTCATATTTTGGGGTCAAATCATGTTTCCGAAATGCACACTACATCAACTTTGGAACCAACAAACAGACCTCTAAATTCATCAGGATTCTAGGTACGATTTTCGAAAGAAATCTCCTCCAAAGATTTTAACCAGCAGCTAATAGCTCGACTAGAAGTCGGTTTTGTTCTATTCTCATATCGGGGAATACAATTTAGTTACAGAAGTTCGACTATCGAATATTCAACTACCACATCAGACTTATTTAGTACTGCTCATCATTATTTGTAAGAATGCTCGAAACTGATGGTAGTCGCTAGTGAATGCTGATTTCGAAACATTAGTAATTACTAAACCTACACACGTGTATTTACGCAGATTCTCAAAAATTTCCAATGGAATTTTGCTGAAATAAATGGTTATTTCGGTTCCACCTCGGAATTATCCGCCTGTATATCGCTCCTTCATTCAGTTAGCTCTTGTATTGTCCTTATTGTCATAAACAAACTTATACAACACCCAGTACCCTCATTTAAGCCCACTAAAATCCTTCAAATTAAAAAAAGTACCACCATTCCACGTCGCAATATCACCTCCATATTCGCGGAAAAAAAAAGACCTCCACCAAGTTATACCTCGCTAATTCAAAACCTCCCCACCGTATAATTCCATTCTTTTCAATTATTACGCATGCTACCCACAAAAATACGTTGCAAAAGGAAAAAAAGAAAAAAAACCTCCAAAAAGGATAAGAGAGACCCAATTGAAAAGTTGCTTTGGTGACACAAAACAAGAGAAGTGGGAACTAAGCTAAGAGCCAAGAAGAGGGTTAACCCAACTAGATAATGTTCTCCCCTTTCTAAGAGTCCTGTCGCCACCCGCACACAAATATCCTTTGATAAGTCAGCGGAAAAGCTATAAACCAGAACGAAGCCTTTTCTATTTTCCACGAGAATAAGTGCCGAGCTCGCACACCCATCTATACACGGTGGGGCTTCATGTACATATAACCATATCCTTTCATCTAAGTGTGCGCGTTGATTTTTTTTTTTTTTTTTTGCTTACTTTCCCAAGTACTTGGAAGGACTTTTGGGAAGGGTGGTACCACTAAAAAAAATGGTGCATGTTTTATTAATTAAAGTATTTACAAACACCGCGTTCTATAGCCATGCGCCTGCCTTGTGCGACCATCATCGTCACCAGTTGATTATAAATTCACATTTCTTAGCAGCCTCCTGCTCCGTTTGTTTCTCTGTTTCAGTCGCTCTCAATAAGGAAAAATGTCCTTTGTCAGGTGAATTTGACTTACAAGTGGGGGTAAGCGAAAAAATGCCGCCACAAAAGCGAGAAAAGGATTCATCTTCTGTCGTTTGAGGACAGACTTTGACTGGGTCTGCGAACGATTTATAAATAAAAGCGATGAAGAGGCTTCCTTTCATCTTTGGATTTCGCGTGTGTGGGCTCCGTAGAGTGTACTAATCAATCAGGGCATCTGAGGTAAAGCGTTTAATCGTGAAGCTACTTAAGGTGTTGGTTGTATTTTCGTCTTAGTCATCGATTATTCATGAGGATTTTCTCAGGATAGGGGATGATATCATTTGCTTGGTATATGAAGAGGACATTCCATTGGTCTTGTTTGTCCTCTGCAGAGGTTAATGGTTTTGGGGATTGTGCATATTATTATTAACACTTTTCATTGCTTCTCTCGTTAACCTTGATCTCCGTTAGTGACCAAACCAGCTATCCGTCAGAACTGTGGTCAATGTAGACACTTACTCGTAAAAGTGCATAAAACTGAGATGACTTATCTCAACTGCATTTGGATGCACTGATAAATTGTAATTAGAATGCGATGCCAGCCTTGACCCGTAAGATTGTGTGGTATTCTATAGCCCAGTGGTTGTCCAGCCTCTCTTATTGTATCGAATTCATCGATAGCATGGGTCGTGAGCATTACTAATCAGGTTTCCATTCGCACGGTATACAATCAATTCGTCGTCCTATTTTTTGGAGCACTAAGCTATGTAAGTAAAAGGCGATTAAGGGGGCAAATCAGATCTAGGCAATATAACACCCAAGTGAGCCTAGCGACACATATACTACCTTAAAAACCCTCCCACAAGTGTGCATGCGAGTCCGTGGGTTGACACGACTGGAGATCACCGGTGTCATAGAAGAAAGATCAAACAATACTAAAACAGGAGCATGCACGTGTCAAACAACAAACACCAGCGCAATATGGTAATATTGCAAAACTGTATCATTATGGTAATACTTGCAAAAAGGATAGATACTACCCCGCCAGGCACTACCACTGCTGTGCATGGTACTGATCCTGGACCGAGCAGAAATGTTCGGGTCAGAGCTATACGGACTCCGGGGGCTAGCAAAATAATGAAACAGTTTGGAAGAAATTTGAGGGTAGCGAGTTGGAACGTTGGAAGCATGACCGGTCGAAGTTACGAGCTGGAAGAGATGATGAATAGAAGGCGGGTGGATATCTTGTGTGTCCCAGAGACGAAATGGAAAAACACCGGAAATCGGGCGCGTTTCTTGGACGTTAGGACAAAAGATTACAAGATGTTCTACTACGGAACGGAAAAGGCTAAGAACGGAATCGGTATCATCCTTGCGGCAGAGCTACTTGGTAACGCCTTGAGCATTTCGAAGTCCAGCGACCGTTTGATGTCTCTCAAACTAGTAATGCAAGGAGAGGTGTGGAATATTGTCAGTGCATATGCTCCCCAAAATGGGTGTAATCAGGGTAGATTTCCACAATCTCCTTAAGAAGATCCCAAAGGAAGAGTTTCTGTTTGTTGGAGGAGATTTTAATGGACGTGTCGGGAAGTCAAACGAAGACTATGAAGACTGCCATGGAGGGCTAGGATATGTCACCAGGAACCTTCCTGGTGAAGACATCCTAAGCATGTGCAAATCACACGGTCTTATCGTGTTAAATACCATGTTCATCAAACAAAGCAGACACCTGATCACTTACAGCAGTGGTAGAGATGAAACTCAGATTGACTACCATTTGGTAGCCAGTTTCATGAAGCCTCGGGTAAAAGATTCCAAAGTGATCCTGGGAGAGGCAATCGCTCGGCAACACCGTCTCCTGCTAACAGAAATTTTTATGAAAACACCGAAGAAAAAGCAAACAAACAAGGGTCTCTGAGAAAATCAAGTGGTACAATCTGGACAAAGAAAAACCCGAGGCTTTTGTTTTCATAATGAAAAATTACCTCTCTCACACCATCAACGGAGCTGAGGATGAAGAGTGCAGAGCACATAATATGTGGGATTCCCTACAGCGAACTTGCTTAAAGAATGCCAAATCACTGCTAGGAGCTTCAAAAGGCCACCATCAACACGCCAAAGAAGCATGGTGGTGGAGTGATGAAGCTAAGAAGGTGATAAATGAGAAGAAAGCGGCTTTCAAAGCTTGGTCAAAGTGCCCCTCTAATAATAGTGACGTAAAAGTTCGCCCCGAGATGGAATACAGATGCTGCAAGAAAAAAGCGAAGGAGAAGTGCGCCCAGCTTCAAGCAGAGAGTACGGAGGGCCTGTATCGGGAGCTGGAGAAAATATCTTCCCCGGTTGCTAATGCAAACCAGGCTATCCAGGAGCTGCGAAGACACAATATGAACAAAAGCGCCACTATCTTCAAAATAGCCGCTCAAAGAAGGAGGAATGCTCAGGATATTCGTTCGCCAAAGTTCATTAGCAATGCTCATGGCCAGCTTCTTGTGGATGACGACAAAATTCTGCAGAAGTGGCGGCAGTATTGTGAAGAACTTTTAAATGAACAGTTTCCCCGGCTATACTTTCCAAGAGCCACCCCTAACTGTGAAGAAATACCCGACATTACAGTCGAAGAAGTTAGTGAGGCGGTCAAATACTCAAAAAAACGAAAAGCGGTTGGGCCAAACGAGATGCCCTCTGAGTTCTGGAAAAAGATGGGAGACATCGGGTTCAGATGGCTCAGAATTCTCATCTCCAAATTTGTGAGAGGTGACCCAATGCCGAATCAATGGAGGGAAAGTTATCTTCTCCCTGTATACAAAGGGAAGGGTGATACGCGAAACTGAGATAACTACCGTTCGATCAAGCTGATGTCACACACCATGAAGATCGTTGAGCGGGTATTATTTGGCCGACTGCGGAAAAATAGTACGGCTATCTGATGATCACTGCGGGTTTGTCTCGGGTAAATCAACCACCGATGCAATCCAAAGTATAAGGATCATAATGGAAAAACATCGTGATTCCTTAAGGGATTTGCATATTGTATTGGTTGACTTTGAAAAGGCATTCGACAGACAACCACGAGATCTGATATGGGTGGCGCTAAAACATCGAGGGGTTCCAGAAACCTGTGTACAGATGATCATGGACATGTACGAAGGAGCAAAGACAAGAGTAAGATGCCCCGCTGGAGTAACCGAAGAGTTCCCAATCAAAGTCGGGGTACATCAGGAAAGCGTTTTAAGTCCTTTGCTCTTTATTACAGTCCTTGATTATCTGCTTGAACCCCAAGGTACATCAGTTATTCTTTGCTGACGATGGAGCCATCATAAGTGAGGATCCTACATCCCTGCAACGAGCACTTGATGTGTGGGTGGACGCTCTGGAGGGAAATGGGTATCGCATTAGTTCATAAAGACAGAGTACTTGTGCTGCCCGTTCTCTGATCCACTCAGGCCTATTCCAGACATTTATTTGAATGGAACAGAGCTTCCCAAGTGTGAAAAGTTCAAATATCTGGGATCTATGATCAATAGCAAAGCAACTTGTGATGACGACATCAATCATCGCGTAAGCGTAGGGTGGATGAAATGGCGAGAAAATTCCGCTATCTTCTGTGACAGAAAAATCCCACCTAAGTTGAAAGGAAGGCTCTACATCGCAGTTGTGCGTCCAGCGCTCACATACGGTTCACGATGTACAAAACGTATGAGAGTAAATTAACGGCAGCTGAGATGAAGATGTTTCGCATGACAGCAGAAGTGGCAAGGCTTGATCGAATAAGAAGTTCGAAGATCCATGGAAGCTTTCACATCAAGGAAACCATCGTACAAAAAATAGAGCGCGACTGGCTCAGCTGGTATTTCCACGTTCAAAGAAGAGATCATTTGAACACTGTTAAAAAGGCAATATCTATGCATGTTCCAAAGACATCGCGATGTAGGAAAGGCAGGCCTTTAAACGCCTGGATCAGACAAATGCGACGATATCGGCATTTCATTGGCCCAGTAACCGAGTGATCCAAAATCGGCAGGCCTGCCGATATTTTCTGAGGTCAAATAGCCGAACCCCACAGGCGGATCAGTAGAAATGCGCTGAAGTGGGAGGGTTGTGATCCCTTATTTTCGGATTATAGCCTCGCTGATAAAAGGAAGAAGAAAGAAGAAGAAGATATCGTAAACCGTATCTGATCGGCGTTTCCCTTGGATTGGGCGTATTATTCCAAGAGGCGAGCTGTACGATCTCAACGAAGCGATCAACTTCAACCTCAAGTTCATAGGGTGTCGTAAGTGGAACGCTCAGCTCAACATTATCTTCAATTTCGTTCCTAAAGACTTCACAGTTAGTTGTTCGACCAGTTAGTCTCGCTGGCTCTAGGTTATAGACTAGTTTTTCGCTGATTGTTAAAATAACCGGGGAATTATTAGATGACAGATCAAAGCTCTCTTTAACTTTTATATGGTCGGTAGATATTCCTTTCACAACGAAAAAATCTATCAGGTCAGGTACGAGTATTTTCGAAGTATCAGTTGGCCAGTAAGTCGGTTTATCCGGCGAATGGAAATCACAACTATACTCCATATCTGCAGGTAGGTGCATCTACTTAACATTCGTTTGTTATTCATATTCTAGTTGAAGTACGCGTTTTCTGAGAATTATTTTCAAGCTTAACCAGCCTATCGAGAATAATTTTATTTATTTTGCTTTGTTCTTCAAATTTCTCAAGAATAACCGACAAAACATGAGAGACAGGGTCCATCGAAACTTCAATGCTTTTTGGTTTTTCGGATGCCGCGGCCTGAGCGTAAGTCGGCACTCTTGCTGTCCGAAGGTTATTACCCGGTGGCTTTTTCAATGTTAACTTTTCAGTACCGTTTTTTTTAAGAACAGAGGTCGAGGACTTTTCTGTTGTCACTCTTTCCCTCACCGTTTTGCGCTCTAAACCCGGTAGTTTTAGTTTGTCTACTTTCTCCTGTGCGATCTTACGCTTTGGCTTAGTTTGCAGTTTTGATTTTACATTTAGTGGCTTAAGGAGCGCATCTCTCTGTTTTTGCAACTCTTTAGCGACTTCACAGCTTCTATAATTTGCCGGGTGCTTTCTCTTACAGAACAGGTTGCAGAGGTTTGTTTATTTACTCCACAAACTTGGGAGAGGTGATTTCCGGCGCATTTCACACATCGCGGTTCTTTTTGCAGTACATTTGCGTATGGTTAAATCCTTGGCCATGTTTGCACTGCGGAATCATCTTTAAATTTCTACGCATGGGCTCGATTTTGACCACGATATTTAGTATAGCACTAATTCGGTAGATATCGTCGATATTATCAGACTTATCGAAGGTAAGCATAAAAAGTGGAAGTCGACGCCTTACCAAGACTTCCTGAATCTGACGAAGGCAAAGTTCAGCCTCCACGACTAACCAGCATTTCATCTTCCATTAGGTTCAGTTAGATTATGATCCGTAAGTGTTTAGGTGGCGCTACAGTTCGAGGTGAAGTTGGGCCTCAACCAAAAAGCCTCTCCATTTAGCTTGGTCTTTAGATAATTGTCTCCAGTTGCGCATTCCACGTTGGTCGATGTCCACTCGAAGTTGTTCGCGGCACCTACGGCGAGAAGATCCTCTACTGCGTCGTCATCGGGGCTAGATTCGAAGAATCGGCGGGCCGGAGCGTTGGTCTCTATCCACTCTACATGTCCTAGCCATCTTAAACATCCAATACATAGTTTTTTGACTAGTTCGATGTCGCTGTACAGCTCGTATAGTTCGTGATTGAATCTTCTCCCCCAAAACCTGTCAACGCAAACGGGACCGAATATCTTACAAAGAATTTTTGTCTCGAAGCGACCAAGGATATCTTTATCCCTTTCGATAAAGTCCATGTTTTAGCGCCGTAAAGCAGGACTGGGATGATCAGAGTCTAATACAGAGTCTCCTTAGTTGTTGGAGATGGGGCCTTACTGTTGAATTGCTTTATTAGCCCAAAAAACAGCGATTGGCAAGAGTTATTCTTCGCTTGATTTCTGCGCTGGTGTCATTTTCAGATTATATAGCAGAACTAAGGTATACAAAGTGCCTTACTACCTCGAAGTTGTAGCTACCCGCTGTGACATTTTGTACAAGACGTCGGTGTTGATTGTCCCTTCTTGTTGACAACATATACTTGGTTTTGCCCTCGTTTATCGCTAAACCCATTTTGACCGCTTCTGCCTAAATGTTTTCGAACGCACTGGTGACACTGGTGGGCGCCGTGGCGTAAGTGGTTAGTGTGTCGGATCACTACGCATGAGGTTCCAAGTTCGAATCCCAGAAATACCAAAAAGTTTTTTCACGGTCCCACCTCTCGCGAGCGTCTGACAAACATCCGAGAGTATTGTTGTCATGAAAAAGCTTCTCAAATCGCCGTTCGGATTCGGCATTAAACTGTAGGTCCCTTCCATTCGTGTGAAAAATATAACGCACACAACATGAGTGGTTGCGAGAAGCTAGGCCCTGGCACTTTAAAGAGCTGTTGCGCCAAATATTTGTATTTTGGTGACAACCCGCTAAGTTCTTTCAATAAAATCAATATCGTCGGTGTATGCAAGCAGTTGTACAGACTTCTGATAGATTGTGCCTCTGATGTTGGCTTGTGAATTCCGCAAAATCCATTCAATATTGAAAGTCACATGAAAGCGCGCCACCTTGTCTAAAACCTTTTTTGACATCAAAGGTCTCGGTGAGGTCATTACCGACCTTGATAGAGCAGCGAACGTTCGCCATCGTCATCCTGCAGAGGCAAACAAGTTTGGCAGAGATGTCTAAACTAGACATGGCTCCATATAGCCCTTCTCTATAGATGCTGTCATATACGGCCTTGAAGTCGATAAAGAGATGATGTGTATCGAATTTAACTTCTTTGGTTTCCTTCAGGATCTGCCGACGTGTGAAGATTTGATCGATGGTGCACTTTCCTGGCCTGAAACCGCATTGATAGGGTCCAATCATGTTGTTAACAAAAGGTTTCAGGCGAACACACAATATCACAGAAAAGTATTTATAGGAGACTGATGCCTCTAAAGTTGGCACAGTTGAGGGGGTCTCCTTTCTTGCGGATCGGGCAAACGATGCTGAGATTCCGTTCATCAGGCATACATTCGTGTAACCAAATCTTAGCGATGAGTTGATGCTTTCTACCAATTTATCACCAGCTGCCTTGAAAAGTTCGGCCGGTAAGCCGTCAGATCCAGCAGCCTTGTTAGATTT
This sequence comes from Brachypalpus laphriformis, assembly GCA_945910035.1. NCBI lineage: Eukaryota > Metazoa > Arthropoda > Insecta > Diptera > Syrphidae > Brachypalpus > Brachypalpus laphriformis. The sequence continues at coordinate 112,017,360 of OX246753.1, read as the reverse complement.
CAGTTTGGATATTGCTATCCTCACTTCGCTCTGGTCAGATGGACGGAAATTTTGGCTGTCATCGTAGTTCATTCTGCCTGATAGCGGGATGTTGGTCTTCGTCGCCGTTATACTGTCTGCAGAAGTAGTTTTTCCATCACTCGCCGTCGTTTGTAGGTAGCCACAGCCTTAGTCTATCTTGCACGGTATTCGCAATATGTACTGAAATTCAATGCATTCCTCTAACAAGAGGGAGATTATCAGCGATTAGTGCTATTTCATTTGCTAATTTGACTGGGCTATGATATATCCTTAAAAGTACTAAAGCTTCTATCTCTCGACAGTCCCCCCAAAAACCAAACAACGACTAGTTCCGATTAATTTAAAATTTTATTGAAAATGTCAAAATATTATCGAACCCAATATAATCCACACCCCATTTGAGCCAATTTTTTGTATTTCTTTCTCTCGAAGGATTTATTGATGTTGATACAGAAAAATAAAGAAATTCAAGTGGCAATCACCACATTATAACTAGGGTGACTAAACAACACACTTACAAACACTCACCCACCCTCGCCCTCCTCTTCGTTTCAGTTGCGTATGTCCCCGTCATCGTCATTCTCGTTGTATCCTATTCTAAGTGATTGATCAATGGAATTTCCTGCAATAAAATTTATGGTCTAAAAATAATTTCCTTGCACATACTCGTATGAGTGCAGACATTTTCGGTAGATTGCAATAAATTAATGTCCTTTGCGATAAGGATTTCCATTCAACTGTGTGTGTTTGGTCGAGGGTGCGGGGGATAAACTATCGAAGCAATTATCAGCAAAAACTTGTGCACATAACTCTGACAGAAACAGACAACGTCTTGATTACTCATGAGAATGATATTTAATCCTTGAGAGGTTCTATCATCTCTGTCTCTCTTTCCAGGTGCAGTAGCGCTAAAGTATCACTATCATCAAGGAGGGCCGTGTTTGTTTTTCTAAAACTGGATCTCTCAATGCAGTTCCTAGAGGTAAAGGTTGCGGCGCCATATTCAAGGATTCTTAACCTTAATCCAGTGCTTTGTTGATTTGGATATTTCTATTGGTTTGTAATCGATATAGGTTTGGAAATAAAAAAGGAAGTCCTCTCATGCGTGGGTAATATGCGAAAATTGGAAGATGTGATTTATTTCATTTGCTCGATGGACAGGTAGAGGCAGTGATTGATGTCTTGTGTGCATGCACTCGAAGAAAAAGGGCGGAAAGTGTGTAATTATCACATCGGATTAAGGGTGTTTGTTGTATGTCCTTAGAGAAATGGTAAAAATAGCTGGGAATGAATTTGAGTTTAATTTTTCTAGAGAGACACAGATTGTTGAAATGAATATCAAAAACTGTTTCACGATAACAGCGTTAAAAATATGAACGTGCACCGGATTTCAGATACAAAATATATATATTTGTTAAGTACAATTCGACAATGGGCCTATTAGGTGATACCTTGCAATGACCCAGCACTGAAAGGTGTCAACAATTTGGGATTCCTTTGAGTTTAATTAAACAAAAAGTTTGCGCGATTGCTATGAAACATCATCTTGCACAGCGAACTCAGTCAAATCATTGGCATAGAGACACCGTGTTCTCCGTTTTCTTAGTCAAACAGGCGAACCCCACAAGCAAATCAGTAAAAATGAAGTGAGGTGGAAGGGCTATGATCCCTTGAGTTCAGATCATAATCTCGCCAAAAAAGGAAGAAAAAGAAGAAGATCAGGGAGCTCAACGTACTTGATTTTTCTAGATTTTATATCTATTTCAGGGTGCATATATGTATGTATTTTCGACTTTTTATACTTCTGCATTCTGAACTTCTGCACGAAGAAGGATATCTAAGAGCAATACGCTTTCCGATTTTTCCTACATTTTTTTTTTGTTGCGCCAAAGGATGTGGTAATCTTCCAAACATACTAGTAGCCCGGGCTGCTAGCATGCATGATTCGCAAGCCCGATTCACTCTCCCGCAGGACTGCCGTAAGGTATTACTTCGCGGGGCTGGTTAGCAATTAGTGCTATGCTTCTTGTATTGCTGCTTCAGCTCTCCTTGCTCTCTTAATTATTCGGAGCTCTTTTTGCACATTCGTTATGAGTGTACGAATTTCCAGCCATTTCCCCTCTGACCGCAGCATTTGGTCAATAAGGAATGATGGACTTGGCAGGTTATTTCTCCATTCTATGAAGCGATTGCAATGAAAAATTGCGTGCTCTGTATCTTCCTCCTGCTCTGGACAATGTGGACAGAGGGGTGCGCTATTATGTCAAAATCTGTGTAAATATTTGCGATAGTCGCCGTGACCCAATAGAAACTGCGTAAGGTGGTAGTTGCAGTCCCCACACACTCGCTTGGTCCAAGCCTCAATGATGGGGATCAGCTTGTAGGTCCATCTACCTTTTGCACTGTTATCGCACCTGGCTTGCCACATAGCTAGTGATGTTGTCTTCTCCTCCTTCTTTATTCTCTTCACAATGCCTGCTTTTTGACCCATCTCATTTGCGAGGATGTCGATGGGGATCATTCCGGCTATGACACAGGCTGCTTCGTCCGATATTATTCAGGAACCGCTGATTGTTCTTATCGCGCATAGCCTGTATGTTGACGATAGTTTTCTCCGTGTTTCTATCGTCGTTAACGCCGCCGCCCAAACCGGTGCAGCATATAGAAGAACCGAGCTAACCACTCTGGATAGTAGAATCCGTCATGCATATCCAGGTCCACCGATGTTTGGTAGCATTCGAGAAAGGGCTGCCTGCAATAGTAAAGCCTTTTTGCTCGAGTATTCCATGCGCATTTTAAACCTTAACCTGTTGTCTAGCATAACTCCAAAATATTTGACTGCTTCCTTGGTTCCTATAGTCTGAGTTCCGACTCGAATATTCGTATATTCGACAGATCTGCTAAATCTAAGCCGGTGGATCCTAGCCAGTCCTTAATTTTTTCGATTGCTTCGTTTGTTGCTGATTCTATTTCGTGGATGTGTTTAGCCACGGTGACTATGGCGATGTCGTCAGCGAACCCGATTATCTTAAGTCCTTATGGTCTCGCTCCAGGGTGATTTTAGCTATTATCTTAGCTACAGCAGGCAGCACGCAGATACCCCTCCACTTTCCGCACTCCATTCAATTTCCTTTCTTAGGAAGCTTGACGATCATTCCCTTTTTCCACTCGTTAGGAAAGCTCTCAGCTGCCCAAGCTCTATCTATAAGTGGAAGCAGAAGCCCAGCCGATGTTGTGGGCGCTGCTCGTAAGAGCTCTGCTGGAATACCGTCAAGTCCTACCGCCTTGTTGGTTTTGAGTGCCTTGATCGCGGTAATGATCTCATCTTTACTGGGAGTCGTGGTGCGTATTCGGGAATTTCTCACCTCCGGCATCTCAGTTTGATTTGGGAGCATATCGCTAGCAAATACACGGTTTAAAACCGTAGCAAAATGCTCTTTCCATCTCTTGAGCTGGTCCTCATCCGAAATGAGCAAGGAGCCGTCTAGGCTTTTCACTGGGTGTTGGCTGGAGCTGCGACCACCTGTCAGCTCTGTCGTGATTCTGTAGACGGACCTGCTGTCGCACCTCCGTGCAGCTTCTTCTGCTTCTGTAGCCACCGCGTTGATGTAGTTGCGCTTGTAACGACGCACGCTACGCTGAACTTCTCTCATCTTCATGCGATATAGGGACTCTAGCTCGCTTCTCCCTGCTGCTGGGGTAGCTGCAACGCGAGCTTTCAGCTGTTTTCGTTCGTCAATCCGTCTCCAGGTATCCTCGGAAAGCCACGCCCTATGTCTTCCCTGCGATCGACCGACAATTCTTTCAGCACCAGATGTAAAAACATTTTTCACAGCACACCAATGGTCTTGTATGGTTACGGGCATAGAGCTGCTGATTGCTTCCACACCTTGCGAAAAGTGCTCCCTTAATATTTGGCGCACTGAGGGATCACTAAGTCTATCGATGTTGAACCTGGGCATTCTTGTGTTATCGTGGGATCTTCGAAATGCAGCAGTCCGTAGTTGGAGAGTAGCTATCATAAGATGGTGATCACGTACTATCCCCACATCTACCCCTCGCCTGTTTCGGACGTCCAGGAGACTACTTCTAAAGCGGCGGCTGATAGCAAAATGGTCAATTTGGTTGGAGGCTGCTTGCCTGTCATTGGAAACCCAGCTGACTTTGTGGCAGGTCTTGTGCTCAGACATGGTGCCATCTATCACAAGGCGGTTGGCATTGCAGAAATCCACAAACCTTTCGCCGTTGTCTTGCGGTTGCCTAGTCAATTACATGTTTGAGCCCTTCGTTGTCGTTGCCTACCTTGGCATTCAAATCCCCCATCACTATGACAATGTCTCCATTTGGTGTTGTGTTGAAGACGACACTTAAGAGATTGTAGAAGCTCTCCTTTTCGTCCTGAGACGAACTATTCGTTGGGGCGTAACACTGTATGATGGTGACGCGTCGTACTCTAGTCCGGAATCTGGCCGTCAAAATCATATCACCATGAGGCTGCCAGGAAACTAGGGCCCTGCGTGTTGTTGTTGTTAGCAGTAGTCCGACTCCATATTCCCGCGGACTTCCGGATGGTCTTCCAGAATAGAGTAGTACAATGTTACGCGTTGGAGACTGGTACTCGCCCGCTTCTAACCATCTTATTTCACTTACCCCCAAAATGTCCAGTTTATATCGCATGAATTCTTTTTTTTTCCAATTGGAGGAATCTGGCATTGTAAGGACCTTCGCTTCCCGAGTCGAGGAGCGTCTTTACATTCCAGAAACCTATCTTTGTCCGGGTACAATAGCCAAAAGTCGTCAACATGTGATCATTCCTTATCCGAGGCATAGTGTCGGTTTCTATAGCGGGCAATATTCGGTAGCGCAGGTTGCTGGCCCGCGTTACCTACCCTAGAATCAAGGCCCTAGACAACCCGCACTTACAATTTTAGCCTACACGTATAAGGGTTTATACGTATAGTTGCCCGAGGACCACCACTAGGAGGTGAAGTAAGCATTTCATCACGAACTTGATTGTTGCGCTACTGGCCCAAGCCAAGTTTTGGGCAGTCAGTAGTTTCCCGATCAATCGCAATGCAGGTCCCCAAAGCTGAAGCTTCCATGGCCCTGGAAAAACTCCTTCCTCTATACACTTTTGCATCGTGGCTATAAAAATGTCCGTCCTCTTTTGAACAGCAACTTTCACTGTCTTATTGGGGATGCCATCTGGTCCAGGTGCTTTGTCGCTTCATATCTTCCTGCATGCATCAACTAGCTCCTCCCGCGTAATACCAGGGATTTTTCCTACATATTTTCGGATGTATGCATGTATGTACGAGTATATATGTATGTACTTCCAGATTTTAAAACTCCGAATTCTGAACTTCTTTATTTTGATGCAAAGCTATTCATTAAAGTGCCGATTTAAAAAGTGTGGGTAGGTACAATTTGAAACAAATCTATAGGGGATTACAAAAAGAATAACCAGAGGCATGTCTATTGCTCTTGGAATCTTAAACGTGGTTGAGCGATTGGATTGTCTTTCTCATGGACCTCATGGCGCTATACAAGCCAACTACAAGTCGCGATGACATCCCATTTATCACTAGCATTTCCACTACTGCCGCTCAAACCTGTTAAACCAACGACACTCGAAAGCAATTCAATTCAATTGCCCATTTCTTTGTCGGACATTTATCTAACGCCACCCGATGCATTTGGCCCATAACGCACAGCAAACTGCACAAAAGGCACCATTCTAAGCGAATTATTCTAGGAAAATCCCATTCCAACTGAACACATGTGTGTTGGTTGCTTGCCCCAGCCCAGGCGAGGCGATGGCAACATTTTTTCCTCATAAAGGCGTGCAAAATTTTTTCCCAGAAATCTGTCATCGGCTGAAAGCGTCCGTGAAAACGAGAATTTTTCAAATAAAAAAAAAAACGAAAGCTCCACAACCAAAGGCAGATAAAACCGCGCGCGCAGTTCACGTTATTATTTGGAATATTTTGTCGCCACCGCCGACGCTGCCGCTGCATCACTGCCGCCACTGAATCGTCATATCAAATTTTGAAAATCAACGTTTGTCGGTTATCATCTGAGGAGTATTTTTTAGTGGAACAGGAGAAAAAAAAAGGAAGGCCACGACGAATAAAGGGAAGCGCCATCTCCAGCCCCATTAACCAGAACAAGAGCAGCAGTCACATCATCACCGCCGCACTGCCAATCCCTTGCCTTCAACGCACAGATCATTTAGGATTTCGAGTTTTTTATAATGCGGTACTGATGCTGGTGATGGTGGTGGTTTGGCGGGCTTAAGTGTGCGCCTGAGAAGCGCACAAGAATCATCTCAGAGATTTATATTCATAATTTCTGAAGCCCGGCGCTTTCGCATGCGTTTTGTGTGCGTTTTTTTCGGCGGACAGAATAAAAAAAAATACGAAGAGATGCCGCTTCAATGGGGCATGTAGTAGTAGGAGCAGAGGCAGAACAAAACGCTCGAGCCATTTAAAAATTAAGAAGTTGTCAAAAATCGCATTAACGAGAGGACGATTGGTTGTCCTCCCTCCTATCGATGTGTATAGGGTAGGTGCACCCGAAAATCCTTTGTGGGTATTTTCTTCTTTTTTTTTTTTGTTTTTATTACCGGACAGATGATTGTGTGTCGTTTATTGTGATGTTACTGCAGACGGTCGCTGGTGGTCTAAAAGGGTACCCAAACCCTAAATATGCCCAAATTGGATCATAAATATTTGTGCCGAATACTTAATCAATTTTTGTCAGACATGGCAGGTTGCAGTTGCTTCTTTCTACTCATGTGATTTGAATATTAGAAGGTTGAAGTAAGAGTTGGGTCTACGTATGATGCAGTAATAGAGAGGGAACAGTTTGCATTCCGGTTTCTGGCTTAGAAACCATTTAAACTTAATACTTTAGATTTCAGGGCTTGGTCATCTTGTACGCGAAGTAGGTAGAGAAGTATTTTAACTTTAGTGTGGGGCAAACATAGGTTAAGCTATATAAGGTTACCGACGAAGGTAGATATGATTCCATGAAATCATACATGGCGAACTATCTTCTTAGACTCCCCGGTTTCAACCCTATTGACACATTCACAAGAAAAAGAAAAGAGCAAACAATTACATATACATACAATATATTTGGCGCAACAGCTCTTTAAAGTGGCAGGGCCTAGCTTCTCGCAACCACTCATGTTGTGTGTGTTATATTTTTCACACGAATGGAAGAGCAAACAATTGCTATCATTAATATCTCATTAAAGAACCGTTTGCAGTATCACTAGCTTTAATCTGTTTTCAGCTGTCTTCAGAAAATTAATAGCTTCTTGGCTACCAATGTAAACAGTATTGGTCTTTCTGACGATATCAACCCGGCAGGAGTGTATTTCTAAGTGTAGGGATCCACTCCGTGGGTGTTGATCTTACAGCGCCAGTAATCGCCCTCGTTGTATAGTATAGTAGCTGGTGGTCGACATTCGTAACGAGGACACTGGTTAACCCCACAGGCTTAATCTCCCTATTGCAGCACTATGCAGGCTACTTGCGACTACCCCCAGTATGTGCCAGCTAGCTTTTGGATAATGTTGTTTCTTATCTTCAGTTTTTCAGTCGTGTGTTTGTGAGATGTTTGTTAAACATATGGTTTGCTCAAGTGTAACTTCCAGGTAGATAGAGCGAATGCTGAACAGCAGGCAGATTCTATCCGAGCTCGGGTGCTGTTCAACCAAAAGCTTAGCGCACAGAGGCACACCCCAGGGGGGAGTTCTCTCCCGCTGCTTTGGATATTAGTAGTGAATGAGCTACTCACTTCACTAGGAAATAAAGGCTACAAGGTCGTAGCATATGCTAACGATATTGCCATCGCCATTTTAGGTAAATTCCCCCAAAACCTAAGAGATCTAATGAACTTGGCGCTAAATTTAGTAGCGAAATGGACAGACAGCGTTGAGCTCAACGTAAACCCGTCCAAAACTGGACTAGTACTTTTTACTAGGAAATACAAAATCCTGTTCATAGCCCCACCTAAGCTTAGAAACACGGAACACAGCTTTACAAACAAAGCAAAATACTTAGGGTTGACCCTCGATAGTAAACTTAACTGGAAACAGAACATTCTAGACCGAACCAAGAAAACGGAAATCGCCATCTACACCTGTAAAAAGGCTATAGGTCCAAAATGGGGTCTTCAACCTAATATAGTCCACTGGTTGTACCTGGCGGTGGTTAGACCAATCCTGCTTTATGGCGTTCTCGTCTGGTGGCCTGCACTCGAAACAAGGTGCAACACAAACTCTATCTAAAGAGTACAACGATTAGCATGCAGATGCATCACAGGGGCTCTCAGGTGCATTCCCACACTCTCTTTGGGAAAATGGTAGCATCTAAAGCAGCCCTAAGACTTAGAGAATCTCTCCAGTGGTCAAGCTCACAAATCGGCCACATGAAAATCTTACAAAACTCCAATCCCACAGTAACAGATAACAGATCCCCATCTATTGATTTCAATATCAAATATAACACCACCATCCCTGACAGATCCGCATGGGATGAAGGTATCATTCTAAATGACGCCGCAATCGAAATCTATACAGATGGTTCCAAAACATCGGAGGGCATAGGTTTAGGTATATTTTCCGAATCACCTTTGATAAACGTAGCTCTCCGACTTCCGGACCACTGTAGCATCTTTCAAACGGAAATATCGGCTGTTCGTGCAGTAGCGCGCAAACTCTCTATGCACCCGATAGATGGTAGGTCTATCGTCCTTTACATAGACAGTCAGTCAGCGATTAAAGCTCTGGAAACGGCAACAATAAGATCTAAGTTGGTCAAACATTGCCGCGAATCTCTTAACGAGATTGCGGGCAGATGCAATATTACTCTGTGCTGGGTCCCGGGACACAGAGATATTCCAGGCAACTGTAAAGCGGATGAACTAGCTAAACAAGGCACCGTACTACATACCTCTAGATGTCAATAGAGAGGTACCGGCACCACCAATACAATTGATGAAACTCCGTATGTTTAACGAAGCGCAAGCTATTACAAACAATAGATGGAGTAATCTAGCTACGTGCGTATCAACCAGGAAGATCTGGACTTTACTAGACGTAAAGAAAACCAAAAATCTCCTTTCATTAAATAGAAGGAACATAAGCTTCACAGTAGGAATAATCACAGGACACTGGTTGTTAGGTAGACACGCCACTAGAATGGGTGTCCCAGCAAACGAAGCTGCAGAGATGAAGAGGAGGAGGAGAATAGTCTCCACCCATTCTAGTGGCGTGTCTACCTAACAACCAGTGTCCTGTGATTATTCCTACTGTGAGTCAATCAATCCCCCTATTACTCCCATGCACACCACCCACACGGTGAATTAGGTACTAAGGGTTTGACTGAAGCAGTCACCCTACCTAGCCAAACCATTTCCTAAAGTTCGACTGCATACTAGTGCAAGAATGACTGCATCAGTCATCTCGCTCTACTTTGCATTCCCCACTATTTCCACGGACCACCTAGGTATGGGTATGATTGAAACAATCACCCTACCTAGTCCACACTTTATGCATAGCAGTACTTAAAGTTCGATTGAATCAGTCACTCTATGTACGCTTATGCTCCTCTACACCTACACGGTCCACCTAGGTATGAAGGGTTTGACTGAATCAGTCACCCCACCTAGCCAATACCATGCATAACAGCAATTAGAGTTAGGCTGAATCAGTCACTCTACTATACTTATGCACCTCCACGCCTACACGGTTTATGGGACCTGCCAATATAACTTGCACACACAGTATAGGGGGTTCGATTGCATCAATCACCCCCCATCACTTGTTGCACACTATACCTTCTCGGTACACTTGGACTTCAGGGTTGACTGAGTCAGTCACCCTCTCTAACCTTTTCAGTCAGCATTCTCAGCCAACACCCTCATGAGAAAGGTTAAGGTTCCCCCGGTAACCGGTGACTCGACCGGTCACTACTCATGTGGTATTACTAAGCGGTCTAAGTGTGTCCTGACCCTGTCAGGACAGCCACCTTTACCTAACCTAACCTAACTCCCAGGTACTTAGGATGGGATTTTTGTTTAAGCTCCATTCCGTTGTTGTTAGCCAGGTGGCTACTGAGATGAAGGAAAGTCGACTCGGTTTTTCTTTTGCAGGGGCATTGTTTGCACTTCCAAAGGTATTCTATCTATCGGGTAAATAGGTTACCTAGGAGAATTTCTTGTCCTTGTTCTGTGTGCACTGACAAAAATCATCTGCATTTTTAGGATGTGGTATCTGTCAGGTCGGAGAAGCAGAGATTAAATAGTGAGACTGTTAAGCATCCGTGGATTCCGTGGAATCTCTGGAATCCTGATTCGATAAAAGTTGTCAGTACAAGGATCTGGTCTGAACAGATTCGCCCTGCTCTAAATCCAATGTGCTCAACTGGGATGCACGCATTGATGATCGGCTCGATATGGTTCATTAGCAATATTTCTAACACTTCTAGCTCAAGTTCAGGAGAGCAACATATAATTCTCGGCTCTATCACTTGGTTTTCCAGGCTATCACTTCCGTTCGCCTAAAAACAGTTGTTTGGTAGGCTGTTCCTAGGACGTTGTTGAAAAAATGAGGAAGCCATTGCTTTATGTTTAGACCACAGTTCTTCGAAAACTAGGGATACAAATCTCAAAACTGATTCGATTTCGACGAGTGAGAAGGATTTGAACAGTTAAGTAGATGTAAGATGGAAGATTGAATGCTGTCTTGTTATAATATCTGAGCATTTCATTTTTTTAAAGTGTCATATGTATATTGCACTTGAGCTGTATAAGAAGCTATAGCTTCGAAAACTATTTTTAAGTTGTAGCAGTACGCTATCTGAGTTTCTGGGTAGTTCATCCTTAAGAGATTTCCGTAAAAGCAAAATAAAGCTTATCACTCATATCGAGGGAGATGAGGTAATACTCCTTGAAATATATATTCAAACGGTCGATTTTATGGCAGCCTGGTCTTAATCCAGGCAGAAATTACTTTAAGGATTTCTGGTTTCTGTCTATGATAGAAGTTAACGAAGTAAGACACAGACTGGGAAATCTACAATCAAGCCTCAAACTGTACAGAAAAGAGGTAAGAAATGCCCAACGTAATATTTTGGCGCAGTTTCTGTGAACATATTGATAGCACCACTGAATCATCCGAACAACATACATTTTGTACCATAAAGCTGCACAAAGTCCTCACAAAAACCCCTTCAATGTCAAATGTCCTTATAAATCCAAGCGGTATTTGGGCAGATTCAGATGAAGAGTCACTGAATTTATTAATGGACACCCACGTTTCCGAGTCTATGCCTATCTCCGACATATGCTACTGGCAAAGCCTTGCAAGTAAGTAAAGCACCCATACGCACCATGCCAAATCATGGAGGACCGAGATACAATAATCGGCGGCTTTTGGCCAGTGTGATTACATCTGTGATGATCTACGGGTCACCAATATGGGTCAAAGCTATGAAAACCCTGTCATACCGGCGTAAAACTAAGTCGACATACCGACTTTGTACAATTGGAGTATGCAGTGCATTTCGTACAATATCAGGAGATGCAGTCCATGTTATTGCAGGATTACTCTCAATCGACATACTGGCAGAGGAGTTTCAAAACACATACGAAATTCGGAGACAGGAACAAGTGTTAACCGACGGAGAAGCGAACTTATCAGAAAGAGCAAACATCATAGCGAAAGGATAACAACGATGGGACAGGTCAAGCAAAAGCCGGTGGACCTATGTCTCATCCCGCTTCTTAAGGCATAGACAGGCCGTAAGCATGACGAGGAAGATTTCTTCACAACGCAATTACTAAGTGGACACGGATGCTTTGGCTTTCCCACCTATCTTTACAGATTTAAGCATGACAATTCTCCTTCTGTCCGAATTTCATCCAGGTTGAGGATGATACGGAACATGTACGAGTATTCTTTCACTGTCCGCGATTCGAACTCAAGAATTTGAATTCGAATTCCTGCAATCGCAGGAGATATGGAGTGCTGCGAGTGATTATGCACTGCATATTACGACTAAACTAAGACTCCTCGAAACTTCTTGTGCGTGATCAGAGAGTATGAATCATCAATACGATTGTGAGCAAGTAATGCTGTTTGCCTCGCACGATGAAATGCCAAGACGGCGCGGTACCGTGGGGAAAAGGGTCAATCTTCTACAAAGCCTATCTCCGACAAAGATTTGAAAGCCCACTTGTCCACAGGTATCTTTAGATTTAATTTATGAGAACAAGCTTAAGTGGACAGTCTACAGCCTCGAGCTATACATGTTCCCCGAACCAGATGAAATTTGCCCTGCTTACAGAATTATTCACCCTTTTCTAGAAAGCACTTTAAAGAGCATTTCAATAGTACTGTAAGGAATCTACTTCATACCAGTGTAAGAACATCTCATAGACCGTCGCCTCGTTGAGGTGTTCTCCGGTTGACCTTTATATGCTGTTCACGACTCGCAGGATTGAGTTGATTCTACGCGACTTTATACAAATGTTCCTTCTTCTTCTTCATCCTTTTATCAGCGAGGCTATGTTCCAAAAACATTATACAAATGTTCCATCCAATTGAAAATGCCTATACTGAGCTGAGCCCATTGTTAAGCTGCCTTTAGACTTAGGAGTGCGCCAAGTATCCTCAATTTTATCGAGGGAACTTTCTATTTCCTACTTTTTCGCATTTTTTCTTCAATACAAATCGTGTTCCTCAATGGGTTAATCCTGCCCTACTTTAACTTTGTGAAGAATAAGTCACTTACTAGAGACTTAATAGCATTTCATCAACTGCCAACGCAACTATTTTCATTTGGTTGCATATTGTTATGCCAGAAATGACTTCTTATCCTTAGCTTGTCAAGCGTTGACAGCGTTATCAAGGATTCGCATGCAAATAGAACATCAACACCCGGAGAGATTCAACTGAGAAAATAAATGCATTTCTCCTTCCATGAGAGCTGGACTGCATCGAAATGACTCTATCTCTTCCTCGGTGGAATCAGAGAGAAAAATAAAAATAAAAATTGTGACAGGAACTTTGGCAAACGAACAAAGGAACCAGAAACACTTTTCCCGAGCAGCAGCATTAAATATGAAAAAGATACGAGTACGAGTACGAGTGTATGTACACAGTTGTAGTTCCTCCTATCTTAGTTTTGATTGCAGGATAAAGTGTTTATCCTTGCCAGGGACATGCATGATTCTATCTGAAAACTGTTTTTGTATTGTTGTGTGACACACTTTAGATGCGATCTCTGTTAAACTGTTTATTGAGTTCTTAAATATAGAACTGTGTGTGTGAGGAGCGCCTAGGATGCTTATTGTCAACTCTTGTTTCCATTCAATTAAATTTACCTCCGCAGGCAGACAACGACAACGACAACTTATTCTCGAGTAGGTTTCTGATCTACCCAGTACACACAACAAAAGGATAATTGTCATTAATCCATGCGTGATGCTGTGCGCCCGGCATACCCGTTGGTCGGTTGTCGCACAATGCACATCTTCCTAGCGATCTATGCGTGATACGGGCAATTACGCATTCAAGATGACACAAAACACAGAAACAGAAGGAGCACCGACAACGACACCGACATATGCTTGTGGTCTATAGAAGGAGCGCAGCAAAAAAAAAAGGATCAATTTAGATTTTAGATTGTGTACCTGATTTACCTGAATCTATCCTTTATCTATGCCAGTGCTCCCGACAAAGGAAGAATGCTTGCGAAAAATTATTTTTATTTTTCTCGTCTCTTCTTGCCTACTTAACCAATTAGCTAGGTCAGTTGGTCGGAGAATTATGTTTTTGGAAAAGGATTTGCAAAAGAAGGATAATCCAATTTTGATTTCGTTGAGTGCGCATTCTTTTCTTCTTTTTTTTTGGAACTCTGTTTGTTAGTGGCATCGTGAAATAGAAAGGGATTACAGGTGGGGGTGAACTAATTAAAGGTGGTAACAGAAGATTTGGGCCGATGGGAAATTTGTCAGGAATTGTTCTATTCCTGAAGGGATTTCGCATTGTTTTGTACGGAGTCTTATACTGGGTGTAATAGGGTACGAAACTAAACCACAGATATAAGTATATACGTAATAATATAAATTTGGCGCAAACATAGCTCATTAAGTGCCTCGGTCTAGCTTCTCGCAACCACTCGTGTGGTGTGCGTTATATTTTTCCCACGAATGGAAGGACTCCACAGATAGTTGAAGTTATTTTTGAAGGGATGAGACACTGTTTCTTCTCTAGGTTTGTTTAAGAAATATTCTTTCACTTAAGCTTAATGCACGTACATATGCGTCAAACCTCAAAACTTAGTCACTTAGGCTTACTTAATTACTTACTTGGGTGGCGCTACAGTTCGAGGTGAATCTGGGCCTCTCCATTTAGCTCGGTCTTCAGCTAATTCAGTTGCGCACTCCAAGTTGGTTGAGGTCCCCTTGAACTTGTGCGCGCCACCTACGGCGTGGAGGTCCACTACTGCGTCGTCCCTCGGGGTTAGATTCGAAGACTCTATGGGCCGGAGCGTTGGTGTCCATTCGCTCTACATGTCCTAGCCATCTCAGACGTCCAATACGCAGTTTCTTGACTATGTCGATGTCGCTGTACCGCTGTACCGCTCTATAGTTCGTGATTGAATCTTCTCCTCCAAAACCCGTCTACGCAAAAGGGACCGAATATCTTACGATGATTTTTCCTCTCGAAGCGACCAAGGACATCTTCATCCTCTTTTAATAAAGTCCATGTTTTAGCCCCGTAAAGCAGGACTGGGGTGATCAGGGTCTTATACAGTGTCTCCTTAGTTGTTCGAGTTAGGGCTTTGCTGTTGGATTCCCTTATAAGCCCAAAAAAACTGCTACCTCGAAGTTATAGCTGCCCACTGTGGCACTCTGTTCAATTCGTCGGTGTTGATTGTCCCTTCTTGTTGACAGCATATACTTGGTTTTGCCCTTGTTTATCGCTAAACCCATTTTGGCCGCTTCCGCCTCAATGCTTGCAAACGCACCGGTGACAGCCCACTGAGTTCTTCCAATAATGCTAATATCATCGGCGTATGCAGCCAGTTGTACAGACTTGTAATAGATTGTGCCTCCGGTGCTGTCTTGTGAGTTCCGCACAATCCGTTCAAGTACGATATTGAAGAAGTCACAAGACAGCGGCTTGTCTCAAACCTTTTTTGACATCAAAAGTCTCGGTGAAGTAGAGCAGCGAGCGTTCTCCATCGTCATCCTGCACAGACGGACAAGTTTGGCAGGGATGTCAAAACTAGACATGGCTCTTTAAAGCTCTTCTCTATAAATGCTGTCATAGGCGGCCTTCAAATCGATAAAGAGGTGGTGAGTATCGATTTGGAATTGTTGGGTTTTCTCCAGGATCTGCCGAAGTGTGAAGATCTGATCGATGGTGGACTTTCCTGGCCTAAAACCGCACTGATAGGGTCCAATCAGGCTGTTCATAAAAGGTTTCAGGCGTTCACACAATATCGCAGAAAAGATCTTGTATGCGATGTTGAGGAGACTGATGCCTCTATAATTGGCGCAGTTGAGGGGGTCTCCTTTCTTGTGGATCGGGCAAACGATGCTGAGATTCCATTCATCAGGCATACACTCGTCTGACCAAATCTTAGAGATGAGTTGGTGTATGCACTCTTCCAATTCATCCCCAGCTGCCTTGAAAAGTTCGGCCGGTAAGCCGTCAGGTCCAGCACCCTTGTTCGATTTTAGCTTGGATATTGCTATCCTCACTTCGTTTTGGTCAGGTGGACGGAAATTTTGACTATCATCGTCTATGTTGAATGGTTCATTCTGCCTGACAGCGGGATGTTGGTCTTCGTCGCCGTTATACAGTCTGCAGAAGTAGTTTTTCCATATTCTCAGCACCGACTGTGATTCTACTACGAGGTTTCCATTTCCATCTCTACAGGTTTCTGTACGGGTATTGCTTCTCGGACACGTTCTTTTTACGTTTTGGTAAAACTTCCGTACATTGTTCCTCGAGTATAAACTCTCGATATTCTCAAACGCGCGCTTCTCATGCTCTTTCTTCTTCTTTTGGAGAAGCCGATGTTCTTCCCGTCCCTTTTGCTCGTAGAGCTCACGAGTAGCTCTCGTTTTCCTTTGCAGCGCCGCTTTGTATGCCTCTTGTTTTGCTGGCATGCACTCGCCGGCATTCTTTGTCAAACCAGGGGTTTCGCGGTGGTAGGCGAGCGAGACCCAGCACATCAGTCGCGGCGTTTCTAATGGCATGTTGGCAGCGTTGCCACTGGTCTTCGGCAGTTGATGCTGGCGGTATAGGGGTGATTGAGAGATTTCGGGATACGCGTTCAGCGAAGACTCTGGCGGTCTCTTGCGATTGTAGCTTTTCGACGTTAAATTTTCTCACAGTGATTCTTCTTTGTTGCTCAGATTGGGATATCCGCATTCGTACCTTGGCTACAACAAGGTAATGATCCGAGTCTATGTTGGCCGCTCGGAGGGTCCGGACATCCAGAATACTGGAGGCATGCCTTGCTTCGATCGCAATATGTTCAATTTGGTTGATCGTTACATGATCATTGGACCACTATGTCTGCTTATGAATATCGAGATGAGGAAACCATGTGCTTGCTATGGTGACATTTCGCTCCACAGCGAAATCAATTAGCCTTAGTCCGTTATCAGACGTGGTGTCGTGTAGGCTATGCTTACCGACTGCCCTACCAAAGACGTCCTCCTTTCCTATTTTGGCGTTAAAATCACCCAATACGATTTTAACTTCGTATTTAGGACATTGTTCGTATGTTTTGTCGCGGAGCTCGTAGAAACAATCTTTGGTGGCAGGGTCCTTTCTTCCGTGGGGGCATGAACACATATTAGGCTTATGTAAGCGAATTTAGCCTTGATTCGGATAGTCATAATACGCTCGTTCACGTGTCGGAAGCTTAAGGCTGCTTGCTCAAGTCTGCCGCGTATAACAAATCGGCATCCGAATAAGCGCTGCCTGTTGCTCCTGTAGCAATCACCGTAGTAGATGTCACAGTTTTTCATTTTCTTTTTGCCCGGCCCACCCCATCGCACTTACTGGATGGCGGTTATATCTGCTTTATAGCAGTCTAGGGCCTCTGCTAATTGTTTGGCTGCACGTGGTCTCTAAAGGGACAGAACATTCCACGTCCAGATCCGAAGTCATCCTTATCCGAGGCTTTTGGTTGTTTCGGAACCATATGTTTTTTAGGTGGTAGGGAAGTTAACCCGACGGCACAACCCCCAACCTGGAGGGCCAGTTCCTTAATTATTCCCCTAGGATGAGGGGCCGGGTACACTGGTGCCAGTAGTCCACTACGGGAGTATGAGCGCTGCCGTTGGCCCATTAAGGGCTCCTCCGCCACCATCTCTATTCTAATGTCCTGACCAACATTGGAAATTCCTTACCGACCTGTGATCCGAATACGTCGAAGCAGCTCGCGCAAGGTATTCACTAAGTTCAACTTAACTGGAACTATAGACGCCACCGTTGACTCCGTCTAGGGAATTCGTCCGCTGCCGCCTGGAACAGGAAGAAGTGCTCTAGTGAGAGAACTCTCTCCCCCCCCCTCTTTCATCTGCTGCCGCCAAGAATCCTCCAAACGGGGTTGGTAAACCATTTCTTGGATTAATGTAAAAGGCACCCGGCTGTCACCGCGTGGAGGTTGAGAGGAGGAGTTGGTAGGCCTCAGCTGAGTGAAAACGCTTGTGTTTTCATATGATCGCATGCACTACCGTTTGACCAGCCTTCATAACATTCAAGATATGTTCAATTTTTTGACAAAAAAAAAATATATCTTCATATTCAGTTCAACAATTAAAGAAACATGCAGCTGATTTGAGTATTAAATATTCTATAGACATAAATGCCACAGAATTTTTTTTGTTTTGTTTACCTAAAGTTAATATATTTTTAATTCTAACAAGTAACTAAACAAAAACGATCTCCGAACCTCGTAAAATCAGTGTATTTTTCGAGGGCGCAAATATAGAAGCTCGCACCGGGCGCATAAAAGCCTAGTTACGGCACTGGTCTTCAACAATGAAATTCTCTCTTCACAAGCTTTATTCTTAACTAGGAGAGCATCAATTTGCTCTCTTTGGTTTTCTTTTATTTTTAAGATTTCTTCGTAAATTATTTTTAAAGTAATGGACGAATTAGCTGATGATGAAATTTCTTTTATTTTTACTTTGAACGGCGGGGGGGTGTTTGCATTCTGTATGATGTTATCTGTGGAATTAGGTGATTCTCACACAGGTGCAGCAAAATTTTTCAGCGGCAACATTTTTGTATTTGCTGCGTTGGAACATAGTGCATCTGAAGCGCCCGAAAGAGAGTTGCGGTGGATGACTGTACAGCTAGTGCAACGCCATATTCTATTGTTTTTTCTTATAAACTCCAAATCGTTCGCTTTTAAATTTGCACAAGAGGCATGAAGAAAAGAATGACAATCAGAACACTTAATTTTTTGTTCCGATCGTTCTACTTTATTTTTGTAAACTTTGCACGACATTATACTATTATGTAACTGAATTAAAATTTGAATCAAATTAAAGCTCCCGACGTGTGTGTAGCCCACAGCAAACGCAATGAAACTTCCAATGACTGGACGACTAACTTTGCAAAAATCCACAGGCTGTGGCGTCCCATCACATGTTTTAGCGCTATGTATTGTAGTAGCATTCAAATCTTCCAATAGAATGACGATAGCTAACACTTAACTGACTATAGTATCCTGGATAGAGGCGAAACTCTGAAGTATGGCATTTTACATATTCGCTCCGAAGTCTGGCCGTCAATATCCTGTCACTGGGATGTATCCTCGATATAAGCCATTGGAGTCAATAGCAATGCCACGCCAAATTGGCGAAAGCGTCAAGCTAGTTTTACAGGATAGAGCAAGACAGACTTTTGTATGGATGATTGGTATTCAGCCGCATCCAAGCACCTTATTTCGCGCAGTCCTCAGATGTCGATTTTGTACCGCACGAATTCCCGTTCAAGCTGGAGAGATGTGGAGTTTTGAGACCCTGTTTTCTTGAGCCCGCGAGGGTTGTCGATTGCCAAAAATTACCAACAAAGTGTATCCGTCCGTATCCGAGGCATTTGTAACCCCGTTTTTTTTGCTCACAGCCATACCGAGACTTACCTGTTCGTAATTTACGAAAAAATTCCTGGATGGAATTGTGTGTTGATGGGAGTAGGTCTTTCTTACAGAGGAGCAAGATCCTCGGCTGCAGTAATTTTTTTTTTTTTCGTTATTTAGTGGGGAGATGTCTTTGTTAGTCATTTGTCATCCGTAGATTAAGTTAAGCCATATAACTTGAGGACAACTTGGTATATTTGAAAGACCCGATTAGAAAATGAGACTGCAAGCCGACGGATAATCGCGCCATCTTAGCTTGAATTCACACATCTGTAAAAAAAAAAAAAAGACGTGCTCAGATCATTCTTCTTCATTTAAACGCTGACTGCTAATCACTACCACATTACACACGCAATTGTTCGTAACATCCTGCAAAATTTAAATTACTTCCACAAAAATTCACCTCAACTTGAACTTGCACTCCTCAGAGAGTTAGCCGACGAGGAAGCGAGAGATATTCTTCTCCTTTGTATCATCTGTTCAAAGGAAAAGCCTACCAGACACAGATAATTGGGCCTCTGAAAGCCGCCAGCAATATTACTGCCAACATCAAGAGCGCGCAACAAACGGCAGCAGCAGCAGCAGTAAAATAAAAGAAATTTGTGCGCCACGTTGGACGAAAGAATTCGCTAACCAATCGATTGAGCAGGGCGTCTGGCGCCGGCGCTTAGTTCTTAAAAATGCACTTTTTTCTGTTGCCCCCCTCATCCGTCGACGACGGTAGAAGTGTATGCGTGCCTAAGTATATGTATCTGGTGCAAGGTGGTGGGCCAACAGATACAGAGAACGCCACATGAAGGGCGAGAAAGGCACGCTATTTCTGGTAAATGCGCGCCTCGTTTTTCGTGCTAAATCAGTTACACAGCCAGCATCAGCAGAGAGAGAGAAACCACCAAAAGAAAAAGTATCTGAAAGATTTATATTAAGCCATTTTTATTCTTAATTCGTGAAGAAGGTAGCGGTGGATAGATATCCTGTCACTGTGCAACAATTGGCATTGCTCCTTGCTTGGATGGCTTGGATTTGCCTGGATTCTCTATGCTCTGTGTCATCTCTCTGCCGTCGTCGTTGTCGTTATCGTTGTCGTCGTGGGTCGTGATTGAATCTTTTTCGTGTTTTTTTTTTTTTTTCTTTTCTTTTCGGACAAAACGTCAATGTCTATGAATACATTCAATAAGGACGATCGTATAGATCACACACACACACGGCAGCATCCACTGAATAATTTCAAAAATTTGATATTTATAAGTTTTCAGATACAAAACGACCGAGGAAATTATGAAGTAGAAGATGCGCCGCCGTGCGCCGCATGTTAGCGTACAAAATGTCACATTCAGTGATTTTAATAGCGTCGATGTTATCTCGTGGTGGCCTCTGGCCGCAGCGGAGCTGCAACCACAGAAGCTGGAGTGGAGATGATGATGCGCGTCTGCGACATAAAAACAATGATGCGCGACAAAACATTCAGCACACACAACAACAAATGTCATCCCATTCGCATCTCATCTCAACTCAAGGCGAGTCGAGGAAAACAAAAAAACAAAGAAAGCGAAAACCCCGCGAGCTTCTGTCGAGATTGTCGATAGCCCGGAGAAAAAATGTCATTTGGAGCGACGAGTAATTAGAAATCCGCTCATGCAGAACTCGTACGATTCGTTCCGATAATGTGCTCTTATATAATTAATGTCTCGCTGCCAGTGGAAGATGTGTACTTCATTAGGCCCATCGGTGTGTTGTCGTCTTCTGCCCAGAGGTTGAGATTCGATTTGGCTAATTGTCGATTATAATGGGGATGGACAGCGGCGACGGGGACGGGGACGTGGATTCAATAATCACGCGATCCCGTCGTCACTTTGACGGGTAGTAACCGGAACTGTGAGGACAGATAATAAAATTGACAAGTTATTACCGGTTGCGAGAGATTGCCGGCCGCGCCGCTTCGGGCACTGGCGTTTGGCTAATGATAGCACACATTTATTAAGGTGTTTATTGATGATGATGGTGAGCAGGAGATTTGCTGTGACGATTTGTGAGGTGTGTAGCTGAAGAGATAAACGATAAAGATATGCGTCTTGAGGTCGTCTGTCTGCGTGCAAATGACACCAGGCACTTGAAGCACATAAGCTCTAGGTTTGATTAAGCATTTAGGATGCACGGTATTGGCGTTGAACACGTAAAACGATATTGACAGCTGCGTAGCTGAAGTCTGAGTTCACAGACTTCCAGAGTTAATGAGTGTCAAAGCATTTACTGCACTGCTAGTGAGGTGCAAAGCATTAAGAGCTAACAAGTTTTGAAATGACGAATATACCAAGCACAGATTGTCAAAGCATTGACTTGGTTGGTTCTCCTTCTCCTTCTTTCTATTTCGGCGAGGTTATGATCTGAAAACAAGCGATCATAAAAATCCAACTTCAACACATTTCTACTGATCTGCCAGGCCTGTTTGACCTCAGAAAAAATCGGCAGGCCTCCCGATTTGGATCACTTAGTTACTGAGGCAAATCAAATGTTGGTGTCTGTGCATTTGTGTCATCCAGACGTTTATAGGCCTGCCCATCCTTTGCGATGTCTTTACAACGTTTATTGATATTGCCATTTTTAACAGGATTCAAATGATCTTTTCTTTGAACGTGACAATACTTGTTGAGCCGGTTGCGTTCTATTTTTCGTGAGAAAGCTTCTTTGACGTGAAGGCTTCCACGGATCTCATCTGGCGTTAATTTTTTATTTTTTTTTTGAGTGTAGGTGAAAATCTTCAACAAGACACTATGAGGATCGACAGCGCGTGCTCATAGTAGTGTGGGATTCTTAGCCACTAAAAAACCTCCTTTCAAAACAGACATATATTTTTTTTACTACAACTAAGTACTCGACTTATCAAGTAGTTTTCGTTTCGCGAAATAATGACGATTTGCAGGTACCTTCCCATTAGAAGTTCTTGCCAGCTCCGCAGTTTAGACGCGGTTACTTATCGCGCTAGGTCTAAAGGTTTGGTTCTTTGTAGACGGCGCAGTAAATTTCTTTCTTCCAAAACTTGGAGGACTGTAATATTTACGTGACTTTCTAGTCGACTTTTATACTTTCTCTCGTGGGTTTGAATCTCGTCTTCTATAGTTTAAATGCCAAGATCTCTATGGATTTCGCTATTTCTGATATACCATGGCGCATTAACAATACCTCTTGACACTTTGTTTTCAAAAGTTTGTAAATTTTAATGTTATCTATTTTTGTACAGAGTTATATACCATATGTCCATACAGGCTTTAGCACTTGCTTATATAAAATCAGTTTGTTCTCTGTATTAAGCTTGGAATATTTCCAAGTAACCAATACATTTCTCTATATTTATTATCTAGTTCTTTGTGTTTTTTCTTTACATGTGCTTTCCATTTCAGCTTTGCATCAAGTGTCATTCCAAGATACTTAGCCTCGTTTGCAAATAGAATTTGAACCGAGTTTGAAAAGATCGGCAAATTGTTTACTCTCTTATAAGTAAAATTTACATGAACAGATTTGGTCTCGTTGAGTGCGATTCGCCAAACCTTTGTCCATTCATTTACTCTATCCAAAGCTTCTTGCAGTTTTTCTGTAGTATCTTCGACCGTTTTACCTACTGCCAAGATAGCAGTGTCGTCGGCAAATGT
The DNA here is from genome assembly GCA_945910035.1 of Brachypalpus laphriformis. Taxonomy (NCBI): domain Eukaryota; kingdom Metazoa; phylum Arthropoda; class Insecta; order Diptera; family Syrphidae; genus Brachypalpus; species Brachypalpus laphriformis. The sequence goes on along the minus strand of OX246753.1, from coordinate 111,994,502 downwards.
AACAAGCTCAGTGCCTTCTACTTGCCGTATATCACGGGTGTATAATAGATACAAGACTGGACCAAAAACGCTTCCTTGCGGCACCCCAGCCATTATTTCCTTGAAACCTGAATATTCGTTTCCACATTTGACGCGGAATAGTCTATTCGTAAGGTAGTTCTTCAAAATATTATATAGGTGCTCTGGCAGAACTTGTCGTAATTTAAACTTTAAGCCTTCGTGCCAGACCTTGTCAAAGGCTTGAGAGACGTCAAGGAATACGCTTGAACAAATCTTTTTTTCTTCAAGTGACTTTTCGATTACATGACGTGTTATTCGATGTACTTGTTCAACTGTAGAATGCTTACTTCTGAATCCGAATTGATGATCCGGAATGAGATGCCCTTCTTCTATTACCGACTGTATTCGCCTAATCAATATTCTCTCGAACACCTTGGATATAATTGGAAGAAGCGAAATCGGTCTATAAGACGTTTTTTCATTCGGCGGTTTTCCGGGCTTAAGGACCATTATGACTTCGGCGACTTTCCATTGACTGGGAACATATTCTAGTCTAATCGCGGCGTTTATAATGAACAGAAGCTTAATTAGAGCTTTTCTTGGTAGTGCTTTAAGAACCTCTCCCGTAATTAGGTCGTATCCAGGAGCTTTCTTAGGTTTAAGTTTCTTTATTTCTTCCTTAAGTTCGGTAAGCGTTGCATTTCTTATTACGCTATTGTCTATATACGACGTATTTATATTTTCAATAAGAGCTTGTCCATCAAACGGTTTGAAAGTTTCTTCCAGGTGGGCGGCGAAAACTTGCGCTTTCTCTTTATCATGCCTGGCCCATTCGTCTTGATTTTTCCTAATTGGCGCGGCTTGAATTTGAGGTTTTTTAATACCTTTTATAGCCTTCCAAAGCGAATAGTTAGAATCTTTTTCTGCCGTTAAGCTTTCTAGGTAAGTTTGTATTTCATTATTCTTAAGGTTTTTAATAGATCGTTTTAGTGAGTTGCACAAACGGTTAAGAAGTGCTTTATGTTGCGGAGCCCGAGTTTGTTGCCATTTTTGGCGCGCTTTTCTCTTCTCCTTAATCATCTCTTTTATTTCCTGTGGATAAGTTTGAATGTAGCTTGCCGGCGTTTTCTTAGGTTTGGGAGTATTCATCCACGCGGCATTCTGTAGGATTTCGACGAAGCGAACAACTTTAACTTCAAGTTCATATGGCGTTTTAAGTGATACGCTCAGCCCAGTATTTGCTTCAATATCTTTTTTAAAGCCATCCCAATTAGTTTTCGCGCTGGTTAATCTGACCGGTCCTACTTTTTTAATCAGAGCATCGCTTATCGTCATAATGATTGAAGAATGATCAGAGGAGAGATCAAAGCTTTCTTCAACTTGTATACAGTTGCCAGATATTCTTTTAACAACAAGGAAATCGATCAGATCTGGTATCTTATTTCTATCAGTCGGCCAATATGTTGGTTTACCCGTCGAGTGAAAATCACAACTGAATTGCATACCCGCATTATAAAGCTTTCTACCTTTCTGAGTGGTGTACCTTGAACCCCAGAAGGGGTGGTTTGCGTTGAAGTCGCCACCAATAATAAAATTTGGTTTAAGGAAGTTGAAGATGTTTATGAAATCACTTTCTTCAAGTTTACATCGCAGTGGACAATATATGGACGAAATGCTGAAGGCAAAATGTCTATTTCTAACACGTACCGTGCTTACTTGCATTGCTTCTAATTGAATCTTTACTTCCGCTGAGTGTTCGATACATTCTTTTATAAACAAATATGATCCGCCTCTTGCTCCTTCCGATGGGTGGAAGGCGTGATACACGCTATATGCTCTTATCTTAGCATTCGTTTGTATTATCAGATGAGTTTCACAGACCAAGCATATATCAATATCTTTTTCTCGTATAAATATTTCTAACTCGTCGAGTCTTCATATGAGCCCATTGGGGTTCCATGTAAGAATTTTTAGCATTTCTTTCATATTGCGCCTATTATGAATGTTGTTTTCTAGTGCAACTAGTCTCTCGAAAATAAGTTTGTTTATTTTGCATTGCTCTGAATTAGGGAGAAAACATTGGATACATGATTTTGTGAGCTACATCTATCACCGTTTTCCAATGTCACTTGAGCAGGAGTCTTTACGTTAGAGTTTGGACGGTTTTTTGCCTTGATCTCCCGTGGGTTGTCGGTCATATACTTGCCATTAGCTGCCATCGCTGCTTGAGCATAAGACTGTGCGTCAATATTCTAAGTTTTTGCTTCTGTCACATTTTCTCTACTCCGTTTGGGTTTTTCTTTATTACTCGATCTTAAGTCAATATTGACGGATTTCCTATCTTTCGCTGCTTTTTTGTAGCTATTTTGGGCCTGTTCTTAATTGGTTTCGGATTCGGGCGCATGGAATTTTTAAGCGCACAACTGCGGTACAGAGCCTTCCTTTCAACGTAGGGAGCAGTTTTGGCCGCAGAAGAAAGCGGACTTTTTTCCGCCACTTCATCCACCCTACACTAGATTGATGTCATTTCAGGTTGCTTTGCTATTGATCATAGATCCCAGATATTTAAACTTTTCGCACTTGGGAAGCACTGTTCCATTGAAATAAATATCTGGAATAGGTCTGAGTGGATCAGGGTGCCCGTTCCTTAAGTGCTCATTGTAGGGATGTAAGATCCTCACTTATGATGGCTCCACCGTCAGCAAAGAATAATTGATGTACCTTGGGGTCCGCCACTTTACCTTCATGCAGATAGTTAAGGACTGCAATAAAGAGCAAAGGACTTAATACGCTTCCCTGCTGCACCCCGATTTTGATTGGGAACTGTTCGGTTACTTCAGCGGGGCATCTTACTCTTGTCTTTGCTCCTACGTGCATGCCCATGATCATCTGTAAATAGGTTTCTGGAACCATCGATGTCTTAGCGCCACCCATATCAGATCTCGTGGTTGTCTGTCGAATGCCTTTTCAAATCAACCAATACAATATGCAAATCCTTTAAGGAACCACGATGTTTTTCCATTTTGATCCTTATACTTTGGATTGCGTCTGTGATTGATTTACCCGCAACAAATCGGCATTGATCATCAGATAGCCGTATTATTTTTTGCCCTCAGCTACCTAATACCCGCTCCTCGATCTTCATGGCGTGTAACCGCGTATCACCTATGGACACAGGGAGAAGATAATGTTCCCTCTATTGATCCGATATTGTAGCACCTTTCATAACTTTTGAGGTGAGAATCATGAGCCATCTGAACCCGATATGTCCCATCTTTTTCAAGTCGTCACAATATTGACGCCACCTCTGCAGAATTTTGTCGTCATCCACAAGAAGCTGGCTAAGAGCATTGTCAATGAACTTTGGCGAACGAATCTCCTGAGCATTCCTCCTTCTTTGGACGGCTATTTTGAAGATGGTTGTGCTCCTTTTCATATTGTGTCGTCGGATAGCCTGGTTTGCATCAGCAACCGGGGAAGATATTTTCTCCAGCTCCCGATACAAGCCATCCTCTCTGCTCTGCTTGAAGTTGGGTGCACTTCTTCTTCGCGGTTTTCTTGCAACATCTGTAATCCACTTCGAGGCGAGCTTTTTCGTCCCTATTATTATATGGGGGCACTATGACCACGCTTTGAAAGCCGGTTTCTCTTATTTACTACTTCTTTAGCTTCATCACTCCACCACCACGTTTCCTTGGTGTGTTGGTGATGGCCTTTTGAAGCTCCTAGCAGTGATTTGACATTTTGTGTTCTGCACTCTTCATCCTCAACTCCATTGATGGCGTGAGAGAGGTAATTTTTCATCACGAAAACAAAAGCCTCGCATTTTTCTTTGTCCAGATTCTACCACTTGATGTTCTACGAGTATGAGACCATTGTTTGTTTGCCTTTCTTTGGTGTCTCCGTAAAAATGTCTGTCAGAAGGAGCCGGTGTTATTTAGCTATCGCCTCTGCCAGGATCACTTTGCAATCTTTTACCCGAGGCATCATGAAACTGACTACCAAATTGAAGCCAATCTGGGTTTCACTTCCATCACTGCTGTAAGTGATCAGGTACCGGCTTTGTTTGATGATCATGGTGCTTAACACGGTGAGACCGTGTTTTATGCGCATTCTTTACCAGGAAGGTTCCTGGTTCCGTATCCCAGTTCTCCATGGCAGTCTTCAAAGTCTTCGTTGGACTTCCCGACATGTGCATTCAAATTTCCTCCAACAAACAGAAACTCTTCCTTTGAGATTGTGAAAATCTAGCCAAAATGCATCTTTTTCCTTCTGATCGCGACCACTATGAGGAGCATATGCACTGACAATATTCCATACCTCTATTTTCATAACTAGTTTGAGAGATATCAAACAATCGCTGGACTTCGAAATGGTAGAGATGTTATCAAGTAGCTCTGCCCCAATAATGATACCGATTCCGTTCCTACCCTTTTCTGTTCCGTAATAGAATACCTTGTAAGCATTTTGTCCTAAGGTTTTAACCTAAATATTTGAATTAATGTGGATTTCAAAAAGGAAATGGTTTTAGATCTGTTCCAGATACTCCTTAAGAAAATTAAGAAAAAAGTTGGTTATGGGTTTGACATTTGAGAAAATTATCCTCCACATTGAATATGGATCACTGAAACATTTTTTTATTCAATTTTTGCGAACAAAATCGCACGAAATCCGATCCAGTGTGTAAGCAGCCTTATTCTCGTCAGTATTACGTTAAAAAAAATCTTTAAGTATTCATGCAATCAAGATTTTAATGCTGCCTCAAAGCGTTTGCAATAAAAATCTTAGGAGCAACATTCAGAATCAAATCAGCGTTAAGGACAATAGGTGGTCCTTATGATAGAATAATAAATAATAATCGAACTTTTCTTCAAGAATATCTATGTCTGTATTTACTGGTTCTTGCAGCCTATTTTAACCATATCATGGCTCAATTAATCTAAAAGCGGAACTAAATTGTAACACTTTTCTCTCTCCCTCAAAGTTCGAAGCGTTTTTCTTTACCGACGCCTTCTTGGTAATATTTTTTTGTCGGTATTCTCCTGCGACAAAATCTTGCCATTCATGGATCCAATGACCGTATTGAATTTTGAAAAGTCGGACTCTATGCGACACGTGAAGAGTTGAGCCTCAATTTGGGAAAGGCAGATCTCATACTTAGTGAATACCTTGCGCGAGCTGCTTCGACGTATTCGGATCACAGGTCGGTAAGGAATTTCCAATGTTGGTCAGGACATTGGAATAGAGATGGTGGCGGAGGAGCCCTTAATGGGCCAACGGCAGCGCTCATACTCCCGTAGTGGACTACTGGCACCGGTGTACCCGGCCCCTCGTCCTAGGGGAATAATTAAGGAACTGGCCCTCCAGGTTGGGGGTTGTGCCGTCGGGATAACTTCCCTACCACGTAAAAAACGCATGGTTCCGAAACAACCAAAAGCCTCGGATAAGGATGACCCAACTAATGACGACCCCAGCAAACGAAATAAGGACAACGACCTTCGGATCTGTACGTGGAATGTTCTGTCCCTTTACAGACCACGTGCAGCCGAACAACTAGCAGAGGCCCTAGACTGCTATAAAGCAGATATTACCGCCATCCAGGAAGTGCGATGGGATGGGCCAGGCAAAAAGAGGATGAAAAACTGTGACATCTACTACGGTGATTGCTACAGAGGCAACAGGCAACGCTTATTCGGATGCGGATTTGTCATACGCGGCAGACTTAGGCAAGAAGTCTTAAGCTTCCGACACGTGAGCGAGCGTATTATGACTATCCGGATCAAGGCTAAATTCGCTAATATAAGCCTAATATGTGTTCATGCCCCCACAGAAGAAAAGGACCCTGCCTCCAAAGAGTGTTTCTAGGAGCTCCTCGACAAAACATACGAACAATGTCCTAAATACGACGTGAAGATCGTATTGGTCGATTTTAACGCCAAAATAGGAAAGGAGGACGTCTTCGGTAGAGCAGTCGGTAAGCATAGCCTACACGACACCACGTCTGATAACGGACTAAGGCTAATTGATTTCGCTGTGGAGCGAAATGTCACCATAGCAAGCACATGGTTTCCTCATCTCGATATTCATAAGCAGACATGGCGGTCCAATGATCATGTCACGATCAACCAAATTGATCATATTGCGATCGACGCAAGGCATGCCTCCAGTATTCTGGATGTCCGGACCTTCCGAGCGGCCAACATAGACTCGGATCATTACCTTGTTGTAGCCAAGGTACGAATGCGGATATCCCAATCTGAGCAACAAAGAAGAATTACTGTGAGAAAATTTAACGTCGAAAAGCTACAATCGCAAGTGACCGCCAGATTCTTCGCTGAACGCGTATCCCGAAATCTCTCAATCACCCCTATACCGCCAGCATCAAGTGCCGAAGACCAGTGGCAACGCTGTCAACATGCCTTCAAAAACGCCGCGACTGATGTGCTGGGTCTCGCTCGCCCACCACCGCGAAACCCCTGGTTTGACGAAGAATGCCGGCGAGTGCATGCAGCAAAACAAGAGGCATACAAAGCGGCGCTGCAAAGGAAGACGAGAGCTGCTCGTGAGCTCTACGAGCAAAAGAGACGGGAAGAACATCGGCTTCTCCAAAAGAAGAAGAAAGAGCATGAGAAGCGCGCGTTTGAGAATATCGAGAGTCTATACTCCAGGAACAATGTACGGAAGTTTTACCAAAAGGTAAAAAGAACGTGTCAGAGAAGTAATACCCGTACAGAAACCTGTAGAGATGAGAATGGAATCCTCGTAGTAGAATCACAGTCGGTGCTGAGAATATGGAAAAACTACTTCTGCAGACTGTATAACGGCGACGAAGACCAACATCCCGCTGTCAGGCAGAATGAACCATTCAACATAGACGATGATAGTCAAAATCTCCGTCCACCTGACCAAAACGAAGTGAGGATAGCAATATCCAAGCTAAAATCGAACAAGGCTGCTGGACCTGACGGTTTACCGGCCGAACTTTTCAAGGCAGCTGGGGATGAATTGGTAGAGTGCATACACCAACTCATTTCTAATATTTGGTCAGAGGAGTGTATGCCTGATTAATGGAATCTCAGCATCGTTTGCCCGATCCACAAGAAAGGAGACCCCCTCAACTGCGCCAATTATAGAGGCATCAGTCTCCTCAACATCGTATACAAGATCTTTTCTGCGATATTGTGTGGACGCCTGAAACCTTTTATCAACAGCCTGATTGGACCCTATCAGTGCGGTTTCAGGCCAGGAAAGTCCACCATCGATCAAATCTTCACACTTCGGCAGATCCTGGAGAAAACCCAAGAATTCCAAATCGATACTCACCACCTCTTTATCGATTTCAAGGCCGCCTATGACAGCATCTATAGAGAAGAGCTTTATAGAGCCATGTCTAGTTTTGACATCCCTGCCAAACTTGTCCGCCTGTGCAGGCTGACGATGGAGAACGCTCGCTGCTCCATCAAGGTCGGTAATGACCTCACCGAGACCTTTGATGTCAAAAAAGGCTTTAGACAAGGTGACGCGCTGTCATGTGACTTCTTCAATATTGTACTTGAACGGATTGTGCGGAACTCACAAGCCAACACCGGAGGCACAATCTATTACAAGTCTGTACAACTGCTTGCATACGCCGACGATATAGACATTATCGGAAGATCTCAGCGGGCTGTCACCGGTGCTTTTGCAAGCATTGAGGCGGAAGCGGCCAAAATGGGTTTGGCGATAAACGAGGGCAAAACCAAGTATATGCTGTCAACTAGAAGGGAAAACCAACATCGACGAATTGGACAAAACGTCACCGTGGGCAGCTATAACTTCGAGGTAGTAAGGGACTTTGTCTACCTTGGCTCTGCTATAAATTCAGCAAACAAAATCAGCGCAGAAATCAATCGAAGAATAACTCTTGCCAATCGCTGTTTTTTGGGCTTATAAGGCAATTCAACAGTAAAGCCCTCTCTCGAGCAACTAAGGAGACTCTATATAAGACCTTGATCATCCCAGTCCTGCTTTACGGCGCTGAAACATGGACTTTATTAAAAGAGGATGAAGATATCCTTGGTCGCTTCGAGAGAAAAATTCTTCGTAAGATTTTCGGTTCCGTTTGCGTTGACGGGTTTTGGAGGAGAAGATTCAATCACGAACTATACGAGCTGTACAGCGACATCGACCTAGTCAAAAAACTGCGTATTGGACGTCTGAGATGGCTAGGACATGTAGAGCGAATGGACACCAACGCTCCGGCCCGCAGAGTCTTCGAATCTAACCCCGAGGGACGACGCAGTAGAGGGAATTATCGCCGTAGGTGGCGCGCACAAGTTCAAGGGGACCTCGACCAACTTGGAGTGCGCAACTGGAGGCAATTAGCTAAAGACCGAGCTAAATGTAGAGGCTTGTTGGTTGAGGCCCAGGTTCACCCCGAACTGTAGCGCCACCTAAGTAAGTAAGTAGATCTCTGGCATTTCTGTCCAAAAAGGAAAATTTTCACCGATAAACCCCACTTTCGTTGGCAGAGTCAGATTGAGGTGGAGCCGGAGTCGTGTTTCCCAAGTCAAAGGATGAAGCTTCCTGTGGCTTGCTCTTATCGTCGTTTCCCATTGGAGTTCATAGTGCAGGGTATAAAATACAATTTTCGATGGTTGAGATAACGAGGAAACTTGAAGCTATCATCCAATTGTGGATGCTACGATCGAATGTTCGAAGGAACGGATTAAAATGTATGTGTCAATGAATCTATGTACAGTATGGATTCAAATTCTAAACAGTTTTGGTACAATAAGAAATATTATAAGGGTAAGTGACTAGATTCGTATACGATAAGTGTGATTTAAGTTTTACAATAAATTAATGAACAATGGATCAAGTGCCTACAACTTCAACGATAGAGCACAACTAACTTAGATCATCCTAGCCAAGATCTCGCTTGTCTTTTTAGAAAACCTCCCTTAAACTTTGTTACAAAATATTCTTTGTTGATAACCTCAATGCTTTTCAATGGAACTCCAATGTCATAGCATCTCAAAAGCCGTTTCATATAATGCTCAAGTCAGGGCCTAGGAAACAGTTTGGTCAGCACTTCTTGCTGGCCCTAAATAGGGAATCGCTGCCATCCCTTGAAAAGGACAAAGGGATGGTGCGATATAGCATGGGGAAGGTCATGCTAAAGCTCATGACCAAGGGTGTGGAGGAGGAGGAGGAGCCCAAAGACGATGGAAGTGATGTAAATAAACCTGCATCACAGTAAGGCTGCGACGGCATGCTTGATGAACTACATCATCAAGCATGATGTCTCGGCCATACTTGTACAAGAGCCATGGATCAGCGACAACAATCAGATCCAAGGGCTCAAAAACAGGAATTACACGTTGTTCTACAAAGCCAACGATGGTAAAATCAGGGCTTGTATACTATTAAAAAACAACATAAGGGCATTTCTTTTGAATAATTTCAGTGACGGCCATCTAAAAGCAGTCTCCTGTGAAAGAGAGGGAAGTAAACCGCTGTGCCTGGTCTCTGCATATCTCCCGTACGAGCTGGCGGAGATTCCATCTGTGAAGATGAAGCAGTTGGTAATGAAGGACAACTGGCTCTTCATTGTGGGCTGCGATGCGCATCACTCGCAATGGGGTAGCAGTGATACTAATACAAGAGGTGAGTGTCTTTTTGATTTCATTCTTTCGACCAAGTTCACCATATGCAATAAGGGATCTACGCCAACTTTTGTAGTTAGGAACAGACAAGAAGTGATTGATATAACTCTAGCTTCTTGTCCTGATCACCTAACGGTAGAAAAATGGAGGGTTTTGGAGGAGGCATCTCTTTCTGATCACAGATGGATATGCTTCAAATTAATTTCCCAACTAGGGCTAGCAATAGCTACAGAAACCCTAAAAGTACAGACTGGGGTATGTACACAGAGCTAGTAAGGAAACATCTTAAGGATGGGCCTATCCGCAGCGGCGACCCTCAAGATATAGATAAGGCGGTAGACAACTTAGGCAAAGTAATGAACATGGCATTCGAAAGGGCATGTCCAATAAGAAAGAAGTCCAAGAGGTCTCAACCTCCTTGGTGGAGCAAGGAAATTAACTCCAAGAAAAACAGGTTAGGCACTTCTACAACAGGGCCAGAGAACTATTTAGTAGGACGATACTACATGGGATGAATATGGTATATGGACCGCAAGAGGGAGTTTAAGTACTTAATCAGGCAATCAAAAAGAAAGTCGTGGAAGGAATTCTGTGAGTCCATTGCGGATACTAGTGAAGCTTCCAGACTTCGCAAGATGCTGGCTAAGGACACTTCTGTCCCAAGTTTCATCAAAAAATCCGACGGCGTGTGAGCAGAGAGTAGCGAAGAAGTTTTAGAAACGTTAATTGAAGCTCACTTTCCAGGAAGTAGATCACCATTGGATTCTACTACTAATAGCTACTCGTACGAGTATACTGGTAGGTCAATAGGGGACGATGTAGGGAATCTCATTACATGGAAGAATCTGCGATGGACTATTATGTCATTCGCACCATTCAAAGCACCAGGCCCTGATGGAATTTTTCCGGCTATGCTGCAAAAAGCTCCGGCCAAGGTTAGAAATAGGCTTAGGGACCTTTTTAAACACTGTTTAAGATTATGTTACGTGCCAGTGGCATGGAGGGAAGTCCGGGTTATATTCCTACCTAAGGCAGGTAAACCAAGCCACACTTCAGCGAAAGACTACAGATCCATAAGTCTCTCGTCATTCCTCCTCAAGACACTTGAAAGACTTCTCGATATTCGCATCAGAAGTAAGTGTTGCAACGGCACTCTACGAAAAGTTCAACATGCATATTTGAAGGGGAAATCGGTGGAAACAGCTTTACACGAGGTAGTAAGGAAGATAGAAGCTAGCCTTCACCATAAGGAATTTGCACTAGCAGCCTTCCTAGACATAGAAGGTGCTTTCAATAATGTAGAAGGAAGGGCCATCAAACAGGCCGTAGAATCTATGAATGTCGAGCATAGCGTTACCAATTGGCTCTGCGATATGCTCGGCACTAGGAACATTAACTCCACTATCGGAAATAGTTCAATAAGATAATCCGTTACCAGGGGGAATCCCCAGGGTGGCGTTATCTTACCCCTCCTCTGGGTTCTAGTCATCGATGGGATACTTAAAGAACTAAGCAATACAGACATAAGCGCCACTGCTTACGCAGACGACGTGGTGATTTTAGTTCAGGGCAAATTCTCTGACACATTAAGTGAAATGATGGAATCAGCCTTTAATAGTCTCGAAAATTGGGCTAGAGAGTGTGGACTACACGTCAACCCGGATAAAACAGAATTGGTACTCTTCAGCAGAAAATACAAGATGCCACCGTTCAAACTGCCTAAGCTAGCACGGGTGGAGCTTTTCCTTTCGAATCGCGCTAGATATCTTGGTGCTATGCTGGATGGGAAACTAAATTCGAAACTTAACATAGAGGAAAGAGTCCGCAAGGCTTATAATGCTCTCTTCATCTGTAAGAGGACCGCGGGGATAAAATGGGGCCTGAAGCCCGCAATGATGCACTGGCTATGCATCATGATAGTCAGACCCATCCAAATGTATGGGGCTCTTGTGTGGTGGAAAGTAACGAATACGAAAAACATACGGGATATGTTGGCCATAGTACAAAGAATAGCTTGCATTGCCATCACAGGTGCTCTACACACAACACCTACGGCTACACTCGAGATCTTTCTGTATCTTTTACCACTAGACCTACAAATTAAATTTCAAGCGGGCAACAGTGCGCTTCGGCTCACTAACGTTGGTCTCTTCAAGACTAATAACATAGCACATAGCTCCATTCTCAAGGAATCTTTTCCCGGAATCCCTGACGAATCGGACGATATACTTGGCACCTTAGACTTCGACACACCATACGAAGTTCTGTATCCTATTAGAGAGGACTGGAGAGGAAGACAGTCTCTGTCCATAACGAGATTGCAATATACACAGATGGTTCTAAGACCAGTGAGGGCACGGGGTCAGGTATTTACTCGAGAGATACGAATCTACAGGTGGCCCTGAGAATTCCGGACACATGCAGTGTGTTCCAAGCAGAGGTTCTAGCTATACTTAAAGCTGCGGAATTACTTGAGATGGGATCAATATCCGATAAGAATATCGCCATCTACATTGACAGTCAGGCTGCGCTAAAGGCGCCAAGGCTTACGTCACCAAATCTGACATAATCAAGAATTACCGCACAATGCTTAGGGGCTACGCAGAACCAAGTCAGATTATGTTGGGTACCTGGACACTGCGATATCGAAGCCAACGAGCAAGCCGGCGCGCTGGCTAAAAGAGGAGCGGGGCTCCCACTTAGCGATATAATTGGTAGGGTGCGTGGCTAAGGGAATTATTCGGGATAAAATCATTAACACGGCTAATCTAAGATGGTCAAACTTAGATGGTCACAGGGTGTCTAAGGCCTTGTGGCCTGTATTAGACCGCAGAAAATCGGAGGAGATAATTAAATTAGATAGATCGACGCTAAGAACAGCGATAGGAATACTCTCTGGCCACTGTCTCCTAAGGAAACATGCCATGAGACTAGGGTTATCCGACACGGATGTTTGTAGGTACTACGATGACCTAAATGTCTCAGAGGATATAACTCACATACTCTGCGAATGTCAAGGAATTGCCAGGACGAAGCTAAAGCACCTTGGTAGATACTTCTTCGATAACCTTAAAGAGGTGAGGTCCTTGAACCATAACAAGGATCTCTTCAGACTCTGTAGGGAGATTAATTGCTTGGGAGAATGGGTTTAGGTCTTCTGCCGTGAAGGTTCCCTAGGGATCGCGATAGGCCCACTTTGGTGCCTAGTGTTTTATGATAAGCTCATAACCCTACCTAACCTAACCTAACCTAACCTAACCTAACCTTGAATACAAATTCTAAACTGAAGCACAATTGATACCTATCATCCTTTTATCACCCGAAGAAACAATAAAAAGTGTGACACCTTACTGCCAACCCTGTTGGACCCTACGTTACATTTAAGTACATCCAATTATTGGCAGAAAAATTTACATAAGAGTTGATTTAAAATTAAAAAAAAAAAGAAACGTACACAGTTTCGCATTAGTAACGACACACAGAGGGATGCACTCAACCCCATACCCCACTCTCACGACGAGTCCTCGTTTTGTATTTCTACGCTCTCGCTACAAACCTCTAAGGATAAAAGTGTGTGATCGCTCGCCAGCTAATTAAGGCACTTAAACAAAACACAAATACAATACGTGTGCAACATTTTAGATTCGTCCTGCCACCGAGTTGCCGAGAGTTACCGAGAGAATATTTGCTGTATCGCGTTGAGTTTTCCTGCGACAACACTCCTCCGCTCGTAGAGAGCCCAGAATTAGGCTTATTACTGTGTATACCCGTATGTACCTATGTATGTGGTGTACCTAGGCGAGCTACGTGTTTTTTTTTTTGTTTTGTATTTTAATGGAGGTGTACCATTGAACAACAAGCGAGTGCTTGGTCGCACATAAACACGCACTCGCCTTAATGCACACACTGAATACGGTTGCGACACAAAACAACGAGGAATACGAACTGCAAACCTAATTAAAGGGTTACTAGCGGTGGCGGCGGCGGCATACATACATACATACATATATAATAAATCTCGTTGTTCAATTGCGGGTCTTGAAAAACACATTATCCTAACAAATACCAGTGCAGCGCAGGAAATCACAGTTCAAGAGTCCTGTCGCAGCTTAACACACGCGGTATGATGATGGGGAGGGAGCCGCTTATGACTTTTTATGATGACGAATGTCACGGGGTGTGTTTTCTCCCACCTCCTTCCTCTGTCCGTTCAGGTTAAAATGAACATGGCTGGTGTGACACACAGATTTTTAACGGCTGAAAAACAACAGTCGCTTTGAGCAATGGCGGGGGTACAAGTACAAGTTTTTTTCTGTAGAAAGTGAGGAAGGAAGTAACTACCCAGGCTTGCACTTAGGAACGAGAGCAGAAAGCCGCAGTAAATGCTTAGACGCACGGTTTACTGATTAGCCTATTAGGGCGCAACTCTCGGAACTTGAAACACTCACCGCGTGCATTGTGCGCCATGGACAGGGCTAATGAACGACACAAAAATCCATTAAAGTGCTTAAAACGAACAAAACAAGAAAAATCCTTTCTCTATTCACAGTGGTACGCGTCAAAATCTCGTCCTCGCATCCAATATTCATTCATGTCATTCGAAAGATGGAGAGCTTTTTGTGGAAACAAGCCGGAAGGGTAAATTGATCCTCTTGTCTAATGACAACGAAACGCTGAAAGAGAACGAACGAGAGAAAAAGGTTCATCTCTTGACAAACACTTCCTAGCTAATTATAGCAGCCGCAGAAGGGTAATCAGTAGGAGCTAATTCAATGTCGTCGTCCGTGCTCTCAGGTGTCCGCGTCGTCGTCTGAATATTCAAATTTTCTTCTTTTTCTTTCATTTACCCGTCACCGGCTGATGAATGGAATCTTCAAAGAAGCTAACTAGACTCAAGGGTATTTTATTTCATGCCGCCGCCGACGCGGACGCTACAGAGAAAATAAAAGGAACTACAAGTTCTCCGCAGAACAGAGAGTTATCCTTTTTTTTGGGGCAAATTGATTTTAGAAGCGCTGTCAGACGGGATCACTGTGAGAGATCTACAATTTGCATCTTTTGCCCATCTAGGTGTACCTGTATGTTTCGGTAGACCTATTTTTTTGAGACGAGTATGCTTTGAAGTCTAACTCATCTCCGACGGAAGACTTTTATCGGATGTGATGCGCTATCGGAGATACGAGTGTTTGTGATGCAAGCCGCACAATAGTGTGGTATAGGGGCGGGTGGACTGTTGAGGTGTAATTCGATATCCCCGAGGAGGATGTATATTTCTTTCGTTTCGATTTTGGGAGAAATCATAGAGAACAGCAGCGATGAATGAATTGGTAAGCTGAATTGGTGGTTTGTAAGTGATACGCCCGCCTTTTTAGACACAGAATGCAGTTGATGGATGCGAATAGGGGTTTCTGGTTCCAATTTCACTTTAGCAATTCACCAGACATTGAAATGGGAGACAAAGCATTTCAGATTATTTTGCTGACTTATGAAGTTTTGCTATAGGAATACAGATACCACTTTAATGGTAATAACTCAATTTTTTTTTTTTTTAAATTCTGCCATCCCGAGTCGGTGGCAGCTCGTGGTGGTATGGAACTTTAAATCTCTTAGAAATAGAAAAAATCCAATATCTCTCCGTTGTTAAATTCTGGCTACTGTTGACTCATTGAAGAGTGGTAATGAAATTGAGTGGAACAAGAAATTTGAAAATGAAAAGCTGATCAGACTTCAGACAGTCTTTCGGAGGCTGAAATGGTTTCAAAGCAAATCCTAACTGATGACGAAATTGCCTATATGAATTCCCATCTGAAAAATAGTACCAACATTTATGAATCCTGAAGGAGAGGATTAGCTAAGAACTGCAATTCCATAATGAGTCAGCTATTCACTCAGGGGTAAGCACTTGCAGTAGTTGTACCTAAAGCTGCAGAATTATCTGAAATGAAACAATATTTAATAAGGTTATCGCCATTTACATGACCGTCAGGCTGCACTCAAGGCTGTAGAATCCTCTGTCATCAAATCTGAAGTATTCAGGAACTGCCGCTCTAAGCATTATGTACACAGAACAGTGTCAGATTGTGTTGAGTACCTGAAAGCTGCAGCATAGAGGGAAATGAAATAGCTGGCGAAATGGCTATGAAGGAGAGCTGCCACTGTATGACATAGGAGGCAATATAAAGCACACCTCGTGCATAGCTAAGAAAACTGTTTTTAAGATAGATAGATATATAGATAGATTTATTTCAAAAGCAATTGGTTACAATTTATGTTTACTTTAAATCTAGTTAGGCATGGCCAGAAGGGCCGTCAGCCAGATGACAGCTTTATATAATTCACTTTATTACTTTAGCTTTATCGGTTTAATAATTATTTAAAAATCCTCTAATAAAATTTTCTTTCTATAGTTTAGAGCTATTCTTATAAAACGAAATAATTGTTGCCAGTTCTCTCCGTTTAAGATTGTAATAACCCCCGCTCGATCAATATAGTTCTTCCTCCAAATGTGTCTTCTTATTTCCACCACAATGGGACATTTAGCGATGAAATGTATTATATTTTCTCTTTGACCGGTATTGCATAAGGTGCAGATGTTATTTAAATCGGCTCTGTGTGGCACATAGTTCAAAGGCAGTATTTCACCTCTTGCTCGGAATATCATTGATATTGTTTCTGTGCTGAAGCCGTCACGGAAATAATTGTTTTGATTTAGGTTGTACTGAAGAATTGAGTATATTTCTCTGTGCTGTGAATTCCTTGCTCTTTCAATATATTCTTCCCTAAATTGAATATGCAGTTTTTCCAACAATTTGTATTGGTACGGTTTCCACTCTACTAGGTTTTCCAGCGTTAGATTAAAAGGTATGCAACAAGCTTCGGCGAGATGTTTCCACTCTTCAAACCATGCACTTTGGAAATTTATGACGGCTATTGCAATCTTTTTAGCAACCTTCTCGTTGTGGCTATACAGTAACTTCACTATGTAATCAAAATGAAGCTTTAGTGAGGTGAGGAAAAGTGGCGACAATCCGGTTTCTATTTGCAACATGTAGTTTGGTGTGGCATTTGGAAGTCTGAATTGCTGTTTTAAGTAGAAACGCAGCAATTTCTCCTTAGTCTCATACTGCCGCCACCCCCACGACTGCGCAGCATAAAGCATAACTGCTTCAGATGTTGCTTGAAATACTTTATATTTCGAGCTAAACGCTAAGTCCTTATTTGCATATATTTTTCGCCAGACTGTTCCGATAGCATTTTTCGAGGCAGCTATTTTTTTCGAGAGGTGTTTTTCCATGCTGAGGGTGCTCGTTATAGTTACTCCGAGGTATTGGTACTCTTTAACTATTTCTTCTTGCTCTGATCCATACAACCACCTTTCATTTGCAGCCATGCGTCCTGTTCCTTTGCGAAAAACCATTGCCTTTGATTTAGTCAAATTCACAGTTAGGTTCCGGTTTAGGCAGTAGTCACGTAGTCTATTTATCATTAGCTGAAGAGATTCGGGCGATTCTGCTAAGAGTACAAGATCGTCGGCGTACATTAAAACCTTTATGTTGAATCCCTCTATTGATATTCCACAGGGCAATGTTTTAACTGAATCATCAATATACAAGCAGAAGGCTGGTGGGCTGAAATTGCATCCTTGTTTTAAACCTACTAAGGACAAGAAGCAGTCGGAAAAGTGTTTACCATCGCATACTGCGTTAGTTGTTTGACTATATATGCCTTCTAATATCCTTACAAATTTCAGAGACAACCCATCTCTGTAGAGTTTGTAGAAAAGAGCTTTTCTGTCTACAAAGTCAAAAGCGGCCCGAAAATCAACAAAAAACGTATACAGCTTCTTTCGTTTGCGTGCGTATAGCGCTGCAATATTCGTTAAACTAAAGATGTGATCTACCGTCGAGTATCCCTTTCTGAAGTCGGCTTGGAATTCGCTTAGCAGATGCGAGCTCTCGATCCACTTAGTAAAACGACATCGTAGGATTTCCATGAACATTTTTAGTGATGCATTGAGAAATGCTATGCCACGATAATTTGACGCGTCTGTTTTGTCTCCTTTTTTATGTATCGGGAAGATTATAGATTCCTTGAATTCTTCTGGTGCTTTTCCGATACTCAAAATATTATTATAGGCACGTGTGATTTGCTTTAGAAACTCTGCTGTAGCGTGTTTGAAGTATTCGTTGGGGATACCATCAACTCCTGGGGCTTTGTTATCCTTTAATTTAGAAACAGCTATCTCTACTTCCGCTATACTAATTTTATTATCCAGTATTGTATTTTCATAATTGGGTTGGCATATTGCATCGGTTCTGAAAATATTTCTGCATTAGCTTGGTTTTTAAAATGATCTCGGAGTGCTGAAGCCGAAGGTAGAGTGTTAATATTGCTTTCCAAAATTCTGAAGAATCTTTGCAACCCACTAACTTTTCTGCTTGAATCTTGCTAAAGTTTTCTTTTTTTGATTTACACAGTAATCTGTAGTAACGATTTACTTTAAGGTATTCTTTCTTTAAGCAGTTGGCGTTAAAGTTCTGATAAATTCGCAAAAGAGCAAACGAATTTTTTCTCCCAGTTTCGCACTCCCTGTCATACCAGGCTTCATAGTATTTGGAAGATTTACACTCAGCATTCTGTGAAAATGCGGCCAATTCTAACACATCCTGTAGAATTTTTATAGTTGGTTCAACTTCGTTCAGTCTCTTGGCTATGATGATTTTAGTTAGCTTGCGTTGATATACCATATTTCAACTTTATTTTTTTGCCATTTTAACTTTGATATTAGAGGATTTGTAATAATGGGCTCTGGAGCTCTTGTCGTTTCCAATGCACAGAAGGTCGATATCAGTGGCATATGATCCGAATATATTTGGCTATCTACTTCAAAACCACATAAATCTGAGATTATTTCAGTTGACATCATTAGGTAGTCTATAACTGATTAACCTGGATTTCTTATGAACGTAAGTTTTCCACTTTCATCTCCGCTTTGAGTACCGTTAATAATGGTTAAATCGAAGGCACACCCCATTTCGAGAATTAGTTTACCCCTTACATTCAGTTCAAAGTCGCAAGATTCTCTTGCAAATAGATTTGAGCTTTCAAAATTATTACATTGCTCTCTTCCAGTTCGAGCATTAAAATCCCCGAGGAGTATGCAGTTGCTCTCCCCCAAAATCTGCATTGAATCAAGCAAAGTATTGAAGTCCGATTGCCAATCCGAACAATTTAAATAAACTGGGACCACATTTATAATTTTGTTATTTAGAATCATTTCTATATATGTAAATCGTTCTACTTCTTTAAATTTGCATTTGACAATTGATAATGACTTTTTAATTCCATAAAGCGCACCCTTCGATGCTCTTCCTCTTGTGGCACCACTCCTCTTCTCAGCTGGTATCCAACATAGCTCATAGTCGTCGAAGAATTTAAAAAAAAAGCTTTGCGCAGAGGCGATATCGTAGCCAATGAGGTGCGATTATTGCTAGTTGAAAACTGTTTTTAATGGAACCATAAAAACGGCTGGCCTAAGATGGGAAAGCATAGAAGGGCATGGATTTTCTAAGATCCTTTGAAACGAGATCGTCGGAAAACTGGGCGAATTTTTAAACTAGAAACTTCACTACTAAGAAGAGCGATAGGAATCCCCTCTGGTCACTGATATCAGACCCATAAGTCTATCATCGTTTCTTCGGAAGACTCTGGAAAAACTATTGGACTTCCACATTCGTTGCAGCATTAATCCAAGTATGCTGTCAATCTCCCAACATGCGTACAGTAGAGGGAAAGCGGCAGAAACAGCCCTGTACAGACTGATGCGCACCATAAAGAATTGAATCTGGTAGCATTTCTCGACATAGAGGGACCCTTTAAGAATGCTGAACCTAAAGCAATTATGCGGACACTCGCGCCTTAGTTAACCAGTAATCAACTCTAAGCTGGTGAATATGGGTACTCCGCAATATGCTTAAGGATCACCTCAATACGCTTAAGGATCTTCTACAACACCCTCTCTCTATGTTCTCGAAATGTTCTAATGAATTTAGTTTTTTTTTTTTTTTTTTTTTGAACAGGTGTATGGCCACGCCCAAATGGCGTGTAGGCACTGCGACCAAGGAGATCTATTGTGCCATAGGCCACTTTTAGGGCAGCAGTACTTCTAGTCTCCTTATGAAAGCTATAATTACGGTTGCGGAGGAGTTCCTTAGATGTTTTGGAGCTTTGATCTCTTGAAGGAAAAAGCTTCTCCTAGTACTACACAGAGCTTCACACTCACATAGTATGTGTTCTGCGGTTTCGTCCTCTTCTAGGCAGAGGCGGCAGGTGATATCCTCCGAAATTCTCATTTTGTTAAGGTGGTAGAGAAGTTGACAGTGACCGGTAAGGAAGCTCACAAGCCTTATGTCATTTCTGCCGTATTTTAGGATATCAACTGCCTGTCTTTGGAAGGGTTGGAAAGCTCTCAGCCTGCCTGAGACCTTGGGAGTTATTCCAGTGGGGGATGCACAGTTTGCGTTCCCAAATGTTTAGGGTAAGTTTGAAAGCGGAATCGGGTATCCCGCAGAAGGGTTCAGGTCCAGTGAATAACTCAGAGGAGCCCTTCCTATCTAGCAGGTCTGCAGTTTCATTGCCGTCAACGCCTACATGACCCGGTACCCATCACAATTTTACTTTATTGTGTCGGGCCAGATTTTGTAAGCTGTCGAAGCAGCTTAGAACTGATTTTGTACTGATCAAATGGGAGATCAGTGCTTTGAGCGCCGTTTGGCTATCGGTGAGTATATGGATAGAGGCGCCTTTGATGCCTGATTGCAGGTTGATGTTAGCACAAGTTTCAATGGCGTAAAGCTCGGCCTGGAAAACACTAGGACTCTTTCCGAGTGATTTCGAAATTTTGTGGTTGGGTCCATACACACCGGCGCCAACTCCTGAATCCATTTTTGATCCATCGGTGTACCACACTATACCTTTTGGATCAAGCGACGGTCCACCATTATTCCATATATCACGACTTGGGATCACAATCTCAAACCTTCTACCAAAGTAGAGTGATTTAGGCGTAAAGTCGGAGACCGTGCTGAGCATGTCTAGTTCGGGGAAGTCGGAATGGGTCTTACAACCGTGGTGTATAACCAGAAAATGACCTTTGGAGACAGGCCCCAGTTCTTGCCGTACATACGTCAAGGCAGTAGTCGCCTTGGCAATTTTATGCTTAATATGGGAGTTCCAGTTAAGCTTCTTATCAAGGACAATTCCTAGATATTTGGCCTCATCGGAAAAATTGATTGTTGTGCCGTTTAGAGTCACTGAGCCAATATTCTTCTTTCTTCTTCTTGTAAACGGTACAACGACTGCCTTGCTGAGGTTTATCGATAGGCCCTCCATAGCACACCAGTCCGAGACTACAAGGAGTACATTATGCATGAGTTGACACACATTGTCTTCATGTTTGCCTTTAATGATGATCACCAGATCATCTGCATAGCCTATGGTTGTGAAACTTGAACTATTAAGTGTGTTCAATAAGTCATCCACCACGAGTGACCATAAGAGAGGCGAGAGGACGCCGCCTTGGGGGCAGCCTTTGGCCGCGGAGACCGTCACAGAGACATCTCCAGACGAAGATGTTATTATGCGGCTATCGAGCATGTTCCTAACCCATCTGGTAGTAGGTTCGTCTATTCCCCTGCGTCTCATAGCACTAGTGATGGATTCATAACCAGTGTTATCAAAAGCACCTTCTATGTCAAGGAATGCACAAAGGGCGATTTCTTTGGAGCGGTAGGCAGCTTTAATCTCTGTGACGAGATAGTGAAGGGCGCCTTCCGTAGATCGTCCTTTCCTGTATGCAAATTGACTAGAGTGCAGAGGTACAGTCTTTTCAAGAATGCCTCTATTGTGTAAGTCTAGCAGTCTTTCCATGGTTTTCAAGAAAAACGATGTCAAGCTGATTGGACGGTAGGATTTGGGTAGCTCGCTGGGTTTGTTACCTAGCTTAGGGATAAACACCACATTTACCTCCCGCCAAGTTAGTGGAATGAATGAATTTAGTCTTAATGTCATGTAAACCTATTAAAAGCAGAACTGGTCCTCATCACAAGGAAATATAAAATTCCGCATTTAAACCCTCTGGACAAGCTCGACACTTGTTGACAAAGCCAAATATTTGGGTCTAATTTTGGACAAAAAACTTAGGTGCAAACCTAATATCTTAGAACGAGTGAAGAAAGCTCTGTACTGCTGTAAGAAAGCAATGGGAAATCAATGGGGACTACAGCCACGAATTACATACTGGCTCTATATATCCGTAATCAGACCCATACTAACGTTTGGCGTGATCGTCTGGTGGACGGCTTTGGGTAAAGCTGTACACCTTACCTCACTTGGCCGTGTGTAGAGGAATCCTGTTCCTGTGAGTCTCTAAGAACAACTTCAACAGCGGTTATAGGCATTCTTTTGCACCTGCCTGCTCTAGATATCTATAGTAAACAAGTGGCAGCGTGTACAGCCACCCATATCTCAGTGGTTCAGACTAGGCACAGGACACTGCTCTATTCTCAATAATCTTGAATGCCTAACACAAAACACCGGCTATGTACTTTCACAACTCCTGTTTGATAAAAACTTTGAAATGGGAGCGGGAGTTAGGGACACAAGAGGGATCCATTTGCTTCTATACAGATGGATACAAGACAGAGTCGGGAGTGGGGGGAAGTGTCGTCTCCCAAGAAGTAAACATTAATATCTCTTTTCGCCTAATTACTGCAGCGTCTTCCATACGGAGATCATGGCAATTTAAGAAGCCTTGTCGTGGCTGAAGTACAATGTGATATCCAAGCGGGATATTACTATCTTTCTTGACAGTCAATCTGTGATCAAGTCCCTGGAAT
Source organism: Brachypalpus laphriformis (assembly GCA_945910035.1). Taxonomy (NCBI): domain Eukaryota; kingdom Metazoa; phylum Arthropoda; class Insecta; order Diptera; family Syrphidae; genus Brachypalpus; species Brachypalpus laphriformis. Next base: position 111,971,959 of record OX246753.1, on the reverse strand, counting down.
CTGTTACCTTCAACTCAAAAACAGCCCTAAATTGTCGCTCGTCTCTTAATTAGATGGCCCAACATTCACCTTATTTGGTTGCTGGGGCACAGGAATATTCCATGGAACGACGAACTCTCCAATCGGGCCACTTCTTAACTGGTCTCGTTAAGCAAGGTGAATCTCTGCATGCTTTTCGGTACAATGAAATTACTATTTAAGCTCAGGTGGGCTAGCGGCAACTACGTCTCATTACTAGACCGATCTGTCCTAAGCTAGATCAGAAACGCTCTAACTGCCTTATCGGGCTGACAAGGCCGCTCATCGCAACTACAACAAAAAAAAAATACAAATATATGACGCAACAACTCTTTAAGTGCCAGGGCCTAGCTTCTCGCAACCACTCATGTTGTGTGCGTTATATTTTTCACACGAATGGAAGGGACATACAGTTTAATGCCGAGTCCGAACGGCGATTTGAGAAGCTTTTTCGTTTCGTGACAACAATACTCTCGAAAGTTTGTCAGACGCTCGCGAGAGGTGGGACCGTGAAAAAACTTTTTGGTGTTTTCTGGGATTCGAACTTGGAACCTCATGCGTAGTGATCCGACACACTAACCACTTACGCCACGGCGCCCACGACTACAGTAGGTTTCATTACGGGGCACTGCATCATCGGTAGGCATGCCATCAGGCTAGGCATCTTAGCAAATGATTTCTGTAGAAGTTGCATGAACGAGGAGAAGGAGGAAACCATACTACACCTTCCTTGTACTTTCCAGGACCTCTCCGCTCGCAGAAGACTACACAAATGAGCCTACCTCTTCGACAATTTAAGCGAGCTAGCTTACGCCTTCGGCAGCCTCCAACGCTTCATAACAAGCTCCAACTGGTTCCAGCGATAGTTCTTCCTAGGGATGATAGATCCATGTCGTACCACAATGGGCCTAGTCTGGCCTAAGTGAGTCTGCATTCTGTAGCTTACCACTCTAACCTAAACTAACATAACCTGGTAAAAAATAGAATTTATGGGTTTTAAATAAGTATTATATTAATAGAGTATTTAGTATCTTTTGGCTTAAATGACTTCCTGTTAACGATTTTTTATAGATGCCACCCATTTTTTCCTATGGCATAGAATCATATCCGGTTCCTAACCTAGCAGCGTATCAACATTTTTAGTTTTACCCAAAACTGGCCTACCTTCTCTTTAACTGTTCCATACCGGGTTTGTCCTTTTTAGCAACAAGCCTTTCTTTATTTTCGATTAGTTGGTTGGTTAGGTCGGCCCTCGATGAGTATGCACTTAGACTAGAAATAGGTCCTTTGTACTGCTGATGTGTAAGGTGAGTGGGTCACCCTCTTACTCTAGGAACCGTTTGCTTTGTTGTATGTAAGATTTGATTTTAGCCGTGCAGGCGTTGCCGAGATCATTTAGATCGTTAAAAAAGTATTAACCCCAGAGTGGCCTTCCTACTGTTGGCGACCGCAGGACAAGCGCATAGTAGGTTCCTGATGGTCTCTTCTTCATCTTCATCCCTTCAGCTTCTACAGTCAGTGTAGAGGATGCCTAGTCTCTGGGTATATCTTCCTATGGCGTAGTGTTCGAAGAGAACGTTTGTTATTTTGGGGAGAAATCCTCTCTTGTGTTTCAGGAGTCCGATGGACCTAGTTTTGTTCAGTGTTGGCCAACGTAGTCTGGCGGTGTTACATTGGCCTAGATGTTGCCATCGGTGGTTGGTCACCTTCACCGCGTCAATCTGGATAAGGTTGGCGCCTCGATGTCGGTAATACTATTGCTAATTGTACCAAAGGAGCATTATCGAGCCAGCTCGTCAGCTGCACAATTCCCCGGTATGTCACAGGGACCTGGTGCCCAGCAAAAGGTGAGGTTGTACTGTCGTACTATCTCGATAAGAGATACGCGGCAGTCTTTTACTGCCTTTGATCTCGTAGTGCTGGATACGATGGATTTGATGGCTGCCTCACTGTCTAAGTAAATAGCAATATACGATGTTGATAGTGTCTGCGGCTTGGTGAACCGCGGTAACTTCGGCATGAAAAACGCTGCCATCGTGTGGAAGGTTAAAAGGGAGGTGTATATCCATCTTCCGAGAAGATTCGTGCATCGTCTCCGTCCTTGATTTTGGATCCATCCGTGAAAATTGACAGCGATTCGTTGTATAGGACATTGCGTTGCGTCTACTTAGTTTTGTCTGGTATTGAGAGCATGTACTTAGATCCTTTAACCCCTCGGGGGGCATAGGGCGTCAACCACGCCTGCGCGCCATCGTGTTCGAAGTTCTGCAACGCGTTTGAGCTGCCTCCAACTCATTCCTAAAGAGCTCGATTCCTCCTCAACTGTTCTGCGCCACGTTTACCTAGGGCGTCCCGCTATTCTGCCTGCCTGGGTGAGCGGATTCCACTGCATGGCGTATTTCGCAATGGAGTTGTCTTCGCGCCGTAGGGTGTGTCCAATCCATTGCCACTTTCTTCTTCGTATAGTAATGCTTATAGGTTCTTGGCCCGTTCTCAGATAAAGTTGTTCGTTGGAGATGCGGTTCGGCCAAAAAATCCTCAAAATGATTCTTAAGCATTTGTTTACGAAGACTTGCAGCTTGCGTGTGTTAATGGTGTCCACCTTCCAAGTACTGCACCCATAAAGTAGCACTGATTCTACGTTGGAGCGGAACAGTCGCAGCTTGGTTCTTAAGCTGATAACATTACTTCTCCAGATTTTAGATAGCAATCCGAACGCAGCTTTAGCCTTCCCGATTCTGCTACACACATCCAGTTCGGTGCCACCGCGATTAGCCGAGACGACACTTCCTCGACTTCCTGTCCGGCAATGTAAAGTTGAGCGCGGTTGTTAGAAGAAGTGCTCAGGGCTTTTGTTTTGGCTGTGTTTATTTTTAGCCCCACTTTTTTTACCTCAGCTTCTAGATTTTGGGCCATCAGATGAAGATCCATTATCCGATGTGAAAGTAGACAAACATCGTCAGCGTAATCTAGGTGTTTAAGGTAAGATGTCATAGTCCAACGAATTCCATAGTTGCCTTCCGTCAATGCTGCACGGAGTACATCGCTGATAACCACCAAGAACAATAGTGGGGACAGTATGCACCCTTGACGTACTCCACTTTGAACTTCAAAGTCCTCCGACACCTTACCATTGTGCACGACGTGACACTTGCCGCCCTCATATGTAGCCTTGATAATAGCTATAAGCTTTTCTGGAATGCCTCTCCTGCGCAAGGCCAGCCAGATAGCATCTCGATTCAAGCTGTCGAAAGCTTTCTCGAAGTCGATAAACATTAAATGTAGCGGAGACCTATACTCAACGCATTGCTCGATAATGATCCGTAAGGTGTTTATGTGGTCAATGCAGGAGGATCCAGCGCGAAAGCCTGCCTGTTCGACATCGAGAGTTCAATCTAAATGTTCTTTAATTCGTTCTAGAATTATTCTACCTATTATTTTAGTCACGGCTGGAGGAACGCATATACCTCTCCAGTTACCGCAATTCATCAAGTTTCCCTTCTTTGGAAGTTTAATGATCATCCCCCTTTTCCACTCCTGTGGAAATTGTTCACTATCCCAAGCTCTCCGTATTAGGGGATGCAGCAAATCTGCCGATGTATTTGGCGCCACTTGAAATAGCTCGGCAGGGATGCCATCAATACCCACCGCCTTGTTCTTCTTGAGGGACTTGATTGCTGTTATTATCTCGGTTTTACTGGGAGGTGCGGTGCGAATTCGGGAATTTGTTGCTTCGAACTGCTCATTCGAATTCGAGATTATACCGCCATCGTCTATGTGATTTAGCACTGTAGCAAAATGTTCTCTCCATCTAGTGAGCTGATCCTCATCCGAAATCAGAAGGTTACCGTCTAGACTCTTCACTGGATGTTGTTTGGAGTTTCGGCCACCGATGAGCTCCTTAGTGATGCTATACACAGTCCTACTGTCGCACCTACTCGCTGCTTCTTCAGCCCTTGAGGCCAGTGAGTTGATATATTGACGTTTGTCACGTCTCACACTACGCTGCACTTCTTTCTTCTTCGCACCGTATTGGGCTTCAAGCTCGGTTCTCTCTACTGCTGAGGCCGCTGCAATCCGAGCCTTGATTGCTGTACGCTCATCGATCCGTCTCCAGGTGTCTGTAGAAAGCCATGTGCGGTGGTGTTTCTGCTTTTTTGGGGAGATGAATTCCCCAGCATCGAACCATCTTATCTCGCTCAGCCCTAAGATGTCTATTTTATACCTTGCGAATTAGCGTTCTAATTGGGGGAATCTGGCGTTATAAGGCCCTTCCTTGAGTGAGTCCAGGAGGGTCTTTACGTTCCTGAATCCGATCGTTGTCCGTGTCCGATAGCCAAATGTCGTCATCAAATTATCCGTCCGTATCCGAGGCGTTGGTTTTCGTTTCGGAGCAGTAAAAGTTTTTACGGTTGCGGCTCGCTGGGCCACAGACCAACCGACACTATCCTGTTTTTTTTTGGCGCAGGAAGCTCGCCATTCGTCCTCTCCCGTTAGCAATTTCCGAAGAAATCCCCAGATGGCACCACGAGGAGGTGGGAGTAGGGCTTACTAACAGAGCTGCTAGGTTTTCGGCTGCAGTGGCTCTTTCTCGTTACTTAGCGGACCAACACCTATCGGGAGATGCTGCCCCTACGAGGCCTTTGTTAGTCGTTTGCCATCCAGCATGCCATTGAGAGCATATAGCCCCTGTTGAAGTGAGTGGGCCAAGCTTGCTCTTGCCACTTTCACTACTTCGTAGTCGCATCTATACGTTGCTGGCTCGTGCGTAGTTAGGTATAACGCTAACGCAATAGGGTGCACTGGAATTTACACACTACCTTATACAGAGAACATAAATAATCACCAGCCTAGCATAAAAGAGCAGTGGAACGTGTACTTTTCTCTTGCACATGCAATATTGGTACGAGAGCATATGGCTGCCCACAGATACCCATAGACAATTCGAAGAACGGAAAGAACCTATACATACAGAGGGTGAAAGCTAATTTAATTCCTAGTTACACGCCGTAGAAGCAGCAACCAAATGCATCAATTCCGGGCTAAGCATTTAAATGATCCTCTTCTGGTATTGAATGAGGATTAGTTTAAAGGCTGTAGAAAGCTTCTTGTGGAGAAAATACATGCCTGTTGCCAAGTTTCTATGAAGGCTACATAGAAAAATATACTATAATACATAGGACTACTAGGTTTTCACAAAATTTGAGATTCCAAGTGGTGGCCCACAAGGTTGTATGCTGTTGCCACAACTATTTCTAGTAGTTGTCGGTAACGTGCTTTGGCAGTGGAATCCAATGGAGTCTTACAACCTGTTTCACTATCGCACTGAATATCAGACTTGCAAGCAAAGGGAAAGTTCCTTTCTACTCTTCAGGAACAGATATCCAACAGAAGTAGATAATTATTGTTGATCGGTTTGACTTGCCGGTGTCACGTTAGAGAAGATCTGTGTACGCAATAGGCAAAGACAATAATGCAACGAATACCGATGACGAAAGTGGTGAAACTCTTCCCTAGCGTTGCATGATTTCCCCCGACTTACAGCTCCCTTTCACCCTCTGAATGATAGATCACCCAACTATACCATTATGTTAATAATCACTTTCAAGTCAACTGAGCATCGATGTCTTTTGCACGCATCGGGAGAGATGTGATCGCGCAACAACGCTGCGTTTTTTGACCGCAAACCTATTCCAGTGTGTGTGTCCCATTGTTTCGTACCCTGTATGTGTTGGGTAAAAGCGTAAATGATTGCATACTCCATACCAGAGACGAGGTGCAGGGTGAATGCATGCAAATTACCACGTTCGTGTCCATGGGAAGAGGAGCGATGTCACACACAAAGTCACACGAAACGACAAAGCGCTGGCGTTGTGCAAGAGAGGGCGTTTTACCCGCCTGGAGAAAGCCAGACCAACGACGGACGACAACGACAACGACAACAATGATGATGTGCAATCAAATTGCGCAGGCAACTGATGATGACCACCGAACTCTCATAACAACAAGAAAATAATGTAACCCACCATCAGTAGGTACCACCGACATCTCGTCGTTTATGTGATCTCGTTTCTCTTCAATTTTGAAATTTTCCATTTTTTCGTTTTCTAATTGCATCGCTCGTAGCAGCTCTCTGGTTCTTCATATGCCGGGGATTATGGTGTAATGGCCGTAATGGTCACTCGGACAACGCGAGGGGGTTTGGCTGCACTATTATCCCTCTCGAGTAGGTTTTTTCTGCTTTTCAGCCTGGGAAATCACGTTCCATCATAATAATTGGCTTTAATTGAGTGATTGACGTTTTTAAGCAGCCCGAGTCGGCCCGCCGATAGAGAGCGAAAGAGAGAGAGCGAACGCTCACCCACGATATTCGGTTTCGTCGACGTTGGCGTCGATGTCGTTATTGTTTGTGCGGTCCTCGAAGCGGGCTTAAGGTACGTAAGTACACTTTGAACGAGTGAGAGAGAGTGAGATCAACGGACGTATATGACCGGCCGGCCCACCAGCGCACCACTTTTGAGTATCTTTTTGGGTTTCTCATAATATTTCCCAACAGCACAGCGCAGGGTAGTAGTAGCGTGATGGTGGTCTCCAATTAGATTTGGACGTATTTATTCTTTTTTTTTTGCATCTCGTAGACTCGGCAGCAGTTTTTAAGTGATCTCGACGTCAATGTTCATTGGCATGATGCGCGTTGCAAAGAATTTGAACTCGAAAAATTTATTCATTTCGTTTAATTGAAAAACTACAGCCTCGAGAGGCCCACCGATGGTGGTGGTTGGCGGTTGTGGTTGGTGGCCCATGGTGGTGGTGGCGACCAACAACCGAGTAATTTATTGTGTGATGAATTTCGGTTGAGATTGAGAATTTATGAGAGCATTTAGGGAAGAAAGTAGGAAGTTGGATTAAGAGTTTAATAGGACACACGCTATTTTTGGTAGAGGGGTTAGATGTTACTTTGTTTCCTACAAATTGCCTTCTTAACAAGGAACTGGGTGTGTTTTGGTATTGATGTCAGTACTGCGGACGTAATGCTGTCTCTGATTTATCCGTGAGATAGTAGCACGGAACTTTGAAATCATGGAAATCTTTGAAGTCTCTGAAGTCTTTGTTAACGTCATTGAAGTTCTTTAGGTTTTTAAACTTATTATAATTTTTAAGGTATTTCAAGTCAGTGTTGACTTCAAGGAATTATGACCATAAAAATACATCGTAATCAGTCTCATTACAAAATATCACGTTTAGTTCTCAAAAAGACTGTTGTACTGATACCATAATCAATTTTTACTATAACTGTAAAAAATCAGCGGCCAGCAACAACGCTAATAGACATTACAATCTCTGGACGCAAAAATCATGCCAAGATTTGGCAAACAGAAGTTAGCATTGTTAGCTCTGATGTTGGAAGTATTGCCTTAGTTGGATACTCTACTGATATGGGAGTGATCAACAGAAGGTTGCATTTGATACGTAGTCTAAGAGGTGAATCAGCAAAGCCACCAGAAAATTGTCAAGCTGCGACTGACTCTTCTGCTAAAAAGTGCAGTCAACGTCTGAAAAATGGCCATCAATGTTACTGGAAAGAGGTGGTCTTCTTCACCAGCAGAAGAAAAACCCCAGCATATAGGTGCATACTCTAGTAGCCAATAGCGAAGAAAGTCACATATCTCAAGGAACTGACAAAAATCCAGAGACTTGCTTGCGTAGCATCCACCAGCGCCATCAGAACCACTCCGACCGCTGCACTTGAAACAATTCTCGCACTGATTCCACTAGACTTATACGTTAAGAAATTAGCCGTGATGAACAGTATATTATGGAACATTAAATTCATTGCAGTATGGAATAAGCTGTTGCTTACCTAAGTAAATTTCAGCAATTGATTGTCTTGCAAAAGTACGCCTTAAGGAAAATCTGCAACAAGAGCCGTTTTGCTCACACTATGGAACTAAGGATTTTGAAAATTCTTCCAGTAAGACATTTGTATTATTTTAAACTGCTAACAATTTTCTTTATAAGAGGTTGGTATTTACAAAGCCCAATTAATGATACCTATGGCTCGCGAAGCAAGTTCTCTTGTGAACATACCTGTTTTTCGCACTATACATTTTGGAAACTTCTACTCAATTGTATCTGGCAAATGTATAAAAGACTCCCTGACGATACGGCTCATTCGAATTTTGTAAACTTTTTTGTCAAAAATATGGTACGATTGTGGCTTCTTGATTTTAATTATAATGAAATCAACATTTTGTTGTGCTCCATTGTTTAAAAACACATTGCTTACTTTTTTTTGTTATTTTAAATGTGAAACTTGATCTTTCTTACATCCTTTATTTTTCAACTATGTATTGTATATGTAATCACAATTAGTACTGTTACCCCACAATGAATTAATTTACTATAAAGTGATATTTAAATCTATTTTTTTCTTAATAAAAAATTGTAACATACTTCCAAATTCGATGCATATCAAGGAATGTGTCGTAAAGACCAATTAATGGTAATAAAAAAAGGTCTTACATCTCTACAACAGTTTTTCAGCAACGTTACAACTCAGACAGAATCATTTGTGAAGGCTAGTTATGTAGTCGCAGATTTAATGGCCAAAAAATCAAAACCATTTTCTGATGGCGAGTTTATTAAGAAATGCATGGAAAGCGTGGCAGATATAATTTGTCCAGACAAGAAAGGTGATATTTCTAAAATCAGTTTGTCTCATCAAACTATTGCCAGAAGAATTGACGATCTTGGGAAATCTATGGAAAACGATTTGAAAAGTAAAGCCTATGGTTTTAAATTTTATTCTTTGGACATAGATGAAAGTACTAAAACAAACAAATATTTAGCGCAACAGCTCTTTAAAGTGGCAGGGCCTAGCTTCTCGCAACCACTCATGTTGTGTGCGTTATATTTTTTTTCACACGAATGGAAGGGACCTACAGTTTAATGCCGAGTCCGAACGGCGATTTGAGAAGCTTTTTCGTGACAACAATACTCTCGGATGTTTGTCAGACGCTCGCGAAAGGTGGGACCGTTAAAAAACTTTTTGGTATTTTCTGGGATTCGAACTTGGAACTTCATGCGTAGTAATCCGACACACTAACCACTTACGCCACGGCGCCCACGATCAAAGTACTGATACGGCTCAATTTGCCATTTTTATAAGAGGGATTAATGACGAATATAGTGTAACTGAAGAAATGGCTTCTTTACTGCTATTAAAAGACACGACAAAATCAATAGATTATAAATCTATCGAAGCAGTGAAAAAAACATTAACGGGATTTTCTTTGTCACTTTCCAAAATATCTGGGGTAGTTACGGATGGCGCCCCAGCTATGATCGGTAAAAAAGAGGGGCTTGTAAAATGAATAGAAGACGATGCCATTGCTGTCGAAAACTCTCGTTTGATGAAGTACCATTGTATAGTATATACATGCATACATACATTTTCAATGGCCCGCTAATCCTTCATGAGGGTCGAGGGGGTAGGATGCTCAGGTGGACTTTCCATCCTTCTCGATCTTCCGCCATTGACTCTAATTCATCAGGAGGAATTCCTAAGCGGTTCCAGGAGAGATGTCGGACTTGGTCCAACCACCTATTTCAAGGCCTTCCGCGAAGTCACCTACCTGATGGCACGGCAACCATGGCGCGTCTTGGAAGCCAGTCTGGGGGCATACGCACTACGTGACCAAACCATCGAAACATAGATCGTTCCGTTCGGAGAAGTAGCTGCTCAACATTGAGCGCCTCGCGTACTCTGGTGATGCGCACTCGGTCCCTACGAGTTATTCCAACAACACCGCGAAGGAACCTCATTTCGGCAGCTTGTATCCGCGATCTTATTCTTTCGGTCACTACCTAAATTTCATGACCATAGGTGAGAGTTGGAACATACACTGAGTTAAAAACCGATAGCTTAGCTTGAACACTAAGTTCGGCCTTTCTTATAACAGATTGGCCAAGCTCTCTCAGAACTGATCCAACCTGACCAATTCTACAGGATAACTCGGCATTGCTCCTCCCGTCACTCGTGAATAAGACCCCGAGGTACTTAAACGTATTCACCTGCTTCAGTGGAACTCCACTAACATGCAGAGTGCACTGAATGTTTTTTCTTGGATACGACCATTACTTCTGATTTGTTCACGTTGATCTTCATTCCAGCATCATCACAAACGAATACAAACCTTTCGAGTGCGCGCTGAAGTTCGGTTTGAGAGGACCCAAGGATGACCAAATCATCCGCAAAGAGCAGATGACTAATCCTTAGGTCTCCCACTTTGAAACATTACCCGCCACGGCTGCGCTGCAACATCCAATCCATATATACAATGAAGAGGAGAAGTGACAAAACGCAACCCTGGCGGAGTACAACGCCCACAGTGAAAGGTATTGATTTAACACCGTTTATCCGAACACAGCTTCTACAGTTTGTATATAAAGACTGAATCGCCCTAAACAGGGAACCATCAATCCCATACTCCTGCAGAACACTCCAGAGTTTGCCTCGAGGAACCCTATCATATGCTTTTTCCAAATCCACAAAACAAGTGTAGACAGGTTTAGCATACTCCCAGACCTTCTCAAGCACCATTCTGAGAGTGAACAACTGGTCGGTTGTGCTTCTACCAGGACGAAAACCGCACTGCACATCCCCCAAGCTGTCCTCAACCACAGCTCTCGAATGCTTTTCTAGCACCTTAGCGAAGACTTTTCCAGGGAGACTTAAAAGAGATATACCCCTATAGTTGGCGCAATCTCTTTTGTCCCCTTTTTTAAAAAGAGGAACTATCACCCCCATTTCCCAATCACCAGGTGTTTCACCGCATTCCCAGGCCAATTTAATGACACGCGAGAGCCATTGAACTCCCTCTTTACCTAAAGCCTTGAGCACTTCTGGCCGAATTTCATCCACACCAGCAGATTTGCCAACTTTTAGCGCTTTGATCGCCAAAGTTACTTCCTCTACCGTAGGACTACTTTCCGCCCAACTCTCGACCATGGTCTGTCATCTTCGGTGGCCTGTTCGGGATTGAGCAATTCTGAAAAGTGCTCGCTCCATCTGCGTAAGATGTCCTCCTCATTAAAAAGAAATGTACCGTCTTTGGATTTGACTCCTGACTCCCAACGATATTTAACTTTCTTTCCTCTGAGGCGGCGGATGGTCTGCCAGAACATCTTATTTGCAGATCTGTGGTCACGTTCCAATTTCTCCCCAAACTCCTTCCAAGACTGTTCTTTCGCTGTTTTCACAGCTAATTTGCAAGTTCTTCGCGCCTCAGTGTACCGATTTCGAGAATCGGAGTTCCTCAAGTGAATCCACATCTTAAAGGCTCTCTTCTTCTCTCTGATGGCTTCTTGAACTCCGGGCGTTTTAAACCAAGCAGTTCTTTTCTCACCACCACCCGCCACACCAAGCCGCTTCACTCCACAAACATCTCCCGCAGACGCAATAAACGCTGTTGAAAATAGTTGCCATTCTTCCTCTACATTTAATGGAACAGTTGGAATTCGTTCAAACCTCTCAGATATTTGCCGCGCAAATGTCTCCCGTATCTCATCGTCCTGTAACCTTTCCCATCGTATGCGTGTCACCATCTTTGGTTTACGCTTTGGTAGGGGATGCACTCTCTCGCTAAGATACAATTTGCACAGCACTAAGTGATGATCAGTTGACAGTTCGGCCCCTTTCAATACGCGAACATCACAAACCATTCTCTTCAGACACAGATAATGTATATAGGATTAATTGGTTTGAAGGTCAAACTACACCGGACAGATTGGATGACATTGTTCAAAATGTTCTAGGAGAATTTGCCAGCGACAACGATGTTTTCAGTAGCAACTCATCGAATGAAAGTGAACATGAATAAAGTGTTTCATTTTCCATACTCATTTTCCATACTCACTTTACTTAACTATTAGAATTATTATCATTTGTTCGAATAAAAACTGATAAATTATTCAAAAATTCGATTTTTAGCATACTTTGAGCGCATTTTGCAGGCATAAGGCCGCGTGCAAAAGGTCTTGGACCACCATATTTGTAATCAGTGCGCGAAACTCTACATTGATGATAAAGTTGGTATACCAATTATTATTTGTACTTTTGAAAAAACTGAATTTTTAACATTTAAAAATAGAAACTTCAGAGCAATCTAATAATACTAATTATTTGTTCTTATCAATCACACCCAAAAATGACTGTGGGCTCTTAGTCCAAATTACAAAAAGGGAAATCGATCGGTACGCCTTCAGCGCGAACAAAAGCGAAAAAAGTGCTGAAGAAACGATGATGGAAGAATCATTGAACGATCATTGAGTAAGTAAGTAAGATAAAACAATGATTGCAGCTAACTAAAATGTGTGTGGCGATGGTGAAGGGGACGCCATCAATTGCCACATGCTTCATGGTTTAAATCTTGGTGTCAGCAATCATTTATATATTTATTTATTTCTAGTGAAATATATAAAAAGTCAGTAAGATGAATTGCGAAAGGTTATGTCAACACTATTACGAAGGCATAACTATGGCAGTAGGAGTCCAATGGCTGGACAAATTATTTGACCAAATCAAAAGCAAAGACAAAATAACAACACAAATCTCCCCATTTATCTGGACACCACCCTGGAGTTTTTCTGAAAGCTATTATCTTAGTTTCAAACCTCTACACCAATCTTCTATCTCTCTCTCCCTCTATGTCTATTTTTTCCAACGCCCGCACTGTGTAAACCATTTTAAAGGTATTCATAACCCCTTCAGTGCGCGCAAGAAATAAAAAAAAATAAAATGAGCATTTGTATAAAGTTTAAAAACACTCACCCCAAAATTGTGACATTCCTTTGCTGAGTTTTTTGTGTTTCTAGAGATTTCATGGACTGAAATGATTTTGGATTTATAGAGACGTCAAACAGATTTTTAATATTATAAAATTGAAATGAAAGTATCAAAGCCAGAGTTTGAATAATTATAATTAAAATTATAATGATATCAATACAATGACTTATTTTAAATCAGAAGAGGCTTAATTTATATATTTAATATATAATACAATGCTTTAATACAAGCATCGTAGTATTAAAACTAAGCAATTATAAACTAAAGCTTAACCTAAAAAATGATGAGAGGAATGGGAGAACTTTAGATATGGTCAGGAGGGAGGAGTGTTGTGGAAAATCCCTTTGCTGTTATGTATGTCGTTTGTTTAATTTGTGATAAGTTCGTTGTGACAATAGTTAGTGGAATGAGGGGATGGACTGAATAGGTAAGCAGACCTAAGCTAACAGGGATTAGTATTAGGAAATATCGCTTGAAGCCAGGCGTATCATGCTGCCAAGAATCAGTAAGCTGATGTTTTTCTCTTTCATTATTCGTTGGTTAAGATACAGTTTTGAAAACTGTACACAGATGATCCGTTTGCTTAAGGAGAGACCTTTCTCATCGATTTCATTCTTTGTTTTAACCTCTTTTAAGTAGCGTTTTTTATTGATTTGTCTATCTGCATATGACTAAGGTATTCCCGACTTCCGTCTACCAAATCATTGTAGACGGAAATAATGGCGATTAAAGAAGTCTTATCTTGGCTTAAGAATAACGTGATATCTGCTAGAGATATCCGCATCTTTTCAGACAGCCAAGCAGCAATCGAATCCCTGGAATCGAATCGAATCAGTGGAATCCCTACTAAATTCCTTAGTAGCTCTAGACTGCCGACCGTCTCTCGCGGAGATGGCTGAGCAGTACGCAAGGCGAAGCGAAGAACCCTCAGTGGATAGCTCTGGTTTTTTTTTAAGGGTCGACCAGACCATACTTGACGGGCATACTCGAGGAATGTAATTTCGACGAATTTTGTGACGTTTGGGTCCTAGAAATCTTTTGAACAGCGTTCCACAAAGCCGAGTGACGAACTGGCTAGAGGAGGTTCAGCACTAAAATCGGACCATTCTGACCCCTCAGTGTACATCCCGCCTTGCACACTCAAACTTGGGACAGGGAGAAAAGCCCTAACGAAGGCAAACAACAGATGGTCCTCTCTAGATACTTGTATCATCACGAGGAAGCTATGACCTATATTTGACAATGCGAAAACCAATAAACTCATGCAGAGGGATAGAAAATCACTCTCTACTCTCATAGGAGTTATTACGGGGCACAGAACTATGCGATACCACATGAAAAAGCTGCGTGTGACGATCGAGTACCTTTGTAGGGGCTGCGGCAACGAGAAGGTAGACGAGGACACAACCCATTTTCTCTGCCACTGCCCAGGCCTCTACCACCTTAGAAATAGATATCTTGGACAATACTTCTTTAAGGATTTAGAAGAATTGTCCAACAGACCGATCAACGACATCGCAAATTTCATGAAATACTCTGGATGGTTTGTATCTCGGGCACAGTAAGTACTATATGTTTTCAACTAGGCTACGTATACAGACGTTTATTTTTTTCTTCACGAAGAAGGGATTTCTCTTTTCTATTTTCTTTTTCCCCATCGGTATCACACTGGGTCTATACTGACCTAAGTGTGGTGTAGAGGATTTCCGTCCCTACACCAGCCCACTAACCTAACCTAACCTAACCCGGGTACTCAATTAGTTCTGCTTATGATACTGTCGATGTGTGAGCACTGTTGCTAATGGCGCCCGAATCACATCCTGTGGTATAAGCTCTTCAAGAATGAACTACATCCTGGGAGTTGGTGTGAGGCGCTTGTGGGAGTAGGTAATAAAGTGACATTTATTGGAATTAAGCTCTAGGAAATTTTTGTGACACCAGATGCAGAAACTATTCAGGACATCCATCAGATTAGATGATATATATCGAAGGGTGATCATACCATCAGCGTATACCAGAAAGTCGGACAATTTCATCAAAAATCTGTAGCGACGACATCGACTTCATTGCCATCCTCCAAAGTGTTCAGTGCACTAGAAACGAATTCAGTTATGTCAGTGGTTGCGGATCTACCTTTAAGAAATCCCTGTTGCTTTGTGGAAAAGATTGGCTTACAGTAGAATACTACTAGAATACTAGAATACGCAATAACATTGTGTCACACAATATATGGTAGGTATGCTCTCGAAGAGTTTAGATATTGTATATACAAGAGCTTAGCAATGGGCTGATAGTTAGATGCCTCATTCTTGCTTTCTTTCTTGTGAATATGAATAATGCAAACGTCCTTCCACATTTGAGGATTGTGCAGTCGTTCAAATATCAGAAATTTAAAAGATCAGATTAAAAAACGGGGTCAGCAAACGAATGGCTGAAGCTTTTGTCACCTCCTTTTTCAGGTGACATTCGCATTTTGCACCAAACGCTAACCAATGTCTATCGACTACTACGATGCATGAACTTAAGACCTTTAAGAAAGGACTCCTGGAGGGCCTCTTACGAAAATGTGCCTTTAACAAACGCATGGTATGGACATCTTAAAATTGGAAAGAGGGCTTAAGACTTTATTAATTGATGAGTACCCTCCAAGTCAGCTTCATTGATATCAAAGCTTCATCGGAGAAAGGAGGATCACTTATGTCGTGTAGTAAGGTTGAAAACCTCGATCAAGTTGGAGATGCGGTGCAAATACCCTGCGCCAGGCAGCTCATCTTAGAAAATTTAACCGATCAATTCATTCACACCGTCAGTGATGGGATCCCATTTCATTTCTTCAACTCAACGCAATTTTAGAATGCGTTCCACACGATTGTTTGCACAAATTGCTCACTCTTTATACCGCATGCAACACTATATTAAATTTTAACACGCCGTGAAGAAACGTTCACAATAGATAGGTGACTACTGTGTTACAGTGCGTGCCATCAATACAGGGCGACAGCATGCCCTGTTAGTCAAGCGAGAAATTTCCGTGTGTAATGTGTCACCGCATCTATTCAATAATGAAACTAATAACAGGATGAGGGCAAACAAAAAAAAAATGTAACAAAAGATACGAGGCCCGATTTCTTCATCGGAATGAGAAACAATTGCATGACCGGACTGTAGATACTGTCATTAAAATGTCTCAACCTTTCACAACTCCACTAGACCGAGTATATTGAAAGTAATTACTGCGGCAAAAGGTTTCGCCAGTTTCGCCACTAGAATATGAGTTTGATTGTCTACAATAGGGATGAGTACAGCGGTGTAAATAGATAGCAATTTTAAGAAGACAATGGTAGACTAGAATTAGTCGCCAATTATGGTTTTTTCTTTTTCTTTTTTAGAGGAGGACAGTTTCTTTGACTTTTAAGTGTCAAATTTGCATTTCATTCGAATTTGGACTATAAACAGGGAAATTCTTAGCTCAATATGCCCTGCAACCTGCTGAATATTGCGGCTAGATAGGGGATAGCCTGTGCAGGTGATTGCCATCAGTGATAGAACGAAGAAGCTAAATGAGTTTTTGTAGATTTTATGACGAATTGCCTCACTAGGCGACAAATGTCTTCGGCGCAAAGCAATGGCCGAAAAAATGGTAGTGCTGCAAAAGAGTTGCCAGACCTATGGAAGACGGCAAGAAATTTTAGTCCAAACCATTGCAGTACAATCTTGGCTGAAACAAGATGAAGACAGTGACTGAATCGGACGAATTTAATTAAGTCACTAAGACAGCCTTAATAAAAGCTCACTCGTGGGCCAAAATTATGACCATTTTTTCGGATAACCAAGTGCATTAAAAATCATTTAGCCATTCGTAATAAAATCCAAGGTGTATCCGGACACCTACATGCTGCTCCCGGGATTAACGAAGAACAATCTATTATAAGCCAAGAAAGTGCCATGGAGGCATCTTTGTCGCAGAGAAGAGGACAATAATAGCTGGTAGCTCTTAGCTACCCTTCTATGTGTTCCTTGGTCAAAAAATGAAAAAAAAAAAAGTTGTGCTAATGTAAGCTAAAACATCCTAACCAAAGCGAGAGAAATACACCACGAAAGGACATCGAAATATAACACAGAGAAAGAAGAAATAAAGGAAAGTGAAGAAGGAAAAGTGGATTCAAGAACATACATACGTCAATGGTAGGTGGGTAGAAGTGGATGTGTCAGCAAACCATGCCGAAACTTAATTAGCGCAGAAGCGCCGTTTTAATTCCACAACTCAAGTGACCTATCGGATGTAAAAACGACGTTAACTTGTAAGGAAAGGGAAAAAGAGTAAGGATTATTCAAATCAACCCCGTTACATATGTCAATACTTAACTAGACTAACCTTAAAATTCAAAAATAGACCATATACGACTTCTTATATGTCTTAAATCTACATTAAGTCGAACCCTAGCCTAAGCCTATCAGGCAATTATCGACTTAAAGATGGATGATATCAAGCTTCCGAAAAAGGGAAATCTGATGGATTCTGGAAACTGGGCCCAGGCCTAGTTTCTCGCAAACACTTGTGTTGTGTGCGTTATATTTATTGCACGAATGGAAGGGACCTACAGCTTTGTACCGTATCCGAAGTGCAATTTTCATTTTGTTTTTGGGAAGCTTTTTCATGGCAACAATACTCAATATGTTTGTAAAATTTTCGCGAGAGGTGGGACCGTGAAAAAATGCTGGTGTTCTCTGTTCGAACATTGAGCCGCACGCGCAGTGGTCCGACACACTGACCACTGTCCCACGCCGCCCACCCTCTTTCGCGTAGCTGGTTAACTTTTGAGTTGGTTCAAGCTATTGTTCTATTTCTTATAGCTAACTTATGACTTAAGGACATATTCGAAATTGTTTTATTTTCCATTTCCAAATGAATCATAAACAGTGAAGATAAGTCTTTTGCATAGGGTACTTTAAATAGTGTCTGAAGGTAAGTGTAACTCCCACACACAAGTTTGGATTTTTTTTTTTTTTCTCGAGTTGTTCCATCTCAGCACGGGTCCGCACATTCCAGAGATCACACATCACAGATATCGATACCCAAAGATTATGCTCGGCTGAAGCGCAGGTCAAGTTCTACACTCTTGTATTGAGATCCTTCGACGTTATTGTGATCTAGTCACTGGGACTAATGAGCAGTTTTTCTTTCACTTTTTGATTAAAATATATATCTATAAAAAAAAAGAGAGTTCCACCCACTGGCGTCTCTCATGAGCCACAAAAAAAAAGCAAGAAGGAACCTATGCACACACATACTCGTATGTATGTAAGCGAGTGAAGCATAAGTAGGACTCAAAACGTTGGGGGATAAATTCACTCCGAGCATCCCTTCGCTCTTTGTTGGCATTTCATAAGGGTCGTATGTACATGCATTTACGTTGCTTCGTTTTATTTTCTTTTTATTTTAATTTTTGTTTATTTTAATTAGTGCTATACCAATTCCAATGTTTTTTTATATTCATGCAGACGACATCGCTGCTAGAGATAGTCCTGCTAACGAAGAAGCCGATACTCACAATAATCGAGCTCCAGCTGGGTCCGGAAGTCGTACACATTAAGGAAGCAGTAAAATATCTAAGAGCTAGGCTAGATACGAAGCTCACGTTCTGGCAACAAATTAAGACCGCATCCGGAAGAGCCACGAAAACATGTCTATTGCTAAGCAGTCTGATGGCGAACATAGGAGGTCCCACGGCCTCCATCCTGATGTCGGTTACGCACTCAATACTCGTGTATGGCTCGGAGATCTGGGCTGACGTCCTCAAAAAGGAGATATAAATGAAGAAAATGGCAGCGGTGCAACGTATAGGAGCCCTTATGATAATGGGTTCATACCGAACAGTGTCGGAGCCAGTAACCCTAGTAGTCGCAGGAGTTATGCCCAGCAACAGCAGCTACAAAAGCGAGGCAACTCTGGCAGCAGAAGTGGCAAAGCAGATGGAACGCCGAAACGAGGGGAAGGTGGACCTACCGGTTGATCAGAGACGTTTTACAAAAAAAAAAAAAGGAAAAGGCTGCAAATCGCAGAGCACTCAGACTCTCCGGTTTATTGTACTAGCAGGCAGGAACTTTTCTTTGGTGCAGTGGTCGGAAAAACTTCGATGTTATTCGTTTTCCTTTATACCCGGGTGGCTGATGATTGCTGTTCTCCGCAGGAGCTTGAACTTGCAAGCACACTACCCAAGTGAATAAGTGAATTTTTATATCACCCAGTTCCTTACCCCTTACCGGATATGGTTAATTAACCCATGCCTCCACAGATGAGAAAAGTAGGGAGTGCAGCCTGTCCATATGGAGACTCTTTGGAAGACGATGCATATCACACCTTTTTCACCTTAACAGGTGGGCAGCAGAAAGAAATAGCCTGGAGTCAGAGATGGGCAACTTTTCTTCAGAAAAGACGGTCTCGAGTATCGACATGTGGAATAAAATATTTTTATTCATCGAGACGGTATTTAGATCGATACAGAGAGAGGAGGAAGTAAACATACCCTCAGTAAGTTTACCAAATTGACGTAAGCCTTACCGGCAAGATATTATAAACCCACACCAGGAAAAAAATGTGAAAAAGCCGGTCCCCAGTGGCCTATTTCACCAAATTGGAATTACAATTACAAATTTGTAGTTGTTGATTACATTTGCAAATTTGTTTACTGATTTTCTGTTTTACAAACTACAAACTTAATTCCAACAAATTTGTTAAAAAGAGAAAAAAATAAAGGGAAATTGTATTTGTTATTTACAAATACAAAAAACAAAAACCGTTTCACCGTTTATTTTTCAGTGTTGTAAATAACAACTGTTTTTCATAATTTTGTAAGTTTTTTTTTAATTTTAAGAAAAATAGTGTAAAAAAATATCTACCAAAAAAAAAAAGAATATATTTATGTTTTTGAAGGTAGTTTTTTTTTTTTTAGTTTCAAGAAAAATTGTTTAAAATATATCTTAAAGTGTTTTCGCCATCTAAGTTGTCAAAGTTATCATGTAGGTTTTCTTCTTCTTCTACTGCATCCCTTGTTGGCACTTCAAAGCTGTCATTGGTTTCATCTTGTCGGGAAATGTTTGTCAAAATTATGCAGCACATTATAATTTGAATTGCCCTATATGGTTGCATTCTCAAATGGTTGAGACAAGGAAATTTTATTTTTAGAATACCAATCGCATTCTCTATTATCCTTCGAGTTGATTTGTGCGCTCTATTATAACGGTCGATTGCTGGAGATGAGGTTCTCGTGACCGGTGTCATCAGCCAATCTTTTAACAGATAACACGTATCCCCAAGTAAAATGCAATGAGGAAAAGGCCGGAATCCGTTTTCAAATGTTGAAAATAGCGGGCTTCTTCGGAGTACTCCCGCATCGTGAACACTACCGGGTCAATTAACGTAAGCATTATAAAATGTTTAGTGGGGACCGCAAACCAACATACAATTAATTGAGTGCTTGCCGTGTCTATCGACATACGCTGATTCGAACTCGTTAGGTGAATCAATTTTAATTAGCGTTCCATCGATACATCCATAAACAAATGGCATACCTTAAGGAAATATTAATCATAATTTCAACTACATGGGTTTGTAAGGTTGATTATATTTACCGGCAATATTAAAGAACCGTTCACGAATGCTTTCGTGTTCTTCTGGTCAACGTACAGTATTTTCAAAGAAAGCATTAACAATGGCTACACAAACACGATGGACAGTTCTGCATACCGTAGGGTTTATTGTAGATATACCGTTCATGTCTGCGATCCCGTGATACTGACCCCCATTTCCAAGCCAATGAAAAACTGTTAGAAATTGATGTATCGGTGTCAGTGAAAATTTTTTTTTGAGACTTATTTGCAATCCGAGGTCCAATTTGTCTTATTATTTCCATGCCTTAGCACGTTTTAACCGAAGCTTTTCATTGAAAACAAAAGAATCTGAAATTTCGTAGTTAATTTGCGGTCGATAAATTTTTCTTCGTCTATTTCGCACAAAATCTTCACTTATATCAGTATCGGTGCTACTATGCCTTCGACGTAAAGACAGTTTTAGGTTTGGAAAGCGATTCCTTTCGAAAATTGCAAATTGTTATTAAATCGACACACGATCTTTCTATTGTAAGGAATTTTCAGTAATTGAACAAATTTGAAAAATTTCTTGATTTGGTGAAACACAAACTTACAAAAAGATATGAATTTGAACAAATTTGTACTTGTAAGCAACAAAGAAAATTAACTTTTGGTGAAACCGAAATAATGAAATTTCCACAAATTTTCCTTACCAAGCATATCGAAAATTTTCGAGAAGATATTATTAAGGCGTCTCCAACCGGTTATAGAAGAAAATAATCTTATCCCTGACCACCAGTTTGGGTCATTCGACGATTGACCAGGTGCATAGAATTACTGACGTAATCGAGAAAGCACTTGAAGAAAAAAAGATTTGCTCAAGCGTATTTCTTGACGTCTCGCAAGCCTTTGACAAGGTGTGGCATGATGGCTTGAAATGCAAACTACGACAAGTTCTCCCTGTATGCTTATACGATATTTTAGAATCATATCTCGGGAATAGACTCTTTCGTGTTAGACATGGAGTCGAATACTCCGAGCTCAAGGAAATTTCGGCCGGCGTACCGCAAGGAAGCGTTCTTGGGCCGCTTCTCTATTTGCTATACCTATACTCGTGATATACCGAACGAAGATGGCACTATCCTTGCTACGTTTGCCGATGACTCCGCTATCCTAGCAGTAGGTAAAACAATCGAAGAAACGACTGCAAAACTGCAAAATGCACTGAATAATGTAGATGAATGGACGAGGGACTGGCGGATCGCCCTCAACGAATCTAAATCTGTTCACTAATAACTAATAACTAAGAAAACTAATAACTTGCCAATTTTCCGAAACTCGGCCCGAATACCTTTTGCAAACGAGGCCAAATACCTGGGAATGACACTCGACGCAAGACTGAAATGGAATTCGCACGTGAAAATGAAACGAAAAGAACTCGAAATCAAATATAGAGAAATGTACTGGTTACTCGGAAAACATTCCCAGCCCAGTACTGAGAACAAACTGCTTTTATACAAGCAAGTGCTAAAGCCGGTGTGGACGTACGGTATACAACTTTGAGGTTGTACCAAGAAAACAAATGCCAATATTTTACAAGCTTTTCAAAATAAAGTGCTAAGAGAAATTGTCGAAGCACCGTGGTGTAGTAGAAACGACGATATCCACAGGCATCTCGGAATTCCGACAATCGAAGCTGAAACTAGAAGCTTCGCGAGAAAGCATAGAAACCGACTAATCGGACATGTCAACAATACAGTCCTACAAATTTTGGATGAGAGCAATTTATTGCGCCGATTACAAAGGACGAAACCTTTCGACTTGGCGAGATATTGATTAACCGCATCTAGATTGCGGAATATGCAGGATCCTTCAGTGGAAAGTAACCTGCCAAACGTTTTTATTTCATGATAGAAAAATTGCATGATAAGTTTATACTTAGTTGCGATATCTAACAAATTTATATCGAAGGGTGGTGTTTTTTTAGTCAGTAAGAATCTGACACTACTATGAGCACGCGCTTGCTATTCTCATAGTGTCTATGGAAGATTTTTCACCTACCCTCGGAAAAAAAAAAAAAAAATGTTCCTTTGTGAACAACAAATACAATTTTGTAACACAAAAATTTTGTGAAACAGAAGAAATCGATTTTTCCAGAAATTTGTTAAAAAAATGCTTGTGAACAACAATTTGTAAGTTGGTGAAATATGTAAATAAATATGAACTTACTGAACTTAGTGAATACCTTGCGCGAGCTGCTTCGACGTATTCGGATCACAGGTCGGTAAGGAATTTCCAATGTTGGTCAGGACATTGGAATAGAGATGGTGGCGGAGGAGCCCTTAATGGGCCAACGGCAGCGCTCATACGCCCGTAGTGGACTACTGGCACCGGTGTACCCGGCCCCCTGTCCTAGGGGAATAATTAAGGAACTGGCCCTCCAGGTTGGGGGTTGTGCCGTCGGGGTAACTTCCCTACCACGTAAAAAATCGATGGTTCCGAAACAACCAAAAGCCTCGGATAAGGATGACCCAACTAATGACGACCCCAGCAAACGAAATAAGGACAACGACCTTCGGATCTGTACGTGGAATGTTCTGTCCCTTTACAGACCACGTGCAGCCGAACAACTAGCAGAGGCCCTAGACTGCTATAAAGCAGATATTACCGCCATCCAGGAAGTGCGATGGGATGGGCCAGGCAAAAAGAGGATGAAAAACTGTGACATCTACTACGGTGATTGCTACAGAGGCAACAGGCAACGCTTATTCGGATGCGGATTCGTCATACGTGGCAGACTTAGGCAAGAAGTCTTAAGCTTCCGACACGTGAGCGAGCGTATTATGACTATCCGGATCAAGGCTAAATTCGCTAACATAAGCCTAATATGTGTTCATGCCCCCACAGAAGAAAAGGACCCTGCCTCCAAAGAGTGTTTCTACGAGCTCCTCGACAAAACATACGAGCAATGTCCTAAATACGACGTTAAGATCGTATTGGGCGATTTTAACGCCAAAATAGGAAAGGAGGACGTCTTCGGTAGAGCAGTCGGTAAGCATAGCCTACACGACACCACGTCTGATAACGGACTAAGGCTAATTGATTTCGCTGTGGAGCGAAATGTCACCATAGCAAGCACATGGTTTCCTCATCTCGATATTCATAAGCAGACATGGCGGTCCAATGATCATGTCACGATCAACCAAATTGATCATATTGCGATCGACGCAAGGCATGCCTCCAGTATTCTGGATGTCCGGACCTTCCGAGCGGCCAACATAGACTCGGATCATTACCTTGTTGTAGCCAAGGTACGAATGCGGATATCCCAATCTGAGCAACAAAGAAGAATTACTGTGAGAAAATTTAACGTCGAAAAGCTACAATCGCAAGAGACCGCCAGACTCTTCGCTGAACGCGTATCCCGAAATCTCTCAATCACCCCTATACCGCCAGCATCAAGTGCCGAAGACCAGTGGCAACGCTGCCAACATGCCATCAGAAACGCCGCGACTGATGTGCTGGGTCTCGCTCGCCCACCACCGCGAAACCCCTGGTTTGACGAAGAATGCCGGCGAGTGCATGCAGCAAAACAAGAGGCATACAAAGCGGCGCTGCAAAGGAAAACGAGAGCTGCTCGTGAGCTCTACGAGCAAAAGAGACGGGAAGAACATCGGCTTCTCCAAAAGAAGAAGAAAGAGCATGAGAAGCGCGCGTTTGAGAATATCGAGAGTCTATACTCCAGGAACAATGTACGGAAGTTTTACCAAAAGGTAAAAAGAACGTGTCAGAGAAGTAATACCCGTACAGAAACCTGTAGAGATGAGAATGGAAACCTCGTAGTAGAATCACAGTCGGTGCTGAGAATCTGGAAAAACTACTTCTGCAGACTGTATAACGGCGACGAAGACCAACATCCCGCTGTCAGGCAGAATGAACCATTCAACATGGACGATGATAGTCAAAATTTCCGTCCACCTGACCAAAACGAAGTGAGGATAGCAATATCCAAGCTAAAATCGAACAAGGCTGCTGGACCTGACGGTTTACCGGCCGAACTTTTCAAGGCAGCTGGGGATGAATTGGTAGAGTGCATACACCAACTCATTTCTAATATTTGGTCAGAGGAGTGTATGCCTGATGAATGGAATCTCAGCATCGTTTGCCCGATCCACAAGAAAGGAGACCCCCTCAACTGCGCCAATTATAGAGGCATCAGTCTCCTCAACATCGCGTACAAGATCTTTTCTGCGATATTGTGTGAACGCCTGAAACCTTTTATGAACAGCCTGATTGGACCCTATCAGTGCGGTTTCAGGCCAGGAAAGTCCACCATCGATCAAATCTTCACACTTCGGCAGATCCTGGAGAAAACCCAAGAATTCCAAATCGATACTCACCACCTCTTTATCGATTTCAAGGCCGCCTATGACAGCATCTATAGAGAAGAGCTTTATAGAGCCATGTCTAGTTTTGACATCCCTGCCAAACTTGTCCGCCTGTGCAGGCTGACGATGGAGAACGCTCGCTGCTCCATCAAGGTCGGTAATGATCTCACCGAGACCTTTGATGTCAAAAAAGGCTTTAGACAAGGTGACGCGCTGTCATGTGACTTCTTCAATATTGTACTTGAACGGATTGTGCGGAACTCACAAGCCAACACCGGAGGCACAATCTATTACAAGTCTGTACAACTGCTTGCATACGCCGACGATATAGACATTATCGGAAGATCTCAGCGGGCTGTCACCGGTGCTTTTGCAAGCATTGAGGCGGAAGCGGCCAAAATGGGTTTGGCGATAAACGAGGGCAAAACCAAGTATATGCTGTCAACTAGAAGGGAAAACCAACATCGACGAATTGGACAAAACGTCACCGTGGGCAGCTATAACTTCGAGGTAGTAAGGGACTTTGTCTACCTTGGCTCTGCTATAAATTCAGCAAACAAAATCAGCGCAGAAATCAATCGAAGAATAACTCTTGCCAATCGCTGTTTTTTTGGGCTTATAAGGCAATTCAACAGTAAAGCCCTCTCTCGAACAACTAAGGAGACTCTATATAAGACCTTGATCATCCCAGTCCTGCTTTACGGCGCTGAAACATGGACTTTATTAAAAGAGGATGAAGATATCCTTGGTCGCTTCGAGAGAAAAATTCTTCGTAAGATTTTCGGTCCCGTTTGCGTTGACGGGTTTTGGAGGAGAAGATTCAATCACGAACTATACGAGCTGTACAGCGACATCGACCTAGTCAAAAAACTGCGTATTGGACGTCTGAGATGGCTAGGACATGTAGAGCGAATGGACACCAACGCTCCGGCCCGCAGAGTCTTCGAATCTAACCCCGAGGGACGACGCAGTAGAGGGAATTATCGCCGTAGGTGGCGCGCACAAGTTCAAGGGGACCTCGACCAACTTGGAGTGCGCAACTGGAGGCAATTAGCTAAAGACCGAGCTAAATGGAGAGGCTTGTTGGTTGAGGCCCAGGTTCACCCCGAACTGTAGCGCCACCTAAGTAAGTAAGTAAGAAATATGTAGGCCACAGAAAGAAAACGACACCACTCTGAAGTAATGCTTAAGCAGTTCTGGAGGGAATGGTGTCAGGTTGAAAAGGACTCAGAGGTGGTTTTGATGCGAGTAAGGGTCTCACACTACTTGAAACAAAGTGGGACTGTTTCTCGTTTTTCCACTCCTCCTAGGCAAAAAAAAGATGCCAATTCGAATGGTTTTAATCTTCTCAATCTCCTCAATAGGCGTGTGTGGTCCAGAAGCTGGAGGGCTTCAGGGTTCGTGTGATGTCGAAGCCGCTCTTCATGTTTTTGGCGAGTTTTTCGACTTCATTTTTTACAAGTTATATGCCCAAGTCTTTATGGAGGTCCTCATTCCGAACATACCAGGGTGCATTGAAAATATTTCTAAATACTTTGTTTTGGAAGCTTTGGATGATGTCCATGTTGCTCTGTTTAGTACAGCCCCAACCATAGGTCCATATGGGTTTGATTACTTGCCTATAAAGTAAGTGTTTATTAAAAATTGATAAGCAGGAATGTCTTCCTATTAGCCATTATATCTTTTTGTATCAGATATCGAGCTCGTCTCTTTTTTTTTTATTTACATGAGCCTTCCAACGAAGTTTTGCAACTAATGTTATACCAAAATATTTAGCTGAGTTCACATGGTTATTTATAAATATTGGGATATGCTCAATTCTTTTGTTTCTAAAATCTACGTGTACAGATTTAGACTGATTTAATTTGATGCGCCATTTTCTCGTCCAGTTTTGGATTTCCTGAATGGCATTTTCTACCTTTTCGGACGAATGAATATTACGGACATGTCGTCTGCAAATGTAGCCATGTGCTGTTTTCCAGTAATGGGGTATCATAAGTATATAAAAGGGTACAGTATTGGTCCAAGTACCCTTCCTTGGGGCACACCTGATTTAATTTCCCTCAGTTCCGAATACGCATTCTATTCTTTTATACGAAAGTATCTGTCTGCAATGTAGGAATCCAAGATCTTTGTATGTTGTTTAGAAAGAGTCTTTTTCATTTTATTCGTGCCAAACTTTGTCGAATTCTTGCGTTACATCCAGGAAGACTGTAGAATAAACTTTTTCCTCTGCCAGAGCTTTTTTGATGACGTTAGTATTTCGGTGAACCTTGTCAATTGTAAAATGTTCTTTCAGAATCCTGACTGATGGTTAGAAATAATTTCTTTTCGCTCTATAAAAGTTGTTAGTCTTTTGTGTAGCAGTCTTTCAAACAGTTTTGGCATTATAAGCAGTAAGAATATTGGCCTATAAGATGATGCTTCATGAGGTGGTTTCTTAGGTTTTGCAATCATAATTACATCAGCTACTTTCCATAAATGTGGCACGTACTTTAACCTGAATGCGTCATTAATGATGTTCGTTAGTTTCAAAATTGCTT
The DNA here is from genome assembly GCA_945910035.1 of Brachypalpus laphriformis. Classification (NCBI taxonomy): domain Eukaryota; kingdom Metazoa; phylum Arthropoda; class Insecta; order Diptera; family Syrphidae; genus Brachypalpus; species Brachypalpus laphriformis. Next base: position 111,944,573 of record OX246753.1, on the reverse strand, counting down.
TCTCAGAGAGTTGCTTAAATTATGAGACCGAAGCCTGGTACCTTTCTTGCATTTATATATATTCTTATTTCATTTTTAACTTCGGTTGGTCTAGTAAGTTCAATTTCCTCATCTTCTTGTTCTGCTACATCGTCGGGGTCACTTGGATTTGGTTAAAAATTTTCTTCAAGATGTTCTACGAATCTTTCAGTTTTTTGTTCGTTAAAATAAAATAAATAAATATTTGGCACAACAGCTCTTTAAGTGGCAGGGCCTAGCTTCTCGCAACCACTCGTGTTATGTGGCGCCCACCTTTTGTTCGTTGCTCTTAGCCCATTTCCTATTATGCGGAACAGTCTTATTTTGGTGCTCAAACTGATTGCATTGCTTCGCCATATTTTGGACAACATCCCGAAAGCGGACTTTGCTTTGGCGATCCTGTTGGCTATATCCAGTTCGGTTCCACCATCGGTCGAGACAATACTCCCAAGATACTGGAAATCCTCTACTCTCTCTACCGGTTGTCCAGCAATGCATATTTGAGCCGATGAGTTAGTTCCAAGGCTGATGATTTTAGTTTTTGTCGTATTAATTTTCAGCCCGACGACACCTGCCTCCCTCTCCACATCTGCTGTCATTTGGTGGAGGTCCATAATTCTGTGGGAGAGTAAGCATACATCGTCTGCGTAGTCAAGATGTTTCAGTTGAGATGTAAGAGTCCATCGAATTCCTCCATTTCCCGTCGACAAAGCTGCATGAAGCACATCGCTAATCACCAATAGGAATAATATTGGTGAAAGGATACAGCCTTGTGTTACCCCACTTTGGATCTCAAATTCCTCAGACAACCTTCCCCTGTGCAGAACGTGACATTTGGAGACTTCATATGTAGCTTTGATAATAGCAATTAGTTTATCGGGAATGCCTCTCCTGCGTAAGGCACGCCAAATAAACTCCCTGTTGACACTATCGAACGCCTTCTCAAATCGACCTATGCGATATGAAGATATATAAAGACTTTTTTTTTCTGAATTTATTTAAATCGAAAAATTCTAAAGGACCTAGAATGAAGGGGTCCAAAATTTGTACTTTTGTCGGAAGGATATGTTCAAAAATATTACAGCGAAACAGTTTTATTATCCGTGTTTCGGTTGACGTTGAATTTGAGTTTAAAAAAAGTGACAGTATTGACTTAAAAAATTCGGACATTTCATCTAGTTCAGCAGATAAATAAGTACCTTTAAGTTTTTCATGCGATCGGCATGAAAACTGGTTGAAGTCAACTAATACGAAAATACAATACTATACGAAAATATGTATCATTTTCGTTGATCGAAACGGCTTTCTGATTTCGAAATAGGTATTTTACTTTCGATAATTTACCCTGAGGATCACTTGCTCATGCCTTTCTTTATGAAAGTGAAACGATGGAGCTCTCTTTTCGTCGCAGTGGATATATTCACTCACTCCAATCACCGAAATCGAATATGAAGTCTTAAAGTTGACATTTCTCTTCGAAAATATTACGAAACCAATTGAGGCAATGAAAGCATGTTTCACTCGTTGAAAATTGATTCACCTCTTGGAAAAAGTTTGACGTAATAAGTATGTTAGAAAGTAAATACCTACGATTTTCGAGTCAATGAGTTCGAAATTGTTAATTACTCCAAGTAGCATATGTACATATTTGCATTTGTATTACGATCGAAGGCTAAACTATTTTGTAACTCTTCAAAAAAAGTGACACTTGTTGATTGAAATGACGTTTCGAATTAAATTTTTCTGCCCCAGTGACAGACTGCGTGACTGAACGATCGTAATGTCAATTAATACCCAAAAATTACCAAAATTCTTGAACCAAAACGATCAAAAAACACAATAAAAGTGATTACAATCAATTAGCTTGACCAAAACAAACTAAAGCAGTACCACCCATTTAGACACCATCCGGTTGTCAAAACTCCTCCAACCCCAACAGTTTGACACACAATACGTAGTGTGACATTTCCTTCGCCCAAATATGATTTATCTGAGAACATTTTTAATTCTCACACACAAAAATCAATCGTTTGCCCCAAATCTAATCTAAGGCAAACAAAATTTATTTTCTAAAATGACTGACGTTCCAAAAAGTCAGCGAACAAAAATTTGTGGGAGGAGGAATATCGTGTCCAAGCATATAATTCATTTAAATTCCCAAACCAATCACATATAGGACCCTCTGTGTGCCATCACAAGAAATACGACTCGCGGACTCCAAAACAAAAAAAGAATCCAAGAGGTACAAAAATTTAACCCTAAAAGCCAGTTTTTTGCTGGTGGGGCAGGCGAAGAATGGAAAAAATCCCCACAAACTGTTTTCTGACTCCGCCTTGAAATACGATCGCACTTTGCAGTCGTCCATCACGAAAATTTCATTTTTTTTCCTTCTTCTCTTTTGGCTGGTTTTTCTTTTTTTCGCTTTGGCATTGTCCCCTCTCTTCTGCATCTGTTGCCATTTACACACACATTCTGACAGAGGAGAGTGATGGTGGTGGGTTTTTTGTTGTTCTCTGGTTTCGCATGGTTTTCGAAATGTCATCTTGAAGTGTTACTCCGAAAACAGACAGAGGGGAAGAATTGGTGTGGTGAGTACGAGGTGGATTTGCGTGGCATTTCGGGTGGGGAATTGAAATGAGAAATGATATTACAAAAAGGGGCGGTACTTAGGCAATTTGTGCAGATTTTCTCCGAGTGCTAAAATTTCTGTCAATTACACACTAATGTTGAATTACTGACCTGTCAAAGCGGTGATAATAATAAAATATTGAAAAGTTGAGGGCGAGGTGAGTTTTCTTGAGAAATTAAGCAAAATTGAAAGGATCCGATTAAGGGAAGTAAATGACAACTGATTTACAGATAAGGTCTATTTCTTTAATTTCTGGGCTCCAAAAGTCTGTGCTATTTTCTACTCGTATCTGTCAAGTTGATCCTGACTTTGGGCTACTAAAACAGTAAAGAAACTCAGTTCGTACTGCTCGGGAAACAGCTGTATCCAAAACCAGGATAAACAAACTGTAAATCCGATTTAAATTTGATACGTCAGTCAGAAAAATGACAGATTTGACAGAATCTGAATTTGAATTGTAAGAAAAATACCTAAGCATGATATTTTTTATGAACCGTTTTGCATGACTTTGTTGGAAGAGTAAGAAAGAAAGTGGGTCACTAAAAAAACTGTTTCATTCCAAAAAAAAAAAAAACTGTTAAGATATTGAGCAATATGAGCTTAAGAGTCCCGCGCCATTTTAGAGCTGTCAAACGCACCGCCTGGGTAGGTACGTAGGCACGTGTGGTGGTTCTACTTAAAAAGAAGAACCCAATTAGCACAAGGTGCCATTTTGACACCACAAACTCACCTAACCTGGATTTGAAGGTGTGTTGGTGGGGAGTCTCTAGATACAATCTGTGGAGTTTAAGAAGATTATTAAATCTTTGATGTTTTTCTTTGAGACTTCCTCAAGGGAATTGAATAAGGGTTTTCTTAAAGCTCATTGTCTGGCCCTAGCTAGTGCGCGACACGCGCATACAAAGTGGATAAGAGTTTCTTTTTCAGTTGCGAAATTACAACTGCGACAGTGTTCGTTGTGTGGGATACCTAGTTTGACTGCATGGTCTCCTATCGGCCATTATCCCGTGGTGATCGCTATTATTCTGGAGATGTCTTTACGCGTTCTGTTTAAGAAGTCGGCTGTTTTTGTTTTGTTGTAGTTTGGCCACATCTTCCTAGTTCCTAGATAGGACACAGCTTGTTAGCCTAGTCCATCTGAGGTTGGCTTTAGCAAGGAATTTAGAGGAGATTTCTGCTTTGACTGCTCCAAGCGGAATCTGAACTGATTTCGCAAGTGATCGGTGAAGGGCTGAGCCTTGCCTAGCCAGTTCATCAGCAAGTTCGTTTCCATAAACGTTACTGTTCCCTAGAACCAAAATCAGCGTTACCTTGAATTGGCCATCTAGCGAGGCTAGCTCATTTCGGAATTCTAGCACCAGCTTGGAGGATATAGTAACCGAGGCAATGGCTTTGATGGCAGTTTTGCTATCAATGAATACCTATAGCGATCTTTTAACTTGGCTTAATATTTGTGTGTAATTTGATTTGGCGACAGGCTTCCCGGACAGCGAGAAATTCTGCCTGAAACACACTTGCAAAATCCGGAAGTCTATATGATTTTGAGATGTTTAAGGATTCAGAAAACACACCCGCACCGACTCCACAGTCCATCTGTTGTCTGTGTAGATTCTTACGTCGAAATCCTTAATCACCTCTCCCTCTTGCCATTCTAATCTTGTGGGGAATTGAACGTCGAAACGTTCTGCGAAATTCAACTTGGGTATAATATAATTTGTTGTGGGCAAAACGAGCGGCAGAAAGTCTTACATGTTACTATGCCCATAGGGTTTCGTAATCCAGCACTCAGACTCTCTGAGTCTGAACGCACTGTGTGCTGTGATGTTTGTTATGTGTGGCTCTAAAGGTAGGAGATGCAGAAAGACTGTTAGACCATCAGTCGGGGTTGACTAAAGAACGCCTGTGGTGCCTAGGTTAGGTTAGGTTAGGTTAGGTAGGGTTATGAGGTTATCATAAAACACTAGGCACCAAAGTGGGCCCATCGCGATCCCTAGGGAACCTTCACGGCAGAAGACCTAAACCCAGATCCTTGTTATGGTTCAAGGACCTCACCTCCTCCAAGTTATCGAAGAAGTATCTACCAAGGTACTTTAGCCTTATCCTGGCAATCCCTTGACATTCACAGAGTATATGAGTTATATGCTCTGAAACATGTAGGTCATCGCAGTACCTACAAACATCCGTATCGGATAACCCTAGTCTCATGGCATGCCTCCTTAGGAGACAGTGGCTAGAGAGTATTCCTATCGCTGTCCTTAGCCTTGATCTATCTAATTTAATTATCTCCCCAGATTTTCTGCGGTCTAACACAGGCCACAAGGCCTTAGACAGCCTGTGACCATCTAAGTTTGACCATCTTAGATTAGCCGTGTCAATGATTTTATCTCGAATAATTCCCTTAGCCACGCACCCTGGTGGTTTAATACTACCAACTATACCGCTACGTGAGAGCACCGCTCCTCTTTTAGCCAGCGCGTCGGCTTGCTCGTTGCCTTCGATATCGCAGTGTCCAGGTACCCAACATAATCTGACTCGGTTCTGCGTACATAATGCCCTAAGCGTTGTGCGGCAATTCCTGATTATCTCAGATTTGGTGACGTAAGACTCTAGCGCCTTTAGCGCAGCATGACTGTCAATGTAGATGGCGATATTCTTATCGGCTATTGATCCCATCTCAAGTAATTCCGCAGCTTTAAGTACAGCTAGAACCTCTGCTTGGAACACACTGCATGTGTCCGGAAGTCTCAGGGCTACCTGTAGGTTCGTATCTCTCGAGTAAATACATGACCCCGTGCCCTCACTGGTCTTAGAACCATCTGTGTATATTGCAATCTCATTATGGACAGAGACTGTCTTCCTTTGCCAGTCCTCTCTAATAGGATACAGTACTTCGTATGGTGTGTCGAAGTCTAAGGTGCCAAGTATATCGTCCGATTCGTCAGGGATTCCGGGAAAAGATTCCTTGAGAAGGGAGCTGAAGAGACCAACGTTAGTGAGCCAAAGCGCACTGTTGCCCGCTTGAAATTTAATTTGTAGATCTAATAGTAAAAGATACAGGAAGATCTCGAGTGCCTGTGGTGCCTATACATGCTGTTTTTTGTACCTTGCTAAGTGTGGTTATATTATAGCCTTTTTTAAGAGCCGGCCATCATACATACATCATACTGTACTGACGCATATGTGAGAATTGGTTGTACCAAGGCTGTGTACATTCATAAGGTCAATTTTGGTTGCAGTCCTCATTTTTTGCCGAATGTTTTGCTACAAACATAGAAAGCTATACATACCTTCTTTACCGTTGTTCTATGTTTAGCTTCCAGTTGAGTTTAGGATCTATGATAACTCCTAAATACCTACCACAGGACGATAAGGAGAGCGAATGGCCATTTAGCCGAGGAAGTGCGAAGTTAGGTATTTTTGTTTTAGTGGTGAAGGACAGATAGAGAAAGAAGAGAGAGCAGGGAAAGAAAAGGAACTTCACCTACAGGGGAAGAAATTTTAAACACAATCATCTTTCGTTTTGATTTTAAACGAAAACACAAATGGTAACTCAATCCTGTGTCAATCCGAGATTTTGATATGAAAAATAAAGCTCGTGGAAGATCGATGCCCAATATAGATGACACCGAATTACAGGAGAAAGTAGAACGTGATCCATCGACGACTCTACGATGTCTCGCAGGGCAGTTTGGAGTATGCTCAGCAATCATAAGCCGTCATCTTGGGCAGATAGGTCAAATCGTAAAAACTTGACAGATGGGTACTACACGAATTAACTGAAGCCAATAAATTGCGAAAAGTAGGCCACCAATAGTTCAGTCAATCTTTACAGGAACGAACCATTTTTAAGGCGGATTGTTACGATGTTTAGACATGCTCTAAGAAGGCAAGCAAGAGCATCACTTTACCCAAGAAAGGTTTTGGTAACCGTATAGTGGACCTGCGAGGTGGTAATTCACTATTCTTTTCTTCTCCAATCCAGCTGAGTCCTACTGCAGAGATATTGGGATTATGTATGAAAAATTAAGCCAATTATAGTCGGCACTGGTCAATTGACATGATCCTATTCTTTTCTACAATATGCAATAATGCAAGACCACATACGTCCCAAAGATCCGCGACAAAACTTGCAGAATGGGTATATACAAAGTTCACCCTCATCCACTGACCTTTTGCCTATAGATTACCTTCTTCTTCTTCTTTTTATTTCGCGAGGTTATGATCCGAAAACAAGAGATCAAATCCATCCCACTTCACTGCATTTATACTGATCCGCCTGTGGGGTTCGCTTATTTGACCTCAGAAAATATCGGCAGGCCTCTCGATTTTTGGATCACTGGGTTACTGAGGCCCATCAAATTTTACCTATAGATTACCACTTTTTCCAAAGTCTGAAGTATTCTTATGAAATGCACGCTGATCGGACTCAATAAATTCGGTCTTGGATATCTCCCTCAATGTACGCAAGTACAATGCAGTTTGTACATTGTACTGGTGTAGATGCAATGATGCACTCTATTATCGCGTTTAGTTCATTCAGGTATTGATACGATTTGTTTTCGCCCTGTTCCGTAACGTTTTTACACTTCTGGTCTTTCCAGGGGTTCTCTAATATACAATGTACAATGTACCTTCCCGCTCCTAAACTCTAAACGCTTAATGCAAGATGATGCCTATTAACAGCATTTCATTGGCCTCAGTAACCGAGTGATCATAAGTCGGCAGTCCTGCCGATATTTTCTGAGGTCAAATAGGCGAACCCCACAGGCGGATCAGTAGAAATGCGGTGAAGTGGAAGGGTTGTGATCCTTTGTTTTCGGATCATAACCTCGCTGATAAAAGGAAGAAGAAGATGCTTATTAACAGCATCAGGCCCAGAGTAAGTGGCATTTCGTTGAAAAGATCTTTGAGTGTTCAAAAATAATGGTGGGCCCCTGCCTGTATCTTCTACAGCATTTGTCCCCAGGAATAGGAAAATAAGTCGTGCTATTAGAGCACTCTGGATATACATCAACGAATAAGACCGACTTCGATCTTTTCAGCACTTTAGCAGGCATCGGGAAAAAAGTTTCAAATCCTTTTGGAGGATCAAGAATGTCACCTGATCACTTCCTTCCACTCCAGTTTTTGCCTCATTTGGTTGGAGAACTACGACAACCAAGAGTGACTTAGAGAACCATAGACTATAATGCTGCATTCAGATGAACTGCATCAACAGTGAGAACAGAGAAAAATGATTTATTTTTAATGCCAGTCAAAACCAAGTCATTAAACTAAGTAAAGACCTTGCTGGAGATGAACTAAAGGGAATATCTAACAGATATCGTCTTCTAGATTAAATAAGTATTAATGAGGTTATTCATCATCTCCCATCGAGTGCTGCAATAGAATGCTTAAATTCTGTGGGAGAAGAAATCTTGAAGACGAACAGTTCATGCCCCTCCTACCTATACCAATAATGGCAAGCAAAAAAACGTACAAATACTGTATTGGATTGCATTTTTTTAGGTTTAATTTGCAATATATAAATGTTGTATTTTGATTTATTTAAGTTTACATTTTTGCCTACTTTTTTCTTTTATTTTCTTTTAGAAAAGGGTACACAGCATAGAACCATTTTTGTATATACAATTTGAGGTTTTTTTTCGTTGTTTCCTCAAGAATGTCGTTTTTGCTATTGATTTTCTTTACAAAATGTATATATAATGTTTCAGTAGAAAGATATACTCATGTAAATCACATCTCTGTACTCGGAACATTGTAAATTGTGCGATAACATACTGCAATTTTAAACGAAATAAAAAAATATCTATCTTATTTGCATTTTCTTGAAAATTGTTTTTACTAAATGCAAATATATGCATTTTTTACGTAAAATTAACTTTTTGGTTAAATGTGCTCATCTCTAGTTAATACATATGTACATACATACATACATTTTCAATACCGCTAATCCTTCATGAGGGTAGCGGGGGTAGGATGCTCAGTTCTCCATCCTTCTTGATCCTCCGCCATTGACTCCAACTCATCAGGAAAAATCCCTAGACGACTCCAGGAGAGATGTCGGACTTCATACAACTATCTACTTCTAGCCTACCTGATGGCACGGCAACCATTGCATGTCTTGGAAGTCGGTCTGGGGGTATACGCCGTATACTAAGTGACCAAACCATCGAAGCATAGATCGTTCCGTTCGGAGATGTAGCTGCTCAACATTGAGTGCCTCGCGTACTCTGGTGTTGCGTATTCGATCCCTACGAATTATTCCAACAACACCGCGAATGAACCTCATTTCGGCAGCTTGTATCCGCGATCTTATTCTTTCGGGCACTACACAAATTTCATGACCATAGGTGAGAATTAGAACATACGAGTACGCCGAGTTTAAAACCGATAGCTTAGCTTGAACACTAAGTTCGGCCTTCCTTATAACAGATTGACCAAGCTCTCTCAAAATTGATCCAGCCTGACCATTTCTACAGAATAAATCGACATTGCTCTTTCCATCACTCGTGAATAAGACCGCGAGGTACTTAAACTTATCCACCTGCTTCAGTGGGACTCCACTGACATGCAGAGTGCACTGAATTGGTATTCTGGAAACGACCATTATTTCCCATTTGTTCACGTTTTCTTTCATTCCAGCATCATCACAAACGGACACAAACCTTTCGAGTGCGCGCTGAAGCTCAGCTTGAGAGGACCCAAGAATGATCAAATCGTTCGCAAAGAGCAATTGACATCCTTAAGTCTCCCACTTTGAAAAATTCTCCACCACGGCTGTGCTTTAACATGCAGTCCATATAAACAAAGAAGAGGAGGGGTGACAAAACGCACCTTTGGCGAAGTCCAACGCCCACAGTGATAAAATTATACAACTTTTCTTTAAGAATACCGCATGGAAGCGAAAGTTGTTTTGTTTTTATGCGCAGGTAGGGGTAAAAATCCTTAATGAATACTTGTACCCCGTGCCACGAGTTATGCCCGACACCATGCTCCTGCATGGTTACGTGCTAAAAAAAACCGGCCATATTTCTCTGTCGTGTTAGGGGTAGGTTTGACATTTCGTCACTTCTTTTTTTAGCTGCTAGAGTTGGCAGGATCTTCGTTTCTCGCATTTCTTCTTGTTCGTTCCTCTATACGCAATTGCTGCATCATACTCGTGATTACTTCGTTTGCAGTCTTCCAGCCTTCGCTCCTCGCCAGCATAAATGAGATCAGGATTCTTGAGGTCACTTGGCCGCCAATCGCTCTTCCTAAGATGTTCCCAGCACTTGTGTAATTTTGACATTCTATCAGTAGGGGACGGCGGAGTTAGAAGAAACACGGGTAAGTTGTAACAGCTCTAAGTTGTAACAGCGTCAAAGAGAAAAATACTTGTCTATTCCAAGCAAACGTCCTGACAGCTTTACTTGTGCTTTGGACGTCCGTGAAGGAAGTTGTGCCAGTGGTCCGTGAAATCGACAGGTTTTTCTGTATGCATGCATTTAAGATTTGGCTGCCTTTGTATTTTAGTTTTCGTTTTATTGTATCATTTGTGTGTTATTTCTATAGAGGGGTAGGTTGTAACAAAATTGAGGGATAAGTTGTAACTTGTAACTTTTAACCTCGAACATGTCTTTTGCATTTATAAGGACATTTTTACATGTTTCATAACATTCAAGGAAAGCAAAAGCATACGCATCTATAACTGCGATGAAACAGGGGCAAATACAGTTCAAAAGCCCAGAAAAATTTTAGCCAAAAAGAAGCAAGTGGATCTTCTACGTCTGCTGAACAAGGCACTTTAATTTCCCCGGCTATGAATGAATTGTATTATGCTTTTCTGGTGTTCCATAAAAAGTTTTTACTTTTATGAAAAAAAATGAGAAAATAATTTGTGTTACAACTTACCCTAACCTATGCTACAACTAACCCTATAATAACCTAGCTGCTATCACAAAAGTGCAAAGACTAGCGTGAATCGCCACAACCAGCGCGATGAGAACGACACCTACAGCAGAACTCGACGCCATTCTCAATCTGCTTCCGCTAGACATCTTTATACAAGTATCGGCGGCTCATAGTGCCGTAAGATTAAGCCAAGCAGATAGCTCGAGACCAAATGCAATGGGTCACACCACGATCCTGCAGAGATATCTAGGCAGTGTATCTAATACAGACTACTTAACGCCATACCTAGACGCTTCTTTCTTTCTCTTATTTCATTTGAGAAATAAGATCCTTGGACTACACTTCTTTGAGGATCTAGAAGAGTTGTCCAACAGACCAATAAATGACATCGCAAACTTCACCAAAGCCTCTGGATGGTTTGTATCTCGGGCACAGTAAGTACTAAGTTCTTTCTTTAGGATATTAACAAAGACGGTATTTTTCCACGAGGAAGGGATTCTCTTTTCTATCTCCTTTCCCCCCATGGGTATCACAATGGGTCTATACTGACGTGAGTGTGGTGTGGTGGTTTTCTATCCCCCTACACCAGCCCACTTACCTAACCTAACCTAATCCTATAGCCGAGGTAATTTGTAACAACTGCCACATTGTGCCAAATGTCAGTCTTTTGGACTTTGTAGCTGAAATATCATTGTCTAAGTTAAAATTTGTTTGACTGACTAATTTTGAAGACATTCGAGATGCATAACATTTAGTAAAAAATGTTACTTTTGACCCCGTCCTCTCCTACATGCTCTGCGTTCTGCACTTTTCCTTCACAATGCTGGCAGAATGGGTCATCCGCGTGCTTGTACTTGTAGAGATACCTTCGGAAGCCTCCATGCCCCGATATAAATTGTCTTAGGTAGTAGTTTACCTCCCGTAGAGTAGTAGAGCGCGACCGGCTCAGCTGGTATTGCCACGTTCAAAGAAGAGATCATTTGAACCCTGTTCAAAAGGCAATATTAATGAACGTTCCAAAGACATCGCGAGGCAGGAGAGGTAGTCCTATAAACGCCTGGATCACGCAAATCCGACGACATCGGCATTTCAATGGCCTCAGTAACCAAGTGATCCAAAGTCTTGAGGCCTGTCGATAATTTCTGAGGCCAAACAGACGAACCCCACAAGTGGATCAGTAGAAATGTGGTGAAGTGGAAGGGTTATGAACCCATGTATTCGGATCATAACCTCGCCGAAATAGGAAGTAGAAGAGTAGTTTACCTCCCCATGATTTCTGCCAATCCATTCCTCAACTTCGCGGATCAATTTGTATGTCCATCGCTCTTTAGTTGTGATATTCCACCTTTGTTGCCATTCTGTTTTTTAGCTTTCGCAGTTGTTGTTCTGTCATCGTGCTCGTTTTCACATATTGCCGCGGTCTTCATTGCGTCTAGATCGATAGGCATTCGGCTTGATATTACACTTATCGAATCCGCTGACAGAATTCTAAAGGCGCAGCATACCCTTAAGGATGCGATTCTATGCGCCGAGTTCCTCGTTCTAATGTACAACTTACGATGCGTCGCTGATGCCCATATTGGGGCCGCATACTCACCGTCGTTAGAAGATTTCTGATTGGCTGCCTTGGTCTCCAATATTTGGCATTAGTTCGGGCAGGTGTTCCTCAAGGATCTGTATTGGCACCAAGACTCTACAATATCTACACATCTGACTTTCCGATCAATATGGGTATGCCATAGAGTCTAATCTATAAAGTGCACTAAATACCATCTTCGAGTACTATAAGCATTGGGAAATTAAAATAAATGTTAAAAAGTCTCAATCCATCTTTTTTACCAAAAGGAGAAAAATCGTTTCTTACCAATAAATGACTTAAAAATCACCAGTTGTGATATTTCATGGGTTAGCTCTGTCAAATACCTTGGTACTTACCTCGACATATATTAACCTTTGGTGAATATATCAAAAACACTCAGTCTAAACGTGGCTATAAAAATGTTATACCCGCTCATAAATCGGAAATCATTACTGAGCGACTGCAACAAATTGCTCATTTTTAAATTTATTTTCCAAGCCACAATACTGTATGGATGCCCAGTTTGGTGAAATTGTCTAAATGTTCATCTAAAAAAGATCCAGATTTTACAAAATAAACTGTTAAAAATAATATTTAGGGCTATCGTGAATAAAGTTTCCCTCGGAATTTTTCTCCCAAACAAAAATTTGGTATCTTAAAAAAAGAGGAAATAATTCCGAAGAAAATAAATAGGTATCATGAATGACAATTCAGGAGCATTTTCAATGCAAACGCGATACTTAATTTTGCGCCGATGGATTATTTATTCGCGATAACCCTGATTACGTTTACTTCGGCTATTTTCAACAATGTTTTTGCACGAAAAAGCCTGAGTCATTCCAATCACAAGGCAAATTGAAATTTTAAATAAAAAATTCTCGCAAAAATGCAGAACTACATATGTATAAATAACCGTGTCATAAACGAAGTACCAAATTAATCAAAAATTTGTTATTTATTGTATTTGCATTGTTAATTTGTTTTATGTATGTATGTATGTATAAATTATTTATTTTCTTTTATTTATTAATTTAATCATATTTATTTATTAACTAGCGTGTACCCGGCGTGCTTTACTACGCCTAACAACAAAAAAAAAAAAAAAAAAAAAAAAAAGGCAGGCGTCTGGTGCTTAGTCTATTAGAGAACAGTTTTGTGCCGGCCAACAGCGGGTAAGTGGTCCAATCTTAAATATATATACAGTCATCCACAAAAGTCTGCGTACAGCGACGAAACTTTGGAAAACAGAGGCGTTGTGGCCAAATAGTAAATAATATATCTTTCAAATTGCAATATTTCAGTAAAAGAGCATTAAACCCATTCATTTTGAACAATATTTTCATATTTTTTTTATTTTCTTAAGGAAAAATTAACAAAACCAAAAAAAAAGTCATTGAATGCATTCCACAAAAGTTTGCGTACAGCACTGAAATAAAATGGAAATCATTAGTTCAATTGAATAAAAAGTAATTATTTCTTTTTACTTTTATGGTTAACATTTTGTCGGATATCCCCTCTTTTTAATTACCTCCTTCAAAAGGTTTTGCATAGAAGAAACTAGTTTTTCTGGACACGAACTAGTAATATTTCTCCATTCTGCTAGTAAGGCTTCCTTAAGTTGCAATTTATTCCGAATCTCACCCGTTCGGATCCTGCGTTCTAATTCATCCCAGAATTGCTCAATAGGATTGAGGTCTGGACTCTGCGGGGGCGTTCGCAGCATGTGGGGAACGTTGAACAAAAGACACATACGCACATTATGGGCCGTATGTTTTGGGTCAATATCTTGCTGGAAGTAAAAATCATCCGAGACTCCCAGTATTTCAGCACTGTCTCTTAAATTTCTTTTAAGGATATCAATGCAGTTGAACTGGTCCATGATTCCTTCGATTATTTCCAACTTTTCGACCCCCGATGCAGACATACAGCCCCATACCATCAAACCCCCACCTCCATGTTTCACTGTCTTGACGGTATACTTGGGATTTAGTGCATTGTTTTAACGTCGCCAGACTCTCAAGCGGCCATCCGAACCAAAAATATATTTTGACTCGTCCGAAAATATAACCTTGCGCCAGAAGTCTGGAGATTTGTTCACGTATTCCTTTGCGAACATGAGACGTTTCTGACGGTTAATTTTATTCACCAAAGGTTTTTTTTCTGGGTGTGCACTACTTAAATCCCATATCGACGATGACCATTCGTACTGTTTCTGGATGCACTGTGGTGTTATTGTAAATTTCGAGATGCGGACTTATCTTTTGAGCGCTAATGAAGGGCTAGGGTTATGAGGATATCATAAAACACTAGGCACCAAAGTGGGCCCATCGCGATCGAAGGGCTCCTGCTCCACAATCCGCTTGATCGTCCGCTTATCCCTCAGAGTTAGCTTCGGTGGTCTCCCAGATCTTGGCTTTGACTCAATTTCACCTTCATCCCTAAAGCGACTTATTGTTCTCTGGATCGTTGACTGGGGTCTTGAAGTTATTTCAGATATTTGAGAGTACGACTTTTGCCGCTGTATGTAAAAATTCAAAATCCACTGCCTTTCAGACATACTTAATTCTTTTTTTCCCATTTTCTGAATTAATTTTAACCGAATCTCAAAGAAAACTATTCTCTCTACAAGCACTACAAGCAGAGAACCACGCAACTTATTCATATCGTGCAAAAAGAAATGTCCCGTTACTTAAACGGAATTCTAGGAAGGAAAATCTGTAGCTGTACGCAAACTTTTGTGGAATGAATTCAATGACTTTTTTTTTTTTGTTTTTGTTAACTTTTTCTTAAGAAAGTAAAAAAAAATATACATATAGTGTTCAAAATGAATGGGTTTAATGCTCTTTTACTGAAATATTGCAATTTGAAAGATATATTATTTACTATTTGGCCACAACGCCTCTGTTTTCCAAAGTTTCATCGCTGTACGCAGACTTTTGTGGATAACTGTATAAACAAATTTTAGTACTAAAATATTATAATACTAAAGTAGGGGTCCGACTTTGACCAAACTTCACAGGAAAACTCTCGGGCCAATACCGAAGATTATCTGAAAATGTTAGCTCAATCGGTTCCGTGGTTACGGAGTCCATAGCATACAAACTAGGTACACACATTTTTTCCCATGGAAAAAATACACTTTCAGTTTTTCCCGAATTTTTCGGACTATAACGAACATTCGAAAATAAAAAAGAGCCAAATCGGAACAGCCGCTCTCAAGTGATGCAGTTACCGTATTTATTTGTAATGAAAATCGTATTGGGCGATTTTAACGCCAAAATAGGAAAGGAGGACGTCTTTGGTAGGGCAGTCGGTAAGTATTGATTTCGCTGTGGAGCGAAATGTCACCATAGCAAGCACATGGTTTCCTCATCTCAATATTCATAAGCAGACATGGCGGTCCAATGATCATGTAACGATCAACCAAATTGATCATATTGCGATCGACGCAAGACATGCCTCCAGTATTCTGGATGTCCAGACCTTCCGAGCGGCCAACATAGACTCGGATTATTACCTTGTTGTAGTCAAGGTACGAACGCGGATATCCCAATTTGAGCAACAAAGAAGAATCACTGTGAGAAAATTTAACGTCGAAAAGCTAGAATCGCAAGAGACCGCCAGACTCTTCGCTGAACGCGTATCCCGAAATCTCTTAATCACACCTATGCCACCAGCATCAAGGGCCAAAGACCAGTGGCAACCCTGCCAACATGCCATCAGAAACGCCGCGACTGATGTGCTGGGTCTCGCTCGCCCACCACCGCGAAACCCCTGGTTTGACGAAGAATGCCGGCGAGTGCATGCAGCAAAACAAGAGGCATACGAAGCAGCGCTGCAAAGGAAGACGAGAGCTGCTCGTGAGTTCTACGAGACGGGAAGAACATCGGCTTCTCCAAAAGAAGAAGAAAGAGCATGAGAAGCGCGCGTTTGAGAATATCGAGAGTCTATACTCCAGGAACAATGTACGGAAGTTTTACCAAAAGGTAAAAAGAACGTGTCAGAGGAGCAATACCCGTACAGAAACATGTAGAGATGAAAATGGAAACCTCATAGTAGAATCACAGTCGGTGCTGAGAATATGGAAAAACTACTTCTGCAGACTGTATAACGGTGACGAAGACCAACATCCCGCTGTCAGGCAGAATGAACCATGACCACCACCTGACCAAAACGAAGTGAGGATAGCAATATCCAAGCTAAAATCCAACAAGGCTGCTGGTCCTGACGGCTTACCGGCCGAACTTTTTAAGGCAGCTGGTGATGAACGGATAGAGTGCATACACCAACTCATCTCTAAGATTTGATCAGACGAGTGTATGCCTGATGAATGGAATCTCAGCATCGGTTGCCCGATCCACAAGAAAGGAGACCCCCTCAACTGCGCCAATTATAGAGACATCAGTCTCCTCAATATCGCATACAAGATCTTTTCTGCGATATTGTGTGAACGCCTGAAACCCTTTATCAACAACCTGAGGGGGTGGCAATGGTGCAGTGGGTAGTGTGTTTGCTCGTTAACCGATGTGTGCAGGTTCAAGCCCCAGCGGGGAACAGCAATCATGGGCCACCCAAGTATAAAAGAAAAACGAATTACATCGAAGTTTTTCCAACCACTGCACCAAAGAAAGGTTCCTGCCTGGTAGTACAATGGACCGGAGAGTCTGAGTGCTCTGGGATTTGGGTTTCCTTTTCTTTTTTAAGAAAACAAAACAAAAAAAAACAAAACATCAACAACCTGATTGGACCCTATCAGTGCGGTTTCAGGCCAGGAAAGTCCACCATCGATTAAATTTTCACACTTCGGCAGATCCTGGAGAAAACCCAAGAATTCCAAATCGATACTCACCACCTCTTTATAGATTTTAAGGCCGCCTATGACAGCATCTATAGAGAAGAGCTATATGGAGCCATGTCTAGTTTTGACATCCCTGCCAAACTTGTCCGTCTGTGCAGGCTGACGATGGAGAACGCTCGCTGCTCCATCAAGGTCGGTAATGACCTCACCGAGACCTTTGATGTCAAAAAAGGTTTTAGACAAGTTGACGCGCTGTCATGTGACTTCTTTAATATTCTACTTGAACAGATTGTGCGGAACTCACAAGCCAACACCGGAGGTACAATCTATTACAAGTCTGTACAACTGCTTGCATACGCCGACGATATAGACATTATCGGAAGAACTCAGCGGGCTGTCACCGGTGCGTTTACAAGCATTGAGGCGGAAGCGGCCAAAATGGGTTAAGCGATAAACGAGGGGAAAAAAAGTATATGCTGTCAACTAGACCGACGAATTGGACAAAACCGACAAATTGGATAAAACGTCACAGTCGGCAGCTATAACTTCGAGGTAGTAAGGGACTTTGTCTACCTTGGCTCTGCTATAAATTCAACAAACAAAATCAGTGCAGAAATCAATCGAAGAATAACTCTTGCCAATCGCTGTTTTTTGGAGACCTTTATAAGACCTTGATCATCCCAGTCCTGCTTTACGGCGCTGAAACATGGACTTTATTAAAAAGATATCCTTGGTCGCTTCGAGAGAAAAATTCTTCGTAAGATTTTCGGTCCCGTTTGCGTTGACGGGTTTTGGAGGAGAAGATTCAATTACGAACTATACGAGCTGTACAGCGACATCGCCCTAGTCAAGAAAATGCGTATTGGATGTCTGAGATGGCTAGGACATGTAGTGCGAATGGAGACCAACGCTTCGGCCCGTAGAGTCTTCGAATCTAACCCCGAGCGACGACGCAGTAGAGGGAATCATCGCCGTAGGTGGCGCCACAAGTTCAAGGGGACCTCGACCAACTTGGAGTGCGCAACTGGAGGCAATTAGCTAAAGACCGAGCTAAATGAAGAGGCTTGTTGGTTGAGTCCCAGGTTCACCCCGAACTGTAGCGCCACCTAAGTAAGTAAGTAAGTGCGGTTTCCACACTTTTGGCATCATTGGACCTTATTTCTTCAAAACCAAGACTGGTGCTCGCGAAGCGGACAATGGAGATCGTTACCGGACCATGATCAATTAATGCTTCATTCAAAATACAATATGAATTGCATTGATCCGGACGAGATATTTTTTTTTTTTTTTTTTTATAATTTGCGCGTGCCAAAGGGATTATTAATACCCTTATACTGGTTCTCAGGGCACGGGCGGTTTCAACAGGATGGTGCTACGTGCAATACGGCAAACCGAAACCATTGAAATCCAAATTTGGCGACAACTTGATTTCGGGAAATTCACCTGTGAATTGGTCTCAAAGATCGTTCGATTTGGTACTTCTCTATAATTTCCTGTGGGACTACGTGAAGTCGCTGGTTTATGCTCACAAGTCAGCAACAATATTGACGTCTTGGGAGTCAATATTGTTCGTGTTATACGTGACATACGGCTACCATTGCTCGAAAAAGAGACAGAAAATTGAACGGACAAAATGCGCTTCATCAAGAAAAGCCGCAATGGTCATCCCGACATTTTAAAACTTTCAGCTAAAACCGTGTTGGTCCTGCACAACGGCTTTATCGATGCGAAATACGATGTAAAAAAGATGCCCATCCACCTGAAAATAAGCAATTTCAGCCATTTTGTTTCCCGTATGTCGCGCAACGAATCCAGTTGTGTAAGACAGTATACCGATCGTAAAGCAATTCAAGAAAATTTGCACAAATTTCCAGCCAGTTAGATCGTGCATAAACACACAAACAAAGGTCTTCCTCGGCCCACATAACCACCATTTGCATTTGACATCTGTCATCCGTCACATCGCCCGTCAAAACAGAAATCCCATCAAACTTCGAAATAATGACTTCGATAAAATGTACTAAAGCGGAGATTAACATTTTATTGGATTATGGACATTATTCCGCATTTAAACACACCACCACTTTGGTGGCAAACATAATCAAAAGCTACCCTCAGTCGACGACACCCGTGAACTCACCACACACACCCCCACTCTTCGCATAGAAATCCTCCTTTTTCGGAGTCTTCTCATCCAGCGGGGTTAACTCCGCTCCGTGAGGTGAGAAGCGCACCAACAATTCTCACCACCGCCACCCCTTAGTCATTCTCTCACTCAACGCTACTCAATCGCTAGTCATACTCACCACACGTGTGTGTATATACGAACAATGTATCTTTCTCTCATTGCCGCTGTCGCAGCGCAGCGCCGTCATCCTGCAGATACATACAAATGCACACATACGCCAGATGAGCCTCTAACTAACTAACGCGCGAGTGAGAACTTGTGGGCGCCGTACGTTACGAGACGCGAACGTGCCACTGTACTCACTTTACGTGTTCGTATTTTCGCGAGATACTTTCGCAAGGAGATTAGGTAGTGTAGTAGTACTAGATACTGCTGGTTCATCGTTGTTTGCCTCCACCATCATCACCATTTTTGTGTGCGGTGTGCGGTGTCAGTGCTGCTGCTGCGACGAGGACGAGTCCAGATTTTCCACCAAACTGACAGATCATTATCCACGGCTTACTACAGACGAGTTCTGGTGTTGGGGATTTTTCTTTTGTTTTTGCTTTTTTGCGGTTCTGGATGTTGGAGCAGAGCGCATCTCGTTCGTCGTCGCCTCCATTATCATCAGCCGTGCTGGTGTTTTACATAAGCGAATTCGGTTTCATGCGACAAAGTCTATGTCGAGTGACGGGTTTTGTGTGCTTTTTTTGGTTTGTTTTGTTGGTTCGCTGAGCTGTGTTCGGCGACGGCCTTATTAGACATCCGTGTGTCGTGTATCTATTGGGAATCTATACATTTTTTTTTTATCTCGATTGAAATTGAATTTGCCTATGACACACACGGTCGCGCGTGAATTAGTTTCTTTGATTCGTGAGTGAGTGGAAAGAAACAAAAATATAATATTGAATCCAAAAAAAAAAATTGTATCTGTATCCTAAAGGCATCAGTATTTTTTGTGTGCGAACCGATCGAAAGAGGAAATATGGAATATTTTAGTGAGGATTTAAGTTTCGATTCAGAAAACTAGTTGTGAATCTCTGTATAGATATCTGCATCTGTAAGTGTGAAAAAGGTAAATTCTGCGGAATGTTATAAGTCCCCACCCGACAAAATACTCACAACATTGGGATTTATTGGCGTTAATTGGTTTGGTTCAATTTTTGTTGCTTTTTTTTTTATTGAGATACTAGCTGTAGATACGATTATCTTTTAAATAAATCCGCACATTTTTTCTTTTTCTAGTTTGGCGTGTTTCGGAAGAGTGTGTGCGTGTGGTCTGAATGTGGTATGAGAGGCTATTGGGTTTGTTTTCCTAAAAAATGAAAGTTTTGTCACTTCATTTGTTTGTCCACTTTACTTGAAAGGATTTTGGGAGTGATCAGAAGAATTTATCTTTTACAAACATGGGCTTTGATTAACTTACTTTTGGACTATTTATTTCTCAATTGGACCATTTTGATGTCCACTGAGGTTTTTTACTTGGTACCAGACGGCTTTTTTTGGCAGAATGGTGGACGACCTAGAGATAAGTATTTGACGCGTAAACTTTCGGATCAACAAGCAAATATGACTACCCACTTAAGTACAGCACTGTTTCACACTTTTAATTCACAAAATTTGTCAAACAGTGTAATCGCAAAATTTATTGCGTCAAACGCTTGCTGTTTACCCATTTGACACCATTGGACTTTGACTCCATTACTTGTTGTCAAATAGTGTAACATGTTCAAACGATTTGACAGCGCTTGTCCGTTTGACATTTTATAAAAAACCCAAGGGTCAAATGGGTCAAACGATTGTGAGTTACAGAGTAAACAAACAGCGAAGGAAGGAAGAAAGGTGATTGGCTGGAAGACAAAATTCAACAGCTCATTGGAATCGTTGGCTTATGACTAGAATTATTGAAACCAAAGCCACAATTATAAAAAGAGATTAAGCTACCACGTAAACTGGGACTAAATGTCTAAATTTGCTGTCAATATTGCACTTGCGGTAGGTATAGAATTTCTAGTTTTTTGATGAGCGGAGTGTTGAGCATTCATAAATATTCAAATTACCCAAGTGTCATCCGGACTTCACGTCGTAACTCTCGCAACAACTTGCACACATTTTTCTTTTTTAGCGGTTCTCGATTTTTGACGGAAAGCGTAGAGTGCCATCTTCTGTTCCTTTCCCAATACTTAAGCTGCTAGTAACGCCGAGACAGTCTATTTATTTTGTATTGATTGAAATTTACTTAAAAATTTATGGAAATCAAAAATTGGGAATTAATTTGTGAAAATGTCTGTCATATACTTTTCAAGCAATGGGCGCGTTCAGATTTCAGGTCTCTAGTGAACTTTCTTCTGATTGGTCGATTGGCACACATATTCACTAAAAATTTCTTAACAACTGGATATCACTAACTAGGGCCTGTTTGAGGCGAACCCCACAGGCGGATCAGTAGAAATGCGGTGAAGTGGGAGGGTTATGATCCCTTGTTTTCGGATCATAAGAAGAAGGGCCTGTTTGACACTGCCATACAGTGGAATAGAAGGTTAATGCACATTTTTCGTTAATAGATTTAATTTTGATTCTCACGTTATTTTTGAGCTGTCAAGCTGCTGACAGCTTCATTGACAGCTGTCAAATAACTTTTGCATATAAGGGTCCGAAAAGCTTAATAAAATTGTCGAGAAACCTCTTCATTCACAGCGAATGACAATTTGGTACGACTTTTGCAAAGACTGTTACCGGACAGAGATTCCCATGAAGTATGAAAGCGCTGCCGAAGTCGTCGAAGAAACGAGCCTCTGGATGGAGCAGTCTTTTTTGGCATGAGGCCGGACATGTGCATAAGAGGTGAATTTAAGGGATGGTTTCCTCCTCCTCTTCGTCTCTACAGGTCCCGCAGAGACATGTTGGTCTATCAGACAGTGGCCAGTGAGGCACTGCGTTTCTAATCTAACCTAGGCCAGATCTGTCTCGAAATATGACACGTTTAGCCATTTTCCCACATGTGCTTGGTTTTAGTAATAACGTCCAGCTTTAGTAGATGTTTATTTGTAAAAAGAGTCTGCCATTTCGACGGAATCTTTAGTACCATGTCTGGTTAGCTCGTCAGCCTTACAGCAACCCGACACCCAGCATACTCGTAAGTGAATGTTGAGCTGCTTCGTCTTCTCCGTGAGAAACAAACGTGAGTTTAAGGCGGCCTTTGAAGCGAAGGAGCACAATTCCAGGGACTTGATTGCCACTTGACTGTCAGTGAAAATGCTTACATCCCTGATAGATATTGCGCTAGATTTCAATCAGTAAAAACCCTTCCTTTATCACCATTGATTGCCGCCTAAAATACGCTACAGGCGGCGGAAAGAGATGCTCAGGTTAAGCTTTTTGGAGGAAACACCACAATCCATCCCACTTTCGGCGTTACACCATCTGTGTAGAGCTGAACCGAACTACCATTCGCAGACGGAGCATTGTCCCATTCATTGCGGTCAGCGATGCTTGTCCAGAAGTTACGGTCAAATCTCAGTTTCAACTGGGTATAGCCGGTGTTTTTATGGATACAACCAAGAAGATCAAGGATCGAGGAGTGACCAATGCGATAACTGGACCACTGCGATGCAAAATCTAATGGCAGCAGATAATGAGCATAATGTCCAGTGTTGCGGCGGGAGTAGTTCTTAGTGCGCCGCTGAAACACATACATGCAGATCTGTTCACCTTAGCTAATTGAGTGAGGTAGACAGCGCTATCAAGAGCCGACCAACAAACAAGTACGCCGTACCATCTTCGTATAGGCCTGATAACGGACACGTACAGGTTTTTTTGGCAACCCTTTCCTTAATTAGTTTCTTTGTGTGTTCAAAAGCGGTTTCGCATCACTTGATCAACAGTCTGTGATTTGAACCTGCCGTCCCGTCTAGCTTATTCACAAAAATTCGCAAAGTGTACCCAAGAGCTCTTTCGTCAGTGGCATTAGAAATATTTGTGTATGCAATATCTTTATCTCCTCGTTAATGCATCTTTTCCACTCTTAGGCGAACCCCACAGCCGGACCAGTAGAAATGCGGTGAAGTGGGAGGGTTGTGATCCCTTATTTTCGGATCATAACCTCGCTGATAAAAGGAAGAAGAAGAATGCATCTTTTCCACTCGTTAAAGAATAGTAACGATACTGACCGATTACTGAACAGTTTTGTAAAGCGTTTTTCTTTTTTTGTCCAGAGCAGAGTACTGAACAGAGCTCGAGCATGCTTTGAACAGATTGTTCAGAGCGCTCTGATTTTTTATGAAACACACTTGAGCACTTAGCTGTCAAGACATGAAAGTTAACTATCAATTCGGCCGGGCGCTTTTCATAGATAAACAAAACAATGCTTTTGGTTCATTTAAAACCTAAAATTAATTTTGTGCATAAATATCTATATATATATATCATAAAAATATCTATTGATTGCTTTTTATTAAATCGTACAGAACAATAAGCCTCGCCCGCCATTTTAATTGTTTTGGCTTTGGCTGCGCTCAGATTTTTGTTCAGAGAGACTGTTTGGACAAATTGTTCTGAACTCATAGAGTGCGCTTTGAGTATGCTCTAAAACAAAAAAGAAACACAAACTGAAAGCTCTGATGTGTCTGAGCTAAAAAACAAACATGAACTTTTTTTTGACAGCTTAGGCTCTGCTCTGAACTAAAAAAGAAAAACGCCTATAATGTCTTGAAGAGTGCAAGATGTTGAAAATTGAAGACTGGGGTTTTTTTTATTTATTTTTATTTGTATGAGGTCTTCCAATAAGATATTTTATTTAAAATTTCGCGCCATTATAGATGGACCTCTCGTATTTGACAGCTTAATAACCGCGCGGTCAATAACAATGTACGTCTCAGGAGGACTACTGAAACAGAGCTGTCACTCTCCGGAGTTATTGGAGATCTTTTGAGATTTCAGAGACCAGCTTTTTTCCGACTTGATTTCTCATTCTCTCTTTTAAACCTCTAGGCATCTTCGAACCTAATAGATCGATATTCGCTTGTGCAAAAGTGAAAACTCAATACAAACATCAACATTTCGCAGAGACAGTTCGCAAATGTCACCCAGGCCGTTAAAAGGTCGCGTAATTGCGTTAGGAGTTTCAGGGCAAGTCATTTTGCGTCACTGAGACTTCAGTTGCCCCCGGAACTTGCAAGAGCAATTTGACAGAGCTGGACCTCTTTTTTTCGGGTTATGTGATAAATAAGATTCGCGTCAATATTCCATAAAATATTCAAGGCAATATTCGAACTGTCATTGGTTAAATTGAAGCGCAATTGCGCGAAAAAGTGACAGAAATATAGCTCCCATCAAAAGAATAGCCATAAGAGCTGAGGCGGTCATTTGACTGATATTGGGTTCCACGTTAAATCGCACAATCTGTACTTTGGCATTCTTCTTCTTCCTTTTATCAGCGAGGTTACGATCCGAAAATAAGGGATCATAACCCTCCTACTTCACCGCATTTCTACTGATCCGCCTGTGGGGTTCGCCTGTCTGTACTTTGGCATTAAAATATTAAAAAAAAAGGAATCGTTATTTTTTTATTTTAAAATTAAGCTCATTCATAGGAGACCATTTAGAAGAACAAGTTTGCAACTAAAGTTGTGGAAAATGCTATCTGGTCCCTAAAAAAAATAGTTGTGCCATTGACAATATTGGCCGCTGACAGACAATCGCACTGAAAATTCTCAGAGGCTAGCGTCAACTTAAATCATTTTGGGTAAAAAGACTTGAAATCTGGACTAAAAAGCAAAACAATAAATTGGGCTGAAATGAGATTAATAAAGAATGTCACAAACTTTAGGCAAGAAGTAATTTTAATCGAAAACACAGGTTTTTAATGAAAAATCGTAAATGTTTTATTGATTCATAAAGTATGCAGTATATGGTTATGTATGGAATAGCATATCGGGTAAATGGCCTCCACGGTTTTGCTGGCACATACGCATTCTTTTGTCCAAATTGTGCATGACCGTTTTGCAGTTTTGCATAAATGTGGCTGAATTTCGTTGATACAGCGCTCAATTTGCTCTTTCAAGCTTCAAGG
The DNA here is from genome assembly GCA_945910035.1 of Brachypalpus laphriformis. Classification (NCBI taxonomy): domain Eukaryota; kingdom Metazoa; phylum Arthropoda; class Insecta; order Diptera; family Syrphidae; genus Brachypalpus; species Brachypalpus laphriformis. The sequence goes on along the minus strand of OX246753.1, from coordinate 111,919,419 downwards.
CTTGGGTGGTTGTGGGCTTGTTGACATAAACAGTATACTTCAAAAACCCCAAAGAAAAAAGTTCAACTGCGTTAAGTAGCATGATCTGGGCGGCCAGTTCATTTTCATTTCATTTCATTTTTTTATTCATTTATTCATTTAACGATTTGCTACACTGTAAGAAACAATATCTTATATATAGTAATAGCATTCAATAGTTCAAATAATTCTGATCATCAAAACGGGAAATTACATGACCAGGAAATGACTCATGCAGTAATTGGATTGTTTCCTCGGCTGTATAACATGGAGCACCGTCTTGTTGACACCACATGTCATCTACATCCATATCTTGCAATTTAGGTACAAAAAACTCGATTATCATGTTGCAATAGCAAGCACCATTAACTGTTATTGCCTGACCAGCCGCATTTTCAAAGAAGAATGGTCCAATGATGCCTCTAGCTCAAAGTCCACACCAAACAGTGACACATTGTGGGTGCATTTATTCCTCAAAATCACTCGTGCAATTTCTGAACCTTAAATTCGACAATTTTGACGATTAACAAAGCCGTCAAGATGAAAATGAGCCTCATCGTTGAAGATGATTTTGTTTGAAAACTCAGCATCCACTTGTTGTTGTTCCATAATCCATTCAATGAACTCTCTTCGCTGTGCGTGGTCAGTAGAGTTCAGCGCTTGAGTCAATTGCACTTTCTATGCATGAAAATGAGAATTGTTCGTGAGAATACGCTGTAGAGAGCTTCTCGAAATGTCCAATTCTTGACCACGGTGCTGTTCCTGGACTCTCGACAACACTCTCACGAAGTGCTTCGATGTTTTGTGTTGAACGACTTGTTGAAGGATGGCCAGAGGGTCTAGGATCATTAATTGTTCCAGTCTCCCTGAATTTTGGAATTAATCTCTTCTCAGTTGATGAAGTTAAATCACTATTCCGACCATATTTTGTACGAAAATTGCGAATTGTAGCTGCCAAACCTTTATTATTTTTAAAGTATTGCTCAGCAATGAAAACGCGTTGTTCTTTCGTGTAGCACTTCATTTTTAATAACCCTGAACTGTCACGCTGCCTTTTTTTTTGTTGACAACACTTTGCCCCACAAATGACGCAAAATTCAAATCTTGCGTGCATTTTGGTACACCCTTTATAGCGCTATAGACAAAGCCAATTATACGAAAAATTCAGAGCCGGAGTCAAATGACATCTGCATCCTCTTCATTGTATCCAAAGATTTAGTTAGAACGTGCGTGATAGACATGTTCTTAAACTTAAAAATAACATCACATATGAGGTTCATCTTAGAACAAAGTATAAACCCTAAAAAATATCATGGAAAATACGTACATATGTATGTACATACTAAATATATCCCTCTCCGAATTTGTGATAGGTTTAATGTCGACCTGTATGCGGCAGCAAACAAGAGGCACTAGGAACATCGTTGGTACCAGCCTCAAACTCATGCACAGAGTAGGGGCAACCACGGAAAGGATTCCGGAAACCCACAGTAAGTTTTGGAGATTACCCACACCTGCATTAGGTTTCTTAATTTAAACCCCTTATTATTTATGTAGGTCTTCACCTTAAAACGAATTCCGATGTTTACGTGTATAGGTATACGAGTATAATGAAATGTATCACAAGCTGTCTTATGAACTTTTGATTCTCAGCGAACTTTGTGCCTTTTTGGTGTGAGGATCCTTAACTAAGTATGTAGGGCTTTTTCAGTCATCAGAGATTCGTCGTTTTTCCTTTAAAGTGGTATAGATGAGCTAAAACTATCTATTTCAAGATTCAAAACCAATTTAAAGTTTCAATAATTTGGTTTATCTCATGCAACACAGACGTATCTACAACTTGAATTCGGGAAGGGATATCAATGTTAGAATATCTATCTTCTTCTTCTTCTTCCTTTTATCAGCGAGGTTATGATCCGAAAATAAGGGATCACAACCCTCCCACTTCACCGCATTTCTACTGATCCGCCTGTGGGGTTCGCCTCAGAATATCCATCGAAGGCTATATAGTCGTAGACATCAGATCGAATGTCAATCAACAGAATGCGTAATGATCTTTTAATAATCTTGGTAATCCAAGATAGAAATTTACTTCTAATAAAACCGGTTCTAAATTTAATATCTGAATTTAAGCATATGCTAAGAGATGACTATCAAAATATTCATATGATTTTTGTATTGACCGGTTTTCGATAATAAGCTAATTCTAGGCTATTTATCAGCCGCTGCTATCCAAAACCAAAATTTAAGCAATATATGACGTTCCTAGCAATAGACAAGCTTTCCGAACGTTTTAAATAAATTATTTGTAAAACAAAACGTACATTTTTTAAAAATATTTTGTCTACATTTAAAACCGAAACAGTTGCAAAGGACTGCATACGATTTTATTGACTTTATACAGCTTTCCTTTCGCAATTGTACAATATTTTGTCTAGCTAGATCATGCGAAGCGTCTAAAGAATACGAGAAAGCATCCGTACTGGATGACAAATTGGACTAAGGAATACATAAAAATGCTCTTTGGCGCCCCCTATGTCGTAAACCCATCAGCAAAAGGAGGGAGCTTACAAAACTAATAATTGTATTAGAACATACGGAATTGAAAAGCCATTAAAACAAAAATTGTTAATAATAATTTGCTTTGGAACTTTTCCATAGATACTTTTGCCGTACATCAACGGACCTTCCTTGGTCTATGTGTGTTGGCGTAAGCTGGCAGCCATCTCAACCTTTCCCGTAAAACTTTTTTCCACACAGACTAATACTCAAAGATACAACTAACTACTTATTTATGTCCTGTCATCCCTCGGGGGGCATAGAGCGTCAACAACACCTGCGCGCCATCGTTTTCGGAGCTCTGCAACGCGTGTTAACTCTTTTTACAGCTTGCCCCCAAAGTCCGAGATTCTTTCTCAACTGTTCTGTGCCACGTGTCTCTTGGATGCCCCGCTGTTCTGCCAAATTGAATAAGCGGATTTCATTGCACGACATTTTGGACAAAGAAACTGTCTTCGCGCCGCAAGGTGTGACCAATCCAATCCTTTTTACTTTGTTTTATAATTTGCGCGCACTCAAGGGGTGATGAATAGCCTTAACATATTTTTACACAGTGCTGGCATTGGAAAGGATAGATACCTAGAGAAAGAGAAAGATTTGGTGTAGTGGCTTGAAGCTTAGATGTTTATGCTTCAGAGAAACTCCGGGGGTGGCGTCCAGATAACTATTATGTTTTGTCGTTGCTTCTGATTCACAGTATTTTTTTTCCCGATAACCAATATCAAAGGAATATCTATCATCCAACAGAGCGAACAATTTTTCCACCCATATGACCAAAATACTGCCAGTGTAATGCCCTTGCAGTAGTGTTCACACAAGCTTTCGCAATTGATCGTGCTGATTTTATAACATATGTATATTTCATGAGAAATAAATAAATACTTGCTGACTTAAGGATTTGAACCATGAACCATTAGCGTGGCAACTGTCACTTTCTTCGTCGTATGATGACGTCAAAAGGTTCCTGGCCCATTCTCATATGAAGCTGTTGGTTTGAGATACGATTAGGCCAAAAAATCCTTGGGATGTTGCGTAGAAATCCATTGACGGCTTACGAATAATAGTGGGGCACATCTTCCACGTACTACTCCCATGCAGTAATACCGACTTGACATTTGAGCGAAACAGTCGCATCTTGGCTTTGCTGCTGTAAATATTGCTTCTCCAGGGGTCGAATCGCGTCCTGCGTCAACGGATAACTGGTGACGTAATTTGTATTATGTTGTTGGTAGATCTAGCAACAATTAACATATAAATTACGTGGCAAGTTATCTGTTCACGACATCATCATCTGTTCAACCTTCACTTTGCTGATTCTGTTCTCTATATTAAGATTGGTGCTTATTTTGGCCGAGACAATACTTCCTAGCTAAAGAAAGTTGTCAACTTTCTCGACCTGATGTACAGCAATGTTTAATTGAACGCTGGTATCTGTAAGACTGAGAGCTTTGGCCGTATTTGTCTACCGCCCCAATTTGTTTTCCTCAGTTTTCAGACTGTGGACCATTTGACGCTTTTTTTTTTTGGTTACGCCAAAGGATGTGGTAATCTAATAATTCTAATGATACTAGTAGCCCGGGCCACTAGATTCGCAAACCCGAATAATCGATGCCAGGAGTGCGCCTACGTACTAATCCACACCCGCACACTTTTACCACTCCCCCCTACCATTTGATGTAAGTCTAGTCATCTGTGTGAATGCAAGCAAATCATCGTCCGCGTAGTCTATTAAGATGAGACATCATTGTCCACTGTATGCTGCTTTTATTTGACGTTAGGGCTGTACGGAGAACATCACTGATCATCACTAGAAATAGTAATGGTGAAAGAATGCAGCCCTGTCGCACGGCACTTAAAAATAAAATATGTTTGGCGCAACAGCTCTTTAAGTCCCAGGGCCCAGCTTCTCGCAACTACTAGTGTTGTGTGCATTATATTTTTCACACGAATGGAAGGGATCTACAGTTTAGTGCCATATCCGAAGGGCAATTTGTTTTGAGAAATGCCCACCCAGCACTTTAGACCTTGAATTCACTAGACACCTTACCTTGCAAGGACACAAAGAGTTTTACAATTTTTGAACAAAGGATAAGAACCGTTTTTAATGTAATTTTTTAATGACACTTCAATACAAAACCGACTATAGTTATCTTATGAACACGAACAAGTGTAAATTTCCTTCCAAGTACTCGAATTCATCTCTTTGAAGAAGTTTTGCATCACGTTATTGCTTACTTAACACACTAGGTATTTGGTCGGCTAATAGGGTCAATATTGGCGATGTTTTCTTGGTAGGGTATATACCCCTGTTTTAAGAGTTAAAAAAAGAATCAGAGTAAGTATAATTTGTCAGCGTTAGATTGTTTATGACTTGAACGTGTACGCTGGCACAGCTGTGAAATACATGAAACACACAAAATTGACCGAAAGTAAAGAGTTCAATGATGAATTTAGAGAAAGGGCGGATAATTATTAATATTATCAATTATTCATTCTTTTTAGTAATTATGCTTCTATGTTCAGTAGTAACGGAAGTACTGTATTAATAAGGTATGTAATTCCGAGCAAAAAAAAAAATACTAGGTAGTACAGTAGCACTTACGAGTAGCATCCGTTTTGCGCCTAAGGTTCCGAGAAAAGTTCTATAAACAGTGTTCACTTTAAATTTAATTAAAAGATGTAAAATAACGGTGGTGAAGTTTTTTTTCAACCTAAGATACAGACTGAGCGATTAACACCCCTATTATGGTTAGCGAATCGAACGTTCGACTCAAGTCGAACTGCCAGGCAAATTACTTCTGTCGCTCTTGACACTTCACAGATGACATTTAATAGTTTTTTCCTTTGTTAGCACTTATTCTTTATTCGAATTAAAATGTTTGCTAACAGCAATACCACGACAGAAGCAATTCGCTGGCAGTTCGACTTGAGTCGAACGTTCGATTCGCTAATCATAATAGCGGTGTAAATGTGGAATACAATATTAGCTAAATGGCCGCCTCAGCTTCGTTGCAATTGTTAATAGCTTTGCAGAAATTTTCCACCACGTTCGAATTCGAATATGTATTTCCTTTGAACGGGCATTGGCGTAAGCCTTATCTCTCATATATTCACAAAGAAAGAATTTCAGTGGTGTCAAATAGTATGATTTAAGCGTCTTCGTAACGCAAAATGACACGTCCAGGAAAGCGACGTTTGAGAACTGCCTCTGCAAATGTTCAGCTCATATTTGCAGTGAGTTTTCAATAATTCTATTCAAGCGAATATCGATCTACTGCTTTGACTGGATTGTTTTTACTTGACAGCTGTCAAATATGACAGCTTCATCTGTAGCAAGTTAACAAGTAGCGTGAAATTTAAAATCAAGAGGTTAACATGTAGCCGTTTGTGATGAAGCTGGAATGAAGATCAACGTGAACAAATCGTAAGTAATGGTCGTTTCCAAAAAACCCATTCAGTGCACTCTGCATGTTAGTGGAGTCCCACTGAAGCAGGTGGAGAAGTTTAAGTACCTCGGGGTTTTATTCACGAATGATGGGAGGAGCAATGCCGAGTTATCCTGTAGAATTGGCCAGGCTAGATCAATTTTGAGAGAGCTTGGTCAATCTGTTATAAGGAAGGCCGAACTTAGTGTTCAAGCTAAGCTATCGGTTTTTAACTCTGTGTATGTTCCAACTCTCACCTATGGTCATGAAATTTGGGTAGTAACCGAAAGAATAAGATCGCGGATACAAGCTGCCGAAATAAGTGCGCAACACCAGAGTACGCGAGGCGCTCAACGTTGAGCAGCTACTTCTCCGAACGGAACGATCTATGCTTCGATGGTTTGGTCACGTAGTGCGTATGACCCCAGACCGGCTTCCAAGACGCGCCATGGTTGCCGTGCCATCAGGTAGGTGACTTCGCGGAATGCCTAGAAATAGATGGTTGGATCAAGTCCGACATCTCTCCTGGAGCCGCTTAGGGATTCCTCCTGATGAATTGGAGTCAATGGCGGAGGATCGAGAAGGATTAGCGGGCCATTGAAAATGAATGAATGAATGAATGAGGTTAACATTTGATTCCAGGCAACTAATCCGTCAAATAAAGTTCTGTGAATTATAATAATTACAGGCCTTACGATCACTCTATGATTGGCTGAGCTTTTACTTATTGGAGTTGCATCTAAAATTCCACCACATGACGAACCGTTTCGCTACACAAAAATTAAAAGGAAAAATGTGTAAACAAATACTCGTTTCTTTAAAAGAACCATATTATTAATTGATCAGGAAAAAAAAAACTCAAAATTGGAGTTGGATTAGCTCGAGTGGCTTTATTTGGAAAATCCTATTATTGCACTGCTGTTGTGTCTTGTTCACCAACAATAACTATTTTGACAACCAAACACAGGCCCATTTTGAAGGCTAAACATCTTGTCGAGTTAGATAATATTAAGTAAAGATTCAACAACAAGAAGAATGCCAGAAGCGTACTTGTTAAGTAATTTTAGTTGCCCTTCACTCACGATTTGGTATTGCAAATTATGAAGAAGTCAAATGTTTGTAGAGTAAAAGTTTTGTGTTTGTTTGTTTGCAACTCTTTCAGTTAAAAACTACTTACCCGATTGCAATGAAACTTACATTGGCATATCAGATATTATATTCGGCATAACATAGACTACATTTGTTTAATAAAATATGAGCTGAACACCGATGTTAAAAGGTATGTAAGTTGGAGAAATGCATACCTACGTAAGTAAATATGTTGGCTAAACAGGCCTTTGTATATTTTTGCAACAGTTCGTGTGTCCTATCGCTCGCAGTTAGATCTTTGTCAAATTGTTAAGAGAAATGGAAATCTTTTTTGTTTTCCGGGATTGAACTTCCAAGCTTGCGTTTATAAACCTGTCTAATGCACTGTCTCCTTAGCCACCTACTTCGGGGATTGAACTTCCAATCTTGCGCTTATAAACCTGTCTAACGCACTGTCTCCCTGGCCACCTACTTTATTTTAGTCTATGAATATACATAGTCCATGGTCTTCTTCAAAAAAGTGTGGAGAACCCTTAGGGATCTGAACCTTATGACAAGATATAGCAACAATATATATTATTTGAATATTTAAACCGGAGTTGGACTTAACAGTATTTTTGCGTTACGCAAACAGTTCCATCATGAAACTTCGAACAGCTTAAAAGGTATACATAAGTACTTCCCAAACAAATAATCTCAAAAGACCTCAGGTCCCAAAAGGCGTACAAACTAATTTTAAAATGTGTGCAGGTGCTATCTAGTGGTACGTTGTCGCTCTAAGTTCTACTTCATCAGGCGTAAGAAAGCTCTGTCTGTTCATACGAAAATAAAAACCATTCAGTCATTTTTGTATCAAAAATGTCACTTACCCGCAAAAATATATCATCCACGGAAATATGTATGTTCAAACCCACTTAGCTCATTTTCATGATAAAATAAAGAAATCGTATGAGCTCCACACTTCCCACACGGACGACAAATAGATCCTGTATCGCAAATTAAATCCAACAATCTGCCAGATAACTTCACAACCCATGGCTAATTGCATTCGCAAGCTATCAAATATGTGTCGCTGTCGCGCACAACAACTATAGGTGGCAAACATCCGCATCAGAACATTCTCCAACGTTCTAGCGTTAAATATGTGCAACTGATTTATTAATTGCTCTTTGTTTTTCGCATGTCGCGCTGTACTTAAGCGTGAAACTCATTCATTTTACAGTGGAGCGGAAAAACGACAACCTTATCAGTCGCCGATAATTTCAATTTAAAACGCGAATTCCTTTTTTCCATCATCATCCCCATCCCCTATCCCATACTATATAGGATCAATTCTCCCTCAGTCTTGCGTCGTGGCGATGGTGGTGGCAGCAGCGGCGTCAAGAGTAAGTAATTGATTCTCGTGGATTCCTGAAGTATCTACGAAATTTCCTCGGAATGGGATTAAAACACGTCCATCATCAGGCAGAGAGAGAAATGAAAACAATAAAAGATAAAGCAGCTTTATGTGTTTGCGTATGCTGTGTGTGCGTGGTAAGCCTTGTTGTGGGTGGAGGTGGGGGCGAAGAAAACCACCCCCGAAAAAATAACGCGCACACAAAAGCGAGCACTCTCCGCTCGTACGTGAATAGAAGGAAGGAAAAGTTGACTTCTTAAATTGATACGTAGAGAGATATTCTCCGACCGAACCGGGGGCGTTATGAAGAGGAAGGAAGCGTTCGTCGTTCTGCAACGCTCGACGTTCGTCGCCTCTCGAGAAAGTGAAACGCAACCGTCTTCGTGTACCGCAAAAGTGTTATTTCGTTTTATAGCCGGCAATCGTAGTCAAACCCCCCTCCGCTCGTGGTATGCGTTACGCAATCTGTATCTGTGGGTGGCAGAATATTGAGCCAGGATAAAAAGGACTTTATTCCAAATCTCATTTCATTTATTCCCGGGGTAGTTTTCGAGGATTTTTCCTTGTTGTTGGTGTTCTTCCCTTCTTTCATTTCACATTGAAAGCAATTACCAAGAGGACTCCTTCAGCTTCTGCTGCTCCTTCCCTACTCCTTCGTTGTTTTTCTTTCTATCTCGGGTGTGTGGTTATGGAGCCAAAAGTCACCCCGAAAGTGTCCAAACAGAAAAGGACACAAATCCGCCTAACGTGACTCTTTGAATTGCGAAATGTGGACTTCTTTTCGGTTTTTCAGAGGGTGGCTGGGACGAAGTGGGTGTTCTGGACAATTTCTTTTCTGTCGTCCTTTCTTTTTTTCTTTTTTTTTTTTAAGTAAATCGATTTATCTTTCCTTTTTTTGTGCCACACTGCTGCCCAAGATGAGATGGTACACTATCCTCGTCGACCTTTTGTGCCTGTGCCGCTTTTTTTTTGTCCGTTCTCTTCCACTATCTGCCAAGCTTTGGAATTGGGGTTGGGGTTGGGGTTGGGGGTTGGAATAGATGGATGAAATAAGAAATTCTTTCTTTTATATATTTTTCTTGTCATTTTATTGGAATTGGGCTACCAGGAGTATTATAGTTTTGGCTGCTTTCTTCTTTCTTCGTTTCTTATACGGTGTAGTGTTCGCCATCTTTACTGTCGTCTAGAGAAGAAGAAAATCGATTTTATGACTTTTTCGATGGTGATGGTGTGGTGGTGGTGCTGACGGCGAGAAGCAGGATGAAAGAAAGGAATTTGGCAATTGCAAAAGGAGTTTTATTATTTCACATGTATACCCACCCACCCACACGTAGATGGGGTTAGTTTTAGTGAGATTGACTGCGAGTATTCATATAGTCAAATTTATTTGTTCATTACTCTTATTTTGTGAAGCCTTCGGGATGAGTACACGTGGGAGAGATAAAGAAAAATCTCACATATCTACTGAAGTGTCATTGATTAAGTAAATTTTTGTTGAGATTATTCTGAATTATTGCAGGAAATTTTGATTATACAAATGGAATAAAGAAACGAAAAGAATTTTGGTGTGCTTCAGGATAACAACTATTCTTTCTAGAAGAAAATATTTCTTGAAGTTGTTACTCAAGTTTTACGTCGTGACTAAAGGATCATCACCCCAGTGAGAGGTAAACTCTACTGGAGGGCCTTAAACTCACTACAAGATCTAAGCGTTGACCAGATTGGAAATATCCACAACACGTGAAAAGTCAAGACAGTTTAATGACAGTTCTAACAATGGAAGATATTAAGAAACAGTAATAGGGGACTGATTCTTCTGCAAATCTAAAACCAAATCACTTACGAAACAACTATGGATTGCGGTTTACTTTTCTTTTAGTATACAGATCTATTCAATTCCAGTTGACAGCTGTGGTAGTAGTCTGGTTTCGTATGTGGATAGTAGGTTGCAAATACCCTCCATGAGCCTTTCTACTACTGTGTGGACTTGTACAACACTGGACACACTGACCGTCTAGCCTATCTACCCAAGCTAATGTGTAGAGAAAGAATCAGACCTTTTGGATACATTTTGGTATTCTCATGTAGCTAGAAACAGTAGCTGTCATGATGCAGAGTTGAAATGGAGCTGGCGTACATCTACGTACATCTCATTTCGGAGCCAAGATGAGGTCTCAAGCTTCAGCATTGATTCGCTTAATGTACGTACTAACGTCATTCTTCGAGTTCATAAGAAGATAACACAGTGTCTCAAACTATCTTAGCCTCGTAGTTACCTATCGTGACATTCTGTCCTTTTTGGGTAAGCTTTAATATTGAAAAAAAAACGCAATGTACTGTTTAAACCGTTTTTCGACATCGAAGATCTCGGTGTTGTTATTACCGACCTTGATTGAGCGGTATGAGCTCATCATCGCCACCCCAGCGGACGAGCTTACGACAGATGCCAATAGAAGAAATGGCTCTGTAGATATTGTTCGTTTCGGTGCCCTGAGCACCTGCGTGTGAGGCCGAAAGTTGTCCGATGTATGAGTCCAAGAATGTCCCATAGTGTGAAATCCTTTTAAGCCGCGAAGCGGACCACCCAAGGGCTACTAAAATATAGGCGCCTATAAATTCAAAACGAATTTCAAAATTCGGCTTTATTTCTTACTTACTACTTATATCCTTTAACCCCTCGGGGGGTATAGGGCGTCAACCACGCCTGCGCGCCATCGTGTTCGGAGTTCTGCAACGCGTTTGAGCTGCCTCCAACTCATTCCTAAAGAGCTCGATTCCTCCTCAACTGTCCTGCGCCACGTTTGCCTAGGGCGTCCCGCTATTCTGCCTGCCTGGGTGAGCGGATTCCACTGCATAGCGCATTTCGCAATGGAGTTGTCTTCGCGCCGTAGGGTGTGTCCAATCCATTGCCACTTTCTTCTTCGTATAGTAATGCTTATAGGTTCTTGGCCCGTTCTCAGATAAAGTTGTTCGTTGGAGATGCGGTTCGGCCAAAAAATCCTCAAGCCTTATTTCGCTCAGCTTTATTTTACGTCACCGTTCGACTCTATAAATGCTGTCATAGGCGGCCTCAAAATCTATAAAAAGATTATGGGTATCGGTCTTAAATTCTTGGATCTCCTCAAGGATCTGCCGTAATGTGAATAGGAATCACTAGAGTGGATAGTGTGATACTTTATCACCTACATTCTACCATCTCCTTAATAAGAAGACATGGCTTTGGCGAACTGGAGGAATTTCATCAGAAAAAAATCTTTACTGCCACTTCTCTGACGAAGAATAAAATATCTTGAGGCGCCTAATTCCATTGTTTTTCTGTGTTGCAAACTATGCATTCAAAACTTAATAGGATAGGTTATTAACATTATACTAGCACCAGAGTTCGGTTCAGCGGCGATAACCGGAAGGAATCATTAACAACATAAGTTAAAGTTGGTAAAATATGAAATGGGTGTTACCATATCTAAAAGAATTTTAAATTATCTACGACGGATATACATACGTGCACGCGGAAAATTGGCTTAATAGTCACATTTCTTATTTTTTTTTTTAACAAACTCGTTCTGCACACCGGGGAGTATTTACTGCAAGAAGTATGCTATCAGGGGAATTTGGGATTCAAAGCCGGGTCCCACAAGGCTGTCTACTAGCGCCACTACTTTTTCTAGAAATTGTGTACGTATTATAAGTGGTGTACTCGTACTTCGCAGTGCTTTGGCGGTAGAAAGTGGTGGAATTCAAGGTTATCTTACAATGTCTCGATTCTTCTTCTTCTTCTTCCTTTTATCAGCGAGGTTATGATCCGAAAATAAGGGATCACAACCCTCCCACTTCACCGCATTTCTACTGATCCGCCTGTGGGGTTCGCCTTACAATGCCTCGATTGGAGTCTACTATCGCACTACTATCGCAAAATAATTAACTTGCTAGGATACAGGGGGCTTGAAAATCAACTCTGTAAAAACTAAGCAAGTAAACATTAAGCCTGCTTTCGGTCGACGGTGATATTAAATTCGATGTTTGGATCCGAAACGAAGGCCTCTCAAACGTCGACTCAGTATTGCCTGAGAAAATTTGGGTTAGAAAGTTGCCAAAGAGGAGGCATGATAGTTGATAAAAGCTAAAGAGATATGATATGTGTACAGAGTGCGCCATCTTTTATGTCGGTATGTGAATATTGAATAAATTAAAAAAAAAATGATTTCCATATGTGTATGAGGATTTTTAAACAACTTGCTCCTTTACAATTTATTTGGACTAGTTTTTGAATACAACATCAATCAAGTGGCTGCCTCTATTGACCAAAGCAAAATGTACCCTTCCCGGGCGGTATATCGATAATTTCGGCTCGAATGTTTGCCTTGAGCTCGTCAATGGTCTGAGGCTTGCTGGCGTACACTTTGCTTTTCAAATAACCCCACAAAAATAAGTCCTGAGGGGTCAAATCTGGAGATCTGGGTGGCCAGTCAATGTTGCCATTTTTTGACAGCACACGTCCAAGGAATTTTCGTTGCAGAAACTGTATTGTTTGATTTGCAGTGTTGAAACCAATAGCCATCCACACCTTTTTCACACATTTGTGGGCAGACATAATGAGCCAACATCCACCGATATCGATTCCCATTGACTGTTTCGCCTTCTCTGAAGAAAAATGGCCCAATGGTGGTTTTGGCGCAAACGACGGACCAAACAGTCACTTTTTGTCATGCAATGGTGTTTCATGGATCTCGTGTGGATTCTCCGTTCCCCAAATGTGGCAATTTTGCTTGTTAATGGCGCCAGAGAGTGTGAAATGAGCCTTGTCCGTCATCAAAATTTGCTTCCAAAAATCAGGTTCAGTGTCAACCATTCGAGCGACTGTTTGGCGGTATTCCAAGCGACGTGGACGGTCTTATTCTTTGAATCAATTGCACTTTATACGGAAATAAATGCAAATCATCCTTCAAAATGCGTCGCAAGGTGGTTCCACTTACGCCAAAATGCTGGGCGCGGTGACATGTGGGTTCTCGGAAACACTCTCTCTTACCGCTTCAACCATTTCATAGGAACGTCTTGGACGTTGATGAACGGCATGTCGACGATCCCACTGTCCCGTGCTCAACAAAATTCGACACCAAACGACGAATAATGTGCTCAGACGGAGCTTGTTGGCCACGATATTTTCGAGGAAATGCACGTAGAGTTAATACAATTGAACGACTATTTTCAATGTACAGCGTCACTATTTCGGTGCGTTGTTTCGGTATAAAGCGATTCATGGTCAAAATTGTACTGAATTGACGTTTCAAAAACATGTCTGCTCAAGTCAATCAGTTGATAAATGTCAAAGTTATTCAATGTTTACATACCGACATAAAAGATGGCGCATCCGTTACATATATTGCCAGAAATCGTGCGCGGTGGAGCGTAGCACGGCAGATACCCCGAGATCCATACAGGAATATAAAATACAAATACAAATATTTGGCGCAACAGCTCTTTAAAGTGCCAGGGCCTGGCTTCTCGCAACCATTCATGTTGTGTGCGTTATATTTTTCACACAAGTGGAAGGGACCTACAGTTTAATGCCGAATCCGAACAGCGATTTGAGAAGCTTTTTCGTAACAACAATACTCTCGGATGTTTGCCAGACGCTCGCGAAAGGTGGGACCGTAAAAAAAATTGTTGGTATTTTTCTGGGATTCGAACTTGGAACCTCATGCGTAGTGATCCTTGATTATACAGGAATACAGAACCTTTTCAATCACATAGAAGTATAGCAATTTTTGGAGTACTGTACTCAAATCTGCGAAATGTTAGGCTTAGATCTTAACGTGCTTTACACTTTTTTCAATTTATTGCACGATCCGGTATCACTACTGAACCGTACGATTTACTGAGCCAACTTTATTTAGATCACAAAGATTCTTTTGTAAAAATAATCAGGACTTACTAACTAAAAGTGAGGATTCATGTACTTCTAAGTACGGTCAATTAAAAACGAATTAACTACGGTATAATATCTCGGAGAAGATTGGTAGACTAGGCTCGGAGGAGAATTTCTTACGATCTGAATCCGTGACATTTGTGCTGTCGCTCATCACAAAAGACTGTAATTATTGGTCTTTTGATGGCCCACTATGCCTCAATGTGCTATGCTTAGGCAACACTACACTCTGCGACTCTTGTGGTGATGGCGACGAAACTGCGAAACACTATCTACGGTTGTCATGCCTTTGTTCGTATCAGGTGGCAGATCTTTGGAGCAGATATGATGAGTGATGATATCGTAAGCTTCCCATCCCAAAAAAGCTTAGTCGGCTTTGTACGAAAATCCTAATACAGTGAGTAAAACAGGGTTTGCATCTTGGACCACCTACGTCTGAGTGCTCCAGTGGACTGTTTGCTTATTATAAGGAATGGTGCGTTCCTTCGAAAACCTTTAGGCAGCTGTTCCAACGTTAATGGTAACAATAGTTCACCGGAGACGAGATCTTGTGTGTTAGTGTAGAGCAGTGGTTCTTAACCTTTTAGTGATGAGGGACCATTTGATAAAATTTCTGTCTTGCCATGGACCACCAACTGTTTAGAGGTAAAATACAGTAAATGTAAATGAATAAAGGGCTGTTCTATCTATAAATAAAACACGCATACAATTGTTCAAAGCCAACAGTATTTTAGTTTTTTTACGACAATTTTACATTATTGAGATAAGTATATTATTTTAATGAGTTTTTTGAGACTGCATACTCTTTACTAACTTTTGAATCCTTGAATCAGTGTTACTTAAAGTCAAACGCATGTCGGCACTGGCATCCAACCGATTTCGGTGCTTGTTTTTAATTATCAGAAGCGCCGAGAACCCCTGCTCGCATACATATGTCGATGAAAACAAAGTTAGGTGACGTATAGCAATTTCTCGAATCTTTGGAAAAGAAATTGCCTTTTGTCTCCAAAAATCTTCAAGATTAATTCCTGTCTCGAATGTATCTTTCAAGTTACTTTCGTTTTGCATTTTAATCACTTCTTCTTGAATTTCATCAGGCACCTCAGAAACGTTTACAATGAAAGGATTGCGGATCAGTTTCCGAATACCGTTGTCCTCGCAGTCAGGAAAATAGCGATTGAATTCACTTTTTAAGCTTTTCAAATGAAGTATAATATTATTCTGTATTTCTCCTTTAATCTCACCACACTGTCCGTCAATAATTTGATTCAGGGTATCAAACGCAGAAAAGTTGCCTCTTTCGATTTTATTGATCCATAGCTCAATTTTCGGGATAAATGCGCTGATTTTGTCTTCATATGAAAATATATTGCTGGTGCCTAGCAACGTAAAATTTCCTGACCCTTGCAGTTGAAGGTTCAATTTATTTAGTTGTTGCGAAAAGATCTACCAAATAAACACAACGTATTTGAAATTTGGACTCACAGAATTGATCCAGCAACTCTTTGTTCTTGTCAGTTAAGAATGCTTGTACTTCCTCTCTCAGTTCGTACAACCTTGACAGCATGTTTCCTTTGGAAAGCCATCGCACTTCCGTGTGAAAAAGCAGAGTTTCGTGTTCAGAATTCATATCAGAGCACAATTGTTTGAAGAGACGAGTATTCGGTGCACTATTTTTTATGAAGTTAACTACTTTTATAGCAGTTTTCATCGCAATAGCGAAGCATTCCGGGAGCGTTTTGGCAGCCAGTGCTTGACGATGAATAACGCAGTGTGTCGTAATTGCAGCTGCATTTTTTGTTTTTATCGGCGTTGCAAGACCAGAGCGGGAACCAAGCATTGCAGGAGCACCGTCCGTACAAAACACCGCAAGCTTTTGCCAGATAAATTCATGTTTCTCCATATATAGACTAATTACATCCATAACATCTGCACCTTTCGACGTCGTTTCAAGTTCTTGAGAAAATGGTAACACATCTTCAAATCTTGTCAATAACTTGTTCTTCAATATCATTTGACATTTTTTGAATGCGCGACTTCACTGTGTCGTTTGAAAGTGGTATATCACGAATTGTCTTTTGAGCTTCCTGCCCTAATAGCTCTTCTGCAGCTTTTTTCGGATGGCTTCGCGGACCACTTCGGGTGCTTCCAGGGACCACCAGTGGTTCGCGGACCACCGATTAAGAACCACTGGTGTAGAGCGTCTTTTGGCTAACTGATCCAACAGTCCGACTTGTCATCGCTAGAAGGATCGCTGTAGGTTAAGTTTAAAAACAGCATAATGTCGAAGTAGTAAATAACGAAATATCTCGTAAGTGGAAATAAGATCGATAGGATTGAAGGAATATTTTTGTATTTCTTTGTGCCTGTCGGTGATCTTGGAAGTATGCACTCATGCGATCGTGACGAGAGTTATTAAGGGCGAAGCAGCCCTGAATGTGTGAAAGTCATAACTATTTTTGGAAATGCTTTTCTTGGAAATAATAACTTAAATGGTAAATCGGATGAGAGGCTTTTGTTGGCAACTCGTTGAAGAGCAAAAGCGTTTTTTTTTCTTACAAAAATGGAGTCGTGAAGATCGCTTGTATGTTCAATTGATAATTTAAAACACTTTGAAATGTATACATACTCGTACATTCATCTTCTGAATGAGTTAAACATTTTTATAAAAATAGCAGACGTATGAAAAAAAAAATTTTGTTTTTGTGTAAAAAAGACTTTAAGATATACAATTGGTTCAATTCGCTGGATTAACTCTCTAGTCTAAGTTAAGGTTATTATTTAGATTGATGGCATATACAGGGTGGGCCAGCTACAAGTTTCTTTTTAAAAATGCAATTAAATGAACAAAATTAAATTTTTTTCCATATATTATGGCTTTATTAGTAAGAGCAAACATTCCCATTAATTATGGAATACAACGTCGTTCAAGTGGCTGCCTCAGCTCGCCTCGCAGTAGCGCATTCTATCACTCCAATTTTCCAAGACCTTGTTGATGGTTTCGGGCTGTAGCTCACGAATTGCTTGGATGATATGGGCCTTAAGTGCTTGAATCGTTTCCGGATTGTTGGCATAACATCGGTCCTTCACGGTTCCCCACAAAAAAAAGTCAAAAGGGGTCAAATCGCAGCTCCGAGGCGGCCAATTGACATCGCCAAGACGGCTGATAACACGATTTGAGAATTTGGTGCGCAAAAGACCGATTGTGGCATGGCGCGCCATTTTGCCTGAACCAGAGGTCGTCCAAATCCATGTCTTCAATTTCAGTAAAAAAAAAAGTCCTTAACATGGCTCTGTAACGCCCACCGTTGACCGAAACGTTGTTCCCAGCCTCATTTTCGAAGAAAAATGGTCCAATGAAGCCACCACTCCACAATCCGCACCAAACTGTCACTCTCTGTGGATGCATTGGCTTCTCGACAATAACGTGCGGGTTTTCCGAGCCCCAGATGCGGCAATTTTGTTTGTTAACGTAGCCGCCGAGATGAAAATGTGCCTCGTCAGAAAAGATGATTTTTCGCCCAAAATCGTTGTCCAATTCAAGCTGCTCTAAGGCCCAAATTGCGAAGCGATAACGAAGCGGATGGTCATGTGCTTTCAATTGCTGAATCAATTGGACCTTGTAAGCGAATAATCCCAGATCTTTGTGCAGAATTCTCCTCAGGCTAGTGCGTGAAATGTTGAGCTGTTGAGATCGATGACGAGTTGATGTTCGTGAATTGAGTCTCACACTCTCGGCTACAGCAGCCACATTCTCGTCTGTGCGCACCGTACGACGACGGTGACCATGAGTGTTGTCCACTAGCATACCAGTCTCACGAACTTTTTGCACAAACTTGCGTACAACAGGCGCGGTGGGTGCTTCATTTCGGCCAAAACTTCTTTTCAAAAAACGCACTGTTTGGGCTACACAGCACTCACTTTGGAAATAAGTTTTCAATATTTCCCAATGTTGTTCAAGCGTAAAGTAACTCATTTCGTTCCGCAGAGGTATGATACTGACTTTCTGTCAAGATTTCGAGCGGGAAACAGCTGTCAGTGTCAAAATAACCTATGATTTAAAAAGAAATCACTAGATGGCCCACCCGTTATTGTAAAGTTTAATGTTTATTGTACTATAAACTGTAATTTTAAAATACAAAATATTAGATTAGATTAGATTGCACTATGTATACTCATAGTTTGGTAAATGGAAGTGACCGTAAATCGTTAGACAATTCGATTCATCATTTTACATAATTTATTGCATTGATATCACACATTTAGGTTAGGCTGAAAGATTTTGTCTTTCTACTTTCAAAGAAGCTCAACACGCACCATGGCATAATCAAAAACGCTACAGGGTGAAAATGGTTTTCAGGTTCTTTTAAAAAATCTACTCAAACACGTTCTCTAAATGTGAAAATACCACAACGCGTTGTGAGAGCTTAAAAATGCAACTGTAGTTACTTTAGGTATTGAAAGAAATACACAGATATAAACTAAGCTTAGGGCTTTTCAGAAAAATACGTACATATGTGCATCCAACACGCGTATACATATGTTTTTCTTAAGTGATTTAAAGTTTTCAAAGTAATTCAATTTCGATTATGATTGGCTAAAAACCGTCGGCCATTTTGAGAGTTTTATGGCAAATTGTTGTATTTTTTTCACTTTACCATCCAAGTGACTTGCTGGACAACTAAACCCATTTCAAAGTGAACCTTCAATGAAGTGTGAATAAAAAAACAAGTAAAAAGGACACGAGTACAGAGGGTAATGACCACGACCCCAATGTAAGTATCAAATTACAAAGTATTATGCACAAGCCCTTTGGTGTTAAGAAGGAAAACAATGTCGTCTTAATGGCATTCAGCGCTTTTGATTCCCTGCATAAATTCCTTTCCATCGTGTTTGTATTCTTAACATCATCGAAATGCAAAGAAAGTCATCAAGAATGGTGGCAATGCAACACGTCAATTGCAACACTAATGGTTTGTGGTTCGAATCCAGATTGCAGCAAGTATTTCTCATGAAATATATAAAATCAGTCCGATCAATTTCGAAAGCTTGTGTGAATACTACTGCAAAGGCCTAACACTGGCAGTAGCTTGGTCATATGGCTGAAAAATTTGTTCGCTCTGTTGGATGATTGATATGCCTATGACGTTGGTGGTCGCGACAAAAATACTGTGAATCAGAAGCAAAGACAAAAAAATAACAAAAATCTCCCCAGTTATTTGGACGTCACCCCCGGAGTATCTCTGAAGCATAAACGACTGAGGTTCAAACCACTACAACAAATCTTTCTCTCTCTCTCTCTCTCTCTCTCTCTCTCTTTTCTCTCTCTTTGTCTCTCACTCTATCCTTTCCAACGCCCAAACTGTGTAAAAACATTTTAAAGGTATTCATAACCCAAATTACAAAAAAAAGTCACTTTAAAAACTAAAAAGCAATAAAAGCCATCCAAGTATTAGTTTTCCCTCCAATTACTCCATTTCTATCAGTAATTCTCCGTTAAACTTTGATAAAACGAGAAGATACTCAGCCTATGCATGACATGCTAGTAATAGTTTCATCGCAGAGTTTCAAACAAACAAATACACAAACTTTATAATAGTGCCTACTTACTATCGCTTACTATCGAATTGTGACACTTTATACCGCGAATATAAAGTTTGAAGCAAATCTATTCAGAAAAACCGCTGTAGTCGACCGAACAGGGCAGGCACAGCTAGAAGAAATAAATCAAACCATTTCGTGTAAGCTTCATGTTAAGCTCGTGAATGGTTGATCAATAGGAAAGTGTCACTAGCACTTTGAAAATATCACCCAACTACAAAGTAGTCGTGAGTATTTATAGCCAACTATTTCAATTCCTGTTTAAGAAGACTGTTGACATTCCATTCACATGAGGTGCCCGGTATTGATAATAAATCATTTTGAAAATGCATACATTTTTGTAGCCATCGTTAGTTAGCACATGCTAATTTATTTCGCCAGAAGCGCAAACTACTTACTTAATCGCACTAATCATCATAAATGTCAAATTGTCAGATCATTAAATGCACACATGCGTAGTCATGTGAGATAATTTAGAACTTGTTAACTTTACTACAAATGTTTGCGTTGCTCACAAAAACTATGCAATTCGTATGTCACTCAATTTGTTTAAAAAAATAATGTTCTTAGCAAACATTAGTAGGAAGTTTGTTTCTATTTTAATCCTGGAAGTAAAAGAACTGACAATTTGTAATTAAAGTTCGGTGCCTACTGCTTTCCCAATTAAGGTAGTTTTGATACTCTAAATCTAGGTACGTACTTTGGTGGTCTGAGGAAAAAAATTGTTGATTAGGTTTGCCGCTTAATATGGTTTCATGACGTGGTACACATGCTCATGTACATAGCAGAATGTTCTTATAGAAACTGTGATTTAATTCGTTTCTTTACCCCACGGGAGACAGCCTGCAATCGGAAATAATAACATCGACGATCGACAACAACGTGGCAGCAGTAAAATAGTCTGTTACTCTGGATCGGTAAAGGAATTAATTAAGTAATTGGACACATATTAACGCTGTTTTCCCAATCAATGCTCTTAAGGCCGGTTTTCAATTGGATTCAAATTTAACTCAGTGGATAAAATTTGACGTATGTCAAAAAATGATTTAAAAAATAAAAAATTGGTATATACCTACAAAAGTGGAGATGGAATTTTCCCCGCCCTCTTACATCATCGAATCGACACTCTCATTGAATCCTTAGTGCCCATCTTCAGATCTAGCTATGAACTCAGCCACATCCCATCAATATGGAGAAAAGTTAATGTAGTGTTCATTCCTAAAGCCGGCGCCAGATCACAATCAGACGCAAAGGTCTTTAGGCCAATCAGTTTCACCTCTGTGTTTCTTAAGGTAATGGAAAAAATCTTTGATCTTCACATAAGAAATTCTGCCCTTATAGAACACCCCATAAATAATCTTCAATTTGCATATCAATCTGGTAAATCTACGGTCACAGCCCTTCACCATCTACTCAGTACTATTGGAGAAGCTTTGTCAAAGAAGGAAATAGCTTTATGCTCCTTCCTGGACATATCTGGCGCCTTTGATAACACATCGTTTCAATGAATTAAGTCTGCTGCTGATGTCAAAGGCATTGACCCGCAAACTACCAAATGGATATGCTCCATGCTCAGAAGCAGTCTTATCACTGCCAAGCTTGGACAAATCTCAATCTCCGTTAGAACTACTAAGGGTTGTCCCCAAGGCGGTATCCTATCTCCTCTTTTATGTTCCATTGTAGTGGACAGTATCATAAATGACCTCAACAGTTCTGGATTTCTCACCCAAGGCTACGCTGACGACGTAGTCATTATAGCTAAGGGCAAGGATGAATCCAGCATTTCTGAACAAATGCAACATGCCCTAAATAAAGTAAATAACTGTTTGCCAGTCAGAAGGTCTAACGGTTAACCCTGCAAAAATCATTCCTTTCACCAGGGGGAGAAACTTAAGCCTTCAAGCACTATCACTAAACAATACTCAAATTGAGTTCTCAAAAGAAACAAAATATCTTGAGATTACTCTAGACCACAAATTAAATTGAAAACCTCATATAAACAGAACCACTGAGAAGGCGACTAAAGCCTTCTGGGACTGCTATAGGTTTTTCGGCAAAAAATGGGATTAAATCCAAAAATGATCCACTGGACCTATACCACAATCATCGTTCCGATAATAACTTATGCTTCGCTAGTGGGCGCCGTGGTGTAAGTGGTTAGTGTGTCGGATCACTACGCATGAGGTTCCAAGTTCGAACCCCAGAAAACACCAACAAGTTTTTTCACGGTCCCACCTCTCGCGAGCGTCTGACAAACATCCGAGAGTATTGTTGTCACGAAAAAGCTTCTCAAATCGCCGTTCGGATACGGCTCTAAACTGTAGGTCCGCTCCATTCGTGTGAAAAATATAACGCACACAGCATGAGTGGTTGCGAGAAGCTAGGCCCTGGCACTTTAAAGAGCTGTTGCGCCAAAGTTCTCTTAAACCTTCCACCCCTACACATAAATATTATGAAGACTGCGGCTGCCAGTGCTCTAAAGCTTCACCTTTTATGCAACAATACAAATTCCACATGAAAACCCTTGAGAAAATTCCGCTACTTGCTTGTCCAGCAGTATGCATCTCAGACTTCATGCCCAAAAGAATCCACCTCAATCACCCCTTCACAGTAAACATACCTGACCGCAGCTACTGGGACTATCCTCAAATCCCCCAATCAAGATCTCAAATCAATTGGTACACTGATGGTTCAAAAATGACAAATGGGGTTGGAGCTGGTATCTTTGGCCCCAACTAGAAACTCTTTACACCACTAGGTCAATCCACTACAATCTTCCAAGCAGAGGTCTATGCCATCGAGCTCTGCGCCAGAGAATGCATTAGACGAAACCTCCGAAGATCACATATTAATACAATTTCAGATAGCCAAGCAGCACTCAAAACTCTCACGTCCTTTGACTAAAAATCTAAGCTGGATTGGAATTGTCTCCAGACGCTTTTGCAGCTTGCTGCACACAATAATATCACACTAATGTGGGTCCCCGGTCACAAAGGTATCCCTGGTAATGAAGCGGCTGATAAGCTTGCCAGACTAGGTGCCCAACCACCTTATATTGGACCTGAACCCTTCTGCGGTTTACCCACCAGCCAGATTAAAATAGAGCTACTCCGCTGGGATGCTCAACCCGGCCTAAGGCATTCCAAGAAATTTATTAACTTCTCAAAAAATAGAACTAGAAACATTCTATCAATGAGCAAACAGAATGCTAAGATCCTTACTGACTTCCTAACTGGACATTGCTCTCTCAATAACCACCTCAAGAACATGGGCCGTGTTCAATCGGATTCGTGCCGTCTCTGTCTTGAAGACACCGAAACAGCCCATCACATACTCTGTGATTGCCCGGCCATAGGCAGACTTAGGCTAAAGCACTTTAATAAAGGCGTTACATCACCTTCTGACGTCACTTCTTCTTCAGCTCGAACTATTCTTAGCTTCATTAATGAACTTGAGTTCAGCTAGTTGACAAAATCAAAATCAATTAACCAGGGGATAACACAAAAGATCTTTTTAGGTGGCAGTGCTCCAGGGGTCAGTCTTCCTCCCCATCTAGCTAAAAAAAAAAAAAAAAATACCTACAAAATTAAATGCCAGATTTTTACCAATTAACTAAAATGTATGCAGCTCCAGAGCCGGTTAAATTCTGACGCATAAAGGGTATCCAAATTTTGTATTAAAACGCTTAAATTATTAGAAAAAAGTTATTAAATATGGAACAGAATTTCGGATAAATGTAAGAAACTATCAGTTTGTTAAAGTTTTTCGTGATTTTGTAACAAAAATTGCCAATCCCGCCGAATACCTACTTTACAAGGTTGAGACCGATGATTGAGGAAAACACGGATGATGTAGACTCTGGTTCCCGAGAGGGTTTTTGAACTTCTTTTATTAAAATTGTTTTCAACTAAATTAACTTGTAACAAAAAAATGTAATCCTGTACAATTTTATTTTCGGGCTTGAAATCTGCACGTCTCCATTATCTACCTCCAAAGAGATGACTAAAACAAAACTCATCCCTGGGCGTCTGCCAACCTCCTATTATAATTGAATCTGGCTTTCCAGGTAAATTCCCAAATTTTCAATTCGCCCCTGTAATTCCATTCGCCAAAAAATTGGTAAGTTCTGGTAGCTTCGGGTTGACAGCTTCGAGGTGTCTCGCAGGGCTTCTTGGTTGCATATGTTATTTTGGTTTGTGCGCTCGCCTAACAATATTTTGGTATAAATGAAGCACACAGGGTGGGCCAACTACAAGTTTCTTTTTAAAAATGCAATAAAATAAACAAAATGAAATTTTTCCACGTATTATAGCTTTATTAGTAAGAGCAAACTTTCCCATTAATTACGGAATACAACGTCGTTCAAGTGGGTGCCTCGGCTGGCCTCGCAGTAGCGCATTCTATCACTCCAATTTTCCAAGACCTTGTTGATGGTTTTGGGCTGTAGCTCACGGATTGCTTGGATGATATTAGCCTTAAGTGCTTGAATCGTTTCCGGATTGTTGGCATAACATCGGTCCTTCACGGTTCCCCACAAAAAGAAAGTCCAAAGGGGTCAAATCGCAGCTCCGAGGCGGCCAATTGACATCGCCAAGACGGCTGATAACACGATTTGAGAATTTGGTGCGCAAAAGACCGATTGTGGCATGGGCGGTGTGGCATGGCGCGCTATCCTGCATGAACCAGAGGTCGTCCAAATCCATGTCTTCAATTTCATTTAAAAAAAGTCGTTAACATGGCTCTGTAACGCCCACCGTTGACCAAAACTTTGTTCCCAGCGTCATTTTCGAAGAAAAATGGTCCAATTATGCCACCACGCCACAATCCGCATCAAACTATCACTCTCTGTGGATGCATTGGCTTTTCGACAATAACGTGCGGGTTTTCCGAGCCCCAGATGCGGCAATTTTGTTTGTTAACGTAGCCGCCGAGATGAAAATGTGCCTCGTCAGAAAAGATGATTTTTCGCCCAAAATCGCTGTCCAATTCAAGCTGCTCTAAGGCCCAAATTGCGAAGCGATAACGAAGCGGATGGTCGTGCGCTTTCAATTGCTGAATCAATTGGACCTTGTAAGCAAATAATCCCAGATCTTTGTGCAGAATTCTCCTCAGGCTAGTGCGTGAAATGTTGAGCTGTTGAGATCGATGACGAATTGATGTTCGTGAATTGAGTCTCACACTCTCGGCTACAGCAGCCACATTCTCGTCTGTGCGCACCGTACGACGACGGGGACCATGAATGTTGTCCACTAGCATACCAGTCTCACGAGCTTTTTGCACAAACTTGCGTACAGCAGGCGCGGTGGGTGCTTCATTTCGGCCAAAACTTCTTTTCAAAAACGCACTGTTTGGGCTACACAGCACTCACTTTGGAAATAAGTTTTCAATATTTCCCAATGTTGTTCAAGCGTAAAGCGACTCATTTCGTTCCGCAGAGGTATGATACTGACTTTCTGTCAAGATTTCGGCATTTAGCTTTGGATTCGTCTAAGAACTTATGGCATCGAACTTTTAAATATGTCACAGAGATCTCACATCTTAGTTCCGGTGTGAAAAATTCTCTTTAATATGTCATACCAAGTTTGTTCTCCCGATGTTGACCCCACATATGCTTTAAGTCCTGCTTGTCTTGTTACTATATTATATTAAATTCTTCAAGTAGTTTTCTAGCCGTTTCGACAAAACTTTCCCAACTCCTTGTAAGTATTCTATTTCCACAGTAAATATACATACATTGTTACTCGTAATTTAAAGCACATTAAGGTCTCGATAATTCGAATTAATTATTACAATTCGTCACTAACAAGCATAAGTCCATTTTTTTCAATTGCGATTTTCATCTCAATACAGAGCCAGTTGTAATCCTCACCTGGAAGTACGTATATGAATCATGTCTTTACATGTGACAGCTTCTCTTCGGGGTTGTTTTCGGAACGACTAACTGCCTAGATTTAGATACATTTCTTGCAATCTTAAAGTATATACACGATATAGCCGTCGTACCGACTTGTGTTGTACCGACATCGGCCAACTGTTGTATACAGCAAACACATTATATAATCTGTGTAAGATTTACGTCAAGCAGACATTTTATTTAGTCATTTTACATATACTTATTTACTTAGATGGCGCTACAGTCCGAGCTGAACCTGGGCTTCAACCAACAAACCTCTCCAGCCAGCACGGTTACGAGCCAGCTGCCTCCAGTTGCGCACGCCAAGTTGGTTGAGGTCCCCCTCCACTTGTTTGCGCCACCTACCGCGAGGTCGTCCTCTCTGTGCCGTCCGTCCGGGGTGGATTCGAAAACTTTCTTAGCGGGAAGGTTGGGCTCCATCCGCTCTAAATGACCCAGCCATCTTAGTCGCTGTATGTGAACTCTTCTGGCTAAGTCGATGTCCTTGTACAGGCCGTATAGTTCGGCATTGTACCTTCTCCTCCACTCACCGTCTATGCAGACGGGACCAAAGATCGCTCAAAGAACTTTTTTCTCAAAACAACCAATGGCATCCTCATCAGGTTTTGTCAAAGCCCATGCCTCTGCGCCATACAGAAGGACTGGGATGACTAGTGTCTTATACCTAAAGAGTTATCTTAGTAGTTGGAGATAGGGCTTTGCTACTCAATTGCCGTTTTAACCCATAGAAACAACGATTGGCAAGAGTAATTCTTCGTGTGATCTCCCTACTGATGTCATTTGCGAAGTTCCCCATAGAGCCTAGGTAGACAAAATCCTTTACTACCTCAAAATTATATCTGTCTATTGTGGCGTTCTGTCCAAGACCGATGTTGGGTGTCCTTTTTTGTAGACAGCATATATTTTGTTTTGCTTTCATTGACCGCTAAACCCATCTTTACTGCCTCGATCTCAATATTCGCAACTTCCCACTGTCGGCCCACTGAGTTCTTCCGAGTATGTCAATGACATCAGCGTAAGCGATTAGTTGTACAGGCTTGTAAAAGATTGTACCTTCGGTGTTGGTTTGTGAGTTTCGTACAATTCTCTCAAGTATTGTACTATGTTAAAGAGATCGCATGATAGCGCGTCACCTTGTCTAAGACCTTTGCTGACATCGAATGGTTCGGTGATGTTCTTACCGACTTTGATGGAGCAGCGAGAGTTCTCCATTGTCATTCTACGTAAACAGACGAGCTTGGCAAGGATGCCAAGACTAGACATGGCTCTGTATAACTCGTCTCTATCCATGCTATCAAAGGCAACTTTGAAATCGATGAAGAGGTGATGCGTATCGATTTTATATTCATGGGTTTTTTCCAAGATCTGCCGCAGTGTGAATATTTGGTCAATGGTGGACTTTCCCGGCCTGAAACCGCACTGATAAGGACCTATCAGGTTGTTGACGATCGGTTTTAGGCGTTCACATAATACGGCAGACAGGATCTTATATGCGATATTTAGGAGACTTATACCTCTGTAGTTGTCGCAGTTCAGAGGGTCTCCTTTCTTTAAGATCGGGCAAACGATGCTGAGGTTCCATTCATCGGGCATACTTTCGTCCAACCAGATTTTATAGATCAGCTGGTGCATGCTCCTTACCAACTCATCTCCTCCTGCCTTGAGAAGTTCAGCGGCTAGGCCGTCGGCTCTAGTAGCTTTGTTGGATTTGAGTTTAGATATAGCTATCCTCACTTCATTCTGATCGGGTTGACGGAAATCTTGACTGTCATCGTCGCTGTTGAATGGCTCATTCTGCCTGACAGCGGAATATTGGTAATTTTACATATACACCCCATATAATTTCCATACAATCTGTGCATGTGACAGCGGTTGTACAGACAAGACCACGCGACCATACAATATCGGTAAAACGGTCGGTTGTGTGGATATACACCATACAGTTACCGTATACAACACCAAAGCTGTCAAACCGTTCGTTGGTACAACAGTTGTATCGTGTATTTCCCACTTAACGCTTTAAAATGCTTTCCTCAAGAATTAAATTTCTGTGCCTTAAGCTAGCTCTATATCATAGAGACGGATTGGCACTACGGATTATCGGGTAATACGTCAAAATCGGTATTGAGATGTATTCATGCAATTGCGGAATTACAAATAATAGGTCCATTCGCGTACTCAATCTAAAGCGCTTTAAGGTACTCTAAAGTGCTCGAAGTGTATTCGCGTACTGAGCGAACATGACAGATAAATAGAAAAATTGATAAGTAACGAGTAGCGAGTATTACGCTTCTGCGCCTGAATGCGCTCGAAAAATTTCTGCCGGCACGAACGTAAAAACTACCAAATGATTGTCAAATTAGTCCAAGAGTTTTTAATTCTATTTCAAAAAGTCAATTGACATACAAAAATAGATGCAAAGTATCTTGAAGAAAATGCTGTGATGTGCGAATGTTCTCTCAAAATATTTTTTTTAACTTAATATGAACCTGTTGGTTTTCACACGAGTTTAATTTGTTCACTACAATCTTTTTAATGACTGTTGGCTCGAAATGTCTCGCTATTCATTCGCATACTTCTGCTTAGATTTTCTGCTCTGAGAGAGTTTTCAACGCTATCAGTACTGCTAAAGGGCAAGCATTTTGTGACGAATATTACTTTGAACTGGGAGAGAAAAACTCAAATCAGC
This sequence comes from Brachypalpus laphriformis, assembly GCA_945910035.1. Lineage (NCBI taxonomy): Eukaryota > Metazoa > Arthropoda > Insecta > Diptera > Syrphidae > Brachypalpus > Brachypalpus laphriformis. The sequence continues at coordinate 111,890,802 of OX246753.1, read as the reverse complement.
TACTAAGTAATATCCAGCTTGTCACAGTCATCATTTAGCGTGGTGTTAGTTGTAAGTATTGTGAATATTTATAAAGCCTAACACCTTACACAAAAACACTGGACTGGACTCTCATCATGTCATATTTGACAAATGATTAGTTTTGGCCCGGAAAGCACGCGAACGGACCTAATGTAAGCATTACCAACTTGGTTCGCATCTATTTCTGGTACTGCTGTCAACCTAAAAACTTAAAATTTAGACCGTGTGTCAAATGCAGGTTAAATTTTAGCCAGTGTCTAAATTTTGACATTTGCTGAATAAATATGAATTCTCGTTTGAATGCGACAGCGTTTGCACATTTGTACCGGGGTTAAGGGGTTAATGGATAATACGAGTATTACACACAATAGCAGAAAGAAAAGTGGTGTGTTAACACCAAAGAAACAATTTTTTTGGCAACAGCCAATGAATGGGCTAGGCACGAATGGAAGGGACCTACAGTTTTGTGCCATATGCGGTGGGCAATTTTTATTTTGGTTTTGAGGAGCTTTCTAGTGACAACAATACTTTCGGATGTTTGTCAAACGTTCGCGCGACAGATGGGACCGTAAAAAAGCTTTTGGTGTTTTCTAGAATCCGAACACTGAACTAGTGATGAGCGCATTCGAATGATATAATCGATTATAATCGATTCTTCCAATATCTCGAGACACCGTTTGAAATAATTCGAATGATTTACTATACCTACCTACATACCATACTTCTGTCGAAGCAGCGAGAACCAAGAACTAACGCAAAGGGTAAACATCTTGAAAGGGTAAATATCTGGAGACATCGTTTAAAATCATTCGAATAATCTACTGTGTATACTTACTTCATAGTTTTTTTTTTTTTTTCTGTTTGTTTATTTATCCACTTATACACTATTACTTATTATATTGTTTAAATAAACCCAAAAACTACAGCAATAATTATAACTTATCTTATCTATCTGACCTGAAGGGTTCTCAATACTTACAATATGATTTTTATATACTTGGTATATTTTTATTATTTTTTATTTTATTTTATTTATTTTTTAATGCTATTTTTATATTTTGTTTTAAGGAGAAATGTGGAAAAACCTTAATGTGGTTAAACCTAACTTAACCTAACTTAACCTACGACAGAACCGGGCCCTGATATGCGATCTCCACGTCGTCTATACAAAGGATCAGCGAATGACAAATGTCATTCCCCTTTTAACCGGCGAACCAAAAATCACATACCAGGGCCCAGTCCTACTTAACCTAAACATTAGCTTCAACCCAGTCGAGCCACCAGTATTTCTCCCGATTAAACCGGTCGGTGTTAATTATATCCCCTTCAGGTATGCTTACGCAGTATCTTAGGACGGCATTTCGATCACCCAAGTCAATAGGCCTATTGAGAATACGTTTATCCATTGCCCTTCTAGCAACGTGATAGATAATTGGCACGTTCGTTGAGTCCGATAAATAACCGTGTGCATCCAGATGCAAGAATGCCTCAGGTGGTATATATCCACTCTCCATAGTATGTTCCACCATACTGGACTCGCATAAGTCAGGATTGGACGAACGAAAGCTTGGTAACATATGCCCTTCACAACGGATCTCAGATAGTTGGAGTAAAAAAGGCGTTTGAGCGACATAAATGCTGCCCTTGCCTTTTTTAACTGTGTATTTATATGTTCATTATAGTATAAAAATTTGTCCAAATGGACACCTAGATATTTCACACCAATCTTTGATTCGATGCGAAGACCATTAGGACTCATGATTCGTAAATTTTTCCAGTTGCGTCTCAAGTCTGAATTACCGCGTCTTACTGGGGTGCGGAACAGTATAGTTTCACATTTCGCGTCGTTGATCTTAAGCTTCCATTCGGAGCAAAATGCTTGGAGCTTATCAAAATTATTTTGAAGTTCACCTTGAATGCCTTGTATTTTTGAGCCACTTGCATACAGAATAACGTCGTCAGCAAACGCTAGAGAATCATCCAAACCCTGTAGCGTTTCGGAAACATATATGTTGAACAGAAGCGGTGCTGTAACTGTGCCTTGTGGGAGCCCATTGGTGACATTAAAAACCTTAGTCGTCGTGTATTGTCCATCTGTTACCACGAATTTCTTCTCATACACCATAGATGGAATCATCTTTATAAGATGATGCGGAAATTCATATCTGATAAGTTTATATAAAAGCCCGTCGATCCAAACCGTGTCGAAGGCTTTTTCGATAACCACCAGACAGGCAGCTGTACTTTTTTTGGCGTTAAGATTCCAACTAACGTCAGAAATCAATTTTGTAACAGCGTGCACCGCCGAATGATTTCTCTTGAACCCAAATTGGCTCCGCGGTATAATCTCCTTTCGTCCGCACACGAACAAAATGGACTTACTAATAACAACTTCATAAACCTTCCCGATATTAGGCAAGAGACTTATTGGCCTGTAACTGGAAGGATCAGGAGGATCCTTCTTCTTTTTGATTACTGGAAAAACCTTCGATGTTTTCCAATAACTCGGGCAGTAGCAGTTGTTTAACATATTATTAAATATTACGCAATATTGCCGAATAATTTCGTCCGGTATATGTCTTAGAATAATATTGGGAATGTTATCTAAACCACTTGACTTTTTGCTATTTAGTTTCCTAAATATGTATGTCAGTTCGTCTAGTGTTGTAAAGTAATTGTCAGTCTGTCCATCTGCTAGTTGGTCCGCTTTTATTCGCTTAGAGAATCTCAGAAGAGTTCGTGTTTCGCTGCTGCGAAACCTCGACAGTTCGTCATTTACTTCGCTAGTTCTGCAGCTTGGTAGATCCCTAGCACGGATTGTCTCAAAATGAGAGCCGATTAAGTTTAGCTTGTCCGCTCCATTATCTATAACGAAATGGTTATCCATAATGGGGCAGTGCTGGCTATTAATCTCCGCCTGAGAGAGAAGAGACTGGGAAGACAGTGGAATTTTCAGTTTTAGAATTTTGGTAATGTTCCGAGGCTTGAACATCTGATTAATTTTAGGAAACATATTCCTGGAATCAGACTTCAATATATTTCCAGCGCGTCGCCTACAATAATCGTTGACACTATTCTCGAACTGCTTTTATCAGTGTCTTAACATTTCTCAGAAGAGATTTTAACCTTTGCAGCTCTAAATTGGGCAATTCCCTTTGAAACTGACGTCGTATACGATTTATCTGAGTGATTAAAAAGCTTTTGTAGATTTGTAGGGTTTTATTGTCACGGTTTAGGTAACAATAGTTACTTCATATGCATATATACGTAGCACTCATATCTCGAATGATCATTCGAGAACCGAGAGCTGAGACATGAGAAAAGAGACATGAGTGATGAAATATGAGAGACGAGATATGAGACACGAATAATTGTGTATACTCTTTGCTTTCGTTCTTGGTTCTCGCTGCTAGAGGAAGTAGGTATATCTACATCATTCGAATGATTTTAGACGATGTTTCGAGATATTTACCCTTTCGAGGTGTTTACCCTTTGCGCTCGTTGTTGGTTCTCGCTGCTTCGTGGGAAGTAGGTATAGTAGATCATTTGAATGTTTTTAGGCGACATCTCGAGATATTTATCCTTTCGAGATGTGTACACTTTGCGCTCGTTCTTGGTTCTCGCTGCTTCGTAGGAAGTAGGTATAGTAAGTCATTCGAATGATTTTAGATGATGTCTTGAGATAGCACTCATATCTCGAATGATCATTCGAGTATACGGATCACTTGAGTACTAATGCCTCGATTCTTGAAATCTTTCGATTATGCCCATCACTACACTGAACCGCACGCGCAGTAGTCCGATATACTAACCACTGCGTCACGGCCGGCGCCCACTGAACCAAAAAGAATAAAAAAGTTTCCCAATTCGTTCGCCAGTGTTCCCCAATTGTTTCTGAAAAAAAAAAAACTTTCGGAGATCTTTCTCATTAATATGGGTAGGTAGTGTTGTTACTCAAGATGATCGACCTTAAAGCCAAAGCGTTAATAGCGTCACGCTATATCGTGAAATCACTATTCAGAAGAAATACAAAATCATTCAAGACAGTGGCAAAGAGATTCTTTTCAAAAATAATGAAACTTTTGGAAGTTTGAATAGCTTCTTGTATTCTTCCGTCATGTATGGGAAACTTGAAAAACATTTGGGAAATATTTGAGAAACAAAAATCGTTTCGACGCCGAACAAATATTTCCAAATTGGTTCAAATATGTTTGAGAAACAATTCGGAAATACTTCGTGAACATTTCAGAAACAAAAATATTTCTCCATCGTTCTTGCAACTGCTTCTCAAGTGTTTCTTTGGACATACCTCCATAAGTATCGAATTCTGTCACCAAAGCTCTGTATACTTATTCAACATCGAGCGGAGCGTTAAAATTTACGGATAAACTACTAAAACACCAAGTCAAGTCCTTAATCTGAGTCAACTGCAAACAGATTTTCGAGAGATACATACATATTTCCCAATATATTTTCCAGCTAATCAACCCAATTTCCATTCTCTTTTCCGCTTTCGAAATTGGTTATCCTTAAAAATTGAGTGGGTGGTAAATATCACCTCTATTCCAATCACAACAGTTTTTCGGGCGAAAGAAAAAGCAAAAAAAAAAAATCAGACACCACTTGGACAGGTCCATTCGACTCTATCGGCATTTACACCATATTTCTCCTCGCTCGTCCCCAACTGCATACCACCATGCCATCGACAAACGAATTTACAAACAATTAAACACACAGCCAAAGGAGAAACAAGAAAAAGAAGATAAAGTAAAAAAAAAAGAAGAAAATCCCAGCGAATTCCTCCTCTCACACATGTGAGGCAAGACAATAAGCAGAACCGTGGCTCTAAAAAAAAAACAGGATGACCAAAAAAAAGCAAAAAAAAAAGAAAAACAAAAGAAACAAGACGACCAACGAACGGACACACAAAAGAATAGGAAAAGAGCCCGCACAGCATACAGCAACACCATCGTCCAACACCAAAGGAAGGCACAACAAAGAGGAGAAAAAAAAACCCAGATATTTACTCAAGTGATTGGCTGAGGGTTGCCAATCGGTCGCATCGTAAACCGTACCCGTGCACGGTACACAAAAACGAAGGAGTGGCTTAAAGTACACACAATTCACACCACTTCAGTACCAGTCAATCGTCATCGTCGTCCTCCTTGGAGTTGTCGTCCTCTTCATTGTCGGCCGTCGTCGTCGTCGTCGTCCTCGTCCTAGTCGTCATCGTATCCAAGTTGCTGGTGTCGTTGTCGTCGCCTGGTGTTGTTTAGCCTCCGATAGATTTTCACTTTGAGTATCCTTTGTGAATGTATGTAGAGAGTAGTTACTACACCTTCTTCTTCTTCGAGAAAGAGACGTCAGAAAATATCTTTCCTCGACCGGGTCTTTCACCCTCCAAAAGGCAAAAAAAAAAAAAAAAACAATCCAGCTCTCAAACGAAAAAGAAGACAAAACTTTATATGACACCTCTGGTGTGTGTGAGCAGCGACAAACAGCAGCAGCATCTAGAGGAAACAAACAAACACATTGAGCCCGTCTTACAAATTCTCACACTTTGACAGTTGTGTGGCGGATGGCTGTGCAGACATTTTCCTGTGGATTTTCGTTGCCCTTTCTGCTCTCTTTGTACTTATCTTTTGGATTTCATGTGCAAAAGATGACACCGATTAAGGGAGGAATTTTCACACAAACAAAACGCTTGCCCAACGCAGAGTCCAACACACATGTGCGCTTTGACAGATCGCTCTTTCCCCACACACAACACACGGCAAAGGCACACAAAAACTCCCACTCACTGAGAAGAATGGATGAATGATTACAAATTCTATTACTACCACCAGTACAGTGCCATTCCATTCGAAGAATGAACTCAATCCGAAGTGTATAAGTGCATAAACTCTGATACTCTGCTGTGATGGTGGTGAAAATTGGGGTTGGGGGCAGGCCAGACTGCTGCTGCTAAAAGAATATGGGGCGGAATAGGCGCTAGTCAAACACCAGATCAACACCGTAGGTGCGATGGTAAACACGACACTTCCAAAAGTACTAAAGAGAGAGCAAAAGCACAAAAAAAAAACTACTCATTGAATACACAAAAGAGAGATGTATATAGCTCCTGCACAGATACAGAAAGGAGAGACTGAGCAAAAAAGCAAAAACTCACCACAGGGTGGGGGGAGGAGGACAAAAAATGGGAAAAAGTGAATTTTTTAGACGTCAAGTAATATATAATTCACTGACGATGCTTAAATGAAGTGACAGAGGAGTATTTAATTAAACTTTAGTTGAATTCACCACAACGTCACCGCCGCCGAGGTGAAAATCTCTGACAGCAGGAAACTCACTCGCCGACGGCTACAAAATTTGGTGACAAAAAACGACCCCATATATCTGACACAAACATATTATCCCACCCCATTTCACACCGGTGACAAAGTTCCAGCCCAGCACCTCGTATATCCATAAACACCACGCACACATTTGCACACAAGGCGCACACTTCTATGCAAAACGTCAAAGTTAGCCATATTTGCGCGCCGCGCCAACGGATGACACAAGAATACGACGGCGACAACGACAATCTTCATTGCATCTCGTCCTCAACTCTATTGCCATCTCGTACACTTCTTTTGGCTGGGATTTCATGTGACACCCCAGCGTGTGTCGGTGTGTATGTGGTGTGCGCGCTCTGGTGAGGGAGGGGTGCAAAACCAAACCCGGTTGGTCACCATTTTTGTATCTATTCTTAGGACTCCTGCTCGTGTTGTTTCTCTTTTTTTCTTGTATTCTCGATCTCTGTCGACCGGTTGGTTGGGTCGGTGTGCATGTGTGTGAGTGTGGTTAAACTTGTCGCCTCACACATAGGCACCCGAACAAGGTACAAAATGGTCAGACACAGAAGTCGTCTTTCTTGTTTGATTTTTTTCACTTTTTTTTTTGTGCTCGCCTATTGTGCTCTCACTCTGTCTTACCTCGGCGGGCAAATCTCATGGGAGAGCAGGGCAACTAGAGAATCCACACAAATCGCTGTTTGACACTATCGAGGTGAGAATGTGTGAGTGGGGATAATCCGTGGCGGCTTGGTGTCAAGTCTTATTAGAATTCTCTTGAGTGGTTTCTTGTTCGGTTTTATTTTTTTTTATTTTTGTTGCCTACTGCTGTGTGTGACAATTGTGTGTCGCGCAATCTTTTCCACCTCTCGCAGTCACAGTGTCACAGAAAGAGAAAGACATACACACCAGCGAGTGTTGGTGGTGGTAGGTTTGGTTTTGGGGCTCCATCTATCGGACTGGCGTAAGTGTAATTGCCTAAAACACTTTTTGTGTGCTATCTGCTGTCTTGCTGGTGTTAGTCTTATTGGAATTTTCTGGTATCTGGTTTTTGGTTTTATTTTTCTTGAGTAGTGGGTATGCAGCGCTGAGTGTGTGCGAGAACCGTGACAGTAGTGGTGAATTATTGGTGAAAACAAGGGGGTTGCATTGTATTGGAGATTGTATGTATTAACCAGTTCGTAAGCGACCGGCGTTGCATTCATATCGTGTGTGTTTACCTTTTTTCTGTCGACACGTTCGTTGTTTTTTTCCCTGCTGCTTCCTTTCTTTCTTCATCGTCCACCTCTTGTTGTTATAATATAGCCCATACCGGGGGGTTTATATTGTGTGCGTTGTATTTGTTGTTTGGGGCGCGCAGGAAGAAAAGTTTCGCATAATTGTTTTTTGAAAGCTTTTGACACCTCCGCTGTATGGTTAAATGTGTTGTTCTCATTGAGAAAGGTAAACGTTTTGTTTTTTTGTTGTGAGTATTTTGTCGGTTGCTAGTACGTCTTACCAAATAAAAAATCGTTCATTATTCCAGCTAGAAATAATACAAAAAAGTGTGCAAATAAAAATAAATGTTGGCAACTCGGCTAACGTCAAAAAGTGTCATCTAAGTGCAATCCTCTCAAGTGTTGTCGTGTTCTATTTTTTTTTTGTTCTTTTAGATATTTATCGCGTAACTTTTGTGAAATAACAAATTTAAAAAAAATATATATATATTGAAAAACGAGTGGGAAAGAGAGATAGAAAGTGAAAGCGAGTGAGAGAGAGAGAGGGTGAATTTTTGTAGTGTTTCGACTTTGGTGTCTTAAATTGTAATGTAATGAGATACGACGTTCAAGAATTCATTCACCAATCTGAAGATCCAATCAGTAGGTTCGCAAATGGGATGGCATATCATCCATTCCTGCAGCTTTCCCGACCCACTGACTTCAGCGTGTCATCGCTGTTGACGGCGGGTAATCAACAGCAGCAATCAGCGACGGCCGCTGCGGCATCTATTTCACCAACATCGCCACTACTTCACCAGCAACAACAACAGACATCTCTAACGCCTACAATTGCCGCCGCCCAACAGCAGTTACAGTGTGGCGGACAGTCCTCCTCGCCCGTGGGTGGACAACAACCTCAGCTGTCACCTAACGTCACCGGCACCAATAACAACAATAATAACAACAACAACTCAACTAGTAATAACAACAATAGTAGTAGTAGTAACTCCACCAATAATAGCAATAGTAATAATAATAACAACTCGTTACCAACGCATCAAGCGCTGGCCGCTGCGGCGGCCGCCTCCGGCCTAGGGCACCATCCGCATCATTCCCATCACTCACCGGTACCGGGACATCCGGCGTTGGGACATTTGCCACAGCAACCATATTTTCCTGCTGCTGCGTTAGCTGCCCTGGCCGGCAGTCCCGCCGGTCCCCATCCTAGTCTGTATCCGGGCGGTTTGTTGCATAAATTTCCACCGCATCATCCGCACGCGCATCATCCATTGGGGACGCCGTATACAACGGCCGAAGACGTGGTGCTGGCATCGGTGGCAGCGCATCAGTTGCATCCAGCGATGAGACCATTGCGAGCGTTGCAACCGGAAGACGATGGAGTCGTTGATGATCCCAAGGTAACCCTGGAGGGAAAGGATTTGTGGGAGAAATTCCATAAGCTGGGCACGGAGATGGTGATAACGAAGAGTGGAAGGTGAGTTTTTTTTTGCTTTTAACATGAATTTTAATTTTATTTTGGGAAAGTTACATTTGCCGACGGCAAAGTAGAGGTCGGGTTTTAAGCCTTCAATTTCGGGGAAAAGTCATAATTTTGACGTTTTCCATGGGGGATTTGATTTTTTACATTGCAAGGTAGGAGAATGTCAGTGCAGTTTGACAATTGAAAGTTGAATCTTTGCAAATGTCAAATTAAAACGAAAGAGCAACTACTTCATACTGCATCGAATTTTCTTGTAGATTTCGCCAAGAGCTGGATATCTGCTAAGATACGAAATATCAAATGTATGCCACGTGTTGGTCTTAACATAAATTAAAAAAAAAATATTTTGACAGTTGACAATGACTTTAAAATGCACACAAATGTCACTTTCTTTGATTCATTACTGAGCTTAGGCAGCATCTGATTTTTTAAGCTTCATAAACTGGGGTTCAGTTTTGGCAACTGTGTGATTAATGTCAGTTTGGGGATAATTTTGACGTTGCACAGCTTCTGAGACGGCTTAACTTTGATATTCCCCAGCTCTCAAGACACTACTTATTAAAGTTCATAAAACCTAGTGACAGAGTGACTAGAAAGAATATGTGTACGCACAGAAGAATGTTGACCTCCAGGAACACGACGTAAAGTGCTGACATTATTTAGCGCAAACAGAGAACTTTACTTTTGGTTCTTCATAACTCATAACGCTTTCGGGAAATATGAGAAACGAAACCAGTTTTTATTTAGATTACGAATTGCAGTATTCGTTCCGTCATTTAAAACCGTCAAGTTGACGCAAGGAAATACAAATTTGACACTTGTCAAACTCTGTGATCAAATTAATGTCTAGATTTAGTTCTTTTAGGTAAATAGAGAGTCTACAAATGGTCAAGTTTCTGAAATCTGAAGTGACAGGAGATTATCATTCAGATGTCAATGGAGAAATAAATTCTTCGTAAAAAATAGGTATCGTTAATGCGTTAAAATGTGTGCATAGGTGCCGGGGGAATGTATTCCCGATAGGGCTGATTATTGTACTATCTTCTCCAATGCTAACAATTCGTGTGTCGTTAAAGAAAATTGTATCCGAGATAAGGCCAGCCTTTAACTGAAAGGTTATTCCTTTCGTATATAGAGATTCTGTAACTTTTGCGAATTTTGATATCGAATTTAAGAATAAGCAAATATACGCTCATCGAAGGCTGGTAGCAGACCATAGCATATGCTCGGAAGAACTCAACGGAATAATTCCTAGAACAACATTTCGACGTAATACCAAACAGGCCAGGATTAGAGCGCATAATTTCCATGTTTATCTGGCAACCGCAAGAACATCGCTCTAACAAAATTCTTTTTGTTCCAGCACTAGTCACATCTTTAGAACACGCTACCAGATGACATGCCTACGTGCAGAAATCTACAATCCGCAGCAATCCAAAAGCAGAATCAATAAACATTTGCAAGCGTCTCAGGCCCTATTTCAGCGTTATATGTTCGACTTACCCGGGAGAAGTTTATAAAATAAAAAAAAATATACAATTTCGACTTATTTCTACTTTTGAAAGTATCATCTACAAGTAAAAACCAGCTTTCTTTACGAAATTTAGTGCACGAAATATTCACCCCGACTATCGTTGTGGCTTGTCGTTTTTGGACGATTTTCGAATCGAATTTTATAGCTTTTCGACGCAACAGCACGGGTGACTAGACAGCACAGTAACTGAAGATGGTTTTGTAACGCGGATGTCATGTATGATTTCCCGTAGATGAAACAACATTCCCCTTACAAGAAACAAGCGTATTTAAGATAAGGAAGGGAGCTCGAAAGTAAATTACTCGATTCCAATGTCTTGAATTTCTATTTTTTAACACCGACATTTTTCTAACACCGACAAGCGAAGATTTAAACAATTTTAACTTTGTAGATTTGTAGTTTGGATTTCTGACAGCAGTCCAATTTTAGCACTATTCGAAGGACTGTTGAATTAAGCCTGCTACTGTCTTCAAGCGAAGCTTAGCTTTAGCTGTTCTCCATTTTTTTTTGTTCAAACGGTTGCTTAGAGCTCACTTAATTTTGAACGTGTGGAGTACGCCTAAACAAATACAATTGGAAGCTGATATTTTCATAGAGAAATTTTGAATTACTATTTAAATTCTATTGAATCGAAAAAAAATAAAAATAAAAACAATAAGCGCAGTGAACTGCGACCTCTTCGGCTAAATTCTTTGACGTTGGGTAAAAAGGGTTTAAGTCAGAATTTGCAGTTACCAGAAAATGAGATTTTAAGTGTGCTTTTTATATGAGGAATTTACTGACTTCATTGGTCTCACAAAGGCAATATACATCCATCTTAGAATGTTTGGACTAAACCCCCAAGACTTACCCGCTAGGGTCCTGCATATCATTAGAGCACGGGTAGCCTTTTTGGATATCTCCTCTGTGTGTTGCTTCCACAATTGCCTGTGGATTAGTTAATTACTATAGAAAGCAGTTGTGCTAGACTTAAGTTGGTAATACCAATCGGAAAAGAAAACAAACTGACTTAAACCCATTTGCCATTTTTTGTCTTAACCCCTTAATACCTGACACTAGAGAATTAATACAGGTTTACACGGTTTTGGACTGGGGCAACCAAAAATGTGTTTTTAAGATAGTTTTCGGCACTGATCACGAATCCGCAGTTCTATGAATGAAACGGATGCATAACCTCAAACTTTGTTCCATCAGATTAAGATTTTATGTTAACTACAATGAATGCATCTAATATTACTGTAATCAAAGGATATTTGATAACAAAACCTCAACTTTTACCTCTTTCTTCTTTTTTTTTAAAACTCAAAATAGATTTGACCGGTCACCTTCAAATTACTAACATGGCCGTGAAACGTCAAACATTTTTAGTTCCACAAATTGATTTGAAATAGCACTGGCTAATTCCGGATATAGAAGAGGGGACGAAACTATGATCATGGACGAAATTTGGCGCCTAAACCTTATTGTTTTGGGTCCGTTTCACGTGTTAGAGACCAACGATAACCGCTTAGCATTCCTTCATCCCAAAAACTTTGGTAGTTTCTGTCAATTCTCTATAAACCCTGGTGTAGACTCTCTTCGCTCGTCTCTCACCCAAGTATCACCCAAGTTGTCAGGGAGAAATCCAGATGGGAATGTAGAAAAAATGGATTTTCAATGACATCCATTTCACGATAATTTTTAAAAGATTCGCGATGTACGCGCTACTTTTTCTTTTACCGAGGAAATTCTGAACGACGCTCTTAAATTATGCCCATGCTACTGCTTGTGACCAATAAACATTTAGTAAAGTTGTCGTCGTTCATCAATTTTCTAATATCTGGTCTGACGAAAATTCCCTCCTTTGGAAAGCAGCTTGATACTAGAAACCCGGTCAGTCTAATTTTGCCCGATCCCGATACGATGTAACAGCCACAAATGTAACAAAAATACTCCGCCCTGTATTTGCACGACTTCTTTGGCATTTTTATGGATTTCTTTTCCACATTAAATCGGAAAAATACGTTTTGATTACAATTGAAATTAACACGGTATTTAGGCGATTTAGGCGAACCCCACAGGCGGATCAGTAGAAATGCGGTGAAGTGGGAGGGTTGTGATCCCTTGTTTTCGGATCATAACCTCGCTGATAATAGGAAGAAGAAGAAGGTATTTAGGCGATTGGCTGTCAGTATCGCTGTCAAAACGCAATGCTACCAACATCTGTGATCTAAAAAATTTGACCTGATGGCGGAAAATGGAGGAAGGATTTGGATTTTCGGCGCTCAAAAATACGTGGAAAGACACTTTCGGATCGAAAAACTGACCGATATTTGTAAACCTCTGTAATTTGTTAAGTTTTAGCTTCGAAAACATTTTTGTATGAAAGCTTAATTAATTAAAACTGAAGCAGCGTAGGTACTAGGTTTTAGACAATTTTCACTTAAACTGTGTTTCTCCCTAATACTTTTTGCTCTTAAATTTCTAAATATACTTAAGTGTTCACACTGTATTGTATTCAAAGCAGTTTCCTCTGACATTTTGGTTAAAACAAAGACAGAGAGTATCAAACCTCGCAACGCAATTTTCACCGTCATTTAACGCAAACTTTGTCTTTGTGTAGGAAATTATGGAATTTCGATGCTGATTTCAGTGAATTTGTCGAAATTTCGAAATTTACGAAAAGTGGGAGCATAGTTTACTACATCGATTAAAAATTGAGTTCTAGAGAAATGAATCTACTATCTTTCTTCCCACGGTTAGTTAAAGCCATCGAACTCAATCATTTCGTTCGTTCCAAACCAACAATTTTGCAAAGTCAGAGTTCCCAAAATCAGTTGAAGAGTGGAGTATGGATTTCAAAACTGCGCATATCCGCTACATAATTGCCATTTATGTCAATCTTCATCGTCGGAATATCTGTTTAATGTTCAATGGTATGACGGGATAATTTGCGCTAAATATGCGTTTTCGAATAGGACCTTTCTCAAGCTAAGAAGTAAAGAAGTACATTTAGGAATGAACTGTCTAATTACCTAAACTTGACAATTTCTATTCAAAGACGATCAAATCCTTACAGTGGTTAAAACAAGAGGAGCAGTTTTCAGCGCAAAACCTTGCGCTGTTGTTCATCAAAAGCGTCATAAAACGTTAAATTTTTTGAGTCAAAGCGATCGACCATTTATTTTCAAAATAAAATTCCACGTTTTGGAGCAGTGCTTGGTGCTTAATTTTCCAACACATTATTCGTTTAAGTGTGGATAAACCCTGGAAAGGAATATGTACTCGTATGATTTAACATCAGTTTTCATTGACAACTTAATGTACCTACCATGGCATATACTACTATCTACTGACAGGATAAGCAATTTCTAGAATAGGGCTGTATTTTGGTGTTCAAAAAACACCATTTATGTGTTAAGTCCTTAATACGGATTATATTTTCAGGTAGTAAAACCTGATAGATCGCTGTCTTATGAGAAAATTCGATTTGCTTTCATTTCCGAATAGTCTTACTAGAGTGCTGGCAATAGAAACATAAATTCTAGAAGTCGACTTTAAAATAAACTTTTGTAAGTTAAATCTAAGGCTATAATTACATTTCGTAGGAAATAAACATATTAATGAAAATCAACTACTTCTATAATATATAATTAAAGCGCGCCAGCGTTTGGTAATTCTTCCTGCAACTATTTTAATGTTTCCAACACTGATCGAAAGCTTATCAACTGAATATGGAACATCAGTAATGAAACTTTTGATAAAGTACAAGTGAGTAAAACGATAGGTGGCGCGCGAGTAACATCTCGACATGACGAGCGTCAAATTTCATCCAACGGACTTTTTATGACAAATAAAATTCATAGTACGAATGCAAATACATCCCACATCCGTCTGACGGAAAAAGGCAATGCTGCATTTTGTGAATTTTTTAAATTTTGTGTTGCCCAATAAAATCACAATTATATTCCACGTTTTATTGTTGTTAAAATAAATAAAAAAAGTGCGTGCGCCAGTTATTAAATGACCCAGTGAATCGGGTACAACCAGCTAGTTGTGATTCATTTTTCTGTTAGTTAAGTTCAATGTAGATACGCTTAGTCCAGAGTAAGAGTCAACTTTTTCTAAGCTTAGACTAAAAATCTAATCGAGATTAAACAGTCGAAGTAAGTGCTTTAGTCTAAGCACAGTCTTGGCTGCATAAGACATAAGCTATCCGACGGAGAACACCATACCGTAAGCTTAAAGTGAAAGTGTGCTTAGTCCGTTTTTTTTGTCTCATATCACTTTTTGATACCATTCGAAAAATAATAGGAGGGCGAATGATTGGATAAAAAATGCTGTTGTTTATCGAGTTGAATTGTTGTAAATAGACGAAACGTACGTGTGACTTAGCATATTAAGTCCGCATCGTTCAACACAACCGCGCTAACTCCTGTAACGACAGCCAAGCGGCGCGGAGCTCAAAGCACTGATCTCCCGCTGGATCAGTTCGGAATCAGTTTTAAGCTGCTTCGACAGTTTACAAAACTTGGCCCAATACAACAAAATAAAACTGTGGTGCGTACCGGGCTAAGAAGCTGTTGACGGCAATGAAACTGCGGAGCTGCTCGCCAGAAAAGGCTTCTCTGAGTAGTTCATTGGACCAGAACCCTTTTGCGGAATATCTGATTCTGCGTTTAAATAAACCCTTAACAGTTGGGAAGGCAACAAGTGCATTTCTCACTGCAATAACACATTGTCTTATGCCTCCAAAAAAGGCAGCCGATATCCTTAAATACAGCAGAAATGACATAAGAAGGCTTGTGGGCTTCCTTACCGGACACTGCTATCTAAAATACCACTCGGAGAATATCACCTGCCGCCTCTGTCTAGGAGAGGACGAAACCGCAGAACACATACTGTGCGAGTGTGCAGCTCTGTGCAGAATTAGAAGCTTTTTCCTTTAAGAGATCAATTCTACCTACAGACTTAAAAAACTCCTTCGCAGCTGTAATTATTGCTTTCATAGGGAGAGTAGAATTACTGCAGTCCTAAATTTGGCCTCCTGGCACAATAGATCTTCCTGGTCACAGTGCCTTTACGCCAAATGAGCGTGGCCACAATTAATTAAAAAAAAACTGTAAACCGGCCGTCTTGAATAGAACTGAGTCACTAAATCCCGGCGGATCTTTCACAGTAGGTATTTGAATTATGCCATTATCTACGGTTCCAACTCCGCGAAAGTAAGAAAATAGTTAGGATCCATTAGTATCATATTATAGGCACACCGAGGTCAACATCTAGAACTGTTGCTAAGCCCAAATGATGTATTGTCTCAGACGAACTGTCTCATATAAGCGAAGCTCATAAGGACACGTATCAATATTCATAGACACAGAGCGATAAGAACCATTGCATTCTTATTCCCGGAAGACAAGATTAACAACACATGAGAAGAATATCAAACTCAACACAGATAAATTTGAAATGTGGTAGGAATATCGGTTTCGGAGTTTTCTTTAAATCATTGAACATCAACGATTCATACGCAGAAAGTCCCGGATAACTGCAGTGACTTTCAAAGTTAAGTATTCCAAATTGAGGGGCAAGCAGAAATCAGAGCTAAAGAGTTAGGCAGATAGGCCTAGAAAATGTTTAGTTGATGTCAAAATCAGAATAGAAAATCCTTGCGAAGTGAATTCCTACTATATGAGGAGGTATACTTATAGTAATACGCGACGGGCACGAGATAGCTATTCAATTTGCTGCATCCGCACTGCATCCCCACTGCAATTCGCACAACAAAATTCTTCCATTTTAAAAATTGCAGACTGAGGGGCTACTGTTAGGCTCCAAAAAAAGTAAGCAAAACTAAGAAAGACCCAACTTTACCGTCAAGCTGGACCATCTACTATGGTGAACACTTTCATTAAAATCCCACCACCCTCCTACTAAATGGTCACAAAAACCCCGAAAATGTAGGAGTTAGAATCTTTGACCTTTCTTGACTTTCTCAATTATTGGCTATTTTGAGTGGGCGCCGTGGCGTAAGTGGTTAGTGTGTCGGATCACTGCGCGTGAGGTTCCGAGTTCGAATCCCAGAAAACACCAACAAGTTTTTTCACGGTCCCACCTCTCGCGAGCGTCTGACAAACATCTGAGAGTATTGTTGTCACAAAAAAGCTTCTCAAATCGCCGTTCGGATACGGCACTTAACTGTAGGTCCCTTCCATTCGTGTGAAAAATACAACGCACACAACATGAGTGGTTGCGAGAAGCTAGGCCCAGGCACTTAAAGAGCTGTTGCGCCAAATATCTATCTATCTATCTATCGGCTATTTTGAATCTGTTGCGTCATATAATTAGACTGAACTCAACCAGATTCGTTAGCTAGACCGTTCATACTTTTTAGAACGTCTTAGTACACAACTATCTCCAAGCTAAATAAAAGTATCTACCTACGCTGAAGAAATTTAAAAGTTTTTGTTGGATACCTTGCGGTTACGATATCTTTGTGAAAGAATGATGAACTTGAGTTTAATTAACCAGCTATAAGAAGCAGAAAATAAATACTTTAAACAAAACCCTTAAAAAATAGGCGTCCTATGTGCATGCATTTGTGATCGCTTTGGAAACCTTCAGAAATCTTCTCATGCCCAAAGAAATGCATATTGAGATAAAAAGAAAATTAAATATTGTTTTTTATTTACCTATGTTAAATCCCCAAAAATGCTGTAAGAAGACGTGCTAACTCCAACACTATTTTTGACAATCGCTTACAGAAAATCTACTATCTCCAAAAAAATCGCAATATTCCCAAATCCACAGAATATAATTACACAGTGCTGCAAATTAACAACTTTTTCTCCCCTTCTCGGTTTCTTTAGTCATTTGTGGGAGTTTGGGAGCACCTATTTACGAATCTGAACTCGGTTTTTTTTCTATCACCTCAGGATTATTCGCAATACAAGATTTTGAAAAATACGCAATAATTGAGGTGCTTTGCAAAAAAAAGTCTTAGTAAAAAAATATGTGTGTAGTTGATTTGATAACTTTACAATGGCTTGTGAAACCTTGTCTTTTTTTCATGGAAGATTCTGTGGAGCGATTTCCTCTTGTTTGCCTTGTTTGGATGGCCATGCTTTATCATCCGGCAGTAGTCTGCCAGCATGCTTGTATTACATTTTTCCTCATACCATTTCTTGTATATCCTGATGAACTCTTTCACCTTGCTCTTCAGTTACAGCTCCCAATTTATCAGGAAAGTAGGTTAAATAAGAATGAAGAAAGTGAAGTTTGAGGCTCAGCAGACAACCCAATCGTTGGAAATTTTGAAGCATATTATTTCTTATTTCTTCATAATTTGGGTTCTTATGGTTTCCCAAGAAGTTCCTTATTACTTCTTTTAACGAAACCCATGCTGCCAATTCTGTAGGATTCAGTTTCCTATCAGAGTTTTCATCTTTCATTAATTTTCTTTTTTGGGGCCAACGAAAATATCTTCTTTCAGCTTAGCTTCAGATAAAGATGGGAATACTCTTTGTAAATGCTTAAACCCATCGCCTTGTGTATTCAAAGCTTTTACGAATTGTTCCACAATACCAAGTTTTATGTGCAGATGTCGTAATAAGACTTTTTCGGGTGGCACTAAGTTTTGTCGAACTATATTTTAATTTCCCGGATTCAAATTAGTTCTAGCCGGCTATATTTTTCTCGTGTAATGTTGTATCCAAAGCTGTCGTTTTTCAGTTTCAAAGAGGAGCCCATTTGAATATGTTGGGAGCCATTTCCTTGAAAGAGGAGCCACCGAAAAAGTATCAAATATTTCGGATCCTCTTTGATCGAAAGCGTTAACATTTTGTTGTTTTTTTTTTTTTATTGGATTGTGGCGGCGGCACACGGTGGTATTTCTGTCTGCGTAGCAAAGGAGCTAAACCTCCTAAAGGAGTCCTGCCGACAGCGCTGGTTGTATCCTGTTCCTGTTGTCTTACTCACATAAGAAGTACGAATAATTTATAAATCCACTTTGATGTCCTAATAAGATACCAAGCATTTTTAAATCTCCACACACAATCCACCCATGCTGATTGTAGTTGATTTTATTTATTTATTTATTTTTATTTATTTATTTATTGTTAACATTAGTGACAAACACATTAAGAAAATAATCCTTATAATTAGTGATGCATATAATTTTAGTCAATACTCTAACTAAATTTTTATGATTTGTTATGAATGGTAAGAACTTTACTACTACTTCTTTATTCACATTAAGTTACATTAATGTGTACTCTGAGGACTACTTAAAACAAAAATAAGATATTTATTAACTACCACCAAGGCTACTTAAAGTTAATAATAAATTATTTTTAAATGTATCTCGATTTTCATCAAAATCTAGCAAGTTGCAGTCAGTATCTGCTTCTCTCAGACATCTATTATACTTATAGGTTCATTTATATCATAGTTTACTCTATGGAAAGGAACATGAAACAAAAAAACATTTTTAAGTGCTCTCACAGGAGTATAAAATCCAATTAGGGGGTTTTATTAACTTTCACGGATAAACAAAATCGAAAAGTACTTTCGTCTAGTGTAGAGAGGTTGAATTCCTAATAAATTACATCGAGTGTCATACGAAAGCATATCTATGTATATACCAGCGGAGTCTGCGAATGGCAACTCTGGTAAATCGTTTTTGAATCCTTTATATTTTTAAGGCGTGAAGCTTGTAAAAATAATTCTAAATTGTACTACAGTACTCTAGAGTGGACCTTAGGAATGAAAAAAAAAGAGACTTTAAGGTATGTGGATCAGAAAAGTCCTTTGAATTTCGTAAAATAAAACCGAGCATTGAGTTACCTCTAGCAACTAAAAAGTCCATGTGACTTAAAAAGTCCAGTTTTTTGTCAAAAATGACGCCAAGGTCCCTTTTAGAAGATATAATTGACAAGGTCATATTACCAATCTTATATATAAAACAGACAGGAGAGAGGTTGCGACAGTAGGTAAGGCTTTGGCATTTCGAGACATTCAGATATAAAAAATTGTTTTTATACCAAACTGCTAATCTCTGGAGATCTTCTTGCAGAAGAATTCAATTTTGTTCAGATTTAATTGGTCGAAATATTTTTAAATCGTCGGCATACATCAGACATTTAGAATTCAAAATAATATCAGGAATATCATTGATAAGGAGGAGAAATAGCTAAGAGCCAAGATGACTACCCTGAGGAACTCCCGAAGTAACGTAAACTGGCGTCGAAAGTGTGTGGTTGATCCGAACGAACTGAGAACGTTCCCTTAAATAGAAATTGATCCACTTCAAGAAGTTGGAGTGTATGTCCAATCTAAATAGTTTTGACAATAGAATGTCATGATTTACTCTGTCGAATACCTTCGAAAAATCTGTGTATATGGCATCATATTGTAAACCATTCTCGAGGCTATACAAAACAGAATTGCAAAAAAAATTTGAAATTCGTGCTAGCAGATCTACCAGTAACAAAACCATGTTGACAAGGAGAAATAACTTTATTAAAAATAGGTGAGAGTTTATCATATACATACAAGTTTTTCGAACAACTTTTGAATGGTAGACATTTTCCAGATCGGGCGGTAGTTTGAAACCTCTTGCCTTGGACCAGATTTATGGATAGGCAATATAAATGAACTTTTCTACGTAGTGAGAAAGTTGCCATTGTCAAAAGAACGGTTAAAAATCAAGTAAGGGGGTACAGCAAATGAGATAGCACACATTTTTAAAATAATAGGAGGAATACCATCCAGCCATTCATTCATCCAGGTTTATCCATTTTCAAACTAGACAGCGGTAATTTAACCTGGGTGGAGAAGTTCATACTACCAATGTTGGCGGAATTACAGGGTCCGTCAAATGAAGTGTTACCAACTTTACATTGGCAGTACTGATGAAAGCGATAACAGCTGATTCATATTTTGACATATATTGACAGTATATCCACTTGTTAACAGGCACACGGTTGCTTGTCATTCTACGCCGTACTTAACGCGAAATATTCGAAATGGAATTCAACAGAAATAGTGTGATTGCCTTGTACTTGGCAGGAAAATTACAGACAGTCATTGTTCGTGAGTTGCAGCACCTGCGTGTAAATAAAATGTTTGTGTATCGGACCATTAAGCGTTACAATGATACTGGTAGCATTGCTAAACGCTTTCGAGGTGGTCCTGGAAAAACAGCAACATAATCCGAAATAGTCCGAAAGGTAAAGGCTCGAATTCAAAGAAATCCTCGTCAGAATGCAGCAAAATTGTCTAAAGATCTGAACGTGTCTGAATCAAACATACGGAGCATACTGAAAAATGAACTTAAATTGAAGTCGTACAAGATACAAAAAGTACTGGATTTAACACCGGTATAAACGGAAGTTCGCCTTAAAAGATCAAAAGCACTGAAAGCTTTGCACGCAGCCGGTAATCTACAGAATTTGGTATTTTCTGATGAATACATTTTTCTCTCCAGCAATACGTAAACAAGCAAAATGATCATGTGTGGTTGCAGAACAAGTCTAACGATAATTTGCAAAACCAAATTGCTGTTCGTAAACAAGGGCCTGCTTCTGTGATGGTTTGGTTGCTGTAACTGCAAACGGGCGCTCTCCGCTGGTTTTTATTGACCAGGGCGTTAAAGTGAATCAGAAAGTGTACCAACTGCAATATCAATGCACGTTCCAAAGACATCGCGATGTAGGAAAGGCAGGCCTATAAACGCCTGGATCAGACAAATGCGACGACATCGGCATTTCATTGGCCTCAGTAACCGAGTGATCCAAAATCGGCAGGCCTGCCGATATTTTCTGAGGTCAAATAGGCGAACCCCACAGGCGGATCAGTAGAAATGCAGTGAAGTGGGAGGGTTATGATCCCTTATTTTCGGATGATAACCTCGCTGATAAAAGGAAGAAGAAGAAGAAGAAAGTGTACCAACAAAAGATCTTAAATGATACCTTGATCCCTTGGGCACGGAAAAAATTCGGTGCCAACCGCTGGACATTCCAACAGGACTCAGCACCATCTCATAAAGCACGTCTAACACAACAAGTTTTACATCGTCATGTTCCGCAGTTCATTTCTTCTAAGCAGTGGCCTCCATACTCTCCAGACTTGAATCCTATGGATTTCTCCATATGGTCCATTTTGGAGGCTATAGTGTCAACAAAAAAAATATCAAAGTGTGGAAACATCGAAGTCAGCGCTTTGTCGAGAATGGTCACGAATCCCACAGGAGCAAATTCGTACAGCGTGCAATGCTTTCATCAAAAGGATTGATGCCGTCATCCGGAATAGAGGGAACTATATAGAACAGTGACTCGGTTTTCATAAAATTAAATATGTTTTTAACATGGTATCAAAATATGAACTTAAAAACTTTTGAAATAAAGAAACTACAGTATTTTGAATTGGTAACACTTTATTTGACGGACCCGTATATGTTGACGAGTCACTGCCCGATGTAATAGTAGGTTTAGCGGAAACTTCATTCGTATAAATGGACTCAAAATGTTTAGCAAACAAGTTGCAAATAATTAATATATCGGAAGAAGTTACGTCTTCATAATGCATACAATTAGGAATGCCATTCGAATGCTTCTTGTTATTGATAAAGGTCCAGAAACATTTGCTGTTCTTTTTTAAATAAGATTCAACGGAAAAAATATATTGTTTATTACTTGATTAATAAACTAATAACAGATGGGTACATAGAAATAATATTCCGAAGATAACCTCAATAATTTATCGATACTTATTCTAATAAGATAAAGTCCCTTTCTATAGAAAAATAATAAAAACGTAAAAAAATTATTTTCGACAATTGTGAAGTGATGGATTTTTTTTATTACTTTTCTCATAATCATCACACTAAAATCTATAGGAATCGCTCCTCAAAATTAAAAAGGGAAATACCTTGTAGGACAGTGTTATTATTTTAGGATATGAAATCATATTTTAAGTGAAAACAGTCCAACAGGATTTTAAATTTTCTTTAAATGTGAATATACATTTTTTAGCACGGTTTTTTGCTCTTCTGAAAATTTTGTTATTTCAGACTTGCCACACTTTAACTTTAAGCTGACGATATTACAACAGCCGAACTGTTTGATTTGCTATCACTACAACCAAAAAAAAAAAGGCTTCTAATAAATAAGTCATCCAAACTTGCTCCTACTGGGCTCACTATATGATGCACATGCAGATAGGGGATAATTCCACCCTAGACATGTACTCGTATAATTCATTGTTTCAGTTTGCCTGTTTTTCAAGTTGGTAAAGTCTTCCATTTTGTTTTATTCCCACTGAAAGTGACCGAAAATTTGTTCCAATAAGAATGGTAACGTAACCGACTAAAGGAACTCAAAAATTGGTGATTTAGATCTTTTGGTGATTTTTTTTCATTCAAGCGTTGAATTTGGAAATATATTTGCTTTGCTATTTGAAAATGAAAGACTAGAGCTTAAATAGTAGTTATAAGTAGTTATGTCTAATTAGAACGAGTTCAAAAACGAATTACTAGCGAGAGCGAACGTGAATTTGTTGGAGGAACCCTTGTTTTACCGACGGATGAAGAACGGAAAATCAACGTCAAAGCACCTCTTTTGGTTTTAAGATTCAACCGGAACCGTTTTCTTCTTCCAACCATAACTACATATTATACTTAAGCTTTAAGCCGAAGCCTGTGAAGATTTTTTTCTCTGACCCTTTCTCCAGATTCGATCCATACAAGAGAAAGTGTATCATCTACTACTATATTCAGGGTTATTTTAAAACCCGAATCGAATCGAAAATTATTCGAATTCATACAACTGGTATGGGTACAATACGATTTAACGTTGTTAATGTTGTTAACTTTGTAGCTTTTGAGTCGAATCGAATTTCAAAATAAAGCCTAATAAATCTCATAAATTCGAATGACGTGCTACTAAGTCTGTTCGCAGCAAATTTAAAAGTATTCCTCTTCCCCAGCTATCCAAATGCGAAATCAGCGTCAAACGAATTAACAAATATGAACGTAGTTAATAAAATTATAATGTGGAGTATCATTCAATACTTTTCCTTTTTCATGAATGTTTTCTATCTCAGGAGTAGATGCACAAAAAGATGAATATTTGCGGACGAAAGAGTTTCTTATTGAACGCAAAAACTCGAATTTTTCTGTTTCGGATAGTCCAGAACACCTTCACTGAACAAAGTTTATAGCTAGATGTGTTTTTTTTTAAATTAAGCCAGCAAGTAGTTCATTAGAACGTTTCTTAGCTTGTCCAATTTTTGTATTCTTATTTTGCTGGTTAATGGCATGAGCTGAAGTGGATACTTTCGTGAAATGTAGAGGCTGTAAAACTGGCAGCCGTTATTTAAAGTGCAAACATAGACGGTAGTGTTGTAGATAACACAATTTTTTTTTAAAACGACATTTTCGAAGATGGCTATGATTGAGCAATTTCAAGAATTGTGATAAAATCACTACACTATCACTACATAGTATAAAAGGAAGTCCGCAGAACGCGTCTGTCTGTACGACTGCGCTTATCTCGAGAACCACTAAATGGATTTGGATGCGGTTTTCACTGTTATGATCTACATTTCTCGGGGATTGTAGATTGTTGAAGAGGTGGGATTAGATCACCTTATCACTGCGGCCACATTTGGCCTATTGTGATTTCCTCTGATCTTAAAGCTCACTCAATATGCCAGATTTAGTGATAAACTGAACTATGCCTTTGAGTGAGCTTGCAGATAGGTCTTCTGCTTCAAGGTAGAATTTACCTAAATAACGATGACGTGTTCTGATTAGACAGTTACAGTGACATAAGATGTGTTCTGCTGATTCTTCGTCTTCGTTGCACATTCTGCAGATGCTCTCTTGTGCTATTCCATGAGATGTTTTTTCACACGACAGTGGTCTGCAAGGAAACCTGTGGCTATTCGAATCTGACTCCTCATTAATTGTAGGAGTTGTTTCGTTCTTTTCATGGAAGTATTTAGCAGAAAGATCTTGGCATGTCTGTTACCTTCAGCTTCCACTCAGTAATGATTCGCTTTTTCTTTTAGCCAATTTTTGATACAGCTCTTTGCCGTACTTACTGATAATCCACAGAATAGCCTTGGCATCATAAAGTTTGACGTAGCTCCTGTTCTAGCTAGCAGGTCAGCTTTTTTCATTTCCTTCATATCCGCTGTATCCTGGCACCCAGATGAGATGAACTCTGTTTGTGCTGGATAGTGATATTAGTTCCTAGAGGCAAACTCTGGAGTGTTCTGCAGGAGTATGGGATTGACGGTTCTCTGTTAAGGGCGATTCAGTCTTTATATACAAACTGTAGAAGCTGTGTTCGGATAAACGGTGTTAAATCAACACCTTTCACTGTGGGCGTTGGACTCCGCCAGGGGTGCGTTTTGTCACCTCTCCTCTTCATTGTATATATGGATTGGATGTTGCAGCGCAGCCGTGGCGGGGAATGTTTCGAAGTGGGAGACCTAAGGATTAGTCACCTGCTCTTTGCGGATGATTTGGTCATCCTTGGGTCCTCTCAAACTGAACTTCAGCGCGCACTCGAAAGGTTTGTAGCCGTTTGTGATGATGCTGGAATGAAGATTAACGTTTCCAAAAAAAACCCATTTAGTGCACTCTGCATATTAGTGGAGTTCCACTGAAGCAGGTGGATAAGTTTAAGTACCTCGGGGTCTTATTCACGAGTGATGGGAAGAGCAATGCCGAGTTATCCTGTAGAATTGGTCAGGCTGGATCAATTTTGAGAGAACTTGGCCAATCTGTTGTAAGGAAGGCTGAACTTAGTGTTCAAGCTAAGCTATCGGTTTTTAACTCGGTGTATGTTCCAACTCTCACCTATCCTAGATCGCGGATACAAGCTGCTGAAATGAGGTTCCTTCGCGGTGTTGTTGGAATAAGTCGTAGAGATCGAGTGCGCAACACCAGAGTACGCGAGGCGCTCAATGTTGAGCAGCTACTTCTCCGAACGGAACGATCTATGCTTCGATGGCTTGGTCACGTAGTGCGTATGCCCCCAGACTGGCTTCCAAGACGTGCCATGGTGGCCGTGGCATCAGGTATGCGACCCCGCGGTAGGCCTAGAAATAGATGGTTGGACCAAGTCCGGCATCTTTCACGGAGCCGTCTAGGGATTCCTCCTGATGAGTTGGAGTCAATGGCGGAGGATCGAGAAGGATGGAGAGTCCACATGAGCATCCTACCCCCGCGACCCTGTTGAAGGATTAGCGGGCCATTGAAAATGTATGTATGTATGTATGTATGTATGTGTAAGGAGGGCCGTGGGCGCCGTGGCGCAAGTGGTTAGTGTGTCGGATCACTGCGCGTGAGGTTCCAAGTTCGAATCCCAGAAAACACCAAAAAGTTTTTTCATGGTCCCACCTGTCGCGAACGTCTGACAAACATCCGAGAGTATTATTGTCTCGAAAAACTTTCTCAAAACAATTGTCCTTCGGATACGGCACTAAACTATAGGTCCCTTCCATTCGTGCGAAAAATATAATGCACACAACATGAGCGGTTGCGAAAAGCTAGGCCCTGGCACTTAAAGGGCTGTTGCGCCAAATATTTATTTATTTATTCAAGGTGGGCGCCGGCTATGGCGCAGTGGTTAGTGTGTCGGACCACTGCGCGTGGTTCCTCAAAAAATAGAGTTGTGCCCATGCCGCCATATTGGAAAATAGAGGCCAATAATTGTTTTTGATAATTTGTCCAAGCAAGAGTAATTAATGAAGCAGCTACATATCTATTTACAATTTTTGTTATACAATTTTTTTTTAAGGAATTTGGCAAGGCCTGGAGGTATAGTTGGTGTTCGAGCATTGGTAGGCCCCCCAATAGTGTATAGTGTATATTTTTACATTATTAGCTAAGAGAGTAGGTGTGTCTATACGTTTCGTTGCTCAACGATGATAAAGTATCATAGAACCGGTCAAAGTAGCCCAAATTAGTGAAAATTGTACAGATTGGTACAGAAAAGGGCAGTGTTTTGTTGCTATATTTGAGCTGAAAATTGTTAGTTAGTTATGTTTTAGGCTTACTTAACAAAACTATTAATGACAGTGTCACTAAATACTCTTGCTTAAAAAAGAACACAGTCAAAGTTGAATACAAATAACATTTAATTTTAAAACATTAAGGCAGACGTGCTTGACCACAGAAGTTTGGCCAAATAATGATAATGTGCGGAATAGTTCGGATCAGAGTCACGGAACAAAAGGAACATTTCAAAATGACAAATTTTCCCATGCTTGACGTAAAAACCTACCATTTTTCATTTCTAAACTATTCCGAATAGAGTCCAAGAGAGGACTGTCGGTTCTGTTTAGAGGAGGATGAAACTTCCGAACATATTCTTTGTGAATGCCCGGCACTACACTGGTTAAGGAAACGTATTCTCCACAAGGAGATACTTACTTCAGTGGAACTGAAATGCTCCGCGACTAAAGACATACTCACTTTCATAAGGGAGGTAGTACGTCTGTTAGATTAACTCCACCCCTCCGATACAATAGATCTTTCAGGTCGCAGTGTCGTTGCCACGCGGGCATGGGTTGTATAAGAGGAAAAAAAAAATTCCGAATAGAGTATTGAACAAATATTATACTAATTTCCTAACTGTTAAGCCCAAATTGACGTATATATGCGTAAATTCCATCCTAATAGTATTGAAATTTTGATTTATATTTCATGGTTCGAAGAAGAATCTAAGCAGATCCAATTACTAGAACAGATGTTGCTGTATAATAAAAAATTCTCCAGAAAATTGCCAAAATTTGCTATTCTAACTGCTAAACAATATTTCACATAATTTCGGCCGTCTGATCCTTCTCCAATCCAGCTATAACACATAGAACCCAAAATAGTTTCTTCCATGGCCGAATTTTTGAAAAACAATGCAAAACACATTCCTACGCAAAATCTTTCTTCTCCTCACTATCAATGTTCAAATATTTGTCTATTTGTTTCACAATAACGAATTGAATATTGTCACTGATTAAAAAAAAAAAATAAAGAAATACACCATCAGCTATGAGTATGTACTCATAAATAAATTGCTTAACACTAGGCTGAAGTAAACAGTCCGTGTTTGGAAACCAACAAATTAAGCAGCATATCTGTTTGTGTTTACTTTTGCAGCGTTATCTCTGCAAAAAGCCAAAGAAAAAGACAACAAAAAAAAAGAATCTTCTTCGAGTTAAATATTTATAGATACTCTTTTTTTTTTCTTATTCCTTTTCAATTTGTTTAAAACGTGTTTTTCATGCGCAAAAAATAAATAAAATATTTCTCTCACTCGGAAATAACTCCATTTTGAGGTCTGAAACATGCATTGACAAAGGCACACACAATGAATGTGTGACAGCACGACAACGTCATTTAATTGAGTCTCTGTGCTTCACATTTAAACAACAAAAGTAATTATCTTCCCTTTTATTTTACTCGTTAAGTTTCGTTTCGTTTTTTTTTTTTTTATATATATAAATTTTAATAGCTCTGTGCTATAGTGGAGTAATAATGTTTTAATGCCTTTGGCTGGCCATATGGAGATCAACGCCGATGGTGATAATTAATAGAAGATAACACTAGTACAACACTATTATTCCACTCCTGTGTATCCGCACAGAAAAAAATGTGTCACGGGACGTAACTAGTACTTTTTTTTTTTTTAGTTTTGTTTTGTGGAATTATTATAAGTAATTGCTCAATGGGAATAAAAATTCGCATGTTTTCAGTTCGCGGTCAGGCTACTGTAGGCTTTGTTCCCCTTGCTATGGTTAGTTGAATGTGAAGTAGGTAGGATTGATTGAATTTTTAGGGAGATACAGATGGGGTGGGTCAGACATTAAACTGATTTATGTGCAGTTAAAGGAAAGAAGTTAATATTTTCGGGCATTAATTGTCAAAATGGCATACAATAGGACTCTTACACCAGCTCTTAACAGAGTTATTAGGTGGAAGGGCAAAGAAGCAGATAACATGTGTTCTACACACAAAAACTGAAAAGCACTGGACTACACTTGGCTGACAATTGAAATAACTTAAGGTTTATTCTTAAACAGGAAGAATTCAGAAGCACTTTAAGTAGAAACTTGTACAGTTCAACCGGCTCTACTGTACTTCATTCCAGAAGCAGAAAGACACTCCATTTCACTACGTGTATTCGTACTTATCTACGTAGATACTAAACGAAGATTAAAGCCTCAAGAACGACAGCAGTTCGATCCAAGTACACGTGTAGATAGAAAAATTCCGCTAATCTCTAAATGAAGGTACTGGTGGATTCAAGGTACGTAGTTTTGGGGTCCAAGATCCTACGATTTTTCAGGCAAAAGCGAAGGACTTGATCAAAAAGAGCTAATGGATACAATTATCACTAGAGAGTGAAAGACATTATTTAAGTTTTCAACTACAATTGATGCATTCAAAACTAAAGTGGATCAAGTGTTACATAAATGCGGATTCTTAAGGCCGGTTCCACAGTGTATACCTAAGGGTAGGTGATGATCAAGACTACTGTCGCTTAAGTTTGTTTTATATTTCACTTAATATAGTATACTCAATTTAAATACTATAGTATGGAAAATATGCGACAACGCTTGCGAGTAAGGCAGAATGTTTTTAAATATATTATTTGAAGTTCGAAATAGCAGTTTAAAAATTTGCAAAGGAAAGTGGACTCGAAACAACGTCCCATTTCACTAAATTTAAGAAGAACTACATGAAGTACAAAAAGGCTGAGCTTCTTCCTTGCTCATACAAAAATCTCTCTCCGAAGGCTAGCTGTTATACACTTGGAATTAGTTTAACCGGTCTCTAAATATCTTCCTTCGACGCATATTCACAAAACTCAAAAATTGTTCATACTCTCAGTCGATTAAATTCATGATTAGCATCTGAATCCATTATTGCAGTTTTCTGTAAAGTTCTTAACATCTTATGCTGAATATGTCATGCCTATATGCCTGCGTTTTGAGTAACACTTAAGAACGCAATTGATCTACCCCTGAACGGAGCTTATGATGAATTGACACTTAAATGTTCACTGAAAAACCGGCAACTACTCTTTGAACATTTTAAACATTTAGTACCTACTGTACTGGATGAAGTCTAGCATTTAGCTGTTCAGCCATAGGTACGATACGATGAATGGGGCTCAAGTGCAGTGCGACCTATAAGATCTATTGTCCTGGCCCAATGGTTAACCAGAATTAAAAATTGAGACTCTTGATAAACCTCAAAAATGTCTTGGGTTCCATGTTCCAGGTATCCGCTGGGGCAACGAGACCTGGATTTGATGGAGTAATAGTTTGTTTGCGGCCACTGGGCATTCACAAAGAATGTGTTCTGCTGTTTCTCCTTGTCGGCCATAGATAGTCCTAGTTACGTTTGAATTTGCTTCTGCTTCAGTTAATTTTAACTTAATTCTTTTTCCGTTCTTTCCTTTTTGGACTTGATTCACTTTGCCATTTAACGCCGCAATTGTGAAAAGTCAAAAGTCAAATTTCAGTAATGAGGTATTCAAGTGGCATGTTTAGTTTTTCTTAATTACAAATGCAATCCAATCCCTCTAACTTAAACTCCCTCTAAGGTAAAACTTTAATCTTATTCGAGTTATATGCGTATTATTTTTTCAAACTTTTGAGAAAATACTTTTAAAGTCGAAGTCGAAAGCCCCCTCTAACTAAAACATATACTTTAAACGTGATTAACATTCCCCTCAATTAAGTTTTTCATTTTAAATAGGAATATAAAAAACTAGACAGTACCCTTGATCCTTACATTTATTTTGATGTTACCAAAGTGGGCGCCCTGGCGTAAGTGGTTAGTGTGTCGGACCACTGCGCGTGAGGTTCTAAGTTCGAATCCCAGAAGACACCAACAAGTTTTTTCACGGTCCCACCTCTCGCGAACGTCTGACAAACATCCGAGAGTATTGTTGTCACGAGAAAGCTTCTCAAAACAAATTGCCCATCGGATACGGCCCTTCCATTCGTGTGAAAAATATAACGCACACAACACGAGTGGTTGCGAGAAGCTATGCCCTGGCACTTAAGGAGCTTTTCGGCCACATATATACTTTTTTTAATGTCAAACTGACCCTTTGACTCCAATAAAGTGGACAAAAATGGCAATGACCTAAGGCAGGTTCGACTATGTGCGATTGTGACTTTTCGTGACGCTAATTGACGTTAGTTACGATTGGAACTCATAATCCTCCACATTTGCCAATTACTTAAAAATAATCAAACATAGAACTGTCAGATACGTACATGAGGGGCGCATGGCATTGGTCTCCACAAAAGTTTGCAAAAGTTCGTTTACTTCAGTTGAGAAAGACTTTCATTATGACTGCAGCACACAACCTGTTTTTTTTTCACACAGTTTACACTACTGCCAAAGACCATAGTTCTAGCTTTGTTTATGCTGCGTTTTAAATACTTTTGGGTTTTGAATTTAACGTTGAAAACCGTATTTCTATGACTCTGATGAAAACCGGAAACACATCAAAAAGAAAACAACGTATTTTTGGACAAGACCGAAAGCTCACACTGCCTGATTAGCAATATTTGACAGGTCGTACGGGAAACTGATATACCATATATTTAGTTTAGTTTATAAAATTAAAAAGAGAAACTCTTAGCAGATATCTTCTTCTATCTGTCGTGTTTTTGTCGTCTAAAATGACAAATATATGTATTTCAGTCATTGACCTAAAATCTGACTGGATAGTCCATACATCCAGTCAGATTTTAGGAATAAGCATACCTGAGCCCAAATATAATTTTTCCGTGTGAATGGGTGGTCTCTAGCTAAGTGAGGTCGGGATATCGATATCAATATCGTCCTTAACGGCGTTCGAGTCTGACGCTTTAAGTGCATATTTAGGTTAGGTTAGGCTAAAGGAAAGTGCACATAGGTGTTCCTCATGGGGGCCAAACGGTCTATGTGTTTCGTTTGTGTAACCTGTAATTTCTTTATCTTTCGGTCGGTCCAGTAGCGAACCATCCTTAGCTCTTTATGAATCGTATCATGTTCTTTAGTGAAACTTGCACAAGATCACTTAGTTCGTCGAAAAACCTGTTACCCATGTGGTGTAGGCGCTGGACACAGAGCAAGTTTTTCATACTTTCTATATCTTCTGCGTCTTGACAGCTACTGCAGTGGTCGGGTGATTTGATGCCAAGTCTTTCGGCAATTTTCCTATCGCGTGTCCTGTAAGTGCATCTATCAAAACACGGACTTCTTTTTTATTCATAGCCAGCATACTTTTGGTTCTGCCTTCATTGAATACCGATCATAAACTGCAAGATATGATACATTCGCCTCTGGTGATGCGTGCGGAGTTGATCAGCTCTCTTGTTTTAAAATCGATTTTCTTTTTAGTACTCCAATAGGAAGTTCTACTAATGTCTGAGTATGTTCTATATCTAATGCTGATCCCTTTCTGGCTAGTTCATCTGCTATCTCTCATTCCATTCTATATTGCTATGTCCGGAAACCCAACAGGGAGTTTCATCATGGGAGTTGCATATACATATTGTTCAGGGAATTTCGCCATCTAAAAAATACAAATATTTGGCGCAACAGCTTTTTAAAGTGCCAGGACCTAGCTTCTCGCAACCACTCATGTTGTGTGCGTAATATTTTTCACACGAATGGAAGGGACCTGCAGTTTAATGCCGAATCCGAACGGCGATTTGAGAAGCTTTTTCGTGACAACAATACTCTTGGATGTTTGTCAGACGCTCGCGAGAGGTGGGACCGTGAAAAAACTTTTTGGTATTTTCTGGGATTCGAACTTGGAACCTCATGCGTAGTGATCCGACACACTAACCAGTTACGCCACGGCGCCCACCCCGAATTTCGGCATCTGGAAACTGCTTTTGAACTAAAGTCCTCGCTGTCTAGTGCTTTGATTGCCGCCTGACCATCCACCCAGATAGTAATCTTGGAAAGACTGAGTTTCTTTCTGTGAATAGTCTGTGCTGCTTTTTCAATAGCGAAGACTTCGGCTTGAAATATATTGCAGTCGTCCGGAAGTTTGCAGGAGTCGTTGATTTTGAGTGACTCACAGAACACTCCAGAACCAGTTCCTATATCCATTTTAGAACCGTCCGTTCTGTTCTATACCTGTGTACAGCCATGCCCATAGGAGCTTCCACGCGCTCGATTGTTTGGGGCGAATCGCGCTCTTGGCAGTTGTGCTTCGAATGTACTCATCCAGGGGAGGAGGTTTAACATCACCTTCAAGCCTGCTTGCGGTGTTGATCTCTGTGCTCCTGTTACGTTTATACATGCCATTCGTTGTACCTTAGTTAGGTTTACTAGATAGCTGTTCTTGTCCGTTGCATTCCTATATAATGATACTGTAGGTAAGTATACGTTTGACAATTGCTGTATACATCCAGTTGATTATGGACGGACATAGGGCCCATCGTTTACCAAATGTTTTCTTATAAACGTAGAATACGCATAGTACTTTCTTTATTCTTTCTTCTGTGTCCTTCTTCCAGGTAAGCTTCGAATCTAGAATAGTTCCG
Source organism: Brachypalpus laphriformis (assembly GCA_945910035.1). Taxonomy (NCBI): domain Eukaryota; kingdom Metazoa; phylum Arthropoda; class Insecta; order Diptera; family Syrphidae; genus Brachypalpus; species Brachypalpus laphriformis. The sequence continues at coordinate 111,857,661 of OX246753.1, read as the reverse complement.
AGGTATTTTGCTGTTTGAGAAAGTTTTAGAGGAGTTTCATTCAGTTTTGGAAGGTAAAATTCATCTATTTTCCTCCGTTTAGTAAGTGCATATTTGATAAGGCATATAAAAAAGAAATGGTTAGAGCAAAATGACTCTAAAACGCTAGAGTGCCACAGGGATCTATACTTTTACCGCTATAACAAGAATCTGAGTTTTGACGATGATAGCACCTTAATAGCATTTTGGTCGAATGAATTGGAATTGCACATATTCAGGTGAAGATTTGCTTTCACCTTTTACAAAAAGAAACTGCGTACTGCACCACTGACTCAACTGTTGGAGTCAATGCATTTTCTTGGCGTCATGGTCAACTCTGGTGCTACATGGCATTATCGCACAAAAAGTATCGTAAAATCGGTGTTCATGAAGTCTGCTGTTGTGAGCAAAGAAATGCTTCTCACCGGGTTGAGTATTTTTCTCACGTATACTCGACAGCATGTAGAGGACTAACATCTAACCTCTAATTGTTGGCTGATCGAAGACTGATAGGAGTCTATACTCCATATACTGCAGACATTCCGAAGAAATTAAGGGAATGGTGCTTAAAAATAGGACTAAGCTATCACTTTTTCAAATTTCATTGTTACACAATAAGTCCTCTTTGGAATACACTCCAGGATATGTACTTCAAGAAGCTTCAAACATTCAGTTATTTAAAAACAGAATCAACAGACATCTGCACACATATCGCAGCGCTATAGGTTCGCCTCTCCCGTAGAAATACTTCCCTGATCTGTCAAGGGCGGTAGGGCTTAAGATAGATTTGATGGGATTACACTTTTTCTTAAATGTCACAAATGTTTTATGTCATATGAAGGCTCCTACTACCCACAAAAGCAAATAGAAGTTCTGTATCTGCAAATTGGCAGTTCTGTAGTTCTGTTCTACAAGGGTCACTGTGATACGCGTAGAAAATTTCATATCCGTTGCTTGACAAGTGACAAAAACTAACTTAAGTTGTTTCGTTTTTCAACTATAGGTAGAACAAAGCTAACAATTTTCCTTGAACTGTAAGCCGCAACTTTCTGTTGCTTCGGTTCGGGTGCTTAATGCAACCCTTGGGATATCTTGTTGGTTGAGGCCCAGGTTCACCCCGAATTGTAGCGCCACCTAAGTAAGTAAGTAAGGATATCTTGACCACACTCGTTCATTTCCAATCATGTTGAAATAAAACCATTCGGCTTACCATTCAGATATCTGTCAAAAAATACAAATAAACTACTGAAAGTCGTGGTAAATTTCAACCACGTTCTGAAGATTATAACACCGACTTCATGTCTTAGGCTTAACTGTCAAAATATTTTGAGCAAACACATTCCTTCAGTAGCCTTTGACAGTAAAATCCATTTGTTGACGTTCAGGTTAAATGATAAAGCGAATGTCGACTGTTCATGTATTTGTTGGTAACGATTGTTAAAATCTATTTTAAGCCGTACTTTAGTCATAACTAAATTACAGAAGTAAGTCCATAAATCAAAATCTTTTAAAAAGATACTTCCTCAAATGATTGTTAAATTCTTTATTTTCAAATCTTTAAAACTCGTAAAACTGATTGTCACAATATTTTCAATAATACACGGATTATACTTTCAATTGATATTTACATATTTTCTATAAAAAGAAATTAGACGAATAGTAAAAGACAACGGAAGTAGTAATGAATTAAATCTTCCGTCAGAAAAAGACATAATATCCAGCAAACATTTTGACAGGTGAATACAATGAAAATCTGAATGGTTACAGCGCATTACACTCCATTGTAAAATAGTTTACAACACAAATAATTTATTACCGGTGTAACCTCATTAAGCCACTTAAGATGACTATTTATTTGGATTAGGTAGATTACCAGATTAGGGCTTCTTTCTGACGTTTGAATATACACTTTCGATTTCTGATATTTGTATAACAATTTTAAAAGATAATTTGTAAAACATTCGTGTGATTTAAGTAACCCTTTTCATTCATCAGAAATAACTCAGTACTATGAGTGCTGAGATTTGGTTTTCAGGAATTTCAGGCAGCGCGTTAATTTGTGCATTTGATAAAATTTCTATTGGGGTATTAATAAAATTGTTTTGAAACTGTCATACCAACATTTGCTAAAAATGTTTAGTTGCTAAAAGAGCATGACAACTTGCTGAGTATAAAATGCGTCTATAGATCAGTTTTTGATGAGAATCATCCGAAATTTGTTCTCTCATCAACGATTAGGTTCACTCAATGAGAAAGTTTAGTTAGAATAAGATGCTTATGTACCTATAAGTAGTACGTATTTATGACTAGGAATTTACTTGTAGATGTGTATTATGTAGATGTAGATGTATATTATTGAGAGGTGCAAGTGCACTGCGACCTATAAAAGATCTATTGTGCCCCCTTACTAAGGCTCTAGCCGATGATATACTCGGTCTAGAGCACTTCCTCCAGTCCAGTATCTTCAGAGGATCCAGGGAAGGTAAATCCGTTTCTGATAGGAGGTAGGCACCAAGGTGATTCCTTCTTTTGTGGATCAGCGCTTCGCATTCCATAAGAAGGTGCGCTGGTGTTTCTGCGAAGTTCCTGCAGAATCTGCAGTGTCCGTCTCCCTCTATTCCCAGTTTCCTAAGGTGCTCCTTAAGTCTGCAGTGACCTGTTAACATGCCTGCCAAAATGCGAAGCCGATTCTTACTAACTCTTAGGCAGACTTTGCTTCTTTTCTGGTTGTATTTCCCCAGAAGTTCCTTTGCCTGTCTTATTTGGGGGATATCGTCCCAATGTTTGGCCCATTTGTTCTCTTCTTCTTTCCTTAAGTCTTCCCTTATTTTTTGGGGTCCTATCCCACAGAAGGGTTCTGGTCCAAGGAACGGCGTGTCTGATCCGTTTCTAGCTAGTTCATCAGCTGCTTCGTTCCCCTCTACTCCTACATGTCCTGGTACCCAGTAGAGAGTTACTTTGTTTGTGTCTCCCAGTTTGTTGATCCTGGTGAGACATTTCCATACCAGTTTGGATCTGATCTCATGCGAGGTCAGTGCTTTAATAGCGGCTTGGCTGTCTGATGTCCTGCCTGCGATATTTCCTGTCTAAGTTGAATTGCGCGCATCTTTCGATCGCGTGAACTTAGGAATTTACTTATACTAATCTTACAACTGGCAGCTAGAGATATAGAAGTCTGTATCTTAGCGAAATCGTGTAAATTATTTGAATTATAGTAGAACACTATACGAGTATTCACCATCTTTATATAGCTCACACGTGATGCACGGATGGACTTCTACATAAGTGATTGGCAATAGTGATTCTAGGAATGATTTCTATCTGGTATCGTTTTTAGAATTTACAGAAAAGCTTAGGTAGACAAAGTCTTTAGCCTAAAAATAATATGCTCTAGAATCCAACGGACAATAGGTGCAACAAGCCAGGGATTCTGAGAAATCTAGTGCGTCAAATGCAGTTTGCTGACAATGACACCATTGCTAAGTTGCACTTGACATTGGTGGCATCAGCCTTCTTGCTCTGGCAGTGCTTTGCGATTGCAGCCGTTGAATTTTTAATTTTCCAACAACCTGTAGCACTTAGTAACTTATAAAGGAAGAGGTACAGTTCGAGGAAACCGCTTTTAGTATCTCATTCATTCCGCGGTTCAATAACTGTTCAATTGACTCTCGAATGCTGTGCAATTTTGTACGACGAACCTTGAAGTCCCTGCAAAGACAACAAAGTCTCAAGAGAGATATACCCGTACATTGGCTTATAGTCTATACAAGTTACTTGGTGGGATTTGGTTTTAAAAAATTTCAAGTGATCTACTTAAGTTCGAATGCTGGATGTTTGAACTTAATTGAATATTATCTCCAAAAAAAGTTAAGGAGAATTAAGAAAGACAAATACTCGTACATACATATAGTCCTTCCAAGGCATTGTACGCAGTTTCGGTTCTTGCTACCACACGCGATAGACATGGTCATTAAAGGTTGGATTAGTTAAGGAAGGATGTGTGATGGATTGATGCTTTATTTCCCCTCCATAATCCCAAGGTCCATTGTAAATCCCTTCATTATCATGCCTCACCCTATAAATTTCCATACATTCAATATCTTTGAATTTTGAAGCTCTGCTATGATTTTCGGATTATCGAGAGCTTAGAACGTGAAGGCGTCCTTGCAAAGCAGGAAAGTAACGTTGTAGGTGTTGAATCCTTTCGATTTGTTTCTGGTCTCTGGCACTTTTGCAGATATGGTTGGATATGTGCTAGATATGTAGTCGAATTTTCATGACAATTGAATTTGCCTTGGGGATCAGATGGGACCGAACGATATCATTGACAGAAATGAGAACTGTTGGATGATTTCTTCTGGGCGAGTTTCTAAGCACCCAACCAATGAGATACCAGCCAGAAGGGATAGGATAATGGAACTCCATAAGTCGAGGTCAGTGCTGCTGTTAATGCTGACAACAGACCTATTTATGAATTAAGTATGAACTTTGTGTCTAAAATGCGAATATAAATCAGGCGATATCTGTTGGCATTCGAAGCATTAAGTACTTGGTGGTATTTCAAAAGTTATATCAAAACGACGGGCTTTATCCGATTATTTTCAATCAATATCGCTTCAGCCTTTCACTGCATAACCATTCATCAACTGGTAAACTTCACCTTGTCAAAAAATTAGTGAAAATGTTTGTTTAACTCCATCCAATCACCTCCTACTTCACTTAATCAAAATTCAATCTGCGTTAACTTCGCTGATAATTTAATTTCCAAGACAAAACCAAATGTTTCTGACAGGAATTACCCTCAAACCATTTATGGTGGGAAATCACATTATCATAACCATCTATCATCGCAGTCATCTATCATCTCAATGTTTAGCCAAAAAATCGCATATAAAACCCGTCACACACGTAATTCTGTGATTTAAAAAGCTCAATCATCAAAAAAAAAAATAAAAAAAAATCCCAACCTATCGTCAGCGTCCTCCTCCAGGGCACCAATTAAAAAAAAAAAAAAAAATCGAAAATCAACAAAAATTTAAACATCATTAAGCATACAGCTGCCTTTCTCGTCGAACAACAATTTTTCCCACGAAGATTCCGAATCATTATCTAGATAAGGACACAAATTCGTCTCGATGAATATTACTTCACCGGAAGATGATCTACGATGTCTTGTGGCTTCAACCAATATACAGCGTAATCTAGGCAATTGAAGCGCGTTTCTATGTGTGTATGTGTCTGCCCCCGCCTGTAAAATCATTCACTTTAGTAATCCTAAGATAGCTACTTAAGCACGTGCTTCTCTGCGCGCCTTTCAATGTATACGTATACTCTTCTTCGAGAGGAAAAGGAAACCAAAAAACATCGTGTTGTTTAAAAAAAAAAAAAAAAAACAACAACCATCCCCTGAAGCTTTTCTAGCTTAAAACGCGAATCCCATTAAATAGATGTACCCTGGGAGAAAGCTGAAGATGTGCTGAATGGAAACGCATCACCTTAATGACGTTTGGGGGAAACTTTAACCATAGAGATACTCGTACATGGAGTATCTATGAGGTGTAATTGTAACTAAAACGCAATTTTTGTACACACCCTCTGTATAATTAAGGTAAAGAAGAATGAGAGGAGCATAAAATGGCACATCCACCCGTACAGATGGCTACAATCGACATTTTTATTTCAAGTGTTTAATAGCTTAGGTACTTAGTGTCTACGGCGAGAATTCATTGAAATTTCTCGGATTTTCCATTCAGAAACGTTAATTGAACGTATTAAATGTTATTTTCTCTTACATTACACAAGGGTAGGTAGGGCAGGCGTCAGTAGAGTGGTTGAAAGTTCTAAAAATATTCAGTTAATTCAGTTAACTTCGAAGTATCTGTTTGGTAGTAGTTATACATTTCACTGCGATTTTCTGGAACAACAAGTGTGTTTTTTAAACTCCACGAAAGTTTTTTTTTTTTTTTTGTTCATTCCCCATGGTCTGTGTATAGTCTATAGTCTGTATACTCTACGCCCCGACGATGATGATGTTGATGGCGAGGAGTCCTTCTCGCTTTTAACCTCGTCTGCTGCTGCTGTTGGTGGTAGTGGTGGTGGTGGTGTTACTACTTCTGCTGGTAGAGAGTACTATGCACTTATTCCAATTGAGTTCAACGTGTGCGCCGCGCTCCAAATCATGATGATGAAAATGTATGCGAAAAACCCAGTAGCAGTGAAAAACAATTTTTGAGAAACTTTCATAACACTTTCCCCCATCCGCAATAAAAAAAGAAAAAAAAAAAAACACCACACACCATTTCAAAGTACTGAGTGGGTGGGTTGATTGGGGTGGAAAGGATGTGTATTATTTTGCACCCACTGTTGCTCTATTACAATTTTTGCGAGCTCGCACACAATATCTCGCTGCACCCTATAATAACTGGTAATAAAATCAGCATAGAAAGGTGATTTGTTTGCTCCGAAACCACCCGGATTCGCGCACTGTTTGCGGTATCCGAATCGGGATTGTAACGATCTAGGATATGTGTGAAGTGTGAATAGGTGCTACCCGAGTAAAAAGGTGTTTGCGTGATGTCTTGTTTTCGGGGGGGTAGTAGGTACTTGTATTTATATTTTTTTTGGGTGAAGAATTGAATTGTTTTGCAATAGCAATATGAATGTGTGAAGTGTGTTGTTTACTGCCAGGATATGGTATGTGGTGAATGAATGAGGACAAAGGGCGCACTGTGTTGTGTTGCGTAGAAATGGTGAGTTAACAAATGATTTGTAGTCACGTCAAAGCTCATTTAGCAAAACACTTATGAGAACTTTCGCGCAGTAACACGGATTAGACGTTTTTTCTTATGAATTGGAAGGAGTGCGTGTTCATTTCATTTGTAAAGCATGTACATATGTCTTTTATGGAAGATTTGTGAAGTATAATAGATATATGCTTTCTTATTAGGTTTTGAATCATTTAAGAAGAAAATTAAAGTGCTTGTAGATATTTAGGGACAAACGATTAAATCTCTCTCCAGAGTACACAGTAGAGGCGATATTTTTTCCTCCACCAAATGAGAATCTTTTCTAAATTTTCGACAATGAAAGAGTTTAGGTGAAATTACGCAGCGGTGTGGGATGTCACTCTTAACCCTTTTATATTTTATTTCCTCCACCAAATGAGAATCTTTTATAAATTTTCGACAATGAAAGAGCTCAGGTGAAATTACGCAGCATTGTGGGATCTCACTCTTAACCCTTGTGTCAATACGACATACCTGGGTGTGTATTTGCATTTTCAAATACAAAAATCACCGGGCTGAATTTTCCAGTAGCTTCCCAGAAATGGAAATTCAACAAACTGCGATTAATTTTAAATATATAAATATTGGTAAATATCTACTAGATTACAAGTTTTTTATACGTAAGCCGCACTAACCATAAGTGTATACCCGAGTATGCACGTGTTGATTAATCGTTGTGCGACACTCGCATTGACACAAGGGTTAATCTTCCATTTTCTAAAGCATTAAGAATAGGGGAGAATTTAGGGGAGCAAATGTCTGATTTCATGGTTAATGCCCCTTACTATTATTATTCACTGCATGATGAACTCTAACCTATAACCATCAAGAAGAAAACTCTAGATAATCAAGAAACTCATTTTAAAATCGGGTCCGCAGTTTTCGAGTTTTTCGTGTACAAACATACAGTTGTAGAAAAAAAGTATTACAAATCAGCCTAGGTCTGGTACGATACAAATTTTCAGCGATAACTATGCTCAATGCTTTTCTTTTTTTTATGATTTGCGCGCACTCAAGGGGTTTTGAATACCCATAACATGTTTTAACACAGTGCGAGTATTGGAAAGTATAGATAGGGCGAGAAAGAAAGATTTGGTATAGTGGTTTGAAGCTTAGTTGTTTATGCTTCAGAGAAACTCCAGGGGTGGCGTCCAGATAACTGGAGAGCTTTTTGTAATTTTTTGCCTTTGCTTCTGATTCACAGTATTTTTTCGCGATTACCAACGTCATAGGCAAATCAAAAACCGAACCCCGCAGGCGGATCAGTAGAAATGCGGTGAAGTGGGAGGGTTATGATCCCTTATTTTCAGATCATAACCCCGCTGATAAAAGGAAGGAGAAGAAGATAGGCAAATCAAAAATGACCTTACCTCTGGTAAGAGAATACCGTTCTAAGAAGCAGTTACATGTGAGTTGTGAATAGATGTATGGATCCAACATGGAAATCTTATTGTCTACTCTTATAGATTTTAGTAGGGATGTGACTGCGATTGTAATCACTGCTAGTTATAACGATTCACAGGACATAGTTGCGATTTGGTAATGATTACTCTATGGTACAGCTGCCAAGTTCTCATAATAGGTACACACTTGTGATTGTGATTGCGGTATTGCCCAGGGGAGCTGCATATAAAATCGCAACGCAACTGTTCGTTTGGCATTGTATACACTTGTATATGTATGCATGATTCTAGGAGGGCAAGTTTCAAGAATTTAATTCTTTGATGTGCATGTGTTTGTGGTTACCTCTGTGGCGTTTATGTTTGATTGTTCGATTGTTACTTGTATCTTTAATTCTGTTTTAAATTGTGTCCTGTACTGTGATCTTAAGAGTGATAAAACAAATGTTAGTCTTAACTGTTGTTTTTTTTTTTTTTTATTCCTTTCTGTGATCACTGCTCACTGAAAAACACACTTCTACAGTTTTTAGCGAGTCAAAAATCATATCTGATACGAGCGAAGGGAATTAACTCACAGTTGTATAGGTAAGTCTGAATAGGATCCTCTCATATTCAACAGCTAGAGTAGCGCAGAAAAAGATATACGACCCGAAAGCCTTCTTGGAGTTCTTGGTGTAGAAAGTGAACTTTTACGGTATTCTGGTAAAGAGCTTTTTGCTATAAACTACACTTTGATAAAAATGCATACAACAATCCCGTGTAATTTAACCCAAATGCATAAGACGTAGTACAATCCTCAAAGCAATAGGTTCTTACTTCAACTGACTGTACCTTCCCATCAGTTAAGCTGTAGCTCCATTAGCTGGCTGTAAGCATAAACAAACTGAGTGGTCCCAGGGATTTTTGTCCTCGCATCACTTAAAAATCAATGAACGGATTTCGCTCGGTTTCTTACTATTGTACAGCTTAGAGGTCAAAAAGTAAACTGAGGTACATATATACTATCTCGATATAATATCAAGAAGGTACGGCTATCGTTTAGGCGTTGTGTGTTTTGTTCTTCACGGAAGCAGGATGGCATATGGGAACGGCTGCATGACGTAATTGATTGTTGATATAATAACATGCCGCCACCATCTTAAGACAAGGCAACAAGACAATAAGCAATGACTGCAGATAGTTGAAGCAAACATATTTTCTGATACAACTTGTGTATGGCTATCTTAAAAAAGATAAACACAACGTTGGTATCTGAATACCTCCTTCCTTTTATTATTGCCAACCGCTCAGTACCGAAACGAAAAGTATCTGCTAAATTGTTCAAGAAGCAAATCTTTCTAGTTACTTGAGATAGCACGGATCTGTGCAGAGACCAAGCTAAACGGGCTTTTACGATTTCTGAGTCTGAACTTCTTCATATATATTGTTGAAAGTCGAACAAAATGGCACCCTAAAGTCATAAAATTCCATCAACTTTTGTTCCAAGTGCTGCCATCATGAGACTTGACTTTAATTGACGGATAAGGAATTAAATATTTTAGCACATACCAGCAAGACTTGGGTACGACAAGGGCGATTGCGTTTGCATTCCGTTTAACTCTCCACCTACCACAGTTCTGTGTGAAATTATGTATTGCTCCTGTCATTGGCTTCGTTGGAATTTTGCGTAATCACTGCCCCCGCACTTAATGACCCACACCCCGTCATCATCATAAGCAACGTCGTTCGACTGGTCACAACTCTTCATTTGTTATTATAATCTCTCTGTCCCGCCCTAGCAACATTTAAGAATATCGTCAATTTGCATTATTTATTCGGTGATTTATGCGTCGAAACATTGCTTCAATTGGCCACCACTTTGCTCGTTCTATGGTGCTGCTGTTGCCTTGCTAGGTGCCCCCGTTTACAATGTGCCACCCCAGCAACGTCTAATGATAACAATTTGAAATGAATTTCATCACATTCTGTCCACTCCACCACTACTGCCACATCACCTTCGCCCACTTTAATTGCTGGCCACATCGGACGGATGCCATGTCCACACAAAAAGGGGGGAGAGTCTTGAAAAATCTGGACTTTCTCCCACATCCATTGCATGCGACTTCTGGGTGAATGAACATCTGTCAGCGTACACAAACAGACAGACAGACAGAGAAAGAGAGTGAGAGAGAAACTCATCATTGGACCTAACCACGACTCAAAATAATGAAAGGATACAAATTGTAAATTTATGGCCACACACCACACCAACAGAGGGACCTCTTGCTCGTGACCTATAAAGGAGGGCAGGACGCTTGCATTGGTCTGGTCTTTGGTCAGCTCCCCCCTTCATTAAACTCTAATTATCAGTTTTGTCAAAGTTTGGTGGACTCGTTTGTTTTTTTGTGAGTTTTGAGAAACTGTCAGAGTGACAATTGCATAGACACATAATGACTGGTGGTAGTTAGTTGTCAAATTTGGACGTTTGTTTTCCCACCAGAGGGTGTGTGCGTCCAGATGTGTGGTCTACTCATGCATAATTGAAAGTATTTTGTGGTTTATTACGAGTATGTCCTCCTCTTTTTGAAAGAAATTTTTTTTTTGTCTTGCTTTAGTTCTGGGGATTTGGGAGAAGAAAAACATTTATTAGTACAGGCGGCTGTATGGCAAGTCGCGTCTTTCAATAGGTGAACGGATTATCCATTTAAGTTGATTAATCCGACATGAGTTTAACGAGTTACGTCCGTTCTAACTGTGAGTTGGGCAGGGTGAAGGGGGTGGAGGCTGAAATTTACAACACATGTACAGGATTATGCGGCGCGAAATTTTGCGCTACCATCACAGCATGGGTACACCGATGACGGGGCGACTGGCGGAAAAATCTGTCAGCACCGAGAGTGGCGAGCGCAGTGACATGTAAAGTAGAGAAGTGGTGTCTCAGTGCTTGCACTCGATGTGTCTGAACGCATTTGACAGATGCATAGCGGAAAATTTGAATCATATTTATGTGGCTACGGTGGGAATGTTGGAAGAGATGATGATGTTTTGATTTGAAACGTCAAAGGGTAGCGTGTTAGTGCTAATGTTGACACCTTCTGACTTGTGCAATTGGAATGTGGGAATAGAATTTAGATATTGAGTCAGGAGATGTGATAGATGTTAGGGGCGATGCGAAGGACATTTTTTCAATTATCCTAAAACATGCTTCTTAAACCCTTGAGGCTAGTCTTGGTTTTATTCTTCCTAGCATCCATAATCTGAGGTAAACACATTTTGAAGCTCTGAAGTGTTGACAAAAGCAATAAGTTTATCATACCATATGAGAGGAAAGGGTTAATTTTTCGGTTTTAATAGGAAAAATATTTTAAAACCATTAAAGCGTTGGGAGCAAGTATACAGAAAAGAGCGATGTTCTTGATGATTTCGGGAATTTGGATAAGATGGTCTTGGATGCAGTGGCATCTTCCATTTGCGTATAGCTTTTTACGTTAACGCTTTACGATTTCAAACCTTCAAAGCTTCGAAGCATCAACGCTTTTGCAGTATTTCCATTTTCTTCAAAAGGGCTACAGAGTGCCACTATTTTCGTCTGATACATTACATTTTTGAACCCTTAAAGCCTTGAAAAAAGCGTTCTCTATTCTTTTAATCTTTAGGCTATTGGCGTCATAACTTCATCGTATGAATGCTGAAGTTTGGAAAATTTAGAACAACAAGAGTTGATTTCGAATGTTGTCAGTTTTTTGTACCTTTAATTACATTTCTTGTACTAAATATAATATCTTACTGTATTACAAAAAGAAGCGCCTGAAGCGTTAGAGGCGTGATGACATACCTACTCGTACTTATTGCATATTGTGATTTTGATAATGTCCTAATGTTTCCTAAAAGATTTATTCTCTGTTAGAGTTATCATCAGAGTTGTATAGCCTTCGAAGCTTGGTTGATTAAAAAAGTATTTGATGAAGCCTTAAGGCGTCGACTATGCAGTGGGCGAGTTTCTTGTCTTTCTCTTAGAAAGTGTTAGAGGAAGAGTATCAAATTCTCAAAATGGATGGTTGCCTGGTTTTCGTTAAGTGGAGTGACATTTGTCAAAATCAGTGCCATGATCATATCCTTAAATGTACCAAAGTTGGACCAGTTATGTATACATTTTTATAGTCAACGTTTAATAGAAAATTTCGATTTAACCAATCAAATAAACAGCGATGCTAGCCAGTAGATTTAGAACTAATATTGATTACATCTAGAACATAAGTCATCTGGTGATTACAATTCAATCTGGCTTAAACCGTCGAGACCATAGGTCACCACTGAGGTGATCATAAGGTAAGGCCAACAACATCTGATAGATTACATGAGGATCTACCAAGATTCCACCCAACATTACATAAGAATGCATTATACTAAGCGTGTACGAGTGGGTGGCAATGATGCAGTGGATAGTGTGTCGTTAACCGATGTGTGCAAGTTCGAAACCCAGCGGGGAACAGCAATCGTCAGCAACCCGAGTATAAAATGAAAAAAAAAAAACGAATTACATCAACATTTTTCCAACCACTGCACCAAAGAAAGGCTCCTGCCTGGTAGTACAATGGACTGGAGAGTCTGAGTGCTCTGGGATTTGGGTTTCCTTTTTTACGAAAGTAAAAACACAAAAAAAACGTATAAGAAAGATTTGACCTCCAGTTTACATCGATCACTTCTAGTCACGATCAAAGAACGATCAATGAATGATCATGTAGAACGAACATCGTAGAATTCACAAAAAAAGGATCTGGAAACTGCCTTCAATGATTATAGGACATGTCACAGAACTTTTCAAGAGCAACCACAAAATGATGAGTCCATGATCGCTTTACAATACATCGTTGTACGGCATGGTTCAAGATATACCTGTTCTGATCATACCAAGTCAAATGATCATGTTTAGAAAAAAAACTATCACAAATTTTAGCAAACCTGGAACCTGATGCGAATGCTTAAAAGATATGATCGCAGTAACCTTTCTGTTTTTAAGCGACTGATCATGCAACGATCAATTTCAAAACAATGTAATTGGAACGCACTTTTTCAGTTAAAAAGATCGCATTTATTGATCGACGTGATTTCTATGTAGATTCTGTAAGAAGATCATTGGAAATTATGGCAGACACTGCACACACGAGGACATAGTAGAGTGGGCCTGCTGAGAGATCACTAAGGTTCGTTGTGGAATAGACTAAAAGGACGAGTAAGGATTCCTTACCAATGTATTAAGTTCAAAGGACTTGAATGCTTACCTAAATCGAAACCGATAACGCAATATATGCTGAGTATCTGGAGGTAGTGGATGCGGATTGTGGCCAATATGTTATGACAGGGGTAAACAGGGATTGTCCGCAAGGTAGCGTTCTGTCTCCATTGTTATGGTGCATGGTGGTCGACTCTCTGTTGAACAATCTAAATAGTTCTAACGTCTACGCTCAGGCATATGCGGATGATGTCGCCGTACTTTCTGTCGGGCCATGCCTGGCGATGGTCTGTGCTAACGCGCAGGCGGCGTTGGACATGATCGATGAATGGTGTACTAGGAGTGGGCTTTCGGTGAATCCTCTTAAAACTAAGGTTGTTCTTTTTACGAGAAGGAGGATTTTGACCGGTCTAACTCAGCCAGTGCTAAAAGGCGTCACCATTCGCATTTCCAATGAAGCCAAATATCTGGGAGTGATTTTAGATAAGAAACTTCATTAGTCTAAACACGTCGAGTCGAAAACATTCAAGGCGCTCTCAGTCTTCTGGCAGTGTAAGGGTGCTTTTGGCAAGACTTGGGGCTTATTACCGAATAAGGTTCTCTGGATCTACACGGCTATGATAAGACCATTCCTCGCATATGCTATGATAAGACAATTCCTTGCATATGCGTCGGGTGTTTGGTGGAAGTGGCTCTCTCGTAAATATGTGGTTGCCTTTTGCCCTAAACTCCAAAGAACGGCTTGTGTCGGCTACATAGGAGCTTTCCGAGTACGCCTGGCTCTGCTCAAGACGCTTTGCTGAACTTACCTCCCCTCGATACTTATATCATGGGCTGCACTATTAAAGCCATCTATCGTCTTAGGTAGGGCGGTTTTTGGTATACTCCACATTGGAGTTTTGATGAACTTGCGCGCCACTTATCTTATGACTCTGGTCTTATGGATATCCCGTCTGATGCAATGACACCAGAACTTCAGCTGATGCGTAAATTCAGAGTCGACTTTCCTTGTGTTCAGGACTGGCTTCGGCCAGAGTCTAAGCCGGGAGTTGAATGTAGTCGTATTTTCACGGACGGTTCCAAAACCAGTCAAGGGTCTGGCGCTCATGTCTTCGTGGAAGTCGACAGCGTTAGACTTACTTTCTCGTTAGGCAAATATGCGTCTGTTTTAAAAGCATAAACTTGTGCAATCCTAATGGTCATGAACTATGTTGCGAAGATTCCCCTAGGATTCACCTAGAGGAGGATGAACCATCCGAACACATTCTTTGTGAATGCCCGGCACTGCACTGGTTAAGGAAACGTATTCTCCACAAGGAGATACTTAGTTCAGTGGAACTGAAATGCTCCACTACTAAAGACATACTCACTTTCATAAGGGAGGTAGTACGTCTAACTCCAACCTTCCGATACAATAGATCTTTCAGGTCGCAGTGTCGTTGCCACGTGAGCATGGGTTGTATAAGAGGAAAAAAAAAAAACGTTGTGAAGAACAGGTGGAAGGGCCGTAGCATTTGTGTCTGTAGTGACAGTCAGGCTGGGCATAAGGTCTTGCTTCACCCTTTAACGACTTCCAAAATAGTTCGTTAAATCAAAACCTCCTTGAACTTGGTCGCAAGGCTGAATTCTCTGTCTCTTATCTGGGTCCCAGGTCACACTGGGATCTTGGGGAACGAGATCTCTGATGAGATTGCTAGACAAGGCTCAGAGGAGGCTTTCTCTGGTCCCGAACCCTCGTTAGGTCTCCCTGCGTCCTCGGTTAGGGCTTCCATTGACGATTGGGTCTCTCACGAGCACAATTGTGTGTGGCATGACTCTCCAGGATGCAGGTTGACTAAACGCATGCTCCCGGACGTCTGTAAGAAATCAGCGGCATTCTTGCTGTCCCTCAGCAGAAAAGACTGTAGACAACTTATTGGCGTCTTGACAGGCCACTTTTCTTTCGCCAAGCACCTTAACGTGTTGGGCTTAAGTGACACTGCAATCTGCGAAGCTTGTGGTGAGAGCGACGACACTGCGGAACATTATCTCTGTGAGTGTCTGGCTGCCTTTGCTCGTATCAGGTGGCAGATCCTCGGTGCTGATGTGGTGAGTGCTGGTACTGTAAGCTCCTCATCACTGAAGTGCTTGCTTAGCTTTCTTCGAAAGTCAAGGAAATTCCAATCAAATGGGTAAATCAGGGTTTGCTCTCTGGCAGTACAATGGACCAGTTGTGTCTGAGTGCTCCAGTTGAGTATTTCCTATCCCGACAAAAAAAAAAAATCTGGGGGTTAAAAATACGCAATGAATTAAAGCAAACCTGGTTCTTGTAAGTCTCAGGGTTGGAGCTTTCATTCTCATTGCTTCTTTTGGAGCTTATTTCATTATAGTAGAGTTGAGAGCAGACTTTTCCTGTCCACAGTCCTTTTACCTAGGTAAGGTATCTATGGTCACTTATGTAGATTCAAAAATCTCAATCGAAATTCTTTTGCTTTCACATTTCAACCCTCGAAAAAAAAAAGAAAACAAACATCAAACCAACTGACAGCAAATATGAATGTTTAATTTGCAATCCTTTTAACAAGCTCTCAAAACGAACGAAGTAGGATGAAGGAAATCATATAAAAAAAAAATTCACAACGCATCGAAACAACCAAACCAACTGAACCAACAACAACAACAGGAATCTTAACATGACCCGCCTATTTGGCGCCAGAAATATCAAATATTTTTGATTGTCCATCGTTTCTTTCGCCTCTTCTCCTCACCAGGCAGACAGGACAGATAGGGCCAAGCCAGTTGGAAGGCCTACAATGTTTCTCCTGTGTTACAGCAAAAACACCAAGAAGAATGGCACACACAATATCCAAGAACTCAAGATGCAAAACGAAGACGAAACAGAAGAAGAAACAAGAGAGAACGATACCCGCAACAACAACAACAACAAGAGGGAAAAATGTCAAAAACAATGAAAACGGTCCGACGATTTTGACAAACATTTCCTAGATTACCACCGACACATCAAAGGAAGCGCTAAGCGCAGTCTTTTACATTTTATCCGTTCGCGCATTTGCTGCTTGTGCTCTCTCACTCTGGCCAAAGCGATACACACCGCAGATACGCTGCTGCAGATACATACACGAACTCATTGAATGCTGCGGAGAGTAAGAAGAATTTGGCAGATCGGTGGAAGAGCCCCCATTTGTCAGATGACGCTTTCCCCCGAAATTAATTGAACCACTGAGTCAATCGATTGCCGACGCTTTGTAAGATGTCAATCTTAATGTCCTGCCGAGACGATTGCTCAGAAATTGACCGAAAGGTATTGATTTCGGTCCCTTTATCTAGGCTGCTTTGCATCTCGATACTAATGATGACGAAGGTCGCTGTGTAGCACGAGTTTTGGCTAATCCTATCCGTCCGCCCGTAGTGTCGTCGAACTGTGAAAGGATTAACTAATCGACGGTGCTCGTCAGTTTTTCAAGTGAAACTGTCCCAGCCGCTCGTTTACACTTGAGCGGAACAAATTTATGCAAACTGATACAAAACACCCGTCCGCCAGGCTCTCTAATTAGAGACATAGAATGCCCTTCAAGACATTAAGTTCGTCGTTGTTATCGTTTTGAATGCTCCAATGACGTTACGGTGCGAGTCCAAAAATAGTCTCGAAACACAGATACCGCCGCCGCGGCAATGCACTATCTTGGCATTTCTAATTAGCTAGCTGGCTGGCATGTGCGTGTGTATCGGTGTATCTATGAGGTGTTTCTAAATATGACCAACCTTAGGGCAGGTATTACATACGTTTCCGGGTACTTACACTGCACTACACAGCTCGGTGGTCACGGTTTAGTTAATTAATTGGCTTTCCGAAAGGGTTTGCGCTCACTTGTAGGGCCGAACGCTACCGCGACCGCGCGCTAATTGAGAATTTCTAATGAGGCTACTTAGACCGTCTATGGGGCGGTGTAATGTGATTTTATTTTGTTCTCGGAACGTTTTGTTTGTTTGCTTTTGGCTTTCTGTTTTATTGGTTTGTTATTATTGAATGTAACCATAATTTTTGGACACTTGAAGACCAATTTGCATAAAATAATTTGAGTACTTTATTTTTGGCAGTGTCAAGTTGGCATATTAAGCAGGCGCTATGTCTTTGATATTGCGGATCGTTTGGTTGGAGCGAGTTTTTTATGGTCGCGAGCAGCATTCCGCTTTTGACGTGTTAAATTCGGTGGTAGATCGGGCGGATTACTGTGATTGGAATGTGAGCGCGACACGAAAGAATACAGAAGAAGACAGGGAGTCTAGTGGTGTAGTGATACCCTATGGTAAGCGGGCTAAAAATAGAATTCCGGTGCAATGAACCTGTCGGTCGATCCGACAGCCTGATCATCTGACGATCAGTGCATAATTAATGTTACTGCAAGCAGTTTAAAAATGAGTTCTAAAGGCATAAGAAAACGATCGTTAAATAGCAATCACTACCAATTGATGATCTAGGAACATTTTCGAATAGTCAGAGAATAAGATTACATATTGACCGGCAAGATCAATGCAAGATTAAGCCAGACGACATCTGAAATTAGTCTTTCAAGTAAAGAAAGCCGAAATTGTACAAGAAAGCGATCAGGCAATGATTAAACAAATCTCTCACCGAAAACTACTGTACAATAAATGTGGTATGTATGCGGTTTCTGACATCAGACGTCTGGTGTGTTCATATGTAAGTGAAACGATCTCTGAAATATCGCGAAATGATTTACTAGGATTTAAGGCGTTATAAGCACGAATAAAAATAAGTGTACTATAAGGACTGGAACTATATCTCAGTTAGAAAAACATTCAGAGAAAACAATCAATTACAAAGTGATCAATGGATGATCATTTGGAATGAACGTTGGTGTACTACCGTATTGAAAAAGGTGATCTGGAGTTTGACTCGAAAATAAATCAAAGGACATGATCATATGTAGTTACAATATCGATATGTTTAAGCGACTGATCATATTATTCCATTATCCAGAAATGATCGCTTAGGTTATAAATCGCCTTTCATTTAGAAAGATCACTAGCTGATCGATTTAATTCAGAGATTCCGTACATCGTACATGTGAAGAAAGCAGAATTGATTATAAAGATCAGGCGGGTTGAAAGATCACCGAACAATTTTCGAACGATCATTAATGTTTGTGATGCAGTTGAGAGACATAAACAGATTCATCTGCAAAAAAAAAAATTACGGGAACAGCTGAGATATACTTATATGACAAGAATAGCTCTAGTTTTATCGATGTAAGCTAAAAACAGCTATCACTCATTTTTCAAAGAAGCACATCGACTTCTATGCCATGCGACGAAATGTAAAGAAAACCAAGGGTGGTTCCATCTTCCACCATCGAAGAAGGGACGAAAATTTAATTTGAAGTACTCTGTAGTTTACCCTTTTTTTATTATTCAATTTTCCAAAATGGCGTTCATGAAAAGTATTTAGGTCTAGCTAGGACAGAATACGTAGACAAAACAAAATGATCCACGCATCCCTACCTGGGATTCCAATGAAATTTTGGTAGAAAATTTGTTATGGATATCTACATACATATGTGCAAGTACATACATAATGTTAGTTCAAAATACTTACCCCAAATACATGTTTTGAAATTGGTGATTCAAGAAGTTTTTTAGGATGTTTCTCGACCTATAAAAAAGAAATATAAACAAGAATAAATGTAAGGACCCAAGTTAGCACTGTAATGAAATGAAAGTAGAATCTTGGAAGTTTTTGTTCAATTTGCGCGTGCCAAAGGGACTATTAATACCCTTATACTGGTTCTCAGGGCGCGGGCGGATGGGAAAAGGGGGGAAAGAGACAGAAGATATGCCGGTTTGCGTGGGCTTTAAATGTTTAAAGGTTGTAATGATTAGGAAATACAGAAGCTGGTATATCGTTCCAGAAACGTGTTGTTCGGCTTATAAACAAATCCCTATATTTGACAGTACGTCCGAAGTTGGGCTTGAGGGTGAACTGATGTGCATTCGAAGCATGACGCGTATTGCGGGTGAAGTTTTGAAGGGGAGGAATGCAACTGGATATTTCGCTGGAGCATTTTTTTATAGAAAAAAAAAAAAAACGATAAAAGAGGACATGAGACATTTCTACGATGTTCAAGTGAGACTATGGAGTTCACTATGTCTCTATCACCTATAAGTTTTAACGCGCGATTCTGTAACTTATCTAGAATGTGCAGAACGGTGTTGGGTGCACCAGACCAGATGTGGCTGTTATATTCCAGCTTCGGGCGGATGAATGCCTTATAGATGGAAGCCAGATCAGACATTTTGCAACATATTTGGCGACTTCGAATATGTTATCGTTCCATCGAAGAAGGTTATTGATGGACATTCCGAGAATGGCAAGTCTTTCGGATTCAGCTATACAAGTACCACTCATGGATAATGGTTGAGGGTTTTGGTTTCGCTTGAGAGACAGAAAACAGCATTAAGTTTTGGATGCATTAAATCCCGGAATTTAATGTGTTTAACATACGTTGTCTACAGCCAAGCGGCAATCAAGTCCCTGGAATCGTTCTCCTTCACTTCAAAGGCTGCTTTAAACTGTCGTCTATCTCTTATGGAGATGACAGAGCAGTTCAACATTCACTTATGCTGGGTGCCGGGCCACGACCTCGCCAGACAGGGTACTACTGTAAGGATTTTGCCTGAAAGGCAAGCCCTGGGTATGCCCCTCGCTACATGTAAGTATCTACTAAAGCTGAACGCTTTTAGCACGGCCAACCTCAGATGGGGATACGGCTCAACGTGTCACATTTCGAGACAGATCTGGCCTAAACTGGATCAAAAACGTAGTGCCGATCTGATCAAGTTACAGCGTACACAAATCAGCTGCGTTGTCGGTGTTCTCACTGGACACTGTCTTATAGGCCAACACGCCAAAAGACTTGGTCTCTTCTCCAACGATTTCTGCAGAAGCTGTAGGGACGAGTAGGAGGAGGAAACCATCCTTCACCTCCTATGGACATGTCCAGCCCTGTCGGATAAAAGAATGCTCTATCTAGGGTCCCCCTTCCTTGACGACCTCTGCGATCTGGCGTCCTTGGACGTCATGAGCATCCATCGCTTTGTCAAAAGCTCCGGTTGGTTTTGTTAGTCCCTGAGTGGCCTAATTGGTTTGATCCATGGTATCACAACGGACCTTCACTGGTCTAAGTGTGTCTGCACTCTCGTGTGGACAGCCAACCTAACCTAACCTAACCTAACATACGTTGTCGTTCCTCTTCTACGGCCGAAGAGCAGGGACGTGAGTTAGGGAACGAATATGAAAAACTGAGGGTACTGTCATCAGCGAAGGAATGGATTGAATTAGAAGTTGCAGACAAGAAGTCATTTATAAAAATGAGGAAAAGAGTCGGAGACAAAACGGAGCCCTGGGGAGCACCAGCATTTGTATGGTGAATTGCAGACTTGAAGCCGTCCAAGACAAGTTGTATTGAATGGCCTGACAGGTAATTTCTATTCCATTGAAGAAGAGACTCATCGAGGCCATACGTACACATTTTCGACAAAAGTGCCTGATGTCAAACTCTGTCAAATGTTTTAGAAATATCGAGCGCTTATGTACAAATCTAGTGTAAAGTTTCAAAAAATTGGTTCTAGAATGCAGACTGTCAAATAGTCTGATAAATCGTCCTTTAAACCTAAGGATGAAAAATAGTGAAGGTGTATAGGAAAGTACAAACAATTTTTAAGTGGTTTTCGACTCTTGTCTTGTTGTAGCATAACATAGCATAATTGGTTTGTAATGATATCTTAATGCTGCCGATAAGCAGGGCTATTACTATCGCCATGCGTAACACTTGCTTAGTCCGGCGAATAAATAATTCGAGTTTGAGACTGAAAACTTAGGTTAAGATACTCAAGTGTTAGTGAATAGTTCTATAACTATACAAGGTTCGGTTCCTACCGCAACCCGCGTTGGTGTTTTCGAACTCTTCTGCTTCCGTCAATATCAATGTACGATCTATACAGTTCATCATTGTATCTTATCATGCACCCAGCTTCTTTGCAGGTGAAACTAAAAGTTGGTCAAAACATTTCTTCCTCCAGATATCTTACGACTCTTTCATTCACTTTTGACCAGAATTGTGAACAAAGTAACTTTAGCTGTTACCGAAGAGAAGGCTTTGCTACTCAATTGATAACATTCTAAGCGTTATTCCTTGGTTGGTCTTATTACTCGTTTCCATTGATTGTTTGCATTTATAAAGGAGTTCAGGTAGACAAGGTCCCAAACTACCTGTAAACTGTAGCTGCTTCTCGTGATATTTCGTAGCAGTAGTCGATGGCTATCGTCTATTTTTAATTGACGATATAAACTTTATTATGACCTCGTTCAGTGTTAGGTCAATTTTCGCCGCTTTTGGCGCAACGAAAGCACCATTGACATCACTAACTTCGTCGGTGGTGAATCCAAAAATGCATTGGTAAGGACCAATGGGCACCGTGGCGTAAGTGGTTAGTGTCGGATCACTGCGCGTGAGGTTCCGAGTTCGAACCCAAGAAAAACACCAATAAGTTTTTTCACGGTCCCACCTCTCGCGAACGTCTGACAAACATCCGAGAGTATTGTTTTCCCGAAAATGCTTCTCAAAACAAATTGCCCTTCGGATACGGCACTAAACTGTAGGTCCCTTCCATTCGTGTGAAAAATATAACGCACACAACATGAGTGGTTGCGAGAAACTAGGCCCTGGCACTTAAAGTGCTGTTGCGACAAATATTTTTTTTTTTTTTTAAGGACAAATAAGGTCATTAACAGCACACACAGAATGCAAAATCCTATACACTGTCTTTAGAAGACTGATGTCTCCATAATTGGCACAGCCTAGTCTCCTTTTTTAAAGTTCAAACAAATGATGAGAGGTTTCAATTTATCGGGTATATCTTCGTTAAGTTGGACCACCATTTCTCGCTGCTTTCAAGAGTTCATCGGCTAGGTTCTTTGCTCCAGCAGCTTTATCGAATAGATAGTGAGTGAAGTGTTCACCTCCCCTAATGGAGTGACTAGCATCGGCATCTAGCTCAGTGGTATTCAACCAACATTTTGTATTGTATCAGCAACGACCAAAGCTTCAGATACGAATGAATATAATCTTTGGAGGACTGAAGTTCGCATGGTTTCAAGCAGCATATTATCTGATCCAGAGTCCTCAAGTTGGCTCATACTCTTTAAAGAATAACGTTCCTCATTTTGGAACGTAATCATGGCCTTAAACACTTTTGAATAGAACTTTCAACTTGACGTGAACACAGATGATAAATTTGTTGGTAAGTTTAACCAAACATTTTGCTTCGGAAAGGTGCTAAATGTCAACAAAAAGGTTGATCAAGGTTTGACTTTCAGGTCATAATGTAGCCTCTCATCCATTTCCAACCTATGCGTTTCTTAGGATTTGGGATTAGTTCGTTGAACTGACTTGATAAGGTCTTTTTTTTTTTTGATCATCTCACTGTACGAACTGAATTGTAGTCGAAATAAACCCACTTCTGCAAGTTGCAAGTTTCGATACACATTCAATCCGTTGATGTACGAGTAACTACAGTATGAGCTTTAATGGATTACCATTCACTGAGTATCTTGGCAAGTACTACATTTCCAAGCACGAGTGTGATACAAAGTCTAACTTTTTTCAATGAACCATACGAGTTCCTCTTATAGAACCCCCCCCCCCCCCCCATCGTTCTATAGCCCCTTGTCCGCTGCGACTCGAGGAAATCCATTTAAACGACAATAACATGGTATCTGTCACTTCAAAGTATCACTCCGAAGTATTTAACATACACTCATCCATATCGGGGGTGTCGCGAATAAATATCCAGCAGCGACTTAAGAGAACATGATTTCCTCGTGTTGTTGACAATGTTGTTGCTCACCGCACATCCATTGATGGTGTGGATTTATTTTTCTTTTGCTTTCCTCTCTAATAGGATTGTTGTGTTTTCCAACAACAAGCAGCGCGAAGGAAAAACTGTCAAAGAAGTTCGTCACACAGAGTATTGCCGCCGCCACAAGAAAGGGTGTCAAACGGATACTCACCAAAGTGCGCTTAAGTATCTTGAGAGAAGGTACACCCTTCCAATGCCACCTTTAATCAGTTGAAGCACATTTCTTCGTCGTCTTTTGCGTCGTATACTCTTCAGAAAAAGATTCTTTTTTTTTTTTTTTTTTAATATTTCCACAGAAAAACTTTGGTTAGCAATATTAAATATATCGCGGTGGTGTGTGGTGGCGGATAAAAAGGCCGAAGAACTAAATAAAAAAAAAATAAAACTTTCGCTTCAACATTGGGTATGTTTCTATGGAATGGATGATGGTTTGTTTGCTTCTGCCGAAAAGGGGATTTCAAGAAATTTAATACGCAAATATGGTATGCCTGTGTGTAGGTTTGTGCAGTTTCTGTTCCTGCTACTGCTGGCCCCTTTTGCCTCGTCTATTCTCATGTTCCACAACAAAAGCAGCAGCAGAAGACGAAGAATAAGAAAAAAAATAAAACGAAAATCTTTTAGAGGGCACCCCTGTAGTACACTGACGGCCAATTGCGTTTTCTATGGTAAGGAAATCCTTCTTATATGGCTTAAGGAACCGCTGCTGCTACCACATCGTTTGAGCATATACATATGTGCCTATAATCATTTTTGGGGGCACACATTTAAAGAAGCTTTGCTTGTTACCCTTGCGGTGCAGTGTTCTGAGGATCCTTTTGAAATGTAAATGCCTTTTTCAATTTCCACTGGAAGTGAGCGCGCTAGTCCTTATCTATGTGTGAATTTTCTCACGTCCTTGTGTGGATGAATTGAATTTTTATAAAGGAAACAACTTCTTTTTGAGAAGGAAGCTATCTAGGTAATTGGGGTTGTTGTTGATGAGGAGGAAAATTGCAGAGGTACTGAAATTGGTAGTAATTTTAGACATGATTGTCACGGAGATAGTGAAAAAGAAACTGATAAACTTTTTTTTTAAGTAATTATAAAGAAGTTGCGGAAGTTAAAGCAACGTTTGTCAAAAATGCTAAAAACTATTAAATGCGAATAGATTTTGGGCCTAATTTTGAAATTATTTAATCATTTTTAAGAATTTTCTTCAGTTCACAACATGCTCTACATGGGTTTTCGTAAAAATAAAATTTCTGTCTAAATTGATTAAAAAATAATAGGTCCCTCTCAGTGCGGTTTCAGGCCGGGAAAGTCCACCATTGAACAAATATTCACACTACGGCAGATCTTGGAAAAGATCCATGAATATAAAACCGATACGCACCACCTCTTCATCGATTTCAAAGTTGCCTATGATAGCGTGTATAGAGACGAGTTATACAGAGCCATGTCTAGTCTTGACATCCCTCCCAAGCTCATACGTTTGTGCAGTATGACGATAGAGAACTCTAGCTGCTCCATCAAAGTCGGTAAGAACATCACCGAACCGTTCGATGTCAGGAAAGGTCTTAGACAAGATGAGGAAAGAATTAAGAAAGCAAAAAAAGCCTTTTACTCATGTAGTAGAATTTTTGGTAGAACCTGTGGACCTTCCCCCAAAATCATACTATGGATGTATACGGCTATTGTTAGACCCATACTGACTTACGGCAATCTAGTATGGTGGTCAGCTGTCAACAAATCCACCAACTTAAAGGCAATCACCAAAGTTCAAAGACTAGCGTGCATTGGCATCACTAGTGCAATGAGGCAGGACTCGAGGCTATTCTCAACCTGCTAC
The DNA here is from genome assembly GCA_945910035.1 of Brachypalpus laphriformis. Lineage (NCBI taxonomy): Eukaryota > Metazoa > Arthropoda > Insecta > Diptera > Syrphidae > Brachypalpus > Brachypalpus laphriformis. The sequence goes on along the minus strand of OX246753.1, from coordinate 111,832,479 downwards.
CGCTAGACATCTTTATACACACATCAGCAGCCATTAATGCTATGAGAATTAGTCAGTCAGCGAACTGGAAACCAAGTAGAACAGATCACTCGATGATCCTACTCGATAACTTTGGCCTCATGCCCGTAACAGATTACATGACGCCATATTTAGACTTTGCAAGGCCTTTCTCTACCGCCTACCCTAGCAAGGAAGATTGGAAAAGCGGTCATATATCTAATGTCGAATCTATAGCCATCTACACAGATGGTTCAAAAATGGGCACTGGTGTCGGATTAGGTATCTTCTCCGACCCTCTAGGTGTATCAAAATCCATACGACTTCTAGACCACAGCAGTGGCAACAGCCGCCCGTGAGTCTGCGGTAAGGGCAATACCGCCAGAAGGTATCACCATCTTTATCGACAGCCAGGCAGCTATAAAAGCGATTACTGCCATAGAAATTAAATCGAAGCTTGTGAAGTATTGTCGAGAAGAGCTCAGGGTTCTTGGAACACAGCTCAAGATATCGTTCTGTTGGGTCCCTGGACACGAGGGTATCCCAGGCAATGAGAAAGCCGACGAGCTGGCGAGAATCGGCTCAGCAGCCCCACCAGAACAAGCTGACCTGCCGGTGTGTATCCCGCCTTCCACACTCAAGCTCGCTGCAGGGAATAAAGCCACTGAGGAAGCGAACACAAGATGGAACTCCATGAAAACTTGCGCCATTACTAGGAAGCTATGGCCATCTTTCGACAAAGCAAAGACCGAGAGAATCATCCATAAAGATAGGAAATCCCTTTCCACCCTCGTGGGCATCATCACGGGGCACAACACTCTGCGGTACCACTTGAAGAAACTACGCCTGACGGAGGAGGAACTCTGTAGAGGCTGTGGTGACGAGGAAGTTTTTGAGGACACAACCCACTTCCTGTGCCACTGTCCGAGTCTTCAACACTCCAGGAAAAAGTTCCTTGGTAAATACTCCCCGGCGTTTCAACAGAAAAGATGTTGAGCTTCATCAAATCATCAGGGTGGTTTTTATTTAGAAATGAAGTAAGTGACTGAGTTAGTAGTTCTTAGTTTCATTGAGTAAAGGATTACTTTTTCCACCATGGGTACCACAATGGGTCAACGCTGACCTGAGTGTGGCAGAGAGCGTCCCTCCCTGCCTGCCCACATACCTAACTTATCCTAGACAAGATGACGCGCTATCATGCGATCTCTTTAACATAGTACTTGCGAGGATTGTACGAAATTCACAAGCCGAGACCGGAGGTACAATCTTTTACAAGCCTGTACAACTATTCGCTTACGCCGATGACATTGACATACTCGAAAGAACTCAGTGGGCCGTCAGTGGGACATTTGCGAGTATTGAGATCGAGGCAGTAAAGATGGGTTTAGCGGTCAATGAAAGTCAAACAAAATATATGCTGTCTACAAAAAAGGACACCCAACATCGACGTCTTGGACAGAACGCCACAATAGACAGATATAATATTGAGGTGAACTCTATGGTGAACTCCGCAAATGACATCAGTAGGGAGATCCCACGAAGAATTACTCTTGCCAATCGTTGTTTCTATAGACTAAGAAGGCAATTAAGTAGCAAATCCCTATCTCGAACTACTAAGGTAACTCTTTATAAGACACTAATCATCCTAGTCCTGCTGTATGGCACAGAGGCATGGGCTTTAACAAAACCGGATGAGGATGCCCTTGGTTATTTTGAGAGAAAAGTTCTCCGAGCGATCTTTGGTCCCGTCTGCATAAACGGTGAGTGGAGAAGAAGGTAGCCGAACTATACGGCCTATATAAAGACATCGACTTAGCCAGAAGAGTTCACATACAGCGACTGAGATGGCTGGGTCATTTAGAGCGGATGGAGCCCAATGTTCCCGCCAAGAAAGTCTTCGAATCCACTCCGGATGGACGGCGCAGTAGAGAACGACCTCGCGGTAGGTGGCACAAACAAGTGGAGTGGGACCTCAACCAACTTGGCGTGCGCAACTGGAGGCACCTGGCTCGTAACCGTGCTAGCTGGAGAGGTTTGTTGGTTGAGACCCAGGTCCACCCTGGACTGTAGTGTCACCTAAGTAAGTAAGTAATTTGACCTACCTACATATGTAATATCACGTTTCGTTTCGGAGAAAGATTAAAACATTGTTTAACGCTTTTCAACTTTTTGGGGAGCATTTTGCTTAGATCAATTTCATATACTTGAACATAAGCATCTGCGTGCCAAAAAGTTACATTTATAATCCAAATTCATACAAATACAAATGTTTGGCGCAACAGCTCTTTAAAGTGCCAGGGCCTAGCTTCTCGCAACCACTCTTGTTGTGTGCGTTATATTTTTTCACATGAATGGAAGGGACCTACAGTTTAATGCCGAATCCGAACGGCGATTTGAGAAACTTTTTCGTGACAACAATACTCTCGGATGTTTGTCAGACGCTCGCGAGAGGTGGGACCATGAAAAAACTTTTTGGTATTTTCTGGGATTCGAACTTGGAACCTCATGCGTAGTGATCCGACACACTAATACGCCACGGCGCCCACCAAATTCATAGAGTTAAAAAGCAGATTGAAGTAGTGTCAAGACCTCGTTGGTCAGAAACGTTCAAAATTGTTGAATCTCATGATACAAAACTTACATATGTGGACAGCTATCAGGGATTTGCTTCTTACGACTTATACTGAATTTCGCTTTTTGGACAACATTTGGGTAAATCTCATGAATTTGACGATTATACCTTATGCTCTTTAACTTCACACGAGACCAACTATACACGATAAATTGTTCGTAAGGATATACGTGCTGTAGTCTGAAAATTACTATGCAAACCTTAAAGATGATCCAAAGTCAAATGTGGATCAAATCCAATGCACGCTATTTCATGTGTCAAGTTTGTCGCTCTCAGTTTACAGCCCGTCGTAACAGCTTTTAATGACCAAAATTGCACACCTTAAAATGACAAAACAAAACCAAGTTGTTACCCATAAAAACTGAAACTCTGGTCCCAAACATCACACTCCTATTACCACTTCACTCGCAACACAACCGGCGAGATTTCAATTCGACATTAAATATAATAAAAATGAACAAAAACGCATTTAGAATATTTAATCAGAGTACAATGCCGAATCAAATATGAATTGTTTCATAATTTTTTTATTTTATTTTTTTGTCGCATTTATACGATGGTGGATTTTTCGGCACCAGTGAGGGGCTCACTATGCCGCCAAGCAAACACAGACACTACAGGAGTCTTGTATCAAAATGAAAAATAAAAAAAATAAATCGTGATATGCCTCATAAAAGGTGAGGACGATGTGTGTGATGTGATCATAGTTTTAAATGCACTCATGAGGTGTCTCCGTCATATATACATATATGTATTTTATTATTTGTTTTACTTTTGATAAAGTAAATAAATGAAAAATATTTTGTATTCTGCGTGCAGACGGTTGGCGGGTTTATGTACACATGGCTACGTGGGATCTGGCTTGTTGGTGCATCCTTGTCGTACATGGCTGAGAGAACATATTTTTGGAACTCGTTCTCGGAAAATATATATATGTACATATATAAAAAACGTATACGTGGGAGGCGGATCTTTTTTTTTTTTTTGACGGTGGACAGACACCATTTAGATTTTTAGGAATTTTTCCTAAACAAAAAAAATAAAACGAAAAATAGAGACGTAGGTACCTATATAAAGAGAGAATTTAATGGAAATTACGGAATTTTCTGGCGAATAGTTTACGTCCAAACTATTGACCTGTTATGACACCAAATCAAGGAATCAATACTGCGATCTGTCAAAAATCGCAGCTAAGTGTACATATTACTCAGAAGAGTTCTCATACTAGAATGCGTACGGCGTTGGATACATGTTTCTATTTTCATCATAGAAGTAACATCGGAACTGTTTTGGCTGCAGCAATGGTTTTTGTCCCCGCTTGAGTTCCACTTAATTTGTTTTTTTTTTTTTTTTTCTAATTTTAATTCACGTGTAAGAATTAAATTCGTTTAATTTAATCGTGCGATGTAAGTTGGAAATGTTAGAAAAAATAATGAAGAGAGATATGTTTTTTGAGTCAAGGTTTGATACTCAGATGAAAAAAAAGGTTTCAATCCATGCTTGCTACATGGGTGTTGTCCGAACTAGTTGGGGTGAATTTGTTGGGATTTTAGCATTTGGTTTTGGTTTCTAGTATTTTTTTTTTGTTTGAGTCACACAATGCATCATTTTATTACTAGAAAATTTGAATGGATATGGCTCGATAACCACTACACCATGCCAATCACCCATGCTACAATTTTGAAAGAGAGAATGTCACTATCACATTAACTTATTCAGTGAAAACTCCCGTAACGGGCATTTCTCATAAGCGGACAACTCTGATGAGTGAACAATTTATCCGTGACCAACGACGCAGTTTTTACAAATTTAAACTTAACTCCTCTTCCTTGATTGACTATTTTCTCAGTCTCATCGGTGTCCGTTCAAAAGAAGTTTTTATATATATATATATATTTTTTTTGTATTGCGGTTCTTTTGGGAAGAAGGTTAGTCAAATTAGTAGTCAACTTCATGAAAAAACTCACTGGTCCTATCTGCATTGACACAAGTTGCCATCTTGTCAACTTAACTTGATGTGTGATCGAACTTAAGTGTATCGAATCTATACTGCCGAACTTTATTATCTTCTGAAGCATATCTGAATAAAATGGGGGACTTCGACTAGGTAAGTTGTGAGTCACTTTTTTATATTCTAGAGCTATCTTCTCCTTCTTGATGGAAATGAGCTCAAATGCGGACATTACTTTAATCCTCTGAGATGAGAAAACTTTTCCCAAATATGGTCACCTTATTTTGAAACTTAATATGTTTTCTGCGGTATTAATTTTTATATCATTTTAGTTGATGGATTTGTAAACTTGTCTTCCGACAACCTTACACTATCTACTACAATTAGGCGATGGGGTTAACCCATGAGATCTGAGATACTAGATACTTTTGGGTAATTTACTTACTAAGTTGACGTCTAAGTGCAAGAGAGAAAACTCACTAGCATTCTGATACCCTAGCTTTTATGACTTTGGTGCTTTTCGTTTTTTTCACGGGTGGCGTGGGATGGGTGTTTTCGCCGTAGCGTATGCAACTCTTGCTTTTTTATCTTTTGCTGTCTACTAACAGTGTCGATTCTGAAATATCGCAAGAAGGATTCTGGCTAAAGAGCGTTCACATCAAACCTTTTATATCTGTTTCGTCGGTAGTTTTGTTGTGTTAAGTGCTTGTAAGACACTGGACTACTTTCGACCTTAAAAATCAAGTGTCTTAGCGCTCCATGTCTTATACAGAAGATATGTTCGAACTATACTCGCGTCCCAAACTGAATTTCAAAAATGAGCTATTAGCTACCTCTTCTCCCATGAACATACACGACGAATTATGGACAAAATAAATCATTACATGTATCAACCCAAACCCATTTTCATACATCACCCCACTCCCGTCTCCCGTGCTCAAAAAAAAAAAAAACTTACACTCAGCAACAAGTCATTCACCAACAACCGCAACGAAAAACAAAGTGAAAGGATAGCGATTGAGGATAGTGCCGGATAGGTTCGCGATACCCACAGGCGGATCAGTAGAAATGCGGTGAAGTGGGAGGGTTGTGATCCCTTATTTTCGGATCATAACCTCGCTGATAAAAGGAAGAAGAAGAAGCTTGTTCGCGATAAATATTAGTAGTTCATCGTTTATGTTCAACTGTCAAAATTAGTAATGACATTCATTTATTTATTTCTCAGCTTCAGGGTAACGTTCAAAAAGGATCTATGACCCTAAATCTTTGGTGATAATAGCTCTAAAAAATAAAATTAATTTCGTCGAAAGCGATGAAGACGTTACTACAATATTATATTATTCTTGCTGGGGTTCGTAATAATAAAGCCGCCTTCTGTGTATTTAAATTGTTTACTTCACTTTCGTTATAGTTCAAAATAATCAAATCACTTTATTCTTCATTAATCTCAACTTAAACTGTCTCTACAAATTTACTTTTAATCGCGATATCGTTTATTCTCAACACAAATTTAAAAAAAAAATTAATTCTCACAGTAATCGCACTTGTTCATCGCTATTTTCACCTCTATCGACTGTATCTTCTCTGTTGGTAGTTAGTGTATTTATACCAAATACAGGAACCTCTAGAACATTTTCGAATATGCTAGATGTCACTAGGAGTGAACTGTGTACTGTGAAATTCCGAACAAACTGCTGTGTATGATAGCAGCTTTGACAGATGGTATTAGTGTTGTCACACCATGCTCGTTGTTAATGCAGTGCGAAATGTACTTTTTGTGGATGCTATACTATGTCCGATGCGTGTAATTGATTTCAAATGTTATTTTGATTAGTAATTCGCTTCATGTTATTGTATGGAGATGATACATGCCTAAGATTATGTCTAGGCTCCTAAGCTGTGCAGCAGTAGATTCTAAGTGATGGGAGGGTGACCAAAAGATGCCTACAGTTTCATTATATGTACATACTCATAAAGATGAGCCCTTGATACTAGTATTCAAGTTGATAAGCACACATAAGTCAATATCATGCAGTTTAGTCTAAAAAACTATTAGATATATTCCCAGTGGATTCAATTGAATGCGCACAAACGCCAGGTTTTTGGATCTCCATTTGGATTTAGTTCAAAAGTTGATTATGTCTATAAGTCGATATTAAGTAGGATTGGTTTGTCCGAGTCGGTCGTTCTTTTGATATAGTAGAAATAAGGCATGGGGGAATCTGAAACACCAGAAACATCGTAAACAGCAGTCATCCTACATAGGCATTCCTAAATTATCCAAATTAATCTGGATAAGTGGAAGCAGCGCGGAGGGCTGCGACATCTCAGCCAAGTAATCTAGTCATGTGGTTGCTTAGTATCGCTATCTATGAACATAAACATACATTTTTCGGATAGACTGTCAACAACTCCATCTCAATAAGATTTCAAGAACACAAGTGAACTCCCTTTCACTTTACAAAACACATCAAATATCTAGGTTAACACTTAATGCCGCAGCTACCTCTGCAAAATAAATATCTACGTATCTATCACCTAGTTCGGAACTCCTATTTCTCACTTTGAAATGCATTCCAACAGCTTTAAGATATAAATCGTTGCACCATCACACTCGTTAAATGACCACCTCCTTTCCACACACAGATCTCTGCCGCGCTGTGTGCAATTTGAAACGACCCCCGATTAGTCAAACACCGTAATCATAATTAAAGTAGACAGCCCGGCGGCAATTGCACTACGAATGGTACCTACACCTTGTTTTTTTTTTTGTTGTATATTCTTAGATGAATTTGTTTTGACACACGCACACACCGCCATATGAAATGAACTAACTGGCACGCACTGTCCAGTCGACGTGCGAAAACTTCAAAACGCACCCGCGTTGCACATGTTCTCCTCTCGAACATCTCGTGCGTCAACCTTCTTAAAAAAAAAAACCAATTCGCATGTATAGCGTCGTGCTGCAGTGCGTATCTCATACCCTTTTACTCCCGCATCTCTCATGTTAAGATACTTTTTTTTTTGTGCAAATCCATACAGTGGCGCGTAGTGTTAATGCGTGCAAAACACCACAGCTTGTGTGCCGAGTTTTAATGTCCGCATTATTCACACTTTCCGTGGGCTTTTTGTTTGTTCTGCACGCCTTTGTACGTAAGCTGGGGCATTGTGTGCTCGAAAGCGGGGTGCGGAAAAACCCCACCATCAACACCATCACCCCACCGCCATTGACAGTGACTTTCCATTGATTTTCCTTTTTTTTTTATTTTATTTATTTTTTTTTTTTTTACTTTTTCTGCTGTTTTTCCAGCAAAGCATTTGTTTTATTGTTGCAGGTGTTAGACGACGAGGTGTTGCTACGATTCCCATCCGTTTAATTAATTATGAATTTGCCTGGCGTTTCACACATGTCACGGATAAGAGTCGCCAAGTCGTCGTCAGGTCGTCAAGTCGTCAACTCATCCAGTCGCACCTTGCTGCTGCTGGTGTCATTTTCCATTTGTTCTTTTTTTTTTTTCTTTTTCCTGAAATCGTATTGTGTATCTAGATACAATGCGAGTGTATCTCATGACACGTAATCTTTAAATTGTGCAAATGTGTAATCATTTTCACTCAACACCTTCGCCAGTTTGGTTGGGAAATTGAAAGAAAAGTGCAAGGATGGTGAGGACGGAAAATGAGAGCAGGCATGGGAGGGTGCAAGGGCGAGGGCGAGGGCTGAGGTGAGAAAATAAAAAAAGAAAATCATATTCTTTTTCATTCTCTTGACGTAAAATGAGAATGAGAAATTCAAAACAAACCCAAACACACGTTTGCATGTGGTAGCGCAGAACGACCATATGCATGCATACTTGGCCCGAACTCAGCTCAGTTTAGCTCCGCTCACATGTGTGTTGTGGCATGAGAAAGGGTGAGAGAGAGTACTTGCGGTGAAGAGTGCGCCAAGCAGCAAAACTCGAAGCGGCTGTTGAAGAATTGGTTAGCGTCAGTGTGGTCGTGGTGATGGAGGTTAAGTTTTGGTATACAAATCTTATATATCTTGCTAACTGCAACTTAGTTAAACGTTAAAGCCTAAGCTAGGGCATTGTGTGCTCAAGAGCGGAGTGGGAAAGGAACCTACTATCAACATCATCACCGCCATTGATAGTGAATCCAAGAAATCCAATGATTCTCATTCAAATTCATCCAACGGACTCCCTAGAGTCATACGTACATACACAAGTGTATACAAACTCAAAAGAGACGATTCTGTTGCGATTTTGTATGTACCTACTCTTAGCGATAGAGCAATCACGATCACAACTATGCCCTGTGATACCCTGTGTGCGATGTGCAAAAGAGTAAATCATAGCTAACAGCCGAGCAGTTATACTACAGAGTAATCAGAATAGTTCTAGATTAATAGCAACGATCGCAATCACAGTCTCATTTCTATGTAGGAAGGTGTTCTGTGACTTTAGTTACAGCTCTCGCAAGTTCACAGTTGGGTCTATTGTGTTCATTTTTAGTACTTTGGGGAACCGGGAAAAACAGAATAATGGTATGAATAGGAGGCCGTTAAACTCAATATTACGTAATTCCTCCATCACCGTGAAGAAATGAAGAGTCCTTATTTTTGAGTCCACGAGCTTAGGACATTTACACAGTAGGTGGTGGACAAATTCGATTTCTTTCCCGTCCCTGGAGCTTCTGCAGTAATCTTTGTGAAGTACGAGTCGTTGCGCAAATACATATGACATGCCAGAGACCCTTAATAAGGTCCTAGCTGTAAAGCAAGTGTCCAACTGAATCCAGCGCCTATTGTGTCTACTAGTACTTCAACTACCACTTTAAAAAAAAGTTTGCGAAGCATGCGATATCGACTCCGTTTTCAGATTAAAAGCCTTGATTTAATTACTGCGAAATCCATGGCCTTAAAGGCTGCCCGACTGTCAGTATAACCTGTATTTTCTTTGCCGCTTGGTTGACTCTAGGGTTTCACAGTAAACCACAGCCCATGTACCAACACACTTATTGGAGGTTTGTAGAAGGCCAGTTTCATTTTACTAATGACTGATGTCGATCCGTGAGGTTCCAAGTTCGAATCCCAGAAAATACCAAAAAGTTTTTTCACGGTCCCACCTCTCGCGAGCGTCTGACAAACACCCGAGAGTATTGTTGTCACGAAAAAGCTTCTCAAATCGCCGTTCCGATTCGGCATTAAATAGGTCCCTTCTATTCGTGTGAAAAATATGACGCACACAACAAGAGTGGTTGCGAGAAGCTAGGCCCTGGCACTTTAAAGAGCTGTTGCGCCAAATATTTGTATTTGATGTCGATCCCTCCAGCAATTTCTGTCAGGAATTTTGATAGTAAATCTCTTATGAAATGCCAGCATCAGAGTCATATAATCAGTCAGGACCGGAAATACACAAATTTGAGCTAAAACACCACAAGCTCAAGGATATGAAAGGAAGCAATTACATAATATTCATTTATAGTTTCCAACCTAAAAACGTAGCAAGCGCGTGATTTCATCCTCTTGCCTGGTTTGGTGAAGAATTGGCCTACTTTCTTTGAATCCTAAAGGGAAGTGTACTATCTATAAACAAACGAAATGCCATGGTATCTTAGGTAGGTAGTACTATTCCGAAGGTATAGTACTTTAGCTCATTGGCTGAATATACTTTCCTTTCCTTTTGAGCCTTGTTAATCATTCTAATCGAGCTTGATATAAGCAGCATTTTGTATCCCTAGATGCTCACAACCAACAACAAAATTTGAGTTGAATCTAGCAACAGATACGAGTATGTACCTATAGTCAATTTTTAAAATTACCTTCAATAAGTGGCTTTCAAGCTTAGATGCAATTATAGGTTTTACTTATTTTTAGTTATTTCGGTGGACCTTAAGCTAAGTTAAATAAAGGCTTCGATCGGAATTATAGAATTATTATACGTAGAAGTTTTGATGGATCGTAACAATACGTCAGATTCTCAAGTGAGCCTTGATCTTAGAGCATAGATCGGACGTTATGACTTTTCGACTTCATAAGATCGGTAAGAACTAATCAATATTAAAAAAGCCGGATTTGTATGAAGGTTTAGATGAAACTTTTAAAGTAGATCTGAACATAAATACTCGTAAGTTCTAAACGATGAACATTTTTAAATCACAAGAACTCTCTGGTCAGACAACTGAATCAATTAAGACTTGTCCAAGAGCTTAGACAAATTTGTAAAATTCTTGCCAGTCCAAAACGTGGATAGAAATTCTCAGATTGAAGTAATCAAGATATTGGAATAGATCAAATTTTAGGGGTAAAGAAAGCTTAGGATTGATTATGCTTGGATGAAGTCAAAAAAAGATTATCAAAACGAGTACTATAGTTTTATCCAATTACTTTTTTTTAATGCTGCTGAGCTAAGACTCAGAATATTATGAGCCACTGGCCCAGCTTGGAAAAATAAGGAACGATTGAGTTTGATTGATGAAACAAAATGTCAGTAGAGGCAATAAAGAAGAAGCCTCTTATTGTGGAAACGATTGTTTGAATATTTCTATTTAAAAAAATTCAAATTGCTAAGAGGTAGTCCTGACGATATTATTTTAAAACATCACAAGGCTGTATGTTGAAGATTAGAAGGCTACACGGTTCAGAACGATCCCTGCCTTGTCAATGTAAACCTGCCCTTAGACTACCGAAGTCTATCGACATCGGCAACGCTGAACTACTAAAAATATAAAACAACAACCAACCTTAAACCTTTAACCAACTGTTTACACGACAGTGCGAAAAAATCACACCCATTGCAGGGGTATGCGTGAGCTTTTGTTTTACATTTTTATATTCTCTTCTTTAGTACTAACAGAAAGTAAGAGAACAACAACATATTTCGCGTACTGCATCTGTATTATGCATGCATGTGTACAAGGAATCTCTTTCCACCCTCCGAGCCGACCCGCACCAACAGAAACACGGGTTGCTTGCGGGTTTTAATGGTGTTAAATCTAAAACGTGCTTTTAATTAATTAGAAGACGCAGACAAAGCAAAAAAAAAAAAAAAACAAGTAAGAAAGGAGCATTCGCGTATGTGGTAGTGAAAGGCATTCAAGTTGGAGAACCACGACAAAAAGACGAACATCTCACATTTAACCTGACCTGCAGCGGAGCGGAATCAAAATCTGGAACTACCACGGGTGGTTGGGGGCTACACGGCTTGACTATGAATGAATGCTTAGCAAACAGGAAGAGATCTTTCACTCAACTGAGCTGAGCTGTGTGTGATGGAATTTTTGTTGGTCCTCTAGGTAAAGGTGAGAGGTTTAGGTCGCGCAAAAGCCACCGCACTGGGGAGCGCCCTAGGTGCGAATTATTTGCTAGCGCCAGTGGTACATGGCGAAAACACGAGTAGTTAGAGTGTCGAACACGACGGTCTCGAGGCTCGTAGCGCAACAGAGCCAGCGTACACAGCATGCCACACATTGAGCATGTGGAGGAGCATAGGCAAGGCACAGGCACGGGACGGTTCAATGCGGTTCTATTATTATTACTTTTAAGACGGTAATATAATAATCTGTTGTTTGGTGGTTACCTGATTATGATGATGTTCATGGTGTGGTGAGATGGTGAGAAGGTGGGATGGCGGTGCTGTTGAATTACGTGCTAATGACTGTTTTGTTCTCGCTGCTCGACTGCTGAACGACTGTGCTCTGGCGTGTGTATCTGGTATCTGGTTTGGGTTTGTGAAATGAATTGGAACAACTCGGAGATGCAAGCACATTTGTGTGAAATGCAATTAATCATTGCATGTTCAGTGTAGCATCGGCTTACCGAGCGCTGCTGCTGTTGCACTTAGAATGCGGGTGATGTTGTGCAGCACACAGAGGCGGCTGCAGTCCCAGATGATGATGATGCAGACTTGTCCAGCAAATTAATTGTTCAACAATTAAACGTGGGTAACAAATCTTGTTAAATTTCCAGCGACAAGAGGAAATTGCTTGTCGGCGAGTGTGAAGTGGTGGAGAATCCGACAGGTGCAGTGAGTCACAACAAGTTTTTGGGGAAAGAAGTACACGAGATAATGAGCCCCAAATTGAGCTCATAAAAGTTGATGTACTTAGAATGCGTGTGATCTGCAGCACAGAGGCGGCTGCAATGTCATTTAATCGTTTAATAATTAATTTGTTGGTCAATTCTTCATCGATGTCCGCGTGGAGAAGAATTTCCGTAAACTTGATTGCTGACAAGAACCTGATGTAGTGGGGAATGAGACGACAAGAACCAGGTGCAGTGGGTCACCTATATTGTGGAAAAAAGGCACCGAAGAGCTCCAATGTGCGATTGTAAAGCAAAAGAAGAAGAAAAAAATCGATCAGTCGACACGATTGTTACAATGAGCAGTCCATGTTCGAATTCTGATCTAATGTGCGAGTAGTACAAGGGAAACAGGTACCTAGATGATAGGCGTCTGTCTCTTTATAAGAAGTAGCAGCAGTTGCGTAAGAGAGCTTAATGCATCAGGCTGCCTGAACAAATTTTCAAGATCAGTACCTTTGGATTCGTTTGAAATATTTTAATATTTTTTTGATTTAAAATGAAAGGTAAAGAGTGTAGCATTTGAAAAATATACGGTTTGTAGAATTTGTATTAGTCTATCCTATGAATATTGTAACAAAAATCGCCGATCAAGCCGAAGACTGCCAAAGTTGCGACGGATGGTGGAGAAAAAAAGAACAGAATTTTTCTAGTTCCCGAGAGGGTTTTTTAATTTGTTTTTTTATTTGAAAATGCTTTTAACTAAATTTACGTTTAACAAAAAAATAAAATCTATTACAATTTGATCTAGAACTGCACGTACCTAGTGGTCGCTGTCATTGCTGCCAACAGAGAACACCTCCCTTGGTTTCTGCCTACCTTCTTTTGTACTTGGCTACGGCTTTCCAGGCGAATTCCCGAATTTCCATTTCGCCGCTGGAACTCTGTTGTCAAAAGCATGGCAAGTTCTAGTATCTTCACGTTGAAAGGCTCTCGAATTTTCGCGATGTTTCTTGGTTGTGTTATTTTTATGTGCCGATTTGTGCGCTCGCGGAACAATATTATAAAGAGGAAAAGCGTATGTGTTTGCTTGTAAGCCTTTCACTCAAAAACTACTTAATCGATTGCGATTACATTTTGACTCGCATGCTAGGCATTTTTTACAGAATAACATAGGCTAGGTTAGGTTAGGTTGGCTGTCCACATGATAGTGCAGACACACTTAGACCAGTGAAGGTTCTGTGTGATACCATGGATCAACCATTAGGCCACTCAGGGACTAACAAAACCAACCGGAGCTTTTGATAAAGCGATGGATGCTCATGACGTCCAAGGGCGCCAGATCGCCGAGGTCGTCAAGGAAGGATACCCTAGATGGAGCATTCTTTTATGCGACAGGGCTGGATAAGTGCATCGGAGGTGAAGGATGGTTTCCTCCTCCTCGTCCCTACAGCTTCTGCAGAAGTCGTTGGAGAAGAGGCCAAGTGCTTTGGCGTGTTTTCCTATAAGACAGTGTCCAGAGAGAACACTGACAACGCAGCTGATTTGTGTTCGCTTTAGCTTGTCCAGCTAGGCACTACGTTTTAGATCCAGCTTAGGCCAGATCTGTCTCGAAAGGTGACACGTTGAGCCGTTTCCCCATCTGAGAAACATAGGCTATGTATCGTTACATTTTCGTCAAGTAAGGGCTGAAAAATGATGATAAAAGTGAAGGAAGTCGGAGAAAAGTTGAATGTAATTCGTTTTATTTTTTTTATACTAGGGTGGCTGATGATTGCTGTTCCCCACTGGGGCTTGAACTTACGAGTACGCACACCGGTTAACGAATACACCGGTTAACGAGTAAACGCACTATTCACTGCACCATTGCCACCCTTGCCCATTCTATGTACATATGTACATACGGATGTACAAGTGTATCTAAATGATGTGCGGAAGAATAGTTGGCAATAGAAAGGTCTTCAAAAATGGCACAGTATTTTGCTCGAGTGAAACTGGGAACAGCAGCTAGTACTCGTATGTAATAAGCTATATGTATCTATTCTGTTCTATGGTGATCTTGTTTGGTGACCTGCACACTAAAAATAAAACCCAACATCAAAATTATTGAACGTGTTCAAAGGTCAGCTGTATGTGCATCACAGGTGCTCTAATGCCTACCGCCATAGCTGCCTTAGAGACTACTGCACATACTTCCCGTCGATATCTTTGGGGAACCTGTAGCTTCTAAAGCAGCCTTAAAACTTAGGGAGTCTCAACAGTGGTCAAACTTTCAGACTGGCCACATGAAAATTGTATCTAATTACAGTATCCCCAGTGAAACAGATTACTTACAATGTCATTTTTCCAGACAGATCTGCACGGGAAAATGGTAACATCTTAAATAACACGAATGGATCGAAAACATCGGAAGGTACGGGCTTGGGAATTTTCTCAGAAATACCGCTGCTTAACGTAGCTCTACGACTTTCAGACCACTGTAGTATATTTTAAGCGAGAGTATCGGCAATTCGGAAGCAGCGCACACTCTCTTATGTTGCGCCAACAAAAAGATCGAAGTTGGTCAAACAATGCCGCGAATTTCTTAACGAGATTGCGGACAGATGTAATATTACTCTGTGCTGGATTCCTGGACACAGCGATATTCCAGGCAACTGTGAGGCAGTTGAATTAGCTAAAATGGGCACCGGGGGCTCCTAGCTGATAACAGAGAGGTACCGGCCATCCGCCGTGGCGCAAGTGGTTAGTGTGTTGGACCACTGCGCGTGAGGTTCCAAGTTCGAATCCCAGAAAACACCAAAGACACCAATTTTTTCAAGGTCCCAGCTCTCGCGAACGTCTGACAAACATCCGAGAATATTATTGTCACGAGAAAGCTTCAAAAATCAAATTACACTTCGGATACGGCACTGAACTGTAGGTCCCTTCCATTCGTGTGAAGCAATATAACACACACAACACGAGTGGTTGCGAGAAGCTAGGCGCAGGCACTGAAAGAGCTATTGCGCCAACTATCTAACCGGTCATCCCAATATAAATCGCCTGTCCACCGAGGCCCAAGTATTCGCAAACAATAGACCGAAGAACATAGTTACGTGTTAATATATCAACCAAAAAGATCTGGCCTTCATTGGAAGTAAAAAGAACCAAAAGACTCCTATCCTTCAACAGAAAGAATATAGGCCTCACAGTAGATGTAATCACAGGACTCTGTCTGCTAGGCAGACATGCCAGAAGAATGGGAAACCTCTCAAACGTTTTCTGCAGAAGTTGTAGAGACGAAGAGGAAGAAGAAAATAATCTTCACCTATTAGGCACTTGCCCAGCACTGACTGTTTCAAGCACATACTAGGAGAATACTTCTTTGAAGATCTAAGTGATCTGTCGGAAACAGAAATCTTAATCATCTTTAGGTTTGCGTTAAAGTCTTACTGGTTTAGCTGATACTAGTAACACGTACACTTCCCCCCATCCTTATCGGGAAGATACCCAGCTCTGTACATCAACAACCATCTACCTTCATACAGTTGAATATATTGCATAATTGTACTACGGTTCGACTGAATCAGTCACTACTAATAGTCTTACGCGCCCACTACATCTACGGTCCATCTGTTCAACTAAATCATTAACCCACCTTAGTTACATCAGACACATTGAGATCTCCTAGCTAGAATTGCATAATAGTCCTAGGGGTTCAATTGCATCAGTCATCCCTAATACTATTAATTTGGCCCATCTAGACAACCAGGCTTCAACTGAATCAGTCACTCTGCTTTCAACCACATCAGGCACATTGAGACCTCTCAGCATACATCCAACATTATATATTTGAAGTTCCCCTAGGTATCCAGTAATGTCCTATCATATGATATATCGAAATATGAGCTATTAACAGCTCAGTAGGTTTTGCGGCACCCTGTTTCGGTTTTCTTGATGAACCTCCAAATCTGTTCGTCTGATGTGAATGAGTTTGGAGGTGTTTCTTTGTAGAATAAATTGAAATTGGATTAAATGGTATTGTTGAGTTCCTGTCAAGGCGAACCCCACAGGCGGATCAGTAAAAATGCGGTGAAGTGGGAGCGTTATGATCCCTTGTTTTCGGATCATAACCTCGCCGAAATAGGAAGAAGAAAAAGAAGTTGAGTACTTGTCAAAAAATTTCTTATAATTTTTCTGTAACTTATTTTTTGGTCAACAAATTTTGTCAGAAAATAGTATTTTTGTTACATTTTTGGAGCCGTCGTCGTGTAATTACTTTTAATTTGATATATCGCATGACTGGGAGCCAAAATGTGAGGTTGTGATGTACCCTAGCCTTGCTAGTACTACTTACTTACTTAGGTGGTGCTACAGTTCGGGGTGAACCTGGGCCTCAACCAACAAGCCTCTCCATTTAGCTCGGCCTTTAACTAATTGCCTCCAGTTTTGACTAGGTCGATGTCGCTGTACAGCTCGTATAGTTCGTGATTGAATCTTCTCCTCTAAAACCCGTCAACGCAAACGGGACCGAAAATCTTATGAAATATCTAAAAAAAAAAAAAAAATATATTTGGCGCAACAGCTCTTTAAGTGCCAGGGCCTAACTTCCCGCAACCACTCATGTTGTGTGCGTTATATTTTTCACAAGAATGAAATGGACCTACAGTTTAGTGCCGTATCCGAACGGCGATTTGAGAAGCTTTTTCGTGACAACAATACTCTCGGATGATTGTCAGACGCTGGCGAGAGGTGGGACCGTGAAAAAACTTTTTGGTGTTTTCTGGTGATCTGATCCGACACACTAACCACTTACGCCACGGCGCCAAGGATATTTTCATCCTCTTTTAATAAAGTCCATGTTTCAGCGCCGTAAAGCAGGACTGGGATGATCAGGGTCTTATACAGAGTCTCCTTAGTTGTTCGAGATAGGGCTTTACTGTTGAATTGCCTTATAAGCCCAAAAAAAAAAAAAAAACCGAGATTGGCAAGAGTTATTCTGCGCTTGATTTCTGCGTTGATGTTGTTTTTCGAGTTTATAGTAGAGCCAAGGTAGACAAAGTCCCTTACTACCTCGAAGTTATAGCTGCCCACTGTGACGTTCTGTCCTTGCTAGTGCTTAAACCTTTTAGATTTATAAAACCCGGCCCGTTTTGATCATGGAACGTTCGAATGTCTAAAAAACAATTACACGAAACACTGTTATCATATTGTTCCAAGATTGATCAAAAGTACCGATAAGATAATGCCCCTTTGGGAATGATTGTTCATCGACAATAGTCTTTGGTCGCACCTTCCAATAAAAATCAACTCAATCTCCAATGTAAATAAAATGTAACAAACCGCCCCTAGCTATTCATGTGCCCCATCGAGGTATAAACACCTCACCAATATATGTATTCCTCTTTCCAAGGATAAAGAGCCAATCGAACGAAACAAATGCCAAAACCAATAATTACATCGATTCGGACCTGAGAAAGCAGATGCTGTGCGAAACAGCCCCTGGGGGCTTACTCTCGACGAAGATAATTTCCGTCCCTAACCAGCCGACCACCGTTCCGACCTTCGTGTGAATCTTCTTCCACTCGTCCATCGTTCCATTCCTATAATCATCAGCAAAATAAACACACTAATCGATCACTCTCTTAACGAGGAGATCCCCTGCTAATAAGGTGTTGATCTTGTTCGATGTTCGACGAGCTGCTGATGATGATGATCGTTTTCGTGAGCCACAACGAGTGAGAGTAAGTATCTCGTGTAATTAATGGTGCCAATAACGACTTGGATAATAACCGTATCTCAGGCTAGCATCTCGTATATCTGACTCAATTTAATCGCTGGAACCTACTAACCGATCAACAATTACATAAAAATTAAAAACTACTTTGTGTGAGTGTGTGCTACTACTGTGCATGTTGGGTAAACAAACAGCGTAGCATTAGTTCCAACACTTTAATTGAAGATGCAGAACCGGTCCAGCCTTGCTAAGAGGCGACAACGGCCGGCGCGGCGACTCACGCAAATCTAATGTCGTAGAATATTTAAGTTTGAAAAATTGTTCACGCATGGCACGGTCGGCAAGTCGGCCAAGAGTAGCGCTTGGCGTACATGCAATTAAATTAATATATCAGATTTATCATTAGGAAGAGGCGTAGCGTCGGGCTGAGTGTCTGATGAGTTACTGTGTCACCATACAGTTGTACAAGTACTGTGCATCACAGGATTACGTGTTGTAGATAGGAGAGTGGTCTAGAATGGGCGCACTTTTTGATTCCTAATAGGTCCAATGGATTGAGACTGTCTTCATAAGATGATAGAAACTGATGACAGTACTGATCAAGAAAACTTAACGTTTACCGCTTACAGCAAAATGTCTCAATTGGAATTACTTTCAGAACGTTGAGAGGAGTTTTCTTCCTTCTAACAGCCAGCCCCCAAATCCAAAACCTTCAGTTTAGCAGAGTTTTAGGACGAGTTACAATCACATGCTCTTTCAAAGTGTGCACGGAGTTAAAAAATTAGGGAGAGGTTCGGGGACACATGTAACTGTGGTAAAAAAAAAAAAACCTTTCGGAACTCACAGCTGCAATTGTTGTGGACCTATTAATTCAGCTTAAGCTACTAGAGGAAAGCGCTACTGTAACCTATGTATATAATAGTTTAGGATGGCAACATTTTCTATCAAAATATCAGCTCCAAATTATACCTTCACTGGATCGAAAACCTCGAAAGTCGAACGCTGCCTAATGATATTTTCAAAATAGTCCGAAAAATAAGTCAAAAACCGCATTACCCGACTAGATAATTTTGTACTTCTGGACCCTATTTGCTGCCAGACTAGGTTTTCTTACAGTTAGGGTTTCTCCTTTTGATTACTAAATGTAAACACATAACATTTTGGTGTATCATTGAAGATTCAGTCTTCAAAAAACCTCTAAAGTCATACTCTTCAAAATTGTCAGTAGTTGGGTCAACATTTTTAAATGTTTTTGTACTAAACTATACATGTGTGCATCAAGGTAAGGTATTGGTTCATCATTGTTCAAAATTTTAGGGTTTCTGTTCGTTTTGAGTTGACTCATCATCTTTCTCCATTCCGCTCAGAATTGTCAGAATTCAGAAATTTAAATCTTTTGTTGTACCAGCAATGTCCATTGGTATCTAGATAAGGCGGTCCCTCCTCGAAGTACATACATATGTACATTATGTTCGATTTAAATTGCAAAGTAACAGTGATTGAGTCAGAATTTTGAACTCAACTCGTTTTTGTACCAACTAACATAAGATGCACTATTGGTAGATCGTTATTTTAGATTTCAAACTCCTGCCCTTTAAATTGGTATAATTGGGTCAGAAATCGGAGGAGTTCATTTTGTAAAAAAAATATGCGTTGGTATCCGGTTCGATATAGCCGATCCTGAAGTTTTCAGAAATTAACTTAGCATTTTGGTTTTTTTTTGTACCAAGCAATGTCCGTTGGTATCTAGATCAGGCTGGACTAGGCAACCGCAATGACAACGGCGAAAGGGTTGTGGATTTCTGCAATGCCAACCGCATTGTGATAGGTGGCACCATGTTTGAGCACAATACCTGCCACAAAGTCAGCTGGGTTTCCAATGACAGGCAAGCAAAATTCAAAAAATCTCCAACCAAATTGACCTATCAGCCGCCGCTTTAGAAGTAGTCTCCTGGACGTCCGAAACAGGCGAGGGGCAGATGTGGGGATAGTACGTGATCACCACCTTATGATAGCTACTCTCCAACTACGCACTGCTGCAGTTCGAAGATCCCACGACAACACAAGAATACCCAGGTTCAACATCGATAGACTTAGTGATCCTTCAGTGCGCCAACAATTAAGGGAGCACTTTTCGCAAGGTGTGAAAGCAATCAGCAGCTCAATGCCCGCAATCATCCAAGAACATTGGTGTGCTGTGAAAAAATGTTTTTACATCTGGTGCTGAAAGAATTGTCGGTCGATCGCAGGGAAGACATAGGGCATAGCTCTCAGAGGATACCTGGAGAGGGATTGACGAACGAAAACAGCTGAAAGCTCGCGTTGCAGCTACCTCAGCAGCAGGGAGAAGCGAGCTAGAGTCCCTATATCGCATGAAGATGAGAGAAGTTCAGCGTAACGGGCGACGTGACAAGCGCAACTACATGAACGCGCTGGCTACAGAAGCAGAAGAAGCAGCACGGAGATGCCCGAGGTGAGAAGTTCCCGAATACGCACCACGACTCCCAGTAAAGATGAGATCATAACCGCGATCAAGGCACTCAAAACCAATAAGGCGGTAGGATTTGACGGTATTCCCGCAGAGCTCTTACGAGCAGCGCCAACAACATCGGCTGAGCTTCTGCTTCCACTTATAGAGAGAGCTTGGGAAGCTGAGAGCTTTCCTAACGAATGGAAAAAGGGAATGATCGTCAAGCTTCCTAAGAAAGGAAATTTAATGGAGTGCGGAAACTGGAGGGGTATCTGCGTGCTGCCTGCTGTAGCTAAGATAATAGCTAAAATCACCCTGGAGCGAATTAAACAACTCGAAGACACACTCGATGCCGAACAAGCAGGTTTCTGCTCTGGATCCTCCTGTGCCGACCACATCAACACCCTGCGGATTATCATCGAACAGTGTGTTGAATATCGATCGCCACTGCACCTGCTGTTCATCGATTTTGAGAAGGCGTTCGATAGTGTCAACAGGGAGTTTATTTGGAGTGCGTTACGCAGGAGAGGTATTCCCGATAAACTAATTGCTATTATCAAAGCTACATATGAAGGCTCCAAATGTCACGTTCTGCACAGGGGGAGGTTGTCTGAGGAATTTGAGATCCAAAGTGGGGTAAGACAAGGCTGTATCCTTTCACCAATATTATTCCTATTGGTGATTAGTGATGTGCTTCATGCAGCTTTGTCGACGGGAAACGGAGGAATTCGATGGACTCTTACATCTCAACTGAAACATCTTGACTACGCAGACGATGTATGCTTGCTGTCCCACAGAATTATGGACCTCCACCAAATGACAGCAGATATGGAGAGGAGGGGTAGGTGTCGTCGGGCTGAAAATTAATACGGCAAAAACTAAAATTATCAGCCTTGGAACTATCTTATCGGCTCAAATATGCATTGCTGGACAACCGGTAGAGAGAGTAGAGGATTTCCAGTATCTTGGGAGTATTGCCTCGAACGATGGTGAACCGAACTGCGATGTAGGAAAGGCCTATAAACGCCTGGATCAGACAAATGCGACGACATCGGCATTTCATTGGCCTCAGTAACCGAGTGATCCAAAATCGGCAGGCCTGCCGATATTTTCTGAGGTCAAATAGGCGAACCCCACAGGCGGATCAGTAGAAATGCAGTGAAGTGGGAGGGCTGTGATCCCTTGTTTTCGGATCATAGCCTCGCTGATAAAAGGAAGAAGAAGAAGATGGTGAACCGAACTGGATATAGCCAACAGGATCGCCAAAGCAAAGTCCGCGTTCGGGATGTTGTCCAAAATATGGCAAAGCAATGCAATCAGTTTGAGCACCAAGATAAGACTGTTCCGCTCCAACGTTGAATCCGTGCTGCTATATGGTTGCAGCACGTGGAGAGTGACCACTACTATCACCAGAAAGCTGCAAACGTTTGTTAATAGGTGACTGCGCGATATCTTAAGGATTTTCTGGCCCAATCGTATCTCTAACGAACATCTTTACGAGAGAACGGGTCAGAAACCAATAGGCACAACCATTCAGCGGCGGAAGTGGTAGTGGATTGGTCACAAGTTCCGAAAGGGAGACAGTTCCATAGCAAACCATGCTATGCAATGGAACCCTCTAACTCAGGATGGCAGAAGACCTGGCGGTCCGAGGAGGACATGGCGCAGAACAGTCGAGAGGCACGGCAGTTAGGGAAAAGTTGAGGAGAACTCAGACACGTTGCCAGAAACCGTACACGATGGCGCGTAGGCGTAGTAGAGGCACTAGGACCCACAAGGGGATACAGGACATAAGTAAAGTAAGTACATCAGGCTGTCCCTTCTCCTATCGGATAATATTCGAAATTGGAAAGTAGTTCTTTATCCATTCAAGTTTGCAGTGTTTGAGTCAGAATATTGACCTGTTTTTGTATTAAATGACAACTCTCTTTGAAATCATTTATAATTATGTCAGATTTCTTAACTTGTTTTATATCAAATATGTACGTTGATATCGATCCCTCTTCAAAATTGCAATCCTTGTGGTCGTAATATGATATATATATATATAATATAAGTCGGAAATAATGCTCACATCAATGCGCCTCATGTTAAACTTATTTTTCTTCCAAAGAGCATAAGATCAGGTTCTGTTCAATCGTTGCTTAAAACTTTGAGATGCCTGACCGTATTTTGTTAAACAATTGATTCTACAATCATTTCGCTTAAAAATACGTCAGAATTTTGACTTTTTCAATTAATATGCACTTGTATCCGGTGTCGGTCAATTCTGATTCTAAATCCTAAGCTTTCTGATTTTAAGTGTATATAAATTTAGAATAGAAAGTAATTTTACGGTCATGTTGAGCGAAATTTGGTCACATTTTTGAACTTATTTTTGATTCCAAACAAAAATAAAGGTTGGAGTTTTTCAGCTGTATCCGACGTTGGTAGATTATGATTCCAAATGTTGCGCTCTTTGGCTTAAGTGTAAATAAATTTATCTCAAGAAGTAGTTCTACACTCATGCTGTTCAAAATATAAAATATTTGTACCAGTATTGTGAAACTGCCGTTTTCCAAATATTTTACAGTGATATCGAATGATAAGGCGAACCCCACAGGCGGATCAGTAGAAATGCAGTGAAGTGGGAGGGTTATGATCCCTTATTTTCGGATCATAACCTCGCTGATAAAAGGAAGAAGAAGACGATCGAATGATGTGATCCTTACCCCTAAAAGGCCAAAATGTTATTTTCGCAAAAAAAAAATAAAAAATTAAGAGAAACAAACTCCCTGTTAACGAGGTTAATTTCCATGCTCACCTTACCCTGAAAAATACTCGGCCGACAGGTGTAAAATTTCTACCAAAAATTTCAAGCAATTTTTCTGTCTTGTAACATCATATTCATCGTATAACCACCACCATCATCATCAGGACCAGCAGAAATCTTCACGTCTTGCCTCCTCCGACCTACTACTCATCTGTGGTGTATATTTGCACGTTTTTGCTCTTATTGACTCGCTTTTAATTCCGTTTTGTGGCTTTCTCCTTGCCCTTTGCGCCATGCAACCGCACACGCAGATACAAAATACCCGTCTAGTAGTACGCTTGTGTTTGTTTAACTGATCGTCAATAATGGAGCCTCCGTGTGTTTGTTTTTGTGCTCTCGAAGCGCTCAGCGCCAGCATCAGGTAAATCCTTTGGGCCATATTCTTATGGTTATAATAATTATTTGATGCCGGTTGTCCCATGATGATGGTTGATGATGGTATACTACACACTCGGCGCGAGAGATTTTTTTTTCTCCAATCCATGTGTGTGTGTATTTTTATTTCTTTTTTATCATCGTCCAGCACAGTTGGGGCTAATAATATCGCTGACCCATACTCGGAACTAAGCGCTTTGTCTGATTTCATTATTAACGAGTATTTTGTGAAAATAAAAGCTCAGACAAAAGAGGAGCACACAAGCAGACGCCGAACGACAATGACGACGACGAGGCAAAGAGTTGAAGAATTACAATTGGCAATGATTGTCGTGTTCCGAGGCAAAAGATTGGCCATGATGTGCTGATGCTGATGATGATGCACACGATGGCCACGACCGATGTATGACAGATGAGAGTGGAAGTAGTGGAAGGACACCACACACGGGATATGACAATGATGTTTTCGTTTTGTTTTTGTTTCGCGAAAAACGACAAACAGAAACCGAAAAGAATAGAAAGAGAACCCTAAATGGTGCCTTAAATTGAATGATGATGTTGATTTTGGTTGGTCGGCTGGAGTGTATTGTTTGTCATTTGATTTTGTTTCCATCATCTTTTTTTCGGCTGGTTTTTGTGTGCTTAGTCTAGCGTTTTAATTTTTATTCTAAAGAGGATGTGTCGTACATGTGAATAAATTGTCTTATTAAGATCGGCGACGTGGTGGTTAAGAGGTCGGTTTTTCGGGGCAACTGCAAATTTTGTTTGGCTTTTTTTTTTTTTCAGAAAGATGCGAGTTTGATTGCTTTAAATTTTTTATATCAAAGCCATTTCCGGTTCAAAAAGAAATTAGTAGTTTCAAATGAGTTATAAACATTTATTCAAAGGCCTAGGGGTACAAACGAAAATGACAGTGTCTAGAACTAGCCACACTCAAGACTACCCTCATGAGTGTACATACGACTGCATCGCAAATTATGTTCAGAAATTCACTTATGGCAGAAACACTTTCAAGCACTGTTTTAATAAAGGACTACAACTAGGAGTAGATTTATTTACAATCAGACATCATGCTTTATGTACGCCAGACACGTTGATGACTACATTCGTCCAGACTACATTAATGAATAAATATATTCGAGAATATACTCACGACTAGATATGCGGCTACAATTACTATTTACGTCAGGATGCTGTTTTGCAATAAGTCTTTAAGACCTTGCTTACATCAATGACTACTTTCTTGGCAAAAAAAAGTAATCATGACTAACAATATGACAATATAATACATAACTACAATACATTTGCACATGTTGTTGAACGCTATAAATCTCCATGTTGATTTGGCAAGACAGCCTAAATAAATGACAGCCAATTTGACAGATGTAGCTTGAACAATATGGCCGCAATCACTTGTCAAAGTTCGGAAATCCCTATTGGAAAACCCTTTACAATACGTTAATAACTAAATACGTCCAAAACATTAGTGCGATATATACAATCATCTAGAGGTTAGGTTAGATTAGGTTGTGAAGGGCTATGAGGTTATCATAAAAATACTAGGAACCAAGGTGGGATCATCGCAATGCCTAGGGAACCTTCACGGCAGAAATACCTAAACCAATTCTCCCATACACTTAATTTTCCTACAGAATTTGAAAAAGTTATTGTTGCGGTTTAAGGACCTTACCTCTTCTAGGTTATCGAAGAGGTTCAAATGTGCTTGAGCCTTGTCCTGGCAATGCCTTGGCATTCACAGGGTATATATGTGCTATGCTCTGTGAGACATGTGGGTCATTGCAGTACCTACAAACATCCGTGTTTGATAATCCTGGTCTCGTAGCACGCTTCCTTAGAAGATAATGGCCAGAGAGTATTCCTATCGCTGTTCTTAGCCGTAATCTTTCTAATTTTATGATCTCCCCAGATTTTCTGCGGTCTAACACAGGCCACAAGGCCTTTGACACTCTATTATCATATAAGTTGAACCATCTTAGATTAGCCATGTTGATGATTCTATCACGAATAATTCCCTTAGCCGCGCACCTTGATGGTTTAATGTTACCAATTATGTCACTATGTGGGAGCTCCGCTCCTCTTTTGGCCAGAGCGTTGGCTTTCTTGTTGCCTTCTATATCGCAGTATTCAGGTACCTGCATAATCTGACTCGGTTCTGCGTATATAATGGCTTAAGCATTGTGCGGCAATTCCTAACTATCTCAGATTTGGTGACGTAAGACTCTAGCGCCTTTACCGCAGCCTGATTGTCAATGTAGATGGCGATATTCTTGTCGGATATTGATTCCATTTCAAGCAATTCCGCGGCTTTAAGTATAGCTATAGAACCTCTGCTTGGAACACACTGCATGTGTGCTGAAGTCTCACGGTCACATGTGGGTTCATATCTCTCGAGTATATACCTGACCCCGTGCCCTATCTGGTCATAGAACCATCTATGTATATTGCAATCTCTTTATGGACCGAGACTGTCTCCCTTTACGAACATCTAAGTAGTTCAGCTTTTTTGGCAGAAAAAAAAAATTGTATACACGCGACTACGTCAATTATTACTTTAATGAATAATTGATTGATTACCATTTCCATTGATTTCTGAATGACTACAGAAAATCTGCCTTCCAAAATCTGAATAAACATAGCGCTTAATATAACTTAATGTTCTACCGAACGTAGATAAATTCCTACCGACTCTTATAGGCCTGCAAAATATTTGAAAAGAATAAAGTCTGATGTAATCTTGGCAAGGTTGTGAGATTGTAAAATAAATACGTTGGCAAGACTAATGGGTGGAGTTGAAAAGGTCTAAGGACTTGAAATTCATATTCATTACTCGGTTCATTATGACTTTACGTTCTTCTTTTGAAGAAAAATAATTTGAACTTAAAGCTCCCATTAGGTTAGGTTAGGTTGAAGTGGCTGCCAGCAGAGAATCACCAACACACTTAGACCAAAAATAGGTCCATTGTGATACCACATGGATCATGGGAGAAAGTTTCTCCTACCTACTCGTTAAACCATTTGGAGCTTCTTATGAAGCGTAGGAGGCTCTTAATATCGATGTTTTTCAGGTCGCCTATGTCGTTGTAATAGGGGGCTCCTAGATGAAGCTTTCTTCTACGGGAGAGAACTGGGCAGAAACAAAGAAGGTGAGGAATAGTTTCTTCCTCTTCTTCGTCCATGCAGCTTCTACAAAAGTCGTTCGCAAAAACGCCTAGCCTTGCAGCATGCTTGCCTATTAGACAGTGCCCAGTGATGACACTTATTATAGCGCCGATGTGCAATCTGTGGAGAGAAATCAAATTCTTAGAACGTTTTAGATCCAGCTTCAGCCAAATTTATTTTGTCGCTAGACATGTGGGTCCACTTGTCCACCTAAGATTCGTACTCTCGATAACATCCAGCTTAAATTTGAGTTTGCAAGTAGCGATTGGTATACCTAAGGAGCCTTTATCCGGCAGGATGGGTATAGTTGTTCCTATTCTGGCGAGTTCATCGGCCTCACAATTCCCTGGAATATCCCTATGCCCCGGCACCCAACACAGGTGAATATTGAACTGCTCGGACATCTCCACGAGAGACGATCGGCAGTCTAGAGCTACTAAGGAATTTATAGAGGTCGATTCCAAGGATTTTATTGCTGCTTGGCTGTCTGAAAAGCTGCGGATATTTCTAGCAGATATCACGTTTTTCTTAAGCCAAGATAAGGCTTCTCCAATCGCCAAAATTTTCGCCTGGAACACACTGCAATTATTTGGAAGACGGAATGAGAGCTTAAGATTAAGCCTGTCAGAGAAAAACCCTCCACCAACTCCGTCCTTGGATTTTGAGCCATCAGTGAAGAAGCGGATTGACACATCTTCTAAAAATGCATCATCATTCCAGAGTGATCTGGAGGGCATGGTGACGAGGAAGTTCTTGTCAAAGTTCCGACGTGGGATGGTGTAGTCCGTGTTTTCGGGATTTGAATTTATTCAAAATGGAAGCGTGGCCAGTTCCCATTAGATTGAATGTATCGACGTACTCGTGCCAATCATCTGTTGAACATTTTGGAATTTCCTTCAGGTTCAGTTGTCATTGGAAGCAATCTGTACGATCAGTTTGAATATTTGTGACGATATGAAGAATGCTTAGAATAGAAGAATTTCACTGGCTGCATCTAACAGCCACCTTTCAACATATTTTGAGAACAGCCACTTTTGACATCAATTTCCACCTGAGTATTTCATGAGCGTCCTCATTGATTTACCACGTTCTACTTATTCATAACAATGTAGAAACAGACCACCATCTTTTACATCCCTATCGGAAACTATACGGCATCATTTTGCGGAATATTCACACTTCTGACAAAAAAATAAAAAAATACAAATATTTGGCGCAACAGCTCTTTTAAAGTGCCAGGGCCTAGCTTCTCGCAACCAGTCATGTTGTGTGCGTTATATTCTTCACACGAATGGAAGGGACCTACAGTTTAATGCCGACTCCGAACGGCGATTTGAGATGCTTTTTCATGACAACAATACTCTCGGATGTTTGTCAGACGCTCGCGAGAGGTGGGATTCGAACTTGGAACCTCATGCGTAGTAATCCGACACACTAACCACTTACGCCACGGCGCCCACACTTCTGACACCTCTGCATAATTCTGTAATATTTTTGGGTTAACATCGTATTTCTTCCATGACTATGGATTCTATCAAACCATCCACTTCGGACACTATTCTCTTAGTCTTTCTCGCATTATTAGCTAATTATGTCACACGGTTTGAAGGTGATAATAGAAATATTCATGTCCTCGAACGGTTAGAGCTCGAAATATGCCGTAACGACTTCTAATCGTAAGGAATTCTGTAAAAGAAATACCAGATAGAATCGGATGCAGTTGTGAGTCGAAAGTCGAAAATAAACTTGCCAAATTGACAAACAAACGTCTTAGCTCCAATTGTGTCCACCGTAATACGATACAGAACTTATCGTAGTAAATAGCAATCACGGCCAAAGGGTTACATGCGGGGACCGTCCCCAAATCCTTTGAATCTCCCTCACCTATCATCACACTCTTCTATATAGATACAAGCTTAGAATATCACAGTTCGCCCATTCGCCGTAATTTGTTGTGTGCTCTCTTCTGTAATTATTCAACCCCCACCCGCCAGACAACTCCTGGGTGGCAGAGATTAATGTCATTTACCGTCCACCTTCCTATTCACACATACACTCCCCCACAAGTGTTGGTCATCTTTTCTCTCACTCGATACAATTATGACGACGAAAACTCAGCCATGCGCATGGCAAAATTTAATTTCCTGTACATAAAAGATATTCTTCTCCCGAGATAGATACAGAAAAAGAAAATTTCGAGTGTACCACCCACACACTATTTACTTGAAAGCTGTTTGTCGATTGGAGCTTAGGGTATCCGCTGTTATTTTATTGTATGTCTGGCGGGGGGATTTTTTTTTATATTTTTTGTCGGGTGAGATAAATAGATACAAACCGACGAACATCAACGATCATCATTCAAAAGAACTTGTAAATCAGATGAAACTTATTCTCAATGAATCGTAGAACGAATCTGTTGTTCATAACTCAGAACAAATTCTCAACATATCGCGATACTCGAAACCCACACACGAGTTATATGGAGAGGAAGGACGACAGCGAAAGAAAAAGGATGCATCGCGAGAACCTAGGCCACATGTTACTGTGGTCGTTGTGTATCTATACTGAATACAACTTGCAGGAAAACTTTAATCGTTGTAAGTATCTAAAACAGCACAAGATGGACATGGAGGTGCTGCAGACATCGATGTAGACCTACGTGGAAGAAACATCACGGATACACGATACAGCTAAGTACCTACCACAGTGCTGAGAGAGAGCACGACAAGCAGCCCCTGGTGATAGGATGGAGCGCGCGAGTGCGTGTGCTGGTGCTGGTGCGGTCCGCAGGATTTATCGCGAACATGCGGATGCATTATGTTCGGTGTCTCTTTGGAGGATGATGTGGTATTATGTTGTTGTTGTAGTTGTTGTTGTTTTAATATTCATGTAATATGCGAGGGCAATTGGTGATCCAACAAATAAAAAAAAAAAGAAGAAAGAATTGAATCGAAAGATGGCAGAGATTGTGTGCGTGTATGGGTGGAGGCGGTCTAGGACGAGAGTCTGATTTCGATTGCAGATAGTTCGATGGAACCTATTGTGGAGTTGTGTTCGATAAAGGCAGATATGACTACAGTGTTGCAGAAAGTACTCTGTCTGGCAAATGCCCCTTGATTTTGTAATGACTGACAGGTCATTAGAGGCATAGGGCATTCAACCTCGTGAAGGGAATTGCCAGAGAATTAAATACTAATGAAACTAATAACCAAGAACAGTGTATTTCAATTTAATGTTTAAGCTGATTGCGTGCTGGATTATGTCTCTGAATGTAGTTTCTTCCGATAAAAAGCTTATTACTTGTAAATCCGCTAAATAATGTATATAAAACTACATAAGAGGCCTTTGGGCTAAGAATCTATGTATCGGGGCGCTGGTGCTTATAGAAATCGCACAGTAGTTAATTACCATAGCATCTGAGTCATTTTAGTTCTACAGAGATATTAAGAAAACTAAGAAAACCGCACTTCTGACACTTACATGATATTTCATAGATTTATAAATATTCCACTTAGTTATAACAAAACAAAAAAAAACCAAATATACAGGGTGGGCCAACTACAAGTTTCTTTTTAAAAATGCAATAAAATGAACAAAATGAACTCTTTTCCATGTATTATGGCTTTATTAGTAAGAGCAAACATTCCCATTAATTATGGAACACAACGTCGTTCAAGTGGCTGCCTCGGCTGGCCTCGCAGTAGCGCATTCTATCACTCCAATTTTCCAAGACCTTGTTGATGGTTTCGGGCTGTAGTTCACGGATTGCTTGGATGATATTGGCCATAAGTGCTTGAATCGTTTCCGGACTGTTCGCATAATATCGGTCCTTCACGGTTCCCCACAAAAAAAAGTCCAAAGGGGTCAAATCGCAGCTCCGAGGCGTCCAATTGACATCGCCAAGACGGCTGATAACACGATTTGGGAATTTGGTGCGCAAAAGACCGATTGTGGCATGGGCTGTGTGGAATGGCGCGCCATCCTGCATGAACCAGAGGTCGTCCAAATCCATGTCTTAAATTTCAGTAAAAAAAAGTCGTTAACATGGCTCTGTAACGCCCACCGTTGACCGAAACGTTGTTCCCAGCCTCATTTTCGAAGAAAAATGGTCCAATGATGCCACCACTCCACAATCCGCACCAAACTGTCACTCTCTGTGGATGCATTGGCTTCTCGACAATAACGTGCGGGTTTTCCGAGCCCCAGATGCGGCAATTTTGTTTGTTAACGTAGCCGCCGAGATGAATATGTGCCTCGTCAGACAAGATGATTTTTCGCCCAATATCGTTGTCCAATTCAAGCTGCTCTAAGGCCCAAACTGCGGAGCGATAACGAAGCGGATGGTCATGTGCTTTCAATTGCTGAATCAATTGGACCTTGTAAGCGAATAATCCCAGATCTTTGTGCAGAATTCTCCTCAGGCTAGTGCGTGAAATGTTGAGCTGTTGAGATCGATGACGAGTTGATGTTCGTGAATTGAGTCTCACACTCTCGGCTACAGCAGCCACATTCTCGTCTGTGCGCACCGTATGACGACGGGGACCATGAGTGTTGTCCACTAGCATACCAGTGTCACGAACTTTTTGCACAAACTTGCGTACAGCAGGCGCGGTGGGTGCTTCATTTCGGCCAAAACTTCTTTTCAAAAAGCGCGCTGTTTGGGCTACACAGCATTCACTTTGGAAATAAGTTTTCAATATTTCCCAATGTTGTTCAAGTGTAAAGCGACTCATTTCGTTCCGCGGAGGTATGATACTGATTTTCTGTCAAGATTTCGAGCGGGAAACAGCTGTCAATGTCAAAATAACCTATGATTTAAAAAGAAATGACTAGATGGCCCACCCGTTATATCTGTAGTATATAAAGTGGTACTATGAACTCAAGTGAATAATAATAAAGAGGAGGAATAGATTAATACATCAAAAGTGTCCGAAGTAGTTAAAAGAAGCCACCACTCTGAAGTTGATAAACAAGGAAGCAAAACGTTTTGATAAGTTCATTGCAGCGCAAACCAGCGGTGGCTAATAGAAGGGAAATTTACAAATACCAAGTGCCCAACCAAGGCAGAACTGTACAGACGCGACGACTCAGTGGAGCAGCACCCAGAATCTTGGAAAATCGCAAAGTGTATCTTAAATTCATACAAGACCATGAGCTGACACGGAAAAAAATTTCTTTAAAACGATTGTCTTCGTCAATCACGTTCTTTGGTCGCGACAGGACTTTTAGAAAATATGTGAATCCACACCCGTCACATTCGTCCTATGCATTTTAACAAATGTGGTCAGATGTAGAAAAATTCACAGACCTAAGACATCCTGGAAGATCCACCGACTAGCATGCATATTCCGACTGTGACATTCGAAACTAAACAGTGATAAATCTATACTCAAAGGAATGCAATAGAGAGCTTCGCATTTCTAACTTCTTTAATAGAGATAACTATAATAGGGCGCTAAAATACACAAAATTCGAATCAAAAACTGACTACTGATTAGCGACACCCAGATTTCAACCTAAATTTATAGATAAAATTCCACTTAAACCCAAACAACATGTCCATCTTCA
This sequence comes from Brachypalpus laphriformis, assembly GCA_945910035.1. Taxonomy (NCBI): domain Eukaryota; kingdom Metazoa; phylum Arthropoda; class Insecta; order Diptera; family Syrphidae; genus Brachypalpus; species Brachypalpus laphriformis. The sequence goes on along the minus strand of OX246753.1, from coordinate 111,799,761 downwards.
TAGGGAGGGAGGTTTGAAACTAATATATCTTGTAGCCTGTAGAACTTATCCGAAAGAACCCGCAATTAGCCGATCCTTCTAAGTGGAAGCTATAGCCATCACCGAACCGTACTTGATGCTACATTTAGGAAAAGGTATCGCTATAATTATTTATGATAGACAGGCAGCCATCAAAGCCATCTCAGTTCAGATAAAGACTCAATCTCTCGGATCCTGGAGCACAGTGGTGTTATGAAAATGTGAAGGCCGATGAACTTGCTCACCTCTGAATCAGAAAATGGAACTCAGTTCTGACTGCCATGGAACTCCTAAAATTCATTGTTGTCTTACATTACCAAAAGGTTGCTGATGAGAAGTGGAGCGAACTTCCATCTCTATAGACAAAGAACATTTTGCCATTAGCTAGGACCACACTTACTATTTGTAATATGCATCATATGCGTAAAGTATACATAAAAAGCTATGAAGAGTCAGCACTTGTTAATAAAAAAAAACACTCACACCCTTCACTGCCATCAATCAATCAGCTTATTCACACGTTTCCTCAACGCGACTTCCTAAAAACCACAAAAAACAACTTTGCAAACATTTTCCTTTTGAGAGTTCACCTGCCAGTCGAGTCTCCACTGTTTGTCCGAATTCGTTAAACTTGTCCAAAACTGACATTTCAACTGCTTTTTACATTAATTCAAAGCAGTTTTTGTACGTCGCCATTTTCTCCTCAAAAAAAAAAAAACCCAGTCCTGTATCCGTACTAACAATCCTCGCATCAAAATTCATCTTCGTCCAATTTGACACGGCATTTCACAACTTTTAAGCGATTTCGATAAGATTGCCATCCACCCTTGTGGATTTGTTTTTTGTATGTTGGAGTACCTCAAGAGTGACCACCTTGTCCGTCACTGGTTACACAGAACAAGAATTGACTCCGCTGTTGCCCTGCGACACATTTATCACGATGCACCGATCATTGAGGGGTCGCTGGCGAATGGGGGATGTCCGACCAATCAACCAACCGAGCAACCGATTACCATGTTTTATATGTAAATTTTATTATATTTTTTTTTTTTGATAAGAATTTGATTGTGAAATTGGCATAAGTTTTATATGAAAATAATCGCAAGACAGGTGCTTACAATGTGTGCGATGCAAAATGTGCGATCGACAATGAAATGGAAATTTATTTGACAAATAATAAATATACCCGGCAAATATGTATATATCCATCTGTGTATCTCATCTGTGTATCTTTTGGTTGGCATTTTAATTGGATTTGATTTTTATACAAATTATGGACGGATGGGAACATTTGTTGGTCTTTTTTTTTTTTTTTTATAATTTTTATGTGTTGTGTCGTTAATTAACCCGACAGGTGTATTTGCAAGATACATAGCTACGTAATGTAGCGCCTCGCTGTTCATCATCCTCCTGTTCATCGATTCCTGAAGGCAGCCGGCGAATGTTTGTTAGAGGGATTGTTAGACAAGAGGATGCGAACAGAGATAATGAGAAGTAGATAGAAAAAAGGTAAAAAAGAAAAACAAACAGTAGTGTGACATTTGTATGTTTCTCCTGAGTTATACCTGAGCGAGAGAGAGGTGGATATCTCCTTCAATAAATAATAATAAAATTTATCGATAGCAGACTGAGGGAGAATGGTGTACGCCTTCGCGGCTGGCAGACGTTTTGTTCGAGTCGTCGTCGTTCGTCTTCATCCTGCCATTAGAGATCTCTATCTAGCTGTTGGGATATCATGAGCAACATAACAAAATGTGTATTTATCGGTACATCGGGGTGGTCATCGGCCAGGGAATTCGAAATACACAGCGTAAATTGGCTCAAATGGCTTTTCTATATGAGTGCTAGTCTATGAAGTTATTAAAATTCGATTAAGGTTGCAAGAAAATAGATTTGTAAACACCGTTGTGTATAGAATGGAACGCCTCTCCTAATGAGGTAGTATACAAGGTGATTGGTGGTCTTAGTCCTGCGTATAAGGATCGTTGATGGACGAGGAGATACATTTATTTTTATTTAATCAAGAGGAAATTTATGGCAGAAACAGATGGATAAAGTCTGATTCTATTGGTTTTGATTCCCAGGACATAATGCGGAGCCTAATACAATCTATCTGTTTGTTTGCTTATTACTCTTTCACTTAAAAATAACTTACAATGAAATGTTTACTAATATGTCAGGCATGGCCTTGGATATAACATTGGCCATGCATCGTCAAGTTTTATCGACACGGAGTTGAGCGTTGATGATTCCGCTAGGCGATGTCAAAAGACCTACCAGTCTTCTGCAGATAATGCAATAGTAACGTTCAGTTTACACTAAACACACGTGTTGGTGCTTTCACGAGATTATCACTCCGTTGTCATGATATACCGCTCTCTTTCAGCTACAACCCATAGCAGAGAGTACATAAGACACAAATATAATGTTGGAGAATTGACCGGAGAAGAAACACATCCAGGGATAGCTCAGTGGTAGAGCGTTGGTGGCTAAAACCATAAATATCGCAGATTCGTCTCCTGCCTCTGGACAAAATGTTTTCTTCTTTGATCAATTCTCCAAAAATAATCATTCTTTACGTTGATGATAAAAGTACAGTAATTGAAAAAAAAAAATACGGCTTCCATTTTAGCACTCAGGATTCTGGCGAACTATTTGACTTCCTTCTGCATGCTAGACGTTACAACGTGAAGTATAGTGGTGAGCTCTTTCTCAGCAGCTTATAAGCTCTTTAACACTCTTGTACAATCTGTGACCTAGAATGCAACAGAACTTTTCGTCGTGCTTTGCGACAGTAACGCAGAATCTTTGATTTTATTTTAGTCATAAGTTCGATAGTTATATGTAAGTGCGGGTCTTACGACTGCAGTTTACCGCAAAATAATCATTTTAGAACTATGTCCGCAAGCTTTGTCGACTAAACTTTTGAGTGTATTATTTCTTTCATACATGTTAACTCCTCAGTTAAGGTTTCTGTGTTCCACTAGCTTCAGATACCCATAAGTTTTCCGTCAGGGATTGTAAAGGGTTTCGTCTACTCAATTTTTTTCTTGTGAGCTTCATTTTCCGTTTGTGATTGACCGCAAATGCACACCATGTGGTCCAGCCACTGTCTACAACTACGACCTCTTAAAAATTGCTGCTAGTCAAAAAAATGATCTTTGTGAACAATTGTCCCACATTACGAGTACGTTCGCTATAGCCTCAATCAAACTATACCTGAGATTGACAAACATTCCATATACTATTGCCGACGGACACACGCCTAAAAATCAACACGTTTAATGAAGAGAAAGCACAGGAAAGAGTTTTTTCATGTAGTGGTTTGAAATAAATGTGGGTCTTGGGTAAAGTGCAGACATACTCCAGGGGTGGTGTCCGAACTAGCCGTGTATCATTTTCTGTAATTTTTCCATTCAGTTTTGATTTATAGTAATTGAGGAGCACAGAAGCCAACAATCGCTTTTACTAGTAAATTCATAAGGCAAAGATATGTACATACCTATATATAAACCATTTTTTTTTTTAGCGCTTACTTAATTTTGATAGATTGCAGGAACTTACTTTTATTAGTAGTTATTTAGTTGCTCTCTAAGAATTTGAAAATCTTAAACCAAGCGTGCACGAAGATGTTGCAGAATTGTAGGGTTACGTTGTCATCATTCCAAGACACCCGTCAGTGGATATGATCATAAGTACATGGATCGAAAAATATGACGCACACAGGGTTTCAGGTGACATATGCAACCTTCGCATGGTAAAGAACTAGTACCTAGCGCATCGACCGGAAAATGAAATATCAATGCGTTTCGAAGATTCGAAGATCCGTGGAAGCCTTCACGTCAATGAAACCATCTTACGAAAGATAGAGCATGACCGGCTCAGCTGGTATTGCCACGTTCAAAGAAGATATCCTTTGAACCCTGTTAAAAAGGTAAGAGAAGCAGGCCTATAAACGCCTGGATCACACAAATGCGACGACATTGGCATTTCATTAGCCTCAGTAACCGAGTGATCCAAAATCGGGAGGCCTGCCGATATTTTCGGAGGTCAAATAGGAGAACCCCATAGGCGGATCTGTAGAAATGCGGTGAAGTGGGGGGTTATGATCCCTTGTTTTCGGATCATAACCTCTTTGAAATAGGAAGAAGAAGAATGCGTTTAGAAGATTTATGGTATCAGCTACGGCTTACCAAAATCAAATTCATAAAGACGCGCCCTTATAACTAATTGTAAGTATCACTTCTCAGTGAATTCCAATACACAGTTATATAAGATTTGCAGCTGTACAGTTGGATATACGTCGTAGCGCAGTGGTTAGTGTGTCGAGCCACTGCGCGTGAGGTTCAATGTTCGAATCCCAGGAAAGTTTCTTTTACGGTCCAACCTCTCAACCTCTCGCGAACGTTAGAGAGTATTGTTGTCAAGAAAAAGCTTCTCAAAAACAAAATAAAAAGTGCTCTTTTCTTAAGTCTGGATACGGCACAAAACTGCAGGTCCCCTCCATTCGTGGAAAAATATAACGCACACGACACGAATGGTTGCGAGCAGCTAGGCCTAGCCCTTTCATGGGCTGTTGCATCAAAAATGTATGCATTTTTGTGTATAGTTGACTTCAACACGAACATAATGTCGAATCTTTACAAAGCTATCACTCACGTCACTGTGATGTTGCATCCATCGAATGTACTTGTTCTTGGTTAAAGTTCCCGCCACAACTTCGTAATCACCACTCGAAACATAAAGATCCTCAAATTCATCCCATTAAATCGATACCCAAAACAAATCTCCCGATAATTACTCATCTCTCAAGTCAGGTCAGATCCTTTTGCAGAGAAAGAAAGGTCATCTACCACTCGAAGTTCAAAAATCATAAGGCACACATGGCTTCGCTACCCATACCCGTTGTGTGTGTGTGTGCCTGACAGGCACTTATCTGAATGAATGGCGATCGTGTGATTTACGATCTCGACGACAGAGAGTGGCGATGAAATTTCGGTTGATTAGAGGCCATAAATAATCCATTTCTGGACGGTATAGTGACAATTTTAATGAATTGGTCTTCAAATGAGTACTGTCTGGCACTGGGGGTAATGTTTTAATTGCAAAGATAGATCTTTATGTCTTGAGATTATAATTAGTGTGATAACAGTGATTCGTTGACGGCAGTTGGTACAGAGTTGACCCTTTGGGGGGTTCTTTGATGAAATGGGAACAGATTGTGTAATTTGAAGATTTTTGAATATTTTTACATAGACTTGCCAAAGAAATGCTTAGAATTCTAATTCACTTAGTTGTTTGGTACAGATTTGTGCTAAAAAGTTCGTACAATCTGTATATTTTTGGAAACATGTTACGTTGTTACTTTTCATTCCGCCAAAGGCCAAGTGAACGCTACAGCTTTACTCATCGAACTTGATACTACTGGACAGCGTACACAACACTTGCCATCCATGCACGCTACCTAGTCGTGCAAGCGAATTGCTAGATCTCTCGGATAGCTGCCACGACACTTGAAAAATTGAAGTTTTTGTTTTGGGTTCATAGCTAGGTCACTTTACAATGCAGGGCGATAGGAGTATATTCGTCGTTCACCATTTTCCACTCTCCTACGAACTACCCTATACACATCTTTGTTTGTTACTTCCATATATTCGTTTCTTTTCGTTTACTCAATTCAATGCAAGTGCGTCGTCTTGTCTAAGGCATCATTGTGTTTGAAAGGTCATAGCTGAGGTGGCGTCTATGCATACATTAGACATTGATGAGTTTTGCAGAAAATCGAGTCATACGTCCCCGAAGTCAATAGTGTGTACTGCCATTGAATCCGTTGTACTTTTCTAGAACTTGCCTCAGTATGAATATATGGTCAGCTATTGACTTACTGAGTTAGAAGCCGCATTGGTGCCGGTGGATGCTGTACACGTACAACATAGGTATATACATTCCACTCAAGTGCGAGTCGTCAACACAGGGCAGCATTTTATAGGTCGCAGGCAAGACACTTATTTCCCAGCCGTGGCGTAAGTGGTTAGTGTGTCGGATCACTACGCATGAGGTTCCAAGTTCGAATCCCAGAAAATACCAAAAAAGTTTTTTCACGGTCCCACCTCTCGCGAGCGTCTGACAAACATCCGAGAGTATTGTTGTCACGAAAAAGCTTCTCAAATCGCCGTTCGGATTCGGCATTAAACTGTAGGTCCCTTCCATTCGTGTGAAAAATATAACGCACACAACATGAGTGGTTGCGAGAAGCTAGGCCCTGGCACTTTAAAGAGCTGTTGCGCTAAATATTTGTTTGTTTGTATTTGAAGTTTATTTCTACAGTTCATTCACGCACTGATTATACCTTTTGGGTTCAAATTTCAACTTTAATGTGGTGTATGCACCACACCCAAGTTAGGACATGGTTTATCATCTTGGCGTTGAGCGGTACACAACTACAGTATCCACGCTGCCAGTGATAAGGTTCAACTCATTGTCAAACGGTTGTCCTGGATTTATGACCTCAGTCTGTGAGACTCTGTTTTGTACCTTTTCGAATCTCGCCTCTGTTCCTCATCATCGATTTAGAGACAATCTTTAAATCTGTGCCCACCTTTTTTATATTGAAAATTTCCGTTAAGAAAATATACAGAGATTGACTTAATTCATTTCTTATGCAACGTGTTTCGCCACGACCACTTTTTAAAAGTGGTTTCTTAAAAAAAATATAATTTCATGTAATTTCTGGAAAACCGACTGACTGACTGTACTAGCCTCGTTCACTTACATCTACCTACAGTCAAACGTCAAAATCAAGACATCACAATTGGGTCCCAGGTCACAGAGGCATACACAAACAAAAACAAACCTAGCTAGAACAGGCTCAGAAATGGTTCAATCAACTCGACACCCTTGGAGCTCCTTAAAATACAGCTTCGTCGCCGCGAATTTCCAAAAACTCGCAAATGAAAGCGCGTTTACAACATTCCACATAGGCTGCTTAAGACAGAAGCTTAATGTCTCATCAAAATCAGAAATATAGCGCTTGGGCAACACTTCTTCAATGACCTGGTCGAATTGTTTAAAAAGTCACCAAAGGCCATTGTATTCATCAAACCCATATTGAACTGGGGATGGTTCTGGGAAGCTGCCGCCGACTAAAGGGAACTACAGATATATTTGTTATTATAATCTCAGGTATCCCAGATTGAAATAGGCAATGACTCCATAGAGATTCAAGTAAGGCTGTATAACACATTGATCCCCTACAAATTAACCCAGGGTCGGCTTAAACGATAAGGGATGGGGTATCATATACATCGTTTCAGGTGGACTGTAGCATTGCTGTATTTCCGAACGATATAGTTTCTACGTTATCCACTGGCTGCGAGCCAGATCTTAGTAAACTTGAAATGGCAACAGCCTGCACGACATCACATCCGACAACGGACTCAGGCTAATCGACTTTGCAGCGGGGCGGAACTTTGTCGTAGCTAGTACGCGGTTCCCACGTCTCGACACTCACAAAGGAACATGGCTCTCCTTTGATCGAAAAACTGTCAACCAAATCGATCACATTACGATCGACGCAAAGCACTCTTCCAGTATTCTGGGTGTCCGAACTTTCCGAGGAGCCAACGTGGACTCCGATCACTACCTAGATATAGCCAAGGTACGGATGCGGATATCCATAACGGAGCGAAATCAACGAAATACTGTGAGGAAATTTGACGTCGAAAAGCTACAATCGCAAGAGACCGCCAGAACCTTTGCCGATCGTGTTTCTTCTAATCTCAATCTAAGTCCTATGCCGCCAGCAGCAAACACCAGTGGCAGCGTTGCCAACAAGCCATCAGAGATGCCGCAATGCAGCAAAACAAGAGGCGTACAAAGCGGCGCTGCATAGAAGGACTAGAGCTGCTTACGAGCTCTACGTGTGCAGAAGAAAAGAGGACCATCGACTTCTCAGAAAGAAGAAAAAGGAGCATGAGAAGCGCTCGATCGAGGAGATTGAGAGACTTTGTTGCAGGAATAATGTTCGAAAATTTTACCAAAGGGTATAAAGAACATGCCAGGGTTTCAAAGCCAGAACAGAAGCCTGCAGGGACGAAAATGGCAACATAGTAGTAGAATCGCAGTCGGTGCTGAGGATATGGAAGGAACACTTATGCAGACTGTTAAACGGCGATGATGACCAATATTCCGCTGTCAGGCAGAATGAGCCATTCAACACTGACGATGGCAGTCAAGATTCCCGTCAACCCGATCAGAATGAAGTGAGGATAGCGATATCTAAACTCAAATCCAACAAAGCTGCTGGAGCCGACGGCCTTGCCGCTGAACTTTTCAAGGCAGGAGGAGATGAGTTGGTAAGGAGCATGTACCAGGTCATCTGTAAAATCTGGTCGGTCAAAAGTATGCCCGATGAATGGAACCTCAGCATCATTTGCCCGATCCAGAAGAAAGGAGACCCTCTGAACTGAGCCAATTGCAGAGGTATAAGTCTCCTCAATATCGCATATAAGATCCTGTCTGCCGTATTATGTGAACGCCTAAAACCGATCGTCAACAACCTGATAGGTCCTTATCAGTGCGGTTTCAGGCCTGGAAAGTCCACCATTGACCAAATATTCACACTACGGCAGATCTTGAAAAAAACCCATGAATATAAAATCGATACGCACCACCTCTTCATCGATTTCAAAGTTGCCTATGATAGCGTGTATAGAGACGAGTTATACAGAGCCATGTCTAGTCTTGGCATCCCTGCCAAGCTCGTCCGTTTGTGCAGAATGGCGATGGAGAACTCTCGCTGCTCCATCAAAGTCGGTAAAAACATCACCGAACCGTTCGATGTCAGGAAAGGTCTAAGACAAGGTGAGGCGCTATCATGCGATCTCTTTAACATAGTACTTGAGAGAATTGTACGAAACTCACAAACCAACACCGGAGGTACAATCTTTTACAAGTCTGTACAACTACTCGCTTATGCCGATGACATTGACGTCTTGGACAGAACGCCACAATAGACAGATATAATTTTGAGGTAGTAAAGGATGTCTACCTAGGCTCTATGGTGAACTCCGCAAATGACATCAGTAGGGAGATCACACGGAGAATTACTCTTGCCAATCGTTGTTTCTATGGGCTTAAACGACAATTGAGTAGCAAAGCCCTATCTCGAACTACTAAGGTAACTCTTTATAAGACATTAATCATCCCAGTCCTGCTGTATGGCGCAGAGGCATGGGCTTTGACAAAACCGGATGAGGATACCCTTGGTTATTTCGAGAGAAAAGTTCTTCGAGCGATCTTTGGTCCCGTCTGCATAGACTGTGAGTGGAGGAGAAGGTACAATGCCGAGCTATACGGCCTGTACTAGGGCATCGACTTAGCCAGAAGAGTTCACATACAGCGACTAAGATGGCTGGGTCACTTAGAGCGAATGGAGCCCAACGTTCCCGCTAAGAAAGTTTTCGAATCCATCCCGGATGGACGACGCAGTAGAGGACGACCTCGCGGTAGGTGGCGCAAACAAGTGGAGGTGGACCTTAACCAACTTGGCGTGCGCAACTGGAGGCAGCTGGCTCGTAATCGTGCTAGCTGGAGAGGTCTGTTGGTTGAGGCCCAGGTGCACCCCGGACCGTAGCGCCATCTAAGTAAGTAAGTAAGTAAGTAATGTCAACTGCATTGTGAACTAATCTTCTCTTCCAAAATTTGTGTTAAAAATATTATTTTTTTAAAAAAATTCGGTTTTTCCTAATTATTCAATTTTATGACTTCTAGTTGTTCATTCAGCACTTGTTTATGACTCCTTACATCAAAAGAGTTCTCAAATCTCAAAATTTTTGTCGACCTGGATTTCAAGGGCCTTACATAAAAGCCACACTTTGAAATCATAAGAATTTATTTGAGGTTCTCCACGTCTTGAGTACACAACTCGTTAAAAATGGGAAAAGTCGTGGAAACTACAATCGAGAAATGATCTGCAATCATCATCCTTCTTAAAGAAGGCAAAACGCAGCGGGAAGTTGCTTCGCAGTTGGACGTATCAAAAGGCTGCGTTCGACGTACCATTGAACGACACACTCAAACCGGAAGTCTTGAGGATAAACTATGGTCAGGACGGCCTAGAGGTACAACTAAACACGAGGATCGGCTAATAGACACAACAAGCCAACGAAGTAGACGAAAAATAGCATCGAACTACGCGCCGAAGTAAATGAAACACGGAAAGAAGCGCTGTCCTTGACAACGGTCAAACGAAGACTAAGACATGCTAGACTATTTGGGCGAGTTGCTGTTCGAAAACCCTTGCTGCGACCACAAAACACACAGACAAATTTAGAATGGTCCAAAAAGCATAAAGACTGGATGATGGAAGATTTCAACAGAGTCTTATGGAGCGATAAATGTATTTGGCACAAAAAGGAGAGTTTTCGTTCGACGCGGCGCGGAGCAAAAGATGCTACCAGACTGTATGGTTCCTACCGTCAAGCACGGAGGCGGTTCTGTTATGGTCTGGGGATGTTTCTATTCAAGTGGAGTGGGAGATCTGGTTCGAGTGATTTAAAAAATTAATAAGGAGGCATACAAAACAATATGAGAACAAAACGATGTGACCTCTGGACTAAGATTAATTGGCGAAGGATTCGTATTTCAACAGGACAACGACCCTAAACAAACGTTAAAACTTTGTCAAGACTACTTGAAACAGAGGGAAGATGAAGAAATCTTACAAATCATGATATGGCCGCTGCAATCACCAGATTTAAACCCTATAGGACTATTGTGGAAGGAACTGGATAGAAGGGTCCGGGATCAATGCTCATCATTAGAATCTACGTTGTGCAATATACAATATACCACAGACAACAATTCAAAAACAAATAGCTAAAGTGCCAAGAATTGTAGAAAGAGTAATAAAATTTAAAGGTGGCTTTTTCGATGAAAAATCGGTTTAAGTCATTTCTTCTTCAGGAAAAATTCCCGATCTTATCGATTTTTTTTGTTACAAAAGGCATTTACGAGAAGTTTATTACAATCAAAGAATGTTTTGATCTCTTTTCTGACCACTTGCCGGTAATTTTATTACTTGGAGAAGCGCTGATCAAGAAAAAAGGGCCTCCAAGACTTACTAGCAATAGAACAAACTGGGAGGTCTTTAGAAATGATTGCGAAACAAATATCGCCTTAAATGTATCACTTAAAACACCTTGTAAACTAGAGGACGAAGTTGATCGTTTCGTCGAAACTATCCAAAGAGCGGCGTGGAAAAACACTCCTTCCAGAAGCTATAAGATCAACCGCAACGAAAAGTATCCCAGAGAAATCATTGAACTGGTGAGGGAGAAACGAAAAGCACGAAAGAAATGGCAAATCACACGTGCACCGCAGCATAAAACGGTCCTTAACCGACTATGCAAACGCCTTAGAGATAGTATTCGCGAATTTAAAAGCAAAAAGATAGTGACCTATCTTGAAAATCTTTCCGGTGAAAGAGAATCAAATTATTCGCTTTGGAAAGCGCTAAAAGGCATCCGGAAACCTCAAATGCAAGCGCCACCAATTCGGAAAAACGATGGAAACTGGGCCAAGAGCGACAAAGAAAAGGCAGAACTTTTTGCTTTGCACTTAGAAAAAACGTTTAAGCCATTCGACGGCCCTTCGTTAACGCCCGGCTCCCCAGTCACGACATCTGACAACTTCAAAGTATAAAAATTTGCATTGATTGAACTGAAGGAAGTGATTAAAAATTTAAAGAAGAAAAAAGCTCCGGGTTACGACTTGATAACGGCGCAGGTAGTCAAGGAATTGCCGAATAAAGCTATTATCAAACTGCTCTACTTGATCAACGCTTCGTTCAGATTGCTCTATGTTCCGAGACAATGGAAAGTCGCCGAGATTATAATGGTCCCGAAACCAGGCAAACCACTAAATGAGAACAAATCATATCGGCCTATTTCCCTATTGCCGGTTATCTCAAAAATATTTGAAAAACTTCTTTCCAAACGTCTACAGCCCGTAATCGACGAAAGACGTCTCATTCCTGACCATCAGTTTGGATTTAGAATCAAACATTCTACAATTGACCAAATCCACAAAATAACTGACGTGATTGAGAAAGCTCTGGAAGAAAAAAAGATTTGTTGTGGTGTATTTTTTGACGTCTCACAAGCTTTCGATAAGGTTTGGCACGAAGGCTTGGAATATAAATTGCAACGACTACTGCCACGGCAACTCTTTTTAATCTTACGATCGTACCTCACCGAGAGACTCTTTCGTGTTAGGCACGGAAATGATTACTCTGACTTTAAGGAGATTGCGGCCGGAGTTCCACAAGGAAGTGTCCTTGGCCCGCTTCTATATGTACTCTACACGCGTGATATCCCGCCGGAAAGAAACTGCGTCGTCGCCACGTTTGCGGACGATACGGCGATATTGACAACGGGTGATACCATTGAAGCAGCAGCCGGAAAGCTTCAACATGCTATTAATAAAGTCCACGCTTGGACGAATTCTTGGCGTATTGTGCTGAACGAAAGCAAATCTACTCACGTCAACTTTACGTACAAAAAAGTAGATAGATTACCTGTATATCTAAAGTCGGCTCAAATACTGTACGCAAACGAAGCAAAATATCTAGGAATAACTCTAGATGTCAAGCTCAAATGGAAATCGCACGTGAAAAAGAAATGCGACGAACTTCAAAACAAATATACTGGCTACTCGGAAAACATTCGAAGTTGAGCCTACATAACAAACTGCTTATTTATAAGCAAGTGCTAAAGCCTGTGTGGACGTATGGTATACAACTATGGGGTTGTACCAAGAAAAGCAATAGAACCATCATACAAACTTTTGAAAATAAAGTTCTGAGAACGATCGTTAACGCACCGTGGTATGTACGTAACGAAGATATTCATCGGGACCTGGGAATTCCCAGCGTCGTCGAAGAGATAACACAATTTGGGCGTGTTCACGGCCATTGTAACCGTACCGTCATTCAACTACTTGACGCGAATAATTCAATTTGTCGTCTTCAAAGGACAAAACCTTTTGACCTCGCGTCATAGCATATGAAGGTCGTGAAAAAGGCAGGAACTTTTATTGGAATTTAACCTGTCTAAAGTGCTACATTTATTTTCAATCACATACGAACATCTTTTCTATAATCACGTGTCTCGTAAGCGAAAATAAAACTGCTGGATAAGCACTGGCTTAGTGTAGTATTAATTTTGAGGAGAGGTGTTTTTTTAGTGAGTAAAAATCTCACACAACCATAAGCACGCTCGGTCGGGCCTTATGGTGTCTTTGGCAAATTTTTCACCTGCTCTCTTTTTCTTTTTAGTAAATTCCTTTATGTTAAGAACAAAATGAAAATATTTTTCTTCTTATTTTGGTTTCATATATGTTCCCTGGTCAATTTACATGATTATTATTCTACCAAAGAAGTTTTTTCGCTGTTAGATCTTGTTTTTCCTTCGCGCACTTGGGGTGGGCTCAAACTTTTGGCCTGTAGTGTATGTGTGTACATTGTACATATATGTTCTCTACTATAAATTACTTCTAAGGGATGAGGAAGGTATTACGCGTTCGTGGGAAAAGGAGTCCAGTTCATAGTGCAATTGCTATGGAATTGGACATTTCCATAGACTCACTCCTCGTATGAAGCCTTTACTTCAATCCACACCGCGACCTGTGATTTATTGCAGCGAATGTGCGAAATGTCATACATACTCCTTCTCCAGTCTTTCTTGAAACTTTACGTTGATCATAAAGGCAGAATTTTAAATGTACAAAGAAAAACCTTTCAGTGGAACCTCTTTTTTTCAATTCATTCTCAAAACTCCAACAAAAAATTGATTGCCACCCAGAAGGATATTTTATTGCAGCTCTTCCCTAAGACTCCTTCAAAAGTTGCGATTCCAAAAAAAAAAATGCGAAGAACGAAAAGACACTGCTCAAGAAATACTAATTGCAACCTTCGCAATATTTCTCCAAACCTGATATTTTATTCCAAGTCCATAATGGAAACGAGCAAAAAATAAATAAAAATTCGAAAATAAAAGTAATTACATCGAAAGTGACAGGTTTATGCGTAGTATAATATACCCAGCAACGAAACAATAGACCACCCGACGCAGTATTTCAGCACGGAACCAACCAACCCTCCTCCCACAAGCGGGACCCCAACCTTTTCCCATCATCAACTGTCAAATCGTCGACCACCACCATGGGCGAGGGCATTTTAATCACATTTCAACAATTACTCGTGCGATTGGCATTTAAGAATCGCGCTCGCGTAAAAGTGTGCGTGCGTGTGCGCCAAGGGTGGGGGTTGTGTCAAACATGGCACGCAAACGCTTCGCCATTTATACATACATTGGGGTTTTTTTTTTAAAGCCACCAATCGTCTACGATGGTGCTCAAATGGTAGAATATTGGTGGAGTCTATCCACAGCAAAGGGGCTGATGATAGTTCATATTTATCTACGAGACGTGATTCAAATTCGCAATCAGTGCTCAAATTATGAGTGCGATAACAATTATAAGACGACAAAAAGAGAATTCTGGTAATGGGTATGATGGCGATTTGAAAAGATGTGACGAGGTGATGCACGGAATCCAAAATGAGATGCAGTGTGGGAAATTCTGCAGTACATAGAGGTTTGTGTAGTGTGGGCGAGGTAACCATTCGCGCGAAGGTCGTTGGAAGCTATAAATTTTGGATTGCGGCCTTGGTTGTGAGGTTTCCTAGTTGGGAGCTCTTTGGAAGTAGGAACACGGAATGAATGCCATCATGTACAGCTGAGCCGTAATTCGGTTTTGCAACTGAGTTGCCTAAGGAAAACAGAAACACTTTCTCTTCTTTTCACATACTTTGTGGTTGTCAGGCAGATTGAAATCTGTCGTGGTACGATCGTTTTCTGTACGTTTAATGGATAGAGATACAAAGAAGGAAAGTCCCAAAATATTTTTTCCGTCCAGTCGGATCTTTTCGGTTTTTCATGGCAACATTCGAAAAAATGTCCTTACCGGATATCAATTTTACCGCAATGCTTTACATTTACATATATACGAGCATATATTAAGCAATACGGCTCAAATACCGTACGCAAACGAAGCAAAATATCTAGGAATGACTCTAGATGTCAAGCTCAAATGGAAATCGTACGTGAAAAAGAAACGCGACGAACTTCAAAACAAATACCGACAAATGTACTGGCTACTCGGAAAACATTCGAAGTTGAGCCTACATAACAAACTTCTTATCTATAAGCAAGTGCTAAAGCCTGTCTGGACGTATGGTATACAACTATGGGGTTGTACCAAGAAAAGCAATAGAAACATCATACAAACTTTCGAAAATAAAGTTCTTAGAACGATCGTTAACGCACCGTGGTATGTACGTAACGAAGATATTCATCGGGATCTGGGAATTCCCAGCATCGTCGAAGAGATAACAAAATTTGCGCGTAAACACAAAGATCGTGTTCACGGCCATTGTAACCGTACTATCACTCAACTACTTGACGCGAACAATTCAATTCGTCGTCTTCAAAGGACAAAACCTTTCGACCTCGCGTCATAGCATATGAAGGTCGTGAAAAAGGCAGGAACTTTCATTGGAATTTAACCTGTCTAAAGTGCTACATTTATTTTTAATCACATACGATCATCTTTCTCTAGAATAACGATTCTCGTAAGCGAAAATAAAACTACTGGATAAGCACTGGCTTAGTTGTAGTATTAATTTTGAGGAGAGGTGTTTTTTTAGTGAGTAAAAATCTCACACTACCATAAGCACGCACGGTCGGGCCTTATGGTGTCTTTGGAAGATATTTCACCTGCTCTCGGCAAAAAAAAAAAAAAAATATATATATACGAGTAAACTAGATTAAATTTTCATTGAAGTGGAGTCGACTTTTCCTTACAACTTAATAAAAGATATATACTTCAAAAAATCAAAAAACTATGTCCACATCTGTGAGTAATTTAAATGTTCATTAAGTATTACTGAAATTTAACAAGTGCTCTGCCATTTTTTATCCCTTTCAAGCAAATATCCCTGCGTCGTATGCACGCACAAAGGAGTATCTACAAACCATTTACTCCCCGAAACTAAGCCGAAATTATTAATTCTATGCTCCTTCTAGTATTCTTTTATATGACGCCAAAAAAAACGAGCAAGAAGATCCAAACACGAACTCCAAAGATATAAAGTACCGAAAGAACAAAGTACGGAAAAAAAACCCGGAATGAATCGATTTAATCGAGAAACATCGGAAATCAGTGATCTGTCTATATTGGCAATTCTGGAAAACTCCAAATTTTCTATTACAAAAATACAAATATTTGGCGCAACAGCTCTTTAAAGTGCCAGGGCCTAGCTTCTCGCAACCACTCATGTTGTGTGAGTTATATTTTTCACACGAATGGAAGGGACCTACAGTTTAATGCCGAATCCGAACGGCGATTTGAGAAGCTTTTTCGTGACAACAATATTCTCGGATGTTTGTCAGACTCTCGCGAGAGGTGGGACCGTGAAAAACTTTTCGATGTTTTCTGGGATTCGAACTTGGAACCTCATGCGTAGTGATCCGACACACTAACCACTTACGCCACTATTCTATATCTATTCTACCCGCGATTTTTCTAAAATAATCGGCAAAAGAATTTTTTTTAATTCAATCTGCTTTTAAAATTTGGATTAAGGAGTACCGAGTCGTCGAGCATAACTGTGGGGTTTACGGAAGTAAAAACAGAGTGACCAAAAATGCTGAACATTTCTAAATCTTAGACCAAATTTGCTTACATTTTCAAAAATTTCGTAGCTCTTTGCTATTTTTTTGCCTATACATCTCTCGTCATTCCTCCTCAAGACACTTGAAAGACTTCTTGATATTCACATCAGAAGTAAGTGTTGCAACGGCATTCTATGCAAAGCTCAACATGCATATTTGAAAGGGAAATCGGTGGAAACAGCTTTACACGACGTAGTAGGGAAGATAGAAGCTAGCCTTTACCATAAGGAATTTGCACTAGCAGCCTTCCTAGACATGGAAAGTGCTTTAAATAATGTAGAAGGAAGGACCATCAAACAGGCCCTAAAATCTATGAATGTCGAGCATAGCATTACTAATTGGCTCTGCAATATACTCGGCACTAGAAACATTAACTCCATTATCGGAAATAGTTCAATAAGAAAATCCGTTGGGGACTCCCCAGGGAGGCGTTATCTTACCCCTCCTCTGGGTTCTACTCATCGATGGGATATTTAAAAAACTAAACAATATGCGCATAAGCGTCACTGCTTACACGAACGACGTCGTGATTTTAGTTCAGGGCAAATTCCTTAACACATTCAGTGAAATGATGGAATAAGCTCTTAATAGTCTCGAAAAATGGACTAGTGCGTGTGGACTGCACGTCAACCCGGATAAAACAGTATTGGTACTCTTCAGCAGAAAATACAAGATACCACCCTTTAAACTGCCTCAGATAGCAGGGGTAGAGCTTTCCCTTTCGGATCGCGCTAGATATCTTGGTATAATGCTGGATAGGAAGCTGACTTGGAAACTTAACATACAGGAAAGAGTCCGCAAGGCTTATAATGCTCTCTTCATCTGTAAGAGGACCGCAGGGAAAAAATGGGGCTTGAAGCCCGCAATGATGCACTGGCTATACATCATGATAGTCAGACCCATCCTTACGTATGGGGCTCTTGTGTGGTGGAAGGCAACGAAACGAGTCAGATTATGTTGGATACCTGAACACTGCGATATCGAAGGCAACGAGCAAGCCGACGCGATGGCTAAAAGAGAAGCGGGGCTCCCACATAGTGACATAATTGGTAGTATTAAACCACCAGGGTGCATGGCTAAGGGAATTATTCGTGATAGAATCATCAACACGGCTAATCTAAGATGGTCACATGATGTCTAAGGCCTTGTGACCTGTGTTAGACCGCAGAAAATCTGGAGAGATCATACAATTAGATAGATCACGGTTAAGAACAGCGATAGAATACTCTCTGGCATCTGTCTCCTAAGGAGGCATGCTATGAGACTAGGATAATCTAACACATATACGCTGTGAGTGCCAAGGAATTGCCAGGGCAAGGCTAAAGCACCTTGGTAGATACTTCTTCGATAACCTAGAAGACGTGAGTTCCTGGAACCACAACAGAAATCTCTTCAAATTCTGTAGGGAGATTAAGTGTTTGTGAGAATTGGTTTAGGTCTTTTGCCGTGAAGGTTCCAGCAGCAGGGAAATGTCTTAAAATTATGGGACTTATTCATACAAATTGAAAAGCAAAGTGCTCAGTTTTAATTCAAAGTAATGCTAACAATGTTGACCTTTTTTTTAAAGTACATTCCGGTTAGGGCATACTCTTTTGCTTGAAATAAATGAAGGTGCTTCAGAAGTTAGCTAGAAGCAAAATAATGTAAAACTTTCCAACAAGAATTTTATTCAATTCAACTGTAAGGACATTTTTTTTTATTTATTTCCTTCTTAAGACAATCAGCCGAAATCGAGCTATCTCTTTGTAGATAGATTATAACATTTTCGAAACTAGAAACAATTTTGAAAATTCTAATTTCAAAATAAGCGTCAACATTTTTAATTTCTGTTTCGGATAGAAATTCATTCTCCAACGAAGGCTTCAAGTGATCAGAAATTAGCATGGAAATTTGAACTTGTGGCAACAGTCAGTTTAAAATTCGATTAGTCAAGAACCAAATTGGTGCAACATCCTTTTTGTGATGGATCGTTTTCATCGTGTAACTTATTTGAGTGCTTGGCCCAGGATGAGAAAGGTTTGGGATCTCATTCGACCACAATAAGCAGAAGGTTCTTTGAGTTTTCATTGTAAATTTAAATTTTACAAACATTTTGCCGAGATATTTCTGACCTTTTTGAACGAATTAGCAATATTCACCGATACAACCGACCCCAACTGTGAAAAATGTCCATAAAGACAGCAATTCTCATCGATCTTAGCATACAAAATATCATCTTCTTCAGAAATGATCTTCTCCATCACTTGCGGGACATAAAACCGATATCCCCATCGTACAAAAGAAAGAGGTAAGAAATAAACCTCAACTCCACAGGAAATATTTGCAATTTCTTAGCAGCACAACCAATAATTAATGAATAAACGTCCGCATTATACCACATCATCGAATTATCAACTTCTACGCTCATAAAACTCAGTTTTTTGTTCTTCCTTTCTCACTGTGTGCCTGTTTTATTCCTGACAATGTTTCCAGCGCTGTCGCCACATTGATGGCCCCGTCCAGCACCAGCGCACCAGACCCATCATCAGTTCTCATCATCATCATCAGCATCATCATCATTGTCGTGATCGACAGAGATATTTTCTGGCCAAAAAGGCAGCAAAAAAAAAAAAGAAACGCAGAAATCCTCACTCTACACTCATTCCTCAATGTAAGACAAGACATTTCAGAAAATGATTATCTCTTCTGCCGGACTGTTGCTGCTGCAGCACATTCCTCCTCTGAATTGGTAACAAGCATGTAGTCATACTCGATAGGAATGGAGTCTTGAAGTTTTTTGGCCAAAATTTCGCTTGGTTCCAAAAAAAAAAGAAAACAAGAATCTTCTTGGCTCACTAAAAACAAAAAGAAAATCTGTTCCTTTGGTCCAAGTGTACTCGTATCTGTATAGTGTTAAAAAGATACCTTCATCAAACAGAGTGCATCTTGGTGGTGTGGAGAGACAAGAGTCGTGTCAGAGAGCTCGCGACGTGTTAAAGGTGGGTTACCCTTCGATTTGCTAAACGAGCAAATTTCGATTCGAGCTCATCTCGCCATCGGAATCAGAGAAGTTGGTGGTTGGAGAGTCATCGTCGTCTGGCGTCTGTGGAAATGAGGCCACTGACAGAGTTGTTGCAACAGAAAAAGAAGACCAACTTCTCTTGGTCGCGCGTGTGGCTGCGCCAACTATACACCTCAGCTACACTCCACCATCATCAGCATCACATCCTTCAATCAGAGAGTGCTGTGGAGTGTGGAGGTAAGCAGATTGGTAATAGGTAGTTAGGTAGCTTCCTCTTCAATTCCCATTCCCATTGCCAACATCGTCGTCGTCGTCGTCGTCAAAAAATCTCTCGCGGCCGTACAGAGTACAGAAAAATGAAATGGGGAGCTAACTGGCGCCAAGTCTTCAATAATATTGAAGTAAAGAATTTTTCATAATGGTAGAGTATCCAAGAGATACTCTTACCCGAGTGTCTTCTTCTGATTCCGAGGAGGAGGGCGAGGATTAGCCGGGTATCTCTCACTTTTTCCTTGTGTGTGCGCGCCCTGGACTCATCGCGTTTTGATTTATTTTTTTTTCGAAATATTTGTATATTTTTTTTTTTTTTTTACGGATTCCTCCGTTTAGACGGACGGACGAATGGACCGTAGACGACGTCCGTTCGTTAAATTTGATTCATGACCTGGACACTGCCGCCGCGATCATGTTGTACGCGTTGTTGGTTTAAGATTGAGTGATTGTTGGCCCAAAGTTATAATTTTCATATTTGTTGTTGTGCAGCAGTTCGGGATTTTCCCCCACACAACCACACAAATTGGACAAATGAAGTCTGCGCGCCTTGGCGCTTGGACGAGATGGGGGCCAATATTATGATAATTATATGGGTGGGAAATGCCCGCAACCGCCCATGGAAAACAATCAATTGAGACAACGACGACGGGTGAACGATGAGGTTTTTGTTACCTTTTGGTTGGGTATCTGTATCTATTATATCTGTCAGGATTTGTAATGATTATTTGGTTTTTTGGGAAATTAATTTACGGTGATTAAAAAAAAGAGTATAGTTGGTCTAAAATGATTTTTTATTTTTGTTTCTTTTCAGGCAAATGTTTCCGCAAATGAAATTTCGGGTCTCGGGACTGGATGCAAAGGCGAAGTATATTCTGTTGCTGGACATTGTGGCGGCCGATGATTATCGATATAAGTTTCATAATAGGTAAGGCATAGAAATTAGAATAGATATGAAACGGCAACTCCCTAACTAACCAAATCTCAGCAGTTGATCAGATATTGAAGTTCATGTGGATCCTGTTATTACCACACTATACATCACTTCTAATGCTACTCGTATTTATATTTAAATTCAATGTATGATTTTATTGCCTTGATTGGTACCTATATCTACGCTATGATTATGAACCCAGATGCTATTATTTTGCCTAATTGCTCTTCTAGCACTACCATCCACTTCTGACACCAAAATATTACTCATTTTCATTATTTTCGTTGTAATCCGTCCTTATAATATATTTATGCCTCCCCTACTCATTTTACAGGGCTTTTTGTGAGGACAAACTGAGCAGTTATCTTTTATTTTAGATACAGTCGTCCTGCCAAATGCAGGAGCTCTTGTTGAGCTCAGACTTCTCGAAAACTATTCTCATTGAACAGAAAACTGAGTTGGACTTCATCCACAGTCTAAGTTGTAAAATTATAAAATAAATAAAAAGGCGAACCCCACAGGCAGATCAGTAGAAATTCGGTGAAGTGGAAGGGTTGTGATCCCTTGTTTTCGGATCATAACCTCGCTAGTAAAAGGAAGAAGAAGAAGAAGAAGTCTAAGTTGTAAAATTGTATGCAGAGTGTCTATCAGTAAAAGGCACTCAATCCTTTTGTAGAGAACCGGACCATATTCAGCCACTAAGGATTCGTAAATGTATAGTCTTGTGACAGTTCAGTTCAAAGTTTTTTGCTTTATTTTATCCTGCCGGAGTGCCTACCGAAACTCAACTAAAAATAAATCCACTTCTAACACCATCCCCCAATAACGTCTACAACTCTAAAACAATAAAACAAATATTTTTTTGTAGAAAAGTTATAATTAAGCTATATTTAACTACTAAGCTATTTATGTCTAATTGCTTCCACTTCTGGCAGGTTTTCAAAATAATTTTGAAGTTGAAAGCCTTAAATCCTTGCACCCCTCTTACTTACTTAAATCCTTGTACCTCTCGAGGGACCTAGGGTGTCAACAACGTCTGTCCGCCATCTTATTCGGAGTTCTGCAACGCGTTTGAGCTGCCTCTAACTCATTGTCAAAGAGCTTGATTCCTTCTCGACTGTTCTGCGCCACGTTTGCCTAGGGCGTCGCACTGTTCTGCCTGTCTGGGTAAGCAGATTGTACTGCATGGAGTATTTTGCAATGGAGCTGTCGTCGAGCCGTAGAGTGTGTCCAATCCACTGCCACTTTCTCCTTCGCATAGTAATGTCTATAGGCTCTTGGCCCGTTCTCAGATAAAGTTGTTCGTTGGAGGTACGATAGGACCAGAAGATCATGGAGATGATTCTTAGACATCTGTTTACGAAGGATTTCAGCTTGCGTGTGATAGTGGTATCCAAGTACCGCACCCATACAGCAGTACTAATTCTACGTTGGAGCGGAACAGTCTCAGCTTGATTCCTAAGCTGAGAACATTGTTTCTCCAGACTTTCAACAGCATTCCGAACGCTGTTTTTACCTTCCCGATTCTGCTGCACACATCCAGTTCGGTGCAACCACAACCTAAGTATAGAAAGTTGTCTTCTTTCTCGACTACTTGTCCGACAATGTTGAGTTGAGCGCGGGTGGTAGAAGTGCGCAGGGTTTTTGTTTTGGCTGTGTTTATCTTAAGCCCCACTTTGTTTGCCTCGGTTTTAGATTTTGGGCCATCAGATGAAGGTCCATTATCCGATTTGAAAGTAGGCAAACATCGTCAGCGTAGTTTAAGACAAGTTGTCATAGTCCATCGAATTCCATAGTTGCCTTCCGTCAATGCTACACGGAGTACATCGCTGATGACTACCAAAAACAGCAGTGGTGATCGTATGCACCCCTAACGTACTCCACTTTGGACTTAAAAATCCTCCGACACCTTACCATTGTGTAAGACGTGATACTTACTTCCCTCGTATGTTGGTAATAGGTATGAGTTTTTCTGGGATGCCTCTCCTGCGCAAGGTCAACCAGATAGCATTTAGATTCAAGCTGTCGAAAGCCTTCTCGAACTCGATAAACAATAGATGTAGCGGAGACCTATACTCGACGCATTGCTCCATTTTGACCCCTAAGATGTTTATGTGGTCGATGCAGATGGATCAACACGAAAGACTGCCTGTTCAACGTCGAGAGTTGAATCTAAATGTTCCTTAATGCGTTAATATGATTCTAGCTATTATTATGCGTAGAACGCATATTCGAGTACTTCTCCAGTTTCCACAATTTTCGGAAGCTCGACGATCATCCCTCCTTTCTACCTCTGGGGAAATTGATCATTTTCCCACGCTTTCCGTATGAGCGGGTGTAGCAGTTCAGCCGATGTGTTTGACGCTGCTTGGAATAGTTCGGCAGGGATGCCATCAATACCCACCGCTTTGTTTTTTTTGAGGGACTTGTTTGCTACTGTTATTTCGGTTTTACAGGGAGGTCCGGTGCGAATTCGGGAATTTCTTCTTCGGAAGGCTCATTAGAGCTCGAGATCATATCACCATTATCTAAGTGGTTAAGGATTGTAACGAAATGATCTCTCCATCTAAAGACGTTTGTCCCGTCTTACACAACGCTGCACTTCATTCTTTTTTACGCGATATTGGGCTTCTAGCTCGGCACTTTCTACTGCTAACGCCGCTGCAATACGAGCCTTGGTTGCTTTACGCTCATCGACCTTAAATGGCAAGGTGTGGAAGCAATCAGCAACTCACTGCCCGCAACCATCCAAGACCATTGAAAAATATTTTTACATCTGCTGCTGAAAGAAATGTCGGTCGATCGCAGGGAAGTCATAGGGTGTGGCTTTACGAGGATACCTGGAGATGGATTGACGAACGAGAACAGCTGAAAGCTCGCGTTGCAGCTACTCCAGCGGCGGGGAGAAGTGAGCTTGAGTTCCTGTATCGCATGAAGATGAGAGAAGTTCAGCGCAGCGTACGACGTGACAAGCGCAACTACATCAAAGCGCTGGCTACCGAAGCAGAAGAAGCTGCACGGAGGTGCGACAGCAGGACCGTCTACAGAATCACCAAAGAGCCGACAGGTGGTCGCAGCTCCAGACCCAGTAAAAAGCCTAGGCTCCTTGCTCATTTCGGATGAGGACCAGCTCAAGAGATGGAAAGAGCATTTTGCTACGATTTTGAACTGCGTATTTGCTAGCGATATGGTCCCAAATCAAACTGAGGTGCCCGAGGTGAGAAATACCCGAATACGCACCACGACTCCCAGTAATGATGAGATCTCTACCGCGATCAAGGCACTCAAAACCAACAAGGCGGTATGATTTGACGGTATTTCCGTAGAGCTCTTACGAGCAGCGCCAACAACATCGGCTGAGTTTCTGCTTCCACTTATAGAAAGAGCATGGCAAGCTGAACGCTTTCCTAACGAATGGAAAAGGGAAATGATCATCAAGGTTTCTAAGGAAGGAAATTTAATGGAGTGCGGAAATTGGAGGGGTATTTGCGTGCTGCCTGCTGTAGCTAAGCTAATAGCTAAAACCATCCTGGAGCGAATCAAACAACATCTCGAAGACACACTCGATGCCGAACAAGCAGGTTTCTGCTCTGGATCCTCCTGTGCCGACCACATCAACACCCTTCGGATTATTATCGAACAGTGTGTTGAATATCGATCGCCCCTCCACCTGCTGTTCATCGATTTTGTGAAGACGTTCGGTAGCGCCAACAGGGAGTTTATTTGGCGTGCCTTACCCAGGAGAGGTATTCCCGATAAACTAATTGCTATTATCAAAGCTACATATGAAGGCTCCAAATGTCACGTACTACACAGAGGGAGGTTGTCTGAAAAATTTGAGATACAAAGTGGGTTAAGACAAGGCTGTATCCTTTCACCAATATTATTCCTATTGGTGATTAGCGATGTACTTCATGCAGCTTTGTCGACGGGAAACGGAGGAATTCAATGGACTCTTACATCTCAACTGAAACATCTTGACTACGCTGACGATGTATGCTTACTCTCTCACAGAATTATGGACCTCCACCAAATGACAGCAGATGTGGAGAGGGAGGCAGGCGTCGTCGGGCTGAAAATTAATACGGCAAAAACTAAAATTATCAGCCTTGGAACTAACTCATCGGCTCAAATATGCATTGCTGGACAACCGGTAGAGAGAGTAGAGGATTTCCAGTATCTTGGGAGTATTGTCTCGACCGATGGTGGAACCGAACTGGATATAGCCAACAGGATCGCCAAAGCAAAGTCCGCGTTCGGGATGTTGTCCAAAATATGGCGAAGCAATGCAATCAGTTTGAACACCAAGCTAAGACTGTTCCGCTCCAATGTTGAATCCGTTCTGTTATATGGATGCAGCACTCGGAGACTGGAGAGTGACCACTACTATCACCAGGAAGCTGCAAACGTTCGTTAATAGGTGCCTGCGCAATATCTTAAGGATTTTGTGGCCCAATCGTATCTCTAACGAACACCTTTACGAGAAAACGGGTCAGGAACCAATAGGCACAACCATCCAACGACGGAAGTGGCAGTGGATTATTCACACGTTCCGAAAGGGTGACAGTTCCATAGTGAACCATGCTATGCAATGGAACCCTTTAACTCAGGATGGCAGAAGACCTGGCGGGCCGAGGAGAACATGGCGCAGAATAGTCGAGAAGGAGGCACGGCAGTTGGGGAAAAGTTTTGGAGAGCTGAGACACATTGCCAGAAACCGTACACGATGGCGCGTAGGCGTAGTAGAGACCCTAGGACCCACAAGGGGATACAGGATATAATTAACTAAGTAAGTAAGCACTGTGCTCAAACGTGATAGTATTCAAGACAACACGATTTTATATCTATTCAATTTCTGACACTTCGAAATAAAATCTCCTGAAACAAGCAATGAATTGAAAGATTTCAATAACGTGTTCATGGAACTCATTTTAGGTCACCAATTTAGCTGAATTAGGGAACATGAATTGATCACAAATATAGGATACTAACTCAGCTAAGACACTCTGTCATACAGAATATGTACGTATGTACCTATGTAAAACTCCCACCAGCTTTATTGCAGCCATTAAAGTTCAGATAGACCAATCAGTCAACAAGAGGTTTTTAAAGTAGATCCCGTTTAGAAACGGGCCTTCATGAATTAAATAGTCCATCGCTCATGAAGCAAAAACCTTTATGACAAACATCTAAACACACGAAAAATGTCGACCTTTCACTCAAGATTTCTATAAATTCAATTTGCAAACATTCAAAACATTATCCCTTAACTAAAGTTACATTTTTCTTTTCTTTCTAGTCGTTGGATGGTAGCTGGTAAAGCCGATCCAGAAATGCCAAAACGAATGTACATCCATCCAGACTCACCCACCACCGGTGAGCAATGGATGCAAAAAGTCGTCTCATTTCATAAGTTGAAACTAACAAATAATATTAGTGATAAACATGGATTTGTAAGTACTGTACGTTTTATCTGTTTATTGAAAATTTTAAAACATTTTCATTTTTGAAAAACAGAACCAGCCACTCTCATAAGAAATTTTCTCAATTTAATTTTTTCCAAAAAAAGATTAATATACAAAAAATCAAATAAAGAATATTTCACAACAGAAATGCCATCTGGCATTCTATAATTCATAGTTTTTGTGAAAGAATTCACTTTGAGAAAATTATTTATTGGCTCGAATTACATTGTTTTGAACATAATTACTTATGTAGAAGTCGATCATTTACTGTAGAATTTATTTGTGGGAGTAGTTTTATTATACATATATTCAATGTCAAAATTCAGCTTTCATTTTCATCTCAAAAGATATTCAACAATCGTTTATGTAAAGTTGTTTAATAATAATTAACAATATTGACAGTTTTGGGCGTGGCATGCAACGTGTTAATCGTTGAGAAACACTGAATATATTTCGCTTAGTGAATAATTTATTAAATTAAGTATGTAAATTTATTTTTGAGATATTAAAGCAAATGATGCCAATGTCAATAACATCGATAAGGAATTCGAAAATTGTACTGAAATAGAATTTTGGAATATCGATTGGTTTGTTCTTTTGTTTAAAGTAATCAAGTATTATTGATTGGACATACTCGCAGGTATAGTTGGCAGAATTCGCAAAAAGTAATAGCGATGACGGGGCAAAGTAGTCGGTGGAGATTAATTATTTTTCATAAAATGTTTTGATAGATACAAAGTGCTGAGCATTAAACGTTGATCTATAAGAATGTTTTAAGAACGAAAATGTATTAAAAAAAAAAAAAAAAACATCGGCCTCATGGCATCCCTGGTTTTATGACATTTCATCATTAGAATGTTTGCTCAATTTTTACGCTAAGATATTTCTAATACTGTAGGTTAAAGCCGTCTTAATTTAAGTCCAGAGTGAAGCGAGCTTTACCCTATGTGAGACAATTTCTGTGTTTCTTTTTGATTTTGTGAATCCAGGAATGTTTTTCAGAACTTTTTTTTTGTTTTTAAGAGGAAAAAGCTAAATGGGAATACTTGTACCCTTTGCTTAGAGAAGCACAGAATCCAAGGCCACCTTTTTGTAATTTGTCTATGAAGCTACTAAGACCCTTCGAAGAATCTGGTGTACCAAATTATAACCAGAAATTATTATAAATATAGTACGACCAAATGGGACATACCTACTTTACTCTGAAGACTAGGAAATTGTAAGAAAAATAGTGCTTGAGTGATTTGTTATGGATCTTGAAAGAGAAGTAGCTGAGGTGGATAAGATTTGATTTTCAGAAAATCAGAATCCACAGTGGAGAATCTCAACCAACATTTCAACACCAAATTGGAGAAATTTAGAAGTATGCGATAGTGGATAGTCTATCTCTTATACCTACTCTCAAGTAAGCTAAAAATGTTTAGAAAATGATACTTCATGGACTCACAAGCTGTTCTGTTTAACCTTTTGCTTTGTAGTCTGAGGGAAGCTGAGGAGTTTTTTTTTTTTTTTTATTTATTTATTATATTACAATCTAGTCTTAGGAGCAATTGCAATTTGATAATCATAAGTTACAGTATAATTACAATTCGAAAAAGGATATAAGATACTATAATATAACATATAATTTATATTTGCCTTTTTCTTTTTTCTCTTTGAGTAATGATTAAGTAATAATTAATAAAATAATAACTTATAGGAATTTGCAGTAAATGTGAATATAAATAACAATGAGCTAATAACATTAATAATACTCAAGGCATAAGTGGAATTTAGGCCACTCAAGGCGGTGGGGGTTTTATTTACTCCGGGCGCCCCTTGTCGCTCGTTGTTGTCACCTTTCGTATTATCTACGGATCATTTAAATTTACATCCCTTTATCTACCCAGTTCAAGAGGTTTACGCCTTTTTCGTCTTCTAACCGAGTGATTCTGGCTTACAAGTAGAAGGGCCTCAGGGTTTACGTGCTCTCGTAGCCGTTTCTCGTGTCTTCTTGCTGCGTTTTTAATTTCGTTTTGGACCAGCTCCACATTAAGATCCCTGTGAAGGTCGCTGTTTCTTATATACCAGGGAGCGCCTACAATGTTCCTGAGTACTTTGTTTTGGAAGCGTTGAATGATGTCGATGTTACTTTGTTTGGTGCAACCCCAGAGTTGCATCCCATAGGCTCATATTGGTTTTATCATTTGGTTGTAAGGCAGGAGCTTGTTGAATATTGATAGTTGGGAGTGTCGCCCCATAAGCCAATACATTTTTTTATATCGAATGTCTAGTTCTTCTCTTTTCTTTTTAACGTGGGCTTTCCATCTGAGCTTGGCGTCTAAAGTCATGCCGAGGTACTTCACCATATTTCCATAAGGAACTTCTATACCATTAATATAGACTGGCATATGATTTATCTTTTTGTTTGTAAAGTCGACGTGCACTGACTTTAATTCATTTAATTTGATTCTCCAGGTTGTCGTCCATTCACTTTTTTTTGAGATTGCAGTTTGCAGTTTAGCGACTGAATCTGCATTCGTGTTTGCAACTGCCATTACGGCTGTGTCGTCGGCAAATGTTGCCATGTCTAAGTGTGGGATGTCTGAAGTATAAAGTAGATATAAAACTGGACCTAATACGCTACCTTGAGGAACACCAGCTTGTATTTCTTTCAGTTCAGAATACGCGTTTTCATATTTGATTCTGTAGTATCTATTAGAAATATGGTATAAGAATCCAATATTGTAGAATATTGCTTTGGCAGGCTTTTTTTTAAGTTTGAAAATCAGACCATCATGCCAAACTTTATCAAATGCTTGAGCCACATCAAGAAAGACAGTGGAACAAAATTTCTTCTCTTCTAGTGCGTTTTCTATGGCGTTGACTATGACTATCCTATGGACCTGCTCAATCGTTGAATGTTTTTTTCGAAAATCAAATTGGTGTACCGGAATTAGATTTTTCCTTTCAATAATACTATATAGCCTTTTTACCAGAATTTTTCAAAATGTTAGATATAATAGGCAGCAAAGATATCGGTCTATAAGAGGATGTCTCGTGTGGTGGTTTCCCTGGTTTTGCTATCATTATAACTTCTGCAATTTTCCAGAACTGTGGGACATACTTTAATCTAAAAGAATCGTTTATTATGTTTCTTATTTTAATGAAGGCTTTATGAGGAAGTTTTTTTAAGAATTTCTCCAGTTATAAGATCGAACCCAGGAGCTTTTTTTGGTTTAATGTTTTTTATTATGCTTTTTACCTCAGCTATTGTAGTTGGCTCTATATCTACATTTTCTTGGTCTATGTCCATGTCCAATACGTTATTATTTTGAGCGGGGTTCGGTTTAAATATGTCTTCAAGATATTCAGCAAATGTATTTGCCTTTTGTTCGCTATTCCTTGCCCATTTACCATTAACCATTTTGATAGGGGGGATTTGTTAAGTTGTCTTTTCTATGTCCTTAGCTGCTTTCCAGAGGGAATAGTTAGAACTTTTATCATTCGATAATCTCAATAGATAGGCAGACGTTTTTTCATCATTAAATTCTTTTATCGTTCTTCTAAGCTTTTGTGTAAGTCTGTTAAATATATTTTTGTCTTGAGGGGCTCTAGTATGTTGCCATCTTTTCCTTGCTTTCCGTTTTTCAGCAATTAGTTTTCTTACTTCGAATGGATAATTATTTTCTCTCAGCCTTTGTTTATATTGCGGAGTGTTTTGCCAAGCAGAGTGTTGGATATCTTTTATGAAATTTTCGACATCATCATCTAAGTGCTGCGCACATCTCATCGGTACTCTTAGTTTTTTATCTTTTCCTCAAGAATAGTTTTAAGGCCGTTCCAATTTGTCCGAGAGTTTGTAAGTCTAGGGTTTACCTCTTTCGGAGCAACGTTTTCACTCAAGATAAGTAAAATCGGTGAGTGGTCAGAACTCATTTCTTGGCTTTCTTCTACTTTTAAGAAATCGTTGTTTATATTTTTAATAACGAAAAAGTCGATAAAGTCTGGTATTTTAGCAGGATCTGATGGCCAATAAGTTGGTTTCCCAGTGGATATAGCCCTGCATCCCATATTTTTAATAGCATTTAGCAGCTCTTTTCCTTTAGTAGTTGTTAATCTCGAGCCCCACGGAGTGTTTTTGGCGTTGAAATCCCCACCAACAATGAATCTACTACCCATTTGCTTAAAAAATTGTTCATAGAATTGCTGTTTGATTGCATGTTTGGGAGGACTATAAAAGCTAGCAACAATTATAGCACAGTTTTGGGTTTTTATGCTTACTGCAGTTGCTTGGATTTCACTTATTGCAAATTTCGACTCTTCATTGTGTTGTATGGTATGTTGTCTTTTATAATTACTGCACTTCCACCCCTCGCAGAGTTATCTGGATGTATAGTGTGATAGACTTTATAACTCTTGATTCTTAAATATGTTTCACTGGTGAAGTGTGTTTCCGAAACTAGACACACATCTATTTTGTTGATGTCAAGGACTGCTTGCAATTCCCGCCTGTGTTGAAGCAATCCATTGGCGTTCCATGCCAGAATTTGAAGTGAACTAAACATATCGGTTTTTGTTTGGAAGCAAGGTTATTGTCTTTGCTCTCTAGCTGTTTCACTCTGTCATCTAGGACGATCACGTAGTCTTCTATTTTGGTTATTTTAGTAAGCATTAGCTGTCGAATTTGTTTTACATCATCATCTTGAGGTTTAGAGTTATGCTCAGGCTGGGTAATCTTTATAGCTTCAGCATAAGATGTGCGAATTGTATTTTGTTGGAAGCCAGGAAGCACCACATTTACATTCTTGTTTACCGAATCAGTACTGTTTTTGATTTCGTTCGGTCGATTTTCTTCCGAGTATAGTATTTTCATTTTACTCTCTTTTATCTTTTGTAGTTCTTTTGCAATTGTACATCCTCTGTAGCTAGCAGGGTGAGATTCTCCACAGTGTATAGATTTCGCTGCTTCATTTGTATGCTTAAGACAATCTTTTGTGTGGTGTTCTTCTGCGCACTTTACACACCTTGGGTGTTTTCCGCAATACTTTTGTGTATGTCCATACGCCTGACAGTTCTTACATTGTGGGATAAGTCTAGTATTCCTAAGTGGTTCTATTAGCACTTTGCAATGCATTATGCTATTGATTTCATAGATTTTGTTTATATTTTCTTCAGCACTGAATGACAGCATAAACATGTCCAGTGGATCTTTGGTTTTCCATTTCAGCCTGTTTGCGCATCAAGTATTTTGTAGCCTTTTACTTTCAAATCCTCGATTATGTTCGCCGGTTTGCAAGAGCCTTCATAATATAAGTTCAATACCCAAACTCATCTTTGCTATTTTTTTTTTTGTAAATATATTGAAGATAATAAAAAAAAATATTTGAATATCATCTGAGTGATGGTTTGTCTTTTGAGTAAGACTACGGACCAAGCATTAGGTAGGGATCTACATTTGGGCAGGTCAGTCAATATTGTGCGTAAAAATTAGAGCTTAACAAGCTCGAGATTGTCGAGGAGTCTGGCGTTCGATAAAACATCCGGCGATATCGAAGTAGTAGTCTCACCAGCTGTAAAGAAAAGGTTGACTGTCTAAACGTTTACACCACCGAATTTTATTTCGTGCTATCTGTCTGCTATTTGACTCCAACATTGTTTCGTTGAGCCACATCTATCAGTGTGTCCTTAGTTAGTTCACCTTCACCTCATATCACCTTTGTCAATTTAGTTAATAATACCACCTTTGTCTATACAATTTAAGAGACCATTGGGGTGGTGCAAAAAATCTATTAATATTAAATCAGTTTGTTTGTTTCAGTTTCAGTTTTTAGCTAAGTCTAGGCACAAACTTTCGTTAAAAAAAGAAGACAAGCCCTCTCGTTTATAGTCACAAAATGTCTGCACTCCAAATATTGTGTAGAAGTTTGCTAAACATCGATTGACAAATTAGTGTTTTACGCAAGTCTTCGCAAATTATACTAGAACCTTGTTAACTTTATCTAATAACTCCGATTAATAATGGAGTAGTTCTATGAAAAAAAAAAAAAAACTGTTCTAACCACCCTGTGAGCAAAACCCTGACATATTTCCTCACATACTATCAAACTGCTCTGACCACAAAGTGTACCTAGCACCCTTCTTGATTTTTTTTTGTTTAAATAAATATCTCCAACCCCGTCAGGTGCGAGATTTCACAAACTAAAAAGCAGAAGGGGGAAAAAATTGTAAATTACACTTATTATCGATGGGCGAGATACTGACAACGCATAGCCCATACTATAGGTCACAGCGAAGCGACGGGGACGCCACACACATCTTCAAGTGCTATTTGTGGTCAAAGTTCCTTGATGTTTGGGTATCATGTCACTCGCACCATCGACCTGTGGGTTACAAAATACATGTAATTTGGAAAATTTTCATGCCAGGAGCGCCAAATTGGGCGGAGTCACCAATCAATACACTCCAAAAGCTGACACTTGAGGTGACATCTAGCAGTCTAATCCTTTCTTGCTTCCTTTCTCTTCAATGGATACTATTCTATACACTGCGTTCGGATAAATTTAATTTTCATTGTCGTGTCGATGGGCAATGGTGGTGGTGTCGGCGGCTAGAACACACACGTTGCGCGCCGTCGTAAATAAATCGATAGATTGTACGCGATTCGCCAATATCAATAAGCGGGTAAGCGGGCTGCCTCTGCCCACTCGCATGTCATGTCCAGGACCCTCTTGGTCCAGCCACAAAGAGTCGGCTGATTTAAAAGGCTCAATATCCATAAGCAAAGGGGGAGAACAGTGCGAATGGCACCTTCGCGCGCCGATCAACATATTTTCATTCAGCAACCACCACCCGTCACCACCGACCGACCGCCTCCTGCCGTGTCTACTGTGTGCAGATTCTATGCGCAGCCAGCGCAATCAGCCAAAGCCGCTCCAATAAAAACGCAAAAAAGATACATTTACAACTTAGAGATACCGATACCTACCGCCCGGTCGGTCGATCAGTTGGTACATACAGTGCGCGGCCGGCCGGATAGCGCAATCGCCGCCAACCGATGATCATCAATAAATAAATTTGTAAGTAAGTACATTACTTTCATCTTATTTCATTTTTATCGACGCGCGGTCCGCTTTACTCATATTCCGCCTCTTAAATGCGCGCGTTGCTGCCGCTGAGTGGCGGTCAGTCAAGCCATCCACAGAGGAGGCGGCTTAAGATCAAACGCGGAATTAGCTTTGTGAAAATATGGGAAACACACGGGACACCACCGCCGCCGTCGCCTCCTCGTATCTATGTATCTTTAAGCAAATTAAAACAAAAATAGTTCAAACGGAGAACACAGAAGACAGGAGGAGATTATTAAGTGCATTTCGGACCCCACCAGCATCCACCAAACACACACGATGATGCGTCATCTTCGGGAGATGAAGAAACATTTAATTTGCTGTTGCGTTTTATGTCCGGTCCGAGATCTCGATGGGATGCAAATTGGAGACTGTCCCCTCTCGCTCTGTCTGTGTATGTCGTGTGTAAGTCGCATCGCAAGGTTCCCAGGGTTTCTTTCGGTGGAAATGTTGATTTTTTTTGTTTTTTTTCTGCAACATCAAGTGTCGAAAGGGGTAAATCATCTCCACTGGAAATGGAATTGGTGAAGGTTGACTTTAATTTGTAAGTCCTTGGCTAATGTTGATGCAATTTTATTGCGATGTGCACTTGAGAAACAAAATAAAGAGTGACGAAGGGGCTTAGCGTTGGATAGGCGGCTTAAAAGTTTTAAGAGTTGTGTACCAGTATGCGGTGACACCGACGGGTTTTTCTTAACAGTTTTCTAAGAGGAAACGTATAAAAATGGTATCAATATAGAATCTGACAAGCCTTTAAAGCCTCATTCATGCAGCAGTCGATGGGAGCGAAACCACTTCAAGCCCCAGAACTTCACATCTTGTGATTCGTACATGAACTAAGCTTCCTCTCTCAACTGAAAGATTCCTTTTGTGTGAATAAATTGAATGTAGTTGGATACTCTATGACGTCTAAAGTCATAGTGGCCCACTGCACATGCCCACTAAACATGGAATGAAATTCTAATACAATATTAAGTTATTGACTTTTCTTGACAGTTTTCAACGAGTACCATCAAGCATTATTGAGTTCTTCCCAGTATTATTAAGTATCAGAAAGACGGGTGCAATTCTGGTAGTAGTATGTCTCAAAGTTGCGTGGCTAGAATATACGTAGACCATCACAAGATCGCCGTTCAGTAAAGTATTGACTGAGCTTGGATTTATATTTTAATGTGCCATTAACCTTTGAGGTACTCATCTTCAAAACGAAAGTTCGAGTTTGAGTTGAAAGGCCACCGAAACCATCAAGAGACTTGTTTTCTAAAAAAAAATGTGAATTTCAAGTCAAATGTTGTTTGGATCCAAATTCTTTCTTTTGCATTCTTTTCCCTAGCTAATCGTGGAAGATACAGCTAGCATTATACAGAAAAAGGCTTACGGAAGCTGTGTGCTCCTTATAGTTTATAATCATATGTTCTTTTATCTTGTTTGCAATGTTGAGGAGACTGATGTCTCTATAATTGGTTACAGTTCCATGGAGCACTAGAACTGGGGTTTGTCTACAGAAGACTTTCAGTCGAACGTCCTTGATAGAGATCAGTTTCGCAATCTGCTCTTGGAATAATAAAATTTGAAACTCATGGTAGTCAGCCAATTCTCTACGCAAACTTCTAAGGTAAATGTTGGATTACGAGCCAAAAGTCGAGAATTCTAAAATTGCCATACATTGCTCGCCACTAAGCCATTCTTCATTTTCGAGCTATGTTCAGAGAGAATGTTTAGATACTTGATCTAAGGAGAACGAATTAGTGAGGGAGCTTTGTGCTTTGGTCGTTAAGAAAATGATACTTTGAACTTCGCCGTTAATACTAAAAATCGTTTTTTAAATTCAGGACTATTCAACATTTAGACACCGACTACAAAATGAATCAGAGATCTGTGTCTGTCAGTAGGATGAGCGCGATAAACTTTGTAAATACTTTTCCGATTTTCGTGTAGTTCTTCGACAGAGTAGTACTTTGTTTGCAGATGGTTTTACAATTCAAATCGTTTTATAATTTACAAAAGCTACACATAATGTAGGGTATTGATTCTACTGAAGGCTTGAAGCTATATACCATAACTTCACGGCAATTAGTGAAAACATATACTGAGGATGATATGTAAAACCTCTATTCTACTTTTTTCCGACTTTAAACATCACTGTCACCCTGTTTCACTAGAAGGCAATCACATGGCGCACTTAAGAGTGCGTAAGCACACACCAACGGTGAGACAATCAAAAGCAACAACCATTAATAAAAACGAAAGTCAGCCATATTTTTTTTTTTTTAATTCCCTTTATACCGTGTGCATTATAGGAACTTGTACATATGGAGTTATGAAAGGACATACTAAGGGATATGTGTATTATTATTGTTCGTGTTCTACATTCCGGTTTTTTTTATATTTTTTTTTTCTCGCACCCCTTTTTGAATAGAGTGCACGAAGGCCAACCCATGTGCGTTGAACTTCCCTTCCGTGGCAGACATTGTGTGTTTTCGCGCGCGGACACACATACACATACCTTCAGGTATAAAACTACCCCCGAGCAAGGAAAACTGCATCACGTATCGATAATGTATGAAAAGAAATCATCTAAGCAAAACATCTCGAAATTATCCTTAAGTGAGAGAGGACTCTTGAAAAAAAACATACGGTTGTCTTAATAAGATTTCCGTTTTTTTCTCGTCCTGCCTCTGTGTGTTTAATCCTCAATTGGATAATCCTGAAACCGATGAAAGCAACCCTAACTATTTGAGGTCGCACCCTAAACAGCTAGATACGATTGTTATCTGCGATATGATCGTTTTTTTTTTCCCTATAAAACCAGGATCATCAGGACTCTATATATTGAACCCTCCTGTCTATGTACACACTTTCATAGGTATAAAGATGTTTGGGATGAAGATATAAAAAAAAAGTGAAGCAGATGCCGCCGCAACGATGTACATATCTGCGGTTAATTCCCTCCCGATACTCATCTTTTATCCCCGTGGTTCGATGTATCTATCGAAGTGGAATATGAACCACACCGCCATTGTATCAATTTAATTTCTCTCAACAGAATGGAAATAAGTGACTGAATTCGACAATAAAATTAGAACACAGCCTCCTTCAAGACGATGTACGTCACTCAATCAAGAAAAGGACATCCTTAGCATATCGATTTGCTAAATCAATCTCCTGCCATATGAACAGCATCTTTTTTGATCTCCACGAGGCGTGTAATTCGAAGGATACCAAGAATATCCCATCGTTAATTTTGGTCCGCACTTAACACATTTGTGTGTGTGTGTGCGTGTGCGTTGTGTATGTCCTTGCAAAGCGACCAACCTCATCACATCTCAATTGTGTAACAAAGTAAAATCCTGCTCACTTACAAACTTCTTCATGCGCAAGCAACAACCGACAAAGAGCAAGGAGGTGTACTTATATTTGGTTAAATTTAATTCATGTCCTTTCTCCCTGGCACATACAGTCAGGGACATGTTTTAGTGCCTAACTCTCTCCCTCCAAAAATTCGCTCTATCATCTGCATTGACGGGAATACAAGATGACACAATTAAAATGGAAACACGGTTGGATGAGCTAAA
Organism: Brachypalpus laphriformis; assembly: GCA_945910035.1. Taxonomy (NCBI): domain Eukaryota; kingdom Metazoa; phylum Arthropoda; class Insecta; order Diptera; family Syrphidae; genus Brachypalpus; species Brachypalpus laphriformis. The sequence goes on along the minus strand of OX246753.1, from coordinate 111,762,599 downwards.
CATATGTGGTACTTACGTGTGTATCTGTGTGTGGACGTGTGTCCCGAAAAAGGACATATTACCCAAAGTGTAGCAAAACACACAAGTGTATAGCATTTGAGAAACAATTCAAATAGAAAATCAAAGAACTACTCGTGCACTCTTGGGATGTCTTTTTTGGGGTATTTTGCGTTAGGAGGGCGGGCTGATAGTGACCATCTTTCTTTTGTGTGTGTCCTGACTTCTGGCACGGAATAGAAGTGAAGATGGCAGGTAGGGTAATTTATTTCAACTTCTACTACTCTTCTTCGTCTTTGCATTATTAAAACTTTGTTATTTGGCTGAGAAACATGTACCATATACAAGGAAAGATGTTAACATCAAAAGGACACGAACGTGTTTGTGGCATATTTTTACGGAAAAGCAATTTAGGTCCTTTCGACGCCGGCACTAATTTTCTAAAGACTTAATGATGTGCGTTCTAGAAAAAGACGTCAATCAGCTAAACCATCCCTCCAGTAACTATTTAAGAAGTGCCAATGAATTGAATTTTAGTTTTCAAAAGATGTAGCTTCACATTTTTGACTGTAGGGATACGGTGTTAGCTGACCTTCATAAGACGGTGAGAGTTTTTAAATTATAAACATAAAGACATACTACAGATGAGTAGCTTGGATGCTAGAGCTTGAAGAGTCGATATACCTCGGCAGCACTGTTAGAAACTAATAAGACCAGATCTGATGCCCTGGCTATACACTTGACTGATAATTTTCCTGAAGAGCTGTCTGGAGACTCGCCTTAATTATCTAAGAACAGTTCAGTATAAAATAGGCCATAGTTTAGAAGCATTTTTGAGGTGGACCCCCTAGGAATAAGAAGCGAATCAGCTAGAAGGTGACAAGCAACCCCAGGCATAGATACTTCGATCTTAACTACCGAATCGTCCGCTTACACCTCGTTTTTAGATATATTTTATAGACCTGCTATGAATGCATTATCAATAAAAATTTTAACAGTAGTAGTAAATATTACTCGTACAATGGAAATACTTGGTAACTACCTTCACGCCATACTTCACACCATCCTGGACTTGAATTATTCCTGATCTGCGTGGCATTCCTCCTACCTCTTTCTTTTCTTCTTCTTCCTTTTATCAGCGAGGTTATGATCCGAAAACAAGGGATCACAACCCTCCCACTTCACCGCATTTCTACTGATCCGCGTGTGAGGTTTGCCTACCTCTTTCTCCTAAACTCTTATCCTACTTCTAAAGGAAGCAACGATATCCGTAAAACCTTGATTTACTAAAAAATATATTTTACCAAAATGAGCGATTTCGATTACACTGTTCTTACAAAGGAGTCTCCATATCTGTTCTTTACTAAGGTTAGTTACTGTTTTACAAAGGAGTCTCCATGTCTGTTCTTGGACAGTCTCAGTCCACGACGCTTCTTTACACTTTCAAATGATGACGAGCGTGCTTAAGGTGCACTTAGTGGTAGAAAGCTCTTTTTTTTTAGAGAGCGTACCTAAAGAACAGTTATAGTTCTTCTTCTAAAATTTGACAACTTTTTAAGAAAAGTAGAAGTGGGCTGTCTAAAAAGGAGTCATTGCTTAGTAAGCTGATAAATGTCTTAGAAAACAGTGCAACGGCTACTATTACAATCTCTGCTAACAGTTCTATTTTTGTCCTTAAATTTACAAGGAAATTCTCTAAGAACAATTTACAACCAGTTCATTAAAATAAAAAGATTACTTAATACCAAGCTGAAGAACCATTAAATAGCACCTGATATAGCTGTCTCTAACCGCGATTCAAATGAATCGGTTCTATTAAGAACTGCATCATGTCCAAAAGAGCAGCCAGCACTTTTCAAAAGAACTGTTTTCGTCTTTTGACTACACTTTCTCTAAAAAAAATAAAAAAAATATGTTACATGACCCAAAATTGCGCCACGGACCAACCCCTTTAGCCATCTGTCTCCTCAAGTTCAAAACCCTCGATCACCCTTTTCCAATAAGATTGCTATCGACTCCTTAAGGATCGCATTTAAATGAATACCCCTATCAATGCACATTCATGTTCCACCTCAATCGACTCTATTGCCATCGTCATCGGGGCCTGCCTTCTTGTTTATCTGAAAACATCATCTAATCTTGACATAGGACAAAGAGAGCCCTTCAGCCCGACAGATGAAGACAAATTTATTATCCTCACTCCCTCCTCCTCTGATCCTTGTTATGTGTGTTGTGCGCTCATTTCGATCACATTAAGATACTCTCATCAGTCTCACCGCGTTTTCTAAAAACTTCTTAAATGCCGTGCATCAGGAGCAGCAGCAGGTACAAAGGAATCCAGGACAATAGACAAACAGAAAGGAACAAAAACCAAAAAAAAAAAAAAAAAATGCTAGCGCCCTAAAAATATCCTGCTGAGCGGTTGACAGGAGAGAACATACCAAACGACGGATGAACCAAATAGAAATAGACAGCCACTACAAAGTGGTTTCAAGCTTCAATGAATCAAGAGACTTGCTTAGCCAAGAACCAGGCTAATCTCAAAATTATCATCCTCAGATAAACCACACTCTGTAAATTGCAATCCTGTGTGCCGCCGCCGCCGCGTCGAAAAAGAACAACAAAGCAACGAATAAAAGTTTATCCCGCAGGACACAAAAGATAAGAAAACTAAACACTCTCTCTCAGACAGGTATTCGTACAGACAGACAGTAAGAACAGTAGCGAGTGAGTGAGCCGTATGTTGACAAAGGACAATGCGGTTAGGATATTTTCCGCCGAATAGATTTCTTGAGGACTTCTTTTAGAGAAAAAAAAAAAAAAAAAAAAACGATACAAAGGTGTACTCGGTATCTTCAAAGAGGTCATAATCTGGTTGTGGGTAATCATCATATTATTGCGAACTCCTGTAACAGGATTGAAGGCGATTTGTGAGAGCGTTCGTGCGTTTTGTAGGTGAAAAGCGTTTTCCAAGGTTCGACATTCTACACGCCGACCACTCCCACACACCTCCAGTCCGGCGTCGTCGTCGTCGTGACAAAAATCTAATTTACATAATATTTTTAGCGCTTTACCCGCGGGACTGGCTAGTGTGTTTAACATGAATCTAATTATCCTGGTTAAAATGTAATAAAAACCAACTATGGCCCATTAATTTCCCTCTAAAGCTGGGGGGGAAGGGAAAGCTGCTTTTTCAAGTCAATGACGTCTGTGGGTGTTGAAAAATTTTAGCACCGGAGCACAAAAGGTTATAAAAAACCACGAGCAGGAAAAAATTAGAAGAGCTACTCACGGCAATGGAATATAATTTTATTTCGTGTTCATTGGCATGTAATTTCGACTTGAATTTTGTGAGAGGGTTCCCTTTTTCTAATGGGGGGGGGGGCAAGCCCTGTGATAAGGAAAATTCACTAACTAAACGCGGAAGAGTGAAAGAGAACATTTGACTGATAATCTTTGGGTGGAGTTAAATGGGCTATAAAGTCCTTTTTTTTTCTCCGAAAAGTTCGCAAAGTCATCGTTGTTGTTGTCGTCCTTGGTGGCTAATTTGTTCTTCACCTTGGTGTTTTTTTTTTCCCATCAAGAAGGAAAGAAAAATGTTTCTGAAATCACGATTGAAAGACACAGAGGAGGAGGAGGAGGGTTGCTGATGAGAGAAATTCTTATGAGTGCCATGAAAATTTAAAGAGGAATGTAATATCCTGCATTCCCGAGGAAATTTGACGAAATTTCATTTCGTTTTCTTGAGTGACTGACTCTTGACGCTGTAATACGAGTAGATAGTTGTTATTTCTTGGTTTGGGGAGTTTGAAGTTTATTGTTCTCAATACGTTTCGCGGCAGTCTTTAGGGAAGCTTGAATAGACGTCTTTAATTCATAAGAATCTTTAGAAATAAGCCATATCTTCTCCGTGGTACTTTCTTTTGATAGTTAGTAGTACGAGTATTTGTGTGAACTTTAACAAAGATTATTTTGGAAGTTTCGACGTAATGGAGGAACAGAGTTAGTCATTGTGTGAATCTTTTTGAACCTTTGAGGGATTAGCAGCGTTCCAAGTAAAAAGTAAAACAAATAAGCAGACTTCTACTGCTACTATTCTTTTCTGAAATTGATGGCTTCAGAGGTCCTATTGCAATTACTTAAGCTCTCTATTTGGGATGACTAATTCTTTAATAGAAATCGGAATATCTCGAATTTATATATTTGGTTTCCAACTGCTAGTTTGTTCAAACTTTTCTACTTTCATAATTATCTGGCAGCCGTTGAACACTCCAATCTCCTTATCTTATGGTTTCCTGTTTATCTCGGTCCTGCAATGTAAAATTGAAAATCATGCTGCAGAATCCTACCGACCGCCAGACTCTTCGCTGAACGCGTATCCCGAAATCTCTCAATCATCCCTATGCCGCCAGCATCAAGTGCCGAAGACCAGTGGCAACGCTGCCAACATGCCATCAGAAACGCCGCGACTGATGTGCTGGGTCTCGCTCGCCCACCACCGCAAATCCCTGGTTTGACGAAGAATGCCGGCGAGTGCATGCAGCAAAACAAGAAGCATACAAAGCGGCGCTGCAAAGGAAGACGAGAGCTGCTCTAGAGCTCTACGAGCAAAAGAGACGGGAAGAACATCGGCTTCTCCAAAAGAAGAAGAAAGAGCATGAGAAGCGCGCGTTTGAGAATATCGAGAGTTTATACTCCAGGAACAATGTACGGGAGTTTTACCAAAAGGTAAAAAGAACGTGTCAGAGGAGCAATACCCGTACAGAAACCTGTAGAGATGAAAATGGAAACCTCGTAGTAGAATCATAGTCGGTGCTGAGAATATGGAAAAACTACTTCTGCAGACTGTATAACGGCGACGAAGACCAACATCCCGCTGTCAAGCAGAATGAACCATTCAGCATAGACGATGATAGTCAAAATTTCCGTCCACCTGACCAAAACGAAGTGAGGATAGCAATATCCAAGCTAAAATCCAACAAGGCTGCTGGACCTGACGGCTTACCGGCCGAACTTTTCAAGGCAGCTGGGGATGAATTAGTAGAGTGCATACACCAACATATCTCTAAGATTTGGTCAGACGAGTGTATGCCTGATGAATGGAACCTCAGCATCGTTTGCCCGATCCACAAGAAAGGAGACCCCCGCAACTGCGCCAATTATAGAGGCATCAGTCTCCTCAACATCGCATACAAGATCTTTTCTGCGATATTGTGTGAACGCCTGAAACCTTTTATGAACAGCCTGATTGAACCCTATCAGTGCAGTTTCAGGCCAGGAAAGTCCACTATCGATCAAATCTTCACACTCTGACAGATCCTGGAGAAAATCCAAGAATTCCAAATCGATACTCACCATATCTTTATCGATTTCAAGGCCGCCTATGACAGCATCTATGGAGAAGAGCTATATAGAGCTATATAGAGCCATATCTAGTTTTGACATCCCTGCCAAACTTGTCCGTCTGTGCAGGCTGACGATGGAGAACGCTTGCTGCTCCATCAAGGTCGGTAATGACCTCACCGGATTGTAGGATTTTTTCCGAATTTAATCCGGTAATCTATTTGCATTTCTACTGAGTAAGAACTATGAATGAAGGTCCAGAAAGGGAGACTACCAACTAGTCATCACAGGGCATTTTCAATTTAAAAAATACCATCTAGATATGACAGAGGCTAGAAATGAAAAGGATTGACTATCAGAAACTACAGTCTATTCATGATGGAATACCAATCAGCATTTATTACACCCATCTGACTGTCAACTTGTCAGAAAGGCATCTAGACTCTCTTTGCTCCTTGTTCAGATACAGGAAGCCTCCGGAGTTGGTTTCTAATGCTCTAAAGGTGCCTCAGTTTCGGGGACAGTAGGTTAGGTTAGGTAAGTGGGCTGGTGTAGGGGGATAGAAAACCTCCACACCACACTGAGGTCAATATAGACCCATTGTGATACTCATGGGGGGAAAGGGGATATAATAGAGAATCCCTTCGTGGAAAAATACCGTCTATGTAAATATCCTAAAGAAAGCCTTTAGTACTTACTGTGCCCGAGATACAAACCATCCAGAGGATTTGATGAAGTTTACGATTTCATTTATTGGTCTGTTGGACAACTCTTCTAGATCCTCAAAGAAGTGTTGTCCAAGGATCTTATTTCTCAAATGATAGAGGCCTGGGCAATGACAGAGAAAGTGGGCAGTGCTCTCCTGAGCCTCCTCGTCGCCGCAGCCTCTACAAAGGTATTCGTTAGTCACACGTAGTTTCTTTTTCATGTGGTACCGCATGGTATTATGCCCCGTAATGACTCCTATTAGAGTAGAGAGGGATTTTCTATGCCTCTGTATGAGTCTATTGGTTCTTACTCTGTCAAATGCAGGCCACAGCTTCCTCGTGGTGACACAAGTAAGCAACAGTGGATGTGTGGTGCAGCAGTGAATTGAACCACAGCGGGTGTTGGAGGTCCAATCCATAAAAAAAAATTTCAAGATACTTTCCATTCGTCCGAAATTATAAAGCGCACAACACCAATGTTGAACGTTGCATGGATCAGAGCGACAAATAGAAAAAATAGACATGTCCCCCTTTGCAAGATTAGAGACCAAGCTCTATATACCACGACCTATATACGTCTCAATGTGCCTTGTGCTATATTTTCTACCCCATGCCTGCACTTGCTCATAGAAAATCACCAGCCTTTCGTAAAGCTCCTTGCTTGTGGTTTTATGCTTGACCTATCACTTCCTTTGTAGCTGCCACTCGTCGTTCTGTGTTGCAAACTCAAAAGGCGACAAAATACCAGTATACCGTCGGCACATACCCAACAAGAGATTTTATTTTCACCTTGGAAACTACCAAAAGAAGAAAAAGAAAACCTTACGTTTTTAAAGACCTCACTTGAACTCAGTTAAGCGGAAACTGCAGCTTAATCCTATAAGTCAAACAAAAAACAATCCGCACCGGCGCCAACCTCACTCCGATGTTTGATTATTCATCTCCAGAGCCAGAGTCAAAGTCGGTGATTCTTGAAATGTGGTAGGATGGCACCGTGTTGACATCTCAAATGGTGTTTATCTTAATTTCTTAGCTACTTGTTTGCCAAACCAACCATGGAAGATTCGGTGAATATCACAGAGCCGTGCGTTCGGGGACATGGAGTATATTTTTATTTCTGCTTTCAAGCGCAGCCGGGCGCTGCTGGGGCAGTAGCTGAATTAAAGGTGTTTTCTTGGCACCTTAAGACTCATATACGACCATTTAAAGACTTAGAGAGACTTAAAACAAATACACATACTTTTGAATGGAATTAGAAGATGAAGCAGCAGCATCAGCAGAGAAATATTTGCTGTCAAAAATGAATCCGATACGTTTTGTGGGGGTAAAGTGGCTGCTATTTGCTTGAAGGTAAACCTTATACTTCCGCTTGTAAGCTACTACAACAGCGATGGAACAATGCCCTTATTCAGTGGCCCAAAAGAGCATGCAAACGCTGTCGTAGGGCTGTCTGCTTATTTTTGTGCGTAGTCGGTGTAAATATTGACAAATGTTTTGTGGACCGTTGTTCATCGCACTGTACACGCTCCCTCTCCTTACAACTGGATTTGGTTTGTTTGTCTACTGATTTCTTCGGTTAGTGGTGGCGCTAATGTTTCTATGAGAGATTAAAGTACATATACGATTTATTGGATTGTTTTTGGTTCTTAATTATGCTGATACACGGTGAAATTGGAATGAGGAAGCTATTTGGTTTTAGAAATTTTCCAGCTTTGGTTAGATAACGACTTGGGTAGACTGGTGTTCAGAATTTCCTTAAATTTGGAACCTGAGCGGTTCACTGTCGTTAATTTAGCAATAAAAGGAAGTTGTGCGAATAAATTAAGCGAACATTTTAAGATATCAAAAGCAAGCCTGAACTCACCCAGGTGGGCAGAACAGTGGGACGCCCTAGGCAAACGAGGCACAAGACAGTCGAGGAGGAATAAAACTCTTTGGGAATGAGTTGGAGGCAGCTCAAACGCGTTGCAGAACTTTGAACAAAATGGCGCGCAGGCGTTGTTGACGCCCTATGCTCCTCGAGGAGTGAAAGGATTTAAGTAAGTAAGATGTAAAAGCGCGCTTCACTATTTCGCACCCCGGTCTAGGCGAAATTTAAGTGATTTGTGTCGAAAAAAGGACTTAATTGAGTACATTTGCCAACACATTGATTTGGAATTTCTCACCATTTTGACATGGGGTATGCGTATGAGTAGTAAAAACTTCATATTTTTAGATTTAGCTTTAGCTATGTAGTTTTAGCTAAAGCTATTTTTTTTTTTCAATTCATGTTTTATTTATTCACATTTTTTTAAGACTTTACAATTTGTAACCTGCGAAGCCGCATGGCTCATCTGCAGGAGAATATTCGCTAGATTTTACTTTTTAATATGAATTCAATCATCAAAGTGAATTTTGTTATGCTTTAAAAATGAGAAATGTAGAATTTATGAAAATGATTAATATTCAATTGAAGTTACGAATTTACTTTAAATTTTTTTTAAAAATACTAAAAGATTATTATTTTATTTCTAATAAAAATGATTTTAATTTTCTCTTTCTGACATTGACCTGGTTTATATTTCTCAGATGTTGGGGTAGGCTGTTGAATATTCTGGGCACGGTGTACATAAGTCTTCTTTTGCCGTACTCATTTATAATGGAAGGAAGTTGATACATTCCCTCCGCTCGCCGTCTTGTATCAAACTGGTGAATGATTTGTGTTCGAAAGTACGGATTATAATAGTATTCCAGCGCCGCTGTCATTTCGTATATCTGCTTCACTTTTAGAACCCTTACGTTGCTGCTTATGGTGCCTCTTCTAGATAGTAACTTGATCGCTTTGTACACAAGCTGTAGATTTGTACTGCAGACAGGCCAACGCAAACAGGGACCCCCTCAGCTTGTTACGGAGATCATTTATATGAGCATCCCAGATAAAGTAGTTATCGATAGTGATGCCTAGATATTTGTATGTATCGACAACCTCAATCTCTTCGCAATCAGATATGGTGGTACATCCAAAAGTCTTTAGTACGATTGGTGACGCTGGGTACTGTGGACTTCGGCGGTGCATAAGTTTTGTTTTTGATGCGTTGATTACAATCCCATTGTCATGGCACCACTTGCCGACTTCATAAAATTTATCTTGCATCAACCTTGCTGCTGATTCCACAGATTGATGGCAGAGAACGATCGCTGTGTCATCTGCATAAGCAAACGGGAAGCTCATCTTCAAGCATCTTAGCATTTCATTCGTATACAAAATGAATAGAAGTGGGCCAAGTTTTGAGCCTTCCGGGACTCCATACTGCACTCTTTGTTCACTGCTGCAATAATCCTTGATTTTTACGCGAAAGGTCCTTGCTTTTAGGTAATCAGTTAACCAGTATGCTAATTTTCCCCTAATTCCGGCTTTTTGAATAGTTTCTATAAGCCTATTATGGTCCAGTGTATCAAATGCTTTGCTAATATCGATAAATAGAACTAGCATATGATGTCGTTTGCTTAAACTGGTATTAACCAAGTTTGCAAAGTCTCCAAGGAGTTGGTTAGTGCTTCTACCTTTTTGGAAACCATATTGTTTTTTGCATACTAATTCATGCTTTCCGTTGAAATCCCGAATTCGATCTGCAACTATTTGCTCCATAATCTTCTCGATGGCAGGCAAGATCGCAATTGGACGATAGTTCGTTAACTGGATTTTACTTCCTCCCTTGTATATTGGTCGAACAACTGACTCTTTAAGCTTTTTAGGCACTGTTGACTTATCGAAGATCAGATTTATCAACTTTTTTATAATGGGAGCAAAAATGTTTATATTTGATTTCAGATCTATCGTTCTGATACCATCTGCTCCAGGCGCCTTTTGAACATTTAGGCGATGCAACAAACTTTCTATCTCCGAGCGTTCAATATCTCCAAAATACATAGAGTCTCGGAATATCGCACTAGTATGCTCTGATGTTGTTAGAGTACAGCGATGAATGATCGTAATTGCCTGCTGCGAAAAAAGGTCTGCAAATTCGTCTGCTAGCGCAGCTGTGTTCGTACTATGTGAGAAGTTTTTTCGAATGGTGTCGTCCAAACACGGCTTCTTTCGTCCTAAAATTTAATTTATTAACGCCCACGTTTTGTTCGGATCGCCTCTTGTTTGCTCAAACTTTTCTTTGTAGAATTGATCCTTGGTTCTAGAAATTTTTTTGTTCACCCGGTTGCGCAGCTTTTTGTACTCAATTTCATATGTCACATTGCCACGGTTGTTCTTCCACCTACGACATAGTACATATCGTTCCTTGCATAACTCAACGATATCCCTGGTGATCCATGCAGCACTTTTTCTGTGATTGTTTTCCTCACAAACAATTTTTGCGTTAGAATATATTTCATTCATTTTTTTCACCAATAAGTTAAAAAGTATTTCGGGTTCCGTTTCCTCAATTACTGGGGCTCAATTCGTGCTCTTATCATCTTATTTACTTTGCTCGTCTTTACGACATAGCGCAATGACATGTCATTATCAAGTTGGTGCTGATGTTGATTGTAGACGCTATATAATGTCTATAGCTTTTACTTGACAAAATGTGAATAACATTTTGCTAAAACTTTTCACCTAATGCTGCCTGTTATTACGAGTTCTTTTTTTTTATTTAATAATGCACATACGCAAAACTATTACACCAGGACATTTGCTTAACTTTGTCCTCATCTTACTGCAGAATAAAAACATATTGTTTCCCCTTTCTATTATAACCCGGTCCTTTGCTTGACGGTTATAGGTTATTTCTTCTCTAGTTCCTTTACCCCTGGTCTCCACTGGCAATGATCTATTGCAAGAAATATTTCAAGTAATGGACATTTCCAATGGAGACCGCAAATTACTTAAAATAATCCATTTCATTTGCGGTCTCCATTGGAAATTTCCATTGTTTGAAATATTTCTTACAATTAATTATTGCTAGTGGAGACCAGGGGTTATAGGATGCTAATAGCCATCACCTAGTTACGTATCCAACATCCCCAAAGTAAAATAGTGGCACTTCATTGTCCAGTACACTTTTTCTTTTATGCCTTCGGAATCAAGATAACAACTTTTAAAACAGCTAATCCATGATCTCCCTCTTCTTTTACAACACCAATATGGAAGCAGAGATCACTTTTTTGGCGTCAAAGCTGCTCATCTCTTATTGCGGCATACGTGAGAAACGGCAAGCTTTTGCTAAATATTTTTAGCCTTTACTGCTCTTTTTATTTAACATTTTTTTATTTTTTTTTTGCATTTTTTTTTGGAAAATGTGTTAGCTTTCACTTTTAGGAGACAGTTCGAAATTCATACATATGATGCCTTAAATATCTACGACGATGTTAAATACTGAAAACAGTTTCGACGCTAGGGATAGTGGAGTACGCAACCTATGGCTGAAGAAGAATAAAACAAATATCTCACATAATTTCTTGTGACATATGTAAGCCCGAAACCATATAACCATACATACTCGTATAACCAGGCTCTGAATCTATTTGAAAAATAGTTTCATTTGGTGAGATGGATGAACATTTTAATGCATAAACCCTACAAAGCGACAAGGTGTGATTCATTTCAATAGTCGCAATGGAAATGGATATCTTCAGTTTGCCCACAAGTATGGATGTGGCTCACTATTTTTTGGTGTTGGTTGCCTTCAAATGGTGAAGAATAATTCGTCAAACTTATTGAGAATATGACGAACCAGTACTGTGCGCGGATCTACCACAAGCAAATTTGAAATCATCTTGCAAGAAAAAATAGATTAAATGGATTTGTGTCTCTGGATTGAAGTTGGGCGAAAGTGGAATGCATGAAAAGTAAGGAAAAATATGCTCACATTTAAGCAAACGCGAAGTGCAGCTCTCTTAAGAGGAGACCTAACACTGTCCAAAGGCTCACCCGATAATCAATGTCAACGACGCTGAAGACACATTTGTATGTCAGCCTCATCTTCGTGTCCACCGTATCTAATTTTTCAGCAATTCTAAAATTTACTACAGACGAACTTGTCGTACGACGTTCCAAAAACCACAATTCAAACAGTATTACTAAAATTGTTCTCGTTTGAGGACGCACGTTTTTTTTTTTTAAATTCCTTTCTCTTCAACTTTCTCTAACTCGAATCCTCCTCTAAGTAGAATCTTTATTTAAATCCATTACTGCACTTCTTTACATTTTTCATACAAGAACGTCCGCTGAGTCTCCTAACTCGAACCAATTTCGATTGCAGTTTTCGACTATTCTGCATCCTCGTATAGTTCTGGGAGGGGTCAATAAAATCATTGAAATCATTGATGGATGTTGGAAGAGGTCACCAATTGGACTACATTTTTAAATCTTAACATGTTTCTTCTAATATTAAAAAAAAAAAAAAAAAAATGTGAATTCTCTTCACCGACTTCAATGAATACAATGTCAAGTGACTTCAATGTGCATATGTAATATACTCGTACGTATGTATGTATCAAACTGAATGGACTTTTTTCATCTTAGCTTTGATGGCCTGTAATGATTGTTTCAGTAATGATTTCAAAATTAGTGCAAGTCTGGTTTTTAAAATTAAAGTAGTTTTTAAAGGCTTCTGACATCTCACGGTCTGGGCGGTCTGATATCTCATACCTCATAGGTTGACCACATTCCTTAATTGTGGGATCGATACAAATGTATCCCTAAAGCTAGGTAAAACAAAAGTTAAGTAGGAACCCAAAAGTGCTTACTAAAAAGAAACAAAACCAATACCTAAAGGCTTCTAAAGAGTATAAAGTATTCATCTGCGCCCTTAATGCATTTTCGATCTCCACAACTTGTTCAATTTGAGCTGTAGTTTGTCTTATATAAATGCAGTGGTGTCAAACATAAATAATAAATATTAAAGTCAAAACTAAAGCGAAACGTTTTTTTTAAGCTTCTTTTTCACAAGTGAAGTGGACCATCGTACATTTTTTTTGTTGATGCGATGGTATGGCTTCGGTGCATGGCAGATTTATGATATGATCCTAACTTAATTTTTCTTTGCCCTAAGTTAGACCAAGTGGATGTGACGTCATTTTCAACAATAAGCCACATAAGACATACATAAATAAGAATCTGACGAAATTCTATCGTTGGCGACGACTTAGAGCTTTTGGTCATCTTGGTCTTGAGGCATCTAACGGACCTACGTGCCATAGTCTGTAGTTCCTAGCGATGTGTTTTAACTTCCGTCAGCTCTTCACTAGGACAGTGATTGGGAATATAGAACCAGTTATGGTGGGAACTTCTGCTTCTGCAAAGTACGAGTATATGTGTATAGCTGCATCCGAGAAATGTAAGTTGCGTACTATGACCAATACTTTTCCAATTCAAACATGACCAAACCAGATGCAACGCCATAAGTGTTTAGTAGTTATTTACTTGACATTAATCTTTTTCGAAACATTGTATCTACGTATTAACGAGCAACTCTCCCATGGAAATCTCATTCAAAATTTTCTAATTCACCTGAAAATTGTTCCACCTCCCAAAATTGAAATCCCATATAAGATACACATAACATTCTCACTCATAAACTGCATCAATTAACTCCATACCCTCTGTCTCGACTGTCTAATCCTGGTTTCATTGCATTGCCTTTTCTTTTTTGAACACCTTCCAGCCAGCCTACTACTTATCCTTTTATATCCCATTCTCAAGACTACTCAAGTATGAAACTCTGTCTCGCTCTCAGTGGAGGGTGTTTAAATGATTAACGGCCATTTAAATCATTATTTATACTATGTTTGCCTGTATATCTGTGGATAGAGATACCCTCTTTCCCCGGATAATTTCTGCGAGCAGCAAGACTAACAAGCCATGGATTTATTATTATTAGTTTGTTGTTTTCAAATTACCAATGTTTGTTTTCCGTACTTCCTTGGGTTGTTAAAAGAGCCAGAGGGCCATCTTTCTCTCTTTTGATGGTGCTGCCACACAGGTACACAACACACAACAAAACAGCCTTAAGGACTATAACAACAACAACAAGAACGACGAACGAGATGGTTTTTATGACATAGTGATTATTATAGGGTCGTTTCGAAGGGCTATTTTGTACCCCAAAGTCATAATTATCCGAAAATATTAATGAATTATTTGGAAAACACAGACGTAGCGCGCAGCTGACGTGCGCGCATCCACAATGAACACATCTTTTCCTGTGTGTTGCAGGTATTTTTTTGTTTGTGTCGTGTTCAATAGGCGCCATGCATCTCTCAGGGCTTCAACGAATGTTAAAACCCGAGACACTTACGCAAATTAGTATGCAATCAGTTGATTAATTTGAAAAGAAAAGTATGTGTGTAAATATGAAATGTATCTAGATACGAGGGTACACCAGGAAAACAGACATTAGTTCTCTCATTCGCTTTATGATCACGCACCTTTTTGGTGGAATAAATGGTTAATGGACAAATTACATGGCGCTAACTGCGTTTGTCACGTCTGTTTTTTTTTTTTTTTACCCACGTCTATCTATCTATGTATCTATGTATGTATCTCAAAGCAGTGCGCACGTTTGTGTTTCGATCACAATCTCCAGTGTATTCACCAAAAAAGAAAAAAAAGAGACTCGATGGTTTTCCTGAGAAAACAATGCGTGCCCGGAGTACCTCCTCCTCCTCAAAACCTCAACAACTGTGCTGTGCGCGATCAATGGGAACTGTGTGACAATAATGGTTAATAAGCCGCTGAGCATCACTACCGTCATCATGGTCGTCAAACCACAAAAGGTATAAAAAAAAAAATAATTCAAAGCTCTCGCGCGCGCGGGACCGAAATCCAAGCAAGATCTAAGACTCCGCCAGTGATAGAGTCTTAATACCGTCTAATTTCGAGTGTTTGTGCTAGAAAACAACTCTTGCGAATGACAGTAATCCCTGCTGGCGCGCAGTGTTCGGCGTATTGGGGAGCTGTCCGATGATCGGATAAAGATCATTTCAACACGACATGGCCGGGTAATGGCCAATAATTTGGGATTTTCGTATTCACTTTGATTTTTGAGATGAGGCCGACAACGAGACACTGACGACACGTCGACAGAGAAGAGGTCGGTTTAAAATTCAAATTTGTGTGTGGGATACTTTGTGCTGCTCGGTCCGCATCGTCTGGGGGTAGACAGTTGAATACAGGTGGCAGGATTAGTTGGTGCTTATGGTAATCGAAATTAATTAAAAAGTTTGTCTCCGTTGGTCGGACAATCGATTAATTTAGGCATAGATACGCACGGTAGTCGAGTGCACAGAGACACAAGAGACATATAGATACAGAGTATCTATTGAATTAAGATACTTTACCTACCCGAAGAGTTTTGCCGCAGCAAACTAGTTTCTAACACAATTGGGTGGTAATCTGTTCGGAAGTTGGTCAATGAAGCGATTATCATCACGAAGATGATAATGGCACGGGCATGATGAGTGCAACTAAGATTTGTTGTCTCATGGGCAAAGTTTACAGATTGCATTATATAAAATAACATTCGATGGTGTAAATAGTGCTTTGACCTCAGATAATTATTTCTGAAACAGTTTGGTTCTTGGTAAAATGAAGTGAATAATTTCCGATATTGTCGATTGATTTATTCGGTCAACGATACATTTTTTTGTAGAAATTGTGTTTAAAGAACGAATACGGCAAAACTCTTGTTGCTTAAGTTCATGTGATTTCCTTTTTAACGCTTAGATCTTCCAGTAAAACGACGAGATGCCTAATCTTTTATAGCCATCTACGTATATTTTCTAAATCTAGTCGAGTTCATAGACTAGGAATTCACTTTCCGGTACCTACTGCATATGTAAAACCATTGTAGACGACCGGCGACGCGACGTCCCGAACATACATAGCCTTCTCCTTTCCCGGCTTAATGCAACCAAATGCTGCTAGTACGGATATTACGAAATTTTTTTGGTTCCAAGAATATTTTAGTGCCCGATATTATTTTTATTCGTTAACGGATTGTATAAAACTATTCCTAATCAAGTTCATCAAATTTAATTTTAAATGTGTTTCGATCACTTTGTTATTGTTACGAGTGTAGTAAGTTAGTCCAAAACAAAGTATATAATTTCAGTGAATTGTGTTTCGCAAAATAATGAATATGAGTATGCTTGTAATAAACGTGTAAATGGTATTTTTAAATCAACTGTTTCTTCAGCTGCACATACTGATTGTTCCAAGGAAATGAATCGTGTTTCAGTTACCTTGCTGGTATATTTAAATCCAAATATATTTACTCGTATGCTCTTCGTGTAATAAGTGAACTGCTCCAACTTGGTAAAGAGCTGGCAATACTTCAACTTTTAAGACAAATAGTTATCAATAAATGAATGAAACCCAGCAGAAACTTGGAAGCAATTCAGCTACTCAATCGCAAGAATCAGTGAGGCTTCAAGACTTCGCAAGATTTTTTTTTTTTGTTGCGCCTGGAGGTGCAGGAATCTTCAAAAGATACCAATGGTCCGTACCATTGGTTATGCCCGATTCATATATCTGACAATGCCATCAGTTCTAGTCAGTAGAACCCTCACCCCTCAGAGAGGCACTATGAGAACCGGCTGCGCGTACTCATAGTACTAGTCCCTCTCATTTTTTCATTTTTGTGATGACTACGACTAAGTTGCCTTAACAAGTAGTTTACGCTTCTGTAGTGTTAATCGCGTTAGGTAGGTAGCTTTCCAGTGAAGGCACCTACTAATACCGTCATTACATGCGGTTTTTCCTTATGGCGCTAGGGCGAAAGGTCTTGTTCTTTGTAGACGGCGCTCAAGGTTTACACGTCCATAGTACGGATTATTTCATTATTGCAGTGAACATGAAGACGGGTACGAAGTTTGCGAGTAAAGTTTGTTACTTCGTCCCTCACGGTAGCAATTCCTTATATACCAAGGAGCATTCACGATTGCTCTTAGTATTTTGTTTTGAAATGCTTGCAGTAGAGCCATATTGCTTGGTTTGGTACAACCCCAAAGTTGTATACCATATGTCCAAGACGTTTTTAGCACTTGCTTATACAGAAGCAGTTTTTTGTATACGCTTAACTTCGAGTATCTTTCGAGTAGCCAATACATTTCTCTAAATCTGATTTCGAGCTCTACGCGCTTCTTTTTAACGTGTGGTTTCCACTTAAGTTTTGCGTCTAGGGCCATTCCTAAATATTTTGCCTCGTTTCCGTACGGTATTTGCACCGAGTTAATGGATATAAGTAAATTGTTTATCTTTCTTAGCGTAAAATTGACATGCGCTGATTTTGTCTCATTGAGGACTATTCGCCAGGTTTTTGTCCATTCGCATACTTTGTTCAAAGCTCGTTGGAGTTTTCCCGTTGATGATTCGACTGACTCATCCGTTACGAGGATAGCCGTGTCGTCTGCGAACGTTGCTAAAACGGTCCCTTCATCTTGTGGTATATCTCTTGTGTAGAGCAGGAACAGGATTGGACCGAGAACACTTCCTTGTGGAATACCGGCGTAGATTTCTTTGAAATCCGAATATTCACTCCCGTGTCTAACACGGAAAAGTCTGTTTTCAAAATAAGATTCCAATATTCTGTACAATTTTTTCGGTAAGATTACCCTTAGCTCATACCTTAGGCCTTCGTGCCATGCCTTGTCGAAGGCTTGCGATACGTCGAGAAAAGCGCTAGAGCTTTTTCAATTTCGTTCGTTATTCGATACACCTGATCGATTGTGGAATGTTTGACCCGAAAGCCGAATTGATGATCCGGGATCAAGTGTCTTTCTTCAATTACTGGTTGCAATCGTTTCAGCAGAAGTTTCTCGAAGACCTTAGATATTATTGGCAGAAGTGAAATAGGTCTATATGATTTCTTGTCATTTGCACATTTCCCCGGTTTCGGAACCATAATAACTTCGGCGACTTTCCATTGCCTTGGAACATATATTAGTCTTTAAGAAGCATTTATAATGTTGAGCAACTTAACCAGCACTTTTTTCGGTAGCTCTTTCAAAACTTCGCCAGTGATTAAATCATATCCCGAAGCCTTGTTATTTTTCAATTTTTTTATTGTCATTCGAAGTTCGGACAGGGATACGGTTTTTACTTTAAAGTTGTCGGGTGCCATATTATCATTCGGATCTTCGGACAACGGTTGTCCAGCGAGCGGCTTGAACGTTTCCTCTAAGTGATCGGCAAATAATTCAGCTTTCTCTTTGTCTTCTTTTGCCCATTCTCCGTTAGCTTTCCTAATTGGCGGCGAGTGCATTACAGGTTTCCTTATGGACTTCAAGGCTTTCCATAGAGAGTAGTTTGAATACTTATCAGCGGTCAGATCCTAGAGGTACATAAGTAGAAGTCTCGTGATTTTTGAGGTCCTGCAGCACATTTTTAAGCTTGTTACAAAGGTGGTTCAGATAAGTTTTATCCGGTGGCGCGCGGGATTGTTGCCATCTCTTGCGCGTTCTCCTCTTTTCTCGTATGAGGTCTTCGATTTCAGGCCGGTATTTGACTTTATTGTTCCGTGCTTCTGTCTTCCGCAAAGGAGTGTTTTTCCACGCTGAGCCCTGAATGGCTTCGACGAGTTTGTCGATTGTCGAATACTTGCAAAAGAAAAACACATTGGCTGAAACCAGTCAGAAAGGATAGAAACTTGTTGGAATATATTGGATTGTTAGATAGTCGCGGAACATTGCTATGGAAAAGCTCGCTACCAGATGAGAAAAGATAAACGGAAGAAGCTACGATTGGGAATTATAGATATTTCTTCGCTTCTTTTCCTATTTACTTTTGTGAGTCCTAGACCTCTATTGGGTTCGGTTTTTAGCAATATATCTCTGCTCTCTCCAAATCTTTCCCAATCGCCGTGACTTGTTTCGATTGTTCTGCGCAACATATTTCTCGGTCGATCCGCTGTTCGGCCATCATGGGTTAAGGGGTTCCATTGCATCGTGTAGTTAGCTATGTTGCCTTTCCAAAATGTATGATCAATCCACTGCCACTTTCGTCGCTGGTTGTACCTACTGGTGCCCGGTCTGTTCTCTAGTATAGATGTTAATTTGAGGTACGGTTGAGCTAGAAAATCCTTAGTGTATTCCGTAGGCACACATTGACGATCGTTTGCAGGTTTTTCGTGATAGTAGTGGTCCTACTCCAAGTGCTGCACTCACATAACAGCACGGAATTGGAGCGGAACAGTCGATGCTTGATGTTTAAGCAAGAAAACAGAATCGCAAACGCAGATTTTACTTCTAGGGAACTAACTAGGGAAATTCTCACACTAGATAGTCCACTGTTAAGAATAGTTGTAGGAATCCTGTGTGAACACTGCCTTCTGAGAAATAAAGACCAATTTTGTCAATAATTTCCATCAACTACAACACATTCTTAGATTCTGAATGGATAGTCAAGAGCTTTAAGAAACGAATTTTGTGTCTATGTATTATACCTTTTGGTAGGTTGTTAATGGATAGCTATGGGTCTACTATGGTGCCTACTGCTGCACGGGAGCTTTTCCGAGTACGCCTGGCTCTACTCTAGATGCGTTGCTGAATTAAAAAAAAAAAAAAATTGGCGCAACAGCTCCTAAACTGCCAGGGACTAGCTTCTCGAAACCACTCATGTTGTGTGCATTATATTTTTCACACCAAAGGAAGGGACCTACAGTTTAGTGCCGTATCCGAAGGGCAATTTATTTTGAGAGCTTTTTCGAGACAACAATACTCTCGGATGTTTGTCAGACGAGAGGTGGTACCATGAAAAAACTTGTTGGTGTTTTCTGGGATTCTAACTTGGAACCTCACGCGCAGTGATCCGACACACTAACCATTTACGCCACGGTGCCCACTTGCTAAACTTACCTTCTCTTGATACTTATATCATGGGCTGCACTATCAAAGTCATCCATCGTCTTAGCCGGGTTGGTTTTTGGTATACCACACATTGGAATTTTGATGAACTTGCACGACACTTATCTTACGAATCTGGTCTCATGGATATGCCGTCTGATACAATGAAACCAGAACTTCAGCTGATATGTAAATTTAGCGTCGACTTTCCTTGTGGTCAAGACTGGCTTCGAGTCTGAGCCAGGAATGGAATGCAACCGTATTTTCATGGACGGCTCCATAACCAGTCAAGGGTCTGGCGCTGGTGTCTTCTTGGATGACGACAACATATGATTTCTTTTCGGCAAATATTATGCAATCCTAATGGCCATGAACTATGTAGTGAAGAATAGGTGGACATGTCGTAGTGTTTGTGTCTGTAGTGATAGTCAGGCTGCGCTTAGGGTCTTGCGTAACCATTTAACTACTTCCAAAATAGTTCATGAAACCAAAAACTCTGAACTCGGTCGCAAGGCTGAATTCTCTTTCTCTTATCTGGGTTCCAGGTCACAGTGGGATCCTGTTGAACGAGATCTCCGATTAGATTGCTAGACATGACTCAGAGGACGCTTTCTCAGGTCTCGAATCCACGTTGGGTCTTCCTGCGTCTTCGGTTAGGGCTTGCATTGACGTTTGGGTCTCTCACGAACACAATTGTGTGTAGCATGACTCTCCAGGATGTAGGTTGACTAAACGAATGCTCCCAGACATCTGTGAGAAATCAGCGGCATTCTTGCTGTCTCTCAGCAGAAAATACTGCAGACTTATTGGCGTCTTGACAGGCAACTTCGCTCTTGCCAAGCGCTTTAACGTGCGGTGCTTAAGTGACACTACAATCTGCGACGCTTGTGGTGAGAGCGACAACACTGCGGAACATTATCTCTGCGAGTGTCCGGCCTTTGCTCGTATCAGGTGGTGAGTGATGGTACTGTAACTACAAAAAAATACAAATATTTGGCGCAACAGCTCTTTAAAGTGCCAGGGCCTAGCTTCTCGCAACCACTCATGTTGTGTGCGTTATATTTTTCACACGAATGGAAGGGACCTACAGTTTAATGCCGAATCCGAACGGCGATTTGAGAAGCTTTTTCGTGACAACAATACTCTCGGATGTTTGTCAGACGTTCGCGAGAGGTGGGACCGTGAAAAAACTTTTTGGTATTTTCTGGGATTCGAACTTGGAACCTCATGCGTAGTGATCCGACACACTGACCACTTACGCCACGGCGGTAACTTTAACTGTACTGTAACTCCTCATCACTGAAGTGATTGCTTGGTTTTCTTAGAAACACAAGGAAATTCCAACAAAATGGGTTAACTAGGGTTTGCTCTCTGGTAGTACAATGAACCAGTTGCGTCTGAGTGCTCCAGTCGAGCGTTTCCTATCCCAAACAAAAAAAAAAAATTTTAGCCCTAGAGACCAACAACATATCACTAATCAACTTAACTGACAGTGAGGATTATTTGAGGAACGATGTGACGGTATAGTAACTACTCACAGTAGAAGTGCTTCATTCAAGAGCAGAATTCCAAGCCATTTTTATC
This sequence comes from Brachypalpus laphriformis, assembly GCA_945910035.1. Classification (NCBI taxonomy): domain Eukaryota; kingdom Metazoa; phylum Arthropoda; class Insecta; order Diptera; family Syrphidae; genus Brachypalpus; species Brachypalpus laphriformis. The sequence continues at coordinate 111,741,150 of OX246753.1, read as the reverse complement.
GATGACTCAAGCCTGCAATTGAACGTGCGAAATTTGACCCCATGCTAAAGGATTATGGCCTTCCATGCGATGCATTTTCATGAATAAGTCTCCGTATTGGTTTGAAACTTAGGTAAGATTTCTTCCTATTTACTAGCGGGCTGGTGTCCGACTAAATTGATACGATTTCCAGTACGTACTTACTTTAATTTACTAGGACACTTCCAAGAAAATTTAATTCTTATCCTGAATGTAGCGTTGTTAAATTGCCTTGTCAGACTCTTAACTTACGCAAGTCTTACCTAGGAGAACATGTCCAACTGCAGCCGTGGAAGTATTCCTAGAACTAACTAACAAACTCGATCTCGTAGCGGAGCAAAATGCAAAGCGGATGATCCTAAGGATGGCAAAAGAAGGTATTGTAAGGGAGAAATGCGTTGGTTCGAGGGAATACGATGTACTTCTCAAGAAACTTTCCCTTCTGGCAGTCCCCAGAGACGACAGTATCAGAAAATTTAACTTTGGGAAACACTTGTACAAGAAAGAGTTAAGCAACGAATTAACAATATATGGACTGGGCAACCACACGATAAAGTGGTATACAGACGGTTCGAGAACTGAGGAAGGAATAGGGCCAGGCGTGTTTGGGTCCAGGACGAAGCATTCATAACCCATTGGCAAGAGTACCAGCATCTTTCAAGCTGAAATATGTGTTATAGATAGATGCATCCAACTGAATTTTGAAAAAAGATACAGCAACTGCGACATAACAATACTGTCAGACAGCCAAGCAGCTATCAAGTCACTTTACTTCTACGTCATTAAGTCGAAACTTGTGTGGGAATGCCTACACACACTTAGTGAATTAGGTAGAAACAACAAAGTAACGCTTTACTGAATACCCGGTCATGTCGGGACAAATAGTAACGAAGCAGCAGACTCTTTGGCAAGAAAAGGAGCTGCAGAACCTTTCATTGGACCTGAACCATTCTGCGCAATAGGGGAACATACTCGTACTATACGCGAAGAATTCAGGAAAATGGAGAAAGAAGACAGGGCAGGAACCTGGAACAACACTACAGGTCTGAGGCAAGCTTAGAAACTACTCGGATGTTACAACCGAAAAAGATTCGAAGCTTGTATCTGTCTTAACAAGAATAGCCTACGAATCCTAACAGGCTTCCTAAGGGGACACTGCAAACTCAGGGAGCATTTACGGAAAATAACTATAACAAATGAAGGCCTTTGCGGATTCTGCAATGAGTCAAGCGCGACTCCGGAGCACCTTCTGGAATTTTGTGGGGCACTGACTCACAAAAGACTGAAATACTTGGGCAAGTACCAAATATCAGATAAGGATATGCCAACCACGGACGCACTTCTCGTTCTCAGACTCCTAAAAGAAACTGGTTTGGAGAGACAGATTTAAGGCGAACCATTCTCGCCAAGGCAAAGCAAGAGGGGAACTCTAATAGGGAATAAACCTCTCCAAGCTACTAGCAGGGAGCACAATATTTAATTGATATTTACTTTCTACGACTTTTTTAAATCTACCACTCTAAGGATTTTGCCTGAAAGGCAAGCCCTGGGTATGCCCCTCGCTGCATGTAAGTATCTATTGAAGCTGAACGCTATTAGCACGACCAACCTCAGATGGGTAAACGGCTCAACGTGTCACATTTCGAGACAGATCTGGCCTAAACTGGATCAAAAACGTAGTGCCGATCTGATCAAGTTAAAGCGTACACAAATTAGCTGCGTTGTCGGTGTTCTCACTGGACACTGTCTTATAGGCCAACACGCCAAAAGACTTGGTCTCTTCTCCAACGACTTCTGCAGAAGCTGTAGGGACGAGGAGGAGGAGGAAACCATCCTTCACCTCCTATGCACATATCCAGCTCTGTCGCATAAAAGCATGCTCCATCTAGGGTCCCCCTTCCTTGACGACCTCGGCGATCTGGCGTCCTTGGACGTCATGAGCATCCATCGCTTTGTCAAAAGCTCCGGTTGGTTTTGTTACTCCCTGAGTGGCCTAATGGTTTGATCCATGGTATCACAAAGGACCCTCACTGGTCGTGTGTCTGCACTCTCGTGTGGACAGCCAACCTAACCTAAGCTAACCTTCTACGACTTTTTTAAATCTAGCTTAATTTTTTTTTTTAATTCTTTTGGTATCAGCGGTTCATCTAGTTTTCTTCTTATTCTTGGGATTTGTGTTTTTTATTTAAATATTCTTCAACGACATTTGACTTAAGACATGAACCTACCAACTTGGCACTTAACAACTCGATACATTGCGACTACCTCCACGGCTATCCATTAGGGAAATGGGCATGTTCAAGGAAAATAACTTTTTTTTTAAGTGCAATCATTAGGCGCAACTGACAAGTAACTTGCGGAAACAATTCATATTTTCATGACTTGCTTACCCGCGGCATAGTCTTCAAACAGATTTTCTTTAAAATTAAATTTAATGATTTATATTTATAGTAAGCGCCTTGAATGAAATGACATTTAATTTGACGTTTATACATAATTTATTTCAACATTACCACCGCGCGCTGTATTTAAATATCTATTTTGAGTATAAATTGTTCTATTATTCTAATTCCCCTCTCTGAGGAAAACTGTCAAACAACAAACCGCTGGACATCTCCAATTGGGTGTGTTTAGACCAACAAATTTGTTAACAACATTTCCCTAAAAAGTGAAAATGGCATCATTTCCATTTAAAAGAAAATACAAATCCAATTCAAAAAGCCATGTCCATAAACAACCGGCAACAAAAAAATGAAAAAAAAGAAAAAAAGTCGTCGGTATATATACAAAAAGGTAGGTGGGATGTGTTCACAGTTTTCTACACACTACACCCACTCCTTTTTTATATTCTTTGTTATTTATATTTATTGAAGACATTTACACATGATTAAGCTTAAGTGGCTACCACCTTTGTGTCTAAACTTTGACAGCGAAAAAAAAAAAAAAAAAAAAAAAGACCACGACGACAACGCACATTAATGGCATTCATTAGCTCTTGTCAGTGTGTGTGTGTGACTATTTTTTTTTGTGACTTTAGATGATTTCAACTGACATAGCTGTCATGCTCAATCCATTCAAAGCCAGCATATAGCGGTGAATAGCAATTTGACACGCTAAAATCATGTCAACACGGCCTGTGAAACACAACACTAATGGAATTTATCGAGAATAGAAAAAATGTGACACACAAGTTGTAAAATATAATAAAATACGTATACAATCTGTCACATTCCATGGTTTGACATGAAATATTATAAAACTAGCGGAATTTGCTTGTTGCACCCTGGCTTAATTGTCATGTAATTTTCAGAGCCTGATCAGTGGTGTGACAGGTGTGGAATGTGTTATTTGCACGTCAGTTGTATGACAAGAAATGTCACTCAGACTCTTGGGGTATTAAAAATTCAAATAAGTTTTGAAATTTCAAATCAACACCCATGCTGAAGTGTACATACCAACCCTAATCATCACAACGGTAGCTATTGCTGGAAGGTGTTTTATGCAAAATGTTTGAAAATCTTCACAAATTGCAGTGTGAGCCTTAATAAGATGTAAAGTGAAATAAATGTCCAATTAAATGCAATTGTCGACAATGGCAGCAGTGGCAGGAAGAAGGTTTACGCTGAGGGGGAAGAGCCGGAAAACTGAAAACTTTTCTGCAGTAGCAGGAGTATAATAACTGTGAATCTATTATTAAACCGGTAAAACGACGACGTCCGTCGTTTCGTTAGGAAATGTGGTTTGAAAAGGGTTTCGCAGGTCGAAGGGTTGCTTTGGATTTATACTGGGGCGGAGATGTACGTATGTCGGCGCGGTGGGTGTGAGCTAATTCTAGAAATACTTCAGCAAGCATTGAAAGACATACGTTTTCCTAATGCTGCTGTTGGAGTGGCGCATTGCGTGGTGTGAATGCGGCTGAATACAGTGTGGTTAACAGGTGGCAATATACTCAGAACAATTTTTTTATCAAAAAAGTTCACTGAATATTTTACCTCAGCTTCATTGCTAAACCAATGATAGTACTTAATTGTGCTGGCACTCATATGTAACGGGTGGGCCATCTAGTGATTTCTTTTTAAATCATAGGTTATTTTGACACTGACAGCTGTTTCCCGCTCGAAATCTTGACAGAAAGTCAGTATCATACCTCCGCGGAACGAAATGAGTAGCTTTACGCTTGAACAACATTGGGAAATATTGAAAACTTATTTCCAAAGTGAGTGCTGTGTAGCCCAAACAGTGCGTTTTTTGAAAAGAAGTTTTGGCCGAAATGAAGCACCCACCGCGCCTACTGTACGCAAGTTTGTGCAAAAAGTTCGTGAGACTGGTGTGCTAGTGGACAACACTCATGGTCCGCGTCATCGTATGGTGCGCACAGACGAGAATGTGGCTGCTGTAGCCGAGAGTGTGAGACTCAATTCACGAACATCAACTCGTCATTGATCTCAACAGCTCAACATTTCACGCACTAGCCTGAGGAGAATTCTGCACAAAGATCTGGGATTATTCGCTTACAAGGTCCAATTGATTCAGCAATTGAAAGCGCACGATCATCCGCTTCGTTATCGCTTCGCAGTTTGGGCCTTGGAGCAGCTTGAATTGGACAACGATTTTGGGCGAAAAATCATCTTTCTTGACGAGGCACATTTTCATCTCGGCAGCTACGTTAACAAACAAAATTGCCGCATCTGGCTCGGAAAACCCGCACGTTATTGTCGAGAAGCCAATGCATCCACAGAGAGTGACAGTTTGGTGCGGATTGTGGAGTGGTGGCATCATTGGACCATTTTTCTTCGAAAATGAGGCTGGGAACAACGTTTCGGTCAACGGTGGGCGTTACAGAGCCAAGTTAACGACTTTTTTGTTTTTACTGAAATTGAAGATATGGATTTGGATGACCTCTGGTTCATGCAGGATGGCGCGCCATTCCACACAGCCCATGCCACAATCGGTCTTTTGCGCACCAAATTCCCAAATCGTGTTATCAGCCGTCTTGGCGATGTCAATTGGCCGCCTCGGAGCTGCGATTTGACCCGTTTGGACTTTTTTTGTGGGGAACCGTGAAGGACCGATGTTATGCCAACAATCCGGAAACGATTCAAGCACTTAAGGCCAATATCATCCAAGCAATCCGTGAGCTACAGCCCGAAACCATCAACAAGGTCTTGGAAAATTGGAGTGATAGAATGCGCTACTGCGAAGCCAGCCAAGGCAGCCACTTGAACGACGTTGTATTCCATAATTAATGGGAATGTTTGCACTTACTAATAAAACCATAATACATGGAAAAAATTTCATTTTGTTCATTTTATTGAATTTTTAAAAAGAAACTTGTAGTTGGCCCACTCTGTAGTTGCTTTGATCAAAAGCTATGTCGTTTGTAAAGCAAATTCGTTTTTTATGAGTCTCAAGCACAAGGATGTCGAATCAGGTGATCGACACATCTATAGAGTCATCCAACAAGAGGTGTAATTTTAAATCAATAGAAAAACGCAACATTTTTTATGAAAAGTGGTTATATTTTGATTTTAACCTAAAGTACAAACTTTGAGGTTAGTAATGGAATACAATATCTTCCAAATGTTTGCCTCGGCTCTGCCTACAAATAGTCATTCTTTTGATGAAATTTTGCATCACGTTTTCTCATAATTGCGGCTGTGTTTCGCGAATAAAACCTCTGATATTTTCTTTGAGTGCATGAATCGTTGGTGGAGCATTGGCGTAGACTAATCTTTAACATAGCGCTAAAGGAAAAAGTCGAATGGTGTTAAATCACACGATCTCGGTGGCCAATTGAAGTTCCATTTCGAGAAATAACACGTCTAGGAAATTTGTCACGCAATAGAGCCATTGTTTCATCAGCTATGTGGCATGGGGCGCCGTCCTGCTGAGAATAAACGTCGTCCACGTCCATAGCATCAATTTCAGGCAAAAAGAAGTCAGTCAACATCGTTCGGTAACGCAATCCATTCACTGAAATGGTCGCACCACTATCATTTTCGAAAAAAATATGACCCAAATGACACCGCCAGCACAAAAATCGCATCAAACTGTCACTCGTTGTGGATGGAGAGGTTGTTCCACTATTTCTCTTAGGTTTTCGGAGGCTTAGATACGACGGTTTTGTTTGTTTACGTACCTGGACAAATGGAAATGAGCGTCATTATTCAGAATAATTTTGTGCAACAGATCATGATCTTGTTTGTCATTTCCAGAATCCAATCAATGAAAGTGAGGCGTTGTGTGTGGGCTGATGACTTCATTTCTTGTGTCAACTGGACCTTATAAGTGTGTAGGCCAAGATCTGTAAGCAAAATACATTCATTGACAATTCTCACTGACTGCTCGAAACAAAGTACACCTTCAAATAAGATTTGTCTAAAAGAAAATTTCGACTGCAGAGAATTGCTCAAATTTGAATTAAGTATCAGATAGAAGCTTACCTCCAAATATTACGTTAACGATTTTGTGGCAGTTCCTCGTTGGCCATTACCTGCAACTATGATATAGGGATATACACGGACGGTTCGAAGATGGACTGCGGAGTCGGCGCAGGCATCTTCTCTGACCAGCTGAATATATCAAGGTCTTTCCGTCTCCCAGACTCTGCTAGTGTTTTCCAAGCGGAACTTCTTGCGGTTCGAGAAGCCTGCCGCCTGCTAAACAATCTTCCAACATCTAGTCACAATATCGCTATTTCTTCGGATAGCCAGGCTGCCATCAAGGCCATTGATGCGGTTTGCATCTCTTCAAAACTGGTAGAGCAATGCCGGTTCGAATTGAATCAACAAAGCACTCACTCGAGAATCACTCTCATCTGGGTCCCAAGGTACAGCAACCATGAGGGTAATGAATGTGCTGATGAGCTGGCCAGGCGAGGGTCGGCCCTTGACGGCTCTCTAGCAGAAAGAGTCGACATTCCGCTTGGTGCCGTTAAGGGCTATATTCACCTTCACTTCCTCCAGCTAGTCAATCGTGGGTGGAACAGCCTCACAAGCTGTGTCATATCTAGGAAAACGTGGCCCAGTTTGAACAAACCCAGGTCAAAAGAGTTACTAGGCAAACCAAGACCAGTTATTGCCAAAATCGTAGCTATTATCACAGATCACTGGCCAGTTGGAGACCATGCGGCCAAGCTTGGTATCCCCCACAACACCTTTTGTAGGAGCTGCAAGGATATTAATGAGAAAGAATCTCTATGTCACTTCCTTAGCAGATGTCCGGCCCTGGCGAGGATCAGACAACAAACTCTTGGCAAACCCTTCTTCGAGGATCTGAGAGAGATAGCGGACAAGAGGATTGGAGAACTAATCCTCTTGCTGAACTCCACGGGCTGGGTTTAAACTTAACATCCCTTTTTAACTAACCACTACAATAGGTATACACGAATCCGTGGTAACAAAACGGCGCACCTTAAGCGCTAATTGGGTTCTTTTAGACCGCCACTTTACCTACCTACCTACCTCGTTGGCCAACATTCAATAACGTAGAATCAGTCATTACTCGCAGCTCGAACCAACTATGGGGATTGGCTCTCAACATTAAGCGAGGCTTCAAAAATGATGTGACCTTTTCTGAAATTTCTAAAATGTCTGAAGAAGTGTCTATTCTTCTTGAGTTGACTAAGTTGAGTTAGATTGTCTACAAATGTTTGAATGCACGAAGATTTCCCCAAATACGATGTATTAAGAATGAAGCTCATCTTCAAATAGATGGGTATTACTTCTGCAAATATGTGGTACGTCAATTCTATTAATCTGTTTAGATATACACATACGTAAGTGCAATGACAATAAACCAGCTATCACGCGATGCTGCAACCAAGTAAGATGAAAAACTTTCGAAATTAAAGTCGGCTTCAAAAATAATATACATTTTCTAAGAACTTGTGCCGATAACTCTAAAGCTGATCAGTAATCTTTTAGTTAAACAATGCATTGTATGCAACACGTACCACCAGTAAAACGTCAAAGCGCAGTAAGTCATCAAGAGATCTTCCTTGTCAGCCAGCCTGTTCGCCTTAACTCCCAATATATAGGTATAGATAGTATCCACTTAAAGCCAACTTATTCACTTTTTTTTTTAGCGAATAGGGTGGCGCCCAGCACACATATAAAAGTGAATATCTAGAGAGGAAGAGAGAGGGGGGTTATAGCCCCCGAAGGGATGCAATTATCACAACAATAAAGTTTTGAATACTTTTATGAATTGTTGCTAACTGTCTCCTGTTCCTCGTTCTACAATCTTTTCCCTATCTAACAGTTTAGAGTCATTCATCGCTTCTAGAATTACAAAAAGAAGTAACAACAAAAAAGCTGTGAGAATCTTTTATGAGGGTAGTTCTGGCAGCTACCCTCCGAAGGAATTGTTTACTGCTGGGCGAGATACAATTGTATCTGTCAATTTGAAGTGTCTTCATCTCTGTTTTGTTTCGCAGCAGCAGCACCTGCCCGGAGGATAAGAGATTTTCTGCACTTTTTTTTTCAGGTTGGCTAATGAGATTGAATTTGAATGAGTTGTTATTGTCATCTCGTGGCGGGAAGTTAATCCTTTTGGCTATTATACTCCAGATGTGCGGTTGTGGAGGAGGTTGATGGAGATAAAGGTGCCATAATATGCGTCCGACTGACTGGGGAGAGGGTGTGGCTGGCTTAGCGCACTTAATTAGTATGCGTTTGCTTGTTCTTGTTATTTTTTTCTGTTTTCCGTGCCCTGTTTCGCTGCTATTGAGTGCGCGAATAAGGCCTAATGGTTCAGCTTCCATGTTTGTTTTTTCCTTGTTGCACAATGCGGCGCTCACACACAGTATGTGTCCCTCTCCCTCGTTGTGTACTTTTTTTTTTATTCCTTTTCCTTACTTATTTGCATTTTTATTCGTGTGTTAATTATCGCACTCTGCCTCTTGGGTATTTTTTTTCTCTGCTGTTCCTTTCTTTTCTCTTTTCTGGATTTTTTGAAGGAAGCCATTTTTTCTTGAATGCATGACGACCAAGATGTTGAAAGCAGCGATGGTTTGACACAACGACGATGACGACGACGGTACTGCCTCTGAAACTGCCAAGATGGTCGGCCGCGGCAGCGGTGGTGGTGGCGCTTTAAAACACTGCAAGCGAGTTGGCTGCCTGCCTATCCATGCCCTGTTTTTCTGTCCTCCAATGCACTGTCAAGTGTAACTTGACACCAACGACGACAACCCTTGAGGAGCAACTCTCCTGTCGTAGCCGCATATACTATACCCTGGGTGCGTTGTTGCTTCTGTCGACCAGAAAAAAAAAAAAAAAAAAAAACAGAAAATCGTTGCCATTTGCATATATCCAACGTCGAAGTCGAATAGCTTGATGCACAGCCACATACTCGCGTCATTTCGCCATTAGTGCACTTATTCTGTCGCACTTATACTCACGCAGCGGTATTTACATCTTTTTCATGGTAAATCAAGATGTCTGTCCTCCCGTCGTTACTTTTATAATTTTTTTACGAATGAGTTGCATATTTATTTTTCTCAAAATGCGTGTGACATTTGCATAAGCGGCAACACTAAGTGTTCTTTTTTTTTTTTTAATGTTCGCATCTCGAACTAGTAATCCTAGCCCCGTCCACCATTTTATTTGGCACGAATTTCAAATGAGTGCTGAATGTCACACACTACATGTGCGGATAAGGGCGCAGCGAAAAAAAAAAAAAAAAATATGGCGTCAAGTAGTTCTCGAGGACGGATTGGTGCAGTGAGAGCGTTTCGCATCGCAGAAGAAGTTAAACAACAATTTTGCTCGCAATGCAGAAGTTGAGTGTTTAAACGAGAATTCCCTATGCGCTTGTGAGTGAGTGTGTGTGGTTGGAGTGTGAAAGTCAACTTCGAGGATGTAATATGGAAATGGTTACACATTTATTCGGTTTTTGCCACCCTTATATCCATTCAGCATTTTTTTTTTAAGTTAGTGTATTGGACAAATTTTTTAATCCAAGTTCAACAATTAAATCGTCGTTCCAAACACGAAGTGGCGTACGTGGCGTATGTTCAAAATCCTTACTTTACAGTAGAGACAAAACAAAAAACATAAAATCATTTACGTCAAAACTGAAAGTATTAGTAAAATTAAAAAGGTTTGAGATACAGATACGCCACTTCGTGTAATGATAAATAACGGTCAGTAGATAATATACGCCAAATATATCAAAATGTCAATTTTTGCAGATACGCCACTTCGTGTTTGGAACAACGAAATAATCGATACGAATTGTGATCAAAACATGGAGTCATTGAGCTATGAAGTTCTTAAATTCAATGACTAAAATTGAGGCTTCAACTCAAGAACATCTGATAGATCTGAAAAATTCCAAGTGAAAATCGATTGAAAAAACGTTTTTTTTCCGAGGTAGGTGGAAATCTTCAACAGGCCACTATGAGGATCGCCAGCGCATGCTCATAGTAGTGTGGGATTTTTACCCACTAAAAAGCCTCCCTTCAAAATAAACGCGTTTTTTATTTTTACTACAACTAAGTATTCGACTTATCAAGTAGTTTTCATTTCACTAAATAATGACTTTTTGCAGATACCTTCCCATTAGAAATTCCTGCTAGCTCCGCAGTTTATACGCGGTTATTTATCACGTTAAGTCTAAAGGTTTGGTTCTCTGTAGACGGCGTAGTAAATTTCTTTCATTCAAAACTTGGAGGATTTGAGCCGAGTTTGGAAAGATCGGCAAATTATTTATTATTTTATTTTCTTATAGGTAAAATTTACAGGAACAGATTTGGTCTCGTTGATTGCGATTCGCCAAACCTTTGTCCATTCATTTACTCATGTGGCGACCTCTAAAAGTTCAATTCAAAATTTATATTACTTTTATTCTTAATGTACCTTATGCTTTTCGTTAACTTTTTGTTGATCATATAGTTGTCTCAGGTAATACATATTAACTTAATTTTCCCGCCATGAAGTTCCGTATAAAACGTCGGCGAAAATGGAATTTGTTCTTTTTTTTCTCTCGAGCTCGCCACAAGATTAAAACAGTAATCTATATAGTAATTTTCCTAGTGTTAAGTTTCTTTTGTTTAATAAAGTGGATTAAGTCAAAGGTTGAAATTCTTTCATTCAACTTTTCTCCACCTTCCACACTCAATCCAAAGCTTCTTGCAGTTTTTCCTTATTATCTTCAACCGTTTTACCTACTGCCAAGATAGCAGTGTCGTCGGCAAATATAGCTAGTGCAGTGCCTTCTACTTGCGGTACATCACGAGTGTATAATAGGTATAAAACTGGACCAAGAACGCTTCCATGCGGCACCCCAGCCATTATTTCCTTAAAATCTGAATATTCGTTTCCATATTTGACGCCGAATAGTCTATTCGTAAGGTAGTTCTTCAAAATATTATATAGGTGATCTGGCAGAACTTTAAGCATTTATGCCAGACCTTGTTAAAGGCGTCAGGTACGTCAAGGAATACGCTTGAACAAATCCTTTTTTCTTCAAGGAAATTTTCGATTACATGTGTTATTCTATGCACTTGTTCAACTGAATGAATGCATATTTTAGAATGCTTACTTCTAAATCCGGAATGAGATTCTTTTCTTCTATTACCGGCTGTGTTCGCCTAATCAATATTCTTTCGAACACTTTAGATATATTGTAATTGGAAGAAGCGAAATTGGTCTATAAGACGTTTTTTCATTCGGCGGTTTTCCGGACTTAACCACTATAACTTCGGTGACTTTTCATTGACCGAGAACATATTCTAGTCTAAGCGCGGCGTTTATAATAAACAGAAGCTTAATTAGAGCATTTCTTTCAAAAGACTTGTCATTTATGTGTATCGGGCGGAATTTTTTTTTTCTCTGAATTATAAAAAAAAAACTTACGCAACGATACCTAATATTAGTTTTGAAAACAAAATTTGAAAATGGCGGTGTGACCACTATTTTTTTTTAGGGTGAATATTTCTAAATTTATAATGGGTGGCTTTGCAAAACCTTGAAGGTTTTAATCAACTTTTGTGTGGCAGTTGCTGTCTTATAAACAATTTTAATGATTGAAATAGTCAGATTGAATAACTTAATTTTGAACATCATGGCAGTCAGAATGAAAAAAAATCTCAAAAATCATTTTCAAATATCTCCAATGTGACCAAATTTTAAGAGTTAACAAAAAATCGACACATTTAATTTCGAAAAACTGTTTTTAATTTTAAGATTTTAATAAGAAACATGCTTTTCAAAATCTGACCAATATTCCGCCGTCAAACAAAAATCCATTTAACCTGGGCAATGATAGCCGCCATCGTCGTCCTCCCGACTATGATGAAGTGAGGATGTTAGCAGTCCGGTCTACCAGTCAACTTCTTTAAAGCAGCGGGGAAATGACTTGGCAAGAAGTATACGCCAACTCATCTGTAAAATACGGTAGGATAAAAGTACTCATATATTCGATGAATGGAACCTCAGTTTGCTTGACTGTCAAAAAGGTAGGACCTCTAAACTACGCTTATTATAGTCTCCTAAGTTATTATCTGCTGTTTACTGTGAGCGCTTAAAGCCATTTGTCACCAACCTGATTGGTCCATATCACTGCGGGCTTGGACCAGCAAGTCTATCACTAAAATATTCACGCTACGTCAGATTTTGAGGAATACCTTTTGTCGAGTTTAAGGCCGCTTATGAGAACGTTTGTAGAGACGTTCTTGCTAAACTCACCCGCCTATGTAGGATGACGATGGTAAACTCACGCTACTTCATCACATATCTTGAATGGCAAAAAAGCTTTAAGACAAGCCGATGGGCTGTTAAGCTATTTTTTCAATGAAATTCGCAAGCCAACATAAGAGCCAGAATCTTCTCGTATCAGCACTGTACAACCTCTCCCACACGCCGATAATATTGACATAATCGGAAAAAGAGAACGTGATGTCAATCATGCTTTCGTGAGTGTTGAGGCAGGAGCGGAATGGGTCTGGCGTTGAAGGAGGGCAACACAACATCTCCACCGACAGAATGCCACGAAGAGTGCATGTACAGCGACCGATTTAGCTTGACCAAGTAAAGCGCACGGAAATCAACGCTCCGGCCTGGAAATACTCAGTCTCACCTCACCTCACCTTAGGTAACGCGGTTATGAGGAAAGGGACTTAAACATGATGTGTGCGAGCAAAGTCAGCTAGCTATTATAATTATCGAGCTGTCTGGAAGAGCTTGTTGGTTGATCCCCTGGTCTACTCCGGACTGAAGCACAAACTTAGTTTACCAAAATATGATGAAATCTGCGTCTTACACCCCTATTATGGTTAGCGAATCGAACGTTCGACTCAATTCGAACTGTCAGCGAATTGCTTGTGGCGTGGTATTGCTGCTGTTAGCAAACATTTTCATTCGAATAAAGAATAAGTGCTGACAAAGGGAAAAACAATTAAATGTCATCTGTAAAGTGTATAAAGCGACAGAAGTAATTCGCCGGGAGGTTCGACATGAGTCGAATGTTCGATTCGCTAACCATAATAGGGGTGTTAATATTAGATAGATATTTATTTGTCATGAGGTGCAAGTGCACTGTGACTTTTAACAGATGTATTGTGCCCCCCATACTAGAGTTCTAGTCGATGATATACTCGGTCTAGAGAACTTCCTCCAGTCCATCTGCTACTATGAAGCGGAGTATTTTGAGTGGAATCAGCGAAGGTAGATCCATTTCTGATAGGAGATAGGCACCTACATAGGTGATTTCTTCTTTTGTTTACCAGTGCTTCGCATCGCATAAGAAGATGCGCTGGTGTTTCTGCGAAGTCCCTGCAGAATCTGCAGTGTCCATCTCCCTCTATTCTCAGTTTCCTAAGGTGCTTCTTGAGTCTGCAGTGACCCTTCAAAATGCGAAGTCGATTTTTGCTAACTTTTAGGCAGGTTTTGATTCTGTTCCGGTTATATTTCCCCTTAATTGGGGATATTGTCCCAATGTTTGGCCCATTTATTTTCTTCCTCTTTCCTTAATTCTTCCCGTATTTTGTGGGGTCCTATCCCACAAGAGGGTTCTGATCCAAGGAACGGCCGGCGTTTCTGATCAATTTCTTGCTAGTTCATCAGCTGCTTCGTTCCCCTTCACTCTTACATGTCCCGGTAATCAGTAGAGAGTTACTTTATTTGCTTCTTCCAGTTTGTTGATACTGGTGAGACATTCCCATACTAGTTTGGATTTGATCTCGTTCGAGGTCAGTGCTTTGATAGCGGCTTGGTTGTCTCACAGTATTGCGATGTCCTGTCCGCGACATTTCCTGTTTAGGTTGAATTGTGCGCATTTTTCGATCGCGTGAACTTCTGCTTGAAATATACTGGGGAACATTTCCAGTAATTGTGAGTATTTAGTCCTGATAGATAGTAAGTACACTTGACTACAGACTGGGTTAGCTACAATAAGAGGGACATCATACAGGTCTAGACAAAATCGTGGGATTAAATCGGAAACTCCTTGATGCTACGGATCAACTGCCTGCCGAAATAAATATCAACCTCGGGTTTGAGCAAACGCCGAAACAGCCTATACTACAATGATTCAATCTTCTTCTTTCTATTTTGGCGAGGTTATGATCCGAAAATCCGTGGGCGCCGTGGCGTAAGTGGTTAGTGTGTCGGATCACTAAGCATGAGGTTCTAAGTTCGAATCTCAGAAAACACCAAAAAGTTTTTTCACGGTCCCACCAATCGCGAGCGTCTGACAAACATCCGAGAGTATTGTTGTCACGAAAAAGCTTCTCAAATCGCCGTTCGGATACGGCACTAAACTCTAGGTCCCTTCCATTCTTGTGAAAAATATAACACACACAACATGAGTGGGTGCGAGAAGCTAGGCCCCGGCACTTAAAGAGCTGTTGCCCCAAATATTTATTTTTTTATTTTTTTTTATGATCCGAAAACAAGGGATCATAACCTTCCCACTTCTCCGCATTTCTACTGATCCACCTGTGAGGTTCGCCTATTTGACCTCATAGATTATCGGCAGGCCTTCTGATTTTGGATCACTCGGTTACTGAGGCCAATGAAATGCCGATGTCGTTGCATTTGTGTGATCCAGGTGTTTATAGGCCTGCCTCTCCTACGTTCATTGATATTGCCTTTTTAACAAGGTTCAACTGATCTCTTCTTTAAACGTGGCAATACCAGCTGAGCCGGTCGGACTACAATGATTCAATATCTATTTTTAAAAATGATTCAAAAACTAATGAGGATGTTAGTGCGGATGTCTTTTTCTCGGGCTTATGCATACGTGCATCATGAATGAGTGTCTTGCAGGCCGACATCAGTGCTTTTTATCAGTTTATAAACTGCTTGTCAGGGGTTGCCTCCTATATCGCGAGTTAGACTGCAAAAGATTCCCTAGCATCCAACGCAGTCAAATTAAGGGCAGTAACGGTTTGCCACTTAAGAAGGTAGAGAAATAGGTTAACGTTTTGCTCTATAAATTGTCCGGCTGATTGATTAACTAAACTTACGTATACGACGCCGTGTTGAAGTTTGTCAATATCCGTGTTATTTTTAAACCTAGCCAGCCAGTAGTTGCTAGTAAAGTAAAATTTTACACATAAAAAAAATACAACAACCGGCTGGCTACTACTCTTGATTTTATCCCCAGCAAAAAGTTACTGGCTGGGAATTTCATGATGCCTAATTTCAGGCGGCGCAAAAATTAATGTTTTTTCGTTATTTGTTGTTGCTGTCACTGCGAGGTTGCTTGGTTCCTAGAGATATGTTCGTATAAAATCGGCTGGCTTGGGCTGGCTGGCAAATCGTTTAAATGAACGACTGGCTGGCTAGGTGTCGAAAAAACACGGCAAATGTCTTGCAAGCACTGATTAAAGCAAGTTACAAATAATGTATATAGGCAAAGCTTTTTTGATGCTTCTTAACAGGTCTAGTAGCAGGCAAAATTATCACCAAACTAAAAAAAGTTTCCCAATTGATTGCTGCGACCATTTACATATACTCATTGCGAGCAAGTAAGCCACAACTAGTCCCTTTCTATTGTTCACATCTCTCAAAAATCTGGTGTCAGCGAATTAGCTGCTTCAATGCTTCCGCCCTGTGTAAGGTAATAAGCTAACACTCAGGCTTATAATAGCTCACCAAGTCGCCTTTTTACGCTTCTAAGCCGCAGTGTCAAGTAAATCGCCTACAAGTTCTTGTAAATTGCATCCGTTCCACCTTCAGATGCTCATGTAGCCCTATGCCTCTTGGCCCTTAAGCCCACCAGCTACAACCATATAGAGTCATTGTATTCCTGTAATAATTACTTTATAATTACCATTATTACTAAATCGCGAGCACCCACTTGATATGTGGAGGAGGTGGAATTTTACAATAATTACTCGCATGTGTGTGTATATGTGTACTTTGAGCGCGCTCACTTAATTGTTTTCCGTGGTCTTTTGTGTGCTCAGTCCCGTAATTGATGGTTGAATAGCGGTGGCGGCCCATAAGGGTTCGACAGCAATTTACTTGGCCCGCACACACACAATACCCATCCGATTTACGAAATCGAAAGTACATCTCTCTTTCAATTCGATTCAATTGGTGGCCGGGTATAATGGGTGAAGAATTGCTCGTGATGTTGGTGATGGTGGCCACCAAATTGGCAAATGGATTCGAATAGTACAAAACGGAACCCATCAAGCTGGCAATTAACAAACACATATGTAATTAGCGCTTGGCTGTGTCTTTAGTGGGAATTTTCTAATTAACATCCGAGATATGTTGGCACTTAGTGGAGAGAGCGCAAATGCTTGATTGAAAGGAGACATTTTGGGCGACGGAAGGTTGGTTCCAAATCGTTTGTTTAGTGTTATTCGAGAGTTGTCTATCTCGGTATCTATTGAAGACATGACTTTGAAGGCATGATCAGTAAGAAAGTGGATTTCTTTCGTTTCACTGGTGTTTGTCTGCACTAAATATGCGGTGTAAGAAAGTAATTAGGAATAGATGGCGCTATAAACTCTATTCCTAGGAAATTAATTTAACAGATCACTTGATCTGCAGTATATTCTAGGAGTTAACACGATCTAGCTGCTTTTAAATTGAGAAGGAGAGGCCTGTTCAATAATGATGCAGTGCTGCTTACCTTATCGATCACTTGGCTTTATCGGTGCGAGTGACGTCGATACAATGACCATGCAATTGATTTGCAATTCTGTCCTATTCAATGCCGCGTGCTTCGAATTGATTAATCAATTTTAAAATAGAAAAACAACTTCAATAGGTGGATATGTATCTCGAAATACATACATATATCGACTGAAAATCGAATAAACAAATTTTAAGGGGGTGATCGGATTTGGTAAAGAAAAAAAAAAAAAAAAAAGAAAAGAAACAGGAAAATAATAACGCCATCTAAAGAGATACAATAATAGATACAAAAGACGGTGACGACAACTCTCTAACGATACAAGAAAAGAAAGGAACCGCAGCAAAGTACAAACCAAAGAACGCCGAGGACAGTCAAAAAGTCAAAAAGCAAATATCTACTGTCTCCTCCCACTTGGGAATCAAAACCGCAAAAAGCATGTGCGAGTCGTTGTCACACACAGTGTGCAGCAGCATAGACAAGCCCCACTTCTCTGATCCGAAAGTCAAAATTACAAGCAATCCGTAGCGCTTGGATGATTCACGCGAGCTGGAGCACCACCACCATATACACATACAAACACAACTACGGTGCGCATTTATTCTTCTTTATTTGTGCACAAAATTTCGTATTCCTATTTATTGATAAGGATCTGGCAATCCAATTTGTATCCTGCCAATGGGGAACCAAAAGGGTTCTTCTCTTCCAATAAACAAGAAAATAAAATGAAAAATTCCAAAAAAGAGGCAAAATTAACTAAGGAGGCGGTGGTGGAGGAGGAGAAGGAAGGAATAACTAAACCTGCCCAGGACATGACAGAAAAGCGGGTGGAAGGACAGGAGAAATCCTAACAAACCACAACCTGTCCCCAGATATTTGTTATATGACGACGATGATGCGAACGAGCGGCCTCCACTTCTCGGCCAGCTTCTGGGTCCGTTGCTGCTGTTGCTGCTGATGACGATGATGATGATGTGAATGTGGTAGATGCTCAAGGAAATTTCAAAGGGTGGCCTTGTTAGCCTAAAGACGAAAGCGTAGTATCTGCAATGTTGTCTTATAAACTGGCGACGAAGCTCTAAAGATGTTCACAAGATCGCTTCACGTTCTTCGTTGTCTCTTTGTTTTAGGGATTTCTTCTTTGCCTCGATTCTGAATAAGTAAACGACGGCCAAAGGGGCAGCATCTCACAATGGTTGTGCATATGAAAAGGGAAATACGCGCCGCGATTTAAAGTTAAGATTTGAATTTTTCGTTTAAAGCGCAGCAGAGTGGGAGAGCGAGAGAGGACACACACTGGCGCCTGCGGTCTTCATCAGATTCCCTTTGAGGTAGTCAGCAGAACAAATCTTATGAGAAATGAATGATATCGCTGTGAATGCTGTGTGCGGCTGCTGCTTCTTGGACAGCAGCACCAGCGGCCAGACAGACCACGACGAGGACAACGAAGGCGAATTTTTATTTTATTCATACATTTTGAATGCATGCATACCTGTGTGGAGACTGGACCGGTCGCTGGTGGTGGGTCATTTGTGGTACATACCTACACATGTTGTGTAAACGATGTAAGTAAGGCGACTATTTGGTTTAATATCCGATATACCGCCCAGGAGAAGCCGCGGTCACCGCCGCCGCGAGAACCACGTTGGGCGCCAATTAAAGAAGAGCGCGATGTATCCTTGTCCCACCGTTTGTGTGTACGCGTGCGCGCATGTTTGCTATCCGTGAGCACATCTCATTTTGTTTTCGCGAGATTTGCAACAATCCAATTACATGAATGGTCTTTGACATGAATCTGGGGACGACGGCGACGGCGACGACGATGTCGATGCTGGGTGCTCATTCGTCTTTGCCGCCGTTGCTTTGTGTTATCTCGCTGCCGTCGTCGTTGTTGTAGTCGTTCTCGTCTCTGAACACACATTTAGCAGCCGATGTTTGGGCAATGAACGAAACCATGACATGTACTCTTTAATGATACCTAATTAGCTAGTCCCTCTATCAATATCGCATTAGTTTCCATTCCATTCCCATTCAATCGTCGTGGTTCTGTTTTGGAAGTCGGCAGCAGGAGAGCTACTTCTGGTTTACTGCGCCCAGGAGAAGGTATCTATCTAGTGCTAATGATTTCGTGGTTCGACCACCCTATGTGTTGGAGATTTAGCGAAAGGCGTGGACACTTCACGACTTAGAGAGGGCGTTTGTCAAGTTAAGTTCTCAGTGAAAGGTGCAGTCAGAGAAACAAGTTTGCTGTCGGTATTGCTACACTGCCTTGTAGTCGTGATAAACTTGGTGCAGCTGTCGATACTAAGGTGGAGAGTATTAAAGAAAGTAACTGGGAGTATGGGTTTGATTAATTCCCCAGGGCCTGGCCAAACAACCGTGACTTCTCTTCACGCGGTCTAGTTGCAATTTTGTTTTGGAATTCGAAACTACCCAGGCAGTTTCCTGGTTCACGGTAATCACCAGGTGGTGATCTATTCCCCAGAAAGAGTTTTAAGACTTTCTTCATAGTTGGGTCCATGCAAAAACAGGCGTCTTTCGAAAGGCTCTTCAGACTCTGTACTCTCCTGGGTATCAATGGCTAGAACTCAGAATCATGATAAGGTTCTCTAAGTTTATTCCATGAGCCAACTTAGCTTTCAGTCTTAAAGTCATAAGTTTTAAGTTCGGTTTAAGGTTTGTATTGGCTGGAGGAATTACATAGTTTTGTTGGAAATTCTTTTAAGAAATTCGATCTCCTAAGAAGGACTAGCGCCATCTGTTGTCACATTTACCCCAGGCTCAAACCCTCCGCAGGAATTTATTACATTTAGATTCAACTTTAATTTATGGAAGAACTTCTGATCTTCAAAATATATTAAAAACATTTGTAAAACTCTGCGCATAAAGACTTGATTCGATCTAACAAATTCTTCGATGGTGATGCAAAGGCAGAACTCTGCCTAAGACTGATTAAACCTTGAAATCGTAATTTCCTCATGTTACTGACGTCCTAGAAAAACGTCTAAGGCGCTTGAACTTTCCTCTATTGACTGAGGGTTAGCGGGTCCTTCCATAGAAAAGTATTATTCAAAAGCTACTCGTATACCTTTGAAACGAACATCGCACTAAATGCATTGTCAGAGTTATTCAGATGTCAGATGTCAGTCTGTCAGTCTCACATCTAGTTCAAGTGATGGCAATTTTCTTTGAGTGCGTCGTAGCCATGTCTGATAATCTAAGAGTAACAAAATGACTAAATCTGTACGTATTCACCTCAAACTCAGACACTCAAAGGTGGATAGAATCCCCACGAGCACTGTCAAATATAGTCATTTGGTCTACAAACGCCACCTTTATCCCAAAAGCAATTGCGCGTCACAAATCCTGATTGAAATTAACGACTGTCTGCAGTGCCATAAAGTGGGTCAGGTCACTCCATATAATAGCCCCTCTTTATCAGCTGTAATCGCAAAAACACATTACACCGGACCAGGTACCCCCAACACACCTATTACCTTCCGGACACATCAATCCACATCCAACACATTCGCTAATGGTCGTGATTATTGGTAATTCGTGAAAAAAAGAAACATTTTGGAGACAATTATATCCTCATACCAGCGCACTCATCAAAGGACCTCTCTTTAGGGCGAGGAGTAATTAGCTTTCGATATCACTGACAAATTCCACGGGTGCGTCAAGGCAGGGATGCGTGTGTCCATTAGTCACTATCGACTGTCACTTATCGTTCTGTCAGTTTTACGACCGACCAGACAGTGTGCCACCCAAAAAAGCAAGAATTGCTAAACCACACACAAAGCCCCCGAACGAGCGCTGATGATGATTCACAGATACGCACTGCATACTAATCATGTGAATTTGTATCTTTAAGTGCTGATTACTGGACACCAATTAAAGGGAAAACGACAAATTAATTCGCCTAATGAACACGGAGGTAGGTATGTCAATAAATCCGACGACGACGACGACGGATTTCCGTACCCCAAAAGACCGGATGCACCGAAAAAACCTCATAATCAATCTTTAACGGCTAATTGAATGGAATGGCTTACGTGTGCGCGTCCATTTAAAGCTAGTGGTAAGCGATTGTAACATGCATTCTTCGTGTGTGTGTGGTCAAAGTTATATTGCATTGCATTGTCCCGAAATGGCAAATGACGTGGTGGGCTAATTGAATCCATATTCAACTCTTAACCAGTTCTCCATTGGCCAGAGATGCCATCCACTTTGTCATAAAAATCACTCAGATTCAGAGCGTGAGAAGCAAATTGAATTGAATCGCGCGGTGCGCAGGTAGATTTGGAGAAAAGTTAACGTTTCTTGTGTTAATTTGAGAAATCTCCGTTAAAAATGTTCCATCGACAGAGCAGGAGGAGGAGGAGGAGAGTCCGAGGAGTGGACACCCTGCTGTGTCCAGCAGATGTATTCTAGAGAGGTAGACAAGACGCGCCGCTAAGGCGTCGAGAAGAAACAAAACAACAGCGCGCCAGAGACACAGTGAAACAAAAAGAATTCAAAGATTAAAATTTATATTTTAATATCTTTTTTTTTTTTTTTGATTTTTTTGGTTTCTTAATTAGTGCATTAATTAATTAATTGGGTTTTGTCTTTCTTTTGCGAGCGAACAACAGAAGGGGGTCGGAGATTTTGAATTAGAATGAATGAAAGTGGGGTTCATTGGGTGTCACTGTGTGGACAGGGTAATACTAGTGCCACACTATGGCTAGAGAGCTAAGTCATTAGGTTGATAAAATCAACGTTTAGAACCTGTATCTTGTTCAGAAATATACGACAGTAAGTCAAGGTCAATTAAGGAAACCCAGATAGGATCATTGTCATGGCGTGTACATTAGACGAAACTGGGAAAATGTAGACAATGTTAGCAATTGCCTCAAGGAATAGTATGTTAACGCCACCTGTTGTTACATATACCTCGGACTCGAACCTTTTTCTCACATTTAGATGCGTTCAAAGGCTTCTCATTTCGATAAGTCGTGTGAAGAATATCTATGCATGCAAAAGCTGCTAATTATGCACTTTTGTCAGAACTTACCTTATGAGTGTCTTCAGACAAATTCAAGTCTTAGAGTTGGAATTGAAAAGAATAGATAGGAAAGAGTCATTTTTGGACTAGTAACCTGAAACTCAGCTGATATTAGAATTCAGCATGTGCTTGCTCCATGGGTGGTGTCCGAGCTACTCACGCAGTAGTACTCTAGGTGGTGAGTACTCTAGGTGGTGTATGATTGATTTAATTTGATTTAAAGAGCTCCCGACCCTTAGAGAGCCGATATCTGCCTGAAACACGTCTGCCTTCTATCCTAGGCGGTCCCGGGCACGCTGCTTCCAGTTGGGAAGACCAAGTTTTCTGGCATCCACGACAGCTTGGTCTTTATACCGCCGGTTCGACCTTTTTTGCCGTCTCGAACCTGCGGGCTAAGATTCAAAGATTCTCTTGGCTGGAGCGTTGTTGCCCATTCGCTCGATGTGGCCCAGCAAATGTAGCCGACGTGTCTTGGCTTTTTGGACTACATCCACATGTTGCTACAACTCATAGAGTTCGCGGTTGTATCTTCTCCTCCATTCGCCCTGCTTGCATATGGGACCTAATATCCGACGAATTATTTTTCGCTCAAAGGTACCCAATATTTGCTCTGCTTTCTTACTTATCGTCCAGCACTCGGCGCCATAAAGCAAGACTGGTAAGATGATCATTCTATAGATTATTAATTTGGTCCGTCGAGTTAGGAGTTTTGAACGCAGACGTTTTTCCAAACCGAAGTAGCAGCGGTTATTCTTCGTTGGATCTCCACCAAGCTGTCATTTGTAGGATTTATGTTTGTTCCGAGATTGGTAAACTCCTTAACTACCTCGAAGTTGTAATCATCAACAGTGACGTTCTGTCTAAGGTTTTGAGCAGTTTATTTTTTGTTTGTTTACAACATGTACTTGGTCTTGTACTCAATTACTTCATGACCTACTCGTTTCGCCTGCTCTTCAATTGCCGTAAATGCCTATACAACGGCTTGTCGAGATCTTCCGATGATGTCAATATCGTCCGCGCGTCCCAGCAGTTGGATGGATTTGTGAAAGATAGTGCCTTCCGTGCTTACACTTGTTCTACGCACTATCTGCTCCAGCACAATATTGAAGAAGTCACATGGCAGCGCATCTCCTTGACGGAGCCCGCTGCATGTTTGGAAGAGTTCAGAAGACCTGTTTCCAAGTTGCACAGAACATCGCATGTTTTCCAGCGTTACACGACACATCTGTATAAATTTTGACGGTATCCAGGATTGGGCCATCGCTTGGTAGAGTTTAAGACTAGGAATGCTGTCATAAGTGGCTTTAAAGTCGATGAAAAGGTGGTGAGTTTCGACTTGATATTCGTTGGTCTTTTCCAATATTTGCTTTAGTGTGAAAATTTGGTCTTTTGACGATGTGCCGGGCCGGAACCCACACTGGTATGTGCCAATTAGTGTGTTACAAAAAAATACAAATATTTGGTGCAACAGCTCTTTAAAGTGCCAGGCCCTAGCTTCTCGCAACCACTCATGTTGTGTGCGTTATATTTTTCACACGAATGGAAGGGACCTACAGTTTAATGCCGAATCCGAACGGCAATTTGAGGCGCTTTTTTTTTCTCAGCAGGGACATGCCTCGATAGTTCTTACAAGACATAGGATCACCTTTTTTGAAGATGCGACATATAGAGCTGGTACTCCAGTCGTCGGGCATGCTTTCCTCTATTCATACTTGGCTGATGACTTGGTGCATGCGACCTACCAAGATATCGGCTCCGTATTTAAAAAGTTCAGCTGGGAGGCCATTAGAGCCAGTGGCTTTGTTGTTTTTTTAGTTATATAATGGCTGCGATAGCTTCTTGGTGTATGATTGCATAATTTAATTTTATTACTAGAAAATTTGATTTAATGAATCTACCCTATCTACGTTACCACTATACCATGCCACCCACTCTGCTCAAATACAATTAAGTTTCAGTAAACTCATCAGGACAAATGTGCATCAGATGACAAGGATAAATTGGGGATCGTAATTGCAATGAATGTTCCATCGTAATTACTCTGTAGACAGTGCTTTCGAAATATTAGATCGATCTTCACGTCCATTTTCTTCATGGTGCATTGAAAGGACATCCATTGACGGGTCTTTTCTAATCCTCAACTCTATTCAGAAACGTATCTCCTTTCCTTCAACTAAATTCTCTAATACTAGTTGAAATTCTTGAGTTCACGATCATTGTGAAAATCAACTTCGAAGCTCGGACAATTTAGACATGACAGACTATTTTAATTCAAAGACTCCTCAGGTTGAAAGTATTGCTGCCATCCTTCTGTAGAGTAAGCATTCAATAAGAGCGTAACCTTTATTTTAATATAAGCGGTGTCGGTTCTGTTATATTGTTCCGCCACTTTGACTAGCTACTGAGGACTTAGACTTCATAACGAAGATTTGTCGTCTGACATTTCGTCTTGACAAAGTTTTCATGTCTACCCACTTTCATTCACAGAACCGACTAATGCTTGCACTTGAATGCACCTTTTTCTCGAGGAGGTCCCCTATAGATGATGAGCAGGTAAGATAGACAATAATCTTATCATATTGTTAAAACGAAGGGTTCATAGCTTAGTTACATTGACAGAACCTCTATCGGAGCATAGCATTTCTTTACATCTATTCAATTCTTTAAACCCACAGATGTGGATAAAGTCGCATTTATAATGACAACGACAACCTGACTCAAGTGACGTCTGAACTAATTAAGCTTTTAGTACATAGGTGGTCAAAAGCCTAGTTTAAATGTAAAAACTATCTCAATGAATAAATTCTAATTGAAGTTTCAAGTCTAGCTTAGAACTTACAATTCATGCATTCATACGGTCTTTAGGAACTCTGAGAGTATAGTTTACAAAGTCGAAAGTAGTTCAAGTAATGATTGTGAAGAGAAAATTACCAAGCTATGATTTAAACAGGAATCATGACTTCTTAGAGCCTAGCCAGTGGTTAATAATGGTGAATCAACCGAAGATTTGTACATTAAATATTAAGACAAGCTTTGAGATCTTGAAAAATTCAAACAAGAACTAAGACTTTCCTTAATCTTTAAAGATCGTACATATAAGCCAGGCTTCCAGGAGTTCTAAATTGAGTTCAGCTCTGATTGTTTTGCTCTAAGTTCTAAGGCTTAATCTACTTATCTTATGTTTCTGACTTAACATATCTCTTTTCATCTTCCACCATCGAACTTGAAACACAAGCTTAAACCGCTTAGCAAGACTCTAGGTCGTAGGAGCCTCATCCGGATAAAACATAGTCTTCTATCTTTGCTGATTCTGCCAATGTCAAATCTGAACTCCACTGGAGAAACCGCATTTTAAAGTCGAGCGTAACTGATTGAGGTTATAGACTTGGAAAAGATGACACTAGACTGTGCACATTCTGCCAATGACAAATCTGAACTCCTCTGGGGAAACTTCAATTTAAAGTCGAGCATAACTGATTGTTGAACTAAGCAGGTTCGAGACTTGGAACAGATTACACTAGACTGTAGTGAATGAGACAATTAAGCCAACAAGTCGAACTTAATGATGTTAAAGGAGTCTTTCTGGGGCACAAGATAGTTTGCCAAATTAAGGTCGCTACCAATGAAATGGAGCGACTACTATTGCTTCGCCCTGCGATTAAGCAGGACTCCTACTTGATACCACCAATTTTCATCACAAGTGTCTGAATGCTAGGGCGCCAGAAACTTGAAAGCTTCCTGGAATCGCTCCAATTAACATAAAAAAAATAAAAATTATTTCGATGATATCTCATTTCCAGTGCAGCCTGCCGAGTTGCTGATCTTATCGATTTATCATTATCGGAACGCACTTAATTTCGCTTAATTAAGCGGGGAGACAATCCTGGCAATTTCTGTTCCCACTTGCAGTATAAACACATTACTATAAATTACCGCCGAGAATACTGATTGTCCCGACGATCGTCTTCAGTGGTCGCCTTCGTTGTGGCTTCCCAAAGTCATTTGCATGGCGGGATTTATTTAACTCTCTTGGATATCTCTCGCAGCGTTCGATAAAAATGTAAATGTCCTCCAGAACGACGCCAGAGGAACAGTCCCACCACCAGCATCGGAATCAAAAAGACAATGGTGATAAAATTGTTCCCCATTGGCATCATTATCGTCAGGGCAACATTATCATATCATCATCAGCAGAAGTCACGGCGGCATCAGTGGCGCACAGGCATCCAACAGCAGCAGCATCACCATCATCACCAGGAGGAGAACAGCAGTCAGTCAATGTTTCTGACGCGTTTCTGCTCTTTGGTGTTTCTGCTTTTTTTTTTTTTCGTCGTCGTCATCGTCGTCGTCCACACAGTCAAGAGGGGGAGTCGTCAAGTTGTCGTCACCAACGTCGTTGTCGTTGTCGTCGTCGTTGTAGTCGCTGTGGCCATGTGACCCCCAAGTAGCTCCACATTTTGTTAAACAAATGATATCGGTCAGCAAGATCAATCGGATGCTGTGTGTGAACAAACACGTTGTTGAGCGTTGATCGTGGGATCATGTGTTGTAGCCCTTTTGCCAAAACCGGAATAAAGAATACAATAAACGATAGAAATTTATGGACGTTGCTTACCAAGTGGTGGCGACAAAAACGGTAGGCAGCTTACAGAGAAAAGCTATAATAGATAGCCATTCTTCTACTCTGTGTGTGTCATGTCATGGTGAAAGGAAGCGATGAAGCTATTGACATGTGTCGAATTGGGAACGTCATAGGTGGCCGGAATCACACGAAATTTACATATCTACCAAAGACCTATAATGGGATTTCAAAAGTCTATTAATTGGATCGGCTTAGGGGAGAGGCAAACTGTTTGAATATGTATAAGGGCACCACAGCGTGCCGACGTTCCCAGGGTGGTCAAGACAAACATACAGTTTTAATTGCTTTGTAAATCTTTATGAGCCAACTTGGGGCTATCAAAAGGCTAATTTTTTTTCCAGCTTGTAGGTCTAACTTTAATGGGAGGTTGGGAGTGAAAAATACAATCTGTGTGGTAAGGAGGAGCTACTGAATTCCAGGCAAACACTCTAATCATTACCATACACATTATCTTTGCTGGCTTTCCAGGTTTAAACACAAAATGAAGATAAACAAAGCTTCGAGGTAAGCTCCTTCACAAGGATCCTGGCTAACTATAGAAAATTGCTACACTCGATCGATGAACAATCAATTTTTAAAGATCAATGATCTGCAGAGTTGCAAAGACGATTTGACGGCAAGGATTGAACTGGTTGTGGGCGCCGTGGCGTAAGTGGTTAGTGTGTCGGATCACTAGGCATGAGGTTCCAAGTTCGAATCCCAGAAAATACCAAAAAGTTTTTTCACGGTCCCACCTCTTGCGAGCGTCTGACAAACATCCGAGAGTATTGTTGTCACGAAAAAGCTTCTCAAATCGCCGTTCGGATTCGGCATTAAACTGTAGGTCCCTTCCATTAGTGTGAAAAATATAACGCACACAACATGAGTGGTTGCGAGAAGCTAGGCCCTGGCACTTTAAAGAGCTGTTGCGCCAAATATTTGTATTTTTTTTTTTTGAACTGATCGATGAATTCCCGAGTCGAGAATACGTAGCGAACTGATCGGCAATTTGTCAAACTTTTGAAAGTAGACAGTTGGTAGTCTGCTTACAGTTAAAGATATGTAATATTCGGGTCTTTTTCAGGTCCAAGACAATTGATCGCTGGTGATCAGTACTTGAAAGGATCGCCGAACTATAGCGTAAATCTTTGGTGATACTGAAATCTATCTTAAAGGATACCAACAGATAGTTGGAATAACGATTATGCGCGATATACTATCTCGACAGTCTTAATATTTTCTAAGTCACAACGTCTTCTTAAAGTAAAAGCCTTATATCGATGATTTTTGTAGTTGAAGTTGTTATCAGCTAAGGTAGATACTCACTTCCCTGGTAGCTCCCCTGTTGTTGCTTCATTATCGGGTATTACCCGTACTTGCTCTCTACCGAGCAGCAACTCCCTGGTTATAGTAACTACAGAAAAGATCCGATGGGCCATGCGCAGCTTCAAGCCCTTCAAGTCCCCAGGACCTGACGGCATTATTCCTGCTGAATTTGAAAAATATGATGATATTGTGCTTCCGTGCCTCAAGGTCATGTTATCGAGCTGTCTTAATCTGGTCTACATCCCCAAGACGTGGACCGAGGTTGAAGTTGTCTTCATTCCTAAGGCAGGTAAGAGCTCGTATGTGGAACCAAAGGATCTCCGACCTATCAGTCTATCGTCCTTTCTACTGAAAACGCTGGAAAGGCTGATTGATATTCACCTCCGTCAGAGCATTAGCCCGTCTTTGCTCTCGCCGTCCCAACACGCGTACTGCAAAGGCAAATCCGTTGAAACAGCCTTACACTCGCTTGTGCGCATCATTGAAAAATCTCTGAGCATTAAAGAATATACCATGGTGGTTTTCCTTGACATTGAGGGAGCTTTTAACAATGTCAAACCAAAGGCAATCACAGACGCACTTGCAAATCTGAAAGTGGATACTTCGCTCGGAGTGTTGATCAATCAATTGCTAACACGCAGGATTATCAACACACAGCTGGGTGGAGCATCGGCCAGAAGACTTGCCTGTTGCGGAACACCCCAAGGTGGAGTTTTGTCCCCCCTCCTGTGGAATGGTGTAGTGAATGAGCTACTAGTGGACCTGGACAGGTCAGGCTGTAGAGTGATTGCCTATGCTGATGACATTGCAATTGCTGCGACTGGCAAGCACCCAGACACTCTCAAGGAAATCCTCCAATATGCTCTCTCTCGGCTCGGTAGGTGGCCCTCCAATTGTGGATTGGGGGTTAACCCTCATAAAACAGAACTTGTTCTCTTCACAAGGAAATATAAAGTTCCCCACGTAGACCCTCCTATGATTAATGGCACCAGTCTCACCTTCACTGTTAATGCAAAATACCTGGGTCTTATTCTGGACAGAAAACTGAACTGGAAAGCCAATCTACTAGAACGCGTAAGGAAAGCCAATGTAGCTCTCTATTCCTGTAAAAAGGCTATAGGTAGGAGCTGGGGTATGAAACCTGAAATCACTCGCTGGCTTTACGTATCTGTTGTCAGGCCCATACTACTCTATGGCGTGATCGTTTGGTGGCCTGCTGTTGACAGGGCTGTTTACCTCTCTCAGGTAGCTAAAGTGCAACCATCCGCTTGCATGTGCATCAGTGGTGCACTAAGAACTACCCCCTCTGCGGCACTGATCATTATGTTCAACCTGTTACCCCTGGATATCCTCGGCAGACAGAATGCTGCCAGTGCGGCTATTCGTCTTAAAGCCTCGGCAGTGGTCTAGTTATCACATTAGCCACTTCTCGATCCTTGATCTTCTCAACTTCACACATGAAAACACGGACTACACCCCACCGAAACTGAGATTTGACCGACATTTCCGTACGAGTATCCCTGAACGGGATGAGTGGGATGGCTCTCCCCCTGATGATGGAAATTCGGTGCACTTCTACACAGATGGCTCTAAGACCGAAGGTGGTGTGGGCTGTGGTTTTTTCTCCGATAAGCTCAACCTGAGCATCTCGTTCCGCCTCCCTGATCATTGTAGCGTTTTTCAGGCGGAAATCATGGCGATTAGGGAAGCCCTGTCTTGGCTGAAATGTAATGTATTATCTGTCAGCGATATTAGCATTTTCACTGACAGTCAAGCGGCTATCAAGTCCCCGGCTTCGTACTTCAAAGACCGTCTTAGACTGCCGTTTCTCTCTTACAGAGATGACAGAGAAGTTCAACATTCACCTATGCTGGGTGCCAGGTCACAGAGGCATTCCAGGAAACTGTAGCGCGGATGAACTCGCTAGAAAGGGTACTACTCTAAGGATTCTGCCAGATAGGCAAGCCCTTGGTATGCCCCTCGCTACATGTAAGCATCTACTGAAGCTGAACGCTATTAGCAAGACCAACCTTAGGTGGGATAGTGGCTCTACGTGTCACATTTCGAGGCAGATCTGGCCTAAGCTGGACCAGAAACGTAGTGCCGAGCTGGTTAAACTAAAGCGATTACAGATCAGCTGCGTTATTGGTGTCATCGCCGGACACTGTCTAATCGGCCAACATGCCAAAAGACTTGGCCTCTTTTCCAATGACTTCT
This sequence comes from Brachypalpus laphriformis, assembly GCA_945910035.1. Classification (NCBI taxonomy): domain Eukaryota; kingdom Metazoa; phylum Arthropoda; class Insecta; order Diptera; family Syrphidae; genus Brachypalpus; species Brachypalpus laphriformis. The sequence continues at coordinate 111,710,824 of OX246753.1, read as the reverse complement.
GCAGGAGCTGTAGGGACGAGGAGGAGGAGGAAACCATTCTTCACTTCCTATGCACATGTCCTGCTCTATCCCGCAAAAGAATGCTCCATCTAGGAGCTCCCTTCCTTGACGACCTCAGCGATTTGGCGTCCTTAGAAGTCATGAACATCCATCGCTTCATCAAAAGCTCCGGTTGGTTTATTAGTCCCTGAGTGGTCTAATGGTAGATCCTTGGCATCACAATGGACCTTTACTGGTCTAAGTGTATCTGCATCGTGGTGCAGACAGCCAATCTAACCCAACCTAACCTAAGGTAGTTGGAAGCTCAAAAATCAGACCACTGATCGAATTTGGGTTTAATTAAGCTTCAACCAGAGCCTTGAACCTTTGTGGTTGATCACTGGTTTCAGACTATTAAAACTAAATGCAGAACTTTCAGAGATGTCAGTTTCTTCTAAACACTTTTCTACGTAGTTTTGTGATCTGACTAATTGGTAATCTTAAGGCTTAACTCGAAAGATGATCTTCTAAGTCCCCAAGCAGTGATCTTGGCTCCTTGCGATCAGTGTATAGTTGTCAATCATTCACTTTTAAAGATTTTATCCTGACAAGAGTTCAGAGATGGGAATAAGACTCAACTGATCGGTGATCTTCGTGCCCGACGATCACTTATCAGCTTAATGGATTTCAATACATTTGGCGTTATTATGCGGTCATAATAACGAGACTGGTTCTGTACGAACTAGCGTTTTTTTTTTTTTTTACCTGATCGGTTGCCTCTCTGCGATCGTTGACCATGATCAGTAATATAAATTTTCATGCCAAATTTGACCTTTTACGAATATTTACTGACCGAATATAATTTGACGAACGAGCAGTCCAACAATTTTTTCATGATCAAGGATCGATTTCTTTTTTCATTTCAACGATGAGTTTGCTTAAAAGATAATTCGCTCTCTACACCTTACATACACTTTGCGATGGCATTGAACCTGACTCGACCATAAATTCACAAACAGATAAAAATCCGATATAAAATGCGGCAAAAAGCAAGCACCCGCAATCAATTTTATGAATGAAATGAAATGTGCCCGAAAATTTAAGCTTCTGTCCGCTTAAATTCATCTGTGTATTCATTAGCCTGAGATCACTTAAGTGGCGGCAAACTTTGTAGAAAAAAAGTGACACCGGTAGCCGGTATGCAAATTTTTAACAAAAAACCAATAAACCCGAGCACAAAGAACTACCAGACACTTTAATTATATTTATATCCTTCTTTCCTGAGTCCCTAATTGAAAATCCGCGATCCAAAAACATATCGTTCCCCTTCTGCGCGCCAACAATCGATAACCGATTGTATGCATTTGCATACAAATCATCAAACATCACCATCATCGCAATCATCACAATCAACATCAACATCACACAGCATCATGTTGTTCATTAGCCGAGATTTGCATTTTGTGTTTCTTTATATTTAAAATGATTTTTTTTTTATTTTTTATTTGGGGAGAAGACAACAACATGCGCATTGGACGCTGGAAGCGGCTACCTTACTTGACTAGTGAGTCACTGCGCGCGTCAATAAAAAGGAAATATATTTCAGCGACGTTTTGTGGAAGCTGGAAACTTGCTTTTGCCAAAAACACACCGTATATGCTGGCTGGGCAACTTGTTTTTACCAAACAGAGGAACATAGTTTGTCCATTTAGGGGCGAAACGACATCTACTTAAACTGGGTGCACACCACTAAAGACGAGTTTTAAAAGCGACTTAAATGTTAGTTCTCAATCATATTAATCGATTAGATGTGAATGCCATTAGGAGAGAAATGACAATCAGAATTTAAAGATCGACAGTAGTCAAATGTGGTGATTTGCAACTGAATAGGGGGAATGATGATGAAATTGTGTGTCTCTATTTGATTTGGCATGCTAATTAGTCCTAAACGGGCTTTGAGAAGTTCTCTGTTTAAGGTGATATGACCTATATTTCTGCCAGTCGTAATCTCCATGAAAGTCGAATGATATTCACGGAACTGTTCTATTTGCTGATCGCTGAGCAGCGATTAAGTCAAAATAAAATAGCAAACTACGTTTTGCATTCCACAATGAACTGCGAAATGAACTATTCTGATCATTTGTGAGCAATGATTTTACAAGAACTATTGTGACTTAAAACGGGATTTTCTTTAACCTCAGAGGTACCTTCAGGGGACGGGCTTTACTTGTAACCAGTGATTTTGAAAGAACTGATGATTCAGTGTTATTAAGACGAGTCTTTCATATGAAATGCCGTAAAAACCGAGAGTTTTCTAGAGAAATAGTGAAGAGCTACAAGGGACAGTCACAGCAACTGTTTGACTTGACGCTGATCAGTCGTTTTATAACTAGTGACTGAGTGCAACATCTAAGATAAGCATCTTTGACAAACGAATCATAAGAGGCGGGAATTGTCATATAAACTGTTCTGAACACTTATTTTACAATAACTGGTGGCTTTTTGTACAAATACTCTTATAATAACTTTTGATAAGGTAGGTAGGAAAATATACCACAGAATTGTAAGGTTATACAAATTATGAACAGCAAAGTGCTGGCATAGAAACTATTGCGACTTAACAGTGATTTTATGGGAACTATTCAATGAAAAAAGGTTACCGAAAAGAACGGTCTGTTCAGTTTACCCATCACCAAAAAAAAAAAAAAAAAATTAATATTTGGCGCAACAGCTCTTGAAAGTGCCAGGGCCTAGCTTCTCGCAACCACTCATGTTGTGTGCGTTATATTTTTCACACGAATGGAAGGGACCTACAGTTTAGTGCCGTATCCGAACGGCGATTTGAGAAGCTTTTTCGTGACAACAATACTCTCGGATGTTTGTCAGACGCTCGCAAGAGGTGGGACCGTGAAAAAACGTTTTGGTGTTTTCTGGGATTCGAACTTGGAACCTCATGCGTAGTGATCCGACACACTAACCACTTACGCCATGGCGCCCACAAAGCAGTGCGTAATATTTGTGATTTCGTTCAATTATTGAAGCAAATTTTCAACTGTCTGTTGAAAAATGGGCTCGAGGTGTACATCCCTGCCTAACTTTCGTGAGCATGGTAATCGTATTTCAATGGTTTTCTTGGTAAGGGAGGGAAAACAGGAACCAAGGTGTTAAAACGCTGGTTTAAGCAATTTTCTCTATATAACAGAGATATATGAAATAGTTAAAAATCTGCCAAAAGTTATGAAATACCCTAATCAAATACTCGTATGTATGTATAAATTTAATGAATTCTTTCTCCAACTTTAAGACTCCTTACGACCCAAAACGCCCAGAAGAGGACAGCAAGAAAAAAAAAAAAACTAAAACAACCTTCAACACGCTTTAACAAATTCTCTCGTCACACCACCTTGGTCTGTGTTTAACACACTTTAAACGCAAAGGGAAAAACGGCAGCAGCAACTGCAGTAGTAGATACTTATAACCTCAGCAAAGGTTATAACATAATTAAACCTTCAACCGAAAAAAGTAAATTTTTTAACGGCTTCCTACACACAAAGTCCTTGTCCTCCTTCTATCCTCAAAGAGGAACGACGAACGTAAAACGTCAACGCAATAAATTTGTCGGTCCAAAGAGAAAAATAAAACCCAACGCCAGAGTAGCACATAGGGTGAAAGAGTGAAAGAATCATTCCAGATACCGCCGGCCGCCTAAGTGATCCTTAAAATCATTTTTCCCAACGTTTTGAAGCTCAGAGACCGTCTCGAAACTCAATGGCGCTGTGATTCCGGATACCACAGGTATGCAAAGTTATCGCTTCGAGTGTCCATCCCGTGAGCAAGTGTGGGCGGCGAGGGGGTTAGGGAAATAAAAAACTCCAAATGAAACACCAAAAACAATCTCTTAATGGTTCGCCTCCGAACATGAAAAAATACTCAAGGTGTTATCGATTTATGTCCGAGTCCAGCGGCTACCGGGCGCTTTCTGTCGCTTCATCATCATCATCATCATCATCAGAAGGGTGCAGGCGAAGGACGTGAAGCAGAGAGAAGTTGGACGGAAGCCTTCGATTACGCATCATTACCAGTCGAACAGGAGCAACACCAGCAACATCAGCAACAGTGGCAGTGCAGCTAATGTTATCCACTTTAGTGGTTGTGTAGCAGTGGTGGCGGCGGCGGCGGCGGTCCTCTCTTGTGACAGAAGAAGTAAGAAGCAGTAACCCTCTGTAACCGATGATGGTGGCGGTCATGTCGCTCCATCTCAAAAGGTGCTATCGAATCGAATGTGAACACCTTTATCAATGTAACTTACTTATTCCACACTGTGATGGGTGTACACTTATGTATATGTGTGCTTCAAGGTGGCAAAAGCGAATGAAATGCTATGGTCCGGGATGTGCATTCTCTTATCAGTGGAAATTCATTCCAAGCAGTGACACTCAGGCAGTGTAACGTTTAAAAAAGTCATTTTATGTGCGCGCTCCTCGTACCTCAGTAAAGTCATAAGAATGATGGCGACATTGTATTTACCAATCTCAAAAGAGAGAGACACACAGATACCCTGGACCGTAGAGTAACCTCCAGCGACGACACAATCAATTCGTTTTAGTAACGCGCGGCGGCACAGTTACCCTGTGTATCTTAGGTCAGACAGACACAAGGCGATGAAAAGAAGGCATTTAGCTTCTGGATGATGACCGTATTTCCATCCTCCGAGCACACACAGGTACACAAGCCGTGATGGTGGTGGCTTATCTCTCCAGAAATTAGTTACCCTCTTTGGGCTGCGTTGGGCTGCGAACGCTGATGATAATGGGAGCCGTAAAGTGAGGCGGCTTGACTTTCAAGTTGTGCCGATTACAAAAGAAAAAAAAAATGTCAAATTTCGATAAAGAAACGGAATTTACTAAACGAAATTAAATAATTGAAGTTGCGCGCGGCATAGGAGGACAAGATGAGTCCGAGAGTCAGAGAATGAAGACCGGTTCTTCTTCAGAGGGATAGTGTAAGAAATGACTTCCGAATTGAAAGATACAAAAACAAACGAGTGACGGCATGGTGACAATGGAGCGGTTTATAAACAATTGAATATTTTAATTCGAAGACAAGTTGGGAGTGGGTTGACAGATTCGATTGGTTTCGGTGTCATCTCAAGAGCAATGCTTCTAGCATATCAGTGCATATCAGTGAGGCAATTTAGTTATTCTTGTGGAGAACTTGAATGTAATTATAAATTCAACTTCCAGAAACTAGCCTCAGCCACACTTCTGTTCATTAAAATTCATTCATTTTCAGAGTACCACAAGGGTATTCTTCTTCTTTATGTCCTGTATCCCCTTGTGGGTCCTAGGGCATCTACTACGCCTACGCGCCATCGTGTACGATTTCTGGCAATGTGTCTGAGTTCTCCCCAACTTTTCCCTAGCTGCCGTGCCTCCTCGACTGTTCTGCGTCATGTTCTCCTCGGACCGCCAGGTCTTCTGCCATCCTGGGTTAGAGGGTTCCATTGCATAGCATGGTTCGCTATGCAACTGTCACCCTTACGGAACGTGTGACCAATCCACTGCCACTTCCGCCGTTGGATGGTTGTGCCTATTGGTTCCTGACCCGTTCTCTCGTAAAGGTGTTCGTTAGAGATACGATTGGGCCAGGGTATAAGTTCAGTTCTTTATTTTTCTCTAAGATAGGAATCGTGCTTTAGCAGCGCTTTACTGACTTCTAATAACCTAACTTCAAACTTGGGCTCATCCACACTTCTATTCATTTATTCTGGGAGTACCTTACGGGTCTAAGTTTAGACCCTTGATCTTTTTTGTAAGGCATGAATCACATTGCATCTCACATCTCAGTGCCTCACATGTGCGTGCTTTAATAAGGCTTCTATGTTCGGTCATAGGTTGTGGATTAATTATTTTGTATTTTGAGGTCCCTCACGGATACGCGATTAGCCTTCTGCTTTGAATGACTCCATCAGCAATCAAAGGAGCTTAGGTTTTACCATATATTTTAACTTTTTGACAGTAAGTCTCCATTTTTATTTCTTGATAATCTTTCTAAGCCTCAATCATACTTCTCTTCCGATAAACTTCCAATCGTTCAGAACGAACATGTTTCAGCAGTCCGTGAGGTCCTTGCTCTTGATTTTTTTCTGAGACTGGAATCATATTTCACACCATCATGTCCGTATGTATGTCTCAAAGATTTATTCATTCACAGTATTTTGAGGTCCTCCAGGGCTACGCAATTGGTCCTTTTCTTTTTGCTCCAATAAGAACTTGTTTTTGATAAACTGGAATCTTTAGGTTTTGGAGTTCCCTGCACTTTAGTTTTGTTTGCTGTAATAAATTCCTTAATTCTTCAGTTGAATGAGCACTCCATCTTTGATCTCCAATGATTGGTTTGAAAGTCATCCTGCACTGCAATTCCACTAGTTGTCTAACTCTTCTTTCTCGAAAGTTGCGTAGAGAGCTCTGAAAAGCAAAGCCTTCGAAAACGGTTGTCATTTAAAAATTCATGTGGGTCCGCGTTAAAGGTACCAAACTTAACTAGTTCTGGAGAGAAGGGTAAGAACGAAAAATAACTTGTGTATAATGTGTGATGACTAACTAACTACATTGTCATATGTCTGAAAAAAAAAAAAAAAAAAAAAAACCTGAACGCGCTTGATTTGAGTTCGATAGCAATAACAAATGCGCGTCAAGTAAGCTACCAATAGTCATAATTGAAATGTGTCTAGCGATAGCTGAGAGAAGATTTGGGAGCGATTCTGACCTTCACCTACTTTATACGTAAAGATTTCTAATGTACGAACACAATGGGTCCAACAGTTCATTTGAAAAAGGATTTCACTGCTATCAGTTCCTATCCGTTTTTTGACGCTTGTGCTAGTCTATACATCTTCCAATTTTATTGACAAATTTTATTTTTAACACTGTTGGGACCTGTTCTTATCATACAACAGGTTTCTGCCTGGCACCCAGTTGCAGCCTATTTTACCGGTCTCATCTGTAATGTGTTTCGCGGTACCACGATGTCATGGGACGGATTGGTTCGTATATATTTCATTAAAATTTTAAAAATATCGCGGTTTGCAATTATTTGGCTGTAAGAGCTCAACTTTCCAAACCTCTCTAGATGACATTTTAGTCTGAAAATTGATCAATAAGTCGCCACAGTCGACTTGAAGACAAACAAGATCTCGACTCAAAGCCATAAGTCTATTCAGGTCAAATGAAAACTTATATTGCGCCCAATTTGAGGAAAGAAATTGACCTTAAAAAAAAATTTGAACTGAAATTACATTACACTCCAGTTTCTGTCTGTCCGCGAATTCAAATGAGTTAACTATTCTAAAACTACGGCTCAGATAAGTAAACCAAAGAAGTCAGAAGCAATTGAAAAGTCTCATTTCCTCGGCTCTTAGATTTGACCTTAGCAGTTGCAGGGCACAGTAAAATGTAGACTATCACTTGACAATTGCTGTGCAGGCACGCAAACTGCAAACTTAAGAAGTACTATCAGTTTCGGAACAACGCGAAAGTATAGATTAAAAGTTCAAATAAGGTTTAAAAATTTAACTTGATGACACATAATATGCAAATGAGACAATAGAGTCAACGCGTTGTTTTAAAATATCTATAGTTCCTCGCAATCGATTGGTTCAAAATTTCAATTAACAAAGTATCTGAGTTGGATACCATACGTATTTCTGGTGAGTTTGAACGAAGTCCTCATTTTGGAAGTGGTACAATGTCTCACCTCAAATTACGTTTTGTATTGTATTCTTCTAGAACATCGTCGCTCTTTTGAACGAGTTTGAATTAGAAAGTATGGCACGACCTTGTACTCTCCTTAAATGAATTAAAAGTTGATGATCTCTGGAAGATGAGAGTAACAAAAGAATGTATTATATCTTTTGTAAAAAGTTCATTCATTTTCTGTAGATGTACGTACGTGAGTGAAGTTGTGGACTTCGAGTTTCAGTTAAGTGTTTGTGTATTTTCATGGGCTACAATACTAAGAAAGGGTACAAACATTTGTCTGTAGGAGTTTGGACAGTTTTACATGTTTTGCTGGATATTTCTATTGCCTCATGCGTGAGTAACACAACGCTAGTTGTCTCTAATGTACCTCCATAGACACTTTTAGAGTACGATCAATAGCATAGCGAAAAGTGAGACAAACTACTTGTGACTGTCTCGGACCGCTTGCTTTACATTATGTCCACTATGCCTGAAGCTGTAGAAAAACTATACTTGTACCCTTTTCCAGGAAAACGAATCACATTCTTAAACAAACAAACAAACACTGAAAAATGGTCCAATCGACATATCCAGGGGTTATACTTGACAAAACGCTTACCTGGAACCCATACCCGAACAAGGTTACCGACAAGAGCGATATTTATGAGCCAGCGCCTAAAGCGGCTGGGGCTTAAACCCAAGATAATATACTGGACGTGCCATTATTAAACCCATGGTCATTTATGCATCGTTGGCTTGTTGACCGACAACCTTACAGGTCAAGACTCAGGAACTGTTGAATAGAATCTATTGTCTAGCCTGTCTGGGTATTACAGGGGCAATGAAAACGTGCCCCACGACAGCAATAGGAGCAATGCTTAGCCTTACACCACCACACCTTGCAGTACAAAAAGAAGCTATGTTGAGTGCTCTTCGACTGCCCAAGATTTCGGACCTTAAAATCGGCAACTCTACAGGCCATCCGAAGATTCTAGAGTATGTTCAAAACGGTCCTGTTCTTAAAATCCTAGACAGTATGCTCAAGAAATACCTGTTCTCCAAAAAATCCACACCACCACACATGGAGGAATGAAGGGCTTGTGGTCCTACCAAACTTTCAAACTTGGTACACAGATGGTTCCAAATTGGAAAATGGTAGCACTGGCGCCGGGATTTATGGACCGAGGTTGTAACGTGCAGCAGCACTTGGGAGATCACCAACAGTATTTCGGGCGGAAGTCCATGCAATCGAACTCTGTATACGAGAATGCGTGCGAAGAAGGGTCGAGGACACCCGTATTTACATCTCGGACAGCCAGGGAGCACTTATGGCTCTGAGATCCTACACGGTAGGATCCAAACTTGTAGGGGACTGTCTCAATCTACTGGAAGATCTCGCATCAAAAGACACCGTCACTGTGGCCTGGATACCAGGACACGAAGGCTTCGTGGGCAATGAACGGGCGGACTGCTTAGCGAGAAGAGGCGCTAGCCGCACACTTGTCGGTCCTGAACCCTATTTTGGAGTTACACGGAGTAGCACAAACCTCAACCTAAAACAATGGGAAGCCGATTGTCATGCAGAGTACTGGACTCAATTCAAGGGCCTAAAACAAGCAAAAAAGTTCATTAGCCTCAACCGTTGTAAGGCTACGAAGATACTTAAGCTCAGCAAAGCAGACTTAAGGACCTTAACAGGCTACTTGACTGGTTATTGCCCACTCAGGTACCATCTGCAGAAAATAGGAGCAGCGGATACCTCTGGAGAGTAAAAAGAGTTGGCAGAACATATTCTTTGTGAATGCCCCATGGCCGCAAGGAAAAGACTTCTCCACCTTAGGCGGGCTTAACTGAGCCCCTCAGACATTTGGAACATTGAGCCTGAAGCTTTGTTGAGGTTTATCAAAAGCCTTTACCCAGTTCTCGGCTAATCACCGAGCTGGCGCAGTAGATCTGTCGCAGTGCGTACAAGGCGTTGGCATAGTATAGTATAGTATAAATACCTATACGCCTGAAGCTGAATAATAACAGAACAAAGAGTCGGTCAGCTTTCATGAAAGTAGATCCTCTATTCGTATACTAACTGTTCGCTGTAATGACTAGACACTATGATATTGGTACCATGTTCCAATAATGTCAAATTGATTCCAACATACTTACTTACTAATGTAAGTGGCACTACAGTTCGGGGTGAACCAACAAGTCTCTCCATTTAGCTCACGCTTAAGCTATTTGCCTCCAGTTGCGCTTTCCAATCTGGTCAAGGTTCCCTCGAACTTGTGCGGGCCACCTACGGTGAGGAGGCCCTTACTGCGTCGTTCCTCCGGTTAAGATTCGAAGACTGATTGAGTGAATTGATTCCAACTTTTTTTTTTTTTTTTTTATAATACGCACACAATCAAGGGATTATGAATTCTCTTTCAATTTGTTCACATAGGATAGTTATAGAGAGCTCCGGTTGGTTTTGTTAGTCCCTGAGTGGCCTAATGGTTGATCCATGGTATCACAAAGGACTTTCACTGGTCTAAGTGTGTCTGCACTCTCGTGTTGACAGCCAACCTAACCTTACCTAACGTAGTTATAGGGAGAATGATTGGTGTAGTGGTTTCAGAAAAACTCCAGGGTGGCGTCCAAATAACTGAGGAGATTTTTATTACTTTTGTCTTTGCTTCTGATTCACAGTATTTATTTCGCGGCCGCCTAATGGCATAGGTATATCAATCATCCAACAGAGCGAACAATTTTTCCAGCCATTTATTGTCAGTGTTATGCCCTCTCAATAGTGTTGATATAAGCTATCGCAGTTGATCGGACTTCTTCCTATTTCGGCGAGGTTATGATCCGAAAACAAGAGATCATAACCCTCCCACTTCACTGCATTTCTACTGATCTGCCTGTGGGGCTCGCGTATTTGACCTCAGAAAATATCGACAAGCCTCCCGATTTCGGATCACTTGGCCACTGAGGTCCTTCAAATACTGGTGTCGTTGCATTTGTGTAATCCAGGCGTTCATAGGCCTGTCTCTCCTGCCTGTCTTTATATATTTCATGAGAAATAAATAAATCCTTGCTGACATCAGGATTTGAACCATAAACTTAGCGTGGCAATCGATGACACTACACCATCGCCAGAGCAGAATCAATCCAAGACTCTAAACTCTTCAAAAGCATATAAAAAAACAAGCCATCACGCGCCTTCCTAACCTAACCTCTATAAATTTTGAACTTCATAAAACTATTTTCTATGGATATTGAATGCCTCAAAGCACTGAAGTCAGACATCATCTTTATGACTTAAACTGATTCTCCAAGCCCATGAAGTTAAACCAAAAACCATATATTTTCAGCCTGCACTTTGACGTTCTTTCATAAAATTTCTTACGCACATCCCTGTGCATGCGCGTTCATTGTTTTCAAAATTCCAGTTCCGCTGATAATAATGAAATACTATTCTCTTAACTGCTTCGTTATATAAAAACAAAGACATTTCGTTAATTATTTAATTATGCAAAACGTCCACCAGCACCCAGAGGAGAAGACTTGTTGTATCGTGGCAGCCGCCAAGACCAGACCAGACCTTTTTTTTTTTCAGATACTTCTTGTGATAAATTAAAATCATTTGCCACCCAAGTGTCCCTCCCGTTTATGTTTATTTTTTTTTTTTTCGAAACAGAAAAATTTAAAGAAATATATTTCTAATCAACGCGCAGGAATAAATTATTTAAAACCAAAAAAAAAACAAGTCATGGAGAAACGTCGTCGTCCGGCGGAAGAGCGGTAGTAAACCGGTTCGCGCGCCTGTATTCGGGGGGCTTTGAGTGCTCATTGTGTCTATGGCTGCTAATTTGCATTGTGAGACAATCGGAAAAATCAATAAATGAATCTGGGATCACTTTGTACAGTAGCAACACAGTTTTATCAGCTTTAATGGATCACCACCATCGGCATTGTTCGTCTGATAATTTATGATTTTCTGTTTTATACTCTTTTTTTTTTATAATTTCTAATTTTGAATAAAATATACATTAGGAGCGACCGTTGGGTGTAAAATGTGTTTTCGAATATAAAGTGGAGCATTGAGGTTGTTCTGTAAGTTTTAATGAGGATGCGGCTGGACAAGAGAGGAATGGGTGGTAGTGATGGCTTAGAATGTGATGTTTTACACTTTCTTGGAGGGTCAAGTGGTACTGATGGGCAGACATGGACAATTAAAGCGGAAAGCGGCGATAAAATTGATGCAGCCCATGGGTTAGTGCTGCATATAGCCATCGTAGATGTGTGTTCCACTTTGGTTACGCATTTTATGACCTCGATAAACTAATCTATGAATGGGAGAGAATGTTCTAGTAACGAACTGCGTTATTTGGACTCATGAATATGGAAGTTAGTTTCGGTAAAAAAAAAAAAGAAAAAGAAATATTATATGGAGCATGGATGAGAGTACGTAGGAGTTTTCTCAGGCCCTTTATTCTAGTCTTAAAACAAGGGTATTGGTCATGTGCAGAGGGAAACCTACAACCAACTGAAATAAGAATTAGAATCTCATGTTAGTCCTTAGGTTGGAGATTGCTATCTAATCTGTAGTTGTAGTCCTTGTAGTCTCGGACTGGTGTGCTGGGGAGGGCCTATCGATTAGCCCCAGTAAGGCAGTCGTTGTACCGTTTACAAGAAGAAGAGTGCTGAACATTGCCTCAGTGGCTCAAAATTGCACAATCATTCATTTTTCCGATGAGGTTAAGTATATAGGAATTGTCCTGGACAAGAAACTTAACTGGAACTCCCATGTTAAGCATAAAATTGCCAAGGCGACTACTGCCATGTAGGCCTGTCGCCCTATGTATAGCAATACCTGGGATCTGTCCCCAAAGGTCATATTCTGGTTATATACCACGGTTGTAAGACCCATCCTTACATACGCGTCCGTTGTCTGGTGGACGAAAACCAAGGAGGCCACAACCATCAACAAACTCACTAAACTTCAAAGATTAGCTTGCTTCGGTATCACAGGTACTATGCATACCTGTCCCACAACAGCCATAGAAGCCATAATCGGTTTCACTCAAAACTTTCAAAAGTGGCAATTCGCAGTGCAATTAGTCTTCGAAAGTCGGGTATTAATAGTATATGGAATCATGTGGATCTCATGAATCTATTAACCGACTTCCGCGAGCTAGACATGCTCAGCACGGTTTCCGACTTTACGCCTAAGTCACTCTACTTTGGTAGAACATTTGAGATTGAGATCCCAAGCCGCGATATATGGAATAATGGCGGACCGTTGGTTGATCCAAAAGGAATCGTGTGGTATACCGATGGATCAAATATGGATTCAGGAGTTGGCGACGGTGTGTATGGACCAATTATAAAATTTCGAAATCACTTGGAAAGAGTCCCAGTATTTTCCAGGCCGAGCTTTACGTTGTTGAGACTTGTGCTAACATAAATTTGCACTTACCATAGGCACCAAAGGCACCTCTATCCACATACTCACCGACAGCAGAGCGACGCTTAAAGCACTGATCTCCCACTTAATCAGTTCAAAATCAGATCTAAGCTGCTTCGACAGTTTACAAAACTTGGCCCGATACAATAAAGGGAAATTGTGGTGGGTACCGGCTCATGAAGGCGTTGACGGCAACGAAATTACAGACCTGCTAGCTAGAAAAGGGTCCTCTGAGTTCTTCACTGGACCTGAACCTTTCTGCGGAATATTTGATTCCGCATTTAAACTGATCCTAAAGATCTGGGAACGCAATATGTGCATCTCGCACTGGAATAACTCCCAAGGTCTCAGACAAGCTAAAAGAGCTGTCCAACCCTTCCAAAAAAGGCAATTGGTATCCCAAAATATAGCAGAAATGACATAAGAAGGCTTGTGAGCTTCCCTACCGGTCACTGTCAATTACTTCACCACCTTAACAAAATGAGAATTACGGAGGATATCAGACTTAAGGAACTCCTCCGCAGCCGCCACCATAGCTTTCATAAGGAGAGTGGAAGTACTGATGCCCTAAAAAGTGGCCTCTGGCACAATAGATCTCTTTGGTCGCAGCGTCTACACGGCATTTGAGCGTGGCCACACATCTGTAAAAAAAATATAAAAATAAAATCTGTGGTTGCTATTGCTATGGGTTTTGCGATGTTTCTGGAGTATAATTTTAGTCCTATAAATTCTTGCTCTCGAGTTCTATTGAATTTCATGTGCATCTTACACTGTAAAGGCTTTTAAAAGTGCAAGCATCTTATGTAAGCAATGCTTGAAAGGTTCTACAATCACTTATCCATTTAAGCTGACTATTTCGATTAGTTGCTGTATGTTTTGAGATACCTAAAGAGTACACTCTTGGTACTGTACTTTTACTATTCCATTTTGATGTGCACATTGCGGTGTAAAGTCTTTCAAAGCTGTAGATAACGCTGCTGCTTTTTGATTATAATATTAACAGAGAAATGAGGACGTGCAAAGAATAGTGAAAAATACCACCGGGCTTCTCTTTTAGTCTGTTCATTCAGGTCTGGCATTTCAGGTTTACGGTTACCTGTTTTTTGGCTCAGATTTTCTACATTCGCAGGCTTTTAAGAGTAATGGATTACTTCAGTTGCTTATGTGACTAAACGGTTTAAGAGCAAACAGAGTGGACTCGAACCAAGAATATATTCCTCACATGTATTTCAGGGAGAAAGCAGAGATGGCAAACTTTTAATTTGTCTATAAGATGGTTGTTTAATACGTATGTTTCTATAAAGTCGAACCACTCGTAGTAAAATCTTTGGTAGTATACCTACGTTGAAGAGTCATAGAGCAAGCGCTTTCATCAGGATTTGCCAGTAGTTTTATGCTGCTGACGACTTCTTAATAGCTAAATAGGCAGCACTATAAATACAGCTTTCGGGTACGATCCACACCTTGGGAAGCACTGTTCCATTCAAATAAATGACTGGAATAGGCTTGAGTGGATCAGAGAACGGGCAGCACAAGTACTCTGTCTTTTTTGAACTTATGCGATACTCATTTCCCTCCAGAGCGTCCACCCACATATCAAGTGCTCGTTGCAGGGATTTAGGATCCTCACTTATAATGGCTCCATCGTCAGCAAAGAATAACTGATGTACCTTGGGGTCCATCACTTTACCTTCATGCAGACAATCAAGGACTGTAATAAAGAGAAAGGACTTAAGACGCTTCCCTGGTGCACCCCGTCCTTGATCGGGAACTCTTCGGTTAATCCGCGGGGCATCTTACTCTTGCCTTTGCTCCCTCGTACATGTCCATGATAATCTGTACATTGGTTTCTGGAACCCCTCGATGTCTTAGCGCCACCCGTATCAGATCTGGTGGTTGTCTGTCGAATGCCTTTTCAAAGTCAACCAATACAATATGCAAATCCCTTAAGGAATCACGATGTTTTTCCATTATGATCCTTATACTTTGAATTGCATCTGTGGTTGATTTACCCGAGACAAACCCGCACTGATCATCAGATAGCCGTATTATTTTTCGCAGTCGGCCACCTAATACCCGCTCAACGATCTTCATGGTGTGTGACATCAGCTTGATTGAACGGTAGTTATCACAGTTTCGCGTATCACCCTTCCCTTTGTATACAGGGAGAAGGTAACTTTCCCTCCATTGATTCGGCATTGGGTCACCTCTCACGAATTTGGAGATCAGAATTCTGAGCCATCTGAACCCGATGTCTCCCATCTTTTTCGCGTATCACCCTTCCCTTTGTATACAGGGAGAAGGTAACTTCCCTCCATTGATTCGGCATTGGGTCACCTCTCACGAATTTGGAGATGAGAATTCTGAGCCATCTGAACCCGATGTCTCCCATCTTTTTCCAGAACTTTCGTTTTTTGGAGTATTTGACCGCCTCACTGACTTTTTCGACTGTAATGTCGGGTATTTATTCACAGTTAGGGGTGGCTCTTGGAATGTATAGCCGGGGAAACTGTTCATTTAAAAGTTCTTCACAATACTGCCGCCACCTCTGCAGAATTTTGTCGTCATCCACAAGAAGGTGGCCATGAGCATTGTTAATGACCTTTGGCGAACGAATCTCCTGAGCATTCCTCCTTCTTCGGGCAGCTATTTTGAAAATGGTTGCGCTCTTGTTCATATTGTGTCTTCGCAGCTCTTGGATAGCCTGGTTTGCATCAACAACCGGGAAAAATATTTTCTCCAGCTCCCGATACGGGCCCTCCGTACTCTCTGCTTGAAGCTGGGCGCACTTCTTCTTCGCTGTTTTCTTGCAACATCTGTATTCCATTTCGAGGCGAACTTTTTCGTCACTATTATTAGAGGGGCACTTTGACCAAGTTTTGAAAGCCGCTTTCTTCTCATTTATCACCTTCTTAGCTTCATCACTCCACCACCATGTTTCGTTGGCATGTTGATGGTGGCCTTTTGAAGCTCCTAGCAGTGATTTGGCCTTCTTTAAGCAAGTTCGCTGTAGGGAATCCCACATATTTTGTGCTCTGCACTCTTCATCCTCAGCTCCGTTGATGGTGTGAGAGAGGTAATTTTTCATTACGAAAACAAAAGCCTCGCGTTTTTCTTTGTCCAGATTGTACCACTTGATTTTCTCAGAGACCCTTGTTTGTTTGCTTTTCTTCGGTGTTTTCATAAAAATTTCTGTTAGCAGGAGACGGTGTTGCCGAGCGATTGCCTCTCCCAGGATCACTTTGCAATCTTTTACCCTTCATGAAACTGGCTACCAAATGGTAGTCAATCTGAGTTTCATCTCCACCACTGCTGTAAGTGATCAGGTGCCGGCTTTGTTTGATGAACATGGTATTGGTATGATGAACATATCAGAACTCCTTCTACTGTATGAATTTAAAGATGGATTACCCTGATCGGAATCTGAGCCAGAAAAGAACAGCAGTCGAGTCGAGTCGAGGATGCCTATAAAGCAATAAAGGGTCTGATGGTGGTACCTTCATTCCGAATGGCGACATTATGCTTCACTTCTCGTTGGACAAATATGCGTCTATATAGTAAAAAGGCTGCAGACAACTGATGTTCTTACGGGTCACTTCGCCTTTTTCCGCCATTTCAATATGCAAGGCTTAAGCGACGACACTTTCTACGGCGTCTGTAGTAAGGGTGACCATATTACGCAAATTTCTAAGAAAGCCTAAGAAATTCATTTAATAAGGCGTTGCTTCCTGGTTGTACAAGAGGTCAACATTGTTCATATCTACCCGGGCAAAACATAAGTACTGCAAAAAAAAAAGCCGCGAACCTCGTAAGTAGACCTATTTCACTGAATGGCTGACCTATCACCCATTTCCCCATACATCACACTATACCTGTCATTTTTCACATACATCCTGATATATGAGCCGACAATAAAGTGCCCATTTGAGCTTCCGAGAAATGCTGCGCAAGTCGTCGTCGTCGTAGTCGTCATCGTATAACTTCGTCAAATGAGCATGCATCAAAAATGTCATAAACAACCCAACGTCCCGCATCTGAACACACTAAAATGACAGCTATCCGCATACTGCCACAATATAGCGCCTCGTTGGCTGACTGTATTGATTGCACTTAAGCGAAAATTATTGACCAATAAACATTTATTATCCTTGTTTGGCATCGCACATCGCACACAAAGGCGGTAATGGGCCACAGCTCTCAAGAGGACAGATTCTCTTGGTCAAAAATAACGATGATAATGATGACTGCCATCATAATCATCATCATCATGATAATATTATTATGATCCCGTCATAAAAATATCATCGTTCAACATTTCTTGAATGACAATTACAAATGCCAACTGACTTCGATGAAAGTATCAATTCGGTGAGGATACATCTTCCAAAGCCAATTTTCCTTCACGCAAAGTCAGAAAACCAAAAAAAAAAAAAGACTCATGCAGCATTTGTTCAACATTCCGTCAGGTGTCTGAGGAATACCGGCTTTTATTGTGTGCCCTCCACCCTCCAGTCAACACCTAGTTAGTGCACTGTCTGTGCCTGTTAACACGATTTCCACTCGCTGGTTTATTGCAAATTTCCACGTTGTCACTACACGCGTTTAACTGCTGCGCTGCAATCGAACGATGAGTGAAAATGAAAACACACCGAGCACACGAACGATCAGCAAAAACTTTAAGAAATTACAAGGAAGGGCAAAAAAAAAAAAAAAACACAACAAACACTTTATGCAGCCATTTTGCTGCTGCTGCCAGAGAGATACATGGTCAAAATTACTTTTGTCGAACACAGCAACAAACCATCGGCCATTACACGCCTGAATGTCAATTGCGCGTGAACGCGAACGCACAGCCCCTCTGACGCTTCTGTCAATTGATACATTGCCATCGTTAAAATATTGTCACATAATTTCAGCGATTCTTCAATGATTCTTGGGGCGCGTTTTTCCTTCTCTCTCTTTAAAATTAATTGGCGAGCGAGAGTGTATCTTTGTATCTACGCTATGTGTTGATTTGTGTGCACCGCGCGCAAATTACAAAAGTTGCAATGAGGTTTTGACGTTTTTATTTTAATTTTTTTTGCTCAGATTGCTCATGCTGTTTGATGACGGACACGTATTTTGACGTCTGATTGCCGCGAGCATTGACAATGCAACGTCAAATATTTCATTCTTGTCGGGTAATTGTGTGCGTTTGTGGCGAATGTGTTTGCCCATATGTCAAAAGTGAGAAAAACTAATAAATTAACCGAACCAAAGTGGCCGAGAGTGGTGTGTGCATGAGCAATTATTGTTGGAGCAATAATTTATGGACGTGATTGAAGCGCGCTGTGAAATCAAAGTCAGTAAAGGCGGGCCTGAAGGGTGAAAATCGTAAACTATTTTCAGTCAGTGGAATCAAATCGAAGGTCTACTGATCTAGTCTTCGTTTTATGTCTAAGATAATTGCTGCCCACTTACCGGCATATTACCTGTCACTGGTAGATGAATACAGAGAGTGCAGAGATGAGGTTGCATAATGTATGTGAGGGGCAATAACGAAGATATCGCTCAGTCTATCACCTCTACATCATAATTGAGAAACTAAAAGAAGGGAACGGGAGACTACATATCTAAATATCTCAAAATCCCAAAGTATGGCATGATCAAGCAATACCATGAAAAGACAATGGGGCAGCGAATCTGAGATGTTTGTCATCAAAGTGTACCGACGGATAGACAGCTGAGGGAACATAGACAGCCATATTCACTTCAAGAACAAATAGAAGAAGAATTACAAAAAGAGACAACAGCTCGTCTCTTTGTAATTCTTTTTGTAATTCTTCTTGGAAACCTGAATTCAATAAAGAACTCCCTAAACTAAGGTAAACGAAGGCACTCCTTACAAATTTCAATCCAAAATGATTAGGTACAGGCTTCTCATTGGACACTGTAAAGTTAGGTCCAGAAAGCAAAGAGATAGTCGTATGTGGATTCTAGGATGAAACCGAACAGTCTCCGGATCAAATTTTAAGAAATTGCAGGGCTTTGACTCAGAGTAGAGTAAGCTGGCTGGGAGCATACCAGATAGAGAGTAGCTTCCTAACTTTAGATCTTCTTCTTCTTCCTCTTTCAGCGAGGCTATGATCCGAAAATAAGGGATCATAACCCTCGCACTTCTCCGCATTTCTACTGATCCGCCTGTGGGGTTCGCCTATTTGACCTCCGAAAATTTTGGATCACTCGGTTACTGAGGCCAATGAAATGCCGATGTCGTCGTATTTGTCTGATCCAGGCGTTTATAGGCCTGCCTTTCCTACGTCGCGATGTCTTTTGAACGTGCATTGATATTGCCTTTTTAACAGGGTTCAAATGATCTCTTCTTTGAACATGGCAATACCAGCTGAGCCAGTCGCGCTCTATTTTTTGTACGATGGTTTCCTTGATGTGAAAGCTTCCACGGATCTTCGAACTTCTTATTCGATCAAGCTTTGTCACTCCTGCTAACATGCGAAGCATCTTCATCTCAACTGCCGTTAATTTACTCTCATACGTTTTGTACATCGTTCAACATTGTGAACCGTATGTGAGCGCTGGACGCACAACTGCGGTGTAGAGCATTTCCTTCAACTTAGGTGGCATTTTTCTGTCACAGAAGATAGCGGAATTTTCTCGCCACTTCATCCACCCTACGCTTACGTGATGATTGATGTCGTCATCGCAAGTTGCTTTGCTATTGATCATAGATCCCAGATATTTGAACTTTTCGCACTTGGGAAACACTGTTCCATTCAAATAAATGTCTGGAATAGGCCTGTGTGGATCACAGAACAGGCAGCACAAGACCATTCTTGCTAGATTAGGCGTCAACACACCCAACCACTGCAGGAGCTGTTAAGATATAGAGGAGACAGAAACAATCAAACACCTCCTATGCGATTGCCCAAATCTTCAAAACCGCCGCCTCCGTCATATGGGAAACAGGCTTTTTGACGAACAAGGGGATTTCTTACAAGTCCCACTAAGGAACATGATAGGCTTCATGAAAAGCACAGGCTGCTTCACAACAGAACCGACCGCAAGATAATCGTTTAAGTTTAGGTACCACACTACAAAGGAAACACAATGGACCGAATGGCCCCCGTGATAAGCACTAAGGTGCACTTCCCTCCAACTTAACCTAACCTATTCCTAAATACATAAAACCTTAAAATTGAAGCCCACTTCACTATGAAACACACATACGGTAGTACTAAAATGGGACGCTTAGAGAGGAGCAAAGTAGTTTTGGTGGTTTCCATTTGGGACTTGTTTTCCTGTTTGGCATATATATGTTTGTACATATACATATATGTATATGTACATATATGTAAGATAATTCAAAGAATAACACTGCAGGCAATACTGATTCAACATTTGGAACTTTCATCTCGGCCTTGCTTTATACCATCATTGTCACACAGCTTTTGCTTTCTTGATTCTGTTGCTCACATCAAAAAAGTTGCCATTGTCGTCTGAAACAATACTGAAGTGATAGGAGTCTTTACTTGCATGGCGGGGTTCGTTTTATTTTGTTCGCACTGATTTGCATATTCCGGGTTTGACCGCTGATTAGCATCGTAAACGTTGTCTCACTTTCTGAGGTAAAATGTCAGCGCCATATAGCGCTGTTGTATCCCAGGAGACTGTCGAACATATACATACATATATAATCCTATTTTTTAAAAGAAACCTTAGATTCTGGACCACTCAGACTCGATGTGATCCATTGCACTACCAGCAAAGAACCTTGCTTTGGTGCATTGGTTAGAGAAATTTCGATGATATTCGTTTCCCTTTTATGCTCGGGTGGATGTTGATTGCTGCTTCCCGACTGTCTAGTATAATAGACATAAATGTTGAAAGTATGCGGCCTTGTGGAACTCCATTTCGAACTTCGAAACCGACTTACTTCCAACTATAGATTTTGAAGTCGATAAACACCAAATAAAGCGGATATCTGGAGTCGTCGCATTAGTCTATTGTAATTCGCAAGGATAACATGTTGAAACCTTGTTCGACATTAAGCGGTGAATCATGGTGTTCTTTGGTTTGAATTGCAAGGGGAGTACGATGCTTGAGGTAATTTCAAAGTAAGCTCTTTAAACGACCTACATAGCTTGTCAATAGATAGTCACTGAATGCAACTACGGTAGAGTTAAATGGAGCATTGAGGACGTTAATGACAAAAATTAAATGAAGGGCCTTAGTTATACTAGAACAAACTTGAAATCCAGTAAGTGAAGAGACCCTGCCTAACTTAAATCTGATTTAAAAATGAGTTACAGAAGCCCCGATTGCACTGATGTCTTTTAAATTACCTGACGTAAGAGCCCTTTTTAAAGCTAATAATGCCACCATCACTTGCTAATGTGCAACATCGGTTGCCAACTTCACCATGCTTCTCATTTTCACTCTTGATGAAAAGATACATCTCACCGACAAACTTGTTCCAAACGACTTCCCTCCTCGCTGTCATAATTCATACGTCAAATAGATAACACTCGAGCTACACGCATGCACAACAGATCTCTGTTGCCATCTGCGGGATACAGACCGACCGCGATGTCATTGCGCGTCTATTAAACCTCCATTTGTGCACGAGGTGTGTATGTGCTTTTCGCATGGTGGAGCCCGCAAGACTCTCACTCACTTGTTACTCGTTACCGGGAAAAACGAATGCACCACCAAGCAACCAGAAAGTGCCGATGAAAAGATACTGTGATGCGAACATATACCAGAGCGCGCAGAGCCGCCTGTTAACTCGCCACCACCCATGTTATTGTGACAACCACACGTAATTTATCAACAGATATTAAAACTGCAGCAAAAAAAAAAAAAAAATAATAATGAAGGTCCTCAGGTGTGTGTGGGCTTGTCCCAGCTGCAGTTACAATACAGCTTCAACTGCAATCCTCTTCAACTACTTTCATTTTAATTTGGTTTCTTCCCCACATGGGGTTGTTTCTTCGACTTGGCCGGAGTTGTGTATTTAAACGTCCAACACACACAGGCATCCCACCCCATGTTGGGCGTCATCGTCGACACCGCATAAAATTATGAGTGCTGTCGTCCCACACACTCTCGCGCACTCATCGCTGAGTTGTGTTTCAGTTTTAATCTTGGATACATCATATGCGGATTGAATTGCCGGGGGATTGCGTTTAATTTGACGAAGGAGAAGATTATCTATACAACAAGGACGTAGGTTGGACGCGAGGTTCAAGTGATGTATGGCCTTGAAGGGGAATTATTTGATCTGTTGCCCTGATAATGTCAAAAATTTGCTTAACATGTAACAGAAAGTGCGTCAGCTGTCATTTGTTGGCGAGAATGTTACTTAAATTGACATTTGGCTGTTTCTTTGAATTGTAAGCAGACGTGGATAAGGCAAGGCCCAGACAGGCTCCATGACTTTGCCATTCACCATGTAGTGCCGGTGGAATGCTTACAGTCTAGCCTCTAAGCAACCCACTGAACTACACTGCGGTCTTAGACTATGTTTTGTGTTCAGAAGTTTCTCAGAGGTATTCCACCAGCCAGAAATAAATCCATGCACAAACCTCTAGAACTTCAAAGATAAGAAGTTCCCGGCCCTAGAAGACGTGCCAAACGCAGTCCTTAAACTAGTCATTACGACAAGACCTGACTTATTTGTTGGCGTACACAGTTTTTGCTTAGGTAAAGGAGAGACTTCAGTGTAAGAAACACAGAATAGTGTTATTATTTCTACCCCCAATCTTGCATTGGCTTGTCGTCCACAATTTAAGCTCGATAAAGAGTTGGTTGTCTGATTATGGATGCAGCCCAACAAGAATATGTACTGGAACCGCTCCTGGGAAACATAAAGCATTATGACCTTTTGTTGCTCCGAATTCCGAAATTATTGGATGGATAAACACATATCTACAATGAAACTATACACATCGCCAGAAGTTAGTCAAAATTTGTCGCACTAAATTTGATTGAACATAGAACAGAAGCGGATTCCATCAGCCGCAGAAGAACTACAGAAGCGATTGTATTCGGAGTCGACTGTCACGATATATTGTTTGCGGGTAGAGTTGCGAGAAGGCCTCTCGGGCAGTAGCGGCACTATGTAGACTAATGCCAAATATTGGGGGACCAAGGAAGGCAATCAGAAATTTTCTAACGATCGTGAGTTAGTCAATACTCCTGTATGCGGCCCCAATATGGGCATCAGCAACGCATCGTAAGTCGTATATTAGAACGATGAGCTCGGTGCATAGAATCGGTGTATAATATCGATCTAGACGTGAAGAAGATCGCGGCACACGTTCCAAAGACATCGCGATGTAGGAAAGGCAGGCCTATAAACGCCTGGATCAGACAAATGCGACGACATCGGCATTTCATTGGCCTCAATAACCGAGTGATCCAAAATCGGCAGGCCTGCCGATATTTTCTGAGGTCAATTAGGCGAACCCCACAGGCGGATGGGAGGGCTATGATCCCTTATTTTCGGATCATAACGGCGCTCGTGGGCGCCGTGGGGTAAGTGGTTAGTGTGTTGGATCACTAGGCATGAGGTTCCAAGTTCGAATCCCAGCAAACACCAAAAGTTTTTTCACGGTCCAACCTCTCGCGAGCGTCTGACAAACAACCGAGAGTATTGTTGTCACGAAAAAGCTTCTCAAATCGCCGTTCGGATTCGGCATTAAAACTGTAGCTCCCTTCCATTCGTGTGAAAAATATAACGCACACAACATGAGTGGTTGCGAGAAGCTGGGCCCTGGCACTTTAAAGAGCTGTTGCGCCAAATATTTATTTTTTATTTAACCTCGCTGATAAAAGGAAGAAGAAGAAGAAGAAGAAGGTCTTGGATGTCTATTCTTGTCCTCTGCACATCCTCCAACACATTTCATATATCCAACGATAACAGTATACAGCCTGGAATGTTTTCTGGGTTTTTCCAATATGTAGGAATCTGTAACGATAACCTTGACAGCAGCCATGCTCTGTTAATAGCTTGTTAAGGTAGAAGACAACTTCTATGCGGTGCCAATTCGAGCATACTCTTATGCCCGGCATCAATCGATGGGTTCATCGTGCTTTCGCTGAATGATGCTACCTCCGCTACCATTCAGTCACATTTCGAGTTCTTTCATCTTTCTTGTTTTTCTAGATAACGTTCGGCTCTCCGATACCTATTATTGTATCGGAAAACATCAGAAAATACCAGAATTAGTTGCCAGAAGCAGTATATACGATCTCCATCGTTCCGCTTCTTTTATTCCGCGAGTGTTAGGCCGACAACATCCAACATCTGACTATTTGTTTCGTTGCAAGTGTTCGTTGCAAGTGTTTTCAATTTCAATCACGGTTCATTTTGACTCAATAAATTAGGCCCTAGCACAAACCCTTCTGAGACTCCATCGGAATGATGTGGAATGGGTTTGGTTGAGTGATTGGAGATGTCGGACGGAGAGATGGGCTATATGCCGACGTGTTTTTATTTTAGTCTGCAATGGACAACGGCAGACTATTCACACAGAATGGATTTTGCAGTTTCTTTTTCTTTGAAACAGAATCGAAGAATGTCACTAGGGCTTTAAATTTTGGATACAAGATCATGCGCGATTTTATTGCCTCCAATACCCTGATGTCAGTTTACCCAAGAAAGGCAAACTTTGCTGAAAACAGCAAGATGTTTCAAGAAATTGGGACAATCGTCTGAAATCAGGAAGGAGGTTGGGGCCAAAAATGCTTGCATCAACTCCAAACATCTTTGTAGCATGCTCATCGTGAATGACTACATATTGGAGTTTTATTTTCCCGTGATTTGCGGTCAAGGAAGGAGATGTGGAAGGAGTGATGGAAGTTAATGGTTCTTGGTTTCTGGATGGTTCATGAAGCCCGTGACATTGGTTGTAGGGCTGGATAGTGACTGGCAAATCGAGCCGAGGCCTGTTATACTTTTACCCACCAGTCTAAAGAAGCATACGTTAGTATTGGGGCGATTGTGGTTAGGTAGACCCAGTAAATCATTTTAGATATGAGGCCCCATTTTTTTAGAAATAGCCGAGATCAATTTCAAGGAGCTGGCGTGCGCCTTTGTGAATTGTTATGTTCAATTAAGGGTTGCAATTGGGTTTTTTATTTATTGTAACCCCAAGATATTGGACATCCTTAGAGAAAGGAATTTGAACTCCGATAATTTACAGGGATGAAAGTTTAAAGGAATAATGATGAGCATATAGTTTTATACTCATCATATGGTCAGATTGTCTATTCCCGATCCTGAAAAGATAGTCATTTCGTCGAAGGGATGACCAGCTTAATACATTTTTGACCAAATTTTCTACAAAACTTCAGAATATTCTAAATTTTACAACAAAGCAAAATTAAATCTTGAAAACACGTTTCAAACTTCGACAAGAATGACAATAACTTTATCAAAATGATAGCGAACATAATGTAGATGTACATAAGTCTAAAATTTGATCAGAAATTTGTAAACGGATCGAAAAGTGTATCTAATGCATCGACATTCTTTTTTTATGATAATTATTCTTAGTAGTTTATTAGCTATAACCAGAGGATGGCGCTACAATTAAATTGGGTAGCTTACGAGAAGCTAATCCCACAATTTCAAAAATCATAAAGTCCACCTTGAAGTATGCAGTTACCTTTACGGCTAGTCGAAGTCCCATAAAAGTGCCCAAAACTCATGCTGATTATAGTGATAACAAAACTGATACCACAAACAACTTTAAAATTTCCAAGTTTATGTTTCTAAAATCTTTAGTTAAACAAAACTATGCCTGGCGTCAGATTTTTAAGTGTCTAGGCTATAAAACTGTTTCACATTAAAATGCGTGAGAAAGGCCTAAAAGCTTAATTGTCATAGCTTAACCGATTAAATCTAATTAAACTCCAATCAAAAGCTACTATCTGATGAAACGATACGACACTCTAATTTGCGCGGCCAAATTCGAATCCGAAAACAAAGAATAAGAATAAGTATAAATCCCATTCAAGACTGCCGTCGACGTCGTCGCCACCGCCGCCTGTCTGCACAGTGTGCGTGTGTGTGTGTGTGTGTGTGCTCCTGCTGACCAGGGAGCCCTGAACAAAATTTCTCACACTCATCAGGAAAGTTACACCGTAGGAAATTTTTACGATTATTACCAGTCATCTCCGTCAGATACCTCGGCATCTGCATAAAACAAAATTTACAAACATTAACCCGTCCGTAAGGTCGTTAAAACGAATCAAATATCTCTCGTTTCGAAAATGAGAAAAACAAAACGATACACAACATCCGAGAGAGATCCGAAATAGATACGAGACGTACTCGTAGATACTTGTGATAGAGGTGGACCCCTTTGAAAAGAAATAGGGCCCCGATTGAACACCATCTCTCCGTGGAGTAGTTTGCCCAAAACAAGAATTAATAAAACAATAAAGCATTTTAATTAACGCGACTAGAGAAGGGTGAGAGATAGATACCTCGGTTTTCCTAATTTTCCGTCTGAGGTCCGAAAAAATTGAATCAAATCGGACGACGGACGCCGGGCGTGTCAGAAAAAAAAGGGCACTAGCTGTGTGTGTGTCTCTCTCTCTGTGGTCACATAGAGCAAGACCCCTCTGACGCAGTGTGGCGTCTACTTAATTACACTCGTTTCAAAAAGTCGGCCATAAAAAGTCAGTTTTCGTCTCTGCCACCACCTCCCACCTTGGTGTTGTGTGCATTGTCTTAGCCGAGTCTGATGGCAAACAAAACGACGTGATGCTCAGATGATTTAATTTCATTTGATTTTCCATTTTTATTATTTATTTCGTCGAGTAATTAGTTTTAATAGACAGACAGCAGCCTTGATTATTTATTGTGTGAGGGGGGTCAAGGGGCAGCAGCCGGGGGAAAGGGGCTTTTCACAATTCGTTAAGGCAGTTGATGGTCTGACACATGGGCTTTGTGGGGCTCTTTCTATGGCACTCGTAGCGTTTTACCTGTTGAGTTGGCGTGGCAGCACATCTGACTGCTGCTACTCTCGCCGATGATTGATGATGTATTAGCTTTGTTTTCTGCGTGTGCACACCTCCTCCTTTGGACGTATTATTAGGAGATGTTATATGGTCGTCCCGAGTGGTGGCAGAGGGGGAGCGAGCATCAAGCGAGAGAGAGAAAGAGAGATCAGTTGATTTGTCTTAATTTGTAGAAGTCAGTTTTAAGAAAAAGAAAAGTTGTTACCCCAGGCTGAGCGAGCCATGCTGGAGAGGAGTAGAGCAGACAACAACTCCACTTTGGGAATTATTACTGAAGGAATTAATAAATCACATGGCACTTATGTGTGTGCTTAGTGAAGGCTTTGGTCGGTCATCGTCGTCGTCGGGTTTGGGTTGTTTCTTTTTCCTCATTTGGAAATGTCTGAGATTGTTTGATGGGGTGGGTATTTGGCGCCAGCAGGGAGGATTCCAATAATTGGTTTGGAATTCAAGAAAAAAGAAAAAAAGAAGGTTAATCAGGCAAATGAAATGTGTGCTACGAGATAGCTGAGAGTGTGTATTTAGAGCAGTGGGATCTATGAATGAGGCAATGTTTTTTGTCAGTTCCTTTTTTTCTCCTCATTCACAAGATAAATGTGTTTTTGTCGGGATGGAGGGATGGTAGGGTTAGATACGAGTCGCTTAAGACTCTGCAAAATTGTCAATAAAGGTTGGGAGAATGCAATCTTTACTGGGCAGTTTACATTGCCAAGTGCATTCGTAACACATAAGCTCAAGCAGAAGTCGCGACAAGAAATAGAACAAAATGCAAACTACTCTCCCGTGGCTAATTGTTGAAAAGAGTCAATAGACCGTGCCATTCCATGTTTGACGTCAAAATTTGATCTCAAATTCAAATTAATTGCACGTAACAGCAGAGTTTCTCAAATAACAAAATAATTAAGTATTTGTTCACAAACTTATAAACTTCATCAAAATAAGCAAGGACTTCCAACATTTTTTAACTTTCCTGACAAAGATGTCTGAATGTTGAACTTTTCACGACAAAACTCAACAAAACAATGTTTACAACGATTGGTTAGATTTGTCCTGGTATGACACCTTGTCATACTATCTTAAATCTCAGAATTTGTAATGCAAGAGCAATTTAGTGTAACATTTGGTCAGAAATTTATTGCAACAGAGCAATACTACATTGTCACGCTTAAAATTAGTCGGCCGATTGTGCTTATGTTTGAAATGACTGTGACAATTATATTCTCTCATAGCTGTCATTTAACCCCACAGGCGGATCAGTAGAAATGCGGTGAAGTGGGAGAATTATGATCCCTTGTTTTCGGACCATAACCTCGCTGATAAAAGAAAGAAGAAGATAGCTGTCATTTAACCATGGAAAAAACTACACGATTCAACCAACGCGTCGAATTGTGAAAATTTATTATAAAAATTCGTGATCTGTTCACCAAAAGATGGTCAGTAAGTTCATCTTGCCGTGATCTCAATTCGACGAATTATTGCGAAATTAAAGAAACTGGTACAGTTGCTATTCGAACAGTCCCAGCGCGTTGCCGTATTCCTCGGTCGAACAAGAGTACGGCTTCTTTTCCTGAACATGTGCGTGAGAACAGAAACATCTCAGTTGTTCGTTGTCCACAAGAAGTGGGCCTCAACTTAGCGAATTTTGCGGAAAGACTTGAGTTTTTATCCATACAAGACTTAATTAACTCAAGAAGACCGACCACAGCATGCATCGAACGAAAACGGATCCCAATTTTGATAAAGAAATCATCTTTAGCGACGAAGCGCATAACACTGGCAGTAGCTTGGTCATATGGCTGGAAAAATTGTTCGTTCTGTTGATGATGATCTGTCTATGACATCGGCTATCGGGGAAAAAATACTGTGAATCGAAAGCAAAGACAAAAATTTTTTTTTTTTTTTTAAATCTGCCCAGTTATCTGGACGCCACCCCTGGAGTTTGTTTGAAGCATAAACAACTGAGTTTCAAACCACTACACCAAATCGGTTTCTCTCTATATATATCTTTTCTAACTCCCGCACCCCTTGAGTGCGCGCAAATTATATAAAAAAAAAAAGCTTCGTTAATAATCAAAATTTTCGGATTTGGGTCGATGGCCATCCACAACAGTTTCAGGAGCTTCCTTTGCATACAAAAAAAAAAAACGACCGTTTGGCGTAGATTTTGTTCGGGCAACGCCATCGGATCATACGTCTTCCGAAATAAGAGAGACGAGGGTGTAACTGTCAATGGTGAAAGGCATCACGTGATGATAACCGATTTCTTTTGGCTTGAGTTGGATTATACTGACATAGACAACCTGTGGTTCCAACAAGACTGTGCTAAGTGCCATAGACCGAATGAAACGATTGAGAAAAACTTTCCAGGTCGTGTTATTTCGAGATGATATTTGAACGCTGTTAGGCTTTTTTCTTAAGGACTACGTTAATTCTCCTGCCTAAACCAATAAACTTGCAACAATTCACGACCTGGAGAATAACGTCATTCAAGCCTTTGCTTACGTTCAGCCCGATTTATGTGGAAGAGTCGAAATCGAAAATTGCTTCTCTCGGATCGCCTACGCCAAACGAAGCCGTGAAGCCCATTTGAATAATGTTATTTTTGAAACATAATGGCATTGAATGTACTTTAGTCCACATTAATGATTTCCGTCATAACCCTTACACAGTACTTCTTATTAGAAGACGTTTATTAGAATCAAAAAAATAAAAAATGTAAATTAGTGAGACAACACAGCAAACTAGGTTAAGGCAGATATGTAAATCAACATTTAAATTAAAATGTAAGAATTTCCGAGATTCGTTGAAGTGCATAGGAAGTGCCTAGTTCGAATTGCAATGTGTCGAATTATTTGACAAATAAAAGTTTAAAATTTGTTCAAGAAAGAGAGAAGTGAAACAAATCATTAGACAAAGGCACATTAATTTTGTCTGAAATTTTGACTAAACTGGAAACGGATTTCAAAACTGTTGACAGAATGTATATCTCAGCAAAACGTTGTCACAAAATTTTGAAATTTGTTCAAATCATGAAGTATGTACATCGGTTTACAAATTCTTTTACAGCAATGGCAAAAGCCGCCAGCCAGTATGACAGTTTTAATTTGAATATTAAATCGGTTAAAAAATAACAAAAAATAAGCATAAAATAAGAGTTGATTGTGTTGAACCATATTTCTGTATCGCACCCTGAGATGACAAGTGTCGTAACTTCCAAAATCACAATTTTGAGATTTTGATTGGTTCTCATGTATTATTAACAGTCTTTTCATTGGAACCCAGTTGTAGCTTCATTTCTTTTAAGGTTAGATCCTTTAACCCCTCGGGGGGCATATGGCGTCAACCACGCCTGCGCGCCATCTTGTTCGAAAATCTGCAACGCGTTTGA
The DNA here is from genome assembly GCA_945910035.1 of Brachypalpus laphriformis. NCBI lineage: Eukaryota > Metazoa > Arthropoda > Insecta > Diptera > Syrphidae > Brachypalpus > Brachypalpus laphriformis. Next base: position 111,680,247 of record OX246753.1, on the reverse strand, counting down.
GCTGCCTCCAACTCATTCCTTAAGAGCTCGATACCTCCTCAACTGTTCTGCGCCACGTTTGCTTAGGGCGTCCCGCTATTCTGCGTGCCTGGGTGAGCGGATTCCACTTGGACACTGGTGTGTCCAATCCATTGCCACTTTCTTCTTCGTATAGTAATGCTTATAGGTTCTTGGCCCGTTCTCAGATAAAGTTGTTCATTGGAGATGCGGTTCGGCCAAGAAATCCTCAAGATGATTCTTAAGCATTTGTTTGTAAAGACTTGCAGCTTAAGTGTGTTAATGGTGTCAACTTCCAAGTACTGCATCCACAAAGCAGCACTTATTCTACGTTGGGGCAGAACAGTCGCAGCTTAGTTCTTAAGCTGATAACATTGCTTCTCCAGATTCTGGATAGCATTCCGAACGCAGCCTTAGCCTTCCCGATTCTGCTGCATACATCCAGTTCGGTGCCACCGCGATTAGCCGAGACGACACTTCCTAAATATAGAAAGTTATCAACTTTCTCGACTTCCTGTCCGGCAATGTTAAGTTGAGCGCGGGTATTGGAAGTGCTCAGGTCTTTTGTTTTGACTGTGTTTATTTTTAGCCCCACTTTGTTTGCCTCAGTTTCTAGATTGTGGGCCATCAGATGAAGGTCCATTATCCGATGTGAAAGTAGACAAACATCGTCAGCGTAATCTAGGTGTTTAAGGTAAGATGTCATAGTCCAACGAATTCTATAGTTACCTTCCGACAATGCTGCACGGAGTACATCGCTGATAACCATTAAGAACAATAGTGGCGACAGTATGCACCCTTGACGTACTCCACTTTGGACTTCCAAATCCTCCGACGCCTTACCATTGTGCACCACGTGGCACTTACCGCCATCGTATGTACCCTTGATAATAGCTATAAGTTTTTTTTGGAATGCCTCTCCTGCGCAAGGCCATCCAGATAGCATCTCGATTCAAGCTGTCGAAAGCCTTCTCGAAGTCGATCAGCAGTAAATGTAGCGCAGACCTATACTCAACGCATTGCTCGATTATGGTGTTTATGTGGTCGATGCAGGAAGATCCAGCGCGAAAGTCTGCCTGTTCGACGTCGATAGTTGAATCTAAATGTTCCTTAATTCGTTCTTGAATTATTCTAGTTATTATTTTGTTTACGACTGGAAGAATGCATATACCTCTCCAGTTACCGCACTCCATCAAGTTTCCCTTCTTTGGAAGCTTAATGATCATCCCCCTTTTGTATGTTACATACCACGAAGACATGCTTTTGGAAGTTACGACACTTGTCATTTTAGGGTGCGATATATTGCTTTCTGTATTCTAATGCAGCCGGTACGTAGTAAAGTAGTACTTTCCAGTTATTCCCATTTAAGATTTGAATTACTTCATCCCGCGATAGCACAGACTGGCTCCAATAGAGTCTCCTCAGTTCCTGCAGAATAGGGCATCTTCCCAGAAAGTGGTATACATCTTCCTGTTTCTTTAAATTGCACAAAGAGCTAAAAATTGGCAAATCGTTCCGGTGAGGTCTGAAATTCAGTGCAACTCTCCTCTCACTTTAAAAGCTACACTCATCTGCTGTCAGAGAAATATTTTCTCTTCTCCAAGCTATGATTCAGAACTCTATATATACTGCGATTCGCGGATTGAGTAACCCTTTCCATTGAAGCCGCATGTTTCCTTTCATCAAGGGTCCTTAATACATCTTCATCACTGCACTCTAGCTATTTTTGTCTATCCATCTTAGCGGCATGTCCACATTGCAATATTCGCTGAGCTCTTTCCATTTACTGAACAGTAAGGCTTTTCTGTTGAGAAGATAACGAAACATTATTTTTGGAAGCCGGTGGTTAGGCATATCTACTACTTTTAGGATATATCGCTCATTTACTTGAAGACTGTCATAACTCAAAAAACGCTATTATTGAGTTAATGATGCAGAATTATTAATTTTATCATGCTTCATATTAATACTCGTATCTTGTATACTCTCCGAGTTAGAACTATAAGATGTCTTCTTTTTTCTGCAAGGTGGTAGTCAATTGAAAACTTTAAACGCGTTTTCTGCAAAATCGCTTTTTTGAGTTATGACAGTCTTCAAGTAAATGAGCGATATGTATGTACTTGAAGTGCAATTCCAAGTCGTAAAGGTTCATAGTAGGCAGTCCTGTCTCTACATAGAGCATATCATTTGGGATGGTTACCGGAAGTTTCAAGAGGATCTTTAAACAATATTTTTGCAGCGCCTCGACTTCATCATAGTACTCATAACATAATTGGTTTTGCTGTGGCTTCAAAGAGTTTATATTTCACTTTCGTTGATACATTGTTTCTTCCAAAAACCCTTTTCCAAGTGCTGCTTATGGCTCTTTTTGATTCTTTCAGCTTCTCCTTTAGATGACTTATGTACGATAGTCTTGGTGTAAGTGTTACCTCTAGGTAGTGATATCGCTTCACTACTTCCAGCTGCTCATGAGCAAACGACTATTTCTCCTCTCTAGTGAACCTTCGTGAAGTGTTTCGAAATATCAAGACTTTCGATTTAGAGCTGTTTACACTAAGGTTTCATAGCTTACAGAACATGTTTGGCAATTCTGCGAGAATGACGATATCGTCAGCATAGAAGAGTACTTTGGTGATACAGTCCTCGAACCCCACAGGCGGATCAGTAGAAATGCAGTGAAGTGGGAGGGTTGTGATCCCTTGTTTTCGGATCACAAGCTCGCTGATAAAAGGAAGAAGAAGATGATACAGTCCTCGAACGCAATTATACCTGGTAAATGGGATGTTAGAACATCTAAGTATAAACTAAACTACAGCGGACTTACCATGCAGCCTTGTTTGGCTCCTGTATTTGTCTCTAAAGTAGCAGAACTTTACAAAAACAGAAACTAGATGTCGACATTTTTACAATTTTTTCGTTCAACTGCAACCATAAATATCAGGTATTTGACTATAACTAAAGAATACAGCAAATTGCTTGAATTTTTAGACTTAAAGGATTGAAATGTTGAGAATACTGCTGCAAGATTCTTTAGATGTTAAAATTGTCATAATTTTGACCTTAAGTGTAGCAAATATCCGAACTGTAGACGTATCGAATTCCCCAGCCTGTTCTAAATATCAAAATTGTCAGAATTTTCCATTGAAATGATACAAAAATATTCCAAACAGAGTTGTAAAGTAAGTAAGTGACACATGACTTAGATTCTGAAATTCAACTTGAAAACCAAATCCGTCAATCATTTTCAAGTCTTGAAGTTATGAATCAATGTTGTCAATCAAAACGTTTTCTTTTGTTGATTTCGTCGGATTGACTGAGGTCAATCGTGTGGGCGCCGTGGCGTAAGTGGTTAGTGTGTCGGATCACTACGCATGAGGTTCCAAGTTCGAAACCCAGAAAACACCAAAAAGTTTTTTCACGGTCCCACCTCTCGCGAGCGTCTGACAAACATCCAAGGGTTTTGTTGTCACGAAAAAGCTTCTCAAATCGCCGTTCGGAGTCGCCATTAAACTGTAGGTTCCTTCCCTTCGTGTGAAAAATATAACGCACACAACATGAGTGGTTGCGAGAAGCTAGGCCCTGGCACTTTAAAGAGCTGTTGCGCCAAATATTTGTATTTATTTTGTAATCGTGTTCATTGAAGTCAGTGAAGTCATTGAAGTCAATTCATGAATTAGTGTTGATTTCGTCCTCATTGAAGTCAGAGAAGTCGTTGAAGTAAGTCAATTCACATCCTTCTTTTCTGTAATAAAAACATGCCCTTTTCCAGAAACTAACAAAATAGCATTACAGCTGAATTGACTTCAATGGCATCAAAGGCTCCAATGATTTCGCTGACCATAATAAATGTAAGTGTACTCAGCTGATACCAAACAAACATCAATGAATGCAAACAACTAAATGCCGGTTGCATACATTTGACTCGGCTTTTGATTACTAAATACGAGTACTTGAAGTCAATAAATTCAATGAATTCAAAGCGTATATACGAGAACCAAAATAAAAATTTGTTATGTCCATGCTGCAGAGTTGAGTTTACCCTAAGAAACTTAAAATTAATCGCAAAATTGTCGATATTCATCCGACAAAGCTTGAAATTTACCGCATTCCATCAAAACCTCGAACTGAACCCCAAATTGGCGTAACCTAACGTTATTTCGATCACATCGCCTAAACATTTCCCACCATTCAAACCCAGTATCCTAAGGGCTCATAACTCAGAAATTATTCTTTTCTTAGAAGGGTTCAGCAGCCAGTTTTGACTCACATCCAACGTTCCTACCACCGACGACGACTGGAACGCTCATTCACATTTTTATTAATCGATTTGTATGCCATCTAATTAGGCTATTAGTCCACTGTCGTCTACTATCGCCTTCGCAGAATTCCTGTGCAAATTGAAAACGAAACAAACATTTTTATCCCATGACACCGAGCACACACTCTCAGGCAAGAGACCTCCCCAATAGCGCCACACCACTTAACCAAGACCTCGCGCTACATTCTCACTTCCAGATGCCACCTTAATAGTATTGTTATCTGGTGCTAGTCAGCAAAATTGATACTAATAATCTTCTTTTCAAAAAAAAAATAAAAAATTCAACAAAATCTGAACAAAGGTTCATCCATCCCCAACAGCTCGCGCTCTCTGTCTGGCTAATGACTACGAATGCATCTCATTAACGAATCTCCAAAGATGCTGATGCTTCTTGTTGGTCAGAACCAGATCTATAAATATAATTTTTTTTTCACTCTTTTTCGAAGTCGAACTCAGAATCGAGTCGAGTCGAGTTGTAAGCGCTGAAAGCTAATCACGTCGTATAAGACGGATATTTCTCGCGTCTTAATGAAGGTGATTAACTCCGGAGATAAATATTTAAAAGATCGCTCACACACACTCGCATCCGTACGATTGAGGAAAAAAATATTAAAATTCTTCTTTTTCTCCAAAAAAAAGGGGCAAACTAATCGAAAAAGTGTCGAAGACAAATGACGACGATTCCACCAAATTGTACGCGCTCTGGCTTGAGAGGGGGGGCAAGGAAAATCGCATGTGTGAGGTCTCTTGCGATGAATATTATTGTCATCCACCGCAGCCGACCGATTCACCCGGAATTGGAATCGAAATCGAGATACCTATTCACTTTGTTTCTTTCCACACGTTTTTGTTTCCTCGGCCTTTTAGGAGATTTTTATCACCAATTAAGGAGATTAAACGAGATATCAGCGTTTAAGCCTGGCTTCTAGGTAGCCTAGACACGCACAAAGCGTATCTACCTCACACACAGGTTGCTTTCGGATGCAGTGTGTAGAGGGAATATGAATTCAAAGATACATAAGGACCGCGCGATGCTACTACCACTACTAATTACCGTAAAACAAGATTAACAAGATTTTCAAGCCACCACCGAGAGCGCGAGAGGGACCCTAAAAAACAAAAAAAAAAGGAAAAGGAGAAAAAGCGGTCTGATTCGTTAATTATTCTGGGAGATAAAAATCTGCCTCTATCTCGCTCTCGCGCGCTGGTCCAGAATAAAGGATAATTAAGTGATAAATAACTGGAAATGGGTGTAATTTTCAAACTTATTTATGATGTTAATCATGTTAGCCTTAAGAGACAAAAAAAAAAAAAAAAAAAAAAAACAGTCGACGAAAGGAGACAAATGTGGGTGGTCTCCTCATAGCCATGGGGGGCTGATGCTTTTGCGGGGATTTGATCGCTTTATTGTTTGACATTGAGATGGGTAGAGGGACTATGTATATAGGCGTAGTATATTTTCTGTCACATGCCACAGTTGGACGTACTAAATTGTGTTTGTTCTCTTTCCAGACTATACTCAACTCGATGCATAAGTATCAGCCGAGGTTTCATTTGGTACGAGCCAATGATATCCTGAAACTACCATATTCCACATTCAGGACGTATGTGTTTAAGGAAACAGAGTTTATAGCCGTCACTGCATATCAAAATGAAAAGGTAAGTTAACGAGGTTGTCACAGCTATGATGCTGAATCTAAATGCTTGTGCATCTTACAGATAACTCAATTGAAAATCGATAACAATCCGTTTGCGAAAGGCTTTCGAGATACTGGCGCTGGAAAGAGGGAGAAAAAGTGAGTACCAATAAATTGTATCTTTGTTTTGCATGACCTATGACCTCCAGGGGAATGAGCACAATTTGCGTTTCAAACTAAAACGTTTATAGCTCAATTAATACATTGACCCACTGACTGACTCGACAGAATCGAAGGTCCTTGTAGACCCTGGGCGTAGTGATCTTGACGATGGAACTAGATGGAGTAAATAAAGTGAACGACTGTGTCTCGTCTACGAGTATATACAATATATAATATACAAATATAATACATATTTCGAAAACTTGACGTGTCATGTCCTTGCATATATGAAGTATTGATTGACCTTAAATAAAGTTGGTTACATATGTAGATATAAAGAGTCGTTCAGCATCTATGATAGAACTTCGACAGCCGACTGCGGCCATATTCGATTTTGCTCTCATTCTGCTGTCGTTGTGTTCTGCCATAGGCACCATTTTATCATGGGGCGCTGCACGATTCAACAACGCATCGAAATTGTAAAAATTTATTATCAAAATTCGAGTTCAGTTCGCGGAAGTTTCCGCACGGCCGTAAATCGTTCGCATTGCGTCGTAATCAACGTCCTTTCAAGCTCGCCATTCGGCGAATTATGAAGAATTTCGAGAAAAGTGGTTCAGTGTTTGGTCGAGCAGTCCCAGTATGCCAACGAAATGCACGGTCGATCGAAAATATTACTGTGCTGGCATAGAGTGTGCGCGAGAAACAAAACGTCTCAATTTCGTGTCTTTCTCAAGAACTTGACCTTTCGTACGCTTCAACTTGTCGAATTTTGCGAAAATACTTGGGCATGTAAAATTTAAATTGTTCAAGAACTGCGGCCTACTCACCATTCCATGCGTCGAGCATTTTCGCTGATTGGGCTCCTGAGCATTTGGAAACCGATCCCAATTTCGGCTAAAAAACAATCTTCAGAGACGAGGCGCATTTTTGACGGAATGGCTACGTGAACAAACAAAATTGTCGATTTTGGAGCCGGCACTGACTGTCAATGGGGAGCGGTACCAGGCCATGATAACCAAGTTTGTTTGGCCGGAAATTGATCGTTTGGGTATTGGCGACATGTGGTTTCAACAGGATGATGCGAAGTGCCACAATCACTGGAAACACTGAAGATATTGAAGGCGAAGTTTTCGGGTAGCGTTATCTCACCAAGAGCCGACGTCAATTGGAAGCCAAGATCGTGCGGTTTGACGCCCTTAGACCCCGCCCTTTTTGGGTAACGTTAAATCTCTGGTCTATGCCAATAAGCCAGGAACAATTGCGGACCTTGACGACAACCTTGTTCGCGACATTGGCGAGATTGAGGTCAATTTATGTGCCTGAGTCATCCAAAATTGGACCTCTCGAGTGACCACCGTCAAGCAAAACTGTGAATGCTATTTCAACAATCTTCTTCTTTCTTTTATCAGCGAGGTTATGATCCGAAAATAAGGGATCATAACCCTCGCACTTCACTGCATTTCTTCTGATCTGCCTGTGGGGTTCGCCTATTTGACCTCAGAAAACATCGCCAGGCCCGCCGATTTTGGATGACTCGGTTACTGAGGCCAATGAAATGCCGATGTCGTCGCATTTGTCTGATCCAGGCGTTTATAGGCCTGCCTTTCCTACACCGCGATGTCTTTGGAACGTGCATTGATATTGCCTTTTTAACGGGGTTCAAATGATCTCTTCTTTGAACGTGGCAATACCAGCTGAGCCGGTCGCGCTCTATTTTTTGTACGATGGTTTCCTTGATGTGAAAGCTTCCACGGATCTTCGAACTTCTTATTCGATCAAGCTTTGTCACTCCTGCTGTCATGCGAAGCATCTTCATCTCAGCTGCCGTTAATTTACTCTCATACTTTTTGTACATCGTTCAACATTGTGAACCGTATGTGAGCGCTGGACGCACAACTGCGGTGTAGAGCCTTCCCTTCAACTTAGGTGGCATTTTTCTGTCACAGAAGATAGCGGAATTTCCTCGCCACTTCATCCACCCTACGCTTACGCGATGATTGATGTCGTCATCACGAGTTGGTTTGTTATTGATCATAGATCCCAGATATTTGAACTTTTCGCACTTGGGAAGTACTGTTTCATTCAAATAAATGTCTGGAATAGGCCTGAGTGGATCAGAGAACGGGCAGCACAAGTACTCTGTCTTTTTTGAACTAATGCGATACCCATTTCCCTCCAGAGCGTCCACCCACACATCAAGTGCTCGTTGCAGGGATGTAGGATCCTCACTTATGATGGCTCCATCGTCAGCAAAGAATAACTGACGTACCTTGGGGTCCATCACTTTACCTTCAAGCAAATAATCAAGGACTGTAATAAAGAGCAAAGGACTTAAGACGCTTCCCTGGTACACCCCGACTTTGATTGGGAACTCTTCGGTTACTCCAGCGGGGCATCTTACTCTTGTCTTTGCTCCTGCGTACATGTCCATGATCATCTGTACATAGGTTTCTGGAACCTCTCGATGTTTTAGCGCCACCCATATCAGAGCTCGTGGTTGTCTGTCGAATGCCTTTTCAAAGTCAACCAATACAATATGCAAATCACTTAAGGAATCACGATGTTTTTCCATTGTGATGAATGCTATTTCAACAATATTATTCTTAAAACATAATGGTATCGAATGCCCTTTAGCTTGAAATAAAAAAAAAATCCGATAGACCTCAAACACAACGTGTTTTACTTAAATTCAAAGATGTATCGCGCTTAACGAATAATCCTTTATTACCCGAAGAAAAATCGGGCCAATGAATAAAGTATCATTCTACGGTTTTTTCGGTGCGCCATCTGTGAGCAAATAATGGCAATTTTGGGAGTATTGACATTGGTGTAAAACTTCTGAAAATGGTTGGTTTTCACATGAAATATTTTGGGTTTGAGTGACCGTTTGTACTTGGGCACAGACACACTTGACAAACTCTATTGAGATATCATGGGGCATACGTTGTATCATTGTATATACAGCTATGCTATGTTGTATGCAGCTATGCTAACAACTTGAATTAGCCACTTTCACTTTCTTACGAAGTGAAATATGCTTTTAACTTCAGTATTTACCAGGTCCCCGAAGTTGTAGAAGAGCGAAAGCTCCTATATAGAGCAATCTTCTTTTGTACATATATACATAGGTTAGGTTAGGTGCAGGCACACTTGGACCAGTAAAGGTCCATTGTGATGCCATGGATCTACCAAACGGAGCAATGGATGCTCATGACGCCTAAGGACGCCAAGTCGCCGAGGTCATCAAGGAAGGGGCCCCTAGATGAAGCATTCTTTTGCACGATAGAGATGGACATATGCATAGGAGGTGAATGATGGTTTCCTCCTCTTCCCCGTCCCTACAGCTCCTGCAGAAGTCGTTGGAGAGAGGACAAGTCTTCTGGCGGTTTGGGCTATAAGACAGTGTCCAGTGAGGACACCGATAACGTAGCTGAACTGCGATCGCTTTAGTTTAACCAACTTGGCGCTAAGTTTCTGGTACCGTAGGCTAGATCTGTCTCGAAATATGACACGTTGAGCCGTTATCCCATCTGTGGCTAGTCTTTCTAATAGCGTTCAGCTTTAATCGGTGCTTACATGTAGCGAGGGGCATACACAGAGCTTGCCTATCAGGCAGAATCCTTAGACTTGTAGCTTATCTGGCGGGCTCGTCCGCCCTGTAGTTTCCTGGAATGCCCCTGTGGCCTAGCACCCAGCATAGGTGAATATTGAACTGCTCTGTCGTCTCCTTTAGAGACAAACGGCAATTTAAGGTGTCCTTCGAAGTGAAAGAGCACGATTCCAGGAACTTGATTGCCGCTTGACTGTCGGTGAAAATGCTAATATCCCTGACAGAAAATAAGTTACATTTTAGCCATGGCAGGGCTTCCTTAATCGCCATGATTTCCACCTTAAAAAACACTGCAATGATCTGGGAGACGGAAAAAGATGCTCAGGTTGAACTTTTCGGATAAAACACCACAACCCACCCCACATTCGGTCCTAGAGCCATCTGTAGAAAAGTGAACTGAACTACCATCAACACGGAAAGAGTTGTCCGATTCATCCCATTCAAGGATACTCGTATCGAAGTTTCGTTCAAATCTCAGTTTCGGCGGGGTGTAGTCCGTATTTTCATGGGTGAAGTTAAGAAGTTCAAGGAGTGGTCAATGTGATAACTAAATCATTGCTGGGAGGTTTTTAGATGTATGGTCGCATTGGCTGCCAATCTGTTTGCCAAAAATATATAAGGGCAGCACATGGATCAAAATCTCCAGTGCCGCAGGGGGAGTAGTTCTCAGTCCACCACTGATGCACATGCATGCAGATCTTTGCATCTTAGCTAGTTTAGTGAGGTGGACAGCCATATCAAATGCAGACCATCTTACGATCACACCATAGAGTAGTATATGCCTGGTAATGGACACATACAGCCAGCGAGTGATTCGAGATTTCATACCCCAGGTCATACTTGTTGCCTTTTTGCAGTTTTGCAGAAATGGAGAGCTACATTAGCTTTCCTTACGCGCTCTAGTAGGTTGGCTCTCCAGTTCAGTTTTCTGTCCAAAATAAATCCCAGGTACAAAAAAAATAAATACAAATATTTGGCGCAACAGCTCTTTAAAGTGCCAGGGCCTAGCTTCTAGCAACCACTCATGTTGTGTGCGTTATATTTTTCACACGAATGGAAGGGACCTATAGTTTAATGCCGAATCCGAACGGCGATTTGAGAAGCTTTTTCGTGACAACAATACTCTCGGATGTTTGTCAGACGCTCGCGAGAGGTGGGACCGTGGAAAAACTTTTTGGTATTTTCTGGGATTGGAACTTGGAACCTCATGCGTAGTGATCCGACACACTAACCACTTACGCCACGGCGCCCCAATCCCAGGTACAGGTACTTTGCATTTTCAGTGAAGGTGAGACTGGTACCATTTATCGTAGGAGGGTCTAGGAGCGAAGCTTTATATTTCCTCGTGAAGAGAACGAGTTTTGTTTTATGAGGATTAACCCCCAGTCCACATTTGGAGGCCCATCTGGTGAGCCGAAAGAGAGCATATTGGAGGATTTCCCTGAGAGTGGGTGGGTGGTTGTCACAGGTAGCAATAGCAATGCTAGCATATGCAATTACTCTACAACCTGACATATCCAGGTTCACTGGTAGCTCATTTACTAATTGCACATATATAGCTAGACATAGGAAATTGAAGAGTAGTTTCTTCCATCCTTTTGTCCCTATAGCTTATACAGAAATATTTGAAAAGATGCGAAATCTGTTGGAACTTAGACACCGATGGTGGTACTGATGTGCGATCGTTTTAACAAAATCAATCCGTTAGATCTCATTATGTTCAGCTTAGGGTGGATATTTTTGAAAGAATATTTGCCGTGCCGTTCTCTTATTTACAATGAGATTCGCTTTACTGATTGCCTACAGCGTAAGGCGACGTTTACAAGTATTAGGCTGTTGCATAGGTATGAAATGACCGTTTTTGAAATGAAACTTTTAACACTTGTAACTTTTGTAAAACTTTGCTTTATTAATCAAAGTATTTGCCATGGGCTTCGATACATTTTTGCCAACGAGATAATAATGCGTTAATGCCTTCCTTGTTAAAACTACGATTCCTGGAACCAAAGAAGTCTTTAAAAGCATTTTGACATTTGCTTTGTCTCTATATGTTTTCTCCGCAAAAAATGATCCTGATGCTTAAATAAATGATAATAAATCGGTTGAGGAAAAGTCAGGGGAATCAAGTGGGTAAGGTAGAGTTTTATACGGTCATGCATATGTTGTAGTTTCAAGCTGTACTTCTCTGCATTTACTGTTTCACAAGGTCTTAGGGAGGTACTGTGAATAACACCTGCTGCATACCACGAAACCGTCACCATAACCTTTTCTAGGTGAAGACTTGGCTTTGGCATGCGTCTTAGTGCTTCATCAGTGTCAAGCCGCTGCGCAATTGGCCTTCGAAATCAACCATTATAGGACTAATTATATAAGTTTCGAGGATGATTATGTGGATTTAGGTTGGAGAATAAAAGGCTTTTGAGATTAATTTTGGCAAATACATTTTGGGAGTCGCTTTGCTTTTCATAATCGCGAACTAACCCTTACTCACTTTTTCTACAAAATTTATTCTTTCCTAAAATGACGTACTTCGTCGTCAAATTAAGAGCAAGCCTACGATGGGAAGGCAATATGTATCCCCTTAACATGGTCTAGGGATATATCTCCATACATGATAGTAATCTCTTCCTCCATTTTCAACATTCTTTCCTCTCATCCTGTTTTTCTTTTCAAATGCTATCACTTACGAGTTCTTCAAGCATTCAAACTTCAATATCCCAGCCTTTCTTGGTGTTTTTCTATACTACTGATGTTCATATTGCTTTTCATTGCGAGTTTTAATTGCCAAATATTCCCGTACTTAAACTTACGAGTACACTTAAGCCAGTAATTCATGATCATGCCTATTGTCTATTTCTAAATCAAATGATGCTAGAAAGTCTAGAGTTCTGTTTGACAAAACATCAGCTTCTTGAGCCAGCTGATCACACAAGTTGATCTTCTAGTCAGCAATGCATGTCATGCCTGAAGTCTTTGATGTGCAAACAGTTATTTCCCACGAAATAATGGTTTATTTCCTCAGCTTCTCTAATTACATACCTCTGCAGCTATCGGCCACAAAATGTGGTAATATCCAAAATTACAGTCCCGGCCAAACCGACATGTAACAGAAAAACCGTTTAACTCTCGACTACCTTCTCTGTAATTTTCCAAATTTAAAAATAAATACCTTGCCTACCACGCCTCAATTCTGGCCTTTGATCTAAAATTCATATGTGCGACTTTTAACACTCCTCCACCTCCACCATCATACCCCGCGGGTTGAACCACAAAAAAGAATTGCTACGCAATAGAAAAGAATGTGAACGGAATTCCATTAGAAGATAATTGACTACTATTCCAGCGAAAACTACCCCCATTCGGCAGTCTTCTCTGTGGTTAACCATTCTGTGAGCTGCCTTCGTCATCCTACCCAGCCTACATACATATGTACGATTTCGTGTTCGAAAGGGTAACGAAGCAATAAATTTACTCGAAATGAGCAAGACACGAGAGCTTACATGGCATTTCCATGTCATTGGACTGACAGCCTAATCTTTCATTTAACATCATCTCCTGGCTGACTTTCGTGTACCACCCCCGAGTGAGCCGGCTTTTTCTAACACCGAAAACGCGAAGAAATTATTTTGTCAGCTAATAGCATTAGAATGTGATGTTATGTTGGTGGTACCGGTGCTGGAGAATAAGCTCTCAGAGGCACCGCGACGACAAGTAGTGTGACATAAGATTCCACACGATCTTAAGAACGGAAACAGGTGGGGGAACGTGTAGGAAGGAATCCCTAATTTGATTGATTGATTTTAATTTCCTGCATTATCATGATCCCGTTCGTAATCTGCGTTGGAACTCCTTCCGTAGCTGAGATTTACTCAAGTCAAACAACGCATAAAAGGAGAGTAAATAGCACAAGTCACCCTAGCTTGACGGTCGGCTCGAATAAAAAAACAATTTTCCTCGAGATTACCGGAAATCCGATACACCCCCGGACTGACTGCCGGATGATTGAGGGTGAAAACCCGCGTCCGCACCTCACTCTTGGACAGGACGACATCCATCTCGTCCTCGTCCTCATCATCATCACAAATCCATTTGGACAAACAGATTGATAGAGTCTACAATTTTTGTGGCGAATTGAAACCCAGAAATGACATATCAATTTGACGTCCTGTTTTATTTTTTTTCCTCGTGTCCTTGGACAAGGGGATGACGATGACGGCAACCGATGATGATGATGATGATGATAACTTCTACCGTCATCATGGGGGTGGAATGACAAAGTCGAAACCTGAATCGCTTGACAGTGTGTCAGAGTCATTTGGTGAGATGTCAGTTAGCTTCTGTACTACTGCCAGTCCGGATGACACCTACACGCAGATAGTGAGAAACATGTGGGAGCTGATGACGGCGGTGGGAGTTTTAACGACTGAGTACACACAAACAGAAGTCTAAAATTTACTCCCACAAAAAAGCCACTCAGATACGAGCACAATGCACAGACAATGGGGCTTCTCTGCTTCGTCGGATGAGATATTCTGCTCACGACTTTGTACTTTCAGTTGGCTGATTAGAGTGTGGAAGCATTGTTTTTGACGTGCGACCACCGACGAGTAAGGGATGGAATTTTGAAATAGCGAAGCTGATAGTGCGGTTTCTTTTTTCTATTTACTTCGAGAGTATATGGTATACTGCGAGAGACGTGGAACAGGGATTAAGTTTTGTTTTGCATTTGACTTTTCTTTTGCAAACGAAAAAAATTGCTCGGTAAATGGTCACCTCAACTTCGACGAAGGTTGCTTTTGGAATAAAAGAATTTACTTAAAAAAAAAAAAATTGACCTGACATAAGGACGCATTCGAACGAAGCAAATGCTTAGATATATTTCCTGAAAAGTTTATCTGTATACAACAGATCCTTTACTTCGTTGTACATAACTACATTCGATAAACTACCAGTCCCTTTTCTATCCACTTTTCTGTAGTTCTTCAGCAACATGTTGCTGGAAGTATCGATAAGAATTAATTGAGTGAATGGCCAAAATCGGACTCCTCTTTGCTCAGCATTGCATTTCGATTGCATATTCTTCCTACTTTATCCAGTTGTTGTGTCCAATCCAACTAGTGCCCCATTTATGTAGCTCTGATAAATAAAGCTTCTTGATTTCAAACTTTATACGCACGCATGTATATTCCATCCTAATCTTGCTAAGCACCCCGGCTGTATGACCTAGAAAACACCACCTTCCCGGGACTACATAAGATTATTGACCTAATCTAAACCCTGCATTGCTTACACAAATATGAGTCATGTGAGGTGAAGAGCTCATCACAGGAATAGAACAAGTAAGAACTATCTATCTGCCTTTACAAATACAATGCTTATAATCTACATAGTCGTTTGTCGAAACTTAAGAACTGAAAGTTAAATAGATAGCTGAGAAGGTATTTGTTAAAGGCCCTGAGAATGCACAAAATTTGAATTAAATTCATGGGTATAAGCAAAGTTTGAACCTAAATTTTCTTTATGAGCTTCTAGACGTACAAACCTATTCAGGTTGTAACTATGGCGGAGTCTGGAAAATACAACTGCGTTTGTAAGGATGTTATGTATGAGACAGCTAATCATCTATCTTATTCGAACCTGAGACGGTTGCTTCTAATGTATCGGAACAAGCATCCTGGCATCCTCGATCACTTAGTCTTTGAAAAGGAGGTTCAAGCTTTTCTGTCTTTTCAAGCTCGATGTCGTCCATTCACTTGATGTGCCCGACCCAGTGCAGTCGTCTAATTTTCGCCTTTGCGATTACATCCATATCTTGATACAACTCATAGAGTTCGTGGTTGGAACTCTCCCTGGATCCGATGAAAAATTTTCCTTATACTGATTCTCAGGGCACGGGCTCTGGTTCCTGCTTATTATCCAACACTCGACTCGATAGAACTGCCAATTTTTGAAGAAGATATTTTTAAAGTAGGTTAAATTTTCAGCGAATTTCCAGGTGTCATTTGTGAAATTTGTATGCTCCGAGGTAGGTAAGCTTCTCAACTGTAGCACTGTTCCATGCAGCAGCAAAAACTAGTGAAAAAATTTTAACTTAATGTTCGATCTGACTTTGACAGGTCGTTGCTAGTGGAAGTATTTCCGTCACTTTAGCAGAATGACTGACCCCTCAAAATTAGTATAAAAGAAACTCGTTTCTGCTAGTTTAGTGGTTTTAAGTTGTCAGCTGTGACGTTTGTCACTGGTGGTGGTCAGATATTTCTTGGTTTGTTGGAAGCATGTCGCCTTCAAAACCTTCGCGCTTAAAGTGCCCGATGGCGTCGATATCATCCGCTTATCCCATCAACTGAACATGCATTTTGTAGATAGTTCCTTCCGTGTTAACACTAGTCGTGCGCACACGATTGAAAAAAAAAATACATGACAGCACCATGACACCGTGTATTTTTCAATGTTACGCGGTACATCTGGATTAGTTTCTTCGAAATCCCAAACTCGACCATGGCCTTGTAAAGTTCTAAACGATGCATGCTATCACACAGCTCGCATTCAATAAAAAGATGTTGGGTTTCGTCTAAAGCGTCGGTTTTTCGAGAATTTTGTTCCGTCTAAGAATTTGGTCGGTTGTCGATCAATAGAACTTCGTAGGGACCGATTTGCGTGAGTAAGGCGTCTTGAAACGTTTGCGTCTGTAGTACGCTTGATATGATCTTGTATGCAACATTTAACAGTGATAATCCGTGCTAATTCTTACAAGACTACGGTTGGAACGCCTTTTTCAAAGTTGGGACATATGGAACTGATATTTAGGCATGATTTCCGTCACCATACTTCGGTCCTCTGTTCCAATAGCAGGGCATTGGTCCTTTTCGCTAATCTTGGACTGATTCTTCTTCAATACTACCTTTTCCTCATTTTCCAATTACTATTGCAAATTTTGCTTGGATACATCTGATTCCACGTAGAAATGATGATGAAAGATGGTTGGTTAGGTTAGGTAAGGTGGCTGTCCTGACAAGGTCGGGACACACTTAGACCACTTGGGTCCATTGTGATAACAAGTAGAGTTAGGACTGGAGGAATCACCGGTTACCGGGGAACCTTAACGTTTCTCAGGAGGATACTGGCTGAGAATAGCTGTGCCTGAAGTGACTAGATAGGGTGACTGACTCAATCGAACCCCCTGTACTGTTGTGTAAGTTATATAGGCAGGTATGGGCAGGTGTAGAGATGCCTAAGCTTAATAGAGTGACTGATTCGATCGAACTCTTCATACCTAGGTGGACCGTTGAAGTAGTGGGGGATGCATAAGAGAAAACGAGGTGACTGATACAACCAAACCTTGCACTAATATGCAGCCGAACTATGGGAATTGGTTTGGCTAGGTAGGCTGACTGAATCAATCGAACCCTTAGTACCTAGTTGCACCGTGTAGGTGGGGTGCATGATTATGTGTGAGTTGATTGACTTAATCAATCTCTGTTACTCTTTACATCTAGTAGAAGCCAGATCTTTCTAGTCGATATACACGAAGCTAATTTATTCCATCTATTGTTTACAATAGGTTGCGCTTCGTTAAACATGCGAAGTTTTATCGTTTGTATTGCGGGTGCCGGTAGCTCTCTATTGGCAGTTAAAGGTAGTATGGCGCCTTGTTTAGCTAGTTCATCTGCTTTACAGTTGCCTGGAATATCTCTGTGTCCTGGGTCCCAGCACAGAGTAATATTGAAAGATGGTAACTAGTAAGAATATTTTTAAATGTTATTTGCACAACATCCATCTACTAATTTCAGTTTACTGAACTACTTACCAAATTTTAACACTAAAGAGGCCCGCAATCTCAATCTGATTCTTATTCTAGAAGGGCTCTCTCTCTCATGACATTAAGACCTTAATAGGTCGAATTTGGAATCTAGTCTAAAGTCTCTGTCAATGTTTCACAGCGCAATCAGTTACACTCTCAAGTGTCTATACTTCCTGACAAAACTTAGAACGAAATAGATCCTCCTGTAGTGAGCTATGTCTCTGTAGCTACCTAGCTCTATTGTCAGACGCCGTGTGAACGAGTAGTAAATATAAGACCCTGCCGAAATACTAAAAAAAAAAAAAAGAACACTTCTGGTTTTGTTTTAAAATAAACTGTAAGTCGGCTACCACAAGTAAATCTATAACTAAAGATTTGAGCCAATAGGAGCATGTTGAAGGAAGCTTACATTTTCGAATTTAAAACGCTACACTATTTTATCGACTGTCAGCGTCATACGACAGTAATTACATTGAGAAGCTTCAGAAAAACTGAAATGGCATTGGTGGTTGGTTACAGGTTGTATCAAAGTAAAGTTATTTGTATCATCTACAAGAATACATACAAAATCCGTCGAACAACACTTCTTACTCTCTCCTTATTTTACGTAGTACTCTTACGCGTTGAAAGTAAAACTTGTCATCATCTTCTATTGTGATCAACATCCAGACTAACTGAAACACCAAACTTGGTCAAAATTAGCTGAGCTATTTCTTGAATACAGGCGATTTTCAAATAGCGCTGCAAATGATTAAACGAAGCGCTGTTGTTGTGTAACGGACACGGGCTTTTCAACGCAATAACCAGTATAATATACTAACTGTCACACACCTGGAAGCCGGAATGAGTGTACATTCCTGCACACACTTCCGTTCGCGTTTTCGTTACACTCGAGCATGTGTCTATGCTAAACACTTCCGATCGCATTTTTGTTTCACTCAAGTGTGTCTATGGTTCTGCTACAATTTTTGCTTGTTTTCATTACACTCGAGTGTGTGCCTTTGTTACACACTCCCGTTCGAATTTTTGTTTCACTCGAGCAGGTCTCATTGCCGTTTGCATTGCACCCACCCTGATTCACTCATATAGGCAAAATATTAGACTTTGGTGACAGAAAACGGCGATATTGCTTCTAGCTAGTTCTGAAGAACGATAACTGTCGACATTTTAAAAGGTTTCAGCAAGAGCAGATGCCTTCGATTGCCCTAACTCTAACGGGTTTCTAAAAGACATAGCTAGTATTTTCAAATATTGTAACAAACCTTCGGATGAGGATGCCCTTGGTTAATTTGAGAGAATAGTTATTCGAGTGATCTTTGGTCCCGTGTGCATAGACGGCGAGTGGAAGAGAGGGTACAATGCCGAACTATACGGCCTATACAAGGACATTGACAGAAGAGTTCGCATACAGCGACTAAGATAGCTAGGCAGAGCCCAACGTTCCAGCCCGGAAAGTCTTCGAATCCACCGCGGATAGGCGGCGCAGTAGATGATGACCTCACGGTAGGTGGCGCAAAAAAGTGGAGGCGTACGCAACTGGAGGCAGCTGGCTCGTAACCGGCTTGGCTGGAGAGGTTTGTTGATTGAGGGCCAGCTCCACCCCGGACTGTAGCCCCACCTAAGTAAGTAAGTAACAAACCTTCCTCAGTAGTCAGCTAAAAAGCAGACTTCCCTAAAGAACATTCGATTGGTTCAATGACTACGTACTCGTTATGAGTATGTGGACAGTACTTCCAACAAATTACAGAAAGAAGGGTCTTTTAACAGTTGTAATTCTTTATGCCTGTGAGTTTTGTATGCCAAGCCATTCTTGATAGACAAAAAAGGAGAATCGAAACAACCAGCAACATTTGAATTTCAATACAGCAAACCGATTTACGGCAAATCACCCTCAGCTCCAGGGCTACTTTAAATATCGAGCATTGTTAAACTTTTTTTTTGTGAATTTAAAAAATATGCCCAAGCTCTTAGGCAAAATTCAATTGCAAACTCCAACCCAGCAGGAAATTTTTAAACGATCAAAATACACACCAGCATGACTAGCGCTCTGCCCTCTGGCCACATCCACAATCTACCCTCGGCAAGGAAGGGAATCAATTGTATACGAGCAAACAGCAAAAAGAGTCAAGCACTTCAGTTATTCCGCAACAAAGAGTTACGAAAACTAAAGAAAAATTAACAAAAAAATTTGTTTAAAAAACTTTTGGCGAGAGAACCTACAGAAGCGGTAGACGGTGAAAAATTTCCTCACAAGCAAAACACCGGAAAATCCTTTTCGCAACACTATTTCTGAGGTGATGCTTAATTACGTAAAAAAGGACGAAAAAGTACGAGTACACCACACCGTGATAATTGCACTAGACTACCAACACACTTTCACAGTACAAAATATAAAGTTGACAATCGCTCTATACTAGCCGTACGCACACAGTTGTTTCTCCGATCAAATGTTATCCTTTCAAATCCCTGTGGTGCTTCGAGTAACTTTAAGTCTAATACCATATCATTGAGCATTATAATCATAATAATACACCATCACACCAGGGGGATGGAGTTGTGAAACCACAGAGAATTTATTGGGATTATTGTAACAGTCGTTTGCTGTCTCTCTATGTTTGATGTTTAGATACACCTCGAGAGTGGAAGGAAAAAAAGGGTTCTTTCTGTGGTGCGGCAATAAATTAGCCCTCGAATGAGGAAAAAAAGGGTTCGCAAGTGGTCCTTTGGGTGATCAAATAATGGCATAGAGACGACAGGAAACAAATTGCCAAGGACTAGGTATCTACGACGCATTTGAAGTAATTAGCAGGGACTTAACGAAAGTATCTTTGTTTTTGGCTTTTGGGTGGCTTAAGTGGCAAATCACTTTGATGGGGTTTTGCTTGGGGTAAAGTCACCCTTGACAGATTAATATCAATTAGGAATTATTTGGAGGTTGTAGATAGATTTGTTGTGCTTTTTCATTTAATGACTTTCATCTGTGTGAACCTTGGATATTCTAATGAACAAACTCCCATACCAATTGTTGTTACAGGCAGGCGTTAATGTCGAATCGCGGGTCCGATTCGGATAAATTGAATCCGACTCATGTGAGCAGTAGTAGAGCGCCGCTACATTTGGGACATACCGGTCGTTCGCATCCGCACGACAATCAGGACGATGATGATAAGCTGTTGGATGTGGTTGGACCACCACAGAGCCCTTTGCTGCCTTTAAGTCATTCGCTGCAACAGATGCATGCGCATCAACACTCAGGTATGATTGACATTTTTAAGATACAAGTAATTTTTTTCAGTAATATTAGTGAAGTTGGTCGAGAATATTGAATAGAGTTTGACAGGACATTTCAGCATACAAGCTCCACACTATTCATCGGCAGTGTAGCAATATGTTAAAAGATATATTGCCCTTCTATGCTAGTCAACGGCAAATTTAAGGTTAAAGGTCCTACTTCCTTGGAAACCGGCGTACCCGAGAACAAATTTTCCTCTTATACAGACGTAAGGCTGTGATTGCGTTCACCGCTAATCACAACTCTGTTCTTTTCATTAATAATAAATGTTAGCTGTGATCTTAATAGTGATCACATCACTGTTGGTCTTGTTGGTCATCTTGTTTTTTTCTTTCTCAATTGCTCTCTGTGATCACTGGTCTACATCCCCAAGACGTGGACCGAGGTTGAAGTTGTCTTCATTCCTAAGGCAGGTAAGAGCTCGCATGGGGAACCAAAGGATCTCCGACCTATCAGTCTATCGTCCTTTCTGCTGAAAACGCTGGAAAGGCTGATTGATATTCACCTCCGTCAGAGCATTAGCCCGTCTTTGCTCTCCCCGTCCCAACATGCGTGCTGCAAAGGCAAATCCGTTGAAACAGCCTTACACTCGCTTGTGCGCATCATTGAAAAATCTCTGAGCATTAAAGAATATACCATGGTGGCTTTCCTTGACATTGAGGGAGCTTTTAACAATGTCAAACCAAAGGCAATCACAGACGCAGTTGCAAATCTGAAAGTGAATACTTCGCTCGGAGTGTTGATCAATCAATTGCTAACACGCAGGATTATCAACACACAGTTGGGTGGAGCATCGCCCAGACGACTTGCCTGTTGCGGAACACCCCAAAGTGGAGTTTTGTCCCCTCTCCTGTTGAATCTTGTAGTGAATGAGCTACTAGTGGACCTGGACAGGTCAGGCTGTAGAGTGATTGCCTATGCTGATGACATTGCGATTGCTGCGTCTGGCAAGCACCCAGACACTCTCAAGGAAATCGTTCAATATGCTCTCTCTCGGCTAACTTGGTGGGCTTCCAATTGTGGATTGGGGGTTAACCCTCATAAAACAGAACTTGTTCTCTTCACAAGGAAATATAAAGTTCCCCACGTAGACCCTCCTATGATTAATGGCACCAGTCTCACCTTCACTGTTAATGCAAAATACCTGGGTCTTATTCTGGACAGAAAACTGAACTGGAAAGCCAATCTACTAGAACGCGTAAGGAAAGCCAATGTAGCTCCCTATTCCTGTAAAAAGGCTATATGTAGGAGCTGGGGTATGAAACCTGAAATCACTCGCTGGCTTTACGTCCCGTTGTCAGGCCCATACTACTCTATGGCGTGGTCGTTTGGTGGCCTGCTCTTGACAGGGCTGTTCACCTCTCTCAGGTAGCTAAAGTACAACGATCCGCTTGCATGTGCATCAGTGGTGCACTAAGAACTACCCCCTCTGCGGCACTGAACATTATGTTCAACCTGTTACCCCTGGATATCCTCGGCAGACAGACTGCTGCCAGTGCGGCTATTCGTCTTAAAGCCTCCTCAGTGGTCTAGTTATCACATTAGCCACTCCTCGATTCTTGATCCTCTCAACTTCACACATGAAAACACGGACTACACCCCACCGAAACTGAGATTTGACCGAGACTTCCGTACGAGTATCCCTGAACGGGATGAGTGGGATGGCTCTCCCCCTGATGATGGAAATTCGGTGCACTTCTACACAGATGGCTCTAAGACCGAAGGTGGTGTGGGCTGTGGTGTTTTCTCCGATAAGCTCAACCTGAGCATCTCGTTCCGCCTCCCTCATCATTATAGTGTTTTTCAGGCGGAAATCATGGCGATTGAGGAAGCCCTGTCTTGGCTGAAATGTAATGTATTATCTGTCAGCAATATTAGCATTTTCACTGACAGTCCAGCGGCTATCAAGTCCCTGGAATCGTGCTGCTTTACTTCAAAGACCGTCTTAGACTGCCGTTTGTCTCTTACAGAGATGACAGAGCAGTTCAACATTCACCTATGCTGGGTGCAAGGTCACAGAGACATTCCAAGAAACTGTAGGGCGGATGAACTCGCTAGACAGGGTACTACTCTAAGGATTCTGCCAGATAGGCAAGCCCTGGGTATGCCCCTCGCTACATGTAAGCATCTACTGAAGCTGAACGCTATTAGCAAGACCAACCTTAGGTGGGATAGTGGCTCTACGTGTCACATTTCGAGGCAGATCTGGCCTAAGCTGGACCAGAAACGTAGTGCCGAGTTGGTTAAACTAAAGCGATTACAGATCAGCTGCGTTATCGGTGTCATCACCGGGCACTGTCTAATCGGCCAACATGCCAAAAGACTTGGCCTCTTTTCCAATGACTTCTGCAGGAGCTGTAAGGACGAGGAGGAGGAGGAAACCATTCTTCACTTCCTATGCACATGTCCTGCTCTATCCCGCAAAAGAATGCTCCATCTAGGAGCTCCCTTCCTTGACGACCTCAGCGATTTGGCGTCCTTAGACGTCATGAACATCCATCGCTTCATCAAAAGCTCCGGTTAGTTTTATTAGTCCCTGAGTGGTCTAATGGTAGATCCTTGGCATCACAATGGACGTTTACTGGTCTAAGTGTGTCTGCATCGTGGTGCAGACAGCCAATTTAACCTAACCTCTCTGAGATCACTGCTCACTAAAAATCACTCTTTAGCCTATCTCTACTATTGCTATTGGCAGTATCTCAGAGAGATTGTTCTTGCATGAATTAATGCCTCGATACGTTCTAATTCTCGATACTTATAATACCCTATGTGCATCCGTAATTATGGGTTTCATGTTACTACAGTCATTGCCCATGTAAATGAATAGTTTCTGATTGAGATTTCCAAAAGAAGGAAATCTATACTTAAAGAAGACTGACTAGAATCCGCTTCATAACTTGTGTGTCTAGTCTAAGTTACATGGCTTCAACATCAAGTTTACAATACTTTTAGCTGAATGACATACCTGCAAAGGGCTGATCATGTACCCGACAGAAGGTTAGAGATGCTAACATTTCGTTAAGTTTCCACTTGGCTTGTTCCATAAAAATATTCAGCCATCTTAATGGCCGCTTAGCTGTGATCATACATGGTGATGATCTACCTGACTATATGGTCATTCTAGACTAGTCCTCCTGGTAGACGGCCTTAAGCCAAACCATAAACCACTATGTACATATATACTATTTGTGAACATTATATGAAGTTAATAAAAAGTCTATCTAACTAACTATCTAACTAACTAATCTAACTAACTTCTGGACTAGTCTTGCTGTCTGCATAATGGCTCATGTCTAGGCTCGACACTCCAGGTCATTAGTATTAACGGAAATCTGATTTATCCAGTCACTTTTACATATCCGGAATTCTAGAATTGAACCTCTTATTAGTGTCGGTATCAGGCAGTTGTCCAGCACCCCTGTCACTACAGGATGGAAGAGTGTAGCTGCTGACAAAGCAAAGGAAAGTTCGTCGAATGGTCCTGCGAGATATCGTGGAATACCTTTCAGAAAAGAATTTAAAAGCTGTCTCAAGAAGTGTTTTCATCACGATAAAGGATGAAAAAAAGCACCAAGGATGAGGCACTTGATATTATAAGCCATGGTACATTTCTGACTGAAATTCTCTAAATTAAATCGGCGCACTTAAAGCAGGCACTCTGACCCTTCCGACCAACTTCACATAATCTAACACCATGAACATCCACTAACCATCCCTCACCTTATATATTTTTTTTATAAATTCAGATATTACAACAAAATTTTTAACCAATTTAAAGCCCTTGCAGCTTGGTTTAACCACTTGGCCGGTGCTGGCGACCATTCAAACGAAGATGCAATACGACGCCGCCTGCAGTCAGACGACATCGAACGCGACGGCAGCGATTCTAGTTGTTCGGAAAGTGTTGGCGGCAGTACGGGCGGTGCATTTCGTCCCACCTCATCGGGAAGTCCCAAAGAAGCGCATGGCGCTGCCGGTGGCTCCTATCCAGCACCGAATATATCAGTGGGTCCACCGATACATCCATCGCCTCATCTATTGCCTTATCTCTACCCACATGGATTGTATCCACCACCTCCGTTGTCGTTGTTGCACAATCCAGCCGCTGCGGCCGCCATGAATCCTGGCCTCAATCCGGGACTACTGTTCAATGCACAGCTGGCGTTGGCCGCGCAACATCCCGCCTTATTTGGTCACTATTCAGGACATTCGCCAGTGTCACCGTTGCAGGGCCTAAAGGGACACCGTTTTGCACCGTACAACCTGCCTGGTAGTCTAGGCTCGGCATTTGATGCTGTAACGCCCGGCTCGAACAATCAAAGGTGTAGTGGTACCGGTGGTAGCTCCGGTGAAGGTCCCAGCATCAGTGGAGAGAACGGTCCAAGAAGCCTTAGTTCAAGCCCATCAAGACATCAACGTGCCTCTTCGAATTCACCTCCCACACGACCGATATCCATGTCACCTACTACACCGCCATCACTGCTAAAGCAGCGGTCTAGTTCACCGTCGGAGCTCAAGAATATCGAGAAAATGGTCAACGGGCTCGAAGTACAGCACAACGGCAGCAGCATGTGTGTCAATAGCTCCATGGAGGAGAGTCCGCTGCATCATCATCATCATCTGCATGGGAGATCAGGGAAGCAATCTCCGCAATCGGATCAGTGACATTTGTATGCCGCGGACGACAACGACAAGTCGTCCATTATCGATCTCGATGACGTGTGACACACCGAATTGTAAGACAGCCGGGTTCCCAAAAAAAGATACCATCTTCCTCACATACACACCCTAACACGTAAGACTTATCCAATTCACGAGCTAACCGTATAGACATAGAGGGCGCCCCCGCACGATCACACATGTGTACATAGGACCGCATAGCATTTTGTAGATACAACAAAGTAAATCAGAAAAAAACACAAAAAAAAGCAGTAGGCGAAGAAAGAGAGTTATTATATTTTTAGGTTTTAAATTGTAAAATAATAAAAAAAAAAAAAAGAAAAAAAACTAAATATAAATTTAAAACAAAATCAATTTTATCAATTAAATCCGATCGGAGAGTGAGTTTAATAAGCGGTACTCGCCTTCAAAAGTGAGCACTGTCTTCGTTGCAAGGCAATTTTTTATGCAATTTGGGTGTCCTAGAGTTTATTTCTTTTAGGGGTGGATCAAAGCGGGTGTGGCTGATGTAAGACTACGTCAGTGAGCTCCGCACTTTTAAGCAAATCCTTTTCTGTTTCTAATTTTCTTTCAATCGGCCTAAAAAAAAAGTTTTTTTAGAACAAATTACAGGAAACATGTTGCTGAAACATTGCAGCATTGAGGTTCTTCGCACAACACGTGTATAAAAGGCTAAAATCAGACAGTTCGTTTACCGCCCAATGTGTACTAGCACCTTTACTTTCCTCCTTCTAAATTCCACTTTATCCATCGAGAAAAGTAATCGGAAACATGTTGCTGAAACATCACAGAAAACAATGTATAGAAGAATGCAGATATGTCTAAAGGAGAACTGTATCTATATTTATGATAGATAGGTAGCTCATCATTATTTCTGCTGTTTTTGGAGACCTACTTATACTATGACAAATTTCATGAAGCTTTCGAGCATCATGATACTCAAACATGTTGCTGAAACATGCCACATTTTATGGAGAATCTGGAATCTATTCCCTTGACAGTTTATGATAAACTGTTGTGTGGGAAAATTTGACGTGTAGTAGGGTGAAATTTCGCGTATCTCAATGAGGTATCGTTTTATATGAAGATCACTCTCTGAATATCAATGTCGATTTGAGTGCTGGAGCTGCTAATGGGGGAGGAATTAATGTTGCTTCTTGCATCGAACCGGTAGCGAGTTAAGTCTAAAGGACTTCTCGTTTGTTACAAATATTGACGTATATAGATCCACAAAATATCATTCGATGTAGGAAGATGTATTTTAGATCCTTTCAGCTCTGACATCATTAAGACCGAAAGGAGAAACGTATTGCCATTCCGCCGAATTATTTAGTGGGGCTTACAAAGCTTCAGAACCGGTAGGCAGGGTGATACTTTGAAGGATCCAACTTAGGACTAATATACGTCGATTTGAAATAAGACCTGGTTAGTGGTATGTGTATCTTGGCTGACCAGCTAACAAAACTGAACTCCTTTAATTTAGTTAGCATTTCTTTCCAAGCACGATGGCTTCGATTTTTTATATTGCATCTCTTGTATTGCTGCCTTCGACGAGCTTAATTTAATTTCAAGCGGTTTTATTCTTTACCACTAGGAATTTGATCCTTTAAAGTTGGATGTGCCTTTATTGAGGTACACTGTGGCGATATTGAGATAGTCAATTGAATTGCCTAGTCATCGCACTGTCATATTTAACTTCTCGTAGTTCAGTATGCATTTATGCGTAAATTTCGTACGATATTTCCACATGTTTACACCCGACTTATGATCCTTCTTCTTCTTCTTCCTTTTATCAGTGAGGTTACGATCCGAAAATAAGGCATCATAACCCTCCCACTTAACCGCATTTCTACTGATCCGCCTGTGGGGCTCGCCTATGTGAGCTCAGAAAATATCGGCAGGCCTGCCGATTTTGGATCACTTGGTTACTGAGGCCAATGAAATGCCGATGTCGTCGCATTTGTCTGATCCAGGCGTTTATAGGCCTACCTTTCCTACATCGCGATGTCTTTGGAACGTGCATTGATATTGCCTTTTTAACTGGGTTCAAATAATCTCTTCTTTGAACGTGGCAATACCAACTGAGCCGGTCGCGCTCTATTTTTAGTACGATGGTTTCCTTGATGTGAAAGCTTCCACGGATCTTCGAACTTCTTATTCGATCAAGCTTTGTCACTCCTGCTGTTATGCGAAGCATCTACATCTCAGCTGCCGTTAATTTACTCTCATACTTTTTGTACATCGTTCAACATTGTGAACCGTATGTGAGCGCTGGACGTACAACTGCGGTGTAGAGCCTTCCTTTCAACTAAGGGGACATTTTTCTGTCACAGAAGATAGCGGAATTTTCTCGCCACTTCATCCACCCTACGCTTACGCGATGATTGATGTCGTCATCACAAGTTGCTTTGCTATTGATCATAGATCCCAGATATTTGAACTTTTCGCACTTGGGAAGCACTGTTCCATTCAAATAAATGTCTGGAATATGCCTGAGTGGATCAGAGAACGGCCAGCACAAGTACTCTGTCTTTTTTGAACTAATGCGACACCCATTTCCCTCCAAAACGTCCACCCACACGTCAAGTGCTCGTTGCAGGGATGTAGGATCCTCACTTATGATGGCTCCATCGTCAGCAAAGAATAACTGATGTACCTTGGGGTCCATCACTTTACCTTCAAGCAGATAATCAAGGACTGTAATAAAGAGCAAAGGACTTAAGAGGCTTCCCTGGTGCACCTCGACTTTGATTGGGAACTCTTGGATTACTCCAGCGGGGCATCTTACTCTTGTCTATGCTCCCTCGTACATGTCCATGATCATCTGTACATAGGTTTCTGGAACGCCTCGATGTCCTAGCGCCACCCATATCAGATCTCGTGGTTGTCTGTCGAATGCCAGAATGCAAGTCACGATGTTTTTCCATTATGATCCTTATACTTTGGATTGCATCTGTGGTAGATTTACCCGAGACAAACCCGCACTGATTATCAGATAGCCGTATTATTTTTCGCAGTCGGCCACCTTATACCCGCTCAACGATCTTCATGGTGTGTGACATCAGCTTGATCGAACTCTTTGTATACAGGGAGAAGGTAACTTTCCCTCCATTGATTCGGCATTGGGTCACCTCTCACGAATTTGGAGATGAGAATTCTGAGCCATCTGAACCCGATGTCTCCCATCTTTTTCCAGAACTCAGAGGGTATCTCGTCTGGCCCAACCGCTTTTCGTTTTTTGGAGTATTTGACCGCCTCACTAACTTCTTCGACTGTAATGTCGGGTATTTCTTCACAGTTAGGGGTGGCTCTTGGAAAGTATAGCCGGGGAAACTGTTCATTTAAAAGCTCTTCACAATACTGCCGCCACCT
Source organism: Brachypalpus laphriformis (assembly GCA_945910035.1). NCBI lineage: Eukaryota > Metazoa > Arthropoda > Insecta > Diptera > Syrphidae > Brachypalpus > Brachypalpus laphriformis. The sequence goes on along the minus strand of OX246753.1, from coordinate 111,651,375 downwards.
CTGCAGAATTTTGTCGTCATCCACAAGAAGCTGGCCATGAGCATTGCTAATGAACTTTGGTGAACGAATCTCCTGACCATTCCTCCTTCTTTGGGCGGCTATTTTGATAGCCGGGCAGCTCCTGGATAGCCTGGTTTGCATCAGCAACCGGGGAAAATATTTTCTCCAGCTCCCGATACAGGCCATCCGTGCTCTCTGCTTGAAGCTGGGCGCACTTCTTCTTCACTTTTTCCTTGCAGCATCTGTATTCCATTTCGAGGCGAGCTTTTTCGTCTCTATTATTAGAGGGGCACTTTGACCAAGCTTTGAAAGCCGCTTTCTTCTCATTTATCACTTTCTTAGCTTCATCACTCCACCACCATGTTTCTTTGGCGTGTTGATGGTGCCATTTGAAGCTCCTAGCAGTGATTTGGCCTTCTTTAAGCAAGTTCGCTGTAGGGAATCCCACATGATTTGTGCTCTGCACTCTTCATTCTCAGCTCCGTTGATGGTGTGAGAGAGGTAATTTTTCATTACGAAAACAAAAGCCTCGCCTTTTTCTCTGTCCAGATTGTACCAGTTGATTTTCTCAGAGACCCTTGTTTGTTTGCTTTTCTTCGGTGTTTTTATAAAAATTTCTGTTAGCAGGAGACGGTGTTGCCGAGTGATTGCCTCTCCCAGGATCACTTTGCAATCTTTTACCCGAGGCTTCATGAAACTGACTACCAAATGGTAGTCAATCTGAGTTTCATCTCCACCACTGCTGTAAGTGATCAGGTGTCGGCTTTGTTTGATGAACATGGTATTTAACACGATAAGACCGTGTGACTTGCACATGCTTAGGATGTCTTCACGAGGAAGGTTCCTGGTGCCATATCCTAGTCCTCCATGACAGTCTTCATAGTCTTCGTTTGATTTCCCGACATGTCCATTTAAATCTCCTCCAACAAACAGAAATTCTTCCTCTGGGATGTTCTTAAGGAGATTGTGGAAATCTAGCCAAAATGCACCCATTGTGGAGAGCATATGCACTGACAATATTCAACACGTCTCCCTGTATTGCTAGTTTGAGAGACATCAATCGGTCGCTGGACTTCCAAATGCTCAAGACGTTTCCAAGTAGCTCTGCCGCAAGGATGATACCGATTCCGTTCTTAGCATTTTCCGTTCCGTAGTAGAACATCTTGTAATCTTTTGTCCTAACGTCCAAGAAACGTGCCTGATTCCCGGTGTTTTTCCATTTCGTCTCTTGGACACACAAGATGTCCACCCACCTTCTATTCATCATCTCTTCCAGCTCGTAACGTCGACCGTCATGCTTCCAACGTTCCAACTCGCGACCCTCAAATTGCGTCCAAACTGTTTCATTTTTTTTTCTAGCCCCCGGAATCCGTATAGCTCTGACAGTTGCCTTTTATTTTTCGTACCATTCTAGATACAGAGACTACCCTAGAAGAAAGGTACTTACAAATAACTTAAAAATCAGTCTGTAGTTCCGTCGTGAACATGCCAAAAGAGATCAGTGATCTTGTAGAGCTTTTCAGTATTTTTTTTTTTTTTTTATATAAAAATCTACAGCCGGTGTCTTCAACAACAGCTGCATGACAGTATCATATGATCTCTACTCAATACCTATGATGTGATCTTGATGATCATGCAACGCTTGATCCACTTGAAGATCAGTTAATCTTTTGGGAACCTCATTTAGGAAAATATTTTATACTTTGAGGACAGCGATTATCGATTTTGTGGTTATTATTGCGTTGGATGCTAATGAGTTTCTACTTGTTACAGTTGCCGGGAGTTCGGTTCTCATTGAGAAAGTTCGGCATCCAAATGTGAATAGACTTTTAGCGTTACCCAGGGTGCAGCGCGAGGAGCTTGTCTATTCTTCGCACCCCCTTTTTGTGGTATGAGTAGTTCTTAAACTTCCCTCTGAAAACGTTGGCATGTTCACGACAACAAAAGTTTAGAAATTCTGAATTTTTGCAATATTCGGAAGCATCATAAAAAAATCATTAGCCCCTCAGTAAACTAATGTGCTTCACTTTTAGAGGGCCGCTGTTTTTCAATTTGTTCATTTTCTGTTTTATTCGTAGACTGTTTTTTCTTTACTGGAAAATTCTCACTATTGACTGTACATCGACAAAACCGATAAACATGGTCATGTCTGCCATTAAATCCACCCCTAATGCTCGAAATAAACCCTTCTTTTGTAGTATTTATGCAAATCAATGAAGTAACCAAAGAGAGTTTTTTTTTTTTGTTTTTTATTTAGTGTATCTGTAACTTTTCCTATTATTCTTTAAGTTATTTTTGTTTTGCAAAAACAATTGAGACAAAGTTTAATGAAGCCTTCAAACAAAAATTTTAAACAAATTGCGCGTGAGAGTGACAGTATTAATAATTGTTTGCATATGTAACGTACTAATGCTACTAAACTAGTTACTACTACTATTACTACACTACATCACTAACATATCAGTTGGGCATCGAATGTGGAATAAACAAAAAAAAAAATGAAGCTTCCTTCCATTCATAATTTTTTTTCCTAATTTTAATGTTAAAATAAAAAATATAAATTAAATCGAATCACATAAAACAGAAAAAATAAGAGCAATTAAAAGCCAAGTGAATTGTTAAAGAAAAGAATAAATGTACTACCTACTAAAATATAAGTTAATTTTTAAAACTTTACAACAAAGTGTGATACAGTAACAAAACAAAAAAGTTAAATAAAAACAATTACTACGTTTCCTCAATTGTTTTCTTAAAACACTTAATTTTATACATAAAAGCTTTAGTTTAATTCCATGAATAAAAATTATGTACATAGTTCACTCATTATCCTTTTCCTCATAATTAAGCAAAGAAAATTATATTAAAAAAAAAAGAAAAACTTTGCATTTAAATTTAAAATAATGAAAACCAACCGCATGCCTATGTAAAACAAAATTTAACATTGATTAAAAAATCATAATATAGAACACCCACACTCAACAACAAAATATTATATATATATATAAATATATGTATAAAACAAATTAAAAAGCAATATTATTCATAGTTAATTAGCACTATTTGCATTGCTATATAATATTTTTTTTTTCATCTAATTTCATTGTGAATATTTAAATATTTAGATATAAAAAGAAATAAAATAAAAACAAAAACACTACTCGTGTATATAAATATTAAACTAAACATTTTAGTATATAATTAAGTTTATTTAAAAATAAATTTTAATTATAACAAAAAAAAAAAAAACAAATTACTATACCTTATATATAAAAAATATATTATATGTATAAAACAAAAAAAAATTAGAAACAATTAAAAAAAAACACAAAAATAAACAAAATCACTTTTAAAAAAATTTAAAAACAAACAAACAAGAAGGCATATATATATTATATTATGGTATATACATACAAAACAAACGGAGATCTGTAAATTTGTTATTTTAAATAAAAATATAAAAGCAAAAAAAAACAAACAAAAATAAAAAAAAAAAAAAAACTGAGACAGAAGAAAAAGTAAATAAAAATAAAAATTATATATTAAAAAAAATTCCAAGCTCTGCATGTGTTTTATTGCTTGAAACTTTGGAAAGGCGACAGCCGTATGAAGAACTTCTTGGCGGCCTGTGAACCTCCGCAAGGACTCCTATCGGAGACTCAAAATCATCAGCTCCATCCGCTGCAGATATGCTCATTTCCACATTCATTCCTATGGTGAACAAATTTCCCCCGGGATTTTTTCACACGAAACTTTCCTCCGTACGAAAAATAGGTGACTTCGAAAAAGAGAAAATAATTTACAGCGGAAAAAATAAGGAATCGTAAAAGCGTTCAAACTTGTTTGAATTGTCATTTACGATACCTATACCTATACCAAAATGTTGACATCAGAAACTTAACGTTGTCACTTTATTCCACTGCAATGTGGGTAGTATTTCTTAGGACTATCTATTGCGTTTTCCAGAAAGTAAGTAAGTATCACCGGACATAGTGATGTAGTGTTAGGAAATTTCCCCTCCGTGCTAAGTAAAATCACGAAAAATGCCCTGAGTAAGCCAAAAAGTGTGGCCTCAGTGTCAACTCGAGCAAAACTGAATTGATGCTCTTCACCACTAAAATCAAAAACACCTGACTTCGCACTTCCTCGACTAAATGGCCAACCGTTCTCCTTATCGTCCAGTACTAGGAGTTATCATAGATCCTAAACTCAACTGGAAGCTAAACATAGAAGAACTGGTAAAGAAAGAATGTGTATCTTTCTATTCTTGTAGCAAATATTTGGCAAGAAAATGAGGACTGAAACCAAAATTGACCTTATGGATGTACACAGCCGTGGTACGACCGTTTCTCACATATGGGTCAATAGTATGGTGACCGGCTTTAAAAAAGCCCATGATATAACCAAACTTAACAAGATACAAATAACGGCATGTATAGGCACCAGAGGCGCTCTATGGTCAACCCAGGACTGATGCTCTAACAGTCTTTGTGCATCTTTTGCTTAAGATCGACACATAACAAACATCACAGCACACAGTGCGGTCAGACTCAAGGAGTCTGGGTGCGGGATTAGGAAACCCTATGGACATAGTAACATATTAGACTTTCTGCCGGGAAAACTCGCTTTGCCCACAATAGATCGCATTATATCGAAATTGAATTTTACAAATCGCTTCGAGGTTTAATTCCCAATAAGATTAGAATGGCAAGATGGACAGGTGATTAAGGATTTCGACGTAACAATCTACACAGATGGTTCAAAGATGGAATGTGGAGTCGGTGCGGACGTGTTTTTGAAAACACGCCCGCAAAAAAAATCATATAGACTTCAAAATCTCAAAATCATATAAATTTCCGGATTTTGCCAGCGTGTTTCAGGCAAAATTACTCGCTGTCTGCAAAGCCTGTCGGCAGATCAAATTACACAAAGGCAATGGTGCAGTGATAACGTCGTCAATTGCCACGCTAATGGCTCATTTTTTATTTTTTTTTGTCGGGATAGGAAACGCTCAACTGGAGCACTCAGACGCAACTGGTCCATTGTACTACCAGAGAGCAAACCCTGATTTACCCATTTTATTGGAATTTCCTTGTCTTTCTAAGAAAGCAAAGCAAGCACTTCAGTGATGAGGAGCTTACAGTACCAGCACTCACCACATCAGCACCGAGGATCTGCCACCTGATACGAGCAAAGGCCGGACACTCACAGAGATAATGTTCCGCGGTGTCGTCGCTCTCTCCACAAGCGTCGCAGATTGTAGTGTCACTTAAGCCCAACACGTTAAGGTGCTTGGCAAAAGCGAAGTGGCCTGTCAAGACGCCAATAAGTTGTTTACAGTCTTTTCTGCTGAGAGACAGCAAGAATGCCGCTGATTTCTTACAGACGTCCGGGAGCATGCGTTTAGTCAACCTGCATCCCGGAGAGTCATGCCACACACAATTGTGCTCGTGAGAGACCCAATCGTCAATGGAAACCCTTACCGAGGACGCAGGGAGACCCCAACCCAACCCCAACGCGGGTTCGGGACCTGAGAAACCCTCCTCTAAGCCTTGTCTAGCAATCTCATCAGAGATCTCGTTCCACAAGATCCCAGTGTGATCTGGGACCCAGATAAGAGACAGAGAATTCAGCTTTGCGACCGAGTTCAAAAAGTTTTTGGTTTCACGAAGTATTTTGGAAGTGGTTAAAGGGTTAAGCAAGGCCTTAAGCGCAGCCTGACTGTCACTACAGACACAAATGCAACGTCCCTTCCACCTGTTCTTCACAACATAGTTCATGGCCATTAGGATTGCATAAGTTTCCGCTTGGAAAACAGACACATATTTGCCTAACGAAAAGTGAAGTCTAATGTTGTCGACTTCCACGAAGACCCCAGCGGCAGACCCTTGACTGGTTTTGGAACCATCCGTGAAAATATGACTACGTTCCATTCCCGGCTCAGTCTCTGACCGAAGTCAGGCCTGGACACAAGGAAAGTCGACTCTGAATTTGCACATCAGCTGAAGTTCTGATGTCATTGCATCAGACGGTATATCCATAAGACAGGAGTCGTAAGATAAGTGTCGCACAAGTTCATCAAAGTTCCAGTGTGGAGTATACCAAAAACCGCCCCGCCTAAGACGATGGATGGCTTTCATAGTGGAACCCATGATATAAGTATCAAGGGGTGGTACGTTCAGCAAAGCGTCTAGAGCAGAACCAGGCGTACTCGGGAAAGCTCCCGTGCAGCCGGGACAAGCCGTTATTTGGAGTTTCGCGCGAGGTAACCACATATTTACGCGAGAGCCCCTTCCTCCAAACAACCGACGCATATGCGAGGAATGGTCTTATCATAGCCGTGTAGATCCAGAGAACCTTATTCGGTGACAAGCCCCAAGTCTTGCCAAAAGTACCCTTACGCTGCCAGAAGACTGAGAGCACCTTGGATGTTTTCGACTCGACGTGTTTAGACCAATGAAGTTTCTTATCTAAAATCACTCCCAGATATTTGGCTTCATTGGAAATGCGAATAGTGACGCCTTTTAGTACTCCTCCTTCTCGTAAAAAGAACAACCTCAGTTTTAAGAGGATTCACCGAAAGCCCACTCCTAGTACACCATTCATCGGTCATGTCCAGCGCCGCCTGCGCGTTAGTACAGACCGTCGCCAGGCATGGCCCGACAGAAAGTACGGCGACATCATCCGCATATGCCTGAGCGTAGACGTTAGAACTATTTAGATTGTTCAACAGAGGGTCGACCACCATGCACCATAACAATGGGGACAGAACGCCACCTTGCGGGTAGTCCCTGTTTACCCCTGTCTTAACATATTGGCCACAATCCACATCCATTACCAAAGTTCTATTCATTAGCATTGCTTTAATCCACAACACTAATGTTTCATCTACGCCGTGTTGTCTGGCGAGTCGCACATGCAGTTAGAAGTCGCATTGTCAAAAGCACCCTCAATGTCGATGAAGATACCCATCGCGTATTCTTTCCTATCAAGCGCGCATTCAATTCTGGCCACTAAATTTTGAAGTGCGGTCTCGCAGGATTTCCCACGCTGATAGGCATGCTGCATCTCCGACAGTGGATGCAGCCTCAAAGCAACTTTACGCACGTGAAATTCCACCAGTCTCTCCATACTTTTCAGTAAGAAGGATGTCAAACGTATAGGTCTGAAACTATTGGGGAGCGAATAGTCTTCCTTACCAATTTTCGGTATGAAAGCTACTCTGACTGTCCGCCAAGGTGTAGGAATATATGCCAGCGCCAAGCCAGCGATGAAAATTCTTTTCAGAGTTGGCAATAGCTGATCTATACCCTATTGCAGCATAGCTGGATATATTCCATCGGTGCCAGGCGATTTGAAACCATCAAAATATGCCACAGCATATTTGATGGCCTCATCTGTTACCACGGCTGATGCAATATACCAGCTGCGCCGAGTTTTCTGACTCAGATCAAGCTCAGCCTGGGTAAGCGGACTAAGCTCCGACCTAGTGGTTATCTCATTGCCAGGAAAGTGAGTCTCCAGCAGAAGACTGAAAGTTTCCGCTTTCGTCTCAGTAAACTTGCCATCAGACTTTCTCAGTGACTCCGGTTTGGTCGGCTTGCCCCTTTTAAGAACCTTAACCAACCTGCTGGTTTCACCGAGTATCTCGATCTTTTCACAAAAATCTCTATAAGAAGCACTTTTCGACAACCGAATTAACTTCTTATAGTCTTTTTGCTTCGATCTAAAAAGATCCCAGTCACCTTCTAAATTTGTCTTGAGTGACCTATTTAGAAGTTTTCTGGATTGTTTCCTAAGTCGCTGCAGTTCTGGGCTCCACCAGGGAACCGGAGTTCTGCAGGGGGTTTTTGTCAATGCGCACGTCAGTTCAAAACACTAGTCAGGTTTTGAACAGCATCCTCAACCTTTCTGTCTAGCTCTTCCCTAAACCGCACCCAGTTGGTTTTTCTCGAATCCCTCCTCTCCTGCAAAGTTATGGCTTCGCATTCGATTAAGAAAGCGATGTATATATGGTCTGACAAGGACACTTTCGGCAGTACCCTCTAGTTAGTAATTGACTTGAAATACCTATTAGATAAAGTCAAATCAATTACCTCCTGCCTTCTTGCCGTAACAAAAGTTGGCTGGGAGCCAACATTGTTAATTACCATGCCAGACGATAGTATAAAGTCTAGGAGATGGTTTCCTCGCATGTTACATTTGCTGCTGCCCCAGACTGTATTCTGAGCATTCGCGTCGCAACACATGACTAGTCTCATCTCCCGAGTGTCACAGTACTTTATGAGTTCGGCAACCGCCTTCGGTGGTGGAGGCATTACCGAATCATAAAGGAAGTAAGTCGACGTAACGACGAAGGTTTTCCAACTTCCGGTCGTTTCGTGGCTTACAGCTGCAGCAACCAGGTCCTGTCCACAGAATTGTCCAAGCTTGGTTACTGAGAGGAAATTCGGCACAATTAGACAAGCTCTCGGTCTTTCAGATCGCTCGTCACATAGCACCGTTACTCCACGAACACCCCCAAAACCACACATGCGCTTGTTCCGCACGTATGGCTCAAAAAGACCACGGGTGGATTATTGTTTTCACGAGTACCACCTGGAGTAGATACCGTAAAAGTTTCTTCCATCATACTGTCAACAGGTTTTGCGTCGCAGTCAAGACGTCTTCAGCCTTTAGTTCGATGTCACACCTGGGGTCCTTTCGGACGGAAAATATGTCGAGCCGATGACATATAAGGAGCTATCAGTTTCCTGACAATGCAAGGGTATCTTCGATGAGGCCAACTGCCGAAAAAAATCCTCTCAATCTATATGGCTATAATAAGACCGTTCCTAGTGCGTCTGTTGTTTGATGGAATGGACTTTCGCGTAAATATTTCACCGTCTTTTGCTCTAAGCTTAAGAAAAACAGTGTGTCTTCCCTGCATGGGAGCTTTCCCGAGTAGGCATGGCTCTGCTTTAGATGAGCTGCTGAACTACTTTCCCTTGCTACTTATGTATGTACAGCAGCACTTTTGAAAAATTTACCGTATGTGAGTTTTGGTGGGCTATCACATTGGACTTTTGACGATCCTGCGTGGTACTTATCCTACGACACCGCTCCATCGCAATGATAGCGGAACTTCGGTTGCTGCGCAAATTCAAAGTCGATTTTCCTTGCGCTCAGGACTGGCTTTGGCCAGAATTTGAATCAGGCACCACAACCAGCTAATAGTATGGCGCTTCATTGCTGTTTAGGCAAACATGCATCCTAATGTCCACGAGCTACATATATTGAAAGTAAGAGATGGAAGTGTAAGAATATCTGTATCTAAAGTGATAGGCAAGCTGCGCTTAAGAACATGCTCGACCCTTCAAGCACTCTAAAAATAATCCAAGAATGCGAAACTCTCTGAACTCGATTGCAAGTGTGAACTCTTTGATTCTTGTTTGGATTTCGGGTCAGTCTGAAATCATGAGAAATAAGATGTCCGGTGAGATTGCCAGGCAACGACGTGTTTGACGTCGTATCGGTAAGAAATTCGAGACATTCTTCTTGTTTCTCAGCAGAAAAGACTCCAGACAACTTATTGGCGTCTTGATGTCCATATGCCTCCGCAGAGTATCTAAATGTGATAGGCTTAAGTGGCGCTTTATTCTGCGATGGTTGTGGGGAAGGCGAGAATACTGCAGAACACTTCCTTGGCGGTTGTTCTGCCTTTGCTTGCATTAGATGGACGATCTTCCGTGCTGATGGTGTGAGTGCTTACATTGTAAGCCTCTCCTCATCACTAAAGCACTTTCACGGCTTTCTATGAAAATCCAAGAAGTTCCAGTAAAGCCGATAAGACAGTGGCTGCTTCCTGCCAGTACAATGGTGTAGTTGCGTCTGTAAGTGCTTCCTATCCCGAAAAAAAGGAAATACTAGGTCATGTCATGCTTCGATCAGACGACTCTTCGAATTCAGAGGGATGATGAAATGGCACACCTTATCTTCTATGGCATGCATAGGTGGAACGAGCCTTCAATGAGGTGGGGATGTACAGCTGGAGGTAGCTAGCGTAGAATCTAGCTGGCTGTAATGCCTCAATAATTAAGACCCCGATGTCTCACGTACGTTTACCTTCCTTACATGAAGTTTTCTTTAAGAATATAAAAAGAACTTCTCAACATCGCTTCCAATCAACGTTGCTCCTCACCTACCCACCAATTGACTTTAAATTTCAATAATTTTTTGCTTTCTCAACTTTATGACGATCGGGGTAATCAGTTTGCCTACCGTTACGGCGTGTCACAGATCACTGCCTGATTTACTTTCATTTCCGGATGGTTAACAAATAATAAAAACTGAATATATGCGGCAGCTAATCGAGCATGACTCGCTCCCACTCTCCACTGTGAAAAGCCCACAAATCATCGCCCAAAGTGCACTCAATGAAAAATCATCGACATTTAAAATTCGACCGCGTACTCCTATACACAAACAACAAACACACACAGCCACACGCACGCATTCAACCCTTTCTCTGGAAAAAGGCTCCATAGAATAATGTCTCACAGCCAAATGTTGATTTTTATTAGACCGCATACCAACAAATTTGTAAATGGATTCCCCCCTCTTAGACCCTAGCATACAAATTTTCATGCTATCGTCACCTTTTAACCCTTTCACTCATTTCACCCTGCTGCTGCTGATTGTGATGGTGGCAGTGACGATGGCGGTGGCTCACCTGGTTGGTTTCACGGGTGGTGGATTCCTTGCGTGAGTGTCTATCTAAACTCGACTCACTGACTCTATCGGGTGAGAGAATACCCAGAACTCTCTCCGACTTGTATGGCAATAAAATTATGAAATTAATTGGCTGTATGTCAAGAGCGCGGTTTTATTTAACAGCACAGAGCTCAAGACTCTGCTGTATAGTGAGTGCGAGCCCACTCCACCGAGCTGATGGAAATGATTGAGAAGGCTAATGAGAACAGAAGGAGTGGCAGGACCTGCCGGTTGTTTATGACAAAAAGGAATGAAAGAGTTGTCGAAAGTTTGTGGTAACGCGGGCATTAAATGTTATTTTTTTGTGTTGGGTCCGAGTTTTGGTAATTTTTAAAGTTGTCACGCACTTTTGTCGTAAAAGAAACGGTTTCTCAGTTCTCACCCTTCGACGGAACGGACTGGCTCATGAAATGGGGGCAGTATTCATTTGGAAAGGTCTATAAATCCACAGGCTGTCAATCGCAGAGGTTTGGGGGAAGCCCACGAGGACTCTCACAGATAGTCATTTCGGTTTCGGCCATAAAACAGTGGAAAGTGATAGAAAACGATGACTTCTGAACCGGAAACCGATGGAAGGAAAGGGTTAAGGTTAACCAAACAACCATTGCAGCAACGCAAACGATTGTTAATTAGCTTGCCTTAAAGTTGGTTGCTATCGGTATACTAAATCAGTCTAATTCGCGCGGTGATGGTTTGCAACAATTAAAAAGAGGTTTTGCTGTCTGGAGGTCGGCACCGTCTCCCTGTCTTTGGAGGCATTCGTGTGAATTGCTTGAGATTATCAATTTATTAAAGAATTTAAATCCAAGATTGCGACTGGGATAGATAAACAGACGAAGGAGAGCCATGGGTGTTGGGAGCAATTAACGAGTAGCAGGGCCACGTGTAAATAAAAGAGGGACCTCGCTTGTGACTGGCTAAAGTGTTAATTGATCTAAGTGGAGGCGGAAATTGTTTAGCCGTTCTTCGTTGGTGTATTTATCTTGTGGGGAAGTTTTTCAGAAGTTTCCAAGTTTAGTCTGTAAGTCTGTTGAACAGAGTGTTGCGGTAGATTGCAGTGATTATGGACGATTGAGTGGCTACATAAACGACAGGGTATATCTATCTTTGTGTAATTTCAGGGCGTCAAAAATTAAACCTAGTCTGAAGAATAGGAAAAGAAATTTACTCTGGGTGAATGGTAGAGTTCTCATATAAGGCTTTCCTTTAGTAACTCTGCCTTTATTCTAACTTTTCCATAGTTGGGGTCGGGTCTTCTTGTACGTAAGCACCAGGTTCTTCGTCCTAAATTATCTGGGTGTCCACATTTCCTTGTAGCATATCTGCTGTTACCGTACGGATTCAAGTTTTGTACGTATTGAGAGTTTTCTTATCATCGTGGTGGTTTGTGCGTCTCATTACGTTCCCAAAGACTGAGCGCCAACTTTGCCACCCATATTGGATTCGATGCAAAATTTCGTGGTGAATGGTACCAAGATACCTGAAATTTTCTGATCTGATCCCACCGCAGCTATCCTGGGTCTTACCTCTGCACAAGTACATATAGAAATTATTACAAAACTTAACCTACATAGGCCATAGGTCTCTAGACACTAGCACCACTGTCATATTAGTCTTCTCAACTTTCTTGGGCAAAGCAATAAATTCATCATGGCCATTGGACGATATGTTTCCTAAGTACTGCTTTAAAAAAAACTACGTCGTAGCCATTCTCCGCAAGGACTGACTGGAAAAAATGCAAGCCCTGCCCATAAGTGTGGTATACGAACGGTTCTAAAATAGGCTGCGGATCTGGGTCTGGAATATTTGGTAAGTTAACAGAGGTCAAACTCTTAAATAGCCTTGGCAAATACTCAACAATCTTCCAGACAGAAATCTTTGAGATTAAACAGCGCGCAGGCTTACACCTGCAATCCAATATCCAGCTCTCAAGCTACTTTAAATGCACTTGACCCAGAAGTACTGAAATCAAAGCTAATTCCGAAGACAGTCGAACTGCTTTTAGGATTAGCTAGAAAAAACTTCCCTTACGTGATTGCATACCTCATCGAGGTGTAAGGTCTTAGTAAAGGTCAAAGATTCTCGGGTAGTCTTCTCCAGATGAGATTTGAAGCTAAGCCGCAGTTGACCTCATTCCTTCTTCTTCTATCTGCTCCTTTCCCCCCTTTCCCCTCCGATGGGCTGGATCAAGGTGTCAAACGACCCGTTGTCGAGGATCAACCTGGCTGGGAGCCCTCCCAAAAATAGCACAGTCGCGAACGAAGTATTCGGAAACCTGGCGGTATCTGGATTAACCAGCCTTATCTGTATACTGCGGACCTCTGTACAGACGGACATTCCCTTCTCCGCTACGCGTGGGAACACAATTATGAACTCAAAACAAAAAAAAGCAAACAAAGTCTGAGACTTACTTACTTACTTACTTAGGTGGCATTATAGTTCGGGTGAACCTGTGCCTCAACCACAAGCCTCTCCATTTAGCTCGGTCTTTAGCTAATTGCTTCCAGTTGCACACTCCAAGTTGGTCGAGGTCCCCTTGAACATGTGCGCGCCACCTATGGCGAGGAGGTCCACTACTGCGTCGTCCCTCGGGGTCAGATTCGAAGACTCTGCGGGCCGGAGCACTGGTGTCCATTCGCTCTACATGTCCTAGCCATCTCAGACGTCCAATACGCAGTTTTTTGACTAGGTCGATATCGCTGTACAGCTCGTATAGTTCGTGATTGAATCTTCTCCTCCAAAACCCGTCTACGCAAACGGGACCGAATATCTTACGAAGAATTTTTCTCTCGAAGCGAGCAAGGATATCTTCATCCTCTTTTAATAAAGTCCATGTTTCAGCACCATAAAGCAGGACTGGGATGATCAGTACTCCTTTAAAACCGGGCGGTAGTACGGTGACCAAGTTGTCTACCATAAAAGCTCCTGAAGTGCTGGATGGTAAGAGGATTGAGGTATCACATAATTCAACTACATCCAAAAGCCGCGGGGAGCCCAAAGGTAGGAATACCACCACACAGTCCATTAAGGACACGTCGGGACCGAGTCGTAGCGCAAGCTTGCGGCATATCGCTCCCTCCAAACAAGCGTATAAAGACCACCGGAAAGAAAGTAAGATTCTCCAGCACTTTGGAAACGTTCCGGAGTGCAAGAAAACGGGAAAAATTAAAGCCATTGTGGAATGGGCCTTCAAAACCTCCGGCAACGAACCAGCTGGGACTAGCGGAGACTTACGAGTAACATCGAAGCGCAATAGATCGTTGGAGGAACCCGTTTCCGGATTCCAAAAGAGTCAAGGTGCATAACACCAGTACTTCCTCCAAGCCCCCCAACACCATATCTAAGTCCTAAAGCGAGGTCGTTAAAGACAATATTGTTGATAGAAACGATCCTGATGGTACGATCGCTTCAGGCAAATGGAAAATAATACCGGCAAAACTTCCAACAGTTTTCGTGGAAGTCATGCAAACCCTGGTCCTCCTGCTATTTACCGCATCGGCGGATGGCATGAAGGCCATGTTAAGCTGATCATTTGCACCGATCAAAGGTCGTACGATATGTATAAAACGGTCATAATGAAATTGGGTGATGCATGGCCAGGTGCAAAGCTCGAGGTTGTTACGAGGGAAGATATCCCGAGTAGACCGAGAACTCGCGCCTGGTTCCCAGCCGAGCCCTCCGACCCGCACGTATTCCTTAACATAATCCGACTTAGCAACCTAACTCACATCTGGAAGGTCGCCAAGCTGGATGGACAAAAAGGTCTTTATAGATGCGCCCTCTGGGTCAATAAAGAACCCCTTGCTCCTTTGGCGAAGACTGAAGGCGTGATCTACTATGGTTTTGATACAAGTACTCTCAAAGTACACAAATAGGCCGAAGAGTCTGACACGGGGAAACTCCCCCCGCACCCTATGGACTATACTTCCGCCATTAACGACAATGTGACCTCCATCTCATTTTCATCCCTAGAGAGTGATGACTCCTCTTCCTCAATTCTATAGGAAATTCCCTCTCTAGTCGATGATGACATCTTGTCAGACATGGAGACGGATGACTGCTTCAATAAAATTCTTTTGGCCAACTCCTCAGACTCGGAAGTCTTAAATTCTACCGTGGTGGAGGTTTCTCTATCTGATAGGGAAGATATCGTATTGGTCCAAGAGCCTTGGGTTATGGACAACTTCGTATGTGGACTCAAGACTCCAAAATATAAGTACATAATAATGAACCAACATTCATTACCGAAAATCGACAAGTAGTGCTAGATATTACCCTTGTCTCCGACAACATCCTTCAAAGGATCCAGAACTGGAAGGTAGCAGGCGAACATTCCTTCTCAGACCATCGATATCCTCAATTTAGCGTGAAGATCAACCCTATAGGCCCGAAAGTCCAGAACAGAAGTCTGCAGGCTTCAATAGTAGCAATATTGTAGTAGAATCGCAGTCGGTGCTGAGGATATGGAAGGAACACTTCTCCAGACTGTTAAACGGCGATGATGACCAATATTCCGCTGTCAGGCAGAATGAGCCATTCAACAGTGACGATGGCAGTCAAGATTCCCGTCAACTCGATCAGAATGAAGTGAGGATAAACTAAACTTACTAATAAATCCAACAAAGCTGCTGGAGTCGACGAACTTTTCAAGGCTGGAGGAGATGAGTTGGTAAGGAGTATGGACCATCTCATCTGTAAAATTGGAACGGACGAAAGTATGTCCGATGAATGGAACCTCAGCATCGTTTGTCCGATCCTGAAGAAAGGAGATCCTCTGAACTGCGAGGTATACGTCTTCTCAACATCGCATATAAGATCTTGTCTGCCGTATTATGTGAACGCCTAAAACCGATCATCAACAACCTGATAGGTCCTTATCAGTGCGGTTTCAGGCCGGGAGAGTCCACCATTGACCAAATATTCACACTACGGCAGATCTTGGAAAGACCCTTGGATATAAAATCGACACGCACCACCTCTCGATTTCAAAGTTGCCTATGACAGCATGTATAGAGACGAGTTATACAGAGCCATGCCTAGTCCTGACATCCCTGCCAAGCTTGTCCGTCTGTGTAGAATGACGGTAGAGAACTCTCGCTTCTCCATCAAAGTCAGTAAGAACATCACCGAACCGTTCGATGTCAGGAAAGGTCTGAGACAAGGTGACGCGCTATCATGCGATTTCTTTAACATAGTACTTGTACGAAACTCACAAGCCAATACCGCAGGTAGAATCTTTTACAAGTCTGTACAAATACTCGCTTATGCCGATGACATTGACATAATCGGAAGAACTCAGCGGGCCGTCAATGGGGCATTTACGAGTATTGAGATCGAGGCAGCAAAGATGGGTTTAGCGATCAATGAAAGCAAAACAAAATATATGCTGTCTACAAAAAAGGACACTCAACATCGGTGTCTTGGACAGAACGCCACAATAGACAGATATAATTTTGAGGTAGTAAAGGATTTTGTCTACCTAGGCTCTATGGTGAACTCCGCAAATGACATCAGTAGGGAGATCACACGAGGGAATACTCTTGCCAATCGTTGTTTCTATGGGCTAAAACGGCAATTGAGTAACAAAGCCCTATCTCGAACTACTAAGTTAACTCTTTATAAGACACTAATCATCCCAGTCCTGCTATATGGCGCAGAGGCATGAACTTTGACAAACCCGGGTGAAGATGCCCTTGGTTATTTTGAGAGAAAAGTTCTTCGAGTGATCTTTGGTTCCGTCTGCATAGACGGTGAGTGGAGCACGTGGCATAAGTGGTTAGTGTGTCGGATCACTACGCATGAGGTTCCAAGTTCGAATCCCAGAAAATACCAAAAAGTTTTTTCACGGCCCCTCCTCTCGCGAACGTCTGACAAACATCCGAGAGTATTGTTGTCACGAAAAAGCTTCTCAAATCGCCGTTCGGATTCGGCATTAAACTGTAGGTCCCTTCCATTCGTGTAAAAAATATAACGCACACAACATGAGTGGTTGCGAGAAGCTAGACCCTGGCACTTTAAAGAGCTGTTGCGCCAAATATTTGTATTTTTGAGTGGAGGACATTGACTTACCCAGAAGAGTTCACATACAGCGACTAAGATGGCTGAATCATTTAAAGCGAATGGAGCCCAACGTTCCCGCCAAGAAAGTTTTCAATTCCACCCCAGATGGACGGCGCAGTAGAGGACGACCTCGTGGTAGGTGGCACAAACAAGTGGAGGTGGACATCAACCAACTTGGCGTGCGCAACTGGAGGCAGTTGGCTCGTAACCGTGCTGTCTGGAGAGTTTTGTTGGTTGATGCCCAGCTCCACTCCGGACTGTAGCGCTATCGAAGTAAGTAAGCAAGTAAGGCCCGAAATTCTTTAGAAATTATCGTAAAACTGACTGGCTCAAATACAGAGTAACTGTAAAGAAATTAGTTACTTCGATTCCCTCTAGAACCCCTTGCAATACCCAAGAATTACAATAGATCACATGGTTGAGGATCTTACCTCAGCCCTTAATAAAGCGATGTCATCTCCTGCCCTACAGTACGGCCCAGCAGTAGGAAAAAGCCTCATTGGTGTAATGCAGATTTAGTTCCTTTAAGAATTAATTGTAGAAACTTTTCAACAATGCCAAAAGCACGAAGGATGTAACAGATTGGGACTTGTATAAAGCATCCCTGTCTATCTACAAAAAAGCACTCTTGTAGTTGTGAATGCATGCGGAATAAATGTCCAGTTTTCTGTGTTGAGGACATTCTTTATGTTCAACGTGCTTACCACTTCTCCAATAGCGTCAGTCGTCGAGCGAGCCTTTCGGAAACCATATTGATATTTGATGCTCTCTGATTGCTGTTTGGAACATTCCAACAATGAATTCACAATTTGTCTGCATATTCATAAAGTTTTCTGGTAGGTGTCGGGGGAACTCGTTGCGTTCTTCTTCGTTCTGATAGGACTCGCGATTGGTGTGGGAATAAGAAATTCTCGGGGAACATCACAGACGTAGGCGGGGGTGGTAAACTCTGCATGATGTAGTGTCCCTAGCTTTCCTCTAAAAGAGGTTTCGTGGAGGACACCATGCATCATTATTGAAATTTAACTATATCGTGACAAACATCTCTTCCTACTGTGACAAACAGCCCTAACACTTAAAAAGCGTTCTAAAGCAAGACTAGATTCCGGAATAACGGGGCTCTACTTTGACACATGACACCTGTAATTTAGCTTAAAATGTTGTTCGTAAATAAAGATTGTCTGAAAATATGGCAACGATATCTGCTGTCTATTAGATCATTTAAACTTCTCTGCACGGACAGACAAACACTTGCAATTTAATGAGAATTGATCTAGACTCATTTAACTGACAGCTATTCTGACATATTACCACAAATTTCTGACTTAAAATAGCCAAACCCGTCAATATTTATGTCAAATGTCTCATCCATCCGCAGTGAACTTTAACCTCCTAAAAAATTCACGAAAATTACAAATTCTACTTCCGTGACTGGTTTTGGTTTGACACATGGCATGCACTACACCAATCGCAGTGTCAAATCGGGACAAAAATGTGTCAAAACTTCACGTCATAATACCGCGGCAGCAGCGACATTTGACTATAAATACCTTATTAGGTTCAAAGTGGACAGCTATTCGAATTTGAACCCTGACAAGTTAATTCGGTCATCAGTCAGAAATTGATTTCCAAAAGTCACCCTCGTCGGAAAAAAAAGAAACAGAAAACCGACAGATAGTTCGAAACGGGGGGGTAATAGAATAATTTGCCATTAAACCGTCAGAGACATTATCGCCGTACAGCCATCGAAACAACGGCGACTAGAACGCCCCTTACGCAGAGAGATGGTCAGGATATGACTTGACTATTAGTATCCATCTCCTGTTTTCAATTAGTCCGAACGACAAATGTATGATACCGTTAATACAAGTCATTTGACATATGTGACCTGTGAGTGTTCTCAACTCAATCGATATCCACATATCTAGTTGAGCCACCCCTTCAAATTCAGGGGGTGAGTTGTGCCCTCTTCTGTCATCGTGTTAGAGACAAAACGCGCACATAATTCTGAGGACAAGACGCCAGCAAAACAATTTCGACAAATTTCTGTAAGAAATTGATGATCAGAGGAGAACATTGGAATTGCTTCATCCTTTTTGCTGATTGCCTCTATTTGCTGTGTGCGTGAGTGTGTGTGTCAGGATAATGTTTGCTATTTTGCCGTGCGGCTTTTTATCTATCGCCAGTGTGTGTCATCCCCTATTTGCTGAATTAAATGACCCTTATGCTTGATAACTTCAATGTTGTACAATCACTTACGATTTGGTTTTCCTGAAAGGAATCATCACATGGGATGGGTGTTAGACGTAGTCTATGTGTACTTAAGGAGCTCGCAATAAAAGGAAAGAATTTCCAATGAAAAGTTACTTTGTTTGTCTTTCTTTTCTGAAAATAAGTTTTGTAGTTTTGGTTGAAAGAAAATTCATTTTTCTTAGTTTCAAGCACCATAAATTGGCCACAGGAACTGAAAAGTTTTAAGAATCTAACTTAACGGTGGAGAGATATACTCGTATACACACATAAATCGTCAGACACTTATTCTCTCAATTTGGTTCTAGAGACTCATTTTTATTGGATTTTCAATACGTAAATTGCTTGAGCATATCGCTGCAAATCATATAACAATTCTAGATTGTATCACTAAATGGCTTCAGTGTACCAATAGAAGTGCACTGGTATACTCGGCCACCTGAAACATAAATAAGTTCACGGGGATTTGTAGGCTCTTGTTTGAACTTCCTTTACAAATGCCTTAGCATACTAGCAGACGGTCTGACGAGATGTTGCTTATGAAGATTCTGGGTAGTTGTAGAGACAGACACATGCTGTCTTGAATTCGTACTTGCGCCTTAGAATAACGAGGTCTAAAGGTAGGTGAGAACTACTCAAATCTAAAGACGGTATAAATTATAAACCGACTTCATGCTCCTGCATAGTTAAGTTCTAAAAAACCCCTCCGATTTCTCTGTCCTGTTGTTCCCCATGCGGCACCGCTAGTCAAGACATTCCTTCGCAGGGGCAGATTTGACATTTCAGGCAGGATCTTCGTGTCTCGCGTTTCTCCTTGCTCATTCCTCTATACGCAGTTGCTGCATCATACTCACATTACTTCATTTGCAGTCCCACAGCCTTCGCTCGCGCAACAACGAATAATGGATCGGCTGAGGCCCTTTCGCATCAGCTGAGCCAGGTCATAACCACAGCGTGCGACGCAGCAATGCCCAGAAGGTCTGTCAGTAAAAGAGGCGAGCTCTGCTATTGGTGGACCGACGAAATTAAATGGCTCAGGGCGAAGTGCCTACAAGCACGACGCAGATCTCAGTGATCCAGAGGCAGACAAGATTTCCAAGAGCGGCTGACCACATTTAAATTGGCGAGGCGAGAACTGGAAAGGGCCATTAAGGAGAGTAAGTCAAGCAGCTTTAGGCGGGTCTGTGACGAGGCCGAATTAGACCCCTGGGGCATAGCGTATAGAGTGGTGATGAAGAAGCTTAAAAGCAGCAGGTCTCCACAACTTACATGCCCCGCAATGTTAAGGACTATAGTAGAGCACCTATTCCCCCATAGACCAACTACTATGGTCTGCATCACGAGGGAGATCAGCATGGAGCATATACCGGCAATCACGTCAGAAGAACTCTTTGGGCATGCAGAAAAATCGGAGACAGCAAAGCACCTGGACCGGATGGCATCCCAAATAGGGCAATTAAGGCGGCTGTTAAGACGAGACCGGATAACTTTCTAACAACGATGCAAAGGTGCATAGAGGAGGGGGCATTCCCTATACCATGGAAATTGCAACATTTAGTGCTGCTTCCAAAGGGCAATAAGCCGCCCGGACAACCATCATCGTATCGCCCAATATGCCTGCTCGATACGCTGGGAAAGATCCTAGAGCGTATCATCTATGACAGACTGCTTGCGGTGGCGGAGGAAAACGGAGCCTTGTCAGACTGTCAGTACGGGTTCAGAAAATCACGCTCTACCGTCGATGCCATAAAGGCGGTAGTAGATATAGCAACTGAAGCAATACAAGGGAAAAGGTGGAAATGGGGGACGAAGAAATACTGCGCAGTAGTAACGCTCGACGTCAAAAATGCGTTCAACTCGGCAAGCTGGTCATTCATTAGGAGATCCCTGGCCAGGATGGATACACCATACTACCAGCTGAGGATAGTCACGGACTACTTCAGCAATAGGAAGCTAAGATACCATACTGACGATGGCGTTAAGCACTATTGTGTTTCCGCGGGAGTCCCGCAAGGGTCCGTTCTGGGACCTCTCCTATGGAACATTATGTACGACAGAGTTCTGCGACCAACACTGCCCGAGGGAGTCAAAGTAATTGGCTTCGCTGACGATATCGCAGTGGTTACAGTGGCCAAGCACGTACACGAGATGGAGTCTGCCACGGATGAAGCAGTTATAAGAATAAAGGAATGGCTGGAGTCTACCGGTCTGGAACTAGCTGCCCACAAGATCGAAGCTGTCCTAATGACCAGCCGCTAAAATGTGGAATATGTCAGCTTCCGGGTCGGAAACCAGACAATCAGGTCCAAAGAATTCTTGAAGTACCTTGGAGTCATGCTCGACAACAGGCTGCGCTTCAAAGCCCATGTCGAGTATTCTAGTAAGAAAGCATAGCTGATGCATGCAGCACTCTCCCGAATGCTCCCGAACATCGGCGGGCCTGGATACGCCCGCAGGATCCTGTTGTCCAGAGTGATCAGCTCGGTACTTCTATACGCTGCCCGGATATGGGCAGGTGCACTGGCGACAAATGAGTGCAGGAAGAAGCTATCATCAGCTCACAGGCTCTGCGCAATCAGAGTGATCAGCGGCTTCCGAACTATCTCCAACGATGCAGCCTGCGTTTTAGCTGGGATGGTCCCAATCGACATCCTCCCTGATGAGATGTAGAGGGTATACCTTAGACGTCCCTCGAACCGGCAAGAGGCAAAAAGGATTAAGGAGGAGGAAAGGGCAACATCAGCAACGCTGTGGCAAACCAGGTGGGACAGCTCTACAAAAGGCAGGTGGACCCACAAGCTCATTCCCACTATAAAATCATGGACAGAGAGAGCGAGGGGGAACTGTAACTACCACCTCACACAGTTCCTGTCCGGACACGGGGGTTACCGGAAATACCTCCATAGATTTGGGAACGATAGTTCGCCCCTGTGTCCAATATGTCCAAACGAAGAGGAGGACGCGGAGCATGCAGTGTTCTACTGCAGACGCTTTGCAGAAGACAGAGCAAACCTGTCAAGTCCAGAAAATTAAGTCACATGACACGATCAGAGGGCGAGTGGATGGAGATCTGCTCATTCATAGTATGTGTGCAGAATGCAAAAGAGCAGAAGCCCTAAGAAGAGCCCAAGAGGCAGCCTCGGAGAGTAGAGCATAATTGCTAACCAGCCCCGCGAAGAAATACCTAACGGCAGTACCGCGGGGAGAGTGGTTGAAGTGTGTAGGGTGTGTGTTTAGTACGTAGGCGTATTCCTGGAATCGATTACTTAGGTTTGCGAATCATGCATGCTAGTAGCACTTGGGCTATTAGTATCTATGAAGATTATACATCCTTGGCGCAACCTAAAAAGAAAAAAAATAAGCCTTCGCTCGTCGCCAAAATAAATGAGATCAAACTTCTTGAAGTCACTTGGCCGCCAATTGCCCTTTGGATGTTCTTGGCCCTGGCATCATTTTGGCATTCCATCAGTACATGCTCTGCGTTCTTCACTTTTCCTTCACAGTGCTGGCAGGATGGGTCATCCGCGTGGTTGTACTTGTAAAGGAGCTCCCGGAAGCATCCGTGCCCCGACAGAAATTGTGTTAGGTAGTAGTTTACCTCACCGTGCTTTCTACTAATCCATTCATCAACATCGGGGATCAGTTTGTATGTCCATCAGCCTTTGGTTGTGATGGCCCACCTATGTTGGCATTCCACTTTTACAGCTTCTATAGCTGTTGTTCCGTTATCGTGCTTGTTTTCACGTAGGGCCGCAGTCTTCTTCGCGTCTAGATCGATAGGCATTCGGCCTGATATTAGACTTATCGCATCCGCTGATACAGTTCTAAAAGCGCAGCATACCCTTAGAGTTGTGATTCTATGCACCGAGTTCATCGTTCTAATGTATGACTTACGATGCGTTGCTGATGTCCATATTGGGGCCGCATACAGGAGTATTGACCTGCTCACTGTTGTTAGGAGATTTCCAATTGGTTGCCTTGGTCCCCCAATATTTGGCATTAGTCTGCATAGTGCAGCTGCTACCTTCTCTGAAGCTGAGTCTGTGGTCCAACAACTCTCCCAGGCACTTGATGTACGGCCTCGATTCGATAGTTTGCTCACCAACATGTATGGTGAGGTGCTTCACTTTTTTACGGTTGCTTATGAGAATGGTTTCGGTTTTGTGGTCCGCTAGCTTTAAACCTGATGTCTGTAGCCATAGCTTCATGCTTGTGATTATTTGATTGCAGTTTTGCACAACTTCCCCTAATTTTTCGGCCGCTAATACAATTGCGATATCGTCGGCATACCGGATGATGTCTACTCCGTTCGGTCTTTGTGTTCTTAGAATGCCATCGTACATTATGTTCCATAGAATTGGTCACAGGACAGACCATTGTGGAATTCCTCCCGTGATTTTGTACCTCTTTGGTCCCTCTTCTGTGTCATAGTAAATGGTTCTGTCTTCGAAATAGTTCATAATTATCCGCAGTAGGTAGTTTGGTACCTGCAGGTCACTCAGTGCTTTTAGTATACAGCTCCAGTCGGCTGAATTGAACGCGTTCTTGACATCAAGTGTCACCACAGCACAGTACTGTTTTATTCCTCCGAGTCATCTTTCTTACGCAATTGCCTCACGTACTATATCGCACACAGCATGGTTGGTGCTTCATTTCTTTCGGAATCTAAATTGTCGGTTACAAAGTCCCGAGGCCCCTTTCGTGTATTGCTCTCGTCTTGTCCGTATAATTTTCCCGAGCACTTTCTCTAGTGTATCTAGCATGCACAACGGCCTGTACGACGATGATTGCTCAGGTGGTTTGTCGCCCTTTGGTACAAAGACTAGTCGTATGTAGGGTGTCATTTGCTTTTGCCCAATTACTGCTCTGAAAGCCTACCTGGAACTCCCACCATTGATTATACGAATTAAGAAAGCTGCTGCGTCTAGTGCCCTAAGACTTCGCGTCACTCGGAAATGCAACTCTCCATTACATATACTATGACTAATTCTAAATCGTGTCCCCTCTAAGCCAGACTTTCCACAAATGTCACAAACTTCATGCGATGAACTATGTGCAACTGGCTGGCTACTGGTGAAAGAACCACCAACTACCATCACTCGTTTCAGATCTCCTTCCCAGGCCGCCGAGCACGGGAAAATAGAACTCCACTATGCGGTCACTCACAATCAGCATAGTGCAGAGATGATTTCAGAATGGAATGTGCAGTTAGTGTGAATATATTCAACATCTCAAACTTTACGCAGTTGAGCACTGTGCATGAGTGTGCATCAGACGCAAAATATGCAAACCACAATCGTCTCTTTCAAATACTCTTAGCTCTCTTTTTAGCCTGGATTTCTACTGCTGATATTTTACGCTACTGACAGGCGATTAGATAGTCAGGGCTATGTTAGTTGGAAAATATCAGACCTTACGTAAGCATTCACCCAAGCAAGGGCGTGGGTAGACAACGTACACATCACCTGCACTACGATCCACACTGTTCTCCAAATGATGAACCGATCAGATAAATTATTTCGGCATTTATGCGATAGGGTCCACTAGCTTAAATTGTTGTCCTCTATGACCTTAAGCCACAATTCCAACCGGCTACGATACTGCACAGAACTGACAACGCAGGAAGACAAGCTGAGGTATTTGCCATTAGCTGCCATCTTTATAGTTGGTAAGAGTGTCTACGGACATAGAAAATCTGTGCCAAACTCTAATATCAGGACGACACTATCTAGTAATATGACGACAGGATTGCCAATGCCTAATTTGAAATTACACTTTGTCCGACGAATTTTTTTCTCATCACTTCCATGGGCTGACTTAATCTTTCCAAAAAACTGTAATCAACGTTCGTGCTGGAGCCGTCACCGAGGCAATGGAGCTATATGTACTTTATATTACTCACTTCACTAAATAAAAGCTAACCTATAGCAAGTCAGGGTGTAACTGGGAACATGCTACTGCAGCCAATAGCATTACCTATTGACACTGGTGTGCCAAACCATCAGGACGAAGAGATTTGCCTTTATAAAGCTTCAAATAATGAACTACGCGAACAACACATCCACCGAAGAAGTAATAGTGCGAGGAATCAAGAGCCGTTGCCTTCGAGTTTTCGATTGAGTCTGGCATGGAGTCTTATTAAGCAAGCTAGCCTACCGTTGACAGATATATGTAATGTTTTCTTCAGAACACTTCAATTCCAGTTGACATCTTTTCTGTGAATGCTGGAGTGCTGTAGGGCTCTATTCTTTCACCAACTCTTTTTCTACTTCATATCATTGATTCAACATACAAAAAAAATCTTTAGTTTTGCCGACGATAGCACCCTAAAGGATATTGCTCGCACAAAATCCAAGCGCATACAAGCAACTCACGAGACAAACAGTTCTCAAAGCAGAAGATTCCACAGTAACATCCAACCGTCGACTCAGCAAAGGCGGGTAATAACCCTGGGGTTGATACTACTTTCGCATATATTATACTTATATGGAAGATATACCAAAACACATCAAAGAACGATATTAGGACGGCTTACTAAGTAGGCCGCTAGGGCACACCACCTCCACGTTGATCTGGTAACCACGAAAATGTTTATCAGTAAACCTTGGACCTCACTCCCATGAAACATATATGTACGTATTTTCATAATTTTCCAGCGATTCAATATCAGAATCAACCGATATCGACAAGTACGACTTGTCTTAGCGCTAGAGGTCCATCTCTACTGAGAAAAATCAAAAGAGGCTCTGCATTGAGCCTCTTGCAATGAAGAGTTCTCATTCACTCCAAGTCCATGCCTACTACTCAGGCTCTCCTTGGTCATTTCGGTAACGATAGACTGTGTTGGGTGGAAGTTTGAAGAGATCACCCAACTGGCATTGGCCCATCTAGGAACAATCACCACCAATGCCTTAATTACACCTCTCCGCCACTGAACAGCGCACATTCAAATTCGCTTCCCATTTAATTTCGCCCATTTGAAGGCATAAATCTTCTCGCAGAGAATTGAATTCTCCGCAGGGAATTCGCAGACGGTGTTAGGTGTCAGTTTGATAAGTGGCTCCGTTGTTCGAAATCAAATAACAATCCGAACGGTCAGCAATTTCGATTTCGCGCACACAAAACATCGCGCAAGCGCGCGCACGTCTTTCCTCGACGGCTCAGCTCGAACAACAATTGGACAGCCGACATTCGCGTAATTGATTTTCCTGACACTTTGCCAAACTTTACGACGATTTCCTCTAAAACTCACGACGCGAACAGAAGAACTTTCCATCCAGCACTTACGGAACCATGTGATAATAGCCCAGACGAGATCACCACAACTGCCGACGACCGACGACGAGGCACCAACCACAAACGACAACGAATCACCGAATTGCCGCGAATACGACAAATAAGAGGTCCAAGGACGTGGTCCGTTCATCCATCGGAGAGATTCATGCGGGCGGAGGGCAATAAAAAGGGCGGCCGTAGCTGGACCGGTAGATGTCCATTTCCCATGTTGCCGCGGACAGATTCGTGAAATCATCTCATTATGTGTGCCCTGCAGTGGAGAAATGGTCGTGTGTTCCTCCTCTGGCTACGCATTCCAATGCTGGAACCGCATCGCTCGGAATGCAACTGGTTTGGTTAACCTCGTGTAAATTTGTGAAATCACTGAGTTTTGTAGTCGTTTTTCGGGCGGCTACCGTTTCGCATCTCGGGAGGAATAATTTCTCAGACCCTGGCTGAAGCTGGAGTAGCAGCAGCGTGTCCTTATCGGCGATTAACGCTTGGGTTCGTGTGTCTTCTTTTTTGTTTGTGGTATTTATGTGGTAGATGGGGACTCAAAAGCAAAAGTTCTCATCCAAATGTTTGGACAATTATCTTGGGCTGTGTGCGTCTTTGATTCGATTGCGAGCAGAACAAAGCCACCGCCAACGAGATCTCGGGTGTTGAGTGGAATTTTAAATGGCAACATTTATTCACGGGGTTGTTGTATGGTTATGGCCAGGACTGTGGAATGTCATTTGAATGGAAGCACATGAACGCTGATTTGAATTTGCTCGGCGACATGCACTGATAGATGAGCTGTTAGTTGTGAACTCAGCTTTGAGAAGGGTCATTGATTTAGTGGAATATTTTTGAATTTGGTTCACGTGCATTCTCGGATAACGACGGCTACTCTGGGGTGGAGTGAAGAAGATTAAGGGCTACCAAAAGGTTACTTTTCAATTTTCTGCTAAAAGGTATGAAGCCTCATAGAGCAAGATAAAAACATAGGTTAACTGTGCCTTGCATAGGCCTATGCGGGCATGAGCCATACCCATGTACATGGTGTACTTAGACTTGACTATTTGATGTGATACCGCCCGCCTCGAATAGAAACTTCAGCCAACCGGATGTGTTGCAAAAATTGATGACCGACGAGAAGAGTTTGTCCACCAGATTTACAAAGCCATCAAAGATCGGGCTTGTACCTTAGAGACAGAGTCCTACTGTTCCAGACGGTATTACTGAAGTTAAGAGGACTTTAATGGCTGCTTGGTTGTCTAAGTTTAAATAAATTGAGACATCCTCTTGTGATTTGTCCCATATGCTCACGATTTGGGACGCTTCTTGTAAGATTGTAATCTCGGATTGGAATATGCTGCACGAATTTGAGAGACAAATGGACGTGACGTCATTCAACAGCGATGATGATAGTCAAGATTCCCGTCAACTCGATCAAAATGAAGTGAGGATAGCGATATCTAAACTTAAATCCAACAAAGCTGCTGGAGTCGCCGAACTTTTCAAGGCAGGAGGAGATGAGTTGGTAAGGAGCATGCACTAGATCATCTGTAAAATCTGATCGGACGAATGTATGCCCGATGAATGGAACCTCAGCATCGTTTGCCCGATCCTGAAGAAGGGAGACCCTCTGAACTGCGTCAACTGTCAGGCAGAATGAGCCATTCAACAGTGACGATGGCAGTCAAGATTCCCGTCAACCCGATTAGAATGAAGTGAGGATAGCGATATCTAAACTTAAATCCAACAAAGCTGCTGGAGCCGACGGCCTTATTCAAATATTCACACTACGACAGATCTTGGAAAAAACCCATGAATATAAAATCGATACGCACCACCTCTTCATCAATTTCAAAGTTGCCTATGATAGCGTGTATAGAGACGAGTTATACAGAGCCATGTATAGTCTTGGCATCCCTGCCAAGCTCGTCCGTTTGTGCAGAATGACGATGGAAAACTCTCGCTACTCCATCAAAGTCGGTAAGAAGATCACCGAACCGTTCGATGTCAGGAAAGTTCTTAGACGAGATGACGCGCTACCATGCTATCTCTTTAATATAGTACTTGAGAGAATTGTACGAAACTCACAAGCCAACACCGGAGGTACAATCTTTTACAAGTCTGTACAACTACTCGCTTATGCCGATGATATTGACATAATCGGAAGAACTCAGCGGGCCGTCAATGGGGCATTTGCTAGTATTGAGATCGAGGCAGCCAGAATTGGTCTATCGGTCAATGAAAGCAAAACAAAATACCATTTATACAAATACAAATATTTGGCGCAATAGCTCTTTAAAGTGCCTGGGCCTAGCTTCTCGCAACCACTCATGTTGTGTGCGTTATATTTTTCACATGAATGGAAGGGACCTTCAGTTTAATGCCGAATCTGAACGGCGATTTGAGAAGCTTTTTCGTGACAACAATACTCTCGGATATTTGTTAGACGCTCGCGAGAGGTGGGACCGTGAAAAAACTTGTTGGTGTTTTCTGGGATTCGAAGTTGGAACCTCATGCGTAGTGATCCGACACACTAACCACTTACGTCACGGCGCCCACAAACAAAATATATGCTGTCTACAAAAAAAAAAACACCCAAAATCGGAGTCTTGGACAAAACGCCACAATAGACAGATATAATTTTGAGGTAGTAAAGGATTTTGTCTACCTAGGCTCTATGGTGAACTCCGCAAATGACATCAGTAGGGAGATCACACGAGGGAATACTCTTGCCAATCGTTGCTTCTATGGGCTAATACGGTAATTGAGTAACAAAGCCCTATCTCGAACTACTTAGGTAACTCTTTATAAGACATTAATCATTTCAGTCCTGTTGCATGGCGCAGAGGCATGGGCTTTGACAAAACCGGATGAGGATGCCCTTGGTTATTTCGAGAGAAAAGTTCTTCGAGCGATCTTTGGTCCCGTCTGCATAGACGGTGAGTGGAGGAGAAGGTACAATGCCGAACTATACGGCCTGTACAAGGACATCGACTTAGCCAGAAGAGTTCACATACAGCGACTAAGATGGCTGGGTCATTTAGAGCGGATGGAGCCCAATGTTCCCGCTAAGAAAGTCTTCGAATCCACCCCAGCGGACAACGCAGTAGAGGATGACCTCGTGGTAGGTGGCGCAAACAAGTGGAGGGGGACCTCAACCAACTCGGCGTGCGCAACTGGAGGCAGCTGGCTTGTAACCGTGCTGGCTGGAGAGGTTTGTTGGTTGAGGCGCAGGTCCACCCCGGACTGTAGCGCCACCTAAGTAAGTAAGTAAGTATCATTATTTCGTAATCTGTTAATCTAAGGCTAGTTGATAAAATAAATAAATAAATAAAAGAGAACGAAACAACTCCTACAATTAACTAGGAGTCAGATTCGAATAGACACAAGTTTCCTTACAGGCCACTGTCGAGTGAAAAAACATCTCATGGCTATGGGAGTAGCACAAGACAGCATCTGCAGAATGTGCAACGAAGACGGAGAATCAGCAGAACACATCTTATGCCACTGTAACTGTCTAATCAGAACATGTCATCGTTATTTAGGTAAATTCTACCATGAAGCAGAAGACCTATCTGCAAGATCACTCAAAAGTATATTAGAATTCATCACCAAATCGGGCATATTGAGTGAGTTTTAAGATCAGAGGAAATCACAATAGACCCAATGTGGCCTCAGTGATAAGGTGACCTAATCCCACCTATTCAACAATCTAATATCTAAAGAGAACTCTGCGGATGCGGGCACTGCTGCGAATGTAACAAAAACTTTGGGAGACGTTTTTCAATTATTCTCTTTTAGCTCTTCTATTCAGACACATAGCTACATATTGAAGAACAACGCAAAGAACTATATTTATCGTTTTTATTCATTTACTTACATTACATTATGTTATGAATTATGAAATTATGAAAAACTGTTTTCCCTTCATTGGCCTTTTTACACCATTTTGCCTATTTTTGAAGCATTTTGCTATTACTTATTAATTGTCTACACTATATTTTTTTACTAAATAAAATGTAAATTTACATTTAGATATAACACATTGTATATATTAGGAAAAAAACTGCCCCTGAACATTTTAAAACAAATGTTGTTAAATCACTTTCATTTTTCAAGTTGGTAAACACGTATCCTTTACTTTTATAAGGGTAAACTGCGCATAAAAGAGACAGCACGTCCTTATAGTCCTAAAGGGTGGCAACTGTCTAGTGTATAATGCGATTAAGTACAAGCTGGTGCAAAATAATGGCCCCTTTGATTTAGCTTTAACTTTTTTTCTAAATTAAAAAACCATGATTTTATTTTTTATTATTTTTATTTAGACTTTCGATTTTGCTCCATTAAGCACTGATATCCTTCTAAAGTTTGCCTCCAGCGTTTATGCAAATTTTAACCCTTTTTATGGCATTTTCCATTTTACTCAATACTTCCGGCGGTATATTCCCTATATTTTGTCTAATGCTATCTTTAAAGGTTGTTTGCTTTGAGTCTATGTTTTGTTCATAAAGACCAATAACTTCAAATAACCCCAAAGAAAGAAGTCTGGAATGGCCAAATCGGGTGATGTTGCGAGCCAATGCAGCCGCCAAGATGATAGAAACTCGGCGCAGGGTCAAAAGCCCACAATGGACTGGGTGGTTTATAAGTCCACAAATCATTTGTGATTATTGTGAACCCACCTAGGGAGGCCAATAGTCCATTGTGCACTTTTGGCCTGTGGACTTATGAAACAATGTGTCTCCTGCTATGTATTCAGTGGCATCGTCTTGTTAAAACCACATGTGTTTCAATTCCAAATCATCCAGTTCGGGTATCTTTTTAGATCGAAGCAAAAAGACTATAAGAAGTTAATTCGGTTGTCGAAAAGTGCTTCTTATAGAGATTTTTGTGAAAAGATCGAGACTCTCGGTGAAACCAGCAGGTTGGTTAAGGTCCTCAAAAGGAACAAGCCGACCAAACCGGAGTCACTGAGAAAGTCTGATGGCAAGTTTACTGAGACGAAAGCGGAAACTTTCAGTCTTCTGCTGGAGACTCACTTTCCTGGCAATCAGATAACCACTAGGTCGGAGCTTGGTCCGCTTACACAGGCTGAGCTTGATCTAAGTCAGAAAACTCGGCGCAGCTGGTGTATTGCATCAGCCGTGGTAACAGATGAGTCCATCAAATATGCTGTGGCATATTTTGATGGTTTCAAATCGCCTGGCACCGATGGAATATATCCAGCTATGCTGCAACAGGGTATAGATCAACTATTGCCAACTCTGAAAAGAATTTTCACCGCTGGCTTGGCGCTGGTATATATTCCTACACCTTGGCGGACAGTCAGAGTAGCTTTCATACCGAAAATTGGTAAGGAAGACTATTCGGTCCCCAAGAGTTTCAGACCTATATGTTTACATCCTTCTTACTGAAAAGTATGGAGAGACTGGTAGAATTTCACGTGCGCAAAGTTGCTTTGAAACTGCATCCACTGTGGGAGATGCAGCATGCCCATCAGCGTGGGAAATCCTGTGAGACTGCAGCTCAAGATTTAGTGGCCAGAATTGAATGCGCGCTTGATGGGAAAGAATACGCGATGGGTATCTTCATCGACATTGAGGGTGCTTTTGACAATGCGACTTTTGACTGCAAGTGCGACTCTGCCAGACAACACGGGGTAGATGAAACATTAGTATTGTGGATTAAAGCAATGCTAATGAATAGAACTTTGGTAGTGGATGCGGATTGTGGCCAATATGTTAAGACAGGGGTAAACAGGGGCTGTCCGCAAGGTGGCGTTCTGTCTCCATTGTTATGGTGCACGGTGGTCGCCCCTCTCTCTGTTGAACACTCTAAATAGTTCTAACGTCTACGCTCAGGCATATGCGGATGATGTCGCTGTACTTTCTGTTGGGCCATGCCTGGTGACGGTCTGTGCTAACGCGCAGGCGGCGCTGGACATGATCGATGAATGGTGTACTAGAAGTGGGCTTTCGGTGAATCCTCTTAAAACTGAGGTTGTTCTTTTTACGAGAAGGAGGAGTACTAAAAGGAGTCGCCATTCGCATTTCCAATGAAGCCAAATATCTGGGAGTGATTCTAGATAAGAAACTTCATTGGTCTAAACACGTCGAGTCGAAAACATCCAAGGCGCTCTCAGTCTTCTGGCAGTGTAAGGGTGCTTTTGGCAAGACTTGGGGCATATCACCGAATAATGTTCTCTGGATCTACACGGCTATGATAAGACCATTCCTCGCACATGCGTCGGTTGTTTGGTGGAAGGGGCTCTCGCGTAAATATGTGGTTGCCTTTTGCGCGAAACTCCAAATAACGGCTTGTCTCAGCTGTACGGGAGTACGCCTGGCTCTGCTCTAGACGGTTTGCTGAACATACCTCCACTCGATACTTATATCATGGGTTGCACTATCAAAGCCATCCATCGTCTTAGGCGTTGCGGTTTTTGGTACACTCCACACTGGAATTTTGATGAACTTGTGCGACACTTATCTTACGACTCCTGTCTTATGGATATACCGTCTGATGCAATGACATCAGAACTCCAGCTGATGCGCAAATTCAGAGTCGACTTTCCTTGTGTCCAGGACTGAGAATGGAATGTAGTCGTATTTTCACGGATGGTTCCAAAACCAGTCAAGGGTCTGCCGCTGGTGTCTTCGTGGAAGTCGACAACATTAGACTTCACTTTTCGTTAAGCAAATATGCGTCTGTTTTCCAAGCGGAAACTTATGCAATCCTAATGGCCATGAACTATGTTGTGAAGAACAGGTGGAATGGACGTAGCATTTGTGTCTGTAGTGACAGTCAGGCTGCGCTTAAGGCCTTGCTTAACCCTTTAACCACTTCCAAAATAGTTCGTGAAACCAAAAACTCTTTGAACTCGTTCGCAAGGCTGAATTCTCTGTCTCTTATCTGGGCCCAGATCACACTGGGATCTTGGGAAACGAGATCTTCGATGAGATTGCTAGACAAGGCTCAGAGGAGGGTTTCTCAGGTCCCGAACCCGCGTTGGGTCTCCCTGTGTCCTCGGTTACGGCTTCCATTGACGACTGGGTCTCTCAAGAGCACAATTGTGTGTGGCATGACTCTCCAGGATGCAGGTTGACTAAACGCATGCTCCCGGACGTCTGTAAGAAATCAGCGGCATTCTTGCTGTCTCTCAGCAGAAAAGATTGTAGACAACTTATTGGCGTCTTGACAGGCCACTTTGCTTTCGCCAAGCACCTTAACGTATTGGGCTTAAGTGACACTCCAATCTGCGACGCTTGTGGAGAGAGCGACGACACCGCGGAACATTATCTCTGTGAGTGTCCGGCCTTTGCTCGTATCAGGTGGCAGATCCTCGGTGAGGATGCGGTGAGTGCTGGTACTGTAAGCTCCTCATCACTGAAGTGCTTGCTTTGCTTTCTTATAAAGACAAGGAAATTCCAATAAAATGGGTAAATCAGGGTTTGCTCTCTGGTAGTACAATGGACTAGTTGCGTCTGAGTGCTGCAGTTGAGCGTTTCCTATCACGGCAAAAAAAAAAAATATCCAGTTAGGGTATCAGAAAGTTACCTGTAGGGTTTATCAGTGGCATCGCGCTGCCAACAATTTTTTTTTTAAATGTGAGGCCCATTTACCCCTTCAGCACAGACGCCGTACCACACAGTAACTACAGTAACAACGTCTTTTACTACCTCAAAAATATATCTGTCTATTGTGACGTTCCGTCCAAGACGCCGATGTTGAGTGTCCTTTTTTGTAGACAGCATATATGGTATTTTGTTTTGCTTTCATTGACCGCTAAACCCATCTTTACTACCTCGATCTCAATACTCGCAAAGGCCCCGCCGACGGCCCGCT
The DNA here is from genome assembly GCA_945910035.1 of Brachypalpus laphriformis. Taxonomy (NCBI): domain Eukaryota; kingdom Metazoa; phylum Arthropoda; class Insecta; order Diptera; family Syrphidae; genus Brachypalpus; species Brachypalpus laphriformis. The sequence continues at coordinate 111,617,196 of OX246753.1, read as the reverse complement.
GAGTTCTTCCGATTATATCAATGTCATTGGCGTAAGCGAGTAGTTGTACAGATTTGTAAAAAATTGTACCTCCGATGTTGGCTTGTGAGTTTCGTACAAGTACTATGTTAAAGAAATCGCATGATAGCACGTCACCTTGTCTAAGATCTTTCCTGACATCGATCTTTCCGAGCAGCTAGAGTTCTCCATCGTCGTCCTGCACAAATGGACAGGCCTGGTAGGAATGCCGAGACTAAGCATGACTATAACTCGTCTCTATACACACCATCATTGGGAACTTTGAAATCGATGAAGGGGTTGTGCGTATCGATTTTATATTCATGGACTTTTTCCAATATCTACTATAGAGTGAATATTTGGTTAATAGTGGACTTTCCAGACCTGAAACCGCACTGATAAGGACTTATCAGGTTGTTGACGATCGGTTTTAGGTGTTTACATAATACGGCGGACAGGATCTTACATGCGATGTTGAGAAATCACTTTATACCTCTGTAGTTGGCGCAGTCCAGAGGGTCTCCATTCATCAGGATCGGGGAAACTATGCTGAGGTTCTATTCATCGGGCATACTTTCGTCCGTTCCAATTTTGCAGATGAGATGGTCCATACTCCTTACCAACTCATCTCCTCCAGCCTTGAAAAGTTCGTCGACTCCAGCAGCTTTGTTGGATTTATTAGTAAGTTTAGTTTATCCTCACTTCATTCTGATCGAGTTGACGGGAATCTTGACCATCATCGTCACTGCTGAATGGTTCATTCTGCCTAACAGCGTAACATTGGTCATAGTCGCCATTAAGCAGTCTGTAGAAGTGTTTCTTTCATATCATCAGTACCGACTGCAATTCAACTACTATATTGCCATTTTCGTCCCTGCAGGCTTCTGGTTTTAAGACCATGACATGTTCTTTTTACCTTTGGTAACATTTTCAAACATCATTCCTGCAATAAAGTCTCTCAATCTTCTCGATTTTTCTTCTTTCTGAGAAGTCGATGTTCCTCTTTTCTCCTCCACTCGTATAGCTCGCGAGCAGCTCTAAACCTTCTATGCAGCGCCGCTTTGTACGCCTCTTGTTTTGCTGCATGTGCTTGCCGGCATTCCTTATTAAACCAGGGGTTTCATTGTGGAGGCCGAAAGAAACCCAGTACATCAGAGGCCGCATCTCTGATGGCTTTTTGGCAACGCTGTCACTGGCCTTCCACACTTGCTTCTGGTGGCATATGACTTAGATTAAGATTAAAAGAAACTCGATCGGCAAAGGCCCTGACGGTTTCTTGCGATTTTAGCCGTCGGACGTCAAACTTCCTCACAGTATTTCTTTGATTTCGCTTGGCTACAACTAGGTAGTGATCTGAGTCCACGTTGGCTCCTCGGAAGGTTCGGACACCGAACCTGCCTTGCGTCGATCGCAATGTAATCGATTTCGCTGACGGTTTTTCAATCCAAAGAGATCCATGTCCTATATAATAATCGTTACACATTTAAAATAGAGGGACTATAAATAGTATTAACTTTCAAATGCGAAATGTGTCCGTCAAAGCAAAAGCCAACAAATTCAGGGCAAATCCCTGTTCATGAGCCCTGAATATGGGAATTTAAAACAGCATGTTTCCTTCATTTGACTGACGACGGTTTGTACTCTGGTGAGTCTTAAAATTACAAAACTTACAGATTTAATAAAAAAAATGTATATTTGGGAAAAGAACTAACACTTACCTTGTTATCTATTGAAGGCCACTGACGCTACAAATAAGGCAACAAAAAAATACATTATTTTATAACGTATCAATGGAATTCCCCACACCTCCCCAGACAGATACACAGCACCATCTGGCGCGCATGATAAAAATGCAAACAAGAGAGCAAGGAGAAAACAGGCAAATAAAACATTTTTCACACTCAACATCCCGAGCGTCAATGAAACCCACTCAACTGCGACCGACCGCAATAACTTACCGTTCGGAAGTCAGCCTTTAATGGCCATTTAAAGATTTTTCATTCCCTTAAATACGCACACACTGTTGAACCGTGTGCGCATTTCGAAACAGCCGACGCGACGACCCTACTCCGGGGGGTGACGGTTTAGACAGAAGAAATTCCAAACCGAATAAATTAAGCAACAGCAACGCAACAAAACAGCGCAAAAAAAAAAATACAAGAATGCAGCATTAGTGCACTACAGTAGGGCAGTTGCAGGTACCCCTGCCCAGCAGCTAGATCGCCAGCGTCCAACAGCAACAGAGTTCGGGATATCGAACTAATTGATCGGTTCCATATGGCCGGTCGTATGTAACGATCCATCGAATGCGATCTCATCACCAGATAAGCGACAAACTAACTCTTCGATTATTCACAATTGGAAGGAATAAATTATTACGGCGAAACAGAGGAATCATCGATATGCGCGACGAAGGGCATAGTTTGAGTGCCTATTCCGGATGAGGGCGGCCTCTGGCAAAACGTTTGATAGGAATTAGTCGAACGTCGCTGCCGCCTTTCGTTTACTTAGAGGAACACTTTTTGGTTGGCGGTAATGGTACAGTTGTAATGGACTCGTTTTGATTAAACTGCGGTGCATTTAATTGCCCATGTTGACATTTCCGAGGGAACAGTGTGTCCAGCAAGGAGGTAGACAGTAACTAGTTTCCAAAACAAGCTTCGAGGAGGCCAGGCAAGTTTTGGTCTACCACGCAAAAGCTTTTGAAGACAAAGCCACTCGAGCACTTGTGGTGTGCAGGAACATCTCACACCTGAGGATATGCCCCAGCCTTACTGGAGTGGATGTAGACGATGATAGTCATATTCATCATTACATACATAGAGGAAACCACGAGAACCTGTCCGACAGCAGCCTTAGACGTGATTAGAACTCACCCATCTAAACATGTGTTAGAAAGGATCGGTGAAGACCAAACTGAGAATAATCAAACATGGGTCTGGAAATGAAAATGCTTTGCAAACAAACAACAATAAACCCTTTCCAAATCGGTACCACTTCTGCACTGACTCGAGATTAATATGGTCAAGAAATGTTGCTGGAAAAAAAAAAATTGTAAAAAAACAGCAGCAAAGGGATTGGAGCAAGAAACCCGACATCCGAATCTATATGTGAACTTTTCCCAGCATTGTTTAAGTAGATGTTTACGCAATCAATGGATGTCCCCAATTGAACTATGACAAGAAATATTACGTACAAGACATCGCAATATCTGCAGATATTGCACAACGAAGCCACTGAACTCACGCGAGATTAAATCCAGAGTGGTGTGAGAATGGCATACTCAGCCCACCACACTGGGCCAGGTTAATAAAGTAACCCTCAACTGAGTACCAGCACATGTTGGAGTGGAGGGAAATGTGGGTTAGGACCGCACAGTATGCGGGAAGAAATGAAAAGAGAAGAAAGCAAATGAACCAATTATTATTGGAAATGTATCGCCCAACTGAGACAGGGCAAAGAACTTCTTCGGAAGTAAAACAAGAAAAGAGGGAGAAAGTCTCATCCTGACAGGCATGTTAACAACTCATTGCAGATTCAAGGAGCATTTGCCAAAACCATGTATGTAGGCACTAGGTACAGGAGAGAATCCATTCTCAGCATCGACTTTGAAGAAACACCAGCACCTTCTTATGGAAGCATTTATTCACAAAAGAAGACACCACCTGGGAGCCTACCTAGTCTCTGATCAGAGACGAATCTACCTCTATTGAATCGAATGGAGGCGTTATATCACCCCTCCTCTGGGTGTTAGTCATCGACGGGATACTTAAAGAACTAAGCAACATAGGCGTAAATGTCACCGCTTACGTCGATGACGTGGTTATTTTAGTCGAGGGTAAATTCCTAGACACACTAAGTGAAATGATGGAATCCGCTCTTAATACTCGTAGTCTCGAAAAATAGGCTAAAGGGTGTGGACTGCACGTCAACCCGGATAAAACAGAATTGGTACTTTTCAGCAGGAAATAGAAGATACCACCCTTCAAACTATAATAATCCTCAAACTGCCTAAGCTAGCAGGGGTGGAGCTTTCGCTTTCGGATCGTGCTCGATATATTGGTATAATGCTAGACAGGAAACTATAAAAATAGAATATTTCTGTATCCCTTATCATTAGAGCTACAAATCAAATTTCAAGCGGGCAACAGTGCGCTTCGGCTTACTAAAGTTAGTCTCTTCCAGACCAATAATGTGGAGCATAGCTCCATTCTTAAGGCATCATTTCCCGATGAATTGGATTATATCCTTGGAACATAAAACTTAGTCACACTGTACGAAGTAATGCATCCTGCTAGAGGGGATTGGCAAAGGAAGACAGTCTCTCTCTGCAATATATTGTACACAGATGGTTCTAAGATCAGAGAAGACGCATGGTCAGGTATATATTCGAGAGATATTAACCTACAGGTAGCCATGAGACTTCCGGACACATGCAGTCTATTCCAAACAGAGGTTCTAGCTGTACTTAAAGTTTCGGAATTACTTGAGATGGGATCAATATCCAATAAGAATATCGCCATCTTCATCGACAGTCAGGCTGCGCTAAATGCACTAGAGTCTTGTGTCACTAAATCTGAAATCGTCAGGAATTGCCGCACCGTGGCGTAAGTGGTTAGTGTGTCGAATCACTACGCATGAGGTTCCAAGTTCGAATCCCAGAAAACACCAAAAAGTTCTTTTCAAGCGTCTGACAAACATCCGAGAGTATTGTTGTCTCGAAAAAGCTTCTCAAATCGCCGTTCGGATACGGCACTAAACTGTAGGTCGCTTTCATTCGTGTGAAAAATATAACACACACAACATGAGTGGTTGCGAGAAGCTAGGCCCTGGCACTTTTAAGAGCTGTTGCGCCAAATATTTATTTTTATATTTTAATTACCGCACAATGCTAAAGGCATTATGTACGCAGAACCGTGTCAGATTATGTTCGGTACCTGGACACTGCGATAGAGAGGGCAATGAAAACGCTGACGAGCTGGTCAAAAGAGGAGCAGAGCTCCCTCGTAGGGACATAATCCGTAACATTAAACCACCAAGGTGTGTGACTAGGGGAATTATTCGGGATAGAATTATCAACATAACTAATTTAAGATCGTCCAACTTAGACGGTCATATGGTGTCTAAAGCCTTGTGGCCTGTGTTATATCGCAGGAATGGGGAGATCATACAACTAGAAAGGTCAGGGCTAAGAAAAGCGATAGGAATACTTTGTGTCCATTGTCTTCTAAGGAAGCATGCTATGAGATTGGGTTTATCAAATACGGATGCTTGTATTATAACAAAGGTACTGCAATGACCTACATGTTTTGGAGGATATAACACATATAGTCTGTGAATGCCAAGGTATTGCCAGAACAAGGCTAAAGCATCTTGGAAGTTACTTCTTCGATAACCTAGAAGAGGTAAGGTCCTGGAACGATAATAGGACATCCTTAAATTCTGTAGGGGAATCAAGTGTATGGGAGAATTGGTGTAGGTCTTTTTACCGTAAAGGTTCCCTAGGGATCGCGATGGGCCCACCTTCGTGCCAGCGATTGGCAAGAGTTATTCTTCGATTGATTTCTGCGCTAATCTTATTTGTAGAATTTATAGCAGAGCTAAAGCAGGCAAAGTCCCTTACTACCTCGAAGTTATAGCTGCCCACTGTGACATGTTGTCCAATTCGTCAGTGTTGGCTTTCCCTTCTTGTTGACAGCATATACTTGGTTTTGCCCTCGTTTATCGCTAAACCCATTTTTTGTCGCTTCCAACTCAATGCTTGCCAACGCACCGGTGATAGCCCGCTAAGTTCTTCCGATAATGTCTATATCGTCGACGTATGCAAGCAGTTGTACAGACTTGTAATAGATTGTGCCTCGGGTGTTGGCTTGTGAGTTCCGCACAATCCGTTCAAGTACAATATTAAAGAAGTCACATGACAGCGCGTCACCTTGTCTAAAACCTTTTTTGACATCAAAAGTCTCGATGAAGTCATTACCGACCATGATGGAGCATCGAGCGTTCTCCATCGTCAGCCTGCACAGACCGACAAGTTTGATAGGGATGTCAAAACTAGACATGGCTCTATAAATCTCTTCTCTATAGATGCTGTCATAGGCGGCCTTGAAATCGGTAAAGAGGTGGTGAGTATCGATTTGGAATTATTGGGTTTTCTCCAGGATCTGCCGAAGTGTGAAGATTTGATCGATGGTGGACTCTCCTGGCCTGAAACCACGCTGATAGGGTCCAATCAGGCTGTTGATAAAAGGCTTCAGGCGTTCACACAATATCGCAGAAAAGATCTTGTATGCGATGTTGAGGAGACTGATGCCTCTATAATTGGCGCAGTTAAGGGGGTCTCCTTTCTTATGGATCGGGCAAACGATGCTGAGATTCCAGTCATCAGACATACACTCGTCTGACCAAATTTTAGAGATGAGTTGGTGTATGCACTCTATCCATTCATCACCAGCTGCGTTGAAAAGTTCGGCCGGTAAGCCGTCAGGTCCGGCTGCCTTGTTGGATTTTAGCTTGGATTGCTATCCTCACTTCGTTTTGGTCAGGTGGACGGACATTTTGACTATCATCGTCTATGTTGAATGGTTCATTCTGCCTAACAGCGGGATGTTGGTCTTCGTCGCCGTTATACAGTCTGCAGAAGTAGTTTTTTTTATTCTCTACACCGACTGTCATTCTAATACGAGGTTTCACTTCTACATTGACGGCTCAAAAACCAAAGTCGGAGTTGGTAGCGATATTTTCTCTGACAGGCTTAATCTTAACCTCCCCTTCCGTCCACCAAAACATTGTAGCGTGTTCCAGGCGGAAATGATAACGATTAAGGAAGTCTTATTTTAGCTTAAGAAAAACGTGACATCCGCTAGAGATATCCGCGTCTTTTCAGACAGCCAAGCAGCAATCAAATCCTCGCAATCGACCTCTAAAAATTCCTTAGTAACTGGCTGTCAATAGTCTCATAGGGAGATGGCTGAGAAGTTCAATATTCACCTGTGTTGGATGCCAGGACACAGAGACATTACAGGGAATTGGTCGATGAACTCGCCAGAATAGGAACAACTATACCCATCCCACCAGACAAAGGCACCTTAGATATACCAATCGCTACTTGCAAACTTAAATTTAAGCTGGATACTGTCGAGAGTACAAATCTTAGGTGGACAAGTGGACCGACATGTCTAGCAACAAAACAGATTTAGCTATAGCTGGATCTAAGACACTCTAAGAATTTGATTTATTTCAATAGATTGCATATCGGCACCACAATCGGCGTCATCACTGGGCAGCACTATCAAATAGGTAAGCATGCGACAAGGCTGGGCCTTTTTGCGAACGACTTTTGTAGAAACTGCATGGAACAAGGGAAAGAAACTATTCCTCAATTTCTTTATATCTGCCCAGCTCTCTTCCGTAGAAGGAAGCTTCACTTATGAGTTTTCTATTACAAATAAAAAGACGATCTGATAGACGTAAATATTAAGAGCCTCTTACGCTCCATAAGAAGCTCAAAATGGTTTAACGAGTAGGTAGAGAGAAACTTTCTCCATGATCCACCTGGTATCACAATGGACCTATTGCTGGTCTTAGTGTGTTGGCGATTCTTAGCTGGTGTTTGAGATAGTATGGCAACTCCCTTAACCTTTCTATAATTTAATTATGTACAAATTAGGAATAACATCGAAATGTCATTTTCTATATATTGTACATAAATTGTGAACTATATATAAAAGAACAAAGACAGTAAAGACACAACACCCGAATATAAAGGAAAGCGAATTACATCGAAGTTTTTCCAACCACTGCACCAAAGAAAGGTTCCTGCCTGGTAGTACAATGGACAAGAGAGTCTGAGTGCTCTCGGATTTGGGTTTCGTTTAAAAAAAAAAAGACACAACACAGTTTATAACGCTGAAAGGAAAAGAAGTATTTTTATTTACGGATTTTTTTTATTGGTCTAGTTTTACCGCAAAATGCGGTAAATTTTTTTTTTAAAGTGGTCAAATTACCGCGAACAGCTGACAACGACTTTAACCTAGCCTAACCTAAACTTGTATATTTAAAATGCCCAATCTTCTCACAATATCTTGGAGATAGAATAATCTCAGATACTTCTAAATACTCGCTCCAATCCGATTACTCAAATTCAAATGCGAAATTCTTCCTACAGGCAAAATAGATTAGATTAGATTAGATTAGATTAGATTTAGATTTTATCAATTCAATAATTATTTACAATTCTTTACAAAGATCAAAAAATCAAAAAAGCATGGCAATAAGCCGTCTGCCGATTGACAATTTTTTTAAAAACCATTGCTACTTTATGGATTGCAATTTAATAAACGAAAAGCGTTATTCTTCAAAATTAGAAACCTTCTGTTATAATTCTTCGCCGATAGGCTAGGGCTATTTTACAGTACGCTACCAGGAGAGACGTTTGCGGTTCGTTGAGCTTACTTATGATTTCTTCATGGGAAATTTCATCTACTCCAAACAAGTGCCGTCTAGTTTCCCGGAGCGTAGGACATCTTCCCACGAAATGAAATATATCCTCCCTCTCCGCTATGTTACATATATTACATTTAGTGGAAGTAGTTCAGCTCACAGTTTTAGCATAAGTGATATTTCTTCGCAGCTATTACCATCGTGAAAGTAGTTTCGGTCTCCCAAATTATGATCCAACTGCCTATAAATAGATCGATGCAGTGACTCTAATGCTTCTCTTTCAAATTGTTGTCTGAAGTTAACATCTACTGCTGATAACAACTGGTATAGCTTTGGCTTCCATGATTCCGTGCTTGCTTTATGCAAATCCAAGCTTATTCCACACTCGTGCGCTAGTTCGTTCCAATTTCTGTACCAACAATTATTGCATCGTAGTGCTTCCAGTGCAACTTTTCTTGGTAATCTTTTCAAAGGCATATTGAATACCTTTAAAATATAGTCCACCTGCAGTTTCAGCGTCTTTATAGCCAGTGGAGAAAGTCCAGTCTCTAGCATTATGGCATAGTTTGGGGTGTTAGGTGGTAAACGGAATATCCTTTTAATATAAAACCTCAATAGGTTTTCACAGGATGGCAAACGACTAACAAAGGCCTCGTAGGGGCAGCATCTCCCGATAGGTGCTGGTCCGCTAAGTAACGAGAAGGAGCCACTGCAGCCGAAAACCTAGCAGCTCTGTTAGTTAGCCCTAGTCCCACCTCCTCGTGGTGTCATCTGGGAATTTCTTCGGAAATTGCTAACGGGATGGCGAGCTTCTTGCGCCAAAAAACAGGATAAGTGTCGGTTGGTCTGTGGCCCAGCGAGCCACAACCGTAAAACAAACTATTGCTCCGAAACGGAAACAATCGCCTCGGATAAGGACTGATAATTTGTTGACGACCTTTGGCTATCGGACACGGACAACGATCGGATTCTGGAACGTTAAGACCCTCCTGGACTCACTCAAGGAAGGGCCTTATAACGCAGATTCCTTCAATTGGATCACGAATTCGCACGGTATAAAATCGACATCTTAGGGCTGAGCGAGATAAGATGGTACGATGCTGGGGAATACATCTCCCCAACAAAAAGCACTGTGATGCTCTACTGGTAAATCAGCTGGAAGTGCACGGAGTTCTGGCGTAGGACTCATGCTAACTCCAGCAGCACGTAGCAGCCTCATATCCTGGAAACCCCATAGTGACCGGATATTGACGGCTAGGTTCCAGAGTAGAGTTAGAAAAATTACCATCATACAGTGTTATGCTCCGACTCTAGACGCGACTGAGGATGAAAAGGATGATTTTTATAGCCCCTTAGGCGCTGCCTTCAACCAAACGCCTAATGGGGACATCCTAATGGTAATGGGAGATCTCAATGCCAATGTGGGTAGCGACAACACCATGCTTAACCACGTGATGGGAGTTCACGGCGTGGAAGACCGTAATGACAATGGTGAGCGGTTTGTGGACTTCTGCAATACCAACCGCCTAGTCATCGGAGGTACGCTGTTTAAGCATAACACCTGCCATAAGATCAGTTGGGTCGCTACTGATAGGCAACGAACATCCAACCAGATCGACCACATTGCGATCAGTCGCCGCTTTAGAAATTGTCTCCTGGACGTCCGAAGCAGACGTGGAGCTGACGTCGGACTTGAACGAGATCACCATCTTATGGTAGCTGATTTACGCCTTCGTACTGCATCCGTCAACAGCAACCGCTCAAACCTACTTAACATCACCAGGTTTAATATCGACAGGCTCAAGGTTCCCCAAGTGCGCCAACAGTTCAGGGACCATCTTGCCTTAGAAGCAAAAGCAATCAGCAGCATATTGCAAGAGAACATGGATGACCACTGGAGTGCTGTGAAAAATGCTTTTGCGACTGGGGCACGCACTTATGTCGGTAAAAAGCAGAAACACCACCGCACATGACTTTCTACAGAAACCTGGAGACGGATCGATGAGCGTACAGCAATCAAGGCTCGGATGCAGCGGCCTCAGCAGTAGAGAGAACCGAGCTTGAAGCCCAATACCGTGCGAAGAAGAAAGAAGTGCAGCGTAGTGTGGGACGTGACAAACGTCAATATGTCAACTCAGTGGCCTCAAGGGCTGAAGAAGCAGCGAGTAGGTGCGACAGTAGGACTGTTTACAACATCACTAAGGAGCTCGTTGGTGGTCGAAACTCCAAACAACATCCAGTGAAGAGTCTAGACGGTAACCTTCTGATTTCGGATGAGGGCCAGCTCACTAAATGGAGAGAACCTTTTGCTACAGTGCTAAATCACTTAGACGAGGCGGTATGATCTTGAATTCGAATGAGCAGTTCGGAGCAACAAATTCCCGAATTCGCACCGTACCTCCCAGTAAAACTGAAATAATAACAGCAATCAAGTCCCTCAAGAAGAACAAGGCGGTGGGTATTGATGGCATCCCTGCCGAGCTATTTCAAGCGGCGCCAAATACATCGGCAGATTTGCTGCATCCGCTAATACGGAGAGCTTGGGATAGTGAACAATTTCCACAGGAGTGGAAAACGGGGATGATCGTTAAACTTCCAAAGAAGGGTAACTTGATAGAGTGCGGTAACTGGAGAGGTATATGTGTTCTTCCAGCTGTAGCCAAAATAATAGCTAGAATAATTCTAGAACGAATTTAAGAACATTTAGATTCAACTCTCGATATCGAACAGGCAGGCTTTCGCGCTGGATCCTCCTGCATCTACCACATAAACACCTTACGGATCATAATCGAACAATGCGTTGAGTATAGGTCTCCGCTACATTCACTGTTTATCGACTTCGAGAAGGCTTTCGACAGCTTGAATCCAGCTGCTATCTGGTTGGCCTTGCGCAGGAGAGGCATTCCAGAAAAGCTTATAGCTATTATCAAGGCTACATATGAGGGCGGTAAGTGTCACGTCGTGCACAATGGTAAGGTGTCAGAGGACTTTGAAGTCAAAAGTGGAGTACGTCAAGGGTGCATACTGTCCCCACTATTGTTCTTGGTGGTTATCAGCGATGTACTCCGTGCAGCATTGACGGAAGCTAATTATGGAATTCGTTGGACTATGACATCTTACCTTAAACACCTAGATTACGCTAACGATGTTTGTCTTCTTTCACATCGGATAATGGATCTTCATTTGATGGCCCAAAGTCTAGAAGCTGGGGCAAACAAAGTGGGGCTAAAAATAAACACAGCCAAAACAAAAGCCCTCAGTACTTCCAATACCCGCGCTCAACTTAACATTGCCGGAAAGCAAGTCGAGAAAGTTGATAACTTTCTATATTTAGGAAGTGTCGTCTCGGCTAATCGCGGTGGCACCGAACTGGATGTGTGCAGCAGAATCGGGAAAGCTAAAGCTGCGTTCGGAATGCTGTCCAAAATCTGGAGAAGCAATGTTATTAGCTTAAGAACCAAGCTACGACTGTTCCGCTCCAACGTAGAATCCGTGCTGCTTTATGGGTGCAATACCTGGAAGGTGGACACCATTAACACATGCAAGCTGCAAGTCTTCGTAAACAAATGCTTAAGAATCATCTTGAGGATTTTTTGGCCGAACCGCATCTCCAACGAACAACTTTATCTGAGAACGGGGAAAGAACCTATAAGCATTACTATACGTAGAAGAAAGTGGCAATGGATTGGACACACCCTACGGCGCGAAGACAACTCCATGGCGAAATACGCCATGCAGAGGAATCCGCTCACTTAGGCAGGCAGAATAGCGGGACGCCCTAGGCAAATGTGGCGCAGAACAGTTGAGGAGGAATCGAGCTCTTTAGGAATGAGTTGGAGGCAGCTCAAACACGTTGCAGAACTCCGAACACGATGGCGCGAAGGCGTGGTTGACGCCCTATGCCCCCCGAGGGTTAAAGGATATACGTAAAAGTAAGTCAATAGGTTTTCCACTTCCTCAAACCGTCTTCCGCCCCATACCTGGGCCGCGTACAACATAGTTGACTCGGCAACCGCTTCAAGAACACGAAACTTACTGCTATGTACTATGCATTTGTTGGCAAAACATTTTCTCCAAGTTGTATTTATCATGGTTTTGGCCTTTTGTAGCTTGCATTTCAGGTGTTCTTCGATGCTTAAGTTTTGCGTGAAAAGCATGCCCAGGTAGTTATACTTTTTGAAGGTCTCGATCTGTTCGTCGTTCAAAAACCATTTCTCGTTGCTACACATCCTTCCCCCACCCTTTTTAAAGATCAGCACCTTTGATTTTTCCAAGTTTATAATTAGGCTCCACATTTTACGGTACTCATACAAACGGTTAATCATGCGCTGCAATGTCTCCGGGGAATTCGCCATCAACACTATGTCGTCTGCAAAAAGGAGCGCCTTTATCAGTATCCCTGCAAACTCAACACCTGCAGGTAGCGATTCGATGATGTCATCTATGCACAGTGCGAATAGCAGTGGGCTTAAAGTGCATCCTTGTCGAACCCCTGTGCTCGCTTTAAACCAGTTTCTCCATTCCATACAGCTGACAGCGTCTCTTCGTAAATGTCTTGTATGACCCTCTCAAACTTTTTAGACATTCCCTTGGCAAAGAGTTTATACATTAAGGAACCTCTGTTTATCGAGCCAAACGCTGCTCTAAAGTCCACAAAGAATACATATATCTTTTTACGTTGCGCTACATAGGCTTCCGCAATGCTTTTGAGTACGTAAATGTGGTCGACGGTGGAATATCCTGCCCTCAAGCCAGCTTTGAATTCTTTAAGCAGACCATTAGTATTTATCCATGAGTTTAATCTTTTTTGGAGTACGGTTGTAAATATCTTATAAGATGCATTCAAAAATGATATGCCTCTATAATTGTAAGGCTGGGACCTACAACCTTTCTTAAAAATCGGGAAAATCAACGCTTCTTTGAACTATTGCGGTATCACACCATGGTCCAAAACGTTATTAAATACGCCTTCCAGTGTCTTAGTCAGCTCAGGTGTTCCATATTTATAGAACTCCGTATGAATTGCCATCTTTCAGATTCTTATATGCAACATCTATTTCCGCTACAGTAATTGGTGCATCCAATTCGTCGCTGTCGAAGGCCGGTTGAGCAAAGTGGAATCTGCATGGATCAGTTATTGGATTCAAAAGTTGCCTAAAGTGCTGAAACAGAGTATCGGTCCCTAAAGTTTCACTGATGATGAACTTTTTCCCATTAAGCTTCGCAGCGCATCTCCAAAACTCAGCTGAATTTTTACATTCGGAGAGCTTTTTGGCTTCCGCCTCATAGTGCAGTTTCTTCTTTCTTTTGCATAAATCCTTATACTTTGAATTTGCTTCTACATAAAATCTCCTGAAAAAATCCTCGCTGGAGTTTCGAAACATTTTCAGCCAAACGAATGAGTATTTGCTTGCCCTTTTGCATTCCTCGTCGAACCATGGTTTGTCGTTAGCTTGTCTATTTCCTATGTTATGTATGCTTGTTAGGTACGCCGCCGCCTTGATGGCATCTCCCAGTTGACCAACATCTATAGGCTGCCTTTCTTCTAAAAGTCGATCAAGGTTCTGTTTATATATAATCCTTCTCTTTTGCCTCCATTTTAATTTAGGCAGGAGAGCCATTTCTTTCAAGAGGATGTTATTCTCCTGTACGTTAATACAGGCAAAATAAACAAACCGAGAAAGAATATGCTTTTTTTAAGTGAAAAAGATTCTCAATTATTTGCTTTTTGAAACGAGTTTCCTCGCGAGGCGAGAGCGAGATGAAACTCCGAAGTCCTTAAATGCAACAGAAGTTCGCAAAATGCGCAAAACTTAAGCCTCTAACCAAGTTTTTTAAGTCCTGTTTCAGGGCGCAAAAGACAATGATAAAGAAAAACGTTGGGGCTTTGGTGGAGAAGGTTTGAAAATCAAAATCGAAGAATGCAGCAAAATGGGAACAGAAAACAATAAAATTGTTTCAACGACCCCGTGTTTGTTCTGTTCAACCACACTGTCCTCTACCCTTCACTAAGGTCACCACTTTGCTGCCCACTCATGTGTACACTCTGAGAATAGTGATACTCACTGATAGCCACCAGCACTAAACGAATTGAACTTGGGAAAAAAAATGCTAACCGAAGCTAATTTTCGGAGCATTGTCACTCGTAATAAATTTCGAAACAAATTGAGTGTTAAATGCCCGACCAAGCGTCACATGTTGATGTTCCTTTTTCTTCACATTCCCCCTCCCCCACATGACCGTCAGAGAGAAGTCCTGTGTGCATTGTAGTGCACACTATTAATGAATTGATCCATTAAAGTCGTCAATTATTGACATGGGACCGGAGCGGACTGGCCCCCTATTTATGCATCTGATGCCCACTACCACTTTGGATGATTGATTTTCGGGTTCTTTTTTTTTTTTTTTTTTCTTAGAAGCCCAGGATGCGCCGGCGATTGAGTCGATTTCGTGTTGTTAGCTCAGTCAAACCGATAGATGAAGGTGGCCCACAAAATGTGTTTCGCGTTTGTGGAATGGCTGTGGCTGCGTATAAATGCGATCATTCCCCGGTGAAGAGGTCATCACCCAAACGAGCACAACTTCTGCAATTATAATGTGCTAAACGGTGTGGGAGTGGTGGTAGTTGAGGTGCGGGTGGGGGTTATCTCTCCGTGGTCAATGTAGCTGATTGCATTTCCTGTGCCTAATCCACTGGCGAATTAACTCCACAGCGGACCAACAAACACACAAAACGGGATATTACGCCTAAGGGAATTGAAATTCAATCGCATAGGCAGGGCAGGACGACTAGGACGATGACGACTCAGTCAATTCCGCGTGTATGTCGCTAGCAGCCACCACCACTGTCTGTGTATTGTATAGTCCAGCGCCGCAAAGAATAACTAACTATCAAATGCTCAAATGCATCTTTGCCGACGACAATGCGGCTGCTTCTCATCGTGTCTGCTGGGTTGAGCCGCAGAGATGGATGCAAAAACTTAGTGAAGCGTTTAGAACGCATGAATGAGCGGCACCCCCGTTTTAGTGACATGATCTGTGTTGTGATGCGTGCGGTTCGTTCTCTGTATGCGCTGTGCTGTGTTGTGGGGTTGTTCTAGCGAACGCAGCAGAATTGATATCACGAATTTCAATTCTTTAGGCTATGCACAAGGATGCTGTGCGGAAGTTTTTTTTTTTTTTTTTCCTCCCGCTCCCACTCTCTCTTTGTTTCTGTGAGTTATTCGTAGTTAGATTTTGGGCCTTCCATCCATCATCGGTTAGAAACACAGTATATTCTTGGAGTTAATTGATTGCTGCTAGTAGTAGTGGTGGTGGTGTTATTCATGCCATGCTTGGGCAGGAATTTTAGTATGCGGAACAATAGCTCAGCGTCCCGGGGAAATGTGTGTGTACGCCGCCAATGTCACTTCCAATCGACAGTAAATGGATTCGAATTTTGTCACAGAATTAAGAAACGCATTTGAAAGTAGTCCTTCTAGTAGTCAACTTTGCTTTAACCTCGGCGTATCTACTATACGCTTTTGCCGGTGTACTGCAATTCACATTCGGTCTTACAGCCAGGCCGCCATAGAAGCCGGTTCAGTCATTATCTTCAGAATCGCATGCGAGAGCCCTTGCAGTTTATTTACCCCTGCTCACTTTTTTTTCCGTTCAGACGTATAAATTCTAAATGATACTGGAAACTGGAGTGTCATCCCTCATTCGCCAACCCATCTACCTAACCTCAAGATCTTAATTCCATCTCCAACATATTCATTTCCTTATGAATATTAGTTTGTATAGTCTTACAGTACTAAACAAGGATGGTGCTGAAAATATTGCTAAGGACGATTAACCACTTTGATTTCATTATACTCGAGCGAAGAACATACAACCTTCAAGTGATAATTACAAACTACAAAATGAGAATAATAGAGCGATGACCTAGTAAAAAAAACAGTCCTTTTGCTATATGTTCCCCGAGAATGAATGCAAAAGGATGTCACGTACATACAAACGAAAGAGCTGGGAAATAAAGGAGCCTTTATGTTCTGTATGCCAACGAAGCATCATATCACAAATAAACCTTATAAGCCACGACCTCTTTGACTCAGCAGTGTCTTTCAGTTGTCAAAGATGCTTCGACTAAATAGAGCCTCTAATCTATCAGTTTGAGTATGATTCCTATATTTACTTAGACGGGGCTACAACATTTTTCCTGAGTACGTGCTAAACAGAAGTCCAACGTAACCAGAATGAAAAAACTCAACGAGTGGCATGTCTCAGTATTACCGGTGCACTAAGAAATTCTCCCACAGCGACACTCCAAACCATGCTCCACCTACTTCCGATTGACATCTTTAGTAAGCAATTGGCTATCAGCTCGGCAATAAGCAACAGATGGAGCAACACACGGTGCACGCCAAAATACTTTCGATGCACTGTCTTCTTCTTCCTTTTATCAGCGGGATCACAACGCTCCCAATTCACCGCAATTCTACTGATCCGCCTGTGGGGTTCGCCTATTTGACCTCAGAAAATATCAGCAGGCCTGCCGATTTTGGATCACTCGGTTACTGAGGCCAATGAAATGCCGATGTCGTCGCATTTGTCTGATCCAGGCGTTTATAGGCCTACCTTTCCCACATCGCGATGTCTTTGGAACGTGCATTGATATTGCCTTTTTAACAGGGTTCAAATGATCTCTTCTTTGAACGTGGCAATACCAACTGAGCCGGTCGCGTTCTATTTTTTGTACGATGGTTTCCTTGATGTGAAAGCTTCCACGGATCTTCGAACTTCTTATTCGATCAAGCTTTGTCACTCCTGCTGTCATGCGAAGCATCTTCATCTCAGCCGCCGTTAATTTACTCTCATACTTTTTGTACATCGTCCAACATTGTGAACCGTATGTGAGCGCTGGACGTACAACTGCGGTGTAGAGCATTCCTTTCAACTTAGGGGACATTTTTCTGTCACAGAAGATAGCGGAATTTTCTCGCCACTTCATCCACCCTACGCTTACACGATGATTGATGTCGTCATCACAAGTTGCTTTGCTATTGATCATAGATCCCAGATATTTGAACTTTTCGCACTTGGGAAACACTGTTCCATTCAAATAAATGTCTGGAATAGGCCTGAGTGGATCAGAGAACGGGCAGCACAAGTACTCTGTCTTTTTTGAACTAATGCGATACCCATTTCCCTCCAAAACGTCCACCCACACATCAAGTGCTCGTTGCAGGGTTGTGGGATCCTCACTTATGATGGCTCCATCATCAGCAAAGAATAACTGACGTACCTTGGGGTCCATCACTTTACCTTCAAGCAGATAATCAAGGACTGTAATAAAGAGCAAAGGACTTAAGACGCTTCCCTGGTGTACCCCGACTTTGATTGGGAACTCTTCGGTTACTCCAGCGGGGCATCTTACTCTTATCTTTGCTCCTTCGTACATGTCCATGATTATCTGTACATAGGTTTCTGGAACCCCTCGATGTCTTAGCGCCACCCATATCAGATCTCGTGGTTGTCTGTCGAATGCCTTTTCAAAGTCAACCAATACCATATGCAAATCCCTTAAGGAATCACGATGTTTTTCCATTATGATCCTTATACTTTGGATTGCATCTGTAGTAGATTTACCCGAGACAAACCCGCACTGATCATCAGATAGCCGTATTATTTTTCGCAGTCGGCCACCTAATACCCGCTCAACGATCTTCATGGTATGTGACATCAGCTTAATCAAACGGTAGTTATCACAGTTTCGCGTATCACCCTTCCCTTTGTATACAGGCAGAAGGTAACTTTCCCTCCATTGATTCGGCATTGGATCACCTCTCACGAATTTGGAGATGAGAATTCTGAGCCATTTGAACCCGATGTCTCCCATCTTTTTCCAGAACTCAGAGGGTATCTCGTCTGGCCCAACCGCTTTTCGTTTTTTGGAGTATTTGACCGCCTCACTAACTTCTTCGACTGTAATGTCGAGTATTTCTTCACAGTTAGGGGTGGCTCTTGGAGAGTATAGCCGGGGAAACTGTTCATTTAAAAGCTCTTCACAATACTGCCGCCACCTCTGCAGAATTTTGTCGTCATCCACAAGAAGCTGGCCATGAGCATTGTTAATGAACGAATCTCCTGAGCATTCCTCCTTCTTTGTGCGGCTATTTTGAAGATGGTTGCGCTCTTGTTCATATTGTGTCTTCGCAGCTCCTGGATAGCCTGGTTTGCATCAGAAACCGGGGAAGATATTTTCTCCAGCTCCCAATACAGGCCCTCCGTACTCTCTGCTTGAAGCTGGGCGCACTTCTTCTTCGCTTTTTTCTTGCAACATCTGTATTCCATTCCGAGGCGAACTTTTTCGTCACTATTGTTAGAGGGGCACTTTGACCAAGCTTTGAAAGCAACTTTCTTCTCATTTATCACTTTCTTAGCTTCATCACTCCACCACCATGTTTCTTTGGCTTGTTGATGGTGGCCTTTTGAAGCTCCTAGCAGTGATTTGGCCTTCTTTAAGCAAGTTCGCTGTAGGGAATCCCACATATTTTGTGCTCTGCTCTGAGACGGTGTTGCCGAGCGATTGCCTCTCCCAGGATCACTTTGCAATCTTTTACCCGAGGCTTCATGAAACTGGCTACCAGATGGTAGTCAATCTGAGTTTCATTTCCACCACTGCTGTAAGTGATCAGGTGTCGGCTTTGTTTGATGAACATGGTATTTAACACGATAAGATCAAATCACACGGTTTACACATGCTTAGGATGTCTTCACCAGGAAGGTTCCTGGTGCCATATCCTAGTTCTCCATGGCAGTCTTCATAGTCTTCGTTTGATTTCCCGACATGTCCATTAAAATCATTCATTTCCCCAATTTCACTGGCCACCTGCCCACTGAGTATGACTTAAACAAGGGCTACATGCATTCAATACCGGACAAAACGCGATGTCCTATACATCGAATCGCTGTCAGTTTTCACGGACGGGTCCAAAACCAAGGATGAAATCGGTGCTGGAATTTTCTCAGAAGACCTGGACCTCTCTTTTAACCTTCGAACTGAAATCAATGCTCCGTCACGTGTCCTGTCTGTGTAAGTTGCCATTTCAAAATTGAGATTGCTGCTCCACTTGCTTGAGCAGAGTAATGAATTCAAGAAACATATCCTTGGGTGACATACTTCCCAAACAAAACTACGTCGTAGAGATCTCCCAGGACTTGACCAATTCCACCCCAGCCCTTCAGAATGGACTGTGGATCTGAGTCTGGCATATTCTGTGAGATAAGAAGAACTAACCTTTCGGTAATCGTTGGCAAATACTCAACAATTTATCAGACAAAAATCTTCGCCAACCACTGTCTACATATGCTTAGGCAATCCAACTTCCATCTTAAGACTATTTTCGTATTCTCTGATAGTCAACTTACCTTAAAAGTGCAGTCGCGTTGAAATCATAGCAAATCCTGGAGTCATGAAAATGGTTTCAGAACTTGCTTGGAAAAACTAAGTTTCAGTCTACACAGTTTTTCTAAAAGAACTTCTGAATGGTTTAATGTTCAAACCACCAATCTTTCTCTCTCTCTATCAATCAATTCTGTCAACGCCAGCACTATGTAAAAAAAAACATTATTCATAACCACTTGAGTGCGCGGAAATTATAAAAAAAAAATAAAAAATCCTGGGTCCAAGTCCAGTTCGATCTGAACTGACACCACAGTGTTACTCGGAGCACCAAAAGTGCTCGCTAACTGCTTTCCACACATCTTCCCTGCTCATTATCTATCTGATGATGTTATCTGGGGTTAGGTCCTCACCCAGTTTGTTCTTCATAGTATCATGGACAATGGAACATAATGTGTTCCGCATCCTCGACTGCTTCCCTGCTCGTAAGGCAATAGGTGTTGTCGTCTAGTCCAGTAAGCGTCTGGGTCAGGTAGAAATTCAGCTCCCCATTCTTCCTATTGATCCAAGCGTTTATATTGGGGATCAATCTCTGCGTCCACTTGCCTTTATCAGAATGATCCCATCTCTCCAGTCAATTATCCAGACTTGTCCTTGGTGATGACTCAGTGACAGTTCGACTCGTCGCAGTTGGTGGAGCTGTCCTGCTGGCACGGTATTTCCATTATGCTTCTTTAGGTAGAAGGTCTATTGGTACCATGTCACCCACAACACACGTCGTAGGAGGTTGTTCGGAAGGCGTTACATACTCTAAATGGATTGATTCTGTAAGCCGTCTCCGTCTTTCTTCTGTATCACTTCGTCTTCATGGCACAAGCCCATATTGGAGAGCCGTAGAACATTATCGATGAGGCAACTCTTGCTAAGAGCAGTCTCCTCTTGTTCTTTGGTCTGCCGATATTTGGCATGATCCTTGCCAGGGCGGCCGTTGCCTTTGCTGCCTTCTCAGCTGCATATTGCAGGTGTTGCTTAAAAGTTACCCTAACATCTATAGTAATACCAAGGTACTTCAACTCTGGTTTGTCACGTGATCGCCCACGGTTACTCTTATAGTCTCCATGACTTGCCTGCTGCTTATAACTACTACTTCTGTATTTTCCTCTGCGATTTATAGGACCATGCGTACAGTCCTGAACCATACCGATAGCTTCATTGTAGTCATGCTCCAATGCCTCAATGAGTTTAGTCACTAAACGATTGCTATGTCGTCGGCACTATTATTTTTTAGGACATCGTACCGTACCGTACCGTACTATTATTAGTTTAAGGATGTCATCGTACATTAAGTTCCACAGTAGCGGAACTAGTCTTGGGACACACCACCTATGACCTTATACTGCCTCGTTTCATTGTCGGTGTAGTAGTCCACTATCCTATTTCTGAAATAGTCCGTCATTATCTTTTGCAGGTGGTTTGGTACTCTCTTTGCGGTAAGTGCTCGCAGGATATTTATCCAGTTTACGGTGCTAAAAGTGTTCTTCACATCCAGCGTGCTGATTGCCCAGTACTGTTAGCTCCCGCTTTTACATCGTCTTCCTTTGATGGCTTTTCTCGCCGTATTCACGACTTCGTCGATGGCGTCAACCATAGAACGTGTCTTGCGGAACCCCTCCTGTTGATGTGCGAGGCCACGCGCTTCATCGATTGCACTCTCCAATCTATCACTATGATGCGCTCCAGCACGGTGTCTAACATGCATAGAGGCCTATACGATGAGGGATCCTGCGGTGATTTCTTACCTTTTGGTAGGAGTACCAGTCTTTGTTTCTTTCACTGGTCGGGGAATACTCCTTCCTTGAGGCAAGTATTGCATATTTCTGCAAAGATATGTGGGCGTCAATTTATTGCCACTTTTTAGGCAATATTGAGGATTCCATCGTCACTATGCGCTTTTTGGTCCTTGATGATGAGGGGTATTGATAATGCCTCCGTCGAATTTCCACTCTCCGTTTGTTCCTCGTTTTCGAGAAACACAGAGGACGTGGGTGGGGGTTTAGGGTTTTCCAGGTAGTTATGAATCTCTAGTAGAGTTCTCCGTGGCTGCTGTGTTCCCGGGAGCGCTGTTACAATCGGCGTGCCCTGTGACACTGTGCACGCAGTCTGCCAATTTCATAGTTCGTTTGCTGTTTTCCGTTACATGGATGCATCGCAAACTCTCGCCAATCCTCTTAAGAGCTGATTCGCCTTATCGGCTGATCCACAAAGGGATATATCTTTCATCATCAGCTGAGTTACTTCAACGTCCAGAGTGTGTGGTTTCCATTCCCCTTTCGGTGGCTGCCTTCTCTATTCTCCTTTATCAAAGAGACGTCTCACCGCCCTCCATTGCTGCTATATATACTTCCACTGAAGCTAATTCCTGACATCCTCTAGAGTGAATAATATGCTACAGAATCGAACGGATTCTGAGAGATCGCAGTGCCTGATCATCAGCTCCCCAATAAACATGCGCTTTTATTCTGGTACTGAGCGGTGGTGGCAAATGTACGGAGTCGGATGGTATAGAGATTGAAGCCAATCTATACCTTTCTTTTTTGTTAATCAGCGTCCTACCTTACCGTACGAAGCAGCGAAATTCTATTCCTTTCTTTTTATTCCCAAGCCCACCTTTGGTAAAGCCGATCAAACCCATTTGCTTTATTCAAATTTCAAACCATCCAACTCGCGACTTTCTGGTGCGTTCTGCCTCCCCTACCACTCAACCTATTTTGATATTTTTATGCCCTCAATTTTCATAGTTGAAATATGTCCCCGCAATGTATCTGTCCTTCGGCGGGACTCCATCGCGTTCATCAAAATGCATAACTACTGTGCGTGTATTCGCACGCAAAAAGAGCAAAAAAAAAAGAAAAAAAACTTTTTGTTTCCCTTGAAGTGTGTACCAGGACTCGGCGTAACCGGAGAGAAAACATGAAATTACGAACTGAAAATTAATGTTATGCCACCCCATTCACCCCGAAAGTATGCCCCCGAACCCAGTGTGTGCAGCCACCCCCACATTACTACATCAAAAACTTATTCATTAGCCTACCGACGAGTGCTCACCCAGGAACGGGGGCCGACTACTTCTTGTTTATGACATTCGTTACTAGAATTTAACTACCTGATTATAAGGTCCTTAAATCCTTTCGTTTTCTTCTTCTTCTTCTAGTGACGTGTATTCACATTTTATCGTTTCTAATTTTACAAGGAATTATTGCGAGGCATTAACAAATGGTGACATCTCTGCGATGGTACCGGGCGCATAGGCCTCTGTGGAGTTTTCCCCCGACTCTTGGCGCGAGCAGCAGAAAAGACTTCACCCACAATGACAGTATATTAATTTTAATTCTCGTGCAATTATCCGAACCAAAGAGTTGGATAATATAATTTCGTTGTTTGGGGGAGGCGATATTTGTGGCGCGCGGCATATGCCTAGGTACCCACCACAACCACCGTCACCAATCAGGGAGAGGACAGAGGAATCACATAAACCACCTGAACGTTGCATGTTTGGGCTGATTGTCCTTTTTGGAGGTTTCCTGCGGGGCTCCGTAATTGTGTTCATTTTATAGTCCTTCTTTCTATTTTTTCCCATTTTTTATATTATTTTTTTTTATCAATTTTTGGTGCTGGGGAATGTGTGTCACAAATTTGGAGGCGTTGTTGTGATTTCGGCGGAGAGAAAGTTTTATCAGCATTTGGCTGGCATTGAAGTGAAAATTTAATTTGCAGCTGCAAGTTTGCGCGGAAGGAATAAATAGGAAATAATTGTCTAGGACCCCACCCCTCTCTAAATTCACTACATTGCCGGTAAAGAAGTTGGAAAAGTCTGAAAAAAAATAAAGGTTACGTAGCAAAAATAAGGTTCCCACAACAAGGAAACCTCCTCAACTGCATCAATTACAGGAGCATCAGTCGTCCCTTAGAGGCTACAGTCTTCTCACATGTTTTTTGCCACTTTGTGTGAACGCCTGAAATCTTTCGTAAACAGTTTGATTGGCCTCTATCAGTGTGGTTATAGGACTGGAAAGTCCACAACCGATCAAATTTTCACACTTCGGCAGATCCTGGAGAAAACCTAAGAGGTACACTTCAATACTCACCTTTATCGATTTTAAAGACGCCTATGACAGCATTTATAGAGAAGAACTATACAGAGCCATGTCTTGTTTAGGCAGCATGATGATGGAGAACACTCTTTGCTCCATGAAAGTCGGTAACGACTTCACTGATACCTTTATGTCAAAAAAGGATTTAGACAAGAAGACACGCTGTCACGTGACCTTTTCAACATCGTACTTGAAGGTATAGTGTGAAAGTCACAAGCCAACACCAGAAGCACAGTCTTCGCAGAGTCTTCGAATCGAATCCAGAGGGATGACGCCGTAGAAGGCCTCCTCGCCGTGTAGATGGCACCGAACAAGAAGTAGAGAAAATTAACCAGCTTGGCGTGCGCAACAGGGAGCAATTAGCTAAAGACCAAGCTGAATGAAGAGGCTTGTTTGTTGAGATCCAGGTTAACCCTGAACTGAACAAGTAATCAATTGGTGTAGTTTCATTTTATTTCAATTTGCTGCCAAACATTTCGCTTTCCTGTGATTTTTCCAACTCAGATTTGATGAAAACTATGGCGCCGTGGCTCAGTAGTTAGTGTGTCGGACCACTGGGAATGAGGTTCCATGTTCGAATCCGAGAAGACACCAAAAATATTGTCACGTTTGATAAGCATCCGAGAGTACTGTTGTCACGAGAAAGCTTCTCAAAAACAAAAAATGCCCTTCGGAAACGGAACAAAGCTGTACGTCGTTTCCATTTGTGTGGAAAATATAACACACACAACATGAGTGGTTGCGAGAAGCTAGGCACTTAATGAGCCGACTTGGTCATCAGCCAGTTGCCTCCAGTTGCGCGCATCAAGTTGGTTGAAATCCCTTTCCACTTAATCGCAACACCTAAGGTGAAGCCTTACTCAACTGTGAACTCCTTCCGGAGTGCATTTGAAGACTTACCGGGTGATAATTCTAGATTTGCAGAATGGGATATAGCTCGATTTTACAATTTTATTTTTCAATATAATCTCCTTGAGCATGAACCATCTTACTCGTTTTTGATTCGCAGGTAGGGGTAAAAATCCTTTATGGATATTTGTAGCCCGTGCTAAGAGTTGTACCCGACTCCATGCTCACTCACACTTACTTACTTAGGTGGCGCTACAGTTCGGGGTGAACCTGGGCCTCAACCAACAAGCCTCTCCATTTAGCTCGGTCTTTAGCTAATTGCCTCCAGTTGCGCACTCCAAGTTGGTCGAGGTCCCATTGAACTTGTGCGCGCCACCTACGGCGAGGATTCCCTCTACTGCGTCGTCCCTCGGGATTAGATTCGAAGACTCTGCGGGCCGGAGCGTTGGTGTCCATTCGCTCTACATGTCCTAGCTATTTCAGACGTCCAATACGCAGTTTTTTGACTAGGCCGATGTCGCTGTACAGCTCGTATAGTTCGTGATTGAATCTTCTCCTCCAAAACCCGTCAACGCAAACGGGACCGAAAATCTTACGAAGAATTTTTATCTCGAAGCGACCAAGGATATCTTCATCCTCTTTTAATAAAGTCAATGTTTCAGCGCCATAAAGCAGGACTGGGATGATCAAGGTCTTATAAAGAGTCTCCTTAGTAGTTCGAGATAGGGCTTTACTGTTGAATTGCCTTATAAGCCCAAAAAAACAGCGATTGGCAAGAGTTATTCTTCGCTTGATTTCTGTGCGGATCTTATTTGTAGAATTTATAGCAGAGCCAAGGTAGACAAAGTCCCTTACTACCTCGAAGTTATAGCTGCCCACTGTGACGTTCTGTCCAATACGTCGGTGTTGGCTTTCCCTTCTTGTTGACAGCGTATACTTTGCCCTCGTTTATCGCTAAACCCATTTTGCCCGCTTCCGCCTCAGTGCTTGCAAACGCACCGGTGACAGCCCGCTGAGTTCTTCCGATAATATCTATATCGTCGGCGTATGCAAGCAGTTGTACAGATTTGTAATAGATTGTGCCTCCTGTGTTCGCTTGTGAGTTCCGCATAATCCGTTCAAGTACAGTATTAAAGAAGTCACATAACAGTGCGTCAACTTGTCAAAAACCTTTTTGACATCAAAGGTCTCGGTGAGGTCATTACCGACCTTGATGGAGCAGCGAGCGTTCTCCATCGTCAGCCTGCACAGACGGACAAGTTTGGCAGGGATGTCAAAACTAGACCTGGCTCTATAAAGCTCTTCTCTATAGATGCTGTCATAGGCGGCCTTGAAATCGATAAAGAGGTGGTGAGTATCGATTTGGAATTCTTGGATTTTCTCCAGGATCTTGCGAAGTGTGAAGATTTTATAGATGCTGGGCTTTCCTGGCCTGAAACCGCACTGATAGGGTCCAATCAGGTTGTTGATAAAAGGTTTCAGGCGTTCACACAATATCGCAGAAAAGATCTTGTATGCGATGTTGAGGAGACTGATTCCTCTATAATTGGCGCAGTTGAGGGGGTCTCCTTTCTTGTGGATCGGGCAAACGATGCTGAGATTCCATTCATCAGGCATACACTCGTCTGACCAAATCTTAGAGATGAGTTAGTGTATGCACTCTACCAATTCATCCCCAGCTGCCTTGAAAAGTTCGGCCGGTAAGCCGTCAGGTCCAGCAGCCTTGTTGGATTTTAGCTTGAATGTTATCCTCGATATCAGTCTAGGGTATCTGCTAGTTGTTCGGCTGCACGTGGTCTGTAAAGGGACAGAACATTCCACGTACAGATCCGAAGGTCGTTGTCCTTATTTCGTTTGCTGGGGCCGTCATTAATTGAGCCATCCTTATCCGAGGCTTTTGGTTGGTAGGGATATTAATGTATAGTTCTTGGGAGGAGAATCCTCCCCCCCCCCCCCCCGTATTCTGTTTTGGATCCATCTGTGTAAGGTTAGGTTAGATTGGCTGTCTGCACCACGATGCAGACACACTTGGACCAGTAAAGGTCCATTGTGATGCCAAGGATCTACCAATAGTAATAAAACACTAATAAAACCAACCGGAGCTTTTGATGAAGCGATGGATGTTCGTGACGTCTAAGGACGCCAAATCGCTGAGGTCGTCAAGGAAGGGAGCTCCTAGATGGAGCATTCTTTTGCATGATAGAGCAGGACATGTGCATAGGAAGTGGAGAATGGTTTCCTCCTCCTCCTCGTCCTTACAGCTCCTGCAGAAGTCATTGGAAAAGAGGCCAAGTCTTTTGGCATGTTGGCCGATTAGACAGTGTCCGGTGATGACACCGATAACGCAGCTGATCTGTGATCGCTTTAGTTTAACCAGCTCGGCACTACGTTTCTGTGTAAAAGCAAATGGATCCCTCTTGTGTCCCTAGCTCCATCTGGAGGGCACGCGGGTTTTAAGGTTATTATCAGATAGAAATTGTGGAAGTAGATAGTCGGTGTATTGTGGAAGGAATTCAAGGTTATTGAGAATAGAGGAGTGTCCTGTATTTAGACTGGACCACTAAGATATGGTCTTCATACAAGTGGCTTCACTCGCTGCCTGTTTGTTATAGATATCTAGAGGAGACAGGTGCAAAAGAATGTCTAAAGCTGCTGTTGGAGTTATTCTTAGTGCTTTGCTGATACACAGGCAGGCCGTCCTTTGCACACGGTCAAGTAAGGTTAGACGATCACGCCATACGTTGGTCTGGATCTGATTACGGATGTATGTAATTCGTGGCTGAAGTCCTCAATTATTTCCTATTGCTTTCTTGCAGCAGTACAGAGCTGTAGTAGCTTTCTTCGTTCTAGGATATAGGGTTTTTTGTCCATAATAAGACCCAAATATTTGGTCTTAACTGCAAGTGTCAAGCTAGTGCCACATTGTTTTGGAGGCTTAAAATGCGGAATTTTATATTTTCTTGTGAAGAGGACCAGTACTGTTTTTAATGGGTTGAAACTGAGACCACATTCATTAGTCAATTTTTACTCCATAACTTATTGCAACATTACACGCCCAATTAGGTGCTAAGGGATGAGTACTATTACTTACAAGTAAAGCAGGACCTAAGCCTTATTAAAGAAAACAACAAATTAAGCTGAAAAGTTTCAATCAACCTGCCTAATCTAAGTTTCTAAATGAGTTTTTCAATCGAAGAGCATCAATTACAACTGACTCAACACTCACTGAATTCGCCCTAGCTTAGCGTTTCAACTGACCAACCGACTTAAAAGTTTAAGCTGCTACCCCTCTAATCCGACAAAGAACGTTATTTTCCCGCCAATTCCCTCAAAGCCACCAATTAAAGATTTAGATAAAAACTCTTCCAAATCCGAAACTACTTAGAGAACTTCTTGTGTCCATAACCACATCATCTGTAATTATGAGCCACCCCCATATCTCACCACCGAGGTAATCAGCAGAACCGAGGTGATTTAATGCCATTATTATCGGAAGGAATATCCACCCATTCAACACTAGAATCACCACCACACCCAGTCGAGCGCATTAACTTTGTTAAGTGAAACTTTTCTCTCAGATGCGGGGATCACATTCTGGGATTCCCTGCGGCTTCCCGGATATAGAACGCATAATTCCAAGGCGAAAGCCAACAAAAAAAAAAAATGCCAATGAAACCACAAATTTACTATAAATTATCCCCCAAAATCACATCCTTCTTGTAATTTGTTGCCGCAGTGTGTAGCGTCGTCGTCGGTCGTCTCATCCTGCTTCTGGTCCTTCTGCTGATGCTGCGGGAACTTCTTTTTTGTCAAACGCACTCTGTGTGTGTGTGCGGAATTATTTCCGAATCTTGTCTACAAATTTTTAATGCGAGTTCATTGGGTGTTTTGTTGGCGACGACAACCGCGCCGTTGAGGAGGCCAAGGCGCATCGAACGACAACTTACACACGCCGCAGGGGGGCGTTTTGTCTCCTTTATTTGTGAAATTATTGCCGACTACAGAATCGCGGCTCATAAATTCCCAGCAGGTGGCAGTTAACTTGAAGTACTATATGTGGTGTGGTATGGTGGCGAAAAGTTTAACTCGTCGGACACTTGATGTTGTCGTCTCTCGCCGAATGTGAGTAACGATATACTCGTACTGTACATACGAGTGACATTGAAAAGAAATCTGAGATGCAAGAAAAAAACTTCAAATTAAATTTAAATCGAATCTCGGTTTCACTTGAGTAACATTTGAGTGTGCAATCATATTTTCCGATTAACTGTCGGAATGACAATTTGATAAATAAGGAGGCAACGCAACGCGCCCAGTAGCGGAATGAGTGGGTTACCCTAAGCGCGTACCTAACCAACCATCTGTGTTCTGGAAACCTATCGATTTGTAAACGAAGCATTTCCACACCTACAATAGTGGTCACGAACCACGGTGATGATGATGATTGCGCGCGAGTATCTGTCGGTGCGTAACTGCGACTTTAGCAGCCTCATAAATTTTATTACACTTGGTAGGAGTACATAGGTAGCATTTTTTTTTTTTTTTTTCGCTTTTTCGCGAAGGCGGTGAAACGCGACATACAGTGACAGGAAGTTGGTGGAAGTAAAACTATTTCGACATGGTCATTCATTAGAGACGAGAGATGTGTCGGAGTTAATATTTAACAACCATAAGGCGTGTTTTTTTGACGTAACCATACCTAGCTCACTTTTACCGAGTATCATTTAGCCAGTAATCAGAGTGAATATAGTGAAGGATCTCAATCTCAATCTCTACATTTATCATGTGGAGGTTGACGTCTTTGACGTTTGTCATCGAGACGTTCGACTCGATAACACCTGTAGGTGTAGAACTTGCTCGGGTTATTTTTCGATCACATCGAGTTATCTTGGATTTTTTTAATTTTAAGAAGTCAACATTTTCAAATTAAAAAATAGTCGACTCTGAAAATTCGATTGCGGCAGTTAAATTTCGTTCGCGGCTATTCTGTTCAAGACAACATTTTCGATCAAGAGAAAATCTCCAAGAAGACGCTGCAAGAAACCAGTCTACCCATCAAGCGTTCCTACTACCGGAATTTTCCAGAGAATTCAAGCGGTCCTGTTCCAAAACAATCTTCAAAACTTCAAGGAAAACTTTCTTTCATTTTCGTGTTCCTGTTTGTTCCTGTTCAGTTCTTTTAGTTATTTATTGCGAAAATAAATCACTGAAGATTTTTGATTTTTGCATTTGATTTCCACTTTCATAGTGAGACGGCGCTCGCAGCGACATCGATCTCGCTAAAATCATACATATTTCAGCGCCACATAAACTTCATCATGTGGTTTAGAAGTGAGTATATTCTGTTTTATTGTGGGTACGGTGACGCAGTGGTTTGTGTCTTGGACCACTGCGCGTGAAGTTCAGTGTTCGAATCCCAGAAAACACCAACAAGTTCTTTCACACACTAACCACTTACGCCACGGCGCCCACTTCCCGTTCTCATAAGCAGCCGTAAAAAATTGGAACACTTTACCATACAGGTCGGGAAGCAAATCATAGAGTCGAAGCCGTACATCAATTACCTAGGAGTGTTGCTGGGCTGCAGACTCAGCTTCAGGGATCACCTAACGTACGCAAACAAGAATGCTTCTCGGTCAGTAGCGGCACTATGCAGACAAATGCCAAATATTGGGGGACTACAGCAGCCAGTCAGAAATCTTCTAACCACAGTGAGTAAGTCAATACTCCTGTATGAGGTCCTTATAAGGGTATCTGCGATGCACCGTAAGTCGCACATTAGAACGATGAACTCAACGCATAGAATCGCATCTTTAAGGGTATGCTGCGGATGCGATAAGTCTAATATCAGGCCGAATGTATATCGATCTATATGCGACGAAAACTACGGCATTACGCGAAAACGAGCACCAACATCACCAACAAAGTTCGATGGACGATGGACATACAAGTTGAATGAAGTAGCAGAAAGTACGGGGATGTAAACTACTACCTACCACAATTACTATCGGAGCATGGATGCTTCCGGGAGTATTTCTACAAGTGAAGCATACGAATGATCCATTCTCCCAGCACTGTTAAGAAAAAGTGCAGTGCGCAGAGTATGTACTGATGGAATGCCAAAATTACGGAAGGGCTAGGAACTTCCTAGAAAGAGCAATTGACGGCCAAGTGACCCTAAGAAGCCTGATCTTATTTATGCTAGCGAGGAGCGAATGTTGGGAGACTGCAAACGAAGTAATCACGAATATAACGCAGCAACTGCGTATAGAGGAACGAGCAATGAGAAACGAAACCAACGAAGATACTGCCATTTCTGGCAGCTAAAAAATATAGTGACGAAATGTTGCGCCTGCCCTACGAAGGAATGCCATAAACGATTTCTACCCCTACATGCGCATCAAAAAAACAAAACGAAGAAAGTTCCCTATTGTCGAACAAGTATAGGTAAAACTTGCTTCAAGCTTTAAGAAGCTGCAAAGAATGTAAATTTGTATGTCATACTTTCAGCGGTAAAAGAACAACAACAATTAAGGCTATCAGCGCAAAAAAGGTGTAACCCCAAACTATTTAATAGGAGAGAAGGGGGATTTTAAATTTGATTGCTCCATTACCTTCTTATATTATGCTCTGTGCAAAAACGATTTTTTCAGCTCCATCTGCTTTTGAATACCAAAAGGTGGCTTACATCACTTTTGTATTGATAGTTAGTAATGAAAGGAATGTTTGTATGTAACACCAGAACAGCAACCAACAAAAATTGTGGGTTACAACTTTTGCGCTGATGGCCTCAATTGTAAGACTAAGTAGAAAACAACTATGTGTGACGATTACTCTAATATTATATGAATGCACAAGTCTAGCTCGTGACAAGCGAAAAACTTCAGGGCAACTTTTGAAGCAATCTGGGGGGGATATGTACCATAGACTTCTCAAAATTCGTGAAGATTTGCGGAAAAATGAAATGCTTTGGGGATATGTAATATTTTCCCCTGGATCGCGATAGGTCCATACAAAATGTCTCGAGATTAAGAAAAATATTTCAACGGGAATTCTTGAAAACTCGAGAAAAGAAACTCTAGATCTTACGTTGCAACAGCACTAACCAGAATTTACAAAGTAAACCGCTGGAAAAGACATAAGTAACTTTTGGTGAATTTGGGGGACGGATATTACTAAAACCACGCCTGGCATATCCTACATCCTGATCTGATTTTGATAAATTTCAGATGATATTACCTTTATAATGAGGACGACTTTGTCCACTAGATTTTAAAGTCCACCGCCTTGAAACTACCCCTGCACCCCACGCAAGCTGTAACCAATTTTGAACCAAATTTTGGGTTACAGACAGACAGGTGAATAGTAGAGGAAAGATAGATAGATACATAGCATTTCTTGAGTACTGATCGTCTCAAAATTAAAAGAGTACTCCGAAACACTACTGCACGAAACCGCCCGTAGAAGTTGCAAAGACGAAAGAGAAACAACTAGGCACAGGCATCCACTCGAACGTAATCTAACCTAACCAGGAAGTATCCTACATAAGCGATTGATGGGGAGCCAACATTTTAACTGGAGAGAGATGAGCCCAGAAATAGTCTCCGACCACCATTACCCAAAAGTTTCTTCAATTCAACCTTCCCTGGAAAGCCAACATCTTAACCATCCATACCAGCATTCGATTGAGTGGAATTTATTTTTTTCCAAGTACAATCTCAAAGCTGAAAACCCGGCTCACAACACCTTCAAACACACTCATTGAGCTGTTTACCACTTCTTTGCAACTTTCCTGCCACCACTTGCTCGAGTGTGTTTTCAGTATTTTTTCCCAAGACATGTTCCCCCCAAGTCTGCACCTTAAAAGGCAGCCTCCTGGAAAAGTTTACACTTTCTCCACACATCGTATTGCAGCAATTTTCGGCATCTTTCACAAAGCGACAACAAGTAGAGCCTGCTATGCTAGTTAGATATGAAGGACTCTAGTCTCGCAAATTTACCCCCTATTCGAGGGGTGATAATCAGTCGGCTGTACACAGACGGTAAGAAACACACACAAAAAACACGTATAAAGGTTGCATTTTCGAAAAGAGAAGAGTCCTCTTCGGCGCACTCAACATACGAATAGAAGAGCCACATTTGCCTTTGATGTGCATATGGAGAACGGGGGTCGGCTATTGGCACTTGTTGGTGTAAGAAGACTCCTTCGAATGCGATTCAGAGATGAAAGAAAAATAACCGCCGCTTCTAGCTATCATTGTTGGTCGAGTGCAGACCGGCATTCTTTTAGTTTCACAACACTACGGGTTTAGGTAACAAAAAAGGCCCAAGGATAAAAAAAAAAAAAAAAAGAAAAAGTTGTGTCTAAAGCAGTTGATTTGAGTAATTTAAAGGAGATAACATGGCAAAGAGGTGATGTGTGAGTAGCCCTTGAATGTAAATTGAATGGGGATGCTATTTTGGGATAAGCATCTAAGTGCAGGAAGGCACTTCTGTTTAAAAAGTTGGGGATTTAGAATTGACTGGCGATTATTAAAAAACTGTGAAGGATGCAGATCCTTGACAGCACTTCTGTCTATTTGGAAATTTTGTGTTTCAAAACAGACATACAAAACATATTTTTCTGCTACTTAAGCGGCTTTGGTGGTGTGATCACCACGCCTACGTTCTACTGGATACGTGGTGTGGGATTATGACGTTATCTCGAATAGATACACACTCACGTCCAAGTGCATGCAAAACGCGCAACCTGAGCAACCATGTGCACCAAAAGTGAAACCCAAAAAATGCTTACATCCAAAGACGGTATTTCTGGAAAACGAGAAATTCACCATAGGACTGATCAGAAGACCCAGAAGAGCAGGAGGACCGGGCGACATATGTATGTATCAAGTGACAATTAAAAGATTATCAGCTAACCCGGCATAAAATAGCGACAAAATGCCAGAAGTGCCCAATCTAGGTATCATAGCGTCTATATGAGAACAAAGGTGACATGCAAAGCTGCCAAAACTACAGCAGCAACAAACAGCCGACACACTATAAGAAAGAATAATATGATGAATAATATATACATATATATATAACAATATGCCGTGAAATTTGGGTAGTGACCGAAAGAATAAGATCGCGGATACAAACTGCCGCGGGGTGTTATTCACGAGTGATGAGAGAGCTTGGCCAATCCAATCTGTTCTAAGGAAGGCCGAACTTAGCGTTCAAGCTAAGCTATCGGTTTTTAACTCGGTGTATGTTCCAACTCTCACCTATGGTCATGAAATTTGGGTAGTAACCGAAAGAATAAGATCGCGGATACAAGCTGCCGAAATGAGGTTCCTTCGCGGTGTTGCTGGAATAACTCGTAGGGTTCGAGTGCGCAACACCAGAGTACGGGAGGTGCTCAATGTTGAGCAGCTACTTCTCCGCACGGAACAATCTATATCTTCCTTCTATGCTTCGATGGTTTGGTCACGTAGTGCGTATGCCCCCAGACCGGCTTCCAAGATATGTCATGATTACCGTGCCATCAGGTAGGCGATTCCCCGGTAGGCCTAGAAATAGATAATTGGATCATGTCCGATATCTCTCCTGGAGTCATCTAGGGATTCCTCCTGATGATTTGGAGTCAATGGCGGAGGATCGAGAAGGATGGAGAGTCCATCTGAGCATCCTACCCCCGCGACCCTCATGAAGGATTAGAGGGCCATTGAAAATGTATGTATGTATGTATGTATGTATAATATGACTAACAACTTAGCCTGGCAACAAGCCATCAGATATGCCGCTTTTGACGATGATGCCGTACTAACGATGATAGTGAAGATTCCCGTCAACCCGTTCAGAATGAAGTGAGGACAGCGAATTTAAATCCAAGAAAGCTGCTGTAGCTGACGGTTTTGCTGCCGAACTTTTCGAGGGAGGAGATGAGTTAGTAAGGAGCATGTACCAGCTCATTTGTAAAATCTGGTCGGACAAAAGTATGCCCGATGAACTGCGCCAACTACAGAGGTACATATATATCTTCTTAAGATTGCATATACGATTCTGTCTGTCGTATTATGTGAACGCCTGAAACCGACCGTCAACAACCTGATAGGTCCTTATCAGTGCGGTTTTAGGCCGAAAAAGTCCACCATTGACCAAACATTCCACTACGGTAGATCTTGAAAAAAAAAACGCAATGCAATCAATGAAAGCAAAACAAAATATATGCTGTCTACAAAAAAGGACACCCAACATCAGCGTCTTGGACAGAACGCCATAATAGACAGATATATGTTTTACGTCGTTAAGGACTTTGTCTACCTAGGCTCTATGATGAGCTCCGCAAATCACATCAGTGGGGGGATCAGACGAAGAATTACTCTTGTCAATCGTTGTTTCTATGGGATAAGGAGGCAATTGAGTAACAAAGCATTATCTTGAACTACTAAGGTAACTCTTTATAAGACACTAATCATCTCAGTCCTGCTGTATAGCGCTGAGGCATGGGCTTTGCAAAAACCGGATGAGGATGCCCTTGGTTATTTTGAGAGAAAAGTTCTTCGAGCGATCTTTGGTCCTGTCTGCATAGACCGTGAGTGGAGGAGAAGGTACAATGCCGCACTATATGGCCTATATAAACACATCGACTTAGCCGAAAGATTTTACATTGTGAGGGTGTTTTCCGAAGGCTGAGGTTTCGCTCGTCGGAGCCAGGGTCTCCCAAAGAAACACCCGAAACTTTGGGTAAAGAGGTAAATTATTTATTTAACACCGCAATGAATGTTCAGTTTAGCTGGCCTTAACAATATCGAGCTACTTAACAATGAGTTGAGTCCTATTTCAATCTATGTTCTTACGAGGCCCGGTGTAAGCTAACCTTAACAATTTTCTTCTACTTAACAATAATTGGATATCTACGTTGGCCTTTCTTTCTTACTTGCTAACTTACTGACTACTCTACTGGTAAGCGTCCGCTGGTGATGGACACTTGACCAGCAACGGCTGAGGGCCGTCACTTGGGCAGCAACTGCGCAGCAACACCTTGCGGCGTCACTTAGGCAGCAACTGCTCGTGGTAGTCACTTGGCAGTAACGGCTTAGGGCCGTCACTTGGGCAGCAACTGCTTGTGGCAGTCACTTGGCAGCAACGTATTGCGACGTCACTTGGCAGCAACGTCTTGCGACGTCACTTGGGCAGCAACTGCTCGTGGTAGTCACTTGGCAGCAACGGCTTAGGGGCCGTCACTTGGGCAGCAACACCTTGCGGCGTCACTTGGCAGCAACTGCTCGTGGCAGTCACTTGGCAGCAACGGCTTAAGGCACTTGCTTAAGGCAGGTACTTAGCTTTCAACAGCGCGGTACACTCCTAGGAGCACGGATCGGATCCTCCAACTCGAGGATTAAGTACAGGACCGGCAATGGCTTATTCTTGAGGAGATGAGCCCAAAAGCTTACGATCGGATCGGCTGTGGTCAGCAGCAGGTCCGGATGTATGTAAGTCTTATGGTGTTGAATCCTCAGGCACGGGATTGCTTTCAGTAGCTTAAAGCCCGAAGCGTAAACAACTGAGCTTCAAGAACTACTACACCAAAAATCTTTCTCTCTCTCTCTCTCTATCCATCCTTTCCAACGCCCGCTCTGTGTGTAAACATGTTAAAGGTATTCATAACCCTTTGAGTGTGCGCAAATGATAAAAAAGCCCATCCTTCCAGACGGTGTCGTCAGTGATAGTACCTGATCCGTACAATTTCTACCCACACGAAATCCGGTTTGATCGACAGATATGAGCTCGTTGATTGTAGGGTTTATTTGTTTATAGATAAGGCGTTCGAGTAGTTTACAGCAGGTGCTTAAGAGCGCTATAGGATGATAACTTCCGGTGCAGCGCTAGGTTTACTGGGCTTGAGAATGGCTATTGTTTTCGTTTGCCTAAACGCCGATGGGATATGCCTGAATCAAGTATGTTGCTGTAGAGTTTCGCTAGCCATCGACTTGTATTCTTTCCGCTATGTGCAAAAAATTCCGGGTAGATGCCATCGAAGCCCGCTGCTTTTCCTGTTTTTACTGCCGAAAGAGCAGTGCTAACTTCTTCGGGTGTAAAACTGACCGAAAACTGTGATGTCTGCAGGGTATTGGTCTTGATGTTTCTCATGGCTCATTTGATAGTGACGTTGTATTGTTTGTCCACGTAGGTACGAGAAACATCTACAATGCGGTTGGGCACTTTGTTCGGGTCCATACCAGAGCTTGTGGTGTTCCAGCTACTGCTCCCACCGTGTTTGCGTAGCAGGCTCCATGCTTTCTTGCTTAAGTGGGTGAAATTGAGGATGTCGACCGTTGATATCTTTTTGTGTGTCTCATTGAGGGATATCAGTAGTTCTTTCCCTATTTCAAGGTCTCAAGATACCTCGAAATTGTCGTAAAGTCGTTCACTTTCTTCGGTCCAACCAGGAATGTACTCCTTGCGAAAACCTTGAGGAATATGTTTTTTTGGCAGATGCCGTAACAACTCCTACAAATATATTGTAATTCGGGGGCAGCGGCGGAGTAAACCTTAAGCATGAGTCCAGCTCGTGAGAGAAATTATTCCAATCGGCCTTTGTAAAGTTCCAATGCGGTTTTTGTATGGAACCAGTTAGGGAATTTGGATTCCGATATCGATCAAAACTAGCCAGTGCTGCCTGTGTGGGAATTCCGATAGGACAGTTTTGTAAGCAGAGAGGGTGTGGTGTTCCGCATCATGGGTTACGAAGCACAGGTCTGGGTTGTAGCCTCTTCGCCATCTCCGAGAGTGAAAGGTCGGGGTGTAATGATAGATCGCCTCCTCGTGGTACACCCTGGATAACGCTAAATGATCTATCGCCTAAGGAAGCCACACAACCAAGGAAAAATCAATAGAAGCTACGTGCTTGACGTCAAATCGAATCCGAAAAAAAAATAACCCACGGTCCCCGGACACCAAACAGTTTTTTGAAGGTTAATCTTCTCTCAGTTTAGGAACCAGCATCCGACAAAGTTTAAATGTCATTCGATTGAAACTGTGCGAATCCTTTCCTTTTTTTGTCGTAGTTCATGTGTGCGTACACTTGCTCTGTAGTTTTTCACTCCTCTCTTTCCCTCTTTTTTTATTTGATTCTCCCGTGTGTGCGGGTACCGGAATGAGGGTCATCACTTCCTCCACCACATCCATTTCGTTACGTGTACTATATGCGGCAAAGGAAACAAAAAAAAGAATTATATCCTCATTCAGACTTTAGTTTACTCCGGCTCTGGGATATGCGTTTCTGTCGTCATCACCACCACTACCACCACTGCCAGCACATGACCAGCATAGTAGTGCTCAATTCCAGCACTGGCCAATTTAATTTTCTCTCCCGACCCGCTCTCTTTTTTTTCCTTTTTTCCCTTACAGATGATTTAACTGGTCCTGGTCCATGCTACGAACGGTGACGGTGACGGCAACAACGACATCGGCTTCCCCCATTTTCGGTCGCAAATTTTTTGGGGGCATTTTGCTGTAGCATTTCATAGCCATGCTTGGACAGTTTTACGGTCCATTAAGCGCTGCTTGTTTTCTGCATTATTATTACAATAATACACACATCCTTAATAAACGTGCCAGGGATGCCAGCACATACATAGCTACGTGTGTGCGTCTACAATGTCAACACACGGTGATTTGCTTGTCGTCCAGCGCAGCAATTACTTGCGTCAAATTGCCTTATGTAGATGAGAAATCGTTCAGGTGACACTCTGTCACTGCGGCGCTGTGCCGCAGCGAGATTCTGTCACACGGAGTGGTGTAATTTACCAGAAATGCAGCAATGGAGGTAATTTTTCTCAGATTTATTACAATTATGCGTAAAAAAAAAAAAAAAAAACCACGACGACAACCACGATTGAGTGCCACAAGAAATTTTCCAATCCGCACACAGAAAGATGTCATGTCCAATCGGCCGGCGCGTAATCGTTGAGCCGCTGCATCGACTTCTCTATTATAATTGCGTCCCGAGCGCGACTGTCAATGCTAGCTGGAAACCCAATCTAATTCGGTATTGGAATGAGGGAAAAGCAATTCGTCACGATTCGGGATTTGGTGATCGGTTGTGTTCCCAGAAGCTGGGAAAAGAATTCCATTCCAGGGGAGATGCCAGAAGGAAAGACAAGGAGAGGGAAGCAACACTTGGTGGATGACACGCATGTGTTTTGTTCGCCTGCGCCCGGAATAAACGGTGGCAATCAGTAGTAGTCACGGGCTTGATTGATGGACGACAGGAAAATTGAGATGTGTGTAAAGTTTGAAAGATCGTTGATGCTGTGCAACGCAGAGTGTGCGGCGAGAGGGAGTGTGCTTTTAAAATTCGAGGATCTCAATGGTGTGGCCTAGATACTTCCGTAAGAGAGCCATGATTTAGGGGTGGTGCTATGTCAGAAAAGTGGGTTTACGTCGTTAAAAATACCAAGGCAGATTTTAACGATTTAGTAAATTACTGGTGGTTGCACTGCTACTCATAGGTTGGCTAGATGAAGGCGAAAAACCTGTATCTAGGCTAGTTGAGGCGACAGAATTGGGAAAAGTATCGTCACCAACCACAACGGGAGTCGAATGATTGCTTTTCCGGCGTCAAACAGCCTCCCGATGCGGTACGATGATTGGGGCCCAAGTGCACAGCGACCTATAAAATCTATTGCGCTGGTCCAATGGTTAACCAGCCCAACCTCAATAATGTCTGGGGTTCCATATTCCAGGTTTTCCTTGCCCTCTAAATCT
Organism: Brachypalpus laphriformis; assembly: GCA_945910035.1. NCBI lineage: Eukaryota > Metazoa > Arthropoda > Insecta > Diptera > Syrphidae > Brachypalpus > Brachypalpus laphriformis. The sequence continues at coordinate 111,577,617 of OX246753.1, read as the reverse complement.
AAAACCATCAGTAGAGGTCTATGTAACAATTATCCGTACTTTCGTTACCTATGGTTCCAAAATTTTGTGTATAACCAAAGAACAAGAACGACAACTATAAAAACATGAAGACCGGGTATCAAGTCGACTAAAGACAAACCCTGTAGGACACATAGCTCCGAGCATAACTCAGAGCGGCCAATTAAAGATTTGGCTAAACAACATCACCAGCGACGTTCGAACTCTAGGGATAGTCAACTGGAAAACAATGGTCTTAGATCCAACAAGATGGAGGCGGAATTTTGACGACACCAGGGTCTCTAGAAAGAGATCAGCACCTAGACAAATTACTGTGTACCCTTAATGAAACGCTGAATTTTGAACAGGAAACGATTTTAGGTTGAACCCATTCCCAAACATCGATACCAAAGATGCGCAGTTCCGTTCTTTCAAATGCAGCGAAATGCGACTGAGGATGAAAAGGATGATTTTTATAGCCAGTTAGGCGCCGTCTACAACCAAACGCCTAATGGGGACATTGTAATGATGATGGGGGATCTCAATGCCAAGGTAGGTAGCGACAACACTATGCTTAAGCACATGATCGGACTTCACGGCATTGGCAACGGTAATGATAACGGTGAGCGGTTTGTGGACTTCTGCAATACTAACCGCTTAGTCATTGGAGGTACGCTGCTTAAGCATAACACCTGCCACAGGATCAGTTGGCTCTCTACTGACGGGCAGCGAACATCCAACCAGATCGACCACATTGCGATCAGCCGTCGCGTCGCTTTAGAAATTGTCTTCTGGATGTCCGAAACAGACGTGGAGCTGACACCGGACTAGAACGAGATCACCATCTCATGTTAGCTCATATACGCCTTCGTACTGTATCCACCAATAGCAACCGCTGAAATTTACTTAACATCACCTTTTTTAATATCGACAGGCTCAAGGTTCCCCGAGTGCGCCAACAGTTCAGAGACCACCTTGCCTTAGAAGCAGAGCAATCAGCAGCACAATGCAGGAGAGCTTGGATGACCACTGGAATGCTGTGAAAAATTCTATTCTTCTGGAACACGCACCTATGTGACTTCAAGGGCTGAAGAAGCAGCGAGCAGGTGCGACAGTAGGATTGTTTATAGCATCACTAAGGAGCTGACTGGTGGTCGGAACTCCAAACAACACCCAGTGAAGAGCCTAGACGGTAACCTTCTAATCTCGAATGAGGACCAGCTCACTAGATGGAGAGGACATTTTGCTACAGTGCTGAACCACTTAGTTGATGGCGGTATGATCTTGAATTCGAATGAGCAGTTCGAAGCAACAAATTCCCGAATTCGTACCGTTCCTCCCAGTAAAACCAAAATATTAACACCAATCAAGTCGCTCAAGAAGAACAAGGCGGTGGGTATTGATGGCATTGCTGTTAAACTATTTTAAGCGGCGCCAAATACATCGGCAAATTTGCTGCAGCCTCTAATATGGAGAGGCTGGGATAGTGAACAATTTCCGCAAGTGAAGAAAAGGGGGATGATCATTAAGCTTCCGAATAAAGGAATCTTGACGGAATGCGGAAATTGGAGAGGTATTTGCATTCTTCCAGCCGTAGCCAAAATAACACCTAAAATAATACTAGAACGAAGAGCATTTAGATTCAACTCTCGACGTCGAACAGGCAGACTTTCGTGCTGGATCCTCCTGCATCCACCACATAAACACCTTAAGGATCATAATTGAACAATGCGTTGAGTACAGGTATCCGCTATATTTGCTTTTTATCGACTTTGAGAAGGCTTTCGACAGCGTGAATCGAGATGCTATCTGGTTGGCCTTGCGCAGGAGAGGCATCCCAGATAAACTTATAGCTATTATCAAGGCTACATACGAGGGCGGTAAGTGACACGTCGTGCGCAATGGTAAGGTGTTGGGGGATTTTCAAGTCTAAAGTGGAGTACATCAAGGGTCCATACTGTCGCCACTATTGTTCTTGGTAGTTATCAGCTTTAGAGATTTTGGTTCAATTGACCTAAACTCCTTACATGCTGCAACATACTCAGTTCCTTGGGAATATTGTAGGCACAGTGCTGATCCCAATGAAAAACTGAAATATTTTCAACAGTTTATTGGTCACCTTTATAACCAATTTGTACCCACAAAAACTGTGTCTATTCGTAATAAAAGCTGCCCCTGGTTTACATCGGAAGTTCTAAGTGCGCTTAAAAGTAGAAACAGGCTTTACAGGAAATGGAGACAAAACAGCTCCACATCAAACTGGAGCGCATATAAAATTGCACGCAATAGCGCGACATGCATTGTCCGGGAGTCTAAAAAAAATGATTACTCCTCTAAGTTAAACACCGCACTATCCCCTAAAGTACTGTGGAGAAATCTTCGACAGATTGGGATGAGCTCCAAGAACAGTAACGTTTGTGCTTTAGATCCGGACGATCTCAACAACTACTTTCTTTCGAGTGATGTAGCAACTTATAGCTTTGATTTTGACGCCAGGCCTTTTATTTCCATACAACAACAAGCTGAATTTGATGTTGTAACGGAGAGTGAAATTATTTGCATCGTTGCATCTATTAAGTCGAATGCTATTGGTGAAGACGGCGTGCCACTTCGCTTTATAAAAATTATGTTACCTCAAATCATTAACCATCTGACGCATATTATCAACTCCTGCATCATGACATCAACTTTTCCCCAGGCTTGGAAATGCGCTAATGTGATTCCCATTGCTAAAAACTCAAGTTCTACCATGGCCAATGATTTTAGGCCCATTAGCATTTTGCCGTGCTTGTCGAAGGTCTTTGAGAGAGTGCTGGCAAAGCAAATACAAAATCACTTATCTGTGAATTCCTTATTGAATCCGTTTCAATCTGGATTTAGAAGTAGCCATAGCTGCTCGACTGCAATGGTTAGTATCCTGGACGACATCAGACAGGAATTTGATAAGGGTTTTGTCACTTTGCTTTGCTTGCTGGATTTCTCAAAGGCTTTTGACAAAGTTAATCATCGCATTCTCTGCTGGAAACTGAAACACTATTTTGGGTTTTGTGAAAGGGCGGTGAGGCTACTAAGCAGCTTCCTGTCTAACAGATCACAAAGAGTCATTGTTGGAGAAAGATGCTCGAGACTAAAGTCCCTCAAACAAGGTGTGCCCCAGGGTTCAATCTTGGGGCCTATCTTGTTCTGTATGTTCATCAATGATTTGCCTTTGGTATGCACTCATGCCTCCATTCATCTATATGCAGATGATGTTCAACTCTACCTTTCCCGACCTATGAATAACATCGATGAACTGGCATTACGACTTAATGAGGATTTGGTTTCTATCAGCAACTGGACCGTGGATAATGGACTACTTTTAAATCCAACTAAGTCTCAAGCCATAGCTATCTCCAAAAGATCATTTGAACCTAGTCTCGTTCCAGACATATGGCTTTCAGACACTAAATTGAAGTTCGTAGAGTCTGCTACGACACTCGGGTTTGTTATTAATCGTAGCCTGTCCTGCTACAATCATGTAAACTTGGTCATACGTCGCGTTTACGGATGTTTGCGCAAACTTTGGATGACTGCTAGTTTTACGCCTATTGAAACTCGTCGAAGACTAGTACGAACGCTTATTGTACCCATTATTACTTATGCCGAAGTGGTCTACTGTTGCCTTGATTCACTTTCACTGCATAAGCTTCAAGTAGCCTTTAATGATGCAGTTCGTTATATTCATGGACTGCGCAGGTACGATAGGATCTCTGCTTGGCTGTTCATTACAACATTATATTAATGCGAGAAATTGTATATTCCTACATAAAATTATAACATCGAAATCACCATCCTATCTATTTTCTAAACTGGAATTCTCTCGTTCTCGTAGAACATTCAACATTAATATTCCTAATTTTAATTACCTTAATTCCTCTCGACTCTTTTTCATTCACACCATTAGGTTATGGAACTCCTTACCTTTGCACATCAAAGGTATGTCAAGACCCGCAAACTTTAAAACTGCTATCTTACATCATTTCTCTTTGCAGCAATAATATCCTTTTCTTAACCTATGCCTTTAACTAACAACTCCCCTCTTACTCTATTTCCCATTTTTCTTCTCTCTTTTCCTCTTCTTCTCTTCCTTTTTTTTTTTAATTTTTTTCTCGCTTAGTGTTAAGAACTTTTTGAATTTTTGAATTTAAAAACTTTTAAATATTGAATTTATTTATATAATCGTAGCTTTTCTTTTTGCACTTCTCATTCTAAATATGTATTATATTCTCAGTACTATAAGAGATTGTCTCAATGTACATACCATATTTATTAAATAAAGAAACTGAAACTGAAAAAAAGATGTAGCATTGACGGAAGGCAACTATGGAATTCGCTCGACTATGACATCTTACCTTAAACACCTAGATTACGATGACGATGTATGTTTACTTTCACATCTGATGGCCCAAAATCAAGAAGCTGAGGAAAACAAAGTGGGGCTAAATATAAACACAGCCAAAACAAAAGCCCTGAGCACTTCTAAAACCCGCGCTCAACTTAACATTGTCAGACAGGAAGTCGAGAGAGTTGACAACTTTCTTTATTTAGGAAGTGTGGTCTCCGCTTATCACGGTGGCACCAAACTGGATGTGTGCAGCAGAATCGGGAAGGCTAAAGCTGCGTTCGGAATGCTATCCAAAATCTGGAGAAGCAATGTTATCAGCTTAAGAATCAAGCTGCGACTGTTCTGCTCCAACGTAGAATCGGTGCTGCTTTATTTGGTGCAGCTCTTTGAAGGTGGACACCATTAACACACGCAAACTGCAAGTCTTCATAAACAAATGATTAAGAATCATCTTGAGGATTTTTTGGCCGCATCGCATCTCCAACGAACAACTTTATAGGCGAACGAGCCAAGAACCTATACCTAGACATTACTGTGCGAAGGAGTAAGTGGCAGTGGATTGGACACACTCTTCGGCGCGACAACAACTCCATTGCGAAATATGCCTTGTAGTGGAATCTACTCACCCAGGCAGGCAGAATAGGAGAACATTTGAGGAGGAATCGAGCTCTTTAGGAATGAGTTGGAGGCAGCTCAAACGCGTTGCAGAACTCCGAACAAGATGGCACGCAGGCATGGTTGACGCTATATGCCCCCCGAGGGGCTAAAGGATCTAAGTAGTAAAGGCAGAGAAAATAATCTACTACATCCTCGAACTTAGAATCTACATTGAGTCCCAGATTTCTCATGTGATGACCATATGCACTTCGCCTTGCGATTAGACCAGCCCAAAAATAGTTATGCAGTCTTTCCCACTCAGATTGAGAAAGAATCAAGTACTTGGTGGATCTGCAATAATCAAAACTAGACCACCTCTCATTATGTATAGACACCATATTATTGCCATATTATCGGTTCCGGACTTAGAAGAAGAGTCTCTGAACCCTCGTTCACAAGTCAGATTTTTTTTCCTACCAGTACCCAAATAAGACAAGCGCTATTTCATTTGGAAATCTTCATTAGTCTGTTCTTACAGATTATGATTTATGGGGGTATCACGTGCACAGAGCGCAACCTGGCGGATGCAAATGCTGGCACTTCTACCACGCTATTTGTCATCAGTTACCCAGTTTGTCACTGCAAGTATGACAGTAACTTCCGTCTGAAAGACAGTCACAGTGCACTGAGAGCAGGAGATATTGGTCTCATTGTCCAAAAACCAACCAGCTAGAGTCGTTAGAGTCGGATTTTCTTATTTGACCCTCTTGGAGAAATACATTTTCCGTCTTGTGCCGCACGTGACGATAGAGCTCATAGGCACGAAATACGAAATACTACCTCATGCTAACTGACATGTCCTTCGGCTAGACCTCATTTTCCTGAGTCGAAACATCGCTTTTATTGCTTCCTTCTAAAAGTTCGACAACCTTGGTGACATGGAATACATACGTTAGGTGCCTCCAGTTCTTCTGAGTAATGCATGCACTGTACTCCGGTGGATGTATCTACTTGAACCTAACCCGTAACCTATACGCACTTTTTTATCTACTGAAATGCGTTGAAATCATTCATGTGAACATTTCTCAGCAACTAAGTAACACCTCATCTTCTAACCTCTCTAAAACTCAAACTGACCAAGAATTGCGAGAAATTAACAGTAGGACGTATTTATATTTACCATTACCATCAGTCCCATGTATCTTTTGAGTGAATAAGATCCCATAGCGCTCGACCTCCGTTCCCATCCAATCTCCTACTGTACTCTCTCTCTCTCTCTCTCTCTCTCGATGAGAAAAATGGAGTAATTGACTTAAATAACTAAGCGTAGGAATCGCATCGCGCTCCACAAAGCAATTTCAAATCGAGTAATCACTAAGACGGCCACGGCGGCATAGACGACACACTGGCCACTGGACTCCGATGAGCTGTCCGTAACGGCCGGCATGTGCTTTTCTTAAATTAAGATCTCAACGTAAGACACGCTGCAGCAATACTGTCACAACAACAATCGACCAGGAGACGTATTATTGTCCATTTTTGGTCAACGATTTTGCTCTGACATGGTTGCGCGCAGCCGCGTGATATGCGCACAGATACGCACCGCGCAGCCGCGCCGCCGTTCTAAGTACAAAATCAATTTGCGATCAATCGAAGAAGAAAAACGCGAAAACAAAAACCGAATGGGATTGCAATGCGAGCTACTTGACTGCCACTGCAAACGAACGACGAGAAGTGAGAATTAGTGAGGAATTTTGAGATGGTTTGGTGTTTTGTTCAGTTTTTTCCGTTGTGTTGTGTGGACAAACGCTTTGACATGCGGAATGAATGCTGCCGAGGATGGAGAGTGGTGAGGGGTTAATGCATGGCGAGTGATCGATGTTGTCGATGTCAAACAGAAAGTGTTGACGTTTGCAGAAATCAGCGACATCTGTTGTGGGATTCTATGGCGTCTTCATTGGATTGCGATGGAAGCAATCCGGAAGACATTTCTTCAGCACCCATTCGTATCTGTAGAAGGGAGAATTTATAGCAGTTCATCTGGTAGGCAAGGCGTATGAAACAAAGGCCTTTTGGGACATGTAAGGTATAAAAGAGTTCCAGACTGGCATAGAAAATTAGCCACGTCACATGGGAGAAGAAGCATGAAAAAGTTTGCGCACCCAGGTGGGACATGTCCTTTCAATACAACGACAATTTGTAAACCCACGAGAACGCTATACTTGAGTGCTGAGCGTACGAAGTGGTCGAATGACTTTGGTCAGTATCCTACCATCACTTGACACCCAGAGTGTTATGATAGTAGGCTATTGCGTTGGCAATGAACTTTAAAAAAACCGCTGAACACAAATAACTAGACAACGACACACCATTCCGCACTACCCTTCACATACCATATGCATGTCGATGTTCTGGATTGCTAGGTCACAATGAATGAAGTTCAGCGTGTGTGTAATCAAACGGCTTTTTGTGGGAATTTCAGACTGACTTCCGATCCAAGTATTCAAAGACAGATTTACGTTTAGTCGAACGTCGCGAAACTTTACCTGAGCAGTATAAGGATACCATATGCGCTCTTTGGAGACTTTCGGGCAGTGTTTGATTCTGTTGACAGAAGACGACTTTTTTATGGCTAATTAAGGTATATGCTCCAAATTGTTGTAGGAACAATCAAACTATGTTATAGACTCCTTATCTGATTGGTTAAGTACAACATCAGGAGTAAACGACCTTGAAACCCACCTGCATCTGGTGACATTAAGACAGAAAGCCTCAGCCTAAAGGTTCTACTATCTATACGAACGACATAATCATTTCAGCGGAAACACCTTAAGCGATATTATATCCTCTTCTCGTAAGCACCACCAAATCATATACATGGTATTTCAGAACGGCGTTTGAAAATCGTTAAGCAATATCGATTTTTTTTTTTGTCGGTATAGGAATCGCTCGACTGGAACAGTCAGACGCAACTGGTCCATTGTACTACTAGAGAGCAAACCCTGGTATACCCATTTTATTGGAATTTTCTTGGCTTTCTAAGAAAGCTAAGCAAGCACTTCAGTGATGAGGAGCTTACAGTGCCAGCACTCACCACATCAGCCCGAGGATCTGCTACCTGATACAGCAAAAGCCGGACACTCGCTCATATAATGTTCCGCAGTGTCGTCGCTCTCTCCACAAGCGTCGCAGATTGTAGTATCACTTAAGCCCAGCACGTTAAGGTGCTTGGCGAAAGCGAAGTGGCCTGTCAAGAAACCAATAAGTTGTCTGCAGTCTTTTCTACTGAGAGAGAGCAAGAATGACGCTGATTACTTACAGACGTCCGGGAGCATTCGTTTAGTCAACCTGCGTCCTGGAGAGCCATACCGCACACAATTGTGTTCGTGAGAGTCTCAATCGTCAATGGAAGCCCTAACCGAGAACGCAGGGAAACCCAACGTAGGTTTGGGACCTGAGAAAGCCTCCTCTGAGCCTTGTCTAGCAATCTCATCGGAGATCTCGTTCCCCAGGATACCAGTGTGACCTGGGACCCAGATAAGAGACAGCGAATTCAGCTTGGTTATTATTCAGTTTTTGGTTTCACGAAATATTTTGGAAGTGGTTAAAGGGTTAAGCAAGGCTTTAGGCGCAGCTTGACTGTCACTACCGAAACTATCGATACTTAGGCGATATTCCCGTCTGCCATTTCCCATCTTGTCGTAATCCACATATCTACAAGAGAAGCAGATTCGCCAATACATGTTGACACGCATTGAAAAAAAAGTTCAGCCGACCGGATCATCGCCTCCTAACGATTCTGCTGCTTCATCAATTAAGGAGAAAAGCGACATTGCTCCAAAAATGCGAGCAATTCAGTGACCAATATAACGCAGAACTATCGTACGAACGGGAAGACCGAAGAGCAGCTTTAACTAATATTCCACTCATACTTGATGAAAGCATCGAAACTCATATTACAGAAAGACTTAATATGAGGCAGACTGTGTCTACGGGATTCTTAATCATAGCTTGAACAAATGTAACTATTGGAATGATATTAACATTATTCAGTGATATTCAGATCAAGGGGGAACTACTACCTATGCTGCCTGTTTGGTTGAAAAATTATTTTGGAATAAACGTTGAGGTTACTAAAAACACTAATGGTCATGGAAAATTGTCTATCTCTAAACTTGATACCACCTCTTCCATGCAAATTGACCAAACCTCTCCTTTTTACTTTTATTTTAATTATTTTAAATTCTTAGAAGTAATGAGAGTCTCGTATCTTAGGAGATTGGAATTCATTCAGCTATTGATAATTAACTGCGGAGCATAATGTGTTAACCACCTGTGAAATTTCCATAATATCGAACATAATATAATTGCCATAATATCGAAAAAATTCCGGACACCAGGTAGCTCCAAAAGAAAGAAAGGCTCTGAAAGCCCAGAAAACCAATGGCAGTTTTGGTCATCTGACTTTAGAAACGATCTTGTTCAAGCAAATAGTAAAACCCTTCCGATGCGATCCTGAACAGCCTATACTGAGCTCAACTAAACACCGGCTTTTGCAACTGGATTACACAGATGCTTCAGTCGAAATAGATCATTCTCGATTGAAGCATCTTTTTAATCCGATGATATATTCAACGCTGGGAGATGCAATCATCCGGAGAAGAGTCTGCAGAGGAATCCCCCAAGGCGAAGCTCTGTCTCCTCTAATTTGGCTTCTTGTAGTGGATGAGATCTTAGTAATACTGAAGGAAAACAACTTCAATGCGACATCATATGCCGACGACGTGGTTATCCTGGTTTCGAGTGATAGGCTCAATGTCGCAGTATAACTAATGGATAACTGGGTCAGTAGCAAAGAACTGGCAGTAAACCCCTCAAAGAAGGGGGAAGTTGTTTTAACTAAGAAGAGATCGATCCCTATCTTTAGACTCCCAAATATCGATGGTATTGAAGTAAGTATCTCAATTTCAGCTCGATACCTGGGCGTAATTCTGGATTCCAAACTAAACTGGAAGGATAATATTGGCGAACGCATCAAAAAACCAAGCGTAGCTTTCTAGTCTTGCAAAAAGGCATTAAGTAATACGTGGGGCTTCAAACTAGATGTGATGTACTGGGTATACACAGCGGTCGTAAGACCCATCTAGGATCTAGGAGAGGAAGACAGCAGCAAAATCGGAGAAGAAGGAAGCAGGAAAATCAATCAATCCTAATACGGATATTTTTTTGTGTCGTACGTTCGTGTAGGAAATTGTTTTTGGAAAACCCTGGTAGGAAATATTCCCCAAAAAGCGGGACACGCGACCCGGTAGATAGGAATTTCCCGTGTTCATAACCGAGTGATAATGAGCTACCCTAACGGCTGCAAGTATTTTATTTCCGTTTTTCATCAACTGTTCATATATACATTCATTTCCGTTCATTCCCGGTGACCCCCTGCTGGGAACCAGGTGTATGGATATCGAAAGAAACAAAAGGGCTGATGAGCTTGATAGGAAGAGGTCTCTCTTTTGTAGTGATCCCAATCAGTTCCTTACGGAAGAAAATGGAAGACGAATCCACCGGTCGAGCAAACAGACTCTGGGTTCATCTGGACATACGTGCAACGGTCAGGGCGCTATGGCCGGCCTTTAGCAAGAAGAGATCAACCTCTCTGGTGAAATTTAGTCGTCATAACACACTGATCATTTCCGGCATAATTACTGGTCACTGTGCCATTGGCATTCATACGGAACGACTCGGTATACTACACAACGACTATTGTAGAAGTTGCAGGGACAAAGAAGAAATTGAATCTGTTATGTGATTATCCTGCCCTATCCGAGGATGAGGATTCTTGGTAGTTACTTCTTCTCAGAGCTGGGGGATTAAGGTAATGTTGAGCTAATGGACCTCCTAAGATTCATATCACTTTTTGGGTGGTTCTAACAGCGGACCATCTCTACAGTGTTTCCAGGGTTAAATAATTGGGCACAATAGACCCAAACTTTTGGTATAAGTGAGCAGTGACTCTTTTGTCACAAGGCACCCATCTACCTAATTTAACCTAAAACCCTTTCGTTAGGCTTAGTAAAAAGAAGACTTGTGGAAGCGGGCCTGTAAGTACTTAAGCACCTTCGCTGTGGACTCAGAAGCACATTTTGTGGACACAAGAAATGTGGAATAATACGAGTATAATTTTCTCTGTCTAGTCGAAGCTCAGCGACGGATGTCTTCGAAGACTTCCATGAAAATCTAAACGAGCAATGATCTAGAGAATTTTTTTTTTCATAATTCAACGTTTATTTGCATTTGGTAAGTCTTGCAAAACGAATTGGAGCCCTGTAGATTTATTTTTGAACAGAAAAACGTTCCAGTATAATTGACTTTCAAATAAATTTCAATAATTGATTAAAACCTCGTTTACGCCAGGGTATTAACACAAGAAGCGATAGGTGTCTTCCTCCACATGAGGGTCTCCATCCTGCCTGCATCCTTTTCCTATATTTATTTCATTTATTACTCTGGTTGCTACAGATATCTTCTTCTTCTTCCTTTTATCAGCGAGGCTATGATCCGAAAACAAGGGATCACAACCCTCCCACTTCACCGCATTTCTACTGATCCGCATGTGGGGTTCGCCTATTTGACCTCAGAAAATATCGGCAGGCCTGCCGATTTTGGATCACTCGGTTACTGAGGCCAATGAAATGCCGATGTCGTCGCATTTGTCTGATCCAGGCGTTTATAGGCCTGCCTTTCCTACATCGCGATGTCTTTGGAACGTGCATTGCTATTGCCTTTTTAACGGGGTTCAAATGATCTCTTCTTTGAACATGGCAATACCAACTGAGCCGGTCGCGCTCTATTTTTTGTACGATGGTTTCCTTGATGTGAAAGCTTCCACGGATCTTCGAACTTCTTATTCGATCAAGCTTTGTCACTCCTGCTGTCATGCGAAGCATCTTCATCTCAGCTGCCGTTAATTTACTCTCATACTTTTTGTACATCGTCCAACATTGTGAACCGTATGTGAGCGCTGGACGTACAACTGCGGTGTAGAGCCTTCCTTTCAACTTAGGGGGCATTTTTCTGTCACAGAAGATAGCGGAATTTTCTCGCCACTTCATCCACCCTACGCTTACACGATGATTGATGTCGTCATCACAAGTTGCTTTGCTATTGATCATAGATCCCAGATATTTGAACTTTTCGCACTTGGGAAGCACTGTTCCATTCAAATAAATGTCTGGAATAGGCCTGAGTGGATCAGAGAACGGGCAGCACAAGTACTCTGTCTTTTTTGAACTAATGCGATACCCATTTCCCTCCAAAACGTCCACCCACACATCAAGTGGTTGCTACAGATATATAGGGTGGATTTCTTAGTAATACGAATTGTGTGGTACCACAAAATACATGCAAAAGGTCAGATAGTCGGCGTGTAAACAGACCCATTACTTTGTGGATTATTCAAAGTAAGTATGAGCCTATTGACTATTGGTCTCCTTAAAGAATACTACGGTTCTTCGGGCAGATGTGTTGACTTAAGAGCACCTGATATGCTCAAATAGTCAGATCTTATCAGCGTGCAGTTCCTGAATTTGTGTTATACGCCAGATTAAACATCTATGTATACGTTAGTACCTGATTTTTGGGGATTGTCCAAAGTCGTTACGATGTTTTTTCTTTCTAGATTTAACTGCCAATTCAACTATCTATTAAGACTTTTTCGCCCTTTTCTAATACTGATCTCCTTTCAGTAAAGAGAATCTTTGTAGGGTTTACTTACAGACGTATTTGCTTTGTTCACTCAGTGCGGGGTGGCGATGGTGTAGTGGTAACGTTTCAGCCTAACTGCCGTCACAAAAGTACAAGGACTAGTATGTATTGGCACCATCGGTGCAATGAGTACGATACCTACAGCAGGACTGGAGGCCATTCTTAACCTCATTCTGCTGTAAGATTAAGCCAAACAGATAGTTGGAGATCAAATGCAACGGGTCATACTATGATCCTACAGAGATATCTAGGCAATTTATCTAGTACAGACTACACTACGCCATACCTAAACCTCACGAGACCATTTCTACGCACCTATCCCAGAGGGATAGGAGTGGGCGCCGTGGCGCAAGTGGTTAGTGTGTCGGACCAGTGCGCGTGAGGTTCCAAGTTTGAATCCCAGAAAACATCAAAAAGTTTTTTCACGGTCCCATCTCTCGCGAACGTCTGACAAACATCCGAGAGTATTGTTGTCACGAGAAAGATTCTCAAAACAAATTGCCATACGGAAACGGCACTAAGCTGTAGGTCTCTTCTATTCGTGTGAAAGAATATAACGCATACAACACGAACAGTTGCGAGAAGCTAGGCCCAGGCACTTGAAGAGCTGTTGCGCCAAACATTTATTTTTTTATTTTTATCCCAGCAGGGAAGAATGGAAAAACGATAGAACTCCTTATGAACAATCCATAGCAGTGTACACCGATGGGTCCAAAATGAAAATAGGTGTAGGCGCAGGTATCTTCTCTGAACCGTTTGGTATCTCCTTGTCAGTTCGGCTTACGAACGACAGCCAAGCAGTGATAAATGTAATACCTGCTACAGAAATAAAACCAAAGCTTGTGATGTGTTGTAGAGAATAGCTCAAGATTCTTGGAACACAACACAAGGTAAGGCTCTGCTGAGTCTCTGGACATGGGGTCATACCAGGGAATGATAAAGCCGACGAACTAAATAGAGGAGGGTCAGCACTAAACTCGGACCAATCCGACCCCTCAGTGTACATCCCGCCTTGCACACTCAATTTCGAAGCAGTGAGCAAAGTTCTAACGGAGGCGAACAATAGGTGTACCTCTTTAGATACTTCTATCACCACGAGGAAGCTATGGCCTATATTCGACAGAACAAGAACCAACATACTTATGCACAGGGAGGGAAAACCCCTCTCTACTCTCATAAGAGTCATTATTGGGCATAACACTGTGCGATACCACATGAAAAAGTTACATATGGCGAACGAAGACCTTTGTAGAGGCTGTGGTGACGAGGAGGAAATCAATCGAAGAATAACTCTTGCCAATCGCTGTTTTTTGGGCTTATAAGGCAATTCAACAGTAAAGCCCTATCTCGAACAACAAAGGAGACTCTATATAAGACCTTGATCATCCCAGTCCTGCTTTACGGCGCTGAAACATGGACTTTATTAAAAGAGGATGAAGATATCCTTGGTCGCTTCGAGAGAAAAATTCTTCGTAAGATTTTCGGTCCCGTTTGCGTTGACGGGTTTTGGAGGAGAAGATTCAATCACGAACTATTTTTTTTTTTTTTGTCGGGATAGGAAACACTCGACTGGAGCACTCAGACACAACTGGTCCATTGTACTGCCAGAGAGCAAACCCTGATTTACCCATTTTGTTGGAATTTCCTTGACTTTCGAAGAAAGCCAAGCAAGCACTTCAGTGATGAGGACCTTACAGTACCAGCACTCACCACATCCGCACCGAAGATCTGCCACCTGATACGAGCAAAGGCCGGACACTCACAGAGATAATGTTCCGCGGTGTCGTCACTTTCTCCACAAGCGTCGCAAATTGTAGTGTCACTTAAGCCTAACACGTTAAGGTGCTTGGCAAAAGCGAAGTGGCCTGTCAAGACGCCGATAAGTTGTCTACAGTCTTTTCTGCTGAGAGACAGCAAGAATGCCGCTGATTTCTTACAGACGTCCGGGAGCATGCGTTTAGTCAACCTGCAACCTGGAGAGTCATGCCACACACAATTGTGCTCGTGAGAGACCCAATCGTCAATGGAAGCCCTAACCGAGGACGCTGGAAGACCCAACACGGGTTCGGGACCGGAGAAAGCCTCCTCTGAGCCTTGTCTAGCAATCTCATCGGAGATCTCGTTCCCCAAGATCCCAGTGTGACCTGGGACCCAGATAAGAGACAGAGAATTCAGCCTTGCGACAGAGTTCAAAGAGTTTTTGGTTTCACGAACTATTTTGGAAGTGGTTAAAGGGTTAAGCAAGGCCTTAAGCGCAGCCTGACTGTCACTACAGACACAAATGCTACGTCCCTTCCACCTGTTCTTCACAACATAGTTCATGGCCATTAGGATTGCATAAGTTTCCGCTTGGAAAACAGACGCATATTTGCCTAACGAGAAGTGAAGTCTAATGTTGTCGACTTCCACGAAGACCCCAGCGCCAGACCCTTGACTGGTTTTGGAACCATCCGTGAAAATACGACTACATTCCATTCCCGGCTCAGATTCTGGCCGAAGCCAGTCCTGGACACAAGGAAAGTCGACTCTGAATTTGCGCATCAGCTGGAGTTCTGGTGTCATTGCATCAGACGGCATATCCATAAGACAGGAGTCGTAAGATAAGTGTCGCGCAAGTTCATCAAAGTTCCAGTGTGGAGTATACCAAAAACCGCCCCGCCTAAGACGATGGATGGCTTTGATAGTGCAACCCATGATATAAGTATCAAGGGGAGGTAAGTTCAGCAAAGCGTCTAGAGCAGAGCCAGGCGTACTCGGGAAAGCTCCTGAGCAGCCGAGACAAGCCGTTCTTTGGAGTTTCGAGCAAAAAGCAACCACATATTTACGCGAGAGCCCCTTCCACCAAACAACCGACGCATATGCGAGGAATGGTCTTATCATAGCCGTGTAGATCCAGAGAACCTTATTCGGTGATAAGCCCCAAGTCTTGCCAAAAGCACCCTTACACTGCCAGAAGACTGAGAGCGCCTTGGATGTTTTCGACTCGACGTGTTTAGACCAATGAAGTTTCTTATCTAGAATCACTCCCAGATATTTGGCTTCATTGGAAATGCGAATGGTGACGCCTTTTAGTACTGGCTGAGTCAGACCGGTCAAAATCCTCCTTCTCGTAAAAAGAACAACCTCAGTCTTAAGAGGATTCACCGAAAGCCCACTCCTAGTACACCATTCATCGATCATGTCCAGCGCCAGTGCGTTAGCACAGACCGTCGCCAGGCATGGCCCCACAGAAAGTACGGCGACATCATCCGCATATGCCTGAGCGTAGACGTTAGAACTATTTAGAGTGTTCAACAGAGAGTCGACCACCATGCACCATAACAATGGAGACAGAACGCCACCTTGCGGACAGCCCCTGTTTACCCCTGTCATAACATATTGGCCACAATCCGCATCCACTACCAAAGTTCTATTCATTAGCATTGCTTTAATCCACAACACTAATGTTTCATCTACCCCGTGTTGTCTGGCAGAGTCGCACATGCAGTCAAAAGTTGCATTGTCAAAAGCACCCTCAATGTCGATGAAGATACGCGTATTCTCTCCTATCAAGCGCGCATTCAATTCTGGCCACTAGATTTTGAAGTGCGGTCTCACAGGATTTCCCACGCTGGTAAGCATGCTGCATCTCCGATAGTGGATGCAGTTTCAAAGCAACTTTGCGCACGTGAAATTCTACCAGTCTCTCCATACTTTTCAGTAAGAAGGATGTCAAACTTATAGGTCTGAAACTCTTGGGGAGCGAATAGTCTTCCTTACCAATTTTCGGTATGAAAGCTACTCTGACAGTCCGCCAAGGTGTAGGAATATATGCCAGCGCCAAGCCAGCGGTGAAAATTCTTTTCAGAGTTGGCAATAGCCGATCTATACCCTGTTGCAGCATAGCCGGATATATTCCATCGGTGCCAGGCGATTTGAAACCATCAAAAGATGCCACAGCATATTTGATGGCCTCATCTGTTACCACGGCTGATTCAATATACCAACTGCGCCGAGTTTTCTGACTTAGATCAAGCTCAGCCTGGGTAAGCGGGCCAAGCTGCGACCTAGTGATTATCCGATTGCCAGGAAAGTGAGTCTCCAGCAGAAGACTAAAAGTTTCCGCTTTTGTCTCAGTAAACTTGCCATCAGACCGTCTGAGTGACTCCGGTTTGGTCGGCTTACCTCTTTTGAGGACTTTAACCAACCTACTGGTTTCACCGAGTGTCTCGATCTTTTCACAAAAATCTCTATAAGAAGCACTTTTCGACAAACGAATTAACTTCTTATAGTCTTTTTGCTTCGATCTAAAAAGATCCCAGTCACCTTCTAAATTTGTCTTAAGAGACCTATTCAGAAGTTTTCTGGACTCTTTCCTAAGCCGCTGCAGTTCCGGGCTCCACCAGGGAATCACGAACTATACGAGCTGTACAGCGACATCGACCTAGTCAAAAAACTGCGTATTGGACGTCTGAGATGGCTAGGACATGTAGAGCGAATGGACACCAACGCTCCGGCCCGCAGAGTCTTCGAATCTAACCCCGAGGGACGACGCAGTAGAGGGAATCCTCGCCGTAGGTGGCGCGCACAAGTTCAATGGGACCTCGACCAACTTGGAGTGCGCAACTGGAGGCAATTAGCTAAAGACCGAGCTAAATGGAGAGGCTTGTTGGTTGAGGCCCAGGTTCACCCCGAACTGTAGCGCCACCTAAGTAAGTAAGTAAGGTGACGAGGAGATTCAGGAGGATACTACCCACTTTCTTTGCCACTGACCAGGCCTCTACCATTTAATAAACAAGTTCCTTGGATAGTACTTTTTTAAGGATGTAGAAGAATTGTCCCTCACACTCACAAATTTCATTAAATCCTCTGGATGGTTTGAATCTCGGAGACAGTAAATATTATATGCTTTCTACCAGGCTATGTGTATATACGTATATTTCTCACGAGGAAGGGATTCGTTCTATCTTTCTTTCCCACAATGGGTATCACAATGGGTCTATATTGACCTGAGTGTGGTGTAGAAGATTTCTAACCCCACCGCCAACCTAACGTCATCGATTGCCGCGCTAATGATCCATGGTGCAAATCCAGATGTCAGCAAGCAGTTATTTATTTCTTATGAAATATTAGTCGGAGAGCTGGTGAACGTTTTTGAAACGTCATTTTAGCACAGGAAATAAATATATTTTTTTGTTAAACTTGAGCTAATGATCACAAATATCAACGTCTGGCAGCTGTCTGTTGGTGCGTTTGGGGGGGGCTGGGCCCCAAAGACGTCGAAAAAAGGGATGCGGTCACGTCATTTCAGCAAAGCTGAATTTTTGTATATGAGGAGTTTACTTGTTTCTATAACATATTTTACCACTGCCAGACATTTTGGCCGGGTCTAACATCCTGCCAGACGCAAGCGAAGTTTGAATGTCGCTACTAAAGCGATGTGCGACAAATGTATCTAATAGCCGATTTTCACCGAAACTATTGAAGCATTTGAAAACTTACTAAGTGTGTCTTATAGGAAATTAAATTCTAAATAAAATAGTACATACACAAAATGTTCATATA
This sequence comes from Brachypalpus laphriformis, assembly GCA_945910035.1. NCBI lineage: Eukaryota > Metazoa > Arthropoda > Insecta > Diptera > Syrphidae > Brachypalpus > Brachypalpus laphriformis. The sequence goes on along the minus strand of OX246753.1, from coordinate 111,559,334 downwards.
TCCAGTAGAACAGAAGATATTTTAAAAAGAGTTTTGTTTGTTTCGTATTAAGATATCATTTTCCTACAAAATGCATCATATGTCTTCTCCCTTCGGCTGCTCTACCTGGGAAAAACAAAACAATCATGCTTTCAATAATTTTCGGTTTTTTTATTGGGTTATAAAATGATTTGGAAGAATATAATTTCCTGTATTACGGTATTTTAATCTTGTATATCATGGTCTTCTTCGTCGTCAGGTTCAGATCCATCATCATATAAATTAAAGAATTTAACAATTTTTTTTAGTTTGCATGGAATAATCAATATGCAATAGTATTGCAATAAAAATAATGCATTATAATATTCATAATGTATGTACCTGAACTCTCGTTTTCATCATAAATATCAGGAGGTTGGATTACAACGTCTTTCACTAAAGCAGGTAATTGATCACCGTCGAACCAAAGAAACTCATATACACCATTAGATTCCAATCATCCATTTTCAATTGGGGATAAATTAGTTGGATTTTTTAAATGTGCATTTCTCCAAATATTTGAAATATAATGAGCCCGTAAGAAATGTTGACGCAGCTATGATTTACACGGTGGCAAATTTCCAGCGTCAATATTTTTAAATTTTTTATTTAAATCGTCATTCATGTTCATTGCATTACATGGTTTTGTAAATATCTCATATCTGGATTAATTGACGTAATTTATATTACGGTATTATACAAACGACATACAAACTCCTCTAAGACTTCAAAAACTTGTTCCCTTGAGCCTTATACATGTACATCCAAAGTACCAAGCAAGATCAGTAAATGCTTTTTGATATTTGTGGGATTCATTCAATTGTATAAAAGGTCTTCGTTTTCCTTTTCTGTAAAATGTAGCATAATAATCGCAACCAGTTGCTGCATGAAATCCTGGTAAAGAATTACACAAAGACTCTCCTTGAGCATTAAGCAATTTGGATAAATCTACAAATCGTCGTGAATTTCCAACGCCAACCTCCTTCCAAATGTTTAGAGAGCTCTTTAAATGTTCCATGTTACCTAACATAATCGCAATAACGTCTGTATCTGAGCATTTTATTAAAACATGTGATCAAGAGATCGATGTTGCAAACATGGTAGACGATTTTGGTGTCAGCTTCTTCATGTTTTTCACAAGATAAATTGTCTTCCACAGTTTTTTTTCACTTTTCCATTGTCAGTTTTAAAACAGTAACAAAAGTCATGATTTGTTGAGGTTGTCCAAGCTATCTCTCAGAAGATGTTCGCTATCTTCGATAGATGGTGAAAAATAACGATCAAAATGATATCGATTCTGGATGCAGAATACCTAGTAGCCACTTGCAATATTTTTTTTGAGATGTTGCCGAATGTTTTTGGAACTTCCTTTAAGAGATGCAGCATGAAAAAGCCATCGATAATTACAATATCAATATTGCGTACTGCCTGACTATCAACTTTTGCCTCCAACAATTTCATGAGAACAGATTTATCGGTTTTACAAACTGTTCCATCTAAATGGCACATTGATAAAGGAACAGGCATCAAAGGATACAATAAAACTTTTGCAATATCTATATATTGTTCCAGGGTATTGCTATAGGGTTGGGTGCTGCTCGTCCTGTTGCAATGTTATATAAGAAATCGTTACTCAGTTCTGGTGCAAAAGGATTTATATTTTGTTTTATGTAGTGGATAAAATTCTGAAGCTGCACGCAACTTTTTTCCATTCTACTTCTTTCCAAGTCTGCTGTAATATCTTGAGCTTTATGCAATCCACATTCCTCAAATACGTGCGATATTTTCGTTGATCTTATGCTGTGACTTTTAGACCAGCGTTGACGAGCAGATATCGTATTGGTGGAATGTATAACTCCTTTCAATCTTTTTGCAGCATCTGCATTTATTGTCTGTTCCAACGTCAAATCTATTGGCTGTCTAGAGAATGCTTTTTCGGTTCTTTTCACAACGAAGGACCTGTTCTCAAAAAATTCTCTTAGTCCTGGGTGAGGTTCGTCGATTTTTAATAAATTATCGTGGTACTTGACCAACCACTGTGCGTGCGATTTTGGGCAATATGTATTTAAATAATTCGAAATCTGCAGTACGAATGCTTCGTGTCAAAATTAAATAATAATTAACATCATCTACATAAATCATGTAGAACTGCGGTGTTTTGCCAAATTGTCCATTAACCGTTGCTTCTTGATACGCATTATATTTTCTATACAATTGTATAAGGTAAGGATGGTCCATAGTGAGACTTGATGTCTGTGTAGATTGAAAGTCATTAAGATAACTGATTATATCATCGCCAATTTCTACTTGTTCTTTCTTCATAAAACTTTCAAAACGTAGGATCTGAAAGCCCAAAGTCATTAAAGGATGCAGTCTCTTGCACGTGTTAAAATGCTTTACAGCTATAAATCCAGCTACTGAACCATTTGCTAAAAGTTCACTATCCACCATTACATAAGCCAATCCAGAATCATCTATAAACTTTCCGATGGCTTTGAAATAAGCCATCATAATGTGGAAGCTGCCTAGATGAATAAAAAGGCCATTGAATCTTGGCTTTTTCAGTTGCTTGAATTTGAATAGCGGCTACTGACTGTTTTTAAAATATCTTCTGTTCTACTGGATATATGAACATTTTGTGTATATACGATACACACGATATAAGACACACTTAGTAAGTTTTCAAATGCTTCAATAGTTTCGATGAAAATCGGCTATTTGATACATTTGTCGCACATCGCTTTAGTAGCGACATTCAAACTTCGCTTGCGTCTGGCAGGATGTTAGACCCGGCCAAAATGTCTGGCAGTGGTAAAATATGTTATAGAAACAAGTAAACTCCTCATATACAAAAATTCAGCTTTGCTGAAATGACGTGACCGCATCCCTTTTTTCGACGTCTTTGGGGCCCAGCCCCCCCCAAACGCACCAACAGACAGCTGCCAGACGTTGATATTTGTGATCATTAGCTCAAGTTTAACAAAAAAATATATTTATTTCCTGTGCTAAAATGACGTTTCAAAAACGTTCACCAGCTCTTAGACTATATAGAGTCAGTCCGATCAATTATGAAAGATTATGTCAACACTATTGCGAAGGCATAATACTGGCAATAGGCTGGTCATTTGGCTGGAAAATTTGTTCGCTCTCGCTCTCGGTGCCGGGAAAAAATACAGTGAATCAGAAGCAAAGGCAAGATAACAAAACAAATCTCCCCAGTTATGTGGACACCACCCCTGGAGATTTTCTGAAACCTAACTTCTGAGTTTCAAACCATTATAAACCATTATTCTCTCTCTCTCTCTCTGGTTATCATTTTCAACGCCGACACCGTTTTCATAACCTTTGAGTGCACGCAAATTAGAAAAAATACTGTACTTCAGCAGACATTTAAATGAGTGCAATACTGCCAGTCTTAGTTCAGACATTTTGTTTTCTATGCCTTTTTTGAACGTGGAACGCTTGAAACTTTATGAACCATCAGTGCAGGGAACATGAAAGCAAGGACATAATAAGGATGGACAGGATACAACCATATATTTCATTCAAATATTGATAACAAAGCTCTAAGCATCCATGCTATGTTCGAGCGTAGGGATTTGGTGGCTAAAAGACTAATAGCTGAACACGATTAAGTAAACTCAAGTACATTCAAGTTTCGGATGAATTCAAGCTTTATAGATTACAAGTTTATGGAGTTGAAAAGAAATTCACATTTTTTAGAAATCCGAGGCATTATTTTCAGTGGGTGGGTCAAGTCCCACACTATCGCAAAGCTCGCAGCCGATGTCTTTCAACGATTTTCGCCCAGCTACACGCAAAAAAAACAACATTTTTTTGAGGAATCCGAGGCATTGATCACCACCTTTAGCAACCTCAGTAATCTGATAATTTGAGCGGAGATTTAGGATACCATCATGCAAAGCGCAGACAAACTAGTATATTCTTCAATATCGATTCCATTCAGTTTGCCTGCGGTAGTGTAATTGCTTCAGCGACAGGAGACAGCACTCGTCTTTCAATACCCCAATTGATGGTGACAAGAATAGCATCGATGTTGCTAGGATTGCACAGATTGGGGGCATTGTCAAGGTGTCGTTAATGAAGGAATGGATTTGATTGCGAATCGCTTATAGAAGATCGTTGATCAGAAATAGATTGCGAGAAAGAATATAGCACTGAGAAACACCAGTATTTGTTTTGAATGAATATATTGGTACTCGTATATATGAAAATTTGAGTTTGTGACTTAGTTTAGAGGTTATACCACAATCCATCGAAAGCTTTGGAGCTATCTAAGGCAACTTTGCAACCACCGTGATAATGAATGAATTTCTTTTACTTTTATAACAGGTAGGCCATTAAATCCTCTATGGAAACCCGTAATCTGAAACCATACTGACGTTCACTAAGGAGATGGTTTCCTTCGAGATATGTCATGAGGTGGTGTTTAAGACGGCTTTCTGTGACTTGGGAAGCTATGGATCAGTAATTATAAACGACGGTTTTATCACCCTTTTTTTGTGTTGGACGTACACTAGTTTCCACTTCTTCAGAAATATGTCAATGGAGTGAGTATGGCCAGATCAAGAGCTAACGTATACGATTTGCCAGGGAAGAAGAACACCTCTTCAAAACAATTGAAGGAATTCTATCTGCACTTCCATATTTGGTACAATTGAGGTCTTGACCTACTGAACGAGTACGGATAATCAAGTCTGCTTTGGAAAAAAATCACTAGGAGACATGGTCATGATAGAGCGTCTCAGTTCTTACACGAGTAACAAATTTACTTAAGACACAGACAACTTTTCTGTCGGAAAGTCAAGCAACTCAGAGCAGGATTCACGGGTATGTCCTGGTAAAGTGAATACACCAAGTCATCAGTCAAGTATGGCTGCACGGTACCATGTCCAGGACTGGTGTATCAGCTCTATATGCTCCATCCTTCAAAAAGACGATCCAACGTCTTACAATAATTAAACAGGCATATCCCTGCTAAACGTATTAAGCCTTTCTGCAACACTTTAATCGGGACGTGCCAGTATGGCCTGGAAGTGAATGGCGACAAAACCAAGTCCATGCTGTCAACAAAAAAACAACTATTTGCCCGAAATCTTGGACAATATCATGTTGTTGACGACTAGTACTTAATGAGTTTGTAATGTACATACATTGTTCAAAAGGCTACAAGGCTTCTATTACACTGACTCGGCCACATTGAGTAAATGGACAAAAATGCTCCAGCAAAGAGGATCTTCGAATCACAACCCCCAGGTAGGTACGAGACGACGAAAAAGACCGGAGATTGCGGATGCCAGAACGCTTGGTATGCACAACTCCAAGCAGCATTCCCGGAGTTTACGAGTATGGAATTTTGCGTGTCAGACAGATATTCTCCATGGGTAAAGGACAATGTAGGCGATGAAATGTGCTTTTAGACTGAAACTATATAAACCTGCCCAGAATGTGAACCAGTCATATGCACGTAGAACGTGTGACCTTGCTTCAGTAGTACTCCGAACCCAATATCTAAGAATACGCTGGGGAGAATCTGGAAAGCATTCCATGAATACGTGCTAGCCTACTTTCCTAGACTGTAGTGCCAAAGCTCTTGAGATACTCAGCCTCGAGTTGAATCCAGATATTTCGTAAAATAAACCGAGTCGTAAATACTTCACGTGCCGTACAGTTTTGAACTATTGTTCAAGTTCACGTCATCAAAGTTCCTTCTTCAGTCCAAAACTTTGCACCTACATACATATGTATCTGTCTCTAAATCAACTGCGTCACCAATCCCAAGGATTCCAAAATTAAAGCAGGAAGAACAGAACGCTGGCAGAATGCAATCAACGGAAACTACCAGTATAGTTCCAAGAACTTTTCCAATTCCTTAAATCAGTGTTCGTGTGGCGCCATTGTCCTTTACAACCACTCCTAACAAGGATAATTCACAATTTATTGTTGCTTCCTCGCGTCTGCATTTAAATTATCTTCTCAAAGGATGTGTTCGCCTGTATCTCATGATTGAATATGAAAGCCACGAGAAGACTTCCTCTCGAGTGTCCAATAAAATTTTATGATTTACAACCTCAAGCAACGTTCTCGTCCTCCTACGTCTCTCCGAAGAAACGTAACTTCATTCACAAAACAAGAACGCCAAACCACGGGCAGAAGAAGAAGAAGAAGAACCCCTTTCACACGTAAAACATGAAATTTATTTTCCAAATTTCAAGTGAACAGACGGATAGATGGATGGACGTACGTACGCACGCGTGCAGTAGCAGGTACATGAACTGAATGTGACAAAGTGGCCAGCAGAACACTAACTGCTCACCTCACGAAATCACTTCCTAGAAATGCAACCGTAACGATCGACGAAACCCATTCACCACCAGAAACACAGACGCAGATCAGGCCAGACGAGAGTCAGTGGTGGCTTCAATTACACGTCGTCGGTGTCATGAGCCGTGTCCAAGCAGATACTCTGTGTATCTCTATGGACTCGACTGTATCTCTCAGGTGATAGAATGGATTTTGAGCACCGTGGTGTCTTGGTTTTTTTTTTATGGACATTACATGGAAATAGATGTGTGCGCCATGGTGTGGGTTGCGGGAAACTGATCAGTTCTGAGGATGATCGTCGATGTGATATAGTTGGGTTGAGGAGGAACAATAACAAGAAGAAGAGCCTCTCAGGTGAGAATTTAAATGCTTTTCGTGTTCGTTTTAACACCTCTGTTGCATACGTAATTTGGTGGCCGTTTGTGGTGCACGCACGGTGATTAATTAGAGTGAACTGATTTTTATTGTGAAAGAGATATGTCCCATCGATAAACGGGAGTACCGTGGAGAGGGTCTCCGTGTTTACCTGGTAAAGTACGTGTAATTTTAATCGCCAGCGCATGAGTGGCATTCACAAGCTATGGTCTATTAATAGTTAATACACTACAAATGATAAGCTATGGAACTTTAGATTTACTGCCAATAAAAATAGGTATGCGTAGCAATAAATTCGTATTAAAGTCATATTTTAGGGAGAGTGATAGAGTAGGTAGTCATAAGCTTTATGACAGCAGCAGCAGCAAATTCCATAGGCATCTTGACAATATATGGCCAATCATGTGAGTAGTATATTAAGATGAGTAGCGATTCTTTGGGCACAAAACATGACCAGCTAGTGAAGAGTTTCCCTGAAACTAAGAAAGAATAGCCAGCTACGGCGGTATTGATATACTTTTCAAGTGAGCCTGGTTCAAGGAAGTGAGCCTAGCTGAGGACTCATATTTAAGATCATTTGTCCCCTGAAGTCACGATTGTATCAGAAGATGAATCATTAAGTCGTAGCAAGGACCACTCAGAAAAAAGCCTAGAAATCAGACTCGTTCGGTGTGGAGGCATTCACATATATCTACAACAGAGACGCAGTACTGACGGGACCGGCGCGGCGGGTGGGCAGTAAGACAATACAGGCCATAAATGACACCATCATGTGGCACCTCAATGATGAGGAGAAGGGCCAAAGATTATCGTCCCCTGTTTACTAGTGAAATAAAGAAATCGTTCAGCTACGATCCAAGTGCCATCGAATGAGAAGATTGTATACGCGCTCTAGAGCGTGGGTCACCTTCAGCGAAATACATGAGTGCTACAGGGTTGCACGAAAAGAACTAAAAACAGCAATATTAAGAAGTAACCAGAAAAACTTCGCCGATTCTGTAATGAAACTGACAAAAATCCCTGAGGTATGGCTTACCAAGTGATCATAAAAAAAGTTTCAACGCAACATAGTGGTAGGGGTATTCCCACACCAACACGAGACCTCATATGTGAAGGAACCTACCGTAGGAACTACAACTATCTGAGAGAACACCACAGAAGAAATATTCGAGATCTGCAACAAAATTGAAGATGAAAAAAGCACCTGAACCGGACGGTATTCCAAACATAGAACAATACGTATTCCAAGATAGTAATACAAGCAGGCCTAGACATGTTTATGGATGTGTACAACACGTGCCCCAATGAAGGAGTTTTCCCGGACCAGTGAAAACGACAACAGCTAGTGCTCCTTTCCAAAGGGATTAAACCACCAAATGAGTCCTCATCTTGCACCTTAATACGGCTGGCAAAATTTTGGAACGCATCATTTGTAGCAGACTAGAGGCAGCAATTCAAAACACGAGAAGGCTTTCAGAACACCAATATGGTTTTCGAAATAAAAGCCCAATAACAAACGTAATTAACGTGGTAGTTAAAATGGCACAGAAGGCTATCCAAGGGAGAAGATAGTGAAGGGGTTCCAAAATGCCTCATAGAAGTGCTGGTAGACTATTTCAGGTGCAAGATCCTAGCATATAATACCGACAGTGGCCTTAAGGAATGAAATATTTCCGGTGGAGTACCACAGGGCTCGGTGCTTGCCCCACTACCTTGAAACGTCATGTACGACACTATTTTGTAACTCTCTATACCCGGAAAAAATAGTGGGATTTGTTGAAATACTTACTTGCTTAGTTCGCTACAGCTCGTGGTGAACCTGGGCCTCAACCAACAACCCTCTCCATTTACCTTGGTCTTTAGCTAATTGCCAGTTACGCACTCCAAATTGGTCGAGGTCGCCTTGGACTTGTGCGCGCCACCTACGGCGAGGAGGCCCTTTACTGCGTCGTCCCGCCGTGAGTCGAAGACTCTGCACATGTCCTATCTATCTTAAACCTCCAATGAGCAGTTTTTTTAAGTCGCTGTACAGCTCGTATAGTTCATCATTGAATCTTCTCTTCCGAAACCCGTCAACGCAAACGGGACCGAATATCTTGGTAGGATTTTTCTTTCTCGAGGCGACCAAGGATATCTTCATCCGCAAAGCAGGACTGGGATGATCAGGGTCCTATATAGAGTCTCCTTAGTTGTTCGAGATAGGGCTTTACTGTTGAATTGCCTTATTAGTCCAAAAAACAGCGCTGCGCTGGTTTCGTTCTCAGAATTAATGGCAGAGCCAAGGTAGACAAAGTCCGTTACTAGTCAAGCGGCAATCAAAGCACTAGACAGCGAGGCAGTTGATCAAAAGCACTTTCCAGATGCCGAAATTCCCTGAACAGTATACTTATGCAATACCCATGATGTAACTCTCTGCTGGGTTCCCGGACATAGCAATATAGAACGGAATGAGGTAGCAGATGAACTAGCCAGAAAGGGATCAGCATTATACCATACCTACATAGAACATACTCAGACGTCAGTAGAAATTCCTATTGGAGTCTTCTTCTTCTTCCTTTTATCAGCGAGATTATGATCCGGAAACAAGGGATCACAGCCCTCCCACTTCACCGCATTTCTACTGATCCGCCTGTGGGGTTAGCCTCCTATTGGAGTACTAAAAAGAAAAATCGACCTCAAAACAAGAGAGCTGATCAACTCCGCGTGGATTACCAGAGGTGATTGTATCATATCTCGCAGTTTTGAATGAAGAAAGAAGAAAAAGCCTGCTGGCAATGAATAAAATAGAAGTCCGTATCTTGATAGGTGCACTTAGAGGACACTACGCGATAGGGGAAATAGCCTATCCAAACGGTTGGTTGGTTAAGGTCCGCCCTCGATGAAGATCCACTTAGACCAGAAGTAGGTCCATTGTACTGCCGATGTGTAAAGTGGGTGGGTCACTCTCTGACTCTAGGAACTTCGTTATATAAATGCGTTAATTTTAGCCGTGCAGGCATTGCTGAGATCACTTAGATCGTGGAAAAAGTTTTCACCCAGGGTGGCCTTCCTAATGTTAGCGAGCGCAGGACAAGCGCATATGAAGTGACTAATGGTCTCTTCCTCATCTTCATCCCTACAGCTTCTGCAGAAATCGTTGTAGGGGATGCCTAGTCTTTGGGCATGTCTGCCCGGTGAGAACGTTCTCTATTTTGAAGAGGGTCCCTCTCTTGTGTTTCAAGAGCTCGATGGACCTAGATTTGTTGAGTATGTTGTCTGGTGGTATTGCATTGGCTTATATGTTGCTATCGGAGACTGGCCATTTTCTCCGCGTCACGTCGGTTTGAATAAGGCACCTCGATGTCGATAATACTTATACTGTTTGCACCAAAAGAGCCTTGTCGAGCCAGTTCGTCAGCTGCACGATTCTGCAGTATGTCACGATGACCTGGTACCCAGCAGAGGGCGAGGTTGTACTGACCAGCTGTCTGGTTAAGAGCTACGCGACAGGCTTTCACTGCCTTAGATCTCGTAGTGCTGAATGCGAGGGATTTGCTGGCTGCTTGACTATCGACGTAGATATCAATATTCAATGTTGATAGTGTATTAGCCGCTAGCCAGTCAGCGGCTTGGCGAACTAGCGGCTAATACACTTCGGCTTGAAAAACGCTGCAATGGTTTGGAATGTTAAAAGAGAGGTGTATGTCCAGGTCTTCTGAGAAGATTCCAGCACCAACTCCATCCTTGGTTTTGGACCCGTCCGTAAAAATTGACAGCCATTCATTGTTTAGCACATCGCGTTGCATCCACTCAGCTCTGTCCGGTATTGAGTGCACGTAGCCCCTGTTGAAGTCATATTCAGTGAAAGATGGCAGTGTATCGAAAGTATTTTGACTTGTCCCGTGTATAGCTCCTTCCACTGTTTGGAGCCTCTCAGTCTTATTGCTGAGCTTATAGCCACTTGTCTACTAACGATGTCGATCGGAAGTAAGTAGTGCATGGTTTGGAACGCCGCTACGGGAGAAGTCCTCAGTGCACCGGTAATGCTGAGACATGCAACTCGCTGAGTTTTTTTCTATTATGGATAGGTTGGACTTCTTCTCCAGGGCGAGCCACCATACCAGTACCCCATACATGAAAATCGGTTTTATTACAGACATGTATAGCCAGTGCATGATGCTCGGTTGTATGCCACAGCGGAGCCCACTGCTTTCTTGCAAATGTACAGGGCACCCAGCGATTTCCTGTCACGTTCAACGACCTTCATTTTCCAAATCAGCTTGCGGTCAAGCTTTAGGCCTAAATAGCTAGCACTATTTGAAAGTTTGAGAATAGATCCTCTTATCTTGGGTAGAGTGAAGTCAGGGATTTTATGTTTTCCTGTAAATAGAACTAGCTCGGTATTCATCGAGTTAACGGAAAGGCCGCATTTGTCGTCCCATCTAAGCAGTTCGGTAAGAGCAGACTGCATGATATCGGCTGCCGTCTGCGGGTATTTGCCTGTTATTAGGATAGCGACATCATCTGCATAGGCAATAACCTTGCATCCAGTTTTTTTCGATTTTTAGAAGGGCTTCGTTGAGCACTAGATTCCATAGTAGTGTAGATAGTGCACCCCTTGAGGGGTGCCTCGATATGCATATCGTTTGACAGTGCTACTTCCGAAAGATGCTGTTATTACCCTATTCTTTAGCATGTGCTCTATGAAACAACAGATGGGTTCGTAGATGTTGTGATGAAAAGCTCCCTCTATGTCCAGAAATGACACTTTGATTAAGTGATATTTCGATAGGGTGGATGATAGAGTATAAGGCATAATACTAGGCACCAAACTAGGCGAACCCCACAGGCGGATCAGTAGAAATGCGGTGAAGTGGGAGGGTTATGATCCCTTATTTTCGGATCATAACCTCGCTGATAAAAGAAAGAAGAAGAAAGAAGACTAGGCACCAAACTCACCCGACCTCTGCAGGAGCTGTCAAGACGCAGAAGAGATAGAAACTATCAAGCACTTGCTGTGCGACTGCCCAAATCTACAAAACCGCCGCCAGCACCATATGGGTAACAAAATTTTCGACTAACTAAGATATCTTCTGCAAGTTCCACTAAGGAACATGATACCTTCGTTTCATAAAGAGCTCATGTTAGTTAACTACTGCACCGACCTAAAGATAAAGAGTTCATAGGTTCCACAAACAAAAAAAGGGAAGCACCTAGGTGCACTTCCCTAACACTAACCTAACCTAACCATCTTCCTATTTATTGCAAGCTCAAATCCATGCTCATGCATTAAAAATCTCAAATCGAAGTTCGGCTCTAACCTAAATTCTTTGTGTCGCCCTTACAGTTGTGCTACCCATATCGCGCATACTTTACGACCCACATTTTTGTAAATTACAATTTTTTGCTCGAATAAAACAATGAAACAACAAATAACTTCTAATTAACCCCAAGCAACACTGATTCAAGTGCAGACTATGCACCGCCAGCAGCCTTAGCGTCAAAATTTGATGAAGAGAAACACTCTCCACTCGGACTAGTGCGTGCGTATTCCAATTGAGCGCACAAAACACAAGTGACGCTGAGTGATCTTAATCGAATTACAACCCGGTTGTGCAAAATGCGCATTTTTGCACCCAGCCACAGCTACACAATCGATTGTGGTGGTGGACCTTTGATTGATTTTAATTAATTGCGATTGAAATGAATTGATTTCTTTGCTGTTTTTGCTCACTTGTCGCCAGGAAGTGTATTTAAGCACTTCTCATGGAATTTACAACCCCTAGCCTAAGAAACCGCTTCGTGAAAATCAACGACATCTTTTGTATTGTGGCAGAAGTTCAAATGGCGACATCTTGCAGTCGATAGAAGAAAAACATCCCGCATTTGTTGTCTCTGCCTTTCTTTCTTGATTTTCGAGTAACCACACCTCCAGACGTCATTGGCGGATGCAGAACAAAAGGGAAGGTGTAGACACTGCCATGCGTGAATTGTGATTTCAAGTGCGCCAAGCAGCTACAAATGCCTGAAGGATGGCTTAAATGAGGCTGTGGGCTATGCTTCTGAGCGGGGCTTCCGAAAAAAATGCTGCCAATCGGATTCTCTTTGATGTAGATATTGCTTTGAATTTTTAGTTGCAAATGTATCTAGAATTTGAGATAAGGAAATGTAGTGGAAAACATCTGCCCGATGTTGTTATTGTTGAGGAAGAGGGAACCCTATTTCCGATTTATTTCACAGAATCGATCATTCCGGGCGATTAGCAACCCCGACTTAAGTCGAAATGTATCGATTACGACCGCGGGCGATAGAATCAGCACCTGAAATAGATACTTTTTCTGAAATTGTCTAGAAAAAAACTACTAGAGAGCAGATCGGTTGTGTGCGATGAACTTTGTTCGTAGAGGGTACATAGGTACACATGAATACTAATTTTTTTTTGTATAATCTTACCTTAACCCTAGAAAGATAATCATATTTTTTATGACGTAAAAGATAATCATACGTCTCAGAGACGTATGGCACTTTTTTAATGTATTAATGGAAACCCATGAGCTTTTTATAAAATATTAATGTTTTATTTATTAATGAAATTCATATTAAGAGAAATGAAGTTATGGTTCAGTAAAAATAAAAATTAATTTAAACAATAAAAACAAGAAACTTAAACTCCATTGCCAAAGGATATTACATTTTTTTGCGCGCTATACGTCTGGCAGACGTAGATTATCTTTCTAGGGTTAAGATACCGGCGGAGGTTTATTGAATCTGGTCTCCAATAGCTGAAGATTAAGAGCTTCTGGAAATATGTACTTCGGGAGTTTGTTGCAACGATGACTTGTTCTGTTACAAGAGGAATTTTGGTACGGATATCTCGCGGTTGCTATATGAACAAGTTGTGGGCACTAGTTGCCAAGGACGCGCAATTGACGCATTTCAAGTGATCATTCTCGAAAAGGCGAACCCCACAGGCGGATCAGTAGAAATGCGGTGAAGTGGGAGAAATAAGAAGAACAAGATTTTCGAAAAGGCTTCTGGATGCTCACATCAGAAGTAAGTATGGCAAAGACACAACTCGCATATTTAAAGCGAAAATCAGTAGAAACTACGCTGCATGACGTTATGAGGAAAATAGAGACTAGGCTTCATTAAATGGAATTTGTCCTAGCAAACGCTTTGGAAAGTTCAAATGTTGACCACAACATAACCAACTTATATTATTTCTGGCAATGTGTCTGAGTTATCCCCAACTTTTCCCCAACTGCCGTGCTTCCTTCTCGATTGTTCTGCGCCATGTTCTCTTCGGACCGCCAGGTCTTCTGTTATCCTGAGTTAAAGGGTTCCATTGCATAGCATGGTTCGCTATGGAACTGTTACCCTTTCGGAACGTGTGACCAATCCACTGCCACTTCCGTCGTTGGATGGTTGTGCCTATTGGTTCCTGACCCATTCTCTCGTAAACTGCCCTTACAAGGCTGGGAAAGTGGACAAGAGACTATGGATTACACGTCAATCCGAAAAAAAAACCAAACTGCGAATTTTCACACGAAAGGGTGAAAATAAACTACCGGAGGTGGTTTGACCAGGAATGCGATATAGCAAGGGATTTATTCTTTATTCTGTTAAGGAAAGTTATAGATTAATTAAGGTTAGAGGGATGTGTACCTAGGTGCTTCTCACGGGGGACAAGCGGTCCATTGTGTTTCCCTTTTTGTTTGTGGAACCTTTAAGCTCTTTATCTTTAGGTCGGGGTGCAGTAGCGAACCAACATGAGCTCTTTATGAAACGTAGGTATCATGTTCCTTAGTGGAACTTGCACAAGATCTCTTAGTTAGTCGAAAATCCTCTCAGCCATATGGTGCTGGCGGCAGTTTTGTAGATTTGGCCAGTCACACAGCAAGTGCTTGATAGTTTCTATCTCTTCTGCGTCTTGACAGCTCCTGCAGTGGTCGGGTGAGTTGATGCTTATTCTTACGGCAATTTCCCTTTTTGGTTCTTGCTTCGTTCAATACCGGCTATAAACTGCGAGATATGATACAGTCGCCATTAGGTAGTCCATGCGGAGTTGATCAGCTCTCTTGTTTTAAGATCGATTTTTAGTACTCTAATAGGAACTTCTACTGATGTCTGAGCATGTTCTGTATAGGTATAATGCTGATCCCTTTTTAACTAGTTCATCTGCTCTCTCATTCTCTTCTATATTACTATGCCAGGAAACCCAGCAGAGATTTACATCATGGGTATTGCATAAGTATATATACTGTTTAGGGAATTTCGGCATCTGTAAACTGCTTTTGATCTAACTTCCTCGTTATCTAGTGCTTTGATTGCAGCTTGACTATCCACGAAGATAGTAATCTTGGAAGGATTAAGTTTCTTTCTGTGGATAGCCTATGCTGCTCTTTCAATATAAAAGACTTCGGCCTGAAAGATACTGCAATCATCCGGTAGTTTGTATGAGTCGCTGATTTTCAGTGACTCACAGAAAACACCAGAACCAGTTCTAATATCCATTTTAGACCCATCTGTGTAGAGCTGAATGACCTATTCATTGGTAAAATGTATTGGAGTCCCACTCTTGTCTTTTGGGAATAAACGCGGAGTAGGAAAGTTATAAGTTCGACAGATCTAACAGCAAATGACTGTAACCAAAAGTTGTAGAGGACTGAGTGCCAAATATTTATAAGGTCATTAGCAGCACATTTATCAAATCTAGTAAAAGGTTTTGGGAGATGATAACGCAATTAAAAGGATCGGAACTGGTATGTGGAATTCGCTTAAATGCTTCAAAACTGGCTGATTAATTTCAGTCCTTACCAAATCGAAGTCCACCATTACGCAATTTCCGCTGTACTGAATCTATAATACAAGGCGAATTACTAGATCGGGAAATGATAATGAACGAGCTTCACCTAGCTTTATATAAGGCTACAAACAAAAATGCTCCACAGCCTGATCGTATCTTAAAATAACAAAAATGCGCCATTCGATTTCTTAAAGCGCACGCTTACGTATGGTATTTCAATTACATCTTTGGAACCGGAGATGTACCACAGGCGCTTAAAGATGCTATTGTCTTTCCAATTTACAAAAAGGGTAATGCTGACTTGCAAAACATCTAAAAAAAAAAATAAATATTTGGCGCAACAGCTCTTTAAGTGCCAGGGCCTAGCTTCTCGCAACCACTCATGTTGTGTGCGTTATATTTTTCACACGAATGGAAGGGACCTACAGTTTTTAATGCCGAATCCGAACAGCGATTTGAGAAGCTTTTTCGAGACAACAATACTCTCGGATGTTTGTCAGACGCTCGCGAGAGGTGGAACCGTGAAAAAACTTTTTGGTGTTTTGTAGGATTCGAACTCGGAACCTCACGCGTAGTGATCCGACACACTAACCACTTACGCCACGGCGCCCAAAAAACATTGCAAAACATCTATAGAGAAATATTTCTTATGAATTCGAATATGAATAGCGAATTATGATTAGCGAATATATTTTCCTACATACTTCTGAATCATTTAAACTTTATGGATCGATGAGTTGCAAAGACAGATCACCTCCATGTGGTTCATGCTGGGTAATGCTAAATGATCCATCGCAACTAAGCTGCCAAACTGTCTAAGAAATACTTTAAACAATTTTCCTGATCTCCTGGCAAAGAAGGTATCACATGCAGTCTACACAAACAAACGCACAATACGAACTTCTAAGAGCTTCTTGACAAAGATAATCGGACGTTCAATTCACATTCTTTAACTTAATATTGAAGGAATCAATAAAACGAAAAGTTATCATCTCTAAAGGATCTTAAGGGAACACGCCATCGAGGTAATGGTTATTCAGGAAACTCACACCGCGTCTGAAACTGACTTCTAGAAAAGGGGTAGAATACTTCATTATATAGCAATCGGCGTAATATGTATATTACCATATGTATCGATCTGCCACTTACATAAGAAACGGTATTGAAAATGCTAAGCCAATCCAACAAAGCTCTGCTGACGATGTTTTCTCTATTACTAGCCACCAAACAAACCTTGGCCACAGCATCTATTACCAATATTTAATCACCCTGCAGTATACAGCGGCAACTTTAACAGCCATCATAACTTTTGGAGGTATGCAACATTGGACCCATATAGCCTGAAGCTATCCGACTGGGCTGAAGTCAACCACCTTCACCTCATTTTTGACGTCAAAGCCGCAAATATTTTTCAATCCAGACGGTGGAAAATGGACTTCAATCCCGATTTGACATTCGTAAGCACCAACAGCAACTAAAGGCCTTTCTAAACCAGCCGTAAGGTTCTTTCGAACTTCCCACTCGGTCAACACAGGCCTGTACTTATCGAAATCGGCACCCAAATCCTTGTCATCGAGTCCGTAGCGCAGCCTAGATGGAATTTCAACAAGGCTCCTTGGAAAAACTTCAGGAGCGAACTCAATGAAAATACTATAAGGTGAATCCAGCCAGCAACGTGAAACTATAGACGTCTTGTAGGCACCGTTCTTTCTACGGCGAAGAAGCACGTATCGAGAGGTTTCCGTAAACCACACATACCTGGATGAACAGAAGAAACATATCGCCTCTACAAGGAGTTTGAGACAAACGGCAAGTCCTGAACGCGGACGAGCTGCTCAAGTCTCTTGATAAAGCACGCAGTGAAATATGGCAAAACATCGTCGAAAACACAAACTTTGTCCATTCCAGCCACAAAGTATGGAGCTTACTCCGAAAACTTGACAACAGCACACCAGTAGCCGCACTGGAACCCATAATCTGCCCAGACAAAATAGCTGCTAGAATCGTCCAACTATCCAAGGCCCCTGTAGACAAAATAGAAAGTAAGTCTATCACGAAAAACCTTCGGTCATCCTAAAGAGAGTCATAGGAACTGGCAGAATTTTCAAGAACGGTCAGCCTCGAAAAAGTCGAGGCCGCGCAGGCAAAGCAGCAGGACCAGATGGTATATTCCCAGAGTTTCTACTGCATAGCGGCAAGAACTTCAAAAATTGGCTTGCAAGGTTCTACTCAAACATAGTTAAAACGAGACACTTGCCAACTGAACTCAAGAAATTTAAAGTAGTGGATCTGCTCAAACCTGGAAAGTCCAACGACAATCCAGAAAGATATTAATAATTTCTTCTTTGAATGCCAAGCTAGGCAACGACAACGAAGAACTCAGATATGTGATCGAGAAACATGGACTTGGTACCCACAATCGCAATTGCCTTGACATAAGTGGCACCATGTCTGAGCACAAGATGTGTCAAAGGTAAGCTGGGTGTCAACTGAGAGGCAAGCTACTGCCAATCAAATCGACCGTTTTGTCATTATGGGCCGCTTCAGAAGATGTCTCCTAGATGTGCCAAACAGTCGGATGTGGCATTGGCACGAGATCGGCATCCTATGATAGTAAGTAGGGAAGAAGGTAAGCTACTGAGACATTGAACGACTTCGTTGGTGACTAAAAATAGCTGTATCTGAGGTATGGTCGGAATCTTGACCCCAGCTTCGTTTACAGTAGATGATACAAGAGTCCCAATTTTGGATGATCTGTTAAATGAAAGCACTTGACTTCAAACGACAAGCAGATAAAAGATGGTGAGCACTTCGATCGTGCCACGTGTCCAGAAGCATCTGGACAAAACACGACAATCTGAAAATCAAGTTCATCGTCACTAAAAAAATAAACAAAACTTGACGTTCTTCACAGGAATCACTACCGGCCCATCGGAAAAAATTGCGGTTAAGTACAGACGAACTTTGCAGAGACTGCGGCAAAACAGACGCAGAAGAGGACAGTCGGGATAGGAAACACTCGACTTTGAGCACTCAGACACAACTGGTCCATTGTACTGCCAGAGAGCAAAGTTAAGGTGCTTGACCTGTCAAGACGCCGATAAGTTGTCTACAGTCTTTTCTGCTGTGAGAGTCATGCCATTGCCACACACAATTATGCTCGTGAGAGACCCAATCGTCAATGGAAGCCCTAACCGGGACGCAGGAAGACCCAACGCGGGTTCGGGACCTGAGAAAGCCTCCTCTGAGCCTTGTCTAGCAATCGCATCGGAGATCTCGTTCTCCAAGATCCCAGTGTGACCTGGGACCCAGATAAGAGACAGAGAATTCAGCCTTGTGACCGAGTTTAAAGAGTTTTTGGTTTCACGAACTATTTTGGAAGTGGATAAAGTGTTAAGCAAGGCCTGGCTGCCACTACAGACACAAATGCTACGTCCCTTCCACCTGTTCTTAACAACATAGTTCATGGCCATTAGGATTGCATAAGTTTCCGCTTGGAAAACAGACGCATATTTGTCTAACGAGAAGTGAAGTCCAACGCTGTCGACTTCCACAAAGACACGAGCGCCAGACCCTTGACTGGTTTTGGAACCATCCGTGAAAATACGACTACATTCCATTCCCGGCTCAGACTCTGGCCGAAGCCAGTCCTGGACACAAGGAAAGTCGACTCTGAATTTGCGCATCAGCTGGAATTCTGGTGTCATTGCATCAGACGGCATATCCATAAGACAGGAGTCGTAAGATAAATGTCGCGCAAGTTCATCAAAGTTCCAGTGTGGAGTATATCAAAAGCCGCCCCATCTAAGACGATGGATGGCTTTGATAGTGCAACCCATGATATAAGTATTAAGGGGAGGTAAGTTCAGCAAAGGGTCTAGAGCAGAGCCAGGCGTACTCGGGAAAGCTCTCGACCAGCCGAGACAAGCCGTTCTTTGGAGTTTCGCGCAAAAAGCAACCACATATTTACGCGAGAGCCCCTTCCACCAAACAACCGACGCATATGCGAGGAATGGTCTTATCATAGCCGTGTAGATCTAGAGAACCTTATTCGGTGATAAGCCCCAAGTTTTGCCAAAAGCACCCTTACACTGCCAGAAGACTGAGAGCGCCTTGGATGTTTTCGACTCGACGTGTTTAGACCAATGAAGTTTCTTATCTAAAATCACTCCAAGATATTTGGCTTCATTAAAAATGCGAATGGTGACGCCTTTTAGCACTGGCTGAGTCAGACCGGTCAAAATCCTCCTTCTCGTAAAAAGAACAACCTCAGTTTTAAGAGGATTCACCGAAAGCCCACTTCTAGTACACCATTCATCGATCATGTCCAGCGCCGCCTGTACGTTAGCACAGACCGTCGCCAGGCATGGCCCCACAGAAAGTACGGCGACATCATCCGCATATGCCTGAGCGTAGATGTTAGAACTATTTAGAGTGTTCAGCAGAGAGTCGACCACCATGCACCATAACAATGGAGACAGAATGCCACCTTGTGGACAGCCCCTGTTTACCCCTGTCATAACATATTGGCCACAATCCGCATCCACCACCAAAGTTCTATTCATTAGCATTGCTTTAATCCACAACACTAATGTTTCATCTACCCCGCTTTGTCTGGCCGAGTCGCACATGCAGTCAAAAGTCGCATTGTCAAAAGCACCCTCAATGTCGATGAAGATACCCATCGCGTATTCTCTCCTATCAAGCGCACATTCAATTCTGGCCACTAGATTTTGAAGTGCGGTCTCACAGGATTTCCCACGCTGATAGGCATGCTGCATCTCCGATAGTGGATGCAGTTTCAAAGCAACTTTGCGCACGTGAAATTCCACCAGTCCCTCCATACTTTTCAGTAAGAAGGATGTCAAACTTATAGGTCTGAAACTCTTGGGGAGCGAATAGTCTTCCTTACCAATTTTCGGTATGAAGCTACTCTGACTGTCCGCTAAGGTGTAGGAATATATGCCAGCGCCATAACAGCGGTGAAAATTATTTTCAGTGTTGGCAGCAACTGGTCTATACCCTCTTGCAGCATAGCTGGATATATTCCATCAGTGCCAGGCGATTTGAAACCATCAAAAGATGCCACAGCATATTTGATGGCCTCAATTGTTACCACAGCTGATGCAGTACACCAGCTGCTCCGAGTTTTCTGACTTAGATCAAGCTCAGCCTGGGTAAGCGGGCCAAGCTGCGACCTAGTGATTATCTGATTGCCAGGAAAGTGAGTCTCCAGCAGAAGACTAAAAGTTTCCGCTTTCGTCTCAGTAAACTTGCCATCAGACCATCTAGTGACTCCGCTTTGGTCGGCTTACCTCTTTTGAGGACGTTAACCAACCTACTGGTTTCACAGTGTCTCGATCTTTTCACAAAAATCTCTATAAGAAGCACTTTTCGACAACCGAATTAACTTCTTATAGTCTTTTTGCTTCGATCTAAAGAGATCGCAGTCACCTTCTAAATTTGTCTTAAGAGACCTATTCAGAAGTTTTCTGGATTCTTTCCTAAGCCGCTGCAGTTCCGGGCTCCACCAGGGAGCCGGCGTTCTGCAGGAGTTTTTTTGTCATTGGACACGCCAGTTCAAAACAGTTGGTAAGGACACTGGTCAGGTTTTGAACAGCATCCTCAAACTTTCGTTTCGTTCCGAGTTTAGTTGGAGTTTTGACAGATCTGTCTAGCTCTTTCCTAAGCCGCACCCAGTTGGTTTTCCTCGGATTCCTCCTCTCCTGCAAAGTTAAAGCTTCGCATTCGATTTGGAAAACGATGTATCTATGATCTGATAAGGACACTTCCGGCAGTACCCTCCAGTTAGTAATCGACTTGAAGTACCTATTAGATAAAGTTAAGTCAATTACCTCCTGCCTCCTTGCCGTAACAAAAGTTGGCTGGGAGCCAACATTGTTTATTGTCATACCAGATGATAGTATAAAGTCTAGGAGATGGTTTCCTCGTATGTTGCATTTGCTGCTGCCCCAGACTGTATTCTGAGCATTAGCATCGCAGCATATGACTAGTCCCGTCTCCCGAGTGTCACAATACTTTATGAGTTCGGCAACCACCTTCGGTGGTGGAGCCATTACCGAATCATAAGGGAAATAAGCCGACGCAACGACGAAAGTTTTCCAACTTCCGTTTGTTTCGTAGCTTACAGCTGCAGCAACCAAGTCCTGACCACAAAATTGCCCAACCTTGCTTACTGAGAGGAAATTCGGCACAATTAGACAAGCTCTCGGTCTTTCAGATCACTCGTCACATAGCACCGTTACTCCACGAACACCCCCAAATCCACATATGCGCTTGTTCCGCACATATGGTTCCTGGATAGGGGAAAGTTTACTACTTAAGAGAGCGGTAGCAGCCTTGGAGTGATGCAGGTTAATCTGCGAAAATATCATAGATATAGTCGGTGGTTTTCGCCCATTACTTGCACTCATTTGGAAATTAAGCGGAAATGAATCCTTCCAAGATGCAGGTAAGGACGCATGTCATACCTAGACTTCAGGACCTCCACAGAGCCAAGATCTAAACCCACAACAAGCGAAGAGCCTTCCACATTTTCCCAATTCTTGCACTTGCCGTGAGAGTAGACGAACCATTCGCTCGTGTCGAGGCCAGGATTCTGGGTACGGAGACGCGTCAGCACATCCGCCGTTTTCCTGAGTTTCCCCGGGATAAAGCAAATGGCGCGCGTTCTCTTGATGGGCATGAGAACCACAAAAGAAGTGGTCCCCAAGGGTGGTATTTTCGGCACCGCATTGCTAGCCATTCAAGGGTTTACTGGGAGGAGCACTTCACCACGAAGGTTCCGCTCTTTAACGCACAGCCCTCCACTTGAATGCAGGCATTTGCTGCCGAAGCCAGCTCCCACAGACGATCTTCGCAGTGTTTGCACTCCGCGTCGGTCATCTTGTGATCATTGCCAGCTCTTGCGATTCGTAACGTAAGAGCGGAGAAAGCAGTTTCACTATACAGAATCTGCTCCCCTCGCTCCTTCGATCCGGATTGCTTCTTACCGAGGGTCTTATCCGCGTCTGCCAATTTCTGTCCGCAGGTGTAGTGCTTTTAGAAGTTCCAGCACGTCACCCAGATTTTGTGCGCGGGTAATACCCACGCTTCCGCCGAGACGAGCACCCTTACCCGTGGCTTTGCCTGCGTCTGCCATTTTCTGGCCACTAGTGCTGGGACCTTTAGGGGTAACAACACCAGCATCACTCAGATTTTGTGCGCAGATAGCGCTACCGGTAAAAGAGTGTCCAGCAGAGGGGCGCGCATCAGACGCGCACACGCTTCCACCGATGAAAGTAGGCGAAACTTGGTTCGTCCGCTTTGACCTGTTCGAGCCAACCGAAGGGGAGCCGGCGTTGGGTCCGAGGGATAGATCGACTCCAGTTGGAGTACTTTCTGCCGACCTAGGCCTCTTTCCCGCCGCCATTGAGGGATGACTGCTACCAGCGCTTGCGCCTTCAGCTGACTCCGCAGCCTCTTTGCACCGCGTCATCGCCGCCTTCCTTCTTCTCCTCTTCAGCTGAGTCTTAGTCAGGAGCTTATCGGAGTGCGCCGTTTCAGGAGCTCGTTCACCTTTTTCGGTATCCCAACACAACTTCGACCAGCTGCCCGACTATTAAAACAGAGATTAGACGTTCCAGCCGAAGCCTTTCCGCCACTTTCTCCGACATTCCAGCCCAGTCTACCAAACAAGTCGGAGACAGAGCTGCAGGATTCTTCAGAAGCAAGCACCGCTACTACTGCCGGGTCAACAACAGAGGCAGGGGGTTTCAGTATGCTGGTTGGGACCGCCAGAATCCTTGTCCCGGCCGGGGTCGAAAAGACTACGGGTGGATTGTCACTTGCGCGAGTACCACCTGGAGTAAATACCGTAAATGTTTCTTCTATCATACAGGTTTTGCGTCACAGTCAAGACGTCTTCAGCCTTTAGTTCGATGTCTCACCTGGGGTCCTTTCGGACCCTTCGGGTCATTGACTCTTAAGCCGTTCCGCCACGTCAAGGCAGCTGAAGAATGGGAACGGTAACTACCTATACAATCGTCTATCAATGTTTAGGCGTGATTATTAAAAGACCCTGTCTCTTCGAACTTTCAATTGCTTCGTTGCATATGTTTCAGAAACTCACAAAGCAAGATTTTCTTTGTACTGTTTGGTTAAAGCTCTGCTACTACTGTGTACATTTTGGACTGTTATTTTTCAAGGTTACTTTTCAGTGTTAATTTACAATATGTTGACATGGACTGGAAGGGCAACGGAAAAGCAAAAGAAATCTTTGCACCAAAGTTCTTTCCATTATTTAAAGGTCAGAATGACTGTCAGGCAACTGTCTTTTTCTTTTGGTAGCCATCGCTTCATTCACCTCAGGCAAGTTCCTGTAGCATAAGTCGTACCCCAACTAAATACGCACTTTACATGAAAACCTCCGCAGCTCACCCACTCTTGAACCTTTACTCTTGAGTATTCTGTTAAGGGCTCTATTACAAGGATACTCTCATGCCTTTCGTTCCTTTTGCCAGCCAATAAATCTTCAACTCCTTCCAATTTGAAATTATCTTCACATCTGTTCCACGAGTATTCTCAACTCATCTCCAATATTATACAAAAAAAAAAAAAAAATTATATTCCTTCGTGTTATTGTTGCGCAATTGCGTCATTCCTCGCCATGAACATGAAAAGAAAGTTTTTGCAACCGAAATGTGAAAAAACACACATTTCCATTCTAATCCCCATATTTTGTGCTCGGCCAAGCATGATAATGTAAAAAATAATAACAACATCCTGATGCGTTAGAAGATGAAATCAATGCATTGTCCTTACACAACGACTGTGAGTATGCGAAGGGATATGTTTATCTTTGCGTACACCTATAGCCCGCCGCTGCTTGCTTTCCTAAAAACACTCATTAATATTTCAAATATGCGTAATGCTATATCATCGTACAGAAACCCACAAAACAGAGAGCAACAAAAGAAAAAAAAAAAAGGAAAAACAAGCGAAATACGCCATTAGAGCTCTCTCGCATTTAATGAGCGTGTAGTCCTTGAAACAAAAACAATAAAATTAGGTTCACTGGAATTAGGGAGACATTTTCACTTTTACTTAACATTTACATTTGTGGTGGGTGAATAACGCTGCCTTATACCACCTACTCACCAAAGGTTGTTGGCGCAAAAACAAAAATATAAAAAATTGATTCCGAGCGAAAGAACGAAAGTAACATGGCAGAGAAGAAGGTATTGTACGTGAACATACGGATACATAACGCCCACTCAGCGTTGCTCTTGACAAAATATCCCCTGTCGTCATCGTCGTATAGTGTCGCTACATTGGTGGTGGGTTTACTGGATTCTTTTGTCTTTTTAGGGGTTGAAAATAAAATATCCACCCACTCTCTCTCACTCTGTAGGGTGGTCGCAGGACTTGGCAGGAAAAAAAAACTCAATTTCTCACACAGAGAACGAAGATGGAGGCGAAGGATATACTCTTTTCGTCGGTTGTTGTTATGTATCTGTGTATCTACAAAGTGGTTGGGGGGGCGATTTTGTAAGAATCTTCTTCTTAGTGTGGTATTTGGGGCCAAAAAAATAAATAAGGATTTCGACGTCACAGTGACGACAGAAAGTTATTAGAGTCATTCTAGATAGAATCATTGAATGGGTGGATGAAAGTTCAGAAAAGGGGTCCAGAAACCTATGTACAGATGACCATGGACATGTACATACGTAGGAGCAAAGACAAGAGTAAGATGCCCCGCTGCAGTAACCGAAGAGTTCCCAATCAAAGTCGGGGTGCACCAGAGAAGCGTTCTAAGTCCTTTGCTCTTTATTACAGTCCTTGATTATCTGCTTGAAGGTAAAGTGATGGACCCCAAGGTACATCAGTTATTCTTTGCTGACGATGGAGCCATCATAAGTGAGGATCCTACATCCCTGCAACGAGCACTTGATGTGTGGGTGGACGTTCTGGAGGGAAATGGGTATCGCATTAGTTAAAAAAAGACAGAGTACTTATGCTGCCCGTTCTCTGATCCACTCAGGCCTATTTCAGACATTTATTTGAATGGAACAGTGTTTCCCAAGTGCGAAAAGTTCAAATATCTGGGATCTATGATCAATAGCAAAGCATCTTGTGATGACGACATCAATCATCGCGTAAGCGTAGGGTGGATGAAGTGGCGAGAGAATTCCGCTATCTTCTGTGACAGAAAAATGCCCCCTAAGTTGAAAGGAAGGCTCTACACCGCAGTTGTACGTCCAGCGCTCACATACGGTTCACAATGTTGGACGATGTACAAAAAGTATGAGAGTATATTAACGGCAGCTGAGATGAAGATGCTTCGCATGACAGCAGGAGTGACAAAACTCGATCGAATAAGAAGTTCGAAGATCCGTGGAAGCTTTCACATCAAGGAAACCATCGTACAAAAAATAGAGCGCGACCGGCTCAGCTGGTATTGCCATGTTCAAAGAAGAGATCATTTGAACCCCGTTAAAAAGGCAATAGCAATGCACGTTCCAAAGACATCGCGATGTAGGAAAGGCAGGCCTATAAACGCCTGGATCAGACAAATGCGACGACATCGGCATTTCATTGGCCTCAGTAACCGAGTGATCCAAAATATTTAATTGATTTATATTTAATAAATTTAATAATAATTGACCGATATTTTCTGAGGTCAAATAGGCGAACCCCACAGGCGGATCAGTAGAAATGCGGTGAAGTGGGAGGGTTGTGATCCCTTGTTTTCGGATCATAGCCTCGCTGATGAAGGGAAGAAGATGAAAGTTCAGAAAATATTAGTATGCTTGAAGAGTAAGGCCTAAGTCTACTGTTAAATAGGTTACCCACACGATGTACAACGTCTTCAACAGATTTTCAATAATTTGTGGAATTACTTGGGAAGAAGAATTATTATGAATCCTTTGGCATACTTGGGCGTTGGGCTAGTCGGGCTAAAATTTGTTAAGCCTAGCACCGAAGGAGGGTGATTTTAAAAAGATTGTGATACAAAGAAAAACATCGTAACAGAGTAGCGCAATCGATATTATGTGCTACAGTTAAAAAAAAAAGCAAGGTACACGCATGCATGAGGGCAATTTATGTAAGTATTCCACTGGAAAGCGGGTTAAAGCCGATTTGATATGTTAATCTACAAAGTTGCACAATTGTATCCAGGTTGCCACACTAAGTGTCAATATGGACTGTGAATGTGTACAGCAAAAGAAGCAGTGTGTTTTCCTGTGGGAATACTATCAATCGATATCTTGCCGAATCTACAATGCCATTGACTCGAAAGTCCCGGTCGCAGCTAGAGAGACTGATACCAAACATGCATGCAACAAAATCGACAAATGGGCTTCATGGCGAATATGACTTCGACCTCAGTCAGATGCCAGATAGGTTTGCATACGATGAACGAGCAAAACATGCATTCTTTCACTTCTTCTTCTTCCTTCTTTCAGCGAGGTTATGATCCGCAAATAAGGGATGCCCAGCCTTACTGTCACTACAGACACAAATGCTACGGCCCTTCCACCTGTTCTTCACAACATTTTTTTTTTTTTCATCTAATACAACCCATGCTCACGTGGAACCGATACTGCGACCTGAAAGATCTATTGTATCGGAGGGTTGGAGTTAGTCTAAGAGACGTACTACCTCCCTTATGAAAGTTAGTATGTCTTTAGTAGTGGAGCATTTCAGTTCCATTGAAGTAAGTATCTCCTTGCGGAGAATACGTTTCCTTAACCAGTGTAGTGCCGGGCATTCAAAAAGAATGTGTTCGGATGTTTCATCCTCCTCTAGGTGAATCCTAGGTGAATCTTCGCAACATAGTTCATGACCATTAGGATTGCATAAGTTTATGCTTGGAAAACAGACGGATATTTGCCTAACGAGAAAAGAAGTCTAACGCTGTCGACTTCCACGAAGACACGAGCGCCAGACCCTTGACTGGTTTTGGAACCGTCTGTGAAAATACGACTACATTCCACTCCCGGCTTAGACTCTGGCCAAAGCCAGTCCTGAACCAAAGGAAAGTCGACTCTGAATTTACGCTTCAGCTGAAGTTCTGGTGTCATTGCATCAGATGGGATATCCATAAGACCAGAGTCATAAGATAAGTGTGGCGCAAGTTCATCATACTCCAATATGGAGTATACCAATAACCCCCCCACCTAAGACGATAGATGGCTCTAATAGTGCAGCCCATGATATAAGTATCGAGGGGAGGTAAGTTCAGAAAAATATCTAGAGCAGAGCCAGGCGTACTCGGAAAAGCTCTCGACCAGCCGAGACAAGCCGTTCTTTGGAGTTCCGCGCAAAAAGCAACCACATATTTACGCGAGAGCCACTTACATCAAACAACCGACGCATATGCGAGGAATTGTCTTATCATAGCCGTGTAGATCCAGAGAACCTTATTGGGCGACACGCCCCATGTCTTGCCAAAAGCAGCCTTAAACTGCCAGAAGACTGAGAGCACCTTAGATGTTTTGGACTCGACGTGCCTAAACCAATGAAGTTTCTTATCTAAAATCATTCCAAGATATTTGGCTTCATTGAAAATGCGGATTATGACGCCTTTGAGCACTGGCTAAGTTAGACCGGTCAGAATCCTCCTCCTCGTACAACCGTACAACCAACCTCGTCGAGAACAATCTCAGTTTTAAGATTCATCGATCATGTTCAGCGCCGCCTGCGCTTTAGTACAGACTGTCGCCAGGCACGGCCCGAAAAAAATTACAGCGACATCATCCGTATATGCCTGAGCGTAGACGTTAGAACTATTTAGAGTGTTCAACAGAGAGTCGACTACCATGCACCATAACAATGGGGACAGAACGCCACCTTGGAAGGAGGAAAGGGCAGCATCAGCAACGCTCTGGCAAACCAGGTGGGACAGCTCTACAAAAGGCAGGTGGACCCACAAGTTCATTCCCTCTATAAAATCATGCTAGTAGCACTCGGCCTATTAGTGATTCTATGAAGATTACACATCCTTGGCGCAACCTAAAACAAAAAAAATGAACGCCACCCTGCGGACAACCCCTGTTTACCGTGTCATAACATATCGCCCACAATCCGCATCCACCACCAGAGTTCTATTCATTAGCATTGCTTTAACCCACAACACTAATATTTCATCTGCCACGTGTTGTCTGGCCGAGTCGCACATGCAGTCAAAAGCCGCATTGTCAAAAGCACCCTCAATGTCGATGAAGATGCTCTTCGCGTATTCTTTCCTGTCAAGCGCGCATTCGATTCTGGCCACTAAATTTTAAAGTGCGGTCTCACAGGATTTCCCACGCTGATAAGCATACTGCATCTCCGATAGTGGATGCAGCTTCAAAGCAACTTTGCACATGTGAAATTCTACCAGGCTCTCAATACTTTTCAGTAAGAAGGAGGTCAAACTTATGGGTCTTCATAGAACATTATATATGCTACGCCATCTAAGTAACTGCGTTACTATGACGTATTAAGACAGGCATAGTTCGCACTAGTTGAGTCGTACGTCAGTATTCTGCAGGCAATTGCAAGATAACCAAAACTACCTACCGGAAATCCTGGCAAAAAAGAAGAACGTCTACAACTACAACGGGTACGGAACACTTAGCACACAACTTGAAGTTCTCAACATCAAAGGTATTTTTAAATCCAGCCTGATCAACACGTTTTACAACGATGACCGCTAGAGAATCCGAATCGATCACTACCACAACAAACGACGGAATGGAGAAGGCTGTTAGTCAATCTTTCCTGCAAACAAGCCCAATGGGTTTCGCAGGATATAAGCTTGTGTAAACCTGAATATTTCTTTAAACGGGTAGCAAGCAAAGGCCTAGCTTCTCGCAACCACTCATGTTGTGTGCGTTATATTTTTCACACGAATGGAAGGGACCTATAAGTTAGTGCCGTATCCGAAGGGCAATTTCTTTTGAGAAGCTTTTTCGAGACAACAATACTCTCGGATGTTTGTCAGACGTTCGCGAGAGGTGGGTCCGTGAAAAAACTTGTTGGTGTTTTCTGAGATTCGAACTTGGAACCTCATGCGTAGTGATCTGACACACTAACCACTTACGCCACGGCGGCCAGCTAGCAAGGTATACCCACTTAAGTACAGAAAACTATTTAGTGATATAGCTAGTATGGTTGGCACAACTAGCGACATTAGCTATTTTTATTTTTGGCTTCAAGAAAGCGATGTGCCTAGAAAGAACCTACTGAAACTTCATGAGGTTTACGACTACGCTGGTAATGCAATGTCGATTCAATTAGAATAAACTATATTACTTATACCAGCTGAAGACAACTCTAAAGAAACCAGACTGGAAGTAGCAGTCTTAAAGACTATTTCCCCCACCATCGCCTATTCAAAACTTCGTTTTAATCTACTGACTTGAAACGGTACAGGCAACAGAACCTCTATTTGCGTGTTGTCCGCCATTACCAAAACTACTCTCGCACACATTAAGGATACATTGAAAGTATCCTCGACGGTGAACAAGTTGGTTTCCGATCCAGCTCATCCTACTTTACAGATTATCGCCAGGTTGTCAAAGCAATTGAGATTCAAAGTGGTGTCCCACAAGGTTATATACTGTCTACACTACTTACTTTGGTGATTATAAGTGACGTGCTTCGCAGTGACTATTCTGCTCAAATGTGATGTCAGCATCGCTTTATGGATGCAGTACTTGGAAGGTGACCACCATTTTCACGTTGTCTCACAAGTATGTATATTGCGGGTATTCCAGCCAAACCGTATTTCGAACAGCTTTATGAAAGAACGGATAAGGAACGTTTACATGCGTTTACAAAAAAGCAAAAGTGGATTGGTCACATCCACTGAAAAGGCGACAACTCCACAGCATGCTAGATTATGAAGAAAAAGCCATGGAAGAAGAGCCCTGACAGCTGAGAAAATACTGAACAAAGATCTATTGTGCCCCCCTTACTAAGGCTCTAGCCGATGATATACTGGGTCTAGAGCACTTCCTCCAGCTGCTACAGCAAACCGGAGTATCTTCAGTGGATCCAGCGAAGGTAAATCCGTTTCTGATAGGAGGTAGGCACCAAGGTGATTCCTTCTTTTGCGGATCAGTGCTTCGCATTCAATAAGAAGGTGAGCTGGTGTTTCTGCGAAGTCCCTGCAGAATCTGCAGTGTCCGTCTTCCTCTATTCCCAGTTTCCTAAGGTGCTCCTTAAGTCTGCAGTGACCTGTTAACATGCCCGCTAAGATGCGAAGCCGATTCTTACTAACTCTTAGGCAGGCTCTGCTTCTTTTCTGATGGTATTTCCCCAAAAGTTCTTTTGCCTGTCTTATTTGGGGGATATCGTCCCAATGTTTGGGCCATTTGTTCTCTTTTTCTTTCCTTAAGTCTTCCCTTATTTTGTAGAGTCCTATCCCACAGAAGGGTTCTGGTCCAAGGAACGGCGTGACTGATCCGTTGCTAGCTAGTTCATCAGCTGCTTCGTTCCCCTCTACTTCTACATGTCCTGGAACCCAGTAGAGAGTTACTTTGTTTGTTTCTCCCAGTTTGTTGATCCTGGTGAGACATTCCCATACCAGTATGGATCTGATCGCATGCGAGGTCATTGCTTTAATAGCGGCTTGGCTGTCTGATAGTACCACGATGTGCTGCCCGCGATATTTCCTGTCTAAGTTGAATTGCGCACATCTTTCAATCGCGTAACTTCAGCTTGAAATATACTGGGGAATATTCCCAGTGATTCTGAGTATCTAGTCCTGGGCCCGTACACTCCTGCCCCAGTGCCAGTAGATGTTTTCGATTCGTCTGTGTACCATTTAATGGTGTGTTGTTTGAGTTGGTATTTATCAGATTTGCTGCTCCAATCTCTTTTGTGTCTCAGTTTTGAGTCAAATTTAAAAGCAGCATTTCTTGACCATATCATCTCTGGGCCAGAGATGATATGTCAGCAGATACATCCACCTTAGTGTGGCTGGGCTACAACCCCAGGTCTTTCCTGAAATGTTTTTGCTCACCATAAGTGCTCTGGTGGCTTTGGTTACCACAGTTTCTACTTGTTCTCTCCAGAGGAGTTTGCTGTCTAATGTTAGACCTGGATACTTGACCTGTTTCTGTGGGTCAACCCTAATCCCTTCCAACAGGATGGGTTGCATACGCTTTAACTGTCTTTTCTTTGTGAAGGGTATCACAGTGGTTTTGGTAGGGTTCACTCTAAGTCCTACCGTTTTACACCACTTCTGTGTGATTTGTAGACCCCTCTGAATGATTTCGCATAGCGTTACTTCAAATTTTCCTCTTGCGACAATGACTATATCGTCGACGTACCCCTGGCACGTAATGCCGGCGCCTGTCAATTTGTGCTGTAGTTCATCTGCTACTAGGCTCCACATCAATGGTGATAATACCCCTCCTTGTGGACAGCCTCTAGTGGTGCTAATTGTGATGGTTTTTTGACCCACCTCTATCTCAGCAGTCCTAGTTCTTAGCATCTCACACATCCAGTTACTTGTGGTGTGATTTACTCCTTTTAATTCAAGACCCCTCCTAATTGCTTCATGGGAGGTGTTATCGAAGGCTCCTTCGATGTCTAGAAATGCGCATACTGGTGTTTCCTTGCTCTGCAGTGTATCCTGAACCCAACTTGTCAGCTGGTAGAGCGCAGTTTCGGTAGATCTTCCTGCTCTGTAGGCATGTTGATTGTGGTGGAGATGTATTCTTTCCAGCACAGTCATTCTTAGGTGATTATCTATGACCTTTTCTAGCGTCTTTAACATGAATGAGGTCAAGCTGATGGGTCTAAAGGATTTTGGTGAAGTGGTGTCTCTTTTTCCGACTTTCGGAATAAATATGACCTTTGCCCTTCTCCATATTCTTGGTATATGCCCAAGTGCGACGCTGCTTCTCAATAGTCCTAGGAGGTATGGCATAATGACTTCCTGGCCTTGTTGTAGTACGGCAGGGAATATTCCGTCCGCTCCCGGTGCTTTAAACGGCTGGAAGGTGTTCAGAGCCCAACTTAGCCTTTGATTCGTGCAGATGTCTCTTGCCATCGCCCAGTCCTCTCTCCTGGGCCTTTTATGTCTTACTAGTACATCTGTGCTGCTGATTGAGCTACCCGGGAAGTGTGTCTCTAATAGTACAAGGGCCCTCTGCTCTTCATCTTCGGTATAGCTGCCATATTGCTTTTTCAGTGAGCCTGGTGCGCCTGCTTTCTCCTTAGCCAGTGCTTTATGTAACCTGGCCGCTGCAGGGGTTGACGCTATGTTCTCACAGAATGCTCTGAAGCTATTTCTTTTAGCTTTTCTGATTTACAAGTTGTATCTTGTTAATTGCTCGGTGTATGTTTGCCAGTCTCCGTCACGCTTTGCTTTATTAAAGAGCTTGCGCACCTTTGATCTTAGATCGACTAGCATTTTGTTCCACCAGGGAATGTCCTTCGGATCTTTCTTACGGCTAATAGGGCAGCTGCTTTCAAATGCATCTTTGATCGCCCTGTTAACCACTTCTACGTTGTTTTCCAGTTCTAGGAAGTGGCTCGCCGTTTTCTTTCCTTTCACATTTATTAGGTTCCACTCGAGTTCCACTGTCCCAGTCAGTTTTGCGGGGGTTTCTTTTCGGGGTAACCTCCTTACTGAGACCTTCTATGTTGAAGGTACCAGACTATACTGAACATAAATGTCAAAAAGACCGCATAGAATGGCAGTTATTCCTATTGTAAGTTCTATCTAAAGGGGAACAAATTGTATGTATTTGTCATTATAAACCTGATGTAAAGTCCTCTACAAAAAGAGACCTTCACACAGGTGTATCATGTCGATCCCGATTTCCAATTTAACCAAGCGACGGATTGATTTTTTTGCATTTTGCAAACACGTCGCACAACTTCCACCAACTACTGTTTTGCCACGACAATGTATATAACGACAATGTCCACATGAAAAGCGCTTCAAGTAGACATTGTCTAAGCATTTTTTTCCCCGTTAGTGAGGGTCTTGAAACACTCTGGCTCGTCGACGAAAATGCTATATACGAGTAGAGACAGATCATCCAGATGATGACGGCTACGACGATGACGACGACGACAACGTCAACAAGCAAAATCACCTAAGGGTTGAGGTTGAATTGCAAGAGCCAACTAACAGTCACAAAAAAAGGCAGATAGCTAGCGCAGAGAAAAAAAAGTTTGAAATACAAAATAATAATGACACAGCAAACAACAATAAGGACAGCAGCAGAGTA
Organism: Brachypalpus laphriformis; assembly: GCA_945910035.1. NCBI lineage: Eukaryota > Metazoa > Arthropoda > Insecta > Diptera > Syrphidae > Brachypalpus > Brachypalpus laphriformis. The sequence continues at coordinate 111,525,572 of OX246753.1, read as the reverse complement.
TGTAGATACGCTTGGTATAACCTCAAAATGCAGTCAGATGAAGCACCAGCTGAAACCACTCCAACGGGCAGAACAAGTCACAGTTTTTCCCACCGTATGAGCTACCACTGCCGCCGCTGCTGCTGCCGCAGTGATGAGAGAGTGTCCTGCTTTAGCCCTCGTTATCGTCGTCTAAACAACTTTGTCTCTCATTGCGCGCCACACCATTGCTACAGGCCTCTCGCTGCTCCCACCCGCTTCACCGGACACCTCGCTCCCACTAATGAAAGCCAAAGTCGTGATGTGATGGGCGAGGGTAACAACATAAGTGCAAGGGTAAATATTAAGCCCCACCCATATTTACACTCGGAAGATACATAGCTTTGTGTCGGGGCATTATTCAGTTGACATATCGCACCGCCATTAAAGGAGACGACGACATATTCCGGCCAAATGTGCACACACAGAGCACACACAGCACTGTGAGGATATTACCCACAGGAGGGATATTAGGTATGTGCTTAGGCAGAACAGCTACCTGCATATATACAAACATAAAGGACACACAGGACCCTTATGTTTCTCTGTTGGTGACGTTGCTGCTTCCAAACGCCGAAGCAGAAACGACGACAGCACAGTTCCATGCGGAGGGAGAGAGGAAGCAACGACACCCTTGGATTTTCACAACCCTCCTTCTTCCTTTTGCTATTTCCGAGGAGTGAACATCATCTAATGTGTGCATATGGTCTGGGTGTATCTCTGCACACACATAGTGTGTAGCCATGTTTAGATGGATGATGGCATTGGATGTGCTATCCTGTAGTGTCCTTTTGACCAGAACACAGATAACAGGGATTCCAATATAAACAGCTTTATGTATCCCTCTTCGTTCTGACAATGTCATCCTTCGGGCTTAGGCTTTATATTTGAGCAGCAGTAGCGATGGAAGATGGTTTTCTGGTTTTAGGAGCTTTGGGTATACTATACGCTATTTTGGGTTGAGATGCGGATTTTAGGTATACTCACTCACATGTCAGCATGAAGGACGGACGAAATGGCTCCTTGGTTTCTTATAGCATCCATATGAGGTCATTATAGATGATAGAAATGTCTCTTATCTATTATTTATCCACTAATGGCATTACCATCCCAAATATTGAGAGTCGTGTGTACATAGAGATTCCATGCCCTGGAATATTTATCGGTATCGGATGTAGAGACCTTCGGTTTGCATTGAGTGGATCCACAAATTGCTATATCTTTCACAGTGAGCGTGAAGAGGATGCTTTTAAACTGAAAGGTTTCTTCTTTCCCCCTTTCCTTTGTTCCTCTATGCAGTGTTCTTCATTACCGGAATTTATTTATCATAAATCACAGGAATGGCCAACTTTGTACCGCAACAAAAAGTTTAAAGAACAAACAAGTATTTATTTTCAATACGTAATTCGAGTGCCACAAGAGAGTAGAATTGGACCTGTCATCGTTAAGAACGTTTTTGCATATTTTATAAAAGCGTTTGGTTTTGCTGAATTGTTAGTTTGCAGTGCACGAAGTTTGTAGAAAAGATGGGTCTGAGGTTCAAAACTGAAGATATCAGGATGTCTGCAGAAAGTTTAGAGTACAGAAGACTAAGGATAGATTTTATGGTCCAGGGAGTAAATGGCAAACGGAAAGATAAAAAAATATTAGCGAGCTCGAAAGTAGTTCAATATTTCTGCAGGCAAACTCATATAAGCAATCTTTTACTTGATACATACATAAGACCAGGTGGTTCAAATAAGAGTGGTCAATACTTCGTGAAAAATTCAAAAACTCTAGTAAGTAGAAATTGCATTTTTTATTTTTTGAGTAGGTCCTTTAATTTCTTAGACAAATACCCTTTGCTGATCATACTTCGGATAAGTAAGTTACAACGTAAGATATTCGAACATAAATTGAAGATGTACACTGTGCAGACTGTTTGCTCTCCATTTTGAGCTATTTCTGCTTTTCAGACAAAATGTATCTTTCGTAATCTAGCAAAACGCCTGTCACGATTTTGGACTTATACCATATACAAGGCCTCACTCAATTCATTAGGGGTAAAGTCAACTTCATCAGCACCAAGTCTGAGCAGTCAATAGAGAAAACCTTGGAGTGCTATGCTATGGTAGGTAGATAGGTGTGGTGGTTCTTCTAAGAAAGAAACCCAATTAGCACGAGGTGCCCTTTTGATACCACAAAACTGGTGTACCAGGATATAAAATGTGTGTTGGTGTGGAGTCTCTAGATCCAGCCTGTGGAGTTTAAAAAGAATATTAAATCTTTAATGTTTCTCTCTGAGACTTCCTCAAGGGAATCGAAGAAGGGTTTTCCTAAAGGTCGTTGTTTGGCTCTAGCTAGTGCCGGATAGGCGCATAAAAAGTGGATAAGGGTTTCTTTCTCAGTAGCGACATTGCAACTGCGACAGTGTGTGTTGTATGGGATACCTAGTTTGACTCCATGGTCTCCTATAGGCCAATGACCCGTGGTGATTGTGGTTATCCTGGCGATGTCCCTACGCGTTCTGTTTAAGAAGTCGGTGGTTTTTGATTTGTTGTATTTTGGCCAAATCTTTCTGGATATGACACAGTTTGTTAGACCAGTCCATCTGAAGTTAGCTTGTGCAAGGAATTTTGAGGATATTTCCGCTTTGACTGCTCCAAGTGGAATCTGAACTGATTCCGCAAGAGAGCCTTACCTGGCTAGTTCATCCGCAAGTTCGTTTCCATAAACGTTACTGTGCCCTGGAACCCAAATCAGGGTTACCTTGAGTTGGCTATCTAGCGAAGCTAGCTCATTTTGGCATTCAAGCACGAATAAGATGTTCAAAGATCCGTGGAAGCTTTCACATCAAGGAAACCATCGTTCAAAAAATAGAGCGCGACCGGCTCAGCTGGTATTGCCACGTTCAAAGGAGAGATCATTTGAACCCCGTTAAAACGGCAATATCAATGCACGTTCCAAAGACATCGCGATGTAGGAAAGGCAGGCCTATAAATGCCTGGATCAGACAAATGCGACGACATCGGCATTTCATTAGCCTCAGTAACCGAGTGATCCAAAATCGGCAGGCCTGCCGATATTTTCTGAGGTCAAATAGGCGAACCCCACAGGCGGATCAGTAGAAATGCGGTGAAGTGGGACGGTTATGATCCCTTATTTTCGGATCATAACCTCGCTGATAAAAGGAAGAAGAAGAAGAAGAAGAAGCACTAGCTTGGAGGATATAGTAACCGATGCAATGGCTTTGATGGCTGCTTGGCTATCAATAAAAATAGTGATCTTATGCCTCATCGTTATATTGGTGTGTGTTTTGATCTGACGAGAAACTTCCCGGACAGCGAGTAATTCTGCCTGGAACACACTGACAGAATCCGGCAGCTTTAATGATTCGGAAAACTCACCGGCACCGACTCCACGGTTCAACTTTGAACCGTCTGTGTAGATTGTTACGTCGAAATCCTTAATGACCTGCCCATCTTTCCATTCTGATCTTGTGGGGAATTGAACGTCGAAGCGCTTTGTGAAATTCAATTTGGGTATCATGTAATCTGTTGGGGGTATAATGAGTTCTCTCGGCAGAGAGTCTAAAATGTTAAAGGTAGAAGATGCAAAAAGACTGTTAGAGCATCGGTCGGATTTGACCGTAGAGCGCCTGTGGTGCCTATGCATGCCGTTCTTTGTACCTTATTAAGTCTGGCTATATTATAAGCTCTTTTTTAGAGCTGGCCACCATACAATTGAACCATATGTGAAAATTGGTAGTACCACGGCTGTGTACATCCATAAGGTAGATTAGATGGTAAAAGGGGGGAAAGAGACAGAGGAGATGCCGGTTTGCGTTGCGTTGGTATGTAATGATTAGGAAATACAGAAGCTGGTAGTTCATTCCACATACGTGTTGATCGGCTTATAAACGAATCCCTATATTTGACAGTACGTCCGAAGTTGGGCTTGAGGGTGAACTGATGTGCATTCGAAGCGTGACGCGTATTGCGGGTGAAGTTTGGAAGGGGATGAATGCAACTGGCTATTTCGCTGGAGCATTTTTTATAAAAAAAAGCGATAAAAAAGGGTAAGACATGAGACATTTCTACGATTTTCAAGTGAGACTATGGAGTTCACAATGTCTCTATCACCTATCAGTTTTAACACGCGATTCTGTAACCTATCTATAATGTGCAGAACGGTCTTATGTGCACCAGACCAGATGTGGGCGTTATATTCCAGCTTTGGGCGGATGAACGCCTTGTAGATGGAGGCCAGATCAGACGGGGTAAAATATGTTTTGCACCGCTTAAGTTGTAATATGAATATGTGATCGTTCCATCGAAGACGGTTATTGATGCACATACCGAGAATGGCAAGTCTTACGGATTCAGCGACGCAAGTACCATTCAAGGATAATGGTTGAGGGTCTTGATTTCGCTTGAGAGACAGAAGACAGCATTGTGTTTTAGATGCATTAAATTGCACTCTATTAATTAAACCCCATTTGGTTATGCTGTCTAGGTCGGAATTTAATGTGTTTAACATACGTTGCCGTTCCCTTTATACGGCCGAAGAGCAGGGACGTGAGTTAGGGAACGAATATGAAAAACTGAGGGTACTGTCATCAGCGAAGGAATGGATTGGATTAGAAGTAGCAGACAAGAGGTCATTTATAAAAATGAGAAAAAGAGTCGGAGGCAAAACGGAGCCCTTGGGAATACCAGCATTTATATGGTGAATTGCAGACTTGAAGCCGTCCCAGACAACCTGTATTGAACGGCCCGAAAGGTAATCCATTGAAGAAGAGACTCATCGATGCCATATGCACGCATTTTCGACAAAAGTGCCTGATGCCAAACTCTGTCAAATGCCTTAGAAATATCGAACGCAACCATCTTTGTGTCGCCGAAGTAATTGAGAGATTGGTTCCACTTCTCGGTGAGATATGCCATCAAATCACCAGTGGACCTGTTGCTACGAAAACCATACTGCCGGTCATTGAGGAGTTTTCGTGAATCAAGATATTTCATAAGCTGACGATTTATCAGCGTTTCCATGACGTTGGAAAGAAATGACGTAAGTGCAATGGGTTGGTAATTGGACGGGGAAGAAGATTCCCCTTTTTTTAGGGACGGGCCGGACAAATGCTGTTTTCCATCTACTCGGAAAGAGCCCAGAAGAGTAGGATAGACAGAAAAGCTTACGCAGAGGTTTTGCCAGCGTGCAAGAACACCTCTTCAGAACTATGGGGGAGATACCATCTGGACCAACGGACTTGTGTATGTTAAGACCTTTGAGTACTCCTGCAACTGTACGAGTGCGAAAGTGGACTTGCCCCATGGAAAATTCAACGCTCTCAAGTACAGGCGGAGACAAAACACTATCTGGTAGGGTGGAGTTCGCTGCAAAGTGAGCAGCAAGCAGATTGGCCTTGTCTAAGAAGCTGACAGCTGGTATGTCATTATAAATGAGCGTTGGGATAGCAGGCGAGGCAGAATTTTTAATATTTTTAAAAACCACCAAAAATGTTTACTACCTTTAGGACATTGTAGAATTTTTTGCCCCACTTTTTGGTCATGCAAGAATTGTACACGTCGAATATGAGCATTGCAGTCATTTCTGGCTTGTTTCTTCTTTCGGTTTTCCTCAGATTTGTTGGCTTTATAAGACCGAAAACTTATCTCTTTCAACCTGATAGCGTCTTTGCAGCTCTGGTCGAACCACGAGTTTGTCTTAGGTTTGATGCTTTTTATTCTATTAGGAATAAAGGCATCCATACCTAAGAGGATGGTGTCGGTAATCATATCAGCGGCGGCATCCACGTCGCTATCGAGGAAGCATAGCGACCAGTTAAAACTCCTAAAGAAACTGTTAAGGCCGTCCCAGTTGGCTTTCTCGTAACGCCACACTTCTCTTTTGGGAGTTTTTTTATTTAACTGTGTTCATCAGTTCAGTTTTGCTCGAGTTAACACCGAGACCACAGTTTTTGGCCCAAGCGCTTACTTTGCTCAGAGCATTTTCCGTGATTTCGCTTATGACGGAGAGAAACTTTCCTGACACTAGTATCACCATATCGTCTGTATATCCGACTACCTTGATTCTTTCTCTGTCTAATGTTAAAAGGATTTTATTCATGAATATCAGCCATACTAGAGGTGAGATAACACCGCCCTGGGGTGTTCCCCTACTGGCAAATTTGGTTATATTGCTATTGCCTAGTGTTGCCTGAATAAGTCTAGTGCTAAGCATAGAAACGTTCCATTGACTTAGATTGCTTTTTATTCACAGCTCCGTAAGGGAATCTAGGATTACTTCAGTGGATACGTTATTAAAAGCTCCTTCTATATCTAGGAAGATAGCTAGGGTATATTCTTTGTAGTGTATGGAGTTTTCTATAGTGCGCAATACCTCGTGAAGAGCTGTCTCTGTTGATCTACCTTTGAGGTATGCGTGCTAAGCTTTGGTGAGGGATGGTTCTATTTTGCTTCGCAAATGGTTGTCCAGGTGTCGCTCGAGAGTCTTCAGTACAGAGGAAGTTAGACTGATTGGTCTGAAATCTTTCGAGTTTTCATGACCGCGTCTGCCCGCCTTTGGTATGAAAACCAATCTCAATCGTCTCCATGAAGGGGTACGTGGTTGTTCAGTAAACAGCTCCTGAAAATCGACGTGAGCCATGGAATTGCTAGGTATTGTGAGCTAAAATTAAGGTTTAGCTCTCGTTACATGTAAACATTTTCACAAGATGTGAAGATGAATGCAGCCAGCAGATCCAACCACGAATAGAGGAATAGAACGCCGTGTCCAGACAAAGCAAAAACATTTTAACAGATTAGTTTTGCTAAAGCAATCTCAGACACTAACTGACTGGTTCATATGCTAAACAAGGGTCGGCTTGCAAGGATGAGGATGGGGAAGAAATTATTTTCTGCTTCCCTTGTGCTTGCCTAGCCGTATTCAAAAGAATTATTGACGTGCCAAAAGCATCACCCGCTTTATAAGCAACCAGAACCGCGAGGATAAATCAAAACTTAACAAGACTATAAGAGAACTAAAGGGACTTCTAAATGATAATAGGACTAACAAACTCAACAACTACTTAGGGAATTTGACAGCTATGAAAGCAGCAAACTACTCCCAGTGGAAGGCAACAAACGAAATTATAGTTATAGTATTGAATTTATTTTCACTGAATTATGTTAATGTACATCGGTTTAAAAATTCTTTTAAAGCAATGGCAAAAGCCGTCAGCCAGAATGACAGTTATAATTCGAATAATAAATCGGTTAAAAGAAAAAAAAAAAATAATAATAATAACATAAAAATAAAGTTGAATGTGTAAAACTACATTTCTAAATATTCTGTACTCCAATGCAGCCGAGACGTAGTAGAATAGTACTTTCCAGTTACTACCATTCAAGATTTGAATTACCTCCTCCCACGATAGCACGGACTGATTCCATTAGAGTCTCCTCAGTTCCTGCAGAATAGGACATCTTCCCAGAAATCAAAAGATTGGCAAATCGTTCCGGTGGTTTGAAATTCAGTGGTAACAACTCTCCTCTTGCTTTAAAAGCTACGCTAATCTGCTGTACCGTATTTTTTTCGTTGAAATAATTTCTCTCCTTCAGGCTATGATTCAGAACTCTATATATAATGCGACTCCCGAATTGAATAGCCCTTTCCATGAAAGCGGCATGTTTCCTTGCATCAAGGGTCCTTAATATAACATTCATAGCTGCACTCCAGCTACGTGTGTCTTCCCATCTTAATGACATATCCACACTGCAATATTCACTAAGTTCTTCCCACTTACGGAACAGTAAAGCTTTTCTGTTGAGAAGATAGCGAAGCATTATTTTTGGAAGTCGATGGTCTGGCATACCTACTACTTTTAGTATATATTTGAAGGGCAATCCCAAGGCATATAGGCTCAACATAGGCAGTCCATAATATAGCATATAATTTGAGGTATTTAGCGTATAATTGGGGTATTTAGCGGAAGTTTGAAGATGTGCTTTCAAGAATATGTTTGCAGCGCCTCGACTTCATCGTAGTCCTCATAACCCCATACTTGGCTTGCGTAACACATAATAGATTTAGCTGTGGCTTCAAAGAGTTTATACTTTGCTTTCGTTGATACATCGTTTCTTCCGAAAACCCTTTTCCAGGTGCTGCTTATGACTCTTTTCGACTCTTTCAGCTTCTCCTTTAGGTGACTTGCATACGACAGTCTTGGTGTAAGTGTTACCCAATAGACTCATACAGAGGCACAGAAAATCCCTCTCTACTCTAATTGGAGTCATTACGGGGCATAACACCATGCGGTACCACATGAAAAAACTACGTGTGACTAGCGAAGACCTTTGTAGAGGCTGCGGCGACGAGGAGGCTCAGGAGGACACCGCCCACTTTCTCTGTCATTGCCCAGGCCTCTATCATTTGAGAAATAAGATCCTTGGGCAACACTTCTTTGAGGATCTAGAAGAGTTGTCCAACAGACCAATAAATGACATCGCAAACTTCATCAAATCCTCTGGATGGTTTGTATCTAGGACACAGTGAGTACTTAGTTCTTTCTTTAGGATACTTACAAGACGGTATTTTTCCACGAGGTAGGGATTTCCTTTTTCTATCTCCTTTCCCCCCTTGGGTATCACAATGGGTCTATACTGACCTGAGTGTGGTGTGGAGGTTTTCTATCCCCCTACACCTGCCCACTTACCTAACCTAACCTAAGTGTTACCCCTAGGAAGCGATATTGCTTAACTACTTCTAGTTGCTCATGTCGTCAGCATAGAAGAGAACTTTAATGATATAGTTCTCGAACTCAATTCCACCTGATAGGTAGGATGCCAGATCATCTAGGTATAAACTAAACAATAGCTGACTTAACATGCAACCTTGTTTGACACCTGTATTTGTGGAAAACCAAACGAAATTAAAAACTCAAAAACACACTTTCCCCCACTAAGGACCAATAACGATGAATGGGCTTGAAATGACGAAGACCATATTAGCTGAACACTTAAGAGATACATTCATTAACGACAAAAACAATATCGCCATCATCTTACCCACGAATTCTACAAACCAAAACTCAAGTAAAAAAAAAATATGCAATAAAAGAAATATAAAATTATAAAATAAAAAATTATATACAACACAAAACGGAGGCAAAGAAAAGCACCGAATATAACCTTGCTACCGGCAAAATACTAAAGGAGCTTCCCCAAATCGTCTAGCAATCCCAAAACCCGGGGAGGATATTGCCCAAGCCGCAAACTACAGGCCAATAATATATTGCCGATACTATCCAAGCTATTCGGAAAGACAGACTACAACCAATAATGGACGAAAAAAATATAATTCTTAGTCACCAGTTTAGATTCAGACGTAAGCATTCAACTGTACAACAAATACACCGAATAATCAACAAGATATCTAAAGATTTAGACTAGATGAGATATAACGCTGCAACTTATCTTGATATATCGAAGGCTTTTACCAAAGTTTGGTACAAAGGGGTTCTATATAAGCTACAACGGCTACCAACTGACTTTTATTTTCTCATTAAAAGTTACACAGACGACCGCTGTTTTTACATACAATTCAGGGACGAGCGTTCAACTCTCTATAAAGGTGAAGCGGGAGTACCACAGGCGAAAGTCATAGGACCACTGTTATATCTTGTATATACATCTGGCATTCCAACACCTTTGGTAAGAAATTCAATGATCGCGACTTTCGCAGATGACACGGTGACACTCTCCACCCACAAAAACATAGGCAAGCAATGAACTCGAAAGACAACTAGAAGAATTAACAAACTGTTTCAAAAACTGGTGTATACAAATTTGCAAGAATAAGACAGAACTATTCATCTACACAAGAAGAAAAATTACAAACCCTCCAACTTTAAAAATTAACCAAAGCCAAATACTTGGGAATGCACATAGACCAAAAGCTAACGTGGAAACAACATAGTGAAACGAAATTAAATCAAGGACAAATTTAGACAACAAAACTAGATTCTACGAAGAAATTCTGTACTATCAATAGAGAACAAGCTGCTTATATACAAGACACTTATCAAACCAATATGGACATATGGACTCCAAGTATGGGGAACAGCGGGTACATAGACAGACAGACACAGCAATCAAACATTTTAAGAACGATGGTATGTTTTCAAAGACGACTTTCACAAAGACCTTAAAATTACGAAAATAATGCAGGAAATGCAAAAGACGTGTATGAAACCCCAACGAAATAAACTCAATTCCGCTAGAAGAAATTATCCGAAGAAGAAGATTAAAACGCTTTAAACCGTCGGACCAGTGTTGTCACTTGGATTTTGAAAAAACTGCTAGATTGGACAAAAAAATGTGGTAGACTTACAAAAAGGGTGGTAGATTTGATGTTGAGCTAAAGACCAAGCTAAATGGAGAGGCTTCTGATTGAGGCACAGGTTCACCCCGAACTGTAGCACCGCCTAAGTAAGTAAGTAAGTATGTGTTGAATTTTCGAAACGGATTGGAAAAATGTATGTACTTATGAATACTTATTTTCCAAGGGAACCGAGTTGAATTGGTTGATTCAATATGGGGAGGACAAAATTCAAAAACGTGGTAGAATTTTTGCATTCCGTTGTAGATGTGGATATTTGAAAAACGTTGCAAAATTGTGGTAGTTTTACCACATTTGTGGTAAAGTGACAACACTGCTTCGGAACTTAAAATAAGATATTAAAACAATAAATGCTAACACTGTCCATATTCCTGTTTGATATATGTATGTAAATAATTTATGTACCAATTTGTATATTGTACTTATAAATAATTTGTAACACTATGTTTGTTAAGGCAGTGCTTTTCAAAAACAGTTTGTATCCTAATTGGCTAAACAATTACTTGATGTCCAACCTAGACAGATGTAATGAAATAGGAAAGGAGGGGAAAAAATATATTTTTATTGAGGGAAAATACGAAAATCTGCTCTACTTTCTTCCTTGATGTAGATTAGGTTCGGTATGTGGGCTGGTAGTGATTGACGCTCTCTGTCACACTCAGGTCAGCGTTGACCCATTGTGATACCCATAGGGGAAAAAGTAATCCCTTACCCATTGAGGCCTAGTGAAAACCGGCAAAAAACTATTCAAACTCAATCACTTATTTCGTTTCTACATACAAACCACACTGATGATTTGATGGAGCTCAGCATCTTTCCTGTCGAAACTCCGGAGGGCTCCTCGAGATCTTGGAAGAAATATTTACCAGGGAACTTTTTCCTGGAGTGTTGAAGACCCGGACAGTGGCACAGGAAGTGGGTAGTGTACTCAAAAACTCCCTCTACAGAGTTTCTCATCCGCCGGGCGTAGTTTCTTCAAGTGGTACCGCAGAATAGTGTGCCCCGTGATGATGCCCACGAGGGTGGAAAGGGATTTCCTGTCTTTCCGAGTAATCCCATCAGTCCTTGCTTTGTCGAAGGATGGCCATATCTTCCTAGTGGTGGCACAAGTTTACATGGAGGTCCGTCTTGTGTTCGCCTATCTAATGGCATTATTCCCTGCAACGAGCTTGAGTGTGCAAGGCGGGACACACACAGGGGAGTCAACTTTCCCTAGTAAGGCTGCTGAGCCGATTCTTGCTAGCTCGTCGGCTTTCTCATTGCCTGGGATACCCTCGTGTCCAGGGACCCAGCAGAGCGACACCTTGTGCTGTGTTCCAAGAGCCCTGAGCTCTTCTCGACAACACTTCACAAGCTTCGATTTAATTTCTATGGCAGTAATCGCTCTAATAGCTGCCTGGCTGTCGATAACGATGGTGATACCTTCTGGCGGTTTTGCCCCTACCACAAACTCACGGGTGGCTGTTTCGCTGCTAAGACCTCTGCTTGAAAGACGCTGCTGGGGTCTGAAAGTTGTATCGATTTCAATATACCTAGGGGGTCGAAGAAGATACCTAATTCTACGCCAGTGCTCATTTGTGAACAATCTGTGTAGATGGCTATGGATTCGGCGTTAGGTATGTTACCGCTTTTCTATTCTTTCCTGCTAGGGTAGGCGGTAAAAAAAGGCCTTACAAAGTCTAAATATGGCGTTATGTAGTCTGTTATGGGCACTAGGCCAAAGTAATTAAGTAGGATCATCGAGTGACCTATTCTATTTGGTTTTCAGTTTGCTGACTGCCTAATTTTCATAGCATTAATGGCTGCTGACGTGCGTATAAGGATGTCTAGCAGTAGCAGGTTGAGAATAGCCTCGAGTCCTGCGGTTGAGGTTGTTCTCATTGCACTGGTGGTGCCAATGCACGCTAGTCTTTGGACTTTGGTGATTGCCCTTAAGTTGGTGGTTTTGTTGACAGCTGGCCACCATATAAGATTGCCGTAAGTCAGTATGGGTCTAACTATAGCCGTATACATCCATAATATGATTTTAGGGGAGGGTCCCCAGGTTCTCCCAAAAATTCTACTACGTGAGTAAAAGGCTTTTAATGCTTCCTTAATTCTTTCCTCTATATTTAATCTCCAACTGAGCTTTTTGCCCAGTATAAGGCCCAGGTATTTTGCGCTATCGCACAATCTGAGTAAGATATCAATAATTACGATTTTATATTTATTGGTCTTGTTTTGTAAGTATTTTTGGGCTGCTACTTAACTTTTGTTTACCTCACTTTAGGGGGTTTACACTTGTACCGATCCCTCAATTAAGGAATACGGTCAACCTACGCGCTGTGAGATACCAGACCGCCCATCATCAGGTATTTTCTGGTATTTCCCTTTTGTTCGTAAAAAGTGCTAGTTTGATTTTTTGGGGATTAACCTTAAGACCGCAGTTCCTGATTATATGTCGAGAGTATTTAGGGCTCTGTCAAGTTGTTCACTAAGGGTAGGCAGGAATTTACCTGTTTCAAGCAGCACAACGTCATCCGCGTAAGGTATAGCTCTAACATTATCTCTGTGAGTGTCCGGCCTTTGCTCGTGTCAGGTGGCAGATCCTCGGTGCAGATGTGGTGAGTGCTGGTACTGTAAGCTCCGCATCAATGAAGTGCTTACTTGGCTTTCTTAGAAAGACAAAGAAATTACAATAAAATGGGTAAATCAGGGTTTGCTCTCTGGTAGTACAATGGATCAGTTGCGTCTGAGTGCTTCAGTCGAGCGTTTCCTATCCCGACAAAAAAAAGCTATAGCTCTCACGCCACTGTACCTTAGTTGCTGTAGTACCTCATTAAGAACAATGAGCCAAAGGAATGGGGAGATTACCCAGCCCTGAGGAATATCCCTAAAGGCATATACTTCAAGCTTTGAACCCTTAAGTTCGATGGTTATATGTCTTTCCTCAAGCATGCTAACAATTCAGTTAATTAGACTGATGTCCATGTCTTGGCTTCTTAGAGTTCTCTCAACCGCTTCGATATTTACATTATTGAAGGCTCCTTCAATGTCCAGAAATGCAGCTAGGATGAACTCTTTATCTTTAAGTGCTTTTTCTATAGAGCCGACAACATGATGTATGGCAGTTTCCACACTTTTACCTTTTGTGTATGAGTGTTGGACTGGGGATAAGTCCCCCGAACATATTCTACTGCGTATGTAAATGTCGAGCAATTTTTCAAGTGTTTTCAGGAAAATGAGGTAAGGCTTATTGGCCTGAAGACCTTCGCGGTGGTGTGACTAGCCTTGCCCGCCTTGGGTATAAAAACCACCTTTACCTACCTCCATGTTCTTGGTATGTGACATTGTTTAAGATTACCAGCAAATAGCTCTTTAAGTACTGGGATAATTATCAGTGCAGTTTCTTGCAGCATGCTCGAGATAATCCCATTAAGCACTGGGGATTTAAACGGGGAGAACGATCTAATTGCCCACTCTATTCTATCCTCTGTTACCAAATCCGGGGACCCGATCCAAGGTGATTGTTGTTATTAGTACTGCTGCGTGGTACGGTCGTACACCCCGGAAAGTGCGTTTTAATCAGAAATTCTAGGAGTCCCGAACAAGACTCGGTCCAGTTCCTTCGGGGTCGCTTAGGGAACCCAGAGATTTGGATTCTCTAGATTCCATGATATAACACAGGCTTTTGATAAAGTGCGGCGCAAAGGCTTATTTACAAATTGACACAGCATTTACCAAACAAAAAGTTGTACTTTCTGAAGTCTTATATAATAGAGCGATTAATTATTTACGATAAAACAGGATGACGACTATTCAATAAAAGCTGATGTCCCGAAAGATAGTGCATTAGGCTCTGTCTTATGCCTTCTGAACAAATCGAAGAAGATACTGTCGCCACTTTTGCAACTCTCACAAGTAAAAGGAGTCACAAAGAGACGGCAGCTTAGACTTCGCAACCATGGTAATTTAAAAGTTACTCAAATGCTGAATAATAATAATTTAACTTTATTAGATAAGAATGATAAGGGTGAAATCTTTCGAATTAGTCAACTTGGAATAAAAAAAACAGAGCAAAATTACAAGAATGGGATTATTATTGGTATTACGAGAACAAAAAAGTTTACCGGAAAATGGCTGTTTCTTAACATTACCATTCAAATTATTGGAAACAATTTGTTGATTAGTTTAATGACTAGGTGAGATCATAATAAGGCAAACATACGTTCTGTCTTCGAATGGAAGAGTTTTTAGTTAGGCTTAAAGTCCCACATTTTTGCAAGCACACGCGTGGCCCCTGCAATGTCTTTCGATGAAAAGAAGAAAATAACATTTTTATTCTTTGTGGTTCTTGCCAGTCACATCAGTTGTCAGTATTTTGTAGCGAGGTTTTGTGTGAATAATACAAATTGAATGTCATGATGCCTGCTTCGTAGCCATTTCCCTTGAAATGTTTTAATATAAAATGCAAAAGGAAGTTATTCAGAGTCTCTGACCTTTAAAGCGACAAACTCAACGGAACGCTGAGAAAAATGGAAGTGTGTGTTAAAAAAGATGAAAAAAAGGTACTGCGTTGTATTCCAGATGACTGTTGAAGACTACCATGTCATGTTTTACCTCAAAAACCGCGAACCATTATAAATAACTTACGTCAGTTATCTTACATTCTAATACATACATAGAAAATACATTCTATGAAGGAATCATGTGACACCACAATCCATGGATAAAGACATATTTTAATTGGTTTGAATTAAAGCTGCCCATGACAGAGTCCATGGACACGGGCTATTAAATCCATGACGGAGGAGTTCGAATACATGGCTGAGAAATGTAGAGCAGATGGAAATTTCTGACTAAGCTCGTAAGGTCCACCACGGAAAGACTAAACAGTGAAGAAAGGTCTCGCCTTAGGTGGCACAAGTGGAAAGAGACCACAAGCCAACTTAGAGAGTGCATCTGTAAGCTAACTCACTT
Source organism: Brachypalpus laphriformis (assembly GCA_945910035.1). Taxonomy (NCBI): domain Eukaryota; kingdom Metazoa; phylum Arthropoda; class Insecta; order Diptera; family Syrphidae; genus Brachypalpus; species Brachypalpus laphriformis. The sequence goes on along the minus strand of OX246753.1, from coordinate 111,510,215 downwards.
AAAGAGTCTTTGCCTGAGACACGGCTGCCTTCCATCCTCCGCGGTCCTAGACATGCTGCTTCCAGTTGTGAAGACTAAGTTTTCTGGCATCTGCGACAGCTTGCTCTTTATACCGGAAGTTCGGTCCTTTTCGTCGTCTTGAACCTGGGGGCTGAGATTCAAACGCTGGAACGCTGGAGCGTTCATGTCCATTCGCTCAATGTGGCTGAGCCAATGAAGTCGACGTGTCTTGGCTTTTGGACTACACCCACATCCTGGTACAACTCAGAGTTCTTCTCCTCCATTCGCCCTCCTCGCATATGGGACCTAATATCCGACGAAGTATTTTTCGCTCAAAGGTACCCAATATTTGCTCTGCTTTCTTACTTATCGTCCAGCACTCGGCGCCATAAAGCAAGACTGGTAAGATGAGCGTTCTATAGAGCATTCATTTGGTCCGTCGAGTTAGGAGTTTTGAACCCAGTTGTTTTGCCAAACCGAAGTAGCAGCGGTTTGCTAAGATTATTCTTTGTCGGTTCTCCAAGAAGATGTCATTTGCGGGGTTTATGTTTGATTCGAGGTAGGTAAACTCCTTAACTACCTCGATGTTGTAGTCATCAGCAGTGATGTTCTGTACAAGGGTTTGAGCAGATAATTTTTTGTTTGTTGACATCAAGTACAATACTTCTTGTCTTGTCCTCATTCACTTCAAGACCTACTCATTTCGCCTGTTCTTCAATTGCCGTAAATGTCTCTACAACGGCTTGCCGGGATCTTCCGATGATGTCAATATCATCCGCGTATCCCAGCAGTTGAATGGGTTTCTGAAAGATAGTGCCTTCGGTGTTTACACGTGCCCTACGTACTATCTGCTCCAGCACAATATTGAAGAAGTCACATGACAGCGCATCTCCTTGTCGGAATCTGGTGCATGTTTGGAAGAGTTTGGAAGAGCTGATTCCAAGTTGCACAGAGCATCGCATGTTTTCCAGCGTTACGCGACTCATCTGGATAAGTTTTGACGGTATCCCGAATTGAGCCATCGCTTGGTAGAGTTCAAGACGATGAATGCTGTCATAAACGACTTTAAATTCGATATTCGTTGGTTTTTTCCAGGACTTGTTTTAGTGTGATGTGTCTGCTGTCGAACTACCGGGCCGGAAGTCACACTGGTACGTGCCGATTAGTGTGTTGCAGAAAGGTTAATTATAGTTCTTACAAGACATAGGATCGCCTTTTTTTTAAGATGGGGCATATATCTGTAAGCAGATAGTTAATAAATGCAGCTGACTCAAGGCGCTTGTTGCTTGAGGCCCACGTCCACCGCGGCTTCTATGTCAACCTAAGTAGGTAAATAAGTACAATGGGTAAAGGAATACAAAGTTTTCTATTGTAGGTCGAATGTATATTGCAATTGCCGCCGAAATGGTCAGATTGTGACCATGGAACTAGACTCAGGCAAACAGATGTGAAGTGTATGCTATTAGTTCCAAAATTTAGAAGACCCTGCGGTTAAACTTGCCATTTTTGACGTCTTTGAGAAAGTGGTAAGCCAACAAGGGACATAGGTGTGCAAAATGCTTTTTTTTTAAAGGGGTGGTGGCGGATGAATATTAAACGAATGTCCCGAAATGAATTGTTGGAATCGGTGTATCTGGTCGCTCCTCCTAGGAGTTGCAAACGAGTATCTGGCTATCCAGCTTGGAGGTTGTATTATCAGAGTAAGTGATTAAAATGAGTTAACGACCATGGCAAACGAAAAAAAAACAACGACCTTCGATTCTGCACGTGGGATATTAGTTAGCTCTACGAACCATGTGCAGCCACTCTAGATAGAAAGCAGATATCACCGACATCCAAGAAGAGCAATGGGTTGGGCCGGGCAAACAAATAAATTTACTACGGCAATTGCTACAAAAGAACCAGGACAGCGCTTATATAGATGCGGATTTATCATTAGAGGCAGACTTTGGCGTGTGAACGAGCGCCTCATGTCAATCCGTATCAAGGCCAAATTCACCAACATTAGCCTCATGCCCCCAAACAGAAGAGCGATGACAACGCCAAAGACTTTTATGCGCTCCCCAAACACACCTTAAGCATTAACATAGACATGACGAAATTCTTTTGGGCAACTTTAAACCGGGAATGACCAATAATGCAGAGCGGAAGGGTGGCAATGATACAGCGGATAGTGTGCTTGCTCGCAAACCGATGTGTGCAGGGAACTGCAATTCAGCCACCTGAGTATCAACAAGAAAATGAATAAAATCATTAAAAAAAAACGTTGATCGACTGCCAGCATTGTCAACAAGATATTAGAGATGATAATATGAGACTTCTGATGTGTTGGGTTTCTCCCGACCACCACTAAGAAATCCCTGATTTGATGAAGAATGCCAACGAGCTGATGCAACTACACATACTCGTAAGCGTATAAATCTGTGCTGCGACGATGACCAAAATTCCGCTGCCAAGCAGAATAACGTGTTCAATCTGGACGATGAAGATATCGATGTTCCAAATGAATTCAAATAAGACTACTGGAGTAGACGGCCTAACCGCTAAACTCTTTAAAGCAATGGGAGATGACTTGGTTAGGAGCATACACCAACTCGATGAGCATACAAAACTCTAATCATCCAAGTTCTACTATACGGCTCAGAGGCATGAATGTTATTAATATAATAAATAGCGGATGATGATGCCCTTGGTTACTTTGGGATAAAGGTTCTTCAAGTGATCTTTGGTCCCGTCCACATAGACGGGAGAATGTCTTTAAATCCACTCCAGAGGAAAGGAACGTCTCAGTAGAGAAAAGCATCACCTCAGATGGCGCGAACAAGTGGATAAGAACATCAAACAATTTGGTGCGCTAATGACCGAATCGGCTGGAAGGACTTGTTGATTAGAGCCCAGGTTCACCCGTTCTTCAGCGTCATCTAAATAAGTAAGTAGCAAGTAGCATATCATGGCAAGTGTTGCGGACACTAGTAAAAGCCATTGATTGTCACAGTATGCCACCCATCTATCTAACCCTTAACTACGTACTAAGACTTAGGTTTCTTTCGAGAATAAATGAAAGAATTTCAATTATTCTGAAGATTTTACATAAGGTCATGGTATGCCTGCTGGCTTAAAGTAATATATGGACTAGTTCACTTCATTGGTTCAGTCTTGCATCCACCAAGCTGCAGTTTATTACAACCAAATTCATACAGACCCTGCCGTGGCACAATCAGACTACTGAGCGTGGGGTGCAAGACTTAAATTCTATAAAGAACAAACAGTTGTTTACTGTCGCGGTCATCCGAGAGTACAGCTGATATGAGAACGCGTGCGTATCATACTCATAAAAAATGTTACCTTCGAGTACGGTAAATCATTTTCACTCGTACGAAAAGCACACAAATCCAACGCCTTTGAAAAGCTATCTAGCTACACGCTATTTATTTATTTACATCTCATTCATCAATCGAAACTATCGATGACAAATTCTCCTCCAAAAGAACTAATTTTTGGTTCAAGATCTTCACCCTTTAGAATAGTCGCACTCCTTTTAAAGGAAAAACAAACCACCATTAGTCCTTTCATAATTCCTCATCTTTTGACTCATAGTGCTTCCTTTCATTATTTTTTCCTTTGTGACCCCTTTTCGTAATCTTAAAACCAATATCCGAACACATTTATGAGCGAATGCTCTCGATTTAATTCAACAAACACTTCCGCTCGTTTGATCTGCGCCGTCAAGCCGTAAGGAGATCCGCTTTTTATTATATTTAGCGAGACGACAACACAACATCAAAAACTCATATAAAATCAAAAACTTAACGATTAATCGAGGGTTATCCCACATTGTACATACCCTGCACAGGCAATATAGCATTCCAAAGAGGACGCCTGTCATATATTCATTATCCTTAAATGAAAAACCCTTGGAAATCTCAAACTGAAAGGAAGAGACCGTATACATATGCTGCATGTGCGTGTGTTTGTAATGTAAAGGTCCACGCGTGGTCTATAGCAAAATAGCTGTCATATTGGAGAATAAAAAAATATTTATTGAAATGAAAACCCCTCGCGCAAAAAGTCCACCAGCTCTACATAACAGAGTGAGTGTATAACCAATGCATGTGCCGTGTCCTTTTCATTATGGCTAATCATTGCCAACAGCGGCAATATCGGGTTACTCAAAGGAAACTATGCGGCTCCGGCTACAACAAAAAGAGCGATATAAGCGGTATCGATGTCAAAATACCACCAAAACGGCCGGCCGTAGCAGCGCTCTGCTGCGGACCCACTATTCCCTTGTGCGTTGGCATGTAGCGCACACTAAAGGTCAAACCAAAATGTTGACGTGTACTCGTATGCACGCTGACTAATTGATAAGGAGCCAATCTATTGGTAGGGCTTTGTTTGCACTAGCGATTTCTGCTTTTAAGTAGAGAGTTTTATTTGTGTGATAGTATTACTCTGCTAACCGGGCCGGGCTAACTGAAGAAGGCAGCCACAACATCGAAATAAATAGTTGAACCTAGTTAAGTGTGTAGTTTGGATGGTATTAAGTGGATAAAGGATGTACTCGTTTGCATATGGGAGTCAGCATACTATTCGCGCAAATTTTTAACATGATTAGCGCGACAAACAAATCATTTTCATGGCGACACGTCTATAGAAGGAAAACAAACTTTTGCAGAGAGCTGGCCTGTGTAGTAGGTAGACCGACCCACGGAAAAGGACCTTGGATTTCCTCTCTCATTCATTCTTTCTCCTCATGCTCACTGACGATCTGCATAAATTAGCAGCCAAATAAACTTAATTGTTGCTCAATGATTGTATGGGTGACTATAGAAAATGCATTTTCTCAAGAAACGGATTCAGAAACCGTCTTTACCAATGTTTTAACTTTTTCGCCTCCCTCGTAGGTTTGTTTAGGTTAGGTTAAGTTAGAGTGGCAGGCTGCAAAAAGCACCCTCCCAGACCAGGCCCATTGTGAGACTACATGGATCCATCATCCCCAGGGAAAGCGACCTCTGGAGCTTGTTATGACGCGCTGTAGGCTGCCGATGCTGACATTAGCTAACTCACCTAAATTATCGAAGAGGTAGGCTCCTAGGTATCGTTTTCTATGAGCAGAGAGGGTCTGACACGTGCAAAGAAGGTATAGTGGTATGGTTTCCTCCTCCTCCACGTCCATGCAACTTCTACAGAAATCATTTGCTAAGATGCCCAGCCTGATTGCATGCCTACCGATGATGCTGTGCCCCGTAATGATACCTACTGTGATTGCGAAGAGCAACCTTTTCAGCTCGATAAGGCTGTTGGAGAGTTTCTGATCCAGCTCATGGCAGATCTGTCTAGTAAAGAGGCACGTAGTGGTGTTGAGCTTGAGAAGGGCCTTGTTCATCCACTTTTGCTATTAGATGGTATAAGGTAGCTTTCCAGATTGCAGGATCTGCTTCCCTGTAGTTTAGAACCAATCCACATTTTTGCGCTAACTCCAGCCATTCACCATAACAGCTGCTCCTATCAGCATGGGCTGCGATCTTGGGAAGTCTCTCATTTGGCTTGCTTAGAACTTTGAGGATATAATCGACTTGCAATATTAAGGTCTTAATAAAAAATTGGAGCAGACCGTTTCCAACATTATCATGTAGTTAGAAGTGTTATCAGGAAGATGAAGAAGAAGAACATCAACATCAACACCCTGCGGATTATCATCGAACAGTGTGTTGAATATCGATCGCCACTGCACCTGCTGTTCATCGATTTTAAGAAAGCGTTCGTTAGTGTCAACAGGGAGTTTATTTGGCGTGCCTTACCCAGGAGAGGTATTCCCGATAAACTAATTGCTATTATCAAAGCTACATACGAAGGCTCCAGATGTCACGTTCTGCACAGGGGAAGGTTGTCTGAGGAATTTGAGATCCAAAATGGGGTAAGACAAGGCTGCATCCTTTCACCAATTTTATTCCTATTGGTGATTAGCGATGTGCTTCATGCAGCTTTGTCGACGGGAAATGGAGGAATTCGATGGACTCTTACATTTCAACTGAAACATCTTGACTACGCTGACGATGTATGCTTACTCTCCCACAGAACTATGGACCTCCACCAAATGATAGCAGATGTGGAGAGCGAGGCAGGTGTCGTCGGGCTGAAAATTAATACGGAAAAAACTAAAATTATCAGCCTTGGAACTAACTCATCGGCTCAAATATGCATTGCTGGGCAAGCGGTAGAGAGAGTAGAGGATTTCCAGTATCTTGGGAGTATTGCTCGACCGATGGTGGAACCAACAGGATCGCCAAAGCAAAGTCTGCGTTCGGGATGTTGTCCAAAATATGGCGAAGCAATGCAATCAGTTTGAACACCAAAATAAAACTGTTCCGCTCCAACGTTGAATCCGTGCTATTATATGGTTTCAGCACGTGGAGAGTGACCACTACTATCACCAGAAAGCTGCAAACGTTTGTTATCTCGCAATATCTTAAGGATTTTCTGGCCCAATCGTATCTCTAACGAACACCTTCACGAGAGAATGTGTCAGGAACCAATAGGCACAACTATCCAACGGCGGAACTGGCCGTGGATTGGTCACACGTTCCGAAAGGGTGCCAGTTCCATAGCAAACCATGATATGCAATGGAACCCTCTAGCTCAGGATGGCAGAAGACCTGGCGGTCCGAGGAGAACATGGCGCAGAACAGTCGAGAAGGAGGCACGGCAGTTGGGGAAAAGTTGGGGAGAACTCAGACACATTGCCAGAAACCGTACATGATGGCGCGTAGGCGTAGTCGAGGCCCTAGGACCCACAAGGGGATACAGGACATAAGTATGAGACAACCCTGCTTAACACCCATATGAGACTCAAACCAATTTGAAACATTGTTTCCGTCCCATACCGCAGTACCGCATACCGATAATTTTGAGCACTTTTGTTGACGCTCCAAGATTGCTTAACTTTTAGAAAAGCGCTTTTCTATCAACAGAATCAAATGTCGCTTGGAAGTCCACAAAGAACGCGTACAATTTTTTTCCATTATTCAGGTAAGACCTAGCTAAGCTTGTTAACATGAAAATATTGTCTACTGTCGAGTAGCTTTTTCTAAACCCGGCTTGGAACTCACTAAGCAGGTCATTTGAATGAACCCATTCTGTCAACCGTTCCAGGATCATACCCGTAAATATTTTCATCACGGAGTTCAGGAAGGATAGGCCTCTGTAGTTACAAGGATCGTTGAAAATATAGTTGAACACCATTGATAGTTTCTCCAGAAACTCGTTGAACGCGTACTTGAAAAATTCATATGGTATGCGGTCTTCCCCTTGGAGCTTTGTTAAGATTGCAACGGTGTTTGACTCTACAGACATCTTGTGGTGATATATTGCGGTCCAACTCCATGATCCTCTGAAACGGTAGAGCATATTGCAGCTGGTTTGTGCTGCAAAGCGGGTTCAGCAGTTTTTTTTAAAGTGCTCAGCTAGCACAGTCGCTTCAAGTTGTAAACTCCGTGCAAAAGCTGAGCCGTTGAGCTTCCTTGCGAGTTTCCAGAAAGAGCGACTGTCTCGAATCCCTTTTATCTCCACAGTCAGATGTTCAATGTACCTTTTCTGTTTTTCTTTACATAGCGTTTTGTATGCTTTATTGGCCTGCTAATACATAATTTTGGCGATATTACTGCCTGTTTTTCTTATTAAGTGAAGGAGAGCGAACGATTTTCTCCTAGCTGCCATACAATCCCAGTCAAACCATTCCTGTTTCTGCTTACACCTTTAAACTTCAATGAACTTTAATGAACCACTGTCTAGCTACCTTAAAAAAAAGCATGTCACCACTTTTTGGGTGTTCATACACTTCTCAAGAATGTTTGTAGAAAAATGAAGAAAGCCGAAATTTCAACACCGGGTTCGTAGAAAATCGATTTTTTTGACCGATTACCGATCTGAATAATTTAAATGTCGTTACAACAGCACTTTCGTGATGAACGCAGAGCTACGCTCAGACTTTAAGAAAACATATAATTAGAAAGGTGTTTTTCACGCACTGAATTTATATTTGCTGTTCTTACTAAACTTTTTTAGACAAGAGTAAGGGGATATTGAAGAGACGAATGAAACTGGAAATTATTTACTAGTCATGTACTTTCTACACCTCTTTTTATGAAAGATAACATTCTTCAAACCAAGTTTGGAAACCCAGTCAAAGGCCAGAACTTTATTTCCAATGATTTTTTTAGAAGTAATATAAAGTCGACTTTATTAGGATAGTGTCACGCACGGCACCGAATCTAGGTTTTCTGCGCTCAAGAATTCGACTTGAAGCACAAGAGAAGATTCAAAATATTATCAAGTAATCATGCACTTCTGACACCTCCCATAAACACTTTTTATTTAGTCTGTAGAATTCCTATCGTATCCGGCTAGCAATAGACCCAATTGGTGAAGAGCTACATGTTCCTAAGATACCTTGCTCGCGGAGTCTATGCAGAAGTCTATACAGAAGCATAAAAGCTTGCACATAAAATATTTAACTTCCACTATACATCCGACGAACGAAACGGTGACAAATGTCATCCTAACCATCACCCCCATTTGCCCCTCTATTTTAGGAACCAGTTTGCAGCAAATTCCATACCAACCCCCATTTGGGGGCTGCTTCTAATTCTCTACACAAACTCAGTACGTCGTTGTCATGTGGTCTTGTGGTGGTGTTGGTTGTCAGAGCGAGAGTGGTCGTCTTTGTTGGCCGATCTGCTGCTTCTGCTGCTGACGGGTGTTCGGGTGTGCGGCGAGGGTGTTTATGGCCCGAGCTATTCAGCTCGTCGTCGTCGGTCCCCGGGTAAATTTTCAGCACAAAAGCGTGTATATGTTCACCTGAAATCCTATCTACTTCGTACAGTTCTTTTTTGTATTTCTCTCCTTTCAGCTAACTATAGATGTACGAGTATGTACGAGTATCTGTATACTTTGGTACATTTGCTTGGTTAGATGTTCGTTCTTCGCATCATAAAGTGTACCTACACTCTGCAAAGGCTATTAGGGTATTTTATACCACCCTCACTCCACCCCACCCCACGCCCGGGTTGGGTTCTTTTGATGCTTGGGTACCCTGTGTCATATCTCCCATGGGTGAATAATAATGCTTAATATATACACACACCGAGAATCAGGATACATAGATGTAGAGTAGGGTAGATATGTATCTGTGGCTGTGTATACCGGTACACAGCCCCTGTGGTGTCCGCAATATCTGTGTGAGGTAATTGAATAGAGCCATTTTATTATAAGGACTGCGAAGCAGGAGATGAAGGGTCCGCGTTGTCATAGCAACGCGGCACTTTACGTGTCGAAGTCTGGTGTTGGCTGCCATATTTGCTCTTTCTCGTCTCGTATCTCGCTTTGCGTTGCGCTCCGCGTTTGGTGTTGTAGGTTGTAGGGTAGCTGCCTGCTGCTACCCCTATGTGTTGTGTGCTTTGTGTGTGCTTAATGTTTTTGCCTTTTCCGAATTTTTCGAGGGATCGGAGGACTTTTTTTTTATTTTTAATACTTTCCCGTTCGTTTCTTTTTTGTATTTTGGCCCCAGGGGTTGGTGAAATGTACATAAGGGTGAGCTGTTGTGCAATGGAAGGAAGGAAGACTTGACTGTATGTATGTATAGCAGGAGATTATGTATACTTGAGAGTCGCGCGTATGTATTACGCTCTTTTGTCACAATGGGTTAGAGAATTTTCACGCTTTCCTCAAAAGGGAAGGAAAAAACAAATTAATGCTTCATTGAGGGAAAAAAAAAAGTTGAAAAAGCAAAAAAAAGGAAAATATGGAAATGACGTTTTGAAGTTGGCACTTTGAAGAATCTGTACATAGGGCGGCAACGGCGACGCTTTAATGACATTCGTTTGGGTCGGAATTGAGATTAATTAAATTGGAAGGGAGATTAATGGAAGCGCGCAGTGAAGGTACCTCAGACATGAATCATGGGTACCTTCCCTAGTACTTCTTTGTTTAATTAGATTTTTGGACTTAAAATTTGTTGTGCAAGCGGAATTTGATTGTTTGCGAGAAGATGGGTATATTTTGAACAAGATTCTCTACATACAACCTTTTTTATGTCTCGTTTGCAAATCTAATTTTGAAAATAAAGTGCTGTTTGAATTGATGAGTGTTTCGGTTGACATTTTATCTTCTTTGTAGAAAGTCCTGTCATACGTATTTTATAAAAATAAAATTCTAAAAATAATATTCACATGTTAGTAGGCACCTAGTCATTTTTCCATGGTCCATGTGTATCACAACGGAACTATAATTTTAAGTATGTTGGCGCTAGCTTGCAGCCACTTCCACCTAACCTTACCTAACCTCCATGGGGAGGCGCGTGTCAAATAGTCATGAAAAAATGAAAGAATGGCACTTCGAGTTGCCCGAACATCATGCACTAAATTGTCTGCGCTCTTTTCCCGAGGAAAGATGGATTCACCCTACCACAAGGAGCAGCGGAAGAAACAGAGACAATACCAGCAGTCACTACAGAGGAAGTTTTAGAAGCCGCGGCAACAATGAAGAGTAACCAGACGCCGGGAATGGATGGAATCCCGAACTTCGTGTTAAAAGGACCCATTAAAGCAAGACCAGAGATCTTCACACGCCTTTATACGACATGCCTAACGGAGGGCAATTTCCCACTACAGTGGAAAAGGCAACGGTTAGTCCTCATCCCAAAAGGAAATAAACCACCTGAGCAACCGTCGTCATACAGGCCGTTATGCATGCTTGATACACTGAGAAACGTGTTAGGAAAAATAATACGAACAAGGCTAGAGTCATACCCGGATGGAGAGGAGACTCAGGGCCCTCTACTCGGCAGTACGGCTTTAGAAAGAAACAAATCACCATAGGAGCGATAAGGGCAGTATGCAACATTGCACGCGAAGCTATCTCGGGAAAAAATGCCTAGAAGAGAGCAAGCAGTATTGCGCCGTCATAAGACTCGACGTCAAAAACGCATTTAACTCAGCCAGCTAGAACTGTATAGTTAGAGCACTAAGCAGCCTGCATACTACGGGAGGAGTCCCCCAAGAGTCAGTACTAGGTCCAGCCCTGTGGAATATAATATATGATGGCATACTAGGAATTCCAAGGCCGAGCAGAGTAGAAATTATCGGCTACGCTGATGACATTGCAGTAATCGTCGTATCAAAAACGCTAGAAAACTGCAACCAAGCAATAAGGAACGTGAGGGCATGGCTACGGGCATCAGGTCTGGAACTGGCAGATCACAAGACAGAAGCAGTGCTAATAAGTAGCAGAACAAAGGTATAACACCTTACTATACAGGTCGGTGAGCAAACCATCGAGTCGCGTCCACACATCAAGTACATGGGAGTGCTGCTGGGCCACAGGCTTAACTTCAAAGAGCACCTAATGTGCGCAGGCGAGAGAGCCTCCAAGGCAGTAGTGGCACTGTCAAGATTAATGCCAAACGTTGAAGGACCCAGGCAGCCAATTAGAAACCTACTAGCAACGGTAAGCAAGTCTATCCTTATGTACGCGTCTCCCATATGGGCACAAGTGACGTACCGGATAAGGTACATGAGACAGATGAACTCGGCCCATAGAATCGCATCGTTAAGAGTGTGTTGTTCCTTTCGGATGGTGTCCGCGAAGGCAATTAGCGTAATCTCCGGTCGAATGCCAATCGATTTGGAAATAAAAAAAAGTCCGCAGCAACCAGCGAGCAGAAAGGCAACAGAGATGGAATACCAGACCAAAAGGAAGATGGACCCATATGCTGATTCCCAACGTAGAGGAGTGGATCAGCAGAAAGCACAGAGAAGTAAACTTCTACATGACACAGGTCCTATCAGGACACGGATGCTTTCGGGAATATCTCTACAAATACAAACACGTAGATGACCCATACTGCCCGCACTGTGAAGGCAAAATCCAGAACGCGGAACGTGTTCTAATGGAATGCTGGATGTATACGACGGCCAAAAACATAATACAGAGAGAAACTGGCGGGCAAGTGACTCTGAGAGGACTAATAACATTTATGCTGACGACGAATGAAGCCTGGAACACAGCGAAAGAAATCATCAACAGCATGATGCAGCAGCGAGAAATGAGGACCTACAAATACTGGAAGATAGACATGCTCAGTCGAACCTCCGTAAGTCGAACATCCTTAAGTCGAGCATGTGTAATCTGATTTTTGGATGCTCCATATCTCGAACATTCCATAAATCGAACACATTGTTTGATCCCGTGACGATTCGACTTACAGAAGTTCGACTGTATTTTGTTTTGCTTTCATTGACCCCCAAACCCATCTTTGCTGCCTCGATCTCAATACTCGCAAATGCCCCGTTGAAGGCCCGCTGAGTTCTTCCGACTATGTCAGTGTCATCGGCGTAAGCGAGTAATTGTACAAACTTGTAAAAGATTATACCTCCGGCGTTGGCTTGTGAGTTTCGTACAATTCCTCAAGTATTATGTTAAAGAGATCGTATGATAGTGCGTCACCCTATTTAAAACCTTTCCTGACATTGAAAGGTTTGGCGGTGTTCTAACCGACTTTAATGGAGCAGCGAGAGTTTTCCATCGGCATCCTGCACAAACGGACAAGCTTGGTAGGGATGCCAAGACTAGGCATGGCTCTGTATAACTCGTCTCTATACACGCTATCATAGCCAACCTTGGAATCGATGAAAAGGTGATGCGTATCGATTTTATATTCATGGATTTTTTTCTAGATCTGTCGTAGTGTGAATATTTGGTCACTTGTGGACTTTCCGGCCCTGAAACCGCACTGATAACGACAAATCAGGTTGTTGACGATCGGTTTTAGGCGTTTACATAATACGGCAGACAAGATCTTATATGAGATGTTGAAGAGACTTATACCTCTGTAGTTGGCGCAGTTCAAGGGGGTCTCCTTTCTTCAGAATCGGGCAAACGATGCTGAAGTTCCATTCATCGGGCATACTTTCGTCCGACAAAGTTTTTTTTTTGTGCATGCTCCGTACCAACTCATCTCCTGCTGCATTAAAAAGTTCGGCGGCAAGTCCGTCGGCTCCACCAGTTTTGTTGGATTTAAGCTTACATATCGCTATCCTCAATTTATTCTGATCGGGTTGATGGAAATCTTGACTATCATGGTCACTGTTGAATGGCTCATTCTGCCGACAGCCGAGTATTGGTCATAGTCGCCATTTATCAGTCTGCAGAAGTGTTCCTTGTATATCTTCAGCACCGACTGCGATTCTACTACTATACCATATTACCATTTTCGTCGCTACATGCTTCTGTCCTGGCTTTGAAACCCTGACATGTTCTTTTTACCTTTCGGTCAAATTTTCAAACATCATTCCTGCAATAAAGTCTCTCAATCTCCTCGATTTTTCTTCTTTCTGAGAAGTCGATGTTCCCCTTTTCTCCTCCGCTTGAAGAGCTCGCGAGCAACTCCAGTCCTCTTGTTTTGTTGTATGTGCTTGGCGGATTTCTTCATCAAACCAGGGTGGTGGCTGAGAGAAACCCAGTACACCAGAGGAGGTATCTCTGACGGCTCGTTGGTAACACTGCCGCTGGTCTGCCGCATTTGCTCCTGGCTGCATAGGACTTAGATTGAGATTAAAAGAGACTCGATCGGCTAAGGCTCTGGCGGTCTCTTGCGATTATAGTCGTCGGACATTAAGCTTCGTGACAGTATTTCGTTGATTTTGCTCCGTTTTGGATATCTGCATCCATCCCTTGACTACAACTATTTAGGTAGTGAACCGAGTCCACGTTGGCTCTTCGGAAAGTCCGGACACCCAGAAAATTGGAAGAATGCCTTGCATCGATCGCAATATGATCGAATTGGTTGACGGTTGTTCGATCAAAAGAGAGCCATGTCCCCTTGTGAATGTCAAGACGTGGGAACGGTGTATTAGCGACAACGTTTCGTCCCGCCGCAAAGTCAGCTAGCCTGAATCCGTTGTCGGATGTGTTGTCGTGCAGGCTGTGCTTTCTATCTACGCTACTAAAGACGTCCTCTTTCCCTAGCTTTGCGTTTAAATCACCTAGGCAATTTTAACGTCGTGGCTAGGGCATTGCTTATACGTCTTGTCCAAGAGTTGGTAGAAGTCATCTTTTGTCGCGTCGTCCATCTTCTCGTGAGAGTCGTGAGCACGTATTAGGCTAATGTTGGCGAATTGATACAAATAGTCATGAGGCGCACGTTTGCATGCCGGAAACTCAAAACTTCGTGCCTAAGTCTACCTCTAATAACAAATCCGCACCCGAATAGACGCTGCCCTTGTTGTCTGTATCAATCGACGTAGTAGATGTCGCAGTTTTCATCCTCTTTTTGCCCGGCCCATCTCATCGCACTTCCTAGATGGCGATGATGTCTCCTTTGTAACAGTCTAGGGCCTCCGCAAGTTGGTCGACTGTACGTGGTTTGTAGAGGGACCTAACATTCCACGTGCGTATACGAGGATTGTCGTCCTTTTTACGTTTGCTTGGGTCGTCAACAGTAAAATCATCCGTATCCGAAGCCCTTGGTTACTTTGTAACCGGTTTTTTTTACGTGGTAGGGAAGTTAACTCGACGGCAGAACCCCCGACCTGGAGGCCCAGATCCCTTTTTGGAACCCTTAAAACGAGGGACCGGATGCACCGGTAGTGTACCATCATATCTCCACTCCACTTGGTGTAGTTGGAGATGCTGCTCCAAAATATTTCTAGTGTTTCAGCTTAGTAATAAATAAACATTTCGCAGTTCTTTTAATTAATTATAATATTATACGAGATAGTTAATTATTGAACTCATTCATAATAAGTCATAAGTCATGGAAATCATTGAAGTCAGTGAAGTGGAGTCACTATTTTATTTTTCTGTAAACACACATGTACATATATATCTCTAGCACGTGTAATGAAATTTCTTTCCAACACAAACAGAATATTTATTATCGCAATACAGGGTAGGGTGCATCAAGAATATTATTTTCATTAAGAAAAAAAAATGTTCAATGAATTTATGTAGCTTGCCAAACCTTTTTCGGCGCACCGGATCGCTAGAAACAAATGAAACTTTTGACACTTATAGAAGAGACCTTAAGAATGAACACAAATGGGTCGACTTTTAAGTTTAAGGACAACAAGGTATTTAAAATGACAATTGTACTATTTCTTTCGTAAACCGCGTGTTTGCTTTTCGACCCCTTTAATCAAACTTCCAAAAAACGAAAATCCTTTTGCTTCAGTGCAAACCTTGTCCATAATAATTGTTCTGTAAGCATGGACAATTTTAATTTTTCTATGTTATGCGAGGCGTCTCGTAGCTTATTTTTTGCTTTGCGCTGCCCTATAGATTTTGGTTCGGTAAATAACGAGTAAGGATATTTTGTAGATAATCTTTGGCTGTCAAAGTTTTGGCAACGATAGGATTCTGGAACTTTGATGATCCTTGATGATAGGAAGGAATGTTCCCAAAACTCTAGATTCCCCCAACTATAAGGAAAATTCATGCGGTACAATGGACATCTTGGGATTGAGCGAAATACAATGGTTGGATGGAGCCGAGTACCAATCCCCGACAAAAAAAAAAACACTATCCCTCTACTCTGAAAGACAATCTCGAAACGCTCGCGAATAGGATGGCCGCTAACTCCAACGGCATACAAAAGCCTCATATCGTCGGCAGATTTTTTTTGTTTTTAAGGGAATTCAAATCGCAGAGCATGCAGACTCTCCGGTCAATTGTACTATCAAGCAGGAACGTATAGAAGAACGGTCTCAGCAGGCAGCAAAGCAGCAACAAAGGTAAGCTTAGATCCCAGTACCCCATGAAGAGGAGGGAAGTACAGCGCAGTTTAAGATAGACGAAATCACGTCGCCCTTACATCACAAGCTAAGCAAGTAGCGAATAGATGCGATAGCGAAACCGTTTATAGAATCACGAAGAAACTGGTTGGTAGTCAGAGCTCTAAGCAACACCCTGTGAAGGGTCTAAACAGTTCCTTACCGACTTCGGATGATGAGCAGCTCAGCAGCTTAAAGAAGCATTTGGCAATAGTTTAAATCTGTTTAGACGATAGCATTGCTTCTTCGTACTCCACTGACGAACCTAGTGACATCACAAGTGGACGAAGAAAATGGCAATCGTTTGGTCAAGACTTGCGGTGCAACGACAATCCCGTTACCAAACATGTCATGCTATGGAATCTACTTACCAAATCTGGTAGGAAACAAAGTTGGAGCATTTCACAGTGCTCAGCTCGCTAGAAAGAAGTCTGAACAACTTTAAAAAGAACATCTCTAGGTTACCTGAGGTCATAACCAGGCACTGTATTACTAAAACGTCTGCTAACATGAGGGACATCTTTTATTCGTGTGTTGAAGTCTATTTTCCACACTAAATTAATTTGTATGACTGACTAATTTAAAACTTCTCATCCTTCTAGTGGGCGCCGTGGCGTAAGTGGTTAGTGTGTCGGATCACTACGCATGAGGTTCCAAGTTCGAATCCCAGAAAATACCACGGTCCCACCTCTCGCGAGCATCTGACAAACATCCGAGAGTATTGTTGTCACGAAAAAGCTTCTCAAATCGCCGTTCGGATTCGGTATTAAACTGTAGGTCCCTTCCATTCGTGTGAAAAATATAACGCACACAACATGAGTGGTTGCGAGAAGCTGGCCCTGGCACTTTAAAGAGCTGTTGCGCCAAAAAATTGTATTTGTATTTAGCCTTCTAGTAACATTTAGATCCCACAATGACAAGGCGATTGGTCTGAGGGTTTCATTGTCATAACCTTTTTTAACATTGCAGTTCCCAAATTCAATGACGATATCTTCATTTGGTATAACATTGTATGCGGAGCTTAACCTGTTCTAGAAACCGTTGTATTCTTTGCCAGTATATTGACAGCCTTTCACAATAGCGTAAGCTGCTATTACGAGATGTTGATTGGAACTCACCAATATAAATCTACGGAATAAGTCTAGCTTATAACGCATAAGCTCGTGTCTCAGTGGTTTAGTTAGTGCGTCGGACCACTCAGCGATAGGTTCAAACTTTTCGAGAGTAAAACTTTTATTTTTATTTTTTAAACGCTGTCAGTACTGCTTAAGGGCAAGCATTTTGTGACGAATATTACTTTGAACTGAAAGAGAAACACTCAAATCAGCTACTAAGTAATATCCAGCTTGTCACAGTCATCATTTAGCGTGGTGTTAGTTGTTAGTATTGTGAATAATTATAAAGCCGAACACCTTACACAAAAAGACTGGACAAGTAAACAAAAAGCAGATTGCATACTAAACAAAAGTATGAACTAAAAATTAATATGCTACGCATAAGTCAAAATTACACTAAACACTTACAACAAAGAAACTAGTATCGTTCGTATAATTTATGTTTTAAATTTAATTTACTATGGTTGTAGTCAAATTTGACGCGGTTACTATTTACTTCCTTCGCCATACGCGTAAGAGGTTCGTTAGAACCGTAGTTCGTTCTGTGGAAATTTACGCGAAAAATTTCGGTATTTCTGGAGTTGTAGCATCTTACGTTTAAACCGACTTCATTTAAAAGATCCGGCGAGTCAATAAAACCATTTACCAACTGGTGTAAAAATACTACATCACATACTTCCCTACGTTTCTCCAAAGAATGAAGATTTAGGAGAAGAAGGCGGTCGCAATATGGTGGAAGGCGTGTAGCGTCATTCCAGTTTAAATGGCGAAGTGCAAATCGGACAAACTTACGCTGTACCGATTCAATACGGCTAATGTGTACTGCGTGCATTGGAGACCAAATGTTAGACGCATACTCTAACTGCGGACGAACAAAGGTATTATAAAGTGTGGATGTTATAAGAGGACACTTGAATTCTTTACTCCAACGTTTTATAAAGCCAAGCATTGAATTCGCTTTATTGACAATCTGTTCAATGTGAAAATCGAAGTCGATATTTTGAGAAAAATGCACTCCTAAATCACATATTAATGTGACTTTGTTAAGTACAGATTCATTGAGATTGTAATCATAACTTATTTAATTACGTTTTCTTGAAAAGATCATCGACTGACATTTAGATACGTTCAAAAATAAATTGTTATTACAGCACCACTCAGCGAACGTATCTAAATCATTCTGCATACCAACGCAATCAGATTGACTGCGTACAAGTCTAAAAATGTTGATGTCATCAGCATAGATTAAAATTCGAGTATTCTTAAGTATTGTCACCATGTCATTGATCGCAATGATAAATAAAAGAGGACATAAGTGACTTCCTTGGGGTACACCGGATGCAGCGAGGATTGCATCGGATGTTATTCCCCGAAATAAAACTTGATAAGTTCGTTCTTTAAGGTAAGAACATATCCATCGAACGAAATGATTTGGAAAGCCCAAAGAGGTCATTTTAAACAGAATTAAGCTGTGAGAAAGTTTGTCAAAGGCCTTGCTAAAATCTGTATAAATACAGTCGACCTGACCACCCTCTTCGACAACTTTGTTTGTAAAAGAAGTAAATTCCAACAGGTTGGTAACAGTGGATCTTCTATTCATGAACCCATGCTGCTTGGTTGATAGAAATGGTTTGCAAGCCTCGAACAGTTTTGGCACACACGATAGCTTGGCGATAGGTCTATTGTATAATTAGAGATTTCACCTTGATTTCCCTTTTTGTGTATTGGAATAATAAAAGAGTTTTTCCAAATTTTAGGAAAAATGCTCTGCTTTAATGATGCCCGAAATAGCATGGCTAAGGGTGTTGCCAAAGTATCGCAACAATATTTTAGCACAATCGGAGGAATTCCATCAGGGCCACAGGTAGTATCGTTGCTAAGTAAAGCTAAATGCTCTCATCGTGGTAGAACTAGGTTCCACAATACAACTGTTCGAATTTGTATAAAAAACCAGGTCAAGTTGTCTATCAAGAAAATTTTTTATACTGACTAGTTGCAGTAATCCACAAGACATCACATTGTCCACCAAAATTGTTTCTTGAGGTAAAGACGCATGAGCTACCACAAAACTAAGTTTGTCGTCAGAAAGGGTCCACTTTAAGTTGGGTAGATTAAAATCACCCACCAATAAAATGTCGTCGAGAGGATTACAATTTTCCGATACATAATTTATGGCATCAGTAGCATGCTTATATACCTCGATCGAGCTTTCAGGAGGAATATAAATGTTAATAATTATAACGAACTTATATCCTAGATTTAATTTCACACAGATAACGTCTAGCGAGTCTGTATTAGGAATTGGAAAGATACAACTTTGCAAAGAATTTCGAACAGCAATTAGGACTCCACCACCCCTTAGATGCTCAATATCTAAGTATCTATCTTTACTATATACCTCAAAGTCTGTGGAGAATAATTCCGTGTTTGAAAAGGTAAAATTGAGCCAAGTTTCCGTCAGTGCAATCACATCATGGATCGATGCATGAGATGCCAATAATAAATTTATAGTTTTCGTGCGGAGTCCCCTTACATTTTGGTAGTAAAGGGATAAGCGCTTTAGTTTTTTGGAGAATTGAGAACAGGGCGAGTGTTGTTATTCTGAGGTTTAGCAAAAAACTCTCTAATGTATACATCCTGAGGCCACATCTCTTTGTTAAATAGTTTTTCAAAGAGACATAACTCAGTCGTAAGTTTAAACGCAGCGAAAGGACTACTCTTTTTATTAATTTTTTGACATTTAATTTTAGTCACGTCAACAGAATAGTCCTTTAAATTATTAAGTATGTCCTCACAGGACGTGGCAGGAAGTAATCTAGAAACGAAGATTTCCTTCGGTTTAGGCAAGGCTGACAGACGATTTTTAATTGGGGCTATATGAGTAGTATTTGTTATGCTGGAGGTTGGAATGTCAACATTGGGTATAATTGTTCCCAAATTCGCGCTGGTGGTGGAGAGATCGGTAGAAAGTTCAGTATTGGATGAAATACTTGGTGCTGTTATTCTACAGTCAATTTTGTCTGTCACCTTTTTCTTAGCTAAACGCTTTTTAGGTAAAAACTTGTTCGGACAAGAGGACTGCGAACGCAGTAGGTTGGTTTAAATCACCTGAGGGTGGTATCGGCTCGTTACTTATTAACTCTTCAGTAATTAATTCGGAACGAGAGTTCGGAAGATCGGTGGATGTTGATACGCTGCACATCGGTCTGCCATAACAGCGAAATTCGCTAAGAGATCCAAGAATTCGCGTTTCATAGCGACAAGTTTAAATGACAAACTAGACAATGATACCAGTCGACATTCAGAGCAGTAAAAGTGCAATCCAAGTGTTGCAAAAATATATCAAGATATCACTTAAAACCCTCTTGGAATACGGCCTAAGACAATAGGACACTACTGCGAAAAGCTAGGCTTTAAGCTGTTCCTCTACTGGCCCAAACCAAGCTATGAACTGTCAGTAGTTTCTCTACATAAATCCTTAAGATCCACTCTAGCATGACCCGTAACGGAATGTCTAGAAATTCGTCTTCAAACAGATACTATGATATTTATGTAAGCTGACCTTTCCAACATAAGTGATCGAGTTCAACATAATGTTTCTGTTAAAA
Source organism: Brachypalpus laphriformis (assembly GCA_945910035.1). Classification (NCBI taxonomy): domain Eukaryota; kingdom Metazoa; phylum Arthropoda; class Insecta; order Diptera; family Syrphidae; genus Brachypalpus; species Brachypalpus laphriformis. Next base: position 111,489,668 of record OX246753.1, on the reverse strand, counting down.
AATTGAAATTTATTCGAATTTGTTATAATTTTTTGTTTAAAGATGAGTGTGCCAAAGTTGATTCTCTACTCTCTAAAGAAATATAAAATTTTCTGGAATACCTCAGGGTAGTCGTCTAAGACATTTACCTTTTCATTAATGATTTACTTACTCTAATACTTCTCAGACTCTGTCTTTTATACGACAAATGGTTTGAAATTTATCACAGATAAGCGCACCATTGCATCATATTCTAGAATCAGATCTCATATATCATTATACGATTTTGAACTGTAATTTAAAGAGGGAAACGGTTAAAACGGATCTCAGAGCGATTTTTGACACACATCTAAGTTCGTCCGCTCATATTGAATATATTATTTTTCGAGCTACGAGAAATTCTACGATGGGCATTCTCCAGGCACATTCAAAATGTATATACTGTAAGGTCTTTTTATATGTATGTATATCTCTGATTCGCCCTATAGGTACTTGAGTAATGCTGCATAGTACGGAATCCTTACTAATAGCGCCATTCGCATCGAAAAGATTTGAAACAGATTTACAAGATTTGTTCACAGGGGAAAGGAAAGTTGAATAAAAAAACTTTCTTAGGAAAAATCTATGAACATTAGGACTTAGACTTGTGGCTTCTTATCGACCATCTACAGCAGTGTATTATCGCTCTCATTGAACCACCATGGCTAATCAGTTCTAAAATTCAAAACTAGTCCCAATTTAATGAGGCCTCAACTAAACTTCACAAATAATAGAATATCTTCTCGAGTCAAGTTTTTAAAAAATCTCTACACAAACCTCAAGTCTACTCAAATTCATATTTCTACCAACAAACCGTCGGGCATTGTCCTATACCATTCGAGAGTCAAAAATTGTCCCCACAATAATTCAACTCAAGCACCAATTACAGCGAATTTCCCATCAAGTGTCTGCCGATCGAAACCAAAATTCTGTCCATTGGAACACCAACCAAGAAAAAAAAAATACCTCCCAGATTTTAATTACTTAAGAAAACTACGACAAAAAGTTTTTCAAAACTCCCTCTATTCAATTCCAGATTTTTTTTTTTTAACTTATTCCTCTTTTAATTTTGGGAAATATCATCGTGAAAAGAATTTCATTTGAATACGATTGCTGAGAGAGAGAAGGCACAATTTGCCAGCATAACCACAACGCCGCTACGGTCCAACGGTCCTATGTGCGCGGCCTTAAAATACAAATTAAGGGGACACTTTGGAGGAAAGCACTTCAGAAATAAAGGTAAAAACTGAATTATGCCATTAGGAAATAATAATCGGAAAATAAATTGAAAGAGTCAGCCTGCCCACCCCCGACCCACCCCTCGAGAATCCTCTCCAGGAGAAGCCATATAAAAGGGAGCTCCATTGGCCAAATATTGGAGTCGAGTTGAGGTGCACCACCACCAGGCACCCACCCACAGATCTCCACATTCAAGAGCTCAGTCCGAGGAGAACCGAAGCACCAGAGCAATTACATGGACCTTTCGAGTTGTTTTTTTTTTTTTTTTTGGGCCGGCATTGTACACGGGTATGACCGAATGCACTCGTCGTAATTAAAAAAGAGTTAAACGCTTGATGTCGTCATTTCTATAATTTTTATTCATGGAAGCGTAAGCGACATCGTCGTGGATTTATATTTTGAAGGACACACAGGCCGCTTGGTTGGAAGGAGTCGTATTCAAATTACAAGTTCACAGCGCCGCGCTTTTTTTTCCAGTTAATAGGTGCGCGTGTTTTTTGTGTGAATAAATTTTTTTTTTATTTATTTTCTTTTGATGGCAAGGATTGAAAGGATAAATACAAGTGGGTTTGACAAAAGGTAGACATAAAAGTGGTAAAGGTTGGGAAAAAGGCGGCACCCGATGGTAAGTGCGTTGGCCTAAACGATTATCCTTTCATACATTTGTAGGAAATTTTATGGTTTGTGGCTTCTGACAAGTCCTTGATTACTTCTAAGAATGAATTTGTGGAAGAACGGAACGAGGGTGAATCTTCAAAGAAGAGAAATACTCCATGCTTGTACTTCGTGGAGTATTAGAACAATAAAAGTTTTGGCTTTCAAAGTCCACGTTGTTGCGGCTTAAAGCACTGATATATAGGTATAGAGCCGTTTCAAAATCCATTATATGTCCTATCCAAGAACCCACCAAACGACTATTACAGTCAAAGAGCTCAATCACAAAAGCAGTGTCCGAACACAAAGGAACATCGAGTCAGATGCCTAATCAAGAAAAGATTTTCTATGTATGTGAAAATCTTCAACAAGACACTATGAGGATCGACAGCAGGTTTCCCAAAATCATCAAGAAAAGATATTGGACCACCAGTCCGTATCTACCAGAAAATGGCAAGGAATCCGCCCACGTTCATGGGCGAAACAAAATGCTTGGCTCATTGACGCGCCAGCCATCTCGATACCAACCAGGGCTTAGCCTAGCCAATATCGTGGAACTAGACTTAACCGAAATAATTCCATATATGGGTAGTACGAGTATCTCAGAAAAAATAATAGCTGCAGTAAAAACGGCTGGAAGACTTGATCGTAATGATTAAGGATTGATGGAAATCATATCAACGGGACAGAAAAAAACACTATGAATCATAAAGCAATGGCAAAATAGCATACCAATATATACAGTTATCTCGACGCCACCCCCCGAATTTTTCTAAAACCTAATATCATCTGAATTTTAATACACTAATCTTTCAATCATTCTCTCTCTGCCTGCACGTTCCAATTCATACGCATAAGTTAATATTAAAAAAAAATGCCCTGCAGATTGTAAAAGAAAGAACAATATGGTAGCAATACTCGTAAACCAAAAAATTGTATAAAATTAAACAAACCAGTCTTCCGGTAACATATTGTACGTATTTGGTGCTCGAAGTTGAATTTTTTACCAAATCCCGTGTTCACACTAGGAGTCTTGCTGAATATACGAGTAAAAGGGGCATCCAACAGTGTGGAAGCAAATGCTATATGACAAGCAGTGGCAGTGGATTAGTCACACGTTCCAAAAGGGTAACAGTTCCATAGCGAACCATGCTATGCAATACAACCCTTTAACTCAAGATGGCAGAAGACCTGGCGGTCCGAAGAGAACATGGCGCAGAACAGTCGAGAAGGAGGCACGACAGTTGGGGAAAAGTTGGGAAGAACTCAGACACATTGCCAGAAGCCGTACACGATGGCGCGTAGGCGTAGTAGAGGCCATAGGACCCACAAGGGGATACAGGACATAAGAAAGTAAGTAAGTAAGCAGCAGACCAACTGAATAAATATCAATTGGGGGTGCCCATGGTGTAGGGGTAACATCATCGATTGCCACGCTAATGATGCATGGTTCAAATCACGAGGTCAGCAGGCATTTATTCATTTTTCATGAAATAAAGAGTCAGTTCGATCAATAGCGAGAGCTTATGTGAATACTATTGCAAGGCATAACACTGACAGTAGGTTGGTCATATGGCTGAAAAAATTGTTCGCTTTATGCCTGTGACATCAGGTGGTCATGAAAAAAATACCGTGAATCAGAAGCAAAATCAAAAATAACGTCTAAGTTTCCAAACCACTACACCAATCTTCTTCTTTTTCTTCTTCTTCCTATTTCGGCGAGGATATGACCTGAAAATGAGCGATCATAACCCTTACTAACTTACTTAGGTGGCGCTACAGTTCGGGGTGAACCTGGGCCTCAACCAACAAGCCTCCCCATTTAGCTCGATCTTTAGCTAATTGCCTCCAGTTGCGCACTCCAAGTTGGTCGAGGTCCCCTTGAACTTGTGCGCGCCACCTACAGCGATGATTCCCTCTACTGCGTCGTCCCTCGGGGTTAAATTCGAAGACTCTGCGGGCCGGAGCGTTGGTGTCCATTCGCTCTACATGTCCTAGTCATCTCAGACGTTCAATACGCTGTTTTTGACTAGGTTGATGTCGCTGTACAGCTCGTATAGTACGTGATTGAATCTTCTCCTTCAAAACCCGTCAACGCAAACGGGACCAAAAATCTTACGAAGAATTTTTTTCTCGAAGCGACCAAGGATATCTTCATCCTCTTTTAATAAAGTCCATGTTTCAGCGCCGTAAAGCAGGACTGGGATGATCAAGGTCTTATACAGGGTCTCCTTAGTTGTTCGAGATATGGCTTTACTGTTGAATTGCCTTATTAGCCCAAAAAACAGCGATTGGCAAGAGTTATTCTTCTCTTGATTTCTGCGCTGATGTTGTTTTTCCAGTTTATAGCAGAGCCAAGATAGATAAAGTCCCTTACTACCTCGAAGTTAAAGCTGCCCACTGTGACGTTCTGTCTAATTCGTCGGTGTTGGCTGTTCCTTCTTTTTCACAGAATATACTTGGTTTTGCCCTCGATTATCGCTAAGCTCATTTTGGCCGCTTCCGCCTCAATGCTTGCAAACGCACCGGTGACAGCCCGCTGAGTTCTTCCGATAATGTCTATACCGTCGGCGTATACAAGCAGTTGTACAGACTTGTAATAGAGTGTGCCTCCGGTGTTTGCTTGTGAGTTACGCACAATCCGTTCAAGTATAATATTAAAGAAGTCACATGACAGCGCGTCACCTTGTCTAAAACCTTTTTTGACATCAAAGGTCTCGATGAGGTCATTACCGACCTTGATGGAGCAGCGAGCGTTCTCCATCGTCAGCCTGCACAGACGGACAAGTTTGGCAGGAATGTCAAAACTAGACATGGCTCTATAAAGTTCTTCTCTATAGATGCTGTCATAGGCGGCCTTGAAATCGATAAAGAGGTGGTGAGTATCGATTTAGAATTCTTGGGTTTTCTCCAGGATCTGCCAAAGTGTGAAGATTTGATCGATGGTGGACTTTCCTGGCCTGAAACCGCACTGATAGGGTCCAATGTTCATAAAAGGTTTCAGGCGTTCACACAATATCGCAGAAAAGATCTTGTATGCGATGTTGAGGAGACTGATGCCTCTATAATTGGCGCAGTTGAAGGGGTCTCCTTTCTTGTGGATCGGGCAAACGATGCATACACTCATCTGACCAAATATTAGAAATGAGTTGGTGTATGCACTCTACCAATTCATCCCCAGCTGCCTTGAAAAGTTCGGCCGGTAAGCCGTCAGGTCCAGCAGCCTTGTTGGATTTGAGCTTGGATATTGCTATCCTCACTTCATTTTGGTCAGATGGACGGACATTTTGACTATCATCGTCTATGTTGAATGCTTCATTCTGCCTGACAGCGGGATGTTAATCTTCGTCGCCGTTATACAGTCTGGAGAAGTAGTTTTTCCATATTCTCAGCACCGATTGTGATTCTACTACGAGGTTGCCATTTTCATCTCTACAGCTTTCTGTACGGGTATTGCTCCTCTGACACATTCTTTTTACCTTTTGGTAAAACTTCCATACATTGTTCCTGGAGTATAAACTCATAACCCACTTCAATGCATTTGTACTGATCCGCCTGTGAAGTTCGCCTGTTTGAGCTCAGGAAATATCAGCAGGTCTCTCGACTTTGGATCACTTCGTTACTGAAGCAAATCAAATGCTGGTTTCGTTGCATTTGTGTGATCCAGACGTTTATAAGCCTGCCCATCCTCACGATGACTTTGCAACGTTCATTGATATTGCCTCTTTAACAAAGTTCAAATGATATATTCTTTGAACGTGGCAATGCCAGCTGAGCCGGTCGAGATCTATTTTTCGTGAGATGGTTTCTTTAACGTGAAAGCTTCCACGATCTTCGAACGCCTTATTCGATCAACTTTGTAACTCCTGCTGTCATGCAAATCATCTTCATCTCAGTTGAGCGCTGGACGCACAACTGCGGTATAGGGCCTGCCTTTCAACTTAGGGGGCATTTTTCGGTCACAGAAGATAGCGGAATTTTCTCGCCACTTCATCCACCCTACGCTAACGCGATGATTGATGTCGTCATCACAGGTTGTATCGCTATTAAGCATAGATCTCAGATGTTTGAACTTTTCGCACTTGGGAAGTACTGTTCTATTCAAATAAATGTCTGGAATAGGCCTGAATGGATCAGAGAACTGACAACACAAGTACTCTGTCTTCTTTGAACTAATGCGATACCCATATCCCTCCAAAACGTCCACCCATACATCAAGTGCTCACTTATGTAGTTCCACCGTCAGCAAAGAATAATTGATGTACCTTGGGGTCCGTCACTTTACTTTTAAGCAGGAAGTTAAGGACTGCGGTAAAGAGCAAAGGACTTAAGATACTTCCCTGGTGCACCCCGACTTTGATTGGGAAATCTTCGGCTACTCCAGCGGGGCATCTTACTCTTGTCTTTGCTCCTTCGTACATGTCCATGATCATCTGTACATAGGTGTCTGGAACCTCTCGACGTCTTAGCGCGCGCCCATATCAGATCCCGTGGTTTTCTGCCGAAGAATGCCTTTTTAAAATCGACTAATACGACATGCAAATCCTTTAAGGAATCACGATGTTTTTCCATTATGATCCTTATACTTTCGATTGCATCTGTGGTTGATTTACCCGAGATAAACCCGCACTGATCATCAGACAGCCGTATTATTTTTCGCAGTCGGCCACCTAATACCCGCTCAACGATATTCATGGTGTGTGACATCAACTTGATCGAACGGTAGTTATCACAGTTTCGCATATCACCCTTCCCTTTGCATACAGAGAGAAGGTAGCCCTTCTCCATTCATTCAGCATTGGATCACCTCTCATAAATTTGGAGATAAAAATTCTTAGCCATCTGAACCCGATGTCTCCCATCTTTTTCCAGAACTCAGAGGGCATCTCGTCTGGCCCAACTGCTTTCCGTTTTTTTGAGTATTTGACCGCCTCACTAACTTCTTCGACTGTAATGTCGGGTATTTCTTCACTGTTAGTGGTGGCTCTTGGAAAATATAGCCGGGAAAACTGTTCATTCAAAAGCTTTTTCACAATACTGTTGCCACCTCTGCAGAATTTTGTCGCCATCTACAAGAAACTGGTCATGAGTAGTTTCATTTTAAAGGTAAAAGCTCTGCCTACTTTACCTAGTCATCGATAGCCCAACATAATAGCTACACATATCTTCCAGCAAAAAGTAGATTATTCCAAATACGAGAAAGGCTGGGCAAGGAGCGCCTTGGCATTTACTGGAGTGAACAGTACAGGATGGATAAATATGCAAAAAATAATACGGGCGAAATAATTGCGACAGTGTTTTCGAAATTCGGAGAAAGTAAGTATTTTCAAAACCGCGCATAAAAAATATATCAGCAGTTTTCAAGGTCCGCATGGAACTCATATCGCTAAAAAGCGACCCGGAGAGCAATGTAATTCGCTTTGCAATGTACAAATTCCACCCTTAAAAACCAGCCGTCAAATTAAACTAGGACATACAAAACTCGGGCTGGATTCAGAATCATGTCATGTATTTCAGCACCAGAAGTTCCTGACTATTTACGAGATAGGAAGCCCTCTATTAAGATGAAGCCTTACTCTGCAGATAACTTTATGGAAATTGATTCCAAACCCTTCTCAGCAGCGCTAATACAACTGACCTTGCTCCAACTATCATGCCACTTTCAAATGAATTGACAAACCAATTCTTCCCTAGCAAAGATGATTCCCCAACCACCATCGACTCTTGTGGCAGGCAATATCCATTCAACAAACAGTGTACAACATTGTTATCCTTTTTATTCTCCATATTTCACAACACAGCCCCCAAACCCCCACAGTAACAATGCATTATTCAAAATGTAAGCATTTTTCTATTAGCCAACCCAACAAGCACACTGTCTTCCACATGGTATTTACCGAGGAATACATTGCGCCACAATTATCCTCCGAAGGGTTAACAGTGTACTGGCGAGGCCCCAAGGACCATTCTGTGAAGTTCTTGTAAAATACGCCATGCAGTCACAATTCAATAGACTTAGAGGCGCATTATTGCCATGCTAGAGTGAATCTCACTCTCTCGGGCGCTCTTGTAAATAAGAAGACGATTAATTTATTCGTCGGAAATGGATATTCAAATAATTAAAATGAAATACCCACTTCGGGATCGAGGCGGAAAAAAAATAATAAAAAGCCGCTCTCCAATAATGGGGGTGAAAGGTAGGACTTCACCCTCCTCCTTAGGCAGCCATTTTCATTCTTTGAATCGAGAGAAAGGCTGGATAAACACGGAGTGGGTAGGGAAAAAAAGGAGAAAAGGAAAAAAACGCGCATTCAGGAAAAATCTGCAATTTTCCACTCTTAATCCTGCAAATGCGACATTTTCCCTAAGAGGTAGCAGAGGAATAAAAAGAAAATGAAGGACGAGTTCCAACCCCCCATTCAACGGTATTTCTATTTTTTTTTTTTTTTTTTTTTAATTTGTTGATCCTTACGGATGAGCTTTTACAATTACTCCTCGTAATGCCAAAAGAATGAGAAACACAAAAAGGGAGCACGCAGCTCCTGCATGCGGTTGAATAAATACGATAGGACCTAGAAATTGAAGTTATCTAGTATGCGGCGCGCTCTCTCACTACTCACTACACTACGAGAGATGACAAGTCTCTTGTTCATCGTTGTCGTTGTCGTCGTCCTTTTAATGATAGAAATGTTCTTATTAATACTCTCTATATGAGTGTGGGGAAGGGCGCAGGGCGCTATAGCAATAATAGGATGCGAAAATAATAATAATAATCATCATCATCATCCTCATCGTTGTCCTCAGAGAATGGGGAATGGAGAATAGAAGAGAAAGGACTTGAAGCGCATTCATGTGCACTTGCTGTGTCTAGAGATTTGCGTGATGTGATGCGACGATACACCACTCACTCTTCGTTACGTTCATTAGGTGGTCCTTACTACTCATATCATGCAGCAGTAGGTACCCCCAACTCGCTGTAGTTGCACATCCTTTTCAGCATTTGTTCTGTGTATTTCTCTCCGTCTGTGTTTGTGATTTCCCATTCAAATAAAAAATAAATAAAAAAAATAAAAACATCAAGATGTGCAGCAAGAAGTAGATTTTTATGCAATGACAGCGAGTAGGGTTGGGTTTGAAGCATCCTTGCCAGCCTTCGCAGTATGAATGGTACTCTAATGGCGGAATGCTTCAATTTGTCAACTTGTCAAGTGACTGACTCTGTTAGGCACGAACACAACGTACAATTCTCAGTGCTGATGTATCACATTCGCTTATTCCACTCATAAACGTAAGCTACTTTCGCTTTACGTCTTCGGTTCTGTTGGATGTACATGCACTTGATGATTCTGAATTTTAGATGTGCAGTACTTAAGCTGTGTATTATTAAGTAATCCGGGAACACTCTTCACTCAAAGAGAAGATCACATGTCGAGGTTAAGAGGCGCCTACCGAAATGACAGATTAGTATTTGCAAATTATTCCACAGAGAAAAATGTGAAGCATTTTCGTGAAAATTACAGATTTAGAGGATGCTTTTGGGAAAGCGCACTTCGAAATTTTTTTTTTTTCGGTAAAAGTCTTTCGGTTGAGCACATATGAATCGTGCCCTATTGCTGTTCTTACACAGGACTTGAAACTGTTCACGATTGCACCATACTTTCAAACAAAGAAGTGATGAGTACAGCGAGAGATTTCAACGATCATCGCCAACAAGTAATAGGAATGGGGACAGCTTACAACCTTGTGGAATGTGATTTGGTTATAAAGACTTCTAAAGGGTTTTAGACTAACTTTTATGCACGCAGAATCAAATTAGCAAGGCAGCGAGTTCATCGTGCCATGCCCTACTCGTTAATTCGGCAACATCTTGGAGTTACGGGACAAACCCAGAATATGACTTAGTTTGTGATAAACAACTAACAAAAGCCTCGTAGACTTAACATCTTTCGATAGATGGTATTTCTCAAAATTACGACAAAGTCGCACTACTCGTTCCTTAAAAATAATTTGTATGACTAAGCATCCAGTTCAGGTTGCATAAAAAAATTTTAAATTACATATACAGCCCATGGCTGAGACCTTTTCTCAAGATGTCAGCACGAGCGAGGATAGGGGAGATCTAAGAATCTACTTTATTATTTTTTTTTATGACCCTTAGGCCTATGATGATACTAAAAATAAAAACTACCGGTGCGGATTAAAGTATTTAGCACCTTGTTACGGTTTTGGGCAATTTTGCTGCCTACAACGAAATATCAAGAAACCGTATCATTCCACTGCACAAGAAGTGGAGTACATACGAATGTGTTGACTACAGAGTCATCTGCCTATGATGAACCACCTACAAACTCTAATAGAAGAGGATATTGAAGAGGAACAGACAGCCTTTCGCCCAAGGCGACAGACCCAGGTTCACGTATTCAGTTTGAGAACCATAATCGAAAAGAATATCGCGAAGGACAGAGATCTGTGCATAGCGTTCCTAGATCTCAGGTTAGCCTTTGACTCTCCCTAGAAGGTATATTTGGGAAGGACTGTGAGGGACTGTACCCGAACAAAGATAGGTTTCTGGAATGTTAAGACGGTCCTTGACTCGGGAAGCGAAGGTCCTTACAATGCCAGATTCCTCCAATAGGAATAAAGAATTCATGCGATATAAACATGGACATTTTGGGGGTAAGTGAAGTAAGATGGTTAGAAGCGGGCGAGTACCAGTCTCCAACGCGTAACACTGTACTACTCTATTCTGGAAGACCATCCGGAAGTCCGCGGGAATATGGAGTCGGACTACTGCTAACAAGGGCCTAATTTCCTGGCAGCCTCATGGTGATAGGATTTTGACGGCCAGATTCCGGACTAGAGTACGACGCGTCACCATCATACAGTGTTACGCCCCAACGAATAGTTCGTCTGAGGACGAAAAGGAGAGCTTCTACAATCTCTTAAGTGCCGTCTTCAACACAACACCAAATGGAGACATTGTCATAGTGATGGGGGATTTGAATGCCAAGGTAGGCAACGACAACGAAGGGGTCAAACATGTAATCGTGAAGCATGGACTAGGCAACCGCAATGACAACGGCGAAAGGTTTGTGGGTTTCTGCAATGCCAACCGCCTTGTGATAGGTGGTACCATGTTTGAGCACAAGACCTGCCACAAAGTCAGCTGGGTTTCCAATGACAGGCAAGCAACCTCCAACCAAATTGACCATTTTGCTATCATCCGCTGCTTTAGAAGTAGACTCCTGGACGTCCAAAACAGGCGAGGGGCAGATGTGGGGATAGTACGCGATCATCATCTTATGATAGCTACTCTCCAACTACGCACTGCTGCAGTTCGAAGATCCCACGAGAACACAAGAATGCCCAGGTTCAACATCGATAGACTTAGTGATCCATCAGTGCGCCAACAATTAAGGGAACACTTTTCGCAAGGTGTGGAACAATCAGCAGCTCTATGCCCGCAACCACCCAAGACCGTTGGTCTGCTGTGAAAAATGTTCTTACATCTGGTGCTGAAAGAATTGTCGACGGATCGCAGGGAAGACATAGGGCGTGACTTTCCGAGGATACCTGGAGACGGATTGACGAACGAAAACAGCTGAAAGCTCACGTTGCAGCTACCCCAGCAGCAGGGAGAAGAGAGCTAGAGTCCCTATATCGCATGAAGATGAGAGAAGTTCGGCGTAACTACATCAACGCGCTGGCTACAGAAGCAGAAGAAGCAGCACGAAGGTGCGACAGCAGGACCGTCTACAGAATCACGAAAGAGCTGACAGGTGGTCGCAACTCCAGCCAGTGAAAAACCTAGACGGCTCCTTGCTCATTTCGGATAAGGAGCAGCTCAAGAGATGGAAAGAGCATTTTGCTACGGTTTTGAACCCCGTATTCGCTAGCGATATGCTCCCAAATCAAACTGAGATGCCCGAGGTGAGAAGTTCCCGAATACGCACCACGACTAAAGATGAGATCATTACCGCGATCTAGGCACTCAAAACCAACAAGGCGGTAGGACTTGACGGTATTCCAGCAGAGCTCTAACGAGCAGCGCCCACAACATCGGCTAAGCATCTGCTTCCACTTATAGAGAGAGCTTGGGAAGCTAAGAGCTTTCCTAACGAGTGGAAAAAGCGAATGGTTGTCAAGCTTGTTAAGAAAGGAAATTTAATGGAGTGCGGAAACTGGAGGGGTATCTGCGTGCTGCCTGCTGTAGCTAAGATAATAGCTAAAATCACCCTGGAGCGAATTAAACAACATCTCAAAGACACACTCGTTTTTCCGCTCTGGATCCTCCTGTGCCGACCACATCAACACCCTGCGGATTATCATCGAACAGTGTGTTGAATATCGATCGCCACTGCACCTGCTGTTCATCGACTTTGAGAAGGTGTTCGATAGTGTCAACAGGGAGCTTATTTGGCGTGCCTTACGCAGGAGAGGTATTCCCGATAAACTAATTGCTATTATCAAAGCTACATATGAAGGCTCCAAATGTCACGTTCTGCACAGGGGAAGGTTGTCTGAGGAATTTGAGATCCAAAGTGGGGTAAGACAAGGCTGCATTCTTTCACCAATATTATTCCTATTGGTGATTAGCGATGTGCTTCATGCAGCTTTGTCGACGGGAAACGGAGGAATTCGATGGACTCTTGAGTATTGTCTCGACCGATGGTGGAACCGAACTGGATATAGCCAACAGGATCGCCAAAGCAAAGTCCGCGTTCGGGATGTTGTCCAAAATATGGCGTAGCAATGCAATCAGTTTGAGCACCAAAATAAGACTGTTCCGCTCCAACGTTGAATCCGTGCTGCTATATGGTTGCAGCACGTGGAGAGTGACCACTACTATCACCAGAAAGCTGCAAACGGATAGGATTTCGGATTTTCTGCCCCAATCGTATCTCTAACGAACACCTTCACGAGAGAACGGGTCAGGAACCAATAGGCACAATCATCCAACGGCGGAAATGGCAGTGGATTGGTCACACGTTCCGAAAGGGTGACAATTCCATAGCAAACCATGCTATGCAATGGAACCCTCTAACTCAGGATGGCAGAAGACCTGGCGGTCCGAGGAGAACATGGCGCAGAACAGTCGAGAAGGAGGCACGGCAGTTAGAGAAAAGTTGAGGAGAACTCAGACACATTGCCAAAAACCGTACACGATGGCGCGTATTCGTAGTAGATGCCATAAGACCCACAAGGGGATACAGGACATAAGTAAGTGAGGGACTATACCATTACAAAAGGTCGAAAACAGAGGGACAGAGTTAGATCGCTACTCCTTAACAAAATGTTGGATGAAATATACAAGACCTGTTAGCTACGGACTAAAAGAAAGAAGATAGGTGTATAGAGAATGAACCCAGTTGCCATATAGTATACAGACGGTGTCGTACTGATATCAGAAACCTCAGCTCCAACAAGCGATAGAAAAATGTTACGAAGTACAAAAGAAAAAGGCGCCCAGTACTTAGCACAGATGAAAGTAAAATCATGTGGGTGTACAAGAGGTAGAATTACTGAAGACGGTTGACACCTATAAATATTGAGGGACTACTTTAAGTAGGGATGGGAAAAGAGAACGGGAAGTGCTAAACCGAACCAAAAAGATGCAGGTATATGGTATGTACAACGCAGTAACTGTTTCAATCACCACCTACTACTCCAAGAATAGCACCTTAGCAAATTTGAAGTTTTAGAAATAAAACATCTCAAAGGAATTGTCGGCAAGACTCATAGAGTCTGAAATGAGAGAATACGAGCAGAGGTTAATCAAGAGAAGGCAATAAGTGGCGTGATAGAGGAGAAACCACGGAGATAGTTTAGACATGTTCAAAGAATAGAGAGAAAGAATAGAAGTGTAAGTCAAGGACCAAGATGCAAGCCAGTGCGTGGGAAGATAGGCCAGCAAGACGATGGTAATGATGTAATAATAACGTCATGGATTGCTACGCTAATAGTTCATGATTCAAGTCCTGATGTCACGAAATATTTAATTATTTACGAAATTTATGGCAATAATTGGTCCGTAGTTTTTTTGTCTAGGTCGATGTAAGTAGCTGTACAGCTCGTATAGTTCGCCAGTAAATCTTCTCCTCCAAAACCCGTCAACGTCAATTTTCTAAAGCCGTTTTGTTTTTATGACATGAATTTAGCCCACATAGAATCTACGTTCATTAACTTATAAGGAAAAAATTGAGATCAGGATTGTACAGAAATGCTGATGTTCCCAACCTTGCCCTGAATGACATCAACTCACGTGGAGTAATAATTATTATTAGATTAAAATCTACAACGTGGACCCAAAAAAAAAGAAATACGAAATCAATGTCACCTAGATAAGAATTTGAACTGAATTCTTGGAACTGTCCCACAAAAATTGGTTTTGCCAAGCCGAAAGTAAAAGGAAAAGTGTAACTTTTAGTTACACTTTCAGCCAGGACTTAGATAAATCAGTAAAAGCACGTGAGTATCTTGATTATGAGCGTAAAGCAAATCAAATATTTGGGAGATAGACAAACACTGACGCCCAAACAAAAAAATATTTGTTGTTATTTCCAATTTATACTAATTAAAATGAGAGAATAAAGGACAAAAAAAAAGTGGGCGCCGTGGCGTAAGTGGTTAGTGTGTCGGATCGCTACGCATGAGGTTCCAAGTTCGAATCCCAGAGAATACCAAAAAGTTTTTTCACGGTCCCACCTCTCGCGAGCGTCTGACAAACATCCGAGAGTATTGATGTCACGAAAAAGCTTCTCAAATAAAGGACAAAGTTATATTGGTGTAGTGGTTTGAAATACTGATGGGCGCATTCGAATACTGACTGATATAATCGATTATTATCGATTCTTCGAATATCTCGAGACATCTCGAGACATCGTCTGAAATCATTCGAATGACTGGTATACCTACATTCTTCTGTCAAAGCAGCGAGGACGACCGTAAATGGTAAACATCTCGAAAGGGTAAATATCTCGAGACATCGTCTGAAATCATATACCTACATACTTCTGTCGAAGCAGCTAGAATCGATATCAAAACAAAAGCTCGGTTCTTATCTCTCATTTCTCAATTCTAAATTCGTGTAACTACAGGGTAGCATTATATAATCGAATGATCATTCGAGTGTCTTCTCATATGCATATAGCACTTATATCTCGAATGATTATTCAATTATACGGATCACTCGGGTACTTACGAGTATAAAAACAAATAAATAAAGGGCGACAAGATAGCAATGAAGAAAACATAGGCGCCCTAGCGGCCAGTATTGAAGAAGACCCAGAAATGTCGATTCGGCAACGATCAACTGAATTAGCTATCGCCAGAGAGTCAACCCGGCTTATTTTGCGGTTGGATTTGGGCCTACAGCCATATAAGATTGTGTTGACACAAGCTTTGAAGCGCTCCATGCCATACAAGCGACGAAATGCTCAAAGTTGTGAAGGAGAAATTTGGCGACTGGGTCATCTCACGGCGAGCGTTCATCAATTGGCCGCCGCGATCATGCGACTTGACACCACTCGATTATTTTCTCTGGGGCTACGTCAAGTCCTTAGTCTACGCTAGGTTAGTTTAGGTTAGGTAGGGTTATGAGGTTATCATAAAACACTGGGCACTAAAGTGGGCCCATCGCGATCCCTAGGGAACCTTCACGGCAGAAGACCTAAACCCATTCTGCCAAGCAATTAATCTCCCTACAGAATCTGAAGAGATCCTTGTTATGATTCCGGGACCTCACCTCTTCAAGGTTATCGAAGAAGTATCTACCAAGGTGCTTTAGCCTTGACATTCACAGAGTATATGAGTTATATCCTCTGAGACATGTAGGTCGTCGCAGTGCCTACAAACATCCGTATCGGATAACCCTAGTCTCATGGCATGCTTCCTTGGGAGACAGTGGCCAGAGAGTATTCCTATCGCTGTTCTTAGCCTTGATCTATCTAATTTAATTATCTCCCCAGATTTTCTGCGATCTAACACAGGCCACAAGGCCTTAGACACCCTGTGACCATCTAAGTTTGACCATCTTATATTAGCCGTGTCAATGATTTTATCTCGAATAATTCCCTTAGCCACACACCCTGGTGGTTTAATACTACCAATTATCGCTACGTGGGAGCCCTGCTCGTCTTTTAGCCAGCGCGTCGGCTTGCTCGTTGCCTTCGATACCGCAGTGTCCAGGTACCCAACATAATCTGACTCGGTTCTGCGTACATAATGCCCTAAGCACTGTGCGGCAATTCCTGATTATCTCAGGTTTGGTGACATAAGACTCTAACGCCTTTACCGCAGCCTGACTGTCAATGTAGATGGCGATATTCTTATCGGATATTGATCCCATCTCAAGTAATTCCGCAGCTTTAAGTATAGCTAGAACCTCTGCTTGGAACACAGTGCATGTGTCCGGAAGTCTCAGGGTCACCTGTAGGTTCGTATGTATCTCTTGAGTAAATACCTGACCCCGTGCCCTCACTGGTCTTAGAACCATCTGTGTATATTGCAATCTCGTTATGGAAAGAGACTGTCTTCCTTCGCCAGTCCTCTCTAACAGGATACAGTACTTCGTATGGTGTATCGAAGTCTAAGGTGCCAAGTATATCGTCCGATTCGTCAGGGATTCCGGGAAAAGATTCCTTGAGAATGGAGCTATGTCCTATGTTATTAGCCTTGAAGAGACCAACGTAAGTGAGCCAAAGCGCACTGTTGCCACTTGACATTTAATTTGTAGGTCTACTAGTAAAAGATACAGAAAGATCTCGAGTGCAGCCGTAGGTGTTGTGCGTAGAATACCTGTGATGGCAATGCAAGCTGTTCTTTGTACCATGGCCAACATATCCCGTATGTTTTTCGTATTCGTTGCCTTCCACCACACAAGAGCCTCATACGCAAGCATGGGTCTGACTATCATGATGTATAGCCAGTGCATCATTGCGGGCTTCAGGCCCCATTTTTTCCCCGCGGTCCGCTTACAGATGAAAAGAGCATTATAAGCTTTGCGAACTCGTTCCTGTATGTTAAGTTTCCAATTTAGTTTCCTGTCCAGCATTATACCAAGATATCTAGCGCGATCCGAAAGGAAAAGCTCCACCCCTGTTAGCTTAGGCAGTTTGAAGGGTGGTATCTTGTATTTTCTACTGAAAAGTACCAATTCGGTTTTATCCGCGTTGACGTGTAGTCCACACCCTCTAGCCCATTTTTCAAGACTATTAAGAGCTGATTCCATCATTTCACTTAATGTGTCAAGGAACTTGCCCTGAACTAAAATCACCACGTCGTCCGCGTAAGCAGTGACGCTTATGCCTGTGTTGCTTAGTTCTTTAACACGTTGAGTGCCACCATACAATCCGAAAAAAAGTTCCCACAGACCACCTCATTTTTTTTTGTATTAACATTTACACTTTAGGTATTATAATCGGAAATTGATTTTAGAAATGTTTATTTGCTCTTTTATACCTGAATTTTAGCGTTATTATTTTGCGGTGGCACATTGGTCTCGCACGGCCCCCAGGTATGAAGTAAGTGAACATTGGTCTCACAGCCTTAAACCAAGGCAACTCAAACAGTCTGCTGGGTGTATAGCTACGATGGTATGAGATTCAATACATGTTGTGAGTCCAATACAATGCTGCGTAGACAAATGCGTATGAACCAACTGTGAGACCACTGTGGTCTCACGCGGCACAGGTGTCCAAAATTCGTGTGAAGCCACTTTGGCCTTACGTGGCACTCAACGTGTTAAGTATCCCATCGATGACTAGAACCAAGAGAAGGGGTGAGATAACGCCTCACTGGGGAGTCCCCCTGGTAATGAATTTTCTTATTGAACTGTTTCCGATAGTGGAGTTAATGTTTCTAGTGCCCGAGCATATTGCAGAGCCAATTGGTAATGCTTTGCTCGACATTCATAGTTTCTAGGGCCTGTTTGATGCCCCTTCCTTCTACGTTATTGAACGCACCTTCTATATCTAGGAAGGCTGCTAGTGCAAATTCCTTATGGTCTACGCTAACAAGCCAACCACTTTCGACGAGCTCGAGGACAACATTCGAGACGCTATTGCCAGAATAACGCCGTACATATTGGACCGAGTCATCAAAAATTGGACCGACCGCTTGAAGCACTGGCAGCGAAGCCGAGGCGGTTATTTAAATGATGTGCTATTCCACAAATAATGGCATGAATGTAGCTTCAAAATAAAGCCAGAATCAAATTTATATCTCACACGGTTGTTGTTTTATTTCAATTTTTTTTTTCTATCGTTTTCTATCGTCGTCATCTGGCCACCCTGTATTTGGCGCAACAGCTCTTTAGGTTTTAAATGCATGATTTTTTTTGTTTTGGGTTTTAAAAAATCGTATTGTATAGGAATGTAGTCATAGGTGACGTAAAAAATGATTTAAAAAATGCAGGTGATAATATTGAGTATTTATTTTGAAAAAAGTTGTATGTAGACTCTTGGCAACAATATGCGTTTATTACTAAAATTATTGTAGACGTAAACAAATGGTCATATGTAACTGGAATGTAGACAATTGGCAGCAATATGCATTTAAGGGTTAAGTTCCAGGCCCTAGCTTCTCGCAACCACTCATGTTGTGTGCGTTATATTTTTCACACGAATGGAAGGGACCTACAGTTTAGTGCCGTATCCGAAGGGCAATTTGTTTTGAGAAGCTTTCTCGAGACAACAATAGCCTCGGATGTTTGTCAGACGCTTGCGAGAGGTGGGACCGTGAAAACCCTTTTTGGTGTTTTCTGGGATTGGAACTTGGAATCTCATGCGCAGTTGTCCGAAACACGAACCACTTACGCCACGGCGCCTACAGTACCACGAGTACTAATGTCTCGATTCTTTAAATCATTCGATTATGTCCATCACTAGTTTGAGACTCAAGTGACAAAATAGGTTTCAGTATATGCTTACTCCAAAGGTGGTGTCCAAACTAGTCAGGAAAAAATTAGTTGTGATTTTGCATTCAGTTCTGATTTTTAGTATTTGTTTCGAGTACACGTTGAGTTACTCTAGATGATGTATCATCACGACGGGGACCATCATACATACAACTTGAATAAATATACTTCATATTTGAGCCGAAAAATGACCGCTTATTACCCGAACACATTACCACTATACGATACCCACGTCGACTCCGTATCGTTTATCAGTATTGTCCTTAAAATCCAATTTTAGAGAATGGCAATTGCTGCCTAATTCCTGACTCAGAATGCAAATTACATCTAGCCTTAAATAAACACCACATTCGCATGTTTGCTATTTCCATTTCTAGACATTCTTTGGCATACCCTTTTAAAATTTGCTGCGGTTAGATACCATATTGTATGATGTATATTCTATATATATGTTATATGTATAATTTAGTGAAGGCGAATAGGCATTGTTCAATCCTTTATGCAGGTAGTTTTAAATGTTAAAATATCCTCATAGCGTCTTTTTCTTAGCTTAATACTATTTACTCGACGTCGGCTGGAAAATAGCCTTCGTTCGGACTCTAACGTGAACCTCTTGCGAAATAAAACTGCAAGATACAAGAGAATTTTCCATTTACAAACCCATTTCGGAACGTTCATTTCGTACAGTTAGAAAGATGCTGGACTAAGAACTATTGTTTGAATACGTATTTGCAGTCTGTTTTCTGACTCTTTTGTTTAAAAGTTGAAAAAGGAAATCCAAAAAAACTTAGTACAAGACCTTAAGAATATTTCGCTACGGCCTAACCAGTAGCTGCTATGAAGTTACTCACTCCATATACATCTGTACATATATCTAATTTATGTTTCAATCTGTGTTATAGTCAGAAAGCGAAACCACACTGCGATATTGAAGGCAACGAGCAAGCCGACGCGCTGGCTAAAAGAGGAGCGAGGCTCCCACGTAGCGATATAATTGGTAGTATTAAGCCACCAGGGTGTGTGGCTAAGGGAATTATTCGAGATAAAATCATTGACACGGCTAATATAAGATGGTCAAACTTAGATGGTCACAGGGTGTCTAAGGCCTTGTGGCCTGTGTTAGATCGCAGAAAGTCTGGGGAGATAATCAAGTTAGATAAATCGAGGCTAAGAACAGTGATAGGAATACTCTCTGGCCACTGTCTCCTAAGGAGGCATGCCATGAGACTAGGGTTATCCGATACGGATGTTTGTAGGTACTCCGACGACCTACATGTCTCAGAGGATATAACTCATATACTCTGTGAATGTCAAGGAATTGCCAGGACAAGGCTAAAGCACCTTGGTAGATACTTCTTCGATAACCTTGAAGAGGTGAGGTCCCTAAACCATAACAAGGATCTTTTTAGATTCTGTAGGGAGATTTATTGCTTGGGAGAATGGGTTTAGGTCTTCTGCCGTGAAGGTTCCCTAGGGATCGCGATGGGCCCACTTTAGTGCTTAGTGTTTTATGATAACCTCATAACCCTACCTAACGTAACCTAACCTAACCTAGAGTCAGAAATGATCACATTTCTTTTAAATTCCTTATTGACAATGCTTAAGCTGTTCTAGTGATCCTTTCCTAGAATCCTTTCCTTTAGATTATCATACGTAAAACTGGTTTCAAAAAGTTAATAAGCCACTGAAGAGGTCCTACATCTCAATAGTTGGAAACTCAGTATCCATTATTAAAACTTTGTCACACATTCGCTCTTTTTGCATTAGCCCACTGAAACATGTCCTTTTTGTAACTAAACCTCTTGTTCCACACTAATTGTTCTCCTAGATACGAGTATGTACTCATACTATTCTGCATTCGCAATCTACCTCACTGATTAGTGCCTTTTCCTCACTTAATTCCCAAACTACTGTTTGCTCCTTTATCTTCTTTGGCTTTCTCCCTCTCTAGGACAAAATTATATCCTAATGATGTGCTACACCCAATCTTCAAGAGCTGATTACAGAAAACTTTTGTATTCATGTCTCCTCCACCCACACAATGTTTGAGTTACACAGTTCATTCAGGGGAAGCATGCAACGGGAAACTCAAAAACAAATGCTTGTGTCGCAATAAAGAAAAATACTCGCTCACAGAGAAACGGTTGCATTTTGAATCATCACAAAAGGATACTAAGCTGAGTGATGCATCCAAGCGCCACCCACTGCATTTATCATTTCGTCCTGTCGCACTAAAGCATTTGAATTCATCACGATGTCCTGATTCCAAGCTTGTCTGTTGCTTTGTTTTTTTTTTTTTTTTTTGGTTCAGATAATGACATCAAGCATAGTGATCCTTTCGCTTTGTCTGCATGGGTGGTTTTGGGTGAAAAAAGGATCCACATGTGTGCATCCCATTTTTCAATTGCATGAGCAAAAGTACAGAAAAATTTCCATACAAAGGTGAAAGGATCTGTTGAGGATATACAATTTTTTTAGTATATTTCGGACATTTCTGGTCAGGATGTCTGATGAAATGGGCAACTCCCTCGGGGGTGTTTTCCGGCTAGGACACATGTTTGTGCACGTGCCGCTTGTTTCTTTGTCAATCTCTCGGTTATGGCAGCCATCAAATTAAAGAAGAATCTTTTAATTATATACCAAGGATGTGCGTTTCCGTGTAAAGAGTGATTTGCTGTTGTTTTTTCTTTTTTTTTGTCGAAATGGAGAGGAGAGAACAAAAGGATATTTTCCTTTAGTGCTTCGCTTTGTGTTTTGATGAAGCCGGTTTCTTTTTCATTCGAATGGCTGAACAATGTAAACATGGAAGCCGAATGAAGTCCTTGACTTGATTTGTTTTGGAAAATCAGGCACAGGAGGGTTGGTGGGATTTTCGGGTTTTTCGTAAGCATTTATTGAGGGTGCTATAATTGTATCCTAGATGTGAATAAATGGTGTAGGGTGGGAATTATTGAGTATGTATACGTATGGCGTACTAAAGATAACTAAATGGATTGGTGAAGGGAATACATGAAAATTTCATGATAATTGCGATTTTTGTTATTCACTACCACTGAGGGATTTTGACTATCTACTCTTAGTGCTGAGCAGAGCACCCACTGCTAAGGGATTAGAAAAAGGAAAGGAGTTGTGAGTTGCAATCAAAAGAAAAAATGTTAAAGGGCCGTCGATTATTAGACATATGTAAAACTAGTGGCAATAGTCAGCACTTTATATTCACAACTGCTACTTAAGAGATGGGGACCATCCGCCTCCAGCATTTTTCCTACATAGATGCATACATTTTCAATGGTCCGCTAATCCTTCATGAGGGTCGCGGGGATATGATGACCATATGGACTCTCCATCCTTCTCAATCCTTCGCCATTGACTCAAATTCATCAGAAGGAATCCTTAGACGGCTCCAGAAAAAATGTGGGACATGGTCCCACCATCTATTTCTAAGCCTACCGACGGCTCGCTTGCTTGATGGCACGGCAAAGCTTTTCCGGTAATGCCAAACTTGGTGTACATACGTTTGCCGGTAGTGTCCAAAGTAGAGGTTGGATTTTGAGTTGTATGCCATTTTCTTTCTGTCAGACACACAGCGATCTAACTGTCATGTATGGGTACGTTCGTGCGCATATCCGCCGATCTTCATTGTCAGATTATCTGTTTCATGTCAGTGAGTTGAAAAACGGCAATAATTGATGAGCCATTTGCCTTTTCGAACGGGCCCACATGGCGATTTGGTAATGGAGTGGTACTCCTTCCAGCAACGCGTACATTATAAAAACGAGGAATATTCTGTAAAAATGGTTAAAAAAGTTCGTGAAGAAAACTAAAGCAATACTGCTGTGAAACTATGTGTAGGTGAGAGCCCGTTCGTCAACCTGCGAAGAAATTAAAAACCCGTCGCTCAATTTTACAGAATGATTTGCATTTGTATGCAGTATTGACACACAGGAACTAAAGCCTGAAGATCATTTGCAGGGCTATACACCTACCAATCGGATGCTGGAGGAAAAACGGTTAGTTACTTACTTACTCGTACTTATATGGCGCTACAGTCCGGGGTGGACCTGAGCCTCAACCAACAAACCTCTCCAGCCAGCCCGGTTACGAGACAGCTGCCTAAAGTTGGGCACATCAAGTTGGTTGAGGTCCCCCTCCACTTGTTTGCGCCACCTACCGCGAAGTCGTCTTCTACTGCGTCGTCCATCCGGGGTGGATTCGAAGACTTTCTTAGCGGGAACATTGGGCCCCATCCGCTCTAAATGACCCAGCCATCTTAGTCGCTGTATTTGAACTCTTCTGGCTAAGTCGATGTCCTTTTACAAGCCGTATAGTTCGGCATTGTACCTTCTTCTCCACTCACCGTTTATGCAGACGGGACCAAAGATCGCTCGAAAAACTTTTCTCTCGAAATAACCAAGGCCATCCTCATCCGGTTTTGTCAAGGCCCATGCCTCTGCGCCATACAGCAGGACTGGGATGATTAGTGTCTTATAAAGAGTTATCTTGGTAGTTCGAGATATGGCTTTGCTACTCAATTGCCGTTTTAGCGCATAGAAACAACGATTGGCAAGAGTAATTCTTCGTGCGATCTCCCTACTGATGTCATTTGAGGCGTTCACCATAGAGCCTAGGTAGACAAAATCCTTTACTACCTCAAAATTATATGTGCCTATTGTGGCGTTCTGTCGAAGACGCCGATGTTGAGTGTACTTTTTCGTAGACAGCATATATTTTGTTTTGCTTTCATTAACCGCTAGACCCATCTTTGCTGCTTCGGTCTCAATACTCGTAAATGCCCCATTGGACGGCCCGCTGAGTTCTTCCGGTTATGTCAATGTCATCGGCATAAGCGAGTAGTTGTACAGACTTGTAAAAGATTGTACCTCCGGGGTTGGCTTGTGAGTTTCGTACAATTCCTCAAGTATTATGTTAAAGAGATCGCATGATAGCGCGTCACCTTGTCTAAGACCTTTTTGATATCGAACCCCTTGATATCGAACGGTTCAGTGATGTTCTTACCAACTTTGATGGAGCAGCGAGAGTTCTCCTTCCTTATTCTGCACAAACGGACGAGCTTGGCAGGGATGCCAAGACTAGACATGGCTTTGTATAGCTCGTCTCTATACACGCTATCATAGGCAACTTTGAAATCGATAAAGAGGTGGTGCATATCGATTTTATATTCACGGGTCTTTTCCTAGATCGGCCATAGTGTGAATATTTGGTCAATGGTGGACATTCCCTGCCTGAAACCGCACTGCTAAGGACCTATTAGGTTGTCGACGATCGGTTTCAGGCATTCACATAGTTCACATAGTTTCAGGCGTTCACATAGTACAGGATCTTATACGCGATGTTGAGGAGACTTATACCTTTGTAGTTGGTGCAGTTCAGAGGGTCTCCTTTCTTCAGGATCGGGCAAACGATGCTGAGGTTCCATTCATCGGGCATACTTTCGTCCGACCAGATTTTACAGATGAGCTGGTGCATGCTCCTTACCAACTCATCTCCTCCTGCCTTGAAAAGTTCAGCGGCAAGGCCGTCGGCTCCAGCAGCTTTATTGGATTCATAGGCGGCCTTGAAATCGATAAAGAGGTGGTGAGTATCGATTTGGAATTCTTTTGTTTTCTCCAGGATCTGCCGAAGTGTGAAGATTTGATCGATGGGGGACTTTCCTGGCCTGAAACCGCACTGATAGGGTCCAATCAGGCTGTTGATAAAAGGTTTCAGGCGTTCACACAATATCGCAGAAAAGATCTTATATGCGATGTTGAGGAGACTGATGCCTTTATAATTGGCGCAGTTGAGTGGGTCTCCTTTCTTGTGGATCGGGCAAACGATGCTGAGGTTCCATTCATCAGGCATACACTCGTCTGACCAAATGTTAGAGATGAGTTGGTGTATGCACTCCACCAATTCATCCCCAGCTGCCTTGAAAAGTTCGGCCGGTAAGCCGTCAGATCCAGCAGCCTTGTTCGATTTTAGCTTGGATATTGCTATCCTCACTTCGTTTTGATCAGGTGGACGGAAATTTTAACTATCATCGTCTATGTTGAATAGGTCATTCTGCCTAACAGCGGGATGTTGGTCTTCGTCGCCGTTATACAGTCTGCAGAAGTAGTTTTTCCATATTCTCAGCACCGACTGTGATTCTACTACGAGGTTTCCATTTTCATCTCTACAGGTTTCTGTACGGGTATTGCTTCTCCGACACGTTCTTTTTACCTTTTGGTAAAACTTCCGTACATTGTTCCTGGAGTATAAACTCTCAATATTCTCGAACGCGCGCTTCTCATGCTCTTTCTTCTTCTTTTGGAGAAGACGATGTTCTTCCCGTCTCTTTTGCTCGTAGAGCTCACGAGCAGCTCTCGTCTTCCTTTGCAGCGCCACCTTGTATGCCTCTTGTTTTGCTGCATGCACTCGCCGGCATTCTTCGTCAAACCAGGGGTTTCGCGGTGTTGGGCGAGCGAGACCCAGCACATCAGTGGCGGCGTTTCTAATGTCATGTTGGCATCGTTGCCACTGGTCTTCGGCACTTGATGCTGGCGGCATAGGGGTGATTGAGAGATTTCGGGATACGCGTTCAGCGAAGAGTCTGGCGGTCTCTTGCGATTGTAGCTTTTCGACGTTAAATTTTCTCACAGTGATTCTTCTTTGTTGCTCAGATTGAGATATCCGCATTCGTACCTTGGCTACAACAAGGTAATGATCCGTGTCTATGTTGGCCGCTCGGAAGGTGCGGACATCCAGTATACTGGAGGCATGCCTTGCTTTGATCGCAATATGATCAATTTGGTTGATCGTTACATGATCATTGGAACGCCAGGTCTGCTTATGAATATCAAGATGAGGAAACCATGTGCTTGCTATGGTGACATTTCGCTCCACAGCGAACTCAATTAGCCTTTCAGACGTGGTGTCGTGTAGGCTAAGCTTACCGACTGCCCTACCAAAGACGTCCTCCTTTCCTATTTTGGCGTTAAAATCGCCCAATACGATTTTAACGTCGTATTTAAGACATTGCTCGTATGTTTTGTCGAGGAGCTCGTAGAAACACTCTTTGGTGGCAAGGTCCTTTTCTTCCGTGGGGGCATGAACACATATTAGGCTTATGTTAGCGAATTTAGCCTTGATCCGGATAGTCATAATATGCTCGCTTACGTGTCGGAAGCTTAAGACTTCTTGCCTAAGTCTGCCGCGTATGACAAATCCGCATCCGAATAAGCGTTGCCTGTTGCCTCTGTAGCAATCACCGTAGTAGATGTCACAGTTTTGCATCCTCTTGTCCGGCCCGTCCCATCGCACTTCCTGGATGGCGGTAATATCTGCTTTATAGCAGTCTAGGGCATCTGCTAGTTGTTCGGCTGCACGTGGTCTGTAAAGGGACAGAACATTCCGCGTACAGATCCGAAGGTTGTTGTCCTTATTTCGTTTGCTGGGGTCGTCATTAGTTGAGTCATCCTTATCCGAGGCTTTTGGTTGTTTCGGAACCATCGATTTTTCATGTGGTAGGGAAGTTACCCCGTCGGCACAACCCCCAACCTGGAGGCCCAGTTCCTTAATTATTCCCTTAGGTCGAGAGGCCGGGTACACCGGGGCCAATGGTCCACTACGGGAGTATGAGCGCTGCCGTTGAAGATACTGACCAACATTGGAAATTCCTTACCGACTTGTGATCCGAATACGTCGAAGCAGTTCGCGCAAGGTATTCACTAAGTTCAACCTAACTGGAACTATAGACGCCACCGTTGACTCCGTCTAAGGAATTCGTCAGCTTCCGTCTGAAACAGGAAGAAGTGCTCTAGTGAGAAAGCAACCATTAAAGGCTGTAAACCACAAGAATTATTCTATTCCATCAAATTCTAGAAGGCCTATCACGACAGTAACTAGCGACATCGAGCTAATAAAAAAGATTCGCACCAGCATCTTAGATGACTAGGACACGTTCAGTGTACAGACACTAGCGCTAGAGGGACAACGCAATAGTGGAAGAGGTCGCATTCGGTGGCGCAAGCAGTCGGAAAGGAACCTGAACCAACTTTGCCAGCAGTAGTTTTTTATTTTGCCTTGAAAGCCTGCATGCATTATGTTCCCCTGCGGCACCACCAGTCTGCGGTTTCCTTTTCTGTTATACCTGCTTGACAGGTTGTGGTGGGCGAGGAAGGCGAGTACGAGTCAGCTAATACAATATATCATGAGGAGTGGATGTAACAAAGCGCACCCTTGGCAGAGTCCAACGCTCACAGTAAAAGTTGTTACTCTAAAGCCGTTTATCTGAACACAGCGCCTGTAGTTTGTATATAAAGACCGAATGGTCCTTAACAGTAAACCATCAATTCCATACTCCTGCAAAAGACTCCAGCGTTTGACTTCAGGATCCCGATCATACGCCTTCTTCAAATCCACAAAATTTCTGTAGAAAGTTTTGGCATTGTATGTATACTTCATTCGTAGCTCCAGCTGGTTCTAGAGACAATTTCTATATACTCGTAATACTCAGATCCTTGTGATATCACGAACAGATAGCTTCATTTCATAGACGATGAGGGATATGTGGTCTTGTCATGTTTCACCAGAGTTGTCCCTGACACTAATAACATATATGATCGTCCGTTTGAAGCTATGGTACATTAGGCATATTATTTTCAAAAAAATCCTTTAGTTGTGTTTTCTTCGCATTTAAATCCAATTAATTTGGTTTCCCTTATTTTCTGTAGAATTTGGTTTCCCTTATTTTAATTAATCGACTGGACTTACTCGCATCTCTGAATATGTAAAGTGATTGCATTCACGGGCATGCATGAGTAGAAATAAAGTTGACGAAAAAATAGACTCCTGGGGCAAACTAATCGCAATCGTTTCCTTTGAAAGAAAATGTCCAACTCCCTCGTTAACGCATTAACATCCTTTCTAATTCCTCAGTGGGCCACCAAAGTATAACTGAGAACAAAATCCAATTTCTATCATCAGTAGATAGCATTCAACTTCAAATAATCGCCGAAAACTGAGCCCATTAATACCATTTCCATTGCCATGTGCACTTAATCACTTAATAAGTTTTAACTTTCCACTTATAACACAAATCCTCACATCCCCCTGCTACATAACACCATTCATCTTCCACACCTCAATATACATATTAAGACACACAAAGCAGAGCAGCAGCATGAGAAAATCAAAATGAAATCCTCTCCCTGAAATCAAAATGGCGAAAATGTCTTTTTGTCTCTCCATACCATCCATCCCCTCAAGGACCATTTGATTCGTATACCATAATATACACATGATGCCACCCGGACGACAACGACGACGACGACGAGCGAGTAACATAGGAAAAGGACGATGCGACATTTTTCTTTTTGCTCCTGTTCATGCGCATACTTTGTCACCCTCTAAGAATCTTATACGGATATGTACATAAAAAAAGAGGGAAGAAAAAATTATCGAATGCCTACTTCTATGCTTCCTCTAAGGATTCAGAGAAACAATGATACGTCGTCTTGGACAAAAGCGCAAAAAAGTGCTTTGTCAGGCTTTTCATTCCGTTTTTGATTTATTAAAGAGGGAAAATCCGAATATTAAAAAAAAAAACCAAGTAATTGAAATGTAATCCTTATTTACCAATGCACTTGGCGGAGTCAATTTGTTAATGCTTATGGGAGGAGATGGTTAGCAGTTCTGTGCTTTGGTGACTATGAGTCAATGTAATCTGACATTAGAAGTGCCATGGTATAAGATTTTGTCATTCATCTCTCAGGGGCTTAAGTAAGCCTATTTTTTATCGAGACAGGAAAACGCTTCACTGGAACACTCAGACGCACCATTGTACTAGCAGGAAGCAAAAACACTGATTTCTCATTTGAGTGACATTTTCCAGTCTTCAAGCAAGCATTTCAGTGATGTACAATACTAGAGCTTACAGTACCAGCACTCACCGCATCAGTATCGAAGGTCTGCCAACTTATATGTACGAGCATCACAGATTGTAGTGTCTGTCCTAGGCCTAGTGCGTTAAGATGCTTAACAAAATCGAAGTGGCCTGTCAAGACCCCAATAAGTTTTATGCACTCATTTCTGCTGAGAGACAGCAAGAATGCAGCGAATTTCTTAAAAATGCCCAGGAGCATCCATTTTGCCGTTCGTCAGAGTCATGCCACACACAATTTGTATTCGTAAAAAACCCAATCCTCTGTGGAAGACCTGGACAGGTTCAGTTCCTATGAAGTCTTCCTCTGAGCATTGCCCAGGAATCTATTCGAAGATCTCATTCCCCATGATCCCAGTGTGACCTGTGTCGGAGAAGGGAATCAAAAAACTCAATTTTATGGCCGAATTTGGAGTTTTTACATTTAAGACTTCAGAAGTGGTTAAAGGATTGAGCAAGGCCTTGAGTGCAAATTTATTGTCACTACAGACATAAATACTCCGACCTAACGAAAGCCAATCCGGAACACAAGGAAAGTGCAATAGCAGAAGTTCTCGTATTATTGTGTCAGACGGCATATCCATGAGACCGGCGACGTAACAGAAGTGCTAGGTTAGGTTAGGTTAAAGGGGTTAGCTGCATCGAATTGGTGCAGCCTGCACTCGGATCTCAAAAGTATCCATTATGCTCCCCTGATGTGGAAACTCCTGGCTGAAACACTGAAAAGTTAGAAAAAAGAAACAAATTAGCTAGAGTTCTGTGGTGTTGGAGCGGCCTCTTCGAAACCATCCTGAAGAGGTTATGAATTTCAGGATGGTGGTTGGTGGCTTATCAGACAGATTACCCAGGTGATTGAAGAAGTACTCCCCGAGGGCCGTCTTTCTGGTGTTGCAGAGACTGGGGCATTTGCATAGGAAGTGATCCGTATCCTCTTCTGCGTCTGTGTTGCCGCAGCCTCTGCAAAGTTCT
Organism: Brachypalpus laphriformis; assembly: GCA_945910035.1. Taxonomy (NCBI): domain Eukaryota; kingdom Metazoa; phylum Arthropoda; class Insecta; order Diptera; family Syrphidae; genus Brachypalpus; species Brachypalpus laphriformis. The sequence goes on along the minus strand of OX246753.1, from coordinate 111,459,951 downwards.
TCTGTACTTAGCCGCATTCTTATTCGGTGGACCGCCAAAAGGTTGTAGCCGGTAGTGATTCCTATAAGAAGCGCCAAGTTTTGTCTACTTTGAGTAAGGATAAGCTTGGTTTTCGTATTGTCGTGTTTTGTCCAGATGTTTCTGGAGACGCGCCATGCTGGAAGTGCTCTCTATCTTTCGTCTACTAGTCGTATGAAGTCAAATTCTAGGGGTGGAAGGACTGAGTTTTGAACCATTACAGGACTTGTTCTGATCCCTTTCTTGCTAGTTCGTCTGCCATTTCGTTCCCTAGAATTCCTTTGTGTCCTGGAACCCACCAGAGTGTAACATGGTGGCTATCGGTCAGCGTTTTAAGCTCCTCGCGGCAGCGTTTTATTAGCTTTGATTTGATTGCCGTGGATGAGACAGCTTTTATAGCAGCTTGACTATCTATGTAAATGTCAATCTCTTTTCTAGTAACAAACTTCGCGGAAAGTTCTCGTGCCCCCCTCAGCTATCGCTTGGAACACACTGCCGTGGTTCGGAACTCTTAGTGATATTGCAACGTCGGGTTCTGCTGAGTATATGCCCGAACCCACTCCTTCGTTTATTTTGGACCTGTCAGTGAAGATAGAAATACTATACGGATTAATGGCTCCACCGTCTGCCCAGTGTTTCCTTAAAGGGATGACCGTTCTGACGTTTAGGCTGAAGCCGGGGGATGGCGGAAGATAGTCTGTAGTGGCGTCCAGGTGAGCCCACCTTGCAATAGTACGGTGGCCTATGTGACCCCTTCTCCACAAGTTGGATTCTTTTAGGAGTATGACACTCATCGCGGCTGATTTATTAACGTATAGGCCCAGTGGAATCAGAGCGAGTATTGTTTCAAGGGCTTCGGTCGGGGTGGTTCTTATGGCACCAGTGGATGCTATGCAAGCAAGTCGCGGGATTACTTGTTAGTTCTTTAAGATATGTGACTTTCTCTGCTATTAACCACTAGACAATGCACCCATATGTATATGTTAGAATGGGTCTGACTATGGCAGTGTACATCCAATAGATGATGCAATGTACGCTTTCCTTATTCTTTCATTTGTGTTATCTCTCCAGCTTAGTTTGCGGTCAAGTATGCACCCTAAATACCGTGCTTTGTCCGAGACTTGTATTGTAGTACCATCGAGTCGTAGGAGTCGAAAAGCTGGAATTTTTCTTTTATTGGTGAAAAGGCCCACCTATGTTTTCGCTGGGTTGACGTTCAGTCCACAACTTTTCGACCAGTTATGGAAATTGTTTAGGGCCGATTGTAGAAGTTCGGTGATTGTATCGAGGAATTCGCCGGACATTAATAGAACGATGTCATCTGCATAAGCAACAACTTTTACTCCACTATGTCCTAATTTCAAAAGGATGTCGTTTGCGACTAGAGTCCATAGTGGAGGAGATAAGACTCCTCCTTGCGGGGTTCCCCTAGAGGCGAGTGCATTTACATGACTGCCACCTAACTCCGAGTTGATGTGTCTCGTCTTGAGCATACATTCTATCCAGTCGGAGAGTGCGGAATCTACTCTGAGTCGGTCTAGTGATAGTCATATCGATTTAGTTTCACATTGTTAAAAGCTCCTTCCACGTCTAAAAAGGCCGCTAGTGTGTATTCTTTGTGGTAGAGTGATTACTCAATCATTGCTACCACTTCGTGCAGGGCTGTTTCGACAGGGCTGCTACTTTGTAGCATCATGAGGAAGATACTCGTACCATCTGGGCCGGGCGTCTTGTATGAAGAAAAGGAGTCAATTGCCCATTTCAATTTATAATCATCCAATGCATCAGTGCCTCCTTTCTCCCTAGCCCCTCATCCTTAATGCTCACGCTATGTATCAAAATACATTAAAAGGGTAGTCATAACCCCTTCAGCGTGATTAAATTATAAAAAAAAAAAAAAATAAATCTCGGCGAATAGAGTGTGATTTTCGTCAACTTCTGAGTCCTGTGTTGTTGCTGCCTCTGTACTGGGATCTACAATATTACACCCTGGGAAGTGTGTCCTAGGGTCTCGGCACATGATTCTGTTCAGGTATCATCTGGTTTCTTGATGAATCCTGGGGCCGAATGATCCTTTGACAGCACTTTGCTGCGTCTTTGGTCGATTCAATCTCGTTGCAAAATGTGATCCATGAGGTTCTTTTTGCGTAGATCGTCTTTTTCTTGAAGATTCCCTAACTTTCTTTATAAGGTTCCGTCTGCGTGATTCCTGGTGCACTTTGCCATATCATAAAGTTTCCTGGTATTAGTACACAAGGTTGAGAGCTCACTAGACTACCATGTGGGGTTGAGAACATAAATGTGATGCAAGAGTTTCTCAAAAACATAAAATGACCTTGGCATACGGCCCAAAACTGTAGGCACTAACTGTAGCGATGTGCGGAAGAGGCCACACGCGTATTTCGATTCAACTGATAGACAGACGGGACGCAACTATAAATTTCCTCCGAACAATTATGGTGGTAGTACCGGTACAAGAGCGCTAAGCATCCAACATTCCGGCGGTGTTCCAGCGAAGGGATTTGGGTACAAATTGACTGATCACCAATCAATCTACACGCTTGACGCTGAACACGATCTAGTAAACTCAAACATATGGCAGGAGCACTCGCCCAAATATGCGAGTTATATTCAAGTTTATATATATAAGTTTCAGATGAATATATGCTCTATAGATAGTAGCCAAATCTGTAGGACTACCAGCTTGAGCAGCATCTGAAATCTGTTGATTCCAGTGGAGTTCTGAGCTTACAAGCCATCAAATTCCTCAATGTCAACTCCATTCATTTTTAATTTCGCTACATTAGTGTTCTGCTTCAGAGATAGGAGACAGAATTGCATTTTTGACGAGTTGAACTCAACTCGGTTTTTCCCACCCCAGTTAATGATAGCATCAATATCAGAGTTGAGTTCGGTCGACATTCGCTGTAGCTGGGATTCTACAGCTTGAAGCCCTTCCGTGGAGTCGTTAGAGAATAAGGAAAGTCAAGGGTACTATCGCCCGCGAAGGATTGTTGGATTGCGAGTAAGAGAAAGAAGGCCATTGATAAATATCAGAAACCGGGTCGGAGAGAGGACTGAACCTTGGGTACTGGGACGATTACAAATGTTCTAACAGTTCCGGAAATTTATGGAAAAAAATCGAAGAGGGCACACAGGAAGAGTGACAACGGTACGGGAAATTAGGTCTATATAACTTGAGGCAACAAACTCTGCTGCGTCCGCTTGGCAAATCAAAGAGAAAGTTGGGACTTCAGCCACTGTCCACATTTCCGACGGCAAAAACCGAAGAAAAAGTCAAGTTAACTTCACCGTCATAGAGATGCGATACTGGCATTGTCCTGAGTTCATTTGAGTTGGAAGAAAGTGGAAAAATGTTATTTTTTTTTTTTAGACAAGAAACAAATTAGTTTAGATGGGTCCGATTGCTTCCAATATTACTTCTACGATTTAAGGAAATCGGAGAAGTTCCTGTCCTTCCGTCACACTTCTGTTTCATACAGCAGGATGTGTTAAGCAGTGATTTAAAGATGGTTGGTCGGTTAGAATGGGCCCTCGATGAAGGGTTCTCTCGTAAAGATGTTCGTTAGAGATACGATTGGGCCAGAAAATCCTTAAGATATTGCGCAGGCACCTATTAACGAACGTTTGTAGCTTTCTGGTGATAGTAGTGGTCACTCTCCACGTCCTGCATCCATATAACAGCACGGATTCAACGTCGGAGCGAGACAGTCTTAGCTTGGTGTTTAAACTAATTGCATTGCTTCGTCATATTTGTCCCGAACGCGGACTTTGCTTTGCGATTTTAGCCATGCAGGTCTTTGAAAGAGTATTTAACCAGGGTGGCCTTCCTAATGTTACCGAGCGCAGGACAAGCGCATAGGAGGTGACTGGTGGTCTCTTCTTCCCCTTCATTCCTACATCTTCTGCAGAAGTCATTATAGGGGATGCCTAGTTTTTGGACATGCCATCCTATGACGCAGCATTCGGTGAGAACGTTTGTTATTTTGAAAAGGGTTCATGTCTTGTGTTACAGGAGTCCGATAGACCGGGATTTGTTAAGTGTTGGCCGGTGTTACATTGGCCTAGATGTTGCCATCGGTAATTGGCCACCTTCCCCGCGTAGATTTGAGTATAGTACTTAACATAAAATGTTGGCGCTTCAATGTCGTCGTCAGTTGCACAATTCCCCGGTATGTCACAGTGACCTGGTACCCAGCAAAGGATGAACTTGTACTATCCAGCTATTTCGTTAAGAGACACGCGGCAGTGTTTCACTTCCTTAGATCTCGTAGTGCTGGATGCGAGGGATTTGATGGTTGCTTGACTGTCGACGTAAATAACAATATCCGGATGTTGATAGTGTATTAGCCGCTAGCCATCGGCTTGGCCTACCGCGATAATTTGGGCTTGAAAAACGCTGCAATGGTTTGGAAGGCTAAAAGATAGGTGTGTATCCAGATCTTCTGAGAAGATTCCAGCACCGACTCCGTCCTTGGTTTTGGAACCGTCCGTGAAAACTGACAGTGATTCATTGTATAGGACATCGCGTGGCTTCCACTCAATTCTGTCCGGTATTGAGTGTATGTTGCCCGTGTTGAAGTCATATTCAGCGGGCAGGTGGTCAGTACAATTGGGGAGATGACGGTGGATCGAAAGTATTTTGGCCTGTCCCGTGTGTTAGGTCAGGTTAGGTGGATGGGTGCCTTGTGACAAAGGAATCACTGCTCACTTAGACCAACAGTTCGGGTCCATTGTACCCAAATTATTTAACCCTGGAAACGCTGTAAAGTAAGTCCGCTGTTATAGCCACCCGAATAGAGATATGAATCTCAGGATGTCCGACAGCTCCGAAAAGAAGTAACTACCAGGGGGAAAATCACGTAACTTTTCAGACGATCATCGTTTGAACGATAGCAACCGACGAATGGAAAAAATGTTGCATATTATAGCGGTTAATATTTCCCTACCACAGTTGGTTGCGCACTGTTGGCTGTATAACGCCTAAATGTATGTTTGAACTATAGCGAAAACCGCAATCGTCAATACGCAACAATTTTTCTCATCAGTCGATTACTATCGTCTGAAAAGTTACGTGATTTGCACCCAGGAGTCCTCATTCTTCTGACGAATAGGGCAGGACAATCACACAGCAGGTGACGAACAGATTCAATCCTTTATTCGTCCCTGCAACTTCTAAAATAGTCGTTATGCAGCACACCGAATCGTTCAGCACGAATGCCAGTGGCACAGTGACCAGTAATTAGGCCAAAAACAACCCGTGCGTTATAACGACTAAGTTTTACAAGTGATGTTGATCTCTTCTTGCTGAAGGCCGGCCATAGCGCCCTGGCCGTTACGCATGTTTCCAGATGAACCCAGTGTGTGTTTGCTCGACCGGTGGCTTCATCTTCTATCCTCTTCCATAAGGAACTCATTGGGGTTACTTCAAAAGGGAATGCCCGCGATGAGTGCAGCGCCGACTCTTTCCTAGCAAGCTTGTCAGCCCTTTCGTTTCTTTTGATATCCATATGCCCTGGTGCCCAGCAGAGGGTCACCGCATTGGCTCTAGATATCTCATTTAAGAGTGATTTGCGGGTTCTCACAAGCCTCGACCTAATTACAGCATAGTCCAGAGCCTTAACGGCTGCCTGGCTGTCTATATAGACAGTAATCGTTTTACCAACGATATTACTCTCGCGTATAATTTCAGCAGCCTCTATGATGGCTGTGACTTCGGCCTAAAAGACCATCATTCATTCTAAAGGAGTGGTTTTTTCCTAGGGATTCACAATAAACTCCGGCTCCCGTGCCAACATCCATCTTAGAACCGTCGGTATACAACGCCAGCTCCTTTCTCTTTACGATTCTTTGGTTCTTCCAGTACATTCTGTCGGGTACTGGATCAGGGATCGGGTTCATGTGATCAGTTTCTGTCAATCCACTAGTAGTCGTCCATCGGGACAAAATGGAGACATGGCCGTAAAGGTTCGATGACCACAATCGCACTTCTCTCAGTCTTACAGTGGTTTTGGCTGCCAGCCCGCTACAGTACACATCAGCCGAATGAAACTAAGCTTGGTTTCCATTGCCGCTGTTGGTGTTGTTCTCATTGATCCCATGACTCCGATGCACGCCGCCATCTGGATTTTGATTAGGTTTGAAAGCTAGTATTGCTTCTCAAGTATCATCCACCATACTAGTGAACCATATGTGAGATGAGAATGGGCCTTACTACCGTCATTATATTCAGTACACCGCAGCTGGTTTGAAGCCCCACGTATTACTCAATGCTACGCTTGCTTTTTTCATGCGTTCGGCAATGTTATCCTTCCAGTTTAGTTTGAAATCTAGAATTACGCCCAGGTGCCGAGCTAAACTTGAGATACTTATTTCAATACCACCGATATTTGGGGGTCTGAAGGTAGTTATTGATCTCTTCTTAGTGAAAAGAACTACCGACATCTTTGAGGGATTCACTCCTAGCTCTTTGCTACTGACCCAGTTATCTACTAGTTGTAGTATGAGATTAAGTCTTTCAGTTAGGACTGGAGGAAATTTTCCCGAAACCAGGATAACCACATCGTCGGCATAGGCCGTCGCGTTGAAGCCGTTTCCCTTCAGTATTACCAAGATCTCATCCACTACAAGGAGCCATATTAGAGGAGACAGAACTCCGCCTTGGGGGTTCCTCTGCAGACCCTTCTCCGGATAGTTCTTGCGTTGAGTATATAATTCTTCTCACTTGTGTTGCTCATTGCACTTTTTGGAGCCTCTCAGTCTTATTGCCGAGCCGTGATTTCAAGATAATAAACGGATGTTTTGGACTGGCCACCCCGATCAAAACATAATAGAAAATGTTAACTGATGGCTTTCACGAAAAAGAAAGGACCAATAAGTTTCTTCTATCTACATTTTTCAACTTAAGTTGCTTCAGATATGGAATTTAGATTTCCGATTTCCAAAGTATGGACAGATGGCGCCGAGGTCTAGCTGCATATCAATTCAAAGCAATATGACCAAATGGCCCTGGACGAATGAATCCACAATGTTTTGCAATTTCGAATGTCTTCTTAGCAGACTATGTCATTTGATCTTCTTAAACGTCTTGAGTCTTAAGAGCAACCCTTTCGATACAACTCAATAATCCTTTTGTCTTTTCCATTCTTCTAAACAATTAACTTTCGTCTACCAACCTGATTAGGAGCTTAAAATATCACAAATATTATCAGCAACAATACCAACGACTGATTAATCGCCCAAGATACGAGATCCTCTTTTCCTTCTCCATTTACCTGCTTGAATGGCGGCTTGTCAAATCACGTGCTAAGCCAGGATTACGCGATTCAAGAAGGTGAACAAGTCCAAACAACATCATGATCGTCGCACAAAAGCAAAGAACGGATTCGAAACGGTGCGACTTGATTAGGATCTTAGTTATTCAACTTTTCAAAGGCTTACCCAAAAGGACGAAGAAAACGTTATCGTTGGGTGCCCTGCTTTTTATTCAACGTGTACACGAAACTCTGCGTATCACAATGGAAATCAGATATTCTTGTGTGATTTCCTTTTTTGTGTATCTCAAGTACTGGTAAAGTACCAACGTTACCGCAAGATTCTTTCTTAGCGCTCAATCGTTTCCTTGGGTGTACACTCAACAAGAAGGAGTTTCGTGTAAAGTTTGCCTGAGTATGTGTTGTTCAGGAATCTGTTCTTTTTTCTTTCCTTTTACTCTCTAAGTAGTTATTGCATATTTCCTTTTTATCCTTAAGAATGGGAGAAAGAAAAAAAAATAACCTCGTCTCTCTATTTGTTTGAGACAGCCAGCGGTGTCTTGTCAGTCAGTCGTCATCGTATCCTCTAGTTTCTAGCTCAAGGGTGGATCTGAGTCCTTTCTAAATCAGAATTTCTTGTTTGTGTACTCCTTACGCAACAATAGTAATGAAATGCCTAACAATGAATGTAATAACAGATGAAACATTGAGAGATAGACATTCCCTTTGCTGCAAGGATTTCGTTTCTTTCTTTCCTTATCTGTGTTTTCTTTTGTACAATGCGAATTGGGTCGAGTAGGTGCAATTAAAATGTTTTTTTTTTTTTTTGCCAGCAGCGCAATTGTAAATTAGCGGAAATGTTTGATTGGGATCAGTTTTTTTCTTCTTCAAAAATAAACACCGAGAAACAGCTGTGTTGGGAATAGTTGGTATTAGGATTTCGCGCCCCGTGGCTAATTGCCGGTGGCTGTTTGAAAACAGGGATGAATTGAATATATTAAGACAATCATGAGATTGACGCTCGGTGGTATACATAGATTATCATCTGTCGAAATAGAAACATTTTCAAAGATGGAAATAACATTGTTAAAATACATTTGAAAACTGAGACAAGGCGGGACATAAGGGTAATAGAAAACGATATATACCTACCAGACTCCTCTCAAGTGCAACCTTAAATGTGACATCCTGACTCGTTCTGTAGCAATGTGGTAAGCGGGAAGGGAATACAAGTGGGTGAGAAATAAACTTCACCTACATGATATGGTGTATGGTGTGCTGTAAGGCAGTGTTTCTGAAACCATATTTTCTCCAGACTCAGCTCATCCATTTCGGACTAACTGCTTCGAAGCCAATACCCTCTTCCTTTCTCACAAAAAGTGTTCAGTTAAGCTTCGTTTTATGTTTGTTGTGGTATTTAGATAATATTCCCATAGCAGTTTTTCATTGAACGCTAAACCCATCTATGCTGCCTCGATCTCAATACTCGCAAAAGCCCCACTGATGGCTAGCTGAGTTCCTCCGACTAGGTTTATGTCATCGGCATAAGCGATTAGTTATACAGACTTGTAAAAGATTGTACCTCCGGGGTTGGCTTGTGAGTTTCGTACAATTCTTTCAAGTATTATGTTAAAGAGATCGCATGATAGCGCGTCACTTGTCTAAGACCTTTCCTGACATCGAACGGTTCGGTGATGTTCTTACCGACTTTGATGGAGTAGCGAAAGTTCCCCATCGTCAACCTGCACAAATAAACAAACTAGGCAGGGATGCCAAGACTAGATAGACTGTATAACTCGTCTCTATACACGCTATGATAGGCAACTTTGAAATCGAGGGACGGGTTGTGCGTATCGATTCTATATTCATGAGTTTTCCCAAGATCTGCCGGAGTGTGAATGGTGGGCTTTCCCGACCTGAAACGGCACTTATAAGGACCTATCAGGTTGTTGACGATCGGTCTTATGCGTTCATATAATAAGACAGACAGGATTTTATATGCATGTTGAGAAGACTTATACCTCTGTAGTTGGCGCAGTTCAGAAGGTCTGCTTTTTCAGAATTGGACAAACGATGGTGAGGTTCCATTCATCGGGCCTTTTTTTTTTTTGTGCATGCTCCTTACCAACTCAACTCCTCCTGCCTTGAAAAGTTCGGCGCGGCGTCGGCTCCAGCAGAGTTGTTGGATTTAAGTTTAGATATCGCTATTCTCTCTTCATTCTAATCGGGTTGACGAAAATCTTGACTGTCATGGTCACTGTTGAATGGCTCATTCTGCCTGACAACGGAATATTGGTCATCGTCGCCGTTTAACAGTCTGCAGAAATGTTCCTTCCATATCATTAGCACCGACTGCGATTCACCCTGTTACCTTTTGATAACATTTTCGAACATCATTCCTGCAATAAAGTCTCTCAATCTTCTCGATCAAGCGCTTCTCATGCATCTTTTTCTTTTTTCTTTTTCTTTTTTAAGAAGTCGATGTTTCTCTTTTCTCATCCGGTCATAGAGCTGGCGAGCAGCTCTAGTCGTTCTATGCTGCGCCGCTTTGTACGCCTCTTACAGAAAGTCATACGTAAGTAGGTACATATGTTTATAGACACATATTAGCCTGATTACACCACTGATTTAGCATTAAATCGGATGTAATGAGTATTATGTAGAATATATTTTCCTACGCTCTACAAAAAAGCATTCCAAACAATGATTTTTTTTTTCTAGATGGTGCTTTTTTAAAAAAAAATATGATATCAAAATATCAAATAACAATTGAAAGTGTTATATTTTACTGTCCCATAAAATTTATTGTTCAATGGTAAAATACAGTGGAACAAAATACTTAAGAACTGTGCCACGTCATGTAATAAAAAGAAAGTAAAAGTGGACCAATCACAGATCCCTGTGCTACGCCCCAATAAACGCTTCCAGCAATCGTTAGACCCATTCTTACCTGCGGAATTATTGTATGGTGGAATTTAACAGATAAAGCCAGTTATCATGAAATACTCACAAATTTCCAAAAGTAAGCATAACAGGAGCACAGAGATCAACACCACAAGCGGGTGCAGGGGTGATGCTAAATCTCACTCCCCTAGATGAGTACATAGATGCACAGCTGCCAAAAGTGCGATTCAAACAATTGGGCGCATGGAAGCAAAGCTCCTATGGACATGGACTTCAACACATTAGTTAATAATAATAATAAAAAAAAAAAAAAAGTTGCATTGATTGAACTGAGGGAAGTGATTAAAAATGTAAAGACTAAAAACAGCTCCGGGTTACGACTTGATAACGGCGCAGGTAGTCAAGGAATTACCGAATAAAGCTATTATCAAACTGCTCTATTTGATCAACGCTTCGTTCAGATTGCTTTATGTTCCGAGGCAATGGAAAGTCGCCGAGATTATAATGGTCCTGAAACCAGGCAAACCGCTAAATGAGAAGAAATCATATCGGCCTATTTCCCTATTGCCGGTTATCTCAAAAATATTTGAAAAACTTCTTTCCAAACGTCTATAGCCCGTAATCGACGAAAGACGTCTCATTCCTGACCATCAGTTTGGATTTAGAATTAAACATTCTACAATTGACCAAGTCCACAAAATAACTGACGTGACTGAGAAAGCTCTGGAAGAAAAAAAGATTTGTTGTGGTGTATTTCTTGACGTCTCACAAGCTTTCGATAAGGTTTGGCACGAAGGCTTGGAATATAAATTGCAACGACTACTGCCACGGCAACTCTTTTTAATCTTACGATCGTACCTCACCGAGAGACTCTTTCGTGTTAAGCACGGAAACGATTACTCTGACTTCAAGGAGATTGCAGCCGGAGTCCCGCAAGGAAGTGTCCTTGGCCCACTTCTATATGTACTCTACACGCGTGACATCCCGCAAGAAAGAAACTGTGTCGTCGCGACGTTTGCGGACGATACGGCGATATTGACAACGGGAGATACCATTGAGCAGCAACCGGAAAGCTTCAACATGCTATTAATAAAGTCCACGCTTGGACGAATTCTTGGCGTATTGTGCTGAACGAAAGCAAATCTACTCACGTCAGCTTTACGTACAAAAAAGTGGATAGATTGCTTGTATATCTAAACTCGGCTCAAAAACCGTACGCAAACGAAGCAAAATATCTAGGAATGACTCTAGATGTCAAGCTCAAATGGAAATCGCACGTGAAAAAGAAACGCGACGAACTTCAAAACAAATACCGACAAATATACTGGCTACTCGGAAAACATTCGAAGTTGAACCTACATAACAAACTGCTTATCTATAAGCAAGTGCTAAAGCCTGTGTGGACGTATGGTATACAACTATGGGGTTGTACCAAGAAAAGCAATAGAAACATCATACAAACTTTTGGAAATAGAGTTCTTAGAACGATCGTCAACGCACCGTGGTATGTATGTAACGAAGATATTCATCGAGATCTGGGAATTCCCAGCGTCGTCGAAGAGATAACAAAATTTGCGCGTAAAGACAAAGATCGTGTTCACGGCCATTGTAACCGTACCGTCATTCAACTACTTGACGCGAATAATTCAATTCGTCGTCTGCAAAGGATAAAACCTTTTGACCTCGCGTCATAGTATATGCCGGTCGCGAAAAAAGCAGGAACTATCATTGGAATTTAACCTGCCTAAAGTTCTACATTTCTTTTAACTCCATACGAACATTTTTTTTCCCAAAATTCACGTGTAGGGTAAGCGAAAATAAAACTGCTGGATAAGCTTCGGCTTAGTTGTAGTATTACTTTTGAAGAGAGGTGTTCTTTTAGTGAGTAAAAATCTCACCTACCATAAGCACGCTCGGTCGGGCCTTATGGTGTCTTAGAAGATTTTTCACCTACTCTTGGCAAAAAAAAAAATAAAAATTTGTTAATGAACAGGATATTCAAAAAATGTTCGTGGATAGTCAAGCGGCAATGAAAGCACTAAACAGCGAGAATTTAGATCAAAAACAGTTTCCAAATTCCGCAATGCGTTGAACAAAATCTGCAACACCCATGACGTAACTCTTTGTTGGGTTCCTTGACATATAGAAATATAGAAGGAAACGAGATAGCAGTTGAACTAGCCAGAAAGGGATCAGCATTGGATTTTTAAAAAAAAATTTTTTGTCAGGATAGGAAACGCTCGACTGGAGCACTCAGACGCAACTTGTCCATTGTACTACCAGAGAGCAAACACTGATTTACCCATTTTATTAGAATTTCCTTGTCGTTTTAAGAAAGCCCAGCAAGCACTTCAGTGATAAGGAGCTTACAGTACCAGCACTCACCACATCAGCACCGAGGATCTGCCACCTGATACGAGCAAAGGCCGGACACTCAAAGAGATAATGTTCCGCGGTGTCGTCGCAGATTGTAGTGTCACTCAAGCCCAGCACATTAAGGTGCTTGGCGAAAGTAAAGTGGCCTGTCAAGACGCCAATAAGTTGTCTACAGTCTTTTCTGCTGAGAGATAGCAAGAATGCCGCTGATTTCTTACAGACGTCCGGGAGCATACGTTTAATCAACCTGCATGCTGGAGAGTCGTGCCACACACAATTGAGTTCGTGAGAGACCCAATCGTCAATGGAAGCCCTAACCGAGGACGCTGGGAGACCAAACGCGGGTCCGGAACCTGAGATATCCTCCTCTGAGCCTTGTCTAGCAATCTCATCGGAGATCTCATTCCCAAGATTCCATTGTGACCTGGGACTCATATAAAAGACAAAGAATTCACTCTTGTACTTATGTTCTGAATCCCCTTGTGGGTCCTAGGGCCTCTACTACGCCTACGCGCCATCGTGTACGGTTTCTGGCAATATATCTGAGTTCTCCCCAACGTTTCTCCAATTGGAAAGTGGTTAAAGGGTTAAGCAAGGCCTTAAGCGCAGCCTGACTGTCACTACAGACAACATACTCGGATATCAGAAGAAGCCCCAATCGGTGTACTAGAAAGAAAAATAGACCTTAAAGCAAGAGAACTGATTAACACAGCATGGTCCGCCAGAAGCGACTGTGTCATATCTCGCAGCTTATGGGCAACTCTGGATGAAAACAGAACCGAAAGCTTATTGGCAACGAACAAAAAAGAGATTCGTATCTTGATAGGCGTGACAGGACACTGTGCTATAAGGGAAATGGCTGCTACACTAGGCATGAACTTACCCGACCACTACAGGAGCTCTCAAGATATAGAGGAGATTGAAACCATCAAGCACTGCTATGTGATTGTCCAAATCTTCAAAACCGATGTCTCCGCCATATGAGAAATAGGCTTTTACTTACGAAGATGATATGATTCATAAAGAACGTAGGCTGGTTTGCAACACAATCGACCGCAGGATAAATGTTTTAAATAAAGATTCCACATAACAAGAGGAAAATACAATGGACAGTATGGCCCCCGTAATAAGCACTCAGGTGCATTTCCCTCCAACCTAACCTAACCTAAGAGTGGCTAAACAACCGAAACTTACATATATAAATAGCTTTGTTTCAATGGAATTATGTTCCTCTATTATTTCGTTCTTCTCCTCGATATATTAATGGCGTCATTAAAAATTGGCAGTGCAAGCATTCGCGGCATTTCCTGCAAGTTATCGATTACATAGGGAAAAATTGATATGGCCGCACTTTTTCTATCATAGCTGGCTTGAAAAGTTCACCAGGAAAGTCCACCTGTACCTTTCTAAAACCTGGCGAAACAATAAATGCAGAGGAGTATTGCTTGGAACTGCAACATTTGCATCAGAAATTGGTTAACAGACATGGTGTCATACTGCTCTATAAGACCACACGTATCACATACAAGGGTGACAAAAGTAGCTTCAACTGCAGTACGAAACTCTAGGTCACCCATATTATTCCCCGGACCTTCCTCCAACCAATTATCACTTGTTTAAGCATCTAAATCATTTCGTTGCGCAGAAAACATATAGAGGCGTTGTAGCTGTCAAAAATGCCTTCGAAGACTTCAACGCACATTTACTGAAACTTTCCTTTAACCGGTTTATACGTGAGAGTGGAACAGACAAGCAGTTTCCTGGTAACTAGACATAAGCCTCCAATTGTATGATACCATGAAATTGTATCATTCAAACTGAAATAGCAGCCTTTATCATCAGAAAACCCTTTAGCATTTTGCAGATCCAGAAATACACTCCACTTTTACAGAATAGAATAACAATTCATTTAACCCAAGTGCCTTGGCCAGATGAAAGCGACTCCTTCCAATTAGCCAACAAATCTTCAATCCAAAATATATATTCCACACAAAAAAAAAAAAAATTAGATAATCCTTGCATAAAAAAAAAACCTATCATGATTGACAGCAGAAGAAAGGGTGGTACGGTATACATAGCTGGCCAAAGTGGATTAGAAGAAAAGATACCATCATCTCCATTACAATTATCGTCGCTACCGAACTGCACACAGTGGCTTATCCCCGAGTCTATTCAGGTTCAATCATTAAAGATGAAACTGGAATTGATAGGTATAACACGGAGCAAATAAGAAAAAAAGCAGAAAAGCGTAGAAAAATATTCCCTTGGGTGATGAGGATTGGCAGAAAATACTTCGCATTAACAAGCGTCGAGCATCTCATCATTATCAAGCGTTCTCTAGGGTACGCCAAACAAATGACGCCTCGCTGGTATATAGAATGTGAGCCCAACCACCCTCGAGAACAGACTTTGTGTGAAGCTCCCTTCCCCATCACGTACCGCCTGCCACCGACAAGGACGAGACTAACGAAAGGGAAATCATCATCATCACCATCATCATCATCATCATCATCATCATCATCATTGATGCTGTATCTACCCAAAGATACGTCCATAACTAGATACTACAAAGTAAATACGAGAGTTTTGCGCTGCTGTACCTAGCCTATATTCTCTGCGATTCCCTGTTATATTTTCTTCTTCTTTTTTTTTTGTACATAAGGCTGCTGTCAGATACTTGTTGTATACTGCGGCGAAGGACCCTTGTGGGCTAAGCTGGGTGTTCAAATACACACAGTTTGCGTCTCGCTCTGGTGTTAGTCTCTGAGGCAGGACAGGGGGACTATTAATATCCATCACTTGGCATCAATGCGAGACGTCCGTCCACCCTTTTCATCATCATTCCTAGTGTACACATTGCACAGGGAGAAAGTCCTTTTTGATGAAAGCAAGCAACGGAGTGGTAGGGCGGTGGGTGCGATAGGTTTAGTATATTTGCACATTGACAGTGAAGCACTTCACTTTGGCAGACCCTCCAAACACACGGATTCAAATGAAAAGCAGCATCACACCACACCATTCACGACCGCATGGTATCATCATCAGCCTCGTGGTCCTGTACATATTAGCCTCATCATCCTCACGCGAGTTTCGATTTCTTTTGTTAAACCCACAACAACAATCCTTAAACTATGTGTACTACGGATGCAAGAGAGGACTAGATTTCATTTGATTTCCGCACCGCGCCGCGCTCAGAAAACGGATATCGCCCCAGCGCACTCGTCGAGATTTCCTTTATTTTCGTTTTCGTTTCAGGAACCAACTCAAGGGATTAGGATGGGAAGCGATGATGAGTTTCACCCCGAGTACATCACACTTTATATAGTAATAATACATGCATAGCTGTGCGCACATACAGCGGCTAGATTTTTCCATGATGGAGGGTTCGTATCATTGTCAAGTGTGTACACCCTTAAAATTCATCTCTATGCGCCGCGCCTGGCACTGGAATAGAAGAAGGGTGACGACGACGAGCACTTCATTTTGAATTTTTCGTTATTTTTTTCGTTGAGTTTTGTGTTTTTTTTTTTTATTTTTTATTTACTGTTCACCGAGAATCTCGAAAGCTGTGAGGGTTGTTTGGGAGTACATACATATACATATGTGTGTATGAATCTTTGGGTGTGATGCTGTTATGTGTACATAGGGAAGGACACGATTTTCGGCGAACGTCAAAGACAATTTACTGCGTCCGATTCTGACGGATGAAGGCGTTCTTTGTTCCATTTGGCTGCAATGGTTAACACTGGGCATTGTGTGGTGGGACGAAGTCTTTGATTGAGTGCAATGTAATTAACGGGGAGTAATATTGCTTTTATCCGGGTTATCCAAGCGAGAAATGAGAAATGTTGGGTGGCGAGTTTTGTGGCTTTCGCCACGAATGGAGTGGGTACCCGTACGCATATGAACACTACGAGGACTTACGTACGTGTTGCTTTTTAAATGCATCCAACCTTTACAGAGAATTTAATGATGTTGGTCTATGTACGAACTTTGAATTGTACGCCATGGCATGTAGTCTTCTAAAGAAGTGGATAACTATTCTATATGAGGAGTTTGTGTTAAGCATCCTGCCACCATTTAACTTGATTTCAGACCACGAAAATGATAATAAAAAAAAGTAAACCTACACGAAAAGAAAAACCGTATAGAAACCCAAAACACATAAACTGAACAAAGTTTAATCGTATAGTTAAGTCAAAACTGGGTAGCACATCAACGTATAAAATCGACTCGACCACTGAACTGGATTCAAAGGTTGAATTCTTTGAGAAAGCAATTAACGTTGCCTTTAAAGTCTCGTGTCCCATCAGTTTTGGTAAAATGAAAGTCCCAACATGGTGGAATGAAGATCTATCAAAGCCTAGGAAGATGACCAGAGCGATCTTCAATACAATCACAACTTCTGGCAGCCCTACAAGGACTGCCTAAAAATATATAAGGTGCCCATCAGAATGGCCAAGAAACAGGGCTGGAAAGATTACAGATTACCTCGTACTAGAATCACAGTCGGTGCTGAGGCGCCGTGGCGTAAGTGGTTAGTGTGTCGGATCACTACGCATGAGGTTCCAAGTTCGGATCCCAGAAAACACCAAAAAGTTTTTTCACGGTCCCACCTCTCGCGAGAGTCTGACAAGCATCCGAGAGTATTGTTGTCACGAAAAAACTTCTCAAATCGCAGTTCGGATACGGCACTAAACTGTAGGTCCCTTCCATTCGCGTGAAAAATATAACGCACACAACATGAGTGGTTGCGAGAAGCTAGGCCCTGGCACTTTCAAGAGCTGTTACGCCAAATATTTGTTTTGTTTGTTTGCTGAGAATATGGAAAAACTACTTCTGCAGACTGTATAACGGCGACGAAGACCAACATCCCGCTGTCAGGCAGAATGAACCATTCAACATAGCCGATGATAGTCAAAATTTCCGTCCACCTGATCAAAACGAAGTGAGGAAAGCAATATCCAAGCTAAAATCCAACAAGGCTGCTGGACCTGACGGCTTACCGGCCGAACTTTTCAAGGCAGCTGGGGATGAATTGGTAGAGTACATACACCAACTCATCTCTAAGATTTGGTCAGACGAGTGTATGCCTGATGAACGGAATCTCAGCATCGTTTTCCCGATCCACAAGAAAGGAGACCCCCTCAACTGCGCCAATTATAGAGGCATCAGTCTCCTCAACATCGCATACAAGATCTTTTCTGCGATATTATGTGAACGCCT
This sequence comes from Brachypalpus laphriformis, assembly GCA_945910035.1. Taxonomy (NCBI): domain Eukaryota; kingdom Metazoa; phylum Arthropoda; class Insecta; order Diptera; family Syrphidae; genus Brachypalpus; species Brachypalpus laphriformis. The sequence goes on along the minus strand of OX246753.1, from coordinate 111,442,153 downwards.
GAAACCGTTCATCAACAGTCTGATTGGACCCTATCAGTGCGGTTTCAGGCCAGGAAAGTCCCCCATCGATCAAATCTTCACACTTCGGCAGATCCTGGAGAAAACCCAAGAATTCCAAATCGATACTCACCACCTCTTTATCGATTTCAAGGCCGCCTATGACAGCATCTATAGAGAAGAGCTTTATAGAGCCATGTCTAGTTTTGACATCCCTGCCAAACTTGTTCGTCTGTGCAGGATGACCATGGAGAACGCTCGTTGTTCCATCAAGGTAATGAACTCACCAAGACCCTGATGTCAAAAAAGGTTTTAGACAAGGTGACGTGCTGTCATGTGACTTCTTTAATATTGTACTTGAATGGATTGTGCGGAATTCACAAGTCAACACCAGAGGCACAAACTACCAAAAGTCCATCCAACTGCTTGCATACGCCGACGATATTGACATAAGTAGTTGGAAGAACTCAGAGGGCTGTCACCGGTGCGTTTGTAAGCATTGAAGCAGAGGCGGCCAAAATGGGTTTAGCGATAAACGAGGGCAAAACCAAGTATTTGCTGTCAACAAAAAGGGCCAACCAACACCTACGAATTGGACAGAACGTCACCGTGGGCAGCTATAACATCGAGGTAGCAAGTGACTTTGTCTACCTTGGCTCTGCTATAGACTCGAAAAACATCAGCGCGCAGAAATCAAGCGAAGAATAACTCTTGCCCATCGCTGTTTTTTTTGGCTTATAAGGCAACTCAACAGTAAAGCCCTATCTCGAACAACTAAGGAGACTCTATATAAGACCTTGATCATCCCAGTCCTGCTTTACGGCGCTGAAACATGGACTTTATTAAAAGAGGATGAAGATATCCTTCGGTCGCTTCGAGAGAAAAATTCTTCGTAAGATTTTCGGTCCCGTTTGCGTTGACGGGTTTTGGAGGAGAAAATTCAATCACGAACTGTACGAGCTGTACAGCTACATCGACCTAGTCAAAAAAGTGCGTATTGGACGTCTGAGATGGCTACGACATGTAGATGGACACCAACGCTCCGGCCCGCAGAGTCTTCGAATCTAACCCCGAGGGACGACGCAGTAGAGGGAATCATCGCCGTAGGTGGGTCGCACAAGTTCAAGTGGACCTCGACCAACTTGGAGTGCGCAACTGGAGGCAATTAGCTAAAGATTGAGCTAAATGGAGAGGCTTGTTGGTTGAGGCCCAAGTACACCCCGAACTGTAGCACCACCTAAGTAAGTAAGTAAGAATTATCTTAATATACGACAAAATGTATAAAGGGTGAGCCAACAACTAGTGAATTAGTTTTCATTGAATTAAGTACATATTTGTTACGAAGTCAATACAGAACTTTATTGATTAATGAAGATCGGTTCATGGCAAATATGAATTGGTCTCAAACATAACATCCAAACTAAAATTGCGGCCATTGACCCAATTATTCTTCAAAAAGTCATCGATAATTCGACTTTCGGATGGTCGCTTGCAACAGAAGCCGTGGTGGTGACATGAACGATGTTGTGTTGCACTCATAATTACCTTGGACCGAGCTTCACTAATCAATAAAGTTCTAAATAATTTCACAATAAATGTGTATTAGCAAAAAAATATTGCTCAAAGTCCCTTAGTAGAGCCAAACAACATCATTTTGCCGCCCTTACACATAAAATTGGGACTTATGAAAAACTTTGTTAAAGCCATGGATAAAACTGGAGAAGGTTTCCTCTATTTAAAAACTTTGTTTCCTAGATTGAGCGAAGCTAAATTAAAAAAAGGCATTTTTATAGGGCCAGATATAAAAAGAGTCATGAAGGGCTCCAATTCTATTGACAAATTAAATATACAGGAAAAAAATGCATGGCTTTCTTTTGTTCAAGTGACACAACATTTTTTAGACAATACAAAGTCACCAAACTATAAGGAAATCATTTCTAAGCTATTACAAAACTATAAAAGCTTGGGATGCAAAATGTCCTTAAAGATAAATTTCCTTGATTCCCATTTGGGGTTTTTCCCTGAAAACTTAGGTGCCGTAAGCGACGAGCATGGGGAGAGATTTCACCAAGACATAATGGCGATGGAAAAGCGATATCAAGGAAAATAGTCGTCAAGAATGCTCGCAGACTTTTGTCACGAGATCATCCATCATACTTGTATAAAAGACAAGCAAAACGCAGCAAAAATTCTTCAGAATACCATATATGTATGTTATATATAAATAATAAAAATTAATATATACAAATTTTCATGTATTTTCACTTTTTTAATTAAACAGATTTTTCTAAAAATATGGATGTTTCATAAATTTTTTACAGACGTATTTGAAACAATTTCATGCCAAGGTATAAAAATAAACATTTTAGTAAAACAGCAAAAATTTTTTTTTTATTTGTTGTCCAGTATTATAAGTAAACAGTTTAAATTATTACATTGGTATCAGAAGTGGGATAAAACGTATTTTGTGTACAGTCAACTCCGCTTATCTGAACTACGCTTTACTAAAAAAATCGGTTAACTGAAACACAAAATTTGCCACGGTGCATTTTTTTACAATCTTCATACAAATTACTCCGCTTAAGTAAGACCCGCTTCACTGAAAAAACTTTTACAACAGAAATTCTTAGGTCTGTTCCTTTACTTTTTGAGTAAAATTCTCTCTCACAGAGAGAAGCTACAAAAAAGTAACCCCTAGTCTCCACTGGCAATCGAAATTTCCAATGCAGACCGCAAATTTCTTGAAATAATTCATTTTATTTGCGGTCTCCATTGGAAATTTCGATTGCTTGGCATATTTCTTGCAATGAATTATTGCCAGTGGAGACTAGGGGTTATAAGGAACGCGTTAGACAAAAAAACTTGCCCATAATTAACCGTCAACGTTTTCAACTGTTTCTTCGGTTTCTTCCACATCTATGTAAAACATTTTCATTGAACTTTGAAGTTCGTTTTTATTGCTTTTAAATATAAATTTACATATTTAAATGCGCAGAAATGTCCTAGGAGAATATTCAATTTTCATTTGGGTCCCTTTTTTTAATTTTTTATTTGCCCTTTTGCATCAAATTGAATTAAAATGAAAATTAACCCAAAACAAAAGAAAAATAAATACATCCAAACAAAGCAACAGCTGACTTTGACAGAAAGTACACTTCTTACCGGCAGAAATTTGTTGTGTAAGAATTCGTAAGATTTTTCACTGGGGGGAAATTTTTACTCTCTCTTTACTTACTTACTTAGATGGCACTACGGTCCGGGGTGGACCTGGGCCTCAACCAACAAACCTCTCCAGCTAGCACGGTTACGAGCCAGCTGCCTCCAGTTGCGCACGCCAAGTTGGTTGAGGTCCCCCTCCACTTGTTTGCGCCACCTACCGCGAGGTCGTCCTCTACTGTGTCGTCCGTCCGGGGTGGATGCGAAGATTTCTTAGCGGGAACGTTGGGCTCCATCCGCTCTAAATGACCCAACCATCTTAGTCGCTGTATGTGAACTCTTCTGGCTAAGTCGATGTCCTTGTATAGGCCGTATAGTTCGGCATTGTACCTTCTCCTCCACTCACCGTCTATGCAGACGGGACCAAAGATCGCTCGAAGAACTTTTCTCTCGAAATAACCAAGGGTATCCTCATCCGGTTTTGTCAAAGCCCATGCCTCTGCGCCATACAGCAGGACTGGGATGATTAATGTATTATAAAGAGTTACCTTAGTAGTTCGGGATAGGGCTTTGCTACTCAAATGCCGTTTTAGCCCATAGAAACAACGATTGGCAAGAGTAATTCTCCGTGTGATCACCCTACTGATGTCATTTGCGGAGCTGACCATAGAGCCTAGGTAGACAAAATCCTTTACTACCTCAAAATTGTATCTGTCTATTGTGGCGTTCTGTCCAAGACGCCCATGTTGGGTGTCCTTTTTTGTAGACAGCATATATTTTGTTTTGCTTGCATTGACCGCTAGACCCATCTTTGCTGCCTCGGTCTCAATACTCGTAAAGGCCCCATTGACTGCCCGCTGAGTTCTTCCGATTATGTCAATGTCATCGGCATAAGCGAGTAGTTGTACAGACTTGAAGAAGATTGTACCTCCGGGGTTGGCTTGTGAGTTTCGTACAACTCTCTCAAGTACTATATTAAAGAGATCGCATGATAGCGCGTCACCTTGTCTAAGACCTTTCCTGACATCGAACGGTTCGGTGATATTCTTACCGACTTTGATGGAGCAGCCAGAGTTCTCCGTCGTCATTCTGCACAAACGGACGAGCTTGGCAGGGATGCCAAGACTAGACATGGCTCTGTATAACTCGTCTCTATATACGCTATTATAGGCAACTTTGAAATCGATGAAAAGGTGGTGCGTATCGATTTTATATTCATGGGTTTTTTCCAAGATCTGCCGTAGTGTGAATATTTGGTCAATGGTGGACTTTCCAGGCCTGAAACCGCATTGATAAGGACCTATCAGGTTGTTGAAGATCGGTTTTAGGCGTTCACATAGTACGGCAGACAGGATCTTATATGCGATATTTAGGAGATTTATACCTCTGTAGTTGGCGCAGTTCAGAGGGTCTCCTTCCTTCAGGATCGGGCAAACGATGCTGAGGTTCCATTCATCGGGCATACTTTCGTCCGACCAGATGTTACAGATGAGCTGGTGTATGCTCCTTACCAACTCATCTCCTCCTGCCTTGAAAAGTTCAGCGGCAAGGTCGTCGGCGCCAGCAGCATTGTTGGATTTGAGTTTAGATATCGCTATCCTCACTTCATTCTAATCGGGTTGACGGGAATCTTGACTGCCATCATCACTGTTGAATGGCTCATTGTGCCTGACAGCGGAATATTGATCATCATCGCCGTTTAACAGTCTGCAGAAGTGTTCCTTCCATATTCTCAGCACCGACTGCGATTCTACTACTATGTTGTCATTTTCGTCTCTGCAGGCTTCTGTTCTGGCTTTGAAACCCTGGCATGTTCTTTTTACCCTTTGGTAAAATTTTCGAACATTATTCCTGCAATAAAGTCTCTCAATCTCCTCGATCGAGCGCTTCTCATGCTCTTTTTTCTTCTTTCTGAGAAGTCGATGTTCCTCTTTTCTTCTGCGCACGTAGAGCTCGTAAGCAGCTCTAGTCCTTCTATGCAGCGCCGCTTTGTACGCTGCATGTGCTTGCCAGCATTCCTCATCAAACCAGGGGTTTCGTTGTGGTGGGCGAGAGTAACCCAGTACATCAGAGGCGGCATCTCTGATGGCTTGTTGGCAACGCTGCCACTGGTCTTCCGCATTTGCTGCTGGCGGCATAGGACTTAGATTGAGATTAGAAGAAACACGATCGGCAAAGGTTCTGGCGGTCTCTTGCGATTGTAGCTTTTCGACGTCAAATTTCCTCACAGCATTTCGTTGATTTCGCTCCGTTGTGGATATCCGCATCCGTACCTTGGCTACAACTAGGTAGTGATCCAAGTCCACGTTGGCTCCTCGGAAAGTCCAGATACCCAGAATACTGGAAGAGTGCCTTGCGTCTATCGTAATGTGATCGATTTGGTTGACAGTTTTTCGATTAAAGGAGAGCCATGTTCCTTTGTGAATGTCGAGACGTGGGAACCGCGTACTAGCTACGACAAAGTTTCGCCCCGCCGCAAAGTCGATTAGCCTGAGTCCGTTGTCGGATGTGATGTCGTGCAGGCTGTGCTTTCCGACCACGCTACTAAAGACAGGACGTCTTCTTCCTAGCCTTGCGTTAAAATCACCTAGGATAGTTTTAACGACGTGGCTAGGGCATTGCTCATACGTCTTGTCCAAGAGCTGGTAGAAGTCGTCCTTTGTCGCGTCGTCCTTCTCCTCGTGAGGGGCGTGAACGCATATTAGGCTAATGTTGGCAAATTTAGCCTTGATATGGATAGTCATAAGGCGCTCGTTCACATGCCGGAATCTCAAGACTTCTTGTCTAAGTCTGCCTCCAATGACAAATCCGCACCCGAATAGACTCTGCTCTTTTTGTCTGAAGCAATCGCCGTAGTAGATGTCGCAGTTTTTCATACTCCTTTTGCCCGGCCCATCCCATCGCACTTCTTGGATGGCGGTAATGTCTGCTTTGAGACACTCTAGGGCTTCCGCAAGTTATTCGGCTGCGCGTGGTTTGTAGAGGGACCTAACATTCCATGTGCAGACGCGAAGATCGTTGTCCTTTTTACGTTTGCTTGGGTCGTCAACAGTAAGATCATCCGTATCCGAGGTTATTGGTTGCTTCGTAACCAAAGGTTTTTTACGTGGTAGGGAAGTTAACCCGACGGCACAACCCCCAACCTGGACGGCCATATCCTTTTTTTTGTACCCCTAGGACAAGAGGCCGGATACACCGATGTCAGTAACCCACTTCGGGGATATGAGCACTGCCGTTGGCCCATTAAGGGTTCATCCGCCACCATCTCTTTTTCAATACCCTGACGTTGTATTGAAAATCCTTACAGACCTCAGCTCCAAATATGTTGAAGTAGCTCAAGTAAGGTATCCGCTGGTCTGTAGACGTCACCGTTGATTCCATCGAGAGAATTCATCCGCCGCACGTCCTCCTTCTGAGGAGCTCTTGCTAGACTTCTGAGACGCATATTTCAGCCAATCAGGTCAACAAGAGATGCCTCGTCCGGTTAGACATATGCGCGCTGAAGTTCACCCAGATGTGCTTACGCAGGTCTGAGTGTTCAGCTGCACATATATCGTCAGACTCAGCATACGCTCATCGTTAGTTCACTATCAGATAGCTATCCAGCGGGCACCGCGAGGAGGTGATGATGCGATTTTGCCCACCTGTGTTATTGAAAAGAAAAGAAGAAGAAATGTCTCTCAAATTGCTGGATGAGTTGTCATTGCTGCAACAAAAGGAAGTGATGAGCCAACGGGATCATCCTACGGGTGGAACATAAAGAGAATTGGTTATTGAGTTGCGGAAAATAATTACGTGCAGATCTTGACACGTTTTTGTTTGACGTCGAAGAAGAAGAAGTAAGTACCACGAGCGAGATGTCATCTTTAATGAAATTGCTCTCCCAAAAGTTCTATGAGCAAAAGAATTCTCTAGGGATTAAGACTTTAACACTAACGTCGCAGTAAAAATAATAAAAAAAAAACTTTGCTTAATTTTATTTAACGAGTGTTTATTTCCGCATCTATCTTAAGACTAAATTTACATTTACATTTATTCTATAAAATGAACTTAAACCTGTTGATAAAATTGCATAGTTGCATATTTGCATGTTTTCACAGGTGAATGAAACTTAAACCTAATAATGAAAATTGCATAGTTGCACAGGTGATTTCAAGAATTGTTTCGAGTGCATGTGCCGGAATCATTCCAGACGCTTACTCTGCACTTTCGCAATTTGTTGAAATTACCTGTACACTGGTTGTGCATTGACCCGTGGTTCGGTTATATTATCTGAATATGAACCTTTTCTTGGTCGCTGATGTTGCGATCTATAACTGTTAAGCTCTATGAGCAAAAGAATTTAGAGCAACAGCTAGTCGATCAGAAGAGTAAATAAATTTGATGAACAAAATAAAAGTTTGGAAACAAGATTCGGTACAATTGAGGAGAAAATCGAAAACGTAGAAGCCAAAATTTAAACATTCGAAACAGTCGTTGAAAGAAAGTTCGAGAATGTTCAAACAAAATTTTTTCCAGAATCTGGCAAAGGAACTAGACCGCGTGAAGAAACAGAAAGTACGTGAGTATTCCGACTGGCCAAGAAGGAAAGAGAGAGAGAGCCTCCCGTCTTCGGTGGTCAAACATCATGGTCGATATATAAAAGGCAGTTCGAAGCGGCGGTAATGGCGGAGAACTGGGATGATGAAGAGAAATCTATTGCCCTCACGCTTGCCCTTAAAAAATCAGCTGCAGAACTACTAGAAAAAAATGTTTGCCTGAGGGTCACTACGATACCCTGGTGAAAGGCATTGAGATGCAATTTAAGAACGACCACATGCAGCAAGTGTATAGTGTCCAGTTGCGCAGAAGGCAACAGCAATTGCAAACCGACATATAGTGCCAGGTACATTTCTCCTATCCAACCGCCGGTGAGAAGATAGTAAACGAGATGGAGACCGACGCATTTACCCATGCCATAGTTGATGCGAAACTACAAATAGCGCTCGCCGAAGCTATGGCGTTCGCTACGATGGAGGCGACAGACCAGGCCTGTCAGTGAATCCACCGTGTGAGGGAAGTAGCCCCCATCGGATGCTCTTGCCAGTGGATCGACGTTGAAGACCAGAACAACGCTCGCGGAGGACAAATTCGTTGTTCGAACAGCAATGCATAAGTCCAACCAGACGTGGAAACTGTCCACATTGTGGGAATTGGCGACGCAGCAAAGAGCAATTCAACAGGAATAATATCCATCCATAGTCAGGCTTCCAATATTAGCTGTCGAGAAACCACTTAAGAACCGGCTTCGCGGGGCAGAGGTAGTTGTTGGAATTGACTCCGCTAAGACCACAATCCAGGTCTCCCAAACTAAAACGATGCAATAAGACCCTAGCAGTGGAAGCATTCATCGGCAAGAACAAGTGCGTGGCTTCCATTGTAAGAAGAGATCTCGTCCGAATTTCATGGCTGCACAGCACCAGCTACTACTGTCTTAAGACTGCGACAGGGGAATCGGTGAAAGTATATGAAGAAGTTCGCCTCACGTTACGAGTACAACTAGCAGGGTTGGCCTTCTCTCATGCGTTCCTGGTGGCCGACATACCATATGTGATGAATGCATTATCAAAGTAGACTTCGTGAAAGAACGCGACGTAATCATCGACATCAGGAAGCAACTTCTGAGGTACCGGAACAAAGAGATTCCAATAGTGTACGGGAATGAGAATAAAGGACAATACTCCGCAACGACAAAGTCTTATCACCATCTTCTGAGACTATAATTTGGACAAAACTAAAGGGTGATCTAAGAAGCCACCAAATCTATCTATCAGAACCAGAATCGGAAAGGAATTACCCAAACCTCATCGTAGGAAAAGTTTTAGTGGAGCCAATGAACAGTCCAGTAAGACCCATAAACTTAAACAACAACAGCAGCAAATTTAGACGATCAGAGGTTATTGGTAAATGTGCTCCGATTTCTTCAGTCGCAACAATAACCGAAAAAGAATCTGCGAGACCTGTTTCGTCAGCCAGTTTGACGGAAGTAAGGGACATGATCCTCAAGCACTGTGAACTGGAACAGGACCACCGAACTATGGCAGAAAATTTAATCAGTGACTTCGCTGATATATTTGCCTCACAGCATGGAGAGTATGGCCGAACACATCTAGTACAAGATCGAATAGACACTGGAGATATGGTGTCAACGATGAATAAGGAAGGGCTGATTGAAAGTTCTAAGAGTCCGTGGGCCTCACGGACTCACTTGTCAAGAAGAAAGACGGCAGCACTCGATTCTGCGTGGACCATCGGAAGGTTAATGATATCACTAAAAAGGATAGCTGCCTTCTGCCAACAACGCTTTAGACACACTCTCAGGAGTTCAATGGTTCTCCACCCTCGATTTGAAAAGTGATTACTGACAGGTACAACTCGATCCAAAAAACCAAGAGAAAACTTCATTCACTGCAGGAAATGGGATGTGGCAGTTTACAGTAATGCCATTTGAACTGTACAATGATCCGGCAACTTTTGAGCGCTTAATGGAACATGTCCTATGTTACGTGGATTGACTACTGTGATAATGGTATCTGTAGCGAGAAGTAGCTCCAATGCTGCGGATCCTTCAGATTAACCTGCATCACTCCATCACAACTTCGGCCTCCCTTATTCTCCGGCTAAACAAAAACGGGGAAGACTTAGTCTTGATCCAGGAACCATGGGTTTTTGGAAACCGGGTTTGTGGACTCAAGACTCCTAACTACAAATTAATCTACGCAAGAAAGGAAAGTAAACCGAGATCCTGTATCCTTGCGAAGACCCATCTTAACATCCTTTTACTCTCTAATTTCAGCTACCAACCTGAAATTGCGATCAGGAAATTACTGGCTGGTATCGGCATATTTAGGTCACGATCAAGTGGGCCCACTCCCGCCGGACATCTTGGAGAGCTTGATTGCTAAAGTCAAGAGCCTAAATAGAAGTCTCATCATTGGCTGTGATGCAAATGCCCATTACTCAATCTGGGGCAGTTCCGACATAAATGAAAGAGGTGAGCAACTTTTTGATTTTATCCTTAGTACTAATCTCCTAATCTGTAACCGGGGGTCCAAACCGACCTTCATTACTCGCAATCGACAAGAAGTCCTGGACATCACTCTTGTCTCCGATCATTTATATAACTTGGTTAAGGACTGGAGAGTCTCTGAAGAGCACTCTTTTTCAGACCACCGGTACCTCCAATTTAGTCTTGATGACTATCTGCCTGATCAGAAGGTTTTTATAAATTATAGGAAAACCAACTGGTCCCTTTATAGGAAACGTTTATCAACGCTTATTCCCTCCCACCTGCCAACTGAGCCTTCTTGTACTGAGGACCTTGACAATCTGGTCAACACCCTAACATCGGCACTCAATGCCGCCATGTCCATGCCTGCCCACTCCGCAAACCTCGAGGTAAAAAGAAACCACCTTGGTGGAATGCTAATCTCAGTACTCTTAGGAAAGACAGTAGGCTCCTTTTTAATATTGCTAAACACTCCCGTGAGACGGCCGATTGGGACTCTATACACTGTCTCTCAGGAAATACAAAATATCACTGAGAAAAGAGCAACGACGATGCTGGAGACTCTTCTGCGACAGCATCGAAGAGTCCTCGGAAGCTTCCAGGTTGCGGAAAATCCTCTCTAAAAGCCCTTCTATACCCAGCTACCTTCTACATCGGGATGGTCACTGGACCTCCTCTGCTGAGGAATCCATTGACATCTTATTGGATACTCACTTTCCTGGTAGCTCCCCAGTTGCTATCGTCCTTTCTGCTTAAAACTTTAGAAAAGTATTAGCCCAGCTTTGCTGTCGCCGTCCCAATATGCGCACTGCAAAGGCAAATCGGTTGAGACAGCCTTACATTCGCTTGGGCGCATCATCGAAAAATCCTTGGGCATCAAAGAATGCACCATGGTGGCTTTCCTTGACATTGAGGGAGCTTTTAACAATGTCAAATCAAAATGCGATTACCGACGCACTTGCAAATCTGAAATTGGATTCTTCGCTCGGAGTGTTGATCAATCAATTGCTTACTTGAAGGATTATTAGCACATAGCTGGGCGGAGCATCGGCCAGAAGAATTGCTCGCTGCGGTACACCTCAAGGTGGAGTCTTGTCACCTCTTCTGTGGAACCTGCTAGTAAATGAGCTACTGATGGACCTGGATACGTCAGGTTGTAGAGTGATCGCCTATGCTAATGACATTGCTATTGCTGCCTCCGGTAAACACCCGAACACTCTCAGGGAAATCCTCCAATATGCTCTCCTTCGGCTTACTAAATGGGCCTCCAAATGTGGATTGGGGGTTAATCCCCATAAAACGAAACTCGTTTTCTTCTCTATGATAAACGGCACCAGTCTCACCTTCTCTGACAACGCAAAATATCTGGGTCTTATTTTGGATAGGAAATTAAAATAGAAGGCCTCTATTCCTGTAAAAAGGCTATAGGAAGGAGCTGGGGTGGGCGCCGTGGCGTAAGTGGTTAGTGTGTCGGATCACTACGCATGAGGTTCCAAGTTAGAATCCCAGAAAACACAAAAAAGTTTTTTCACGGTCCCACCTCTCGCGAGCGTCTGACAAACATCCGAGAGTATTGTTGTCACGAAAAAGCTTCTCAAATCGCCGTTCGGAGTCGGCATTAAACTGTAGGTCCCTTCCATTCGTGTGAAAAATATAACGCACACAACATGAGCGGTTGCGAGAAGCTAGGCCCTGGCACTTTAAAGAGCTGTTGCGCCAAATTTTTGTATTTGTAAGGAGCTGGGGTATTAAACCTCAAATCACTCATTAGCTATACGAGTCCCTTATCAGGCCTATACTACTCTATGGCGTGATCGCCTGCCTGCTCTTCACAGGGCGATCCACCTCACTCAACTAGGTAAGGTGTAAAGATCTGCATGCATTTGCATCAGTGGTGCACTGAGAACTACTCCCTCCACGGCACTGGACATCTTGTTCAACCTGCTACCTTTAGATATTTTCGGCAAACAGATGGCTGCCTGTGTGGCCATCCGCCTAATAGCCTCATCTCAGTGGTCTAGCTATCGCTTTGGCCACTCCTCGATCCTTGATCTTCTCAACTTTAAACACGAAAGCACGGACTACACCCCGCCGATATTGAGATTTTACCGTAACTTCCGTACGAGCATCCCTAAGCGGGATGTATGGGACATTTCCCCCCCTTTCGATGGCAGTTCGGTTCACTTCTTTACAGATGGCTCTAAGACGGAAGGTGGGGTGGGTTGTGGTGTTTTCACCGAACAGCTCAATCTGAGCATCTCTTTTCGCCTCCCTGATCATTGTAGCGTGACTTCTGCAGAAGCTGTAGGGACGAGGAGGAGGAGGAAACCATCCGCCTCCCTGATCATTGTAGCATGACTTCTGCAGAAGCTGTAGGGACGAGGAGGAGGAGGAAACCATCCTTCACCTCCTATACACATGGCCAGCCCTGTCGCATAAAGGAATTCTCCATCTAGGGTCACCATTCCTTGACGACCTCGGCGATCTGGCGTCCTTAGACGTCATGAGCATCCATCGCTTTGTCAAAAGCTCCGGTTGGTTTTGTTAGTACCTGAGTGGCCTAATGGTTTGATCCATGGTATCACAAAGGACCTTAACTGGTCTAAGTGTGGACAGCCAACCTAACCTAACCTAACCTACGTGGATTGACCTGCAAAACTTACCTAGTGTATCTGAAAGATGTCATCGTGGTAGGAAAAAGTGAGGAGCTTCGTGACAACCTGAAGAACGTGCTGGAACGACTTCGAAATGCGCACCAGAAGCTGAATCCGAGGAAATGTGCCCTCTTTAGAGCTGAAGTCAAGTACCTGGGCCATGTTATCTCATAAGAGGAGAGAAAGTGGAATTTGTGAAAAACTGACCAGTTCCAAAAGACAAACACCAACTCAGGAACTTTTGGGGCTTGCCACGTACTACAGACGTTTCGTAAAGAACTTTGCTGGAATCGCGTAAAGCTTGCACCGACTAATGGAAGAAGGAAGACAGTACAAATGGTCAGGTGAGTGCGATAAAAGCTTTAGCAATCTTAAGCGAAAACTATGCGAAGCACCAATACTAGCTTACCCCACTCCCGGTAAAATTTTTATTGTGAATGCAGATGGAAGTAACACACAAACCGCTGCGCCACGGCGGCGCCCACAATCGGCTAGTGTGGAATTTATTATCGGAAAAACGCAATTTTCCGTATCATTCTCGGTTCCCCGTCTATACAGTAAACAAATAAGTCGCGGTTTTGCCTGGTTGGATAAGAGCCTTAAAAGTTCTCATAAAACAGTATCTAAATACTTGCAATCCTAAATTATGGTTCTTAAGTACGAGTATGGTATTTGTGAAGGGGCCGCACAGGTACAGCGCATGCATTTAGCTTAGCTGTTCTCGGCGTCGCGAATGTCCAATGCCACAATGTGCTAAATAGAATTTTGCACTTTATTGTGTTTTAAGAAAACATGAATATCCAAAATCCTTGAGATAATCATTATATTTCTACTCTTATGTGTTCAGCTTGAGTATTTTATTTACGCATTATTATACGCTGACCGCACCCCAGCCTTAATCTGTATCTATCATCTGCCTGGTTGTATTTTCCGGTGTAATGGTGACTCCCAGTTCTTCCTCCAGTAGATGCCTTTCATTCCCGTAGCTTGGGCATTGAAATATCTCTTGCTCCTCGTCTTCAACTGTTTCTGGATAGGTTTTGAGCTGCGGATTATTGTCGTGTCCAAATCTGTGTAAGTACGCCCTGAAGCGTCCGTGGCATGTTAATATCTGGATTGTTATCCCCATGATTTCGGTCGATCCATGTCTCGATATTGAGTATAACTCTGTGAGTCCATCTGCTTTTGAAAGAGATCCCATTTTTGTTGCCCTTCGTTAAGACTGGTCATTTTTGCTGATACATTTGTATTGTTCGGTGTTTTTGTTGTTGCACAGGCCTGATTCCTCTGTGCTTTCGTTGCTAACTATTGTCTATTGATCTAATTGAAGCTATAACACACTCCGCATCGTATCAAGTACTTCGAAACGCGCAATACTCTTATACAGTGAACCACCCCTATCTTTCTTTTGTATGTTTTAACCATCATTGTAGGGCCCAGATTCTTTTTAATTCGTACATTCAAACCTCACCTCATGAAGCTCGTTTTACCCTCCCTTACAATTTCACTTATTTGCATACCAATTCTAAAAGTCAATTTAATTAAAATATGCTTCGTGAAAAACAGTTTGCTTGGCAGGAAGCCACTCGTGTATCCTACTTCGAATATGTCCGAATTCTACCAGAAAAAAAATACAACCCGGATTCGGATGCATGTTGTTGTACACAGGATCATAAAATAAATGAAGATACAACTCCAATAACCAAATGTTAGCAATTATAAGTCGAACAAACACAGAAATTTATTAAGTGAATAAAAATGTCTACAGATGTAATTGGTGACAAAGATACACTCCCAACCCTACTACTCACTTCAACTCCTTAACACAATTCATTAACCACATATCCCTTCTATTAGTCAACATTATTCATACCGAAAGCTGTCAAAAGTCCCTACTTAAGCTCGCTCAATTAATTATTGTTGACTTGGCCAATGGACTGTACAAAAGCTGCAGAGACGACCCCCGCAGGCGACCCAAAACTTCTGCAGCAACAATACAAAATGCAAACTTGCACAATCATTCCATCGTTTCGCGCTGCTATGTAGTCCAAGCCCCAACTAAATGCACTTCATATAGCACCTCTCAACAGGCTCTTCACCTGTTCCCCTCTCTCACTCTCTACCATCATCGACCAACCACTACCTGACGAAGCCCCGAAGCTCCAGTGTTAAATTTTACATTTCGCCCGAGCTTCACCAAATCCGTCCAAAAAATTAAATATGAAATATGTTTCCAACTCTGCACCTTTTCGAGAATTCATTTTCAATTTTCCACCTCCACGTCCATTGTTCGGTAGAGTTTTTCATGGTTTTCCACTACTCACGCTCGCCGCCGCCGGAAAATGAAATAAAAATTATTTGTTATGAAAAACACGTATTTCATTTATTCCAAGAGGGCGGACTGGGCTACTGGGAGAACAGCAGACTCATTGAATTTTCTACGGATTTTCCGAAATGCATCGACCAGTCCTTGTACCTTTTGTTTCTCAAAATAATACCGCACCCCAGATGATCCATCTGCAATGCATTCGTTGGAAAATAGTATAGTATCAGCGGAAAGCAGTAGTGGTGTAAATTAACTATCATACCCACCAGGTTAAGAGTGGACATACATCCGACCATCCCAGCCAACCATCTAACCATCCGGTCATTCAGATCGTACTCTCTCTGTCGAAGCGAGGTGTAAACGCTGTGTGTGTGTTGGGGGGGGCTGATTCTCGCGTGAGCCTTTGTTTGGAATTATCCTGCCACGAATTTTAAAGGGCGTTATGAGGTTTCTGCATCTGCACTATTAAAACAATTTCCAGCCCTTGGCTCCACTCTCATATCCGACACGGTATTTTGAATAATCCATTGAATCAATGACCAGGACGAGGTCGAGGTGGAGAGCAACCACCCCTATCAGCGAGTATGTGTTGTTTGTTTGGGCGCTGGCGGCGTCAAAATTGAGTACAAGCGGTTGGGTTTTCGACCATCAATGGATGGACGTCCGGATCTCGTTTTTTTTCTGTGAAAGAAGTGAATAAAAATATAAAAATATTGAAAATTCTACCAGAACACACATTTTTCGGCGGGGGGGCGATAAAAATGCTTCCAGGCAATTTGCCCATAAACAGTTGCAGTAGCTCAGTTGGAAGCGCGTGGTTCCATTCGGTTGAATACCTACAGGTGGACGTGATGGTGCTGCGTTGGCTTTGTGAGCTGGGGCACCCGGGATTTTAAGGACGAAAATATTTATTGTTATTTCATGGTCAATTGTTCCGGGGGAACAATGGAAAGTTTTTTTGTTTAAAATTCTCCTTAAGCGAACGGGGCAGATGTGGATTGTGTGAGTTCTGATAAGAGGGGCTGTGTGATGCTCAAGTTTGTGTTGTTTATATTTTTGAATAGTTTTTCTTTTGTGGAATTGGATAAATAGAAAGAGATAGAGATATGGCTCTTCTAAGTTCTAAATCATAGCAAACACACTTGGGTTTTGGTTTAAGGAGTCAGTTGGGTGAGGATTAATTAAGAATTCATTAAGCAGAAAACTTTAGGATTCTTCTGTACTCCAGGCGATGAAGATGAATTTACATAAACTGAGTTGCTGAAGGAGAATGAATTCGATCGTGTTCACTAAAACCCGGAGGGAGAACTGGTAAGCTGTTAGAAAATTTGAGAGTAGAAAAGAGTTGGCGTTATATGATGACCAATTGTTGATCCTTTTACATTGTTCGAAACCCTTAAATATCACTTTCAGAAAATTAATGAAATACAGATTTGGAATCATTTTTCTTGTCAAAATATTAAATGTAAATCAAGCATATGGAAGTTGCAGTTTTCACAAGCCTAACATCTGGAATATGCAAATCGTTTTATGCGATGAAAACATCAGTGACTTCCTATATCGTACCACTGACTTTTGTGTCAAAGTAACAAATAGCACTCGCTATTTACCGAATACCCGCTTTCGAAAGATCTAATAACATGATCTCATAATTTATCTGAGATTTTGAATGAGTATGAACCTTAATCTCATCGCTTACATCGTACAAAATGTACAAATTAAGCCATATCAATCTTCTCTCGACTCAAATGTCAGTTCAGTTTGCGTTCCAAAGAATATAGGTCAGGTTAGGTTGAAGTGGCTGCCAGCTGATAATCGCCAACACACTTAGACCAATAATAGGTCCATTGTGATACCACATGGATCATGGGAGAAAGTTTCTCCTATCTACTCGTTAAACCATTTTGAGCTTCTTATGAAGCGTAGGAGGCTCTTAATGTCGATGTTTTTCAAGTCGCTTATGTCGTTGTAATAGGGGGCTCCTAGGTGAAGCTTCCTTCTATGGGAGAGAGCTGGGCAGAAACAAAGAAGGCGAGGAATAGTTTCTTCCCTTTCTTCATCCATACAGCATCTACAAAAGTCGTTCGGAAAAAGGCATGCTTGCCTTTTAGACAGTACCTAATGATGACACCTATTGTAGCGCCGATATGCAATCTGTTGAGAGAAATCAAATTCTAACAACGTTTTAGATCCAGCTTTGGCCAAATCTGTTTTGTCGCTAGACATGTGGGTCCACTTATCCACCTAAGGTTCGTACTCTCGATAGCATCCAGCTTAAATTTGAGTTTGCAGGTAACGATTGGTATACCTAAGAGCCTTTGTCCGGCAGGATGGGTTATAGCTAGTTAGTTATTCCTATTCTTGCCAGTTCGTCGGCCTTACAGTTCCCTGGAATGTACCGATGCCCCGGCACCCAGCACAGGTGAATATTGAACTGCTCAGCCATCTCCGCGAGAGACAATCGGCAGTCTGGAGCTACTAAAGCATTTATGGAGGTCGATTCCAGGGATTTGATTGCTGCTTGGCTGAGATGCGGATATCTCTAGCAGATATCACGTTTTTTTAAAGCCAAGTTAAGACTTCTTTAATCGCCAAAATTTCCGCCTGGAACACGCTACAATGATTTGGTAGACGAAAGGAGAGCTTAAGATTAAGCCTGTCAGAGAAAACACCTCCACCAACTCCGTCCTTGGTTTTTGAGCCGTCAGTGTAGAAGTGGATTGATCCATCTTCTAAAAATGTATCATCATTCCAGAGTGATCTGAAGGGGAGTTGTACGTAGTGCTCCCCTTATGCACGGACAAGCTGTACGCTGGACAGAAGAACTCTTTGGGGCATGCAGAAAAATCGAAGACAGCAAAGCACCTGGACCGGATGGCATCCCGAATAGGGCAATCAAGGCGCATCTTTCTAACAACGATGCAAAGGTGCATAGAGGAGGGGGTATTCCCTACACCCATGGAAATTGCAACATTTAGTGCTGCTTTCAAAGGGCAATAAGCCGCCCAGACAACCATCATCGTATCGCCCAATATACCTGCTCGATACGCTGGGAAAGATCCTAGCGCGTATCATCTACGACAGACTGCTTGCGGTGGCGGAGGAAAAAGGAGCCCTGTCAGACTGTCAGTATGGCTTCAGAAAATCACGCTCTACCGTCGATGCCATAAAGACGGTAGTAGATATAGCAACTGAAGCAATACAAGGGAAAAGGTGGAAATGGGGGACGAAGAAATACTGCGCAGTAGTAACGCTCGACGTCAAAAATGCGTTCAACTCGGCAAGCTGGTTATTCATTAGGAGATCCCTGGCCAGGATGGATACACCATACTACCTGCTGAGGATAGTCACGGACTACTTCAGCAATAGGAAACTAAGATACCATACTGACGATGGCGTTAAACACTACAGTGTTTCGGCGGGAGTCCCGCAAGGGTCCGTTCTGGGACCTCTCCTATGGAACATTATGTACGGCGGAGTAATTGGCTTCGCTGACGATATCGCAGTGGTAACAGTAGCCAAGCACGTACACAAGGTGGAGTCTCCCACGGATGAGGCAGTTATGAGAATAAATAAATGGCTGGAGTCTACCGGTCTGGAACTAGCTGCCCACAAGACCGAAGCTGTCCTAATAACCAGCCGCAAAAAGGTGGAATTGCCAGCTTCTGGGTCGGAAACCAGACAATCAGGTCCAAAGAATCCTTGAAGTACCTTGGAGTCATGCTCGACAACAGGCTGCGCTTCAAAGCCCATGTCGAGTATTCTAGTAAGAAAGCATCGCTGATGCAGGCAGCACTCTCCCGAATGCTCCCGAACATCGGCGGGCCTGGATACGCCCGCAGGATCCTGCTGTCCAGAGGGGTCAGCTCGGTACTTCTATACGCTGCCCCGATATGGGCAGGTGAACTGGCGGCAAATGAGTGCAGGAAGAAGCTGTCATCAGCTCACAGGCTCTGCGCAATCAGAGTGATCAGCGGCTTCCGAACTATCTCCGACGATGCAGCCTGCGTTTTAGCTGGGATGGTCCCAATCGACATCCTCGCTGATGAGATGCAGCGGGTATACCTTAGACGTCCCTCGAACCGGCAAGAGGCAAAAAGGATTAAGGAGGAGGAAAGGGCAGCATCAGCAACGCTGTGGCAAACCAGGTGGGACAGCTCTACAAAAGGCAGGTGGACCCACAAGCTCATTCCCACAATAAAATCATGGACAGAGAGAGCGAGGGGGAACTGTAACTACCACCTCACACAGTTCCTGTCCGGCCACGGTGGCTACCGGAAATACCTCCATAGATTTGGACACGATAGTTCGCCCCTGTGTCCAGAATGTCCAAACGAAGAGGAGGACGCGGAGCATGCAGTGTTCTACTGCAGACGCTTTGCAGAAGATAGAGCAAACCTGCCAAGTCCAGAAAAATCTTGTAAGTCACATGACGCGATCAGAGGGCGAGTGGATGGAGATCTGCTCATTCATAGTATGTGTGCAAAATGCAGAAGAGCAGAAGCCCTAAGAAGAGCCCAAGAGGCAGCCTCGGAGACTAAAGCATAATTGCTAACCAGCCCCGCGAAGAAATACCTAACGGCAGTACCGCGGGGAGAGTGGTTGAAGTGTGTAGGGTGTGTGTTTAGTACGTAGGCGTACTCAGGTTTGCGAATCGCGCATGCTCTCGGGCTATTAGTATCTATGAAGATTACACAACGAAAAGCTATACGCTGGACCTTACCTAGATAATCGCGATTTACAGCTTTTTTTAAGACTGTCCACCAGACAATCACCCCGTATGTAAGTATCGGTCTAATAACCAAGACTTAGAGCCAGTGAGTGATTCAGGGTTTTAAACCGATGGATGGTCCCGATAGCTTTTTTGTGAGAGAAAAGTGCTACTGTAGCTTTCTTTACTCTTTCTTAAATATTAGGTTTCCAGCTTAATTTCTTATCCAGGATGAGACCCAAATATTTTGCTGTGTCAGAGAAAATTAACCTGATACCATTTAGAGAAGGAGGGTCGACTAACGGAATTTCATATTTCCTGGAGAAAAGTACTAGTTCAGTTTTGTGGGGGCTTACACCCAAACCACACCGAACCGCCCATCTATTGAGCTTGTTTAAAGCGTTTTGTAGAAGTTCTTTTAGACTATTTAAGTGCTTTCCTGAGACAGCCAAAGCAACATCATCTACAATAGCTCATTGGCAACCAAATTCCACAAAAGGGGGGATATAACACCACCTTGCGGAGTGCCTCTACTGACAGACCTTTTGGTAGACGTCCCACCCAGCTTAGAGTTTATAATCCGACCATTAAGCAGTAGATTAATCAATTCGCAAAGTGAGCTGTCGACCTTCAGGTATGATAGTGCATCTGTTTTCGCTGATACATTGACATCCAAAGAATGTACTAACCAAGTAAAATCCACTATCCACTTTGCCCCAATACCTTGTTTCAACCCTAGGCTAGGTTAGGTTAGGTTCGAGTAGCAGTCTACACTAGTTGCAGGCCCATTTAGACCATTCTAGGTCAACTGTGATACCAACAGGATCTGGGTATTCTCTAGAACTACCCACAGAACCAGCCGGAGCTTGTTATAAAGCACTGGAGGTGCCTGATACATATACATATATGTTTGTCAGTTTGCCGAAGTTATCAAAGAATTTGGTTCCTAGGTCTGTTTTTCTTCGATTGAGGAGAACCGGTCCATGCTACTTTTGCAAACATCGTTTGAGAGAAGGCCTAGCCTGTTGGCGTACCTGCCAATTGTACTGATGAGCGACCTTTTCTGTGTAGCTAAGTAGTTGAAGCAGTTTTGACCCAGCTTAGGCCAGATCTGTCAAGTGATGTGGTACGTTGTCGCAAGTAGGGAGAGGTACGTAGCCAGAGGCATGCCGAGATTCATCTTCTCTGGTAGAATCGATACAGTTGTGCCATGCCTGTCCACTTCGTCGGCCATACAGTTGCCTGGAATATCCCTATGCCCCGCCACCCAAATATTGTGTATTCTGAATTGTTCAGCCATCTCGGTAATTTCGATTTTGAAGGTGACAGTTTCCAAGAACTTAATCGTGGCTTGGTTAAAGACAGAAATGGTAATATCATTAGATATCGCATTGTATTTCAGCCACAATAGACCCTGTTTGAGGTCTTTGGAGAAGACACCTCCACCCACTCCAGATTCTGTTTTAGAACAATCTCTAAAAAAAAAACATAAGACTCTTTTTGTTAATTGAAAGCATCCATCCAGTAAAGTCTGGAAGGGATGGTGGTTTCAAAGTGTTTGGCGAATAGGAGTGGTGGTAGGTGGTAGGGTGTAGTCGGTGTCTTAAGGATGGATTTCTTAGTTATTGAGTATAGTATAGTGTCCGGTACGTAAACTGGTCCACTAGAACATGGCTTTGATGCGCATGGCCAGCTCTGTCCAAGGCCGCCATACGTTAGCTTCGACCTGATAAAGGATACATAGAGCAAATATGTAATTCGTGGCTGAAGTCCCCACTTACTTCATATAGCTTTTTTGTAGCGGTATAGAGCTGATTTGGCTATCTTAACTCGCCTTAGGATATTGACTTTCAATCTGAGTTTCTTGTCTAGAATGAGTCCCAAATATTTAGCATTATCTGTAACAAGTAATTACACAGCTTCGGAGGGTCAAAATGAGAAATTTTATATTTCCTGGTGAAGTGCTCTTTCAGTTTGTTAACTCCAAGACCATTTAAAAAGCTTAGAGAGAGCATTCTTGTATGAAATCTTATATTTGCTTAAAAGATATCTGGCTTATCCTCTCACTTTTAGACAGAAATAATATTCAGCTTGTTAATAGCCTTCTCGTTCTCCGGAAATAGCCCGCAGGTGCCGTCTTACAGAAGTTCCATCTTTTTTTCTAATGCCCTCCATGTCCTTGGATATCGACATGTAAAGTTCATGTGCGCGATACAATCAGAGTTTCAGGGAGCTTCGCAATTAGTGCTGTTAATACCTAAAATATGTGGTGATCCCGTCGACATATATACATATTTACATTATTATTAATCTTAAAGAAACTTTGCTGTAAACCGTAGGTCCTGTGGCGAAATAGAGTCCATAATATCTTGTTATATGCCAAAAATAAGAGGTCCACTGTGCTGCTATTGAGTACTGATGATGCGATACCAACATCTACTCCTAGAACCATTTACTTTTTACTCCTAACGTTGGCGAACGTAGGACCCATGCGAAGAAAATGTGTAATGGTTTCCTTTCCTCTTCGTTTCTCGAGCTCCTACAGAAATCATTATAAGGATCATCTGGTCTTTGAGAATGCCTATACCAATGGCAACTTTTTTGTGGTGATGATCTTGGTTAATTTAGAAAGTTTTTTTCCTATTTTTCAGAAATCCGGTAGACCTTTTTTTTGATCTAGTGTTGAGCAAAGTAGTTTAGTGTCAATTTATGGTTCCCTTTTGGATATCGATTACGTTTGTACCGAAATAACCTTGCCGGGCGAGTTTATCAGCTTCGCGATTCCCTTGAATGCCTAAATTACCTGGTACCCAGCATAAACTGAGGTCCTACTGTCCGTGTATTTCTTTAAGAGCTACGCGGCCGTCTTTCATTGCCTTATGACTTGCTTCGGGAGTCTCGTGTGCCGATGACTACAACCTTTTGTATTGCTCTGCGTTGAGTGGGTGAGTGAAGTTCTAGCTGCCTTACTGTTGTAGTTGGCATTCAGGTTAATAAAATCCACCGGTATATAGTGCACTTGTGGATCCTATCCTGTTATCTCAATGCTGACTACCATTGAATATTTGTTTTTAGAAGATAAAAGACAACATTTATTTTTAAGAGCCACACCATGCGGCAATATGTTTGTGTCAAATCTACCTAATCACCAAGGATCTCTACATAAATGGAATGATCTTCACGAAGTGAAGATCTGTGCTAAATATGAGTGGTGAAAAGAAGGACGTTTTTATCCTGAAAGTGTGGAGCTCCCAATTTTTCCGACGTAGCGGCTAATGTATGTGTGACTGCTTAACGCGTCTATGCTTTTCGTACGAAAGAGCTTTATCATCACCTTATTATGTCACAGGGACCTTCAAAAGACATCAGTGTGCCCGTAGCCATTTCGAACATGTTCCTTATACTTTCACTGTTCGAGTGCGGGAAAAGAGAACTTTGTTCTTAAAGTTTAGGAGAGGTTGATGGGACATGCTAATCTTAAATCTTTCGAATAACTTCGAATTGGGATTTCTCTCCATGGCGGTTTATTACAATAATAACCCCATGGAAGCCACCAGAAACCAGAAACTTCCCACTACGTTTGAGTAAATTTTCTCTTAAATGATAAAAATCCTGTCAATGATCTCGCGAACCATTACGGCGATCAAGGGGTGAGCGCGCTGTGCACCGATAGGGGCACAGATGGACTCTGAGATTCGACAACGTCACGACTTAGGATAGGCACATGGAACGTCTCATCGCTCACAGGAAAGGATCTTGAGCTTGTTGGGGAGGCTGTTAAACGTCGACTAGATATAGTTGGCGTCTCTTCAACAAAGCAGAGAGGTTCTAAAACTGTGGACCTTTCGGGTGGGTGGAAGCTCTTCCTGTCAGGAGTCGCGCCTTCAATGTCTGCTCGGGCGGGAGTGGGGATACTCACAAGTCCCAGGTTGACAGACAGAGTATTGGAGTGGATACCATTAGGAGGGAGAGTTGCGATCTTAAAGCTCAAGCTTGAAAGATCAACTCTGGCATTGGTGCAGGTGTATGCACGGAACCTTCAGTCAGAGTACGCAGTTTTCTTAGATGAAGTTGATGTTGCCCTTGAAAAGGTTGCAGATATGGATTCTTTTGTTCTGATGGGTGACTTCAATGCTCATGTGGGTGGGTGTAGATGTTATGACATGGGGGAGTGTGATTGGGAGGAACGGTGATCCTGATCAAAACGCGAACGGAGAGAGGTTGTTGGATTTTTGTTGTGAAAATGGCTTATCCATCATGAACACTATCCTTCCACACAAAGACATTCACAAATACACGTGGTACCGTCAGAGTCTTCAGCAGAAGTCGCTGATCGATTTCTTTGTGGTACCATCGTGTCTGAAGAGAATGGTTTGTGATGTTCGCGTATTGAGAGGGGCCGAACTGTCAACTGATCATCACTTAGTGCTGTGCAAATTGTATCTTAGCGAGAGAGTGCCTCCCCTACCAAAGCTTAAACCAAGGATGGATACACGCATACGATGGGAGAGGTTACAGGACGATGAGATACGGGAGACATTTGCGCGGCAAATATCTGAGAGGTTTCAACGAATTCCAACTGTTCCATCAAATGTAGAGGAAGAATGGCAACTGTTTTCAACAGCGGTTATTGCCTCTGCGGGAGATGTTTGTGGAGTGACGCGGCTGGTGGTGAGAAAAGAACTAGGTACTTGGTTTAAAACGCCCGGAGTTCAAGAAGCCATCAGAGAGAAGAAGAGAGCCTTTAAGGTGTGGATTCACTTGGGGAACTCCGATTCTCGAAATCGGTACACTGAGGCGCGAAGAACTTGCACATTAGCTGTGAAAACAGCGAAAGAACAGTCTTGGAAGGAGTTTGGCGAGAAATTGGAACGTGACCACAGATCTGCAAATAAGATGTTCTGGCAGACCGTCCGCCGACTCAGAGGAAAATAGTTGAATATCGTTGAAGGAGTTAAATCCAAAGACGGTACACTTCTTTCCAATGAGGAGGACATCTTACGCAGATGGAGCGAGTACTTTTCAGAATTGCTCAATCCCGAACAGGGCACCGGAGATTACAGACCTATTGTCAAGAGTTGGGCGGAAAGTAGTCCTACGGTAGAGGAAATAACTTTGGCGATCAAATCGCTAAAAGTTGGCAAATCTGCTGGTGTGGATGAAATTCTGCCAGAAATGCTCAAGGCTTTAGGTAAAGAGGGAGTTCAATGGCTCTCGCGTGTCATTAAAGTGGCCTGGGAATGCGGTGAAACAGCTGGTGATTGGCAAAAGGGGGTGATAGTTTCTGTTTTTAAAAAAGGGGACAAAAGAGATTGCGCCAACTATAGGGGTATATCTCTTTTAAGTCTCCCTGGAAAAGTCTTCGCTAAGGTGCTAGAAAAACGTTCCAGAGCTGTGGTTGAGGACAGTTTGGGGGATGAGCAGTGCAGTTTTCGTCCCGGTAGAAGCACAAGAGTTCACTCTCAGAATGGTTCTTGAGAAGGCCTGGGAGTATGCCAAACATGTCTACACTTGTTTTGTGGATTTGGAAAAAGCATATGATAGGGTTCCTCGAGGGAACCTCTGGAGTGTTCTGCAGAAGTATGGGATTGATGGTTCCCTGTTAAGGGCGATTCAGTCGTTATATACAAACTGTAGAAGCTGTGTTCGGATAAACGGTGTTAAATCAATACCTTTCACTGTGGGCGTTGGACTCCGCCAGGGGTGCGTTTTGTCACCTCTCCTCTTCATTGTATATATGGATTGGATGTTGCAGCGCAGCCGTGGCGGGGAATGTTTCAAAGTGGGAGACCTAAGGATTAGTCATCTGCTCTTTGCGGATTATTTGGTCATCCTTGGGTCCTCTCAAACCGAACTTCAGCGCGCACTCGAAAGGTTTGTAGCCGTTTGTGATGATGCTGGAATGAAGATCAAAGTGAACCAATCGGAAGTAATGGTCATATCCAAAAAACCCATTCAGTGCACTCTGCATGTTAGTGGAGTCCCACTGAAGCAGGTGGAGAAGTTTAAGTACCTCGGGGTCTTATTCACGAGTGATGGGAGGAGCAATGCCGAGTTATCCTGTAGAATTGGTCAGGCTGGATCGATTTTGAGAGAGCTTGGCCAATCTGTTATAAGGAGGGCCGAACTTAGTGTTCAAGCTAAGCTATCGGTTTTTAACTCGCTGTATGTTCCAACTCTCACCTATCGTCATGAAATTTGGGTAGTGACCGAAAGAGTAAGATCGCGGATACAAGCTGCCGAAATGAGGTTCCTTCGCGGTGTTGTTGGAATAACTCGTAGGGATCGAGTGCGCAACACCAGAGTACGCGAGGCGCTCAATGTTGAGCAGCTACTTCTCCGAACGGAACGATCTATGCTTCGATGGTTTGGTCACGTAGTGCGTATGCCCCCAGACCGGCTTCCAAGACGCGCCATGGTTGCCGTGCCATCAGGTAGGCGACTTCGCGGAAGGCCTAGAAATAGATGGTTGGACCAAGTCCGACATCTCTCCTGGAGCCGCTTAGGGATTCCTCCTGATGAATTGAAGTCAATGGCGGAGGATCGAGAAGAATGGAGAGTCCACCTGAGCATCCTACCTCCGCGACCCTCGTGAAGGATTAGCGGGCCATTGAAAATGAATGAATGAATGAATGAATGAATGATAAAAACAAACTTTGGGTTATTTCTTGCAAAATATTGATTCAATTGGGATGGTAAACGTGAACAAATCGTAAGTGATAGTCATTTTCAGAACACTCGTTCAGTATATGTTAGTGGAGTCCCGTTGAAGCAGGTAGAGAAGTTTTAGGAGCTATGGTTCCTATTTTCGAGGGATTGAAACAAACAGCAGTGCTTACTTATCCTGCAGAACTCGTTAGACTAGATCAATTTTGAGAGAGCTTAGTCGATCTGTTATTAGGAAGACCAAACTAAACTAAATTATCGTTTTTACCTCGGTATGTGTTGCAATCTATGGCCATGAAATCTGGGAAAGGACCGAAAGAATAAGCCTACGGATACAAGCTTCCATAATGATATTCCTTCGTGGTATTACTGAAATAACTCGTAGGGATCCTGTGAGAAACACTTGAGTACGCGAGGCAATCAATGTTGAGTAGCTACTTCTTTGAACAGAACGATCTATGCTTCAACGGTTTGATAACGTAGTTCGCTTGTCTCCAAACCAGGTCATGATTGCCATGCCATCAGGTAAGCAATCACTTAGTAGGCTTAGGAATAGATTGTTAGATCAAGTCGGACATCTCTCCTGTACACGTCTGGGGACTTGGATGCGAATACTGCTTGGAAGTTGAACCATATTTTTTTTTATTGAAACGGGTTCGTTCACCGTAGTGGTCTGCTACCACCGTTCGTAGGTTTGGCAATATCTCCCAGTAGATTGTACCACTGCAATCCATCCATCCATCGTTTTTAATGCGGCTTGAGCGATGGTGGAGATCCTGGCATTTTCTTGGCTCTTTTAGCTTGTTGAGGCAAACCACTTGCCAACCGATACAAAAACGGTTCGTACTGGTAAGAGTATAAATTTCATTCGCTTTGTTTATGGCAGACCTGTGTTGTCTACTTGTAAAGTGTAGTGTGGACAGTTCTGGTATGTGCGAGCTCATGTCTTTATTGGTAGTGACAAGTGGATCCACAACAGTTTAAGAGGGATCGAAGCTAGCCCGGTCTTCGTCAGGTTAACCACAGCAATTAGTCCAAGCGAACAATTTGTTGAAAGCAAATTACAAGACAACGGCAAGTATGTATGGGTGCTTTCAGATACTAAGACAGCGGTAATGTCTAGGTAACCTCGACCAAGGATCGTCAACCTCAGCTACACAGCTGCTACAACAACAACAACGTAACCAGCGACCAACAGCAAAGCCCCCTGGTGAACTAGTTTCTTAAGAGAGTTTCCCCCAAAGGAAGCATTAATTGCTCTATTTCCGCATGTGCTCCTTATTACAGCGGAGAGGTGAATAATAACAAAAACATTTAGCAGCTTAATCATAAATATATTTCGCAATACGGTCTACAAATCGGGTTCAATGAAATTCTTAATCTTCTTTACAGATCGCTCAGCCGATCTGATGTTCAAATGCTTCCCGAACAGCGTGAACGTAATATTCCCCAGCTGCATTCCAAATACACACTCACTCTTGGGCACTGTCCTCAGTTTGTTGTCCTCTCCCACTATCTTCAGCACATTCTTGGTGTCCAGAACTACAATCCCCGATAACCCCACCAAACTCGGGCACTTCGACCTGGTCACAGAGATCCTCGCACCGTGCAAGTCCGATTTCACCAGCAGTTTGCTGAATGCATCGTATCCCGGTTCGTAGACCTCTGGAATAGTGTTGCCGTTCTTCAGATTCAAGTGTTCCTTGATGTAGCCCTTCCAGAGCTTATGAAGCGGTAGGACGTCCGCGTAGGACAACTTCTTAGTGGGCAATGACTGTAGTCCGAGCTGGGAGAACTCCCGTCGGTTGAGAGTGGTGCTCTTGTTCGATCTCCTCTTGCGATTGAGCTGCTTCTTGCTTTTGGTGCCTTGCAGCATAGTTATATGATCTGGAATGATGCTCACGTCAGAGCGATGCGCTGGAACGACCATGTCCGTTAGGAGTTCCTTGATGGGTATTATTTGAAGATCAGCAGACATTTTAAGAGGAATTAAAAGAAAAACAAAGAAAATCCGAAAATTTGTTTACATCCCAACAGCGGCACGTGTGATGGTCAACAAACAACTGTCAAATGCTATGTGCACTGGGTTGATTTTCCCAGTATTTCTGGTGGTTGATGCCTAGACTAGACTGAGTTTTTCGTAGAATTTCGTTGGGTTATTGGAAAAAAAAAAACGGAGAATTCGTTTTCGATGTTAAGGGCTAAAAAGAATACATCATCGTACAGAATACATATATAGCTTAAAAATGTAAAATAGGTACTACCGTCTCAACGATTTCGGCTTTCGTTTCATAATTTTTAAATCCTTTTGCAAACATTTTTATTATGTTGTTTGAAATGAAATACAATTTTTCGAATGAAAATTTAAATACTTGTAACTTTAACCTTATTAATTAAAGTATTTGCCATTGGCTTCGATACATTTTTGCCGACGGGATAGTAATGGGTTGATACATTTCTTATCAAAACTAGGATTTCTGAAGCCAATGAAGCCTTCAAATGCTTTTTTGACAGCTGCTAATAACAATCGAAAAGGAAACAAACGACAAGAGGAAAGGCCCGGAGAATTAGGTGGGTGAGGTAGAGTTTTATATTGTATGTAGTTGATTCAAATTTTGCACTTTTGTATGTAATAGGTGTGGCCTCGCGTTATCATGGAGCTCCATAACCCCATGTCTGTTGATCTGCAGACTACTTGGACATCAATTTCTCACGTAAACCACCTTGATCAAAAAGTTCCCGGAATTTATTCAGAAAATTAAAAATACAAGTTTATTCATCTAAATCTATATTGTCCCCATCGACTGCAACACACTTATGCCAGCGCTTGATCCAATCTTCGAAACATTTTTTATATTCG
The DNA here is from genome assembly GCA_945910035.1 of Brachypalpus laphriformis. NCBI lineage: Eukaryota > Metazoa > Arthropoda > Insecta > Diptera > Syrphidae > Brachypalpus > Brachypalpus laphriformis. The sequence goes on along the minus strand of OX246753.1, from coordinate 111,412,735 downwards.
GTTTTCGGTATGTCCATCAGTGCTTCCTGCGATTTTTCCATTACTTCCTCTCGGCTGCTGAAACGCGTTCCCCGTAATGGTTTTTTAACTCGATTGAACAGAAAGAAGTCACAGGGAGCCAAATCAGGTGAATTCGATGGCTGTTGGATGGTATTTGTTGCATTTCTCGTCAAAAAATTACGAATAATGATGGCACTGTGCGACGGTGCGTTATCATGGTGCAAAATCCACGAGTTTTCTGCCCACAATTCTGGTCTCTTTCGGCGAATTGCTTCACGCAAACGTCTCATAACGCCCAAATAATACTCTTTGTTTGCTGTCTGGCCTTCTGGCAAAAATTCATGATGCACTACACCGTTGTAATCCATGAAAACCGTGAGCATTGCCTTCTTTTTTGACTGAAAACGTCTGCCACTGCGTTCATCATCTTCGATTGACTCACGACCACTTTTGAACCGCTCGTGACACTGGTAAACCACCGTTTTCTTTAGAGAATCGTTACCGAAACACTTTTCCAACATTTCCAACGTTCGCGCACCATTAAATCCGTTTTTTACGCAAAATTGAATACAAGTTCGTTGTTGCAAATTTAAATCCATTTCTAAAATTGTAAAAAAATCGCCAACACACACAGAGATAGATGTACTCTTGGCTACGTAACTTTTGCAAATGTCAAGCTATGATGCTAAGATTTAGAGGGAATATCAACAACAGATGTACCAACTTAACAAAGAAAACAGAACTCAAATCGGAACGATGGGAGCGCAAACACGGTTTTTATTCCGGGAACTGTTTGATCAAGGTAGTATGTTGCAGTTCCAAGCAATACTTCTCTGCATTTATTGTTTATTTGTTCTAGGAATAATACCCGCTGCAGAGCACCAAACTGTCACTATAACCTTATATTGGTGCTTTAAAAGTGTCAAACCACTACGAAGATCATCGACAATTCATCGTAGGGGATCCACTTTTATCACACGTAACAATTTTATGCAAAAATGGGTCTCTTCCATTTCGAACAAGCAGAGAAGAGCAAAGTTCCAATCAGTGCGCCTGTCCGTTCTGTCAATTTGTGTGGAAGACATTTATCCAGCTTTTTCATTTTACTATTTGTTTCAAATTAAAAGGTCTTTCGCATGCACAGTCTAAAGCGCTTTGAGGTGCTCTAAAGTGCTCGAAGTGTATTCGGGTACTGAGCGAACATAAGAGGTAAAGAGAAAAATTGAGAAGTATCGAGTAGCGAGTATTTCTTCTCTGTGCTCGAAAAATTTCTGTTGACACAAACGTACACACTGCCAAGTGGAATCAGCTGATTACTTAATGAGTCGAAGAGTTTTTGATTCCATTTCAAATAGTTAATTTGCATACAAAATGGATGCAAAGTATCTTGAAGAAAATGCTGTGATGTGTGAATGTTCTCTCGAAACATTCCCTTTTAACTTAATATAAATCGGTTGGTTTAATTTTTTCATTAGCCGCGTTTTCCTGGTTCACCTAGAAATTTCTTTTTCACAAGTTGGTAGCAGCACTGACGTTTAATATGAATTGGAAATGGCGGGAAAATAACAATCGAAGTGAGAAAGTGTTTAATATTTTTATCTTTGCTTAATAATTAAGTGTTTTTAGATACTTAATTTTAGTCAGAAAATGGGGATACAATAAATAACTATGATTAACTTCTGACATTCAGCAAAGCTGCCAAGTTTTACATATATAATTTTTTTTTGTGAAAACCCATCTAGTGGTGAGACATGGGATAGAAATGCTGGTCCTCGAAAATAGAACCAGCTCAAGTGCTGGTTCAATTGTTGTTTTTGCATCCTGTGTAAAAATATGAACTGAACCAGTTCACGGGGAAAACAAAACGGGGCTATAGCGTGGGATTCACATATATCGACTTCTTTATCCTGCTACGAAAAATTTTAAAATTCGTAAAAGAGGGAAGCCGCTAGAGAATAAAATATGCATTTCGTTTCAATAGAAAATCTCACGACTTCTTGCTCAACGAATTTCAGTAAGCAAAGCTGGATAAACGCTATCATCTTATATGTTTGATATTCTTTGCTCATTTATGTGGGCGCCGTGGCGTAAGTGGTTAGTGTGTCGGATCACTACGCATGAGGCTCCAAGTTCGAATCCCAGAAAATACCAAAACGTTTTTTCACGGTCCCACCTCTCGCGAGCGTCTGACAAATATCCGAGAGTATTGTTATCACGAAAAAGCTTCTCAAATCGCCGTTCGGATTCGGCACTAAACTGTAGGTCCCTTCCATTCGTGTGAAAAATATAACAACATGAGTGGTTGCGAGAAGCTAGGCCCTGGCACTTTAAAGAGCTGTTGCGCCAAATATTTGTATTTTTTTTTTAATTCTTTGCTCATTGATCTTTCATCAAAATAAAAATTGGATAACAAGGAATCGCAACTATTATTTAATTAATTTTTACCAAACTTACATTTTATCGAAGTCAACCCAGTGGTGACTATTTATTTTCCTATTAATAGTGCTGACTATGTTTCTGACGTTTCGTTTGCGGTTGTTCTTCAACCCATTTGCATAGGTATTTTTTTGTATGTCACCACTCTCTGAGAGATTTTTTACCCTACCGTTTAATATAATATGAGAATTTATGAATGTTGGTGAGGTGATGAAAGCCGGGAAAGTATTTTCACTTTCACCAAAAATGAAGTAACTGGATTGGCATCACTATATGTCCACATATTTCTAGAAGATTTTTTTCCAACCACCAGATCGCGGCACTACAACGCACCTGTCATTTCGACTGCTGTCAGATAAATTTCGCGATTCTCGAGTAGTCTTTAATTCGCTTCAAGAAGTCTACGCAAAACTCCCGAAAAACTACACAAAATGAGGGCCATCTACAACAGTCTCTTCAAGAGGAGCTCTACCTTTGCCGTAGTAATCATTGCGTCGGCTTTCTTCTTCGAACGCTCGTTCGATCTCGTCTCCGAAGGCATCTTCACCTCAGTGAACCGCGGTGTAAGTAGACCAAGTCCTCTCCCCGAGCAATTATGTAATAAGTCTTCCTCCACAGAAACTCTGGGACGACATCAAAGGCAAATACGAGTAATAAGGGTTCAAAATGTAAATTTTATTTAACTTAAAATAAAAACCAAACAAATTCCAGTCTGCGCGTTGTTTCGTTTTATTCTGTTGTCTCCCAGTACTTCTCTTGTCGATAGGCGTCCCACGGGTGTGGGGTTTTGAATCTCTCTGGCTCTTGCAGCGTGACACCGTTCTCCTCCATAACTTTAAGGAACTTATCCACCTTTCCGTTGGGCACAGCAACAATGTTGCTGGCCATCTCAGTGATTCCCGCTTGTAGGCAGCGTTGAGCTAGTACTCGCCCGAGATTGATAAACGCTGCGGTGTCCTTGGTCTTATATAGTTGCTTCTTGATGGCCCACTCAGAGGTGCTGGCAGAGAGAACTGGGCCATTTTCGAAATGCTTCACCTCTGCTGTGAGGTATTTGCCAGACACATTCAGTTCCAGTTTGTGCCAGAAGCTCCTTCCGGGCTTCTCCAAGTGATATCCGCTGGGTTTGTAGGCGATGCGGAGCTTTTCTAGGTTTCGTGGATTGCGATTGATCAAGTAACGCTCACCTTCAGTTGGCGCTAGAACTTCTCTTACTTTGTGCACCACTCGGGCACAGTTTTTTGCACGAAAAGATCGGGACATTGATGGAATTGCTAAAAACTTTTCACAGATCGATTGAACAGCGAGAAATGTTTTGTTTTTGAGGTTATGTCGGGTTTCCAATTTGACACTTGGATAAGTGTTGCCACTTCACATTTTTAAGACCAGTGCTTTCACTTGTGTGTTAATTTTTTAATAATAGATTATACACGGCTCAAATATATAACTTAATTAGAGGTGTTTTAACTACAGGTATCTTATTAGAATTATAATAAAAGTAAACAAACAATTTGTTCATTGTTAGCTTTGAGGATTTACACTACGGGAATAGGTCCTATGTATACGCACTGCGACCCAGACAAATCTTTCCTTTTTTTTTATATTGTAATTTACTCCCACTCCACGGGTTATGAATACCCTTTAAATTTACTTTTTTTAAAATAGTGCGGGCGGCGTAGCGCATTGGTTAGTGTGTCGGACCACTGTGCGTGAGATTCCATGCTCGAATCCCAGAAAACACCAAACAATTTTATATTAGCCCACCTCTCACGAACGTTTGACAAACATCCGAGAGGATTTGTTGTCACGAGAAAGCTTCTCAAAAACAAAATGCCCTTCGGATACGGCATAAAACTGTAGGTCCCTTCCATTCATGCGGTAAAATATAACTCTCACAGCACGGGTGGTTGCGAGAAGCTAGGCCTAGACACTTAATGAGCTGTTGCACCAAATATATATATATAGTGTGGGCGTTAGAATAAATAGACAGGGAGAGAAAGTTTGGTGTAGTCGTTTAAAACTCAGATGTTAGGTTTTTGGAGAAATTAAGTCTTATAAGCATTCACCTCGATTACAAATACATGATACAACCGTTGTACCGACATCGGTCCAACTGTTGTATGCAGCACACGCATTATACAATCTGCGTACGATTTACGTACAACCAGACATTTTATTCAACCATTTTACACATACACACCATATAATTTCCATACAATCTGTGCATGTGACAGCGGTATAATTACACACGATACAATTATCGTATACAACAGCAAAGCTGTCAAACCGTTGGTACAACAGTTGTAGAGTGTATTTCCCACTTTATTCCTCAGATGTACCACGAATCTATTTTTATAACTTTTTCCATGTGAAAGAGATGTAATAGTGTTTTACATGACAAAAAAATTGCTTAGTGACGTTTAACGGTCAGCAGGTCGCAGCTTTGAATAAAACGACAATCAGTCTGAAAACACTATTCATAACCCCTTTTCGGATCGCCAAATGAAGCAGAGTGAGGTTGAGCATGGCTCCTAGAGCAAGTTTTCATTGCCCTCGTCGCTACCTACACAGCCAGATGGTGTATTGTACTTAATTGGCTTTGAGCTTTGAGATTGAACTAACGTCCTCGGAACATATCGAAAGATAGGACATTGAATAGAGATACAGATTGAATTGAGTCTTTTCTCGTGACACTGGGCGGTATAAATAAAGCGGATTACGTATTCATACGCAGATATTCCGTGTTACGAGAACATGTTTTTCGATTTTTCGTGCTTTGTATTCACCCCCATTGTGTCGAAAACGAAATTTAAATATAACTTGAGGCCTACGAGCTACTTCTGATCGTACATGTGCAGCTACCGCAATGATAAACCGTACGAATGTTGATAGACACAAGTTCACTGGAAATGCATTCTTCTAGTAAAATGCGCTCTAATGGAATATTGAAATGTATTAATGTCTAAAAACGTTCATAACTCTAGAAAAATGTGTGAAAATTCTTTGCTTAAGCTGTGAGTTCCGCATCAACATCTGACCAAATCGGATCACTTTCTGACTCCCCATCGGGATTTACAGCTGCCGCTGAGGAGAACTCCACTGCCTCAATTGAAGGTTCGTCATAATCAATTGGCCATTCTTCATCCTGCGATGTTGTGGCTAGAGAACACTCATCCTGCTTCGTTGTTGTTTCTGATGACTGACCTAGTGCGTTCACACCCTCCAGGGCTCGGTGATTTGTGGGTTCCATGCTGTTAAACACAAAAAAATATGAAATTTTCTCATTGCTAGCCATATAAGCGGTTAAGAACCTCAAAGCTATGGTGTAGTACTCCAAAGCGCCGTCTAAATCCTTCTCACTGCTCAGAATATCCCCTAGCATTGTGAACAGCTTGCTACTTGGAAAGCTAGCTGATTGTTTCTTTAGCAATTTAATGGCCTCCTGGGTCTCCCCGTCCGATTGAAGAATCTCTGCCATTGCTGACACGGCTGGAAAGTAGTATTGATCAATCTCCAGGGCACGACTTACAAAAGTCTTCGCTTGACGTTTTCCCACTGCACTCGGTGAGTACAATAGGGTGCTGGCAAGGAGCTGAAATAGGCAATTAAAAAAAAAAAAGTCTTTATCTACTGTGGGTAGTACTCACCACATAACTTCTCGGGGAATTTCGAAAATAGCGTGCCGCCAGGGCACAGATCGTCTGGGCATCCTTCAGACGCTTTAAACCAATATAACACCCAGCTAAACCTTTGTATATCTCAAACCGATAGTTAGCCAGACTTTGAACAGTTCTATAGTAGTGGATTGCCTCTTTGTACCGCTTCAGTTGGAGGAATATTTTTCCACGCAAGAGGTATGCCTCAACATTGGTGGGATCCACAGAGATCGCTTTGTGAGTGAAATAGGATGCCTTTTCGTACTTTCCATTGGCCGACAGGCTTTGCGCCATCACAAACCAATTTTCGGAACTGAATTCGTTGATGTTTGAATGTCGACAGGCCAGCTTCTCTAGGTCGGGCAAGTTGTTGTTTCTCTCGTAAACCACGGCCAGCGGCATTATGTGATCGGCGCTATAGGGGCTGATCATATTCGCCGTTTCAAGGTAATGTTGCGCCTGGGAATGGTGTCCATTGTAGTACAAAGCTTTGCCGATTAAAGTCAAAATATGGTCGTTTTGATGGAGTTTTGTGTTGTCGTTGATCGACTGGAAGGTTTTTGACGCCTCCAGGTGCTTGTGGACGTACATCTGAGCGTGTCCTTTGATCCAACTACTCAGCCACTCGACGTGTTTTGGTGTTGAACTCACTAGATATAGGGAAAAATAGGTATAAATGGCTTTATATAGCAAAATCAATTGCATACCATTCACAACTAATGAATTCACTTCAATTCCATCCACTCCAATCTCCAGCAGTGAGCTAATCGCTTCCAACGCCATCGGACAGTCGCGCAAGACATCCTTATATGAAATAATCGCCTCTGCCAGATTCCTTGACTGCCGGTGCTGCAATTTCGCGAGCAGCATATTTATCTTCGGTGATCTAGATTTTGTAGGAATCGACTGTAATGTAGAAATTGCCAAAATCGATTCATTTAGCTCCCGATAGCATATAGCCAGTCGATACTTGATTTCTATGTCCGTAAACTGGTCGTAAGTATTCTCGATTGCGGCCAAATTCGGATTTTTATGCCGCAGCAAGGTCTTTCGCATCATCAAACCCGAATGGAGATGCGTTGCCGCCAAACGAAATTTTCTCTCATGGTAGTGTGCATCGCCTCGAAACAACAAAACTTGATATTCCTGCTCTGGGGTGGCAATCAGTCGATCATTTTGATAGATAGTAGTCAGCAAACTGGCCTGAAAATACAAATTTATTTAGTATTTCCACATCTGAGAGACAAAAGGGTATAAGTCCATAAATTTAAAGAAAAAACAAGAAATTGTGTTACGAGTATCTATGGGAAATCCGTAATTGAAATTAATCGCACTGTAGCCATAATTCTCACTGACTCTAGAACTGAAACCAATAGGAGAGAAGTGAAAAAGAAAATGGTCATCTACCGAATAGAAAAAGGAGAGTCAAACACTGCCAGATTAAAGATAGCAACGCCATAGACACACAATCATTGTAGAAAATATAGGCAGACTATTACTACGGACGGACAGATCGCATCGTCTTAAGATACAGTGGAAGGTGGGATAAAAGCACAACCGGAAGAGAATTTGAAGCCGGTTTAAAAGGCTGAGATGACTGCTTAAATAGGTATAAGAATATCTGAGGCTAAGGACTTTTTTTATGGACTATGAAGACGATACAGAAGCGTATATGGAAGAGAAAAAGAACAGAAAGACTGGATTGCAGATGCTCGTCATTTCATTTTCGCCTTGACATCACTCGCTTCGCGTGAGGCGACGTAATCCTTGTAACAAGGCTCCTCAAGCTATTATCAAAATTAAACACGAACGCATTAAAGAACATCTCGGAATTCATACTGCTTTTCAATAATTTTTAAAAAGCGTGTGGTAGTGTAATTAGAGAGTACTATGGTATCCCGGAAAAATTGTTGGCTATTATCAAAACAAGATATGAAAGCGCAAAATACCACGTGCTTCATAGGAATATATTGTCAGAGAAGATTCAAAGTAGTCTCCGACAAGATATTTGCCACTATTTCTGGGTCTTACAAGTGTGGATGCTTCACAGTACTTTGTTTGTGGAATGCTGTACAATCCAGTGGTGTCTTACAACCTATTTCGAACACCTTGATTACGTTAGGGACGTTCCTTTACTATCGCATAGAATAATTCTCAGCCTGAAGCATTGCTGGACAACAGGTCGAGAGAAAGCAAGACATAAGATCTTTTGGTATTGTATTATTCCCGTCAATCCGATATAGAATTGGATGTATATAACTGAAATCAAGGCTGCTTCGATGTGTGTCCGAGAAAATATATTTATTTAGCACAACTAGACCAAAAATTCTAATCTTCTTATCTTCACAGTCCCACCTCTCGTGAACGTCTAACAAGCACCCTAGAGTATTGTTATCATGAGAAAGCTTCCCAAAAAACAAAAAAAAAAATTGCTCTTCGGATATGGCACAAAACTATGTTCCTTCCATTCGTGCGGTCCTGTGTCATCTTACGGTTCTTAGAACATCTACCATCAAGCAAGCGACCCCCTAGTAGATGATTAGATCTAATCATTCATCTCTCCTGGACCTGTCTAGCGATTCCTTCTGATTAACAGGAGTTCGTGACAGAGGATCAAGAAAGATGCCGAATTCACCTGAGTATCACGATGAAGCATTTACGATGATGAGGTCTAAATAAGTGCTGTTAGGCACATAAGGAATACCAAGTTCTATAAAAATGGAAAACTAAACCACGAATATCAACATTTTGGATATACTCCCTAGATCTTCTCAACAGATTAGTTCCCAAACAAACAAACTTCCAAACCTTACCACAGGAATCACACAGCTATACAGCTCATTGTCGTACAACTTCTTCAAATTCGAAAATAACACATTCTCCATTTTTCCAGCAACTGTTTTCCACTTAATTTTCCATATTTTCAGTAAAAATAAACACAAAACGCTTTTACTTTCTCTCCCAAACCTAAATTTTCCCACACGAAACTTGACAGCAGCACAGCCGATGACATTTTTACTCACCGTCCAGCGCCACCATCGCTACAGAGAACTCTCAACACAAAAAACCCACTTGTCACCACACAAGAAATCTGACATTTGTAAGAAAAATGAGTTTAGATAAATATTTGGGCGTTTAGGTTCACCATTTCAATTCAATTATTTTGACCTTTTTAATCAGTAAAACTAACATTTGAATGTAATTTTTCACTTGCAAATCATTGTGCAGCCGATAGATATTTAAATGTGCGCGCCGGAAGCCGGAAAATAGCCAAAAAAACGAAAAACAATTGACGGCGCTAAGCAGCTCGCCCCCAAAAAAAAAATAACCCGCCGATGTACATATTTTTATGGACTTGAAGCAGCAGAACAGAGAAGAGAAAAACGACGAAAGATATATATTTGCAATAAGATAAAACACTTTAAACAAAATTCCATTCATTACTCACGCACGCCGCGCAAGTATTAAATTAGTAATAGGAGAAAATTTATACCCACACACATATACATTATATACACTTACATTTCACACACCAAAAGTATGATTAATTCAGCGCTACATCGATCCCCGCAACCTTCTCCCGATCCAGACATCGATGACGGCAGTTCGAAGCGCCAGGCGACGCGGGTGTTTAAGAAGAGTTCATCGAATGGCAAGATCACGGTATATCTGGGCAAACGGGACTTTGTGGACCATGTGACACATGTGGACCCCATCGATGGAGTGGTGTTGATTGAGCCAGACTATGTGAAGGACCGCAAGGTGTTTGGTCAGGTGTTAGCGGCGTTTAGGTACGGGAGGGAAGACTTGGACGTACTGGGGCTGACGTTTCGAAAGGACCTGTACCTGGCGAGCGAACAGATTTTTCCAAATATTGAGAGTGAGCGGCCGTTGACACGACTACAGGAGCGTCTGATAAAGAAGCTGGGTCCGAATGCATATCCGTTTTACTTCGAAGTTCCTCCGTACTGTCCGGCGTCGGTGTCTCTGCAGCCGGCACCGGGGGACACAGGGAAGCCGTGCGGTGTGGACTATGAACTGAAGGCATTCGTGGGAGAGAATGTAGACGATAAGCCGCACAAGAGGAACTCGGTGCGACTGGCCATCCGGAAGATAATGTACGCCCCGTCAAAGCTGGGCGAGCAGCCATCGATTGAGGTGAGCAAGGAGTTCATGCTAAAGCCAAACAAGATTCACCTGGAAGCTAGTTTGGACAAGGAGCTGTACCACCATGGAGAGTCAATTTCCGTGAACGTTCATATCGCCAACAATTCCAATCGCACTGTGAAGAAGATCAAGGTGTTGGTGCGGCAATTCGCAGACATCTGCCTGTTCTCGACGGCCCAATACAAGTGTGTAGTGGCAGAGACCGAATCGGAGGATGGCTGTCAAGTGCAACCGGGGTTTACACTGTCGAAGGTATTCGAATTGACACCACTGCTAGCGAACAACAAGGATAAGTGGGGTCTCGCACTGGACGGCCAGCTAAAGCACGAGGACACCAATCTGGCATCGAGTACGCTCATCGCCGATCCAACACAACGCGAAAGTCTCGGTATCATTGTCCACTACAAGGTGAAGGTGAAACTGTTTATCAGCGGCCCGATTCTGGGCGGCGATTTGGTGGCCGAATTACCATTCATCCTTATGCACCCCAAGCCGGAGGACGATTCAGATCCAATTCTGTCTGAGCGTTCGCCCAGGCGCAGTTTACAAGTGGCCGGCGGTGGAGGCGCATCAGAGAACGCTGCCGAAGTACCAACTACAAATCTAATCCAACTCGATGGCGACGACACCGGCCAAGATGATGATATCATCTTCGAGGACTTTGCCCGACTGAGGTTGAAAGGAGCCGAAACGGAAGCCTAGTTGGGCTCCGCTGGCAACGACGATGCGACCACAAACAGTGGTGGAAGTAAGAGAACGCAAAGAATACGATTAAAAACAGGAAAGGACGAGAAATAAAAATATATGTGTTTACATCTCTTCGGATTCTACAGAATCATGCATTTGTAGCGGTATATATATATATATATGTATTTTATTTATAATTTATACAACAACAGTCTCCTGTTTCAATTATTTTTTTTTTATATATTCTTATAATAATTGTCGGCTTAATGTAATAGTTTTTTAGTACTTTACTGTGTTTTGAGAATAATTTTACTATGTCTCTCTCCATAATGCTGGACGAACGACGACCACACGACGACGATGCAATGACGACGAAGAAGATCAAAGTTTTTATATCGCATTCAAAAAAAAATACCCTTTTCCTTTCTGTGCACCATTTGTTATCCCAAAAATAAAATTTGTATATTTTATATTTTTTAGTATCCAAAATAAACACAACACACTATGTACCAATGTTGTGAGTTTGTTTATTGGTTTTTATCGCTTCGGGTGGCGGTGGGTGGTCCCGTCTATGGGGAGTCGAGTGAGTCATATTTTTAATTGCTTCTTTTGCGGATGATGTAAGTTTAGGTGATGTTCTAAAGAGTTGGGTGGGGTTGTTGGCCATCACGTTCCTGGTTTGTAGAAGACCGATGTGGTCTGCGGCTTAATACCAAGAAATGTTTGTTTGAGTCACTCTGTATTCAAAGAAACAGTATTGCTTACAAATATTGACCTTACACAAAGACAATACAGTCAACTTAGACCTTATTCACTCCCTGATAAATGAATGCAGTTTTCAGATTGCTCTTTATTCTTTCTATTGTAGATCATATTATGCATCTAAGTACTCGTTATCCAAAAACGGTTGATCTTACGTTATAAAGAACTGTGATGGATGATGACCTTTCCTTTTCATAAAAACTTTAATACCATAGTAAATAAATTTGCTTCAGCGATTTTCCCCGAACAAGAAGTTGATATTAACGAAAGATTGCTGGAAAAAAGACAATAGGTATCGTGAAAAAAATTAAATGGTTGTCATTTACGATACCTATTTTCGAGGCTGACCAAATTTCGTAAAGATTTATACGTTTTTTTCTTACAATATTTTTTTATTAATAGATTAGAGTTTAATTCTCTTAATGCAAGTGCACGATGTAAGTTGGAAATGAAGAAAGAGATACTTTTGGTGTAGTGGTTTGAGGCTCAGGTAATATTAGCTTTTAGTAACTTACTCCATGGGTGGTGCTCGAAGTAGTGGGTGAAATATGGTTTTTTAATTCTAGTATATTTGTTTCGAGTTCTCGTTGAGTTGCTCTAGGTGGTACTTCTTGTTACTGTTTCATTTAATTATATTACTGAAAAAAATTATGAATATGATTGGTATTTGAACCAACAACTTATCACTCAATTACCGAACACATTACCACTACACCATCCCACCCATAACCTATTATTATTACTTTATTATAGATTTAGATTCTCTTTCCATTTCTTGGAATTCCACGTATGTATTCCTCGCAAATTAAAGATATCTGCTTATTTCGTAGTAATCTTTGTATATAATTATTTTTTCGCAGGGAAGTGATCGTATGAATTCCCTGTTGCGGATCTCGTTACGTAACGTCATGCGGCAGTTACCGTTTTAAATTCAAGTATTATCATTCACGGCAAAGCTCTGTATTAGTTGGAGCATTGGCACCTACCATATTTCATTTTTCAGAGCTCTTATAAGTTATGTAGAAGTCTTGTGACACATCGAAAATTTGCTTAATTATTTGTTAAAAAGTTTTCCTCTTTGACTGTTCATTTACAAGAGGTTTATTCGCGTACACAATTTCTAAGGACTCCAAAGTGCTCGAAGCGTATTGGTGTATTGAGCGAATATGACAGATATAACAGAAGAGGAAAATTGAGAAGTAATGAGTAGCGGGTATTTACTCTCTGTGCTTGTATGTGTTCGAAGAATTTCTGCCGGCACGAACATACAAACGACAAGTGGAATCAGCTGATTGCTGAATGAGTCGAAGAGTTTTTGATTCCATTTCAAATAGTCAATAGACATAAAAAAAATGTTGGAAAGTATCTTCGAGAAAATGCAGTGATGTGGGAATCTTCTCCCAAAACATTCCTTTATACTAAGGCCGGTATTCACCGACCAATCTTAAACTAAGAGCTTCATAAACCTATTCACCAACCAATAATAGTGCAGATTTATTAGCGCTCATAAGACTTATGAGTGGTCCCACCCACTCTTAAGTTATGAGCCCTCATAACTTAGGAATTTCGAAAATTTTCGAAATCAGCTGTTTACTGTTACTCAGACCAAACAAAGGACAGGCTGCATTGGCGTAATGCAAAAGAAGAAAGGCCGACGAATTTAATGCCTCCAGCATTTCCGTCAAAATTTAAAACTAAGAGCTTTATAAAATTAAAATCGATTTAAGAGCGCTTGATAATTACTGGCCTTAATATGAATATATTGGTTTTCACACAAGTTTATTTTATTCATTACAAGTTTTTATAATGACAATTGGCTCGACATGGCTCGCTTTTCATTCGAGTACATCATATCATATTTGACAACTGATTAGTTTATAACTCGGAAAGTACGCGAACCTAATGAACATTCTCACAATTATTCACTGTCTGTATTGAGTTTTAAAATGATGACGATTATGATCGAAGGCTATAATTGCTTGCCAAAATAGAAAGCCTAACATCAATCATATAAAGAGTTTGCATATCTTTACTAAGCATCTCATTAAGAGTAGACCCTCAGAATTTGCTGAAATTGTGAAAATTTCCTTTGTAACATAAATGTTCAAGATCAATCATGAGAACAGACGAAATAACTTTGTTATAATACTGTAGGTTTCTACAGTTCCAGAAATAAAAGAAGAGTTGAGAAATGAAATGCCATTTAAGGGATTGCTTGGGATTAGTAAAAAGTGACAAAATACAATGTAAAGTTAACTAGATAGATAAATCTGTGGCCACAAGGGAAAACCGCCTGAATCGATTTTTACAGATTCTCAGAAAATAAGTTTAAAGTTTTCGTTTTTCCCGAAAATGTATGGGAATTTGAAATTTTAATCTTGTTCGTTTGCTTATAATTAGGTAACGATAACAGGTAATAAGGTAAAAATTTGGCAGCATAGATTTCGAATAGTAGAGCATCTACTCGCATACTTAACTCGTCTTAGGCGGTTTTACCTTGTGGCCACGGAAATATATCTTTTCAGACGTAGACGTAGAGCATTCAATTTTCACTTGCATATCTATTTTAGACGCTACTTTTCTCTAATGAGCTGAATAGATACAAAAACTGCTAGCCCTATATAGTAGGGCTACAGGAATTCCTTGAACACAATTTTCGAACATAAGGTCTAATTTTAAAGATTATATTATCATAAATAGTATAGTGACTTTAAACCGTCAGGTCAGTGAAGGGCGGATACATTTTTACTTAAATTTTGCTTGCCAGTATTTTATTAAAACAAAATTGCCAGAAAATGCTGAACTCTCTCTGCTCTGCCCAGCTGGAGTTAATATATTTCACCCAAAAAATAAATCAAAATTACCTACCTATGCATAAATCCAAATACTCAATACAACGAACGATTCGCTGAAAATATTTAATTTCACTCATCACTAGAAGACGTAATTCACAGAAATAGCGCCACAATCGGTAAAAAGAAATTTCCTGATGTTTCGAAAACCGGCTGATGTAATTGGACTACTGTTCAAGTTGGTGAAAAATGTATTTTTATATTTCTCTGTTTCAACTATTTTGGAAAATGTTACAAGCCCTACAAAGATCAATAACAGAAGGACGTTCTTATAATAGTGCGAAATTGTTCAAAATACCGATAAATTATCGACCCAGAGTGTATTTACATGGTTAAACATCGCCACCCAGTGCCCACGACCTACCGGCACGTGTATCTGTCAGCAGTGAAATTCCTTGGATTCTCCCGAAGTATTGAGTAATCCAACGACGCGGCTGTAAAGATGCTGTATAATTTTATAATCTAGTTGCATTAGTGAATCAACTTCTCATTCAAAATGAGCTTCACACGAGCTCTATTCACCAAAGGACTGACGGTCATCGCACAAACTAGTGGGCGACGGGGATTCTTGTCAGTGACCGCCAACCCCAATGGACTTCGGAATTTCGCAAATATTTCATCAGTTTCACCGCTTCTCTCCCAGTGCAGGGGCTTACATCAGAATGTGGTACCAGCGCTTCAACCAAAAAAACGTGTCGCCCGCAAGAAGCGCAACGAAGAGGAGGATCTGGCCGCACAAGGATTTTTCAATGTTTCGGCGTTTTCCACAGCTGAAGAATATGACTTGGAAAGACTGTTGGCTGGTTTAGAGGAGCAGAACCTGTATGCTGCCAAGAAATTCTTCTCAACAGACAATCTAGGAGCCGAGCAGGATGTTCTCTATGTAACGGCGAAGTACATGGTGAACGGAGAGGCGAGAGATATCTTCTTTTTCCGCGAGGGATCCGTTGTGCTTTGGAATTTCAATGAAATCGAGACGAATAATGTGCTGTCCTTTCTGAAGAACTACGAAAAGGATGGCTATCTGAAGGCACTGATCAAGGGAGAGAGCGAAATCATGCCCTACACTTATGTTCCTGAGCCAGAAGCGGAGAACATACCGCCAAATGAGTGCTTGGCTCTGTTTAAGAACGGCAAGTTCTTCCTCACCAAGGGGGAACAGAACTTCTTCCAAAAGTACACATTCTCCAATGCGATGGCAACATCAATCAAATTGGGCATATGGGAAGCCACACTGGATAGGTATATCGATGGGTTGGAGTATCTTACGGAGGACCTGAAGAAAGGTCGGCGGATAAAGATTACTCGCGCGGAGGCACTGCGAAAGACTGGAGAACTATTCGCTCTTCGTCACATGATCAATCTAAGTTCGGATTTGCTTGACACTCCGGATTTCTATTGGGATCGAGAGGAGCTGGAGACGCTCTACATACAGGTTTGTTCCTATTTCAGCATCAATCGCAGGACTAAGGTGATGAATGAAAAAATCAATCACTGTGTTGAGTTGGCAGAGTTGATTTCGCACAATTTGAACGACGCTCACCACATTCGGTTGGAGTGGATGATCATCATATTGATTATGGTGGAGGTTTGCTTTGAAATCATACATCACATGGAAAGATACATCCAAAGTAATGACGAGGAGGAGCCGATTCCTGTTCACCATTAGGCATTTACTTGTAGTTGTGGTAGATTAGATTTTTTGTTACACTCGTAGTTGTAAGTCTTAAAAGGCAATAAATCTTGTAGTCTAACTCGAAAATGGTGGACTTTCACTTTTATTTGGAAATCCCAGTGAATTTGCAGTGATTGCATGGGAATATCAGTTCAGTTTTATGCAGAATCATGGTGGCATTAATTGCTTTCCAAGAACAACTCGTTCGTCGTTGCAGTCAAGTTCTCCGGAAGAGAACTTTGGACTGTAAACAAATTACAAAGCCTGACTTCGACGTCATTCACAGTCATCAAATAAAATAATATAATGGGCATTCATAAAGTACGTAGTGGGTAAAAAGTGTTAGATGTTAAATCTTTTTTTAAAAAGCATTGACATTTTTATTTTTCAACATAATCTAGGATGGTAACACACTTCATATCATTTCCTCAATGCTTTGAAGAAATGAAGGTACACACCTTTTATGCTGAATTTTTCGTACAAGATCCGCCATTGTTTTTCAGTTAAGATGTTTAGCATCTCTGCCAACTGCATCAATCGATTGTTCTCCAGGATAAGATCTTCAATTTTTTTTACGATGTCATCACCAGTCTCCTTCACCGGTAGCAATGAATTTCTGATAAACTTGAATTGAAGTGCCCAGAATTAAAGAAATAGCGTACAAGCGCTAACTGATATCAGTCCAAGATATTACCCTATTTGAATAACACAACAACTTTCCGATCTAAGCCCCCTTTCTGTGCTAAGTAAGAGAGTTGGGGTAAAGATATTATGTATACCCTATCTCTATCCGAATAGGGTATTACTTATTTATTTCAACGCATAGTTTGTAATAACTAGGCCAATCGACAGAGCAGAAAAGAATTCGAAATCAAAAATAATTAAACGAGCACTGGTCCATAATTACTTCATTACAACTCACGTTAAGTTTTCTATCCACTAGAAGGTACGCGATGGGCACCATTTTATAACTTTTGTGGTTCAACGCGTTCGTTTATTTTTTCGTAATTTTGCCTCTCTGAGAGAAGAATATCTACTCGTGGAAATTTGACAAACTGCGAATTTTGGTGCAGAAAGAACAAGAACAGACCTAAATTCTTTCCGTGATAAAGATGCTATAAGTGTCAAACGGGTTATAAAAGAAATATCGTAAACGGTTTATTCAGTTAAAGGGTGTTGAGGGGCTGATATACTTCTTACCATTTCAAGCTAAGGAACAAAACGTGTCTCTTAATAGATTGTAATATCTATTCTGAATCGAAAATTTTAACTTATGCAAAGGCAGCAAAGTTTCAACCTAGAGCAAGAGAAAGTCAACGTCCATTATTACGTTTGCATGTAATCATTTGTGCTGATGATTTACTCTATAGCCCTTATTCTTTTCTTAGAATCTTCACTGCGCCAGGTTGGTATTTTATTCAATATACAACAATTACCCCCATTTAAGGTAACTTTGTTGCACCGTCAAAAAATTCGGTTTCACAATTTAACTCCGAAAAACTGTCAGTTAATTAGGGAAATACACGATACAAATGTTGTACCAACGGCTTGTCAGCGTCGGTGTTATATACAATAATTGTATCGTGTATACCTACACACCTACCTATGTATATACCTATTGTATCGTCGCATGGTCTTGACTGTACAACCGCTGTCACATGCACAGATTGTACGGAAGTTATATGGTGTGTATGTGTACAATGACCGAATAAAATGTCCGTTGTGCGTAAATCGTATGCAGATTGTATAATGTGTGTACTGCATACAAAAGTTGGACTGATGTCGGCACAACACAAGTCGCTACGATGGTTGTATCGTGTATTTCCCACTTAAGGTTCGTAATCTTTGAAGTTATGAGGCTAAAAATTGCTAAATGTTGAATATGAAAGCCAAATTTCCTATCCAGCGGTATGCAATTATGTTACAATTTACTAAACGAAGTCAATATTCGTTAATAGTTCACACTATCAGATGTGTGATTTTCCTATCATAGGGCTTCTTGGATGGTCTAAGCAAGATATCTCCATGAATACATTCATTTGCCTTCTCTTAACCTTAACAAAGGCCAAGGTCAAGGCAAAGATTAACAGCATTCGTTCTGCATATAACAAAGAGCTGAAAAAAAGTAAAGAGCTCCAACAAAAGTGGAGTAGGAACTGATGAAGCGTACGTACTAATTTTGTGGTACTTTGATTTGCTGTTTTCATAGAGACTTGGTGCCGATATGGTAGTAGCAAATTTAAGGCTTGGTAAGCATTTCCACTTGCTGGAAATCTGAGAGTTGCACAAAGTCTTTCGTGTGGTAATATAGCTTCTCTCATATTGGTGTCTTCTTTATTTATAATTGGCGTCATTAATTGCAGTAGCTCCAAGTATATACTTTCACTCATAGGTAAATAGGTGAAAAATTACTGTGTTCAAATAGCAATTCTCGCATTAAATTTACGTGCGACGGTTATTGTCTTTTTAAATACCAATCTTTGCTCCAGTTGGTTCTTTTTTTTTTAGCTTTCTTTAGCAACAAAACTGTAGCTATTGCAATTAAACTTTCTTCGTCCATCACGTACGTATGTCTTGCAACGTTTAACCACTGCACAGGAGTAAAATGAAAGCTCAACTGAATACCGAACTGACGTCTAAATGCACTACCTTTTTTAACTGAAA
Organism: Brachypalpus laphriformis; assembly: GCA_945910035.1. Classification (NCBI taxonomy): domain Eukaryota; kingdom Metazoa; phylum Arthropoda; class Insecta; order Diptera; family Syrphidae; genus Brachypalpus; species Brachypalpus laphriformis. The sequence continues at coordinate 111,393,836 of OX246753.1, read as the reverse complement.
TGACAACTGAACTGATAACTGAAACTGATCATCTAAATGGGGCTTAATCTACACTTAACTGGCTGAACACAATGCATGCCGCGGTAGCGTAGTACGACCTGTCACAGAGTTAAAATATATGGGAACACACTAGAGCGTCCACAATGAGGTAGCTGCGGCGTGGCGGTAGCAGTGGTGTAGTACGAAGTTGGTTTACTTTTAACTGTGCAGCGCCACAAATGACAGATAAAGAAATTGGCGACTGTTGAAGACTGTTTTGGTTTTCTATACGATGTTTTCGTGGTGGATTCTTGAACTGAGTTCAGCAGTAGCGCAATAAATTTGAAATACTCGTTACAGTCAAAATGGAAGAGCACGCCGTGGAAAAATTTATTTTGCTAGTGAAAGGAAAATAAATTTATCCATTTCTTATTATTTTTATTGTATTATTATAGCACAATAATCTCACAAAAATAATCAAATCTCAATAATACTCAAAAAGAAAAACACAATTTTAATCAGCTGGCATTATTTGCCATTACTACGCGCTACACCATTGTGGGCGAATTTTGTGAGTGTAGCGCCACACCATTTGACAGCTCTACGTACTACGCTACCGCCACGCCGCAGCGGCATGCATTGTGTTCAGCCAGTAAATGTTGTGTTTACGAATGGGTGAACTACTCATTTGATCATGACATACTATAATATGTATGGACTGCTAGTGAAATGTCAGTTCCATACAATCTTTGCCCAAAAAAATGACGCCAACATAACTAGCCCTCTTGGTTCGAAGCGGAAAAATGTGGAAACAAGACGCCAACTATCTTGAATTTCTCCATAGAATGTAGAGACGCCTCTTGGGTTTGTGTGAATTTGACGGTTGAAATTCGAATTGTTGATGCATTGTTTGCGACAGGTGTCTCCTCGAAAAAGTGGTAGTTCAAATAATTACCGATAGATGAATCCAAACAAATTTGAATAAAAAATCGTTATATATGCACTTTATTACCCAATAAATTGCACAATATTTGTATTATTTGTGATCTATTCATTTTACTTTTCAAGGTATGAATATAATAGTGTTTGATATGAGACTGAATGTCTTAAACCTTGTTTCAAAGCATTCATTGCAGATGTCTAGTCTGAACTAGATTTCATACCGAAATCTCTTTCTTCACATTTTTCCTAGGAATATCAAGGAATATCCAATGTTTGGAAATTGGCAAACATTTTGTTTTATCTGATCAGCGTACTACGTTTTACTTTAATAGTAAGAGTGACCGTTAATACATTTGAAATGCAACAATACAAAATACACCAATTATTCTGATAAACCATTGCGGATTAGAAAATATAACAAAATTAATCCATCATCCCTGTTTGTCAGCTATTTTCTTTTAGGAGTGTGATAAACTGCCGTAAATCTACTCAGATGTCGCTCCGTGCGACAAAAATTCACCATATGCTTCATCTGTCACTTTTTCGACCATAGGCATTCGAGAATATTTTTCTTTTTTAACAAAAAATCATTTAATTTTCATTTAATCAGTGAAAATGCGTCTGACAATAATTAATTTCTTCAAAAACACCGTCCCCGGACATATTTTTCGTGGAAAACGAAGGCTGGTTAAGCCCGTAAGCAAGAAAGCAATGGAAACGTTGAAAAGAGAATACGACCGCCAAGAGGCTATCATGCTACTTTTGAGGCATCCCTATCTGACTCTGGTAAGAAATCGAAATATTTATCAGATAAAAGTAATTCTGAAACGTTCTCCTGTGTAGGAGGAGTCCTCCGGGCATGCCAAGGTCTTTGGCAAGCGCGAAGCGATGGTAAGACAGTGGCAGGACGCCCAGGCTCTGAGCAAAATGAAGCCTCACATTACGTTGGAAGATCGCCTTAACCATCTTCGCGTGAAGGAAGTTTGGGATTAACTTTATGTTAGACGAGTTGTATAGTTTGTAGCTGAATTTGTTGTAAAAAAGAAACGGAAAGAGCAAATTAAATTTATGTTTGTAGTTTGTTATGCAAGTTACTCCTCCACAATACCAGAGTCTGGAAGAAATACTTTGTCTGGCCTAATAAGGCTTACCCAATGAATAGTTCCTTTAATTTTTCCCCCAAAGCTAGGTAGTCTCCAATAGCTTCGATCTTGGCTGACCACTAGGACTAATCAGTTCCCTTGCTATGTTCTACGGACAAAAACTAAAAAAGGCTACATACTCCTATCAGCAAATGCCAGAAGCTAAATAAGGGATATGCAACACTGCTGCGCCAAGTAAGAGCACTATTTCGCGAATAAATTTTCCCTCCGAATTTTTCCCCCGAATAAATATTAGATACCTCCAAAAATAGGAAAAAAAATTCATCGGGGAAAAATTAAATATCGCGATTGCGTTGAAAATTCTCCTGAATTGTCATTCATTATACCTATTTCTATTCCGCGGAATTATTTCCTCTTTTTTGAAGATAGCAAATTTTTGTTCGGGGGAAAAATTCCGAGGGAAAATTTATTCACGATAACCCTGAATATGGTGGACCAAGGAAATGCCGCACACTGTTGCTAAGACCTATGCTCGACCTGCTATATTGATTTATGAATAATGCTCTTGTCTAAAGGAAGTTTTTATTATGGAAAAGTAACATCAGTTGATAAGCTACAGCTTCAGGTTATACTATTTATGGATGTAAAGCAGCCAAGTAACAGCTAATGATACAAAGTCCGACGCACGGTTAATCCTAGGTTTAAGTATTCAAACCCGACGACGGACTGTGCTTGCCGCGTGGGGCTTTAACTGCTATCAATCTAAATCTAGGTACACTGTGATACTATAATTTTCCAAAGCAGCAGGCAAAGAATCCGAGTATTTACCAAAGAACTGGGGAATGAAAACCACTCACGGTTTTCATTTCCAAATCAGTTACCCATCGTTTGCGGTGGCCATTAGTTTATAATGTTTAGAAAAGTATAATGGCATTTTTCATTCAACAAAATAATTCCCTTTTCTGTAGAAAGAGCACTTCTAAAATAGCTTTTATTATATTTTTTTTGTTCATGCACTACTGGATGCGTTCTGGAGTATTTAACGCAAGCAGCTACCTTGTTGAGAAAGTCAACAAGGTTAGAGTTTTAAAGTCTATACATTATGTACATAACTCATGCGTCTAATCGGCTCATGCATACAATTCGTTCTATGATACGGAGTATTCAATGTTTCCAAATTATACATACGTAGGTGGTGAAACCTCCACGGGAACTGAATCCCATTGAAGAGAGCAATGTCATCTGTTGACTCTTGGGGGGACTTATAAATAGACCGTTTTTAAAACACCAGGTGGTAAAACTGTAAGTATCTGACTGTCGAAGAATTCGGCCCAGGCTATTAATGCAAGTTTTCATATCAACAGTAAGTAAGTATAAAGAGGATTGGACCTAGGTGACTTCTCTGGTGGACACACTACTTACGTGGCGCTACAGTCTGGGGTAGACCTGGTCCTCAACCAACAAACCTCTCCAGCCAGCTTGGTTATGAGGCAGCTGCCTCCAGTTGCGTACGCCAAGTTGGTTGAGGTGCCCCACCACTTGTTTTCGCCTCCTGCCGCGAGGTCGTCCTCTAGCATGCTCTCCATCCAGGGTGGATTCGAAGATTTTCCTGACTGAAAGGTTGGGTTCCATCCGCTCTACCTGACCCAGCCATCTTAGTCGCTGTATACGAACTTTTCTGGCTAAGTCGATGTCATTGTATAGGGGTTTATGCAGATCAAACCAAAGATCAAGGTATGCTCATCCGATTTTGAGATGTATAGACATTTTCAACACGAAGAGCAGCCGGGATTTTCTGTGAAAATTGTTGTCCTCGCAGTTCTAATTCCGAATCGTAAACTGATCGAACGGATAGTATATTTTTCTGTATCGTAAATTTTAATCTATAATGAATGTGACATGTCCTTCAATTTACAGAAAACTTTGTGGTAAACTGTCTAGAATAGCGTTAAGAAATGCAGTGGATGTGGGACACTTACATACCGTGATGCGGGTATCGACTAGAAGTTGGACTCCTCTTCTCTTGATATATAGTTAATCCAGGCACCGGTCAGAAAGGTACAAAAAATCAAAAGTTACCTCAAATTGCCGTCAAACTCCAAGTAGAATACGGGTTAACTACGAGGTCTTTGCTGGGCCGAATGCTGAATTTAACTCACAAGCAAATTAAACTTCCCTAAGGATTGTTCAGGTATACTCGTACTGGCATTAAAGTGAATGCAATTACATACACACATTCAGGGTTATCGCGAATAAATGTTCCTTCGGAATTTTTCCCCCGAACAAAAATTAAGTATCTTCAAAAATAGGGGAAATCTTCATCGGGGAAAAATTAAGTACCGCGATTGCGTTGAAAATGCCGCTGAATTGCAATTCATGATACCTATTTATTTACAAATATCTGGCGCAACAGCTCTTTAAAGTGCCAGGGCCTAGCTTCTCGCAACCACTCATGGTTGTGTGCGTTATATTTTTCACACGAATGGAAGGGACCTACAAGTTTAATTAATGCCGACTCCGAACGGCGATTTGAGAAGCTTTTTCGTGACAACAATACTCTCGGATGTTTGTCAGACGGTCGCGAGAGGTGGGATCGTGAAAAAACTTTTTGGTATTTTCTGGGATTCGAACTTGGAACCTCATGCGTAGTGATCCGACACACTAACCACTTACGCCACGGCGCCCATTTATTTTCCACGGATTTATTTCCTCTATTTTTAAGGTATACCTAATTTTCGTTCGGGGGAAAAATTCCGAGGGAAAATTTATTCACGATAACCCTAATTATGGGCTATCTTGACTACGCTGACGATGTATGCTTACTCTCCCACGGAATTATGGACCTCCACCAAATGGCAGCAGATGTGGAGAGGGAGGCAGGTGTCGTCGGGCTCAAAATTAATGCGGCAAAAACTAAAATGATCAGCCTTGGAACAAACTCATCGGCTCAAATATGCGTTGCTGGACAACCGGTAGAGAGAGTAGAGGATTTCCAGTATCTTGGGAGTATTGACTCGACCGATGGTGGAACCGAACTGGATATAGCGAACAGGGTCGCCAAAGCAAAGTCCGCGTTCGGGATGTTGTCCAAAATATGGCGAAGCAATGCAATCAGTTTGAGCACCAAACTAAGACTGTTCCGCTCCAACGTTGAATCCGTTGCAACACGTGGAGAGTGACCACAACTATCACCAGAAAGCTGCAAACGTTTGTTAATAGGTGCCTGCGCAATATCTTAAGGATTTTCTGGCCCAATCGTATCTCTAACGAACACCTTTACGAGAGAACGGGTCAGGAACCAATCGGCACAACCATCCATCGGCGGAAGTGGCAGTGGATTGGTCACACGTTCCGAAAGGGTGACAGTTCCATAGCGAACCATGCTATGCTATGGAACCTTCTAACTCAGGATGGCAGAAGACCTGGCGGTCCGAGGAGAACATGGCGCAGAACAGTCGAGAAGGAGGCACGGCAGTTAGGGAAAAGTTGGGGAGAACTCAGACACATTGCCAGAAACGCAGTAGAGGCCCTCGGACCCACAAGGGGATACAGGACATAAGTAAAAAGTAAGTAATTATGGGCATCCTTATGGCTAGTTTGTGTACAAAACTTTTCTATCCCTTCTGGTGTAGCAACACTGAACCTAAAATCCAACGTCTTCTACCATTGCTATATTTCACTGTACAACAGTGTTGTCTTGTCTAACCAGAGTTTATGATGCTTTTGATTAGGAAAGAAGGAGCGTTTGTCACGATTAAATAACTTTTCAACTTTATACAGGTTCGTCCTTAAACTGGCAATCTAGCATATAGTAAGTTGAGGGACAAGGTCTAACTATTTGTACGATTTTTAATTGTATCATAAACATTTTAATAATAAATTTATTGTTTTATATAACTTACTCCTAATTATTATCCTTGGAAATGCACGTGCTTGCATGCTTTAATGACTTATTAGATCACATTTCATTTGCAAAGAAAAAGATCCGTAATAAATTAAAAGAAAAATTCACACCTTTGATTGATTATATGGTTTGATTGATTAAATCAGTCAACTTTACTGTAAATTGAAAATGATAACAAGTAAATCAGGTTTGAAGTATTTTTAATCTTTACGTAATATCAGCGTACATGTGAGATACCGCCCGACTGCAAACTTAAACAAAGTATTTTGTTGAATAGATTTGTATCAGAATCAGTATTCTACGAGTAAGATGAGTATCACTGTCGACGCCAACCGATACCGACTTTTATTTGGCTTATAGGCATGATCTTCTTTCTTTTGATGGTGAAGTAGCCTGAGTTTTACATTGGCCTCAATTTACAACCCGTTCCAGTCAGCACAATCGTTTACCAATTATCTCTAACTACAAGCCCTCCAAGACCAAGATGGTTGATAACTGTTTCTTTTGCGATGTACCTCCGGAGCGGATTCGGATAAACTTCTATCAGAAGTATTAATACCTATCGTCTCTGCATGAACTAGCTACTTTATGCACGGAATTGCTGATTGTAATTCGACAGAACGAAATGATTTTTGTAACATACTCATCAGTTCGTTGGTCTTTTATTCAAAAATCAAAAGCTTCCGTAGTAGAGCTACATATACGATATATCAATCCTATCATCTGCAAAACATCTGTGTATATCATTCCTGATACCATGATGAAGACTTGATTGCCAAGACCTAAGGTCCACTAGTATCTATGCTAGTAAACTCGCCATGCTGATTCCTTCTGGATTTTATTATACATACCTTACAATTGGATTTATCAAAAATGCACTTCGCTTTCTCCGCTTCCTTCTTCAGATATCAAATTGCTTGTTTTCTGTAGCTACCTGAATACATGTGTAGCTATGTGACTATTCCTCTACAGAGGTTGACAAAATAGTTTATATTCGCTCACATTAAACTAGGATCCTATCTACTGATGGATTGATTTAAAGTTATGTACCAAGCTACACTTGGCCAATGCTAATTTCCGGTTTATCCGGTATGCACCTACCCTCTTTAAATCCCGGTACCCCATATAATCTATACAATTAATTTAAGGAGACACGTCCAATCGCTCAATTTTCTCTAGAACACTTCTAACAGTACTGACTCTTCCTGCCCTTAAAATATCTTCAGTTTTTCTACTAATGTAGGATTTGAGCTCCTTAGTTTCTGGTTAACTTTTAAATAAATGTACAGCAGAAATATACAACTACAAATCAGCATTAAGCATTTATTTTAACATTTTAAGAATTTATAGAAATTCAGTGCGTATTTACAATAAAAAATAGCAAAAAATACATGTACATATTAAAGATGTCTCTCTTTTTCATTCAAGAAAATATCTCACACTTGGAGGCAAACCTAACTCAGCAGACCTTCGCTTCTGTTCGCTTTAGATTTTGAGCCCAGGCAAACGGATCCGCAGCCTCCAAATCATTTTTATGTAAACGCTTTCCCAGCGATAAATATTCCGCGTACTGTGCTACAACTGGATCTCGGTTACATGAAGCTGTGGCAATCACATTACCCTCTTTATCCAAGTAAAATGCCACGAATTTGAGCTCTGCAATATCTCCGATTATCTTAATATCACTTGGCCTACCATAGCCAGTGTACCGGAAACCTTTACCGAACAGCATAGTCCAGAAGAATGGCACAGCTCGAAGTTCTTCGATCTTTCCGGCCATGTTGATGGCAGCAATACGTCCGTGGTATTGAGCAAGCTGGTAATGACCAATTGTCGCACGCTCATTTCCTATCGAATAGACCGGGGCATTAGCAATGTCTCCACCAACATAGACATCTGGAATGTTTGTCATTAGGTGTATATCAGTATCAATAGACCCATTGGGATTTATTGTGACTCCAGACTCCTTTAAGAAGTCCGTGTATAAGCGAGATCCAGTGCCCATGATTAACAGATCACACGGTATTTTGGTATCATCAATTAGGATAACTTCGGTTACTTTGCCATCGGTGCCAATGATTTCCTTGATGCCACTGTTCATGATCATGTTGATATTATTCTCAGTGAAGAGTTCCAAAACCCTTTGACCGATCTCATTGCCAAAGCTAAGCTTTAGGGGGACATTTTCACGGCCAACGAGGGTCATCTGAAATAGATATAGATTTCGTTTATAAAGACCTTCATCGAAAGTATTCATTCATACTTACACTCTTAACCTTCTTGACCAATGAAGAAGCCGCTTCTAGAGATATAAAACTTGAACCCAAGCACACCACATTCAAATTTTCTTTAATCTGGGCATTAATTGCAGCAGCATCTGCATGGTCCCTAACGGTGAATATATTTCCCAAATCAGCTCCTGGTATTGGCGCCTTAATCGCCTGAGATCCAGTCGCTATGAAAATTTTATCAAATTTAATAGATTCTCCATTCGAGCAGGAAATCGTTTTCGCATCTGTATCGAGCTTCGTTGCTTCCACACCCACCAAAACCTCAATAGAGTACTCAGTATAGAAATCCAAATTGCGGAATTGCAGAGAAGCAATACCCACATCAAAGACTTTACTAAGTTTTATGCGGTCATAGGGTTGGGTGTTCTCCTTGCAAATCATCACTATGCGTCCAGAGTAGCCCTCCTGACGGAGTGTTTCGGCGCAAACTCCTGCCGATGGTCCACCACCGACGATGACAAATGTACGTTCATCCGTTTCGGACCGACGGACCATGTTCTTAATACGTTTGTCATTCCCCAAGTCGGCTCTTCTGGCTCTTACTTTGACTTTGCCATCTTTTTGAACATTCACCTTGAAACAGGGAACCGAATCCAATCCAGGAAAGTCTTCAATGTCGCCGGTTTCAGCATTGAAGCAGGCACCATGCCATGGGCAGCGCACATGACCGTCTCCAAGTACTCCGGTATGTAAAAGAGCTCCGTAATGCGAGCATTTATTGCCGATGGCTGTAAATTTGCCATTTTGCCTAATGAGAAGGATCTTTGTGTCCTCGTTGAACTCCACCTGTTTCATGGCATTCTCCTGGATATCGGTGTCATTGCAGACGACCGCCTCGACGTAGTCTTCCATGTCGGACTCTGGTCTGAATTTATAGGAACCTGTGTCACCTGAAATGAAAGGACAATTAGAATCATGAATTGACACATATTTTTATTCTAGAGTCAAAGAACAACTAAATGCGGCTCAGCAAGTAGATCATGCTTCAGATGAGAATTAAGACGCAGTTGCAGTGGTCCTCCCGAGAAAAACTTCACAATAAACTTAAAATATTTATTTATTAGAGTGTGCCTCTAAAACAGTACTCAAAGCAGAAAAGTGATTAAGCAGTAAGTTTGGATACAGCGTAGGATCCTGTCTCTATATCAGTGGAAAGTAATACCTTTTGTTACAAAAAAAAAAAAAACAACAGAAACATAAGAAAACAATGGAGCTGAACCTCAGAAGAGAGGAGAACAAAGACTTTGTTTTTTTGAAGTTTACGTGATACACTTTTGGACCACAATTGTTGAGTTACCTAAATGCCACAAACGGAAAAACCATCATGCCTGCTTCTCGTGATCGTGATAAAAATGTTTTCTTGTGTAAACTGATCAACAACTACGACTTCCTAACTAGTGATCAATTACATCATCAATGACATGATCCTCTCATGCGTTGGAAACTACTCTCTGTCTGACTTGTGGTACCAGAACTTCGGACTTTAAAATGTTGTCGCTAGCGATCACAGGGTTTCGTCGTTATCATACCAAGAAAGTTCTATCCATAACTGTTTTCCACGCATAGAGCTAAGGGTCCCAAGGCGCTATGATGAGAAAAAATAAACATCATCACAAAGACTGGTTATACGTCTATCAATCATAAAAGATCTGACAGTTAAGGAACTTCGCTCAGAGGTTCTATCATCAAGGCCTGATCAGCCACGGTTCTTATCAGTGTGTAAGCCTGGAACGTTATTGTCCACTTACGAATGAAAAAAGAGCCACCCTGATTAATGGGCTCTATTTGCGAGCCTTTTCCTCTAAGTCCATCAGATTGTTGTAAATATTGCAACTGTTGTCGAGTACAGATCCTTATCTTTTGCTTTTCTTTCAACATTAGGACCAATGAAAATTCCCAACTGTATTTATGATGAATTTCGATGTCTGTGATCTCGAATCAAAAGAAGAGTAGTCTCGTACTGATTGACAAAAGATTCCAGCTCCTGTGCTGTAGATTATTAGGGACAATCTAAGGTGCTCCAGTCCTTTCAACTGTTACACCTCTTAAACTAGTATTGGTATCAGAGGTTGGTAGTCAGTTATAGTAATATGGTGCACTTGTGATTATATTGTCAGTTACATGTTATCGCTCCTCACCATGACAAATTAATAATCCATCCAAACTCTAAAATAAAATTTCACGAAATAAAGGGACTTTCTTTACACGTGTCGTAGATACATATGTATGTACAGTCCGCACTTTCTTGAATAACAAATTAATTCAGTTCAATAAACTAAAGTGGAATGACCGCAGTGCAATGAAAACAGCCCCGAGGTACATCCAAATACCAATGACAACTGCATCGCAATGTACAAAGTGAGATACGACCTAGTAGTTATCCAACCAGTAGATAGCTGGAAATTCTATAAAACAGTACTCACGGGGGTGTTTTCAAGCAGAAGTACTTTAGCTATCCCAACATAACCATCATCAGCACCAACATGCGAATATTATTCGTAAGTAGCAGCAGAATTTTGTTCGTTCAATCTCTTATATTGCTTTCTCCAGTTAGGTCTTGTTTCTATGTTGATCCTCGGAATCACGACAGAAGAAATGACCGTACAACAGGCAGATGTTCGATTGCCTGTTCAACGACCAGAGCACAATTTAAGTGACCTCGACAGTTCAAAGGATTTACTAATCACTCTCCAGGAATTACATGAAAGTCTCATCAAACAAATCGCCTTACTGGAAAATATGGACCGAACTACAGATATGACCCACCTAGTTCTGCACTACACTGCACAAAAAGATAACGTCGAACGTGAAATTGCGCTTATTAAATCGATAGAGTCTAATCCTTCAGATACAGCGCCACGACTCATTCCCAAGAATACTTTAACGGAGGAGAGGCTTTTCCAGAACATATTCAGGAGGAATAGAAACCCCAGTAGTTCTCAACAATCCACTGATAAAAACCCACACCCCATTTCATATACACCTTATTATATCTCTAGTCAGGATCACCCGGAATTGATATATTCCTTCAGTCCCATCCCAGGTTACCAATATCCAAATGATTTGATTAGTAATACATTCCCTGGTTATCCACCACAATATAATCAAAATCCTCAAATATTCGCATATAGGGACCAACCTCCACAGGACTACTATCAGGTGCCACCAGTACCACACCCGAATTTTCAAATTCCCCAACAGTATGCACCTCTACCACAGGTAACGTTACAAGCTCGGCCACCAAAACCAGAACCACAACGGTTATCAAATATGAAAGAACCTCAACGAAGGCCAAGACCACAAGAGTCAAAAGATAAGCTACAACCTGTAGTTGCAAGGCCAAATAAAACTGAAAAACAGCCAGAGCGACAAACAACATTAAAGCCTTCAGCAGGAGGTACTCGACCAACTAAACAGAGCGTTATCGTCTACTACCCCGACGGTATTGTCACCGAGGATGATGGTGAACGTGAGCGTCCGACGATAGTTAATCGTTTTGGTCAGGTTTTGGATCGTTTTGGACAAGTTATATCGAATCTAGCGAATAGACAGCCTTTGAGGCCCATGATTGGAAGCAATGCAAGTGTCCCAGAAAAAATTGAAAAAATGGAAAATATGCCAACACAGAGTAAACTTAGAATTTCTTATGATTACCCTAAATCGTCGACTGACGATGAAATGAATGTTACAGCAACGAAGCGAGAGAATAAGAGGACAAAGCTGCGTTGGGTTTCTGTTTAATTTTTAGTAGTAATGGGATAGGTCACTCTGCATGTATAAAAGTCTTTTGGGAGTGAAATCCCTCATATATTTTCAGCGATTGCTAAGAAATAGATTGTTGCTTTAATTCCGAGTGCTTTTCGTTTTTTCTTTACAACAATTATGATTCCTTGTTCAGAGAGACAGATTTTTGGTATGCTGATGGAAACTTTGCCTTTTTGTTTTTTGTTTCCTTGTGTTTGCTTCATGGTTTTACGTAGTGCGCAAAACAAATTGTTCAAGTTTTAAGTTCGGTTACGATTTCATAACATTTTTGTGGAGAACAATATCATTATATTTATTTGAGAAACAGAAACTGCTGAAACTCGACCGTTTTTGCGTGCTCAAAAGATCTTTTCCAACCACCACACATAGGAGTATCTGCATGCAAAAAGCGGCCAAAAGTCGATTTTTCAAATTACAAAATTAAGAAGTAAATTTTTTTCCTAGCTGTAATATAATGCCCATGGAGCAATACACAGTCATTAAGAACGAAAGAGATGCAGCCTCCCGTCTTCGATGGTCAAACATCATGGTCAATATTTCATATAAGAGGCAGTTTTAAGCTGCGGCAATGACTAATAACTGGGGCGATGAAGAGAAGTCTATTGCCCTTATGCTTGTGCTTATAGGATCAGCTGCAGAGCTTCTGCAAACTACTACCGAAGACAGACAACGCAACTACGATATCCTGGTGAAAGCCATTGAGATGCGATTCGGGGACGACCACATGCAGCAAGTATATAGGGTCCAGTTTCGCAGAAATGTCCACAAATGTCCTTATGCATTAAAATCGTAATATATTTCACTGGTAAGGTCTATTTTAGAATACTTTAGTACAATTTGGAATCCCTATTATGTCAATTCATCTGATAGAATTGAAAGAGTTCAAAGAAAATTTACAAGATACGAGTATGTTGTTTTCAAGTTAAATTGGGGCCTTTAATTGGATTGCAATCTCTTGAGAAACGACGGAAATATTTCTCAGTAATGTTTATTAGAGATATTTTAACATACCACATAAAATATCCTTTGCTTCTTGGTCTTTTAAATTTACATTCTCCCTCAAGAAATCTGCGAGAGTTTTACATATTTCATGAGCAATTCCACCGCACTAACTACGGTCGAAATGAACCCATCTCGCGTTGCATCAGAGAAGCTAACTTAGTTTGCAATAATATAGATTTTTTTATGACTAGTTCACGAATTCTATTTAAGTCTAATATTTTATCTCTCATTAATAATTCAATATAATCGTACATGAGTACTTGATATATTTTTAATTGTTCAAAAATTATGCACTGATTGTTATCTTAGTCTGTAAGAAAATGTCTGTTTGAAGAAATAAAAATAAAAAATAAAAATGAAGGGTAAGACGCTCCAGCAGTTGCAAGCAGATATCGAGCGGCTGGCACATTTGTCCTATCCAAACGCGCCGGTGAGGAAATCATTGACGAGATGGCAACCGAAGCATTACTCATGCCATTGTTGATATGAAACTACAAATGGCGGTAAGATCGGCGGCAAAGAAAACGCTCGCTGAAGCTTTGGCGTTCGCTCTGAGGATGAAGCCGACAGACCAGACCTGTCAAGGAATCAACCGTGTGAGGGAGATAGTCGCCGTCGAATGCTCTTGCCACAGGATGGGCGTCGAAGACCGAAACAACGCTCGCGGAGGACAAATTTGTTGCTGAAACTGCAACAAAAGAGGGCACCTACAAAGCAATGCAGAAACCCACCCAGACGCGGAAACTATCCACATTGTGGTAATTGGTGAAGTGAAATCAGTAAAGAACCATCCAACAGGGATAACCTCTATCCTGTTGGTCAGGCTTCTCGAAACCAGCAGCCGGGAAACCGCTCAAGAGCCAGCTTCGCGGAGCGGAAGTTGAATGTTGGAATCGATGCCCCCAATACCACCATCCAGGTCTCCCAAACTAAACTCCATTCTAATGTGAATGCCTTATCCCGGCGACCATGTAAGATCGACTGCAAGCATTTTGTGCGGCAAGAAGCGAAAGACCTTATCTCCATCTAAAGGGTAAGAGCTGTGCCTATCGCGCGCCGGTTGAAGTGCGGAGTAAATCCGCAACGCTCCGAAAGAAGACGATATTAGCCGGGTAGGAGTTTATGGAAAAGCCAAACGGACAGGATATCTCGGACAGAAGCCCCACTCTCAAGGCATACTGGGCTCAGTGGGACGTGTCCAGATGATGTGCTAAAAAGGAAATGTGAGATGCCGGACACGAGGTGCTACGGGAAATGCATGATGGAGTATCCAGAGGTCATTTGGGTTCAAACAAGACACTGAAGGAGGTGCGAGAACGTTTTTATTGGTTCAGTTCAAGGGAAGACGTAGAAAGTTGGTGCCGAAAATGCGTCGGGTGTGCAGATAGCAATAGACCCAGAACGAAGACGCGAAGCAAGATGCACCAGCACAACGTGGGCGCACCCTTCGAACGAATCGCCGCTGACATCGCCAGACCATTTCCGAAAACTGACAATGGCAACCGTTACATCCTAGTTGTCATTAACTACTTCCGCAAATGGCCGGAAGCTGTCGCTACCCATAACCAAGAAGCGCGGACCATCGTAGAGCAGATTGTCAACAACTGGATGAGCAGATTTGGTGTGCCTATGGAACTGCATTCTGACCAGGGACTAAACTTCGAATCGAAGATATTCCAAGAGGTATGCCAACAAATAGGAATTAAAAAGAAGAGGACGACCCCGCTTCAACCACAACCTGACGGGATGGTAGAGCTCTTTAATAAACGAACATCTCTCCAAGGTCGTAGGAGACTACTAGTGGAATTCCTCTTTTCCTGATGGCCTACCGAAATGCAGTGCACAGTCCTACTGGACATACTCCATCTGAAATCTTGTTTGGTCGAGCAGTTCGGCTACCTAGTGAGGTGAAGTTTGGATCTTCTAACGATGAGCCCAAATGTGAAGAGGACTACGTACGTGGCAGACCTCAGGGAAAGAATCCGAGACATAAATCAGAGGACCAGGACAAGGATAGTGAGTGATCGTATGAAAACCAGGTACGACACAAAGGCAACAACGTCCGGCTTTCATGAGGGAGACCTAGTATGGTTGTACAACACATACCGACAAATAGAGAGGTCACCTAGGCTGCAGCAAGACTGGGAGGGTCCTTACACGCCCTTACTTGCCAAAGCGTGCACATCGGTTTACTCCATATTTCACCCTCACTATAGGCATCATCCCCAGTGACATCTAGCATGTTCTAGAACTTCTTGTATTTGGTATAAATACACCGACCACAACCACAGTCGACACAGTGGAAAAAAATAAATACAGCGATCAAAAAGAGAGATTCAAGCAGAGGTGAAAATAAGCGATATTCTGATTGAAAGTAAATTTGTAGAGACAGTTTAATCTCTACATCTATAAAAGAGAACGCATTTTTTCTGTTTGTCCGCGAATAGGGAGTAAGTACGTAACGGTACCTCAACAATATATATATCAATCGATTTGTCGTAAGAAGAGCAATAACTTAGGATACATTTTAGTATCCTGAATCCGTTATTGGGCTCTTAAACCCATTTTATATGTTTTTTTTACTGACAAAAATAATTTTTCTATGCCTTACACACATATGACTACGAAATGGCTGAACTGATTTGAATATGACTTAATTCCTCGATTAGTACATTTCCTACTGAAGAGATTGAGGTATAAATCATTATTCTATGAGTATTATAACAGAAATAATAAGCAAAAATATAATTATTTGAGATATAAAAATATCAGATATGCGTTCATTGCAATCAATGGCCCACCAGTGGAGTGCACGCATATTCATGTTCATCAAACAAACTACATCGTATAAAAGGAAGTCCCCAAAACGTGAATGACTGCGATAATCTCGAGAACCACTGAAGGGATTTGGATGCGGTTTTCACTGTTATCATCTGCATTTGCCGGGAATTTCTATTAGAAATTGCCCTACCACTTACTTACAACTTTTGTGTGTGATCTCTTCTGGAGTAAACATTGAAAAAAATTATTATCAGTTCCAATGTCAAATCTAAGACATTTTAAATTTTATTAATTAGAATATGTCAAACCTTCTTGCAATTAAGAAATTTGGCAATATACGCGACCATATGTACATATAATACATGTACATAGAGAAAAATTGCAATATTTTTCCATTTTATTAGATGAGATGCTGTTGATCATTGGATTTGTCTATATTTTAGAATGTTTTAATAGATTTAAAATAAATTATTAACAGGGTGGTGTAGGCAGTATATTGCAAGTTGAATACTCATATTTCAAATTTATTTTTTTACCTTTTAGAAGGTGTTTTTCGAGAAATACTTCAGGTAGTTACACGTGTTTTTCAAATGTAATAAACTGTTTCATTGAAACGTGACTGCATATCTGTAAATAAAATATTCTGTCCGCCGAATCAGAAGAAGATAGTTGAATATCGTGAAAAGAGTCAAAACCAAAGACGGTTCACTGGTTTCCAATGAGCGATGGAGGTGGAGCAAGCACTTTTCAGAATTGCTTAATCCCAAACAATCCATGTCATCAGGAAGATGACAGAGCTATGCTCGAGACTTTGGCGATCAAATCGCTACAAGTTGGCGAATCTACCGATGTGGATGAAATCGGGCCAGAAATGCTGAATGCTTTGAGTGAGTGCAATGGCTCTCACGTGTGATTAAAGTGGCATAGGAATGCGGTGAAACGCCTGATGATTGTCCCTCTTTGTAAAAGGGGATACAAAAGAGATTGAATCAACTAAAGGTGGTATCTATGTTAAGTCCCCGTTGAAACGTCTTTGCTAAGGTGCTAGAAATGCGTTCCAGAGCTTGAGGATAGTTTGGCAGATGAGCAATGGTTTCGGTTTTCGACCCGGCAGAAGCACAACCGACAAGTTATTTACTCTCAGAATGGTTCTTGAGAAGACCTGGGAGTATGCTGAACCTGTATACACCTGCTTTGTGTATTTGGCGAAAGCATGTGTTAGGGTTCCTCGAGGCAAACTCTGGAGTTCCTTATTAAGGGCGACGCAATATTTATATACAAAGTATAGAAGCTGTGTTCGAGTAAATGGCGGTAAATCAATACCCTTCACTGTGGGAGTTGGACTCTGCCAAGGGTGCCTTTCGTCACCTTGCCTCTTCATTGCATATATGGACTGGATGCTGCAGTGCAGCTGTGGCAGAGAATGTTGCAAAGTGGGGGACTTAAGGATTAGTCATCCTCTCTTTGGGGATGATTTGGTCATCCTTGGTCGTTTGTCGGAAGTATTGATTGTTTCCATAACGCGTATTCAGTACACTCTGCAAGTTTGTAGAGTCTCAATGAAGCAGCTTGATACGTTAAGTATCTCGGGGTCTTATTCACGAGTGATGGAAAAAGCAATGTCGAGTTATTGTGTAGAAATGGTCAAGTTGGATGAACTTTGAGAGAGTTTGGTCAATCTGTTATAAGGAAGGCCGAACTTACCTATAGTGTTCAAACCTAATTATCGGTTTTTAACTTGGTATATGTTCCAACTCTCACCTACAGTCGCGGATACAAGCTGCTGAAAGAGGTTCCTTCGCGGTGTTGCGTAACACCAGAGTACGCGAGGCACTCAATGTAGAGCAGCTACTTTTTCGAACGGAAGTATTTATGCTTTGACGGTTTCGTCGCGTAGAGCGTGTCCCCAGCTGGTTTCCAAGACGTGTCATGATTGCCGTACCATCAAGTTAGCGACCCCTCGGTAGGCCTATAAATGGATGGTTGGATCAAGTCCGACATCTCTCTTGGAGCCGTCTAGGGATTTCTCCAGATGAGTTGGAGTCGACGGCGGAGGTTCAAAAATGATGGAGAGTGCACCTAATTATCCTACCCTCGCGATCCTCATAAAGGATTAGCGGGTGAACTATTTTAATAACAAAACGGAGACTGCTCTAAAGAAGTGTACTTGAAATCTAGTTTAAAATAAATAAAGAATAAAGTGATATGAATATTGTGTTAAAGTGAAGCTGATAATTGTTGATAAATAAACAGTTCAAATACATAAAAGACGGTTTCATTTGTACGAACTCCAACAAGAATATTACATTATTATATGATTTTTATTTTTTTTATCGTAACTGGAATTAAAATTGTTCGTAATAATATTTTTTATTTTAATTTGTGTAAAGCAATCATAGAAAACAATAGTAATATCAACTGCGTAAAGATACTTCGTATTTTTCTTCGCTGTGAAACAAGACCGCCAGTTAAGTATGAACGGAGTGAAGTTGGCCACCAGTTATCAATGGTTTCACCAGTGTCGTTTCAAATGTCTAGTTTTGCATATATTTTTAGCTAAATTAGTTTCTGCTGTAAGGTACATACGTACATATGCATATTTATGTATGAAAGTAAGGAATACAAATTGGTTCACACACGAGCAATAATTAACTGAAATTGATAGGCTTGTTACAAAATTCTTCGTAGCGCCTAGCATCCCTGTGGTTCGCTTTTATTTCAGACTTAAAAGTGCAGTCATGATGCATTTATGAACTCAGAGTTTGTATTCACAATTGCGAAATGGAATATGAAATAAAAACAATCGTATTTTTTTATTCGAAAAATGTATTCCTGTCACTTTCTACTTCCTTTGCTATATGTTTAAACGGTTCATTTTAATCATGGTTCCTTCAATGCATCAAAATTTATTCCGGTCACTTTTTACTTCCTTTGCCGTACGCATAAGACGTTCATTTCAACCGTAGTTTCTTTGATGGTGATTTACGCGGAAAATGTCGGTATTTCTAGTGCTGTCAGCTTATGTTAGGAATGCCGCCCATTTTTCTTATTGCCAATCATAATGACTCTAGCTCTACGTGATTCCACATAAAGATTACAGATAAAAGAAAATACAACGGATATGATTCAGAAATGCTCGGTACCCGACTGTACATAGACTTTAATATTTGTAATAAACAACCTTCAAATGGCCTTGCAAATTAAACTATCAATTACGATGGAATTTTTTTCCGAATATCAAACAGATGTTTATTTATAAGAAAAAAGAAGTTCTATGTACAGGTATAGGATAAGATAAATGTGCGGCTTTAAATGACTAATAACACATTCAATGAGGTAATAAAAAACATCCAAAAACAAAGCCAAATCAAGGTAACACAATCGTAGTTGATTTAAAAGCACGTACATACATACATACGAGTATGTACGTGCACTCACTACTCACAGTAATAACCAATATTATTATATAATATAAAACAAAATATCTGGCTGGCAGTGACTATCATAGAAAATACCCGTAAGGCAAGGCAAAAATGCCTGTGGTCGAGAGTAGATTACATGAACATGCAGATAACCCACTTTCCAAGCAACAACCTGTCTGTCGGTCTCTCATTGTTTCGCCTGACTTGTCTTCCACTATAACAGCTTGGAAAGACCTCTGAGAAACAATTGTTTCTGCAGTCTTTTAATTAATTTATTTTATTTTTTTAGCCAAAAGTGAATAAATGTCGCAAAAAGCTTTCGAAATACGAATATATTTTTGACTATTTAAAATCAGGTATCACCTGCTTAAACAAAGGCAACGCAGACCTAGTAAATCATCGCTTCGCCACACATTCACTTTAAAACGTGACCGTGAATTATTTTAACTACACTACACACTTCGAGAACGTGTTCTATTCCCACAATGCCATAAAATATGTGAAAAACAAAACAAATTTGCAGCTCGTGAAAATGAAGTCAGCCCAGTCAGAGAAGTTATTGTCTTAATTTTCCCTATGGACTTACCTGTGATTACACTTTCAAAACTCGGTATTTGGCGTATGCAAACGGAAGCAATGCCGGTTACATAAATCTCTACTAGAATCGACGCGTCTGGAGACCACTACCCGTGCCAATTTTCCAATTCAACTGAGATGCTAGATACAAACAAACACAGACAGCGCGAAGCTTTCCCTCTTTATTTTATTGATTGAATTTTCCTTGGTCAACTGCAGAGGTTGCTTGTGGGGTAAACGGGTGTATGGCAAAGAACTATGCGTGGTAGATCTACTTTAAGTTGAAAATTTAACTGTGTAGTCATATGCATCGGATGACTTCATACGCAGTTTGAGGCAATTACAGGTTTTACAATTGAATTGCGTGTTTTCAGAGAAGTTTGGTAGCTGCCTATTTATTTTTAGAAATCAAATTGTCGATCTTTTTCAAGTTCTTTAGAGGGTAGCAGGAAAGGGCATTAGCATAGGAATTAACCCTAAGTTAGTTAATAGAGGAAAATTGAAGGTTGTTACACACGCAAGGTAAATTCTTGATGGCATAGATAGCAGTGTTTATTATTTAATTCTCGAGAATTTATATATGTACCTCCTTTACAATAAGAATTAGGACGCATCAAAAAACATATTTGCAGACGATGGATTTAACCGTGTTGCTGATTATCGCACTTTTACAGGAGTTCTACGCCGTCTCATTCATAAGCTAGCATCGCTTCCAATTGAAAATACTGAAACAGACTATGGACCACCTAATACAGAGCAAAGGGTATTCGACAGTAGTTTCCACCAAAACAATTTACAACTGAAAAACAAGATGAAGATATGGTTGGGGTACACCAGTAGTATATCACTCCTATTACTAATGCCACATCCATTGAAGTAACCTCCTTCAAAACTCAATCAGGGATCTTCTTTGAAAATCTGGGACCAAGAGAAATAATTATAACAAATAAGTGAATGAGTTAGGAGATAGGCTTTAACGTTGTAGGAAACTTAGCGCAATCGTTGTTTGGGGTTCTCGACTCCGACTACGCAGGCAAGATGACAAATTCAATATGTAAGGTTGAATAGAACAAAATGCGTCCCTCCGAGTTACTACGAAACCAAGCCTGTTTAAAAGATACTACAATTAATGTGATGAAGAAGAGACAAAAGTTCACAAGTCAACAAATTAATTATGAATATAGAACAGCAAATAAAGCAAATCGAAATTGTCATTAACTAAACCCATAAGGATACTTATGATTTATCAACAACAACTGTTGCAAGTATTTACGTTCCTGGTCATTCAAACAAGGATGCTGACTTCTTGTACCGAATTCAAAATGCTGTCATTCAAGTAATGATAGATATCCAGCACAGAAAAATTAGCTCACAATTAATTCCACCATCACAACTTCTCGAAATCAGCAAAAAAAAAATACATCTTTCATCCTCTTTAAAACTTCCGGTCACACCGAATGACGCAAGTCTATAAAATCTTATTCATATCGAAGGAAGGCCAAGTTTCAACTACATCATCTTCACATTTAATTACTTTATCGATACTGACCTCAGATAACTTAGAATTATTTTACGTCATATCCCTCACAGTGAAAGTTAATAACACGTTTAGTGCAATCTAACCATTATTTCCATACATATGGCCGATTTCTTTTAAAACCGAAAGTGAATAAATGTCACAAAAAGGTTTTAAAATACGAATACATATATGGTACTTTCGACTTAGTAAATCATAGCTTCGTCACACATTCACTTTGAAACGTTACCGTTTTTATTACATTCTTTGAGAACGTATTCTACTCACACACTGCTATAAAATATGTGAAAAACAATACAATTTTCCAGCTCGTGAAGATTAAGTCAGCCAAATCATATGTAGAACTTGTTATCTTAATTTCCTCTAAGGACTTACCTGTGGCTGCACTTTTAAAACTCGGTACTTGGCGTGTGCAAACGGAAGTAGTGCCGGTTAAATACTAAATCTTTACTAGTATTCAATATGAAAACAGGCTAGAAAAAAAACCATAGGAACTCGCCCCTAGTGAGTTAATAGAGGAAAATTGAACTTCGTTGCACACGCAAGGTAAATTCTTGATGGGATGCATAGCAAATTGGTTATTATTCAATTCTCAAGAAAATATTTAATGGCTCTGCATAGGAGTCAACCGAAGATTTAAGTGGTTCCCCGATGCGAAAGCGCCCAGGTGCCCAGGTGTTAAAGCCATTAAATCAATGGGCACTGTCGACCAACCCCAATGATTTAATGACTTTAACACCTGGGCACTTTCTCATCGGGAAATCACTTAATTCTTCGGTTGACTCCCTTGAAAAGCTATTAAATATCAGTTCCTATCAGTGATAGAAATTAGTGACCTACATATTTAAAATATGAACTTTGGCGAAGATGCTACTTGCAGTATCTGAACCAATTACAATATCGGTCCAAATGGAAACAGCGGATCAAAAACCTAAAACTGGGGACCATGCTTAAAGAAGACAATAAACCTCATTTACGATGGAAATTAGGACAAATCGAAAAAAAACATACTTTGGAGACGACGGAATATCCGCGTTGCTGATGTTCGCACTTCTACAGGAGTTCTACGCCGTCTCATTCATAACCTAGCACCCCTTCCGATTGAAAGTACTGAAACAGACTATGGACCACCTAAAACAGAAGAAAGCGCATTCGACAATAGTTTCCAACAAAACAATTCACAGCCTAAAAACAGGATGAAGATGTCGATTGGGTACACCCCCAGTACTATATCATTGTTCCTATTATTAATACCACATCCATTGAAGTAACCTCCTTCAAAACTCAATCAGAAATCTTCTTTGAAAATCTAGGACCAAGAGGAATAATTAGTAGTAGGACCCTGGTCGCCTACTAACACTGGATGAAATTCGAGCAAGTCAATAACACCCTTAAATGATTAATGGAAGTATGCAATCACCGCTTGCAACCCTACCGCTTGCTGCCAGATTAGAAGTTAACCAATTCAGAAGTTAACTCAAAGTATCGAACATCTGATAAAACCAAAGAGAGAGAGAGAGAGAGAGAGTTAGGAGAACAGCCTTTAACATTATAGGGAACTTAGTGAAATCGTTGTTTAGGGTACTCAACTCGGACTACGCAGACAAGATGACAACTGCAATATGTAAAATTGAATAGAAGGAAATGAATCTCTCTACAGTTTCTACAAAACCTAACCTCTACAGATACTACAATAAATGCAATGAAGAAGAGTCAAAAAGTAGCAAGTCAACAATTCAATTATGTACGAATGTATGTATAGGATAGCAAATAAATCAAATCAAAATGAACATTAAGCGGTTATATGTACGTCTAGAATTAAAAAAAAAAATTAATTCGATTCCGCTCAGGAAATATAACAATAAATGTGAACGCGAAGCAGGAGCTCCAACGATGCAGTGGTAAGTATGAGCCGTTTTTGGTCTCAAACTTTAAACGCGTTTTCCTTGAAAGAACTTCTCCTGATGCGATTCGGCACGATTGCTCAGCGTTTTCAACGTTTTTTGCATACATTATTTTTAATGACTATAAAAAATTGTCCATCGGGGCATTTTTTTGATATTTTGCCTGTGACAATTTTTATAAACAATTAAAGAGCGTCTTTTGTGGCACAAAAAAATGAATGTTGAGTTTATCGTTGCATAGCTTTTTTATAATTCGGAAAAAAGTGGGGCCTATAGACATAAATGACAAGTTTTATGAATCGAATTTAATTGACATTTTCAGATCTATCAAGGAGGGGAGGAGATTTTACGCCGACTAAGTAAGAGTGGGCAATTTTTCGACAGTAGTCTATCTGATGACAAAGAAACTTACATTTTTTACTTTTATCATATTTAAAGGCACTGGACGTAAACAACACCTTAACCAAACTCATAAGGATACTTATCAATAACTAATGTTGCAAGTGTTCACATTCAAGCAAGGCTGCTGACTTCTAACTTGTACCGAATTCAAAATGCTGTCATTCATGTAATGGATACCCAGCACGGAGAAGTGAATCCGCAATCATTTCCAGCAACTCAACTTCTCGAAGAAGTCAGAAAAATAAAAATACATCTTTCAAACCTCCAGTCACACCGAATGACGCCCTAAGTCTATATAATCTTATGCATATTGAAGGAAGGCCAAGTTTAAACTTCATCATCTTCATAATTACGCTATTGATCCTGACTTCCGATAACTTAGCATTATTTTAGGTCATGTCCGTCCCAGTGAAGGTTAATAACACGTTTACTGCAAACCAACCATTCATTCCACACATATTACTGAATTTCTCTTAGACAGAAAATGAATAAATGTCACAAAAAGGTTTTGAAAAACGAATATATTTTCAAACAATTCCTATTTAACAAAGGAATTGCAGACGTAGTAAATTATCGCTTCGCCACTCATTCACTTTGAAACGTTACCGTTTTCATTGCACACTTTGAGAACGTATTCTATTCCCACAATGCCATAAAATATGTGAAAAACAATACAATTTTCTAGTTCATGAAAATAAAGTCAGCCAAATCATAAAAGTTGTTTTCTTAATTTCCTCTAGGGACTTACCTGTGATTGCACTTTCAGAACTCGGTACTTGGCGTATGCAAACGGGAGCAGTGTCGGTTAAATACTAAATCTTTACTTATATCGACGGATCTAGAGACCACTAGTCATGCTAATATGAAAGGATTAGTATAGGAACTCGCCGTTAGTGAGTTAATAGAGGAAAATTGAACTTCGTTGCACACGTAAGGTTAATTCTTGATGGGATGCATAGCAAATTGGTTATTGTTCAATTCTCGAGAAAATATTTAATGGCTCTGAATAGGAGTCAACTAAAGAATTAAGTGGTTTGCCGATGAGAAAGTGCCCAGGTGCACAGGGGTTAGAGCCATTAAATCAATGGGCACTGTCTACCTACCCCAATGATTTAATGACTTTAACACATGGCCACTTTCTCATCAGGAAATCACTTAATTCTTCGGTTGACTCCCTTGCAAAATTAGTGACCTACATATTTAAAATATGAGCTTTGGCGAAAATGCCACTTGTAGTATATGAACCAATTATAATATCGGTCCAAGTGGAAGCTGTGGATCGAAAACATAAAACTAGGGACCAATGAAGACAATATTCCTCATTTACGTTGAAAATTAGGACGAATCGAGAAAACATACTTTGGAGACAACGGAATTATCCGCGTTGCCAATGTCACACTTCTACAGGAGTTCTACGTCGTCCCATTCATAAGCTAGCATCCGTTCCGATTGAAAATACTGAAACAGGCAATGAACAACCTAATACAGAAGGGCATCCGGCAATAGTTTCCAACAAAACAATTCACAACCTAAAACCAAGATGAAGGGGTCTTTGGGGTACACCTTAAGTACTTGAACAACAGAAATGATTAGTAGTGGGACTCTGGCCGTCTACTAAAACATGGATCTGTACTGAAAAGAATTCGAACAAGTTAATAATACCTGCAGACGATTAGCGGAAGTAAAAAAATAAAATAAAAAATGTGCGGAAGTTTGCAATCGAATTCACTAGTCTATCGCTTGGCACCAGATGAATGTCAATACCTAATGAAAAAGTTGATTTAAGATATCGAACTTCCGATTAAACAAAAAAAAAAAAGAGAGAGTTAGGAGATGAGCCTTTAACGGTATAGACAAGGGGAGTTTTGGACTCCAACTATGCAGGCAAGATGGCAACTACAATATGTAAGGTTACTTACTTACTTAGATGGCGCTACGGTCCGGGGTGGACCTGGGCCTCAACCAACAAACCTCTCCAGCTAGCACGGTTACGAGCCAGCTGCCTCCAGTTGCGCACGCCAAGTTGGTTGAGGTCCCCCTCCACTTGTTTGCGCCACTTACCGCGAGGTCGTCCCCTACTGCGCCGTCCGTCTGGGGTGGATTCGAAGACTTTCTTAGCGGGAACGTTGGACTCCATCCGCTCTAAATGACCCAACCATCTTAGTCGCTGTATGTGAACTCTTCTGGCTAAGTCGATGTCCTTGTACAGAGCATATAGTTCGGCATTGTACCTTCTCCTCCACTCACCGTCTATGCAGACGGGACCAAAGATCGCTCGAAGAACTTTTCTCTCGAAATAACCAAGGGCATCCTCATCCGGTTATGTCAAAGCCCATGCATCTGCGCCATACAGCAGGACTGGGATGATTAATGTCTTATAAAGAGTTACCTTAGTAGTTCGAGATAGGGCTTTGCTACTCAATTGCCATTTTAGCCCATAGAAACAACGATTGGCAAGAGTAATTCTCCGTGTGATCTCCCTACTGATGTCATTTGCGGAGCTGACCATAGAGCTTAGGTAGACAAAATCCTTTACTACTTTAAAATTGTATCTGTCTATTGTGGCGTTCTGTCCAAGACGCCGATGTTGGGTGTCCTTTTTTGTAGACAACATATATTTTGTTTTGCTTTCATTGACCGGTAGACCCATCTTTGCTGCCTCGTTCTCAATACTCGTAAATGCCCCATTGACTGCCCGCTGAGTTCTTCCGATTATGTCAATGTCATCGGCATAAGCGAGTAAGTTGTACAGACTTGAAGAAGATTGTACCTCTGGGGTTGGCTTGTGAGTTTCGTACAATTCTCTCAAGTACTATGTTAAAGAGATCGCATGATAGCTCGTCGCCTTGTCTAAGACCTTTCCTGACATCGAACGGTTCGGTGATGTTCTTACCAACTTTGATGGAGCAGCGAGAGTTCTCCATCGTCATTCTGCACAAACGAACAGCTTGGCAGGGATGCCAAGACTATACATGGCTCTGTATAACTCGTCTCTATACACGCTATCATAGGCAACTTTGAAATCGATGAAAAGGTGGTGCGTATCGATTTTATATTCATGGGTTTTTTCCTAGATCTGCCGTAGTGTGAATATTTGGTCAATGGTGGACTTTCCAGGCCTGAAACCGCACTGATAAGGACCTATCAGGTTGTTGACGATCGGTTTTAGGCGTTCACATAGTACGGCAGACAGAATCTTATATGCGATATTTAGGAGACTTATACCTCTGTAGTTGGCGCAGTTCAGAGGGTCTCCTTTCTTCAGGATCGGGCAAACGATGCTGAGGTTCCATTCATCGGTCATACTTTCGTCCGACCAGATTTTACAGATGAGCTGGTGCATGCTCCTTACCAACTCATCTCCTCCTGCCTTGAAAAGTTCAGCGGCAAAGCCGTCGGCTCCAGCAGCTTTGTTGGATTTGAGTTTAGATATCGCTATCCTCACTTCATTCTGATCGGGTTGTATGTAAGGTTGAATAGGAAGAAATGCATCTCTCCGAATTAATACGAAACCACACCTGTTTAATAGATACTCTAATTAACATAATGAAGAAGTCAAAAGGTCACAAGTCAACAATTTAATTATGTGGTAAAGTCATCAATTGTCACGCTAATGGTTCATGACTCAAATCCCGCTGTCAGCAAGCATTTATTTACTTCTCATGAAATAAAACGTCAGTCCGATCAATTGCGAAAGCTTGTGTGAATACTATTGCAAATGCATAATAGTGGTAGTAGGTTGGTTTTATGGCTGAACAAATTGTTCGCTCTGTTGGGTGATTGATATGCATATGACATCAGGTAGTCGGGAAAAAATACTGTGAATCAGAAGTAAAGACAAAAAAAAAAAAATAAAAAACGACGTTTTTCTGAAGCATAAAATCTGAGTTCCAAAACCAATACACCAATCTTTCTCTCTCTATCATTTTCAATGCCCGCACTGTGTGTGAGCATTTGAAGGATATTCATAACCAAAAAAAACAAAAAAAGATACTTATCAACAACAACTGTCGCAAGTGTTGAAGTCTCTGGCCATTCAAACAATCCCGCTGACTTCTAAATTGTACTGAGTAAAAAATCCTGTCATTCATGTAATGATGGATATCCAACACGGAACATATTACTGAATTTCTCTTAGACAGAAAGTGAATAAATGTCGCATAAAGCTTTTGAAATACGAATATATTGTATTTTCGAAGATTTCCAGCTTAAACAAAGGAATTGTAGAATTAGTAAATTATAGCTTCGTCACTCATTCACTTTGAAACGTTTTTATTGCACACTTTAAGAATGTATCCTATTCCCACAAAGCCATAAAATATGTGAAAAACAATATAAATGTGCAGCTCGTGAAAAGTCAGCCAAATCATGAAGATATTGTCTTAGTTTCCTCTAGGGCTTACCTGTGATTAGACTTTCAAAACTCGGTACTTGGCGTATGCAAACCGAAGCAATGCCGGTTACATAAATCTCTACTAGAATGGACGCGTCTGGAGACCACTACCCGCGTCAATTTTCCAATTCAACTGAGATGCTAGATACAAACAAACGTAGACAGCGCGAAGCTTCCCCTCTTTATTTTATTGATTGAATTTTCCTTGGTCAACTGAAGAGGTTGCTTGTGGGGTAAACGGTTGTATGGCAAAGAACTATGCGTGGTAAATCTACTTTAAGTTGAAAATTTAACTGTGTAGTCATATGTATCGAATGACTGAATGACTGATGCGTACGCAGTTTGAGGCAATAACAGGTTTTACAATTGAATTGCGTGTTTAGAGAAAAGTTTGGCAGCTGCCTATTTATTTTTAGAAATCAAATTGTCGACCTTTTTCAAGTTCTTGAGAGGGTAGGAGGAAAGGGCATTAGCATAGGAATTAGCCCTAAGTAAGTCAATAGAGGGAAATTGAAGGTCGTTACACACGCAAGGTAAATTCTGGATGGCATGTATAGCAAAGTGTTTATTATTCAATTCTCAAGAAAACTCGTCAAATGGGATAAAGGTTTGTGGTTCGCGAAGCTAATAATATCGACAAGAAATAGACACGTAGGATAGACAAGCTAGAAAAACGAATGCTGAATCTATTATCAGCAATGGAATCTATTTTCGACAATGTGTATGCTAATACTTAGTGTTAACCTTTCAATTCAATTACTTCAATGGCTATTCCTGTGAAACTGATGCCAAAAGTGTGCTGCCTTATTGCGAAAGTAGTACTCGCACATTGATGAAGAAACGCTTGTCTCTAGACAAGAATTTGACCGCATGTATTGTATACTAGGATTAGCCGAACTATATCTCTTCAGACTTTCTAACATAAATAAAGAATATCTTATAAGGGAAAAGCTAGTTTTCTGCAAGCAACTTAAGCAAACCATGTTACTTAATGGATGGAATCTATCTCAACTGAATTTTTATAACCACTAATAATTGACCTTGGATCTAACTTTCGCTAGTTTGTGAGAGACTTTGTTGTCCAGAACTTCTCTGTCACTCAGAAAATAAGCGGGGCAAGCATACATGGTTTGTTCTTACATTTCAAAATACTCTTTGAGTGACAAACATTTCTGTTTTCAAGACAGTTCTCACTTTGATCAGAGTATGAGACATTTTGGGTTCATTGCACAAATAATATACAATTATTGGCGGTATTTATCCTGAAAAAACGGCATTGCTTAGAAACCCTTTCCAATGGTTTAGACTTTGATTTTTCTACTCATATTGCTCTCTTAATGAACGATCGAGTACAGTCATATGAAATGAAGCAAAGTACTTAAAAGGTTCAATTTCTCTCAGCTTGAAACAACTGCGAATACGCACCAAAAAGATGGAAAGCCTTAATTAAGACAATAACACATGAAATAAATAAAAATTAATAAATATTTGGCACAACAGTTCTTTAAGTGCCACGGCCTAGCTTCTCGCAACCATTCATGTTTTGTGCCTTGTATTTTTCACACGAATGAAAAGGGACATACAGCTTAGTGCCGTATCTGAAGGGCAATTAGTTTTGAGAAGATTTCTCGAGACAACAATACTCTCGGATGTTTGTCAGACGTTTGCGAGAGGTGGGACCGTGAAAAAACTTTTTGGTGTTCTCTGGGACTCGAACTTGGAACCTCACGCGTCACCACTTAAGCCACGGCGTCCACAATAAACGATTGACCCCTTGCATGGAATTTGTATATGAACTATCGGCCTTATTGAATCGAAAGCCTAGCGGATTCCATAATTCTTCGTCGAATTTCTGACTATACATACATATATGTACATATTATATGTATAATATGTATCTTCTTCTTCTTCCTTTTATCAGCGAGATTATTATCCGAAAACAAGGGATCACAACCCTCCCACTTCACCGCATTTCTACTGATCCGCCTGTGGGGTTCGTCTATTTGACCTCAGAAAATATCGGCAGGCCTGCCGATTTTGGATCACTCGGTTACTGAGGCCAATGAAATGCCGATGTCGTCGCATTTGTCTGATCCAGGCGTTTATAGGCCTGCCTTTCCTACATCGCGATGTCTTTGGAACGCGCATAGATATTGCCTTTTTAACGGGGTTCAAATGATCTCTTCTTTGAACGTGGCAATACCAGCTGAGCCTGTCGTGCTCTATTTTTTGTACGATGGTTTCCTTGATGTGAAAGCTTCCACGGATCTTCGAACTTCTTATTCGATCATGTATAATATGTATATGTATATTTTAAAGCAGTTCTTGAGATAAATACTAACTTTATTTCAAAGCCAGAAATAACTGCAATAACTGCTTAATTAAACGATTATTCGCTTGGTTCCTGGTAATATTATAGATGGAAATGCTATCAGTAGTTATCTTCTCCAATTAATAATGAAAGCATTTAAATATATAGTAGCAAATTCAGTTCAGGTAAATTAATTATCTTTGCACTCAGGATAACTATTTTACTTTAAAAACTTTAATATTTCGTTGTTTTTCTTTCAGAGTCACTAACGAAAAACATAAAAACTAATAACGAGCTGACTAGTAGCCCTCTAGAATGTGAACTGAATTACAGATGGAGAGAGGGACAGAATTACTAGTCTCCTACAGCCGAATTAATAAACACATACCATAGCTAAGTATGTTTTGGTATAAATATATAAGATTTCAATTTCCAGATACTGTAATCCCTCGATTTACGTCGAGAGGTGTTTCAAGAAATGGGGACGCAAATCGAGACGACGTAAACCGAGAAGTACAAAAATTACATATAATGTCAAATTTTAATTTGTGTGAATCCCCAAATACTTGAAAAATATAACTTTCAAGAAAAAACAAACCACATGCAATGTCAAATTTTAATTTGTGTGAATCTTCAACTGTCAAGAAAAAACAAACCATGGGAATCCCCGATTAAGTTTCATTTAAACTGCCAATTTTCAAATTTAAACTGCTTAAATAAAGCAATTTCAAATCTAAACGGCTAAGAAAATCCCCGAATATGACAACGTAAATCGAGAGATAGGACGACGTTAAACGAGGCAAGGTTCATAATTCTACACAACGTAAATCGAGACGACATAAACAGAGGTAACGTAAATCGAGGGATTACAGTAGTTGATCTAACCATTTCTAATTGCCAACAATAATAAACGCTTGTCGAAAAAGTTCTCAAATAGGACCGCTTATCTTAAATTTGGGACCATGAAATTATTATTGTTTACATAGAAGAAAGGTTTAGAAACATTTGTAAAAGTAACAGTACAAGATATTAAATAAATAAATATTGTATAATAATAATGCCATACCACATCTATGTTTTGGTATTAATATGTGAGATTAAGATTTTGAGATAGTTGATCTAACCATTTCTAATTGCCCAACAATAATAGATAATTTTAAAATTTTGTTTTGGCATATAATGCCCATAAATTTGACTTCATTAATTTAAAAAAATATATATATATATTTATAAAAGTGAATAGTGTTTAAAGCTGTGCCTTTAGTTTTGAGTCTGATTGTAAGTGCTAAAAGAATAAATTGTCCCTTTATCGGGCTTCTTATATCGCCTTCCTTCAAATTTAAATTTATATTCTTGAAGACTTATTGTTGTTTTTTAAGCCTGCATTTGTATGTACCAATTTAACTGCTCCTATTCGTGTATAATACTTAATTTTTTTCATTATGCACTTATCGCACCAAAATCACTTTGATTGCCGTCAGTTCATCGGACTTGCATCAGTATAGAATATTCTAAATGGGAAATCCCCAAACGTTGCAGTTTATTACTTAAGATCACTCGAGTGCAGCTAGCTTATAGTTACATACGAGTAGAATAATGATTCAAACTTAACTCCCAATCAGTTGGATCGTAAACATTTCTAGCTCATTTGAAAAGCAAAGTGAATGCTCGTGACTGGGCAGATACCGATATAGTAAATTTCTGAAAACATAGACTGCAGTCTGCGTGAAATCGGTTTAAGCTGATTTTCTTTAATTCGGTCGTAAAGTTCTTTGTTTTCGAATGTTCATAATGCGGATGTAATTATGGCTTTAACCAGAATAACTATAACTTTTGAGCAAGCAATCGGTCGATTTTAAGAATTTAAATGCCTGACATATATGTATATGTACATAAATGACCAACTAAATAAAAGAAGGCGATGAAGGAATAAAAGTAAGGAACCGAAGGATTTGCTAGAAACTAAAGTTAAACAATAAGTATTTGCGCAGAGATAAGGTATATGAGAAAGACAAATTCGAGGGAGGTCTGTCTTTCGGTCTACAAGTTATGCAAGCGAGGTACCTGAGAAGTACAGGTGCTGCTAAAACACAAGCATACAAATACACAGACTTTGCCGTAGTCATATGCAGGGCCACTGTGCTCCATTCAAAAATTAGGTAACCGTATCGAACAGGTAGCCTCACAAATTAGCGACACCTAACCTCAAGCTAGTGGCATCTAATGAAAAAATACTTTTACACAAATTTATAAACAGCGAAATTGAGAGAGAACTAGGCCCTCCCATTTTAAGGTACCAGTGAGCAGGGGTTTGCAAGTTGACTTTTAAAAAGTAACGAATAGTTGTCAAACTTTGCACTCGTTTTAGACGAATTAAGCTGATGTGGTAAATCTACAATGCCAAAGATGTTGTGTGTATATAGTTTTAAGCGTTTAAGTTCAGACATAAAGTTAATTGTGACATAATAAACTGTGAGCGCAATCCGGTCACAAAACCGACGTGGGTAGTCTTGACAAAAAGAACACTTCCTTCAGATCCATGAGGATTCATCATCAAAATGCATGACGTGTTACCATGTGCTGATGCAAATAGAAGTAAATTCATTTGACATGTTCTAAAAATAATTCTGGTATATAGTGTAAGACTGGATTCTGTGGGGCTGTGGTGCGTTTGCTCCTTCGCTCATATATGTATGTACATATGTCGGACTATTTCATTTGGAACGAAATTCAACAGAAAGATTTTCTTCACATTTTGCATCTTTTGTGATTGCTTTGCCCTCTAAGGGGCTTTATTTATTTTGCTATAAGTTACATGAATACAAACATATTACGAGTATATTGAGTACATACAGTGTTCCATAGAAGTGTGTCTGGAGGGCAATGGATTCTTAATTTGAATATAAAACCAAAAAAAGTCTTACTCTGAAATATCAGAATTAACTTCAAGAACCCGGTCAACGATCCAATAAACAATAAGTAGCTTTAGAGATAAAGATTGGGTCGAATCAAAGTCAAGATCTGGGAGACCATCGAAGCTCACTCTGAGGGATAAACGGACGATCAAGCGGATTGTGGACCAGGAACCGTTCAATGGCGCTCAAATTATAAGTTCGCATCTAAAAAAAAAAAACAATAACACCACAGTGCATTCAGAAACGGTAAGAAGGGCCATTGTTGACATGGATTTTATTTCGTGCACATCCAGAAAAAAAAACCTTTGTCAGCAAAATTAATAGACAGAAACGTTTCACACTCGCAAAGGAGTACGGCAACAAATCTTTTGGCGCAAGATTGGATTCTCCGACGATTCGAAGTATGTAGGTGTAACATTTTTGGCTCGGATGGCCGCTTAAGGGTCTGGCGGTATCGCAACAATGCACTGAACTCAAAGCATACCATTAAAAAAATTTAAACACGAAGGTGGGGGTTTGATAGTATGGGGTTATATGTCTGCTTCGGGGGTTGTAAAGCTAGAAATAATCGGAGAAATCATGAACCAGTTTACCTACATTAAAGAAATTAAAAAGACACTGCTGAAATGCTGTATGATTTTTACTTAATGTGCGTATGTGGCTATTATTTAACACTCCTCGCATGTTGCGAACGCCTCCGCAGAGACCAGACCTGCTCCAATTGAGCACCTGTGGGATGAGAAATCTTCTTCTTCCTTTTATCAGCGAGGCTATGATCCGAAAACAAGGGATCACAACCCTCCCACTTCACCGCATTTCTACTGATCCGCCTGTGGGGTTCGCCTATTTGACCTCAGAAAATATCGGCAGGCCTGCCGATTTTGGATCACTCGGTTACTGAGGCCAATGAAATGCCGATGTCGTCGCATTTGTCTGATCCAGGCGTTTATAGGCCTGCCTTTCCTACATCGCGATGTCTTTGGAACGTGCATAGATATTGCCTTTTTTACAGGGTTCAAATGATCCATTCTTTGAACGTGGCAATACCAGCTGAGCCGGTCGCGCTCTATTTTTTGTACGATGGTTTCCTTGATGTGAAAGCTTCCACGGATCTTCGAACTTCTTATTTGATCAAGCTTTGTCACTCCTGCTGTCATGCGAAGCATCTTCATCTCAGCTGCCGTTAATTTACTCTCATACTTTTTGTACATCGTCCAACATTGTGAACCGTATGTGAGCGCTGGACGTACAACTGCGGTGTAAAGCCTTCCTTTCAACTTAGGGGGCATTTTTCTGTCACAAAAGATAGCGGAATTTTCTCGCCACTTCATCCACCCTACGCTTACACGATGATTGATGTCGTCATCACAAGTTGCTTTGCTTTTGATCATAGATCCCAGATATTTGAACTTTTCGCACTTGGGAAGCACTGTTCCATTCAAATAAATGTCTGGAATAGGCCTGAGTGGATCAGAGAACGGGCAGCACAAGTACTCTGTCTTTTTTGAACTAATGCGATACCCATTTCCCTCCAAAACGTCCACCCACACATCAAGTGCTCGTTGCAGGGATGTAGGATCCTCACTTATGATGGCTCCATCGTCATCAAAGAATAACTGATGTACCTTGGGGTCCATCACTTTACCTTCAAGCAGATAATCAAGGACTGTAATAAAGAGCAAAGGACTTAAAACGCTTCCCTGGTGTACCCCGACTTTGATTGGGAACTCTTCGGTTACTCCAGCGGGGCATCTTACTTTTGTCTTTGCTCCTTCGTACATGTCCATAATCATCTGTACATAGGTTTCTGGAACCCCTCGATGTCTTAGCGCCACCCATATCAGATCTCGTGGTTGTCTGTCGAATGCCTTTTCAAAGTCAACCAATACAATATGCAAATCCCATAAGGAATCACGATGTTTTTCCATTATGATCCTTATACTTTGGATTGCATCTGTGGTTGGTTTACCCGAGACAAACCCGCACTGATCATCAGATAGCCGTATTATTTTTCGCAGTCGGCCACCTAATACCCGCTCAACGATCTTCATGGTGTGTGACATCAGCTTGATCGAGCGGTAGTTATCACAGTTTCACGTATCACCCTTCCCTTTGTATACAGCGAGAAGGTAACTTTCCCTCCATTCATTCGGCATTGGATCACCTCTCACGAATTTGGAGATGAGAATTCTGAGCCATCTGAACCCGATGTCTCCCATCTTTTTCCAGAACTCAGAAAGTATCTCGTCTGGCCCAACCGCTTTTCGTTTTTTGGAGTACTTGACCGCCTCACTAACTTCTTCGACTGTAATGTCGGGTATTTCTTCACAGTTAGGGGTGGCTCTTGGAAAGTATAGCCGGGGAAACTGTTCATTCAAAAGCTCTTCACAATACTGCCGCCACCTCTGCAGAATTTTGTCGTCATCCACAAGAAGCTGGCCATGAGCATTGCTAATGAACTTTGGCGAACGAATCTCCTGAGCATTCTTCCTTCTTTGGGCGGCTATTTTGAAGATAGTGGCACTCTTGTTCATATTGTGTCGTCGCAGCTCCTGGATAGCCTGGTTTGTATCAGCAACCGGGGAAAATATTTTCTCCAGCTCCCGATACAGGCCCTCCGTACTCTCTGCTTGAAGCTGAGCGCACTTCTTCTTCGCTTTTTTCTTGCAGCATCTGTATTCCATTTCGAGGCGAGCTGTTTCGTCACTATTATTAGAGGGGCACTTTGACCAAGCTTTGAAAGCCGCTTTCTTCTCATTTATCACTTTCTTAGCTTCATCACTCCACCACCATGTTTCTTTGGCGTGTTGATGGTGGCCTTTTGAAGCTCCTAGCAGTGATTTGGCCTTCTTTAAGCAAGTTCGCTGTAGGGAATCCCACATATTTTGTGCTCTGCACTCTTCATCCTCAGCTCCGTTGATGGTGTGAGAGAGGTAATTCTTCATTACGAAAACAAAAGCCTCGCCTTTTTCTTTGTCCAGATTGTACCACTTGATTTTCTCAGAGACCCTTGTTTGTTTGCTTTTCTTTGGTGTTTTCATAAAAATTTCTGTTAGCAGGAGACGGTGTTGTCGAGCGATTGCCTCTCCCAGGATCACTTTGCAATTTTTTACCCGAGGCTTCATGAAACTGCCTACCAAATGGTAGTCAATCTGAGTTTCATCTCCACCACTGCTGTAAGTGATCAGGTGTCGGCTTTGTTTGATGAACATGGTATTTAACACGATAAGACCGTGTGATTTGCACATTCTTAGGATGTGTTCACCAGGAAGGTTCCTGGTGCCATATCCTAGTCCTCCATGGCAGTCTTCATAGTCTTCGTTTGATTTCCCGACATGTCCATTCAAATCTCCTCCAACAAACAGAAATTCTTCCTTTGGGATGTTCTTAAGGAGATTGTGGAAATCTAGCCAAAATGCATCTTTATCTATCTGATTGCACCCATTGTGGGGAGCATATGCACTGACAATATTCCACACCTCTCCTTGTATTACTAGTTTGAGAGACATCAAACGGTCGCTGGACTTCGAAATGCAAGACGTTTCCAAGTAGCTCTGCCGCAAGGATGATACCGATTCCGTTCCTAGCCTTTTCCGTTCCGTAGTAGAACATCTTGTAATCTTTTGTCCTAACGTCCAAGAAACGCGCCCGATTCTCGGTGTTTTTCCATTTCGTCTCTTGGACACACAAGATGTCCACCCGCCTTCTATTCATCATCTCTTCCAGCTCGTAACTTCGACCGGTCATGCTTCCAACGTTCCAACTCGCGACCCTTAAATTGCGTCCAAACTGTTTCATTATGTTGCTAGCCCCCGGAATCCGAATAGCTCTGACCCGAACATTTCTGCTCGGTCCAGGATCAGTACCATGCACAGCAGTGGTAGTGCCTGGTGGGGTAGTGCCTTTCCTTTTTGCAAGTATTATCATAATGATACAGTTTTGCAATACAATTTTTGCACCATATTGCGATGGTGTTTGTTGTTTGACACGTGCATGCTCCTGTTTTAGTATTGTTTGATCTTTCTTTTATGACACCGGTGATCTCCAGTCGTGTCAACCCACGGACTCGCATGCACACTTGTGGGAGGGTTTTTATGGTAGTATATGTGTCGCTAGGCTCACTTGGGTGTTATATTGCCTAGATCTGATTTGTCCCCTTAGTCGCCTTTTACGACAAGCGCTAGTTGTTGGGGGGCGCTGCAGTAATATTCTTAACCCGTCCCTGCACGGGGACACCTGCGGGATGAGAAATATGGAGAAATATGTATAAGTAGTTCATATACAGACAAGCTAATAGCTTCAATGCCAAACCGTTTAAGGCAGGTAATTAAGAGGAATGGATATCCGACTTAATATTAACCAAAGATACAATTTCTTTTTATTCAATAAAACGAATTTCTTTCCTTTTCCCTTTCCTTTTACAGCTATACGCAAACTTTTGTGGAGTGAATTTAATACTTTTTTTTTTGTTTTTGTTAATTTTCTCTAAAAATAACAAAATGGTAAACTTTTGCTCGAAATGAATGCGTCGTACATTATTCTACTGAAACATACCCATTTCGAAGATGTTATATTTACCATTTGTGAACAACGCCGCTGTTTTTCAGAGTTTCATCGCTGTATGCAGACTTTTGTGGAACACTGTTTGTGAGTTTTTCATGAGATAATTCGTACTTTATTAAAGTGTTGTTCGGCCTTCGTGTCTTGTAATAAATATAGATCGCAAACAGCCAACAAAGAACCGATGCACATTGGTTTTAAATACTTGTGGGTTATAATGGGAGGAAAAAAACAGAGATTGCCATAGCATTCCACATCCGTGTTGTCCTGCTCAGGAAAGAATCTCTATATTTCACACTACGTCCGAAAATAGGCTTGAGGGTGAACTGATGAGCATTCTGGGCGTGGCGAGTATTGCGAGACAACTGTTGAAGGTGTGGAATACAACTGGCTATTTGGCTCGAGCACTGTTTGTAAAAAAGCGATAAAATAAAGAAAGAAAGACAGGAAACATTTCTTCGGTGTTCGAGTGAGTCTATTGACCCCGCAATGTTTCTGTCCCCTATTAGTTTCAACGCACGGTTTTGAGTCCGATCTAGTCGGTGCAATGTGATTTTAGGTGCACCAGACCAGATATGGGCGTTATAATCGAGCTTAGGACGGATGTATGCCTTATGTCGCAGCCAGATCAGAGGGGGTAAAGTATTTCTTGCGCCGGCCGTTTAAGGAATCCTAAACTTTTCGCAGCGTTCTTGGCGACATCAAATATGTGATCATTTCAACGTCGTTAGCACACATACCGAGAATGGAAAGTTTTCGGAGATGCAAGTGCCATTTATTGATAATGGCTGTGGATTTGGGTTTCGCTTGAGCGACAAAAGACAGCATTGAGTTTTTGAAACATTAAATTCCACTTTGTTCTTTGTACCCCATCTATTTATACTGTTAAGGTTAGAATTTAATGAGCTTAACATACGCTGCCGCTCCAGTTCCACAGTCGATGAGCAGGGCTGTGGATCTGGAAACGATTATGAGAAGGTGAGCATACTGTCGTCAGCGAAGGAGTGTATTCGATTAGAAGTAGCAGACAAGAGATTAATAAAAATAAGAAAGAGAGTCGGAGACAAAACGGAGCCTTGGGGAACACCAGCATTTATATGGTGAATTGAGATTTGAAGCCGTCAAAGACAACATGTATTGAACGACCCGAAAAGTAGTTTCTAATCCATTGAAGAAGAGATTCATCGAT
Organism: Brachypalpus laphriformis; assembly: GCA_945910035.1. Classification (NCBI taxonomy): domain Eukaryota; kingdom Metazoa; phylum Arthropoda; class Insecta; order Diptera; family Syrphidae; genus Brachypalpus; species Brachypalpus laphriformis. The sequence goes on along the minus strand of OX246753.1, from coordinate 111,354,860 downwards.
AGCAAATGCACGCATTTTCGACAAAAGAGCTGGATGCCAAACTCTGTCACATGCCTTAGAAATATCAAGCGCAAAAATCCTACTTTCACCAGAGTAATGGAGAGATTGGTTCCACTTTTCGGTGAGATATGCCGTCAAATCACCGTTGGACTTTTTGCTACGAATTCAAGATATTTTATAAGCTGACGATTTATCAGCGTTTCCATGACTTTAGAAAGAAGGGACGAAAGTGTAATGGGTTGGTAGTTGCATTCGCCTTTTTTACGAGGCGAGCTGGACAAATGCTGTTTTCCATCTACTCGGAAAGAGTCCAGAGGAGTAGGTTAGATGAAAAAGCTTACGCAGTGGTTTTGCCAGCGTGGAAGAACACCTCTTCAGAATTACGGGTGAGATACCATCTGGACCAGCGCACACAGGCAAATTTTCCCAAAAACATGGCCAAAATTATTTTTTGTGTTTTTCGATATATTATTGCATGAGAATATCAAAAGTAGATAGTTTTAATAAAAATGACCATTTTCAAGTAAATTTACACGAAATTCGTTAAAAACTCAAAAAAATTATAAAAAAATGTAGTTTTGAATTTTTTTCTCAAAAAACTAAAAGACATTACGCCATAGGGTTTCTCGCGTTTGACATTTAATAATACGATATTCATACATTTAATATATTGAAAAAAAAAAAAAAAACAAAAATCAGTAAAGTTATTATAATTATAAATAAATAAATAAGTTAATTAGCTGAAGGCCTTCGACGTTCTGGCTACACAGCTAACTTATAATTTTAATTATAAGTTAGTTTTTTAAATAATAATAATAATAATAAATAGGTTAATGTAAGTAAAAAAAACATAAATAAACGTGTGTACGTACATCATTCAATGACTTGTGAAACTGGAACGAAGTCTGCTTGCTCGACCTCTGGTTCCACTAGAAACTGAAGTACTTCAGATGGAAATGCATTTTTTGTTTTAGGATTTAGTTTTGCTGCCTCGAAAATTTTCTTGAAAAACTTTCTCGAAAACGCTTTATATCTTTGTTCCGTGATTCTTGGGCTTCTTCGCCGAGCTGTCCAATCGGAAGAATAGCTTCAGATATAATTTCAGGGCAATGTACTAAGATTTTATGTACAGTTGTGGGCATATTATACTATGGGTATAGTTGCACAAACAAATTTGCGGTATCAATACAATACTCCTCAAATCGACCGATTTGTATTGGATATCCACTTGATATTGTTAACAAAACAACCCGAAATCGGCATATGATGTTTTCATCTATGTTGGTCATATCCGATGAATTAACAGAGTCATGGAAAAATCGACGAGCAGTGTTGCCATCCTTCGTACTACCATAATCTGGTTTTCGTTTGTCAACTAACAGTCCCATTCGGCTTCTAAATGCTTCTTGAATCGTTTTCTTGTTTTCTTCGACTTTTCTTTTATTTTCCTCACCATGAGCTGGCCATTGTCCTATAGGCAGTTTATAGGAGACATGGAGTAAACATTCAAAAAATCTTATCCACACATGCAAGGAGGATAACCCAAACCTCAGCTTTGACTTGTCTTGAGCTTGCTTGTTCAATACCAAATCTATTTTGTTGAAATCTTTTGATGTTAGACCACAAAGATAACACCTTTGAGTTAAAGAGGTTTCAGTTATGGCATTGCAGACCTTTCCGTCAATCATTGTAAGAAGCATTTTATGCTTTACTGAAATACTTCCGTTAATATGATCTATCAAAGTTTCATTCAAAGAAGCTAGTTGGTTTTCAATGTAATCGAATTCTCTTGCAGTTACATCTGTTGTTTCGTAAAGGAATTGAACTAGTACTGGTCTACAGAACCTTGTCGATGATGGACGAGGATTTTGCCACAATATAATTTTATTATGTGATTCTGGGTCACCTGACACTTACTGGATAGGAACAAAAGATGTTAAGAAAATACTAGCATCTGAAATGCTGGGGTCTGTAAATCGTTGTTTATATTCACTCATGTCTGAGCTTCCATCACAACCCCATTTGGAAATAAGGTTAATGTTACACACTTCATTAATAGGCAATGTTTCTATAACATCTTCAATTCCTTGAAATATACGTCGAATTGTGTGATCTAGTAAACTTTGAAGACGTGTTTCTGCGACTGATTCGGTTATGACGGTTTTTTTTTTTTTGCTTCTATAACAGCTGCATAGTTTGGATACATATGGTTATTATGTTTTATTACAGAATCTCTAATAACATTGTATTGGAACTTAGTTAATTTTCCTTCAACAACTATTGAAAGAGCTTCCTCTGCTGTATATGGAATAATTTCCTGGTCCACTTTTTTTAAAAGCTTTTTGGTACTTTTCAGCGCGTGAAGGAGTTGAAAAGATAATGTTTTTCATCACATTTGAAGAGTAAAGTTTTTCTTGTTCTCGAAGTTGCATCTGCGCAGCATAGCTTAATTCTTCGGTAGTGTAATTAGAACGCAAATCTTCTGTTTTACGTCTCTTTGATCGTTAGCTTAGGCCCGAAAAATTCATTTGAGGCCGTCCAATAAAACCGTGCGCGCGGCATGGAAACGAAATTTCACCTTGTAACCAATTTGCATTTTGTTTTAAGAAGTTTCTTTTATGTTCATGAGCAAAATCAGTTAAAATTTTCTTTGTTTGCTCTGAAATTTCAATATTGGTCACTTTTTTCACCTTTTCTACGAAAAAAATAATTTTTTCATTAATGTCACGAGACGTACAGTTTCTAAAAAATTCAGAAAGTTGATTTCTTGAAAGAAAAATGAAACTTGATCGCGATCCTGTGTCAAAAAAAAGCCCTAATTAAAAAAAAACCTTTTTTTTTCCAGCGTCCTTAACACCTTTTAGAGCCAATATTTTAAAAAGTCGCAATGTTTAATGATTGTTTCTTAATTAGAAAACATTAGACTTACTTTTAAGACTATTTTCATTACGAAGCAATTTCAATTAACTTAACTTTTACATTATCAAAGAAAAAAAAATTTTTTTTTTTACTGCTCAAATACATTACCTTAAATGGCTTGAAAATTTACTTCACACTTGAAATATTGCAAAAAAGGGCCATCACTCTTTTCTTACATACCACTCGAAACAGAATCCATGTTAAAATATTGAAAGAAAAACAAAGCAAAACTACTTCTTATCACAAACCAAACTTGCTACTGCACTCGTCAATATAAAGTTTACACTTTAGAAGCATCCACTGATTAAACAGTTACAATCTGCATCGCATGATCAATCGTTCAAAGCTCATATTATTTGTAAACAACTTTGCATTAAAAAAAAAACAACAAAACGGAAATTTTTTTTTATAGTTTTGGCCATGAATTTGGGAAAATTTGCCTGTGTGCAGCGATACGAAAATGGATTTGTCCCATAGAATATCCGACGCGCTCAAGTACAGGGGGACGCATTGCACAATCTGGGAGTGTGGATCTTGCAGCGAATTGAGCTGCGAGCAGATTGGCCATGTCTAAAGAGCTGACAGCTGGAATGTCATAGTAAACCAGCGTTGGAATGAAAGATGAGGCACAATTTTTTACATTTTTTACGAACGACCAGAAATTTCTGCTGGTCATATTTGAATTTTACACGACGAATATGGGCATTACAGTCGTTTCTGACACTTTTGAATTTTTCCATGTCTTCCTCAGTAGGGTCGGCCTTATAGGACCGGAAACTTAACTCCCTCAACCTAATAGCCTTCTTACAGCTCGAGCCGTACCACGCATTTTCCTTTGGCTTGATACTAATCACTCTGCAAGGAATGAAGGTTTTCATGCCAAAGATAACGGTATTTGTAATCATATCGGCGGCGACATCGACGCCGCTATCGAGGGAGCATAGCGTCCAGTTAAATGTCCTAAAGAAGCTGTTCAACCCGTCCCAGTTGGCTTTATCGTATTGCCAAACTATTCCTCTTGGAGACTTTTCTTTAACTGAGTCGTTGATGTACGAGAAATTAGCCGATATAACACGTACAATTAAATACACGCTTAAGTCTGAAACAGATATAAAGCAACGCATGCGAAAATGACGTGCAGTAAATTGTGAACATTTCCAACGCATTAGTTTGTAGTCATTCTCACTTACATGAACCGTCAAATCACGAAAAATGTACTAAATTGTACTATCTTACTGCTCTAGTACTGGTGGTTTGCATCGTCTTGCAACAATACATGGCCATGCATCTCGTATAAAGCCATGTTCTCTAATTTTGCTGCACATCTGTTTTAGGCTTTAGAATCTGGAGCTCTAATTCCAATATCATATCTGTACGCACATTCCGTTGATGCGTTAGTGTTATTGTGTCAATTAGGGTATTTGGTACGAAATATATACACAATTCGACGGATGACTTGCTCAGATGAACGTTATATGCACCCTAAAAATTACAAAGCCGTGCGTAAGGTTCGCAAATCAACAACCGATTTTCAAAGTTCGAGTCTATTCATAAGATTTGCTAGATTATACTGAACATAAATGTCAAAAAGAGCAGACGGAATGACAGGTCGGTTTGACAGTTATCCACCATAAACTCTATTTAAGCAACAAAGACTACTTTATTAAAAAAAAAATTCTTTTATTGTTTAAACGACGCGCACTGGTAAACCTTCTCACACAATACGGTGGGGTGGTCAAAAATGTTTTTTTTTAATTTATTAATAAAGAAAGTAAATTAAAAAAGAAGAGGTATTCGTCGAGTGTTTTTCTTAGCAATGAAAAAGATCAGATGAGATTTTTAATCACTTTGCAGTCTTATCTATTGCAAAGCTGAGAATTTTACTTGAAGGCTATCTCTTTAATTTAATATTTATATATTTGGGGCAACAGCTCTTTAAAGTGCCAGGGCCTAGCTTCTCGCAGCCACTCATGTTGTGTGCGTTATATTTTTCACACGAATGGAAGGGACCTATAGTTTAGTGCCGTATCCGAACGGCGATTAAGGAAGCTTTTTCGTGACAACAAAGAAAGACAGGCGTATAAACTCCTGGATCACACAAATGCAACGACACCCGCATTTGGTTTGTCTCAGTAACGAAATGATGAAAAATCTGGAGGCCTGCCGATATTTTCTGAGGTCAAACAGGCTAGCCTCACAGGCGGATCAGTAAAAACGCAGTGAAGTAGGAGGGTTATGATCCCTTGTTTTCGGATCATAACCTCGCCGAAATAGGAAGAAGTCAAGTTTGAATCTCATAAAGAAAAAAAAAACTTTTTTTTTCACGGTCCCACAAGTCGCAAACGCTTGACAATCATAGGGGTATAATTGTTATAAAAAATCTGTTTAAAAAGCGGTTACGATAATTTTATTTTCTATACATACCCGTATGTACGTACATATGTATTTCCTATTAGCATTTGATCTTTCGTAGACATTTTTGCACTTGGCGTTGGTAAAACAAATGACAGAATACATACATACATATTCGGCGCAGCAGCCTATGAAGGGCCTATGCCGAGGTTCTTGCAACCACTCGTGTTGTATGCGATATATGTATTTTTCACACGAATGGAAGGGACCTATAGTTTTGTGCCTTATCCGAAGGCAATTTCTATTTTGTTTTTGAGAAGCTTTTTCATGACAACACTACTCTCGGATGTTTGTCAAACGCTCGCGAGAGGTGGGATCGTGAGAAAAGTTTGTTTTCTGGGATTCGAACATTGAACCTCTTGCGCAGTGGTACGACACACTAAAAAACTGTGCCACGGGCACCCACCCTTAATGCCAGAATACATATGTACATACATACATACATTTTCGAATGGCCCGCTAATCCTTCATGAGGGTCGCGGGGTTAGGATGCTCAGGTGGACTCTCCAGCATTCTCGATCCTCCGCCATTAACTCCAACTCATCAGGAGGAATCCATAGACGGCTCCAGGACAGATGTCGGACTCTATTTCTAGGCCTACCGCGGGGTTGCCTACCTGATGGCACGGCCACCATGACACGTCTTGGAAGCCGGTCTGGGGACATACGCACTACGTGACCAAAGCATCGAAGCATAGATCGGTTCGTTCGGAGAAGTAGCTGCTCAACATTGAGCGCCTCGCGTACTCGATCCCTACGAGTTATTCCAGCAACACCGCGAAGGAACCTCATTTCGGCAGCTTGTATCCGCGATCTTATTCTTTCGGTCACTACACAAATTTCATGACCATAGATGAGAGTTGGAACATACTATGCCAGAATAGTTATTAAAAAAATTTAAGTAACGCATTCTTTACCATCATGTTGTTCAAGTAAATCAAATTTACTCAAGTATGTACCTATATTTATTTATATCTATTCGTTTTCAAAAGTCATTATCAAAGATAATATCCCCCAATTTTGATGCGTTTATCTCTGGATACACAAGAAAGTCTGTCATACCTACCTTTTTTTCGGCTTTGAATCATTGTTTGCTATGCAATCTAAGCAAAATTTAAGTCGCAATAGAGATAAATAATAAAATTCAAAATATTCCCAAATTAATTATCAAGTGTACTCTAGAGAACCTGTGCAATGATATAAGTGTGAGCCCACTATCCAAAAATTTATTAAGAATTCGCTGATGCATTAGTGTGTTTCTTCATCAAACACCCAGCCCGGCATGGCAAAGATAAGTTATTCTTAACAATGAAGTCATACTAAAATCAACAAGAAAAAAAAAAATGTGTTGAAGACAGCGTACATCTGTAGATACATATATCGCATATCAAACGAACACCTAGTAGGGCTTCCATTCCCATGAATCGCCCGGAAAAGCTAATCTTACATTCTTTTCCCCACATCGTCATGTAAATTTTGATAGTGTAATTCTCATCATTGACAGAAACACACAAGCAAACTTTTTTATCAGCATCTCGTGTGTGTCATCTGGGAAATTCCACTTTCAATGTCACACTTAGCATTTGGTGGCTAAATGCCACTAACTGAGATATATTGTTTTCTAAAAAAAATAATTTTTTTTTTTACCAAAACGCGTGCCACTTGCCAAACCCCATCACACATATATGTACATAAATCAATAATCAAGGACAACCCTGACCACTCTTCACTTTGATGCACACGACATTCAACAGTCAGCCAGGAGTAGCCATACACACAAATAAAAAGGAGATGGAACACATCTCCTGACTTACCATTCTCCTGCGCACACGCTGGGTTCTTCGTGGTTTTGTATTCCTTGCAATTGACGGAACCCATTTTCACACAAGAAGATATTCTTCCAAATTTCCTGAACCTGTTGCGATGTTTTCGTTTTACTGATATAATAGTTCACTGGGGGTTGTTAAACGAATCTCTTAGCACATACCTTGCGGCAGCGGCGGTACCACTCAAGCCAACACTATGATATCTAGCCAACGAGTTTCTGAAAACCGATGACGACACCACCGTGAGATCCCAAACGTTACGCCCAAATCTGCGATACACACGAGAAGAACACCAGAAAAAAACGAGATGCGTTAGTGCACTTTAGATAAAAAAAAAAAATTATATTTTTGGCTTTTTATTCTTGCTATGTACAATGTAAACACTAAGCGATGACGTAGCTACTTTTCAAGCCAAAATAACCTGCAGCTAGCAAGAGACTTGTTTTACTTTTGTATTAGACAAGCGGACCAGACGGAGTAATCAGTAACTCATTCGTTCGTTGACTGAATTTGAATGCTGTTGCCGGTTTCGGGGGATTTCTCAGTGCTGGCGGCCAGCACAGCTGCTCTGGAACAACTCTAAACTACGCAGGCCGTTTTTTTTTTTCGTTTTGATTGTGTGTTTCGTGTTGTTGTTGTGAGTCATAGTGGTGGATGTTTGGAGTGGAAGTAGATTTTGTATGCGAAAAAAAAAAATTGTTTGATTCCATTCAAGTCCCGCTGAGTTGAAGGTGAAATATGCGATAAACTGGTTCCATAAATACTCTCCCAATAGGAGTGTGTGGTTCTTGCCTTTAGACTTGATTTTCGAGGAAGGAATGTGGTTTTTGTTTGGAATTTTTGGTTTGATACCAAAAAGGGGATTGAAAAGTACTGTGACAGTGGCAGTACCGTCAGAGAGATACACCTTTTCCAATCAATTTATCAAGTCACAATCCACTTTGTCACGTCGCATGATAAGAACTATAATTGTTTTTCCTTTGAATGTCCCCACACAGCCCAGACATACATATGACATTGAACAGAGGAATTACCTTAGTGCCGACATAGTATAAGCTGATAAGTGCACTCTTTCTTTGGGTTGATAAAGCGGTTAATGTCTATTTTTAATTCTTACATAAATGTGCTACTTTAGTGTAGACAGACAACGCTACTAAGCGACGAGTTATCGCGTTCACGTTGGATTTGTTGATTTTTTCATTTGATAGTCTAGTATAGTAGTCTGTCAACTGTGTTTAGCTTTGGTAATCTGTCAAAGTTATAGAACTAGGAATGTTAAGTACGCGAAAGGGTGTGTGCATGTACTTGACGAGAAACGGAGTTGAGCTTGTGTTACTGCAGTTCATGCACAAACCAAGTTAATGGCGATTGTTTCCATAATTTACCGGTAGAGTATCTGGAAGAGTTCGTTGTCATGAATTTACTTTTGCTGTATTTAATGGTTTTCATTAGTCGCATATTTGCAGATCGAAGTTTATTTACCAGTGTATTGTTAGGGTTCGCAATAATAAAACCACCTTCTGTGTATTTAAACGGTTTATTTATAAACAACTATCTACTATCTTCTGTGACCGAAAAATGCCCCCTAAGTTGAAAGGAAGTCTCTACACCGTAGTCGTGCGTCCAGCGCTCACACGCGGCTCAAAATTTTGGACGATGTACAAAAAGTATGAGAGTAAATTAACGGCAGCTGAGATGAAGATGCTTCACATGACAGCAGGAGTGACAAATTGACTACAACAAGGTAATGATCCTATGTTGGCGGTTCGGAAGGCCCGGACATCCAGAATACTGGAGGCATGTCTTGCGTCGATCGCAATATGATCAATTTGATTCATTGTTACATGATCATTGGACTGACTACCTGCTTATGTATATTGAGATGAGGATACCATTTGCTTGCTATGGTGATATTTCGCTCCACAGCGAAATCAATTAGTCTTAGTCCGTTATCAGACGTGGTGTCGTGTAAGCTATGCTTACCAACTGCCCTACCGAAGATGTCCTCCTTTCCTATTTTGGCGTTAAAATCGCCCAATATGATTTGAACGTCGTATTAAGGAGATTTCTCGTATGTTTTGTCGAGGAGCTCGTAAAAACAATCATTGGTGGCAGGGTCCTTTTCTTCCGTGGCGGCATGAGCACATATTAGGCTTGTGTTAGCGAATTTAGCCCTGATCCGGATAGTCATAATACGCTCGCTCACGTGTCGGAAGCTTAAGTCTTCTTGCCTAAGTCTGCCGCGTATAGCAAATCCGCATCCAAATAAGCGCTGCTTGTTGTCTCTGTAGCAATCACCGTAGTAGATGTCACAGTTTTTCATCTTCTTTTTGCCCGGCCCATCCCATCACACTTCCTGGATGGCGGTTATATCTGCTTTATAGCAGCCTAGTGCTAGTTGTTCGGCTGCACGTTGTCTGTAAAGGGACAGAACATTCCACGTACAGATCCGAAGGTTGTTGTCCTTATTTCGTTTGCTGGTGTCGTCGTCGTTGAGTCGCCCTTATCCGAGGCTTTTTATTGTTTCGGAAGCATTCGTTTTTTAGGTGGTAGGCAAGTTACCCCGACGGCACAACCCCCAACCTGGAGGACCAGTTCCTTTAGTTATGCCCCTAGGGCGAGGGGTCCGGGTACACCGGCGCCAGTAGTCCACTACGGGAGTATGAGCGCTACCATTTGCCGATTAAAGACTCATCCGACCTATGATCCAAATACGTCGAAACAGCTCACGCGAAGTATTCCCTAATCTAACTAGAACTATAGACGCAACCGTTGACCCCGTCTAGGGAATTCGTCCGCTTTCACCTCGAACAAGAAGAAGTGCTTTAGTGATAAAGCACTCTTCCCCCCTCTCTCATCTGCTGCCGCCAAAAATCCTCCAAACGGGGTTGGTTACCTATTTCTTGGATTAAGGTACTAGGCACCTAGCTGTCACCGCGTGGAGGTTGAGAGTAGGAGTTGGTAGGCCTCAGCTAAGTGAAAAGGCTTGTGTCATCATATAATCGCATGCAGTACCATTTGACCAGCTTTAATCCGAAGAGAACAGGATTCGTAAAAGGGGGACCAGACTTGACTAGTATATTCGAGGATTGGCCTAACAAATGTGACGTAGAGGGACTTAGAGACATGAGAGTTTTAGAATTCCTCGTGGCAGAATTTTTTTTGGCGAGGGTTGATAAGCGACTAGAGATTTTCATATCGTCAACGTAGACAGATATATGGGAGTATTTAATGATACAGTCGACGTCATTAATTGATAAGGTGAAAATCAGAGGGTCAACATGCCTACCTTGAGGGACTGCTGAGGCATGCATAATCGGGTTAGATTCGGAAGATCGAAAGAGAAATTTGTATTGCCGTTCTTTGAAATATGATTCGACCGATGCAATAAACCGCGATTGAAAGCCAAAGGCTTTAAGTTTAAAGAGAACTATTCTATGCAACATTTTGTCAAAGGCTTTACTAAAGTCGGTGCCAATAACATCGACTATTTGCCACATTCCATCGCTCGAATTTTTAGCTTAGGTTAGGTTAGGTTAAGAAGAGCGTGTGATGGAAAAAGGACTCATCACGTATACTCGGTCACCAAAAAGGTCCATTGTGTTTAACATTGGTGCTGGAGTGGGATTCAAAATAAAAATAAGCGGCATCATTTTTTGGGGGGAGGTGAAACCTATCCTAATTTCGATTATATATCATTAAACCAGTTGGTACGCTTTAAGAATCAAATTAGGTCATTTATCCGTGACTGTTACCTCTGCAGTGGTAACAAAGAACCTGCAGCCTAGTATGCGTAGGCGTAGTTCTTGTAGGGCGGGGCAGTGGCAAAGCAAGTGTTGGATTGATTCTACCTCTTCCTCGTCCCTGCAGCTTTTGCATAAATTGTTGGACTCAAAATTCCATTTGCGGAGCATAACCCCAATACCGCAGTGTCCTGTGATTACTCCAGTTAGTGTGCGGATAGAAAACAGATCCAGTGCAAGCAGCGCGCAAGATATCGTAGTACTTCCTGGATTGCCAGGAGACGTTGGCCTCTTTTTCTATTATATTGTCTACGATACCATACAATCTTTTCCTATTGATGGCAGTATCCGCCTCACAGATGTTCAGAACTACAGAAACCGACACTATGCCTCGGATAAGGACTGATCACATGTTGACGACTTTTGGCTATTGTACCCGGACAAAGATAGGTTTCTGGAATGTAAAGACGCTCCTCGACTCGGGAAACGAAGGTCCTTACAATGCCAGATTCCTCCAACTGGAAAAGGAATTCATGCGATATAAGCTGGACATTTTGGGGGTAAGTGAAGTAAGATGGTTAGAAGCGGGCGAGTACCAGTCTCCAACGCGTAACACTGTACTACTCTATTCTGGAAGACCATCCGGAAGTCCGCGGGAAAATGGAGTCGGACTACTGCTAACAACAACAGCACGCAAGGGCCTGATTTCCTGGCAGCCTCATGGTGATAGGATTTTGACGGCCAGATTCCGGACTAGAGTACGATGCGTCACCATCATACAGTGTTACGCCCCAACGAATAGTTCGTCTGAGGACGAAAAGGAGAGCTTCTACAATCTCTTAAGCGCCGTCTTCAACACAACACCAAATGGAGACATTGTCATAGTGATGGGGGATTTGAATGCCAAGGTAGGCAGCGACAACGAAGGGCTCAAGCATGTAATCGGGAAGCATGGACTAGGCAACCGCAATGACAACGGCGAAAGGTCTGTGGATTTCTGCAATGCCAATCGCCTTGTGATAGGTGGCACCATGTTTGACCTGCCACAAAGTCAGCTGGGTTTCCATTGACAGGCAAGCAACCTCCAACCAAATTGACCATTTTGCTATCAGCCGCCGCTTTAGAAGTAGTCTCCTGGACGTCCGAAACAGACGAGGGGCAGATGTGGGGATAGTACGTGATCACCATCTTATGATAGCTACTCTCCAACTACGCACTGCTGCAGTTCGAAGATCCCACGACAACATAAGAAAGCCCAGGTTCAACATCGATAGACTTAGTGATCCCTCAGTGCGCCAACAATTAAGGGAGCACTTTTCGAAAGGTGTGGAAGCAGTCATCAGCTCAATGCCCGCTACCATCCAAGACCATTGGTGTGCTGTGAAAAATGTTTTTACATCTGGTGCTGAAAGAATTGTCGGTCGATCGCAGGGAAGACATAGGGCGTGGCTTTCCAAGGATACCTGGAGACGGATTGACGAACGAAAACAGCTGAAAGCTCGCGTTGCAGCTACCCCAGCAGCAGGGAGAAGCGAGCTAGATTCTCTATATCGCATGAAGATGAGAGAAGTTCAGCGTAGCGTACGACGTGACAAGCGCAACTACATCAACGCGCTGGCTACAGAAGCAGAAGAAGCTGCACGGAGGTGCGACAGCAGGACTGTCTACAGAATCACGAAAGAGCTGACAGGTGGTCGCAGCTCCAGCCAACACCCAGTGAAAAGCCTAGACGGCTCCTTGCTAATTTCGGATGAGGACTAGCTCAAGAGATGGAAAGAGCATTTTGCTACGGTTTTGAACCGTGTATTCGCTAGCGATATGCTCCCAAATCAGACTGAGATGCCCGAGGTGAGAAGTTCCCGAATACGCACCACGACTCCCAGTAAAGATGAGATCATTACCGCGATCAAGGCACTCAAAACCAACAAAGCGGTAGGACTTGACGGTATTCCAGCAGAGCTCTTACGAGCAGCGCCCACAACATCGGCTGAGCTTCTGCTTCCACTTATAGATAGAGCTTGGGAAGCTGAGAGCTTTTCTAACGGGTGGAAAAAGGGAATGATCGTCAAGCTTCCTAAGAAAGGAAATTTAATCGAGTGCGGAAACTGGAGGGGTATCTGCGTGCTGCCTGCTGTAGCTAAGATAATAGCTAAAATCATCCTTGAGCGAATCAAACAACATCTCGAAGACACACTCGATGCCGAACAAGCAGGTTTCCGCTCTGGATCCTCCTGTGCCGACCACATCAACACCCTGCGGATTATCATCGAACAGTGTGTTGAATATCGATCGCCACTGCACCTGCTGTTCATCGATTTTGAGAAGGTGTTCGATAGTGTCAACAGGGAGTTTATTTGGCGTGCCTTACGCAGGAGAGGCATTCCCGATAAACTAATTGCTATTATCAAAGCTACATATGAAGGCTCCAAATGTCACGTTCTGCACAGGGGAAGGTTGTCTCAGGAATTTGAGATCCAAAGTGGGGTAAGACAAGGCTGTATCCTTTCACCAATATTATTCCTATTGGTGATTAGCGATGTGCTTCATGCAGCTTTGTTGACGGGAAACGGAGGAATTCGATGGACTCTTACATCTCAACTGAAACATCTTGACTACGCTGACAATGTATGCTTACTCTCCCACAGAATTATGGACCTCCACCAAATGACAGCAGATGTGGAGAGGGAGGCAGGTGTCGTCGGGCTGAAAATTAATACGGCAAAAACTAAAATTATCAGCCTTGGAACTAACTCATCGGCTCAAATATGCATTGCTGGACAACCGGTAGAGAGAGTAGAGGATTTCCAGTATCTTGGGAGTATTGTCTCGACCGATGGTGGAACCGAACTGGATATAGCCAACAGGATCGCCAAAGCAAAGTCCGCGTTCGGTATGTTGTCCAAAATACACCTTTACGAGAGAACGGGTCAGGAACCAATAGGCACAACTATCCAACGGCGGAAGTGGCAGTGGATTGGTCACACGTTCCGAAAGGGTGACAGCTCCATAGCGAACCATACTATGCAATGAAACCCTCTAACTCAGGATGGCAGAAGACCTGGCGGTCCGAGGAGAACATGGCGCAGAACAGTCGAGAAGGAGGCACGGCAGTTAGGGAAAAGTTGGGGAGAACTCAGACACATTGCCAGAAACCGTACACGATGGCGCGTAGGCGTAGTAGAGGCCCTAGGACCCACAAGGGTATACAGGACATAAGTACAGATGTTCAGAGCAGACCCCATCCTTGCCAATTTATTTGCCCCTATTTGGACTATTGCTGTATCCAGGCACTCATCATTGTTTGACTTTGTGGTGTCTGATGGTGATCAGTGAGTTGCCACTTTTTCTGACTGGCTTTGCTTTGATTGTATTATATTGTACATATATCTACTAATATTGTTATGTCGGACAGGGGGATGTGACTGTCTTCTATAGAAAAAGCGGTTTATTCCATTGCCAGGATTTTGCACTACTTGCACTACTTCTGGTAATCTGAAAGATTCCTGTTTTATAGTGCTCTATGGGCGCCGTGGCGTAAGTGGTTAGTGTATCGGACCACTGCCCGTAAGGTTCCAAGTTCGAATCCCAGAAAACACCAAAAAGTTTTTTCACTGTCCCACCTCTCACGAACGTCTGACAAACATCCGAGAGTATTGTTGTCTCAAAAAAACTTCTCAAAACAAATTGCCCTTCGGATACGGCACTAAACTGTGGGTCCCTTCCATTCGTGCGAAAAATATAACGCAACCAACATGAGTGGTTGCGAGAAGCAACAGCAAAAGAGCTGTTGCGCCAAATATTTATTTATTTATAGTGCTTCCGAGTACGAATATAATCCAGCTCCGGTACCTACATCCATTTTTGTCTCTATGCACAAGGCACACCACCACCCAAGAAGTTTAAGATGTCACAGTTTGCTGGAAAAATCATGGTGACCATTTTTTGGGACTCAGAAGCGATCCTGTTGATAGATTATAAAGACAGAGGCGTCTCTATAAAAGGAGAATACTACGCTTCAATCCTAGAGCGGTTAAAAGAAGCCATCAAGCCATCAAAGAAGAAGGGGAAAATTAACCAAAGGTGTCCTCCTTCTGCACGAAAACATGCCTGTTCACAAGAGTCGTGTTGCGTTAGAAAGATCAGAATAATGTATTAGGGTAGCAGGTATTTGAAATATTGAAATATTTGAATGTATTGAAAAAGAAAAATAAATTTACATTTTTATTTTCACATCTTACCCTCCATTCCGCAAACTTAAAAACCCCCCTCGTATGTTTGCGTTAAAATCATTGTATGGAACTACGAGTATGTATATGAGTATAGTCCAATGTGGCTGTGAAGCTTTTCGAATTATATATGTATTTCGCGCATTGTCTTTACTTTGTTTAATATCCTGGCATGTCCATAGTTGGTATGTTTCCACATGTTGGATCCCTTCAATCTGAGAACTCCTTTTGCAGCACTATGTTCAATGAACATGTCCTGGGGGATGAGATGAAGAAGCATGTCAAAGCCTGCTTGCGGTGCGCTTCTCATAACTCCCGTGGTTCATAGAACTGCTAACCTTTGCACTTTGTAGAGTTCATTCAAATAGCTCTTTATTTCTGTTGCTGTCCACAACACTAAGGATCCGTAGCAGATGATGGGTCTGATAATTGCTGTGTAGATCCAGCGAACAATGCGCGTTGCAATCCCCATCTTTTTCCGAAGGTTCTTTTACAAGCTTAAAGAGCGTCCAGTCCTTTTTTCATTCCCCCTTCGACATTCCCTTCCCACGATAACTTAGAGTCGAGATATGTTAAAACCGAGACATTTCGCCCCTAATGAGAGATTTATTGTGGTGCCTTCTAGCTTTGGTAGTGTGAAGTTGGGCATCTTCTTTTTCTTGTGAACAGAACGAGCTCGGATTAACTCTTAAACCTTTTTGTTTCACCCATCTGGAGAGCTTTTTAAGCGCAGATTCCATAAGTTCACAGAAATTTGACTTTAATCAGTATGACTAAGTCGTTTTTGGATTCGATTATATATTGCCGTGGATAGAAAAAAATCTGTTGCTAAATAAGAAACAATTGAAGATTACAAGACACAGCTTTTGAAAGACAAAGGCGACCTACATTATATCACCTGTGATTAGTGTTGGTAGCACCTTAACTTGTGGCGTAATATGTTGCGCACTTACTTACTTACTTAGGTGGCGCTACAGTTCGGGGTGAACCTGGGCCTCAACCAACAAGCCTCTCCATTTAGCTCGGTCTTTAGCTAATTGCCTCCAGTTGTGCACTCCAAGTTGGTCGAGGTCCCCTTGAACTTGTGCGCGCCACCTACGGCGATAATTCCCTCTACTGCGTCGTCCCTCGGGGTTAGATTCGAAGACTCTGCGGGCCGGAGCGTTGGTGTCCATTCGCTCTACATGTCCTAGCCATCTCAGACGTCCAATACGCAGTTTTTTGACTAGGTCGATGTCGCTGTACAGCTCGTATAGTTCGTGATTGAATCTTCTCCTCCAAAACCCGTCAACGCAAACGGGACCGAAAATCTTACGAAGAATTTTTCTCTCGAAGCGACCAAGGATATCTTCATCCTCTTTTAATAAAGTCCATGTTTCAGCGCCGTAAAGCAGGACTGGGATGATCAAGGTCTTATATAGAGTCTCCTTAGTTGTTCGAGAGAGGGCTTTACTGTTGAATTGCCTTATAAGCCCAAAAAAATAGCGATTGGCAAGAGTTATTCTTCGATTGATTTCTGCGCTGATTTTGTTTGCTGAATTTATAGCAGAGCCAAGGTAGACAAAGTCCCTTACTACCTCGAAGTTATAGCTGCCCACTGTGACGTTTTGTCCAATTCGTCGATGTTGGTTTTCCCTTCTAGTTGACAGCATATACTTGGTTTTGCCCTCGTTTATCGCCAAACCCATTTTGGCCGCTTCCGCCTCAATGCTTGCAAAAGCACCGGTGACAGCCCGCTGAGATCTTCCGATAATGTCTATATCGTTGGCGTATGCAAGCAGTTGTACAGACTTGTAATAGATTGTGCCTCCGGTGTTGGCTTGTGAGTTCCGCACAATCCGTTCAAGTACAATATTGAAGAAGTCACATGACAGCGCGTCACCTTGTCTAAAGCCTTTTTTGACATCAAAGGTCTCGGTGAGGTCATTACCGACCTTGATGGAGCAGCGAGCGTTCTCCATCGTCAGCCTGCACAGGCGGACAAGTTTGGCAGGGATGTCAAAACTAGACATGGCTCTATAAAGCTCTTCTCTATAGATGCTGTCATAGGCGGCCTTGAAATCGATAAAGAGGTGGTGAGTATCGATTTGGAATTCTTGGGTTTTCTCCAGGATCTGCCGAAGTGTGAAGATTTGATCGATGGTGGACTTTCCTGGCCTGAAACCGCACTGATAGGGTCCAATCAGGCTGTTGATAAAAGGTTTCAGGCGTTCACACAATATCGCAGAAAAGATCTTGTACGCGATGTTGAGGAGACTGATGCCTCTATAATTGGCGCAGTTGAGGGGGTCTCCTTTCTTGTGGATCGGGCAAACGATGCTGAGATTCCATTCATCAGGCATACACTCCTCTGACCAAATATTAGAAATGAGTTGGTGTATGCACTCTACCAATTCATCCCCAGCTGCCTTGAAAAGTTCGGCCGGTAAACCGTCAGGTCCAGCAGCCTTGTTCGATTTTAGCTTGGATATTGCTATCCTCACTTCGTTTTGGTCAGGTGGACGGAAATTTTGACTATCATCGTCCATGTTGAATGGTTCATTCTGCCTGACAGCGGGATGTTGGTCTTCGTCGCCGTTATACAGTCTGCAGAAGTAGTTTTTCCATATTCTCAGCACCGACTGTGATTCTACTACGAGGTTTCCATTCTCATCTCTACAGGTTTCTGTACGGGTATTACTTCTCTGACACGTTCTTTTTACCTTTTGGTAAAACTTCCGTACATTGTTCCTGGAGTATAGACTCTCGATATTCTCAAACGCGCGCTTCTCATGCTCTTTCTTCTTCTTTTGGAGAAGCCGATGTTCTTCCCGTCTCTTTTGCTCATAGAGCTCACGAGCAGCTCTCGTCTTCCTTTGCAGCGCCGCTTTGTATGCCTCTTGTTTTGCTGCATGCACTCGCCGGCATTCTTCGTCAAACCAGGGGTTTCGCGGTGGTGGTCGAGCGAAACCCAGCACATCAGTCGCGGCGTTTCTGATGGCATGTTGGCAGCGTTGCCACTGGTCTTCGGTACTTGATGCTGGCGGCAAAGGGGTGATTGAGAGATTTCGGGATACGCGTTCAGCGAAGAGTCTGGCGGTCTCTTGCGATTGTAGCTTTTCGACGTTAAATTTTCTCACAGTGATTCTTCTTTGTTGCTCAGATTGGGATATCCGCATTCGTACCTTGGCTACAACAAGGTAATGATCCGAGTCTATGTTGGCCGCTCGGAAGGTCCGGACATCCAGAATACTGGAGGCATGCCTTGCGTCGATCGCAATATGATCAATTTGGTTGATCGTGACATGATCATTGGACCGCCATGTCTGCTTATGAATGTCGAGATGAGGAAACCATGTGCTTGCTATGGTGACATTTCGCTCCACAGCGAAATCAATTAGCCTTAGTCCGTTATCAGACGTG
This sequence comes from Brachypalpus laphriformis, assembly GCA_945910035.1. NCBI lineage: Eukaryota > Metazoa > Arthropoda > Insecta > Diptera > Syrphidae > Brachypalpus > Brachypalpus laphriformis. Next base: position 111,336,333 of record OX246753.1, on the reverse strand, counting down.
GTGTCGTGTAGGCTATGCTTACCGACTGCTCTACCGAAGACGTCCTCCTTTCCTATTTTGGCGTTAAAATCGCCCAATACGATCTTAACGTCGTATTTAGGACATTGCTCGTATGTTTTGTCGAGGAGCTCGTAGAAACACTCTTTGGAGGCAGGGTCCTTTTCTTCTGTGGGGGCATGAACACATATTAGGCTTATGTTAGCGAATTTAGCCTTGATCCGGATAGTCATAATACGCTCGCTCACGTGTCGGAAGCTTAAGACTTCTTGCCTAAGTCTGCCGCGTATGACAAATCCGCATCCGAATAAGCGTTGCCTGTTGCCTCTGTAGCAATCACCGTAGTAGATGTCACAGTTTTTCATCTTCTTTTTGCCTGGCCCATCCCATCGCACTTCCTGGATGGCGGTAATATCTGCTTTATAGCAGTCTAGGGCCTCTGCTAGTTGTTCGGCTGCACGTGGTCTGTAAAGGGACAGAACGTTCCACGTACAGATCCGAAGGTCGTTGTCCTTATTTCGTTTGCTGGGGTCGTCATTAGTTGGGTCATCCTTATCCGAGGCTTTTGGTTGTTTCGGAACCATGCGTTTTTTACGTGGTAGGGAAGTTACCCCGACGGCACAACCCCCAACCTGGAGGGCCAGTTCCTTAATTATTCCCCTAGGACGAGGGGCCGGGTACACCGGTGCCAGTAGTCCACTACGGAAGTATGAGCGCTGCCGTTGGCCCATTAAGGGCTCCTCCGCCACCATCTCTATTCCAATGTCCTGACCAACATTGGAAATTCCTTACCGACCTGTGATCCGAATACGTCGAAGCAGCTCGCGCAAGGTATTCACTAAGTTCAACCTAACTGGAACTATAGACGCCACCGTTGACTCCGTCTAGGGAATTCGTCCGCTGCCGCCTGGAACAGGAAGAAGTGCTCTAATGAGAAAAGCACTCTTCCCCCCCTCTCTCATCTGCTGCCACCAAGAATCCGCCAAACGGGGTTGGTTACCCATTTCTTGGATTAAGGTACTAGGCACCCGGCTGTCACCGCGTGGAGGTTGAGAGTAGGAGTTGGTAGGCCTCAGCTGAGTGAAAACGCTTGTGTTTTCATATGATCGCATGCACTACCGTTTGACAACCACTAGGGCCAGCAAATACATTTATGCTGCAAAGTCTTCTAATCAATGGCCCGTCGAATTATAAAGTTATTTTGCTTAATGCTCATGTTCCATCTCAGTTTGACTAAACAAGGTATCCAATTCCTTAGCTGAATGTGATTTGAGATTTCCTTAACACAAAGTCGACATTTGACAGCCAAACAAACAAAAACCAAAATCCCGCTGTCCTCCTACTAACTTCTCAAAATATTGTTTTCTTTTTCGCCGACTGTGCTTCACTTCTAATAAAAAATTCATTAAACACAATTCCATCCTTGAGATACGAACTACGCCGCTCTACTCCCCCAGAGTCAGTGATTTTCAAAAGATAATTCCACAAAAAAAAAATGTACCAAGGACTCCACAGTGGTGGAAAGAAGATTACCGTAGCATAATAAAAGGACCTTTTGCTCCTTCCCAACAAGACAAAGACGAAAATTAATAAAACGGATTGCAAATAAAAACAAAACAGAATAGAAGAGAAAAGAAAACCGCGTGGCGATTTTACTCCAAAATTAGTACAACACGGCGCGTTGGTGGAGAGAATATCGTGTTCGTGTCCTTCGGTCCCTGCCATCACCGCTGTTGACCAAGTTTTTATGTGGCTCTTTGGCCGACATTAAAAATATATTAATATTTTAGAATTTACTCCGTTTTAGGTGGAATGATGATTGTGTGAGCAGCAATAGTGGTTCAACTTCAAATCTGTCCTCTTGTAGCAATGGCCTTGTTTTAATTGCTTAGGAACTTTTGAAAATCTTATAAACGCACCCCTTAGTTAATTTTATTAGTCTCGCATGATACCAGACATCAGCATCTGCCAAAATCCCAACTAGGACATTCACCTAACTCATTCCGAAATGTTCTCTTCCATCCATCGTTCGTTGCTGTGAAAGGACATTGAACGACACTTTAGAGTTTAACTGAAATTATGTACAAAACTAGAAAAGTGATGCAAAGAGAAGAAAGTAAAAGGAAAAAAAAAAAGACGCACGGAAAAAATTCCCTAGCAAGAATTGTGCTTGCATTTCGATGGTATAATTATTTTCCCTTCCATGAATTGTAGCGCAAAACTCTACCGTACTCCGAAAGGATACCTCGTCATCGTGCCGGCAATAGAAGCAATAGCAGTTGTATCTATAGATATCCTATAGACACGACACACAATCCTACTTCATACAGTTTGAAATAAAAAATTTAGGAGGCAAAATCAGACAGGGAGCAAGAACGACATCGTCGTTCTGTAAACTCGGTGAGACGAGGAGGAATCACAGAAAGCAAAAAAAGAAAAAAACATCCAGAAGGCAGGCACTGGGGGAATAAAAAATGAATTTGCTGGATCTGTCGAAGTTTCTTTTCTGTGTTAAGGATGTGAATATGATGTGAACCGAAAGAGGGTTGCTAGAGAGTGCTACTGCTACCTCACGTTTATGTGGCTGCACACACACGTCCTGTAATTCCGTAGGTAGAAATTAAGCGAATGACCTCATTTTGAATAGTCGGTGGTAGTGCATCATGGCTCCCTTGGAAGCTTTTGTTGGAGGACTGTTTGTTTTGTTTTCATACATTTTTACAACACAACCTTCAATTTTATAGGTAGTTTCTTATCGGTGGCTTGAATAATTTGACAGAGGGGGGTTACTAATTTAAGGACTTCTCCAACTGAATTGAATCGGATTTAGCGGCTATTCTACCAAATTTTGTACACGGGATCCATATGGGACAAAGTTCATACGTCCTAGTCTTATTTGACAGTCCTTGACCTGCAGGTCAGACATGCCAATGAAAATAAATTCACATGAACTTTCGTGTAAAGGGCACAGAAAGTGTGCGCTGTAGGTTGTAACACTTTGGTTGGAGTAATTGGATATCTGAATTTTTGAGTTGAGCAAGCAGGTTTCCGTCGTGGGTCGACATTTTCTACATACACCCTGCGTTTGGCATTCAGTAATATTTAATGATTTTAAAGAGACTTTGGTGGATTGACTCCATATTAATGTACACTCTGCTGGAAAATCGGTAGACGAATATGTACATTGTAGTTATTTTGATCATTCTACGCTACGAGTACACCTTCTTTGGTGTAATGCTACTGATCCATTGTGTCACAGTCGGAGAAAAAAAAACAACGATTTCATAGATAGCTTTGTTATCCTAGTGAAACGCCTTTAACTGAGGGTAAAAGATTAAAGTTAGCAAATGGGCAATCAACTCTAGGGTGTGAATATATGTATGTAAATTTGGTTAATCGGGCACTCTCCACACGAGAGTGCAGACACACTTAGACCCAGTGAAGGTCCTTTGTGATACCATGGATCAAACTAACAAAACCAACCGGCGCTTTTGACAAAGCGATGGATAATCATGACGTCCAGGGACGCCAGAGTGTCGGTTGGTCTGTGGCCCAGCGAGCCGCAACCATAAAAAAAATCATTGCTCCGAAACGAAAACATACGCCTCGGATACGGACTGATAATTTGTTGACGACCTTTGGCTATCGGACACGGACAACGATCGGATTCTGGAACGTTAAGACCCTCCTGGACTCACTCAAGGAAGGGCCCTATAACGCCAGATTCCTCCAATTGGAGCGCGAATTCGCACGGTATAAAATCGACATCTTAGGGCTGAGCGAGATAAGATGGTACGATGCTGGGGAATACATCTCCCCAACAAAAAGCACTGTCATGCTCTACTCTGGTAAACCAGCTGGAAGTGCACGGAGTTCTGGCGTAGGACTCATGCTAACTCCAGCAGCACGTAGTAGCCTCGTATCCTGGAAACCCCATAGTGACCGGATATTGACGGCTAGGTTCCAGAGCAGAGTTAGAAAAATTACCATCATACAGTGTTATGCTCCGACTCTAGACGCGACTGAGGATGAAAAGGATAATTTTTATAGCCACTTAGGTGCCGCCTACAACCAAACGCCTAATGGGGACATCGTAATGGTAATGGGAGATCTCAATGCCAAGGTGGGTAGCGACAACACCATGCTTAAGCACGTGATGGGAGTTCACGGCGTGGGAGACCGTAATGACAACGGTGAGCGGTTTGTGGACTTCTGCAATACCAACCGCCTAGTCATCGGAGGTACGCTGTGTAAGCATAACACCTGCCATAAGATCAGTTGGGTCTCTACTGATAGGCAACGAACATCCAACCAGATCGACCACATTGCGATCAGTCGTCGCTTTAGAAATTGTCTCCTGGACGTCCGAAACAGACGTGGAGCTGACGTCGGACAAGAACGAGATCACCATCTTATGGCAGCTCATTTACGCCTTCGTACTGCATCCGTCAACAGCAACCGCTCAAACCTGCTTAACATCACCAGGTTTAATATCGACAGGCTCAAGGTTCCCCAAGTGCGCCAACAGTTCAGGGACCATCTTGCCTTAGAAGCAGAAGCAATCAGCAGCATAGAGAACATGGATGACCACTGGAGTGCTGTGAAAAATGCTTTTGCGACTGGGGCACGCACTTATGTCGGTAAAAAGTAGAAACACCACCGCACATGGCTGTCTACAGACACCTGGAGACGGATCGATGAGCGTACAGCAATCAAGGCTCAGATTGCAGCGGCCTCAGCAGTAGAGAGAACCGAGCTTGAAGCCCAATACCGTGCGAAGAAGAAAGAAGTGCAGCGTAGTGTGAGACGTGACAAACGTCAACATGTCAACTCACTGGCCTCAAGGGCTGAAGAAGCAGCGAGTAGGTGCGACAGTAGGACTGTTAACAACATCACTAAGGAGCTCATTGGTGGTCGAAACTCCAAACAACATCCAGTGAAGAGTCTAGACGGTAACCTTCTGATTTCGGATGAGGATCAGCTCACTAGATGGAGAGAGCATTTTGCTGCAGTGCTAAATCACTTAGACGACGGCGGTATGATCTTGAATTCGAATGAGCAGTTAGAAGCAACAAATTCCCGAATTCGCACCGTACCTCCCAGTAAAGCTGAAATAATAACAGCAATCAAGTCCCTCAAGAAAAACAAAGCGGTGGGTATTGATGGCATCCCTGCCGAGCTATTTCAAGCGGCGCCAAATACATCGGCAGATTTGCTGCATCCGCTAATACGGAGAGCTTGGGATAGTGAACAATTTCCACAGGAGTGGAAAAGGGGGATGATCATTAAGCTTCGAAAGAAGGGTAACTTGATGGAGTGCGGTAACTGGAGAGGTATATGTGTTCTTCCAGCTGTAGCCAAAATAATAGCTAGAATAATTCTAGAACGAATTAAAGATCATTTAGATTCAACTCTCGATGTCGAACAGGCAGGCTTTCGCGCTGGATCCTCCTGCATCGACCACATAAACACCTTCCGGATCATAATCGAACAATGCGTTGAGTATAGGTCTCCGCTACATTTAGTGTTTATCGACTTCGAGAAGGCTTTCGACAGCTTGAATCGAGATGCTATTTGGTTGGCCTTGCGCAGGAGAGGCATTCCAGGAAAGCTTATAGCTATTATCAAGGCTACATATGAGGGCGGCAAGTGTCACGTCGTGCACAATGGTAAGGTGTCGGAGGACTTTGAAGTCCAAAGTGGAGTACGTCAAGGGTGCATACTGTCCCCACTATTGTTCTTGGTGGTTATCAGCGATGTACTCCGTGCAGCATTGACGGAAGCTAATTCTGGAATTCGTTGGACTATGACATCTTACCTTAAACACCTAGATTACGCTGACGATGTTTGTCTACTTTCACATCGGATAATGGATCTTCATTTGATGGCCCAAAATCTAGAAGCTGAGGCAAACAAAGTGGGGCTAAAAATAAACACAGCCAAAACAAAAGCCCTGAGTACTTCCAATACCCGCGCTCAACTTAACATTGCCGGAAAGCAAGTCGAGAAAGTTGATAACTTTCTATATTTAGGAAGTGTCGTCTCGGCTAATCGCGGTGGCACCGAACTGGATGTGTGCAGCAGAATCGGGAAGGCTAAAGCTGCGTTCGGAATGCTGTCCAAAATCTGGAGAAGCAATGTTATTAGCTTAAGAACCAAGCTACGACTGTTCCGCTCCAACGTAGAATCAGTGCTGCTTTATGGGTGCAGTACCTGGAAGGTGAACACCATTAACACACGCAAGCTGCAAGTCTTCGTAAACAAATGCTTAAGAATCATCTTGAGGATTTTTTAGCCGAACCGCATCTCCAACGAACAACTTTATCTGAGAACGGGCCAAGAACCTATAAGCATTACTATACGAAGAAGAAAGTGGCAATGGATTGGACACACCCTACGGCGCGAAGACAACTCCATTGCGAAATACGCTATGCAGTGGAATCCGCTCACCCAAGCAGGCAGAATAGCGGGACGCCCTAGGCAAACGTGGCGCAGAACAGTTGAGGAGGAATCGAGCTCTTTAGGAATGAGTTGGAGGCAGCTCAAACGCGTTGCAGAACTCCGAACACGATGGCGCGCAGGCGTGGTTGACGCCCTATGCCCCCCGAGGGGTTAAAGGACATAAGTATGTAAGTAAGGGACGCCAGATCGCAGAGGTCGTCAAGGAAGGGGAACCCTAGATGGAGCATTCTTTTATGCGACAGGGCTGGACATGTGCATAGGAGGTGAAGGATGGTTTCCTCCTCCTCCTCCTCGTCCCTACAGCTCCTGCAGAAGTCGTCGGAGAAGAGACCAAGTCTTCTGGCGTGTTGGCCTATAAGACAGTGTCCAGTGAGAACGCCGACAATGCAGCTGATTTGTGTACGCTTTAGCTTGATCAGATCGGCACTACGGTTTTGATCTAGCTTAGGCCAGATCTGTCTCGAAATGTGACACGTTGAGCCGTTTCCCCATCTGAGGTTGGTCGTGCTAATAGCGTTCAGCTTAAGTAGATACTTACATGTAGCGAGGGGCATACCCAGGGCTTGCCTTTCAGGCAAAAGCCTTAGAGTGGTACCCTGTCTGGCGAGGTCGTCAGCCCTGCAGTTACCTGGAATGTATCTATGGCCCGGCACCCAGCAAAGGTGAATGTTGAACTGCTCTGTCATCTCCATAAGAGATAGACGACAGTTTAAGGCAGCCTTTGAAGTGAAGGAAAACGATTCCAGTTGCTTGATTGCCACTTGGCTGTCAGTGAAAATGCTAATATCCCTGACAGATAATACATTATATTTCAGCCAGGACAGGGCTTCCTTAATCGTCATGATTTCCGCCTGGAAAACGCTACAATGATCAGGGAGACGGAAAGAGATGTTCAGATTGAGCTGTTCGGAGAAAACACCACAACCCACCCCACCCTCCGTCTTAGATCCATCTGTAAAGAAGTGAACCGAACTACCATCGACAGGGGAGGAGGTGTCCCATACATTAATCGGGCAAAGAAAGCCTGGAAAGGAATTTGTCTACCTGTTATCTGTGCTAGGCTGCGAATGCGACATACGGAGTTTCGAAAGTCGTTACCCTTGATAACTTTGCAGAGTCCAAAACTTCTTATTGCGTCTCTCATTTACAAGTCAAGCCCATATACATATGTACTCGAATTTTGGACCGCTCTCCAAGATAATTCTTTGTCCAGGAGTGATTTGAAGAGGATAAGCTAGAATGCCACAAAGTCTAGTCATTTTAGGTATTTCAGGAAAAATAATTAATAATTTAAGCAAGAGAATTAGAATATACTGGCTATACACTGAAGTACACCCAGTCCCAACTTATCGTATGGTTCGATAGTCTGGTGGGAAACTCTGGAGAAGAAATGCTATCTTGAGAGCGCAACAAAAATTCAACAAGCAGGCTTCTTGCGGATGACGTGATCGTTGAGATCAACACTAACGATAGCTCTGGAACGAAACTGCATCTTTCTTTATTAGACATACATATATTGAGGAAGTTCGAGAATTAAGTGTGCACTAAAACAAGGGAAAACGGTCTTTGGACAACGAGTCTCTACGAACACGCCTCCATGATGGAATATCCTAAAACACCAGACGGAAATGGACTACATACATCACCCCAAGCTCAAATGGATACCGGAGATTCTCTATTAGAATATCTAACGGCAGAGTTTTTCAGAGCTAGTTGAGCTAAGAAACACAGAGCCAAACAAACTTAAATTCATATATTTATCTCAGTTAGCGGTTGAAAATAACAATTTTGGTTTTTTTTGTCCCAATTAACGCTATCTGGTCAAACAGAGCTATTTAGTCAAAGTGAGCAATTGTATCAGCACTGCAGGCCCATTGCATCAGCACTGCAACTTCTGTGCTCCCTCACTACATGCGCACTGCAGCCTCACAGCATCCGTACTACAGGCGCACTCCATCCTCACTGCATCCTCGCTAAATCATCAGTGCTCGTGTGCTGCATGCATCTATTATATGTAGCATTGACAGAATTAATCACGGAAAGAAACACTTGTGAAACTTAAATCAAATTTGGTTACACGGCTGTTTCCTAGTGTTGCCTAAATAATTTTGCTAAGCATAGAAACAATCCATTGGTTTAGATAGCTTTCTGTTCCTAGCTTCATGAGGGGTTGCAAAATTGCTTTAATTTGTATGTCTGAGAGGGTGGCTTAGGTGTACTCTTTGTAATGTATGGAATAATATAAGTCCAGTCAGAGAAATTTAAAAAACGAGACACAGAAGGCCAAACGCGACTCTTGGCAGCACTTCTGTAATGAAATCAAGGGTACGACAGAATCTGCGAGACTGAGAAAAATTCTATCCAGGAAATCAAAAACTCTGAATCCTGTGCAGAATCGCTAAGCTCCCTGCTAAAAGCGCACTTTCCGGGTTGTACGACCCATCCAGAAAATATCATCGTAACTAACAGTAGTTTTGTAACGGAAACTCCGACGGATTTTATCACAGAGGAAAGAATTGAGTGGGCAATCGGACCATTCTCTCCCTTTAAATCCCCAGGACCCGACGGGATTATCCCGATCATGCTACAGAAAACAATAACCACAATCATCCCGGTACTTAAAGAACTGTACCTCAACAGCCTCATGTGGGGGTATATACCTAGATCATAGAAAGAGGTTAAAGTGGTCTTCATACCCAAGGCCGGTAAAGCAAGCCACACTACTGCGAAGGACTTTAGGCCAATTAGCCTTACCTCCTTTCTCCTAAAGACCTTTGAAAGACTAGCTGACATATACATCCGTAGTAAACTACGCCCAGGTGACATATCCCCAGCGCAGCACGCTTACACGAAAGGAAAAAGCGTAGAGACAGCGCTGCACTGTGTAGTCGGCTCAATAGAAAAATCACTGAAAAATAAAGAATATACACTAGCCGCTTTCCTAGACATTGAAGGAGCCTTTAACAATGTCAAAACGGACGCGGTCAATAGAACTCTAACGAACCTTAATATTCACAATTCCGTGATAAAATTGATCGCCAATATGCTAAAGGAAAGACATATCAAAGTTGAACTCGGAGGTACAAAGCTTGAAGTCTATGCCTCAAGAGGCACCCCTCAAGGAGGGGTTATATCCCCACTACTGTGGGTAATTGTCCTGAACGAAGTCCTTCTTAAACTTAGAAACAGCGGCGTCAAGGCCATAGCATATGCGGACGATGTTGTGCTGCTGGCAACAGGTAAATTTCTCCCGACCCTGAGCGAACAAATCGAAGGGGCGCTGGAAATCATTGACTCCTGGACGGAGAGATGTGGGCTGGCGGTTAATCCCCAGAAGACAGAGTTAGTACTATTCACTAACAAAAGAATAATTCCACAATTCGTAACTCCTTCCGTAAGGGGTACTCCCCTGAGTATCTCCAGTAGTGCGAGATACCTTGGCCTGGTGCTCGATAGGAAACTGAACTGGAGACTAAACATCAACGAAAGAGTCAAAAAAGCCACGATAGCTTTTTACTCGTGCAATAGAATATTCGGGAAGACTTGAGGACCGAGCCTCAAAATCATCCTATGGATGTATACAGCTATAGTAAGGACAATACTAACGTATGGCAGCCTTGCATGGTGGCAGGCCGCCAGCAAAATAAATAACCTAGCTGCTATCACAAAAGTACAAAGACTAGCGTGCATCGCCACAACCAGTGCGATGAGAACGACACCTACAGCAGGACTCGAGGCCATTCTCAATCTGCTTCCGCTAGACATCTTTATACAAGTGCCGTAAGATTAAGCCAAACAGATAGCTGGAGACCAAATGCAATAGGTCACACCACGATCCTGCAGAGATATCTAGGCAGTGTATCTAATACAGACTACTTAAGGTCATACCTAGAAGAATTTTTTTGTTCGCACCATCTCGCATAAGGCCGTTTTTGTGGATCTTCCTTTGAGTTTTGCATACTGAGATTTGGATAGTGATGTTTCTTCTGCTATACCTCGCAGATGGTTATCCAGGACGAGTTCAAGAGCCTTCAGAACGAAGAAGGTTAAACTGATTAACCTGAAATTTTTCGCGTATTCATGACCACATCTACCGGTTCTTAGAATGAAAACCACTCACACGCGTCTTCATGAGTAGTATGTAAGTGGTTATTTAAGATACAGCTACTGAAAATCGGCGTGAGTCATGGAATTGCTAAAACTTGCACTTTTTATAGCATAATGGGTAAAATGCCGTCTACGACTGGAGATTTGTATGGAGCAAAGCAGTTTATGATCAGCCAAGGCAATTTCTTCCTCGGTGATAATAGATGTTATATTTTCCCAGAAGTTGGGCTCCAAACAGTGGTATCCAATGGGCTTAATTTTGTGATCCTTGCATCCGGGAAAGTGGGTGTAAAACAAAACTTCCAATCCAACCCTATCAGCTTGCCATAGACGATATTGATTGTCTACTTAATGTTGTGGACACCCCCGACGTTGTTTTTATCTTGGGGAATTTTAATCTGTTCCCGAACTCCAATGGACTCTGTCAGATGTCGAGTTCCACGTTGTCGCTGCAAATGCCTCTTCAGACAAAGTGGGCCTTTTCATTGATTGTCTGTCTGATTCTGGTCTTTATCAGTTAAGTGGCGTTACTAACAACATAGGTAGACAGCTAGACCTGGTTTTCTCATCAGACGCCGACCCACCCTCGTTCACTAAAGAGTTACGCTCGCTCTGCTATACAAGACATAAACTCTGGCGCATTTATCTTATATCTCGTTCGGACTCTGACTTCTCCAATTATAGCACTAGGCTTTCAACCGCGTTTAATTGCGTGGGTCAAATCATATCTTAATGAACGGCAATGCAAAGTTCTCCTTAGATCCTCGGTCTTCGATCCCTCCATAGCCACATCCGGAGTGCCTCAAGGTACCCATCTTGGTCCTTGAAATATAGAAAATATGAAGAAACTCAACCGTATCAATTGGAAATAAAGTGCTTATATACAATCAAATTCTGAAACCAACATGGACATATGGAACCCAACTATGGGGTTGCGCCAAAAAGACAAACGCAGACATAATACAACGATTCCAAAATAAGGTGCTTAGAAGTATAGTAAATGCACTTTGGTTCATAAGGAACACTGACCTTCATCGAGACTTGAAGATAGAAAGTGTAAGTTCGGAAATCCTTAAACATGCAAAAAAAACACAAAGAAAAGCTAGAGGAGCATATAAACATAGATGCGAGAAAACTTTTGAATAAGGAAAATCAATTACGAAGGCTCAAAAGAATAAAACCTCTCGATTTAACTTAACAGTATATGAAAAAAGAAAGAAGTATACATATATAGATGCATAACATAGCACATCCGAAAAAAAAAGATACACCAGATGGTGGATTTCATTCAAAGACGTAGATGTCAGGAAAAAATTGCTTATTAGTCCAAGTGACTAGATCGCAATTAGGCTGGCTCCTCCCCGCCCTGCGATGAAAAGCTAAGATGGCGTTACCGCAGGGAAAACGGGAAGAAGGGAGAAGGGGTTAGTGGGTAAAAATCCCACACTGTTACTGAGTACGGGCTCGGTTTCGTCTTTTGAAGATTACCACCTCCCAGCGTAAAAAAAAAAAAAAAAAAATTCTTGGTCCTTTGATCTTCATTTTGTTTATAAGTGACACGGACTGTATCATCGAAAACTCCTACTTATCTGTCTACGCTGATGCCATGAAAATCTTCAGACACATTTCCTCCCCCACTGACTCTTGCCCACTTCAAGCTTATTTGAATAACTTCTCAACCGTGCCCGTCACTTCTGTCCTTTTATTGCGTGATCTGGGTGTAATCTGTGACGGAGAACTAAATTTCGCTATCATATTGATAAAATCATTACCAGAGCTAATCACGCCTTTGCTCTACGCGGTCTTCCCTGGGCCGACAGATATAACCTACCCCCAGGAACTGGCTCAATATCAGTTCAATATATGGTTCAATATTGTATGTATAACGAGGTACATACATACGACAGGAACGCCTTCGGTAGATACTGAGAGGAGGTGGAGGTATTTTCCCAAATAATCATTTACATTGCATTAGCACTGCAGTGCGTTTCCACTGTACTTATATTGCATTAGCACTTCATTTGTATTGCAATATCCACTGCATTAGTACGGCTTTAGCATTGAATTTGCACTGTACATGTACTCTATTTGTACTGCATTTGCACTGTCAATGATGTCAGCTGAAAGGGTTAGTTGCTTATGCAATCTGATGTAAAAGTCTGTCTCCCCCACTGCAAGATGATCTGTAGATCTTTACTTCAAGATCTGCTCTTGGCTTCAGTGGCAGGTCAAGACAATTGACATTTACATCAAAGCGATTTCCAGCTTCAAACAAACTGTGAGTACATAACGCATTACTCAATTTATTGCAAAAGGAAATGAGGTAGTATAATACATGAGCTAGCTATAAAAGTATTAGTATTAAACAATCCCTATCGGCGTACTGAAAAAAGTAAAGAAATGTAGATCCAGCTAACATGTCGGTCAGAGGTAACTGTGTTATATCTCATAGTATATTAAGTAATAATAACTAACAAGCACTTGCTCTATGAATGCACAAATTCTCAAACCCCTTCATCTCAGCTGTACGGGGAAATGACTATTTGAAGAACTTCCACTTTAAATATGGCACACTTTATCAAAAGAGCGGGTTGGTTTGAAAAAGAGCTAAATAAGGATGACGCAATTTAAACTGGTACCACAAGATGAAAGCACGCCCAAAATGCAGATCACCACAGGTAGATAGCTTTTTAAGTTTTTAAGCTCGAAATAAATGACCATCCTCCGCAGTTCTTAAACAAAATTTGCCAGAACTTAAGCTAAACGCCTACCATAACCTCATTTGTCCTCTTCTTCAACTCACGAGCCATCTTCCCGCAGGTCATTTACATTCTCCTGTTATGGCATCACTCAGTACCAAACTTTAAAGGTCACTTGACTGAGTGGTAAAGTAAAGTTTAAAAATGTAATTTGTCCGCATAATTCGAATTGATAGCATGTAAATCCTTTTGCAATTATGAACTTTTATTTTATTAAACTCAATTTTTTTCTATTATACTGTCCATCGGACGAGTTCAGGGCCATCAAAGTGCTTCGTTATTAATCAAATATTTGCTTCACAAATTTTGGCAGCAGCAAACCGCTACTCTATAATGTACAACACAACACACACACATTTCCCTCGAGAGATAGAACACAATTTTTTGGCATCCTTTCAAAGGGTAATAAACGAAACAAATCACAAAAACCCACCGACACGCCACAGGCAACCATTAGTAAAATATGATGGTAATGCCATCGAATTAAATGGTTGAAGTCGTTTCAGGGTTTTTATTCCGACGAAGGGGTGCAAATCAGGTAGTTCAACTATATCTCCGCGGGTCTAGTGCTGCCGGATATGACCCTCTTTAATTAAGCCGAATAGAGATTGATAAAATTCGTGTCATCTTTCGTATCTGCTTCGGTTTGTGTTTATTTTTACTCGCATCCAAGCAGGAAATCAGATTTTCTTTGGTCCCCCCACCAAAAAATAATGAAATTCACAGCACAGGTGCTGAAGGGTACTTTAACCTCGGCTTAAGGCAAACTAACATCTGCTTCTGTCACAGAAACGTATCTGCTGCTGCTGCACTTAATATATCTGCGTTTATTGTATCCTATAATCAGAATTCGGTGGCGGCGCGGCCGGCATGCGCATGTGTAGCTACGGTGCAGACACAAGGAAAATACAAAAATAAAGCAACAGCGAGGGTAGGCAGCGATGGTATCCATGGGTCGTTTGTGTACGGTGTGTGCCTCTGCGTTGATGTATGAAGTCTTGAAATAGCCACCGCGGCTATCGTGCTGCACTGGGTAATATCAGAGACTGTGGCAATGGAAATGTGTGGCGCGGTTGACTCGTGCCGGTCATTCACACCGCTGGCTGTCGTGACATAGTAATGCGATTTCATTTCTTTAGGTTATCGAACCAATTTGATCCAAAATGGTTTTCGGATACCTAATTGTGAGTGAAGGCATATTAATAGGTATCGACACCATCTGTCGGTGATATCTCTCTCTCGAGAATTTTGGGTGATGACTTGTGGCTTCTCGGGGCAATGTCTTTTCCACTTAGGGTGACTGATGGTGATGGTTAAGGATTGAGGTTATCATGCTATGTGCTGGCTATTGACGTTGAAGATGACATTATTTTTTTAAGCATGGTCCTAGGCATACACATTTTTGTTTTAAAGTCAGTAACTGCCATGCTTCGAAAATTTCTAGTTACGACCATACACGGCACGGCGTCTCATACTACATTTCTGATCATGATCAATGCAAAGATTGGCTTAGGCTGGTGGAGTGGCCTACACCTAAACCATTGTGTCGCCAATAAGTTGAGATGGTTGGATCAAACCGTATTTTCCTGGCACTACAACAATTACGTTTCAAATAAGATGTTTAATTTTAACACAGCAAGAGTTGGCAAGATCGTGGGTTAGTGTGTTGGAACACTGCACGTGAGGTTCAATGTTCGAATCCCAGAAAACAAGAAAAAGTATTTTTTTTAGCGGTCCCACCTCTCGCGGACGTTTGACAAACATCCGAGAGTGATGTTGTTATCAGAAAGCTTCTCAAAAACATTACAAAAATTGCCCTTCGGATACGGTACAAAACTGTAGGTCCCTTCTATTCATGCAAAAATTATAACGTGCACAACACTAGTGGTTGCGAGAATAGATCTAGGCCCTTCATGGGCTGTTGCGCCAAATATGTATGTATGTAGTTGGCAAGATCGTTAAGATCCAACTAAATCCAAAGAGAGAAGTACAACACTCAACAAAAACTGGAATCCATAGAAATTTGGAACTCAATGATCTATCTGAAAACATAGATATGCAGTCCTGGGACCGGAACGGACAAAAGACGGTTGGTGATTTAACAAGGACGTGCCTGAAAAAAATCAAATTACATCCACAGTCGGAACTTTTACCAGAAATTATACAGCTCATCGATTCCCAGACCGAATGGCCCGAAAAAAAAAAAAAAAACAATTAGTTGAAAATGGAATGCTTCCAAGCCACAGTCCTTCCGGGCACCCATAAGACGTCAACATCTACATAGACAGTCAATTAGCCATCAAAGTCATCCCACCCACAGCGATCAAATAAAAACTTGTATCTAAAACATTGTCATCGTGACGAACTAAGATCTCTCAGTTCAAACCTCAAAGTAACGCTTTGCTCCATTCCGGGACACAGGGGAGTCCATGGAAACGAGAAAGCCGCCAATGAACTAGAAAGAAGAACTGGACCGGAGCAATGTCCGATTGCTCAGTTCTGACACCCATGGGAATTCAGAATTTCCAGAATTTCCTTGGACTTTCATGGACGGCACAGCGAGCGCAAGTGCTTCCAGTTTCGGATATTCCATGCATGAGGAGCACAATGGCACAATGGATCAACAGAGATGAAATGACATGGAGCACTGGCGATCTGAGAACACTGGTTTCACCGTGTTCAATGAAAGATATATGGCAAACAATGCCGTCGCCGATGAAAGGGTACATCCCCCGTTCATTCCGAAGGCAGAGCTCCAAGCGATCTTCGAATCACTGAGGAAAAAGAAATCCGTGGGAATCGATGGTATACCCAACATTGTGCTTAGACATCTTCCTCCAGAAGCGGTGAATATTTACACCATCCTGTTTAATAATGCAATGAATAACGCTCATTATCCAGCGCATTGGAAAACAGCGGTGGTGCAGCCAATTCCTAAGAAAAATAAAGATAGCTCCAATCCGGAATCTCCGGTCGATAAGTCTACTTCCGAACATCAGCAAGGTATTCGAAAAAGTGACCCATAGAGCCCTGAATAAGTGGGTTGAGGACATGTTCATAATTCCGGATAATCAATTTGGTTTCAAGGCGGGGCATGATACTATACATTCCGCGTCTAAACTGGTATCGGATATCCAATGGAACAAAAGCAAGAAGCAATGCACGGGTGTCTGTCTGGTTGACTTGGAGAAGGCCTTCGATACCGTATGGTTAGAGGGACTCTTCTACAAGCTGAGCAGGCTGGGCATAAGTAAATAACTGCTGTACATACTTTATGACATGCTCACCGGTAAGAAGTTCATTGTGAAGAATGGCAACAGGGCGCGGTTAATTCGTCGATCCTTTTCAATATTTACACGAGCGATCTCATAGGTTCACTTCACCATGCCATAGCGTACGCAGACGATTTGGTCGCGTATAGATCAGGGCCTAAGATCGAGGTCATTGCAATACTCTTACAGCGTGACTTCGATAAGATCAAGAGATACTGCGACGACTGGAAGTTGAAGATTAACTTTCAGAAGTCGGAGACCATCCTATTCAGAACACCTTTGTCTGGGGCCTCTAGGGACACCAGAAAGAATTGGCGAAAGTTCTCTATCGTGGGGCAGCACGGACAGCCACTTGCGAGTCGAAGTGTAGTCAGATACCTTGGGGTCTGGCTAGATCAATATATATATTTTAACAAACATATAGATGCTGCTCTGGCCAGAGCCAAAGTTGCGTTGGCCCTTACAAAGAGACTGTTTTATAGCAGCCAACTCGATGCAAGGGTGAAGGTAATCTACTACATGGCCCTCATTCGGCCTCTGCTCGCATATGGATGTCCCGTGTGGTTCAACGTGGGGCCAAACTTGTTGGAAAAGATGCGGGTGTTTGAGAGGGCCTGCCTTAGGGCTTGCCTTCGTTTGTATAGAACACCAGAGTCTGAGTACTTAAAATTCTATCCTAATGAGGTCCTGTACAACAGGGCGAATCTGATCAGAGTGGATAATTTCTTGATCAAGATGATTCGAAGGCACATTGCAAGTGCAATGACTTCGATGATCTGATCTTTGGGGCTTATTACCCCAACAATCTCTATCACGAGAGTGTCCGCCTCAACGGCTTTATCCCTCCAGAAGCATTCTTATATCTCGATCAAAGAGGGGTTAGCAGTGCCGCTAATCTTCCACGTCGCCAGAACAGCTGTGGATAGGCGACTCAACTACGACCGAGACGTCGCACAGAGTAGTGAAGAGCGTCTCCGTTTCAGTAGAGCGGATTCAGTCCGCGACGTCGTTTCCCCCTAATCCGGGTTAGCCTGTAAATGAGGCAGAGCGGGTCGTCTATTTATATTTCATATAATAGCCATGGCCGGCTTACATAGTTTTAAGGTTTTTTAAGGTTTAAGGTTTGTCTAATATATATTAAAAAAAAAATCAAGCACAGCACTTGGCTTTAAAAAAAGAGTGTATTTAATTGCACTTCGTAGTTAAGTTAGCTTAAGTTTATTTTTAGGGTAGTTTATAAGTTTTATTTAATAGTTAAAAAAAAAAACAAGTCCGTTTACTAAGTTTTTATACAATAAACATTTTTCTTAGTTCTTAACTTGTTAATTAGTTAAGTAACAATAAATAAATTTATTTAGGTTACGCCGAAAGACATAGGTTAAGAGTTAAGTTTAGCCTAGAGCGCCCGAACGGGGGGCAAGTAAGTTAGAATAAGATAGTTAAGTTAATTGAGCTAGCTTTAAGCGTTTTTGTTAGCATGTAAGATATTATGAATTGAACTAATAAAATACATTTAAAATGAATGAAAAAAAATGAAAAATGGATCAACAGAGATCAAAGTGATGGTGTAAAACTCATCGTGCAGCCACCGCTGAAGCCTATATTAACCTAGGAGCATTGGCTCCGAAGATGTTTCTGAATTGACAGCGGTGATTTTCAATGCTGATTAACAATGAGAACAAATTTAAAGTGGGCGGTTTTTGAAAACTTGTATACATCTTTAGACGATCCACACTTGCGTCCTGCCTCAATATACGCGCTTGAAGATGCTACTCTAACCATGAGATCTGAACAATTATAGGAATCAGCTTAAGAGACTGATTGTGGAGTGCTTGGCTGGACGAGATAGCACAGAATGAACAAAACACATTAAATAATGGCGCGGATTCCAAGAGAAACAAAAAGAAATACAGGTGGATCTCTAGTGTCATAGAAAAACGATATCCAGATAAAAGCGTGGAAAAACTGGATGTTAGAGGCACAGAATGGCTAATCATGGGAGGGCAGCGCACATGCATAAGAAAAAGAAATGTGTTATAGTCTACTCCTCTTCTTCATCCCGCAGCTTCTATAGAAATTATTGTAAGCAACGTCCAAACTTTACACATTCCTCTCAAAAGCAAAGTATACGGCTATGATATTGGTTAGTTTAGAGTGGGTTCCTCTGCTGGACTTTAGAAGTTCATAAAACTATTTCTAATCTACATAGTGCTGGCCATCCGTAAATATTCACAGCGATTCGTTGTAAAAGACATCATTTTCAGTATCTAGTTCGACGGGCAGCTGGTAAGATAATGGTCCATCCATAGGATTCTGGCATATCCAGAACTTTGTTCTCTCGATTGTTGGGAATAAAAAAAA
This sequence comes from Brachypalpus laphriformis, assembly GCA_945910035.1. Classification (NCBI taxonomy): domain Eukaryota; kingdom Metazoa; phylum Arthropoda; class Insecta; order Diptera; family Syrphidae; genus Brachypalpus; species Brachypalpus laphriformis. The sequence goes on along the minus strand of OX246753.1, from coordinate 111,317,375 downwards.
TGTACGTCTCTAATAAGAGAATACTGCATGGTGAGTCCTTTTGCTGTGTCTTTTCCAATAACCATCGATTGTTATTCTTAACTATCACAGTGTATTTGCGCACATAGTTGCCGCTAGACTAAAGTCTAAGGGTGGATCATATTAATTTAGGACGAGTAAGGCGGGAGATGTGTTAACACTGGGACGGCAGCAACAAATCCAAGGAGAATAAGGGATAGATTCCGTCTTACAATTTCAAAGGATACCTATCTGAAGTGGCACCGGCAAGGCACCAATCGATCTCGAAGATTTGAATCAAAAATGTTCGTCGCCCACGACATATTCTCTTCACTTATAAGGTCAGAAGAGATTCGTGGGTGCACAACATTCTTGGGGCAGGATTTTCATAAGGGATATAGGCGAGTAGCGAGGTACACGTTGAATTTGCTCATTTTATTAGTGGAAACTACTACTGTTTGCTAGATATGGTTGTCACAAAATCGCTGTGTTTTACGAGTACTCGTATAAGGCGGGGTTTTTTTTTAGCAAGCACGGGAGCGCGATGGTTTATGGGAACGGGAGCTTTACTTGAGCAAGCATAAAACATTTTTAAAAGGCGGGCGGATCGAAGCGTACAGTATTGTTATATAAAATCTTTGCCCGAATTTTGGACAGATAAATTATACAGGTAAAAGCTAAATCTTTTAGAAAAAATGCGTTTTATCTTTAAAGGAATACAGGCATTTAAGTACCATAAGCTTTAATGGCATAAACTCCTCCACATAATCTAATTTTTAATTTGGCTATTTTATAACCCTCGAGAGTGCAGGATTAAAAATAATAATGAGGATGATGATGATGATGAATAGGAAAGAATGAGCTCGTGGGTGGATATAAGATGAAGATGAAATCAAAATCGACATAGGTGTGTATATGAACTTAGCACCCACTTTACATACCCTCGCATTCAAATAGGAATTAAATAGCCAATTATACTACTTCCTATGCCTATCCCCATTAATAGCATAAATACACCAAGCGTAATTAAAAACAATTAGAGTCCCATTTATCTACACTCGGTCAATGATATCTAGCTGCCACCCACAGCCACCTTCATTTTGGGTAGACTAAATGAGAAAAAATTAAACACTTCCTGTTTAATAGTCCGTCGGCGCTCGTTCTCATTTCTATGGCACCACCTACCTACCACCTTCTTCACCCACCACTATCGTTCGCCCATTCAACGTCCTTTTCCATGCTGGCATTCAAAAAAGAGGGCGAAAGACTCACTCAGGGTTCGGAGAAATACACATCTGAGAGAGTGTACGTATGCATGTATGTCTATGGTGGGTGGTCGTTGTAGAAAGGACGACTGAAAGGAAACAAATAAAAATATGACCCTATTTTTATTTCGTAGCCGGAGCGGAATAAATTGAAAACGAGGAAAGCAGAGTGTGAGATAGAGGAAAAAAGGATAAAATAAAAAAAAAACGAAGAGGAAAAGCAAATATGTAGTGCAGGATGAAAAAAGGAAAGAAAAGAAACGGAGCTACTCTGACGGCCATATAAGCCATAAGGCTCTCAATGACGTTTGCTTAAGTGTATATGTCTGCACATGAATAGATGTTCCTTTTTTTCAATGTGCTCAAAGGAATTATCCTTGTGAATTTTTACTCTGGATATACGATGAAAATGTAATTTGTTTTTGTACTTCGATTATAGATTTAAGAGCAATGTCGGGAGTAACAGAAGTCCTTTACAGTATGGAGATGTAATGAATTGTGTGAGTCGATGTATGTAGATTGGGTTTTGAAATATTCGGTCTTATTCTGAAATTCGATTCGAATAAAAAGTTATTCGAATTCGCACATACATGTACATATGTATGTATGATCGATCTGATTCTAGGACGACCATAATTCTCAGTTTTCAATTAGACGAGGCACTATTTACGAATATTCAAATTACAAAGCGTCAAATTGTGATTAAGAAATTGAATAATTTTTGATTTGAACCGAATTTTAAAATAAAGTCTAAAAGGATTGTTAACAGTTTTGTAATAAAGGCTTAACTTGTTACAAAAAATAAAAAGTCGAATGCTTCTTGTGGTAAAGCAGTTATTTTCATAGACGCTGACTATAATTCAAGCTCAGCTCGATGTTTCTAATTCAAGCTCAGAATTTGTTCTAGCAGGATCAGCCGCATATGTACATATGTGTACTCGGCGTTTCTTGCATTAACAGCCAAGGTTGTTAAAAACCTATTCATGACTTATCGAACAGTGAAGCTCTTCTTCGTAACACCACTACAATTCAATTTAAAAAAAAGGCGCGAAATAAAAAAAAATAATAAAATAGAAAAATATTTGATTTAAAGAAAAACTACAATATATTTAGAAATAATATTGTAATAAACAATGTGTATGCATAAATAAACAATAAGAGAGAACACTTAAGTCCACGTATGTGGACTCCCACACCGAAGAGGATAAGGGTAATCTATGAAGGTGCGAAATGCGACGTGGAGTAGGCTCTCGGATTAGTTCGAGATTCGATGCGGTGTCCAACAAGGTTGTACACTATCAACGCTCTTTTTCTGGATTGGATGTATGGGTGGACGTTTTGGAGAGAAATGGGTATCGCGTTAGTTCAAAAAAGACAGAGTACTTGTGCTGCCCGTTCTCTGATCCACTTAGACTTATTTCAGACATTTATTTGAATGGAACAGTGCTTTCCAAGTGCGAAAAGTTAAAATATCTGGGATCAATGATCAATAGCGAAGCAACCTGTGATGACGACATCAATCATCGCGTTAGCGTAGGATGGATGAAGTGGCGGGAAAACGACGCTATCGTCTGTGGCCAAAAAATGTAAACTAACGGCAGCTGAGATGAAGATGCTTCGCATCACAGCAGGAGTGACTAAGCTTGATCGAATAAGAAGTTCGAAGATCCGTGCAAGCCTTCACGTCAAAGAAACCATCTCACGAAAAATAGAGCGCGACTGGCTCAGCTGGTATTGCCACGTTCAAAGAAGAGATCATTTGAATCCTGTTCAAAAGGCATCGCGAAAGAAAGGCAGGCCTATAAACTCCTGGATCACACAAATGCAATGACACCAGCATCAGTAACAAAGCGATTCAAAATCGGGAGACCTGCCGATATTTTCTGAGGTAAAACAGGCGAGCCCCACAGGCGGATCAGTAGAAATGCAATGAGTGGGAGGGTTATGATCGCTTGTTTTCAGATCATACCCTGGGCGAAATAGGAAGAAAAAGAAGAACGCTCCTCTTTTTTTGGTGGTGATTAATAAAGTGCTAGAAAGTGGTTTATCGAAACGAAACGGTGTAATCCCATGTAACCTTAGAATCTATCTCAAACACCTCGACTACGTCGATGATATAAGTATGTCTGGTGCCGCATAAAATAATGGACTTGCACCAAATGTCGACTGGTGTGACGACAGAGGCAAACATTGTCTCATATACATACATACATTTAATCGGGAGCATAACAGACTTTCTAGCACCCTGGTAGTATTGTCTCGATTGAAGGTACAGGGAAGTATGTATTAAATTGGACTTAAGCAATGGTATAGTAAAAGATAAGAGTTTATTCGGTATAGAGAAGCAGTGCAGTTGCTTCGTATGACAGCAGGAGTGACCAAGCTTGATCGAATAAGAAGTTCGAAGATCCGTGGAAGCTTTCACATCAAGGAAACCATCGTACACAAATTAGAGCGCGACCGGCTCAGCTGGTATTGCCACGTTCAAAGAAGAGATCATTTGAACCCTGTTAAAAAGGCAATATCTATGCACGTTCCAAAGACATCGCGATGTAGGAAAGGCAGGCCTATAAACGCCTGGATCAGACAAATGCGACGACATCGGCATTTCATTGGCCTCAGTAACCGAGTGATCCAAAATCGGCAGGCCTGCCGATATTTTCTGAGGTCAAATAGGCGAACCCCACAGGCGGATCAGTAGAAATGCGGTGAAGTGGGAGGGCTGTGATCCCTTGTTTTCGGATCATAGCCTCGCTGATAAAAGGAAGAAGAAGAAGAAGAGAAGCAGTACAGTTAGTTTAAACACGAGGCTGCGATCCACTTAAACATGTGTTATATCTAGTAGGTCACTAAAAAACTTGTTTTTGAGGGTTTTGGATAAACCATTTCGTAAACGGACTGCTTTATGAGAGAACAGGCTAGCGAAGTATTGAAGCGATCATACAAAATGGTAAGAGGCAATGGATTGGCTACATCGAACGAAAGTACGATATGCAATGGAATCCAATTATTCAAGAAAGACAGAGAGCGGGTCTCGTAAAACTTGGCGCCAGACAGTCGAAGAGGAATTAAGAAAGAGTTGTCTGGAGCTGAGACACCTTGGCAAGGCAGAGGACCTAAGCAATTATAGTAGGGGAGATATAAAGGTTTATCAGACGAATATGCGAATTATGTGCAAAAGATGTTTGAAGACTTAGGTATTACAGGCATACTTAGGCACACTGAGACCTTAGGGTTTAGTGTAAATTCATCCTTTCATGGTTTTTTAGTACCCATCTCTGTGGCTTATTTGCTCGCAACCTCCGAGTTTACTAGCTTTGCTATGAGACAAGACGTCGTAATTGTAGATATAAATTTCTGAAAGTATGACTATAATTTTTAAAAGGGAGTTTTTTGTGGGTTGCTCGTTAAGTTATTTAAGGGAACAGTACGAGCCTCCACTCACTAGCCTTCATTCACCATGAATGAAATCACTATTTCTTTTAAAACTTACTACCCCACCGACAGACAATTATTTCAGACAACGGTATCCTTTCCGATTGTAATATTGTATCCTTCATAACAATTAAAGAGTTTTAATGAAAGTAACATATAGGAAATTAATCCCCTAAACAAAAAGTGAATTAAGTTACCCTCTTGAAAAAAGTAAAAAAAAAAAAAAAACTCATTCCCACGCATTACACAAACGTTAAATAAAAATCATGCCACACAAAATAATCCTTTCGAACACACCGCCAAGGAGGGTACAAATCATTACAAAGGCAAATATCCAACAGCCCTTAACACATTATGGCAGAGGACTATGAAGCAGGAATAAGAAAATAAAGGAACCCGACCTTAAGTACGTGTGTGCGAAATCCCTTAGCGATTTCCTTGAAAGGAAGGCACCCCTTTCCACGCCTCGCATCGCTTTTTCTGTGATGATCCTTCCTTCCACTTGAATCGTTAAATACAACACACACGTAAAGTAACCAATTCATAATTAAAATATTTATTTTAACGCACCATTCCTCCGCATCACCCCCGCATCCAGGTGAAAGTGGTGAACAATTTTCCCAGAATAGTAAACGTTTCTGTTTCATTCCTATCTGCCCCCGGGGGATGTATTTATTTTTATTATGACAAGGGTTGTGCTTTTCCTTTGGAAATCTATGACGGCTCTAAGATGACTCCCAAGCATTCATCTGTGCATCCCCAGTTCCTGGATGGAAAAGAATAAAATCTCTTAAAACCGTCGAAAGCAACAAGCTCTCTGACGAGGACGACATTATAAACTGTATGAGCGTCAGACAAGTTTGTCATATTCGCCAGCTCACCCCTTTCCTATTGTATAGGTACTTGTGGCCTAAGTACGAGCAAAATAGTGCCTAAGATGGAACTTTTTTGGGAAAAGATTCAAATATCACTCACTGCTCTATGTGAGGACCAACTTTTTGCTGGGAACGACTCTCTTCTGGTATATTAATTTTACTGCATCCATCCCACAAAAAAAAAAAAAACAGAACAGTAAAGGCAATGTGGTGGTATTTCGCTTGGAAACATCAACCTTCATGACATAAGGAAAATATGCGATGAGCTTTTAAGCTTGAAGGCACTTCATCGTTGTTCGTGACTTCCTTTCCGCATAAAACATCCCAATATACAAACACACACCCACCGAGCACAGTATAGCACTCCGGAATAGCAGGGATGAAGAGAAGGTGGTATGGAATATATTTTTGTATTGTCGTTTTTTTTTTTTTTCTTTTGCGAGGAAATAATGGGGTTGCTTACACATGTTCACGTTTACTTTACAGGAGAGAATCCGAAAACCAAACCGTCGCTCGCTCGTCGTCCTCCACTTCGTCGTCGTCCTATTCGTGGTGGGGCATGGCAAATGGGAACCATAATTCCATGGCTTTTAAATTTTATTATAATTGGCCGCCTGCAAAAAGCTGGCGCGCTAAAAAGGGTGGTGGTTGTGTGTGGGGGTTGTGTGTGGGGGTTGTGTGTGGGGGTTGTTGGTTGGGAATAGACAAAACGACGGATAGGTGGGTGGTTGGTGTTAGTTGTGATGAAGTTGGGTGAGAGAGATCATATTTAGTGCGACACTAATGATGGTTTCGTGAACAATTTTCGGGTTAATCATGGCAATGTTCCATTTTATGGCGGTGTGGGTGGTTGGTTGGTTGGTTGGAGTTTCTTTTTCTTTTTTTGAGTTCAATCTTTGGCTTGGGGAATCTAATAAAAAATGCATTGAATATGGGAACTGGGAATTATAGTGTCGCACTTAATTATCACAGTCCTGGGGAGAACAAAATTGTAAGTATCGTCTTTCGTTCACTTCCTGGTTTATGAATTAATCGAGTCTTTTTGTAGAAGAAACTTTTGAAGCTTTAACTTCAGAAGCCTTCATTAGAAATCTACAAAACAGTCAAAAAAACTGGTTGAGGGAAAACGTCTATGCAGCTGAGAAAAATCGCATACTATCTTGTAGCAGAGATTAAAGCGCAATAAGTTGCAATTTGAAGTTAGGGAGACTGACAAAAGGCAGCTTGAAAAGCAGGCTAAGCTAAGACCTAAAGCCGATTAAAATTTAAAATAAATCGGATAGGATATTGCAGTGAATTGACGAATGGTGTGACGATTACCTGCTAATAGGCAAAGTTTCTATGTTTGTTTGATTATAACTCCTTAACTCAAAAACTATTCTTTCGATTGCGATGATCTTTTTATTGACATATTAGACATTATATGCAGAATAACATAGGCTAAGAATATATGATCACGTTTTATCAAAAGTGGACTGAAAAGCGACCAGTTAAGTAAAGTAGGTAAGACAAAAAAATAAAAAATAAAAGTCTTTATTACTTGTCAAAAATATATCAAAAAGGTTTGCTTACTTACTACAGTCCGGGGTGGACCTGGGCCTCAAGCAACAAGTCTCTCGTGCCAGCCCGGTTACGACCCAGCTGCCTCTAGTTGCGCACGCCAAGTTGGTTGAGAACCCCTCCACGTCACCTACCGCGAGGTAGTCCTCTAGTGCGCCGTCCATCCGAGGTAGATTCAAAGATTTCCCGAGCTCGAACGTTAGCCTTCATCTGCTCTACAAGACCCAGCCATCCTGGTCACTGTATATGAACTCTTCTGGTTAAGGCGATGTCTTTGTATATGCCGTATAGTTCGGTATTGTACCTTCTCCTCCACTCGCCGTCTGTGCAGACGGGACCGAAGATTACTCGAAGAGCTTTTCTCTCAAAGTAAGCAAGGGCATCCTCATCCGATTTTGACAAAATTCATGCCTCTGCGCCATACAGCAAGACTGGAATGATTAGTGTCTTATACAGAGTTACCTTAGTAGTTCAAGATAGGGCTTTATTATTCAATTGCCTTCTTAGCCCATAAAAACAGCGACTGGCAGGAATAATTCTTCATTTGATCTCCACACTAATGTCATTTGCGGAGTTCACCATAGAGTCTAGGTAGACAAACTCATTAACTTCCTCAAAATTATATTTGTCTATTGTGGCGTTCTGTCGAAGACGCCGATGTTGGGTTCTCTTTTTTGCAAGCAGCATATATTTTGTTTTGCTTCCATTGACCGCTAAACCCATTTTTCTGCCTCTGTTTCAATACTCGGAAACGTCCCACTGACAGCCCGCTGAGTTCTTCTGACTATGTCAATGTCCTCGACGAATGCAAGTTGTTGCACAGAATTGTAAAAGCATGTACCTCCGGTATTGGCTTGTGAATTTCGTAAAATTCTCTTAAATACGAGTACTATGTTAAAGAGATCGCATAATAGCGCGTCATCTTACCTTAGACCTTTCCTGACATCAAACGGTTCGGTGGTGTTCTTTCCGACTTTGATGGAGCAGCGAGAGTTCTCCATTGTCATCCTGCACAGACGGACGAGTTTGGGAGGGATCCCGAGACCAGACATGACTATAAATAACACGTCTCTATGCACGCAATCATAGGCAACTTTGAAATCGATGAAGAGGTTATGCATATCGATTTTATATTGCCGAGTTATTTCCAAGATCTGCAGTGGTGTGAATATTTGGTCGATTGATGGTCTTTCCAGGCCTGAAACCACACTTATACGGTTGTTGATGAGCGGTTTTAGGTGTTCACATAATACGGCAGACAGGATCGTATATGCAGTGTTGAGAAAATGTATACCTCTATAATTAGCACACTACTTACTTACTTACTTACTTAGGTGGCGCTACAGTTCGAGGTGAACCTGGGCCTCAACCAACAAGCCTCTCCATTTAGCTCGGTCTTTAGCTAATTGCCTCCAGTTGCGAACTCCAAGTTGGTCGAGGTCGAGGTTATTCTTCGATTGATTTCTGCGCTGATCTTGTTTGTAAATTTATAACAGAGCCAAGGTAGACAAAGTCCCTTCCTACCTCGAAGTTATAGCTGCCCACTGTGACGTTTTGTCCAATTCGTCGGTGTTGGCTTTCCTTTCTTGTTGACAGCATAAACTTGGTTTTGCCCTCGTTTATCTCTAAACCCATTTTGGCCGCTTCCGCCTCAATGCTTGCAAACGCACCAGTGACAGCCCGCTGAGTTCTTCCGATAATGTCTATATCGTCGGCGTATGCAAGACTTGTAATAGATTGTGCCTCCGGTGTTGACTTGTGAGTTCCGCACAATCCGTTCAAGTACAATATTGAAGAAGTCACATGACAGCGCGTCACCTTGTCTAAAACCTTTCTTGACATCAAAGGTCTCGGTGAGGTCATCACCGACCTTGATGGAGCAGCGAGCGTTCTCCATCGTCAGCCTGCACAGACGGACAAGTTTGGCAGGGATGTCAAAACTAGAAATGGCTCTATAAAGCTCTTCTCTATAGATGCTGTCATAGGCGGCCTTGAAATCGATAAAGAGGTGGTGAGTATCGATTTGGAATTCTTGGGTTTTCTCCAGGATCTGCCGAAGTGTGAAGATTTAATTGATGGTGGAGTTTCCTGGCCTGAAACCGCATTGATAGGGTCCAATCAGGCTGTTGATAAAAGGTTTCAGGCGTTCACACAATATCGCAGAAAAGATCTTGTATGCCATGTTGAGGAGACTGATGCCTCTATAATTGGCGCAGTTGAGGGGGTCTCCTTTCGTGTGGATCGGGCAAACGATGCTGAGGTTCCATTCATCAGGCATACACTCGTCTGACCAAATCTTAGAGATGATTTGGTGTATGCACTCTACCAATTCATCCCCAGCTGCCTTGAAAAGCTCGGCCGGTAAGCCGTCAGGTCCAGCAGCCTTGTTGGATTTTAGCTTGGATATTGCTATCCTCACTTCGTTTTGGTCAGGTGGACGGAAATTTTGACTATCATCGTCTATGTTGAATGGTTCATTCTGCCTGACAGCGGGATGTTGTTCTTCGTCGCCGTTATACAGTCTGCAGAAGTAGTTTTTCCATATTCTCAGCACCGACTGTGATTCTACTACGAGGTTTACATTTTCATCTCTACAGGTTTCTGTACGGGTATTGCTCCTCTGACACGTTCTTTTTACCTTTTGGTAAAACTTCCGTACATTGTTCCTGGAGTATAATCTCTCGATATTCTCAGACGCGCGCTTCTCATGCTCTTTCTTCTTCTTTTGGAGAAGCCGATGTTCTTCCCGTCTCTTTTGCTCGTAGAGCTCACGAGCAGCTCTCGTTTTCCTTTGCAGCGCCGCTTTGTATGCCTCTTGTTTTGCTGCATGCACTCGCCGGCATTCTTCGTCAAACCAGGGGTTTCGCGGTGGTGGGCGAGCGAGACCCAGCACATCAGTCGCGGCGTTTCTGATGGCATGGATAATTAGCGCAGCTCAGAGGGTTTCCTTTCTTCAGGATCGGGCAAATGGTGGCCGAGGCTTATGGAAGAATTTTTGGCAATAAGCAGGTCTAAAAAAGACCATAACAGCATACTCGTACATATGTAATGTGTATGCCTATCTATTAGGTGTGTTCGAGTTAAAGGAAAATCGAAGGACCTCCGAAAGAGAGCTGTAATGCTTAAAATGACTTACATGTTTTTTTTCATATGTACTCGTAAATGTGAAAATATTACTTTCTGGTTTCAAAAGAGAGAATTAGAAATCGAATAAAAATACGAAATTTCAAAAAATCTCCGATTTATCCAGAGTCACAATTTTCTTCTGGAGGTCCTCCTAAACTAAACCGATCTATTGCATGTAGCTTTCAAATAAAGTTTTTATATTTATTTTTCCCATACGAAACTCCAAGAAACTCTTGATTTTTAAGTGATAACATACTGTTGGTTCAACATCACTTCTAGTGTGCAGTGGAAAACCCTCGCTTTCAGATGTCTCTATAACGACCGTAGGTACTTTTCTTTTTGAAAATTGCATGAATCAATGAATACATAAATAACATCAATGGTATGAAGTATAACTCTTCTAATGCAACTAGGTAATTACACCACCGCGACGTACGTTGGGAATGAAGAGAAAAGATAGAAAGATATATTTATGCACATATATCAAGCCTGTCAACTCTTGATCGCACGAAATCTGTACCCAAACACATACTCACCAATACCAAATCTGTATCATTTTATTCTGAATATTCAAGAATCTGATCCGTCTTCATCAGTCTGTACGCTATCGCCACGCAGCTCCAGTCCTGGCTGGCGATTTCTTTCAATAGTTGTGGCTGTTTGATTGTAGAAATCAATGCAATTGTAATCTAAATTACATTTCACGAATAAAATAGGCTTGAGTGTGTCGGTAGGAAGACTCGGTTTTCAAATGTTTTTGATTGAATAACTTATTAGGCCTGAACGGTGTCAGTTTGCAAGCATCTGGTGGTCGGGCTGTCCCACGGGGCAGCCGACTGGGTAAAACCCGAAATGGCTACGAGTTTCCTGTCAATAGTCTTGCGAACCTTGGAAGTCAAGAGGTGAGCGCGCTATGCACCAAACGGGGTATAGGTGAAATCTCTGATTTTCGACAACGACAACTATTTAGGAGGGGCACATGGAACGTTTCATCGCTCACAGGGAAGAACCTTGAGCTTGTTCGGGAGGCTGTTAAAATTCGACTAGATATAGCTGGCGTCTCTTCAACAAAGCAGATAGACTCTAAAACTGTGGACCTTTCGGATGGGTGGAAGCTCTTACTGCCAAGAGTCGCACCCTCAATGTCTATTAGGGCGGGAGTGGGGATACTGACAAGTCCCAGGTTGACAAACAGAGTATTGGAGTGGATACCATTAGGAAGAAGAGTTGCGATCTTAAAGTTCAAGCGTGAAAGATCAACTCTGGCATTGATGTAGGTATATGCACCGAACCTTCGGTCAGAGTATGCAGCTTTCTTAGATGAAGTTGATGCTGCCATTGAAAAGGTTGCCGGTACGGATTCTTTTATCCTGATGGGTGACTTCAATGCTTACGTGGGTGTAGACGTTATAACATAGGGGAGTGTGATTGTGAGAAACGGTGATCCAGATCAAAACGCGAACGGAGAGAAGTTCTTGGATTTTTGCTGTGAAAATGGCATTATGGATAATGAACACTATCTTTCCGCACAAAGACATCCACAAATATACATGGTACCGCCAGTGTCTTCAGCAGAAATCGCTGATAGATTTCTTGGTGGTACCATCGTGCTTGTAGAGAATGGTTTATAAAGTTCGCGTATTTAGAGGGGCCGAATCAACTGATCACCACTTAAAAAAATAAATAGCAACAGCTGTTTAAGTGCCAGGGCCTAGCTTCTCGCAACCACTCATGTTGTGTGCGTTATATTTTTCACACGAGTGGAAGGGACCTACAGTTTAGTACCGTATCCGAAGGCCAATTTTGGTTTGAGAAGCTTTTTTCGAAACGACAATACTCTCGGATGTTTGTCAGACGTTCGCGAGAGGTGGGACTGTGGAAAAACTTTTTGGTGTTTTCTGGGATTCGAACTTGGAAGCTTACGGGCAGTTGTCCAACACACTAACCACTCAGGCCACGGCGCCCATCTCACGGCGATCACCACTTAGTGCTGTGCAAATTGTATCCTAGCGATAGAGTGCCTCCCCTACCAAAGCGTAAAACAAGGATGGGAGAGGTTACAGAACGATGAGATACGGGAGACATTTGCGCGGCAAATATCTGAAAGGTTTAAACGAATTCCAACTGTTCCATCAAATGTAGAGGAAGAATGGCAACTGTTTTCAACATCGGCTATTGCCTCTCCAGGAGATGTTTGTAGAGTGAAGTGGTTTGGTGTGGCGGCTGATGGTGAGAAAAGAACTGCTTGGCTTAAAACGCCCGGAGTGGAACGTGACCACAGATCTGCAAATAAGATTTTCTGGCTGACCGTCCGCCGACTCAGAGGAAGAAAGTTGAATACCGTTGAAGGAGTCAAATCCAAAGAAGGTACATTTCTTTTCAATTAGGAGGACATCTTACGCAAATGGAGCGAACACTTTTCGGAATTACTCAATCCCGAACAGGGCATCGAAGATGATAGGCCTAGGGTCGAGAGCAGGGCGGAAAGTAGTCATACGGTAGAGGAAGTAACTTTGGCGATCAAATCGCTTAAAGTTGGCAAATCTGCCGGTGTGGATGAAATCCGGCCAGAAATGCTCATTGCTCTAGGTAAAGAGGAAGCGCAATGCCTCTCGCGTGTCATTAAAGTGACCTGGGAATGCGGTGAAACACCTTGTCATTGGCAAATCGGGTGAATGTTCCTGTTTTTAAAAAAGGGGACAAAAGAGATTGCGCCATATATATATAGCAATGCGGTTTTTGTCCCGGTAGACGTAAAACCGACCAGTTATTCACTCTCAGAATAGTTTTTGAGAAGGCCTGGGAGTATGCTGAACCTGTTTACACCTGCTTTGTGGATTTGGAAAAAGCATACGATAGGGTTCCTCGAGAAAAAATCTGGAGTGTTCTGCAGGAGAATGGGATTGTTGGGTCCCCGTGAAGGGCCATTCAGTCTTTATATACAAACTGTAGAAGCTGTGTTCGTTAAATGGCGTTAAATCAATACCTTTCTCTGCGGGCGTTGAACTCCGACAAGGCTATCACCTCTCCTCTTCATTGTGTATATGCATGGATGTTGCAGCGTAGCCGTGAAGGAGAACGTTTCAAAGTGGGAGACTTAGGGATTAGTCATCTGCTCTTTGCGGATGATTTGGTCATCCTTGGGTCCTCTCAAATCGAACTTTAGGTTTGTAGCCATTCACTCACAAGGTTTGTAGCCATTTGTGATGATGGTTAAATGAAGATCAACGTGAATAAATCGGAAGTAATGGTCGTGCATGTTAGTGAAGTCCCACTGAAGCAGGTGGATAAGTTTAAGTACCTCCGGGTCTTATTGACAAGCGATGGGAAGAGCAATCCCGAGTTATCCTGTAGAATTGATCATGCTGGATCAATTTTGAGAGAACTTAGTCAATCTGTAATAAGGAAGGCCGAACTTAGTGTTCAAGCCAAACTTACTTACTTACTTACTTAGATGGCGCTACATCCGGGGTGGACCTGGGCCTCAACCAACAATCCTCTCCAGCCAGCACGGTTACGAGCTAGCTGCCTCCAGTTGCGCACGCCAAGTTGGTTGAGGTCCCCCTCCACTTGTTTGCGCCACCTACCGCGAGGTCGTCCTCTACTGCGCCGTCCGTCCGGGGTGGATTCGAAGACTTTCTTAGCGGGAAGGTTGGGCTCCATCCGCTCTAAATGATCCAGCCATCTTAGTCGCTGTATGTGAACTCTTCTGCCTAAGTCGATGTCCTTGTACAGGCTGTATAGTTCGGCATTGTACCTTCTCCTCCACTCACCGTCTATGCAGACGGGACCAAAGATCGCTCAAAGAACTTTTCTCTCGAAATAACCAAGGGCATCCTCATCCGGTTTTGTCAAAGCCCATGCCTCTGCGCCATACAGCAGGACTGGGATGATTAATGTCTTATAAAGAGTTACCTTAGTAATTCGAGATAAGGACCTATCAGGTTGTTGACGATCGGTTTTAGGCGGTCACATAGTACGGCAGACAGGATCTTATATGCGATATTTAGGAGACTTATACCTCTGTAGTTGGCGCAGTTCAGAGGGTCTCCTTTCTTCAGTATCCGTCAAACGATGCTGAAGTTCTATTCATCGGGCATACTTTCGTCCGACCAGATTTTACAGATGAGCTGGTGCATGCTCCTTACCAACTCATCTCCTCCTGCCTTGAAAATTTCAGCGGCAAGGCCGTCGGCTCCAGCAGCTTTGTTGGATTTGAGTTTAGATATCGCTGCCCTTACTTCATTCTGATCGGGTTGACGGGAATCTTGACTGTCATCGTCACTGTTGAATGGCTCATTCTGCCTGACGCCAAACTATCAGTTTTTAATTCGGTGTATGTTCCAACTCTCACCTATGGTTATGAAATTTGGGACCGACAGTATAATATCGCGTATACAAACAAGCAGCCGAAATGAGGTTCCTTCGCGGTGTTGCTGGAATAACTGGTAGGGATCGAATGCCCAACACCAGAGTATGCGAGGCGCCCAATGTTGAGCAGCTACTTCTCCGAACGGAACGATCTATGTTTCGATGGTTTGGTCACGTAGTGCGTATACCCCCAGACCGGCTTCCAAGACGTGCCATGATTGCCGTGCCATCAGGTAGGCCTAGAAATAGTTGGTTGGATGAAGTCCGACATCTCTCCTGGGATAGGTCTAGGGATATCTGCAGATGAATTGGAGTCACTGGCGGAGGATCGAGAAGGATGGAGAGTCCACCTGAGCATTCTACCCTCGCGACCCTCATAAAGGGTTGGCAGGCCATTGAAAATGCATGTATGTATGTATTATATATTTGTATGAATGACTGTTCTACGCTAAAAACGAGATAGCAGTGCCAGGTAAATTTAAATAATTTGGGAACGAATCAAAACCTCTTGCAAACGAATTGAAAGGTAAGGGTTGCTCAATATAAATCTTTCTTTAGCTGACATGAACAACTATTTGTAGCTAGTGGCAGAAACTAGTCACCTATAGGGCAAGTTTTCCTTACTTAGATCATGTAAATGAGCATTACTCTAGAAATGTCCAAATTCAGGCTAACTCAAGAAAAACCTTGATGGTAGGCGGGAAATAGGATCTTGTTCGTTAATTGGCTGAGTTTTATTTTCTTTGCGACACACAAAATATTTAGGTTTGTTTTTACAAAAGCCTTCAAATTGGAAGTCAGGTCTTTAGTTTCAAACACTGGTTATAGAGAGGACTGATTCACTAGGTCCCTATTCATGATTATTAAAGTGTTGGAATTTCTTAAGCTGATGTAGACTGGTGGACTTAAATATTGTGGTCTTTAGGTATAATTTTTAAAGAATGTATAATCCTAGGCTTACCAGTTCTAAATAAAGCTGTGGCAGGCTAGTCAATGAAAAACTGAAAAGCTATAAGTATCTCCAATCCAAAACAAATTGAAAGCTGTGTTTGTGTGCTCCTGAAATACAAAAATAGAATAAATTATAACATAAATTAACATCACGCACACGAATGAATTCAAAGAATACCAACCCCACAAAACAATTTCCCAGTGATATCTTCATATGTTCACAATGAGTGAGGGGTGAAACGCACCCTCTGCACACCCACCAATTCAACAGTAAATTAAATTATACACACAAAGCTTTAAGAGGCACATCGAAAAGTCTCTTCTGTCCGACAATACCAATTGATTGATACTTAATTTAATCAAATCAAGCGCGAAACTGATAAGAACTGATCCTTAAAAAAAAATACTTCAAAAAGTCCCGCAAACATTTCATAATTCGTTTCAATTAAAGATTATCTCTCTTTCAGTCGCTTTGTGAAACATTAAAGAGCCATCGGGCAGAAACAGACAGTCCAAGCGATTCCGGAGACAGGAAGGAAGGAAAAAGAAAAAAGAAAAACAGCAACAGAAGCCACCACCACGCACCGGCTGCATTGGTGTAGTAATTTGGAACATTTACGGGATGCTGTGTGTTGTCCAGCAGCGTTGTTTATACGCCGTCGGAGATTAATTTCATCGTCGTCGTTGTCGTACTCGTCCTTTTGTGTGTTAAGTTCACTCAGATAGGAGGACAAACCGACCAACGCAGATGCAAAAACTCACTCTCTTGGAGACAAAAGAGATACATTCACGTGATAACTTGACCCGGAATAAGTATCGTAAATCATTACCGTGTACCGTACCGTATTGAATGGTGCTGTAGTTAGTGTACGAACATACCGGTCAGAATGTTGTGCTTGGTTGCATAATTATCATAATGTCTCATAAAACTATAAAAAGACCGAAGAGCCGTGTGTACTATGTGTGGAGAGTTGAAGACCTAAAAGTCCATCCAAGCAACCGGTTTAAGCTGATTCTCGCCGCACACACAAATTCTACACAAATTCCGAAATCTGCCGTCGCGTCGTCCGTGTGCTGCTTCGCTTCGGTTTGGTTTGATTCTCTTGGGGGAAAAGGGTTTATTTATAGCCCCGCACCTCTAATTCCTCCACAAACAGACTGTGCCTGTGCATCTGCCGTTTGATGCATCAGGGAACCCTACTTACACCTATACCTACATTCGTATAGTCCTCATTCAGTCAGTAACGGACGGCAACTTGCTCTTGGAGCTTGGTGGAAAAGCCAGACATGTTCCTCTGATGGTGGTTGGTTTTGTTGTTGGTCCTCATTCTCTCTGTCTCTCTCTTAACGTTGGTCGACGAATAGATTGCGAATTACTTATTTTTTCGGGCGCTACACTTTGCCACATTGAAACTGTGCAACATTTGTGCGACGTGTGGAAACATTATGAGGACAGACAAACAGTCAAATAGATAGATAGATAGATACAACAGTAAGGGAGCCACGCCAAGCTGAGATATAATGCGGTTTTCGAACGTTCCATGACTGTGCTGTATGCCAGTGCTAGTGCCATACCTCGAATTGTGGATAAGTGCCTGTGCATGGGGTCGTTATTATACTCACGTACTCACTCACTTCACAGTGTGAACCCTCGCTCTCGGTGCATTTTCAATATTTTATTTATGAAGTTTTAGGGTTAATATTGAAATTGACGGCGTGGAAAGAAGTACGCAATCGTTGTGCACAGTACAGGTTCTATAGAGACGGTTTTTCTCGTTTTCATAATTGTGTTGGAAGGGGTCGAGGCTGAGGAATGCAAATTGTGTTTGTGGCGGGATAATTAAAAATCGATTGAGGAAGGAGTAGTTTTAATAAGCGATTTAGCTGTCAAGTGTTTGTCAAATGGAGATACTTCAGAATTTATTGGTTGAGAGGTGTCAATGTCAAGTTGTAGTTATTAGGACAAACACAACAGTCCCAATTGGTGGCCTATGTGGAAAGACTTTTCTATTAGTCTTGTAGGTATGACAATTGCTCACTTTTCTCTCGAAATAACCAAGGGCATCCTCATCCGGTTTTGTCAAAGCCCATGCCTCTGCGCCATACAGCAGGACTGGGATGATTAATGTATAAAAATTGATCTGTCAAGCTTAAAGATTAAGTTGCCGATATAAATTCGACTTAGTTACGAATAAACCACAACTAAACTGTTTTCTATTTTAGAATTAAAGCAGTTCCCTTCTCGAGTTCTGGCGATTGACAGACAATTAAATGGAGGTTATGCACCACGTAAATGGAGGTTAATACCGCGTAAAAGGTGCAAAATGAGATGACCCGCCACAACGCTAAAACTGACATCTCGATAATTTTCTACGGGTTCTTCGCACTTCTAACAGTTTTTGACAATTCTTCGGAATCATTTTTCATAACGCTTACGAAAAAATAGGAATTATGAATTCCATTATTAAGGGATGAATGACACGTCACAAAAGAAAGAATGAGGGAAGGGGAATGTTTTTTTTTTATTTGTTGAACCCTTTTCACAGTTCATTCTTTTTTGTCTACTTCGTTTTACGCCAATGATTTGCTTTTTTTTGGGTTGGAAATGAGTGGAATTGATTGAGTTATTTGACGGCTGAATGTTGGCCACTACAATTAGAAAACTGTGTTTATCTTACAGGAGGTATTTGTCAGCACGATAAACAGTGGTATATTATAGGAAGATTATAAATAAAATGTTAAAATGTTTACGAATGTAATTCTAATTTTTAATTTTCCCTCTTTTGCCTGGCTGGGTTTTAAGGAACGTTGGGGCAAATAGCTTCGGATCATTTTTCGAAACTTCTCGACTATATCTACAAATGTATAGGTACATACATATATCGCTATACAACATGTAGAGTTATTCCTTTTAACTTCTTCTCTAAACTCTATCGATACAAACATAGTCTTAGTCCATAGAAACAGCTGTTTCTGTTTATTATGGCGTTCTGTCCAAGGTACCAATGTTAAGTGTCGTTTCTTGTAGACAGCATTATTATTATTATTATTTATGAGAAGGATGAATTGCATTGCGACCTAATCCTAACTAAAGCCTTAGCCATGTTTTTTCCATCATTAGAGATCCCCTCGCATTACGATTCTTTCCAGAACCAGATTTACTTACTTACTTACTTACATACATAGGTGGCGCTACACTTCGGGGTGAACCTGGGCCTCAACCAACAAGCCTCTTCATTTAGCTCGGTCTTTAGCTAATTGCCTCCAGTTGCGGACTCCAAGTTGGTCGAGGTCCCCTTGAACTTGTGCGCGCCACCTACGGCGATGATTCCCTCTACTGCGTCGTCCCTCGGGATTAGATTCGAAGACTCTGCGGGCCGGAGCGTTGGTGTCCATTCGCTCTACATGTTCTAGCCATCTCAGACGTCCAATACGCTGTTTTTTGACTAGGTCGATGTCGCTGTACAGCTCGTATAGCTCGTGATTGAATCTTCTCCTCCAAAACCCGTCAACGCAAACGGGACCGAATATCTTACGACGAATTTTTCTCTCGAAGCGACCAAGGATATCTTCATCCTCTTTTAATAAAGTCCATGTTTCAGCGCCGTAAAGCGGGACTGGGATGATCAAGGTCTTATATAGAGTCTCCTTAATTGTTCGAGATAGGGCTTTACTGTTGAATTGCCTAATAAGCCCTAAAAAAACAGCAATTGGCAAGACTTATTCTTCAATTGATTTCTGCGCTGATCTTGTTTGTAGAATTTATAGCAGAGCCAAGTTATACAAAGTCCCTTACTACCTCGAAGTTATAGCTGCCCGCTGTGACTTTTGTCCAATTCGTCGGTGTTGGCTTTCCCTTCTTGTTGACAGCATATACTTGGTTTTACCCTCATTTATCGCTAAACCCATTTTGGCCGCTTCCGCCTCAATGCTTGCAAACGCACCGGTGACAGTCCGTTAAGTTCTTCCGATAATGTCTATATCGTCGGCGTATGCAAACAGTTGTAGAGACTTGTAATAGATTGTGCCTCCGGTGTTGGCTTGTGAGTTCCGCACAATCCGTTCAAGTACAATGCTAAAGAAGTCACATGACAGCGCGTCACCTTGTCTAAAACCTTTCTTGACATCAAAGGTCTCGGTGAGGTCATTACCGACCTTGATGGAGCAGCGAGCGTTCTCCATTGTCAGCCTGCACAGACGGACAAGTTTGGCAGGGATGTCAAAACTAGACATGGCTCTATAAAGCTCTTCTCTATAAATGAGGTGGTGAGTATCGATTTGGAATTCGTGGGTTTTCTCCAGGATCTGCCGAAGTGTGAAGATTTGATCGATGGTGGACTTTCCTGGCCTGAAACCGCACTGATAGGGTCCAATCAGGCTGTTGATAAAAGGTTTCAGGCGTTCACACAATATCGCAGAAAAGATCTTGTATGCGATGTTGAGGAGACTGATTCATCTATAATTGGCGCAGTTGAGGGGGTCTCCTTTCTTGTGGATCGGGCAAACGATGCTGAGGTTCCATTCATCAGGCATACACTCGTCTGACCAAATCTTAGAGATGAGTTGGTGTATGCACTCTACCAATTCATCCCCAACTGCCTTGAAAAGTTCGGCCGGTAAACCGTCAGGTCCAGCAGCCTTGTTGGATTTTAGCTTGGATATTGCTATCCTCACTTCGTTTTGGTCAGGTGGACGGAAATTTTGACTATCATCGTCTATGTTGAATGGTTCATTCTGCCTGACAGCGGGATGTTGTGCTTCGTCGCCGTTATACAGTCTGCAGAAGTAGTTTTTCCATATTCTCAGCACCGACTGTGATTCTACTACGAGGTTTCCATTTTCATCTCTACAGGTTTCTGTACGGGTATTGCTTCTCTGACACGTTCTTTTTACCTTTTAGTAAAACTTCCGTACATTGTTCCTGGAGTATAAACTCTCGATATTCTCAAACGCGCGCTTCTCATGCTCTTTCTTCTTCTTTTGGAGAAGCCGATGTTCTTCCCGTCTCTTTTGCTCGTAGAGCTCACGAGCAGCTCTCGTCCTCCTTTGCAGCGCCGCTTTATATGCCTCTTGTTTCGCTGCATGCACTCGCCGACATTCTTCGTCAAACCAGGGGTTTCGCGGTGGTGGGCGAGCGAGACCCAGCACATCAGTCGCGGCGTTTCTAATGGCATGTTGGCAGCGTTGCCACTGGTCTTCGGCACTTGATGCTGGTGGCATAGGGGTGATTGAGAGATTTCGGGATACGCGTTCAGCGAAGAGTCTGGCGGTCTCTTGCGATTGTAGCTTTTCGACGTTAAATTTTCTCACAGTGATTCTTCTTTGTTGCACAGATTGGGATATCCGCATTCGTACCTTGGCTACAACACGGTAATGATCCGAGTCTATGTTGGCCGCTCGGAAGGTCCGGACATCCAGAATACTGGAGACATGCCTTGCGTCGATCGCAATACGATCAATTTGGTTGATTGTTACATGATCATTAGACCGCCATGTCTACTTATGAATATCGAGATGAGGAAACCATGTGCTTGCTATGGTGACATTTCGCTCTACAGCGAAATCAATTAACCTTAGTCCGTTATCAGACGTGGTGTCGTGTAGGCTATGCTTACCGACTGCCCTACCAAAGACGTCCTCCTTTCCTATTTTGGCGTTAAAATCGCCCAATACGATTTTAACGTCGTATTTAGGACATTGCTCAGATGTCTTGTCGAGGAGCTCGTAGAAACACTCTTTGGTGGCAGGGTTCTTTTCTTCCGTGGGGGCATGAACACATATTAGGCTTATGTTAGCGAATTTAGCCTTGATCCGGATAGTCATAATACGCTCGCTCACGTGTCGGAAGCTTAAGACTTCTTGCCTAAGTCTGCCGCGTATGACAAATCCGCATCCGAATAAGCGTTGCCTGTTGCCTCTGTAGCAATCACCGTAATAGATGTCACAGTTTTTCATCTTCTTTTTGCCCGGCCCATCCCATCGCACTTCCTGGATGGCGGTAATATCTGCTTTATAGCAGTCTAGGGCCTCTGTTAGTTGTTCGGCTGCACGTGGTCTGTAAAGGGACAGAACATTCCACGTACAGATCCGAAGGTCGTTGTCCTTATTTCGTTTGCTGGGGTCGTCATTAGTTGAGTCATCCTTATCCGAGGCTTTTGGTTGTTTCGGAACCATAAAATTTTTACGTGGTAGGGAAGTTACCCCGACGGCACAACCCCCAACCTAGAGGGCCAGTTCCTTAATTATTCCCCTAGGACGAGGGGCCGGGTACACCGGTGCCAGTAGTCCACTACGGGAGTATGAGCGCTGCGTTGGCCCATTAAGGGCTCCTCCGCCACCATCTCTATTCCAAGGTCCTGACCAACATTGGAAATTCCTTACCGACCTGTGATCCGAATACGTCGAAGCAGCTTGCGCAAGGTATTCACTAAGTTTAACCTAACTGGAACTATAGACGCCACCGTTGATTCCGTCTAGGGAATTCGTCCGCTGCCGCCTGTAACAGGAAGAAGTGCTGTGCTTGATACATGCTTCGAATCTTTTCAGTTATAGTCCCCTAGTAGTAATTTCCTTGCCTCAGACCTCTGGTGTTATTCCAGGCGCTGGCCTTGTCTGATATAATTTTCCTGAATTCTTCTATTAGGTTCTACTTCTTCTTCTGCTTCCTATTTCGGCGAGGTTATGATCCGAAAACAAGGGATCATAACCCTCCCACTTCATTGCATTTCTACTGATTCGCCAGTGAGGTTCGCCTATTTGACCTCAGAAAATATCGGCACGCCTCCAGATTTTGGATCACTCGGTTACTGAGGCCAATGAAATGCCGATGTCGTCGCATTTGTGTGATCCAGGTGTTTATAGGCCTGCCTCTCGTGCCTCACGATGTCTTTGGAACGTTGATTGATATTGCCTTTTTAACTGGGCTCAAATGATCTCTTTTTACCAGCTATCAGCCGGTCGTGCTCTTCTCGTATTTTTCGTAAGATGTTTTCCTTGACGTGAAGGTTTTCACGGATTTCGAACCTCTTATTCCATTTCTTTTGAATAAGAATTCTGAATTCTTCTATTAGGGTGTGGTCGCCTATTGCGCAGAATGGTTTAGGACGTACTCGTATAAAGAATTGAAGAGTTCTGCTGCAACTTGTTTTGCTAGCGAATCCGCTGCTTCATTGCCTTTTATTCTGATATGGCCCAGTATCCAGCAGAGGGTTACTTTATTTCTTTTGCTCAATTCGTTAAATTTGCGTAGGTATTCCAACACAAGTTTGGATTTGATGACTGCTTGACTGTCTGGCATTATATAGACAGCATACACTTCGATTTGCTTGCATTGACCGTTAAAAGCCTATCTTTGCCGCTTCAGCCCCAGTGTTCATTCTTTCGCTTAGTTCCTCCGATTATGCCAACGTAATCGGTCTCTCCGTTTAGTTGTACACAAGTTTGAACGATCGTCTCCCAGGTATTTGCTCCATCATACGGCTATTGTCGTGAGCTGTTATACAAGGCACACGTTAATCCTCAGAAAGCTTTTTAGTAGAAAATAATATGCTAAGAGAATGAAGAATGTTGTAGACTATTTTTGACTCACTGATTAAGAAGACAGAGCTTTGAAATTAATATCAGATTACATTTATTTGCCCCGTGCAGGGACGGGTTAAGAATATCACTGCAGCGCCCCCCAACAACTAGCGCTTGTCGTAAAAGGCGACTAAGGGGACAAATCAGATCTAGGCAATATAACACCCAAGTGAGCCTAGCGACACATATACTACCATAAAAACCCTCCCACATGTGTGCATGCGAGTCCGTGGGTTGACACGACTGGAGATCACCGGTGTCATAAAAGAAAGGTCAAACAATACTAAAACAGGAGCATGCACGTGTCAAACAACAAACACCATCGCAATATGGTGCAAAAATTGTATTGCAAAACTGTATCATTATGATAATACTTGCAAAAAGGAAAGGCACTACACCGCCAGGCACTACCACTGCTGTGCATGGTACTGATCCTGAACCGAGCAGAAATGTTCGGGTCAGAGCTATACGGATTCCGGGGGCTAGCAACATAATGAAACAGTTTGGACGCAATTTAAGGGTCGCGAGTTGGAACGTTGGAAGCATGACCGGTCGAAGTTACGAGCTGGAAGAGATGATGAATAGAAGGCGGGTGGACATCTTGTGTGTCCAAGAGACGAAATGGAAAAACACCGGGAATCGGGCGCGTTTCTTGGACGTTAGGACAAAAGATTACAAGATGTTCTACTACGGAACGGAAAAGGCTAGGAACGGAATCGGTATCATCCTTGCGGCAGAGCTACTTGGAAACGTCTTGAGCATTTCGAAGTCCAGCGACCGTTTGATGTCTCTCAAACTAGTAATACAAGGAGAGGTGTGGAATATTGTCAGTGCATATGCTCCCCACAATGGGTGCAATCAGATAGATAAAGATGCATTTTGGGTGGATTTCCACAATCTCCTTAAGAACATCCCAAAGGAAGAATTTCTGTTTGTTGGAGGAGATTTGAATGGACATGTCGGGAAATCAAACGAAGACTATGAAGACTGCCATGGAGGACTAGGATATGGCACCAGGAACCTTCCTGGTGAACACATCCTAAGCATGTGCAAATCACACGGTCTTATCGTGTTAAATACCATGTTCATCAAACAAAGCCGACACCTGATCACTTACAGCAGTGGTGGAGATGAAACTCAGATTGACTACCATTTGGTAGGCAGTTTCATGAAGCCTCGGGTAAAAGATTGCAAAGTGATCCTGGGAGAGGCAATCGCTCGACAACACCGTCTCCTGCTAACAGAAATTTTTATGAAAACACCAAAGAAAAGCAAACAAACAAGGGTCTCTGAGAAAATCAAGTGGTACAATCTGGACAAAGAAAAAGGCGAGGCTTTTGTTTTCGTAATGAAAAATTACCTCTCTCACACCATCAACGGAGCTGAGGATGAAGAGTGCAGAGCACAAAATATGTGGGATTCCCTACAGCGAACTTGCTTAAAGAAGGCCAAATCACTGCTAGGAGCTTCAAAAGGCCACCATCAACACGCCAAAGAAACATGGTGGTGGAGTGATGAAGCTAAGAAAGTGATAAATGAGAAGAAAGCGGCTTTCAAAGCTTGGTCAAAGTGCCCCTCTAATAATAGTGACGAAACAGCTCGCCTCGAAATGGAATACAGATGCTGCAAGAAAAAAGCGAAGAAGAAGTGCGCTCAGCTTCAAGCAGAGAGTACGGAGGGCCTGTATCGGGAGCTGGATAAAATATTTTCCCCGGTTGCTGATGCAAACCAGGCTATCCAGGAGCTGCGAAGACACAATATGAACAAGAGTGCCACTATCTTCAAAATAGCCGCCCAAAGAAGGAGGAATGCTCAGGAGATTCGTTCGCCAAAGTTCATTAGCAATGCTCATGGCCAGCTTCTTGTGGATGACGACAAAATTCTGCAGAGGTGGCGGCAGTATTGTGAAGAGCTTTTGAATGAACAGTTTCCCCGGCTATACTTTCCAAGAGCCACCCCTAACTGTGAACAAATACCCGACATTACAGTCGAAGAAGTTAGTGAGGCGGTCAAATACTCCAAAAAACGAAAAGCGGTTGGGCCAGACGAGATACCCTCTGAGTTCTGGAAAAAGATGGGAGACATCGGGTTCAGATGGCTCAGAATTCTCATCTCCAAATTCGTGAGAGGTGATCCAATGCCGAATGAATGGAGGGAAAGTTACCTTCTCCCTGTATATAAAGGGAAGGGTGATACGCGAAACTGTGATAACTACCGTTCGATCAAGCTGATGTCACACACCATGAAAATCGTTGAGCGGGTATTAGATGGCCGACTGCGAAAAATAATACGGCTATCTGATGATCAGTGCGGGTTTGTCTCGGGTAAATCAACCACAGATGCAATCCAAAGTATAAGGATCATAATGGAAAAACATCGTGATTCCTTAAGGGATTTGCATATTGTATTGGTTGACTTTGAAAAGGCATTCGACAGACAACCACGAGATCTGATATGGGTGGCGCTAAGACATCGAGGGGTTCCAGAAACCTATGTACAGATGATTATGGACATGTACGAAGGAGCAAAGACAAAAGTAAGATGCCCCGCTGGAGTAACCGAAGAGTTCCGAATCAAAGTCGGGGTGCACCAGGGAAGCGTTTTAAGTCCTTTGCTCTTTATTACAGTCCTTGATTATCTGCTTGAAGGTAAAGTGATGGACCCCAAGGTACATCAGTTATTCTTTGCTGACGATGGAGCCATCATAAGTGAGGATCCTACATCCCTGCAACGAGCACTTGATGTGTGGGTGGACGTTTTGGAGGGAAATGGGTATCGCATTAGTTCAAAAAAGACAGAGTACTTATGCTGCCCGTTCTCTGATCCACTCAGGCCTATTCCAGACATTTATTTGAATGGAACAGTGCTTCCCAAGTGCGAAAAGTTCAAATATCTGGGATCTATGATCAATAGCAAAGCAACTTGTGATGACGACATCAATCATCGTGTAAGCGTAGGGTGGATGAAGTGGCGAGAAAATTCCGCTATCTTCTGTGACAGAAAAATGCCCCCTAAGTTGAAAGGAAGGCTCTACACCGCAGTTGTACGTCCAGCGCTCACATACGGTTCACAATGTTGGACGATGTACAAAAAGTATGAGAGTAAATTAACGGCAGCTGAGATGAAGATGCTTCGCATGACAGCAGGAGTGACCAAGCTTGATCGAATAAGAAGTTCGAAGATCCGTGGAAGCTTTCACATCAAGGAAACCATCGTACGAAAATTAGAGCGCGACCGGCTCAGCTGGTATTGCCACGTTCAAAGAAGAGATCATTTGAACCCTGTAAAAAAGGCAATATCTATGCACGTTCCAAAGACATCGCGAT
The DNA here is from genome assembly GCA_945910035.1 of Brachypalpus laphriformis. Taxonomy (NCBI): domain Eukaryota; kingdom Metazoa; phylum Arthropoda; class Insecta; order Diptera; family Syrphidae; genus Brachypalpus; species Brachypalpus laphriformis. The sequence goes on along the minus strand of OX246753.1, from coordinate 111,290,891 downwards.
GTAGGAAAGGCAGGCCTATAAACGCCTGGATCAGACAAATGCGACGACATCGGCATTTCATTGGCCTCAGTAACCGAGTGATCCAAAATCGGCAGGCCTGCCGATATTTTCTGAGGTCAAATAGGCGAACCCCACAGGCGGATCAGTAGAAATGCGGTGAAGTGGGAGGGTTGTGATCCCTAGTTTTCGGATCATAACCTCGCTGATAAAAGGAAAGAGAAGAAGAAGAAGATCAGATTACATTTATTTGTTTTGCGATGGGAGGTGAAAATCTATTAAAGCCCACACACAGCAACTGTGTGGGCTTTCCCCTCACTAAACCCACCACCCCTTCCACGCCCTGATCCTCGTGTCTCGGTTCAGATTTGTGATCCATAGAGAATTATCATTGCTTCCACTCTTGTCAGGAGCAGCCTTTCATACATATTTGGGCCAGCCAATGTAGAAGTTGCCTTTGCCGCCTTATTAGCCACCTATCATAGATGTTCACGAAAAGTTCGCATTGCATCTATGATAGGTATATGCGACAGCGGTTCTAATAGCTTTTTTGCCATCGTGATCTATATTTTTTAAATGCTTAGCTGCTACATATTACAATTGTAATGCCATCCGGAAAGTCAACTAGTTTGGGATTTTTAACTTAAAAACTTCGTGCATTATGTTCCCCAGCAACGGACCTAGCACATTGCCCTGGGAAACGCCATCTGTGATACGTAATTATTGGAACAAAGATGGAGTTTAAAAAATCTCAGTAGGGTCGTGTACGACATTCGTAATCCTTTAAGATTCTTAAAAATCCGACTCCAAATACATACCTCGCATTCCCATTCAGATTGAACTTTCAATAAAACTTCAAAACTTTACCCATCAATATGTTAACTGATTTTAGTGTCATCATCACCATAAAAATCATTTTCATTTGAACAACTAGGCACCTACCTTCAATTCTTGTAACTTCAAACTCCTCCTAATGTCTTCGCCCCGTTCTGAAACAAGTTTCAACCTAACAACTTCAACTTTAGTACAATTTTATTAACATAATGCAGATTAGAGAAAAAAAATATGTGAAACGAGTAAAAAAAAGCAAAAAAGAAATCGAATTACTTAAAGATTTCCCGCAATTCAAAGTCACTCTATGCGAATCCAAATGAAGCAAAAAAACAAAACAGCCGCTCTCACTAACACGACGAAGGCTAACCAACACTTGTCAAACCTTTAAAGACCAACACCATCAAACTAGTAGATTTAAGAGCAGCAAATTCTCTTTAAAAGTATCTGATATGATAACCTCAAAAATGTATCTGCGACGAGAGGAGAAAAAAATAACAAAAAAGGAAAAAAAGAGGAAAGAAAAAACCCATTCTGACGGTATTTCTAACTTCACTCGTTCGACGAGACGCGCACTCGTTGCAAGTGTTCTTCTCGAACGAAGGAAAGTGCTGTGCTACGGACTGTCAGGCTTAGCAGAGAGGGTGCACGCGGTGGGAATTCGATATCGATGCCGTCATGTTTTTTTTTTCTTCGTTTTATTCCCTCTTTCTTTCGTTTTATGCTCTGCTCTATCTCAGTGTAATTTAAAGGGAATAACGTTGGGCCTGCATACCATATAACATATGACATGCTGTGGGGCTTCGATAGCAATGAATTGAGTTTAGCATTCGTGATAGGTAGAAGAATAGACCCTGTTTCAATCCATTAAATTGTCATTATCTTCATTCAAAGGACGATTTCAATTCGTTTTTCACCCCACAAAATGTTGTCAACCATCAATCACCGCGGAGTTGGTGGCCCCTGGCACAAATGTTAACTAATTTTCCTCTCCGTCGACAAGTTAGGTTCGCCGGTTTTCCTTCCTCCTAACTTGCGATGGCAAAAAATAAACCTAAGCTGCAAAAGAAAAAGCAAAACCTCACCTCGGCTCGGCGCATTGAAGAGTATCTGTATCTTGGTATCCATCATCATTCATCCACCACCGAAAGTGGGCCAAGTAACATTACCTCACTCTCTACGACGACAACAACACAAACGCAAACGAATGAACATTTGCTTTGTTAGCGAACGAGTGCGAGCTAGCGAAGCTACTTTATGTCGTTCGCGTAGGTACTTAACGAGTTCAACTTAAGCTGCTACTATACTAGCTACGACTTTTACCTGATCTTTCCAACGAACGGCCTGCGTTTTGACTTGATTTTATGTCGGCTATTTGTTTTGAAGCTTTTTGCCGGACGATGTTATCGGGGAGAGATTTGACGAGGCGACAGAAAAAAAGCGGAAATAATGTGGCAAACTTGTGGAGCGACTACACTAGTGGTTCGGGCGTTTTCACTAGTTACACCGTTTGAAGTCGTCTCCGATTGCTGGTGTCGGTTTTTGCTTTTGATGAGGGAAGTTTGTTGAATAAACTGCTTTTTTTTTTGCTGCTTCTGTTGATTGGTTTTCTAATGTTGGGGATACATGGTTGCTTTTACTTTTTTTTTGTGATATTTTTTTTCTGTTTCGAGACAAACGATTTTCCGAATGAATTGCTGTGAGTATTTTTTCCTCTTCTTTGTGAGTTAATCAAGTGTGGTTGGCAATGTCTTTCTTTCACGTTTGATGTTACCATCTACAGGGCGCGGTGGTATTAAAGATATAGTGGAGAATTTTCAGTGAATTGGATCTACTCGTACCTACTAATTTTGGACTCGGTAATAACGGTAGAGTACGCCGTCCCAACGTGTTCAGTAGGTGGAGTCTGAGCAAAAAGCAAGTGCGAGCTGAGTGGAGTATTGATCAAAATATCAATCCACTGCGAATGCAAACTCTATACCGACCACAGTGCCACCTCTGCATATTATGAAGTTATGTCATTAGCATGAACACACACTTTTCAATTCGAACATTCGAGGAAATAATGCCTTCAGTTGCCGAAGTTTCTAGAGCAGCTGGGCATGGATATGAGTACGATGAAGTCCTCTGAAAGAAACAACATGAATTGAATCGATAGAGTAAAGGAAAATGAGAAAATTGAGTACTGTAACTTGCATATATAAATATTATAGTTGCTGGGATATTGTACAACGAAAAAGGATAATTTGAATTGAAATGTAATTTTCAATTATTGTCAAGAGTACATTTTTTTTTAAATTTAGTTACCTACATATGGTATAAGACAGTTTTATCCCCATCTCCAAATGGTGTCATCTGGCAACAATTTTCGATAATTTCGAAATGGAATGGTGAGCGCGCATCACCAAATAAGATGCTTTGCTGTATAGGCTAGCACCTGTAAAAAACATCTAAAGCTTGGAAGCAAGAAACAATATCCTTGAGGACTTCTGGCTATCGAATAAAGACTGCAAGAGGTTTCTAGTAGCTAAAGACTCTTCTTTCTTTGAGGAACCTTCCGGAATTCTCATAAGTATACTGGCGTACCACGCGTTGCAATGTAGGATAGGAAGGTAAAAAAATCTATCATTTATGCCCGATTTCACAGTGGGAGCTTAAGTCGCAGCTTAGTTAAGTAAAACGCAGAGCTTAAGTTTTGGCTTAAGTTTTTCGGGTTTCAGTCATTTAAAAAGTGTGGCTTAGCTTAGCTTAGCCAAGCATAAGAAGTGATTGTGAACAGTTTGTGGGTAATTAACTACTGTGAATGGATCGGAGATGTCAAATAGACAAATGTTTTGTTAGTGATGTGCCTAAATAATTTGTTTTTCTTTTCAATAAAAGAAGAGTGGAACATGTGTGAAGACAAAAAAAGAAGTGCAAATTTGAGCTCAGCTTAAACAAAAATGAAAAAAATTTCATCCGAATAATGCATAAAAAAAGAAAATATCGCTGCATTTAGCTGCTCTCAAGCAATGGGTATTGCCAGAGAACATTTCTATATGTTTATATACAATACATAGTACAAGGGGCGCTGGTCTTTAACGAGATTAATAAGTGAATTCCCCTCAGGTATGCCTTGCAAATTTGCCTCCATTGTAAGAGAGTAGATATTTATTGAGTAAAGCAATATTCCCACATAAGGAACAAAAAAATTATTTTGCATGGTTAGGTTCATGTCCATATATAAACTAGTTACATTAAACAAAAGTAATGTGCTAATGCTGGTAACATCGAATGATTAATTTTGCTCTGACAGTAGTTAAGCCAATACTTAAGCCACCAAAATCGGCGGCTTAAGTCATATCAACACTTAAGTGAAGTTTAGCTCTTAGGCGGGCACTGTGAAACACAAAGATGAGTTAAACCGAAGCTTAAGCTTTAATTGAGGCTTAAGCTCTCACTGTGAAACCGGGCATTAGTGTTACACCACCATAGAGAGTGACTCTCTTTTTTATAATTTGCGTGCACGGAGGGGTTATAATTATCCTGATACTGATGCTCAGGGCAGGGGCGGACAAGTTTTTGGACGCGGGTCGGAGAGCATATTTCTCTCAAAGCATCAAATCCTAATATATATATTTTTTTTTTTTCAAAACGCTTGGGGTAGTGTACTACGGGACAAACAAGCTCACATCAACGACAAATAAGTGGGGAAGTAGGAACATGTCAGGTGATCAGAGCTTCAAACCACACAAGTAAAGAGTCTAGATACTTGCTCGCTCATCCCGGATGAAAGATGGTGTCATGAACCCAAACTCGAATAAGTCATCTGAAGTCGCAAATACGCGAATATGAATAGGACAGGTTTCAACCAAGCAACAAATAAGTATGTATGTCGCTCAAGCTATTATGTTTATCCTTTCGCAGGGAACACAAGGAAATTGAAAGACTTCTGGGTAATAAAAAGAAAGGTTACTTCAAAGGAAAATAACTTGATGGCGTGCTGTAACTGAAAATATATGTATGTATTTGTTTTCTCCCTGCGGTTTCGATCGGATCATCTTAGAGCATCCTTTTTAAACGCGACTAGACTATGCTATGGGCGCCGTGGCGCAAGTGGTTAGTGTGTCGGATCACTGCGCGCGAGGTTCCATGTTCGAATCCCAGAAAACACCAAAAAGTTTTTCCACGGTCCCACCTCTCGCGAGCGTCTGTTAAACAGCCGAGAGTATTGTTGTCACGAAAAAGCTTCTCAAATCGCTCTTCGGATACGGCACAAAACTGTAGGTCCCTTCCATTTGTGTTAAGAAATATAACACCCACAAAACGAGTGGTTACGAGAAGCTATGCCCAGGCACTTAATGAGCTGTTGCGCCAAATATTTTTTTTTAGACTATGCTTTTACATAGAATAATGGACTTACGTTCTCGTATACATTGACAGTAAAGCTCATTGCCAGATAGCCAGTCGAGAACGTTAGTACGTTGAAAACTATCTAAGAAGCCACCGAACTAAATACAGGGAGAGAAACCAGGAAAAAAAAGCTATACTCGATAGGTATACTGTGTAATGTCTGGATCAACAATATTTTCAGCATCAGATCTATTTAAGTCACCACTATTATACGGATATACTACTCAGAACATGACAATCACTGTCATATGTAGGCCGTCATAAAAAAGGAAGGGAATGAGTTGTAATAATTTGAAACTCATTTCAGAAAATCATATACGATGCTACGATGGAGTTGTTGATTATCTAGGCTAACAGAAGGGTTGTAGGATATACATATGTAAAAAAGTAGATAACTTAATACACACATACTAAGTTTTGAGTCCCTGAATGTAAATAGCCACTTATAAATAAGTAAAGATGGTTCAATTATACTTTTTAAGCGGTGCACAATCTGGCACTTTGTTTTAGAAGACTGTTGAAAAAAATTACGTTCAGTATGCTTAAAGCGTACGAAGTAAAGAAATAAACGAAATTGGTGGTTTGGTGGCATGTGGATACATATATGTATGTATGTAGATGTCTATTGCGATTTTGCATAGGCAATTTGTATCGGTATTTGATGTTTGAAATTCAGATTCAATAATGTACGAGGTTTAGGACTTCATGTAGTTGATCATATTTTCAAACATTTTCCAAGATTGTACATACGTATATGTATTAAAGTAGAACTACATATGTAGAACGGTAACCCTAGTACTAAGACAATGGCCCTTATTCACTGTGCTAATGATCATTATATGTCTTAATTGCTAGAACTTTAGATGATGATGTTGCTTTGGCTGTCTCGGGAAAGCACTTAAATACTCTAAAAGAACTTCTACAAAACGCTTTAAACAAGCTCATTCACGGTTCGGTGTGGTTTGAGTGTAAACTCCCACAAAACTGAACTAGTACTCTTCTCCAGGAAATATAAAATTCCGTTAGTCGACCGTCCTTCTCTCAACAGCAAAATATTTGGGTCTCATCCTGGATAAGAAATTAAGCTGGAAACTTAATATTCAAGAAAGAGTAAAAAAGCTACAGTAGCATACTCGTATTTCTCCTGCAAAAAAACTATTGGGAATAGATGGGGTTTACAATCCCGAATCACTCACTGGCTCTACATCTCGGTCATTAGATCGATACTCAAATATCGGGGTGATTGTCTGGTGGACAGACTTAGAAAATGCTATAAATCGCGATTATCTAAGTAAGGTTCAGCGTACAGCTTGTCTGTGCATAAGCGAAGCACTACGTACAACTCCCTCTGCGACACTAGACATTTTGTTTCATCTGATACTCCTCGATATATTCAGCAAGCAAATGGCAGCGAATGCAACCGTTTGCCTTGAAACTACCCAACAGTGGTCAAAAAAAGAATTTGGCCACGCTTCCATTCTGAATAAATTAAAAATCTTTCCTGAAAACACGGACTACACTATCCCGCGTATAAATTTTGATAAGAACTTTCTCCTCACCATTCCTTCTAGATCACTCTGGGAGGGTGATGCATTTTTAGAAAATGAGTCAATTCACTTCTACACTGACGGGTCAAAAACCAAAGACGGAGTTAGTGGAGGTGTTTGCTCTGACAGGCTTAATCTTAAGCTCTCCTTCCGTCTTCCAAATCATTGTAGCGTGTTCCAGGCGGAAATAATGGCGATTAAAGAAGTCCACAAGAAAGGAGACCCTCTCAACTGCGCCAATTATAGAGGCATCAGTCTCCTCAACATCGCATACAAGATCTTTTCTGCGATATTGTGTGAACGCCTGAAACCTTTTATCAACAGCCTGATTGGACCCTATCAGTGCGGTTTCAGGCCAGGAAAGTCCACCATCGATCAAATCTTCACACTTCGGCAGATCCTGGAGAAAACCCAAGAATTCCAAATCGATACTCACCACCTCATCTATAGAGAAGAGCTTTATAGAGCCATGTCTAGTTTTGACATCCCTGCCAAACTTGTCCGTCTGTGCAGGCTGACGATGGAGAACGCTCGCTGCTCCATCAAGGTCGGTAATGACCTCACCGAGACCTTTGATGTCAAAAAAGGCTTTAGACAAGGTGAAGCGCTGTCATTTGAGTTCTTCAATATTGTACTTGAACGGATTGTGCGGAACTCACAAGCCAACAACAGAGGCACAATCTATTACAAGTCTGTACAACTGCTTGCATACGCCGACGATATCGACATTATCGGAAGAACTCAGCGGGCTGTCACCGGTGCGTTTGCAAGCATTGAGGCGGAAGCGGCCAAAATGGGTTTAGCGATAAACGAGGGCAAAACCAAGTATATGTATATGCTGTCAACAAGAAGGGAAAGCCAACACCGACGAATTGGACAGAACGTCACAATGGGCAGCTATAACTTCGAGGTAGTAAGGGACTTTGTCTACCTTGGCTCTGCTATAAATTCTACAAACAACATCAGCGCGGAAATCAAGCGAAGAATAACTCTTGCCAATCGCTGTTTTTTTGGGCTTATAAGGCAATTCAACAGTAAAGCCTTATCTCGAACAACTAAGGAGACTCTATATAAGACCTTGATCATCCCAGTCCTGCTTTACGGCGCTGAAACATGGACTTTATTAAAAGAGGATGAAGATATCCTTGGTCGCTTCGAGAGAAAAATTCTTCGTAAGATTTTCGGTCCCGTTTGCGTTGACGGGTTTTGGAGGAGAAGATTCAATCACGAGCTATACGAGCTGTACAGCGACATCGACCTAGTCAAAAAACTGCGTATTGGACGTCTGAGATGGCTAGGACATGTAGAGCGAATGGACACCAACGATCCGGCCCGCAGAGTCTTCGAATCTAACCCCGAGGGACGACGCAGTAGAGGGAATCATCGCCGCAGGTGGCGCGCACAAGTTCAAGGGGACCTCGACCAACTTGGAGTCCGCAACTGGAGGCAACTAGCTGAAGACCGAGCTAAATGGAGAGGCTTGTTGGTTGAGGCCCAGGTTCACCCCGAACTGTAGCACCATCTAAGTAAGTAAGTAAGTAGTAAAGAATGCTTATCTTGGCTTAAAAAACGTAATATCTGTTACAGATATCCGCATCTTTTCAGACAGCCAAGCAGCAATCAAATCCCTAGAATCGACCACTATAAATTCCTTAGTAGCTCTAGACTGCCGATCGTCTCTTGCGGAGATGGCTGAGCAGTTCAATATTCACCTGTGCTAAGTGCCGGGGTATAGGGACATTCCAGGGAATTACAAGGCCGATAAACTCGCCAGAATAGGAAGAACTATACCCAACCTGCCGGATAAATGCACCTTAGGTATACCAATCGCTACGCGCAAACTTAAATTTAAGCTGGATGCTGTCGAGAGTACAAAGCTAAGGAGGACGAATGGATCAACATGTCTAGCGACAAAACAGATTTGGCCGAAGCTGGATCTAAAACCTTCTAAGAATTTGATTTCTGTCAACAGATTGCTTATCGGCGCTATAATAGGTGTCATAACTGGACACTGTCTAATAGGCAAGCATGCTACAAGGCTAGGCCTCTTTGCGAACGATTTTTGTAGAAGCTGCATGGATGAAGAAGAGGAAAAAACTATTCCTCACCTTCTTTGTTTCTGCCCAGCTCTCTCCCGTAGAAGGAAGCTTCACTTAGGAGCCCCCTATTACAACGATTTAGGCGAGCTGATAGATATTGATATTAAGAGCCTCCTACGCTTCATAAGAAGCTCAAAATGGTTTTAACGAGTAGGTAGATAGATTTTCTCCCATGATCCACGTGGTATCACAATGTACCTATTATTGGTCTAAGTGTGTTGGCGATTCTTAGCTGGCAGCTACTTTAACCTAACCTAACCTAATCTAGAACTTTAGAGAACGCAGATTGGTATGGGTGTATAATTGCCTTCATATTTGAATGGACATAATAAAACATACATATGTATGTATATGAACGTAATAGATGCATATGTACTTATGTACATACTTTCCAAATTGGTTGGCTTCTAAATGCACTTTGATCTCAAAATAATTTTACTGTCATGTCATCGCCATAGTTGAACTTACAGTGTCAACGTAAAAAAGGGATAACAAAAATTGTGCAAACATGCATACATACATGCGTATTGGTATAAGGGCAACGATATACGACAAATTCCCATTAAATCATCGATTTTACTTTATTTATGATCAAAATCAATCCCACCCAATAGTCCCAGTACAATTTATAGGGTTAAAAACTATAAAAGAGAATCCAGCATCAATATTCATAACAAATTGTGGGTAAGTGTATCAACATTAACCTTTTGACACGTGTAAACATTAAAAATGAAACCCACCCTCTTCGCTGTAATTATACATAGGTGTAAAGACATATTTTCCCTGTCATTAAAGCAAAGCATTTTATGGCCCTTTTTCCGGACATCAAAACCCACACACACACACTTGTATCTATGATACACACAGCCTATTAAATTTTCATAACTGTTTCCGAGGTAGAATGCAAAAAAAAAAAACAAAGATAAAACGAACAAAAACCATGAACAAAAGAGTCGGACGGGAGCTCTGTAAATGCCGTTGGTCTTAAGAGAGAATTAGAGATGTTAAGAGAAGTTCTTTGTTTGATTTTTCTGATTCTGAATTCTGTCTAAAAAGCTAAACCGCATAGAACACGTATGTAACTGTGGATGTGTTGCGTGCTAATATGTATGAAAATTGGTGCGCGCTCCTGTTGTGTGGATTACATTCGGATTTATTGAAAGAGGGGGGCGCCATCCCGCGGAAGAGGGAACACACACGAACGCCTTAAGTGGATGTGGGTAGACAAATTATAATAATTTGAAGTTCGTTGAAGAAATGTTTATGATTATGAATTTTCTTGTTGCAAGAGAGTTGTTAACTGCTTAGACGGGGTGACACTCATAATGTAATGAATTTAAAGAGGATGAGCCGTGTGGACGGAGTTTTTTTTTTTTATTGTTTCCAGTTTTGCATTGCAATTCACTACAAGGAGTAGATAAAAAATACGTAATGTACAGTGATGTACAAAAATAATACTCAAACCCTTTTTTTATAGCTGCAGTTCAAGGAAGTAATTGGAGTACCAATGTTTTGCTATTTTGTACTTAAGGCAGTATTAAGTACAAAATAGCTCTCCAAATCGTACGTACATACGTATGTATGTATGTATCTATGTATGTACATTGAAAACCATGAAAGAGAATTCCATCAGCTGGCGATAGTACCTAGTCGAATACAGAAGAAAGTGTGAATTTGATAAAAAAAAAAGAAGGAAAAATTAGTGTGAGTGTACGTAACATGTTGGTTTTGGCGCGTGAAAACTTAACCACTCGTGAAATAGCTGAAAGACTGAAAACTTCTCAACATATTGTTGCATAGAATTAAAAAAAAAAATCCGTGGGACTGAAACAATGGAAGTGGAAAATCTTTTTTTGATATTAAAAAGCTGTCGGAGTTGTTTTAAACTTTCTTCGACAACAAAAACCATCTGGTCCGATCAACTGGTAAAAAAAGTTTATCAAACTTAGTCCGAAGAAGAATAAGAAAGGCTTTCGAGGTTTTAAACCAGAGTATGAATGAATTCGAATCCAATCCAAAGGAACTTTAGCTCCATCTGATTGTAAAAATTCGTGAGATTGGAGTGAAATTTTACATGTAAATGTGAATCCGAAAATCGAGTTTGAGAAAGAAGATGGGGAATTACCTCACAATGACGTCAGACAGTAAAGGAACAATATTTGTTTCTGAAAATCGGTTACATCAACAGCTCGGACAGTAATATTGCTGATTTTTTTATTCTTCTACTCGTATATTATTTTTGGTTACTGATTCGAGTAGAATCTAGAGATAATTGAGCGACGAGCGTCTACGAAAGGCTTGTGCTAAAAGCTGATGAAGTAATGTCTAAAAAATAATGTCGCCTCGACCTCCTATCACAATGTCGCTTCCACTTCGACCTCACGTTTTGCATTCGTAAAGGAAAACGTAACGCTTCGTAACGACACTAACCCGAGGCAGAAGATGAGATGAGCTGAACTTTTGCTTGCTAACAGCTGTGGAACAAAGGAAAAAAATGTAAACAAACACTCAACGCGCTCTCGAGGTGGATAGGACGTAACGAGAGCAAAGCCGAGGTCGAGGCGATATTGTGTCTTAAGCATTATGGTCTGGGAATGCTTCTCTGGAGAGGAAGGGGTCGAACGTGGTTTCTTACTTGAAAAATATCAACAGCGACTTATCTGCAAAATCTGTGCAATGAATTGTAGCTATCTACATATATATGTATGCTGGTCCACAAAGGATACGAAAAGATTTGATTCCATACAATTCTAGGATTTTAAGACTTTGGTTTGGACGTACAAAATATCTACTAAGCGATGGCGCTCCGCTTTCTCGTGCTAAATTTTTAAAATATGAACTTGAAGTCTCATCTTCGACATTCCAGGATCCAGGAGAAAATTATAGATCTACTAGCGGGTGCCCGGCGAGCGTTGCTTCGCCGAACAAAAAAAGAAAACAACTGTCAGGCAGGCGCCTGGGGCAACAACTGCCTGGCATAAACCTTGCTTTTCAGATATCCCCACAAAAAGAAGTCAGGAGCAGTCAAATCAGGCGACCGTGGAGGCCATTCAACATCACCATTTTTTTAAATAACTTGTTGTGGAAAGAGGTCTCGCAGTAATTCCATTGTAATCCTGGCTGTATGCGATGTGGCACCGTCTTGTTGATACCACATGTTAATCAATCCCAAAGCATGCAGTTGTGGCGTTAAAAAGTTTTCAATCATATCACGATATCGCTCCCCATTCACAGTTACCGTTACGCCGTTTTCATTTTCAAAGAATTGAGGTTGATGGATTGTTTTGAACACTTCCATAAACAGCAGTAATGTTTTCAGCCGATCTTGCAGTACGTTGTGACCCATGCTTGGGCCTATCACCTACAGACCCTCTTTCTTCGAAATTATTCACTACACGATAAATAGTGCGTTTTGTTGGCACGTTGTTTCTCCCAAAAATTTCACGTAACTTTCTCATCGTCACAGTAATCGATGATTGATTTTGATAAAATGTGTTAACGATTAAAACACGTTGGTTTATCGAACTGTCAAGACTAATGTTTACCAAAATGGCGGCAAAACAAAGTAGTATACGTTCCCGGCGGACACCCTGTATATATAAAAAAAATGAGTAGTAAAGTACTATAATGCGGGGTGGCAGTGGTGCAGTGGGTAGTGTGTTTGCTCGTTAACCGGTGTATGCAGGTTCAAGCCCCAGCGGGGAACAACAATCATCAGTCACCCGAGGAAATAAAGGAAAACGAATTACATCGAAATTTTCCAACTACTGCACCAAAGAAAGGTTCCTGCCTGGTAGTACAATGGACCAGAGAGAGAATGAGTGCTCTAAAAAAGTACTATAATATTAAAGCAGTCGGCAAACTGCTGGACCCATGGTACCCGTCGTGCTTTGCTGCGATGCGACTAACAAAAGAGCAATTTTTTAGTACTAAAGTACTATAATACTAAAGTAGTTGACCGATTTTGACTAAACTTCATAGGAATACTCTAGAGCCAATACTGAAGAATGCTTGAAAATTTGAGCTCAATCAGTTAAGTGGTTTCGGAGTCCATAGCATACAAACATAGGTACACACATTTTTTCCAATGAAAAAAAACACTTTCAGTTTTTCCCGAATTTTCCAATTTTCCGGGCAACTTTTCCAATTTTTCTTTCCGTAAAAACCTTATTACGAAGATTTTGAAAGTAAAATGAGCCAAATCGGTCCAGCCGTTCTCAAGTGATGCGATGACCAACGAACAGCATTTCATTTTTATTTATATATGTAGGTAGGTAGATGTAATTTCAATAAAAGGTTAGGACATGTACAGCGAATGGAAACCAACGCTTCAGCACACAGTCTTCGAATCTAACCCAGAGGGACAGCGCAGAAGAAGACCTCCGCGCCATAGGTGGCGCGCACACGTTCAATGGTACCTCAACCAATTTGGAATGCGTAATTGGATGCAATTAGGTAAAGACCAACCTAAATGGAGAGGCTTGTTGTTTGAGGTCCAGGTTCACTCCGCACTGTAGCGTTACTTAAGTAAGTAAATAATTGCACTAAAATTAGTTCGGTGGGTTATAAGCGGGGAAATGATTGCATTTGAGTCCCTTTTGGCGGGACATAGGGTAGAGTATCCGGACAGTGCTAGTATCCGGACACTACGTCGTTTATTTAAAAGAAATAAGCAAATTTTGCAGTTATAGTCTCAAACAACTACCAAATAACAATTCTTTATGTATTATACAACCAGATGCAAAGTTTTAAGTAAATGTAAGGTCTGCTGTAAGAGTTACACGTAAGTTTGTGTCTGAGGTCTAAGAGGACGGTAGTCTACTTCGTTTTTGTCTAAAAAAAATAGTGCGACAGCTTACATAATATAAGTACTTTAAGCATTATTCATAAATTTATTCTAATCGAAAATGGTTTGTTTTCATAGAAATATATATTACTTGTATGTATAAAATATAAAAGTAAAACATAACGTATTATTTTTGGTAAAATAATTGGTGATACTAAAACCGAAATTATAATTCTTTTCAGTTTCCGGACAGACTGTCCGGCTACTGAAAATGTGAGAAAAATGTCAAAATCTTATTTGAAAACTTTTAAATGATAACTAAGTATATTTAAAACGATTTGAAGAAAGAGAATTTTATTTTTTTCTCAGATTTTCAGTATCCGGACAGGGTTTACTGAATGAGAAACCGTCTGTCCGGCTAACGAAAAACAGGGTTCAGTATCCGTACAAAGTTATTTTGTATGTAATTAACGTACCTAGACTATTGAATAAGGTTTTCTATTATTAATATTTTTTTAAAGAATGGACGCAGATAACTTAACGAAGGCTTTGGAGGAAATAAGGACAAACAAATTAAGCGTAAGGAAAGCAGCTCTTAAATATGGCTTGAGTAAATCAACGTTGCATGATCGATTGAAGGGCAAGCGACTTATTGGTGAGAAATCAACAAAAAAAGCGTCCAGATCCTTACTTAACCGTCGAAGAAGAAGTACAGATTGCCCGGTGGTGTGCCGACTTATGTAAATGTGGTTTTCTAGTACAGAAGATAATTAAAGACACGAAGAGAAAAAACCGTTCAAAAATGACCGGCCAGGGAAAACATACATGCGAACATTTATGAAAAGAAATCCTTCATTAGCAATAAGAGAAGGTGAAAATATTAACAAGGGTAGAGCAATAGACATCCAGGAAGTCATATTGAAATAATTCAGTGATTTTAAAGATTATTTAAAAAGTCTTAACCAGGAATACATTATAGATGACCCGTCAAGAAACTTAAATGGAGGCGAAAGCAGCTTTTGCCTCTGACCGAAAAGTGGTTAAGTCACAGTCCACAAAGGATACAAAAACGTGTACCAAATCTTTGCTGGAAATGAAAAAGAAACGCTAACGGTTCTGATTGTTTTTTCAGTCGATGGTAAATTGTTTGAGCCAATGGTGGTATTTCCATACCTACGTCCACCGAAAGATATTGTAGAGACTTAGAGAGTATGCCGAAATCTTGGTTCTTAGGAAGAACTGAAAGTGGAGATCGATGCGAAGCGAATCGTTTTTCAAGTACGTCGCTAACGGTGTACATCAACGCTTATTGGCAGATAAAGTGGAACGGTCAGTTATTTTCCTTGTGGATGGGCACAAATTACACTTAACTTTAGAGCTCAGTGAGTTTTGTAGCAAGCAGTAAATAATTTGATATGCGCTACCACCAAACACTGCCCATATCATGCAGCTAGAGGACGTTAGAGCGTTTAAGCCACTGAAATCCGATTGGAAGCAGACTGTACGCGAATGGTAATCGAATAATCTGGGAAAAACAAACTTCTGCCCACTTTTTAATGAGGCAATCATTAAATATAAAGATGTGGTGACCACCATACAAAATGGTTTTCGCAAATGTGGGTTATATCCACTTAATCCAACAGCTGTTGATTTCTCGAAATGCGTTAAGAATACTGCTGAAAACTTAATAATTGCTCAAGCTCCACAATCACCCAGTTCAGCTCAATCCAATTGACTAGATTTAGAATTACTGGGGAAGTTATACTCGTAGAGTCATTATCAGAGCAGCTAAGAAATGTTAGAGTTGATGTTGATATCGTCTTTTATCATTTCGTTTCTGATCATTTATATTTCCAACACAAAAAAGAGTTTCAATTTCACCAAAACTTCTGTGTCCGGATACTAAAATAAAAGTGTCCGGACACTAAATTCTACCGTCCGGATACCAGGGCAAATCGTACTTTTTGAAAAACATAATTATATATTATACGTAGTCATTTCATTGCTTTTAGTCCTATACAATATCATCAAAAAATATCTACACTTTTAGAAACAATATAAATATTTACTGTAGTCTTCGTAGTAAGAAAATAAAGTTAAGTTGAAGTTGCGAAATGTGTTGACTGTCCGGCTACTAGTGCCTTTACCCTACATACATATACAGGGTGTCCGCCGGGAACGTATACTACTTTGTTTTGCCGCCATTTTGGTAAACATTAGTCTTGACAGTTCATATTTGGCAGTCGTGAAGTAGACATGTGGCAAATTTATTATGGAAAAATATTCGATAAACCAACGTGTTTTAATCGTTAAAACATTTTATCAAAATCAATCATCGATTACTGTGACGATGAGAAAGTTACGTGAAATTTTTGGGAGAAACAACGTGCCAACAAAACGCACTATTTATCGTGTAGTGAATGATTTTAACGCCACAACTGCATGCTTTGGGCTTGATTAACATGTGGTACCAACAAGACGGTGCCACATCGCATACAGCCAGGATTACAATGGAATTACTGCGAGACCTCTTTCCACAACAAGTTATTTAAAAAAATGGTGATGTTGATTGGCCTCCACGGTCGCCTGATTTGACTGCTCCTGACTTCTTTTTGTGGGGATATCTGAAAAGCAAGGTTTATGCAAACAAACCAGAAACGCTTGAGCAACTCAAACAAAATATTCGTGATGAAATTAATGAAATACCGCGTGAAATGTGTGAGAATGTAATGAAAAATGTGCTCAAAAGGGCTCGCATTTGTGAGACTAGCAGAGGCGGACATTTACCTGATATTGTATTCCATACATAATTGCCGACATTAAATAAAACATTTATCAATATAAGATCCATTCTCTTTCCTTTAATCAAAAATTATGAACAAACAAAGTAGTATACCTTCCCGGCGGACACCCTGTATATGTATGTATGTATTATTCTCACTCTTCACTCTAAACATATCATGAGATATCTGAACAATCCAGCTGAATTCAGACTACAGGCAACTTTAATTGGCACCGTTGCAGACATATGTACAATGTACATATGTACATACATATGAACATGTATTTATTGATGACTAAACCTACTTGAAAGACGCCGCATGATAGTTCCAGTGAAATTCAACTGTCTACTTCCTACCCTTCCTAGAAATGTTTAAAAACTCATAAGATTCGTCATCAAATAAGCGAATGAATAGATACCCCACTATAATAGAGATTTAACAACTATCCAACTGGCTAGAAGTATAATGATCACAAATTCCAAAGATACCCCTCTCCACACAGGGCGGTGGCATTTCCAAAAACCATTTCTCCCCATTATACTTTGTCAACCCCACTTTGATTTATGAAACTAAAACGTGATGCAACTAAAAATCTTCACTACTTTCCGTACACACAATCGTTTATTCAATCAAAAGCAATCAATTTTGTTTTTTTTTTTTTAAATAATACATTTCTGGGTGTAAAATCGCCACAAACTTAAAATTCAATCGGCCATAAAATCCGATAAAAGATAAAAACAAAACGAAGCCATAAAAAAAAAGACGAAAACGAAAAAAGAATGAAAGAACGAAAAACGATCGTGTGCCTTCTGTCACGACACAGCGGCATAAACTTCATTATTACATCGCCAACACTACGAGCGAACAACAAACTCATCACGCATACAAATGAACAACACACACTGAGTTGTGACGGAGGTGTGGGGAACTAGGGGCGCCGATGCGGCTATAAATCAAGAAAAGTTAGTCGCCTTTGCCTCGCAACCGCCCATAACTAGGGTGCATAACTTTTGTTTCATAATTTCTATGCTCGGACCTGGAAATTATGAGACGGAAGAACTTTTGACTTTTCAGAACGAATTAAGCTCTTTTTTTGCAGGAAATTTACCGCGGGGTTATAACAAAAGATACACAGCAGTCTACCTTATACAGTGGTAGAATGTATCTCATGCGCTCATAAATTTATCGGATGTCTGCGAGCCAGAGTGGAGGCGCACACAAATAAAAAAAAAAGAAACCGATCGTCACATCAATAGCGGGATTGTCCGGTGTTCTTTGTGTGACTCAATCGCGGATGATACGCGCAACAATAAAAAACTGGATGTGGGGAATTTCCACATCCATATCCAGGTTTTTCTCGAATTCATTTGATTGCGGATATATCTATGTACATCTAAGTGTAGATACCCCAAGAAGCAGTCAATTGTCGTGCGTTAATTAATCACAAACACTTCTCAGTCACGAAAACCAGGTGATTTGGCACATATGTCAGTTGCCTGTGAATAAGGACATGGAAAAAATCAATAAACCACCCACTATACAGTCAGTCATTCATAACCCGCCCCAACTTTAATGACTTTCTTGGGAATTTCATCGTTCACAAACGAACGAACGAGTGTGTGTTGGTTGCTGTGTGGGAGTGCTTCGGTGTAATGATTCGCTTCGCAATGGAACCGTTTAATTGGAATAAAACGGTTCTCGATCTTTGTTTAACTTATACATGCTCTACTGCTGATGACATATTTTTCATTAAAGGATTTCTGCCTTGAAGGTGTTTTGACAGGTTTGCAGTGGATTAAGCGTAGATGTTAGGGATTTGATGGGGCTTTGATTGGCGCGCTGTGTAAATGACTAAAAGTGGATGTAAAGAGCTTTTGTGCAATTTGGATATCTAGCAGGTAGCATGAACGGATATTCACATCTGTTTAACACCATGAAGCCCACAACATTTCTAGAGAAATTTCTTCTTTCCAAGTTTCTCAGGGATGTACATACATATGTAGGCGTGATGACATTTAATCCACAAGAGTGTGGTCGTTTTCTAAGGCAAAGAATAATTTGTTGTGACTTTGCTTTGGAAGAGAAAGGCTAGTGATAAAATACGGGATTACAAGGACAAAAGGGAAAATTAGAAAAAATGTCCGCAAAGAAAAAGCGCCATTCTTAGATTGATAGGTCATAGGGGTAAGGTGCATTGTTATGTAAACAGATTTATTGTGCTCCCCAGACCTGGAGCTCTACTTTATATCGGTTCTGTGATAAAAGGCAGACGAAAGTTAGAAATTTTGAGTTTTTGGCATGTGAACGAGCTTGCAAGCAAAGCTCGAAGCAATACCTCGAAATTGACAGGGGTAGCACGGTCGGACCAGACCTAGGAGCAATGTGATAACCATAAAACTAAAATTGTTCTGGGTGACTTGAACGCAAAGCTGGGGAAGTTAGATATCTTTCGTGGTATAGTTGAAAAACATCACCTACGCGAAAAGATATCCGGCAACGGACTTAGGCTAATCGACTTTGTAGTCGATACTTTATAGTACCAAACAGCGATTCTCTTGTCTCAGAACCCAAAAGAGAACATGGCGGTCTAATGACCATGTAACCGATAACCAAATCGATCATATTACGATCGACTTACGGCACTCATCCAGTATATTGGATGTCCCAAAATGTCGACGAGCCTAAGTAGATTCGGACCACTACTTGCCAAGCCAAGGCACGAATGCAGATTTCAAGTGCGAAACGGAGCCAACGAAATACTGTGAGAAAGTTTGACGTCGCGCGGCTGCAATCGAAAGAAACCGCCAGTGCCTTTGCCGATCGAGTATCCCTTAATATCCAAAGAAGCCCTAAAACGCCAGCAGCAAGTGCAGATAACCAGTGGCAACGATGCCAATAAGCCATTACAGATGCTGCTCCTGATGTTTTTCCGACCATCACAAAGAAATTTATACAGCGACTGAGATGGCTTGGGAATTCAGAACGGATGGAAACGAATACTCTGTTCCGGAAAGTCCTCAAATCTACTCTGAAGGGTCGAAAATAGAGGGTGGGCTCACCTTAGGTGGCGCGAACAAGTAGAATGGGAGGGGATTGTTAGTTGAGGTCCAGGTCCACCCAGAATTGTAGCGCCACCTAAGTAAGTAGTACGGTCGGAAAGTGCACCTTAGATGACGCCCTACATTAGATTTACATTTTTAGATTATTTCAGATTATTTGATTACATGGTTGTACACGTATTCCTAAATATCAAATTGTATAAACCGCTCCAAAGCAATCCATTCACAATATCATAGGAGCTCTCGATGGAAAGCGATAAAGTGAAATAAAGTGAACAACATTTTTTCTTTTGAGATTGTGAAGATCACATAGGATTGGAATACTGTCCTTATGAGAAATATAACTTTGCGAAAGTATAACACCGCCCTGCCTTAAAAAATGTTAAATGGAGAGTTTTTGCCTAAGATACTGCAGTCTTCCATTCTCGAAGCTCCCGGGCACACTACTTCTATTTACGCAGAACAAGTTTTCTGACAACCATGATTACTTGGGTTTTGTATCGAAGGTTCAGTCTTTTTCGTCGTCTCGAACATCTGGGCTGTGATTCGAACCTCTTCTTTGCTGAAGCACTGCTTGTCTATTCGCTCAACGTGGCCGAGCCAATGTAATCGATGTATCTTAACTTTTTGGACTGCATCCACATCGTGGTGTAGTTTACGAGTATTGAGTTCGCGATTACACATATCTTCTCTTCTACCATATTTGCCCTCCTCTCAGTGCGGGACCGTTCAGATTTTAATTCAGCTTCGGGTAATGTGCGCGGTGCACAGCTTCCTTTGCTTTATTTATAAACTGGTTCTTTGCTTGTAGGTTGAAATATTTCAATATCCATGCCTAACTTTGACAGCCGATTATGTTTATGTTTGAAATGACAGTGCTGTCATTCGGTAAAGACAGCGTTCTGTCATAGCTGCCAATTAATTATGGAAAACTACACGCTTCAACAACGTGTGAACATTTTGAAAATCTATTATAAAACTTCGTGGTCTGTTCGTCAATCGATGAGCGAGCTATGTCGAATTTATGGTCGGCGCATTTTTGGCTGATTGGAGTCGTAATCAAAATTGTCGGATCTGGGTCAATGCCAATCTACAACAATTTCAGGTGCTTCCTTTCGATGTTCATATTTTGAACGTACTCAAATAAAGTGTCGACAGACCTGTTTTAATAATTATCACGAAATTCAGAGTTGTTGAAGGCAGCTTACTGCATCGTTTGAGAAAGTAGGTGAGAAGCATCTCGTAGCTTTGATAGCCCGACACCTGACCAGCATAAAACATGATTTATAGTGTATTCGCTTTATAAACCCTATATTTTATATCAGACTGTTAATGTTTCTAAAGTTGCTCCGAAGACCAAGCAAGAATAACCATGGCTTGCAGGGAGCAGACAATACCCCGAACTTGTTAAAGCAGACAAATTTTCTGAGTTTCAACACCACATTTAGAAAGTGGTATACCACGTATTCACATGGTATAGCAGTCACGGATTAGAAACTGCGTACTCACAGTTTCCACATTTAAAACTCCGCAAGAGGATCGGGTCTTTCCTTATTAAAAAAACCAAATTGATTACATTATGTTTGACGAAAGACACTCGTTCAATATATCATATTTGCTATTCGTGCTGTGCAAGAAACCAAAATAGACTCAGACAATTATGGCCTGTTTCCATTGGTCAATCTGCACTCAGTGCATGTCAGAAGAGAGACGTCGGTACGGAGCGCATATAAACTTATCTGTAAGTAAATATACTCAGATGAAAAAGTTGGCCCGTTGAATAGAACCTTAGCGTCGTTTAGCAAAGCTCTCTCTCGAAAAATTAACGTGACTGTTCCGGTCCGGCACTATGTCTTTAACTATCTTTCCAATTAGATCGACTGTGTCCATTTTCCGTTTTCTATATTTATGTAGGTATATATATTTAATACAAGAAACTCCAGAATGTTTTTGAAAATGCTAGACTTTCATATGAATTGTTTTCTAAACTAGTCAAGAGAACTCTGGGAATGGACTGTGGAACAAACTGCTGTGGATGATGACAGTTGTGGTGTTGCCACATTTAATTCCTTGATAATGCAGTGCGAAAAGTACTTTCGTGTAGTATCTACAGAAATTACTAAGTCGTAGCAAGAACAAAACAGTGTATGTATTTTTTCTTGAGAGTCTTCGCCTAGGTCCGAATTTTTGACTTTTTCAATTTTCATTGTGCTCCTCCCAAAAAAGTAGCCGACATGGTATACAGTCTTACGGCATTCCACTTTACTCTTTCTAATATGTTTCCTCCGCTATCGTTCCCCATTGACATTAAAGAATGAAAAGCCATCTGTTGGAAACTGTTGCTGGCTAATAGCCCCGATAACAATCCTCGACGCATTTATCCCCATTAAAGCATAGCAAAAGGCTAAAATAATTAAGTAACTCTAATAACAGGTTCCTTTCCTTCCCCGCAGTGGGAATATTGATGGAACAGAATCGCCATGCACAGACCTTTGCTTTGCCTCTCTTTCCGTCCACTAATGTCACTGCTGAGATCATAATTTCTCTCTTCGTACAAGGTAATGTAATTGCAGAGTGAAAACAAACATGAATAACAAAAAAAAAAAAGGAAAAAGAAACTAGAACCTCCAACAAAATGTGTTAGTTTACTTAACTAAATTATCACAAACCACTCCGCCTCCAGTTGGGCACAGCTAAAATCCTTTCGTCACGCAATGTGACTTCTGGAGCTAGCCTCCCCATTTCTAGCCCCCAACCTCTCGCAAATTAAATACAGCAATTGATAGTCATCGTCTCTATGAATAACTAATTTATATATTTATTACAGGAACACATTTTCGGCATCCAAAGTCCTCTTACCTTTGTCCTAAATTGTTATGATCTCCGTGGAGAACGTTGAGCAGTGCATTTGCTGACCTGTGAATAAGTTAAGGACCTTCTCCTTCTAGGTCAGAGGTAAAATCGATTAAACCGACACGAGAGAGAGGGGGGGGGGATTGTGTGTGTTTGTGTGTTTGCTTCCTGGCTTGTGCCTTGGAGAACATTTTTGCGTGACTATCAAGGCGTATTATGCTTGTGTGTAGGAATGTGTAAGTATGTATTCCAATCGAGTTACACTTCCCATTTGAATGACAATGAAAGCGAAGCAAAGTCAAGGAATGTGTAGAGTAGCTGGGGGTAGTTGCGTGATGTGGAGCGGAATATATACAAAATTCTGGAAGGAAACGTCAGCCACTTTGGTTTATGGTTCAATTTAAAAATTGAAATTTGATAACTCTCCGGTATTTAGACGTACAATTTGCCTCGTGTCAGGTGGGTTAAGCGATTTAGTTGGCGTGTGTCAAGCATTCGAGAAAACGTGGCAGTTAGTTTGTCTGTTTAGGGAAAATTTGTGTTAGGTTTGGTTATGTTCATCTTTTGCCTCCTTAGAAACCACGACGCTAAGTTGAAACCACTCAAAGGGGTTTTTTGAAAGTACTCAGCCTTTCATTAAATGTGTACGAGTTGTAAGTCCTTTCGTCCTATATGACTCGAGGAGTTGCAAAGATGGTTGTAGAAAGATGCAAATAGCCATAAAAGCTAGATCTACGCAGCCCCGTCAGACTCTCTGATGAGGTCCAAGCAGAAGCAAAAGCAAAAATGGCAAACTTAGCTTCAATTCTGCCAATACCACATGATGATATTAACACTTTTATTGATACATGCGGATATGCTGTCGGTATAAAATCGAACCGCTGAAGATCGAAGAGTTCAAGATTCTTTGCCCAAATCACAATATGAATTCAAAAGAATCCTTACGGTTTTACCAACCGGAAGTGGAATAACTAAAAAAATTGAGCAAGCAATTCTAGTGATAGTTAACACCGAAAGGGAATTACTCCCTATAAGAAAGTCCGGTCAACGTAAATCAAAATTGAATCAGCAAGCTTTAACAGTGGCAAGCAGGTCCTTGAGGTACTTTGAAACTAGCCTCTTTCACCAAATGTACCTATTTATGTCCCCACCAAAAAACCTTTTCAAAAACAATTCGAAAATATCTTATTTGGGTGGAGACGGTGTAGTGGTAACGTCATCGATTGCCACGCTATTGGTTCATGGTTCAAATCCTGCTGTCGGCTAGCATTTATTTATGTATTTGTCATGAAATAAAGAGTCAATTCGATCAATTGCGATAGCTTGTGTGAAAACTATTGCAAAGGTATAACACTGGCAGTAGGTTGGTCATATGGCTGGAAAAATTGTTCGCTCTGTTAGATGATTGATATTCATATGACACTAGGCGGTCGGAAAAAAAAACTGTAAGTCAGAAGAAAAGACAAAAATGTCCGCAGTTATCTGGACGCGATTCCCGGAGTTTTTCTGAAACCTAAACATCTGAGTTTCAAACCACTACCCCAATCTTTCTTTCTCTATATCCTTTACAACGCCCGTATTGTGTATAAATGTTTTAACGGTATTCCCCTTGAGTCATAACGTTTCATAAACATTTAGGAAATTTTGTTTTTCCGAAATGTTTCCCAATTGCTTGACCGTAACTTCCGTACGAGCATCCCTAACCGGGATGTATGGGACACTTCCTCCCCTGTCGATGGTAGTTCGGTTCACTTCTTTACAGATGGATCTAAGACGGAGGGTGGAGTGGGTCAGCTCAATCTGAACATCTCTTTCCACCTCCCTGATCATTGTAGCGTTTTCCAGGCGGAAATCATGGCGATTAAGGAAGCCCTGTTCTGGCTGAAATGTAATGTATTATCTGTCAGGGATATTAGCATTTTCACTGACAGCCAAGCGGCAATCAAGTCCCTGGAATCGTTCTCCTTCACTTCAAAGGCTGCCTGGAAGCAGCTGGTGTGGAAGCAATCAGCAGCTCAATGCCCGCAACCATCCAAGACCATTGGTGTGCTGTGAAAAATGTTTTTACGTCTGGTGCTGAAAGAATTGTCGGTCGATCGCAGGGAAGACATAGGGCGTGGCTTTCCGAGGATACCTGGAGACGGATTGACGAACGAAAACAGCTGAAAGCTCGCGTTGCAGCTACCCCAGTAGCAGGGAGAAGCGAGCTAGAGTCCCTATGTCGCATGAAGATGAGAGAAGTTCAGCGTAGCGTACGACGTGACAAGCGCAACTACATCAACGCGCTGGCTACAGAAGCAGAAGAAGCTGCACGGAGGTGCGACAGCAGGAAAGAGCTGACAGGTGGTCGCAGCTCCAGCCAACACCCAGTGAAAAGCCTAGACGGCTCCTTGCTCATTTCGGATGAGGACCAGCTCAAGAGCTGGAAAGAGCATTTTGCTACGGTTTTGAACCGTGTATTCGCTAGCGATATGCTCCCAAATCAGACTGAGATGCCCGAGGTGAGAAGTTCCCGAATACACACCACGACTCCCAGTAAAGATGATATCATTACCGCGATCAAGGCACTCAAAACCAACAAGGCAGCTTACGAGCAGCGCCAACAACATCGGCTGAGCTTCTGCTTCCACTTATAGATAAAGCTTGGGAAGCTGAGAGCTTTCCTAACGAGTGGAAAAAGGGAATGATCGTCAAGCTTCCTAAGAAAGGAAATTTAATCGAGTGCGGAAACTGGAGGGGTATCTGCGTGCTGCCTGCTATAGTTAAGATAATAGCTAAAATCATCCTTGAGCGAATCAAACAACATCTCGAAGACACACTCGATGCCGAACAAGCAGGTTTCCGCTCTGGATCCTCCTGTGCCGACCACATCAACACCCTGCGGATTATCATCGAACAGTGTCTTGAATATCGATCGCCACTGCACCTGCTGTTCATCGATTTTGAGAAGGCGTTCGATAGCGTCAACAGGGAGTTCATTTGGCGTACCTTACGCAGGAGAGGTATTCCCGATAAACTAATTGCTGTTATCAAAGCTACATATGAAGGCTCCAAATGTCACGTTCTGCACAGGGGAAGGTTGTCTGTGGAATTTGAGATCAAAAGTGGGGTAAGACAAGGCTGTATCCGTTCACCAATATTATTCCTATTGGTCACTAGCGATGTGCTTCATTCAGCTTTGTCGACGGGAAACGGAGGAATTCGATGGACTCTCACATCTCAACTGAAACATCTTCACTACGCAGACGATGTATGCTTACTCTCCCACAGAATTATGGACCTCCACCAAATGACAGCAGATGTGGAGAGGGAGGCAGGTGTCGTCGGGCTGAAAATTAATACGACAAAAACTAAAATTATCAGCCTTGGAACTAACTCATCGGCTCAAATATGCATTGCTGAACAACCGGTAGAGAGAGTACAGGACTTCCTGTATCTTGGGAGTATTGTCTCGACCGATGGTGGAACCGAACTGGATATAGCCAACAGGATCGCCAAAGCAAAGTCCGCGTTCGGGATGTTGTCCAAAATATGGCGAAGCAATGCAATCAGTTTGAGCACCAAAATAAGACTGTTCCGCTCCAACGTTGAATCCGTGCTGTTATATGGTTGCAGCACGTGGAGAGTGACCACTACTATCACCAGAAAGCTGCAAACGTTTGTTAATAGGTGCCTGCGCAATATCTTAAGGATTTTCTGGCCCAATCGTATCTCTAACGAACACCTTTACGAGAGAACGGGTCAGGAACCAATAGGCACAACTATCCAACGACGGAAGTGGCAGTGGATTGGTCATACGTTCCGAAAGGGTGACAGTTCCATAGCGAACCATGCTATGCAATGGAAGCCTTTCACTCAGGATGGCAGAAGACCTGGCGGTCCGAGGAGAACATGGTGCAGAACAGTCGAGAAGGAGGCACGGCAGTTAGGGAAAAGTTGGGGAGAACAGACACATTGCTAGAAACCGTACACGATGGCGCGTAGGCGTAGTAGAGGCTTTAGGATCCGCAAGGGGATACAGGACATAAGTAAGTAAGTAAAATCTGTTTTGAAATCTTCACCCGAATCCGTTTTTGGTCCACCGTCAGCAAACGCGACACCCATCTTGCCGATAATTTTTTCATGCCCAAATGGTCATGCACGATTCGAATGACGGTATCATTTGAAATTGCTACAATCTGAGCTATCTCACGAACCTTGACCCGGCGATCGTCCAACACAATATCGTTGATTTTGTTGACCATTTGTTCCGTTGTAACATTATTTGGGCGTCCTGGGCGCTCAGCGTCTTTTGTGCTCGTATGATCGCAACGAAATTTAGTGAACCCTTGTGTACCATTTCATGAGAGGGAGCAGAGTCTTCATAATATTTTTTAAGTCTGTCTTTAGTCTCTTTAATGATTTTACCGCGCAAGTAGTGCTTTATCAAAACACGAAACTCACTTTTCTCACAAATCAAAGTTCTTTCGATTAATGTAAAAAGCTAGGTGTTTGTAGGATCCTTTTTAATTTTTTTTTGTCTATACTGAGAAAGAAAAAAATGTGTCAGAAAAAAAATCATCTATGCTCTTGCATCAAAGTCACTGACTTATCGAACAGCCCTCATAAATATGGATGTACTATGTACTGTGAAATACATAATGTACATAAAAGCTCAATTGTTTGAAAATCAATTAAAGGCCTCTCCGATGCTGTTTGGCGGATTTGTGCTTGAATTTTAATGCCAAACTCCTTTATAGCAAAGAAAAACCGCTAAATGGCACTCTACAGATGTCACTGATTACCACCTTCACAGAAAAATCAATGTCATTACAAGGCTAGATCCTTTATTATTAACCTACACGCAGCAATCATCTTCAACTGGCTATCATTTGCACCGAATTTCATCCCCAAGGAATATGAAAGGCAACAGATGTTCCAGTATTCACATGGGAGTCGCCAAACCAGCTCTTAAACACAAGTACACTCACACCATGGTTATGCGTCTCCTACCACTTTGTGAGCTACACATCTTCGCCTCTGAAAACTCATCTTTAACTAGCCAGTAAAACTCGAACTTCACGTAGTCATTGACATCCTACCATTGTCCTTTACACATAATTTCGACTTAAATCGGTTGTGTATTTTCGGCGATGGCATTCGATCGGCCGTCCGTTGAACTGTCAGGACATGACCTTTTTTTTGCCTTTTTTTCCAATGTTCACGACATATTCTCGTTATTTTCGTCTGTCGTTTGTTTGTCGAATTCAACACGAAATCTTTTTTAATTTTTCTGCTCAAGTTTTCGATTCTTTTTTTGTTGTTCTTATCCTGGCAAGTTATACTGATTCAAGGATATTTCTTGGCGGGACTCTATGGGTACAGTGAACTTTTAAATAAAAGATTTTTTTTTGTGCACAAAAAAATAAATGTTAACCCTATCGTGTTGCAGTAAAAGGGTTCAGTTTCGTAGGGAAACACAAACAGTAAAGGGAGTTGTGACGTGACGTGCTGTGCATTGGGGTTAAGTTTAGAACTTGATTTTGAAGAGCAATTCGTCGTCCCATTTCCGTTACTGAAATGGGAAGTACTTTCAATTTAGATTTCTACTAATTAGTAGGGGGTGCGTTTTTCTTATACCGTTTGACAAGGCACTGACGCTTTTGCTTACAGCGGGCTTGGTAGGAGTACCTATCTTTCTCGAAACCTGTTCGTAAATGCAGCTTATTTTTATCTTGTCCCGCAAGGTGAGCAGATTGCAAGAAAGCTTTGCAAATTTACCACAAAACTGGGATTGAAATTTGGAAACATTTCAGGAATTAGGATGGAATTAAATGCGCCAGTGGTCAGCCCTGAACCCCATTTTCACAAAAAATCATATATGGTAAAATGAAGATCCCGTTTATTAGACATAAGTTCATCTGACTAAATGATAGAGATGAGTCGGTGTATGCACTCTACTAAGTCATCTCTAGCTGCTTGAATAGTTCAGCCGGTAAGCCGTTCAGCAGCCTTGTTCGGTTTTTAGCTTGGATTGCTCCCCACTCTCTCCATTTTTATCAGGTGGACAGAAATTTCGACTATCATTGTCTAGGTTGAATGTTTCATTATATGTACCTGACAGCGGATCATCGTCGCAGTATGAAGATTACGTTGTTGAATATATCTTCGAGTTCTTTAGGTTCTTCGGGTACTTCGGGACGCTGGTACTGGTTGAATCGGCGGTGATCCTCTCCTTCACCTGCTTCGTAGAAGTAGTTTGTTGTAGCGGCTTGATGAAGTTCGCACTATCTTTCACACTTTCAACGCCTATGGAACTCAGAAGGGGTGTATGAATTATTTTTGACTGCTTCGTGGAGTCTCTGTCTCTTTTGTAGGGGACTACTGCGGCACACTCTAACTGCCACGTATGCACTTTTACGTATTTTTTTCGCGGATTTATATTATTTTTACTAAATTACCGCATGACCCAGCTTGGGCGCCGATTACTCGCAGAAAAATATAAAAATATTTTTTAGGAGGCTATGCTTCTTTATTGTATTTATATTCTATATCCTCCACTTAAAAGCAAAATACAATTTAATCTTACAGTACTACTGATACTTGTTCAAACCTTATCCGAATCTTCAAACTATTCGCATATCTGAATACATAAGTATGAAACAGTTAAGATCTTGTACTTAAACGTCTAAGGATCTACAGAAATCCAAGAATTAACAACGGCTAACACAACATAATTAGTGAAAAAGAAATGGGACCTCCTAATAACCTGGTCCTGGCGAGTGCATGCAGCAAAACAAGAGGCATACAAAGCGGCGCTGCAAAGGAAAACGAGAGCTGTTCGTGAACTCTACGAGCAAAAGAGATGGGAAGAACATCGGCTTCTCCAAAAGAAGAAGAAAGAGCATGAGAAGCGCGCGTTCGAGAATATTGACATTTTATACTCCAGGAACAATGTACGGAAGTTTTACCAAAAGGTAAAAAGAACTTAAGAGACAAGCAATGCCCGTACAGAAACCTGTAGAGATGAGAATGGAAACCTCGTAGTAGAATCACAGTCGGTGCTGAGAATATGGAAAAACTACTTCTGCAGACTGTATAACGGCGACGAAGACCAACATCCCACTGACAGGCAGAATGAACCATTCAACATAAACGATGATAGTTAATATTTCCGTCCGCCTGACCAAAACGAAGTATGAATTGCAGTATCCAAGCTGAAATCTAACAGGGCTGCTGGACCTGACGGCTTACCGGCCGAACTTTTCAAGGCAGCTGGTGATGAATTGGTAGAGTGCATACACCAACTCATCTCTAAGATTTGGTCAGACGAGTGTATGCCTGATGAATGGAACCTCAGCATCGTTTGCCCGATCCACAAGAAAGGAGACCCCTCAACAGCCAATTATAGAGGCATCAATCTCCTCAACATCGCATATAAGATCTTTTCTGCGATATTGTGTGAACGCCTGAAACCTTTTATCAACAGCCTGATTGGATCCTATCAGTGCGGCTTCAGGCCAGGAAAGTCCACCATCGATCAAATCTTCACACTTCGGCAGATCCTGGAGAAAACCCAAGAAGTCCAAATCGATACTCACCATCTCTTTATCGATTTCAAGGCCGCCTATGACAGCATCTATAGAGAAGAGCTTTATGGAGCCATATCTAGTTTTGACATCCCTGCCAAACTTGTTCCTCTGTGCATTGTAGTATATACTGTCAACAAGAAGGGACAACCAACACCGACGAATTGGACAGAACGTCACAGTGGACAGCTATAACTTCGAGGTACTCGTAGTGAGGGACCTTGTTTACCTTAGCTCTGCTATAAACTATAAAAACAAGATCAGCACAGAAATCAAGCGAAGAATAACTCTTGCCAATCGCTGTTTTTTTTGGCTTGTACGGCAATTCAACAGTAAAGCCCTATCTCGAACAACTAAGGAGACTCTGTATAAGACTCTGGTCATCCCAGTCCTGATTTACGGCAGTGAAACATCTACTTTATTAAAATAGGATGAAGATATCCTTGGTCGCTTTGAGAGAAAAAATGTTCGTAAGATATTCGGTCCCGTTTGCGTTGACGGGTTTTGGAGGAGAAGATTCAATCACGAACTATACGAGCTATACAGCGACATCGACCTAGTCAAAAAACAGCATATTGAACGTCTGAGATGGCTAGGACATGTAGAGCGAATGGACACCAACGCTCCGGCCCGCAGAGTCTTCGAATCTAACCCCGAGGGACGACGCAATAGAGGGAATCATCGTCGTTGGTGGCGCGCAGAACTTCAAGGGGACCTCGACCAACTTGGAGTCCGCAACTGGAGGCAATTAGTTAAAGACCGAGCTAAATGGAGAGGCTTGTTGGTTGAGGCCCAGGTTCACCCCGAACTGTAGCGCCACCTAAGTAAGTAAGTAAATAACCTGTTCCAGTTCTTTTTCTTCTTTACTTTGAAGGCCAGATACAAGATTGTTTAAAAGGATTGCAAAGGTAGATAGAAAGCATACATATCAAAGCACTTTCGAATAATAACCTCATACATTTACAAAAACACAGTGCTACTTCCATCGGTAGTAGACAAAAATACAAGCAGACAAGAAAAAGAGCAAAACTTTTGCAATTCGACTTCGCCGGGCCAGAGAATAGCAAATAAATTGCATACTCACAGAAACTCCCCTTCATTCCGCAGTAATTCCGAAGCCCACCCTCCAGAAAAACCTTATTTTTTTTCGCACACTTCAACCCTCAACATTACCCGTTCAAACAATTTACTATGCGCAACTGTCATTATCATAACCATCAATACCGTCAGTGATGCCCTTTGCTACTGAAGAATCTTTCAAAAAAAAAAAAAAAGAAGAAAATTGTCATAGAAAACTTTTGCAAACACTTTTTGTCTAAGACCACGAAGCAGATAGTATCAACAACTTCATTTGCGTCGCTCGTCCTACTCAAATACGGACACCGATAATAAACTAATTATTAAGTAAATCTCCTGCCCTAACACAGGGTAAACTCCCACTCGACGAGAACACTTTTCACCTCACTATCAACCGTAAATGTGAAAAGGAAGCAGTATAAAGGTCAACGACGATGAAAACGACGAGGGCGGCGAAAATCCAAAACATTTCCTTTAGTGTATCCTGTGAGGTGTATCAGGGTATTGGGTGTTGTTGGGTATAAATATATGTACATCACTATGTTGCATACATATTGTATATGTAGGTACAGCCCGAGTGACATTTAAAGTTCATACAGTGACCGATGAGCATTAACTAGGGTGGGTGTGTAATTCTTTTTTTTTTTTTTTGGTTTTTTGCTGTTGATACTCATCCATCAAGATGTAAATCCGAAGAAAAAATCAGGACATCGGGTTCAAGTCTATCTATCGCGAGAAAAACAAATCAATAAAATTGCCTACTAAAGTGGAATAGGAAAATCGACTGACGAAGCTTCGCCCTAAAAGAACACACACTCCGCCGATGAGGGTGTGTGCAGGAGTATAGGAGTATGTCTCCAATTTTTATTTTTATTCCTTCCCATTTTCTATTTTATTATTTATCCGTCCCAGTGGAGGTCTTATTGAAACTGAATCCGCTACTAGTCCTGGAGGGGTGCATATGGAGTATACATTTTTCTTCCTCTTGGTTTGGTATCCCCAGCACGATACTGGAGTCAATTTCATTTGTTCGTTGTCGTTGTCCTCGTCGTTGTCGTCGTCTGTGCGGTATGGCGGTAAAAGGACCACCGA
This sequence comes from Brachypalpus laphriformis, assembly GCA_945910035.1. Lineage (NCBI taxonomy): Eukaryota > Metazoa > Arthropoda > Insecta > Diptera > Syrphidae > Brachypalpus > Brachypalpus laphriformis. The sequence goes on along the minus strand of OX246753.1, from coordinate 111,258,807 downwards.
AAGAGAAAGAGACAGAGAAAAGGAAAAGTAGTAAAGTATAAGCTCCTGTTTGGCCCCAGATGAAATTCATTAAAAAGAAAATAATTATTTACCACCCTTTTAACCCTTATTGCCGACAAACTCACTCACCCAGTCGCCCACTCAGTCGTTCTCCAGTCCTCCTAAACACCCCACGACAATTTCCTTCTACAAAAAGGCCAAAACGACCGACGTCGATGGATGTGGGGAAGCACAGTTGGAAATCGAGGACACACACAGATAACTCTCGCTCTTGTTCTCTTCGTCTCTGGCCTTATTCTACCAACCCCCCCGGGCGGATGGCTATAGAGAGAAAAGTAATGCAAATGGGGACTGTTATCCCTGTACTATCTATTTGTCTACATCTCTATCAATTGCTGTTAGCCTTCCTGGTGGGGTTGGATGGGTGTTTTTAGGAAGAGCCAGTTACAGCAACAGTGCGCTTGGTTGCTCTTCAAATAGGAGAGATTTTTTTCTTGTTTTTTGTGTTCCTTTTCTGCTTTAAAGAGTATGAAATACAAATTTTCTGTTTTCTTGTTTTTTTTTTTTATTTTCTTTTATTTTTTTTCGCCCAAAAAGAATGTGGAGACGGGTTGAGAGGAGGTAAAGGCAAAAAAGGATAGACAGACGTCTTTGGCCCGAAAGCATATTTCATGGAATAGTAGTAGCCTTAATGGAATTGAGTGTAAATCTGTTAAAGGGGCGAAAGGGGATCGTCAGAGGAATGGCAAAAGTCCCCTTTGGAGAGCGAAAAGCTTTGAAATTATAGTTAATATTCCCATTTTAGATAAGTAATTGCGAAAAACGGGCACAGGACAGGGTTATGAATGGTGTTGAAAATGATTAAAAGCCAGAAATTCTCAAACATTGGTGGTTTTGTGCCACGGCGGAGAGACTTGTGCGGCGTGAGATGTTCTTTACGTTTTTTTTTGTTGACGCCTTTCATAACGCCCTGTGAAAACACATTTGTTACTGACCTGATGAATAAAGGGGGAAAAGTGGATGAAGACGCATTGTTTCACTTGAGCCTTATTTTGAAAGGCGTATGTCAGGTATTTTCTAAGTAATAATATCCTATTGCCTGTCGTCTTTTATTTCGGAAAAGAGAAGCTGTGCAGTTAGTAGACGGAAATAAGCTGGAATTTTACGGGATCATCAAAGTAATATATCGTCAATGACAAATTTCTTAACTCAAAAATGCCACCCACTGAAAACGATTTAGACAAAGCGTTAATGTTTATTATTTTTATTAATTAAATCTACATAAGAACTTAAACTACAGATGGTTTGCAACCGAGGGGATGTGGAATAGAATGCTTAGTGCTATTATGTCAATATTTAAACCTGAATAAATCATAGGGTAGTTCAGTCTGGAGGTAAGGTACGCAGATTTAATGCAATGCAAATCAAATATAAGGGGGAGTTTATTTGCTATAGCATGTAGTATTCTAGTCAAGGGTTGGTGCTGGCCATAGTCCGTACGGTGGTAGGCAAGGTGAAATAGGGGTATTGGCCTTAAACGCAAGTAAGGGCAATCAGTAGCTCCCTTTGCTAGATTAGGAAAATATTATAAAACACGCCGCAAATGTAATAAGAAAATTCCGGTTTTGCGTACAAAAAAAAATGAGTGGTACCTACGACTTCTCTTACGAACGTCTGTGGAAGAATTCACAACCTTTGCTAAATGTCTTAAGAAGACAAAATATTAGAAGCATCAGACAAGAGTATGCAGAAGCTAATACTTAGTTACTTACTTACGTAATGCTACAGTCCGGGATGAACCTGGGCCTCAGCTTACAAACCTTTACCGCCAGCCCGGTTACGAGCCAGCTGCCAAGTTGTTGAAGTCCCCCTGCACTTGTTTGCACCACCTGGCGCGAGGCCGTCCATCCAGGGTGGATTCGAAGATTATGCAGGCTGTACCTGTCTTATTATTATAGTACCTTCTCCTCCACTCGCCGTATATGCAGACGGGACCGAAGATCACTCGAAGAACTTTTCTCTCAAAGTAACCAAAGGCATCCTCATCAGATTTTGACAAAGTCCATGCACTTAAGGATGATTAGTGTCTTATACAGAGTTACCTCAGTAGTTCGAGATAGGGCTTTGTTACCCAATTACCTACTTAGCACATAGAAACAGCGATTGGCAATAGAATTTCTTCGTTTGATCTCCGCAGTGATATCATTTGCGGAGTTCACCATAGACCCTAGCTAGCCAAAGCCCTTTACTATCTCATAATGATATCTGTCTATTGTGGCGTTCTGTCCAATACGACGATATTGGGTGTCCTCTTTTGTAGACAGTATATATTTTGTTTTGCTTTCATTGACCGCTAAGTCCATTGCTGCCTCGATCTCAATACTATACTCGCAAACGCCCCACTGACGGCTCACTGAGTGCTTCCGACTATGTTAATGTCTGTCATCGGCGTAAGCGAGTGTATAGATAGTATTGATTTGTAAAAGACTATACCTCCAGTGTTGGCTTGTTAGTTTCGTACAATTCTTTCAAGCATTATGTTAAAGAGATCGTATGATAGCCCGTCGCTTTGCCTAAGACCTTTCCTGACATCGAACGGTTTGGTGGTGTTCTTATTGACTTTGGTGGGACTGCCAGAGTTCTTTATCGACATCCTGCACAGACGGACAAACTTGGCAGGGATGCCGAGACTAGACATAGCCCTGTATAACTCGTCTCTATACACGCTGTCATAGGCAACTTTGAAATCAATGAAGAGGTGATGTGTATCGATTTTATATTACCGATTTATCTCCAAGATCTGCCGTGGTGTGAATATTTGGCTAATGGTGGATTTTGCAGATATGAAACCGCACTAATAAGGTTGTTGACGATTTTAGACGTTCACGTAATACGGCAGACAGGAAGTAATTAAAAAATACAAGTCCATTTAAGTATTTTACAAATAAAAATATTTTTCTTAGTTTTTCAGTTTTCAATTAATTAAGTTATAATAAATAAATTTAGTTAGATTAGGTCGAAAGACATAGATTAAGTGTTAGGATCAGCTTAGAGCGCCCGTATGGGGCCAGTAAGTTCGAGTAAGATAGTTAGTTAATTAAGCTAGTTTTAAGCGGTTTTGTTAGCACGTAAGTAATCCAGAAATGAATTAATAAAATGCGTTGAAAATGAAATGAAAACAGGAAGTTGAGAGTTGCGCCCTTATAGTTGGCGCAGTTCATAGGACCTTCTTCTTCTTCCTTTTATCAGCGAGGTTATGATCCGAAAATAAGGAATCATAACCCTCCCACTTCACCGCATTTCTACTGATCCGCCTGTGGGGTTCGCAGTTCATAGGACCTACTTTCTTCAAAATGTAGAAACGGATAAGCATTTTAAAAGAATATGCAGAGATAAAAAAATGTAGGACTAAGAAAGATTGGGCACAACCTTAAGTCAATGTAGAAACTCAGCAGAGTTTTTCAAGTTGACAAAGAAACTTAAGTAATGCAACTATTGACGCTCTGCACGAACATAAAAGTAGACTGTTGTCGAGATTAAGAACCTTGTACCGATAGTTTACTGACAGACCGAACTCGGAGGAGATTAGGACGCTGAAGTCATTGATTAGAAACCTCTCGAAGTTAATTAAAGAAAACTACAGACTTTCTGTAAATTTGCACTGGGGTACTGGGGTAGGAACATTTGGGCTGTAAAATTCAACAACCCGAGTATGTTCCCGCAAATAAACAAGACATTTCGGAGGAATAATCAAAACAACCTTCCGTGTTTTAAAATCCCCCGAACTATGAACAATGTACAAATACTTGCGACAGATAGATGATTAGATTAGATAGATAAATTTATTGAATTTTCAATTGTACAAAATTTACATAAAATAAAAATACTTAAATCTTAAAGACATGGCTCAAAGCCGTCTGCCAAAGACTATCAACCTTTTGGTACAATTTTAATAACTTTTTCAGTAATGTTCACTTCTAACTTTTTAATTTTAAAAATCTTCTTCAATGATCATTCTTCTATAACCTAGCGTTGAATTACAGTATGATATGAGAGCTTTCCAGTTAGAACCATTTAATAACTCAGCTACTTCTCCGCTCGACAATATGGCTTTTCCAACGTGAAATCTCCTGATACCCTCCAAGAAGTGTATAGAGTTCTCTCTTTGATCTAAGTTGCAAATTGAGCAGAGAACTGGAAGATCCTCCTTGTGTGGCACGAAGTTGAGTGGCAATATCACTCCTCTGGCACGAAAGATCAAAGAGATACATCTTACGCTGTTCGAATCCTTAAAGTAATTAAGAGGACCTAGGTTGAACCGCAGAGTCCTATAGATTTCCCTGTGTGTTGATGCCTCCGCTTCCTCGATATATTTGTTACGCATACATATACCTACGTGAGATATGAAGTCGTAGAGTATCCCCTTCCAATTAGTCTGAGCATTCCAATCTAAGGTAAGGTCGTATTCATATGTCTCCGCCAGATTTAACATGTCCTTGTACCACAGACTTTGCGCATTCACTGCGAACATAACCGATTTCCTTGTCAGCCTTTCATCACCTGTCCTGAGTATACTGAGAATATAATCCACGCTCAGCTTAAGAGTCTGTATGAACAATGGGGCAAGTTTAGTTTCGATCATCAACCTCAGTATGTAGTTTTTCTACCAAGTCATAATAGTTATGAACCCATGACTGCGCTCCGTAGAACAATATGGATTTGGATACAGCTTCAAAGACCCTGTATTTTGAACTGTGAGGTATATTTCGATTCTGGAAACAGATTCGCCTCGTGGAGTTTACTGCATTCTTAGACTGCGCTAATTTTTCACTTAGATAACTAAACTCAAGTTTTTCGATAGCACAACTCCCAAGTATTTATAGTGTTTAACCACTTCAATCGGTTCACGGTTAAATGTCCATCTTTCTGTTCTACACAGCCTGCCACCTCCTCTCCTAAAAATCATAATTTTTGATTTGTCCAGGTTTAGTTTTAGATTCCATAGTGTGCAGTAGTCGTACAGCCGATTTATCATAAGCTGCAAGGACTCTGGTGACCTAGCCAGCAGGACAATATCATCTGCGTACAGAAGAGCCTTAATAAGAGTACCTGCGTATGTGACTCCTCCTGGAAGGTAATCAATTATATCATCTATGTAAAGGGCAAATACTGACGGGCTTGCATTACATCCTTGTCTAACTCCTATTTTTGTAGAAAACCACTTTGACAATTCATCACCGTTCCAGACTGCTGCTTTTGTATTGTTGTATAAGTTTTCCTGTACATTTCCAAACTTATAAGACAATCCGTACTGGTACAATTTGTAAAAAAGTCTTTGCCGGTCTCCGGTATCGAAGGCTGCCCTAAAGTCGATGAAGAACGTGTAAAGCTTCTGTTTCCGTTGGACGAATGTTTCCGCTATATTTCGCAGTACAAAGATGTGATCCGTAGTAGAGTAGCCAGCTCGGAACCCAGCTTGAAACTCTTTCAGAAGTGAGTTCTCCTGTATCCAGTGCATTAATCGGGCTTGCAGAATACTTGTAAAGATTTTTGCTGATGCATTCAGAAGGGAAATGCCCCTATAGTTGGATGGGTCTAACGAGTCACCTTTCTTCAAAATCGGAACTATTACTGCTTGTTTAAAGCTTTCCGGGACGTTTCCAGTTTCAAATATGGAGTTGTAGACTGACGTAATGGTTGCCACAAATTCGGCAGAGCTATATTTATAGAATTCGACTGGTATTCTATCAAATCCGGGAGCTTTAAAATCCTTAGATCGGGCTAATGCTTCATTCACTTCGAGAGTTGAAATTTCACTATCTAAAGTTTGATTTACAAACAATGGTTTCGCATACAGCATTGGTAGGTCGTTGCTTATCGGGTTTAGTAAACTTTCAAAATGTCTTTTAAGGACATCAGCTGTTAGTTGGATATTCATTTTTAAAGAATTTTCGTTTAATTTTTTAGCTGTTTTCCACTTTTTACGTTTACTTGTGACAGCAGGTATAGATCCAGATAACGTAGGAGAAGTTAGAGGCTATAGGAGCATTTGTCCAAACCATAACCTGGAAAATAGGGTCATGGTGCACAACTTCTACCTTCGAAATGACATGGAACACTGGCGATCTGAGAACACTGGATTCACCGTGTTCAATGAAAGAAACATGGCAAGCAATGCCGCCGAAGATGAAAGAGTACATTCCCCGTTTATTTCGAAGGCAGATCTCCAAACAATCTTCGATCTTCAGTGAGAAGAAAGAAATCCGTGGGAATCGATGGTATACCAAACATTGTGCTACATCTTCCTTCAGAAGCGGTGGACATTTACACTACTCTGTTTAATAATGTAATGAATAATGCCCATTATCCAGGGCATTGGAAAACAGCGGTGGTGCAGCCCATTCCAAAAAATAAAAAATAAAGATAGCTCGAATCCGGGGAATCTCCGGTCAATAAGTCTCCCTCCGAACATCAGCAAGGTATTCGAAAAAGTGATCCATAGGGTCCTGAATAAGTGGGTTGAGGACATGCACATAATTTCGGATAATCAATTCGGTTTCAAGGCGGGGCATGATACATACCATACATGCCGTGTCCAAACTCGTAGCGGATTTCTAATGAAACAAAAGCAAGAAGCAGTGCACGGGCGCCTTTTTAGTTGACTTGGAGAAGACTTTCGATACCATATGGTTAGAGGGACTTTTCTACAAGTTGAGCAAGCTGGGCATAAGCAAACCACTGCTAGTGTACATACTTTATGACATGCTCACCAGTAAGAGGTTCATTATGAAGAATGGCAATGTAAGGTCTGCTGGAACTTTTGAAGTAAAAACGGTCTGCAACAGGGCGCTGTTAATTCGTCGATCCTATTCAGCATTTACACAAGCGATCTCATAGGTTCACTTCACCATGCCATAGCGTACGCAGACGATTTGGACGCGTACTGGTCAGAGCCTAAGATCGAGGTCATTGCAACGCTCTTGGAGCGTGATTTCGATGAATTCAAGAGATACTGTGAAGACTGGAAGCTGAAGATCAACTTTCAGAAGTCGGAGACTATCGTATTCAGAACGCCGTTGTCTGGGGCCTCTAGGGACACCAGAAAGAATTGGCGAAAGTTCTCTATCGTGGAACAGCACGGGCAGCCACTTGCTAGATACCTTGGGGTCTGGCTAGATCAATACCTATATTTTAACAAGCATATAGATGCCGCTCTGACTAGAGCCAAAATTGCTTTCGTCCTTACAAAAAGCCTGTTTTATAGCAGCCAACTCGATGCGAGGTTGAAGGTAATCTACATGGCCCTCATTGGTCCTATGCTCGCATATGGGGTTAAGCCTGTTGGAAAAGATGTGGGTGTTTGAGAGGGCTTGCCTTCGCTTGTACAGAACGCCAGAGTCTGAGTACATAAAATTCTATCCTATTGAGGTCCTGTGTGGGCGCCGTGGCGTAAGTGGTTAGTGTGTCGGATCACTGCGCGTGAGGTTCCAAGTTGTAATCCCAGAAAACACCAAAAAGTTGTTCACGGTCCCATCTTTCGCGAGCGTCTGACAAACATCCGAGAGTATTGTTGTCACGAAAAACCTTCTCAAATCGCCGTCCGGATACCGCACTAAACTGTAGGTTCCTTCCGTTCGTGTGAAAAATATAACGCCCACAACATGAGTGGTTGTGAGAAGCTAGGCCCTGACACTTAAAGAGATGTTGCGCCAAATATTTTTTTTTTTTTAAGAAACTTAAGGGAAATAACAGTGTAAATCTGATATTGCATTAGACGATTTGAGAAAACATTTAGGGAAATTGTTATGTGCAGCAATAGAAAAAATGTCCTGGAAGTATGCATGTGTGTGATGAACTGTCTGGATAAAGCCATTGTAAGGGAAGATGTTGAAATGGTGTTGGACTCCCTCAAAGATGGAAAAACTGCAGGAACTAATGGAATTTCTGGGGAGTTTTCTAAGTATAACACCACTGCTTTCAAAGAAAAGTTAATCTAAACTGTGAACATAGTCTTTAAATCGCCTGATATTTTTTTACGAGGCCCTCATATTGGCAATGCATGTATAAAAAAAGTTGACCCGTGTGTTTCCAAAAACTATAGACGGGTTTCATTTCTGAACGCTACAATTAAAATATTCACATCATTGCTACTCGTATATGGAGAAGATTAAACACGTGAGTACAAGAAAATTTATTTTTATTTTTTTTTTTTCGCTCACGAGGTTAACTCTCCTCTGTTTTGTCGGGTTGGATCAGCACTGCATGTAGGCTCTGTTATTTGAGGCCACAGCTTGCTCACAATTTCTGTTGAATCATAGTTAGCTAGGGGCTGATGTTTTAATGAAATGAGAAATATTTAACTACATTCCGAGAAGAATTGCTTCTGTACAGTCGCTGATATCGGTACTTTTACAAAAAGTAGGAAAAGATTTATAAAAGCCTCGTAGCGCATGGCAGTTAGATATCTTGTAATTTCAAATCATTCGATAGCTGTGCTATTGTCCTATTATTGTATCTAGTATCTAGTGATGTGCCGATATTAAAACATGGTCCGAGTTTCCTAAAGGCGCACTTATTTTTGACATAATTGTCTGGCTCTGATTTAATCAGTTGGAGCATCTGAAACTTGTGTGCTTTTTCCCAACAGCTGAGTGAGATTACAGCTGAATAATAATTTCAGCCGTTGGGTGTTGAATTTGTACCCAGTCGACTTTTCCGAAAATATGTTGGTATAATCAAGCCGGATGGCCATCATTTGGAGACTGGTTAAGGCAGCACACAAACTTGGCGCAACCGGGTGTGACAAGTTTTTTTTTCATGTGAGATCCAGAGTATCAGGCTCCATTAATTTCTCCCTCTGACAAGTCAAGTCTGATAGAGCAAACCAACAGAGGCTACCCTTGTGGGTCTCGGTTAAGACTAGCAAGTGCGGTTTCTTTCTCTATAAGCGCTGAAAGACAGCTATATTTATACTATACAGGGTTGGCCATAAGTCACAATAGGGCTTAACAATTAAGAAAAAATGTTCATGCATACATATATATATATATTTTTTTTAATTTTATTTTCCTGATAGTACGAATAACATCTGGAGAAAAAATTATCTCTCTCACAACTGAACAAATAACGAGAATAATTGAATTTTATTATTTAATGATTCGTTGCTTAGCATTTTCTACTACAACGATTTAGACGATCTGATAAACATAGATATTAGGAGCCTCTTACGCTTCATCAGAAGATCAAAATGGTTCTAACGGGAAGGTAGGGATTACATGATTCATGCGGTATCACAAAGGACCAATCTTTGATCTAAGCGTGTTGGCGTAAGCTGGCAACTACTTCAACCTAACCTATCCTAGTTAATCATTACCAGCAATATGGCTCCGGGTGCCGGTAGACCACATTCAATTCGCACTGAGGAAAATATTAGAGAAGTAGAGCAGAGTGTTCAAGTGACTCAAGAAATGTCCACCAGAAGGTGTTCTGCTCATCGGGGAATGCCTCGTGTGGCGCATTCTGAAAAAGGATTTACTTTGTACTAAGGTACAATTGGTGCAAGAATTAAGCCCCACAGATCATCAGTTACTGGAACTGGCCCTCCAGGTTGGGGGTTGTGCCGTCGGGGTAACTTCCCTACCACGTAAAAACCGCATGGTTCCGAAACAACCAAAAGCCTCGGATAAGGATGACTCAACTAATGACGACCCCAGCAAACGAAATAAGGACAACGACCTTCGGATTTGTACGTGGAATGTTCTGTCCCTTTACAGACCACGTGCAGCCGAACAACTAGCAGAGGCCCTAGACTGCTATAAAGCAGATATTACCGCCATCCAGGAAGTGCGATGGGATGGGCCGGGCAAAAAGAGGATGAAAAACTGTGACATCTACTACGGTGATTGCTACAGAGGCAACAGGCAACGCTTATTCGGATGCGGATTTGTCATACGCGGCAGACTTAGGCAAGAAGTCTTAAGCTTCCGACACGTGAGCGAGCGTATTATGACGATCCGGATCAAGGCTAAATTCGCTAACATAAGCCTAATATGTGTTCATGCCCCCACAGAAGAAAAGGACCCTGCCACCAAAGATTGTTTCTACGAGCTCCTCGACAAAACATACGAGCAATGTCCTAAATACGACGTTAAAATCGTATTGGGCGATTTTAACGCCAAAATAGGAAAGGAGGACGTCTTTGGTAGGGCAGTCGGTAAGCATAGCCTACACGACACCACGTCTGATAACGGACTAAGGCTAATTGATTTCGCTGTGGAGCGAAATGTCACCATAGCAAGCACATGGTTTCCTCATCTCGATATTCATAAGCAGACATGGCGGTCCAATGATCATGTAACGATCAACCAAATTGATCATATTGCGATCGACGCAAGGCATGCCTCCAGTATTCTGGATGTCCGGACCTTCCGAGCGGCCAACATAGACTCGGATCATTACCTTGTTGTAGCCAAGGTACGAATGCGGATATCCCAATCTGAGCAACAAAGAAGAATTACTGTGAGAAAATTTAACGTCGAAAAGCTACAATCGCAAGAGACCGCCAGACTCTTCGCTGAACGCGTATCCCGAAATCTCTCAATCACCCCTTTGCCGCCAGCATCAAGTACCGAAGACCAGTGGCAACGATGCCAACATGCCATCAGAAACGCCGCGACTGATGTGTTGGGTCTCGCTCGACCACCACCGCGAAACCCCTGGTTTGACGAAGAATGCCGGCGAGTGCATGCAGCAAAACAAGAGGCATACAAAGCGGCGCTGCAGAGGAAGACGAGAGCTGCTCGTGAGCTCTACGAGCAAAAGAGACGGGAAGAACATCGGCTTCTCCAAAAGAAGAAGAAAGAGCATGAGAAGCGCGCGTTTGAGAATATCGAGAGTCTATACTCCAGGAACAATGTACGGAAGTTTTACCAAAAGGTAAAAAGAACGTGTCAGAGAAGTAATACCCGTACAGAAACCTGTAGAGATGAAAATGGAAACCTCGTAGTAGAATCACAGTCGGTGCTGAGAATATGGAAAAACTACTTCTGCAGACTGTATAACGGCGACGAAGACCAACATCCCGCTGTCAGGCAGAATGAACCATTCAACATAGACGATGATAGTCAAAATTTCCGTCCACCTGACCAAAACGAAGTGAGGATAGCAATATCCAAGCTAAAATCCAACAAGGCTGCTGGACCTGACGGCTTACCGGCCGAACTTTTCAAGGCAGCTGGGGATGAATTGGTAGAGTGCATACACCAACTCATTTCTAATATTTGGTCAGACGAGTGTATGCCTGATGAATGGAATCTCAGCATCGTTTGCCCGATCCACAAGAAAGGAGACCCCCTCAACTGCGCCAATTATAGAGGCATCAGTCTCCTCAACATCGCATACAAGATCTTTTCTGCGATATTGTGTGAACGCCTGAAACCCTTTATCAACAGCCTGATTGGACCCTATCAGTGCGGTTTCAGGCCAGGAAAGTCCACCATCGATCAAATCTTCACACTTCGGCAGATCCTGGAGAAAACCCAAGAATTCCAAATCGATACTCACCACCTCTTTATCGATTTCAAGGCCGCCTATGACAGCATCTATAGAGAAGAGCTCTATAGAGCCATGTCTAGTTTTGACATCCCTGCCAAACTTGTCCGTCTGTGCAGGCTGACGATGGAGAACGCTCGCTGCTCCATCAAGGTCGGTAATGACCTCACCGAGACCTTTGATGTCAAAAAAGGCTTTAGACAAGGTGACACGCTGTCATGTGACTTCTTCAATATTGTACTTGAACGGATTGTGCGGAACTCACAAGCCAACACCGGAGGCACAATCTATTACAAGTCTGTACAACTGCTTGCATACGCCGACGATATAGACATTATCGGAAGATCTCAGCGGGCTGTCACCGGTGCTTTTGCAAGCATTGAGGCGGAAGCGGCCAAAATGGGTTTGGCGATAAACGAGGGCAAAACCAAGTATATGCTGTCAACTAGAAGGGAAAACCAACACCGACGAATTGGACAAAACGTCACCGTGGGCAGCTATAACTTCGAGGTAGTAAGGGACTTTGTCTACCTTGGCTCTGCTATAAATTCAGCAAACAAAATCAGCGCAGAAATCAATCGAAGAATAACTCTTGCCAATCGCTGTTTTTTTGGGCTTATAAGGCAATTCAACAGTAAAGCCCTATCTCGAACAACTAAGGAGACTCTATATAAGACCTTGATCATCCCAGTCCTGCTTTACGGCGCTGAAACATGGACTTTATTTAAAGAGGATGAAGATATCCTTGGTCGCTTCGAGAGAAAAATTCTTCGTAAGATTTTCGGTCCCGTTTGCGTTGACGGGTTTTGGAGGAGAAGATTCAATCACGAAATATACGAGCTGTACAGCGACATTGATCTACTCAAAAAACTGCGTATTGGACGTCTGAGATGGCTAGGACATGTAGAGCGAATGGACACCAACGCTCCGGCCCGCAGAGTCTTCGAATCTAACCCGGAGGGACGACGCAGTAGAGGGAATCATCGCCGTAGGTGGCGCGCACAAGTTCAAGGGGACCTCGACCAACTTGGAGTGCGCAACTGGAGGCAATTAGCTAAAGACCGAGCTAAATGGAGAGGCTTGTTGGTTGAGGCCCAGGTTCACCCCGAACTGTAGCGCCACCTAAGTAAGTAAGTATCATCAGTTACATATAAATTTCGAAGTTCAAAGTCTCATCATGAGTGATGAAGCTCATTTTCACTTGAGTGGCTTTGTTAACCAGCAAAACTCGAGGTTTTTGTGTATTGAAAATTTGGAGATCCATTTACCATTAGATGTACCTGATCCTGTAGATCCTGTTGTTGAATACAGGCCTGATATTTAGGATGGAGCCACTGCTCATATTCCTCCGCGTTCGTAAGATTTGACGGCAGCGAACTTTTTTCTTGGGGTTTATCTGAAAGAGCACGTATATGCAAACAGGCTCGATACAATCCGCCAGCTCAAGGCCAACATTAACGCAGAAATTCGATCGCTTCAGCCGAAAACTTTGAAAAACGACATGGAAGCTGCGTTAAATCGTGCCCGTCATTGCGAAGTAAATGGCGGTTATTTAGCTGACATTTTTTTTTTTTAAATTAGTTTTAAAAAATTTCCGTTTATAAATAAATATCTCTTTTTCTTCTTCTTCTTCGTCCTATCATTAGCCCTATTTTGGTTCGGCTTTCCTTGTATCGCCAGACTGTTCTGTTGTGGGTCGTCCGAGCGTCCACATCCCTCACCCGCATGTCTTTCTTTATGGTTTTGCTTCAGGTTTTGGCTGGTCTTCCCGGTCCTTTTTTCGTCTCACGCAAATTCAACACTTGCCTTACTGCATGTGACCGATAACCGGTCTACGCATAACATGTCCGTACCATCGAAGGTGGTTCTCTTGAAGATTTTCGCAGATAGGTGTTACTTGGTTACTGCCTCTTATATGCTTGTTGCTGACTTTATCAAGCAACGTCACTCCACTGGCGCACCTAAGCATTCGCATTTCAGTGACATGAAATTTCTGAGGTCCTCTGTTTTAGCTATTTTGTATGTCTGCAGGTCGTCTTTAGATTTGATTGCTTGCCACGTTTTGAAAGTTTGTTTTTTGGTCTTCATTTTTCTTAAACGTCTTCGTTCCACTACCACGTTTCTTTTTGGACTTTCAGTGGCCCCTTAGACACACCGAGGCATCGTTTAGCTTCCTCTTCCCATGTTTTTTGAAACACATTCCACGTCGTATCAGCAGACATGCGTTGTCAGCATGTGGTTATATAAATAAATATATACCTAAAGAAAAAAAAATATTGTTTTAAACCCCACCCTGTATTTATTTCTCCTTCAATGAGTAAGTTTTGCCCCTATCATTGTATCCAGGTACAGGTGTACGTGTCGATTGACACCATTTTCACCATAGCACATGCTTACATTTCATTGTACGTCAAAATTATCTCATGATCTAAGTTGTTCACCGACACGCTGATATAAGAATTATTTTACTAAATCACCGCCTGATTAATCCATCACCAGTCTAATTATATAATCAATTAAGAAATTTACCATCTCACCACCTTCTTTTGACATTTATCGTTAATTATTGTCAGAGAGGCCTCAGGTAATGTTACTTGTCAACCAAAAGTTTATTTAAATTTACACTTTCTTAGTTAACAAAAAAAAAAAAAAGGAACTATCAGGCTGGATAGACTAGCAGAGCGTAGTTTCGATCTACGGACCTCTGGGTTATGGGCCCAGCACGCTTCCACTGCGCCACTCTGCTGTTTAAAAATCTATTGTCCAAATACATACTTCTTCACTTAGGGGTGAGTGAGTTCTGCTATAACTCAGTTGATAAACTGAATGTATGGAAATGTACTCTATTGTGTGTAATTGTGCCAGAATCTAATACAAATATCATTTTATTAAGGAAATGGTGGTCAGCGAAAAACCGATGAAAAAAAGGTATGTGGGTCTGAACCTCAGATGAATATGGGACACTTCTGAATGTCTTTCCTCTTAAATGCGTGAAAGTTGGTCACGAAATATTGTAGATAGTGCAGTCTATTTACCTTACATAAAGAACGAAAAAAAAAATATAAAAAAAGGACAAAAAATTTAAATGTGGCCCATGAGGGGATCGAACCCGCGACCTTCGCGTTATTAGCACGACGCTCTAACCAACTGAGCTAATGGGCCGATCAAAAAATATTGTCCCGGTGGTCATTCTCAGCCACTACCACCCTGGGGGTGAGTACTGCTTGTGAGTTGTTTAAAAATAGCAAAGTATCAAAACAACCAGTACAGTAATGTGTACTGAATGCCGTGTAAATGGATAACATCCGTCTGGTTTTTATTTCTACTTTTCGTGGAGTAGAGAGGTTCAAGAAAATTAATATCTTTTACTGGCTGTATTCGAGGAATAAATTGTATTCTATCGTTTGATGATGGATCGAAGACAAGAAAATCCTTGGAAAAGTCCTTAAAGCTGTTTTTAATTACTAAACGCGCCCACGACAGTAAACCAAACAGCAAACACTGAGTTCTCAATTTATTGACTTTGCCTTTTGGAAAAGACACTCTTTAATGAGTGAGAAAAGGATTGAAGAAGGGGTGGACTCAACAGCATCAGCGCATCCGTCAAAATTAATAGCGCGCTGTCAGATTGACGTTTAAATTAAATTGTATCGATAGGCTTTAGCAAATGAGGCAGTGGGTGGTATAAGCAATATTTATTTATTTTTAAGGGTAAATCGAACTCGTTTTTTTTTATTATTATTAAGAAGCGAATGTTTAAGGAATAGCCTTGAGTGTGATCTTAGAGGCTGAAATTATACTGTGAGACTGATTAACAAGTAGATATTTGTCTAGCTGAGGATGGTACGGGAGCTGTTTGTACACGAAGGAAAAGGCAGATGAGGGATGTACCTAAGTAGTGCTTTCGATTTTTAGTAACTTTCATCCGTCCTTTGGGTCCTTACTGACCCAACGCAATTTTTGTTTTCATATATCTTTTAAAATATGAGGCATCTAGTTCTGAAATTAAGTGACTTTAGTTTTTGTGCGCAACTATATATACATATATACATGTATGTATACTAGTAGCTTCGTCTCAGTAAAAATAGTATCGCTACAGTTCCTGGGGTCTTAAATGACCCGTTAGTGTTATTTCTCACTATACTCTCTTTCTGTTTTCATATTACACATAATTTCAATATCACATCATAGTAGTGTTTTTTTGAAACCTAGCCAGCCAGTCGTTCATTTAAACGCCAGCCAAAGCCAGCTGATTTTATACGAACATGTCTCTAGGAACCAAACATTTTCCCAATGGCAGCAACAACAAATAACTAAAAAACATTCGTTTTTGCGCCGCCTGAAATTAGGCAATATAAAATTCCCAGCCAGTCACTTTTGGCTGGGGATTAAATCAAGAGCAGCCAGCCGGTGTTTGTATTTGTTTTGTTTGTAAAATTGGACTTTACTAGCAACTACTGGCTGGTTAGGTTTAAAAAAAACACGACTAATATCAACTATGCTCAATTAAGAAAAAATTAAGTCGAATAAAGTTTCATTTGTATTAAAAAACAATATGAGTCAAAAAAGACCCAAGGAACTTTAGTGTAAGTTTTTTTGAGGGACGGGTGAAGGTTAAATGGATATGAGGTAGAAAGAGCGAGAGGACGTTATAAGATGATATAAACTCAATAAAAAGACAATTCAAATGCAGTTTAGAATAGAAGATGTCGCTAATGCAAATTAGCGGGTAAATAAAGAATAGAGGCGGCTGTGCTATGGTTGGGTTCATGCATAATGTCACGAATAAGGTAAGTAAATGCATAGCAAAAATATGTTTGTGGGGAAATGAAATATGTTTGCACGTAAAAAAGATAATGATGCAAATATGTATTTATATAACTATTGTATATAAATCTTAGGTGTATATATGTACAATGATATTACAGCTCAAATTTCTAGAGAAACTTGTTTGGGGGAAACAAAATATGTCTGATTGAATCACTATTTCCTTGGGGCTAAGGAAATAGTTTATTTAAAGATGTATTTACTTATGGGAAACATAATTTCCATTTGTTCTTCAGGATATTGCAAACAAACTTTTTCACCATAAAAAATAAGCAAAATCCTTTACAACACCTTCGACTCTGCCTTAACATTTTAGCGACTGCAAATAATTAAATAATCATCGTTGGCAGCAAGCAAACGTTTTATACCGGAGTTTCAATATTACTACAAGAATTGTGTTCGTAAAAAAACTAACAAAAAGACCGTTAAATTCTTCCATAACCTAGAACTTATTCTAAATTAAACTAACTTTCAAGTAGAAGGCGGTGGAACACCAAAGATCTTTTAGGTCTGGTTGACAGTTAGTCTTCTAGAGACATTCAGCACTGCGCTTTTATCTTATTCAATTTAACGTAACTGATACCACATCTACAAGGAAGAATTGATGTAAGAACTAAAAGCATTCGCTTAGAGCTACCCCTATAAGGTTCAGAATCCATGATCTAATGAAAACCACAAAATAATGCTAATTGCCGAACTTTAACCCATTGTCGAGTGCATCGGAGGAAATGGTGCCGTTGATTCACAACTTAAGACCCTTTAGGCTATAAGAGGCTGAACCATCCAGATCTAAATAACAGGTTAAAGGAAAAAACTGTTTAAGAAAAGTGAAAGGAATATAGATTTGACTTTGAAAATCAATCCTGCCTTAACAGCAGGACTTGTACCTTCCGGCCCCCATATCATAGATGGCTGTTTGGTTTTCGGGTCGAACTTATAAAACCATGTTTCACCACTTGTTTAGTCACTTTATTTTAAGAAAATTCCAATATAAAAACAAGATTTAACAAATACTTTATGAACACCCTCAAATTTGCGACCATGCAAGTTGGCGGCTAATTCAGAAGAGGCAGAACAAAAGAAACCGGAAGTAGGAAGCACAGCCATAAGGGAGCCATCGTTCGTAGATCTGACAGATGCCATCAACTCGCATATCAACTGATAGATGGCGTTAAAGGACAAAAATCGCTTCTGGCTTTGTTTCCTTAGACAATATTATTGCTTATTCTAATTTTTATACTACAGAAAAAGATATGGAATATCACTGCAGCGCCCCCCAACAACTAGCGCTTGTCGTAAAAGGCAACTAAGGGGACAAATCAGATCTGGGCAATATAATACCCAAGTGAGCCTAGCAACACATATACTACCTTAAAAATCCTCCCACAAGTGTGCATGCGAGTCCGTAGGTTGACATGACTGGAGATCACCGGTGTCATAAAAGAAAGATCAAACAATACTAAAACAGGAGCATGCACGTGTCAAACAAAAAACACCATCGCTATATGGTAATATTGCAAAACTGTATAATTATGGTAATACTTGCTAAAAGGTACTGATCCTGGACCGAGCAGAAATGTTCGGGTCAGAGCTATACGGATTCCGGGGGCTAGCAAAATATTGAAACAGTTTGGACGAAATTTGAGGGTCGCGAGTTGGAACGTTGGAAGCATGACCGGTCGAAGTTACGAGCTGGAAGAGATGATGAATATAAGGCGGGTGGATATATTGTGTGTCCAAGAGACGAAATGGAAAAACACCGGAAATCGGGCGCATTTCTTGGACGTTAGGACAAAAGATTACAAGATGTTCTACTACGGAACGGAAAAGGCTAGGAATGGAATCGGTATCATCCTTGCGGCAGAGCTACTTGGTAACGTCTTGAGCATTTCGAAGTCCAGCGACCGTTTGATGTCCCTCAAACTAGCAATACAAGGAGAGGTGTGGAATATTGTCAGTGCATATGCTCCCCAAAATGGGTGCAATCAGAGAGATAAAGATGCATTTTGGCTAAATTTCCACAATCTCCTTAAGAACATCCCAAAGGAAGAGTTTCTGTTTGTTGGAGGAGATTTGAATGGACATGTCGGGAAGTCAAATTAAGACTATGAAGACTGCCATGGAGGACTAGGACATGGCACCAGGAATCATCCTGGTGAAGACATCCTAAGCATGTACAAATCACACGGTCTTATCGTGTTAAATACCATGTTCATCAAACAAAGCCGACATCTGATCACTTACAGCAGTGGTGGAGATGAAGCCTGGGGTAAAAGATTGCAAAGTGATCCTGGGAGAGGCAATCGTTCGCCAACAATGTCTCCTGCTAACAGAAATTTTTATGAAAACACCAAAGAAAAATAAACAAACAAGGGTTTCTGAGAAAATCAAGTGGTACAATCTGGACAAAGAAAAAGGCGAGGCTTTTGTTTTCGTGATGAAAAATCACACCATCAACGGAGCTAAGGATGAAGAGTGCAGAGCACAAAATATGTGAGATTTCATACAGCGAACTTG
Source organism: Brachypalpus laphriformis (assembly GCA_945910035.1). Lineage (NCBI taxonomy): Eukaryota > Metazoa > Arthropoda > Insecta > Diptera > Syrphidae > Brachypalpus > Brachypalpus laphriformis. The sequence continues at coordinate 111,239,913 of OX246753.1, read as the reverse complement.
CTTAAAGAAGACCAAATTACTGCAAGAGCTTCAAAAGACCACCACCAACACACCAAAGAAACATGGTGGTGGAGTGATGAAGCTAAAAAGGTGATAACTGAGAAGAAAGCGGCTTTCAAAGCTTGGTCAAAGTGCCCCTCTAATAATAGTGACGAATAAGCTCGCCTCGAAATGGAATACAGATGCTGCAAGAAAGAAGTGAAGAAGAAGTGCGCCCAGCTACAAGCAGAGAGTACGGAAGGCCTGTATCGGGAGCTGGAGAAAATATCTTCCCCGGTTCCTGATGCAAACCAGGCTATCCAGGAGCTGCGAAGACACAATATGAACGAAAGCGTAACCATCTTCAAAATAGCCACCCAAAGAAAGAGGAATGCTCAGGAGATTCGTTCGTCAAAGTTCATTAACAATGCTCATAACCAGCTTGCAAAAAATTCTGCAGAGGTGGCGGCAGTATTGTGATGAACTTTTGAATTAACAGTTTCCCCGGCTATACTTTCCAAGAGCCACCTCTAACTGTGAAGAAATACCCGACATTACAGTCGAAGAAGTTAGTGAGGCGATCAAATACTCCAAAAAACGAAAAGCGGTTGGGCCAGACGAGATGCCCTCTGAGTTCTGGAAAAAGATGGGAGACATCGGGTTCAGATGGCTCAGAATTCTCATCTCCAAATTCGTGAGAGGTGATCCAATGCCGAATCAATGGAGGGAAAGTTACCTTCTCCCTGTATACAAAGGGAAGGGTGATACGCGAAACTGTGATAACTACCGTTCGATCAAGCTGATGTCACACACCATGAAGATCGTTGAGCGGGTATTAGGTGGCCGACTGCGAAAAATAATACGGCAATCTGATGATCAGTGCGGGTTTGTCTCGGGTAAATCAACCACAGATGCAATCCAAAGTATAAGGATCATAATGTAAAAACATCGTGATTCCTTAAACGATTTGCATATTGTATTAGTTGACTTTGAAAAGGCATTCGACAGACAACCACGAGATCTGATATGGGTGGCGCTAAGACATCGAGGGGTTCCAGAAACCTATGTACAGATGATCATGGACATGTACGAAGGAGCAAAGACAAGAGTAAGATGCCCCACTGGAGTAACCGAAGAGTTCCCAATCAAAGTCGGGGTGCATCAGGGAAGCGTTTTAAGTCCATTGCTCTTTATTACACTCCTTGATTATCTGCTTGAAGCTAAAGTGATGGACCCCAAGGTACATCAGTTGTTCTTTGCTGACGATGGAGCCATCATAAGTGAGGATCCTACATCCCTGTAACGAGCACTTGATCTGTGGGTGGACGCTCTGGAGGGAAATGGATATCGCATTAGTTCAAAAAAGACAGAGTACTTGTGCTGCCCGTTCTCTGATCCACTCAGGCCTATTCCAGACATTTATTTGAATGGAACAGTGCTTCCCAAGTGTGAAAAGTTCAAATATCTGGGATCTATGATAAATAGCAAAGCAACTTGTGATGACGACATCAATCATCGCGAAAGCGTAGGGTGTATGAAGTGGCGAGAAAATTCCGCTGTCTTCTGTGACAGAAAAATGCCACCTATGTTGAAAGGAAGCCTCTACGTAGCTGTTGTGCGTCCAGCGCTCACATACGGTTCACAATATTGGACGATGTACAAAACGTATGAGAGTAAATTAACGGCAGCTGAGATAGATGCTTCGTATGACAGCAGGAGTGACAAAGCTTGATCGAATAAGAAGTTCGAAGATCCGTGGAAGCTTTCACATCAAGGAAACCATCGTACAAAAAATAGAGCGCGACCGGCTCAGCTGGTATTGTCACGTTCAAAGAAGGGATCATTTGAACCCGGTTAAAAAGGCAATATCAATGCACGTTCCAAAGACATCGCGATGTAGGAAAGGCAGGCCTATAAACGCCTGGATCATATAAATGCGACGACATCGGCATTTCATTTGCCTCAGTAACCGAGTTTAAGTGGCACTTAAAGAGCTGTTGCACCAAATATTTTTTATTTTTATTTTTTATTATCACATTCATGCATTACGTATTGAAAAACATCAAAAACGTTTTACAAGGTGGCGCAAAATTAATCACGCTATCGTGATTTTATCATTTTTGCAAATGGCGTCGTACGTCAATCATTTTTGACATTTGTGAACTAGACAGCCGCAGTATACAAACATACAAGCAATGGAGCGCTATACTCCGCAAGGGCGTGGAATAATTGTGTCGATCTTTTTTTTTTATTTAGTAAAACAGTAATTCAAAAACAAAATCAAAAAAAGGGATCATAATCCTCCCACTTCACCGCATTTCTACTGATCCGCCTGTGCGATTCGCCTATTTGACCTCAGAAAATATCGGCAGGCCTCCCAACTTTTGATCACTCGGTTACTGAGGCCAATGAAATGCCAATGTCGTCGCATTTGTGTGATGCAGGCCTTAAAATACTAGAATCAAATCCAAACGTTTAAAATTTTTTTTAAATAACATTGTGTTGGACCCGGTCAAATGAGTTAAAAAATTTTGTGTAAACACAGTCAATTTGAAGACGTTTTTCCATAATGTGGAGGCAGTAATTCGTAAGAATTGCTAAATTTGTAGTACAGTCAACTCCGCTTATCTGAACTCCGCTTTACAGAAAAAATCGGTTAACTGAAACACAAAATTTGTCACGGAGTATTTTTTCATAATCTTCATACAAATTACTCCGCTTAACTTAAATCCGCTTAACTGAAAAACCTCGTTAACTGAAAAAACTTAATTAATTTAATTTATACTCAAGCTACTCCGCATAACTGAATGCGCCCATCCCTAAAAGTGACCTGTAAATTACCATAAAAATATTCATTTTTCCTTATTTTGCTTTTCTTTATTTACACGTTATCGAAGTTTCGTTTTGTTTAGAGTTTCTTTTTTTTAATATTGACATATGTATTAAAAATGATGTTTTTGGTATTTTTTTGATTTTCAGGTTGGATAAGTGAAATTGTTTTACATTTATCCGAACTCTGGTTAAATGAAATTTTTTTCAGTTATCCGAAGTTCAGAGAAAATACCGCTTAAGTGAAAAAATAATTGTGGTAAATTGGTGTTTCAGTTAAGCGGAGTCGACTGTAGTCCGTCTACCGCTCATGAAACCGTGTTGAAGTTGTGAGATTTGGTTGCAGACCACAGTATAAAGTCTCTTTTTTTTACAACAGCTTCAAGCATTTTAGGAATCGATTCTAATTTCGCTATATCAATGATTCTTTTAGATCTAGATTTGTGAATATGGGTGCCAAACTAATGATTCCAACAATCAAGAAATTTACCCGACTTAAGAGACATATTAAATTATTATTTCAGTGTGTAAACTAAGTTACTCTTGCATGCTTTTAAGACAACGACGGGAGATTGTCGGGTGCAATATTTGTACTCGACTCCAGCGATGACAGTGCAATAAGTATTTCATCATCTGTTAAAGATAATGACCCCAAATCAGTAATTCGTTCACAGCTAGATAATGCATTAAAATCAATAGCCCCATTTACGAAATTTGATTGGAAAAATGATGCAAACATGTTACATATTTCATTTAGATTGTCACTATTAACGTCATTATACGTCATAATAGATGGTAAGCCAACCGATTTACGCTTGGACCTTAGGAAAGGCCAAAATACTTTAGGATCGCGGTTAATATTAGTTTCCATAGAAGAAACATATTGCCTATAAACAAATTTCTTTAAAAAATCATATTTTTTACGTAATCGCAAAAATTTATTTGGCGAGGTAAGATCAACTTTACTTATTTTACGGACTTTACTCATAACATTCTTCAACCTATATAAACTTTTAATAAACCAGACGTGCTAATTAGGCTGCTTTATTCGCTTTTTTGATATTATACAATACAAACCTAGACTTAATATTCGTCACATAGTCATGGCATTCAAGCCCAGTTGACCACCTATTATTGTCTATGTCCTTCTTGGCTCTTTGTAATTGTTTGACTTCAGAAGGGCTAGTAGAAGTTTTGGACAGACATTCACGAGAGTTGTTGTAATTCTGCATTCGGTTTAAGCTCACAGTGTATATTCCAGCACTTATTTGTTTACTCTAAGTGTACGTTAATAGTGGTCACCAACCAGCTTCTCGCTTCCCAGCCGCTGGTTCACGCTATTGCGTCCATAGTGAGCCCGCTTTCTGCATTAACAAGCTTTAACCAACTTTTACCGGAATGAATTTTTAATTCTTTTTGACGCCGGTAAGCAGCTTTCAAGCGTCTTCTGTGTGTTTTCCTTGGGAAGAGTTCTATTCTAATGGAGGCTTCACCAATTCTTCGATATGCGATGTTCTGTTTTCTTCAGAATGTAGTCAAAAGTTTGTTTTGTCAAACGGAAATATTCAAAAAACTTCTCTGGATAAGTTTCGAGTTTTGGAAGTACAGTGTAGTATTCATTTGAGTTAATTAGTGGTTAGTGTGTCGGATCACAGCGCGTGAGGTTCCAAGTTCGAATCCCAGAAAACACCAACAAGTTTTATCACGGTCCCACCTCTCGCGAGCGTCTGACAAACATCCGAGAGTATTGTTGTCTCGAAAAAGCTTCTCAAAACAAATTGCACTTCGGATACGGCACCAAACTGTAGGTCCTTTCCATTCGTGTGAAAAATATAACGCACCCAACGTGAGTGGTTGCGAGAAGCTAGGCCCTGGCACTTAAAGAGCTGTTGCCCCAAATATTTATTTATTTCTATTCATTTGAGTTTTGGAAGTAAGGTGTAGATATTGTGTGAACGCCTGTTACCTTTTATCGACAGTCTGATTGGATCCTATCAGTGCAGTTTCAGGCCAGGAAAGTCCACCATCGATCAAATCTTCACACTTCGGTAGATCCTGGAGAGAACCCAAGAAGTACAAATCGATACTCACCATCTTTTTATCGATTTCAAGGCCGCCTATGACAGAATCATATAGAAGAGCTTTATAAAGCCATGTCTAGTTTTGACATCCCTGCCAAACTTGTCCGTCTGTGCAGGCTGACGATGGAGAACGCTCGCTGCTCCATCAAGGTCGGTAATGACCTCACCGAGACCTTTGATGTCAAAAAAGGTTTTAGACAAGGTGACGCGCTGTTATGTGACTTCTTTAATATTGTACTTGAATGGATTGTGCGGAATTCATAAGCCAACATCGGAGGCACAACCTGTTACAAGTCTCTACAACTGCTTGCATACGCCGACGATATAGACATTATCGGACAAACTCAGCGAGCTGTCACTGGTGCGTTTGCAAGCATTGAGGCGGAAGCGGCCAAAATGGGTTTAGCGATAAACGAGGGCAAAACCGAATAACGGGTGGTCCATCTAGTGATTTCTTTTTAAATCTTAGGTTATTTTGACACTGACAGCTGTTTCCCGCTCGAAATCTTAACAGAAAGTCAGTATCATACCTCCGCGGAACGAAATAAGTCACTTAACGCTTGAACAATATTGGGAAATATTGAAAACTTATTTCCAAAGTGAGTGCTGTGTAGCCCAAACAGTGCGTTTCTTGAAAATAAGTTTTGGTCGAAATGAAGCACCCACCGCGTCTGCTGCACGCAAGTTTGTGCAAAAAGTTCCTGAGACTGGTATGCTAGTGGACAACACTCATGGTCCCCGTCATTGTACGGTGCGCACAGATGAGAATGTGGCTGCTGTAGCCGAGAGTGTGAGACTCAATTCACGAACATCAACTCGTCATCGATCTCAACAGCTCAACATTTCACGCACTAGCTGAGGAGAATCCTGCACAAAGATCTGGGATCATTCGCTTACATGGGCCAATTGATTCAGCAATTGAAAGCGCTCGACCATCCGCTTCGTTATCGCTTCGCAGTTTGGGCCTTAGAGCAGCTTGAATTGGACAACGATTTTGGGCGAAAAATCATCTTTTCTGGCGAGGCACATTTTCATCTCGGCGGCTACGTTAGCAAACAAAATTGCCGCATCTGGGGCTCGGAAAACCCGCACGTTATTGTCGAGAAGCCAATGCATCTACAGAGAGTGACAGTTTGGTGCGGATTGTGGAGTGTTGGTATCATTGGGCCATTTTTCTTCGAAAATGAGGCTGGGAACAACGTTTCGGTCAACGGTGGGCGTTACAGAGCCATGTTAACGACTTTTTTTTACTGAAATTAAAGACATGGATTTGGACGACCTTTGCTTCAAGCAGGATGGCGCGCCATGCCACACAGCCCATGCCACAATCGGTCTTTTGCGCACCAAATTCCCAAATAGTGCTATCAGCCGTCATGGTGGTGTCAATTGGCCGCTTCGGAGCTGCGATTTAACCCCTTTGGACTTTTTTTTGTGGGGAATCGTGAAGGACCAATGTTATGCCAACAATCCGGAAACGATTCAAGCAGGCCAATATCATCCAAGCAATCCGTGAGCTACAGCCCGAAAACATCAACAAGGTCTTGGAAAATTGGAGTGATAGAATGCGCTTGTGCGAGGCCAGCCTAGACAGCCAGTTGAACGACGTTGTATTTCATAATTAATGGGAATGTTTGCTCTTACTAATAAAGTCATTATACATGTAAAAAATTTAAGTTTGTTCGTTTTATGGCCCACCTTGTATATGTATATGCTGTCAACAAGAAGGGAAAACCAACACCGACGAATTGGACAGAACGTCACAGTGGGCAGCTATAACTTCGAGGTAGTAAGGGACTTTGTCTACTTTGGCTCTCTCTGCTATAAACTCGAAAAACAAGATCAGTGCAGAAATCAATCGAAGAATAACTCTTGCCCATAGCTGTTTTTTGGGGCTTATAAGGCAATTCAACAGTAAAGCTACGACATATAGAGCGAATGGACACAAACACTCCGGCCCGCAGAGTCTTCGAATCTAACTCCGAGGGACGACGCAGTAAAGGACGTTCTCGCCGTAAGTGGACTGCACAAGTTTAACTGGACCTCGACCAACTTGGAGTGCGAAACTGGAGACAATTAGCTAAAGACCTAGCTAAATGGAGAGGCTTGTTGGTTGAGGCCCAGGTTCACCCCGAACTGTAGCGCCACCTAAGTAAGTAAGTAAGTGTAGTATTCATCTTCTTTTCCACGAGACCTCTTAATTTTGAAGGTTGTACTATCAGCCGCGAAAAAAACGCAAAGTAGTTCTTCACATGAAAACTCCATGATCTCGACTGATATTAAATCTTGTAACACTATTCATGGGAATCGCTCTCAAGTTTGCATTTGACTGTGAATTAGTTTGAATAAACCGCTAAAGGTGCAAAGTAGGCACTAAAGTGAAATTAATCTTATGGAAGGCAGTGAGCATAAAAAGAATCTGTCCTGCCCTTGATGTCGCTTGCCTTAGCTGTTTCCAATCAACGAATTATAGTAAGATGTACATTTTTTTTGTTTTTTTTTTCGAGGGTAGGTGAAAATCTTCAACAAGACACTATGAGGATCGACAGCGCGTGCTCATAGTAGTGTGGGATTCTTACCCACTAAAAAACCTCCCTTCATAACAGACTTGTTTTTATTTTTTACTACAACTAAGTATTCGACTTATCAAGTAGTTTTCATTTCACGAAATAAGGACGTTTAGCAGGTACCTTCCCATTAGAAGTTCCTGCTAGCTCCGCAGTTTAGACGCGGTTACTTAACGCACTAGGTCTAAAGGTTCGGTTCTTTGTAGACGGTGTAGTAAATTTCTTTCATCCAAAACTTGGAGGACTGTAATATTAACGTGACTTTCTAGTCGACTTTTATGCTTTCTCGCGTAGTTTTTTATTTCGTCTTCGATTGTTTTAATGCCAAGATCTCTGTGGATATCGCTATTTCTGATATACCTCTTAGCACTTTGTTTTCAAAACTATGTAAAATTTTAATGTTACTTATTTTGGTACAACCCCAGAGTTGTATACCATATGCCCATACAGGCTTTAGCACTTGCTTATATAAGAGCAGTTTGTTTCTATATTAAGCTTGGAATATTTTCCAAGTAACCAATACAATTCCCTATATTTCTGTGGCAAAAAAGAAACAACAGCATAAGTGCATTTACACATTCCAAAAAACGTATTTAAAGATGTCTTTATCGTCTCATTTCCCTGCCGCTAATTCAGTAACCGCTTCAGATAATGAATTCCAGACATATCGGGGCAATGTTTCAGCGTTATAGGTTCGCCTTTCCTGAGAGAATATTACATAAAAAATGTTAAAAACAAAAAATATTTCAATAACCGCATAAGTATACTTATGCTGTTATGCCTTGTTGCCACAGAGTTATTATCTAGTTCTTTGCGTTTTTTCTTTACATGTGCTTTCCATTTCAGCTTTGCATCAAGTGTCATTCCAAGATACTTAGCCTCCTTTGCAAACGGAATTTGAACCGAGTTTGAAAAGATCGGCAAATTATTTATTTTCTTATAAGTAAAATTTACATGAACAAATTTGGTCTCGTTGAGTGCGATCCGCCAAATATTCTATTCTACTTGCGGTATATAACGAGTGTATAATAGATATAAGACTGGACCAAGAACGCTTCTTTGCGGCACCCCAGCCATTATTTCCTTAAAATCTGAATATTCGTTTCCACATTTGACGCGGAATAGTCTATTCATAAGGTAGTTGTTCAAAATATTGTATAGGTGCTCTGGCAGAACTTGTCGTAATTTAAACTTTAAGCCTTCATGCCAGACCTTGTTAAAGGCTTGAGAGACGTTAAAGAATTCGCTTGAACAAATCTTATTTTCGTCAAGAGATTTTTCGATTACATGTGTTATTCTATGCACTTGTTCAACTGTAGCATGCTTACTTCTGAATCCGAATTGATGATCCGGGAGGAGATTCCTTTCTTCTATAACCGGCTGTATTCGCCTAATCAATATTCTCTCGAACACTGTGGATATAATTGGAAGGAGTGAAATCGGTCTATAAGACGTTTTTTCATTCGGCGGTGAAATGATGTAAATAATGCGACACAAGCAATTCAGTGTAAATAAAATAAAAATAAAAAATACAACGAGTTATGACCCAATTCAGAAAAATCACAACCGCACCTTCCGATTAGTTCGGACATCAACCATGATAGCAGAAACCAATCCTAGTGGAGTTTCAAACAACTAACGAAATAAATAAATCGGATGGAAAATCCACCAGGGTGGTATTTCTGCGATTGGCTGCATTTAATGTATTTACATATCTGTGGCAATACGACAAAAAAGCTTAAGTCGACTTAAGTCAAAATTGAGTTAATTATAGCAAAATGTTCCCAATTACATAAAGTATTTTCCCTCAATTTTTTAGTTGCATACCTTTAAAGACTGCTGAATTATGGCTGTTAGAGTAAAGGCGCAATTCAAAAATTTCATACGATTTTCGCGTAAGCCACAACTTTAAACGCTTCTCCTGAAAAATCGTACAAATCGACTTAAGCTATTTTGTCGTATTGCCACAGATATATATGCACACATAATCCCTCAAACATTCAGACAGGTATAAAAAAGAGAAGGATCAGAACAGTTCCTAACATCCTCACACTATCAGCTCAATTTCGCAAGCTCTATAGAATCATCTTTGCAATTACGTTTTCAGTTGCTTATATTGTACGTGATCAAAATGATAAAAATCTTAGCCAATTTCACTGTTAGATGACTCTGCGTAACTCCATGTCCATTCGCCGGCTAACGGATATACAGCAGAGTGGCGCAGTGGAAGCGTGCTGGGCCCATAACCCAGAGGTCCGTAGATCGAAACTACGCTCTGCTATCCGATCTTTTTTTTTAATTATTTTTTTTAATTTTTTTTTTTTTAATATTTTCACCTTCAGTGGAAGTGTTTTAAAATTTTCCGATCATACATTCAGTATGTGTTGTATGCTACAATTCCGTAAACTCATCACTTTAATTACCCCAGAGGGTACTCCCAAATACTCTTCCGTGTGTGTGTAGAGGGAGTACACTCTCAATATTTACGTTTAGATACCAATTTTAGTATTACAATTCTCCGGCCATACCTCCTATCGTTGGGGGTAATAAATTTCCATTCGGAAAGCTCATAAATTACTCGAAAGTCAAAAGCTTTCGGTTATCATTTTGCCAGATTGAAAAAGTTTACAGCCGGTGCGGGACGGGCTTTGCGGCGGACGGACGTAGGTGGAAATGGCAGTAGTAAGAGATTGTATAGAGGGTTGACAATGACGACGTATATGATGATGATGATGATGATGCTGCTTCTGCTGTTACAATGTGTGCGCTGGCGGCGGCTCCTGCTGCCACAGAGGAAGGCATGCCAACAAAGTACTCTGCTTAGGATGTGTGTAACTCCCACGTCACAAACAGTTGGCTTCAACGATGCTTTATTTATACCATCGCTCTCTGTACTATACTACTGCTGTGTGTGGCGGCATCGAAGGGAGGAAGTTGGATCCTGTACGTACGACGACTACTAAAGGAATGTTGGGTTTTAAAGTATCGTAATGCTGTCGGTTTTTCGCTTTGACGGAGGAGGCGTACACAGGCAGGCAGGCAGGAATTATGTTGTTCAGGACTTTAATTGGGTTTTTGGGGAATTCACAATATTGAGGAATCATGGTGGCATTCTAGTGAGAGAATGAGCACAGTTGGATGGCCGGATTATTGAAGTTGCTATTTGAGAAATAGTTTTAGACTTTCGTTGTTGATTGACATTGTTTGGTCAAAGGGTAGTTCACAGGGAGTTTTACTTTCGTTTTAATCCTTTTGATGATATTGCATGCATGAGATGTCATAGTAAAATAAGGAGAATAAGCGCATCTCAAACAGTCCTGAGTCCTGCGAAACATCAAAGAAATCCTGAACTTGTATACCTAACTGCCTTTCAAAGTATATGTACGTACATATATGTATGTATATGTAGGTACACATGTACGTACAAACATATGGTATGTATATAGACGACGGTTTGAGAGAAAAAGGTTGAGAAAATTCTTTTTATGCGATATTGCGAATAAAAATAGACCACCATCAGCAATTTTAAAGGAAACGACTCCTCCCAATCAGTGTTGTTCTACAATTTTTTTTTATCAAATTCTTAGGACACAGTACCGTATGTACCTACATATAGTATATGTATTTACGTTTTTTTTTTTAGGTTGCGCCAAGGATGTATAATCTTCATAGATACTAATAGCCCGAGTGCTACTAGCATGCACGATTCGCAAACCTGAGTAATCGATTCCAGGAATACGCCTACGTACTAAACACACACCCTACACACTTTAACCACTCTCCCCGCGGTACTGCCGTTAGGTATTTCTTCGCGGGGCTGGTTAGCAATTATGCTCTAGTCTCCGAGGCCGCCTCTTGGGCACTTCTTAGGGCTTCTGCTCTTCGCAGCGCACTCTGCACACACACTATGAATGAGCAGATCTCCATCCACTCGCTCTCTGATCGTGTCATGTGACTAACAAGATTTTCTGGACTTGGCAGGTTTGCTCTGTCTTCTGCAAAGCGTCTGCAGTAGAACACTGCATGCTCCGCGTCCTCCTCTTCGTTTGGACATATTGGACACAGGGGCGAACTATCGTGTCCAAACCTATGGAGGTATTTCCGGTAGCCACCGTGTCCGGACAGGAATTGTGTGCGGTGGTAGTTACAGTTCCCCCTCGCTCTCTCTGTCCATGATTTTATAGTGGGGATGAGCTTGTGGGTCCACCTGCCTTTGGTAGAGCTGTCCCACCTGGTTTGCCACAGCGTTGCTGATGCTGCCCTTTCCTCCTCCTTAATCCTTTTTGCCTCTTGCCGGTTCGAGGGACGTCTAAGGTATACCCTCTGCATTTCTTCAGCGAGGATGTCGATTGGGACCATCCCAGCTAAAACGCAGGCTGCATCGTCGGATATAGTTCGGAAGCCGCTGATCACTCTGATTGCGCAGAGCCTGTGAGCTGATGATAGCTTCTTCCTGCACTCATTTGTCGCCAGTGCACCTGCCCATATCGGGGCAGCGTATAGAAGTATCGAGCTGACCACTCTGGACAGCAGGATCCTGTGGGCGTATCCAGGCCCGCCGATGTTCGGGAGCATTCGGGAGAGTGCTGCCTGCATCAGCGATGCTTTCTTACTGGAATACTCGACGTGGGCTTTGAAGCGCAGCCTGTTGTCGAGCATGACTCCAAGGTACCTCAAGGATTCTTTGGACCTGATTGTCTGGTTTCCGACCCGGAAGCTGGCATATTCCACCTTTTTGCGGCTGGTTATTAGGACAGCTTCGGTCTTGTGGGCAGCTAGTTCCAGACCGGTAGACTCGAGCCATTCCTTTATTCTTATAACTGCCTCATCCGTGGCAGACTCCACCTCGTGTACGTGCTTGGCTACTGTAACCACTGCGATATCGTCAGCGAAGCCAATTACTTTGACTGCCTCTGGTAATGTTAGTCGCAGAACTCCGTCGTACATAATGTTCCATAGGAGAGGTCCCAAAACCGACCCTTGCGGGACTCCCGCGGAAACACTGTAGTGCTTAACGCCATCGTCAGTATGGTATCTTAGTTTCCTATTGCTGTAGTAGTCCGTGACTATCCTCAGCAGGTAGTATGGTGTATCCATCCTGGCCAGGGATCTCCTAATGAATGACCAGCTTGCCGAGTTGAATGCATTTTTGACGTCGAGCATTACTACTGCGCAGTATTTCTTCGTCCCCCATTTCCACCTTTTCCCTTGTATTGCTTCAGTTGCTATATCTACTACTGCCTTTATGGCATCGACGGTAGAGCGTGATTTTCTGAAGCCGTACTGATAGCCTGACAGGGCTCCGGTTTTTTCCGCCACCGCAAGCAGTCTGACATAAATGATACGCTCTAGGATCTTTCCCAGCGTATCGAGCAGGCATATTGGGCGATATGATGATGGTTGTCCGGGCGGCTTATTGCCCTTTGGAAGCAGCACTAAATGTTGCTATTTCCATGGTGTAAGGAATACCCCCTCCTCTATGCACCTTTACATCGTTGTTAGAAAGATGCCCGGTCTCGTCTTAACAGCCGCATTGATTGCCCTATTCGGGATGCCATCCGGTCCAGGTGCTTTGCTGTCTCCGATTTTTCTGCATGCCCCAAAGAGTTCTTCTGACGTGATTGCCGGGATATGCTCCATGCTGATCTCCCTCGTGATGGAGGCCATAGTATTTGGTCTATGGGGGATATAATATATGTATTTACGTGTGTATATACATATGTACACAGGGTGTTCCACACGTCAATATGCCTGTGCCTAGAGAGTGGGCGATGGTTCATCCCGTAGCGCCATTATGTACGCTAATCATTCCCTTACTCCATTCTGCAGTATACGTCTTGATGTTCCAGGTCATGACTATTAATAGGAACAGGTCTGCTGATTTTGTCTGCGAAATTTTGTAGATCTCCGTGAAAATGCCGTCAAACCTGGCCGCCTTGTTTGTTTTGAGTATTTTTTTTATCGCAACAATAATTTCATCCTAACTGTGTGGTGCGATACGTCTTCTGGAATTTTGGGTATCGGATAGCTCGTCTGGACTTCAGGGCAAACCTCCATCCACAATGCTGTTCAAGAAGGTAGAAAAATGCCCAGTGGCATTTCCTTATCTTTATATCTTATGGTGGGCATCAACAGATACTTGTCAACTCCATCAATAGAATCTCTAGCCCCATCAACACATTTTGCAACTGCATTATAAGAAGCTGCAACTCCTTCAACAGATTGTCCGACATCACCAACAGATGCTCCAACTCCATCAACTAAAAGTTGGGTATTACAATAGCATCACTTTGTATACAGAAATTGAAAGCCAACTTTGCAGACTACTACCTAGCCAGGATGAAATCGCAATCGCCAGTTACTGCATGAGACAAAAGACAACTTATCAGTGACTACTGAAGACTACGAACCAGTCATGATGCAGTTTCAATCGCGAATGTCTACCTGTGACGGGAAACTAATAACCGCTCGAGTACCAAATCAACTACGAGACACACCGGAGACTACTAATCATTCATGGGAGACATAAACAGCAACCGGGGATGAGAGTACCAACTACGAAACGAATGACCCCCAGAGGCGAAATGCTACCAAACAACAACAAGTCATACCATATGGCAATTGTACTACTATTGGATCCTTTAACTGCAGGAAGGTCTCGTAAACGATAAGGATATAGGTACTGCGAGAGCGAACACAATTTCAAGGAAGTTATCCTGCTATCAATAGATGTCGCCAGTAATCACTGCCAATCACTATCGTCAATCACTGTCAAAAAGTTTTCTATCGTTCAAACGCAACGAATATTTAAACTCTCCCATTCCCTTAACCTCGAAATCTCTCACTTGCCAAGAAATTATCTCCCGGGACCCACTTAATACTGTAAAAATCCACTTCCTGTGCGCTCAAAAAAGAAAACAAATAAAAAAACGAACAAATTATTGACCATTAACTTCGTCGGAGCGATTATCTATAAGATTTTGCTTTATCACTTGAATATATATTCATTTTATCCAATAAAGGGAGAATCACCAAACCAAAACAACCACCAAAGCCAACACACAAAGCGGATGCAGAAATCAAACCCACCGTGATGACAATGTTCGTAAATCCATTTTATTAGCATATTTTGCAAAGAATTCGTTTCTTCTTTTTTTTTTTTGTGTCCTCTCGTCCTTGTTTAAGAAATTTTCGACGAGACCAAGTGCAAAGAGAGCCAAACACAAAAGTGGAAGAAGTAGAAGGCACAGTGAAACTCATTTAAACACCCAGCATTTTCACATACAGCAACAGCGAACACCGAACCGAAACAGGAGGGTTGTTGCTGGCTTGATGGGATTGGGAATATTATTATGCGACGTCATCCGGCGAACATACGTTGCGAGGGATGGAAAGTATCCTTTAGAAGGGGATTCGTCGTCTTCGTCACAATCTAGATGCAAATAGGTGCTAAAAACCGCAGAGGGGTTAAAAGTATCGCGAAGAAATTGTAGTTCCGGAGCGGATGATTTTCTTGCGTGTATCGCGGATGAACTTAATTACACACCCAAACACACGGAGGGGTTAAACTGTGTCACCAGTGATTTCATGGTCCTTTCCATCATCATCATCATCATCATAGCCATCATGGTTGTCCCACAGTTGGTCATCTTGTTTATGATTTATCTCCGGCAACAAAAAAAAAAAGGATGAAAAGCAAAAACAACATGGAGGACATGAAAGGATATTCTAATCGCACATCATCTCCTTGCATGGATATACATACATACGAACCCCACACAAGGACTTCCATTGTTTGCTCACGTCGTGGTTCGTGTTCCCCCGCACCTCCTCCCAACATTGTGAATAGTCATTTAAATAACTATTAAAAGAGGATGAGATGTGTAGTAAGGGTGGTTGGCTGACATAGTGGTGTACGGTTCTTAAAAGTGATTAAGGTTGAATTTAAGATTACAAGAGAGGGTGTCGCTGTAACCTGAAACTTCATACCGCGCCGTAGTCTTGGAGCGTATGTGTATATTATGCAAAACTGATTGATTTGAATTTGAAAGCCGATAGGGGAGTGGTAATGAAGTCTAGAGTAGGTGGCAGGGCACTTCCTTCAAATGTAAAATTCTGTTCTTAAGTCTGTGCGTTGGTTTGTGTTTTGCTCTCGCTAAGGATGTTGCTTGTTGTTTTGCAACTAAGTATCGAGTTAATGTGCCATTAGGTTTAAATTAATGTGCGCTACGAAGTGAAAGTTTGCCAGTGGGTGGCTTGCAATAATATTTTTCTACCAGAGTTATGTTGTTGAATGATTTGTGAATGTAGGTGTACTGTGGAAGGCAGGAAATGTATAATTCCCGGAAAATAACGCTGGTTTCCTGTAAATCATTTCTTTTTCATTTTTTGTGAGAATGAGTTGATTAGGTCTTATAATTGGTAGCTGCCTTTAAATGTGATTTCACGTTAAAATCATGCAGATACTTACATACTTCGCGTAAATTCAACTTTAAGAAGATAGACTAAGCAAGAGAGATGATAGTATCATCAGGCATCAATCAATCAAAATGCATTCTATATCCAGTGATGTCTTTGAAAAATATTTTCTGAATGTAGGGCAATTGTATCGAAACTTGCTAGTTAGTAAGGTTCGTTGTAAAATCGATGCCTTTCAGGGGCCAAAGAGAACAGAGACGATATGACTTAGTACACTCAACCAAAAGCACTGTGGTACATGACTTTAACTAATGCACGTGCAACCAATTGTACTGGAAGGGATTGGAGTCGTCGCACAAAAACAGCTCAAATATTTAGGGATAACTAGAGAGTAAAATTCTTTGAAGGATGGCACTCAAGCATTCCACCTCCAGGTTGGGGGTTGTGCCGTCGGGGTAACTTCCCTACCTCGTAAAAAATCTACGGTTCCGAAACAACCAAAAGCCTCGGATAAGGATGACTCAACTAATGACGACCCCACCAAACGAAATAAGGGCAACGACCTTCGGATCTGTACGTGGAATGTTCTGTCCCTTTACAGACCACGTGCAGCCGAACAATTAGCAGAAGCCCTAGACTGCTATAAAGCAGATATTACCGCCATCCAGGAAGTGCGATGGAATGGGCCGGGCAAAAAGAGGATGAAAAACTGTGATATCTACTACGGTGATTGCTACAGAGGCAACGGGCAACGCTTATTCGGATGCGGATTTGTCATACGCGGCAGACTTAGGCAAGAAGTCTTAAGCTGCCGACACGTAAGCGAGCGTATTATGACTATCCGGATCAAGGCTAAATTCGCTAACATAAGCCTAATATGTGTTCATGCCCCACGGACATGCCCCAAAAGGACCCTGCCACCAAAGAGTGTTTCTACGAGCTCCTCGACGAAACATATGAGCAATGTCCTAAATACGACGCTAAAATCGTATTGGGCGATTTTAACGCCAAAATAGGAAAGGAGGACGTCTTTGGTAGGGCAGTCGGTAAGCATAGCCTACACGACACCACGTCTGATAACGGACTAAGGCTAATTGATTTCGCTGTGGAGCGAAATTTCACCATAGCAAGCACATGGTTTCCTCATCTCGATATTCATAAGCAGACATGGCGGTCCAATGATCATGTAACGATCAATCAAGTTGATCATATTGCGATCGACGCAAGACATGCCTCCAGTATTCTGGATGTCCGGACCTTCCGAGCGGCCAACATAGACTCGGATCATTACCTTGTTGTAGCCAAGGTACGAATGCGGATATCCCAAGCAACAAAGAAGAATCACTGTGAGAAAATTTAACGTCGAAAAGCTACAATCACAAGAGATCGCAAGACTCTTCGCTGAACGCATATCCCTAAATCTCTCAATTACCCATATTCCGCCAGCATCAAGTGCCGAAGACCAGTGGCAACGCTGCCAACATGCCATCAGAAACGCCGCGACTGATGTGCTGGGTCTCGCTCGCCCACCACCGCGAAACCCCTGGTTTGACGAAGAATGTCGGCGAGTGCATGCAGCAAAACAAGAGGCATACAAAGCGGCGCTGCAAAGGAAGACGAGAGCTGCTCGTGAGCTCTACGAGCAAAAGAGACGGGAAGAACATCGGCTTCTCCAAAAGAAGAAGAAAGAGTATGAGAAGCGCGCGTTTGAGAATATAGAGAGTTTATACTCCAGGAACAATGTACGGAAGTTTTACCAAAAGGTAAAAAGAACGTGTCAGAGGAGCAATACCCGTACAGAAACCTGTAGAGATGAAAATGGAAACCTCGTAGTAGAATCTCAGTTGGTGGTGAGAATATGGGAAAACTACTTCTGCAGACTGCATAACGGCGACGAAGAACAACATCCCGCTGTCAGGCAGAATGAACCATTCAACATAGACGATGATAGTCAAAATTTCCGTCCACCTGACCAAAACGAAGTGAGGAAAGCAAAATCCAAGTTAAAATCCAACAAGGCTGCTGGACCTGACGGCTTACCGGCCGAACTTTTCAAGACAGCAGGGGATGAATTGGTAGAGGGCATACACCAACTCATTTTTAATATTTGGTCAGACGAGTGTGTGCCTGATGAATGGAACCTCAGCATCGTTTGTCCGATCCACAAGAAAGGAGACCCCCTCAACTGCGCCAATTATAGAGGCATCAGTCTCCTCAACATCGCATACAAGATCTTTTCTGCGATATTGTGTGAACGCCTGAAACCTTTTGTGAACAGCCTGATTGGACCCTATCAGTGCGGTTTCAGGCCAGGAAAGTCCACAAAACCCAAGAATTCCAAATCGATACTCACCATCTCTTTATCGATTTCAAGGCCGCCTATGACAGCATCTATAGAGAAGAGCTTTATAGAGCCATGTCTAGTTTTGACATCCCTGCCAAGCTTGTCCGTCTGTGCAGGCTGACGATGGAGAACGCTCGCTGCTCCATCAAGGTCGGTAATGACCTCATCGAGACCTTTGATGTCAAAAAAGGTTTTAGACAAGGTGACGCGCTATCATGTGACTTCTTTAGCATTGTACTTGAACTGATTGTGCGGAACTCACAAGCCAACACCGGAGGCACAATCTATTACAAGTCTGTACAACTGCTTGCATACGCCGACGATATAGACATTATCGGAAGAACTCAGCGGGTTGTCACCGGTGCGTTTGCAAGCATTGAGGCGGAAGCGGCCAAAATGGGTTTAGCGACAAACGAGGACAAAACCGAGTATATGTATATGGTGTCAACAAGAAGGTAGAGCCAACACCGTCGAATTGGACAGAACGTCACAATGGGCAGCTTTAACTTCGAGGTAGTAAGGGACTTTGTCTACCTTGGTTCTGCTATAAATTTTACAAACAAGATCAGCGCACAAATCAATTGAAGAATAACTCTTGCCAATCGGTGTTTTTTGGGCTTATACGGCGATTCAACAGTAAAGCCCTATCTCGAACCACTAATGAGACTCTATATAAGACCTTGATCATCCCAGTCCTGCTTTACGGCGCTGAGACATGGACTTTATTAAAAGACGATGCAGATATCCTTGGTCGCTTCGAGAGAAAAATTCTTTGTAAGATTTTCGGTCCCGTTTGCGGTGACGTGTTTTGGAGGAGAAGATTTAATCACGAACTATACGAGCTGTACAGCGACATCGACCTAGTCAAAAAACAGCGTATTGGACGTCTGAGATGGCTAGGACATATAGAGCGAATGGACACCAACACTCCGGTCCGCAGAGTCTTCGAATCTAACCCGGAGGGACGACGCAGTAGAGGGAATCATCGCGGTAGGTGGCGCGCACAAGTTCAAGGGGAACTCAACCAGCTTGAAGTGCGCAACTGGAGGCAATTAGCTAAAGACCGAGCTAAATGGAGAGGCTTGTTGGTTGAGGCCCAGGTTCATCCCGAACTGTAGCGCCACCTAAGTAATTAAGTACTCGAGCATTCATGGTGTGCAGGAACTTCTAAAAAAAAAAGCTGGGGATGTAGCCTAGCCTTACTGAGGTATAGATTCATATGATGATAGTTAGACACATTGTTACACATGGTGCAGTGACGTGGGTCAGCTGAACAAAAGGGTATCCATAGGTAAAGTGCAAAGACCACACTGTATATGTATAACAGTACACGTGTGTTAGAAGGGATCGGTTAATAATGACAGTAAAATGCATTGCAAACAAAGAATAATAAATCATATTCAAATCGGTACGGCTTATGGACTGGTCCTGATAAGAGAAATAACACAAGCTTTGAAACAAAATTTGGCACACAGTTGACCATTAAACGGGACTGGAGCAGTGAATCCCATAGCAATCAATTCAAACAACGCACAATAATTGGTACACGAATGGATACAAAACATTTATGGGACCTGGGGCAGACATCTACGGGCACAGGACTAGATATTCAGAAAGGCTGATGCGATCGAAAGATGCGCTTAATTCAACAAATTCAACAACTTCTGGCAGATATCCAGGATGAAATCAAGGCACTGAACTCACACGAGACTAGATCCAGACCGGTATGGAAAAACTGCGTTCAGGAAAGAAGTAAAAACTGCATAACCGTCAAAGAGCATCTGGGTAGATAATTTACACCAATTATGGAAAATAATGTTAGCTAAATGACCACCATTTACGGCTTCGCAATGATACGATTTTCTGGCTGAAGTGCTCGAATTTCTACATCAATGTTGGCCTGGAGCTAGGCGATTGTCTTCTGCTTGCGCTCTTTCAGAAAAAAATCAAATGGATAGACAGATAGAGAAAGATTATTGTAGTGGTTTAAAACTCAGATATTAGGTTTCATAAAAACTCCGTAGGCTCACTCAGTATGTGAAAAATGTGCGTAGGTAAAAGTACGGGCGTAGCAAGATTTGTCAAGATGGCGATATTATTGGAGTTGTCAAAGCGGAGTGGAGTTGTCTTACAGCGGAGAATAGAATGTTCCTGGAAATCAGGGATTAGATTATAGAAATCGATTTCCAGTAAAATAAATCTTACCCTCACAATAACTAAATTCGATATTTTTTCACATACTGTTCTTCCTCAGGCTAGGAGTATCACATTGCTATAATGAGAAGGTAAGTGAGGCACTTTGTATAAGACAGGCGTTTAAGGGCATTTTGTATCTCCAGGCTTAACCGAAATCAAATAAACTGAAATCGCAAAAATTGTATTATACATAATATCATTAATCGTTTAGTATTTTGTACAGACGCTACTTGTGGGTGATTTTCAAAGATGATGGCCTGAGCACTACTTTTTTAGGAAGTATATATAGAACATTTTAGTTAGTCGCCTATTTCTAATGTCTAAATTCCCTGGAATATTTATTGGTTTAATTTTTAAAAAATTAAAAACAAAGTTTTGTTGAATTTTACAAAACCCAAAAGATTAAAAAAAAAAAACGTTTGTACAGACTTTGTAAACAATATTATTAAGCGAACCGATAAAAATGATATGATATGATGAGTGATGTGAATTACAGCAGGTAGTCGGGAAAAAATATACAGTGAATCATAAGCAACAACAAAATAACAAAGCAATTCTCCTCAGTTATCTAGATCTAATATCACCTGAGTTTCAAATCACTACATCAATTTTTCTGCACGGTCCGGTGTTTTTTTTCGAATTACGCCATGCAATCATGTTATATGGCATTCAAGGAATTGTTTCATAGACGTTAGTTAGCATTCGAAAAAAAATTATGTGGGGAAGCAAAACTCTGCTCACCACTGTCAAGTCGCCGGAGCTGAAATGAGATAGCATTAGTATTTTAAGACTCTTTTTAGCCACGATACAAGTCCTAATCTTGCCAGCGTCGCTTCTATAATATACATTATAGTTTTTTTACCCTAATCCCATCATGCGATTGTTATGAATCCACGGTTCCTGTATTAGGGCCAGATCAGGCTGCTCCTCCATGAGGAGCACCTTCAGGTTGTCGAAGGTGACTGCACTATGATGAAGGTTGATTTGCACTACCTGCATCGGTTGTCGCAATCTCAACTTCCATAGCGTCAGTCGCGCCATCGTTCTTCGCACGTTGAGTCCTCTTTAGGAGCTTTAGAGTTACCTCTCCCGCTCCATAACACAACCTCAACTGCTTGTCTGTCAGAAGTGAGGCCGGGGATTCTTTTTTAAGAATGATGAACCCCTTGGTCCCATTCTTCGCTTCTTCCTCCCCGACGACCTCCCAGCTCTTCATATCAGTAGAAGGGTTTTGGGCTTTTAGGAAGCAACGGATCTCTGTTTTATTCACACCCCAGTCAGGAGCACAGAGCCTTCCCTTGGGCATGGTGGGTATTTCCTCTGGGGGTACCCCTCGCAGTGCATCCCCCTCCTAGAGTTTATAACCGCGAATTGTGGCCTTCGCGAAGTCAAGCGATAACTGATGCTTACAGTATATCATAATAACCCCACGATGTCACTTCGCTCTCCCGAATGTGGGTGCAGTTCCACCGGCATTCTTTTGAATACGGTCGGAGATCGCTCCAGCTAAGGCCTTCTCAATTATTTGACCGCATTCTTGGGAATACTGGTCACTAGGTTTTCCAAAGTCCACCACAGCTAACTGCAGTGAACTGCAAATCGCCCCGCTGAAGAGCATCCCCGTATCAGTCTTCGACCTCTTGGGGGGATTTTTTGTGTCCTCCGAAGACCTAAGCCTCTTTGACACAAAATCCTCCCTCCTGGTCTCGGCCACCCTAAAACGATGTTCAGCGCTCCTCGAGATTTCTGACCTGCCTTAGCCGCAGCGGTCTTGCTGGTGGTTTTCGTCTTGATTTCTGCTCCTTTCCCGTTGAGGTTTGCCTTAGGGGCAGCGACCTTACGGCCTGGTCTTGGTTTCAGCAATGCTCTGTTCAGGCGTAGGCCTCGTCGGAGCGTCCTTTCCTATTGTATCAATAGCGCAGGCCAGGGAGTTCTCTTCCCTTTCGGAGAGCGAAAAGGGGTCTCTTGCGTCCAGCACCGACTTGACATGCGTCGCTCTACGGAACAACCGCCGTCTCATCTGAGCTGGAGAGACCTTCTCCCCCCCCCCCCCCCCCCCCCCCTTCGGTTTCCGGGGACCCTCGGATGGATCTGCCAATAGCCGCTCCTCCATCTCCATAGAGATCTCCTCCTCATCCGAGCTAGCTGCCAATAGTGGCTGCAGCTCAACCAGTTCCGGTACGCCGTCTGGTAGAGTGTCAGCTTCCAAACTGGTGTTGTCATTTTTTTTTTGTTTGTTTTTGTTGTTTTGTTCATTCATTTTTGTTCCCACGAGTAAGGCCGGAAAGTATAATTCGCCCCGCCACAACCGCCGTGCCGGGGTAAGGCATTTATTTTACACAGACCTCGCCAGGGCATCTGTGAGAGCTCGTTAGTGGTTGGTTTTATATCCCCCCAACCTTTCATCTTTCGGCACGGTCTTAAACGCTCACAACACCGGTAGAATTGTGGAGACTATCTCTTGGTTTTTTGGACCTCAGGGAGTCACACATCTCCGCAGAAAACCTTCGGCCCTACTTAAGCCCCAGCACCACGACAAGGTGGATAGTCATCGCTGGGGGTAAAGGTAGGATAATCACATGGGAAGTATTCTGCAGTATTGCACTTAAGCCTACCACATTCGGGTGCTTAGCAAAAGCGAAGCGTCCAACGTTAGAACTGCAACTAGTTGTCTGCCGTTTTTTCTGCTGAGTCGCAACAAGAATGCCGTCGATTTCTTACAGACATCCGGGATCATCCGTTTAGTCTGCCTGTACATTGGAGAGTCATGCCACATACAATTATGATTACTAGTATCGCGTATGGTCGAAATTCTACCGAAGGGAAATGAACAAACAGCGAGAGAACATATAATTTTATTTTTTTAATATTATCCGGTGCAGGGAAGGCAAAGGGGTTTAAGCTCATATAGCCATGAACGTGATCAAAATGCTTTCATTAGTTTGGTTAAAGCGTTTGTATAGGAAATCATGTGTGTATGTTCATTTTATTTTACCTGACTTAACGGCAACATACGCACACGATTTATTTTTTTTGCACATCTATGGTACAGTACCCTTCGAATGATATAAGTTTCATCCCCTTCTTTTTATAATAAATACTAACAAAACCTTCGATAAATTTCGTGTTCACGTATTAATATGTAAGATAAGAAACCCAATCGTCAAACACATGCAATGGCCCCAACAGAGGCATAGGTAACTGCCGATCACGGCATGAAGCACAGATGAATGAACGAACTTTAACTTGACTGCTGGTACTGGTCCTATATACGACTTTATCGTCTTTATCTACCGTCTAGACTATAGTTTATATTTTATATATTTCTCTTTAGAAAATTATGCAAATTAGTAATTCCTAGCGCGATAATTCTTATCTAGATAGAAGAAACGAACAAAACCTTACAGTAAAATAATTTGATTAAGCAATTAGTTGGCGAAATAGTTTGGCTTGACGTCAGTTTCAGCCAATTGGATTGTGTACATTATCTACCCTATCAAAAAGTCAATCCCACCTGCACACCTTTTTTTATAATTTTTAACTCAAAAATGCTAGGTATTTGATCTACAAAACTCCTTCACCTACGCCTACCTATCCGGCATCTCTAATATTGCCAAACGAAACTAGCTTCGCCCAAATCTAAAAAAAGACATAAACCACCATCATCATTGCCTAATTTTGTTAATCACAATTTGAAACTTTCAAAAAATAAAACCACCAGCACCAGTCGATTGGAAAAAAATTTGCATTTCCAAAAATAGCTCCGGTTATATGTGCGAGAGAGACCCCGATGATAGTAAACAAATCAAAATTGAACGATCTTGAACTCTAAAGACAAAAACTTGAAAAAAAAACCAAACTAACAAACAAATGCGGTGAACAACAACAATAAAAATACATAATAATAGCATAGCATAGCTGCAAAACATTGCGAAACAATAATTATTAGTTTAGCGTGAGCAGCGAAACCAAGGTCTTTGGTGGGTTGGTAGGTGTATTTTAAGTCAGATTTTTTTTTTTTTGATAGACTATCGCCTGTCGATTCATTCCATTCGAGACAAAAACAATCTCGAAGGTCAAATTCCGCTAACATTGCTCTCGACAAATCACACCTTTGACATATTCTATTTTTATCTGGGTCAAGCTACATTGATGCTGATGGGATGGGATGAAGAGAAATTAAGGAATAGGGGCTTAAAAAATCAGGAACAAAATGATATTTAGAAATACCATTCGAAGTGATATTGAATGTATTTAGAATAATATAATTTTCTGTTGACCTGAACCAATTTCATGTTGTTTATCTAGTGGATTACGAAATGTTTGACGGACGGTATGCGGATATTTAAACATAACGACTTAAAGAACTCGATTTTTGGTTATTTTTAGAAGCGCGTAGGAACAAATACGTATCGAATACTTTGAGAAAAAACAGCTTTCACTGAATACGTGTATACAAAAACACGTATTTGAACGATAAATACTCCTTACATTATATACTACCATAAATGCTCGTTATACTTTCAGGGTGCCCTTTTAAAGTTTTTTTTAGCAGAGGTTTATATTTCTCTCCCGACTTTTTCGCTTCTTGCCGACGGCAATATTGCGTAATTTGTTAAACTACTGTTACTTTACGAGTTATTGAAAACATCGAAGAAGGATCCTTCTGATCCAATAAGTCTCCTACCTATTATAGTATCGGGAAGGTTTATGAAGTGTTATAGTATTTTGTATTGTGTGCGAAAGAAAGGAGATTATACCACGGAACTAATTTGGTTTCAAGAGAAACCATTCGGCGATGCATGCTGTTACAAAATTGATCTCTGACGTTAATTGGGATCTTTGCGGAAGACAGAAGCACGGAACAATAAAGTCAAATACCACCCTGAAATCGAAGACCTCATACGAGAAAAGAGGAGAGCGCGCAAGAGATGGCAACAATCCCGCGCGCCACCGGATAAAACTTATCTGAACCACCTTTGTAACAAGCTAATAAATGTGCTGCAGGACCTACAAAATCACGAGACTTCTATTTACCTCGAGGGTCTGACCGCTGACAAGTATTCAAACTACTCTCTATGGAAAGCCTTGAAGTCCATAAGGAAACCTGTAATGCACTCGCCGCCAATTAGGAAAGCTAACGGGGAATGGGCAAAAGAAGAAAAAGAGAAAGCAGAACTATTTGCCGATCACTTAGAGGAAATGTTCACGCCGTTCGATGGACAACCGTTGATCGAAGATCCAAATGATAATATGGCACCCGACAACTTTAAATTAAAAACCGTATCCCTGTCCGAACTTCGAATGACAATAAAAAATTCAAAAATAACAAGGCTCCGGGATATGATTCAATCACTGGCGAAATTTTGAAAGAGCTACCGAAAAAAGTGCTGGTTAAGTTGCTCTACATTATAAATGCTTCTTTAAGACTATTATATGTTCCAAGGCAATGGAAAGTCGCCGAAGTTATTATGGTTCCGAAACCGGGGAAATGTGCAAATGACAAGAAATCATATAGACCCATTTCACTTCTGCCAATAATATCTAAAGTCTTCGAGAAACTTCTGCTGAAACGATTGCAACCAGTAATTGAAGAAAGACACTTGATCCTGGATCATCAATTCGGCTTTCGGGTCAAACATTCCACAATCGATCGGGTGTATCGAATAACGAACAAAATTAAAAAAGCTCTAGAAGGGAAAAAAATATGCTCTAGCTCTTTTCTCGACGTATCGCAAGCCTTCGACAAGGTATGGCACGAAGGCCTAAGGTATAAGCTAAGGGTAATCTTACCGGAAAAGTTGTACAGAATATTGGAATCTAATCTTAAAAACAGACTTTTCCGTGTTAGCGTGAATATTCGGATTTCAAAGAAATGTACGCCGGTGTTCCACAAGGAAGTGTTCTCGGTCCAATCCTGTTCCTGGTCTACACAAGAGATATACCAAAAGATGAAGAGACCGTTGTAGCAACGTTCGCAGACGACCCGGCTATCCTCGTAACAGATGAGTCAGTCGAATCATCAACGGGAAAACTCCAACGAGCTTTGAACAAAGTATGCGAATGGACAAAAACCTGGCGAATAGTCCTCAATGAGACAAAATCAACGCATGTCAATTTTACGTTAAGAAAGATAAACAACTTACCTATATCCATTAACTCGGTGCAAATACCGTACGCAAACGAGGCAAAATATCTAGGAATGACCCTAGACGCAAAACTTAAGTGGAAATCACACGTTAAAAAGAAGCGTGAAGAGCTCAAAATCAGATTTGAAATGTATTGGCTAGTGCTAAAACCGTCTTGGACATATGGTATACAACTTTGGGGTTGTACCAAACCAAGCAATATGGCTCTACTGCAAGCATTTCAAAACAAAATACTAAGAGCAATCGTGAATGGTCCTTGGTATATAAGGAATAGTGATATTCACAGAGATCTAGGAATTGCTACCGTGAGGGACGAAGTAACAAACTTTGCTCGCAAACTTCGTACCCGTCTTCATATTCACTGCAATAATGAAATAATCCGTACTATGGACGTGACAAACATTGAGCGCCGACTACAAATAACAAGACCTTTCGACCTAGCGCCGTAAGGAAAAACCGCATGTAATGACGGTATTAGTAGGTGCCTTCATTGGAAAGCTACCTACCTAAGGCGATTAACACTAGAGAAGCGTAAACTACTTGTTAAGGCAACTTAGTCGTACTCATCACAAAAATGGAAAAATGAGAAGGACGAATTTCCTACTACTATGAGTACTCGCAGCCGGTTCTCATAGTGCCTCTCTGATGGGTGAGGTTTAGCCCGTAGGCATATACTGACTAGCACTGATGGCATTGTCAGATATATGAATCGGGCATAACCAATGGTACGGACCATTGGTATCTTTTGAAGATTCCTGCACCTCCAGGCGCAACAAAAAAAAAATTTGGGATCTTAACGCCAAAAGATGAAAATCTGCGTGTCTGGTGGATATCCAAAAAGCCTTCGACACAGTTTGGATCACATCATCTTATAAAGAATCTTCTTCTTCCTTTTATCAGCGAGGCTAAAGAAGAATTCTTATAAAGAATATTACATCTATGGTGTATGAGAAGAAATTTGTGGTAACAGATAGGCAATACACGACGACTAAAGTACAATATTTAATGTCACCAATGGGCACAATTACCACACTGCTTCTACTTAACATACATTTTTTTTTTTTTGTCGGGATAGGAAACTGGAGCACTCAGACACAACTGGTCCATTGTACGGCCAGAGAGCAAACCCTGATTTACCCATTTTATTGGAATTTTCTTGACTTTCGAAGAAAGCCAAGCAAGCACTTCAGTGATGAGGAGCTTACAGTACCAGCACTTACCACATCCGCACCGAAGATCTGTCACCTGATACGAGCAAAGGCAGGACACTCACAGAGATAATGTTCCGCGGTGTCGTCGCTCTCTCCACAAGCGTCGCAGATTATAGTGTCACTTAAGCCCAACACGTTAAGGTGCTTGGCAAAATCGAAGTGGCCTGTCAAGACGCCGATAAGTTGACTACAGTCTTTTCTGCTGAGAGATAGCAAGAATGCCGCTGATTTCTTACAGACGTCCGGGAGCATGCGTTTAGTCAACCTGCAACCTGGAGAGTCATGCCACACACAATTGTGCTTGTGAGAGACCCAATCGTCAATGGAAGCCCTAACCGAAGACGCTGGAAGACCCAACGCGGGTTCGGGACCTGAGAAAGCCTCCTCTGAGCCTTGTCTAGCAATCTCATCGGAGATCTCGTTCCCCAAGATCCCAGTGTGACCTGGGACCCAGATAAGAGACAGAGAATTCAGCCTTGCGACCGAGTTCAAAGAGTTTTTGGTTTCACGAACTATTTTGGAAGTGGTTAAAGGGTTAAGCAAGGCCTTAAGCGCAGCCTGACTGTCACTACAGACACAAATGCTACGTCTCTTCCACCTGTTTTTCACAACATAGTTCATGGCCATTAGGATTGCATAAGTTTCCGCTTGGAAAACAGACGCATATTTGCCTAACGAGAAGTGAAGTCTAATGTTGTCGACTTCCACGAAGACCCCAGCGCCAGACCCTTGACTGGTTTTGGAACCATCCGTGAAAATACGACTACATTCCATTCCCGGGTCAGACTCTGACCGAAGTCAGTCCTGGACACAAGGAAAGTCGACTCTGAATTTGCGCATCAGCTGGAGTTCTGGTGTCATTGCATCATACGGCATATCCATAAGACCGGAGTCGTAAGATAAGTGTCGCGCAAGTTCATCAAAGTTCCAGTGTGGAGTATACCAAAAACCGCCCCGCCTATGACGATGGACGGCTTTGATAGTGCAACCCATGATATACATAAGTATCAAGTGGAGGTAAGTTCAGCAAAGCGTCTAGAGCAGAGCCAGGCGTACTCGGGAAAGCTCCCGAGCAGCCGAGACAAGCCGTTCTTTGGAGTTTCGTGCAAAAAGCAACCACATATTTACGCGAGAGCCCCTTCCACCAAACAACCGACGCATATGCGAGGAATGGTCTTATCATAGCCGTGTAGATCCAGAGAACCTTATTCGGTGATAAGACCCAGGTCTTGCCAAAAGCACCCTTACACTGCCAGAAGACTGAGAGCGCCTTGGATGTTTTCGACTCGACGTGTTTGGACCAATGAAGTTTCTTATCTAAAATCACTCCCAGATATTTGGCTTCATTGGAAATGCGAATGGTAACGCCTTTTAGTACCGGCTGACTCAGACCGGTCAAAATCCTCCTTCTCGTAAAAAGAACAACCTCAGTCTTAAGAGGATTCACCGAAAGCCCACTCCTAGTACACCATTCATCGAACATGTCCAGCGCCGCAGGGCGTTAGCACAGACCGTCGCCAGGCATGGCCCGACAGAAAGTACGGCGACATCATCCGCATATGCCTGAGCGTAGACGTTAGAACTATTTAGAGTGTTCAACAGAGAGTCGACCACCATGCACCATAACAATGGAGACAGAACGCCACCTTGCGGACATCCCCTGTTTACCCCTGTCATAAGATATTGGCCACAATCCGCATCCACTACCAAAGTTCTATTCATTAGCATTGCTTTAATCCACAACACTAATGTTTCATCTACTATTCGCTAGCTTTTTCTGATGACGTTAATATGTATGCAAGTGGTTAGAGATACACATTCAAGGTGAACTTCAAAATAATTTGGATAAGCTCCAAACATTTTGCTCCGAATGTAAGCTTAAGATCAACAACGCGAAATGTGAAACTATTATACTGATCCGCCCCCTTAGTAAGATGCGGTAATTCAAATTTGAGATGCAACTGGAAAAAATTACAAATCACGAGTTGTAATGGTCTTCGCATCGAATCAAAGACTGCTGTGAACTATCTAGGTGTCCATTTAAATCAATGTATGTACTATAATGACAATTAAATACGCGTTTTTTACTCTAACTATCTGAGATCCGATGTGGAGGTCATATGTTACCAAGCCACCGTTCGTCTAATCCTGACTAACGGTGAACTAGACCTCAAACCTGTCCACCATGGCATTCCAAAAATTCAACATAGAATTTGATTTCCAAAATCAAGTTCTAGAAAACTTTGGGCAAAGGACAAAATGAAAACAACAAAAAATCCTTTCGCTTAAAAAATCACACTTAACACTCCTCTCAGATATATATAAGTACAGCCCACACCCTACTGGGTGTGCACTTACGACCTGAGCAACTAAGACGCGGATGAGGGTAAAGCCCATTTTCTATGCGAATACCCAAGGCTATGCAAAACTAGAAAGAGAGCCCTCGGAAAATATTGTAATTCTTCAATCACTGGCGCATTATCAACAAAGCCAGCAAAAGCCTTTTTCAAATTTATACTGATTTCTGGATGTGAGGGGGCGTTGTAATTATAAGGATATATGACTAATCATTGGCAGCTCTTTTGCGGATTCGGACATCAATAAAAACCAAAAATTAAAAAAACCCTTCTTCTACGTCTCACTATATGCAAAGAGGGATTCTAAAAGGAGAAATGAACTCTATGATCTGTACCAAGCCGGCGACTACAAAACCTCGGGCGCATTGCACAATGGGCAACATTGCTCCAGAAACTCGGCTTTGGATCCGAGCCTCAGGCTCGAAATAAAAATTCTGAACCGTACCGAAGACTATACGATCGCGGGGAGACAGAGACTTGATCTACAAAACTGTGATATCTCAAGAAAAGACTTCACAGGATGAGAGCCTGAGTAGCAGGTAAGCGTTTCAGCATTGTGTAAGCTAACCTTCTTCGGAGCCTTATCCGATTCTCGGCGTGCTAGCAAAAGGTAATATGTACAAAGTGGCGCAAAAGTAATGACCAATTTTGATTTAGCTATAACTTTTTTCTGAATTGAAAAATGATTATTTTATTTTTTTTTATTTTGCTTAGAACCTTGAGTTTGAGTCGCAGTGCAGTGTCTTGTCTTGTTGAAACCATGTGTGCTCCAAATCCAATTCATCCAATTCGGGTACCAAAAATCCACTTAACATGGTTCTGTAGAGCTCATCAGTGACAGCTATCGCGTTACCAGGAGCGTGTTCGAAAAAGTAGGGCCCAATCACCCTTTCAGCACAGACGTCGCACATACAGTAACTTTCGGTGGATGTAAAGGTGATTCTTGAATAACACGGTAGAGAGGGTTTTCCGTACCCTAGAAACATGTATTCTAATTGTTGACGCGCCCGGAGATTCATGATTCATTTTTAAGGAAAATCGCCCTTGTCATGGTTGAGGTTTCTGGTGCGCTGGTTGTGTTTCAGATGGGCTTGGTGGTCTGTGGGCAGCAGCTGATGCACTATCTGAGTTTTTAATTTGGATAAATCAAATCATTTGTCTAAATGAGAATAGAGAGGTGATTGAGGTAGTTAAAGAGTATACGTTTCTTGGAGTATATTTTACTAAGAACCTTAACATGGAAAGACATCTGAAAGAAAAGTTAACCAAATCAAAATCTGCAATAAATATGGCTTGGGGGAGGTGCTTCAACAACAGGAATATTGCTCATAGTAGTACATACAAGGTATTTGAAGTAGTCTCCAAATCGATTATGCTTTACGCGGCGCAAGTATGGGGATGCAGGAAATATGACACCATGGAAAAGCTCTTGAGGTCATTTCATCTGCCACCCAATACACCAAATTATATGATCATGATTGAAAAGGGCCTACCTCCACTATTCATAAAAACCATCAAACTGCAAGTCGACTATATAATTAAAGTGCTTGGTATGTCCGAGTATCGGCTACCAAAAATAGCAGCTCTCCAGGCTATGCATAGCGGAACAGGTTGGTTCAACGACTGGATGGAGCTGGCGCAGGGCTGTGGAGTCGAACAGACTTTCAATGGCAACAGGAGTTGGAAATCCGAACTGTACCAGCTATCTCTAAAGTCGATGAACAAGAAAAGTTTAGATTCTTAGAGGAAGCATCCGATTCCCTGCACAGGACTATTTACAGCCGTTTAAACCACAATTTGCAGCTTAATTATTTCCGTGACGAGTAACTGGCTGAACACAATGCATGCCGCGGCCGCGCCGCGGTAGCGTAGTACGACCTGTCACAAAGTTAAAATATATGGGAACTCACTAGAGCGCCCACAATGAGGTAGCTGCGGCGTGGCGGTAGCAGTGGTGTAGTACGAAGTTGGTTTACTTTTAACTTGTGCAGCGCCACAAGTGACAGATAGAGAAATTGGCGACTGTTGAAGACTGTTTTGGTTTTCTATACGATGTTTTCGTGGTGGATTCTTGAACTGAGTTCAGCAGTAGCGCAATAAATTTGAAATATTCGTTACAGTCAAAATGGAAGAGCACGCCGTGGAAAAAATTATTTTGCTAGTGAAAGGAAAATAAATTTATCCATTTCTTATTATTTTTATTGTATTATTATAGCACAATAATCTCACAAAAATAATCAAATCTCAATAACACTCAAAAAGAAAAACACAATTTTAATCAGCTGACATTATTTGACATTACTACGCGCTACACCATTGTGGGCGAATTTTGTGAGTGCAGCGCCACACCATTTGACAGCTCTACGTACTACGCTACCGCGGCGCGGCCGCGGCATGCATTGTGTTCAGCCAGTAAAGTGTCGACGAAATATCAATGGTGCTGAAGCTTCGGAGAGAACTTCTTAAGTATAACTTACCGCATAGGAGTGATTTACTCCTATATTGCAGCTTATGTAATCTACAGGAGAGGGAGGACATTTTCCATTTCCTTGGTAAATGTCCAATTTTAAGAGAAACGAGGAGGCATGTTCTTAAAAGTAACTTTTGACAGAGAAGCAAGCATTATGGCTCCTTGATGAAATTAATGTTTCCAAACTGTTCGGCTACTGTAAAAGAGTACTGGCGCATCGCGAGAGGATAATGAATGGAAACTATTAAAACCAAAAAAACAACATTCGTATTTGTCAGGTTTATATATAAATTAAATCATTGAATTACCTTGCTTACTGATTTTTGTAATTAACTATTGTAACTATAATAATGCGGATAATTTGGTCATTCTTGAGTCCTCTCAAACTGAACTGCAGTGCGCACTCCAAAGGTTTGTAATGGTAGTTTCCAAAATACCCATTCAGTTCACTCTGCATTTTAGTGGAGTCCCACTGAAACAGGTGGATAAGTTAAAGTACCTTGTGGTCTTATTCAGGAGTGTTGGGAAGAGCAATGCCGTGTTATCCTGTAGAACTGGTCAGGCTGGATCAATTTTGAGAGAGCTTGGTCAATCTGTTATAAGGAAGGCCGAACTTAGTGTTCAAGCTAAATTATCGGTTTTTAACTCGGTGTATGTTCAAATTCTCACCTATGGTCATGAAATTTGGGTAGTGACGATCGCGGATACAAGCTGCCGAAATGAGGTTCCTTCGCGGTATTGCTGGAATAACTCGTAGGGATCGAGTGCGCAACACCAGAGTACACGAAGCGCTCAATGTGGAACGATCTATGCTTCGATGGTTTGGTCACGTAGTGCGTATGCCCCCAGACCAACTTCCAAGACGTGCCATGATTGCCGTGCCATCAGGTAGGCCTAGAAATAGATGGTTGGACCAAGTCCGACATCTCTCCTGGAGCCGTCTAGGGATTCCTCCTGATGAGTTGGTGTCAATGGCGGAGGATCGAGAAGGATGGAGGGTGCACCTGAGCACCCTACCCCCGCGACCCTCATGAAGGATAAGGGGGCCATTAAAAATATATGTACATATGTATGTATGTATGTATGTATGTACGTATAACTATAATAATGAGTACTGAAATAAAATCAATCTAAATCTAAAATCCAAATCTATTGTAGGTATATCACTATCAGATTTTTGTACGGGAGTCTTTCACCAAAATACGCTGCAGATACCGCCTAGAAATGCTCAATTACAATTCCACATCCTTACGTACAGACAGCATCAATATTCTCTCCAAACGGCCTCTTTTTGGTCTGCCAGCCCTTGCCCTATCTTGTGTTTAGCCAGTCTTTTCTATAGACATGCGGTTAAGTGTAGAATTGAGCGACCAGTTGGTGTAGAACGGTGGGTACGTGGGTTGTTCTTATCACTGATGAATAGTTCCTCAAAAAAATTGGCACAATTATTGAGGAGTATAGCGTTCCATTCTTCGACGTCGTGTTCTCTGCATCTATTTACTACGCAACTGTCACCATTGCAAAAATCATAGATAATTTAGATATATGTACATATGTACGTACAATACTTTTGCGCCACCATGTATAATTTTGAGGGGATTTGTAAAGAGGTGGGAAAAGGAGATAGAATTTGACATGTGAACAGGAATTACGGTCATCCGTCAAGAATGTAGAAAACAGCTCCAAACACAATTCAATCCCCCCTTTTCGGGAGCCTATAGACACCAGATACCTACCTACAAACATACATACATACATATGTACATCAAATTGTCCAGATTACAATAAAAATACATTCAAGTACCTACAAACATACATATCTACTGTCAAAAAATCCACCAAAAGTCTAATCAACCAGTCAAACTATCGACTTTTGACAGTATACGCCCGTCATTATAAACACCCCTTGCATAACCATATGGTTAGAAATTACTTGTATCCACTGCTCGACTATAAACCCTGATAAAAACTCAATTACCAAATAAAATCATATCATCCCTGTCGACATAAACAGTTAATCCGAAAACTGTCTTGTCGCGAGAGCATAAAAAAAACCTGACGGTCATATGCGACAACAATAAAACAAGCAACAGCAAAAAATTACGCCTCCGATAATGAAACCATGTAATTACGTCCGACATTCCATACACACCACAGTCCATGTTCAACGCCAACCCATGCCGCTCTCTCTCTCTCTTTCTACTCAACCTCGTGTCGTTTCTCTCAAACAGCCAGCTGTCGCGGACTATCTGGAAAGCGACAACGGGACGAAACTCTCATCACGGGCAAGAGTTTCGCCCGCAAGTGAACTGAGCGTGTTCGACAAGTTTCTGTTCAAGTCGTCAGAAAAAAAAAACAACGGAAAAACGCTTCTCTCTTGAATTTAAGAGAATATCACTCTCATTTAACCAACACAGCCGTAGAATCTGAATTCTGAACCTGCTGGTTGTGTGGGTACTTTTGTTCGCTGCCCGATGTGAGT
This sequence comes from Brachypalpus laphriformis, assembly GCA_945910035.1. Taxonomy (NCBI): domain Eukaryota; kingdom Metazoa; phylum Arthropoda; class Insecta; order Diptera; family Syrphidae; genus Brachypalpus; species Brachypalpus laphriformis. The sequence continues at coordinate 111,204,833 of OX246753.1, read as the reverse complement.
TTGAAAAAAATTCCCACCCCGCTGCGCTGAGTGAAAAGAGAGAACAAACAAAAATTCATTCAATCAAAAAGTAAAGGAAAATCGTTGGATAGAAGGGTAAGGGAAGAGAAGTGAAGGAAAGGCCGGAGGAGGACGCACCACCACACAGTGAATGTGGTGGATTATTCAATTGGGGAGCGATTTTTATTCCGCGCCATGCCGCCGGTCACTTGGCCGTTTGTCTGTCTTGCAATTTGAAATGTGTGGCGGGTGATGAAAGTCGAGGGAAAGACCCAGAGAGTCATGGCGATGGTGGTTGTGTGCGCTTTGATGCTCTTGGGCGCGAAATTCGCTTAATTTATGTAAATATTCAAACGGATCTGTAGTTTTTGGAAGTTCCTTCCAATTAATTTTTCATGTTTGCTTCTGTCGTCGAGGAATGCATTGACAAGATTTCATCAGGATTTAGGGATCGAATTTGATGGATGATTGAATTTTTATCGAACATGTTTATGTACTAAACTTTCTGTGCACTGTAACCAATCATAATCGGGGCATACTAACCCACCTGGTCAGACATTTCCTCTTGCCTTTCATTTTGCTGCACCGAATGTTTGTTTGAAAAGTTCGCTTTGATTCCAGTTGTTGCTTCACCCCAACTCTCACTGCGGCCTGAAATTGTGTCAAAAAAGTTTGCCAAACTGAGAAGACTGAATAAGTACGTACAAGGTAGCGCAAAATCCATCATCCTATCGGAACATGTTCCCATTTTTCCAAATGGCGTCTTATGTCATCATTATGGACGTAGCGATAAACGAGGGTAAAACCAAGAATAGATATGCATCAACAAGAAGGGACGATCAACACTGAAGAATTGGACAGAACGTCACAGTGGGCAGCTACAACTTTGAGGTAGTAAGGGACTTTGCCTACCTTGGTTCTGCTATTAACTCTGACTAATTGTCAGTGCGGAAATCAAGCGAAGAATAATTCTTACCAATCGCTGTTATTTCGGGCTAATAAGACAATTCAACAGTAAAGCTCTATCTTGAACAACTAAGGAGACTCTATATAAGTTCCTGATCATCCCAGTCCTGCTTACGGCACTGAAACATGGACTTTTTTGAAAGCGGATGAAGATATCCTTGGTCGCTTCGAGAGAGACATTCTTTGTAAGATATTCGGTCCCGTTTGCGTTGACGGGTTTTGGAGGAGAAGATTTAATCACGAACTATACGAGCTGTACAGCGACATCGACCTAGTCAAAAAACTGCGTATTGGACGTTTCAGATGGCTAGGACATATAGAGCGGATGGACACCAACGCTCCGGCCCGCAGAGTCTTCGAATCTTACCCCGAGGGACGACGCAGTAAAGGACCTCCTCGCCGTAGGTGGCATGCCTACTTTCAAGAGGACCTCAATTAACTTAGAGTGCGCAACTGGAGGCAATTAGCTAAAGACCGAGCTAAATGGAGAGGCTTGTTGGTTCACTCCGAACTGTAGCGCCATCTACGTACATATGTACATACATACACTTTCAATGGCCCGCTAATCCTTTATAAGGGTCTCGGGAGTAGGATGCTCAGGTGGACTCTCCATCCTTCTTGATCCTCCGCCATTGACTCCAACTCATTAGGAGGAATCCCTAGACGGCTTCAGGAGAGATGTCGGACTTGGTCCAACCATCTGTTTCTAGGCCTACCTGGGGTCGCCTGTCTGATGGCACGGCAATCATGGCACGTCTTGGAAGGCGGTCTGGTTGCATACGCATAACGTGACTAAACCATCGAATCATAGATCATTCCGTTCGGAATAGTAGTAGCTGCTCAATATTGAGAGCCTTGTGTACGCCCTCGATCCCTGCGAGTTATTCCAACAACACGATGAAGGAACCTCATTTCGGCAGCTTGTATCCACGATCTTATTCTTTCGGTCTCTACCCAAGCAAATATCCAAGAGGACCCTCAAACATCAAACAGACGACGGGTTACGCAATTAGGCATCAATAGACGACAGCGAATTTTTATTAAAAATTTGAAGTTATACTCGTACAAAGTGCAAACAGTGTTTCAGCTTTTGCCTGCAGAACGCTAATCGTGTGTCAATTGTAGCAAAGCCGTCCTAAATCTCGACCGCGTATACAACTATGGAGACTCGTGGACAGTAACAACAAAATTTGCGAATTCGCTGTCGGAGATAGACTTGAGGAAAAACTTTTGAGCTTTCGATACGTAAGCGAGTGCGTTGGTGACGATCCGCTTCAAGGCTAATCCCACATCATTGTCATTTACCCCAAGCAAAACAGAAGAGTCGTAATTGTATCAACAATTATTTTTATGAGCTCATGTCCGAAACGCGATTTTGTCTTGAAGATTAATGTCTTAATCGGAAGCAAGGACATCTTTGGTAATACACCACCTGTACCACCTCCACTCAGGTTGATCAATCTTACTGAGGAACGAAGCGTGGTAGTATGCAGTATAGGATCCCCGCATCTCACCGTCCATAAGTTAACGAATCATCTGATTAGAAGAAGAACTAAGCTTATCAATTTGCAGTTGGCGGATTTGCCGTGTGTTGGACGCACGAATCTTCCGTAATATCGACTTGAGCAATTATCTAGTCTAGTTGTGAATATCCAACACCGTAGCGATCTGGTGTCTCCCCGAAAGGAAGTTTAACGGTGAAAGGTAGAAATTGTAACGAATACCGGCTCCAGAGTAGCCGGTATGAAAATCTATGCAGGAGCCACCAAAAAAGTCGCAATGTCTACCTGTTCGAAACCTCTGGTTTGTTGCCGGTTATGTCCGTGTAAAACGCTGTCCAAGGAAAAGAGCCAATCGACAGATCTTCAAACAGAAACAGAAGGTTGGAAAATACTTGCTCAGGAGAAGGTATATAGAGCATGAATAAGTTCTAATCAAGACCAAAGCAATGTAAAGATGCTACAACATGAAAGAAGTTCTGAACGTAGATATGTATGCATACCGAAGTGTATAGTGGGTAACTGATGGTGGAGGTACCAAAGTAGGTACCTACAATGATAAAGGTGGGAACGTGCTAGAAAGTGTGAAGATACCATTTCTGCGTCTCGAAATCAAGACACATATATTGGGTGTCAAGGCGTCATGGCGCAGTGGTTAGTGCGTCGGACTACTGTACGTGAGGTTCAATATTCGCACACAACACGAGTGGTTACGAAAAGGTAGGCCAAGGCACTTAAAGAGCTGTTGAGCCAAATATTTATTTATTTATTACATATTCGTACATACTTACATACATTTTCAATGGCCCGCTAATCCTTCATGAGGGTCGCGGGGGTAGGATGCTCAGGTGGACTCTTCATTCTTCTCGATCCTCCGCCATTGACTCCAACTCATCAGGAGGAATCCCTAGATGGCTCCAGGAGAGATGTCTGATTTAGTCCAACCATCTTTTTCTGGGCCTACCGAAGAGTCGCCTTCGTGATGGCATGTAATCATGGCATGTCTTGGATGCCCGTCCTGGGGGCATACGCACTACGTGACCAAACCATCAAAGCATATGGTATATCGTTCCGATCGGAGAAGTAGCTGCTCAATATTGAGCGCCTCGCGTACTCTGGTGTTGCGCACTCGATCCCTACGAGTTATTCCAGCAATACCGCGAAGGAACCTCATTTCGGCAGCTTGTATCCGCGATCGTCACTACCCAAGTTTCATGACCATAGGTGACTATTGGAACATACACCGAGTTAGAAACCGATAATTTAGCTTGAACACTAAGTTCGGCCTTCCTTATAACAGATTGACCAAGCTCTCTCAAAATTGAACCAGCCTGACCAATTCCACAGGATAACTCGGCATTGCTCTTTCCATCCCTCGTGAATAAGACCCCAAAGTGCTTAAACTTATCCACCTGCTTTAGTGGGACTCCACTAACATGCAGAGTGCACTGAATGCGTTTTTTGGAGACGACCATTCTTCCGATTTGTTCACGTTGCTCCTTATTCCAGCAGCAGCACAAACGGCTACAAACCTTTCAAGTGCGCGCTGAAGTTCGGTTTGAGAGGATCCAAGGATGACCAAATCATCCGCAAAGAGCAGATGACTAATCCTTAGGTCTCCCACTTTGAAACATTCTCCGTCAAGGCTGCGCTGCAACATCCAATCCATATATACAATGAAGAGGGGAGGTGACAAAACGCAACCTTGGCGGAGTCCAACGCCCGCAGTGAAAGGCATTGATTTAACACCGTTTATCCGAACACAGCTTCTATAGTGTGTATATAAAGACTGAATCGACCATAACAGGGAACCATCAATCCCATACTCCTGCAGAACACTCCAGAGTTTGCCTGGAGGAACTCTATCATTTATTTATTTATTTTTTTTTTATAACTTCTCTGCCTAACTCACTGATTTACATAATCCTATACGGATTCTAGAGGACTATACAAGAGAAGGTCACAGTGTTAGATAGGTCTGTCTTGATCTTATCGCCCGAATAAATCCATAATAATTCATAATAATAATCGATAGAGTAATAGACATCGAAATTAGGCTTTAAAGCTGAACGGAGCGTGTATTTGTGCCTGCAGCTATAGCTGCATAAAAATTGGAAACTAAATTGTGTCGTTCATCGTGAATCTAAACTTATCTCAACTTCATGTAGTTTCAGTCACAAATACGCATTCAGCTCTGTAAATGTGATCGCAGATCTAATTCACCTCCTTAAGTTAACTTGTAAAGTATACTTTCTACAAATTCACCGCCACAAAGCAAAGTCCATAACATAATCAAACCACCCGCCGAAGAAGGAGTTAAAAACCCTTTAAAACTCAACAGGATGGGACAGAAAACACGCAAATACTAAATGTAAATGTACTTCGGCTCTAGAGAGATACCAATGGCACGCCTTGAAGAAAGGATAAGTTGTCTTAATTACTAGGAAGGACCCTCTATATTTGGGTCAAACATAAGTCATTTGTTAAACGTGACACTATAGTCAAGTATAATGTCCCAAGCGAGTGCCCACTTAAGTACAAGAAAACTACTCAGCATGTCCGTCTAATGAAATAAACACTATAACTCACTAGTAGCGTCTCAAAAGAAAAACCACCATAAAAGCAAATCCCATTCATTTGCGCTATTAAATCCGAACAATTCGTCCTTTCACATGAGTGTGTGTGTGGGTGTATACAGCTACACATTCTAACTAAAATGGACAACAGCCATTAAACAAAACACTTCCAATAGAAGCCGAAAACCGAACGCTAAATCTCTGCAGCATGTGTGTAACACGAAAGGCTCGATATATGTCACACCTACCTCCAGAGAGATTGCGACGTTCATGTATTCCATATAAACCGCTCAATGGGCCTCTTGAAAAATCCTTTATATCTCGAGGACGACGACATCCACTAAACTTGTGGTACGAGTACAGTGTATGCTATACCACCAGCAGCAACAATACCAGAGAAAGCCCTGTGGGGGTAGAAAGACCTAGACACGGTAACAGGGAAATTCATCCACCTTCTCCACCACCAGCACAACCCTTAGGGCACATTTTGTGTAGACACTATAACCCGCCATTAACTGTGCGCGCCCCTCTCTCTTTCTCTCCCTCTCTCTCTCCATCGTCTTCTTTGGAAAATTATCCGCCCTGTCATTTGCCATTTTGTTTTGAAACTCTGCTGATTTATACTAGTTCCCCATAAAGAAATAATTAATTACCTCCCTCCTAAGAGGAGATAGTCGGTTGGGCTGTACACACACGCACATATTAGAAGAATCTTAAAAAAAAATAAACAGGAAAAACGTTCTCCCTCAAGTGTAAATGTTACGATCACATTTCGGAATCACATTCTACAGGACACACAGGCTGACACAATAGATGAGTCGTTCTTGGGAAGGAATAATGTAATTTCGGGGAATGCTAGGGAGCTGGATGTATGGTGAACAATAGGACGGATATTAAGTTGAAGTTCCTGACAATTACTTCGCAGGGGTGAGACGGTAACTGACAAAGATATTGAAACGAGTTTTCCATGCGAAAGTAAAACATGTCTACTGTGCAGAAATTTGACATTTCTTTGTAGAAATGTCATTGCAAATGTCAGAGCACGTTAATGCTACGGTTGACAATTGCGGAGGGATAACCTATTGAATTTGTAGTTACGCTTTAGGGTTGCTCTTTACAGTGGTCAGGGACTTGTTTACAAGTGTAAATATTTTTTAAATCCACTGATATGCCCCCTTTTCGAAAAATGTCAGAATGCCGTGCGTTACGGGAAAGCGGAACATTTCAAATACGTTTTCTGAAAAAAGAAGTATACCTAATATGGGTCCAGGGATAGAGCTTTGTTAGACAATCCATAACCTGGATAAAGATGTTCATATTCCCCTTATGCACGAACTCGCAGGAAGTTGAGCGGAATTCTACAAATAAAGGCAAATGTCTTGCAAAAATCAATCATTCACTTGGATACACTATAGATAGACGAAAAATTTATTTCAAGTGTACAGTGCATCATAGTGCAAATATTTCCATAAGCGTATGATCTATAGTAATGAAGCATGTGCTATTTGGTAGCTATTATAGTAGCAAGTACTTTAAGTTCACCAATCAACAGAATACAAACTCATGCGTTATTCATAGAAACTGCATACTCTGTACTCGTTTTAAAACATGCATGCAATTGAACAGATGAATTCAAAAACTGTTGTCAATTCTTTCGATAAGACTTGCTCTTCGTCTTTTAAGTCGTCGCAGTAAGATTAAAAGATTTTATTTATTCATATAATATTTTCTAATACAGTACACAATCAAAATTTAGCATGGCTTTACCGTCTGCCTGGTTGATTTATTAATATTCGCAAGTAAAAATATAAAAGTAATTTTAACTTCTATAGTAAACTGTCGGTTGGTCTGTGGCCCAGCGAGCCGCAACCGTAAAACAAACTAGTGCTCCGAAACGGAAACAATCGCCTCGGATAAGGACGGATAATTTGTTGATGACCTTTGGCTATCGGACACGGACAACGATCGGATTCTGGAACGTTAAGACCCTCTTGGACTCACTCAAGGAAGGGCCTTATAACGCCAGAATCCTCCAATTGGAGCGCGAATTCGCACGGTATAAAATCGACATCTTAGGGCTGAGCGAGATAAGATGATACGATGCTGGGGAATACATCTCCCCAACAAAAAGCACTGTGATGCTCTACTCTGGTAAACCAGCTGGAAGTGCACGGAGTTCTGGTGTAGGACTCATGCTAACTCCAGCAGCATGTAGTAGCCTCATATCCTGGAAACCCCATAGTGACCGGATATTTACGGCTAGGTTCCAGAGTAGAGTTAGAAAAATTACCATCATACAGTGTTATGCTCCGACTCTAGACGCGACTGAGGATGAAAAGGATAATTTTTATAGCCACTTAGGTGCCGCCTACAACCAAACGCCTAATGGGGACATCGTAATGGTAATGGGAGATCTCAATGCCAAGGTGGGTAGCGACAACACCATGCTCAAGCACGTGATGGGAGTTCACGGCGTGGGAGACCGTAATGACAATGGTGAGCGGTTTGTGGACTTCTGCAATACCAACCGCCTAGTCATCGGAGGTACACTGTTTAAGCATAACACCTGCCATAAGATCAGTTGGGTCTTTACTGATAGGCAACGAACATCCAACCAGATCGACCACATTGCGATCAGTCGCCGCTTTAGAAATTGTCTCCTGGACGTCCGAAACAGACGTGGAGCTGACGTCGGACAAGAACGAGATCACCATCTTATGGTAGCTCATTTACGCCTTCGTACTGCATCCGTCAACAGCAACCGTTCAAACCTACTTAACATCACCAGGTTTAATATCGACAGGCTCAAGGTTCCCCAAGTGCGCCAACAGTTCAGGGACCATCTTGCCTTAGAAGCAGAAGCAATCAGCAGCATAGAGAACATGGATGACCACTGGAGTGCTGTGAAAAATGCTTTTGCGACTGGGGCACGCACGTATGTCGGTAAAAAGCAGAAACACTACCGCACATGGCTTTCTACAGACACCTGGAGACGAACGATGAGCGTACAACAATCAAAGCTCGGATCAGCGGCCTCAGCAGTAGAGAGAATCGAGCTTGAAGCCCAATACCGTGCGATGAAGAAAGAAGTGCAGCGTAGTGTGAGACGTGACAAACGTCAATATGTCAACTCACTGGCCTCAAGGGCTGAAGAAGCAGCGAGTAGGTGCGACAGTAGGACTGTTTACAACATCACTAAGGAGCTCATTGGTGGTCGAAACTCCAAACAACATCCAGTAAAGAGTCTAGACGGTAACCTTCTGATTTCGGATGATGACCAGCTCACTAGATGGAGAGAACCTTTTGCTACAGTGCTAAATCACTTAGACGACGGCGGTATGATCTTGAATTAAAATGAGCAGTTCGAAGCAACAAATTCCCGAATTCGCACCGTACCTCCTAGTAAAACTGAAATAATAACAGCAATCAAGTCCCTCAAGAAGAACAAAGCGGTGGGTGTTGATGGCATCCCTGCCGAGCTATTTCAAGCGGCGCCAAATACATCGGCAGATTTGCTGCATCCGCTAATACATAGAGCTTGGGATAGTGAACAATTCCCACAGGAGTGGAAAAGGGGGATGATCATTAACCTTCCAAAGAAGGGTAACTTGATGGAGTGCGGTAACTGGAGAGGTATATGTGTTCTTTCAGCCATAGCCAAAATAATAGGTAGAATAATTCTAGAACGAATTAAAAACATTTAGATTCAACTCTCGATGTCGAACAGGCAGGCTTTCGCGCTGGATCCTCCTGCATCGACCACACAAACACCTGACGGATCATAATCGAACAATGCGTTGAGTATAGGTCTCCGCTATATTTACTGTTTATCGACTTCGAGAAGGCTTTCGACAGCTTGAATCGAGATGCTATCTGGTTGGCCTTGCGCAGGAGAGGCATTCCAGAAAAGCTTATAGCTATTATTAAGGCTACATATGAGGGCGGCAAGTGACACGTCGTGCACAATGGTAAGGTGTCGGAGGACTTTGAAGTCCAAAGTGGAGTACGTCAAGGGTGCATACTGTCCCCACTATTGTTCTTGGTGATTATCAGCAATGTACTCCGTGCAGCATTGACGGAAGGTAAGTATCGAATTCGTTGGACTATGACATCTTACCTTAAACACCTAGATTACGCTGACGATGTTTTTCTACTTTCACATCAGATAATGGATCTTCATTTGATGGCCCAAAATCTAGAAGCTGAGGCAAACAAAGTGGAGCTAAAGATAAACACAACCAAAACAAAAGCCCTGAGTACTTCCAATACCCGCGCTCAACTTAACATTGCTGGACAGGAAGTCGAGAAAGTTGATAACTTTCTATATTTAGGAAGTGTCGTCTCAGCTAATCGTGGTGGCACCGAACTGGATGTATGCAGCAGTATCGGGAAGGCTAAAGCTGCGTTCGGAATGCTATCCAAAATCTGGAGAATCAATGTTATTAGCTTAAGAACCAAGCTACGACTGTTCCGCTCCAACGTAGAATCAGTGCTGCTTTATGGGTGCAGTACCTGGAAGGTGGACACCATTAACACACGCAAGCTGCAAGTCTTCGTAAACAAATGCTTAAGAATCATCTTGAGGATTTTTTGGCCGAACCGCATCTCTAACGAACAACTTTATCTGAGAACGGGCCAAGAACCTATAAGCATTACTATACGAAGAAGAAAGTGGCAATGGATTGGACACAGCCTACGGCGCGAAGACAACTCCATTGCGAAATACGCCATGCAGTGGAATCCGCTCACCCAGGCAGACAGAATAGCGGGACGCCCTAGGCAAACGTGGCGCAGAACAGTTGAGGAGGAATCGAGCTCTTTAGGAATGAGTTGGAGGCAGCTCAAACGCGTTGCAGAACTTCGAACACGATGGCGCGCAGGCGTGGCTGACGCCCTATGCCCCCCGAGGGGTTAAAGGATATAAGTAAGTAAAAGTGAGTATAGGGGCATATGCTGACTCGATAGTGTGCTTTTTTAACTCCACATATTGCTTGAATTTGTGGATTAAAATATAGACAGATGGACAGAATCGCGAGATCCACTTTCTTTCGTAATGTCAATTTGGATTTGAATCTCAAGATCGTATCTTTTTACGAGACCATTGCCTTCCATACCTACGTAGGTGCAAGTACATATAACAATTAAATTTTAGCAGTTCATAAAATACGTTTTGTGAAGAATATAAAAAAGTCGCATATTCAAAACACATGGTGTGGTATAAAACAATTTTAGAATTTTAGAACAGAGCTTCATACAATTTCCTGCAATTCGTATCTGCTTTCCACGCTCTCCCCGTATTAGGGAGAACAATTAAATAGAACAGACCATGGGGTACAATTTAAAAACAAAAAGTACAAGGTGTTGTAGTGAATATTTGTAAAAACTTATCTATATCTCTGTGAAAAAAAAAATATTACAAGAGTTCATCGTTCAAAACATATGGAAGGTGTGGAAAGATTAAGGAAAAATATTAAATCGATAAGAATAATGATCCTTCGAGCACCCTTCGTTCTGAATATCGAAAAATCTGCACCAAATAAAGAAATTTTTATCCGGGAGCTGGTCGAAATTCTGCTTTAACAATTATATTATATTATATTATATTTATTATATTTTTAAAAATAAAATTCTGCTTATTATGTTTTTTTCCAACTAACGAATATAAACAAAAAAAAATTAAATTTTTAACTTTGTCAACAAATTATAATAGGTATGTACATTGAAGAAAGGAAAACTCAAAAAAAGAAACAAAAACCAAAAAAACAAACTATTGCGTACTTGAATTAAAAAAAAAAAATAAAAAAAAACAAAGATACTAAACAAAGCAAAAGAGAGCTATATTTTTCGATATTCGCTTAAGAAAACCAATACGGCTAAGATCTGTTCTCTTTTCTAGAATTATTTTTATTTGTTTGTTTTTTAAAACATTTTTCTTTCCTTTTTTAATCCCTCCTCACTTTTCGCGCGCTTGCTGGGCCAACTAACACCTTTAATCGACGATGCTAAGCTTCCACGTTGCTGTGCGTTGCTTTTGAGCTGTCATAAACCGCCCAAAACTCTTACAGTTGTCTCTTACATAGTTTTTCTGAAACCATGCAGCCAACTTCAACACGTTTGCATCATCAATAATACTACGTAAACTATTGTAGTATTGTGAGACTTCGAAAGCAGGAACAAAAGGTAAGCTCTTAATCATTCGCACTCGGAGTGCAAAATCTTCAGAGTTGCCATACTAAACTGAAATAGAAACTCTTATATAGTTACATAAGTGTATGAGTGTATAGATCTAGTCTTACTGCTCTTTTTGCACCCTTCTCAAAATTATTTGGCCGAAATGAAATAGACACCCTCTCAGATCAGCCGAAGAAACGTAAGACTTTGCTGCGGAAGAAATTCCTTTCTCAAAGTCACAAACAATTTGCTTTGTTGCCAGGCGAGTACCACAATCGTTGGCATCTCTAAGTCTTCTTCTTCTTCCTATTTTCGGCGAGGTTATAATCCGAAAACAAGGAATCATAACCCTCCCACTTCACCGCATTTCTACTGATCCGCCTGTGGGGCTCGTCTATTTGACCTCAGAAAATATCGGCAGGCCTCCCGACCTTGGACCACTCGATTACTGAGGCCAATGAAATGCCGATATTGTCGCATTTGTGTGATCCAGGGGTATATAGGCCTGCCTCTTCTGCCTCGCGATGTCTTGGGAACGTTAAATGATATTGTCTTTTTAACAGGGTTCAAATGATCTCTTCTTTGAACGTTGCAATACCAGCTGAGCCGGTCGCGCTCTATCTCTCGCAAGATGGTTTCCTTGACGTGAATGCTTCTACGAATCTTCAAACTTCTTATTGTCACTCCTGCTGTCCTGCGAAGCATCTTCATCTCAGCTGCCGTTAATTTACTCTCATACTTTTTGTACATCGTCCAACATTGTGAACCGTATGTAAGCGCTGGACGCACAACTGCGGTGTAGAGCCTTCCGTTCAACTTAGGGGGCATTTTTCGGTCACAGAAGATAGCGGAGTTCTTTCGCCACTTCATCCACCCTACGCTAACGCGATGATTGATGTCGTCATCACAAGTTGCTTTGCTATTGATCATAGATTCCAGATATTTGAACTTTTCGACTTGGGAAGCACCTTTCCATTCAAAAAAAATGCCTGAAATATGCCTGTGGGGATCAGAGAACGGGCAGCACAAGTACTCCGTCTTTTTTGAACTAATGCGATACCCATTTCCATCCAAAACGCCCACTCACACATCAAGTGCTCGTTGCAGGGAAGTAGGATCCTCACTTATGACGGCTCCATCACCAGCAAAGAATAATTGATGTACCTTGGGGTCTATCACTTTACCATCAAGCAGATAAGAGAGTACTGTAATAAGGAGCAAACGACTTAAGACGCTTCCCTGGTGCACCCCTACTTTGATTGGGAACGCTTCGATTACTCTAGCGGGATATCTTACTCTTGCCTTTGCTCCTTCGTATATGTCCATGATCATCTGTACATAGGTTTCTGGAACCCCCTCGATGTCCCCTCCTAGGCAAGTTTGAAAATGTTTTCATAATTCCAACGAACCTTGTCGTTATACTAGATACTAGTTGAATATATACTTACTTACTTAGGTGGCGCTACAGTTCGGGGCGAACCTGGGCCTCAACCAACAAGCCTCTCCATTTAGCTCGGACTTTAGCTAATTGCCTCCAGTTGCGCACTCCAAGTTGGTCGAGGTCCCCTTGAACTTGTGCGCGCCACCTACGGCGATGATTCCCTCTACTGCCTCGTCCCTCGGGATTAGATTCGAAGACTCTGCGGGCCGGAGCATTGGTGTCCATTCGCTCTACATGTCCTAGCCATCTCAGACGTCCAATACGCTGTTTTTTGACTAGGTCGATGTCGCTGTACAGCTCGTATAGTTCGTGATTGAATCATCTCCTCCAAAACCCGTCAACGCAAACGGGACCGAAAATCTTACGAAGAATTTTTCTCTCGAAGCGATCAAGGATATCTTCATCCTCTTTTAATAAAGTCTATGTTTCAGTGCCGTAAAGCAGGACTGTGTCTTATACAGAGTCTCCTTAGTAGTTCGAGATAGGGCTTTACTGTTGAATTGCCTTATAAGCCCAAAAAAAACAGCGATTGGCAAGAGTTATTCTTCGATTGATTTCTGCACTGATCTTGTTCTCAGAGTTTATAGCAGAGCTAAGGTAGACAAAGTCCCTTACTACCTCGAAGTTATAGCTGCCCACTGTGATGTTTTGTCCAATTCGTCGATGTTGGCTTTCCCTTCTTGTTGACAGCATATACTCGTTTATCGCTAAACCCATTTTGGCCGCTTCCGCCTCAATGCTTGCAAACGCACCGGTGACAGCCCGCTGAGTTCTTCCGATAATGTCTATATCATCGGCGTATGCAAGCAGTTGTACAGACTTGTAATAGATTGTGCCTCCTGTGTTGGCTTGTGAGTTCCGCACAATCCGTTCAAGTACAATGTTAAAGAACTCACATGACAGCGCGTCACCTTGTCTAAAACCTTTTTTGACATCAAAGGTCTCGGTGAGGTCATTACCGACCTTGATGGAGCAGCGAGCGTTCTCCATCGTCAGCCTGCACAGACGGACGAGTTTGGCAGGGATGTCAAAACTAGACATGGCTCTATAAAGCTCTTCTCTATAGATGCTGTCATAGGCGGCCTTAAAATCGATAAAGGGGTGGTGAGTATCGATTTGGAATTCTTGGGTTTTCTCCAGGATCTGCCGAAGTGTGAAGATTTGATTAATGGTGGACTTTCCTGGCCTGAAACCGCGCTGATATGGTCCAATGGCTGTTGATAAAAGGTTTCAGGCGTTCACACAATATGGCAGGAAAGATCTTGGACGCGATGTTGAGGAGACTGATGCCTCTATAATGGGCGCAGTTGAGGGGGTCTCCTTTCTTGTGGATAGGGCAAACGATGCTGAGATTCCATTCATCAGGCATACACTCGTCTGACCAAATCTTAGAGATGAGTTGGTGTATGCACTCTACCAATTCATCCCCAGCTGCCTTGAAAAGTTCGGCCGGTAAGCCGTCAGGTCCAGCAACCTTGTTGAATTTTAGCTTGGATATTGCTATCCTCACTTCGTTTTGGTCAGGTGGACGGAAATTTTGACTATCATCGTCTATGTTGAATGGTTCTATCTGCCTGACAGCGGGATGATGGTCTTCGTCACCGTTATACAGTCTGCAGAAGTGGTTTTTCCATAGTTGAATATATGAGTGTTGCTTAAATGACAGTAGCCAGCAACAGTATTGCATTTTGAACATGTTCTGTTCCATGAGTCCTGGAATGCATTTGGGAAGCTCAACTCACTATTCTCGGCGAAAGAGTGGATTGAATTAGAAGTAGCAGAAATAAATCACTTATGAAACTTAAAAGAATATTTGGTGATAGAACAGAACCTTGTGGCATGCCAAAAATTATATGTTATAAACTTGAAACTGTCCAACACAACTTGGCCAAAAACTTATTTCCCCATTCGGCTCTTATGCCGAAGTTTGTGAAATATCTTAGAAATATCAATTGCAACAATTAAACATCTATCAAACATCAGCAGCAACATTCGATGAAATAAGCCATCAAAATCGGCGCACTTGCTCATTGGGAAGCAGATTTTCATGACTATGGTGGAAAGGGGCGTTAATGCAATGGACCGATAGCTGAAAGTAAGGCGAGTATGAATACATGTTATGTAACCCTGAAGCAGATGAACTACCTATACTCAGCGCACAATGCAGTTGTTTCAGTAGGTAAAATCAGAATAAAAAGTCGAATTAAATCACATCCGGGCCAACCCTTCCCGGTCGACATTTTATCCGTTAGTTTGGCCCAACCTTTCAGAAGTTCTCCGAAAGTCAGTACAAATTAACTAACGTTGCTGACAGATTTTTTTTTTTAAAGAAGGCCCTGATCAGTTAAAATACTACTGTCCACCACCTATCTACCTTTTAACAACTTAAAACAATTTTACAGGATAACAATTGAAAACCATCATTTCAAAGATCTTGACAATACTATCGTTGTGGAATAACCTACGACTATCAGAAGTCACAATTAATTAATGAAATAACGACCTATACGAGTATATCTCTCTACTACCACTTGACATGCGTAACCCAACCTAAATTTCAACTGTCGTCTTCGACATGTTGACATGTTGTTTTTTAGTCCCTTAATATGATTACAAAACGATTGTTGGACAACATCGCCTCCTAGCATTACAACATCCATTTTTATTAGAAGCACATACAAAGGGGGTCATTGAAAGGTACAAACAGATTAAGTTAACCTCAAAACTTAAGAAAAACATGTGAATCAGTTCCCTCACTTCGAAAGAACACAAAAGCACAATAACAACAGTTCAAAGTCCGATACTACGAGTACGGCTACGAGTACGTTACAAATCGAAAGCGTAACAACATAATAAAAGAATCTCCCTCCCAGAGCGGTCTCAAGCCAACAACTAGCACACTTATCGCCGCCCAGCGAAAATGAAAATCGAAACGGACAAAAACGTCCAGAAAAACTTGGAAGCAACTTTCAATTAATCAAAACAGCTCACCATCGCGCTGTGATTTTCCGCGAGGAGTGTCTATGAGTTCTGTAAGCGCATCAGTGGCGGCGGCGGCGGTGGCGTCCCCAGAGGCGCCACATTGTAGTAAACAACTTTTTTTCTAGGTGAAACCCTCAAATCTCAATCTGGAGACTGAACCCAGATTGACTGACACGTTGTGGCGACTGAGTGCACTGCTGCCCCATCCCACCAGCGCCAGTGTCTAGATCTAGCTAGATGTCAGCGTTTCTCTCTAAGAAAAACAAATCAAAAGCTGATCTACTGCTGCTGCGCTTATCAGGAGCAGCTGCTGCGAGACCTAAAATGACTGATAAAAGTCAAACATCACACATCACTCTTGTGATGAGCGAGTTTTTGTTTTAGACGCATGTATGTACGAGTATGTACTTACATGTTCCCTTGCTGCTGCTGGATGTTAGGACTTTGGGCTATGCGATTGAAATACTCGTATGCGTGCGCGTTTCACTAGATGGGATAGTTTTCTCATCAAGCAGACGCGCGTTCACACTGACGGTAGGAGGAGGCAATGTGCTGCTGTTTGCAGCCTCTGCTGCATACATCGCTATTTTTAGGCGCACCGCAACGATAGCGATGTTATTTTTACTGAAACTAGATCATCACACTTGTCAATGAGTAATGAATGCTACTTTATTTTGATTTCTCACTTCATCTCGTTCTCGGGTGTGGGGGCTTCGGATGCGTCCACTCGTTCTAGCGGTATGTTGTTGACAACACGCAGAGTACCCCAGACAGTTCATTACTCAAGTTTTGTTGTTTTCGTTTTGAGTTTATTTTATTAATTGTTATTTTCTTTTCTGAATTGACAGATAACAATAGTGTACGATTTTAATGGTTTGTTTTGAATTTTCAAATTCAGATACTGATACAGTAGATGCATGTTGACATTTCGCGCCGATAGATGATGTTTTTTTTTCCCCGAATGTAATTGATTAGTAAAATCTCGTTAAAACTTATTAGCGGTATTTCTTTTGATTCATAAATATTGACACATGATTTCAGTTAATTTGGGGGCGTTGTAACACGATTAAGAACTGTGACTCTGCTGTTTAGGGATATAATTTTATGAATCCTAAAGCCCACATGATCAGCTTCGTAGGCAATTAAACCGCACGATTTGTAAAGATTTTCGTTATAGTTGCTAATCGCTCATAAAAATACGCTTTTATAGTTGCTTCATTAGAGATGGTATGGTTGACCAATTTACCTACTCTCATACTCTCAGTGTTTTTTTTTTTTTTTTGTTCATTTTTTGAATGCAACTGTCGTTACAGTAACTCTCCTGATGCTTCGACAGCGATTTCTGTCATTTTTAGAGTGATAACAAAGCTAAGTGCAGAGTAAGCTTTTGTAATTATGGAGTCAATATGAAAGCCTGTATTACGAGTAAGTTCTCTGTCACAGATAACGCCCTGATCACAAAGGGACGTTTCCGAGAAGACGAGCTCGTTGTCAATGAGGTTTCCTATTGGCTGGCAAAAATACTTTCGAGAGATGTAAAGTTAGACAATTTTGCTGTCACCAAATGGAGAATTTATTGAAATCATTTTACAGTACATGCAAATTAGCAGGAGACTTAATTTGCACAAAAACTCCTCAATGACCGACAATACGGTTTTCATAGCAACAGGTCTACGGGTGATTTGATGAAATATCTCACCGAGAAGTGGAACCAATCTCTCCATCACTTCGGCGAAACTTATATGGTTGCGCTCGATATTTCTAAGGAATTTGACAGAGTTTGGCACCAGGCTCCTTTGAGGAATATGCGTGCATAAAGCATCGATGAGTCTCTTCTTCAATGGATTAGAAGCTACCTTTCGGGCCGCTCAATACAAGTTGTCTTGAACGGCTTTAAGCCTGCAATTTACCGTATAAATTGTGGTGTTCACCAAGACTCCATTTTGTCTCCAACTCTATTTCTCATTTTTTTAAATTACCTCTAGTCTGCAACTTTTAATCCAATCAATTCCTTTGCTGATGACAGCACTCCCTGTTTTTTTATATTCGTTCGACCGTAGAAGAGGAACGACAACGTATATGTTAAACACATTAAATTCCGACCTGGACAGCATAATCCAATGGGGTTCATCTAATAGAGTGTAATTTAAAGCATCCAAAACACAATGCTGCCTTGTTTCTCAAGCAAAACAAGACCCTCGGCTATTATTCATGTATGGTACTCGTATGTGCGGTGGGCAAAATCGCATCATCACCTCCTCGCGGTGCCCGCTGGATAGCTATCTGATAGTGAACTAACGATGAGCGTATGCTGAGTCTGACGATATATGTGTAGCTAAACACTCAGCCCTGCGTAAGCGCGCATATGTCTAACCGGACGAGGCATCTCTTGTTGACCTGATTGGCTGAAATATGCGTCTCAGAAGTCTAGCAAGAGCTCCTCAGAAGGAGGACGTGCGGCGGATGAATTCTCTCGATGGAATCAACGGTGACGTCTACAGACCAGCGGATACCTTACCGGAGCTACTTAAACATATTTGGAGCTTAGGTCTGTAAGCATTTTCAATACTACGTCAGGGTATTAAAAAAGAGATGGTGGCGGATGAACACAACGGCAGCGCTCATATCCCCGAAGTGGGTTACTGACATCGGTGTATCCGGCCTCTTGTCCTAGGGGTTGCTAAAAAAGGATCTGGTCCTCCAGGTTGGGGGTTGTGCCGTCGGGTTAACTTCCCTACCACGTAAAAAACCTAAAAAACCTTTGGTTACGAAGCAACCAACAGCCTCGGATACGGATGATCTTTCTGTTGATGACCCATGCAAACGTAAAAAGCACAACGATTTTCGTGTCTGCACGTGGAATGTTAGGTCCCTCTACAAACCACGTGCAGCCGAACAACTTCCGGAGGCCGTAAAGTGTTTCAAAGCAGGCATTACTGCCATCCAAGAAGTGCGATGGGATGGGTCGGGCAAAAGGAGTATGAAAAACTGCGACATCTACTACGGCGACTGCTACAGACAACAAGGACAGCGTCTATTCGGGTGCGGATTTGTCATTGGAGGCAGACTAAGGCAAGAAGTCTTGAGTTTCCGGCATGTGAACGAGCGCCTCATGAATATCCGTATCAAGGCTAAATTTTCCAACATTAGCCTAATATGCGTTCACGCCCCTCATGAGGAGAAGGACGACGCGTCAAAGGATGACTTCTACCAGCTCTTGGATAAGACGTATGAGCAATGCCCTAGCCACGACGTTAAAATCATCCTAGGCGACTTTAAAGTAAAGCTAGAAAGAGAGGACGTCTTTAGTAGCGTGGTCGGAAAGCACAGCCTGCACGACATCACATCCGACAACGGACTCGGGCTAATCGACTTTGCGGCGCGGCGGGCGAAACTTTGTCGTAGCTAGTACGCGGTTCCCACGTCTCGATATTCACAAAGGAACATGGCTCTCCTTTGATCGAAAAACTGTCAACCAAATCGATCACATTGCGATCGACGCAAGGCACTCTTACAGTATTCTGGGTGTCCGGACTTTCCGAGGAGCCAACGTGGACTCGGATCACTACCTAGTTGTAGCCAAGGTACGGATGCGGATATCCAGAACGGAGCGAAATCAACGAAATACTGTGAGGAAATTTGACATCGGGCGGCTACAATCGCAAGAGACCGCCAGAACCTTTGCCGATCGAGTTTCTTCTAATCTTAATCTAATTCCTATGCCGCCAGCAGCAAATACGGAAGACCAGTGGCAGCGTTGCCAACAAGCCATCAGAGATGCCGCCTCTGATGTACTGGGTTTTTCTCGGCCGCCACAACGAAACCCCTTGTTTGATAAGGAATGCCGGTAAGCACATGCAGCTAAACAAGAGGCGTACAAAGCGGCGCTGCATAGAAGGACTAGAGCTGCTTACGAGCTTTACGTGAGCAGAAGAAAAGAGGAACATCGACTTCTCAGAAAGAAGAAAAAGGAGCATGAGAAGCGCTCGATCGAGGAGATTGAGAGACTTTATTGCAGGAATGATGTTCGAAAATTTTACCAAAAGGTAAAAAGAACATGCCAGGGCTTCAAAGCCAGAACAGAAGCCTGCAGGGACGAAAATGGCAATATAGTGGTAGAATCGCAGTCAGTACTGAGGATATGGAAGGAACACTTCTGCAGATTATTAAACGGCGATGATGACCAATATTCCGCTGTCAGGCGGAATGAGCCATTCAACAGTGACGATGACAGTCAAGATTCCCGTCAACCCGATCAGAATGAAGTGAGGATAGCGATATCTAAACTCAAATCCAACAAAGCTGCCGGAGCCGACGGCCTTGCCCCCGAACTTTTCAAGGCAGGAGGAGACGAGTTGGTAAGGAGTATGCACCAGCTCATCTGTAAAATCTGGTCGGACGAAAGTATGCCCGATGAATGGAACCTCAGCATCGTTTGCCCGATCTTGAGGAAAGGAGACCCTCTGAACTGCGCCAACTACAGAGGTATAAGTCTCCTAAATATCGCATATAAGATCCTGTCTGCCGTATTATGTGAACACCTAAAACCGATCGTCAACAACCTCATAGGTCCTTATCAGTGCGGTTTCAGGCCTGGAAAGTCCACCATTGACCAAATATTCAAACCCTTGAATATAAAATCGATACGCACCACCTCTTCATCGATTTCAAAGTAGCCTATGATAGCGTGTATAGAGACGAGTTATACAGAGCCATGTCTAGTCTTGGCATCCGTGCCAAGCTCGTCCGTTTGTGCAGTATGCCGATGGAGAACTCTCGCTGCTCCATCAAAGTCGGTAAGAACATCACCGAACCATTCTTTAACATAGTACTTGAGAGAATTGTACGAAACTCACCAGCCAACCCCAGAGGTACAATCTTCTTCAAGTCTGTACAACTACTCGCTTATGCCGATGACATTGACATAATCGGAATAACTCAGCGGGCCGTCAATAGGGCATTTACGAGTATTGAGAACGAGGCAGCAAAGATGGGTCTAGCGGTCAATGAAAGCAAAACAAAATATATGCTGTCTACAAAAAAGGACACCCAACATCGGCGTCTTGGACAGAAGGCCACAATAGACAGATACAATTTTGAGGTAGTAAAGGATTTTTTCTACCTAGGCTCTATGGTCAGCTCCGCAAATGACATCAGTGGCGAGATCACACGGAGAATTACTCTTGCCAATCGTTGTTTCTATGGGCTAAAACGGCAATTGAGTAGCAAAGCCCTATCTCGAACTACTAAGGTAACTCTTTATAAGACACTAATCATCCCAGTCCTGCTGTATGGCGCAGAGTCATGGGCTTTGACAAAACCGGATGAGGATACCCTTGGTTATTTCGAGAGAAAAGTTCTTCGAGCGATCTTTGGTCCCGTCTGCATAGACGGTGAGTGGAGGAGAAGGTACAATGCCGAACTATACGGCCTGTACAAGGACATCGACATAGCCAGAAGAGTTCACATACAGCGACTAAGATGGCTGGGTCATTTAGAGCGGATGGAGCCCAACCTTCCCGCTAAGAAAGTCTTCGAATCCACCACGGACGGACGGCGCAGTAGAGGACGACCTCGCGGTAGGTGGCGCAAACAAGTGGAGGGGGACCTCAGCCAACTTGGCGTGCGCAACTGGAGGCAGCTGGCTCGTAACCGTGCTGGCTGGAGAGGTTTGTTGGTTGAGGCCCAGGTCCACCCCGGACTGTAGCGCCATCTAAGTAAGTAAGTAAGTTTTATCAAACTGTTTGCTGTAGCCTGTACCCACAACGTTCACTTCCGTACTATTTTCTAGGACACATAATGTGTTAGAAACAAAATCAGTAAGGTTAGTAGTAGTAGATTTATGCTTTTGTAAATATACGTATGTTGATGTTGCTAATGTTGCTTAGATACATCTGATTTACAATGGAAGAACATCGAACAGTACACAATGCTTTCGAAGAGCTTTGGTATGCATGAAAGTTTAACTTTGGGTAGATAGTTAGAAATATCCCTTCTTATGAGTGGGGATAATATATGAGTTTTTCCGCAATTCAGGGAAAATTCTGCATGAAATCGATAGCTGAAAAAGAGTACCAGGAGGCTGGGTTAAATTTCGCACAAATTTTTTTAAATCTATGGTAGGGAGTCCATCAGGACCAGGGTAGCAGTAATCACTGAAAAGGTTGATTTTTTCAATCACGTCTGAGAGCAATTGCTCATGTCACTGAAATAATTATGATTAGATGACTCTGCGGCACAGAGGAGTACTGTCCAGTAGTAACGCTGGGTGTTAAAAAAACCATTCTATAACTCTGTGAACTGATCGAGAACATCATTGTGGGAGTTGGCGGAATAGCGATAACTGGATTCGGCGATAATATTACCGTCGTGACAGCAGCTTAACAGATCCCTGCAGTAGAATCAGTTACAAATGAAGCAATTCCCCCGAAAAAACATTGCCTAGAATCCACCGTACTAGAATTAGCCGACCATGAAACAGAACCTGCCCTTATAACCAGACGGAAAACCGTCGAATTCGCCAACTTTTAGGTTGGTAACTAAACCATCACTTCCAAAGAAGCGGATAAATATCCTGGAGTAATGTTGGACAATAAACTCGAGTTGAAAACACATATTGATTATTTAACAAAACAAAAAAAAAAAAACAAATACAGGGAGCTCTCTCGCGCATACTGCCTAACTTTGGTGTATTTGGATATGCTAGGATTCACCTCAGTTCTGTTATATGTCGCTGCAGTCTGGAAGCAGGCACTAAGGGCGAAGAAGACAAAAAGGAAACTATCGTCAACATAAAGACTCTACGCGCTACGGACAATCAGCGGGTTTTGAAAGACCTCACCCGAGGGCGGCCTTCTTGTATCTGCAATGGTCTTATTCGAAAACCTCGCAGATGAGATGTTCAGGATAAATGTATAACAGAGAAGCCTTGAGCCAACACGATGCCAATGGTATCAAGATATTCAAGATTGAAGAAAATGTAACATCAGTAGCTATGTGGCAAGCTTACTTACTTACTTACTTACTTAGGTGGCGCTACAGTTCGGGGTGAACCTGGGCCTCAACCAACAAGCACCTCCATTTATCTCGGTCTTTAGCTAATTGCCTCCAGATGCGCACTCCAAGTTGGTCGAGGTCCCCTTGAACCTGTGCGCGCCACCTACGGCGATGATTCCCTCTACTGCGTCGTCCCTCGGGATTAGATTCGAAGACTCTGTGGCCGGAGCGTTGGTTTCCATTCGCTCTACATGTCCTAGCCATCTCAGACGTCCAATACGCTGTTTTTTGACTAGGTCGATATCGCTGTACAGCTCGTATAGTTCGTGATTGAATCTTCTCCTCCAAAACCCGTCAACGCAAACGGGACCGAAAATCTTACGAAGAATTTTTCTCTCGAAGCGACCAAGGATATCTTCCGGTGTTGGCTTGTGAGTTCCGCACAATCCGTTCAAGTACAATATTAAAGAAGTCACATGACAGCGCGTCACCTTGTCTAAAGCCTTTATTGACATCAAAGGTCTCGGTGAGGTCATTACCAACCTTGATGGAGCATCGAGCGCTCTCCATCGTCAGCCTGCACAGACGGACAAGTTTGGCAGGGATGTCAAACCTAGACATGGCTCTATAAAGCTCTTCTCTATAGATGCTATCATAGGCGGCCTTGAAATCGATAAAGAGGTGGTGAGTATCGATTAGGAATTCTTGGGTTTTCTCCAGGATCTGCCGAAGTGTGAAGATTTGATCGATGGTGGACTTTCCTGGTCTGAAACCGCACTGATAGGGTCCAATCAGGCTGTTCATAAAAGATTTCAGGCGTTCACACAATATCGCAGAAAAGATCTTGTATGCGATGTTGAGGAGACTGATGCCTCTATAATTGGCGCAGTTGAGGTGGTCTTCTTTCTTGTGGATAGGGCAAACGATGCTGAGATTCCATTCATCAGGCATACACTCGTCTGAACAAATATTAGAAATGAGTTGGTGTATGCACTCTACCAATTCATCCCCAGCTGCCTTGAAAAGTTCGGCCGGTAAGCCGTCAGGTCCAGCAGCCTTGTTGGATTTTAGCTTGGATATTGCTACCCTCACTTCGTTTTGGTCAGGTGGACGAAATTTTGGAAATTTTGACTATCGTCGTCTATGTTGAATGGTTCATTCTGCCTGACAGTGGGATGTTGATCTTCGTCGCCGTTATACAGTCTGCAGAAGTAGTATTTCCATATTCTCAGCACCGACTGTGATTCTACTACGAGGTAGTAGAGGTAGTAGAGTAACGAGGCAAGCTCGTTGGGCCAATACAACAAAAGACAAATGGGCATACAAATTGATACCGACAGTCCAAGACAGTCGAAAGTATGGAGACTGCAACTATCATCTTACGCAGCTTCTGCCTAGTCATTGCGATTACCGCATCGATTTGGACATGACAACTTACCTTGCTGGAACGTCCAGATGAAGATGAAGGCATGGAGCGCGGATTATTTTACTCGTATTGCACACGCTTTATGCCATGGAGAATTATTCTGCATATTCTGTAGTTACTCCTCGACAATATGTTGCGGTCGGAAGAGCATTGGATGGCAAAATGTAATTTCGCAATAATTCTTCAAAATGAGCTACAGAGAATAGAAAAGCTAAGAAGAGCAACAAAAGCATCAGAAGCAGCTGATGCAAGACGCATACGTAGCATGATTTGTTAACCAGCCGCGGGAAGCAATATCTAATGGCAGAGTTGTTCAAGAGTGCAGGGAGTGGGTTAGTACGTAGGCGTACTCCTGGCATCGGTTATTAAGGTTTGTGAATCGTACATGACAGTAGCCCGGGTTATAAGTATCATTAAAAGATTACCCATCTCATGGCGCAAAAAAAAAGCACGCACATATGCGCACACACGGCTTCGCAAACTGCGCTATTCGAGTTGAAACCTGCATCTGGAAAATATTCCTGCTTTGTGTTAATAATAGTCTGGCGGCGTTGACGCCTCCTTCCCCTTTATGGATGATCAAGGTAGGGCGCAAATTGTCAACAGCGAATAGTATCGAGTGATGATATGTTATTTATGATAAGGTATGGGCCTTAACAACACGTTTTCTTAACAAGACAGAGCTATGTATCACACAGCGCGTGAAAGATGACTGCACTCATTGGCTCTGCTTACCGGGAGATTTATAGTTACACTTGCTGCACTTGCGGCACCGTCCGCATTTCAGCAGCATGTTATATTTGTTCTTTTCTCATGAACATTCAAAAAAAAAGCAATGCGTATTAATTCAAAATCGTTCTGATTTCCCATCCCACTCCCATTCTATGGTACTAATTGTCAAAAGTAATCCCCACATTCATTTGTCTATTCCTTAGCTACAGGACAACATATGCAATAGATTTATGGATTTAATCAATGGCGATAAATAATCTATGCAATAAAATTGATTTCTTTGGAATATGTGAAGGCATTCTGAAGTTAGGGACCTGAAATTGATTGCAAGAGTTGTTCTGGTTTCAACAATAGTAAATTATTGTATCTACTTAGATGTATGTATTATCAGTGTTACAATAGAAAATATGAAATAAAATGAAAAAAACGGATGCCTACGTAGGCCAAAGAGAGGCTTTATTAATCCGAAGGAATATTCTACATACGAGTGTAGAGGGTATTCAATACGCACTGCTTTTCTCAAGCCAGGGTTCTGAAAGCATCCTTATAAAGTTGAAAGGTTGGCGATACTGCATAATATCTTATCATAGACTGATGTCAATTATAATATCTGATAATATCTTATCATAGACTGATCAATCTGAAAGACCGATACGAGTCGTAGCTAGAGGACTTCATGCTTCATGTTTAAAGGAAGATGTTGTTCACGATTTGAAAAACAAAAACTTAAAAATCGTCGATGCAGTAAATTTAATTAAACAGGAAAAACAAAAATTGGAAGGCGAGGAAACGACGGTAAAGCGCGGGCTTCCTCTTTTTATGCTAACTTTTGATAAAGCTGAGAGTTTGGATAAGATTTACGAAATAAGAACAATTCTGAATGTCGTAGTCAAAATCGAACCCATGCGCAAGAATACAAGTTTGATACCTCAGTGCAAACGATGCCAACGATTCAATCATACGCAAACGTATTGTCCAAAACAACCACGATGTGTGAAATGCACCGGAAATCACCTCTCCCAAGTTTGTGGAGTAAACAAACAAACCTCTGCAATATGTGTTAATTGTAAGGGAAAGCACCCGGCAAATTATAGAGGCTGTGAAGTAGCTAAGGAGTTGCAAAAACGGAGAGATGCGTTCCTTAACCCACTAAATATAAAATCAAAATTGCAAACTAAACCAAAGCGTAAGATCGCGCCGGAGAAAGTAGGCAAACTAAAACTACCGGGTTCAGAGCACAAAAAGGTGAGGGAAAGATTGACAACAGAAAAGCCCTCGACCTCTGCTCTTAAAAGAAACGGTACTGAAAAGCAAAGATTAGAAAAGCCACCGGGTAATGACCCTCGGACAGCAGCAATCCAGTCTTATGCTCAGGCCGTGGCTTCCGAAAAACCAAAAAACCTTGAAATTTCGACCGACCCCTTTTCTCATGTTTTCTCAGTTATTCTCGCGAAACTCGAAGAACAAGGCAAAAGAAATAAAATTATTCTCGATAGGCTGGTTAAGCTTGAAAATAATTCACAGAAAACGCGCACTTCAACTAGAACATGAATGACAAACGAATGTTAAAAATATGTACTTGGAATGCAAACGGACTTTTGCAAAAACTTGACGAATTAGAAATATTTTTGCGCCAAAAAGATATTGATATTTGCTTGATTTCTGAAACCCACATCAAAAAGGAATCGCATTTAAAAATAAAAGGCTATAATGATTACCACGCTTGTCACTTTTCGGGAAAAGCGAGAGGCGGATCTTCCTTGCTTATTAAAGACTGTATCGAGCAATCGGAAGACCTAAAGATAGAGCTTGAAACTTTGCAACTGTGCACGATTCGAGTTAAAAATAGTCAGCGTACTCTTAAAATTTCGTCTATCTACTGTCCACCGCGTTCGGCGCTTGAAAAAAGTGATTTTACTAACATGTTTGAATCGCTTAAACCTAATTTCATTATTGGCGGCGATTTTAATGTGAAACACACGTTCTGGGGCTCAAGATACAGTTCGAAAAAAGGTAGAATGCTCTATGGGGCAGGTATGGAGTACAATTGCGATTTCCATTCGACGGGTAAACCGACTTATTGGCCAACTGATACTTCAAAAATACCTGATCTGATAGATTTTTTCGTTGTGAAAGGAATATCTACTAACCACATAAAAGTCAAAGAGAGTTTTGATCTGTCGTCTGATCATTCCCCAATTATTTTGACATTGAGCGAAAAACTAGTCTATAACCTAGAGCCAGCGAGATTAACTGGTAGAACAACTAACTAGGAAGGTTTTAGGAACGAAATTGAAGACAATGTTGAACTGAGCGTTCCACTTACGACACCCTATGAACTTGAGGTTGAAGTTGATCGCTTCGTCGAGATCGTACAGCTCGCCTCTTGGAATAATACTCCCATTCCAAGGAAAACGCCGGATAAATACGGCTTACGATATCCTCCGGAAATAAAGGAATTGGTCAAGGAAAACCGAAAAGCGCGTAAAAAATGGCAACAGCATAAAAGACACTTGAATCGTCTGTGCAATTCGT
Organism: Brachypalpus laphriformis; assembly: GCA_945910035.1. NCBI lineage: Eukaryota > Metazoa > Arthropoda > Insecta > Diptera > Syrphidae > Brachypalpus > Brachypalpus laphriformis. Next base: position 111,177,509 of record OX246753.1, on the reverse strand, counting down.
TGAAGAAAACTATTAAGGATTTTAAGAATCGTGCAATAGGCTCTTACCTTGAAAGTTTAACAGCGAAAAAAGATTCCAATTATTCACTTTGGAAAGCCATAAAAGGCACCAAAAGGCCCAAAGTCCCTGCGCCGCCAATTAAATTGAATCAAAATGAATGGGCAAGGGAAGATAAAGAAAAAGCGGACGTCTTTGCGGCCCACCTGGAAGAAACCTTTAAACTGTACGATAGTCAAGTGGTTTACGATAACCGCAATAGGCCGGATTTACCATCTGGCAATTTAACACTCACAAGCGCAACGCTTAGGGAACTCAAAAATGAGATCGAGATTCTAAAACCTAAGAAAGCTCCTGGTTATGATTTAATCACCTCAAAGTTTTACCTAGAAAAGCTTTGATTAAGCTTCTCTATATTATAAATGCTGCGTTCAGATTAAAACACGTTCCGAGCCAATGGAAATTTGCGGAAGTAATAATGGTCTTAAAACCAGGGAAACCGCCAAATGAGGTAAAATCGTATAGACCAATTTCGCTTCTTCCAGTCATATCCAAAATTTTCGAGAGGATAATACTAAGGCGTCTCCAACCGGTTATAGAAGAAAATAATCTTATCCCTGACCACCAGTTTGGGTTCAGAAGTAAGCATTCGACGATTGACCAGGTGCATAGAATTACTGACGTAATCGAGAAAGCATTTGAAAAAAAAAAGATTTGCTCAAGCGTATTTCTTGACGTCTCGCAGGCCTTTGATAAGGTGTGGCATGATGGCTTGAAATCCAAACTAAGACAAGTTCTCCCTGTGTGCTTATACGATATTCTAGTATCATATCTGGGGAATAGACTCTTCCGTATTAGACATGGAAACGAATACTCGCAGCTTAAAAAAATTTCGGCCAGCGTACCACAAGGAAGCGTTCTTGGGCCGCTTCTCTATCTGTTATATACTCGAGATATACCGAAAGAAGATGGCACTATCCTAGCTACGTTTGCCGATGACACCGCTATCCTAGCAGTAGGTAAAACAATCGAAGAAACGACTGAAAAACTGCAAAACGCGCTAAATAAAGTAAATGAATGGACGAGGGAATGGCGGATTGCCCTCAACGAATCTAAATCTGTTCACGTGAATTTCACTTACAAGAAAACTAATAACTTGCCAATTTTCCTAAACTCGGACCGAATACCTTTTGCAAACGAGGCCAAATACCTGGGAATGACACTCGAGGCAAGACTGAAATGGAATTCGCACGTGAAAATGAAACGTAAAGAACTCGAAATCAAATATAGCGAAATGTACTGGTTACTCATTGAGCATTCTAGCTCAGTACTGAGAACAAACTGCTTTTATACAAGCAAGTGCTAAAGCCGGTGTGGACCTACGGTATACAACTTTGGGGTTGTACCAAGAAAACAAATGCCAATATTTTACAAACTTTTCAAAATAAAGTGCTAAGAGAGATTGTCCAAGCACCGTGGTATATTAGAAACGACGATATCCACAGGGATCTCGGAATTCCGACAATCGAAGCTGAAACTAGAAGCTTCGCGAGAAAGCATAGAAACCGACTAATCGGACATGTCAACAATAAAGTCCTACAAATATTGGATGAGAGCAATTTATTGCGCCGACTACAAAGGACGAAACCCTTCGACTTGGCGAGATAATGATAAACCGCGTTTAGATTGCGGAACATGCAGGATCTTTCAGTGGAAAGAAACCTGCCAAACGTTTTTATTTCGTGAAAGAAAAATTGCTTGATAAGTTAATACTTAGTTGCGATATCTTACAAATTTATATCGAAGGGTGGTGTTTTTTTAGTCAGTAAGAATCTGACACTACTATGAGCATGCGCGTGCTTTTCTCATAGTGTCTATGGAAGATTTTTCACCAACCCTCCGAAAAAAAAATTAGACAACCATTGGCATTATTAGATTTAAGGCAGTAAAGTTTCGAGCCATTGAAATCCCAGGCACCGGACGGTATTTTTCCAGTACAGCTTCAGACGGCTCCAACATTGTATGGCAGAATCTCTCCCGCGTTCTGAAGGGGTGTCTCGAACTCGGAACAACGCCAACGCTGCCTGGACCGAGATGAGAGTGGTTTTTATACTCAAAGCTATTAGACATCGCACACCGATCAGTCTAACGTTCTTCCATCGCAAGATTCTGGAAAGAATTATAGACTTACACATTAATGCCAACATTGAAAGCACCTCACTATCCACGTCTACCAAATAGGCAAATCTCTTAAAACGGCTTTACACTCCATCATCCAGCCCATCGAAAAATCAAGGAGCTACATGCACTCAATACCGGATAAAACTGAGTGGATGCAACGCGATGTCATATACAACGAATCGTTGTTCATTTTCTTGGACGGGGACCAAGGACGGAGTCAGTGCTGGAATCTTCTCAGAAGACGTGAATTTACACCTCTGTTTTAACCTTCCAAACCACTGCACCGCTTTTCAAGCCGAATTTACCACGGTTCGCCAAGCCGCTGACTGGCTAATACAGTATCAACATCGGATATTGTTATTTACGTCGACAGTCAGGCAACCATCAAATGCCTCGCATCCAATGAGATAGCTCAACAGTACAAAATAATAGTTTACTGGGTACCAGGTCACTGTGACATACCGGGGAATGGCGCAGCTGACGAGCTGGATCGACAAGGCTCCTCTGGTATAAATAGCATAAGCATTACCGAGAGCGAGGCGTCAATGTCTTATGTTAAGTACCGTATCCAAACCGACGAGGAGAAGGTGGCCAATCACCGATCGCAACATTCAGGCCAATGCAACACCGCCAGACAACTTTGCCCAACACTTAACAAATCTTGGTCCATCGAACTTCTGAAAAACTAGAGAGAAACCCTATCCAAAATAACAAATGTTTTCATCGGACACTGCGTTATAGGAAGACATGCCCAAGGACTAGGCATCAGCTACAACGACTTCTGAAGAAGCTGTAGGGATGAAAACGAGAAAGAGACCATCAGTCACCTCCTATGCGCTTGTCCTGCGCTTGCCAACGTTAGGAAGGACATCTTGGGTGAATACTCCTTCAATGATCTAAATGATCTCGGCAACGTCTGCACGGCTAAAATCAACTGCTTCATACAAGAAGCAAATGGCTCCTTGAGTAAGAGGTTGACCCACCCACCTTACACACCGGCTGCGGCTGTACACTGAACGTATCTGTAGACTAAGTGCATCCTCATCGAGGGCCGATCCTAACCAACCAACCAACCGAGGCAGTAAAGAACTGCCGCATATCCCTTAGCGAGGCCAGCACAACCTTAAGCTATGCTTGGTAATAGTTCAATGTAACAAACTAACCCGACAAGGTTTTTACTGCACAAACAGCATAAGCATAAACCTCGAGGCACGAATATCGTTCATTTAATACCCACGACGATTTGTATGAGACCAACGCAGACGAAACTACTGCCATAAGGTTAGTATTTAATAAATAAAGTAAACGTTTTGGCTAACTAACGCTATAACAAGGCAGTATACTATAAGAAGGTATGTTCAAAGTTTTGGCATTCACTGTGATTGCTTTTGCAGCTTCTCCGGAGGTGAGGAGCAGCTGGAGGACATGACATTGTTTCAATACATAAGATCCATACTCGCCAATATTTCAAAGGGGATAACCAATAAGGAGAATACCTTTCTAATGATTTTACCGATCGCAGCAATGCCAGTAAAGCTAATATCATATAAAAATGTTAGTAAACGTTTCCAGCAGTAGACGGTGTGCTCTTCCCGTCTCTAAAGGAGGAATAGTAATTTATTGTGTTGTATTGACCCAGCTGTTCAGGTTTCATCGAATTCGTATAAGAGAGACTGTTTCCAAGATTATTTGCACGATGGCTATTTAGGCAACTTCATTGCGAAATACGCCATCCAGTGGAATCCGCTCACCCAGGCAGGCAGAACAGCGGGACGCCCTGGGCAAATGTAGCGCAGGATAGTCGAGGAAGAATCAAGCTCCTTGAAATGAGTTGGAGGCAACTGAAACGCTTTGCAAAACTCCAAAGAAAGTGGCGCGCAGGCGCCCTATGCCCCTCGAAGGGTGAAATAATTTTAATAAGGCTCGATGGTATAGAGTTTTGATGATAAATGTTGGAGGCAGATCTACCTATATGGTAGTGTGAACAGTCAACTTATTAAAAAAAATTCTGGTTCAACATTGAACTATTTCCGGTTATCCTTGTTCAGCAAACTACAGCTGCATAGATAGTGAAAGCTCTTTATAAATTAAACACAGCAACTTATTTCTTAGGTTCGACAAGTATTTGGTGGATTTATTGATGATGAGATCTATCATATATCACTGCAGTTTTGAGGATTGTTGAATGAGAATGGTTATATTTTCTTGGGTTTTCCAAGTGCACCATCGCTGCACTTTCCTTTTCGTCCTCTTTGAAGAGTTGTCCACTATTTAGAACACAGCTTCTTAAAGCGTGAAGGAAGAATTAAGGATTGAACAGTGAAGGAAAACGAGTTAGAAGACCATAGTGCAATTCTGAGATTTTATTTTCATTTCAGTGTTAATTCTCTGTCTTTTTAGAAATTACAAGGAAATCCGTCTCTAATGAAGCCCGATTGGCTTAATTTACTTCGGTTAGCGATGATCCTGACTTTAGTACACAGTATTAAGTTAATGTGTGAAAAATGAAATCACCTTTTCAGCATTTAACCCCGCTTTCAGGGCGAATTGCAAATTTCTAAGCTAGGTTCACAAGGTAGACTTTTCCTATCTAACACTACCTTGGGAAAACTTCCCAACATTAATTCTAATTAGATTTATCTAAATGCAACTCACAGTTACAAATAAAAATCCGAAAATACTATGCACACAGAAATGCGCTCAAACAAGAGCACCACAAAGAGATAACCTATCTATTGATAGACGCCTTGCGGGCCAAACAGCTGCGCTAAGCAATTTCGAAAATAAATTTCAACAATAAAACCGGAAGACAAAGAACCCACAATCAATACGAACAATAGACTCCTGTAACTACCTTAATATCCGGGATTAACTGGCGAAGACATCTGTAGCGGCTATTAACAATCGATTGCGAGTAGGTTTCTCGATTTGCAATTTGGAAATTCCGCGAAATTCGTGCTTGTCCGCTCCATCATAACATTTTTTTTTTTTTTTTTATCGTTTCCAAAGGTTGACACTCTCGGCGTGAAAATTATTTTGAAAAACATGTTGTCTACTAGCGGTATTTAAACAAGATATTCCTCATTTGAAAAACAACTTATTTACCAAATCTAAGTGAGTCAGCAGGCGGTTATGCAAACAGGGGGATTGTGTGTGACAAAAGATTGATTATTATTGGGAAATAAGTATACTTGGGTGGGGAAAGGTTGGGAATGTCGATATTCATTCAGGAAATAAGGACTCTTTGAAAAATTTGTAAGCATTCGCCCGGTTATCAAGGAATATTGTGCTTAAAATTGCTCCCTAAGATCGCACAAGGCAGGCGCCTATATGACAGATATTATCTAGTAAAAAGGAACATAAGATTTCTGTTTCTAATTACTAGATGACACTGCTGTAGATACAAGGCAGTGTTTTTGAATATTTAGCAACGAGAGTCACCACTCACTTAGACCATCAGTTGGGTTCACTTCACCTATATACGGCTGTCATTCAGCTCAATTTTGTGTCATAAGTACTTCAACTACGTAGAGAAGTACATCATTACCAAGAGTTCTTTTGACAGAGGCAGGTGATAGACAGATTCAATTTCTTCCTCGTTCAGCCATTCTGAAATACGCTGAATACGCACTGCAACTAAGCTCAACCAGAAAAAGGGACTTCTTGTTATCACAAACCACGCATAAGGTTTTAACCGTTTAAGCGTCTGTTGGCTATACTAAAGGCTTCATCGACATAGCTTTTTAAAGAGCTAAAAGGAACCTTCACAAAAGGGAAAGCTTGAGAAATGAGTAACACCTACCTGCTTACGAGCTCTACGTGCGCAGGAGAAAAGAGGAACATCGACTTCTCAGAAAGAAGAAAAAGGAGCATGAGAAGCGCTCGATCGAGGAGATTGAGAGACTCTATTGCAGGAATAATGTTCGAAAATTTTACCAAAAGGTAAAAAGAACATGCCAGGGTTTCAAAGCCAGAACAGAAGCCTGCAGGGACGAAAATGGTAACATAGTAGTAGAATCGCAGTCGGTGCTGAGGATATGGAAGGAACACTTGTGCAGACTGTTAAACGGCGATGATGACCAATATTCCGCTGTCAGGCAGAACGAGTCATTTAACAGTGACATTGGCAGTCAAGATTCCCGTCAACCCGATCAGAATGAAGTGAGGATAGCGATATCTAAACTCAAATCCAACAAAGCTGCTGGAGCCGACGGCCTTGCCGCTGAACTTTTCAAGGCAGGAGGAGATGAGTTGGTAAGGAGCATGCACCAGCTCATCTGTAAAATCTGGTCGGACGAAAGTATGCCCGATGAATGGAACCTCAGCATCGTTTGCCCGATCCTGAAGAAAGGAGACCCTCTGAACTGCGCCAATTACAGAGGCATAAGTCTCCTCAACATCGCATATAAGATCCTGTTTGCCGTATTATGTGAACGCCTAAAACCGATCGTCAACAACCTGATAGGTCTTCTTAGTGAGGTTTCAGGCCTGGAAAGTCCACCATTGACCAAATATCCACACTACGGCAGATCTTGGAAAAAACCCATGAATATAAAATCGATACGCACCACCTTTTCATCGATTTCAAAGTTGCCTATGATAGCGTGTGTGGAGACGAGTTATAAAGAGCCATGTCTAGTCTTGGCATTCCTGCCAAGCTCATCCGTTTGGGCAGAATGACGATGGAGAACTCTCGCTGCTCCATCAAAGTCGGTAAAAACATCACCGAACCATTCGATGTCAGGAAAGGTCTTAGACAAGGTGACGCGCCATCATGCGATCTCTTTAACATTGTACTTGAGAGAATTGTACGAAACTCACAAGTCAACACCGGAGGTACAATCTTTTACAAGTCTGTACAACTACTCGCTTATGCCGATGACATTGACATAATGGGAAGAACTCAGCGGGCCGTCAATGGGACATTTACGAGTATTGAGATCGAGGCAGCAAAGATGGCTCTAGCGGTCAATGAAAACAAAACAAAATATATGCTGTCTACAAAAAATGCGTTCTGTCCAAGACGCCAATGTTGGGTGTCATCGGCGTCTTGGACAGAACGCTACAATAGACAGATATAGTTTTGAGGTAGTAAAGGATTTTTTCTACCTAGGCTCTATGGTGATCTCCGCAAATGACGTCAGTAGGGAAATCACACGAAGAATTACTCTTGCCAATCGTTGTTTCTATGGGCTAAAACGGTAGGTAACTAAGGTAACTCTTCATAAGACACTAATTATCCCAGTCCTGCTGTATGGCGCAGAGGCTATAGCGCCATCTAAGTAAGTAAGTAACGATATTGTTTTTGATAATGGTTCTTGCAGCTTGATTGCCAGGGTTTCATAGTAAATCTGAGCTCCTATACCGATATTCATTTTCGGACTGTCGACCCTTAACGCCATCTCCTCTTTGTTGGTAATTTGTCAAATCTCCCACTCACTTCTGTCAGGAATTCGGAGTCACATAATCAGTTTCTGTATTCCTGTTTGCAGTCTTCCACCTACACAAACGTATGCATAACCGCGTATTACTGATGACCACAACTAGCTTGTCTCAGTCTGAGTGCAATTTCAGCCGCCATACTGTTGCAGTGAAGATCCAGAAGAATAACACTAAGCAAGATCTCCATTGTTGGTGTGGGTGTTGTATTTATTTTTGGGATACCCATGATACCGATATCGTCTGTTCTCTGGATCTTGGATAGGATTGAGAGATTGTATTTCTTGTCAACTGGCAGGCTGTGGAATAGGTCTCACAACTGCTGTTCATAACTAGTATAGCGAAGCTGGTTTGAGGCCGAATATACTCGTATTACTAAATGTCCTTTTGCATGTGTAGAAGGGTCATATGTTATCTTAAAACGATTAAAAATGTTTTCACTGTAATCCGAGACACACAAGTAACGTCCTGACCTTGACAGGTATGATTCAACTCCTGTGATTTTTGTAATCTTGTTATATTCAAATCCTGCAATATTTCAAAGCTCTTGTCCACCACAAGTACCCATAAAAGGGTTGAAAGAACGCCACCCTATGGTGCTCCCATGCTAACTTTCCTTCAGCCTCTTATATCTCTCAAAGTTAAGTTTATTTTGCACTTAAGGATTAGTCAAATCCAATCGTAAAAACGAAATCGGAAAGCCAAGACCCTGGATCTGATTCGTTTGATTGAGAAACAAGTGAATATGTCAAGCAAGACGATGGAACACTACATCATCTATCAATTTAAAGCAAACGTCTAATCGAAACTACTCGGATTCCCATGAAAACGTCAGTACAGATTAAGCTTCATACAGGGGTCGCAGATCACATTTTTAGTGCAACATAGGCCTGTGATGTTTGCTACGAAGTTATTGAGGTCATTACAATTGGATGGATGTACGGTAAGTGGTTTCGATCACGTAATGGAGTATGCCACGCCAATAATACATTAATTAAATAAGTACTTTGGTGTAAAGCATACGTGCCAGTGGACCAACCGAATTTGGTTCTATAAATAGCGCCAGTAGAACATATGATGGGGTCGTAAAATATAAATAGACACCAACTCGTCACAATGAGACATTTTTAAAGGAGGAAATTGTCGACCTTTGATTCTTTGTAATTTCAGTGCAATTCTGTTGACTTAGAAGCTTGGGAGTTTCAAGAATGCCTCCTTCAATGATACGAGTAGTTCCAATCGATTGAGTCCTAAATGAGTGTTCAGTCACATCGAAAAATGTAGCCGAACTTTACTTCTGTACTTAATGTCCCTGTTGTTCAGTTTCTTACAAAATTTACTAAAATGTTGGCGAAAAATGAATTCAAGAAGAGATTGAACAACCACCCAAAGTCAAATCAGGATTTAAGGACGTTGAGCTTGAATTAAGCAAACTTCAGCATCAGATTAAAGTGAGAGTCGTCGCGCTATAATTGTATTAGAATCAGACTCAAAATCCAATTCAATTTAGGGCATACTTAAGAGTCATTTTTGGACTCAAGAGGCAACCGGGTCAAATTCGACTTAACTTGACTAAATGCTAGTTTGGAACAATTAGCTTCAATAGTCAACAATTTGTCATCTCGTTTCAGAAAAAATATTCGGCTTTCGTTACTCGTCAACTTGTCAAAAAGACTTGACGGATCAAAAAATATTCTTCTTTCGGATATGAAATTCTTTCCACTTTATTTTCTTTTGGTATCTATGTCTGTTTTGGTTTCCTTTGCCCCCGGAAATAGGTAAAAATGAAAATTAAAAAAAGGTTACATGCATCTCAAGATGGGCTCACCAGACGCCACCACTGACTATCTTCCGCCATCCCCAGACTTCAGCCCGAACGCCAAAACGGTCATCTCATCAAGGGAACACTGCGAAGACGGTGGGGCAATTAACCCGCATAGTATTTCAGTCTTCACTGACGGGTCCAAAACAAACGAAGGAGTGGGTTCGGGTAACTACTCAGCAAAACGTGATATTGCAATATAACTAAGGCTTTCGAACCACGGCAGTGTGTTCCAGGCAGAAGTCCTAGCGATAGCTGTGGCAGCAGGAGAACTATCCACGAAACTTTTTACTAGAAAAGAGATTGATATTTACATATGTAGATAGTCAAGCTGCTATAAACGCCATCTCATCCGCGGTAGTAAAATCAGAGCAAATAAAGCGCTGCCGCGAGGATCTTAAAATTCTCATCCATATCCATCATGTAACACTCTGGTGGGTCCCAGGTCACAAAGGAATTCCAAGGAACGAGATGGCGGATGAACTGGCAAGGATGACTTCAAACGACGAGCAGACGAAAGATTGAGAGCGCTCCCATCATGGCGAGTCTCCAGAAGCATCAGGACAAAACATGACATGATGAAAACCAAGCTCATCCTCACTCAAAATAGACAAAACTTGGCGCTTCTCATAGGTATCATTACCGACCATAACCTATTGGCGGCCCACCGGAAGAGAATGTGGCTAAGGACAGATGAACTCTGCAGAGGATGCGGCAATGCAGACGTAGAGGAGGACACAGAACACTTTGCAAATGCCCTAGCCTCTGCAATACCAGGAAAACGGCACTTGCACAGTATTTCTTCAACCATCTGGGCGACCTGTCTGAAAAGCCAGCAACCAACATCATGAACATCATGGGCGCCGTGGCGTAAGTGGTTAGTGTGTCGGATCACTACGCATGAGGTTCGAATCCCAGAAAATACCAAAAAGTTTTTTCATGGTCCCACCTCTCGCGAGCGTCTGACAAACATCCGAGAGTATTGTTGTCACGAAAAAAGCTTCTCAAATCGCCGTTCGGATTCGGCATTAAACTGTAGGTCCCTTCCATTCGTGTGAAAAATATAACGCACACAACATGAGTGGTTGCGAGAAGCTAGGCCCAGGCACTTTAAAGAGCTGTTGCGCCAAATATTTGTATTTGTAACATCATGAAATTCATAACTTTTTCATCGTGGTTCAGAGGAGGCCGTTCCATTTTTTTCATTACAAATGTTTCTAAGGGTCTTTAACAACAAAGAGCTTAATTTCCAAGATATTCCAGGGATACCTGTGTACTTTGCTTACTTACTTAGGTGGCGCTACAGTCCGGGGTGGACCTGGGCCTAAACCTAGAAACCTCTCCAGCCAACCCGGTTACGAGCCAGCTGTCTCCAGTTGCCAAGTTTGCTGAGGTCCCCCTCCACTTGTTTGCGCCACCTACCGCGAGGTCGTCCTCTACTGCGCCGCACATCCGGGGGGGATTCGAAGACTTTCCGGGCTGGATCTTTGGGCTCCATCCGTTCTACATCACCCAGCCGTCTTAACCGGTGTGTGTGAACTCTTCTGGCTAACTCGATGTCTTTGTATAGGCCGTATAGTTCGGCATTGTACCTTCTCCTCCACTCACCGTCTATGCAGACGGGACCGAAGATCACTCAAAGAACTTTTCTCTCAAAGTAAACAAGGGCATCCTCATCCGATTTTGACAAAATGCATGCCTCTGCGCCATACAGGAGGACTGCAATTATTAGTCTTTATTACATCTATAAAAGAGAACACATTTTTTTTGTTTGTCCGCGAATAGGGAATATCTACGTAACGATACCTCAACAATATATATATCAATCGATTTGTCTTGAGAAGAGGTAAAGTATAGGATTAAATTTAATATCCTGAATCCGTTATCGGGCTTTGAAACCCCATTTATATGTTTTCTTAACTGACAAAAACCATTTTCCTATGCTTTACACACATATGTCTACAAAATGGCTGAACCGATTTAAAAGTGACTTGATTGTTCTATTGGTAAATTTCTTGCTGAAGAGATTGAGGTATAAATCATTATTCTGTGATTCTTATAACGGAAGTAATAAGCAAAAATATAATTATTTGAGATATAAAGATATCACAGATATGCGTGGGTCATTGCAATCAATGGCCCAGCAGTGGAGTGCACGCATATTCATGTTCATCAAACAAACTACATCGTATAAAAGGAAGTCCCCAAAACGTGAATGACTGCGATAATCTCGAGAGCCGCAGAAGGGATTTGGATGCGGTTCTCACTGTTATGATCTGCATTTCCAGGGGAAGATTCTATTAGAAATTGCTTTTTCACTTACAGGAACTGAGCATTCGAGGTCTAAGTGGCAGAAAGGGGGAAAATTAAATTCCCACGGTCCTGACTCAACGATGGGTTATTGGATTTAAAAAAAAACAAATCGTTTTTAGTAAATTCGCCTAAAATTCATTTGAGCTATATTTCCTTTAGTGGAGACCACTGCCAGCAGCCATGCAGCAGAGGCTTTTTTTTTTTTTTTTGGATTGCGCCAGGGATGTGTAATCTTCATAGATACTAATAGCCCGAGTGCTACTAGCATGCACGATTCGCAAACCTGAGTAATCGATGCCAGGAATACGCCTACGTACTAAACACACACCCTACACACTTCAACCACTCTCCCCGCGGGACTGCCGTTAGGTATAACTTCGCGGGGCTGGTTAGCAATTTATGCTATGCTTCTTGTGTCAGCTTCTTCCGCTGCTTCAGCTGCTCTTCTTAGCTCTTCTATTCTCCGCAGCTCTTTTTGTAGAGTTGTTACGAAGGAACATATTGCCATCCAATTCTCTTCCGACTGTAACATATGGTCGAGGAGTAGTGACGGACTTGGCAGAGTAATTCTCCATGCCGTGAAACGTGTGCAGTAAAACACTGCGTGCTCCGTATCTTCATCTTCACCTGGGCATTCCGGGCAGGATGGTGAGTTGTCATGTCCAAATCGGTGTAGATATTTGCGGTAGCCACCGTGGCCAGACAGGAACTGCGTTAGATGGTAGTTGCAGTCTCCATGCTTTCGACTTATCCAGTCTTGGATTGTCGGTATAAGTTTATATGTCCATCTGCCTTTTGTTGTATTAGCCCAACGAGCTTGCCACATAGCTGCTGACGCTGCCCTTTCTTCAATTTTTATCACCTTGATACCAGTGGCGTCGTGATGACTCAATGCTCTTCTGTTATATATCCTCAGCATTTCATCTGCGAGAATATCGATGGGGACCATTCCAGCTATGACAAATGCAGCTTCGTCAGAGATGGTTCGAAAGCCGCTGATTGTCCGTAGCGCACAGAGTCTGTATGATGACGATAGTCTCCTTTTGGTCTCCTTCGTCCTCAGTGCCTCCGCCCAGACTGGGGCGGCATATAACAGAACTGAGGTGATAAATCTAGAGAGTAGAATCCTTCTAGTGTATCCAGGTCCACCGATGTAAGGCATGATACGCGAGAGAGCTCTCTGCATATGCGATGCTTTTTTGGCAACAAAATCAACATGCGTTTTAAACCGTAGCTTGTTGTCCAGCATTACTCCAAGGTATTTAACCGCCTCCTTCGACCTGATGGTTTGGTTACCAACCTGAAAGTTGGCAAATTCGACGGTTTTCCGGCTGGTTATAAGAACAGCTTCTGTTTTATGGTGAGCTAGTTCTAGTCCGGCGGATATTAGCCAATCTTTTTTCCGTGCAATTGCTTCATTTGTAGCTGATTCTACTACATGGATCTGTTTAGCTACTGTCACGACTGCAATGTCGTCGGCGAATCCAATTATCGTTACTCCGCCAGGTAGCGTTAATCGTAGGACTCCGTCGTACATGATGTTCCACAATAGTGGCCCTAAAACCGATTCCTGTGGAACTCCCGCAGTTACGTCGTAGTATTTTACCCCTTCATCGGTGTTGTACCTCAGCTTCCTGTTGTTGAAGTAGTTCGTCACTATCCTTAACAGGTAATATGGCGTATCCATCCTGGCAAGTGACCTTCTAATAAACGACCAGTCCGCAGAGTTAAATGCGTTTTTAACGTCCAGCGTTACTACTGCACAATACTCCTTTGTGCCATAGTGCAGCAGCAGAGGCTATCGCTGCAATAGTGTGTGTATGTGAGTATATGGGCGCGCTGTTTTAAACTTTTGTGTGTGATCTCTTCTGGAGTAAACATTGAAAAAAATTATTATCAGTGCCAATGGCAAAACTAAGACATTTTAAATTTTATTAATTAGGATATGTCAAATATTGTTGCAATTAAGAGATTTGGCAATATTCGCGACCATATTTATATATTATATAATACATATGCATGTACAGACAGAAAAATTGCAATATTTTTGCATTTTATTAGATGAGATGTTGTTGATCGTTGGATTTGTTCACATTTTAGAATGTTTTAATAGATTTAAAATAAATTATTAAAATAAATTGTTCCAAGTTGAATACTCATACTTCAAGTTTATTTTCCTACCTTTTAGAAGGTGTTTTTCGAGAAATACTTCAGGTAATTATACGTGGTTTTCAAATGTAATAAACTATTTCATTGAAACGTGACTGTATATCTGTAAGTACAATTTTCTGGCAGACCGTCCGCCGAATCAGAAGAAGAAAGTTGAATATCGTGAAAAGAGTCAATACCAAAGACGGTACACTGCTTTCCAATGAGTGATGGAGATGGAGCGAACGATTTTCAGAATTGCTCAATCCCGAATAAGCCATGTCATCAGGAAGCTGACAGACCTATGCTCGAGACTTTGGCGATCAAATCACTAAAAGTTGACTAATCTACCGATGTGGATGAAGTCGGGCCAGAAATGCTAAATACTTTTGGTAAAGAGTGAGTGCAATGGCTCTCACGTGTCATTAAAGTGGCATAGGAATGCGGTGAAACACCTGGTGATTGTCCCTCTTTGTAAAAGGGGGACACAAGAGCTTGAATCAACTAAAGGGGATATCTCTTTTATGTCCCCGTGGAAAAGCATTTGCTAAGGTGCTAGAAATGCGTTTCAGAGCTCTGGTTGAGGATAGTTTGGCGGATGAGCAATGGTTTCGGTTTTCGGCCCGGTAGAAGCACAACCGACCAGTTATTCACTCTCAGAATGGTTCTTGAGAAGGCTTCGGAGTATGCTGAACCTGTATACACCTGTTTTGTGTATTTGGCGAATGTTAGGCATGTGTTAGGGTTCCTCGAGGCAAACTCTGGAGTTCCTTATTAAGGGCGAAGCAGTATTTATATACAAACTATAGAAGCTGTGTTCGGGTAAATGGCGCTAAATCAATACCCTTCACTGTGGGGGTTTGACTCTGCCAAGAGTGCCTTTCGTTACCTCGCCTCTTCATTGAATATATGGACTGGATGCTGCAGCGCAGCCGTAGCAGAGAATGTTGCAAAGTGGGGGACTTAAGCATTGGTCATCCTCTCTTTGCGGATGATTTGGTCATCCTTGGGAATCGAACTTCAGCGCGCACTCGAAAGGTTTGTAGCCGTTTGTCACGATGCTGAAATGAAAGTAAACGCGAACAAATCGGAAGTATTGGTTGTTTCCAGAACGCCTATTCAGTACACTCTGCATGCATGTAGAGTCCCACTGAAGTAGGTGGATAAGTTTAAGTATCTCGGGGTCTTATTCACGAGTGATGGAAAGAGCAATGTCGAGTTATTCTGTAGAAAAGGTCAGGCTGGATCAATTTGGAGAGTGCAATCAGTAATAAGGAATGCCGAACTTAGTGTTCAAGCTAAATTATCGGTATTTAACTCGGTATATGTTCCAACTCTCACCTATAGTCGCGGATACAAGCTGTTGAAAAGGTTCCTTCGCGGTGTTGCTGGATTCATTCGTAGCGATCGAATGCGTATCACCAGAGTACGCGAGGTATTCAATGTTGAGCAGTTACTTCTTCTAATGGAAGGATTTATGCTTTGACGGTTTGGTCACGTAGTGCGTATGTCTCCAGACCGGCTTCCAAGACGTGTCATGATTGCCATGCCATCAAGTTAGCGGTAGGCCTAGAAATATATGGTTGGAACAAGTCCGACATCTCTTCTGGAGCTTTCTAGGGATTCCTCCTGATGAGTTGAAGTCGACGGCGGAGGATCAAGAATGATGGAGAGTGCACCTAATCATCCTACCCCTACGACCCTCATAAAGGATTAGCGGGTCAACTTTTTTAATGACAAAAGGGAGAGTGCTCTAAAGAAGTGTATGTTACTTGAAATCGCATATTTAAAGACCCAGCGAAGCGGGTACAACCAGCTAGTGTCTTATATAGAGTTACCTTACTATGATAGTTCGATATAGGGCTTTGTTACTCAGTTGCCTTTTTAGCCCATAGAAACAGCGATTGGCAAGAGTAATTCTTCGTGTAATCTCCCCACTGGTGTTATTTGCGGAGCTCATCATAGAGCTTAGGTAAACAAAGCCCTTTATTAGCTCAAATATATATTATATCTGTCCGATGTTGGGTGCCCTTTTTTGCAGACAGCATTATTTTGTTTTGCTTTCATTGATCGCTAAACCCATCTTTGTTGCATCGATCTCAATACTCGCAAATGCCCCATTGACGCCCCGCTGAGTTCTTCCGACTATGTCAATGTTATCGGCGTAAGCGAGTAGTTGTACAGACATGTAAAAGATTGTACTTCCGGTGTTGGCTTGTGAGTTTCGTACAATTTTTTCAAGTATTATGTTAAAGAGAGCGCGTGATAGCGCGTCACCTTGTCTAACACCTTCCCTGACATCGAACGGTTCGGTGACGCTCTTACCAACTTTGATGCAGCTGCGCGAGTTCTCCATTGTCGTTCTGCACAAACGGACGAGCTTGGCAGGAATGCCAAGACTAGACATGGCTCTGTGTAACTCGTCTCTATACACGCTATCATAGGCAACTTTGAAATCGATTAAGAGGTAAAGCGTAGGTATCGATTTTATATTCATGGGTTTTTTTCAATATCTGCCGTAGTGTTAATATTTGGTGA
Organism: Brachypalpus laphriformis; assembly: GCA_945910035.1. NCBI lineage: Eukaryota > Metazoa > Arthropoda > Insecta > Diptera > Syrphidae > Brachypalpus > Brachypalpus laphriformis. Next base: position 111,161,071 of record OX246753.1, on the reverse strand, counting down.
ATAGTGGACTTTCTGGGTTTGAAACCGCACTGGTAAGGACCTATCAGCTTGTTGACGATCGGTTTTAGGCGTTCACATAATACGGCAGGCAAGATCTTATATGCGATGTTGAAAAGGCTTATACCTCTGTAGTTGGCGCAGTTCAGAGCTCTCCTTTCTTAAAATATAAGACGAGATTGAAATTGTGGCAACGTTTGAACCCTTGAGGCTTAAATCAAAATTGGTACGCATTTTGTTTTGGAATTAACCGAAATTTTGAATAAGTTACGAAATGTGTTTTTTCCAGAAAAAAACGAAAGTATTGGAATTTGTTTTCATATTAGTACGACAAGGTCAAACGCGACTTCTCCATCATAGATCAAAATTTTGCGTCGAAATTTTGGCAAATCCGTCAATTAATTGTAATAAAAATTTGTTTGGTAATCTGGACCGCCCACATTGTCAGCAGCTTCTTCTAACTTCTCTTATCAGCGAAGCGTTTGTACATACATCTCAACACCGATGACTTAATCTTGCTAGGATCATAAAATTAGAAAAAAACATCAACTGCACTTTGGACTGTCCGTGTTCTTTTAACTCCCAGCTTCCTCTCAAAACAATTGGTTTGTTTTTTAAACTGTGACAAAACTGCGGTCACCGGTCATTCAGCATTGAGATTGGGCCACACGCCCGCTCGTCCACCGCGTAATCACTTGTAGTAGGGACGGCAGCACTGATAATTTCCATCGTTTCCGCGGAAAAATAAAGAAATATCCACAGAATTTGTAAAAATAAAATCTGAGTCTATTTTTAGAACAGCTCTGTGTCTGGTTCTACTGATTTGGGACTTGTACAACAAGCCGCTGATTGTTTGGCCTCGGGGGGAAACTTGTTGACCTTCTTCCTGCCTTTTCGAAATATTCGATCAGTTTTCCGGAGTTTTTCGGTCGGTGGTTGCTTCAGTGCTACTCTACCCGAGTGTTTGTTGTTGATGGCTCTCATGTTGTTTTGTTTTGAATTTCCTCCCTCGGTTTTTTTGGAAAAACAACAAATATAGTAGAGGCATTGATAAGGAAAAATTGTTGATCGTTCACAAGTGATCAGCATTTGAGTGAGTGTAAGGCACGATTCCGAGTGATCATCACCATCAGGCAAGGGACGCCCGGGAATGTCTCTCTCTCTCTCTTTCTCTGACACTTCTTACTGGAACTGTTGGCTGGTCTGCTGATGCGCCTGCCTGCCTGGACTCTTCCCAATGTTTAGATTTCAATATTTTGTTGTTGTTGTTGTTGTAATCTTGTTTTCAGTATTTTTGCCTACATGGCCTCTGTGTCTGTGGGCTATTATCATGCTGCTGTCAATCAATGACTGCGGCCGGCGGGCGGGGTGTGTAGTTCAGAAAAAATTGTGTGGGAATTATAAGTGAGAGATGTGTTGTGCGACGGTACTGCTATGCTTCTTTTGACATTTGACTGTGAAACAAGCAACAAGTCGGACTGAAATTGGAAAATAAATAAAAATAAAGAATCTCAAACGTATCAAGAAGAAAAACGGGCATAACTCCTGCTATGTGCAGTAATTTTTTGCCAGAAGTGCGTGGGACATTGTAGTGGACCGAAATAGATTTTTGTTGTTTAAATTTAAAAATAGTTTCGTAAAATGTGAATGAAACGACATCTCATCGCGGGGCATTGTTGTCAGTGATATACACTCTGTTGTTTCGTTTTGATACTTAAAATTGCCAACGCAAATCCAAAGAAATAGAAAAAAACAAGTGAATGAAGAAGGATATATTGGCTAAACCGTACGCGTTACGCGTTACACTAAAGGACATTAGTTCCTATAAAGATAAACCATAAGTAGATATAGGATATTTTTTTACTTTTGACATACTAATCGTGGAAAGATGTAAATTTTGAGCGGCGTTAATTTTCGACAATAGTTCCTCACAGTACAATTTTTTTTTTTCGTTTTGTTCTTGTTTATCTTGTCTTTACGTCAGTGTAAAGTTTTAAGTTATTTTTTTTTAAATCGGAGCAGAAAAGGACAACACCTGCTGCACAGCAAATAATGTACAAAAACCCAATTCATCAATATTTGCAAAATTCACTCATTACGAGAAATGAAACTATTTAAAGCAGAGGTAAGTGGATCTAGCAGGTAGTAGTAGTCATCTGTCGAAATGAGATTTGGTACAAACACATGTATGCACGCGTTTACAGTTCAAAAAGTACTTATCGCAGGTTGATTTTGGTGTGACCTTAATTTCATTTCCCGCAAACAAATTGTTTGTTTGATTGTTTGTGACCTCAATGCGTCTTGTTTTGTAAGTGGGGCACTTCAAAAGTGCTGTATGTATACATCTGTTTGGAATCAGCTGTGCGTGCCACAATGTTGGACACACTTTACTCAATTCGTTGGAATCTCAAGTGGTGGCGTCTATAATTAGGAGTTCAAGAATTTCTATAAATACATATTCTTACTGCTGTTAACATTGGCTTAAAAGTGAGTGAAATAAGTCAGAAGTGGATTTCCGAAATCAGAATATGAAACTATATCAAATTAATTCGAAAATGCGTGAACAGTTTTAGTCAAAATTCGACCAACATCTTCAAATCAGTATAAATAAGCCGCCCACTTGCCAAATCGACTAACTCCATAAAACAAAAAGCGTACAAATGTGATGAAATAATATTTATATAAATATTTATTGTTCGATGGCTTACAAAATTCTGTCATTATCATGACGTTAAAAGGTTGCATTAGGGAAATTTTTAATGAATATACAAAGTTAGGACTCTATGAAGTGCTTTAACACATAAATTTAAAGAAGTTAAAAAAGTGGAGTTAATCGATTTGGCTTGTGAACGGCTCAAATAATACTCCAAAAGTGAGTTTAAAAACGTCAATGGGATGACGTAGGGATCATTGGACATAAGGGGTGTCCCAAAAGGACAAGACATCCACGTACATTATGTCCAGTTCGCAAATGTCAATCTGCGACATGTTAGTTTCAAAAGGACAAAGGCGTAACATTTTTTAAAATGTCTAGCGCTGTACTTAATCGATCGCGTTCAAATTAGTTGAATCTATTTAGATTGAATTTTGATCAAAATTAGGAGAGAAGTACAGTTTAATTTTTCGAAATATATAGCCACATATTTTAATAGAGTGTACTTGGTTACCAAAGAGTTTGGGCCAAGATGTAATCGATTGAGTAAATTTTTACCCAGGCATAAACGAATCTCATTAAATATAGAAGTTAATAGAACACGACAGAGTACAAAGCTAAACCCAAAATAGTAGCAAGCATTGAATCTGGAACTAAAGCAAATTGATTTGAGATGCACAAAATAAGTGCAGATAAATGTTAGGCGGTGAATTGAAATTAGTTAAGCAGGATTTTTACCAGGATAGGACTTGGCTGTATTATGAATCAAATTTGATGAATTTTACAAAACGATTCGTAGTTAAGCTACGATTATATTGTTTGACGCATTTCCAAACGTTCAATTTTCGATCAAAATTCGAGCCAATAGGCTGTTTGGCACTCACTTTTCAAACACCTTCTGACCTTTTACACTGTTACCGTGCAGATGCCTGACAATATTTGAAGTTATTGACAGCTGCACTGATAGTGCAGCGAGGTTGCTGGGGAAAGAAGGAGAAACTAATTTTTGTTCGAATTTTGGAGGTCTATACGTATACTTTTCTGTGATATTGTGTGAACGCCTGAAACCTTTTATCAACAGCCTGATTGGACCCTATAAGTGCGGTTTCAGGCCAATAAAGTCCACCATCGATCAAATCTTCACACTTCGGCAGATCCTGGAGAAAACCCAAGAATTCCAAATCGATACTCACAACCTCTTTATCAATTTCAAGGCCGCCTATGACAGCATCTATAGAGAAGTGCTTTATAGAGCCATGTCTAGTTTTGACATCCCTGCCAAACTTGTCCGTTTGTGCAGGCTGACGATGGAGAACGCTCGCTGCTCCATCAAGGTTGGTAATGACCTCACCGAGACCTTTGATGTCAAAAAAGGTTTTAGACAAGGTGATGCGCTGTCATGCGACTTCTTTAATATTGTACTTGAACGGATTGTGCGGAACTCACAAGCCAACACAGGAGGCACAATCTATTACAAGTCTGTACAACTGCTTGCATACGCCGACGATATAGACATTATCGGAAGAACTCAGCGGGCTATCACCGATGCGTTTGCAAGCATTGAGGCGGAAGCGGCCAAAATGGGTTTAGCGATAAACGAGTATATGCTGTCAACAAGAAGAGAAAGCCAACACCGACGAATTGGACAAAACGTCACAGTGGGCACCTATAACTTTGAGGTAGTAAGGGACTTTGTCTACCTTGGCTCTGCTATAAATTCTACAAACAAGATCAGCGCAGAAATCAATCGAAGAATAACTCTTGCCAATCGCTGTTTTTTTTGGGCTTATAAGGCAATTCAACAGTAAAGCCCTATCTCGAACTACTAAGGAGACTCTGTATAAGACCCTGATCATCCCTGTCCTGTTTTACGGCCCTGAAACATAGACTTTATCAAAAGAGGATGAAGATATCCTTGGTCGCTTCGAGAGAAAAATTCTTCGTAAGATTTTCGGTCCCGTTTGCGTTGACGTGTTTTGGAGGAGATGATTAAATCACGAACTATACGAGCTGTACAGCGACATCAACCTAGTCAAAAAACTGCATCTGAGATGGCTAGGACATGTAGAGCGAATGGACACCAACGCTCCGGCCAACAGGGTCTTCGAATCTAACCTCGAGGGACGACGCAGTAGAGGGAATCATCGCCCTAGGTGGCGCGCACAAGTTCAAGGGGACCTCGACCAACTTGGAGTGCGCAACTGGAGGCAATTAGCTAAAGACCCAGTTAAATGGAGAGGCTTGTTGGTTGAGGCCCAGGTTAACCCCGAACTGTAGCGCCACCTAAGTAAGTAAGTAAGTACGTATACTTATTGTCGACAATGATTTCCTTTTTACATCATCTACACCCATTGTCGACAAATTTAAGCACATACTACAATCAATTCGTATCAGAAAATCAGCAATTCAAACATTCGACGCCATTGCTGCCATTGTATAGATCTAACCATTGTCGACGTAGTCTACAGGTTAGTCTACACCAAAACCTTTATGCTTAATCTAGACGAAAACTTAAATTTTCTTGAACAGTGCCTAGAGGAACAGTGCTGGAGATGGGACTCAGTAGATTTGCGAACTCTACCATGGCAGGGACAAACTTGAATCGAATACAATTTATTTCATCCAGAGTTTTGCAGACTTTGGTACAATCAGATTTCATTTAAGGCAACACTACTTTGATCAGCTTAGATGAGAATTTCTGTTTGAATCTAGGCTCTTGATTATTTATTTATCTCTAAATGTAGAGATTTATGCGATGCTAATGTCGTTTAGACCTGTTAGCATGGTCCACGTTTTATTTATTTCTTAAAACTGTGAAATGTTATGGTAAACAACATTTTTTCCAATAAAAGTGGTCGTGTAAAGCAGCCCCATGGACAAACTGGCTTAAGAGCATATCAAAAGCATAAGACTCCCCGTATCTTAAACACGGTAGGTGAGAGGGAAACTGAAGAAGCTTTTGAGACTACTGAAGGCTCTTTTAAAACTTTCGGACTTTTAACTATTATGTCTATTTTAATGACCGATTTGGAAAGGCAGTGTTACTCTTTCACTTGCCTTTCATAACAAGTATTGTCACTGAAATATTAAGAAGGACCTAATGAAGACAAATGTTTCTTTGCGCTTATGTAACGGGGCGACTTTTCATAAGATTTTGAGGATCTCTTGGTCAACTTCATATGAAACCACATACACAGAACCTAATTTAATCAAGGTAAGAAAATGTCTTCTTTGGTTAAAACAACGATTATTGTTGTTACTGCAGGACGGCTTGTACTAAGAGAAGATGGTTTTCGTATAAGTCCAAAGGTCTTGGATGACTTCTTTCTGAAAAATATTTGGCACCTAATTTCAAAAATTCACTGTGAGATTTAACTTTCAGGTGAAAGCTGAAACTTCTTTTCCGCACGTGCCCTCAGAATCAGTAAAAGGGTAAATAAACCCTTCGGCGTGCGCAAATTATAAAATAAAAACCAGAGAATCTCCTAACCCGTTTCTAAGAGGTAAACGGTTCCAAGAGGTCCACTCCAAAGCCTTTTGTTTTTCAAAGTACAAGAACTAAATTTCAGTTATCAGACATCTATGAATTCAGTTCCGCAAACTTAGTCTAATTAACACAAGTATTCACGGCTCCAAAAAGTTCACTAGTAACCGTCACAGTTTCCTGCGCTGGTCGATCTCCTGATTATAGAGCTAATAAAACAGTGTTTTATTACATATGCTTGTATGGTTTTTATGGCTTTGTTAAACAAAAAATTAAATCCGGTACTAAAAAAACATTATGTGATTTTGCGGGCGCACATTATCACTATCAACGTTTGAACTACTTGTAATCAAAGCCTCGACCTGTTAATCAGCGGAGTATTAATCCGCTCGAAGGTCATCTACTATCCGACACGTGCCTTCTCTCAGTGTCTTAGGCATGAGGATAGATTGAAATTTTGTTTTTAATGTTTCGGAAGCTATCTATTTGCTACGAAGCGAAAAGAAAAGCGGGTGGCTGTTGATTATGAAAATCTGAGGTTAGATTAAAAGGAATCTAGAAATGTGTTTGAGTGATGTAAGAAGTATGAAGATGTAGACTTGAAAGTACAGGCAGATATCTTTGACGAATATACTTGTAGCATCCATCGGGACAAGCAACGGGTTTGTTTTTGTTATGAATTATAACCATCCTCTCAACAAGTCTTGTGTAAATTTATTTTAAATGGCTAGGAAGTCCAAAGATATGCTCTATGTGCATACAAATAATGACAGCTAACTGTCTGTCATGCCATTAAGAACTACACAGAGGAGCAATAATATTTACTTCTGCGGCTTAATCCATCTCAACTCGACTCTGAGATTGTGGTTTCAATATTTAAAAAGCAGTTTATGTAATTAATTAATTCAATTATTCTTTATTAACATCTTTTACATTAAGCTTACAGCCATTAACAGTAAAAGTTATAAATTACTTTGCATTGAGTTAAACAAACTTTTACATTTAAAATTCAGAATGATATACCATAGGTATTATGGAAAATAGATCCAATATAAAAATTAAGTGAATACAAAAATTATGCAATTACAAATTCTCGGCCAGATATCTGAAAACTTCTTTCTCAAATTGTTTGGTGTCTTCTAATGTTTAGGGGTAAGGAATTCAAATTTCTGATAGCACAAACAAAAAACTGACGTTCAGAGGTACATAGTACATGAAAACCTTGGTTGAATTAGAACTTGAAAACGCGATGAATAACTACTTATATCCTTTAACCCCTCGGGGGGCATAGGGCGTCAATCACGTCTGCGCGCCATCGTGTTCGGAGTTCTGCAACGCGTTTGAGCTGCCTCCAACTCATTCCTAAAGAGCTCGATTCCTCCTCAACTGTTCTGCGCCACGTTTGTCTAGGGCGTCCCGCTATTCTGCCTGCCTGGGTGAGCGGATTCCACTGCATAGCGTATTTCGCAATGGACTTGCCTTCGCGTCGTAGGGTGTGTCCAATCCATTGCCACTTTCTTCTTCGTATAGTAATGCTTATATCTTCTTGGCCCGTTCTCAGATAAAGTTGTTCGTTGGAGATGCGGTTCGGCCAAAAAATCCTCAAGATGATTCTTAAGCATTTGTTTACAAAGACTTGCAGCTTGCGTGTGTTAATTGTGTCCACCTTCCAGGTACTGCACCCATAAAGCAGCACTGATTCTACGTTGGAGCGGAACAGTCGTAGCTTGGTTCTTAAGCTAATAACATTGCTTCTCCAGATTTTGGACAGCATTCCGAACGCAGCTTTAGCCTTCGCGATTCTGCTGCACACATCCAGTTCGGTACCACCGCGACTAGCCGAGACGACACTTCCTAGATATAGAAAGTTATCAACTTTCTCGACTTCCTGTCCAGCAATGTTAAGTTGAGCGCGGGTATTGGAAGTACTCAGGGCTTTTGTTTTGGCTGTGTTTATTTTTAGCCCCACTTTGTTTGCCTCAGCTTCTAGATTTTGGGCCATCAAATGAAGATCCATTATCCGATGTGAAAGTAGACAAACATCGTCAGCGTAATCTAGGTGTTTAAGGTAAGATGTCATAGTCCAACGAATTCCATAATTAGCTTCCGTTAATGCTGCACGGAGTACATTGCTGATAACCACCAAGAACAATAGTGGGGACAGTATGCACCCTTGACGTACTCCACTTTGGACTTCAAAGTCCTCCGACACCTTACCATTGTGCACGACTTGACACTTGCCGCCCTCATATGTAGCCTTGATAATAGCTATAAGCTTTTCTGGAATGCCTCTCCTGCGCAAGGCCAACCAGATAGCATCTCGATTCAATCTGTCGAAAGCCTTCTCGAAGTCGATAAACAGTAAATGTAGCGGAGGCCTATACTCAACGCATTGTTCGATTATGATCCGTAAGGTGTTTATGTGGTCGATGCAGGAGGATCCAGCGCGAAAGCCTGCCTGTTCCACATCAAGAGTTCAATCTAAATGTTCTTTAATTCGTTCTAGAATTATTCTAGCTATTATTTTGGCTACAGCTGGAAGAACACATATACCTCTCCAGTTACCGCACTCCATCAAGTTACCCTTCTTTGGAAGCTTAATGATCATCCCCCTTTTCCACTCCTGTGGAAATTGTTCACTATCCCAAGCTCTCCGTATTAGCGGATGCAGCAAATCTGCCGATGTATTTGGCGCCGCTTGAAATAGCTCGGCAGGGATGCCATCAATACCCACCGCTTTGTATACCGGTTGGTATTGCAGAAGTCCACGAACCGCTCACCATTGTCATTACGGTCTCCCACGCCGTGAACTCCCATCACGTGCTTAAGCATGGTGTTGTCGCTACCCACCATGGCATTGAGATCTTCCATTACCATTACGATGTCCCCATTAGGCGTTTGGTTGTAGGCGGCGCCTAAGTGGCTATAAAAATCATCCTTTTCATCCTCACTCGCGTCTAGAGTCGGAGCATAACACTGTATGATGGTAATTTTTCTAACTCTACTCTGGAACATAGCCGTCAATATCCGGTCACTATGGGGTTTCCAGGATATGAGGCTACTACGTGCTGCTGGAGTTAGCATGAGTCCTACGCCAGAACTCCGTGTACTTCCAACTGGTTTACCAGAGTAGAGCATCACAGTGCTTTTTGTTGGGGAGATGTATTCCCCAGCATCGTATCATCTTATCTCGCTCAGCCCTAAGATGTCGATTTTATACCGTGCGAATTCGGGATCCATTTGGAGGAATCTGGGGTTATGAGGCCCTTCCTTGAGTGAGTCCAGGAGGGTCTTAACGTTCCAGAATCCGATCGTTGTCCGTGTCCGATAGCCAAAGGTCGTCAACAAATGATCAGTCCTTATCCGAGGCGATTGTTTCCGTTTCGGAGCAATAGTTTGTTTTACGGTTGCGGCTCGCTGGGCCACAGACCAACCGACACTTATCCTGTTTTTTGGCGCAGGAAGCTCGCCATTCGTTCTCTCCCGTTAGCAATTTCCAAAGAAATTCCCAGATGACACCACGAGGAGGTGGGAGTAGGGCTTACTAACAGAGCTGCTAGGTTTTCGGCTGCAGTGGCTCCTTCTCGTTACTTAGCGGACCAGCACCTATCGGGAGATGCTTCCCCTACGAGGCCTTTGTTAGTCGTTTGCCATCCAAACGCGATGAATAAGAGAACTCAATTTTTTCGTACAAATGTGACGGCGTTTTATTCATTTTGTTTAATGTTTTAAGTGTGCAAAATTTTAAGTAATTATAAAAACTGAATCCTAGTATGTTTTTTGTGTAAGCGGAAACATGGTCAAACCGTTTTTAATTGTACACATATCGGACTATGTTGTTGAAAGCTACAGTGAGCCTTCTTTTTGTTTCCGCACTATGACTACAAAAAATTTCGCATCCGTAAGTTATGATCGGCATAATCAAAGTTTTGCCTAATTTTAATTTGATACGCTGAGGTGTCAAATGCTTAGATAATGATAAATTACGCAAGCATCCATATGTATATTTTAGCAATGACTAAGCGATTATAATAGTCCCAGCTGAGCGTGGAGTTGAAACATATACCTATGTTTTCTGCTTTTTACACGTATTCAATGATATCATTTCCAAGATGTAAAACAGGAAAATAAGATTTATCCAACTCTCTTTTATAAACAACTAAATACTTTGATTTTTTGGGATTGAGACATAGATTATTTTGTTCAGACCACCGGTTAATATTATTAAGGTCACTGTTCAGTTTACAGGCCCCATCCTCTGTCATTCCAAATTCGCAGCTCAAGTAGATTTGAAGATCATCGGCATACATATGCTGTGATGGACGCAGTTTTTATTACACACTAGTCGCTGTAGTTTTTTCTTCCTAAGCGAATGCGAATGTTTTCGGTAAAAAAACCGCACTTATTGATTATGGTGGGCAGATAGTGAGAATAGGCGTAATTGTCAAATTTTGAACGAGAAGGTAGTAGCAGACACTTAATGAATGTTGAAGAAATTGTATTAAAGGGTGAGTTATGGTTAATATACTGGGAAAATATTCGGCAAACACCTAACATTTATTTAACACTTCAATTCGGCTTTAATTTTGTGTTGACAGCTGCTCCTTAGGAGCAATACGCCCACCCATCCGAACACAACACACACTATACAACCCTTTAGTAATTTCGTTCCAAAAATGAACTAAAAGGTACTCTATATCGGTTAAGGTTAACATAATTACTCAAGATTAAGCTATAAATAGATGAAAGTAAAAATAACCCATGTATACACTCTAAATACACCCGATAAGTAACTCTCGCTCATTATGATTGCCACATCACAACACTCTATAGTGGCATGGGAAACAGTCCGTCGCGTCGGTCTGTTGGTCAGTTTATTAGTCTGCCCATACAATTTTAGATAATCTACTCGTATCAGCAGCAGTACTATTTTTGTGTATCTATTACAAACAAAATAAAAACAACACCCTCCGCAGGAGGAAAGAAGCAATATCAAAAAGTCATCGTCATTGATCCATGCCAAGTGGCAAACACATGTAACGAAACATATGATTTCTGAAATCATATGTTTGTTGCTTGTGGCCCCAATGATAACGCAGCGATGAAAACAACATAACCCAGGCGCATGTGGAAATCTTTTGCTCCATGCCCGACTAGTTGTTGTATACATTCGAGACTATTTCGTTGACGTTTCATTTATTTTTTTTTTCATTGTGTTTTTTCTTGCTTCCTTTTCATGGTCGGTCGAAATTGGGATACAGAGTAGATGAATTGAATCAATTAATAAAAAAACATTGTATTTAGTAAATATTATTTATTTTTTACTTTTTAACAAAATAAATGTCTCAGTGAAAGTGTCATTGAACTTTTTGTACTTAAGATTCTCCACCACCAACATTCGTATGGAATTTGTTTTATTTTGACATTTGACAAGCAATGGAACAAGTTTTAATCACTCTCGTGGGTCGGCAAACTGTCACACGCGAAACGATTTCTTATGAAGTAAACAACAAGTTCGATGCACCTCTATTTTGTTCTTGAACTTGGCGCAATACTGTGAAATCTTTCAAATAATAGAATTTGTCCAAGGAGTCTAGTTATGATACGAAATGATCGGAAATATTTGCTTGATATTCGTTATGTTGAAATTGTTTCGAATATGATCGAAACACTATTGCACTTATGTCATCCCTGATTGCTCCTAATGAGAATCGGCCACTAAAATATGTTCACCTGTCAAATTAACACAAAAAAAAAAACAGACAAATGACAGATTACAATCGGCAGTCATAAGATTTCAACACCAGCTGCAATATTTCCGCAGGTACTCGTACTCGTACATGTGTTAGAAACTGTCAGTTTTTTTTTTCTACCTAGGAGTTTTTTTTTGAATTTTGAAAATTTTGAAAACAAAGAAACTGCGAGAGTTCCCAGCTCTAAAAAAAAAAATTAAAAGCCACGGGTTTGTGGATACAAGAGCTAGATCCTACACTGCACAATTTTCCGATTCTTACGAAAAAATAATTTTTACTTATATGTATAAAATTTTTTTCTGCAAATACTAGAAAAACAATTAAAAAAATCAATTTTAAATATTTCTTTATTTATTCATAAAAAAAAATGTATTGTATCGTATCTGCTACATTGTGCGGTGTAACGTAGCCAATGTCAAAATATAGTAGAACTCCATTTAACCGAACAAAAGGGGGTGGACCTGATTTCGGATAATGGCACGTGTTTTCACCAAAATTTAAAAAAATTTGATTTGATAACAAGAAGAACATGGTAACTGCACAATACCAGCAATTTTAATAGATTTAGCTTTTTTGGCAAATATTTGTTTTCTTTTTTGTCAAAGTTGAAAAAGGGTGTGCTTAATTCATTGACGTTCGATTTGACCAATCTATAAACTGTAAGGTAATTTCCTTTGCATTTCATATAAACAACGCATTTCTAAATATGAAAAATGTGTGCCGTAAGTTTGAAAATTTGGCCGAAACTACGCATTTAAATTTGTTGGAAATGAACTATGAAGGTTGAAAGCTAATTCCCGATAGTCGAAATGAGAAAAATATTCAAAGTTGTTTTATTTACATATTATAATATCTAATAATAATAATAATAAGTTCTTTATTTTGAAATAATATTTTACAAAAAACTGCTTTTGCTTCAAAATTATAAGTTACATAGTATTAAAGAACATACGACATGGATTGAACCGTCTGTCGGTAGAGAAGTCTGTTTACTTTTAATTCATTCTTCTGTAATTTGATCAATTTCTTCTGTTATTAGCTTTCTATAATTTAAACCGGAAGTTATATAGTTAACAACATTTTTCCAATTTTCATCTAAGCCTCTATTTAAAATATTAATTATTTCCTCTTCTGAGAGCATATTTTTATTAAAGTATTTGCATCTAAACTCTCTAAGCACCTGGCATCTGCCCATAAAATGCCGGATGGTTTCTTCTTCCCTTAAATTGCAGAGCGTGCATAGTCTTGTATCTCCAATGTTGAAGCTATTTCCATTTAGGCGAATAAGATCTGCTCGCGCTTTAATAATCCAGCTAATATCACTCTGCCGGCTGTTGTCATTGCAATAAGCGTTGCCTTTAGTAAAATCGAGGTTTTTGCAGATTCGCGTTTCGCTATCTTTGGCTTTTGATACATGCTGGTGAGTGACATATACGCTGCTTCAGATTTTCACTTAGTGCTATGCATTTACTATGCCACTTGTTTTGGGAAAGGTGTTCATCATCCCAGTTTAGGCCTAAGTCTGACCCCAACCTTTGAAGCTTTTTGAACCAAAATAGCTTTTTAGTCTTTATCATGTTTGAGAGTTTATGAGGAAGCCTCTCTACATCGTATTGTAATATTCTTGCTGGGGTTCGTTTAAATAAAACCGTTTGTGTATTTTAATCGTTTATTTATTATCAAACACCAACTTTACTTCAACACAATATTCAATCACTTTATTCTTTATTTATTTCAAATTAACTGTCTCGCTTATTTTCACCACTGGTCTAATCTCCCTCTTGTAATCGCTGTATGCACTTATAAACAACTGTGTCCACGATGGTTGTGGTATGGGTATTTATATGAAATACAAGTCCTTCTAGAAAATGCTAGATGTCGCTCGGGATGAATTGATGATCCTGGAATAATTGGGATATTGTGTGGAATAATTGTGGAACGTAAGCACATCAGGTGGGAATATTTACTGCTAGCAGGCAATAGATGTCGTTGTACGTTGTACCTGACGATGTACTTGATACTACAGTATTCAAAAATCGTCTTTGTAATATAACGCATATGTAGATTCAAAGTGTAAATATGGCCTTCTTCCGCTCCAGTTTCTGGCGCTATCACATAGTTTGGAGTAAACTCAGGTTGTTTTGATGTACGTTTTACAAAATATCGCTGCAATTTATCTACCTCCTTGAAACAAGACTACCCCCATACTTGCGCTGCATATGTGTGTACTGCTCTGCAGGCAGCTAAAAACAACTTCCATTTCGATCTAAGCGTGACCTGTTTCTTTTTAAAGAAGTCTTTTCATGTAGCATTTATGCTAGCTTTAGCTGCAGCGTTTCTACTTTTAACATGCTTTAAAAAGGACAATCCTGGTGTTAGTATTACTCCCAAATAATAATTATAATATCTATGTAAATACTTTTAAGAATTTTTTTAAATGAATATGTTTACCTTGCTTCAGAAGAATATGAAAAAGAATATTAAAAATGTTTTATTCCATTTGGCTTTTAACTAGGTACTAACCTGAAAACGTAAGGAAATTGTACGTTTGTAGGAACAAAATGTATTTAATACAATTTTAAAATATGAAATAATATACAACTATTCTACTATGGTCACACTGATGTGTTGACGATTTCCTTCCCTTATTTCACAGAGAGGAAGAATAACTTTTTACAAGTGATATTTGTTGGAGCTGCGGGGACAAAAAGAAGAATCGATTGAAAATATACTGCGAACGAGCCATTCACGCACCAGATTCATGTTCTTCGAACGCAAAACAATTAGAAATTTAAAAATATTAGATCTATACAAATTTGTGAAGAAGCTTTATTCGATCTTATTAAAAGTCCTGAGTAAATTTTCGCTCTAGGAATTTAAAAATGGTCTCGTCGTTTAGTATCTTCTTCTTCTTCCTTTTATCAGCGATGTTATGATCCGAAAACAATGAATCACAACCCTCCCACTTCACCGCATTTCTACTGATCCGCCTGTGGGGTTCGCCTATTTGACCTCAGAAAATATCGGCAGGCCTCCCGATTTTGGAGCACTCGGTTACTGAGGCCAATGAAATGCCGATGTCGTCGCATTTGTCTGATCCAGCCGTTTATAGGCCTGCCTTTCCGACATCGCGATGTCTTTGGAATGTACATTGATATTGCCTTTTTAACCGGATTCAAATGATCTCTTCTTTGAACGTGGCAATACCAGCTGAGCCGGTCGCGCTCTATTTTTTGTACGATGGTGTCCTTAATGTGAAAGATTCCACGGATCTTCGAACTTCTTATTCTATCAAGCTTTGTCACTCCTGCTGTCATGCTGTCATCGTCCAACATTGTGAACCGTATGTGAGCGCTGGACGCACAACTGCGGTGTACAGCCTTCCTTTCAATTTAGGGACATTTTTCTGTCACAGAAGATAGCGGAATTTTCTCACCACTTCATCCACCCTACGCTTACGCGATGATTGATGTCGTCACCACAAGTTGCTTTGCTATTGATCATAGATCCCAGATATTTGAACTTTTCGCACTTGGGAAGCACTGTTCCATTCAAATAAATGTCTGTAATAGGCCTGAGTGGATCAGAGAACGGGCAGCACAAGTACTCTGTCTTTTTTGAACTAATGCGATACCCATTTCCCTCCAGAGCGTCAACCCACACATCAAGTGCTCGTTGCAGGGATGTAGCATCCTCACTTATGATGGCTCCATCGTCAGCAAAGAATAACTGATGTACCTTGGGGTACATCACTTTACCTTCAAGCAGATAATCAAGGACTGTAATAAAGAGCAAAGGATTTAAGACGTTTCCCTGGTGCACCCCGACTTTGATTGGGAACTCTTCGGTTACTCCAGCGGGGCATCTTACTCTTGTCTTTGCTGATCATCTGTACATAGCCAATACAATATGCAAATCCCTTAAGGAATCACGATGTTTTTCCATTATGATCCTTATACTTTGGATTGCATCTGTGGTTGATTTACCCGAGACAAACCCGCACTGATTATCAGATAGCCGTATTATTTTTCGCAGTCGGGCACCTAATACCCGCTCAACGATCTTCATGGTGTGTGACATCAGCTTGATCGAACGGTAGTTATCACAGTTTCGTGTATCATCCTTCCCTTTGTATACAGGGAGAAGATAACTTTCCCTCCTCTAGACTGTTTCATGCAGTCGCCTTTTCTAGAACCAAAGTATTTGATCAAATGTTTTTCTAAAACAAAAGATAAATTCATTCTTAAACATAAAGCTATCAGTGATCTAAGAAGTGTTAAATAGCGTCCCCATTAAATTTACTTCGGAGAAAAAAATTGTAGCAAAGCAAATGCTCCAAAGCAAAAGGTTATAGTAAAAGCTTTTGCTTGGTTTCTAAGCAATAATGCTCCCTTTTGATCGGTAGTAAATGCTAACACTTCGAAGCACTTGCTATACCATTGTTTCTGAGATTTTCGGAATTCGTAATCTGTGGAGTGAGATATATTCGTGCGACGCTCCTTCTATAGCTAACCTCTAAATACTACAATCTCATTTGACAACCATCAGTGGGGCCAATATATGGATATCTGGATGTGCAGACTTCAATTATTCGAAAGAAAAGGGATACACCAAATAGGTAATAATCCTTTCGAATAAAAGTACATGATTCAATTACCACGGCCATAATTTGATTGAAAAGTCAAAAGTCAAAAGTCCGAAGTCATTCAGGGAGTGAGCCCCTAGATGGAGTATTCTTTTATGCGGCAGGGCTGGACAAGTGCATACGAGGTGAAGGGTGGTTCCCTCCTCCTCCTCGTCCCTACAGCTCCTGAAGAAATCGCTGGAGAGGAGGCCAAGTTTTTAGACATGTTGGCCTATAAGACAGTGTCCTGTGAGGACACCGATAACACAGCTGATCTGTGATCGCTTTAGTTTACCCAACTCGGCACTACATTTCTGGTCTAGATAAGACCAGATCTGTCTCGAAATGTGACACGTTCATCCATTTTTCCATCTGTGGTTGATCTTGCTATTAGCGTTCAGCTTTAGTCCCACCTCTCGCGAACGTTTCACAAACATCCGAGAGTATTCTTGTCAGCTTCACAAAAAATTGGCTTCGGATAAGGCGCAAAACTGTAAAGGTCCATTCACAGCTCAGCGAACTGCGAATGCCCAAACTGCGAACAAACAGTTTTTAGCACATTTACAAGCACGCCCTTGGGAATTTTATTATTCCAAAAGAACGGAGCTTCATTTATCTAACGATTAATATATAAAAAGTTGAATTGTAATTAGTTTCTGTTTTAAGCGAATGATTTTTGTGAACTGTCAACTTTTATTCACATTTCACACATGTAGGACGCAATCCACATTCCCGCGACCAAAACAATCGCTAGACTTTAACCTCACAATTCTTTTGTTTTGTTCTTGGTGGGTTAGATCGTGGTTGAATTTATCAAAAGAAGGTAAGATATTACCTTCTGAATAAAAGCTGCGCTATGTTTTCATACATTTTTCATGTTTGGGCAATTAGTTACAAAATTAATGACAACTGAAATTCGCGGATTGGCGCGACTAGATAAAAAGTAGCTGTGAAAGAAATGTCAAAATTTGCGAATATTCGCTTATTCGCATTCGCAGGTCGCTGAGCTGTGAATGGACCTTAAGTCCCTTCCACGCGTGCGAAAAATATAACATACGCAACATGTGTGGTTGCGAGAAGCTAGGACCTATGTTTATGTTTATAACCCCATGACTATCAATAATGCTTTTTGCTTTTATTGAAGTACATTGTTTTAATTTAGGTACGAAGCAAAATTTATGTAAATACGCAGTGGAAGTAGAAAAATGTCGGCCTAACAATGAGAAACAAAGTTTTTATTGAAATGTTTACTTCTATTTTTCCACTAAATATCCCCGAGCCTCAACACGCTTTTTATATCGTTTCTTCAATGCATCGATCTCTTGGAAAAACTTGTTAACTCGTAAATCTTTGCCATCAAAGTACTCAGAAACAGTAGCAGGGAAACTCCTAGCCTTTGAACTCTCTTTTCATTTTCGAAAATAGGAAGGACTTAATTGTTGGGTGCCATGTGATCACTTGGAAGTCACATTCCTTAAGAGCGTCAAGATTAACTTGTCAACTGATGGGTTGTCGTGCAAAAAGAGCCCACCACGCCGTGTGGGTGCACGTCTTTTCCAAAGTATGGTGCCACGCCAATGACAGTGGTCTTATGTCGGAAATAATCCATCAGTAATAGTCCTCCGTATCTCAGACAATGGAGGCCATGATTTTTTGGTCACTAGGTTGAATCTTTAACTTGATGGGGAGATGATCTATGCTTCGTTGCCACTTAATATTATATTTTGTTGTTTTGTATCTAAGTCACAGTAGTAGGTCCAATCGGTCTTGTGTGATCTTGGCGAGAAATTCATTCGCAGTCGCCAGTCGCTGACGCTTGTTTTTGACTGACAGTACTCCTATTCTGGACACCCAATGGTAACTGACATTATTCATGCTCAATTGAGATTTTCAATATTTTCAACATTGTCAACACCAGTTCCCATTTGTTCATTTTCAAAAAATTAAAATGTTAATTAGCTTGTTTTAATGGACAGTAACAGTAATGGTAGAAATTTGGGACTTAGTGAAATTTCATCCAAAATATTGGCCTATATAGTTGAACTAAATAACAAATTTCTGATTGGAGCGCCTGTGCCGAACTTTTTTCTACGTCCCTATGTAATTCGCTATAAGAAAGCGTGGTAAATGCACCCGATGTGTTTTAATCGTGACTCTGATTACTATACATGCAATTCTTGCCTTTTTCCGCTGCTAACCCGTCTTGTAATGAAATTGGTTCAAATTCAAATGAAATGAAAGAAGACTTCAAAGTAAAATGCAGTTTCGACTTTTTAAGCATACCACATCCAGAGAGGTTGTACTTAAAAACATAGTGAATGATTTCGTGTCATTGTTTACTTTATGTCTGTGGTTCTCATCTATACCTTGATATACACACGGGAAGACCAATAGTTTTCAAAACCATTTGTTACCACCCGAAACAATCTATTTGTATATAAATTTTGGCCGTGATACTCTAAACGACAAAACACATTTCATTCAAATCTCCTAACCTATATTCTTAATTTATACTTATTCCGTAAAAATAGGCTGTAAAGCTATTTTTTTCTTAATTTCCGTGATTTTTAAACTTCTATTTTGTAAAAATGTATGCAAAAGTATCAATAACCGTATCCAAAACTTAAATTTCAAGGAGTAGTATAGTTATAGACGTTAGTTTCTGACGACGCAATTAAAGTTTTCTTACCATAAGAACTGTACAAATAAACATATGTACGTATGTTCATAGTTCAAATGTCAAATTCTGATAGGGCAATAGAGTGATAGAGCTGGAAATACCAACTAAAAGCAAAACAACTGTCAGAATAATTTGATTACAATCAAAACGAAAGGACTGAAAATAAAAAAAATAAAAATGAATGAAAGGTTGCTGTTGAACTTCGATAGTTCACTGTTATAAGGATGATAGATAAACCAGGGGAACCCCCCAAAATAGTGATTATCACTATTTCCTAGTAATCAAATCGTTGACTTTTTGATCCCCAAAACAATATTTTTTTTGTTTACAAATTCAGTATCTCAACAGTCATTATTTACGCAGAGTCCATTGCATAAAGAAACCAAACAACGCGTTGTTAAAAAAACTTAAAGACGAAATAAATGTGATGTGATGCAAATAGCCCGAGCTGATTGTTCATTTAGTTCATATTAAGGCGTATGTACAGTACATATTTATCAGTTTTCGAGGGAAATTTAAATAAATGAAGTGATGCTTAAACATTTTTGGAAAAACCTTTTTTTTCGGCAGTTGAATGTGTGTGATTTTGCACCAAGAAGAAGCTGTTCAAAAATTTATGAAACGCTAATCAGCTGTTATATGGAAATTGTGCCGATTTTCTCATCAGTAAAGTACTTCTGTACAGCGACCTAGTTACTGTACATTTTGTAGAAAAGGGGTGACTCGTTTTTTCGACTGAACCTCACTAGAGGTTTTTTTTTAAAACCTGAAGCCTAGTGCGTTGTTGACGTGAAATGAAAATTCAATTGTTCTCCAAATAGTGCCATGCGAATCGTCGTGAAATTTGTTTGGAGAAATGACGGAAAAAATAAATAAATCTTGAAGGATGTTATTTACCAATCGCTCGACATTTGATTTGGAAAGTCGCAATGTCCTGATGAGGTCAAACAGTGGAAAGTAGTGACATCTTCAAATTGCAGTAGTGGCCTGATTCTCAATGACATCGACACCCATATCAATGGCAAGGACTTCGCGACTTGTCGGACATTTACCTAAGAATGTCCTCCTATTGAGGAGTTTAGGAGATTAAGCAAGGGACCTGTGAAGTGGCACTACCTAAACATTTTTAAACATTTGTATATTTTTGTAAGATGCTAATAAGAAAATGGACGAAGCATTGGGATGATATACTTCAACTGAGACCGGTAAAATAACTTGTGGGAAATTACAAATGGAAAAGAAGTAAAACGCGCGAAAGTAAAAATCGACTGTACGTTGCTAGAGGTTGTAGCCTTGAGCCTATAGAAGAAACTGGTCACTGTAAAGTCTGCAGGGATATCTGGATCTACTCTAGAAACGTCGGCTCATCAACACAACTTACCTAGAGGTGGTGCTCTAATTCGAATATGTTATCGATTAGAGCTTGAACGTGCACTCTGTCTTCCATCTACGTCTATGTGCATCTCCTTTTGTGGAAACAATTGACAACAACGGACAAGGGTAAGAATTCATACGGGTTCTCAGTGTGTTCGCTGCTCAAGTAAATTTTGCTGGATAGCAAGTCGAAATAGCTGACAGTTATCGAGGAGTTACCATCTATACAGACTGAAAAATCCAACGCGATGAAGTAAGACGAAGTAACCTTGTCAAAGCCTGGGGGACAAGTCTCTGCAGTATAAAATGAAAGCTACGACTGTTCCGCTCCAATGTTATGTCAGTACTTTCTTATATAGGAGAAAGTTGCAGACCTTCGTTAATAGATGAAATCTTCTCATCCTTAAGAAATTTTAGCCGAATTTTATGTCAAGCGCCACAGTACAACGGAAAATGTGGCAGTGTTTTGGTTACACACTAGATAACGATTAAAATGATGTTTCCAAATTGAGCTGAAACACGTTTCGGAAGTCCGAACACTTTGATAAGCAGGCGTTGTTGACATCCTACGTCCCACGTGGTTTAATATGCCTAATTGTATAGGTCGTCTTTGTAAATTTCATACTTATCGTTGATGAATCGCAAATAGATGAACGTTGAAGTTGATGAACGTTCTTAGGTATTCGCAAAAAAATAAATAAATGCGTTGGTAGGCGTCGGAAAATAAGTCTCTAGCAGGGTGGTCTCACTATCTTTTATTAATAAATTTATTTGGAACAGCAGAAACTGCCTCCAAAATGGTTTTAGTAACAATAACCTCATAGATTAGATTGCTTTTGTTTACCCCTCGGTTTGCATGTGTATCGATAACTAAGTACATATTTCTATAATCTCAAAGCGATCATTCCGCTGTTGCTGTATGAAGAAGTTACATTAAAGCAAATTTACAGGTATATCTAGCACCAGCAACTCCAAATAGTTGTTGGCGCTTCTCTGTCTATTAGTTCTTTTATACACTGGACTGTAACCTAACCAGCTACGCAAGGTATAAATAGGATTTTCAATTTTCCGTCATCTTTTGCGAACAATGTGCATACGTGTGTGTACACATTTGGTTATAAACAACTAGTTCTAAACAAAATATTTTCTATATTAATACTAAGTGTAATGAACGAGCAGTTGATTTATTAACTTTTCTTCTTATTACAGATGTTGAATACCCTGGCAACACTTAATCTCCTTTTGGTCTTCGCAACCATACTATCTGCATTTAGTGGATTTCCAATGTATTCTTGTGATGACAATGAAAATATCGAATTTAAAATATATTGCAGTACTAATCTGTCACAGGCATTACAACTAATTTGTGGTGGAAGATTTTATTCGTTTTCCAAAAAATTTCGTAAGTACTTTCAAGGAAATTGGTATTTTTGTTAAAAATAAAAAATCGAATTTGATTCAATTATAATATTGCCTTTACCGCGCCAAATTGGTAGTAAAAAGCCAAGTTTTGTTGGCAGATGTGAAAGATAAGTTGCAGCAATTGTTGACTAGTCCATCTTATGAAATCTAAGCAGGCTTCCAAGTTACGCTCCAACTTTAAGATCACCTGATGCTTGGCTTAAAAATTTTGCTCAAAAATAAAAAAACAAACCCTTCGCTCTTGTGCTAAGCTCACAGAACCGTACAAACCCAACCGCTACTGGAGATGATAGCCGTTGATTGAACATGAATAATTCGATGTAGAGGAATTATTTTTCGTACGAGGATTTACTGCACTAGGTTCTAAATCTCTGCCCAAATTTAATTTGTACGCTACAGTCTTTCGACTACTAAAGGAATGGTTTAAATACATTTTGCAAACGTTTCCAAATCTCAATGTAAGAAAGTTAGACGATCTGCATTTCAAGACTCGCTAAATTCAAGACGCGATATAAAAAAAAGCAAATGTCTGAATTGAATTAGTTCTAACTACTGTCAAATTAGAAAAAAATTCAAAACTTCAGTAGACTATTGGTTGGTAAGTTGTAGTTTCAAATACCAATCATATCCATTCAAAACTAAAATGCCTACAGTAGGTCAACACGTACTCGAAAACATATTAGAAATAAAACCCGATTGCAAGAATTACAGCAGATTTTCACAACTAGTTCAGATACCAACCATGGAAGAAGTATGCGCTGAAACCTAATATTATCCAAGTTTCAAACCGCTACACCAAAAATATCTTCCACATAAATCGGGCTGCATTTCAGCAATGCAGATCGTGAATTGTTGCTGTTTTATTGGCATTGACTAAACCTACCCCAGAAGAAAATCATTTAGGGACAATAAATCACATGATCGTGGCTGCTAGTAGATATCACTTCTATGTCTATGTCCATGACATCCATTTCGGGCTAAAAAAAAACATAGATATCTTTTACCGCTGACAGTATCGCCCCAGCTCTTTCATTTCTGAAGACGCATGACCAAAATCCACACAAAAGAGTGAGCTACTGTGGATTGTTATCGTCGCAGATCTGACAATGTTTATTATTTACTAAGCTTTTAGCCACAAATGCCACGTAACTCGTGCATCGTTTGGCGAAAAGTGCACGAATTTCTACAATAAATTTTCACAATATTGACGCCTTGTTAAAGTTTGTTGTTTCTATGATTAAATGGCAGCTAAGAATGACAAAAAAGAATGACAGTTTCAGACATAACAACAGCCACAAAAAATGTTGAACGAAAGATGAAGCTGACTGCATGACGATTTTCTCATGCCTGGACTAAAGAACATTCCGATCTGTGGTTTTATGGAACTTGCGAATTCAGAAGAGATATGTCTGCTACGTTCTTGTTCAGAACTATCTTTTCTGGATAGTTGAGACACAGTACGAGTAGTTGAAGAGGTCAGGAGGTTGCTTAAAGCGGGGCTCGAGCTTGAACGAGCTCTGTTCGAGGGCAGCAAATCTCTGAATAGACTCACTTCAATTGACTCATTTTTGGCAATGAAATCTCCCGTAGCTTATAAGAATAGGCTGAGAAGATCAATAAACTTTTGGACTTTATTTAACTGGGATGTAGTGATCACGTCGGTACATTGATTCTTGAATCGCGAAACACTGCAGATATATTTCTATCATTTCCTAGGACTAGTTCTAATGCGTATTGACAACTTGTATTCATTTATCTTATTATTTATTTATTAGATGAACAAATAAAATAATCCTTCTTCCTTCTTTAAAGGATTATCTCACAGCGGTGGTGAAAAAGCAAGGAGAAGATGTATGAATGAAGTTGTTCAGGCTTGCAAATAATCGCTTTCGATGTTCTGTTTTCGATATCGATGTGTCCGATTTAAAAAAAATACTCCTTTTTCAAAATAATGATCTTTTTTGTGCATTCCTACATTACTGACTCATAAATCGATTGAAAATTTGGACCTGCAAGCCTACTTCAGAAAATCTCCTTTGAATTTTAAGAAAAAAGGTGTAATAAATTACACACAGCTCAACTTATGTATACATTTCTAAGTATTATTGAGTATTATCCCAAAATGCACATATGTAATACTTAAGTATGTTTGGCATTTTGCACATATGTATAACTATGTATACATATGTGTAGGAGTTAATAGAGTGAACTCAATAAGTTGTGGACACATAAGTTTTTACTGTAAAATATTTAAATGAGACAATGCACTGGTACTTGAGTATTTTTGAGTATACTAGTATATACAGGGTGATTTGCATAAGATGCGACAAAAGCCTAGGACGGATAGGTTGGGTCAAGACAAGAAAAAAATCGTATCGTGGGAGGGGGGGTCTATCCCCGTTTAGGCGGGCGGACAATTTTGTAAAAAAAAAGACTTTAAATAAAAAACCAAATTATTTAAAATCAACGGAAATACGTACAATAATGTGCTGTAGCTTTTTTGGAAGATAATATTCCATTATTTTATTTGCTTTTTAAATCAAGTTGTTTCAGTGAATAGTTTTTGAAAAATTAAATTTCAAAGTCAAAATTTTTGAAAAATATTTTGATTTTTTTTTTTTCAAGTTGATTTTTTTTCAAAATTTTGCGTTATTAACTGCCACTGATATTTTTATTTTTCAATGGTGTTATCAATTCTTAATTAAATACCGAAAGCCCGATGTAAAAATCTTTCTTAGTTTTTGAGATATTAAAATAAATGTAAAGGTACTTTTTTTCCCAGAAAACCCCTTTTTGGATTTCTACGAGTATGATTGGACTTTATTGAATGAGCAGATTATCCCTTTTTCAATGAAAACGAAATGAATACTGCTTACTGTTTTTTTTTTAATATCTCAAAAACTAAGAAAGATTTTTACATCGGGTTTTCGGTATTTAATTAAGAATTGATAAGAGCATTGAAAAATAAAAATTTCAGTGGCAGTTAATAATGCAAAATTTCTAAAAAAATCAACTTGAAAAAAAACAAAATATTTTTGAAAAATTTTGACTTTGAAATTTAATTTTTTAAAAACTATTCACTGAAACAACTTGATTTAAAAAGCAAATAAAAGAATGGAATATTGACTTTCAAAAATGCTATAGCATATCCGCCCTAGGCTTTTGTCGCATCTTAAGCAAATCACCTTGTATATGGGCGCCGTGGCGTAAGTGGTTAGTGTGTCGGACCACTGCGCGTGAGGTTCCAAGTTCGAATTCCAGAAAACACCACCAAGTTTTTTCACGGTCCCATCTCTCGCGAACGTCTGACAAATCTTCTTTCTTCTTCCTTTTATCAGCGAGGCTATGATCCGAAAACAAGGGATCACAGCCCTCCCACTTCACTGCATTTCTACTGATCCGCCTGTGGGGTTCGCCTATTTGACCTCCGAAAATATCGGCAGGCCTGCCGATTTTGGATCACTCGGTTACTGAGGCCAATGAAATGCCGATGTCGTCGCATTTGTCTGATCCAGGCGTTTATAGGCCTGCCTTTCCTACATCGCGATGTCTTTGGAACGTGCATAGATATTGCCTTTTTAACAGGGTTCAAATGATCTCTTCTTTGAACGTGGCAATACCAGCTGAGCCGGTCGCGCTCTAATTTGTGTACGATGGTTTCCTTGATGTGAAAGCTTCCAAGGATCTTCGAACTTCTTATTCGATCAAGCTTGGTCACTCCTGCTGTCCTGCGAAGCATCTTCATCTCAGCTGCCGTTAATTTACTCTCATACTTTTTGTACATCGTCCAACATTGTGAACCGTATGTGAGTGCTGGACGTACAACTGCGGTGTAGAGCCTTCCTTTCAACTTAGGGGGCATTTTTCTGTCACAGAAGATAGCGGAATTTTCTCGCCACTTCATCCACCCTACGCTTACACGATGATTGATGTCGTCATCACAAGTTGCTTTGCTATTGATCATAGATCCCAGATATTTGAACTTTTCGCACTTGGGAAGCACTGTTCCATTCAAATAAATGTCTGGAATAGGCCTGAGTGGATCAGAGAACGGGCAGCACAAGTACTCTGTCTTTTTTGAACTAATGCGATACCCATTTCCCTCCAAAACGTCCACCCACACATCAAGTGCTCGTTGCAGGGATGTAGGATCCTCACTTATGATGGCTCCATCGTCAGCAAAGAATAACTGATGTACCTTGGGGTCCATCACTTTAACTTCAAGCAGATAATCAAGGACTGTAATAAAGAGCAAAGGACTTAAAACGCTTCCCTGGTGCACCCCGACTTTGATTGGGAACTCTTCGGTTACTCCAGCGGGACATCTTACTCTTGTCTTTGCTCTTTCGTACATGTCCATGATCATCTGTACATAGGTTTCTGGAACCCCTCGATGTCTTAGCGCCACCCATATCAGATCTCGTGGTTGTCTGTCGAATGCCTTTTCAAAGTCAACCAATACAATATGCAAATCCCTTAAGGAATCACGATGTTTTTCCATTATGATCCTTATATTTTGGATTGCATATGTGGATGATTTACCCGAGACAAACCCGCACTGATCATCAGATAGCCGTATTATTTTTCGCAGTCGGCCACCTAATACCCGCTCAACGATCTTCATGGTGTGTGACATCAGCTTGATCGAACGGTAGTTATCACAGTTTCGCGTATCACCCTTCCCTTTGTATACAGGGAGGAGGTAACTTTCCCTCCATTGATTCGGCATTGGATCACCTCTCACGAATTTGGAGATAAGAATTCTGGGCCATCTGAACCCGATGTCTCCCATCTTTTTCCAGAACTCAGAGGGTATTTCGTCTGGCCCAACCGCTTTTCGTTTTTTGGAGTATTTGACCGCCTCACTAACTTCTTCGACTGTAATGTCGGCTATTTCTTCACAGTTAGGGGTGGCTCTTGGAAAGTATAGCCAGGGAAACTGTTCATTTAAAAGTTCTTCACAATACTGTCGCCACCTCTGCAGAATTTTGTCGTCATCCACAAGAAGCTGACCATGAGCATTGTTAATGAACTTTGGCAAACGAATCTCCTGAGCATTGTTCCTTCTTTGGGCGGCTATTTTGAAGATGGTTGCGCTCTTGTTCATATTGTGTCTTCGCAGCTCCTGGATAGCCTGGTTTGCATCAGCAATCGGAGAAGATATTTTCTCCAGCTCCCGATACAGGCCCTCCGTACTCTCTGCTTGAAGCTGGGCGCACTTCTTCTTCGCTTTTTTCTTGCAACATCTGTATTCCATTTCGAGGCGAGCTTTTTCGTCACTATTATTAGAGGGGCACTTTGACCAAGCTTTGAAAGCCGCTTTCTTCTCATTTATCACTTCCTTAGCTTCATCACTCCACCACCATGTTTCTTTGGCGTGTTGATGGTGGCCTTTTGAAGCTCCTAGCAGTGATTTGGCCTTATTTAAGCAAGTTCGCTGTAGGGAATCCCACATATTTTGTGCTCTGCACTCTTCATCCTCAGCTCCGTTGATGGTGTGAGAGAGGTAATTTTTCATTACGAAAACAAAAGCTTCGCCTTTTTCTTTGTCCAGATTGTACCACTTGATTTTCTCAGAGACCCTTGTTTGTTTGCTTTTCTTCGGTGTTTTCATAAAAATTTCTGTTAGCAGGAGACGGTGTTGCCGAGCGATTGCCTCTCCCAGGATCACTTTGCAATCTGACAAATATCCGAGAGTATTGTTGTCTCGAAAAAGCTTCTCAAACCAAATTGCCCTCCGGATACGACACTAAACTGTAGGTCCCTTCCATTCGTGTGAAAAATAAAACGCACACAACATGAGTGGTTGCGAGAAGCTAGGTCCTGGCACTTACTAAATTTTCCCAATTTTTAAAATCGTATCTAACTGAGTATGCTTTGCGCGGGAAAACTGTTGGTTAAAGTGTGGGAGTATCTTGTTACTCCTCAAGTTCTAAGAAATTTTATAAAGAAAATTCTTTACCCTATCCTTAGGAGAAATAACTCGTCCGATTCTTGCAATTGATGAGAGTCACTTCATGGAAAGACATTTTTTTAAGTAAAAATAATAAAAAATACAAATAATGAAAATAACTTAATTAAGCTTAAGTTTAATCAAACAGAGTACAAATAACAATTAAATTGTGTCCAATTGTTAGAGGTTGTGCACATATGTTGATATTGATATTAAGTGCAGCCAATCTGCAACTGAAAATGTCTACAGCCTTTCGTCCAGAAAATAAGAATGTAAAGAGGAGGCTTATGCTTTCCAAAACCAAGCCGAAATTTCTTTAAAAAAAACATCTAGCAGCACAGGGATTTGGAATAAAGCATTGAATATGTGGTCCGGGCTGAACTTGCACTTTGACCACGTTACAGCTGTACAATCCATAAATTTCGTGATTGTATTTTTCCCTTAATTTCGCTGTCTAAACATACAGAGCCAAAGTTCGCTCGAATAATTTTTCTCTCCAAATAATCAAGAGAATTCGCAATCAGTTTTTATAAGGTTCATGCCTCAGAGCAGCATTGGGATGATCAGAATCTTGTAGAGAGTAAGCTTAGTTATTCGAAAGAGGGTTTCGGGAACTTAATAGCCTTCTTAGTGCAAAGAAAATGTTACTGACAAGGTCAGTTTCCCCTTATTAAATTCGAAATTTTTTGACAACATACCAAATTATATCAGCCTCAATATAGAATTTTAATTACATTTTTGTTTTCTTTCAGCTGACTCTCTTGGCGGCTCGTCGTCATCATCGTCATCCTCATCACCACGACTCTATCAAGAATCAGCATTGCTAAGTAAACTCGTACCAGTAGGCTTCTTTCAGCCATTATCGGCAAATGGTTCTATACACGAGTGTTGTCGTCGTCCGTGCGGCTATTCAGAGCTCAAGTTGTACTGTGCAAATGACTAAATTCAAAATGCCAATGAGAAAGCTTTTGTGATATAATCTAAACTCTACAAAACACAATATAACTAAAAGAAAACTACCAAACCAAAACAAAACATTTTGTTTGTCCGATTGTCCGATTTATCGTATATGTGATTTTGTATTTTCTCTTATTTCCCCCCGCTCTCTCTCGCTATAATATTATTATACTCTATTCCTCATTAGTAATTATTTTATAATAATAATATTTTTTTTAATTGTTTTGTTTTATATTCAATGCATTAAGGAGTAAAATTATACGTATATACATATATATTTAAAGTTTAATATATTCAGTCATTCGAGCGCGAAGTGTCATTTCTCTTACATTGTCATCTCATCTTTTTTTTAATGTGTCAATATACATAGGTAAAGATTTAATATGAAATTAATTACAATAAAGTATGTAAATGTAGTTGTATGCATTATATAATTGGAACAGCTTCTTTTTATTTATTAAAACATGGAAATATTTGTACATCAAATATCAATCATTGATATCTTACATACATGTACAATATCTCCCCGACTACTGCTAATATGTTACCTTCTCACTTTTCTGGAAAACAAGCTGTTGCAGTTAAATCTGTTACGTCTCGGTTTATTGAAAACAAAAAGGGTGTTCCACAGGGATCAATTTTGGGTCGCTTTTTGTTTTCTGTATACGTTAATGATCTGTAAAATAAATAAAATAAAGTAAAGACAGGCAAATGAGATATGTATTTATGCTGATTTTATTGGAGATGCTGCTGCGGAGAAACAAATCCAAAATCGACGTAAAATAAAGTACGAAAGTATTATAAGTACGACATAGTCAAGAAAAAATTCTTGAATCCATCCAAGAACGAGTTAATAAAAATGAATTTGATTTCCAATCATTTGCTTCGAAAATTAAGGAAAAATCGTGAGAAATGTAAAAATCTTGGCCTTTGGAACAATAGGGGGCTAACTATGCACTTCGCCGCGAATCGTATAATGTGCGATTCATTTAGTTCGCCGCGCGGCGATGATGGCAACTATGCACAACGATCGTTTGGAATATGGACTTTCCAAAATATTTCCATATTTCCCACAATATTTCCACAAACTTTTCCATTCATCTGTCAAAGTGTCATCGAAAGAATATACTATGTTTTAAAATTTTGCTAAAACACCGGTGGAAAATTGGAACAATCTTTTCATAAGTGCTTAAGTAAATAAAGGTTTGTTTTCTGCCATAGATACAACAAAAGTATCAGAAATCACTCTTTTTAGCTGTTATTCATTTATTAACATTTTTAATTGATCTAAAGCTGCCTGGATATAACTTAGTGCCATTATTCTTTCCCCATCGCGGCCTCGCCATTTACGTCCGTAGTGATATAGCTTACCAAGTTCCACCACAGTATGGCCACTGTTCCAATCCGGAATTTAATTACAAATGGCTAAAATTCACCGTCCGTAAGCAAATAATTCACTACTGTTTTATATACAGAAGCCCTAGTGCGGATAGCAACTCAACTTTTAACGAGTTTGATGCGTTGTCCGATTCCTTCACACGAATTGTCTCCCTGTATCCTCATACTGAAATCGTTATTGCGGGCGATTTCAATATACACAATTCAGATTGGCTTCGACATTCTGGCCAGACAACACCCGAAGGAAGGTAGGTTGAACTTTTCGCTGAGATAAACAATTTGACTTAGCTTGTAAATGAGCCTACACGCATACCGGACATTGCAAGTCATTCTGCCAACACTCTGGATTTGTTTCTTACCTCACACCCTGATAAATACATCATTGATGTGTTAGCGCCTCTAGGCCGGTCTGACCACAACATCATATCGGCTAAATTCTCGTACTCTGACCACTCAGTTAAAGAAAAAACTCCCAAAAGAAAAGTATGGCGTTACGATAAAGCCAATTGGGACGGCCTTAATAATTTCTTTAGGAGTTTTAACTGGTCGCTAAGCTTCCTCGATAGCGACGTGGATGCCGCCGCCGATATCATTACTGACACCATTCGCTTAGGTATGGATTCCTAACAGAATAAAAGCATCAAACCTAAGGCAAACTCGTGGTTTGACCGGAGCTGTAAAGAGGCTATCAGGTTGAAAGAGGTAAGTTTTCGGTCTTATAAAGCCAACAAATCTGAGGAAAACCGAAAGAAGTTTAAACAATCCAGAAATGACTGCAATGCCCACATTCGACGTGTAAAATTCTTACATGACCAGAAACTGAGATAAAAAATTCTACAATGTCCCAAAGGTAGTAAAAATTTTTGGTCATTCGTCAAAAATATTAAAAATTCTGTCTCGTCTTCCATCCCAACGCTCATTTACAATGACATT
The DNA here is from genome assembly GCA_945910035.1 of Brachypalpus laphriformis. NCBI lineage: Eukaryota > Metazoa > Arthropoda > Insecta > Diptera > Syrphidae > Brachypalpus > Brachypalpus laphriformis. The sequence goes on along the minus strand of OX246753.1, from coordinate 111,129,843 downwards.
CCAGCTGTCAGCTCCTTGGACAAAGCTAATTTGCTTGCTGCTCACTTTGCAGCGAACTCCACCATGCCAGATAGTGCTTGTCTCCGCCTGTACTTGAGAGCGTAGAATTTTCCATGGGACAAGTCCACTTTCGCACTCGTACAGTTGCAGGAGTACTCAAAGGTCTTAACATACACAAATCCGCTGGTCCAGATGGTATCTCCCCCATAGTTCTGAAGAGGTGTTCTTCCACGCTGGCAAAACCTCTGCGTAAGCTTTTCTGTCTGTCTTACTCTTCTGGGCTCTTTCCGAGTAGATGGAAAACAGCATTTGTCCAGCCCGTCCCTAAAAAAGGCGAATCTTCCTTCCCGTTCAATTACCGACCCATTGCACTTACGTCCCTTCTTTCCAAGGTCATGGCAACGCTGATAAATCGTCAGCGTATGAAATATCTTGATTCACGAAAACTCCTCAATGACCGGCAGTATGGTTTTCGTAGCAACAGGACCATTGGTGATTTGATGGCATATCTCACCGAGAAGTGGAACCAATCTCTCCATCACTTCGGCGTAACAAAGATGGTTGCGCTCGATATTTCTAAGGCATTTAACAGAGTTTGGCATCAGGCTCTTTTGTCGAAAATGCGTGCATATGGCATTGATGAGTCTCTTCTTTAATGGATTAGAAATTACCTTTCGGGCCGTTCAATACAGGTTGTCTTGGACGGCTTCAAGTCTACAATTCACCATATAAATGCTGGTGTTCTCCAGGGCTCCGTTTTGTCTCCGACTCTCTTTCTCATTTTTATAAATGACCTCTTGTCTGCAACTTCTAATCCAATACATTCCTTCGCTGATGACAGTACGCTCAGTTTTTCATATTCGTTCCCTAACTCACGTCCCTGCTCTTCGGCCGTAAAAAAGGAACGACAACGTATGTTAAACACATTAAACTCCGACATGGACAGCATAACCAAATGGGGTTCAATCAATAGAGTGGAATTTAATGCATCCAAAACTCAATGCTGTCTTCTGTCACTCAAGCGAAACCAAGACCTTCAACCATTATCCATGAATGGTACTTGCATCGCTGAATCCGAAAGACTTGCCATTCTCGGTATGTGCATCAATAACCGCCTTCGATGGAACGATCACATATTCGAAGTCGCCAAAAATGCTGCAAAATGTGTAGGATTCCTTAAGCGGTGCAAGAAATATTTTACCCCGTCTGATCTGGCCTCCATCTATAAGGCATTCATCCGCCCAAGCTGGAATATAACGCCCAAATCTGGTCTGGTGCACCCAAGACCGTTCTGCACATTCTAGATAGGGTACAGAATCGCGCGTTAAAACTGATAAGTGATAGAGACATCGTGAGCTCCATAGTCTCACTTGAACATCGTAGAAATGTCTCGTGTCTTTCTCTTTTTTATGGTTTTTTTTTTATAAAAAATGCTCCAGCGAAATAGCCAGCTGCATTCCTCCCCTTCAAAACTTCACCCGCAATACGCGCCACGCTTCGAATGCACATCAGTTCACCCTCAAGCCCATCTTCGGACGTACTATCAAATATAGGGATTCGTTTATAAGCCGAACAACACGTTTATGGAACGAATTACCAGCCTCTGTATTTCCTAATCATTACAACCTTCAAACATTTAAAGCCAACACAAACCGGCATCTCCTCTGTCTTCTTCCCCCCTCTTCCTATCCGCCCGTGCCCTGAGAACCGGTATAAGGGTATTAATAATACCTTTGGCACGCGCAAATTACAAAAAAAAAAAAAAAATCCACCGCTAACAACCCATGTGCCATCAAAATATCGCATTTGAAGTCGATCGAATTACGTTCGCATTTACATAGTTTCGCGAATGTAGTAGCGCAAAGTGCGACAGTGTTCGCCACCGAATTGCGTACTACCGAAATTCGATTTCGCTTAAAAATGCGCTTCGCTGCGAAGTGCATAGTTAGCCCCCAGCACTTCGAATTCGGACAATCGTATACGATTGCTTATTGGAAAGGTTTATGGCTGCTTTCCTAGTTTTTCCATATCTCAGCACTGCAAGCCTTAGATATAAATTTGAAACTTATAAAAGCTAAGATGCAGTGCTGGATCGAAATATAATCTTATGTATGTGGTCATGTGTCGTCTCATGCTAATAAATTTCTCGGTTTCACTCTGAACACAGGGTGGTTCAGCACTTAGCTGAAGAAGACCTTTACAATTTCTTCATAATTCTTCCTTCCATGTTTGGCCCGATATGCAGTTAACATCTTCCGAATTATTTAAAATTAGACTGCAGGTAAGATATGAGGGGCATGGTTCTAAAAATTATAAGTAGTATTGTCATCCCAAAAATTCAAAAATTATATTATAACATCATATGTGAAATCGTTTTTGAGCCGTTTATTGAAAAACTTTAAAAAATAAAAAAATGTTTGCATACAGTGGCGAGTAAAAATGAGTACAAAATAAAAAAAAAAAAAATGCATGTATTTTACATTAAGACGGAAAATAAGTACGGTATCGTGTTTTTTTGTTTTTTGTGGGCGCCGTGGCGTAAGTGGTTAGTGTATCGGATCACTACGCATGAGGTTCCAAGTTCGAATCCCAGAAAACGCCAAAAAGTTTTTTCATGGTCCCACCTCTCGCGAGCGTCTGACGAACATCCGAGAGTATTGTTGTCACGAAGAAGCTTCTCAAATCGCCGTTCGGGCTCGGCATTAAACTGTAGGTCCCTTCCATTCGTGTGAAAAATATAACGCACACAACATGAGTGGTTGCGAGAAGCTAGGCCCTGGCACTTTAAAGAGCCGTTGCGCCAAATATTTGTATTTTTTTTTGTATCGTGTTTTTTTCTAAATGCTTTTTTTAACATTTATTGGGATGTATAACGTGAATATATTGACAACTCTGATGTAGTCAGTTTTGCAAGTTCTTGCCTTGTCCTATTTTCAGTTTTATTCTGACAAATTTTACAATTTACATTTTTTAATTTACAATATTAGTTTTCAGCTATTCAGAACTCGTAGTGTTATTTTAAGGTATTGCTTGAAAGAAATATAGGACACATATTTGTTTTAATACAAGCTTTCCCACACTCTGGGAAAAGTTACAGTAGACATTGAAAATAGCATTGTTTCGCTGTCTAACAATGGCTGTAGCTAAAGAAAAATTGCTGAACTTTGCAACGTAAGTCAGAGAACAATGCTTATAGTCCAAAAAAGGAAAAACTGTAGTCCTCCAAAAAATGGGGGTGGACGCCCTCTGTTGCTAACGGATGGCGATGCTCGTGTCATGGAAAGGATGCTCGTGCGAATGAGGTAAATACACCAAAGGCTGCCTCTAGGGCTACAAATAAAGACGTTAGTGAATGGACTGCCAGGCGATCTCTTAAACAAATCGGTCTTGTATCGGCAATAAAGCAGAAAAAGAGCATTGTTAGACAAAAATGTTAAAACACGGTTAAAGTGCTCCAAAAAACCCAAAAATTGGACAGTATAAGACTGGATGAGAATAATATGGTCTGACGAGACAAAAATCAATCGCTACCAGTCAGATGGCAAGGAATACTTCTGGCACAGACCTAACGAACGCCTCCTTAAGCACCAGGTTAAGGAGACAGTGAAGCACGGTGGAGATAGCTTAATGGTTTGGGGGTGTTTTACTTGGTGGCGTGTTGGACCTCTGCTGGTAAAAATCGATGATATAATAAGAAAAGAAGATTATCTTCAAATACTCTAGACGAATTTACTAGATTTTGCTGAGGAATGTGCGTATCCCATTGAAGAAATTATCTTCCAGCAAGACGGTGACCCAAAACACACCGCCAAAATTGTCAAAAACTGGCTTTATAACCAACTTTTCTCGAAGTTTCAATGGCCCACACAAAGTCTGCATTTGAATCTGATAGAGAATTTTTGGGCCATTGTTAAACGGTAACAAACCTAAATGAGCTTTGGACTAGGGTTCTGATTTATTGGGCGAATATTCCTGACCAAACTATTCAGAAATTGGTAGGATCAATGCCGCGACGGGTAAAAAGAGTTATAAAAACAAGGGGATATGGACAAAGTACTAGGAGTTACTTTTTACCAATAAGTATTAAAATGTGCAAAAGTAAATACATTTGACTATAAACCATTCTTTATTTTTTATTTGTGGAAATCAAATTCTGTTTTTACTTTAAACTTAGCTACTAAAGCGTTCCAAACAAATAAAATTAGTTGAATTAAAATAATGCACTACTGTCCTACCCCCTGACACATGAGCATCCTACCCCCGCGACCCTCATGAAGTATTAGCGGGCCATTGAAAATGTATCTATGTATTCATTTTTGGTCGCCACTGTACCTATCTCTTGGATGGCAAACGACTAACAAAGGCCTCGTAGGGGCAGCATCTCCCGATAGGTGCTGGTCCGCTAAGTAACGAGTAGGAGCCACTGCAGCCGAAAACCTAGCAGCTCTGTTAGTAAGCCCTACTCCCACCTCCTCGTGGTGCCATCTGGGAATTTCTTCGGAAATTGCTAACGGGAGAGGACGAATGGCGAGCTTCCTGCGCCAAAAAACAGGATAAGTGTCGGTTGGTCTGTGGCCCAGCGAGCCGCAACCATAAAAAAAATCATTGCTCCGAAACGGAAACATACGCCTCGGATACGGACTGATCATTTGTTGACGACCTTTGGCTATCGGACACGGACAACGATCGGATTCTGGAACGTTAAGACCCTCCTGGACTCACTCAAGGAAGTGCCTTATAACGCCAGATTCCCCATTTGGAGCGCGAATTCGCACGGTATAAAATCGACATCTTAGGGTTGAGCGAGATAAGATGGTACGATGCTGGGGAATACATCTCCCCAACAAAAAGCACTGTCATGCTCTACTCTGGTAAACCAGCTGGAAGTGCACGGAGTTCTGGCGTAGGACTCATGCTAACTCCAGCAGCACGTAGTAGCCTCATATCCTGGAAACCCCACAGTGACCGGATATTGACGGCTAGGTTCCAGAGTAGAGTTAGAAAAATTACCATCATACAGTGTTATGCTCCGACTCTAGACGCGACTGAGGATGAAAAGGATAATTTTTATAGCCACTTAGGTGCCGCCTACAACCAAACGCCTAATGGGGACATCGTAATGGTAATGGGAGATCTCAATACCAAGGTGGGTAGCGACAACACCATGCTTAAGCACGTGATGGGAGTTCACGGCGTGGGAGACCGTAATGACAATGGTGAGCGGTTCGTGGACTTCTGCAATACCAACCGGTATACAAAGCGGTGGGTATTGATGGCATCCCTGCCGAGCTATTTCAAGCGGCGCCAAATACATCGGCAGATTTGCTGCATCCGCTAATACGGAGAGCTTGGGATAGTGAACAATTTCCACAGGAGTGGAAAAGGGGGATGATCATTAACCTTCCAAAGAAGGGTAACTTGATGGAGTGCGGTAACTGGAGAGGTATATGTGTTCTTCCTTCTGCAATACCAACCGCCTAGTCATCGGAGGTACGCTGTTTAAGCATAACACCTGTCATAAGATCAGTTGGGTCTCTACTGATAGGCAACGAACATCCAACCAGATCGACCACATTGCGATAAGTCGCCGCTTTAGAAATTGTCTCCTGGACGTCCGAAACAGACGTGGAGCTGACGTCGGACTAGAACGAGATCACCATCTTATGGTAGCTCATTTACGCCTTCGTACTGCATCCGTCAACAGCAACCGCTCAAACCTGCTTAACATCACCAGGTTTAATATCGACAGGCTCAAGGTTCCCCAAGTGCGCCAACAGTTCAGGGATCATCTTGCCTTAGAAGCAGAAGCAATCAGCAGCATAGAGAACATGGATGACCACTGGAGTGCTGTGAAAAATGCTTTTGCGACTGGGGCACGCACTTATGTCGGTAAAAAGCCGAAACACCACCGCACATGGCTTTCTACAGACACCTGGAGACGGATCGATGAGCGTACAGCAATCAAGGCTCGGATTGCAGCGGCCTCAGCAGTAGAGAGAACCGAGCTTGAAGCCCAATACCGTGCGAAGAAGAAAGAAGTGCAGCGTAGTGTGGGACGTGACAAACGTCAATATGTCAACTCACTGGCCTCAAGGGCTGAAGAAGCAGCGAGTAGGTGCGACAGTAGGACTGTTTACAACATTACTAAGGAGCTCATTGGTGGTCGAAACTCCAAACAACATCCAGTGAAGAGTCTAGACGGTAACCTTCTGATTTCGGATGAGGATCAGCTCACTAGATGGAGAGAACATTTTGCTGCAGTGCTAAATCACTTAGACGACGGCGGTATGATCTTGAATTCGAATAAGCAGTTCGAAGCAACAAATTCCCGAATTCGCACCGTACCTCCCAGTAAAGCTGAAATAATAACAGCAATCAAGTCCTTCAAAAAAAACAAAGCGGTGGGTATTGATGGCATCCCTGCCGAGCTATATCAAGCGGCGCCAAATACATCGGCAGATCTGCTGCATCCGCTAATACGGAGAGCTTGGGATAGTGAAGAATTTCCACAGGAGTGGAAAAGGGGGATGATCATTAAGCTTCCAAAGAAGGGTAACTTGATGGAGTGCGGTAACTGGAGAGGTATATGTGTTCTTCCAGCCGTAGCCAAAATAATAGCTAGAATAATTCTAGAACGAATTAAAGATCATTTAGATTCAACTCTCGATGTCGAACAGGCAGGCGTTCGCGCTGGATCCTCCTGCATCGACCACATAAACACCTTACGGATCATAATCGAACAATGCGTTGAGTATAGGTCTCCGCTACATTTACTGTTTATCGACTTCGAGAAGGCTTTCGACAGCTTGAATCGAGATGCTATCTGGTTGGCCTTGCGCAGGAGAGGCATTCCAGAAAAGCTTATAGCTATTATCAAGGCTACATATGAAGGCGGCAAGTGTCACGTCGTGCACAATGGTAAGGTGTCGGAGGACTTTGAAGTCCAAAGTGGAGTACGTCAAGGGTGCATACTGTCCCCACTATTGTTCTTGGTGGTTATCAGCGATGTACTCCGTGCAGCATTGACGGAAGCTAATTATGGAATTCGTTGGACTATGACATCTTACCTTAAACACCTAGATTACGCTGACGATGTTTGTCTACTTTCACATCGGATAATGGATCTTCATTTGATGGCCCAAAATCTAGAAGCTGAGGCAAACAAAGTGGGGCTAAAAATAAACACAGCCAAAACAAAAGCCCTGAGTACTTCCAATACCCGCGCTCAACAAGCCGGAAAGCAAGTCGAGAAAGTTGATAACTTTCTATATTTAGGAAGTGTGGTCTCAGCTAATAGCGGTGGCACCGAACTGGATGTGTGCAGCAGAATCGGGAAAGCTAAAGCTGCGTTCGGAATGCTGTCCAAAATCTGGAGAAGCAATGTTATTAGCTTAAGAACCAAGCTACGACTGTTCCGCTCCAACGTAGAATCAGTGCTGCTTTATGGGTGCAGTACCTGGAAGGTGGACACAATTAACACACACAAGCTGCAAGTCTTTGTAAACAAATGCTTAAGAATCATCTTGAGGATTTTTTGGCCGAACCGCATCTCCAACGAACAACTTTATCTGAGAACGGGCCAAGAACCTATAAGCATTACTATACGAAGAAGAGAGTGGCAATGGATTGGACACACCCTACGGCGCGAAGACAACTCCATTGCGAAATACGCTATGCAGTGGAATCCGCTCACCCAGGCAGGCAGAATAGCGGGACGCCCTAGGCAAACGTGGCGCAGAATAGTTGAGGAGGAATCGAGCTCTTTAGGAATGAGTTGGAGGCAGCTCAAACGCGTTGCAGAACTCCGAACACGATGGCGCGCAGGCGTGGTTGACGCCCTATGCCCCCCGAGGGGTTAAAGGACATAAGTTAAGTTAGTTACTGTATCTATGGTCTTTAAGATCGGCATTTTTTTTTTTTCTTAGTACAAGGTGCCAAATAAAGGCAGTGACAAAATTTTTGAATTGCCATCTTGGCTAGTAGGCACAAACAAAATGCGTAAGTACTGACAATTTTTTTGTCTTTAGGTCAAGCCCTTCAGAAGTTACAATGGTGTAGACGGTCAGACGGTTTAGCTTTCAGTTTCAGAATACTAAAAAAAAAATTAACAAATACAGAGGCTGTTACGACAAAGATGTAGATTAAAATCTGAGCGAAGAAAGTCGCATAAAATAATTTAAATATTTATTCTCGATTCGGAATTGTTAAGAACGATTTTTCAGCATATGCATATATGAATCCTTTTTTCGGTATATTCTCCCACGAACAATAAGATCCACTTTCCGAGAAAGCTATATAACGAATAATGGAAATTTAAACGGCTTTAATATTTCTGATCGGAGATGGATCGATGGAACGATTAACTGTAATTTATGAGCGTCATTCCTTACAGACTGGAGTGGACTTGGACCTTAATCGTCACCGCCCTCCGTTACTAGGCTTCCTCGTACGTAAAGTGTGTTTTTTTTTAGAGGTATACAAATACAATATGAAATAAAACACTTGAAGCTAATGTTAATGTCTATGATATTAGCTTTATTTAATAGACAATTTTATGCCATTAGTGTTTAAATATGATTTTGGGCATATGCGCGCCACGGCTAGCTCGAATGAAACTCAATCGTGAAGTCCAATTTTCGACAACTTTTTCGAGCAACTGGGGCCGTATATCAGCAATAACACGGCGAATGTTGACTTCCAAATCGTCCAACGTCTTTGGTTTATCTGCATAGACTAGCGGTCTCAACTCTTGCACAAGCTGGATCTTATAAGCTTTTAAGCCAAGATCTTTCCGTAAAATCTTTCACAAAGTGGATGGGCATAGCTCCAATTGCTGTGCACGATGACGAATCGACTCATTCGGATTCTGCTCAACACTGCGCTCCACAACGTCAATAACTTCTTCTGTTCGCACTGTTTGTCGTCTTTGGGGATGCGTATTTTCCACTAGAGTGTACGTGGTGCGAAAACGATTCATCGTGTTCCGAATAACTTGCTCAGATGGACGAATATGTCGACCGTAAAATGGACGTAGTGCACGATAAGTTTGGCGAACCGAATCATGGTTTTCAAAATAAGTTTGCACAATTTGCACGCGTTGTTCTGGCGTTAATCTATTCATCGTAAAATGGCAAAACGTACTAACCACAAATAAACTTTCAACTGTCAAATTGACAATCTGTTGAAACAGTGCTGCCAGTTTAAAAACCAAACCTCTAAAAAAACCACCCTTTACATCAAGTTTATTGAAGTCTGTTTTTACTTGGGCACTTAACATAAGGTGAAGGTTCTCTACTTCTAATGCATGACTCAAACACTCTTCAGGCTAAAGCCTAGTATTTGAATACTTCTGGCCATTTCGTCATTGTATCATCTCTTCCAATCACAGCCTATGCCTAGCAATAATAGCTGGGGTTTTCAATGCATGGAGATGGGCCCTATTAGGAGGTGACTAGTGATGGTGACTATTATATCGGCGATATATGTACAAGTGGTAAGTATGGCCATCTTGCGTGTGTTAGAAAGTTTTACAAATTAGAACTAAGGAATGCGAGTGCTTTAAAGAAGAGTGAATCAGTTACCAAAGATGTTGATCAATTATAAAGATGACCACAGATTTCATTCCTTTTTGATCAATATTATCTGTCGGGGGAAACCTGCAAATGATTATGTCATTGGACCAGTGTTCGTGGACCAACATCACGTGGTTTATTCCTGTTTAAAAAAACAATCGATTCAGTGAGCCAGGAGTCTCTTGCCAGGAATCTCTTGATCGTCTTTCACATGCTTAAGGTACATGACTGAACATTCTGTGCTTCGAAAAATCACTTATTCCAAGAATCAAGACGGAATATCCGCGGGCATAAGATTTCCACAGAGAGGCGAAGATATTTCGACTTGCGCATTAAAATTCTCCTTGACGGCTGGTCTTTTAAGTTTTGAAATTTATAATATCCTAGTTCCAAATACATATAGATTTTTTCTAAAGTTGAATCCATTAATTCGACAGATTCCCTTCTAACTAATGTCGGCACCTCAATCAGCCAACTTGCATCTCAGTTCAACAAAAAATCCAACTTCTTTTATTTCTTCGCTAAATGAGCCTAATTAACGAGAATATCTATGGATTATTCACTTGCAGGCATTCCATTCAGAGCTAGTGGCATCGTTAAAGGTGGACGGAATAAAACTCCCGAAGAGGCTATGATCTTCTCTTAAAGCCAACTCTCGTGTGTGCACACATGAAACCTGATGCAATGACGCGACCACTAAGCATCGTCTCATTGCTCTTCCCTCTTAGATACACCATCCGCAAAGTACAAAAAACAATCGAAACGAAGGTTATAGTGTCATTTGAAGCTGAGCTTCTTCGGGTAGCTTCTTGCTCCGTCTATGGCTTTATTCTCTTAACCGGCACAGTACGGCAATATATCGAATTGGCCAAAAAAAAAGATAAAAAAACGCACACAACCAGCTAAAAATAAAAAAAAACCTACTTTTCCAGTTGTGTTCCAGTTGAAAGAAAGCGGAAACATCGCTGCATGGAACTAACTACCGCGGCTGTGAGGAGTAGAAGTATCTTCGATTGGAGTGTGCCATCTCAGCCAAGTGCTGTTTTATGGTCATCCGCATGTTCAATTCATGCGGTGCAGCACGTAATGAGTGCTGCCCTCCGCCCGTATACACACACTCTTGTTGCTTGGCGGCAGTGGCGTCGGCGTCGGCGAACGGTTTAGCGCAAAGAATTTTCCCCCTCGTTTGGGAGTCAATTGGTAGGTGACCTCTTGATTATTACAGCAAAATAAGAGGAAACGTTAACAATGAATGGCTGAAGCATAGCATAGTGCTGTGTATGTCTGTACTTATGAGTTGTAAGCGATTACATGATCGGCGATGCATCTTATGAACAAAAATAAAACGAAACAGCTATTTTTCAAAGTTTAGTGTTTGGCAATAAAAGCCGAGGCCTTAATTAAGCCTCTTATGGTGAGTTTAGATGAACCAGGAAACTGCTGGAGTACTTTACGAGTAAAATTCTGCGGAATGGAGGTTGAGATATAGGAATTCTATTCCCAGTAATTTGGTTGAAAGTCTGTCACGGGTTTTATATTGCAAAACGAAGAAGATTAACGATCAGCTAGATGAGCCAAGTGCGTATATACAGAAAGATAAATACCGACTCATGTACGACTTGAATGACTTACATAAGTCCGTCATGATCGCAGAGCAAAACTGACCTGCTGCATGAGTAAAATTGTTAACTGTCAACCACCGTCATTTGACACATACTTTCAATATGCTACGTAACTTTGGGATTGTCAAACCCAAAAGAATGACAGCCTGATAGTAGCATACTACTAGGAAACGGTGTTCTTTCGACTGTTAGAGAATCGTTTTGGATATTTTCATACATCACACATCAGAACATCTCTATGGAGATCACAGAGCGGTACACAGTCGAAACCAACAAAGTTTTCTGTGATCATTGCGCATGAGGCATAAGGGTATAATATTGGACATTCCTTCAGTTTTTCAGATCATGGTCCATGTCGCCCTGCCGACCTGCTTGGTGAGCAAAAGTTTGCACTTTACTCGTACAACTTCTGCACGAGAACAAACTTACAGCGACGATGCTTTATTACCTTCGAAATAAAAAAAAAGAAGCTTAGTTGTTCTAAGTTTCTGCTCAGAGTTCCCTTTGCAAGTGTGCAAAACTTCGTCTTGTTAAATTAGGTAGGATGTCCAGAAAGTATGTAAGAACAAGATTGATGGAAAATTAAAAAAAAGGAATGATCAAAGTGCTTTTGGATAGACACAGTATTTTAAAAACTAGTTGTATGAGGTAAAACTATAGTTAGTTCATGACCACTTTGGCACAAGGTTTTCGAAAAGCAAACGTAGTAACAAAAACTTTAAATAATTACGCACCGTTTAAAAATGATATTACACCCTCTATACCCGACATACACATCTATGTTTAGTGTAGTTTGGCAAATCATCATGAATATAATCGTCCATTTGAGTAAGCCATTTTGCATTTTGTAGGCGCCGTGGCGTAAGTGGATAGTGTGTCGGATCACTACGCATGAGGTTCCAAGTTCGAATCCCAGAAAACACCAACAAGTTTTTTCACGGTCCCACCTCTCGCGAGCGTCTGACAAACATCCGAGAGTATTGTTGTCACGAAAAAGCTTCTCAAATCGCCGTTCGGAATCGGCATTAAACTGTAGATCCCTTCCATTCGTGTGAAAATATAACGCACACAACATGAGTGGTTGCGAGAAGCTAGGCCCTGGCACTTTAAAGAGTTGTTGCGCCAAATATTTGTATTTTTTTGTATTTGAGTAAGCCATCCCTCGAACTGTGCATAGATTTCGTATCACGTACTCTCTAAATGATGCAATGACACTAATAGGTCAAAGGAAAGTGCGTAATGAAGATAATATTCATCAATTCGTTGTCGTTCGCGGCGATTAGGGTTGTCCAACACGTGGAAAATTTCGTGTTAAGTTCTTGGCCCTCACCCGTATAAGCTCCACCTGGTGCATTTAAGAGATGATCGTTCGCGCCATTCTTCCGCTGATGGCGCTCTGGAGCAGTTACAAATGGACGAGAATTAATGAACAGTATTTCAATAATTAAAATACAAATTAGTTATAACTTAATTTCTTCAAGTATGAGAAAGCTCTTGGAGATGTACAATCTGCGGAATTCCTACAGTATTGGGCACCCTGCTAAGAAAAGGTAGACGTCTTCAGTCTCATTGCATTTGTGGTTACTACAAATTGCTCGAAGACCTTGAATATGCGGAATATAATTCAGACTCAACATCTCGGTTATATTTTCTCTTCCAACATATCCATATATAGGAGTCGGAGCTTGAATATGCGTTTGTTCGCGCAGTAAAGCCAGCTGTTTAATATAATACATATAACCTTCTTCACATATGTAAGATCGACCGCAGGTTTTGCCACTACAATTTCTTTGATATGAGGACGCGAACCGGCATTGTCAGAGATGAGAACCCTAATTACTGAAACTGCCTTACTATTTCGAAAGGTCCATTCTCCAGTTGCCAAGTAGCCCCTAAGGCTCTTCTGCATGGTAAAGGTTGAAAAAACATAATTTTAGATTTGGCTGTGCTAATTTGATGGTCAAACGGTAGTGAATGAGATTATATGAAAACACAAACGTTTTCACATAGCTGAGGTTTACCGACTCCTACTCTCAACCTCCACGCGGTGACAGCTGGGTGCCTAGTACCTTAATCCAAGAAATGGGTAACCTTGTTTGGAGAATTTTTGGCGGCAGCAGATGGGAGAGGGGGGAAGAGTGCTCTCTCACTAGAGCACTTCTTCCTGTTCCAGGCTGTTGTCTACGGAATCACAGGTCGGTAAGGAATTTTCAATGTTGGTCAGCATCTTGGAATAGAGATGGTGGCGGACAAGTCTTTAATAGGCTGATGGCAGCGCTCACACTTCCGTAGTGGACTACTGGCACCGTTGTACCCGGACCCCTCGTTCTTGGGGTATAACTGAAGAAAGTGGCGCTCCAGGTTGGGGGTTGTGTAGTCGTGGTAACTTCCCTGCCACATAAAAAACTAATGATTCCGAAACAACCAAAAGCCTCGGATAAGGACGATTTAACTGATGACGACCCCAGAATCTGTCCATTTACAGACCACGTGCAGCCAAACAATTAGCAAAGGCCCTAGACTGCTATAAAGTATTTAAGATATAACCGTCATCCAGGAAGTGCGATGGGATGAGCCGGGCAAAAAGAGGATGGAAAACTATGACATCTACTACGGTGATTGCTACAGGGCAACAGGCAGCGCTTATTCGGATGCGGATTAGTTATACGCGGCAGACTTAGGCAAGAAGTCTTAAGCTTCCGACACGTGTGCGAGCGTATTATGACTATCCGCATCAAGACTTAATTCGCGAACATAAGGCTAATATGTGCTCATGCCCCCACGGAAGAAAAGGACCCTGCCACTAAAGATTGTTTCTATGAGCTCTTCGACAAAACATACGACCAATGTCCTAAATACGACGTTAAAATCGTATTGGGCGATTTTAACGCCAAAATAGGAAAGGAGGACGTCTTTGGTAGGGCAGTCGGTAAGTAAAGCTTACACGACACCACGTTTGATAACGGACTAAGGCTAATTGATTTCGCTGTAGAGCGAAACGTCACCATAGCAAGCAAATGGTTTCCTCATCTCAATATTCATAAGCAGACATGGCAGTCCAATGATCATGTAACGATGAACCAAGTTCATCATATTGCGATCGACGCAAGACATGCCTCCAACACAGACTCGGATCATTACCTTGTTGTAGCCAAGGTACGAATGCGGATATCCCAAATTGAGCAACAAAATATATCGTTGTGAGAAAATTAAACGTCGAAAAGCTACAATTGCAAGAGACCGCCAAGACTTCGCTGAACGAATATCCCGAAATCTTTCAATCACCCCTATGCCGCCAGAATCAAGCGGCGAAGACCAGTGGCAACGCTGCCATCATGTCATCAGAAACGCCGCAACTACTTAATGTGCTGGGAAGGTATCGCCTGACCAACACCGCGAAACCCCTGGTTTGACGAAGAATGACGAAGAAGAATAAGAGGCATAAAAAGCGGCACCTCAAACGAAGACGAGAGCTGCTCGTGAGCTCTACGAGAAAAAGAGATGGGAAGAAAATCGGCTTTTCGAAAAGAAGAAGAAAGAGCATGAGAAGCTCGTGATCGAGAATTTTGAGAGATTATACTCCAGGAACAATGTGCGGAAGTTTTAGCAAAAGCTGAAAAGAACGCCTCAGAGAAGCAATACCAGTACAGAAACTTGTAGAAATGAGAATGGAAACCTCGTAAAAAACGAAGTTAGGATAGCAATATCCAAGCTAAAATCCAACAAGGCTGCTGTGCCTGACGGCTTACCGGCTGAACTTTTCAAGGCAGCTGGGGATGAATTGGTAGAGTGCATACACCAACTCATCTCTAAGATTTGGTCAGACGAGTGTATGCCTGATGAATGGAACCTCAGCATCGTTTGCCGGATCCAAAAGAAAGGAGACCCCCTCAACTGCGCCAATTATAGAGGCATCAGTCTCCCCAAACATCGCATACAAAATCTTTTCTGCGATATTGTGTGAACGCCTGAAACCTTTTATCAATAGCCTGATTGGCCCCTATCAGTATGGTTTTAGCTCAGGAAAGTCCATCATCGATCAAATTTTCACACTTCAGCAGATCCTGGAGAAAAATCCAAGAAGTCCAAATCGATCTCATCATCTCTTTATCGATTTTAAGGCCGCATATGACAGCATCTTTCTGGGCGCCTTTAGCGTAAGTGGTTAGTGTGTCGGATCACTGCGCGTGAGGCTCTAAGTTCGAATCTCAGAAAATACCAAGAAGTTTTTTCACGGTCCCATCTCTCGCGAGCATCTGACAAACATCCGAGAGTATTGTTGTCACGAAAAAGTTTCTCAAGTCGTCGTTTGGATACGGCACTAAACTGTAGGTCCCTTCCATTCGTGTGAAAAATATAACACACACAACATGAGTTGTTGCGAGAAGCTAGGCCCTGGCACTTAAAGAGCTATTGTGCCAAATATATGTATTTTTATTTTTTTATTTTTATGACAGCATCTATAGAGAAGAGCTTTATAGAGCCATGTCTAGTTTTGGCATCCCTATCAAACTTGTTCATCTGTGCGGGATGACGATGGAGAACGCTCGCTGCTCCATCAAGATCGGTAATGACCTCACCGAAACCTTTGATGTCAAAAAAGATTTTAGACAAGGTGACGCATGGGTAGGTAGGTAGAACTGGCGGTTCTGTAAAAAAACAGAGACCCAATTAGCACAGTTGTGCCGTTTTGATACCACGACTCATGCGACCTTGGATGTTGATGTGTGTTGGTGAGGACAAACTAGAGCCAGCCTGTGGAGTTTAAGAAGAGGGTTAGCTCATTGACGTGACGCATTGTCATGTGACTTCTTTAATATTGTACTTGAATGGATTTTGCGGAAATCACAAACCAACATAAGAAGCACAATCTATCAAAAGTCCGTACAACTACTTGCATACGAATATTGACATAATTGGAAGAACTCAGCGGGCTGTCACCGATGCGTTTGCAAGCATTGAGGCGGAGCCGCCAAAATGGGTTTAACGATAAGCGAGGACAAAATCAAGTACATGCTGTCAACAAGAAGGGACAACCAACGCTCCGTCACGCAGAGTCTTCGAATGTGATCCGGAGGGACAACGCATTAGAGATTAGAGGAAATCCTCGCCGTAGGTGGCGCGCACAAGTTCAAGCGGACCTCGCCCAACTTGCAGTGTGCAACTGGAGGCAATTAGGTAAAGACCGAGCTAAATGAAGAGGATGTTGGTTGAGGCCCAGGTTCACCAAGAAATGTAGCGCCACCTAAATAAGTAAGCAGTAAGTGCTAATTACCAAGCAAAACCTTGACGTTAACACCTTCAAACCTAACGCAAATCTGAAGGCTTTCCTAAAGCTACAAAGGATTGAAATCCCCGTGTAATTATCAGGTTGACTACAGTGACTGAAAGAAGTAAGTAACTATTTCTTCAGAAAAGACCTTATTGTACAGAACTAAAAGGGGTGCTAAAAATATGGGTTTGGAATTCTTATGCCTTAGTCATTAAAAATTTTAGGTTTTCATCTATTCCATTAAAGTATTGTTCAGTTCAGTTTTGCATACCTATCTGTTCAAAAACTTTGTTAGCATTTTCTTCTAAAAAGTTTAATACACACACAGCATTGGTTCCTGTGTCTCTTGCACTCTCAGTTATGCCATTCGGCTACAAAACTAATTCTATTCGCAGAGTGCCTTCTAACAGTCAGTTCATTGCAAGAAAGAGTATTCAGCTAAGAAAAGTTATTTACCTGTTGGTTAGAACTATATATTATCCGTCCATTTCAGCCTCTCTATACTTTTCTGTGGAGCGGGTGAATCGACATTAGTAAACTTAAGGGAAATTTTCGTTGGTAATCTCTAGCCGACCAGTCTCACCCGGCAACAAACGTAAGCTCATCTCTACTGTAACTTTTCGTCACACCATTTAGAACTATATACAAAGCCATGGCAAAATCGCATCATCACCTCACCGTGGTGCCCGCTGGATAGCTATCTGATTTTTTTTTTTTTTTTTTTTTTTAAACAGGTGTGTGGCCACGCCCAAATGGCGTGTTGGCACTGCGACCAAGGAGATCTATTGTGCCATAGGCCACTTTTAGGGCAGTAGTACTTCTACTCGCCTTATGAAAGCTATAATTACGGCTGCGGAGGTGTTCCTAAGATCTTTTGGAGATATGATCTCTTTGAGGAAAAAGCTTCTCCTAGTTCTACACAGAGCTACACACTCACATAGTATGTGTTCTGCGGTTTCGTCCTCTTCTAGGCAGAGGCGGCAGGTGATATTCTCCGAAATTCTCATTTTGTTGAGGTGGTAGAGAAGTTGGCAGTGACCGGTAAGGAAGCTCATAAGCCTTCTTATGTCATTTCTGCCGTATTTTAGGATATCAATTGCCTGTCTTTGGAAGGGTTGGACAGCTCTTTTAGCCTGCCTGAGACCTTGGGAGTTATTCCAGTGGGAGATGCACATGTTGCGTTCCCAGGTGTTTAGGGAAAGTTTAAAGGCGGAATCGGGTATTCCGCAGAAGGGTTCAGGTCCAGTGAACAACTCAGAGGAGCCCTTCCTAGCTAGTAGGTCTGCAGTTTCATTGCCGTCAACGCCTACATGACCCGGTACCCACCACAATTTTACTTTATTGTGTCGGCACAGATTTTGTAAGCTGTCGAAGCAGCTTAGAACTGATTTTGAGCTGATCACATGGGAGATCAGTGCTTTGAGCGCCGCTTGGCTATCGGTGAGTATATGGATAGAGGCACCTTTGATGCCTGAGTGCAGGTTAATGTTAGCACAAGTTTCAATGGCGTAAAGCTCGGCCTGGAAAACACTAGGACTCTTTCCGAGTGATTTCGAAATTTTATGGTTGGGTCCATACACACCGGCGCCGACTCCTGAATCCATTTTTGATCCATCGGTGTACCACACTATACCTTTTGGATCAAGCGACGGTCCGCCATTATTCCATATATCACGGCTTGGGATCACAATCTCAAACCTTCTACCAAAGTAGAGTGATTTAGGCGTAAAGTCGGAGACCGTGCTGAGCATGTCTAGCTCGGGGAAGTCGGACAATAGCTCCATGAGATCCACGTGATCCCGTGTACTATTAGCATCTGATTTTCTGAGACTAACTGCACTGCGGATTGCCACTTTTTTTATGAATATATGTAACGGAGTAAGTCCGATTATGGCTTCAATGGCTGTTGTGGGACAAGTGTGCATAGTACCTGTGATGCCGAGGCAAGCTAGTCTTTGGAGTTTTGTGAGTTTATTTATGGTTGTGACCTCTTTGGTTTTCGTCCACCAGACTACGGACGCGTATGTCAGAATGGGTCTTACAACCGTGGTATATAACCAGAAAATGACCTTTGGAGACAGGCCCCAGGTCTTGCCGTACATACGGCGACAGGCCCACAAGGCAGTAGTCGCCTTGGCAATTTTATTCTTAATAAGGGAATTCCAGTTAAGCTTCTTATCCAGGACGATTCCTAGATATTTGACCTCATCGGAGAAATTGATTGTTGTGCCGTTTAGAGTCACTGAGCCAATATTCAGCGTTCTTCTTCTTGTAAACGGTACAACGACTGCCTTGCTGGCGTTAATCGATAGGCCCTCCCCAGCACACCAGTCCGAGACTACAAGGAGTGCATTATGCATGAGTTGACACACATTGTCTTCATGTTTGCCTTTAATGATGATCACTAGATCATCTGCATAGCCTATGGTTGTGAAACCTGAACTATTAAGCGTGTTCAATAAGTCATCCACCACGAGTGACCATAAGAGAGGCGAGAGGACGCCGCCTTGAGGGCAGCCTTTGGCCGCGGAGACCGTCACAGAGACCTCTCCAGACGAAGATGTTATTATGCGGCTATTGAGCATGTTCCTAACCCATCTGGTAGTAGGCTCGTCTATTCCCCTGCGTCTCATAGCACTAGTGATGGATTCATAACCAGTGTTATCAAAAGCACCTTCTATGTCAAGGAATGCACAAAGGGCGATTTCTTTGGAGCGGTAGGCAGCTTTAATCTCTGTGATGAGATAGTGAAGGGCGCCTTCCGTAGATCGACCTTTCCTGTATGCAAATTGACTAGAGTGCAGAGGTATAGTCTTTTCAAGAATGCCTCTAATGTGTAAGTCTAGCAGTCTTTCCATGGTTTTCAAGAAAAACGATGTCAAGCTGATTGGACGGTAGGATTTGGGTAGCTCGCTGGGTTTGTTACCTAGCTTAGGGATAAACACCACATTTACCTCCCGCCAAGTTAGTGGAATGTATCCCAGGTTGAAGCTTGTTCTAAAAAGAGCTACCAAGGCAGGCAAGATGTAATCCAGACCTTTCTGTATGAGAGCTGGAAAAATACCATCACTGCCAGGTGCCTTAAAGGGTTTAAATGAACCGATTGCCCATTTAATTTTTTCTTGACTGAACAGATTTCCAGACAAGCTGTTAACTCTTCTGGAGGTGCCACATGTGGAGCCTTCAGGAGCAACAGGTACGTGGTCGCTTAGAATTGTTGAGCCAGGGAAGTGAACCTCGAGCAGAGTTTCCAGGGTTTCCCTTCGACTGGCGGTGTAGGTGCCATCAGGTTTGATGAGCAATCCCACCCCATTGGAATGATCCTTTGAGAGAGCCTTTTGGAGACGGGCTGCTACTGGAAGGGACTCGATATTTTCGCAGTTCTTTCTCCATGCTGTTCTCTTGGATTTCCTCAACTCTATGTTGAATTTAGTCAAAGCGGACCTATATTCGTCCCAATTTTTATTGCGTTTTGCGGTGTTGAAAAGTTTTCTCACCCTTTTGCGGAGTATCTCTAGCTGGTCATTCCACCACGGTACGCTCCGTTTACCTGTATTGTCATTTTTCGGGACACAGCTACTCCTGAAGGAAGAGATTAGGAAGTCATTTAGTTGGCAGGCTGCCACAGCAACATCACATTTAGATCTTAAAGATGTTAGCAGCATGTCATCCTTGACGGCGAGATTTTCGCGAAAAAGTGCCCAATTAGTTCGTTTCGGTACGTAATGCGTTTGATTATTTTGTTTAACCCCACCCGAGATGTTAAATCTGATATGCTGATGATCAGATAGTGAGGGTTCATTTGACACATGCCAATTTACAACAGAATTGGAAATAAAAGGGCTCGAGATAGTGAGATCAAGTACCTCTTCTCGAATAGAATTTATAAAAGTTGGCTTGTTACCTTCATTACATACAGCTAAGTTTCTACTAGTGATATAATCAAGAAGTAACTCACCCCTTTTGTTAATGTCGCTGCTACCCCATGCCACATGATGGGAGTTGGCATCGCATCCAATGATCAGGTGCCAGTTGCGACGGTGACATAGGTTCACCAAATCCTGCACAGCCAAGGGCGGAACAGGCTCCGAATCTCCATGGAAGTAGGCGGAGGCGCACACGATCTCACGAACTCCTCCTAAAATCGGAATTTCGACCATGCAGGCCACCAAATCTCTGCTGATGAACTCTGGGATGGGAAGAAAATTAATTTTAGAACTGATTAAGCAAGCAGCCCTAGGCATTAACTCCCCATGGGCATATAACAACTTACATGTCCTACTATGAAGGCCCTTAATTTTGCCTCCAACCACCCAAGGCTCCTGAATGAAACCAAGGGTGATTTTATCCCGGATGAACCGTTGGCTAAAGATGTCCGAGGCACCTTTAGCATGATGCAGGTTGCCCTGCAGCACTTTGATGTCATCATTCATCATTAGTGCATTATTGTTTTTCGTGGGATGGTTCCTTATTACTGGCAGACGCATTAGTGCCTGTTTTCTTAATTTCACCATCCCAACGAGAGTGGCCAGCAAGCCTATCCCTCACAGCAGAGGCTGTCTTTTCTAAAAGAGTGGGCACAGGTGCCGCACCCGCCATCTGAGCAGCAGACGGTGTCACCGTCGAGACGCTAGCATCGCAAGTCACCGAACCCTGCAATGTGGCCGCACTAGACTCAAGTGTACTACGTGCAACCTCATTGGAGATTTTCGAGGTGGAAGGTGTAGACACAGGTGTACTACGCTCCACAGTGTCCAGCGATGCTGCGCCCCTAGGACGGGTGGCATCATCCGTAACTGCTCCTACGGCAGTTTGTGCGGGTTTCTGCTCACCTGGTACCTTGTCTGAGCTCTTCAGGAGCAGCCTAACTCTGCCAAAACAATATGCCACATTGCCTTTTAGCAGCTTCAGGCGATCCATCGAGCAGTCCGTGACACCAAGTACCAGATGAACAAGATCACGCTCTACGGTCCTTTGAACCACCCTCCAGTTCCTAGCGAACAGATCAGTATTCTGAGCATCCAAAAGCGTCAGAATCTTACTAGTGGCAAAGCCGGTACTTTGTGGAAAGAACCCACGGATGATATGTGGTTTAGGAAATGAATCCTCATCCACAAGCATCATGTTCAAACCACATTTCCCTCTGATTTTATCAAAGTTGACCCTCATCCACTCTGCAGTGGAGGGGTCTGAGCAAATAATGAGGAGCCAGCCTGATTTGTGAAACAAACCATGAAATTGTGGCTTAGCGACCTCGTCTACCAGCTCAATAATGGTGTCCATGATGCTATTTTGGACGCCGGCCATTTGCTCGGCACTAAAGGGACTGCGCGTCAGATCAGCGGGAACCACACCCAATTTGACAGTACCTACTTTGTCCCTGTACGAGGTCTTGTCGAGTGTGGCAGTCTCGGTCCTGGCTTTTTTCTTCTGTGGAGCAGAAGGGGTAGACTCCTCGGATCGCATTCGCTTCACCTCGGTACCCTTTTCAGGCTGAGAGGATTTGGCTATCTCCAGAGCACGTTCTCTGGAAGCGCCGTCTTTTAAGGCGCGATTGAAACGCCTCCTTTCAGCCGAAGTTAGTCGAACGAATCCGCTGGTGATTAGGGACAATTTCTCAACACCAGCTTCAACGGCAGTGCATCCGGAACGAACCGAGTGTTCGTCCGAGAGCATGCTGGAGGACTCTCCGCAGAGAGTGTCAGAGTCCGAGTCAGGAAGGGAGGACAGGTCCGCCTCATCCCGTCTCTTATCAGCGACAATGATGAGGGGGTCGGCTCTAGTAGCAGCGACCTCCTCAGGATTTAGGGAAAGCACGGTTGCTGACCCAGAAGTTGATGCAGTAGAGGGTGCATCACCCTGTGAATTTTTTATAAGATCTGAAATTTTGGACCCACGAGTAATCGGGAAAGGAAACATCGCCCACAGCAGAGCCCGGTATACCATGGGAGGGCATAAAATAAAACAGGAGGTCGCCTGGGTATCCTGAGTTCGCATACTAACGACTAAGCACCCTCTTAGCCACGCATCCCTCGGCGTATGCTGTTCCACCTTGGATTAGAGATTTTTTCTAGAGGTTGTCTCCTCACGTTGCACACTTTGGCCGAATACCACAGTTATGAATTCGAGCCGAATGGTCCAAAGAGGCCCAAGAGAACACATAGTCTGGTTGAGCGTCCTGGGACCAGTAGGCAGATTATCATGATGTAGCATTCGTTGCCCGGCGGCCGCCCCGAGGAGGCAGTGAGTCTTCTTGTAACGGTTACTCAGTAAGGATCGTCCAAAAAACTTTACCCTAAGAGTCCGCACCTGGCCGCCATAGCTATCTGATAGTGAACTAACGATGAGCGTATACTGAGTCTGACAATATGTAGCTGAACACTCAGACCTACGTAAGCACATCTGGGTGAACTTCAGCGCGCATATGTTTAACCGGACGAGGCATCGAGGTGGCGGATGAACCCTTAATGGGCCAACGGCAGTGCTCATAACCCCGAAGTGGGTTACTGACGTCGGTGTATCCGGCCCCTCGTCCTAAGGGTTACAAAAAAAGGATCTGGTCCTCCAGGTTGGGGGTTGTGTCGTCGGGTTAACTTCCCTACCACGTAAAAAACTTTCGGTTACGAAGCAACCAACAGCCTCGGATACGGATGATTCTACTGTTGACGACCCAAGCAAGTGCGGATTTGTCATTGGAGGCAGACTTAGGCAAGAAGTCATGAGTTTCCGGCATGTGAACGAGCGCCTTATGACTATCCGTTTCAAGGCTAAATTTGCCAACATTAGCCTAATATGCGTTCACGCCCCTCATGAGGAGAAGGACGTCGCGACCAAGGATGACTTCTACCAGCTCTTGGACGCGACGTATGAGCAATGCCCTAGCCACGACGTTAAAATTATTCCAGGTGATTTTAACGCAAGGCTAGGAAGAGAGGACGTCTTTAGTAGCGTGGTTGGAAAGCACAGCTTGCATGACATCACTTCCGACAACGGACTCAGGCTAATCGACTTTGCGGCGCGGCGGGCGAAACTTTGTCGTAGCTAGTACGCGGTTCCCACGTCTCGACATTCACAAAGGAACATGGCTCTCCTTTGATCGAAAAACTGTCAACCAAATCGATCACATTGCGATCGACGCAAGGCACTCTTCCAGTATTCTGGGTGTCCAGACTTTCCGAGGAGCCGACGTGGACTCGGATCACTACCAAGTTGTAGCCAAGGTACGGATGCGGATATCCACAACGGAGCGAAATCAACGAAATACTGTGAGGAAATTTGACGTCGGGCGGCTACAATCGCAAGAGACCACCAGAACCTTTGCCGATCGTGTTTCTTCTAATCTTTTTAGCACAATTGTTTAGCACATGCAGCTAAACAAGAGGCGTACAAGGCGTAGAGCTGCTTACGAGCACTATGTTCGCAGGAGAAAAGAGTAACATCGACTTCTCAGAAAGAAGAAAAAGGAGCACGAGAAGCGCTCGAAGCATGCACCAGCTCATTTGTAAAATCTGGTCGGACGAAAGTATGCCCGATGAATGGAACCTCAGCATCGTTTGCCCGATCCTGAAGAAAGGAGGCCCCGTAAACTGCGCCAATTACAGAGGTATAAGTTTCCTCAACATCGCATATAAGATCCTGTCGCCGTATTATTTGAACGCCTAAAACCGATCGTCAACAACCTGATAGGTCCTTATCAGTGCGGTTTCAGGCCTGGAAAGTCCACCATTGACCAAATATTCACACTACGGCAGATCTTGGAAAAAACCCATGAATATAAAATCGATACGCACCACCTCTTCATTGATTTCAAAGCTGCCTATGATAGCGCGTATAGAGACGAGTTATACAGAGCCATGTCTAGTCTTGGCATCCCTGCCAAGCTCGTCCGTTTGTGCAGAATGACGATGGAGAAAGGTCTTAGACAAGGTGACGCGCTATCATGCGATCTCTTTAACATAGTACTTGAAAGAATTGTACGAAACTCACAAGCCAACACCGGAGGTACAATCTCGAAGCCATTTGCACCATAAGTAACAAGCTAAGTTGGATTCTGAAACTTCCCTATCCGACCATTCAAATAGTCATCGTTTAAAAAGCTATTTAATTCATCAAAACCTTGGGTTTGGGTTTTTAGGGTGACCAGACTGCAGATTGGAGATCATCGTCTAGGAAGGGTTTGACAAGTTCGTTAGACGCATCATTGAGGCTAAGAAAGTTTGACGAAGAGCATAACAAAAAAAATTAGGATGACATCCAAAGACTTTGATGTGCGCGTCCCCCAAACTTTGTGGTGGTGCACTGACAAACTCATACAAGCTACCTCTACATGACCAATTCCAGATAAGCACTAAAATATGTGCAACAACTACAAGGTCACCTACTGTATACTCGTACAGACGAGTACACTGAGCACTTCGGCGACTAAACGAATCTCACTCATACCCACTGATACCATTATAAATGCCTCTGAATGTTATTCGAAAATAATAAAAAGTGATTAACTGTATTTATATCGGGTGTATACCAATCCGACATGTGTGCCGAATCAAATAGTTGATAACATGGGCTTGGCGGAGTACATACTGGGAATTTTTGCCGTTCTAGTTGTGGTTCAGTACTTTCTAAAGAAACGGAAGAATGATTTGATTGCGAATCTAGACGGACCCTTTACGTTTCCCCTGTTCGGAAGTTTACACAAATGGTACAGTCTTACACCGGAAAGTACGTAAGTTTACTCTGAAAATAATAAACTTTGTTGAGATAGCATTTTCCCTTTCAGACTATTTTGAGAAATCGGTAGAGTTTCATGGCAGATATGGAAAAATATTTCGGGTATGGGCCTGTAATAGATTGGTGATCTCGCTGAGTGATCCAAAGATAGCTGAGGTTTTGCTTGCCAGTCAGTCGCACATCACCAAGCATCATTTGTATAATTTGCTCAAGCCATGGTTGGGAACCGGTTTACTGATGAGTGATGGCCAGAAATGGCATACAAGAAGAAAGATCATCACACCGGCTTTTCACTTCCAGATCCTCGATGAATTTGTGGAGATATTTGATCAGCAGAGTGAGGTCTTGGTCAAACAGATGGAGAAGCACTGCGGCACGGGGAAGGAGTTTAATGTTTATCCGTTTGTTTGCTTGGCTGCGTTGGATATTATTGCTGGTGAGTTCAAGTTCAAGGTATTATGCGCTAGTGGGTTATCTTAATCGGATTGTGTCATGTATACATGTACTGCGATAAGTGCAATCGTCTTAGATTATCTAATCCGTATTTTTTATTATACATGATTTTAATAGACGCACGCCAGCAATTTTAAGCTTATTTTGAGGAACGATGGTAAAGATTGTAGAGATATCGCTAAACCAAGCAGAGAAGAATATAAGGCAAAGCCATCGATTTTGAATAAAAAAAAAATTCAAATGAGCAAGAACAAGCTCATCGAGCAAAAGTCTGAACATCGGCAAGACTTGTATAATTTCAGCGAATTTTTATTATACAGTTCAGAAAGCCATCGACGAATACACGCATTATGAAAAGAAACGTTTATGAATTTATATTTTGTGAGCGTTTACATGACGCAATAAACTATTAAAATCATTCAGCTTAGAGAACCCGGTCAAGGAACCCGTATGCTTCAAGGTCACTAGAAACTTGAGTTTACTTGAGTTCTGGGAATAGAATCCCAAGACAAGTATTTATTTGTAGTGTTTTTTTTAAACATGAAACGTCAAACACCCCGATATACTGCAAACAATAGTGTTTGAATTGCCGTGGTGGGCGGGCATAACGCACCATATATGAAATTGTCCTAAAAATCTGCAATTCTGTATCGAAGTACAATAGTATCAAAACTCAGAGTAATAAATTGAAAGTTGAGATTGATCTTATTTAACATAGGTGGTTGTTTTAAGCTTGAACACATATAAAGATCCCGATCAAAAATTTGACACTTTCTTCCAAGTCAGAGCATGGAAACCCTTTATGATTCGTTTATATTTATTTTTAATTTTTAATTATAGAAACTGCAATGGGAACGAAAATAAATGCCCAAACAGATTCCGCAAGCGAGTACACACGAGCCGTCACCGAGTAAGTTGAATTAAATTTCAAAACCAGCCCTGACTGACTATCTCTCTCAACAGCATAACTGAAATAATGTTCCTGAGATTCCTAAAGGTACACTTAACCATTGATATGGTCTTCGCGATACTCTGCCCAAATATCAAACGCCGTCAGGCTGAATGCATTCAAACAATGCACGCTTTCACAAAAAAAGTAATCGAAGAGCGGCGTGCAACTCTGAAGGATACATTCACCGCGCAAACCAACGAGCAAACTTGTAAGTGCTTCGCATCTTTAAGGAGCTCCTCAAACTATTAACCAACTTATTTTTTGCTTTCTCTTATATAGTAATCGATGACATTGGATCAAAAAAACGCATGGCCCTACTGGACGTGCTTCTCAAATCGACAGTTGAAGGTAAACCCCTCACCAACGAGGATATTCGTGAAGAAGTTGACACTTTTATGTTCGAGGGTCATGACACAACGACTTCGGCCATAAGTTTTGCTTTAACTCTAATCGCACGTCATCCAGAAGTTCAGCAGAAACTTTTCCAAGAGATATGTGAAGTGCTGGGCAGGGATCAAACTGAATCTATTAGCCACAGAGTTCTGCAAGATTTCAAATACACCGAGTGTGTTATAAAGGAAACTTTACGAATGTACCCATCGGTGCCGGTGATTGGGAGACAATTGATGCATGACTTGGTTTATGGTACGGGGGTTTTGGGGTTTTCTTTTTGTGATTTCCAATATATTCTCGTGTTTTTTTGATTTTATAGATGGAGGAATCCTGCCAGCAGGGAGTGAAGTGCTCATAGGCATTTGGCAAATGTGTAATGATCCAGATGTATTTCCAGATCCAGGGGTGTTTTACCCAGAACGCCATATACTGGAGGTTCCAGGGCATAATAGTCCCTTTTCGTTTGTACCGTTTAGTGCGGGACCAAGGAATTGTATAGGACAAAAATTTGCCATGTTAGAAATGAAATGTTTGATTACTAAGATTTTGAGATACTACGAGCTGTTGCCACTGGGCGAGAATGTCAAACCGAGTATAAATATTGTACTAAGATCGAAAAATGGGTTTCAAGTGGGCTTAAAGAGAAGGGTGTATTGAGATTCGGAGACTGTAATTCGGTAGAAATGGTGAAATAAAAAATAAACGGGGATAAGCATGTAAGCCGAAATGTGTTTCGTGTCTAAACGACTTGAACGTAGCCAAGGGTAAGACCTGCGCTCACGACGGGAACCCACGTTGTCAGACGCAAATGATCGCAAATGCCCTATGTACCGAAAGGGAAAGCTTAAATGATCTAATCTAAAGGGTTAGTTGTATTCTTCATTCGCAATTTGTTACTGTAATCACTCCGCGATATAGTGAATGTGTTTGTAATTACCTTCGGTAACAGGGAATAATGTTTCCTCAAACTATGTGTAGAAATCGTAAATCGTTTTTATACCTATGTATATATATTTAGTCTGATACATAGGTTTTAACATCTAGAAATATTGGAGATAAGCCCCGTAAAGTACATATATATAGTGAAACCTCTCTTGAACGGACACCGGTGGAAATGCAGAATTTCTACGTTTAAGAGAATTTAAGTTTGCATACAAATCAGAATCGTCGGTCATGGATAAATTGTCCGCTAAACAGAGGTGTTCGCTATTGAGGAGTGTGTATTAAGGGATCTTTTACTGCATATAAATTCATCAGCCGTATGTGGATCGTATGGAAATGTTTTTAAATCCACTTACTGATATACGCACTTTTTGAAAAATATGAAGTTATACCGGTTTTTCTGTATTTTGTTCCACCTTCGTAAAATGGCCCAATAAATACCAAATTTGAGCCAATTGTAATGAATTTTTCATTAACTTGATGGCAATGACTAACACTAGGTCTCAAAGAAGTAACATTTCGACAGATAGCGATGTTGGTTTGCTAAATAACGAGCAATAGACTTTACAGTCGAACATCTTGTTGCGGCACCATCTGGACATTTTTTGTAAAGTGCGGAGTGGAGAGAACGAGTGCGACATTAATTAGGATAAGTGTTGAATAGTTTGTGATATAGCCGCAATCGCAAAAAAAAATACCACTTGCAACGAAGCGACAACAAACGCCTCGGATTCGGATTTGCAATTTGTTGACGACCTTTAAGTATCGACTACGGACAAATATTTGAGTCTGGTATGTTAGGACTCTCCTCGGCACGCAGAATCATAGTCTCCGAAATGCTAGATTCTTTTAAAGTGAGCGAAAGTTTACGAGCTACTAGAAGGACATTCGGTGGTCGGGAAAAAAATACTGTGAATCAGAAACAAAGGGAAAAAATAATCAAAATCTCCTCAGTTATCTAGACGCCACCCCCGGAGTTTCTCTGAAGCATAAACACCTTATCTTCAAACCACTACACCAAATCGTTCTCTCTCTCTATCTATTCTTTCCAATGTCCGCACTGTGTAAAAACATGTTAAGGGTATTCATAACCCCTTGAGTGCGTGTAAATTATATAAAAATAAAAATAAAAAATTGACGGTGAACGAGATAAAATGGAATGCTGCTGGAAACTTCATAGCAACAGGATTCCAGAGTAGAGTAAGAAAAAATGTCCATGGTACAATGCTATGCTCTAACAACAATGCCGTGAACACAAACAATTCAGGGAATATCACACTTTAAAAATAAATAAATATATTTGGCGCAACAGTTCTTTAAGTGCCAGGGCCTAGCTTCTCGCAACCACTCATGTTGTGTGCGTTATATTTTTCACAAGAATGGAAGGGACCTACAGTTTAGTGCCGTATCCGAAGGGCAATTAGGTTTGAGAAGCTTTTTTGTGACAACAATACTCTCGGATGTTTATCAGACGTTGGCGAGAGATGGGACCGTGAAAAAACTTGTTGGTGTTTTCTGGGATTCGAACTTGGAACCTCACGCGCAGTGATCCGACACACTAACCACTTACGCCACGGTGCCTACGCATTACACATTGGAAACAGAAATAATAAGTAGCACGTTACAGGAGAGAGTGGATGAGAAAGGTTTTTGCGTATCAACGTTGGCAAAAGGTAGCTACGTATAAGTCATAGCACATATCTATCGGCAGATTAATTGAGACGGATCAATGAGCGTATTGCACTCAAGACTAGGGTTACGCCTGCTTCAGCAGAAGAAAGACCGGAACATGAAGTATATAATGTGGGAAAATTACATAAGTGCGTTGTAGTGTGAGGCGTAATTACCATACTTATATCTATGCAGTTTCTTTGAAATCTGAAAAATCCGATGCAACAGTAGGACCAAGAAACTAACAGTTGGTCTGACTCCATGTAACTCCCAGTTAAGAGATCACTTAATTTTAATATAATACATATGTATATATTTTTTTTTCATAAAGAAAAGGAAACCCATATCAAAGAGGGCTCAGACTGCCGGTCCATTTACTACCAGACAGGAACCTTTCTTTGGTGCAGTGGCTGGAAAAAACTCGATGTTATTCGTTTTCCTTTTTGTAATCGGGTGGTTAATGATTGCCTTTTCCCGTTGCGGCTTGAGCTTGCACACATCGGTTAACGAGCAAATACTGCATCATTGCCAGCCTTAACTTAGACGATTGCGTTAAGATCCCGAGTTGAAATGAGCCTTCCAAAGCTGCAAAACTTCGTGAATAGATTAGGGATCCTTCTGCAACTGTGTTTGATAATTTTCCTAACCACAATTTAATGATTTATGGTTTTTCATTTGTTAACGACCTTTGCAGATCTGCACACACCCTATAATGCACATGAGTGAGAAGTTCCGGCAGTCAGGCATTACCTAACCTAACTTTCATACAAATTGTAAAATTCTATTATGAATAGAGGGATAACTTATAGAATATTATGAATAGAGGGATAACTTATAAAAAAAAATATTATGAATAGAGGGATAACTTATATAAGAGATGGAGACGGTTTCGTACCCACGATCTACTAATTAAATTCAAAAGAGATAGAAATAAAGATACTGATGCAACTTTATATCCAGCACGTGTCTCTGGTAAAATATCTGAAGGATTGGAATTTCGAAAAAGAGCTTGCGTATCTTTGATGCAATAGATGCCAATATGTTAAAAAAATATGTTTACTTACTTACTTAGGTGGCGCTACAGTTCGGGGTGAACCTGGGCCTCAACCAATCAAAAAATATGTTTGTTAATTGTTTATCGCTTTCTTCGTTGACTTTGCCACGCATTACTTTGTGTTCTTTAGTCCATAATACAGTTTCTAATGAGATTTCAACATTTGGAAGTTTTTGAATTCAGCAAAATACGCACCATGGTGGACTGAAAATCTGAAGAAAGAAATAAAGAAAAAGAAAAAAACTATGGAAAGACTACCTACAGAATAAAAGCATTAATAAATCTAACGCCTACAAAAGACAGAGAAGCGAGACCAATAAAACAGTGCTAGAAGCCAAACAAAAAGCATGGGAAAGCTTTGGAAAACGCGTTGAAGAAAACAGCAAAGAAAACTCAAAGATGTTCTACAGGATGATCAAATCGCTAAAAATGGAAAAGACAGAAGATGGAAGGGTGCTGGCAGAAGAGCAGGAAATCGTGTGCAGATGTAAGGAACACTTTAAGGAACTTTTGAATTCGGAGGAGTTGGATGAAAGTACGGATTCGGAAGAAATCTTGGAGACAGATGAAACACACAGGGAAGAGTTAAACCAGCAAAGCCCCATATCTAAAGAAGAGATAACCGCAGCACTCAGAAGAATTTAACTGGCAAAGGCACCAGGAATCGACAAAATTGCACCAGAGTACATTAAATACCTCGGATAAGAAGGAGAGAATGAACTGAGAAGGATACTGAACATGATATGGATAAGTCAGAAAATCCCACAGGAATGGAAATATGGAGTGATTCTGCCTATATATAAGAAAGAAGATGCAAAAGATTGCGGAAACTATAGAGGCATCACACTGCTTACCACTGCTCTCAAAGTATACGAAACAATACTCGAAAAAAAGATTAAGAATGACTGTGGAAAGACAACCTTCGAATGTAACGGGTGGGCCATCTAGTGATTTCTTTTTAAATAATAGGTTATTTTGACACTGACAGATGTTTCCCACTCGAAATCTTGACAGAAAGTCAGTATCATACCTTCGCGGAACGAAATGAGTCGCTTTATGCTTGAACAACATTGTTTATGCAAAAAGTTCGTGGGACTGGTATGCTAGTGGACAACACTCATGGTCCCCGTCGTCATACGGTGCGCACAGATGAGAATGTGGCTGCTGTAGCCAGTGCTGCCAGACTTTTTTCAAGAAAAATACCACATGATGGATGAAAATTTACCATTTCCACCAAAAATTTCCCACAAGTACAAAATGACTTTCAAGTTCATAAGAGCAACACAAAACCACGAAATGGAATTAAAGTAATCCCACAAAATTAACAATTTTTTTTTTTTTTAACGACCTTGCCATTGCAAAATAATATAACTGCAAAAATGAGCGATAAGGCGCCAAACGGTCTTCTGCAAAACAATTGCAAACTAAAATAAAATTTTTTTTTTTAAACCTATCTGTACTTAAATATTTATTTATTTACCTGAATCTGAATTTTGGATAAATAATTTTTTTTATAAAAATGAAATTCTTAAATGTAATGTCCGATTCGACAATAATGTTCCTGAATGGAAGATCTTATTTTACAAATACTGTTAAGCAAACCATCATTCAAACTATTCCTTTTTTTATTTTTATTGAAAGAATCCTTGTATTGCTAGAAGAATGACTCTCAAAATAAAATGATATGCTGTTGTGTACCGTGTTTACATGAAACTTATAATTCCGTATTCCCTTACATGTATTAATAATTGCCACACACCAATAGTAGATCGCTACGCATACAATCACCAAATACGTGAGATCGGTGAAACTACCCCTTTCACGTTATGGGCTGAATTCATTACGGATTTTTGCAGTCAGAATGAGTCAGTAGAATTTCACTTTTTTGTATGGAAAACGGAAAATATTACCTTTTTACCATATGTTTAAAATGGGAGTTGAAATTTACCACGAAAAGGTAAATTTACCACGATCTGGCAGCACTGGCTGTAGCCGAGAATGTGAGACTCAATTCACGAACATCAACTCGTCATCGATCTCAACAGCTCAACATTTCACGCACTAGCCTGAGGAGAATTCTGCACAAAGATCTGGGATTATTCGCTTACAAGGTCCAATTGATTCAGCAATTGAAAGCGCACGACCATCCGCTTCGTTATCGCTTCGCAGTTTGGACCTTAGAGCAGCTTGAATTGGACAACGATTTTGCACGAAAAATCATCTTTTCTGACATGCCACATTTTCATCTCGGCGGCTACGTTAACGAACAAAATTGCCGCATCTGAGGCTCGGAAAACCCGCACGTTATTGTCGAGAAGCCAATGCATTCACAGAGAGTGACAGTTTGGTGCGGATTGTGGAGTGGTGGCATCATTGGACCATTTTTCTTCAAATATGAGGCTGGGAACAACGTTTCGGTCAACGGCGGGCGTTACAGAGCCATGTTAACGACTTTTTTTTTTACTGAAATTGAAGACATGGATTTGAACGACCTCTGGTTCATGCAGGATGGCGCGCCATGCCACACAGCCCATGCCACAATCGGTCTTTTGCGCACCAAATTCGCAAATCGTGTTATCAGCCGTCTTGGCAATGTCAATTGGCTGCCTCGGAGCTGGGATTTGACCCCTTTGGACTTTTTTTTGTGGGGAACCGTGAAGGACCGATGTTATGCCAACAATCCGGAAACGATTCAAGCACTTAAGGCCAATATCATCCAAGCAATACGTGAGCTACAGCCCGAAACCATCAACAAGGTCTTGATTGAAGGAATGGAAGAAGAACTTGTAAATGCAATTAAAGTACAATATATATAAAGAGACATATATAATATAGTTAGAACTAGCAACAGAATGTCTGACGACTTTAAAACATCGGAAGGAGTTTCATCTGCGCCATAGACGATGCAATCAGATAGTGTCAGGAAAGAATGGAAAGTTTTAAAGCGGGATATAGGCGTTTACAACCCATCTCTTTATGGGCATGTGCTTTTGCCGATGACATTGTACTCTTAGCAAACTCTGAAAGAAAATTAGAGAAAATCTTAAAAGTATGGAAGGAGGTCCTGGAATATCAAAATCTGCACTTCAATGTCGAAAAAACTCAAGTGATGGTTGTAACTATTATAATAGAACAGGGACGATAAGAGTGACTTTTGAGCAAGTAGAAACTTATAATTATCTAGGAAGCGTTGTTAGCAGCAAGGGCAACTTGGAGGAGGAATTGAAGGCAAGGATCCAATCTTTAAATGGGCTGTACGGTTGCAGAAAAAATTTCGAGATCATAAAGAAATAACTCGAACCACAAAAATATCGATCTTTAAGTCTATGTACCTACCAGTATGCATGCATGGAGAAGAAAACTGGATCCTCATTGAAAGACAAGAAAAGTAAATACAGGACATGGAAATGGAATACCTAAAGAGAATCAACAGAAAAAGAAATGAAGACATCCGAAAGGAGCTAAATGTGGAATCGGTGAAAAAGATTATAGAAGATAAAAAACTTATATGGTTTGGACATCTAGTGAGGATGGAAGACAACATCTGGGAAGAGCAGAAGAAAAAGACCCAGGACAACATGGAACAGTGCGCTAGAGAAAGTACTAAAAGAAGCAGGAGAAAGCTGGAACTCGGCGAAGGAAGCACCTAGAGACAGAGAGAAATGGAGAAAATTTATTAAAGAAAGGATGACGGAAACTAGAGACAGAACCTTGACACCGTAGGGTATAAGAGGACCGGATTATGTATGTATGTATGTATGAATTAAGCAAAGCAATTTTTGCAATGAAGTCGAAAGCGATAGGATTTGAAAAT
Source organism: Brachypalpus laphriformis (assembly GCA_945910035.1). Lineage (NCBI taxonomy): Eukaryota > Metazoa > Arthropoda > Insecta > Diptera > Syrphidae > Brachypalpus > Brachypalpus laphriformis. The sequence continues at coordinate 111,095,368 of OX246753.1, read as the reverse complement.
ATTCTGCCTATTCTACAACCCAACCTAACATAATATTCACCACCTCAATCTGTCCTTTAGCGAGGAAAGAATCAATAATATTTCCCATTCCCAAATAGAATATGTATACGTACATATATCACTCAACCCAGAGTATAGGCCAATAGCTATTTTCCCCTATTTGCAAAAGTTTCTGAAAAGCTAGCAAGGACGCAAATCAAAAGTTACCTCGATTCGTACAATCGAAACAGGCTCAGAGCTAGACATAGCTACACAACAGTACTGTTAAAAATTGCAAATGACATTCGCTTAACAATCTTGAACAATAAGTAACAGCTATGACTTTGCTCTATTTTTCAAAGGCTTTTGCCAGTGTGGATCACACAATTTTACTAGCCAAATAAGTAGATGTTTTTAAGTCTTCTATTTCTGCGCATAGTTTGATTTTATTAAACGTTTGACTTTTTAAACCCGTCTCAGCGAATAGCAAGTTATCTTCATCTCAAGATATTACTCGTGGTATGCTATAAGCCTCATTTTTGGGTCCTCTATTGTTTTTTGTACTAGTGTAAATCAAGACCTTAACTCAATTGCTCAGTGGGCATGTGCAAATAGACTTGTCTTAAATGCTCTTAAATCTCAAAACATTGTATAATATCAATAAAAATTGCTTAGACTTCCCTACGTAGCTTCTCTATGACAAGAAATTATTTCACACAATCCCTTAAATTACACTTAATAAAATATTTGGTAATACCCATTATACGAGTGTTTTATCGCTGTGACCGCTGTTTGGATGCTTTCTCAAATAGAAAATTGAATGTAACCTTCTATAATTGTGCGAGATACATTTTCTCGTTAAGAAGATATGATCATAAATCGGAGTGCAGTAAAAAGATACTGCAAGCGCCATTAGACGCACATCTAAAGAATTTTAAAGAACATCAAACCTTTGTTTTCTTAATCTTAAAGAAATAATAATAGAGCGATTAAAAATAAGTTGATTTTATTTTCCTAAAAAGTAGTTGGAGATAGACAATTCTGGCTAATCGATGCCAGAATGTACAAATATTTTGGTAAGGTCATCTGAAATCAATTCTGATCGAGTGTTGCAATGCTTCTGGATGATCGATCACGAAGTGGATTTTGGTGAGTACTTCCAAATTTCCTTCCATGTAATACCTAAAAGAAGTACTTCTAAATAAGTAGGTACTTCAGACACCACTGTTTTGAGTACATCATGAAAAAACTAGTTCTGGGTAATGCAGATAAGAGGCTACTACCCTTGCCAAGTATTCTCAAACGAAAAAAGAGTCATAATAAGTTTCTTTTTCTACAGGGCAGTTGCATGAGCAAACATTCAGACATTCTCTAGGGGATCCGAACAGAAGACAGTTTAGCTATTGAGTAGCATGAAGCCAAACAATTGCTCGATTTTGAAGCTACTAACGGAAGAACAATTGTTACAAACCACGTGCAGCCGAACAACTTGCGGAGGCCCTAGAGTGTCTCAAAGCAGACATTACCACCATCCAAGAAGTGCGATGGGATGGGACGGGAAAAAGGAGTATGAAAAACTGCGGCATCTACTAAGGCGATTGCTACAGACAAAAAGGACAGCGTCTATTCGGGTGCGGATTTGTCATTGGAGGCAGACTTAGGCAAGAAGTCTTGAGTTTCCGGCATGTGAACGAGCGCCTTATGACTATCCGTTTCAAGGCTAAATTTGCCAACATTAGCCTAATATGCGTTCACGCCCCTCATGAGGAGAAGGACGACGCGACGAAGGATGACTTCTACCAGCTCTTGGACAAGACGTATGAGCAATGCCCTAGCCACGACGTTAAAATTATCCTAGGTGATTTCAACGCAAAGCTAGGAAGAGAGGACGTCTTTAGTAGCGTGGTCGGAAAGCACAGCCTGCACGACATCACATCCGACAACGGACTCAGGCTAATCGACTTTGCGGCGCGGCGGGCGAAACTTTGTCGTAGCTAGTACGCGGTTCCCACGTCTCGACATTCACAAAGGAACATGGCTCTCCTTTGATCGAAAAACTGTCAACCAAATCGATCACATTGCGATCGACGCAAGGCACTCTTCCAGTATTCTGGGTGTCCGGACCTTCCGAGGAGCCAACGTGGACTCGGATCACTACCTAGTTGTAGCCAAGATACGGATGCGGATATACAGAACGGAGCGAAATCAACGAAATACTGTGAGGAAATTTGACGTCGGGCGGCTACAATCGCAAGAGACCGCCAGAACCTTTGCCGATCGAGTTTCTTCTAATCTTAATCTAAGTCCTATGCCGCCAGCAGCAAATGCGGAAGACCAGTGGCAGCGTTGCCAACAAGCCATCAGAGATGCCGCCTCTGATGTACTGGGTTTCTCTCGGCCACCACAACGAAACTCCTGGTTTGATGAGGAATGCCGGCAAGCACATGCAGCAAAACAAGAGGCGTACAAAGCGGCGCTGCATAGAAGGACTAGAGCTGCTTACGAGCTCTACGTGCGCAGGAGAAAAGAGTATCATCGACTTCTCAGAAAGAAGAAAAAGGAGCATGAGAAGCGCTCGATCGAGGAAATTGAGAGACTTTATTGCAGGAATGATGTTCGAAAATTTTACCAAAAGGTAAAAAGAACATGCCAGGGTTTCAAAGCCAGAGCAGAAGCCTGCAGGGACGAAAATGGCAATATAGTAGTAGAATCGCAGTCGGTGCTGAGGATATGGAAGGAACACTCTGCAGACTGTTAAACGGCGATGATGACCAATATTCCGCTGTCAGGCAGAATGAGCCATTCAACAGTGATGATGGCAGTCAAGATTCCCGTCAACCCGATCAGAATGAAGTGAGCATAGCGATATCTAAACTCAAATCCAACAAGCTGCTGGAGCCGACGGCCTTGCCGCTGAACTTTTCAAGGCAGGAGGAGATGAGTTGGTAAGGAGCATGCACCAGCTCATCTGTAAAATCTGGTCGGACGAAAGCATGCTCGATGAATGGAACCTCAGCATCGTTTGCCCGATCCTGAAGAAAGGAGACCCTCTCAACTGCGCCAATTACAGAGGCATAAGTCTCCTCAACATCGCATATAAGATCCTGTCTGCCGTATTATGTGAACGCCTAAAACCGATCGTCAACCACCTGATAGGTCCTTATCAGTGCGGTTTCAGGTCTGGAAAGTCCACCATTGACCAAATATTCACACTACGGCAGATCTTGAAAAAAACCCATGAATATAAAATCGATACGCACCACCTCTTCATCGATTTCAAAGTTGTCTATGATAGCGTGTATAGAGACGAGTTATACAGAGCCATGTCTAGTCTTGGCATCCCTACCAAGCTCGTCCGTTTGTGCAGAATGACGATGGGGAACTCTCGCTGATCCATCAAAGTCGGTAAGAACATCACCGAACCGTTCGATGTCAGGAAAGGTCTTAGACATGGTGACGCACTGTCTTTTGATTTGAGAGAATTGTACGAAACTCACAAGCCAACACCGACGGTACAATGTTTTACAAGTCTGTACAACTGCTCGCTTATGCCGATGACATTGACATAATCGGAAGCACTCAGCGGGCCGTCAATGGGGCATTTACGAGTATTGAGATCGAGGCAGCAAAGATGGGTCTAGCGGTCAATGAAAGCAAAACGAAATATATGCTGTCTTCAAAAAAGGACACCCAACATCGGCGTCTTGGACAGATCGCCATAAAAGACAGATACACTTTTGAGGTAGTAAAGGATTTTGTCTACCTAGGCTCTATAGTCAGCTCCGCAAATGACATCAGTAGAGAGAATTACTCTTGCCAATCGTTGTTTCTATGGGCTGAAACGGCAATTGAGTAGCAAGGCCCTATCTCGAACTACTAAGGTAACTCTTTATAAGACATTAATCATCCCAGTCCTGCTGTATGGCGCAGAGGCATGGGCTTTGACAAAACCGGATGAGGATGCTCTTGGTTATTTGGGTAGAAAAGTTCTTCGAGCGATCTTTGGTCCCGTCTGCATAGACGATGAGTGGAGGTGGACATCGACTTAGCCAGAAGAATTCACATACAGCGACTAAGATGGCTGGGTCATTTAGAGCAGATGGAGCCCAACGTTCCCGCTCAGAAAGTCTTCGAAGCCACCCCGGATGGACGATGCAGTAGAGGACGACCTCGCGGTAGGTGACGCAAACAAATGGAGGGCGACCTCAACCAACTTGCCGTGCGCAACTGCAGGCAGCTGGCTCGTCACCGTGCTCGCTGGAGAGGTTTGTTTGTTGAGGCCCAGGTTCACCCCGGACCGTAGCGCCATCTAAGTAAGTAGGTAACGGAAGAACATGTCGAAGACGATGTGAACTTGTCAATAAGAGAGTGACAATGCCCTCTTTGAAAAGTCAACGATTCTTTCAGCTAGTTAAAAGAAAAGGCGTTTATCTAAAAGAAAATAGTTGACGATTTATATCACGTTTTCAACAAAAAACGAATTGTCGAAACCAACCCTTTCACCAAACTGGCCATCCCAATTCCTGACCCATTGTCAATTAAAATGCCAAATTCACTGACCTAACATGAGAACTCTCGGCATTACACAAATGTATCTACAATCGACCCCCAGTGTTGTGTCCCATTATCAACTCCTTCGACACCCTTCTGCGCTGACAAAAAGCCAATGTATTCAAAATGCCACGCCATATGGCGGCAACCCATGACAGGGTGAGTGAGAAATGACCATAACAGAAAAAACAAAGTTCACAAAGATACAAAGGGGTGTGCATTTAAAGCACCCATGTGTGTGCAGTGTACCTATACTAGTGGATAGATGACAGTGTTTGTCCCGCACCCGTAGTAGTTATGTTTGTAAGCGGGGTGCGAGAACGCGTTGCAAATGGTTTTGTAACCGTTCCAGAATGATTTCGCCCTCTAAGTGGCTGTATCCCACAATTAATGTATTTTCCAGTCTAAATTGCATCTAATCAACAACATGGTAATTTTCTACCAAATAATCACCCTTTTCTGGTAGCGGTGTGTATTCGGCTCGTTCTCTATGGAATTTGTGTTCTCGGTGTGCATCCTGTGGTGAATGGCGGCCAGCCCAGTCGAGGTAAATGAAATGAAATTGTGGTGAGAGCTTTTTAAATAAATTTTCTAAAAATACCGATAAAGTGCAGAGATATTTTCAAATTAAGTGCATATTGAGATATTTGTAATACGGATTTATCCATTGGTGAACCACGATGGTGGATCAAAGTTGCGCAAAGAGATACTGATTGCAAACAATGAGTGCATAAACTAAAAATGAGGAAAAATTGGCTTGAGAAATTAACCAATTTGTAGTATGTAGGACCGTTGACGGTAATCGTTAGAGTACCACAAGAGTCCACTCTGTCATCTTTATTTGTTAGGGACAGATAAAAGTTGGACCTTGAAGAGATGCACTTAAGCCAATATCTGTAGGTTCATTGTGATACTAAGTACTACAGAACAATGTTTCTTATCCCTGTGTACCTACTCCTATTGATATGTTTTCTAAAGTTTCCATTTTGTCACGAGATGAACGTTATAGACTCCCCTTTCTGCTCGCTGTAGTTTGTGATGGCCAGCCACTCAGCATGTCTGCGGATAACACAGTGCCCAGTGCTGACAATTGTAAGATGTTATCTGAACGATGTGTTAAAGAGACGCCGGCACCAACTTCCTTTTTATTTCGAACCATTCTAATATCTTCTCGCCTTTCGGTCGGGAATTATGTGTTTGATGACCAGGTTGAAACTTATTTTAGTAAACTATAGATGGGAGGTTATAATGAGTGGAAGTATTTGGGCATTCCTACATGCAGTTCCATCCATAGTCACAAGGCTTATAGTTGAAGAATTAATAAATAAATGTGGTATGCAGTGAATTATGTAGTCCCACCTGTAGCCCACAGCCTCCTCTAACGAGTATTCAACCATATTTTCCAGGGAAAAGCAAATTTAGTTTAGACCCACATATGTTTGTTCTATAGCAATGCAGACAAGGGTGGGATTCTCATATGGAGGATTTAGGCCTAGCCTCTCGAATCCACTCGTGTTGTGTGCGTTATATTTTTCGCACGAATGGAAGGGACCTACAGCTTTGTGCCGTACCCGAATTGCAGTTTTTTGCTTTTTTAAAAACCTTTTTCGTGACAACAATACTTTCCGATGCTTGTCAAACGTTCGTGAGAAGTGGGATCGTAAAAACGTTTTTGATGTTTTCTGGGATTCGAAATGGAACCTAATGCACACTGGTCCGACACACTAGCCAATAAACTTTTACGTACTATTCGCCCCGAAGGACATGACATGAGAAACACATGGGAATAAAATTCTTCTCCAGTATTCTAAATGATACTAGCAAGCCGATAGGCATAGTCTTAGTTGGATCATTGAACAAAAGGTCAAGGAAGCATACATTGATGTGTATAGGCTTCTATACCCGCAACAAAACTTTCAGAAAAGAATCGGGATTTCAATACACCCAAGACTGTGTCCAATTCTTACCTAAGTGTCATCAGTTTGATGCCCTGCCTTAAGTAAAAAGAAACACAATACCAATAGAATCAGAAGAGTCCAAGGAATAGTTAACGTCCAAGTACCACGTGTGTTATGAGGTCATGTCACACAGAAGCTTTAACTGTGTTATTGTGCCTTCTGCCCATCGACCTTGGCAATTGAGCACAGTGCTAAGCAGCGCAATTAGACTGAAGGAATCTGGGCGTCGAACTGCTATAAAGTTCTGGCCACGTTTGTGAATGGATTGCTGACGTTAACTGACTACTTACTTCAAGAAACATTTTAATTTTTAAAATTGGTCACATACAAGTGGAATGGGCTAAGAAACTAACGTCATATCTAGGGGGATATGGCCTAACTGCAACAAAACCGAGCTTCAAAGTAGGTCTCACAGGAGCCAATTGGTGTGCAGTTTAAGCTTTTTCTCCTGAACAACACGAATTGAGAAATAAAACCATGAACTCAAATCCGTTCCTCATATCCACCCCGCTCCCGTGTCTACTGAAACAAACTACACAATACAAAACACTGTGCGTAGGCGTCAGTTATTTCCCTTTTAATAGATCGTGCCGCTGGTGTTGGCTTGTGAGTTCCGTACAATCCGTTCATTTAAAATATTAAAGAAGTTTCAAGACAGCGCGTCACCATGTCTAAAACCTTTTTTTGATATCAAAGGTATCGGTGAGGTCATTACCGACTTTGACCGTTCTCCATCCTGCACAGACGGAAAAGTTTGGCAGGGATATCAACATGGCTCTAAATAGCTGTTCGATATAGATGCTGTCACAGGCGGCCTTGAAATAGATAATTGAGATGATGCGTAATGATTTTGACTTCTTCGGTTTTATCCAGGATCTGCCGGAGTGTAAGGATTTGATCAATGGTGGACTTTCCTGGCCTGCAACCGCACTGAAAGGGGCTAATCAGGCTGTTGATGAAAGGTTTCAGGCGTTCAGACAACATCGCAGCAAAGATCTTGTATGCAATGTTCAGGAGACTGATGCCTCCCCAAAAGTATGTACATATGATATTCCCCCAAAGTGTATTTATGTAGGTCCTTTTGATTCAAACTTAATTCGACCTTCTGTCATATTCGCTGTGCGATTTATAATAGAAAGTTCTTGGAACTGAGAAAAACGTTTAACCTGCATTTCTTTCACCTTAAAAATATATTCCCTTCAGATACACTCCGTAATGCATTGTTATATGTGTAGATGCTTATACATATGCATCCAAATATTATGGATGTGTAAGCATATCCGTCAAAATCGAGTCGAGAAACATCCACATCTGAAGTATTTCACACGATTTTCTCAACAAAATACCAATCGATGTCTCGTGCCGTGGGCAACTCATAAGCACGTGGTTAGATGACAGAAATACTTCTGTCATAACTAGACAAATTCGAATTCTCAGTAGAAATAGTACATTAATATCAAGGAGACAATTCTCTTTGCATGTGGAAAAAAGCATAAAAGCATAAAATTGTGTTAAGCATAAATTCTTCCCAAGGGAGAAGACATAGAGACACCTGAAGGTATCACTGCCACGAAACTAGGAGTTTAGCTCTCTATCCTACCCACCGCACACTTATTACCACAATTTCGGGTCAACCCGCACAATAGTGACTCTGTCCGACCACACATTACAGTTTTATTTCGCTTAATTTAATTTACAATGATTATCCACCCACAAAACAGGGCTTATACATGAAAAACAAAAACCTACCCAGTCTTTGAAACATGTCCCTTTTGCCATCCTTTGTCTCCCCCGCATCCTAATTTCCATCACCCAAATAAGTATTTTATTTTTTCCTCCCTACATTGGCATACAAAAAAAAACCCCTCATACCATCCAACAACAAATCGTCCACAGACGACGACCAACAACGAAGAGGGTGACTGCCAAGGAAAGAGATCTAACCGACACAGACCGACATTCATAAAATTCGAATCCATTAGAACTCCATGAAACTCATTTTTCATGCTGGGCTTTCGCTTTGTGTAAATATCCTTTTTTTGTGCCTTCGTCGTTGTCGTCCTGGTGGAGCTCACTTTTCTGCGTTCGTTCATATACAATCAAATTGTGTGTGCGATGTGTTTGCATGCATGGAAATGTGTGTAGGGTTGTTGGGATTTTGATACTTTGGTGGCTTCTGCAGTGCTATGGGGTGTCCTTTCTTTGGCGGCAGTATATGTAGGTATGCATATATGGGAGCTATCATTGCGCCGGAAAGATGTAAGGACGGATACCACTACGATAACATACCAAAATTGCTGAACGAAGAAACTCAAGGATTTAGGGTGTGTTTAGGCTGATTTTAAGAATTGTTTTTTTTTTTTTTTGATTTTCAGAGCAAAGCAAATGATTGAATCCTTTTGTCCTGTGTTCCAGTGGAAATTGAAAAGTTCAGATTAGAATAAATTCACCGATTAGCAAGGATACGTTTAGTCCTTTAGGCTGACTTTTATAAAGGTAATACTGCGAGTATGTTTTGTGTGCTTGTGTGATCCACAGGCGCAGTATATAGCTGTGACAGTGTACCTATATAGTAAGACTAAGATCTCATTCAAAAAGGATACGACGCCAATCAAATGCAAGTCTATTCTATTTGCCGAATAGGAATGTACAAAATATACCGAATTGATCGGCTCCACCGAAACACTGTCATGCCCTTTCAGACATAGCCCACGTCTTGACTAAATACTGAAAATCCCATAGCGGTCACCATAACTTTTTTGATTATGTATACATAACATAGATATATAATATTAACTTACGCCTAGAAAGCAATCCCTCGAATGCAAATGCAATTACATGATTGGACGACGTGAGTTGGAAAGAGTGGAAAAGATTGGTGTAGTGTTTTGAAACTCAGGTTTCACAAAAACTCCTGGAGCGGCGCTCAGATAACTATGGAGAATTGTTTTGTTATTTCGTCATTGCCTTGCGATGCGCCGTATTTTTTCCAACCTATTGCCAGTGTTATAAATAATACTTCATGAAAAATAAATAAATATTTTTTGCAATAAGGATTTGAACAGTGAACCATAATCGTGACAATCGATGGCGTTACCACTACACCATCGCCACCTACTTGTTCGGCAAGAAAGAGAGTGAAAACTTGTAGCGTTAGGGAGATGTAATGTACATTTTTTTCGATGATAATTAACGTCTAAGAGTTTAACTCTTTTAATGCAATAGTCTGGCATAATTGGGAAATGAAGAGATATTCGTAGGAACGTTTTATTTATTTTTTTTTTTTGTGTACTGGTTTGAAACTCATATGATATAAGGTTTAAGTACGTGCTTACTCGATGGGTGGTGTCGGAACTAATTGGGAAGAATTCGCTCTGATTTTTACATTCATTTATGCTTTTAGTACTTAATTTTATTCGCCTTGAGTGACTCTCAGTTAATTATTTAATTTTATTACTAGAAAGCTTTAATGGATATGGTTGGCACTTGAGCAGAAACATTACCAATCTTTTAAAAGATTGTTCAGTTCTGAATGAAGTTTTCTAGTCACCTCGACTAAAACAGAAAATACTACAAACCAAGTTCGAGAGTTCTCACGAGGAGTCTAACTAGAATTGTTTTGCTCTGCTTCGATTAAGAGTAAGTGCTAAGCGTCGCTCTACAACATAAAGTAGAAATTTTTCAAAACCCTCTTATGGCAAAGTTTGCGTTAAATAATTTTGACAAGTCGCAAGAAAGTGCCGTAAGACATTCAAGTATTACTGATAGAAATTGTGGGTTCAAGTTTATATTCAACTATTCTATATCTAAATTGAGGGACTAAGTGATCCCTGGCAGATCAAGTTTTCGAAGATATCAGTTGCTGGGCATTGTGCTTCCAGGTATTTACAGGAAAACATGTTCTCTCCCGTCTTTCAGAATTTATCAGTTAGCTTAAGAACATGTTTATTTCAATAGTTTCGTCGGGCTTCACAGATCGCATATCAGTTACTGTATTGTCTACCTAGAATAAGCACCATTCTTATTTGGCAATAACTACGACGCTTTATCATGACTTTTGGGACACTTTATAAGCCATCGGCTGCACAATAACCATGATGACTGTACCTGCATGTAATTGTCGCAGTGCCAGTGCTCAATTTTCTTGGCACTTCTTAACATAGTCCCATTGTCAGCCCATTCGCTCTTTTCACAAATTTTCCAGAGCTCCTAACCAGGAATAACATGAACCTTCACTTAAAATTGTTTTAGATTGATAACGATCAGAGGCGGTAAACGGCCGTTCTTAAAATATAGCTCCATGATTCAAGCTTTACTGTTGTAATAAACATCCGAATCTGTGTCTTTATGCAAGTATGTAGCTCTCTTTGACAATACATCATTTATCAAGTAGGCTACCTCATAGCGCTATGAGAAGTAATAGGATAAGGAAATAACTTTTAGCCCTTAGCGGAGACACACACCTGACAAACCAATAGTTACCTACTTGTCAACATTTTGACAATTAATATAGCACGGTTTACAAGTCAGACAAAGATGAAAAATCAAAAAGGACTTCAACCACCAAAGAGTGATTAAAAACTAAAGGGCTATGGCCTTACGATACATACCTGTCCCTACCTGCCTGACATGAATACCTACTGTGTCCTTATTGACGATTAAGGCTATAAAGTCGAAGAAATATCACGTTTTGTAGGCCTTAAAGACGCACACAAATCGAATGTAATTCGGCTACCGGTTCGGTCAGAATATGGAATCCGAACAATGTGATCAGAAATGTTGGCGAGTATACCTAAATTTAATGTCATAGGCTGCGGTTTCGATAGACTGGATACACGTTTTCTTACTTTATACTTACACTACGACTTATTATACGTGCACCCCTTAACGAATGCTTATATCACCTTTAAATAAATACTTTATTTCATAGTTTGGGTATTCTACGAAGAGTTAAATTATAAATAAGTTAAATAAAAATAAATATTTGCAACGCTTCTGTCTTTATTTCGGTCTATTCATGTTTTAGTTTGCCCCAGAGTGTGTTTTGTAATGTCCGATAAATTTTGCGGACATAGCTGTCGAGTTCGATTGAAATCAGATTATTGAAGAGACCAATTCATAACTAACATGTGGGCGCTGTGGCATAAGTGGTTAGTGTGTCGGATCACTACGCATGAGGTTCCAAGTTCGAATCACAGAAAACACCAAAAACTTTTTTCACGGTCCCACCTCTCGCGAGCGTCTGACAAACATCCGAGAGTATTGTTGTCACGAAAAAGCTTCTTGAATCGCCGTTCGGAGTCGGCATTAAAACTGTAGGTCCCTTCCATTCGTGTGAATAATATAACGCACACAACATGAGTGGTTGCGAGAAGCTAGGCCCCTCAATTGATGTAGTCTAATACAAGTTATTGCAGAAATGGAATATTGAAACAATTTTTATAAAATACACCAGAAGAGGTGCAATTTTATACCACTGGATCTATCACTAAGCGAGGCTATTCAAGGACTAATTAAACCAGCCGGAGTATTTTATAAAGTGAAGAATGGTTCTGACGTTGGTGTTGGCCGGACCGAGATTATCGAGGAGAAGAGCTCCGAAATGGAGTAATCTTCTTTTAGACAAGGGTGGACAATAGCAGAGGAAATAGGGAATGATTTCCTTCTCTTCTTTGTCTCCATAGAAATAGTTTGAAAATATACCTGTGCTTTGGGGCACAGGCCAATCGGATAATGCACTGTGACGACACCGATAATGAAGCTGATATCTGATCGCTTTAGCAAACCATTGGAGTGTTTCTGATTCAGCTTAGGGCAGATCTGTCTGAATGCAGGGCACATCGTCATGGTCGAACGGTAATCTAGACAGTCTTTGTAGTGATTGCGCACGATTCCAGGGACTTAATAATAAGATATATGTAACTCTGGCAGTATGTTGGTCATATTGGTGGAAAAATTGTTCCTTCTGTTGGATGATTGATATGTCTTTGACATCAGGTGGTCGGAAAAAAATACTGTGAATCAGAAGCAAAGACAAAAATAGCAAAGAAACCTCCCCAGTATTCTGGACGCCACCACCGAAGTTTTTCTGACACATAAACATCTGAGTTTTATCAATTTTTCTCTCTCTCATTCTATCTTTTCAAGCGGCCGCACTGCATAAAGACATAAATGGTACTCATAACCTCTTGAGTGGCCGCAAATTATAAAAAAAAATTAACACTGGTGCCGTTTATAGAGGCAAGATCTATGTGAGGAACCTTATACTTTTGAGTAAAGACGACTTGTTCGGTGTTGTGGGGGACTAACTCACAGTCCACTACTTGAAGAGCAAGAAAAGATCGTATTGAAGAAGTCCTCTTGGATTATTTGGGTGTTTAGCTGAAGCAGCAATTGTAACATCATCTGCATAAATGATCAATTTGCTTGACTAACCGTTGGTAAACACTTTGCAAAAACAATCATCTAAATCGGTGAAGTTTTGCTCACGTTATAGTGAATGAAAGGAAAAAAATTGCGGGATACACACAGCAGGACATGTAGATAGACAAGCAGACTATCAAACAGAGAACAATATATTTTCCATTGGTTTATAATTATTTCGTTTGCTTGTTTGAGATCAAAAGTTATCCAGACTTTCTCGTACATATTTATATACTGCGGCAAAGCACCCTTTTGTCTACGAATCCAATATGTCTATTGCATCAAACCGGAATCATTTGTTCTTACAAAACCCTTCCGGTCTTCCATAGCTGTCCCAAATAAATACTCTTTATTGGTAATGGCAACCATTTCCTTCAGCTCTACCTGATTTGCATAAATTACAACTGCCATTCACCACACATCCTGTGTTGGTAGCTTGCAAATATTGGAAAATCACAAAAAAAGACGAAAAAAAGGAAACCAATTCATATCTCAACCACATTCAGCATCTCCCATCAACACATGTCCATGTCCACATCGATCTCTTTTAAATCCTTTCGCAGCACAGTATCTGGAAAATCCACATACCGATTTATCATAAAACCATCTTCGCCGGAAGATTGAGAGGACGTACAAGAGGACAGGACGCAAATCTAACCGGATGTGTGTGTCTGTATATGAATTATACAACATAACATCTCCCCCCGCCCTATTCGAAAGAGGCGAAGGACTCGGTGTAGCAAACGGAATTACAGAGTGTAAATGGAATCCTATTAATCGGACTTTAGGCCAATGAATTGCCTGGCAATTATTTCACTCAAACGGATTTGCTTGTCATTAATTATTCCCATTTTGTCGATACTGCATGCATCAATAAAAAAAAATAGAAGGACATTCTTAGAGAGTACTTGCCAAAACTAAAACGGCCAGTCAACTTGTTGAAAACAAAAGACAACAAAGACGGCTTGTTTTTTTACACCCCTTTGATACTTCAACCCCTACTGTTCGAAAGGACGAAAGTAAAAACGAGTGAAGGAGCGACTGTAAACTATCATAAAATTAAATCACTCGAAACGAAATGAAAGACAATTTTATGATCATGTATCACTTAACTATATAAATTGTCGTTTTCGTTTCCTGGCTCTCCCGTTCTTCCACAAAATGGTACACACAGAAGGAGGAGGGAAACCAAAAGAAAAACCGGAAAAGAAAACAAATTCAATGTGTGTGCTTGTGTGTCGGTGGTATTGATACGTATTCTCCTTAAGGATATCGAATTAGAGAGAAAGGAGGAGAAATTACCTTACTTTTTGTATTTCTCTATTCGAGATGGAGGAGAAAGATACAAGTATAAAAAAAAAGACAGGAAAAATAATAGAAAATGAAATAAAAATCAAGAAACGGACAAAGCAGGAAACTATCGTTCACTGGTTCGTTGTGTGTAGAGTATATCCTTGGAGCAAACAAAAACCAAATAAGACCACATTCAGCAAGGACAATGAACGAGTGAGCGGTGGTGCGACGTATGTGGGGTGGAATTAAGTCCCTTTTCTTCTTCTCTTAATATTCTTGGAAGAAGAAAAACGAGAACTGGTTTATGCGATACCGAAGCGCAGGACAGACGTTACGGGTATATGTAAGCAAATAGTCCATGCTACGCAATGAGTAAAGGTGGCAGATCCTTGTTACGGAGTAAATTCATATTCTCGTTGGTTACTATGAGCCATACATAAGCACATATGTATACGGGGGTATTGTGAACAGATGTGCTGAACAGGTGAGAGAGGTACTGGGAATAAGCAACGATTGATGGGCGACCTTAATGACGTGTCCTCGTATGCCTTTGAGATTGACTAGAATGCACGTATCGATTCAAGAGTTTTCCACGTAATTCTGCGGTAACTGCATACTTGAATCCTTTACATATAAATTGCAAGAGCGAACTCATCAGGTTTGGACTCATTAATACTAGTCATTAAAATGGCTTCCATGCGTCGGATAAGATGCATTCTGGAACATAGGAAGCCTCCTTGAGTCAGGCAACTGGAGTTCTCAAAAAGGCAGATTCCTACAAGTTGAGGTAGAGTTTATATGGCATAATCCGGGCAGCTTGGGTCCGAGTAAAGTAAGGTGGTACGACATGTTTATTGATTTTTTCGTGCTGCGAGGGTTTAAGTAGAGCTATTGATCGTTAATGGACAGTAGCACCAACCGTAAGGATGTCAAATACCCTTAAAAGGCTCAAAAACCAAAGCTAACCGCCCTTTTTAGTGCCTTTAGGTGATATCGTATCGTATCGTATCGTATAAAAATAACCCAATCGCGAACACTGGATCAAATTCGACGCAAAGCTCTGTACAGATTGAGCTGCCAGTTAGACCAACACTTCTTAGTAACAACAGAATTCGGTTACAGAAAGGGAGCGGTACGATTGACCGCAAACCAAAATCTCTAAATCCCGAATAACAAAATCTCGCATGTTCAAAATATCACATAATCCAAATCTCGCATATTCAAAATCTCGAATTATCAAAATCTCGCACTATCAAAATCTCGCTCGGAAAGATAAAAATCTCGCAAATACAGGAGAATCTCGCATAATTCGCGCGCGCGAATTAATAAACATCTTATTACAAAGCGAGATTCTAGCTTCCGAGACTTTGATTTGCGAGATTTTGATATTGCGCATGTATAGTGGCTGGCTAGTACTAATAGACCTACTGGCTAAATACCGTGCCAGCAGGACAGCAGCACCAGCTGTGACGAATTGAAGTGTCACTGAGGCACCAACAAGAACAAGTCTGAATGAATCGCAGGGGAGATGGGATCGCTCTGATAAAGGCAGGTGGACGCAGAGATTGATCCCCATTATAAGCGCTTAAGTCAATAGGCAGCATGGGAGCTGAATTTCTACCAGACCTAGATACTTACAGGCCATGGTGGCTTCAGAGCCTACCTCCAAGATTTGGACTAGACGACAACCCCTATTGCCCAACGTACACCGAAGCAATCGAGGATGCGAAACACATCATGTTCCATTGCCCACGATACTATGAAGAACGACACCTTCTGGTGCACACATTGGGTGAGAACCTTACCCCAGACAACATCACCAGACAGATGATGAAAAGGGAAAATGCCAGGGAAGCAGTTAGCGACACTGTAGCAAGCATTATGAAGGAGCAGTGAAGATAGGAGCAACAACGAAACGCAGCGCAGGAGGCTGCCAGCACGAACGAGCCAAGTGCCTAAGGCTAAAGTCCTCCCTCGCGATGAAATGGTTGACGACAGTGCCGCGAGGACCAGGGGTAGAAAGGGTTTAATGGGTGAAAATCCCATACTATCGCTAAGTACAACCTCAGTTTCGTCTTTAAAAGATGCCCACCTTCCGACGCAAGAAAGCAGTCGTCCTGGGTCCATATACGCATATGTAGGTATCCGATATCGAACTTTAGATACAGCTATACAACGCGATTATAGATGTTCAAGGAACTGGAGTATTCTCCTTATCCCTTGAAATAAACCAGTCTTTTGGACTACCGCATTAGTGCAGGGTATTCCAAGCGGAAGATATGGCTATTAGTGAAGCGGCTGAGTCGTTGTCGATGAAATATAAAGGCACTAGTCGGTCGGTTGGAAAAAACACCACCGAACCGTTCGAGGTCAAGAAAGACCTTAGACAAGGTGACGTGCTATTATGCGACCGCTTTAACATTACTTTTACTTAAGTCATTTAACCCCTCGGGGGGCATAGGGCGTCAACCACGCCTGCGCGCCATCTTGTTCGAAGTTCTGCAACGCGTTTGAGCTGCCTCCAACTCATTCCTAAAGAGCTCGATTCCTCCTCAACTGTTCTGCGCCACGTTTGCCTAGGGCGTCCCGCCATTCTGCCTGCCTGGGTGAGCAGATTCCACTGCATGGCGTATTTCGCAATGGAGTTGTCTTCGCGCCGTAGGCTGTGTCCAATCCATTGGATTGGACACACCCTTCGTATAGTAATGCTTATAGGCTCATGGCCCGTTCTCAGATAAAGTTGTTCGTTGGAGATGCGGTTCTGCCAAAAAATTCTCAAGATCATTCTTAAGCATTTGTTTATGAAGACTTGCAGCTTGCGTGTGTTAATGGTGTTCACCTTCCAAGTACTGCACCCATAAAGCAGCACTGATTCTACGTTGGAGTGGAACAGTCGCAGCTTGGTCCTTAAGCTGATTACATTAGTTCTCTAGATTTAGATTTTCTTTTAAATAAAGAAAGTTATCAACTTTCTCGACTTCCTGTCCGGCAATGTTAAGTTGAGCGCGGTTGTTAGAAGAAGTGCTCAGGGCTTTTGTTTTGGCTGTGTTTATTTTTAGCCCCACTTTGTTTGCCCCAGCTTCTAGATTTTGGGCCATCAAATGAAGATCCATTATCCGATGTGAAAGTAGACAAACATCGTCAGCGTAATCTAGGTGTTTAAGGTACATCTTACCTAGTAAAACGAATTCCATAGTTGCATTCCATCAATGCTGCACGGAGTACATCGCTGATAACCACCAAGAACAATAGTGGTGACAGTATGCACCCTTGACGTACTCCACTTTGGACTTCAAAATCCTCCGACACCTTACCATTGTGTAAGACGTGACACTTACCGCCCTCGTATGTAGCCTTGATAATAGCTGTAAGTTTTTCTGGGATGCCTCTCCTGCGCAAGGCCAACCAGATAGCATCTCAATTCAAGCTGTCGAAGGCCTTCTCGAAGTCGGTAAACAGCAAATGTAGCGGAGACCTATACTCAACGCATTGCTCGATAATGAGCCGTAAGGTGTTTATGTGGTCGATGCAGGAGGATCCAGCGCGAAATCCTGCCTGTTCGACATCGAAAGCTGAAAATAAATGTTCTTTAATTCGTTCTAGAAATATTTTAGTTATTATTTTAGCCACGGCTGGAAGAACACATACCATATACCTCTCCAGTTACCGCACTCCATCAAGTTTCCCTTCTTTGGAAGTTTGATGATCATCCCCCTTTTCCACTCCTGTGGAAATTGTTCGCTACTCCAAGCTCTCCGTATTAGCGGATGCAGCAAATCTGCCGATGTATTTGGCGCCGCTTGAAATAGCTCGGCAGGGATGCCATCAATACCCACCGCCTTGTTCTTCTTGAGGGACTTGATTGCTGTTATTATCTCGGTTTTACTGGGAGGTGCGGTGCGAATTCGGAAATTTGTTGCTTCGAACTGCTCATTCGAATTCGAGATCATACCACCATCGTCTAAGTGATTTAGCACTGTAGCAAAATGTTCTCTCCATCTAGTGAGTTGATCCTCATCCGAAATCAGAAGGTTACCGTCTAGACTCTTCACTGGATGTAGTTTGGAGTTTCGACCACCAATGAGCTATTTAGTGATGCTGTAAACAGTCCTACTGTCGCACCTACTCGCTGCTTCTTCAGCCTTTGAGGCCAGTGAGTTCATATATTGACGTTTGTCACGTCTCACACTACGCTGCACTTCTTTCTTCTTCGCACGGTATTGGGGTTCAAGCTCGGTTCTCTCTACTGCTGAGGCCGCTGCAATCCGAGCCTTGATTGCTGTACGCTCATCGATCCGTCTCCAGGTGTCTGTAGACAGCCATGTGCGGTGGTGTTTCTGCTTTTTACCGACATAAGTGCGTGCCCCAGTCGCAAAATCATTTTTCACAGCACTTCAGTGGTCATCCATGTTCTCTATGCTGCTGATTGCTTCTGCTTCTAAGGCAAGATGGCCCCTGAACTGTTGGCGCACTTGGGGAACCTTGAGCCTGTCGATATTAAACCTGGTGATGTTAAGTAGGTTTGAGCGGTTGCTGTTGACGGATGCAGTACGAAGGCGTAAATGAGCTACCATAAGTTGGTGATCTCGTTCTTGTCCGACGTCAGCTCCACGTCTCTTTCGGATGTCCAGGAGACAATTTCTAAAGCGGCGACTGATCGTAATGTGGTCGATCTGGTTGGATGTTCGTTGCCTATCAGTGGAGACCCAATTGATCTTGTTGCAGGTGTTATGCTTACACAGAGTACCTCCGATGACTAGGTGGTTGGTATTGCAGAAGTCCACAAGCCGCTCACCGTTGTCATTACGGTCTCCCACGCCGTGAACTCCCATCACGTGCTTAAGCATGGTGTTGTCGCTACCCACCTTGGCATTGAGATCTCCCATCACCATTACGATGTCCCCAATTGGCGTTTGGTTGTAGGCGGCGCCTAAGTGCCTATAAAAATCATCCTTTTCATCCTCAGTCGCGTCTAGAGTCGGGCATAACACTGTATGATGGTCATTTTTCCAACCCTGCTGTGGAACCTAGCTGTCAATATCCGATCACAATGTGGTTTCCAGGATATGAGGCTACTACGTGCTGCTGGAGTTAGCATGAGTCCTACTCCGGAACTCCGTGCACTTCCAGCTGGTTTACCAGAGTAGACAATGACAGTGCTTTTTGCTAGGGAGGTGAATTCCCCAGCATCGAACCATCTTATCTCGCTCAGCCCTAAAATGTCTATTTTATACCGTGCGAATTCGCGTTCTAATTGGAGGAATCCGGCGTTATAAGGCCCTTACTTGAGTGAGTCCAGGAGGGTCCTAACGTTCCAGAATCCGATCGTTGTCCGTGTTCGATAGCCAAAGGTCGTCATCAAATTATCCGTCTGTATCCGGTTGATTTCCGTTTCGGAGCAAGATTTTTTTTACGGTTGCGGCTCGCTGGGCCACAGACCAACCGACACTTATCCTGTTTTTTGGCGCAGGAAGCTCGCCATTCGTCTTCTCCCGTTAGCAATTTCCCAAAAAATCGCCAGATGGCACCACGAGGAGGTGGGAGTAGGGCTTACTAACAGAGCTGCTAGGTTTTCGGCTGCAGTGGCTCTTTCTCGTTACTTAGCTGACCAATACCTATCGCGAGATGCTGCCCCTACGAGGCCTTTGTTAGTCGTTTGCTATCCTCTTTAACATTATACTTGAAAGATTTGTACGAAACTCACAAGCCAACACCGGTACAATCTTTTACAATCCTGTACAACTACTCGCTTACATCAATGACATTGACATAGTCGTAAGAACTCAGCGGGCCGTCAGTATTGAGATTGAAGCGGCAAAGATGGGTTTAGCGGTCAATGCAAACATAACAAAATATGTGCTGTCGACAAAAAAAGGGCACTCAACATCGGCATTTTGGACAGAACGCCACAATAAACAGATATAATTTTGAGGTAGTAAAGGACTTTGTCTATCAAGGCTCTATGATGAGCTCCGCAAATAGCGCCTGTGGGGAGATCACACGAAGAATTACTCTTGGACATCGCTGTTTCTATGTGCTAAGAAGTCAATTGAGTAACAAAGCCCTATTTCGAACTACTAAGGTAACTCTGTATAAGACACTAATAATCCCAGTATTGCTGTATGTCGCAGATGCATGGACTTTGTCAAAATCGGATGAGGATGCCCTTGGTTACTTTGAAAGAAAAGTTCTTCGAGTGATCTTTGGTCCCGTCTGCAAAGACGGTGAGTGGACTAGAAGGTACAATGCCCAACTATACGGCCTATACAAAGGCGCCGACTAAGCCAGAAACGTTCATATTCGATTTTGGTTTGCAGAAGCCGTTAAATGCTTTAGCCACGTTATCATTTTTCTTTTTATCTGCTTCTGTTAAGTGCGGTGAATTAAAAACTTCAATAGCTTCAGATCTCAATGCATTTAGAAAAATCTCAACTTTTACAGGTTGCTCTTTTTTGGACAATTCAATGGCAAACACTTCGAAATTCTGCAAAAATATCTTCCAATTTTCCGAAATGTTTCCCACCAGGACTTCATCATGACCCACCTTCCCCTATTATACAATCCGTTTCAAGATCTGTAACTTCTCTGGATGTCCTTTTTCTTTCCTCACAGTATAGATTTTTATCTGTTGGCAGACGAAAAAAAAAAAACATTAAAAAAAAAAAAACTGTCAAAAATGTACTGACAATTTTGACTTTTTATCACATTTCTCAAAATTTAATCGCTTTTCAAAAACACCGTTGCATGAACATAGTAGCGTCATGTAAATGAAATAACAACGCATTTTATTTTTTTAATTAGAAGGTACAATTGAATCGTCCAGCAGTACTACTAACTTCTGTCTTCTCATTGCTTTCATCTTCAAATGCACCCTCAATATCAGCACAGCACCATCACACTTTTCACTAAAACCATTGCTTTCGTATAATTTTCTGAACGCGCTCATTTTACTCTCGCACAGCACCGCCGTCGGTTCTCTCTCGCGTACACAGCACCTAAATTCTCTTTAATCCATCTCTCTTCTTCGAACCTTTATTCTCGCTCACTATTTACTCGTACATACCTCCATCTTCGCTCGTCCGTCACTTACACCAGAATAGAGCGAATGGATTCAGTTACAAAGTCTCGTTCAAAGTCTAAAGCGGTGCTATAGTTGCACCCGCAGGTGCTTGAGTTAATATATATTCTGTTGAGTAAAGAACATTGCATGTGAAAATGTCATTCAAGTGTGATTTGTGCGACATATATTTCACGGTAAAGAGGTCTTTGGTGAGACACACCAAATCCATGCACAATAATTCAAAGTTCAACTGTACAATATGTGGAAGAAAATTTGCAAGGGTTGATAATTTAAATCATCACTACAGGGTGTTACATGACGCGTTTGACCAGCCCTCTATGCGGGGAGTACGGTAAGACATTCTAATACATCTTGAAAAATATTATGTATAATCATTTTCACGAATTCGGTTGATATTTGGCGGCACCTGCTGACGTAATCTATTATGATTAAAATGTATTTTTAAATCCAACGGCTCCAAACGCGACATACTGACATGTGGTAACACGTGTATAATAATTCCTTAAAAATTCAGGCGCAGTTCATTATAATTGCGGCCCATATACGTATGATATACGAGTAGACAGTATAAAATACTTTTGCACCCGCAAAGTATACACCAAAATGTGTTCCGTCGCATCTGTAGTTTTAGGGCTTTCTGTCTTAACTATTTATAGTGTGTTCAAATTGAATACAGTAAAGATACATTCTGTTTGCTGTTGTGTTGCCCCTCAGGATTTCATTAAGGATTGAACTTTTGAAAAGTGCTACATAGGTCCCGTATGTCAACCCAAAGTCTGATTTTCTCTGTTCTTCGAAACAGGTGATTGAGAACAGTTACAGAAAAGTTACAATCTGCCTGGAAGGAATCGTAATACACCTTATCCTGCATTGTTTATCCAGCTAAAACATACTTGTAAATTTGTCAGTTTTCCGAAAACGTGAAATTGGTTTTTTTTTTTAAGAAAATATCATCAAGAGTGGGCTAGGCCACTCGCTACGTATTTTCTCAATGCGACTTTTTACAACTTCTTCTAAAAATATTGAAAGCTTAAGATTGGTTTGGAACGGATCGTATGAAACCCTAGGTCCTATCATTTTACCCAGGCCTGCTAAAAACGACACGGCCTTGTGAAGTGGAAGTTTATTACTAAAACGTAATTTCAAATATTTTTAAGAAATCTTCTTAAAATATGTTTTTTGAAGAAAATGCCTCTAAAAAGTGGAAGGGACCCTAAATATCGAATTATAAGAAAATTGAATGCCTACATATTGTATTGATTTAACTTTCCATAATATCTAGTAAAAATATCGAAGAGTTCTTTTGAAGAATGTAACGGGTGGGCCATCTAGTGATTTGTTTTTAAATCAAAGGCTATTTTGACACTGCCATCTGTTTCCCGCTCGAAATCTCGACAGAAAGTCAGTATCATACCTCCGCGGAATGAAATGAGTCGCTTTACGCTTGAACAACATTGAGAAATATTGAAAACTTATTTCCAAAGTGAGTGCTGTGTAGCCCAAACAGTGCGTTTTTTGAAAAGAAGTTTTGGCCGAAATGAAGCACCCACCGCGCCTGCTGTACGCAAGTTTGTGCAAAAAGTTCGTGGGACTGGTATGCTAGTGGACAACACTCATGGTCCCCGTCGTCGTACGGTGCGCACAGACGAGAATGTGACTGCTGTAGTCGAGAGTGTGAGACTCAATTCACGAACATCAACTCGTCATCGATCTCAACAGCTCAACATTTCACGCAGCCTGAGGAGAATTCTGCACAAAGATCTGGGATTATTCGCTTACAAGGTCCAATTGATTCAGCAATTGAAAGCGCACGACCATACGCTTGGTTATCGCTTCGACTTAGAGCAGCTTGAATTGGGCAACAATTTTGGGCGAAAAATCATCTTTTCTGACGAGGCACATTTTAATCTCGGCGGTTACGTTAACAAACAAAATTGCCGCATCTGGGGCTCGGAAAACGCGCACGTTATTGTTGAGAAGCCAATGCATCCACAGAGAGTGACAGTTTGGTGCGTATTGTGGGGTGGTGGCATCATTGGGCTATTTTTCTTCGAAAATGAGGTTGAGAACAACGTTTCGGTCAACGGTGTGCTTTACAGAGCCATGTTAACGACTCTCTTGGAGTGATAGAATGCGCTACTGCGAGGCCAGCCGAGGCAGCCGCTTGAACGACGTTGTATTTCATAATTAATAGGAATGTTTGCTCTTACTTATAAAACCATAATACATGGAAAAAAATTCATTTTGTTTATTTTATTGCATTTATAAAAAGAAACTTGTAGTTGGCCCACCCTGTAGGTATATGCAAGTTTTTCATAAAATTGAACGCGTATTCGAATTCTTTGCAACTTATATATTAAAATTCATCCTCAAAGCTCAAAATTTTAGGCCTAGAAACTGATAATATACAGGCAAGGTCTACGCTAAAAATCGCACATTAATCATGTGGTTAAAAAATATTATTTAAGCCCATGAATCTCATTTCTGCCTAAATTCGAAGAGAATATTACGAGTACTTGCAAATGCTTGAGTTTTTATATACATATCTTTAATCGGGATTTGAAAGATTGTGAAAGGCCTACGTATAACCCTTTAAACTGGTATCAAGTAAAGATGGACGCATTCGAATGATATAATCGATTATAATCGATTCATCCAATATCACAACACTTCGTCTGAAATCATTCGAATGATTTACTGTACACACATACATCTATGGAGCGAGAACCGAGAACGAGCGCAAAAGATAAACGTCTCTTGAGCCATAATCTGAAAGCATTCGAATAATTTGGTATACCTACATACTTCTGTCGAAGCAGCGAGAACCCACAACGACTGCAAAGGGTAAACATCTTGAAACATCGTCTGAAATCATTCGAATGATTTGGTATACCTACATACTTCTGTCAAAGCAGTGAGAACCGAGAACGAGAACAAAGGGTAAACACAAAACAAAAACTCGAGTGATCATTCGTGATATGAGTGCTATATGCATATGAGAACACACTCCCCAAGAATCGAGACATGAGATGTGTATCCGAGTAAAATAGTAATCGATTCATTTTAAAGGCGGCTACTACCCGCCGCAAAGCAAGTGAATCGGATACACATCTCATATCTCGAATCATGATATGAGTGGAATCGAGAACTTTATTTGTGTATTAAACCACTTGGGGAGTGTGTTCTCATAGCATATACCACTCATATCTCGAATGATCATTTGATTATACGGATCACTCGAGTACTAATGTCCCGATTCTCTAAATCATTCGGTTATGCCCAACACTTGTATCAACCAACCGCGGATAAAAATACAACAAACACCATCGCAATATGGTGCAAAAATTGTATTGCAAAACTGTATCATTATGATAATACTTGCAAAAAGGAAAGGCACTACCCCGCCAGGCACTACCACTGCTGTGCATGGTACTGATCCTGGACCGAGCAGAAATGTTCGGGTCAGAGCTATACGGATTCCGGGGGCTAGCAACATAATGAAACAGTTTGGATGCAATTTAAGGGTCGCGAGTTGGAACGTTGGAAGCATGACCGGTCGAAGTTACGAGCTGGAAGAGATGATGAATAGAAGGCGGGTGGACATCTTGTGTGTCCAAGAGACGAAATGGAAAAACACCGGGAATCGGGCGCGTTTCTTGGACGTTAGGACAAAAGATTACAAGATGTTCTACTACGGAACGGAAAAGGCTAGGAACGGAATCGGTATCATCCTTGCAGCAGAGCTACTTGGAAACGTCTTGAGCATTTCGAAGTCCAGCGACCGTTTGATGTCTCTCAAACTAGTAATACAAGGAGAGGTGTGGAATATTGTCAGTGCATATGCTCCCCACAATGGGTGCAATCAGATAGATAAGGATGCATTTTGGCTAGATTTCCACAATCTCCTTAAGAACATCCCAAAGGAAGAATTTCTGTTTGTGGGAGGAGATTTGAATGGACATGTCGGGAAATCAAACGAAGACTATGAAGACTGCCATGGAGGACTAGGATATGGCACCAGGAACCTTCCTGGTGAAGACATCCTAAGCATGTGCAAATCACACGGTCTTATCGTGTTAAATACCATGTTCATCAAACAAAGCCGACACCTGATCACTTACAGCAGTGGTGGAGATGAAACTCAGATTGACTACCATTTGGTAGCCAGTTTCATGAAGCCTCGGGTAAAAGATTGCAAAGTGATCCTGGGAGAGGCAATCGCTCGTCAACACCGTCTCCTGCTAACAGAAATTTTTATGAAAACACCAAAGAAAAGCAAACAAACAGGGGTCTCTGAGAAAATCAAGTGGTACAATCTGGACAAAGAAAAAGGCGATGCTTTTGTTTTCGTAATGAAAAATTACCTCTCTCACACCATCAACGGAGCTGAGGATGAAGAGTGCAGAGCACAAAATATGTGGGATTCCCTACAGCGAACTTGCTTAAATAAGGCCAAATCACTGCTAGGAGCTTCAAAAGCCCACCATCAACACGCCAAAGAAACATGGTGGTGGAGTGATGAAGCTAAGAAAGTGATAAATGATAAGAAAGCGGCTTTCAAAGCTTGGTCAAAGTGCCCCCTCTAATAATAGTGACGAAAAAGCTCGCCTCGAAATGGAATACAGATGCTGCAAGAAAAAAGCGAAGAAGAATTGCGCTCAGCTTCAAGCAGAGAGTACGGAGGGCCTGTATCGGGAGCTGGATAAAATATTTTCCCCGGTTGCTGATGCAAACCAGGCTATCCAGGAGCTGCGAAGACACAATATGAACAAGAGTGCCACTATCTTCAAAATAGCCGCCCAAAGAAGGAAGAATGCTCAGGAGATTCGTTCGCCAAAGTTCATTAGCAATGCTCATGGCCAGCTTCTTGTGGATGACGACAAAATTCTGCAGAGGTGGCGGCAGTATTTTGAAGAACTTTTAAATGAACAGTTTCCCCGGCTATACTTTCCAAGAGCTACCCCTAACTGACATTACAGTCGAAGAAGTTAGTGAGGCGGTCAAATACTCCAAAAAACGAAAAGCGGTTGGGCCAGACGAGATACCCTCTGAGTTCTGGAAAAAGATGGGAGACATCGGGTTCAGATGGCTCAGAACTCTCATCTCCAAATTCGTGAGAGGTGATCCAATGCCGAATGAATGGAGGGAAAGTTACCTTCTCCCTGTATACAAAGGGAAGGGTGATACGCGAAACTGTGATAACTACCGTTCGATCAAGCTGATGTCACACACCATGAAAATCGTTAAGCGGGTATTAGGTGGCCGACTGCGAAAAATAATACGGCTATCTGATGATCAGTGCGGGTTTGTCTCGGGTAAATCAACCACAGATGCAATCCAAAGTATAAGGATCATAATGGAAAAACATCGTGATTCCTTAAGGGATTTGCATATTGTATTGGTTGACTTTGAAAAGGCATTCGACAGACAACCACGAGATCTGATATGGGTGGCGCTAAGACATCGAGGGGTTCCAGAAACCTATGTACAGATGATTATGGACATGTACGAAGGAGCAAAGACAAAAGTAAGATGCCCCGCTGGAGTAACCGAAGAGTTCCGAATCAAAGTCGGGGTGCACCAGGGAAGCGTTTTAAGTCCTTTGCTCTTTATTACAGTCCTTGATTATCTGCTTGAAGGTAAAGTGATGGACCCCAAGGTACATCAGTTATTCTTTGCTGACGATGGAGCCATCATAAGTGAGGATCCTACATCCCTGCAACGAGCACTTGATGTGTGGGTGGACGTTCGGAGGGAAATGGGTATCGCATTAGTTCAAAAGACAGAGTACTTGTGCTGCCCGTTCTCTGATCCACTCAGGCCTATTCCAGACATTTATTTGAATGGAACAGTGCTTCCCAAGTGCGAAAAGTTCAAATATCTGGGATCTATGATCAATAGCAAAGCAACTTGTGATGACGACATCAATCATCGTGTAAGCGTAGGGTGGATGAAGTGGCGAGAAAATTCCGCTATCTTCTGTGACAGAAAAATGCCCCCTAAGTTGAAAGGAAGGCTCTACACCGCAGTTGTACGTCCAGCGCTCACATACGGTTCACAATGTTGGACGATGTACAAAAAGTATGAGAGTAAATTAACGGCAGCTGAGATGAAGATGCTTCGCATGACAGCAGGAGTGACCAAGCTTGTTCGAATAAGAAGTTCGAAGATCCGTGGAAGCTTTCACATCAAGGAAACCATCGTACGAAAATTAGAGCGCGACCGGCTCAGCTGGTATTGCCACGTTCAAAGAAGAGATCATTTGAACCCTGTAAAAAAGGCAATATCTATGCACGTTCCAAAGACATCGCGATGTAGGAAAGGCAGGCCTATAAACGCCTGGATCAGACAAATGCGACGACATCGGCATTTCATTGGCCTCAGTAACCGAGTGATCCAAAATCGGCAGGCCTGCCGATATTTTCTGAGGTCAAATAGGCGAACCCCACAGGCGGATCAGTAGAAATGCGGTGAAGTGGGAGGGTTGTGATCCCTAGTTTTCGGATCATAACCTCGCTGATAAAAGGAAGAAGAAGAACCGCGGATAAAAATACGACGATAAAATACGACAAAATCTTATTTTTTATCAGCGTCGTTGCTGTCGTTGGTATTTAAGCTGATGGCTCTGCTTTTGAGATCTTACAAAGTGTACCAAAAGTAATGTAAGTTTTATAATAGATCCGGTTCTGTACCACTGTCGACCGAAACAATACTCCCAAGTTCTCGGAAGTCTTGAACTCTCTCGACTTGTTATATAGCAATGGTTAATTGCGATGCTGAGGGGTTATTGGGGGTACGAATTTTTGCTTTGTTGGGGTTGATCTTTAAACTCAACATGCCTTCTTCTCTCAACGAACCAGTGGTCGTCCTGCAAGTTCATTTTTTCGCATAGCCAATGTGTTTGAGTTGTACGACTCCACTAAATGCCACCTCTTTCTACCGACAAAGTACTACGAATGACGTTACGAATAACCAACAGAAAAAGGATTAGTGACAGTACACAGCCTTGCCGGATGCGTGAATTTGTGCTACAGCAAGCCCTTAACTTCTAGTGTCCTTACGGTTTCGGCTAGAAGCCGAAAAGTGCGGTATACATCTTCTGCGTTACTGAGTGGAGCCGTATTTTCCGTCTTAAAAATTAAAAAAAAAAATTGTCTGTGAACACTCTTTCTTCAACTCTATGCGGTCACACAGGGGAGAGGTGTGCTTTGAGCTAATTTAATAATCTCATGAAAAGAAGGTGACTGTTGAAGGTGTTTAGAGAAAGGCCGTGCTCTGCCTAGATCAAGTAAATAGCTTGAGCGCAACCTTATTCACTCTCACTTACAATCTACTACAAGTTTGGTGAACAAAAGGTAATATATACGCCTAAGGTTTTGCGAATGTAAATCATTAGAAGACGTATTGTTTAGGTAGATTCAAACTAAATAATAAGCTAAATATTGTAGCCATAAAGACATTGCTATAGCCAATGCTCTCTGACGGGTATATTTCTTAAGCTAATATTCTAACCTTTCGCAAACTGTCTTCCTTTATTTCTTTTTTGAAGAAATTAAAAATAATACTGTTTCCTTATTATCTGTTGTTTCCTTTATAAAAGCAACTTTTGATAACATCCAAAGGTTAACTTTGCCGTCACGCTAAATACAAAGTTCCAAAATCACGATAACTTAAAAAACCCTTTCCCTCTTTGACCCCAGTTACTCTTTTCTGGCAGGTCTTGGATAATTGAGAGTAGTTAGTAAGAGGAAGGAAATGTATATATTTAATTGATTAGGGGTGGCAATGGTGTAGTGGTAACGTCGTCAATTGCCACGCTAATGGTTGATGGTTCAAATCCTGATGTCAGCAAGCATCTATTTATTTCTCATGAAATATATAAAGTCAGTCCGATCATTTGCGAAAGCTTGTGTGAACACTACGCGAAGGCATAACACTGGCAGTAGATTGGTTATGTGGCTGGAAAAATTGTTCGCTCTGTTGATGATGATTTGCCCTTGACGTCGGTTATCGGGAAAAAAGTGCTGTGAATCAGAAGCAAAGACAAAAAATAACAAAAATCTCCCCAGTTATATGGACGCCACCCCCGGAGAATCTCTGAAGCATAAACAACTGAGCTTCAAGAATCACTACACCAAAATCGTTCTCCCTCTCTCTATCTATCCTTTCCAACGCCCGCACTGTGTGTAAACATGTTAAAGGTATTCATAACCCTTTAAATGTGCGCAAATTATAAAAAAAAAAAATTGACATTTAACAGCCTGAGAGGCGTGATAATTGTGGTACTCCATTTTACCCACTACGCCATTTTGTTCCACCTTCCCTATCATACAATCCGTTTCAAGATTTGTAATTTTTTTGGATGTCTTTTTTTTTCTCTCTCTCTCTCAAAATATAGTTTTTATTTGTTGGTTACAGTCTTTCCATAAAAATATATGTAAAGCAAAGCTGAGTAGCCCATAATGATATCCAAAATTCCTTGAGCGCATGTGAATTACCTACCAAAAATAAATGAAAAAAAAAAAACTGTAGACCAACTACAGAATACAAAAATTTGTTAAAATTTTTCACTTTTTATTACTTTTGTCAAAGTTTTACGCCAGCGCTTTTACAAAATTTCTCAAAAGCTTAATTGTCATTTGCAAATTAAAAAAATGTAGTTATGAATAAAGAATTGACGAATAAAAAGTTAACTTTTGCAAAAAAAAAAACTTTTATTTACTTCTCATGAAATATAAATGAAGTCAGTCCGATCAATTGTGACCGGCAGTAGGGTGGCATATGGCATAGGAAAAATACTATGAATCGTATGAAAGCCACGACAAAATAACAAAACAATTCTCCGCAGTTATCTGGACATCTCCCTTGGAGTCTTTTCTGAAACCTAATATCAATTGAGCTTCAAATCACTACACCAATCTTTCCCTCTGTCTGATGTAATTGCTTTCAAGTGATAATGTGAATAAGAACGCACTCCTGACACCGTTCCATGAACACAGTAACCTATGTACATATGGTGCAAATGAAAAACCAACGCACGGTAGCTCTTTTTGAAATCAGAACGTAAATTGAATCGTTCAGCAGAACATAATGGTGAAGCTGAAGCTGAAGTATTGTAGTTAAATACACAAACATCCAATACTGCGAACACAATTTAAAGCTGAAGTTTGCCGCTGAAGTAGAAGTGGAGTTAACTTCAGCTTCACTGCAGCTTTTTGACATTTCCATACAAAAAAAAAAAAAAAGATACAGCACATCAGCAAACAGTAAAAAGAAAAAATATTCTATGGAATTTGAGTAATCCTCACTATAAAAATGCAACAAAAGAAAGTCAAGGTGTGAAAAAAAAAATTCGAAGCATTTGGATTACCAACAACAAACACTCGTGCAGCGCTTCACCAGTGTGTTTCCTATTCAGCTACATACATCAGTGCTCGATTTTTTTGACAGCGCTACACGCGCATAGCTTCAGCTTCACCATTGTGTTCGGCCAGTCAATCAGGCATACTCAGCATCAGCACAGCACCACCACATTATTCATTAAATCCACTGCATTGGTTTCCTGAACGCGCTCATTAAACTCTCGCACAACACCCCCGTCTGTTTTCACTCGCGTACACAGCACCTTAATTCTCTTTCATCCCTCTCTCTTCTTTGAACCTTATTCTCGCTCTCTGTTTACTCATACATCTTTACTGCTTCGCATCATTCATCATTTACACAAGAACAGAGCGAATGAATTCAGTCACAAAGTCTTGTTCAAAGTTTAACGGGGTGCTATGGTCGCACTCGCAGGTGCTGAAATTAATATTTATTCTGTTGAGAGTAAAGAACATTGTATGTAAAAATGTATAGGAGAGAAACGCCATTCTGGTGTGAGTTGTGTGACATGTATTTCTCGGTGCATAGGTCTTTGGTGAGACACACTGATTGTACGCACAAAAAGTTAAATTTCAACTGCAAAATATGTGGAAAAGAATTTAAAAGGGTTTATAATTTAAATCAGCACTACAGAAAGTTACATGGCGTGCAAGATCAGCCGTCTATACGGAAAAAAGGGTAAGACATTCTAATACTTTTTTAAAAATATACATACCACACATATGTATAATTATTATTACGAATTTGACTGATATTTGGTGGCACCGTGGCGTAAGTGGTTAGTGTGTCGGCCTACTGCGCGTAAGGTTCCAAGTTCGAATCCCAGAAAGCACCAAACAATTTTTCACGGTCTCACCTCTCGCGAACGTCTGACACACATCCGAGAGTATTGTTGCCTCGAGAAAGCTTCTCAAAACAAATCGCCCTTCGGATGCGGTACTAAGCTGTGATCTGACATTTGTGATCTGTCAAAGTGGTCTAGCTTCTGAATACCTCCGTGAATAAATTAAATTAAAATTGAGAAAATACAAAAAATATTTGCAAAATCTTGTTTTAAGTGTGCACTAAAAGTTCAAGGAACGACCTCAAAATAAAATCTGAGTAAGTTCTAGTAGATAAGACATACTACGTCCAAGTTCGCAACTCCCAACAACATCTACTCTAACTCATGAACAAAAGAGGACTTCAGGAGACTTCTCCAGACAATTTCAATTGTGAGAAACGACGTCCTAGCAAAAGTTCGTGCGGCTTGGAAATGGATTGCATTCTTCAATTAGAGAACCGTAACAGATTGCTGGAGGCTCAAATAGACAAGCTTATGCAGATAAGCACCGAAACCAATCTAGTGGTGCACCTGCCGTTAGAGACCAATAAGGACCCGGCTGAGAGTGCAAAGTCCATATGCGCTGGACTGTTGGACTCGGGCGATGACAGCAACAACATCGAGACCGCATATAGAGTGGGCAATCGCGTTATGAGTAAAGCCACAATCATCGTCAAAATGAATTCCCGAGACAGCGCTATAAACGTTCGAAGCAATGCAAAAAAACTTAAAGGTACACGAATCAGTATTCGGTAAGACTTGCCGCACAATATCCGAAAAAGAAGGGCCAAGTTGGTTGCGGTTATGAAAGTTCTGCGAGAGTTGCGACCGACCATGAAAACTGCTTTAAGGGATGACAAATTATATGTGGAAGAAAATATATTTACTTGGGATATCTCCGAAGGGCTGAGATGTGGCAACGAGAAAGGCGTGGATGTAATCCAACGAATATTTGGAGAGATCCCCGCATCTTTAAGAAAATTATTAGATGATTTACAAAAACACAACAATGATTTGTCAATGTCAACCAGCAAGCAACAAAAAGTGCATCTACGTCGAAAACAACCGCTGTACACAATTTGTGTGGGCCCTTGAGGGGGAGCTCACACGCAGTGACTAATTGAGGCATACCCGTCTACCAGAACATCGCAAATTTATCATCGTTGAAAATTTTAAGTTTTAATGTAGCAGGATTAAAAAACAAGCAATTATTTGTGGACTTTTTTAATTATATAAAGGAATTTGATATTTTTGTATTGTTCGAAACCCATATAACAGATTACGAAGTTACTAATTATAAAAGTCTCTTTATAAACTATGAATTAAAATGTATACCAGCTGTAAAAACAAATTTATATGGAAGAGGGAGTGGAGGTGAACTATTTGGATACCGCAAGCAGCTGCAAGGAGTAGCGATTGAATTTAAGAGGGTGGAAGAAACTTCTGTGCTGGGAATTAAAAACGACAATACCATCCTCCATATAGTGCCCGTGTATCTTAACGGAAGTCATTGGGAGCGTGATTTTGATAACCTAAGAGACCTGCTAAATTCTTTAGAATCAACAAACATAATATTAATCGGTGACTTTAACGGAAGAATAGGTTTATCGCAAAATAATTTTGCTAGTGGTTTTGATTCATCATATTTAAATGTAAGCCGCAACTCAAAGGATGAAATCAGCGATACTAAGGGTGCCAGGATCCTCGAACTAGCAGACGCTTTCGATTGCCGAATTTTAAATGGAAGCTGTAAAGGTGACCCACATGGGGAATTAACTTTTCTTCGCGGAACAGCTTGTTCAGTCATTGACTACTGTTTCCTTTCCGGATCTTGGATTTCTTCACTCAGCGAGTTTAGAGTAGCGATGAAAACATTCTCCGATCACATGCCCCTGGAGGTTACGTTTAAAATGTCTGCTGCGTCAAATGTTACAAACATACCGCAGTTGGGGCTATTGCCCAAGATAGCATGGAGAGATGAATTTCGAGAATTGTACCAACAGAATCTTACCACAGAACTCGTAAGTTTTCACGAATCAAACACTTCCTTTAGTATAGAAGCGTTAACGGAGATAATTAGGAGAGCTGCCCCGCAAAATGCTCTAACGAGAAGAAATGGCAGATTAAATAAACAAAAATGGTTTGACAATGAATGCATTAGGGCTAGGGATGCATCCTTTGCATTCCTTAGATTACTACGCACCAGCAATTCCACTTCATTTAAAGTCCTTTACGCGATGGCGAACAAATATTTTAAAAATCTTTGCTTTTCAAAAAAGCAAGAGTATGATCAACGAAACATAGATCTACTAAATGGAGCAAGATCCTCAGCAGAGTTCTGGAAGGCTGTGAAGATCGTCAATGGAAAGAGGAATACTATCAGCCTGGGATTGCAAGCAGATAAGCTGAAAGATCACTTCAAGAACCTTCTCAATGCAACACAAACCTCGCCATCATTCCATTATGCAGCTCCTCTGATTGTTGATGAATTTTTAGATGCACCGATCACGGAAGATGAAGTCCTAATTGCTATTGAGAATGCTAAAAGGAACAAACCCCCAGGAGAAGATCGTATTTCTTTCGAATTCTACAAGAATTGTACGTCAGAATTTCTAGCAGCACTAACGTCGGAATTCGACCAAATATTTAAAACAGCGAATGTACCAGGTAGCTTTCGAAAATCGATAATATACCCGTTGCACAAGAAAGGCGACTACGAGGACCCAGCTAATTATCGGGGTATATCATTCTTAAACACATCGGCTAAGTTGTTTGCCGCAGTACTTTTCAACAGGCTCACTTTGTGGGTCGAAAATAAGGACATTTTGCATGAATACCAGGCAGGGTTTAGGCGAAATTATTCAACCATCGATCAAGTATTCTCACTCATAAATATCGCAGAGGATTATAAGAAGAATCACAAAAAACTATATGCATTTTTCGTAGACTTTCGAGCCGCCTTTGATACTATAGCCCGCGATGCGCTTTTTTATAAGCTCTATAAGATTGGATTTTCAACAAAGGTAGTTAACGTTTTGAGGGCTATGTATGACAATAACGTGGCCTACGTCTGGGATGGGATCCACTTATCAGTGGAGTTTCAAACTTCAATGGGCGTTAAGCAAGGATGTGTCCTGAGTACATTGCTGTTCGTTCTATATGTTAACGACATAACAGAAGCTGTAAGAGGTGGAATAGATATAAATCGAACAAAGATCCCTGCTCTGTTATTTGCTGATGATATTGTCTTCTTCGCAGATACAGTGGACGGCATGCAACTCATGATAAATAGACTAGAAAGTTATTGTAACACCTGGAACTTGTCTGTTAACTTAACAAAGTCGAAGATGATGATCTTTAGAAGCGGAGGTGGCAGGTATTCGCGAGGAGAAAAGTGGTCATATCAGAGTGAGCAAATAGAAGTTGTCCGCGAATATAAGTACCTAGGTGTGTTGATTGCATCCAACCTGAGCATGAGTAAGCTTTTAAAATCCAAATTAGCGGAAGCTAAACGAGCAATTGGTTCTGTTTGGGGAAGTTGCATCAACAACAAAAACGTTACGCACACTGCGAAGCTAAAAGTATTCCGTGCAACTGCAACCGCCATTCTTCTTTACGGAGCACAAGTATGTGGATACTGTTCGTTTGAAGCTGTTGAAAAGTTCCTTCGCTACTTCATAAGGAGAATATTTAAGCTGCCGAGCAATTCACCCAACTACATGCTCCATCTTGAGACCGGTATAGCACCTCTGTTCTTGGATACACTCAAGCTCCACTTCGACTACGTGGTAAGAGTTATGGCAATGAAGGAGGAAAGAGTGCCCAAAATTGTGTTAACTCAGATGCTAACGACTAGGGGAAAGACCATTCAAGAATGGGAAAGGCTAGCAACGGATTGCGGGTTGGATTTATTGATTGCTCCCAACGAGCAGCCAGCATCAATGAAACAAAAGTTCAACATTCTGTTGCAGAAAACCGGCCAAAAAATGTATGACAATTATGTCAGAGAAGCTAAGTCATCACAATATAGAGCATATTACAGCAGGCTAAATCACTTTCTGTGCCACAGAACATATTTCTTAGCAGACAAAAAGTCAGAAATGATGAGCATCATCTTTAAAATAAGAGGAGAACTCCTACCCCTTAACTATGTACCCCATCGCCCGAACTTCCCTTACTGTGTAACCTATGCAATCGCAAAGAGCGAGAAGATGTGTATCACTTCCTTGCAGTATGTCCCATTCTAAAGGAATTTCGCATTAACTTTTTTGGAACACATTTACTTGAGCTGGAAGAAGCGATGAGCATACTAAACGGAGACAGAGGTTGGGATTTACTAAATAGGTATACCGTAAATGCTCTACGTTATCGAAGCTGTATTCTTGAAGAAAACTTTTAAAATGCAAGCTATCATCCCAAATATTTTTTTTTTTTTTTTTTGAAATAATTTGAAATAGTAGAAAAGACAAAAAAATCATATGTGCTTTTATCTTATTTTATTCATTTATTTATTTTTTAATGTCAGTCTGGTAGACGGCCTTGAGCCAAACCAAATAGACTTGCTAACCTAAATACCAAAAATTTGTAAATATTTTTTTTCTATGAAAAATAAATAGTCTAACTAACTAAACTAACTAACTACTAAACTGTAGGTCCCCTTCCATTCGTGTGGAAAATATAACGCACACAACATGGTGGTTGCGAGAAGCTAGGCCCAGGCGCCAGATATATATATATTTTTTTTGCTGACGTGGTTACCTTCGTCAGATAGAGCTTCCCAATGGTAACGTTAAAACGTATTTTTAAATCCAACCAGCACCAGACATTGCAGCCATTTTTAAGCTAAAGCTTTATTTTATACTAACAATTTTTATAAGGGGGCCGAATGAGTATACTCGTACATATATTCCAACTCAAAAAAATTTAACTAAATTTAATAAAAAAATAACCTCATTTGCTTAAAATCATTTAACTATTATAAACTATGTAGGTCCCCGCCCAAGATTATCGCTTATCAGAAAATCAGTTTGGTTTTGAAAAAATACCAAATCGGGTAAAAAAATGAATTAAGACTTAAAATACGCCCAAGCTGGAAGCACGGCTATTTCAAATGCCATAGAAAATGTATGCCAGAATTTCGGCCTTGAATGCAGAAGAAAGAAAATGGGATCTGGAATTGGTCAAGGGATTGGAATGCCTATCTTTTCTATCGGAGGGACCATGCCACATTTTTGATCCTACATTCAGATTTCTGAAAGACAACAAGTAATACCTTGCAGAAAATTTGCTTTGACGAGCTCTTTATTTACTCTATTAAGCGATATGGACAAAACCATCTTACTGAATCAGCTGGAAAAGTTGGACGGTCAGATGACCGACATTCTGGATAGTCCAACTTCTAGATAAAGCAGAAACATGATTTTGGACTTGAAATCTGCATCTTTAAACTTACTTACTTACTTAGGTGGCGCTACAGTTCGGCGTGAACCTGGCGCTCAACTAACACGCCTCTCCATTTAGCTCGGTCTTTAGCTAATTACTTCCAGTTGCGCACTTCAAGCTGGTCGAGGTCCCTTGAACTTGTACACGCCACCTACGCCGAGGAGGTCCTGTAATGCGTTGTCCCTCGATGTTAGATTCGAGGGCTGGAGCGTTGGTGTCCATTCGGTCTACATGTCCTAGCCATCTTAAACGCCCAATACGCAGTTTTTTAACTAGGTCGATGTCGCTGTACAGCTCGTATAGTTCGTTATTGAATCTTCTTCTCCAAAACCCGTCAACGCAAACGGGACCGAATATCTTACGAAAAATTTTTCTCTCGAAGCGACCAAGGATTATTTCATCCTCTTTTAATAAAGTCCATGTTTCAGTGCCTTAAAGCAGGACTAGGGTTATCAGAGTCGTGTACAGAGTCTCCTTAGTTGTTGGAGATAGGGCTGTACTGTTGAATTGCCTTATAAGCTCAAAAAAATCGATTGGCAAGAGTTATTCTTCCCTTGATTTCTGCGCTGATGGCGTTTTTCGAGTTTGAAGCAGAGCTAAGGTAGACAAAGTCCCTTACTACCTCCAAGTTATAGCTGCCCACTGTGACGTTTTGTCCAATTCTTCGGTGTTGACTGCCCCTTGTTGTTGATAGCATATACTCGGTTTTACCCTTGTCTATCGCTAAACATATTTTGGCCGCTTCTGCTTTAATGCTTACAAACGCATCGGTGACAGCCCGCTGAGTTCTTCCGATAATGTCAATATCGTCGGCGTATGCAAGCAGTTGTTCGGACTTTTGATAGATTGTAGTGTAGTAGTGTTGGCTTGTGAGTTCCGCACAATCCGTTCAAGTACAATATCAAAGAAATCGCATGAAATCATTGAAATCGATAAAGAGATGATGAGTATCGATTTGGACTTCTTGGGTTTTCTCCAGGATCTGCCGAAGTGTGAAGATTTGATCGATGGTGGACTTTCCAGGCTTGAAACTGCACTGATAGGGGCCAATCAGGACGTTGATAAAACGTTTCAGGCGTTCACACAATATCGCAGAAAAGATCTTGTATGCGATGTTGGGGAGACTGATGCCTCTATAATTGGCGCAGTTTAGGGGGTCTCCTTTCTTGTGGATCGGGCAAACGATGCTGAGATTCCATTCATCAGGCATACACTCGTCTGACCAAATCTTAGAGATGAGTTGGTGTATGCACTCTACCAATTCATCCCCAACTGCCTTGAAAAGTTCGGCCGGTAAGCCGTCAGGTCCAGCAGCCTTGTTGGATTTTAGCTTGGATATTGCTATCCTCACTTCGTTTTGGTAAGGTGGATGGAAATTTTGACTATCATCGTCTATGTTGAATGGTTCATTCTGCCTGACAGCGGGATGTTGGTCTTCGTCGCCGTTATACAGTCTGCAGAAATAGTTTTTCCATATTCTCAGCACCGACTGTGATTCTACTATGAGGTTTCCATTCTCATCTCTACAGGTTTCTGTACGGGTATTACTTCTCTGAGGCGTTCTTTTCAGCTTTTGGTAAAACTTCCGCACATTGCTCCTGGAGTATAAACTCTCAAAATTCTCGATCACGCGCTTCTCATGCTCTTTCTACTTCTTTTCGAGAAGCCGATTTTCTTCCCATCTCTTTTTCTCGTAGAGCTCACGAGCAGCTCTCGCCTTCCTTTGCAGCACCGCTTTATATGCCTCTTATTCTTCTTCGGCATTCTTTATCAAACCGGGGGTTTAGCGGTGTTGGTCAGGCGATACTTTCCAGCACATTAGTTGCGGCGTTTCTGATGACATGATGGCAGTGTTGCCACTGGTCTTCGGCGCTTGATGTTGGTGGCGTAGGGGTGATTGAAAGATTTCGGGATACGCGTTCAGCGAAGACTCGGCGGTCTCTTGCAATTGTAGCTTTTCGACGTTAAATTTTCTCACAGTAATTCTTCTTTGTTGCTCAGATTGGGATATCCGCATTCGTACCTTGGCTACGACAAGGTAATGATCCGAGTCTGTGTTGGAGGCATGTCTTGCGTCGATCGCAATATGATTAACTTGGATATGGTCGGAAGGTCCGGACATCCAGAATACTGGAGGCATGCCTTGCGTCGATCGCAATATGATCAATTTGGTTGATCGTTACATGATCATTGGACCGCCATGTCTGCTTATGAATATTGAGATGAGGAAACCATTTGCTTGCTATGGTGACGTTTCGCTCCACAGCGAAATCAATTAGCCTTAGTCCGTTATCAAACGTGGTGTCGTGTAAGCTATACTTACCGACTGCTCTACCAAAGACGCCCTCCTTTCCTAATTTGGCGTTAAAATCGCCCAATGCGATTTTTACGTCGTATTTAGGACATTGCTCATATGTCTTGTCGAGGAGCTCGTAGAAACACTCTTTGGTGGCAGGGTTATTTTCTTCCGTGGGGGCATGAACACATATTAGGCTTATGTCAGCGAATTTAGTTTTGATCCGGTTAGTCATAGTCCCCTCACCTGTCAGAAGCTTAAGACTTCTTGCCCAAGTCTGCCGCGTATAACAAATCCGCATCCGAATAAGCGCTGCCTGTTGCCTCTATAGCAATCACCGTAGTAGATGTCACAGTTTTTCGTCTTCTGTTTGCCCGATCCATCCATCGCATTTCCTGGATGATGGTTATATCTACTTTATAGCAGTCTACGGCCTCTATTCCGAAGTTCATTAACTGTGGAACAGGTTATTCGTTTTTTAATTCGCGACCATCGATTGCAATGCCAAGTTCTTTTTAGGCAAATAATGGAATCGAATTAAGCATCCTTAGATGAATAGATAACTTTTGTGATTGAAAGTAACGTAAAAGACTGATCCCTGTAATGTTAACTTTAACGGAATTCTGAATTTTAATGCTCATTGGGGGAAAAATCAGAGGCAAGACCTCCATACTAATATTTGACGAATATATTTCTTAAGCTAATATTCTAACCTCTCGCAAATTTTCTTCCTTTATTTCAGTTCCATATACGATGTCAAGCATTCCAAAGAACATCCTTCCCGTAATAATCATCACAGTGAAACTGATGATGAACACAACAATGACTTCGCATCCAGCAAATGCAACGATGAAGAAACCAATTTAACACTCAATTCAAGTTCCGTTGACTATATGGAACTTGGACAAGACCTCAACCAAATCGATGAAGACCCTCAAGTTGATATTAAAGAAGAGTACGATCTGAAACCTAAACTTGAACCAAAAACGGACAACGAAGAGTCCGTTTTAATAAATTCGGATCATAAGGCGGAAGCACTAATTACAAATGAGCATAATCAGTCACCAGAAAAATTTGAGAACCAAATTACAAAATCTGACTACCAGTCCCCGAAGCTCATGCCAAGAAGTTTCAAGGAAGACCTCGATTTTACAGTTTTAGATATTCTGCAGCAAAAGGTTTTGGAATCAAAAGATGAGGACCGAATGTTTCTGTTGTCAATTTTATCGGATTTCAAGAGAGTGCCACAATTGAAAAAACTAAAAGTGAAGGCGAAGATTGTGGCGGCAATTGCGGAGGAGTTAGAGTAAATTATTGTACTGTAGGCATGTTCATCTGCAAATTGCTGATTATGTAAAATTAAGGAGAAATCATTGACAAAAAAAAAAAATGCTCAATCTAAAAACAAATAAAAGCTTTTGAACGACAAACAAAAACCATCTAAAAACTTTTCAAAACTACATACATATATAATGATATCTTCTGCGATGTCATCCTTATTGTCTGTTGTTCTCTTAATAAAAACAAAAGACTTCAAAATAACGTTTAATAACCTGCGAAGCTTAATGTTTGAGGGGGCTGCCACGCTAAATACAAGGTACCAAAATCACAGTGACTTAAAAAACCCTTTGCCTTTTCTACCGCAATTATTCTATTCTGACAGGTGTTGAATAATTGAAAGGAGTGAGTAAGAGGAATAAAATGTATATATTTAATTGACATGTTGTAGTAATTGATAATTACAACTTACGATGTATTCTCTTTGACTTCTTTATTACAACTGCCTTACACATTCATTTACATTTTCAATACATACATTTTCCATAGCCGGTTAATCCTTCATGAAGGTCGCAGGGGTAGGATGCTCAGGTGGGCTCTTCATACTACATCACCGCATTTCCACTGATCCGCCTGTGGGTTCGCCTATTTGACTCAGAAAATATCGGCAGGCCTGCCGATTTTGGATCACTCGGTTACTGAGGCCAATGAAATGCCGATGTCGTCGCATTTATCTGACACAGGCGTTTATAGGCCTGCCTTTCCTACATCGCGATGTCTTTGGAACGTGCATTGATATTGCCTTTTTAACTGGGTTCAAATGATCCCTTCTTTGAACGTGGCAATACCAGCTGAGTCGGTCGCGCTCTATTTTTTGTATGATGGTTTCCACGGATCTTTGAACTTCTTATTCGATGAAGCTTTGTCACTCCTGCTGTCATGCGAAGCATTTTCATCTCAGCTGCCGTTAATTTAATCTCATACGTTTTGTACATCGTCCAACATTATGAACCGTATGTGAGCGTTGAACGCACAACTGCGCTGTAGAGCCTTCCCTTCAACTGGCAACGGTGGCATTTTTCTGACACAGAAGATAGCGGAGTTTTCTCGCCACTTCATCCACCCTACCCTTACGCAATGATTGATGTCGTCATCACAAGTTGCTTTGCTATTGATCATAGATCCCAGATATTTGAACTTTTCGCACTTGGGAAGCACTGTTCCATTCAAATAAATGTCTGGAATAAGCCTGAGTGGATCAGAGAACGGGCAGCACAAGTAGTCTGTCTTTTTTGAACTAATGCGATACCCATTTCCCTCCAGAGCGTCCACCCACACATCATAATATAATAACTGATGTACTTTGGGGTCCATCACCTTAGCTTCAAGCAGATAATCAAGGACTGTAATAAAGAGCAAAGGACTTAAGACGCTTCCCTGGTGCACTCCGACTTTGATTGGGAACTCTTCGGTTACTCCAGCGGGGCATCTTACTATTGTCGTTGCTCCTTCATACATGTCCATGATCATCTGTACATAGGTTTTTGGAACCCCTCGATGTCTTAGCGCCACCCATATCAGACCAATACAATATGCAAATCCCTTAAGGAATCACGATGTTTTTCCATTATGATCCTTATACCACCTTGATCAAAAAGTTCCCGGAATTTATTCAGAAAATTAAAAATACAAGTTTATTCATCTAAATCTATATTGTCCCCTTCAAAGTAATTCCCATCGACTACAACACACTTATGCCAGCGCTTGATCCAATCTTCGAAACATTTTTTATATTCGGTTTTCGGTATGTCCATCAGTGCTTCCTGCGATTTTTCCATTACTTCCTCTCGGCTGCTGAAACGCGTTCCCCGAAATGGTTTTTTAACTCCATTGAACAGAAAGAAGTCACAGGGAGCCAAATCAGGTGAATTCGGTGGCTGTTGGATGGTATTTGTTGCATTTCTCGCCAAAAAATTACGAATAATGATGGCACTGTGCGACGGTGCGTTATCATGGTGCAAAATCCACGAGTTTTCTGCCCACAATTCTGGTCTCTTTCGGCGAATTGCTTCACGCAAACGTCTCATAACGCCCAAATAATACTCCTTGTTTACTGTCTGGCCTGTCTGGCAAAAATTCATGATGCACTACACCGTTGTAATCAATGAAAACCGTGAGCATTGCCTTCTTTTTGGACTGAAACCGACGTGGTTTTTTTGGTCTCGGCTCATTTGGTGAGCGCCATTCACTTGCCTGATGTCTGGATTGCATGTCGTACTCATAAACCCACGTTTCGTCTCCAGTAATGATCCTTTTGATGAATGTGGGATCGTATTCAGCCTCGCAAATCATGTCTTTTGCGACGTCAACACGGTTTCTTTTTTGCATGAAATTGAGGTCTTTTGGCACCAACTTTGCTGCTGCACGACGGAAACCCAAATCATTAACCAAAATGTCTTGGACGGATCCATAGGCAATGTTCAAGTCCTCCGCTATCTCTCTGATGGTTAATTTGCGGTTATTGACCAACATTTCTTTTCTTTATCAATGTTTTCGTCGGTTTTCGATGTCGATGGTCTTCCACTGCGTTCATCATCTTCGATTGACTCACGACCACTTTTGAACCTCTCGTGCCACTGGTAAACGACCGTTTTCTTTAGAGAATCGTTGCCGAAACACTTTTCCAACATTTCCAACGTTCGCGCACCATTAAATCCGTTTTTTACGCAAAATATAATACAAGTTCGTTGTTGCAAATTTAAATCCATTTCTAAAATTCTAAAAAATCGCCAACACACACAGAGATAAATGTACTCTTGGCTACGTAACTTTTGCAAATGTCCAGCTATGACGCTAAGATTTAGAGCGAATATCAACAACAGATGTACCAACTTAACAAAGAAAACAGAACTCAAATCGGAACGATGGGAGCGCCACACGGT
This sequence comes from Brachypalpus laphriformis, assembly GCA_945910035.1. Taxonomy (NCBI): domain Eukaryota; kingdom Metazoa; phylum Arthropoda; class Insecta; order Diptera; family Syrphidae; genus Brachypalpus; species Brachypalpus laphriformis. The sequence continues at coordinate 111,051,921 of OX246753.1, read as the reverse complement.
TTTTATTCCGGGAACTTTTTGATCAAGGTGGTATTTTGGATTGCATCTGTGGTTGATTTACCCGAGACAAACCCGCACTGATCATATGATAGCCGTATAATACCCGCTCAACGATCTTCATGGTGTGTGACATCAGTTTGATCGAACGGTAGTTATCACAGTTTCGCGTATCACCTTTCCCTGTACATACAGGGAGAAGGTAACTTTCCCTCCATTGATTCGGCATTGGATCACCTCTCACAAATTTGGAGATGAGAATTCTGAGCCATCTGAACCCGATGTCTCCCATCAAAAACATGTAAAATAAAAAGAAAACAAAAAATATAAAGTGAGTATGAGAAAGATCGCGACCGAAAATGAGAACATGTTCTCTTTAAAAACGATGTTCTGGTAGCCATATGAAGTACATATGTATGTACCAAAACGCTGCAACATAAAGTGATTCAGAAATGATCTCTTCATCTCATGATGTGATCCCTACCCAAAATTAGCGGGTTATCGTCTATCTTCTTAACTGGGTATTGCTAGAAGCTCCACCTGTAACCTCCTTTGTAATACTTACCCCGTTTACGTGATGGATTAAATTTGGATTCAATTCGGTTCGAGTACTATACAAGCCCAGATCGGCTCGATCCGGTCACAACATTTTCTGTGATCGAGTTGAGATTGTGCATATAGACGCGAATCGAAACATCGAATTTGACAGACTGAGAGCGAAAGAGAGAGCATCTACGCTGAACTTTTTCTTCATGCAATACTGAACTTCAAGTTTGGATGTCTCTATTGCTGCATCGCGTACTGTTTTTTGAAATATTAGCCGTGTTTTTTTTAAACCTAGCCCGCCAGTAGTTGCTTACTTACTTACTTAGATGGCGCTACAGTCCGGGGTGGACCTGGGCCTCAACCAACAAACCTCTCCAGCTAGCGCGGTTACGAGCCAGCTGCCTCCAGTTGCGCACGCCAAGTTGGTTGAGGTCCCCCTCCACTTGTTTGCGCCACCTACCGCGAGGTCGTCCTCTACTGCGCCGTCCATCCGGGGTGGATTCAAAGACTTTCTTGGCGGGACGGTTGGGCTCCATCCGCTCTAAATGACCCAGCCATCTTAGTCGCTGTATGTGAACTCTTCTGGCTAAGTCGATGTCCTTGTACAGGCCGTATAGTTCGGCATTGTACCTTCTCCTCCACTCACCGTCTATGCAGACGGGACCAAAGATCGCTCGAACAATTTTTCTCTCGAAATAACCAAGGGCATCCTCATCCGGTTTTGTCAAAGCCCATGCCTCTGCGCCATACAGCAGGACTGGGATGATTAATGTCTTATAAAGAGTTACGTTAGTAGTTCGAGATAGGGCTTTGCTACTCAATTGCCGTTTTAGCCCATAGAAACAACGATTGGCAAGAGTAATTCTCCGTGTGATCTCGCCACTGATGTCATTTGCGGAGCTGACCATAGAGCCTAGGTAGAAAAAATCCTTTACTACCTCAAAATTGTATCTGTCTATTGTGGCCTTCTGTCCAAGACGCCGATGTTGGGTGTCCTTTTTTGTAGACAGCATATATTTTGTTTTGCTTTCATTGACCGCTAGACCCATCTTTGCTGCCTCGTTCTCAATACTCGTAAATGCCCTATTGACGGCCCGCTGAGTTATTCCGATTATGTCAATGTCATCGGCATAAGCGAGTAGTTGTACAGACTTGAAGAAGATTGTACCTCCGGGGTTGGCTTGTGAGTTTCGTACAATTCTCTCAAGTACAATGTTAAAGAGATCGCATGATAGCGCGTCGCCTTGTCTAAGACCTTTCCCGACATCGAACGGTTCGGTGATGTTCTTACCGACTTTGATGGATCAGCGAGAGTTCTCCATCGTCATTCTGCACAAACGGACGAGCTTGGTAGGGATGCCAAGACTAGACATTGCTCTGTATAACTCGTCTCTATACACGCTATCATAGACAACTTCGAAATCGATGAAGAGGTGGTGCGTATCGATTTTATATTCATAGGTTTTTTCCAAGATCTGCCGTAGTGTGAATATTTGGTCAATGGTGGACTTTCCATCCCTGAAACCGCACTGATAAGGACCTATAAGGTTGTTGACGATCGGTTTTAGGCGTTCACATAGTACGGCAGACAGGATCTTATATGCGATATTTAGGAGACTTATACCTCTGTAGTTGGCGCAGTTCAGAGGGTCTCCTTTCTTCAGGATCGGGCAAACGATGCTGAGGTTCCATTCATCGGGCATACTTTCGTCCGACCAGATTTTACAGATGAGCTGGTGCATGCTCCTTACCAACTCATCTCCTCCTGCCTTGAAAAGTTCAGCGGCAAGGCCGTCGGCTCCAGCAGCTTTGTTGGATTTGAGTTTAGATATCGCTATGCTCACTTCATTCTGATCGGGTTGACGGGAATCTTGACTGCCATCGTCACTGTTGAATGGCTCATTCTGCCTGACAGCGGAATGTTGGTCATCATCGCCGTTTAACAGTCTGCAGAGTGTTCCTTCCATGTCCTCAGCACCGACTGCGATTCTACTACTATGTTGCCATTTTCGTCCCTGCAGGCTTCTGTTCTGGCTTTGAAACCCTGGCATGTTCTTTTTACCTTTTGGTAAAATTTTCGAACATCATTCCTGCAATAAAGTCTCTCAATTTCCTCGATCGAGCGCTTTTCATGCTCTTTTTTCTTCTTTCTGAGAAGACGATGTTCCTATTTTCTCCTGCGCACGTAGAGCTCGTAAGCAGCTCTAGTCCTTCTATGCAGCGCCGCTTTGTACGCCTCTTGTTTTGCTGCATGTGCTTGCCAGCATTCCTCATCAAACCAGGGGTTTCGTTGTGGTGGGCGAGAGAAACCCAGTACATCAGAGGCGGCATCTCTGATGGCTTTTTGGCAACGCTGCCACTGGTCTTCCGCATTTGCTGCTGGCGGCATAGGACTTAGATTAAGATTAGAAGAAACTCGATCGGCAAAGGTTCTGGCGGTCTCTTGCGATTGTAGCCGCCCGACGTCAAATTTCCTCACAGTATTTCGTTGATTTCGCTCCGTTGTGGATATCCGCATCCGTATCTTGGCTACAACTAGGTAGTGATCCGAGTCCACGTTGGCTCCTCGGAAGGTCCGGACACACAGAATACTGGAAGAGTCCCTTGCGTCGATCGCAATGTGATCGATTTGGTTGACAGTTTTTCGATCAAAGGAGAGCCATGTTCCTTTGTGAATATCGAGACGTGGGAACCGCGCACTAGCTATGACAAAGTTTCGCCCCGCCGCAAAGTCGATTAGCCTGAGTCCGTTGCCGGATGTGTTGTCGTGCAGGCTGTGCTTTCCGACCACGCTACTAAAGACGTCCTCTCTTCCTAGCTTTGCGTTAAAATCGCCTAGGATAATTTTAACGTCGTGGCAAGGGCATTGCTCATACGTCTTGTCCAAGAGCTGGTAGAAGTCGTCCTTTGTCGCGTCGTCCTTCTCCTCGTGAGGGGCGTGAACGCATATTAGACTAATGTTGGCAAATTTAGCCTTGATACGGATAGTCATGAGGCGCTCGTTCGCATGCCGGAAACTCAAGACTTCTTGCCTAAGTCTGCCTCCAATGACAAATCCGCACCCGAATAGACGCTGTCCTTTTTGTCTGTAGCAATCGCCGTAGTAGACGTCGCAGTTTTTCATACTCCTTTTGCCCGGCCCATCCCATCGCACTTCTTGGATGGCGGTAATGTCAGCTTTGAGACACTCTAGGGTCTCCGCAAGTTGTTCGGCTGCACGTGGTTTGTAGAGGGACCTAACATTCCATGTGCAAACACGAAGATCGTTGTCCTTTTTACGTTTGCATGGGTCATCAACAGTAAGATCATCCGTATCCGAGGCTGTTGGTTGCTTCGTAACCAAAGGTTTTTTACGTGGTAGGGAAGTTAACCCGACGGCACAACCCCCAACTTGGAGGGCCAGATCCTTTTTTTTGTACCCCTAGGACAAGAGGCCGGATACATCGATGTCAGTAACCCACTGAGGGGATACGAGCGCTGCCGTTGGCCCATTAAGGGTACATCCGCCACCATCTCTTTTTCAATACCCTGACGTATTATTGAAAATCCTTACAGACCTCAGCTCCAAATATGTTGAAGTAGCTCCGGTAAGGTATCCGCTGGTCTGTAGACGTCACCGTTGATTCCATCGAGAGAATTCATCCGCCGCACGTCCTCCTTCTGAGGACCTCTTGCTAGACTTCTGAGACGCATATTTCAGCCAATCAGGTCAACAAGAGATGCCTCGTCCGGTTAGACATATGCGCGCTGAAGTTCACCCAGATGTGCTTACGCAGGTCTTAGTGTTCAGCTGCACATACATATATCGTCAGACTCAGCATACGCTCATCGTTAGTTCACTATCAGATAGCTATCCAGCGGGCATCGCGTGGAGGTGATGATGCGATTTTGCCCACCAGCCAGTAGTTGCTAGTAAAGTAAAATTTTACACATAAAACAAATACAACCGGCTGGCTACTACTCTTGATTTTATCCCCAGCAAAAAGTTACTGGCTGGGAATTTCGTGATGCCTAATTTCAGGCGGCGCAAAAACGAATGTTTTTTAATTATTTGTTGTTGCTGTCACTGCGTGGTTGCTTGGTTCCTAGATATATGTTCGTATAAAATCGGCTGGCTTTGGCTGGCTGGCAAATCGTTTAAATGAACGATTAGCTGGCTAGGTTTAAAAAAAACACGGCAAGTATAAAAAAAACTATGGCCTCTGAACGACTTTTTGGCTTTTTATGCAATTCGTCAACGATCCCGTTATCATCTTTCCTGATCATCCCTTGAAGTTTGTATTTAAGGTGAAATTAAGGTTAATTGCATCTCGTCAGTTGGTTCCTTTTAGCGAAAAGGACTTTCATAAACATATATTTACAGAAAATCCAGGACCTGAATTAAGGACTTTATTTCCTTAGAGATAGCGTACAATAAGTACTTTTCATACAAACTAAATCCGATACTTACAGTTACTTACTTTCTAGTAGGCATAAAGAAATCCTAACTACAAATCGATGCAAGTCCTCAACCTGGGAAGGATTAATCTAAGAGCTCAAGTGTGCCATAAAGCTTTGTCAACAATTATCTGCCACTCACACCAAATTTCTTACATAAGCATTGTTCAATCAATCCAAAGGACACCGCAAATACTCATCGGATTCAGTAAAGAATACTTTCCATCATCCCCTGAACACAACTTGTAGCAATTTTCACCAAACAAGGACTGCAATAAATGCCGATTTCCGAGAAACAAATTCCTACGCCTTCAGCACATAATCGCTTGCATCTTGCTTGCTGAAAGCAACCCCTGTACGCACACACGACTACGTGTGGAAATACTGAGATGAGGACACATTTTTCTAATAGAAAAAACAACTAAGCCGCTTGGCAGAACTGAAATAATTTATCGTCGGCGGTAGGCTATGTGTGAGACACTACGACGCATACCCTCGCGACCGGCAACAGCTCAACCAGGTAGCGACTCTACATTCCTTATCGCTGGACTTACCTGTGCTCCAAGGGTAGCCACGCCGGAAAGCGAAAAAAAAAAATTAAACATCCAACCACCACCACCGACCTCTAATCATGCATTACCCTCTCTCGAACAACAGAACACACCAACAACGATCATGCACTATTCAACCACACACCAAACACACACACACCTAGTGGGGTGTCGTCGGCGAAAGTAGGAAAATATCAATTTTTTCTGTGCATGTATGGATCCAGCACGCCTGGCGTGCTGCTTTTACCCCTCCGCACTGCTGCGCCGCGTGTCTTGTTTGGAACGGCCGCCTCGTCGTGCGTCGCATGCAATATCAGGCAACGTAATGTTGTGCTGTTTTTGTTGTCATGTGCCGTATGAGTTCGAGTTCGGGTTGTGCGATGCGCATGCGCTAGCGTTTCATGTTTTTTGTCGCAAAGCAGAGTGATTCAGTTGTTCTTGAAATCCTGACGTATTAAATTCATTGCTTGCTGCTGACGTTTTATTATTTATTGCTTGCGGTTAATAAACAACGTTTTGTCAGTTTTTGGTTTCATATACGCGCATACATTTTTAATGGTCCGCTAATCCTTCATGAAGGTCGCGGGGGTAAGGAGTTTGCGTTTCATAAAATTGGGAAAATGACGCACACCGAGGGAGCCGAAACCGAGTACAACAAAACGTCATCGGTTCAATCCCTGTCACTGATACACGAGGTTAAGAAGTACGAGGTGCTGTACAACCAACAATTGGCCGGGTACACGGACGTGCCAAAGAAGGAGCAGATATGGGACGAAATACACGAGGTGTTGTTCCCGAACTACCCGCATATGAGTGAAAAAACTAAAAATGTTATAAGTGAGTTCGACTTTGGAGGCTAACTAGGGGCCATAACAGAAGTTTACTATGGTTGCTAGGACGCACAGTGCGAAAACGCTGGAAGTACTTGCGAGACGCCTTGGTCAAGAATACCAGATTGAGAAGTGAAGACGAACTGTACGAGAAGAAGAAGCAAAGCCAGCTAATGGAAGAAATGCAGTTTTTGGTGCCCTACATCAAAATGCCACGGTAAGTTGTGATCGATCTAGCGTCTAGGTACTCTAGCCGCCTAGTTACTCAATGTGACGTTTTAGGGTCAACATAGATCTACCAGGGTAAGGCGCCTCTATATTAGGCCTAAACTATAAGATATGTTCTTTTAAGAATTTTGAGAGCTAGGACGACCTTTGTAGGACTTTTTGTGCCATACATTGGAAGTATAAACTTCATATTTCTGAAACAGTAAGCCTAAGTGCTTAGTATTTAGAATCCTTATAATGCTTTTGGTGCTCAGTCGCTTAATGGCTTAAAGTACATCACACATTCAACAGCATTTACATTCAGATTTTGGGGCAAATAGCATATAAAGGGTCTAGTTTCTCGCAACCGTGGAAAAATTGTTTGGTGTTTTCTGGGATTCGAACATTGAACCTAACGCGCAGTTGTCCGACATACTAACCACTGCGCCACGGCGCCCATATACTCAGTAGCAGGTGTGGCTTAAAGTTAGCCTTGCGTCCATATTAGTGACAATGAACTTTATAACCATAACTCTCTTGTTGCTGATAAGCACCACCTCTGTTTCTTTCCTCTGCAAGTTTTAGACCCATGTATGTCAGCTATTCTCAAACTGTTCTGAGCTTCGTTGTGGCATAGCATTGCTATGTCGTCAGTGAGGCTAATTATCTTTGATGGTTTCAGGGTTCTGAATCGGATGTCGTTTCACAGTAGTGGCCCTTGAACGGAACCTTGGGAAGACCACACCACACGTAACGTTATACTGCCTCGTTCCATAGCGGTGTCGCACAGTAGTACCCTGTTTCTGAAATAATCTGCAGGTAGTCCTGCATTTATTGGCGCAGGGAGTCTGAAAGATATTTTTGACGTTCGTGTGATGCTGGCACAGAACTGCTTATTCCCGCCCATCTATCGTTTTTCTTTGATGGCTAATCTTGCCGTCTACTTCATTGATGACGTTGATCGTGCGTCCCCAGCCTTGCTTTTGATGCCCTCCAGTATTTTGTTTATGTCTAACATGCATAGAGGCCTTAACGAGAAAGGATCCTGCGGTGGAAAGATCAGTCTTTGTTTCCACTGATCCGGAAATACTCTTTCTCTAAGGCACGTGCTGTAGATGTCTGCAAAAATGTGCGGGTCCTATTCGCGGATACATACTATTGACACCAGGCACTTTTGGTTGCCAATTTTTGTGCACACCCAGAAACTATATTCCGTACAGGGGGAATAGGACTGCGACTACATTTTGCAAAAATGCAGCAGACGCATTGTATGGATGCTTATGTCTAATGGTGATACGGTGACTGTATACTGAGTTACTGCCTTCATTGTCTTCTCCAGTTGTGAGCTAGTAAAAACCTGAAAGTAGAGAACAAAAGGGAAAACGTTATTCTGCCTCCCTGTATCACCCCGAGTTCAGTATGAATTTAAGAGTGTCTTTGTTAAAGAAGGACATTTTGCTGGTTCAGCTTATACTTGGACATTCGCATAGAAAATAGGCAGAGCTCTCCTCATCTGCCTGCGTCGCCACAGTCTCTACAATGGTCTCTAGTACTTCAGTACTAGTATTTATTCTACTTAGGTTGTTTCTACGATGCGATACGATGATTGGGGCCCAAGTGCACTGCCACCCATAAGATCTATTGTGCTGGCCCAATGGTGAACCAGAATTAAAAATTGAGGCTCTTGATAAACCTCAATAATGTCTTTGGTTCAATGTTCCAGGTATCCGCTGGGCCCAACGACACCCGCGTTCGATGGAGTCATCGTTTCTTTGCGGCCCCTGGGCATTCACAAAGAAATGTTCTGCTGTTTCTCTTTCTTCTTCGCAGAGTCTGCACATGGCCGTATCTGAACTTTACTTACTTAGATCCTTTAACCCCTCGGGGGGCATAGGGTGTTAACCACGCCTGCGCGCCATCTTATGCTGCCTCCAACTCATTCCTAAAGAACTCGATTCCTCCTCAACTGTTCTGCGCCACGTTTGCCTAGGGCGTCCCGCTGCCTGCCTGCCTGGGTGAGCGGATTCCACTGCATGGCGTATTTCGCAATGGAGTTGTCTTCGCGTCGTAGGGTGTGTCCAATCCATTGCCACTTTCTTCTTCGTATAGTAAAGCTTATAGGTTCTTGGCCCGTTCTCAGATAAAGTTGTTCGTTAGAGATGCGGTTCGGCCAAAAAATCCTCAAGATGATTCTTAATCATTTGTTTACACAGACTTGCAGCTTGCGTGTGTTAATGGTGTCCACCTTCCAAGTACTGCACCCGTAAAGCAGCACTGATTCTACGTTGGAGCGGAACAGTCGCAGCTTGGTTCTTAAGCTGATAACATTACTTCTCCAGATTTTAGATAGCATTCCGAACGCAGCTTTAGCCTTCCCGATTCTGCTGCACACATCCAGTTTGGTGCCACCGCGATTAGTCAAGACCACACTTCCTAAATAAAAAAAGTTATCAACTTTCTCGACTTCCTGTCCGGCAATGAAAGTTGAGCGCGGTTGTTAGAAGAAGTGCTCAGGGCCTTTGTTTTGGCTGTGTTTATTTTTAGCCCCACTTTGTTTGCCTCAGCTTCTAGATTTTGGACCATCAGATGAAGATCCATTATCCGACGTGAAAGTAGACAAACATCGTCAGCGTAATCTAGGTGTTTAAGGTAAGATGTCATAGTCCAACGAATTTCATAGTTGCCTTCCGTCAATGCTGCACGGAGTACATCGCTGATAACTATCAAAAACAATAGTGGTGACAGTATGCACCCTTGACGTACTCCACTTTGGACTTCAAAATCCTCCGACACCTTACCATTGTGCACGACGTGACACTTACCGCCCTCGTATGTAGCCTTGATAATAGCTATAAGCTTTTCTGGGATGCCTCTCCTGCGCAAGGCCAACCAGATAGCATCTCTATTCAATCTGTCGAATGCTTTCTCGAAGTCGATAAACAGTAAATGTAGCGGAGACCTATACTCAACGCATTGCTCGATAATGATCCGTAAGGTGTTTATGTGGTCGATGCAGGAGGATCCAGCGCGAAAGCCTGCCTGTTCGACATCGAGAGTTGAATCTAAATGTTCTTTAATTCGTTCTAGAATTATTTAAGCTATTATTTTAGCCACGGCTGGAAGAATACATACCATATACCTCTCCAGTTACCGCAATCCATCAAGTTTCCCTTCTTTGGAAGTTTAATGATCATCCCCCTTTTCCACTCCTGTGGAAATTGTTCGCTATCCCAAGCTCTCCGTATTAGCGGATGCAGCAAATCTGCCGATGTATTTGGCACCGCTTGAAATAGCTCGGCAGGGATGCCATCAATTCCCACCACCTTGTTCTTCTTGAGGGACTTGATTGCTGTTATTATCTCGGTTTTACTGGGAGGTGCGGTGCGAATTCGGGAATTTGTTGCTTCGAACTGCTCATTCGAATTCAAGATCATACCGCTATCGTCTAAGTGATTTAGCAATGTAGCAAAATGTTCTCTCCATCTAGTGAGCTGATCCTCATCCGAAATCAGAAGGTTACCGTCTAGACTCTTCACTGGATGTTGTTTGGAGTTTCGACCACCAATGAGCTCCTTAGTGATGTTGTAAACAGTCCTATTGTCGCACATGCTCGCTGCTTCTTCAGCCCTTAAAGCCTGTGAGTTGACATATTGACGTTTGTCACGTCTCACACTGCGCACTTCCTTCTTCTTCGCACGGTATTGGGCTTCTAGCTGGGTTCTGTCTACTGCTGAGGCCGCTGCAATCCGAGCCTTGATTGCTGTAGGCTCATCGATCCGTTTTCAGGTGCCTGTAGAAAGCCATGTGCGGTGGTGTTTCTGCTTTTTACCGACATACGTGCGTGCCCCAGTCGCAAAAGCATTTTTCACAGCACTCCAGTGGTCATCCATGTTCTCTATGCTGCTGATTGCTTCTGCTTCTAAGGCAAGATGGCCCCTGAACTGTTGGCGCACTTGGGGAACCTTGAGCCTGTCGATATTAAACCTGGTGATGTTAAGTAGGTTTGAGCGGTTGCTGTTGACGGATGCAGTACAAAGGCGTAAATGAGCTACCATAAGATGGTGATCTCGTTCTAGTCCGACGTCAGCTCCACGCCTGCTTCGGACGTCCAGGAGACAATTTCTAAAGCGGCGACTGATCGCAATGTGGTCGATCTGGTTGGATGTTCGTTGCCTATCAGTAGAGACTCCGATGACTAGGCGGTTGGTATTGCAGAAGTCCACAAACCGCTCACCGTTATCATTACGGTCTCCCACGCCGTGAACTCCCATCACGTGCTTAAGCATGGTGTTGTCGCTACCCACCTTGGCATTGAGATCTCCCATCACCATTACGATGTCCCCATTAGGCGTTTGGTTGTAGGCGGCGCCTAAGTGGCTATAAAAATCATCCTTTTATCCTCAGTCGCGTCTAGAGTCGGAGCATAGCACTGTATGATGGTAATTTTTCTAACTCTACTCTGGAACCTAGCCGTCAATATCCGGTCACTATGGGGTTTCCAGGATATGAGGCTACTACGTGCTGCTGGAGTTAGCATGAGTCCTACTCCGGAACTCTGTGCACTTCCAGCTGGTTTACCAGAGTAGAGCATGACAGTGCTTTTTGTTGGGGAGATGAATTCCCCAGCATCGAACCATCTTATCTCGCTCATCCCTAAGATGTCTATTTTATACCGTGCGAATTCGCGTTCTAATTGGAGGAATCTGGCGTTATAAGGCCCTTCTTTGAAAGAGCCCATGAGGGTCTTAACGTTTCAGAATCCGATCGTTGTCCGTGTCCGATAGCCAAAGGTCGTCATCAAATTATCCGTCCGTATCCGAGGCGTTGGTTTCCGTTTCGGAGCAAGATTTGTTTTTACGGTTGCGGCTCGCTGGGCCACAGACCAACCGACACTTATCCTGTTTTTTGGCGCAGGGAGCTCGCCATTCGTCCTCTCCCGTTAGCAATTTCCGAAGAAATCCCCAGATGGCACCACGAGGAGGTGGGAGTAGGGCTTACTAACAGAGCGTCGCTCCCTGCCAGCCCACATACCTAACCTAACCTAACAGAGCTGCTAGGTTTTTGGATGCAGTGGCTCTTTCTCGTTACTTAGCGGACCAACACCTATCGGGAGATGCTGCCCCTACGAGGCCTTTGTTAGTTGTTTGCCATCCGTATCTGAAGGTTTCATTTTATTTAGATGGTACCTGAGTGGACGTGTCCGGTTAGGTAGCCCGTTAGAGTTCGCAAATCGTCTTTGCTTAGTTCAAGTAGCTTGCTGGCTCTATTTCTGTTGAGGTTTATGAACTTCTTCGCTTGTCCTAGGCCCTTTTGGTTGGTCCAGTGTTCGGCGAGTCCTTTAGCTTCCCATTTTGTTACTGTGGAGTCGATATCACTGGGTTGTACCCCGAAGTAGGGTTCAGGTCTGATGAGTGGGCGCCTCTCCTCGCCAGGCAGTCTGCTCGTTCGTTCCCCTCAAAATTTTCGTGTCCAGGAATCCATGCTACGGTAACCTGATTTGTGGATGCGAGGTTATCAAGGACCCTACCGTATAGGAATTAAGGGCCCTTAGCGCTGCCTGGTTGTCTGAATACATATAGATGCGGGTTCCGGTAGTGTTTCTCCGCAGGCATTCCCGAATACATAGTTCTATCGATAAGATGGTAGGCGATTTACCAAGCGCTGCCGCACGCTAAAAGTTGGGACCATAGACCCTAGCTTTGTTACTGCCATTTTTCAATTTGGAGCCATCTGTGTACCAGATTTGTGCGTTGGGTGGTGTCTTGAGACCTCTGCTTCTCCATACTTGGCGGTCACGAATGACCACTTGGAGAATCGAAATCTCTTGAGCATCGTATGTGGAATCTTAAAGACTGGGTTGTTTTGGACGTTTTCAAGAATCCTCAGATGGCCTGTGAAAACGCCGGTTTCAGTTTTTGTATCTGAGGTAGCCTAAGAGCACTTAGCATAGCTACTTTCTTTCTGCACTGTGAGATGCAGCGGCGTAAGATTAGGTATTGTACCTAATACTGCCGTCGGGCACGACACAGGCTAATCGGTGTAGTCGATTTAGCTGTTCCAGTGCTTTGATCTGCTTTGTTTTAGGCTAACAGATCATTGGTCTGACGATTGTGCTGTACACCCAGTTGATCATCTTGGGCTTCAGACCCCATGTTTTACCATAGAGGCGTTGGCACATAAACATTGCCCTCGTCGCCTTGTTGATAAGTGAGTGATTTAAGTGAGAGTTTCAGTTAAGCTTTTTGTACAGGATTATTCAAAAATATTTTGCTTCCCCTGTAGGGCTGATGGGGGTCTTTTTCAGTGAGATTTGCTTCAGGTCGAGCTTCCTCTTCTTAGAAAAGAGTACAAGGATAGTGTTTCCAGTGTTGATGGTTAGGCCCTTGGTTCTATACCATTTTGAGATCAGGTTGATGGCACCTTGCATCATTTCCATGACGTTTTTGAATTTTCCCACAAGTTTGATGACGACATCATCTGCGTATCCCTGTACTCTGTGACCAGATTTGTTTAGTAGCTCTAGGAGTTTGTCTATAACTAAGGTCCAAAGCAGAGGAGACAGTACTCCCCCCTGCGGACAACCTCTGGTGGCTATAATAGTTTTCAGCGATCCTCCACACTCTAGCTTACTTTTTTTGCTTTGTAGCATGGATAGAATCGAGTTTATGATAAGGGGTGCGATACCTTTTCTAGTCATAGCCTTGTTTATCGCTTCATACGAAGTGTTGTCAAAGGCTCCCTGTATGTCAATAAAGGCACAAAGGGCGGTTTCTTTTGCAGCCAGGGTTTTGTTAATTTGTGACACCAGGCTGTGAATGGCGGTCTCTCTGGATTCGTTCTGGCTAACGAAGATACATATTAAATGTGCTAATTGTGGTCTGCTAAACTCGAAGATTATTGGAAAAAAAAGTGACATTTTCAACCATCGACTGGTCCAGTCTGGTGCCATTTCTTCTTAATTTGTCCATCATCTCGTCGGCATACTTGCTCCTGTATCCCAGGAGTCAGTATATTAATGTTGTGGCCTGCAGTGATGACCTGCATGACCTAGCTATCTTAGTCGATGAATGTGAACTTTTCTGGCTAAGTCGATGTCCTTGTATAAGCCGAATAGTTCGGCATTGTACCTTCGCCTCCACTCGGGCGTCACTGGGCCGATTTCACTTGTATTACTTAGAGCTATTTCCCCATCTGTAGTAGCCAATTTTACATTTTCCGAAATACAGGGTGTATCACTGAACATATTGTTAATTCCTTGATTTAAATTTTCAACGGCCTTGTATAGTTTATTGTACATTTTAGACGACTGGCGTAACCTAGAAAGAAGAAACTAAACATTTAAGCAGAGGACTATAGAGGTGAACTTATGTAGAATTTTTATTTTGGTAGTATAAGGTGCAGCAAGAAAGTTTTTTATTATTTGCTTAATTTAAATTTCGTTGTATAATACATACATATGAAGCTTACCACACCTTTTCAAACGCACGGGATTGACGGTAACAAACGAAACTTTGAATACCTATTGATATCCTTGCAGATAGAAAAGTGTTTTACATTACGAGTACCTCTTCAACCAGCTTTCGTATTTCCTAAAGACGACCGAGCTTTAGGCGTCTAGAAGCACGTTTACAGAAACAGTGTTCTACCAAGTATTGACAACCCCTTCGATTCTTTAACATACCTAGTTCAGCTGTTGTATTATACAATACAAAGCAAGAGAGATCAAGAGGTTTTGGTGCAAGGAACTCAAGACAGTTTGTTATGTCTAACTAATGACTTCATTGACAAAAGGCGCTCAGTTGCATGGGCATTTGATAGCCTTGTAGAAAATGGATATATTATATTATATTAGATAGTGAGTAAAAAAATCATTAATACGAATTACGAAAAAGGTTGAAGAGGGAGGATTTTTGAGGAACATCACCATCAACTACCAGATCAGATTAAATTCCCTATTTAGGATCCCTTCGTTCACCAAAAACCACTTCACTTACGAGTGTAGTTTCTTGATGTATAAGATTTCTTTTCAGTTTCAGAAAGAATAAACAAGAAGATACGAACGCCACGTACTATCACGAAAGCAATCATTCCCCGGATTTTCACAATTTCATAAACGACACAACAAATGATTTGACATTCAAAGACGACCCCAATGAGTCACAAATTCAACTTGGTGACGATGATGTGATCTCCAATGAAGCCCTCTATCCGGCTGTGTGCCTTACAACGTCTGAGTCCGAGTCCGCTGAAGTAGAATGGAAGAACAGATACTGCATCTCAACACCAAATGATTTCAGATCAAGTTATAAAATTCCAAAGATTGACGACCCGGAGTCAAAGCCCAAAGACGAGTTTAAACGTGAGTCTAAGTTTAAACCTGAATCCGAGTTTAAACCTGAAACCGAAGCATATGTACCGCGAAAGAGAAAGCATTCCGGCTTTGATGCTGAATGTCAGGCGAAGATTGTACAACTTGTAGGACGTTGCAACACAGAATCACAAGATGAGGATCGAATGTTTCTGCTGTCCCTTTTGTCGGATTTTAAAAGAGTTCCAATACACAAGAGGCTTAAGGTCAAGTCGGCCTTTGTTACGGCTCTAGCCGATGCCTTAGACCAAGTAGAGGATGCGTAGATGTAGATAAAATGTTAAAAACAGGCAATACCAAATGATAATTCCGAATCTGAGTGAGATATTCAAAATATACGAGTTTGGTGTTAATAAATTCATTGTAATATTTATGTCTTAATTATGTCTTTAGTTGTTATTTTGTACGATATTCGAATAGAGCACCTACTGTTGCTTCAAAATACGAGAGCCCGTCAAGTTTATTTATTGAAAAGAAGAAATGTGAAAGTAATTGTTAAACTAAACGTAAGAATATATGGTAATTTATGAAAATGTTTTGATGTTTATTGTAACTTCTTAAGACGAGGAAGGGGTTGGCCACGAAATCCCGCCCCACAAAATTAGGTTCACGAAATTTTGACGGACAGAATCTCGCATAACATAACTTTTTGTTTTTTGTTTGTAATTTGCGTGCACCCAAGGGGTTATGAATACCCTTCAAATGTTTTTACACAGCGCAGGCGTTGGAAAGGATAGATAGAGAGACAGAAAGACTTGGTTTCGTGGTTTGAAATTCAGTTGTTTATGTTTCAGAAAATCTCCGGGTGTGGTGTCCAGATAACTGGGGAGATTTTTTATTTTTTTTTATCTTTGCTTCTGATTCACAGTATTTTTTTCCCGACTACCGATGTCATAGACAAATCAATCCAACAGAGTGAACAATTTTTCCAGCCATATAAGAATCAGCAAGCAACGTTATACACACAAAAGTTAATCATGAGTGAGCAGAATGTATAGTGTATCCCCTTGTGGGTCCTAGGGCCTCTACTACGCCTACGCGCCATCGTGTACGGTTTCTGGCAATGCGTCTGAGTTCTCCACAACTTTTCCCCAACTGCCGTGCCTCCTTCTCGACTGTTCTGCACCATGTTTTCCTTGGACCGCCAGGTCTTCTGCCATCCTTCTGCCAGTTAAAGGGTTCCATTGCATAGTATGGTTCGCTATGGAACTGTCACCCTTTCGGAACGTGTGACCAATTCACTGCCACTTCCGTCTTTGGATGGTTATGCCTATTGGTTCTTGATCCGTTCTCTCGTAAAGGTGTTGGTTAGAGATACGATTGGGCCAGAAAGTCCTTAAGGTATTGCGCAGGTACCTATTAACAAACGTTTGCAGCTTTCTGGTGATAGTAGTGGTCACTCTCCACGTGGTGCAACCATATAACAGCACGGATTCAACGTTGGAGCGGAACAGTCTTATCTTGGTGCTCAAACTGATTGCATTGCTTCGCCATATTTTGGACAACATACCGAACGCGGACTTTGCTTTGGCGATCCTGTTGACTATATCCAGTTTGGTTCCACCATCGGTCGAGACAATACTCCCAAGATACTGGAAATCCTCTACTCTCTCTACCGGTTGTCCAGCAATGCATATTTGAGTCGATGAGTTAGTTCCAAGGCTCATCATTTTAGTTTTTGCCGTATTAATTTTCAGCCCGCCTCCCTCTCCACATCTGCTATCATTTGGTGGAGGTCCATAATTCTGTGGGGGAGTGAGCATACATCGTCAGCGTAGTCAAGATGTTTCAGTTGAGATGTAAGAGTCCATCGAATTCCTCCGTTTCCCGTCGACAAAGCTGCATGAAGCACATCGCTAATCACCAATAGGAATAATATTGGTGAAAGGATACAGCCTTGTCTTACCCCACTTTGGATCTCAAATTCCTCAGACAACCTCCCCCTGTGCAGAACGTGACATTTGGAGCCTTCATATGTAGCTTTGATAATAGCAATTAGTTTATCGGGAATACCTCTCCTGCGTAAGGCACTCCAAATAAACTCCCTGTTGACACTATCGAACGCCTTCTCAAAATCGATGAACAGCAGGTGCAGCGGCGATCGATATTCAACACACTGTTCGATGATAATCCGCAGGGTGTTGATGTGGTCGGCACAGAAGGATCCAGAGCGGAAACTTGCTTGTTCGGCATCGAGTGTGTCTTCGAGATGTTGTTTTATTCGCTCAAGGATGATTTTAGCTATTATCTTAGCTGCAGCAGGCAGTACGCTGATACCCCTCCAGTTTCCGCACTCCATTAAATTTCCTTTCTTAGGAAGCTTGACGATCATTCCCTTTTTCCACTCATTAGGAAAGCTCTCAGCTTCCCAGGCTCTATCTATAAGTGGAAGCAGAAGCTCAGCCGATGTTGTTGGTGCTGCTCGTAAGAGCTCTGCTGGAATACCGTCAAGTCCTACCGCCTTGTTGGTTTTGAGTGCCTTGATCGCGGTAATGATCTCATCTTTACTGGGAGTCGTGGTGCGTATTCGGGAACTTCTCACCTCGGGCATCTCAGTCTGATTTGGGAGCATATCGCTAGCGAATACACGGTTCAAAACCGTAGCAAAATGCTCTTTCCATCTCTTGAGCTGGTCCTCATCCGAAATGAGCAAGGAGCCGTCTAGGCTTTTCACTGGGTGTTGGCTGGAGCTGCGACCACCTGTCAGCTCTTTCGTGATTCTGTAGACAGTCCTGCTGTCGCACCTCCGTGCAGCTTCTTCTGCTTCTGTAGCCAGCGCGTTGATGTAGTTGCGCTTGTCACGTCGTACGCTACGCTGAACTTCTCTCATCTTCATGCGATATAGGGACTCTAGCTCGCTTCTCCCTGCTGCTGGGGTAGCTGCAACGCGAGCTTTCAGCTGTTTTCGTTCGTCAATCCGTCTCCAGGTATCCTCGGAAAGCCACGCCCTATGTCTTCCCTGCGATCGACCGACAATTCTTTCAGCACCAGATGTAAAAACATTTTTCACAGCACACCAATGGTCTTGGATGGTTGCGGGCATTGAGCTGCTGATTGCTTCCACACCTTGCGAAAAGTGCTCCCTTAATTGTTGCCGCACTGAGGGATCACTAAGTCTATCGATGTTGAACCTGGGCATTTTTGTGTTGTCGTGGGATCTTCGAACTGCAGCAGTGCGTAGTTGGAGAGTAGCTATCATAAGATGGTGATCACGTACTATCCCCACATCTGCCCCTCGCCTGTTTCGGACGTCCAGGAGACTACTTCTAAAGCGGCGGCCGATTACATGTTTGAGCCCTTCGTTCTCGTTGCCTACCTTGGCATTCAAATCCCCCATCACTATGACAATGTCTCCATTTGGTGTTGTGTTGAAGACGGCACTTAAGAGGTTGTAGAAGCTCTCCTTTTCGTCCTCAGACGAACTATTCGTTTTCTTTTACTTTTTCACTTATGTGCCTGTTATGAATCACAACTCAACTTGGTTGTGTTGTCTTTCACACAACTCAACTTGAATACAACCTTACTCATATTTGGAATTATGGAACACAACCATTTTCAGTTGAGCTAATGCAGCCAACTTGAAATACGAAAGTGGCAAATTAACAATGACATTTGAATATATTGAATATTGAAAAGTATCTAACCGGTAATCTCTTTAATTGTAAACGAAATGCAGAAATGGAAAGCAGTTTTGAGCTATTTCTTGATGACGGCCATGAATAGAAAGACGCTACTAATCTTTCTGATTGTCGTTGGCGTTTGTCGCTTTTCGACGATCATCGTTTTATTCATAGCTACGGCCTGCTGACCGTTAAACATTACTAAGCAATTTGTTTGTCGTGAAGAATACTATTATAACTCTTTCACAGTGAAAAAGTTATGAAATTGGATTCGTTCTACATCTGAAGAATAAAACGACAACCGTCGAAAAGCAACAAACGCCAACGATAATCAGGGTGAATGTTGCGCGCATCCGAAAAAGGATTTGCGATCATTCCAACCCTTCGGAGCTTCCAAATACATACCAAGCAAGTAAATATAATAATTCCCAAAGGTTCAATTCAAACATTCTATCATTCGAATCTATTAATAGATTCGCCAGTTATTTCATACCAAATGAATAATTTTTGTGTGGTTTTGACAGTTCACACAACCAAAACACAATTGAGTGTGTATCGTAATACAACCAAAATGCGCAGACATCTACACAGCCAACCAAAAATTTGCAGTTGGCTCGGATTGACAGATGACAGACAACTGGTTGTCTCAAAGTTGAGGTCGATAATACTAATTCTGTTTTTACAACCAAACTACAACAGAAGTTGTGTTCCATAATAGGGGCCTTAGCCTAGACCTACCAACTCCCAACCTTCACGTGGTGACCGCTGGGTGCCTAGTAGCTTGATCTGAGAAATAGGCAACCAACCCATTTGTAGAACTTGATGGAGAGAGAGAAGAGTGCTGTTTCTCTAGAGAGCTTCTTCTTGCTCCAGACGACAGCGGATTAGTTCCCTAGATGGAGTCAACGGTGGAGTCTACAGCTCCAGTTAGAAAGAACTTAGTGAATACCTTGGGCGAAAGGTAGGTGAAATCCTTACAGGTCAGTAAGGAATTTCCAATGTTAGTTAGGACTTTGGAATAGAGATGGTGGCGGAAGAGCCCCTAATGGCCCAACGATAGCGCTCACACTCCCGTAGTGAACTACAGGCACCGTTGTACCACTGCGCCCTAAGGGTATAACAAAAGGAATTGCCCCTCCAGTTTGAGGGTTGTGACGTTAAAATTGAATTGCCCGGATTTAACGGTAAAATAGGAAAGGAGAACGTCTTTGCTAGGACAGTCGATAAACACAGCTTACACGACGCCACGTCTGATAACGGGCCACGGCTAATTCCTATAGCAAGCACATAGTTTCCTCATCTCAATATTCACAAGCAAACATGGCGGTCCAATGATCATGTAACGATCAACCAAATTGATCATATTGCGATGGATGATGGACATGCCTTCAGTATTC
This sequence comes from Brachypalpus laphriformis, assembly GCA_945910035.1. NCBI lineage: Eukaryota > Metazoa > Arthropoda > Insecta > Diptera > Syrphidae > Brachypalpus > Brachypalpus laphriformis. The sequence goes on along the minus strand of OX246753.1, from coordinate 111,031,968 downwards.
TGGATGTGCGGACTTTCCTAGCAGCCAACATGGACTCAGACCATTACCTTGTTGTAGCCAAGGTACGAATGCGGATATCCCAAACTGAGCAACAAATAAGAATTACTATGAAAAAATGTACGGTCGAAAAGCTAGAATCGCAAGAGACCCCCAGAGTTTTTGCTGAACGCGTATCCTGCTGGCAGCATCAAGTACCGAAGAACAGTGTCAACGCTGCCACCATGCCATCAGAAATGCCGCAACTAATGTGCTGGGTATCGCATGACCAACACCGCTATACCCCTGGTTTAACAAAGAATGCCGGCGAATGCATGCAGCAAAATAAGAGGCATATAAAGCGGCGCTGCAAAGGAAGACGAGAGCTGCTCGTGAGCTCTACGAGCAAAAGAGATGGGAAGAACATCGGCTTCTCCGAAAGAAGAAGAAAGAGCATGAGAAGGACGCGATCGATGGTTGGTTGAGACCCAGGTTCACACCGAACTGTAGCGCCACCTAAGTAAGTAAGTAAGTAATGAACAGGGTGTATGGAGACTTTCTTGACTTTTGTCTGAGATATTATTTCGAACTTATTCGAATAACGGGTGATTTTATGTACATATGCACATACTACTTTGGGGGTGTCAACGGTGTAGCGGTAACCTCGTCAATTACCACGCTAATGGTTCATTGTTCAAATCCTGATGTTAGCAAGCGTTATTTATTTCTCATGAAATGTATAAAGTCAGTCCGATCATTTGCGAGAGCTTGTGTGAACACTACAGCAAAAGCATAACATTGGCAGTAGCTTGGTTATTTGGCTGGAAAAATTGTTCGCTCGGTTGATGATGATTTGCCTATGACATCGGTTATTGGGAAAAAAAGTACTGTGAATCAGAAGCAAAGACAAAAAATAACAAATATCTCCCCAGTTATCTGCACGCCACCCCCGGAGAATCATAAACATCTGAGCTTCAAGAACCATTACACCAAAAATCTTTCTCTCTCCAACGCCCGCACTGTGCGTAAACATGTTAAACGTATTCATAACTCTTTGAGTACCCGCAAATTATAAAAAAAAAAATATGCACATGCACACGACTAAAGGTTGTTATAAAAAAGTCCGTTCACCGACACGTATTGATTTATCGATACGACCACGCCATCGAGTTAGGTTAGGCATGCGGAATGCCTCATCGCTCACTGCAAAGGAAATTCAGCTTGGTGGGTAGGCTGTCCAAAGTCGGCTAAAGTATTGGAGTGAATACCATTACGAGGGAGAGTCGCGATCTTAAATGCACCGAACCTTGAGTCGGACCATGCTGCTTTCTTAGATGAAGTACTCGTAGATGCTGCCCTGAAAAAGCTTGCACAATTTTATTCTTTTGTTCTTATATGTGAGTTCAGTACTCACGTGAGCCTAGATGTTTTGACATGGGGATATGTGATTGTAGGAAACTGTAACGCGGATCAACGCCATAAATTGCTACCCCATTTTGCCACCGAGGGTTTCCGTAAACTCAAATATAAGCAAATAATTTTTGAACAAATTAAAAATAATACTCCTTCCTTATTATCTGTTGTTTTCTTAATAAAAAGTAACTTTTGATAAACCTTCAAAGCTTAATTTAGCTGCCATGCTTAATAGAAAGTTTCAAAATCACGATGACTTAAAAAACCCTTTCCCTTTTTCACCGCAATTATTCTTTTCTGGCAGGTCTTTGATAATTGAGAGTAGTGAGTAAGAGGCAGAAAATGCATTTTTTTTTTTTTTATAATTTGCGCGCACTCAAAGGGTTATGAATACCTTTAACATGTTTACACACAGTGCGGGCGTTGGAAAGGATGGAGAGAGAGAGAGAGAAAGATATTCATATATTTAATTGACATTTAACAGCTTGAGAGGCGTGATGATTGTGGTACTCCATTTCACCCATTACGCTATCTTGTTCAACCTTCCCTATCATACAATCCGTTTCAAGATTTGTAACTTTTTTGGACGTCTTTTTTTTTTCTCTCAAAATATAGTTTTTATTTGTTAGTTACAGTCTTTCCATAAAAATATATGTATGGCAAAGCTGAGTCGACCATAATGATATCCAAAATTCCTTGAGCGCGTGTGAATTACCTACCAAAAATAAATCAAAAAAAAAACTGTAGACCGACTACAGAATACAAAAATTTGTTAAAATTTTTCACTTTTTATTACTTTTGTCAAAGTTTTACGCCATCGCTTTTACAAAATTTCTCAAAAGCTTAATTGGCATTTGCAAATTAAAAAAAATTAGTTATGAATAATGAATTGACTTTTGCGAAAAATATATTTATTTATTTCTCATGAAATATAAATAAAGCCAGTCCGATTAATTCTGACGCCATTACACTGGCAGTAGAGTGGTCATATGACTAGGAAAAATACTGTGAATCATAAGAAAGCAACGACAAAATAACAAAACAATTCTCCCCAGTTATCTCGACGTCTCCCTTGGAGTTTCTTTTTAAGTCCAATATCAATTGTGCTTCAAACCAGTACACCAATCTTTCTCTCTCTCTGATGTAATTGCTTTCAAGAGATAATACGAATAAGAACGCACTCCTAACACCGTTACATGAACACAGTAACCTATGTATTTACATTGGTGCAAATGAAAAAGCAACACATGGTGGCTCTCTTTAAAATCAGAACTAACTTGAACAGTACTATTAATTTCTGGCTTCCATCTTCAATCACTGCCCGAACACAATGGTGAAGCTTAAGCTGAAGTACGTCGCGCTGTCAAAGTTAAATACACACACATCCAATACTGCGAACACAATGTGAAGCTGAAGCTTGCCGCTGAAGTAGAAGTGGAGCTAACTTCAGCTTCACTGCACCGGGCATTTTTAACATTTCCATACAAAACAAAAAAATTAAAGATATTGCACATCAGTAAAGAGTAAAATTAATCAATCTAGTAAAAAGGAACAATATTCTGTGCGATTTGAGTAAACCTTACTATAAAAATATAACAAAAAAAAGCCAAGGTGTGAAAAAAAAAATTCCGAAGTTTTTGAATTTCCAACAACAAACACCCGCGCAGCTCTTCGCCATTGTGTTCGTACTCAGCTTCGTCAGTGCGCGATTTTTTGACAGCGCTACAGGCGTATAGTTTCAGCTTCACCATTGTGTTCGGCCAGTCAGGCATACTCAGCATCAGCACAGCACCACCACATTATTCATTAAATCCACTGCATTGGTTTCCTGAACGCGCTCATTAAACTCTCGCACAACACCCCGTCTGTTTTCTCTCGCGTACACAGCACTTTAATTCTCTTTCATCCCTCTCTCTTCTTTGAACCTTATTCTCGCTCGTTATTTACTCATACATCTTTACTTCTTCGCATCATACATCATTTACACAAGAACAGAGCGAATGAATTTAGTCATAAAACGCGTTCAAAGTATAAAGGGGTGCTATAGTCGCACTCGCAGGTGCTGGAATTAATATTTATTCTGTTGACAGTAAAGAACATTGTATGTAAAAATGTACAGGAGAAAAACGCCATTCTGGTGTGATTTGTGTGACATGTATTTCTCGGCGCGTAGAAATTTGGTGAGACACACTAATTGTACGCACAAAAATTTAAACTTCAACTGCAAAATATGTGGAAAAGAATTTAAAAGAGTTGATAATTTAAATAAGCACTGCAGGAACTTACATGGCCTGCAAGATCAGCCGTCTATACAGAAAAAAGGGTAAGACATTCTAATACTTTTTTAAAAATATACGTACCATACATATGCATAATTATTTTTGCGAATTTGACTGATATTTGGAGGCGTGGCGTGGAAGGTGGAAGGACTAGAGCTGCTTACGAGCTCTACGTGCGCAGGAGAAAAGAGGAACATCGTCTTCTCAGAAAGAAGAAAAAAGAGCATGAAAAGCGCTCGATCGAGGAAATTGAGAGACTTTATTGCAGGAATGATGTTCGAAAATTTTACCAAAAGGTAAAAAGAACATGCCAGGGTTTCAAAGCCAGAACAGAAGCCTGCAGGGACGAAAATGGCAACATATTAGTAGAATCGCAGTCGGTGCTGAGGATATGGAAGGAACACTTCTGCAGACTGTTAAACGGCGATGACGACCAATATTCCGCTGTCAGGCTGAATGAGCCATTCCACAGTGACGATGGCAGTCAAGATTTCCATCAACCCGATCAGAATGAAGTGTGGATAGCGATATATAAACTCAAATCCAACAAAGCTGCTGGAGCCGACGGCCTTGCCGCTGAACTTTTCAAGGCAGAAGGAGATGAGTTGGTAAGGAGCATGCACCAGCTCATCTGTAAAATCTGGTCGGACGAAAGTATGCCCGATGAATAGAACCTCAGCATCGTTTTCCCGATCCTAAAGAAAGGAGACCCTCTAAACTGCGCCAATTACAGAGGTATAAATCTCCTCAACATCGCATATAAGATCCTGTCTGCCGTATTATGCGAACGCCTAAAACCGATCGTCAACAACCTGATAGGTCCTTATCAGTGCGGTTTCAGGCCGGGAAAGTGACCAAATATTCACACTACGGCAGATCTTGGAAAAAACCCATGAATATAAAATCGATACGCACCACCTCTTCATAGATTTCAGAGTTGCCTATGATAGCGTGTACAGAGACGAGTTGTGCAGAGCAATGTCTAGTCTTGTCATCTCTGCCAAGCTCGTCCATTTGTGCAGAATGACGATGGAGAACTCTCGCTGCTCTATCAAAGTCGGTAAGAACATCACCGAACCATTCGATGTCAGGAAAGGTCTTAAACAAGGTAACGCGCTATCATGAGATCTCTTTAATATAGTACTTGAGAGAATTGTACGAAACTCACAAGCCAACACCGGAGGTACAATCTTTTACAAGTCTGTACAACTACTCGCTTATGCCGATGACATTGACATAATCGGAAGAACTCAGCGGGCCGTCAATAGGGCATTTACGAGTATTGAGATCGAGGCAGCAAAGATGGGTCTAGCGGTCAATGAAAGCAAAACAAAATATATGCTGTCTACAAAAAAGGACACCCAACATCGGCGTGTTGGACAGAACGCCACAATACTTACTTACTTAGATCCTTTAACCCCTCGGGGGGCATAGGGCGTCAACCACGCCTGCGCGCCATCTTGTTCGAAGTTTTGCAACGCGTTTGAGCTGCCTCCAACTCATTTCTAAAGAGCTCGATTCCTCCTCAATTGTTCTGCGCCACGTTTGCCTAGGGCGTCCCGCTATTCTGCCTGCCTGGGTGAGCGGATTCCACTGCATGGCGTATTTCGCAATGGAGTTGTCTTCGCGCCGTAGGGTGTGTCCAATCCATTGCCACTTTCTTCTTCGTATAGTAATGCTTATAGGTTCTTGGCCCGTTCTCAGATCAAGTTGTTCGTTAGAGATGCGGTTCGGCCAAAAAAATCCTCAAGATGATTCTTAAGCATTTGTTTACAAAGACTTGCAGCTTGCTTGTGTTAATGGTGTCCACCTTCCAAGTACTGCACCCATAAAGCAGCACTGATTCTACGTTGGAGCGGAACAGTCGCAGCTTGGTTCTTAAGCTGATAACATTACTTCTCCAGATTTTAGATAGCATTCCAAACGCAGCTTTAGACTTCCCGATTCTGCTGCACACATCCAGTTTGGTGCCACCGCGATTAGCCGAGACCACACTTCCTAAATAAAGAAAGTTATCAACTTTCTCGACTTCCTGTCCGGCAATGTAAAGTTGAGCGCGGTTGTTAGAAGAAGTGCTCAGGGCCTTTGTTTTGGCTGTGTTTATTTTTAGCCCCACTTTGTTTGCCTCAGCTTCTAGATTTTGGGCCATCAGATGAAGATCCATTATCCGATGTGAAAGTAGACAAACATCGTCAGCGTAATCTAGGTGTTTAAGGTAAGATGTCATAGTCCAACGGATTCCAAAGTTGCCTTCCGTCAACGCTGCACGGAGTACATCGCTGATAACCACCAAGAACAATAGTGATGACAGTATGCATCCTTGAGGTACTCCACTTTGGACTTCAAACTTTGGACTGAACGCCACAATAGACAGATATAATTTTGAGGTGGTAAAAGATTTTGTCTACCTAGGCTCTATGGTGAACTCCGCAAATGACATCCGTAGGGGGATCACACGAAAAATTACTCTTGCCAATCGTTGGTTCTATGGGCTAAAACGGCAATTGAGTAGCAAAGCCCAATCTCGAACTACTAAGGTAACTCTCTATAAGACAATAACCATCCCAGTCCTGCTGTATGGCGCAGAGGCATGGGCTTTGACAAAACCGGATGAGGATGCCCTTGGTTATTTCGAGAGAAACGTTCTTCGAGCGATCTTTGGTCCCGTCTGCATAGACGGTGAGTGGAGAAGAAGGTACAATGCCTAACTATACGGCTTGTACAAGGACATCGACTTAGCCAGAAGAGTTCACTTACAGCGACTAAGATGGCTGGGTCATTTGGAGCGGATGGAGCCCAACGTTCTCACTAAGAAAGTCTTCGAATCCACCCCGGATGGAAGGCGCAGTAGAGGACGACCTCGTGGTAGGTGGCGCAAACAAGTGGAGGGGGGCCTCAACCAACTCGGCGTGCGCAACTGGAGGCAGCTAGCTCGTAACCGCGCTGGCTGGAGAGGTTTGTTGGTTGAGGCCCAGGTCCACCCCGGACTGTAGCGCCATCTAAGTAAGCAAGTAAGTGGCGTAAGTGGTTAGTATGTCAGACCCAGAAAACACCAAAACGTTTTTTTCACGGTTACACCTCTCGCGAACGTCTGACAAACATCCGAGAGTATCGTTGTCTCGAGAAAGCTTCTTAAAACAAACTTCCCTTCGGATACGCCAGTAAACTGTATGTCCCTTCCATTCGTGCGAAAAATGTAACGCACACAACATGAGTGGTTGCGAGAAGCTAGGCCCAGGCGCTTAAAGAGCTGTTGCGCCAAATGTATATTTTTTTTGCTAACGTAGTTACCTTCGTCAGATAGAACTTCACAATGGTAACTTTAAAATGTGTTTTTAAATCCAACGGCACCAGACGCGGCATACTGACATGTGGTAACACGTGTAAAACAGTCTTAGGCTTATAGATCTGGTAGTCTTATCTTTTAGATATTCCTGAAAAAAAAGTATATATTCAAGGAATGACTTTTTTTTTAAATAATTGGTCTTAAAGTATTATATCATTGCAGCCATTTCTAAGCTTAAGCTTTATTCTATACTAAACATTTTTATAAGGGGGTGGGATGAGTATACATATCTTCCAACTCCCTTTCTTATATAAATTCAACAAAAAATCACTTCATTTGTTTAAATTCATTCAACTATTATAAACTAGGTCTCCGCCCACGATTATCGCTTAGCAGAACATCAGTTTGGTTTTGGAAAAATAGCAAATCGAGAAAAAAAAAATGAATTAAGACTTAATCGTAAAAATTCGAAAATTATTTTAGGACGTATTTTCGACCCTCGAACAGATAAAAATACTTGCTGTGAAACATCCTTGGGTAATATTCGGCAAACAAGTATTCGACACGTTTCACTCTCTATCGCATCCGGGCATTCGTGCATCTTGAAAATTAGTAGCTACCGAGTATTTTTGGCCAAACATGAATGTTGACACGGGGTTTTAGGCCAAGACTTGCCAAGCCTGCCAAAAGTCCAAAGTCACTCGACATACTCGGGCGGCTCACGGTCAATTCGATATTCCGTCTGGCCGATTCGAATACATTCATATAGATCTGGTAGGCCCGTTGCCACCTTCGAATGGATTTAGCTACACTTTCACGATCATTGGTCGTGATATAAGAACTAGCACAATCCTGCGCGCATTCGTAGAACAATATACCTTGCGTTTCGGAATACCGCTGCAAATAACAACGGACCATCAACATTTGCCGAAATTATCATCTATGGGGACTTACTTTAACCTCTTTAACCTCTTAAGAAGTGAAGTTTCATCAACATTTGTTGACAATATAAAAACATTAAGTTTGTATTCTCTCAATACTGAAGTTCCTACACATTTTACTGATACATCTAGTACACTACTAGACTTGTTTTTAGTTAATGGCAACATTGAAACACTACCAATGTATATATGATCAACTATCTGCTCCTGCTTTCTCGAAACACGACTTAGTGTTTGCGATCTTTAATAAAACTAAGTGTGCACAAACCTACTCATATAGGAACTTTAAAAATATGAATTATGATCTTTTGGAGGAAGATGTTTTGAGAGTAAATTGGCAGCACTTATATTATATGACCACACCCGACTCACAAGTTAGTTATTTCCAAAATCAAATACAAACCCTGTTCAACACCCACGTTCCACTTATGACTAAGCACGTTAAAAATTGCAATGTGTCTTGGTTTACTGCAGAGATTTTAGATCTTAAAAATAGACGCGACTTAGTCTTCAATAGGTGGAAGGGCTTTAAATTGCCGCAGTTGTATGAAACCTTTCGTGCCTTACGTTATGAAGTGAATTCCAAAATAAAGAAGCTAATAGACGGTACTATTTAAATTGGTTCAGCAATAGCTTGTCTACAAAAATGCTATGAAATAATTTGCATGAAGTAGGTGTTGGCCGGAAGAATAAAGAGGATTTGGATAACGTAGATCCTGATCAACTAAACAATGCTTTTGCAAAATCTCACTCCACACCGACTACTTCGCCTATGCTTCCTTATGTGGATTATAATGAGGTAAATGTTAATACATTGTGTAGTTTTGAATTCTCCTGTGTCGAGCAAACCGACAGCTATATTGAACGTTAAGTCAAAAGCTGTTGGCTTTGATGAAATTCATCCCAGTTTTGTGAAAATTATTTTGCCTCACTTGCTTCCAGCTCTTACACATGTTTTCAATACCATCATTTTAACGCCCTCATTTCCATCTTTATAGAAATCATCAAAAATTATTCCCATTCTAAAAAAGCAGGGGTCGCGTGTTTCTGCTCCTGAATATAGGTCTATCTCCATTTTGCCTTTTTTGTTCAAGGTCATGGAGAAATTGAATCACTTTCAAGTGTTCAAGTGTCTGCATTTTTGTAAAATTACATTGCAGTATAGGAACCAAGCCGAAACACAGCTGTATCTCTGTTCTTTTGAAAGTTACCGATGATATTCGCATTTCAATTGATAAAGATGAGGTCACGTTTTTAACGTTACTTGATTTTTCCAGAGCGTTTGACATGGTCAACCGCTCACAGCTGGTACGAAAACTTGAAAGGATACACCGCCTCTCTCCAGCTGCTGCAAAACTTATACCTTCTTCTCTTGGAGGAAGGAAACAAGCCATAGTATTGAAAAACGAAGTATCTACATTTTTAAATGTGTCAACAGAAGTACCGCAAGGGTCAAACTTAGGTCCTTTGTTGTTTTCCATCTTCATTAATGACCTACCGCTGACAGTTAAAAACAGTGCTATACACATGTCCGCTGATGATCTACAAATTTATTTGAGCTGTAAGCTGGGCCACTTAAGTCAAAATGTTTAGTCATCAACAAAAATAAACTGGATACAGACTACTTTCCAAGGATATATTTTGGAACTTCTGAAATTGAGTATATTGACAAAGCAAACAATTTAGGCATATGGTTTAACCGAACTTTCAGTTGGGAAGATCATATTCAGTCAACTATTGGTAAAGTGTATGGTTGTTTAAGAAACTTATCACTATCTTAGTATTTCACGCCGCAAGATACAAGATTAATGCTAGTAAAGACCTTAATACTGCCACTACTTATGAGTTCCAAATTTTCTGTTGTCATAGTGCCGGAATAAAAAGCAAACTTATAGTTGCCTGTAATAACATTACTCGTTATGTCTTTCTACTCATGAGATACGACCACATATCCCCTTTACGCAAAAAAATTCTCGGCTGTACTTTGGAAGCGTACTTGGATTACTTAGTCATATCTTATTTACATAAAATCATTATCAGTAAACAACCACCATTCCAGGTAACTGTAGGGCTGACGACCTCGCCAGACAGGGTACCACTCTAAGGATTTTGCCTGAAAGGCAAGCCCTGGGTATGCCCCTCGCTACATATAAGTATCTACTAAAGCTGAACGCTATTAGCAAGACCAACCTCAGATGGGGAAACGGCTCAACGTGTCATATTTCGAGACAGGCCTAAGCTGGATCAAAACCGTAGTGCCGATCTGATCAAGCTAAAGCGTACACAAATCAGCTGCGTTGTCGGTGTTCTCACTGGACACTGTCTTGTCTTATAGGCCAACACGCCAGAAGACTTGGTCTCTTCTCCAAAGACTTCTGCAGGAGCTGTAGGGACGACGAGGAGGAGGAAACAATCCTTCACCTCCTATGCACATGGCCCTGTCGCATAAAAGAATGCTCCATCTTGGGTCCCCCTTCCTTGACGACCTCTGCGATCTGGCGTCCCTGGACGCCATGAGCATCCATCGCTTTGTCAAAAGCTCCGGTTGGTTTTGTTAGTGGCCCTGAGTGGCCCAATGGGTTGATCCATGGTATCACAAAGGATCTTCACTGGTCTAAGTGTGTCTGCACTCTCGCGTGGACAGCCTACCTAACCCAACCTAACAACCACCATATTTGCATGAAAAGATACATTTATTTCGGTCATCTCGCTCACCCTCTATTTCCCAACCTTACTTTTCATGTCTTATTACCGAGCGTCAGTTTTTCGCTCATGCTGTCCGCCTTTGGAATGCATTGCCCCTCCGCATTAGAAGGCTGCACAATAATGATCGGTTTGATGAATATCTATTTCTTTATCTGGCTAATAGGTAGAATTTTGAAATTAGCTTGAAATTTATTTATAATTGTTATATGAATTTGTTTAGCTGTTGTTATTTCATACATAAGTATTTAAATATATAATAAAGAGCATCATAGCTTTATTAAGGAATTATATCATTACTTCTCTCTTTGTTTTGTAATTACAATTTTATTATTATAAAGATTGTTACAGTCTCACGTAAAAGATACAATACAAAGTGTATAATAAATGAAATAAAATGGATCAAGGCAGTCAGTTCGAAAGTCATCTGTGCCAAGAGTTCAATAATATCCTACTTACTTACTTAGGTGGCGCTACAGTTTGGGGTGAACCTGGGCCTCAACCAACAAGCCTCTCCATTTAGCTCAGTCTTTAGCTAATTGCCTCTAGTTGCGCACTCCAAGTTGGTCGAGGTCTCCTTGAACTTCTGCGCGCCACCTACAGCGATGATTCCCTCTACTGCGTCGTCCCTCGGGGTTAGATTCGAAGACTCTGCGGGCCGGAGCGTTGGTGTTCATTCGCTCTACATGTCCTAGCCATCTCAGACGTCCAATACGTAGTTTTTTGACTAGGTCGATGTCACTGTACAGCTCGTATAGTTCGTGATTGAATCTTCTCCTCCAAAACCCGTCAACGCAAACGGGACCGAAAATCTTACGAAGAGTTTTTCTCTCGAAGCGACCAGGGATATCTTCATCGTCTTTTAATAAAGTCCATGTTTCAGCGCCGTAAAGCAGGACTGGGATGATCAAGGTCTTATATAGAGTCTCATTAGTGGTTCGAGATAGGGCTTTACTGTTGAATTGCCTTATAAGCCCAAAAAAACAGCGATTGGCAAGAGTTATTCTTTGATTGATTTCTACGCTGATCTTGTTTGTAGAATTTATAGCAGAGCCAAGGTAGACAAAGTCCCTTACTACCTCGAAGTTATAGCTGCCCACGGTAACGTTTTGTCCAATTCGTCGGTGTTGGCTTTCCCTTCTTGTTGACAGCATATATGTACTTGGTTTTGCCCTCGTTTATCGCTAAACCCATTTTGGGCGCTTTCGCCTCAATGCTTACAAACGCACCAGTGACAGCCCGCTGAGTTCTTCCGATAATGTCTATATCGTCGGCGTATGCAAGCAGTTGTACAGATTTGTAATAGATTGTGCCTCCGGTGTTGGCTTGTGAGTTCCGCACAATCCGTTCAAGTACAATGTTAAAGAAGTCACATGACAGCGCGTCACCTTGTCTAAAACCTTTTTTGACATCAAAGGTCTCGGTGAGGTCATTACCGACCTTGATGGAGCAGCGAGCGTTCTCCATCGTCAGCCTGCACAGACGGACAAGTTTGGCAGGGATGTCAAAACTAGACATGGGTTTATAAAGCTCTTTTCTATAGATGCTGTCATAGGCGGCCTTGAAATCGATAAAGAGGTGGTGAGTATCGATTTGGAATTCTTGGGTTTTCTCCAAGATCTGCCGAAGTGTGAAGATTTGATCGATGGTGGACCTTCCTGGCCTGAAGCCGCACTGATATGGTCCAATCAGGCTGTTGATAAAAGGTTTCAGGCGTTCACACAATATCGCAGAAAAGATCTTGTATGCGATGTTGAAGAGACTGATGCCTCTATAATTGGCGCCGTTGAGGGGGTCTCCTTTCTAATCTCCTAGGGTCGCATCGAATTTGAACAACGACTTATCATCCTCAAGTCAACGGTATGATCGAGCGTTTCTACCGGCAATTGAAAGCTGCGTTATATGCTCGGGAAAACACTGTGAACTGGAGCTACGAATTTCCTTTTATACTTTTAGGGATACGGACTTCGATTAAACAAGATTTGGGTTATACGCCTGCCGATCAAGTTTACGATCAAACGTTAATTCAAAACGTGAATTCTTGGTAACGACAACACCAGCGCATCGGTAGACCCAACTTCACTAGTCGACAAACTTAGAGAAGCAATGCGAAAAGTTATGCCGAAAAACAGTCGTCCCTCGATGCAGAGCGATATATTCGTACCTAAATATCTTACGGATTACGAACATGTTTTTGTACGGGTAGACAGAGTTAAAACCGGGTTAAAAGCACCTTACGAAGGTCCTTACAGAGTATTGAAGAGACTGTGGAAATATTTCGTGTTATTATTTCCCCAACTCCATAGAATCGTGAAAAAACTTTCGGTGTTTTATGGGATTCGAACATTGAACCTCACGCGTAGTGTTTCGACACACTAATCACTGTGCCACAGCGCCAATGACAGCGTCTATAGAGAGCAGTTATATCGAGCCATGTCTAGTTTTGACATACCTGCCAAACTTGTCCGTCTGTGCAGGATGACGATGGAGACTGCTCGCTACTCCATCAAGGTCTTTAACGACCTCACCAAGACCTTTGATGCCAAATGTCAAAAGATGTTTTAGACAAAGTGACGCGCTGTTATGTGTGCGAAATTAACAGCACGACACCAGAGGCACAATCTGTTAGAAGTCCGAACAACTGCTTACATACGCCGACGATTGGAAGCATTGAAACAAAAGCGTCCAAAATCGGTTTAGCGATAAACGAGGGCAGAACCAAGTACATGCTGTCAACTGGAAGGGACAAGCAACACCAACGAATTGGACAGAACGCCATAGTGGGCAGCTACTCGTACAACTTCGAGGTAGTAAGGGACTTTGTCTTCCTCGGCTCTGCTATAAATTCTGACAATGATACCAGCGCAGAAATTTTTTGTGTTTTTTTGACTAATAAGGCAAATTCAACAGTAGAGCCTATTTCGAACAACTAAGGAGACTTTATATAAGACCTGATCATCCCAGTCCTGCATTACGGCGCTGAAACATGGGCTTTATTGAAAACGGATGAAGATATCCTTGATCGCTTCTCGAGAAAAATTCTTCATAAGAAATTCGGTCCCATTTGCGTTGACGGGTTTTGGAGGAGAAGATTCACCGACGAACTTCGATTTATGAGCTGCATAACGATATCGATGAATCCTCCATTATATCCAGCCTACAGAGCTTTCATAGAACTACTACAAACCACCAGATATATAAAGCTATGTCTAAAGACGTTACGCAAAAATGTATTGATACAAATTGGACCCCACTCTTCACCGATGCATCGAAGACAGAAGACTGTACCGCTTTCGCGGTTGTCGATGGTATCAGCAATGTCCTCATTAAAGGTTTATTGCCTCAATTTTCTTCTATATTTACTGCTGAAGCCCTTGTAGTATTTCATGCTACATATTTCCCAAACAAAAAATTTGTAGCGACAGCCTATCTACCATCTCCGCCATCCAAAACATCAATAACACGACACGGATAATAGAATGAATCAGGGACAACTTAATCACAAATGGAAGCAGGCTTAAAATTATGTGGGTTCCTGGTCATGTTGGAATCATGGGTAATGAACTAGCTGACAATGCCGCAAAAGCTGGAACAACAGAACCACTTATCACGTTCTACTCACACAACAAAAGGACCTTCAGAAAAAATTAAAAACTGTGTGGAACAACAAAAGATGGGATATGTGGAAAGAGAACGTCCACCATTACGCATTCATCAATCTCCTCGCAGAAATGGCCTTATACCTTCCAAACTGCTCACAAAACATGATAAAATGCTTTCTTCGAGTTCGCATGGGCCACACAAACCTTACACACAGTCATCTACTATCCAAAAGTGATCCACCTACTTGCCAGTTTTGCCACAATTATACCGTCCTATCCCCCAAACATCTACTTGAATGCCAGAACATCAGCGATACAGTAAAATGCTTCTCCAACACTCCACTTGCTGAACTTTTAAAAATACCGACAGAAACCAAAGTAAAAAATGCATATAAGATATTAGTAAATTTAAAAATTAATAAATGTATTTAAAATTATTCATATACCTTTAAAACTAGCGGATAGCTCTGGTAGCTAGTGCTATATACCTTTGTATTATTTTTGTAATTTAATTACTTAATAATAAAGAAATAATAATAATAATAATAAAATTTCTCAAAAGCTAAATTGTCATTAGCAAATTAAAAAAATGTAGTTATGAATAATGAATTGACTTTTGCGAAAAAAATATTTATTTATTTCTCATGGAATATAAATAAAGTCAGTCCGATCAATTGTGAAGTCATTATTACACTGGCAGTAGGGTGGTCATATGACTAGGAATAATACTGTGAATCATAAGAAAGCAACGAAAAAATAAACAACAAAACAACTCTCCCCAGTTATCTGGACGTCTCTCTTGGAGTTTTTTTTGAAACCTAATATCAACTGAGCTTCAAACCATCTTTCTCTCTGTCTGATTTAATTGCTTTCAAGGGATAATACGAATAAGAACGCACTCCTTACACCGTTCCATGAACACAGTAACGTATGTCAATAGTTGCAAATGAAAAAGCAACACATGGTAGCTCTCTTTAGAATCAGAAGATAAATTGAATCCTTCAGCAGTACCATTAACTTCTGGCTTTCATCTTCAAACAGGCATACTCGGCATCAGCACCACCACATTATTCATTAAATCCACTGCATTGGTTTCCTGAACGCGCTCATTAAACTCTCGCACAACACCCCCGTCTGTTTTCTCTCGCGTACACAGTACCTTAATTCTCTTTCATCCCTCTCTCTTCTTTGAACCTTATTCTCGCTCTCTGTTTACTCATACATCTTTACTTCTTCGCATCATACATCATTTACACAAGAACAGAGCGAATGAATTTAGTCACAAAACGCGTTCAAAGTATAAAGGGGTGCTATAGTCGCACTCGCAGGTGCTGGAATTACTATTTATTCTGTTGAGAGTAAATAACATTGTATGTAAAAATGTATAGGAGAGAAACGCCATTCTGGTGTGATTTGTGTGACATGTATTTCTCGGCGCATAGTTCTTTGGTGAGACACACTGATTGTATGCACAATAAGATAAACTTCAACTGCAAAATATGTGGAAAAGAATTTAAAAGAGTTTATAATTTAAATCAGCACTACAGAAAGTTACATGGCGTGCAAGATCAGCCGTCTATGCGGAAAAAAGGGTAAGACATTCTAATACTTTTTTAAAAATATGCATAATACCATACATATGTATGTATAATTATTTTTACGAATTTGACTGATTTTTTGTGGCACCGTGGCGTAAGTGGTAGGTGGTAAGTGGTTCCAAGTTCGAATCCCAGACAACACCAACAAGTTTTTTCACGGTCCCACCTCTCGCGAACGTCTGACAAACATCCGAGAGTATTGTTGTCTCGAGAAAGCTTCTCAAAACAAATTGCCTTCGGATACGGCACTCAACTGTAGGTCCCTTTCATTCGTGCGAAGAATATAACGCACACAACATGAGTGGTTGCGAGAAGCTAGGCCTAGGAACTTAAGGAGCTGTTGCGCCAAATATTTATTTTTATTTATTTATACTTAGTTGATTTTATTTTTTTTCTCAAGATTTTTCTTGTTCGTTCACAGTCAAAAGTACGCCATAATGCTTTAGATACTCTGCCTACTATTATAGGTCAGAGAAGTTGCGGTTTTTGGCGGTCCTTGAGAAGTGACTTTGAACGAAGCAAAGCAGTTTCACTGTCACTTGATCGACAATCAAGGTTTCGTTTCTGTAACTACAGGGTATCCCAAAACGTTTTTCTCCAATGGAGCTCAAATGGGGATAATTTTTTGGATATAACATTTTTTGAATTGCTAATTTATAACCAGTTAGTTCAAATTCATTAACTGTGGAACAGGTTGTTCGTTTTGGGACACCCTGCACTATTGCACAAAGTATACTCTAAACGTTGTTCCGCTACATCTGTAGTTTCAGGGCCTTCTGTGTAAATTATTACCTCATTACTCTTTGTTGACGCATCTCGTTGCCACTTTCACCCTTTCCAGATAACCGATGTTGTACCTAAGATGTGTTCAAATTAAGTACAGTAAGGATACATTCTGTTTGCTTTAGGTTGCCTGTGGGAATTTGATTCAGCGGAGTTCTGAAATTGAATGCTCATTGGACGAGAAATCAGAGGCCAGAGCTACATACTAATATTCGACGGGTATATTTCTAAAGCTATTATTCTGACCTTTCGCAATTTGTCCTTCTTTATTTCAGTTCCGAATACGATGTCAGCCACTACAAAGAACATCCTTCCCATAATAATCATCAAAGTGAAGCTGATGATGAACAAAACGATGACTTCGCATCCAGCAAATGCAACGACGAAGAAAGTATTATAACATCCGAAGAATTCAATTCAAGCTCCGTTGAATGTATGGAACTTGGACATGAGCACAACCAAATCGATGAAGACCCTCAAGTTGACGTTGAAGAAGAGCATGATTTGAAACCCCAACTTGGAACAGAAATGCAAAACGAAGAGCCCATTTCTATACATTCTGATCATGAGGCAGAAACATCAATTACAAATAAGCATAAACAGTCCCCAGAAAATTTTGAGAACCAAGTCACAAAATCGGATTCCGAGTCCCCGGAGCTCATGCCAAGAAGTTTCGAGGAAGAACTCGATTTTACAGTCTTAGATATTCTGCATCAAAACGCTTTGGATTCAAAAGATGAGGACCGATTGTTTCTGCTATCAGTTTTATCGGATTTAAAGAAAGTGCCGCAATTGAAAAAACTGAAAGTGAAGGCGAAGATTGTGGCGGCAATTACCGAGGAGTTAGAGTAAATAAAATGTTTGTACTGTAGGTTTTGCAGCCTTTACACTATAATTTCTGTTTTAAGATAAAATAAAGGCTGGTGCCGGAATCCGAAAAAGTACGCGATTAGCTGGTATAAGATGTTCATCTGCAAATTGCAGATTAGGTATGTTAAGTTAACGAGAAATCATTGAAAAATAAAAATTCTACTTTTTGAAAAAAACAAAACCTTTAGATTTACAAACAAAAAATATTTGGAAACTTTTCAGAACCTAGGATTCTATTTATTGTTTGCCATACTTGTGTAGCGTTTATTGAAAATTGAACAAACTCGTCAAGGAAGTGCTCTGGGGTATATTCAATATATTGAAAATATTCCGTCACAAAGAAATTTCTCGTTCGCCGTGCAGGGACGGGTTAAGAATATCACTGCAGCGCCCCCCAACAACTAGCGCTTGTCGTAAAAGGCGACTTAGGGGACAAATCAGATCTAGGCAATATAACACCCAAGTGAGTCTAGCGACATATATACTACCTTAAAAACCCTCCCACAAGTGTGCATGCGAGTCCGTGGGTTGACACGACTGTAGATCACCGGTGTCATAGAAGAAAGATCAAACAATACTAAAGCAGGCGCATGCACGTGTCAAACAACAAACACCCTCGCAATATGGTAATATTGCAAAACTGTATCATTATGGTAATACTTGCTAAAAGGAAAGGCACTACCACTGCTGTGCATGGTACTGATCCTGGACCGAGCAGAAATGTTCGGGTCAGAGCTATACGGATTCCGGGAGCTAGCAAAATAATGAAACAGTTTGGAAGAAATTTGAGGGTCGCAAGTTGGAACGTTGGAAGCATGACCGGTCGAAGTTACGAGCCGGAAGAGATGATAAATAGAAGGCGGGTGGATATCTGGTGTGCCCAAGAGACGAAATGGAAAAACACCGGAAATCGGGCGCGTTTCTTGGACGTTAGGACAAAAGATTACCACCCCTATTATGGTTAACGAATCGAACGTTCGACTCAAGTCGAACTGTCAGCAAATTGCTTCTGTCGTGGTATTGCTGTTAGCAAACATTTTCATTCGATTAAAGAATAAGTGCTGACAAAGGAAGAAACAATTAAATGTCATCTGTGAAGTGTATAAAGCGACAGAAGTAATTCGCCGGGAGGTTCGACTTGAGTCGAATGTTCAATTCGCTAACCATAATAGGGTTGTACAAGATGTTCTACTACGGAACGGAAAAGGCTAAGAACGGAATCGGTATCATCCTTGCGGCAGAGCTACTTGGTAACGTCTTGAGCATTTCGAAGTCCAGCGACCGTTTGATGTCTCTCAAACTAGTAATACAAGGAGAGGTGTGGAATATTGTCAGTGCATATGCTCCCCAAAATGGGTGCAATCAGAGAGATAAAGATGCATTTTGGGTTGATTTCCACAATCTCCTTAAGAACATCCCAAAGGAAGAGTTTCTGTTTGTTGGAGGAGATTTAAATGTAGGACTAGGATATGACACAAGGAACCTTCCTGGTGAACACATCCTAAGTATGTGCAAATCACACAGTCTTATCGTGTTAAATACCATGTTCATCCATGATCACTTACAGCAGTAGTGGAGATGAAACTCAGATTGACTACCATTTGGTAGCCAGTTTCATGAAGCCTCGGGTAAAAGATTGCAAAGTGATCCTGGAAGAGGCAATCGCTTGACAACACCGTCTGCTCCTAACAGAATTTTTTTATGAAAACACCGAAGAAAAGCAAACAAACAAGGGTCTCTGAGAAAATCAAGTGGACAAAGAAAAAGGCGAGGCTTTTGTTTTCGTAATGAAAAATTACCTCTCTCACACCATCAACGGAGCTGAGGATGGAGAGTGCAGAGCACAAAATATGTGGGATTCACTACAGCGAACTTGCTTAAAGCTAAGAAGGTAGAAGGTAGAAGGATAAATGAGAAGAAAGCGGCTTTCAAAGCTTGGTCAAAGTGCCCCTCTAATAATAGTGACGAAAAGGTTCGCCTCGAAATCGAATACAGATGTTGCAAGAAAAAAGCGAAGAAGAAGTGCGCCTAGCTGCAAGCAGAGAATACGGAGGGCCTGTATCGGGAGCTGGAGAAAATATCTTCCCCAGTTGCTGATGCAAACCAGGCTATCCAGGAGCTGCGAAGACACAATATGAACAAGAGCGCAACCATCTTCAAAATAGCCGCCCAAAGAAGGAGGAATGCTCAGGAGATTCGTTTGCCAAAGTTCATTAACAGTGCTCATGGTCAGCTTCTTGTGGATGACGACAAAATTCTGCAGAGGTGGCGGCAGTATTTTGAAGAACTTTTAAATGAACAGTTTCCGCGGCTATACTTTCCAAGAGCTACCCCTAACTGACATTACAGTCGAAGAAGTTAGTGAGGCGGTCAAATACTCCAAAAAACGAAAAGCGGTTGGGCCAGACGAGATTCCCTCTGAGTTCTGGAAAAAGATGGGAGACATCGGGTTCAGATGGCTCAGAATTCTCATCTCCAAATTCGTGAGAGGTGATCCAATGCCGAATCAATGGAGGGAAAGTCATCTTCTCCCTGTATACAAAGGGCAGGATGATACGCGAAACTGTGATAACTACCGTTCGATCAAGCTGATGTCACACACCATGAAAATCGTTGAGCGGGTATTAGGTGGCCGACTGCGAAAAATAATACGGCTATCTGATGATCAGTGCGGGTTTGTCTCGGGTCAATCATCCACATATGCAATCCAAAATATAAGGATCATAATGGAAAAACATCGTGATTCCTTAAGGGATTTGCATATTGTATTGGTTGACTTTGAAAAGGCATTCGGCAGACAACCACGAGATCTGATAAGGGTAGCGCTTAGACATCGAGGAGTTCCAGAAACCTTTGTACAGATGATCATGGACATGTACGAAGGAGCAAAGACAAGAGTAAGATGCCCCGCTGGAGTAACCGAAGAGTTCCCAATCAAAGTCGGAATGCACCAGGGAAGCGTCTTAAGTCCTTTGCTCTTTACTACAGTCCTTGATTATCTGCTTGAAGGTAAAGTGATGAACCCCATGGTACATCAGCTATTCTTTGCTGACGATGGAGCCATCATAAGTGAGGATCCTACATCCCTGCAACGAGCACTTGATGTGTGGGTGGACGTTTTGGAGGGAAATGGGTATCGCATTAGTTAAAAAAAGATAGAGTACTTGTGCTGCCCGTTCTCTGATCCACTCAGGCCTATTCCCGACATTTATTTGAATGGAACAGTGCTTCCCAAGTGCGAAAAGTTCAAATATCTGAGATCTATGATCAATAGCAAAGCAACTTGTGATGACGACGTCAAACATCGCGTTAGCGTAGGATGGATGAAGCGGCGAGAAAATTCCACTATCTTCTGTTACAGAAAAATGCCACCTAAGTTGAAGGGAAGGCTCTACATCGCAGTTGTGCGTCCAGCGCTCACATATGGTTCACACTGTTGGAGGATGTACAAAACGTATGAGAATAAATTAACGGCAGCTGAGATGAAGATGCTTCGCATGACAGCAGGAGTGACAAAGCTTGATCGAATAAGAAGTTTGAAGATCCGTGGAAGCTTTCACATCAAGGAAACCATCGTACAAAAAATAGAGCGCGACCGGCTCAGCTGGTATTGCCACGTTCAAAGAAGAGATTATTTGAACGCCGTTAAAAGGCAATATCAATGCACGTTCCAAAGACATCGCGATGTAGGAAAGGCATGCCTATAAACGCCTGGATCAGACAAATGCGACGACATCGGCATTTCATTGGCCTCAGTAACCGAGTGATCCAAAATCGGCAGGCCTGCCGATATTTTCTGAGGTCAAATAGTCGAACCCCACAGGCGGATCAGTAGAAATGCGATGAAGTGGGAGGGTTATGTTCCCTTGCTTTCGGATCAAAGCCTCGCTGATAAAAGA
This sequence comes from Brachypalpus laphriformis, assembly GCA_945910035.1. Lineage (NCBI taxonomy): Eukaryota > Metazoa > Arthropoda > Insecta > Diptera > Syrphidae > Brachypalpus > Brachypalpus laphriformis. The sequence goes on along the minus strand of OX246753.1, from coordinate 111,010,618 downwards.
AAGAAGAAAGAAATTTCTCGTTGTGACGTCAAACAGCAAAAAAAGTGTTGATTTTCCTCCACTAAGAGTAGGTAGGTAGGCAAATATGAAAATAAAATGACGGATAAGGGTAAATACTTTGACATATGCAGATTCACGCACAGAAAAAAAGCGTTCACTAATGATGTGGCAACTCGAGTTCATAAACCGGTTCAAATCGAGTAACAACTAAACCGAGTTAAACCGAGTTACATTTATATTAAAACGAGTTTGCGAAACCGATGGAATGAACGGAATAATTAAATGATGATAAATGAACACACGATTCGGTTTCAATTGGTTAGAACAAGTAAACACAATGCACTAACACATGAATGAAGATGTAATCCGGAGAAGGTTTTGCAGCGGAACACCCCAAGGTGGAGCTCTGTCCCCGCTAATTTGGCTCCTTATGGTGGATGAGATCTTGGTAATTCTGAAGAAAAACGGCTTTAAAAATTTCCTCCAGTCCTAAGTGAAAGGCTTAATTTCGCGCTACAACTATTGGATAACTAGGTCAACAGCAAAGGACTGGGAGTGAACCTTTCAAAGACGGAGGTAGTTCTTTTCACTAAAAAGAGATCAATTCCTATTTTCAGACCCCCAAATATCGGTGGCATTGAACTAAATATCTCAAGTTCAACTCGATATCTGGGCGTAATTCTAGATTCGAAGCTAAAGGAAAATATTGCCGAACGCGTCAAAAAAGCAAGCTTAGCTTTCTACTCCTGCAAAAAGGCATTCAGTAATACGTGGGGGCTTCAAACCAGCTGTGGTGTACTGGATACACACGGTGGTTGTAAGACCCATTCTCTCAGTCTGGCGGCTAAAACCGCTGTAAGACTGAGAGAAGGCTGATTGTGGTCATCGAGCCTTTACAGCCATGCCTCCATTTTGTCCCGATGGGGAACGTAACGACTATTGCAGAAGTTGCAGGGACGAAGAAGAAATTGAATCGATTCGTCACCTGCTGTGTGACTGTCCTGCCCTATCCGTCACAAAAATGAGGACTCTTGGTAGTTACTTCTTCTCGGAGCTGCAGGACTAGGGTAATGTTGACCTGATGGACCTCCTGAGATTCATATCACTTTCTGGGTGGTTTTAACAGCGGGCTTCCTTTACAGCGTTTCCAGGGTTAAATGATTGGCCACAATGGACCCGTACTGTTGTCTGAGCAGTGTCTCTTTGTCACAAGGCACCCATCTAACTTAACCTAACACATGAATGTACCCGTATATAAAGTCGAGTTGGAATGGAAGGCAGTCTGTTTTTATACAAACCGAGTTGCACTGCCGATTCCATACCTATTTGGAATTCGGTTTCGTTTCGCTTTCTCTTGAAGCGGTGGCACCTGAACTACTTGCTCCTATTTGATTTGATTTAATTTTGAACAATAAAAACATACATACATACATACATATTTTCTCTTCCTGTTGGTTTTTTTTTCACTTGTTACAGCTGTTAGTTTTTTGTTTTTATGTATGCACTGTTTTGTTGTGTGTCGTATACAGCCAAGTCAATGATCGCATACATACCGAGTTAAACCGAGTCTAACCGAGTTACAAACTGATTCAAAATCCATTTTGAATTCGTATTCGGTTCCGTTTTAGTTTCTTATGTCGCACCCTGAGATGACAAATGTCGTAACTACCAAAATGACAATTTTGAGATTTCAGGATGCGATGTAACAGTGGCATAGTTTTGTTACAAAGTAAGTTAGCCAACCAGGTTTGCAACCCGGTTTGTTTAAATTCCAACTCGGGTTAACTCGGTTTGAGAAATTTTCGGTTTGGTACATTACCAGTGTTAACTCCGTCCTCTTTCGCTTCGATTCCGACTCGATCCGTCAATTTGGTTAGAGCGAAAACGAGGACCGAAACTCAATCCCGTTTCAACTCGATCTTTCAATTAGGTTATGTAAATGGGGCTACTGTTGGCAGTCCTAGTGTCACACTTGAGTCTTGCTTCGTATGTCTAAGCTTGCCGAGCCTCTACACTAAACTTTCTCCATAGCGTACTATTCTCGAGATATGCGGGGGTTTCTAAACGAATTTTCGACTTTTTAGGCAATTTGTCAACGATCCCTTTATCAATGGTCCTGATCATCTATTGAAGTTTGTATTTAAGGGAAATTAAAGCTAATTATATCTCGTCATTAAAAAGGACTTTTATATATGTATTTACAAGAAATCCAGGACCTGAATTATGGACTTTATTTCCTTAAAGACAGCGTACTGTACTTTCCTTGCGAACCAAATCCGTTTGTCTATTTTAAGACTAATTACTTACAGTTACTTCCTAATCGGCATATATAACTCTCTTTCACACCGATGAATGTCCTCAACCTGGAAAGGATCAGTCCAATAACTCAAGTGAGCAATTCAACAATTATCTGGCACTCACAGCAAAATTCTTACATAAGCATTATTCAATCAATCCAAAGGACACCCCAGATACTCATCGGATTCAGTAAAGAATCCTTTCCATCATCCCCTGAACACAACTTGAAGCAATTTTCACCAAACAAGGACTGCAATAAATGCCGATTTCCGAGAAACAATTTTCTACGCCTTGCAGCACATAATCGCTTGCATCTTGCTGCAATCAACCCCCATACACATACAACCATGTATGCAAATACTAAGAGATGAGGACGCATTTTTCTAATGGAAAAAACAATTTAGTCGCTTGGCAGAATTGAAATAATTAAGCGTCGGCGGCGGTAGGCTACGTGCGATATGCTACGCCGCATACCCTCGCGACGAGAACAGCTTAACCAGGTAACGACTACGTTCCTTATCGCTTGACTTACCTGTGCGCCAATGCTAGCCACGTCGGAAAGAGCAAAAAAAAAAAAACATCCAACCACCACCACCGACCCCTAGTCTTGCATTACCCTCTCTCGAACACCAGAACAAAACAACAACGAGCACGACGTCAGAAACATCACTTTATCCAACCGCACGCTATACACACACACTCAGTGACCAGCAGAAAATGCAAAAACGACGCCAAACCAACACACCCCCAGCGGTGTGTCGTCGGTGAATGGAAAATATCGATTTTTTTCTCTGTATGTATGGAACCAGCACGCCTGGCGTGTTGCTTTTCACCCCTCCGCACCGCTGCGCCGCATGACTTGCTTGGAATGGCCGCCTCGTCGTCGCATGCGATATCAGGCAACCCAGTGTTGTGTTGTTTTTGTTGTCATGTGCTGTATGAGTTCGGGTTCGGGGTGTGTGATGCGCTAGCGTTTCACGTTTTTTGCCGCACAGCAGAGTGATTCAGTTGTGCTTGAAGCCCTGACGTGTTATATTCATTGCTTGCCGCTGCCGAGGAGACGCTTTGTTATTATTTTTTGCTTGTGGTTCTGAGTAATACAAACACAAAGTTGAGTCAGTTTATGCGTTTCATAAAATTGGGAAAATGACGCACACCGAAGTACCTGAATTCGAGTACGACAAAACGTCATCGGTTCATCCCTTAACGCTGATACGCGAGGTTAAGAAGTATGAGGTGCTGTACAACAAGCGATTGGCCGAGTACTCGGACATGCCGAAGAAGGAGCAGATTTGGGAGCAAATACACGAGGTGCTATTCCCGAACTACGCGTATTTGAGTGAAGAAACTAAAAATGTCATAAGTAAGTTAAACTTGGGGGGCTGACTAGAGGCTATATCAGAAAATTTCTATGGTTTATAGAACGCACAGTGCGAAAACGCTGGAAGTCCCTGCGAGACGCCTTGGTCAAGGATACCAGATTAAGAGGTGAGGACGAAATATACGGCCAGAAGAAGCGGAGCCAGATGGTGAAGGAAATGCAGTTTTTGGTGCCCTACATCAGAACGCCACGGTAAGTTTTTATCTTTGTTAAGGCCCTACATTGGTTAAAGACGTGGTTAAAGCCCTCAGTGTAAGAAACTGAGGGCTTTAACCATTCTCCTTCTGAGAATTGAAGTTACACTCACTCAAAAGGCATGACCCTCTGCTTAATTTTCTTAAAAGGGAGTATCTATAGCTAAGGGCGTTTATAAATCTGGAGATAATTTTACGTGTTTTTGATCTTAGGCGACGATGTTGTTGAACCTTTGTGCACCATTCGCAAGGCCATTAGACTGTTTGAAGATAAGTTCATCAGTTTCTTGATGTAGCACTGGGTACTCAAGACAAAAAATATATAAGGCTGATTCATTTTTCATAACCTCTTAGACGAGTTAAAAATTCTTAAACTCAGTAAGTCTTAGGTGGAGTTTTAAGGTCAAAATAAATCTATCAGGCTAGGGCGTCTCTATCTTAGGCCTTAACTATAAGAGATGTTCTTTTAAGAATTTTGAGAGTTATGATGTCCTTCGTAGAACTTTTTGTGCCATACGTTGGAAGTATCAACTTCATATTTCTGAAACAGCAAGCCTAAGTTCTTACTATAACTGCATTGATTGCCATGCTAATGGTCCATGGTTCAAATCCTGATGCCAGCAAACATTTTTTTTTGTTTGTTTAAGAAAAACATACAAACAATTTTTTGTTTGGGCGCCGTGGTAAGTGGTTAGTGTGTCGGATCCCTACGCATGAGGTTCCAAGTTCGAATCCCAGAAAACACCAAAAAGTTTTTTTTCCACGGTCCCACCTCTCGCGAGCGTCTGACAAACATCCGAGAGTATTGTTGTCACGAAAAAGCTTCTCAAATCGCCGTTCGGATACGGCACTAAACTGTAGGTCCCTTCCATTAGTGTGAAAAATATAACTCACACAACATGAGTGGTTGCGAGAAGCTGGCCCTGGCACTTTCAAGAGCTGTTGCGCCAAATATTTGTTTTTTTATTTTTTTAAGAAATACGTAATTATTCGCACAAAAATTCAAAGATTATATAATAAAAAAATATCCATGGTTCGAAAACGCTTTTTTTTTTTTAATTCACATATGTTTTTCAATTCATAAGGTTATACGTAGTTAAAAAGAGAACTAAAATTTATGTCATTAGTGTGTTAAAAAAAAGAAAAGTAAATTACATCAACTATAACTAACACAAAAGTAGAAAAGTACAGTGTGTTCTCTCCTTACGGACACCTCTCATAAACGGAGAAATTTCTTGGTACCGTCAGTGTCCGCTTATGAGAGAGTCACTGTGTATTAAGTTATTAAAAAATTTAGTTTCAAATTAACGTCTTCTTTGGCTTTTATAACAGCCCGCAAGGGTCTCGGCTTACCAACCAGTTTTTTTGCGAATTCAGGACTAAAATCCCATTCCCGTTGAAGAACCTCTTTCAGCGTTTTCCTACTGGTTATAACCCGGTTTCCGCTTTCTTGCTCGAGCTCCGCTCAAAAGGTGATCTATTGGTTGTCAGGGGACTGCGGGGTGGTTTAAGCTGTTTTGGAACATTAAATAGCGGCCTATCTTGACTATGTGAGCAGTAGGTTTCGGTTCATTGTCCTGCTGAGAGACATATTCCTCACCAAGCTCCATCTTGGGAGCAATGTTGAAGTTTTGTTTTAAAATATGGAGATAACAATACTGGTTTATTGTAGTCTCAATAAAATCCGTAGAACCGATTCCATCCTCAGACATGCCACCCCACGTCATAACATTACCACAACCGTGCTTGAGCGTTGAGCGAAGTTTAATTTCCTTAAGTTCAGTATTTGGTTGCCGCCTTGCGATAGGTTTCCAAACCTATTCAATTTGCTTTCGTCGCTAAAAATTACCGTCTGCAAAACTCTGAGGTTTTACCGAGATGCTATTTATTTTTGATACAAATTGTTAATGCACAAATAGTACAGTTATCATGGTTCCTACTACTTACTTACTTACTTACTTAGGTGGCGCTGCAGTTCAGAACCTGGGCCTCAATAAAAAAGCCTCTCCATTTAGCTCGGTCTTTGACTCATTCCTTCCAGTTGTGCAGCCCAAGTTGGTCGAGGTCCTCTTGAACTTGTGCGTGCCACCTGCGGCAAGAAGGCCGTCTACTGCGTCGTCCCTCTGGGTTAGATTCGAAGACTGCGGGCCGGAGCGTTGGTGAATCTCCTTCTCCAAGACCCGTCAACGCAAATGGCACCTAATATCTTACGAAGAATTTTTCTCTCGAAGCGACCAAAGATATCTTTATCCGCTTTCAATAAAGTTCATGTTTCAGCGCCGTAAAGCAGGACTGGGATGATCAGGGTCTTATGTAGAGTCTCCTTAGTTGTTCGAGATAGGGCTTTACTGTTGAATTGCCTTATTATATATATATATATTTGGCACAACAGCTCTTTGAGTGCCATGGCCTAGCTTCTCGCAACCACTCATGTTGTGTGCGTTATATTTTTCACACGAATGGAAGGGACCTACAGTTTAGTGCCGAATCTGAACGGCGATTTGAGAAACTTTTTCGTGACAACAATACTCTCGGATGTTTGTCAGACGCTCGCGAGAGGTGGGACCGTGAAAAAACTTTTTGGTGTTTTCTGGGATTCGAACTTGGAACCTCATGCGTAGTGATCCGGCACACTAACCACTTACGCCACGGCGCCTTATTGCCTTATTACCCAAAAAAAAAACAGCATTTGCAAGAGCTGTTCATCTGATTTGATTTCTGCGCTGATGTCGTTTCAGTGTAGACAAGTCCCTTATTACCTCGAAGTTGTAGCTGCTTACTGTGACGTTCTGTCCAATTCGTCGGTGTTGATTCTCCCTTCCTGTCTACAGCATATACTTGATTTTGTTTTCTTTTATCTCTAAGCCCACCTTTGCAGCTTCTGCTTCAATGCTTGCAAACGCACCCATGACAGCTCGCTGAGTTCGTCCAATATTGTCAATATTATCGGCGTATGCAAGCAGTTGTACAGACTTTTTATAGGTTGTGCCTCTGGTATTGGCTTGTGAGTTCCGCAGAATCCGTTCAAGTACAATATTAAAGAAGTCACATGACAGCAGGTCACCTTGTCTAAAACCTTTTTGACATCAAAGGTCTTGGTGAGGTTATTAATGACATTTATGGAGCGAGCGATCTCCATCGTCATCCTGCACAGACGGACAAGTTTGGCAGGGATGTGGCTTTATATATGTAACTCTTTTCTATAGACGCTACCATGGGCGCCGTGGCACAGTGGTTGGCGTGTCAGACCAGTGCGCGTGAGGTTCAGTGTTCGAATCCCAGAAAACACCAAACGTTTTTTCACGGCCCCATCTCTCGCAAACGTTTGACAAACATCCGAAAGTATTATTGTCATGGAAAAGTTTCTCAAAAACAAAATAAAAATTGTCCTTCGGATACGGCACAAAACTGTAGGTCCCTTTCAATCACGCGAGTGGTTGCGAGAAGCTAGGCCTAGGCCGTTCATGGGCGAAGGGCTTGGTGCGAATAATTTTGCGATGATGTGTATATAAAGTCAGTAGGTTTAATGGTGAAAGCTTTTGTCAACACCACTGCGAAGGCGTAACCGTAGCAGTAGGTTGGTCATATGGCTGGAAAAATTGTTCGCTCTGTTGGATGATTGATATGCCTATGAATTTAGGTGGTCGGGAAAAAATACTGTGAATAAGAAGCAAAGACAAAGTAATCAAATAAATCTCCCAAGTTATTTGGACACCACCCCCGGATTTTTTGTGAAACTTAATAATATTCATAGCCCCTTGAGTGCGCAGAAATTATACATACATACATACATACATTTTCAATGGCCCGCTAATCCTTCATGAGGGTCGCAGGGGTAGGATGCTCAGGTGGACTCTCCATCCTTCTCGATCCTCCGCCATCGACTCCAACTCATCGGGAGGAATCCCTAGACGGCTCCAGGAGAGATGCCGGACTTGGTCCAACCATATATTTCTAGGCCTACCGCGGGGTCGCCTACCTGATGCCACGGCCACCATGGCACGTCTTGGAAGAATTATAAAAAAACATTTTTCAATCTTCATAATGTTTTTGGTGGTCAGTTGCTTAAGCAAGAGGTGTTGCTCAAAAGTTTGCTTTACGTCTATAATAATGTCAATATATTATTATACATAATGTGTCCAAAATTCCCCTGTTGATGAGGATGTCGTTCCATAGTAGTGGCCCTAGTACGGAACCTTGAGGAACTCCGCGTCACCTATAGCGTTGTACTTTCCGTTCAATAGCGGTGTCGAACAATAGTACCCTATTTCTGAAATAATCTGCAGATAGTCCGGCATTACTTTGGCGCAGATGGTCTTAAAGATATTTTTGACGTTCGTGTGATGCTGGCACAGTACTGCTTACACCCGCCCTTCGATCGTTTTTCTTTGAAGGCTTTTCTTGCCGTCTGCTTCATCGATGATGTTGATCGTGCAGCGCGCCCCCGTAATATTTATTGGTAACCTTCGTCTCCAGCCTTGCTTTTGATGCACTCCAGTGTTTTTTTTTTATATCCAACATGCACAGAGCTCTTAACGACAAAGGATCTTTCGGCAGAAGGATCGGTCTTTGTTTCCATTAATCTGGGAATGCTCTTCCCCTTAGGCAGGTTCCGCAGATGAGATGTCTGCAAAACTGAGTGCGTCTCATCTGAGTGCTAAGGTATGATTTTAAAGATATGTTGGGGACACATACCATCGACACCAGGCACTTTTTGGACACCAATTTTTGTGCACACCCAGAAACTATATTCCCAACAGCGGAAATAGGACTGCAATTACGTTTTCCAAAAGTGCAGCAGACGTATTGCATTGAATCTGGTGTCTAATGTTGATAAGGTAACTGTATACTGAGGTACTGCCTTCAGACGGATCGGTTCCATTGTCTCCCCCAGTTGTAAAATGGTAAGAACCTGAAAGAAGAGAGCAAACGGGACAAAATGTATATAAATGTAGAAAAATAAATAAACTAGATAGTGAGTTAAAAAATCATTGATTTGAATCATGAAAAAGGTTGAAGAGGGAAGATTTTTGAGGAGCATCACCATAAGTTACCAGATCAAATTATATAAGCTATCCAGGATCATTTTACGAGTATAGTTTCTTTGATGTTTAATATTTCTTTTCAGTTTCGGAAACAATAAACAAGGAGACACGAACGCCACGTACTATGACGAAAGCAACCATTCTCCGGATTTTTGCAAGCTTATTAACGACACAACAATTGATTTGACATTCCAAGAGGACCACAATGAGTCACCAGGTCAAGTTGATGACGATGACATGATCTCCAATGAAGCCCTATATCCGGCTGTGCGACTTACAACATCTGAGTCCGAGTCCGGTGAAGTAGAATGGAAGAACGGATACTGTATCTCAACACAAAATGATTTCAGATCAACTTATACAATCCAGGAGATTGAAGAACCGGAGTTAAAGCCCGAAGAGGAGTTTAAACCTGAATCCGAGTTTATACCTCAATCCGAAGCATATGTATCCCGAAAGAGAAAGCATTCAGATTCTGATGCTGAATTTCAAGCGAAGATTGTACAACTTGTAGAACGTTGCAACACAGAATCACAAGATGAGGATCGAATGTTTTTGCTGTCTCTTTTGTCGGATTTTAAGAGAGTCCCAATACACAAGAAGCTGAAGGTCAAGTCGGCTTTTGTTACGGCTCTAGCCGATGCCCTAGACTAAGCGGAGGATGTGTAGATGAAGTTAAAATATTAAGAAACGGGGAAAACCAAATGATAATTCCAAAGCTGAGTGAGATATCCCAAAGATAGGAGTTTGGTGTTAATAAATCTATTGTAATATTTATGTCTTAATTAAGATTTGAGTTGTTATTTTATAGGTAAAAGTGACTGGAGAAGACAGATAGCAGGGAAATTCGAGTAGGGCACCTATTGTTGCTTCGAAATGGGAGAATTCGTCAAGTTTATTTATTGAGAAGAAGAAATGTGAAAGTGATTGTTAAGCAAAACGTGAGAATACATTTTAATTTCTGAAAACGTGGATGCATACGCATAACTAAAGTCAACATTAAATAAAGGAAAAATAAAGAAAAACTGCACAAAAAACATGTTATCCCTGAAAAGCCGACAGTTATCGCTATTTCTGACTGCCGATAGTTTAGAAATCTATAACAGACAAGTCGAATAACATCACCAAATGATCAGCAAATAGTAGTAGATAAGTGAGACATATCGGAAGTATTCGATGTTTGTAATATGATGTCGAATCAGTCTGATGCATCGAAATGCTAACAATCTATTCTACTTATTGATGTATTGATTCTGATAGTCTGAAATACCAATGAATTTAAAAAAATATTTCTGCAAATTTTAAGTCAGGAGTTGGAGTAGGAACATGCAGTTTTACTTATTACGCAAGAATAAGACATTCAAGAATTGCATAAAGAAGAAAACATTTTGTCCAGAGACAGGAGCGTCTAGTGGTCAGTACGCAAAAAGTTATGTAAAAAATTGGCTAAAAGAAAACGCGCATCATAACTAGATGACAAATACGTAAGAAATCACGATCTTCACCGATAGTTTGAAAATGGACTGTTTTGACACTCACTATGTCAAAATCTTACCGGTTACCGGATTCGTGCAGTATTTTTCAAGCGAACGAACTTGGTATATTAGAGGCTTGCCGTTTACTGAAATACAACCCTACACCCTTTAGTACCACCGCCATCCTCATTGACAGCCAGGCGGTTATTAAGACAATCATTTTCGATATGTCATATTCCAAACTGGTGCAACAGTGCAAAGAGAAACTCGCTCCGCTGGGTTATCGGTTCAGGATTACTCTCCTCTGAGTGCTTAGACACAACAACATAGAGGGGAATAAGCGGGCTGATGAACTTACAAGCTCTCTTGCGGAGGCGCTTCTCGTACCGTTTGGGGGCTGTCAGGGAAGTATCTTCGCGCACTTTCTTTCAAAGGCCAACAGCAGATGTCACGGGTTGCGGGATTGCATCATATCTAGGGAAATGTGACCCAACCGCAACTGGCGCAGAGCACAAGATCTACAAAGTAGAAACCGTGCACTGGGCCATTGGAATCCACGCGGCTAGACCAGGCACATTGGCGCAGTTGCAATATTGCTAACGAGAAAGAAACAGCATTCCATTTCCTTTGCAAGAGTCCGGCTGTAGGTAGGGCCAGGTAGCGCCCACTAGGCAAACCCTTCTTTGACAACCTAGTCGAGATATCGGATAAAAGTATCGGAGAAGTAAATCAACTTGACATCAACAGAAAGGGTGAGTGTCTTTTAGAATACCTTGTCAGTAGTCAAGTAGATATTTTGAATAAAGGCTCTAAACCCACCTTCATAAATGCGATTCGCGAAGAGGTACTTGACCTCACTCTCGCTAGCCGATATATCTCTCTTTTATTGAAAATTGGCACGTATCAGACGAGGCCTCACTGTCAGACCATCAACATATTAGGTTTGACATACCCGGTCAACTCTCATATGTCTCTAGCAGATATGATCCCAAAAAAAAAAATCAACTTAATGCCACGGACTGGGTTTAAGGACGATTATTCCGTTTTCGCTTATCTCCAAGTTTGGATGGATGGCAAACGACTAACAAAGGCCTCGTAGGGGAAGCATCTCCCGATAGGTGCTGGTCCGCTAAGTAACGAGTAGGAACCACTGCAGCCGAAAACCTAGCAGGTCTGTCAGTAAGCCCTACTCCCACCTCCTCGTGGTGCCATCTGGGAATTTCTTCGGAAATTGCTAACGGGAGAGGACGAATGGCGAGCTTCCTGCGCCAAAAAACAGGATAAGTGTCGGTCGGTCTGTGGCCCAGCGAGCCGCAACCGTAAAACAAACTATTGCTCCGAAACGGAAACAATCGCCTCGGATAAGGACGGATAAATTGTTGACGACCTTTGGCTATCGGACACGGACAACGATCGGATTCTGGAACGTTAAGACCCTCCTGGACTCACTCAAGGAAGGGCCTTATAACGCCAGATACCTCCAATTGGAGCACGAATTCGCACGATATAAAATCGACATCTTAGGGCTGAGCGAGATAAGATGGTACGATGCTGGGGAATACATCTCCCCAACAAAAAGCACTGTGATGCTCTACTCTTGTAAACCAGCTGGAAGTGCACGGAGTTCTGGCGTAGGACTCATGCTAACTCCAGCAGCACGTAGTAGCCTCATATCCTGGAAACCCCATAGTGACCGGATATTGACGGCTAGGTTCCAGAGTAGAGTTAGAAAAATTACCATCATACAGTGTTATGCTCCGGCTCTAGACGCGACTGAGGATGAAAAGGATAATTTTTATAGCCACTTAGGTGCCGCCTACAACCAAACGCCTAATGGGGACATCGTAATGGTAATGGGAGATCTCAATGCCAAGGTGGGTAGCGACAACATCATGCTTTATTTATTTATTAATTAATGTGTCATTTACCACGTGTCGACCAGACGACTCGCATATGCAGTCAAAAGTCGCATTGTCAAAAGCACGCTCAATGTCGATGACGATATCCATCGCGTAATCTTTCCTATCATGCGCGCATTCAATTCTGGCCCTTCAATTTTTTGAAGTGTGGTCTCGAAGGATTTCCCACGCTGATAAGCGTGTGTATACTTATATATAAATAAACTTTAAACATTTATGTAAAGAATTTAAACGTTCATATAAATAAACTAGTTACGAGTATATTGACATTTTCTATTTTAACAACTTTCGTCCATAATACATTTTCTACACATCAGCGCAGTCTAATTGCAGTTATACAACACGTTCCATCCACGGTTTTCATTTAAAATGCTCAATGTTCTGTTCTCATCCAGCACAGTCGCACCAAAGTACCTCAGCGGTATTCTTTCAAAATAAGGCATATCGCTACAAAGTGGAAAACATCTTCTCTCGCACTGTTGTTACACAAAGGAGTGTTAGCTCTGGGCGATGTGGAATAAAGTTTATTGCGATCAGCTCACCTCTTTCAAGTTAAAGAGAATTCGATACCATTATGTTTTTAAAATAACATCGTTCAAAGCTTCCACGGCTTTGCTTGACGGCAGTCGTCCGAGAGGTAAAATTTTGTATGACTCGGGTACATAAGTTGTCCTCAAGGTCGGCAATTGTTACTAGCTTTTTGGCATAGGCCAGAGATTTAACGTAACACCAAAGAAAAAAGTCTAAGGGCGTCAAATCGCACGATCTTGGCGGCCAATTGACGTCGGCTCTTCGTGAGATTACACGACCCGGAAACTTCCTTTTCAAAATCTCTAGTATTTTGTTCGACGTACGGCACCTCACACCGGCCTTTTGAAACCATATGTCGCCAATACCCAAACGATCAATTTCCAGCCAAACAAACTCGATTATCATGGCCTTGTACCGCTCTCTGCTGACAGTCAGTGCGCGTCCACGCTCATCATTGAAAAAATAAAGTCCGATTATAGGGTCCATAATCCACCCCAAACAGTAAGTTTTTCGGTATGCAAAGATGTTGGCATATCTTGGATATGTATACAAAAACATGCAATGAACAAAACAAAAGATTCTAATACCCCAGGTGGCAGTCCAGGTACACTGGAAAATCCACTCTTTTCGGAGGTCGGCTCTACGGATTCTGGGGAGAGCCATTTATTGCACCTAATAAATCCCTTCTCAAAAAGTACAAGGGTATCTCGATCTCCACCAACAAGATCGAACGTCCCCGGAAAAAGAAGTCCGCCGGAAGAGCGTGAAAAACGGGACTCAGCGAAATCAAAAAGCATTGAGGAGGAAAACAACGTACTCCGTACCAAGCTTACCGAAATGGAGCTACTCTATCGTGAGCTTAGGAAAGAAGTAGATTTACTCAGGCAAGAAAATAATACCCTAAAAAACACGTATCTACAAAAAGAAAATACAGTTAGCCCACATCGTTCACCTAGTCGCAAATGCCAGACGGACGAAGAAGAGCTAACACGTGAAACGAATTGGATCGAAAAGAAACGACCTAGCAAAAAACGCAAAGCTGGTTCGTCACCAGAAGTCGAGCCACAAAAACATGAAAAGCTCAAGGAGTTGCAAAAAAAGCAACAACAAGAAAAATTACGTCCTCCGCCACCGATAAACGTCGTTGGAATAACGGACTATAATAAGTTGCATTGCCTCATTAAAGGAACCCTGCCATCGAAATTTAAGGTGACATCTCTGCGAAACAATACGTGGAAAATCAATGTCGATGATGCCGACGGTTACCGATCATTATCCCAAAAATTGAATGCCGAAAAGATTCAGTGGTATACTTACCAAAATAAGTAAGAAAGACCACTGCGTGTTGTAGCAAGGGGACTCCACCCCTCGTGTACTAAAGAAGATGTAATGCACGACATTCAAGATAAAGCCTTTAAAATTCTTGATGCCGTCAATATTATCAAGAAGGAGAAGCAACAGTCAGAGGGAAATCATGAAAAATTGGTAAAGCGTGGACTTCCACTATTCACGCTTAGTTTCGATAAAGATGAAAATAAAGATGCTATATATGGTATTAAGACTATTCTAAATATCGTGGTCCAAATCGAACCCATGCGTAAGAGCTCCAGATCGATCCCGCAGTGTAAACGCTGTCAAGGTTTCAATCATACGCAGACTTACTGCCAGAAAGAACCGCGATGCGTTAAATGCGCAGGTAAACATCTCTCGGAAAAGTGTCATCTAAATAAGCAAACCCCAGCCACTTGTATAAACTGCAAAGGGAAACATCCTGCGAACTATCGAGATTGCAAAGTGCGCCCTAATTCGAAACCAATTAAGAACAGACCCAAAATATCTACAAAAAAAGAAGCGAAAGATAGGAAATCCGTCAATATTGACTCAAGATCGGGTAATGAAGAAAAACCCAAATGTAGTAGAGAAAAGGTGACAGAAGCAAAATCTTCGAATATTGACGCACAGTCTTATGCTCAAGCAGCGATGGCAGCTAATGGCAAGTATATGACCGACAACCCACGAGAGATCAAGGCAAAAAACCATCCAAACTCTAACGTAAAGACTCCTGCTCAAGTTGCGACATTAGAAAACGGTGATAGATGTAGCTCATAAAATCCTGTATCCAATGTTTTCTCCCTAATTCTTGCGAAACTTGAAGAGCAATCAAAAACAAACCAACTTATTTTCGAGAGACTAGTTGCACCAGAAAACAACATTCATAAAAGGCGCACTTCAACCCTAATATGAAAGAAATGCTAAAGATTCTTACTTGGAACTCCAACGGGCTCATACAAAGACTCGACGAGTTAGAAATATTCATACGAGAAAAACATATTGATATATGCTTGGGCTGTGAAACTCATCTGACAAAACAAACGAATGTTAAGATAAGAGGCTATAGCGTGTATCACGCCTTCCACCCATCGGAAAGAGCAAGAGGCGGATCATCCTTGTTTATAAAAGAATGTATCGAGCACTCAGCGGAAGTTAAGATTGAATTAGAAGCAATGCAAGTAAGCACGGTACGTGTTAAAAAAAGACATTTTGTCTTCAACATTTCGTCTATATATTGTCCACTGCGATGTAAACTTGAAGAAAGTGATTTCACAAACACCTTCAACTTCCTTAAACCAAATTTTATTATTGGTGGCGACTTCAACGCGCTCAAGGTACGCCTCTCAGAAAGGTAGAAAGCTTTATAATGCGGGTGTGCAATACAGTTGTGATTTTCACTCGACGGGTAAACTAAACTGGGCGCCGTGGCGTAAGTGGTTAGTGTGTCGGATCACTACGCATAAGGTTCCAAGTTCGAATCCCAGAAAATACCAAAAAGTTTTTTCACGGTCCCACCTCTCGCGAGCGTCTGACAAACATCCGAGAGTATTGTTGTCATGAAAAAAGCTTCTCAAATCGCCGTTCGGATTCGGCATTAAACTGTAGGTCCCTTCCATTCGCGTGAAAAATATAACGCACACAACATGAGTGGTTGCGAGAAGCTAGGCCCTGGCACTTTAAAGAGCTGTTGCGCCAAATATTTGTATTTGTTTTTTGTAAACTAAAATATTGGCCAACTGATAGAAATAAGATACCAGATCTGATCGATTTCTTTGTTCTTAAAGGAATATCTGGCAACTGTATACAAGTTGAAGAAAGCTTTGATCTCTCCTCTGATCATTCTCCAATCATTATGACGATAAGCTATGCTCTGATTAAAAAAGTAGGACCGGTCAGATTAACCAGCGCGAAAACTAATTGGGATGGCTTTAAAAAAGATATTGAAGCAAATACTGAGCTGAGCGTATCACTTAAAACGCCATATGAACTTGAAATTGAAGTTGATCGCTTCGTCGAAATCCTACAGAATGCCGCGTGGAAGAATACTCCCAAACCAAAGAAAACGCCGGCAAGCTACATTCAAACTTATCCACAGGAAATAAAACAGATGATTAAGGAGAAGAGAAAAGCACACAAAAAATGGCAACAAACTCGGGCTCCGCAACATAAAGCACATCTTAACCGTTTGTGCAACTCACTAAAAAGATCTATTAGAAACCTTAACAATAATGAAATGCAAACTTACCTAAAAAGCTTAACGGCAGAAAAAGATTCTAATTACTTGCTTTGGAAGGCTATAAAAGGTTTTAAAAAACCTCAAATTCAAGCCGCCCTAATTAGGAAAAATCAAGACGAATGGGACAGGCATGATAAAGAGAAAGCGCAAGTTTTTGCCACCCACCTGGAAGAAACTTTCAAACCGTTTGATGGACAAGCTCTTATCCAAAATATAAATACGTCTTATATAGCCAATAGCGTAATAAGAAATGCAACATTTACCGAATTTAAAGAAGAAATAAAGAAACTTAAACCTAAGAAAGCTCCTGGATACGACCTAATTACGGGAGAGGTTCTTAAAGCCCTACCAAGAAAAGCTCTGTTCATTATAAACGCCGCACTTAGACTAGAATATGTTCCCAGTCAATGGAAAGTCGCCGAAGTCGTAATGGTCCTTAAGCCCGGAAAACCGCCGAATGAAAAAACGTCTTATAGACCGATTTCGCTTCTTCCAATTATATCCAAGGTGTGCGAGAGAATATCGATTAGGATTAGAAGGGCATCTCATTCCGGATCATCAATTCGGATTCAGAAGTAAGCATTCTACAGTTGAACAAGTACATCGAATAACATAGGTAATCGAAAAGTCACTTGAAGAAAAAAAGATTTGTTCAAGCGTATTCCTTGACGTCTCTCAAGCCTTTGACAAGGTCTGGCACGAAGGCTTAAAGTTTAAATTACGACAAGTTCTGCCAGAGCACCTATATAATATTTTGAAGAGCTACCTTACGAATAGACTATTCCGCGTCAAATGTGGAAACGAATACTCAGATTTCAAGGAAATAATAGCTGGGGTGCCGCAAGGAAGCGTTCTTGGCCCAGTCTTGTATCTATTATACACCCGTGATATACCGCAAGTAGAAGGCACTGAGCTAGCTACATTTGCTGACGACACTGCTATCTTGGCAGTAGGAAAAACGGTCGAAGATACTACAGAAAAACTGCAAGAAGCTTTGAATAGAGTAAATGAATGGACAAAGATTTGGCGAATGGCACTCAACGAGACCAAATCTGTTCATGTAAATATTGCTTATAAGAGAGTAAATAATTTGCCGATCTTTTCAAACTCGGTTCAAATTCCGTTTGCAAACGAGGCTAAGTATCTTGGAATGACACTTGATGCCAAGCTGAAATGGAAAACGCACGTTAAGAAAAAAAACGCAAAGAACTAGATAATAAATATAGAGAAATGTATTGGTTACTTGGAAAATATTCCAGAGAGAACAAACTGCTTTTATATAAGCAAATGCTAAAGCCTGTATGGACATATGGTATACAACTCTGGTGTTGTACCAAAATAAGTAATATAAAAATTTAACAAACTTTTGAAAACAAAGTGCTAAGAGGTATTGTTAATGCGCCATGGTATATCAGAAATAGTGATATCCATAGAGATCTTGGCATTAAAACTATAGAAGACGAAATTCAAACCTACGCGAGAAAGTATAGAAGTCGAATAGAAAGTCACGTCAATATTACAGTCCTCCAAGTTTTGGATGAAAGAAATTTACTACGCCGTCTACAAAGAACCACCATATCTTCGATTTCCATTGCTTCAAAATCGACAATTTTGTTTGTTCACGTGGCCATTCAGCTAAAAATGCGCCTCGCGCTGAAGATAATTTTTTGGCCAAACACGAACTCGAATTTTGATAGTAAATTTTTACGATTTTGATGCGTTATTGAATCGTGCAGCGCTAAATGGTAAATTGGTGACTATGACAGAACACAATGACAGCAGCAAAATATTTTGAAATCTGACCGCAGCCGGCTGTCAAAGTTCTGTCATAGCTACTAAATAACCCCTTAGATCATATCTCAGTTACGAGTAATACATTCATGTAAGAAACTCTTTGATATTATCTGGACATTATGACTGAATTTATGATGTTATAGGAATGGGGAAAACATACATATGTATTGTATAACACCAGAACAATGCCAAACAAAATAGCGATTTAAGGCAGTAAGACACTCTTTCCTATATCTCAACGTTCAAATATCTCTATAATTGCTTCTCATAGAGCTTTAGAGTACGTCCAACGTTATGCTAATAAAATGCATGCTCGTAGGCACCGCAAACTATACTGAGTGTTGACCGGATGATACACCGGCTTTCTGAAAAAATTGTTTCAGGACCACGTTGACATTCCCAGCGAAATTTCGGCACAAGAAAACTTAAACATAACACTTTAGTATGTCCGCCAACAGAATTCGGATTATAAGTAAAAGTGAGGGTAAAGCTAGATTACTCCTACACGGCCAAAGTCGTCTTTCAAAAAGATCTAAGGAATTTCTAACTAACCATGACCTCGGCGTATTTCTTTTAAATAATTCCAAGTAACTAGCAACTATTAACTCCTACTGTGCGAGTATACCACCTACTCAATGTCAAAATTTTATTGACGTAATTCGATATCTGCATTGCAACACTCAAGGTAATGCCTTCATCTGATGCAGATACCTATACCTACCGATTATAGCCGCCTTGAACTCCACGAAAAAAAAAAAAAAAAAACTGGATCACCCAGAATAATAATCTCCCACATATCTGTGTTTAAATATTTATATCCGATTACTTAACAACGATGACCTTGAGGAGAGAATTTCCCTTCCGTCATATCTCGAATTCGTGATGCTGCCATTCCCATCCACCGCATTGTTGCGTTCTGTTTGAGCTGTATCTTCTCCTCAGCTCGTGTCATGGAACAATCAACACTACAGAGATACATAGATACACAACAGCGGCGCAACAATATAGTAGATACATACAATACAATTCGAAAAAAATTATTAAGGCCATGATGGCATTATGACGTGACCTCATTAATCGAATGTAAACTATGTTACAATTCGCCATGTTCTCCATACAAACAAACACACACTTTGCATCAGAGAAGAGAGAAAAAAAAAACAAAAACAACCTAAACGATAGCAAAACGAACACGATAATAGGCACCAGCGGCAGCGGTTAACTTGCGAAAAACTCCTCTCAACAGAGCAACCAGAAGTAGATACTTTGTGGGCGGAAATAGACGACAACGATGTAGATGGAGACAGGGAGGGGATCACACCCGCTATATCTATTAACTCAAAGAGTTTATTTTTAACACACAGTGACGTCACTAAGAGCTTAAAGCTTCTCGTGCAATTTAGTGTACTAAAAATTGGCCAAGCTGCCTACACGTGTTGACCTCCTCCCCGCATACGAAAAGCTTTCATCCAACCCCCTATGGGGTGGTGTTTGTTTTGATTTATATGCGTGGGAGCTTATCAATGACGTTGTCCGAGAAACAACGACGTCGACAAATTGCGTAGGCTCGCACTTTAAACTGAAGGAGCAGTACGAGTAAGTGGGCTCTAGATACTACGTGTATTTTGTATTTTAAAGTCTATCGATTCGTGGAGTTCTTTGATTAGCTGGGGTGGATGATGGGGTGTTCGGGGATGATGACGTCATACAAGGAGATTGTAGGGAAATTATCTAAATTTGGTATTTCCATGACGTTGGTCGGTCATAGAATAGATAAATAAACCGGCATCCTGCGTAAAAGATTTTCCTCTTCTCATCTACGAAGCGTGTGTGGTCTCTTGGGATAAGTGGTTTTGTTCGACTCGTTGAGTTCTACAGAGGCTTTTCTGTTCCATTAGGTTACATTTGGGATTTTCAGTTGCCGTCATTGTATGTCCTTTTGAAACGCAGTTGGAACAAAATTTACGTGTTATTATCGAATATAGCTCGTTCTTGGTGGAGAGACAAATTCTGTGGTTAGATGGGACTCTAGTTTTATAACAATTTTAGTGAGGATAATTGCCGCAATCAATTTCTTGCAATTGAATTTCTTGCAGATATTCACGTTTTGACGGGTGCTTTGGTAAACAGGTTAAGACTCATATATATATACTTCTGATCTTGATTGCTATATTCGTGAACTAGGCTTCACATCATGGGTCTTATCCACAACTCAAGGAGTCTGAAGATACCAGTTTTGCCTATACGCTCTTCGCGTACCAGAAAAAGATAAACTCTGACGCAATTGATGCACGATGTCAAGCGATCAAGGAATATGGCACTGCATATTGCACTGCATATTGCAAAACAACCTCCAGACAACCAAGGACTATTTAAGGCGATACGTAGTTACATTTTGAATAATAGAACTTAAACCACTGCCACCCACACTCACAGGCTACATATCAAAGAGGATTTCTATTTATAGCGTATGATATACATTTCCCGACGGACGAATATTGGAAACAGAAGTACGGCTCAACTCGTTAAGAAATTTTATGCTTCCTTTCAAAAAAATAAAAAATTGTATTTAACCTCATTGGTTCTTCAAAGGCCGTCTTAAACTGTCGTCTATCTCTTATGGAGATGACAGAGCAGTTCACCTATGCTGGGTGCCGGGCCACAGGCCACAGGGACATTCCAGGTAACTGCAGGGCTGACGAACTCGACGGACAGGG
The DNA here is from genome assembly GCA_945910035.1 of Brachypalpus laphriformis. Taxonomy (NCBI): domain Eukaryota; kingdom Metazoa; phylum Arthropoda; class Insecta; order Diptera; family Syrphidae; genus Brachypalpus; species Brachypalpus laphriformis. The sequence continues at coordinate 110,989,696 of OX246753.1, read as the reverse complement.
TACCACTCTAAGGATTTTGCCTCACAGGCAAGCCCTGGGTATGCCCCTCGCTACATGCAAGTATCTACTAAAGCTGAACGCTATTAGCACGGCCAACCTCAGATGGGTAAACGGCTCAACGTGTCACATTTCGAGACAGATCTGGCCTAAGCTGGATCAAAAACGTAGTGCCCATCTGATGAAGTTAAAGCGTACACAAATCAGCTGCGTTGTCGGTGTTCTCATTGGACACTGTCTTGTCTTATAGGCCAACACGCCAGAAGACTTGATCTCTTCTCCAACGACTTCTGCAGAAGCTGTAGGGACGACGAGGAGGAGGAAACCATCCTTCACCTCCTATGCACATGTCCGGCCCTGTCGCATAAAATAATGCTCCATCTAGGGTCTCCCTTTCTTGACGACCTCTGCTAGCTGGCGTCCTTGGACGTCATGAGCATCCATCGCTTTGTCAAAAGCTCCGGTTGGTTTTGTTAGTCCCTGTGTAGCCTAATGGTTTCATCCATGGTATCACAAAGAACCTTCACTGGTCTAAGTGTGTCTGCACTCTCATGTGGACAGCCAACCTAACCTAACCTCATTGGTTCATATCAGTGCAGGTTTGGGCTAGAAAAGTTCTCTCCTACTACATATTCACATTACGGCAGATCTTGGAGCAGACCAAAGAAATTCAAATTGTCTGACTTAGTCATTCCTGTTAAGCTAGTCCACCTATGCAGGATAACGATGGTAAAGTCACGCTGGTCCATCAAGGTCGGTATAAACTTCACCGAGACTTTCGATATCAAAAAAGAGTTTAGACAAGTCATGAAATTTTTTTCAAAATTATTCTTAAAAGCAATAAGAGACATCATTTTTCAATACACTGTACTCGCCAGCTGTAGAACCGACGATATTGACATGATCGGTAGAATAGGGCATGATATCAACAGTGCCCTTGTCGGTGTTGAGGTAGAAGTATCAAGAATGGATCTGACGATGAATACGGGTAAGTCAAAGTATATGCTGTCGATAAAAAAGGTCAATCCCCATCGAGAGATTGTCACGATAAACAGCTACAACATTGAGGTAGTTAGGAACTTCGTCTACCTAGGCTCTGCCATAAACTTGAGCAATAATACCAGCGTGGAAATCAAGCGAAAAATCAATCTTGTCAAATGTTTCCTGGTGGTCAAACGGTAGTGCATGCGATCATATGAAAACACAAGCGTTTTCACTCAGCTGAGGCCTATCAACTCCTACACTCAACTCAACTTAATCCAAGAAATGGGTAACCAACCCCGTTTGGCGGATTCTTGGTGGCAGCAGATGAGAGAGAGGGGGAAGAGTGTTTTCTCATTAGAGCACTTCTTCCTGTTCCAGGCGGCAGCGGACGAATTCCCTAGACGGTGTCAACGGTGGCGTCTATAGTTCCAGTAAGGTTGAACTTAGTGAATACCTTGCGCGAGCTGCTTCGACGTATTCGGATCACAGGTCGGTAAGGAATTTCAATGCTGGTTAGGATATTGGAATAGAGATGGTGGCGGAGGAGCCCTTTATGGGCCAACGGCAGCGCTCATACTCCCGTAGTGGACTACTGGCACCGGTGTACACGGCCCCTCGTCCTAGGGGAATAACGAAGGAACTGGCCCTCCAGGTTGGGGGTTGTGCCGTCGGGGTAACTTCCCTACCACGTAAAAAACATATGGTTCCGAAACAACCAAAAGCCTCGGATAAGGATGAATCAACTAATGACGACCCCAGCAAACGAAATAAGGACAACGACCTTCGGATCTGTACGTGGAATGTTCTGTCCCTTTACAGACCACGTGCAGCCGAACAACTAGCAGAGGCCCTAGACATCTATAAAGCAGATATTACCGCCATCCAGGAAGTGCGATGGGATGGGCCGGGCAAAAAGAGGATGAAAAACTGTGACATCTACTACGGTGACTGCTACAGAGGCAACAGGCAACGCTTATTCGGATGCGGATTTGTTATACGCGGCAGACATAGGCAAGAAGTTTTAAGCTTCCGACACGTTAGCGAGCGTATTGTGACTATACGGGTCAAGGATAAATTCGCTAACATAAGCCTAATATACGTTCATGCCCCCACGGAAGACAAGGACCCTGCCACCAAAGAGTGTTTCTACGAGCTCCTCGACAAAACATACGAGCAATGTCCTAAATAATTGATTTCGCTGTGGAGCGAAATGTCACCATAGCAAGCACATGGTTTCCTCATCTCGATATTCATAAGCAGACATGGCGGTCCAATGATTATGTAACGATCAACCAAATTGATCATATTGCGATCGACGCAAGGCATGCCTCCAGTATTCTGGATGTCCGAACCTTCCGAGCGGCCAACATAGACTCGGATCATTACCTTGTTGTAGCCAAGGTACGAATGCGGATATCCCAGTGTGAGTAACAAAGAAGAATCACAGTGAGAAAATTTAACGTCGAAAAGCTACAATCGCAAGAGACCGCCAGACTCTTCGCTGAACGCGAATCCTGAAATCTCTCAATCACCCCTATGCCGCCAGCATCAAGTGCCGAAGACCAGTGGCAACGCTGCCAACATGCCATCAGAATGCCGCGACTGATGTGCTGAGTTTCACTCGGCCACCACCGCGAAACCCCTGGTTTGACGAAGAATGCCGGCGAGTGCATGTAGCAAAACAAGAGGCATACAAAGCGGCGCTGCAAATGATGACGAGAGCTGCTCGTGAGCTCTACGAGCAAAAGAGACGGGAAGAACATCGTCTTCTCCAAAAGAAGAAGAAGAAGCTTGAGAAGCGCGCGTTTGAGAATATCGAGAGTTTATACTCCAGGAGCAATGTACGGAAGTTTTACCAAAAGGTAAAAAAAACGTGTCAGAGGAGCAATACCCGTACAGAAACCTGTGGAGCTGAAAATGGAAACCTCGTAGTAGAATCACAGTCGGTGCCCAGAATATGGAAAAACTACTTCTGCAGACTGTATAACGGCGACGAAGACCAACATCCCGCTGTCAGGCAGAATGAACCATTCAACATAGACGATGATAGTCAAAATATCCGTCCACCTGACCAAAACGAAGTGAGGATAGCAATATCCAAGCTAAAATCAAACAAGGCTGCTGGACCTGACGGCTTACCGGCCGAACTTTTCAAGGCAGCTGGGGATGAATTGGTAGAGTGCATACACCAACTCATCTCTAAGATTTGGTCAGACGAGTGTATGCCTGATGAATGGAATCTCAGCATCATTTGGCCGATCCACAAGAAAGCAGACCCCCTCAACTGTGCCAATTATAGAGGCATCAACATCGCATACAACATCTTTTCTGCGATATTGTGTGAACGCCTGAAACCTTTTATCAACAGCCTGATTGGACCCTGTCAATGCGGTTTCAGGCCAGGAAAGTCCACCATCAATCAAATCTTCACACTTCGGCAGATCCTGGAGAAAACCCAAGAATTCCAAATCGATACTCACCATCTCTTAACGATTTCAAGGCCGCCTATGACAGCATCTATAGAGAAGAGCTTTATAGAGTCATGTCTAGTTTTGACATCCCTGCCAAACTTGTCCGTCTGTGCAGGCTGACGATGTTGAACGCTCGCTGCTCCATCAAGGTCGGTAATGACCTCACCGAGACCTTTGATGTCAAAAAAGGTTTTAGACAAGGTGACGCGCTGTCATGTGACTTCTTTAATATTGTACTTGAACGGATTGTGCGGAAATCACAGGACAACACCGGAGGCACTATCTATTACAAGTCTGTACAACTGCTTGCATACGCCGACGATATAGACATTATCGAAAGAACTCAGCGGGCTGTCACCTGTGCGTTTGCAAGCATTGAGGTGGAAGCGGCCAAAATGGGTTTAGCGATAAACGAGGGCAAAACCAAGTATATGCTGTCAACAAGAAGGGAAAACCAACACCGACGAATTGGACAAAACGTCACAGTGGGCAGCTATAACTTCGAGGTAGTAAGGGACTTTGTCTACCTTGGCTCTGCTATAAACTCTGAGAACAACATCAGCGCAGAAATCAATCGAAGAATAACTCTTGCCAATCGCTGTTTTTTTGGGCTTATAAGCCAATTCAACAGTAAAGCCCTATCTCGAACAACTAAGGAGACTCTATATAAGACATTGATCATCCCAGTCCTGCTTTACGGCGCTGAAACATGGACTTTATTTAAAGAGGATGAAGATATCCTTGGTCGCTTCGAGAGAAAAATTCTTCGTAAGATTTTCGGTCCCGTTTGCGTTGACGGGTTTTGGAGGAGAAGATTCAATCACGAAATATACGAGCTGTACAGCGACATTGATCTACTCAAAAAACTGCGTATTAGACGTCTAAGATGGCTAGGACATGTAGAGCGAATGGACACCAACGCTCCGGCCCACAAAGTCTTCGAATTTAACCCCGAGGGACGACGCAGTAGAGGGAATCATCGCCGTAGGTGGCGCGCTCAAGTTCAAGGGGACCTCGCCCAACTTGGAGTGCGTAACTGGAAGCAATTAGGTAAAGACGGAGGTAAATGGAGAGGATTGTTGGTTGAGGCCCAGGTTCACCCCGAACTGTAGCGTCACCTAAGTGAAGTAAGTAAATGATTTCTTGGACTAAGAAAGCACCTGAGTAGTATCGCCCTGTCTCGAACTAGGGTGGCCCTGAAGACAGAAGCAAAGACTCTCTCTCTCTCTCTCTCTCTCTCTTTCTCTCTCTCTCTCTCTCTCCCCCTGTCTATCCTTTCCAACGCCCGCACTGTGTAGATCACTTTAATAGCCTTCATAACCCCTGGAGTTAATAGAGTGAAGGCGAACCCCACAGGCGGATCAGTAGAAATGCGGTGAAGTGGGAGGGTTATGATCCCTTGTTTTCGGATCATAGCCACGCCGGAATAGAAAGAAGAAGTGTAACCCCTGGAGTGAGCGCAAATTGCAAGAAAATGTGCTTAACAGAAAAACTATTGTATCGAAATCTGTAAGTTCAGAATCCGGAATAAATCCGAGAAAATATGTTTCATGGTTTAAACTTAGTGGGCGCCGTGGCGTAAGTTGTTAGTGTGTCGGATCACTACGCATGAGGTTCTAAGTTCAAATCAAAGAAAATACCAAACAGTTTTTTCACGGTCCCACCTCTCGCGAGCGTCTGACAAACATCCGAGAGTATTGTTGTCACGAAAAAGCTTCTCAAATCGCCGTTCGAAGTCGGCATTAAACTGTAGATCCCTTCCATTCGTGTAAAAAATATAACGCGCACAACATGAGTGGTTACGAGAAGCTAGGCCCTGGCACTTTAAAGAGCTGTTGCGCCAAATATTTGTATTTTTTGGTTTAAACTTAAGAATCGCGTTTCTCTTTTCTGCCTACTCACGCATAAAATCAGATTTATTCTATTAATCCTACCACCGAAATATTCTTCGGTTTCTCAAATTTCCAGATTTTGAATTTGATACATTCAGATTTGGATTTATCCGGATTTTTCAAATTTTATCACATAGTCATTTATTTTTAATTCCCTGATTATATATATAAAATTATTAGACCGGAGCTATTTCCCACCAATTCTTCTTAAAAGCTTCCGATTCAACGACGATGATTAATGCAAAAACTTGCGTATAGTTTTCAGAAAAAGGCACTCTTAATTGGGATGACCATATCCGACGAGTCATTGGCAGAATATCTGGAGTTCTAAGAAATTTTTCAATGCCCAAGCATTTTACTACATCTACTCGTACTACAAAGCTGCTGCTAGCGAAATCGATCGTCATCCTCATTGTGACATGGGTGTGAATTTGTTTGTATTTATAGCGCCAAAGCAAGCCCTAGATTGATTGCTGTTTTCAGTCATATGTTCAGATATGTTAACAACCTTAACCTCATTTTATAAATCTTATCCTATTTTACACAAAACATCTAATTTACTCGTACTTATAATTTTTTTCGATTACAGTAATTGAATTCTGCTTTACATGACACAGTTGGGCAAATAAAAACAAGCCTTCACCATAAAAAATTTGCACTAGTAGCCTTCCTAGACATAGAAGGTGCCTTCAATAGCGTAGAAGGGAGGGTCATCAAACAGGCCCTAGAAACTATAAATGTCGAGCATAGCATACCAATTGGTTCTGCAATATGCTCGGCACTAGAAACTACCGGATATAGTTCAATAAGAAAGTACGTTACCAGGGGGACTCCCCAGGGAGGCGTTATCTCATTGCTCCTCTGCGTTCTAGTCATCGATGGTATACTTAAAGAACTAAGCAATACAGGCATAAGCGTCACTGATTACGCTTACGACGTGGTGATCTTGGTCCAGAGCAAAGGGCAAATTCTTAGACACATTAAGTGTCTAAGATGGAATCAGCTCTTAATAGTCTCGGAAAATGGGCTAGAGGGTGTGAGCTGCACGAACAAAACAGAATTGGTACTCTTTAGCAGAAAATAAAAGATACCACCCTTCAAACTGCCTAAGCTGGCAGGGGTGAAAGCTTTTCCTTTGGATTGCGCTATATATCTTGGTATACTGCTAGACAGAAAACTAAACTGGAAAGTTAACATACAGGAAAGAGTCCGCAATGCTTACAATGCTCTCTTCATCTGTAAGAGGACCGCGAAAAAAAAATGGGGTCTGCAGCTTGCAACGATGCACTGGTTATACATCATGATAGTCAGACCCATTCTTACGTATGGTACTCTTATGTGGTGGAAGCCAACGAATACGAAAGAAATACGGAATATGTTGGCCATGGTACAAAGAACAGCCTGCATTTACATCACGGGTGCTCTACGCATAACACCTACGGCTGCACTCAAGATTTTTCTGTATCTTTTACCACTAGACCTATAAATAAAATTTCAAGCGACTAACAGTGAGCTTCGGATCACTGACGTAGGTCTCTTCAAAGCTAGTAATGTCGGTCATAGCTCCATTTTTAGGGAATCATTTCCCGATGTCACAGACAAATCATACGATATCCTTGGTACCTTAGACTTCGTCACACCATACGAAGTAATGTATCATGTTAGAGAGCATTGACAAAGGGAGACAGTCTCTATCCACAACGAGATTACAATACACACAGATGGAGCTAAGACTAGAGAGGGCACGGGATAAGGTATATACTCGAGAGATATTAACCTAAAGGTGGCCCTGAGACTTCGGAAAACATACAGTGTGTTCCAAACAGAGGTTCTAGCTGTACTTAAACCTGCGGAATTACTTGAGATGGGATCAATATCCGATAAGAATATCGCTATCTACATTAACAGCCAGGCTGCGCTAAAGGCGCTAGAGCCTTAGGTCACTAAATCTGATATCGTCAGGAATTGCCGCACAATGCTTAGGACATTATGTACGCAGAACCGTGTCAGATTATTAAAGTACCTTGGAAGATACTTCCTCGATAACTTAGAAGAGATAAGGTCCTTGAACCACAACAGTGACATTTTCGAATTCTGAAGGGGAAATTAAGGAAGAATTGGATCAGGTCTTTTTGTCGTAAATGGTCTCTAGTGATTGCGATGGGCCCACCTTGGTGCCTAGTGTTTTTATGAAAACCTCATAACCCCTTTTGCTTCAGTGTACAAATTTTTAAAAAATACAGACACTTTTCCGGAAAGACGCCGTTAAATGTACCACCGATTCCAAGGGATGCCCAAATAATCCATTCAATCCATTAACTTTAAATTTTGGCACAATAAAGTTAATATTGGAAAATGGAGTTGAACTAACTGCTTACAAAAAAGAGCTTCTTCATATCGCCGTACCTGTTCTCTACAAAGTATAAGTAATGCTAGGGTATTAAGTATTGCTTTTCAGGTTGAGAGGTCGGCCCAAAATCATTACTTATACGTACATTTACTCGTCGGCAGTCAGAGATGAGTGATTCGCTTGATAGAAGATCCAGCACTGTGGACGATTCTGCAATGAGTGGCTTGTTGAAGGCGGGTAGCGGGCTTCTGTCCACACTACACGTGCTACCTTGGAAATGTTGCGAAGTATTCCATGGAATGATCTATATTCACACGGTATTTGGATGTTTCGCTAGGATACACCACCTCCTTGTACACCTGACAATTGCGCGGATACATCTGTAGTCATCTGTAGGCATTACAGGGTGATACCTTAGCGCTATAAACTTGCCTCTCCTGCGAACAGATAATAGCAAAAGTCTCGAACTATCAAAACCAGAGATTCAAAGAAGATGTACTTTTGGATCTAAGCGCATACACATTAAGAAGAATTAGAAGATATTCATTCAAAAAATCGACCGAGGAAGAATTTTACAAATTATCGAAAAGGACATCCCCAAATCGTCACCTAATTGAACAAATTCACACCGAATTGAACAATTGAAAACTCCCACACACAAATTTGTATTTTGTATTTTTTCTTTCACCTCCTGTCAGCAGCTTAAAAAGGACTCCATCACGCACACATTATACCGCCCGAAACTCATCAGTAAAATTAACAATAAATCTGTTGAAATGATTAAAACTTCCTTCACAGTACAAAACACAAAACAAAAAAGAAATTTCCGTCCCAGCCTTAAGCTATCTCCATTAATCAATAACAGATACCACCTATCTACCACCTCTGTCTCTACCTACATACACCACCAGCAGCAGATCGACCGTAAAAGGTGTGCGTGTAGCAGATTGATTTTTCGACAACGGCCGGCACTTCGTCCGTGTTTTCAATAACCTCCACCAACCCTCACCCATAGCTGCTGTTAGCCCTAGCTCTCATTATGTATTCGCATGAATTGTAATGAAATACTTAGCAGGGGTGCAGGAGATTATTCGATCCGTCTCGTCGTCGTCATAGTCATGGTCGTCGTCCTACCGCCAAGGGAGAGCATGTAACTTGGGCAACCTGTGTGTTGTATTGGGTACTTAATTCGGTTTTATTATATTTTCGGACCGGGATTTACCTACTCTTGTCGAATCAAGGCAATTAGCGAAACGGATTACTTTATTGACGGACTTAAACGGTATAAATGACGTTATTATGCTTTTCTTTCCCAACGTTTTCAAGGGTGCTCAGGCTGTGTAAAGAGCGAGTACGCCTTGAGACTGATTTGAAGTGATCAAGTGAACGTCTTGTTCGTTTTCTTGTTAATTCTTCTTAATTTGTGACAGCCATTGGCGGCGCGTTTTAATTGACATTTTGACGCACATTTGACGCGCGAGCACAAAAAAGTGCTAAAACTGAATAAATAAACGATAAGCGTGTAATTTCATGGTAATTTATACAGTGTACGTCAAAAGTGTGCGAACTAGTGGAGAGATGTACATTCCTATTTCATTAAAAAAAATATTCAAATTGTAGGCGTAACGTCCACACGTTTAACTTTGGCGTCATTTTTAGTTGATCGCTAGAGGAGGAGACGAATATTGACATCTGAGTTGCGGCGGCATCTACGAGAAGTTTTGCAGATACGCTGTTTAAGGTTATGGAGTAAGTAAGGGTTGAGTTGGTTAAGAATAAAAATCTTCCTATTTTAGGTCGGCTCATAGGTTGATGGCAATGGGAAGATTTGATGCCACTGGTAAAAAAATAAGGAAGGTCCACTGAACGTTCATATACAATTGACGCTCTGAACTGCATTTAAACGTACGTTTGGGACCATTTGCTGAATGTCAACTGAAATCCATGTTGTTGGAGGAGATAACGATGGGAAAGCATAACACGTAGCTAATAGAAGATACCTGGAGCTGGGTCGACGAAATTAAACAACTTATTGCAGAAAGGGGAAGGCTATAGTCCCAATGCCATATGAAAATGAAAGGAACATAGCGCAGCGTACGACGTGATCAGCCCATTACAAAGAAACTCCGTAGAGCTGGCAGGTGGTCACAGCAAAAGAGTGTTCTGCTATGATTTTGAACCGTGTATTTACCGCCGATACACCCAAATTAGACCAAGCTGCCAGATGCACCAATTTCTGGACTACGCACCACAAGTACCAGTAAGAATGAAATCATGATCGCGATCATAGCACTTAAAAACAGCAGGTTTCTGCTATAGATCATATCAATATCCAGCGGATTTATAGAAATGTATTGGGATATTGTTCGGCACTACACCTGCTATTGATCGAGTGCGAACAATCTCTCGACACTGTGAACAGAATGGTTTTTTGTTTGTCTTAAGGACTAAAAGCTTGTGTCAAAGAAACCTACGAAAGGTCTAAATACGAGTTAGACAACGATGTGCCATTTTTAGAAGTCAGTTCTTCTCACTGTTGATTAGCTGTGATTGCTCTGTAATATAAGTGGGTAACTGTGATTGTGATTGCTCCGCAGTTAAACTGCCAGGCTGATCAGTATTTAAGGGCTGGTCTATACCAAATCACAGGTCATAGCTATAACTGATATTATGATTCTTCTATGCCATAATTTCTGGACTGCTCAGTGCTCAAATGTAAAGATCAAATCACGTTTTCATCTTTGTACACATTTGTAAGCATGTATAATCCAAAAGAGGGAACATTTGAAAAACTTTGCTATTCCACGTGCGTTTGACTACATTTGTAATTAAACTTAGCCACGTTACCAATAGTTGAATCCACATAAGTATGAAGTTTCACTCGGTTTTTTCTGTAAGCTAGTTTTCGTCTTTGAAATGTCATTCATTGTTTGATTGTTATTGACTGTCACTCACTACTCGTATTCGCTTGTTTTGTTTTAAATTGCATACTTTGCACCAAAGAGAACAAACTGATTAAGTGCTAATTGCCATTTCAAAAGTGATTAAATCATTGCCAGTATTAACAGCTCTTTCCGCAAATTGCTCTTTTGTTTATTCATTGCTCACTGAAAATTACTTTTACTTGTAAACCCATCTTTCGCAATTACTTTTTACTTATGCGTTATAATGTGCTGAGCATTGAAGACCACTGGAATGCAGTTTTTGACCGGGGTACGTACCTTTGTCGGTAAAAGGCAGAAATACCATCGCACATGGCTTTCCGCAGACACCTGGAGACGGATCGTTGAGCCTGCAGCAATCAACGCTCGGATTGCGTCAGCAGTAGAGAGAACCGAGCTTGAAGCCCAATACCGTGCGAAGAAGAAGGAAGTCCAGCGTAGTGTGAGACGTGACAAACGTCAATATATCAACTCACAGGCTTTAAGGGCTGAAGAAGCAGCAAGCATGTGCGACAATAGGACTGTTTATAGCATCACTAAGGAGCTCATTGGTGGTCGGAACTCCAAACAACACTCAGTGAAGAGCCTAGACGGTAACCTTCTAATTTCATTTCAGAGGTTGGGGAAGTATGGAGCGGGTCCCAGCTCAAGTGCGTGACGGTGGCGGAGTTGGCTAGATACACTCCGCCCAAAGCTTGGGTCTGGGTTCCGCTGCCTTACACCTACCCAGAAAAACTGCTTGGTCTCCTCCACATGCAGAGCAGGGAGTTGAAGGCCGATACATGGAGGGTGCTGAAGACAGGTCCTCGGAAGCAGTTTGGTCAGCACTTCTTGCTGGCCCTAAATAGGGAATCGCTGCCATTCCTTGAAAAGACCAAAGGGATGGTGCGACATAGCATGGGGAAGGTCATGCTAAAGCTCATGACCAAGGGCGTGGAGGAGGAGGAGGAGCCCAAAGATGATGGAAGTGATGCAAATAAACCTGCATCACAGTAAGGCTGCGACGGCATGCTTGATCAACTATATTATCAAGCATGACGTCTCGGCCATACTGGTACAAGAGCCATGGATCAACGACAACAACCAGATCCAAGGGCTCAAAAATAGGAATTATACGTTGTTCTACAAAGCGAACGAAGGTAAAATCAGGGCTTGTATACTTTTAAAAAACAATATAAGGGCATTTTTGAATAATTCACTTTTCACTTTTGAATAATTTCAGTGACGGCGATCTAGTAGCAGTCACCTGTGAAAGTGAGGGAAGAAAACCGCTGTGCCTGGTCTCTGCCTATCTCCCGTATGAGCTGGCGGAGATTCCATCTGGTAAAATGAAGCAGTTGGTAAGGAAGGACAACTGGCTCTTCATCGTGGGCTGTGATGCAAATGCGCATCACTCGCAATGGGGTAGCAGTGATACCAATACAAGAGGTGAGTGTCTTTTCGATTTCATTCTTTCGACCAAGCTCACCATATGTAATAAGTGATCTACGCCAACTTTTGTAGTTAGGAACAAACAAGAAGTGATTGACATAACACTAGCTTCTTGTTCTGATCACCTGACGGTAGAAAAATGGAGGGTTTTGGAGGAGGCATCTCTTTCTGATCACAGATGGATACGCTTCCATATTAATTTCCAAACTAGGGCTAGCAACAGCTACAGAAACCCTAAGAGTACAGACTGGGGTATGTACACAGAGCTAGTAAGGAAAAATCTTAAGGATAGGCCTATTCGCAGCGGCGACCCTCAAGATATAGATAAGGCGGTAGACAACTTAGGCAAAGTAATGAACATGGCATTTGAAAGGGCCTGTCCACTAAGAAAGAAGTCCAAGAGGTCCCAACCTCCTTGATGGAGCAAGAAAATCAACTCCAAGAAAAAATAGGTTAGGCATTTATACAACAGGGCCAAAGAAATAGGGGACGGTACTACATGGGATGAATATATGGACCGCAAGCGGGAGTTTAAATACTTAATTAGGCAATCAAAAAGAAAGTCGTGGAAGGAATTTTGTCAGTCCATTGCGGATACCAGTGAAGCTTCCAGACTTCGCAAGATGCTAGCTAAAGACACTTCTGTCCCAAGCTTCATCAAAAAATCTGACGGCTCGTGGGCAGAAAGTAGCGAAGAAGTTTTAGAAACGTTAATTGAAGCTCACTTCCCAGGAAGTAGATCGCCAATGGATTCTACTACTCATGGCTACTCGTATAATGGTAGGTCAATAGGGGACGACGTAGAAAATCTTATTACATGGAAGAATCTGCGATGGGCTATTATGTCATTCGCACCATTCAAGGCACCAGGCCCTGGTGGAATTTTGCCAGCTATGCTGCAAAAAGCTCCAGCCAAGGTCAGAAACAGGCTTAGGGAAATTTTGAAACATTGTTTAAGGTCATGCTACGTACCAGCGGCATAGAGGGAAGTGCGGGTTATATTCATACCTAAGGCAGGTAAACCAAGCCACACTTCAGCGAAAGACTACAGACCCATAAGTGTCTCGTCATTCCTGCTCAAGACACTTGAAAGGCTTCTTGATATTCACATCAGAAGTAAGTGTCGCAACGGCATTCTATGCAAAGCTCAACATGCATATTTGAAGGGGAAATCGGTGGAAACAGCTTTACACGACGTAGTAGGGAAGATAGAAGCTAGCCTTCACTATAATTTGCACTAGCAGCCTTCCTAGACATAGAAGGTGCTTTCAATAATGTAGAAGGTAGGGCCATCAAACAGGCCCTGAAATCTATGAATGTCGAGCATAGCATTAACAATTGGCTCTGCAATATGGTATGCTCGGCACTAGAAACATTAACTCCACTATCGGAAACAGTTCAATAAGAAAATCCGTTACCAGGGGGACTCCCCAGGGAGGCGTTATCTCACCCCTCCTCTGGGTTCTAGTCATCGATGGGATATTTAAAGAACTAAGCAATACAGGTATAAGCGTCACTGCTTACGCGGATGACGTGGTGATTTTAGTTCAGGGTAAGCTCCTTGATACATTAAGTGAAATGATGGAATCAGCTCTTAATAGTCTAGAAAAATGGGCTAGAGGGTGTGGACTACACGTCAACCCGGATAAAACTGAATTGGTACTCTTCAGTAGAAAATACAAGATACCACCCTTCAAACTGCCTAAGCTAGCAGGGGTGGAGCTTTCCCTTTCGGATCGCGCAAGATATCGTGGTATAATGCTAGATAGGAAACTAAATTGGGAATTTAACATACAGGAACGAGTCCACAAAGCATATAATGCTCTCTTCATCTGTAAGCGGACCGCGGGGAAAAATGGGGCCTGAAACCCGCAATGATGCACTGGCTATACATCATGGCAGTCAGACCCATCCTTACGTATGGAGCTCTTGTGTGGTGGAAGGCAACGAATACGAAAAACACACGGGATATGTTGGCCATGGTACAAAGATCAGCCTGCATTGGCATCACAAGTGCTCTACGCACAACACCTACGGCTGCACTCGAGATCTTCCAGTATCTCTTACCATTAGACCTACAAATCAAATTTCAAGCGGGCAACAGTGCGCTTCGGTTCACTAACGTTGGTCTCTTCAGGACTAATAACATAGGACACAGCTCCATTCTCAAGGAATCTTTTCCCGGAATCCCTGACGAATCGGACGATATACTTGGCACCTTAGACTTCGACACACCATACGAAGTACTGTATCCTATTAGAGAGGACTGGCGAAGGAAGACAGTCTCTGTCCACAACGAGATTGTAATATACACAGATAGTTCTAAGACCAGTGAGGGCACGGGGTCAGGTATTTACTCGAGAGATACGAACCTACAGGTGGCCCTGAGACTTCCGGACACATGCAGTGTGTTCCAAGCAGAGGTTCTAGCTGTACTCAAGGCTGTGGAATTACTTGAGATGTGATCAATATCCGATAAGAATATCGCCATCTACATTGACAGTCAGGCTGCGCTAAAGGCGCTAGAGTCTTACGTCACCAAATCTGAGTTAATCAGGAATTGCCGCACAATGCTTAGGGTATTATGTACGCAGAACCGAGTCAGATTATGTTGGGTACCTGGACACTGCGATATCGAAGGCAACGAGCAAGCAGATGCGCTGGCTAGAAGAGGAGCGGGGCTCCCACGTAGCGATATAATTGGTAGTATTAAACCACCAGGGTGCGTGGCTAAGGGAATTATCCGGGATAAGATCATTGACACGGCTAATCTAAGATGGTCAAACTTAGATGGTCACAGGGTGTCTAAGACCTTGTGGCCTGTGTTAGATCGCAGAAAATCTGGGGAGATAATTAAGTTAGATAGATCGAGGATAAGAACAGCGATAGGAATACTCTCTGGCCACTGTCTCCTAAGGAGGGATGCCATGAGACTAGGGTTATCCGATACGGATGTTTGTAGGTACTGCGATGACCTACATGTCTCAGAGGATATAACTCATATACTCTGTGAATGTCAAGGAATTGCCAGGATAAGGCTAAAGTACCTGGGTAGATACTTCTTCGATAACTTGGAGGAGGTGAGGTCTTTGAACCATAACAAGGATCTGTTCAGATTTTGTAGGGAGATTAATTGCTTGGAGGATTGGGTTTATTTTTTTTTTGCTGTGAAGATTTCCTAGGGATCGCGATGGGCCCACTTTGGTGCCTAGTGTTTTATGACAACCTCATAGCCTTACCTAACCTAACCTAACCTAACCTTCTAATTTTGGATGAGGACCAGCTCACTAGATGGAGAGAACATTTTGCTACAGTGTTAAACCATTTAGACGATGACCGTATGATCTTGAATTCGAATTCCCGAATTCTCACCTCCCAGTAAAATCGAAATAATAACAGCAATCAAGTCCTTCAAGAAGAACAAAGCGATGAATATTGATGGCATCCCTGCCGAACTATAATATTTTAAGCGGCGCCAAATACATCGGCAGATTTGCTGCATCCTCTAATATGGCGAGCTTGGGATAGTGAACATTTTCCGCAGGAGTGGGAAAAGGGGATGATCATTAAGCTTTCGAAAAGGCGAAGCTTGATGGAGTGTGGAAACTGGGGAGGTATATGCGTATATAATAAATAGAATAATTCTAGAACGATTTAAAGAGCATTTAGATTCTTGGATCTTCCTGCACCGACCACATAAGTACCTCACGGACCATGATTGAGCAATGCATTTAGTACATGTCTCCGCTACATTTTCTGTTTATCGACTTTGAGAAGGCTTTCGACAGCTTGAATAGAGATGCTATCTGGTTGGCCTGACGCAGGAGAGGGATCCCAGAAAACTCATAGCTATTATCAAGGCTAAATATGAGGGCGGTAAGTGCCACGT
Source organism: Brachypalpus laphriformis (assembly GCA_945910035.1). NCBI lineage: Eukaryota > Metazoa > Arthropoda > Insecta > Diptera > Syrphidae > Brachypalpus > Brachypalpus laphriformis. Next base: position 110,973,740 of record OX246753.1, on the reverse strand, counting down.
CTTACACAATGGTAATGTGCCGATTTCCTTAAACATCTAGATTATGCTGGCGATGTTTGTATATGTACTGGCCACAATCTAAGAGCTGAGGCAAACAAAGTGGGGCTAAAAATAAACACAGCCAAAGCAAAAGTCCTGAGCACTTCTAATACCCCCGCTCAACTTAACCTTGTCGGAGAGGAAGTCGAGAAAGTTGACAACTTTATCTAGGCAGTGTGGTCTCGGCTAATCGTGGTGGCACCGAATTGGGTGTGTGCAGCAGAATCGTGAAGGCTAAAGCTGCGTTCGGAATGCTATCAAAAATTTGGAGAAGCAATGCTATCAGCTTAAGAACCAAGCTGCAGCTGTTCCAGTCCAGCGTAGAATCGGTGTTCCTTTATGGGTGCAGCACTTGGAAGGTGGACACCATTAACACACGCAAGCTACAAGTCTTCGTAAATAAATGTTTAGGAATCATTTTGAGGATTTTTTGGCCGAACCGTATCTCCAACGAACAAATTTATATGAGAACGGGCTTCTTGGCCTACAAACATTACTACACGAAGGAATGTGGCAGTGGATTGGAAACACCCTACGACGCAAAGATAACTTCATTGCGAAATACGCCATGCAGTGGAATCCGCTCACCCAGGCAGGCAGAATAGAGGGACGCCCTAGGCAAAACGTGGCGTAGAACAGTTGGGGAGGAATCGAGCTCTTTAGGAATGAGTTGGAGGCAGCTTAAACGCGTTGCAGAACTCCCAACAAGATGTTGCACAGGCGTGGTTGACGCCCTATGCCCCCCGAGGGGTTAAAGGATCTAAGTTAGTAAGTACAGTGGAAGTCGCTTATAACGACTTCACTTATAATGACGACTTTGCTTTGATTTGGTTGGTTTCTTTATTTTATTTGTACTTATGGAGTGCAGTCGGATATAGCGACCACCGGTTATAACGATCAAATTTGATCGGTCCCTTCACCGTCGTTATAAGCGACGTCGTAATGTGCTATGCGTTGCATTATCGACGGGGAACAAAAGATTCCAACTAAGGATGTTTATAGGATTATAGATCTCCACAAAATTGTAGCAAATATCGGAAATTAGACTTAAATTGCGAAGATAAACGCAGTGAAAGAAAACTTCCGTTCAATAAGTCATAGCTCGACTGATGGCAGCTTGGATGCAGATGTTGGATAGTCCAAGAAATCTGTTTCCGAAATGTGATCGAAGACATTGTAATATGATTACCAATATCACAAAACAACTTTATAAATCAGTTTTGTGAAATATTTTAAGTGCTCTCTGGCCGAACCTGAATGCATAACTATTTGACGACGGATCTGGTAACGAATTGGTCATTTACTTCGACCAAAAGCTTGTCGAAAGATTGGTAGAAAATGTATCAATCACCCAGCATCTTAATGGTCACGACAATTTAAATTCGTTTTCCTTAATTTAGATGTGTACAACCTTCAGGAAATAGTTTGATTTTTCAGCAGAAACTTTTGATTTAAGCAAAGACAAACACCTTTTTGCCATCTTAATAGCAGAGACATCAATCATCTTTATAGCAGTGAATCATAAAACTTCAGCAATGTGTTCTTTAATGCCATATTTTCCACAACGTTGAAGAGTTTTATGTTGCAAATAGCAATTCTTGTCTTTTTCTATTGTGGAAGGAGTTCATGGGTCGTATGAGAAATACATTCAATTGGATGCAGATATATTTGAATGGGCACCAAATACGCACGACGACTCCCAGTAATGATGAGATCATTACCGCGATCAAGACACTCAAAACCTACAAGGCGGTAGGACTTGACGGTATTCCAGCAGAGCTCTTACAAGCAGCGCCAACAAGATCGGCTGAGCTTCCACTTATAGAGAGAGCTTGGGAAGCTGAGACCTTTCCTAACAAGTGTAAAAGGGGAATGATCGTCAACCTTCAAAAGAAAGGAAATTTAATGGAGTGCGGAAACTGGAGGGGTATTTGCGTGCTGCCTGCTGTAGCTAAGATAATAGCTAAAATAATCCTTCAGCGAATCAAACAACATTTCGAAGACACACTCGATGCCGAACAAGCAGGTTTCCGCTCTGGATCCTCCTGTGTCGACCACATCAACACCCTGCGGATTACCATCGAACAGTGCGTTGAATATCGATCGCTACTCCAGCTGCTGTTCATCGATTTTGAGAAGCCGTGCGATAGTGTCAGCGGGGAGTTTATTTGGCATGCCTTACGCAGGAGAGGTATCCCGATAAATTAATTTCTATTATCAAAGCTACATATGAAGGCTCCAAATGTCACGTTCTGCAGAGGGGAAGGTTGTCTGAGGAATTTGAGATCCAAAGTGGGGTAAGACAAGGCTGTATCCTTTCACCAATCTTATTCCTATTGGTGATTAGCGATGTGCTTCATGCAGCTTTGTCGACGGAAAACGGAGGAATTCGATGGACTCTTACATCTCAACTGAAACATCTTGACTACGCTGACGATGTATGCTTACTCTCCGACAGAATTATGGACCTCCACCAAATGACAACAGATGTGGAGAAGGAGGCAGGCGTGCGTCGTCGGGCTGAAAATTAATGCGGCAAAAACTAAAATCATCAGCCTTGGAATAAACTCATCGGCTTAATTAAGCATTGCTGGACAACCGGTAGAGAGAGCAGAGGATTTCCAGTATCTTGGGAGTATTGTCTCGACCCATGGTGTAACCAAACAGGATATAGCCAATAGAATCGCCAAAGCAAAGTCCGCGTTCGGTATGTTCTCCAAAATATGGCAAAGCAATGCAATCAGTTTGAACACCAAGATAAGACTGTTCCACTCCAACATTGAATCCGTGCTGTTATATGGATGCAGCACGTGGAGAGTGACCACTATTATCAGCAGAAAGCTGTAAACTTTCGTTAATAGGTGCCAGAACAGTTGAGCAGGAGGCGCGGCAGTTGGGGAGAACTCAGATACATTGCCAGAAACCGTACACGATGGCGCATAGGCGTAGCAGAGGCCCTAGGATCCACAAGGGGATACAGGACATAAGTAAGTAAAATGAATGGGCAAGGGAAGATAAAAAAAAAGCAGACGTCTTTCCGGCCCACCTGGAAGAAACCTTTAAACCGTACGATGGTCAAGTGGTTTATGACAACATCAATAGGCTGGATTTATCATCTGACGAGTTAACACTCGCAAGTGCAACGCTAAGGGAACTCAAACATGAGATCGGGGATCTAAAACCAAAGAAATCTCCTGGTTATGATTTGATCACCGGAGAAATTCTCAAAGTTTTACCTAGAAAAGCATTGATTAAGCTTCTCTATATTGTAAAAGCTGCGCTAAGATTAAAACACGTGCCAAGCCAATGGAAAGTTGCGGAAGTCATAATAGTTTTAAAACCAGGAAAACCTCCAAATGAGGTAAAATCGTATAAACCATTTCCCTTCTTCCAGTCATATCCAAAATTTTCGAGAGTATATTACTAAGGCGTCTCCAACGGGTTATAGAAGAAAATAATCTTATCCCTAACCACCAGTTTGGGTTCAGAAGTAAGCGTTCGACGATTGACCAGGTGCATAGAATTACTGACGTTAAAGAGAAAGCACTTGAACAAAAAAAAGATTTGCTCAAGGGTATTTCTGGACGTCTCGCAGGCCTTTGATAAGGTGTAGCACGATGACTTGAAATGCAAAATGCGACAAGTTCTCCTTGTATGCCTATACGATATTCTAGGATCATATCTCGGCAACAAACTCTTTCATGTTAGACATGGAATTGAATACCCCGAGCTCAAATAAATTTCGGCCGGCGTACCGCAAGGAAGTGTTCTTGGGTCGCTTCTCTATTTGCTATATACTCGTGATATACCGAACGAAGATGGCACTATCCTTGCTACGTTTGCCGATGACACCGCTATCGTAGCAGTAAGGAAAACAATCAAAGAAAAGATTGCAAAACTGCAAAACGCACTTAATAATGTAAATGAATGGACGAGGGGGCTGGCGGATCGCCCCCAACGAATCTAAATCTGTTCACGTGAATTTCACTTATATGAAAACCAATGAATGCCAATTTTTCTAAATTCGACCCGAGTACCAAACTTGGCCAAACGAGGCCAAATACCTGGGAATGACACTCGACGCAAGGTTCAAATCGAATTCGCACGTGAAAATGATACGTAAAGAGCTCGAAACCAAATGTATAGGTAGATAAATGGAGTGGTTACTCGGAAAATATTCCCAGCTCAGTACTAAGAACAAACTGATTTATACAAACGAGTGCTAAAGCCGATGTGGGCCTACGGTATACAAATTTGGGGTTGTACCAAGAAAACAAATGCCAATATTTTACAAATTTTTCAAAATAAAGTGCTAAGAGAAATTGTTCAAGCATCGTGGTATATTAGAAACGACGATATCCACAGGGATATCGGAATTCCGACAATCGAATCTGAAACTAGAAGCTTCGCGAGAAAGCATAGAAACCGACTAATCGGACATGTCAACAACACAGTCCTTCAAATTTTGGATGAGAGCAATTTATTGCGCCGACTACAAAGGACGAAACCTTTCGACTTGGCGAGATAATGATTAACCGCGTCTAGATTGCGGAACATGCAGGATCTTTCAGTGGAGTAACTTGCCAAACGTTTTTATTTCGTGATAGAAAATATTATTTCTTTTCTCTCGAAATAACCAAGGGCATCCTCATCCGGTTTTGTCAAAGCCCATGTCTCTGCGCCATACAGCAGGACTGGGATGATTAATGTCTTATAAAGAGTTACCTTAGTAGTTCGTGATAGGGCTTTGCTACTCAATTGCCGTTTTAGCCCATAGAAACAACGATTGGCAAGAGTAATTCTTCGTGTGATCTCTCCACTGATGTCATTTGCGGAGCTGACCATAGAGCCTAGGTAGACAACATCCTTTACTGCCTCAAAATTATATCTGTCTATTGTGGCGTTCAGTCCAAGACGCCGATGTTGGGTGTCCTTTTTGGTAGACAGCATATATTTTGTTTTGCTTTCATTGACCGCTAGACCCATCTTTGCTGCCTCGATCTCAATACTCGTAAATGCCCCATTGACTGCCCGCTGCGTTCTTCCGATTATGTCAATGTCATCGGCATAAGCGAGTAGTTTCGTACAATTCTCTCAAGTACTATGTTAAAGAGATCGCATGATAGCGCGTCGCCTTGTCTAAGACCTTTCCTGACATTGAACGGTTCGGTGATGTTCTTACGGACTTTGACGGAGCAGCGAGAGTTCTCCATCGTCATTCTGCACAAACGGACGAGCTTGGCAGGGATGTCAAGACTAGACATGGCTCTGTATAACTCGTCTCTATACACGCTATCATAGGCAACTTTGAAATCGATGAAAAGGTGGTGCGTATCGATTTTATATTCATAGGTTTTTTCCAAGATCTGCCGGAGTGTGAATATTTGGTCAATGGTGGACTTTCCAGGCCGGAAACCGCACTGATAAGGACCTATCAGGTTGTTGACGATCGGTTTAAGGTGTTCACATAGTACGGCAGACAGGATCTTATATGCGATATTCAGGAGACTTATACCTCTGTAGTTGGCGCAGTTCAGAGGGTCTCCTTTCTTCAGGATCGGGCAAACGATGCTGAGGTTCCATTCATCGGGCATACTTTCGTCCGACCAGATTTTACAGATGAGCTGGTGCATGCTCCTTACCAACTCATCTCCTTCTGCCTTGAAAAAGTTCAGCGGCAAGGCCGTCGGCTCCAGCAGCTTTGTTAGATTTGAGTTTAGATATCGTTATCCTCACTTCATTCTGATCGGGTTGACGGGAATCTTGACAGTCATCGTCACTATTGAATGGCTCATTCTGCCTGACAGCGGAATATTGGTCATCATCCCCGTTTAACAGTCTGCAGAAGTGTTTCTTCCATATCCTCAGCACCGACTGCGATTCTACTACTATGATGCCATTTTCGTCCCTGCAGGCTTCTGTTCTGGCTTTGAAACCCTGGCATGTTCTTTTTACCCTTTGGTCAAATTTTCGAACATCATTCCTGCAATAAAGTCTCTCAATTTCCTCGATCGAGCGCTTTTCATGCTCTTTTTTCTTCTTTCTGAGAAGTCGATGTTCCTCTTTTCTCCTGCGCACGTAGAGCTCGTAAGCAGCTCTAGTCCTTCTACGCAGCGCCGCTTTGTACGCCTCTTGTTTTGCTGCATATGATTGCCGGCATTCGTCATCAAACCAGGGGTTTCGTTGTGGTCACCAGTACATCAGAGGTGGCATCTCTGATGGCTTTTTGGCAACGCTGCCACTGGTCTTCCGCATTTGCTGCTGGCGGCAAAGGACTTAGATTGAGATTAGAAGAAACACGATCGGCAAAGGTTCTGGCGGTCTCTTGCGATTGTAGCCGCCCGATGTCAAATTTCCTCACATTATTTCGTTGATTTCGCTCCGTTGTGGATATCCGCATCCGTACCTTGGCTACAACTAGGTAGTGATCCGAGTCCACGTTGGCTCCTCGGAAAGTCCAGACACCCAGAATACTGGAAGAGTGCCTTACGTCGATCGCAATGTGATCGATTTGGTTGACGGTTTTTCGATCAAAGGAGAGCCATGTGCCGTTGTGAATGTCGAGACGTGGGAACCGCGTACTAGCTACGACAAAGTTTCGCCCCGCTGCAAAGTCGATTAGCCGTTGCCGGATGTGATGTCGTGCAGGCTGTGCTTTCCGACCACGCTACTAAAGACTTCCTCTCTTCCTAGCTTTGCGTTAAAGTCGCCTAGGATAATTTTAACGTCGTGGCCAGGGCATTGCTCATACGTATTGTCCAAGAGCTGGTAGAAGTCATCCTTTGTCGCGTCGTCCTTCTCCTCGTGAGGGGCGTGAACGCATATTAGGCTAATGTTGGCAAATTTAGCCTTGATACGGATAGTCATGAGGTGCTCGTTCACATGCCGGAAACTCAAGACTTCTTGCCTAAGTCTGCCTCCAATGACAAATCCGCACCTATTCGGGTGACGCTGTCCTTTTTGTCTGTAGCAATCGCCGTAGTAGATGTCGCAGTTTTTCATACTCCTTTTGCCCGGCCCATCCCATCGCACTTCTTGGATGGCGGTAATGTCTGCTTTGAAACACTCTAGGGCCTCCGCAAGTTGTTCGGCTGCACGTGGTTTGTAGAGGGACCTAACATTCCACGTGCAGACACGAAGATCGTTGTCCTTTTTACGTTTGCATGGGTCATCAACAGTAAAATCATCCGTATCCGAGGCTGTTAGTTGCTTTGTAACCAAAGGTTTTTTACGTGGTAGGGAAGTTAACCCGACTGCACAACCCTCAACCTGGAGGGCCAGATCCTTTTTTTTGTACCCCTAGGACAAGAGGCCGGATACACCGATGTCAGTAACCCACTTCGGGGATATGAGCGCTGCCGTTGGCCCATTAAGGGTTCATCCGCCACCATCTCTTTTTCAATACCCTGACGTAGTATTGAAAATCCTTACAGACCTCAGCTCCAAATATGTTGAAGTAGCTCCGGTAAGGTATCCGCTGGTCTGTAGACGTCACCGTTGATTCCATCGGGAGAATTCATCCGCCGCACGCCCTCCTTCTGAGGACCTCTTGCTAGACTTCTGAGACACATATTTCAGCCAATCAGGTCAACAAGGGATGCCTCGTCCGGTTAGACATATGCGCACTGAAGTTCACCCAGATGTGCTTACGCAGGTCTGAGTGTTCAGCTGCACATATGTATGTATATCGTCAGACTCAGCATACGCTCATCGTTAGTTCACTATCAGATAGCTATGCAGCGGGCACCGCGTGGAGGTGATGATGCGATTTTGCCCGATTGCTTGATAAGTCATTACTTAGTTGCGATATCTAACAAATTTATATCGAAGGGTGGTGTGTTTTTAGTCAGTAAGAATCTGACACTACTATAAGCACGCGCTTGCTGTTCTCATAGTGCTATGGAAGATTTTTCACTTACCCTCGGATAAAATAAAAAAAAAATAAATAAATAAGCTTCTCGAGACTAACTAGTTCGAACAAACAAATATGTAAATGTTGCGGCATTTCCTTTTACACTATGTAATGCTAGTGAGAGTTATCATGATGATTCTGTGTCAATAAGCTGCGGTTAAGATACCATAAACATCTCAAACTCTTTCATCAACATCTTTCTCTCCCTCATTTTGTTTTATTCTTATGAAAAGTATTTAGAGGTATTGTAAGGTGTCTATTGTTTCTCGAGTCTTCATCTATACGTATTGTGTATCCACTGTGAGCAAATGAGTGGCTGGGCTAGGAACACGTGGAAAATAATTTGTTAATTTATTACTCTGTTTTCGCGTTTGCTCTTTGAGCATTAATCAGCTGTAAAACAAGCAGTTTTGTACTCCTACGGACATTTATTCTCTCTTAAAGTTTGTGTTTATTTTGCCGCTAAGGGTATTAGCGAACGAACGGTGACTGCGTCAAATTTTACGCAGCAATGACGCAAATGGTTCAGCAATCACAATTTGCTCGATGAACACACACACGTTGTGCTCACTGGAAAAGTATCTCTTCTGTCAAATGTGCTGTAACACTGACATCAATATTTTTTCTATCAGGCATTTGAGTCGCGCGTGGCATAACCAAACGTGAAAAAATGCAAAGTTTGACGAACGTCAAACGCAGTTTAGGCCAGCATAACCTGACATCAACATTTATGGACAGATGCACAGCATGACATTGTACCTGTATCTGTTACTTCCTAAACAGTCTTCTTTGCATTTAAATATTCCAAATTTATCTCTCAACCCTCTATGAGTTGCGGCAGCGAGAAAGCTCACTGAGCGCAAAATAAAATATACTCCCACAGATATGCCACGTGCTACGTCACAAACATGTTTAGTCAGAGATTTATATTTATGCTGCAGATACTTTCTTATTCTCTTTCGTTGTCGTCGTAGTCTACTTCTCTGATTAGCGATGATTGTGTAAGCAGAAAACGAAAACATCGTTTGTTCTTGCGAACTTGTTTTTTCGCTTGAATTGTTGACGACAATGAATTTGTGGGTTTTCACCCGCTGAGTTGTGCGGTTTTCCACTTAAAGGTCCGCTTCCACTTACAGTGTAAGTATCTGTACCTATGTATGTCGATTTATCCACCACTTAGACATAATCATCGATCGATTTTATTGGGATCAGTTTTGTGCGCATAAATTAGTTCATTGCCAAGTGGTTACGACGACGACGACAAAGCCGAAGTGCGATCACAATTTTCTCTTCGTCCGACGAGTATTTGGCACTTGTTTTGGTTGAAAGTGAAGTTTTGACACAAAAATAAAAAAAAGAAGAAGACCGACCGATCGACATGATGACGACGGTGCAGACGGACGTGCAATCTCTGTCAGATTGCAAAAGTGTTTAAAAGCAATCCGAAGGCCGCTGGCGGGTATACATTTTATTTGCATAAGCAAATGCGTTGAAATGAATATGAATACGGTTGACGACGCGAGAGATACATAATTGCTTTTCGAATATTTTTGTTTGACATTGACCTCTTGGTGGAGAGATTTTTAAGTTGTTTAGATTTATTTTGTTAGAAAAATGTAAATAAATAGAGAATTTCTTGAAGTGGGGAGAATATTGGCGAGGGAACTTCTACCGGTATCCATATAGGAAATAGGTTTTATACTGAGTCAATTAAAAAGCTCACCTTTATTCTTTTCTTTAGAAGAGAGCACATCCGTAAGACTCGTCACTGGATTTCATAAATTTTTAAATTTGCTTCCAAAAAGAACAAGTCTGTTTCTAGTATTACTTCCTTTTTGCATAGTAGTGCACTTAGGGTGCCATCTCGTGGGAAAGAGTAAGCACTATTGCCCTTGACAGATGGATAAACAATTCGTGAGTGTTAAATAAAACTATGATGTTAGTGAAATCGATTTGTCTTTCTTTTATAAAGTCTACTGCCAAGGAGTCAGTATTGACCGAGTTGCCATCTATAGATTTTTACAAGATGAAAAATGTGTTTAGCTTTACTATTTCCACGGCCATGGTCCTGGCTAATCCTATACAGATGTTCTGTTTTATTAACCGATTTTGATGGGGACTGTTGAGAACTAGGGACATTATGCAGACCTAAAACCTGTACAGTTGTTGGCTGTGATGCAAATCGACGAGAAAACATTCGAAGAGACTTCAGAGAGTTTAGTGATATTTCAATGAGGTTTACTTACTTACTTACTTACTTAGGTGGCGCTACAGTTCGGGGTGAACCGGAGCCTCAACCAACAAGCCTCTCCATTTAGGTCGGTCTTTAGCTAATTGCCTCCAGTTGCGCACTCCAAGTTGCTCGAGGTCCGCTTGAACTTGTGCGCGCCACCTACGGCGATGATTCCCTCTACTGCGTCGTCCCTCGGGGTTAGATTCGAAGACTCTGCGGGCCGGAGCGTTGGTGTCCATTCGCTCTACATGTCCTAGCCATCTCAGACTCCAATACGCAGTTTTTTGACTAGGTCGATGTCGCTGTACAGCTCGTATAGTTCGTGATTGAATCTTCTCCTCCAAAACCCGTCAACGCAAACGGGACCGAAAATCTTACGAAGAATTTTTCTCTCGAAGCGACCAAGGATATCTTCATCCTCTTTTGAGACAGTCCATGTTTCAGTGCCGTAAGGCAGGACTGGGATGATCAAGGTCTTATACAGAGTCTCCTTAGTTGATCGAGATAGGGCTTTACTGTTGAATTGCCTTATAAGCCCAAAAAACAGCGATTGGCAAGAGGTATTCTTCGCTTAATTTCTGCGTTGATGTTGTTTTCAGAGTTTATAGCAGAGCCAAGGTAGACAAAGTCCCTTACTACCTCGAAGTTACAGCTGCCGACTGTGACGTTTTGTCCAATTCGTCGGTGTTGGCTTTCCCTTCTTGTTGACAGCATATACTTGGTTTTGCCCTCGTTTATCGCTAAACCCCTTTTGGTCGCTTCCGCCTCAATGCTTGCAAACGCAACGGTGACAGCCCGCTGAGTTCTTCCGATAATGTCTATATCAACAGCGTATGCAAGCAGTTGTACAGACTTGTAATAGATTGTGCCTTCGGTGTTGGCTTGTGAGTTCCGCACAATCCGTTCAAGTACAATGCTAAAGAAGTCACATGACAGCGCGTCACCTTGTCTAAAACCTTTTTTGACATCAAAGGTCTCGGTGAGGTCATTACCGACCTTGATGGAGCAACGAGCGTTCTCCATCGTCAGCCTGCACAGACGGACAAGTTTGGCAGGGATGTCAAAACTAGACATGGCTCTATAAAGCTCTTCTCTATAGATGCTGTCATAGGCGGCCTTGAAATCGATAAAGAGGTGGTGAGTATCGATTTGGATTCTTGGGTTTTCTCCAGGATCTGCCGAAGTGTGAAGATTTGATCGATGGTGGACTTTCCTGGCCCGAAACCGCACTGACAGGGTCCAATCAGGCTGTTCATAAAAGGTTTCAGGCGTTCACACAATATCGCAGAAAAGATCTTGTATGCGATGTTGAGGGTCTCCTTTCTTGTGGATCGGGCAAATGAAGCTGAGATTCCATCCATCAGGCATACACTCGCCTGACCAAATCTTAGAGATGAGTTGATGTATGCATTCTACCAATTCATCCCCAGCTGCCTTGAAAAGTTCGGCCGGTAAGCCATCAGGTCCAGCAGCCTTGTTGGATTTTAGCTTGTATATTGCTATCCTCACTTCGTTTTGGTCAGGTGGACGGAAATTTTGACTATCATCGTCTATGTTGAATGGTTCATTCTGCCTGACAGCGGGATGTTGGTCTTCGTCGCCGTTATACAGTTTGCAGAAGTAGTTTTTCCATATTCTCAGCACCGACTGTGATTCTATTACGAGGTTTCCATTTTCATCTCTACAGGTTTCTGTACGGGTATTGCTCCTCTGACACGTTCTTTTTACCTTTTGGTAAAACTTCCGTACATTGTTCCTGAAGTATAAACTCTCGATATTCTCAAACGCGCGCTTCTCATGCTCTTTCTGCTTCTTTTGGAGAAGCCGATGTTCTTCCCGTCTCTTTTGCTCGTAGAGCTCACGAGCAGCTCTCGTCTTCCTTTGCAGCGCCGCTTTGTATGCTTCTTGTTTTGCTGCATGCACTCGCCAGCATTTTTCGTCAAACCAGGGGTTTCGCGGTGGTAGGCGAGCGAGACCCTGCACATCAGTCGCGGCGTTTCTGATGGCATGTTGGCAGCGTTGCCACTGGTCTTCGGCACTTGATGCTGGCGGCATAGGGGTGATTGAGAGATTTCGGGATTCGCGTTCAGCGAAGAGTCTGGCGGTATCTTGCGATTGTAGCCTTTCGACGTTAAATGTTCTCACAGCGATTCTTCTTTCTTGCTCAGATTGGGATATCCGCATTCGTACCTTGGCTACAACAAGGTAATGATCCGAGTCTATGTTGGCCGCTCGGAAGGTCCGAACATCCAGAATACTGGAGGCATGCCTTGCGTCGATCGCAATATGATCAATTTGATTGATCGTTACATGATCATTGGACCGCCATGTCTGCTTATGAATATCGAGATGAGGAAACCATGTGCTTGCTATGGTGACATTTCGCTCCACAGCGAAATCAATTAGCCTTAGTCCGTTATCAGACGTGGTGTCGTGTAGGCTATGCTTACCGACTGCCCTACCAAAGACGTCCTCCTTTCCTATTTTGGCGTTAAAATCGCCCAATACGATTTTAACGTCGTATTTAAGACATTGCTCGTATGTTTTGTCGAGGAGCTCGTAGAAACACTCTTTGGTGGCAGGGTCCTTTTCTTCCGTGGGGGCATGAACACATATTAGGCTTATGTTAGCGAATTTAGCCTTGATCCGGGTAGTCATAATACGCTCGCTTACGTGTCGGAAGCTTAAGACTTCTCGCCTAAGTCTGCCGCGTATGACAAATCCGCATCCGAATATGCGTTGCCTGTTGCCTCTGTAGTATTTTCGAGTATATAAATTCCTTTTTTACTTTCGGGTCATTGTTGGTTTCTATTCCGCGCTGGGGTTCGAACCTGCACACTTCCGGTCACTTGCACAATACCAATGTCACCATACAGCTAATCAAATTCGGTCATGGTCTTCAAGAACTGAGACGCTGGTGAAACCCCCTTCAAAAGGGCGCCCACTTCAAGAAAGCCAACACCCTAATCCCCTTCGATGGCAATTCCATTGCACTTGCGGCCACTTCAATCTCACTTTTGTGTCAAACACTTGCATCTAATTAAGCAGTCTTCACTGTTGTCGTTGCTCAATCCTCCGAACTGAACTCTCCTCTCTCAACAAGTTTTCAAATCCAGAAAATCAAGATCACACTCAACTTTGTTCGAATTATTACCTGCGCCTGCGCGCAGAGTGGATTAGCTATTATACAAGTTGGCCAACCTCTCCACGTAGATACAGATAGAAAAATGTCAAATCCGCACGTTGTAACAGTGATTTCTCCATACACACATCTACGAATACGCTGCTTTCGGACGGACCCATTCAATGTCTCTATTAAATTATATAAAAGAAATTGAAGTGCACAAGAGGAAAATTACCATCAACAGACATTACTTCCGCTTAGTTGGGTACGTTGATAGCCAGTTTCATAGCAAGTAGTCTACTTTTACATGGTACATTGGCAAGAAGCAACGAGCAAGGCAAATTCGAAAGAAAAACCCAAAGAAGACGGGGAAAAAGAGAGTTCATTCGAAATCTATACACTGTGTGTTTTACTTGTACCCCGGCGCAATGAGGTAATGTTAACTGACCCACTTCCATTGGACCGCGCGCCGTCGTAGTCGATGTCGATAAAAAAACCGTCAAACCAGAGCGCCAAATCGCAATTACAATACCCGCAACGATCCAGATCAACAAAGTAAAAGATCACTGATCGCGATGACGATGACGACGACGACGAACGCCCGTCGCTCGACCTAACAACAAAGTGCCCAATTGTCGCAAAACAAGACGGGGTCCCCCATGCCGAATAACAACATAACAAACAATCAGTCTTTGGGTGGCAAAAAAAGATTCAAATCCAGACCAGACTATGACCATCTCTTAGCTCACTCTTGGGAGGCCAAAGAAGTGAAACAATACCGGTTTGTGTTTTTCGGTTCCGATCAATCGCGAGAAGCACCTGAGAGGTAGGTTAGGTAGCCTGGCCCGTACCCGTACACCTATGGTGGTTAGACATCGGCAGAGTGCAGCAACAGAAGCCGGTCGATCTTTTCGTTTGTATGGTGGTGGTGCTAGCAACAACGCTTTGCTAAATAAACCGAACCGGTCGACCGATCGGTAGGTCTCTGCGGCGGCGAGGCGATATGGTTAGCAAGCAATTTTTTATGCTACTTATGTTTGTTGTCTCCTCTTTGGTTTATTAAACGCTTTCTTGCCATGGGAGATGAGATGACGATCAGTGGAAGACATGATTTTGTGGCGGAGAGGGGAGTGATCGCGCGAGTGGTGGTGGTGATGATCTCGCCACGATCACCACGCGACACTTTTACTTTCGTTGTCGTTGCCGCTGCTGCTGTAAAGCGTGAATGGAAGTATGATGGCAATTTGTCGGATTTCAGATGGTTTCTTCTGTTTTTTTTTTTGCTTTTGCTTCTTCTCCATTACGGTAAAATATTGATAAGAGATCGTGTTAGTTACTTTGTGTGCACGCAAGTGAAACCAAGTTCATTTCCCGACGAAAGTGGCTTTCAAATGAAACCTGCCTCCTATACGGATTATGCTTGCGAAAAGGAAGCTCAACAAAGTAGAGTCAATTAATGAGTACTGACTATTGGTGTATGCCTCTTACATCTAGCGTTCGACGTAAAAGAAAAACCCGACAGAAGGCGAAGAAAATTTAATCTAGATCTGATTGCCACCCTGTGTAGTCATGCTGCAGAAAGCACCCCTCACAATCAAGATCAAGCTTTTCTGGAAATCGTATTGAACTCCACCCCTATCTAAGCGGCTGCTCTACTTGGCCGGTAGATCTTAATAATTGTCGACATTTTTGAGAGATTCCTTGGAACCATTAAAGTGGTCATAATGATGCTGCAACTGAGCTATGAGATTCTCTTGACAAAGCTAAATAAGAAAACTGGAATGAGGACAAATCACTCGCCAAAAAAAATAAGTTTTCAGACAATTTAACGCTAGAACTAACGCAAGTGAATGTGAACTTTCGGCCCCGTGTGATCTGGACTACAAAAATACCGCTGTCATCAAAAACTGTGACTGGAATTGTCACCTGTTCTTTGCAGATTTTTCTATAGGTCTTACAAAAAGAAAAAAAATTGCGGAAACCGTCCGCAAGCTATGTAAAGCGGTGGAAAAAGACATTCATTTTGATGTAAGCTACCGAACAATGTGGGAAACAAAGAGCCGTCGCTCTTAATATTCCGAGAGCATTCGATCGACGGAGTCTGAATCCTACTCAGCAAGCTAGTTTTTAATGCAATACCATTGCAAATGAATGGAAACAATTTCAATAAAAACCAATTAAAGCTGTTATCGTTGGTGTGTGTGGTACTGTAAGCAAAGGAGTACCACAGAGGTCTATTGTTGCACCAATTCTCTTTTTTTACTTTATATTAATGATTTGCCAGAGTCGACAATTTTGTTTTGCCGATGGTAAGCGTCTTAGCAGCACCTTACAAGATCACTTACGAGATCACCAATTCCAGTCACGAAGATTTACAGAAACTCTGTCAGTATGAAACTCTAACTTAATCGACTTTAATGTGAAAAAACTCAACTCGCCGTCTTTTCCAGAAGGAGCCCATCTACATTACCGTAGCTTCAAATGGACGACCAAATAATCCATCTAAAGAAGTTATACACCTTCTTGGCGTCACAGTCAATCACAGTATGACCATATAGCGCACAGCGCAAACAAAGTGATAATGAATTTGAACAACCTATTTGTGGCATAAATCTTATTTAAATCGGTGCACGTGCTTCTTCTCTACACAGCACAAGTTAGAATATTAGTCTTACGTTTGACTTACGTCTTGATTGCATCTAAACAAGAACGATTCGCTTGACAGAAGATCCAGCACTGACGTCCATTCTCTAAGGATTGACTTATCGAAAGCGGGCAGCATATTTATGCGCTATACTACAAATACTGTAATGGAAGTTGACCCGAAGAACTCCATGGAGTCATCCCTGGCAACATGACATTTGAACGATCGCTAGGGCACACTGTACCTCCATGGTCACTTGTGAACCACGTAAACATCAAAATTCTTTTTGTTACAGGAGAACTTATCTTTGGAATGCACATTCAGGAAGCATATTCTAGAAGCTTTCAAATTCCAGGAATTCCACAGGCATCTCGGGATTGAGGCGAGACGGTCACCCGCTAGCATCGGTTAGTATTTTTAGGCTGTTTCTACTCAGATTCACAAGAAACTTGGGCTTGTTGAGCGATAGCGCAGGGACAAAGTGCTTGGAGCACTTCTGATTTAGGGTAGCAGTCCAGATCGACTTGGACTTGGATCGGGTCTGTATCCTAATTTTCTTAAAGAGGACATGGTCATGACTAAAAAAATTTGTCATTTCATTGCCTTGGTGACCTTGATATGCAGCGATCCAGATTATTTCTCAAGGCTTACCGAAAGGTTAGCTCCTATTATCGCACTCAATATGAGAGACACACATTCACAGTTCGTTTTAGAACCATCGCCAGATGTGCACTGCTACAATTTTCCCACTCGGTTTGAAATGGAACTAAGGTCTGGGAAGTGTGGGCGGCGTGGTGCAAGTGATTAGTGTGTCGGACCACTGCGCGTGAGGGTCCAAGTTAAAATCCTAGAAACCACTAAAAAGTTTTTTCACGGTCCCACCACTCGCGAACGTCTGACAAATATCCGAGAGTATTGTTGTCACGAGAAAGCTTCTCGAAACAAATTGTCCTTCGGATACGGCTCTAAACTCTAGGTTTCTTCCATTCCTGTGAAAAATATAACGCATACAACACGAGTGATTGTGAGAAACTAGGCCCAGGCACTTAAAGAGCTGTTGCGACAAACTTTTTTTTTTCTTTTTAAGGTCCGGGAAGTAAGTATGTCATCCAAAGGCATGTTGAATTCATTTTTCTCGTTAAACGAGTGAGTAGTGCTTGGAGCCAACATTTTTTAAATGTCAGCGCCTGTGAAGGCTAAGTTATAGCCATACCTACCTTTACATATATTTGTACAGAGGTTAAGAGGGTAGTGTTGTGTAGAGTAGTGTAGTGTAGTGTTGTGTACTGCTTGTGTCACAGATACGGCTTCAATTTTCGTTACGAAATGATTGAAGCGTGATTCAGTAGCCACGCAGAGGGAAAGCCGAAAAAGATTTTCTCTGTCAATTATCTTGTCCATACCTTCCAGGATATATTACATGAGGCTGATAGGAAGGAAGAATTTACTGGAGTTTATAGCTCTGCCACCTTTGGGGGAAAGCTGTCACTTTGCGCTATGATGCCGGTTAGTATCCAAGCGCTAGATTACAGCTAAGCACTTAAGAAAGAGTGAAAGTTAAAATATTGGCTCCTCGTTGCCGTTATCTCCAGGGGCTTTAAAAGGCCTCAATGAAGAAATAGTCCATTTGGTGGCGTTGTCATTACAAATTCCTGTTGCAGTTTTCCAATCTAACAAGGATGAGAAGGCACGTCTGTTTTCCAAGCGAAAACTTATGCAATCCTAATGGCTTTGGACTATGTTGTGAAGAACTGGTGAAAGGGCCGTAGTATTTGTGTCTGTAGTGACAGTCAGGCTGCGCTTAAGGCCTGGCTTAACACTTTTTTCACTTCCAAAATAGTTCGTGATACCAACAAATCTTTGAACTTGGTTGCAAGGCTGAATTCTCTGTCTCTTTTCTGGGTCCCAGGTAACGCTGGGATCCTGGGGAACTAGATCTCCGGTGAGATTGCTAGACAATGCTCAGAGGAGGCTTCTCAGGTCCCGAACCTGCGCTGGGACTCCCTGCGTCCTCGGTTAGGGCTTCCGTTGACGATTGGGGCTCTCACGAGCACAGTTGTGTGTGGCATGACTCTCCAGGATATAGGCTGACTAAACGAATGCTACCAAACGTCTTTAAGAAATCAGCGGCATTCTTACTATCTCTCAGCAAAAAAGACTGCAGATAACTTATTGGAGCATTGGTAGGCCACTTCGCTTCCACTAAGCACCTTAACGTGCTGGGCTTAAATGACACTACAATCTGCGATGCTTTTGGAGAGAGCGACGACACTACGGAACATTATATCTGCAACTGTCCGGCCTTTGCTCATAACATGTGGTAGATCCTCGGTCCTGACGCACCAAGAGTGCTGGTACTATAAGCTCTTGGTCACTGAAGTGCTTGCTTGGCTTTCTTAGAAAGACAAGGAAATTACAATAAATTGGGTTAACCACGGTTTGCTCTTTGGTAGTACAATGGACAAGTTGCGTCTGAGTGCTACAGTCGAGTGTTTCTTATCTCGATAGAAAAAAGGGCGAGAGGAGGTCGGTTATGATTGAGACATTGAAATGTTAAGAGTTCGACAGTCTCTTTTTTAGTTTGTGTCCAACTTCTGTCCGCTTTGGTTAACGATTCTAAGCAGACGATCTTGTCGGCTGCAGGAATTTTGCCTAGATGACATTTCGGATTAGTGTCGGATATATTGTCGCAGAACCGTTTAAACTGTCGAATAAGTATGCCAATATCTATCTGTTCCTCTTCCTCCGACAGTTCAGCGGCAACCAGGATTGCGATGTCACCAGCAAATCACACTACTTTAGTCTTCCCGGCTATAAAATGCTGCTGAATGCCCTCGTACATGATATTCCAAAGCAGTGGACCAAACACAAAACCCTGTGGTATGCCACCGGTGACTTTGCATTCGTTAGGGCCACTATCAATAGTTTACATAGGGAATACCCTAAAGGCTATCTGGGGTTTTCAATTTCTGCCTCCAGCTCTTGTAGATAAAGCGTTTCCAGATATTGCTTTCGTATTTAGCACGCAGAGTGGATGAGATGATGCTTCCCATTAGGAAGCAGTACGAGACTCATTTCCTTAGGTACAAGTTACATGTGTCGACAAACATATTTCGGAGAGCTGTAATTACCTTGGAATGAGTGTGGTCCCGATGCCTTTCTGTCTCCAATTCTGTTGCGGATTTCGCTTCATTTAACTCTGGGATATTCATCCACATATGAGGTTTCAAGTTGATGCACGTAAATACATACATATGTTACATATGTATGAATGCTGGTACATAAATACCAATAATAATCTCCAACGAGGGTAAAATCAAGTATATGCTGTGAACAAGAAGGGACAATCAACACCGACGAATTGGACAGAACGTCACAGTAGGCAGCTATAACTTCGAGGTAGTAACGGACTTTGTTTACCTTGGCTCTGCTATAAACTCTGAAAGCAATATCAGCGCAGAAATCAATCGAAGAATAACTCTTGCCAATCACTGTTTTTGGGCTTATAAGGCAATTCAACAGTTGAACCCTATATCGAACAACTAAGGAGACTCTGTACATGACTCTGATCATCCCAGTCTTGCTTTACGGCGCTGAAACATAGACTTCATTGAAAGAGGATGAAGATATGTATCCTTGGTCGCTTCGAAAGAAAAATTGTTCGTAATATATTCGGTCCCGTTTGCGTTGACGGGTTTTGGAGGAGAAGATTCAATAACGATAGTCAGAAGACTGCGTATTGGACGTCTGAGATGGCTAGGGCATGTAGAGCAAATGGACAACAACGCTCCGGTCCACAGAGTCTTCGAATCACCCGGAGGGACGACGTAGTAGAGAGCCTCCTCGCCGTAGGTTGCGCGCACAAGTTCAAAGTGACCTCGACCAACTTGGAGTGCGCAACTGGAGGCAATTAGCTAAAGACCGAGCTAAATGGAGCTTGTTGGTTGAGACCCAGGTTCACCCAGAACTATAGCGCCATCTAAGTAAGTAAGTACGTAAGTAATCTCCAACGCATCTTTCAACTAAAATTTGCAAAAAAAAAAAAACATCCACCCCCTTTTTGCAATCCAACTCCCTTCCTATCGATTTGAAGCACATGTGCATAATATTGCGGTGGCAACTAAAATCACCATCAGCACTCATTAAGATCACAATCGACCATCATAAAAATTTACAGGAGCACCAAATTTCCCATTTGAAATACTGCAACCCCCGAACCCCAGCTCTGCACACACGCTCAATGGTGTATCACAATATTATCGGTAAAAGAAAACATATTCCACCCTGTCAGCCATGCTCAACCACCCTTCTCGACATCAATTCAAATTGGCCTGTTAGCTCATGGTACTCTCTCTCTCTTTCTATGGCTCTGGATATACAGAGGGTCCTACACATAACATCCCCGAATAAAAATTCTTTTGCTGTAGTTGCCCTCCTCATAAGTCCAAAATACACAAGACCAGCAGCAGAAGGAGCAGCAAAACAACAACAACAACAAAAAAGGACTAAATCGACCTTTTTAAATATTTTACTCAATCAATTTAATAAAGGAGTCGATTTAAATTACAACAAGCAGAAGCCCCCGTGTGAAGGACATGAATCCTATGCTCAGGCATGGCCTGCTCTACTCTTGCCAGCGTGTGTCTGTATGTATGCGGATTTATATGTGGTTAGTTTGACATACACAGGAGGAGGGATACACAAAAGAGCGAGCAATGATGTTTCAGGAAATTGTATACACAGAGATTTTCTATACCATACACACATATTACCAATTCAATTACCAAGATTGCGAGGGAAACGAAGGATAAAAGGAAACGAACGAAGAAACCGAACCGGTGTGTGAACTATGCAAGCAACTTGTATACGTTTTTTTTTTCTTTTCTATTTTCCTAAATTGAATGTGCGAGCAAATAGATTTAAGGGTTACTTTTTGTGTAGTATAAAACCGATAAAAATTCAGCAATAAATTTATGAAAATAAAAATGAAATGCTAATCTAAAGCGATTGAGGACGAAATGCTCGTAGGTCCTTTTTAAGTTATTAACTTGAATGGCCTACAATGTAACGCACAAGATGGTTTTGAATGCAATTTATGTCGGGGAACATTCGGGCAATTGTTTCGAATTTTTCAGTTCGTCAGCGAAAATTAGGGCAACATAATGTGCATTCGAATTTCGAAATTTCATATTTCACTGCAATTTTAAGGTCGATGACGATGAAACAGAAACTTCGTTGACTATTACCATCACCGCAGGGCCGCCTACTTGCCAAGCTTTCGAGAAAATGGTGCGTGAAAACATTCTCACGCATTGAAGGTGTAGTGTCATTTCATGTAATCTTGCTTCCAAACTAACTTAAACACTCGGCTGCACGGGAGCTTTTTCGAGCACGCCTGGCTCTGCTTTAGATGCTTCGCTGAACTTATCTCCTCTTGATACTTATATCATGTGCTGCACTATCAAAGCCATCCATCGTTTTGGGCGGGGTGTTTTTGGTATACTCCAGACTGGAATTTTGATGAACTTGCGCCACACTTATCTTATGACTCCGGTCCCATGGATCGCAAATTCAGAGTCGACTTTCTTTGTGTTTATGACTGGATTTGGCTAGAGTCTGAGGCCAGGAATGGAATGCAGTCGTATTTTCACGGACGGCTCCAAAACCAGTCAAGGGTCTGTCACCGGTTTCCTATTGGAAGACAACAACATTAGACTTCTTTTCTCATTAGGCAAATATGCGTCTGTTTTCCAAGCGGAAACTTATGCAATCCTAATGGCCATGACCTATGTTGTGAAGAACAGGTGGAAGGGCCGTGGTATTTGTCTCTGTAGTGACAATCAGGCTGTGCTTAAGGCCTTGCTTAACCCTTTAACCACTTCCAAAATAATTCGTGAAAACAAAAACTCTTTGAACTCGGTCGCAAGGCTAAATTTTCTCTGTTTCTTATCTGGGTCCCAGGTCACACTGCGATCCTGGGGAATGAGATCTCCGATGAGATTGCTAGACAAGGCTCAGAAGCCGCTTCTCAGATCCCGAACCTGCGCTGGGTCGCCCGGCGTCATCGGGTAGGGCTTCCATTGACGATTGGGTCACGAGGAAACTTAATTGTGTGTTGTGTATGTAGGTTGATTAAACGAATGTTTCCGGACGTCTGTAAGATATCAGCGGAATTCTTGCTGTCTCTCAGCAGAAAAGACTGCAGACAACTTATTGGAGTACTGACATGCCACTTCGCTTTCGTCAAGCACCTTAACGTGCTGGGCTTAAGTGACACTACAATGTGCGACGCTTGTGGAGAGAGCGACGACGCTGCGGAACATCATCCCTGCGAGTGTCCGGCCTTTGTTTGTATCAGGTAACAGATCCTCAGTGCTGATGTGGTGAGTGCTGGTACTGTAAGCTCCTCATCACTGAAGTGTTTGCTTGGCTTTCTTAGAAAGACAGATAATCAAGGACTGTAATAAATAGCAAAGGACTTAAAACGTTTCCCTGGTGCACCCCGACTTTGATTGGGAACTCTTCGGTTACTCCAGAGGGGCATCTTACTCTTGTCTTTGCTCCTTCGTACATGTCCATGATCATCTGTACATAGGTTTCTGGAACCCCTCGATGTCTTAGCGCCACCCATATCAGATCTCGTGGTTGTCTGTCGAATGCCTTTTCAAAGTCAACCAATACGATATGCAAATTCCTTAAGGAATCACGATGTTTTTCCGTTATGATCCTTATACTTTGGATTGCATCTGTGGTTGATTTACCTGAGACAAACCCGCACTGATCATCAGATAGCCGTATTATTTTTCGCAGTCGGCCACCTAATACCCGCTCAACGATCATCATGGTGTGTGACATCAGCTTGATCGAACGGTAGCTATCACAGTTTCGCGTATCACCCTTCCCTTTGTATACAGGGAGAAGGTAACTTTCCCTCCATTGATTCGGCATTGTGTCACCTCTCACAAATTTGGAGATGAGAATTCTGAGCCATCTGAACCCGATGTCTCTCATCTTTTTCCAGAACTCAGAGGGCATCTCGTCTGGCCCAACCGCTTTTCGTTTTTTGGAGTATTTGACCGCCTCACTAACTTCTTCGACTGTAATGTCGGGTATTTCTTCACAGTTAGGGGTGGCTCTTGGAAAGTATAGCCGGGGAAACTGTTCATTTAAAAGTTCTTCACAATACTGCTGCCACCTCTGCAGAATTTTCTCGTCATCCACAAGAAGCTGGCCACGAGCATTGCTAATGAACTTTTTTTTATCACTTTCTTAGCTTCATCACTCCCCCACCATGTTTCTTTGGCGTGTTAATGGTGGCCTTTTGAAGCTCTTAGCAGGGATTTAGCCTTCTTTAAGCAAGTTCGCTGTAGGGAATCCCACATATTTTGTGCTCTGCACTCTTCATCCTCAGCTCCGTTGATGGTGTGAGAGACTGGACCATTTCGAAGATATAGCCGATATTTTTTTTCTTTTTGTAAACCTGGTATGTCATTTTGTAGCATACATCCAAACCGCCTAAAAAACAAAATTTTGTCAAAATCGTTGGAACCAGTAAAAGGTCACAAGGAGGTAAAGAAAGTACCTACCACGGTACTTCCTACTGGACGAAACTGAGCTGTAGGTAGTCAGTAATTTTCTGACTCAGATCCGATTGCTTGGGTGTTAGCAAAACCAATTAGGAATCTACTAATTTTTGAACAATCGCCTGTCAGTTTTTCGAAATGTCAAATGTCAGGATAAAGTCTACCTACATAGGCACATTTTTGATTTAAATGAAGTATAGGTAAATACTTTGCCCATTTTCAGATAGAACCAAAATAATTAAATCAACCCAACATTTGTTCGAAAATCGAATACATACATACATATGTATGTACCTACCACCATTTGACATTTGACTTCAAGTGCGTAATTCCTCAACTCGAGCAAACTTCAACTATCATTCCGCTTGTATCCCCACAAGCAGCTTACAACCATAAGCCCTTCAAAGAATATCTATATGTACTCAATACGCTTTGAAGTTCAGGTAATAATTATCCCCCAACATTTGACTACAGTTTGACAGATGAATAGATTCGAACATTCCATCAAAATCCGATTATAATTTGCAAATCACAAAAAACCTATAGTAACGCATATGCAACCCCCATTATCCCCAACAATTAATGCGTGAGATACCTATGTATGTATTTCCTGTATCGGCAGCTCTATCACCAACCGACTGGGTGCACCTACGTCCTAAAGCGGTAAATATATGAACATAAATCAATAATAAATGCTTCTCCAAGCGCGCAAACAGTGCCATGTAAGAAAGATACTTTTGAATCAAAAATTAATAAAAGAAAATGTATGCACCTCGCTTACGACAACGAGACGTCCCTCTGTCCAAAAACAAACAAATGTGATAATTCGTTTTCCCCCTTCCCCTCTTTGCAGATAGAATTGACATGAACACAAAAATTCGAAAAAGAAAATTCGTAGAAGCAACATTAAATCCTAACCTAACCATTGTATCTGTATCTGAACAAAAAAAAAAACAAGAAATACACTTCCCCATTACTAAATGGCCCGGTTTGGCTCTAGATCTATTCTCCCCTCAAATAATTTCAAAAAAAAAAAAGATAATCAAAAAGAAGACCAAAAGAACGGGGCCAAGACAAAGTGAACAATATTTTAAGTGCGATATTCCCACATTCATGCACAAGAGCACACAGCACAGCGTACATACTTTCAATTAAAGACGACAAAATGTTACTCAAAAAATTAACAAACAAAAAAACTCACAAAACTGAAAAACAAGAGGGCGAAAGTGAAGAGAGGAAAACCCAAACGCAAGAGAGAGCGAACAGAAGAAAAAAAAAACACCTAAAAAGAGTTTTCCTTTTCCATTTAAATTCTCTCTCTTCTCCTTTGTTATGAATTTTTACTTCTTTTTCCTGAAAAAAAATCTGTTAATTCAAAAAGAGAAAAGGAAAAACAAATCATAAGAAACAAAAAAGAGTGAAAAACAACTCAAAATAAAATGGCAGTGACCGAGTGGATAGTGGATCACCCTCGTGTTCCCTCTCTCCGATGGGCAACCAACGTAGGAAGCACTCAAAACCATGGTTAACGTCTCCGCAAAAGATTTGCTAGCGACTGAAGTTTTATCGCCTCCGAAAGTCATTTCGTTGGCCGCATTTTGAAAAATTCAAAGGCTCTACTAGTGGTGGTACGAAGTGGCTTTGTAGTGGAAGAGAATCTTTGAGAGTGTTGAGTCACTCTTTATGTGTTGGTGAGGCATTAAGAGAGCGAGTGAAAAACTGGAGATTTTCCATTAAATTGCATGCCCCTTTGCACTTTGGTGACAGAAATTCAGTCTAAGCCTTATTTTGGAGCAATTTTGGATCAAAAAATTTTCTTTTAATGAGAAAATCGTTTCGAGTCCTATCAAACCGAAGAGCATTAAAGAGCGCTCTCTTGGCATTTCCGTTTTTCGCGAATCACACAACCACCACCGCGAATCAATTGATTTTCCTTCAGTGTCTGTGCACCAACACACTCGTTCTAGATACATTTTTATTTTTTTTTTTGCTTTTTTTGAGAGCATGATTGAAATTCATTTAATATTTCAAAACCATATGTGTCCGTCGTTTGAGATTAATCTTTGGAACAAGTGAAGGTAGTTTTTTTTTTTATTTTAATTCGTTTCGTTTCGTTACTATTTCGTCTTTTTTGCGTTTCTCCTCCTGTTCTTCGGGGAGATTTGTTTTAATTAGTTTTGATTTGCTGTTAATTGTATACTGTGGCTATGCTTAAGTGGATTAATTGTAATTAAGTTGGCTGGAGCTTTGTAAGGGGCAGCGGCGGCAACAGCTTAAATTATCACATCGGATAGTTGGACAATTAAAAAAGAATATTCGGCACAGGCAATTAATTTTGTATCTGGCGGTGGCTATGGTCGGTTCGGACTTTCTGTTGAAGAAGATTGTTAGATTTTTATAATTTTTTTTTTGCTCCAAGAAAAGAGATTAACTTTCCAACAATGGTACTTGGAATCAAAGAAGAAAGAAAGTTTTGCCGATTAGGGATTACAAGAGCAACGGCGCGACGACGGTTGAAGGGTCTACTCACGAATGTATGATTCTACAATATTTACAGAAGAGTCTTTTGGCTTTCGGGCAAGGAGCTAGAGACGTTTTCAGTTCCGATATTTATGTACTGAGGGAAAAATATGACAGTGGATCAAAATTTGTCAGTACGACTTCGTAGTACCTACATTCATAATGTACGAGTATATAAGTATCTTCTGGATCCTCTTCGTTTATGGATAGATAAAAAGCGAACTACAGCTTAGATTTTAACAAGTAAGTTGAGGTGCAACAAATTGGGTGAGGGTTTCTTCTTGAATTATCTTCGTATTGTAAGGCCGAGTGGGTTAGAAATTCAAAAAAGAAGGGGTACCCAGTGGACAACCTACAAATAGATCATACTATTTACTAGTCTAGGAATCTGTTACCAGGGGGACTCTCCAGGGAGGCGTTATCTCTCCCCTCCTCGGGGTTCTAGTCATTGATGGGATACTTAAAGAACTAAGCAATGCAGACATAAGCACCACTGCTTACGCGGGCGACGTGGTGATTTTAGTCCAGGGCAAATTCTTTGATACATTAAGTGAAATGATGGAATCAGCTCTTAATAGTCTCGAAAAATGGGCTAGAGGGTGTAAACTGCACGTCAGCCCAGATAAAACAGAATCGGTACTCTTCAGCAGGAAATACAAGATACCACCCTTCAAACTGCTTGAGCTAGCAGGGGTGGAGCTTTCCCTTTCGGATCGCGCTCGATATCTTGGTATAATGCTAGATAGGAAACTAAACTGGAAACTTAATGTACAAGAAAGAGTTCGTAAAGCTTATAATGCTCTCTTCATCTGTAATAGGACGGCGGGGAAAAAGTGTGGCCTGAAGCCTGCGATGATGCACTGGTTATATATCATGATACGAGTAGTCAGACCCATTCTTACGTATGGGGCTCTGTGTGGTGGAAGGCAACGAATAGGAAAAACATACTGGATATATACGCGATGGTACAAAGAACAGGCGGCTTTGCCATCGCGGGTGCTTTACGCACAACGCCTACGGCTGCACTCACTTGAGATCCTTCTGTATCTCTTACCATTAGACCTACAAATCAAATTTCAAGCGGGCAACAGTGCGCTTCGGCTCACTAACGTTCATCTTTTCAAGACCAGTAATGTGGGACATAGCTCCATTCTTAAGGAATAATTTCTCGATATCCCTGACGAATCGGACGAAATCCTTGGCACATAGGACTTCGTCACACCGTACGAAGTAATGTATCCTGCTAGAGAGGATTAGCAAAGGAAGACAGTCTCTGTCCGCAACGAGATTGCAATATACACAGATGGTTCTAAGACAAAAGAGGGCACAGGGTCAGGTATATATTCAAAAGATATTAACCTACAGGTGATCCGGAGACTTCCGGACACATGCAGTGTATTCCAAGCAGAGGTTCTAGCTGTACTTAAAGCTGCGGAATTACTTGAGATGGGATCAATATCCAACAAGATTATCACCATCTTCATTGACAGTCAGGCTGCGCTAAAGGCGCTCTGTCACTAAATTTGAGATCGTCAGGAATTGCCGCATAATCCTTAAGGCATTCTGTACGCTTTACTTACATAGGTGGTGCTACAGTTCGGGGTGAACCTGGGCCTCAACCAACAAGCCTCTCCATTTGGCTCGGTCTTTAGCTAATTGCCTCCAGTTGCGCACTCCAAGTTGGTCGAGGTCCCCTTGAACTTGTGCGCGCCACCTACGGCGATGATTTCCTCTACTGCGTCGTCCCTCGGGATTAGATTCGAAGACTCTGCGGCGGAGCGTTGGTGTCCATTCGCTCTACATGTCCTAGCCATCTCAGACGCCCAATACGCAGTTTTTTGACTAGGTCGATGTCGCTGTACAGCTCGTATAGTTCGTGATTGAATCTTTTCCTCCAAAACCCGTCAACGCAAACGGGACCGAAAATCTTACGAAGAATTTTTCTCTCGAAGCGACCAAGGATATCTTCATCCTCTTTTAATAAAGTCCATGTTTCAGTGCCATAAAGCAGGACTGGGATGATCAGGGTCTTATACAGAGTCTTCTTAGTAGTTCGAGATAGGGCTTTACTGTTGAATTGTCTTATAAGCCCAAGAAAATAGCGATTGGCAAGAGTTATTCTTCGACTGATTTCTGCGCTGATATTGCTTTCAGAGTTTATACCAGAGATAAGGCAGACAAAGTCCCTTACTACCTCGAAGTTATAGCTGCCCACTGTGACGTTCTGTCCAATTCATCGGTGTTGGCTGTCCCTTCTTGTTGACAGCATATACTTGGTTTTGCCCTCGTTTATCGCTAAACCCATTTTGGCCGCTTCCGCCTCAGTGGTTGCAAAAGCACCGGTGACAGCCCGCTGAGTTCTTCCGATAATGTCTATATCGTCGGCGTATGCAAGCAGTTGTACAGACTTATAATAGATTGTGCCTCCGGTGTTGGCTTGTGAGTTCCGCATTATCCGTTCAAGTGCAATCTTAAAGAAGTCACATGACAGCGCGTCACCTTGTCTAAAACCTTTTTTGACATCAAAGGTCTCGGTGAGGTCATTACCGACCTTGATGGAGCAGCGAGCGTTCTCCATCGCCAGCCTGCACAGACGGACAAGTTTGGCAGGGCTCTTAAAAGCTCTTCTCTATAGATGCTGTCATAGGCGGCCTTGAAATCGATAAAGAGGTGGTGAGTATCGATTTGGAATTCTTGGATTTTCTCCAGGATCTGTCGAAGTGTGAAGATTTGATCGATGGTGGACTTTCCTGGCCTGAAACCGCACTGATAGGGTCCAATCACGCTGTTGATAAAAGGTTTCAGGCGTTCACACAATATCGCAGAAACGATCTTGTATGTGATGTTGAGGAGACTGATGCCTCTATAATTGGCGCAGTTGAGGGGGTCTCCTTTCTTGTGGATCGGGCAAACGATGCTGAGGTTCCATTCATCAGGCATACACTCGTCTGACCAAATCTTAGAGATGAGTTGGTGTATGCACTCTACGAATTCATCGCCAGCCTTGTTGGATTTTAGCTTGGATATTGCTATCCTCACCTCGTTTTGGTCAGGTGGACGGAAATTTTGACTATCATCGTCTATGTTGAATGGTTCATTCTGCCTGACAGCGGGATGTTGGTCTTCGTCGCCGTTATACAGTCTGCAGAAGTAGTTTTTCCATACTCTCAGCACCGACTGTGATTCTATTACGAGGTTTCCATTTTCATCTCTACAGGTTTCTGTACGGGTATTACTTCTCTGACACGTTCTTTTTACCTTTTGGTAAAACTTCCGTACATTGTTCCTGGAGTATAAACTCTCGATATTCTCAAACGCGCGCTTCTCATGCTCTCTCTTCTTTTTTTGGAGAAGCCGATATTCTTCCCGTCTCTTTTGCTCGTAAAGCTCACGAGCAGCTCTCGTCTTCCTTTGCAGCGCCGCTTTGTATGCCTCTTGTTTTGCTGCATGCACTCGCCGGCATTCTTCGTCAAACCAGGGGTTTCGCGGTGGTGGGCGAGCGAGACCCAGCAGATCAGTCGCGGCGTTTCTGATGGCATGTTGGCAGCGTTGCCACTGGTCTTCGGCACTTGATGCTGGCGGCATAGGGGTGGTTGAGAAATTTTGGGATACGCGTTCAGCGAAGAGTCTGGCGGTCTCTTGCGATTGTAGCTTTTCGACGTTAAATTTTCTCACAGTGATTCTTCTTTGTTGCTCAGATTGGGATATACGCATTCGTACCTTGGCTAGAACAAGGTAATGATCCGAGTCTATGTTGGCCGCTCGGAAGGTCCGGACATCCAGAATACTGGAGGTATGCCTTGCGTCGATCGCAACATGATCAATTTGGTTGATCGTTACATGATCATTGGACCTCCATGTCTGCTTATGAATATCGAGATGAGGAAACCATGTGCTTGCTATGGTGACATTTCGCTCCACAGCGAAATCAATTAACCTTAGTCCGTTATCAGACGTGGTGTCGTGTAGGCTATGCTTACCGACTGCCCTACCAAAGACGTCCTCCTTTCCTATTTTGGCGTTAAAATCGCTCAATACGATTTTAACGTCGTATTTAGGACATTGCTCGTATGTTTTGTCGAGGAGCTCGTAGAAACACTCTTTGGTGGCAGGGTCGTTTTCTTCCGTGGGGGCATGAACACGTATTAGGCTTATGTTAGCGATTTTAGCCTTGATCCGGATAGTCATAATACGCTCGCTTACGTGTCGGAAGTTTAAGACTTCTTGCCTAAGTCTGTCGCGTATGACAAATCCGCATCCGAATAAGCGTTGCCTGTTGCCTCTGTAGCAGTCACCGTAGTAGATGTCACAGTTTTTCATCCTCTTTTTGCCCGGCCCATCCCATCGCACTTCCTGGATGGCGGTAATATCTGCTTTATAGCAGTCTAGGGCCTCTGCTAGTTGTTCGGCTGCACGTCTGTAAAGGGACAGAACATTCCACGTACGGATTCGAAGGTCGTTGTCCTTATTTCGTTTGCTGGGGTCGTCATTAGTTGAGTCATCCTTATCCGAGGCTTTTGGTTGTTTCGGAACCATCGAAACAACCATTATGTACGCAGAACCGGTACAAATTATGGTAGGTACCTGGACACTGCGATGTAGAAGGCAATGAAAAGGCTAATGAGCTGGCCAAGAGAGGAGCAGAGCTCCCGCATGGGGACATAATCGGTAACATTAAACCACCAAGGTGTGTGGCTAGGGGAATTATTCGGGATAGAATCACCAACATAGCTAATCGAAGATGGTCCAACTTAGATGGTCATAAGGTGTCTAAGACCTTATGGCCTGTGTTAGACCGCAGGAAATCTGGGGAGATCATAAAACTAGAAAGGTCAGGGAAAAGAACAGCGATAGGAATACTCTCTGGCCATTGTCTTCTAAGGAAGTATACTATGAGACTGGGTTTATCAAATACGGATGTTTTCAGCTACTGCAATGACTTAAATGTTTCGGAGGATATAACACATCATTATTATTATTATTATTATTAAACGTTTATTTAGCTATTATTGCTATTTTTACATTACAATACACATTATACTCTGTGAATGCCAAGGCATTGCCAGAACAAGGCTAAAGCACCTTGGAAGATACTTCTTCGATAACCTAGAAGAGGTAAGGTCCCGGAACCACAATAAGGGCATTTTCAAATTCTATAGGGAAATCAAGTGTATGGTAGAATTGCTTTAGGTCTTTTTACCGTTAAGGTTCCCTAGCGATCGCGATTGGCCCACTTTAGTGCGTAGCGTCTTATGATAACCTCATAACCCTACACAACCTAACCTAACCTAACCTTCTAGTCTAGAACCTATCTTAAGGAACATTATATGTGATGGTAACCTATGGGGGATGGCGTACCAGGTGGTAATAAAGAAACTGAAGAGCTTCCGGTTAATAGCTCCCAGCTACTCAAGGTTGTCAGTGGGCTGTTCCCAAGGCAACGGGAAACTCCATTGGAATATCAGCAAGCAGAATAAATACACTCAATTCCTGCAGTTACCGTAGAAGAAGTAGTTGCAGCCGCTCACAGATTCGGAGACAAAAAAGCAGCTGGCGTAAATGACATACCCAACATAGCCCTTAAAACCGCAATTAGAACCCGACCGGAAATGTTTACGAATATTTATACGTACTCGTACAGCTCATGCCTGAGTGAAGGAGAATTCTCGGAGCGATGGAAAAAATGGAAATTAGTGCTAATCTCCAAAGGAAGTAATGCTCCTGAGGATTCATCATCGTTTTGTCCGCTCTGTATGTTGGATACGGCTGGAAAAATTCTGGAACGTATAATCACCAACAGGTTGGAAGCAGCCATTGAAAACGCAGGAGGACTAGCAGAACATCGGTACGGTTTCCACAGGTCATGGTCAACGATAGATGTAATCCGAGTGGTCGTTGACGAGCAAAAAAAGCCATAGAAGGCGGAAGATGGAGGGGTGGTTCTAAGCGTGCTGTAATTACACTAGATGTAAAAACACATTCAACTCTGCGAACTTGAAAAACTTCTTTGAATCGCTTCGGAATATGAATGTTCCCACGTACATCACGAAGATAGTAACGGATTACTTCAGAAAAAGGATATATGACACAGACGGTGGTCCCAAGGAGTATACCGTCACAGAAGGTATGCCAGAGTGTTCCGTGTTGGGTAGACTTCTATGGAATATCGTGTATGACGAGATAGTCAATCTACCAATATCATAAGAAGCTACGATTGCAGGCTTTGCGGGCGATATTGCGGTAGTCGTGGTGGCCAAGTTAGTGGAAGAAGTGATCCAAATAAGCAACGACACAATCGGGATCGTTCAACGCTGGCTTGAATCTGTGAGTTTAAAATTAGCCGAACACAGATAGAAGTGGAAAGGTGAGTGAAACGAACACTCTTTCTATAGGAGGGCACCAGATTGCATCGAAGCACGCCATCAAATACCTAGGCGTTATGATTGACACAAGGTTCTTGTTTAGCGAACATCTGGAATATGCTAGTGTCTAAACCTCGCGAGTAAATAACGACCTCATACGCATCCTGCCGAGATACAGTAGACGGCGGCCTTTGGACAGTGTGGTTACATCTGTGATGATCTACGGGTCACCAATATGAGCCAATGATATAAAAGCCCAGTCATACCGACGTAAAATTGAGTCGACATACCGACTTTGAGCAATTAGATTACGCGGTACATTTTGTACAATATCAGGAGATGCAATCCATGTTATTGCAGGATTACTCCCAATCGACTTACTGGTAGAGAAGTTTCAAAACACGTATGAAGTGAGGAGGCACGAACAAGTGTTTACCGACGGAGAAGGGAAATTACCACACGGAGCAAACACCATAGCGAAGTGGCAACAACGATGGAGCGCATCAATCAAAGGCCGATGGACCTATCGTCCTATCCTGCTTCTTAAGGCAGGGACAGGCCGCAAGCATGGCGATGTAGATTTCTACACAACGCTACTACTAAGTGGACATGTATGCTTACGCGCCCATCTCTACAGATTCAAGCACGCAAATTCTCCCTACTTTCCGA
Source organism: Brachypalpus laphriformis (assembly GCA_945910035.1). NCBI lineage: Eukaryota > Metazoa > Arthropoda > Insecta > Diptera > Syrphidae > Brachypalpus > Brachypalpus laphriformis. The sequence goes on along the minus strand of OX246753.1, from coordinate 110,940,654 downwards.
ATTGCATCCAAGCTAAAGAAGACGCGGAACATGTATTTTTTCACTCTCCGCGGTTCGAACCCGAGAGACAAACGCTTAGAGAAATACCAACTCTCGAGAACATAGTCCATCTAGTGATCCAATCGCAGGAGCTGTGGAGTGCTGTGAGTGATTATGCAACGCATATTACGACACAACTAAGACACCTCGATTGAGAAAGGTGACAGAGTGATGACTCACCAATGATGGTGTTCTGAGGATTGGAATCCCAAATGAGGCAAAAATCATAGGGTTTGCCGATAATATTGCAATTGTGGTAGCGACGAAACGCTTGAAAGAAATAGAGGATATTTTTAATAAATGTACCAAATGAGGCAGTGGTTGGCATCAGATCAAAAAAATAGAAGTAGTACTATACTACTGAACAGCCACAAGAGAGTGAAAATTACTATCAGGGTAGGCGTTCAATACTTCTAACGTCACACCGGTCATCAGATATTTACACAGGTGTTATGATCGATGCTAAACTCCCCTACAAGGAACACCTCGAAAGATCGTGTGACAAAGCTGCTCGGGTGAGTGTAACCTAATCCAGAATAATGCTGAATATTGGAGGATCTAGACAACAATGTAAGCTACTTTTGTTAAGAGTGGTGCATTCTATCATAATATATGTGGCATCAGTTTGGTCTTACGCCGGGAGAATAAGCTCCGTCAAAAACCGGTCATGCGGGCTGAGGGTGTGCTGTGCGCTTCGAACGGTGTCAGATGATGCTAAAGGGCTTTTTAATTGGGATGCCCCAATTTGCAATAGGGTTTTGCGGTTATGAGTGAAGTTAGCTGCCGATTTGTTTGACGTTTCAACCCGTCTATACTTGCCATTTAATCATGGAAAGTACATGCTTCAACAATGCAAATTATCCAAATATTTTTTTATCAAAGTTCGCGTGCGATTGCGACAACTCCAATTTTCGGATGTCGTACCCGTCCAGATTAAGGAACAATTGAACGTCTGATGGAAAATTGAACGTTTGTGTAATTTGATGCCTATGGAATTTTTGTCTTTGGGGCTATGTAAAGTCCATGGCCTATGCCTATAAGCCAGATAATTTAGATGACCTCAAGAACAATATCGAGCGCGAAATTTTCATATCGCCTAATTTGTCATGGAAAATTGGATTCAACGCATTCGTGCAGGACATTTGAATGATGTTGGGTTCCATAATCAATGGTACTTTAATCTGAAATAATTTTTTTTTCATGCCTCAAACATGAGCTGTTTGTAAAACAAAATGAGCAGCTCCTTATGAAAAACCCAATATACGTGTCATCGCGGGAATGCAAGCAGCAAATATCTTGGCCAGTGAACTACAGAGGACCCACGATATCAAAATTCAGCATCTCCGAGCTTCGGTCAAAGATATCAAGCAGCAAGACAGCGAAACATGAGAGCATTGCAGGAGAGATGGAATCAGTCCTCGAAGGAAAGACGGACCCATCCACTCATACCATATTTTTACCTCAGCCAACTCCTGGCTGGACATGACTGCTTTCGAGCGTGCCTAAACGGTCTTAGGTATAATGAACCTCTCATCTGTTTAAACTGCGAAGAGGGCAGAGAAGATGCGCAGCCCTTATTTTTTTTATGTCCAAAATTCGGCATAGAGCGCAGACTTTTGGAGGAAAAAATTGGGGAAACGCATGGCATCGAGCCTAGTATGGGATACTTTGAAACATGTTATAGTAATAATTCTCAAGGAAGATCAGTAACCAAAATCAGGCCCAGGCGGCATCTCGCATAGAATAAGGAATAAAGAAGCAGTAAACTCAGAAAGAAGAGCATAAATTGCTTACCAGCTTTGTGGAGTAATACTTACCCGTAATAGCGCGGGCAGAATGGTTGAAGTGTGTAGGGTGTGGGGTAGTATGTAGTCGTGTTCCTGCCATGGAGAATTTAGATTTGCGAAACATATTTGACAGTAACCAGGGCTACTGGTATCATTAAAAAATTATAGATCCATTGGCGCGACCAAAAGAAAAAAACTTGTAAGTCTAGGAACAAACGATGGCATTCTATGTTTTAAAATTAATTGTGCGGGTCTGAGTGTCGATAGGGCGGGAAACTAACTGACTATTTAAGACTTAGTTTGGGTAAGTAGCGCTACAACCAAGTTCGTAATTTAAACCTAGTTTTGCCTCCTTGTGATGGTCTCCTGTAACTATATGTTTAAATCCTTAAACATGTAGGCTAATATAGCAATTGCGGGGGTCTGCATTATAGACTAAGAAAACATGGGTTAGCATTATGCGAAACAAATCGTGCTTTCAAAAAATGTATTTTGGCTCAGATAAGGACTGATAACACGTTGAACACTTTTGGATATCATACCTGGTAAGGTCGGTACCGATTCCCCAGAAAATTCAAGGTGGTCATAGGTTATCGCCATACATGGAGAAGTGAAGGGCTTGTAGTCTTACAGAACTTTCAAATTTGGTAGATAGATGGTTCCAAATTTGAAATTGGTAGCACTGGCGCAGGGGTTTATGGACCCATGCTGCAACGTGCAGCAGCGCTTGGAAAATCACCAAGAGTATTTCAGGCGGAAGTCCTTGCTATTGAACTCTGTCTATAAGAATGCCTTCGAGCATGGGTCGAGGGCACCCGTATTTACATCTTCTCGGACAGGCAGGCAGCACTTATGGCTTATCCTACACGGTAGGATCCAAACTTGTATGGGACTGTCTCAATCTACTCGAAGATCTCGGATCAAAAAAAAAAAAACCCTTGACTGTGGCCTGGATACCAGGACACGAATGCTTCTGCAATGAACGGGCGGACTGCTTATTAAGAAGATGCGCCAGTCGCCCACTAGTCGATTCTGAATCCTATTTTGGAGTTACACGGAGCAGCACAAATCTCAAAATAAAACAATGGGAAGCTGATTGCCATGCAGAGTACTGGTCCAAATACAAGGGCCTAAGACAAGCAACAAAGTTTATTAACCTCAACCGCTGCAAGACTTAGAAGCTACTTGAGCTCAGCAAAGCAGACTTAAGGACCTTAACAACCCACTTTACTGGTCATTGCCATTCAGGTACCATTTGCACAAAATAGGAGTGGCAGATACAGACGTATGTCGGATAAGTGGAGAGCAACAAGAGACGACAAAACACATTCTTTATGAATGCCCCATGGGCGCAATAAAAAGACCTCTCCTCCTCAGGCGGAACGTACTGAGCCCCTAAGACGTTTGGAACATTGAGCCTGGAGCTCTGTTGAGGTTTATCAAGAGCCTTAACTCAAGCTCGGGCTGGCAAAATAGATCTTTGAGGTCGCAGTACGTGCAAGGCCCTAGTATAGTATAGTATAGTATAGTATAGTATAGTATAGTATAGTATAGTATAGTATAGTATAGTATAGTATAGTATAGTATAGTATAGTATAGTATAGTATAGTATAGTATAGTATAGTATAGTATAGTATAGTATAGTATAGTATAGTATAGTATAGTATAGTATAGTATAGTATAGTATAGTATAGTAATACCGGATCGAATTAGAAAAATGCATTGATTCCACTCTCAATGTAAAACAAGCAGGTTTTCTACTCGGAATCCTCCTGCATCGACCAAAACTCAAACATTAGACAGTTTGTCGTAAAAGCAGGTTTTCTACTCGGAATCCTCCTGCATCGACCAAAACTCAAACATTAGACAGTTTGTCGTAAAAGCAGGTTTTCTACTCGGAATCCTCCTGCATCGACCAAAACTCAAACATTAGACAGTTTGTCGTAAAAGTTTACAGCTTTCTTTACTTAGGAAGTATTTTCTTTGACGTAGACAACAGAATAAGCAAAGCCAAAGCTGGGTTCGGAATGTAATGGAAAACTAAGTTCCAACTGTTCCGCACCAAAGTCAAGTCCGTATTACTACTCGTATATATATGGAAATGCGTGGAAGATGTGCTCCATTGTCATTTGTAAGCAGCAATCTTTCGTGAACAGATGTCTACGCATCAGCCTCCAGGAGAACCATCATCCTATCGTCCAATATGCCTATTGGACACCATGGGAAAGATCCTCGAGAAGATAATCTCTAATAGATTACTCGCAGTAGCAGAAGAGAAAGGAGCCCTCTCAAATCACCAATTTGGCTTCAGAAGAGCACGATCTACTGTTGATGCCATAAGAGCGGTAGTTGATATCGCCAAAGGTGCCATCGAAGGCGAAAGATGGCTCTATGACACAAAGGAGTACTGTGCAGTAGTAACGCTGGACGTTAAAAACGCATTTAACTCTGTGGACTGGTCGTTTATTAGAAGGTCACTTGCCAGGATGGATACGCCATATTACCTGCTACGGATAGTGACGAACTACTTCAACAACAGGAAGCTGAGGTACAATACCGATGAAGGGGTAAAATACTTCAACGTAACTGCGGGAGGTCCACAGGGATCGGTTTTAGGGCCGCTATTGTGGAGTCCTACGATTAACGCTACCTGGGGGAGTAACGATAATTGGATTCGCCGACGACATTGCAGTCGTGACAGTGGCTAAACAGATCCATGCAGTAGAATTAGCTACAAATGAAGCAAAGGATGAAAGATTGGCTAATATCCGCCGGACTAGAACTAGCTGACCATAAAACAGAAGCTGTTCTTATAACCAGCCGGAAAACCGTCGAATTTGCCAATTTTCAGGTTGGTAACCAAACCATCAGGTCGAAAGAAGCGGTTAAATACCTTGGAGTATTGCTGGACAACAAGCTACGGTTTAAAACGCATGTTGATTTTGTTACCAAAAAAGCATCGCAAATGCAGGGAGCTCTCTCTCGCGTATCAAGCGTAACATCGATGGATACGCTAGAAGGATTCTACTTTCTAGAGTTATCACCTCAGTTCTTTTATATGCCGCCCCAGTCTGGGCGAAGGCACTGAGGACGAAGGAGACCAAAAGGAGACTATCGTCATCATACAGACTCTGTGCGCTACGGACAATCAGCGGCTTTCGAACCATCTCTCACGAAGCTGCATTTGTCATAGCTGGAATGGTCCCCATCGATATTCTCGCAGATGAAATGCTGAGGATATATAACAGAAGAGCATTGAGTCATCACGACGCCGCTGGTATCAAGGTGATAACAATTGAAGAAAGGGCAGCGTCAGCAGCTATGTGGCAAGCTCGTTAGGCTAATACAACCAAAGGCAGATGGACATATAAACTTATACCGACAATCCAAGACTGGATAAGTCAAAAGCATGGAGACTGCAACTACCATCTAACGCAGTTCCTGTCTGGCCACGGTGGCTACCGCAAATATCTACACCGATTTGGACATGACAACTCACCATCCTGCCCGGAATGCACAGGTGAAAATGAAGATACGGAGCACGCAGTGTTTTACTGCACACGTTTCACGGCATGGAGAATTACTCTGCCAAGTCCGTCATTACTCCTCGACCATACGTTACGGTCGGAAGAGAATTGGATGGCAATATGTTTCTTCGTAACAACTCTACAAAAAGAGCTGCGAAGAATAGAAAAGCTAAGAAGAGCAGGTGAAGCAGCGGAAGAAGCTGACACAAGAAGCATAGCATAAATTGCTAACCAGCCCGGCGAAGTTATACCTAACGGCAGTCCCGCGGGGAGAGTGGTTGAAGTGTGTAGGGTGTGTGTTTAGTACGTAGGCGTATTCATGGCATCGATTACTCAGGTTTGCGAATCGTGCATGCTAGTAGCACTCGGGCTATTATTATCTATGAAGATTACACATCCCTGGCGCAATCCAAAAAAAAAAAAAGATGTCTACGCATCATCCTCTGGCCTTATGTGAGAACGGGCCATGAACCTATTGATTTCACCATACGACGAAAAAAATGGCAGTGGATAGGATACACTGCGACGCGAAAAAAATTCCGTTGGCAAACATACCATGCAATGGAATCCACTTACCCAATTAGGTAGAACTACGGGGCACGCACAAGATACTTGGTGCATAACAGTACAGAAGGAATCTCGAACTTTGGAGAGAGTCGAAACTCGTTTCCGGACACGATGGCGTTGTTACTGCCCTATGCTCAAGGAGGGCCTAAGGAGAATGAAAGAAGAAAGAATCCTCTTGGGAACCAAATTTATTGTTTTTCATGCATTTTGCGGCGTGCCCTATTTTACTACAATATCCACATATATTCTAACTCCCAGGTTTGCATGAAATTATTTTGAAAAAATGGCTTTTTTGCTTGAAAGGGCTCGATCTTATACCTACCTACATAAATCCGTGTTGTCCCTATTTTTTACTTTTTGAAAACTATAGTTATATATTTGTATACGGAAAAAAATCCTATGGCATAAAGTTATACCAAAGCGAGGTCGGGCATTATGAAAAAATCGCCTCTGCAGCCGATGTGCGGATTCTTTTGTCTTCTAGTTCATGCTCAAGCAATACATGGGTCATATTTCAAATTAGAAGGAAAACCAGCTGCGAACAGACAATTCTCCAACAGATTTGACTCATCCACTGTAAAAGTTTCAGCAAATCCACTCGCAAGTGTGACAAACAGTCAAGCGATTATAGTAAACACGAGCCTCTTTGACTCATCAATATATGTAGGTACAGCTGGTCCTGAGTCACATGTAAGAAGCAAAACATACGCAATTGGACAGCATAGACTTATGCAGATAAAGCGCTCATCCGAATGTACAACTGTCCAAATCACTTGCAGTCACCAAGTTTAAATAAAAAATTACACGCAATGTAAGCAAGCCCATACATGTGTGCATAATAACAATAAACACACATAATTGTTGTTAATTACTATACTATCACTGGTGCCGCTATATTGTTGCTAAATAGCTAAAGATCGGCAAGCGCCGATAACAGTTTTCAGTTATTTTAACACCCAGCCAGTGAAGTCAACGCAAATTGGTGCCCGGAAGCCTGTTAGCTCCAAAAGATATCCATCTTCTAGGTGAGGTAGGCATAGGCTAATTTATTATTGTTATTCTACAATATGCTATTAGTGATAATAAATTCACTGTACGAGGCGAGATACGTGGGGAAATGCTTTTAATAATATTTACTTGTCGTGCGATGACAGGTAAGGGGTTGTATGTGGTATGAATGCATGCTGGGTATGTGTACCTGAACTTGGAAATCATGCAAAACTGTCGCATGTCAGTGCTACGTAAAACAAGGTAAATCTGATATGACGGATATATGTAGCTAGACGAGTTGTGCAGCTTAAAGGCGAAGGCGTCCACAGTTTCAATGAACTTTGTCGCCAGAGCCGATTTTAAAGGGAGTTTCAAGTCAAGACTTCAAGGCAGGGGTTATGTGAGGAGAGGGAAAAAGAGAGGTTGAAATTTAGCGTTAAAACATTTACGTACGAGTATTGTAGATTTAATTATTCGGAGTCAGCGACCTCATTATTATGTTCGAGCCAAATACTTACTAGGCTATCAAAAGGTTTTCCCCGTACAACGACGTACATATGTATGCAAAGCAATATAACCTGCTAGGTTGCCAGACTGTTTCCAACCTCAACAAATTAACATATCACCCATTATCGGAATGCCTTAGAAGAATAGTCCTTGCCCAAGTACAAGTGGAACATCTGAAATGCTGAACACTATCGAAATTAAAGTCAGAAAATTACAGCTTGTAGTATTGTAGTATAGGATTTTTGCCAAACTAACACCAGTTAGCTATTTCGAATTCAAAGTAAAAGTATCTGGAAAACTCTTTTTCAAACGAGGCAGAAATTTCATAGTCTACCGGTATTCAAATAAGACAAAAACTCTTTTTAAGCGCATCGAGTGCAGTCTGGCTGTAGTTACAAATGCTAATACTTTCACCACACCATATGTCATCAATTGCCCAGTTTAGGACTTAGATAATGGTCCCATTGCTCAAAGATCAGCCGTCAGTGCAGAAGACATTAACAAATTCCTGAAGAAGCTCATTTGGATTTCCCCATTTGACCTTCTCGAGCAATACACTTCGTATCTCCTGCCGCCGACGAGTTCATATTATTGATAAGCAAAGGAAATTGCTTCGATATCTGATGAAATAGTTCTGAGTGCCGAATGCCATGTCATTTGTGCCAGACCCCGTTTTTCCTGAGCCGACGCATCATCTTCATTACATCGATGCTGTCCGCAAAGCTCCTAAATAACGTAGGTAATCACAGTCTTATTCTCACACCAATCGGAAGTCGTATCAAAAAGTGACAAAAAAGTAAAAAATTGCCAAAGAATGCAAACAATTCTTCCCGTCACATTCGAGGAACTCCTACAAGCATGCAAGAAAATCGGAAATCAAAAGGCGTCTGGCATCGATAGGACCTCCAATATGGCTTTAAAAACAATAATCAGGCGTCGGTCGGCCCAAAGCTTTCAGGGGAAGGTGTATTCTTGCTCAATGGAAGTTTTAAAGACTGGTCCTGCTACCAAAAGGAAACAAGTCATCTAAAGATCCTGCATCACATAGCATGCTGAACACTATGGGAACAATTTTGGAACGTATAACTCATAATACAGGCTCGGAATAGCAATCGAGGCTCAACGATTGACGCTATTGAGGAAGTAGTAAGTACAGTGAGGGAAGCCTTATGGGCAACACAATGGCTGAAAGCGGATTGCGCTGTTATCACACTGGCCACTAATAGAGCAAACTGTACTTTTATCCTGGGGACAATGACTGCCGAAAGGGTGTCGGAGTGTGTATAGAATATATTGGACTATTTACTGCACGACGACGTTCTTAAGCTTAAAAAATTGCAATAGGCAAGCACCTAGAGGAGATGGAGCACGAAAGTTACGAAGCTTCTAGGACCGTGGAGGAATGCCTGACGCATATGGGACTACAACTAGCAGTAAAAAAATGAGAAGGAGAGGTGCAGGAGGTTAATGAGTCAAAAACCATGCTCTAGTCTCCAGGCTAGAGCCAAAGAGCAAAACAGTAGCAGGATACAAATGGGAGCGAGTCGATAACATAAGACTCGAGCCTGCCTCGCGATAAAATGCTATGCCGGGAGGATCAAGGGATGAAAAGGGGAGGCGGGCTAAGTGGGTGGAAATACCACACTGCTACCGAGTGCGCAGTTCGGTATCGTCTTTAAAAGATTTCCACCTTCAACCTTACCCGTTCATAGAATCTTACGAATAAATGAAATGTTTATTTTATTCGCATTCGAATCAAAAATGGTCTCCGCTACTAAAGGCTCTTAGACTTCCAGCCTTGAAAGTTCTAAGCACCACGAACTATTCATTGCAATCAATAGCGATTCGTTTTTCGGTTTCAAACAAATTCATAGTACAACTCATGGCCCCACCTGGACTTCTTCGAATAGCAGGATACATTTGATTAGAAAAAAAGACAACCCTCTGTCCTTCCCCCCACGGGAACAGCTTGATCCATACAATTTTAATCTCCCATTTAATCACAAAGCAAAATCTATAAAATGAAAACTTAATCACGAATCCACACACAGGAGATCTTCATGCCTCCACGTTGGCAAACGACTACTACATCCAACCTAGACGACAGCCGACCTAAATAACTCACCCAATTAAAAAAAAAAAAAAAAACACATAGAAAAGAAAAATAAAATACAATGCCAATACCTACTCTTGGAACGGCAACTTTCTACTTTATTAGCCAAACCACCATGGTGCTGTCCTAATTAATCTTCAATTAAGCAACACGACGACTACGACGACGACGAAGAAGTCGGAAAAAAGGTGTTGTATTGAGTATGACCCTAAAAAGGCAGCATGAACTCTGTGCGGCCCACACCCCCGCATGTTTTGGATCCTTTCAAAGCAAAATACAAAATCCTTAAGGGATGGTTTCATTAAATGATTTGCCTTCTTCTTCGTCACCACCATAGTCATAGTCCTTCGTCTTCTTATTGCATCCAATCTGTTTCTCCCCATCCACAGAACGAAAGAGCGAGCAACGAAATCAACCGAACTTCCACTAGCCGATGTAGTACACACTCTGTGTGTGGTATAGATTCCTTGGCTAAAATCCAACTCTTCTCTCTGACAAAAGGATACTAAGGAGCATAGCTATAGATATCATTTTTTTTCCTTTCCGCCGAAAGCATGCGCATTGCCAACAGTTCACTCACGCGACAAAGAGACGATGAAATCGCTCTCATTCCTATCATCGACTTCCACCACTTCGACCACTTCCAGCACTTCTAGCCACCCACTCACACTCAAAGCCCATAGCTCTCAAACTAACAAGTGGAAGTAAGTAGAACATGAACTACGCGCGATTGCCTTCTCGCCGTTTTAACGTCGATTTGATTCTGCCGCAGGACGAAACCTGACGAAGAGTCGAAGTGGGAGGGGGCAGCAGGGGTGGTTAAGGCGGCTTTGTTGTTACTTGAAAATTGTTGATTAATTTAATAAAAACGAAGAGGCCCAAAGAAATCTCTTTTCGATTTTATTGAGTGAGAACTAGAGGGTGCCAAGAGTTGACATAATTAATTTATCCCCTGTAGGTTGGACTTCCTGATTTGAAAACACCCTTGGGTTTGCAGGCGTCCGTGGGATGCATTTGACCTTTTAAATATGACTGGCGATGGTTTGAGAAGGGTTGTGAGGAAATAACCAGTGAAAAGCATTAAATTGGGACTCGAGGCTTTACTTGGTGTTTTGTTTATATGTACCTATATATACTGCCTTCATGTGTTCAAATTAAAAACAAAAAAAGAAACTCATGCTGTGGAGCTTCTGTAACCGTTTGCAGTATCTTCAAATCTCCCGTTAAAGTTTCCCCTATTGCTCTATTTCTTTTACACTTTGACACTGCCTATACTTCTCATATGCATAGTCCACGAGTTTCAGGCCTTAGTACACTTTCGTGTTGCGCCCTCCAGAGATAAATAGAATCAAATCCTAAAAGATTCTTAACTATCAAAGTACTAAACGTGAAAAGGATTATCTACACTTCTGACACTACCCTTTCTATACATATAGTAGTGTAACCACGAATTTCGCCCCTTACCACATTTGCATGTTGGGCCCCGCAAATATTAACGCAGACAATTCCAAAAGAGTTTTGAGCTTGAAAGACAGTAGATATTAACACTTCCGACACCACACTTTCAATGCATGTAAACATATATTCGTGCAATTATTTCAGACCCATAGCATAGTTTCATGTCGGTCTCCTAAAGATTACGAGAGACAATTCTAAAAGGTTGTTAAGCTATAAAAAGTATTGAACTTAAAAAATGTACACTTCCTACAGGCTCAGCGGCATAACCAAGAACTTCACATTTTTAGCCGGCTTTTCTGCTGGGTCCTCCAAAAATTAACTAAAATTAAACTTAAAAAACATATCGACACTTACAGCACTGTCCTTTCTACGAACATACACCCGCACTTTCATTTTGGCGTCTTCAAAATCCATTCAGAACTTGACAACAAAACTAATATTTCTCTTCTTGCAAAGGTAAGGGGGTTTCTCGTTTACTTATCGCAACATATGTGGGTATTGGAGTACTCCAATACCACCCCAGATAGTTTCAACTGTCTTCTTTAAAACTAAGCAAATGATGATTCTGAAAATGTGCAGCCTATTCTATAAGAGTTTATGCCTTAAGCTGGGCTGTTGCTAAAGGTTGTGTATCCTCTCCAGCCAGCACGGTTACGAGCCAGCTGCCTCCAGTTGCGCACGCCAAGTTGGTTGAGGTCCCCCTCCACTTGTTTGCGCCACCTACTGCGAGGTCATCCTCTACTGCGCCGTCCATCCGGGGTGGATTCGAAAACTTTCTTAGCGGGAACGTTGGGCTCCATCCGCTCTAAATGACCCACCCATCTTAGTCGCTGCATGTGAACTCTTCTGGCTAAGTCGATGTCCTTGTACAGGCCGTATAGCTCGGCATTGTACCTTCTCCTCCACTCACCGTCTATGCAGACGGAACCAAAGATCGCTCGAAGAACTTTTCTCTCAAAATAACCAAGGGCATCCTCATCCGGTTTTCTCAAAGCCCATGCCTCTGCGCCATACAGCAGGACTGGGATGATTGATGTCTTATAAAAAGTTACCTTAGTAGCTCGAGATAGGGTTTTGCTACTCAATTGCCGTTTTAGCCCATAGAAACAACGATTGGCAAGAGTAATTCTCCGTGTGATCTCCCTACTGATGTCATTTGCGGAGCTGACCATAGAGCCTAGATCGACAAAATCCTTTACTACCTCAAAATTACATCTGTCTATTGTGACGTTCTGTCCAAGACGCCGATGTTGGGTGTCTTTTTTTGTAGACAGCATATATTTTGTTTTGCTTTCATTGACCGCTAGACCCATCTTTCTTTGCTGCCTCGACCTCAATACTCGTAAATGCCCCATTGACGGCCCGCTGAGTTCTTCCGATTATGTCAATGTCATCGGCATAAGCGAGTAGTTGTACAGACTTGAAGAAGATTGTACCTCCGGGGTTGGCTTGTGAGTTTCGTACAATTCTCTCAAGTACTATGTTAAAGAGATAGCACGATAGCGCGTCGCCTTGTCTAAGACCTTTCCTGACAGCGAACGTTCGGTGATGTTCGTACCGACTTTGATGGAGCAGCGAGAGTTATCCACTGTCATTCTGCACAAACGGACGAGCTTGGTAGGGATGCCAAGACTAGACATGGCTCTGTATAACTCGTCTCTATACACGCTATCATAGACAACTTTGAAATCGATGAAGAGGTGGTGCGTATCGATTTTGTATTCATGGGTCTTTTCCAAGATCTGCCGTAGTGTGAATATTTGGTCAATGGTGGACTTTCCCGGCCGGAAACCGCAATGATAAGGACCTATCAGGTTGTTGACGATCGGTTTAAGGTGTTCACATAGTACGGCAGACAGGATCTTATATGCGATATTAAGACTCATACCTCTGTAGTTGGCGCAGTTCAGAGGGTCTCCTTTCTTCGGGATTGGGCAAACGATGCTGAGGTTCCATTCATCGGGCATACTTTCGTCCGACCAGATTTTACAGATGAGCTGGTGCATGCTCCTTACCAACTCATCTCCTCCGCCTTGAAAAGTTCAGCGGCAAGGCCGTCGGCTGCAGCAGCTTTGTTGGATTTGAGTTTAGATATCGCTATCCTCACTTCATTCTGATCGGGTTGACGGGAATCTTGACTGCCATCGTCACTGTTGAATGGCTCATTCTGCCTGACAGCGGAATATTGGTCATCATCGCCGTTTAACAGTCTGCAGAAGTGTTCCTTCCATATTCTCAGCACCGACTGTGATTCTACTACTATATTACCATTTTCATCCCTGCAGGCTTCTGTTTTGGCTTTGAAACCCTGGCATGTTCTTTTTACCTTTTGGTAAAATTTTCGAACATTATTCCTGCAATAAAGTCTCTCAATCTCCTCGATCGAGCGCTTCTCATGCTCCTTTTTCTTCTTTCTGAGAAGTCGATGTTCCTCTTTTCTTCTGCTCACGTAAAGCTCGTAAGCAGCTCTAGTCCTTCTGACACCATCCTTTTAATAGACAACACCAAAGTGGACAGTCTGTAGATGTCCCAAGTCCATGTTAATCACTATAGGTTTTGCCGTGCCATTACTAAGACGATTCCGCTGTAGGCCTAGAAATAAATAGTTAGATTAAGTCGGATATCTCTCTTGGAGCCGTTTAGGGATTCCTCCTGATGAGTTGGAGTCAATGGCGGAGGATCGAGAAGGATGGAGGGTCCACCTGAGCATCCTACCCTCGCGACCCTTATAAAGGATTAGCGGGCAATTGAAAACGTATATATGTATGTAACTCTTCAGTCATAAGCACCAAAGAAACAGTATCCACGCTTCGGACACTGGTAGCTTCTAAAGTGTGGTAGGCGCTCGGACTTTAGAAAAATATGTACAAGTGTACATATATTACAAATCTCTGGACAAAAGCTTTTCTTTTTTGTCCAATTTTCTAACAATATTTCATTCTGACTATGATAAATAGCTGCACTTCGGACACTACCCCACCCATAGTCATAACACAATAGTTGCTGACTATCGACGGTTTTTCACTTATATCCGTTGAGGTTTTAAAGGTTTTCTTTATGAAGCCAAGTAGTGTAAAATTAAATAATGGAAAAAAAGAAGAGCTGATGGAAAAAAAGAAAGCCCAATACCAGCAGAATATCAATGGGTAATAAGTTCTCTTCAACATTACAGACAATCTTCTTCTTCCTATTTTGGCCAGGTTATGATCCGAAAACAGGGATCATAACCCTCCCACTCCACCGCATTTCTACTGATCCGCCTGTAGGGCTCGTCTATTTCTTCTTCTTCCTTTTATCAGCGAGGTTATGATCCGAAAACAGGGATCATAACCCTCCCACTTCACCGCATTTCTACTGATCTGCCTGAGAGTTTCGCCTGGGGTTCGTCTATTTGACCTCAGAAATATCGACAGGCCACCCAATTCCGGATCACTCGGTTACTGAGGTCAATGAAATGCCGATGCCGTCGCATTTGTGTGATCCAGGCGTTTATAAACCTGCCTCTCCTGCCTCGCAATGTCTTTGCAGGCAATGTGATTCTAAAACCATACTTTTGTAATCCAAAGTCTCTAAGTAATGGGAGGACGACAAACATTATCTACACTTCTGACGCTTCAGTATGTGTGCGTACACTACTCGCTCATGTTTGTTTTACTTAAGATTTCAAACACTGATGAGATGGTGTTTCTACATCTTACTGAGAAATGGCTTAGTTTAGAAATAAAGAAGTCAGAAAGCGGTGACACTACTCTTCCCGTAGGCATTGCAATCACCATTTCCTGGTCTAGATGGTTGGGATTCATACCTAGTATCGGAAACGAACAAGTTGCGGAGAACATATGCGAAAAATCCAATCTCTTGTAACACTACATTGAAATAGGTATATACATACATACTCGTATGTCTAACGAGCTCTCCAGCACAGCCACCAATAAAACCCTCCTATCCGTAGCCGACCCATTTGTCATTGTTCTTGAGCCCAATTCCACCACTATAAGTCAATCAACTGCATCGATTTTTGCCTCCCCCTTTCTATTCGGGATACATCAACGGTATCTCTCTCCTGAACAAAAGAAACAAAAAAAAAAGATCCCCACGCACACATAATAGTTGCTCATTGAGTTGTTTATCCATCCATTGACATCTAATACCTTTAAGTATTTATTACCGGAAAATGTACATACACCCTGGCAATCGTATAAAATTACTTACAACTAGACGAGTGTATTGTATGCCCCCGACGCGCAAGGGAACTCCCCCACGAAGTTTCCTAAAAAAAAAGCAAAAATATTAAAACAGAGGAGAAAAAATAAAGAGACTTCTCTCCACTTAGAAGCAGGACATTGACAGGCTTAGCACACACAAGCAACAACAAACAGAAAACGCCAAACCATTCTTCTTCCTTCCAATTACTCTAAAAATAGGATGGCAATGACGATGACGACGACGACGACGTTGGCGACGCGACAAAAGACGCACACATGCCCGAGGGGACTCTACATACCAGCGGCTTCCTTGTCATGCCAATCCCAACTTGCCTCCCCTCTTCCTTACCCAGATGTGTATGCTTAAGATGTGCATCCAAATCGAATCAATACTCTTGTGCGCTGTGCATGAGTATCTAAACTAAACGTATCTACTACCCGACCGACGACGAAGACTGCGCACCCCACAAACTTGCATCCGATTAAGATTCTACAAGAAAATTAATTAAATCCGAATGCGAAGATAGTTCAAATCAATGGTATCTTTGGGGAGTACGGATAATAAATTATTGGACAAAAGGAGGAAAAAACGACAGCCCCGAGAGTGAAGGAAAAATGAAATGAAGCATCATCAGCAGGGCGAGAAGGTAGTTCGAGGATGAAGGAAGGGATGTGTGCTTTGGCTGTGTCTCGTTCTGGAATGCCTTCTAATGACAGCTGATGTGTCACGTATGCTTTGTAAATCATTTGTTGGATTTTGTGTTTAGAGGTAATTAGGATGTCGGTTTTGAATGGTAATCGAAACACATCACACTCGAATCACTGGATGTCATCGGTAAACATTTGAAAGGGGGAAAATCTGTCGATTTGTGTGTCTGCAGTCTTATATCTTGAGATGCGTCCCAATGATTTTTATCGACGCGACGTTTGACTGAATAAGTGGGTATTATTCTGCTTTGGTTTTGCAATCGAATTTACGTGTTACTCTTTACACATATTTAAAGGATTTTTTTTTAAGGAATCGGTTGAACAGGTCTTGGTTTTTTAGTATGTGAGTACCCCATGGTAATGGCCATCTTCGCTGCTGATATTGCTTCTCCCTTCTATTTGTTTTGCTAGCTCCTCTGCCAATGTACATCACTTCTACGTCGATATCTTGATAGTAAGCCTACTTTTTATTTCTACATTATTCGCTGTATAATCTTTTAAAACGACGACATATTTCCTTTTATATGATATTATACATGGGGCCGGGTTTCTCCTCAGTTCTGATATTCTCCGTTCTATACACATGATGCTGTAGTCTGCAATGATACAATCCTTGTGTATTCATTCCTCATCAATAGTAGCTCGAGACTGGTGGATACGTGTACTTATGTCAATTTGTCAAACATATCTACATTTTTTTAAGTGCTAACCGCTCTCCTCCTCCACTAGTGATTTTCACTGGTCCGTAGTTAGCAGCGCCGAATAAAAGTAGGTTTTGTAGGCCCAAGGCTATACCTACACTTTCAACACTCCCTACAGACATGTTTGAGGATGTTAATGTGGTTAGACGATTCATCGCTCCCCATCTTATGGAAAAATACCAACATCATAGGCTTCAAATGTGCTGTGCTTAGCGCCGCCCTTATTCAGGATTTTATATAAAACTACTGTCGACCTATGAAAGCTAACAAACCATCTCCATTGATTCCCCTGCCCTGAATCCTCTATCAGAACGGAATTCAATTTTGGTTTCAATTTCATATCTCATTATGTGCGCCCTTCTCTTTATCAGAAACAGCCTAATAGATAAATAGAACAATAGAACACCCTATTAACACATCAACCCTCCTCACAGTGAGTGAGCTACCGTGTCACTTAAGCACGACCAATAAATTTAAATTAAAAATCAAAGCACTTTACCGCAGCGTACACTATTGTTGCATTTAAATGTATGATTTTTCCTAAAGGGGTTGGTTGTGCTTCTTTGAAACGACACAACAGCGGAAAAACAATAAACAACCCCTAAGGTTTCTTTCGACGGAAATCGAGGGAAACAACATCATCGCCATTATCATCATCATCAGCGTCGTTGGTCGTCATCCCTTTCAGTGGAAAAGGCATGAAAACCTCGAATATTCAACCCCTCATTTCTTCTTTGTAGTTAACTGAAATCGACAAAGGCAAACACAACCACCACCAACCATCACCATCGAGGACGACGACAATCAAAAGACCACTTGGTCGGATATGATTTCGTTTGGTGGACATGGACAGGACATGCGAGACAACTTTTGTGTAATCACTTTACATCTCTTGTGCTTGTCCCGTGCGTCCGCCTGTGCACTGTGCGTACAAATGATGCCCTGAGTGTTTATTGTGCATAATTCTAATAAAAATTACAAGTGTGTTATTACAAGGGTTCTTTTGTAGAAGGGATGTGTGGGCTTTATTATTGTGCCGAAGGGGGTTGTAAGTTTTAAGCGATTTTTTAACCAAGTCGGAGGATTTTTTTTTTGCATTTAAAGGGGTTTATCGTGACTAAAGGAAGGAGTGCTGGATTGAAGACTTATGCAGTTAATCATAAACATCATCGTTGAAGAGGCACATGCCATTAAGATTCAATATTGGCAAACAGCCGCTTTTAATTAAATAGTAGCTGACTGATGCCCGCGACTACACAATAGTATCAACAATATATGCACTTTACATACAGGACGAAAAACATCAAACGCCATCGTTATCGCCTGTATCGAATTATATACATATATAGCTATAAATTTGTGTCCCATAAGTACCCAAGGACATTTTCCGTAACTTCGCAAACGCATCTAATGTGTTTATTTATTTTATATTGTGCCCATAAGTAGGCACGGAAATGTGTAGGCTTAGTTTTCCCTAAGCTCAAAGTGGTCTTCATACCCAAGGCCGGTAAAGCAAGCCACACTACTGCGAAGGACTTTAGGCCAATTAGCCTTACCTCGTTTGTCCTAAAGACCTTTGAAAGACTAGCTGAGATATACATCCGTAGTAAACTACGCCCAGGTGACATATCCCCAGCGCAGCACGCATATACAAAAGGAAAAAGGTTAGAGACAGCGCTGCACTGTGTTGTCGGCTCAATAGAAAAATCACTGAAAAACAAAGAATATACACTAGCGGCTTTCCTAGACATTGAAGGAGCCTTTAACAATGTCAAAACGGACGCGGTCAATAGAACTCTAACGAACCTTAATATTCACAATTCCGGATAAAATGGATCGTCAATATGCTAAAGAAAGACATATCAAAGTTGAACTCGGAGGTACTAAGGTTGAAGTCTATGCCTCAAGAGGCACCCCTCAAGGAGGGGTTATATCCCCACTGTTGTGGGTAATTGTCCTGAACGAAGTCCTTCTTAAACTGAGAAACAGCGACGTCAAGGCCATAGCATATGCGGACGATGTTGTACTGCTAGCAATAGGTAAATTTCTCCCGACCCTGAGCGAACAAATCGAAGGGGCGCTGGAAATCATTGACTCCTGGACGGAGAGATGTGGGCTGGCGGTTAATCCCCAGAAAACAGAGTAAGTATTATTCACTAACAAAAGAATAATTCCACAATTCGCAACACCTTCCGTAAGGGGTACTCCCCTGAGTATCTCCAGTAGTGCGAGATACCTTGGCCTGGTGCTCGATAGGAAACTGAACTGGAGACTAAACATCAACGAAAGAGTCAAAAAAGCCACGATAGCTACTCGTGCAATAGCTTACTCGTGCAATAGAATATTCGGGAAGACTTGGTGGCCGAACCCCAAAATCATCCTATGGATGTATACAGCTATAGTAAGGCCAATACTAACGTATGGCAGCCTTGTATGGTGGCAAGCAGCCATCAAAATAAATAACCTAGCTGCTATTACAATAGTAGAAAGGCTAGCGTGCATCGCCACAACCAGTGCGATGAGAACGACACCTACAGCAGGACTCGAAGCCATTCTCAATCTGCTTCCGCTAGACATCTTTATACAAGTATCGGCGGCTCATAGTGCCGCAAGATTAAGCCAAACAGATAGCTGGAGACCAAATGCAATGGGTCACACCACGATCCTGCAGAGATATCTAGGCAGTGTATCTAATACAGACTACTTAACGCCTTACCTAGACTTCACAAGACCATTTTCTAGCACCTATCCGAGCAGGGAAGACTGGAAAAATGACAGGACGCCTAACGAGCGATCCTTAGCTGTTTACACCGATGGATCCAAAATGGAAATAGGTGTAGGCGCAGGCATCTTCTCTGAAACGCTTGGCCTCTCCATGTCAGCTCGGCTTCCGAACTACAGCAGCGTTTTCCAGGCGGAGGTCCTAGCAGTTACAATAGCAGCTCGTGAGACTGCGATGAGGGCAATACCACGAGAGGATATCACCTTTTTCATCGACAGCCAGGCGGCGATAAAAGCAATATCTGATATAGAAATAAAATCGAAGCTTGTGAAGTGTTGTAGAGAAGAGCTCAAGGTTCTTGGAACACAGCACGAGGTAAAGCTCTGCTGGGTCCCTGGTCATGAAGGCATACCAGGGAATGAGAAAGCCGATGAACTGGCTAGAGGAGGCTCAGCACTAAACTCGGACCAATCCGACCCCTCAGTGTACATCCCGCCTTGCGCCCTTAAGCTCGAAGCAGGAAACAAAGCCCTAACGGAGGCTAACAATAGGTGGACCTCTTTAGATACTTGTGTCACCACGAGGAAGCTGTGGCCCGCATTTGACAGAGTAAGAACCAATAGACTCATACAGAGGCATAGAAAATCCCTCTCTACTCTAATAGGAGTCATTACGGGGCATAATACCATCCGGTACCACATGAAAAAACTACGTGCGACTAACGAAGACCTTTGTAGAGGCTGCGGCGGCGAGGAGGCTCAGGAGGACACCGCCCACTTTCTCTGTCATTGCCCAGGTCTCTATCATTTGAGAAATAAGATCCTTCGACAACACTTCTTTGAAGATCTAGAAGAGTTGTCCCAATAAATGACATCGCAAACTTCATCAAATCCTCTGGATGGTTTGTATCTTGGGCACAGTAAGTACTAAATGCTTTCTTTGGGATGTTTACAAAGACGGTATTTTTCCACGAGGAAGGAATTCTCTTTTCTATCCCCTTTCCCCCCATGGGTATCACAATGGGTCTATATTGACCTGAGTGTGGTGTGGAGGTTTTCTATCCCCCTACACCAGCCCACTTACTTAACCTAACCTTTCCCTAAGCTCCCCAAACTTATATAATGTGCAGTTTTACAATTGCCGTATTTTTTTTTTAAACCTAGCCTGTCAGTCGTTCATTTAAACGATTTGCCAGTCAGCCAAAGCCAGCCGATTTTATACGAACATATCTCTTGGAATCAAACAACTGCGCAGTGACAGCAACAACAAATAACTAAAAAAACATTCGTTTTTGCGCCGCCTGAAATTAGGCATCACAAAATTCCCAGCCAGCAACTTTCGCCTGGGGATTAAATCAAGAGTAGTAGCCAGCCGGTGTTTGTATTTGTTTTATGTGTAAAATTTGACTTTACTAGCAACTACTGGCTGGCTATGTTTAAAAAAAACACGGCTAATGCCGGGTTTGGCCTGCTTTTTTTTAATGTCCGTATTTATTTATTTGTCTATCTTAATCCCCTTCAGGAATATCGTGATGATTCTAATTGGAAATTAGGACCAAGCTTCTGCGGAATAGAATAGATATATGCGGAATAGAATATATATAGAATACCAAAACTTTATTAAAATCCGTAAAGTAGTTTTTGCGTGATACGTACCGGGACATGAACCTAGTTATCATTTTATTATACCATATGTACAGACTTACTTACGATTAAGATGTTAGCTCTTAATAAACGTTGCAGGAGTGAAAGATTGGCAATGAAGAAAAGGAAAAACTTATGTTTGATATAGTGGTTTGGAACTCAGGTGATATAAGGTTGAAACCTTATATTGTATAGTGTAAACATGTACTGAAGTACATGTTTCACTATGGGTGGTGTCCGAACTGACCGGGAAAAATTTGCTGTGATTTTTTGCATTCGGATATGGTTTCTAGTATTTTGTTTTGAGTACGTGTCGAATTGCTGTAGGTCGTGTGTGATTGCATCGTTTAACGTTATTACTAGGAAACTTGAGTGGATATCGTTGGTAGTTGAACAATTTAGCACTCAATAATCGAAAGTATAAAAGCCTGCTGAGTCAAAACTTCCCACAAATCCAACTCAAACACGTGCTTGACGTAAGGTCAATTCATATAACTTTGTAGATCGCTACTCTGTTGACGATGGTCAAGTGGATTTCCATGCTCTGAATTGTAGAAATGCTTTTATATTTAATGTGAAAGAAAGGTTTAAATAATAGATGTGAGCAAACACGTTTTATTCAGTTAAGTGACAAAAGATAAGTGAGCAAAATAGGCATAGGAATATAATGAAAAAGTATTCATAAATTGACATTAATATCAAGGACTATTCGTTTTGAATAGTAGGGTTAGCATTTATTACTATCATCCTCCCATAAATGCAAACCCATTTTTCTAGCACAAATATCATGTGTCGGTTTGTGTGTAGCTTTGGTCAGGTCAGCAGTGATCTCAGTACTTCCCACAAACGGACTTCGATTCTTTTGGTGGCTATCTTCTCCCGCAAGAAGTGATGACGCACATCAATGTGTTTACTACGAGCATGAAATGCATCTGTACCTGCAAGTAAAATTGCACTTTGATCATCGCAATATATAGGCAAAGGGATTTCATCCAAATCAGGCCACAACTCCTCCTCTAAGACACATCGCATCTTGAGTAGCAGAAGCCAAGGACATGTACTCGGCCTCAGTGGTTGACCTCGCAACTGTTTGTTGCTTCTTAGAACTCCAAGATATCGCGGCTCCTTGAAAAATAAACACATAACCTGTGCACGACCTTCTATCTTCGCTGTCCGAAGCCCAATCGGCATCGCAAAAGCCAGTAATGTTCCCAGCAGTGTCCCTTTTAAAAACGAGTTTGTAGTTCTTAGTCCCTTTCAAGTACCTTAGTAGATTCTTAACTGCTGTCCAATGCTGAATTTCTGGTTTGTTTTTAAATCTACTTAACAAATTTACGGTATAACTGATATCAGGTCTGGTCCCTTGAGATAGGTATAACAAACTGCCAACAGTTTCTTGATATGGCACATTTTTTAGGATATTACTATCACTGTTAGAGTAGGTCAATTTGGTGTTTGCATCACATAGTGAGGAAGCTATTTTGCATTCATTCATGTTGAATCTTTGCAAAATTCGTTCGATGTATGTTGTTTGATCCAAATATATTTCACCTTTTTTCTTGTTACGCGCTATTTTAAAGCCAATGCAATGATTAGCTTCTCCATATTGAACTTGGCCTTTAAATTTTGTTTGATTGGATGCATGGTCTTCGCATTGCTGTAAAACAAAAGAAGATCGTCAACGTAAACAGTAATGAATATCATATCTTGAGAACGAATTCTGTAGTATACGCATTGATCTACACTTAAGCATTTTAATCCAATTTCTTTCAGTATAACTCAATTTAATATTCCATTGTCGGCTAGCTTGTTTCAAGCCATAAATTGACTTGTTCAACTTACAAACCTTGTTTCCTTCTTCGTAACAGGGTGATTGACACATATATATTTCAGCATCAATATCCCCCTGCAAAAATGCAGTAACTGCATCCATATGTTCAATGCATAGGTCATATTTGGTAGCCAAACCAAACAGGTACCTTATAGATGTCTGTCTTACCACTGGGGCATATACTTCACCATATTCAACGCCCTTTAGTTGTTCGTAGCCCTTGATTACCAGCCTTGCTTTATAACACGCGACTCTTCCATCAGCATCAGTCTTGGTCTTGTACACCCATTTGCATGGAATGACTCTTTTATTGGCTGGTAGTTCAACCAGTGTCCACGTGTTGTTTTCTAATAAAGAATTATATTCCACATTCATCGTATCTCTCCAAACGTTGGCAAATGCACTAGATAAAGCCTCATCAACACTTTCCGGATCCTTTATCGAAATCGTAGAAAGTAAGTTATTTTGGCAAAGGTAAGTAACTGAAGACGTTCCTTGTTTGTTTCTAGGTCTCAGTGTCATTGTACGAGTACTTGGTTTCAAATCATCAACTGTAAGGTCATCATTATCCTTTTGGTCGTTTGCGGTATTGCTCTCATCAAATGATTCTTCAGATGTTTTCTTAGCATCGACTATTTCCTTTTCCGATTCATTAAGTTCTGTGTTTTGTGGCTGTGAATCAGAAAATGTCATTGGTACATAATTTCGTTTTACAGTACTTTCTAAAAAAACAACATTTCTACTTTTAATAATTTGTTTTCTATACTGATCATACAACCTGTAGCCCTTTGTGTCAATGACAATACCCGACGAATAATAATTCTCTCGATTTTGAATCCCATTTTTGCCTCCTTTCTCTAGGTATGTGAACCATTGCTTTACATCCAAAAACCTTCAGGTTACTTACATCAGGTACTTTTCCAGTCCAAAGTTCTTCCGGTGTCTTATAATTCAATGCCTTTGGAGAGCGGTTGACAACGTAAGCCGTCGTAGATACTGCTTCTGCTCAAAACACTTTTCCTAAATTCGCATTAAGTAGCAAGCACCTAGCTCGCTCAACTAAAGTGCGGTTCATACGTTCCGATAACCCATTTTGCTCGGGGGTATATGGATTCGTCGTTTGATGTTTAATTCCAAACTGTTTTAAATAGACAATTCTTTACCATTATCTGTACGGAGGACTTTAATTTTTTTGTTGCATCGGTTCTCTACGAGATTTTTGAATTCCTTGAATTTTTTTAATACATTCACGTTTTATACAGTTAAGTGACAAAAGATAAGTGAGCAAAATAGGTATAGGAATATAATGAAAAAGTATTCATAAATTGACATTAATATCAAGGACTATTCGTTTTGAATAAATGTAGTTGAACAACTTTTCAGTTTACGGACACGCAGTCGATTTCGTACGAGTGAAAATCGGTGACATATCCATACATGGGCTTGTATCAAAATCCATAAGTCCAGAATCCGGAAGTTTTACTGAGTTTTACGTTGTTAGTGAAATGCAATGAAAGACATAATACGATGCAAAGCACGAGTTAGCATAGAGATTGAGTATTGTTGAACATCTATTCGATGGCACTCAGAAACGAGCGGATTGCTTAACAGAAGATCGGGAACTAATATCGGATCTCCGAGCATTTGCTCATTAAATATGTGTAGCTGGCTTATGCTTCTATAACAGGCACGGTTCAATGTAAAAGAACGACTTTATAAGAGCACGGGCCAGCACGAATATAAATTGCAGTCGATTGCTCACCTTTATGAAAGGACTAAAACTAAACTAAACAATGAAACCCACTTGGAAAGAGTTGGTTGGAGTTGAGGCACATTGCCAGGAACTGTACATGATTTCGTGGAGGCATGACTGTGCTAAAAAGAATTCGTTCTTCAATTGGATTCGAAGATGATAGGTCTGGATTGATTCTACAATATTATGGATCAATGCCATGTGATCTGGAGTGTCGTCAGATTCATCGCAGAATTAGCATATTACGTTGCTTTCTAGACCTTACTTCCTGCAGTGTTAACGAAGCTTCGTGATGAGAACCGTAGTAAACATATGAAGTTTCTATCTGCTTAAGCTTATTCCTTGATGAACTCAGCTCTTATGATTTCCTCCTATGAAGGGGTTGTCTAACAACAGCATCCTCGTTACCATCCACTCTAAGGTGACCCTAGACCCAATGTAGAGTAACATTGTTAATCTTGCTCAGGTTATTGGTTTTGTCTAAGCCTCCCATACCATTTTGGCGATGGTGAATATGACTATCAAAAGGACCTACTGTCAGTCAAATGAAGATTAGGATTCTCTGATTACAATTTAAAAACAGGCGCCACCATAAAGACGAACTCTGATGTGTGCTCACTTCAACAAGTCTCTGCAAATAATGTCGCCTAATGAAACTAACTTCTAAAGTCTCGAGACAACAAAAACAGGAGAGCGACTCCCCAATAGGCACTCAAATTTTTTGGCAAACAACTACGAACGACGTAACACTCCAGCAAGTCACATTCATTAAACAAACAAATTCTCCTTCGAAAGAATAACACTGCTAGACACACATAACACCGCACAGTGATAAAGTATCTCGCCCGAGCATAGTAGTAGAATGGGACGTAGGACACCGCCGATACGATGCCAATGAACATGTCTCCCACAAAATTCCATAAAATTTATCACATGCAAACAATCCACCATTAGAGAAGTTGAGCAGGGATTTCATTCGATTTTATTTCGCCTGGATTCCTGGTATGTGTCCTTTACGTGTGGGTCACACGGATATACATATATATACTCGAGTATCTATCTTTATGTTCGGGATGCTGAAACGGATACAAAATTTATTACCCTTTAGATATCGCTTTAATAAAGTCACCCCCGAAAAAAACACATTCGCTTAAATGGATTTTTTCTTTCCCTACCCCCTTGTCGTCTATTTATTGAAGACAAACACTGACACTGACAGAACACTGCTGTCCTGGTCGTCCTGTTGAGCGAAAAGGAGAGAAATCTTTTAGTCTAATTTGGGTTTAGATTTCATTACACACATAAGATATCCATCCACCCCCAGGTAGATAGAAAACAAATCAAATCTTGCACTGGATCACATCGGATACATCTGTAAGATTTTTTTTATATCTCTGCGCGCACCCCCAAGTGTGTACGGAGTATCTCCAATCACAACACAACAGTTAATCTCCCTCTTTTTCGGCTGCTAGTTTATCCCATTGTAGCTGGGAGTAGTTTCGGCGGGAGAGTGTACCGCACACATAATAATACGTTTCACTCTGCGAAGGTTTCTTCTTTTTCCTTCTCAGATTGTTCGGATTTTGTTTCATCTTTTTGCGTATTCTCTTCACTTTTGGGGGAAGGGAGGAGTGGTATTCATCACTCTGTAGTCAGTCATCAGCCTTGTAAAGTTTTTAAAGGCTATTAACCTTCTGCGCGTCTAACTGTTTTAGATTATGCCTTGAACTCTGAGCGAGGCGGGTGGGTTTTTTTTTTGTGTACCCATTCCGATGGGCATTTTCGGTTTCAGCATTTTACGAGTTCATGTTTTTTTTTTTTTTTTGGCAATTTGATACCTGGTCATTAATAGTTTGTGATCGAAATTGATGCAGTAAAATGTCTGCGGACAGGTACATACACGGGTCTGTAATTTGGAGGGTTTCGATCGGGTAGAGGAAAAAAATTCCATTTTCACTGGAAGTGAGTTCTGATGAAATTCGACGGTTTTTGTTTGGATTTCGGGTTAAATGCTTCGAGGAGCAAGGTAGAAATCTATTTGGGATTTGGATAGAAACTTTATTGGATTCGATGAAAATTTTGTAGGGGATTAGTGACCTAATTAATAGGTACAGATACACCGCACAGCGAATCATTGGATCATTTGCAAAATGAATAGTAAATCTTTAAAGAGTGGAAGAGTGTCAATCCCAGACTGCACACCTCATATTGATGACCTAAAGAGTGATTTTCAGTGAGCAGCGATCACAGAGAGCAATTATGGAAAAGAACAGTTGCAGGAGTCTACGGTTTGGTAGGCGTGTACTTGGACGATTTCAATGAAAAACAGTAGTAGTGTCTATAGAGCAATCACAACTGTTCCCTGCTCTGTGAGAATAACCGAGTTATGGCTATCAGGTATCGCAATTACAGTCTCACCTCTACTGATGGTAGAGTTCCAAACAGGAGTAAAATAGTTTCGAAATAATCCACTTTAACGGCAGAGCCTTCGAATATGGATGAGGAAGGCTAGTTTTTAAAACTTTTAGTACACAATTTTGTCGTTTTCGTTTCGATGAAACATTTAATGGAATTAAGGGAGGCAATGATATTTAAAAACTTAAATATTTTGGTGAGATTGGGAGGAACGGTGATCCTGATCAAAACGCGAACGGAGAGAGGTTGTTGAATTTTTGTTGTGAAAATGGCGTATCCATCATGAACACTATCTTTCCACACAAAGGCATTCACAAATACACGTGATCGCTGATCGATTTCTTTGTGGTACCATCGTGTCTGAAGAGAATGGTTTGTGATGTTCGCGTATTGAGAGGCGCCGAACTGTCAACTGATCATCACTTAGTGCTGTGCAAATTGTATCTTAGCGAGAGAGTACCTCCCCTACCAAAGCGTAAACCAAGGATGGTTACACGCATACGATGGGAGAGGTTACAGGACGATGAGATACGGGAGACATTTGCGCGGCAAATATCTGAGAGCTTTGAACGAATTCCAACTGTTACATCAAATGTAGAGGAAGAATGGTAACTGTTTTCAACAGCGGTTATTGCCTCTGCGGAAGAAGTTTGTGGAGTGAAGCGGCTTGATGTGACGGCTGGTGGTGAGAAAAGAACTGCTTGGTTTAAAACGCCCGGAGTTCAAGAAGCCATCAGAGAGAAGAAGAGAGCCTTTAAGGTGTAGATTCACTTGGGGATCTCCGATTCTCGAAATCGGTACACTGATACACTGCGAAGAACTTGCAAATTAACTGTGAAAACAGCGAAAGAACAGTCTTGGAAGGAGTTTGGCGAGAAATTGTAACGTGACCACAGATCTGCAAATAAGATTTTCTGGCAGACCGTCCGCCGACTCAGAGGAAAAAAGTAGAATATTGTTGAAGGAGTCAAATCCAAAGAAGGTACACTTCTTTCCAATGAGGAGGACATCTTACGCAGATGGAGCGAGCACTTTTCAGAATTGCTCAATCCCGAACAGGGCACCGAAGATGACAGACCTATGGTCAAGAGAAGGGCGGAAAGTAGTCCTACGGTAGAGGAAGTAACTTTGGCGATCAGAGCACTAAAAGTTGGCAAATCTGCTGGTGTGGATGAAATTCGACCAGAAATGCTCAAGGCTTTAGGTAAAGAGGGAGTGCAATGGCTCTCGCGTGTCTTTAAAGTGGCCTGGAAATGCGCTGAAACACCTGGTGATAGTTCCTCTTTTTAAAAAAGGGGACAAAAGAGATTGCGCCAACTATAGGGGTATATCCCTTATAAGTCTCCCTGGAAAAGTCTTCGCTAAGGTGTTAGAAACGCGTTCCAGAGCTGTGGTTGAGGACAGTTTGGGGGATGAATAGAGCAGTTTTCGTCCCGGTAGAAGCACAACCGACCAGTTGTTCACTCTCAGAATGGTTCTTGAGAAGGCCTGTGAGTATGCTAAACCTGTCTACACTTGTTTTGTGGATTTAGAAAAAGCATATGATAGGGTTCTTCGAGGCAAACTCTGAAGTGTTCTGCAGGAGTATGGGATTGATGGTTATCTGTTAAGGGCGATTTAGTCTTTATATACAAACTGCCGAAGCTGTGTTCGGATAAAAGGTGTTGAATCAATACCTTTCACTGTGGGCGTTGGACTCCGCCAAAGGTGCGTTTTGTCACCTCTCCTCTTCATTGTATATATGCACTGGATATTGCAGCGCAGCCGTGGCGGGGAATGTTTCAAAGTGGGAGATCTAAGGATTAGTCGTCTGCTCTTTCCGGATGATTTGGTCATCCTGGGGTCCTCTCAAACCGAACTTCAGCGCGCACTCGAAAGGTTTGTGACGTTTGTGATGATGCTGGAATGAAGATCAACGTGAACAAATCGGAAGTAATGGTCGTATCCAAAAAACCCATTCAGTGCACTCTGCATGTTAGTGGAGTCCCACTGAAGCAGGTGGATAAGTTTAAGTACCTCGGGGTCTTATTCACGAGTGATGGGAGGAGTTTTGAGAGAGCTTGGCCAATCTGTTATAAGGAAGGCCGAACTTAGTGTTTAAGCTAAGCTAAGCTATCGGTTTTTAACTCGGTGTATGTTCCAACTCTCACCTATGGTCATGAAATTTGTGTAGTGACCGAAAGAATAAGATCGCGGATACAAGCCGCCGAAATGAGGTTCCTTCGCGGTGTTGCTGGAATAACTCGTAGGGATCGAGTGCGTAACACCAGAGTACGCAAGGCGCTCAATGTTGAGCAGCTAGGGGATTCCTCCTGATGAATTGGAGTCAATGGTGGAGGATCGAGAAGGATGGAGAGTCCACCTGAGCATCCTACCCCCGCGACCCTCATGAAGGATTAGCGAGCCATTGAAAATGTATGTATGTATGTATGTAATATTTTGGTGAGATCATTGAGGACAGTGCATTTCAACAGCATCTAAACTGCTATCGCCGCGCCAGCGTTTCTGTTACCCATGTCGTCTATCTCTCAGTTGTTTCTCAGCCTGTTAGGTTAAAAAGTAATGTCTACATATATATTACGAACATATTGAGAATTACATGGGATACCACGCAATTGTAAAAATATTTAATTTTTCACCCGCTCTGTAAGCGGAGAGGGAACCTTTCATATGTACTGCGTTCCAAGTTACACCGTAGTGTCAGATTATTACTGACTAAACCTTATCTCCGCTAGCTCAGACCTCGGTCCGCGGGACCACTGTCGGGAACTTTTTCGCGGGGCAGGTTCTCCGCGTTACGCAGCCGTGAGAGTTTGTGTTTGCAGCACTCTTCTCTGGCTATCCGCCTGTCTGAGATCAATTTGTATTTTAGTTACTAGTGTGCAGACTGCCTCCTAATTACCCACCGATTTTACCATCTCTGCTATTGTATTTGTAGCATCAAGTGTGGCATTTAATTCACTTTCCAGTCTCTCGTGGAACCTTGGACAGTTAAAAAAACATTTTCCGGGTCTTCGTCGCATCCAAGACATACTGTGCATTCTAGCGAGTCATCGAGTCTAAAGCGGTGAAGGTATCGGCGATACGCACCATATATAAATTGCGTCAGTTGGTAGATTAACTCTCTATGGCTTCTATGACTCTATCCTCGGAATCCACATTGTTATTGTTGTTGCTCTGTTTTGTCTTCTCAATTCAGTAGAGTTCGGGTTTCCAATAACTCCATTCCGAATTTTCCTTGCTTCATCAGCCAGGATATATATGGGGATACCCGCGATGACGAACGCCGTTTCATTCGAGATAGTCCTATAAGCCGATATAACACGTAGTGCTTTAAGTCTGTCTGGTCGTATGTCCGTATATCTACATATGTATCCGTCTGTCACTACTTTCTAGCCTCCTAAAGTACGTATGCTACATGCATGACTTTTGCATAGGATATATAGAATGTTGTGCTCTGGACATAGGTTTGGTTAGGTTAGGAAGGT
Organism: Brachypalpus laphriformis; assembly: GCA_945910035.1. Taxonomy (NCBI): domain Eukaryota; kingdom Metazoa; phylum Arthropoda; class Insecta; order Diptera; family Syrphidae; genus Brachypalpus; species Brachypalpus laphriformis. The sequence continues at coordinate 110,910,200 of OX246753.1, read as the reverse complement.
GTATGATGGATCAACGCATCAGTTTCCACTTGGAGACCCTAGTGTCTATTGTGAATGCCTTCATTATTAAGACTGCGAAGAAAAAACTGATTCGCTTGTGAACTCATTTGTGCTTCCTATAAATTTTGAGAGATCCTCCCTTCCTAGCTCTGCTATGCTCCTAAGAAAACGGAAACCTAAAGCACCAATACGTCGTTTTTATAAGGCGCCGCAATAGTATAATAGATGTTTGATCGATTCCGTCTTCTCCGCGTCTCCGCAGCTATCGTTGCACTAACTTTGTCATTTAGTGAGCATAGTTCCAATGGCACAGTATCCAGTGATTACTCCTGTGAGTATGAGGATACAGAGCCTGTCAAGCTGAAGTAGAATGTTTAGTCTGCTAAAGCCAAGTTCGGGCCATAGTGTGCGAGATGTAACACAATCACGCGTCTTGCACCTTAAAGAGTTGCAAAGAGTTGGTCTTTTTTTTCACTATGTCATCAATCGTGTTGTACGTATTTCTAATCGATGGCAGTACAGAGTTGTCAGCCACACAGCTCATAGACGTTCCCAGTCTTGCCAATTTGTCTGCTCTCTCAATCTTTACTATACTCTCATGTTCGGGAATCCAGCACAGTGTGATACAGTGGTAACTAATGGCTGTCAGTGCAATGTGCTATTTTTAACCGCCGCACATAGGAGTATTTACACCGAAAACCTGGCCAAAAGTCTGAAATCCAAAGCATGATAGAACTCAGTCCAAGCAACTGTTTATGACAGTTGAATAACTGTTTATGACAACCCCCCACGTCCCACGTCTTTCGCTTCACCCAAAGGGCACACAAGTAGTCGGAACTCGGTCGTCATCTAATGCGGTCTATTGTCTTTTCGATGCATTCGGTTTTAAGATAAATTACATGTACTATTTTAGTTCCGTTATTCGCTGTTTGTGAAATAAATAAAGATGGATGTGCAAGATCGAGGTATGCATTTTAATAATAATCATGTTATATTTAATTTATAATACGCATAAATACTTTTTTTTATTATTGTAAATAAGTATAAAAATACCCTTTTTTTGCGGTAAAAATATGCAAACAAAGATGTTTTTGTACAAGTTCCGGGTGCTTCCGAGTAATTAATTTTCACTTCAAATAAAATTTGGGCCTCTCTGAAGAAAATAGCATAAAAGAAAGTTCCGCTTTCGTCCGCCATTTTGTTTACTAGACATTTAATCTTAATGATACTGGATTTCATGTTTTATATTGTTTGCAATAAATACTCTTTTATTTTAAGAATTGACCGGGAAGATTGCGATTATAACTAAAAAACAGTTATATGATATTATTCAAGAATGTACAGATAAAACAATGGACCAGAAGTTGTCGTTTCTGGAAAAGAAACTTTAAGCAGAAATGGATAGCTGCAAACTACAAACATGATCGCTTCCTAAAAAACAATGAACAATGGTTAAGAAGCACCCTTAAATTTGCCGTTTGGACTGCAAGAAAACCTGGTCGACCAACCACAGAATTCGCAGAATCAAGTGACCGATCGAAGCGAAGAAAAACTCAATATTTAAGGGATAACGTTCCTGCAGAACAATTAACCTATGCCGCACAGATGAGTCAACGAGCCGAAGGTAATAAAGATGCGTCTAAAATAATAAAAGCCATCACTTTGACACCAACTAGAGCAGCAAAGCTTCAAAAGGTTATGTCTTCGACAGATCTAAATAAAATAAAAAAGCACACTCCATCTGAAGCCTTGGCTATTTTCGTTGAAGGAGATTTTAGTAGAAGACAATGGGAAATCCTACATAGCGCAAACAAGAATATGTATCCGTGCTACTCTCTCATAAAAAAAGCGAAGAAGGATTGCTATCCAGACGAGCAATCTATGAAAGTGACTGAAACATGCGCGGAAGTAAAATTGCAGGACCTACTTGACCATACATCTTTGCGGCTATGTAAGTATTTGGAGTCAGTTTTACAAACCATTTCCGAAGAAAAATAAGAAAATTTACAACTTATTGTAAAATGGGGCTGTGATGGGTCACAACAATCGCAATATAAACAGAAGTTTGAAAATAATACCGTCGGTCACTAAAAGCCAAAACAAAATTGTGTGGCAGAATCCCTTGCCGTCCTCTCCTAGGTTTTGTAGGCCTATAAGAATACGTTTTATCCACGAAACTAAAGATGTCACTAATGAAGAAATTAAGTACATTGAGGACCAGGCAAGGGATTTAAAGAAAGCAGAAATTCCCACCCCTAACGGCACCATTTATATTATATACAAACTTCTACCAACAATGGTGGACGCCAAAATATGTAATGCAGCTACAAACACATCTTCAACTATGAGATGCTATATTTGTGGACTGACTTCCAAAGACTTTAATGATTTGACAAAACGAAATGAAGTGGATCCCGATAGCCTTAAGTTCCGGCTTTCAATTCTCCATGCAAGGATAAGATTCTTCGAGTATTTGCTTCATCTATCCTATAAGCTTACTGTTAAAAAATGGCAAAGATCAGCTGAAGACAAAAAAACAATAAAAGACAGGAAAGAAATAATACAAAAATCATTTCGTGAGGAAATGGGCCTATTGGTGGACATACCAAAAGCAGGATTCGGAAACACTAACGATGGGAACACATCTCGAAGATTCTTCTCTGATCCTGAAGCTGCTTCCCGAATCACTGGAATAGACAGGACATTGATCTACAAGTTCAAAGTGATTTTGGAAACAATTTCAAGTGGCCATGTAATTGACACAAAAAAATTCGAGGAATATATATTTCAAATTGCTACTCTGTACAAGCAGCTGTACGGGTGGCATACAATGTCTCCCTCTGTACATAAAATTTTAATACATGGTGCAACAGTGATTTCGCACTCTATCTTGCCAATCGGGCAACTCTCTGAAGAACCTGCTGAAGCCCATAATAAGCACTTTAGGCTTTATAAACAGAACTTTTCCCGAAAATTCGACAGAGTCAAATGCAATAGATATATTTTAAACAGACTTTTGCTTACGTCTGACCCACTGCTAAGCAGCAGTCGAAAACAACCACGTAAGAAAAGCAAGCCATTCTGCTCGGAAACTTTAGGTCTTCTGGTCCAAATGGAATACAGTGATGATGAAAATTACGAAAATTATGAGATAAATGATTAATTTATTTTAGTTTTAAGTACTCTTTTTGAATTATTCTATTAAACAATGAAAAAATGACTCTAATTAGTATTTATTTATATATATCTGATTAAAAAAATTCACAAAATAATTTTGGCCAGGTTTTTAGTGTAAATACTCTTATGTGCGCCGCTTTGATTTGGTTGTGCTTGATCCTATGGAGTTCAGCTTGACTTTTACGAAGATTATTATTTCCCATAAAGGGGAAATTGCTTTCTCTATAAGCTAGGACTTCTGCCTGAATGTCACTACATGCGTTCGGTAGTCTCAAGAACCCCAGTTCGTGCAGTGCTTCTGAGTAGAAACCTGTTTCCAGTACCAGATTATATTTTTGCGTCATCAGTAAAGAATCGTTATGCTCATATTGAAATCAGATTAGGGGGTGTTGTAGTCTGATGCTCTGATCTGTTAGACTGTAAGAGTTGCATCTCCATATTTTCTGTACCGTCCGAAGTATGGCTTCTTTCCACAAAGCGGATTCTGTTAACCTGAAATCCCCTTTCGCTGCAGAGCTTTTGATGAACAAATTTAGGAAAAGATAGTGGCATCTAGGCTAGCCAATACCACTTTCAAAACAACTATTATTTTAGAATTGGTTCCAGTTCAAGCACAACGAGGGAAATTTTTTTTTGAGTAGAATCAAACACCTTTTCGAATTTATGGTTTCAAATACGGACTCTTAGTGGTGGAATGTTTGAAAAGAAATGTGAAGCCTGCTTCTTTACTAGTTTAGATGAGGATCGGTTGAGGATATGGAGAGATCAAAAAAACTTTCTAGACCATTTTGTAAATGAAAAGGTGCGGAAACATCCGCAAACACCAGAACGAGCTATCCCATGCTTACATTTTTCGGATTAACATTGCACACCCTTTTCCACTAAACATGGTGATTTTTCGTTTAAGACCCTGAAGGCGCTTCACTGAAGTCTTAACAATTTGCTTTAAAGAGAGACGATTTTCTTGCAACGATTTTTTTCTTTTCATATCGACAATGATCTAAAAGATATTCCATTATAAAAGATCACTTGGTCAAGTAAGTACGAGTAACTGATTAGTCGAGTGTAAAAGTAGTTAGCTTTGGGATATTTTACTTTTGGTTTGTTTGGAGTTGTCGTAAGATCAAATGACTTGAATGATCAGTTTTCATAGAAGATCCCGAAGCATATAATAGCCCGTATGCTCTTTACGATCATTTGAGGACCAGTTGACTTTAACAATAACCTGTTTTTGATATTTGCCTGAGTTGAAGATGTGAGCAAAACAAGACTTGAAGCAAGATGAATCAGAACAGAAAGATTGGATCTTTAAGACAACCTATTTTAGAGGATCAGCTGTATTTAAGATCCTTTTTAAGAAATACTTGGAAGCGCGGCTTTGAATTCAAAACAAGTTGAACAGATCCACATTAAAGTTTCAGCCTGAAAGATCATTTCATCGACTTCGATATTGAATCGTGTCGTAAAGAGAAACATTAGATCTAAAAATGAATTTTATTTAGACGATCAGTAAGATGAGCATTTCCGATCACGTAGCTTGCGAGTGGTGAAAATTAACGAACTCGAAAAATCTATTTTTTATGGCTTCAAAAAGCCTTTCTAAAAGATCAGTCTAACTGGTTGATAAATTATCTTAAAAGATAATCACCTGTGAATAACGAGAAGAAGCTTGTGGTACATAGTTTAAGATTTCGTTCCAATTAAATGAAATCCTTCAACAAACAACTTCTTTAAGAAGTTCTTTCAATTTATTTATAAGACTAGACTAATAGGATGTTGGTCTCAACTTGAATATTTATTTAAATCCAAATTGTACTAATTCCCCGCTGTCTAGCTATTTCCAAGGAAGAAGAAAACCTTTGATCCGTCGTCAGGAACGAATATTTTTGCAGAGAATTATGCAGTGTCAAAGTTATTTGCCCTAAACGCATCTTGTATAACTACGAAACCGAAATATTTACTTTAATACAACAAACAGAATGCATAATCATCATCATCAGGCATCCTTTGGCGCTAAGTAAAACTATAAAACTTGATAGTTGTACAGCAGTCCTCGCATAAATAAAATGCAAATAAGAAAGCTTCCAAGTGCTGAACGCTCTGCATGTGTTTGTGTGTGGTATAGCATAGTCCCATTATGCACCTTAAAACACTCTCAAACGCATAATCTTTCAAAAAGTTACTCCTTTTACCAACAACTGACAGTCAGTCAGTGCAGTGAGCAAGTGAGTGCAGGGAAAGAATCTGCCGGATATTTATCACCATACGAGGGAGTCCTGTTTCGTTTCGTCTTCACCCAAACAGTAGCAACAGCACGGAGTGTGCATAACAAAGTGTATTCCAGCTCTGGAGGGCTTTGACTACACATAGAGCTACACCCGGGCACACGGCACAAACATGAATGCATTTTGCTTTGCTGCTGATGCATCAGTGCAGCCGTATTCGCTTTGACTCCTGCCCATGTTGGTTGCCAAAGAGTTGAGGGAATGCTCCTAGGCGCGCTTAGATATGGCATACTCGTATGCTGTAGCAGCGTGAAAAACATTTTAATTAAAGCTTTTAGTGAAATGAATGGAAAAGGGCAAAGAGACGGCTGGATGATGAATGATGAAGAAGTGAATGCGAATTTCATGGGGTTGCCTTGCTGTCTAGCTGCGTCGGTGATGAGTAAGTTTATGAAAGCGTTCAAAGATCTATTTACGACTTTGTGGTCATCATTGGGCCGCTTCCCATCAAAAGACTTTGAGGGGTTGTTTGATATGATTAGAGAAAGCGTTGATGATACATTTTGAGTTTTTCTTGTGAAACGAGGGCTGTTTCTTTGCGGATGAAAATAAGAAAGCTTACAGCTTACCATACTTGACTTGAGGTAAGCAAATCTTGAGCAGGTCTTGAGCATTAAGACAGCAGATAAGTTCCCGTAAGAGCATAATGAAAACCAATGAATTGTATTGCTACAAATCTTAATGATTCCATTCCGATCGATTTTTGCTGTGCTCGATGAACTTTTATTCATCGGCTTTATTTTCGGCGCGAATCTACGCGCCTCTTATTGTACTCTCTAATTTGTAGTCAACGTTCACATACATTTTATGACTTGTTAACGAACAACATTCAACTCAATGAAAGCTTACAGCAACATTGTGTGCTGTCTTACTGATCGTGGTGCTCGGCGAGAACGACAAGAGTAATACTTGTGTCTTCTTTGAGCTACTAACAGTCGTTTTTTAAAGTCATGGAGGGTTGAAAACATTTACTGAATTTAGTTTTTGATAGATTGGCAAGAACTCGACCAAACTTTACTGATAGTCACGCTCGTCGAGCATTAGCGGTCTTCTGTAGAAGGTACAATGCCGAGCTATACGGCATGTACAAGGACATCGACTTAGCCAGAAGAGTTCACATACAGCGACTAAGATGACTGGGTCATTTAGAGCGGATGGAGCCCAACGTTCCCGCTAAGAAAGTTTTCGAATCCACCCCGGATGGACGACGCAGTAGAGGACGACCTCGCGGTAGGTGGCGCAAACAAGTGGAGGGGGACCTCAACCAACTTGGCGTGCGCAACTGGAGGCAGCTGGCTCGTAATCGTGCTAGCTGGAGAGGTTTGTTGGTTGAGGCCCAGGTCCACTCCGGACCGTAGCGCCATCTAAGTAAGTACATAAGTAAGTTTCGGTACTCCCGGAGAATTTGATTTTGATGTGAGTTTGACAAGGATTTGATCAACATTTTCGCGCTTGGCGAGCACAGACATCTCTCAACTATAACAAAAAGAGATTTACGAAGCAAATTTGCTGATTTAAGAGCAACGATAGTGAAAAGGAACACTTCTGGATGCATAGGAGGATTGAAGCATATACTGAAGACTGTGTTCGACTTTGATGATCCTTGTCGTACTCAGCGACCACAACAATTTGTTAATTGTAAGAGACGTAAGATTTCATGAAGAAGAATTCCCTTATTTAGGGATAAGTCATAGGTGAGACGTTGCTGATCACAAGGATTAGTCCAGGGTTTGTATTGGCTTTTCAATATTTTATCTAAGTGGTGCTCGTTAAAAAAAGTTGAAAAGTTAATTTCTTTTGGAAGGTTTTTTGGAAACTGTTGCGGAGTAATTTGTGTCGTGTACACCGCTTGCATATCTGGTGTACCATCTGTGCATCTGACGTTGGGCGGAAGTGGGATTCTAAGTACATGTGAATTATTCTTCAATAGAAATTGATATGGAATAAGCAAGAAAAAGTAGTGGGAAAATAATTAGAGATTTCAAGAGCAATCAATCCTCACCAAAGGTTCGTTGGGTGGAACCAAAAAAGTGAAAATTTAAATATGACGAGATGAGCGCGCAATTATTTAACATAGACGATATTTCCGTCCGAATATTTGGTTCCGAAACAACCAAAAGCCTCGGATAAGGATGACTCAACTGATGACGACCCCAGCAAACGAAATAAGGACAACGTCCTTCGGATCTGTATGTGTCCCTTTACAGACCACGTGCAGCCGAACAACTAGCAGAGGCACTAGACTGCTATAAAGCAGATATTACCGCCATCCAGGAAGTGCGATGGGATGGGCCGGGCAGAAAGAGGATGAAAAACTGTGACATATACTACGGTGATTGTTACAGAGGCAACAGGTAACGCCTACTCGGATGCGACTTTGTCATACGCGGCAGAGTTAGGCAAGAAGTCTTAAGCTTCCGACACGTGAGCGAGCGTATTATGACTATCCGGATCAAGGCTAAATTCGCTAACATAAGCCTAATATGTGTTCATGCCCCCACAGAAGAAAAGGACCCTGCCACCAAAGAGTGTTTCTACGAGCTCCTCGACAAAACATATGAGCAATGTCGTAAATACGACGCTAAAATCGTATTGGGCGATTTTAACGCCAAAATAGGAAAGGAAGACGTCTTTGGTAGGGCAGTCGGTAAGCATAGCCTACACGACACCACGTCTGATAACGGACTAAGGCTAATTGATTTCGCTGCGGAGCGAAATGTCACCATAGCAGGCACATGGTTTCCTCATCTCAATATTCATAAGTAGACATGGCGGTCCAATGATCATGTAATGATCAACCAAGTTGATCATATTGCGATCGACGCAAGGTATGCCTCCAGTATTCTGCATGTCCGGACCTTCCGAGCGGCCAACATAGACTCGGATCATTACTTTGTTGTAGCCAAGGTACGAATGCGGATATCACAATCTGAGCAACAAAGAAGAATTACTGTGAAAAAATTTAACGTCGAAAAGCTACAATCGCAAGAGACCGCCAGACTCTTCGCTGAACACGTATCCCGAAATCTCTCAATCACCCCTATGCCGTCAGCATCAAGTGCCGAAGACCAGTGGCAACGCTGCCAACATGCCATCAGAAACGCCCCGACTAATGTGCTGGGTCTCGCTCGCCCACCATACAAAGCGGCGTTGCAAAGGAAGACGAGAGCTGCTTGTGAGGTCTACGAGCAAAAGAGACGGGAAGAACATCGGCTTCTCCAAAAGAAGAAGAAAGAGCATGAGAAGCGCGCGTTTGAGAATATCGAGAGTTTATACTCCAGGAACAATGTACGGAAGTTTTGCCAAAAAGGTAAAAAGAACGTGTCAGAGAAGCAATACCCGTACTGAAACCTGTAGAAATGAAAATGGAAATCTCGTAGTAGAATCACAGTCGGCGCTGAGAATATGGAAAAACTATTTCTGCAGACTGTATAACGGCGACGAAGACCAACATCCCGCTGTCAGGCAGAATGAACCATTCAACATAGACGATGGTAGTCAAAATTTCCGTCCACCTGACCAAAACGAAGTGAGGATAGCAATATCCAAGTTGAAATCCAACAAGGCTGCTGGACCTGATGGCTTACCGGCCGAACTTTTCAAGGCAGCTGGGGATGAATTGGTAGAGTGCATACACCAACTCATCTCTAAGATTTGGTCAGACGAGTGTATGCCTGATGAATGGAACCTCACTTTTCTGCGATATTGTATGAACGCCTGAAACCTTTTATCAACAGCCTGATTGGACCCTATCAGTGCGGTTTCAGGCTCGGAAAGTCCACCATCGATCAAATCTTCACACTTCGGCAGATCCTGGAGAAAACCCAAGAATTTCAAATCGATACTCACCATCTCTTTATCGTTTTTAAGGCCTGCTATGACAGCATCTATAGAGTAGAGCTTTATAAAGCCATGTCTAGTTTTGACATCACTGCCAAACTTGTCCGTCTGTGCAGGATGACGATGGAGAACGCTCGCTGCTCCATCAAGGTCGGTAATGACCTCACCGAGACCTTTGATGTCAAAAAAGGTTTTAGACAAGGTGACGCGCTGTCATGCTACTTCTTTAATATTGTACTTGAACGGATTGTGCGTAACTAACAAGCCAACACCGGAGGCACAATCTATTACAAGTCTATACAACTGCTTGCATACGCCGACGATATTGATATTATTGGAAGAACTCAGCGGGCTGTCACCGATGCGTTTGTAAGCATTGAGGAAGTAGTCAAAATGGGTTTAGCGATAAACCAGGACAGAACCAAGCATATGCTGTCAACAGCACCGACGAATTGGGCAGAACGTCACAGTGAGCAGGGACTTTGCCTACCTTGGCTCTGCTATAAAATCTAAAAACAAGATCAGCGCAGAAATCAAGCGAAGAATAACTCTTGCCAATCGCTGTTTTTTTTGGCTTATAAGGCAATTCAACAGTAAAGCTCTATCTCGAACTACTAAGGAGACTCTGTATAAGACCCTGATCATCCCAGTCCTGCTTTATGGCGCTGAGACATGGACTTTATTAAAAGAGGATGAAGATATCCTTGGTCGCTTCGAGAGAAAAATTCTTCGTAAGATTTTTGGTCCCGTTTGCGTTGACGGGTTTTGGAGGAGAAGATTCAATCACGAACTATACGAGCTGTACAGCGACATCGATCTAGTTAAAAAACTGCATATTGGACGTCTGAGATGACTAGGACATGTAGAGCGAATGGACACCAACGCTCCGGCCCGCAGAGTCTTCGAATCTAACCCCGAGGGACGACGCAGTAGAGGGAATCATCGCCGTAGGTGGCGCGCACAAGTTCAAGCGGACCTCGACCAACTTGGCACTCCATGGATTGGAGGCAATTAGCTAAAGATCGAGCTAAATGGAGAGGCTTGTTGGTTGAGGCCCAGGTTCACCCCGAACTGTAGCGCCACCTAAGTAAGTAAGTAAGCGTGCCATTATATGGTATACGATGAATAGGGTGCACTTGATGAGTACTCAATTTAAGAATCATTTAGGAGATTAGAAAGAGTGCCGAACTTAACTACCATCGAAGTAAGCACAAGTATTACCTAGCAAGTATCTTAGGTATTGAAACCGCAATCAAAGCTATAAGTTCGTATGGTGCATGGTATGAGAGTGGCCGATTCAATGGTGGCAATGGTGTAGTGGTAACGGCGTCAATTGCCACACCAATGGTTCATGGTTCAAATCCCGATGTCAGCAAGCATTTATTTATTTCTCATGAAATATATAACGTCAGTCTAATCAATAGCGAAACCTTGTGTAAACACTAATGCGAAGGCATAAAACTGGCATTAGCTTGGTCATACAGCTGGAAAAATGAATAGCTCTGTTGATTATGATTTTCCTATGACATCGGTTATCGGGAAAAAAATACTGTGAATCAGAAGCAAAGACAAAAAATAGCAAAAATCTCCCCAGTATCTGGACGCCATTCTCGGAGTTTCTCTAAAGCATAAACAACTGAGCTTCAAACCACTACACCAAATATTTCTCTCCGTCTCTATCCATCCTTTCCATCGTCCGCACTGTGTGTATACATGTTAATGATATTCATAACCCAATAAGTGGCCGCAAATTATAAAAAAAAAAAAAAAAATCTGGACGTCACCCCCGGAGAATATCTGAAGCATAAAAAACATACATATGGTACATTGACGCAAATCAGAGTAAACTCTGTTGGAGACTAATAGATAGAACAAAAGCTGCCTATCATCCGCAGATCTGACATAGATTCAATATGCCCCAGCCCGAGAACAATCTCGGTTAGTACCAGGAGTTGGTACAGCAGATCTTTGAGGTCTAAGTGCACCTGATGTAGCACTAAGTATTCATGAGTCATTGTCCAAGTTTCGCATTAGCTTAGTGAATATGTAGAAGAAACGAATTTGTCAAATACTCTATCCCCAGGCTTGACAGAAATTGGACTAGGTTGAGCTTCTGTCTCATCTGTAGCTTTGTTTTTTTTTTTGTTGCGCCAAGGGATGTGGTGGCTGGTCAAACGGTAGTGCATGCGATCATATGAAAACACAAGCGTTTTCACTCAGCTGAGGCCTACCAACTCCTACTCTCAACCTCCACGCGGTGACAGCCGGGTGCCTAGTACCTTAATCCAAGAAATGGGTAACCAACCCCGTTGGCGGATTCTTGGTGGCAGCAGATGAGAGAGGGGGGGAAGAGTGTTTTTCTCACTAGAGCGCTTCTTCCTGTTCCAGGCGGCAGCGGACGAATTCCCTAGACGGAGTCAACGGTGGCGTCTATAGTTCCAGTTAGGTTGAACTTAGTGAACACCTTGCGCGAGCTGCTTCGACGTATTCGGATCACAGGTCGGTAAGGAATTTCCAATGTTGGTCAGGACATTGGAATAGAGATGGTGGCGGAGCAGCCCTTAATGGGCCAACGGCAGCGCTCATACCCCGTAGTGGACTACTGGCACCGGTGTACCCGGCTCCTCGTCCTAGGGGAATAACTAAGGAACTGGCCCTCCAGGTTGGGGGTTGTGCCGTCGGGGTAACTTCCCTACCACGTAAAAACCGCATGGTTCCGAAACAACCAAAAGCCTCGGATAAGGATGACTCAACTAATGACGACCCCAGCAAACGAAATAAGGACAACGACCTTCGGATCTGTACGTGGAATGTTCTGTCCCTTTACAGACCACGTGCAGCCGAACAACTAGCAGAGGCCCTAGACTGCTATAAAGCAGATATTACCGCCATCCAGGAAGTGCGATGGGATGGGCCGGGCAAAAAGAGGATGAAAAACTGTGACATCTACTACGGTGATTGCTACAGAGGCAACAGGCAACGCTTATTCGGATGCGGATTTGTCATACGCGGCAGACTTAGGCAAGAAGTCTTAAGCTTCCGACACGTGAGCGAGCGTATTATGACGATCCGGATCAAGGCTAAATTCGCTAACATAAGCCTAATATGTGTTCATGCCCCCACAGAAGAAAAGGACCCTGCCACCAAAGAGTGTTTCTACGAGCTCCTCGACAAAACATACGAGCAATGTCCTAAATACGACGTTAAAATCGTATTGGGCGATTTTAACGCCAAAATAGGAAAGGAGGACGTCTTTGGTAGGGCAGTCGGTAAGCATAGCCTACACGACACCACGTCTGATAACGGACTAAGGCTAATTGATTTCGCTGTGGAGCGAAATGTCACCATAGCAAGCACATGGTTTCCTCATCTCGATATTCATAAGCAGACATGGCGGTCCAATGATCATGTAACGATCAACCAAATTGATCATATTGCGATCGACGCAAGGCATGCCTCCAGTATTCTGGATGTCCGGACCTTCCGAGCGGCCAACATAGACTCGGATCATTACCTTGTTGTAGCCAAGGTACGAATGCGGATATCCCAATCTGAGCAACAAAGAAGAATTACTGTGAAAAAATTTAACGTCGAAAAGCTACAATCGCAAGAGACCGCCAGACTCTTCGCTGAACGCGTATCCCGAAATCTCTCAATCACCCCTTTGCCGCCAGCATCAAGTACTGAAGACCAGTGGCAACGCTGCCAACATGCCATCAGAAACGCCGCGACTGATGTGTTGGGTCTCGCTCGACCACCACCGCGAAACCCCTGGTTTGAAGAAGAATGCCGGCGAGTGCATGCAGCAAAACAAGAGGCATACAAAGCGGCGCTGCAAAGGAAGACGAGAGCTGCTCGTGAGGTCTACGAGCAAAAGAGACGGGAAGAACATCGGCTTCTCCAAAAGAAGAAGAAAGAGCATGAGAAGCGCGCGTTTGAGAATATCGAGAGTCTATACTCCAGGAACAATGTACGGAAGTTTTACCAAATGGTAAAAAGAACGTGTCAGAGAAGTAATACCCGTACAGAAACCTGTAGAGATGAAAATGGAAACCTCGTAGTAGAATCACAGTCGGTGCTGAGAATATGGAAAAACTACTTCTGCAGACTGTATAACGGCGACGAAGACCAACATCCCGCTGTCAGGCAGAATGAACCATTCAGCATAGACGATGATAGTCAAAATTTCCGTCCACCTGACCAAAACGAAGTGAGGATAGCAATATCCAAGCTAAAATCCAACAAGGCTGCTGGACCTGACGGCTTACCGGCCGAACTTTTCAAGGCAGCTGGGGATGAATTGGTAGAGTGCATACACCAACTCATTTCTAATATTTGGTCAGACGAGTGTATGCCTGATGAATGGAATCTCAGCATCGTTTGCCCGATCCACAAGAAAGGAGACCCCCTCAACTGCGCCAATTATAGAGGCATCAGTCTCCTCAACATCGCATACAAGATCTTTTCTGCGATATTGTGTGAACGCCTGAAACCCTTTATCAACAGCCTGATTGGACCCTATCAGTGCGGTTTCAGGCCAGGAAAGTCCACCATCGATCAAATCTTCACACTTCGGCAGATCCTGGAGAAAACCCAAGAATTCCAAATCGATACTCACCACCTCTTTATCGATTTCAAGGCCGCCTATGACAGCATCTATAGAGAAGAGCTTTATAGAGCCATGTCTAGTTTTGACATCCCTGCCAAACTTGTCCGTCTGTGCAGGCTGACGATGGAGAACGCTCGCTGCTCCATCAAGGTCGGTAATGACCTCACCGAGACCTTTGATGTCAAAAAAGGTTTTAGACAAGGTGACGCGCTGTCATGCTACTTCTTCAAGTAGTCATGTCTATACAACTGCTTGCATACGCCGACGATATAGACATTATCGGAAGATCTCAGCGGGCTGTCACCGGTGCTTTTGCAAGCATTGAGGCGGAAGCGGCCAAAATGGGTTTGGCGATAAACGAGGGCAAAACCAAGTATATGCTGTCAACTAGAAGGGGAAACCAACACCGACGAATTGGACAAAACGTCACCGTGGGCAGCTATAATTTCCAGGTAGTAAGAGACTTTGTCTACCTTGGCTCTGCTACAAATTCTTCTAACAAAATCAGCGTAGAAATCAATCGAAGAATAACTCTTGCCAATCGCTATTTTCTTGGGCTTATAAGGCAATTCAACAGTAAAGCCCTATCTCGAACAACTAAGGAGACTCTATATAAGACCTTGATCATCCCAGTCCTGCTTTACGGCGCTGAAACATGGACTTTATTAAAAGAGGATGAAGATATCCTTGGTCGCTTCGAGAGAAAAATTCTTCGTAAGATTTTCGGTCCCGTTTGTGTTGACGGGTTTTGGAGGAGAAGATTCAATCACGAACTATACGAGCTGTACAGCGACATCGACCTAGTCAAAAAACTGCGTATTGGACGTCTGAGATGGCTAGGACATGTAGAGCGAATGGACACCAACGCTCCGGCCCGCAGAGTCTTCGAATCTAACCCGGAGGGACGACGCAGTAGAGGGAATCATCGCCGTAGGTGGCGCGCACAAGTTCAAGGGGACCTCGACCAACTTGGAGTGCGCAACTGGAGGCAATTAGCTAAAGACCGAGCTAAATGGAGAGGCTTGTTGGTTGAGGCCCAGGTTCACCCCGAACTGTAGCACTACCTAAGTAAGTAAGTAAAGGGATGTGGTAATCTTGTAAAGATAATAGTAGCCTGGGCTGCTAATGTGCACGATTCGCAAACCCGAATAATCGATCCCAGGAATGCGCCTACGCACTAATCCACACCCTGCGCACTTCTACAATGTGCACATACAAGACCTGTGTGTATCCTCAACTTAATTGTAAGAACTGTCAAGCACCCAATATCAATCGACAATATTTACAGAGATAACTTACAGCTGTTAAAATTCTTATTCCCTTAAACGGTTCACACGTGGAACTAAAAAGTAATAAAATAAGGAACCGTCCCTATTTTGGGATTTAAGTGCGTATACAATCCAAACATGCGTCAAACTGAAATAAAGAGATATTCTCGTCCCCCCAACCCACCGAACAAAAAAAAAACTTCAGCATAAGAAAGCAGCCCAACCTTGCCATGGGCAAACAAAAGCCTACAAGTATCTAACGAACGATGATGTACGCTTTGTGTGTTAGATACCTACCTAGCGCCGTCGTTTCTTCTTTCCTCATTTTTTATGTGTTACTCAACCAGCAAAACAAATTAAATTTCAACTACTTTCACTTGAGAGAGCTCGCGTTGGGAAAAGATGAAAATACGTCGAACAAACGTAATCGGGTGAGAAACGCCGCCGTTGAGTAGGCTTTCAAAGTTGCCTACATCGCTTAATATAACTATCGGCGTTGTTTTTTCATTGTAATCACTTTTCTTTTTCGTCAGTAAATCTATAAATTTATGATTATGAAATCTATGAAGTGAATTAGATGCAAGTGGACGGGCAGAAAAAAAAAACTGAACGCCAATGAAGGTTAACCGGGTAGGGGTATACTGGAACGACGACGGTTTGTATTTATACGCGTCTGTAAAGTGGTGCATTCTCAGACGTTGGCCGTCAATGATGGAAAGTACCTGCAATTACAGTTTCCATATCTAAGGCGAAATAAAAAAGAAAAAACTGTTTACAGCCGATTAATTACGACAGACGAACAAACGGTCTGACAGTCGGAGTTTGCATGTATAAAACATTAATGAGTGCTTTAAACTCACTTGACTGCGGCCTTGTCCACTTGATCATGGGCCTGGCGGAAATCGTTTTCGGTTGTTTTTTTTTTTTTGCGCCTAACGCTGTGAACCAACGACGATGACGACGACGACATCAACGACGTTTCGACTTGAAATTCACAAGAGCGTGACGAATTTGAGATGCTGCTGGTAGCTGTTCCGGGATATAGAGGGTAGGAGTGCGGGGGATGGGGCATTGAATTTTAAATTGTTTTGTTTATGTTTTGAATGTAATTTCATTATTTTCTGGCTTAAATGCTAAAAATATAAGAGCGAATGGTTTAATGGTTGATTTACGAGACCATAACATGGGATTAATTAGTCGGATATATATTAAAAGAATGGCCAGTGGGTTAGGCGAGAGGGCTTCCTGGGGTGAACTTCAGTTGAGTCCATTAAATTGTTCACTACTAGGAAGATCTAAGTAATACCTAAAGAAGTAGAACGTCAGTAGGGAGTGAAAATAATACGGTATTTATTATAGGCACAATTGGATGGAGAGCTTTCATCTACAATTTGGTTGTTTTTGAAGACATTGGTTTCACCGTAATGTATAGGGATATTCTCACCCAATCGCTATCTATGTTATTTGAACCATCAACATTGCGAAAAATATTCTTTCTGATAGAACCTATGTGTTTCAGTAGCTAGAACAGCGCGTTATGACACAATTCATGGAGTAATATACATGTAGAATTGGGCCTTGCTCTGGAAAAGGTTATAAGTGGCGCCCAACGTGGAACCGAAACAACTAATTCCGGTAGCAGGTGGTTGTTTTTTTAAAGCTCAAGTAGCATCTGCTAAAAAGACCTGTTGTTCAACAGATTTTGCTAAAAGTATAAATGTCTGAAGCGATATATGACAAAAAATTGTGCATTGAGTAGTCGTACAAATGAAATTGAAAAGCGTCAAAACGGTTTTAACCTCACGTCCACTTTAGGGGGAAATATAATGTAATGTAATGACAAATAACCAGAGTAACAGCGTCGATTTCAACGAGTGACTGACACTTTATTGTCAAACTTTCGTTGGTAAACAACACAACAATGCGACATTGTGTGTTTGGTGTGATGGGAGGGTTGTTTGATGGTTCGCTAAGCTTTACCCTTTAGATATTGAACCAATTTATACTAAAGTTTCAGGACTTAGGTTAATAAATACAATATAAAGGAGGTGGGTGTAAGATATTCATTTTTCTCTACAGGATTTGACAGAGCTTAGATTGTTAGCCATGATTGTTCACAATCATGTTTTTGTGGGCGCTATCTGATCTTCTAAAAGTTGCATTTAGATTTGGTCTCTACCCCCAATCAGATTGTGATCAAATTGAATGCATTTGTTACCGGCACTTTGTGAATACATGTATGATGGGGTATAATGCGACTAACCGTATCTCATCGCGAAATTGTGTCGGCAGTTGCAGTAGGTGTAGTTTTAGATGGATTTTTACCACTAAAACTGGCAGTCAATTCATAAATTTCGTGTTTAACTATATACATATACATATATGTATATTTTGTAGCTTAAAATAAAACAAAACAAATATTTGGCGCAACAGCTCTTTAAAGTGCCAGGGCCTAGCTTCTCGCAACCACTCATCTTGTGTGCGTTATATTTTTCACACGAATGGAAGGGACCTACAGTTTAATGCCGAATCCGAACGGCGATTTGAGAAGCTTTTTCGTGACAGCAATACTCTCGGATGTTTGTCAGACGCTCGCGAGAGGTGAGACCGTGAAAAAACTTTTTGGTATTTTCTGGGATTCGAACTTGGAACCTCATGCGTAGTGATCCGACACACTAACCACTTACGCCACGGCGCCCACATAGTAGCCCACATTTGTAGCTTCTAAGGTTTTTTTTTTTTTTTGGAAGGTGGAAAGCATCGAAAGCCAGAGTGTGGGACTTTAACCCTAACTAAAACCACCTCTGCTTCAAACCCCATTTCTCGACAATACTACCAAGGGTATACAGTCTTCCGAGGGGGTTTTCAGCCGTGGATTGCAGTGTGGGAAAAATTCCCAAACAGGAAAACACCTCCTAATATTACAACTGAGAGGAACTCTCATCCAGTAATTTTTCTCTAATGTATAATTAACGTTTTGGATGGGTGAAGCTCATTAGCTGACCCCGAAACACATTACATTATTTATTCTTCTATCAGTAAAGTAAATATAGATAGATTTAGTTTCATGAAGCTTTATTCTCCATTTTTTTGTCCAATCACTTACAGATTTAATGGCCTTTTGTATTTTTTTCGCTGCTTCATCAGCATTATCGCCAATAGTCATAACTGCAGTGTCGTCTGCAAAAGTCGCCAAGCTAGCTTCTTCCTGCTGAGGTAGGTCTCTTGTATATAGGAGATAAAGGATTGGTCCCAAGATACTTACTTGTGGAACTCCTGCAGATATTTTCTTTAAATGAGAGTATTCATCCTCATATCTTAATCGAAAGTAACGATCTGCGATATAAGATTTAAGAATTAAGTAAAACTCTTCGGGGAGATCTTTTTGCAGTTTAAATTCTAGTCCGCGATGCCAGACTTTATCAAACGCTTGTGCTACGTCTAGAAATATGGCTGAACAGACTTTTTTTATTCTCAAGTGCTTTTTCTACTGTACTTACAATTCTATGCACTTGTTGTACAGTAGAGTGTTACTCTCTAAACCCAAATTGGTGGGAAGGTAGAAGACTTCTTTCTTCTATTATTGGCTTGAGTCTTTTCAAAAGCAGTTTTTCAAATAGCTTTGATAATACGGGTAGGAGCGAAATCGGTCTATACGATTTCTTTTCATTTGGCGACTTATCTGGTTTCAGAATCATAATTACCTCTGCAACCTTCCATTGCATCGGAACATACTTTAGCCTGAGTGCTGCATTAATTAAATGTAATAGTTTCCGCATAGCTTTGTCCGGGAACTCCTTAAGTATTTGTCCTGTTATCAAATCGTAGCCCGGTGCTTTTTTTGCATTTATATTAGTTTTAATTTCATATTTTAGTTCCTGAAATGTTGTATGCTGTATATTTCTGTGATCATTTCTGGACTGCAGGAAAAGATTTTCGTCTGCAGTTTGCCTAGGAAATGGTTGGAAGGTTTGCTGCAGGTGATCTGCGAAGAGGTTAGCCTTTTCTTTCCCATTTCTTGCCCAAGACCCGTTTTCCTCTTTTATGGGCGGTGCTTGTTTTGCTATTTTTTTTAAAGATTTGACAGCTTTCCATAGAGAGTATTCTGTATCCTTATGCGCTGATAGCTTATTCAAGTATCTGCCAACTGATTCGTTCTTCACAATTTTTAGAAGTCTTTTGAGTTCATTGCACAATGCGTTAAGAATCTTTTTATTCTCAGGTGTTCTGATTCTTTGCCAAGTCTTACGAGCTTTGCGTTTTTTCCAGAATAATTCTTTAACTGCATATGGATAATTTATGTCCATTATGTTTTTTGGCCAGTAGGGGTGCTTATCCATGCTGCTTACTGGATATTTGTATTGAATAGCTCAATTTCTTCTTTTAGTTGGAATGAGGTTTTTATCGGGACCCGTAGGTTTATGCTATCTTCTAATGTTTGTCTGAATAGGAGCCAAACATTAGAACATAGCATAAGCCTACTACCTAGCTTCTAAGGTAAAAAATAATCAGAAAATAATATTTTTTTTAGAAATGCATGTGCTATGGTAGATTCTTTGGGTTCATTTACATAGCTATGGGCCTAACAATGATCTCAGTCGGGGAAAGGCAAGGTAATTTTTTTAATTTATTACGACATCATTTGGCGTATTATAGTACCAGTTATGGAGGATGAATTTGTTAAAAAAAAAACAAATTTGTTGATAATAGCAAATAATGATTTGTTAATATGATCGAAAAGCGTGATTCCAATTTTTCAAGGCAGGATCTTGATAATGACATACAAATTCGAAACAGTTTGTACATCCAACAGTTTGCTTCGTCAGTTTAGATACAGCATGGATATCCCGGAAATAAAGACAAAATTAAAAATTAAACTCGATGCTGAAAAATATTTCTGGCTAGCTTGCAATGAGTAACTAGTCTTCCAAAACGTTAGACCAGTAAAGTTACATTGTGATGGCTACCCAGGAACTGATTAAAACCAACTGAAGCTTTTAATAAAGCGAAAGATGCTCACGATGTCTGAGAACGTCAGTTCGCCAAAGTCATCGAAGAAAGGAGCCCCTAGATGGAGCAGTATTTTTGTGTACAGGGCCGCACATGTGCACATGAATGATACTTACTTATGTCCTGTATCCCCTTGTGGGTCCTAGGGCCTCTACTATGCCTACGCGCCATCGTGTACGGTTTCTGGCAATGTGTCTGAGTTCTCCCCAACTTTTCCCCAACTGCCGTGCCTACTTCTCGACTGTTCTGCGCCATGTGGACACGTGAACTGCCAGCTCATCTGCCATCCTGACTTAAAGGGTTCCATTGCATAGCATGGTTCGGAATGGAACTGTCTCCCATACGGAACGTGTGACCAATCCACTGCCACTTCCGTCGTTGGATGGTTGTGGTTATTGGTTCTTGACCCGTTTTCTCGTAAAGGTGTTCGTTAGAGATACGTTGGGTCAGAAAATCCTTAAGATATTGCGCAGGCACTGATTCAACGTTGGAGCGCAACAGTCTTATCTTGGTGTTCAAACTGATTGCATTGCTCCGCCATATTTTGGACAACATCCCGAACGCGGACTTTGCTTTGGCGATCTTCTTCTTCTTCTTCTTCTTCTTCTTCTTCCTTTTATCAGCGAGGTTATGATCCGAAAGTAAGGGATCATAACCCCCCCACTTCATTGCATTTCTATTGATCCGCCTGTGGGGTTCGCCTATTTGACCTCAGAAAATATCGGCAGGCCTGCCGATTTTGGATCACTCGGTTACTGAGGCCAATGAAATGCCGATGTTGTCGCATTTGTGTGATCCAGGCGTTTATAGGCCTGCCTTTTCTACATCGCGATGTCTTTGGAACGTGCATTGATATTGCCTTTTTAATAGAGTTCAAATGATATCTTCTTTGAACGTGGCAATACCAACTGAGCCGGTCGCGCTCTATTTTTTGTACGATGGTTTCCACGGATCTTTGAACTTCTTATTCGATCAAGCTTTGTCACTCCTGCTGTCATGCGAAGCATCTTCATCTCAGCTGCCGTTAATTTACTCTCATACCTTTTGTACATCGTCCAACATTGTGAACCGTATGTGAGCGCTGGACGTACAACTGCGGTGTAGAGCCTTCTCTTCAACTTAGGTGGCATTTTTCTGTCACAGAAGATAGCGGAATTTTCTCGCCACTTCATCCACCCTACGCTTACGCGATGATTGATGTCGTCATCACAAGTTGCTTTGCTATTGATCATAGATCCCAGATATTTGAACTTTTCGCACTTGGGAAGTACTGTTCTACTCAAATAAATGTGTGGAATAGGCCTGAGTGGATCAGAGAACGGGCAGCACAAGTACTCTGTCTTTTTTTAACTAATGCGATACCCATTTCCCTCCAGAGCGTCTACCCACACATCAAGTGCTCGTTGCAGGGATGTAAGATCCTCACTTATGATGGCTCCATCGTCAGCAAAGAATAACTGATGTACCTTGGGGTCCATCACTTTGACTTCAACCAGATAATCAAGGACTGTAATAAAGAGCAAAGGACTTAAGACGCTTCCCTGGTGCACCCCGACTTTGATTGGAAACTCTTCGGTTACTCCAGTGGGGCATCTTACTCCTGTCTTTGTTCCTTGCTTTGGGGATCCTGTTGGCTATATCCAGTTCGGTTCCACCATCGGTCGAGACGATACTCCCAAGATACTGGAAATGCTCTACTCTCTCTACCTATTGTCCAGCAATGCATATTTAAGCCGATGAGTTTGTTCCAAGCTGATCATTTTAGTTTTTGCCGTATTAATTTTCAGCCCGACGACGCCTGCCTCCCTCTCCACATCTGCTGTCATTTGGTGGAGGTCCATAATTTTGTGGGAGAGTAAGCATACATCGCATGCGTAGTCAAGAGGTTTTAGTTGAGATGTAAGAGTCCATCGAATTCCTCCGTTTCCCGTCGACAAAGCTGCATGAAGCACGTCGCTAATCACCAATAGGAATAATATTGGTGAAAGGTACAGCCTTGTCTTACCCCACTTTGGATCTCAAATTTCTCAGACAACCTCCCCGTGAGCAGAACGTGACATCTGGAGCCTTCATATGTAGCTTTGATAATAGCAATTAGTTTATCGGGAATACCTCTCCTGCGTAAGGCACGCCAAATAAACTCCCTGTTGAACGCCTTCTCAAAATCGATGAACAGCAGGTGGAGTAGCGATCAAATATTCAACACACTGTTCGATGATGAAATGATGGAATGGAAAAGGAATGATGATAGGAATCGTCTTTACAGCTTTTACAGAAATTGTTTGAAAAGAGGCCCAACCTTTTGGCATTTTGGCCTATCAGACAGTGTCCAGTGAGCACACTGAAAACGCACCTGATTTGTGAGCGCCTTTAGCATAACCAGTCCGCCACTATGTTTCTGATTCAGCCTAGTCCAGATCTGTCTCAAAAATGATACGTTGAGTCATTTTCCCATCTATGGTTGGTTCTACTAGTAGCGTGCAGTATTAGTACTTAGATATTTATATGTAGCGAGGGTCCGCCATTTCGTCAGAATGCTTAGAATCGTACTTGTTCTAGCAAGCTCGTCAGCATTGCAGTTACCCGGAATGTCTCTATGGCTAGGCACCCATCATAGGTGAATGCTGAACTGGTTACTGGCCCCTCATCTCCGTAAGAAACAAACGGCTTTCGATCTTGGAATCGTCTGCGTAGAAGTGAAGTGAACTACGATCCAGAAGGGAAGCATTATCCCATTCACTGCGGTAAATGATGCTTCTTCGGAAGTTACGGTCAAATCTCAG
Source organism: Brachypalpus laphriformis (assembly GCA_945910035.1). Taxonomy (NCBI): domain Eukaryota; kingdom Metazoa; phylum Arthropoda; class Insecta; order Diptera; family Syrphidae; genus Brachypalpus; species Brachypalpus laphriformis. The sequence continues at coordinate 110,887,228 of OX246753.1, read as the reverse complement.
TTTTGGAGGTGTGCAGCTGATGTTTTCATGGGTAAAGTTAAAAAGATCAAGGATCGAGGAGCGGACAACAAGAGGAGGTTTTTAGTTGGATGGCCGCACTGACAGCTAATGCATAATTAGTACATTATAAGTCAATCTTCTTCTTCTTCTTCCTATTTTGACTAAGTTATGGTCTAAATTCAAGGGATCATAACCCTCGAACTTCAGGAATGTATTACTACTTTAATATGCGCTCCACGAAATTTTATCTCAACCACATATTGGCAACGCATGTCTGCTGATACGATGTGGAATGTGTTTCAAAAGACCTGCGAAGAGGAAACACAGCAGGTATGTATCTAAGGGTCCACTGAAAATCCAAAAAGAAACATGCCGGTGGAGCGAAGATGTTCAAGAAAAGTTGAAAAGCACTTTGCGCAATCACAAAAGAAGAAGTACGGATTGCGGTGTACAGAATGAAAAAGAACAAAGCAGTTGACCCAGACAAGACTTCATCAGATGTTTTCAACAAACTGGGTGATGAAGGCATCATCTGGCTGATCTCACTTCTAAATAAAATCGTTGACGAAGGAGTTCCCATAGCATGGCGAAGCAGCTTTATGATACCCTTCTACAGAAACAAAGGTGACGTAAGCTGCTGTGTAAATTACCACGTCCTCAAAATCTGAGAGACAGTCCTAGATGCGCGTATCAGAAACATCGTTGCAGTAAGCGAGAGTTGATTTAGCTTCGTCAGCGGAAAATCGACAATTGATGATATTCATATTCTATGAACCCTAATTGAAAAACATTACCTGAATGAAAGAAATGAAAAGGAATTTGACCGAGTTCCGAGAGTGTTGGTATGACAGTCCCCCAGAAGTCAGTTAGCTTCAGGACGCATTACAGAGCTGGTTCGTGACACATACCTCCAAGTATTGCATCTGTGGACTAACGAATAAATTTGAAATAAAAGTGGATGTACATCAAGGCCAATCTAGTGATGGATCTCCTGACCAGCGAAATCCAAAGAAGTTTACCATCCAAAGAAGTTTACCATGGACGCTGCTATAGGCTCACGATGTAGCTCTTCTAGTAGACGATAAAACAATACTGCAATAAATATTATCCTTATGAGTGGATGCTCCTGAGTCTTATGGTCTTAAGATAAGCCCCACGAAAACCGAAATGGTTGAATTCCACTTTAAAGCTACGGAGTCCGGCAGCTTTAAATACTTACCGGGGACATGTCACTACAGAGCGAATCATCCAGAGAATTCAATGTGGTTGGCAAAGCAGGCGGGCCTCGCCAGGCGTATTATGCGACAAAAGGATCTCATAATAGCTAAAAGTTAAAATTTTTAAAATAATTATCAGATATGTAATGACTTACGCTTCCGAGTGATGAGTCGCGCCTCAGAAACTTGTACAAAAACTTAATGTTACTGCAATGCGCATGTTGTGGTGGACCAGTGGAGTGACATTGCTTGATTAGGTCAGCAACAAGCATATAAGAGGCAGCAGCAAAATGTAACATCTATCTGAGAAAAGCTCCAAGAGAACCACCTTCATATGTTATGCGTAGACCAGACGCCCATGCGGTAAGGCAAGTATTGGATTTGCCAGAGACGAGAAGAGGACTGGGAAGACCACCCAAAACCTGGAACAATACCATAAAGAAGGACATGCGGGAGGGGAATGTGAACGACCAGACAACCGAGAACAGAACAGCCTGGCGACGTTGTACAGAGACGGCCGACCCAAAATAGGACTAAAGTTAGGACGAAGAATAAGAAAGAGGTACATGCTATAAAATAGCATACGAGATTTAAACAAAAAAAACGTTCATTTTGAAAAACAGGTGATTTTGACCAAAGTTGGTATATACTCGTAGGTCTGTATTAGTAGTGTGGATGTATGACTACAGTAAATGATGATAACCTCCAACACGTGGGAGTTCCAAGTACCATCTCGTTTATAGAACTTTGTCCTTAGATCTCCTAAGAGGAGAGCTTAGACTTCAACTTGAAACGCCAGTTAGGTGTATAGTGAAGTTCTGATTTCGATCGGGTGCCAAGAATAATCGACTACATAACACGTTACACTATAGATGACTGTCAGTGCAGCCTTAGGGCATTCACTGTTATCTGCATTGCATCCTTGAAGTTGATGATCAATCGAATGCAACGATTTACCGCCCCTTGTCCAAAATAACGCATTTACAGAGCACTTGCTAAATAATTCATACTTAAATGAAGACCAGTTGTATTCGCAAGGATATTCAACCCACCCGCTCGCATTCAAGGCGAATTCTTAATCAACTAAATTATATATTTGGCTAACCTCAGACAATTATCCTTCACCCGGTGAACAACTTAATAAATTCATAACAACATACGACTGAATCAATCGTTCCCACCCTGGTTCCAGGACAAAAAACTATCATCATCCCAAAAACCCTTGCCACGAGGAGACCAATTCAATTTATTATTTATTTAAAGAAATAATAAAAAAAGAAAAATTACTAAACAGGAAATTGTTTTCCACTCGGAACTCACTCACACAAATACACTACCATTCACATTCCTTTCCACTTAAAACGCGTTTACATCACGCACATTGAAAGTAACGCGACACCACCAACCAAAGTACTTAACTATGTCCTCAATTACCCAATGGGGTGTAATAAAAACGCGATACTCGTGCGGTTGTATCTATGTGCGTACAAGGATGAGCAGCGCCACAGTGAATAGAGGTATGAAAAGGACATGGGGTGAAATCATCCCCTCACAGTCAAAAGAAGACAAAAATGGGAAAATAAATTATTAATCGAAGCTTTCACTTTTACAATGTAAATCTTTGGCCCCACCCTGCCTCATTTGGCCCCATGGTTCAATACGAATATCATCACTAGCACTATCGGCGCGGTTCGTTCCGCGTTTCGTTTTGAATTTCAATTAAGCCATGACCCAAAATGGCGTACACCACCAGCAAAATGAGGTGGCCAAAGGGGGGCGCTGTGTGGGTTGGAAAATGCCAACCCAGCATACAGAAGCAAACAGCAATTATTGTTACGAAGAGAGAAAAATAGAAAAACGGGCTAAGTAGAACGAATATGGGAGTTCTATAGATACACGAACAACTCGCACACAAATTGGGCTAAAACGAGAAATATGAACGAAATACAAAAAGAAGGCCGTAAAAAAAAAACCGAAATGGATGGAAAGGAAATGGTATTTTATAAAAATGAAAATGCAAAGTGGGTATATTTCCAGCGCTCTGCCACCGACCAACACCACTTGTAGAATTTTCATGGATTTGTCCCACAAGGACAGTTCTACCTCCACCATCGGCACCACAACCCCTCTCCAGCTTTTCTAGACAAATCGTCGTGTAGTCATCCTCGACGTCGTCGTCGTCGTCGTCTTTACATGAATAAAATAACGCGCGCGACACTCTATATCTATCCACAGCTGCAGTGCAATGTTGAGGACAAAACGACTCCAACGACGGCGACGGCGAATGGAGAAATCGCTTCAAGGGAGGAATAAAGGACGAATACAGCAAGAAAGCTGCTAAAAAAAAAAAAACCAAAATGCAAATTTGTTCCTGTTTTCGGAAACTTCTTCCAGTGAAAGGATACTCTACCAACGACGAGCAGAGAGCAGAGAAGGATGAGAATAAAATTCGTGCTCTGCATGCCGAGTGAGTGGTTTCATTTGTGCTTATGATTCCGTTTCTTTTATTTAGGACCGAGATCTACTTTTTTTTTGCCATATTTTTGATATTAGATTTTATTTGGAATAAAGGATGATATATTACTCCCTTATTTGGCAGATTGCGAGCATGAGGGGGGAATTACCAGTGGAATGGGTGTTCAAAAGCCTAGAAAGGAAAGAGGTTTACAGCTGGTGTCGTGAAACTTTCATTACGAATTCGATACTTGAGGTAGATACTGAATATCTGCACGTATTTTTTTTTCTTTTAAGGATCGCACTTCAACTCATTTTTAGGAAGCGAACAGAGGGGTTATGGCATTCAAACTAACTGTTGCTGCAACATTTCTCGAATTAGAAAACGTTACAGCCTTCCATATTAATCCTGTAATGTCCTCATCATGCTCTGCAAAGCCCTTGTTTTACGACACACACAATTCTGTACACACGAAGGATTAAAGGCGTCGTAACTTTGGCGATAAATTCCACCAATAGTCAAAGGAACTGTGGGAATTTTTCCTTCCGAGGACTTCTGCAACTCTCTCTGTGATACGTTCGGTAGGAGGAGAGGTCTTAACAATTTTTGCACTTAGTCTGCGTATAAATAGCACGATGGGTGGCAAATCTAAGACAAACGGCGCGGCGGTTACATAATCCTCTGTAAGGACCTCCATGAGGAGAATTGTACTAGTCGAAAGAGTTGGCGAGAGACTAAAGTAAAGCTCGTTTTGTATGGAAATAATCGTTTTAGTGTTTGCTTCTGAATCCGGGAGTAGTTTAAGGAGGAACTATTTGTAATTGCAAGATACCCTCGAGAGCATTCGGCATTATGCATACTGCCGAGCAAAGTGATAAATATTTAGCCTTGCCGGGCTTGGTCATTGTGCATAACGTCCAAAATAAAGTTATGGAGGTTGAAGCCATTAGAATGCAAATTATCGCGAACGCACAGCATTCTAAGATATCAATAAATATTTTTGCGATTAAGACAAACAAAATCCGAAGATAGTAGAAATGCAGAACAAGATACGCAAGAGATCGTACGAATTTTCACAAGGACGTGGTCTATAACCAAGTGGTATAACTAGTGGAACTATTCCATAAAGGTTGGACGCCTTTTAAGGTCCACTGAATGCAAATGGGCCAAGTTCGGACACAATAGTTGACCTTGCCCAAACTACGCACAGAGGGATGAGGACACCGAGTATGTAATTCTCCATTACCCAGAATACGACGTGGTAAGAGAAATGTTTCAAGAAATTTAGGAAGCGATTTCTCGATAATACTCTTAGATAAACTTCAGCACGACGATATATGTCTAGCTGAACACTCGGATCTGCGTAAGCACATCTGGGTGAACTTCAGCGCACATATGTTTAACTGGACGATGCATCTCTTGTTGACCTGATTGGCTGAAATATGCGTCTCAGAAGTCTAGCAAGAGGACCTCAGAAGGAGGACGTGCGGCGGATGAATTCTCCCGATGGAATCAACGGTGATGTCTACGACGATACTACGTCAGGGTATTGAAAAAGAGATGGTGGCGGATGAACCCTTAATGGGCCAACGCCAGCGCTCATATCCCCGAAGTGCGTTACTGACATCGGTGTATCCGGCCCCTCGTCCTAGGGGCTGCTAAAAAAGGATCTGGTCCTCCGGGTTGGGGGTTGTGCCGTCGGGTTAACTTCCCTACCACGTAAAAAACCTTCGGTTACGAAGCAACCAACAGCCTCGGATACGAATGAATTTACTGCTGACGACCCAAGCAAACGTAAAAAGGACAACGATGTTCGTGTCTGCACGTGGAATGTTAGGTCCCTTTACAAACCACGTGCAGCCGAACAACTTGCGGAGGCCCTAGAGTGTCTCAAAGCTGACATTACCGCCATCCAAGAAGTGCGATGGGATGGGCCGGGCAAAAGGAGTATGAAAAATTGCGACATCTACTACGGCGATTGCTACAGACAAAAAGGACAGCATCTACTCGGGTGCGGATTTGTCATTGGAGGCAGACTTAGGCAAGAAGTCTTGAGTTTCCGGCATGTGAACGAGCGCCTTATGACTATCCGTATCAAGGCTAAATTTGCCAACATTAGCCTAATATGCGTTCACGCCCCTCATGAGGAGAAGGACGACGCGACAAAGGATGACTTCTACCAGCTCTTGGACAAGACGTATGAGTAATGCCCTAGCCACGACGTTAAAATTATTCTAGGTGATTTTAACGCAAAGCTAGGAAAAGAGGACGTCTTTAGTAGCGTGGTCGGAAAGCACAGCCTGCACGACATCACATCCGACAACGGACTCGGGCTAATCGACTTTGCGGCGGGGCGAAACTTTGTCGTAGCTAGTACGCGGTTCCCACGTCTCGACATTCACAAAGGAATATGGCTCTCCTTTGATCGAAAAACTGTCAACCAAATCGATCACATTGCGATCGACGCAAGGCACTCTTCCAGTATTCTGGGTGTCCGGACTTTCCGAGGAGCCAACGTGGGCTCGGATCACTACCTAGTTGTATAGTTGTAGCCAAGGTACGGATGCGGATATCCAGAACGGAGCAAAATCAACGAAATACTGTGAGGAAATTTGACGTCGATAAGCTACAATCGCAAGAGACCGCCAGAACCTTTGCCGATCGAGTTTCTTCTAATCTTAATCTAAGTCCTATGCCGCCAGCAGCAAATGCGGAAGACCAGTGGCAGCGTGGCCAACAAGCCATCAGAGATACCGCCTCTGATGTACTGGGTTTCTCTCGGCCACCACAATGAAACTCCTGGTTTGATGAGGAATGCCGGCAAGCACATGCAGCTAAACAAGAGGGGTACAAAGCGGCGGTACATAGAAGGACTAGAGCTGCTTACGAGCTCTACGTGCGCAGGAGAAAAGAGGAACATCGACTTCTCAGAAAGAAGAAAAAGGAGCTTGAGAAGCGCTCGATCGAGGAGATTGAGAGACTTTATTGCAGGAATAATGTTCGAAAATTTTACCAAAAGGTAAAAAGAACATGCCAGGTTTTCAAAGCCAGAACAGAAGCCTGCAGGGACGAAAATGGTAACATAGTAGTAGAATCGCAGTCGGTGCTGAGAATATGGAAGGAACACTTCTGCAGAGTGTTAAACGGCGAGGATGACCAATATTCCGCCGTCAGGCAGAATGAGCCATTCAACAGTGACGATGGCAGTCAAAATTCCCGTCAACCCGATCAGAATGAAGTGAGGATAGCGATATCTAAACTCAAATCCAAAGTAAGGAGTATGCACCAGCTCATCTGTAAAATCTGGTCGGACGAAAGTATGCCCGATGAATGGAACCTCACCATCATTTCCCCGATCCTGAAGCAAGGAGACCCTCTGAACTGCGCCAATTACAGAGGTATAAGTCTCCTCAACATCGCATATAAGATACTGTCTGCCGTATTATGTGAACGCCTAAAACTGATCGTCAACAACCTGATAGGTCCTTATCAGTGCGGTTTCAGGCCGGGAAAGTCCACCATTGACCAAATATTCACACTCCGGCAGATCTTGAAAAAAACCCATAAATATAAAATCGATACGCACCACCTTTTCATCGATTTCAAAGTTGCCTATGATAGCGTGTATAGAGACGAGTTATACAGAGCCATGTCTAGTCTTCGCATCCCTGCCAAGCTCGTCCGTTTGTGCAGAATGACGATGGAGAACTCTCGCAGAACATCCCGAACCGTTCGATGTCAGGAAAGGTGTTAGACAAGGTGACGCGCTATCATGCGATCTCTTTAACAAAGTACTTGAGAGATCTCTTTAACATAGAGAGAGTACGAAACTCACAAGCCAACACTGGAGGTACAATCTTTTACAAGTCTGAACAGCTACTCGCTTATACCGATGACATTGACATAATCGGAAGAACTCAGCGGGCCGTCAATGGGGCATCTACGAGTATTGAGACCGAGGCAGCAAAGATGGGTCTAGCGGTCAATGAAAGCAAAACAACATATATGCTGTCTACAAAAAAGGACACCCAACATCGGCGTCTTGGACAGAACGCCACAATAGACAGATACAATTTTGAGGTAGTAAAGGATTTTGTCTACCTAGGCTCTATGGTCAGCTCCGCAAATGACATCAGTGGAGAGATCACACGGAGAATTACTCTTGCCAATCGTTGTTTCTACGGGCTAAAACGGCAATTGAGTAGCAATGCCCTATCTCGAACTACTAAGGTAACTCTTTATAAGACTCTAATCATCCCACTCCTGCTGTTTGGCGCAGAGGCTTGGGCTTTGACAAAACCGGATGAGGATGCCCTTGGTTATTTCGAGAGAAAAGTTCTTCGAGCGATCTTTGGTCCCGTCTGCATAGACGGTGAGTGGAGGAGAAGGTACAATGCCGAACTATACGGCCTGTACAAGGACATCGACTTAACCAGAAGAGTTCACATACAGCGACTAAGATGGCTCGGTTATTTAGAGCGGATGGAGCCCAACGTTCCCGCTAAGAAAGTCTTCGAATCCACCCCCGATGGACGACCTCGCAGTAGGTGGCGCAAACAAGTGGAGGGGGACCTCAACCAACTTGGCGTGTGCAACTGGAGGCAGCTGGCTCGTAACCGTGCTAGCTGGAGAGGTTTGTTGGTTGAGGCCCAGGTCCACCCCGGACTGTAGCGCCATCAAATTAAGTAAGTAAGTGAAAGGATAATATCTATCATAATCCAGAAAATTTAAGAAAGACTATTCAGATTCTTCTCCTTCTTCCTATTTCGGCGAGGCTATGATCCGAAAACAAGGGATAATAACCCTCCCACTTCATCGCATTTCTAGTGATCCGCCTGTGGGGTTCACCTATTTGACCTCAGAAAATATTGGCAGGCTTCACGATATTGGATCACTCGGTTACTGAGGCCAATAAAATGCCAATGTAGTCGAATTTGTGTGATCCAGGCGTTCATAGGCCTGCCTCTCCTGCCTCGCGATGTCTTTGGAACGTTTATTAATATTGCCTTTTTACAGGGTTCAAATGATCTCTTCTCTGAACGTGTCAATACCAGCTGAGCCAGTCGTGCTCTATTTTTCGTAAGATGGTTTCCTTGAGGTGAAGGCTTCAACGGATCTTCGAACTTCTTATTCGATCAAGACTATTCAGATTCATTCAAGAAAAGAGTGTAAAAATGCTTAACACCGTAGTCGAATGGCGAAAAATATGCAATCATCTAGTAAGTTCAAAAAAAGTTAGCAAAAAACTCATGTCCAAAAAAGATGGATAAATAATTTACTTGAGAGCATACTCTCTCACTCAAGGCTACGCAAGATCCGATGAGGTACAGAAGTTGTGACATTTATGAGTTAAATCCTTGCACCCCTCGAGGGGCATAGGGCATCAACAATGCCTGTGCCAATCTTGTTTGGAGTTCTGCAACGCATTTGAGCTGCCTCTAACTCATTCACAAAGTGCTTAATTCCCCCTCAACTGTCCTGCGCCACGTTTGACTAAGGCGTTCCGCTGTTCTGCCTGCCTGGGTAAACGAATTCCACTGCATGGCGTTTTCGCAATGAAAATGTCGTTGTACCGTAGTACGTGTCCAATCCGTTACCAACTTCTCCTTTGAACAATAATGTCCATATATCCTTGGCCCGTTCTCAAATAAACTCGTTCGTTGTATATACTTACTTACTTAGATAGCGCTACAGTCCGGGGTGGACCTGGGCCTCAACCAAAAAACCTCTCCAGCCAGCACGGTTACGAGCCAGCTGCCTCCAGTTGCGCACGCCAAGCTGCTTGTTTGCGCCACCTACCGCGAGGTCGTCCTCTACTGCGTCGTCCATCTGGGGTGGATTCGAAGACTGTCTTAGCGTTGTATATACGATTGGGCCAAAAGATCCTTAAGATGATTCTTAGAAATCTGTTTACGAAGCTTTGCAGCTTGCAAGTGATGGTGGTATCCACCTTTCAAGTACTGCACTCATACAGTAGTACTGATCCTACTTTGGAGCGGAACAGTCGCAGCTTGGTTTTTAAGCTGAGAACATTGATTCTCCAGACTTTCGATAGCATTCCGAACGCGGCTTTTGTCTTCCCGATTCAGCTGGATACATCTAGTTCGGTGCCACCGCAGTTAGCCACACTTTCTAAGTATAGAAAGTTGCCTACTTTCTCGACTACCTGTCCGGCGATGTTGAGTTGAGCGGGGCTGTTGGAAGTGCTCATGGCTTTTGTTTTAGCTGTGTTTATCTTAGCCCCACTTTGGTTGCCTCAGCTATTAGATTTTAGGTCCATTATCCGATATGAAAGTAGGCAAATATCGTCAGCATAGTCGAGGTGTTGAAGATAAGTTGTCATAGTCCATCGAATTCTATTGTTACCTTCCGTCAATGCTGCACGGAGCACATCGCTGATAACCACCAAGAACAATAGCGGTGACAGTATGCACCACTGACGTACTCCGCTTTCGACTTCAAAATCCTCCGACACCTTACCATTGTGTAAGACATGATACTTATTTCCCTTGTACGTAGCCTTGATAGTAGCTATGAGTTCTTCTGTGATGCAAGGCCAACCAGATAGCATCTCAATTGAAGCTGTCGAAACCCTTCTTGAACTCGATAAACAGCAAATGCAGCGGAGACCTGTACACAACGCATTGCTAGATTATGATCCGTAAGGTGTTTATGCGGTCGATGCAGAATGATCCAGCGCGAAAGCCTGCCTTTTTGACGTCTGGTATTGCATCTAAATTTTCCTTAATGCGCTCTAATATTATTCTAGCTACGGCTAGTAGCCAAGGTAATAGCTAGCTTGTGACATTTATAGTCAAGATGAATTCCCGAAAGCTCCTGGGATTCAACCGCCTTCCTTCAAAATAAATGGGCATTTTAACAATCAATTAAATTAAGATTGGAGCTGCCGTGACTTATTAAATTACCTACTCGCACAGTAATATGACCCACAATAAACCGACAATAGACTCACTAACACCATTCTTATGACTGAAACGAATGTGACTTTATCATTAGTATCTTTGAAAGTATCTATGTATGTATGGGCTCTCCACAGAATCTCACGAGAGCAGTCTGGAGCTTGTTGCAGGGGCAGAAAGATTCCTCCTATGATAGTTGGAGGTGGAGTAAGCTAAGGGAGCACGACTTAAGCGCTTTCGATAAAACGCTCTTACAGCGCTTAAAAGAAGTGGATCAGTCATTAACTACCACCCTATAGATCATAGATATATGGAAGCCATCCGAATGTGTTTTAAAGAGGAGTTAGGCACATCTGTCAAATGACCACCCCAGCTTGAAACGATGCAAAAATGTAGAAGGTTCTGCTTCAGATCTGAATACCACCACTACATGATATTCCAACTGATGTCAACTAAGGGTAATGTCAGAAATCTGAGTAATGATTACAAATTTTCTGATAACTTACTGGTTTTGAAATTGCCAATAGGTTAGGTTAGGTTAGATTGGCTGTCTGCACCACGATGCAGACACACTTAGACCAGTAAAGGTCCATTGTGATGCCAAGGATCTACCATTAGACCACTCAGGGACTAATAAAACCAACCGGAGCTTTTGATGAAGCGATGGATGTTCATGATGTCTAACGACGCCAAATCGCTGAGGTCGTCAAGGAAGGGAGCTCCTAGATGGAGCATTCTTTTGCGTGATAGAGCAGGACATGTGCATAGGAAGTGAGGAATGGTTTCCTCCTCCTCCTCGTCCCTACAGCTCCTGCAGAAGTCATTGGAAAAGAGGCCAAGTCTTTTGGCATGTTGACCGATTAGACAGTGTCCGGTGATGACACCGATAACGCAGCTGATCTGTAATCGCTTTAGTTTAACCAACTCGGCACTACGTTTCTGGTCCAGCTTAGGCCAGATCTGCCTCGAAATGTGACACGTAGAGCCACTATCCCACCTTAGATGCTTACATGTAGCGAGGGGCATACCAAGGGCTTGCCTATCTGGCAGAATCCTTAGAGTAGTACCCTGTCTAGCGAGTTCATCCGCCCTACAGTTTCCTGGAATATCTCTGTGACCTGGCACCCAGCATAGGTGAATGTTGAACTGCTTTGTCATCTCTGTAAGAGACAAACAGCAGTCTAAGACGGTCTTTGAAGTAAAGGAGCACGATTCCAGGGACTTGATAGCCGCTTGACTGTCAGTGAAAATGCTAATATCGCTGACAGATAATACATTACATTTCAGCCAAGACAGGGCTTCCTTAATCGCCATGATTTCCGCCTGAAAAACGCTACAATGATCAGGGAGGCGGAACGAGATGCTCACGTTGAGCTTATCGGAGAAAACACCACATCCCACCCCACCTTCGGTCTTAGAGCCATCTGTGTAGAAGTGCACCGAATTTCCATCATCAGGGGGAGAGCCATCCCACGCATCCCGTTCAGGGATACTCGTACGGAAGTGTCGGTCAAATCTCAGTTTCGGCGGGGTGTAGTCCGTGTTTTCGTGTTTGAAGTTGAGAAGATCAAGGATCGAGGAGTGGCCAGTGTGATAACTAGACCACTGAGAGGAGGCTTTAAGACGAATAGCCGCACTAGCAGCAGTCTGTCTGCCGAGGATATCCAGGGGTAACAGGTTGAACATAATGTTCAGTGCCGCAGAAGGGGTAGTTCTTAGTGCACCACTGATGCACATGCAAGCGGATCGTTGCACTTTAGCTACCTGAGGGAGGTGAACAACCCTGTCAAGAGCAGGCCACCAAACGATCACGCCATAGAGTAGGATGGACCTGACAACAGACACGTAAAGCCAGCGAGTGATTTGAGGTTTCATACCCCAGCTCCTACCTATAGCCTTTTTACAGGAATAGAGAGCTACATTGGCTTCCTTACGCGTTCTAGTATATTGGCTTTCCAGTTCAGTTTTCTGTCCAGAATAAGACCCAGGTATTTTGCATTAACAGTGAAGGTGAGACTGGTGCCATTAATCATAGGAGGGTCTACGTGGGGAACTTTATATTTCCTTGTGAAGAGAACAAGTTCTGTTTTATGAGGGTTAACCCCCAATCCACAATTTGAGGCCCACCTAGTGAGCCGAGAGAGAGCATATTGGAGGATTCCCTTGAGAGTGTCTGGGTGCTTGCCAGACGCAGCAATCGCAATGTCATCAGCATAGGCGATCACTCTACAGCCTGACCTGCCCAGGTCCACTAGTAGTTCATTCACTACAAGATTCCACAGGAGGGGGGACAAAACACCACCTTGGGGTGTTCCGCAGCAGGCAAGTCTTCTGGCCGATGCTCCACCCAGCTGTGTGTTGATAATCCTGCGTGTTAGCAATTGATTGATCAACACTCCGAACGAAGTATTCACTTTCAGATTTGCAAGTGCGTCTGTGATTGCCTTTGGTTTGACATTGTTAAAAGCTCCCTCAATGTCAAGGAAAGCAACCATGGTATATTCTTTAATGCTCAGAGATTTTTCAATGATGCGCACAAGCGAGTGTAAGGCTGTTTCAACGGATTTGCCTTTGCAGTACGCATGTTGGGACGGCGAGAGCAAAGACGGGCTAATGCTCTGACGGAGGTGAATATTAATCAGCCTTTCCAGCGTTTTCAGTAGAAAGGACGATAGACTGATAGGTCGGAGATCCTTTGGTTCCACATGCGAGCTCTTACCTGCCTTAGGAATGAAGACAACTTCAACCTCGGTCCACGCCTTGGGGATGTAGATCAGATTAAGACAGCTCGATAAGATGACCTTGAGCCATGGAAGCACAATGTCCTCACATTTTTGAAATTCAGCAGGAATAATACCGTCAGGTCCTGGGGACTTAAAGGGCTTGAAGCTGAGCATGGCCCAGCGGATCTTTTCTGTAGTTACTATAACCAGGGAGTTGCTGCACGGTAGAGAGCAAGTACGGGTAATACCCGATAATGAAACAGCAACAGGGGAGCTACCAGGGAAGTGAGTATCCAGTAGGATGTCAATGGATTCCTTAGCAGAGGTGGTCCAGTGACCATCTGGATGTAAGAGGTAGCTAAATTGCCAATAACGCATCTCCGTTTTTTTGCCACCAGTTATATTTGACACATGGTAAGTTTCTTTAGTCCGCCATCAGGTCATGGTTTTCATTATTGCCGCCATCGATTACATTTTATAAATTACAATTACTTTCTGTACTCTGTAATTCTCTTCACCGAAATTGCAATTCCGAAATAATTTTTAATTTTAGAAGATTCCAATTACAGTACTCGTTATTTGTAATTGTAATCCGGGATGATTACATTTAAAATTACATTTCTGTTTCACGAGAATGTATAGGTTGGGGTAGGGTAGAGATTGAATATGGAACATGAGCTGATTTTTGAAAGCATGAAAAAGGAGTGGGGTGCGGATTAATGTTTTTTAGGATATATGGGAGAAATCGTTTGTAAGGTAAATGGTTTGGTGATGGTATTGGGATATGTGGGGTGGAAAAGGATCACGCGGTAGGTGGATGGTATTTGATTCATTTTCACCTGTTTACCCTAAAGAGTTTCTTGATTTAGGGAATTGAAAGAATGAATGAGTAATCCAAGTAATCAATTACAGATTACATGTACATGTAATCAATAGCCGTATTTTATTATCACCCAAGATCCATATAGATCACACGACGAAAATAAAACGATCCGGATCTGGATCAACGAATTATTTTCCTTGTGTCTTGTAGTGTGGTTGTGAACCCTACCAAGGAATAAAAAAAAAAATTTCTAGATCACGAAATTGATCCTGATAGAAAGCAAGATCTCGTATTATTGTTGTATTGCATAGAAACCAATGATCCATATGGATCATGAGTGATAATAAAATACGGCTAATGTTACAATAACATGTAATCTACACTGACATTACTAAGAACTGCAGATTTCTAAATTTAGTTACTGTAATGTTTAGGTAATGGATTACTTTAGTAATTGATTACGCCCATCTTTGTTCCGTGGTAGGCCCTGCTAAGACCTCTGGTACAATCGGCTAGGCTTGACCTGCAGACATTTTATGCGGCAGAAATTTCCACTGCTATGTTAGTACTCGTGTATATAATTTCGTTTCAAAATGGTGGTAGTATGTTGGATTTGTGGTTATGATTGTCAAACGAAGTGCTGAAGCGCGCCTTGCAGCCATTCTTTAAATAATTTTTAGCTCACATAATTTCTATTGACTCAAACGAATTCATAATAACACATGTACATCAATATAATTAGGAAGCAGGCACACACATCCATGCATCGCATATCCCCTAGAGGTGTCGCGACTTCCATGCTCCGCAAGGAAAAATGCAACAATCATTTGGCAAAACGGTCCCTCCTTCCAGTCAAGCCATCCACTCAACGAAATTCCATTTCGTAATAAAAGCCCACACACGCGAATTGTATTCCTCTAAGGATATCAACTCATCCTTCACAAATCCCCCCTGGGAAGCGGCGAGAGACTCCTTCAGTGGTGGTGTGCTCCATGTGTGCCGTTGCCGTTGCCGTCCTCTGTGCTCTGTGGCATAAGAGGTTGGCAAAGTTGGTGGTTCCTCCCGCATGTGTGTGGTGGCTCGGGAAGATTTATAAATTCTAAGTGGGCGACACAAAAAAAAAACGTCATTTTTTCAGAAAAAAAGAAAAAAAAAAGAGAAGAAGTATATTTACTTTAAGGACGAACGATATCAGCGTTTGTATCTATATATGAGTGTATGTATCGCGGTGGTTGACAGAACAACCCCTAATCCACCCCTTAACTTGTGTTTTTTTGACAATCGCTTATGTGTGCATGTTAATTTGGTTGATGGTGGTGTTGCCTGATGTTATTTTATGTGGCGTAAGGCTATCAATTATTTAAAATGTTTCTCTCTCTCTCTCTCTGTGTTTGGATTCATTGGGATCCTTAAACGGGAATACTTCTAATTAATCCACCTTTGGCCCACTTAGCATCAGAAATGAAAGAGAGCGAGGCAAACTCTCGACTAAAGAAGTTCTTAACCCATTTGGTCATTGATCCCGTAAGTTGTAGCTTCTATTTTATCTACACCGCCTGTTTAACAGAATATTTTCATTTAATTCATCTTCTTCGTCGTCGTCCTCCTTTTACTCCTTGCTCATGTTCGTTCTCTGTGAAAGCAGAAAAAAACGAGGAGAAAAAGAAATCACTTTGGGGTAAACTTTTGCAATGCTACTCTTTCTCTGTGACTCCGACAGCGATGGAGGAAAAAAGAATAAAAAAAAAAAGGGAACGGGAACAAAGGATATCAGGACGAAAAAATAAGGACATGGTAAACGCAGAATAAAGGATGAGAAGCACAAGAAGAAGCAAAGGCAGGATGCAAAGGGCGGATCAGTACACACACCGTTTGGAATGAAAATAATTGTTGCTGCTACTACTTTTGCTCATAATGAGAGAATGATGAGGACGACGAGGAGGAGGGCTGGCGTATGTGTGTGTGTCCCTTGAATGGAATCCTTCTGCACGTACGTAGTCGCGTTCACCGCTCTCGCTAATGTTGGCAGAGTTGCCTTTTTTGTTGAATGCAATTCATCCATGTGTGTGGGGCGAGAAGGACAACGATGATGGCGATGATGACGATGACACCGGGGTGGTGCCCGAGAAAGCCATGTTTTAGTAGTGATAGAAGAAAAAAAATATATAATCGTACAGATGGAGAAAAGTGCTTGAAAAAAATATGCAAAAGATTCATAGAGTGTACATGTTGGATGGAGGTTGTGGATTGCGTTCGGATATGAGGGAAATGTAGTTAATATCTAGAGCAATAGGGATCAAAGTGCAACAAGACGAAAGGGAAACCGAACCGCGGAAGGATGCATGGAATCAATGGTTGCATGAAGAGGAAATTATGTTATTTTAAATTTGTGGATGGTTTCTATTTAGGTATTCTCCCATTTTTTTATTTTTTTTTTTATTTAAATATGGTGTGCAAGGATGTTCAGTGGTGTAGCTACTCGTTAAGCTCAGGCAGGCAGAAGAAATGGAAGGGGTTTTAAAACTTATCGCTCTGGAGAGGTCCCTGTTACGTGGTGCTTCAGCTGAGTTTGTGCTCGGATTTGGAAATGTCTAGTGTGTTCTTCTGAGTGAGGGGGTGAAATTTGACATTAAGAGCTGAGTTTTCATCAACAAATGGCGTAGGTACGTAACACTCCTTAATGCTTTATATTTTATGAAAACCACAGAAGTCTGGAATGGATCGTATGACTACACATACTACGATACGCTAGTAGTAAAAGCAATGCCGACACGCTAAAGAAAGTAAGCCAGCAGACGGGCAAACCTCATACGCATTTTGTCAACTAAACGTGGAAAACATTTCGAAACAAGAAGCGAAGGGTCAAGTTGATGTAACAACTTAAGGTTCTATATGGTAACATATCTGGAGACAAAGGATTAAGCCAATCTGGTCTTGATGAAGCAACTGGATAAGCAGAAAGCTAGACCTGCTACACTGCGAATGTGCCGTAGTAGTGTTGGTTTGGGTAGTGGCTACTTGTCGAAGACTGTAAAAGGCTGCATAGTGGGATATCATTCTTACGAATTTGTGGAAGGAAGTTTTGTTTCCACGAAAACTTTAGAGGCTTATTAACTAACAACGCCTTTTTGAGCGAGGTTCTACACTGTTAGATCCTAGTACTACCACAGTAATAATTGGATGGTAAAATGCAAGGTTACACTTAATCTTGCCGATTTCAATGAGCTGCACCAAGAACCATAAAAGGCTAAGACCTCACACCACAGTAACTAGCGACATCGAGCTAATAAAAAAGAATTGCATCCAGCGTCTTAGATGACTAGGACACGTTCAGCGTATGGACACTAGCGCTAGAGGGACAACGCAGTAGTGGAAGAGTTCGCATTCGGTGGCGCAAGCAGTCGGAAAGGAACCTGAACCAACTTTGCCAGCAGTAGTTTTTTATTTTGCTTTGGATCTTCCAAGCCTACATGAATTATGAATCTTCTCCAATTGTTCTGCTGCTTACTAAGCCCGCTTTTGCTTACTAGTCTGCCAGATTTTGTTTTTCGATCCCCACAACTGCTATACAGACAAAGCAACTCATGGTTCACTGGAAATTCGGTGCCCTAGTTTTTCATTATACATTATGTTGAACAGCAGCAATCAGCAGATAGGGTTGAAAATCCTTTATGGATAATTGTAGCCCGTGCTACGAGTTATGCCCGACTCCATGCTCCTGCATGGTTACGTGCGAAAAAAACCCCTCCTCCTGTTGTTCCCCTACGGCACCACCAGTCAAGGCATTCGTCACTTCTTTCTTAGCTGCCAGAGTTGGCAGGATCTTCGCTCTTTTCGTTTCTTCTTTCTCGTTCCCCTTTACGCAGTTGCTGCAGCATACCTGTGATTATTTCGTTTGCAGAGATCAGGCTTCTCGTGGTCACTATCCGCCAATTGCCTTTTCAAGGGTGTTCCTCTGTACAATTTTGGCATTCCATGATCTACGTTCTGCACTTTTCCCTCACAGTGCTGGCAGAATAGGTCATCCTCGTGCTTGTACTTGTAGAGATACTCCTGGAAGCATCCATGCCCCGATATAGATTGTGTTAGGTAGCAGTATACCTCCCCATACTTACTTATGTCCTGTATCCCCTTGTGGGTCCTAGGGCCTCTACTACGCCTACGCGCCATCGTGTACGGTTTCTGGCAATGTGTCTGAGTTCTCCCCAACTTTTCCCTAACTGCCGTGCCTCCTTCTCGACTGTTCTGTGCCATGTTCTCCTCGGACCGCCAGGTCTTCTGCCATCCTGAGTTAGAGGGTTCCATTGCATAGCATGGTTCGCTATGGAGCTGTCGCCCTTTCGGAACGTGTGACCAATCCACTGCCACTTCCGCCGTTGGATAGTTGTGCCTATTGGTTCCTGACCCGTTCTCTCGTAAAGGTGTTCGTTAGAGATACGATTGGGCCAGAAAATCCTTAAGATATTGCGCAGACACCTATTAACGAACGTTTGCAGCTTTCTGGTGATAGTAGTGGTCACTCTCCACGTGCTGCAACCAAATAGCAGCACGGATTCAACGTTGGAGCGGAACAGTCTTATTTTGGTGCTCAAACTGATTGCATTGCTTCGCCATATTTTGGACAACATCCTGAACGCGGACTTTGCTTTGGCGATCCTGTTGGCTATATCCAGTTCGGTTCCACCATCGGTCGAGACAATACTCCCAAGATACTGGAAATCCTCTACTCTCTCTACCGGTTGTCCAGCAATGCATATTTGAGCCGATGAGTTTGTTCCAAGGCTGATAATTTTAGTTTTTGCCGTATTAATTTTCAGCCCGACGACACCTGCCTCCCTCTCCACATCTGCTGTCATTTGGTGGAGGTCCATAATTCTGTGGGAGAGTAAGCATACATCGTCTGCGTAGTCAAGATGTTTCAGTTGAGATGTAAGAGTCCATCGAATTCCTCCGTTTCCCGTCGACAAAGCTGCATGAAGCACATACCTCCCCATGCCTTCCATTCATCAACTTCGGGGTTAAATTTGTACATCCATCACCCTTTGATGGTGATGTTCCTCCTATGTGGCCATTCTGCCACATTCTACAGTTGTTGTTCTGTCATCGTGGTGATTTTCACGTAGTGCCGCGGTCTTCTTCGCATATTGGGGCCGCATAAAGGAATATTGACTTACTCACAGTCGTCAGAAGATTTCTTATTGGCTGCCTTGGTCCCCCAATATTTGCCATTAGTCTGCATAGTGCCGCTACTGCCCGAGAGCCCTTCTCGCCTGCATACGTAAAGTGATCCCTGAAGTCTGTGGTCCAGCAACACTCCCAGATACTTTATGTACGGCTTCGACTCGATGATTTGCTCACCAAACTGTATGGTAAGGTGTTCCACTTTTTATGGCTATTTATGAGAACAGTTTCGGTTTTGTGGTCCGCTAGTTCCAAACCTGATGTCTATAGCCATGGCTTCACGCCTGTGATTGTTTCATTGCAGTTTTGCCTAACTTCCTCTAATGTTTTGGCCACTACTACGACTGCAATATCTTCGGCATAACCGATGATGACTACTCCATTCGGCATTTGGGTTCTTACGATGCCATCGTACATTATTTTCCATAGAATTGGTCTCAGGACAGACCCTTGTGGAACTCCATCGGTAACTAGATATAACTGCACTCCATCTTCCACACCGATACGGTTTTAAGTGTTTCTTTGTATCATCTCCTTCCTGTAGGCCCTCTTTGAGCTCGAGGAAGGCTGTTTTGCTTATGGGCTCCTAAATAAAGCTCCCTTCTAATGGAGGAAGTTGAACAGGCGTAGAGGCGATAAAAAATGTTCCTTTCTCTTGCTCGTTCACCTCAGCAGTTTCTACAGAAGACGTTAGAAAAGATATCAAGTCATTTTGTCATTTTACGTGCGTGTTAATGAGGCAGTATTCAATAAGGATACCTATGTGTGACATGAAATTTATTGTCCACCTAAAGTTAAGGTTAAGGCTTAAGTTATTTTTTGCATGTAGTAGATTCTTCTTTTACGCCATGTTTGGCGAGATCATCAGCATTGCAGTTCCATGGATTATCCCTGTGTCCTGGCACCCAGCAAAGTTGAATGTTGAATTATTCAGCCATATCGTCAAGAGACAAGCGACAATCTAGAGCGATCACCCTTGATGTGGAGAGACCGAATCCAGATATTTTATAACAGCCAATCAGTGAAAATGGTAATATCTTTGACAGATATTACATTCCACTTCACTTCATTCCACTCCTTGATAGCTAATATTTATGTATGGAATGAGATGCTAATAATGTTCAACTTGTTGGCGAAAACTCCGACCCTGTAGAAGTGTAGGGGTTTATTGTCTCGCTTGTCTGGACGGGATAGCTTAAAAGACAACTTGGGTATGGTATAGTCAGTGTTTTATGAAATCAGATTGCTGAGAATTGTAGAGTGTCCTGTACGTATATGAGACCACTATAAGGTGGCTCTTAGTTTAAACCGCTTGACTAGCCAACATTTGTTTGCCAAGGAGGTCTAGGGGCACAAGGTGAAAGAAGATTTCAAGTATATCCGAGAGAACAATCAATATTGCACCACCAATGCACAAACATAATGATCTTTGCACTTTGCCTAAATGATTGGATTGTACAGCTTTAGAGTGGGTCTTCCATTAAATGATCACGTTGTATATTAGAATAGGCCTGAGTGCGAATATACCATATAAAGCCAGTAGGCCATGCAAAGATGCAACCATCACGTCTTGAGTAGATGCGCTTAGTCATTTCCACGACCACTTGTTACCAATGGCTTTCTTGCTGGAGTAGAAAGCTATTGTAGACTTCTTGACGAGGTCTTGAATGTTAGCAAAATTAGAGCTGTGTATTTTGCTTTGTCCCCAAAAAAGAGGTTGGTTCCCTATAATGTAGGAAGGTCTACATTAAAAAAAAAATGTTTACTAATAGTAGCCGTAAAATAGCCCTCGCCTACACCTTTCTATGCAAAAACAAGTTTTTATATCCATAACTTTCAACTCAAAGTATCCCTAACGTTTCCGTTATGCCGCTCGAATGCTTGTCTATTTATTACCAGAACGTGAGAGGTCTGCGAACTAAAACCTCCGCCGTATTTCTTAACTCTCAAAAGCTTCCCTACGATATTTTCGTTCTCACTGAAACGAATTTATGTTCTAGTTTCACCAGTAGTGAGCTATTTTCCTCTGATTTCATTACCTTTCGAGATGATGGTCAACGGAAAGATGACGATTCCTCTGGTCGTGGAGTTCTTTTGGCGGCACATAACAGCTTCGACTCAACTTTCGTTAAATCCTCGCCTTCAGCTGATTTCGAATATATTTGCATCAAAATCAATTTTCCAAAGCGTAGCCTATACATTCTGTATTGCTACATTCGCCCTTCTCAACCAATCCAGGGCTACCAGCTTGCCGTAGATGCGATTGATTCTTTATTTGACGTTATTGACCCCTGCGATGACGTCATTATCCTGGGAGACTTTAACTTTCCACATCTCCAATGGACCCAGTCTGAAGATGAGTCCCATTTTGTTGCTACAAACCCTACCACTGAAAAGGAAGCCCTCTTCATCGATTGTCTGTCTGATTCTGGCGTTTTCCAAATAAGTGGCATTACGAACAACTTAGGCAGACAACTTGACCTGATCTTTTCAACCGATGCCTCCAATTGCGTCGTTACTGCAAACAACCACCTTCTCTCCACATTAGACCGCTTCCACCCACCTCTTTTCCCAACGTTTTCGTATGACAAGTTAAGTGAAATTCCTCACTATGAGAATTCATATAGCTTTAGTTTTCGTAAAGCTGATTTCGTTAAGCTTAATAATCTTCTCAGCAACATTAACTTTAGTCCTATTCAAGTTGACAGCATCGACAACGCTGTAGCGTATTTTTATGACCAAATTTTCACCTGTCTCATTCAATCTGTCCCTTTTGTGCCTCAGAAGAACTTTACCTCAGCCCCGCCATGGTATAATAAAGAGCTACACTCGCTTCGTAACAAAAGGAAAACATTTTGCAAGCATTCCTCAAATATCGATCTGACTCTGATTTTTTCCATTACCAGCACGTCCACTCCCAATTCTCTTAACTCTGTGAATATCTTTATAGGGAATATCTTGACAGAATGCAAACCACGCTAATCAGCGACCCCAAACGTTTCTACCACTTCATTAATGCCAAACGGAAAACCGATAGCTATCCATCTACTTTGAAACTTGCTGATAAATCTTCGGCAGACCCCATCACAATCGCAAACCTGTTTGCTCATTTTTTCAGCCAATCATTTACGGATAACGATACTCAACTTGATCATAGCTACTTCCGCTACCTAGGCAACTGTCCCCAAACCTCCTTAGTCACAATTGTTATAACCCCGGCGTCGCTATTAGATAAGATTAGCAAACTTAAGGACGAATACTTCCCTGGACCTGATGGCCTGCCCGCTATAGATTTAAAAAAATGCGCGAATTATGTAGTCCAACCCCTTATTACACTTTTTCAACTATCTATTTCGCAGGGAGTTTTCCCCGAAATCTGGAAAAATTCGTATATAATCCCCACTCACAAAAAAGGTTGTAAAAGTGAAATTTCCAACTACCGGCCGATCGCTAAACTGTCCTGCATACCTAAGCTCTTTGAAAGCATTGTTTACGACACAACGTTTTTTCATTGTAAGGCTATCCTTTCACCGAACCAGCATGGGTTTCTTAAGGGCAGATCAATAACCACTAATCTTACGGAGTTTGTATCTAGCACTCTGTGCGTTTTGGAAGATGATAATGAAGTTGATGTTGTTGCCACCGACTTCAGCAAAGCCTTCGACAAAATTTCGCATGCAATCATTCTCTTCAAACTTAAAGCTATTGGTTTTCAATCGGGGTTCATTTCATGGATTAAATCTTACTTGGAAAAACGCCAGTATAAAGTCCTCCTTAGGTCTTCAATCTCTGATCCTTATAAAGCGGGAGTCCCTCAAGGCAGCCATCTTGGCCCAATGATCTTCATTTTGACAATAAACGATGTCGACTGTATCATCAACGATTCCCACCTTTCTATATACGCTGATGATATGATAACCTTTAGACCTATATCATCCCCTGCCGACTCTCTCTCTCTGCAAGATGATTTGAACCGATTTTCAGTCTGGTGCCGTAATAATATTTTAGAGCTCAGCGTCAGCAAGTGTCAAGCTATTACATATTCCCGTAAGCGCATCCGACGATCCGCTAGAGTCTACTCTATTTGCGGTGAGCCTATTCCCTCTGTCTCTTCACTGCGCGATTTGGGTGTTATCTGTGATAGGGAACTCAACTTTCGTTCCCATATTGATAACATTATCAACAGAGCTAATTCTGCGCTCGGTTTCGTTAAACGATGGTCCAAAGAATTCTCAAACCCTTATGTTACAAAATCATTATACATCACATTCGTCAGACCCCTTCTTGAGTATGCTTGCCAGGTATGGTCACGTTACTATGAAATCCATATCTTGCGAATCGAAGCCGTCCAGCATAGGTTCCTTCGCTTTGCCTTACGAGGTCTTCCTTGGGCTGATAGTTACAATTTACCCCTCTACGCGGACCGTTTGAAACTAATCAATTTACAGTCTCTCGATAAACGTCGGGAAGTTGCTGACATCTTGTTTATTCATCAGTTATTAGCTGGTAACATTGATTCCCCCGCGCTGCCACATCTGATCTCTTTCAACACCAACCCACGCAACCTTAGATCCTCACCTCTCTTTCGTCTTTCTCCTCACCGAACCAATTATGGATATCATGAACCAATGTCCACAATGCTCCGTGGAGCTAATCGCATTCAAACTACTTTTGACTTTCACACTAGCAGAGCCTCCTTAAGAAACGCCCTTCAATCCCATAATTCATTCTGATAGTTTTTAAGCTTTAGTTTAAGTCTAGTTAAGTTAAATTTAAGTTATGTTAAGCGCCAATTTTGTTAGTTTTAAGTTTAGCTTTAAGTTCGCTTGCATTAAACTTGAATAAATAAACTTTTGATTTACTCGTACTTCGTCTGAAAGGCCACTTCGAACACTTTACTTTCAACGTAGATGTTTACGTACCTAAAAACATGTACAACTTTTCTTTTCTTAAAAAATAGGGGTTTTCCTTGGACCATATTCAATGAATGACCATATTGTCATGAGTCATAAGACGTTGAAACCTGGCTTTTTCCAAATGTCACTTCTGACACCTGTTGGTGATGATATCTGTGTAATTCATTACATGGACAATGCTAGTATCTGAAGACGTCCTTTTTTGTTTTAAATATATGAGTCCAAAAAAAAGGAAAAAACGTACAAGTGCTTTAGGACCTAACTCTAATAATTTCAAGTGGCATTAAGTGCGTAAATGCTGCTATCTGCTTCACTCAGTCAGTAAAAGGTATCAAATCTTTTCCTTTTAACCCTGGCAATATAATCCGTTTTTATATAACAGAAGAACCACCTTTAGATCCTCACAACCTGTTTGTCGCTTGGTACTTCTAGAAAAAAAAGTTTCACATATGTATCTATCCTTAAGAACAAGTGTCCTCCTTCCGAACCTTACGCAACTCAATTTCTTAAAACAATTCTTTACAACTTAAGCCAATTAAGGACAGACAATGTTTTCGTTCGCTTTTCGAAACTTTCCAAAGAACTTTTTCCAGGAAAGAGAGCTGCAGCGGCTCCCCTATGTTTAAGCAGGTCCTCCACTTGAAACACACACTCGAGAGCAGCGACAATTTGTCAGGCCAAATGCAAACGTTTCTATTCTATTCGAATGAGTTGTTTTCTGAGTGAAAGCTGAAAACAAAATGCAGATGGCATAACACTGGGTAAGGGTTGCTCAGCAAGGATGATGGCAATGGCAAGCCGCCCTTATTTCCATACCAAAAGAGTACATGTGTAGGATAAATGTAGTTCTTGTTGTCAAAGTTCCACATTGACTGTGGTTCCTTTCTCTCCGGTTATTTATATATTTTTTTTTTTTTTGTGAAGCATTAATTCAAACTGAGAGGAAGAGACATGTCGACGACGACAACGAGGACAACTACGATGGATGGTTGGAAGACACGTAATGTCTTGTGGTGCAGTTTGATGTATGGAATGACAAAACAAGATGTTTCGATGGAGCATTAGGTTTTGATTTAACCTTTTAAATAAATGAATTGAAGTTAAAAGGGGATCCAGGGAGATAGATATCTAATCATGCCATTTATTAAAGTGGGGCGAAGGCTTTAAATGGCGCAAATCACTGGTGATCCATGTTTCCGGATTTTAATGCATGATTTCTAATTTGGAGAATACTTATTCGAACGCTTCTATAATATTTCCCACTAAATTTATTTTTATTATAATTGGACTCAAAACCGTGACTATTTTAACTAGTTCCAGAATGAATCCTGTACGTTAAAATAACTCTTTAAAAAAAAATACAAATTACGGTTTTGACTTCAATTATTAAAAGTAGTAAAAGCATTTGGAAAACGGGATTGTCCACTATTGCATAGATACTCCTCATTTATTATTCTGTTTTTGAATTAAGTGGATAATCGGTAATTTCGCAGTTTCAGACTCTGTTCGAAAACCCCATATCGAACACTTCGTTTCAGTAAAGAACTTACTTGAAACGATGGACAGTACGATACCTCGGTATCAACACGCTGACAACGTGGGCATATACCACATTGCAACTATTGACGCTCTGCACAAACATAAAAGTAGGCTGTTGTTGAAATTAAGACTCTTGTACAGACAGCTTATTGACAGACCGAACTCAGAGGAGGTTAGGACGCTGAAGTCGTTGATTAGAAACCTCTCGAAGTTAATTAAGGAAAATTACAGAGTTTCTGTAAATTTGCACTGGGGCAGGAACATTTGGGCTGTAAAATCCAACAACCCAGGTATGTTCGCGCAAATAAACAAGACATTTCGGAGGAATAATCAAAACGGCCTTCCGTGTCTTAAAATGAAAATCCCCCGAACGTCGAACAATGTACAAAAACTTGTGATAGCAGGTATAGATCCGGATAACGTAGCTGAGGATGACAATTTCTTTGTGATCGAAGATCCGCAAGAAAAGGTAGAGGCTATAGGAGTGACATCCAGGAAGTGTATAAGGTGAATGATAGCATTTGCCCGAACCACGACCGGGAAAATCGGGTCCTTCGAAATGACATGGAACACTGGCGATCTGAGAACACTGGATTCATCGTGCTCAATGAAAGAAACATGGCATGCAATGCCGCCAACGACGATGAAAGGGAACATCCCCCGTTCATTTCGAAGACAGATCTCAAAACAATCTTCGAATCAGTGAGAAGAAAGAAATCCGTGGGAATCGATGGCATACCAAACATTGTGCTTCGACATCTTCCCCCAGAAGCGGTGGACATTTACACTTACTTACTTACTTAGATGGCGCTACAGTCCGGGGTGGACCTGGGCCTCAAAAACCTCTCCAGCCAGCGCGGTTACGAGCCAGCTGCCTCCAGTTGCGCACGCCAAGGTTGTCCTCTACTGCGTCCTCTACTGCCTCGTCCATCCGCAGTGGATTCGAAGACTTTCTTAGCGAGAACGTTGGGCTCCATCCGCTCTAAATGACCCAGCCATCTTAGTCGCTGTATGTGAACTCTTCTGGCTAAGTCGATGTCCTTGTACAGGCCGTATAGTTCGGCATTGTACCTTCTCCTACACTCACTGTCTATGCAGACGGGACCAAAGATCGCTCGAAGAACTTTTCTCTCGAAATAACCAAGGGCATCCTCATCTGGTTTTGTCAAAGCCCATGCCTCTGCGCCATACAGCAGGACTGGGATGATTAGTGTCTTATAAAGAGTTACCTTAGTAGTTCGAGATAGGGCTTTGCTACTCAATTGCCGTTTTAGCCCATAGAAACAACGATTGGCAAGAGTAATTCTTCGTGTGATCTCCCTACTGATGTTATTTGCGGAGTTCACCATAGAGCCTAGGTAGACAAAATCCTTTACTACCTCAAAATTATATCTGTCTATTGTGGCGTTTTGTCCAAGACGCCGATGTTGGGTGTCCTTTTTTGTAGACAGCATATATTTTGTTTTGCTTTCATTGACCGCTAGACCAATTGTTTCTGCCTCGATCTCAATATTCGTAAATGCCCTATTGATGGCCCGCTGAGTTCTTCCGATTATGTCAATGTCATCGACATAAGCGAGTAGTTGTACAGACTTGTAAAAGAATGTACCTCCGGTGTTGGCTTGTGAGTTTCGTACAATTGTCTCAAGTACTATGTTAAAGAGATCGCATGATGCGCGTCACCTTGTCTAAGACCTTTCCTGACATCGAACGGTTCGGTGATGTTCTTACCGACTTTAATGGAGCAGCGAGAGTTCTCCATCGTCATTCTGCACAAACGGACGAGCTTGGCAAGGATGCCAAGACTAGACATGGCTCTGTATAACTCGTCTCTATACACGCTATCATAGGCAACTTTGAAATCGATGAAGAGGTGGTGCGTATCGATTTCGATTTCGATATCGATTGGACTTTCCCGGCCTGAAACCGCACTGACAAGGACCTATCAAGTTGTTGACGATCGGTTTTAGGCGTTCACATAATACGGCAGACAGGATCTTATATGCGATGTTGAGGAGACTTATACCTCTGTAATTGGCGCAGTTCAGTGGGTCTCCTTTCTTCAGGATCGGGGAAATGATGCTGAGGTTCCATTCATCGGGCATACTTTCGTCCGACCAGATTTTACAGATGAGCTGGTGCATACTCCTTACTTTGGATTTGAGTTTAGATATCGCTATCCTCACTTCATTCTGATCGGGTTGACGGGAATCTTGACTGCCATCGTCACTGTTGAAAGGCTCATTCTGTCTGACAGCGGAATATTGGTCATCATCGCCGTTTAACACTCTGCAGAAGTGTTCCTTCCATATTCTCAGCACCGACTGCGATTCTACTACTATGTTACCATTTTCGTCCCTGCAGGCTTCTGTTCTGGCTTTGAAAACCTGGCATGTTCTTTTTACCTTTTGGTAAAATTTTCGAACATCATTCCTGCAATAAAGTCTCTCAATCTCCTCGATCGAGCGCTTCTCATGCTCCTTTTTCTTCTTTCCGAGAAGATGATGTTCCTCTTTTCTCCTGAGCACGTAGATCTTGTAAACAGCTCTAGTCCTTCTATGCAGCGCCGCTTTTTACGCCTCTTGTTTAGCTGCTGTTTAGCTTGTGCTTGCCGGCATTCCTCATCAAACCAGGGGTTTCGTTGTGGTGGCCGAGAAAAACCCAGTACATCAGAGGCGGTATCTCTGATGGCTTGTTGGCAACGCTGGCTGGTTCTGGCGGTCTCTTGCGATTGTAGCCGCCCGACGTCAAATTTCCTCACAGTATTTCGTTGATTTCGCTCCATTGTGGATATCCGCATCCGTACCTTGGCTACAACTAGGTAGTGATCCGAGTCCACGTTGGCTCCTCGGAAAGTCCGGACACACAGAATGCTGGAAGAGTTTGAATTGCGTCGATCGCAATGTGATCGATTTGGTTGACAGTTTCTCGATCAAAGGAGAGCCATGTTCCTTTGTCGAGAATGAATGTCGAGACGTAGGGACCGCGTACTAGGTACGACAAAGTTTCGCCCCGCTGCAAAGTCGATTAGCCTGAATCCGTTGTCGGAAGTGATGTCGTGCAGGCTATGCTTTCCGACCGTGCTACTAAAGACGTCTTCTCTTCCTAGCTTTGCGTTGAAATCACCTAGGATAATTTTAACGTCGTGGCAAGGGCATTGCTCATACGTCTTGTCCAAGAGCTGGTAGAAGTCATCCTTTGTCGCATTGTCCTTCTCCTCATGAGAGGCGTGAACGCATATTAGGCTAATGTTAGCAAATTTAGCCTTGATACGGATAGTCATAAGGCGCTCGTTCACTTGCCGGAAACTTTAGACTTCTTGCCTAAGTCTGCCTCCAATGACAAATCCGCACCCGAATAGACGCTCTCCTTGTTCTCTGTAGCAATCGCCGTAGTAGATGTCGCAGTTTTTCATCCTCCTTTTGCCCGCCCCATCCCATCGCACTTCTTGGATGGCGGTAATATCTGCTTTGATACACTCTAGGGCCTCCGCAAGTTGTTTGGCTGCACGTGGTTTGTAGAGGGACCTAACATTCCATGTGCAGACACGAAGATCGTTGTCCTTTTTACATTTGCTTGGGTCGTCAACAGTAAAATCATCCGTATCCGAGGCTGTTGGTTGCTTCGTAACCGAAAGTTTTTTACGTGGTAGGGAAGTTAACCCGACGGCACAACCCCCAACCTGGAGAGGCAGATCCTTTTTTGCAACCCCTAGGACGAGGGGCCGGATACACCGATGTCAGTAACCCACTTCGGGGATATGAGCGCTGCCGTTGGCCCGTTAAGGGTTCATCCGCCACGATCTCTTTTTCAATGCCCTGACGTAGTATTGAAAATCCTTACAGACCTCAGCTTCAAATATGTCGAAGTAGCTCCGGTAAGGTATCCGCTGGTCTGTAGACGTCACCGTTGATTCCATCGGGAGAATTCATCCGCCGCACGTCCTCCTTCTGAGGAGCTCTTGCTAGACTCCTGAGACGCATATTTCAGCCAATCAGGTCAACAAGAGATGCCTCGTCCGGTTAAACATATGCGCGCTGAAGTTCACCCAGATGTGGTTACGCAGGTCTGAGTGTTCAGCTACACATATGACGTCAGACTCAGCATACGCTCACCGTTAGTTCACTATCAGATAGCTATCCAGCGGGCACCACGGGGAGATGATGATGCGATTTTGCCATGCCGGGACATTTACGCTACCCTGTTTAATAATGCAATGAATAATACAGGGCATTGGAAAACAGCGGTGGTGCAGCCCATTCCAAAAAAAATAAAGATAGCTCCAATCCAGGGAATCTCCGGTCGGTAAGTCTCCTTCTGAACGTCAGCAAGGTATTCGAAAAATTGATTCATAGGGCCCTGAATAAGTGCATTGATCACATACACATAATTCCGAATAATCAATTCGGTTTCAAGGCGGAGCATGATACCATACATGTCGTGTTTAAACTGGTATCGGATATCCAATGAAACAGAAGCAAGAAGCAGTGCACGGGCGCCTGTCTAGTTGACTTGGAGAAGACTTTCGATACCACATGGTTAGAGGGACTATTCTACAAGTTGAGCAAGCTGTGCATAAGCAAACTACTGCTAGTGTACATACTTCATGACATGCTCACCAGTAAGAGGTTCATTATGAAGAATGGCAATGTGACGTCTGCTGAAACTTTTGAAGTAAAAAATGGTCTGCAACAGGGTGCGGTAAATTCGGCGATCCTATTCTAAATGTCTCAAGCGGTCCCATGGTTCACTTCACCATGACATAGCGTACGCAGACGATTTGGTCGCGTACAGATCATGGCCTAAGATCAAGGTCATTGCAATGCTCATACAGCGTGACAGCTATAAAATCAAGAGATACTGCGACGACTGGAAGCTGAAGATCAACTTTCAGTAGTCGGAGACCATCCTGTTCAGAACGCCGTGGTCTGGGGCATGTAGGGACACCAGAAAGAATTGGTGAAAGTTCTCTATCGTGGGACAGCACGGGCAGCCACTTTCGAGTCGAAGTGTAGTCAGATACCTTAGGGTCTGGCTAGATCAATATCTATATTTTAACAAACATATAGATGCTTCTCTGACCAGAGCCAAAGTTGCTTCCGTCCTTACAAAGAGACTGTTTTATAGCAGCCAACTCGATGCGAGGCCCCCATTCGGGCTATGCTCGCATATGTATGTCCCGTGTGGTTCAACGTGGGGCCAAGCTTGTTGGAAAAGATGCGGGTGCTTGAGAGGGCTTGCCTTCGTTTGTACAGAACACCAGCGTCTGAGTACATAAAATTCTATCCTAATGAGATACTGTACAACAGGGCGAATCTGATGAAAGTGTATAATTTCTTGATCAAGATGATTCGAAGGCATATTGCAAGAGAAATGACCTCGATAAATAGCCTCATCTTTGGGGCTTATTACTCCAACTATCCACATCACGAGAGAGTGCGCCTTAACGGCTTTTTATCTCCGGAAGTGTTCCTATATCTCGATCAAAGAGGTCTGATTCAGGATAAATCAGCGGTGGCGCTTATCTTCCACATCGCCAGAACCGCTGTGGATAGGCGACTCGACTACGGCCGAGACATCGCGCAGAGTGGTGTAGAGCGTCTCCGATTCAGTAGAGCGGTTTCGGGTCATAATATTGAAGACGTTAAAAGACAGTATGACCAATTTTGGTGACTCGTAGAGGTAGAAAGATATGAAGTGTAACGAACAATTAGTTTTAACATTGTGGTCCTTTTCTTCGGTTTCCTGCATTAGTTCCCTGGCGTTAACACGGTTTGAGATAAAGGTTTTTTACTAAGTAGAATTTTGTTTGCGGTGGCATTTACTTCACAGTAAAAGAAATATTTAAAACGACCAGCTAAAATTCCTAGCAATACAGCTTAAGAATGTTTTTGTAAGTCTCCCAAATCAACTTTCAGTCAATTTTATTTTGGCATCAGGTGTTTTGTGCCGATTCACTGTTTAAAAAAATCGCTTAAAAGAGGATTTAACTCTTTAACTGTAGATTTCACGTTGCACCTTCTCTCAAGCGGCCATCGGTCCATGCTCTGGCCTGTACTTAACGTTGCAGCCATCTTGAGCCAAACGGCCGTCATCACGGAGCTCCTCGTAGCGCTCTCGGTCGTACTTGGTGAATCCTCATCTCTTGGAGACATGGATCTTTCGCCTTCCTGGCAACTTGTAAAGATCGCTGGAGCGCACCGACATAATTGGCTGTCCAATGTGAATACGGGTAAGAGTATCTTGGGGCTTGCCGAAGGCACCTCTCATTCCAGTTTGGAGCCTATTAGCTCCGACGCACGATAGCATCTTGTTGATGCGGATAAAATGGAATGGATGGAGACGCATACGGATGTGGAACTGGTCCTTGCCGCAGTGCTTCAGCAAATATTTGTTGCAGCAAATGCGTCCGGCCTCGAGTGCCTCACTACTGACTTGTTCATACTCGTCGGAGACCAAGTGAACGCACAGCGTGAAGTCCTCCACGGTGGCATTCTTCCTACCCAAATCGAAGATAAGGATCTTGGGATCGGGACACCTTGTTTTTAAAATAACGGTAACATCTTGCGGAACGCCGACCCATCTTTGGAGCTTCTATTCAACGTCCTGCAAGAAGAAAAAGTATTTCATTCGTTTCAGGTTTTTATAAAGTAGTGTATGACTCGATATACGTGCATATATGTTAGAAGTCAGATTTGAGCAAAATGCAAAAAAAAAAGGACAATGGCCCATGGGGGGATCGAACCCACGACCTTCGCGTTATTAGCACGACGCTCTAACCAACTGAGCTAATGGGCCACATGGAGCAATTTGCTCTAAGAAACGTCAAACCTTCGCAAACAGAACGATTCGATTACTATCAATCGGCAATTCAAAAAGTTGCTTCCTGTTTGTAATGTCTCTTTGCTTTGCCTTGCCGCTGCGCTA
This sequence comes from Brachypalpus laphriformis, assembly GCA_945910035.1. Taxonomy (NCBI): domain Eukaryota; kingdom Metazoa; phylum Arthropoda; class Insecta; order Diptera; family Syrphidae; genus Brachypalpus; species Brachypalpus laphriformis. Next base: position 110,854,527 of record OX246753.1, on the reverse strand, counting down.
AGCACATGCCAACTTAGTGTCAAACGTGACAATCGCTTATCAAACACAGCAACTCACGCGTCCCTATGTAAATTTTTCAACAGATTTTTCAATGTTTTTCTATGGGTTTTCAACATTTTTTTCGTGTTGACTGACCACTCAAAGATTTTATCGGCCGACGGCGTTGACCGCGTGACAAAACCGATAAATTGCCATTTGTTGATAAACGGCCACTCACACGCACACATGGTCGCTTGCCCCCAACTCCTGCTGGTTCTAGTTGTGCTCCCCATCAGATGTGTGGCTGTATGGCACCCAAAAGTATTCAAAATATCTGGGAAGCCGCATCGGTCTCTTGCCTCGGATTCTTGCCTTTTGCCTTGTGGTGGCGGTGGGTGCGCACCGCGCTGCTGTTGCTCCGGTGGTGGTGCTGGTTTGGTGACGTGAAATGATTCTCTGATGAGTAATGGAAATTGTTCAGAACATTATACACATGTATTTGAGAGTCTTCATGCGGCCAGGGGATGGGGACGGACGGGCAGATTGAACTACTGACAAATGTGTTGTCTATCAGGGCTGAAGGGGTAGGGGGGACATTTTTCAAAGTGCTGCAGCAACGCGTCGAGCAAAAGAAACAAAGATTGATAAATGACCCAAAATATGCTCGATGTGAAGACGTATCATGGTGGTGCTGAGAATATGGCACCAACAACTCGTCGTCGTAGTTGTACTTCAAAATGAGAAACCTGAACTGAATACGAAAACAGGAAGAGGATGTTTATGAAAATGCGAGCATAAAAGTGGGAAATTACCGGCTCTGAGGGGTGATGTGCGGTTGTCTTTTGTTTGGATTGATCGGAAGTTGTGTGGGACTTAAGATTAGATGACAGTGCTTGGGTTTCGTGTTGATATAACAAATAATAATTTGGCTGTACTATAAGACAGGCTATGAGAATGGATTTAGGACATTCACCTTATTTGGAAGACGTACCGTTTTATTATGGATCTCAGCACATTACTTTAGGAAAGTATCGGCGATAACTATGCTCATGTCGGACCCATCGGTGACCTAGCAAACAGATGACAAATAGCTGGCAGCAATGTCTACAAATTATAGTTATTCGTAGGTTACTCGTATATAAATTTATAACTTACTCGTATAAACTATATCCTTGCAGTATGGAGATTGCGCTGGAAATTTTAATGTAAACGCTACAAATATGAGAAAATGGACATCGAACATTAACATTACTCTCAAAGTGAGATTTTGGAAGCTAAGTTTGTTTAGAACACCGGACGAGGAGCTGAATCAACTCGCAATCAAGACCATGCACGGAGGCACAATACAAATACACAAAACCAAAAACACAATGACACTGATCCAAGTGATTAGGCTATTCCTGGTTACACTCTTGTGCCATTATGTGTGTCCCGTAAAGGTATCACTCTCTACGAAAACAATGAAGTGAGGTTTCAGCCGCAGTGCCATTATAGCCGCTCAGGCGACCTTTGCTGTAAGTACTTCTGGGTGAAGTTTATTTTAGGAAAGCAAATCATTCACTTTTGACTTTTCTATCAAAGCCCAAGCTTAGGAAAATACTTGAAATTCCACAAAAATACTTAATAACCACTTGTAGTCCATTACACCGAGATCTTTGCTGAGCTCAACCACCTCACTCAGCTGGTAAGGATAGCGACACGCATTTCTGACTTTGTCGGTTATGGTCAAAATACTCAAGACTTGTTGTTAACCTCTCTTTCGGATAAATATTCAGCCGCGGTTTCCACTCCTGTTGGGAGGTCGGATCATTGTCGGTTACAAACTTGTGCGTCATGTTAAATGTGCGTAAATGTTAAACTACAAAAGTATAACAACTTTAATCGACGGGAAAAGCAATGTTTTAAATGAAACTGAAAAGAAGAATATTTACGAATCGGTACAGAAACTTAACATCGCTAAAGTGATGGAAATGGTGACTGAAAATCGTCATTTTAGTTTGAGAGAGATAGCTGCTGAATTTTCTGTGTCTTTGCGAGAGCAAATTCGTCGAAAAAGGCCAGATTTGTGGAAAGAAAAGTCATGGATTTTGCACAACGACAACGCACCATATCACAAGGCTTTCATTGTGAACGAATTTCTGACCAAAAACTTAACAAATACCATCGAACAACCACCCTTTTCACTTGATATTGATCCGGCCGACTTTTTCCTCTTTCCAGAACTCAAATTACTACTTCGAGGCACCCGTTTTCAGTCGATAGAAGACATAAAAGAGAATTCGCAGTCAGAACTGATGTCGATTCCGGAAAATGCGTTTAAAAACTGTTTTGATGATTGGATTATTCATTGGCATAAGTGTATTATTTCGGAAGGGGCCTACTTTGAAGGTGATACAATAAATTTGGATGAATAATAAACATTTAGTGTTTTATTGATCAATTCCGGGTACCTTTTTGACAGAATGTAAAGCTCACAACAGACAATAGCCCGTGTCCGAACATTTTATCAGCGTATGCGCCACCAGCGATTAATATCAACAGCTCAGCAGGGATTACTCTTGCTCGAAGTACATATACACGTTTATATATGTATGCATTTGGAAGCAGGTTTGATCACGTACCAATGGAAGTAGCCTGGCAGTCACTGACAGCCATATTTCTTCCAGAAATACTAATACAGTAGGTATAATAACAAAACCGTCTTCTGTGTATTTAAACTGTTTATTTATAAACAACTATCAACTTCACTTTCGTTGCACTTCAAAATAATCAAATCACTTTATTCTTCATTAATCTCAACTTAAACTGTTTCTACAAATTCATTTTTAATCAGAATATAGTTTATTCTCAAATAATTAACTCTCACAATAATCGCACCAGTTCATCACTATTTACACCTCTATCGATAGTGACTTCTCTGCTGGTGGTTGGTGTAAAAAACACCACAAGAACCTCTAGAATATTTTTGAACATGCTAGATATCACTAGGGGTGAATTGTGGAATGTAAAATGTTGAACAAACAAAATTAATTTTTTTTTTTTTGTTTTCGAGGGTAGGTGAAAAATCTTCCATAGACACTATGAGAATAGCAAGCGCGTGCTCATAGTAGTGTCGGATTCTTATTGACTAAAAAAACACCATCCTTCGATATAAATTTGTTAGATATCGCAACTAAGTATAAACTTATCAAGCAATTTTTCTATCACGAAATAAAAACGTTTGGCAGGTTACTTTCCACTGAAGGATCCTGCATATTCCGCAATCTAGACGCGGTTAACCATTATCTCGCCAAGTCGAAAGGTTTCGTCCTTTGTAATCGGCGCAATAAATTGCTCTCATCCAAAATTTGTAGGACTGTATTGTTGATATGTCCGATTAGTCGGTTTTTATGCTTTCTCGCTAAGCTTCTAGTTTCAGCTTCGATTGTCGGAATTCCGAGATCCCTGTGGATATCGTCGTTTCTACTATACCACGGTGCTTAGACAATTTCTCTTAGCACTTTATTTTGAAAAGCTTGTAAAATATTGGCATTTGTTTTCTTGGTACAACCCCAAAGTTGTATACCGTAGGTCCACACCGGCTTTAGCACTTGCTTGTATAAAAGCAGTTTGTTCTCAGTACTGAGCTGGGAATGTTTTCCGAGTAACCAGTACATTTCTCTATATTTGATTTCGAGTTCTTTACGTTTCATTTTCACGTGCGAATTCCATTTCAGCCTTGCGTCGAGTGTCATTCCCAGGTATTTGGCCTCGTTTGCAAAAGGTATTCGGGCCGAGTTTAGGAAAATTGGCAAGTCATTAAATTTCTTGTAAGTGAAATTCACGTGAACAAATTTAGATTCGTTGAGGGCGATCCGCCAGTCCCTCGTCCATTCATTTACATTATTCAGTGCGTTTTGCAATTTTGCAGTCGTTTCTTCGATTGTTTTACCTACTGCTAGGATAGCGGTGTCATCGGCAAACGTAGCAAGGATAGTGTCATCTTCGTTCGGTATATCACGAGTATATAGCAAATAGAGAAGCGGCCCAAGAACGCTTCCTTGCGGTACGCCGGCCGAAATTTCCTTGAGCTCGGAGTATTCGACTCCATTTCTAACACGAAAGAGTCTATTCCCGAGATATGATTCTAGAATATCGTATAAGCATACAGGGAGGACTTGTCGTAGTTTGCATTTCAAGCCATCATGCCACACCTTATCGAAGGCTTGCGACACGTCAAGAAATACGCTTGAGAAAATCTTTTTTTCTTCAAGTGCTTTCTCGATTACGTCAGTAATTCTATGCACCTGGTCAATCGTTGAATGCTTACTTCTAAAGCCAAACTGGTGGTCAGGGATAAGATTATTTTCTTCTATAACCGGTTGGAGACGCCTTAATAATATCCTCACGAAAATTTTCGATATGATTGGAAGAAGCGAAATTGGTCTATACGATTTTACCTCATTTGGCGGTATTCCTGGTTTTAAAACCATTATGACTTCCGCAACTTTCATTGGCTCGGCACGTGTTTTAATCTAAGTGCATCATTTACAATATAGAGAAGCTTAATCAATGCTTTTCTAGGTAAAACTTTGAGAATTTCTCCGGTAATCAAATCATAACCAGGAGATTTCTTAGGTTTTAGATTCTCGATCTCATGTGTGAGTTCCCTTAGCGTTGCACTTGTGAGCGTCAAATCGTCAGATAGTAAATCCAGCCTATTGCGGCTGTCGTAAACCACTTGACCATCGTACGGTTTAAAAGTTTCTTCCAGGTGGGCCGCAAAGACGTCCGCTTTATCTTTATCTTCCCTCGCCCATTCATTTTGATTTAATTTGATTGGCGGTGCGGGGACTTTGGGCCTTTTGGTGCCTTTTACAGCTTTCCAAAGTGAATAATTGGAATCTTTTTTCGCTGTTAAACTTTCAAGGTAAGATCCTATTGCACGATTTTTAAAATCCTTAATAGTCTTCTTCAACAAATTGCACTTCAAGTTTGCTTTATGCTGCGGAGCACGACTCTGTTGCCATTTTTTACGCGCTTTTCTTTTTTCCTTGACCAATTCTTTTATTTCCGGAGAATATCGTAAACCGTATCTGTCCGGCGTTTTCCTTGGATTAGGCTTATTATTCCAAGAGGCGAGATGTACGATCTCAACGAAACGATCAACTTCAACCTCAAGTTCATAGGGTGTCGTAAGTGGAACGCTCAGTTCAACATTATTTTCAATTGGGAATGATCAGACGACAGATCAAAGCTCTCTTTGACTTTTATGTGGTTGGTAGATATTCCTTTCACAACGAAAAAATCTATCAGGTCAGGTATTTTCGAAGTATCAGTTGGCCAGTAAGTCGGTTTACCCGTCGAATGGAAATCACAACTGTACTCCATACCTGCCCCATAGAGCATTCTACCTTTTTTTGAGCTGTATCTTGAGCCCCAGAACGTATGTTTCGCATTAAAGTCGCCGCCGATGATAAAATTAGGTTTCAGCGATTCAAACAAATTAGTAAAATCAGATTTTTCAAGCGCGGAACGCGGTGGACAGTAGAAAGATGAGATTTTAAGAGTACGCTGACTATTTTTAACTCGAATCGTGCATAGTTGCAAAGTTTCAAGCTCTATCTTTAGGTCTTCGGATTGTTCGATGCAGTCTTTAATAAACAAGGATGATCCCCCTCTCGCTTTTCCCGAAGGGTGAGAAGCGTGGTAATCATTATAGCCTTTTATTTTTAAATGCGATTCCTTTTTTGCGCGGGTTTCACAAATCAAGCAAACATCAAAATCGTTTTCACGCATGAATATTTCCAATTCGTCGAGTTTTTACAAAAGTCCGTTTGCATTCCAAGTACATATTTTTAACATTTGTTTGATATTCATATTCTAGTTGAAGTACGCGTTTTGTGAGAATTATTTTCAAGCTTAACCAGCCTATCGAGAAAAATTTTATTTATTTTGCTTTGTTCTTCAAATTTCTCGAGAATAACCGACAAAACATGAGAAACAGGGTCTGTCGAAATTTCAACGTTTTTTGGTTTTTCGGATGCCGCGGCCTGAGCGTAAGTCTGAACTCATGCTGTCCGAGGGCCATTACCTGGCGGCTTTTTCGATGTTAGCTTTTCAGTGCCGTTTCTTTTAAGAACTGAGGTCGAGGACTTTTCCGTTGTCACTCTTTCCCTCACCTTTTTGCGCTCTGAACCCGGTAGTTTTAGTTTACCTAGTTTCTCCTGTGCATTCTTATGCTTTGGCTTAGTTTGCAGCTTAGATTTTGCATTTAGGGGCTTAAGGAGGACATCTCTCTGTTTTTGCAACTCCTTAGCTACTTCACAGCCTCTATAATTTGCCGAACAAACTGATGCACATGACGGCATTTTTGACAGATGACATTAGATGGCGTTTCTTTAAACGCAGTCATGATGTGTTGCCACAACATCACCGTTGGTATTGCAGTACAAAAATGACTTTCTGTGGATGCTACAATATCCACCACGCAGTTACAACACAAATTAGGAAGATGTGCGATTTGAGCCATAACCTTGAAGTCCGGGTAGGCGTACTCGTACATAAAGGATTTACCCTACGCCCTACTATTCAACCTGATGATGGACTCTTACGCGCGGTATCCAAGATGAAATCTCATGGCTCTGCTGTCAGATGCCCCAATACCACTTCAAGGAAAACAATCAATGTGGGAAGGGAAGGCGCTAGAAATAAAAACAAATGCACGAAGACAGAATTATTTGGGTTTATCCTCCTATCAACGATTAACAGAGGATGGTACAGATAGACTAAAACTTGCATCAGTACAGTAACAGCAGATATGAAGAACTGTTAGCCCAGCCAGACATACGCAAGATATTTCACTTATCGTACATCCTGGCCTTTTTTTTAGATAGGTGGAAACTTGCGCAAATTCAGCAAATTCCCAAGGAGGGCGATAAAACCTCCCCTTCTAAGTACCGATCCATAGCTTTAACGTCAGGGCTTTCCAAGGTCAAGGAAAAGAAGGCATTATCAACCACCACCTTATGAAATATCTCGATTGAAACTCATTCTAAAATGACCATCAGTATGGGTTTGGGCAACAGTGTTCCAAGGGGAACTTAATGACCTACCTGTCGAAAAATTGGAAAAAGGGCATTCACCGTCATGGCGTGCGCAGAGTAGTTACTCTTGACATCTCCAAAGCTTTTAATAGCGTGTGACATATTGCCCTCTAAACAAGTTCCAGATCAATGCCGTTGAAGACATACAGGGTGGCCCAAAACACTCACCCGATGTTGTCTTACTATATCTTTAAAATGAAACAACAACATTTTTTTGTTTTTAAATGTCAAGTGGTCGGTCAAGTGGTCGTCGCCATTGTTGACGACCATTTAGACTCTTTTTTACCGCATTTTCAATCGTTTTGGCGAGAACTTCGGGCGATAAGTTCTCGCACTCTTGTCGGATATTCTGTTTGAGAGCTTCCAGAGTCTGTGGCTTGTTCTTATAGACCCGTGACTTCAAAAAACTTCAAAGAAAAAAGTCTGGAGCGGCCAAATCGAGCGATCTTGCTGGCCAGTGCAAATCGCCAAAACGAGATATTAGGTGACCCGGAAACGCATCCTTCAACCAAATGCCCATTGTCGCGCGAGCTGTGAGTGAGGTTGCACTGTCCGATTGAAACCACATGCCCTCCAGTCCCAGTTCATTAATTTGCGGCAATAAAATTTCGTTCATCATAGTTCTGTATCGCTCACCAGTCACAGTGACCGTGTTGCCAACGGCGTCCTCGAAAAAATTAGGCCCGATGACATCTCCGGCGTAAATGGCGCAGTAACTTTAAGTGGATGTAATGACTCTTCCTGAATGATATTCTCAGCACCCTAGAAGCGCAAATTTTGTTTGTTTACGTATCCGTTCAGATGGAAATGGGCCCTGTCGCTCATGATGAATTTTGACCGAAAATCAGGAGTCACGAGTATTGCACGATCTTGAGCCGTATAGCGTTCCATGGGTTGTCGACGTGTATTCTGCATCTGTTTACTTCACAAATATCAAAACAGTTTTCCACGGGTCTTCGAACTTCTTATTCGATCAAGCTTTGCTTTTAGCTTTCTTCGGTTACTCCAGCCGATCATCTTACTCTTGTCTTTGCTCCTTCGTGCATGCCCATGATCATCTGTACATATGTAGGTTTCTGGAATCCCTCGATGTCCTAGCGCCACCCATATCGCGTGGTTGTCTGACGAATGCCTTTTCAAAGTCAACCAATACAATATGCAAATCCTTTAAGGAATCACGATGCTTTTCCATTATGATCCTTATACTTTGGATTGCATCTGTGGTTGATTTAAAAAAAAAATAAATAAATACTTGGCGCAACAGCTCTTTAAGTGCCAGGGCATAGCTTCTCGCAACCACTCATGTTGTGTGCGTTATATTTTTCGCGCGAATGGAAGGGACCTACAGTTTAGTGCCGAATCCGAACGGCGATTTGAGAAGCTTTTTCGTGACAACAATACTCTCGGATGTTTGTCAGACGCTCGCGAGAGGTGGGACCGTGAAAAAACTTTTTTGGTGTTTTCTGGGATTCGACCTTGGAATCTCATGCGTAGTGATCAAACACACTAACTACTTACGCCACGGCGCCCAATCTGTGGTTGATTTACCCGCAACAAATCCGCACTGACCATCAGATAGCCGTATTATTTTTCGCAACCGCTTTTCGTTTTTTGGAGTATTTGACCGCCTCACTAACTTCTTCGACTGACCTTGAACATTGCTAATAATCTCCTGAGCATTCCACTATTTTGAAGATGGTTGCGCGCTTGTTCATATTATGTCGTTGCAGCTCCTGGATTACCTGATTTGCATCAGCAACTTCTTCCTTTCATCAGCGAGGCTATGATCCGAAAACAAGGGATCACAACCCTCCCACTTCACTGCATTTCTACTGATCCGCCTGTGGGGTTCGCCCCATTTGCATTAGCAACCATGGAAGACATTTTCTCCAGCTCCCGATACAGGCCCTCCGTACTCTTTGTTTGAAGATGGGCGCACTTCTTCTTCGTGTTTTTCTTGCAACATCTGTATTCCACTTCGAGGCGAGCTGTTTTCGTCACTATTATTAGAGGGGCACTTTGACCAAGCTTTGAAAGCCGCTTTTTTCTCATTTATCGCTTCCTTAGCTTCATCAGTCCACCACCATGTTTCTTTGGCGTGTTAATGGTGGCCTTTTGAAGTTCCTAGCAGTGATTTGGCCTTCCTTAAGCAAGTTCGCTGTAGGGAATCCCACATATTTTGTGCCCTGCACTCTTCATCCTCAGCTCCGTTGATCGTGTGAGAGAGGTAATTTTTCATCACGGAAACAAAACCCTCGCCTTTTTCTTTGTCCAGATTGTACCACTTGATTTTTTCAGGGACCCTTGTTTGTTTGCTTTTCCTTGGTGTTTTCATAAAAATTTCTGTTAGCAGGAGACGGTGTTGCTGAGCAATCGCCTCTCCCAGGATCACTTTGCAATCTTTTACCCGAGGCTTCATGAAACTGGCTACCAAATGATAGTCAATCTGAGTTTCATCCCCACCACTGCTGTAAGTGATCAGGAGTCGGTTTTGTTTACTTACTTACTTACTTAGGTGGCGCTACAGTTCGGGGTGAACCTGGGCCTCAACCAACAAGCTTCTCCATTTAGCTCGGTCTTTAGCTAATTGCCTCCAGTTGCGCACTCTAAGTTGGTCGAGGTCCCCTTGAACTTGTGCGCGCCACCTACGGCGATGATTGTCGGCTTTGTTTGATGAACATGGTATTTAACACGATAAAACCGTGTGATTTGCACATGCTTAGGATGTCTTCACCAGGAAGGTTCCTGGTGCCGTATCCCAGTCCTCCATGGCAGTCTTCATAGTCTTCGTTTGACTTCCCGACATGTCCATCGAATCTCCTTCAACAAACAGAAACTCTTCCTTTGGGGTGTTCTTAAGGAGATTGTGGAAATCTAGCCAAAATGCATCTTTATCCCTCTGATCGCACCCAATTTGGGGAGCATATGCACTGACAATATTCCCCACCTCTCCTTGTATTACTAGTTTGAAAGACATCAAACGGTCGCTGGACTTCGAAATGCTCAAGACGTTACCAAGTAGCTCTGCTCTGCGGCAAGGATGATACCGATTCCGTTCCGTAGTAGAAGTGCATACATTGTTCTGTCCCAGAAAACACAAACAAGTTTTTTCACGGTCCAACCTCTCCCAAACGTTTGACAAACATCCGAGAGTATTTGTTGTTACAAGAAAGCTTCTCAAAAACAAAAATGGCCTTTGGATACGGCACAAAATTGCAGATTCCTTCCATTCGTGCTAAAAATTTAACGCACACAATACGAGTGCTTGCGAAAAGTTAGGCCTAGGCACTGGATGCGCCAAATATACTCGTATATATACTCGTATACTCGTACATATGTATTGTTTTGTCCACTAGTCCGTTTGTTAAATCGAAATGCTCCCGAACTGCATGCGCGTACACCCAAGACCCTGCCTTCGGGCGAACCGTTAAGTCCAGGCGATCATTTTCTAAGTGTTGGTGAACTTTAAAAAAAATAGACAGAGCCTGTTTGATCATTCACTCTGTCTAAAATGCGTAACAGTGATTCTAACCTTTGGGCGGTGTTAGAGCTGGACGTGTTGAAGGGACTAATTGCAGCGCGCCCCTTGCGGCTTTTTAGGGCGAGATTGCGGTTTGGACCTTCCTATTAAAAAAAAAAAAAACTTAAGTAGGTTGGCGTCGGTGCTTTCTAAAATAAGATTGCTGGGAATTGTGAAGTGGTCTGCAGGGTATTCCTTATAAAAGATTGACCAAGCTCTCTCAAAATTGATCCAGACTGACCACTCTAACAAGATACGTCAGTATTGCTCATTCAACTACTAGTGAATAAGACCCCAAGATATTTAAACTTGGGGACTCCAAAGTACAAAGTGTACTAAGCGGGCATTCTAGAAACGATACACAGTATAGATGTACAGTTAATCAGAATTCGCGATTGACCAGTTCTAACATTTCAATTCGTTAGGTTCTCTCAGTCTTAGCGCTACCTTTGTAGACAATACGTTCAGTTTCCAACACAGTTCTCCAGCCTATCCTATCTACATATATAAAATATTTTTCTTAGTAGTAGCTACTCAAAGACGACAAATCCCTACTTTCTTGATACTCAAACATGAGACCACTTACCAAATCAAACTGTTTCAGTCATTAAGTCAAATAAATACCAATTACATGACGTAGTACGTACGCATATTCATTCAACCTGCGTGCTACTCGGATATCCACACACCTTACCACTTCGGTCGAGTATCGCATTTTAATTATTTTATTACTTAATCAATAACAATTTACATGTTGGCAATCTCCAATCCACACCAAATGATAAATCATCAATCTCTCCAACGATACGACATAAGTAACCATTTATGAAATCATCCGAAATCATTTATTTCGGCACGCACCACACAAACATTTTCGGATCCCATAAATAATAATAAAACGCACAAAACAAAAAGAAAAATACCCCCTAGTCCTTTAACAAATCCTGTTTTTCCACAAACACACATACTCGCAAACACACACACGCACACTAGTACAACAAACAACCCCTAACAAAAGGCGAACAATCGCCATGACCTCTCCTTTCAGTCCCCCTCTCATTTCCAGGCAGTCTTATACATTTCAAACGAAAAACATGTTTCTCTTCGAGGATATGATGCGATTATTCGCAACGTATCCTTGTGCTTGCTGCAGAGCCAGTCTAAGTAACACTTGTTCAAATAACTTGCTCACAATTAATGAAAGGGGTGAAATTTAATCCAAATAATATTCCTGGTTCTTTATTTTTCATTTTTTTTGTCCTTCGTCCTTTCTTTCGAAGTGTCCTTTGAGTCGCATATTGGTATTAAGTTGCTCTCAAAGTGTACAGAGCCGTTCTCTCTTTTAACATCACTTTGTGTGTCGTTCTCTCTTCAGCAGCAAAAGAGAGACACATCAGAGGGAAAAAGGGATTCAACTTCTTTTCTTTCTTTTTTTTCCAACCTCAACTATACAAATAACTGCAAAGGATGTGACTGTATGTGTATTCTTTTCCAATCAAAATACCCATTTACATTCAGGCATACTCGTACGCGGCGACACGCGACCTACTTCAAACACGTGTGCATTCAATGTCAAGTACTTTTGCGTTAATCCTTTGTGTGCAATTAGAAGTGAAATGGTTTTTAATCCTAATTCGGATATTTTTACTTTTTTTTTTTTTGTATTCTATAAGTGTTGACAAAGGACAATAATGTAAATTTACTTTAAGGGATTGAAAAGGATTTGTCGGGGGGATTTTGAAATCTAAAAATGGAAATGCGACAAGGTGGGAATTTCGCAAGGATGTGGGGTTAGTAGGTTTTGCCGAACGCAATAGACTGTGCGAGATTGTGTTACCAGACGTTCGGGACAGCCCGTTTTTTATAGCTTAAATTGGTCGGCATTCTGATAGGAAATTATCGTTGATGTTTGTAAGTAATCGTTGAAGGAGAGCCCCTGACTGCTCAGCGCAGTTACCTCTCATAAATGCTAACAACCAGTAGACCATCCAGTAGAGCATCACTGCGATAGATTGACGATACATACCTACACGCGTTACAGCCCAAAATAAGGGCAGCGAAGGAAGAATATGGAGCCAAATAAAAATCCTGCGTAGAATGATCAGGGCAGCTTCCCCGTTCAAACAAGCTGATGCTTTTTCCAAGGGTAGCGGCATTCGATAATTTTGCAACAAAACCAAGTAACTGGCCAATTGGTTTCAAATCCCGGAAGGACAGCGAAGGGAAAGCTTAAAATCAAGAAGGCAGCGTTCTCTGACGGCTGATTACATGCACCAATTCATTAAGCCTTGCCTGTGACTGGAGTATTAACTACATGTAATCAATCCACAAGTAAAGGGCACGACTGGGGTCGTTCCTACTTGCACTGCGTGCAGTTTTTCTCTTTATAAAAAAAAAGATTTTTTTAAATTTTCCAAACATGTACGCCATTGAATACACTTTCGGGCGCGTTTAAGCATTTCGGGTGGCAGATTAACGAGCAGCAAACATCTTCTCATCTCTTCTGAAACGGCACTCATTTTTTCTTGGAGCTCTTCCGGACTCGACATTTCTCTAAAATAAATTTTTTATTTCATAGCACCCCAGAAGAAGAAATCCATGGGTGTTAGATCAGGAGATCTGGGTGGCCAAGGGTTGGGGCCAAATCGACCGATCCACTGTTCGTTAAAAGTTGCAATTAATGATAAACCGACTTGTAGTGTCGGTTATGGAATTTAACGGTAAGTCCAAATAAATCGAAAGTAATGATTTTTAAAAATGGTCCTGGTAGAACATCCAGAAATGAGAAATGGCACTTCAATGGAAACCCCATCGAAATCGTTAGATCTTACAAGTATCTTGGAGTAACGATAACAAACAACCTAACACTAAATATGAAACCGTTGAAAAACTCTTGAGGTCCTACATAAACGGTCAAACGGTAGTGCATGCGATCATATGAAAACACAAGCGTTTCCATTCAGCTGAGGCCTAGCAACTCCTACTCTCAACCTCCACGCGGTGACAGCCGGGTGCCTAGTACCTTAATCCAAGAAATGGGTAACCAATCCCGTTTGCCGGATTCTTGTCGGCAGCAGATGAGAGAGGGGGGGAAGAGTGTTTTCTCACTAGAGCACTTCTTCCTGTTCCAGGCGGCAGCGGACGAATTCCCTAGACGGAGTCAACGGTGGCGTCTATAGTTCCAGTTAGGTTGAATTTAGTGAATATCTTGCGCGAGCTGCTTCGACGTATTCGGATTACAGGTCGGTAAAGAATTTCCAATGTTGGTCAGGACATTGGAATAGAGATGGTGGCGGAGGAGCCCTTAATGGGCCAACGGCAGCGCCCATACTCCCGTAGTGGACTACTGGCACCCGTATACCCGGCCCCTCGTCCTAGGGGAATAATTAAGGAACTGGGCCTCCAGGTTGGGGGTTGTGCCGTCGGGGTAACTTCCCTAACACGTAAAAAACCTATAGTTCCGAAACAACCAAAAGCCTCGGATAAGGATGACTCAACTAATGACGACCCCAGCAAACAAAATGAAGACAACGACCTTCGGATCTGTACGTGGAATGTTCTGTCCCTTTACAGACCACCATGAGCAACTCGATTTGATTCTTCAGAAATCATATTACTAATCTTCTGCTAACAAAATATTTAAAAATCTAAATTGTAGTTTTGTGATTTTTATTTGAAGAGGACAGTTTACTGTTTTTCCCCGTGCAGGGACGGGTTAAGAATATCACTGCAGCGCCCCCCAACAACTAGCGCTTGTCGTAATAGGCGACTAAGGGAACAAATCAGATCTAGGCAATATAAGACCCAAGTGAGCCTAGCGACACATATATTACCTTAAAAACCCTCGCACAAGTGTGCATGCGAGTCCGTGGATTGACACGACTGAAGATCACAGGTGCCATAAAAGAAAAATCACACAATACTAAAACAGGAAAATGCACGTGTCAAACAAAAAACACCATCGCAATATGGTAATATTGCAAAACTGTATCATTATGGTAATACTTGCTAAAAGGAAAGACACTACCCCGTCAGGCACTACCACTGCTGTACATGGTACTGATCCTGGACCGAGCAGAAATGTTCGGGTCAGAGCTATACGGATTCCGGAGGCTAGCAAAATAATGAAACAGTTTGGAAGGAATTTGAGGGTCGCGAGTTGGAACGTTGGAAGCATGACCGGTCGAAGTTACGAGCTGGAAGAGGTAATGAATAGAAGGTGGGTGGATATCTTGTGTGTCCAAGAGACGAAATGGAAAAACACCGGAAATCGGGCGCTTTTCTTTGACGTTAGGACAAAAGATTACAAGATGTTCTACCACGGAACGGAAAAGGCTAGAAACGGAATCGGTATCATCCTTGCAGCAGAGCTACTTGGTAACGTCTTGAGCATTTCGAAGTCCAGCGACCGATTGATGTCTCTCAAACTAGTAATACAAGGAGAGGTGTGGAATATTGTCAGTGCATATGCTCCCCAAAATGGGTGCAATCAGATAGATAAAGATGCATTTTGGGTAGATTTCCACAATCTCCTTAAGAACATCCCAAAGGAAGAGTTTCTGTTTGTTGAAGGAGATTTGAATGGACATGACGGGAAGTCAAACGAAGACTATGAAGACTGCCATGGAAAAATTAGCTCCCTCACACCATCAATTGAGCTGAGGATGAAGAGTGCAGAGCACAAAATATGTGGGATTCCCTACAGCGAACTTGCTTAAAGAAGGCCAAATCACTGCTAGGAGCTTCAAAAGGCCACCATCAACACGCCAAAGAAACATGGTGGTGGAGTGATGAAGCTAAGAAGGTGATAAATGAGAAAAAAAGCGGCTTTCAAAGCTTGGTCAAAGTGCCCCTCTAATAATAGACGAAAAAGTTTGCCTCGAAATGGAATACAGATGTTGCGAGAAAAAGGCAAAGAAGAAGTGCGCCCAGCTTCAAGCAGAGAGTGTGGAGGGCCTGTATCGGGAGCTGGAGAAAATATCTTCCCCAGTTGCTGATGCAAACCAGGCTGTCCAGGAGCAGCGAAGACACAATATGAACAAGAGCGCAACCATCTTTAAAATAGCCGCCCAAAGAAGGAGGAATGCTCAGGAGATTCGTTCGCCAAAGTTCATTAACAATGCTCATGGCCAGCTTCTTGTGGATGACGACAAAATTCTGCAGAGATGGTGGCAGTATTGGAAGAACTTTTAAATGAACAGTTTCCCCGGCTATACCAAGATATTTCCAAGAGCCACCCCTAACTCTAAAGACATACCCGACATTACAGTCGAATAAGTTAGTGAGGCTGTCAAATACTCCAAAAAACGAAAAGCGGTTAGGCCAGACGAGATGCCCTCGAAGTTCTGGAAAAAGATGGGAGACATCGGGTTCAGATGGCTCAGAATTCTCATCTCCGAATTTGTGAGAGGTGATCCAATGTCGAATCAATGGAGGGAAAGTTACCTTCTCCCTGTATACAAAGGGAAGGGTGATACGCGAAACTGTGATAACTACGGTTCGATCAAGCTGATGTCATAGACCATAAAGATCGCTGAGTGGGTATTAGGTGGCCGACTGCGAAAAATAATACGGCTATCTGATGATCAGTGCGGGTTTGTCTCGGGTAAATCAACCACAGATGCAATTTAAAGTATAAGGATCATATAGGAAAAATATCGTGATTCCTTAAGGGATTTGCATATTGTATTGGTTGACTTTGAAAAGGCATTCGGCAGACAACCACGAGATCTGATATGGGTGGCGCTAAGACATCGATGGGTTCCAGAAACCTATGTACAATAGTCGAATAGTCGAACCCCACAGGCGGATCAGTAGAAATGCGGTGAGGTTGGAGTATTTTGATCCCTTGTCTTCGGATCATGGCCTCGCTGATAAAAGGAAGATGAAGAAGAAGTGCACTAAAATATATATGTTTAGTACTTCAACAAAAAATTGTTACTACAATCTGACAGTTAGAAATATATTTTATTAAATTTTTAATTTTACACTCAATCATCAATAATTTTTTTTTCTTCACTGACTGACTTGTCACATAGAATGTACTTTTGATGCCAAAAGCATCAGAATAAAACTTTCAGACCAGTAAAATGATGAAACTACATATTTTCCAAAAGGCTGTAAATATTAATTGATGTTTGATGCGAATGTTTCACGATTCGAATTTAATTGAGTTTTTGTAATAACTGCCTTAGGGCAGCCTTACTTGTTAGAGGGTTAAGTTAATCTAATTGACTAAATTAATGTCAATCAGGCAGACGACAAAGCCATGCTCAAATGATTTCTGTAATTTGATATCATACATGTGTGCATTGAAGACAAATAATAAATCAAACTCCTCTGTGCTATATTTCCGCCCATGTATCATGAATAGTGCATACTCGTAGTCTACCTAGAAAATAAAAGTCAATTTCTCTCATGATACTTTTTAAAGGTCAGCTCATGGTCCATGATCAATGTAGAACCCCGTCCAATCCATTCATCGTTTTTCACATGCAGAAATGTAATTTCAAATGTAATCGTCTCACTTTACTATTATAAATTACCTACTGTAACTGGTATCATTAAATAACTTTATAGTTAAAATAAAAAATAATAATAATTGTAGTGTATAAAATATAATCAATTACATTAGTAATCCAGTAATTTGTAATCGATTACAGTTTGTCTTGATGCCATTGTTATACCTTATAAAATAACGCCAACACTCGTCCATAATGATTTTTCATTTTGCACGGTCTTTCCCCGTGCCAATTTTAAAATCGTTTGTTAAACGCTGTATGCGTCTAGTTTGGTCACTTGTCGTTCTCGTAAGCGCGACGCTTGCACTGGCACACGTTTGTTACATCTGACTCAAACCTTGCAAACCTTTTAACTTTTCTTCGACTGGGTATTATATCACATTTTGTCCGCACAAAATTAAATTCACAAGCAATTTCACACCCCTAAGCTCTTGGTGCTGTTTATGAGAACGTTTTTTTTTTTTATTTTCCCTCTCTCTATCCCATCTCCATCCATCCACACAATCCATAAAAAAACAAACTCATCGCTTCAATTGCCGTCTTAAATGCTGATAACTCGTTAAGCAATCGATTGAGTTCTGTGTTACTATTACGATTAGCTAACCATTTTGTAGTGCTTACAGCCGAAGAGGAAAAAAAAACTTCTTCTTTCTGCACTCATGAGGGTGTAAAACTTCCGAGGGGTTGTGCCTTGCATAATTCCTAAATTGAAAAATATCGTAGACTGTCGTCATAGTCGTCGCCTCATCGTCGTCTTTATGGCGTTTGAGTACAGAGAGTCGAACCACCCAGGTCTGTGTGGTTTTTGATTTGAATTTATTATTTTACGTTTTGTACGTTTTTTTTTATCTGGCTTTGTGTAGAAATCGATTACATGAATGAGATTTGTGTAATAAAATGTGTGCTGCGATAGAATGTTGTTGATTAAAAGTTTTTATTATTACGTGCGCTTTGTTGGAAGAGTGATATTTATTAGAACATTTTAGAGCACCGCCTTATATGACATGTCATTTAGTTTTTTATACAGGATGTAAGTTAATGTAATTAATTGTGGGCGCAGTTGTCAGTGTGTCGAGCCACTGCGCGTGAATTTCCATGTTCGAATGCCAGAAAAGACCAAACAATTTTTTCACGGTCGCACCTCGTGCGAACGTTTGACAAACATCCGAGAGTATTATTGCCACGAGAGAGCTTCTCAAAAACAAAAAATGACCTTCGGGTACGGCACAAAACGGTAGGTCCCTTCCATACGTGCGAAAAATATAACGCGCACAACACGAGTGGAAGCTAGGCATAGGCATACTAAAAGGAAAGCTCTTGACAATTACAAAGAAAAACTACAGTGATTGATATAAGCGTATTAAGGTAGCCACATAGTGGCCTCTAGTCGATAATGGCCTCTCCAACTGGATTTATATTGAATTTTAATTTTTTTGAATTTGAATTTGAATTTATTTCAGTTCGATAAGTTTTTACAATTTTCAGACCTGCGAAGCATTGTGGCTTGTCTGCAATTGGCCAATTTTGTAGAACATTTTATTGAAGGCAATCCATTGCTAGAAACAAGTCGATAGATATGGAGCATTGGCACATGCTATTGATTAATACCATGACTGCTCTTTGTTGCCATATTGCTGCAGGAGAGTGAGGCAATAATTCCTTGGCTCCGCTATGACATCAGCAAAGAAATCAAGCTGTTTCTTTGGGCTAAGAAGGCGACTGAGTCCTCTCTCAAACAACTAAGGTGACTATTTACAATATTGTAATCATCCCAGTCCTACTCTATGGCGCAGGGGGCATGAATGTAAATGCCTTTGGTTTCTTTGAGAGAAAAGTTCTTCGAGTGATCTCTGCCTAGACAGAGAGTGGAGGGGAAGATACAATGATGAATTATATAGCCTGTATAGGGAATACAGCGACTGAGTTGGATTGGAAACGCAGAACGGGTGGACATTAACGCTTTGGCTCGGAAAGTCTTCGACTTCACCCCAGACATGAATGCATCGTCGTAAATGGAAGTGACTTACTGACTCTGTGTGACTGTATGGAGTCTCCTCTCAACATTTTCGGGAATTTGTGTCGTGAGCAGACATTATCCGGTAATCTATCCACGACATAGATGATATTGTAAAGTAAACTACTTCCAGTGAGGTGGCCTGTATTCCTGGGCACTCAGCTAGCTTTATCCAATAAACTTAAGTATTTGGTCATCTTTTTGGGCCTAAAACTCGCCTTTGATGCTCATATAGAGGCTAGAACATCTAAAGCCATTAACGTTCTCTGGTAGTCCTCTAAGATATTCAGCTGGGTTGTAAGTTCTGGGATGATGCACTGGACGTACACCTTCAGATTGTATCTAATACTAGCTGTTATACCCAGGCCTATCTGTACTTTTTTTGATAGATATTTCTGCATCATTATCTTTAACGGTTTAGCTGAAGGAAGCCAATCTATTGTACTACAAGACAGGAACCTTTCTTTGGTTCAATGATTGGGAAAACCTCGTTTATTGTCACCGCTCAGCCCCCTTTTAATAGACCTTAATGATACATAGTTTATGTTATTCCAAATACTATGCCTGACATGTCACTAAAAGTTTCATCAAAATGAAATAAGTAATTTTCGAGTCAAAGATTAACAAATAAACACACCAAATTTTATAATATTAATAGATTTTGTGCGGTTGTGTGGTGGTCATTCTTAGGTACCCTGCTAAGTAAGTTTCAGCATCTTACACATCGCTGTATTATTGGATCGATGAGGAACTCCAATAGCTACGATCGAAATGTTGACATGCCTTCTTACCCTGCATCTCACATTGGAAGTGAAACCAGAAAGGATTTATACCACCCAAGTGTTGCGCTTGAGCGGCAAATCAATGCCGCCGAGGGGCATTCGATACCATATACTCAAAACATCTTTTTGATCGTCGATTCAGGTGCCTCTTCGCAGACTGCTAAGAATGGAGCAGCGAAGGGTGGATAGTCTTTAAGCGAGGTGACGCTGTTTTCTATCCTAGGGATATTCGAATCCATCCATCGCCTTGGGTAGGTAGAGGTCTTTGCGGTCCTCACCACAGCATACATCCTTTTAGAGAAAAAAGTAAAGGGTAAGATCTTATATAGGTACATCTGTTCAAATAGTTAATAATTTTCGAGGATGTTATCAAAAGAACTTTATTTTAGATGAACCTCCTTCAAGTACAATGCAATAGAATATGTTTGAAAAGAAGTGAAGTTGGGCACTAGCCATCCATGTTCAGACCAGCCCTATGGGAGGTTTTGGCGCTTCCCTGCAAAAGATCACATCCATTTATTTGGATCCATTTTAGTTTTTTTAGTTAATGCGACAGCAGTCATGGCTACTATATATCCATCGATTATCCGAAATTTTAGTTTAAATCAAGAAAACGAAGCGCTGCAGATTTTATTCTTATGACACCGGAGAGCCATGTTGCTACATAAAACCCACAGAGTTTATCGTTTTCTAAATTAAAAATACCTGGGTGCATGAATTGATCCATATTCCTTTTCTATAAAAGCCAATGGATGACACTAAAAGAGTGGCAAAAAGTATCACTTACATACTACCGCGACAAAAATGATAGTTCCCTGGACCGTTTATACCAGCCCCCGTCAAAAATAATTTAGCGCCAACAAAACAGAAACGATTTCAGTAAGTGTTCCAACATACAAGCACTTAAAGCCACTTAAAATCCACCACTTAGCAACAGGTCCACTGGTGATTTGATGGCATATCTCACCAAGAAGTGGAACCAATCTCTCTATCACTTCGGCGAAACAAAGATGGTTGCGTTCGATATTTCTAAGGCATTTGACAGAGTTTGGCATCAGGCTCTTTTGTAAAAAATGCGTGCATATGGCATCGATGAGTCTCTTCTTCAATGGATTAGAAATTACCTTTCGGACCGTTTAATACAAGTTGTCTTAGAGGGCTTCAAGTCTGCAATTTACCATATAAATGCTGGTGTTCCCCAGGGCTCCATTTTGTCTCCGACTCTCTTTCTCATTTTTATAAATGACCTCTTGTCTGCTACTTCTAATCCAATCCATTCCTTCACTGATGACAGTACCCTCAGTTTTCATGGTCGTTCCCTAACTCACGTCCCTGCTTTTCGGCCGTAGAAGAGGAACTTCAACGTATGTTAAACACATTAAATTCCGACCTGGATAGCATTACCAAATGGGGTTCAATCAGTAGAGTGGAATTTAATGCATCCAAAACACAATGCTGTCTTCTGTCTCTCAAGTGAAACCAAGACCCTCAACCATTATCGCTGAATCCGAAAGACTTGCCATTCTCGGTATGTGCATCAATAACCGTCTTCGATGGAACGATCACATATTCGAAGTCGCCAAAAATGCTGCAAAATATCTAAGATTCCTTAAGCGGTGCAAGAAATATTTTACCCCGTCTGATCTAGCCTCCATCCATAAGGCATTCATTCGCCTGAAGCTGGAATATATCGCCCACATCCGGTCTGGTGCACCCAAGACCGTTCTGCACATTCTAGATAGGGTAGGCGTTAAAACTTATAGGTTGCAGAGACATTATGAACTCCATAGTCTCACTTGAACATCGTAGAAATGTCTCGTGTCTTTCTCTTTTTTATCCCTTTTTTTATAAAAAAAAATGCTCCGGCGAAATAGCAGTTGCATTCCTCCCCTTCAAAACTTCACCCGCAATACGCGTCCCGCTTCGAATGCACATCAGTATTTCAGACTCTTCCAGCACATGCATTGATCACATAATGGTTCGCTTTCGTAACTCCGACAATATCCTTCTAAGTAGTTCTGTTCTTGATCTGCAGTTAACTGATCATTGCATGACGTGTTTGAGCTTGAAAAATGTTTCTGCTTCAACTTGTAACAAAAATCCTTCCTACTTTTCTTTTGTTAAAACTGATTACGAGGCACTCAATAGTCTACTTCGTTTTGAATGCTGGGATAATATACGTAATGAAGATGATCCTTCCAAAGCATACTCCAGTTTTATTGATACTTTAAATAAGTATGTAGAACTATGCTCGAGTTTTGTAAAAAAACGTGAGGCTAAATTTAAAAAACTAAAACCTTGGATATCTTTTAATTTGCTCAACAAAGTAAAAGAGAAAAACAAGCTTTATAGAAAAAAAGTTAAATATCCGAATAATGCTAATATCACTACAGCTTACAAGCAATTATGTAAAGACATCTCTAAAGAAGTTATGTTATGCAAAAACAATTTTTATTTAAACAAGTTTAGTGAGATCAGAGGTGATTCTAAAAAAGAATGTAAATTGGTCAAAGCAATACAAAACAAATCATCTCAAATCGAACAAATCCAAATGATAAAACAGAATGATGTCATCATCACCAATTCCAAGGTCATTGCTGATAAATTTAATGATTATTTTGCCTCTGTTGGTACTAAAGTTGTGTCAGATAATTGTTCTGGACATTCTAATTGCGACTGCTTAGCTTATGAGGAGTCATCCTCTCAGAGCTTTTTTTTTGTTCCCATCACGTCTTTTGAACTGTACAAAATAATTAAGTCTCTTAAAAATTCGAATTCTGACACAACTGAGTGCTTTTCAAATAACTTCGTTAAGAAAATTTCTCTGAACATCTGTGATGTTTTATCTTATTTATATAACAATAGCATTTTAAAGGGTGTTTTTCCTGACAAGTTAAAACAAGCCGAAGTGATACCTCTATTTAAGAAAGGTGATAAAACTTCAATTAATAACTACAGGCCAATTTCTTTAGTTCCAGTATTTACAAAAATTTTCGAAAAAGCTGTAAAAAATAGAATGGTTAAGTTTTTAGAAAAAAACAAGTTTTTTAATGAGGGTCAATTTGGCTTTCGTTCCGGTTTCTCTACTGAGGGAGCCCTCCTGAATTTCTGTTCAAATATATACAACGGTTTCAATAACAGAAATTTAACTGCGGCTCTCTTCGTTGATATAACCAAAGCTTTTGATACCATTGATCATAAACTACTTTTAGACAAGCTGTACAAATGTGGTTTTAGAGGAGTAATGTATACCTGGCTATGCTCTTATTTATCTAACAGAGTGCAAAGGGTCAAAATTAATGGTCAACTAAGCTCTAGTAGTTTTATCTCTGTAGGAGTTCCCCAAGGTTCTGTGCTTGGTCCTATACTTTTTTTTAGTTTTTATCAACTCGCTTCTTTCACAAAAATATCGCAGCAAAGTAATTGCGTTCGCTGACGATATGGCTTGTGCTTTTCAAAGTGATTCTGCTCTTAATCTTTCCGCTGATATTAATCATGACCTGGAAGTCTTAAGTCATTGGTTTAAAATGCATAAAATGGCTATAAGCGATAAAACCAAGATTATGTTTTTTAGTCCAAGTGGTAAGGAAGCTGACTTTGGACCATTCGTTTTTCACTGTGCAAACTGCTACAAATTTAAACATTGTAAAGATATCTGCTACTCGGAAGTAGAGGCACAGACATTTTTTGAGTCACGTTTATGCTCTGCCAAATGTTTTAATATTGAGAGTGTTAAATTCTTTAAGTATCTTGGTGTTTTGCTGGACTGGAAGATGAGCTGGTCGGCCCATTCCGATGCCCTTAAGAAGTATCTTATGGCTGTCACTAGGCAGATTTACATTCTAAATTCATATTGCTCTCGCGATCTTCTTAGGTGTATCTATTATGGCTTAGTTCAATCTAAGCTTGAATATGGCATAGTTTCCTGGGGTGGTGCGTATTACAACAAGTTGTACCCGCTCCTTATTTCTCAAAAGCACGTTATTCGTATAATTTGTAATAAAAGCCGTCATACTAGTAGTTTAATGCTCTTCAGAAGTCTTAAAGTTCTACCTCTGAAACATCTTTATTGTTATAAAGTTTTAAAGTTATTCTTCGTGAGATCAGGCTATCTTTTAAACAGGTGCTCTTCTAGCTATCGTCTCAGAATAAATAATCTAAATCTCGCTTTAGTACCTTCCCACAATCTGCAAATTTTCTTTAATTTCTTTACGGCATCTGCTCCGAGAATTTTTAACAAGTTACCCTATCATATTAGAAGCTTAAGAAATGAATCCACTTTCCTCAAAAAAGTAAAATTATGGCTTTTAGACCTCAACTACAAGGAGATTTGTGATCTACTTGGTGTAATTGTTTAAATTGTTTTATTCTTTTTTTTCTTAAAAATTGGCACTAAATCTTGTTATATTATTATAGTGTTGTTATTATTGCTGCTTTCGCCTCTAGTTCCCTTAGAACTATAGATTGCAGCTACTTTATTAATTCTAAGTTAATTCTGTTAAATTTTGTTACATTTAGTTTATTGTTCTGTATTCTGAATTAATATTGAAATAAATTGAAATTGAAAAATTGAAAAAAAATTGAAAAAAAAAAGTTCACCCTCAAGCCCAACTTCGGACGTACTGTCAAATATAAGGATTCGTTTATAAGCCGAACAACACGTTTGTGGTATAATCTACCAGCCTCTGTATTTCCTAATAATTACAACCTTCAAACATTTAAAGCCAACGCAAACCGGCATCTCCTTCGTTCCTCTCCCATCTTTTCCTATCCGCCCGTGCCCTGAGCATGAGTATAAGGGTATTAATAATCCCTTCGGCGCGCGCGTATTATAAAAAAAAAAAAAAAACTTTTCACTTTTCAACTTCCAGACAGTTTTCCAGCTTCATCTCTGAAAATCCCGGCTTTCTTGCAAAAATATGAATTTTTCCGTTTTCCTGACAAAAACTGTGGCCACCTCTTAGTTCTTTAGTGCTTCTACAGAAGATTCTACTATCGCAGATAGATTTTTTGGCCGGACTGCATCTTCAACGAACAACTTTATACGAGAACGGGCCAAGAACCTATAAGCATTACTATACGAAGGAGAAAGTGGCAGTAGATTGGACACACCCTACGTAGCGAAGACAACTCCATTGCGAAATGCGCCATGCAGTGGATTCCGCTCACCCAGGCAGGCAGAATAGCGGGACGCCCTAGACAGACGTGGCGCAGAACAATTGAGGAGGAATCGAGCTCTTTAGGAATGAGTTGGAGGCAGCTCAAACGCGTTGCAGAACTCCGAACAAGATGGCGCACAGGCGTGGTTGACGCCCTATGCCCCCCGAGGGGTTAAATGATATAAGTAAGTAAGTAAGATAGTAGAAGCTTTCTCGGCTTGCTCAGCCTAGGTATTTAATTTCATTTGCAATGATGCAAGCTAGGTTGGGTTAGGTTAGATTGGCTGTCTGCAGCACGATGCAGACACACTTAGACCAGTGAAGGTCCATTGTGATGCCAAGGATCTACCATTAGACCACTCAGGGACTAATAAAACCAACCGGAGCTTTTGATGAAGCGATGGATGCGATTAGACAGTGTCCGGTGATGACACCGATAACGCAGCTGATCTGTAATCGCTTTAGTTTAACCAACTCGGCACTACGTTTCTGGTCCAGCTTAGGCCAGATCTGCCTCGAAATGTGACACGTAGAGCCACTATCCCACCTAAGGCTTGTCTTGCTAATAGCGTTCAGCTTCAGTAGATGCTTACATGTAGCGAGGGGCATACCAAGGGCTTGCCTATCTGGCAGAATTCTTAGAGTAGTACCCTGTCTAGCGAGTTCGTCCGCCCTACAGTTTGCTGGAATGTCTCTGTGACCTCTGTAAGAGACAAACGGCAGTCTAAGACGGTCTTTGAAGTAAAGGAGCACGATTCCAGGGACTTGATAGCCGCTTGACTGTCAGTGAAAATGCTAATATCGCTGACAGATAATACATTACATTTCAGCCAAGACAGGGCTTCCTTAATCGCCATGATTTCCGCCTGAAAAACATTACAATGATCAGGGAGGCGGAACGAGATGCTCAGGTTGAGCTTATCGGAGAAAACACCACAGCCGACCCCACCCTCGGTCTTAGAGCCGTCTGTGTAGAAGTGCACCAAATTTGCATCATCATGGGGAGAGCCATCCCACTCATCCCATTCAGGGATACTCGTACGGAAGTGTAGGTCAAATCTCAGTTTCGGTGGGGTGTAGTCCGTGTTTTCATGTATGAAGTTGAGAAGATCAAGGATCGAGGAGTGGCCAATGTGATAACTAGACCACTGAGAGGAGGCTTTAAGACGAATAGCCGCACTGGCAGCAGTCTGTCTGCCGAGGATATCCAGGGGTAACAGGTTGAACATAATGTTCAGTGCCGCAGAGGGGGTAGTTCTTAGTGCACCACTGATGCACATGCAAGCGGATCGTTGCACTTTAGCTACCTGAGAGAGGTGAACAGCCCTGTCAAGAGCAGGCCACCAAACGATCACGCCATAGAGTAGTATGAGCTTGACAACAGACACGTAAAGCCAGCGAGTGATTTCAGGTTTCATACCCCAGCTCCTACCTATACCCTTTTTACAGGAATAGAGAGGTACATTGGCTTTCCTTACGCGTTCTAGTAGATTGGCTTTCCAGTTCAGTTTTCTGTCCAGAATAAGACACAGGTATTTTGCATTAACAGTGAAGGTGAGACTGGTGCCATTAATCATAGGAGGGTCTACGAGGGGAACTCTATATTTTCTTGTGAAGAGAACAAGTTCTGTTTTATGAGGGTTAACCCCCAATCCACAATTGAAGGCCCACCTAGTGAGCCGAGAGAGAGCATATTGGAGGATTTCCTTGACAGTGTCTGGGTGTTTGCCAGACGCAGCAATCGCAATGTCATCAGCATAGACAATCACTTTACAGCCTGACCTGTCCAGGTCCACTAGTAGCTCATTCACTACAAGATTCCACAGGAGGGGGGACAAAACTCCACCTTGGGGTGTTCCGCAACAGGAAAGTCTTCTGGCCGATGCTCCACCTAGCTGTGGAGCAAGCTAAACTGAACGTATATTTAAACGGTATTGGGATGGGACTCAACTTTTCCTTCCGCAATATTAAATTTAATTATTTCTGCCTTTAATTATCTGTAGACAGCCACGTTACCCGGGTCTTTCAGAGTTCTTCTATGCTCAATGGTACAGCGCTTTTGGTTATTTCTAATCATGGGTATAAGACACCATAAGCAGTGTTCACATTTTTCCTACAACTAGCGAGCTTTAAATATCGACATCACCTAAGCCAGCGCTTAGCGACTGACTACTTGTCTTCTAGCGACTTTTAGACCTCATTCACTGAGTTTCGGCCTCAGTCTCTTTTTTAGCAATTTCTAGCGAATATTTTTTGATTTCGGTAGATCTTAGTGGCTTTTAGTAAGATTTCTATTCAGGATCTAGTGTATTTTGACTCTTAGGCTGTTCGTCATGTGATCAATTTAGTTGAACCTTTAACTGACTTCATCTGTTCCGAATATGGCGCCGCCAATGACAAGGTAAGTGAAATGGGAGAAATCCACGAATCTTTACCCACAAGATGTCTGAGGGCTTCGTTGTTCGACATCTCAATTTGGTTTCGTTGTAGAAGCTGGTCTATTCTTTGCTTATCGTAGCATGGTTATACTCCTTGTTCTGGTCTTAAATCTTGAAGAGCCACTCTCCGATCATTAAAATGTTCCAGGAAACGAGGCCTTTCATTATGAAGCTTCTTTAAAACCTTTTGGATGCGGTATAAAACTGCAGGTCAGTTCTATAATACACACAACGCGAATGGTTGCCTAAGCTGTTGTGTCTCTACTAGTCCAAACTAAGTTTCAGACTGTCAATAGTTCCCCCACTAATTACTACTCAGATCACCAAATGAATGGCTAATAAGATGCTCGAAACTCGTTAGTACGAATGCCGAATGCAGCCCTAATGCATCCGATGAGCCAGTGAGTTGTAAGCTCGAAACCTAATCGTTTCGGGCGTGTTCCTCCAAGTGCCCCTTTAAGTTCCAGAAAAGTCACTTAAAACACAATAACTCAACCTGCCTTAAAGTCATTGTCCTCACAAACCCACCCCCTCTATTCCCGCATCAATGCAGACCAACGTGCTGAAAATACTCTCACACATTTATCGACTGCCACGCCAACAACAACAACTGACTCTTCAAAATAAATCAGCCATATTGTGTCCATATCGATTGTATGTGTGTTTACCGAGTCCCAAAACAATTTCATCATTGAAAATCGCTTTTGCCTCGATTTAAGTGAATCGCCTGTGCTGACTGCCTGCGCCTAATAAAATAAATTTTTCTCTCTCGCTCAGTTTATCTCGATATCATTTGTAGAATACCAATCGTTATGCTTTTTAGAAAATTCGCATGTTCATTTACCTGTGATTAAATTCCGACTCTCAATCACACCCACCCCCGTTAACCCCCAACAAGCGTGCGAACATCATAATTCAGGACCGCACATAGATATCCATTTGGGATCCTGCCTGCCACACACAGCAGTCGGGTGTTGTCTATGAACCTTAATCTGTAGTAGCGCACACAGTACTCGCCAGCAAACAAGTCAAAAGCGTATAATACACATGCAAATAAAATACACCCGCCGCCGCACCCCCCGCTTTTGAATGAAATGGTACTATTCCTGGTATGGTCTTCAAACCGCCTACACCTATCCCCTCCTACAAATACCATTCACAAATAATTGATGATGATGCCAGCAGTGTCCTTCTCGTACAACAGCTTCCCCTCCCTCGCACTATATCGCTGGCAAGGATTTCTCATGATGATGATGAAGAACTGTATGCATTTATAGCATCACCCACGAAACGGGTCGATCCGTTAAATCGAATATAATATGGTGTGAGCCCTGTTAACTGAGGTGAGTCGATGATGCTATGAGACGGCATGAACTTATGGGCCATGTGCATCCATCCTGGTTGTAGGACTGTAGCAGTCGGTAGCATGTGTGCCGGTTGTGTAGCGTGTACATTGTTGCAGCCATCAGGAGAGACCGAATTTTTGGGAGGTAAGGCGAAGTGCAAGTTGCGCCTACATGTGGTGTTTACTTAGTCCTAGGTCAGAGCGAATTTCGGAGTGCAGCATACGGACGAGTATCGTAACGAAGGGTAGAGGAATGTCCTTTTTTGGAGCTCGGAGTGGTTTTGAAAATTATTTAACCTTTTTACTTTTGCTATAATTGCAATCAGTGTAAGTGGGGAAGGGGAGGCACCCCAAGTGGACAATGAACGAGGCAACGAACCATGTAAAACCTCATTAATGAACAGTTCTGCCTTCTATCAGATCCAGTGAGTAAGCAGAAGGCTTTCAAAAAACGTTTAGTTCTTAGGATATTTGAGAAAAATTCCATGAACATTTCTCAAGTGGTTTGCACGTGGTGATGAAACAGACAAACAAAACGACTAGCGGTTAACAGAAATATAGGTGGAAACGCCCTTAGCCTAAGCTCACACTCGATATGAGCGATATAGATTGAGACCTAGAAGGTGGGGCCAAAGACAATCTAAAACATAGATGAAGGCCTGCAGCAGACCTAATCAGCAACAGAAGCGCAACCCATTCATAGGAGTATGGTCATGATTGAAAAAATGCTGATGCCTGCAACCGAATTGAGAATCGAAGAACTACCTGGCAGCTCTAGCGTAGCCCTGTAGGCCAGTTCAAAACTGTTCGAGGACATCTACAACGTATAGCCGAATAAATGAGTGTTCCCCAATCAATGTGAATAATTTAACGTGTGCTCCTCCATAAGAGTAACGTAGCACTGGGAGATCCATCGCCATATATAGACATGGCTAAGAAGTCCTGGAACGCATCACCTGTAGCATATTGGAAGCAGTAATTGAAAAAGCAGGAGGTTTTAAATGGTTGATACTGTTAGAGAGATCTGTTCCGTCATAACTCTGGACGTCAAGAATGCTTACATCGACTTGGGAATACAAGAAGAAAATTTGAAGAAATGCAGAGCTGGTGTCGAGAGCTTTACGAGCAAAAGAGACGGGGAGAACATCGGCTTCTTTATCGGCAGAACATCGGCTCCTTTTCAAAGAAGAAGAAAGAGCATGCGAAGCGCATGGAGAGCTTATACCGCAGGAACAATGAATAAGAAACCTCGTAGAAGAATCACAGTCGGTGCTGAGAACATGGAAAAACTATTTCTACGGCCTGTATAACGGAGACAAAGACCAACCCAACCCGCTGTCAGGAAGAATGAACCATTCAACATAGACGATGATAGCCAAAATTTCCGTCCACCTGACCAAAGCGAAGGGAGGATAGCAGTATCCAAGCTGAAATCCAACAAGGCTGCTGGACCTGACGGCTTGCCGGCCAAACTTTTCAAGGCAGCTTGGGATGAACTGGTAGAGAGCATTCACCTACTCATCTCTAAGATTTGGTCAGACGAGTGTATGCCTGATGAATGGAATCTCGACATCGTCTGCCTGATCCACAAGAAAGGAGACCCCCTCAACTTCGCCAATTATAGAGACATCAGTCTCGTCAACTTTGCATACAATATCTTTTCTGCGATATTGTACGAACGCTTAAAATCTTTCATCAACAACCTGATTGGCCCTATCAGTGCGGTTTCAGGCCAGAAAAGTTCACCATCTTCACACTTCGACAGATCTTGGAGAAAACCCAAGAAGTCCAAATCTATAATCAACATCTCTTTACTGATTGCTGATACTGATCAAGGCCGCCTATGACAGTATCTATAGAGAAGAGCTATACAGAGCCATGTCTAGTTTTCACATCTCTGCCAAACTCGTTCATCTATGCAGGATGACGATGGAGAACGTTCGCTGCTCCATCAAGGTTGGTTATGACCTCACCAAAACCTTTGATGTCAAAAAAGATTTAGACAGGGTGACGCGCTGTCATTTGATTTCTTTAATATTGTACTTGAAGGGATTGCGCGAAACTCACAAGCCAACTCCAGAGGCACAATCTATCAAAAGTATCAACTGCTTGCATACGCCGACGATAACTTATATATTAATACGTGAACACGAAACTTATCGTACGTTTTTTAAGTATTTATTATAAAGGGAGGGGGATGAAACTTACGTCATTCGAAAGGTACTGTGCCATAGATGTGCAGTAAAAAAAAATCATGTGGGTATGTAAACGTTAAGTTATGTAAACTCCCTCGGTCAAATTTCGATTACACGCGATACTAGTTGATATAGTTGGAAGAACTCAGCGGGCTGTTACCGGTGCGTTTGCAAGTATTGAAGCAGAAGCGGCCAAAATGGGTTTAGTAATAAACGAGTGCAAAACCAAGTATAATACATGCTGTCAACAAGAAGGGACAATCAACACCGAGAAATTGGACAGAATCAGGGTTATCGTGAATAAATTTTCCCTCGGAATTTTTTCTCCGAACAAAAATTAGGTATGTTAAAAAAAGACGAAATAATTCCGCGGAAAATAAATAGGTATCATGTATGCCAATTCGGATGACAACGCAATCGCGATACTTAATTTTTCCCCGATGAATTTTTTCTCTATTTTTGAAGATACCTAATTTTTGTTCGGGGGAAAAATTCCGAGGGATAATCTATTCGCGATAACCCTGAATGTCACAGCAGCTACAACTTCGAGGTAGAAGAGGAACCGATGCTTCTTCGATTTGAACTGCCAAATTGTGTGCACAGTTCGGCAGAGGTCATTAAATCACTGAAGTGGACCGTTGAGTGTCCAGAACGCTGACGCTGGAAAACAAGCACCAACGATTGGCGGCTGCGAATTAATATTGAAATGACTTCTCTTCTTTGCATCCTTTCGATGCAACTCCTATAGGTAATGGATAGTGCTCAGGCTCCTAAGACTACAGTTTACAACAAACCCAACACGAAACTGTAAAATGTTAGGCCCTCGAGAGGTCAGTAGTAGAACCACTGGAAGTTCAACGACCACATTCTGCTAGTAGTTGTCGACGGAAGTCATTTGGTAGAAATTTATCATAAGACTTAAGGACGTAAGTTTTGGAGCAATTGACTTCCCGAATGTATTCTTGAGCCTTGGTTTTATAATTTCTTTGCCGGTAGTGGCAAACAATTTGGTCGCTGACTTTCCTCCGCCGGAGGTGAAACACTTTCTTTTTAGATCCACACAACAGACTTCGTTTGTGGCTCTCAGTCAAGTCCAAATTCCTCCATCCTTCAAGACTGTTTGAGCCGTTGCCAAAGTGTCATAGTTTGGTGATTATGATCCAGTGATTTGGGCGTTAATATCCTACGTCTGTTGAGCATCACCCGCAGTACAATGGAACTTGCTTAAAACATTACAAAAGCCGAATAAACCTAGTGAACTTTGGGATGAGAAAAATCCACTTCAAACAATTGCTTAAGCAACTGGTAACCTTAAAGCACTCTTCATGGAGATCCACTGTGGGGATTCTTTTTGCACTTTCTTGAGTAGTCTTTAGTGTGTGCGTTCTCTTTTTTTTCCCTCCCCGTTTTTAAGTTCAAATCAGCGTTACGCCCCATTTTACTGTGCTAATCAAAGTGGCAATCTCGTACAAAGCGTCTGAAGAGCCATGCTTCCTCGAACTCCACATGCCAACTTCTAGTGCTCCCCGCGTAGATTAAAGGGCTGCCATGCGCGCCAAATATTTGCTGTTCGACTCCTTTCGCCCGAATACAGGTTTGAATCCATAAACTCTCACACTTCACCCTCTGAGGGAGCCGGGTATCCTAGTCGGGATGGTGTTGTTGTACTTTGTAACCACCACATACTCATACTTTGCCATGGCTCACTTGGCGTAGAGGGTTTTTTTTTTTCTTTGTTTGCTCCTTTTTCGTTTGGTTTGTGTGCGGCGCGCATTGTTTCATAATATGGATGTGGGAAACGGAAAAGCTTTTATAAAAATGTAATAAAAATGTTTTCTAGCTGAAGTTGTTGTTGTTGCTGCTGCTGCTGCTGCCGGTGATGGTGGTGGGAGGATGGTTGATATTTTCCTGGCGTTTTCCTATTTCCGACAAAATTACATACGAGTGTGTGAGGATTTAAGGAAAAGGACGATAAGGGAGAATATGTGTGACAATCAGGGAAAAAAGTTGGAGGGATTCTTTTTATTTTGAAAATTTATTGCATTTTCGAGAAGAAATTTGTAGACGAAGGCGAGGAATTTCGTCTTCCTTTTCCTCTCTCTGCCTGTTGGTTCTTGGATTGCTTTAGCTGATTGATTAATCGTTGCGAGACATTAATTCGGGTTGTACGATAGAGATCCAACGAGATACAAGGAAGGAGTTAGATAGGACAATGTGATAGGTATTCACAGCTTCTGTGTATGTGGTACCGAAAAGCTAGAGCTACGATGCATGATGCTTTCAAATCGATTTTGCTTGGGGGCGACGGAAAATGACTGTTACAAAATACAAATATTTGGCGCAACAGCTCTTTAAAGTGCCAGGGCCTAGCTTCTCGCAACCACTCATGTTGTGTGCGTTATATTTTTCACACGAATAGAAGGGACCTACAATTTAATACCGACTCCGAACGGCGATTTGAGAAGCTTTTTCGTGACAACAATACTCTCGGATGTTTGTCAGACGCTCGCGAGAGGTGGGACCGTGAAAAAACTTGTTGGTGTTTTCTGGGATTCGAACTTGGAACTTCATGCGTAGTGATCCGACACACTAACCACTTACGCCACGGAGCCCACAAATGAAAATGACTGTTGCCTCTATCGTGAATAGAACTTATAGCTTAGTGCTCCAAAACCATCATTTAATGAATAGATTTCGTCGCATCTGATGGCTTCCCCGTGAACATTGTGCAAGCAAGACACGATTAGGGTACAATAGTCGGTAAAAGTAGAAACTTCGACTTCGACCACTTTGGAATAGATAGAAATAAAGCTGGTCAATGAATAGATCCCTGCGGCACTTCAGCATTAACAAAGGTGTCGGAAGACACACATTCGACAATTGCAAATAATTTGTTCTGAAGAAAGTCTTCCATTCATCAATAGAAAACTTCTGACAAGTCCAAGACGACGGCTCTTTATTTCTTTTGTTGTTGCATGGTTGATGTCCATATGTGACTTATTTAGTTAAGCTGGTGGGAAATGCTCTAGTGTTTTAAGTTAATTTCTACATGTGTTTTGTGTTTGTGTTTCTCTTTCTTTTCTTCAAAGGTGCTGAAACGAAAGAGTGGAGTGGATACACTATAATCGATGTATCATCGGCAAACGCGAAAGGAACGCTTTGTATAAAGACTCGCAACAGTTTGTTCGTTTAGATTGCAAATAGTAAAGGACCTAGATCCTGACCTAGTGGTATACCGTGTTCTGTCCCCTGTCGTCGTTACATACTTCTTAGGCTCCACTGTTTCTGAATGTTTCTGTCAGCTATGTTAATAAGTTCATTGACGAAGAAGTATTTTTATAGATGCATAACGGCAAGAACCCTGGAGTGGAATCCTCTAAGGTGATCATCACCTTTTTGCGATAGTTTTACGGAGAGCTAACAAAGTGTGATCATCAATTTTGACTGCCAAAAGTGTGACTATCAACTATCACCTTAGAGGATTCCACTCCTGTGTCCAGTCTATGGCAAGAAGAGATCCCTTTCTTTGGATAAGCTTAGTCGTAAAAATACACAAGTCGTATCTAAAGAAATTGAATCAGTCCGATCACTTTGCGATCGATTGTCCTGTCCTCGCAGTTGAAGAATACGGAACCACTCACATAGGGCATGGACCTTTGAGCTCTCTTTCTCTTCAGGTTAGGAAGCAGAAAGTAGTCCCTGGGCGCCAGGTCAGGAGAATAGGGAGGCTGGCACTTAGAAGCCACAATCCTTCATTGCGCTCAGTGCCAAGTGCGACTCTAGTTGCTGCACTGTCGCCCAAAAAAGCACACCATGCTGGAGCTATAGTGTCGAGTAATTTTGTAAGCAAACTGGCCCGCGATATCGCTTTTATGTGGTAATCCCAGAAAACAGAGCCCATGGTCTTGCTGGCGGCACTGGGTTCAGCTATAAACTTGATGGAGCCATGACTTCCGCGCCGCAATCAAAGCGCGCTATGTTGTTTAATCTTCGTGTTGCAGTGGTGAACCCAAGTTTTATTGCATATCACAATGCAAAAGAATATGCGTACATATATCTAGAAATTCATTCACAGCGGCTAGTCAAAAAATATTTGGCGCAACAGCTCTTTAAAGTGCCAGGGCCTAGCTTCTCGCAACCACTCATGTTGTGTGCGTTATATTTTTCACACGAAGCGGCTAGTCGTTGCAGTTGTTTCGACCGTCAGAATTCTGGGCACCCCATAGCAACTGACCTTCTTCATGCCTAATTGTTCGTGCTAGATCCGCAATACACTTTCAGTTGAAATGTTTACAGATAACGTTCGTTGTATCAGCTTTCTGGAACAATCAGGAAAGACTCTGCGAACCATGTGCGGTACTAGAACTTTAGAAAAGTATCCGCACTTTAATTTGCAACCGGAAGGTTTAAATCAATTATAGGCGAAGATTGGTTCATTGAATTCAATTGATTTTTGCTATCAGATGTCGCTGCTGTAGGTTGGTGGTGGTTTAAAGTTATGACATGTTTTTAGTAATCGGATGGATTAGTAAGACTATGGGGCGAAAGTCATGAGAAGAACTAATAGAATTTTGTTGGACCCACACATTAAGAAGTCTATGCGCATACATATAAAACCCACAAACATTTTCAATAGACCGAGGCATATTTTACCTACATAGTTTTAGTCAACTTTGGATGGGTTTTAACTTTAATTCTTTACGAAATTGCATCGCGAAGCCTTGTCAGTCTAATTACGCGCTCATCGCAGAACTATTGTAGTTCCACCACAATAAAACAATTCGGCTTACGGACTTTCATGGTGAGGTATCAAAATAAGGAATGAAGGTTGCCTATGGCGAAGACTGGACTTATCAACTAGAGATTATATTTATACTTCCACGCACATGGACCAATTTTCTCCCAACTGAAGACGTTTCGCAACCTTCTCGCTTTCGAATGAATTACACAAAAGACACGACTCAACCATGAAAAAGTTTGCCTTCCCAACGACTTTGACAGAGTATGTCCACTCCCTTGCCATTTCTACGAGGCCATTACAGCACCTCTTCAAAGGTACCTTTGGCAAAAGAAAAAAAAAAAACAAAAAAACAAAACAAACAAAAAATCCCCATAAAGCTGGTCCAAGCCATCGTCAGGAATATAATACGAATTCATGGCGATAAAAATTCATTCCAACCTCTCGCCAGATATCGCCCAATCCTACACCCCATTTACAAGGACTCTATCAGCGGCGCTCATCGAAGCACAACCAACTGCCTGTACCCCGCCCCAAACCTCTACCAAATGACGTCGACAGCTTAATGATTATCACGATGAGCAAAGCGAACTTCCAAAGAACAATGTCAATACGAGAAGAAGGCAAAGAAGATAGCAACGTGCGGCAAAATAAAGAGGAAAATCATAAAAAGAAAATAAAATTAAAATAAAAGAAGCCACGCAAAATGAACTGAGAAAATTGCGCGTCGTTCCATTCACGCGACTCCCCCTATCCCCACCCTAGTCATAACTCCGCATATCCTTTCAGGAATAGGAAAACCACCTCTCGCACACGGTTTAGAGGAGTCTTCTCTTGACTGCTTCCTTCCTATTAAGTTTTCACGCTTTTCTCGTTCTTACTATATATGTGTGTTTTCCTCTCTGACAAAAACGCGTTTCTATACATGTAGTCGTTGTCGTCGTCCTACAGGAACTGAAAGTGCAAATGGAAAATTACAGGACAGGATAAGATGATAGAGCGGCAGAGACGCTGGCAAAAAATATTTAACTCTCGACTTTGCCAGCGAAAAGAATAAAAAAAAAAAACAATAAGGACGACTGAGATCCATCGAACAGAAAGGAACCGTTTTTCACCCCTCGTGCAAGTCATAACGAGGACTAAGGACGTTGACGGTTAGGAGAGAAGAGTTTCCTTCCTCCTTTTAGGCACTGACACCGCATAATTCCTGTTGTCGCTGCTGCCTCCTCCTCGCGAAGGACTCAGGCGGAGTTCGGTTGTATGTGGCCCAGTCAGGCAGGCATTGCTCTTCCGTAACTGACTAGGAATTAATAAAAAAATAAAAAAAACCAAAGAGAGTGGCATGGCAGTGGATATAATTTTTTTTTTTTTTTTTTGAGAAGAGAGTGAGAGAAAAAAATCGCTTTTGTAACTCACAGACATCTGTCGCGTGCTTGTGTGTAGGTAAGTAAGCAGTGGCAGTAGCAGGCAGCACAGTATGGAAACAGGATAAAAAGGATGATAAGGAACGATGATGATGGCATGTCATACGTATGGATTTCAATATCCTGGGGCTTTGAAAGGATTTGTTATGCGGCCGGGTTGTGTAGTCGGTTTGTCAAATCGAAAATGTCGAAGGTGGTTTTCAATATTTGATATGAGAGGCAGTCGGTCGGTGGATGGAGTGAAAGAAATTCACTTTTCATCAGTGGAAAAGCTATAAATATGTTATTAAATAAAATAGAAGGCGCTTACAAGTGAAAGATGGCTGCAATGTACATAGACCTATTCTACGCAGGGAATGTATTGTACATATGGGAAGTTAGTGATGAGAACAATTTTAACAGACGCTCCTGGAAGAAGTTTTCATTTGACAGCATCTATTGAGCCAATAACCTGGATCATACATACATAAGTCCAAGGAGAGGAAAAAAATAATTTGAAGGAAGAGTAGGTATCTATATTCTTTATATTCACGAATAGGATTACACTTCGTTAGTAATCTATTGGCAACGTGACTGGGATGTGCGGATGGGGTAACTTAAATAGTTATTCCCATCCATACAACCCAGTCACGGCTAACAAAGCGCACAACCCATGATGACAAGACGACAGAAACGGGCCTCGGATATTGCCAAACCTGGTAAACCAGGGTATCCTTTGGAGCCAGGCCTGAAGGGTGTCAGTATGCGAGCGCGTCTGGTGGTCGGCCTGTCCCGCTCGGCAGCCGGCCGGGTCAAACCCGAAATGGCTACGAGCTTCCTTCCAATGGTCACGCGAACCATTACAGGAGATAAGGGGTGAGCACGCTGTGCACCGATAGGGGCACAGATGGACTCTGAGTTTCGACAACGGCATCGACTTAGGATAGGCACATGGAACGTCTCATCGCTCACAGGGAAGGATCTTGAGCTTGTTGGGGGGGGCTGTTAAAAGTCGACTAGATATAGTTAGCATCTCTTCAACAAATCAGAGACGTTCTAAAACTGTGGACCTTTCGGATGGGTGGAAGCTCTTCCTGTCAGGAGTCGCACCCTCAATGTCTGCTCGGGCGGGAGTGGGGATATTCACAAGTCCCAGGTTGACAGACAGAGTATTGGAGTGGATACCATTAGGAGGGAGAGTCGCGATCTTAAAGCTCAAGCTTGAAAGATCAACTCTGGCATTGGTGCAGACGTATGCACCGAACCTTCAGTCAGAGTATGCAGCTTTCTTAGATAAAGTTGATGCTACCATTGAAAGGTTGCAGATATGGATTCTTTTGTCCTGATGGGTGACTTCAATGCTCATGTGGATGTAGATGTTATGACATGGGGGAGTGTGATTGGGAGGAACGGTGATCCTGATCAAAACGCGAACGGAGAGAGGTTGTTGGATTTTTGTTGTCGAAATGGCTTATCCATCATGAACACTATCTTTCCACACAAGGACATTCACAAATACACGTGGTACCGTCAGAATCTTCAGCAGAAGTCGCTGATCGATTTCTTTGTGGTACCATCGTGTCTGAAGAGAATGGTTTGTGATGTTCGCGTATTGAGAGGGGCCGAACTGTCAACTGATCATCACTTAGTGCTGTGCAAATTGTATCTTAGCGAGAGAGTGCCTCCCCTACCAAAGCGTAAACCAAGGATGGTTACACGCATACGTTGGGAGAGGTTACAGGACAGAAAGGTTTGAACGAATTCCAACTGTTCCATCAAATGTAGAGGAAGAATGGCAACTGTTTTCAACAGCGGTTATTGCCTCTGCGGGAGATGTTTGTGAAGTGAAGCGGCTTGGTGTGGCGACTGGTGGTGAGAAAAGGACTGCTTGATTTAAAACGCCCGGAGTTCAAGAAGCCATCAGAGAGAAGGTGAGAACCTTTAAGGTGTGGATTCACTTGGGGAACTCCGATTCTCGAAATCGGTACACTGAGGCGCGAAGAACTTGCAAATTAGCTGTGAAAATAGAGAAAGAACAGTCTTGGAAGGAGTTTGGCGGGAAATTGGAACGTGACCACAGATCTGCAAATAAAGTCTTCTGGCAGACCGTCCGCTGACTCAGAGGAAAAAGGTTGAATATCGTTGAAGGAGTCAAATCCAAAGACGGTATACTTCTTTCCAATGAGGAGGAATTCTTACGCAGACAGAGCGAGCACTTTTCAGAATTGCTCAATCCCGAATAGGGCACCGAAGATGACAGACCTATGGTCGAGAGTAGGGCGGAAAGTAGTCCTACGGAAGAGGAAGTAACTTTGGCGATCAAATCGCTAAAAGCTGGCAAACCTGCTGGTGTGGGTGAAATTTGGCCAGAAATACTCAAGGCTTTAGGTAAAGAGGGAGTGCAATGGCTCTCGCGTGCCATTAAAGTGGCCTGGGAATGCGGTGATTGGCAAATGGGGGTGATAGTTCCTCTTTTTAAAAGGAGACAAAAGAGATTACGCCAACTATAGGGGTATATCTCTTTTAAGTCTCCCTGGAAACGTATTCGCTAAGGTGCTAGAAACGCGTTTCAGAGCTGTGGTTGAGGACAGTTTGGGGGATGAGCAGTGTGGTTTTCGTCCCGGTAGAAGCACAACCGACCAGTTGTTCACTCTCAGAATGGTTCCTGAGAAGGCCTGTGAGTATGCTAAACCTGTCTACACTTGTTTTGTGGATTTGGAAAAAGCATATGATAGGGTTCCTCGCGGCAAACTCTGGAGTGTTCTGCAGGAGTATGGGATTGATGGTTCCCTGTTAAGGGCGATTCAGTCTTTATATACAAACTGTAGAAGCTGTGTTCGGATAAACGGTGTTAAATCAATAACTTTCACTGTGGGCGTTGGACTCCGTTAAGAGTGCGTTTTGTCACCTCTCCTCTTCATTGTATATATGGATTGGATGTTGCAGCGCAGCCGTAGCGGGGAATTCTTCGAAGTGGGAGACCTAAGGATTAGTCATCTGCTCTTTGCGGATGATTTGGTCATCCTTGGGTCCTCTCAAACCGAACTTCAGCGCGCACTCGAAAGGTTTGAAGCCGTTTGTGATGATGCTGGAATGAAGATCAACGTGAACAAGTCAGAAGTAATGGTTGTTTCCAAAAAACACATTCAGTGCACTCTGTATGTTAGTGGAGTTCCACTGAAGCAGGTGGATAAGTTTAAGCACCTCGGGGTCGTATTCACGAGTGATGGGAATAGCAATGCCGAGTTATCCTGTAGAATTGGTCAGGCTGGATCAATTTCGAGAGAGCTTGGCCAATCTGTTATAAGGAAGGCCTAACTTAGTGTTCAAGCTAACCTATCGGTTTTTAACTCGGTGTATGTTCCAACTCTTACCTATGGTCATGAAATTTGGGTAGTGATCGAAAGAATAAGATCGCGGATACAAGCTGCCGAAATGAGGTTCCTTCGCGGTGTTGCTGGAATAACTCGTAGGGATCGAGTGCGCAGCACCAAAGTACGCGAGGCGCTCAATGTTGAGCAGCTACTTCTCCGAACGGAACGATCTATGCTTCGATAGCTTGGTCACGTAGTGCGTATGTCCCCAGACCGGCTTCCAAGACGCACCATGGTTGCCGTACCATCAGGTAGGCGACTCCGCGGAAGGCCTAGAAATAGATGGTTGGACCAAGTCCGACATCTCTCCTGGAGCCGCCTAGGTATTCCTCCTGATGAATTGGGGTCAATGGCGGAGGATCGAGAAGGATGGAGAGTCCACCTGACCATCCTACCCCCGCGACCCTCATGAAGGTAAGCGTGCCATTGAAAATGTATGTATGTATGTATGTAGTAATCTGTTGTTGGACAAGACCTGTTCTTTATTATTATTAGATCAAAGGAGAGATACCACAACTTTTTTTGTTAAAGGAAACACAAATCTCAGAGGACTTAGACTCCGCTCAATTGTATTACCAGGCAGGAACCTATATTTGGTGCAGTGGTTGGAAAAACTTCGATGATATTCATTTTCCTTTTTATACTCTGGTGGCTGATGATTGCTGTTCCCCACTGGACTGGGGCTTGCACGTCGCCGATATTTTTTTTATTGGACCTTTACATCTCAACTCAAACGTATTGAGTACACGGACGATGTACCTTTACTCTCCCACTGAATAATGAACCTCAACTAAACGGGAGGCAGGTGTCGTCGAACCTAATATAAAAACGATAATCGGTAGAGAGAGTAGAGCTTCCTGTATCTTGGGATTATTGTCCCGGCCGATACGAACAAGATATACACCCTTATCCTAGAATCCGTCAGGGCGGAAGTTTCACAGAAAATCGAAGGTCGACATTATTGAATCCAGGGAGTGAATTATTTCTGTTGCAAGAATATGTTTTGGATATCATTTAAATATATTAATATATATACAATAAAATAAGAACATAATACACATTATACATACGTATGTCCATGTTGCAAAAGGCCACCAGAAATTGTTGGAGAGATTATTAAACTTTTCAACAAAAATTGAATTGAATAAAAAAAGGACCACCGCTCAAGGAAGAAAGCAGAAAGGAAGAGGAAAAACTGTTGTCTGAAAAAGGATTTCGAACCAAAGAAACATTCTAAGGATTCTATGGCCCAGCCGTATCTTTAACGAATATCTTTACCAGGGAACGGGTCAGCTACATTCATCCGACAATGGAAGTGACAGTGGATTCGTCATATATTACGTTTCATAGGCAACTATGCGAAACAATGGACCCCGTTAACTTAGGATGGCCGAAGAGCCAGTCAACAGAGAGGTATATGGCGCAGAATAGTTGAGGTGGATTTACGGCAAATCTGAAGAAGGCGGCCAAATAGTGTCGCTATTAGACTATCTAAGACATTCGTCAAAGATTCTGTTTGATTGAAGAAGTATGGTAATAAGTTCTCTTCTATAATTCTTTTACGATAACCTAAAATGGAGCCCGGAACTGCAGCGACTTAGAAAAGAATTCAGAAAGCTTCTGAATAGGTCTCTTAAGACAAATTTAGAAGGTGACTGGGATCTCTTTAGATCGAAGCAAAAAGACTATAAGAAGTTAATTAGTTTGTCGAAAAGTGCTTCTTATAGAGATTTTTGCGAAAAGATCGAGACACTCGGTGAAACCAGTAGGTTGGTTAAAGTCCTCAAAAGAGGTAAACCGACCAAACCGGAGTCACTCAGACGGTCTGATGGCAAGTTTACTGAGACAAAAGCGGAAACTTTTAGTCTTCTGCTGGAGACTCACTTTCCTGGCAATCGGATAATCACTAGGTCGCAGCATGGCCCGCTTACCCAGGCTGAGCTTGATCTAAGTCAGAAAAATCGGCGCAGCTGGTATATTGCATCAGCGGTGGTAACAGATGAGGCCAGCAAATATGCTGTGGCATCTTTTGATGGTTTCAAATCACCTGGCACCGATGGAATATATCCAGCTATGCTGCAACAGGGTATAGATCAGCTTAGCGCTGGCATATATTCCTACACCTTGGCGGACAGTCAGAGTAGCTTTCATACCGAAAATT
This sequence comes from Brachypalpus laphriformis, assembly GCA_945910035.1. Taxonomy (NCBI): domain Eukaryota; kingdom Metazoa; phylum Arthropoda; class Insecta; order Diptera; family Syrphidae; genus Brachypalpus; species Brachypalpus laphriformis. Next base: position 110,811,813 of record OX246753.1, on the reverse strand, counting down.
GATAAGGAAGACTATTCGCTCCCTAAGAGCTTCAGACCCATAAGTTTGACATCCTTCTTACTGAAAAGTATGGAGAGACTGGTAGAATTTCACGTGCGCAAAGTTGCTTTGAAACTGCATCCACTATCGGAGATGCAGCATGCCTATCAGCGTGGGAAATCCTGTGAGACCGCACTTCAAAATCTAGTGGCCAGAATTGAATGCGCGCTTGATAGGAGAGAATACGCGATGGGTATCTTCATCGACATTGAGGGTGCTTTTGACAATGCGACTTTTGACTGCATGTGCGACTCTGCCAGACAACACGGGGTAGATGAAACATTAGTGTTGTGGATTAAAGCAATGCTAATGAATAGAACTTTGGTAGTGGATGCGGATTGTGGCCAATATGTTATGACAGGGGTAAACAGGGGCTGTCCGCAAGGTGGCGTTCTGTCTCCACTGTTATGGTGCATGGTGGTCGACTCTCTGTTGAACACTCTAAATAGTTCTAACGTCTACGCTCAGGCATATGCGGATGATGTCGCCGTACTTTCGGTCGGGCCATGCCTGGCGACGGTTTGTGCTAACGCGCAGGCGGCGCTAGACATGATCGATGAATGGTGTACTAGGAGTGGGCTTTCGGTGAATCCTCTTAAGACTGAGATTGTTCTTTTTACGAGAAGGAGGATTTTGACCGGTCCGACTCAGCCAGTACTAAAAGGCGTCACCATTCGCATTTCCAATGACGCAAAATATCTGGGAGTGATTTTAGATAAGAAACTTCATTGGTCCAAACACGTCGAGTCGAAAACATCCAAGGCGCTCTCAGTCTTCTGGCAGTGTAAGGGTGCTTTTGGCAAGACTTGGGGCTTATCACCGAATAAGGTTCTCTGGATCTACACGGCTATGATAAGACCATTCCTCGCATATGCGTTGGTTGTTTGGTGGAAGGGGCTCTCGTGTAAATATGTGGTTGCACGATACTCCAAAGAACGGCTTGTCTCGGCTGCTCGGGAGCTTTCCCGAGTACGCCTGGTACTGCTCTAGACGCTTTGCTGAACTTACCTCCCCTTGATACTTATATCATGGGTTGCACTATCAAAGCCATCCATCGTCTTAGGCGGGGCGGTTTTTGGTATACTCCACACTGGAACTTTGATGGACTTGCGCGACACTTATCTTACGACTCCTGTCTTATGGATATGCCGTCTGATGCAATGACACCAGAACTTCAGCTGATGCGCAAATTCAGAGTCGACTTTCCTTGTGTCCAGGACTGGCTTCGGTCAGAGTCTGAGCCGGGAATGGAATGTAGTCGTATTTTCACGGATGATTCCAAAACCAGTCAAGGGTCTGGCGCTGGTGTCTTCGTGGAAGTCGACAACATTAGACTTCACTTCTCGTTAGGCAAATATGCGTCTGTTTTCCAAGCGGAAACTTATGCAATCCTAATGGCCATGAACTATGTTGTGAAAAACAGGTGGAAGGGACGTAGCATTTGTGTCTGTAGTGACAGTCAGGCTGCGCTTAAGGCCTTGCTTAACCCTTTAACCACTTCCAAAATAGTTCGTGAAACCAAAAACTCTTTGAACTCGGTCGCAAGGCTGAATTCTCTGTCTCTTATCTGGGTCCCAGGTCACACTGGGATCTTGGGGAACGAGATCTCCGATGAGATTGCTAGACAAGGCTGAGAGGAGGCTTTCTCAGGTCCCGAACCCGCGTTGGGTCTTCCAGCGTTCTCGGTTAGGGCTTCCATTGACGATTGGGTCTCTCACGAGCACAATTGTGTGTGGCAGGTTGCAGGTTGACTAAACGCATGCTCCCGGACGTCTGTAAGAAATCAGCAGCATTCTTGCTGTCTCTCAGCAGAAAAGACTGTAGACAACTTATCGGCGTCTTGACAGGCCACTTCGCTTTTACCAACCACCTTAACGTGTTAGGCTTAAGTGACACTACAATCTGCGACGCTTGTGGAGAGAGCGACGACACCGCGGAACATTATCTCTGTGAGTGTCCGGCCTTTGCTCGTATCAGGTGGCAGATCTTCGGTGCGGATGTGGTGAGTGCTGGTACTGTAAGCTCCTCATCACTGAAGTGCTTGCTTGGCTTTCTTCGAAAGTCAAGGAAATTTCAATAAAAGTGTTTCCTATCCCGACAAAAAAAAAAGAAAGTGGTTTCGCAGTATAATAAAAGAGTTTCCGGTTGTGTCCGTTTGACAGTGTCTATACTTTTTTTTTGTCAACAAGATGGGTTTTTCGAAACAATACCTCCTGATATCTTGAAAAATTGGAATGTCCTCTCTGTGCGGCACATACGCGTACATAGTTGAGTGGTAGTGGAGTGTAACTACGTAGGATAAGAAGTTATAGAGCGTATCCTTCCAACTGAACCGCGCATACCATTCCAAGTCAAGGTCGTACACACGAGCATAAGCTTTATAGATTGTAGCCAAACCTATAGGAATGGAAAACGTTTGCAGCTTTTAAGGAATCTGAGGCATCTAGCACCACCTTTCAGCAATGTGCTGATACAAGCAAATTTCTAATCATTTAATTCTTTTTTTTTTTTCTTATTCAGTACTTAGATGCTGAATCACTTTCATTTAGTTCATTTATTGTTTATTTTGTCGTACTGCCACGTCTACTTTACTCTGGAATGTAAGCTTAAGAATACGTTTCTTATAAATTTCCATTCATCCAGCCACCCATCCTTCCTCATAATAACGTCGAAAAATGTTTTTACATTACGATAATCTTCAGATAACCGAAAATCTCACCTAATTACTCGTATATGGTGCCTCTTGAATCTGGAATAGCCCCACTTTACTTAAAGTTATGGTGATGGAAGAAAATAGGATACCAAGACTAGCGCTTTCACATATGCTACCGACTAAAGGAGAATTTTGTTGAGAAGCGCACTTCAATCTATCGCTTGCGTGCAATGCGCAGTACATGCGGCTTAAGCTAAACTTAAAGCTTTGTTACAGAAAATGGGACGCAAAATGTATGATGACAGCGTTTATGAAGCCTGGTCATGACATAGAGAATCACTTTTTAACTGAAAAAAAACATACCTCTAGGCTGACATTACGATCTAAAAATAAGCACTATCTTCAAGATAAGAAGAGAGCTGATTTTCTTCTTCCTATTTCGACGAGGTTATGACCCGAAAACAAGGGATCATAACCCTCCCACTTCATCGCATTTCTACTGATCCGCCTGTGGGGTTCGCCCCTCAAGAGGAGAGCTGATAAACCTTTTTTTTTTCTTTTTTTTTTTTTTGAGGGTAGGAGAAAAATTTTCCATAGACACTATGAGAACAGCAAGCGCGTGCTCATAGTAGTGCGAGATTCTTACTGACTAAAAAAACACCACCCTTCGATATAAATTTGTTAGATATCGCAACTAAGTAATGACTTATCAAGCAATTTTTCTATCACGAAATAAAAACTTTTGGCAAGTTACTTTCCACTGAAGCATCCTGCATATTCCGCAATCTAGACGCGGTTAATCATTATCTCGCCAAATCCAAAGGTTTCGTCCTTTGTAGTCGGCGCAATAAATTGCTCTCATCTAAAATGTGTAGGATTGTATTGTTGACATACATCCGATTAGACGGTTTCTATGCTTTCTTGCTTCTAGTTTCAGCTTTGATTGTCGGAATTCCGAGATCCCTGTGGATATCGTCGTTTCTACTATACCACGGTGTTTGGACAATTTCTCTTAGCACTTTATTTTGAAAACTTTATAAAATATTTGCATTTGTTTTCTTGGTACAACCCCAAAGTTGTATACTGTAGGTCCACACCGGCTTTAGCACTTGCTTGTATAAAAGCAGTTTGTTCTCAGTACTGAGCTGGGAATGTTTTCCGAGTAACCCGTACATTTCTCTATATTTGATTTCGAGTTCTTTACGTTTCATTTTCACGTACGAATTCCATTTCAGCCTTGCGTCGAGTGTCATTCCCAGGTATTTGGCCTCGTTTGCAAAATGTATTCGGGCCGAGTTTAGGAAAATTGGCAAGTTATTAGTTTTCTTGTAAGTGAAATTCACATGAACAGATTTAGATTCGTTGAGGGCGATCCGCCAGTCCCTCGTCCATTCATTTACATTATTCAGTGCGTTTTGCAGTTTTGCAGTCGTTTTTTCGATTGTTTTACCTACTGCTAGGATAGCGGTGCCATCGGCAAACGTAGCAAGGATAGTGCCATCTTCGTTCGGTATATCATGAGTATATAGCAAATAGAGAAGCGGCCCAAGAACGCTTCCTTGCGGTACGCCGGCCGAAATTTCCTTGAGCTCGGAGTATTCGACTCCGTGTCTAACACGAAAGAGTCTATTCCCGAGATATGATTCTATGCTGATAAACCTGAATTATATTCCACATCACACAGAGCTTCCTATCCTTCATCCTAGGATTTCCTTGATGCTTGTACAATATTAACTTCTGAGGCGTGTTCATTTTCTATTTTTTTTTCCTTTTCAGTTCTTCCATTTAGGTACATATATGGTAATATTGGGGCCAAATCGTATCTCCCGTGAACGTACAACTCGTAACGTAATTTGTATTGTGATGTTGGTAGATCTAGCAACAAAATACATACAAATTACGTTACGAGTTATACGTTCACTGGAGAGACGATTTGGCCCCTGATCTTTCGAATATGGCGAGGCAGAATGATTGCGATAACAAAAATGTACAATATAACAATCATCCCTCTGTCTTCTGCATCTCGTATTTACTCGTTCTTACACTAAGGACTGCTGGCAATCTAAATAACGAATTCTTATTTATTTGCACAACGGATGATATATAAGCACCAGGTTACAGTACTCTACTACAGAGCTAAAATACCTAAAACAACCGAAACACTTAATTACACAATCCGCCTGAGGCTAAAAACAATAAATGTCCCATCTTGACAACCATTCTAATGCAAGTCTATACAGCAAACCGCACTTCGACACAACGACGCCGCCGCTGCTTGCCACCCCAAATAAACTCCGAAAATACATAACTGTAGGCCCATGCCTGACTGCGGACATACGGAAGTTTATTGCTCAAGGACAAGGATTCATTCTAAATTTTAGAGTAATTGAAGTAACTAAGTGGATTACAAGTTCACCCACACACACACACCCCCGCACCCCACCAAAGGCAAACCCGGTTTCTAATGGAAAAATATGAAAACATAAATAATATATTGCTTCCTTCGTCCCGCATTGACTTTCCGGCAAATTCAAGGACTAAAAACTAATTCGCCCTCCAAAGCAAAGTAATAATAGAACGAACGCCAAGCAATCCTTACATCCCATCTAGCGAACAGCTCTTCCTTGCCTCACAAAAGGACGAAACGAGCGAATGGTGATACAAAAAAAACACACACAACCCACCCCAATTTGCATTCGAGCTGCTCTCATTCTCCCTTTGACTTCGGAGCGCGCTTTGATCCCCTCGGGCAAACTTTGAGCAGCAAAACATTCTTCTCTCTAACCTGAACCGCATTTATTTTCCCAAAGTGGTTCCACTATACAGCACACCAACGCAAGGATATCGGGCGGAGCCTCGTTCCGTGAAAAACGAAAACCGAAAAAAATGCAAAAATAATAACGACCAACAATGCAGTCGAGTCTCGAGATGGGTTTGGGGTGAAACGAAACCCCTTTCGACGGAGGAAAAATTAATTCTAATTTTTCAACGGTGTATTATTGTTTGTTTCGTCCTTATTCAAAAGATTTCACCTTTTCTTTTCGCTTTAATTCCTCATCCATTCCGGGGGCGACAAATTCTCCGTGTCGTGCCGGGAAATTGTTGAAGTTTTTCGCTTAGTTAAGGACCTGCAGCGGCATTAGTGTAATTACACGAAAAGGATTCAGACTCGGACTAGGTGTTTCTTTCTTCAAGGAACTAGGGAATCATTTATGTTTACGAGTATGTGTGTGTGTGCTTCTTTTTAATGTCAGAGGTTATGGGAAACGAATTTTTTTTTCTATTGTGTAACATGTCTGTGGAAGAGGGTGAATAAATTTGGTCTCTCCCGGCTATCGACAAATGGAGTGACAGTCTTTCAATCAGTACGCAACGTAATTTAAAATCAATTTCGGAGAAATGTACTTCCGTCTTCGGGGGTCTGTGTGTACTGTGCCCGCCGCGCCACAGTCACATTGATATCTTGTCGCGACAAAACGCTCGTAAAATGGGAAAAACGAAATTCTTAATGAAGGAGAAAACAATTGTAAAGTGAAATACCTAGGAGCATTTTTTTTTTTGCTTCTTGTTTCAGGGAGGAAAAGGTAACGATATAAATTTTGGAGGAGATTTAGAGAAAAGATAGGGCGACGAAAATGTCCGGTTCTCGGGAAATTAAATGTATTTAAAGCGTATGCATAATGGTTTCTGTTTTCAGACATAAAAGGTTCGACAGTAATTAACTGTGTGGTTGCAATGCAATGTCACGGCTTTTAGGTAAAGTCGATTCGAGGGTGAGGAGCGATAAACAATTGAAAAAATCAGCTGGGTAAACACTTCTACATTGTCAAGACATCGATATTTAAGGGCCAAAGTTATGAAAAAAAAAAAATATTACATTAGGGTGAGGCGAACAAATTTGGGTTGCAAATACGTGTTAATAAAACGTGTTATAAGCGTGTTAAACATTTTTTACTAAACATATTAAACCAATAAACATCAAAGCAATAAATGCACTCATACTCGTAAGCAGGTGTAAGTGTCTGCATCAGCAGTCTCTGGACCTTCTTTTTGGCGACAAATATTCGGATTTTGTCTCAAAAATTGGTAAGTTTTGCCTAGCTTTTATCTTGGTTCCTATAAAACCATCTCCTCCCTCTGACTCACAAATAGACAATGCAGCCTCTGTCACAAGTTTAACACACCGTTCTACTGCCTGAGTGTGGCAGGGGAACTCCTGAAAATACAGCAAATTATCTCCTGAAGAAATCATGTTTATAACTTCTGTGTCACTGCACTGCATTTCATTGTCTTTGGTGCTTCGGTAACTTTTTCTTATTGAAAAAAAAATTGGGGGTAGCAATGGTGTAGTGGTAACGTCGTCAATTGCAACGCTAATGGTTTATGGTTCAAATCCTGATGTCAGCAAACATTTACTTATTTCTCATGAAATATACCAAGTCAGTCCGATCAATTGCGAAAGCTTGTGTGAACACTACTGCGAAGGCATAACGCTGGTAGTAGCTTGGTCATATGGCTGCAAAAATTGTTCGCTCTGTTGATGAGGATTTGCATATGACATCAGTTATTGGAAAAAAATACTGTGAATCAGAAGCCATCCCCGGAGTTTCTCTGAAGCATAAACAACTGAGCTTCAAACCACTACACCAAATCTTTCTCTCTCTCTCTATCTATCTATCATTTCCAACGGCCGTACTGTGTGTAAACATGTTAAGGGTATTCGTAACCCCTTGAGTGCGCGCAAATTATATATAAAACAAAGTGATAGTCTTCCGATGTGACGTATTTTCAATCTTAGTCTGGACTAAAGTCTTATCTTTACAACCGTCAAAATAAAGCGCGGATAATGGTTTTTTACCACCTGCACATTGCAAATCTTGACGTAATTTTCGACGCTCTCGACGTAAATTACCACGATCTATTACTTTTGATGAGTTGTCACTACTGATTACATTTAAATCAAGCATTGCTGCGTTCACTATGAATGCTGCCGATCGAACAGAAACCCGAGTTCTATCACAAGCTGTAGCTAGATTCTGTAGCTTATTTCTCATTTGTTGCTTTCCGTTTTGTTTATTGGACCGGGGCTTTAGAAGACAAAGCTCATACAGGTCAGTATCCGATGTTTCGGTAGAGCAGCTATCAGAAGAACATTCCACGACTGAGGCAAAAGTAGAAGTGCTTGGAGTATCAGCCGTAGTTTCAGGAATTCTTCGTACTTTGGCTTGGTAAATTCTTCAAGATAGACAGATTTGGTTGTCATCCGATTCACAAATAAAATATACATTTTACCATGTTCTCCTTGGTCTTTTAAAAGGTTTTCTTCTGCTTTCGACAAACGACTGTTTTTAGGTTTTGGTGCCTTTTATAAGTTCCCCTACGTATCGCGATGGACCTACTATGGTGACTTGTGTTTTAGAAGATTTTGTCTCCTAACGCTAATTAACTTAAGTCTCTGCTTAGTACCTAATAAAAGTTCTGCGTACTCCTGGTGAAATGCGGAATTTCGTCTAGGAAGAGTTTGGATTGAATCCATTTCCGTCGAGACTCAAGATGCGCAATGTCCTTCTTGCAAAGGCGGGATACTGGTAGAGAAAATGCTACATTGTATCCTCAGTTTTCAGAAAACACTAGTAATGATGTTGGTCATTTGATAACAACGTGGTTTTTGTTGGTTAAAAGCGGGCGAGTACCAATCCCCAACGCGTAACACTGTACTACTCTAATCCGGAAGACCATCCGGAAGTACGCGAGAATATGGAGTCGGACTGCTGCTTACAACAATAGCACGCATGGGTCTAATTTCCTGGCAACCTCATGGTAACAGGATTATGATGCCAGATTCTGGACTAGAGTACGACGCGTCACCATCATACAGTGTTATGCTCCAACGAATGGCTCGTCTGAGGACGAAAAGGAGAGCTTTTACAATATCTTAAGTGCCGCCTTCAACACAACACCAAATGGAGACATTGTCATAGTGATGAGGGATTTGAATGCTAAGGTAGGAACGACAACGAAGGGCTCAAACATGTAATCGGGAAGCATGGACTAGGCAACCGCAATGACAACAGCGAAAAGTTTGTGCATTTCTGCAATGCCAACCGCCTTGTGATAGGTGGCACCATGTTTGAGCACAAGACCTGCCACAAAGTCAGCTGGGTTTCCAACGACAGGCAAGCAGCCTTCAATCAAATTGGCCATTTTGCAGTCAGCCGCCGCTAAAGAAGTAGTGTTCTGGACGTCCGAAACAGTGCGAGGGGCAGATGTGGGGATAATACGAGATCACCACCTTATGAAAGCTACTCTCCAACTACGCACTGCTGCAGTTCGAAGATCCCACGCCACCACAAGAATACCCAGGTTCAACATCGATAGACTAAGTGATCCCTCAGTGCGCAAACAATTAAGGGAGCACCTTTCGCGAGGTGTGAAAGCAATCAGCAGCTCACTGCCCGCAACCTTCGAAGACTATTATTGTACTGTGAAAAATGTTTTTACAACTGGTGCTGAAAGAATTGTCAATCGCAGCGAAGACATAGGACGTGGCTTTCCGGAGACGGATTAACGAACGAAAAGAGCTGAAAGCTCGCATTGCATCTACTCCAGCAGCAGAGAGAAGCAAGCTAGAGTCCCTATATCGCATGAAGATGAGAGAAGTTCAGCGTAGCGTGCGTCGTGATAGGCGCAACTACATCAACGCGCTGGATCCCTATACAGAAGCAGAAGAAGCTGCATGTAGGTGCAACATCAGGAGCGTTTACAGTCAACAGCTCCAGTCAACACCCAGTGAAAAGCCTAGACGTTACCTTGCTCTTTTGGATGAGGACCAGCTCAAGAGATGGAAGAAGCATTTTGCTACAGTTCTGAACGGCGAATTCGCTAGCGATATGCTGACAAATCTGACTTAGGTGCCCGAGGTGAGAAATGCCCAAATACGCACCACGAATCCCAGTAAGGATGAGATGACTACCACGATCAAAGCACTTAAAACTAACAAGGCGGTAGAAGTTGACAGTATTCTCGCAAAGCTCTTACGAGTAGTGCCAACAACATCGGCTGAGGTTCTGCTTCCACTTATAGAGAGAGCTTTGGAATCTGAGAGCTTATCTGATGAGTGGAAAAAGGAAATGATCGTCAAGCTTTCTAAGAAAGGAAATTTAATGGAGTGCGAAAACTGGAAGCGTATCTGCGTGCTGCCTGCTGTAGCTAAGATAATGCATAGCTAAAATGATCCTGGAGCGAATCAAACAACATCTCGAAGACACACTCGATGCCGAAAAAGCCGGTTTCCACTATGGATCCTCCTGTGTCGATCACATCAACACCCTGCAGATTATCATCGAACAGTGCGTTGAATATCAATCGCCACTTCACCTGCTGTTCATCGATTTTAAGAAGGCGTTCGATAGTGCCAACAGCGAGTTTATTTGGCGTGCCGTACGCAGGAGAGGTATTCCCGATAAACTAATTGCTATTATCAAAGCTACATATGAAGGGCCCAAATGTCACGTTCTGCACAGAGGGAGGTTGTCTGAGGAATTTGAGATCGAAAGTGAGGTAAGGCAAGGCTGTATTCTTTCACCAATACTATTCCTATTGATGATAAGCGATGTGCTTGGGACTCTTACATCTCAGCCTCTTACATCGCCAAAGTTCAACAATCAACGATGCTCAGGGTCAGCTTTATGTGGATGACGACAAAATTCTGCATAGGTACGAAAGTATTGTGAAGGACTTTTGAATGAACAGCTTCCCCGGCTATACTTTCCAAGACTCACCCCTCACTGTGAAGAAATACCCGACATTACAGTCAAAGAAGTTAGTGAGGCTGTCAAATACTCTAAAAGACGAAAAGCGGTTGAGCTGGACGAAATATCCTCTGTGGTGGATAAGGAATGTGATTCAATACCGAACTAATGGAGGGAAAGTTACCTTCTCCCTGTGTACAAAGAGAGGGTGATGCATGAGACTGTGATAATTACTGTTCGATCAAGCTAATGTCGAACAGCATAAAGATCGTTGAGCAGGTATTAGGTGGCCGACTGCTATCTGATGATCAGTGCGAGATCTTTCGGCTAAATCAACCACAGATGCAATCCAAAGTATATGGATTATAATGGAAAAATTTCGTGATTCCTTAAAGGATTTGCATATTGTACTAGTTGACTTTTAAAAGACATTTAAGAGATAACCACGAAATCTGATATGGTCAGCGTTAAGAGATCGAGGGGTTTCAGAAACCTTTGTATATACATATGGTCATGGACATGTACGAGGCAGCAAAGGCATGAGTTCGATATCCCACTGGATTAACTCGTTCCCAAACAAAATCGGGGTGCACCAGTACTTTATTGCAGTCCTTGACTACCTGTTTGAAGGTTAAGTAACGGTAAGAAATAAAAAAATTTAACCAAAAAAAACTAGCTCTCTGACCATCTTACATAAGGCTCACAACCCTTAAAGGATTTAGGTGCAGGTTGTCAGAGAACTACTTAGGCTTTACGCCTGTTGCAATGGCAAACATCTATTCATACCTTCTATAAATTTTTAGTATCTTTGGATCGCAAGCTTGTCCAATTTTTTTTGTTAATGTTCTACATCACTTAAGACTATGTCTTTAAATCCAGTGATGGAGTGAAAGGAAAAGGTATAGGGGAGGGAGAATTAGAGATTGGATAGGGAAGGAAAAAGAGTGAGGTGACGATAGGCATTAACTTTGAATCTCTGTAGATTATAGGTGTCACGAAAAACTGAGGATGGCAAGTTATTCCACATTCGTGTGGAGTGGTAAAAAAACCATTCTTCTATATTTCATGTGCACCTGAAAACAAGTTTAAGAATATACGGATGTGGGGAAGAGGCCGCATGTGTACGTGTTGAGCAGACGGACAGACGGGACACAACTGTATATTTCATCCGAACACTTGTGGTGGAAGTACCGATATAGGAGCGCTAAGCATCCAATATTCCACTGGTGTTTTAGCGAAGGGATTTGGTTGCAGGTGGACTGATTACTGATCAATCTAGAAACTTGACGCTAAGCACTATCTAGCAAACTCAAGCACGTGGCGGGAGCTCCCGCCCAAACATGTGAGTAATATCATTGTTTATACAATGGTAATATTCAAGTTTCAGACGAATGTATGCTTTATAGATCGTGGCCAAGTCTGTTGGAGTAAATAAATCTTTACATCTTTTGAGGAAACCAAGTCATCTAGCACCACCTTTTGCAGCACCAGTAATCTGCTGTTTCCATCATAAGTCTGAGCTAGCCATTAGATTCCTCTAGATCAACTCCATTTATTTTTAGTTTGGTGACGTTGGTATCACGCTTGAGAGACAGGAGACAACACTGAGTTTTTGACGCGTTGAACTAATAGAGTTAAGTTCGGTAGACATTCGCTGTCGCTGGGACTCTACAACTTGGGGCCATTGTCGTGAAGTCATTCAAGAATAAGCGATGTCAAGAGTGCTGTCATCCGCAAAGGAGTGGATTGGATTGCCAGCAAGAGGTCATCCATAAACATAAGAAAAAGGCTCGGAGAGAGGACTGAGCCCTATGGACCACCAGCATTAGTTGAGAAGGGGGTAAAAGTATATCCATCTAACACAACTTGTATTGATCGATTACTTAAAAAGCTCGCAATCCATTTCGAGAAAATGTCGCCAACGCCATAAGCTTGCAGCTTGTTAACCAGGGCAATATGCCATACCTTATCGAAAGCCTTGGAAATATCAAGAGCAACTTTTCTGCAAGTTGATGGATGCATTGGTTTCATTTGTCCAACAGGGATGACATTAAGTCGCCATTGAAACACTGTTGCCTGACACCATACTGTCGGTCATTAAGGAGATAGTTTCTTTCCAGGTGTCTCATCAGATGGTAATTGACATTGCCTTAGAAAGCACTGGCTAACTTGATAAACTACATTTTCAATTAGCGCAGAAGTAAGCCTAGATAAGCCGTCTCAACAAGTCAGTGATTGGAATGCCTTAATATACCTAGTTTTCAAAGATCACCTCTCAATAAACTCTCAGCATTTCCCAAAATGAATCGCTCAATGCATACAACGATCACAATACGTCTGTATATCAGAGATATTTTCATTAAAACAAAATTCGGATAAGGAAAAGACCGACAAATAAGCCACGGTAATAAAAGAATAAAAACCCAAACCTGAACAAATACCGAAAATACCTGCACCGATAATTTTTTAATTTTTTTTTTTCTCCTCTTCTTTCAAGCAAGTTTTGGAAAACAGCTGTTTCTTGATTTGCCCCTCTTGTGACTTTTTTTTTTTTTTTTTCTTTCTTTCTCTCTCTTTACTAAGTTTGTGTTGTCTCCTGCTGCGGTAGTTTTCAGGTGCAATTTGTCGTTTTTTTCTTCGACTTCTTTGTTGTCTGTCTGTTGTACCAGATGGACAACCAAAAAAAAAGATCATCCACCAGATCAAGGGATCACCGAAAGAGAAACGTGCGCTCTTAAGACTCTCCCTAAGCCGGGTTTAGATATTTAAGAGAGGATCGAGTCAAGAGAGTGCGTGATCATAATTTTTTTTTTATGTTATTGGGGTCAAAATACTTTTGTCGCTTTTGGAGTAATCGAGTTTTCTTTCTTAGATTGTCTGCGTTTGATATTTTGGATAAGAAGGTCAAGTTATGCAGAAAAAATAACGTAGCCATGAAGAGAGATACTTTTTAGCAACGAATTTGATGTATCTCAAGGATGCAGTCACTGATATTCTCACACAAGAACCAGGAAAGGAAATTAGGAAATACCCAGCCAAAAAAAAAAAAATAAAAAATTGCGCCAATAATGCCCAAGATAAAGATACAAAAGTAAGAAAAAAAAGAGATAAATAACCGGTAACGGTACCTTGGGCAAAATTTAATTGTAGTGAATTAGTTGGCACAAGCATGTGTATAGGATAGCCAAACGGCAGCACACCGCGCACAACACAATTATGCACACAAAGATACTCGGGTATCTTTCTGGTGGACGCAGCAGCAGCAGAGTGGTCTTGAATCAGGTTTGCTTTTCATTCTGACGGACGGTGAGAGGGAGGGAAATCGGTATTTTTTTTTTATCTTTTCCTTTTGTGGTTATATGATGGTGTTGTGTGTGCGGTTACATAAGGTTGTAGCGCAGCATAGATGCGCCTAAGGCAGGTGTAAATCAGCTGATGATAGTTTATGTAGATTAGGATTGCTAAGAGATGTATCTCTCTATCTGTTTGAATTGGGGGGTCGTCGTGTCGTGACTTTAGTGTGGGAGAGATAAAAGCTATTTTAGACACCGGGAACCGGTATATGAATTTAGTAACAATCGAATAGATTGAATTTTTATGGATTTGGTGAGAATAGATTAAACTGAGGTGCACAAAGAACATTGGTGTCAACCGATCGGATTATGTAAGAGGTGAGCTAACGATGGGGGAGTCCTCTAATTTAAACGGCATTAAAAAGGCGTAAAAGATGGGTGAAGTAGATCGGACGCGGTACTTGCAGTTAGCTCTATTTTCCCCTATGAGTAGATGTCCGCTTAGCATGCTTACGTCTACAACAAATCGGTTCAGACGGCAATGCATGCTATGATGGTATTAGCATCCGTGCTTCACAAAGAATGTGCCTTCGAATGACGACTGTGGATGCATACGCAAGGCTTCTGAGCAAATTTAAAAAAGCAAGAGTCCCCAAATGCTTTTAATTTCTTCGTCTGACGTACCTCACCTTCAGCGCGTACTAAGTGTCGGATGAGGATATTGACACTGATAGTCAGGTCTCGTTTAAGGCTTTTGGCGCTATACAAACGTCAAATGATGTTTAACTTCTGCACATTCTTAAACTTGAATCGAGATACTATTTGGTTAGCCTTGCGTAGGGGAGGCATCCCAGAAACACTCATAGCCATTATAAGGGCTACGCATGTACTTTGCGGGTAAGAGCAATGTCTTGCACAATGGTAAGCTACCTGAGGACTTTTAAGTACAAAGGGTACGTCATGACCGAACGATGTACCTCGGGTAGCACTAAATGAGGGAAATTAAAGGGACTACGACATTTTGTCTAAAACTTCTGGACTATGCTGACCATCTTATGGTCCACAATTTGAAAGCCAAGGAAAAGAAATTGAGGCTAAGGATTATGCGCTCAATTTAACAGTTCGAGAGGGTTGATAGCTTTCTAAGTAAAGGAAGCATGATTCTGGTCGGCCGTCAAACTGGATGTTGGAAGCGGAATCGGGAAATGATTTCGGAATGATTGCAAAAGTCTGGAAGAGCAATGTTTTTATCATAAGAAGCAATCTACTATTGTTCCGCTTTAATGAGTACTTCTCTATAAGTGGAGTTCTTGAAAGGTGACCGTCATTGTTACTTGCAAGCTGCAAACCTTCATAAATAGATGGCTGCTCATCATCTTAAGGATTTGTTGGCCCAATCAGATCTCAAATAAATAGCTTTATTGGAAAAATGGTCAAGAATCCATACGAAGGAAAAGGTGGCAGTGGAGGACACACATTATTGCGCGAAGGTAGCTTCAATACAATATACAACAAACAGCGGATTGTACTCACACAGTCAGCTAGAAGAGCAGGTTACCCTAAAGAAACCTACAATTTAAGAGGAATCAAACTCTTTGGGAATGAGCTGGAGACAGCTTAAACGCATTGCAGAGCTCCGAATAAGATGACACACAGGCGATGTTGACGCCCTATGCCCCCCTCAGCCAATGAAAGCATGCCAAAAGGCGAGGGATTAGTCAGGCGCATGCAGATGGGCAATGTAAGGATATTTACCTCTGAAGACACTGCTCACAAAATTATGTAAATTCCAATGAATATGTCGCAGTATGATTACAACATTTAGGCAGCTTCGTCTACAGTAAGCTAGAAGAGGTAGGTAATACAAACTACTCAAAATTTGCCAAGCACTGTAATAAAAAAAATGCCATGGAGAGGATTTGTTTTGCACTTAGTGCTATTAAGGTTCACAGTGTTCGTTAAAAGCATTGACAATAGCTACCCAAGAGACTGTTTAAGGCAAAACTACAATACAAGAAGATATCACCTTTTTCATCGATAGCCAAATAGCAATGAAAGCGATGTCTGCTACAGAAATTAAATCATAGCTTGTGAAGGACTGTCGAGAAAAGCTTGAGGTTCTAGGAACACAGCATAAGGTATGTAAGACTCTGTTGGATACCTGAACACGAGGCGTATCACGGAATAAGAGTGTTGATGAGATACTAAGCTACTAAGCCCTGAGAAAGCCGACCACTTGCTGAACATCCCGCCACACATACTTACACAAGAAGAGTAAAAGGCGTTAATGGAGGCAAATAAGAAATGGGGCCACTGTTTAACAAAGGAAAAGACAGTAAAAGGCAAACTAATACCAAACAACAAAAAATCTAAAGCAGAAACACTCCAACCTTTTCGGAGTGATCCGGCGGTGCAACACTCTGCAGTGTCATATGAATGAACTAATAATAACTAAAGAAGATCTTTGAGGTTGCAGAGACGAGAAAGTCCACGAGGAATCAACCCACTTTCTTTCTCATCGCACATGCTTCTATAACTCATGTATCCACTCCTAGATCAATATTAACTTCCGCTTCTTGAGCTTAAAATATTAATGTGAGCTTAACGCTTTGAACGTCTTCTTGGATTTAAGACTCGACACTGTTACCATATCCATTTAAATGTAAACCAGTCTACGCATCTATAGTTTTTCAAGGTGTTCATGTTCATCTATATCTCTTCGAAGCAATAGAGATAAATTTGGAAGAAAATTCAGCTATGCAACCTAAATACTGCACCAATTCACATTTCCCGAGAGTAAAAGCACTTTGCTCGACTGCTATAAGATCTTAACTCGCCTTGAGAGGGGTCTGTGTGGGAAAAATTCTTCACTTGATTCTAGCTCGCAGATGGTTTCCCAGCACCGGCTCTAAGAAATTATGTGAATGTCGTTCTTTACTCAAATCAGATGAAGGTTTGTAAAACATTCTAGAACAAAACTGAACTAAACTATTATTTTGTGATTTCCCACATACATATGAATACCAATGTCTCAGTAAATCTTAACATGAAAATTGTCAGTCTTTCCTGATCCCCTGCGCAAGTCGGTTATAAGTAATGTTGCTGTCAGACAGGAATTTTTATGCAGATACAGGCCTATCTACACTTTTCCAAGAGTTTTGATAATTACATATGTTAGATCTCGTTTCCGACCTAGGCCACTTCTGACCAAAACCATCGTACATATTTCAGTGCTGGAACGGAACCCCGAAATTTACTTGTTTTTGCTCACCATTATTGCCCATGACTGTACCTCCATTTAGTAGAATTGGTAGCACGTATTTGGAAGCCTTTTCTTGGGGAAAGTATCACTGTGGCTTAATTCTTGTTTAACTTTCTCCCGGGGAGGCGAACCTATTATACATATAACACTAGGATAGCTCTGCCATATAAGTGCAGATGTCGGTTGAGTCTGCAATTGAATAACTATGAACTGTCAACTTCTGGAAATACATACATTAGGTTGATCTTGAGTTTTAACGTAAAGTACCACCGAGAGTCACGATGTCATCGGCATGTCCTTGGCAGTTTATATGTACCGATGTCTGTTAGCCTTTGTACGAAATCGTCTACAGCTAGTCTTCATAATAGTATTCCCTTATGAGCAGCCTTTTATTGTGATGGCTTTCTGTTTGACCCCAGTTTCACTTGCCCTAGCTCTCAACACCTTATCCAATCGATTAGACGTCGCATAGTTCACTTCTTTCTTTTCAGGGACTCCCTTGATTTCTTGATGTTGGTGGAGGTCATTATCGATGACATACATATAAAGGGTGCTTCGGAAAGGTCGGGCTGGATATATGACCCAGAATTACTCGATACTTAAAGCAATTTGGAAATATTGGACTTACGGTTTCTTTACAGGTAAATCTTTTGAATAACATGTTATAGCTAAGAACAGTAAATTAGTTATATATCTACGTGTTCAGAATATATGCAGTTAGGATTTAACGGGGAGTAAGAATAACTCGTAGGCATACAACTAAAGAAAATAACATTGAATGCACTCACCTCTTTATGAATCTTGATGGCTGAAATGACAGAAGGAAGCAATTTACATTTGACATCCAATATTCGTGTATTTGATACAAAAAAATACACATATAGACCAAGCTAAGGTACAGGTATAGTTGCCAAACTAACTAAGAAGAACATGCTTTCGAAAGATACACTTATGTAACGCTTGCGATAAATACAATTAGAAAATCGATTAAGAAAAGATGAAGGATAAGCCAAAATATCTCTAATTTCCACGTGTGGCGTCATGTATTATATTTCTCCGCAGGGCAAAACTTATTTTTTACTTACGAGGGCAAGGAGAAAAGTTCTCGGCCTGACAATGAAAGACTGCGATTTTCAGTTAAAAAATGATTTTATTTTTCTACATAATCTCCCTTGACTTCAACACACTTAGCCCAGCGTTTCTCCAACATCAGTATTCCTTCTCGGAAGTGAGAGTCTGGAAGGCTGTGAAAATATTCATCTAAGCCCCTCTCAACTTCTGCATTGGATGCGAAGCGCTTCCCAGAAACAAATTTCTTCAAGTTTGGGAACAGATGGAAGTCTGAGGGTGCCAAATCAGGTGAATAGGGGGGATGGCCGAGCAAATCTTACCCCAAATCCCGCAGTTTTGCTATCGCCATCGCACACTTGTGTATAGGTGCATTGTCCTGGTGAAAGATGATTTTTTTCTTCTTCAAGCAAGGCCTCTTCTCGCGAATTTTGGCATCCAGCTGGTCAAGAATGTTGGAGTTATATTCGCTTGTAACTGTTCTGCCTTTCTCAAGGCAATCAATTAACAGGATCCCTTTCGCATTCCAAAACACACTGGCCATAGCCTTTCCGGCGGATGCGATCGACTTCGCTTTCTTTGGCGAAGGCTTCCACCCACTGGTTCGACTGCTGTTTCATTTCTGGCGTGTAGTGGTAGACCCATGTCTCATCCATGGTGACAAATCGCCGGTCCCTATCGAATCGGTCCAAAGATTGCCGCGAAAATCATTTGCGCATTTGCTTTTGATCGGCATTCAGCAAATGCGGCACCCATCTTGCACAGAGCTTTCGCATCCCTAAGTTTTTGTGCAAGATGTTTCGCACCATCTCTTCCGATATACACACAGCCTCAGCTATCTCACTCACCTTCACTCGCCTATCGTCCAACACGATATCATACACGATATAACTTTTTCTATGGTTTCGGGTGTGGTTGCGGTTTTTGGCCGTCGTACCCGTGGGTCATCTTCGTCGTGCACGTATGTAAGCGATCCTAATGCTCATGTCCACTCCGTCGGATTTTCGTTTTTGACTAAATGACAGAAAAACTTGAACAACACCACTGCATTAAATTTTGTGTAAGGCTTTGCAAATCACAAGCGCAAACGATTCGTAAGATTTAACAGGCCTTCAGGGACGAAATAACGGGCACCTCGCACAAGGCAGGTCCGTAGCAATATCAAAGTCATACTGACCTTCTTCTTTGACTCCAATGGAGTAGTTCATCATGAGTACGAACCAAATGGCACAACCCTCACCAAAGAGTACTGACATGAGCTTCTGCGTCGCCTTCATGAAGCTGAAGCTGACGCAAACGCCCGGAGCTGTGGTCAGTGGGCAATTGGCACCTCCATCAAGATAACGCACCCGCCCAATCTGCACATTTTATACAGAATTTGCGGACCAAACACAGCACACACCACATGGCTCCGTGTGACTTTTGGTTTTTCCCCAAGCCTCTATAAGAGGCCACATTTTAGTTCAGAGAAGACGGAGTGCGACGGACCGCATACGCGCCATCTCAAAAAGGCCAGTGCTGCTTCCGACAGTGGCAGATCCGTTGGGAGAAGTGTTTGGCAGCGCAAGGGATTACTTTGAAGAAGAGTAGTGCAAGATTGTTGTATCTGAATAATAGTATGTTTTATGAATGAAGGTCGGATACTTTTTGAATGTAACTCGTTCACCTCTAGGGCAAATGTTGCCTCCGTGAAAGTGTTCGGTATTAATTCATTTTGGTATTGCAATTAGTGAGTCTGCAAATTCTGTCTGTCTCTTTATCTATCTGTATGCATAGCCAACTACTGCCTAAACGGTTGAAGAGCATGACCTCAAACTGCTAATCGGGTGTAAATCGGTTAGGTTAGGTTATTGGTTTAATATAGCCAGAGGGCCCTCGCCCTACAAACCACTTAGATCAAGTTAGATCCATTGTGATGACAATGGAATGTAATAACTCGCTTACTCGTGCAAGCGATTGTGCCTATCGCCCTGGGTTTTTAAACCGACCACATGCTTGAATTAATTTGCTATTTCACTGGCCATCTCGATTGGCAGTTCTTCTATTTCCTGGAAGCAATGTCTACCTAGTAGAGTCCTAAGGCAGTAGAGACCTGGACAGTGGCATACGAAGAGAGATGTACCTTCGTGTACATCCTTATCATCGTAGCTTCTAAATATCATTTTCACTTCTTTTCATTTTCGTCGTATTATTTTCTCTACTAAGCGAGATAATGAGAATTTGTTCGGATGTAGAATTTTTCTGGTATGATTCTCGCCATAGACTCCATCTACAGTCAGCCGTAGTGATCATTTTAGTTAGTTTGAGGTTTCAATTTGGGATTTTTATTGACAAATCCACACATTCAGGGTTTAGTATTGAGACTCCCATCGGCAGCTCATTTGCCTTTTCATTACTTTGAACACCCTTGTGTCCAGGCACCCAGCAGAGTGTATTATTGCCTTCACTGCAGCTTTCGTTACAGCCAGAACCTCCGCTTAGAAAAAACTGCTCTAGTCTGGAAGTCTGATTGATTTATACGAGTAAAACATTAGCGTTTCAGAAAATATCCCTGCACCCACTAATATATCCACCTTGAATCCATCTGTGTAGCTGCAGATGGAGTTGTCGTTTAATGTAAGATTGGTTTCCCATTCCTCTCTACTAGGAGGAGGAAGATAATAACACTATTGTGAGCGTCTACATATCGCAGTTTATCACATCATTCATGATTGCGGACAAGGTACAACCTAAGGAACCCATGCTTTGCAGGTTTTTTCTTAAATCTCCAGATATCTACTCGTACATTTTGTATTTGCCAGTGGTCCACTTTAATGCCATTTATTGTCACTATTATTGACCGAAGTGCAAACATCAGCTATTACGCAACATATGGATCGCATGACCTTTAACGAGACAATTTATAATTAAAATCCATCCACTTGAGAACTCTCTCGAACGACAATACTGAACGGAACAAGACAAAGAACGATACTTAGCATGGAAAATACCTGCAACACCTGTCCAAGCACGTACAACACTACCCAATTCCCGATAAACTCGTTCCTTCACTCATATTTAATGCTGCAACTATCAATATTTAAGTGCAGACTTTTGTATGTCCATACCGTGTGCATAAATACAGAGAGCGAATCCTTTTTCATTATTAAATATGTGTCCTTGATTGAGGAGACAATCGATTTGTTTACATCTGTTGCAACTGTGAATAAAGAAGAATCACCAAGAGAGAGCAAAATGAATGGTGTGTGTGTACAAGGGTATTTGCAGCGAAAAATAAATATCTACAAGGACTAGAAAAGGAAACGATAACGAGGAGAAGCATAGAACGCGTTTCTTTTTCCCTGAGGGGTGCAGGTAGAGGAAGTGAAAAAGTACATATACATACTACATACGTATGTATGACAAGGGAAGATGAAGATGTAAGAAAAGGGGGACAAAACAATGAGATTTGCCCATGAAAAGGAATGAAAATTAGGAAAAAGGACATCAAAGACAGCGAGAGGGAGAGCGAGAGAGGTCTGTCGCCTTTAAAGTGTATTTAAGAGGAAAACAGTGTCTTTCAATGGACCAGCTTAGAATCTTAATCGTGTTGAGTTTGCTTACATGTCGTTTATAGGTATTTTGCAGCGTTGACGTTTGACACGATGTTGTGATGGTAATCATAAATTCATCCCCTATGCCAGGCAGGACTCGAATGTTTGCAATATTGATTTGGTTGTGGCTCTTGTAATATGCCAGCGTTGATATGGTTATTAGTTATTTTTGTGAAAGCATAATACTGCTACTTTGATTCAAGGGATTCGGGTTTCAATGCGATTTTTGTGTTAATCTCTGGTAATGAGGTTGTGTGAGTAAATGGGATAGGTTTAGTGCATATTACATTATTTTCTATTCGAGGGGTAGAAGTGCTTCTTCGTTATTTCGTAGACATTTTTTAGTCAAATCTGGCGAAAGGAAAGCCAAATAAATTCCCAAAGGCCGCAACCATTGTAGTACTCATCCTTTTGCATTGTCACAGCGCAACTAGATTACTTCTTTTATTGACTTCAGAGTAGTGTTCGAGACGATCAATATAAACGCTTTATCTTATAAACTGTACAACCTGTCAGTATCTTTCAGTTTGATTAGAGATTTTCTTCAATAGACAGTAGTACTGGTATATGTATGTATTTTAATGTCCGCAGGCATTTTTTTTTTTTTTCACTTTTAGACGGTGTGGTGAAGTGGCATACATGACTGCTAAACTTAAAGTTTTTTGAAAATGTATTTTATATGAATTCATTTGTAATTATAGGAAAAAACCTATCCATTACACTGAAGGGTTTCCTGGTCCTTTGAACAATCACAAGTACTATACCCGAGCACCTTTTAACAGCGCCGCTTCACACCAAGCTACATCTTTTCACAATCGGTATACGATACAGCATCCTCAGGTTCGACTTCCTTCTTAATTTCGCACGTCTTCCAAAAACACTGGTAAACAGGTTGATGTAGATTTAGATGTGTGGGGTTGCGAGGATTTGCACGGTGACCTTCAGTAGATATACATATTGTGCCACCCAAACTAAGGCTCTAGTCAATGATATGCTCGATTTAGAGCACTTCCTCTAGCCCAGATGCTTTGATGAACTGGAGTGTCTGAAACGGATCGAAGGTAGGAGATAGGCATCTAACATATGTGATATCTTCTTTTGTGGATTAGTGATTTGCATTCCATTAGAAGGTGTGCTGGTGTTTCTACGAAGTCCCCGCAGAATCTGCAGTGTCCGTTCCCTTCTATTCCCAGTTTCCTAAGGTGCTCCTTGAGTCTGCGTTGACTCGGTAGCATGCCTATCAAGATGCGAAGTCGATTCTAAGTCTAAGACATGTTCTGCTTCTTTTCTGGTTGTGGCTTCCCAAAAGTTTTATCGCCTGTCTCATTGGGGGGATATCATCCCAATCTTTGACTCATTTGCTCTCTTTTTTTTTTTCCTCAGTTCTTCCCGTATTTCGCGTGGCCCTATTCCACAGAAAGGCTTCGGTCCAAGGAACAGAGTGTCTGCGCCGTTTCTTGCTAGTGCATTAGCTGCTTCATTCCCCTCCACTCCTACATGTAATTACTTTATTAGTCTCTCCCAGTCTGTTGATCTTGGTAATGCACTTCCAGACCAGACTGGATCTGATCTCGTGTGAGCTTAGTGTCTTGATTGCGGCTTAGGTTGACAGTATTGCGATGTCCTGCCCCCGATATTTCATGTCGAGGTTGAATTGCGCGCATCCTTCGATCACAAGAACTTCTGCTTCGAATATGCTGGAGAAAATTCCCAGATATTCTGAGTATCTGGTCCTGGGCCGGTACACTCCTGCCCCAGTGCCAGTAGATGTTTTCGATCCATCCATGTAGCATTTAATAGTGTGTTGTTTCAATTGGTATGTATCGGACTTACTGCTCCAATCCCTTTTATTGCTCAGCTTTGATTCAAATTTTCTCTCAAAGCAGTATTTCTTTACCATATCGTCTCTGGGCTAGTGTAGAACCGGTACCAATTTAGACAGGGTTTCTAGCTCTTTATGACCAGCTACTAAACCGTTTGCGGGATTACAAAAAGGAAAAGCTACCACGCACTTACTCCGCCGCTTGTAATATTAGCAAAACGAGTTGGCACCTTTTGCAGTAATGGGCACCGGCCTATTTTTTTCAATGTTCATCTCCCTTCTCAAGGAAACGTTAACCTATGGAGGTACTCACAAGATCACCCGAGCCTGGCAGCTTGTTGGGTAGAAATTAATCTTACCATCATGACATTTTTTTTCTTGTGCCTATCAAGGAGATAAGAAGGAATGGTCTCCCTTTCTGAGACTGCTTCAATTGTTGTTGCCATTCGAACATACTTTGGGCTCCCACCTATACGGAGAAATAGACATTCTCCTGAAATCGGATTGAATCTCTTGACCAAGAATATTAATTCACAGACTTCGTACGATGACGCATAGTGAATCATCCAACTCTATGTGTCCAACGAACTGGCTTAAACTCCGTGGAAAATAATCAGGCCTACCAGCTTTTGGCCGACTATAGCTTCTGACTAGATTTTAGTCCTCCGATATTCGGCATTCTTTGCATTTGCTGTGGAGACTTTAGTATTGTATAAGAATATTTATGCGAAGGTACGAGTATTTGACGGTTAGTTGTGAGATTATGTCATGTTCTACGTTCAGCATCATTGTTTCCGTCTCCTTTCCACTTAAAATCGCCTCCATTCTTTCTACTTAAAGACTTTCTATGTCATCCAGAAGCTTCTAAAGTGGTACATGGAGGCACATTCGCAATGCAAACTCGAATCTAAATTATAATTGCCCCGCCTTGTGTGGTGAGAACCAAAACTTTTGGCTTGAACTTTTGAAACTTTAGTTTTTAGATACTCGTACTTATCCCTTTCCAGCGCACATCGTATTTCATCTAGGGTTTAGTTTTCAAGGAAGAGGTGCTTGATCCAATCAAACGCAACTGGTCCATTGTACTACTTGGCAAGGTTAGGTTAGGTATATGGATTGGCAGGGAGAGACGCTCTCTGCCGCACTCAGGTCAGCGTTGACCCATTATGATACCCATAGAGGAAAAAGTAATCCCCTACCCATTGAGGCGTAGTGAAAACCGACAAAAACTATTCAAACTTAATCACTTACTTCGTTTCTGCATACAAACCGCCCTGATTATTTGATAAAATTCAGCATCTTTCCACCGGAGAGCTCCTCGAGATCCTGGAAGAAATATTTACCAAGGAACTTTTCCATGGAGTGCTGAAGATCCGGACAGTAGCACAGGAAATGGGTAGTGTCCTCAAAAAATCCCTCGTCACCACAGCCTCTACAGAGTTCCTCCTCCGTCAGGCGTAGTTTCTTCAAGTGGTACCGCAGAGTATTGTGCCCCGTGATGATTCCCACGAAGGTGGGAAGGGATTTCCTGTCTTTCAGAGTAATTTTCTCGGTCCTTGCTTTGTCGAAGGA
This sequence comes from Brachypalpus laphriformis, assembly GCA_945910035.1. Taxonomy (NCBI): domain Eukaryota; kingdom Metazoa; phylum Arthropoda; class Insecta; order Diptera; family Syrphidae; genus Brachypalpus; species Brachypalpus laphriformis. The sequence continues at coordinate 110,786,760 of OX246753.1, read as the reverse complement.
TGACCGTAGCTTCCTAGTGGTGGCACAAGTTTCCATGGAGGTCCATCTTGTGTTCGCCTCCCTAATGACTTTATTTCCTGCAACGGGCTTGAGTGTGCAAGGCGGGATACACACAGGGGGGTCAACTTGTATTGTGAGTAAGGGTAGGACCACGGAGGCAACTTCGGTGCAGGTGAAGAGGGCGGCGGAGGGTGTAGTAAGGCTGGTAAGCCGATTCTTGCTAGCTCGTCGGCTTTCTCATTTCCTGGGATACCCTCGTGTCCAGGGACTCAGCAGAGCGATACCTTATGCTATGTTTCAAGAACCCTGAGCACTACTTGGCAAAGCAAGCGCTTCGGCGGCAAGGAGCTTACGATACCACCACTCAGCACATCAGCACCGAAGCTCTGCCACTTGATACGGACAATGGCAGGATAATCACAGAGGAAGTGTTCGGCAATATTGCCGCTCTCTCCACAAGCCTCACAGACTGTAGTGTCAACCAAGCACATTCAGGCGAAGAATAACTTGCCAATTGCTGTTTTTTGGGGCTAATAAGGCAATTCAGCAGTAAAGCCCTATCTCGAACAACATAGAAAATTCTATATAGGACTATGACCATCCCAGCCCTGCTTTACGGCGCGGAAACATGGACTTTATTGAAAGCGGATGAAGGTATCCTTGGTCGTTTCGAGAGAGAAAGATATTCGGTCCCGTTTGTTCTGTCGAGCTTTGGAGGAGAAGATTCAATGACGAAATATACGAACTGTACAGCGACTCGATGTCGCTACGTATTGGACGTTTGAGATGGCTAGGACATGTAGAGCGAATGGACACCAAGGCTCCTGCGCGCAGAGTATTCGAATCTAACCCAGAGGAACGATGCAGTAGAGCGCCTCCTCGCCGTAGGTGGCGCGCACAAGTTCAAGTGGACCTCGACCAAATTAGAGTGCGCAACTGGAGGCAATTATCTAAAGATCGAGGTAAATGGAGGTGCTTGTTCGTTGAGGCCTAGATTCACCCCGAACTGTAGCGCCACCTAAGTAAGAAAGTAAGTGGTTTGCCCATTGGCATTGAACCTGTTTATAAAGTTTCTTCAATTTTGATTTTTAACACTTTCAGACACAATGGAGATCTGCTGCTTCTATATGCTGATATCGCAACATTTTCATCATTATCAATCCGAGCAACCAACTCTTCAAACAAAAATTTAACAATAGTCGTTGTGTAGGCTTCGTCGAAGGTCTACCGATGACATAATTATTATGAAAACTCAAAGCCATTCCATGTGCCATAGAACATATGTAAATTACATTTGTTTGCCATCTCAATAACTCCATTACAAGGGAAAAATAATCCACGTACAGCTAGTTAACTACGCCACATACCTAGTAGCTATTGCCGACAAAATGTCCTCAAGGAAGGTTGTACCCCTAGATAATTGAATAATTATTTGTTTCTAAGCCCCTATAATCATCTGTTCTGAAATATGTCATACAATTTACAAATCAACTTAATATCTGTCATTTGAGACAAAGAACCCAAAAACAACAACAATAACAGCGACAGAGAATATATGAAGCAACACACACAAATAATAATCATAACCTTCAACGACTTCTCTCAGCCAAATAGCATATCTGCCACATTCAACAGCAGAAATACCAACAACAATACGAGGGACGAACGAGGTGCTACACGACAAAAAAGAAAAAAAAAAAAAAGAACCGAAAAAGAAAACGTTCACCCCCAAGGACGTTTGTTTGGATTTGGATTTGGTTTGGTTTTTCTCTCTCTTTGCCGGTTGTATCTGCATTAGTTATCTAGGAATCTACATATCTATCTATCCGTACCTTATCGATGGCATGGAGAAGATTGCAAGAAAAAAATTTAAATTAATTTCTAAATCTATCTAGATACGCATTCGCTGCACATCAGAATGTGTTAAACTTTCCTTTTGAAGCATATAACAACGGAACGGTCCAACACAAATGCCATGGGCATGCGAGAAACTACTTTCACTAATTAGGTTACGATTACACGACAACGACGACGGTCAGCGGACTGCGTTTATGTGCGGTAATGCCTTACTTAGCAAACAAGTGAATGAATGAATTATTTTAGGTATTCTCGGTGCTGCTGCTTCTCTAATTCAGAAGCACACAGTTCATAAATATACATCGCTCAGATACATGAAATGAAATTCCAAGGAACAACGAACAAAAAAATAAGCAGCCGAAGAAAATCATTAGGAATGTGTGTGAGTGTGGCGGCGAATAATGACAGTTTAGTGAGTCTACTGAACTAAAAGTATCTCGAATGGAATTTTAAGAGTGGATTAAGAGCATGATACGAGTACTCTTGGTGTACGAGATTCTGAGAAATGAAAGAGAAATCCAAGAGAGGCAAATGTTATGAGAGTGTTTGTATCTCAAAGAGGTGTTAGTGCGATTGGCGATTTCGAAATAAAACAACTTGCTTTGGAAGTGAATGTATCTGTGGCTGTAAATTTGATGATACGTTTGGAATTTTTTTTTTCTTTTCTGTTTCTGTTTCTGTTTAATTAATTTGCCTCTTTGTTCCGGTTTAGATTTAAGTATCTACTTGCTGATGATTGTATCTGTAGCTGTTATTTAGCAGCTGGAGAGCGTTATGGGTTAAGATTTCAGAAGACAAGTATATTTGTGGGAAAGGAGGAGTATCAAGTGGTTTTGAATCAAAAACAGGAATCGATTGCGAATAGAACTTACTCGTACAAGGTTATCAGGTGTCAGAAGTGGAAGAGAATTTTTCAAGGTGTCACAACAAGGGGTTGATGACTGAATTTAATTTTTGGTGTAGATGCGTTAGATTAAAATGTACATATGTACAAAATGTACTATTGTACATTAACAATAACACAACAGCTCAAATAAAAAGTAGACGAGGGTCTATCTGAGAAGTTTTCGAATCAAAGTTGGAGTGCATCAAGGTTTGCCATTGAGCCCATTGCTTTTCTTAACTAAAACCATCCAAGATAATTCGACTCAATATTCAGCCGATGAGTGGGAATTTAATTTCCTCCTTATATCCATAGTCCTCGCTTGCCTTTGTACACATAGAAGAGTAGACAGCAAGGCGAACCCCACAGGCGGATCAGTAGAAATGCGGTGAAGTGGGAGGGTTGTGATCCCTTGTTTTCGGATCATGGCCTCGCTGATAAAAGGAAGAAGAAGAAGAAGAGTAGACAGCAATGCTAAACGTAAGCTTTGCTAGAAGTACAAATGCGTCGCCATAATTTTTTCCGTCAATTCAACTAGACTTTTTCAAAGCAGTCATCATTTCTTCTAGAAATCAATCATCCTTCGGTATCAAATTACACTCTTCAAAAAATGTCCCAATAGATCCCTTTCGGTGGAAAAGTAAGAACCTTCTAGGTACATTTCAACGTAGAAGAACAAACCAAAGTCACAAGGAGCTAGATCTGAGCTGTACGGTGAGTGTTCTTAATGACTTATGCTCGCGCTACCCAAAAATTCTGTAGTAAGTCTTGGTCTGTGCGCCGTTGCATTACTGCGGCCGATATAACACTGCTTGAATGTAAATTTTTGAGGGATTCCATCTACTAAGAAGGACAGTGTTCCGTATGCCATTTGGCAGTAACTAATTAATCAAGAACAGCTGCCTTCACTAGGCCCAGCTTCCTAAAAAATGTACGGTCATCAAATTTGGAAATGAAACGAGATCTTCAGGAATGAGTCGGAGCATTCTCATGTTCAGAGACTCATATTTTACTCATACCCATTGCGTCTTCCAACTTCCGATCGGTCACACTTCTATCGTTGAGCATTATTTCTTGTACCTTAGGCACCATTTTAGAAGTGGGTAAGTGAGTTAGACATCCCGGCCAAACCGTATCTTCCGGAAAACAGATATGACTACGAAAACTGTTAAGCTGATCCTCAATCAACTCCTGAAATTCAGCATTGACTTGTGCCTACAAAGGGGATCTGTTACACTTCTTTACCTGCTGGATTTCTCAAAGGTATTTGACAAGGTAAATCATGAGATACTCCATTGGAAACTACAGCATATTTTTGGTTTTGGTACGAGAATAAAAAAAAAAAACTACCTGCCCCACAAAATAAATCAGAACTGGTCAATTAAGCAAGGTGTACCTCAGGGATCAATTTTGGGACCAATTCTCTTTTGCATGTACTCCTTTGTATGTTAAGAGCTTGCCTGTATACAACATGCTTTGGTGCATTTTAATGCGAATAAGTAATGACGAACTTCATACACTGCTTAACGAGGACGTATCCACAACTAAAACAAAAAACAAATATTTGGCGCAACAGCTCTTTAAAGTGCCAGGGCCTAGCTTCTCGCAATGTTGTGTGCGTTATATTTTTCACACGAATGGAAGGGACCTACAGTTTAATGCCGACTCCGAACGGCGATTTGAGAAGCTTTTTCGTGACAACAATACTCTCGGATGTTTGTCAGACGCTCGCGAGAGGTGGGACCGTGAAAAAACTTTTTGGTGTTTTCTGGGATTCGAACTTGGAACCTCATGCGTAGTGATCCAACACACTAACCCTCACGCCACGGCGCCCACAACTGGTCACTGATAAATAGATTGCTCCTTAATCCCGCAAAATCTACGAGTATTAGCAATCTTAGATTTATGATACGTCGTAGGTACTCTATCAGGATACAATCATGCCAATTCGGTCATTGATCGTATTTATGAACGTCTCCGCAAACTCAACTCAACCTCGGTAGTCGGTAGTCGGTATACTCAAATACTTAGGTTCAAATACCAAGCCAAATTGAACTCGATCTTCCAATTAAATTAGTATGATGGTCGGTTACATACGCACTGTTTGTGCTAGATACTACTTTTATTTAATTTTTTTTATCTGTAAGTCTCACGCCCTCAGAGAGCATTACATTTAATGAAATCGTTTTACACATTAGCTATTTGACCTTCAGGGGCACACAGGATGTATCTAAGGTGCAGGTACCTAGTCCCATTTGGGATACATAAATTCCCAATATAAAAGATTTAATGCCCTCAAATGGCCCACAAAACAAATAAATCTGCGTGAACTGTACGAGTACTACGAGCCTTCAGATTCCTATTCCGAAATCAACCCATACTCCAAGAATCAATTAGCACCGCCCTAGACGGCTTACCGCTCGTTCACCTAATAACATGCATCGTGCTACCACACTTACTTCTACTCCATCTCCACACACAGTTGGCAAGTTCATTTCACAAATCATCAATATGTCACACCAACCAGAAAGCTGTGTATCTCTGTGTATCTTTGTACCTTTTTATCTCCAATGTCGTACCGACAACGATGACGACTCACAGCTCACACAGCCTACTGTCTGTCGTTTTGTTAATCGCGCGGCTATTGCCCCTTGTTGCCTTGTTGTGTTGTGTGTACTCTGTGTGTCGGTCGGTTTGGTGGTCATCTATCGGTTCATATCTTTTGGCCATCCTCTCTCATCCTCATCATCCGACCGGCCGCATCTTTATACTCTCTGCACACATTTACGATTTTGATTATCCCATTAGTTGTTGCTGTAAATCTCCTTCGTGCAGGAGCAACGACAACAACAACAACGACGACGACGACGACGAAACGTATCTTCTTCTTCTTGTTGTTCGTCGTCGCTGTATCTCATGATGTATAGTATGTGTGGGGATATCATACCTCAATCGGAGAGTGAGGGTCATTTACCATATTTTCATTATGTTGGTCCCCCACTCCTCCTCATGTGCCCGCATCTGTTTGATGTTTGTTTCTTTATCTCCTCATCGTAGTTGTGACACACAAAAACGACAACTTTCCTTCCAGCCGACATACGAAATGTCATCAACTATTAGAGAGTAGGTGCAGTGTATCTACTGTTTGTTTCGTCCTCCCCCAGCTCCCAGCAGCCCATTGCTGCTGCGCTGTCATGGCATTCATATTACAATTTTTATTCAATGGAATTTTTATTTGCCTGTGTGTCGGTGTGTGTCCTACTCCTGGTACATGGCGCGCATTGTCTCGGTCGGTCCTCCTCCCACCGCCCACACCGATTTGTATCTGCAGGTCTGTTGAACGGTTATGGGTTTCCCCCTTGTGGACTACAGATACAAACCAAAAAAATAATACAAATCTCCCAGAATTATTCCGATTCTGATTCTGACTGACTGACATTCGTTGGTTCAGTCGGTCTATGTGAATGTTTTGTACTCGGAATTTGGATTTTTATTCCATGGCTGGCGATGAGTTCGGTTCTTTATTTTATTATCATCGCGGGTTTTTCTGTGAGTTGCTGTGCACGTTGTGTATATGATTTTTTTTCATTTTCTTTTTTTTTTTAATTTTACGATTATTATCTCCGGTGTGTTCGGATTTGTGTTTGCGCGCTAAGTGGGAATGAGATGATGACGCCCGATGGCGGGCCGGCGGTGATGGCTACTGCAGTTCTGTTCTGGCGAGGGGATTACAGAATGTATTCTGTGTGTGTTTTTGAAAAGACTGAATAGGTTTGATGGGCGCATTATGGAATTGAAGTATCAAATTTAAAACAATTTGGGTAGTCGGTCTTATGCGTATTTGGGTTCTGGGAAAGTGGTTAAGAAGGCGTGGGAGTCTATGGAAATTGGATCAAAGAATCAGGAGATTCTCTGTGACACAGATATAGTCTGGCTTTTACAGTATTTTAGAGCAATTAACAGTTTAGCAGTGATTCAAAACGAATGAGTCGATCTAGAATGAACGGCGGAGCACTGTCGACGAGGAGTCTCGATAGTTAAGGGTGTGCTTTCGATGAAAAAACAATGTTCACCACTCACTATATCACCATCGCTATGCTGCAGCACCAGTGTAGTGTCAGCCTTGGCAGGACGCCAGTAAGTTGTCTGTTATCCTTTTAGCTGAGGGATAGCAAGAATGGAAGCATTCGTTTAGGCTGACTGCATCCTAGAGAGTCTCTCCACAAACAACTGTGTTCGTAAGAAACCCAATTGTTTTAACAGAGGACGCGGGAAAGTTCAACGCATGTTCAGGTTTTCAGAAATTATCGTCCGAGTTTTGTCCAGCAATTCTATCTGAAATCGCATTCCGATTGAACCTAGTTTGGCCTGGGACCTAGACATGAATTAAATAGTACAGCCTTACGACCGAATTCAGAGAGTTCTTGCAATCTAGAACTATTTCGGAGATAAATACAGGATTGGGCAAGGCCTTAAGCGCACTGTGTATAACACTACAGACGCAGACACTCTAATCCTTCTATAGTTCCAGCCATACAATATAGTTCATGGTCATTGGGATTGCTTGTCTCCGCTTGGAAGATAGATGATGAGATAGTTTGCCTAGAGGAGTGAAGCCCAACCTTGTCTTCTCAAACAAAGACACCACCATCAGAGCCTTGACTCTGTGAAAATGCAACTACAATCCATTCCTGGCTCAGATTCTGACCGGAGCCGGGCATGGACACAAAGAAAGCCAACCTAGAGGCCGATAGTCGAAGTTCCGGTGTCATTACATCGGATAACATATCCATGAGACCGCAGTCGTTAGCGGTTGCTTCGTTATAGTATAAGTATCAGTAGAAGGTAGGTTCTGCTGTGCATCTAAAATAGAGTCAGGCGTACTCGGAAAAGCTTTCGTACAACTGACACAAGCCGTTCGGCGGAAAAGATTGCCACCGTTTAACGCGAAATTCCTTTCACCAAATAACCGACGCGTATGCTAAGAACAGTCTTATCATAACTGTATAGATCCAGAGGACATTTTTCGGCGATAAGCTCCCACACGCTAATAAAAGATTTACCTTGGACATCTTCGAATTAAAAGAAGTTTTCATCCACGATCACTTCTAAATATTTGATTTCATTGAAGATTCGGATAGCGAAACCCTCTAACACTGGCCGGAGAAGAGAACAACATCACTTTAGAGATGATTGGTCAAAGGGTATCCCTAGTATCTAGGGCAACTGCGCGTCAGCTCAGACATTCTCTAAGCCTGGCTTGATAGAATGTAGGACAACATCATCCGCGAATGCCTGAGCTTAGACGTTAGAACTATTGAAAATAAAAACTATTAACAGAAGACAGAACACCATCTTGCGGACAATCAGATTTCTGTTCATTAGTATTGATTTAATCCACGGAACTAATGTTTCGTCTAACCCGTGTTGTGTGGAAGAATTACTCATCCAGTCAAACGTCGCATTGTCAGAGGCATACTCACTGTTGACGAAGGTACCTGCGATATTTCCTGTCGAGGTTGAATTGGAAGCATTTTTCAATCTCGTAAGCCTCTGCGTAAAAACTGCTAAGGAAGGTTCCCAGAGGCCTGGGAAGATACACGCCTGTCCCAGTGCTTATGGACGTGGTTCATCTGTGTACCATTTGAATGTGAGTTCCTTGATTTGGTACTTGTCGGATTTACTGCCCTAGTTATTTTTGGTGCTAAGCTTCATGCTTTTTGACCACATCGTCTCTGGGCCAATCTAGAAATCATTGCAATTTGCACTCGTTGGAGAAGAACTTCTAGTTCTGCAGGGCGCCGTTGTTGAAGGAATTGAAACTGAGTATTCATTCCTGCGGTAATTAGCTGATTGGCTTACTTTACTTTGCTTACGTATGTCCTGTATCCCTTTGTGGGTCCTAGGGCCTCTACTACGCCTACGCGCCATCGTGTACGGTTTCTGGCAATGTGTCTGAGTTCTCCCCAACTTTTCCCTAAATTGGCTTAGGAAAGCAGCGACTGTTAGATAATATTAGGAAAGCACATAGCTCCCAAGAAGTAGAACTCCAAAACTGCGGCGAAGAATAAAGCGCTCAACAACTACGTTAACTGGACGCCATTCAAAAAGCAACAAAATATTAGGAAGAGATTTGTAAAATGACGGTGCATGCTTAAAAAAAAAAACTGGACCAATAACACTAACGATCACACAAATATTATACGAAGGAAGGAATGGAATATCATTCTGAGAGAAAGAGACCACCATGGAAATTATCAAAATCCACAACGAATTTGGAATATGACTAAAGGCTGGAGTAGGCCAAGCCATGTTCTCAAAAAATTCCTAAGGCCTACAAAGGATTTGCTCAGGATAACCTCGATAGGAAGACATTGTCAAACTACATAAGCTCCGCAGTGAATACTAAAAGCGCCACCGATGCCGAGATCAAGTGAAGAATCACTTTTGCCAACCACTGTTTCTTCGAATAAAGAAACCAACTGAGGTTCAAGGTCCTCTGAGACTTTCGTCAGACATCCATCACATATCTTCGAATTGTGCTGGTTGTACAGCCACATCGACAGCGGTTCAATTCATCGCCTTAAGTTCCCGGTACATCTAGAGTAAACACACATATGTATGTATGTACGGGTATCTATGATAGCACGCACAAGTGGAAATGTGCATCAACTAATTCGGTTCGCGCAACTGGGGCTGCTAGCAAAGAATCGAACTGGCTAAAGAGGTTTGTTAGTTGAAGCCCATATAGCGCCAATTGAAATAAATGACAAACAACATTCTAGCAGTCACCCAACTAGTCAATTTCCGATCTACCACTGTATCAAGTAGCTCCCATGACCCCGCGACGAAGGTGTGAGAACCTTGTCCAAATTAATTGCCTTGCTTCTCACCTTTTCAGACCACATCAACCCAAGTCCACTTCTGGAAGAAATGTCGTGTGGTTTTACCGCACAAATTACCATCAAACTCTTCAAGCCCAGCAACGGCGATTTCTATTTCACCATAGAACTCACACAAGTCCCATAGTTTGCTCGAGTGAAGTCAATTCTCCTTCCGACGTCGACCGACCAGTTTAGGCCAAAAGTCGTCCAATAAAAAGGCTCGCGCACACGCACCGGGGGCGGCCAGCCAAACAGTGCTATTACAACTCACTAACTCGGGTCGAAGAGACACTGTGGCAGTAATAATATGCGTTATGAATTTGCAATTCAACTGACTACCATCGCCGACATTCGACTTGACTACAACGGCTACGTCGGTCGAATCCACTCGGTACGCGCGACGTTTCACAATCCATTATAACACAATCAGTCGTTGTTGTAGCGTTCCCTCTTGAAACGCTATCGAGAGTGGTAGTGGGGTATGCTATGCCCCCAACCTCGTGTGCATAAATATGATGATGATATTCACAGATACATGCTCCCTGAGCGAGTACACTTGGTGTACAGTACACCGTCATCGACGATTGCCATGTGAATGCTAATTCCGTGTACGAGTTTTCAGGTGAGTGCCGGTATCGGTGGTGTGTTATGGCGTACTACTGGACGACCCTGGTCGTTGTTGTTACTACTTTTCTGTTTTTCTTCTCCTTGTTCGTTGTTCGCGCTAGAAGTGCAAGTAGGCGCACATTTTGAAGTACGAGTACGCTAATGCAAATGTAATCGAAATGAAGGAGGAGAACCCAAGATAGACGATGTGTGCGCCCAGCGAGAGATAATAAACCAAAGTTTTCTGCTTTTTTTTTTTTTTTTAATAAGATTAGGTAACGGATGTGTAGTGGTCTCGGTTGTTATTTGGAAGAGAATGATGAACTTTTTTTTCGATGGAGAGGGAGGGGAGAACTGGCTTGGAAGCAGCAGGTGAAGTAGGTAGTTGTGGTCAAGTCAATTTGACTTTCAATTTCGTGTTCTACTTTGACTTTTATGTACACACACATTCCAGCATTTGATTGCTGATCAAGTTTCATTTGCTGTTATATGGTTCTTCTTACAAAAGTGTGTATTTTTTTTTAATAGAATTCAGCGTTATACAAGCATTGCTCATTTGATATGATCAAGACAGCGGTCTAAGAATGTACCATGAGAAGTAGCATTTGTGACCTATAGGAATCAAAATACCACCATTAGAAGGAAAATCTTTTAGATTTATTCCAGTCAATAGTAACTAATATTATCCAAATCATACCAATAAATGGTCTAACATACCATTAAATACTATAGTGCAGCTACACATCTCATCGTTAATGAATTCAACAAACAATGAAATAAAGTAATATGCCCATTAATTAATACGTGAACACGAAATTTATCGTACATTTTTTTAATATTTACTATAAAAGGAGGGGAATGAAACTTATATCATTCGAAAGCTACTGTGCCATACACGCGCAGAAAAAAAAAATACGCTGTTTGTTTTTTTCCCTTCGGACCATACGCGATAATTTGACCATACGCGATACAGGTACCGATTAATCTATGATGTCACCACATACCTCAGCATACCAGAAAAAGTCAGTTTTATCCTTAAAAGATTCCCACCCCCCAACTAAAACAGAAACCACAAAAGGTCAAAGAACGTACTCACACGTGGTCAAATGTAGGTATACTCTGGCATCACAGCAAGAAGGATGCTAACAACAGTCATATTATAGAGAAATGAAGACGTTCACGTTCACTCGCGTTAGATCGTATATACCACCGGCTTTTAGACGCGCCGCCTACTAAGCAGTGCAGATCCTCAGCCATCCCGGGACACGAGTCTCCCGTAAATCGACTGCACTCCGCTTTATCTGGCCGTCGATGAACTCAGACATCGGCAAATAGCTGCGCGCTTGTTCCGCCTGCCAGAGAAGCAAAATCAACAAGCATACCAACCCACCCCTAGGAACTCTTCCGGCCGCTGAAAGGTTCAAGAATGTCCACATTGACATTGTCGGTCCTCTACCGCGCTGCTCAGGTTTCAATTATCTGATCACTTGCATCGACCGGGCAACACGTTGGCAAGAGGCCATTCCTGTAGATGACATTACAGTAACCACAGTGACTAACGATTTCCTTTTGCACTGGATTTCACGCTTCGGTTGCCCGCTTCGCCTAACCATGGACCAATGGCGGCAATTCGAGCCCGTCTTGTTTGAAAGGTTTACTCGACTCCTGGGTTGCAGCCGCATTCACACTACCGCCTATCATCCGCAAGTAAATGGCATCGTAGAGCGGTGGCATAGGACATTAAAGACAGCTCATTTGCCCGAAAACTGGCTTCAAGCACTTCCAGCCGTGCTATGTCACAATTAACCTTTGGTGCGGAACTCCGACTTCAAGGAGATTTTTCAGCATCCAGCAGAATAAATGAACCCATGGAATTCCTTCAGGAACTAAGGGAGGTGCTTCAGCGAACATCGCCTACTTTCGTCACACGTCAGACGAAATCAATCTTCGTTCCAAGGGATCCCAGCACCGCCTCGCATGTGTACGTGCGCACCGACAGCACACAGCATACCATACACCGGACCGTGTCCAGTTCTGGGCCGTCGACCACATACGTATAAACTGGCTATGCCGAGCAAGGATGCGTATGTGTCCATCCAAAGCTTAAAACCAACTTAGCATCTTTTGGATTTGAAAATACCTCCGCCACCGATGCCGGCTACACCAGCAAGCCGTGCAGGCTTACACGCCGCATTCGTCACGAAGCGTTCCGGACAAATTATCAAGGCCCCTTTTCGCTTCATTACCTTTTAAGGGGGGATGGGAAAATTATTGCATATTGCGGACTGCTTTTAAAGCTATTAGACATTAGACAGATATTCTGAAAATGCAGATCGTCTTAGATTGTAAAGCGCATATGAGCAGTTTCGAAAGTAACGTACTTTTGAAACTCTTGCTTTGCAGAATTATCATTTTAGAATGCGCCTGCACATTAAGCTGTCATAAGCAGAGAAACATGAAGTTGTATAAAGCTGCGATTTGAACTTACAGCCCTAGAATCTGCATAAAGCAAAGAAATGCAAACTTAAAGAAGGCTACGTTGAAACGCAGAGCCCAATTGATCTACTATTTGGATTACAGGCTAGTAAAAAATGTGGCTACTACTTTGGTTTGTGGGCGCCGCGCCGTGGCGGAAGTGGTTAGTGTGTCGGATCACTGCACGCGAGGTTCCAAGTTCGAATCTCAGAAAACACGAAAAAGTTTTTTCACGGTCCCACCTCTCGTGAACGTCTGACAAACATCCGAAAGTATTTTTGAGTCGAAAAAGTTTCTCAAAACAAATTGCCCTTCGGATACGGCACTAAATTGTATGTGCCTTCCATTCGTGTGAAAAATATAACGCACACAACATGAGTGGTTGCGGCGAGAAGCTAGGCCCTGGCACTTAAAGAGCTGTTGCGCCAAATATTTATTTTTTTTTTAATTTGGTTTCAAAAATCGGGGAAACACCTAACAAAATCATGATACTCTATCCCTCTCCGTATAAACCATCCACAGTAAAGTAGGCGTGGTGTTCGGAAATTTGAGTGACATCTTGAAAGTCATCAACATCAACAATGCAAACAGCTTTTGAAAGCAAAAAGTGGTTTTTTTGGATGAAAAGGCAAACGATGTATTACGTATATATAAATAGGAATGAAGTCCTATTGGTATTGTCATGTTCAAAGAAGAGATCATTTGAAACTCGTTAAAAAGCCAATATTAATGAACGTTGCACAGATATCGGGAAAGAAAAGCAGGCCTAAAATCTCCTGAACCACACAAATGTGACGACACCAGCATTTGGTTTACCTCAGTAACGAAGTGATCTAAGATCGGGAGGCCTTCCGATATTTTCTGATGTCAAACATGAACCCCACAGTGGATCAGTAGAAATGCAGTGAACAGGGATGGTTATGATCGATCCTTTAAGTTCAGATCTCGTCGAAATAGGAAGAAGAACAAAGGCTGGAGTCCGCATGATCTGAGATTCTGATTTCTGTTGGTACGACATATTTACGATATTTATTTTTTCTCGGAAGATCTGGACATACACCTCCCTTTTAACCTTCCAGACTACTGCAGCGTTTTTCAAGCCGAAATCACCGCAGTTCGCAAAGCTGCTGACTGGCTGGCGGCTAGCACACTATCAACACCTGATATTGTTATTATGTCGACAGTCAGGCAGCCATCAAATCCCTCGCATCCAGCACTACGACATCTAAGGCAGTGAAAGACTGTCGCATATCTCTTAACGAGATAACTGGTCAGTACAACCTCACCCTTTGCTGGGTACCAGGTCACTGTGACATACCGGGGAATTGTGCAGCCGACGAACTAGCACGACAAGGCTCCTTTGGTACAGATAGCATAGGCATCACCGACATCGAAGCGCCTGCGTCTTATGGTAAGTACCTTATTCAAATTGATGCCGAGAAAGTAGCCAATCATCGATGGCAACATCTAGACTAATGTCATACCGCCAGACAGCTCTGGCCGACACTCAATAAATCCAGGTTCATCGGACTCTTGAAGTACAAAAGAGGAACCCTCTCAAAAATAACAAATGTCCTGACTGGACACTGCGTCATAGGAAGACATGCCCAAAGATTAGGTATCCCTCATAATGACTTCTGCAGAAGCTGCAGAGATGAAGAGGAAAAAGGGACCATCAGTCATCTCCTGTGCGCCTGTCCTGTGCTCGCCAACATCAGGAAGGCCACTCTGGGTGAATACTTCTACAATGATCTTAATGATCTCAGCAACGCCTGCACGGCTAAAATTCACGGCTTCATTCAACGAAGCAAATGGTTCCAAGAGTAAGAGGGTGATCCACCCGCCTTACACATCGGCAGTACAATGGACCTACTTTCTGGTCTAAGTACATCCTCATCGAGGGCCGATCCTAACCTAACCTAACCTATTATATTTCTATAAAATTGTTCTTTATTTCAAACAGATTTAGATTACAGAGACTTAGCAGTCAATCCCAGCAATAATCTAACTACGAAGGATTTACAATACAGAAACAAATAAAAAAATAGAATGCAATCAGAAATGAAATAAATAAACTAGGTTAGGTTAGTGTGGGAGGCATTTAGGCCAGACTAGGCCGAAGGTGGTACCGCATGGATTATTCATCCCAACTACCTCTGGAACCAGTTGGAGCTTGTTATGAGCGCTGGAGGCTACCGATGCTGACGTAAGCTAGCTTGCCTGAATTGTCGAAGAGGTAGGCTCCTAAGTATAGTCTTCTGCGAGCGGAGAGGGTCTGTAGCGCGTACAAAGAAGGTGTAGTATAGTTTCCTCCTCCTCCTCGTTCATGCAACTTCTGCAGAAATCATTTGTTAAGATACCTAGCCTGATGACATGCCCACCGATGATGCAGTGTCCCGTAATGACACCTACTGTAGTTGCGATGAGCGACCTTGTCAGCCCGATAAGGCAGTTAGAAAGTTTCTGGTCCAGCTTAGGCCAGATCTGTCTAGTAATGAGGCATGTAGTGCCTCTAGCCCACCCGCGATTGGTCGCGCTAATGTTGTTGAGCTTAAGTAGTAGTTTCATTGTAGCGAGAGGCATGCCGAGAGTCGCCTTGCTCGACGAGAATGGTAGACAAGTGCCCTGCTTGGCGAATTCGTCGACCGAGCAGTTCCCTGGAATATCCCTGTGCCCCGGCACCCAAATTGGGTGAATGTTGAACTGTCTGGCAATCTCTTTAAGAGACAAGCGACAATTTAAGGATGTTTTTGAGGTGAAGGTGAAGGTGAAGGTGAACAGATTCCAGGGACTTGATCGTAGCTTGACTGTCAGTAAAGATAGTAATATCATGCCTGGATATCACATTGTACTTCAGCTATGACAAGGCTTCTTTATTTGCCATGATCTCCGCCTGGAAGACACTGTAGTGATTAGGGAGGCGAAAAGAGATATTAATGTTTAGTTCTTGGGAAAAGATACCTCCCCCATGCCCGATTCTCTTTTGGATCCATTTGTGTAGAAGCAACCTAACCTAACCTAACCCCTCATCCCATTCCAGTCTGGAGGAGATGCGGGTTTCAAAGAATTTCAAACATAAACGAACTAAGAGATTGATAAAATAAAAAAACTATATTCTCAAGACGCATGCAATATATTTTGACAATTTCGGCACACAAATATTTGTGTTCGAATACCGCTATTGAAATAGCTAGCTTATGAATCGGTCCGATGCGTAAAGTCTTCGAATCCACCCCGAGGAAATGGCGCAGTGGAAGAAGGCATCAGCTAAGGTGGCTTGGCCAAGTGGAATGGAATCTCAACAAACTAGATGTTCACAATTGAAATTAATTCGTTAATAATCAAGCTAGCTTGTTTGTTGAGGCCGGCTCCACTCCGGTCTGTAGCGCCATTGTTAGTGCGTAAACGAAAAACTCTGTACTTAAGTCGGTATTGGTAACGCTTTCTTATAAGGTATATATGTAGCTACAACTCATGTTAGGAGCGTCTTAGTAATTCGCGGCAGATTCAGCACTAAACTTCTTGAGAGTCCCTCTTTTTAAGTCGCATTATCGAAACATTTACGAACACTTGTGTTCAGACATAAAAGAAAAGTAAGTACTCCACTTGCTAGAAATTCCACATCGATTTCCAAACACCCACAACCCATTTTGCCAATCTCCGTGTTCAATATTTAAGTATCGAACTGCGCTTGTCGACTGGAACTCTGTTCCATACAGGAGGTATGTGTATCTGTATTCTATCACACCCTATTATATCTGTGCTGCCACCATTTCACCCTCTGCTAAGTGACACCACATTACCCCCGCACTGTCCCGAAGAGCAAATGAAATATTAAAATGAAAATCGAAACTTGATGGGTTTTCTTCTCTGGTCTCGGTGCAGTGCTACATGACTGCTGTCACCCTTGAGTCAATAGAATTCCCTCGTAGTACCCTTATATTCTGCGGGTGTTTTAATTTTTCTTTCCATTCTTGGTTTTCTTTGTTCATTTAAACAGTGAACAAAAAAATGTTCACCCTCCCCCATCATGTCGCTCTTACGGACCACTTTTTCCCCCACCACCGCGCTGTTCCTTTGGGTAATTATACAATCAACAAACGGAACAGAGTCAATTCAAGGGAATAAAATCCAACGACTACGGCGATAAAAATCGGAATAGCTTGTAATTTCAATTTTGGTCGGCTTTTGTGTGCTCACACTTTAAAAATAGACACACTCACACACTCCGGATCGGATCAGATTCGGATTCGAATCTCGGGATACGGCAATAATCAGTGTATCACAGATTCACAGCGATACTCATCGCAGTGCTGAGGTGCGGTGTTAAGTGTTGCTGCTGCTGGTGGTAGCCGTGTTGCATGTAAAAGAAATATCCATTTGGCAGTGAAGGGACGCCTTGCACTTGAAGAAGGAAGGGGCGTGATGTGTAGTTAATCTTGGGAAGACCGGTTTTGAATGAGTGGATGGTATGCATGGTACTACAGAGCTTTTACGTATAATACCATTTTAATAAGATGCTCTCAAAAATATGAAAAAAAAAGTGCAGTATCAGTATCACGAGCTCAGATATAGCCAAAGAAGTTTTTTAAGGGATTATGCTGCAAAAATAGTCTTTTTCACGAGTATCCGACTGCAGCTATGAAATATGAATAGAAGTGAATGTGTATGTACATATTTGGTGGTCACTAATCTCGTCTAAGACATTTGTCAGTTTTGATATTAGACGCTTATATGTTGATCAATTTTTGGGCGTGTCAACTTAAGCGCATGTGGTTCCTATAAATTAATATTCACTGCATTTAGGTCAGGGCTGCCAGCGCTGCTTGCCAAATGGCATAGTTTTGTCCCATCTGGAACCTTATTTAGGTTAGGAGTTATCTTAGTTAACCACGGATTGAACAGTAACAGGATGGAAAGTTTGCAGGAAAGGCAATGGACAAATGGTCGAAACTAAACAAAGTTCTGTTTAAGCTATAATACATTTAACACCATCCTTCTGTCATTATCTACTCCCGTTGACACTTGTATCATGTGATAGGTAGCGTATCTGACGATTTAAGCTGTCATCTATATTTGTTAGTCAGTCAAAATACTTTCAAATGGATGTGAAATAGAAAGACGATAGTTAAATATGTATCGTATGTTTGTGTGTGAATCTGACACTTTTTCAGCTCACACGTAGCAAGCTATGCATCGTCGAAACGATATCCTTCATACGATATACTTTTTTTAAAGTTACGTGTATTGTTCGAACGATATCGTCATACGCGATTACAGCTTAGGTTTGACGTCCATAAGTTAGTAAAGCTAGTTGAGTCGATGATGTATTTTCTGGTATAGATACCGTACATATCTGTACGTGTATATTTAATAGATATACGTATGTACTTTATCTGTTAATTTATTTATTTATTTTTATTTATTTCGCAACGTATTCAACATCTGTTAAGAAAGTTGAGACGTTTCTTTGTACTGGAAAAACATGATTTGGTGTAATCTTCAACGCATTCTCAAATGTCGTTGTCAATTCGTTGGCACTCTTAACTTTGTTTTTCTTTTTCGTTATTTATCGTCAAGCCAATTATGTAATGTTACGTGAATTTGGTGCAAAAACTTCTTATCAGTTTTGAAACATGTACGCTCGACTTCTTCACATGAGTACTAAGCTGCCTTAATACCCGGTCTAGCTAGACCAGGTACTAGCTCTGATACTCTGTACCAACGAAAAGATAGTACTTGTACATTTCCTCATATCACTAATACTGGATCTAAGTTCATCAAGCGGTACTAGCAGCTAATACGTCTAAAAACTGGTGTTGCTTTACTGTTGCGAATGATATGAGTATGGTGATAGGTATGCGGAATCGTGTGGAAGAGTGTGTGATTGGTTGTTTTTTCTTTACTTTATGTTTGGTACCAATGAAGAATGAAGAAACAAGAATTGAAAAACGATGGCGATGAAGCGAAAAGTTCACATCGTCCCAAGTATTTATTGTACTCCGTTGTGGCATATGGTAGATACGGCGCTTAAATCGACGAACTTCCGCCCCTTTTTCATCGTTCTCGTACTCGATATCGTCCTCGAAATCATGAAACAAACTATCCCCACCAAAAATCAAATCCTTCTTCTTCTTCCTTTTATCAGCGAGGTTCTTCTTCTTCCTTTTATCAGCGAGGCTATGATCCGAAAACAAGGGATCACAGCCCTCCCACTTCACTGCATTTCTACTGATCCGCCTGTGGGGTTCGCCTATTTGACCATTTGACTATTTTATCAGCGAGGTTATGATCCGAAAATAAGGGATCATAACCCTCCCACTTCACCGCATTTCTACTGATCTGCCTGTGGATTTCGCCTATTTGACCTCAGAAAATATCGGCAGGCCTGCCGATTTTGGATCACTCGGTTACTGAGGCCAATGAAATGCCAATGCCGTCGCACTTGTCTGATCCAGGCGTTTATAGACCTCCCTTTCATACATCGCGATGTCTTTGGAACGTGCATTGATTTTGCCTTTTTAACAGGGTTCGAATGATCTCTTCTTTGAACGTAGCAATACCAACTGAGCCGGTCGCGCTCTATTTTTTGTACGATGGTTTCCTTGATGTAAAAGCTTCCAAAGATCTTCGAACTTCTTATTCGATCAAGCTTTGTCACTCCTGCTGTCATGCGAAGCATCTTCATCTCAGCTGCCGTTAATTTACTCTCATACGTTTTGTACATCGTCCAACATTGTGAACCGTATGTGAGCGCTGGACGCACAATTGCGGTGTAGAGCCTTCCTTTCAACTTAGGTGGCATTTTTCTGTCACAGAAGATAGCGGAATTTTCTCGCCACTTCATCCACCCTACGCTTACGCGATGATTGATGTCGTCATCACAAGTTGCTTTGCTATTGATGATTTGCTACTGATCCCAGATATTTTAACTTTTCGCACTTGGGAAGCACTGTTCCATTCAAATAAATGTCTGGAATAGGTCTGAGTGGATCAGAGAACGGGCAGCACAAGTACTCTTTTTTTTTTGAACTAATGCGATACCCATTTCCCTCCAGAGCCTCAACCCACACATCAAGTGCTCGTTGCAGGGATGTAGGATCCTTACTTATGATGGCTCCATCGTCAGCAAAGAATAACTGATGTACCTTGGGATCCATCACTTTACCTTCAAGCAGATAATCAAGGACTGTAATAAAGAGCAAAGGACTTAAGACGCTTCCCTAGTGCACCCCGACTTTGATTGGGAACTCTTCGGTTACTCCATCGGGGCATCTTACTCTTGTCTTTGCTCCTTCGCGCATGTCCATGATCATCTGTACATAGGTTTCTGGAACCCCTCGATGTCTTAGCGCCACCCATATCAGATCTCGTGGTTGTCTGTCGAATGCCTTTTCAAAGTCAACCAATACAATATGCAAATCCCTTAAGGAATCACGATGTTTTTCCATTATGATCCTTATACTTTGGATTGCATCTGTGGTTGATTTACCCGACACAAACCCGCACTGATCATCAGATAGCCGTATTATTTTTCGCAGACGGCCACTTAATACCCGCTCAACGATCTTCATGGTCTATGACATCAGCTTGATCGTTTCGTGTATCACCCTTACCTTTGTATACAGGGAAAAGGTAACTTTCCCTCCATTGATTCGGCATTGGATCACCTCTCACAAATTTGGAGATGAGAATTCTCAGCCATCTGAACCCGATGTCTCCCATCTTTTTCCAGAACTCAGAGGGCATCTCGTCTGGCCCAACCGCTTTTCGTTTTTTGGAGTATTTGGCCGCCTCACTAACTTCTTCGACTGTAATGTCGGGTATTTCTTCACAGTTAGGGTTGGATCTTGGAAAGTATAGCCGGGGAAACTGTTCATTTAAAAGTTCTTCACAATACTGCCGCCACCTCTGCAGAATTTTCTCTTCATCCACAAGAAGCTGGCCATGAGCATTGTTAATGAACTTTGGCGAACGAATCTCCTGAGCATTCCTCCTTCTTTGGGCGGCTATTTTCAAGACCAAAAATCAAATCCATTTTCCAGAAAATAGAATAAAAAATCAAATGAAACATAAATAGAACACACGTGTATGTATTTCGTTTTTTTACAATGACAGCGGAGAAAATATCAAAATAGAGCACTACCTCTCATGATAAATGATTGAAATTGGCCTAATCCTGGTATTAACGACGCTAGACTGCCGATATTGAGGGTCCAGCTAATACCGAGTACCAACTAATACTCGGTACCAAATTGACATCAGTACTTTGTGAAGCAATAACTTGATACCGATTTGAGTACTACCAACTGGTCTAATACTGATTTCGAGAGCCAAGCTAATACCGAGTACCAGCTAATACTCGGCGTTAGTACTTTGTGAAGAAATGACTTGATACCGATTTGAGTACCAACTTTTGCTCTAATACCGGTACTAGCGCTAGTACTCGGTGAAGAAATCGGGCGTTACTGTATTAAATAAGATTTCCAAAAACTTCTTTCAAAACTACTGAGAAAAGTATCGGTGACAATCGGTCGCCTTGTCTAAGCCCTGTCGATAAATCCAACAATGCGCAGTTTGTTCTTATGTATGTCATGTTTTTCGGATATACCATATGTTCTCTAGAATTCGGATAAGATTTGATTCAACACCGTTGCTCTGTAATGCTTTCTAAACGCATCTTTGCTATGGTGTTAGTGATATGAATGGAAGCCGAATAGATACCTAGGGTCCATTCGAAAATGCAAATATTCCATAGCGATACTTTTAAAAAACAAGAGCGGATATGATATTCAAATCTAAGTCGATCTGCTTTGTTAAAATATCCCTTTGATATTCCATAGCTTCAAAAACAGATCGCGAAGTGAATTTATTTGCGCAGAATATCAATTTTCGAACACTCCCATCTTCGAAACTACTACACCTAAGAATATGATACTAAATCAAGCTAGTTCTGCATATTCTGTTCAAAATTAGCTGTACGAATGTGGGCGCCGTGGCGTAAGTGGTTAGTGTATCGGATCACTACGCATGAGGTTCCAAGTTCGAATCCCAGAAAATACCAAAAAGTTTTTTCACGGTCCCACCTCTCGCGAGCGTCTGACAAACATCCGAGAGTATTGTTGCCACAAAAAAGTTACTCAAATCGCCGTTCGGATTCGGCATTAAACTGTAGGTCACTTCCATTCGTGTGAAAAATATAACGCACACAACATGAGTGGTTGCGAGAAGCTAGGCCCTGGCACTTTAAAGAGCTGTTGCGCCAAATATTTGTAATGTAGCGCTAATTTTTACAAAGTCTAGCCCTAGTGCTACGAGCTCCACAGTTTTAGCAGAGAAACTTCTTGATTGTGCGTTCAATTGAAATGAATTCCTTTTGAACTGGATCACTCTTTGGCGATAATATTTGCTGCAAATCGGCATTGCAAATCGCTATACTTCTTAGGTAGGTATAGGAATTTAGCGATGATTTGAGTCTAATTCCAATTCCTCTTATCAATGCACTTAAAGAGCAATCAAATTCTCTCCAATTAGTTCGGACACAACTCATGCAGTCAGCACTATACCCCAAAAATGACTATTCTCCTCATTTCCACCTTAAGCCGCGGAATGGCATTTAAAGAGTTGAAAATATTGTAAGTCATGGTTCTGAGATCTCTTTTTTAAACAACGAATCGCCAATAAAAAGCTTATGTTACCAGATAACCCTGCCATGGCCATGTGAACATTTGACCCTTTTGCCGGAGTCCCACTTTTGCATTATAGCCTCCAATACTTTTCTTTGTTTTGTCGGGATAAGAAACGCTCGACTGGAGCACTCAGACGCGACTGGTGCATTGTACGACCAGAGAGCAAGCCCTGGTTTATCCATTTTATTGGAATTTCGTTGTCTTTCTAAGAAAGACAAACAAGCACTTCAGTGATGAGGAGCTTACAGCACCAGCACTCAGCACATCAGCACCGAGGATCTGCCACCTGGTACGAGCAAAGGTCTGACACTCACAGAGATAATGTTCCGCAGTGTCGTCGTTCTCCCCACAAGCGTCGCAGATTGTAGTGTCATTTAAGCTCAGCACGTTGAGGTGCTTGGTAAAAGCGAAGTGGCCTGTCAATACGTCAATAAGTTGTCTGTAGTCTTTTCTGCTAAGAGATAACAAAAATGGCGCTGAGTTCTTACAGACGTCCGGCAGCATTCGTTTAGTCAGCCTGCATCCCGGAGAGTCATGCCACACACAATTGTGTTCACGAGAGACCCAATCGTCAATGGAAGCTCTAACCGAGGACGCAGGGAGACCCAATGCGGGTTCGGGACCTGAGAAAGCCTCCTCTGAGCCTCTCTATCAATCTCAAAAGAGATCTAGTTCCCCAGAACCCCAGAGTGACCTGGAGCTCAGACAAGAGTTAGAGAATTCAGCCATGCGACCGAGTTCAAAGAGTTTTTGATTTCACGAACTATTTTGGAAGTGGTTAAAGGGCAAGTAAGGCATTAAGCGCAACCTGACTGTCATTACAGTCACCTGTTCTTCACAACATAGTTCATGACCATTAGGATTGTATAATATAAGTTTCCGCTTGGAAAACAGGGAAATAAGTCGAATGCTGTGTCTTCAACGAAGACGCCAGCGCCAGACCCTTGCCTCGTTTTGGAGCCGTCCGTGCAAATACGGCTGCATTCAATTCCTGGCTCAGACTCTGGCCGAAGTCAGTCCTGAGCACAAGGAAAGTCCACTATGAATTTTCATATCAGCTGAAGCTCTGGTGTCATTGCATCAGACGGCATATCCATGAGACCGGAATCGTAAGATATGTAATCAAAATTCCAGTGTGGAGTACACCAAAAACCATCCCGCCTAAGACAATGGATGGCTTTGATAGTACAGCCCATGATATAAGTATCAAGAGGAGGTAAGCTCAGCAAAGCATCTAGAGCATAGCCAGGCGTACTCAGAAAAGCTGCCGTGCAGCCGAGACAAGCCGTTCTTTGGAGTTTGGAGCAAAAGGCAGCCACATATTAACGCGAGAGCCCACCAAACAACCGATGCATATGACAGGAATAGTCTTGTGATAGTCGTGTAGATCCAGAGAATCATATTCGGTGATAAGCCCCATGCCTTCCCAAAAGAACCCTAACACTGCCAGAAAACTGAGAGCGCATTGGATATTTTCGACTCGACACGTTTAGACCAATGGAGTTTTTTTTTTTTATCTAGAATCACACCTAGATATTTGGCTGCATTGGAAATGCGGATAGTGACGCCTTTTAACGCTGGCAGATTCAGATCAGTAAAATGCTTAGTACGACTTCTGATATAAAGTGGACAAGCACTTTATCTAGTGCACACTTCATATCTAAATTTAACCCAGATACCGCCATAAACCACTCCCCGGGAACTGCTATTGTTCTAACACTAAACGTCTTTCTTATTTGCTTTCATACTTCTACAAACCATCCAATTTCATAATTAATTGCTTTTCGAGAAAATTAATTAAAAGAGTTCCTCACACACTACAAAACCGTGTGTCATAAAACCAAATCACCTCACCTTACCAGGCACAGCCAATCGGCCAGCCAGTCAGCAGAGCACACCACGCGCGCGTCAAAATTCCCTCAATCAAGTTTCATGCTCTGTTAACAAAACGGTGGTCGGTCGGCCGGCGGCCGTCGGCGGCCCCGGAAGAATGACCCAAAACACACACTCTCACACAAAACTAGCAGCGTCAACGAAAAAGTTGTGGGCGGAGGTGGTGGCGGGGGAAATACGAGTACCATCAAGCAACAACAACTAAAGGGGAAAAAATCCACTTAACAACCATTAACATTGTAATTATTCAAATTCATGATACAATTTACGTCTGCAAGCTTTTGCAGGTCATCGATTTTCAAGCTCAGCATTATTAACTTTAGTTAGCCCGTCTTGGGCGATCGGCGGAGGTATTGGGGACGCGGGAACGTAGATACAACGGCTACAAAACAGAGTAATAAACCCTATCGTGGAGTTTCTTTTCTTTTTTTTTTTCCTCCCGTGTTTCTTCTTCTGCTGTGGATTGCAACAGCAACTTCGGCAGTAGAGAGCTCTTGTTCAGGCGTCTTCTCTAGTTTCGTTGTTGCCTCGTTTTCGCATTCATTAATCTCATAAGGTTTTAATATGCTTTTTGGCTTTTTTTTCGTGGGTATCTCGAGTAAAGTTGTGAATATATCTGACAGTTTAAGTGATGAGATGAACTTTATTTGAAATGCATCCTGAGGATAAATAACTGCTAAGGATAGACTTTGTAGTAACCTTTCCTAGAATGGCAGACCCTTAGAAGGATTACAAAAAATTTAAATGCAATTATTGTTGCTACTTTGATGTCGTTTTGTTTTAAGGGCCTTTAAGCAGTCTGTCAACGGTCTATACAATAACATCGACTTAGCCAGAAAAGTTCACATACAGCGACTAAGATGGTTAAGTCAAGTAGAGCGGATGGAGCCAAACGTCCCAGCCCAGAAAATCTTCAAATCCACACCGGATGGACGGCGCAGTAGAGAACGACCTCACGGTAGGTGGCGCAAGCAAGTGAAGGGGGATCTCAACCAAATTGGCGTTTGCAACTGGAGGCAGCTGGCTCGTAACCGGGTTGCTGGAGAGGTTTGTTGGTTGAGGCCCAGGGCCACCCCGGACTGTAGCGCCACCTAAATAAGTAAATAAGCAGTCTGCCAAATTATTTTGTCAAACTAAAGTAGAGCAAGACAAAACAATTTTTTAGAAGTTTTCTCATGACAACCATACTCTGGGGATGCTCGCGAGAGGTGGGACTGTGGAAAAACTTGTTGGTGTTGTCTGGGATTCGAACATTTAAACTCACGGGCAGTGGTCTGACATACGGTGCCATGGCGCCAATGATATCTGCGAAGTGCTTTTTTTGCAGTTTCCCGAATTCGCTAAGTTTTAAGTAGCTTTTGGATCCAATAATAGCCCAAGCGAAGGCTAAGCCATGCTAAGTAAATGCTTCTCTCTCGCTTAAGTTGTTGGCGATTGAATTCTGTTGAATTTGGTAACCAACCGTTGTGAACTAAGTATCGTTTCAGGCGCATTGTTGGACACCTACTTTTTTTAAACTCATCGTTGGGTTTTACTGGCTCGCAATATTGGAAGACAAATCAATCCCCAACGCGTAGAGGAACAAATGGGTGAACGAGCAACTGCAACACCATTCAAGATCTGATTTGTGAATCACCCATATACTAGAGCTTTACCCTAACTGAGCTAGAATATGATCAAGTCAGTACTAGGAGCGCTATGGTACTCTGTGAGTGAATGGACATTGAGATAATAAGCTTCTCAATCGGGCTGATGACTGTGTGTTCTATACATGCATTTTTTCTAGAATTGGCGCCCAACGCAGGGTCAAATACTTCCGTAATTCCTTTTATAAACTCGTGCGATTTTTTTTCAGCTAGAGCGTCAATAAATAGCTGGTAGGATTTATGATCGCAAGACACGCTAAGACGACGAAAGCGTTCATACCCTACACATTTGGGTGATCGATTTTCTGCTCTATCTTTTGACTCGAGGCAGGTAAAGACTGTCAGTATTTTAAACAAACGTCTTCATCCGTTCTCCTTTATTTAATGAAACATGACTTTTTAAAATCACACAATTCCAGCAGATTAACCAAACCCAAATTACAATCCTCCCCCTTTGTTCAGTTGATACCCACTTGAACCCTCACATCTGGGTGAATCTCCAGTTACAACATTTACTGGATTTTCTATTTCCCGTTGGCAATTTCACTTCAATTCTCGCACCCTCTTTCGCCAATTACGAGATATACGAAAAATTCCGGCCTTTTATACGCGAGGAGTGGCGCATCCAGTAATGAGCTTACAAATCAAGTATATTCCACACATGCTCATTAAAAATTAAAAAAAAAAACAAATAGTGATCGAAATGAGCAGCAAAAAAATACTGAATTCGTAATCACACGCATTACACAGAGTTGCATCCGCGATAAAAAAACAACACCACGTCGCGAAAATTAATTAAACTGACATTGAGCACCGCACGAATGAGTGTGTGTTCAGCGTTTATCGCTTCATAAACTCGCGCGTGTGAGTGAAAGATTTTCCTGTTTCCAGTCGCACGCAACCCAAACCCAACCTCAACCCCAACCTGCACCCCAATTGGCACCTGGGAAAATTTCTCATCGACAACATGTAAGGCAAATTGAATTTTCCGAGCGCAAACACCAATAAGCCGTGGAAATTATGTTAATCGTTGCAAATATTGTCCGCGGAATGCGGGTCGCATTAAGTAACCATTTGCATTGTTTCATCCCTTCACAATATTACTGACTGTGTGAACTGGTGGAACGAATGTGAACTCCTGCCCAGGCAACACTCACTCATCCACCCTGAAGTTCAATCAACCTCTGTCTCTGCTGTTGTGGCTTGCTTGCCTCTAAGAGTATGCCTGTGAGAAGTGCTATAGACTTTGACTGAGTCCATTGTTCGTTTGATGTACACTTTTGTTTCGGGTTCAGTGTGCGTGCGTAGAGAAATGGGGTTTGCTATCCTTGAAATGGGATTCGGGCGGCTTAAAAGGATACCAGTATGGCACCGGAGGAGAAGAGTGAGAAAAAGGATTTAATCGAAGGCCTCTCCTCTGTGTTACAAATATCCTTGGCATCCACATAATAGGCATTTTCCACTAAATCGATTGGCAATGTTTAAGCACTTGAGTCTACGGTGCGATCAAAACACTTTGGAAATATCCTTTCATCGATAGATTGACAAGGGATACGTCATGTGAAAATCAAAGAGAATAGAGGGATGGGGGTGCAAGTGGATTTGAAAGGGAGACAGTTCACCTCTACTTTGCGGTGAGGAGAGGGGTGAGAATAGTTTTTGCGGTAAAGGACAACCTAGTAGTAAGAAGTTTTGAGGAATTTACAAATTCTTGTGGGGAGAATCCGTTTCAAAACTCATTACTGTTTAGGAAAATATGTAAAACAGATAAACTGAATGTCACCCTGAAGTTGGATTGAACGGAATATATGCAGGTCTTGCAAGTAATAAGTGTGGTACTTAAGGAAGCTGAAATAAAAGAAATGTGGAACTAAATATTTTAAGAATTAAAGTGTGGAACAAAATAAGGTCAACAACACATGCAACTTGGGATAATTGTAGAAAGGTTATTCAATGAATCTTCTTTCTTCTTCCTTTTATCAGCGAGGTTATGATCCGAAAATAAGGGATGATAACCCTCCCACTTCACCGCATTTCTACTGATCCGCCTGTAGGGTTCGCCTGTTAAGTTATGCAATGAATGGCGGAAGTAAAGGAGTTCAGAAGTGTAGAATGGCAGTATGGAAACAAGCGAAGTCAATTTATAAGTGTGAAAGTTGAGGGAGTTTAAATAAAATAAGTGTGGAACTAAAAAAATGAAGACCTAGTGTGTGGAACAAGATAAAGCCATTAAAGCAATGTGGATCTATTGCTGAAAAGCCATGCAGTGAGTGACAGAGTAAAAGAAAGGAGAAATGAGTTGGCAAATCAGGCGGAAGATAGTGCGGAACCAAACAACGTCAATTTATAAGTTTGGAAACAGAAAAAAAAAAACTGCACAAAGCCAAGAAAGGTATAAAAAGGTAGAAACAAAGAAAAGTGTAACAATTCTTCTTCTTCGTATTTCGGCGAGGTTATGATCCGAAAACAAGGGATCATAACCCTCCCACTTCACCGCATCTCTACTGATCCACCTGTGGGGTTCGCCTATTTGACTTCAGAAAATATCGGCACGCCTCCCGATTTTGGATCACTAGTGGAGTCCACTGAAGCAGGTGGATAAGTTTAACTGCCTCGGAGTCTTATTCACGAGTGATGGAAAGAGCAATGCCGAGTTATCCTGTAGAATTGGTCAGGCTGGATCAATTTTGAGAGAGCTTGGCCAATCTGTTATAAGGAAGGCCGAACTTAGTGTTCAAGCTAAATTATCAGTTTTAAACTCGGTGTATGTTCCAACTCTCACCTTTGGTCATGAAATTTGGGCAGTGACCGAAAATAAGATCGCGGATACAAGCTGCCGAAATGAGATTCCTTCGTGGTGTTGCTGAAATAACTCGCAGGGATCGAGTGTGCAACACCAGAGTACGCGAAGCGCTCAATATTGAGCAGCTACTTCTCCGAACGCAACGATCTAGTTTCGATGGTTTGGTCACGTAGTGCGTATGCCCCCAGACCGACTTCCATAACGTGCCATGATTGCCATGCCATTAGGTAGACGACTCCCCGGTAGGCCTACAAATAGATGGTTGGACCAGGTCTGACATCTCTCCTGGAGCCGTCTAGGGATTCCTCCTGATGAGTTGGAGTCAATGGCGGAGGATCGAGAAGGATGGAGAGTCCACCTAAACATTCATCCACCTGAAAATATGTGTATGTATGTATGTATAATGTCTTAAGAATTAAATGCATTGGCAAACTTTTTCTTTTCTCATCGTGTATTTACTTTATGCTGGCAATAAATGCTAACATAATCGGTGGCATAATTGACGAGCGCATGATAGATTCATCAGTTCCTGAATGCTCTGCAACGTTTTGGTGAATTTGTTTCGTTTCACATCACAATAGGCATATTTAAAATACCCAATATACTGGTCACAGCAGCTTAAGATCAGCCGAGATTCACATGTTTAGAGCGCCTCTTTATGAGGGTATACTTAGACTAAAAATAGGTCCATTATGCTGCCATTATGCTGTAGAGACTTTGGCTGTGAAAACAGTACTGATACTCGTTGAAAAGGTATTCACCTAGTTGTCGAGTACAGGTCATGTGCATATTAAATGTGTAATGGGTCCCTCATCCTTTTCATCTCTGCTAACTTAACCACGAAGCAATTGCTGATATAGAGATGGCATCCAAAAGCAGAATGACCTTCGATAGGTAAAGCTCACTGTGGATGGATTTATTAAGAACCTTGAAATCTCAACACTCCACTGGTCACAAAAGAGTCGTCTACAACAGGAAAAAGTGTTCCTTTACACTAGTAGCTTTGATGCGCATCTTGAACATATGCCTACCCACTTTGACGCAAAGTGTTTTGAGGCATCACCTTATGTGACTGAAGAGTTTGTGACACATGTAAGCATTGGCAACGAAGGACATCATAAGGGTAGTCACTACTTAAAATTAAAGAGAGGAGAACATGTTAAAAATGTAAAAGTCATTTCGACAACTTCTTAATATAAAGAGGAACACTGAGAGGACGGCTTCAACTTATCATATTTGTATTTGTATACAAATTTCGGTTTTTGTCACAAATGTATGGAAAGACCATAATCAAATCGTGCCTTATTTACAACACGATGGTTGGAGTTCAAAAAAAAAAAAGTAAATTCGCCCGAAACTGGGATTGGTCTTAGGGTGGCAGATATTAGCCTCATGGTATTGTTCAGTTAGTGGTCAAGCTTTTTGGTGTGGCGACTGTTTAGCCAAATTAGGGCTCCATATTCTGCAGTTTAATAAACCAGCGAGAGAGCAGAGGTGCGAAGGTACCCCAGGAGGTGCCTGCCAATTTTTGGATTAAGTTATGCCTTGTCTTTACTTTTTATAAAGCTTTGGTTCGATGATACAGCTCCGTAAAACCCCCAAACAAAAAATAGTCTCAATTACAGAACTCGACAACAAAGTAGAGACTTTCGAAGATGCTTTTAATACGGCGTATAAAGTCTCGTGTCCAATCAAATATAGAAAGAAAACATTCCCACCTTGGTGGAACCTGGAACTCTCACGTCTTAGGAAGCTGATGAGAGACACCTTCGATATCTGCCATAGCTGTAGATAGATAGATAGATGTATATTATTGAGAGGTGCAAGTGCACTGCGACCTATAAAAGATCTATTGTGCCCCCCTTACTAAGGCTCTAGCCAATGATATACTCGGTCTAGAGCACGTCCTCCAGTCCAGCTGCTACAGCAAACCGGAGTATCTTCAGTGGATCCAGCGAAGGTAAATCCGTTTCTGATAGGAGGTAGGTACCAAGGTGATTCCTTCTTTTGTGGATCAGTGCTTCGCATTCCATAAGAAGGTGCGCTGGTGTTTCTGCGAAGTCCCTGCAGAATCTGCAGTGTCCGTCTTCCTCTATTCCCAGTTTTCTAAGGTGCTCCTTAAGTCGGCAGTGACCTGTTAACATGCCCGCCAAGATGCGAAGCCGATTCTTACTAACTCTTAGGCAGGCTCTGCTTCTTTTCTGGTTGTATTTCCAATCTCTTTTGTTGCTCAGCTTTGAGTCATTGAGTATTTCTTGACCATATCATCTCTGGGCCAGTCCAGAAATGGCACCGATTTGGATAGGATTACTCGCTCTTTATTTGCGATGCATGTTCCTTTCCCAATGCCCTCTTTGCTGATTCTTAAAATGGTCTCCTTGGCGACTCGCTCTAGCACTAAGTGTAGTGGAGGTATCCCTACGATCACTTCTAAAGCTGCTGTGGGACAGGTTCGCATGGCTCCTGTTATACATACACAGGCTAATCTTTGCATACGCTTTAACTGTCTTTTCTTGGTGAAGGGTATCACAGTGGTTTTGGTAGGGTTCACTCTAAGTCCTACCATTTTACACCACTTCTGTGTGATTCGTAGACCGCTTTGAATGATTTCGCATAGCGTTTCTTCAAATTTTCCTCTTGCGACAATGACTATATCGTCGGCGTACCCCTGGTACGTAATGCCGGCACCTGTCAATTTGTGCAGTAGTTCATCTGCTACTAGGCTCCACATCAATGGTGATAATACCCCTCCTTGTGGACAGCCTCTAGTGGTGCTTATTGTGATGGTTTTTTGACCCACCTCTATCTCAGCAGTCCTAGTTCTTAGCATCTCACACATCCAGTAGCTGCCATAGCTGTAAATACTAGCAGCCTTATAAAGAATGCCTTAGAAAATATAAACAATCTATCAGAGTGGCTAGGAGATAGTCATGGATAGATTACTGCCAATACATTGAGACCCTTAAGGACTCTGCAACACTCAGTAAGATTCTATCGAAAGAACACTCCAATCCATCTCTTCTTAGAAAGATTTATGGAGAATGGACTAAGTCTACAGCAGAATCTCTAGACCTCCTGATAAACACCCAATTTCCCGGTTGCACAGATAATAGTGCGGAGCCTACAAACTCCCAGCCATTATTACAGAAGAAAAAATCTCCGCGGCCTTAAACAGTTTCGCTCCATTTTACCCAGTATGCTACAGAGGTCGCAAGACCTGGCAATTCCATGGCTCACGTCGATTTTCAGGAGCTGTTTACTGAACAACCATGTACCCCCTTCATGTAGACGAGTGAGAGTGGTTTTCATCCCAAAGGCAGGCAGACGCGGTCATGAAAACTCGAAAGATTTCAGACCAATCAGTCTAACTTCCTTCGTACTGAAGACCCTCCAGCGACTACTAGACAACCATTTGCGAAGCGAAATAGAAACATCCCTCTCCAAAGCTCAGCACGCATACCTTAAAGATAGATCAACAGAGACAGCTCTTCACGAGGTAGTGCGCACTATAGAAAACTCCATACACTGCAAAGAATATACCCTAGCTACCTTCCTAGACATAAAAGGGGCTTTTAATAACGTACACACTGAAGCAATCCTAGAGTCCCTTACGGAGCTGGGAATCTAAGTCAATGGATCTTTCTATGCTAAGCACTAGAATTACTCAGGCAACACTAGGCAACAGCAATATAACCAAATTTGCCAGTAGGGGAACACCCAGGGCGGTGTTATCTCACCTCTACTATGGCTGATAGTCATGAATAAAATCTTCTTAACATTAGACAGAGAAAGAATCAAGGTAGTCGGGTATGCAGACGATATGGTGATACTAGTGTCCGGAAAGTTTCTCTCCGTCATAAGCGAAATCACGGAAAATGCTGTGGCCAAAGTAAGCGCTTGGGCCAAAAAGTGTGGTCTCGGTGTCAACTCGAGCAAAAGTGAACTGTTGCTCTTCACTACTAAAACCAAAATACCTGACTTCGCACTTCCTCAGCTAAATGGCGGGGTGGCAATGGTGTAGTGGTAACGTCGTCAATTGTCACGCTAATGGTTCATGGTTCAAATCCTGATGTCAGCAAGCAAGCAATGGCCAATGCCTCTCCTTATCGTCCAGTGCTAGGCTATTTAGGAGTTATCCTAGATCCTAAACTTAACTGGAAGCTAAACATAGAACAACGAGTAAAGAAAGCATATATAGCTTTCTATGCTAGTAGCAAAACCTTCGGAAAAAAATGGAGACTGCAACCAAAATTGACCTTATGGATGTACACAGCCGTGGTACGACCAATTCTCACATATGGGTCAATAGTATGGTGGCCACCTCTAAAAAAAGCTTATAATATAACCGTCTCGCGAGCGTCTGACAAACATCCGAGAGTAATGTTGCCACGAAAAAGCTTCTCAAATATCCGTTCGGATTCGGCATTAAACTGTAGGTCCCTTCCATTCGTGTGAAAAATATAACGCACACAACATGAGTGGTTGCGAGAAGCTTAGGCCCTGGCACTTTAAAGAGCTGTTGCGCCAAATATTTGTAAATATTTGTATTTGTAACATGAGTGGTTGCAAGAAGCTAGGCTCTGGCACTTTAAAGAGCTATTGCGCCAAATATTTGTATTTTTTTTTGTATAACCAAACTTAATAAGGTACAAAGAACCCCGGTCAAACCCGACCGACGCTCTAACAGTCTTTTTGCATCTCCTACCTTTAGATCTACACATAATAAACATCACAGCACATAGTGCGGTCAGACCCAGGGAGTCTGGGTGCTGGTTTATGAAACCCTATGGACATAGCAACATTTTAAACTCTCTACCGAGAGAACTCGCTTTGCCCACAACAGATTACATGATACCCAAATTGAATTTCACAAAGCGCTTCGACGTTCAATTCCCCACAAGGTCAGAATGGCAAGATGGAGAGGTGATTTAGGATTTCGACGTAACACTCTACACAGACGGTTTAAAGGTGGACTGTGGAGTCGGTGCGGGTGTGTTTTCCGAACCCTTAAACATCTCTAAATCAATTAGGCTCCCGGATTCTGCCAGTGTGTTCCAGGCAGAATTACTCGCTGTCCGGGAAGCTTGCCGTCAGATCAAAACACACACCAATATAACGCCGATGCAAAAGATCACTATTTTTATTGATAGCCAAGCAGCCATCAAAGCCATTGCACCGGTTACTACATCCTCCAAGCTGATGCTTGAATGCCAAAATGAGCTAACTTCGCTAGATACCCAACTCGAGGTAACCCTGCCAGGGCACAGTAACGTTTATGGAAACGAACTTGCAGATGAACTGGCTAGGCAAGGCTCAGCCTTCCACAGCTCTCTTGCGGAATCAGTTCAGATTCCGCTTGGAATCTTTGCCATAATTGGTATAAGCGATATTGGTCTATAATATGTTACTTCCGTTGGTGGCCTACCCTGCTTGGGTATTACAATCACTTCAAAAATTTTCCAATGGCGTGGGACATATCGGAGCTTTAGGCATGCACTTACTATAAATTGAACTTTTTTGAAGGCTATTGATGGCATTTCTTTCAAAACCTGGGCGATTATTAGATCGCACCCTGGTGCATTTTTATTTGATAGCTTGTTTTGGCACAAACTTCTTACTTCTCTGAACGTGACAAGAGGAATTTCATCTTCGTCTCTTTTATCAACAAACCCTAGGTTTTCAGTAGCTGTCCTTGACCAGAATGGTTTAAAATCGTTTGACAAATGTTCTGCCTTTTGTTTCGGGTTAACGATTCATTTTTCGTCTGGCGCTTTGAATGGCAGATTTTGTAGCTGAGGTGTTTTTAAACGCTCAGTTGCTTTCCATAAATAGTAGTCGGTGGACGCATCCGTCGTTAAGCTTCGTAGAAATCTACTAGGTAACTGAATCATTTTGAATTCATAAATTTGTTTTGAAAGTTCATTAACAAAGTGCTTAAACACCGCCTTATCGCCTGGGAGCCTCGTGGTTTGCCATTTTCTGCAAGCTCTTCTTTTTTCTAATATCTTCTTTCTTTCGACGGCGTATTTGGTTTGAGGTTTCAGGTCTCTGTCAAATTAACGTTTTTAAAGTTCGATGGAAACCCTTCAGTGGAATTTCATTTAAAGATATTGGTTCGACGCCCAAGAATTATCAAAAATTCATATCAGTTGTCAAATTTCGTCTTTTGAACGCCAACAACTGACGTGTTATTGTTTGAATCGAAAGTGATTTACGAAATGTCAAATTTATAGCAGATAGCTATTTTTTGCTCATAGGATCTTAATAGGTCAATTACCTCGACCTCGAACTGGGTATTTGGGTACACCGACTCGAAAGATTGAATTTAAATGACAGATTGACCGATTAATTTCCTCAGAAAAGTACTCAAAAATAACCACTCCCATCAAACAATTTATTTGAAAGTAAATTCCCAGACAACACAAATAAAAGTCGAACTGTCAAATGGACTACTCAACCATAGTTCACTTCCGAAGCGATTTGGACTTTGTTCGCAAAGTATAGTCACTTTGGATATGGAGTTCAACCCGAGTTCAAATCAGATTGAACCCCACATATAAACGGAGTAGATATCGGACTAGTTTATCATCTAAATCAATTGAATTTCATATCTAACCCGCCTGTCAACCTGTCACATTCAAACATCAACAAATGACGTTCCTTTGTCGTCAACAACTGAGAATCTTGCATCATCACCCCTAACTACTCTGTACTTTTATCGTGTTTGCGAGTACTCATTCTGTATAATTATATTTTGACAGATTACTCAACACATTGTACTTCAGATATGTCATTGCTCCCATTACGCGAAAATTTATTCCCAAATTATGATTCACACTTGTTTATCGCAAAGAATGCCTATCACGACTTAGATTTTCGCAAAAATCAGAAAAAGTCTACAAATTTTGTTTTATCACATGACTCACTGAGATACTTCTTTTTTTTCGTAGTGTTGTGCATCATAACCTATTCAAATCGAGGAGGAGTTCAATCAATCGGTAAAGCCTACTCTACCTCAACACTCCACCACCAGCAAACCACACTGTGTCTAGACGAACACAAATACGTACCGAGTGAAGGAGCAGAGAAAAGAAAAGAAAAACGATTTCAGGTCCTTGGCCTGTACAAAGGGCGATGAATCCACACCCCAAAGTGCTGGCTGTTTTCTCAAATAAATTTCATGGTCAAACGTCACTTTTTCTTTGACAATTTACACTTACAACGTATGACGTTTAGTTCCCCGCCCCACGCGTCAAAAAACTCTCACTGTCAATATAAATATCACTGACAACGAACACAGCCGCAGCATCTACAGCGGCAGTGGGGGAATGAACTTGTGCGAAACAAAAATGACCTTAGCCAAAGTTCATTATCGGTCATTGCGCGATTACGCGCTCCGCTAGCGTACATCCACACACAATGGCACCGCAGCGGTGTAAATAGGGGTCTTAAGCCCCTCGGTTCGCCGAGTAAGTGTAGGGCAAACGAAAACACACAACAGGTGTATGAGGCTATACGTATGTGCTGTAAAAGCGACTCAGCGAGAAAGCTCTTTGACAGCCAGGCAGCTGCTGCTCTCTTGGCGACGTCGTTTCGTCTCATATGTGGTACATGTGTGTGCGTGCACTATGTCGTAACACTTGTTCGGTGGAATTTGTTTTTCGCTATCGGTAGCAAGTTTTTTTTTTTTTTTTTTGGCTTTCATTGTTGGTGGCAGTTTCAAGGCCGTTCAGAGGGAAAAGTTACTTCTATTGACTTGAGTGGGAGTGCGCGAGGCCCGACGACGAAATTACGAACCAAAGTGTCGGCGGGTGTCAGTGTGACGTGCTACTTGGAGGCAAAGAAGAAATTTGCCTTCTTCCGTTTGACGGTATTTTTTTCTTCGGTTTTTGTTTGCCTTTTCTGTTTTTTTTGTTTTTTGGATTCAGAGACGGTACATGACGGTGGATTACCTGTCAAACCGGTATCGGTTGTGTTACACTATACACAAGAGTATCTTGTGCGTCAAACATCAGGTCGCTGCTGCTGCTGCTGCTGCTGCTGCTGCCTTTGTTTGGTTTTTATGTTTTCATTAAAAAGAAATTAAGTTGATTTGAGAGAATTCTGCTACATGACGAAATGGTTGTTCAAAATTCTTTTGACAGGTTAACTGGGTTAGATGGAGAACTGTCAACTGTCAGATAGTAGTTAAATGTCATCAACACGTGTCAGAGTTGCTCTAGTAACAGAATTCGCATGTATGCAAGACATTTGATATCGCACCTCTTTTCCGTAGATAAACCATTACAGCAGAAACGTATTAGCGTCAAACTACACACACGTGTCATAGTTGTCACGAGCGTAGTAAAAAAAAAAAAAAAAATCAAGTGAATTGCAGGTGATTGTTAGTTAGTGTGGCTAATTTGCATGCGGAATAAATTATCGTTTAGCTTTGTTCGTCTGAGTATTATGGAAGCATGTGGATATGGATTATACATTAATTTATGATGACACATGTCAGCGGATGACAGCCACAAGAGGGTGACAGGCACAAGAGGATAGTGGGTCTAAGTGGGTTATGTTCGTTACGGTCATCCGTAACCTAAAGATCTTACTAAGGGCTGTTGGTTTTCACACGTCTTGTATTGATTGCGGACATTTTTATTGCCTGGCTTCTCTAATGAGGTTTTCTGAAATACCGTCAACTTTTATTACACCGCGTTCAACATTAGTTCAGAACAATACATATGTATATCTACCCTATCCCAGAGGGTATACATATATTCAGTTTGACACATGAAATAGCAAATAGAGTCGTCGTCATTATGATAAGGGCTTTAAGGACTTAAAGTCGTGGGCAATGATAACGTAGCTCTTATATAGGTTATGGGTCACCATTGTCTTGGCATGACAGTGGGAAAAGATTCGTCGCCTTCCGTAACGTCAATCACCTAGTCACTGGCGGCACCAAGTATCCCGCACATGGCTGAGCCAACATCGGAATAGAACGTGATCACCATATCATGCCAGCTGATATATGCCTTCGATCTGCAGTCATCCTGAAAACCTGAACTCGCGAAGACAACTGCAACACCGATAGACTAAGGAGTGCGACAGCAATTTACGGATCACCTTGCTTAGGAAACAGAAACAAACAGCAGCTCCGTGCCATCCAGTTTTGTTGAAAGATCACAAAGGTGCGAGAGCACGTGGATGTCCACCAAAACAAAAACAAATATTTGGCGCAACAGCTCTTTAAAGTGCCAGGGCCCAGCTTCTCACAACCACTCATGTTGTGTGCGTTATATTTTTTACACGAATGGAAGGGACCTACAGTTTAATGCCGAATCCGAACGGCGATTTGAGAAGCTTTTTTGTGACAACAATACTCTCGGATGTTTGTCAGACGCTCGCGAGAGGTGGGACCGTGAAAAAACTTTTTGGTATTTTCTGGGATTCGAACTTGGAACCTCATGCGTAGTGATCCGACACACTAACCACTTACGCCACGGCGTGGATGTCCACCGATACCTGAAAATTCGAAAAGCGGAGACAATTGAAAGCTAGCATTGCAGCCAATCATACTTACTTTACTTATGTCCTGTATCCCCATGTGGGTCCTAGGGTCTCTACTACGCCTACTCACTTTCGTGTACAGTTTCTGGCAATGTGTCTGGGCTCTCCCCAACTTTTCCCCAACTGCCGTGCTTCTTCTCGACTGTTCTGCGTCATGTTCTCCTCGGACCGCCAGGTCTTCTGCCATCCTGAGTTAAAGGGTTCCATTGCATAGCATGGTTCGCTATGGAACTGCAACCCTTTCGGAACGTGTGACCAATCCACTGCCAGTTCCATCGTTGGATGGTTGTACCTATTGGTTCCTGACCCGTTCTCTCGTAAAGGTGTTCGTTAGAGATACGATTGGGCCAGAAAATCCTTAAAATATTGCGCAGGCACCTATTAACGAACGTTTGCAGCTTTCTGGTGATAGTAGTGGTCACTCTCCACGTGGTGCATCCATATAACAGCACGGATTTAACATTGGAGCGGATCAGTCTTAGCTCGGTGTTCAAACTGATTGCATTGCCATCCAGTGTAGAAGTAAGTTGAGTCCCTTTAACGTGTAAATAACAAAGAAGTCCAGCGAAGTGGCTGAAAAAACAGCGAGTAAATCCGACAGTAGAACCGTCTATAGAATCAACAAATAGCTGATAGGTGATCACAGCTCGCATCAATACCCGGTGAAGAATTTAAATGGTTCCCTACTGAAGAAGATGGGGGAAGATTTTTCCACCATTCTAAACTACAGGGTGGATGAAGAAATGCCTCAAATTCAAAACAAACGATCCGATGTTTAGAATTCCCGGATTTGCACACCTTTCCAGAATAAAGTCGAAATAATAACAGTGATTAGGGCGCTCAAAGGAAACAATTTCTCAGAACTTCGGCGAAAATTTCGGCAGACTTTCTGCACCCACTTATCGAAATGACCTGGGGGAATGAAACCTTCCTTAGCAATTGACAGATGGGAATGATTGTCAGGCTCCAAAGAAAGGTAACTAAACCAAGTGCAAGAACGGGAAGGTAATTCGGGTGCTTCCCACAATTGCCAACATTACTTTTGAAGATGTTAACGAAAGAGAGCAAGCAGGTTTCCGTTGCGGGTTATCCTGCGTTAACCACATCAACGCATTACACCTGCTCTCCATTGATTCCGAAAAGGCTTTCGATAGTGTGAATAGAGAGTATATAGCAAGCCTTGCGCGGGAGAGGTATTTCGGAAAAGTCTGTAGCTATTATCAATGCGAGTTATGATGGCACAAAATGTACATGCTACGATATATGCTGTACATACATAGGAGCACGTTGTCAAAAAAAGTATAGATTCAAAGTGGCGTCCAGCAAGGCTGTATGCTGTCTCCACTACTATTTCTGCTGGTTATCAGTGGCGTGTTTTGCAGTGCTTTGTCGATGAGACGCGATGGAATTCAAAGGAGTCTCAAAACATATCATAAATACCTCGATTATGCGCATGATGCTTCCCTACTATCGC
This sequence comes from Brachypalpus laphriformis, assembly GCA_945910035.1. NCBI lineage: Eukaryota > Metazoa > Arthropoda > Insecta > Diptera > Syrphidae > Brachypalpus > Brachypalpus laphriformis. The sequence continues at coordinate 110,746,995 of OX246753.1, read as the reverse complement.
ATAGAATAATGGACTTGCATCAAATGACCAACAGCAAATTTGAGAATCAAAAAGGAGGAACCAATAGCTAATTTTATTCAAGTCAACGCTTCTCAAAGTAAACTTGTCAAACGAAAACTGGGCACGCAATTTTTTTTTAATAAATGGTCTATGGTCGTATGATTAATGGAGCGGTCGAGAAATAATATGTCCTCAAGTAGTAGTGAAATACGTACCAGTGTGGGGTGGCAATGGTGTAGTGGTAACATCGTCAATTGCCACGCTAAAGGTTCATGGTTCAAATCCTGATGTCAGCAAGCATTTATTTATTTCTCATGAAATATACAAAGTCAGTCCGATCATTTGCGAAAGCTTGTGTGAACACTACTGCGAAGGCATAACACTGGTAGTAGCTTGGTCATGTGGCTGGAAAAATTGTTCGCTCTGTTGATGATGATTTGCCCTTGACATCGATTATCGGGAAAAAAGTACTGTGAATCAGAAGCAATGACAATAGTAACAAAAATCTCCCCAGTTATCTGGACGCCACCCCGGAGAATAGCTGAAGCATGAACAACTGAGCTTCAAGAACCACTACACCAAAAATCTTTCTCTCTCTCTCTCTATCCATCCTTTCCAACGCCCGCACTGTGTGTAAACATGTTAAAGGTATTCATAACCCTTTGAGTGCGCGCAAATTATAAAAAAAAAAAAAAAAAAAAGTGTGGTCTTGAAACGTCTTAATCACAATAAACATCTCTGCCAGAGATCCTTAGATTCTATGTAAACAAAAATACAGTCTTGGACGATATCAAACTATCGGAATCTCTCTCAAAATACACAAAATTCATCGATTTCTGTCGATTTCACGACCTCTCCTCCCCAATGGGTTTTCTTTTGAAACAAAAGCGCACATTCCCCGAAAGCAAAACACATTCCACTTCATGACTGATTTCCTTTTAAAACCCCTCCCCACCCACGTTAATCAAATACTCAGCTAAAACCTGACTACCGATTCTCAAAAATCAAAACTCCTTCAATATTCCCTCGAAAATGCGGCACCTAAAGCCGATGTATTCGTTTCACTGTAACAATCGATAAACAAATACGTACATACGCTTCTTGCAAACTATTCATCGCAGCGCGCCATCATAGCAATAGCGTTTGTACATCGCTGTCGTCGTTGTCGTAGATACATTTATTCACGTCTTGTCGTTTTTTTTTTTTTTTTTTTCAAAAATTCATCTATAAGTTCCAGTACATGAACAATGAGTGGTGCATCAGATGAGATTTCTCATGCTTAGCACCCTTTTCATCCTCAGCTAAACCCCAGCGGCTACAATTGCCACGAAAAAGTATGCTTAAATTTACAGCAACCATTTATATCTATCGCCCTTCTGTCATAAATTTGTCGGAAGCTAAAACTGTCTATACGTATGTATCTACGTATCTCGTTGCTCTCTATCTCTGTACATAGTTTTTAATTTAAATTTAAAATCTTCCCTTTCGGTGTTGCTGTTGCTCTGCCCTCCTTTCATCACTTCTCCCGATTCCATAGGCTAGGCACACAGAAAAGAGAGTGTACGACGAGTGGTTCGTCGTCGTTGTCGTTGTCGTCGTCATACTCGAGTAGACGACGAATGAAATAAAGCAGACGTTCGTTCGTTCATTCGAAATATGGCTGTAGTTTAGTGCTCTGCTGTGGTGTAGCTCTACGAGTATAACTTTTCCAACCCCAGCCTCTGCAGAGAGCAGCCCCCCTCAAAACCCGTGCCACTTGTTATCATTTGTTTGGCTGGTTTGTCGTTGTTGTCATTTATGGCGGCTTTAAATGTACTCGCGTTCTTCTGTTGTGCTTTTCGGATTGAAAGCGATACCATTCGTTTAAATAGAAAATTTTCTGAATGACAAATAGTTGGGTTGTTGGTCGGGGGTTTTTCTAAAGAGAAACAGACACACCGAGGAGAGCACATCAAAATGGAATGGAATTTTTGAAACAATTGTTTCTCATTTGCATTTAAGCGATTTGATGAAAAAAGTAATTAACGAAAATTTAGTTGATGTCTCGCTTTTGACGTTTAAATGTTTGACAGTTTTAATGTAAAACATTCTTATGTGTCAAAAGTTTGATGGACGCATAGATTTGGTTTTGGTTGAGGTTTTCAGGTGACGTAGACAAGTGGGGTGGACTATATGAAAAGTGCTTGTCTACCTTCGCTACCCAATCATATAACCATGAAATGCGAATTGAAATCATTCTAGATGTAGAAGCTTCCGAATTGCCCTACTAACTTTATTTTCCATTATAATGCTGCTTCAAGTAAAATATTTTTCAAAAGGGCCCAAGACGTTGTGTTGTGTGAGGTATCCATTCCATTATGTATTTTCGATGGAATTTTTTGGCATGAATTCAGCTATACTTCCCCAAGAATACGAATGCTGTCTTCAAGGTCTCCACTTGTTCTTCATTTAGCGGTTCCAACAAGGCATTTACCTTAAATTGCATATTTTCAGCGGCCAATTTGATGTCTTCGCTAAGCGATATCATTACATCTTGGAACAGTCTATCTAATGTGTTGCTCACATCATCTTGTTGCAAAAATTTGTTGCTAAGGTCCACATCTGGCAAACGGGGCCAACAATCAGGGCAATCGTGTATCGATTCCTGGAAATTTCGCAACAATTCAACAAATTGCGGAGGAGAAAACCAATTTTCGAGGACATAAATTGTAAACATTTCGATACGTTGTGCGATTATACAGCATACATATACATACATACATACGTTTGCTGTGGTGCGGTTCTTTACATACATGGATGCATACTTAGTGTCTGATATCCGACATTTAACACCCTCTAACCCCATTCTACCACAAGGTCTGGCGGAGGATGGCCCTGCTAATCCTTCCTGATGGTCGCGAGGGTAGGATGCTTAGGTGGACTCTCTATTCTTTTCAATCCTTCGCCATTGACTCCAACTCAGCAGAAGGAGTCCCCAGACTGCTCCAGGAGAGATGTCGGACTTGATCCAACCATCTATTTCTAAAACTACCGAGGGGTCACTTTCCTGATGACACGGCAATCATGAGATGTCTTGGAAGCCGGTTTGGGGGCATACGCACTACGTGACCAAACCATCGAGGCATAGATCATTCCGTTCGAAAAAGTATCTGCTCAACATTGAGCCTCGCGTACTCTGGTGTTGCGCACTCGATTGCTACAAATTATCTCAGCAACACCGCGAAGGAACCTCATTTCGGCAGCTTGTATCTTATTCTTTCGGTCACGACCCAAATTTCATGACCATTATACAGCGTTCTATAGTGAAATGATGAATCTAGCAAAAAACGTCTATCAAAGAATGAATCGAAAAAGAAAAAACAAATAAAATTATATGAAAAAAAAAAACAAAAAAAATGTTTTTTATGGTCCCACCTCTCGCGAACGTCTGACAAACATCCGAGAGTATTATTGTCTCGAAAAAGTTTCTTAAAACAAATTGCCCTTCGGATACGGCACTAAGCTGTAGGTCTCTTTCATGCGTGTGAAAAGTATAATGCACACAGCATGAGTGGTTGCGAGAAGCTAGGCCCTGGCACTTAAAGAGCTGTTGCATGTTGCGCCGAGTATTTATTTTTTATTTATTTTAAAAAGTCCTAGTAAACCAGTAGAAGGGAGGTGTTGTTTAGTGAGTAAAAATCTCACACTACTATGAACTTCTTCTTCTTCTTCTTCTCTTTATCAGCGAGGTTATGATCTGAAAACAAGAGATCATAACCTTACCACTTCACCGCATTTCCACTGATCCGCCTGTGGGGTTCGCCTATTTGACCTCAGAAAATATCGGCAGGCCTGCCGATTTTGGATCACTCGGTTACTGAGGCCAATGAAATGCCGATGTCGTTGCATTTGTCTGATCCAGGCGTTTATAGGCCTGCCTTTCATACATCGCGATGTCTTTGGAACGTGCATTGATATTGCCTTTTTAACAGGGTTCAAACGAACTCTTCTTTGAATGTGGCAATACCAGCTGAGCCGGTCGCGCTCTATTTTTTGTACGATGGTTTCCTTGATGTGAAAGCTTCCACGGATCTTCGAACTTCTTATTCGATCAAGCTTTGTCACTCCTGCTGTCATGCGAAGAATCTTCATCTCAGCTGCCGTTAATTTACTCTCATACTTTTTGTACATCCTCCAACATTGTGAACCGTATGTGAGCGCTGGACGCACAACTGCGGTGTAGAGCCTTCCTTCAACTTAGGTGGCATTTTTCTGCCACAGAAGATGGTGTAATTTTCTCGGCACTTCATCCACCCTACGCTTACACGATGATTGATGTCGTCATCACAAGTTGCTTTGCTATTGATCATAGATCTCAGATATTTGAACTTTTCGCACTTGGGAAGCACTGCTCCATTCAAATAAATGTCTGGAATAGGTCTGAGTGGATCAGAGAACGGGCAGCACAAGTACTCTGTCTTTTTTGAACTAATGCGATACCCATTTTCCCCCAGAGCGTCCACCCACAGATCAAGTGCTCGTTGCAGGGATGTAGGATCCTCACTTATGATGGCTCCATCGTCAGCAAAGAATAACTGGTGTACCTTGGGGTCTGTCCACTTTACCTTCAAGCAGATAGTCATGGACTGCAATAAAGAGCAAAGGACTTAAAACGCTTCCCTGACGCACTCCGACTTTGATTGGGAACTCTTCGGTTACTCCAGCGGGGCATCTTACTCTTGTCTTTGCTCTTTCGTACATGTCCAAGATCATCTGTACATAGGTTGCTGGAACCCATCGATGTCTTAGCGCCACCCGTATCAGATTTCGTGTTTGTCTGTCGAATGCCTTTTCAAAGTCAACCAATACAATATGCAAATCCCTTAAGGAATCACGATATTTTTCCTATATGATCCTTATACTTTGGATTGCATCTGTGGTTGATTTACCTGAGACAAACCCGCACTGATCATCAGATAGCCGTATTATTTTTCGCAGTCGGCCACCTAATACCCACTCAACGATTTTCATGGTGTGTCACATCAGCTTGATCGAACGGTAGTTATCACAGTTTCGCGTATCACCCTTCCCTTTGTATACAGGAAGAAGGTAACTTTCCCTCCATTGATTCGGCATTGGGTCATCTCTCACAAATTTGGAGATGAGAATTCTGAGCCATCTGAACCCGACGTCTCCCATCTTTTTCCAGAACTCAGAGGGCATCTCGTCTGGCCCAACCGCTTTTCGTTTTTTTGAGTATTTGACCGCCTCACTAACTTCTTCGACTGTAATGTCGGGTATTTCTTTACAGTTAGGGGTGGCTCTTGGAAAGTATAGTCGGGGAAAGTGTTCATTCAAAAGTTCTTCAAAATACTGCTGCCACCTCTGCAGAATTTTGTCGTCATCCACAAGAAGCTGGCCATGAGCATTGTTAATGAACTTTGGCGAACGAATCTCCTGAGCATTCCTCCTCCTCTTAAGCAATCTGTTGTTTATTTAAATTGAGGACTCAGAAATCAATTCTTTTATGTTCAATAACTACGTTGGTCTACTTGACGGTATTAAAAAATCGTACTAACGATATAGCCAACTATGAGCTTTCCCTGCAGTTTATTGATAACACAAACGAAAACGCGATATTTGCGCATTTTTGTTTTTACCAACATTAAGTCGCGATAGTTATCACGGACAGCCTTAGCCTATATAAGCTATCGTTATCTTTGTATTTAGCACACATTTTGCAATAGCGCATATAAGATAAAAAGTCCGAAAAGCTTCAACCACCCCATGTCCTATCAGCAGTCTCGTTTAATTAATTTTTTGTGCGAAATCTACCACCGAAATCCAAGGAGCCCTAGCCAATAAGCTTCCCAAAGGAATGCTCTATACACCAGTAAAAACCGTATTCAAAGTGCTTTAGTAGTTTTAGAATGCATCGAATACATATAGACGGACAAATCATGAAATTTCATTTTCCAATTGCACAGATACCTATCAGTGACGTACTCGTAAGACCAATGTCGCTTATGGCTCTTAACCCAGTTATCTTATCCACTCGAAATACAAGTTCTCAAAACTCAATCCTAATCTCTAATCACCTCAATCATTGATGATTGTTTCAGTTTTGTTTTCAAGGGAGATGAGCAGAATATAGTATCGCATATTATAAACTAAGCACACGTTTTCCATTCCATCTTCCCTCTCTTTCACATGTCACCTGTCACACTAGTAGTTCAGTCCCGCAAAACAATAGAGTGTCACTGTGAGTAAACACTACGGTTGCAGGGTTGCTGATGCTGCTGCTCCAGCAACTTTGTGTTACAATGTGTTCATGTGCACGGCACTGCGGAATAGTTTTGAATGGAAATCTGGAGCTTAATCCTTGTATGCATCCCATAACACATAGCTGCAGCCCTTTACCAACATCAGTTTTCAGAAGCCGAACGTTGTTGGATTGAATTGTTTCACAATTTATTCATCGCCATCACCCGGCGACGAGGACGATGACTATGACCGAGGACACAGCGTCATTGGATGTTTATCATGGCATATCATGGTATCATAGGTGCTGCGATATATGTATATAAGGCCATGTGTCATGGATAAGGGGGGTTAGGCTTTGTATGGTGATACCTCTGCTGTTACGGTGGCCTGGGGGTTAGATCTAGTGGTAGGTATACCTTTTTAGTCAGTGATGGAATTGAGAAGGATTCAGGTTCTCGTCGTCTAAATGCAATGATAAATTTTGAAAATGAGTTCAACTACGGATGGTTATGGGAGATGTGAGTGCGCGTAGCCATAAGCTTTTAAATGGAATTTACAACATATCTGCGTTAGCTGGGGCTTAAGTGTTAGGAAATTCAGATCAGAGGGCATTGCAGTGCTAAGTAGCAAACGATTGTTCAACGGCTTTGAATTCGAATGAAAATAGTAAATCTAAGAGGTACTGAGCAGTAAGGATGGAATGAAAGCATTCAATATGACGGAAGGATGCTTCAGCGCTTTGACAGATAATATTTCAAAGTCTCATTTCATCAGAGCATTGTCTAAATAGTCAGAAATTGGAAAATCAAAATATAGAGTACGATGTCGACGTGTTAGAAACTAAAGTGTTAGAGGCGCTTGCACAGGTCATGGAACGTCAAAGCGTTAAACGTCAGGTATTCAAAATGAGATTAAGAAAAACCGCATGTAAAGTGGCGGAGGCGAACCCCACAGGCGGATCAGTGGAAATGCGGTGAAGTGCGAGGGTTGTGATCCCTTGTTTTCGGATCATAACCTCGCTGATAAAAAGGAAGAAGATGATTTAAAATGCGATCAAAGCATTGGAAGATAGTAGGTACAGGCAGAAGAAAAGAAGCATGCGTGGCTTCTAAACGTCAAAGCGTTTGAAATCAATATATTATAATTAAGACATAGATAATTTGAACCCCGACATGCAAAAGAGTGTGCTGATCTACATAAAAACGCAATTGTCAAAGCGTTTAAGCCTAAGCGTTAAATGGACGGTAAACGCAGATAGGTAAGAAGTGTCTAAAGTGGAATTATTATGTAATTGTTGAAACTGCATCCTTAAACATCCTTAAAGTCAAGCGACTTTAAATCGTCAGAGCACAAACCTGGAACATTTTCTAGTATTTTTACATCAAGAAGCTAAAGGTAAAACATTGAAAAATGGGGTGTTAGCAGTAACAGAGCAGGCAGAGCAGTATCAAAACCACACACATTTTTTTAAGTGAAGCTTCAGAGCATGAAATCGTAGAAAATAAGGCATCTAAAGGATAAAGCATTGTAATGGTTTAAGTGCGTAATTCTCACAGTGACAGATACTATGAGATGTGTTGACAGAGGTAGTGTTACATTCGAAGCGCAAAGGGGTTCAGTTCGCTTCGAAAGCGTTATTAAACAATTTCACTGCGGTCAAGAAAGCCTAGTGCATTAAATGTTGAAATGCTGTTAGTAACAAATTCAACGCTGAAGTGCTTATATGGAAGCCAACGAAAAATTGCAAATTGGGCTTCTAAGCGTCAAAGCGTTGAAAGTAAGGCCTTTGAAATGTTATTTAAATTAAAATGTGTGGTTGCTAATAAATGTGGAAGTGTTGTGTCGCTTTGGGGCTATTATGTAGCAGAAGAACTTCAGTACGCTATAAAGGCGTTACTATATGATGCGTCAATCTGTATCTCACCTGTGCAGCAAGCACATGCATTGGGTTCATTGACAATGGGGTAATATTTCTTCAAATCTAGACTCTAGAGCATCAAAGCGTTGAAATAAAAGATTCTTTATGAAGTACATTTAAAAATTTAAATTTCGCTGCATGGCTATTACAATGGAAGATGCTATAAGGTGTGATGATAGTGGTGGTGTCAAGAATAGTGCATCAAATACTGAAGCGTTGGTATTGACTGCATACCATATATTGAAGCCACACACAAAATGTCAAGCTTAATAGCTTTAAAACGTCGGAGTAAGGGTTTTGAAGGATAAAACGTTATGGAATACCATACATTGTTAATATGGAAATGTGTGGTCGTTATGATACAAAATGTTTTAATGAATAAATGCTTGAGTGTTTGAGTGGAGGACGCCTGTTATGAAACGGAACACGAAAAGCGTTAATACGCTTTAAAAGCGTCATTATACTCAAATGACGTGTTAATCTGTGACGTACATGGGCAACAGGCAGTTGCATTGGAATTGTTGGTAACGACTGTGTCGAACGGCCGAGATTCTCTTCTTCTTCCTATTTCGGCGAGGTTATGATCTGAAAACAAGGGATCTTAACCCTCCCACTTTACCGCATTTCTACTGATCCGCCTGTGGGGTTCGCCTATTTGAACTCAGAAAATATCGGCAGGCCTGCCGATTTTGGATCACTCGGCTACTGAGGTCAATGAAATGCCGATGTCGTCGCATTTGTGTGATCCAGGTGTTTATAGGCCTGCCTCTCCTGCCTCACGATGTCTGCCTCGCGTTGTCTTTGGAACATTCATTGATATTACCTTTTTAACAGGGTTCAAATGATCTCTTCTTTGAACGTGGCAATACCAGCTAAGCCGGTTGCGCTCTATCTTTCGTAAGATGGGTTCCTTGACGTGAAGGCTTCCACGGATCTTCGAACTTCTTATTCGGCCAATGATCTGTTAGGATGATCTATATTTCTTTAACGTTTCAGAGCGTCAAAGCGTTGAAAGCAAGGTTTTTGAAATTCGGAGTCATTCTATCTCACCGTTTACCTACTATTATAGCGAAAATCGTTTCCATTAACTGTTCTGTGCCTATAATAAATTACTTCTCCCACGGTATGCATCACTATCACGTTGTGCTACTTTATCAGCGTCATTCTGACGCTGCAAATCAATATCACAATTCATCCAAAATTACCAAAACAAAGGGCTAGTAAAATAGAAATTAATCAGTTCCACATTCGTCGTATCGATATTCATCGCCACTATTACTGCCTCTGTCCGCCACCGTCACTCGTCGTCGTCGTCGTCATCATCATAAACAGAGGCACGAATCGAATGGCAAATGACACCAAGTGACGCGACGATGACAGCGACAGCGACAACAACCGGCCAAACAAACAAAAGTTAAATGGCATTAATTAGCATTATTTATTCATTTCAGAAGTTCTCTCATTACGTTGCGCGTCCGTTCTCTATAATATGTATATCGCCCACAGACCAGCACCATCAGTCGTATATGATGTATTCAGTTATTCAGAGTTTGCAATCCACCTATTTAACCATGTGTGGATGTATTTGCTTTCATTGTGACATAAGAGGAAGGGTAGTGCTCATTTGTAGCTGTATTCGACAGAGTGTAGGTGGCTGGTGAACTTTGATTATGTTATGGGTATCAAGAGACTTTTAGTGTGCTTCTGTTCGTATTTTCAGTTTTTTTTTTTTTGCTTTTGTATCTTTTTTGATGGCCTCTGTTTGTTTAAAAGTTAACTGTGGGTGTTTGCAAAAGGATGCAAAAGGAATTTAGGAGTTTATCCTTTGGAAAAAAAAAACTGATTGGAGGGAGAGCCTTTATATTGATTCAGACAAATTGGGAGTTCAATGGTTTAATGGTAATGTTTCTCTTTTCTCTAAATTTTGACCTTAATTTGGAGCACAAAATTGATTAGAGAAAATGTTTGTTGTGCACAGCTGTCAATCTTTAGGCAAATTCGTCGCTTTAAGTTGTCTGTGTCATGCTAGGCTGAAATTTGATCTAAAATTGTGTCGCAGAAAGAAGAAGAAATGAAAGAAGAAAACGTTCGGTTTGAACAAATTAATTAGCTATGGTATTACCGTAAAAATAAATGTGTTGGTCACGCAACATTTTAGTACAGCAATTTGTGTATGTCGGAGGTTTTTGACACAAATCTACGTTAAAAGTTGAAGCAAAGGAGCTTTACACTAAAATATTTATTCATAAGGTGTTTCAAAGAGCTGCCTCAGCCTCCTGGTACAGAAATTTTTCAAAATTGTATTTTTCTGACAATATTCAGGTATTAGTTTGTGCGTGCTATATTTGTTACTGAAAAGGCTTTATATATGTACATCTATATGCTTCCCCGTGCAGGAACGGGTTAAGAATATCACTGCAGCGACCCCCAACAACTAGCGTTTGTCGTAAAAGGCGACTAAGGGGACAAATCAGATCTAGGCAATATGACACCCAAGTGAGCCTAGCGACACATATACTACCTTAAAAACCCTCCCACAAGCGTGCATGCGAGTCCGTGGGTTGACACGACTGGAGATCACCGGTGTCATAGAAGAAAGATCAAACAGTACTAAAACAGGAGCAAGCACGTGTAAACCAACAAACACCATCGCAATATGGTAATATTGCAAAACTGTATCATTATGGTAATACTTGCTAAAAGGAAAGGCACTACCCCGTCAGGCACTACCACTGCTTTGCATGGTACTGATTCTGGACCGAGCAGAAATGTTCGGGTCAGAGCTATACGGATTCCAGGGGCTAGCAAAATAATGAAACAGTTTGGAAGAAATTTGAGGATCGCGAGTTGGAACGTTGGAAGCATGACCGGTCGAAGTTACGAGCTGGAAGAGATAATGAATAGAAGGAGGGTGAATATCTTGTGTGTCCAAGAGACGAAATGGAAAAAACACCGGAAATCGGGCGCGTTTCTTTGACGTTAGGACAAAAGATTACAAGATGTTCTACTACGGAACGGAAAGGGCTAGGAACGGAATCGGTATCATCCTTGCGGCAGAGCTACTTGGAAACGTCTTGAGCATTTCGAAGTCCAGCGGCCGTTCGACGTCTCTCAAACTATAAATACAAGGAGAGGTGTGGAATATTGTCAGTGCATATGCTCCCCAAAATGGGTGCAATCAAATAGATAAAGATGGACTTTGGGTAGATTTCCACAATCTCCTTAAGAACATCCCAAAGGAAGAGTTTCTGTTTGTTGGAGGAGATTTGAATGGACATGTCCGGAAGTCAAACGAAGACTATGAAGACTGCCATGGAGGACTAGGATATGGCACCAGGAACCTTCCTGAAGAAGACATTGACCAGGAAGGTTCACACGTGTCGTGTTAAATACTATGTTCATCAAACAAAGCCGACACCTGATCACTTACAGCAGTGGTGGAGATGAAACACAGATTGACTACCATTTAGTAGCCAGTTTCATGAAGCCTCGGGTAAAAGATTGCAAAGTGATCCTGGAAGAGGCAATCGCTCAGCAACCCCGTCTCCTGCTAACAGAAATTTTGGGGGGGTGGTAACATCGTCAATTGCCACGCTGTCAGCAAGCATTTATTTATTTCTCATGAAATATATAAAGTCAGTCCGATCATTTGCAAAAGCTTCTGTGAACACTACTGCGAAGGCATAACACTGGCAGTAGCTTGTTCATGTGGCTGGAAAAATTGTACATTCTGTTGATGATGATTTGCCCTTGACATCGGTTATCGGGAAAAAAGTACTGTGAATCAGAAGCAAAGACAAAATAACAAAAATCTCCCCAGTTATCTGGACGACACCCCCGGAGAATAGCTGAAGCATAAACAACTGAGCTTCAAGAACCACTACACCAAAATCGTTCTCTCTCTCTCTATCTCTCTATCCATCCTTTCCAACGCCCGCACTGTGTGTAAACATGTTAAAGGTTATAACCCCTTGAGTGCGCGCAAATTATATATAAAAAAAAAAAAAATACGGCTAAGTACAGATAAACTTTGCAGAGGTTGCGGCAACAAGGACGCAGAAGAGAATACGGAACACTTCGTATGAAAATGCCAATAGCAGAAAAACGGCCCTCGGAGAATACTTCTTCAATCATCTGGGCGATCTGCCTGATAATCTAACAACCACCATCCCGAAATTCATAACTTCTTCAGGATGGTTTCGAGGAGGCCACTCCAATACCGCAGAACTTTAAATACTTTGTTTCTTCTTTTTCTTTCTTTTCAGCCAGGAGTTTTCACATCAGGGGAGCACAATGGATCCTTTTGTGATTCGATTGCAGCTAACCCCTTTAACCTAACCTAACCTAGTGGGTGAACCAAGCGATTTTAAAGCGGCCTTGTTTTTAAAGAAGATGACGATGGTTGCTTAAGTATGCGAAATGGTGCATGGCAAATATTCCTGCCTGAAATATGGTTGAATACATGTCAAGACTGTGGATTTCAGATCTAGGTACAGTGCATATTTTGGTTCGATGGACGAAGTCAGACCTTCTCGAAGTCATCTCTTGGAGAAATGACCATTTTTAGACATGAATCGGTACACGGGCACATGTTTTTGAAATGAAAAAGCAGGTGAAGGCTAAGTCTGCCTTTCATTTATAAGTGCACTCGGGAAATGTCATAATGGCATTGAAATATAATCAGGGTTAAACGCAGACCGTTGTCGAAATTAAAGCTAGACGTTGGACGCGTTCTAATTGCAGTCATTTCATCAGGTGGGCGTCGCGCCGTGGCATAAGTGGTTAGTGTCGGATTACTGCACGTGAGGTTTCAAGTTCGAATCCTAGAAAACACCAACAAAGTTTTTTCACGATCCCACCTCTCACGAACGACAAACATCCGAGAGTATTGTTGTCTCAAAAAAGCTTCTCACACCAAATTGCCCTTTGGATACGGCACTAAACTGTAGGTCCCTTCCATTCGTGTAAAATATATAACGCACACAGCATGACTGGCTGCGAGAAGTTAGGCCCTGTCACTTAAAGAGCTGTAACGCCAAATATATATATATTTTTTTTCATCGGGTTTATAGATCCTACTACCACTGTGCAGACTAAAATATGTCTGACAATCCACCAACATAATTTTGAGACTGCCGCAGATGCCACAGATGCAGCGGCTGATCCACAGTGTTGTATCAGCTCTTTCCATGGTTAGGTCTATGTGAGGTTTGCAGGACAATTTACTATCCAAGATAACTCAAAGTGAGAAATGAATAATTTCTCCATAGAGGGACTGCCGAATAAGGAACAGTGGTTGCCTTTCTGAGGTTTACAAAGAGACCTTTATTAGAGCGCCATCTCCGTATTACAGACAGTACATGTTTCTTGACTTCTGAAAAAAAAAAATCGCTCTAATTTGGTACTGATGATAACGGCTATACATGTTGTCGGCTTAGCCAATAGGTTCAATCCCTTAAAATTTTTTAAGCCAGAGTAAGCTATTTATAAGACGAAATTATGTAAGTAGTGATGGTCTTCACTTTGAGGACATCCTCGAGTTGAAAGTCGTCAGCATCGACACTACTTATGCGTATCACTCAAGCTAATTTATTAGACGATTTACATATATGAAATGTATACTGTTGGAGGTTTAAATTTTGATTACTGAACCACCAAGGGCTGACTCAGTAGGCCTACCAGTCTGATGCTGGGAGTTGCACAAAGGCAGAGAGAGTTTTTGCTCTAATTTTGTCTGTCAATTATTTTTTTTAGGCATTTAAAAATGAATGACATACCAGTAAGGCTGTCAGGACGAAAAAAAAAAATTAACTCCAGTCTGAACCTTATTTGTTTTGATGAATTTTCATACTGACTTGCTCGGCAAAGTTTTCAAAAAGATGCGAGATTCATGCAACGCACATTACATAGTTGAATTTACCAGAAAATACTGGCTACTGAAAATTCAAGTACGTCCTACGTAACACCTAATCGTGGGCAGATAGCATTAGATTTCAGCAAAAGTACTTAGATTTTTCACACGTCTCCCATAGAGCAGCGTAGTAGGTCGTAAAATAATATTTACACCATAACAACCTTTAAAGAGGAATTCGTAAACAACAAAACAACCTATTTGTGCCGCAAATGGTGTTTTCTTGTGACAACTTAAACAGCGTCACACAAAAGATACATAAACAAGGTATCTGTGCGCAATAATAATAATAATCCACTTCGCGTCCCACTTGTTGACTTCTCACTCGATACTGCGAACCGAAAGCGGCCCCCAATTGTCAATAGAAACTAATTTGTTGCTACTACCCAACCATCCACGTGAATTCGAATTGCGAGCAAACACCAGCACTTTTGAGGAAGTGCAGTGCGCAATATTTTGTTTCGCTGTTTTCGATGGAAACCCATTGGCGCGTGGAAAAGCTTTTCTTCTTTTTCAATACAAGTCACATAATTCGTTGCGGGGAGATACTTTCAATCAAAGTATCTCAACAAAAGGTCAAGGAAATATGTTTGTTTCTTGTGCCGTCATCCATCATCTCGGTGTGTCAACGTTGTTTTTTTTTTTTTTTTTTTTTTGGGAGATAGAATATTCGGGTTAAGCTGAGCGTGCGAACACTCACCAATATAGGCGACCTTCACCCGAAACTTTGGCAATGCAATTTCATTCCGTGAAGGTCTGCGGCGTATGTGAGTGTGTGTGCGACGAATTGAATAGTAAACAGAGAGAGAAACACAAAGAATAGGTAATAATTTTATGTACGAAATAAATTTTGAAATGTTCATATTGATAGATTCATAACTGATCCAATCAATCGGAGGAGGTCGTTGGAAATAAATGAGATAAATGCCAAGAAGATGACGATTAACAAGGAGACGGTGCTGATTGGTATATTAAGTTTGAAGCGATTATTTGGCTCATGGATCCGTTATGTCTGTGTAAAGACGTTATGATGCTTCAACGAACAGTTGATAACGTTTGGGTTCTGCCTTGGAAAGTCTGTCCTTGTGAACGTATATATCGTACGTTGAACTTTATTTTATCTGAATACATACGAGTATGTATTCCAAAGTCAAAGCGTTCTTATTTACTCACTTCTCCTCGCGAGCAGGAGTCTACACTGTAAAAGCACTAAATCAAGGACGGATTTTCTACTCTTCTTCTTCTATTTTTTGCAATGATCGAAAGGAAACTCGTTTCAGAAAATCATAGTGGACCTCAAAAGCACAGAATCAAGCGAGGAATTTCTATATTTTCTATTTTTTCTTTCTCCTCGCATTGCAAGGAAATACATATTACGAATCTATCTAGGTTAGGTTAGCTAGATGGGTGCCTTGTGACAAGGAGTCACTACTCACTCAGACCAACAGTACGGGTCCATTGTGCCCAATCATTTAACCCTGGAAACGCTGTAAAGAAAATCCGCCGTTAGAACCACCCTGAAAGCGATATGAATCTCAGGAGGTCCTCTAGCTCAACACTACCCAAGTCCTCCAGCTCCGAGAAGAAGTAACTACCAAGAGTCCTCATTCTTCTGACGGATAGGGCAGGACAGTCACACAACAGGTGACGAACAGATTCAATTTCTTCTTCGTCCCTGCAACTTCTGCAATAGTCATTATGCAGCACACCGAGTCGTTCCGCGTGAACGCCAATGGCACAATGTCCGGTAATTATGCCAGAAATGACCCGTGCGTTATAACGACTAAGTTTTACCAGAGAGGTTGATCTCTTCTTGCTGTAGGCCGGCCATAGCGCCCTGGCCGTAGCGCATGTTTCCAGATGAGCCCAGCGTCTGTTTGCTCGACCGGTGGCTTCATCCTCTATTTTTTTCCGCAAGGAACTGATTGGGGGTTGCTACAGAGGGGAGGGCCCGCGATAAGTGCAGCGCCGACCCTTTCCTAGCAAGCTCGTCAGCCCTTTCGTTACCTTCGATATCCATATGCCCTGGTACCCAGCAGAGGGTCACCGCATTGGCTCTGGATATCTCGTTTAAGAGTGATTTACAGCTTCTCACGAGCCTCGGCCTAACTACGGCAGAGTCCAGAGCCTTAACGGCTGCCTGACTGTCTATATAGACAGTGATCGTTTTGCCAACGATATTACTCTCGCGTATAATTTCGGCAGCCTGTATAATAGCTGCGACCTCGGCCTGGAAGACGCTGCAGTCGTCGTTTATTCTAAAGGAGCGGTTTATTCCTAGGGCCTCACAATAAACTCCGGCTCCCATGCCAACGTCCATCTTAGAACCGTCGGTGTAGAAAGCCAACTCCTTTTTCTTCATGGTTCTACGATTCTTCCAGTATATTCTATCGGGAATTCTTGAAGTGAATCTCCTTTCGAATGCTAGCGTCGGGTTCATGTGATCAGTTCCCGTCAATCCGCTGGTGATCCCCCATCGGGACAGAATGGAGGCATGGCCGTAAAGGCTTGATGACCACAACCGGCCTTCTCTCAGTCTTACAACGGTTTTAGCCGCCAGACTGCTGCAGTATATGTCAAGCGGAATGAAACTAAGCATGGTTTCCATTGCCGCTGTTGGTGTTGTTCTTATTGATCCCATGACACCGATGCACGCCGCCCTCTGGATTTTGGTGAGGTTTGAAAGCAGGTATTGCTTCTCAAGTGCCGTCCACCATACGAGTGAACCATATGTGAGAATAGGTCTTACAACCGCCGTGTATATCCAGTACACCACAGCCGGTTTGAAGCCCCACGTATTGCTGAAAGCCTTTTTGCAGGAGTAGAAAGCTACGCTTGCTTTTTCTCGAATCTATCTAAATCTATATGTCCACGTAATATGACAACAAGAGCAAACAGGAAAACGAGTGAGCAAAAGTGGTTTGGCAGCTAGCTGAAGAGTACCAATTCTGTCTTGTCCGGGTTGACGTGAAGTCCACAATCTCTAGCCCATTTTTCCGAGTCTTTTAAGAACTGATTCTATCATTTCTGCTGATTAAGTCAATGTACGATTCATTTTTTTCTGAATCAATATTCTGCAGATTCCACAGAAGATGATACTCGATCAAAAACCATTCTGACAAAAATGTTGCTACGAATAGGCAGCATTTAAACTTCCCTATAGTTGCTGCAGTCTGCTATGTTTCTTTCCCTTTCTTTCGTCTTAGTTTTAGGTTTAACTGACTCTTCAGGGTTCTCCAAGAATAGCGATGAGTCCACTATGGTACTCAGTGTTTTATAGGAACCTTGATTCATAATCTAACTTAAGTACTTCATATATGAATAATTGTATTAGTTTCAAGTGAGTGGGCTTAAATATAATGTGAGAGGGAATATATGTTTGCAAATGGACTTATCTGTCAGAAGCTTTTGACAGATCGAGACAAAAGTAGAAGGAAACTTATTACGGAGCGATACACATCTCAAGAACTTGCGGCAGAACTTTTTAAGGCAGCTGGTGATAAATTGGTAGAGAGCATACACCAATTCATCTCTAAGATTTGTTCGGACGAGTGTATGCCTGATGAATGGAATCTCATCATCGTTTGCCCGATCCACAAAAAAGGAGACCCCAGCAACTCCGCCAATTATAGAGGTATCAGTTGTGGGCGCCGTGGCGTAAGTGGTTAGTGTGTCGGATCACTACGCATGGGGTTCCAAGTTCGAATCCCAGAAAATACCAAAAAGTTTTTTCACGGTCCCACCTCTCGCGAGCGTCTGACAAACATCCGAGAGTATACTTGTCACGAAAAAGCTTCTCAAATCGCCGTTCGGATTCGGCATTAAACTGTAGGTCCCTTCCATTCGTGTGAAAAATATAACGCACACAACACGAGTGGTTGCGAGAAGCTAGGCCGTGGCACTTTGAAGAGCTGTTGCGCCAAATATTCGTATTTTGTTAGTCTCCTCAACATCGCAAACAAGATCTTTTCTGCGATATTGTGTGAACGCCTGAAACCTTTTATCAACAGCCTGATTGCCCCCTGTTTCAGCCCAGGAAAGTCCACCATTGATCAAATACAAAAAACACGTAAATACTTTCAACAAGAAGGGGCAGTCAACACCGACTAATTGGACAGAACGTCACAGTGGGGAGCTACAACTTCGAGGTAGTAAGTGACCTACCTTGGTTCTGTTTAAACTCTGAAAACAGAAAGAAGAAACAGCGCAGAAATCAAGCGAAGAATAGCTCTTGAGATCGCTGTTTTTTCTTTTTTTTTTGGCCAATAAGGCAATTCAACAGTAAAGCCCTATCTCGAACAACTAAGGAGAATCTGTATAAGACTCTGATCATCCCAGACCTGCTTTACGGCGCTGAAACGTGAACTTCATTGAAAGCGGATGAAGATATCCTTGGTCGCCTCGAGAGAAAAATTCTTCGTAAGATATTCGGTCCCGTTTGCGTTGACGGGTTTCGAAGAAGAAGAATCGATAACGAACTATACGAGCTGTACAACGACATCGACTTAGTCACAAAAATTGCGTATTGGGCGTTTGAAATGACTAGGATATGTAGAGCGAATGGACGCCAACACTTCGTCTCGCAGAGTCTGCGAATCTAGCCCAGAGGGATGACGCAGTAGGGGGCCTTCTCGACATAGGTCGCGCGCACAAGTTCAGGAGGACCTCGACCAACTTGGAGTGCGCAACTGGAGGTAATTAGCTAAAGACTGAGCTAAATGAAGAGGCTTGTTGGTTGAGGCCCAGGTTCACTCCAAACTGTGGTAAGTAAGTAATAACATGCGGCACAGTACATATACCCAGGCTATCCTAAGCCTCAACGAAGAGGCCGGTACTGACGGGAAATTCATAATGAGCTCCGAAACCCATTGAATTCAATGGATTTATGAACAAGCTTTTGATAGCCCACACATGATGCACTGCCTTTTTGTCTTCGACAATGCCACAGACTACTCCATCAGCGTCACTGCAGCGCTAAGGTGAGGTTTTGGAGGCCTTCTTGAACACCGAAATGGAAGGGCAGGACTTGGAGAACATGTGGTTTCAGCAAGACGGGCCAATTATTAGGAAATATTGTATTATTAATTAAGGCACACCCTCTTAAGTTGAACCTAATAGCCCTTACCACGAACTCATTACGGAATCGGAGTCGTAATGAGTACCTGTCCCAAGACCCTTCAAACATTAGCATCTAAGCACTAGCCACGTGCAGCGTGGTATTTATGTTTAAGGATCCATTTGGACCTAACTCATATACATATGTTTCCGCGCATGTATGTACGTAACTTTATTTCCTCATCTGTCAAATGTGACATTTCTCAAAACATATCTAACCTATCAATTTTGAAGAGGGTCATATTCATGCGGTTTTCAGTGACTCACCTACGCATTGCGAAACATTTGTGCTTAGCTAACCAACACAAAAAAAAACCTCAGTTTCTCTCCGTTTGTCAAAATGCTGATGACATTCTCCCCCCTGGGTAAATTTCAGATAGCTTATAACTGTAAGATGTCAACTTCATCTTTATTCATGTATGTAACTCGCAAACAGACGACGAAGTATTTCTCTTTTTCTGCTAGAAAACCGCACTGGGAGCTATAAATGTCAAGGTTGCATCATACACATTCGCCATTGTAGTCGTCCTTAATATTTTTCCTACGAAATATCGTTCGCCTTTTACCGCAAACATTTCATAACGGCAATTATTTTTATCAATTCCATAATGGAGCGAATAAAGTTGGACTCCCAACAAACCAACCAACCCACCCCCTGCTTGCTGATTGCGACAGCTCTGTCAATCAATTGAGAACTACTATGTGCGACGACAACGACGACGACGAGGAGGACTGTGTAAGGTTGGCGGAGAGGACGGACGGATATGGTTAGGCGAAAGGGTCGATCGATCGACCAATTGCATAAAGAAAAAGAAGGGTTTCACCCAGCTCAGTGTGATATGTAGGAGGGCGAGCCAGATACTGATTTCACTTGGCACTGGCACTATCGACGAACGACGACGACAACGATGACTGGTATGTACTTTTCTCGACTGAGCATTGGGGCAGCAGGCAAGTGTTTTGATTAAAAAGCTTCGGGCAATATAGCAGGGAACGACGCGCCTCTGTATAGTGTTTGTGCACTGTGAACTATTTGCTCTCCGAATGGTGTACAGGAAGTCAAGTGTCTGGCTTGGCTTCTCCACAGCTAGGCTAGAGAGGCTATGTAACATGTAGTGGAATCAATTGTCCAATTTACCCGATGACTGCTGCCAGCACACACGAGCATGTGTGTGTCACTGTGTCTAATGAAGTTATAATTTCGTTCGATTAGAAGATGATTGAGGTTTTTAAATATTTTAGTGACCAACTTATCGAGTTGGCAAATAAATGTTGCAAGGTTTATTACTATTGTTTGCGGTTCATGGAAGGTGCCACTGAATGGATAATGAGGACTTGTATGAAGAAAAATCAATAAATAAGTGATTGGAGAGCAAGTTAAGTTATTGAGCGCTATTGAGACTTATCGGAGGGTTCCAAAGGAAGTCGGATAGGAACCGTCACTCTACTAGTAGATGTATCCAGTAGAAGACTTTGAGAAGCTGGGAACTCGTGTGTTACAAGCAGTCATTCGAAACCTACCAGAAAATCCCAAAGGAGTTTTACAATTACTTCTGTACCCACGATAAGTAGTATGTATCAGCTCTAACATACCTCTTAAGGAAGAAAATTGAAGCTGAAAATACAAGCCGAGAAGATGGACACTCATTAAGAAATCATGTGCTCTAGGCAGTCATGCATCAGTACATTCACGCAGCAACAGAGTCCCAAAAGAGTTTAAAAATGTAAGGCACAGAGCTCGACAGTTTAATCGCCCAGCAGAAGAAAATCAACGTTGGGCTCCATGGAACGCCTGGAGTAGGCAGTGCATGCAGAGTGTCTGAATGCATTCACCAACTAAAAGACGAAACGTGGTCTCGCAGTTGTAGAAAGTACTTAACAACATCCTGACACTTTACAAAAAAAGAAAGGCAACCTAGTCACTGAAATGCAGGCAACTGTAGATGTGTTCGGTCAGCACTTCCAGCACCTACTAAATGGTTCTAATCCACTGATTCTTCTCAAATCAATTAGGGCAGTAATAAAGAAGCTTAAGAACAACATATGTGACGACTTTGATGACATGTCAGTGGAGCTCGTTAAATACGGATCTTGGTAAGTTGCATACAAAAGTTATCAACGAAGGAGTATGGGTACCCAATGACTGAGGTATCAGCTCTTTATGCTCATCTCTTAAAATGCGATCCTATATATTGCAAAAACTACTGAGGTATACCCCTGCTAAGGATTGAAGATAGGTTTTTGTTCAACGTATTGCGTGTGTGACTCAGTGATTTAACTGTGGTTTCCAGCCCGACAGATCGGATCCTGGAAAGACCAATGCACTTCAAGTCGAAACTCTCTATCTTTGCGTCGACTATAAATGTTGAAAACGTCGTCTTGAGCAATACACGGCAATGGCTGAATTAAGAATCGTGCTAAAATCCATGCCACTGGAAGGCATGCAGTACACTGTGCAGCTTAGAAACAGCCCACCTTAACTTTTTCAGACATACAAGAGATTGTGTCAAGGAGATCCGCTGTAATATGATTTCTTCCATGTAGCACGATAGTATGTAGGCCAATGTATTAACAGGTAAACTTTAGAATTCATTCCCAGGGAAAAATGTGTCCAGAACCTTAATATTTCCAGATACTCAAGAGTAGAGTCAATAAGTGTCCACAAGCATAAGGCTTGGGTGCTGCTTCAGTGCAATGGATTCCACCTGGGAGAAACTAGATATATAGATCTATGGAGACGTAAAGATATAAGCGCCTCCTTTCTAGGCACTTACAGAGGATCCCACAATTGAGGGTTGTGAGCAATCCGCTAGGTGCGAGATACTCGATACTCTTTTGCAGAAAAAAGCTAGCATCCACATAAGACAAATATCGACTCTCATCTTTGAACCTAGCCCTATTGAAGTGGGCGTGGCGCTGCTGTGAAATGAAAACTTGTTCTTCGATTTTACAGAAATTCTTATGAATTCTAGTTTCTTGGCCAAAAGAAACTCCAATAGTACTCGTATGCGTGGCTTTGCATAATGTATTATAGCTTTGGCTTTACGGAACTTTTTATGATTATGTCATCTAGTGAAAGTATTAAAAAAATTTAATTTCTTTGAAAATGTCGTTTAAGTTATAGTTTAAACCTTTTAGCTCCAAATTTAAAACTGATGAGATGCACACAGATAGACACAGATATTGTTCTGTTCAACCAAGCTCACTTAAAATTGATCGAGGCTGACCAAACCTACAGTATAACTCAGCATTGCTTCTTCCATCTCTCTCGTTAATAAGACCCTAAAGTAGTTAAACTTCTCCATTTGCTTCAATGGGACTCCACTAACATGTAGAGTATATTGAAAGGCCATTCTGGATACAGCCATCACTTCCGATTTGTTCACATTTGTATTCATTCCACCATCATCACAGAAACCTTTCGAGTGCGTGTCCAAATCTGCGAACGGCAGATGACTTCTCCTAATTTCAAACATTCTCCGTCACAGCTGCGCTGCACCGTCCAGTTCATGTATCTAATGAAGGGGAGATGTGACACAACGCACCCCAAGCGGAGTCCAATAGCTTCAGTAAAAGGTATTGATCTAACACAATTTATCTGAACTTAATTTCTGCAGTTTGTACATGAAGACCACTTTCAATTCCATACTCCTGTAGAGCACTCTAGAGTTTACCTTCTGAAAATCCATAAAACAGCAACAGACAGATTTAACTTATGGCCAGGCCTTCTCGACCACCATTCTAAAATTGAATAATTTGTCGATAGCCAGGACTAGTCGCATTTTTCATCCCTTGATAGCTTTGGAAAGCAGTTCCAATACTTTAGCAAAGACTTTTCCAGGGAGACTTGAAAGAAGTGCACTTCTTTCGCTACTAATTTGCATGTTCTACACGCCTCAATGTACAAATTTCGAGAATTAGAGTATTAAAGTGATTCTATACCTTGAACACTCTCTTCTTCTCTTTGATAGCTTCGTGAAATCCATGTTTTCCGTCACTACCAGGCAACACACCAAGCCGCTCCGCTTCACGAACATCTCCCGCAAAGACAATGACTGTTGAGAAGAGACGTAATTCTAAAAAGCTATGTTTAATAATTTAATCAACAAATTCACACGCCACGCCCACTATTCAAGAGACAGGGTCTCATACGACTGGCTTTAAATTGTCACAGCCTTTCTGCCTGCTTTTCCTAAATAAATGCTTCGTTTCTAGCGACTTCGGGGCAGCAAATAATTTTCACAAACACATCGTGGATAATTTCAGATTTAACTACGCTTCCAAAAACTGAGGCAAGAAAAAGCCACATTGGCGGACTGCAGGTTTAGGCACTTTAAGAAATAACTGCAGAAAACTATTTAACAATTCTAAATGTACGAGAGACTCAACTGGGACTTATATAAGGCATCCCTAAATATACACAAAAAAGAATTAAGGAAACCAAACGTAATTCTTAGAGACTCTTCTGTGATAAAATAGAAGATGCCTCTGAGGCATCTAGGCTAAGGAAAATTCTCTCTTCAAATCCAATAATAATAATCTTGGACGACTTCAAGCGAAGATTTGCTAAATTTACTGCTTAACACTCATTTTTTAGGTAGTTCCCAAGTTGTTAGCAACATGGTTTTCAACAGACCGTCTGCACGATAAATAACTCCTTAAACTTGATTACACAAAGCAAACTCTATTGTGCACTACATAGCTTCAAACCATATAAATCCGGGTACCAGACGGCAAATTACCTGCCGAGTTGCAGAAAGCATCGAACAGAATCTTACCGGTGCTTGAGACAATCCTAAAAAGTTGTCTAGATCTGGCATATATTCCAAATATATGGAGAGAAGGAGAGAGAAGCTCAGCTGGTATTGCCACGTTCAAAGAAGAGATCATTTGAACCCTGTTAAAAAGGCAATATCAATGCACGTTTCAAAGATATCGCGATGTAGGAAAGGCAGGCCTATAAACGCCTGGATCAGACAAATGCGACGACATCGGCATTTCATTGTCCTCAGTAACCGAGTGATCCAAAATCGGCAGGCCTGCCGATATTTTCTGAGGTCAAATAGGCGAACCCCACAGGCAGATCAGTAAAAATGCGGTGAAGTGGGAGGGTTGTGATTCCTTGTTTCCGGATCATAACCTCGCTGATAAAAAGGAAGAAGAAGATGGAGAGAAGTTAAAATTGTATTCATACAGCTCTCAAAGAGCTTCTACAAAACGTTTTAAGCAAGCTAGCTAGTTGGGCGGTTCGGTGTGGTTTGGGTGTAAGCCCCACAAAACTAAACTAGTACTCTTTTCCAGGAAATATAAAATTCTGTTAGTCGACCCTCCTTCTCTCAATGGTATCAGCTTAGCTTTTTCTAGATACTAAATTAAGCTGGAATCCTACCATTCTAGAAAGAGTCAGAAACACTTTTATATTGGAAATAGATGGGATCTACAACCTCGAATAACTCACTGGCTCTACATCTCGGTCATTAGACTTACACTCACATATGGGGTTATTGTTGTGATGGACAGCGTTAGAGAAAGCTATATATTGCGATTATCTTAACAATGCCCAGCGTACAGCTTGTCTGTGTATAAGCGGAGCACTACGTACAACACCCTCTACGGCACTGGACATCATGTTTCATCTGTTACCCCTACATATGTTTAGCAGGCAAATAGCAGCGAGTGCAGCTGTTCGCCTTAAAGCTAATTACAGTGGTCAAGAAAATCATTTGGCCACGCTTCCATTCTGAATCAATCCAAAGTCTCTCCCAAAACCTCGGACTGCTCCATCTCACGTCTAAATTTTGACAAAAACTTCCTCGTCACCATCTCTTCCAGACTACTTTGGAATGACGATACATTTTTAGAAGATGAGTCAATTCAATTTCATACTGATGGCTCAAAAGCCAAGGACGGAGTTGGTGGAGGTGTTTTCTCTGACAGGCTTAATCTTAAGCTCTTCTTCCGTCTAACTAATCATTGTAGCGTGTTCCAGGTGGAAATAATGGCAAATCAAGAAATCCTATCTTGGCTGAAGAAGAACGTGATATCTGTTAGAGATACCCGCATCTTTTTAGACAGCCAAGCAGCAATCAAATCCTTGGAATCGACCTCTATAAATTCTTGAGCAGCTTTGGGCTGCCGACCGTCTCTTACGGAGATGGCTGAGCAGTTCCATAATCACCTGTGTTGAGTGCTGGGGCATAGGGACTTTCCATAGAATTGTAAGGCCGATGACCTCGGCAGCATAGGAACAACTGCACCCGTCCTGCCGGACAAAGGCTCCATAGTTATACCAATCGCTACTTGTAGCAAGCCTGCTACATGGCTGGGCCTTTTTGCAAACGACTTTAAAGAAGTTGCATGGATATAGAAGAGGAAGAAATTATTCCGCATTTTTTGTATCTCTCCCACAGAGAAAGCTTCACTTTGGAGACTTCTATTACAACAATATAGGCGACCTGATAAACATAGGTATTAAGAACCTCTTAGGCTTAAAATGGTTTAACTAGTCGGTAGAACGAAACTTTCTTCTATGATCAACGTGGTATCACAATGGACCTATTGTCGGTCTAAGTGTGTTGGTGTTTCTCAGCTGACTTCAACCTAAATTGTGACATAAACTACGTACAGGCAGCCATACATAGATGTATACCAATCGTATATCAATCGACTTGATATATCTCTAATCTCTAATCTCTTCTCATATAACATATATATAAATCTTCTAGTCTTCTTCTAATATATCTATCTATCTATCTAATATAAGTACATATACGAGTATGTACGTATGAAATGCAAAATTTAAAATTCTGTTAGTGGCTTAATAACTCGAGAACCACTTATCCGATTTAGGTGTTCGTTTTTTTATTTCATAGATAAGTTCTCTGGCCAGGTATAGCATATATTTTGTTACGTTAGGTAATATAAGGAATAAGGTGTAACGATAATAGTGAATCAACTCTGAAAAAAACCCCTTCTAAAAACATTTATATATCCTTAAAAACACTTTTCTTCACGTGCATGCTTCTAACTTAAAAATGGCTAAACCGATTTGAATATAATTAAATTGTCTGATTAGTCCGTTAATCGATAGAGGTTGAGATATCAATCATTAATCTGTGCTTCCTAGAAGCGGAGTAGGGAGCCAATATATAAGTTCATGCGGAAACGAAAAATCATAAACAATCGCGAGTCATTGCAATCATCAGGACAGCCAGTAGTGCGTTTTTTTTTTTTTTTTAAGGGATGTTTTCATTCTTCCCTTTGGTTTACCTGCAGAGAAGTTCAATTGCACACTTGATATGGACTGGAGATAAATGTTTTTTCTGATTGTAAAAATTTGTTTATGTGTTTATGTCTGTGGCCACAAGGTAAAACCGCCTAAGTCGAGTTAGACCAAAATTGAGTTAAGGACACCAGAAGATGCTCTACAGGGTGACCAGATAAGAACTATAGGAAAAAAATTAAAATAAAACAACGGTGTGAGATATAAAATTGATTCTGGCTTTATTTTGAAGCTACATTCATTAATGGAATAGCACATCAATTAAATGGCCGCCTTGGCTTCGCTGGCAGTGCTTCAAGCGGTCGGTCCAATTTTTGATGACTCGGTTCAATACGTACGGCGTTATTCTGGCAATAGCGTCTCGATTGTTGGCCTCGAGCTCGTCCAAAGTGCTTGGCTTGTTAGCGTAGACTAAGAAATTGACGTAGCGTAGAGAAAATAATCGAGTGGTGTCAAATCGCATGATCGTGATGGCCAATTGATGAACGCTCGCCGTGAGATGACCCAGTCCCCAAATTTCTCCTTCACAACTTTGATCATCGCTTGTATGACATAGAGCACCGTCTTGTTGGAACCACAGCTCGGATGTATCGATGTTCTAAAGCTCTGGCCACAGAAAATAAGCCGGGTTGACTCTCTGGCGATGCCCAATTCAGCTGATCGGCGCCGAATCGACATTTCTGGGTCTTCCTCGATATTTACCGCTAAGGCGCGCCTATGTTTTCTTAATTTCGCCCCAATCTCTGTCTGGTTGGTGGCTTAAGGTCCAAAAGAGTGTACTCACGCTCGAACTATTCCACGGTGCGACGAATTGCGACGACCAACCTCACGACGAAATTCACGTTGCGTATTTACAATTGAGCCGGAATTTCAATAATATTTTTTAATAATTCCCGCACGTTCGGCAAACGTGAAACGATGCATGACGAAATGGCAAACCTTACTGAATATTTTGACAGCTAGATGTCATTGGTAACTTTGACGGCTGCTGAAACATAACAATTGGAAAAGTATCATGCTATCTGGTCACCCTTTACTATTCGAAGTTCATGCCACAAAATTTTAACCTTATTACCTGTTAGCCTTACCGACTTACAGGCAAAGGAACAAAACTTAAATTCCAAATTCCCATACGTTTTCTGAAAAAACCAAAACTTTAAACCTGTTTTCTGAGAAACTGTGAAAATCGGCTTAGGCGGTTTTACCTTGTGGCCAGAGTTGTTTGACTCGAACAAATGAGTATGTAAGTTTCATACATATGCTTATACCGCCGTACAGTAAAAATTGAGGGCTGCATTTTTGAGTTTGAGAATAAAAAATTTAAAGAAATTGCAGGTAATAATCCTTTATATACGGGAGCGTAATGACTTGAAGTTTTGAGTGCGAACAAACCTGGGAGGATGAAATCAGAGTCCACGCGAGCTGAGCCGCGGGCACAGCTAGTATGGTATAAGAGAAAGTCCAGAAAACCCCATATTAGAAATAAATTTCTGAGCAACTTAAAAACGAATCAAAGTGTATATCCATTCAATGATCTCACCCACAATTCCCTAAAAACTATCTACAATTGTTTCTCTTCCCAGAAAGCTTATCACGTTCGATTCCGTCTAAAAATAAACCCCCACGCCAAGCGACAGAGCTTTTCTCAAAAATCTATAAACAGTCAGATGTCAAAACACCAACGATCAACAGATCGTAGAGAATTCGAAATTTCGCATGGCTTCGCGCCGCTAACGAATCAGCTGACTAAACTTCTTCAAAATAAACAAATGTACTAAATTTCTAAAATTAAATTTTCCAAAAATACCCACACACCGCCTCCTTCGCTTGTTCTTATTCCGGAACAACAATTGCCTTTCATTATTTTCATATTTCTTTTTCAACGATAATTTGTATAATTTGCTTCGATTGCGCAATGTTCAGTCGACGGGTGGTTTAAAAATAAATTCGAAGGCAGCAGCAGTAGTGTCATCTTATCAAAATGAAAAAAAAATATCGTTTTTGTGTTTGTGTATCTGAAACCACTGACGTTTGCATAAAAGCCTCAGAAACGAAGAAGGCACAACGATAAGAATGTAAATTTTTATTTTCTTTCGATTCTTTGTGTTATTTTGTGGGCTTTGGGAAGAGAGGAGAAGACCTTGTATATCGGTGTTGCGGTTCGTTACCGCATTCGGTTCGCATAGCACCGATTGAGTTGTTTGAAAAACGTTTTTTTTTTTCTTTTTATGGGCTTTTATGTAAATGCCAGTGATAAGCAATTAAATGCGGGCTTCGCATGGTGATAGTTGAGCAAATAATTAATTAAAATATTTTTTTTTTTTTTTAGATAACTGGAACAAGTGTTTTTATGGGAAGTATTTTGTATGCAAATTGTTTTAAGTGGTCAAACAATTAGAGCCGACGAGGAGGTACCATACAGAAACACACCATCACATATTTATGATTATATGCGACAGTAAGCCAACTATTCTGTTTAAGATTTGTGCTCGTAAGAGTTATTAGCCTGGAGCTAGTCTTATTTAACGAAAACGAGAAGTAAGTACGAAGAGGAAAGTTTGTGTTTGTTTGTTCCCTTTTACTAAAAAAAAAAACTAGTATTGCGATGAAACTTTTACTGTCTAGCAGGCGTTGTATCTGGAATAACTTAGCCTATTTATGAAGTCTTACCAAAACGAAGAAGAACGGGGAAGATAAAATTGAATTTAGTCGACAAAAAAATGCCCTTCGGATCACTTTTATTGATCTAGATCTAACTAACTCGTTAAAGATATATGTACATTTTTTTTAGATTAGATTAGATTAGATTTTATATGAGAACTAAAGTCTCGCTACATCGTATATTACAAAAAAAATGGATTGGTATGACTTTGCCATCTGCCTGGTTGACAACTGTCTTTGAATTCATGTAAAAAATTGTTTACATATTGTTCCGATCCAAGCATTTGGTCCTTCGAACCAGAGAGTTTTTAGTTGAGCAGCAGGGGCAGAAGAGCAGCTGTCAGAAGGATAGATCAACAAAGGCGAGCACATTCTATAGCAGGCTTAATCAAAAGGAGCAATTTGGATGCAAGGTTTGCAACAAAGGTCGTTATTCTCTTAGAACCTGTAACTGGTTTCTGAAGATGGATGTAGGTGCGCGCAAAGCTACGGTCAACAAAATTGGCGTTTGTGAGAACTGCCTCGCTTATAGCCATAGCATCCATCAATGCCCGAACGAGCGAGGTGCTACTTTTTTCAGCAGCCACATTATTCTTTGGTCCACTACACAAATTCAACCATTCAACCCAAAACAAATATATAATACTCTAATTCACAAACACATTATTATCACAAAATAATATAATTGCGGGTGGCAATGGTGTAGTGCTAACGTCGTCAATTGCCACGCTAATTGTTCATGGTTCAAATCCCGACGTCAGCAATCATTTATTTATTTCTCATGAAATTTACAAAGTCAGTCCGCGAAAGTCAATTGCGAAAGCTTGTGTGAATACTACTGGGAAGGCATAACACTGGCAGAAGCTTGGTCATATGGCTTGCGTTTGACATCGGTTATCTAAAAAAATACTGTGAATCAGAAGCAAAGACAAAAAATAGCAAAAATCTTCCCAGTTATCTCGACTCTCTCTCTCTCTCTCTCTCTCTCTCTCTCTCTCTCTCTCTCTCTCTCTCTCTCTCTGTCTATCTATCTATCTATCTATCTATCTATCTATCTATCCTTTCCTATCCCCTTCGGGTAGGGGTCAGATTATACCCGAGGTAGGCATGCCTGTCGTAAGACGCGACTAAAATCCACCCTCCGTATATAAACATGCAATGAACAAAACAAAAGATTTTAATACCCCAGGTGGCAGTCCAGGTACACTGGAAAATCCACCCTCTTCGGAGGTCGGCTCTACGGATTCTGGGGAAAACCATTTACTGCACCTAATGAGTACAAGGGTGCCGCGATCTCCACCAACAAGATCGAACGTCTTCGGGAAAAGCAGTCCACCGGAAGCGCAAGCGCGTGAAAAACGGGACTCAGCGAAATCAAAAAGCATTGAGGAGGAAAACGACGTACTCCGTACCAAGCTTACCGAAATGGAGCTACTCTATCGTGAGCTTAAGAAAGAAGTAGACTTACTCAGGCAAGAAAACAATGCCCAAAAAAACACGTATCTACAAAAAGAAAACACAGTTAGCCCACATCGCTCACCTAGTCGCGAATACCAGACGGACGAAAAAGAGCTAGCACGTGAAACGAATTGGATCGAAAAGGAACGACCTAGCAAAAAACGCAAGCTGGTTCGTCACCGGAAGTCGAGCCACAAAAAGACTTAAAGCGCAAAGAGTTGCAAGAAAAGCAACAACAACAAAAATTACGTCCTCCGCCACCGATAAACGTCGTTGGAATTACGGACTAAAATAAGTTGCATTGCCTCCTTAAAGGAATTCTGCCATCGAAGTTTAAGGTGACATCTCTGCGAAACAATACGCGGAAAATCAATGTCGATGATGCCGACGGTTACCGATCATTATCTCAAAAATTGAATGCCGAAAAGATTCAGTGGTATACTTACCAAAATAAGTTAGAAAGACCACTGGGTGCTGTAGCAAGGGGACTCCACCCTTCGTGTACCAAAGAAGATGTAAAACACGACCTTCAAGATAAAGGCTTTTAAATTCTTGATGCCGTCAATATTATCAAGAAGGAGAAGCAACAGTCAGAGGGAGATCATGAAAAATTGGTAAAGCGTGGACTTCCACTATTCATGCTTAGTTTCGATAAAAAAATAAATAAAGATGCTATATATGGTATTAAGACTATTCTAAACATCGTGGTCAAAATCGAACCCATGCGTAAGACCTCCGGATCGATACCGCAGTGTAAGCGCTGTCAAGGCTTCAATCATACGCAGACTTACTGCCAGAAAGAGCCACGATGCGTCAAATGCGCAAGTAAACATCTCTCGGAAGAGTGTCACCTAAACAAGCAAACACCAGCCACTTGTATAAACTGCAAAGGAAAACATCCTGCGAACTATCGAGGTTGCGAAGTGGCGAAAGAGCTCTAAAAATGGCGCGATACGCTTAAAAATTCCATGCGCCCTATTCCGAAACCAATTAAGAACAGACCCAAAATAGCTACAAAAAAAGCAGCGAAAGATAGGAAATCCGTCAATATTGACTTAAGATCGGGTAATGAAGAAAAACCCAAACGCAGTAGAGAAAATGTGACAGAAGCAAAGTCTTCGAATACTGACGCACAGTCTTATGTTCAAGCGGCGATGGCAGCTAATGGCAAGTATATGACCGTCAACCCACGGGAGATCAAGGCAAAAAACCGTCCAAACTCTAACGTAAAGACTCCTGCTCAAGTTGCGACATTAGAAAACGGTGATAGAGGTAGCTTACAAAATCCAGTATCCAATGTTTTCTTTACTCCTTAATACTTGCGAAAGTTGAAGAGCAATGCAAAACAAACAAACTTATTTTCGAGAGACTAGTTGCACTAGAAAACAACATTCATAACAGGCGCATTTCAACCCGAATATGAAAGAAATGGTAAAAATTCTTACATGGAACGCAGACGGGTATACGAAGACTCGACGAGTTAGAAATATTTATACAAGAAAAAGCTTGGTTTGTGAAACTCATCTGACAAAACAAACGAACGTTAAGATAAGAGGATATAGCGTGTATCACGCCTTCCACCCATCGGAAAGAGCAAGAGGCGGATCATCCTTGTTTATAAAAGAATGCATCCAACACTCAGCGGAAGTTAAGATTGAATTAGAAGCAATGCAAGTAAGCACGGTACGTGTTAGAAATAGGCATTTTGCCTTCAACATTTCGTCTATATATTGTCCACTGCGATGTAAACTTGAAGAAAGTGATTTCACAAACATCTTCAATTTCCTTAAACAAATTTTATTATTAGTGGTGACTTCAACGCGAATCACCCATCCTGGGGTTCAAGGTACGCCTCTCAGAAAGGTAGAAAGCTTTATAATGCGGACATGCAATTCAGTTGTGATTTTCACTCGACGGGTAAACCAACATATTGGCCGACTGATAGAAATAAGATACCAGATCTGATCGATTTCTTTGTTGTTAAAGGAATATCTGGCAACTGTATAAAAGTTGAAGAAAGCTTTGATCTCTCCTCTGATCATTCTCCAATCAATATGACGATAAGCGATGCTTTGATTAAAAAAGTAGGACCGGTCAGATTAACCAACGCTAATTTTTAACAAAGCTCTTTATTAGCTGACCATTCACTTAAGACTGACTTAACAGAACATCTCAACTAGCTTACATGGCTCTTATCTTTGTCTACCCAAAGAGACGAAGATAGAGACATTATTCGATTGAACAACCTTTCCCGTTCAATTAACTATTTGCTTGACAAACAAGTGTGGCGGGAATGTTGCGTTTGCACGTATTAGGCTAAGTTTAATATTACACGTGCATAGCTATGCGCATTTGTAATATGACAATATTAACCGACGACGTTTTTATTACACAACGTAAACTGGAAATGAAAACGAGAGATAGAAAGATTTTTTTTTTTCTGGTGTAATAGTTGACACATAAAAGATATTAGGCTTCAGTACATAATTACCGCATGGGTGGTGCCCGAACTCGTCCGAGAGAATTTGCTGTGACTTTTGCATTCGTTTCTAATTTCTAGTATTTATGTCGAGCATATGTTGAGTTACTCTAGCTGGTATAGAATCGCATTTTATTAATTTTGAATGGATATGCTTGGCACTTGAACCGACAACTCAATAATCGAACATATTACCACAACTCCATGACACCCACCCACCGTCAATAAAGATGAATTATTTGAGAGGTTAGTTCGAGTACATTCATCCTCCCAAAGGTCCTTTGATTAACCGGCAACCTACTTTTCATTCTAACTAACGCTGAATACATCTACTCCTACCATCCGGCTAGTTCACCTTATTCAAAATAATTGCCTGATGACACCCAACTAAGAGTAGAATATATATTTTAAACATGCCACATTGCCACCGCTTTCCTTCCCAATCGTGTACACAAATTATATCTATGGCATAGATAAAGAAATTCCCATGACCTCATTATCGCATTTATCCAACCATCCTTGGCACACAAAACGTCGTCCTTGTCGTAGTATATCGTATCGTATCGCTCAAGGCGTTTCCTAATGTTTCGTCGACTTGGTAGGGAGCAAAATATAAAATAAAGAGGAAATCCAAAACCTATCCTTCCCTCCACCAACCACCAACCACCTTTCCACCCTACGGTACTACAGCCAAAAATTATTTCTAAATAATAAAAGTTTACTGATGTTAGGAACTCTCTGTGTGTGATGACCTCTTTTGTAGAACGATGAAAAATCTGCTCATATCCCTAATCTCTGCATCCCTCCCCCGTCATACAGAGCTCATTCGCCTGCACACACAACCACCACCCCTACATCGACGACCTGATTTACTTTGTGCGCGTTCTGTGTGGATGTTGTTTGTTCACCGCTCGAATCTACCTACCTACTGCGGAAGAACGGGAATGATTGTAGGTCGATAAATCCACCCCTAATCGAGAGAATCGATTTTCCAACACCTCCAACGAGATACAGATACAACCCATCGATAGATAGGTTCAATGCCTGCTAGCGGCACGGCAGTAGCAAGCAAACACCAGGAGGAGCGCACCACCAGTGAAACCGCATAATCATGAAATTATTTTGAATTCATTATCATTTACAATATGCGAATGGGGTGGGATTGCCGCCGAGTCGGTCCAACACATATCAAACGTTTATATTGTTGTCTAGGGAATTTTTCAGTTCTCTTGGTGTACAACGACGACGAAGGCACATGTATGCACATCGGATACATATTACTGCGGTGGGTAGTTGAATCCCAGCCGCCCCCTGCGACCCGTTGCCCGTAACTAAACTGCTATTAAATAATGGAAGGTTGAAAATAATTAATTTATAGCTCTCCCAATAATAATAATTGAATGGATGTGTATGTATAAGTACTTGGCCTGTACGCCATCCAGTGGGCAAAAGTTTCGATAATTTTTAGGGGTTTCCCTGTCGTTTGTTGCTGCTGCTAGTTGTGGGTGATTTTTGGTGTACATCTGCTTTTATGCGTTTACTTGGGGCTCTCGGAGAACTAAGGGAGGGATTTCCGATTTTAATATGATTATGAAAGTGTGGCAATTGCAATCGCAATATAAGTGGTTATGTGATTAGAGAAGTGCCGCACGATCTATTGAATGCTGTTTGAAACTATTTGAAAATGTTTTGCGAGGATTTTCACTGGCTTACTGGGAAATGTAATTAGTTAATGGCGTTTGGCCTTAGGGTAGCTATTACTCTATGTTATGGGATGTCAAAAAGATACATGTCTTGTGATTCCCTGAACATTAGCGTAATCATGAGTTATTGTGGCAACACCCAGACGAAAACAAATCGAACGACTAACGACATTTAGAAGACAAATCTCGGAAAGTGATGGCAGGGAAACTCAAAAGCATTCGATTGGTGGTAAGAACACGTAACGGAAGGAATAAATGGCAATAGCCGCATTTTTTTGGAAGAATGTATATCCCTTGTAAGGAAATTCCCAAAACGCTATACTTACAGGGTGTAAGTATAATTTGGCAGCGTACGTGAGTTTATGACTTAAATGACATAAGCTGTCACAGCTGTGAAGCCATGTTTTGTCTTATTTTTCAAATTCGCAGAATGACAACGAGTTGGAACATACACCGAGTTAAAAACCGATAGTTTAGCTTGAACACTAAGTTCGGCCTTCCTTAAAACAGATTGACCAAGCTCTTTCAAAATTGATCCAGCCTGACCAATTCTACAGGCTTACTCGGCATTGCAATAATCCAGTCCATATATATAATGAAGATGGGAGGTGACAAAACGCACCCTTGGCGAAGTCCAACGCTTTATCTGAACACAGCTTCTACAGTTTGTATATAAAGACTAAACCGCCCTTAACAGTGAACCATCAATCCCATACTCCTAGAGAACACTCCAGAGTTTGCCTCGGCGTTTCAGAGCACCGTAACTCTTTATCACTTCTTTATACCAAGTACCCCCTTTAGGTCGGCATATTTCTCTACTACTCACTGTAAATATGTCGCCATTGTCGTTTCAAAACCTTAAGAATTAAGAACCACAAATTAGAATTAGAAATCAGTCGGGGAAAGTCTGAACTTTTATGTGCTTCCTTGTGGAAGGATCTATGATGCTTGCAGAACAGCTGTGATGAAGAAAGGTGATTGGAGAGTTATTTGTGGAGTAATGGTTTTAAACTTAAGTGATATAAGGTTTTAATCCATGCATACTCCAAGGGTGGTGTTCGAAGTAGTCGGAAAGAATTTGCTGTAATTTTTTTTTAATTTTCTTTTGATTTATAGTATTTGAATTGATATGGTTGGTACTTGAACTGACAATCTACCACTCAATAACCAAGCATATTACCTCTATACTACTTACTGGTGAAGGGAAAATAGACTGGGCGCAGTGGCGTAAGTGGTTAGTGTATCGGATCACTGCGCGTGAGGTTCCATGTTCGAATCCCTGAAAACATCAAAAAGTTTTTTCACGGGCGAGCGTGTGACAAACATCCGAGTGTATTGTTGTCTCGAAAAAGCTTCTCAAATTTCCCTTCGGATACGACACTAAACTGTAGGTCGCTTCCATTCATGTGAAAAATATAACGCACATAATATGAGTGGTTGCGAGAAGCTAGGTGCTGGCACTTAAAGAGCTGTTGCGCCAAATATTTATTTATTTTACTGTTGCACTAAGATCAATGTTCAACCACGGCCATAACCATTGGGAGGAAGGCATGGCTAAAAGAATACGCTCTTATGACCCCCGGGTTTTAAGTTAACCCTATGAACATGTGAATATCGGCCATATGCTTGGTGGAAATGTCAAATTTCTGTCTTGGTCCGGTCACCGGTTCCATTTTCCCATTCCTCTGTATGTGAATCAAAACAGAATTGTAAAGCACAACGTAAGAGGTGCCTACTCAGTAGGTCTTGTGTTGCCTAAATATTTTATTTGATATGACATTTGCTATGTAATGTAAGATAGGAAATATACACGTTCCATAATTCGCTACTTTTTTTTTCCAAATTGTCCGACCATATGGGAATATGGCAACAAACTGCATCACATTTAGGAAGACATGACGTAAATGCAGCAGGACTAAAAGGAATTAGCTTCTAAGTAGAAATCTCGTCGATATTGTCAGAAGGATAGTAATCAGTACGTCTCATTGGCCAATAGGAGACTATGCAATCGATATAACCCATCATACTCTTTGCCATTTGAGGATGAAAATGAAAAAGAGGCTTCAGGTTCTTTGTCCTTCACTAGTGAAAGTCGATTAGGCAAACCCTAATTAAATGACCCCAAGTGATCTCTTCTAACAAGATTGGATAGCTATCTATTTCCTGAACACCTCGAGATGCATATGTATAAATATTTAACCCTCTCAATCAACAACACATCCTAAACTCTGCGTTATAACCACTTCTACCCACCTATATGTACCTATGCCCTACCATACTCGACTTCAACTCAAAGGCACTAGGGCACCCTCCCCCTCATGCCCTCTCCTTATGCAGAAAATTGAATCGGGGTTGTTCCCACCTCAAACACCAGCAGAGCGTATAGACCCACCTCCGGAAGTACAGGACATCTCAACTGTCACGCAAAGGGAACTCCTGGATGTATGCAGACGATTCGAGGATACCAAGTCACCTGGATTGGATGGCATACCGAACAAGGCCCTTAAATTAGCCATTAAAACAAATACGCAACCATTTGTGGAACTGTACAACAAGTGTCTAACAGAAGGAGTTTTTCCAGATCAATGGAAAAAGCAACGTCTAGTGCTGCTGTCTAAAGGAAAAAAACCAACAGACGAACTCTCGTCATACCATCCCATATGCCTGTTAGACACAATGGGTAAAATACTGGAGCGAATCATATGCAACCGATTAGAAGTGGCAATTGATGAAGCCGGGGGACTCTCCAACCAACAGTAAGGTTTTAGGAAAGCTCGTTCTACAGTAGACGCAATAAGAAGGGTAACTACAACCTTGGAAGAAGCTATTCAGGACAGGAGATGGAGAGGCGGTGCAAAGAAATACGGTGTCGTAGTAACATTGGACGTCAAAAACGCGTTCAATTCTGCGAATTGGGGACTCATAGTGCAATCGCTTAGGTCAATGATGGTGCCATGGTTCTTAATTAAAATAATACTGAGCTACTTCGAGAAACGGTTTCTGCTCTTCGATACCGACGATGGAGTAAAGCAGTACCACATATCTGGCGGAGTTCCACAAGGATCGGTATTAGGCACTATCCTTTGGAACATTATGTATGATAGGGTTCTAAGGCTTGGAATCCCAAATGAAGCAAAAATCATAGGCTTTGCCGATGATATTGCAATTGTCGTGGTTGCAAAACATCTAGAAGAAATAGAGGATATTGCAAATGAATGTATCCGAAAAGTCAAACGGTGGATGGCAGCAGTCGGGTTAGAGCTCGCCGAACATAAAACAGAGGCAGTATTGGTAAGCAGCCGCAAGAAAAGAGAAGAAATCACCATCAGAGTAGGAGATCATAATACGACATCAAAACCGGTTATCAAATACCTAGGTGTGATGATCGACATTATCGAAAGATCTCAGCGGGCTGTCACCGGTGCTTTTGCAAGCATTGAGGCGGAAGCGGCCAAAATGGGTTTGGCGATAAACGAGGGCAAAACCAAGTATATGCTGTCAACTAGAAGGGAAAACCAACACCGACGAATTGGACAAAACGTCACCGTGGGCAGCTTAACTTCGAGGTAGTAAGGGACTTTGTCTACCTTGGCTCTGCTATAAATTCTTCTAACAAAATCAGCGTAGAAATCAATCGAAGAATAACTCTTGCCAATCGCTGTTTTTTGGGGCTTATAAGGCAATTCAACAGTAAAGCCCTATCTCGAACAACTAAGGAGACTCTATATAAGACCTTGATCATCCCAGTCCTGCTTTACGGTGCTGAAACATGGACTTTATTAAAAGAGGATGAAGATATCCTTGGTCGCTTCGAGAGAAAAATTCTTCGTAAGATTTTCGGTCCCGTTTGTGTTGACGGGTTTTGGAGGAGAAGATTCAATCACGAACTATACGAGCTGTACAGCGACATCGACCTAGTCAAAAAACTGCGTATTGGACGTCTGAGATGGCTAGGACATGTAGAGCGAATGGACACCAACGCTCCGGCCCGCAGAGTCTTCGAATCTAACCCGGAGGGACGACGCAGTAGAGGGAATCATCGCCGTAGGTGGCGCGCACAAGTTCAAGGGGACCTCGACCAACTTGGAGTGCGCAACTGGAGGCAATTAGCTAAAAACCGAGCTTAATGGAGAGGCTTGTTGGTTGAGGCCCAGGTTCACCCCGAACTGTAGCGCCACCTAAGTAAGTAAGTAAGATGATCGACGCGAGGCTCTCTTACAAGGAGCACCTTGAAAGAACGTGTGACAAAGCGGCTCGGGTGAGCGGTGCCTTATCAAGAATAATGATAAATATTGGAGGACCTAGGCAATAAAGGAGACTTATTCTATCAAGGGTGGTGCAGTCCTTATGTATGCGGCACCCATATGGGCCAATCCTATGATGAAAAAGACCTACGCAAGAAGGATAAACTCTGTCAACAGACTATGTGCGCTGAGAGTACGCTGTGCCTTTCGTACGGTGTCAGACGAGGCAGTATGTGTAATCGCGGGAATGCTACCAGCGGATATCTTGGCTATTGTGCTACAAAGGACCTACGACGCCAAAATTCAGGAACGTCAAGCGTCAGTCAAAAATATCAAGGTGGAAGAAAGACAGCGAAGCATTAGAGCATGGCAGGAGCGATGGAACCAGTCCTCAAAGGGAAGATGGACCCATCGACTTATACCGGATATCCAAAAATGGATGGACCGGAAACACGGAGGTAGATTTCTATCTTAGCCAGTTCCTAACAGGACATGGCTGCTTTCGAGCGTATCTCAACAGGTTTGGGCTCGATGAATCTCCCAACTGTCCAAATTGCGGAGAGGCCCCAGAAGACGCTCAGCACGTATTTTTTCAGCGCCCACGATTTCATATAGAGCACAGAGAACTGGAGGAAAAAATTGGAGAAATACCAACCCCCGAAAACATTGTGCACCATATGATAGCATCGAATGCAATATGGGACGCGGTGAAACAAGTTGCAGCGATAATCGTGCAGGAACTTAGGCGGCTGGAAAGAGTCAGAGAGAGCAACCAAGTCCAACCGGCAACACTTTTGGAACAAGGAGCGAAAGACAGCGAAAGAAGAACATAAATAGCTAACCAGCCCCGCGAAGTAATACCTAACCTGGCATCGAGTATTCAGGTTTGCGAATCGTGCATGCCAGTAGCTCGGGCTACTGGTATCTTTCGAAGATTACACACCCTTTGGCGCAACCATAAAAAAAAAAAAAAAAAAAACGACTTCCAGCTATTAGAATTGATAATTCTTAGGTAAATTTTGGTCGCAGATTCCTGTAAACGAAAGTTTAGAATCGCCTCGAGTTCTGATTGATGTATTGTACAAAGATGCCATAGGCCACGATGATCTTGTACCAACAGAATATGATTTTGAGTCCTGGTCTCCAAATTTTATAGAATGTTTCATAGCAGGAGTAGAATTCTCTCAAGTCCCCAGCCAGGTGGAGTTTTAAATTGCCGTTTCTTCCTCTTGTTTTTGAATGGAGGCAATTGAACTTTCGCAAATTTGTTGCTCCAGGCGGCTAAGTCTTTAGGCTCCTTTCACTTGTTGGCTAAGAGTTGAAAGGACATTTTCTGAGACAGAAAATATTACGCCTACATGTATATGTACCTAGTTGTCTAAAGCTTCAACGTAAGAATATTTAAAAGAAGATACGTTCGGTGATATGCAGCTACTTCTTCAAACGAAACCATTTATGCTTCGATGGTTTGGCCACGTAATGCACATAGTTTCCTAGACGTGCCATATATCATACATCATGCCATCGAATAAGCGGCTATTTTCTAGGCCTTCAATGAAGCGATTTAATCAAGTCCTACGTCTTCGAACCTCACCCAGAGAGACGACGCAGTAGAGGACCTCCTTGCCGTAGGTAATGCGCTCCTGTTCAAGGGGACATCAACCAACTTGGAGTGCGCAACTGGAGGCAATTAGCTAAAGACCGAGCTAAATGGAGAGGCTTGTTGGTTAAGGTCCAGGTTCACCCCGAACTGTAGCGCCACCTAAGTAAGTAAGTAAGTAAGTAAGTCTTACATATCTTTTTGACTTGTATGCAGATTCCTTCTAATGAGTTGGAGTCAGTGACGAACCCCACAGACGGATCAGTAGAAATGCGGTGAAGTGAGAAGGTGATGATCCCTTGTTTTCGGATAATAACCTCGCTGATAAAAGGAAGAAGAAGAAGAAGAGTTGGAGTCAGTGACGGAGGATGGAAAAGGACGAGGAATTCACCTGAGCATCCTGCCCCCGCGACGCTAATTAAAGATAATTGGATGATGATGATGATGACGTTCAAGCTTTGTTGCATTCAGGATTTTCCAATTTGGAAACGGAAGTCGATTCATTGTATCTTAGAGGTCGTGGCGCAATGTTGCTCAAAAATGGTAACCATTGTGTTGGAGTGAACCTTATAGCACTGGAAATTATGCGCGTTGCATTTTCATGCTGGCTGTCTATTTTTTGACTATGGTATATGCAATGTTTAGCCAGTGGCAGCTCCATATTCAGCTGTTGGATACACCAGGTCA
Source organism: Brachypalpus laphriformis (assembly GCA_945910035.1). Classification (NCBI taxonomy): domain Eukaryota; kingdom Metazoa; phylum Arthropoda; class Insecta; order Diptera; family Syrphidae; genus Brachypalpus; species Brachypalpus laphriformis. The sequence goes on along the minus strand of OX246753.1, from coordinate 110,705,694 downwards.
AGAACAGCAGTGCGCAATGTGCCAGGTGAAGCTCATCAGGAGTTAGATGTTAGCTTTTGGGCTTTGCAGTGGTGTTTTGGCAATGTTGTTTAAAAGACATTGTTATCCTGAGGTATTTGGGGTGTTTACTGTGGTAAAGAACGGAGCCGTTGAATTCAATTTCTAGTGGCCGAATGACTGTTTAGATGGAAAAAGGCTAATTTCGATTTGGTACGATAGAAGTAAGCCTTCAGTTTTTGAAATATGTGCCATAAGCTTTCAAATCTCTTATGAGTCTTTCCTCAATTATGTGGATATGTTGGGCTTGTAAAGTTAGAGTCAGGTCATCTACATAATGCGAACTTGCTAGATAGTGTGTTTGGCATGTCATGGATACATAAATTAAACAAGAGTGGTGCTAAGACTGAGCTGCCTGTATTTGCTCCCTCTGTCGTTGATAAATACTTTAAGGAAGTGTTTTTTTCAGAAAATATGTAGCTGTTGAATCTACGAACACGACACGCCTGGTTTGAATGTGCTATCATGGCTTTTCGATAAGGGCTCAAACATGATCCGTGCAGCTACGACCCGTTCGAAAACCAGCCTATAGTATTGATTTTGTGTAAGGCCCCTTAAATCGTGTTATATGTAAGGGGTTCGAGGATTTTATAGCAAACACTTCGGAGAGAAATTGGTCGATATATTTCAGCTTTGTCTTCTGGTTTTCCTGGTTTAAGTATCGTCAAATCATGCAGCTTTTTCTAATTTGCAGCTGATTATGGCACCTTCGACTTCCGATATGAACTACGACTATGTACTCAAGAGACGACATTTTGCGGACAATTATAAGCGCCTTTATATAAACTTGAATTTTTGATCTACAAACAGGCGATGGGTGCTTGAGTAAATCCGAATGTTCACAATTTAGTGTTATCAAATTCCGGAAAATTTCCAAGAACCCGAAAGTAACGAAATCCGGAAGAATTAAAATTCGAATAAATTAAAATCCAGACTATCGAAATCCGTAGATGAAATTTCTAAAATTCGAAATGAGCTTCAAGTGGATACATTGTTGTAGAAATTCGGTTAAAGTCCAGAATGTTACTTCTTCCATTTTCAGATTTTAACCGAACTTTTCTGGACTTTAAACTTCTGGATTCTGAACTTGCAGATTATGGACGCCTTTCTTATATTCGGATGTTGATTTTTTACGATTTTGATGCTTCTGGATTTCAGGATTTAAGCTTTATTTCTTTAATTTGCACTTAATCATTAAGGCGTGCAACAATAGTTACAGGGACCTACAGTTTAGTGCCGTATCCGAAGGGCAATTTGTTTTGAGAACATTTTTCGTGACACCAATACTCTCGGATATTTGTCAGACGTTCGCGAGAGGTGTTCCCACCTAAAAAAACTTTTTGGTGTTTTCTGGGATTCGAACTTGGAACCTCACGCGCAGTGATCCGACACACTAACCACTTACGCCACGGCACCTACATTTCTATTGTAAATGGAAACATTTTTACGCAGCTTTCGAACTTATGCTGCGAATGTCCCCAATTATTACTATAATTGGGGAAAGCATAGCTTCCAATAAATCACATCTTTATATCTTTAGATACTTTAAGCCTTTAGTGAAGTAAGACACGCTAGGCACGAAAGAATTCCTTCTAAAAGCAGTCATAATATCGTCCTAATCTTAAATTTTTCATCGCGCTTACATCAGAGTGTCAAAAGTCCATTCGGGAGCCATAACTCTTTCCACAAGTAGAGCCCTGATTTATTGCATTTAAAATTTCCATTCGGTAATTCCTGTTCACAATACAACATAATTGACAAGACGAATATTTAAGTACTGTTCGGTCTGTGCTCTCGATAATGCCACACCTCAGCACTAATCACCCTAATGCCTTTTATTATCCACAAATAAAAAGGAATTTCACCGGATACCATTAAGTAGATAAGAATAGAATTATATGCCTATCCGGCTAGTGTTGCGGCACATACTCGTTCCAACTCCTCGTTGAGGCAATAAAATATCCTTTCCATGGAAAATGCAAAATATTTACTACACAGGACCGTAAAAGCAGTCACCTCTCTTGCTCTCTGTCGGTCTCTGAAACCAATAACTTAACCATGGGAATGTGCAGTCTTTTCCACTTTACCTGGCAGTGTTTTCCAAATGTTTACCGACATGGCACCCCTTTCGTCGTCGTCGTCGTCGTCGTCCTCGTCTATACCTATACATTACTCGTAAGAATAAAGGAAGTGGTGAACGGTCCTGGTTCCTGGTTGCCCTCATCTATTCATCCCTAAAATATCGTATATTTCACTCTGTTCTCTTTAGTCAAATAGTCATATTTATTGAGGTGTACAACGCCATACAAAGGGCGTTATGAACTGGCTCTTGTGTGTGGAAACAATGTTTTTTTGTTTTAATTTATGCGACTGACGAAAACGAATGGGGATTTAATTTTTCTTCAAAAAAATCTCTTTTTTTGACAAATTAGTTCCACTTCTGCGTTGAATATATTTTAATTACAGAAAAACCAAAAATATGTAGCTATCAACTGACAGTCGGCAGTGTTTAACGATGTCACTTTTGACAAGTTTCGATGTTCGAATTATATTGGTTTGTGTCAATAAATTTCTATGTAATCCCTTGAAATGGTGGATTATCGCTGCACACGTGTGTCATTTTCTGTCTGTGGGTTGATAGATGAGTGCAGGGGAAATAGGAAACCAGTAGAATGTGGGATAGATACACGGGGAATTACAATGTGGAAATTCGATTTGATTAGTGAAACTATACCTCGAAAATAGATTCGATGAATAGATCAAAGATTTTTGTTGGAAACTGCTTTCTGGCGTAGTGCCATTTATAAAGGCATCAGGCTTCTCAACATTGGGTATGAGATCTTGTCTATTCTAAGTCAGGAAAGTTCACAATAGAATGCGTTCAGTAAATTATTCACCCGCCTCACTTTTGAAAAATGAAGTTACAATTCATTTGGAGGACATTGCAATCATTTTCGATCAACAATCATTTCCGGCAATCAAAAAACTGAAGTCAAGGGAATATTCGAATTTACTGAAGTAATGTTCATTCATTTAAAGTCACTTGAAATCATTTGAAGGATTTATATACTCGTATATTTGCATTCCTATATCGGCGAGGTTATGACTTGAACTCAAGGGATCATAACCATTCAACTTCACTGCATTTGTACTGATCCCCCTGTGGGGTTCACCTGTTTGACTTCAGAAAATATTGGCAAGCCTTCTGGTTTTGGATTACTTCATTACTGAGGTAAAGCGAAATGCTGGTGTCGCTGCATTTGTGTGATCCAGGTGTTTTTAGACCTGCCTTTCTTTCGCGATATCTTTGGAACGTTCTGCTCGTATATTCTGGAAAAGGTCGGGTTAATGAATGCCATTTCAAATAATTATTGATAAACTGCGAACTGTGTTCAAGGAAGTTTAAGAAGTTATCATTGAATTCAAATCAACTCAAATGACTTCAAATTACTTCAAATGAATTAAAAGAAGTTCAGTGAATTCAAATACAGACCATGGGTTCGTCTTAAGTAGTATTATAGAGCCTTTTCTGTTGAGGAATAAAAAACTATATATTCTTCGTTGACTTCATGGCAGCCTTTGACACAGTGGACCGAAACGCGATATTTTACATGCCATATGGCTTGGCCACTGGGCGCGTCCTTAAAGTTCAGACCTGTGCTTCAAAAGAAATATATTGTAGCTTCCACAGAAAGTACTTTTCGCATTGCATTTTCGCATTTTCAACGAGCATGGTGTGGCAACACTAATGCCATCTGCCGAAACTGCCATCATGCACAACAGTTTGTTCCACATTTCACATTCCACAATTTACCCCTAGTGGCATCTGGCATGTTCGAAAATGTTCTGGAGGTCTTGTATTATACACAGGCTCTGGTAAACACACCAACCACCAACAGAGAAAACACAGTCGCTAGATGTGAAAATAGCAATGAACAAGTGCGATAACTGTGAGATTAATATTTGAAAATTGGTGTTGAGAATAAAGGATATTTAAGCTGAGATTAATAAAGAATAATGTGATTTGTTATTTTGATAGTGAAGTTGATAGTTGTAAATTGTAAATGCAGAGAAGACGGTTTTATAATTACGAGGCCTAGTAAGAATATTACAATATGAATACCAAGGCGGCTGTATGGAATGGTGAAGTGCTTCTGAATGATTGCAATCGTGCTCAGGAGTGCCTTCAGCCGAAGTAAATATGCACTATTCGTTAAGGACATAATGGATTTACTGCCTGAAGGCGTTCAGTATGCAAGTACGATGGTTAAAGCTTTTCTGTTTGTAAATAACATTGTGTGGATGGTGTACTCACTCGAATCTATATACCCACTTACTTAGATGGCGCTACAGTCCGAGGTGGACCTGGGTCTCGACCAAAAAACCTCTCCAGCCAGCACGTTTACGAGCCAGCTGCCTCCAGTTGCGCACGCCAAGTTGATTGAGGTCCCCTCCACTTGTTTGCGCCACCTACCGCGAGGTCGTCCTATACTGCGCCGTCCATCCGAGGTGGACTGGAAGACTTTCCGGGCGGGAACGTTGGGTTCCACCCACTCTACATGACCCAGCCATCTTAGTCGTTGTATATGAACTCTTCTGGCTAAGTTGATGTCACTGTGTGGGCCGTATAGTTCGGCATTGTACTTTCTCCTCCACTCACTGTCTATGCAGACCAGACCAAAGATCGCTCGAAGAACTTTTTTCTTAAAATAACGAAGGGCATCCTCATCCGATTTTGTCAAAGCACATGCCTCTGCGCCATACAGCAGGACGGGGGTAATTAGTGTCTTTTAAAGAGTTACCTTAGTAGTTTGAGATAGGGCTTTGTTACTCCATTGTCTTCTTAGCCCATAAAAACATCCATTGGCGAGAGTAATTCTTCGTTTCATCTCCCCACTGATGTTATTCGTGGAGCTCACCATAGAGCCTAGGTAGATAAAGTCCTTTGCTACCTCAAAATTATACCTATCTATTGTGGCTTTCAGTCCAACACGCCGATGTTGGATCTCCTTTTTTTGTAGACAGACAGCATATATTTTGTTTTACTTTCATTGATCGCTTAACCCATCTTTGCTGCCTCGATCTTGCAAATGCTCCACTGACGGCCCGCTGAGCTCTTCAGACTATGTCAAGTCATCGGCGTAAGCGATTAGTTGTACAGACTTGTAAAGGTTTGTACCCCGGTGTTGGCTTGTGAGTTTCGTAAAATTTTTTTCAAGTATTATGTTACATGAAAGCGCGTCACATTGTCTAAGACCTTTCCTGTCATCGAACGGGTCGGTGGTGCTTTTCCGACTTTGATGGAGCAGCGACAGTTCTCCATCGTCATCGTGCACAAACGGACAAGCTTGGCAGGGATAGCTCTGTATAACTCGTCTCTATACAAGCTATCATGGGCAACTTTAAAATCGATGAAAAGATTATGTGTCTTCTTCTTCTTCTTCCTTTTTTATCAGCGAGGTTATGATCCGAAAACAAGGGATCACAACCCTCTCACTTCACCGCATTTCTACTGATCCGCCTGTGGGGTTCGCAAAGATGAAAAGGTTATGTGTATCGATTTTATATTCATGTGTTTTTTCAAGATCTGCCGTAGGGTGAATATTTGGTCAATGGTGGAATTTCCGGACCTGAAACCGCACTGATGAGGACCTATCAGGTTGTTGACGATCGGTTTTAGGCGTTCACATATGTAATACGGCAGACAGGATCTTATATCCCTGCCGTAAGAAAATTGAAATGGAAATAATTCAGGATTAAATTATAAAGACTTATTTTTTACACTTAATTGTTGTGGGTTCCCGAGAGGTGAAGTAGAACTGCCAAGAAGAATCGTACACTCAATTTGTACACTCCGCCCATTAATTTCTCAAGTTGTCCATGTTTGATTTCGGGTATGGTGTGGAAAAAAGACGTCAATTGGGATGTGCAATAGGTTCTTACGTTGCCTAGGAAAGTTTCGTAACACTGCCCCCCTCTTAGGACTCAAAGTTCCATTGGAGTCCCATAGGCAGCCAACCGGCTTACGTGAATTACTTTCTTCGCCGTCTTCCCAGGTAGCTGGATCCGATAGACTAGGTCTTTAATCTTCTCTAAAACCTTTGGTGGACCTTCCCAGTGGCGTTGTAATTCAGGCGACACACCCTTCCGCCGTTTTGCGTTGAATAACCAAACTAGGTCGCCGCGGTAAATTAGATCGCAGATCATACCTGATTTTCATCTATTCCGCATTCATTCCGGTGGAATGTTTTACCTTGTCAGATTGTGGACTTTACTTATCTTCTCTTCTAGATACTGAAGATACTCCGGCGGTGATGCTGAGGGATCCACAGCGGAACCAAACTGTTTATCTACGGGCAAACGCAGCTGTCGTCCGAAGAATATTTCCGCTGGAGAAAATACAGTGGACTCATGGGTGGCTGAGCGGTAGGCTAGCAGGGCAAGTGCTAGTGGACAAGCTTCTGTTTTGGCTTTGAAACCCTGGCATGTTCTTTTTGCCTTTTAATACAATTTTCGAATATTATTCCTGCAATAAAAGTTTCTCAATCTCCTCGATCAAGCGCTTCTCATGTTACTTTTTGTTCTTTCTGAGAAGTCGATGTTCCTCTTTTCTCCTCGGCTCGTAAAGCTCGCAAGCAGCTCTAATCCTTCTATGCAGCACCGTTTTGTACTCCTTTTGTTTTGCCGCATGTGCTCGGCGGCATTGCTCATCAAACCAGTGGTTTCGTTGTTGTGACCTAGAGAAACCCAGTACATCAGACGCGGCTTATCTGATAACTTGTTCGCAACGGCGCCACTGGTCCTCGGCATTTTGCTGCTGGCGGCATTAGACTTAGATTAAGATTAAAAGAAACTCGATCGGCAAAGGCTCTGCCAGTCTCTTGCGATTGTAACAGTCCGACGTCAAATTTCCTTACATCCACATCCGTACCTTGGCTACAAATCTCTATAGCTCATGATAAATCAGCTATTTCAATATTGTATTTAAGATGTGAAACCTCGTGGTGAATTTGAATATGTCTCAAGTAACGATTTTCATGTTCCCAGGACTGAGGAACTAACTGTTACATTTTATACTGATTGAGGCGTACATCAGTAGCTTCATTCAGGTTGATAATAAAACTGCGTATGATACCCAAGGCAACACCAGGGTCAAAAACCGATAGTTGACAAAAGGGTTTACCCTTTTAAATGTTTCCTTCAAAACCGATGTCAATCTTGTTATGGAGAGAGCTTGGGAAGCTGAGAGCTTTCCTAACAAGTGGAAAAAGGGAATGATCGTCAAGCTTCCTAAGAAAGGAAATTTAATGGAGTGCGGAAACTGGAGGGGTATCTGCGTGCTGCCTGCTGAAGCTAAGATAATAGCAAAAATCATCCTGGAGCGAATCAAACAACATTTCGATGACACACTCGATGCCGAACAAGCAGGTTTCCGCTCTGGATCCTCCTGTGCCGACCACATCAACACCCTGCGGATTATCATCGAACAGTGTCTTGAATATCGATCGCCACTGCACCTGCTGTTCATCGATTTTGAGAAGGCATTCGATAGTGTCAACAGGGTGTTTATTTGGCGTGTCTTACGCAGGAGAGGTATTCCCGATAAACTAATTGCTATTATCAAAGCTACATATGAAGGCTCCAAATGTCACGTTCTGCACAGGGGAAGGTTGTCTGAGGAATTTGAGATCCAAAGTGGGGTAAGACAAGGCTGTATCCTTTCACCAATATTATTCCTATTGGTGATTAGCGATGTGCTTCATGCAGATTTGTCGACGGGAAACGGAAGAATTCGATGGACTCTTACATCTCAACTGAAACATCTTGACTCTAACTCTCTAGCTCAGGATGGCAGAAGACCTGGCGGTCCGAGGAAAACATGGCGCAGAACAGTCGAGAAGGAGGCACGGCAGTTAGGGAAAAGTTGGGGAGAACTCACATTGCCAGAAACCGTACACGGCGCGTAGGCGTAGTAGAGGCCCTACGACCCACGAGGGGATACAGGACATAAGTAAATTGGTATGTCAATATTGTATGTCCCTGATTACATACATATATATGAGTAGTTGCTCAAGCTTTTGGTTTATTTGGGGGTATCAGTTTTACCGTCGAACCAATGGATAATAATCCTAAGCAAAACAATAAGTAAAACTTAGAGTTCATCTTGACCATGTTTTCAGACAAAGATATAATTTTTTTACACTTATTACTTATCAACTTATCATCACTTAAATTCTTTTTTTTTAAGTGTCATACAAACAAATTTTAAAATTTTACTTTAATTAATACAGGGTGTCCGCCGGGAACGTATACTACTTTGTTTTGCCGCCATTTTGGTAAACATTAGTCTTGACAGTTCATATTTGGCAGTCGTGAAGTAGACACGTGGCAAATTTATTATGGAAAAATATTCGATAAACCAACGTGTTTTAATCGTTAAAACATTTTATCAAAATCAATCATCGATTACTGTGACGATGAGAAAGTTACGTGAAATTTTTGGGAGAAACAACGTGCCAACAAAACGCACTATTTATCGTGTAGTGAATGATTTCGAAGAAAGAGGGTCTGTAGGTGATAGGCCCAAGCCCAAGTAACAGTCTGGTGTGCAATTTGGTCAGGAAGAATCATTGGACCTTACTTCTTTGAAAACGGCGTAACGGTAACTGTGAATGGGGAGCGATATCGTGATATGATTGAAAACTTTTTAAAGCCACAACTGCATGCTTTGGGCTTGATTAACATGTGGTATCAACAAGACGGTGCCACATCGCATACAGCCAGGATTACAATGGAATTACTGCGAGACCTCTTTCCACAACAAGTTATTTCAAAAAATGGTGATGTTGATTGGCCTCCACGGTCGCCTGATTTGACTGCTCCTGACTTCTTTTTGTGGGGATATCTGAAAAGCAAGGTTTATGCAAACAAACCAGAAACGCTTGAGCAACTCAAACAAAATATTCGTCATGAAATTAATGAAATACCGCGTGAAATGTGTGAGAATGTAATGAAAAATGTGCTCAAAAGGGCTCGCATTTGTGAGACTAGCAGAGGCGGACATTTACCTGATATTGTATTCCATACATAATTGCCGACATTTAATAAAACATTTATCAATATAAGATCCATTCTCTTTCATTTAATCAAAAATTATAAACAAACAAACTAGGATACCTTCCCGGCGGACACCCTGTAGTTAGCACTTGAAGCATATTAATTTTGTGTTAAGTGAGCTTAACAATCATTTCTCCGAAAGCTAAAATTGAGAGAAATTTGTTTTTAATTTTATTTCACTTTATTTACTTATAATTTAAATTTCTTTTGATAAGTGTTATACGAGTAATATCTAAAAATTATTAAGCTTTAGTTAACACTAAGGGAACTTCTTTAACATTTATTTTCTTTTTTTGGAAAAATGCGAATTGTTTTACTTCGCAAAAAAAAAATTTTAAAAAATTGATAAGTTTTAAGTATTTATACTAAGTGAGTGGCATTAAACACGAAGCATGTCCCTATGAATTTATCATTTATATTGTGTGAGGAGACATTATATGAGGAGAGATGCGTTTAACAGGGCAGATATGTGTGTGCTTTGTGTCATTCGGTGCGATGTGGGTTTTCATTATAGCAGGCGCTAATGGAAGGCGACATTTATGGATCGTTGAGTGTTAGAGAGAGGGAGTTCCCAGTTTTGCTTTTATTCATTTTTCGGTCTAAATTAAATGCTTAGAGATGGGGAATACTTACTGCTGACTGTAGTTGGTAGTGCATCCGAAAATTTGATGTGTGCTATGAAGAAATGTATAGACAGCCAGCTTTCTTTTGAATTTAAAATTTAAATTTATGTGGCACGAGTTTTATTTGGAGAACTACACACGTAGATCTCTCAGAACTTTAAGGTCTATCAATTATTTTTCCCTAATGATCGTCGAAATCACCGAAAACAGACTAAATATTAAATGAAAAAAGGCAACATTGCGCAAGACCATTTTCAAATTCAGCAGAGACTGCTTGATCTACAGAAAAAAAAAAAAAAAAAAAAAAACACTGTGCTCATTGCCCTTGAAATAGCATACCTCTTCATGTTTTTCCAGAGATGATAACATGTAATACTCACATAAAGCTAGATACACGCCCATTCGTTATACCCCGTTTAGATGTTAACTGATCAGTGCGTAGTGGACAGTCATGTCATGTTCAGACACTGTAGTGCTCAGTGCTGCACTACTTCCCAAAGTTTCGGGGTGGAATAAGTGAATTGAAACAATTGTGCATTGGACAGCGTTTTCTCATCCAAATATCCATATCATCCCTCGATTCTCACTACTCCACGATCGAACTAATAATGATAAAATGGAAGAGAATGGAATATTTCGCGTGTGGAACGTGACTTTCCTCTCGATTTCTATGTTTTCTTCTTGACTTTCCACCTCTCTTTACCCCTTTTCATCAAAAAACTATCGACATAGCGCACTCATCAGTTAACATATAAAGTAGCTTGTTCGCGCCAAACAACTTTAGCCCGTACCAGAATAAATATTATACCACTGTATGTAAATGCCGGTGGGCAAAATCGCATCATCACCTCCTCGCGGTGCCCGCTGGATAGCTATCTGATAGTGAACTAACGATGAGCGTATGCTGAGTCTGACGATATATGTGCAGCTGAACACTCAGACCTGCGTAAGCACATCTGGGTGAACTTCAGCGCGCATATGTCTAACCGGACGAGGCATCTCTTGTTGACCTGATCGGCTGAAATATGTGTCTCAGAAGTCTTACAAGAGGTCCTCAGAAGGAGGACGTGCGGCGGATGAATTCACTCGATGGAATCAACGGTGACGTCTGCAGACCAGCGGATACCTTACCGGAGCTACTTCAATATATTTGGAGCTGAGGTCTGTAAGGATTTTCTATACTACGTCAGTGTATTGAAAAAGAAATGGTGGCGGATGAATCCTTGATAGGCCAACGGCAGCGCTCATATCCCCGAAGTGGGTTACTAACATCGGTGTATCCGGCCTCTTGTCCTAGGGGTACAAAAAAAAGGATCTGGCCCACCAGGTTGGGGGTTGTGCCATCGGGTTAACTTCCCTACCACGTAAAAAACCTTCGGTTACGAAGCAACCAACAGCCTCGGATACGGATGATTTTACTGTTGACGACTCATGAAAACGTAAAAAGGACAACGATCTTCGTGTCTGCACATGGAATGTTAGGTCCCTCTACAAACCACGTGCAGCCGAACAACTTGCGGAGGCCCTAGAGTGTTTCAAAGCAGACATTACTGCCATCCAAGAAGTGCGATGGGATGGGCCGGGCAAAAGGAGTATGAAAAACTGCGACATCTACTACGGCGACTGCTACAGACAACAAGGGCAGCGTCTATTCGGGTGCGGATTTGTCATTGGAGGCAGACTTAGGCAAGAAGTCTTGAGTTTCCGGCATGTGAACGAGCGCCTCATGACTATCCGTATCAAGGCTAAATTTGCCAACATTAGCCTAACATGCGTTCACGCCCCTCACGAGGAGAAGGACGACGTGACAAAGGATGACTTCTACCAGCTCTTGGACAAGACGTATGAGCAATGCCTTAGCCACGACGTTAAAATTATCCTAGGCGACCTTAACGCAAAGCTAGGAAGAGAGGAAGTCTTTAGTAGCGTGATCGGAAAGCACAGCCTGCACGACAACACATCCGGCAACGGACTCAGGCTAATCGACTTTGCGGCGGGGCGAAACTTTGTCGTAGCTAGTACGCGGTTCCCACGTCTCGATATTCACAAAGGAACATGGCTCTCCTTTGATCGAAAAATCGTCAACCAAATCGATCACATTGCGATCGACGCAAGGCACTCTTCCAGAATTCTGAGTGTCCGGACTTTCCGAGGAGCCAACGTGGACTCGGATCACAACCTAGTTGTAGCCAAGGTACGGATGCGGATATCCAGAATGGAGCGAAATCAACGAAATGCTGTGAGGAAATTTGACGTCAGGCAGCTACAATCGCAAGAGACCGCCAGAACCTTTGCCGATCGAGTTTCTTCTAATCTTATTCTAAGTCCTATGCCGCCAGCAGCAAATGCGGAAGACCAGTGGCAGCGTTACCAACAAGCCATCAGAGATGCCGCCTCTGATGTACTGGGTTTCTCTCGGCCGCCACATCGAAACCCCTGGTTTGATGAAGAATGCCGGCAAGCACATACAGTAAAACAAGAGGCGTACAAAGCGGCGCTGCATAGAAGGACTAGAGCTGCTTACGAGCTTTACGTAAGCAAAAGAAAAGAGGAACATCGACTTCTCAGAAAGAAGAAAAAGGAGCATGAGAAGCGCTCGATCGAGGAGATTGAGAGACTTTATTGCAGGAATGATGTTCGAAAATTTTACCAAAAGGTAAAAATAACATGCCTGGGCTTCAAAGCCAGGACAGAAGCCTGCAGGGACGAAAATGGCAATATAGTAGTAGAATCGCAGTCGGTGCTGAGGATATGGAAGGAACACTTATGCAGACTGTTAAACGGCGATAATGATCAATATTCCGCTGTCAGGCAGAATGAGCCATTCAACAGTGATGATGACAGTCAAGATTCCCGTCAACCCGATCAGAATGAATTGAGGATAGCGATATCTAAACTCAAATCCAACAAAGCTGCTGGAGCCGACGGCCTTGCCGCTGAACTTTTCAAGGCAGGAGGAGATGAGTTGGTAAGGAGCATGCACTAGCTCATCTGTAAAATCTGGTCGGACGAAAGTATGCCCGATGAATGGAACCTCAGCATCGTTTGCCCGATCCTGAAGAAAGGAGACTCTCTGAACTGCGCTAACTATAGAGGTATAAGTCTCCTAAATATCGCATATAAGATCCTGTCTGCCGTACTATGTGAACGCCTAAAACCGATCGTCAACAACCTGATAGGTCCTTATCAGTGCGGTTTCAGGCCTGGAAAGTCCACCATTGACCAAATATTCACACTACGGCAGGTCTTGGAAAAAACCCATGAATATAAAATCGATACGCACCACCTCTTCATCGATTTCAAAGTTGCCTATGATAGCGTGTATAGAGACGAGTTATACAGAGCCATGTCTAGTCTTTACATTCCTACCAAGCTCGTCCGTTTGTGCAGAATGACGATGGAGAACTCTCGCTGCTCCATCAAAGTCGGTAAGAACATCACCGAACCGTTCGATGTCAGGAAAGGTCTTAGACAAGGCGACGCGCTATCATGCGATCTCTTTAACATAGTACTTGAGCGAATTGTACGAAACTCACAAGCCAACACCGGAGGTACAATCTTCTTCAAGTCTGTACAACTACTCACTTATGCCGATGACATTGATATAATCGGAAGACCTCAGCGGGCCGTCAATGGGGCATTTACGAGTATTGAGATCGAGGCAGCAAAGATGGGTCTAGCGGTCAATGGAAGCAAAACAAAATATATGCTGTCTACAAAAAAGGACACCCAACATCGGCGTCTTGGACAGAACGTCACAATAGACAGATGTAATTTTGAGGTAGTAAAGGATTTTGTCGATCTAGGCTCTATGGTCAGCTCCGCAAATGACATCAGTGGAGAGATCACACGGAGAATTACTCTTGCCAATCGTTGTTTCTACGGGCTAAAACGGCAAATGAGTAGCAAAGCCCTATCTCGAACTACTAAGGTAACTCTTTATAAGACATTAATTATCCCAGTCCTGCTGTATGGCGCAGAGGCATGGGCTTTGACAAAACCAGATGAAGATGCCCTTGGTTATTTCGAGAGAAAAGTTCTTCGAGCGATCTTTGGTCCCATCTGCTTAGACGGTGAGTGGAGGAGAAGGTACAATGCCGAACTATACGGCCTGTACAAGGACATCGACTTAGCCAGAAGAGTTCACATACAGCGACTAAGATAGCTGGGTCATTTAGAGCGGATGGAACCAAAACCTTCCCGCTAAGAAAGTCTTCGAATCCACCCCGGACGAACGGCGCAGTAGAGGACGACCTCGCGGTAGGTGGCGCAAACAAGTGGAGGGGGACCTCAACCAACTTGGCGTGCGCAACTGGAGGCAGCTGGCTCGTGACCGTGCTGGCTGGAGAAGTTTATTGGTTGAGGCCCAGGTCCACCCCGGACTGTAGCGTCAACTAAGTAAGTAAGTAAGTATGTAGATGCCAAAACAGTACCCTCTTCCCCTTTATTGAATTCACCACACCCCATTCCCATATAAAATACATCCCACCCACTGAACCTTTCGCTTTTTCGAAATACAACCTTTAACTCGTTCGCACGAACCCTAAAATAAAGATATATTTTATAACATTTAAGTTGGTGTTTCATTTAGTGGCCTTTTATGTTAGTTTCTTCAAAGCTCTTTCACAAACCCATAGAGGTTGCGAACAGGTTAGGACCTAAGATCAAGATCATTGCAATACTCTTGCAGCGTGACTTCGATAAGATCAAGAGGTACTGCGACGACTGGAAGCTGAAGCTCACCTTTCAGAAGTCGGAGACATATCCTGTTCAGAACGCCATTGTCTAGAGCCTCTAGGGACACCCGAAAGAATTGGCGAAAGTTCTCTATCGTGGGACCAATTGCGTATCAAAGTGTAGTCAAGTACCTTGGGGTCAGGCTAGATCAATATTTATATTTTAACAAACATGTGGATGCTGTTCTAGCCAGAGCCCTTACAAAAAGACTGTTTTATAGCAACCAACTCGATGCAAGGGTGAAGATAATCTGCTACACGGCCCACTTTCGGATATGCTCACATATGGATGTCATATATGGGACCCAGGATGTTGGAAAAGATTCGGGTGTTTGTTTGTATAGAACACCACAGTCGGAGTACATTGAGTTCTATCCTAATGAGGTCCTGTGCAACAAGTTACAAGTTACAAGTTAACTTTATTGAGGCATATAATTCAGTACATTAATATTTACAATCAATTTAAATTTTGGTCGACTTAATGATATGACTGACTTAAAGAAAATTCATTAAATATTTAAGACGATATTAAACAAAATCAATCACAATATAGGTGTGAAGTCACTTCATTTGTGTACGCTTGCTCCCGGCATACAGTCACTACTTTGCTCTTTTTTGGCAAGTCCTGTGCAACCGGGCGAATGTGATCAGAATGGGTGATCCGAAGGCACATTGCAAGAGCAATGACCTCGATGAATAGCCTGATTTTCAGGGCGTTCTACCCCAATTTCTTCTACTGGTAGGTAGATGAGACATTCTCTCAGCCTCACATCAGCCAGACTAGGCCCATTGTGGTACCACATGGATCTTTTATTCCCAGGGGGAACTACCCCTGGAACCAGTTGGAGCTTGTTATGAAGCACTGGAGGCTGCCGATCCTGACGTTAGCTGCCTCGTGTAAAAGAGGTAGGCTCCTAAGTGTAGTTTAGCGGAGAGGGCCTGGTGCGTAGAGGGCCTGGTGCGTAAAAAGAAGGTGTTTAATGGTTACCTCCTCCTCGTCGTCCATGCAACTTCTGCAGAAAGTTACATTTGCTAAGATGCCTAACCTGATGGCATGCCTACCGATGATGCAGTGCCACGTAATGGCACCTACTGTAGTTGCGATGAGCGACCTTGTGAGCCCGGTAAGACAGTTGGAGCATTTTTGATCCAACTTAGGCCGGATCTGCCTAGTAATGAGACACGTTAGTTAAGTTAGATTAGTTATTTTAAAGGTAGTTTTATATATTTTATTTATATTTACAAAACAATAAATCCATCCACAAAGAAAAGAAAAAATACATGTGTACGTAAAAAAATCTGTCCTACATTTTCCGGTGAACTTATCAATTTTATTGCACGCATCACACAACACTTATCAAATTATCATTTATTGATATTTTTTTATAAGAACAACTTTTAGAAGATGACTCAGTAAGAATTTGCTGTTTTTTCAAATTTATTGTTGAAAGGTGACAAGAAGTCAAACCAAGATCATCCATGTTCCTTTCGGACACACAGGATTATGATGATATGCTGGATTTGCAAGCATTAGGAGATTTATTATCTAGGATTCTCAGGTACTCAGAAACATTGAGAAATTGGTGGATTTGAAGGAGCAAATACGACTAAGAACTTATCAAAACAGACTATTTATAATTGTGATAAGTTGAATTATGTTCACAATGTGCAATAGCGCTGATAAGTTAAATGATAACCGATAAGTTACTGGAAAATGGAATCTAATTGCGAATCACATTCATGACGACCTGATTAGAGTTATTTACCAGTTTCCCAAAAGTCTTTTAGTTGTACCCAGTCTCCACTCCACTTGCTGTAAGTCTCACATCCATGACCAAAGACAGAATTGTAATTTGCCACAAATTATCATCACACTAGCGAGCGCAAGCATAAGAAATTAAAAATAGATACCTCCTCAGCGCGCACCATTACCCAGACCTCCGTTGAAACATTAATTTTTCCCAATTGCCCGACACCACTGCTCCTCCTCCTCATCTTCTTGAACATATCTTCTTCTTTTCAATTGAGGAGAAGAAAAACACGAAAATGAACCGAAAAATGAGATACACTCGTGAATTTCGTTTCAGGGAATTCGGTTAATGGGTCAGCCTGAGAAGAGTCATCATCAACGCGCGCGCAACGCAGATGGTTAAGCTTGTTCTTTTTTTTTTTATGGTGACTTCGGTTCCTCGTTCTTTTGCGTCGTCTTTTTCGGTATTAGATTTGAAGAAAATAAAACCGAAATAATAATGAGTGCACTCTCGAAAAATTTCGGGATTAGGGGCGCTAAGAAATAAAAATGATTGCTGGTGATGCTGCTGTTGCTGCTGCCGCCTCTTGCTCAACGACAACAAATGGGATTATGATAAAATGAAAAGAAAAAAACTTGAAAATCTGTTTTGATTGTTTGTAAATGAAGAGAATTGATTTAGAATGGTGTTTTTCCATTTGGGGGGACCTCATTTGTTTATTTTGAGTAGTCATTTGCATTTTTATGGGCCTTCTGGGCCCATGTATTCGTTATGCAATGTGTGCCGAGTGGTGATGTTGTGTTTTAGATTTCATCATTAGATTTGGAAATGAGAAACACAGTCATAGATGGAACCAAAAAAAAATGGACTTCCGCAGGGTTCCCTACTTTCGCCCACTTTGTTTTTTTAACAAGCATGAAGATAGTTGTAAAAAAACGTTTTTTTCGAAGACTGTAGGGTAGAGACAGAATCTCTATTGAACCCAAAAATGAACTACCACAAGGTTGTCTATATTCACCTGTAGGTTTTCTTCGAACGTTGTAACAAATGCTATATGCCCCGGTTTATTTTAAAACAAGCTTTCGCTGATTCCATGCACAGGTTTACGACCTTACGAGTTATAAGGTCAAAGTGTCTTAACGATTCAAAGTAAGTTGTGTCATAGATACAAGTATGTAGGTTATAGGAATAATTCAGGTCTTCATGTTTCCATAGAAATTCCTCTTCTCTACTATGGTGCACTATTTGGTAGATACCCATTACAAGAACACAGGTGAAAACACACGACACTTATGCGAAAAATCGGACTATTTTTGGCGCTGACAAATTCACGCCTCATAGGAGCCAGCATACCACCTGCCACCCCAACAGATCCCAGACAAGATGTTAAGTTGGAGATATTAACAAACATGTATAATCGATGTTTAGAGTAAGAAACTTTCCCAGAATAACGTAAAAAGCAACGTCTGGTTGTAATACCCCCTTAAAACTACCAGAAGATAGTCGTATCGTCGTACCGCATGCTAGACAAGATGCTAGACTCAGTTATATTTTCTTTTTTTTGATGAAAATCTTCAACAAGACACTATGAGGATCTACAGCGCGTGCTCATAGTAGTGTGAGATTCTTACCCACTAAAAAACCTCCCTTCAAAACAGACTTGTTTTTTTTTTTACACTACAACTAAGTATTCGACTTATCAAGCAGTTTTCATTTCACGAAATAATGACGATTAGAAGTTCCTGCTAGCTCCGCAGTTTAGACACATTTTTTTTTTTTTTTTTTTTTTAACAGGTGTGTGGCCCCGCCCAAATGGCGTGTAGGCACTAGGACCAAGGAGATCTATTGTGCCATAGGCCACTTTTAGGGCCTCTTCTAGGCAGAGGCGGCAGGTGATATCTTCCGAAATTCTCATTTTGTTAAGGTGGTAGACAAGTTGACAGTGACCGGTAAGGAAGCTCACAAACCTTCTTATGTCATTTCTGCCGTATTTTAGGATATCAACTGCCTGTCTTTGGACAGCTCTTTTAGCCTGCCTGAGACCTTGGGAGTTATTCCAGTGGGAGATGCACATGTTGCGTTCCCAAATGTTTAGGGTAAGTTTGAAGGCGGAATCGGGATCCCGCAGAAGGGTTCAGATCCAGTGAACAACTCAGAGGAGCCCTTCCTAGCTAGCAGGTCTGCAGTTTCATTACCGTCAACGCCTACGTGACCCGGTACCCACCACAATTTTACTTTATTGTGTCGGGCCAGATTTTGTAAGCTGTCGAAAGCAGCTTAGAACTGATCAAATGAGAGATCAGTGCTTTGAGCGCCGCTTGGCTATCGGTGAGTATATGGATAGAGGCACCTTTGATGCCTGAGTGCAGGTTTATGTTAGCACAAGTTTCAATGGCGTAAAGCTCGGCCTGGAAAACACCGGGACTCTTTCCGAGTGATTTCGAAATTTTATGGTTGGGTCCATACACACCGGCGCCAACTCCTGAATCCATTTTTGATACATCGGTGTACCACACTATACCTTTTGGATCAAGCGACGGTCCGCCATTATTCCATATATCACGGCTTGGGATCACAATCTCAAACCTTCTACCAAAGTAGAGTGATTTAGGCGTAAAGTCGGAGACCGTGCTGAGCATGTTTAGCTCGGGAAGTCGAACAATAGCTCCATGAGATCCACGTGATCCCGTGTACTATTAGCATTTGATTTTCTAAGACTAACTGCACTGCGCATTGTCACTTTTTTTATAAATATATGTAACGGAGTAAGTCCGATTATGGCTTCAATGGCTGTTGTGGGACAAATGTGCATAGTACCTGTGATGCCGAGGCTAGTCTTTGAAGTTTTGTGAGTTTATTAATGGTTTAGACGCGGTTACTTAACGTGCTAAGTCTAAAGGTTTGGTTCTTTGTAGACGGCGTAGTAAATTTCTTTCATCCAAAACTTGGAGGACTGTAATATTAACGTGACTTTCTAGTCGACTTTTATGCTTTCTCGCGTAGTTTTTGATTTCGTCTTCGACTGTTTTAATGCCAAGATCTCTGTGGATATCGCTATTTCTGATGGCGCATTTACAATACCTCTTAGCACTTTGTTTTGAAAAGTTTATAAAATTTTAATGTTACTTATTTTGGTACAACCCCAGAGTTGTATACCATATGTCCATACAGGCTATAGCACTTGCTTATATAAAAGCAGTTTGTTCTCTATATTAAGCTTGGAATATTTTCCAAGTAACCAATACATTTCTCTATATTTATTATAGAGAAGTTATATGCAGTCGCCTAGAGGAAACGATTGAAGAAGTAGGCGGGATATAGAACCAACAACATAGGTTTCAGAATTCTGTAAGAAGGGTAGCCGAAACAGTGAAAGAAACGATCCAAGGAAGGAGATGAATAAGTAGTGACATCGGTATAGTGTACCAACTGTCAGAAATGTCTACAAGTCGGCAAATTTTAGGACATACAATAGAATTACTTAGATCAATGAAAGTACCATGGTACCTACTTAAACTGGTGATGAACAAGTTCGAGAAAAGAGTGCTGTTATACGATACTGTACATGAATAAGTCATTTCTGGTGGCATCCCGTAAGGGTCTGTACCAAGACCTATTTTATGGGATACAATATATGATGGTATCTCTGAAAAGCTAATACCACATGTTTGATTTTTTAGACGATATCGCTATTGTCGTAGCAGATGAAAATGTCTGCTATGAAATTCCAAATAGTCAGACGTTGGCTCTCCTTTTAACCACAGTGGAAGGAAAAACAGAAGCGTTGAAAATCACCAACATTAAGAAAAAAAAGATGACAATCAGAGTATACGAAGTCAACATAACGTTAAAACCGGCCATCAGATACCTAAGAGTGATGCTTGACGATAAGAGCAACTTCAAGGAGCATTTAGGAAAGTGTGTATTGACGTTGTCTTCATAGCATGAAATAATCCGAAGTATGACAGAATAGCAACAGAAATGAAACTAGTCCACAAAAGATAGACCCACCGATTGATACCGGACATAACAACATGGGCAAATCGACACCACGAAGAAGTGGACTTCTATAGTAGTTAGTTACTAAAAAGGCATGGCTGCTGGTGACGTTTTTTTTTTTTTTTTTTGAGGATAGGTCCTAGATTTTGAAAATTTTAAGTCCAACGTAGAAACCTAGAAGTAGCAGTGGGAGAAGCCAGGGGCCGAATCGCCGTGTCCGTGAACGGGTGAATGGTCTCATAATTTGTATTGTGTTGTTCATAGATCTAGCAAATTACGTTACGAGTTGAATGTTCACGGGAGAGACGATTTGGCCCCAGCAAATTTTATGGGGCACATGCTGTCATCGAAGGTTTTATGGAATATAGTGACCCTAAGAGAAAGCAATGAAGGTGGTTTTTTAGTGGATAAGAATCTCACACTTGTTACTGAAGACAGGCTCAGTTTTGTCGATTTTCAACTTATCTACAAAAAGACGAACAGGTAGGTATGTTAAGAAGTCAACTTCTTCTATGTCTACACCGCCAATTTTGCGTGTTATTTTTGGCAGCCTCAATTTTAATTGTATATGGCTTGTTAGTAGCTGGAATCATATTGGAATGGATTAAGGGACATTTAGATTCAACTCTCGACTACTACCAGGCAGGCTTTCGTGCTGCATTCGTCTACGTCGACAACATATCCACCTTACGGATCATAATAGAGCAATGTGTTGAGTATAGGTCTCCGCTACATCTCTTTTTCATAGATTTCGAGAAGGCTTTCGACTGGTTGAATCGAGATGCTATCTGGTTGGGCCTGCGCAGGAGAGGCATTCCAAAAAAACGCATAGCTTTTATAGGTCACGTCTTACATGATGTCGGAGGAATTTGAAGTTCAAGCGGTGTACGTGCATACTGGGACAACTGCTGTTCTTGGTGGACATCAGCAATGTATTCCGTTCGACATTGTTGGAAGGTAACCATGGAATTCGATCTTAATTAAATTCTTAAACACCTGGACTCCGCTCACGATGTTTGCTTACTTTGACATCGGATAATAGCTTTTCATCTGATGGCCCAAACTCTAGATGCTGAAGCAAACATAGTTGGGCTTAAAATAAACACAGCCAAAACAAAAGCCCTGAGACCTTATTATACCCGCGCTTAACTTAACATAACAAAGTACCTTAGTATATTTATTAATTTATTGTTATTTGTTTGACCTGAAATCAAGGCTTCGTCACGTTTATGTCCCACCACAACTTCTCTCCTTCCAGGGCGAATAAAACCCCCACGTTTTAATGAAGGGTTTTTTATTCTCATATCTTTTTCCTTCAATACTAATTTAGATCTGTGATACTTTCTTTTGCTAACTTATATAATATTTTTAGTAGTAACTTAGAATGATACCATATCTCTGTAAATTGTGCAACTAATGTTTTTAAAAAAGAATGTTTAATTTGGCGAAAAAAAAAAAAAAAAACATAAAGTCTGGAGAAACAATGCACAAGAACCACAAGAGCCAAGCTACGAACGATCCGCTCCAACGTAGAATCAGTATTTTCAGTATTTTTTTTTTTATAAATTGCGCGCACTCAAGGGGTTATGAATACTCTTAACATGTGTATACACAGTGTGGGCGTTGGAAAGGATAAATAGATAGGGAGAGATAGAGAGGGAGGGAAAGAGAGAGAGAGAGAGAAAGATTTGGTGTAATGGTTTGAAGCTCAGTTGCTTATGCTTCAGAGAAACTCCGTGGGTGGCATCCATATAACTGGGAAGTTTTGTTTGTAATTTTTTGTCTTTACTTCTGATTCACAGCATTTATTTCGCGACTACCGATGTCATAGGCAAATCATCATCAACAGAGCTATATGGGTGCGGTATTTAGAAGGTGGATACCACAGACCTTCGTGAATAGATGTCTAAGAATCATCTTGAGGATTTTTTGGCTCAATCAGAGAACAGGCCAAGAACCTATAGACATAACTATACGCAAGAGAAAGTGTCGTGTCTTTTCTCTTAGCTGTCTCGCACAGAACTATAAGAATGCGGACTGCCTATCTCTTTGCCTTATACCCAAATTAGTGCTTAAAGATTCTGAGAAACTACGTTGTGAAGTTTCGCTCATGAATATCAGCTTACTTGGGATTTTCATAGTTTTGAGCACGTTCCACAAGTTTTTGGAGAAAAACACTATCGAGTCCAGTTTTTTAATCCATATGAGTTAAAACGATGCCTTCGATTCGTATATCATACCATCCAGACTGGTATGGGATTGTTTCACCAAGATCAACAGGCTGGGCCAGACAAATAAAGTAAATCTCTACTGGAGGGGAACGAAGCAGCTGACGAACTAGCAAGAATTGGCTCAGACACACCGTCGCTTGAACCGAAGCCTTTTTCTGGTATAGGACCACACAAAATACGGGAAGAACTGAAAAAAGAAGAAGAGAGCAAGTGAGATAAACACTGAAACGATATCCCCCGGTTTAGGCAGGTAAAAGAAATTCTGGGAAATCACAACCAGAAAAGAAGCAAAACCTGCTTAAGAGTCAGCTAAAATCGGCTTCGCATGTTGAAAGGGATGCTAGGGGGTCACTGCAGATTCAAGGAGCACCTTTAAAAAAAAAACAAATAAATATTTGACGCAACAGCACTTTAAGTGCCTGGGCCTAGCTTCTCGCAACCACTCGTGTTGTGTGCCTTATATTTTTCACACGAATGGAAAGGACCTACAGTTTAGTGCCGTATCCGAAGGGCAATTTGTTTCGAGAAGTTTTCTTGTGACAACAATACTTTCGGATGTTTGTCAGACGTTCGCAAGAGGTGGGACCGTGAAAAAACGTTGTTGGTGTTTTCTAGAATTCGAACATGGAACCTCACGCGCAGTGGTCCGACACACTAACCAATTGCGTCACGGCGCCCAAGGACCACGTTAGAAAACTGAAAACAGAAGGAAATGGACACTGCAGATTCTGCAGCACACCTTCTTATGGAATGCGAAGCGATAATCCATAAAAGAAGACATCACCTACTCGTAGAGGCCCATCTCCTGTCAGAGACGGATCTATGTTCGCTGGGTCCACTTTAGATACTCCGGTTCATCGAAGCAATTGGACTAGAGGAAATACTCTAAATCGAGCACGCCATCGACTAGAGCCCCAATTTGGGGAGGGACAATGGATCTACATACCATAGGTCGCAGTGCACTTGCACCTCACTAATCATCATTATCTACATCTACATTCGTATATTTGCCCAACGGTTAGTCGTAAGTGTAGTGGTAACGTCGTCAATTGCCACGCTAATGGTTCATGGTTCAAATCCTGACGTCAGCAACCATTTATTTATTTCTTATAAAATATATAAAGTCAGTCCGATCAATTGCGAAAGCTTGTGTGAACACTACTGCGAAGACATACTTACTTACTTATGTCCTGTATCCCCTTGTGGGTCATAGGGCCTCTACTACGCCTACGCGCCATCGTGTACGGTTTCTGGCAATGTGTCTGAGTTCTCCCCAACTTTTCCCTAACTGCTGTGCCTCCTTCTCGACTGTTCTGCGCCATGTTTTCCGCGGACCGCCAGGTCTTCTGCCATCCTGAGTTAGAGGGTTCCATTGCATAGCATGGTTCGCTATGGAGCTGTCACCCTTTCGGAACGTGTGACCAATCCACTGCCACTTCCGCCGTTGGATAGTTGTGCCTATTGGTTCCTGACCCGTTCTCTCGTAAAGGTGTTCGTTAGAGATACGATTGGGCCAGAAAATCCTTAAGATATTGCGCAGACACCTATTAACGAACGTTTGCAGCTTTCTGGTGATAGTAGTGGTCACTCTCCACGTGCTGCAACCATATAGCAGCACGGATTCAACGTTGGAGCGGAACAGTCTTATTTTGGTGCTCAAACTGATTGCATTGCTTCGCCATATTTTGGACAACATCCCGAACGCGGACTTTGCTTTGGCGATCCTGTTGGCTATATCCAGTTCGATTCCACCATCGGTCGAGACAATACTCCCAAGATACTGGAAATCCTCTACTCTCTCTACCGGTTGTCCAGCAATGCATATTTGAGCCGATGAGTTAGTTCCAAGGCTGATGATTTTAGTTTTCGTCGTATTAATTTTCAGCCCGACGACACCTGCCTCCCTCTCCACATCTGCTGTCATTTGGTGGAGGTCCATAATTCTGTGGGAGAGTAAGCATACATCGTCTGCGTAGTCAAGATGCTTCAGTTGAGATGTAAGAGTCCATCGAATTCTTCCGTTTCCCGTCGACAAAGATGCATGAAGCACATCGCTTATCACCAATAGGAATAATATTGGTGAAAGGATACAGCCTTGTCTTACCCCACTTTGGATCTCAAATTCCTCAGACAACCTTCCCCTGTGCAGAACGTGACATTTGGAGCCTTCATATGTAGCTTTGATAATAGCAATTAGTTTATCGGGAATGCCTCTCCTGCGTAAGGCACGCCAAATAAACTCCCTGTTGACACTATCGAACGCCTTCTCAAAATCGATGAACAGCAGGTGCAGTGGCGATCGATATTCGACACACTGTTCGATGATAATCCGCAGGGTGTTGATGTGGTCGGCACAGGAGGATCCAGAGCGGAAACCTGCTTGTTCGGCATCGAGTGTGTCTTCGAGATGTTGTTTGATTCGCTCAAGGATGATTTTAGCTATTATCTTAGCTACAGCAGGCAGCACGCAGATACCCCTCCAGTTTCCGCACTCCATTAAATTTCCTTTCTTAGGAAGCTTGACGATCATTCCCTTTTTCCACTCGTTAGGAAAGCTCTCAGCTTCCCAAGCTCTATCTATAAGTGGAAGCAGAAGCTCAGCCGATGTTGTTGGCGTTGCTCGTAAGAGCTCTGCTGGAATACCGTCAAGTCCTACCGCCTTGTTGGTTTTGAGTGCCTTGATCGCGGTAATGATCTCATCTTTACTGGGAGTCGTGGTGCGTATTCGGGAACTTCTCACCTCGGGCATCTCAGTCTGATTTGGGAGCATATCGCTAGCGAATACACGGTTCAAAACCGTAGCAAAATGGTCTTTTCATCTCTTGAGCTGGTCCTCATCCGAAATGAGCAAGGAGCCGTCTAGGCTTTTCACTAGGTATTGGCTGGAGCTGCGACCACCTGTCAGCTCTTTCGTGATTCTGTAGACAGTCCTGCTGTCGCACCTCCGTGCAGCTTCTTCTGCTTCTGTAGCCAGCGCGTTGATGTAGTTGCGCTTGTCACGTCGTACGCTACGCTGAACTTCTCTCATCTTCATGCGATATAGGGACTCTAGCTCGCTTCTCCCTGCTGCTGGGGTAGCTGCAACGCGAGCTTTTAGCTGTTTTCGTTCGTCAATCCGTCTCCAGGTATCCTCGGAAAGCCACGCCCTATGTCTTCCCTGCGATCGACCGACAATTCTTTCAGCACCAGATGTAAAAACATTTTTCACAGCACACCAATGGTCTTGGATGGTTGCGGGCATTGAGCTGCTGATTGCTTCCACACCTTGCGAAAAGTGCTCCCTTAATTGTTGGCGCACTGAGGGATCACTAAGTCTATCGATGTTGAACCTGGGCATTCTTGTGTTGTCGTGGGATCTTCGAACTGCAGCAGTGCGTAGTTGGAGAGTAGCTATCATAAGATGGTGATCACGTACTATCCCCACATCTGCCCCTCGTCTGTTTCGGACGTCCAGGAGACTGCTTCTAAAGCGGCGGCTGATAGAAAAATGGTCAATTTGGTTGGAGGTTGCTTGCCTGTCATTGGAAACCCAGCTGACTTTGTGGCAGGTCTTGTGCTCAAACATGGTGCCACCTACTACAAGGCGGTTGGCATTGCAGAAATCCACAAACCTTTCGCCGTTGTCATTGCGGTTGCCTAGTCCATGCTTCCCGATTACATGCTTGAGCCCTTCGTTGTCGCTGCCTACCTTGGCATTCAAATCCCCCATCACTATGACAATGTCTCCATTTGGTGTTGTGTTGAAGACGGCGCTTAAGAGATTGTAGAAGCTCTCCTTTTCGTCCTCAGACGAACTATTCGTTGGGGCGTAACACTGTATGATGGTGACGCGTCGTACTCTAGTCCGGAATCTGGCCGTCAAAATCCTATCACCATGAGGCTGCCAGGAAATC
Organism: Brachypalpus laphriformis; assembly: GCA_945910035.1. Lineage (NCBI taxonomy): Eukaryota > Metazoa > Arthropoda > Insecta > Diptera > Syrphidae > Brachypalpus > Brachypalpus laphriformis. The sequence goes on along the minus strand of OX246753.1, from coordinate 110,679,287 downwards.
AGGCCCTTGCGTGCTGTTGTTGTTAGCAGTAGTCCGACTCCATATTCTCGCGGACTTCCGGATGGTCTTCCAGAATAGAGTAGTACAGTGTTACGCGTTGGAGACTGGTACTCGCCCGCTTCTAACCATCTTACTTCACTTACCCCCAAAATGTCCAGTTTATATCGCATGAATTCCTTTTCCAGTTGGAGGAATCTGGCATTGTAAGGACCTTCTCTTCCCGAGTCGAGGAGCGTCTTTACATTCCAGAAACCTATCTTTGTCCGGGTACAATAGCCAAAAGTCGTCAACATGTGATCAGTCCTTATCCGAGGCATAGTGTCGGTTTCAGTAGCGAGCTGGTTTCAGTAACGCAGGTTGCTGGCCCACGTTACCTAGCCTAGAATCAAGGCCCTAGACAACCCGCACTTACAATTTTGGCCTATACGTATAAGGGTTTATACGTATAGTTGCCCGGGGACCACCACTAGGAGGTAAAGTAAGCACTTCATCACGAACTTGATTGTTGCGCTACTGGCCCAAGCCAAGTTTTGGGCAGTCAGTAGTTTCCCGATCAATCGCAATGCAGGTCCCCAAGACATAACACTGGCAGTAAGCCTGGTCATATGGCTGGAAAAATTGTTCGCTTTGTTCATGATAATTTGCCTATGACATCGAGAAAAAAATACTGTGAATCAGAAGCAAAGATAAAAAATAATAAAAATCTCCCCAGGTATCTGGACGGCACCCCCGCAGTTTCTCTGAACCATAAGCAACTGAGCACCAAATATTTCTCCCTCTATCTATCTATCCTTTCCAACGCCCGCATTGTGTGTAAACAGTTTAAGGGTATTTATAACCCTTTGAGCACGCGCAAATTATAAAAAAAAGAGTACTGTTTAAACAGTAGTTAGGTACTTGTTCTTCCATTCATATGGCATCAAACACTGAGTGTAGAAGCTTGTGGATTTCTATGTCCAAGTCTTGAGTATTTCTATCGGTTTTTGATCGGATCCTGGGATTTGCTGCTCTCCCAGTCCTTAACTTTGGCAGTGATTTTGTTAATCGAAAGTGGACTGGTGTAATTTCTATTTTTCAAGTCCTTTGCTTAAATGTCCTTGTTGTGTTTTTAATTTAAGCTGCCTATTCTGCTTCCGTAACTAGATTTTCAGTCCATTTCCGCGTATTTTTTCGGTACGCATTCTTTTGTCTGACAGCGATAGTCCATGTGCGACCTCACTAGGCCTAAAGCCAAGTATTTTTCCGCCTGCTTCTAAGTGCGTTCATTTAGCAAATTTCTATTTTTCCTCAACGTCTGTAGTAGCATCGTTGCCCCCATATCCCACACCACAGACAGCTTTATATACAATTTTCCCTAAATTTTAAATTAAAACAAAGACTGATTACTTGTGTACTTCGCCATGACGTGTGCGGTTTAATCAAATTTCTAATGTACCACCAGCAACAGTCAACAGTAAGTACGCTTCGTCTCTAAGCATTTAATTTGGACCGAAAAAAATGAATAAAAAAACAAAACTGAAGGCCCCCCTCTCCCACACTCAACGATCCATAAATGTCGCCTTCCATTAGCGCCCGCTTTAATGAAATCCACATCGCACCAAACGCACACACATATCTGCTCTCTACGAGAGTACTAAACGTATGTCTACTCATATTCCTATAATAAAAATCATAAATTTATTGGGACTCTATGCCGTCGCCTATAAAAGAGCTCTGTGCTCCGTGCTTGGTGCTAGCTCTTCACTCCGCTCTTTACGCTCTGCACCGCACACTTTACGCTGAGATGTCATAATTTATGAGCAGCATAAACATTCGTGTGAGATGTATGCTTGTATACATGGTGCCCCGGAGAAGAAGAAGCCCGAACACAACCGTTGTTGTTGGGCTGACGAATGAATGAGGAAGGGTTCCTTCTTCTACTTCGTCGGATTGAGGTTGGTTTTGTGTTTTTTTTTTTTTTTTTTTCATTCAGCTCCTCTGATTCTTTGTGTAAACAATGGACATGAAGAGTCGAAAAGAGTAGAAAGCAAAAAATGAAAAAGAATCTGAAGAATACAAAAAAAAAAAAAAAAAATGTCGATGAAGCTACGTGAGGGGAATGAAAGACGGTGATAAGTGACAGCAATTAATGAATTTTAACAATTTAATCATAATTCGGATCAACGGGCGTTTTACGTTTAAATTATTTGAACTCGGTGCTCGTAATGTTGGATTAGTCTTATTGGATCGTCAACAGAAATGGACAACAAGCGAAGCACTCAATGAGGGACTTGTTATATCTTTAAAGGCTTTACGGCTCCACGAAATTGATGGTTTTGTACTTAGTTAGTCTTTTTCCGCATTTCTTGCAGATGGAGCAGGCCTACTTCTGAAATATAATAGATCGACTTAAATGGCGCCCAACGCAGGACGTGTTCGTAATTGTTTTTCGCAAACCACACGTTTGACAGAAGAAGTGCGTAATTTATGAGGCAGGTAATTCTCTATCATTTATTACAGTTTATTTAATTGGACGCACACTCTCTCATCATGCCTGTGTATTATACCTAGTTTTGGTGAAACTTTATCGCCACGAAGAAATCATGGCTGCTTCCGCATTAAGAAGCTTTCGTAGGATACTTGCTGCTCAATTTACAATGAATATTCAAGACTTGTAGCCAAGTTTTTTTTATAATTTACGCGCTTAAGGGGTTAGGACTAACCTAAAAATGTTAAGACATAGCGCGGGTGATAGAAAAATTAGGAGATACAGATGCATATTAGTTTTAAATGCGTGCAGGTTATAATGGGAGGAAAAATAGAGCTTGGCGAATCATTCCACATCCGCGTTGTACGGCTCAGGAACAGTACGTCGGAACTTATGAGCATTCTGGGCGTGACGATTATTGCGAGAGATTTGTTAAAGGGGTGGAATGCAGCTGCCTATTTCACTGAAACACTGTTTGTGAAGAAAGCGAAAATATAAAATGAGACAGGCAACATTTCTTCAGTGTTCAAGCGAGTATATTGACTCCACAATGCTTCTGTCCCATTAGTTTTAACGCACGGTTTTGAATCCGATCCAGTAGGTGCAATGTGATTTTAGGTGCACCGGACCAGACATGGGCGTTATACTCGAGCTTGAAGCGGATTTATGCCTTATATTTGGTAGCCAGGTCAGAGGGTGTATTATATTTTTAGCTCAGCGTTCTTGGCAACATCAAACGCTTATGTGGTCATTACAACGTAGGTGGTCTTTAACACACATATCGAGAATAGTAAGTCTTTCGGTTTCGGAGATGCAAGTGCCATTCATTGATAATGGCAGAGGGTTAATGTTTCATAAGAACGACAGAAAACTGTATGGTATTTTCGAAGCAATAAACTCCACTCTATTCGTTGCACCCTATTTAATTAAGCTGTCCAGATCAGAACTTAACGAGCTTAACATACGCTGCTTAACATACAATGCTTAGGGCATTATGTACGCAGAACCGAGTCAGATTATGTTGGGTACCTGGACACTGCGATATCGAAGGCAACGAACAAGCCGACGCGCTGGCTAAAAGAGGAGCGGGGCTCCCACGTAGCAATATAATTGGTAGTATTAAACCACCAAATCATTGACACGGCTAATCTAAGATGGTCAAACTTAGATGGTCACTGGGTGTCTAAGGCCTTGTGGCCTGTGTTAGATCGCAGAAAATCTGGGGAGATAATTAATTTAGATAGATCGAGGCTAAGAACAGCGATAGGAATACTCTCTGGCCACTGTCTCCTAAGGAGGCATGCCATGAGACTAGGGTTATCCGATACGGATGTTTGTAGGTACTGCGATGACCTACATGTCTCAGAGGATATAACTCATATGCTCTGTTAATGTCAAGGAATTGCCAGGATAAGGCTAAAGTACCTTGGTAGATACTTCTTCGATAACTTGGAGGAGGTGAGGTCCTTGAACCATAACAAGGATCTCTTCAAATTTTGTAGGGAGATTAATTGCTTGGGGGAATGGGTTTAGGTCTTTTGCCGTGAATGTTTCCTAGGGATCGCGATGGGCCCACTTTGGTGCCTAGTGTTTTATGATAACCTCATAACCGTACCTAACCTAACATACGCTGCCGCTCCAGTTCTACAGCCCAAGAGCAGGGACGTGAATCTGGAAACGAAAGTGAGAAACTAAGAGTACTCTTATCAGTGAAGGAGTGTATTGGATTAGAAGTAACAGACAAGAGACCATCAATGAAAAATAAGAAAAAGAATCCGAGACAAAACAGAGCCTTGGGGAACACCAGCATTTATATGATGGATTCCAGACTTTAAACCATCCAAAGCAACTTGAATTGAACGGTCAGAAAAGTAATTGCTTCGGATGCTAACTTCACGCATTTTCGACAAGAAAGCTGGATGCCAAACTCTATCAAATGCCTTAGAAATATTAAGCACAACAATCTTGTAGATTGTAGATTGCTGTTTGAGGTGGGATTAGGTCACCTTACCACTGCGGCCACATTGGGCCTATTGTGATTTGCTCTGGTCTTAAAGCTCATTCAATATATCCGATATGGTGATGAACTCTACTGTGCTTTTGAGTGAGCTTGCACATAGGTCTTCTGCTTCAAGGTAGAATTTACCTTAAAAATGATGACGTGTTCTGGCGAACCCCACAGGCGGATCAGTAGAAATGCGGTAAAGTGGGAGGGTTATGGTCCCTTGTTTTCGGATCATATCCTCGCTGATAAAAGGAATAAGATGAATGATGACGTGTTCTGATTAGACAGTTACAGTGACATAAGATGTGTTCTGCTGATTCTTCGTCTTCGTTGCACAATTTGCAGATGTTGTCTTGCGCTATCCCCATAGCCATGAGATGCTCGACAGTACCCTGTAAGGAAACCTGTGGCTATTCAATCAAATCTGACTCCTAGTTAATTGTAGCAGTTGTTTCGTTCTTTTGAGGGAAGTATTTGGCAGAAAGATCTTGGCTTGTCTGCTACCTTCAGTTTCCATCCAGTAATGATGCGCTTTTTCCTTTAGCCAATTTTTGGTACAGCTTTTTGCCGAACCCACCGGTAATCCACAGAATGGTCTTATCACCATAAAGTTTGACGCATCTCCTGTTGCAGTTAGCAGGTTAGCCTTTTCATTTCCTTCATATAAGTTGTGTCCTGGCAATAAGATGAACTCTGTTTGTGCAGGCTAGTGATATGAATAGTTGAAGGCAGTCCCATACCAGTTTGAATGTTATTTTATAAGCCTTAATTGCCAGTAGAGCAGCCTTGCTATCTGAAAGAATATAAATGTTCTTGTTGGTTATAGATCTGTTTATATTTTCTCTGCTGCATAGTTCTATAGCGAATACTTCGACTTGGAATACGGAGTTACTTTTTTCCATGTACGAGTGAATGAAGCTTTTCGTACTAGCGCCGTATACTTCAGCCCCAACTCCTTGATCTGTCTTGGGTCCGCCTGTGTACCATACATGAGAGTTATTGGCAAATGTAGGTTTGTTCTGTTCCCAGTTATTGTGATCTGGGAATGTAACCTTAAAGTTGTGACTGAAGATGAATCTTGGCAGACATTTGTCCGTAATTGTTATTTCTAGTTGTTCATTGTTGTCGAGTGCATGCGCAATATCCGAGTGAACTAGTTTGGAATTTGAGTTATCTTCTGCGATGAGCATAAAGGCGTAAACTATAGCTTCTTTCTTTATATGAAGATATAGAGGTAGTAGGTTCAGAATAACCCCCATCGGAGGAGCAGTTTTCATTGCACCTGTTGCGCATACATAGACTAGTCTTTGTAGTTTACTGAGCCTGTCCGGTGTAGACCTTTGCTTTGTTTTTTGTCACCATACTGGTGCTGCATATGTGATAATTGGCCTTACTATTGCCGTGTAGAGCCATAGCATTAGGGTTTAGGCCCCAACTTCTACCGATGAAACTTTTGCTGGTCCTTAATGAGATCCTTGCTTTGTCTATGGCTTTTGTTAGGTGATAATTCCAGGTGAGTTTCTAGTGTTCATCTAGTGTTAGGCTTAGGAATTTGACCCCCTTAGCAAATTGCGCAACAATCTTACTTTCACCAGAGTGATGGAGAGATTGGTTCAACTTTTCGGTGTGAGATATGCAATCAAATCAACAGTGGACCTTCTGCTACAAGAGCCGTACTGCCGGTCATTAAAGAGCTTTTGTGATTCAAGACATTTCATTAGGTGATGATTTGTCCCTTTTAGGGACGGATTGGACAAATGCATTTTTCCATCGGAATGAGTCCAGAGGAGTAGGACAGATGTTTTCATCTTACGAAGTGATTTTGCCAGCGTCGAAGGACACCTCTTTAGAATTAGGGGGAGATACCATCTAGACCAGCGGATATGTGAATACTGAGAGCTTTAAGTACTTTCTTGATTTGTCCCATAGAATATTCGACGCGCTCGAGTTAAAGGGAACATAGGGCACAATCTGTAGCTTGCAGCGAATTGAGCCGCGAGCAGATTGGCCTTGTCTAGAGAGCTGACGGCCGGAAAGTCATTGTAAACCAGCGTTGAAATGGAAGATGACGCATAATTTTTAACATTTTTTTACGAACAGCCCGAAATTTGTTTGGCTGGTCAAACGGTAATGCATGCGATCATATGAAAACACAAGCGTTTTCACTCAGCTGAGGCCTACCAACTTCTACTCTCAACCTCCACGCGGTGACAGCCGGGTGCCTAGTACCTTAATCCAAGAAATGGGTAACCAAACCCGTTTGGAGGATTCTTGGCGGCAGCACATGAGAGAGGGGGGAAGAGTGTTCTCTCACTAGAGCACTTCTTCCTGTTCCAGGCGGCAGCGGACGAATTCCCTAGACGGAGTCAACGGTGGCGTCTATAGTTCCAGTTAGGTTGAACTTAGTGAATACCTTGCGCGAGCTGCTTCGACGTATTCAGATCACAGGTCGGTAAGGAATCTCTAATGTTGGTCAGGACATTGGAATAGAGATGGCGGCGGAGGAGCCCTTAATGGGCCAACGGCAGCGCCCATACTCCCGTAGTGGACTACTGGCACCGGTGTACCCGGCCCCTCGTCCCAGGGGAATAATTAAGGAACTGGCCCTCCAGGTTGGGGGTTGTGCCGTCGGGGTAACTTCCCTACCACGTAAAAAATCTATGGTTCCGAAACAACCAAAAGCCTCGGATAAGGATAACTCAACTAATGACGACCCCAGCAACCGAAATAAGGACAACGACCTTCGAATCTGTACGTGGAATGTTCTGTCCCTTTACAGACCACGTGCAGCCGAACAACTAGCAGAGGCCCTAGACTGCTATAAAGCAGATATTACCGCCATCCAAGAAGTGCGATGGGATGGGCCGGGCAAAAAGAAGATGAAAAACTGTGACATCTACTACGGTGATTGCTACAGAGGCAACAGGCAACGCTTATTCGGATGCGGATTTGTCATACGCGGCAGACATAGGCAAGAAGTCTTAAGCTTCCGACACGTTAGCGAGCGTATTATGACTATCCGGATCAAGGCTAAATTCGCTAACATAAGCCCAATATGTGTTCATGCCCCCACGGAAGAAAAGGACCCTGCCACCAAAGAGTGTTTCTACGAGCTCCTCGACAAAACATACGAGCAATGTCCTAAATACGACGTTAAAATCGGATTGGGCGATTTTAACGCCAAAATAGGAAAGGAGGACGTCTTTGGTAGGGCAGTCGGTAAGCATAGCCTACGACACAACGTCTGATAATGGAGGCTAATTGATTTCGCTGTGGAGCGAAATTTCACCATAGCAAGCACATGGTTTCCTTATCTCAATATTCATAAGCAGACATGGCGGTCCAATGATCATGTCACGATCAACCAAACTGATCATATTGCGATCGATGCAAGGCATGCCTCCAGTGTTCTGGATGTCCGGACCTTCCGAGCGGCCAATATAGACTCGGATCATTACCTTGTTGTAGCCAAGGTGCGAATGCGGATATCCCAATCTGAGCAACAAAGAAGAATTACTGTGAGAAAATTTAACGTCGAAAAGCTACAATCGCAAGAGACCGCCAGACTCTTTGCTGAACGCGTATCCCGAAATCTTTCAAACACCCCTATGCCGCCAGCATCAAGTGCCGAAGACCAGTGGCAACGCTGCCAACATGCCATCAGAAACGCCGCGACTGATGTGCTGGGTCTCGCTCGCCCACCACCGCGAAACCCCTGGTTTGACGAAGAATGCCGGCGAGTGCATGCAGCCAAACAAGAGCCATACAAAGCAGCGCTGCAAAGGAAAACGAGAGCTGCTCGTGAGCTCTACGAGCAAAAGAGACGGGAAGAACATCGGCTTCTACAAAAGAAGAAGAAAGAGCATGAGAAGCGCGCGTTTGAGAATATCGAGAGTTTATACTCCAGGAACAATGTACGGAAGTTTTTACCAAAAGGTAAAAAGAACGTGTCAGAGGAGCAATGCACGTACAGAAACCTGTAGAGATGAAAATGGAAACCTCGTAGTAGAATCACAGTCGGTGCTGAGAATATGGAAAAACTACTTCTGCAGACTGTATAACGGCGACGAACCAACACCCCGCTGTCAGGCAGAATGAACCATTCAACATAGACGATTATAGTCAAAATTTCCGTCCACCTGACCAAAACGAAGTGAGGATAGCAATATCTAAGCTAAAATCCAACAAGGCTGCTGGACCTGACGGCTTACCGGCCGAACTCTTCAAGGCAGCAGGGGATGAATTGGTAGAGTGCATACACCAACTCATTTCTAATATTTGGTCAGACGAGTGTATGCCTGATGAATGGAACCTCAGCATCGTTTGCCGATCCACAAGAAAGGAGACACCCTCAACTGCGCCAATTATAGAGGCATCAGTCTCCTCAACATCGCATACAAGATCTTTTCTGCGATATTGTGTGAACGCCTGAAACCTTTTATCAACAGCCTGATTGGACTCTATCAGTGCGGTTTCAGGCAAGGAAAGTCCACCATCGATCAAATCTTCACACTTCGGCAGATCCTGGAGAAAACCCAAGAATTCCAAATCGATACTCACCACCTCTTTATCGATTTCAAGGCCGCCTATGACAGCATCTATAGAGAAGAGTTTTATAGAGCCATGTCTAGTTTTGACATCCCTGCCAAACTTGTCCGTCTGTGCAGGATGACGATGGAGAACGCTCGCTGCTCCATCAAGGTCGGTAATGACCTCACCGAGACCTTTGATGTCAAAAAAGGTTTTAGACAAGGTGACGCGCTGTCATGTGACTTCCTTAACATTGTACTTGAACGGATTGTGCGGAACTCACAAGCCAACATTGGAGGCACAATCTATTACAAGTCTGTACAACTGCTTGCATACGCCGACGATATAGACATTATCGGAAGAACTCAGCGGGCTGTCACCGGCGCGTTTGCAAGCATTGAGGCGGAAGCGGCCAAAATGGGTTTAGCGATAAATGAGGGCAAAAGCAAGTATATGCTGTCAACAAGAAGGGAAAGCACTTCCTGGATGGCGGTAATATCTGCTTTATAGCAGTCTAGGGCCTCTGCTAGTTGTTCGGCTGCACGTGGTCTGTAAAGGGACAGAACATTCCACGTACAGATCCGAAGGTCGGTGTCCTTATTTCGTTTGCTGGGGTCGTCATTAGTTGAGTCATCATTATCCGAGGCTTTTGGTTGTTTCGGAACCATGCGCTTTTTACGTGGTAGGGAAGTTACCCCGACGGCACAACCCCCAACCTGGAGGGCCAGTTCCTTAATTATTCCCCTAGGACGAGGGGCCGGGTACACCGGTGCCAGTAGTCCACTACGGGAGTATGAGCGCTGCCGTTGGCCCATTAAGGGCTCCTCCGCCACCATCTCTATTCCAATGTCCTGACCAACATTGGAAATTCCTTACCCACCTAAGCAAGCAAGAAATTTGTACTACTTTTGGGACAACATAGAATTTTTGGTCTCAATTTCTGATCATACTTGCATTTCAAACAATGATTGTGGGTATTACAGTCGTTTCTGGCACGTTTGAGTTTTTTCAGGTTTTCCTCAGTTGGGTCGGCATTGTAAGCCCGAATTTATTTAGTTCTGCTTCTGTACGACAATATTTTGTAAAGAAACATAAAAAAAATCAAAAACTACTTCCAACCTCAAAGTGACTAGGTTAACTCATTCACAATAGAGTAATTGGAATCAAACATTATAGGTACATTCCTTTTTTTGTAAAAGGTCTTTTGTTTGTGATATATAAGGATGGTACGATAGTTTCAAAAAAAATTAAGATCGCAAATGAATAGGAAGAAAATATTTAAAGAAGCAAAACAACAATTAGGACCCTGTTTCAGTAACAGATAAATTGCACTATTCACTGGTGCAGCAGGTAAAAATTGAAAAAGGATTTTATTGCATGCGAGACGTAAGGAAGGTATTAGTTCAATTATTGAAGGGATTCAAAGGAAAAACTAATAAAGAATTGCTCAATGCGAAAATTATGTCAGGAGCTACTCGCAAGGATATTAAGATAAATTCCTGAATTTAAAAACAAATCTGGAAAAAGGAATAATATGGACATCATTCCAACGCAGCAGTCTAATCAAATCAATTCAAGTAGTAAAACTGAAGGAGAAAGGACAATTGAAGGCGATAAGAATTTTCAGCGTGAATTTTCTAGACGAACCCCACAGGCGGATCAGTAGAAATGCAGTGAAGTGGGAGGATTGTGATCTCTCGTTTTCGGATCATAACCTCGCCGTAATGGGAACAAGTAGAAGAATTTTCAACGCGAAATCTGCAGCAATAGATTTTCTCTTTTCTTATAATGTGAAATACTTTTTAAATGTTTTACATGTGCGGGCATTGGAAAGAATAGATAGAGAGAGAGAAAGACTGTTGTGGTAGTTTTAATCTTAGATGTTACAACTCCAAAGACGGACTCCTGTTAAGTGGGGAGACTTGTTTTGTAATTCTGTCTTTTGCTTCTGATTCACAGTATTTTTTCCGACCACCTGATGTCGGCATATCAATCATCCAACAGAGCAAACAATTTGTCCAGCCATATGACCAACCTTCTGCCAGTGCTATGCCTACGCAATAGTGTTGACACAAGCTTTCGCAATGGATCGAACTGGCTTTGTATATTTCATGAGGAATAAACAAATGCTTGCTGACATCAGGATCTGAATTATGAGTCATTAGCGTGGTTATGGATGACGTTACCACAATACCATCACCATCCCCTGATCTGCTCTACGGGCAGTATCGCCAAATTTAGGATTATCATGGATCAGTGCATAGAGTATAGATACAGTTGAACTTTTCTTAGTCGAATGTCAATAGCCGAGAAATAGAAAATAAAAAATAATGACATACAAGAAAGCTCTAACTGCGAAGGGAAATAGATATCTAAAGTATGTTCTATATGTCACTTATTGCGACTACATAGACACTTCCAAAGAAAATCAATGGAAACCCTGTTTTGAAGAATGTTTATGTTTATTGATACATTTCAATAAAGCTTTGCAACCTAAGGTTATAAAACGTGAAGAAGAAACCAGACATCCTATTGTTCCCAAGTTCCCTAACCTCTTCGCATCACATTCATTTTACCCAGCAATGCAACAAAAACGTCCCGAATCTATCAGAATAGGTATACCTGAACATCAGAAAAATATTTTCGCTGAGACAAAGAGGAACCTTCGCATCTCACAGCCTATTCCTGCTGTTCTTAAAGTTTTCCTCAGACTTCTTTTATGCGCCAAATATACGATTTTTTCCATAAAAACTGTTGTGGAAACATTTGTTTCTTTGAAACAAAACAACTATGACTAATATTCTTCCGAATTCCATTCAAACGTGCACAGCGAATCACTATTTTTAACCCGATTGCGTCCTAAAAAACATACTTTTCGTTTCGTTCGAAAATATTTTTTTCAAAAACCACCGAACATTTGATTACATTTATGTTTGACGTTTGCGCCGCGTCCCCCGCCCACCAATAACCACCACCACTTGTTCTGCCTAAATTAAACCCACACACAGAAGCAGATACACCAAGAGGGAGAGACAGAGCGTACATACTATCCCGCCCGCCCATGCAATTCTCGTGATCGACAAATCGCACGTGCAAGGGACCAAAAATACCTCGCAGATACAAAAATACCTTAACTTGTTCGAAAACTTTCAAAAGAAATACATTTTTAGAATATTGACATTTCAAAAATAACACCAACATGTGCACAATAACGTGTGACGTGACGCGTCATCGTTACGATCGTTCAGTTCAGTTCAGCAGCAGCAGTAGGAGCAGCGCACCAGATAAGCAATTATGTATCCACAAATAGTGTATTAAACAATCAAATTCAACGGTGACTAAGTGAATCGTCGGTCCACCTAAAAATAGCAATGAAACGAGGAGGGAACAATGATGATGATAATCAGAGTAGAGGCATCGTGTCGAGTACAACTGCTGAGTCGGGTGGAAAAATTAAATAAAATCACTTTACGACACTTTGACAGCGATAAAATAATTAAAACTATTTAACGAAAGAATATATGTATACAAACGAAGACCAGACAGAGATGTATAGATGGAGAATGACCGAATGACAAAATGTTGATGTGCCATAAATCATTTGGAAAATAAAAAATAAAAAAACGCGTCGTGTAGGGCATGCTGCTTGCTTTTGGCTGCAGCATTGAATTTTAAAACCGAATCGAAGTGGAAAAGGGAAATATGTATGTCGAACAACAAAAAGAAAGGCAAACAAAGAGCCATCGTTCGGGGGTTCAAGGGAAAACAAGATAAAATACAGGACCGACATGTGGCTCTGGTTAGACTTGGATAGAAAGATATGTATTTCGTAAGTTGCAGACAAGGGAAATATCTGCATGAAATTAAACAGCACGAGTTCTTCTTTTATTCGGGCTTCTTGCTGACGGTGATTTTTCTTGTAATGGCGAGCAATTCTCTTCGCATTTCGTTCTTTTTAAGCAGCGACGCGATGATGTGTCATTTAGAACACAAAGTATCTCTGTGGACCACCCGATATTTTTTAGGGACTTGGTCGACTTCATTTCATTTAATTGATTTGAATTAACAGGAAATACTTCAAAAGCAAGTCACTTGCTTGCAATTAAATTCACTCTGTGTGCGATTTGAACTGATATTCTGATCTTATATTTACAGGTTGACTAAAATGAGCAGTAATAACAAAGAGCAATTAAGACAATGAGCAGTTAAGACTAGCATTGATCACAGTTATCATATAATTGCTTTGTACTCTTTGAAGCAGAGTGCAAAAAATACAAATATTTGGCGCAACAGCTCTTTAAAGTGCCAGGGCCTAGCTTCTCGCAACCACTCATGTTGTGTGCGTTATATTTTTCACACGAATGGAAGGGACCTACAGTTTAATGAAGAATCCGAACGGCGATTTGAGAAGCAGAGTGCAGGAAACAATTTAAAACAGAACAAATGAATTGCAAGTGGCAATCAATCAATAAACATTCAAACTTAAACGCTACAATTGCAAATGAAAGAAATGTACGTCAAAGAATATAGATCTTGAAATGTTCGCTCCTTAGAATCATGCATACCTACACAAATGCATACAAAGTCGAAAGAGAGGATTCTATTGTGATTTTTAAGGTAGCCTGAGCAATAAAACTATTAGAATCACAACTGAGCCTGGTTTGACCAAATATGAACACCGAGCAGCCGAGCAGTGATACCATGAGCAATCACAATCGCAACTACATCCAGTGATTCGAGATGGTTCTAGCAGATAACAATTAAAACCATAGCCAGCTTAGTGCTATAAACAGAGTGCGCGAGCACGTTGGGAATATATAAATGGATAATTTGAGCAAGGGTGAAGGAGACAATTGCGCTGCATATAAACCACGGTTTGGTAGGCATATATAGCTGGTCGGTGTAATTTGCTGCATGAGAAGCAGTAAATCATAGGGAGAAGCCAAACAGTTACACTACAGAGCAATCACAGCTGTTGTTGCCTACTCAGTGAGAAGAACAGAGTTATAACTAGCAGTGATCGCAATCACAGTCTCACTGCCACTTATTGACAAAATGCCAAACTATTGATGCTTTTCGATGTCGGACGATGTCACACGGTGTAACTTTCGGCCGTTTGACAGCAAATAAGATTTTGGCGTTTTGCCAAACAGTGTAAGCAGCCGCAAAGCAGTAGGGTCAAATACTTTGACAAATTTTGACACGGTTCGTCAATTACAGCTATGGAAAATGATTCAAATAAGATATACAGGGTGGGCCAACTACAAGTTTCTTTTTAAAAATGCAATAAAATGAACAAAATGAATTTTTTTCCATTTATTATGGCTTTATTAGTAAGAGCAAACATTCCCATTAATTATGCAACACAACGTCGTTCAAGTGGCTGCCTCGGCTGGCCTCGCAGTAGCGCATTCTATCACTCCAATTTTCCAAGACCTTGTTGATGATTTCGGGCTGTAGCTCACGGATTGCTTGGATGGCCTTAAGAGCTTGAATCGTTTTCGGATTGTTGGCATAACATCGGTCCTTCACGGTTCCCCACAAAAAAAAGTCCAAGGGGGTCAAATCGCAGCTCCGCCAAGGCCAATTGACATCGCCAAGACGGCTGATAACACGATTTGGGAATTTGGTGCGCAAAAGACAGATTGCGGCATGGGCTGTGTGGCATGGCGCGCCATCCTGCATGAACCAGAGGTCGTCCAAATCCATGTCTTCAATTTCAGTAAAAAAAAAAGTCGTTAACATGGCTCTGTAACGCACACCGTTGACCGAAACGTTGTTCCCAGTCTCATTTTCGAAGAAAAATGGTCCAATAATGCCACCACTCCACAATCCGCACCAAACTGCCACTCTCTGTGGATGCATTGGCTTCTCGACAATAACGTGCGGGTTTTTCGAGCCCCAGATGCGCCGATTTTGGTTGTTAACGTAGCCGCCGAGATGAAAATGTGCCTCGTCAGAAAAGATGATTTTTCGCCCAAAATCGTTGTCCAATTCAAGCTGCTCTAAGGCCCAAACTGCGAAGCGATAACGAAGCGGATGGTCGTGCGCTTTCAATTGCTGAATCAATTGGGCCTTGTAAGCGAATAATCCCAGATCTTTGTGCAGAATTCTCTTCAGGCTAGTGCGTGAAATGTTGAGCTGTTGAGATCGATGACGAGTTGATGTTCTTGAATTGAGTCTCACACTCTCGGCTACAACAGCCACATTCTCGTCTGTGCGCACCGTACGACGACGGGGACCATGAGTGTTGTCCACTAGCATACCAGTCTCACGAACTTTTTGCACAAACTTGCGTACAGCAGGCCCGGTGGGTGCTTCATTTCGGCCAAAACTTCTTTTCAAAAAACGCACTGTTTGGGCTACACAGCACTCACTTTGGAAATAAGTTTTCAATATTTCCCAATGTTGTTCTATCGTAAAACGACTGATTTCGTTCCGCGGAGGTATGATACTGACTTCTGTCAATATTTCGAGCAAGAAACAGCTGTCAGTGTCAAAATAACCTACGACTTAAAAAGAAATCACTAGATGGCCCACCCGTTATTTACATAGCTTGACATAGTGTCAAACAGTGGAATCGTACCTTAACTTAAGAGGAACGAAGCAAAGCTGATCTCCCTGCATCCCTGCGGTGTACACAAACTCATTCAGAGCTCCTCCGCTGTTAGCTATCTAGTGGATAGAGTAACAAAATTTCTACCCATTTGATAAATGTGAGATACACGGATGTGTATGCTACATTTTTTTTTAGAGCTAGTAGCAACAAATTCAGAGTTTCCAAAAATGTACATAACAATTTAATACAAAGTTTTCAGATACTATGGAAATCCTGTTGCTCTCGCTCTGTCACCCGTCCGTCCATCTGTCACCATCTTAAAGTTGTTAAACTACAAACCCTACATACACGATGTGTACACCAATTTTGTAGAATATCAGCCTTCAGACATAGCCATAGTTATTTTTCAAATATGCTTTCGAGCTCCAGGAAGAAACATAAACAATGATCAGATAGTGCTTTTGATGTGTTGATTAAATGACACGAAGTACTGGGAACACTAGAAACGCGGAGACGTCGAGATATCATGTTTGTATTATGCCATCAAAACTAAGATGAAATTGCAGTATAATACAACTAAAGCTACATACTCGCACATATGTACTTCAATTCACATGTAGCTTTAGCAGTAGTATACCAGTACCAACACCTAACATTTTGCGTAAATCCGCGTATTTTAATTGTCGTCGATGATGAATTTAATTGAATTCTAACGCTCAAGAAACATCGAAGTTACTTGATAGCTGTGTGGTCAGCATCATGAATTTCTGATAAATGTTTCTCATAAATGTTTTGCAAAAAACGAACCAATCGTCTGTGTAATATTTCGTGAAACTCACGTTGGACAACACTGTAAAGACTCAAGGCAGCGCCACGCAATCAGCTTCGAAGCAGGTGAGTGTAGCTCAACCAGCTGTGAAACACTGCTTCCCCTCACTTTAGGAGCACAGAAACATTTTTTTTAATAAAAAAAAAAAGAACAAAAAAGACGGTGGGCCCTACGTTGGGCGCCATTGCTAGAGTAGTCATAGCCTAGTAGAAAGTATTTAATACTTACTGTGCCCGAGATAAAAATTGCCTATGATGTCGTCTACCGGTCTTTTCGACAATTCTTTTAAATCCTTAAAGAAGAACTTGTTTCTTAGATGGTAGAGGCCTGGACAGTAGCAAAGAAAGTGGGTAGTATCCTCCTGAACCTCCTCGTCACCATAGCCCCTACAAACGTCTTCGTTCGTCACATGTAACTTTTTCGTGTGGTATCACATAGTGTTATACCCGTAATGAGTCCTGTAAGAATACAGGATGATTTTCTATCCTTCTGCGTAAGTCTATTGGTTCTTGCTTTGAAGAAAATAGGCCATAGGTCTTCGTGGTGATACAAGTACCTTAAGAGATCCACCTATTGTTTGCCTCCATTAGAGCATTGTTCTCTGCTTCGAGCTTAAGTGTGCAAAGCGGGATGTACACTGAGGGGCCAAAATAATTCGAGTTTAGTGCCGAACCTCCTCTAGCCAGTTCGTCGGCTTTCTCATTCCCTGGTATGCATTCATGTCCAGAGACCCAGCAGAACTTTACTTTGTACTGTATTCCAAGAATCTCGAGCTCTTCCCTACAACACTTGACAAGCTTCGATTTTATTCTCTGCTTCGAGCTTAAGTGTGCAAAGCGGGATGTACACTGAGGAGCCGAAATGATTTGCGTTTAGTGCCGAGCCTCCTCTAGCCAGTTCGTCAGCTTTCTCATTTCCTGGTATGCCTTCATGTCCAGAGACCCAGCAGAACTTTACTTTGCACTGTATTCCAAGAATCTCGAGCTCTTCTCTACAACACTTGAGAAGCTTCGATTTTATTTCTGTAGCAAATATTACAATACTTTTATCGCTGCCTGGCTGTCGATAAAAAAATGAGATATCCTCCCGTGGTATTGCCCTCATCACAGTCTGACGGGCTGCTATTGTCACTCCTAGGATATCTGCCTGGGAACGGTGCTGTAGCTCGGAAGCCGAACTGACAAAGAGATATCAAGCGGTTCAGAAAAGACACCTGCGTCTACACCTATTTCCATTTTGGATCCATTGGTTTAAGCAGCGATGGATCGTTCGTTAGGTGTTCTGTCGTTTTTTCATTCTTCCCTGCTCGGATAGGTGCTTAGAAATGGTCTCGTGAAGTCTAGGTATTACGTAGTGTAGTCTGTACTAGGTACATTACCTAGATAGATATCTCTGTATTATCGTAGTATGACCAATTGCATTTGGTCTCCAGCTATCTGTTTGGCTTTTTCTTACAGCTCTAATAGCCGCTGATGCTTGTATAAAGATGTCTAGCGGAAGCAGGTTGAGAATTGCCTCGAGTCCTGTTGTAGGTATGGTTCTCATTGCACTGGCGGTGCCAATGCATGCTAAACTTTGTACTTATGTGATGGTAGCTATGTTGTTCATTTTGCTGACGGCCTTCCACCATATAAAGCTACCATATGTTAGTATGGCCCTTACTATAGCTGTATACATCCGAAGGATGATTTTGGGTTTCGGTCCTCAAGTTTTCCCGAATATTCTGTTACACGAGTACAGAGCTATCGTGGCTTTTTTGACTCTATCGTTAATGTTCAGCCTCCAGTTCAGTTTTCTATCGACCACCAGGCCGACGTATCTCGCCCTGCTTGAAGTACTTAGGGGGATACCCCTTATAGAAGCTGCAACGAATTGTTGAAATATCGTTTTGTTAATGAGTAATACTTACTCTGTTTTGTGAGGATTGACCGCTAGTCCACATCTCTTCGACCAGGAATCTATGATTTTTGCCTTGCCGGCCTTGGATATGAAGACCGCTTTAACTTCTCTTCATGCTCTAGGTATATACCCCCAAATGACGCTATTGAGGTATAGTTCTTTGAACACTGGAATTATTGTGGTTACGGTTTTCTGTAACATGATCGGGTTAATCCCACCGGGTCCTGGGGATTTAAAGAAACAGAATGATCTAATTGCCCACTCAATTCTTTCCTCTGTAATTAGTTTCCGCTTCCATGCTAGTGTCATTTCCAAAGTTATTGTCTAGTTGGTCGTACATCCCGGAAAGTGCGTTTTAGCAGAGATCACAATTATTCTGCACAGGATTCAGTCCACCTTCCGTCGGGTTCTTTGAGAAATTCTAGAGTTTTTGATTCTCTGGATAGGACTTTCCTCAGTCTCGCAGATTCTGCCATACCCTTTATCTCATTACAGAAGTGTTGCTAAGAATGGCGGTTAGGATACAGAAAAGTGCATATTTATTTGTCATACGCCTTGTCCTTCTTCCTTTTTATCAGCGAGGTTATGATCCGAAAATAAGGGATTACAACCCTCTCACTTCACCGCATTTCTACAGATCCGCCTGCGGCGTTCGCCTATTGGACCTCAGAAAATATCGGCAGGCCTGCCGATTTTGGATCACTCGGTTACTGAGGCCAATGAAATGCCGATGTCGTCGCATTTGTCTGATCCAGGCATTAATATGGCCTTTTTAGGGTTCAAATGATCTCTTCTTTGAACGTGACAATACCAGCTGAGCCGGTCGCGCTCTATTTTTTGTACGATGGTTTCCTTGATGTGAAAGCTTCCACGGATCTTCGAACTTCTTATCATACGCCTTGTCCATTTAAGACTATATAAACGCTACCATAAATGGAAAACATGGAATGAAAGAAAAGTTACAATCTTCCCTATGAGACCTAATCTACTTTTTCTAAGTCAACCATTTTAAAGTGGCGTAGAGAATGTTTTGGCACAATTTTACATAGACGTAGCTTTTTCGATTCTTAAGAGCTTCTATTAAAATTTGTCTTTTTTAAGAAACGTCCTCTAAAAGTGGGCGTGGCTAAACATAATGCAAATTACACAAAAACTCCATATTCATAAAGTTTGCCAAATATGTGAATATTTTCTATAGTCAGGGGAAAAAGGTCTTTTTCAAAAAGTGGGCGTGTCTGTAGCCGGATTTTTAATATTCAGAGCACAACTTACTCTCAGGAAGTACGGACTTTTTCTGATCGGGAAATATTGTCTCAGATTTGGGTTCTAGTTTTTCTACTTAAGCACATATCTACATACTCGTACATATGTTTGAAAACAGTTCATAAAATCAATTAAAATTCTTTTCCTTATACGATTGTGAAACACCAACTTTTCAGGATTGGCTTAGTTTCTGGCGGATTTCTCCTTACAACTGGACCAGATTAAGCTCTACCGCACCACCCACATAAATATTCGACCAATGGCTAGGTACTTAGCATTGCGAACCCTATATCTTTGCTCATTTCTAGGGTATCATCGCCAAACCCATACCTTTAAACAAAAAAAAAAAGGTCTCGCTATCAACTCCACGAGGCCTAAGTAAAACTGTGAAATCCCATTTCGCTGTTAACCCTATTATTACACAATCATCGTGAATTCAAAATTTATTATCAAATTATAGGGTAAAAGCACTCCCATAACTCCCGAGAAAGATAAGAAATCCTTACAATTACCCACTCTCCATGCTCTCAACCCTTCCACAAAAGTAGACCATCAACTTCAACTGGTTGTAGACGTGTGTATATGTGTTGTAGGTAGGTACATATTCCACGAAAAAAAAAATAAAAATTGGAAGAAATACCCATACCCGTGTGTAGCGTACTGTTGTTCCCGACTTTGCAAATAGAATTTCACATTTTCAGCATGACGCCCCGATGAGTTATATCGCCTTTCGGCTCTTTTCCCCCGAATATTCCCATAGGCAAAATAATAATAAATAAGTCGGCCATGGGCGCTTCTCACACACATACACGGAGAGCAAAGGAAGGACGCGCAACATGCAAACATACAGCCAGTGCCATTGAAATACTAACACGTTGCCTTGCGAGAGGAGAGGAAATTTTACCCCCAATTTCCGTGTCAAAATCATTCCTCTAATCACTGAAATAAGTATGTTTACTGCTATCGAGGGGGACGACGTCGACGACTTCCTAAGGATTCGCCAATGCCGCCACCGCCGCCGCACCAACACACAAAGCAAAGCGTTTCCTCTTTTTGCGCTGCCAACATTGTCGTTGTGTGTTTAGAAAGGACGCATCGCATCGCCGAAGGAAGCCAAAGAGGAAACTGAAAATCGTTTGGCATTACATTACAACACACAGCAAAGAGTTTGCAAGGAGCATGGGCTAAGGAGGGAGAAGAATCAATATGTTCATGGGCAGGATGGCTGTGTTGTTGCGCTCTTTTCGAGGGATATTCTTCGATTCGTCCTTTTTTTATTTTTATTATACGTTGTTGTCGAGCAATGTGGGCACACACAAAGTGCACACAAAGAGCACACAAAGGACATTTAAAGACTTCTCCTCGTTCGATGTTAAGACAGATTCCGTTTTTAATCTGCTGCCTGTATTCCTCAATCCTGTGTAAGGCATCATTGATCGCCTTCCACACAGTATCTGTCCTCTGTCACACCCTTGCGTTTGAAAGGGGGAGAATGTACATAAATTGAAAAGTTCCCACACAGGTTTTTGCTTTGCTCCTGGGTGCCGTCCTTCTGGTTGATGATGGGCAACATTCTTAATTTTTCCCGCCTAGTTGAGGTGATGTTTATGGTGGTGCCACTCGTGACTCTTCGTCGGTCATTTGGAAAATACGGGGTTGAGGGCGAATTTGTTTGACTTATTTTTCATTTATGACACTTGGATGCGGGATGTATTTGCGAGTCTAATTTGGGAAAGTAAAGAGGCTTCTGGGGTTTGGATTTAGGACGACGGCTTAGGGAAACAGGGGACGGAAGCCACACTGTTAGATAGAAATTTGGTACAGTTGAGAGCGTTTAGGCGAATCTACAGAACGTGAAAAGAATGAGACACTTTGGCTTCTGACATGCCTCTCTAACAACGCCAGTCTACGAGTATGTCTTACCAAAATGAAATTTATAAAGACGCGCCCTTATAACTAATTGTAAGTATAGCGAACTTCTCAGTGAATTCCAATACACTGATTCATAAGATTTGTAGCTGTACAGGTGGCTATACCTCGTAGCGCAGTGGTAACCTCGTAACAACTAGGTAACCAGACAGATTCTATATCCTGTTGGCAAGTTATTAAATAAGTTTAACTGCTTCGATTTTCGGTGTTTACTGTTTGCCGATGACGGTCTCTATTAAGTGGTAATAGTAATAACGCATACACCTTTACTGCCACGCCTACTTTGCCAATGGGCGGAAGTAAAACATTTTGTTACACAAGTAGTTCTCACTAACCAAACGATGGTAAAGGGTGCTCTAGGCGTTACTAAAATTGTCTTGTGTGAGAGAAGTTTGAAACTCAGATGTTATGTTTCAGAAAAACTCCGGGGGCGGCGTCCAGATAACTAGGGTGACTTGTTTTTGTTATTTTTGTCTTTGCTTCTGATTCACAGTATTTGTTTCCTGACCACTTGATGTCACAGGCATATCAATCATTCAACAGAGCGAATAATTTTTTTAGCCACAAGACCAACATACTGCCAGTGTTATGACTTCGCAGTAGCGTTACCATGAGCTATCGCAATTGATCGACTCTTTATATGGTATATTACATTTCAAATAAATAAATAAATGATTCTTGACATCAGGATTTAGGGCATGAACCATTATGGTGATGACGGTACCACCCATCTGCATAAACTTAATTAAGAAATCTGCATTAGCCTTGATATTTTATGAAAACATTTTAGAGACTTCTGATTCCACATGGATGATGTAGTTTGCCGTTTTTGTAGGAAGCCTAGAAATTGTCTTGAAGAAATATCGTTGAACCACTTCTAACTCCTCTAAATATTAGAGTTGATTTCTATAGAAGACACGGTTCTTGATCTTCTTCTTCCTATTTCGGCGAGGTTATGATCCGAAAACAAGGGATCATAACCCACCAACTCATCGCATTTCTACTGATCCGCCTGTGGGGTTCGCCTTAATAGTGGCACAGTTCTTGATAGTGGCTTACAATACTCCAAATCTAAATAAAGGATCTACAAACTGAATCCACATGGTTTTAGTGGCTGCTTTTGCTTTGCTTTGCTACTTGGTAGCTTTTACTTTCAAATCCCGTTTATCGCACTATTGCTGCAGTTTATGAATTTGGAACGAAAGCGTTGTCAGCTAGACTTTTACCTCCACATCGCCGTACTGAACATCTCCTGAAAGAATATTACCCACATCACTAACAAATAGAGAAAAAATAATCGGACTAAAAACACAGCCTTGAGGAACCCCAGTTTTCCACTTGGAGGTCGAAGCGCTTTCAAATGCTTAGCTTTTCTGACTAGACACCTGCTCCAAAGCTTTGTCCAGTTTTCGATTCATCCATGTAAAGAGGGATCTTTGATTTGTAGCCTGCAGATTTTGACTCAATTCCTCCTTTCTGGGGATGAGGATCGAGAACTCTAAATTCAATTCGAAATATAAGCTCGGGTGATATGCAATTATAGTTGGTAACCAATTTTAGCTTGTTCGAGGCGCATCGCGCTTTTTACAGTTATTTACTCACTTACTTAGGTGGCGCTACAGTTCCAGTGAACCCAGCAAACTTATGTCTCGACCAACAAGCCTTTCCTCTTTCACCGGTCTTTAGCTAATTGCCTCCTGTTGCGCACTTCAAGTTGGTCGAGGTCCTCTTGAACGTATGCGCGCCACATACGGCGAGAAGACTTTCTACTGCGTCGTCTTTCCGGGTTAGATTCTAAGACTATGTGGACCGGAGCGTCGGCGTCCATTCGCTCCACATGTCATAGCCATTTCAAACGTCCAATACGCAGTTTTTTCACTAGGTTGATGTACACCTCGTATGGGTAGTTAGGTAGAAGTGGCTGTTCTGTAAAAACAGAGACCCAATTAGCACAGTTGTGCCGTTTTGACACCACGACTCATGCGACCTTGGATGTTGATATGTGTTGGTGAGGACAATCTAGAGCCAGCCTGTGGAGTTTAAGAAGAGCGCAAGCTCATTTATGTTCTTACCCGAGATTTCCTCAAGTGAATTGTAGAAGGGGTTGCCTAATGCTTGATGTCTAGCCCTAGCTAGTGCTGGACAATTGCACATGTAGTGGATAATTGTTTCTTTTTCGGTGGCTATGTTGCAACTACGGCAGTGTGTATTATAACTAGTTTGGCTGCATGCTCTCCTACCGGCCAGTGTCCCGTGATTATCGCGATTGTACGGGCAATGTCTTTGCGCGTTCTGTTCAATAGGGCGGTTGTTTTGGTCTTGTTGTAGTTAGGCCACATCTTTCTGGATACGACGCAGTTCGTTAACCTGGACCATTTAAGGTTATCTTTTCTAAGAAAGATTGAGGAGATGTTTGCCTTAATTGCTCCGAGCGGGGTGTTAACAAGTTCAGCAAGTGAGCATTGAAGGGCTGAGCGTCGCCTGGCCAGTTCGTCAGCATGTTCGTTGCCATCAACGTTGCTGTGGCCTGGAACCCAGACTAGGGTCACCATGCATTGGCCATCTAGCGAGGCCAGCTCCTGTCGGCATTCTAGTACTAGTTTTGAGGAAATATTTTCCGAGGCAATGGCTTTGATAGCAGCTCGTATAGTTCGTAATTGAATATTCTCCTCCAAAACCCGGGATGATCAGAGTCTTATATAGAGTCTCCTTAGTTATTCGGGCTTTACTGTTGACTTGCCGTATTAGCCCAAAAAAACAGCGATTGGCAAGAGTGTCGTTTCCAGAATTTACAGCAGAGCCAAAGTAGACAAAGTCACTTACTACCTCTAAGTTATAGCTGCCCACTGCAACTTTTAGTCAAATTCGTCGGTGTTGATCGTCCCTTCTTCTTGACAGCATATACTTGGTTTTGGCCTCGTTTATAAATACAAATACAAATATTTGGCGCAACAGCTCTTTAAAGTGTCAGGGCCTAGCTTCTCGCAACCACTCATGTTGTGTGCGTTATATTTTTCACACGAATGGAAGGGACCTACAGTTTAATGCCGACTCCGAACGCCGATTTGAGAAGCTTTTTCGTGACAACAATACTCTCGGATGTTTGTCAGACGCTCGCGAGAGGTGGGACCGTGAAAATTTTTTTTGGTATTTTCTGGGATTCGAACTTGGAACCTCATGCGTAGTGATCCGACACACTAACCACTTACGCCACGGCGCCCACGTTTATAGCTAAACCTAATTTGGTCGCTTCTCCTTCAATGCTACTAAACGCATTGTAAACAGCCCGCTGAACTCTTCGAATTAGGTCAATATCGTCAACGTATGCAAGCAGTTGTACGGACTTTTGATAAATTGTGCCTCTGGTGTTGGCTTGTGAGTACCGCATACAAGCTGTCACCTTATCTAAAACCTTTTTTGACATCTAAGGTCTCGATAATTTCATTACCGAGCAGCGAGCGTTCTCCATCGTCAACCTGCACAGACGGACAAGTTCGGCAGGGATGCCAAAACTAGACATGGGGGCCTTGAAATCGATAAAGAGATGATGAGCGTCGATTTCCAAAGGGGTTGGTTACCCATTTCCCCGATCAAAGCACTAGACACCCAGCTGCCACCAACCTAAAAATGGAAAGTAGGAGTTGGTAGGCCTAGGCTTGTGTTTTCACGTAATCGCATCCACTACCCTTTGATTAGTGGATAGGTTTATGAACAGATCTTGAAACACATACAGTTTCCAGACCCACGGTAGATGTGATCTTAAGTGCGCTCGCAGGCTGATCCTTTGAGTCGTACTTTTTGGGCCAGCATGCATATATTTCCTGATTGTTGTCCACCTAACCAAGCAACCGTATGTTGGTATGTTTCAGTCAGAATACAACTAGGATTACCCTAGCTTGACGTTGTAGGTGACATTCCGTTGGCTATTATCGAAGAAAGCCTACTCAAGCTAAGTTCGGATGGATGTGTTGTGGATTTGTCTTATGGCATATTATCCGCAATAGCGCCGTTGGTAGAACTATAGGTGGAGTGTATATATAACAAGTGGATAGGGTGCTCTATTAGGTGGCAGGCCAGTCAATATAGTTGAGACAGCAAGATACTCCCTGATCGAGAGCTTTTTTTTTCTCCGTATAAAAGTGATCTTCATATGACATCAGGTGGCATACGGCAATAATAATAATGCATAGCTGTGTTTTGACATGGTTGGATCTTTTTTTTTTTTGTTGTGCAATTAATGTGTGATCTTCTAAAGATACCAACATCCCGGGGTACTCGAATGCATAATTCGCAAACTTGAATAATCGATTCCAGAAATACACCTACACACTAACCCACACCCTACACACTTCAATCACTATACAGTCAGGTATTACTTCGCGGGGAGCTTTTTATTCATTTATGTTTTTCTTTCCCTTATTGCACTCGATGCCATCATATGGTTTACAATATCCTCAGGAGTTTTTCCAATCTTGTCCTCCACACGTTTACGCTCTATGCGGAATTTTGGGCATTGACAAATTAAGTGCTGCTCATCTTCCCCGGCCGGTCTACAATTTAGACAGATGGAAGATTTTTTATACCCAAGCATGTTTAAATACTTTCGAAAGCAGTCATGTCCGTTCAGAAGCTGACTGAAGTAAAAATCGACTTCTCCATCTACTTTTATATTTGCGGTATGAGTCGATGGGTCCATCTTTCTTTTGAATACTGGTTCCATCTCTTCTGTCATGCTCTGATGCTTCTGTCCACTTCTTCCAACTTAATATATTTTACTAAAGCTCCGGGTTTCTGAATTTTAGAACGGAATCGTAGGTTATCTGTAATTCAGTAGCCGAGATATCTGCTGTAAGCATTCCCGCGATGACACGTATAGCTTCATTTGATACTATCCGGAACGCACAGAACACCCTGAGTGCGCATAATCAGGTGACGGATTTAATCTTCCTGGCATAAGATTTAACATGTATTATAATGGACTGCGCCATCTGTGGACAGAAATAACCTCCTGTGTTGTCTGGGTCATCCAATATTCAGCATTCTCCCGAGCTATCTTTTCGCCAGATCTTTCGAGGTATTCCTTGTAAACGAGCCCAACGTCGATCACCACACCTAAGTATCTGATGTTATTGCTCGCTTACCCTGATGGTGGTTGTTTCGCTCTTCTTGCAGCCTCTATATAGTACATACTGATTCTGTTTTTTTTTTGTTTTGCGAGCTCTAGCATCAGTTGATGCCAGCTACCGTGTCACTCTTGGGATATATTCGTTGCAAATTTCTTTCTTCCAAGTATTTCGGCGCCACTGACATACTCGTACATAATGTTCGAAAATATAGGTTCTAATGAGGATCCTTGTGGAACTTCGCCAGATATATGGTACTGCCTTACTCCATAGTCAGTGTCGCGTTTTCAAAATTTAATAGCTAAGCACTATTTTGATTAAGAAGGCTGGGACCATCATTGACCTAAGGTAATGCACTTTCGGTCTCCAGTTTGTAGGGTAGAACGCATTTTTCATATCCAATGTTGTAACCACATTTCGTCGTCTTCTGTTTCGAATAGCATCTTCCAAGGTTGTAGTTTCCCTCCTTATAGCATCTACTGAAGAACGCGCTTTAGGTTCTTCCAAATCCATCACCGATTGCCTTGTAGGAACTGTCCGCTAACGACTTGAGTGCATTATTTATGTCCCTGAGACTGTTGCGTATGTTCATCAGCATTCGCTTCATGCAGTGAAAACTTGAAAACATGGCACTTTAGTTGCTGCCAGTCGAATAGGTCACACAAATTCAAAATGTTTGACGTGTCAGCAGGCTCCAACATACAAATCTCGTATGCTTGTACCAGGCCGGCATTTTTCGACGTCTAGCTCTGTCACTACCATTTCCTACAATCTGTGCAATTTATATGCCTTAGTCGGCAATAGTACCTATGCAACTTTTATAAAATGTCAGAAGTCAAACGATTAAGTGGTACTTTCATCTAAAACAGCATCTAGAACCTCTAGGGGATAAGTAATCAAAGCTTCTAGGTTAAGGCTTATTAGAACTCCCACCGTCCATAAGTTTTCTGCAAGTTTCCACCTTTGTTTGGTTTCCTTTGGCTGTGGTCAACCTCAGTTGATTGTTTACCGACCGTTGCGTGCCACATAGGACTTTTGCAGAACTTGTCCTTCGTATTTGAATCACTTTGTCCGCCGGATCGCAGACTAAGATTTCGTAAACGAACAACTTCTTTCAACTTTTACCACAACAGCACTACACCATCTGGGTGTGGTTGCGATTATATCGGCAGTCTGCACTCAGAATGACTTCTTGTCAACCTGATGCATTTTTTTACCCTCCTCTTTGAAGACCATTAAACAACTTCACCTAACTCCGCTACTTCACACTTCTAAGTGTCCAAAAGGTTCCAAGCCTAATTGAAAGAAATCGGTCATTCAGAAACCCCCCATTCCACAGATAATCATGTACCTACCGACCCTCCGCTCATTCAATAAAATATTCAAAAAATTAACCTAAAAGTCTCTGTTTCCTCTCTGTTGCTGCTTTCCGCTACCATTACCTCGTATTTATAACGAAATTACCCCCCGAAACTACTTTTTGAATGGATTAATCATCATCCCCATTCAAAGGCAAAATTAACTAACAAAGCAATACACATACAAACACACACAAATCAACCCAAAACACACCTACCTACTTCAGAACGAAAAAAAAAAGGAAATTCTCTTCGAGGCCGACGATCCTGATGAAACCGATGCCAGGAGTAATGGAAAAATAGGTGGCTTCACAAAAAAAAAGAAAGGAGAATACGAAATCTATATAGCTCGGCGCGTAGCAATGAAGAGAGCTCACAAGGAAGCCAAGGACTTCACAGTGTGCAAACATTTGTATACGAACGTAGTCCTCCACTCATAACAAATTTCTTGTTCCTGCTCCTCGCCCGCCCTCTTCGATGCGCTCCGCCTGATTCTCTACGATTTTGTCTCTCCTTTATTCGGTTTCATCGTCGTCGCTGTCGTCGTAGTCGTTGTCGTCATCGTCATTTTATTCGCAACCGTAACGTTGTGTCGGTCCTTTGAACAAACGAACAACTTTAGTCGAAGCTTTATATTAACATTTCAGAACGTAAACCCACTCCCACTCCCCCCATTTGCTTGTGCGTCCTTCCTTTCGTCCTCCCATCTCAACCCCGTCTATCTCAGTGTCACTCCACTTTGCCAAAGTCGACAGAATTTCCCGTCTTTTGGAGCACATTGTGTGCTTACTTACCTGTGTGACACAGAAGTATCTATAAGATACTCTATGTATCTATTTCGCAGAAAAACGAAAATCGAGCACCGAAGAGACCGGCAACCGACTACTTTATCAAACGGCCTTAATGTTGTAGGCAGTCAGGATCGGGGGTAGAGGGTGGAGTGAATTTTTCGCCCCGTTTTGTACCTTTACAAATGGATATTACACTCTGTCCTTCCCTGTGGCTGTGTGTGCGGTAGGTTTACTTCTCTTTCTCTGTGTGCAGCTGTGTGTGTACTTTCGAAGAGAAAAAGAAAATTTTCCCTCTGCCTACGTACACTACACTCCTGCCCAACGTAAGTAGAGTCAACGACAACGACGAGGATACGACTACGACAGCACAACAATTGAAAGGACGAGAGCAGAAGGGGACTTGTGGAATAATGTACACAACACGGTCGTCGGCACAGTTAAATATGTGTACACGCAGCGTAATAATAAAAAAAAAAAATTATAATTATCTTGGAATATATTGTAATCTATACTCCAGGATGTCAGTGGATGGATGGAAGGCTGCGCCTGCATCTAAGGGGACGTGGAACGTTGGTTGTTCACAGTTCGTCATGCGAACGAGTACGAGACTGCTTTTTGGTTTTAATGGTGCCTGCTTGCATGCACTCGGAACACAAAGAGAGTACGACGAGTATCGGGAAATGTGTGTTCGCACAGTTCGCACTTAAGTTGATTTTCGTGATGTATGCGCGCCTGTAAGCTCATAAATACAAGTGAGGCTGCTGTTGCAGTCGAGTCGAATTGAGGCGAGTCGACATCGTTGAAGGGTGGCAAAACGATGAAAAGTTTATGAAGTGAACATTTTGTGACGCGAAGGATCTTTTATTAATTTATTATCGCGCTGTATATGACGATGAAGTTTTTAAACGATGTCGGGGCATTATAAAGTAGCAGTCGTAAATGTTACGACTTCTTATTGATGATTGTTAAGCGTCGCGGGTACGGCTAATATGGTTTTCAGGAGCTGCATGACCTGATTTTTGACTGCTTGTCGCTTTATATGGCCTACATGAAGAGATAAGATTTTTTTTTCTTGACTTGTCAAATGGCCTACAAGAATGGAAAGACTATTGACCTCTTTTCGCAATTTCACAAATTTTATTCCCGACGATAAAGATCCATTGTAGCTGAAGAGCTTGCTGCTTTGTTAGTAAGACCGACTCCACGTGGTAGTATCTGGGAATTTTGAGCACCCTGCGCCACAAAATAGGATAAGTGTTGGACGGATGCAACAAATGACCTCGGATACGAAGGTCTTTGGCTATCAAACAAGGACTGCGATAGAATTGTCGAACAAGCGGACTCTCCCAGACTGCGGAAAGGAAAGTTCTCTAAACTTCAGATTTAGATAATCAAAAATAGACATCTTGGGACTGAAGGCGAACCCCACAGGCGGATCAGTAGAAATGCGGTGAAGTGGGAGGGTTGTGATCCCTTGTTTTCGGATCATAGCCTCGCTGATAAAGGGAAGAAGAAGACATCTTGGGACTGATCGATACAAGATATCTTGACGCGGGGTAGTACCAATCGCGACGGAATACCAGCTGAAAGCGCTCACGAATCCGACTACTGGTAACTTCAACAGCACGCAAAAGCCTCATATCGTGGGCACATCTTAGTGACAAGAGATTCACGACTAGATTTCAGAGCAGAGTAAGGAAAATTGCCACCATTCAGTATTACATTCCCACTCAGGGCGCTACGGAGGGAGGGAAGGAGAAGTTCTATTGTCAGCTAAGCGCTGTCCACAATCTGATACCTAATGGGGTTTTAAGTTCCAAGGCAACAATAACACAGCGCTCAATCGTTTTGTAGATGGAGACACCTTGTTTAAGCACAAGGAGTGTCATCAATTAGGTTTCGACTGATCGATCAGTAAACGCATAAGAAGATGCCTCTTAGGTGATCGAAATGATCGTGGGGCCGATTTCTAAACGACACATCCAGCTGTTCAAAACAACCGAATCAACGTGTTTCGTATACCCAAGCTACAGCTACAGGACCCACAGTGCGCCAATAATTTATTGATGATCGATCTGAAGGAGCCACATCTATCCGCAGCTTAGCTCAGTCGAGCATAGACGACCACTGGAGAGCTATTGAAAACGTTTAGGGCAGACACACCACAGCACATGGCTATCTGTAGGGACATGAAAACGGCTTAGATAGCGTCCTTCATTCAAAGCTCAATTCGCAGTTGTCTCAGCTGGAGAAAGTTGACCTGGAATCTTAGTCCCACATGAAGCCGAATTAAGTCCCTGACTTCGCAAGCTGAGGAAGCAGCAAATAGATGCGATAGTACGACCGTTTATAGAGTCAAGAATGAACTGTTAGTTGGTCAAAATTTCAAACAGCAACCAGTGAAAAGTTAGGGTGGATCCCTAATGGATGAGGATCAGCTCAGGTCTTATGCCACTTCGACGATAGTGTTGCTAGTTCGTACTCGAACGAGCTTCTAAAGCAATAAATACCCGAATACACATCGGTCCTTCCAGTAGTTCGAGATTTTAACCGCATCGAAGCACTGCAAAGCAATAATGCCTGAAACACAATATCACCTCGACCTTGGTTTTGCTCCCGTTACGTCTCATCCACCTCGAGAGCGCGTTGAATGCTTGCTTACATTTCTTCCTTTGTTCCACAGCTGTTAGATGTCAAAGCAAAGCAAAAGTTCAGCTCATCTCAACTTTTGCCTTGGGTTAGAGTGTCGTTACGAAGCATTACGTTTTTCTTTACGAATGGAAAACGTGAGGTCGAGGTGGAAGCGACATTGTGATAGGATACATTGATTTCCTATAGTTCAACTCATAGACGTCAGGAGAAGCGGAGGTCGAGGCGCTATTGTATTCCAGGCATTAATCGGTGGGATTTGATGGTCCATTTCCAATCGTAAGGAGTGAATGGGAAACTGCAGATGTTTTCCAGAAGACTGGAAACCTAACAAAGAAAGGAAACCTATCAGAGTACGTGAACTGGGGGTTTTCATAAATAATAACAAAAACAATCTAGGATTGAGTCAAAGTACTCTTATACATTGATTTCAATATCGACGTCGAATAAGTAGGCTTTCAACGCTAAGGGACCACGTTGTTCTACGAAAGTTTAAACCACTACGGTTTCAACAAGCCTTCAACCTGAGCTGACTTCCGTTAGGGGCCACTAGTGCGCCGAGTACAGGTCTCTGCTTTATTTGCTATTTCTCGACATCAAGAAGCCCTTCGACGGCAAGCTGGCTGATGATTTTAAAGTTCAAAATGGTGTGCAGTAGGGCCGCAAAACTTTCATTATTATTTTTGGGTGGGCAGCCCTGACGTATATGTAACGGGTGGGCCATCTAGTGATTTCTTTTTAAATCATAGGTTATTTTGACACTGATAGCTGTTTTTCGCTCGAAATCTTCACAGAAAGTTAGTATCATACCTCCGCGGAACGAAATGAGTCGCTTTACGCTTAAACAACATTGGGAAATATTAAAAACTTATTTCCAAAGTGAGTGCTGTGTAGCCCAAACAGTGCGTTTTTTGAAAAGAAGTTTTGGCCGAAATGAAGCACCCACCGCGCCTGCTGTACGCAAGTTTGTGCAAAAAGTTCGTGAGACTGGTATGCTAGTGGACAACACTTATGGTTCCCGTCATCGTACGGTGCGCACAGACGAGAATGTGGCTGCTGTAGCCGATAGTGTGAGACTCAATTCACGAACATCAACTCGTCATCGATCTCAACAGCTCAACACTTCACGCACTAGCCTGAGGAGAATTCTGCACAAAGATCTGGGATTATTCGCTTACAAGGTCCAATTGATTCAGCAATTGAAAGCGCACAACCATCCGCTTCGTTATCGCTTCGCCGTTTGGACCTTAGAGAAGCTTGAATTGGACAACGGTTTTGGGCGAAAAATCATCCTTTCTGACGAGGCACATTTTCATCTCGGCGGCTACGTTAACAAACAAAATTGCTGCATCTGGGGCTCGGAAAACCCGCACGTTATTGTCGAGAAGCCAATGCATCCGCAGAGAGTGACAGTTTGGTGCGGATTGTGGAGTGATGGCATCATTGGACTATTTTTCTTCGAAAATGAGGCTGGGAACAACGTTTCGGTCAACGGTGGGCGTTACAGAGCCATGTTAACGTTTTTTTTTTTTACTGAAATTGAAGACATGGATTTGGACGACCTCTGGTTCATACAGGATGGCACGCCATGCCACACAGCCCATGCCACAATCAGTCTTTTGCGCACCAAATTCCCAAATCGTGTTATCAGCCGTCTTGGCGATGTCAATTGGCCGCCTCGCAGCCTTCGATTTGACCCCTTTGGACTTTTTTTTGTGGGGAACCGTGAAGGATCGATGTTATGCCAACAATCCGGAAACGATTTAAGCACTTAAGGCCAATATCATCTAAGCAATCCCTGAGCTACAGCCCGAAACCGTCAACAAGGTCTTGGAAAATTGGAGTGATAGAATGCGCTACTGCGAGGCCAGCCGAGGCAGCCACTTGAACGACGTTGTGTGCCATAATTAGTGGGAATGTTTGCTCTTACTATTAAAAAGAAACTTGTAGTTGGCCCACCCTATAGCGGCCTACAACAGTGAAGGATGACATCTTAACTTGAACATCTGGACTACGCTAACGACGTTTTTTTGCTTTCGCACAGAATTTTTGACTTGCACCAAATGGTCCATCGTCTAGAATCCGAAACAGGGTTGAAGTTAAATGCAGCCAAGACAGAAACACTTACCCCTACAACTTGTACCGTTCAAGTAAAGATTGATGGACAGATGATCGAGAAAGTTGACAACTTTTTTACTTAGGAGGCATGGCCTCAACCGGCCGGGGCGCTGCGGTGGCACCGAACTCAATGCACGCAGCAGAATTAGGAAAGACAAAGCTTCGTTCGAAACGTTATCAAAAATCTGAGAGAGTTATGCTGACAATCCTAAATCTAGACCGCAACTCTTCCGCTACAATGTTAAGTCAGTACTGCTTAGTCGATGTATTGTAACTATTATCACCACCATTCGTAAGCCACAATGTTTTGTAAATAGTCCGCGCACCATCCTTAGGATTTACTGGCCTTTATACGAGAGCTGGTCAGGAACCTATTGATATTAGAATCCGATGGGTGGCGCTAAGACATCGAGGGGTTCCAGAAACCTATGTACAGGTGATCATAGACATGTACGAAGGAGCAAAGACAAGAGTAAGATGCCCCGCTGGAGTAACCGAAGAGTTCCCAATCAAAGTCGGGGTGCACCAGGGAAGCGTTTTAAGTCCTTTGCTCTTTATTACAGTCCTTGATTATCTGCTTGAAGGTAAAGTGATGAACCCCAAGGTACATCAATTATTCTTTGCTGACGATGGAGCCATCATAAGTGAGGATCCTACATCCCTACAACGAGCACTTGATGTGTGGGTGGACGTTTTGGAGGGAAATGGGTATCGCATTAGTTCAAACAAGACAGAGTACTTGTGCTGCCCGTTCTATGATCCACTCAGGCCTATTCCAGACATTTATTTGAATGGAACAGTGCTTCCCAAGTGCGAAAAGTTCAAATATCAGGAGTGACAAAGCTTGATCGAATAAGAAGTTCGAAGATCCGTGGAAGCTTTCACATCAAGGAAACCATCGTACAAAAAATAGAGCGCGACCGGCTCAGCTGGTATTGCCACGTTCAAAGAAGAGATCATTTGTTCCAAAGACATCGCGATGTAGGAAAGGCAGGCCTATAAACGCCTGGATCAGACAAATGCGGCGACATCTGCATTTCATTGGCCTCAGTAACCGAGTGATCCAAAATCGGCGGGCCTGCCGATATTTTCTGAGGTCAAATAGGCGAACCCCACAGGCGGATCAGTAGAAATGCGGTGAAGTGGGAGGGTTGTGATCCCTTGTTTTCGGATCATTACCTCGCTGATAAAAGGAAGAAGAAGAAGAAGAAGATGAAGATAGTGGAATTGGTTATACCTTGCTGCTCGACGAAAAATAAATGCCAAACATGCCAACCAATGGAGTTCGCCCTAAGCAAACGGTTGAGGCGGTATTCAGAGAATTAGCTGTGAGTTGGAGAAAATTAATAAGTATCGCAGAACAAAACTCCAAGCACGATGGTGCAAGTTTTGAAGGAACTTAAGAAAGTATGAACTAAGTAAACTGGGTTGCTTTGAGTCTGATTGCTTGGGATAAGCTAGCCCCTATCCATTTCAAGTTATCTATTCAAAAGATTCCTGGAGTAACTAGCGTAATTATACGGAGGGTTTTGTCAAAAAAGGGGTTTGAAGCAGTAGTCCAACTAGGAGCGGCAGTAGTTCAAGCAAGCGCAGCAGCTTGAATACAAATCAAATCGTCTTCATACAAAGACGTTTTTTTTATGCGCGCTATTATCCCAAAATCGGGTGAATGCTGATCTAAATTTATGTCCAGAGTAATCTATGGCAGTCTTTCTGTATATAGAGCGTCGCATTGGCTCGCTTTGTGCTTCAAACTTCAGTATGTCTTCAGCACGATCGTTGACGCTCATTTTATGTCAAAATGAAGTTTGGCTGAACCGTAATAATCGCTTCACTCGCGCGTAAAGCTTTAAATATCAGCACGTCTTTTTAACACAATCATTAACAATCGTTTCATGTCAATGTCGGGTGTATACTGGATATGGCAGAAATATGTACAGTAGTTATTTTGTATTCAATTATGGGGTGAGTAGTTAGCTTCACTAGCGGCAGGGGCTTTAAACTCCGGTATGTCTTTTCGGCACGGTCGTTGACGCTCGTTCTATGTCAAAATCACGACCATACTAATGCCGAAAACTACCTTAGGCAGTTGTGTGTATTTAAAGTACTGATGGGGGCTCGCTTCGCTCGCGCTGGGAGTTAGAACTTCCAAGATCGTTTTAAAAATTCCGAGATTTCCTTTTTCTTTCTTTTCCAGGTTTTGTCCAAATGAGATTGTACCTATTTGAAATGACGTGATAATCTCTGGTTGAACCCCAGGTCTACCCCGGGGTCAATCTAAGTAAATAAGTATGTAAATCCGTGGATAGCGTGGTATAGACACCGCCCTTCGTGCTTGCATACAAAATGTTTAACTATGAGGCCGCAGTATATCAAAACGCAAAAAAAAAAGAAAACAACCTTGACTCGTGCATGCCCATTAAATGACCAACAATACGTCCGAATTCCTACTTGAATAAAACAATAAAAAAACAACGTTTTTCTGAATGAATCACTAGGCCAGGTGAATGACCATCCTACCCTCGTCGACAGTGAAATAATATTTCGTCATCAGTGCTGCTGAATCCCAGTCAGCACTCCAATAAACTCACAAGTGCATGAGAAAACGCATCCAGACTACGTTAAGTGGCCACTTTCATCCCAATGTACACTCGCGTTCGTATAGTATCTACGAATATCTCGTGCGAATGCGAACCACAATGCAATTCTTCGTCCAAACAATGTATAGAATGCCAATAATAACCGCAGTGCAAAGTGTTAAAGTAAATTCTCCTCTTGCACTCTCTCTCTCCCTCTCTCTCTCTATGCTGTCGCTGGTGGATTAGCGAGGAACGTTTCTAAGTTCATTTACACAGAGGAGATGATGAGATTTCACAGATTTCACAGGCAGCCTCAGACTCTGCTGTTCACAATTTCACATGGATAGATACAACAAAATGCATTCTGCAGATACATCGGATTCTCATGGTGTTACCCAACTAAATTGCTTCAAATTATTGCCGCAAACATAATTCCAATGATTGTAGGTTTCCAGTTCTATCTAGAGAACAGCCAGATCAGTCTGATGAGCCATGAGATTGTGTGTCATCGGATGGAAAATGTATCTAAATAAAAAAAAAAAAAACTTGGATTGCGCACTTTAATGGAAATTTTTTTACAACAAACTCCCCGCGCGCCAAGGTTGTTGGAAAACAATGACCCACCATTAACTTTTCGGTGGTCGAACCTATGTAGCAGTGGGGTAAGGTGTGCTGACTGACATAAGCAAAATCACGTACCCGCGCCGAGAACTACCCAACACACGGCAACACAATATTTATGCTTCATATCAAACAGAAAAAAACGAATCCAACCTGAGGTCAGTCCGCTTATAATCATAGAGAATTTGACATTGGACGGGGGAATTGTTTTATTGTTTAGATACTTGTGTTGACTGCCGGACTACTGCCTGTATCTACGACAGCTTTGTATTTAAATTGTTGCTAAATGGTTTCGGATTGGCCACTGGAGAGGCTGGTGGAGGGAGTCGGAGGTGGAGAACACTGTGTGTTTGTTTACAATCGCGGTGAACCGGAAAATTCCTTTGCGGCAAACGAAGGGTAGGTAATTAAGGTTGAACGGATTGATGAAGATTGAAATCAAGTTTAGTCCATTAAAGACAATAATCGTGTTGGAAATTTTCACGAATTTCAAGTTTTTGTTTTTGTCTAGATGGAGTCATGGAAATCGAAATTTTTATTAGCTGTCTGGGAGTAGGAAGAATATTAAGAAGCTGAACTGGTACCCCACAGACGTACATACTACTAACCGTGGAGCTAGCGAGCACTAAATACAAGTTCGACGTCATATCTGAGATGAGAACAGATGTAAAAAAAATAATATGTTAACGACTGCTTGGGGTTGAGAGAGAAGGTCTTTGAAGAAGTCGATCTGAGATCAGCTTTTTTTCCCTCTTCCCGGGTTACCTGGGGTCTGATCGGGTCTCTTGGATCAAGGATATTCAGTTGGTCTGTCCCTTATGTCTCGCCTTACTATGTTAAGCAACGTTGCTTTGTCTGCAACTTATTATTATTGTTTGTACGAAGTTTCCCTCACATTAGGATTCTTTCCTGTACTCAAACTTAACCTCGACAAAAATAGTCCACCCTAGAGGACCATCTCCATTTCATGGTCGGCATATCCTCATCTGATATTTGGAACTTGCCCAGATTTCTCTTCTTTTTTTTTGTGGGTCAATGCCGCACAAGACCCCAAATGCTTTACTGAACTCATTTAGAAAAACCTTCCCCTGCTATACCTTGTTTCTTGAGATGGTCCTTGAGTTATAATGCCCCCTTAGGAAGCCTATTAGGATACGTAAGTTGTTTTTATTTGGGCTGACGTATACTTCGAATCGTTTCCAGTTATAGTTTCCTAACCTTTTTTCTTTACCCACCTTAGAGCCCAAATTTTATTCTAGGTTCGGTCCTGTCTTCTTAATACGTTTTCCTGAAGCCTTCGCTAAGAGTGTGGTCCGCTGTTGCGCAGATTGGTGAAGGGTTCTACTGCTGTCTTACTAGAGGGTTACTCTATTTGTCGTGCCCAGTCCATTAAGTTTGTGATTCCCACACAAGCTTAAGGCTGACGATGTGGTCGTCAAGGCTGCTTCATTAGTTTCTATATCTTTTGTCAAAATTTATTTGGACGCATCTACGGGTATCTATGGCACATATTTTATCCTGAAAGATGCTGGTGCTTTTGTATTTGGATTGAAAGTGCTTTATTATTGGTTGAAATACTCCTGCACCAGTTCCTTCCGTCTGTGTACCACTTTATTGTATGTCTGCTAGATATGTGGACTGTGATTCATTGCTCCAGTTGTTCTTATTACTATTCTTATTAATACATTAAGGTTCAAATTCTTAACGCTGTTATGCAATGAGATAGCTAGAAGAGAAGAAGGTGATTTTGGAGGAATATGTCAAATTTTTCAGTCCAATCGTTCTATTTGCGTCATCCTAAACCACGAGTTGTAGTTCACTCAGTTCCAGAAGTACCTTCATGTCTGCGGTTGCGCATGTTTGTATGACCCTAGTGATGCAGAGGCATGCCAGTCTTAGTACTTTGTTGAGTCTCCCTCACGGTTCGTTTTGCCCAGACTATTGCTCCACAGGATGCTCGGAGTGCAACCCCAAAATTTACCCGCTAAACTCGTACATATCATGCGAGCAAACAAAAACAAATATTTGGCGCAACAGCTCTTTAAAGTGCCAGGGCCTAGCTTCTCGCAACCACTCATGTTGTGTGTGCGTTATATTTTTCACACGAATGGAAGGGACCTACAGTTTAATGCCGAATCCGAACGGCGATTTGAGAAGCTTTTTCGTGACAACAATACTCTCGGATGTTTGTCAGACGCTCGCGAGAGGTGGAACCGTGAAAAAACTTTTTGGTGTTTTCTGGGATTCGAACTTGGAACCTCATGCGTAGTGATCCGACACACTAACCACTTACGCCACGGCGCCCACTCATGCGAGCACCAGTAGCCTTTCAGGAGGTCTCTTCTGTGTGCTTTTTACAGAGGAGTTAACCGTCGAGGTTCAGTCCTAGATACCTTACTCCTTAAGAACTCAAACAACACATAATTAAATGGTACACAGACGGATCAAAAACATCTACTGGCACTGGGGCAGGAGTGTACGGGCCCAGGACTAGATACTCAGAATCACTGAGAATATTCCCCAGTATATTTCAAGCAGAAGTTCACGCGATCGAAAGATGCTCGCAATTCAACTTAGACAGGAAATATCGCGGGCAGGACATCGCGATACTATCAGACAGCCAAGCCGCTATTAAAGCACTGACCTCGCATGAAACAAACAAAGTAACTCTCTACTGGGTACCAGGACATGTAGGAGTAGAGGGGAACGGAGCAGCTGATGAACTAGCTAGAAACGGATCAGACACGCCGTTCCTTGGGCCAGAACCCTTCTGTGGGATAGGACCCCACAAAATAAGGGAAGACTTAAGGAAAGAAGAAGAGAACAAATGGGCCAAAAATTGGGACGATATCCCCCAAATAAGACAGGCAAAGGAACTTCTGGGGAAATACAACCAAAAAAGAAGCAGAGCCTGCCTAAGAGTTAGTAAGAATCGGCTTCGCATCTTGGCGGGCATGTTAACAGGTCACTGCAGACTTAAGGAGCACCTTAGGAAACTGGGAATAGAGGGAGACGGACACTGCAGATTCGGCAGGGACTTCGCAGAAACACCAGCGCACCTTCTTATGGAATGCGAAGCACTAATCCACAAAAGAAGGAATCACCTTGGTGCCTACCTCCTATCAGAAACGGATTTACCTTCGCTGGATTCACTGAAGATACTCCGGTTTGCTGTAGCAGCTGGGCTGGAGGAAGTGCTCTAGACCGAGTATATCATCGGCTAGAGCCTCAGTAAGGGGGGCACAATAGATATTTTTATAGGTCGCAGTGCACTTGCACCTCTCAATAATATACATCTACATCTACTCCTTTGGCTGATGTCAGCGTCGTGCTCGACAGTACGATTGCTTTTAGCTGTTCAAGTTGTCTTCTTCTCATGCATGTTTTAGTCGAGCTTATTTTACATCAACTGAAACATTTCAGTGCATCTGCCAGCTCTATACCTTCTCCTTTATATAGTTACATATATGTATCTATATACATATATTTGCCGCAACAGCCCATGAGGGGCCTAGGCTTGGGTACTTTCTATCCACTTTGAACTCACCTCCACTGGCTTGATATCCCAGGGCGAAACTCCTTCATACATTGCGCAGGCGTGGTAGTAATTTTTCTTGTCCGTTCTACAGTAAGGTTGATGTATTTCTGTTCAAACCTGGAAAGGGTAAAAGGATTGACCATTATATTCTGGAACAAATATCTGCTGTGTGATAGCCCTGTTTCTATTACAGCTGTTGTGCGAACTTCCGGGAAAGTGACTATCTCAATAGTAGCGCTCTCTGTCTCTTACTCTTTGTCACTTCAGCTTTCATCCGATAGAAGCTTCTTTGAGCTAGGACCCTGAGTATACCTTGGGTTCGAACAATGACTCCGCCAGCTAGAAGAACCATATCTGTGACCAATTTCCTCCAGTTTCACATGCCACGTTAGTTAGGGTCCCTTTCCTACTGCTCGCTGGCACTAGGCCGATGTCGTCCTTGCCTGCGTTGTACCTTCGGCATGCATTCGAAACTCTTCAGGCTGGTACCATACGCTCAACGTGGCTAGGATAGGTTGGATGCGAATCCAGCTCGTCGTTGAATCTTTCGATGTTGTCTGTCCCTCCTTGATGAACATCATTCACCGCGAAGCCCAACCTTGGCGCTTCCGTTTCAATACTCACAACTCGCCGCGTTCTTCCGATTATGTCGAGATCATCACAGTTACAATTAGTGACACAGGTTTCTGAAAGGTTGTACCTCGGATTTTTGTCAGGGAGTCCTGTAGAATCCTTTCAACAACGATGTTAAAGAAGTCACATGATAGCACGTTTGCTTCTGATTGACCATTTCTGACATCAAAGTGATGTCTTTTCTGACTTTGTTGCAACGTCATCCTGCACAAATGGACGAAATTTGAGGGTATATCAAAACTAATCACGTCTCTCAGATCTAGCTTCATAAACACTACCACAAGTGGTTAAAGATGGTGTGCATCGATTTGAAATTTCTGGCTTTTTCTAAGAATTTCCTGGTCTAAAACCACGCTGATAAGGGCTTTATACGCAGTGTTGAGGGGATTAATACTTCTTTAATTGACCTAGTTCAAAGGGTCGACTTATTCAGGATCAGACAAGGTTAAATTCATCAAGAATACTTTCATCCGAATTTGTTTTGCAGATGAGCTGGTTTATGCTCCATACCAAGTCATCTGCCGCTGCTTTGAAAAGCTCAGCAACCAGGCCGTCAGCTCCAGCAGCTTTGTTGGATTCAAGCTTAGATACTGTCATGCTTACTTCTTTTTGATCGTGTTGATGGTTAGTGCTGACCGCACTTAGGTACATATTATAAATATTACCTTTAATGTAGGTTGGCTTGAAGAGCAATAAAAATATTCGGTCTTCTGATATTAATACGAAGGCCAGCATGTTCCAGTGCAGAGTTCAATAAAATAAGATTATTCTCCGACTCTACTCTAATGCCAGCTATGTTTGTCAGTATATTAGTTCAATTCCGCAGTAATTTGGTGGTTTTATACATCGCCTATGTTCTCTTATTCCTTTTGGAGCTATGGTACTAGACGAAAGAATGGCTCTAGATTGACTTGGATGACTGCGTATGTACGCGTAAGTAAGCGTAAGTACCCTTGCCTTATAATGAGAGCACGCAGAGCATGCAAAACTGTGAGGAGTATTTTTAAAAGTCAGCAGGTGTTTGACTGTTCTGAGAGTTTTTAGAGGCTTTTGCAAATTGATTTCGAAACGAATCTTGGAATTCAAAACCAGTTTCTATTCTGCCTAACTACTGTAACCTCGCATTGCCAGACTTGTGGCGTTAACTAGCCCGCGCGCCTTCTGATCTAGTCAAGCATAATCATAGAGACTATAAAAAATAAAATAAATATTTGGCGCAACAGCTCTTTAAGTGCCAGGGCCTAGCTTCTCGCAACCACTCATGTTGTGTGCGTTATATTTTTCACACGAATGGAAGGGACCTACAGTTTAGTGCCGTATCCGAACGGCGATTTGAGAAGCTTTTTCGAGACAACAATACTCTCGGATGTTTGTCAGACGCTCGCGAGAGGTGGGACCGTGAAAAAACTTTTTGGTGTTTTGTAGGATTCGAACTTGGAACCTCATGCGTAGTGATCCGACACACTAACCACTTACGCCACGGCGCCCGCATCATCATAGAGACTAATATAACAAAAAATGCTAAGATCTAACAAGCTGAATCTTTTGAAACACTCAAGCGTCCACGGTGTAGTGAGTAGCATGTCTCCTCTTCATCATAAGTTTCACGGAAGGAAAATAAAGATTTTAGAAATTATT
Source organism: Brachypalpus laphriformis (assembly GCA_945910035.1). NCBI lineage: Eukaryota > Metazoa > Arthropoda > Insecta > Diptera > Syrphidae > Brachypalpus > Brachypalpus laphriformis. The sequence continues at coordinate 110,636,758 of OX246753.1, read as the reverse complement.
GCTTTCAAATTAGAAAGAAAAATCAAACAATACTAAAAGGGGAGCATGCACGTGTCAAACAACAAACATCATCGCAATATGGTAATATTGCAAAACTGTACCATTACGGTAATACTTGCAAAAAGGAGAGGCATTACCCCGCCAGGCACTACCACTACTGTGCATGGTACTGATCCTGGACCGAGCAGAAACGTTCGGGTCAGAGCTATACGGACCCCGGGGGCTAGCAAAATAATGAAACAGTTTGGACGCAATTTGAGGATCGCGAGTTGGAACGTTGGAAGCATGACCGGTCGAAGTTACGAGCTGGAAGAGATGATGAATGGAAGGCGGGTGGACATCTTGTGTGTCCAAGAGACGAAATGGAAATACACCGGAAATCGTGCGCGTTTCTTGGACGCTGGAACAAAAGATTACAAGATGTTCTACTACGGAACGGAAAGGGCTTAGAACGGAATCGGTATGATCCTTGCGGCAGAGATACTTGGAAACGTCTTGAGCATTTCGAAGTCCAGCGACCGTTTCATGTCTCTCAAACTAGTAATACAGGGAGAGGTGTGGAATATTGTCAGTGCATATGCTCCCCAAAATGGGTGCATTTCCACAATCTCCTTAAGAACATCCCAAAGGAAGAGTTTCTGTTTGTTGGAGGAGATTTGAATGGACATGTCGGGAAATCAAACGAAGACTATGAAGACTGCCATGGAGGACCAGGATACGGCACCAGGTACCTTCCTGGTGAAGACATCCTAAGCATGTGCAAATCACATAGACATCCTAAGCATGTGCTTATCGTGTTGAATACCATGTTCATCAAACAAAGCCGACACCTGATCACTTACAGCAGTGGTGGAGATGAAACTCAGATTGACTACCATTTGGTAGGCAGTTTCATGAAACCTCGGGTAAGAACCCGGTTGCTGATGCAAACCAGGCTATACAGGAGCTGCGAAGACACAATATGAACAAGAGTGCCACTATCTTCAAAATAGCCGCCCAAAGAAGGAGGAATGCTCAGGAGATTCGTTCGCCAAAGTTCATTAACAATGCTCATGGCCAGCTTCTTGTGGATGACGACAAAATTCTGCAGAGGTGGCGGCAGTATTGTGAAGAGCTTTTAAATGAATAGTTTCCCCGGCTATATTTTCCAAGAGCCACCCCTAACTGTGAAGAAATACCCGACATTACAGTCGAAGAAGTTAGTGAGGCGGTCAAATACTGCAAAAAACGAAAAGCGGTTGGGCCAGACGAGATGCCCTCTGAGTTCTGGAAAAAGATGGGAGACATCGGGTTCAGATAGCTCAGAATTCTCATCTCCAAATTCGTGAGAGGTGATCCAATGCCGAATCAATGGAGGGAAAGTTACCTTCTCAATATATACAAAGGGAAGGGTGATACGCGAAACTGTGATAACTGACGTTCGATCAAGCTGATGTCACACACCATGAAGATCGTTGAACGGGTATTAGGTGGCCGGCTGCGAAACATAATACGGCTATCTTATGATCAGTGCGAGCTTGTCTCGGGTAAATCAATCACAGATGCAATCCAAAGTATAAGGATCATAATGGGAAAACATTGTGATTCCTTAAGGGATTTGCATATTGTATTGGTTGACTTTGAAAAGGCATTCGACAGACAACCACGAGATCTGATATGGGAGGCGCTAAGACATCGATGGGTTCCAGAAACCTATGTGTAGATGATCATGGACATGTACGAAGGAGCAAAGACAAGAGTAAGATGCCCCGCTGGAGTAACCGAAGAATTCCCAATCAAAGTCGGGGTGCACCAGCGAAGCGTTTTAAGTCCTTTGCTCTTTATTACAGTCCTTGATTATCTGCTTGAAGGTAAAGTGATGGATCCCAAGGTACATCAGTTATTCTTTGTTAACGATGGAGCCATCATAAGTGAGGATCCTACATCCCTGCAATGAGCACTTGATGTGTGGGTGGACGCTCTGGAGGGAAAATGGGTATCGCATTAGTTCAAAAAAGACAGAGTACTTGTGCTGCCCGTTCTCTGATCCACTCAGACCTATTCCAGACATTTATTTGAATGGAGCAGTGCTTCCCAAGTGCGAAAAGTTAAAATATCTGAGATCTATGATCAATAGCAAAGCAACCTGTGATGACGACATCAATCATCGCGTAAGCGTAGGGTGGATGAAGTGCCGAGAAAATTACACCATCTTCTGTGGCAGAAAAATGCCACCTAAGTTGAAGGAAGGCTCTACACCGCAGTTGTGCGTCCAGCGCTCACATACGGTTCACAATGTTGGAGGATGTACAAAAAGTATGAGAGTAAATTAACGGCAGCTGAGATGAAGATGCTTCGCATGACAGCAGGAGTGACAAAGCTTGATCGAATAAGAAGTTCGAAGATCCGTGGAAGCCTTCACATCAAGGAAACCATCGTACAAAAAATAGAGCGCGACCGGCTCAGTTGGTATTGCCACGTTCAAAGAAGATATCATTTGAACCATGTTAGAAAGGCAATATCAATGCACGTTCCAAAGACATCGCGATGTAGGAAAGGCAGGCGACGACATCGGCATTTCATTGGCCTCAGTAACCGAGTGATCCAAAATCGGCAGGCCTGCCGATATTTTCTGAGGTTAAATAGGCGAACCCCACAGGCGGATCAGTAGAAATGCGGTGAAGTGGGAGGGTTGTGTTCCCTTATTTTCGGATCATAACCTTGCTGATAAAAGGAAGAAGAAGAAGATTGCTTTCAAATTAGGACAACGACTGGCTTTGAACCACTAAACGCATTTTTTTTTGGATTCAAAGTTTTCCAAAAAGCACAACTTCTCGAGTACAGATTCGTCTAGGATGCGTATAGCATAAAGCCCTGCAGCAAGTTCAGAGATACTTAGTTAAAGAGCCCTACGGTCTGTGGTGGACGTCGACCTTTAGCCAAGAAGTCCCTCCTGCCATTTACCTCCAAATTGCTTGACGTTCCTGTCCCACGTGTGTGCGCCACTTAAGGAGAAGCCTTCCTTTACTTTACATTATTCCCATCGAAATTGCTCGAAGCCTGGAAATCGAAGATTGTCCCGAAATCAATATCTTTCTCATCGTTGAGGAATTAAGAGGACTTTTAATCCAATCACCACAGTTGGGTAATCGATTACAAATTACTTGACCTAAAATGTAATCGATTACATTTTATAAAGTATAATAGTGATAGTAGCCGATTGGTACTGCACTAGTCTAGATGCTTCTATCGGTGAATTGCTGCATTTCTCGCATCACAGTGACTCTGAAGATTGAAGATGTGAATTTCCGGGTCCTCAAAAAAAAAAGAAACTCAGGCACCGACACTCAGCGATTCCTTGTAAAGAAGTTCGCGGTGCGCCCACTCGACTCTCTATAGCTTTAGTTAAAATCTAGTTCGGCGGGCAGGTGGTCGATGACCCTGGGAATATGACGGTACATATGGACATGTCCAGTATATTGTTCCCCTATGGCTTGAAGTCTCCAAGTCTTAATGCTGAGCTGGTTGTAAATTGTTTGCCGATGATGTCGCAGTGGGAGAGGTTCTCAATACAGTTGTTTGAGAAAAGCCTTAATCCCAAATAGCTGGTACTATTCAAGAGTCAAGGTATGGGTCATGGTCGGGTTACACTGAGACCATTGCCATTAGTCCAAGTTACTCATTGATTGAGAGCATATTTTACCTCTTTGGCAAATGCATGTAGGAACGTGATTGAAGCCAGAATAATTTTTTTTTTTTTTTTGCCGAGAGCAGGTGAAAAATCTTCCAAAGACACCATAAGGCCCGACCGCGCGTGCTTATGGTAGTGTGAGATTTTTACTCACTAAAAAAACACATCTCCTCAAAATGAATACTACAACTAAGCCAGTGCTTATCCAGTAGTTTTATTTTCGCTTACGAGAATCGTTATTCTAGAAAAAGATGATCGTATGTGATTAAAAATAAATGTAGCACTTTAGACAGGTTAAATTCCAATGAAAGTTCCTGCCTTTTTCACGACCTTCATATGCTATGACGCGAGGTCAAAAGGTTTTGTCCTTTGAAGACGACGAATTGAATTGTTCGCGTCAAGTAGTTGAGTGATAGTACGGTTACAATGGTCGTGAACACGATCTTTGTGTTTACGCGCAAATTTTGTTATCTCTTCGACGACGCTGGGAATTCCCAGATCCCGATGAATATCTTCGTTACGTACATACCACGGTGCGTTAACGATCGTTCTAAGAACTTTATTTTCGAAAGTTTGTATGATGTTTCTATTGCTTTTCTTGGTACAACCCCATAGTTGTATACCATACGTCCACACTGGCTTTAGCACTTGCTTATAGATAAGCAGTTTGTTATGTAGGCTCAACTTCGAATGTTTTCCGAGTAGCCAGTACATTTGTCGGTATTTGTTTTGAAGTTCGTCGCGTTTCTTTTTCACGTGCGATTTCCATTTGAGCTTGACATCTAGAGTCATTCCTAGATATTTTGCTTCGTTTGCGTACGGTATTTGAGCCGAGTTTAGATATACAGGCAATCTATCCACTTTTTTGTAGGTAAAGTTGACGTGAGTAGATTTGCTTTCGTTCAGCACAATACGCCAAGAATTCGTCCAAGCGTGGACTTTATTAATAGCATGTTGAAGCTTTCCGGTTGCTGCTTCAATGGTATCTCCCGTTGCCAATATCGTCGTATCGTCCGCAAACGTGGCGACGACACAGTTTCTTTCTTGCGGGATGTCACGCGTATAGAGTACATATAGAAGTGGGCCAAGGACACTTCCTTGCGGGACTCCGGCTGCAATCTCCTTGAAGTCAGAGTAATCTTTTCCGTGCTTAACACGAAAGAGTCTCTCGGTGAGGTACGATCGCAAGATTAAAAAGAGTTGCCGTGGCAGTAGTCGTTGCAATTTATATTCCAAGCCTTCGTGCCAAACCTTATCGAAAGCTTGTGAGACGTCAAGAAATACACCACAACAAATCTTTATTTCTTCCAGAGCTTTCTCAATCACGTCAGTTATTTTGTGGACTTGGTCAATTGTAGAATGTTTAATTCTAAATCCAAACTGATGGTCAGGAATGAGACGTCTTTCGTCGATTACGGGCTGTAGACGTTTGGAAAGAAGTTTTTCGAATATTTTTGAGATAACCGGCAATAGGGAAATAGGCCGATATGATTTTTTCTCATTTAGCGGTTTGCCTGGTTTCGGGACCATTATAATCTCGGCGACTTTCCATTGCCTCGGAACATAAAGCAATCTGAACGAAGCGTTGATCAAATAGAGCAGTTTGATAATAGCTATATTCGGCAATTCCTTGACTACCTGCGCCGTTATCAAGTCGTAACCCGGAGCTTTTTTTGTCTTTAAATTTTTAATCACTTCCCTCAGTTCAATCAATGCAACTTTTTTTACTTTAAAGTTGTCAGATGTCGTGACTGGGGAGTCGGGCGTTAACGAAGGGCCGTCGAATGGCTTAAACGTTTCTTCTAAGTGCAAAGCAAAAAGTTCTGCCTTTTCTTTGTCACTCTTGGCCCAGTTTCCATCGTTTTTCCGAATTGGTGGCGCTTGCATTTGAGGTTTCCGGATGCCTTTTAGCGCTTTCCAAAGCGAATAATTTGATTCTCTTTCGCCGGAAAGATTTTCAAGATAGGTCGCTATCTTTTTGCTTTTAAATTCGCGAATACTATCTCTAAGGCGATTGCATAGTCGGTTAAGGACCGTTTTATGCTGCGGTGCACGAGTGATTTGCCATTTCTTTCGCGCTTTTCGTTTCTCTCTCACCAGTTCAATGATTTCTCTGGGATACTTTTCGTTGCGGTTGATCTTATAGCTTCTAGAAGGAGTGTTTCTCCATGCCGCTCTTTGAATTGCTTCCACGAAACGATCAATTTCGTCCTCTAGTTCACAAGGTGTTCTAAGTGATACATTTAAGGCGATATTTGTTTCGCAATCATTTCTAAAGCCCTCTCAGTTTGTTCTATTGCTAGTGAGTCTTGGAGGTCCTTTTTTCTTGATCAGCGCTTCTCCAAGTAATAAAATTACCGGCGAGTGGTCAGAAGAGAGGTCAAAACATTCTTTGACTGTAACAAACTTCTCGTAAATGCCTTTTGTAACAAAAAAATCGATAAGATCGGGAATTTTTTGTGAGTCAGTTGGCCAATAGGTCGGTTTTCCTGTCGAATAAAAACAACAACCGAATTCATTTGCCACTTCGTAGAGAATTTTTCCTTTAGAAGATGTACATCTTGAACCCCAGAAGGTGTGCTTCGCGTTGAAATCTCCACTAATAAGAAAATTTGAACCAAGAGCATTGAAGACACGAAAGTAGTCGTCTTTTTCTAGTGGGCATCGCGGCGGACAGTAAACAGACGCTATATTGTAACTCAGGTGCTTATTTTTAACCCTTACCGCGCACAACTGAAGTTTTTCCAGCTCTATGCTTATGTCGACCGAATGTTCGATATTAGTTTTAATGAATAAGGACGAACTGCCCCGCGCTCTATCAGAAGGATGATAGGCGTGATAACCAGCGTAGCCTGTTATCTTTATCTGCGATACCCTTGTTAGATGGGTTTCGGAGATCAAACATATGTCGATATTTTCTCTTATTAGAAACATTTCTAATTCGTTAGATTTTTGTAAGAGTCCGTTTGCATTCCATGTTACTATTTTAAGCAAAGAGTTCATATTTACTTAGATTTAGATTTATGGTTAGCCATACAGAAGCTTTCGACGTTACTGAGACGTTCGAGAATCCGTTTGTTAATTTCACATTGTTCCTCGAACTTAGCGTAGATGCAGTTTAGAATTTCATTCAACGGATCAGAGGGTGATCCGACGTTTCGTTTGGTTGCTTTGACTGCAGCCTGAGAATACGTCAGACGTACGGGGTTCGCTGGCTTGTCAGAGGTTATTTTTCGTTCAGCCTTTTTAGTGGAAGACTTTGACGTACGTTTAACCGGCTTAGAAGGCTGATTGACTGTTTCAAGAGTCTGCACTGCTGATTCGAGCGTCCTTTCAGTCGGCATAGGAATCTGTACAACTGGCTTACGAGACCGCTCAGTCTGCTTAGCAATACGTTGTTCCGACGTAGGAGCCCGATCGACTGATTTCGTTCCCCGCACAATCGGCGTTGTCGATTTTTTCCGTCGCATCTGTAATTCCTTAGCGACCTCGCAACCGCGATAATTTTCTGGGTGCCTTCCTTTGCAGTTAACGCAAGTAGCTTTTTCATTTGTGCTTAAATTGCAATTTTCCGAAGAGTGTTTCCCAGCGCACTTAACGCAGCGCGGCTCTTTCCGACAGTACGCTTGTGTATGATTAAACTCTTGGCATCGCTTGCATTGAGGGACTGTCTTCGTGTTGACACGTAGCGGCTCAATTTTAACGACCATACTCATGATTGTACGAATATTGAATATCTTTTGCTGGCTTTCCGTTTTATGGAATGATAGCACAAAAAGCGGAAGCTTACGTTTCAATGTAGTTTCTTCACCACGGTTTGGTCGTTTTCTCTCTTTTTTTAAAAGGTTCACGGCGTTCACGGCGCCAGAATAATGACGTCATCTACATAATCTACGACTTTAAGCCCGATGCTATTAAGTCACAGGAGAAGTTCGTAGAAAACTATGTTCCATAGCAAAGAGGAAAGGACTCCCAGTTGAGGAGTCCCATTGTATGTTAGTTTCTTGAGACCATATACAGTGAAATCTCTCTTAAATTGTCACCGATGGAACTGAGAAATTTCTCCGCTCAATGGAAGTATGCGTTTAAGTTTACTTTCAAACTACAATCGTTGGTCATGGATAAATTGCCCGCTCAACAGAGAGAGATTTCACTGCATCTATCACATACCAAACATTTCACTTCATTAAGGGACCAAAAAAACACAATACCCTGCTAATAAAGTCTCAAAACCAAACGCATTTCAATTGTCCTCAAAAAGTAAGCCGAAAACTGATTAGAAACAACATGACGGGATTCCCAAAACAGAAAAAGGGGACTGAACCCAGGAAGGAAATGAATACTCGAAGATTCATGTAAGCCAAGGGGAACCCCTTGTCGGCATTTTTCTCCTCTGTATGTGGTACCAGCTGCTGCTCATTTCTCCCCGCAGCAGCCAGGAACAAATATGAACACAAGAAGACGATAACTTTTTATTCACAAAAAAGTAAGAAAAATCCTTGCACTCCACCGAGTAGCACAGGTTATACCCAGGCATTACTTTAATCTGTAATTTGTATGCCTCTTTATGTAAACACTGTGTTCTGGAAAAGGCAACGACAGATACAGAAAGACTCGCACGCACACAGAAATAAACGAGAGGAAAACCGACACAAAGCCGAGGAAGGTGGAGGTGGAGAAAAAACACTGGAACTGCATCTGTGCGCTGTAGCAGTGGTGCTCACTGCTAGCACGTAGATCGCTACCTGAACCTGATGACAATGATTATCGAACGACGCGGCATAAGCACCTGGCGTTACCCGCCAACACGTTGTTATTCTCCCCCGCCTGCCACAGAGGCAATGATTCTTATGTAATTTATACTCTCATACACCACGCCGGTGACGGTGATCCTTGGTAATGTATGACGGGTGCGTGAGAAAATCCACGTTCTTCTGATGAGTCCACACGCAATTGTGACAGATGAGATGTCAAAAATGAACCGAGAGATACTCATGGAGCGAGTCAAGCTTTTTCTAAGATACATTTGAATAGTCGACGTTTAAGGTAGAAACAGCCCAAGCCCAGGTCCAAGTCACTCCGCAGACCGTGAAAATAAGCAGAAAAAGGCATCGGCCAAGCACAACAGGCAGACGGACTTAGCACGCGCTACACCGGTTTTTATTGCAACTGCAAAACCAGGCAGAAGGCGGCCAGCGGCGACGAAGACGATGAAATGAGTTATAGCCTCCGAGATGCGTTCGCCTTCTCAGTACCAAATGAGGCAATGCTATCGGCGAATACAAATGCAAGTCGAAGGTGTGCTGAGTTACAGTATTTACGACTGAGCAGAGGCCATTGCAATCCCGGCTTAATTCAAACATCTACCAAGTATCTAAAGCGGGATAGGTACTCCAAATTAACCTTAAACTTTACAACTTTGCTCTTTTTTTTTTTACCTCCAACGTAAAGCTGTTGTAAAATATAAATAATTTCTAAATGACTACCCATTTGTGCCAAAAATATCGTATAAACGACGTCTGACTACGGAGGGAAGTGAGATACAAAAAAGTATCTACGTGTTGGTTTCGTGCGATGCCTGCGCGCACCCACCCGTGGTAGCGAGCAGCACCTCGACTCGGTTCGGTTTGGTATCGCGTAAACATTCCGAAGAAAGTTCATTTCGTTTTCATTTCGCATTCAATTTTCACCTCATTAAAAATGCAAACCATTTCGATGCATTTGTTATCTGTTACTGGCGGCAGTGGCAGCGACGGCGGCAGCAGCGTCTCTTGTATTTTCTTTTCTTTATTTTATTTTTTTTTATATTATTTTTTGTGTAAACTGCTAATAGTACTTTTGATTTTACACAGAAAATAGGTATTACGATGAATTTTTAATATTTGTTTGCGTTGCTGGAATGTGGATGCGAGAGTTTTTTAAAATAAAACTTCAAGGAGTGTTCAATATTCGGATGGTCTGATGAGGATACGGGAGGCAATTAACAGGAATGAAGCAATTTTGTGGGTAATTGAAAGCAGAGGCGAATAAGTTAATTAAACTACAAGCTGAGACTTATACCGAAAACACTTATTAAAGGAGAGAAGTGTTCCAAATAACCATGACATGACCAAAGAAGTTTCAAGACTTTTTTGAAAACGACATCGACACGGGACACTGGCAAAATGATTATTAAATTACCTCACGGTCCACCAATTTCAGGTCCAAGTTTCTGGCACAAGCAATATGTTAGTCGAAATAAATAAATTACGGAGTACTACAGGGATAAGAACTGGGCCCACTGCTGTTTATAATTTATGCAAAGTAGTTGCAATGGGTCCACACTGTTCGTATACGCCTTCGACACGGCGATTTTTTTTTATAATTTGCGCGTGCCAAAGGGTTTATTAATACCCTTATACTGGTTCTTAGGGCACGGGCGGATAGGAAAGGGGGGGAAAGAGACAGAGAAGATGCCGGTTTACGTTGGCTTTAAATGTTTGAAGGTTGTAATGATTAGGAAATACAGAGGCCGGTAGATCGTTCCACAAACGTGTTGTTCGGCTTATAAACGAATCCTTTTATTTGACAGTACGCTACGTCCAAAGTTGGGCTTGAGGGTGAACTGATGTGCATTCGAAGCATGACGCGTATTGTGGGTGAAGTTTTGAAGGGAGGCATGCAGCTGGCTATTTCGCTGGAGCATTTTTCTTTTTAAAAAAAGCGATAAAAAAAGGAAAGACATGAGACATTTCTACGATGTTCAAGTGAGACTATGGAGTTCACAATGTCTCTATCACCTATTAGTTTTAATGCGCGGTTTCGTACTCTATCTAGAATGTGCAGAACGGTCTTAGATGCACCAGACCATATATATATATTTCAGCTTTTGGAGGATGAATGCCTTATAAATGGAGGCCAGATCAGACGGGGTAAAATATTTCTTGCACCGCTTAAGAAATCCTAGACATTTTGTAGCATTTTTGGCGACTTCGAATATGTGATCGTTCCATCGAAGACGGTTATTGATGCACATACCGAGAATGGCAAGTCTTTCGGATTCAGCGATACAAGTACCATCCATGGATAATGGTTGAGGGTCTTGGTTTCGCTTGAGAGACAGAAGACAGCATTGAGTTTTGGATGCATTAAATTCCACTCTATTGATTGAACCCCATTTGGTAGTGCTGTCCAGGTCGAAATTTTATGTGTTTAACATACGTTGACGTTCCTCTTCTACGAGCGAAGAGCAGAGACGTGAGTTAGGGAACGAATATGAAAAACTGAGGGTACTGTCATCAGCGAATGAATAGATTGGATTAGAAGTAGCAGACAAGAGGTAATTTATAAAAATGAGAAAGAGATTCGGAGACAAAACGGAGCCCTGGGGAACACCAGCATTTATATGGTGAATTGCAGACTTGAAGCCGTCCAAGACAACTTGTATTAAATGGTCCGAAAGATAATTTCTAATCCATTAAAGAAGAGACTCATCGATGCCATATGCACGCATTTTCGACAAAAGTGTCTGATGCCTTAGAAATATCGAGCGCAACCATCTTTGTTTCGCCGAAGTGATGGAGACATTGGTTCCACTTCTCGATGAGATAAGCCATCAAATCACCAGTGGACCTGTTGCTACGAAAACCATACTGCCGGTCATTGAGGAGTTTTCGCGAATCAAGATATTTCATAAGCTGACGATTTATCATCAGCTCATTTCCATGACCTTGGAAAGAAGGGACGTATGTGCAATGGGACGGTAATTGGACGGGGAGGTAGATTCGCGTCCTTTAGGGACTGTTTTCCATCTACTCGGAAAAAGCCCAGAAGAGTAAAATAGACAGAAAAGCTTACGCAGAGGTTTTGCCAGCGTAGAAGAATACCTCTTCAGAACTATGGGGGAGATACCATCTGAACCAGCGGATTTGTGAATGTTGAGACCTTTGAGTACTCCTGTAACTGTACGAGTGCGAAAGTGGACTTGTCCCATGGAAAATTCGACGCTCTCAAGTACAGGTGGAGACAAAGTACTATCTGGCAGTGTGGGGTTCGCTGCAAAGTGAGCAGCAAGCAGATTGGCCTTGTCTAAGGAGCTGACAGTTGGTTGGAATGTCATTGTAAATGAGCGTTGGGATGGCAGGCAAGGCAGAACTTTTAATATTTTTGACGAATGACCAACAAATTTGTACTACCTTTGGGACATTGTAGAATTGTTTGCCTCAATTTTCGGTCATATAAGAATTTTACACGTCGAAAATGGGCATTGCAGTCATTTCCGGCTTGTTTAAATTTCTTTAGATTTTTCTCAGATTTATTGGCTTTATAAGACCACCTTACCTCCTTCAACCTTATAGCCTCCTTGCAGCTCTGGTCGAACCATGAGTTTGCCTTAGGTTTGATGCTTTTTATGGATGGTGTCAGTAATCATATCAGCGGCGGCATCCACAGCGACCAGTTAAAACTCCTAAAGAAACTGTTAAGGCCGTCCCAGTTGGCTTTCTCGAAACGCCATATTTTTCTTTTGGGAGTTTTTCTTTAACTGTGTGGTCAGAGTACGAGAATTTAGCTGATACGATGTTGTGGTCAGACCGGCCTAGAGGCCGGTAAAACATCAATGATGTATTTATCAGGGGTGAAGTAAGAAACAAGTCCAGAGTGTTGGCAGAATGACTTTCAGTGTCCGGTATACGTGTAGGCTCATTTACAAGCTGAGTCAAATTGTTTATCTCAGCGAAAAGTTCGACATACCTTCCTTCGGGTGTTGTCTGGCCAGAACGTCGAAGCCAATCCGAATTGTGTATATTGAAATCGCCCGCAATGACGATTTCAGTATGAGGATACAGGAAGACAATTCGTGTGATGGAATCGGACAGCGCATCAAATTCGTTAAAAGTCGAATTGTTATCCCCACTAGGGCTTCTGTAGATAAAACAGTAGTGGATTATTTGCTTACGGACGGTGAATTTTATCCATTTGTAATTAAATTCCGGATTGGAACAGTGGCCATACTGTGGTGGAATTTGGTAAGCTACATCACTACGGACGTAAATGGCGAGGCCGCGATGGGGAAAGAATAATGGCACTAAGTTATATCCAGGCAGTTTTAGATCGGAAGATTCCTCGACTACCTGTGTTTCACTAAGTGCCAAAACAGCTGGTTTATGGGTATGAGCGTAGGCGTATAGGTCAAAGAAATTCGTTCGAAGCCCACCAATGTTGGTATAATCAACCCTAAATTCCCTCATTATTACAACATAAAAACACAAAAAGACACAATTCTGACGCTACTGAGCGATTGTAATAAGACATTGATCGCTGGATACACAGAAGCAAATAATGCAGGGAACATTCAACAGAGTTATAAGACAGCATCGACAAATTAAGTGATGCATATACCTCATGTATTGTTCACCTAATTTATGCGTCGAGGAGGTAAGGACCTATAACACTTAAGCATCGGTATCGATTGAAATTTATGAGAGCTGAAAAGTTTCCTCTGTATGGTGCAGCAAAAATGCATTTGTAAAATGCTGGATAGATGGCAGCTGAACACCCAAGTATTTAGAATCAAAATTGCGGAATTTTCGTAAATTGGGAACAGAGTATTAGTTTCGCTTTCATGCGAAAAGAGTACAAAATGGAGTAGGTTAGGTTAGATTAGGTTAGCGTGGCAGTCTGTACCAAAATACAGACACACTTATACCAGAAAAGATCCATTGTGATACCACTGGACTTAACACAAAAACAGCTACACATGGGATTACGAGTACTAAGCGAACAAACCGGCGCTTTTTATAAAGCGAAAGATGTTACTGACGTCTGTATTCGCCAGGTCGCTAAGATTATAGAAGAGAATCGCCAGAGTAGTCTTCTTTTGGATAGGCCTGGACAGTTACAGAGGAAATGGATGATGGTTTCTTCTTCCTCTTCGTCCATGCAGCTCCTACAAAAACCATATGACAAGGGTCTCTTGTCGTGCAGGTCTCTTCGCGTGGTGCAGGTCTAATGGGCAGTGTCCTGTGAGGGCACCGATAGTGGAGCTGATATCCGATCGCTTTAGCAGGATCAAACCATTAAAGCGTTTTTGATCCAGCCTTGGCCAGATCTGTCTGGATATTTGGCAGGTCGTGGCGTCCTTGCCGATAGCCTCCAGCTTAAGTAAAATTCTGCACGTAGCGAGCGGCATACGCATAACCTGCTTATTCGGTAGGATATTTGGGGTAGTACCACGTCTAGCGAGCTTGTCAGCCTTGCAAGTACCTGAAATGTCTCTGTGGCCTGACAACCAGCATAGGTGAATATTAAACTGCTCTGCCATCTCCGTTAGAGACGAGCGGCTGTCTATAGCTATCTTTGAAGTGAAAGAGAACGACTCCAGGGACTTAATGGCCGATTGTCATATGGCCATGTGGCTAGCTTTCCCTGCTTTGGAAATGAAAATGATACGCACCTCCACCCATTTTTTTGGAACGTAGCCTATCTCAAGGCAGCATGTAAAGATTCGGTTGAGCCACGGACTGATAGTTTCCATAGACTCTTGCAACATCACGGGAAGATTGCTATCCATTCCTGGCGTCTTGTATGGAGCAAAAGATCTAATTGCCCATGCTTTCTTGCGATTGTCGACTATCTTGTCATTCTCATCCGCAATAAGTCCTGCTGCCTATACTGGAATAGGTGAACTATGTATCTCCAGCGGTAACAGTGCAGCCAGGTAAATGAATGCTCATTAAGAGAAGAGATTTTAAAACACTAATTTGTTTGGTGCAATGGTTTGAAACTCACTCCATGGGTGGTGTCCAAACTAGTTGGGGAAGATTTGTTGGAATTTTTACATTCGGTTTTGATTCCCAGTATTTGTTTCGAGTAGATGTTGGATTACTCTATGTGATGTGATGACCGCTGGTCCACCCTTAATGGTTAGTCCCCAAAATGATTAATGATTCCTCGAGATTTATGCAAACCTATCCAAAAATGTCCGACTATATATTTCATCACCCCAACATGTTTTTAAGTTGAAATTCGTTTAATCCGAAGGAACCGTGAGAGAGGGAGGACCATTTCGTCTGGCCCTTGATCAAACAGTAGACGATTCAATACAACACTAGGTATATAGTATTTGAGATATTTGAAAAAAAGAATAGGTAATGGGGATGCACATGGAGGTCTATTGGATCTGCTTATTTAAAACGACCTCACAATACGTTACAGTTTGAATCAATGCTTACAGATATCTGGTCCTTCTTTCCACCCACTTTTGACACCAAGATCCTAATAGTTCTTGACACATACATACACGTATTAAGTGTAATTTTGTTTCCAAATTCCCACGCTTTCATCGCCGCCTCTCAGATGAACACATTAAACATCCAAACTGCACTCAAGAGCAATTACACGCGCACTCCCAAGCACACTCGAAAAAGAATCGACGAGAAGAATCTCGAAAGAATAACTTCCCAAACTTGACACAGCGTGCACTCCAAACTTGGAAAGATCTAATAAAAAAGTGCGTGGCGGCTCGGTAGCATTTCTGAGGAATTCAACCAACCGATACTGGAAGGTACCCCCACTTAACCTAGAATTTTATTGTTAAACACTCTATTAGAAGAGCTAGTGTGCATGGTAGACGTCTCATTTTTCACCGAGAAAATTTGTTTGAATTTCTTTGCAATGGTTATCGTGTGGGGTGGCGTGTGCCACTTTTTTTTCTGGTTCAGACCCCCCTCAAGCTATAGCGATAACGACACATGTGCCCGACTAAAAGTCTTTATGATCCTCCTTATCCACTTTACAAAAGATTTTTGTTCATTTACAAGGAAAGAAGCTGAGGACATTGTCATCGCAGCCAACATCTCATCATAATCATCACGTTTCGCACACCAACAAGTGAGCCTGACCTCAATTCGGGATGCAAATTATTCACAGCTTAATTCAATCATTTTTGCAAACCATGAGAGAAGAAGGATTCCTCTGAAGGAGTAGCAACAAAGAAATAGAAAATCCTTCGTCTATTGTATGGCAAAAGAGGATCCTGCTGTGTGTATTGTAATGCTGCATAGAAAAACTCTGTCGAGAGTCCCTATGTTTCGACCATATTCGAGTGTGTGTATGTGTGGATGGAATTGAAGAAAAGTTTCCAACTTTTCAAGTACAATACTTCTCTCGCAGTAGATACTAGGAGAACGTTGTTTGCGAGTCCCTATGTATGAGTATGTGTGTGGTGTAATATCTTTTTCTTGGTCCACGATGGAGACGACGACGACGACGACGATGGAGATGACTGTAGCGATGGAGATGGAGACCTACTACTACTGCCAGTGGGTCGGGTTGGGTTGGTTTGGTTTTTGCTTGGTTTGGTAGCTTTTGTCTATGTCGCCGCTTTGCTGCTTGTTTCACTCAACCATCATGGAAATGGTATCTGAAGAGGAAAAGGGTGGTACGCTCCGTTGTATCTGTATCCATATAAATACATTCCCTGAATGAGGAAACGTTTCGAGGAACAAAAGACCCAACGAAATAGCGAATACACCCCACTAACCGTCTGTTGCTGGTGGGTATGGTACTGTAGCTCCTTCTGTGCTCTGTTGCTTGTTTAAGGTTTATGAATTTCTTCTTCTACATCGTCGTAGTCGCTTTTGTTTTCCTTTTTTTTTTTCCTGTTCTCCCTCCTCCTGCTTAAAGGAAAGTCCTCGAAGAGGGTAAACAGAGGGAGCAGCAGCACATTGTGTTGTCGTTAAGAAACTTTAAGGATTTTTCATCGTGTGTTCGTATCCATGAACGGCTTTCGTGTCCAGCACCTTGGAAAGTGCAGAAATCAATGTTTACTTCCTTCAAAAGTCGATTGAATGCGAAAGACGATGAACGAGAGAGAAACAACGCAGAGACGCAAAGAAATTGAAGCAAAAGAGTGCCTAAATCGGTTTAGGGAGGCAAAAACGTGTAGCAAAAGACGAACAACAAGAAGTTTAAGGTTCAATGTTATGGGTGTAAGGGTGAAGCCTTTGCCATAATCGATTTCAATGCCTTTTAAGGATATCCCATGATTAGTAAGTGGAATGTTTTGGTTTTCAGATAATCGATAGATTGTCCTTTTAAGGAAACGATTTCGTTTTAATAAATATTCTGGAGTATGCTGCTTCATTTGTTCAATTCATTAGTCCAGTTTGTGAAACAAGATTTGAACAAACGTATAGACTAGTTTTGAAAGACATTTTTTGCCAAAATCGAGGTTATCTTCACTTCATCATCAAGGCATATTAATTAAGATAAGGGGTTTACTGAGAGATGAAGGCCTTGACGGTAAGAACACTTTTTACAAAGTGAAACTATTGAACCGGGATTTATAACCTTAAGACCTTAGAACGCATCCAAAACACCTATACTCCGAAAATTTTAGAAGATTCAACATTATCGCATATGTCAAGGGTAGATCTATAGAAATCACGCTGCCTAACAAAAGTATTAAAGCCATCCAAAGGATCTCGAAATGAGTTTGTTGCGGAGGACTTAACTGGGAAATGGGTAGTATCTTAAACCGAAAATTATTCGCACTAAAATAGGAAATAGCAGCGTAATTAAATTGGTAACGTAATGTGGGCTTGCTGTATGCTTAAAAATGTTATCAAATCCTTATAGATAGCCACATCGTAGATTCGGCGATCAATTCCTCTAAGCTAGTTCGACAATGCCGCCAGCACGAACTCAGCAGCCTTATCACTCAGGTTAGTCTTACATTTCTCAGCGTTCCAGACCACAGCAACATTGAGGGGAACGAACGAGCTGACAAGTTTGCCAGTCGGAGATCAGCCCTTGACAAATCACTGGACGTAGGAATCCACATTTCTACAGGATCTATCAAGGGCAATACAAACATAGGCTCACTCCTTAAAATTGACCAATCGAAGACATCGCTTAACTACAATTGAACCAAAACGAATGAGTTGCTAGGACTAGTGTAGGTATCGCCAGGATAGTAGTCATTAGCACGGGCTGAAAGTTAGGCTCCATAATTTCTGTCGTTTTTTTTTTTTTTTGTTTCCTCTTGTACAACCCATGCCCGCGTGGCAACGACACTGCGACCTGAAAGATCTATTGTATCGGAGGGTTGGAGTTAAGCATTTCAGTTCCACTGAAGTAAGTATCTCCTTGTGGAGAATACGTTTCCTTAACCAGTGTAGTGCCGGGCATTCACAAAGAATGTGAATGTGATGGATGAAACCCTCTAAACAGAACCGACAGTCCTTCTCTTGGCACAGGTTCATCTTGTTAAGGTGGTATCTCAAGCCGCAATGGCCAGTAAGAAAGCTCACAAGCTTTTTAATGCTTTCCCTATCTAAGTTAAGGATTTCCTTATAGGAGTAAGGCTTGATTAATCGTTTGGATTGTCTTAGACCTGGCCCACTAGCCCAGTGGCCTAGACGAAGTTTGTTTTCACTGCTTGCTTGGCTATCTGAGAAGATATGTATTCTAGCGCCTTTGATCCCCTTGCGGAGATTTTGTCTGGCGCAAATCTCAATGGCATGGATTTCAGCCTGAAACACAGTAGGAGTCGTACCCATAGGTACCGAAATCTTTGTGTTGGGTCCAAAAACCCCAGCTCCAACTCCAGAATCCATCTTCGAACCGTCGGTGAACCAGACCAGACTTCTAGGGTCCAGTGTTGGTGCACCATTGGACCAGTTTTCGCGGTCCAATATTTCAACCTCGAATAGCCTACCAAAGCAGTGTTGCCTGACCATTCTGTCGTTGTAAGTGGAAAAACGAAAAAGAATTCCGAACAGTATCCAGCCATAAGCAAGAGTGATCGAGTCAATTAAATGGCAACACAGAAAGGAATACTTTGACAAAGACAGATGGACACACAAAGTCATGCCCAACATCGAGACGTGGATAAACCGGAAACATGGAGAGGAACATTTTTCTATAACCCAGAGGCTAACAGGTTATGGGTGCTTTAGGACTTACTAACGTAGGTTCGGGGACTGCAGTAATCCTGATTGCCATGTTGCACAAAAACGATTGAAAATGCGGAGTACGTCATCTTACGTTAAGCATGCTACAGAACCGAAGGCACCTACTGGAGGAGAGACTGGGAGATGTTACCACTCCGGTAGATATAACCAGGCAAAAGTTGATATCTCAGGAAAGCTGGGACGCAGTCAGTGACATGAAGCAACGAGGCGTAGAGCAGCAGGATGTGGATATCCGCGAGCTGATGACATAAGGCTAAAGGCCTTTTGAAGAGAAGGTAGGTAGTGGGACTAGATAACCGAAAGAACTAGCGTCTGAGGAAGACAAACACCTGGAGAAGTTCACATTGAAGCTACCCACGCAGACGGTATGAAGATGAGAAAAGTTTAGCCTAACGCGTCGTGACAACAGACATTGCATTAACTCACTGACTGAGCAAGTCGAAGAAGCAGCAAACAGGCAGGACAGTAGTAATACCATGTACAGAGTCACTAAATCGTTAATAGCCATCGAGAACTGGTGAAGGTTTGAATGCTTCTCCGTGTTATACCTACCATATGTCAGGACGGCATATCTATTGTTGAAAATTCAAACATCCACATCGCAGATATCTGCAAAGACAGTATCAAAAAGCTTTGGCTAGTTTAATTACTCATTGGATAGCCTCGTTAAGTTCTAGATACCAGGGTATCACAATGGACCTCTTTTGATCAAAGTACGTCTGTATCCTGGTACAGACAGCCACCCTAACCTAGCCTAAAGTCTCTTCTTTTTCAATCGTGGTGTATTATTTGGATCAAATCGTACCTAGTACAATACCACAGTACAGAATCTGATTTAGATTTTCCTAGTGTCTGTTCATTTAATAATGTTTGTTCTGTCAATAATGTGTTAATGAGGACACTGATCTATCCGCGAACTCTGGTGACATGATTTTCTTCAGAACCGTATCATCGCCTATTGTAGGACGACTTGAATTATTTTTTGTTAAATGTTGATCTAAGGAATTTTCGAACTCATTCGTTACTAAATCTTTTTATATCGCTTTCGTCACCACCTTATTTGTGAAGTTGTCCAAAAGCAGGTTCATTCGTTTTGCTTTGCGCTGTCCTTCTTGGATTAATCACTTCTATAACCTACCACCTTACGAGAATTGTCTGTGACTAATTAGGTCTTAATGTTGCAGATATACTCTTTGTCCATCAGTTGTTAGCCGGCAACTGGCCCATGCTCCTGCATACGATCTCCTTAACCACAAATCCGCGTAACCTAACGCGTCTCGTTTCCCACCACACCACTCTCCTTCGTCTCAGTCGTGTCTTTATTTCTGTATAAGCCCATCCTCGTCGTACAACCTTATTCACATACTTCATCACAACAATTGTCAATGACGTTTGATATTACATTTTTTTTTCCTTGTTTGTTTGTTTATCACTCTGCAGCCAAAAACTACTTATCTGATTGAGACGAAACTATTACTGGCGTGACGAGCATTATGTCTAAAATAACATAGACTATGTAGGTGTCATCATGTTTTATTAAAAGAGTGTCAATAAAAGTGAAGTGAGTCAGAGAAGAAAATGCTGTTCGAAACAAAATACAAAAATGATACAAAAATGCATTCAAAATATTGCAGGACAGGTTTAAGGGTTCTCTAAGCTTTCACCATCAGCACACGATCTGTTTAGAGATCCTGATGCTCCCTTCGCATATCGACTCTGGCGGAGTATCGCTTTACACTTTTATTGGTCAGCTCCCTTGCATGGGATGGCTCCTTGATACTGGTGCGAGAGCCTAACCCTGCTGACTGAATCAAAGCTACCATCTGCTGCTGCTTCACCAATAGCTACAGGCTGGGTTACTTCAGTTGGAAGGTCAATGAATGCGGTGAACTAAGTCTCCTCAAACACTCCTCGTAATCCAAGGTGTAACGCGACCCGTGCCTATTGGATGCTGGCTGCATACCAACAAAAACTTAATGAATTGGGTAGAAAACAACAAAGTAACGCTCTACTGGATACCCGGTCATGTCGGCTTGAGCTATTTTAGGCAGACTTCTGTCCAACGTTTCTACAAAGTCATCTGCGCTCTCTACTTCCCTCGATGGTTTGTCTAAGAAGGCATTCCTTTGACTTTATTTGATAGCTTCTAAAGCCCAGCCCATACGAATTCAATTCTGCCGACAGGCTTTCCTTCATGATAAGTCTTCGTTGGACCTCTCCTTAAGCTCATAGGATTTCGAAAATTCACTACATAGGGAGGCATTGCAATCAGTAGCGTTATGCTTAGCAAAAAATTTAATTCTATGCTATTTTTCAGGCTATTTGACGTTACACTGCATTACCCACTTGAAAGGAGTAGGGATTAGCTTCAAAGCTCAGTTGTACAACTAAAGTAAAACCTCTTAGATGGACGCCGATCGGACTGAAAAATGTATCCGTTCAAGGGAGGTGTCCGTTGAAGTTCAGAATCAGAATCGTTGATCATGGACAGCTTATCCGCTCAACAGAGGTGCCCGCTTATGAGTGGTGTCCCGTACTGGTTTTAACGAGAGATCCGGCACTCTAGATTGGAGGCTGTGCTAAAGGGCAACAGCTAGAAGTAGTTACGAGGTAATCCAAAACCTCAAATAAGAATAAACATAATTACTGCTGACGGGGCCCAGCAATTGACACAAGGACACAGTATAGAATGCTATCAAATCCCATTGATTGTCCTTAGACTATAAAAAGTGACTATAATCTCGAATAGAAAATTCATCCATCCTTTCCAACGATGAATGTCCTTCAACTCGCTCAAAATATCTATCTACCAGCATCTGTCTTAGACTTCTGCCCAACTTTCCAACATCCCAATTGCTGTGCAATAAAATCAACTATTCAACAATTTATGTGGCCAATTAAACCCTTGTCACTGAGCTGTTGTACCACAAAAATCCTCCGGATGGTAATTAAACTCTGTCACACCGAGTAAGAACACATAGATATACAAAATATTTAGTGGCGACGACACTCAATCAGACTAATTATGAGAGAGTGTCCATTATGCCAGTTAATGTGGTTATGTAATCTGTCCACATTCAGACGTCGTCCGACTCGACTCTAATCGACTTTCAATGTGAAATCGATCGTTTTGAAGCGGTAATAACACAAAAAGGATACAAAAATTAAAAAAAAAAAAAAAAATAATGGCGAACGTCCATCGGCCCGGGAGATGATTACCCTCCAAAGTAATCAATGTAATTTAATCAAACATCTAGCGCATATTTAACCTGTAATTCCATGGCAAAGAAAAACAAACCGTAAAACAATATACACACGTGCAGGTATCTACATACATATGTATGTGGCTCACCCCCAAAGTCCAACCGACCCTCGTCGGCTAAATGTGTGGCAAATCAGGGTGAAACAGGAAGAGACCGAAACAGATATAACTCTCAAAAGGCAACTATCCGCTTATAGTTAGGTAAATTAACAGTCACCACCGTAATACCCTTGACAGGATTATTTGGCAGAGCACTGCGTGTGTATGTGTTGGTAGTGTATCACACGATTGAATGGTTTGCTGCTGCTCCTTCAATGTTTGCCGATATGACCCGTATCTCTTATCATCTAAACTTTATGGCACATCTGTGGATATTCCACCCTCCTTGTAGATGTCGACTGGCTCAGTATATGTGTGTGTGTTGTCAATATTGTTTTGTATATATACAACTTCTTTTTTTTTTCCTTCGTGGCTCTGTACAAAAAGAAGGAAAAATACCAGCAAGAAAGAAATGAATGAAATAAATTCCAAAGAAACTACCCTTTGCAAGGATCGAGAGGACTACCAGAGGCAGTGATGATGGTCTGACATTTAGCTGACTATATTACATTACCGAATCATAAAACAAGAAAATTGAAGGACGCATGAGACGAAGGACCGAGGAGAAGATGTACCCAGAACAAAGGGAACCACAGGACAACAATGCACCCAAAGGATTATATTGGAAGCAAACGAATGTTCGGATTGTTAGGGTTAAGTTGGCTAAGTGAGGAGGAAGAGATTTCACCGGCCGGAGGTTGAGAACGAGTATCTATTCGAAATCTATTAACATTCAGGTGGTGATAATTTAACACCATTATACTAGTCGAAAGTTGAAGTGGTTGTTGTCGATGCATTATCACTCTTTGAAATCGGTATCGGCGTTGTAAAATAGAGTTTTGACGTTAAACAGTAATTTCTTAAGGTATGTCCATATCAAAGAACATTTGGGAAACATTTTTGTTTCTGAAAAGTTTTTAAACAAATTTTTTCGACGGGGACACAATTTTTGTTTCTGAAATATTTTTCACGAAGTTCCCCATTCGTGGTAAATAAATATTTTTGTTTCTCAAGCTGAGCGTGAAAAGGAATACTTTAATCAATAAAAAAAAAAAAAAAAAACTTGGTATGGTGAGAAAATCCTACATTTCATAAAGTTTTTCGACCTACTTACTTACTTAGGTGGCGCTACAGTTCGGGGTGAACCTGGGCCTCAACCAACAAGCCTCTCCATTTAGCTCGGTCTTTAGCTAATTACCTCAAGTTGCGCACTCCAAGTTGGTCGAGGTGCCCTTGAACTTGTGCGCGCCACCTACGGTGATGATTCCCTCTACTGCGTCGTCCCTCGGGGTTCGATTCGAAGACTCTGCGGGCCGGAGCGTTGGCGTCCATTCACTCTACATGTCCTAGCCATCTCAGACGTCCAATACGCAATTTTTTGACTAGGTCGATGTCGCTGTACAGCTCGTATAGTTCGTGATTGAATCTTCTCCTCCAAAACCCGTCAACGCAAACGGGACCGAATATCTTACGAAGAATTTTTCTCTCGAAGCGACTAAGGATATCTTCATCCTCTTTTAATAAAGTCCATGTCTTAGCGCCGTAAAGCAGGATGGGATGATCAGGGTCTTATATAGAGTCTCCTCAGTTGTTCGAGATAGGGCTTTACTGTTGAATTGCCTCATTAGCCCAAAAAACAGCGATTGGCAAGAGTTATTCTTCGCTTGATTTCTGCACTGATGTTGTGTGTAGAATTTATAGCAGAGCCAAGGTAGACAAAGTCCCTTAATACCTCGAAGTTATAGCTGCCCACTGTGACGTTTTGTCCAATTCGTCGGTGTTGGCTTTCCCTTCTTGTTGACAGCATATACTTGGTTTTGCCCTCGTTTATCGCTAAACCCATTTTGGCCGCTTCCGCCTCAATGCTTGCAAACAGCCCGCTGAGTTCTTCCGATAATGTCTATATCGTCGGCGTATGCAAGCAGTTGTACAGACTTGTAATAGATTGTGCCTCCGGTGTTGGCTTGTGAGTTCCGCACAATCCGTTCAAGTAAAATGTTAAACAAGTCACATGACAGCGCGTCACCTTGTCTAAAATCTTTTTTGACATCAAAGGTCTCGGTGAGGTCATTACCGACCTTGATGGAGCAGCGAGCGTTCTCCATCGTCAGCCTGCACAGACGGACAAGTTTGGCAGGGATGTCAAAACTAGATATGGCTCTATAAAGCTCTTCTCTATAGATGCTGTCATAGGCGGCCTTGAAATCGATAAAGAGGTGGTGAGTATTGATTTGGAATTCTTGGGTTTTCTCCAGGATCTGCGGAAGTGTGGAGATTTGATCGATGGCGGACTTTCCTGGCCTGAAACCGCTCTGATAGGGTCCAATCAGGCTGTTGATAAAAGGTTTCAGGCGTTCACACAATATCGCAGAAAAGATCTTGTATGCGACGTTGAGGAGACTGATGCCTCTATAATTGGCGCAGTTGAGGGGGTCTCCTTTCTTGTGGATGGGGCAAACGATGCTGAGGTTCCATTCATCAGGCATACACTTGTCTGACCAAATCTTAGAGATGAGTTGGTGTATGCACTCTACCAATTCATCCCCAGCTGCCTTGAAAAGTTCGGCCGGTAAGCCGTCAGGTCCAGCAGCCTTGTTCGATTTTAGCTTGGATATTGCTATCCTCACTTCGTTTTGGTCAGTTGGACGGAAATTTTGACTATCATCGTCTATGTTGAATGGTTCATTCTGCCTGACAGCGGTTTTCCTTTGCAGCGCCGCTTTGTATGCCTCTTGTTTTGCTGCATGCACTCGCCGGCATTCTTCGTCAAACCAGGGGTTTCGCGGTGGTAGGCGAGCGAGACCCAGCACATCAGTCGCGGCGTTTTTGATGACATGTTGGCAGCGTTGCCACTGGTATTCCGCACTTGATGCTGGCGGCAGAGAGGTGATTGAGAGATTTCGGGATACGCGTTCAGCGAAGAGTCTGGCGGTCTCTTGCGATTGTAGCTTTTCGACGTTCAATTTTCTCACAGTGATTCTTCTTTGTTGATCAGATTGGGATATCCGCATTTGTACCTTGGCTACAACGAGGTAATGATCCGAGTCTATGTTGGCTGCTCGGAAGGTCCGGACATCCAGAATACTGGAGGCATGCCTTGCGGCGATCGCAATATGGTCAATTTGGTTGATCGTTACATGATCATTGGACCGCCATGTCTGCTTATGAATATCGAGATGAGGAAACCATGTGCTTACTATGGTGACATTTCGCTCCACAGCGAAATCAATTAGCCTTAGTCCGTTATCAGACGTGGTGTCGTGTAGGCTATGCTTACCGACTGCCCTACCAAAGACGTCCTCCTTTTCTATTTTGGCGTTAAAATCGCCCAATACGATTTTAATGTCGTATTTAGGACATTGCTCGTATGTTTTGTCGAAGAGCTCGTAGAAACACTCTTTGGTGGCAGGGTCCTTTTGGGGCATGTCCGTGGGGGCATGAACACATATTAGGCTTATGTTAGCGAATTTAGCCTTGATCCGGATAGTCATAATACGCTCACTTACGTGTCGGAAGCTTAAGACTTCTTGCCTAAGTCTGCCGCGTATGACAAATCCGCATCCGAATAAGCGTTGCCTGTTGCCTCTGTAGCAATCACCGCAGTAGATGTCACAGTTTTTCATCCTCTTTTTGCCCGGCCCATCCCATCGCACTTCCTGGATGGCGGTAATATCTGCTTTATAGCAGTCTAGGGCCTCTGCTAGTTGTTCGGCTGCACGTGGTTTGTAAAGGGACAGAACATTCCACGTACAGATCCGAAGGTCGTTGTCCCTATTTCGTTTGCTGGGGTCGTCATTAGTTGAGTCATCCTTATCGGAGGCTTTTGGTTGTTTCGGAACCATAGATTTATTACGTGGTAGGGAAGTTACCCCGACGGCACAACCCCCAACCTGGAGGGCCAGTTCCTTAATTATTCCCCTGGGACGAGGGGCCGAGTACACCGGTGCCAGTAGTCCACTACGGGAGTATGAGCACTGCCGTTGGCCCATTAAGGGCTCCTCCGCCACCATCTCTATTCCAATGTCCTGACCAACATTGGAAATTCCTTACCGACCAAATTTAAAGTCGACTTTACTTGTATTCAGGACTGAGCGAGGAATGGAATGTAGTCGTATTTTCACGAATGGCTCAAAAACGTGTCAAGGGTCTGGCGCTGGTGTCTTCGTGGAAAATGACATCATTAGATTTCACTTCTCTTTAGACAAATATGCGTCTGTTTCCAAGCGAAAACTTATGCAATCCAAATGGCCATGAATTATGCTGTGAAGAACAGGTGCAAGGGCCGTAGTATTTGTGTCTGTAGTGACTCGTCAGGCTGCGCTTAAGGCATTGCTTAATCATTTAACCACTCCAAAAATAGTTCATGAACGTGAAAACTCTTTGGATTCGGTCGCAAGGCTGAATTCTTTGTCTCCAGTGCGCCAGGTGGCAGATTTTCGATGTTGATGTATTGAGTGCTGGTACTGTAAGCTCCTCATAATTGCTTGCTTGGCTTTGTTGGAAAAACGAGGAAATTGTAATAAAATGGGTAAACCAGGGTTTTGCTCTCTTGTACTTCAATGGACCAGTTGCGTCTGAGTATTCCAGTCGAGCGCTTCCTATCCCGACAAAAAAAAAAAACGCTTTCTTGCAAATATATTCGGCCGCAAATGAGTTACTTCAGTGGCAGTGTGTTGCTTTACATGGCACAGTGTAAAGAGCGACGCTTTTTGAACTCATGAGTTGTCCATCTCTTGCTGTAATAATTCAAAATTTCTCAGCGGTGGTAAATTGAGGGCTAAAATGGGGTACAGTGCAATTGCGGACAAATTGTCCTTTTTTGGGCTAAAAAGGGTTAAACTGACATCCCTGCATTACTCTAATGCATGTGACATTGCCTAGCCTGACGACTAGGGTTGGTTGGCTTCGTGTTCGTATTAGCGGTCTAAAGGTATGAATGCCAAAATGGTTTAATTCATTCACCATCACTGTCAAATCGTAGACAATTCTCGTTGGCATCCATAATCTTTATTTTCTTTATGATTGTAGGTGCAATGTAAGTATGTACATATGTATATATGTGCACATCCATGTACTCGTATTCATCTGTCATTAGAAGCGTATAATTTCTCTCCAGTTATTAGATACCTACATACTCTCTTCTCTTTGTAATCTAGCAAGAAAATATGTACGATGTACATACATATGTACCTACAATTAGAATGGAAAATTACCGAAAAACGTCTGTATTACGGGCACAAGGACGTACAAATAAACCCCAGCGAGGACAACAAAGGACGATGTCAAATTTGCTTTTTTTTTTTTTTTTGCCAAATCACTGACGTAAGCAGACAGTCCCATCTACGACTGTCAACGTTGGTCGTGGCGAACAAATAGCTTCGGCTATTCCCTGCAAATACCATTAATCCTTTTTATTGCTTTTCTACAATACATCCGCTCTCACACGCACACATTGACAACCGACTGAGATGATGATGGAAAAGTGCTTCTTTTCGATTTCGGATACGAAATCAGGTTCGGGTTGTTAGGTTACCTATATTTGTCACAGACCCAGAGAGCGAAATATACGGTTATTGACGATTTTATTTGAGTGGATTTGTAAACCATAAATCCAGGTCAACACACTCATTCATACAAGAACACACACACACAGATACAGGGTGACAATATTTCCCAATGTGGCATATAATTGGATTATCCACAATGTTGTGGCATTAACGATGACGGGAATTGTAATTAACACAGAAGCGGTAAGGACATGGACGACATAGTCGACTGAGTACAAATCGATGTCTAACAGAAGTCGTATTTTGAAATATTTAAGAAGATACATTTTGTAGATATTCGGCAGAGTAAGCATTTAGTGATTCAATGAATGATTGCAAGTCACTTATCTCGTAAGGGTTCTTATGGGATGTATTGCAAAGGTAAGATTATAGCGCGACGCGCTGTCGTTAGATGGTGTTAGATTTTATTCTACCGAAGTTCAATTGTTAAAGGGCGATCTGTTGGCTAGAAATGCATCTTTCAAGGGAAAATTGACATCAATTGTGTGCAATCCTTAAACACGAATAACATGACAAATTTCAACTCCAAGTATTGGGTTATAAAATTTCCTTTTACGCTTACCTGGAACAGAACAAGTGTACACATTCCTAGAATTCCACTGACAGATACGCCCTCCTTATGTTTTTTATTACGTAGGTTCCTGTGATGGCTGAATTGTACTACCTAACTCAGAGCAGCGCTGTGGAAGAAACTCCTAATCTATGATGCAGACAGACCAAATGTAGGTTGAGGTCCTAAGAACGAATGCGACATGATGGACTCGGCTTCTTTTTCTTTATAACCACACATTGCCAATGTGTTTGTTAGCCCCTAAGGGTATTTTTTTGGTTAGACGGTTGAAATTTTTAAATAATATTGCCCGACTGGTTCAAATTGCCGTGAAGCATTTCGAAACGAGGTGTGCTCCAGTCTTATGTGTTCTTACTCACTTAAGTGGCGCCACAATTAGGGGTGAATCTGCGCCTTCACCAACAAGCCTCTCCATTTAGCTCGGTCTTTAGCTAATTTCCTCCAGTTGCGCACTCCAAGTTGGTCGAGGTCCCCCTGAACTTGTGCGCGCCACCTACGGTGAGAAGGCCCTCTACAGCGTCGTCCCTCTGGGTTAGATTCGAAGACTCTGCTGACCGGAGCGCTACACTCTACATGTCCTAGCCATTTCATATGTCCAATACGCAGTTTTTTTAATTAGGTCTATGTCGCTGTCTTAGGTTTTGGGCTCGGTCGTATTTGCAGCTTTTGTCAATTCTGTTGGAGCTGCTTCTAGTCTCCACAGTGTCAATAACTGCGGTCCGCATATCCTCCGTACTTAGCATCTGTTTGGTAATGGTGTACTCAATGAGTTTGGCTATTATTCTTGATGACTTTAGAGTTGTCTGACTATGGATGTCATCACTCATGACTTCGAATCTAATCCCGAGGGACGACGCAGTAGAGGGAATAATCGCCGTAGGTGGCGCGCACAAGTTCAAGGGGACCTCGACCAACTTGGATTGCGCAACTGGAGACAATTAGCTAAAGACCGAGCTAAATGGAGAGGCTTGTTGGTTGAGGCCCAGGTTCACCCCGAACTGTAGCGCCACCTAAGTAAGTAAGTACACCATCTCCACTCCACAGATACACTCATAGAAGAGTATCTGCTCTCAGAATCACAACAGTAAGTAAAGATAGGGGGCAAAAGGATCTCGAGAGCTGCATGGGCTCTGCTGAAGATGCAAGCAATATCGAATCGTTTCTAACCTTCTGAAAAACAAATGACATCTTCACAGAAAATTTGCTCGGCTTCTAAGCCCAAAAGGCACAGCCAAGGCCATGACTTCACTGTTGAGTAGTGTTGGACTTGAACTCCCTAATATCTGCTCTGCAAAACTCTTTAAACGGGAGAAATTTTTCGAATTATTCTCTCTGTAGACTAAAATTCGACTTCGCACTTAGATAGAAATGATTTTATAGTCAACCCACACTTGACAACATAGTCCTCCAGCAGCTCCAACTCTACATTATCCATTCCAGTCAACGAAGTTAAAAAATGCGGCGAAGATACATCAAAGTGGAATATTCCTCTTTTTAGACAACCTCTGAGCAGACAGGAGAGGTTGAATTGTTCAGAAAAGTGGTATATCCGATGCTCCACCCCATGACTTGTAACCACCAAGAGTATGTAACGATTTCCTACGTAGCCTACGTATCGTAGCGACGTCTCCAAAACTCAGTCGGGGAAATGTGAAATTTTCACGAAGCATGACATATCTGGGTGAACTTTAGCACATATATATTAAACCGGGTGAGGCCTCTCTTGTTAACCTTATTGTTTGGCTGAATGATGCATCTCAGAAGTTTAGCAAGAGCCCCTCAGAACGAGGACATGCGGCGAATGAAATTTCTCAATGGAATCAACGCTGGCGTCTTCAGGTCAGCGGTTAGGTTGTTTGAGCTGTTTCGACATACGAGTATTTGGAGCTGAGAATTTCAACACTGGATCATGACGTGAATGGTGGCGAATAAATCCAAAATAGGCCAACAGCAGCGCTCATATCCCCGAAGTGGGTTACTGGCATCGATGTATCCAGTTCCTCATCCTAGAAGTCACAAAGAAAGATCTGTCACTCAAAGTTGGGTATTGTACCTTGCATCGGGCTAACTTCGTCTCGATAAAAAAAAAATTGCAGCAACTTGAAGCAACCTCAAGCCATCGATAAGGATGTCAAGTGTCAACACTGAGGATGACCCTGGCAAACGAAAAAAAGGCAACGATTGGAATGCTAGTCCCTCTACAAACCAAACAACTGGCGGAGGCCCTAGACTACTGCTCACCACAGTTCAAGAAGTGCGACGGGGTGGACTGGACAAAAAAAGGATGAGAAACTGCAACATCTTTTAGGGCGATTGCTACCGACGATTAAGGCAGCATCTACTCGGCAGCGGATTTGCCATTAGAGGCAGACTTAGACTAGAAGTCTTAAGTCATGCGTCATGCGGTCATGCGTGGAATAATGACGCCAGCAGCAAGTTCCTGGACAGGTATGAGCAATTAAGTGAAAATTGCTCTTAGCAAACTAGGTGAAATGGAGGACAGTTTTGGTAGCGCAGTAGGAAAGCACAACCTGCACCACATAATCCACAAGGTAACATGGCTCTCCTTTTTGATCGAAGAACGATCAACCAAGGCACTCGTTCAGTATATTGGATGCCCGGACATTCCAAGCTAACATAGAATCGATACGCATACGAATATCCAAAACAGACGAAAGTCAACAAAATACTGCGAGAAGCCAATTGAGTATCTCTAAATTTACAACAAAGTCCTATGCCACCAGAAGTGAATGCAGAAGACCAGTGCCAGTGCCAGGGCGCCGTGGCGTAAGTGGTTAGCGTGTCGGATCACTACGCATGAGGTTCCAAGTTCGAATCACAGAAAATACCAAAAAGTTTTTTTCACGGTCCCACCTCTCGCGAGCGTCTGCCAAACATCCGAGAGTATTGTTGTCACGAAAAAGCTTCTCAAGTTGCCGTTCGGATTCGGCATTAAAACTCCCTTCCATTCGTGTGAAAAATATAACGCACACAACATGAGTGGTTGCGAGAAGCTAGGCCCTGGTACTTTAAAGAGCTGTTGCGCCAAGTATTTGTTTTTTTTTTTGTGCCAACATTACCAACAATCCAATAAAAATGCTGCTTCTGATGTGCTGGAAACCACAATGAAACCCCAGGTTTGATGAAAAATGTCGCCAAGCACATACAGCAAAATAAGAGCCACACAAAGCAGCATTGCATAGCTGGACCATAGCTACTCGTGATCTCTACGACTGGAGAAGAAAGAAGGAACATGATATCCTAGGCATCGCGTATAATATCTGATCTACGGTTTTGTGTGTCCATATCAGTTCGAGTACAGTCCAGGAAAACCCACCAATGTCCCAATATTCACACTAAGGCCGATCTTGGGGAAGATCGCCGAATTGAAAATCGATACCCACCATAATTTCAGCGATTTTAAGGTCATCTATGACAGCGTCTATTGAGACGAGCTATACGAAGTCATATTTAGTCCTTTATTAGCACAATGGACCCGTGTTGGTCTAAGTGAGCAGTGACTTACGCCACAAGGCACCCATCCACTTGACCTAACCCAGCCTCGGTTTTGCCGCCTATCCAGGATGACGATGCTGAAATCACACTGCTCCATTAAGGTCGGCAATAAGACCTACTGTGTTAACAAAGGCTTTAGACAACTCTACGTTATGTGATGCGATTTTCTCAACATTATCCCTGGCAGAATTGTCCAAAGCTCACAAGCCAACATTAGAGGTACAATCTATCAAAAGTCTGTACAACGTACAACAATTCGCATACGGAAAGTAATTTCAACTACATACGAGTATTTAACTTGGTGTGCACATCTGGGGACAGCAGGCTTGAGGGACTTGTTGTTTGATGATCACATCCACCCCGGACTGTAGCGCCACCTTAATTAGTATAAGTCCTCTTTTAAATCGTAAGGATATGGAATTTCTGAGAACAGATAAAAGAAATCATACCCGATAGCAGAAAATAGAAAATGCAAGTTGTCTTCGGTTAGCCAGGACACCATCCACCATGTAAGGAAAACCTAGCAATCTCCCGAGTTTCGAACCACAAATAGTAAAATCTTCCTCTTCCGCTTCACACTTATTAGCTTTCTTTGTACTAACCTTGGCTAAACATTAAACAGATCCGCATCTCATTACCGCTTCTCGAGATCGCAGGAAAATTTTCTACCTACTTAGTGAAGAACATCTTCAAAACGAACTGTCGAGTGGCTGGCTATCTGCCCAACGCTTACAAGGTCTCCCTCCGTTCAGCCAGTTGAGCCACAATATCGCATTTAATTTTTGCACTTTCCCAAGAGTACTCATAAACCCATCGCCCACAGAACTGTCCACGACACAACAAAACTATCAATTTAACGTCGACGACAATAAAAATCAATCACTTTTGCGCGTGCATGCGCGTCTAAATATTTTTGGAACAACCAATCCGCGCAGTCAGATGAGTCGTCGGCATATAATCCATCTAGAGATCCATCCTCATCGCAGCCGCAGAGTGAGTGATATTTTATGTTTTAAATGTTACTGCAGCGCATTGGCCTCAAACGATGATGGTTACTAAATCAGCAGAAGCGGCAAACGACCGACATCAGCGCAGAAGCGCACTCAGTCGTCGTCGCGTAGTCGTCATCCTCATCTCTGAGCATTTATTTGTCCGCAATGCAATTACTAGATGCATCGCCAAGTGCAACAAGTAAAAACCAAATCAATGGCTCTTAACTGCTTTTTGCGGTTATGACCATCGAGTTTAATGGTTTATGTGTCGTCGTCGTCGTCGTAGTAGTAGTCTCCCCATCTCCTCGACGAGGACGCGACGACGACGATGAGCGAGTGTCTTGCGCGCAAAGGATGGGTTTCCAATTATTTGCAATTTATCAAGTTGAGAAAGGACAAAAGATACGAAAAACTCGACCGACAGACAAACCAGCGAACACGAAGGCAAAAAGAAATACAAGAGGCTTTAATTTATTTCAGGTAATTACCGAGCGCAGTACCTACATTCGGATACATGTGCCTCTGTGTGCGGAGGACGACATCTAATGGATTCATGCGCGTGGTTTGGTGTGCAGACAAAGAGTAAGGTGGCTTTTATTGCGGTCATTACCGAGAGCAGCCCTATTTCTGAATGAGAACGGACAATTGCGGTCGAGATTACAAAGTGTCAGCGATGTAACAATGTCACAGGGAGTTACCCATTTGTAACACGGTAGCTTCAGCTGTCATACTCTTCAAGTTCAGATGAATCGATTCCAATCTGAGTAGAAAAGCTCAGCAACTCAAGCAATAAATGAGTTCAAACATGTTTCAATCTAAATATAGGTAAGCGAATCAGCATCCTAAACATACGACTATGTAGAAGCACGGCTTCGCGTTCGATGGTCGTCATGTATTCTTGTTTTTTTTTTTTTTTTTTTTTTTCTATTCCGCGACGGTGACTGAATTTTTGTGTCGAATTCGATTGTTCGAGTGTACACAAGCGATTAACGGTGGGGTGACAATTAATTGAGGGAAATGCTCTTCAGATTTGTATGCGTTTTACGGACCGTTTTAGACGATATTGACATGGAATTGGATGTGGCATTCGATTCGATACACTTTTACAATTCAAACGTGGAAATGGGAAACGGACAGGGCGGGGGAAAGCTGTGACCGATGAAGTGAAAAACATTTTCATTTCTATTTCAGAATCTACTTCAACAGCAGGTGCAATCAAAGCGTGTATGGTGTTGATTCTTATTCGGGGGTTCTACATTTTTCCATCATCGGTTGATGAAGGCTTTACCTTCAGGTAGATCTTTAGACACTTACTTTCACTGACACTGTAAAGTACTAGAGCCACATGAATGATTCCAAAAGCAAGTACAAGCAATTTAACAATGGCGTAACGCAGGGATCCGTACTCGCCCCATTGCTCTTCGACCTGTACATTCATGACATATGATGAACGCAGTCCAGAATGTATGAATTTGCAGGTGGTCCATCCGTAACCATACAACATGAATAAGTGAATACTGGTGAAGATGTCCTGAGCCGAGACCTTGAAGTCTGAGGCATGTACAGTATTGGAAACTTACTTATAGCCTAAGTAAGACAGAATCAGCCGTTTTGTACCTAGACATTTGCCACTCTGTTTTGCACCATAATAACAACCTCAAATAGATGGGAGTAACATTAAATAGGTCCACCTTCCCCAAGTATCTTCAAAACACTGCTGCCTACGGCGTGGTCTGGAGACAAGGATCGATGAACAAATCCCAGCGCATAATACCCTGCAAATCCACACACAAAATAATAAACAATAGATAAAACAACGTATCTCCACAATATAATTGGGTAACGAGGAAACCTTACCGGAGCTACTTCGACATATTTGAAGCTGAGGTCTGTAAGGATTTTCAATACTACATCAGGGTATTGAAAAAGAGATGGTGGCGGATGAACCCTTAATGGGCCAACGGCAGCGCTCATATCCCCGAAGTGGGTTACTGACATCGGTGTATCCGGCCCCTCGTCCTAGGGGTTGCTTAAAAAGGATCTGGTCCTCCAGGTTGGGGGTTGTGCCGTCGGGTTAACTTCCCTACCACGTAAAAAACCTTCGGTTACGAAGCAACCTCGGATACGGATGAATTTACTGTTGACGACCCAAGCAAACGTAAAAAGGACAACGATCTTCATGTCTGCACGTGGAATGTTAGGTCCCTCTACAAACCACGTGCAGCCGAACAACTTGCCGAGGCCCTAGAGTGTCTCAAAGCAGACATTACCGCCATCCAAGAAGTGCGATGGGATGGGCCGGGCAAAAGGAGTATGAAAAACTGCGACATCTACTACGGCAATTGCTACAGACAAAAAGGACAGCGTCTATTCGGGTGCGGATTTGTTATTGGAGGCAGACTTAGGCAAGAAGTCTTGAGTTTCCGGCATGTGAACGAGCGCCTCATGACTATCCGTATCAAGGCTAAATTTGCCAACATTAGCCTAATATGCGCTCACGCCCCTCATGAGGAGAAGGACGACGCGACAAAGGACGACTTCTACCAGCTCTTGGACAAGACGTATGAGCAATGCCCTAGCCACGACGTTAAAATTATCCTAGGTGATTTTAACGCAAAGCTAGGAAGAGAGGACGTCTTTAGTAGCGTGGTCGGAAAGCACAGCCTGCACGACAACACATCCGACAACGGACTCAGGCTAATCGACTTTGCAGCGGGGCGAAACTTTGTCGTAGCTAGTACGCGGTTCCCACGTCTCGATATTCACAAAGGAACATGGCTCTCCTTTGATCGAAAAACTGTCAACCAAATCGATCACATTGCGATCGACGCAAGGCACTCTTCCAGTATTCTGGGTGTCCGGAGTTTCCGAGGAGCCAACGTGGACTCGGATCACTACCTAATTGTAGCCAAGGTACGGATGCGGATATCCAGAACGGAGCGAAACCAACGAAATGCTGTGAGGAAATTTGACGTCGAAAAGATACAATCGCAAGAGACTGCCAGAACCTTTGCCGATCGTGTTTCTTCTAATCTCAATCTAAGTCCTATGCCGCAAGCAGCAAATGCGGAAGACCAGTGGCAGCGTTGCCAACAAGCCATCAGAGATGCCGCCTCTGATGTACTGGGTTTCTCTCGCCCACCACAACGAAACCCCTGGTTTGATGAGGAATGCCGGCCAGTACATGCAGCAAAACAAGAGGCGTACAAAGCGGCGCTGCATAGAAGGACTAGAGCTGCTTACGAGCTCTACGTGCGCAGGAGAAAAGAGTAACATCGACTTCTCAGAAAGAAGAAAAAGGAGCATGAGAAGTGCTCGATCGAGGAGATTGAGAGACTTTATTGCAGGAGAACATGCCAGGGTTTCAAAGCCAGAACGGAAGCCTGCAGGGACGAAAATGGCACATAGTAGTGGAATCGCAGTCGGTGCTGAGGATATAGAAGGAACACTTCTGCAGACTGTTAAACGGCGATGATGACCAATATTCCGCTGTCAGGCAGAATGAGCCATTCAACAGTGACGATGGCAGTCAAGATTCTCGTCAACCCGATCAGAATGAAGTGAGGATAGCGATATCTTAACTTAAATCCAACAAAGCTGCTGGAGCCGACGGCCTTGCCGCTGAACTTTTCAAGGCAGGAGGAGATGAGTTGGTAAGGAGCATGCACCAACTCATCTGTAAAATCTGGTCGGACGAAAGTATGCCCGATGAATGGAACCTCAGCATCGTTTGCCCGATCCTGAAGAAAGGAAACCCTCTGAACTGCGCCAATTGCAGAGGTATAAGTCTCCTCAACATCGCATATAAAATCCCGTCTGCCGTATTATGTGAACGCCTAAAACCGATCGTCAACAACCTGATAGGTCCTTATCAGTGCGGTTTCAGGCCTGGAAAGTCCACCATTGACCAAATATTCACACTACGGCAGGTCTTGGAAAAAACCCATGAATATAAAATCGATACGCACCACCTCTTCATCGATTTCAAAGTTGCCTATGATAGCGTGTATAGAGACGAGTTATACAGAGCCATGTCTAGTCGTGGCATCCCTGCCAAGTTCATCCGTTTGTGCAGAATGACGATGGAGAACTCTCGCTGCTCCATCAAAGTCGGTAAGAACATCACCGAACCGTTCGATGTCAGGAAAGGTCTTAGACTAGGTGACGCGCTATCATGCGATCTCTTTAACATAGTACTTGAGAGAATTGTACGAAACTCACAAGCCAACACCGGAGGTACAATCTTTTACAAGTCTGTACAACTACTCGCTTATGCTGATGACACTGACATAATCGGAAGAACTCAGCGGGCCGTCAATGGGGAATTTACGAGTATTGAGATCGAGGCAGCAAAGATGGGTCTAGCGGTCAATGAAAGCAAAACAAAATATATGCTGTCTACAAAAAAGGACTCCCAACATCGGCGTCTTGGACAGAACGCCACAATAGACAGATATAATTTTGAGGTAGTAAAGGATTTTGTCTACCTAGG
This sequence comes from Brachypalpus laphriformis, assembly GCA_945910035.1. Taxonomy (NCBI): domain Eukaryota; kingdom Metazoa; phylum Arthropoda; class Insecta; order Diptera; family Syrphidae; genus Brachypalpus; species Brachypalpus laphriformis. Next base: position 110,599,635 of record OX246753.1, on the reverse strand, counting down.
CTCTATGGTCAGCTCCGCAAATGACATCAGTAGGGAGATCACACGGCGAATTACTCTTGCTAATCGGTGTTTCTATGGGCTAAAACGGCAATTGAGTAGTAAAGCTCTATCTCGAACTACTAAGGTAACTCTTTATAAGACTCTAATCATCCCAGTCCTGCTGTATGGCGCAGAGGCATGGGCTTTGACAAAACCGGATGAGGATGCCCTTGGTTATTTCGAGAGAAAAGTTCTTCGAGCAATCTTTGGTCCCGTCTGCATAGACGTTGAGTGGAGGAGAAGGTACAATGCCGAACTATACGGCCTGTACAAGGACATCGACTTAGCCAGAAGAGTTCACATACAGCGACTAAGATGGCTGGGTCATTTAGAGCGGATGGAGCCCAACGTTCCCGCTAAGAAAGTTTTCGAATCCACCCCGGACGGACGGCGCAGTAGAGGACGACCTCGCGGTAGGTGGCGCAAACAAGTGGAGGGGGACCTCAACCAACTTGGCGTGCGCAACTGGAGGCAGCTGGCTCGTAACCGTGCTGGCTGGAGAGGTTTGTTGGTTGAGGCCCAGGTCCACACTGGACTGTAGCGCCATTTAAGTAAGTAAGTAATGTTCCTGCAGTCTCATCTGCTCAAAGAGCTCGCGAGCAGCACTCCGCAACACTTTTGTTTTCCTGCGCGTGGTTCCTTGGCAAAAATAAAGGATTTCTTGGCGGTAGTCTGCTGAAACCCAGCACATCAGTTGCAACCAAAGATTGTCGCAGCCAAATTTTGTTGCATTAATTTTTCATTGTTGTGGCGTTTGAGATATCTCCATTTGTAGCTGGGTGCAACAATGTAGTTGTCCGAACCTATGTTTGCTGATCGGAAGGTACTGGAGGCGAATCTTGCGTCGATCGTCACACAGTCAATTTGGTTGACGGTTTGCTGAACAAAGGGCAGCCATGTATTAAGATATTAGGGCTTCCCTCATTCTTTTCTGCAATTTCATTCGAAAGGAGTGGGTACTATACTATACTAGGTTCTTGTACGGGCGTGGTAGCTGTTATAACTTTATGCAAGCCTCCCCACTCGTTTTTTATCCTCCTGCTACGTAGCATGATTAGGATCCAGTTTATGACCAGGAGAGCGATATTTTTCCTGATTATAGCCTTTTTGATAGCCTCATAGGAAGTGTTGTCGAAAGCTCCCTGTATATCTATGAAGCCATATAGGGCTGTTTCTTTGGCAGCTAGTGAATTTTTAATCAATAGCGTTAAGCTGTGAATAGCTATTTCCATAGACTTCTCAGGTTGATAGGCAAATTGATTTGCATGCAGAGTATCATGTACAATATAAGGAAATTTTCCCTTATATGATGATCGACAATTTTCTCTATCGTTTTTAGAAGAAAGGAACTGAGGCTAATGGGGCGGATTCAGGCGATTGCTCCGCCTGCTTTGTCGCCTTTGGAATGAAGACCATCTTAACCTCCTTCCAACTTTTTGGTATATAGCTTAGTGTAAGGCTGGATCGGAAAATTCTTATAAGGGTGGGAATTAACAGGTTTTGCCCTTTCGTAAAAGGCAGGGTAATATGCCATCTACACCTGGTGATTTAAATGAGCTAAAATTGTATAAAGCCATCTATAAAGGGTGAGCCAACAGCTAGTGTGGAAGTTTTGATTAAATTAAACACACATTTATTGCGAAATCAATACAAATACAAATACAAATATTTGGCGCAACAGCTTTTTAAAGTGCCAGGGCCTAGCTTCCCTACAATTTTAATGCCGAATCCGAACGGCGATTTGAGAAGCTTTTTCGTGACAACAATACTCTCGGATGTTTGTCAGACGCTCGCGAGAGGTGGGACCGTGAAAAAACTTTTTGGTATTTTCTGGGATTCGAACTTGGAACCTCATGCGTAGTGATCCGACACACTAACCACTTACGCCACGGCGCCCACATTGTGAAATCAATATAGAAGTTTATTGACTAATGAAGCTCGATCCATGAATGAATGGAACACAACATCGTTCATGTGACCACCACTTCTTCTGTTGCAAGCGACCATCCGAAGGTCAAAATTATCAACGACTTTTTGAAAAATAATCAATGGCCGCAATTTCAGTTCGGATGTTATGTTTGAGATCCTGAATTGTCGCTGGGTTATTGGCGTAGACCTTACTCTTCAAATAACCCCACAGGAAGAAGTCTAAGGGTGTCAAATCGCATGACCTTGGAGGCCAATCAACTTCTCCTCTAACCGAAATATTGATTGATCGATGGCTTGTGTGGGCGGCAGCACCATCCCGTTGAAAGCAGAGATCGTAGATGGTCCAAAAGCTTCAATTGTTGTGTAATTTGTATTTTATAGGCGTGCAAATGAAGATCAGCTTTTAAAATTCGCCGCCGTAAGGTGCCATAAGTGAGGCCCAATTGTTGACTTCGGCGATGAATTGAGGTGCCTGGCTGGTTTTGAACACTTTCACTCACAGTGGTTATGTTTTGGCGTGTACGTGCTGGCCGAGCATGCTCATATGGAGTTTGACCCGATACCGAACCAGTTTCTTCATAACGCTTTACCATTGCACAAATTCCAGACTCACCAGGACGATTATGTTGACCGAAAAATTCACGAATCTTACGAAACGTTACTTTTACAGATCGCCCATTTTCGCAATAAGATTGAATAACAAAAATGCGTTGTTGCGTGGTAAACGACTAGATGACTAAAATTGTCAAAGAAAGTACTTGACATCTGTTAAAAAGATCAACCACATTGAATTCAGCAAATGACAGTAATTGATAGCCAACATCCACACCATCTGTTGGCACACCCTTTAGTCTCGTGTAGAAGCGATGAGAACGTCGTTCCTGAGGTGTTCTGGGAAGACAGCACAATCGGACCTGCAGCCTGGGAAGTGAGTATCGAGTAAGACCTGACAGGTCTCCTCAGGACTGCTGGTGAATTCTCCACTTTGTTTCTTTAGGGAGGCAAGGTGCTTGGAGTGACTCTGGGCTAGGTTCTTCTGAAGCAGAGCCGCAGCAGGGAAGCTTTAAATGCGTTCACAGTGAGTTCTCCAAGATTCGCGTTTAGCTTTCTCAAATATTCTTCTTTGTTATATGTTGTTAAAGTTTCTTTGTAAAGACACCATTCGCCATTGCCTTTAGCTCTATTGAATAACTTTCTAGCTTCACGTCTAAGTGACTAAAGACGCCACCATGGGGCATCGCGGCTGGTATTTATCTTTGTATCGGCACAACTGCCTTCGTAAGCGGCAGAGTGGGTAAAAGGAGTGCGTTACGCATCAATGTAGTTAGTACATAATATTTTAAGAGTGCAGAGCTGTTGAAAGGAGTACGGAATTCTCTGAAGGACCTTATTTCAAAGTCATTTCGAGTCTGATACCGGATTCTTAATTAAATTCGCTTCCATCAACCTCAAATTCGTGAACCTCCCGCGGTAAAATAAGAGACTACCACTACAGCATTTATCAAAACAAAAAAAAAATCTGGGGGATCGCTGTTAGCCCTTGTCTAGATGTACATCTAAAAGATATCTTCTGACTTTTTATCGATTCTACTTCATCGAAAGTATGCTCACATCAATCGAAACACGTCTGGTGAATCACATTTCATCTAGAACCTTAATGTGGCATTGGATTTACCAAAAAACAAACATTATCCAACCAAAGTCCCTCGTTTCGACATAGCACATCCATCCATACTACACAGTTCGTCTTCTTGCCTTTTTTTTCTGTTCTCTTCTGTTTAGACAAACAAATGATTCATTTAACGTGCTAAGTATCATTTTATGCATTTTAATTATTTCCCAAACAACCTAAGCACGAGAAACAACAACAAAGTCCCGCCACCGCCACACTACTTCTCACCGCACACCAAAAAAGCAAAAAATAAACCCACAGACGTCAGATATAAGCGAGAAACATAAAAGATACAAAAGAATCTATGAAATACCGCTCTATAAAAAGTATAAAATGTTCAGTGTGTGTGCGAGAAGAGCGGCATATTTCGAAAGAGAGCACCGTTTAAGAGAGTCTCTCAACGACGAGGAGAGCGATTCTAAGGTTAATTGACCCAAAATCATGAACCCAAACAAAACGAAAGAGACTTGCTCGTCGTTTTGTGCATTTCAACAGTTAGATACGATGGGGGATTGTGCCTGTGTGCCACATACACTCTGATAGAACTACGGGTTAGGGAGCGGGGTGTGTGTTGCGAGATCGTGGCGGTGTGGTGCTTATGTTTTGCTAAGGTTTATGGAAATTATGTTGATTCGTGTTGTTGGGATTCTAAAGTCACCGCTTCGCTCGTCACACACTCGCTGTAGATACACACATACACGCCCAGAGATACACAGATACGAAAAGTATATTTTTTTTCTTTATTTTTGTTTTATGGGATATAATGATGTTATGCTACTTTGTGGATTTGTAAATTAATCGTATGCTGTAACAATATCAAGTGCTGTGTCGGGGGGGGCACACAGGAACATCAGGGTTCGGGGCTGCTAGTGGGTGTAAGATTAAGTAATTAATTTTAATTTTAATGGTCGAGCAAATGCTTAGGTGAAATTGTTAAATTGACTTGAGCCAGAGAGAGAGTGTGTGAGGCGTATGGGAGGCGATTTATTGGGACTGCTGCAGCAGTTGTGATGTGTGCCAGGAAATGTGCCTTCTATTTTATAATTGTTGTAGATATGGGGTGGATCTGAGCACATTTGTCACTCTTTTAAGAAAAAAAAAATCTCGTAAAACTACTAGTAGTAGGAACACTCTGAATAGAGATAAGCCGCCGCCGAATGTATCTGAAAGGCGATAATACAAAAATAAAATGGCTTCGGTGACGGAGTGCAGGGTCTGAGAATTGTGTGTGAAAAAAAAATCCCCTCGTTAAAGACTAGGCTTGATAAGTACATACGTATCATGAGGTGACGAATAGGTTTCGATGAAGAATTTGCTCAAATGATGAAAGTCTGAAGTCACGAAGGCAACAAAAATTTCGTCAAGTGCGAGTGTTTGTTCGCACAAAGAGGGATTCCGTCAGAAGCAACACATTATTCCAAAGAAAAGAAGGCAACCCGTTCTGCCATTCAATTTCTCCTGAATCATTGAACCGATTTCGGCGGAATTTTTTTCCATTATTAGAAGACGTTTCTGAAAAGTGCTGCGATGTACATATATATTTCAGAATATCTCTTCCAGAGCGGTTAACAGAATACAAAACTCAATAGGTTGGGTTAGATTAGGTTGACCTGTAAAGGCCAATTGTGATGCCATGAATCTACCGTTAGACCACTCAGGAACTTAATAAAACTTGAGCTTTTGATAAAGCGATGAATGCTCATGACGCCTAAGGATGACAAGTCGCCGAGGTTATTAAGGAAGGGGGCCTATAGATGAAGCATTTATTTGCGCGATAGGGCTCCTTCCTCCTCCTCCTCGTCCCTACAGCTCTTGCTCTTGCGCTGATACACATGCATGCAGATCTTTGCTCCTTAGCTAGTTGAGTGAGGTGGACAACTCTATCAAGAGTAGACCACCATACGATCACGCCATAGAGTAGTATAGGCCTGATAACGGACACGTACAGCATCTATTTTACAGGAATAGAGAGCTACATTGGCTTTTCAGCTCAGTTTTCTGTCCAAAATAAGACCCAAGTCAATTTTCAATGAAGACGAGACTGGTGTCATTTATCATAGGAGGGTATATATATTTTTCTTTTTTTCCGAGTGTAGGTGAAAAATCTTCCATAGACACTATGAGAATAGGAAACGCGTGCTCATGGTAGTGTCCGATTCTTACTAACCAAAAAAACACCTTACTTACTTACTTAGGTGGCGCTACAGTTCGGGGTGAACCTGGGCCTCAACCAACAAGCCTCTCCATTTAGCTTGGTCTTTAGCTAGTTGCCTCCAGTTGCGCACTCCAAGTTTGTCGAGGTCCCCTTGAACTTGTGCGCGCCACCTACGGCGATGATTCCCTCTACTGCGTCGTCCCTCGGGGTTAGATTCGAAGACTCTGCGGGCCGGAGCGTTGGTGTCCATTCGCTCTACATGTCCTAGCCATCTCAGACGTCCAATACGCTGTTTTTTGACTAGGTCGATGTCGATGTACAGCTCGTATAGTTCGTTATTGAATCTTCTGCTCCAAAACCCGTCAACGCAAACGGGACCGAATATCTTACGAATAATTTTTCTCTCGAAGCGACCAAGGATATCTTCATCCTCTTTTAATAAAGTCCATGTTTTAGCGCCATAAAGCAGGACTGGGATGATCAGGGTCTTATACAGAGTCTCCTTAGTTGTTCGAGATAGGGCTTTACTGTTGAATTGCCTTATAAGCCAAAACAAAAAAACAGCGATTGGCAAGAGTTATTCTTCGCTTGATTTCTGCGCTGATCTTGTTTGTAGAATTTATAGCAGAGCCAAGGTAGACAAAGTCCCTTACTACCTCGAAGTTATAGCTGCCCACTGTGAAGTTCTGTCCAATTCGTCGTTGTTGGCTTTCCCTTCTTGTTGACAGCATATACTTGGTTTTGCCCTCGTTTATCGCTAAACCCATTTTGGCCGCTTCCGCCTCAATGCTTGCAAACGCACCGGTGACAGCCCGCTGAGTTCTTCCGATAATGTCTATATCGTCGGCGTATGCAAGCAGTTGTACAGACTTGTAATAGATTGTGCCTCCGGTGTTGGCTTGTGAGTTACGCACAATCCGTTCAAGTATAATATTGAACAAGTCACATGACAGCGCGTCACCTTGTCTAAAACCTTTTATGACATCAAAGGTCTCGGTGAGGTCATTACCGAGCTTGATGGAGCAGCGAGCGTTCTCCATCGTCAGCCTGCACAGACGGACAAGTTTGGCAGGGATGTCAAAACTAGACATGGCTCTATAAAGCTCTTCTCTATAGATGCTGTCATAGGCGGCCTTGAAATCGATAAAGAGGTGGTTAGTATCGATTTGGAATTCTTGGGTTTTCTCCAGGATCTGCCGAAGTGTGAAGATTATATCGATGGTGGACTTTCCTGGCCTGAAACCGCACTGATAGGGTCCAATCAGGCTGTTGGTAAAAGGTTTCAGGCGTTCACACAATATCGCAGAAAAGATCTTGTATGTGATGTTGAGGAGACTGATGCCTCTATAATTGGCGCAGTTGAGGGGGTCTCCTTTCTTGTGGATCGGGCAAAACGATGCTGAGGTTCCATTCATCAGGCATACACTCGTCTGACCAAATCTTAGAGATGAGTTGGTGTATGCACTATACCAATTCATCCCCAGCTGCCTTGAAAAGTTCGGCCGGTAAGCCGTTAGGTCCATGTTGGATTTTAGCTTGGATATTGCTATCCTCACTTCGGTTTTGGTCAGGTGGACGGAAATTTTGACTATCATCGTCTATGTTGAATGGTTCATGGTTCGTTCTGCCTGACAGCGGGATGTTGGTCTTCGTCGCCGTTATACAGTCTGCAGAAGTAGTTTTTCCATATTCTCAGCACCGACTGTGATTCTACTACGAGGTTTCCATTTTCATCTCTACAGGTTTCTGTACGGGTATTACTTCTCTGACACGTTCTTTTTACCTTTTGGTAAAACTTCCGTACATTGTTCCTGGAGTATAAACTCTCGATATTCTCAAACGCGCGCTTCTCATGCTCTTTCTTCTTCTTTTGGAGAAGCCGATGTTCTTTCAGTCTCTTTGCTCGTAGAGCTCACGAGCAGCTCTCGTTTTCCTTTGCAGCGCCGCCTTGTATGCCTCTTGTTTTGCTGCATGCACTCGCCGACATTCTTCGTCAAACCAGGGGTTTCGCGGTGGTGGGCGAGCGAGACCCAGCACATCAGTCGCGGCGTTTCTGATGGAATGTTGGCAGCGTTGTCACTGGTATTCGACACTTGATGCTGGCGGCATAGGGGTGATTGAGAGATTTCGGGATACGCGTTCAGCGAAGAGTCTGGCGGTCTCTTGCGATTGTAGCTTTTCGACGTTAAATTTTCTCACAGTGATTCTTCTTTGTTGCTCAGATTGGGATATCCGCATTTGTACCTTGGCTACAACAAGGTAATGATCCGAGTCTATGTTGGCCGCTCGGAAGGTCCGGGCATCCAGAATACTGGAGGCATGCCTTGCGTCGATCGCAATATGGTCAATTTGGTTGATCGTTACATGATCATTGGACCGCCATGTCTGCTTATGAATATCGAGATGAGGAAACCATGTGCTTACTATGGTGACATTTCGCTCCACAGCGAAATCAATAAGCCTTAGTCCGTTATCAGACGTGGTGTCGTGTAGGCTATGCTTACCGACTGCCCTACCAAAGACGTCCTCCTTTTCTATTTTGGCGTTAAAATCGCCCAATACGATTTTAACGTCGTATTTAGGACATTGCTCGTATGTTTTGTCGAGGAGCTCGTAGAAACACTCTTTGGTGGCAGGGTCCTTTTCTTCCGTGGGGGCATGAACACATATTAGGCTAATGTTAGCGAATTTAGCCTTGATCCGGATAGTCATAATACGCTCGCTTACGTGTCGGAAGCTTAAGATTTCTTGCCTAAGTCTGCCGCGTATGACAAATCCGCATCCGAATAAGAGTTGCCTGTTGCCTCTGTAGCAATCACCGTAGTAGATGTCACAGTTCATCATCCTCTTTTTGCCCGGCCCATCCCATCGCACTTCCTGGATGGCGGTAATATCTGCTTTATAGCAGTCTAGGGCCTCTGCTAGTTGTTCGGCTGCACGTGGTCTGTAAAGGGACAGAACATTCCACGTACAGATCCGAAGGTCGTTGTCCTTATTTCGTTTGCTGGGGTCGTCATTAGTTGAGTCATCCTTATCCGAGGCTTTTGGTTATTTCGGAACCATCGATTTTTTACGTGGTAGGGAATTTACCCCGACGGCACAACCCCCAACCTGGAGGGCCAGTTCCTTAATTATTCCCCTAGGACGAGGGGCCGGGTGCGCCGGTGCCAGTAGTCCACTACGGGAGTATGAGCGCTGCCGTTGGCCCATTAAGGGCTCCTCCGCCACCATCTCTATTCCAATGTCCTGACCAACATTGGAAATTCCTTACCGACCTGTGATCCGAATACGTCGAGGCAGCTCGCGCAAGGTATTCACTAAGTTCAACCTAACTGGAACTATAGACGCCACCGTTGACTCCGTCTAGGGAATTCGTCCGCTGCCGCCTGGAACAGGAAGAAGTGCTCTAGTGAGAGAACACTCTTCCCCCACTCTCTCATCTGCTGCCGCCAAAAATCCTCCAAACGGGGTTGGTTACCCATTTCTTGGATTAGGGTACTATGCACCCGGCTGTCACCGCGTGGAGGTTGAGAGTAGGAATTGGTAGGCCTCAGCTGAGTGAAAACGCTTGTGTTTTCATATGATAGCATGCACTACCGTTTGACCAGCCAATTGATACTCTATCAAACATTCTATTGCTACACAGAGTCACATCAATAACTTCCCTTCGCCTTGCATCCACAAAGGTCGGTTCTGTTCCTCTGTTAATAATAGTTAGCTATTTACACATTACAAACTCGAATAAAGCTTCTCTTCTGTAGTTATCGTAGTTGCTTCTCCACACTATATTGTGCGCGTTAGCACCAATTATTAGATCTTCGCAATTGTCCTTGCAGACATATACTAGAGAGTCTATCTCTTTTGTTGGGGGAAGCTCTGGTTAGTCATACGGCAGTATGCAGACGCTATAACAAAACTGACTGCACCCGCTCTTACTCTATCTCCTATCTCTTACTACTATTCATAAGGTCAGGGGCACACAGCCCACTTTAACTCCGTGCCTCAGCAGAACATAAGATCTAACTCTTTCTCCAGATTGCAAAGTGGCAACACTTTCAGGCAGACCTCTAATCCTCCCTTTAAAGATCCAAGGCTCCTGTAGCATCGACTCTTCCAACGGGATATCAGTGCTGACGCCGTTTTGTTATGGTGAAGATTCAATTGAATCACCGTAAGTTTTTCCCGGTATATACTCGTAACACCCATTAGAAGTTCGCTTGCTGCCGCCTGACTATAGGTTCCCACACCTTTGTCTCTGACCTCTGACATGCTTCTTCCTAGCGTAAGGTTTCTTCTACTATGATCACATTGATCTCTTCCACGTAGCTTGGACTTGCGTTCGCATGACCTTGCTCGGTCCAGATCGCTCCGCTTTTGAGGATGTTTGCGGATGTTTGTTTCTGACGCATTTAATTGCATATTTATCCGAAAAAATTATCCAAAAAATCTATTACAATTATTTTTTCCGTTAGTAGTTAGCGTCCGGATATACTACTTCCAGGACCCTTACCTTTACCCATACAGAATTGAAAACCCGATCAAAATCCATTTAGTGGCTTTCAAGTGAAGCGAAGACAACCGAAAAAGGTCTACGGTTTTACTACATATATATGACGTATAAAATGTATAAAATTAATTACGTATGTTGCTTGTAATGTTGTAATGAAATGTACTACAAGTGAAAACTATAGCTACAGGGCATTTTGGTGACGGGTACAGTCAATTTCACCACTATCAAATCTGCATCTTTAATTAATTTAACAAAATTTTACTACGGGGTCTTACAACGCAATTGTAAATTTCACTACAGGTGTAATGAGTTGGAAATTCATTGCATTTGTAATAAATTTCATTACAATTTTCGATAAATTTAACTACTACTGTCTCTATCTTTTTCTTAAATTTTATAAAGTTAGCAAAGCCATTGATTCGCCAAGGGAAAACCATTACGAATAGCAGAAAATGCGAGATGAATTGAAGTATCAGTAGTTAAGGTTGATTCGGTAGGCACGTACTAAAGTACTGTATATGCGATGAAATTCCTTAAATTGCTTCATTGGATCATGGATCGAGAAATAGTTAAAACAAGTAACTGTTGCATTTTACTTGATCGCCGAGCACGGTACAGTGCACCATCATCATACATCACAGCACAAAACTGCGTATCGAATCGAATTCTTCATAGAAACCTCCATCAGCTCCACAACTATTTGTCTCAGAATGCATTCCTCTTCATCATCATTATTCATCCTCTGCCGATACTGATCTGAATAAACAATCATTCAACCGTCAAATTCCCCACTAATCACCCATAATACATCACATTCCGATGTGTATTGACTGCTATGGCGCGCGGCTGCCCCAAGTCCCAAGACCCAAATCCAATTTCTCTAATTTTTTTCCTAAATGACACTCTTCAGGCCCTAGGCTCTGTATCTGAGGTTCTCAAATTGTTTACACTTTTCATAACATCGCCCCCCACACACTGGCTAGCGACGCGGCTCCAAAAAAACGATTCCAAACACGCATCACTCTTCCAGCGATCGATTGATGATCGGCCGTCAAGCTGCGATCAATCTTTCTCTCTCTTGGTTCCGTGTCGTGGAAATCTCGATGACAAGCGATTTATACTCAACCAAAACAGACACACGAAACGGGAGAGCACGAGCAATTTTTCTACCATCAGCTGTTATAGTGGAAGTGGGTTTTGTACTGTGCTCTGGGGGAACCTTTCAGTGGCTTGGGCTGGCTGCCATTCACTTTGGAATTTTCGGAATTGCATAATTGTTCACTTTTACTTCTTCGTCGGTGGTTTGGTGGATCGCGGTGGTGATCATGTGACGTATCGGAAAACTTTTACTTTTTTCCCTTTTTTTTCTTTTGCTATCGGTACAGATCCTCTCGATCATAAAAATCTACGGGAGCTATAAATATTGGCAGACCCTAGTTCGTCTGATCCTGGTTCAAGTAACCATCTCTGGAGATAGAGATCTCGCAGAAATACTACATACATATATAATTTTTGTGTTTCAATAGAAAATCCAACCAAGAAGAGGAGGAGAACAGAAAGATACAAAAAAACTGGAAATTAAACGAATCTGCTGTGAATGCCGAATAGAGGTTAAGTAACTTATTGCTTGGTGCGGTGGTGGCGGTGGAGGTGGCGGTGGGTACTGTCACTTTGACAAGACGGTGGTGGAGTGTGAAAAATATCGAACAGTAACAGACAGGCTAACCAAACAGTACCAAGAAACATTGTATCTGTATGTATGTCGAAATTAAGATTTTTTTTTTCAACTTTTTTCCTCGATTTTCGTGGGTTTTTTGTCTTCAGTGTGCCTCGCCTCGACTCTTTCGTACAATTTTTTTTTCAGGTTCGGGGGAACCCATTAATTAAGGCCGTCGAGTATGCTACGACGTAACAAATTAAGTTAGAATGGATGAGGGGCGACCAACGGCAAGAGGTGTAATGGAATGAAAACTGGGGTTTTGCGTCCGAAAATAGGTTGTTATTGGTATGACGACGATGTGTTTCAAATTCAATTTAATGTTATGGCATGCGGATGGATGATGATGTTGATGTTGGATATTTGCCTCTCCTCGGTGCCTTTTGTTTTGAAGGGTGTTTGTTGAAGATGGTGTGGAAAAGTAATTTCTTTGATTGAAAATGTTTATAAGCGGTTTTGACTTGAATGACGTCGGTGATGGTTTTGTTAAAAATTTGTGTAACAAATTTACGAACGTCATAGGCGAATTATTTTAGCTGAAAGGCTGAAAATTTATAATTTGCACTTTGCAAAGTCAAGCCAAACGAAGCATGACAAGGGGCAATTGAACAACTAGCTCCCAAACGCTTGACAAGTGAAAAGTTTAATACATGTGTAGGGGCTAACTCTATTTGGAGTTCGAAGGATTTAACCAACTGTAGCGTTTATTAAAACGAAGGAAGCTTCCTAGGCACAGTGGTTAGTGTGTCGGCCCACTGCGCGTGAGGTTCCAGAATCCCAGAAAAAAAACAACAGTTTTTTTACGGTCCCACCTCTCGCGAACGTCTGACAAACATCCGAGAGTATTCTTGTCACGAAAAAGCTTCTCAGAAACAAAATAAAAAAATCGCCCTTCGAATAAGGCACAAAACTGTAGGTCGCTTCCATTCGTGTGAAAAATATTACGCGCACAACACGAGTGGTTGCGAGAGGCTAGGCCTAAATGAAGCAAATGAAACTCCCGAAGAAGTCCTTGAAAAGAGGCCATCCATTTGGCTTATAGACTTTTCGGACACCGTCCGACGCTGTGCTGAACTTTTCTCATATTCATGCGATATAGGGACTCTAACTCGATTCTCCCTGCTGCTGGGGTAGCTGCTATTTGGTTGGAGGTTACTTGCCTGTCGTTGGAAACCCAGCTGATTTTGTGGCAGGTCTTGTGGTCAAACATGGTGCCACCTATCACAAAGCGGTTGGCATTGCAAAAATTCACAAACCTTTCGCCGTTGTCATTGCGGTTGCCTAGTCCATGCTTCCCGATTACATGTTTCAGCCCTGGCATTCAAATCGCGCATCACTATGACAATGTCTCCATTTGGTGTTGTGTTGAAGATGGCACTTAGTAGATTGTAGAAGCTCTCCTTTTCGTCCTGAGACGAGCCATTCGTTGGGGCATAACACGGTATGATGATGACGCGTCGTCCGGAATCTGGCTATCATAATTCTATCACTACGAGGCTGCCAGGAAAGTAGGCCCTTGCGTGCTGTTGTTGTTAACAGTCCGACTCCATATTCCCGCGGACTTCCGAATGGTCTTCCAGAATAGAGTAGTACAGTGTTACGCGTTGGGGACTGGTACTCGCCCGCTTCTAACCACTTAACCCCAAAATGTCCAGTCTATATCGCATGAAGTCTTTTCCAATTGAAGGAATCTGGCATTGTAAGGACGTTCACTTCCCGATTTGAGGAGCGTTTTTACATTCCAGAAATCTATCTTTGTCCGGGTACAATAGACAAAAGTCATCAACATGTGATCATTCCTTATCCGAGGCATAGTGTCGGTTTCTGTAGCGAGCTGATTTCAGCAATGCAGGTTGCTGGCCCACGTTACCTAGTCTATATTCAAGGCCCTAGACAGCCCGCACTTGCAATTTGAGCCTACACGTATAAGTGTTTATACGTGTAGTTGCCCGGTGACCACCAATAGGAGGTAAAGCAAGCATTTCCTTTTGCCTACTTCTTTCTGCTGTCCATCTTGTGCAGCTAAAGAACGTGTGCTCTACGTTGTGATGCGGAGAGTCGTCGTAATGGCAAGCTGTGCTCCCCACGTTCCCCATCTTATGTAGATACGCGTTGAAATGCCCATGCCTTGTAAGAAACTGAGTTAGCTAGTAGCTGACTTTTCCATATCTCCGCTCCGATCATTCAGCAACGATAGTGATTAGTCTTGCTGTCTATCTACCTCTGCTTTCGGAATTCCAGCGTTCTTGCCAGGGTTCTTTGGTGAGTTCTTTAGCTTCCGCCTTTGCAGCTTATTTTCCCATTTCTGATTTCTTTTGGTGGATGTGCATTCTCTCCGCTGCTAAGAGGTCGATGGGGTCACTCCCGCAATTATGAGGATTGCCGGGATATGAGCTTGCTACTTGTAGAGGTGGTCTTCTCTGTATCGCCGCCATTCGCTTCTGGTACTTTTATTGTCTGATCGCATTGGCCCAGATTGCACTGTCATATAAAAATATGGCGTGTGTGATCGACATTAGGAGTCTCCGTTTATTTGCCGTTGGGCCTCCAATGTTCGCCATTAACCCACTCAACGATGTGGTAACCTTTTCGGCTTTTTTTGCCGCTGCCCTAATGTGCTGCCAGAATGTGAGTTTTGTATCCAGTCTCAGTCCTAAGTACCTTACTGTGTCCTTTGTTGTTATTGTTTCCGGGTTCACTTGAAACTCAGAAATAGTAGGTGTTCGTCTTTTTGCCAGTATGACTATTTCGGTTTTCTCTGTTGCAAGGCTTAGGCCGTGATCTTCCATTCAGGAGCTGACACGTCTCATGAATTGGTTTAGTCTCTTCTGTGCATCCTCGGCGTTTCGTGCAGTAGTTCCAAGTTTCAAGTTTCAAGTTTTATTTTATTACAATTACATAATGATACAATGAATATTACGTTAAACATTTTTTGTAAGTGTACAATAAAATAAAAAGAATTAGACTGTGGCATTGCCGTCTGTCTGATTGACTCGGAATAAAATTAGTATTTTCTATATATTTTTATGCTCGTGTTTAATTAGGAACATGACCATCATATTTAATATATTTGTATCTAGTTTAGAAATATTGAGATATAATGTTTCTTCTGTAGGCCAATGCAGCCTCAAGGTACTTTTATAAAGATTTCCAATTTTCACCGTTTAGTATTTTCTTTGTTTACTCCATGGTTAATGATATTTTACCGAAATGGATAACTCTGAGCTCTTCATACATATATAGGACAGATAGAAGATGAAAACTGTCTTCCTTTGAATGTAAATTGCATACGGTACAGAGGCTTGTAGAGGATTTTTTGTATGTCGAACCATTTAGATTAAGCATATCGCGCCTTGCTCTGCAGATCAGGGTTATCGCTCATGTACTTAAAGAGTCATTAAAATAGTTATATACTAAATCATAGTTTAGTCTGGGTAAATCACCCTATTTATGGATGAGGTCGCACGCTCTATATTTTCATTCCGTTGGTAGATATCGACCGCTTCTAATACTGTATACAGCTGTCTTTTTAGCGTGATGATATCGCTGTATTGGATATTCAGCTCAACTCCGCATTTCAACGCCAACTCCCTCCATTCATTAATCCACTCTAACTTATTATCAAAAATATATTTTGTTAGGACAAAGGGTATTCTGTCCGATGAATACTTAAGTACTTTTAGAATATAATCGCAATGGAGTTTAAGCGTATAAATGAAGATAGAAGGAAGGCCAGTCTTAAGCGCTAGCACGTAATTAGGCGTTGTTGGTGGCATGTGGAAGAATCTTTTAATAAAAAATCTTTGGAGTTTTTCAACTTCCTCATATGGTTTATATCCCCATGTTTGGCAGCTGTAACACATAACGAAGCGCATTACCGCTTGGAACACTCTGTATTTCGCAGAGGAAGGTATCTCTCTTTTTGCAATTACCTTTTGCCAAGAAGCATTTATTAAACTTGTTGCCGCGTTTAATTTCTTTTCAAGGTGCTGGGTTAGTTTCATATTTGGCACCAAAAGTATTTCAAGGTATTTATAAGAAGTCACTACCTCTATTGACTCACCGTGAAAGGACCATTTTTCGTTCCTTACTAGCTTGGCTTGTATACTCCGTACTAACATAATTTTTGATTTCTCAAGGTTGACAGTGAGGCTCCATGTTTTGCAGTAATTATTTAGCTTATTGATCATGAGCTGTAAGCTTTGGGGCGATTCTGTGAGCAATACAATATCGTCAGCGTACAGGAGGGTTTTGATATTCAAACCAGCAATTTGGATGCCCGCAGGGAGAAACTTAGATATATCATCTATGAACGCTGTGAAGAGTGTTGCGCTTAGAAGGCAACCTTGTTTTACCCCAGACGTCGTTTCAAACCACTCCGACATAGCTTTTCCATCCCAAACTGTTTGGCGTGAATCTGTGTACATATTCTTAAGGATTCTTAGAACTTTTGTTGACATTCCGTTCATCTAGAGTTTGTAAAACAATGCTCTACGATCTATAGAAGCAAACGCGGCTCTAAAGTCAACAAAGAATATGTACAGTTTCTTGTTTTGTCTTAGAAAGTATTGAGCGATCGTGGTTAGTGTGAAAATGTTATCGACTGTTGAATATCCCTTGCGGAACCCTGACTGTTATTCGCTCAGTATTTTGTTTCTATCAATCCATGCAGTTATGCGATTCAAAAGCAAAAAAACAAATACAAATATTTGGCGCAACAGCTCTTTAAAGTGCCAGGGCCTAGCTTCCGCAACCACTCATGTTGTGTGCGTTATATTTTTCACACGAATGGAAGGGACCTACAGTTTAATGCCGAATCCGAACGGTGATTTGAGAAGCTTTTTTATGACAACAATACTCTCGGATGTTTGTCAGACGTTCGCGAGAGGTGGGACCGTGAAAAAACGTTTGGTATTTTCTGGGATTCGAACTTGGAACCTCATGCGTAGTGATCCGACACACTAACCACTTACGCCACGGCGCCCACATTCAAAAGCATAGATGAGAATATTTTCGCTATTGAATTTATAAAGGAGATTCCTCTATAGTTGTTTGGTATGTTAACATCACCCTTTTTGTAAATGGGGAAGACAATAGCATCTTTAAACGCCTGTGGTACATCTCCAGTTTCAAAGATGTAATTGAAGTAATTAAGCATCCGCTTTAAGAAATCTAATGGTGCATTTTTGTAGAATTCATTTGAGATGCGGTCAGGTCCTGGGGCTTTTTTGTTTGGAGCGTTATATAAAGCTAGCTGAAGCTCTTTTATTGATATTTCCTGATCTAGCAATTCATGCAGTATTAGAGGTTCAGCATAGTGAAACAAATGGAACGTTGAGCTCGGATTAAGTAAAGACTTGAAATACTCAGCCAGTTTTGAAGCATTTAAGTGGATTCCACATACCAGGTCTGATCCTTTTAATTGTTTTAATTTCTCCCAAAACTGTTTACTCGATTTGGCACTTGATAATTGGAGTGCTAATGATCTAAGGTACTCTTTGCGTTTATTCCTGCACAACGTCTTGTAATGGTTATTTGCTGTTATATATTGTTTCGTTAGAGTTTCATTGAGATCTGTCGAATTTCTCGCTTTCCTTAACAAGTTGAATGATAAATTTCTTGCTGTATTGCATTCCTGGTCAAACCACTTCTGGTAGTTGCATGTTTTTGGATAGACGTTTGATGGCACTGCTTCGTGCAGTAATCACTATGGCGATGTCATCCGCGTAGCAGATTAGGAAACCGTCGTCGGGCATCTCCATACGTAAAATCCCATCGTAAGAGATGTTCCACAAATCGGGTCCCAGTATTGAACCCTGTGCTGCTGCGATAGTGATTTTCTTCCTACGTAGCCCCTCTGTGGTATCATAGATGAGCCGTCTGTCTCTGAAGTAGTCTTTTACCATCCCCAGTAGATACTCTGGTACTCTGAAAGTGTTTTCTAGAGCGTTTAGTATATCTGCTCATCTGGCAGAATTGAAGGCGTTTTTCACGTCCAGCGTTGCTACCACAACTATCTTTCTGGTATGATGGTTTTCCTGCTGAGCTCTCAAAGCAGCCATAACCACTTCTTCTACAGCTTCTATTAGATTAGATTAGATTAAATAGATTTTTATTTGTATACTAACAAAATTTAACAAAACAGTGTATAAACAAAAATCGGTTAGCATGGCATTGCCGTCTGACTGGTTGACAAAAAGTTAACAATTATTAATAAATTATTAATTATAGCCTAATAGCACAGAAATTAATTAATTCTTTATTTTTCTTCTTCTTCTTTTTCTTCAGAAGTTTCCATTCAAAAGTCTTTCTCTGTATTGTAAAGCAATTTTGCAGTACCTGGTTAGTGTTGTGACGTTATTTTCATTAAGGATTTGCAAGACTTGGTTCTCCGATAAGACATCGTTTCCAAACACAGATTTCCTTGTTTCTCGCAAAATTGGGCACTTGCCAACAAAATAGTATCTTCCCTCTCAGATAAATTGCACATGCCACAGACTATCGGTAGCTCATGCCTACGGGGTACATAATTCAGTTTCAGGAGCTCTCCACCCAGTTTTAGGACCGTTGCTATTTCTTCTATGCTGTACTCATCCCGGAAGTAATTATTGTGCTGCAAGTTGTGGCATAACCGGCTGTAGACTTCTCTATGGAGTGACCCTGATGCCTCCTCTAGAAATCTTTCCCTGATCTGCTCATCCACACGCGTGATTAATTGGTAAAGTTTAGGCTTCCAACTCCTCGCATTTTCGACACTAAGCTCCAGTCCACATCCACTAGCTAGTTCCAGCCACTCTTTGTACCATCCAGTTTTATTTCTTATAGATTGTAGAGCTGCTTTCTTCGGAAGTCTATAGTCTGGCATGTTTAGTACCCTAAGCACGTAATCCACTTGTAGCTTTAGGGTTTTTACAAAGAGTGGTGATAGGCCTGTCTCCAACATGAGCATGTAATTTGGCGTGTTCGGAGGCAGATAAAATGCTCTCTTTATATAGAACCTAAGGAGTTTTTCCACCGTTTCAAATTGTTTTCCTCGCCATATTTGAGCAGCGTAGAAGAGAATGGATCGCGAAACGGATTCAAAAACTTTATATTTGCTGCTATGAGCTATATATTGGTTGTTGAAACTTTTTCTCCAAGCAATGTTGATAGCTATTTTCAATTTCGACAATTTCTCTTTGAGGTGCATTTCCATATTGAGATTTCTCGTAAAATACACTCCAAGGTACTTATACTCCTTCACCACTTGGATAGTTTCCCCATTAAAGTGCCATTATTCATTCGCGCAGTTTCTTTATTATTATTTGATTATTATTATTTGAGACTTACTCAAATTTACCACCAGATTCCACATTTTGCAGTATTCGGAGAGTCGGTTTATTGTAAGCTGTAGAGATTCGGGTGAGTACGACAAAAGCACTACGTCGTCTGCAAAGAGAAGGGCTTTAATCAATACACCTTCATATTCAACCCCTCCAGGTAAAAAATCCACTATATCCTCAATGAAGAGTGCAAATAAACTTGGACTGAGAGCACAACCTTGCCTTACCCCTGATCCCGAACATTCTGATCAGCCCTCACCATTCCATACAGCTGCTTTGGTATCCTCGTACAGATTTTGAATCACACGTCCGAACTTCAGCGACATGCCCATGCCAAAGAGTTTGTAGAATAAAGCATTTCGGTCCACTGAGTCAAAAGCGGACTTGAAGTCCACGAAGAATGCATATAGTTTCCTATTGCTCAGAAGAAAGGAGTCCACAATACTATTTAAAACAAACACGTGATCAACACTGGAATATCCTGGTCGGAAACCCGCTTGATATTCGTTGAGCAGATTATTGGTATCTATCCATGCAGTTAGTCGACTTTGCAATATCGATGTAAAAATTTTATATGACGCATTTAAGAATGAAATGCCTCTGTAGTTCCCTGGGTCCGTGATACAACCTTTTTTATGAACAGCTCCTATTATAGAGTGGTTTTTCCTGAAGCCGTGTTGCCTTTCAGATAAATCTCCTGCTCTCTGAACTGCCGCAGTGAGTCGCGGCTTCAGCATATTCTCAAACAGCTTTCCATGAACTATTAGCGTGGCAATAGATGACTATCACTACACAATCGCGAGGCAGGAGAGGCAGCCCTATAAACGCCTGGATCACACAAATGCGACGATATCGGCATTTCATTGGCCTCAGTAACCGAGTGATCCAAAATCGAGAGACCTGCCGATATTTTCTGATGTCAAATAGGCGAACCCCACAGGCGGATCGGTAGAAATGCGTTGAAGTGGGAGGGTTATGATCCCTTGTTTTCGGATCATAACCTCGCCGAAATAGGAAGAAGAAGAAAGGCCACCCATCTAGCAGGGTTAGAGGGATTGAACTGCATTCAATCTTTTTTTTTTGTAAATGCTCTGCAACAACAATGAAACAAGGAGTCAATGGTTGGAAGGGATTCGATTAATATTTGATATTGGGAAAACAATTCAACTCAACCGGGGACGGAATGCTGATTTCGATAAATGTCCCCAGAAATATCAGGGAGAAATACTTACTTAGGTGGCGCTACAGTTCGGGGTGAACCTGGGCCAGGGATAATTGGTCACCACTAAAACTTGGCGATGTCTTCTTTATAAAAATGTCCAATAAATATTTTATTCTTCTTGAATTTGATTTGATTTAATTTGTTAGTACAATAGCCAATTGAATTAAACAAAATATTCTTAGGTCCAGTAGAGTTGGAACCTACAAATTCTCCGCATTCCTTTGGCTTTCTTTTACAAATCATTTAGCAAGCCAATTAATAATCGCTTCAAACCGCCAATAAACACTCCACACTATGAATGCTAATCAAATCATGCCCGCAGTTCTTTTCTAAATCCAACAAAACACCTATTAACTATCAATAACAAAACAATTTCAAGATCCAACTTCATAACTCTCTATCTTTGCGAAATCGACTTCATATCGCTACGATACCTGCATTTCATTCATAACAATTTCAGTTATCGCTCGTTTCACAAGATATCCAAAAGCAACATACAGAGCGCGATAACAACAAAAAAAAAAACCTCAATCCAAAGTCCATATCTGTCTCTCGGGTACATACCTATTGCAAAAAGAAAAATAGAAACAGTATCGAAAAAATTCACTTTTAAGATAAACACAACAAATTCCCAAACATTACCCACACATACACGAGTGCAGACAACAAACAATGAAGAGAAATATGTATGTTTTCTCCAAAAAAAAAAAAAAAAAAACTGAGAAAACAGAAGCAGGTCATAATTTCTATCTTTCTATCTATCTACTATCCGCACACCATGGTTTCTTTTTTTTTTGGTTTCATTGAATCCCCTCGTGCCGACCCACCCGACGACACATTGACCATGTGCCAACCCGTGTATAGCCCACAGTGTCACAAGCGATTATCGCGCTCAGCTCTACAACTGTAACCGATTGTTATGACACACATATAACACAATCAAGTGAAACAAGCGGAAAAACAATTGCAAAAATATTAATCGGTATGCTCGAGATACTTTGCGTATCTGTAAGGTGTTTGAAGTGGTTTTCAAGTATCTACGAGGGAATTTTTTGGTCTCTCAAGTAGGTAGCTATCCATGATTAGTTATAAATTGTCCTCTTCGTTGACAGATACAATTCAATGTTTGCTTTCTTCTACCGTTTGAAATGGAAACAAATTATGTACATATGTTCTTCATGGTCGCCGTTGTGTGTTAGGTATTTATGTATATATACTTACTATTTATACATAGAAATATAAAATAAAAATCTAATTGAAAACAACGAAGCAACAAGCCTTCCTCTTCTATACTTTGTGTCGTCATCAACATCGTCGTCGTCTTTTCCCCTAGATTATAATCATCATACGAAAAGCAGGCAACTACACTATGAATAAGTGAGTGTTCTGAGTCTCTAGCTCAATAATAATAATGAACAGAAAAAAATAGGTATATACCTACGAGCAATAGATAAAGATACAGATACTCTCCATAGAAAGAGAAAAGCCATACACAACCAAGCAAACAAACAAATCAGCATACAAAGTCGTGTGTCTCGTATTCCTTTTTAAAGACAAACGCTGACGAACTGTATTATAGGGTGAAGTAAAAAACAAATATAAAAATATGTATCTATGGCGATTAACACCATTTAGATACATCCACTGATTGTCCACAAAAAAAAATTAGATAATATCTTCTCTTTTTTTTTTATTTGCTACCATATGGTGACAAGCAGCGACGCCGACGACGAAATAAGAATGAAAAGTATCTTTTTTTATGTTTGGACTTGGATTTCCTGTATCTGTAGCAAGTTCATCGAATATAAAATTTAATATACCACCCTTAATCGCTTGCAAACAAC
The DNA here is from genome assembly GCA_945910035.1 of Brachypalpus laphriformis. Taxonomy (NCBI): domain Eukaryota; kingdom Metazoa; phylum Arthropoda; class Insecta; order Diptera; family Syrphidae; genus Brachypalpus; species Brachypalpus laphriformis. The sequence continues at coordinate 110,577,225 of OX246753.1, read as the reverse complement.
AGCAGCAGCAGCGTCGGCGACTATGGTAGCCTACAACAAAACAGAAGCGCACACAGGGCATACCAATTTTACATAATTTTGCATAATCGGCTTCTAGTTAAAATTTCCTCGCTCTGTATTTACTGAGCGACCCCCAAACTGAGACGAAGAGAAAAATCCACGTCGAAGGAAAAAAAGAGAATAGAAGTAGAATAACCTCTCTCAGCAGAGGAAAAAAAAAAAGTATCTCCTCAGTCTCCACTTCCAAGCATATAGCAAACACAAGCTGACAGGTAGATGAGTAGATATAGTCATGGTAGTTACCTAGCCATCCAGCCGGTTGAACCGTACAGCAGTGCACAAAGAGGTTGCCGGCTGTACACACACCCACACATACACAGATGCATCGAAATCCTCAAAAGGGAGCAACGAAATTGTGGTGGCACGTGAATTGGCAAAGTTTAAATATTAATGCCCACCAGAATCTCATTTGACCACTTTCGGTTGGTTTTTCGTTTTGTTTTTGAAGTCTTAATTCATGAGAATTGAAAAGAAAAACCACCCAGAGGTCGAAAATGTGTGCTACAGATTTCTTTGATATCTGCCAAAGTATCTAATCGCCTTTAGATACTCGACATACCTTAAAATATTTGTGTAGATACTCCTGTGTATCTCGCAAAGAGCAGTCAGCAGTTCAGTAGTGTATTATTAGAGCTCTCTTTGTCCTGTGGCATTCTCAAATTTCTTCGTCGCACGTATCGTTCTCTTTTTCCTCCTCCTCCTCGCTGCTGGCATTTATGTCATCATCTGTGTGTGTAGAGAGTGTGTGTTGAATATTTTTTAATCTACAATAAATTTTCATGATTTATCGCAAAATGCAAACGAATAACGAACGCAAGTAGTACAGAAATTAGAGAAAAGAAAACGACTACGACGACCGACCGAAAAGATACTTTTTCTCAAAACTCAAACACTCATTGCGTAGAGCGAAGCAATGAAACAAAGGCCGGCCACTCAGGGGGGCTTGGAGCCATGGAGGGGGTGACGAATAAAGAAATATAATTATTATTGAAACTTGTATCTACGTGTAGTTGGTTTGTTCAATTTCGTTTTTTCCTTTAGGTAGTTCATATATTCCGCTATTTTTACAATTTTTTTCTTCGAGTTGAGTATGCGGATTGGTTGTAGGTACCGAGAAGAGACCTTTATTTTTTTTTTTTCTGTTTCGATTGGGGGTTTTGTGTGTTTTTCCCTCGACATAAGATATACAGAGATACACACACTCTGAGGAGGACTGACGTGGTTTGTGTCTATGTAAATGTAGGTGTATCTGCGCGCTATAGCACGCGAATTATTATTATTATTTTGCGCGCCTGGAAAGTGTGTATAGTCAGCAGGGCAGCGTGTGTGTAGCGTATGCGATAATATTGAAGGCAGATTGAAGCAGATGATGATGTTTACTTTTTTGCTTTTCTTATCAATAATTTTTTTAAAGGTCTTGGAATACAGTTTTTAGATTGAATTTGGCGAACTTGTTCGTTTGTTCGACGAATTGTAGGAATGGAGATGGAAAATTTCAAAGAATTTTGAGATCTTAAACGGTTTTCATTTGATTTAGAGGTGCTCACTCTATTGGTTTCCTGTGAAGCTATAAATAAAGTTGTCAGTTTGTTGTACCTACGATGGCAATTTGTTTTCACACTTGCTGATGAGTTAAGGTTATCAGATAGAGTCCGGAGTCTGGGTAGAGTGGTAAATTCCAGTTCATCTGGTCATCTGGGTACAATCCGAATTTGTCGCAAAATGCAGGGATCTTCTATGGCGGATAGTTTTTTTCTAGCCCGTTGGAAGTAGCTGAACGTACAATCTTCCGTTGCACTGCTATCTGTAATCGACCATTTGCAAAATCTGCTTTGTATTTTCATTTTGAATGAATTGGTTGACAATGTCCACGGACAAGCAGGTTTAGGTTAGGATGGTTATCTGTATCTAGATCAATACCTCATTACATCTATGCATCTAGATACAGACTCCTATGGCTGGGAAAATGTTTCGCTCTGTTGGATGATTGGTATGCCTATGGCATGGATAGTCGGCTACAAAAAATAATGTGAATCAAAAGCAAAGACAAATATAAAAAAAAAAAATCTCAGTTATCTGCACGCCACCTTCGGAGATTTTCTGAAACATAAGCAACTAAGTTTCAAACCACTACACCAAATCTTCCTCTCTTTCTCTCTCTCTCTCTCTATCTATCCTTTTCAACGCCCGTATATATAAAACAAACATTTAAAGGATATTCGTGACTTTTTGAGTGAGCAAATTATAAAAAAAACTTAGACCAGAAGAGGTTCTACCAGTAGTCTAAGCTACTCAAAGTATTAACTAACCCATCCGTCTGTACAAAAGTGAACCGAACTTTTTGGCGACCCCACTCAATACGGGCAGCGATAATTGCACTGAAGTGCTTTTGACAGGGGCACTGCTCACTCAAACTAATTATCTCGACATTGATTGGCCTGGAAAAGTTTTAAGAGAAGAAAATAATCACCTAGATATGTATTTCAGGAGGTCCTTCAACTCAATTTGTCGTAGAAAATCACTAGCAGGTGACTTCCTCATCCCTGCAACTTCCGAAATAATCGCTCTGAAGCACTCCAAAACTGCATGTATACCATTGGCACAGTGCCCAGTAATTATGCCAGGCATGACCCATCCGTCACTGGGACTAAGCTTAACCAGATAAATCGAAAAGTGTTTTCTCAGTAGAGCACTTCTTCCTGTTCCAGGCGGCAGCGGACGAATTCCCTAGACGGAGTCAACGGTGGCGTCTATAGTTCCAGTTATAGTTATATAACTTACTGAATACCTTGCGCGAGTTGCTTCGACGTATTCGGATCACAGGTCGGTAACGAATTTTTAATGTTGGTCAGGACATTGGAATAGAGATGGTGGCGGAGGAGCCCTTAATGGGCCAACGGCAGCGTCCATACTACCGTAGTGGACTACTGGGACCGTATCCGGCCCCTCGTCCTAGGGAAATAATTAAGGAACTGGCCTTCCAGGTTGGGGGTTGTGCCGTCGGGGTAACTTCCCTACCACGTAAAAAATCGATGGTTCCGAAACAACCAAAAGCCTCGGATAAGGATGACTCAACTAATGACGAACCCAGCAAACGAAATAAGGACAACGACCTTCGGATCTGTGGGCGCCGTGACGTAAGTGGTTAGTGTGTCGGATCACTACGCATGAGATTTCAAGTTCGAATCCCAGAAAATACCAAAAAGTTTTTTCACGGTCCCACCTCTCGCGAGCGTCTGACAAACATCCGAGAGTATTGTTGTCACGAAAAAGCTTCTCAAATCGCCGTTCGGATTCGGCATTAAACTGTAGGTCCCTTCGATTAGTGTGAAAAATATAACGCACACAACATGAGTGGTTGCGAGAAGCTAGGCCCTGGCACTTTAAAGAGCTGTTGCGCGAATTTTTGTTTTATTTGACCTTCGGATCTGTACGTAGAATGTTCTGTCCCTTTACAGACCACGTGTAGCCGAACAACTAGCAGAGGCCCTAGACTGCTATAAAGCATATATTACCGCCATCCAAGAAGTGCGATGGGATGGGCCGGGCAAAAAGAGGATGAAGAACTGTGACATCTACTACGGTGATTGCTACAGAGGCAACAGGCAACGCTTATTCGGATGCGGATTTGTTAAACGCGGCAGACTTAGGCAAGAAGTCTTAAGCTTTCGACACGTAAGCGAACGTATTATGACTATCCGGATCAAGGCTAAATTCGCTAACATTAGCCTAATATGTGTTCATGCCCCCACGGAAGAGGACCCTGCCACCAAAGAGTGTTTCTACGAGCTCCTCGACAAAACATACGAGCAATGTCCTAAATACGACGTTAAAATCGTATTGGGCGATTTTAACGCCAAAATACGAAAGGAGGACGTCTTTGGTAGGGCAGACGGTAAGCATAGCCTACACGACACCACGTCTGATAATGGACTAAGGCTAATTGATTTCGCTGTGGAGAGAAATGTCACCATAGCAAGCACATGGTTTCCTCATCTCGATATTCATAAGCAGACATGGCGGTCCAATGATCATGTAACGATCAACCAAATTGATCATATTGCGATCGACGCAAGGCATGCCTCCAGTATTCTGAATGTCTGGACCTTCCGAGCGGCCAACATAGACTCGGATCATTACCTTGTTGTAGCCAAGGTACGAATGCGGATATCCCAATCTCAGCAACAAAGAAGAATCACTGTGAGAAAATTGAACGTCGACAAGCTACAATCGCAAGAGACCGCCAGATTCTTCGCTGAACGCGTATCCCGAAATCTCTCAAACACCCCTATGCCGCCAGCATCAAGTGCCGAAGACCATTGCCAACGCTGCCAACATGCCATCAGAAACGCCGCGACTGATGTGCTGGGTCTCGCTCGCCCACCACCGCGAAACCCCTGGTTTGACGAAGAATGTCGGCGAGTGCATGCAGCAAAACAAGAGACATACAAAGCGGGCCTGCAAAGGAAAACGAGAGCTGCTCGTGAGCTCTACGAGCGAAAGAGACGGGAAGAACATCGGCCTCTCCAAAAGAAGAAGAAAGAGCATAAGAAGCGCGCGTTTGAGAATATCGAGAGTTTATACTCCAGGAACAATGTACGGAAGTTTTACCAAAAGGTAAAGAGAACGTGTCAGGGGAGCAATACCCGTACAGAAACCTGTAGAGATGAAAATGGAAACCTCGTAGTAGAATCACAGTCGGTGCTGAGAATATGGGAAAACTACTTCTGCAGACTGCATAACGGCGACGAAGACCAACATCCCGCTGTCATTCCATTCAACATAGACGATGATAGTCAAAATTTCCGTCCACCTGACCAAAACGAAGTGAGGATAGCAATATCCAAGCTCAAATCCAACAAGGCTGCTGGACCTGACGGCTTACCGGCCGAACTTTTCAAGGCAGCTGGGGATGAATTGGTAGAGTGCATACACCAACTCATCTCTAAGAGCTGATCAGACCAGTATATGCCTGATGAATGGAACCTCAGCATCGTTTGCCCGATCCACAAGAAAGGAGACCCCCTCAACTGCGCCAATTATAGAGGAATCAGTCTCCTCAACATCGCATACAAGATCTTTTCTGCGATTTTGTGTGAACGCCTGAAACATTTTATGAACAGCCTGATTGGACCCTATCAGTGCGGTTTCAGGCCAGGAAAGTCCACCATCGAGCAAATCTTCACACTTCGGCAGATCCTGGAGAAAACCCAAGAATTCCAAATCGATACTCACCACCTCTTTATCGATTTCAAGGCCGCCTATGACAGCATCTATAGAGAAGAGTTTTATAGAGCCATGTCTAGTTTTGACATCCCTACCAAACTTGTCCGTCTGTGCAGGCTGACGATGGAGAACGCTCGCTGCTCCATCAAGGTCGGTAATAACCTCACCGAGACCTTTGATGTCAAAAAAGGTTTTAGACAAGGTGACGCGCTGTCATGTGACTTCTTTAACATTGTACTTGAACGGATTGTGCGGAACTCACAAGCCAACACCGGAGGCACAATCTATTACAAGTCTGTACAACTGCTTGCATACGCCGACGATATAGACATTATCGGAAGAACTCAGCGGGCTGTCACCGGTGCGTTTGCAAGCATTGAGGCGGAAGCGGCCAAAATGGGTTTAACGATAAAAGAGGGCAAAACCAAGTATATGCTGTCAACAAGAAGGGAAAACCAACACCGACGAATTGGACAAAACATCACAGTGGGCAGCTATAACTTCGAGGTAGTAAGGGACTATGTCTACCTTGGCTCTGCTATAAATTCAACAAACAAAATCAATGCAGAAATCAATCGAAGAATAACTCTTGCCAACCCCTTTTTTTTGGGCTTATAAGGCAATTCAACAGTAAAGCCCTATCTCGAACTACTAAGGAGACTCTGTATAAGACCTTGATCATCCCAGTCCTGCTTTACGGCGCTGAAACATGGACTTTATTAAAAGAGGATGAAGATATCCTTGTTCGCTTCGAGAGAAAAATTCTTCGTAAGATTTTCGGTCCCGTTTGCGTTGACGGGTTTTGGAGGAGAAGATTCAATCACGAACTATACGAGCTGTACAGTGACATCGACCTAGTCAAAAAACTGCGTATTGGACGTCTGAGATGGCTAGGACATGTAGAGCGAATGGACACTAACGCTCCGACCCGCAGAGTCTTCGAATCTAATCCCGAGGGACGACGCAGTAGAGGGAATCCTCGCCGTAGGTGGCGCGCACAAGTTCAAGGGGACCTCGACAAACTTGGAGTGCGCAACTGGAGGCAACTAGCTAAAGACCAAGCTAAATGGAGAGGCTTGTTGGTTGAGGCCCAGGTTCACCCCGAATTGTAGCGCCACCTAAGTAAAGTAAGTAAAGTCATTCCGTAATTTCCATTCGATCATTAACCGAATGAAAAGTGGAAAATGATCAAATGTTCTATTTAAAAAAGCAAAATAACTCGATCGAAATATTTTCCGAATTTCCGTTTGAAGAAAAACAAATACTATCTTAAAGTGCTCTCAAAAAGAACGAGGACTAGTTTAGATGAAAATGCTTTCAGTTGTTCTCTAGGCGCAGCAGATAGACAGGTTTTGTGATTATTACCTCGCCAAACTGCTAAGCCAAAAACGAAAGAGATAATAATCATCAAGTTCAACAATATAATTCAATTAGGCTTCTTTGTATCTATAGATGAATCGAAATAGATCTCTCTACTAGAATATGTATAACAAAAAGTGAACCCCTCTCACTTTAGATACAAAACAATGTTAACTATGCACAACTACATATGTCAAATGTCAAAAACTACATGAACCGTTCATATGTCAAACAAGCACCCTTTCTTTTTCGATTTATCTATTATTGTTTGAATTTATTTTTATTCCTTATTCAACAGAATTAGATTATTGTGTGTATATTTCGAATCGAAGTGTAACCTAATAATAGCACAGAACCAGAAAAGATATCGAGATATCCAAAGCGAGGGTATACCAACACCGACGACGTCAACGACGACGACGACGACGACTCAGTACAGGTGGTGTGTGGCGCGGCTGTAAACTAATTTGTTTATATCTCTAGCCCGCGTTGTCATATTTCGCTGAACAATTTAGTAGATGTTAATTATTATGCAGAAGCTTTTTTAAGCTACTTCAGCGCGAATGTTACCGTGCGGTGTGGGGGCTTACTTGCTGCTGCAAGTTGATTTGTTTGGTTTTCTCATTTTTTTTTCTTTTTTCCTTTCCGTTCGTTTTCTTTTATTTATTTTCGTGTTTATTTCTCTTTAGTACTCATAGGTCTATAAATAGTTGGAAAGAAAATCAACCGAGGGAGAGAAGTTTGTGTTTAGTTCTGTTATTTAAATGGAATTTAATGATGTTATGATTTTATTGGAATATTTCGTTCTTCGTTAAGGTATAGTAGATACAAATTGTTTTGTGATATTCTATCAGAATGAGATGTGGTGATTAATTAGCTGGAGGGGTTGTCATTGTCACACGGAAAATGTGTATCTCTCGCGGTTGGTTAGGGCAGTAAATTATGTGGAGAGGGAATGTTTATGGTAACCCAATCGACAAATTTAATGGTATTCCCCCATTTAACAGGATTTAAAGAAAACTGTCAGCTGTCACTTTAGGGTTGAACGACGGCTTCGTTCAATTTTGAATTATTCCACTGTGTAGGACACTTTATGTCAGTTGACTTTTGTTTTTCTTCTTTTTACAGGGACTATGCTTTTTTATGTTTGTCCTTAAATGGGACATGCAAGTACATCAATTAAGGGGCAATGAAGCTTTCTCAAATGGGCTTTACAAAGAACTCAACCAATTATGTATTATACGAGTACATACAAGTATGTTGTATATTCAAACAGCAGATGAAACGCTCTATGGGCTGTCAACGAATTGTGATTGATGGACAAGGGTGCGGAATGTGACCTTAAACTAGAACTATGAGAAAATAATTCCCTTGTCAACATCATCTCACAAAGAAGCCGATTGCTTTGTCTCATGTAGTCTAGGAGCCATTGATTTGTAATTTTTCTTTGCCGCACATACTTTTCGCCACATTTCGTCAGTTTTGAGTATGAGCGATTGGTTTCTGTATTGGGAAAGTTGGTGTTTATCCACAGTTCGTCTTTTGATCAATATTTTAGTTGTCAGGTTTAGAAGCTGTGTTCGGATAAACGGCGTTAAATCAATACCTTTCACTGTGGGCGTTCGACTCCGCTAGGGGTGCGTTTTGTCATCTCTCCAGTCTGTTGTTAAAGTACCTCGTGGTCTTATTCACGAGTAAAGGCGGGTTATCCTGTAGATTGGTCAGGCTGGATTAATTTTGAGAGAGCCCGAACTTAGTATTCAAGATAAACTATCGGTTTTTTTCCCTCGGTGTATGTTCCAACTCTCAGCTATGGTCAGGAAATTTGGGTAGTGATCGAAAGAATAAGATCGCGTATAGTGCAACACAAGAGTACGCGAAGCGTCCTCCCACCCCATTCATCCTTGAAGGTGACATCCTTCAAAAGATACTGTCTTGATCTACTTTTTCCCACTGAAAAGTGAAAATCTTTAAAAGATCAACCTTAGTCCACATTCAGTAACAGTTCCAAACAATGACAACACATTTCCTTCGTCGCTTTTTTTTTAAACAGGTGTGTGGCCACGCCCAAATGGCGTGTAGACACTGCGACCAAGGAGATCTATTGTGCCATAGGCCACTTTTAGGGCAGAAGTACTTCTACTCTCCTTATGAAAGCTATAATTTCGGCTGCGGAGGAGTTCCTTAGATCTTTTGGAGATATGATCTCTTTAAGGAAAAAGCTTCTCCTAGTGCTACACGAAGCTACACACTCACATAGTATGTGTTCTGCGGTTTCGTCCTCTTCTAGGCAGAGGCGGCAGGTGATATCCTCCGATATTCTCATTTTGTTAAGGTGGTAGAGAAGTTGGCAGTGACCGGTAAGGAAGCTCAAAAGCCTTCTTATGTCATTTCTGCCGTATTTTAGGATATCAACTGCCTGTCTTTGGAAGGGTTGGACAGCTCTTTTAGCCTGCCTGAGAACTTAGGAGTTATTCCAGTGGAAGATGCACATATTGCGTTCCCAGATGTTTAGAGTAAGTTTGAAGGCGGAATCGGGTATCCCGCAGAAGGGTTCAGGTCCAATGAACAACTCAGAGGAGCCCTTCCTAGCTAGCAGGTCTGCAGTTTGATTGCCGTCAACGCCTACGTGACCCGGTACCCACCACACTTTTACTTTATTGTGTCGGCACAGATTTTGTAAGCTGTCGAAGCAGCTTAGAACTGATTTTGAACTGATCAAATGGGAAATCAGTGCTTTGAGCGCCGCTTGGCTATCGGTGAGTATATGGATAGAGGCACCTTTGATGCCTGAGTGCAGGTTAATGTTAGCACAAGTGTCAATGGCGTAAAGCTCGGCCTGGAAAACACCGGGACTCTTTCCGAGTGATTTCGAAATTTTATGGTTGGGTCCATACACACCGGCGCCAACTCCTAAATCCATTGATCCATCGGTGTACCACACTATACCTTTTGGATCAAGCGACGGTCCGCCATATTCCATATATCACGGCTTGGGATCACAATCTCAAACCTTCTACCAAAGTAGAGTGATTTAGGCGTAACGTCGGAGACCGCGCTGAGCATGTCTAGCTCGGGGAAGTCGGACAATAGCTCCATGAGATCCACGTGATCCCGTGTACTATTAGCACATGATTTTCTAAGACTAACTGCACTGCGGATTGCCACTTTTTTTTATAAATATATGTAACGGAGTAAGTCCGATTATGGCTTCAATAGCTGTTGTGGGACAAGTGTGCATAGTACCTGTGATGCCGAGGCAAGCTAGTCTTTGAAGTTTTGTGAGTTTATTAATGGTTGTGACCTCTTTGGTTTTCGTCCACCAGACTACGGACGCGTATGTCAGAATGGGTCTTACAACCGTGGTGTATAACCAGAAAATGAACTTTGGAGACAGGCCCCAGGTCTTGCCGTACATACGGCGACAGGCCCACAAGGCAGTAGTCGCCTTGGCAATTTCATGTTTAATATGGGAGTTCCAGTTAAGCTTCTTATCCAGGACAATTCCTAGATATTTGACCTCATCGGAGAAATTGATTGTTGTGCCGTTTAGAGTCACTGAGCCAATATTCAGCGTTCTTCTTCTTGTAAACGGTACAACGACTGCCTTGCTGGGGTTAATCGATAGGCCCTCCCCAGCACACCAGTCCGAGACTGCATTATGCATGAGTTGACACATATTGTCTTCATGTTTGCCTTTAATGATGATCACTACATCATCTGCATAGCCTATGGTTGTGAAACCTGAACTATTAAGTGTGTTCAATAAGTCATCCACCACGAGTGACCATAAGAGAGGCGAGAGGACACCGCCTTGGGGGCAGCCTTTGGCCGCGGAGACCGTCACAGAGACCTCTCCAGACGAAGATGTTATTATGCGGCTATCGAGCATGTTTCTAACCCATCTGGTAGTAGGTTCGTCTATTCCCCTGCGTTCATAGCACTAGTGATGGATTCATAACCAGTGTTATCAAAAGCACCTTCTACGTCAAGGAATGCACAAAAGGCGATTTCTTTGGAGCGATAGGCAGCTTTAATCTCTGTGACGAGATAGCGAAGGGCGCCTTCCGTAGATCGACCTTTCCTGTATGCAAATTGACTAGAGTGCAGAGGTATAGTCTTTTCAAGAATGCCTCTAATGTGTAAGTCTAGCAGTCTTTCGATGGTTTTCAAGAAAAACGATGTCAAGCTGATTGGACGGTAGGATTTGGGTAGCTCGCTGGGTTTGTTATCTAGCTTCGGGATAAACAACACATTTACCTCCCGCCAAGTTAGTGGAATGTATCCCAGGTTGAAGCTTCTTCTAAATAGAGCTACCAAGGTAGGCAAGATGTAATCCAGAACTTTCTGTATAAGAGCTGGAAAAATACCATCACTGCCAGGTGCCTTAAAGGGTTTAAATGAATCGATTGCCCATTCAATTTTTTCTTGACTAAACAGATTTCCAGACAAGCTGTTGACTCTTCTGGAGGTGCCACATGTGGTGCCTTCAGGAGCAACAGGTACGTGGTCGCTTAGAATTGTTGAGCCAGGGAAGTGAACCTCGAGCAGAGTTTCCATGGTTTCCCTTCGACTGGCGGTGTAGGTGCCGTCAGGTTTGATGAGCAATCGCACCCCATTGGAATAATCCTTTGAGAGAGCCTTTTGGAGACGGGCTGCTACTGGAAGGGACTCGATATTTTCGCAGTTCTTTCTCCATGCTGTTCTCTTGGATTTCCTCAACTCTATGTTCAATTTAGTCAAAGTGGACCTATATTCGTCCCAATTTTTTTTGCGTTTTGCGGTGTTCAAAAGTTTTCTCACCCTTTTGCGGAGTATCTCTAGCTGGTCATTCCACAACGGTACGCTCCGTTTACCTGTATTGTCATTTTTCGGGACACAGCTACTCCTGAAGGAAGAGATTAGGAAGTCATTTAGTTGGCAGGCTGCCACATCAACACCACATTTAGATCTTAAAGATGTTAGCAGCATGTCATCCTTGACGGCGAGATTTTCACCCAATTAGTTCGTTTCGGTTCGTCGCTTAGCACAGTTTCTCACTACGTTCCATTTTACATACTTAGGTTCTCGGGCGTTGATACATATATCCTACAGCTTCCTTCGCAGTGTGTTGCTTTGCCCATCTAAGCACTGATCTGCAAAAGAAGAAATCACCTAGGTGCCTAAATCCTATTAGACATGCTGGATCCACTCAAGATACTCCGGTTCATAGTAGCAGCTGGACAGGAGGAAGTGCTCTAGACCGAGTATATATCACCGACTAGAGCCAGTTTTGGGAGTACAATAGATCTGTTAAAGGTCGCAGTGCACTTACACATCATTACAATTATACCATATATATATCCATCTAGGCGCGGATAGTCAAAGAACACATGTTCCGCATCTTCTGCAGTCCCTTCACAGGTCCGACAATAGAGAGAGCTGTCGTGCTTAAATTTATACACATGTGCGCGTAAAATCCATGTCCATTCAGCAATGCGTTCGACATGCTTCGCTAGTTTTAATCCAATGGATTCAGGCCGGCGTTGAATTTGTAATATCGTCAGTATCCGCATGATGTACGTTTGGTACCCTCATGTTTCTAAGCGCTTTTAGTTCTCGGAGTGGAATGGGCTCCGAACGTCCAGCGCGAAGCACCAGCACTTCATTTTCTGCCTTCTATGGCTTTCTTCCTTGTATCAACAACCACTTGGATTGCGTCAGTCAGACATGAATTGTAAATTTTCGCGAACTGGTATGCGGAACTCACTAGAGACCACTTCAGGCCTCCTTGTACTGTGCGAAGTTCCTTCGTGGGTTAAGATTCAGCCTTTGCTGTATGTCAATCAGATATTTCCGTTGAAGGTTTCTAATTCTTCATAATAGTCGCTACCATATCTACGACTGACTGACTGACAGAAGTGTGGAAAAATAAGTGTTCTGTCCTACAATTGGAACATCTCGAACAACTAAGGAGACTCTATATAATACCTTGATCATCTCAGTCCTGCTTTACGGCGCTGAAACATGGACTTTATTAAAAGACGATGAAGATATCCTTGGTCGCTTCGAGAGAAAAATTCTTCGTATGATTTTCGGTCCCGTTTGCGTTGACGGGTTTTGGAGGAGAAGATTCAATCACGAACTATACGAGCTGTACAGCGACATCGACCTAGTCAAAAAACAGCGTATTGGACGTCTAAGATGGATAGGATATGTAGAGCGAATGGACACCAACGCTCCGGCCCGCAGAGTCTTTGAATATAACCCCGAAGGACGACGCAGTAGAGGGAATCATCGCCGCAGGTGGCGCGCACAAGTTCAAGGGGACCTCGACCAACTTGGAGTGCGCAACTTGAGGCAATTAGCTAAAGACCGAGCTAAATGGAGAGGCTTGTTGGTTGAGGCCCAGGTTCACCCCGAACTGTAGCGCCACCTAAGTAAGTAAATTCCTACAATTGGAACAGAGTACACTCGGAAACACCCATGCCCAGTCAGTAGTCGGTAGGTAGAAGTACACCTCTTCATGTTGCAGTTTATGCAGATATCTATATTTGAAATTAGCCGATGGGGTCACCGTCCTTCAACTGGTTCATTGAAAGACTTACTGCCACTCAGAGCTACTCAGAGCAATTCTAGTACTGGTCTATGGTGTATATTCTGATAACTTTCGCTGGAGTGCCGCAAGGTTCCACTCTTTCACCGACTCTCTTTTTACTCCATATTGTCGTTGACGATAACACCCTAATAGATTCTTGTGCGAATAACATTCCTGTGAATACATGCACTTACTTTTACAGACGTGATCGAATTCACCCAATAAATGAAGATCTGCAGAAGAAAGACTAATTTCATCTACTTCAATGCGAAAAGAACCCAGAACGAATACGTCTGCCATTTTATAGTTTAAAATGAACGACCATATAGTCCAATCTAAGCGAGCCATGCATCTTCTTAGCGTCAGAGTTGACGCATATAGATTACATGATAAACTCATAACATTCTTTAAGTTTACTCAACATCATCCAGAGACGAGCGGCTCGCTTAACAGAAGATCCAGCACTATTATTTGGCCGCCATGTTCCCCAAACCTGGAGACGTGTCAAAGTGGTTTTCATCCCCAAGGTGGGCCGGCGAGGACATGAATCCGCGAAGGATTTTAGACCCATAAGCCTGTCCTCCTTTGTTTTTGAAAACTTTAGAATGTATCCTAGACTTCCATATCCACTGTCGAAATCCCAGCATGCGTAGTTCAAAGGGCGGTCCACAGAAACTGCTCTTCATGAGGTCGTGCGTACAGTGGAAAAAACTCTTCACTAAAAAGAATATACTCTCCCCACATTTCTTGATACAAAAGGAGCCTTCAACAACATTTTCACTGAATCTATTCAGGAATCTCTCACCGAGTTAGGTGTAGAAGGCTTTATTAGCCAATGGATAGTTTCTATGCTCAGTACTCGTATAATCCATGCAACCAACACTAGGCAACAGTAGTACAACTAAGACGGTAAACAGAGGAACTCCACAAGTTGAAGTCATCTCCCCCCTGCTCTGGTTAATGGCGATTAATAAAATCTTGGTGCGACTTGATAGGGAGGGTTTTAAGGTGGTTGCGTACGCGGATGATGTGGTTATACTAGTATCAGGAAAGTTCCTCTCCACGATAAGTCAACTCATGGAGAGGGCTCTGGATAAGGTACACTCATGGGCTACGAGCTGTGGCCTCGGAGTAAATCCGGAGAAGACTGAAATGATGCTGTATACCACCAAAACCAAGGTACCGGCAAGGTACCCCTCCAGAGAAGAGTGGAAGAACGGAAGCGTTACCTGCAACTATGATACAGGGATATACACGGACGGTTCGAAGATGGACTGCGGAGTCGGCGCAGGCATCTTCTCTGACTAGCTGAATATATCAAAGTCTTTCCGTCTCCCAGACTCTGATAGTGTTTTCCAAGCGGAGCTTCTTGCGATTCGAGAAGCCTGCCGCCTGCTAAACAATCTTCTTGTGGTTAGATCACAATATCGCTATTTTATATGATGGCCAGGCTGCCATCAAGGCCATTAATGCGGTTTGCATTTTTTCAAAACTGGTAGAGCAATGCCGGTTCGAATTGAATCAACAAAGCACTCACTGGAGAATCATTCTCATCTGGGTCACAGGGCACAGCAACCATGAGGGTAATGAGCGTGCTGATGAGCTGGCCAGGCGAGGGTCGGCCCTTAACGGCTCTCTAGCAGAAAGAGTCGACATTCCGCTTGGTGCCGTTAAGGGCTATATTCACCTTCACTTCCTCCAGCTAGCCAATCGCGGGTGGAACAGCCTCACAAGCTGTGTCATATCTAGAAAGACGTGGCCCAGTTTCAACAAACCCTGGTCAAAAGAGTTACTAGACAAACCAAGACCAATTATTGCCAAAATCGTAGCTATTATCACAGGTCACTGGCCAGTTGGAGACCATGCGGCCAAGCTTGGTATCCCCGACAACACCTTTTGTAGGAGCTGCAAGGATATTAATGAGAAAGAACCTCTATGTCACTTCCTTTGCAGATGTCCGGCCCTGGCGAGGATCAGACAACAAACTCTTGGCAAACCCTTCTTCGAGGATCTGAGAGAGATAGCGGACCAGAGGATTGGAGAACTAATCCTCTTCCTGAACACCACGGGCTGGGTTTAAACTTAACATCCCTTTTTAACTAGCCACTACAATAGGTATACACGAGTCCGTGGTAACAAAACGGCGCACCCTAATCGTTAATTGGTTTCTTTTGGACCGCCACTTTACCTACCTACCTAGCTAGCTCATCGAAGACGGGTAATTGAATATATTTGGACTACAGATACTACCATGATAATTGATCCGCAGAAATCAATGGAATTCAATCAATTTGGACGTTCTATTAGGCAGGGAAAGCCCGCTCTTTCCCTATTTCGTCCTTCTCTATGATGTCGTCGGCCATTATCTTAACTTTCATTGTGCCCGCAGCGATATCAAGCATTAATCCTGCAATGACTCGGATATATTGCAACGCTCAACAATATACCTTGGCCCAAATTGGTGTTGCATGCAAAACCACTGACTAGACTACTCTTGTCAGAAGTAGTCATCCTCGAAAGCGCAGCATTCATATGTTCGATTTTACTGCACGAGTTCCGCAGATGTTTTTTGCAGGAGAGCCTTATATCAATTATTACCCCCAGGTATGGTATTAAATCGTTGGTCGCGTATTTACATATTTCGTGACTGCCAAGTCTGAATGCAATAGCTTTTCTAATTGTTCTGCTGCTGACTAAGATCTTTTATGCCAGATCTAGTGTGACGGATTTCAACCACGTTTTGACGATGTGTATAGTTTTATTTCGAATTTGTACTGATTCACCCAAGTATTTCGCGACCATTACAACGAGTACCCAATGCATTTACTGGGAACTACAGTAGCGTTCATAATACCTACCCGTGTGGAACCCCACATTTTTCTAAGGGATTCTAGGTCAATTTACAGAGTTAAACGCATTTCTAATATTCAATATTTTGGTACCTCTATAGTATTTTGAACAATGGATGTTACCGGCACTCCGTACTGATGTCCCGTTAGAACTCCCGTTTCAGTTATAGCTGCATCTTATAAATTGCATGCGATGCGCTTAAAAATGTTCCCACCGTATCGAGTATACACAGTGAACGATAAGCCGATGAGGCATCGAGAAGTTAACTACCTTTGGGTAGCCACACTGTCATCTCTTGTTTCCCCAGATATGACTCATTCTCTTATGTAGGAACTGTATACGTCTCGTCTCTGTATGTTCTCGTCTTCCAATCTGCTACATGCATCTAGAAGCTCGTCAGTAGTAACCGAAGGTACAGTATCGCTCATCTTCCATCAAAAATGTATTCCTTTCGAACAACGTTTCGTAAATTTGTATGTGCTATCGTCTTCGAATATTTTACTTATTCGAAATCTATTTTTTTGTATGCTTGTTACTCTTTCACTCAAAGACTACTTAACCGATTGCGACAAAACTTCTATTGATATGTGAAGCGCTATATTCGAAATAACATAGTCTATGAATCGTGATGAATTTAATCAAAACGGAACTGAAAAGCCACAATAAAAGTGAAGTAATCTCGTTGGGATGACTTTTACTGCTTAGTCTAGCTAAACAGCTAAAGATACATGTGTCATAATGGTGTATAGAACGATTATTGGCAATGAAAACACATAAGAAAGCATATGTATATTTCTCTATTACACTTTTTTTTTTAATCGGACGAAGCTAGGTATCATAGGTAATCGTTTTTAAACAGCAACCATTGCTTAAAAAAATAGAAAGTAAAGTGCGATGCGGACTCGGATCTCATTTCGTGCTTCAAACAATCGTTCTCAGCAAGTCATCTTAATTCTAGTGACTACAATGAGATTCGGTGAATCGCTCGGATTGTACTCCTCTACTACACATTTAGGTTAGATTAGGTTTAAGGGTTGTCGAAGCCATTAAAGCTTTAGCTCGCATAGGCCTACGGAGGCCCTTAGCGTTATTTTGATTCATCCATATCTGAAAATAAAATTATAAGAAAAGAAAGAAGAAGAAAGAAACTCAAGGCATTAGGTTGGAACCAGTCTAAAACCAACTGTACAGGTTCAAAGCAAACTACTCGTATGAACTGAATGCCATAACAATCTGCGACAAATAAAGCAACATTATAGCAGTTTAGGACAAAGTAGTAAAGCGCGAACCTGCAGTTAGCAATCTCCAATTAGCCAGGTATGCATGTAGTCACGCGTATAAAGGTTAAGAAAAGAAATGCCAAATGAAATTTGCCAAATTATCACTTAACCAAACCGGAATTATCAAGTGGCAGGACCAAAACAGTTCGTAAAATAAAATTTCATCTACTGGGGAATATTGGAAAATCGAAAACCCAGTTGAAAAGCAACAGAAATTCCAACGCAGCACTAACAAAGAGGGGTTTTCCGAAACTACCTCCACGCCAACCTTGTTCATTCTATACGGCCTCTGTTGCGGGAATCAAGAGAGAGAAAGAATTGAAAATCAAGTGGAAAACAAGAAAATGTTTTTTTTTTTTTTTTTTGCAGGAGAGAGAGATTAGAATTCAGATTCTTTTCATGTTTTTCTTTTCTTTTTTTACTTTAAAAGATACTCAGATACTTTATCTAAGCGATATATCTCAAGAGAGTATGTGTGCGTTCGGGTTTTTGATTTGTTTTGTTGGAGGAACTTTTGGGTGACAGAGGAAAACATCGACGTGTGTGTCAAGGGTAGCGCGCAAACACAATTCAAACGTTCTGACGTTTTATATTAGATAAGGTGACGTGATGACTAAACGGATGTTTATACCCATTTTGTTATGAGCTGGTTCCACTATTTCAGTCTCGCTCTTTCACTTCTAAAATCTCATCAATGTGTCGTCTTCGTTGTGGGCTTTGTCATTCGCGTCCGTCATTGAAAATTATTGTTTGCGGTGGCGGCGGTGGCGACTTGTTGTGTGTTGTGTATGTCATCATTATTATTCATACGAACGAAAGCGATTAACTTATTATTGAGGATTCGTGCTAATATTGGAAAATGTTTCAATTAATTGTTGTTATTAGCGGGAAGAGACCTATATGCATAATTTCCACCACTGGTTAGATAGTTGTGTGGTTGTTTTGAGTGGGATTTGTGGTTAATGTTTGCTGATCATTCTGCTGTCTGAAAGGCCTACTTTTGGCATGCAATACGACAGTTTCTCTTTCATTCACCTTATTATTGTAATAACTTGCTAGATTCGAACATGGAGCTTTTATAACTTCATGGTGCACACATGTTATGTAAGCTTAAGTCAATAATAATCATCAGCTGATTGATCGAAATATCGTGAAATGAATGAAGGATGTGGAATCAGAAATTAGTGTGGAGCTAGAAAGAAATGAGGAATCTAATACTTACATTCCACTTCTAAACGAATTGTCCAAGTCCAAGAAGCGGGGCTAACAAAGCAATTTAATAGTGAAACCCCCTCTCGAACAACTTACTTACTAACATTGGTGGCGCTACAGTTCGGGGTGAACCCGGGGCTCCACCAACAAGCCTTTCCATTTAGATCGATCTTTAGCTAATTGCCTCCAATTGCGCACTCCAAGTTGGTTGAGGTCCCATTGACCTAGTGCGCGCCACATACGGCGAGAAAGCACTCTACTGTGTCGTCCCTCCGGGCTAATTTCGAAGACTCTGCGGGCCGGAGCGTTGGTGTCCGTCCGCTCTATATGTCCTAGCCATCCCAAGCATCCACTACGCAGTTTTTCAACTAGGTCGATGTCGCTATTGAACTCGTATAGTTCTCCTTCAAAACCCGTCAACGCAAACAGGACCGAATATCTGACGAACATTTTTTCTCCCGAAGCGATCAAGGATACCTTCATCCGTATCCATGTTTCAGCGCCGTAAAGCAGAGCTTTACGTGATCAGGGTCTTATACAGAGTCTCCTTATTTGTTCGAGATAGAGGGCTTTACTGTTTAATTGCCTTATAAGCCCGAAAAAACAGTGATTGACAGGAGGTATTCTTCGCATGATTTTTGAGATGGTATCATTGCCAGAATTAATAGCAGAGCTAAGATAGACAAAGTCCCTTACTACCTCGAAGTTGTAGCTTCCCACTGTGACGTTCTGTCCAATTAGTCGGTGTTGATTGTTCCGTCTTGTTGGCGCATGTACTTGGTTTTACCCTAGTTTATCGGTTTTTTTTTATAATTTGTGCGCACTCGAAGGGTTATGAATACCTAACATGTTTACGCACAGTTTGGGCGTTGGAAAGGATAGATAGAGAAAAAAGGAAGGATTTTGGTGTAGTGATCCTTAAAGCTCAGTTGTTTATGCTTCAGAGATTCTCCGGGGGTGGCATCCAGATAACTGGTGAGATTTTTGTTATTTCTTGTCTTTGCTTCTGATTCACAATAAATTTTTCCCGATAACCGATGTCAAGGGCAAATCACCATCAACATAGCGAACAATTTTTTCAGCCGCATGACCAAGCTACTGCCAGTGTTATGCCTTTACTGACTGACTTTATATATTTCATGAGAAATAAATAAATGCTTGCTGACATCAGGATTTGAACCATGAACCATTAGCGTGGCAATTGACGACGTTACCACTACACCATTGCCCCCCCGCTTCTGCTTCAATGCTTGCAAAGGTAACGATGACTCTCCCAGTAATATCAATATCGTCGGCGTATGCAAGCAGCTTTACGGACTTTTGATAGATTGCGCCTCTGGTGTTGGCTAGTGAGTTCCGCACAATCTTGTGAGTTCCAACTACAATATTAAAGAAGTCACATGACATTGCGTCACCCTGTCTATAGCCTTGTTTGGTATCAAAGATCTCGGTAAGGTCATTATCGACCTTGATGGTGCAGTGAGCGTTCTCCATCGTCATCCTGCACAAACGGAGAAATTTGCCAAGGATTTCAAAACTAGACATGGCTCTGTATAGCTCTTCTCTATAGATGTTGTCATAGGCGACCTTGTAAAGAGATTAAGTATATCGATTTGGACTCCTCTCCAGGATCTGCCGAAGTGTAAAGATTTAATCGATGGTGGACTTTCCTGGCCTGAAACCGCACTGATAGGGGCGGCCACTCAGGCTGTTGATAAAAGGTTTCAGGTGTTCCCACAATATCACAAAAAAGATCTTATACTCGTATGTATGCGATGTTGGGGAGACTGATACCTCTATAATTGGCGCAGTTGAGGGGGTCTCCTTTCTTCAGAATCGGGCAAACGATGCTGAGATTCCATTTATCAGGCATACACTCGTCTGACCAAATCATAGACATGACTTCATGCCTTGAAAAGTTCGGCCGGTAAATCGTCAGGTCCAGCAGCCTTGTTGGATTTGAGCTTGGATATTGCTATCGCCACTTCACTTTAGCCAGGTGGATGGAAATTTTGTCTATCATCGCATTAGTTGAATGGTTCATTCTGCCTGACAGCAGGATGTTGGTCTTTGTCGCCGTTATACAGTCTGCAGAAGTAGTTTTTCCATATTCTCAGCACCGGTTGTGATTCTACTATGCTACAGGTTTCTGTACGGGTTTTGCTTCACTGACATGTTCTTTTTACCTTTTGGTAAAACTTCCGTACATTGCTCCAGGAGTATAAGCTCTCAATATTCTCGATCGCGAGTTTCTCATGCGTTTTCTTTTTCTTTTGAAGATGCCGATGTTCATTCCGTCTCTTTTGCTCGTAGAGCTCACGAGCAGCTCTCGTCTTTGCAGCGCCGCTTCATATGACTCTTGTTTTACTGCATGCACTCAAGGCAATTCTTCGTCAATCATAGGGTTTCGCAATGTTGGTCGGCAAAACTCAGCACATCAGTTGCGGCGTTTCTGATGGCATGTTGGCAGCGTTGCCACTGGTCTTCGGCACTTGATGCCGGCGGCATAAGGGTGATTGAGGTCTCTTGCGATTGTATTATAGCTTTCCGACGTTTAATTTTCTGACAGTGATTCTTCTCTGTTGCACAGTTTGGGATCTCCGCTATAATAAGGTAATGATCCGAGTCTATGTTGGCCACTCGGAAGGTCCGGACATCCAGATCTTGTGTCGATCGCAATATGATCAATTCGGTTGATCGTTACATGATCATTGGAGCGCCATGTTTGCTTGTCAATATTGAGATGAGGAAACCATGTTTTTGCTGTAGAGACCTTTCGCTCTACAGCGAAATCAATTAGCCTTAGTCCGTTGTCAGACGTGGTGTCGTGTAGGATATGTTTACCGACTGCCCTACCAAACATGTCCTCCTCATATGTTTTGTAGAGAGGCTCGTAGCAACAGTCTTTGGTGGCAGGGTCCTTTTGTTCCGTTGGGCATGAGCACATATCAGACTTATGTTAGCGAATTTAGCCTTGACTTCTTGCCTAAGTCTGCCGAGTATATCAAATCCGCATCCAAATAAGCGCTGCTTATTGTCTCTGTAGCAATCAACGTAGTAGATGCCACAGTTTTTTGTTCTCCTTTTCCTCGGCCCGTTCCATCGCACTTCCTGTATAGCGGTTATATCTGCTTTATAGCAGTTTAGGACCTCTGCTAATGCTTCCGCTGCACGTGGTCTGTTAAGGATCCGAACTCTTTGAACTCAGTCGCAAGACTGAATTCTCTATCTCTTATCTGGGTTCCAGGTCACACTGGGATCTCCGATAAGATTGCTAGACAAAGCTCAGAGGAAGCTTTCTCAGGTCCCGAGCCCACGTTGGGTCCCCCTGCGTCCTCGCTTAGGGCTTCCATTGACGATTGGGTCTCTCACGAACACAATTGTGTGTGGCATGACTCTGTGTGTGGCATCTGTGACGCTTGTGGAGAGAGCGACGATACCGCAGAACATTATCTTTGTGAGTGTCCGGCCTTTACTCGTATCAGGTGGCAGATCCTCGGTGCCGATGTGGTGAGTGCTGGTACTGTAAGCTCCTCATCACTGAAATGCTTGCTTGGCTTTCTTAGAAAGATAAGGAAATTCCAATAAAATGGGTACATCAGGGTTTGCTCTCTGGTAGAACAATTGCGCCCGAGTGCTCCAGTTAAGCGTTTCCTATCCCGATCTAACATAACCTATCCGAGGCTTGTGGTTGTTTCGGAACCAGTGTTTTTTGTACGTGATAGGGCAATCACACCGACGGCACATCACCCAACCTGGGGGACCAGTTCCTTTTGTTATACCCTTAGGACGCGAGGCCGGCTAAACCGGTGCCAGTAGTCCTCTACGGGAGTGTGAGCACTAGTGTTGGCCCATTAAGGGGTACCAGATAATTCGATGCAATATCAACTCCACCATTCGACTCGGCATACTGAAACACTTAACTTTATATTCCAACCCCGTTTTAATACGAAGCTAACGCTTCTTCTTCCTATTGAGCTTATGATCCGAAAACAAGGGAGCATAAGCCTCCCACTTCGAAGCTAACGCTATTCGGGATAATCGATTTTTTCCCTGTGATATCGATAGTTTAGACGGAAATGTCACAAGTACTTACAATCTCCATTTTAACGTACGTCATTACCTAAATATAGTCCAAGGCACAAATATGATGACCGAACACGAAAACATTGAAATAGAAATATTCCCGAGTTTTCCATGTTTTATTTAAACGTCCTTAAGATAACTGTGCTGCCAAGTTTTGGGAATATAACTCCTAAGAGGGGACGTAACTTTATTTAAAGCTTATAGCACACAAAAATCATGCTTAATGACAGCTCTGCTTATCTAAGCATAGCAATTAATTAAATTATAGGAGTTTTAATGCCAAACCACCCTTGTGTCAATATTTTTTGCATTCGTATCGACAATCGTATCCTAGATGTCTTATTTGTATGATTCGAAACATCACTGGTTGACGCTCATACCCCGCGAAGTTTGGCAGGGCATAAGTAAATCGCAGACGGCAGCTCAATTCGTTCCTCGATTTGTCACGACACGACACTGTGGCAAGCGATGTGGAAAAAATACCCGATGCTGAAAAAAGTGAAAAGTGTAATATGCGGGCGGGCATTAAGTCCATTTTGTGTTTGGCGGGTGATATAAGCTGATTTTCGATGAATTTCTAGTCTGGGAACTGACATTGCTGACTTGCAAGCGAAACGGTATTGTTAAGTTCCCAGAAAATATCACAACGTTTTATCGCGGTACCACCACTCGCAATCGTCTGATGAACATCCGAAAGTAAGCCTCTCAGTTCCGCTTTTCGGATACCAAGAATGTCCTGTTTGCGACAAATATTTATTTATTTTTTCCTTAAGTTTTTCAGTAGTATTTGTTGTTGTCAGGTGAAAAGGGGGGGGTCAGGTGGGCGCCGTGGCGTAAGTGGTTAGTGTGTCGGATCACTACGCATGAGGTTCCAAGTTTGAATCCCAGAAAACACCAAAAAGTTTTTTCACGGTCCCACCTCTCGCGAGCGTCTGACAAACATCCGAGAGTATTGTTGTCATGAAAAAGCTTCTCAAATCGCCGTTCGGAGTCGGCATTAAACTGTAGGTCCCTTCCATTTGTGTGAAAAATATAGCGCACACAACATGAGTGGTTGCGAGAAGCTAGGCCCTGGCACTTTAAAGAGCTGTTGCGTCAAATATTTATTTATTTATTTTTATTTTTTTAGGTGAAAAGGGCCTTAATTCTGCGGCCTTAATATCGCAGGTAGTATTAAGAAGTGAAAAAGGAACATTAAAACCCTGTAGCCAGAAACCATACCATACGTCATTAAGAAGATTTACTTCGAAATAACTCATGAGGTGTTCATTGACATTCTTCTGCATGACCTTGGAGAGTACTGAACCTGACAAAGCGGGACACTTTTTCGCCCAATTTTCACCTACCCAGTGAAACCCATTGGATCACGTTCAAAGGGCACAGACTACTTACATATACGTTTATTGTGTTCTTTTGCCTTTGGATTTATGCACATTCCCTCTTACGGATAATGAATTACGAATGATTACCCATGAGATGGTTGAAAAGTGACACAAAACCGAGAAGAGAAGCAGACGCGCAACAACATACACGAGGCAAATGAAAATGAATGAATAACAAGCAAGCAAAGCGTACACAGGCCACGCCACGGAGAGAAAGAGGCAGGCAGCAAAGCGAACTTATTATGAAAATGAAAATTGTTGTAAATGGGCAAATGTGGAAAATGTTATAAATACAGTGTGCCGAGCCAAGTATGCGAATGAGAGTGTGAGGCGATTAAGCGGAATGTTTGAAATGGTTCTTCGAAAATAGGTTCTTCGTTTTTGTTTTTCTTTTTATAAAATACTGCGCGTAATCAAATTCTTGTCGGTATTGTGCTTACATTTGAAAGATTGTGGCATTAACCTTAGGATTATCGAACTTGTTAGTCAATTTCGATGGAAAAAGACATGTTGGTGACAAAGAGTTTAAATTGTCTTGCACTTTTCATCTCAATAAACTAACTACTAACTTTCGACGATCAGAGAGCATGAACAAACACAACAGTATACTAGAAAATACTACGCCATACCAGCAGTTATAAAGAATTTAAAATATTTTGAAGAGTTGACATATGTATTTCCGATGTCGCTTCTGCCCCTTAAGATGTTATTTTCGACTTAAAAAGGTAGTAAAAGCATGTTCATCAAAATCTTAAGTGTGTAGAAGACAAGAAAGCATGAATAAATGTCGGAGTCTACTAACAAATACTTGAAGATACGAACACACGGTTGTAGATACTGAAAATCGTCTACTATTAGTACCAGCAAATTGACTGCAAATATTCCACCTCTTGCTAAAACGTACTAAGAATCCGGCATTTTCTGTAGAAGAGTGGCGTTCTCTTCTCTGGTTCGTACAAGAAAATAATACTAGGTACTTCTCCTATCTAGAAAACGCTAAAAATGCAAAGTTTTCTGAACTGTAGCGCCTACTGAGCGTCAGTATATCAATAAACATTTATTAAGCCGAAAACATAGTAAAAGCATTTCATTTAGCATCAATAGAGAATACTAGCAAATACTTGTAGATACTACTACATACTGAAAGATTCTAAGTATCTAAAGTTTAAAAAAAAAGTTATGTACTTTTCCGATGCTGCTAACTGTACAAGTAATGACTTCTGTATCTTTAAGATCGTTGACGACCAAATAGCATGAGCAAAACACTAGACTTACTTAGATGGCGCTACAGTTCGGGGTGAACTTAGGCCTCAACCAACAAGGGTCTTCATTTAGCTCGGTCTTTAGCTAATTGCCTCCAGTTGTGCACTCCAAGTTGGTCGAGGTCCCTTTGAACTTGCGCGCGTCACCTACAGCGAGAAGGTCCTCTACTGCGCCGCCCCTCCGGGTTAGATTCGAAGACACTGCGGGTCGGAACGTTGCTACCCATTTGCTCTACATGTCCTAGCCATCTCAAACGTCCAATACGCAGCTTTTTGACCAGGTCGATGTCGCTGTACAGCTCTCCTCCAAACCCGTCAACGCAAACGGGACCGAATATCTTACGAAGAATTTTTCTCTCGAGGCGACCAAGGATATCTTCATCCTCTTTTAATACAATCCATGTTTCAGCGCCATAAAGCAGGACTGGGGTGGTCAGGGTCTTATACAGAGTCTCCTTAGTTGTTCGACATAGAGCTTTACTTTTTTCAACGAAGTCCATGTTTCAGCGCCGTAAAGCAGGACTGGGATGATCAGGGTCTTATACAGAGTCTCCTTGGTTGTTCGAGATAGGGCTTTAAGCCCAAAAAAACAGCGATTGGCAAGAGTTATTCTTCGCTTGATTTCTGCGCTGATGTTGTTTTTCGAGTTTATAGCAGAGCCAAGGTAGACAAAGTCCCTTACTACGTCGAAGTTATAGCTGCCCACTGTGACGTTTTATCCAATTCGTCAGTGATGTTTGTCCCTCCTTGGTGACACCATATACTTGCTTTTGCCCTTGTCTATCGCTAAACCCATTTTGGCCGCTTCCGCCTCAATGCTTACAAACGCACCGGTGACAGCCCGCTGAGTTCTTTCGATAATATCTATATCGTCGGCGTATGCAAGCAGTTGTACAGACTTGTAATAGATTGTGCCTCCGGTGTTGGCTTGTGAGTTCCGCACAATCCGTTCAAGTACAATGCTAAAGAAGTCACATGACAGCGCGTCACCTTGTCTAAAACCTTTTTTGACATCAAAGGTCTCGGTGAGGTTATTACCGACCTTGATGGAGCAGCGAGCGTTCTCCATCGTCAGCCTGCACAGACGGACAAGTTTGGTAGGGATGTCAAAACTAGACATGTCTCTATAAAGCTCTTCCCTATAGATACTGTCATAGGCGGCCTTGAAATCGATAAAGAGGTGGTGAGTATCGATTTGGAATTCTTGGGTTTTCTCCAGGATCTGCCGAAGTGTGAAGATTTGATCGATGGTAGACTTTCCTGGCCTGAAACCGCACTGATAGGGTCCAATCAGGCTGTTGATAAAAGGTTTCAGGCGTTCACACAATATCGCAGAAAAGATCTTGTATGCGATGTTGAGGAGACTGATTCCTCTATAATTGGCGCAGTTGAGGGGGTCTCCTTTCTTGTGGATCGGGCAAACGATGCTGAGATTCCATTCATCAGGCATACACTCGTCTGACCAAATATTAGAAATGAGTTGGTGTATGCACTCTACCAATTCATCCCCAGCTGCCTTGAAAAGTTCGGCCGGTAAGCCGTCAGGTGCAGCAGCCTTGTTCGATTTTAGCTTGGATATTGCTATCCTCACTTCGTTTTGGTCAGGTGGACGGAAATTTTGACTATCATCGTCTATGTTGAATGGTTCATGGTTCGTTCTGCCTGACAGCGGGATGTTGGTCTTCGTCGCCGTTATACAGTCTGCAGAAGTAGTTTTTCCATATTCTCAGCACCGACTGTGATTCTACTACGAGGTTTCCATTTTCATCTCTACAGGCTTCTGTACGAGTATTACTTCTCTGACACGTTCTTTTTACCTTTTGGTAAAACTTCCGTACATTATTCTTGGAGTATAAACTCTCGATATTCTCAAACGCGCGCTTCTCATGCTCTTTCTTCTTCTTTTGGAGAAGCCGATGTTCTTCCTGTCTCTTTTGCTCGTAGAGCTCACGAGCAGCTCTCGTCTTCCTTTGCAGCGCCGCTTTGTATGCCTCTTGTTTTGCTGCATGCATTCGCCGGCATTCTTCGTCAAACCAGGGGTTTCGCGGTGGTGGGCGAGCGAGACCCAACATATCAGTCGCGGCGTTTCTGATGGCATGTTGGCAGCGTTGCCACTGGTCTTCGGTACTTGATGCTGGCGGCAAAGGGGTGTTTGAGAGATTTCGGGATACGCGTTCAGCGAAGAATCTGGCGGTCTCTTGCGATTGTAGCTTGTCGACGTTCAATTTTCTCACAGTGATTCTTCTTTGTTGCTGAGATTGGGATATCCGCATTCGTACCTTGGCTAAAACAAGGTAATGATCCGAGTCTATGTTGGCCGCTCGGAAGGTCCAGACATTCAGAATACTGGAGGCATGCCTTGCGTCGATCGCAATATGATCAATTTGGTTGATCGTTACATGATCATTGGACCGCCATGTCTGCTTATGAATATCGAGATGAGGAAACCATGTGCTTGCTATGGTGACATTTCTCTCCACAGCGAAATCAATTAGCCTTAGTCCATTATCAGACGTGGTGTCGTGTAGGCTATGCTTACCGTCTGCCCTACCAAAGACGTCCTCCTTTCTTATTTTGGCGTTAAAATCAGCCAATACGATTTTAACGTCGTATTTAGGACATTGCTCGTATGTTTTGTCGAGGAGCTCGTAGAAACACTCTTTGGTGGCAGGGTCCTTTTCTTCCGTGGGGGCATGAACACATATTAGGCTTATGTTAGCGAATTTAGCCTTGATCCGGATAGTCATAATACGCTCGCTCACGTGTCGGAAGCTTAAGACTTCTTGCCTAAGTCTGCCGCGTATGACAAATCCGCATCCGAATAAGCGTTGCCTGTTGCCTCTGTAGCAATCACCGTAGTAGATGTCACAGTTTTTCATCCTATTTTTGCCCGGCCCATCCCATCGCACTTCCTGGATGGCGGTAATATCTGCTTTATAGCAGTCTAGGGCCTCTGCTGGTTGTTCGGTGCACGTGGTCTGTAAAAGGACAGAACATTCCACGTACAGATCCAAAGGTCGTTGTCCTTATTTCGTTTGCTGGGGTCGTCATTAGTTGAGTCATCCTTATCCGAGGCTTTTGGTTGTTTCGGAACAAGTGTATATTGGCTACCTGTTACGGTTTCTATGTAAATCTTATCTAAACCAGTTTATTGTGGTCATGTGGTCCAGCATTGTAAGGTGAGTGAGAATAGGTTACTCATAGGGCACGCATTCCCATCCCTCTCTTTCTTATTAGATCCTCAGTTGACATTGAAATCTAATTTCATTACGCGTTCTAACTTTTTTTTTACAGAAAGACGTCAACGAGCAAACACACTCGTCATCGCTTATCAGTTACGTACATACATATGTACATACATTCATACATATGTATGTCAATTAATTTATGAAACCAGATAGGCTGGATACGCTAGAAAGATTAGGATATGATTCAACCTCGCATGTGATAAATCCTCCCCAAAAGTAGTCAACCTAGTGCACGCACAAATGTTTTAAATAGTTCATCTGTTCCATTCGTCCTTTCGATAACCCGCCTCGCTAAAGTGACAACACGTTCCCGTCGAACCTGCTGCTCCAGGCAAACAAAGCAAAATCTAACCGAACCGAATAAATGCACTCATACGAGTATCTGTTGAAATGAACTCACACTACGTCATGTAATAACGTGATACGCCGATATTATTCAACGGGCACACCACAGCGAAAAGGTATAACAGCTTCGCTTCACTCCAGCACTGGCTTTAGCTTCAACGTTCATTTCCTTTAATTCCCGGTCTTCTGTCTTTTTTTGTTTTTTTTTTGTTTTGTGTTCCATCGGATTCAGATTGCACGGAGTATTTCGCCTTCTTCTTGCAGATATTACTCGCATACGTGTGGAATTGTATCTATACCTACTCTTTTTTCAGTAACTCGGTTCGGTTGTCGTTTTGCCGCCGCGCCGCCTGCCGCTGATGGGTCTGGGGGGATAGAAGTTGCGTTTAACTTAGACTCCTAGTGATATGGTGGCTCACTGGCTGTGGCACTAGCTCTCTGATGATCCAAAGGCAGTAGTTGTGGCAGCAATGGAGAAGAACTGCACAAGTGGTGGGCAAAGTGTGCATTGTTGCTCATTGTTGTTGAGTCGACGTCGATTTCAATTCGATTATCATCGTCGCCGCCGCATACATCATTGTCTGCCGAGGGGGGATATATTTACTGGATGTGCATGTGTGTGTGTGTGTATGAGTGTATGTTTGGAAGAGAGGAGCCCATTAATATTGTGTTGAAACGTTCAGGGGAGCTCGCTTGGTGGCTCTCCTCTGTGTGCGCAGTTTGCATAGAATTCTTTAACCGTTTAATCAGCAGTTTATCGCTTCCGATATGTTGATCGGGGCGCGATAATAGTGGGATAAATGCGAAAGATATGTGCGCATCGTAACATTGTGATTTGGCTGGCCTGTCTGCGTTTCGAGTGGAGATTGATTGTGGAACTCTGAAAATCCGGGTGGGATTTTTCATAACTTTTCATGCATTTCTTTGTGATTAGTCGATTGCTTAGGATTTGGGTTGGAGTCTGCGAAAGCTATGTTTGACAATGCAAATGCATTAAGAGGCCCTAGGAAAGGCACCAGTTGACTCCGAATACATTTTGGAGCGTCTTTTCTCAAAAAACAATAGCCAACTGGCTATTAGTCATCACACTTACTAGCGGGATTACCAGCTCTCCTCCTACTTGCCATCATGACATTGTTTCTAAATATACTTGACGGTGTCTTAAGCATAGATTCCTTCAGAAAGTCTATGATTTCAGGCAGAATTATCCACTTATAGTGGAAAATGGCGGCAAATACAATCACGTTGTAGAAGGTACCAACATACTTATAAATTCTAGTGAACTCTGATAGGTTCTAGAGGATACTTAAGAAATGCCTCAACTCGCATTTAAATCTACGTGAAGATGAAATAAATTACACTACATTGATTGCACCATGAAAAAGGGACATGATTGGTTAAAACAGAATTTTTATTCATCTTTTTGTTGTAGGCTCCAAAGCATGAGAGAATGGCTTACAAAGTAATGACTGTTATGGAGCAACATGAGCTACTTTTTTTTTTAACATGTTAGTGGCCACGCCCATGTGGCGTATAGGCACTGCGAGAAGATATGTAGATCCATTCTGGCAGGGGCCAGCTTTAGGACAGCAGTACTTACAGCTGCGGAGGAATTCCTTAAGTCTGCTGGAGATATGAGCTCTTTAAAGAAAAACTTCTCCTAATTCTTCACAGAGCTGCACACTCACTTAGTATATGTTCTGCGGTTTCGTCCGCGGCAGGTGATATCCTCCGAGATTCTCATTTTGTTGAGGTGGTATTTCAATATACGGTAACCGGTAAGGAAGCTCACAAGCCTTCGTATATCGCTTCTGCTGTATTTAAGAATATTAACTGTCTTTCTTGGAAGCGCTGGACAGCTCTTTTAGCTTGTCTGAGACCATGGTTGTTATTCCTGTGACAAATACACCTGATGCCTTCCCAGCTGTTTAGGGTACGTTCAAAAGGTTCAATGAACAACTCACAGAAGCCTTTTCTGGCTAGCAGATCTGCAATTTCGTTTCCGTCAATGCCTACATCGCCCGGTACCCACCACAATTTTACTTTTTTGTGTTGGGTCAACTTGTGTAAACTGTCGAAGCAGCTTAGAACTGATTTCGAACTGATCATTGCTTTGAGCGACGCTTCGCTGTCGTTGAGTAATACCTTTTTTTTTTATTTTTTTTTTATTATATATATTCTTTATTCTCATACATTCATTCATAATTTATACAAACTTCTTACAATTCTTACAATATATCTAAATTACAAATGAGAATAGTTAGTGACATTTTTATTCAGTGAAATAGGTAATTAGAGATAAATGTCACTTCAGATAAATACAATGTGGGGTGAACAAGTGTATATAGTATATTAAAAATTCATTCCAAATTCAAAACTAATACAAAAAGAAAAAAAATAGAGCCAAACAAAGCTAAAGTTTCATCAAATATTGAAGCGCAATAAAGAATCTATATCATTGTGATTAATATCAAGAAGCCACACTTTTACTTTTTTTTAAATCCAGGTAGAGTTCTAACGATTCGTATATTAGCAGGAACACCATAAAATAATTTGCAAGAAACAAACGAATAGAAGTTCCTGAAGCTGGAGGTATGAAAAGAGGGAATACAGACGAAGGTTCCGGTGTTACTTCGTAAGTTATGGCAGTCAGAGTTCGGGCTTTGCAAATAGCCACCTCTTATGAAGAAAATTTTGAGGACTTTAAAATAGTAGAGATGCCTTACAGGCAGAACTTACATTTTTCTAAATAACTCCATGGAGTTAGCTAAACGAACCGATTTACATACCTTCCTAATAGCACTTTTTTCTAGGACAACCAGCTGTAAGCGTTTATTGAGGTTAGCACCTCCATAGCAGCTTATTCCGTACTGTAATCTAGAGTGGAAGATCCCAAAGTAAATAGTTTTTAAAAGCTCCGTAGAGCAGTATTTCCCAAGACGGTAGAGACTACGTAGAGACGATAGTAGGTATTGATTCAAAATTGAAATGTGTTCGCGCCAGCTCAAAGTATTGTCAATAATGACACCTAAGTATTTGTAGTGTTCAACTATTTCAATTTTAAAGCAATTCACATTACAGCCAATATTTGCATCATATAAGCCATTGGTGCTTTGTACATCGTAAGTACAGTTTCGCAAGGTATGTCTACTACAATTAGAAGCATGAAATACAATGTCAATGTCTGGGGATTTTTGCACGGTAAGACTGAAATACATAAGCTTAGTTTTATTGCTTACAACTAACTTGTGTTCGGCGAACCAAAGTCTTAGCAAATGGATATCATGATTGATGTCAGCAACTAAATTAAGGGGGTTAGTTGAGCCATATGCAAAAGCCAAGTCGTCGGCAAAAGCCTTAACTTCACCAGCAAATGGGAGTGCAAATAGCGAGTTGACATAAATCAAGAACAAAATGGGACCAAGGACAGATCCTTGGGGAACACCTTGATTGATTTCCTTGGAACTACTTAGACTATGTCCAATTTTGACTTTTTGTGATCTATTCTTAAGATAAGAAGCAAACCAATCTAATATGAATCCACGAAATCCCACGCTATGCAATTTCTTCAAGAGAATGCTATGGTCAACCATATCGAAGGCTTTTGTAATGTCTACAAATAACCCGGCACAGCATTTCTTAACATCAAGTCCCTTGTAAATAAATGTACAAAAATCCAGGAGCGCATCTTCCGTAGAGCGGTTTTCTCTAAAACCAAACTGCTTTTCACTGAAAAATTTTATTCTGGCAAGATATTTCAGAACTCTGCTTTTGATTGCTTTCTCGAACACTTTCGATATTCCAGAAAGTAAGGAAATCGGCCTGTAATTACTTTTTTCATTTCGGTTACCCTTTTTAAAAATAGGTATTACATTGGCGCATTTCAAGAGATCAGGAAATTTACCCGAGAAAACACTCAAATTAAAAATATGTGCTAAAATATCAACAACATTGAAGGCTATTTTTTTCAAGACGACGTTGGAAATTCCATCGTTGCCACATGAATTCGAATTGTTGAGGGAGTTTATTATTTTCAAGGGCTCAAGTCCTGTAATGGATTCAAAAACGAAGCTGTTATTTACAGGGGACAATACAGCAAGACCTGTTGTATCACAACAACTGCATGCTTTTGGAGGATCATTAGAAAAAGATGTTTGCCCCACCGAGGCAAAGTATTTATTGAACTCATTAGCTTCTTCAACAGGATCTGTAACAGTAATGTTTTCACTTTTAAGTACAACAGATGCGCTATGATTTCTTATGTTACGATTAAGTATACTAGACGCCGTTCCCATTCTTCAGCTGCCTTGACGTGGCGGAACTTAAGAGTCAATGACCCTAAGGGTCCGAAAGGACCCCAGGTGAGACATCGAACTAAAGGCTGAAGACGTCTTGACTGTGACGCAAAACCTGTTGAAGGTATGATGGAAGAAACTTGTACGGTATCTACTCCAGGTGGTACTCGTGAAAACGATAATCCACCCGTGGTCTTTTTGACTACGGCCGGGACGAGGATTCTGGAGGTCCCAACCACCATACTTTTACCCCCCGCCTCTGGCGTTGAATCAGAAGTAGTAGCGACGCTTGTTTCAGAAGACTCCTGCAGCTCTGTCTCTGACTCGATTGGTAGACTGGGCTGGAATGGCAAGGAAAGTGGCGGAAAGGCTTCGGCTGGAACGTCTAATCTCTGTCTCAATAGAAGGGTAGCTGGTCGAAGTTGTGTCGGTGACGGTTTGACTCGGGAAACCAATAAGGCTGAACGAGCTCCCGAAGCGGCGCACTCCGATGGGCTCCTGACTAAGAGTCAATTGAAAAGGAGAAGAAGGAAGGCGGCGATGGCGCGGTGCAAAGAGGCAAGCGCCGAAAGCAGTCATCCTTCAGTAGCGACAGGAAAGAAGCCTAGGTCGGCAGAAAGTATTCCAACTGGAACCGATCAATCCCTCAGACCTAACGCTGGCTCCTTTTCGGTCGGCTCGAACAGGTCCAATCTGATGGAACAAGTTTCGCCTGCTCTTCTTAGTGGAACCGTGTGCGCATCTGATGCGCGCTCTTCTGCCGGGTACACTCTTACCGGTGGCGTTATCTGCGCACAAAATCTGGTGGATACTGGTGCTGTTACCCCTAAAGGTCCCAGCACTAGCGGACAGAAAATGGAAAATGGTGCGGAACAAGCGCATATGTGGTTTTGGGGGTGTTCGTGGAGTAACGGTGCTATGTGACGAGCGATCTGAAAGACCGAGAGCTTGTCTAATTGTGCCGAATTTCCTCTCAGTAACCAAGCTTGGACAATTTTGTGGACAGGACCTGGTTGCTGCAGCTGTAAGCTACGAAACGACCGGAAGTTGGAAAACCTTCGTCGTTGCGTCGGCTTACTTCCCTTATGATTCGGTAATGCCTCCACCACTGAAGGCGGTTGCCGAACTCATAAAGTACTGTGACACTCAGGAGATGGGACTAGTCATGTGTTGCGACGCGAATGCTCAGAATACAGTCTGGGGCAGCAGCAAATGTAACACACGAGGAAACCATCTCCTAGACTTTATACTATCGTCTGGCATGGTAATTAACAATGTGGGCTCCCAGCCAACTTTTGTTACGGCAAGGAGGCAGGAGGTAATTGATTTGACTTTATCTAATAGGTATTTCAAGTCAATTACTAACTGGAGGGTACTGCCGGAGGTGTCCTTGTCAGATCATAGATACATCGTTTTCCAAATCGAATGCGAGGCCATAACTTTGCAGGAGAGGAGGAATCCGAGGAAAACCAACTGGGTGCGGTTTAGGGAAGAGCTAGACAGATCTGTCAAAACTCCAACTAAACTCAGAATGAAACGAAAGGTTGAGGATGCTGTTCAAAACCTGACTAGTGTCCTTACCAGCTGTTTTGAACTGACGTGCCCATTGACAAAAACCCCCTGCAGAACTCCGGTTCCCTGGTGGAGCCCAGAACTGCAGCGACTTAGGAAAGAATCCAGAAAACTTCTGAATAGGTCTCTTAAGACAAATTTAGAAGGTGACTGGGATCTCTTTAGATCGAAGCAAAAAGACTATAAGAAGTTAATTCGTTTGTCGAAAAGTGCTTCTTATAGAGATTTTTGTGAAAAGATCGAGACACTCGGTGAAACCAGCAGGTTGGTTAATGTTCTCAAAAGGGGCAAGCCGACCAAACCGGAGTCACTGAGAAAATCTGATGGCAAGTTTACTGAGACGAAAGCGGAAACTTTTAGTCTTCTGCTGGAGACTCACTTTCCTGGCAATCGGATAATCACTAGGTCGCAGCTTGGCCCGCTTACCCAGGCTGAGCTTGATCTAAGTCAGAAAACTCGGCGCAGCTGGTATATTGCATCAGCCGTGGTAACAGATGAGGCCATCAAATATGCTGTGGCATCTTTTGATGGTTTCAAATCGCCTGGCACCGATGGAATATATCCAGCTATGCTGCAACAGGGTATAGATCAGCTATTGCCAACTCTGAAAAGAATTTTCACCGCTGGCTTGGCGCTGGCATATATTCCTACACCTTGGCGGACAGTCAGAGTAGCTTTCATACCGAAAATTGGTAAGGAAGACTATTCGCTCCCCAAGAGTTTCAGACCTATAAGTTTGACATCCTTCTTACTGAAAAGTATGGAGAGACTGGTAGAATTTCACGTGCGCAAAGTTGCTTTGAAACTGCATCCACTATCGGTGATGCAGCATGCTTACCAGCGTGGGAAATCCTGTGAGACCGCACTTCAAAATCTAGTGGCCAGAATTGAATGCGCGCTTGATAGGAGAGAATACGCGATGGGTATCTTCATCGACATTGAGGGTGCTTTTGACAATGCGACTTTTGACTGCATGTGCGACTCTGCCAGGCAACACGGGGTAGATGAAACATTAGTGTTGTGGATTAAAGCAATGCTAATGAATAGAACGTTGGTAGTGGATGCGGATTGTGGCCAATATGTTATGACAGGGGTAAACAGGGGCTGTCCGCAAGGTGGCGTTCTGTCTCCATTGTTATGGTGCATGGTGGACGACTCTCTGTTGAACACTCTAAATAGTTCTAACGTCTACGCTCAGGCATATGCGGATGATGTCGCCGTACTTTCTGCAGGCGGCTCTGGACATGATCGATGAATGGTGTACTAGGAGTGGGCTTTCGATGAATCCTCTTAAAACTGAGGTTGTTCTTTTTACGAGAAGAAGGATTTTGACCGGTCTGACTCAGCCAGTACTAAAAGGCGTCACCATTCGCATTTCCAATGAAGCCAAATATCTGGGAGTGATTTTAGATAAGAAACTTCATTGGTCCAAACACGTCGAGTCGAAAACATCCAAGGCGCTCTCAGTCTTCTGGCAGTGTAAGGGTGCTTTTGGCAAGACTTGGGGCTTATCACCGAATAAGGTTCTCTGGATCTACACGGCTATGATAAGACCATTCCTCGCATATGCGTCGGTTGTTTGGTGGAAGGGGCTCTCGCGTAAATATGTGGTTGCCTTTTGTGCGAAACTCCAAAGAACGGCTTGTCTCGGCTGCTCGGGAGCTTTCCCGAGTACGCCTGGCTCTGCTCTAGACGCTTTGCTGAACTTACCTCCCCTTGATACTTATATCATGGGTTGCACAATCAAAGCCATCCATCGTCTTAGGTGAGGCGGTTTTTGGTATACTCCACACTGGAACTTTGATGAACTTGCGCGACACTTATCTTACGACTCCTGTCTTATGGATATGCCGTCTGATGCAATGACACCAGAACTCCAGCTGATGCGCAAATTCAGAGTCGACTTTCCTTGTGTCCAGGACTGGCTTCGGTCAGAGTCTGAGCCGGGAATGGAATGTAGTCGGATTTTCACGGACGGTTCCAAAACCAGTCAAGTGTCTGGCGCTGGTGTCTTCGTGGAAGTCGACAACATTAGACTTCACTTCTCGTTAGGCAAATATGCGTCTGTTTTCCAAGCGGAAACTTATGCAATCCTAATGGCCATGAACTATGTTGTGAAGAACAGGTGGAAGGGACGTAGCATTTGTGTCTGTAGTGACAGTCAGGCTGCGCTTAAGGCCTTGCTTAACCCTTTAACCACTTCCAAAATAGTTCGTGAAACCAAAAACTCTTTGAACTCGGTCGCAAGGCTGAATTCTCTGTCTCTTATCTGGGTCCCAGGTCACACTGGGATCTTGGGGAACGAGATCTCCGATGAGATTGCTAGACAAGGCTCAGAGGAGGCTTTCTCAGGTCCCGAACCCGCGTTGGGTCTTCCAGCGTCCTCGGTTAGGGCTTCCATTGACGATTGGGTCTCTCACGAGCACAATTGTGTGTGGCATGACTCTCCAGGTTGCAGGTTGACTAAACGCATGCTCCCGGACGTCTGTAAGAAATCAGCGGCATTCTTGCTGTCTCTCAGCAGAAAAGACTGCAGACAACTTATCGGCGTCTTGACAGGCCACTTCGCTTTTGCCAAGCACCTTAACGTGTTAGGCTTAAGTGACACTACAATCTGCGACGCTTGTGGAGAGAGCGACGACACCGCGGAACATTATCTCTGTGAGTGTCCGGCCTTTGCTCGTATCAGGTGGCAGATCTTCGGTGCG
Source organism: Brachypalpus laphriformis (assembly GCA_945910035.1). NCBI lineage: Eukaryota > Metazoa > Arthropoda > Insecta > Diptera > Syrphidae > Brachypalpus > Brachypalpus laphriformis. Next base: position 110,539,763 of record OX246753.1, on the reverse strand, counting down.
GATGTGGTGAGTGCTGGTACTGTAAGCTCCTCATCACTGAAGTGCTTGCTTGGCTTTCTTCGAAAGTCAAGGAAATTCCAGTAAAATGGGTAAATCAGGGTTTGCTCTCTGGCAGTACAATGGACCAGTTGTGTCTGAGTGCTCCAGTCGAAAGTATACTATTCACAACTTCCCATTCTTTTTTAAGATTTCCTCGTGCATTGCTTATTCTGCTTTGAAAGTGACTATCACGGCAGATTGTGATGTCCTTATTAATTGTTTGGCACAGATGGTTCAAGCGGTTTTTCAAAGCAGAATTAAGTGGATGCTTGTAGCATTTAATACGCAACATATGCTTGAGTTTAATTTTACTGAGAAGAGAATTGTTCATCCAAGGTTTTAAGTTAATTTTAGATTTGCTTCTCTCTATGGAAAAGCTAGAGTTATCAACATGATATGTTAAGGATTTTAAAAATATTTCGTACGCCAGAGAAGCATTAGTTGAGGTGTAAATTTTTTCCCAGCTTTCGCGCAGCAATTTATCATTTAGAAGACTGAAGTTAATTTTGGTTACTTTAGGAGAAGTGGCGATTACACTCTTTTTGTTATTTAAGATACTAAGGATTAATCCAGTCAAACCGTGATCGGTAATTTGTAAGTCAAAGTTAACAGCAGAACAAAGATTAGTTGCCAAGTTCTTAAAACGACCAAATACATGGTCGAGACAAGTGTTGGAAGCAGGTCTAGTAGGTTCATTGATAAATGATGTTAACCCATGCTCTGCCATTATGGATCCGTAAGTATCTACTTCAGAGTTGGAACTTAGGATATCCACATTAAATGATGACTGAGTGCAGATTTAAACAAGCTCAAGTTTCAATATCGTAAAGCTCGGCCTGGAAAACCCTGGGACTCTTTCCTAGTGGTTTCGAAACTTTATAATTGGGTCCATACACTCCGGCGCCAACTACTGAATCCATTTTTGATCCGTCGGTGTACCACATGATTCCCTTTGGATCAAGCAGCGGCCCGCCATTATTCCATGTATCACGGCTTGGAATCTCAATCTTTAGGCATAAAGTCAGAGACCGTGCTGAGCATATCAAGCTCGGGGAAGTCAGTTAATAAATCCATGAGATCCACGTGATCCCATATACTATTAACACCCGACTTTCGAAGATTGACTGCACTGCGAAGCGCCACTTTCTTGATGAATATATGTAGCGGAGTGAGTCCTAACCTTTATGGCTGTCTTTGAATTGTATTGAGTTTGTTGATAGTCTTAGTTTTTGTCTACCAGACAATGGACGTGTATGTTAGGATGGGTCTAACCACCGTGGTATATAACCAGAATGAAACCTTTGGGGACACACCCCAAGTTTTGCCATACATACGGCGACAGGCACACATGGCAGTGGTCGCCTTGGCAATTTTATGTTTAAAATGGGAGTTTCAGTTAAGTTTTTTTCTCTAGGACAATTCCTAGATATTTTATCTCGTCGGAAAAAGCAATGGTTGTACCATTTAGAGTCACTGAACTAAGGCTTAGCGTTCATCTTTTTGTGAATGGTATAACAACTGCCTTGCTGGGGTTAATCGATAAGCCCTCCCTAGCCCACCAGTCCGAGACTAGAAGGAGTGCATCTTGCATGAGTTGACACACATTGTCTTAATGTTTTCCTCTGATAATGATCACAAAATCATCTGCATAGCCTATAGTTCCGAAGCCTATACTATTAAGTCTACTCAGTCATCCACCACGAGAAACCATAAGAGAGCCGAGAGGACGGCGCCTTGAGGGCAGCTAAATGCCATTACAGGGACCTCTCCTGATGCAGATGTTATTATGCGGCTATTGAGTATAGTCCCCTTCCATCTAGTAGTAGGTTGGTCGATTCCTTGGAACGGTAGGCTGATTTTGTCTCTGTAACGAGATAGTGAAGGGAGCCTTCCGTGAATCGACTTTTTCTGTATGCATATTGACAAGAGTGCAGAGGGATAGTCTTTTCAAGAAAGCCTCTATCATAAATGTCTAGCAGCCTTTCCATGGTTTTCAAGAAAATCGATGTCAAACTGATTGGACGATAGGATTTGGGTAGCTCACTGGTTTTACCTATAATACCTACCTTAAGGATAAACACCACATTTACCTTTCGCCAAGTTAGTAGAATGTATCCCAGATTAAAGCCTTTTCTGAATAGAGCTTACCAAGTGGGAAGGATGTAATCAAGACATTTCTGGATGAGGGCTGGAAAAACAACGTCTTTACCTGGTTGATGAACCGATTTCCCATTTAAGTTTTTCTTAACCGAACAGATTTAAAGACAAGCTATTGACTCTTCTGAAGGCGCCACAGGTTATGTCTTCAAGAGCAAAAATTATGTAAATACATTGTCGAGCCTGGGAAGCGAACCACAAGCAAAGTTTCCAGGGTTTCCATTTGATTGGATGTATAAGTGCCATCAGGTTTGCTGAGCAATTCCACCCCGTTACTTACATACTTAGGTGGCGCTACAGTTCAGGGTGAAACTGGGCCTCAACCAACAAGCCTCTCTATTTAGCTCGGTCTTTAGCTAATTGCCTCCAGTTGCGCACTACAAGTTAGTTGAGGTCCCCTTGAACTTGTGCGCGCCACCTACGGCGATGATTCCCTCTACTGCGTCGTCCCTCGGGATTAGATTCGAAGACTCTGCGGGCCGGAGCGTTGTCGTCCATTCGTTCTACATGTAATAGCTATCTCAGACGTCCAATACGCAGTTTTTTGACTAGGTCGATGTCGCTGTACAGCTCGTATAATTTGTGATTGAATCTTCTCCTCCAAAACCCGTCAACGCAAACGGGACCGAAAATCTTACGAAGAATTTTCTCTCGAAGCGACCAAGGATATCTTCATCCTCTTTTAATAAAGTCCATGTTTCAGCGCCGTAAAGCAGGACTGGGATGATCAAGGTCTTATACAGAGTCTCCTTAGTAGTTCGAGATAGGGCTTTACTATTGAATTGCCTTATAAGCCCAAAAAAAAGCGATTGGCAAGAGTTATTCTTCGATTGATTTCTGCACTGATTTTGTTTGTTGAATTTATAGCAGAGCCAAGGTAGACATAGTCCCTTACTACCTCGAAGTTATAGCTGCCCACTGTGACGTTTTGTCCAATTCGTCGGTGTTGGTTTTCCCTTCTTGTTGACAGCATATACTTGGTTTTGCCCTCGTTTATCGCTAAACCCATTTTGGCCGCTTCCGCCTCAATGCTTGCAAACGCACCGGTGACAGCCCACTGAGTTCTTCCGATAATGTCTATATCGTCGGCGTATGCAAGCAGTTGTACAGACTTGTAATAGATTGTGCCTCCGGTGTTGGCTTGTGAGTTCCGCACAATCCGTTCAAGTACAATATTAAAAAAGTCACATGACAGCGCGTCACCTTGTCTAAAACCTTTTTTGACATCAAAGGTCAGTGAGGTCATTACCGACCTTGATGAAGCAGCGAGCGTTCTCCATCGTCAGCCTGCACAGACGGACAAGTTTGGCAGGGATGTCAAAACTAGACATGGCTCTATAAAGCTCTTCTCTATAGATGCTGTCATAGGCGGCCTTAAAATCGATAAAGATGTGGTGAGTATCGATTTGGAATTCTTGGGTTTTCTCCAGGATCTGCCGAAGTGTGAAGATTTGATCGATGGTGGTGGTGAGACCGCACTGATAGGGTCCAATCAGGCTGTTGATAAAAGGTTTCAGTCGTTCACACAATATCGCAGAAAAGATCTTGTATGCGATGTTGAGGAGACTGATTCCTCTATAATTGGCGCAGTTGAGGGGGTCTCCTTTCTTGTGGATCGGGCAAACGATGCTGAGATTCCATTCGTCAGGCATACACTCGTCTGACCAAATATTAGAAATGAGTTGGTGTATGCACTCTACCAATTCATCCCCAGCTGCCTTGAAAAGTTCGGCCGGTAAGCCGTCAGGTCCAGCAGCCTTGTTCGATTTTAGCTTGGATATTGCTATCCTCACTTCGTTTTGGTCAGTTGGACGGAAATTTTGACTATCATCGTCTATGTTGAATGGTTCATTCTGCCTGACAGCGGTTTTCCTTTGCAGCGCCGCTTTGTATGCCTCTTGTTTTGCTGCATGCACTCGCCGGCATTCTTCGTCAAACCAGGGGTTTCGCGGTGGTAGGCGAGCGAGACCCAGCACATCAGTCGCGGCGTTTCTGATGCATTTTGGCAGCGTTGCCACTGGTCTTCGGCACTTGATGCTGGCGGCATAGGGGTGATTGAGAGATTTCGGGATACGCGTTCAGCGAAGAGTCTGGCGGTCTCTTGCGATTGTAGCTTTTCGACGTTAAATTTTCTCACAGTGATTCTTCTTTGTTGCTCAGATTGGGATATCTTCATTCGTATCTTGGCTACAAGAAGGTAATGATCCGAGTCTATGTTGGCCGCTCGGAAGGTCCGGACATCCAGAATACTGGAGACATGCCTTGCGTCGATCGCAATGTGATCAATTTGGTTGATCGTTACATGATCATTGGACCGCTATGTCTGCTTATGAATATCGAGATGAGGAAACCATGTGCTTGCTATGGTGATATTTCGCTCCACAGCGAAATCAATTAGTTAACAAGTCTGCCGCGTATGACAAATCCGCATCCGAATAAGCGTTGCCTGTTGCCTCTGTAGCAATCACCGTAGTAGATGTCACAGTTTTTCATCCTCTTTTTGGCGGTAATATCTGCTTTATAGCAGTCTAGGGCCTCTGCTAGTTGTTCGGCTGCACGTGGTTTGTAAAGGGACAGGACATTCCACGTATAGATCCGAAGGTCGTTGTCCCTATTTCGTTTGCTGGGGTCGTCATTAGTTGAGTCATCCTTATCCGAGGCTTTTGGTTGTTTCGGAACCATCGATTTTTTACGTGGTAGGGAAGTTACCCCGACGGCACAACCCCCAACCTGGAGGGCCAGTTCCTTAATTATTCGACTAGGACGAGGGGCCGGGTACACCAGTGCCAGTAGTCCACTACGGGAATATGAGCGCTGCCGTTGGCCCATTAAGGGCTCCTCCGCTACCATCTCTATTCCAATGTCCTGACCAAGATTGGAAATACCTTACCGACCTGTGATCCGAATACGACGAAGCAGCTAGCGCAAGGTAAGGTCACTAAGTTCAGCCTAACTGGAACTATAGACGCCACCGTTGACTCCGTCTAGGGAATTCGTCCGCTGCCGCCAGGAACAGGAAGAAGTGCTCTAGTGAGAGAACACTCTTCCCCCCTCTCTCATGTGCTGCCACCAAAAATCCTCCAAACGGGTTTGGTTACCCATTTCTTGGATTAAGGTACTAGGCACCCGGCTGTCGCCGCGTGGAGGTTGAGAGTAGGAGTTGTTAGGCCTCAGCTGAGTGAAAACGCTTGTGTTTCCATATGATCGCATGCACTACCGTTTGACCAGCCACCCTGTTGGAAAGTTCTTTTTAGAGAAGCTTTTCGAGATGGGCTGCTACTGGGAGGGATTCAATGTTTTTGCAGTTCTTTCTTAGTGTCTTAGTTACTAGGTATTTAGTCGAGTTTATATTTGAGTTAAATTTAAGATTCATTATGCGTCGCCAAATGAGTTATCAGATCCTAATCATCCACTATTTCGACAAACAATCAATATGGTGTCAAGCGCTGTAAAAGAATACATTCATTTGAGAATTTAATTCTTTTGACTACGCCTCAAAATTATTTCATTCATTGAATTCACTTTTGAATGGCGAGCTAAGAAACAAATTCACCACTCATTTCAAAATCATTGATTAAGTAATATTTTTTCTGATCGAAAGAGTTAAGTCAGAAGAATGCAGTAATTCGGATTCATTAAAAAGTTTTGCATTCATTTGAAGTCATTCGCATTCATTTTAATTCATTTTGTATTCATTTCAAGCCATTCGCATTCATTTAAAATTATTTGCATTCATTTGAAGGCATTTCGATTCATTTGCATTCTTTTAATTAAGCCATTCGCATTCACTTGCATTCATTTGAATTTTTAAACCATTCATATTCAGCCGAAGTAATTTTCAATCACTTATTAAGTATTGGAAGCTATTTAAAGTTTTCGAAATGACTTGTGTATTTCTTCAGACTAGATTTTTTCAGAACTTAACTACAAAAAATTGAATTCCTCTCTAAGTCAATGAATGAAGAACTAACTTAAGTCAACCAAAGAATTGAACTGAGGTGATATATTACAAGAAATGGTCGTCAATAAATTTCCAATTTTACGGTTCATTTATTCAGTCAAATTGAATTAAAAATTTCATTAGAATAACTACTTCTTTTCTTCGTCCTATTTCGGTGATCTTTCGTTCTTTTACCCGGTGTTGTTCTTTTACCCGCAGTTGTGCGTCGAGCGCTCACATACGGTTCACAATGTTGGACGATGTACAAAACGTATGAGAGTAAATTAACGGCAGCTGAGATGAAGATGCTTCGCATGACAGTAGGAGTAACAAAGCTAAGTATTGAGAACCCTTCAGGTCAGATACTTTAAGTTATAATTATTGCTGTAGTTTTTAGTTTATTTAAACAATAAAATACGTAATAGTGTATAAGTGGACAAATAAACAAACGGAAAAAAAAGGAGTAACAAAGCTTGATCGAAGAAGAAGTTCGAAGATCCGTGAAAGCTTTCACATCGAACAACGAACAACGAAGAAGCATTCACATTATACGGTTTTTTGATTCAGTTCGCTCGTTGTATCAAAATGGATAACAACACATTGTTGGCAGTGACAGCGCTTTTAGTTATTCAGAAACAAGAAAAAAAAAAAAGAGATCCTGTTGGACCAAACGCTGGTTGTTAAAAAGAAAGCACTTATCACATATAAATGTGCTTAGTGAATTGAGACTGCACCCAGATGACTTCCGGAATTATTTAAGGATGTCAGAAGAAATGTATATTGAACTTCTTGATTTGGTCACACCATTGATTGAGAAACTAAACACTCGGTTAAAAAAATCTATTTCTTAACTTTTATATAGTTCTATAAATTCCTCAAGAAATTCTCTTGACAGACTTCTTCAATCACCCATTTTTATAGAAAAGATAAACGACACTGCACAAGAACGTAGGATTACCGATTATCGTCATTTACACACAAGTTGTTCGGTGTTTGAGTAAAACCGTACACCGAAAATTCCAACCAGCTTTGACTTTTGACGTGGGCGCCGTGGCGTAAGTGGTTAGTGTGTCGGATCACTACGCATGAGGTTCCAAGTTCTAATCCCAGAAAACACCAAAAAGTTTTTTCATGGTCCCACCTCTCGCGAGCGTCTGACAAACATCCGAGAGTATTGTTGTCACAAAAAAGCTTCTCAAATCGCGGTTCGGATTCGGCATTAAACTGTAGGTCCCCTTCCATTCGTGTAAAAAAATAGAACGCACACAACATGAGTGGTTGCAAGAAGCTAGGACCTGGCACTTTAAAGAGCTGTTGCGCCAAATAAAAAAAAAAAAAAATACAGAACTCTGTGCATGCTGAACACGGCAGGAAAACTCTTCGAGAAGATGCTAAGGCCTCGAATCACAGAAGCAATCCAAAGAGCAGGTGGCCTATCCAATCGACAACACGGATTCAGAAAAGGCCACTCCACGATAGGGGCAATTGAGGAAGTAGTCAAACCACCCACCTCGCTTAAAGGGGAAATCACTACTCAAGGCGAATCGTCGTGCTGGCAGCTCTGGATGTGAGGAATGCCTACAATTCGGCCAGATGGGGAGATATGTTAGATGCGCTCGAGAACACCTTCAGGATACCGCAATATCTTTTGCAAATTGTGAAGGACTATCTCAAAGACAGGGAACTTCTGTACGATACCGTGGAGGGTACTCACAGAAAGGAAATCACTGCTGGAGCAGCACAGGGCTCAATCCTTGGACCTGATCTGTGAAATATCTCATACGATGGAATCCTTCGCATGGAGATGCCCGACGATACCTTCTTAGTCGGGTACGCAAATGACATCGGTGCGGTGATTACCGCAAGGGACATCGAAGAGGCTCAACTGAAACTGAACCAGGTAATGAGACGAGTACTCGCCTGGATGGAAGCCCATGGCCTTAGTCTCACCGCGGAAAAAACAGAGACAGATCTTCTGACTAGGAAACGGATTCTGACCATTGCCGAGTTCCGAGTAGGTCCAGAAGTGATAATCAGCAAACCAGCAGTAAGGTATCTAGGAATCGCCCTGAACTCTAAACTCTCTTTCTGGCAACAGATTAAGTACGCATCTGAGCGAGCTGCGAAGGGCACGTCATCATTGAGTTAGCTTATGGCAAATATCGGAGGCCCAACAATGAGTAGGCGACGACTCCTCATGTCCATCACCCACGCCATTCTTCTGTATGGGTGTGAGATCTGGGCAGACGCACTTAGACAGGAGAAGTACAGAAAGCAAATTGCCGCAGTACAAAGGCGAGGAGCTCTCCGAGTTGCAAGCTCCTATCGCACAGTGTCGGAACCAGCCGTACTCGTAGTTGCGGGTGTGACCCCTATCGACCTCTTAGCGACAGAGAGGAAGTACGCTCATGACAAGAAGGCGGAAGTAGGAGCAGAAATGGCAGTCGCGGAAGCGAAGGAGCTTACCAAGCAGGCTTGGCAGAGAAGGTGAAGCGCTGAAACAAGGGGGAGGTGGACAGCGAGGCTGATTACAGACGTCACGGCTTGGACAGAGCGGGAGCACGGCGAAGTGAACTACTTTGTCACTCAATTCCTAACCGGGCATGGGTATTTCGACCGATACCTCCAGAAAATGGGTAAAGTAGAGAGCGCAGCCTGCCAATATGGAGACTCGGAAGACGACGCTTTCCACACCTTTTTCGCCTGTAGCAGATGGACAGAGCAGACTGGAGTCGGAAATAGGCGATTTTTCCCCGGAAAATGCCATAAGCAAGATGACCTCGAGTACCGACACGTGGAATAGAATATCTTCCTTCATCGAGACGGTACTAAGATCCAAAAAGAGAGAGGAAGATGCCAACATTCCTTCACAAATTACATAAAGTAGATAAAAGCCTTACCGGCAAGAATGTATAAACCCGCACCAGGAGCCGAATATAAAAAAGCCGGTCCCCAGAGGGGAAAGAAAATGACACCACTCTGAAGTAATGCGATAAACGGTTCCGGAGTGGATGGTGTCAAGTAGAAAGAAGGGGTTAAAGGAGTTTTTTTAGTTAGTAGTGAGTCTCACACTATTAGAAACAGAGCGGGACTGTTTCCCGTGCGCATTACCGTTTTTCCACTACCCCCTAGGCAAAAAAAAATAAAAAATCGTCAACAAAGAGTAACTGGTACAATTTGGGGTCCATCACTTTACTTTCAAGCAGACATTCAAGGACTGTAGTAAAGAGCAAACGACTCAACACACTTCCCTGGTGCACCCGACTTTGATTGTGAACTCTGCGCTTACTCCAGCGAGGCATATTACTCTTGTCTTTACTTCTTCATACATGTCTATGATCATTTGCACATAGGTTTCTGGAACCCCTCGATGTCTTAGCGCCACGCATACCAGATCTCCTGGTTGTTTGTCAGATGCCTTTCAAAGTCAACCAATACAAAGTACAAATCCTGGAATCACGATGTTTTTCAATTATGATCCATATATTTTGGATTGCATCTGTGGTTGATTTACCCGCACTGATCATCAGATAGCTGTATTATTTTACGCATTCGGCCGCCTAATACCCGCCGAATGGTATTCGAGGTATGTGACATCAGCTTGATCGAATGGTAATTATCACAGTTTCGCGTATAACCCTTCCCTTTGTAGGTAGCTTTTCCTCCATTAATTCGGTACTGGATCATCTCTCATAAAATTGGAGATGACAATCTTGAGCCATCTGAACCCGACGTCTCCCCATCTTCTTTCAAAACCCAGAGGGTATCTCGTCTGGCCCAACCATTTGTCGTTTCTTGGAGCATTAACTTCTTTGACTGTAATGTCGGGCATTTCTTCACAGTTAGGGGTTGCTCTTGGAAAGTACAGCCGAAGAAACTGTTCATTCGAAAGTCCTTCACAATACTGCCGCCACCAATCGTCATCCACAAGAAGCTGGCCCTGAGCATTGTTAATGATTCCTCCTTCCTTGCGCGGCTGCTCCTTGTTCATATTGTGTCATCGCAGCTCCTGGATAACCTGGTTCGTATCAGCAACCGGGGAAGATATTTCCTCCAGCTCCCGATACAGCCCCTCCGTACTATCTGCATGGAGCTGGGCGCATTCCTCCTTCGCTTGTCTCTTGCAACATCTGTATTCCTCTTCGGAGCGGGCTTTTCATCTGTATTATTGGAGGGGCTCTTTGACCAAGCTTTGACTGTCGCTTCTTCTCATTTATCACTTCGTTAGCTTCATCACTCCATCATCATGTTTCTTTAGCGTGCTGGTGATGGCGTTTTAAAGCTGACCTGGACCTGGGAATCGGGCTCGAAGGACCAAATGTTTGGGGTTCACAAACACTTTTATGAAATTTGTATAACTTGTTGGAAATCTGAAAACTTTTCTTCTCAGAACAAAGGAATTTTAGAGCAAAGAAAAACTTCTAAAACAAAGAGATTCACACCTTTTCTGTACGATTTATTGTTCGGTAAGTCCTTATCCGCTCCTAGTTTTTCCTCCCACAATTGTTGGGTTATGGGCGGCAGCTTCTGCAAAATTATATACCACCTTGATCAAAAAGTTCCCGGAATAAAAACCGTGTGGCGCTCCCATCGTTCCGATTTGAGTTTTGTTTTCTTTGTTAAGTTGGTACATCTGTTGTTGATATTCCCTCTAAATCTTAGCGTCATAGCTTGACATTTGCAAAAGTTACGTAGCCAAGAGTACATCTATATCTGTATGTGTTGGCGATTTTTTACCAGACCAGAATTGTGGGCAGAAAATTCGTGGATTTTGCACCATGAAAACGCACCGTCGCACAGTGCCATCATTATTCGTAATTTTTTGACGAGAAATGCAACAAATACCATCCAACAGCCACCGAATTCACCTGATTTGGCTTCCTGTGACTTCTTTCTGTTCAATCGAGTTAAAAAACCATTACGGGGAAAGCGTTTCAGCAGCCGAGAGGAAGTAATGGAAAAATCGCAGGAAGCACTGATGGACATACTGAAAACCGAATATAAAAAATGTTTCGAAGATTGGATCAAGCGCTGGCATAAGTGTGTTGCAGTCGATGGGGATTACTTTGAAGGGGACAATATAGATTTCGATGAATAAACTTGTATTTTTAATTTTCTGAATAAATTCCGGGAACTTTTTGATCAAGGTGGTATATAACAATTATGTCCCAATCCGCAGTCGCCACACCAAGATTCTTAATGGAATGCAAGCATTCCGTGGAGATGTTTAACAACTGCTTCACTCTCTCAGCTGTTTCATTCTGCTAAGACTTCTGGCTGAAAAATAACTTTAGCTGCGCATTTACCAAGGTCCGCTTGTGGTCATAGCGCGAAGTAAGTATGGTTCATGCCTTGTCGTAGTTGCCGTTATCGATGCAGAGATGATGAAGCAGTCGTTCAGCCTCGCCAGACAAACTCGACTTCAAATGGTGTAGCTTTTGCACTTCCGTAAAAGATGAATTTTTGTGGACTAACGATTCGAACATATCATGGAACGCACGCCAATTTTCGTAACTACCTGAAAATGTTGGCAGGTTAATCTTGCATACATTAATCTAGCATACATTACGACGAAGATCTGATTGATAAATAAACCTAGGATAACATTCAGGGCATGGATTGAGCTGATACACATACAATCTGTGAGAGAGAACATGAAGTTACACCTTACGTTCCCACGAATACCCGCCGCCGAAAGCTGTAGCTGTAGTAAAATGGCGCCCAACGTGAGGTCATGTTATTCAAAGAAAGCATTGAATATATTTAGATTACTCAACCAAAGAAAAGTACTAACAATTTTATCAGAAACATTGAGTGAAAACGTCTATCTTTACTAACATTATTCGTTGCTACAGATAACCATTGAACTGCACTTCATTTAATAGCAGTGAGAATCCAACGACATAGATAATTTAGCGAACGACATTCTCTCGGTTTTCGCCATAAATGCAGAAAATACAGACACATTTTGCTTGCTGATATGAAAAGAAATTCATGTATTAGCTAAACAAGTCGTGATAGAGTTGCTCAAAGGTTACTTTTTAGGAATATCGCGCTTTCTCGCATTATTGATAACGAACTGTAATTTGTAGAATGTATCTCAATTAATATTGCACGATTGTGAAGCTTATTGGGGTTTTCCCAGCTTTAAATTTGAAGCAAACATTTCCCAGGGCCGCTATGCAGTTCAGGGTAGATTTATTACTCATCGAACACAAAAGGCTTCGTCAAATGTGCGTCTTAACCAAATAAAGGTGGAGTGCTAATTTCTTGAGCGTGCTAACTTCCATGTGACCCAAATATGAGTCACATTCAACACTTTCGTTGAAGTCCAAACCAAAAATAAACAATAATAGGGCACGAGCCATCTTCTTAAGCGCCAAGAAATTTCATACAGTCTAACAAGCATTTTAAAGTACTCTGCATCATTTTAACCGCAAAAGTGGAGGTGTTAATTGGAATCAAGGCAATAAAAAAAAAAATTTAAAAACGCAAAGTATATCTCAATCGTTCGATACGACGTCATTTCCTGCCCGTACTATGTGCGCCCATCTGTTCGAGTATCTACAGTATGTACGTGCATCCAAATATGTACTTATCACCCACAAACGTTCTTTTATCTTTCCATTGCAAGACAACAAGTTACGTGGTCGCGCTTTAACACAAACAAGACAAAGCCGCACCAACCACACGAACAACGTGCATCTGATGAATCACTCTCAATAGTTCGAGTATCTTTTTGCAATATTCGACTGTTTTCTTTTCTTTTTTTTTCGAATTGTGAAATGTGCGGCTGCCAGTAGGTATTACAAAACAAAAGAATATCTAAGAACTCACAAGTCAACCTTATCACTGCGTTAAGTAATGCCCAATCTAAATGCTCGCAGCTCGAAGTCTAGTTTGTCAAGTTTGGCAATACACAACGCTGCTGTGGTGTTTGTGGATTGATAAACAAAAAGTCCACGCGAAATACATATCTTTATGTGTAAACAAATTGATTACGTCCGAAGATTTATTGGATCACGTTGGGTGAGCGAGAAGAGCAGGTTCATGCGTAATCGAAGCTCATAGTAAAAAAAAAAAAAAAACAACACAAACTTGCTGACAACCGACGTATTTGTTGAACTATTGTTTAATATTTAGAGAAGCGAAAATATGTTTATTGTTTACGTTTAGACTGAAGCGACAGATCATAACAGCCGGATGGGGGCTTTTTCTTTGCAGGGTTTTTTGTTAATTTAACGAATCAGTTGATGCTGATTCTAAAGAAACGCTGGCTGCGGTAATAGTTCTGCTAGCAGATAAGATATACGGGTGAATAGTATACGAAAATGTCGACTCTTCGAAGAAATATCTGTGCACACATGTATGTTTATCGAAAAGTATCAAATTTGCACATTAAGTACAATGAAGAGCTGATCAACTTGTGAAGCTTAGTACCACAATACGCGGCTCAAGGGGCTCGTTCTTTTTCTTTTAAAATGAGTTTGGAGCATTTCACATTTAACAGAGACAAAGTTATGCGTGTCAGGGTATCTAAGGCCTTGTGGCCTGTGTTATATCGCAGAAAATCTGGGGAGATAATCAAGTTAGATAGATCGAGGCTAAGAACAGTGATAGAAATACTCTCTGGCCACTGTCTCCTAAGGAGGCATGCCATGAGACTAGGGTTATCCGATACGGATGTTTGTAGGTACTGCGACGACCTACATGTCTCAGAGGATATAACTCATATACTCTGTGAACGTCAAGGAATTGCCAGGACAAGGCTAAAGCACCTTGGTAGATACTTCTTCGATAACCTTGAAGAGGTGAGGTCCCTAAACCATCACAAGAATCTTTTCAGATTCTGTAGGGAGATTAACTGCTTGGGAGAATGGGTTTAGGTCTTCTGCCGTGAAGGTTCCCTAGGGATCGCGATGGGCCCACTTTGGTGCCTAGTGTTTTATGATAACCTCATAACTCTACCTAACCTAACCTAAGTTATGCGTGTCTGTAAGAAGTTCTAGTGAGCTGGCTTCTCCACCTTGTGAAAGACTGTTTGTATCAGTGTTGGGTTTGAATCAATCCGAACTGATGTGACCCTGCACCGGGCGCCATATAAAAAAATGTTAATGCCGCACGCAATTGACTTTCGGGCAAAACTACGACTATTATATTGCGAAGGTATGCGATGGTCAAACGCAAGACTTTCACTTGAAACTATGCGGTCCATCATTTCTTACTTACTTACTTACTTACTTAGATGGCGCTACAGTCCGCGACCTGGACCTCAACCAACAAACCTCTCCAGCCAGGGCGGTTACGAGCTAGCTGCCTCCAGTTGCGCACACCAAGTGGATGAGGTCCCCCTCCTCTTGTTTGCGCCACCTACCGCGAGGTCGTCCTTTACTGCGCCGTCTATCCGGGGTGGATTCGAAGACTTTCTTAGATGGAACGTTGGGCGCCATCCGCTCTAAATGACCCAGCCATCTTAGTCTGTATGTGAACTCTTCTGCGCCATACAGCAGGACTGGGATGATTAGTGTCTTATAAAGAGTTACCTTAGTAGTTCGAGATAGGGCTTTGCTACTCAATTGCCTTCTTAGCCCATAGAAACAACGATTGGCAAGAATAATTCTTCGTGTGATCTCCCCACTGATGTCATTTGCGGAGCTGACCATAGAGCCTAGGTAGACAAAATCCTTTACTAACTCAAAATTATATCTGTCTATTGTGGCGTTCTGTCCAAGACGCCGATGTTGGGTGTGCTTTTTTGTAGACAACATATATTTTGTTTTGCTTTCATTGACCGCTAAACCCATCTTTGCTGCCTTGATCTCAATACTAGCAAATGCCCCATTGACGGCCCGCTGAGTTCTTCCGATTATGTCAATGTCATCGGCATAAGCGAGTAGTTGTACAGACCCTTAAAAGATTGTACCTCCGGTGTTGGCTTGTGAGTTTCATTCAATTCTCTAAAGTACTATGTCAAGCGTCACCTCGCTTGAGACCTATCCTGACATCGAACGGATCGATGATGTTCTTACCGACTTTGATGGAGCAGCGAGAGTTCTCCATCGTCATTTTGCACAAACGGACGAGCTTGGCAGGGATGCCAAGACTAGACATGGCTCTGTATAACTCGTCTCTATACACGCTATCATAGGCAACTTTGAAATCGATGAAGAGGTGGTGCGTATCGATTTTATATTCATGGGATTTTTCCAAGATCCGTAGTGTGAATATTTGGTCAATGGTGGACTTTCCCGGCCTGAAATCGCACCAATAAGGACCTATCAGGCTGTTGACGATCGGTTTTAGGCGTTCACATAATACGGCAGACAGGATCTTATATGCGATGTTGAGGAGACTTATATCTCTGTAGTTGGCGCAGTTCAGAGGGTCTCCTTTCTTCAGGATCGGGCAAACGATGCTGAGGTTCCATTCATCGGGCATACTTTCGTCCGACCAGATTTTACAGATGAGCTGGTGCATGCTCCTTACCAACTCATCTCCTCCTGCCTTGAAAAGTTCAGCAGCAAGGCCACCGACTCCAGCAGCTTTGTTGGATTTGAGTTTAGATATCGCTATCCTCAGTTCATTCTGATCGGGTTGATGGGAATCTTGACTGCCATCGTCACTGTTGAATGGCTCATTCTGCCTGACAGCGGAATATTGGTCATCATCGCCGTTTAACAGTCTGCAGAAGTGTTCCTTCCATATCCTCAGCACCGACTGCGATTCTACTACTATGTTACCATTTTCGTCCCTGCAGGCTTCTGTTCTGGCTTTGAAACCCTGGCATGTTCTTTTTACCCTTTGGTAAAATTTTCGAACATTATTTCTGCAATAAAGTCTCTCAATCTCCTCGATCGAGGAGCTTCTCATGCTCCTTTTTCTTCTTTTTGGGAAGTCGATGTTCCTCTTTCCTCCTGCGCACATAGAACTCGAACGCAGCTCTAGTCCTTCTATGCAGCGCCGCTTTGTACGCCTCTTGTTTTACTGTATGTGCTTGCCGGCATTCCTCATCAAACCAGGGGTTTCGTTGTGGTGGGCGAGATAAACCCAGTACATCAGAGGCGGCATCTCTGATGGCTTGTTGGCAACGCTGCCACTGGTCTTCCGCATTTTGCTGCTGCCGGCATAAGACTTAGATTGAAATTAAAAGAAACTCGATTGGCAAAGGCTCTGGCGGTCTCTTGCGATTGTAGCCGCCCGACGACAAATTTCCCCACAGTATTTCGTTGATTTCGCTGCGTTCTGGATATCCGTTTCCATACCTTGACTACAACTAGGTAGTGATCCGAGTCCACGTTGGCTCCTCGGAAAGTCCGGACACCCAGAATACTGGAAGAGTGCCTTGCGTCGATCACAATGTGATCAATTTAGTTGACAGTTTTTCGATCAAAGGAGAGCCATATTCCCTTGTGAATATTGAGACGTGGGAACCGCGTACTAGCTACGACGAAGTTTCGCCCCGCCGAGTCGATTAGCCTGAGTCCGTTGTCGGATGTGATGTCGGGCAGGCTGTGCTTTCCGACCACGCTACTAAAGACGTCCTCTCTTCCTAGCTTTACGTTAAAATCACCTAGGATAATTTTAACGTCGTGGCTAGGGCATTGCTCATACGTCTTGTCCAAGAGCTGGTAGAAGTCATCCTTTGTCGCGCCGTCCTTCTCCTCGTGAGAGGCATGAACGCATATTAGGCTAATGTTGGCCTTGATACGGATAGTCATGAGGCGCTTGTTCACATGCCGGAAACTCAAGACTTCTTGCCAAAGTTTGCCTCCAATGACATATCCGCACCCGAATAGACGCTGTCCTTTCTGTCTGTAGCAATCGCCGTAGTAGATGTCGCAGTTTATAATTTCTTACCAATCATTTCTTACCAACTAGTCAACAAGTTGGTCCTCCCTATGAGTTGCAGTATATCCGACAGGCTTGAGCTTTACATTCTCTGCAATGGTATCAAATTATATGAAGTCCAGAGCTTGAAGGCAACGCTCTTGTAAAGCGGAGTAGTTGTTAAAGACTGTTTGTATCAGTGTCAGGTATGCATAAATCCTAACTGAAGTGACCCCGCACCGGGCGCCATATAAAAAATTTTAATGCCGCACGGAATAGACTTCCGGGCAAACGATGATAATTATGTTGCGAAGGTATGCGATTGTTAAATGCAAGACTTACACTCCAAACTATACGATCCATCCTTTCTTACCAACTAGTAAAGCAGTTCGTCCTCCCTATGAATTTCAGTATATCCGACAGGCTTAGGCTTTATATTCTCTGCAATGGTATCATGGGCGCCGTGGCGTAAGTGGTTAGTGTGTCGGATCACTACGCATGAGGTTCCAAGTTCGAATCCCAGAAAATACCGAAAAGTTTTTTCACGGTCCCACCTCTCGCGAGCGTCTGACAAACATCCGAGAGTATTGTTGTCACGAAAAAGCTTCTCAAATCGCGGTTCGGATTCGGCATTAAACTGTAGGTCCCTCCCATTCGTGTGAAAAATATAGCGCACACAACAAGAGTGGTTGCGAGAAGCTAGGCCCTGACACTTTAAAGAGCTGTTGCGCCAAATAAAAAAAAAAAAAAAACAAAATGTTATCAACGTATCTGGAGCTCAGAGCTCGAAGGCAACGCTCTTGTAAGGCGGAGTAGTAGCAGCGTAACGCAGTGAAATATGAAGAACCAATTGAACTGCACTATGAGGAAGTGACTTTCTTATAAACAGGATGCGTTAGGATTGTCACCTTTTATCTTTCAAACCGAAGTCCACGCTATTGAACATGAGCGCCTGAGGAGAAGCATCAATGGTGCCTGCATCTTTATTCTTCCGGACAGCTAAGCAGCAATCTGGGTCCTTAAATCCTACACGGTAGGGTTAAAGTTTGTTTGGGATTGTCTCAAACCCCTTGTGAAATTAGCATCAAACAATGATATCATGAAGGTTTCGGGAGGAACGACAGAGCGGCGAATTGTCTAGCTAGAAGAGGTGCGAGCTACTCACTAATCGGTCGGGGACCATACTTTGGTATACAATTCTCACTTGAAGTCGATAACTTCACTGATCACTGGGCTAAAACTTAAGACAGGAAATTGTCCACTTAGGTACCATCTAAACAAGATGGATCTATCTGAATAAAGATGCCTGTCGACTTTGTAAAGAGCAGAATAAAGCGCAGAACATAACTTTGTAACTGTCATGCGGCAATCAAAAAAGATTACACAACCTGTCCCAGGCTACAATGAGGCCGGCCGATATTTGGAACATACATCCAGGAGACATACATAGGTATATACCTGGGTATGTAGATATATACTCGTATCAAGGCTAAATACCACCTTGATCAAAAAGTTCCCGGAATAAAAACCGTGTGGCGCTCCCATCGTTCCGATTTGAGTTCTGTTTTCTTTGTTAAGTTGGTACATCTGTTGTTGATATTCTTAGTCATCATAGCAGTCATAGCATAGTCGTCATAGCTTGACATTTGCAAAAGTTACGTAGCCAAGAGTAAAACGGATTTAATGGTGCGCGAACATTGGAAATGTTGGAAAAGTATTTCAGCAACGATTCTCTAAAGAAAACGGTCGTTTACCAGTGGCACGAGCGGTTCAAAAGTGGTCGTGAGTCAATCGAAGATGATGAACGCAGTGGCAGACCATCGACATCGAAAACCGACGAAAACATTGATAAAGTAAAAGAAATGTTGGTCAATAACCGCAAATTAACCATCAGAAAGAAGCGGAGGACTTGAACATTGCCTATGGATCCGTCCAAGACATTTTGGTTAATGATTTGGGTTTCCGTCGTGTAGCAGCAAAGTTGGTGCCAAAAGACCTCAATTTCATGCAAAAAAGAGACCGTGTTGACGTCGCAAAAGACATGATTTGCGAGGCTGAATCCGATCCCACATTCATCAAAAGGATCATTACTGGAGACGAGACGTGGGTCTATGAGTACGACACGCAATCCAAACATCAGGCAAGTGAATGGCGTTCACCAAATGAGCCGAGACCAAAAAAACCACGTCGTTTTCAGTCAAAAATGAAGGCAATGCTCACGGTTTTCATGGATTACAACGGTGTAGTGCATCATGAATTTTTGCCAGAAGGCCAGACAGTAAACAAAGAGTATTATTTGGGCGTTATGAGACGTTTGCGTGAAGCAATTCGCCGAAAGAGACCAGAATTGTGGGCAGAAAACTCGTGGATTTTGCACCATGATAACGCACCGTCGCACAGTGCCGACGACAATTATTACGACAAATTACGACATTATTCGTAATATTTTGACGAGAAATGCAACAAATACCATCCAACAGCCACCGAATTCACCTGATTTGGCTCCCTGTGACTTCTTTCTGTTCAATCGAGTTAAAAAAACCATTACGGGGAAGGCGTTTCAGCAGCCGAGAGGAAGTAATGGAAAAATCGCAGGAAGCACTGATAGACATACCGAAAACCGAATATAAAAAATGTTTCGAAGATTGGATCAAGCGCTGGCATAAGTGTGTTGCAGTCGATGGGGATTACTTTGAAGGGGACAATATAGATTTAGATGAATAAACTTGTATTTTTAATTTTCTGAATAAATTCCGGGAACTTTTTGATCAAGGTGGTATAAGCCCAGCACATTAGATCTTTCTAGATCGCTATGCTTATAGGACCTATTCCCGTAAGTAATGCCCTGAGAGTCATATCTGCTGTAGACTCTTTGTTGAACAAATTCAGGGGTCTCACTGCCCCCGTCCGTTGATCTTTTAACATTGGTTAATTTACTCATGTAGACTATAGACACTTTGGAGATGATTGATCTCATCTCATGATGTGACCTTTTTCCGAAGGAAGCAGTTAGTCCTTTTTCCACATTTTTTTCTTCAGTACTCCTTCTCCAAAAAAGCTTTGAAGTCTAGAATAGTTTCATGGTATTTCGCCGAAATAGCAAGATCAATTGTGATTCGATCAAGCATCGGTGGTGGTGAACAAAACTAGTTGTCTTCATTTTACTTTCCAATGCCCTCTGCTGTTAAGCATTCCATTTATCCGTTTTGTAACTGATTTAGTTATTTTCAAGTCCCTTCTAGAGCCCATTTAATAGTGGCTGTCTTAACACTGTTGAAGGCTCTTTCTATGTAATTCTCTAAATTTCATAGAAAGCTGAATTACTCAAACAACCTCAATCTTTATGCTGACATCATGTCTACGAGTCTTCTAGGGTTTTAAAACCGACGATATACCCATTGGTTTGTAACATTTTGCGTTTGAGGTGCGCCTTTTCCCTAGATGTGATGTAATTCTCCCTAGTGTCTGCTGTAACATGGCCAGTATGATCCCATCCGGTCAGGCAGATGTAGAAGATTAGGAGGACCTTACTGCTCATACTACCTTGACCTCCCCGGTGATTTCTAGAATCAATTCTGCCCTTAGGACACCTAGCTAGTATCATGCGAAGTTTTACAGTTTCCAAACCAGACATTCACGAGAACTTCACCAGTAGCTCAGGCGTAAGGATCTAAAACGTGAACAGCATATCCATACAAATAAAACTCAAACGTTAAATAAAGAGGGAGTTGCCTCGTAAAATCGGGCCCAGGACACTCAGAGAGGAGCCTCCATTTGCTTTTACACAAATGCATCCAAAACAGAGTCGGGTGTGAGGGGAGGTGTTTTTTCCCAAGTTTTCCCTGTTTTCGCCTCCCTAATCACTGCAGCGTCTTCCAGGCGGAGATCATGGCAATTGAAGAACATTTGTCGTGGCTGAAGTACGATATGATATCCAGATAGTACTATCTTTACTGACAGCCAAGCTGTGATCAAGTCCCTGGAATCTGTTACCTTCAACGCAGAAATAGCCTTAAATTATCGCTTGTCTCTTAACGAGATTGCCAAACAGTTCAACATTCACCTAATTTGGGTGCCGGGCACAGGACATTCCAGGAAACTGCTCGGCCGACAAACTCGCTAAGCAAGGCACTTGTCTTCTGATCTCGTCGAGCAAAGCGAATCTCGGCATGCCTCTTGCTACAGTGAAACTACTACTTAAGCTCAACACCGACCAATCGCAAATGAGCTAGCTGCACTATGTGCCTCATTACTAGACAGATCTGGCCTAAGCTGGATCAGAAACGCTCCAACTGTATTATCAAGCTGACAAGGTCGCTCATCCCAACTGCAGTAGGTGGCATTACGGGGAACTGAAGCATCAGTAGGCATGCCATCAGGCTAGGTATCTAAGCAAATGATTTCTGCAGAAGTTGCATGGACGAGGAGGAGGAGAAAACCATACTACACCTTCTTTGTACGTGCCACGCCATCCGCTCGCAGAAGGCTATACTTAGAAGCCTAGCTCTGCGACAATTTAGGTGAGCTAAATCGTCAGCGTCGGCAGCCTCTATAGCTTCATAACAAGCTCCAACTGGTTCCATGAGTAGTTCTCCCTGGGGATGATAGACCCATGTGGTACCACAATGGACCTAGTCTGGCCTAAGTGAGACTGCATTCTGCAGCCTGCCACTCTAACCTAACCTAGGTAAATCCGAGTATCAATTCAAAATTTCTTTAAAATTCCATATTCACACTACATCGACATTTTTCCTCAATCAGGCTACAGCCACCGGCAAAATACTACATCAGAGAATACCTACTCGAAATATAGTAATTTCCCTCAAATATCCTTCACCCCTTAGTTCCTTTTACGGGTTTTCTTTGCAATATTTTTTTTTTTGTTGCGATTATGACGGTCGCTGCCAGATGCTTACTTTCTTTTGTAACATCATCACAATCGTGGTACAGAAATCTTAAGAACAATGGTCCCAAACGACTCCCTTGCGGTACTCCACTACAAAGGCATGAAAACCCCCCCAAACTATTTACCAAAGTTACTAATATCAAAGCACTTGTGTATCTAAACTATCAATAGAATGGCGAAAAATATTCCCTCTTCTTTGTGGATAACCTTTTGACAATTACCAATATCCAAGAAGTATCTCCAAACATCTATCTCAACACTTAAGGCCAGCGTAACTCTCAGATGGATGGATACACAATTTCAAAATCATTTCGTTAATACAACAATTACTTGTGATTTAATTTTCAACTCAAAGAGCCCATATGAACTGAACACAAACGAAACGGCTAAGGAAAGGCAACACAACAAAAAAAAAAAAACACTACAACAGCGAAAAAAAGAAGAAATAATTTATGACCATGGCCGCATTAATTGAGCAGCAAGCAGCAGCAGCCAGCAGCATTCAGCAAACACAGAGTACACAACGAGCACACACAGCAACGACAACGATTTCTGCTGCCCAGTTGTTGAATTTTGATTTCTTTCTTCGTCTTTGTCGTTTTTCCTCCTCTTCATTTTCGATTTTTCTGTTATTTTCTAAATTCGAGTTTTTTTTTTTTCTTTATTTTTTTTTCGGTTTCTTAGCCGTACGGTGGTATGTTAGTTTTTTACTAGTGTTGTACTTGTGGCTTACCCTTCAATGTTTCGAAGTCTTTTAGCGAAAAAAGAAAAAAAAAAAATGGAAAACCAAGTTTTTCAGATGCTCTCCGAGGACCGAGATATCTGTGAATCGAAAGAAGGAATTTCCCCGCGATGCATATGTTAAAATATTCGATAGTGAAATTCTATATTTAGTATATGAAGTGAGGGGACAATCAATTTGATAGGGAAAACGCCGAAGAAAACAGGGTTGACACTGCTCGTTGGTGCTCGTTGTGTGCTCGAAGAGTGCGTCACAAAGTGTATAAAGCATTTTTTTTTTGTGGCTCTTCCTCCACTTTTCTACACTAAGCAGCAGCGTGAGGTTATCGCACCTCGGCTATTATCTCTTGAGCTCGGTTCGGAACAAAAAAAAAAAAACAAAAAACAGGAAGAATACGAGGGAATGCATATGTTGTTGGGGTAGAGAGTGCAACTTTTACTCTGTCCTATGTTTTTCATGCCGTAGGGCACAATCGTTATGAGGTTAAATTATATCATGCATAGGGGTTGATGGCTGAGTGAGAAGAGAAAATATTTAAAAATAAGATTAACTGGCAGCATAACGCTTATCGGGGTGTTGTTTGTTTTGCTGTTTGTAATTAAATTTGGTGTCCGATGGTAGGTATCGGCAACCTCGGAGCAAATTGACCACTTATGATGAGTCAATGATGTTGGTGTTATGCTTTTGATACATGGTGCCTGGGGCGGCAAATATTTTCAAAACAATTTGGAGGACAATGTGCAAAACAGAGGGGAAACGCAAAATTAAATGGCGTCCAAAGTGGGTTCGTTGATGGTTCTTCAAGTTGTATTTATGTAGTTTTCGGAAGGACTTGCTTTTCACATTTAGCTAATTTCTTAACTTCTGATGGTGCTAGAGAATTGAATCGAGCAGGATCCTTGCTTATGGGTGCTACGTTTAGATAGTAAGCCTTCCACTGAATATTGTATTGATCAAGAGCTGCCAAGGGATGTGGTAGTCTTCGAAGGATACTAGTAGCCCAGGCTACCGGTATGCACAATTCGCAAACCTGAATAATCGATGTCAGGACTACGCCTACGTACTAACCCATACCCTAGCACTTCTACCACTCTCTCCGCGGGATTACCGTTAAGTATTACTTCGCGAGGCTAGTTATCCTTTTAGACTCTGTTCTCCTCTTCGCCATTTTCTGTTCTTAAGCACTCGATTCTCCCGAGTTCGACCTGAACTTCGTGCCAGGTCTCTTCCGATTGTATCATATCTACAATGATCTGTCTGCGGTCGGCAAACTTTGAGTTCCTTTGTATGAAACGCAGACAGTGGCACATCACGTGCTCTGCGTCTTCTTCCTGGTTATCGCAGCACGGATAAAGTGGTGTCCGAATCTATGCACTTACCTTCTTTATCCTCCATGACCGGTTAGGAACTATGTAATGTGATAGTTCACCTCTCCTACTTTCCTCTTCAGCCAAATTTCTATGTTGGAGATGAGTTTGTGTGTCCACCTTCCTGTTGTGGCGTCATCCCATCGGTTTTGCTATTTTGCCATCGATACAGCCCTTTCTTCAGCTCCTCCATACTGTTGATCCGCGAGTTCCCTTTTTTATACTCGTTTCTTTTCGTCGACCAGGATAGCGATGGACATCATCCCAGCCATAGGCGCAAATTGTCCTTAGTACTTACTTACTTAGACCCTTTAACCCCTCGGGGGGCATAGGACGTCAACCACGCATGCGCGCCATCTTGCTCGAAGTTCTGCAACGCGTTTGAGCTGCCTCCAACTCATTCCTAAAGAGCTCGATTCCTCCTCAACTGTTCTGCGCCACGTTTGCCTAGGGCGTCCCGCCATTCTGCCTGCCTGGGTGAGCGGATTCCACTGCATGGCGTATTTCGCAATGGAGTTGTTTTCGCGCCGTAAGGTGTGTCCAGTCCATTGCCACTTTCTTCTTCGTATAGTAATGCTTATAGGTTCTTGGCCCGTTCTCAGATAAAGTTGTTCGTTGGAGATGCGGTTCGGCCAAAAAATCCTCAAGATGATTCTTAAGCATCTGTTTACGAAGACTTGCAGCTTGCGTGTGTTAATGGTGTCCACCTTTCAAGTACTGCACCCATAAAGCAGCACTGATTCTACGTTGGAGCGGAACAGTCGCAGCTTGGTTCTTAAGCTGATAACATTACTTCTCCAGATTTTAGATAGCATTCCGAACGCAGCTTTAGCCTTCCCGATTCTGCTGCACACATCCAGTTCGGTGCCACCGCGATTAGCCGAGACCACACTTCCTAAATAAAGAAAGTTATCAACTTTCTCGACTTCCTGTCCGGCAATGTAAAGTTGAGCGCGGTTGTTAGAAGAAGTGCTCAGGGCTTTTGTTTTGGCTGTGTTTATTTTTAGCCCCACTTTGTTTGCCTCAGCTTCTAGATTTTGGGCCATCAGATGAAGAGAACATCGTCAGCGTAATCTAGGTGTTTAAGGTAAGATGTCATAGTCCAACGAATTCCATAGTTGCCTTCCGTCAATGCTGCACGGAGTACATCGCTGATAACCACCAAGAACAATAGTGGTGACAGTATGCACCCTTGACGTACTCCACTTTGGACTTCAAAATCCTCCGACACCTTACCATTGTGCATGACGTGACACTTACCGCCCTCGTATGTAGCCTTGATAATAGCTACAAGTTTTTCTGGGATGCCTCTCCTGCGCAAGGCCAACCAGATAGCATCTCGATTCAATCTGTCGAAAGCTTTCTCGAAGTCGATAAACATTAAATGTAGCGGAGACCTATACTCAACGCATTGCTCGATAATGATCCGTAAGGTGTTTATGTGGTCGATGCAGGAGGATCCAGCACGAAAGCCTGCCTGTTCGACATCGAGATTTGAATCTAAATGTTCTTTAATTCGTTCTAGAATTATTCTAGCTATTATTTTGGCTACAGCTGGAAGAACACATATACCTCTCCAGTTACCGCACTCCATCCCTTCTTTGGAAGCTTAATGATCATCCCCCTTTTCCACTCCTGTGGAAATTGTTCACTATCCCAAGCTCTCCGTATTAGCGGATGCAGCAAATCTGCCGATGTATTTGGCGCCGCTTGAAATAGCTCGGCAGGGATGCCATCAATACCCACCGCCTTGTTCTTCTTGAGAGACTTGATTGCTGTTATTATTTCGGTTTTACTGGGAGGTACGGTGCGAATTCGGGAATTTATGCCTTCGAACTGCTCATTCGAATTCAAGATCATACCGCCATCGTCTAAGTGATTTAGCACTGTAGCAAAATGTTCTCTCTGTGAGCTGATCCTCATCCGAAATCAGAAGTTTACTGTCTAGACTCTTCACTGGGTGTTGTTTGGAGTTTCGACCACCAATGAGCTCCTTAGTGATGTTGTAAACAGTCCTACTATCGCACCTACTCGCTGCTTCTTCAGCCCTTGAGGCCAGTGAGTTGACATATTGACGTTTGTCACGTCTCACACTACGCTGCACTTCTTTCTTCTTCGCACGGTATTGGGCTTCAAGTTCGGTTCTCTCTACTGCTGAGGCCGCTGCAATACGAGCCTTGATTGCTGTACACTCATCGATCCGTCTCCAGGTGTCTGTAGAAAGCCATGTGCGGTGGTGTTTCTGCTTTTTACCGACATACGTGCGTGCCCCAGTCGCAAAAGCATTTTTCACAGCACTCCAGTGATCATCCAAGTTCTCTATGCTGCTGATTGCTTCTGATTCTAAGGCAAGATGGCCCCTGAACTGTTGGCGCACTTGGGGAGCCTTGAGCCTGCCGATATTAAACCTGGTGATGTTAAGTAGGTTTGAGCGGTTGCTGTTGACGGATGCAGTACGAAGGCGTAAGCTACCATAAGATGGTGATCTCGTTCTTGTTCGACGTCAGCTCCACGTCTGTTTCGGACGTCCAGGAGACAATTTCTAAAGCGGCGACTGATCGCAATGTGGTCGATCTGGTTGGATGTTCGTTGCCTATCAGTAGAGACCTAACTGATCTTGTGGCAGGTGTTATGCTTAAACAGCGTACCTCCGATGACTAGGCGGTTGGTATTGCAGAAGTCCACAAACCGCTTACCGTTGTCATTACGGTCTCCCACGCCGTGAACTCCCATCACGTGCTTAAGCATGGTGTTGTCGCTACCCACCTTGGCATTGAGATCTCCCGTCAACATTACGATGTCCCCATTAGGCATTTGGTTGTAGGCGGCGCTTAAGTGGCTATAAAAAAACAGCCTTTTCATCCTCAGTCGCGTCTAGAGTCGAAGCATAACACTGTATGATGGTAATTTTTCTAACTCTACTCTGGAACCTAGCTGTCAATATCCGGTCACAATGGGGTTTCCAGGATATGAGGCTACTACGTGCTGCTGGAGTTAGCATGAGTCCTACGCCGGAACTCCGTGCACTTCCAGCTGATTTACCAGAGTAGAGCATGACAGTGCTTTTTGTTGGGGAGATGAATTCCCCAGCATCGAACCATCTTATCTCGCTCAGCCCTAAGATGTCTATTTTATACCGTGCGAATTCGCGCTCCAATTAGGGGAATCTGGCGTTATAAGACCCTTCCTTGAGTGAGTCCAGGAGGGTCTTAACGTTCCGCAATCCGATCGTTGTCCGTGTTCGATAGCCAAAGGTCGTCATCAAATTATCCGTCCGTATCCGAGGGTTGGTTTCCGTTTCGGAGCAAGATTTGTTTTTACGGTTGCGGCTCGCTGGGCCACAGACCAACCGACACTTATCCTGTTTTTTGGCGCAGGAAGCTCGCCATTCGTCCTCTCCCGTTAGCAATTTCCGAAGAAATCCCCAGATGGCAACACGAGGAGGTGGGAGTAGGGCTTACTAACAGAGCTGCTAGGTTTTCGGCTGCAGTGGCTCTTTCTCGTTACTTAGCGGACCAACACCTATCGGGAGATGCTGCCCCTACGAGGCCTTTGTTAGTCGTTTGCCATCCTAAATTGTCCTTAGTAGCGCTGAGTTTATAGATAGTTGATAGGTTCTGCCTGGATTCTTTTGTTGCCAAAGCATCATCCCACACTGAGAATGTGGATTGCAGCATCAACGTATTTTTTCCTTAATACTTCAGGACTGGCTTAAAAAAAAAAAAAAGGTTAAAACGTATGACGCCCAACGTTGGTCGCATATGACATTTGTAGTTGCTTACAAGACATCTTGACAAAAACAAAGCACCGCGAAGACGTTGAAACCTTCAAGTGCTTCCGTTGTCCCCAAAGACATGGATAAGAATTCTTAGCTAAAGGGTGACCAGATAGCAATGATACTTTTTCCAATTGTTATGTTTCAGCAGCTGTCAAAGTTACCAATGACATCCAGCTGTCAAAATATTCAGTAAGGTTTGCCATATCATCATGCATCGTTTCACGCTTGCCGAACGTGCGGAAATTATTAAAAAATATTATCGAAATTCCGGCTCAGATGTGAACGTTGTGCGCAACGTGAATTTCGTCGTGAGGTTGGTCGTCATCATAGCTTCAGTGTGCAGGCAATTTGTCGCGCCGTGGAAAAGTTTGAGAGTAAGTACACTCTTTTGGACCTTAAGCCGCCAACCAGACAGACATTGGTGCGAAATGAAGAAATCCTAGGTGCCGTAGCGGCCAGTATCGAAGAAGACTGAATTGGGCATCGCCAGAGAGTCTTTGACTTTGGACGAGCTCGAGGCCAACATCCGAGACTCTTTTGCCAGAATAACGCCGTACGTATTGGACCGAGTCATCAAAAATTGGACCGACCGCTTGAAGCACTGCCAGCGAAGCCGAGGCGGCCCTTTAAATGAGCTTTAAAGCCAACCACTTTGGACGAGATCGAGGCCAACATTCGAGACGTTTTTGCCAGAATAACGCCGTACGTATTGGACCGAGTTATCAAAAATTGGACCGACCGCTTGAAGCACTGCCAACGAAGCCGAGGCAGCCCTTTAAATGATGTGCTATTTCACACATAATGGCATGAATGTGGCTTCAAAATAAAGCCAGAATCAATTTTATATCTAACACCGTTGTTGTTTTATTTCAATTTTTTTCCCTTCTTCCTTCTTCTTCCTTTTATCAGCGAGGTTATGATCCGAAAACAAGGGATCACAACCCTCCCACTTCACTGCATTTCTACTGATCCGCATGTGGGGTTTGCCTTTCAATTTGTTTCCCTATCGTTCTAATCTGGTCACACTGTATTGAGACTAAAACAGGATATGAAATAGGGGTCGGATCTCTTTGGAATGTTTTGACATATATCAGTCTGACAATTTTACAATCACAAGCGCTTTCGAGGTGAAACTCATGACAACTGGTGGCTTCGTTTACAGAAAACAGTGAATACTGGAAGCAGGAGGAACTATTTGGATTCACGAGTCAAAAACATACATTTTAGGCTTTATAAGCGTTTTATTTCGATGAGTTTCTGGGAATCCCAAGCTCCAGATTCGAGGGAACAGGAGTCTGTAAAGCTTAAACTAGGAAATCAAAGCAATATGTCCGTGATCGAGAGGTATGAGAGGCAGAAACATCTCAGATAGGCTTCACGTTTAAGACGTCAGATAAAGTCAAGTACGGTATTCGACGGCAAATTTAAATAAACACCATTCAAATCCCTGCCAGACCTTATTTTAATTCAACTTACTGCACAGACTACTTGAAAAAGCTATGATTTCCACAAAGTGACCACAGATGAATCATTATACTCCACAAATCCAATCCACAAGCCCAAAGATTAGTATTTATTACCACATTCACACTTCATCAAGATTACAATACCAAACATTGGAATATAGAACCATGATCAAGTTCATATTCTATCAGCATTCTGACGTTTAGTCTTAATCTAAAGATCTCTGCCCACGTATGTAATTCGTTTACGCCTACTTAGCTTATCAAAGTTTGGCTTTTATAAAATTTGCAAATGAAAGTAGCGATTTCTCGGTCAAGATCTTTTTCTTTGTGAATAAAACACGGACACGAGAAGAGTCAACGTTGCTAATTTTCTATTCTAAATTATTGGATATGTAGGAAAGATGACGGCATTAAATTTTAAAATGCAAATAAGTTACTGTCAGTGAGGAATTTATGTGTCTGATTGTTATAGACATACTTGTCTTATCTAGACAAGAATCTTAAAAGATGTTAATTTAATCTTTAAAGATGGTGTTAATTCGACGATTCTAATCAAAATTAAGAGCAATCGAAAGAGACTTTCAAGCTTCACGGGGAACATTTTACAAAGCAATACTGGAGCTGAGACAATAAAATGTCAAACAAAATGTTTTCCAATAATAGTGTGACCTCCTAATTCGCCGATTTAAACCTATTTAAGAAAAAAGACCCTCTAAAGGGGGTGTGGCTGGAGAAATAACTCAATTAGAGATCAAATCGATGCGAATATACATAGTTGTAACTGAATTAAAGACTTTTTTTTTTTTTATTAAATCTGAGTTTTTTAGTGTTTTCCAGGAAACATTGGGACAAAAAAGCTATAAATACCTAAGCGAGGTCGTCCTCTACTGCGTCTTCCATCCGGGGTGGATTCGAAGACTTTCTTAGCGGGAACGTTGGGCTCCATCCGCTCTAAATGACCCAGCCATCTTAGTCGCTGTATGTGAACTCTTCTGGCTAAGTCGATGTCCTTGTACAGGCTGTATAGTTCGGCATTGTACCTTCTCCTCCACTCACCGTCTATGCAGACGGGACCAAAGATCGCTCGAAGAACTTTTCTCTCAAAATAACCAAGGGCATCCTTATCCGGTTTTGTCAAAGCCCATGCCTCTGCTCCATACAGCAGGACTGGGATGATTAGAGTCTTATAAAGAGTTACCTTAGTAGTTCGAGATAGGGCTTTGTTACTCAATTGCCGTTTTAGCCCATAGGAACAACGATTGGCAAGAGTAATTCTTCGTGTGATCTCCCTACTGATGTCATTTGCGGAGTTAACCATAGAGCCTAGGTAGACAAAATCCTTTACTAACTCAAAATTATATCTGTCTATTGTGGCGTTCTGTCCAAGACGCCGATGTTGGGTGCCCTTTTTTGTAGACAGCATATATTTTGTTTTGCTTTTATTGACCGCTAAACCCATCTTTGCTGCCTCGATCTCAATACTCGTAAATGCCCCATTGACGGCCCGCTGAGTTCTTCTGATTATGTCAATGTCATCGGCATAAGCGAGTAGTTGTACAGACTTGTAAAAGATTGTACCTCCGGTGTTGGCTTGTGAGTTTCGTACAATTCTCCCAAGTACTATGTTAAAGCGATCGCATGATAGCGCGTCACCTTGTCTAAGACCTTTCCCGACATCGAACGGTTCGGTGATGTTCTTACCGACTTTGATGGAGCAGCGAGAGTTCTCCATCGTCATTCTGCGCAAATGGATGAGCTTGGCAAGGATGCCAAGTCTAGACATGGCTCTGTATAACTCGTCTCTATACACGCTATCATAGGCAACTTTGAAATCGATGAAGAGGTGGTGCGTATCGATTTTGTATTCATATGGGTTTTTTCCAAGTTCTGCCGTAGTGTGAATATTTGGTCAATGGTGGACTTTTCCGGCCTGAAACCGCACTGATAAGGACCTATCAGGTTGTTGACGATCGGTTTTAGGCGTTCACATAATACGGCAGACAGGATCTTGTATGCGATGTTAAGGAGACTTATATCTCTGTAGTTGACGCAGTTCAAAGGGTCTCCTTTCTTCAAGATCGGGCAAACGATGCTGAGGTTCCGTTCATCGGGCATACTTTCGTCCGACCAGATTTTACAGATGAGCTGGTGCATGCTCCTTACCAACTCATCTCCTCCTGCCTTGAAAAGTTCAGCGACAAGGCCGTCGGCTCCAGCAACTTTGTTGGATTTGAGTTTAGATATCGCTATCCTCACTTCATTCTGATCGGGTTGACGGGAATCTTGACTGTCATCGTCACTGTTGAATGGCTTATTCTGCCTGACAGCGGAATATTGGTCATCATCGCCGTTTAACAGTCTGCAAAAGTGTTCCTTCCATATCCTCAGCACCGACTCCGATTCTACTACTATGCTACCATTTTCGTCCCTGCAGGCTTCTGTTCTGGCTTTGAAACCCTGGCATGTTCTTGTTACCTTTTGGTAAAACTTTCGAACATTATTCCTGCAATAAAGTCTCTCAATCTCCTCGATCGAGCGCTTCTCATGCTCCTTTTTCTTCTTTCTGAGAAGTCGATGTTCCTCTTTTCTCCTGCTCACGTAGAGCTCGTAAGCAGCTCTAGTCCTTCTATGCAGCGCCGCTTTGTACGCCTCTTGTTTAGCTGCATGTGCTTGCCGGCATTCCTCATCAAACCTGGGGTTTCGTTGTGGTGGCCGAGAGAAACCCAGTACATCAGAGGCGGCATCTCTGATGGCTTTTTGGCAACGCTGCCACTGGTCTTCCGCATTTGCTGCTGGCGGCATAGGAATTAGATTAAGATTAGAAGAAACTCGATCGGCAAAGGTTCTGGCGGTCTCTTGCGATTGTAGCCGCCCGACGTCAAATTTCCCCACAGTATTTCGTTGATTTCGCTCCGTTGTGAATATCCGCATCCGTAACTTGGCTACAACTAGGTAGTGATCCGAGTCCACGTTGGCTCCTCGGAAAGTCCGGACACCCAGAATACTGGAAGAGTGCCTTGCGTCGATCGCAATGTGATCGATTTGGTTGACAGTTTTTAGATCAAAGGAGAGCCATGTTCCTTTGTGAATGTCAAGACGTGGGAACCGCATACTAGCTACGACAAAGTTTCGCCCCGCCGAGCCGCAAAGTCGATTAGCCTGAGTCCGTTGTCGGATGTGATGTCGTGCAGGCTGTGCTTTCCGACCACGCTACTAAAGACGTCTTCTCTTCCTAGCTTTGCGTTAAAATCACCTAGGATAATTTTAACGTCGTGGCAAGGGCATTGCTCATACGTCTTGTCCAAGAGCTGGTAGAAGTCATCCTTTGTCGCGTCGTCCTTCTCCTCGTGAGAGGCGTGAACGCATATTAGGCTAATGTTGGCAAATTTAGCCTTGATACGGATGGTCATAAGGCGCTCGTTTACATGCCGGAAACTCAAGATCTCTTGTCTAAGTCTGCCTCCAATGACAAATCCGCACCCGAATAGACGCTGCCCTTGTTGTCTGTAGCAATCGCCGTAATAGATGTCGCAGTTTTTCATACTCCTTTTGCCCGGCCCATCCCATCGCACTTCTTGGATGGCGGTAATGTCTGCTTTGAGACACTCTAGGGCCTCCGCAAGTAACATTCCATGTGCAGACACGAAGATCGTTGTCCTTTTTACGTTTGCTTGGGTCGTCAACAGTAGAATGATCCGTATCCTAGGCTGTTGGTTGCTTCGTAACCGAAAGTTTTTTACGTGGTAGAGAAGTTAACCCGACGGCACAACCCCCAACCTGGAGGGGAAACATGAAATTTGGTATGAAAATCATACAAGCGTAAAATTTTTTTTAATCCGGCTAGAGACTCGCCCACTTTTTGGAAAATCACTCTTTTTAACCTTTTCACTGGAAATCCTAAGAAATTGTTCTTACAAAATATGTAGTAAGCATGTTCTCTGTAATTCAGCCGTAGAATGTATAAGGCTACGCCTACTTTTAGGGGGTGTTTTTTTTCGCAAAGCTCTTAGAAAGTATGTCTATGTAAGTAGTCAATTTTCAGTAGGAAATGCCTGCGATCAATTAAGTAGGACTGGATTTAAAAATAAGATGCATACAAGATCTTTCCTTGTAGTCACACCAAATACTCTCAAGTTTCAATGATTTCAATTGCGACTTCAAATTAAAAAAGAAAAGGTGATACGTTTTGAGCCATCACAAGCTTGAAGCAAAGTAATGGGCTCTGTTTTTGATTCATTGAAATCACTTTGCAATCGTTTGCTGAGGCAATTAAGTCAGTTCAGTCTTTGAAGCCTTTGAAGTCCCTGAAGTCAATTAAGTTATTGAAATCATTGATTTAATTAAATCATTTGAATCACTGCAGTCAATTCATCTGTAATACATACATTTATTTCCACCAATATTGATAGCTTTGAAAATGAACAGAAAATGCGAGGGCGGCGCGGTGACATCCTCATCGTTTCTCGACTTGACGCTACTGACAAGTTCGCAGTTCTATTGGTCTACTTATTTACACACCCACCGTCAGGCATACCTTAGATTACTCGCGAGCTTTAGACCCAGAGAGATACTGGGAAGGATGAGTTGCAGATTAGGGCGTAGGTTCATGCTATTTTAAGTCGGTTAATGATTCGGTTAGGGATTAGTTTAAGCTTAGTAAGAATTAGTTGCGTAATTTCCCAGTTTATCCTCCGCTATAATCGTTGGGTCTATTTTATATTTATTTTTTTTTTATTCAACAATACTCCTTCTCACTGGCTATTAGTTTTTAAGTTCGTGGTCAACGTAACGTAGGTTCCTTCTTTCTCTTTTTCTTCGCATAAAATCTTCTCTGAAGCGAATCGAACCTATGACGTAGGAGTAACGTCGGATTGCCCGTTGGTTGTACTCCTGAACTGCTGGAGAGAAAAATTGCCTGAAGATATATCTCCTGGGGCTAAACTCTTAAGTTTGTTTATTCTGTAATAAAAGGGCTTTTGATGTTGAGATGTTCGCGTGAGGCTTAGATAAGCAACGAGGTGGTGATCCCAGAACACCTGTAATGGTAGCATCTATAGTAAGACCACAGATCAGTTACCTTCGAGGGGTCACTGGTCTCTGGTTGAGTAAAAGACACGATATGATACGAAATAAAGCACCATGACCTGCATCTATTGTAGTTAAGCTGGATTGAGACTCTAAACATACCTCAGTAAGTCTCTACGTACCGTATTCCAAACGTTTACTAGGGCTATTTCCCGTACCCGTTACAGGTAGAGTAAGCTAGGTGCCACATAGAAGACACAAAGAATGCGTTCTGGTGTTTAAGTCCAGTCAGATCCAGTAGTTTTTGAACTTTATTGGTTAAAATGATTCACCTGTTTCAGGCTTTTTGTCAATGAAAGCCAAGCTGCCATTAAAGCCATTGCCTCGGTTACTCCATTTAAGCTGGTGCTTGACTGCCGCAATGAGTTAGCTTCGCTAGATGGCCCATTCAAGGTAACCCTGATTTGGGTTCCAGGGCACAGTAACGTTTATGGAAACGAACTTTCTGATGAACTGGCTAGGCAAGGCTCAACCCTCCACGGCAGTCAAATCAGAAATCTACTCAAAATTCCTAGCTAAAGCCAACCTCAAATGGACTAGACTAACAAACTGTGTCATATCTAGAAAGATGTGGCCAAACTACAACAAAGCAAAAACAACCGACTTCCTAAACAGAACGCGTAGGGACATCGCCAGAATAACAGCGATCACCATGGGTTATTGGTCTATGGGAGATCATGCAGCCAAACTCGGCATCCCACACAACACACACTGTCGCACTGTCGCAGTTCACTTTTTATTCACCTGTCCGGCATAAGCCAGGACCAGACAACGAGCTTTAAGAAAACCCTTTTTGAATTCCCTTGAGGAAGTATCGGAGAAAAACCTTAAAGACTTAATAATCTTTTTAAAATTCACAGGTTGGATCTAGAGACTCCCCACAAACACACCTTCATATCCAGATTAAATGAGTTTGTGGTATCAAAACGGCACCTAGTGCTAATTGGGTTCTTCTTTTCTAAGAAGAACCACCACATCTACCTACCTACCCAAGCTCTTTGATTTGGTCCAGTGCTCAGTGAAGCTATCTACTTCTCATTGTATTATTCTATATTAGGTATTGCTTGGCGGTATACCAAACTATTGTTCAGGGTCAATTTCGACCCTAACAGATCGTCGATACGAAGTAGAAATAAAATTGATGTAAGGCAAGACCCCTGAGGATCTCCAGCGTTTCGGAAGCCAAACCATCGATACAAAGAGTTTGAACAAAAAACACACTTGGCACTCGGCAAAGTTGTTGATCTACCTGTGGGTAGTCAACGTGTTAAGCACTCCCGTCCGATGATCTTGAGCCGAGAAACGACGAGTAATCTGCCCTATTTAGCCATCTACACCAAAAACGCCTCCGTGGCCAACTTTAACTCGCAACAAATTTAAGAACTGGATTGTCACCAATTAAAAAAAATTACTCCTACAAACGTCGATTCAAATCATGGCATACCTAACCCAGCGATGTGAAATAAAGTTGCATACATACACACAAGGCAAGAGAAAGTGAAAACAGAGCCACTACGCGTAGAATTACTCTTGCATAAGGTCGTTACCTACGGTTTTTTCTATTACAAATGTCAAAGCGAAAAATGTTTCAAAGCTAGTGTGAATGAATCCATTGGATTAATTTACGTCTAAGCCTATGGAATGACAACCTTTGATGAAAGTAGTGCATTCCTTCTGAGAAATGTCGAAGCCCACATAGCTAAGCTACATACAACAAAAAGTTTTCCATTATGATTCACAAAAACCTTTTCATCATGTTTTGCCAACAGAATTCCTTGCTCTCAAAGAAGATAACACGAATTTTCGTAAACATATTTGGAGCTATCAACGTCATTACACTCGATGGTTGCGTCTAGAAGTAGCAACAGTAGGCAGAATCAAAGACAAATATTATAATGTGCTTGCCATTGTACACGTGCCCATCATGATTTCTCCATTCTACTAATTTAGTAGCAATATCTCTCTGTAGATACTTTTTGTACTATATACTCGTCTATATACAGATATTCATGCGAATTTGTCTAAGCAAAGTGCCGATTACGGCACACACGCCAGAGCTCAACAAAACCTAAACCAAAGCGAAAAAAAAAAAAAAAAAAAGAATTTCAAATAAAAAATCAACGCCGACGGAAGATAAGATACGCTTCGATAGCTATACTCTGTTCGGTTGGTTCACAATGTGATTTCAGTGGGAATATTCAAGATCTCTTGTGTTCTGGGAACACACTACCTGTGCGCGGTCTGTCAGTTGCTCTGTCCCTGGCTTGGCTCTGTGCCTGTGCAGTATGCAATTTATGTGAGGTTTTCAGCTTTCAACAAATGAATTGAAATATACAAACGATTAACGACAAAAAGAAACTTCATATCTATGAGGTTCGAGTGTACATATCTATAGAGGCCCATTTGATTCGGACGAACTAGTCTTATCATGTTTGCTTAATTTGTGTTTGCCTATTTCTTATGGTTTTGTTTGTTATCCGTTCGATTATAGTCTTGTTAATTTTTATTGTTTATCTGCTCTTTGTGGAGTATTTATGAACTAGATTGACGTCTATACATATGTGTAAGAGAATATCTTTTTTGAATGCTCCTGGTCGTGTGTAGTTTGATGGTTGAGATTGGGACTTTACATGTGTGTAGAGAACTAAATATCGTGTTTACATCCAAAGCGGATATGCAACAATCGCCCAAGCCCCAATAATGAACAAACGCCAAGGTTAGGTTATGTTGGCTGTCTGCACGAGAGTGCAGACACACTTAGACCAGTAATGGTCCATTGCGATGCCATGAATCTACGACTAGACCACTCAAAGACTAATTAAAATCAACCGGAGCTTGCATATGGGGCAGAATCCTTAGAGTTGTACCATGTCTGACGAGCTCATCCACCCTGCAGTTTCCCGTAATGTCCATGTGGCCTAGCACTTAGCATAGGGGAATGTTGAACTGCTCTGTCATCTCTGTACTCGTAAGAGACAAACGGCAATTTAAGGAATACGATTTCAGGAACTTGATTGCGGCTTGGATGTCAATGAAAATGATAATATCCCTGACAGATAACACATTCGATTTTATCCAGTACAGGGCTTCCATAATAGCCATGATTTCCGCCCGAAAAACGGTACAGTAATTTGGTAAATGACCGAGCTAAATGGAGAGGCTTGTTGGGTGAGGCCCAGGTTCACCCCGAACTGTAGCGCCACCTAAGTAAGTAAGTAAGATTTGGTAGGCAGAAAGAGAAGCTCAGGTTGAGCTTTTCGGAGAAAACTCCACAGCCCACCCCACCGTCAATCTTAGATATATCTGTAAAGAACTGAACCGAACTACCTTCAACATAGGGAGAGTTGTCCCATTCATCCCGTTCAGGGATACTCGTACGGAAGTTTCGGTCGAATCTCAGCTCCGGCAGGGTGTAGTGCGTAGTTTCATGGGTTAAGTTAAGAAGATTAAGAATCGATGAGTCGCCAATGTGATAGCTGGACCACTGCAAGGAGGCTTTTAGACAGATGGCTGCAATCTGTTTGCTGAAAATATCTAAGGGCAGCAGATGGAACAAAATGTCCAGTGCCGCAGAGGGAGTAGCTCTCAGTACACTGCTGATACACATGCATGCAGATCTTTGCACCTTAGCCAGTTGAGTGTAGGCCACCAAAAGTAGGCCACCATACGAGCACGCTATAGAGTAGTGTAGGCCTGATAGCGGACACGTACAGCCAAATAATGATTTGAGGTTTTATTCCCCAGCTCCTACCTAAAGCCTTTTCAGAGGAATAGAGAGCTACATTAGCTTTCCTTACGGGTTGTAGTAGATTGGGTTTCCAGTTTAGTTTTCCGACCAAAATAAGACCCAAGTATTTTGCATTTTCATTGAAGGTGAGACTGGTGCCATTTGTCGTAGGAGGGTCTTTGAGGGGAACTTTATATCATATTTCCTCGTGAAGAGAACGAGTTCTGTTTTAAGAGGGTTAATCGCCAGTCCACCTTTGGAGGCCCATCTAGTGAGCCGAAGGAGAGCATATTGGAGGATTTCCCTGAGAGTTTCCGGGTGGTTGCCTGAGGCAGTAATAGGCATTTTTTTATCAGCATAGGCAATCACTCTGCAACCTGACCTTTCCAAGTCAAATAACAACTCAAAGAAATTATATAAAAAATATGTTCATTCCGGCTTGAGTTGCTTTCGAATGTTTCGAATTTGTACGATTATTCATGCTGCAAATCACTCAAAATCGCATTTTAACCAATTGTGTTGCAATAATAAACTAGTTGTACCTGCAGTTCCACGTTTGAAAAATGTATTCTGCTTGCATTCGTTCCCAATTCCCACCCACTCCCATGTTTACATACAAAACACGTTTCA
The DNA here is from genome assembly GCA_945910035.1 of Brachypalpus laphriformis. NCBI lineage: Eukaryota > Metazoa > Arthropoda > Insecta > Diptera > Syrphidae > Brachypalpus > Brachypalpus laphriformis. The sequence goes on along the minus strand of OX246753.1, from coordinate 110,501,099 downwards.
AAAATGTATTTTGCTTGCACTCGTTCCCAATTCCCACCCGCTATCGTGTCTACATACAAAACACGAAGCACATAGTTAGTCAGGCTATAATAAAAGCCTTGGAATCGCCAGCGGTTTGGAAATACCACAGATCTCTTAACAAGGTCGCAGACAAATGCAAAATTTCCATATATTACGTCCCAGATCATAGGGACATTCTACGCGACCACAGAGCGGATGAGCTAGCAAAAGAAGATGTCAGTGCGGAATTCACTGAAAAAGTCTCCCGTATTGATGAGATTAAATTCCAGTTGCCAAAGTCAGATGGAGTAATACGTATATCAATATATGTCTCTCGTCAAGGCAAATCAGGCCAGACCTGAACTCGGAAAGAACTCAATTTGCAGGAAAAGCATTAGTTTTGATGTCACCACGACACATTGCTTGATAGACAGACACACCAAAAGAATGTGACTGCCCTCCAACAAATATTGTAGAAGCTGTAGAGACTAGGAAGAGGAAGAGACGGAATTCCTCCCACACCTTCTGTACAGCTGTCTTGCGCTATTCACGTTAAGAAGAAACACCTACAACCTTCAACGACCTACATATCACTTCTTGGTATCAGATTAGCAGATTTGTCTCCAAGTCAAATTAGTTTCAATAATTAAGGAACAGATTATCAGGCGAGCTCAACAGGCTGATCAGGAAAAATGCAATGAAGTGGGAGGGTTAGGTTAGGTAGGGTTATGAGGTTATCATAAAACACTAGGCACCAAAATGGGCCCATCGCGATCCCTAGGGAACCTTCATGGCAGAAGACCTAAACCCATTCTCCCAAGCAATTAATCTCCCTACAGAATCTGAAAAGATCCTTGTTATGGTTTAGGGACCTCACCTCTTCAAGGTTATCGAAGAAGTATCTACCAAGGTGCTTAAGCCTTGTCCTGGCAATTCCTTGACATTCACAGAGTATATGAGTTATATCCTCTGAGACATGTAGGTCGTCGCAGTACCTACAAACATCCGTATCGGATAACCCTAGTCTCATGGCATCCCTCCTTAGGAGACAGTGGCCAGAGAGTATTCCTATCACTGTTCTTAGCCTCGATCTATCTAACTTGATTATCTCCCCAGATTTTCTGCGATCTAACACAGGCCACAAGGCCTTAGACACCCTGTGACCATCTAAGTTTGACCATCTTAGATTAGCCGTGTCGATGATTTTATCCCGAATAATTCCCTTAGCCACGCACCCTGGTGACTTAATACTACCAATTATATCGCTACGTGGCAGCCCCGCTCCTCTTTTAGCCAGCGCGTCAGCTTGCTCGTTGCCTTCAATATCGCAGTGTCCAGGTACCCAACATGATCTGACTCGGTTCTGCGTACATAATGCCCTAAGCATTGTGCGGCAATTCCTGATTAACTCAGATTTGGTGACGTAAGACTCTAGCGCCTTTAGCGCAGCCTGACTGTGAATGTAGATGGCGATATTCTTATCGGATATTGATCCCATCTCAAGTAATTCCGCAGCTTTAAGTACAGCTAGAACATCTGCTTGGAACACACTGCATGTGTCCGGAAGTCTCAGGGCCACCTGTAGGTTCGTATCTCTTGAGTAAATACCTGACCCCGTGCCCTCATTGGTCTTAGAAGCATCTGTGTACATTGCAATCTCGTTATGGACAGAGACTGTCTTCCTTCGCCAGTCCTCTCTAATTGGATACAGTACTTCGTATGGTGTGTCGAAGTCTAAGGTGCCAAGTATATCGTCCGATTCGTCAGGGATTCCGGGAAAAGATTCCTTGAGAATGGAGCTGTGTCCTATGTCATTAGTCCTGAAGAGACCCACGTTAGTGAGCCGAAGCGCACTTTTGCCCGCTTGAAATTCAATTTGTAGGTCTAATTGTAAAAGATACAGAAAGATCTCGAGTGCAGCCGTAGGTGTTGTGCGTAGAGCACCTGTGATGGCGATGCAAGCTGTTCTTTGTACCTTTGCCAACATATCCCGAGTGTTTTTCGTATTCGTTGCCTTCCACCACACAAGAGCCCCATATGTAAGGATGGGTCTGACTATCATGATGTATAGCCAGTGCATCATTGCGGGCTTCAGGCCCCATTTTTTCCCCGCGGTCCGCTTACAGATGAAAAGAGCATTATAAGCTTTTCGGACACTTTCCTGTATGTTAAGTTTCCAATTTAGTTTCCTATCTAGCATTATCCCAAGATATCTAGCGCGATCCGAAAGGGAAAGCTCCACCCCTGCTAGCTTAGGCAGTTTGAAGGGTGGTATCTTGTATTTTTTGCTGAAAAGTACCAATTCGGTTTTATCCGGGTTGACGTGTAGTCCACACCCTGTAGCCCATTTTTCAAGACTATTAAGAGCTGATTCCATAATTTCACTTAATGTGTCAAGGAACTTGCCCCGAACTAAAATCACCACGTCGTTTGCGTAAGCAGTGACACTTATGCCTGTGTTGCTTAGTTCTTTAAGTATCCCATCGATGACTAGAACCCAGAGAAGGGGTGAGATAACGCCTCCCTGGGGAGTCCCCCTGGTAACGGATTTTCTTATTGAACTGTTTCCGATAGTGCAGTTAATGTTTCTAGTGCCGAGCATATTGCAGAGCCAATTGGTAATGCTATGCTCGACATTCATAGTTTCCAGGGCCTGTTTGATGGCCTTTCCTTCTACGTTATTGAACGCACCTTCTATATCTAGGAAGGCTACTAGTGCAAATTCCTTATGGTGAAGGCTAGTCTCTATCTTCCCTACTACGTCGTGTAAAGCTGTTTCCACCGATTTCCCCTTCAAATATGCGTGCTGAGCTTTGCATAGAATCCCATTGCAACACTTACTTCTGATGTGAATATCAAGAAGTCTTTCAAGTGTCTTGAGGAGGAATGACGAGAGACTTATGGATCTGTAGTCTTTCGCTGAAGTGTGACTTGGTTTACCTGCTTTAGGTATGAATATAACCCGCACTTCCCTCCATGCCACTGGTACGTAGCATGACCTTAAACAATGTTTAAACATTTCCCTAAGCCTGCTTCTGACCTTGGCTGGAGCTTTTTGCAGCATAGCTGGCAAAATTCCATCAGGGTCTGGTGCGAATGACATAATGGCCCATCGCAGATTCTTCCATGTAATGAGATTCTCTACGTCGTCCCCTATTGACCTACCATTATACGAGTAGCTATTAGTAGTAGAATCCATTGGCATCTACTTCCTGGGAAGTGAGCTTTAATTAACGTTTCTAAAACTTCTTCGCTACTTTCTGCCCACGAGCCGTCAAATTTGTTGATGAAGCTTGGGACAGAAGTGTCTTTGGCTAGCATCCTGCGAAGTCTGGAAGCTTCACTAGTATCCGCAATGGACTGACAAAATTCCTTCCACGACTTTCTTTTTGATTGCCTGATTAAGTACTTAAACTCCCGCTTGCGGTCCATATATTCATCCCATGTGGTACCGTCCCCTATTTCTTTGGCCCTGTTGTAGAAATGCCTAACCTGTTTTTTCTTGGAGTTAATTTCCTTGCTCCACCAAGGAGGTTGGGACCTCTTGGACTTCTTTCTTAGTGGACAGGCCCTTTCGAATGCCATGTTCATTACTTTGCCTAAGTTATCTACCGCCTTATCTATATCTTGAGGATCGCCGTTGCGAATAGGCCCATCCTTAAGATGTTTCCTTACTAGCTATGTATACATACCCCAGTCTGTACTCTTAGGGTTTCTGTAGCTGTGGCTGGCCCTAGTCTGGAAATTAATTTGAAAGCGTATCCATCTGTGATCGGAAAGAGATGCCTTCTCCAAAACCCTCCACTTTTCTACCGTTAGGTGAACAGAATAAGAAGCTAGAGTTATATCAATCACTTCTTGTCTGTTCCTTACTACAAAAGTTGGCGTAGATCCCTTATTGCATATGGTGAGCTTGGTCGAAAGGATGAAATCAAAAAGACACTCACCTCTAGTATTAGTATCACTGCTACCCCATTGCGAGTGATGCGCATTTGCATCACAGCCCACGATGAAGAGCCAGTTGTCCTTCCTTACCAACTGCTTCAACTTCACAGATGGAATCTCCGCCAGCTCATACGGGAGGTATACAGAGACCAGACGCAGCGGTTTACTTCCCTCTCTATCACAGGAGACTGCTACTAGATCGCCGTCACTGAAATTATTTAAACGAAATGCCCTTATGTTGTTTTTTAAAAGTATACAAGCCCTGATTTTACCTTCGTTGGCTTTGTAGAACAACGTGTAATTCCTGTTTTTGAGCCCTTGGATCTGGTTGTTGTCACTGATCCATGGCTCTTGTACCAGTATGGCTGAGACGTCATGCTTGATGATATAGTTGATCAAGCATGCCGTCGCAGCCTTACTGTGATGCAGGTTTATCTGCATCACTTCCATCATCTTTGGGCTCCTCCTCCTCCTCAACAACCTTGGTCATGATCTTTAGCATGGCCTTCCCCATGCTATATTGCACCATCCCTTTGGTCTTTTCAAGGGATGGCAGCGATTCCCTATTTAGGGCCAGCAAGAAGTGCTGACCAAACTGGTTGCTAGGCCCTGTCTTGAGCACCCTCCATGTATTGGCCTTCAACTCCCTGTTCTGCATGTGGAGGAGACCAAGCAGTTTTTCAGGGTAGGTGTATGGCAGCGGAACCCAGACCCAAGCTTTGGGCCGAGTGTATCTGGCCAATTCCGCCATAGTCACGCACTTGAGCTGAAAAGTTAGATCGACGTCCTTTCAGATTATCTATACTTCTCAGTATGCTAATCCTTGTTAGCCCAAGAAGCAATCAGTCAAGTAGAATTTTCTCAAAGCGGTAATGACCTTATACTCTAAGCGCACGCTTGTCATACAAAAAAAACATTGTTTTCCACTTGCTGTGCTTAACCTTAGAATTGTTAACTTGTAACCGATATACGAGTACCTATACACGATATCTATGTAACTTCCCGTGTATCGATAACGTACTATCTCGTAGCACGTGCGCACGGTTCTCAGATAAAGTATTTCATTTGGAAAGATCTGAGGAATTCTTGCTGATATTTGCCTTGCGAATGATTACCCTTGTTATCGTTCTCCTTTCTATGACAAAATTCACTTATTGAAGGTTGTTGTACTTACTCGCGAAAATGAAGATTTGTAACGGTAACCTTGTCCTCTGAATTCATCTTTTTTAAGCGATAAACTCAAAATGTTGAGGTTAATGTAGGTATCTACGAGTATTATAAGAGTGCGCTGACACTCTAGTAGCCTTGCAACATGTTGGTTGGCGATCAGTTGGTTGTAAATACCCTCAAGCAACGCCATGGACTTCAATAGATCGAAAAATACAGCGTTCTTCGGAATAAATTGGCAAGAATTTTATATTTTCACTAACGTTCTACTAGATGCTGGAACCGTTGAGGATTGTAAGTTACGTCAGAAGTAGTCCGATTCATAGTCACATGAACATTTCTCTTAGGTTATTTGGCGCAACAGCCCATGAAAGGCCTAGGTCTAGCTTCTCGCCACCACTCGTATTGTCTGCGTAACATTTTTGCACGAATGGAAGGCACCTACAGTTTTGTGCCGTATCCGAAGCTTTTTCATGAAAACAAACTCTCGGATGTTTGTCAGACGTTCGCAAAAGGTGGGACCGCGAAGACTTTTTGGTGTTTTCTCGGACTCGAATATTGAACCTCACACGCAGTGATCCGACACACTAACCACTGCGCGACGGGCTGTATTTTCTCTTAGGTTAGGTATGTTAAAATGGCTGCCCCGGCTAAAGCTGGGGTACTTAGACCTTGTAAGAAGAATGCGGTTACATATCCTGCAGATGTCAAGATCTGACAGGTCATCTAGGCTGTTAGAAAAGAAACCGTCAAAGGTTTTCGTTTTGAACACAGGTAACTCAATTGCACAGAAGGTGGATTACAGTCTCTTGGTTTTCCTCGTCTCTTCAACTATACTTATACGTATACTACAGTGATCCGGAAGTCTAGCATTTACCTAGTTAGGTGACGCTACAGTTCAGTATAAACCTGGGGCTCAACCAACAAGCCTCTCCATTTAGTTCGGTCTTTAGCTAATTGCATCCTGTTGCGCACTCTAAGTTGGTCGAGGTCCCCTTGAACTTGTGCGCGCCATCTATGGCGAGGAGGCCCTCTACTGCGTCGTCCCTCTGGGTTAAATTCGAAGACTCTGTGGGCCGGAGCGTCCTGTCCATTCGCTCTACAACACAAACGGGACTGAATACCTTACAAAGATTTTTTTCTCGAAGCGACCAAGAATATCTTCACCCGCTTTCAATAAAATCCATGTTTCAGAGCCGTAAAGCAGGACTAGGATGATCAGGGTGTTATATAGAGTCTCCTTAGTTGGGCTTTGGGGCTTTACTCTTGAATTGCCTTATTAGCCCGAAAAAACAGCGATTGGCAAGACTTAGTCTTCGGTTCATATCTGCGCTGATGTCGTTTTCAGAATTTATAGCAGATCCCAGGTAGACAAACTGTGACATTCTGTCCAATTCGTCGGTGTTGATTGCCTCTTCCTGTTGACAGTATGTATAATACCCCGTTTGGCGCTAAACCCATTCTGGCCGCTTTTGCTTTAATGCTTGCAAACGCACCGGTGACAGTTCGCTGAGTTTTTCCAATTATGTCAATATCGTCGACGTATGCAACCAGTTGCACAGACTCTTGATGGATTGTGCTTCTCGCGTTGGCTTGTGAGTTCCGTACACAAGCTGTCACATGACAGCGCGTCACTTTGTCTAAAACTTTTTTTCATATCAAAGGTCTCGGTGAGGTCATTACCGACCTTGATGGAGCAGCGAGCGTTCTCCATCGTCATCCTGCACAGACAGACAGTGATGGCAGCGATATCAAAGCTAGACATGGCTCTATATAGCTATTCTCTATAGATGCTGTCATAGGTAGCCTTGAAATTGATAAGGAGATGATGAATATCAATTTCGATTTCTTGGGTTTTCTCTAGGATCTGACGAAATTTGAATCGATGGTGGGCTTTCCTGGCCTGAAACCACACGGATAGGGATCAATCAGGCTGTTGATGAAAGGTTCACAAAATATCGCAGAAAAGATCTTGTATGCAATGTTGAGGAGACTGATGCCTCTATAAGTAGCGCAGTCGAGGGGTATCCTTTCTTGTGGATCCACCATTTGCTTCTTTCTTTCGCTGATTGGGCTCAAGAGCAGCAGTTCTAAGCTGACCCATTGTTTTATCACAAAATTGTATTCAGCAATGATGCTAATTTTTGGCTTAACGGGTTTATTAATAAGCAAAATTGTCGCATATGGAATGAGACCAATCTAGAAGAGACCCTACAGATCCCATTATACGAGTATCTAGAAAAATGCACCATTTCCACGCTGGTGGCATCATCGGACCTTATTTCTTCAAAAATGAGGCACGAGCTCGTATACGTTCAAACGAGATCGTTACCGGATCATGATCAATGAATATACTCGTATCTTTGAAAATGTGGATAGCGCAATGTGTCATACAACAACTGAAACCATCAACTTAGTGGACCTGTCACTTTGCCTTGAAGATCGTGTGATTTGACACCTTTCGATTATTTCCTTTGGGAATACGTGAAGTCACTGGTTCATGCTGCTAAGCCAGCAACAATTGGGACACCTTGTCTGGCTGCATGGTCTCCTATTGGCCAGTGTCCCGTGATGATCGCTGTTGTTCGAAAGTCGTCTTGTTTTTACTTTGTAGTTTGGCCACATCTTTCTAGATATGACACAAGTTGTCAACCTAGTCCATCTGAGGTTGGCTTTAATAATAAGGTTTGTGGATATATTTGCATTGACTGCTCCCAGCGTATTGTGGATTGCACGTCAACAGTGCAGAGATGAGCCTTGCCTTGCCAGTTCGTCGGCCTATTTGTTTCCATAAAAGTTACTGTGCCCTGGAACCCAGATGATGATTTACCTTGAATTGATCATCTATAGAGGCTAGCTCATTTCGGTATTCTTGTACTAGTTCGGATGATATGTTAACCGAGGTGATTGCTTGATAGCCTCGGCGTTATATTTGTGTATAGTTTGATCTGACGACATTTTTTTTTCCGAGGGTAGGTGAAATCTTCAACTAGACACTATGAGAATCGCTAGCGCGTGCTCGTAGTAGTGTGGGATTCCTACCCACTAAAAAAACCTCCCATCAAAAGAAACCAGTTTTTATTTTACTACAACTAAGTATTCGACTTATCAAGTAGTTTCCATTTAACGAAATAAGGACGTTTGCAGGTACCTTCCCATTAGAAGTTCCTGCTAGTTCCGCAGTTTAGATGCGGTTACTTAACGCGCCAAGTCTAAAGGTTTGGTTATTTGTAGACGCCGTAATAAATTTCTTTCATCCAAAACTTGGAGGACTGTAATGTTTTCGTGACTTCTTGTCGACTTTTATGCTTTCTCGCGTAGTTTTTGATTTCGTTTTCGATTGTTTTAATGCCAAGATCTCTGTGGATATCGCTATTTCTGATATACCATGGCGCAGTAACAATGCCTCTTAGCACTTTGTTTTCAAAAGTTTGTAAAATTTTAATGTTACTTATTTTGGTACAAACCCAGAGTTGTATACCATATGTCCATACATGCTTTAGCACCTGCTTATATAAAAGCACTTTGTTCTCTATATTAAGCTTGGAATATTTTCCAAGTAACCAATACATTTCTCTATATTTATTATCGAGTTCTTTGCGTTTTTTCTTTACATACGCTTTCCATTTCAGCTTTGCATCAAGTCTCATTCCAAGATACTTAGCTTCGTCTGCAAACGGAATTTGAACCGAGTTTGAAAAGATCGGCAAATTATTTATTTTCTTATAAGTAAAATTTACATGAACAGATTTGGTCTCGTTGAGTGCGATTCGCCAAATCTTTGTCCATTCATTTACTCTATCCAAAGCTTCTTGCAGTTTTTCTGTAGTATCTTCGACCGTTTTACCTACTGCTAAGATAGCAGTATCGTCGGCAAATGTAGCCTTCTACTTGCGATATATCACGAGTGTATAATAGATATAAGACTGAACCAAGAACACTTCCTTGCAGCACCCCAGCCATTATTTCCTTAAAATCTGGATATTCGTTCCCACATTTGACACGGAATAGTCTATTCGTAAGGCAGTTCTTCAAAATATTATATAGGTGCTCTGGCAGAACTTATCGTAATTTAAACTTTAAGCCTTCATGCCAGACCTTGTCAAATTATTTTTTCTCCAAGAGACTTTTCGATTACATGTGTTATTCTATGCACTCGTTCAACTATGGAATGCCTACTTCTGAATCCGAATTGAGGATCCGGAATGAGATGCCTTTCTTCTATTACCGGCTATACTCGCCTAATCAATATCCTCTCGAACACTTTGGATATAATTGGAAGAAGCGAATTCGGTCTATAAGACGTTTTTTTTTTCATTCGGGGGTTTTCCGGGCTTAAGGACCATTATTACTTCGGCGGCTTTCCATTAACTGGGAACATATTCTAGTCTAAGCGTGGCGTTTATAATGAACAGAAGCTTAATTAGACCTTTTCTTGGTAGTGCTTTAAGAACCTCTCCCGTGATTAGGTCGTATCCAGGAGCCTTCTTAGGTTTAAGTTTCTTTATTTCTTCCTTAAGTTCGGTTAGTGTTGCATTTCTTATTACACTACTAGTACTATTCAACGCCCGCACTGTGTGTAAACATGTTAAAGGTATTCATAACCCTTTCCAAAACTATTGTCTATATACGACGTATTTATATTTTGAATAAGAGCTTGTCCATCAAACGGTTTGAAAGTTCTTCCAGCTGGGCGGCAAAAACTTGCGCCCTTGAACTTGAGCTTCGCTTATCGTCATAATGATTGGAGAATGATCAGAAGAGGGATCAAAGCTTTCTTCAACTTGCATACAGTTGCTAGATATTCCTTTAACAACAAAGAAATCGATAAGATCTGGTATCTCATTTTTATCAGTCGGCCAATATGTTGGCTTACCCGTCGAGTGAAAATCGCAACTGTATTGCGTACCCGCATTATAAATCTGACGACATGTTTCACCGATAGCGAGTAATTCCGCCTGGAAAAGACTGGCAGTGTCCGAAAGTCAATGATTTCGAGATGTTCAAGGATTCAGAAAACACACCTACACCGACCGTCTGTGTAGATTGTTAGATCGAAATCCTGTCCGTCTTGCCTTCTGTTCTTGTGGAGAATTGCACGTCGAAACGGTTTGTGAACATAGTGTTGGGGATAATGTAATCTGTTAAATTCGATACGAGTCCTCTCGTTAGAGAATCCAGAATATTACTATTGCTGTGGGGTCCAGCACACAGACTCTCTGAATCTGATCGCATAGATCTAGGGGTAAAAGATGCAGTAAAGCCGAGCATCTAACGGAGTTGACCGCATAGTGCCTGTCTGTGATGCAAAACCTTGTTAAGTATGGTTGTTATACAAGGTACGTTCCAAAGCTAACAGCACTTTTTAAAAATAGGTGAGGCCATCTATTAACAATTACATGCGTCGTAAAGGTAGATCCTTCACTGATCTACTGTCAAAATTTCATGATATTTGGACGTATAGGAGCGGAGTTATTGCGTCTGAAGTGACAGTATGTTTGTATCATCAGTACAAAAATGAGCATCGAACAAAGAGCTAGTATTAAGTTTTGTTTTAAACTTGGTAAAACTTTTACCGAAACGTTTCAATCGATAAACCAAGTTTATGGTGATGATTGTTTATCCCATGGCAGAGTTCATGAGTAGTATACGCCGTTTAAAAACGGTCGTAAGGCCATGCATGATGAGCAACATGTTGGCCAACCGAAATCCGTGATCACCGCAGATTCCATCAAAACTGTGTGTGAATTCCTCAAAGGTCAGCCAAAATCTTCATCGAAATTCATGGAATTGGAATAAAGTATCTCAAAAACATCACTTTATCGCATTTTGATCGAACTTTTAGGCTACCGAAAAGTGTGTGCCCGGTTTGTTCCGCACAGTTGACTAACGACCAAAAATTGCTCAGAATCAGCATTCGAAGGATATCATCAAGAAAACCAAAAAGAACAAAAAGTTTCTTTAAAACATGATGACTGGTGGTGAAATGTGGTGCTTTCAATATGATCCAGAAACCAAGCACCAAAGTGCCGAATGGAAAGCTCCAGACGAATCAAAACCCAAAAATATAGTTTACTTACTTAGGTGGCGCTACAATTCGGGGTGAACCTGGGCCCCAACCAACAAGCCTCTCCATTTAGCTCGGTCTTTAGCTAATTGCCTCCAGTTGCGCACTCCAAGTTGGTCGAGGTCCCCTTGAACTTGTGCGCGCCACCTACGGCGATGATTCCCTCTACTGCGTCGTCCCTCGGGGTTAGATTCGAAGACTCTGCGGGCCGGAGCGTTGGTGTCCATTCGCTCTACATGTCCTAGCCATCTTAGACCTCCAATACGCAGTTTTTTGACTAGGTCGATGTCGCTGTACAGCTCTTATAGTTCATGATTGAATCTTCTCCTCCAAAACCCGTCAACGCAAACGGGACCGAAAATCTTACGAAGAATTTTTCTCTCGAAGCGACCAAGGATATCTTCATCCTCTTTTAATAAAGTCCATGTTTTAGCGCCATAAAGCAGGACTGGGATGATCAAGGTCTTATACAGAGTCTCCTTAGTAGTTCGAGATAGGGCTTTACTGTTGAATTGCCTTATAAGCACAAAAAAACAGCGATTGGCAAGAGTTATTCTTCGCTTGATTTCTGCGCTGATGTTGTTGTCAGAGTTTATAGCAAAGCCAAGGTAGACAAAGTCCCTTACTACCTCGAAGTTATAGCTGCCCACGGTGACGTTTTGTCCAATTCGTCGGTGTTGGTTTTCCCTTCTAGTTGACAGCATATACTTGGTTTTGCCCTCGTTTATCGCCAAACCCATTTTGGCCGCTTCCGCCTCAATGCTTGCAATCGCGCCGGTGACAGCCCGCTGAGATCTTCCGATAATGTCTATATCGTCGGCGTATGCAAGCAGTTGTACAGACTTGTAATAGATTGTGCCTCCGGTGTTGGCTTGTGAGTTCCGCACAATCCGTTCAAGTACAATGTTAAAGAAGTCACATGACAGCGCGTCAGCTTGTCTAAAACCTTTTTTGACATCAAAGGTCTCGGTGAGGTCAGCGAGCGTTCTCCATCGTCAGCCTGCACAGACGAACAAATTTGGCGGGGATGTCAAAACTAGACATGGCTCTATAAAGTTCTTGTCTATAGATGCTGTCATAGGCGGCCTTGAAATCGATAAAGAGGTGGTGAGTATCGATTTGGAATTCTTGGGTTTTCTCCAGGATCTGCCGAAGTGTGAAGATTTGATCGGTGGTGGTGGTGAGACCGCACTGATAGGGTCCAATCAGGCTGTTGATAAAAGGTTTCAGGCGTTCACACAATATCGCAGAAAAGATCTTGTATGCGATGTTGAGGAGACTGATGCCTCTATAATTGGCGCAGTTGAGGGGGTCTTCTTTCTTGTGGATCGGGCAAACGATGCTGAGGTTCCATTCATCGGGCATACACTCGTCTGACCAAATCTTAGAGATGAGTTGGTGTATTCACTCTACCAATTCATCCCCAGCTGCCTTGAAAAGTTCGGCCGGTAAGCCGTCAGGTCCAGCAGCCTTGTTGGATTTAAGCTTGGATATTGCTATCCTCACTTCGTTTTGGTCAGGTGGACGGAAATTTTGACTATCATCGTCTATGTTGAATGGGTCATTCTGTCTGACAGCGGGATGTTGGTCTTCGTCGCCGTATACAGTCTGCAGAAGTAGTTTTTCCATATTCTCAGCACCGACTGTGATTCTACTACGAGGTTTCCATTTTCATCTCTACAAGTTTCTGTACGGGTATTGCTCCTCTGACACGTTCTTTTTACCTTTTGGTAAAACTTCCGTACATTGTTCCTGGAGTATAAACTCTCGATATTCTCAAACGCGCGCTTCTCATGCTCTTTCTTCTTCTTTTGGAGAAGCCGATGTTCTTCCCGTCTCTTTTGCTCGTAGAGCTCACGAGCAGCTCTCGTCTTCCTTTGCAGCGCCGCTTTGTATGCCTCTTGTTTTGCTGCATGCACTCGCCGGCATTCTTCGTCAAACCAGGGGTTTTGCGGTGGTGGGCGAGCGAGATCCAGCACATCAGTCGTGGCGTTTCTGATGGCATGTTGGCAGCGTTGCCACTGGTCTTCGGCACTTGATGCTGGCGGCATAGGGGTGATTAAGAGATTTCGGGATACGCGTTCAGCGAAGAGTCTGGCGGTCTCTTGCGATTGTAGCTTTTCGACGTTAAATTTTCTCACAGTGATTCTTCTTTCTTGCTCAGATTGGGATATCCGCATTCGTACCTTGGCTACAACAAGGTAATGATCAGAGTCTATGTTAGCCGCTCGGAAGGTCCGGACATCCAGAATACTGGAGGCATGCCTTGGGTCGATCGCAATATGATCAATTTGGTTGATCGTTACATGATCATTAGACCGCCATGTCTGCTTATGAATATCGAGATGAGGAAACCATGTGCTTGCTATGGTGACATTTCGCTCCACAGCGAAATCAATTAGCCTTAGTCCGTTATCAGACGTGGTGTCGTGTAGGCTATGCTTACCGACTGCCCTACCAAAGACATCCTCCTTTCCTATTTTGCCGTTAAAATCGCCCAATACGATTTTAACGTCGTATTTAGAACAATGCTCATATGTTTTGTCAAGGAGCTCGTAGAAACACTCTTTGGTGGCAGGGTCCTTTTCTTCCGTGGGGGCATGAACACATATTAGGCTTATGTTAGCGAATTTAGCCTTGAAATATAGTTTGGAGAAGTCAAAAGTGAAGACAATGTTGATTTGCTTTTACGATTCCAATGACATTGTCCCCGTTCCACCGGGCCAAACCGATAATGCACAATTTTACGAGTATCTTGGTGTTTTGAAGCATTTGGTATAATACGAGTACATCATATTCGTCGTATTCGGCCGGTATATCGCGCAGAAGAAAGTTGGCGTTTGTTGCACGATAATGCGCCATTTAATTGAGCAACTTTTACCTTTTCAGAAATATGCATTTGCCGTTGAAAGGAAAGCGTTTTGTGGACGTAAAAGTCATCCAAAAGGCTTGTACCAACACCCTGAAGAACATCCCGACCGACGATCTAAAACACCCATTTGACATGATTTTACACCAAATGAAATTTACAGCAAATCGCTGTATCGAGTCGGGAGGGGACTATTTCGTCATGATTAGTTTGGAACGCACCTTGTACTGTTTTCTTAAAACCGGTCACCATATTATTGACCCCTATGTGAGGATACAACGTACTACGGCTGTGTACATAGCCAATATTGAGACAAAAGATTAAATGTCGATCGATTGAATAAAATTAAGTTACTCCTACTCCGTGCCAATTATATAGAATTCTCAATTTTCAGCTTTAGAGCAAAACTGTACAAGGTCATTGATCCCTGACCTAGCATTGGGCGCCAGTTATTTAATATTTTATTATCTCCCACCATATGTATGTACATGTACATATACGACTTTCCATTAAAACTGTATCAATTTAAATTCATCTCCGCAATTGTCCTAAAAGCCTTGTGGCATATTCAAAATGCCCACATTCATTCCTTTGGAAGGGGGGGCTCTACTGTGGGTTAGCTCCTGTGTTGTTCTCTAAAATGCCTTCCAGCCACTTCATATTGTCTCTTTAGGTTGCCGGTGTGGGTGCTTCCAACTCTCATTCTCGCTTCACCCATGAAGAGCATATCATTTTTGGTTTTAATCGGATTTTCAATGCTTTAATCTACAAATTACCATCAGAGATTCAATTAATGTATCTCCAATTTATTTAATCGTTCATCGACCAATGCACTACTCAAAATTTCGCACACACATATTCTCTGTTTAAGAGAAATTATTTCTTTCTCTCTCTTTCTCATTCTGTGTGCGAGCTGAGGAGGGTTTCCCTCAAACTGATTTTACGTCACTTTTGTGTGTGCCTTGCCTTGCTTTGCTTCCCGTGCCGTTGTTCTTCTGTTCGCCATCCTCGCCTTGCCTCTCCCACCCATCCGCAGTGTACTTTCATTCCGTGTTTTTCATTTTGCTTGCTCTTGCTTTAGTTTCTGTTTCCATCGACATTTTTTTTTTTTGTTCTTCTTTACGTTTTTATTTTATATTGCTTCCATATGTCTCTTTTATGAAGAAGTAGGTGATTTTTATCTGTTTCACATAGTATGTAGTTTTTTTTTTATTCTTCGTCTTGTGTTGTTGTTTTCTTTTATTGTTTTGCATACAGCTATGTGTGTTTAGTTTTTCTTTCTACCTTTACCTTCAGCTACACACTTGCCCCCTTCGACAATGGTTTGGAATTTGTTGCTGCTGCTGTGTCGAGCTCGGCCCGGCCTGACTGACTGCCTGCCTGCTTGCCTGCCCCTTGTGTGTTGTAAGGAGGGGAATAATGTTTATTTTACTACACTCTGAATTTATAATCATTCTCAGCTCATAATCATTTGATTTTCTTTTCTCGTACTGATTTTTACAATGAAGCGGAGATGAATATTATTGATTAGAGAGCGCACTGAGGGAACGTGTGACACAATTCGTAGATAGATAGATACATTTTAGTTTTTTTTTTTTGGTAGCTCTTGCCGAAAAGTGACCATGAATTTTTACACACTCAAGTGTTATAGATTTTATTTCTTGTTTTTGGCACACGAATGGGAAAAAGAGTGAGAAAATGATGAATGAAATGAGTGAAAAGTATCTGACCCATTTTCTAATGAATTACGGTTTAATAGTATCTGATGCGTAAATTGTTTTGAAGATACCCACACGCACACTTCAGAGGCACTTTTAAAAATTTATACTTATTCCGTTTTAACAAGACAGCGACTGTATCTATGTATCTACGGTTGTTTCCGTCGGTGTCGGTGGGGGGTAGGTTGGAATTATGTTTTCCCTGACGAATTTATGAAAATTTGTTTACTTAGTTTTGGGTATCTGATGTATCGACGCACATACAAGGTATCTGTATCTCTATACAGGCTTACCTTTCGCATTTTTTGTTTGTTAATTTTTTGCAATGTATCCAAGTCGTTAGGCATTAGTCATTCGCGTACAGAATTTTGGGCAGATATTGCAAACAAATAAAATTAAGTACGAAAGGCTAAGTATGCCGAAGCGGACACCTTCGTTGAGTGAACAATATATGTGCATACCTATGTATGTATTCATGAATAACGATTCTAATTTGTATGTAAGTCCTTAAATCTGATACTTCCCTTGAATCAATACAGGTACAGTGAAACTTCCCCTGAAAGGACACTGATGGGACTGAGAAATTTGTCCGTTTAAGCGAGGTTTTACTGTGCCTGTCTACGTACAACAAAAACCATAAATACCTGATGAAATATTAATTTGAATGACTTGTTACCTGCGTAGCGCAACAACTGCGAATCGCGTTTAAATGACGTGTTACGCATCAGCGTTTCAATTGATCAGGTAACTACCTACTGACTGCTTAAAACTTAGTTCGGGTCAGTAACGCGACAATCAAGTTGTTTGCTTTGCGTCCTTGTAATGGTTCCTGAGCAACGACATATGGTATATGCATAAATCCTTACATAAATTGCAAGTGCGACCGGTCTAGCGAATGTGGTCTAAGTAACATGCATTACCGATACTCTTTCGCTATGGAAACCGAGATTGTGGCTTGGATAAAGAATGATCGAATGCTGACGACTTTTGACTATTGTACTCGGTTTCTGGAATGAGTTTCGACTAGGGGAAACGTCAAAATACCGATTCCTTCAATTCGAGGACGAATTAATTTAGGACCTAACTGAAGAAAGATGGTTAGATGCAAGTGAGTACTCCTTTATTCCGGAAATCCACCCGGATGCCCATCACGCAGGGAACTAATTTCCTCGCTGACTTATGTTGATAGCATTTTGACGATCAGACTCCAGACTACAATACTCCAGACTCCAGACTACAATACAAATGCGACGACATCGGCATTTCATTGGCCTCAGTAACCGAGTGATCCAAAATAGGCAGGCCTGCCGATATTTTCTGAGGTCAAATAGGCCAACCCCACAGGAGGATCAGTAGAAATGCGGTGAAGTGGGAGGGTTATGATCCCTTGTTTTCCGATCATAACCTCGCTGATAAAAGGAAGAAGAAGAAGAAGAAGACTCCAGACTACAATACGACGCGTCATCGTTATACAGAGCTATGCCCCAACGGAGGTCCCGTCTGGTGACGAAAAGGATACCTTCTATGCTAAGCTAGACTCCGCTTATAACTCAATTGCAAACGGAGGCATTGCGATAGAGGACTTAAATGTCAAAGTAGGCGGCGACAACGAAAGTCCCAGAGGTGTTATCGAAAGTCATGAGCTAGGTAACTGCAATAACAACGGCGACAGATTTCTTGATTTCTGCAATGTCAAATGCCTTGTGATAGGTACCACCGTGTTTGAGCACAAGACCTGCCACTAGTTAGCTTAGTTAGTCTTATTGACGTTTTATTTCATAGAATATTTTACAATCGTACTAAGTCAGCTGAGTTTCAATTGACAGGCAGGAAACCTCCAACCAAATTGATTATTTTGCCATCAGTCGCCATTTTGAAAGTTGTCTCCTGAACGTTTGGAACAGAGGAGACGCAGATGTAGTATCTTATGGTAGCTAGTGTCCAACTACGCACAGCCGGAGCTCAGAAATCCCATGACAACACAATATCGACAGATTAAATTATCCGCAATGCGCCAACAATTAAGCGAAAAATGTGTTTATATACTCGTATCTGGTGCTGGAAGAAATGTTGGTCAATTGCAGGAAGGACATACATACATACATATGTAGCTCGTGGCTTTCTCAGGAAGCCTGGAGATGGATCGACGAATGAAAACAATTGAAAGCTCGAATGGCAACTACTCCAGCGGCTGGGAAAAGCAAAGTAGAGTAGATGAAGTAGAGAGGTGAGAGAAGTACCGGCTTGGTTTGCTACGTGACAAGCGTAGCTATGATACACCAATTCGTTGGTTACAGAAACAAAGGAAGCAGCAATCAAGTGCGATAGCTAAACTGTTTACAGAATCACGAAGGAAATGCCGGGTGTTCATAACCACTACTCAGTGAAAGGGTTAAGCCGATCACTATTTTCTCGGGGGAGTACCAGCTTAAAAGATGGAGGGAGAAACAGAAATCAGACTAACTGCGTCCATAATTGAACTTATTTTGCTGTCATTCTGGTGTTCTGTCATAATCACCATTTTACCATGGAGTGCAACAACATATCGAAATCGTAAAAATGTATTATGTTACGTACTATTTACGGTCGTAATGAGCGTCCTTCCGAGCTCACCATTCGGCGAATTATGAAGAAATCCAAGGAAATTTCAGTTCAATGGCTGATCGACAAGTTCCAGTACGTTAACGAAACACACGGTCGACCAAAAATTTTGCTGCGGTAGCACAGAGTGTGCGCGAGAACCAAATTACCTCTATTTCGCGTCGTTCTTAAGAACTTGACCTTTCGTACGCTTCTTGCGAAAAGACTTGGGCCTGTATCAGTACAAAATTCAAATTGTTAAAGAACTGAAGCACTTGTGGGCGCCGTGGCGTAAGTGGTTAGTGTGTCGGATCACTACGCATGAGGTTCCAAGTTCGAATCCCAGAAAACACCAAAAAGCTTTTTTACGATCCCACCTCTCGCTAGCGTCTGACAAACATCCGAGAGTATTGTTGTCACAAAAAAGCTTCTCAAATCGCAGTTCGAATTCGGCACTAAACTGTAGGTCCCTTCCATTCGTGTGAAAAATATAACGCACACAACATGAGTGTTTGCGAGAAGCTAGGCCCTGGCACTTTAAAGAGCTGTTGCGCCAAATATTTGTATTTTTCTTTGAACTGAAGCACTGAGCATCGATATCTTATAGGCATATGTCTTTCAAACTACCGGATAATTGCAGCGTATTCCGGGCGTCATTTACACTGACAGTCCAGCTGTAAAAGCACTCGAATCAAGATCAAAACTAGGAATTCTGGCAAATGATTTCTGCCACAGCTGTATGGACCAAGAAAGGGGAATCAAGCTTTCACCTGCTATGCAAATGTGTTGCACTATCGTTAGTATGGGGCTCTTGTGTGGTGGAAGGTAACGAATACGAAGAACATACGGGATATGTTGGGCATGGCACAAAGAACAGCCTACATTGCCATCATGGGTGCTCTACGCAGAACGCCCTAATCAAATTTCAAGTGGGGAGCAGTTCGCTTCGGCTCACAAACGTAGGTCTCTTCAAAACTAGTAATGTGGGGCATAGCTCCATTCTTATGGAATCATTTCCCGATATCCCTGACGAATCGGACGATATCCTTGGTACCTTAGATCTCGTCACACCGTACGAAGTAATGTATCCTGTTAGAGAGGACTAGCAAAGGGAGACAGTCTCTGTCCACAACGAGATTGCAAAATATACAGATGGTTCTAAGACGAGAGATGGCAAGGGGTCAGATATGTACTCGAGAGATATTAACCTACAGGTGGTCCTGAGTCTTCGAAACACATACAGCGTGTTCCAAGCAGATGTTATACCTGTATACGTACTTAAAGCTGCGGAGTTACTTGAGACGGGATCAATATCCGATAAGAATATCGCCATCTACAATAAGAGTCAGGCTGCGCTAAGGGGGTTAGAGTCTTACGTCACTAAATCTGAGGTTGTCAGGAATTGCCGCACAATGCTTAAGGCATGTACGCAGAACCGTGTCAGATTATGTTGGGTACCTGGACAGATATAGAAGGCAACGAAAAAGCAGACGCGCTGGCCAAAAGAGGAGCAGAGCTCCTGCATAGTGACATGTTTGGTAGCATTAAACCACCAAGGTGCGTGGCTAAGGGGATTATCCTTGTTAGAAGCATCAACATGGTCCAACTAAGATGGTCATAGGGTGTCCAAGGCCTTGTGGCCTGTGTTAGATCGCAGGAAGTATGGGGAGATCATAAAACTAGAAAAATCACGGCTAAGAAGAGCGATAGGAATACTCTCTGGCAATTGCCTTCTAAGGAAGCATGCTATGAGACTAAGATTATTAAATACGGATGTTTGCAGGTACTGCAATGACCTACATGTCTCAGAGGTCATTGCCGAGACAAGGCTAAAGTACCTTGGAAGATATTTCTTCAATAACTTAGAAGATGTAAGGTCCTTGAACCACAGCAATGACATTTTTAAATTCTGTAGGGAAATTAAGTTCCCTAGGGATCGCGATGGACCCACCTTGGTGCCTAGTGTTTTTATGAAAACCTCATAATCCTACACAACCTAACCTAACCTAACCTACTAGTACGGTCGTACTTCAAACTCATAAATGTCACCAGTCATATACTTTAAAAAAATTCGATTAATCATACACATTTTCGAATTTATGGCACACCTATGATGTCATATGTAGTCGTTTCTCACCAAGGGGCTTCCAGTATTTTTCAAGTAATAAACAGTGAAAGTGATTTTGTAAAATATACTCATACCTACTATTGCTTACATTATCTGGTGTTGCTGTTAAGAAAATAAATAAAAATATTGATAGCCTTGACAAATACTGTCTATTTATGTTTAACGCGAGGTTTTCGTGGTTGAACTCATTTGATATGACTTGTCGATTAGTGTATTTCAATAAATTAAGGGTGTAGGGAATGCTCCACCAGAATTAAAAAGAATTAAAAAAGTAAGATTGCGATCTCATTGCATTATTTCAATAGGTGATTAAAATACATATTTAAAGTTGTAAAGGGGAACAACCAACTGAGCGAGGTACTGGTTCTTCCCGCGAATTTTGCCCATTGGAACAACTATAGTCTTATGAAAATAAGTTTTTAAAAGAGTTATAGAATCTTATAAACATGCTTCATGGGCACAGAAGGGAAGGGAGCAGTTGCACTCATAAATCTTTAAACCAAGCATAAGCCATACAGAATGGTTTCAATAAGTCTGAAACGTTTCTATGATACCTTATCTCTTCTTATATACTGCGACCTATAAGATCTATTGTGCTGGTCTTCTGATATAACTACGCGCTATTAAAGCAGACATGAAGTTGTAAAATGAAAACTAGCTAGTAAGGTTCAGTTAGGTAAGTGGATTGGCGAAGGGGTAGAAATCCTCCACACTACAAATGGTCAACATAGACCCATTGCGATACCCATAGGGACGGAAGAAAAAAAGAAGGAATATCCTCCTCGTGAAATATAAACGTATATCTAAATAACCCAGTAAAAGAATTATGATTGAATTTAATACTCACTGTACCCCAGATGCAAACCATCTGGAGGATTTAATAATGTTTCCGATGCCGTTCTCCAGTCTCATCTAAGTCCTGAAAGAAGTCTTCTCCTCCGAGCAGTGGCAAACAAAAGAAAAGCGGGTAGTCCCATTCTGAACCTCCACGTCACCATAGCCCCTGCAAAGGTCTACGTCCGTCACATGTAGCTTTTTTTCATGTGGTATCGCATAGTGTTATGCCCCGTAATGACTCTTTTAAGAATAGAGAGGGGTTTTCCATCACTCTGTGTAAGTCTATTTGTTCTTGCTTTGTCGAAAATAGGCCATAGAGGTCCACGTATTGTTCGCCTCCATTAGAGCTTTGTTCCCTGCTTCGAGCTTAAGTGCGCAAGGCGGGATGTGCACTGAAGGGGTCAGTATGATTCGAGTTTAGTGCCGAGCCTCCTTTTGCCAGTTCGTCTCGTTCCCTACTATCCCCTCATGTTCAGGGAACCAACAGAGCTTTACCTTGTGCTGTATTCCCAGAACCTTGAGCTCTTCTCGACAACACTTCGATTTTATTTCTGTAGCAGAAATTGCTTGATATTGGCATCACTGAAACTAAGTGGATTGGCAGCTGTTGTTACTGCTAAAACCTCCGCTTGGAAAACACTGCTGTGGTCAGGGAGTCTGATCGAGCTGCGATTATTGAGCGTTTCCGAGAAGACACCCGCGCCTATGCCTACGTCCATTTTCGAACCATCTGTGTAGATGGATAAAGACTTAGGTTAGGTTAGGTTGGCTGTCTGCACCACGATACAGACACACTTAGACCAGTAAAGGTCCATTGTGATGCCAAGGATCTACCATTAGACCACTCAGGGACTAATAAAACCAACCGGAGCTTTTGATGAAGCGGTGGATGTTAATGACGTCTAAGGACGCCAAATCGCTAAGGTTGTCAAGGAAGGGAGCTCCTAGATGGAGCATTCTTTTGCGTGATAGAGCAGGACATGAGCATAGGAAGTGAAGAATGGTTTACTCCTCCTCCTCGTCCCTACAGCTCCTTCAGAAGTCATTGGAAAAGAGGCCAAGTCTTTTGGCATGTTGACCGATTAGACAGTGTTCGGTGATGACACCGATAACGCAGCTGATCTGAAATCGCTTTAGTTTAACCAACTCGGCACTACGTTTCTGGTCCAGCTTAGGCCAGACCTGCCTCGAAATGTGACACGTAGAGCCACTATCCCACTTAAGGTTGGTCTTGCTAATAGCGTTCAGCCTCAGTAGATGCTTACATGTAGCGAGGGGCATACCAAGGGCTTGCCTATCTGTCAGAATCCTTAGAGTAGTACCCTGTCTAGCGAGTTCATCCACCCTACAGTTTCCTGGAATGTCTCTGTGACCTGGCACCGAGCATAGGTGAATGTTGAACTGCTCTGTCATCTCTGTAAGAGACAAACGGCAGTCTAAGACGGTCTTTGAAGTAAAGGAGCACGATTCCAGGCACTTGGTTTCTAGTACTTTTCCTGTACCCCATTCTTTTCTGCTTGGAAAAGTACAGGAGAAGGGTTTTCTGAAATCAAGGTAGGTTAGCTTAGGTAAGGTTGAAGTGGCTGCCAGCTTACGCCAACACACATAGACCAAGAAAGGTCCGTTGTGGTACCACGAAGGATCATGTAATCCCAGCCTACTCGTTAGAACCAATTAGAGCTTCTGATGAAGCGAAGGAGGTTCCTGATGGCTAAATCTATCAGTTCGCCTAAATCGTTAAAATAGAAAGCTCCTAGGTGAAGCTTCCTTCTATGGGAGAGAGCTGGACATGCACAAAGAAGGTGAGGAATGGTTTCTTCCTCTTCTTCTTCCATGCTGCAAAAATCATTTGAATATACACCAAGCCTTGTTGCATGCTTGCCTATTAGACAGTGTCCTGTAATTACACCTATAATAGAGGCAATATGCAATCAATTGAGAGAGATCAGATCCAACTTGTGCCAAATCAGCTTAGTTGCTAGATATGTTGTACCACTTGTCCACCTAAGATTTGTTCTTTCGATTGAATCTTGATTGAATTTAAATTTACAAGTAGCGATTGGTATACTTAGATTATCCTTATCTGGAAGAATGGGTACAGTTGTTCCTATTCTGGCGAGTTCGTCAGCCTTACAATTCCCTGGAATATCCCTATCCCCCGGCACCAAACAGAGGTGAATATTAAACTGCCCCGACATCTCCTTAAGAGACGAATGGCAGTCTAGGGCTACTATTGAATTTACAGAGATCGATTCCAAGGATTTGATTGCAGCTTGGCTATCTGAAAAGATACGGATGTCCTTGGCGGATATCATATTTTTCTTTAGCCGGGATAAGACCTCCTTAATCGCCATTATTTCTGCCTGGAACACGCTACAATGATTTGGTAGACGGAAGGAGAGCTTAAGATTAAGCCTGTCAGAGAAAACACCTCCACCAACTCCGTCTTCCGTTTTCGAGCCGTCAGTATAGAAGTGGATCGACTCATCTTCTAAAAAAGCCTCTTCATTCCAGAATGATCTGGAAGGGATGGTGACAAGGAAGTTCTTGTCGAAATTCAAATCAAGGTAAGGCAGCAGATAGTCGCTACTGACATTCGTTGCTGCGAATTTACTTAGGATCTGAGCAAGTCCCGTTGGGCTTGATTTCCGGCCGTTGCACTGACTAATTTTGAGCGCATTTTTTGCCGCAGACTCTTTCATATAAATGTTTATCGGCAGTAGTCCAAGGATTGTTTCCAATCCCTCTGTGGGGTTTCTCTCATTGCGTTAGTTATGCTGATGCATGTAAGTCTTTGTATTTTTGTCATTGAATTGAGATTGGTTGCTTTACTGGCGACTTTCCGCTAGGCTAAGTTACCGTTACCGTCAGAAGAAGAAGAAGAAGAATTAACTTCTTCATCAACCCACTTAACTAACCTAAGTTGCCATCAGTTTAATTACCACGTTAATCGCGTCTGTTGTTGAGCGTGCCTTCCGAAATCCGTATTGGAACTCTGAAAGCCATTTCGTTTCTTCAATTACTGCTTCTAGCCTGTTGCAGATGATACGTTCTAGAATTTTTCCGGCCGTATCTAGCATACAGAGTGGGCGGTATGACGATGGTTCATCTGGTAGTTTGTTGCCTTTGGGAAGGAGCACAAGGTTTTGTCGGTTCAACTGCTCCGGTAAAACTCCTTCGTTCAGGCATGAATTGAAGATATCAGTGAACAGACATGTCTTGTATTTATTGCTGTCTTGAGTGCTATATTTAGAATACCGTCAGGTCCAGGTGCTTTTTTGTTTCAGATTTTATTGCAAATTTCGAGTATTTCCTGTTCAGCGACCTCTCGAAAAGTTGGTGATTCTACGGTAGACTCGTTTGAGTATCGAATAAAGTAACTTCAACGAATGTACATATGTATGTATGGGTACTGCCGGAGGTGTCACTCAAGACAAATTTAGAGAGCGACTGGAATCTTTTTAGATCTTAGCAATAAGACTATAAGTGCTTCTTATAGAGATTTTTGTGCAAAGATCGAGTTAAAGTCCTCAAAAGGGGGAGCCCAACCAAGCCGGAGTCACTCAGAAAGTCTGATGGCAAGTTCACTGAGACGAAAGTGGATCATTTAGTCTTCTGCTGGAGACTCACTTTCCATGCAATCAGATAACCACTAGGTCGCAGCTTGGCCCACTTACCTAGGCTGAGCTTGATCGAAGTTAGAAAACTCGGCGCAGCTGGTATATTTCATTAGCTGTGGTAACAGTTGAAGAAATCGAATATGCTGTTGCATCTTTTTGTGGTTTCAAATCGCCTGGCACCGAAGGAATATATCCAGCTATGCTGCAACAGGGTATAGATCAGCTGATGCCAGCTCTGAAAAGAATTTTCACCACTGGCTTGGCGATGGCATATATTTCTACGCCTTGGCATACAGTCAGAGTAGCTTTCATACCGACAATTGGACTATGCTTACTGAAAAGTATAGAAAGACTAGTGAAGTTTCACGAGCGCAAAGTTTAGTAGCTAGAATTGAATGCGCGGTTGATAGGAAAGGCTACATGATGGGTATTATCATCAACATTGAGGGTGCTCTTGACAATGCGACTTTTGATTACTCGTACATGTGCGACTCGGCCAGGCAACACGAGGTAGATGAAACATTAGTGATGTGGATTAAAGCAATGCTAATAAATGGAACTTTGGTAGCGTATGCGGATTATGGCCAATATGTTTTGACAGGTATTAACGTACAGGATGAAAATACTTTAACCGATATTCACTTAGAGATAAAAGGTCTCTTTAACTCTGATCACGGGTGAACTCGGACATACGTATATGACGTTGTTGCATGCCGAAATTGAACTGAACAATCGCTAACCTAGCACTCCTGGGGGTAGAGCAGTAACACTAGAGGGTAAAGTATGTTCCTTTGTATTTCTCAGAACGCAGTATTTCTTGGTTTACACAGGGGTAAACAGGGGCTGTCCGCAAGGTGGCTGTTCTGTTTCCACGGTGCATGGTGGTCGACTCTCTGTTGAACACACCAAATAGTTTTAACGTCTACGCTCCCACATAACATCTATCCAGGAACCATATGTGCGGAACAAGCGCATATGTGGATTTGGGGGTGTTCGTGGAGTAACGGTGCTATGTGACGAGCGATCTGAAAGACCGAGAGCTTGTCTAATTGTGCCGAATTTCCTCTCAGTAAGCAAGCTTGGACAATTTTGTGGTCAGGACTTGGTTGCTGCAGCTGTAAGCTACGAAACAAACGGAAGTTGGAAAACTTTCGTCGTTGCGTCGGCTTATTTCCCTTATGATTCGGTAATGCCTCCACCACCGAAGGCGGTTGCCGAACTCATAAAGTATTGTGACACTCGGGAGACGGGACTAGTCATATGCTGCGATGCTAATGCTCAGAATACAGTCTTGGGCAGCAGCAAATGCAACGATACCAAAAATGCAAAAATACGAGGAAACCATCTGCTAGACTTTATACTATCATCTGGTATGGCAATAAACAATGTTGGCTCCCAGTCAACTTTTGTTACGACAAGGAGGCAGGAGGTTATTGACTTGACTTTATCTAATAGGTACTTCAAGTCGATTACTAACTGGAGGGTACTGCCAGAAGTGTCCTTATCAGATCATAGATACATCGTTTTCCAAATCGAATGCGAAGCTTTAACTTTGCAGGAGAGGAGGAATCCGAGGAAAACCAACTGGGTGCGGTTTAGGAAAGAGCTAGACAGATCTGTCAAAACTCCAACTAAACTCAGAACGAAACCAAAGGTTGAGGATGCTGTTCAAAACCTGACCAGTGTCCCTACCAACTGTTTTGAACTGGCGTGCCCAATGACAAAAAACTCCTGCAGAACGCCGGTTCCCTGGTGGAGCCTGGAACTGCAGCGGCTTAGGAAAGAATCCAGAAAACTTCTGAATAGGTCTCTTAAGACAAATTTAGAAGGTGACTGGGATCTCTTTAGATCGAAGCAAAAAGACTATAAGAAGTTAATTCGTTTGTCGAAAAGTGCTTCTTATAGAGATTTTTGTGAAATGATCGAGACACTCGGTGAAACCAGTAGGTTGGTTAAAGTCCTCAAAAGAGGTAAGCCGACCAAACCGGAGTCACTCAGACGGTCTGATGGCAGGTTTACTGAGACAAAAGCGGAAACTTTTAGTCTTCTGCTGGAGACTCACTTTCCTGGCAATTGGATAATCACTAGGTCGCAGCTTGGCCCGCTTACCCAGGCTGAGCTTGATCTAAGTCAGAAAACTCGGCGCAGCTGGTATATTGCATCAGCCGTGGTAACAGATGAGGCCATCAAATATGCTGTGGCATCTTTTGATGGTTTCAAATCGCCTAGCACCGATGGAATATATCCGGCTATGCTGCAACAGGGTATAGGTCAGCTATTGCCAACTCTGAAAAGAATTTTCACCGCTGGCTTGGCGCTGGCATATATTCCTACACCTTGGCGGACAGTCAGAGTAGCTTTCATACCGAAAATTGGTAAGGAAGACTATTCGCTCCCCAAGAGTTTCAGACCTATAAGTTTGACATCCTTCTTACTGAAAAGTATGGAGAGACTGATAAAATTTCACGTGCGCAAAGTTGCTTTGAAACTGCATCCACTATCGGAGATGCAGCATGCTTACCAGCGTGGGAAATCCTGTGAGACCGCACTTCAAAATCTAGTGGCCAGAATTGAATGCGCGCTTGATAGGAGAGAATACGCGATGGGTATCTTCATCGACATTGAGGGTGCTTTTGACAATGCGACTTTTGACTGCATGTGCGACTCTGCCAGGCAACACGGGGTAGATGAAACATTAGTGTTGTGGATTAAAGCAATGCTAATGAATAGAACGTTGGTAGTGGATGCGGATTGTGGCCAATATGTTATGACAGGGGTAAACAGGGGCTGTCCGCAAGGTGGCGTTCTGTCTCCATTGTTATGGTGCATGGTGGTCGACTCTCTGTTGAACACTCTAAATAGTTCTAACGTCTACGCTCAGGCATATGCGGATGATGTCGCCGTACTTTCTGTCGGGCCATGCCTGGCGACGGTCTGTGCTAACGCTCAGGCGGCTCTGGACATGATCGATGAATGGTGTACTAGGAGTGGGCTTTCGGTGAATCCTCTTAAAACTGAGGTTGTTCTTTTTACGAGAAGAAGGATTTTGACCGGTCTGACTCAGCCAGTACTAAAAGGCGTCACCATTCGCATTTCCAATGAAGCCAAATATCTGGGAGTGATTTTAGATAAGAAACTTCATTGGTCTAAACACGTCGAGTCGAAAACATCCAAGGCGCTCTCAGTCTTCTGGCAGTGTAAGGGTGCTTTTGGCAAGACTTGGGGCTTATCACCGAATAAGGTTCTCTGGATCTACACGGCTATGATAAGACCATTCCTCGCATATGCGTCGGCTGTTTGGTGGAAGGGGCTCTCGCGTAAATATGTGGTTGCTTTTTGCACGAAACTCCAAAGAACGGCTTGTCGCGGCTGCTCAGGAGCTTTACCGAGTACGCCTGGCTCTGCTCTAGACGCTTTGCTGAACTTACCTCCCCTTGATACTTATATCATGGGTTGCACTATCAGAGCCATCTATCGTCTTAGGCGGGGCGGTTTTTGGTATACTCCACACTGGAACTTTGATAAACTTGCGCGACACTTATCTTACGACTCCTGTCTTATGGATATGCCGTCTGATGCAATGACACCAGAACTCCAGCTGATGCGCAAATTCAGAGTCGACTTTCCATGTGTCCAGGACTGGCTTCGGTCAGAGTCTGAGCCGGGAATGGAATGTAGTCGTATTTTCACGGATGGCTCCAAAACCAGTCAAGGGTCTGGCGCTGGGGTCTTCGTGGAAGTCGACAACATTAGACTTCACTTCTCGTTAGGCAAATATGCGTCTGTTTTCCAAGCGGAAACTTATGCAATCCTAATGGCCATGAACTATGTTGCGAAGAACAGGTGGAAGGGACGTAGCATTTGCGTCTGTAGTGACAGTCAGGCTGCGCTTAAGGCCTTGCTAAACCCTTTAACCACTTCCAAAATAGTTCGTGAAACCAAAAACTCTTTGAACTCGGTCGCAAGGCTGAATTCTCTGTCTCTTATCTGGGCCCCAGGTCACACTGGCATCTTGGGGAACGAGATCTCCGATGAGATTGCCAGACAAGGCTCAGAGGAGGCTTTCTCAGGTCCCGAACCCGTGTTGGGTCTTCCAGCGTCCTCGGTTAGGGCTTCCATTGACGATTGGGTCTCTCACGAGCACAATTGTGTGTGGCATGACTCTCCAGGTTGCAGGTTGACTAAACGCATGCTCTCGGACGTCTGTGAGAAATCAGCGGCATTCTTGCTGTCTCTCAGCAGAAAAAACTGTAGACAACTTATCGTCGTCTTGACAGGCCACTTCGCTTTTGCCAAGCACCTTAACGTGTTAGGCTTAAGTGACACTACAATCTGCGACGCTTGTGGAGAGAGCGACGACACCGCGGAACATTATCTCTGTGAGTGTCCGGCCTTTGCTCGTATCAGGTGGCAGATCTTCGGTGCAGATGTGGTGAGTGCTGGTACTGTAAGCTCCTCATCACTGAAGTGCTTGCTTGGCTTTCTTCGAAAGTCAGGGAAATTCCAATAAAATGGGTAAATCAGGGTTTGCTCTCTGGCAGTACAATGGACCAGTTGTGTCTGAGTGCTCCAGTCGAGTGTTTTCTATCCCGACAAAAAAAAACGTCTACGCTCAGGCATATGCCGATAATGTTGCTGTATTTTCTGTCGGGCCATGCCTAGGGGACCATTTTTTTTTTTTTCTAATTTGCGCGCACTCAAAGGGTTATGAATACTTTTAACATGTTTACGCACAAAGCGGGCGTTGGAAAGGATAGATAGAGAGAGAGAGAGAGAGAAAGATTTTGGTATAGTGGTTCATGAAGCTCAGTTGTTTAAGCTTCAGCTAATCTCCGAGGGTGGCGTCCAGATAACTGGGGAGATTTTTTGTTATTATTGTCATTGCTTCTGGTTCACAGTCCTTTTTTCCAGATAATCGATGTCAAGGACAAATCATCATCAACAGAGCGAACAATTTTTCCAGCCACATGACCAAGCTACTGCCTTCGCAGTAGTGTTCACAGAAGCTTTTACAAATGATCGATGAATGGTGCACTAGGACTGCGCTTTCGGTAAATCCTCTTAAAACTGAGGTTGTTCTCTTCACGAGAAGGACGACTCTGACCGGTCTGACTCAGCCAGTGTCAAAAACCTCATTGGTCTAAACACGTCGAGTCGAAAACATCCAAGACGCTCTCAATTTTCTGGCAGTGTAAGGGTGCTTTTGCGAAGACATGGCACTTGCTACCGATTCTCTAGATATATTTATACGGCTATAAGACCATTTCTCGCATATGCGTCGGTTGTTTGGTGGAAGGGGCTCTCGCGTAAATATGTGGTTGCCTTTTGCGCCAAACTCCAAAAAACGGCTTCTCTCGGCTGCACGGGAGCTTTTCCGATTACTCCTGGCTCTGCTCTGCAGTGAAAGTCAGGTTGCGCTTAATCCTTTAACCACTTCCAAAATAGTTCGTATAACCAAAAACTCTCTAAGCTTGGTCGCAAGGCTGAATTCTTTGTCTCTTCTCTGCGTTCCAGGTCACACTGGCATCCTGGGGAACAAGATCTTAGATGAGATTGCTTGACGAGGCTTAGAGGAGGCTTTCTCAGGTCCGGATTCCGCTTTGGGTCTCCCTGCGTCCTCGGTTAGGGCTTGCATTGACGATTCGGTCTCTCACGAACACAATTGTGTGTGGCATGACTCTCCAGGATGTAGGTTGACTAAACGAATGCTCCCGGACGTCTGTAAGAAATCAGCGGCATTCTTGCTGTTTCTCAGCAGAAAAGACTGCAGACAACTTAATGGTATTTGAACATGCTTTCGCCAAGCACCTTAACGTGACACTACAACCTGCGACGCTTGTGGAGAGAGCGACGACACTGTGGAACATTATATTTGCGAGTGTCCGGCATTTGCTCGTATCAGGTGACAAATCCTCGGTGCTGACGTGGTGAGTGCTGGTACTGTAAGCACCTCATCTTTGAGGTGCTTGCTTGGCTTTCTTAGAAAGACAAGGAAATTCCAATAAAATTAGTAAACCAGAGTTTGCTCTCTGGTAGTACAATGGACCAGTTACGTCTGGTCTTCAGTCGAGCGTTTCCTATCCCGAGAAAAAAATAATAAAAAATGCATATACGTATGTAGGTACGAGTATATGTAGCAATGAAATTTTTTTTTTCGAATTTGTTTTCTTTTTTTTCTTGAAATCGATGTCCTGTTTTGAAATCATGAATTAAAACATTTGATAGATAGACATGCTAACATGTTGTAGTCTATATCACAACACCTCAAAGTTGACCTTGATTTTCCATAATAGACCGAGAATACCACGTTTTTATAGAGATCGATGTCAATTGGCTCAGTAATTGGCATTTAGCACAAACAAATTTTTGAATTAGTCGATGACGATACATATGTATGTATGTAATCGAAAAACTGTCAAAAGCCTCTTTACAATATGCAAAAACTAAACTCGAATCAGTCCAATACCCTGAGCCCTCACAAATCAATTCCAACGAAAGAAAAAGTGCCTTGTCGTCTTCAAACCGTAACCTCTTCTCAAACTGCATTAAAATGCCATCAATCCGAAACGATAAACATTTCTTTTTAATACTAATTAACTGCCAAAATCTGTCCCAAAGTGGTTTTCCGTCACAACCACATCCATACCAACACACACCCGTACAAGTAAAATAACGAACGCTCCAACCATATCAGAGCACAGAGCACAGCAACAATCCAAACAAAAGATATCCATATACGAATACGAAATTAAAATCCATTTCTCGTTCCCCGTCGTCATCGTCGTCGTGTCGTCGTTTCTCCATCACACACACTCTCCAGATGCAAGCTCTTTAAAAATTACTATTTCTCCTCGAAAAATCCACTTAAGAGAGTAATCGGACTTTTGTGTTGAACTACTTGTTCTCAAAACGACTTTAGATGATACTCTCTTAAAGTCACTCCCTCCCCCTCCCCCACTAAAACAGATTCAAACCCACCTATTGAAAATCATGTTATTAAGCAATTCAACTTTTGTTAAATTATTTTTTCCAAGCCAATGCTGAGTTAATAATTTTTAAAAATTTCTGATTTACAGGATCACTGCTGAGCCTCCAATAAGACTGCAGGCTTTAGTTTCAACTCAACATAAAAGTGAAATCGAATACAAAAAGCAAGGAAAGAAGAACGTGAACAAAAAACAAAAAAACAACAAAACATGTATCTTTGATTATCAATCGTCGCCATACGTAGTACGTGATTGCTTGAAGATACACCGTCGCGTACACAGTGTACATGTGAAAAATTACACAGATTCGCGCTCTTTATACTTCACAGATACAAATCTATCTCTTGAGTTTTGATATGGGAATTCCCACACAATCCACTCACTCTCTCTCTCTCTCTCTGAGAAGAGAGATACTCCACCAAGTCTGTGAAATACTCAACACAATTTTGCCATAGTAGGTAGCAAAGATAGTCGGTTTAGATACATCGAACCGAAACATATGAACTAGGTACGGGAGGTATTTTAAGTCAGTTCATTGCGAACGTGAGAACCGTGAAGACGTGTTTTGCAGGCAACTAGACACTTAGCATACTAACACGGTTTTTTATTATTTCTTTTTCTTCTTCCTACTGCAATATCACACCGATAATTTGCTGGCATAGAACAGGATTACATTACATCAGAAAATATTGTCAACCTGTGGATTACTTAAGAAAAAAATAAATGAGTTAATACTCAAGTGAAATTTAAGAAAAAAAATATTTAGAGTGCTTATGGATTAAAAGATAGTTAGCATCAATCTGCAAAGCCCAAATCCAAATATCTCTTTCAAAACAATAAATCACCGACAAAAAAAAATAAAAAGTATCAAAGATACCAAACAGAGATTCATAGTGATTTTTTTTTCGCTGTTATTGCTATTCACAGCTGATTTGTGTGGCAAAGAAAAAGAAAGTGATAAAGAAGAACCAACACAAAACAGTCAAAAACATTTTTTTTTTTGCTTCATATTCACGGTCCAAACAAAGGATAACCACACACACAGTACCGACATTCAAACCCAAAACAAAGGATTAAAGTGAGTGAAGTGTGTCAAAGGATCTAAAGTGTTTGAATATAAAAAAAAATTCCAAAAATCCTCCCAAAAGGATACCAAGATACAAAACGATAACAATTACAAGAAGAAAAAAAAGTATCTCAACTCAATTAAAAATTACAAGAAAGAGAGAGTGTGTGAACCCCACTTAAATCATATGTGGTTTACCTTGCTATAAAAAAAAATAAATAAAAATTTAAGAAAAACTAGTTTTCCTATAGTGAATAAATATTTCTCTCCCTTAAACATTGTTCTCTTTTCTATTTTTCTTCTGACCGCTCTCTTGTGTGTGCTTAACTTGTTGTCAAAACTAAGAGAGAGAGAAAGAGTATCTTTCGCGTGATAAACATCTTTTAATTGTGCGGGCAATTATAATAAAAAGAGAGAAAGAAACGAGATAAAAAAAAAAATCAAATTAATGCATAAACAATTAATTAAGTGAGATCAAGTGGATTAAAAGTGCAAAGTTAAAAAAAAGTGTGAAAAAACCCACTCTTCACACATAAAGTAGAGAACAAAAACAATGACCTTGCCAACAACAACTTCAATTAACGGCACAGACGACGATTCCGATATGTTCGGACCCCCCAGGTCATCACCACCGATTGGTTATCATCATCATCGGTCACGCGTTCCAATGATTTCGCCTAAACTTCGGCAACGTGAGGAACGTAAACGTATTCTACAGCTGTGTGCCCATAAGCTCGAAAGGATAAAGGACTCTGAGACAAATTTACGCCGGAGTGTGTGCATCAATAACACATACTCAAGGCTGACCGATGAATTGCGTCGGGAGAAACAGTCTCGTTACTTGGCTAATTTACCAAAGTGAGTATAGATTTATTTTTTTTGTTTCCTCTTTTGTTTCTTCCCCTGGATGAATTTTTTGAAGAAAGTGTTAATAGTGACAAGAAGAAATGAAAAAAAAAACCTCTATTCTGACGTCAGGAAATTTCGAAAAGATTACGAAATGCGGCGATGGGGCCGACGGGTTTTTTTTCTTCGAAATTTTTTTTTTAACAAATTGTCAAAGTGTTCGTAAAAGTCTTATAAGTGGCGAAAAAATGAAAAGTGAATATTTTTCAAGGACAAAGTGACTTTAATTCTTTTAAAACAGTTATACAGCTATTTGTGAGTTCAGAAAATTGATTACATAGTGACAGAAACGATTTTCGCCAAAAACGCGTCAAAAGCTTGAACGACTATCAAAAATGACGTAATAACGTACTAAACTAACGTCTTCATACAGATTGTAACATTTTAAAAAGTGATTAGAGTTTAGGACCAAAACTTCTCAAAATTACTTCCAGTGAGAAAAAGAACAAAAGATTACGTCATAAGAAATTTTGTGGAAATTTCAATCGGAAAAGACGAGCTCAAAACAAATTAGAAATGGTTCCAGAAGTTTTGATAACCGTTGATTATATCTATCGAGTTGTGAAATCGGTTTAAGCTTTTTTTTAAGTTCAGAAAGCTAAAAAAATATATGCAATGTCTATCCAACAAAATTTGGAACGCCATCTTGGCTTTTCTAAGTGAAAGCAGCCATTGTTTTGTGTCGAAATTCATACTGAATATTGCAAACATCGAGTTATTTAATTATATGAATCGACAAAGACGGGTGTCTCAAAAATATTCAGAAAATGTCAGAATTGTCTGATTACAAAAGTGAGACAATGCAAACCAACCAGAAAGTTCAAAAAATGACAGAAGAACAGCTTTACCAAATGAAGTGTTGGAAACTTAAATATGGAAAAAATGTCACATGTTCTAAAAAGTGATCCAAATTTGGTAAAAGAATGATCTGGACTTGTTCCAAATTGTTGAAAGAAGTTAAGTCAATTTAACCTACATTTTGTTGAACTTCTTCTTCTTCCTTTTATCCGCGAGGTTATGATCCGAAAATAAGGGATCATAACGCTCCCACTTTACCGCATTTCTACTGATCCGTCTGTGGGGTTCGCCTATTTTGTTGAACCAAAATTAAAAAACAAGCTTGCAAGCAATCTAACAGTAGTGATCGAAATTTGGTAAAAGAATGATCTGGACTTGTTCCAAATTGTTGAAAGAAGTTAAGTCAATTTAACCTACATTTTGTTGAACTTCTTCTTCTTCCTTTTATCAGCGAGGTTATGATCCAAAAATAAAGGATCATAACCCTCCCATTCCAGCGCATTTTTACTGATCCGCCTGTGGGGTTCGCCTATTTTGTTGAAACAAAATTAAAAAACAAGCTTGCAAGCAATCTAACAGTAGTGATCCAAATTTGGTAAAAGAATGATCTAGACTTGTTCGAAATTGTTGAAAGAAGTCAGTTTAACCTACATTTTGTTGAACCAAAAGCTTGCAAGAAATCTAACAGCAATTGTCGATTTTTAAGTCAAAAATGTTTAAAAAATCGAAAAAATCGTTTAAAATAGAGAAGTGGACATCAGGTAGGATTCTTATCCTCTTAAGGAACTGATAGGCTCTTTCTTTCCAACAAGATTGTCCCAAAATGTATCAATAGGGGCACAGAAGGCTGATAAATGTTCTGATACGCGGTGTCTTCTTCTTCTTCCTTTTATCAGCGAGGTTATGATCCAAAAATAAGGGATCATAACCCTCCCACTTTACCGCATTTCTACTGATCCGTCTGTGGGGTTCGCCTATTTTGTTGAACCAAAATTAAAAAACAAGCTTGCAAGCAATCTAACAGCAGTGATCCAAATTTGGTAAAAGAATGATCTAGACTTGTTCTAAATTGTTGAAAGAAGTCAAGTCAATTTAATCTACAGTTTGTTGAACTTCTTCTTCTTCTTCCTTTTATCAGCGAGGTTATGATCCAAAAATAAGGGATCATAACCCTCCCACTTCAGCGCATTTCTACTGATCCGCCTGTGGGGTTCGCCTATTTTGTTGAACCAAAATTAAAAAACAAGCTTGCAAGCAATCTAACAGTAGTGATCCAAATTTGATAAAAGAATGATCTAGACTTTTTCGAAATTGTTGAAAGAAGTCAGTTTAACTTACATTTTGTTGAACCAAAAGCTTGCAAGAAATCTAACAGCAATGGTCGATTTTTAAGTCAAAAATGTTAAAAAAAATCGAAAAAATCGTTTAAAATAGAGAAGTAGACATCAGGTAGGATTCTTATCCTCTTAAGTAACTGATAGGCTTTTTCTTCCAACAAGATTGTCCCAAAATGTATCAATAGAGGCACAGAAGGCTGATAAATGTTCTGATACGCGGTGTCTTCATATAAAAGAAATATTTCGAAGTCAGTGAAGCCTACCATAGATACAAGGTGCTCCAAGTATACATACGTCTTTAAGATTATCAGTCAAAGTCAAATGTATAAAGTGCTAAAGCAAAAGAGGTCAACTAACGAAAGAAGCCAGGAATCTTCTTCTTCTTCTTCCTTTTATCAGCGATGTTATGATCCGAAAACAAGGGATCATAACCTTCCCACTTCACGGCATTTCTACTGATCCGCCTGTGGGGTTCGCCTGAAAGAAGCCAGGAATCGTTCATATGAAAAACATTAAAGCCCTCAAAAAAGCATAGAATAGGGGCCTACGACT
Source organism: Brachypalpus laphriformis (assembly GCA_945910035.1). Lineage (NCBI taxonomy): Eukaryota > Metazoa > Arthropoda > Insecta > Diptera > Syrphidae > Brachypalpus > Brachypalpus laphriformis. The sequence continues at coordinate 110,464,523 of OX246753.1, read as the reverse complement.
ACTATTAGCAAGATCAAAAAATCACGCGAAAAACTTCCTCAAGACTATTGAAAAAAAAAAATTCCTCGACGAAAACTTACGAAATATCACGTAATGCTTACAGTATAGACACCTAAATAATTTTATTCATTGCACGTGTATCCAGATGGTTCTTGAATCTCTTCTCAACTTTTCCACAAAAATATCAGACCGCCATCTAATTTAAAATTTCCCAGAAATTCTACCAGCTACAAAAGGAAATCACGCAAATAAATTAAATATTATTCCACTTTGCCCGCACTTCCGTCATTCAATTGCTCGTTCGCCAGTTGCTCCTCAAATCATATTTCCCCGAATCAACTCTCATAAGCACCACCCACCCACAAGACACCCATCCTACCAATAATTAATTAATTAAAGAAAAAAAGAAATATTCCAAACAATAATCCGATGATTAACCCCATCCAGTAATCGCTTTACAACAAGCGCATCACCTTGTTCACGAATCAAAAAATAAGCAATCCATCCAAAAACAGCAAACAAACAGAAAAAAAAACTCCTCTTTACCATACGTGCCATTTATTTCATTATTCCATCCTCGTTCATTGCTACTTACTCTCCCTTCCCGCCCCACACACACCGCGCACGTAGTCCAGCAAACACCACTCCACTCATGTTATCTGTTTGTCATTTCGTTAATTGTCGCAAAACGACTTTGAAATTCCAGCAGACTCACCAACAATTTCAATCCAACACAACCCAAAACCAAAAGAAAACAAAAAAAGCTCATAAAATCCCAAAAAACAAAACAAATTAACGAAAAAAAAAAAATAAAAATTATATCAAAAACCAACCAACAACAACGACGACGACGACGACACAGTACACAGCATAACGAAATTTCCGAGCAACGATTTCATGAAAATGCCCCATCCACACATATTTATAACAAGTGAGGCAGGCATAACGCTATATATCGTGTATTAATCTCTTCCACTTCTTCACGTCTTCTTTCATCGTAGTTGTCGTTTGCGTCGTTGGTCGTTCATTCCACAACCAAACCAACCCCCGCTAGCTCGCGCAAAACCGATTGCATATGCACAGAGTGCTGTTATGCACAAAGAATAAACAGCAACGAAAAAAAAAAAAAAAAGAAATTGTATAAAATGTATCTGCTCCTAGCTGCTGGTTGATGCCACTACTATAAGCTACAAAATACAGAAAAAAAAAAAATCTAAGAGACGCACATTGAGAGATACCATACCAAGTGAACGAAGACGAAGCATAGCGCGCACCAACAACAACAGAAAAGATAATACGAACGAACGAATCGCGATTTCAAAATATCGCTTGTGTCGCACTTGGTGAAACTTACTTCACCTAGTGGTCGCGCGCTAGCTCGGACTAGGCAGCCTGAGGTCACAACAGATACATGACGAGAAATGAGCCAATAGAAAAGCAAAAATAAAAAACAAACAAAATAATTAGAGAATCAATTTTTTTTTTTTTGTGTATTCTTTGCAAAATTACCACGAATGACCCTCACGCGTCGTGAAGTAATTGTTTCTCGATAGATACAACAATAGATGATTGTTTTCATAATTCTTTTGGAACACTGTTACTTCCGGATGGAGATGTCCTTAGTCTTATCGTCATTTCAATGTTAGATATTTTTCAATTCAATATAGGTATCTAGTTTCACACAGGCATAGATAATATATCTAAACGAGGTATCATTGCATTTTTTAAAGATTCTTTGAAGCCAAAGCATAATTTAATAGATACTATATCTAAACGAGGTATCATTGCATTTTTTAAAGATTCTTTGAAGCCAAAACATAATTTAATAGATACTATACCTAAACGAGGTATCATTGCATTTTTTAAAGATTCTTTGAAGCCAAAACATAATTTACTTCTATAAAATGTTTGAGTTAGATTTTCTGCTATAGATACTGTATCTACAAGTGTATAAAAGCAAATTTCAAAAACTAGTTTGTGCCAAAACTCGGGAAAGGTGTCAATTTGGATGAATAAAGTGTTAAAGCTTTCAATTTCAAAAGCTTAGTCGATACCAAGGCATGCCTTGTTGTGAAAACTTGATAGTTTTAGATCATGGACTATAATATTTTAATTTTGATGGACAATAATATTGTCTTCCCATTCATGTGATAGATCATAAAACACTATTTTTAAGTCGTTTTATTATTTGTTGACTCATAGATACTGTATCTATAGATGAATTTCTCTAAAATTTCAATTATTCTTTGTGGCAAAAGCTGGAAGAGTTAATTGTTTAAATGAAAAATTCATTTATTCTACGTATCTTCAATGTCTAACGTTCACAACTTGTATCTCAATGTACTTGAAACGCAATAGAAGCATAAGTAACGCCAACAAACAAAGCAAATCTCTACTATCTGTTGCTGAAATACGCATTAACCCCTAACACATAATTTCCTAACCAAATTGGTATATTTTCCAATCTAAAGCGTAATTTTCATCCAGAAAAAGTCTCAATTCGACTTAAGGAATAGAGCTTTTCTGTCGTAGATACATTTTTTTTTGTTTGCTTCAATTCCCTTTCTAAACCAAAATACGCAACAAAAAGTAAAATTTTCAAGAAATCTAAAGTTCGAGGACACCCCACATATGATTGCCATTTTGGCCACTATCCACCCACTTAACGAAGGTCATTCTACATCTTCCCCCCCCCCGAGTGGAATTCATTAGAAAACTATAATCAAAGTATGTACTTGCACACAAAAGCCATGGAAGTGAGAACAAAAATGCAAACCATTCCTTGTGCCTTGTGCCTGCCTGGCTGGCACATACGAAAGAAGTTATGATGATAATAATAGCCCCGTAATAATAATCCCAAGTTTCACCCTCAAGATACAAACAAACAAACAAACAAACACACTCCACTGCCGCCGTCGCCACTGCCGTGTATATCTGAATGATGGGTGAAGGCGCAGAGAAAGGAAGAAGAGAAGCATATCCGGAAGTGCGGTCGGAGGTGCCAGTAGTGAACAAACAGCGTGTGGAATATACATGTAAAATGATTTTACCGACGCTAAACCGCCGCCCTCCCTCGCTCAGAAATTTATTGGTTGAAGGATGGATGGAGGAGGATGACATTTGTTATTGAGAAAGTGTAAAGGGGAAGAGCGAAGCGGGTGGGTGGATAGCTAACTCTGCGTGATAATGACACAGCAAGTGTATCAGCGAGTTAGAGAGCTTTTGTTTATTTCGTTATGCAGTATTTTATGTGGAGCATTGTAAGTGGTGTTGTGTGATGATAGGAGAGCTTTTCTTGCGTTGAGTGTTACCACATTATTAGGTGGACATGTTTACCTGGTAATGACCGATATTTATCGGAAGTGTCATTAAAATTATCTTCCAATTCGATTAAGAGAGACAATTTTGAGGGGGGGATTTGTCGCAGTAGGCCATGAAATTACTGCATGTTTTGTCCTTTCATTGGGGGGAAGACTATATGATGAGTCCTGTGGTTGAGTAAAAATTTCAATTAGTACGAGTATGACAGGCGTAATTTGCTTCGTATCTTTCGGTGTCAAAGTGGGTTTGTTCGCTTTCGCTTATTCAAATGTCGGATCATGCAACAGTTTCTATTGTGTAGCAGATACAGTTGTGTGATTGTTACCTCATAATCTTTCTCAGTGTTTGTGAATTAAGTGCATGAAAGTTTATAGACACACTTTCGTTGAGTTTGAGAAACAAGCGTACTTGACATTACCAATTTAGAATTAAATAGCATCTCTTTTCGTTTTGTTGAATTTATGCACACATCATCGGTCTTTTTTGACAGGCAGCCTTTTTTCGTCAAATCTTACATCAGTCGATTGTCATATATAGAGGCCGAAATTATCTTATCCATTAAATGGCGCCCAAGCCCATATGTTCACAAAATCAATCAAAAGCATCTTGGCAGATTCCTTCTTTGCATGCGAATCAATTCTTCTTCTTCTTCTTCTTCTTCTTCTTCTTCTTCTAACATGCGAATCAATTCTGACAGTAATATCTAATTTTCGTTAAGTTTGACATTCAAATTGAATTTAGCTTTTGAACTGTCAAAAAAAACTTCATAGAAAATGTTACCAGGTCATAAAATTGATATCTTCATTGGTTTAGCTTATCCCATCCACTTGTTAACAACTATTTACTGAACAAATATTAACAGATAACCACCGATTAGAGGGGAGAAAAATTCCACTGATTACGCCCGACATATTAGTCTCATTTTTCTATGTCAATGTACGACATTGACAGGTTTTTTTTTTTTTTTAAAAACTTGTGTCGTTTTGCCTTATTAGATTTTTCGGTGGCACCCCTCTACCATACATCGAATACACAGGGCTTTTCTTTGTGTACCAAACTAAATCAACCGATCCCAACAAGCTTATCAATGTTGAAGGTGTTTTCATTTTAATTGAAATCACCCGAAACGAATAAATAAAAAAAAACTAAAATAGGTCTGATTTGCGGGGCCTAATTTTTAGTAAGAGATATATTGTAGACAGAGAGTAAACAGACACAAAGCCACAGAGAGAAACACTGAAAAGCTATCCTCATTCTATAGCAGCAGCATAAAACCGATTTTGTATCTCGTACTTTTTTTTTCCACTTCTGTGTGCTCTGTTGTTTCTTTTGTTTAGTGTACGTTGTGTATTGATTTAACCTCAATTTTTGTGTTGTGGGAAATTGGCGATAAACAATGAACACAGTCAGAGAGAGAGCGAGAGAGACACAACAGACACATTCGTATCAAAGAGCAAAACGACGAAACGCAGTCACTTTCGCTTTTACAGTTGACAAACTAAATACCGAAAAAAAAACTAAATTGGTATTTCTTCTTCAGCTAAATTTCTTTGTTAGGAATTTGACATATTAGATAGATTTTCTGCCGATAGAGGGAGATAGTCAGAAAGAGAGGGAAGACGAAATTGTAAGTAATTATGTAAGCATCACGATAGAATGTAGATTAAAATCTGTTGCTGAAGATGTGCTGTGCGAACAACGGTATAACTGGTCGATTGATTTAAAGGCTTGTTTTCATCACTGCATTGCTACTCGTACGTACTTCTTTCAGTTTCTGTGCTCTTTTTTTTCTGTTTTTTTTTTTTTATGATGTATTATGTTCATGTTATGAGATAAAGTAACCCATTTGGGTAGTAAAGTAGTTATGAAGAAATGTATAAATGATGTGGATGTGCTGCAGACGGAGGGGAGTGATATGAAAGAGAATAGGGAAAAAGTTTTTTTTTTTTTTCTTAGTTTTCAAGTGAAAGTTTTTCCTTTTATATACATAGATATATGCACATACGTATAGGTAATTTTATTTGTTTCTCTTTGACGGTTATTTGAGTAATTGTGGCATTTTTAACGGAATTATTTAGCCCCAAAGAGAGGTTGACAATTAATGAGGAATTAGTTGGTGATTAACAGCGTTAATTTATGGCTAATTATGACATACGTTATCAGTTTGTTTGTAATTTCTAAGATTTAAAGAAAATCTGACAGGTGTCAATGTCAAAAGTATTGGAAATGTCTTCTTCTTCCTTTTATCAGCGAGGTTATGATCCGAAAAAAGGGATCACAACCCTCCCACTTCACCACATTTCTACTGATCCGCCTGTGGGGTTCGCCTAAAAGTATTGGAAATGTCATCATCCGTAAGAGAATGTACCACACATACCTACTCTGTCGTTGACAAGTTTTTGCAAAAGCTTTTTTATTAAAGTAAGGAAATGACTAATCCTGGGGGGTCACTGACAGCTGTCAATGTCAAAACTATGTTATGTCAACGGGAAGGTTAATACTTTTATTAATCGTGTTACCATTTGCTTTTTAGATTTCACAAGTTTCAAGAACACGAAGTTTTAGCAAATAAAATAAGAAATTTTGACGCCTTGGCAGGTGTTATGAAAAAAAAAACAAATAAACAAATGAGACCGCAAATACGGTATCTAATGTATATATATTTTTTTTTTTAAGGAATATGCAACGCGTCTTAATATATCTATAACTATAACTTCTTCAAAATTCATCACACCTTAAACAATTATGCTACCTAAGCCATCTTTAACAACTTACTAAATATTTTCTCTTGTCTCTTCTAATTCCAGGTCTGAAATCAAACCAGAATCAGCTCGCGATAATGTCTTCAGTTCATATAGCAACTGCAGCATTGATAGTCCCGAAAACTCTACAAAAGATACAAATAACTCATTAACCCGCACAACAACAAGTTCCATTGATGCCACACAACCGCATAATCTGACTGCAATGACCAATTCCTCGTGCTGCAACCAAACAAATCATAGCAACAACCACAATTCAACCTGCTCAATATCATCAGCGCGTCACTCATCCTCATCATTTACCACACCCTCATCGTGCTCAGAGAAACGTGACCGTAAACGTTCCCTATCAAACAGTAGTGTCGATGCCGATTTAGAAAAACTCGATCGTGAACTGAGTGCTATTAACGCATCAATGCCCCTAATCGATCCGGAGATCACACAAGGTGCTGAACAACTCGAAAAGGCTATGTCATCCCGCAAACGTTTACGCAGTGAAGACGAAAGTGACCGTCTGGTGCGCGAGGCTCTCTCACAATTTTACATCCCACCACAGAGACTTATATCGGCTATTGACGACTGCCCACTAGATAGCAAAAGAGTCAAGCTCTCTGGTGATTTAGATCTCGATTTGGCACTCGACATGAATCAAAATCAAAAGGAATTCGAAGTGATCATGGACGCACTGAGACTAGGCACATCAAGTCCCACGCCTGGTAGTGACTCCTGTGGCCAAGCGGCAATGATGAGCGAATCGGGAGTTTTCCACAATTTGGTCGTCACATCACTGGAAACATGAAAGTATCAGTAAGAGAAAAAAAAGTCCTTAGAAGAATCTATAAACACTATTTGTTTATTTTACTTTGAGATACAACACCTTGCAATTTTATATTCCTCTTCTAATTTTAAATTAAATTTATACATATGCTTAGCGACAGCATTCAGAATAGAAATTAAAAATATAAATAACCAAAACACATCAAACTCTCCATCCCTACATGACGCTAGTCATTTCTTTTCTTCCTCACACACGGTTTCATAGAGAGACAGACAGACAGAAGAAATAAAAGTATTTCAAAATTCCATTACACAATAAAAATAAAAATAAATAATATACAGCAGTATTTTATTTTCCTAATTTTTGTTTCCTGTTGCAAAGTGCAATTAGTATTCCTTTTCTTTGGTCAACAATCCAGAGCAAACATCAACAAAGAATCATTAAAAATAAAAAAATAAACTCTTCAATTAATATTAATCATCAATTAGATTATTAGAAGTGCTGTGATATAAATCAGTAAGAAGAAAACAAAAAAAAAAACTAAAATATAAAAAACAAAAAAATAATAAAAATAAAACAAAACAAAATATTTAATCAAAAAAAAAAAAAAACTATATAGGCTTAAAATTAAAAAAAATATATGTACCCAAAAACAAAATTTAGTACAGAATTTTTTAGATTAAGAAAAACATTAATTTTAATAAATACAATTTAAAATATGTATACAAACATACATACATAAATATTAATGAAAAGAGGAATCTAAAAGAAAATACGTTTTTTTCCTGTTATTAAAAGATGACACGTTTTTTTTTTCTTTTTTATAAAAAAATCAAAAAGTTATGAAAAAAAAGAATATCATAAAAACAATTTTTAGTATAAATGTTGCCAGCATTTTAAAAGTTTAAGTTTCTTTTTTATGTAAAAGTATATAATTTTTTTATTTTCTTTGTTCATTTAAAAATGTTTAATTTTATGTTGTCTTTTTTTGTCTTTTTATTAAAAAGTTAATATTGTATCAATGAATGACTTTAGTAAAAAGTAAAAGGTTATAAAATAAAGTTTTGTTTAAAAATAAAAGAAAAAAGTTTATGTTGCTGCCTCTATGCCTATTGAATTTGTGTAATTATTTTTTTATAATTATTATTATCATTTTAGTTAATTTAAAAAAAAATATACAAAAAATTAAAAAAAAAAAAATGAGTTAAATAAAAGTATTTAAAATTGCAAAGAAAAAAATATGCTTTCGTTTGTTTCATTTTCATTTCTTATTTCAGATTTCGTTTGTTTTCGCTTTGATTTTTGGTTTTGTTTGGTTTGCTTTGCCGCTTTCTTAGTGTATGATTGGCTTGAGATGTATCAATGAAAATTATTTAAAGGTATTGAGCAGAAATAATGGCGTATTTTAGCTGATCAATAGAACTACTGGCACATTTTTTGGGTACAAGGGCTCAACTGAAGTCAACCACGATGGACCACTCTATTCACCCTGATTACCTTTGTCGATATTCATTTCTCGTGAAGTGCTGTCAGCTTTTGGAAGCAGACTTCATATTCCGATCCTGTCGTGTGGAAAGTCAATTAAAAAAATCCTCTTAATAAGCAAAGATTGTCGTAAAACGGCAACCAGAATCGGGTTGATCGTCTGACTTGGGATAGCCATGGTGTAGTGGTAACTTCGTCGATTGCCACGCTAATGATTCGTGGTTCAAATCCTGACGTCGGTAAGCATTTATTTATTTCTCCTGAAATTAGAGTCAGTCCGATCAATTGCAAAAGCTTGTATGAACACTATTGCAAAGGCATAACGCTGGCAGTAGGTTAGTCATATGGCTGGAAATTTGTTCGGTCTGTTGGATGATTAATATGACTATGATATCAGGGGTCGAATCGCGTCCTCCGTGAACGGACAACTCGTCACGTAATCAGGGTTATCGGCAATTCCGAGGGAAAACAAGTTCCCCGGAATTTTGTTTGTTCCCTCAAAATTATTCCTCCTATCGTGAATTTCCATCGGAATTTCTTTCCCGCGGAATCTAAAAATGGTTTTCGAAATTATCTTCGAATATCTTGACAGTTATCATTCGCGGATTTTTGGTTGCAATCACAGCTAATATTTAGGAGATTTTTTAGTTTATCTACTTTAAAGCAAAAAATAATAAGTAAGGCGAACCCTACAGGCGAATCAGTAGAAATGCGGTGAAGTGGGAGGGTTATGATCCCTTGTTTTCGGATCATAACCTCGCTGATAAAAGGAAGAAAAAGAAGAAAGCAAAAAATAATAAAATGTATTGCCTAGATTGACATTGCTAGCCGGGGAGTAAGACCGATGAGATCAAAATTAACAAAGATTTATAACCAGAAGTGAAATAGACAAGTCCAACCCTGAAGTTATCACAGGCGCTGCAAGTACATGGTGAGCCAAGGAGCTGTGACGTTATTGCAATGGCTGTATCGCCACCGCTGGGCGAGATTATGTTTTTAGAATGATTTGTATATATGGTACTCCTCATGTGCACTTTCAGTTGGGATGGATCTTTGGAAGGTTCAATATCGCTTCATTCGATAAGTGAACCCTCGGTCATCGGATCATCTATCGTAACCTATTTTATTCGGTAAACATTTCACTGATTTACTCATTCAACACATGTATCTATGTATCCTATCCAAAAAGAAAATTATTTATTCCTTGAAATAGCCAGTGCCATTTTAGTGTTTTCTATTTTCGGGCAGTGTTAGAAATAGTTAAGTTAGACTTAATTCAAATGAGTAAATGTTTATTTTAGTATTTTTAAATAAAAGCAATCAAACTTTTTACTTTTAAAATGGCACGTCCTTTGCGGTTGGTGCACATCAAACCCGTGACGTCTCTATTTTCACTTTTCGCTTGAAAAACAACACAATTGGCAAAAAAAGCTAACGCTATTCATGAACTGCTGCTTTTGTTTTTGCTTCCTCCAGCAAATTGATGAGGGAATATTCCGGGGGAAACTTTTTTCACGATACCAATTTTTTCCGGGGGAAATTTTTTCCCTCGTTCGAAATTCATTGCCGATACCTATTTTTCGAAAATGGGAAACATTTCGGGGGGAATTTTATTCACGATAGCCCTGAATTTGTATGTGTGTTGTTGCTAGATCTGCCAACAACACAATACAAATTACGTTACCAGTCATCCGTTGACTGAGGACGCGATTCGACCCCAGGTTGTAGGAAAAAAAAAATATTCAGCCTTATTGTGAGTTTCACCCGAAAAATATTGCACGTGGAAATTTTTGTTCGCTCGGATTTTTTAGCTATTGTGAATTTCACGTGAACAAAATTTCACTTAGAATCAGCTGTGACATTTCGAACATAGATTCTGGTGCTTTGACAGTAGGCAAATAAAGAAGTTAAGAAACAAATGTGGGTGCAAAAAGTAACACTAAACAAATTAAAAAGTAAATATGTAATAAAATAAAAATGAACTCTATAGCGCTACAAATATTATGTCAAGAAGAAGAAGGAAAAGAAGAACTAGCAATTCGAAGAAGTTTAAGAGATAATTCCAATCCTTTGGAGTTGCCTTCCTCTTTTTCGGCGTTTGCTGGTCACTGCTCTTAGGAGGTATTTCTTCTATTTGAAAAATATGAGCAGTAGGTGAACGTGTCCCAATTTCAATTGTATTAATACAATTTCGTCCACTGAAATTTCGGAAATAGCATTTTCCTTTCGTTTTTTTTTTTTCGGAGGACTGTGATGAGCCTACTTCCTTCACTGCTTCATTTATTCCAATCAATTGGAATATGACTTCTTCTGTTGGTGAGAACTTTTGCGTTCTGTTTGGTCCAGCTCCTGTCCCTCTTTCGTACACTTTCTCCCTATTTTCTTTTACAAATCCCCTAGCAATATCCGGTTTTTCAACATTTTCTTTAACAAAATATCACGTTGTTGCTTATTTAGAGTTTTGCTCCTCAAATAAAATTATTCATTCATTCATTCATTTTCAATGGCCCGCTAATCCTTCATGAGGGTCGCGGGGGTAGGATGCTCAGGTGGACTCTCCATCCTTCTCGATCCTCCGCCATTGACTCCAATTCATCAGGAGGAATCCCTAAGCGGCTCCAGGAGAGATGTCGGACTTGATCCAACCATCTATTTCTAGGCCTTCCGCGAAGTCGCCTACCTGATGGCAGGGCAACCATGGCGCGTCTTATAAAATTATGTATAATTGATTTCTACTTTTTTGCTTTCAAACAACTTACATTTTCCGCTTTGTTGTTCTCTCTTTCGCCTACAAAAATCAAGTGAAAATTTTCCATGCGAATAGCGACATATTCCACGCGAAATAAAAACTCACAATAAGGGGAATTTTTCGAAGGTGAACAAATTTTCGTCCGAAACTCATGATAGGGGAAAAGTGAAAAGGGAATTTTTTTCACGTGGAATGCTGTTCGGGTGAAACTCACAATAAGGCTGATTGTGAATCAGGAGCAAAAATAAAAATAACAAAAAATTCCTCAGTTACCTAAGCGCCACCCCAGAGTTTTCCTGAAACATAAACATCCTAGTTTTAAACCACTACACTAATCTTTCTCTCCCCCTATATTCAGGGTTATCGCGAATAAATTTTCCCTCGGAATTCTTCCCCCGAACAAAAATTAGGTACCTTCGAAAATAGGGAAAAAATTCATCGAGTAGAAATTAAGTATCGCGATTGCGTTGAAAATGCTCCTGAATTGTCATTCATGATACCTATTTGTTTTTCGCGGAATTATTTCCTCTTTTTTTAAGATACCTAATTTTTGCTCGGGGGAAAGATTCCGAGGGAAAATTTATTCACGATAACCCTGATTCTCTCTCTCTCTCTCTTTCTATCCTTTAAAACACCCGCACTGTGTAAAACATTTCAAGCGTATTCATAACCCCTTGAGTGCGCGCAATTTATAAAAAGAAAAAAATCGGTAAACTAAAGTTCTGAGAATCAATCATACTCGAACCCACCTACTGACATTGACAGCCCTCTGTGATCAACAGATTTTTAACCACAAATGTTGCACAGGTATATTGCAAACGGTATTCATACTCATTTTGGTTTGGAAAAGTGCTGAGGGAAACTTTAGAGTAGGGCATGTTAGGTTCGAGCCACAGATCGTATGATCAACAAGCTCAACATAGCTGCCGATTTTGCAATTAAAGTAGAGCTGAGCAGGACAGAAAAGCATATTAAAAGTCGATACCACTCGTGAGTGTACTTAATGCAATGAGTCAAGCCTTGCGCGCACTCAAGTTGATGCATTCTAACTGCGAATGGTCCAGTTTACTCCGCCCAATAAGCTTCAGATTAAATTCAGTCTAAGTCATTTCTACACTAAGCATAGCAGTATAACGCTTTAGTAGGTTTGTCGACAGATTTAAGTCAGAAACATACTATTCCGTTATGTCGCGGGGTTCTCTTTTGATATCGATTCTGCATATTTGCTATGAGTAGAAAAACAGTTTATTTGCGTTTGCACCAAAACACAGCACGAGACAAAATTGTGTTTCTGGCTTTAGACGCTGCATTTTCTACACCCCAAAATACTGGGGCCTTATTTTGTACTGCTTTCGGATTCGGATTGCCATTCGGAAATGTAATCCGATTCTAAAATGAATTGGTATTTTGTATGGTTCTCGGATTGGGTGTAAGTACTTCCAACTCGAAATCAAAAATTTCCGAAAGTTAGATTGTCAAGATTGTCAAAACGCAATACAAAATAAGGCCCCTGTCCTAAGCTAAACCATGTCAATTGTCTCAAACAAACTACTAGATTCAGTAGAAGATGACAATTGTATTGAAAATGCCTAGCTGCTGCATAGATCGAGTGTGACTTGATCGAATGACTAAGCAGTAAAGCGTTGGAGCAGGGAGAGAGTCTTGCAAAATATTATTACACTCTTTCGCCCTGAATAATGAAAGAATAGATTAAATTCAAAGGTACAAGCATCACTCAATAAGAGCTGAAAACAACTCTCACTGACAATACTACTGTCATTCAATTATGAAACCTATGCTCTACCAATCTGTATTTTAACAACGACTCAACAACAGCATCAGCAAGTCTAGAACCCAAGGGGAATTTTTTAAAAGTAACTCATCGCAAAAACTGATGTCATATATCAAACACGAGGGTTGCTCGCTTTGATGAATGAATCTTATGACGACAGAAGAATTGTTTACGTTTAAATGAGTGGGAACTTCCAATGTGTGACTAATTGTCTTTCAGCTTCTTATCGCTGCAATTAGTTATTTAGTCACGTCATTCGAAATACAATACTGTTTAAAAAATCATACATCCTTAACATTCGGGAAAACAAATCTTTTACAGAAGAAAAAACTCATAGTGTCCCAATGAGCATAGCTGGAATGAATATGAGTCAAGAGGGTCAGGGTAATGATTTTAAACGCATGTACTTTCCATGAATGACGTCCGGGGGTATAAAACCAAGTTGGCACAAGTCAAAATTCATCGATTTTGATGAGATCCAATTGAAATACTGGGTGACAGTGTGTATGAGATGAAAGAAGACAATTCGCCATCAAGCGCTCGTTTTTGAAACTAAAATTATGTGAATTTGTTAGTTGATCGAAATTATTATGAAATTATTTCTGTATCTTTAACTCAAAAATGCAAAATGTCGGGTTACATTTTGTCTGAAGGTCGTCACAGCTGTTGTAAAGCACCACCTAAGGCGAGTGGTTTTGCTTAGAGGGTATCTAGAGCTGTTACTTGATCGATAAAATTTCAATTGAATGTTTCTAATTAGAGTGACGTCATCCTTTCTTCCAAATTAGATTTAAGTATTCTGTATAGAAGTTTTCAAATTCCCTTTCTTAGTTTTTACCAGTTCTGAGTTCATCGGCTATCTGAAATGAATTTTGTTTCGCTAAGCACATCAGTTTCCAACTTCACCCATTCTTATTTCGACATGCCTGGCAGCACCAGAAGAAGAATCGTATTAAGTTAGTTTTTTTCAGATTCTTTCTCTTCTACAAAGGCATTCACACTCGTTGCATGTATCTACGATCTGACTGTGACTTTTCTGTAACAACGCTCTAGTAAGAAATCCGCTTAAAGTGCATGTCTTACGGAGCAGCACATGTCATAGAGTGGTATGGTGTAGGAATGTGTTCGGTTATTGAGTGGTACGTTAGTTCAAGTAATAAAAAAAAAAAAAAAACTGTGAATCATACGCGAATGCAACAAATTGCTTTCTCCCCGAAGTAACGTAGTCTAGTACCACCTGAGTTCCAATAGTACTACACCTAAAAGTATACCACTTTCGTCTTCTCTTCATTTCCAACTTACGCCGTTAAAAGAGCTCTTAGGCGTAAGTTAAGATTTCAAAAGAAAATTGAATCATATTCGTATATCATACTCGTATCTTCTTCTTATAATAAAATTTAATTGAGAATCAGCATTAATGCCTAGACCAGACGATAGAATGGAGTCCAAGAGACAATTTTTTTACGTTTCGATTGGGACTGAACATTAGAAGGGCAAAAGTTTCAACTCATTTGTCTGATGTCACAATAGTCTGAGTTAAGAAGACGTTGGTGGTTCGCTTCACAGCTTATTGGTACAGCTTTTTCACTCTTATTTGTTTAAAGGGTTTTGGTACAATATGTAAAATGTTCGGTATTTTATATCGTTCTTCATAGAGCTTCACGAAATTCCGCACACCTCCAAGACCACAACTACGCGATATATGCCCAGTTTTTGTGCTATTAAGAGACAGCGTTACACTCTTCGAATTGACTAACGCTTATCATAATTATAACGTGTTGCCATATGCACCACAGGGAACAAAGCATTGCACCATATGCATCCAACAATCGGAACAAAAATAAAGCTTTTCTCATGTTCGTTACGTGTATTACAGCACGTACAACAGCAAAGTCGATAGAAAACCACACAAATTGCTGATAAACACAATCTGATACTTTCGGCAGTCCTTCTTAAAATTCTCCAAACTAAATCCAACTGTCAAAAGACCATGATATTAATATTTCTGTTTACATTCTTTATTCTCTCTAAAATAAATTCTCCAAATGCTGTCCATGAGTTGAATTTGGACAGCTGGAATGAATTTTTGTATACTTATATGTACATTCCAAAGCAAACAGCTCAGAAATTAAAATCGAATTAGCTATTCAATAAATACCGACAATCAAGTCCATAACCGTCAGATTCAACAGCTTTTGATAACAACCACCTGAGTAGTTATACAACCAATTTAAGCAGTTTTTTTTTGTTTTTTTGTTAAGTGATAACCTAGTCATCGTCATTGCGGTCCGATTATTTGGGTTCTTTTCAAAAGAATTTCTCCTTTTTCTAGTTCATGAATGAACGACGACGAAAGGAAGAATTATCTCTCTCTCTGGCTGGCATTGAACTACTTTTTGCTATCTATGTACAGCATGCGCTCCATTTGGGTGTATGCGACGCATTTTGCCTCTTTTTTGTGTGGCCATCAAACGAATGAAAAAAAAAAAAAGCTCTTTGACTTGACACGAGCGTTCGATTCGATTCTGTCTGTATAGTGGTCGGTCGCTCGTTTTGGGAAAGCTTCATAAAAGACACATAAACTATACTACGCTCAACTCAACTCGACTGAATATCGAGAGCAATCGAGAAACGATTTCTTATTGAATCGTGACTAATGGTGGGCTAAATGACTGACTGAGGGGGGGCTACCTACTGAATGTATCCAGTCAGAGGATTCCTTACAACATAAACTTCCGCAGTATGTCAATTAAAAGCTTAGTGTGTACGAAAACAATGGTGATAAAGGGGGGGTGGATAAGAAGGTATTATGATTGTTTTTCGGTTATTCATGACACCCATGACGGCGGGGGTGGAAGTATCTGATTGAATTTTGAGGATGCGTAATTAAGGGTTATGGTCACATACATACATATATGTATGCGATTCGTTCTGGTAAGGGTGGTATCGTGCAGTATAGGGGAGTCTAAGTAGTGAGATATCCCAACTTTTGGGGATCATAACAACTCTTAAGAAAATGAAAATTAAAATGTTAGACGACGGCTAAATTGGTGAAAGAGCACGAGGGTTTTCGAAACCATGGATCGAGATATCGCTGTTACCATGAAGTAGTCACGGAAAAAAGTTCATACATTATGTATGTTCGCACCTTCAAGCAATTTGACAATTGTTCTTCAGTGATGAACTTGAAATAGCTAAAAGAGTATTTGTACCAAAGACAATATAGAAATTGTTCTTAATTTTTGGGTTCGCAAGGAAGCTTTGCCAGTTTGACCTATACCTTCTAGATTTGCCTTAAAATGAGCAAAATGGACCTTTCACGAACTTAGCAGGAGAATTTTAACAGATTGAACTTCTAAGGGTGATTTCAGAATTCAGGCCTAAGTGCATAAAAAAAGGATGCTCGGCATCTGGTGAGATTGAGCGGCCTAGTGCGCTAAAACCTTTAAAGTCGGTATTGATAAGTTGGTGGACCGATCGGGGGACTCTCATTGAAAGTGTTGAACATCTTGTATTTAATTGAACTTAAGAACTGTAAAAGAAATTAATTAATTTTCCCATGCAATTTCTACAAATTTTTCAATTCAATGACTTTAATTATGCCTCAAATAACAGTATTAATTTTAAAATCATTCAGCAATCAAATGCTCGTAGACAAACAGAATGCAATCATGTTAATTTTTTAACCAGCATTCCTTAACTTCAAGTTAGAAATTAAAAATTATTCCTACTTTTGAAGTCATAATTGGAGCAATATTTTTCGACAAACAAAATGTTGAAGCATTAAAGTTACTCTGCATTTATTGGAATTCATTGATGTCTTTAAAGTCACTGAATGCATTCAGTCCGTTGGAGTCATTTGAAGTCAATGAAGTCATTCAAATCTTTGAATTCATTAAAGTCATTCAAGTTTCTTAAGTCGTTCGTTTCTTCATTTACATTCGTCCATTTTATCAATGAAATGGAAATAATACTAATTCATTTACAATACTGATAATATTGACTTGGAAAAATATACAATATCAATCAATACACACGTACTAAAGAGAAAATACTCCGAATTAATCTATTTAGCTGTCATAGTTGACTGCGTACTCAAAGTCCCTGACACCAAGGACTTCAAATAACTTCAATGGATTGAATGCATTCAGTGACTTTAAAGACTTCAATACTTATTTACTTTACTTATATCCTTTAACCCCTCGGGGGGCATAGGGCGTCAACCACGCCTGCGCGCCATCGTGTTCGAAGTTCTGCAACGCGTTTGAGCTGCGCATGCCTAAAGAGCTCAATTCCTCCTCACCTGTTCTGCGCCACGTTTGCCTAGGGCGTCCCGTTATTCTGCCTGTCTGGGTGAGCGGATTCCATTGCATGGCGTATTTCGCAATGGAGTTGTCTTCGCGCCGTAGGGTGTGTCCAATCCATTGCCACTTTCTTCTTCGTATAGTAATGCTTATAGGTTCTTGGCTCGTTCTCAGTTAAAGTTGTTCGTTGGAGATGCGGTTCGGCCAAAAAATCCTCAAGATGATTCTTAAGCATCTGTTTACGAAGACTTGCAGCTTGCGTGTGTTAATGGTGTCCACCTTTCAAGTACTGCACCCATAAAGCAGCACTGATTCTACGTTGGAGCGGACCAGTCGTAGCTTGGTTCTTAAGCTGATAACATTGCTTCTCCAGATTTTGGACAGCATTCCGAACGCAGCTTTAGCCTTCCCGATTCTGCTGCACACATCCAGTTCGGTGCCACCGCGATTAGCCGAGACCACACTTCCTAAATATAGAAAGTTATCAACTTTCTCGACTTGCTTTCCGGCAATGTTAAGTTGAGCGCGGGTATTAGAAGTACTCAGGGCTTTTGTTTTGGCTGTGTTTATTTTTAGCCCCACTTTGTTTGCCTCAGATTTTTTTTGCTTCTAGATTTTGGGCCATCAAATGAAGATCCATTATCCGATGTGAAAGTAGACAAACATCGTCAGCGTAATCTAGGTGTTTAAGGTAAGATGTCATCGTCCAACGAATTCCGTAATTAGCTTCCGTCAATGCTGCACGGAGTACATCGCTGATAACCACCAAGAACAATAGTGGGGACAGTATGCACCCTTGACGTACTCCACTTTGGACTTCAAAATCGTCCGACACCTTACCATTGTGCACTTGCCGCCCTCGTATGTAGCCTTGATAATAGCTAAAAGTTTTTCTGGAATGCCTCTCCTGCGCATGGCCAACCAGATAGCATCTCGATTCAAGCTGTCGAAAGCCTTCTCGAAGTCGATAAACAGTAGCGGAGACCTATACTCAACTCATTGTTCGATTATGATCCGTAAGGTGTTTATGTGGTCGATGCAGGAGGATTCAGCGCGAAAGCCTGCCTGTTCGACATCAAGAGTTAAATCTTAATGTTCTTTAATTCGTTCTAGAATTATTCTAGCTATTATTTTGGCTACAGCTGGAAGAACACATATACCTCTCCAGTTACCGCACTCCATCAAGTTACCCTTCTTTGGAAGCTTAATGATCATCCCCCTTTTCCACTCCTGTAGAAATTGTTCACTATCCCAAGCTCTCCGTATTAGCGGATGCAGCAAATCTGCCGATGCAGACTTCAGTGCATACTAATAAATGCAGAGTAACTTAAATGCTTCAACATTTTGTTTGTTCAAAATGATCGCTCCAATGATAACTTCGAAATTAAAAATGATTTTAATTTCTAACTTGAAGTCAAAATTGAAGGTACTGTTGAATTGAAACATAGCCATAATATGATTTAGAATGACTGCAAGGAATGCATTCAGTGATGACGGTAATCTTTGGTAGCCCTGCTAAGTATCATGGAAATGTTGGTCCTTCAATATTAAGTAAAAAGGTCGGAAAACCTTAAAATTTCTAAGAGACGTTGCCAGATATGTGTTAAATAATGTTAGAAATAATGGGCGCAGTGGCGTAAGTGGTTAGTGTGTTGGATCACTGCGCGTGAGGTTCCGAGTTCAAATCCCAGAAAACACCAACAAGTTTTTTCACGGTCCCACCTCTCGCGAGCGTCTGACAACTATCCGAGAGTATTGTTGTCACGGAAAAGCTTCTCAAATCGCCGTTCGGATACGGTTCTAAACTGTGGGTATCTTCGATTCGTGTGAAAAATATAACGCATACAACATGAGTGGTTGCGAGAAGCTAGGGCCTGGCACTTAAAAGAACTGTTGCGCCAGTTATTTATTTTTTTTTAATGTAAGAAATATGTCAAATTTGTTTATTCGATCGACGATAATAATAACATAATCTATAACTGAATTTTTTAAACTTGTAACTTCCCAAAACCTTAAAAAATAATAATTAATAAAAAATAATTAACCGGATCTAGAAGAAAAAACGTTTTAGCTTCAGCTCGACCATTCCCTTCCTTAATACTTTTCAACAACCCATTAAGTAAAATATTCATAAATCCGCTCTTCGCTAAAAATCCCTTAAAGGCAACACAATCCAACACTTAACTATTTAATTTGTTTGTTTTTTCGGTTTGCTCATTATTTTTATTTTTTTTTCTAAAACAAAAATGCTAGCAATAAATTATAAAACATTGTAAGATAAAACAAACCAAAAACCACATTTATACAAAACAAAAACCCTAACAATAAGTTAAAAAAAATATATAATATATATAAATATTTATATATGAAACTAAGTGCTTTTTAAGAAGAAACAAAACGAAAATTATTAACAAGGAAAATATTGAATAAAAATAAATAAAAAATAACTATAAGTAACAAAAAATTTACAAATATTTTTCATTCGTTTTTACAAGAAGAAGATACAGAACGCAACTTGCTAAAGACCCAATTTTTATCTAATTTGCATCGGTGTGATAAGTATATAGTATTTAATATTGAGTTACAATTATTTTTTTAAAACATATTTATATTTAACAATAAGTAAACTTAAAAAAAAATATATTAAATACAAATACAAGGAATTCTTTAATAAAAACTTAGTAGTGAATGCGATTTTAATATAAATATACATTTTGCCAAAAAAAAAAGAAGTTTTTCATATAAAATAAAAATAAAAATATTTTAAATTGGACACACAAAGAAAAAAAAAATATATACATCTATCTATCTCTATATCTATCGTGCGTATAATAGGACCAACAAACAAACAAAAAGCAAAATTGTTATTAGAATAGTTTTTTTCCCATTAAAAAAAAAAACATAAACCAAAATTCCAACAACAAATCTCGATGTAAAGTAGATTAAAAAAAAATTGTTAAAAAACAGACAATTAAATTGTAAAGTTATAAAAAAAAAAGAAATAACAAAATTTAAAGTGGCTTCAATTGTATGATGGTAGTTTTTTTGAAACACAAAAAAAAAAAAATTAATACAAAAATACAAATTTATTAACAAGATAATACTCATAAACAGCATAAATTTATTCACTAAATCAAAGCTGTAAGAAAAATAATATAAAAGAAAACAAAAAACTATTAAAAGAAACCAAAACAAATTGACAAATTTAGGGCCTTTTTGGAATTTTTGAAACAAAGAGCAAGCAACAACAAATTGAAATAAACAAAAGAAAAAATAAAAACAATTTGACAATTGATTGCAAATTTTATTATATTATAGCTAATATTTTTAGATTACAGTTTTAGTCATAAAAAGTAACTAAAACAAATAAACAAATATTGTAGAATCATAGTGAATAGTAGTAATAATAATATTTAACAATAAAAATCATTGAAATACCTAAAATTAAGCAAACATGCAAACAAAATTTTTTTCTCTTTTTTGGTGGACTTCATGAAATATGGATTTAGTGTTGAAACATCGGTGGAAATTTATTTGTACATAGCTAAAGTGAAATACACAGGATCTGCTCTATAAGGGTTTGTATAAGTTTTTATACGCAGGTCTGTATTACATGTAAGTAAAAAAATGCACAGAAGACAGGCATTACTGCATGTTGTACGAGCACGTTAGCTTCTAAAGGAAAGAGATCCCACACAGAGAGAAGCACTATCGCTACTATTTAGGATACATGCGTAGGCTGTTTGTTGGAGGAGATTTGAATGGACATGTCGGGAAATCAAACGAAGACTATGAAGACTGCCATGGAGGACTAGGATATGGCACCAGGAACCTTCCTGGTGAAGACATCCTAAGCATGCGAAAATCACACGGTCTTATCGTGTTAAATACCATGTTCCTACATCCCTGTAACGAACACTTGATGTGTGGGTGGACGTTTTGGAGGGAAATGGATATCGCATTAGTTCAAAAAAGACAGAGTACTTGTGCTGCCCGTTCTCTGATTCACTCAGGCCTATTCCAGACATTAGCATTAGCCTATTATCCGCACATGCCCCTCACGAGCAGATGGACGAAGCGACCAAGGATGACTTCTACCAGCTCTTGGACAAGAGGTCTGAGCAATGCCCTAGTCACGACGTTAAAATTGTCCTAGGTGATTTTAACGTAAAGCTAGGAAGAGAGGACGTCTTTAGTAGCGTGGTCGGAAAGCACAACCTGCACGATTTCACATCCGACAACGGACTCAGGCTAGTCGATTTTGCGGCGGGACAAAACTTTGTCGTAGCTAGTACGCGGTTCCCACGTCTCAATATTCACAAGGGAACATGGCTCTCCTTTGATCGAGAAACTGTCAACTAAATCGATTACATTGCGATCGACGCTAGGCACTCTTCCAGTATTCTGGGTGTCCGGACTTTCCGAGGAGCCAACGTGGACTCGGATCACTACCTAGTTGTAGCCAAGGTACGGATGCGGATATCCAGAAGCGAAATCAACGAAATACTGTGAGGCAATTTGATGCATGAGACCGCCAGAGCCTTTGCCGATCGAGTTTCTTCTAATCTTAATCTAAGTCTTATGCCGCCAGCAGCAAATGCGGAAGACCAGTGGCAGCGTTGTCAACAAGCCATCAGAGATGCCGCCTTTGATGTACTGGGCTTTTCTCGGCCACCACAACGAAACCCGTAGTTTGATGAGGAATGCCGGCAAGCACATACAGTAAAACAAGAGGCGTACAAAGCGGCGCTGCATAGAAGGACTAGATCTGCTCGCAAGTTCTACGAGCGGAGGAGAAAAGAGGAACATCGACTTCTCAGAAAGAAGAAAAAGGAGCATGAGAAGCGCTCGATCGAGGAGATTGAGAGACTTTATTGCAGGAATGATGTTCGAAAATTTTACCAAAAGAACATGCGAAGGTCTCAAAGCCAGAACAGAAGCCTGCAGGGACGAAAATGGCAATATAGTAGTAGAATCGCAGTCGGTGCTGAGGATATGGAAGGAACACTTCTGCAGACTGTTAAACGGCGATGATGACCAATATTCAGCTGTCAGGCAGAATGAACCATTCAACAGTGACGATGACAGTCAAGCTTCCCGTCAACCCGATCAGAAAGAAGTGAGGATAGCGATATCTAAGCTTAAATCCAACAAAGCTGCTGGAGCCGACGGCCTTGCCGCTGAACTTTTCAAGGTAGGAGGAAATGAGTTGGTAAGGAGCATGCACCAGCTCATCTGTAAAATCTGGTCGGACGAAAGTATGCCCGATGAATGGAACCTCAGCATCGTCTGCCCGATCCTGAAGAAAGGAGACCCTCTGAACTGCGCTAACTACAGAGTTATAAGTCTCTTAAATATCGCAGGAATGATGTTCGAAAATTTTACCAAAAGAACATGCGAAGGTTTCAAAGCCAGAACAGAAGCCTGCAGGGACGAAAATGGCAATATAGTAGTAGAATCGCCGTCGGTGCTGAGGATATGGAAGGAACACTTCTGCAGAATTACTTCTGCAAAGAATTACTCTTGCCAATCGTTGTTTTTTTGGGCTAAGAAGGCAATTGTGTAGCAAAGCCCTATCTCGAACTACTAAGGTAACTCTTTATAAGACACTAATTATAATAGTCCTGCTGTATGGCGTAGAGGCATGGACTTTGACAAAACCGGATGAGGATGCCCTTGGTTATTTTGAGAGAAAAGTTCTTCGAGCGATCTTTGGTCCCGTCTGCATAGACGGTGAGTGGAGGAGAAAGTACAATGCCGAACTATACGGTCTATATAAGGACATCGACTTAGCCAGAAGAGTTCACATACAGCGACTAAGATGGCTGGGTCATGTAGAGCCGATTGAGCGCAACGTTCCCGCTAAGAAAGTCTTCAAATCCACCCCGGATGGACGGCGCAGTAGAGGACAACCTCGCGGTAGGTGTTGCAAACAAGAGGAGGGGGACCTCAACCAATTTGGCGTGCGCAACTGGAGGCAGTTGGCTCGTAACGGTGCTGGCCGGAGAGGTTTGTTGGTTGAGGCCCAGATCCACCCCGGACTGTAGAGCCACCAAAGTAAGTAATCTCCTTTCAGTGCGATGCACTTTTCCAAACGATATTCCAACTGTTTCAACCCTTCCAAAAAATATGATTTCTCAAAGCCTGCAAAATAGGCGTTTGTTGCATCGATAATTTCTTCATTCGATGAAAATCTTTTTCCGCAGAGCCATTTCTTCATATAAGGAAACAAGAAATAATCTCATGGAGCCAAATCTGGAGAATAGGGTGGATGAGGAAGTATTTCATATCGCAATTCAGCTTATTTTGCTGTTGCTACTGACGACGAATGAGCCGTTGCATTATCGTGATGAAACAGCACTTTCTTCGCCTTCAAATGGGCCGTTTTTCCATCAATTCTGCATTAAATTTATCTAATAAATTGGCATATACTATCCGTTTTTCCCTTTTCCAAATATTCAATGAAGATTACGTTGCCATGACTTTTCCGGCCGACGGAACCGTTTTTGCCTTTTTTGGAGCACGTTCGCCTGCAGAAGTCCACTTTTTTTTATTATTCCTTCATTTCTTGCGTGTAGTGGTGTATCTAGGATTCATCAACTGTTACGAAACACCGTAAAAATTAACTTGAATTGCACTTGAAGGATCTCAAACTCCGTTTTTGGTCCACCATCAGCAAATGCGGCACCCATTTTCCCAATAATTTGTTCATGCCCAAATGGTCATGCAGGATTCGAATGGCAGTGTCATTTGTCATTGCTACAATCTCAGCTATCTTACGAACTTTGACCCGGCGATCGTTCAACACAATATCGTGGATTTTGTTGACCATTTCTTCCGTTGTGACGTCATTTGGACGTCTTGGACGCTCAGTGTCTTTTGTGCTCGTACGACCGCAACGAAATTTAGTAAACCATTTGTGTATCATTCCATGCGAGGGAGCAGAGTCTGCATTATATTTTTTAAGTCTGTCTTCAGTCTGTTTAATGGTTTTACTGCGCAAAAAGTAGTGCTTTATTAAAGCACAAAACTCACTTTTTTCCATTTTGGTCAAATCTCACAAACCAAAGTTCTTTCGATCACTGTAAAAAGCTAAGTATTTGACAGATCTATTTAATTTTTTTTGTTAGAAAAAAATCCTCTATGTGA
This sequence comes from Brachypalpus laphriformis, assembly GCA_945910035.1. NCBI lineage: Eukaryota > Metazoa > Arthropoda > Insecta > Diptera > Syrphidae > Brachypalpus > Brachypalpus laphriformis. The sequence continues at coordinate 110,440,183 of OX246753.1, read as the reverse complement.
TCCGAGCCCCATCTTGCATCAAAGTCACTGACTTATCGAACAGCTCTCATACATAACATACATTTTCAATGGTCCGGTAATCCTTTATAAGGGTCGAGAGAGTAGGATCCTTAGGTGGACTCTCCATCCTCCTCGATCCTCCGCCATTGACTCCAACTCATCAGAAGGAATCCCTAGACGGCTCCAGGAGAGATGTCGAACTAGATCCAACCATCTGTTTCTAGGCCTACCAAGGGGTCGCTTACCTGATGGAACGGCAATCATGACGTTTTGCAAACCGGTTTGGGTGCATACGCACTACGTGACTAAGCCATCGAAACATAGATCGTTCCGTTCGGAGAAGTAGCTGCTCAACATTGAGCGCCTCGCGTACTCTAGTGATTCCTACGACTTATTCCAGCAACACCGCGAAGGAACCTCATTTCAGCGGGAGCGTATCGATATCCCACTTTTTATAATTCCGTTTATCAAAATCCAAAAAAAAGTTTTAAAATCCCGTCATCTATAATCCCGATTTCTTCATTTCGATTTTTAGAATCCTGCCTTTCTAATTGGATTTGATTTAAAGAAACTTTGTATATACCCAACTTCGCACCCACTCCAGATCCAACAGTGACCCCAAGCAGGGTGGTTGTAGGCGGGAAGCATGACCCCCATACATATTCCACTGTTTGTGGGATCTACTTGTAATTTTACAAGGCACAAGTTTTGATTGGAAAAGCGGTATTTCAAAAAACGGGATTATATAAAGCGGGATTATAAAAACGGGATTTTAAATGCGGGATTATAAAAAGTTGGATATTGAACCCAACCCCATTTCAACTGCTTGTATCCGCAATCTTATTCTTTCGGTCATTACCCAAATTTCCTGACCATAGGTGAGAGTTGGAACATACACCGAGTTAAAAATCGATAATTTAGCTTGAACACTAAGTTCGACCTTCCTTATACTAGATTGACCAAGCTTTCTCAAAATTTATCCAGCCTGACCAATTGTACTAGATAGCTCGACATTGCTCTTCCCATCACTCGTCAATAAAATCCCGAGGTACTTAAACTTGTCCACCTGCTTCAGTGCGACTCCACTAACATGCAGAGTGCACTCAATGGGCGTTCTGGAAACGACCATTACTTCCGGTTTGTTGACGTTTACCTTCATTTCAGCATCATCACAAACGGCTACAAACCTTTCGAGTGCGCGCTGAAGTTCGGTTTGAGAGCACCCAAGGATGACCAAATCATCCGCAAAGAGCAGATGACTAATTCTTAAGTCTCCCACTTTGAAGCATCCTTCGCCTCGGCTGCGCTGCAACATCCAGTCCACATATACGTATATATTGAAGAGGAGAGATGACAAAACGCACCATTGGTGGAGTCCAACGCGTACAGTAAAAAGTATTGATTTAACACTAAAAAATAAATAAATGTTTAGCGCAACAGCTCTTTAAGTGCCAGGGCCTAGCTTTTCGCAACCACTCATGTTGTGTGCGTTATATTTTTCACACGAATGGAAGGGACCTACAGTTTAGTGCCGTATCCGAACGGCAATTTGAGAAGATTTTTCGAGACAACAATACTCTCGGATGTTTGTCAGACGCTCGCGAGAGGTGGGACCGTGAAAAAACTTTTTGGTGTTTTCTGGGATTCGAACTTGGAACCTCATGCGTAGTGATCCGACACACTAACCACTTACGCCACGGCGCCCACACATTTAACACTATTTACCCGAATACAGCTTCTACAGTTTGTATATAAAGACTGAATCGCCCTTAACAGGGGACGATCAATCTCATACTCCTGCAGAACACTCCAGAGTTTGCCTCGCGGAACGCTATCATATGCTTTTTCCAAATCCGCAAAACAGGTGTAGACAGGTTTAGCTTACTGCCAGGCCTTCTCAAGAATCATTCTGAGTGAATAACTGGTCGGTTGTGCTTCTACCAGGATGAAAACAACCAAACCGAACTAGTCGGCGCAATCTCTTTTGTCCCTTTTTTTTTTTAAAGAGATCACCCCCAATGGGCAATCGCCAGGTGTTTCACCACATTCCCAGGCCACTTTAATGACACACGAGAGCCATTGCACTCCCTTTCTACCTAAACCCTTGAGCTTTTCTGGTCGAATTTCGTCCAGACCAGCAGATTTACCAACTCTTAGCGATTTGATCGCCAAAGTACCTCTATCGTAGGACTACTTTCCGCCCTACTCTCAACCATAGTAGGTCTGTATCTTCGGTGCCCTGTTCAGGATTGAGCAATTCTGAAAAGTGCTCGCTCCATCTGCGACTCCTCTCCCGATATTCAACTTTCTTATTTTTGTGTTTTGTCTTTCCTTCTGATTCACTGTATTTTTTTCACGACCACCGATGTCAAAGAAAACCCTCTCCCTGATAACTAAGGTAATCCTGTGCAAGACCCTAGGTTAAGTAAGGTTAGGTTAAAGGGGTTTGCTGCATCGAATGGGTGCAGCCAGCACTCAGATCTCAAAAAGATCCATTGTGGTCCCCTGACGTGGAGTTTCTTCACTGAAACACTGAAAAGATAGAAAAAAAAAAAAAAAAAAACAAACTGACTAGAGTCCTGTGGTATTGAAGCGGCCTCCATCCTGAAGAAGTTATGAATTTCAGGATGGTGGTTGGTGGCTTTTCAGACAGGTCGCTCAGATGATGGAAAAAATACTCGCCTATGGCCGTCTTTCTGGTATTGTAGAGACTAGAGCATTTGCATAGGAAGTGGTCCGTATCCTCGTCTGTGTCTGTGTTGCCGCGGCCTCTGCAAAGTTCATCTGTACTTAGCCGTATTCTTTTTCGGTGGGCCGTCAATAGGTTGTGGCCGGTAATGATTTCTATGAAAGTGCCAAGTTTTGTCTACTTTAAGTGAGGATGAGCTTGGTTTCACCTTGTCGTGTTTTGCTCAGACGTTCCTGGAGACGCGGCACGATAGAAGAGCCCTCCACCTTTCGTCTGCTTGTGGTTTGAAGTCAAGTGCTATGTTTGATTTAACAAATTTTAAGGGATGAAGGACTGAGTTTTGGAGCATTGCCAGGTCTTCTTCTCATCCCTTCATTGCCAGTTCATCTGCCATTTCGTTCCCTGGAATTCCTTTGTGTCCTGGGACCCACCAGAGTGTTACATGGGGGCTGTCGGTGAGTGTTTTAAGCTCCTCACGGCAGTGTTTTATTAGCTTTGATTTTATTACCGCGGATGAGATGGCTTTTATGGCAGCTTGACTATCAATGTAAATGTCAATCTCTTTTCTATTAGTAAGCTCGTGGATAGTTTTCGTGCCGCCTCTGTTATCAGGGCTTTCGCTTGGAACACACTGCCGTGGTTCGGATACCACGGGGGTGCAAGACCATAATGACCCCAGTCCCTCCATATGGCGTATTTAATCATGTGCATTATTAATCATGTGGAACTAGACACCTGCACTTCTTTTTAATTCAATGACCTCTGGAGGAGTAAATAGGTAACATTTTTGTTTGTTAAACTGGCATAATACTCTAAATAATATTTGCTGCGCTAAGTCTATTCCACAACCCAGAATCAGGTAATGTCGGTAATGCGGTCACTGATTTGTGTCTAATCCATATTACATTGGCTTGTGTTTTTGCTTAGTGAATTCAACAACCAGGAGAAAGAATTTAAATGGTCTAATGTTTACTGGCATATTTTCTAGAGTATAACAGTTATTTATTATTAAACAACCAAATGGATGAAGAACTTAATCAAATTACTCTTATTGCAATGTAATCTATCGAAAGAGAAAAACGAACCAAAACTTGTCCACAAACATTTCACAATATTTGAAGAATTTGAGAACCAAATATGACTTCTATGCTCTACAATCAGAAGCAGTTTTGTAAGCGAATGAGGGTTATTTTTTAAGAATTCATAGCGAGAAAAAGAACATTCAGTACATTTTTTACCAAATAAAAACTATTCTAGTTTAAACCAAAACTAGATTAAGTTCTAGTTAAGGGTTCCTCGCGGCAAACTCTGGAGTGTTCTGCAGGAGTATGGGATTGATGGTTCCCTGTTAAGGGCGATTCAGTCTTTATATACAAACTGTAGAAGTTGGGTTCGGATAAACGGTGTTAAATCAATACCTTTCACTGTGGACGTTGGACTCCGCCATGGGTGCGCTTTGTCATCTCTCCTCTTCATTATATACGTATATGTGGACTGGATGTTGCAGCGCGGCCGAGGCGGAGGTTGTTTCAAAGTGGGAGACTTAAGAATTAGTCATCTGCTCTTTGCGGATGATTTGGTCATCCTTGGGTCCTCTCAAACCGAACTTCAGCGCGCACTCGAAAGGTTTGTAGCCGTTTGTGATGATGCTGGAATGAAGATCAACGTGAACAAATCGGAAGTAATGGTCGTATCCAAAAACCCATTGAGTGCACTCTGCATGTTAGTGGAGTCCCACTGAAGCAGGTGGATAAGTTTAAGTACCTCGGGGTCTTATTCACGAGTGATGGGAGGAGCAATGCCGAGTTATCCTGTAGAATTGGTCAGGCTGGATCAATTTTGAGAGAGCTTGGCCAATCTGTTATAAGGAAGGCCGAACTTAGTGTTCAAGCTAAGCTATCGGTTTTTGAAAATGTATGTACTAGATTAAGTAAAGGCAAAAGCAAGAAGGCATTGCTGCCCAAGTTACCTTGAACGTAAGAATATAGTCAAACTTATATCCCTCACAGGATAAAAGCTATCAAACCTAAGGAAAACGGGTGGTATGATTCGAGATGTAAAGAATTCTACTAGGTTAAAAGAATTAAGTTTTCGTTCTTACAAGGCCAACCGAGGAAAACCGAAAAAAGTTTAAACGAGCCAGAAATGACTGCAATGCCCACACTAAACGTGTTAGATACACCCACGACCCAAAGTTGAGGCAAAAAATACTACATTGTCCCAAAGGTAGTAAAAACTTTTGGTCGTTTGTAGAAAACATGAACGCTCGATTTCTTCACATGAGTACTAAGCTGCCTTAATATAAGCTCTGGTACTCGGTACCAACGAAAAGATAGTACTTGTACATTTCTTCACATCACTAAAACTGGATCTTGACCAAGCGGTACTAGCAGCTAATACGTCTAAAAACTAGTCTAATACTGATTTTGACACTATTTTGACATTTGTCGGCCGTTAAACAATTATTTCGAATTATATTCGTATTTTTTTTTTTTTTTAATATTTGTTTTGCTTTACTCTTGTGAATGATGTGAGTATGGTGGTAGGTATGCGGAATCGTGTGGAAGAGGGTGTGATTAGTTGTTTTTTCTTTATTTTATGTTTGGTACCAATGAAGAATGAAGAAACAAGAATTAAAAAACGATAGTGATGAAGCGAAAAAGTCTCGCTGCCCCAATTGGAATCAGAATGACACAGATTTATTGTGCGACCTCGTACGTGAGATTGGCTTAAGGTCAGTATTAAACTGTAGAACGAATGGCACTACGAAAGAAATAAAGAAGGCGGATTGGGATGCGATTGCTGAGCGTTTTAATTCTCATCCTTCGGTGGGTTTATTTTTTTTTTTCTATTTTAATAATTTATTACAAATTTTTGTTTTTCTACGAATGCGCAATGTCGACGCCATCATTGCCCGCTACAAAAATCTGCATTGCTGCTCAGGCAATATGTAACGAGTACTGGTAAAATATAAAAAGGAACGAAACGAATAAATAAAACTAAAATTACACACATTTTTCTTTTTTACCGTGGCAGTGGGTGCTACAATTCGTCCACTACCAAATAAGGAACGTAAAGAAACGTTGTTTTCGACAACCGAAAACGCCGAAAAAAGTCCACATCGTCCCAAGTATTTATTGTACTCTATTGTGGCATATGGTAGATACGGCGCTCAAATCGACGAACTTCCACCAAACTATCCCCACCAAATATCAAATCCATTTTCCAGAAAATAGAATAAAAAATCAAATGAAACCAAAATAGAACCCACGTGTAAGTATTTACTTTTTTCACAATGTCAGCCAAGGGAATATCAAAATAGAGTATTATCTCTCATGATAAATGATTGAAATTGGCCTAATCCTGTTATTAACGACGCTAGACTGCCGATTTTGAGGGTCCAACTAATACCCAGTACCAACTAATACTCGGTACCAAATTGACATTAGTACTTTGTGAAGAAATGACTTGATACCGATTTGAGTACTACCAACTGGTCTAATATTGATTTCGAGAGCCAAGCTAATACCGAGTACCAGCTAATACTCGGTACCAAATCGGCGTTAGTACTTTGTGAAGAAATCCGATACCGATTTGAGTACCGGTACTAGCGCTAGTACTCGGTGAAGAAATCGGGCGTAAGAATTCGGTCTCGTCATCTATACCGACGCTCATTTACAATGACGTACCAACCAACTGTCAGCTCCTTAGAGAAAGCTAATTTGTTCGATGCTCACTTTGCAGCAAACTCCACACTGCCAGATAGTGCTTTGTCTCCACCTGTACTTTATGGCGTCGAATTTTCCATGAGAAAAGTCCACTTTCGCACTCATACAGTTGCAGGAGTACTTAAAGGTCTTAACATACACAAATCCGCTGGTCCAGATGGTATACCTCCTATTATTCTGAAGAGATGTTCTTCTTCGCTGGCAAAACCACTGCTTAAGCTTTTTCACCGTTACTACTCTTCCGGTCTATTTCCGAGTAGGTTTTTTTTTTTTTTTTTTTTTTGGATTGCGCCAGGGATGTGTAATCTTCATAGATACTAATAGCCCGAGTGCTACTACAACCACTCTCCCCGCGGGACTGCCGTTAGGTATTACTTCGCGGGGCTGGTTAGCAATTTATGCTATGCTTCTTGTGTCAGCTTCTTCCGCTGCTTCAGCTGCTCTTCTTAGCTCTTCTATTCTCCGCAGCTCTTTTTGTAGAGTTGTTACGAAGGAACATATTGCCATCCAATTCTCTTCCGACTGTAACATATGGTCGAGGAGTAGTGACGGACTTGGCAGAGTAATTCTCCATGCCGTGAAACGTGTGCAGTAAAACACTGCGTGCTCCGTATCTTCATCTTCACCTGGGCATTCCGGGCAGGATGGTGAGTTGTCATGTCCAAAACGGTGTAGATATTTGCGGTAGCCACCGTGGCCAGACAGGAACTGCGTTAGATGATAGTTGCAGTCTCCATGCTTTCGACTTATCCAGTCTTGGATTGTCGGTATAAGTTTATATGTCCATCTGCCTTTTGTTGTATTAGCCCAACGAGCTTGCCACATAGCTGCTGACGCTGCCCTTTCTTCGATTTTTATCACCTTGATACCAGTGGCGTCGTGATGACTCAATGCTCTTCTGTTATATATCCTCAGCATTTCATCTGCGAGAATATCGATGGGGATCATTCCAGCTATGACAAATGCAGCTTCGTCAGAGATGGTTCGAAAGCCGCTGATTGTCCGTAGCGCACAGAGTCTGTATGATGACGATAGTCTCCTTTTGGTCTCCTTCGTCCTCAGTGCCTCCGCCCAGACTGGGGCGGCATACAACAGAACTGAGGTGATAACTCTAGAGAGTAGAATCCTTCTAGCGTATCCAGGTCCACCGATGTTAGGCATGATACGCGAGAGAGCTCCCTGCATATGCGATGCTTTTTTGGCAACAAAATCAACATGCGTTTTAAACCGTAGCTTGTTGTCCAGCATTACTCCAAGGTATTTAACCGCCTCCTTCGACCTGATGGTTTGGTTACCAACCTGAAAGTTGGCAAATTCGACGGTTTTCCGGCTGGTTATAAGAACAGCTTCTGTCTTATGGTCAGCTAGTTCTAGTCCGGCGGATATTAGCCAATCTTTTATCCGGGCAATTGCTTCATTTGTAGCTGATTCTACTGCATGGATCTGTTTAGCTACTGTCACGACTGCAATGTCGTCGGCGAATCCAATTATCGTTACTCCGCCAGGTAGAGTTAATCATAGGACTCCGTCGTACATGATGTTCCACAATAGTGGCCCTAAAACCGATCCCTGTGGAACTCCCGCAGTTACGTCGTAGTATTTTACCCCATCATCGGTGTTGTACCTCAGCTTCCTGTTGTTGAAGTAGTTCGTCACTATCCGTAGCAGGTAATATGGCGTATCCATCCTGGCAAGTGACCTTCTAATAAACGACCAGTCCGCAGAGTTAAATGCGTTTTTAACGTCCAGCGTTACTACTGCACAATACTCCTTTGTGCCATAGAGCCATCTTTCGCCTTCGATGGCACCTTTGGCGATATCAACTACCGCTCTTATGGCATCAACAGTAGATCGTTCTCTTCTGAAACCAAATTGGTGATCTGAGAGGGCTCCTTTCTCTTCTGCTACTGCGAGTAATCTATTATAGATTATCTTCTCGAGGATCTTTCCCATGGTGTCCAATAGGCATATTGGACGATAGGATGATGGTTCCCCTGGAGGCTTCTTTCCTTTTGGCAGTAGGACCAAATGCTGCGTCTTCCATTTTTCGGGAAAGGTTCCTTCTTCAAGGCATTTCTGCATTGTTGATATGAAGAGGTCTGGTCTTTTTTTTACAGCTGCCTTTACTGCCTTATTCGGGATGCCGTCAGGTCCCGGCGCCTTGTTGTCACCTATCTTGCTGCATGCCCTTTGCAGCTCCTCGTGAGTAATTAAAGGAATATCTTCTGGATTGACTTCTCGTATAATATTGCACATAGTAGCAGGCCTTTGAGGGAAGAGGTGCTCTACTATGGATCTCAGCATTATCGGACATGTTATTTGAGGAGTCTTATAGCCCTTCAATTTCGTCATCGCCATTCTGTATGCCGAGCCCCATGGGTTAATGTCGGCTTCTTGACAGAGACGTTCCGAGTAGGTAGAAAAGAGCATTCGTCTAGCCCATACCTAAAAAAAAGGCGATACTCCTCTCTCTCCAGCTACCGACCCATTGCACTTATGCCCCTTCTTTCCAAAGTCATGGAAACGCTGATAAACCGTCAGCTAAGGAAATATCTAGAATCGCGAAAACTCTTCAATGACAATAGCAACAGGTCCACTGGTGATCTGATATCATATCTCACTTATAACACTGGTCAACATGATTTTATGCCGTTAATTAAATTATTGAATCGTTCATGCATAAGTATTAACAGAAGAATATCAGAAATAGTTTATTACACCGAATTATCTAAACATACGACAAAATGTATAAAGGGTGAGCCAACACCTAGTGTGGAAGTTTTCATTAAATTAAACACACATTTATTACGAAATCAATACAGAATTTTATTGATTAATGAAGTTCGGTGCATGGCAATTACGAATGGGTCTCAAACATAACATCCAAACTGAAATTGCGGCCATTATTATTCTTGAAAAAGCCGATAATTTTGACCTTCGGATGGTCGCTCGCAACAGAAGCCGTGGTAGTCGCATGAACGATGATGTCATAATTGCCATTGACCGAACTTTATTAATCGATAAAGTTCTACACTGATTTCACAATACATGCGTGTTTAATTTAATGAAAACTTCCACACTAGCTGGCTCACCCTTTACTTGATATTGGTTACTGACAGTTTATCGCGTAGGAGTATTATAACTACCTTCCCTAAAGAACTAACGATAGCAAGCAAATATTGCTCAAAGCCCCTTAGTAGAGCCAAACACCATCATTTTGCCGCCATTACACATAAAATTGGGACTGATGAAAAACTTTGTTAAAGCCATGGATAAAACTGGAGAAGGTTTCCTCTATTTAAAAACTTTGTTCCCCAGATTAAGCGAAGCTAAATTAAAAGAATGCATTTTTATAGGGCCAGATATAAGAAAGGTCATGAAGGACTCCAATTTTATTGACAAATACAGGAAAAAAATGCATGGGTTTTTTTTTTATTTTTTTGAAGTGAGTCAACATTTTTTAGGCAATACAAAGTCACCAAACTATAAGGAAATCATTTCTAAGCTTTTACAAAACTACAAAAGCTTGGGATGCAAAATGTCCTTAACGATTCATTTCCTTGATTCCCATTTGGAGTTTTTCCATGAAAATTTAGGTGCCGTAAGCGACGAGCATGGGGAGAGATTTCACCAAGACATAATGGCGATGGAAAAGCAATATCAAGGAAAAAGGTCGTCGAGAATGCTCGCAGACTTTTGTTGGAACTCGAAACGAGATCATCCATCATACTTGTATAAAAGACAAGCAAAACGAATCAAAGTCTTCAGAATAATTAAAAAAAATGAATATTTACAAATTTTCATGTATTTTCACTTTTTTAAATAAACAGATTTTTCTAAAAATATGGATGTTTCATAAATTTTTGGGCGCTGTGGCGTACGTGGTTAGTGTGTCGGATCACTACGCATGAGGTTCCAAGTTCGAATCCCAGAAAACATCAAAAAGTTTTTTCACGGTCCCACCTCTCGCGAGCGTCTGACAAACATCCGAGAGTATTGTTGTCACGAAGAAGCTTCTCAAATCGCTGTTCGGATTCGGCATTAAACTGTAGGTCCCTTCCATTCGTGTGAAAAATATAACGCACACAACATGAGTGGTTGCGAGAAGCTAGGCCCTGGCACTTTAAAGAGCTGTTGCGCCAAATATTTGTATTTTTTTCCATACATTTTTTACAGACATATTTTAAACAATTTCATGCCAAGGTAAAAAAAAACATTTTGGAAGAACGGCAAAAAAAAAAATGATTTTATTTGTTGACCAGTATAATTGGAACTAATCTCTGCACCACTCTGGTGAAAGCAAGATTATTGCACTTGATATTTCAAGCATTTGACAGTGTTTGGTATCAAGCTCTTCTGTCGAAACTGCGTGCATCGGGGATCGATGAAACTATTTTAGATTAGAAATTATATTTCGGTCCGTTCAATTCAAGTTGTTTCGGGCGTGTTTTCTCACTAGAGCACTTCTTCCTGTTCCAGGCGGCAGCGGACGAATTCCCTAGACGGAGTCAACGGTGCCGTCTGTAATTCCAGTTAGGTTGAACTTAGTGAATACCTGGCACCGGTATACCCGGCCCCTCGTCCTAGGGGAATAATTAAGGAAATGGCCCTCCAGGTTGGGGGTTGTGCCGTCGGGGTAACTTCCCTACCACGTAAAAAAAACTATGGTTCCGAAACAACCAAAAGCCTCGGATAAGGATGACTCAACTAATGACGACCCCAGCAAACGAAATAAGGACAACGACCTTCGGATCTGTACGTGGAATGTTCTGTGCCTTTACAGAACACGTGCAGCCAAACAACTAGCATAGGCCGTAGACTGCTATAAAGCAGATATTACCGCTATCCAGGAAGTGCGATGGGATGGGCCGGGCAAAAAGAGGCTGAAAAACTGTGACATCTACTACGGTGATTGCTACAGAGGCAACAGGCGTCGCTTATTCGGATGCGGATTTGTCATACGCGGCAGACTTAGGCAAGAAGTCTTAAGCTTCCGACACGTAAGCGAGCGTATTATGACTATCCGGATCAAGGCTAAATTCGCTAACATAAGCCTAATATGTGTTCATGCCCCCACGGAAGAAAAGGACCCTGCCTCCAAAGAGTGTTTCTACGAGCTCCTCGACAAAACATACGAGCAATGTCCTAAATACGACGTTAAAATCATATTGGGCGATTTTAACGCCAAAATAGGAAAGGAGGACGTCTTTGGTAGGGCAGTCGGTAAGCATAGCCTACACGACACCACGTCTGATAACGGACTAAGGCTAATTGATTTCGCTGTGGAGCGAAATGTCACCATAACAAGCACATGGTTTCCTCATCTCGATATTCATAAGCAGACATGGCGGTCCAATGATCATGTAACGATCAACCAAATCGATCATATTGCGATCGACGCAAGGCATGCCACCAGTATTCTGGATGTCCGGACTTTCCGAGCGGCCAACATAGACTCGGATCATTACCTTGTTGTAGCCAAGGTACGAATGCGGATATCCCAATCTGAGCAACAAAGAAGAATCACTGTGAGAAAATTTAACGTCGAAAAGCTACAATCGCAAGAGACCGCCAGACTCTTCGCTGAACGCGTATCCCGAAATCTCTCAATCACCCCTATGCCGCCAGCATCAAGTGCCGAAGACCAGTGGCAACGCTGCCAACATGCCATCAGAAACGCCGCGACTGATGTACTGGGTCCACCATCGCGATGCCCCTGGTTTGACGAAGAATGCCGGCGAGTGCATGCAGCAAAACAAGAGGCATACAAAGCGGCGCTGCAAAGGAAGACGAAAGCTGCTCGTGAGCTCTACGAGCAAGAGACGGGAAGAACATCGGCTTCTCCAAAAGAAGAAGAAAGAGCATGAGAAGCGCGCGTTTGAGAATATCGAGTTTATACTCCAGGAACAATGTAAGGAAGGTAAAAAGAACGTGTCAGAGGAGTAATACCCGTACAGAAACCTGTAGAGATGAAAATGGAAACCTCATAGTAGAATCACAGTCGGTGCTGAGAGTATGGAAAAACTACTTCTGCAGACTATATAATGGCGATGAAGACCGACATCCCGCTGTCAGGCAGAATGAACCATTCAACATAGACGATGATAGTCAAAATTTCCGTCCACCTGACCAAAACGAAGTGAGGGTAGCAATATCCAAGCTAAAATCCAACAAGGCTGCTTGACCTGATGGCTTACCGGCCGAACTTTTCAAGGCAGCTGGGGATGAATTGGTAGAGTGCATACACCAACTCATCTCTAAGATTTGGTCAGATGAATGTATGCCTGATGAATGGAACCTCAGCATCGTTTGCCCGATCCACAAGAAAGGAGACCCCCTCAACCGCGCCAATTATAGAGGCATCAGTCTCCTCAACATCGCATACAAGATCTTTTCTGCGATATTGTGTGAACGCCTGAAACCTTTTATCAACAGCCTGATTGGACCCTATCAGTGTAGTTTCAGGCCTGGAAAGTCCACCATCGATCAAATCTTCACACTTCGGCAGTTCTTGGAGAAAACCCAAGAATTCCAAATCGATACTCACCACCTCTTTATCGATTTCAAGGCCGCCTATGACAGCATCTATAGAGAAGAGCTTTATAGAGCCATGTCTAGTTTTAACATCCCTGCCAAACTTGTCCGTCTGTGCAGGCTGACGATGGAATCAAGGTCGGTAATGACCTCACCGAGACCTTTGATGTCAAAAAAGGTTTTAGACAAGATGACGCGCTGTCATGTGACTTCTTTAATATTGTACTTGAACGGATAGTGCGGAACTCACAAGCCAACACCGGAGACACAATCTATTACAAGTCTGTACAACTGCTTGCATACGACGACGATATAGACATTATCGGAAGAACTCAGCGGGCTGTCACCGGTGCGTTTGCATGCATTCAGGCGGAAGCGGCCAAAATGGGTTTAGCGATAAACGAGGGCAAAACCAAGTATATGCTGTCAACAAGAAGGGAAAGCCAACACCGACGAATTGGACAACACGTCACAGTCGGCAGCTATAACTTCGAGGTAGTAAAGGACTTTGTCTACCTTGGCTCTGCTATAAATTCTACAAACAACATCAGCGCAGAAATCAATCGAAGAATAACTCTTGCCAATCGCTGTCTTGTTGGGCTTATAAGGCAATTCAACAGTAAAGCCCTATCTCGAACAACTAAAGAGATTGTATATAAGACCTTGATCATCCCTCTCCTGTTTTACGGCGCGGAAACATGGACTTTATTAAAAGGGGATAAAGATATCCTTGGTCGCTTCGAGAGAAAAATTCTTCGTAAGATTTTCGGTCCCGTTTGCGTTGACGGGTTTTGGAGGAGAAGATTCAATCATGAACTATAAGAGCTGTACAACGACATCGACCTAGTCAAAAAACTGCGTATTGGACGTCTGAAATAGCTACGACATGTAGAGCGAATGGACACCAACGCTCCGGCCCGCAGAGTTTTCGAATCTAACCCCGAGGGACGACGCAGCCGAGGGAATCATCGCCGTAGGTGGCGCGCACAAGTTCAAGCGGACCTCGACCAACTTGGAGTGCGCAACTGGAGGCAATTAGCTAAAGACCGAGCTAAATGGAGAGGCTTGTTGGTTGAGGCCCAGGTTCACCCCGAACTGTAGCGCCACCTAAGTAAGTAAGTAAGCGTTGTTGTCCATACGCTCGATGTGGCCGAGCCAATGTAGTTGACGTGTCTTGGCTTTTTGGACTAGATTTACATCCACCACAACTCATATCGCGGTTGTATCTTCTCCTCCATTTACCCTTCTCGCATTTTTCGGTCAAAGGTACACAATATTTGCTCTGCTTTCTTACTTATCGTCCAGCACTCGTCACCTTAAAGCAAAACTGGTAAGATGAGTGTTCTATAGACCATTACTTTGGTCCGTCGAATTAGGAGTTTTTAACCTAATTGTTTTGCCAAAACGAAGTAGCAGCGGTTTGCTAGGTTTATTCTTCGTCGGGTCTTCACAAAGGTGTCATTTGTGGGGTTTATGTTTGCTCCTAGGTAGGTAAACTCCTTAACTACTTCGATGTTGTAGTCATCAACAGTGACGTTCTATCCAAGGTTTTGAGCAGATAATTTCTTGTTTGTTCGAATGTCGAAAATACTTCTACAACGGTTTGCCGGGATCTTCTGATGTTGTCAATATCGTCTGCGTATACCAGCAGTTGGATGGATTTGTGAAATATAGTGCCTTTCGTGTTTACACCTGCCATATCTGCTCCAGAACAATATTGAAGAAGTCACATGACAGCACATCTCCTTGCCGAAATTCGTTCGGAAGAGCTATTTCCAAGTTGCACAGAGCATCGAGTTCGGAAGAGCTATTTCCAAGTTGCACAGAGCATCGCGTGTTTTCCAGCGTTACGCGACACATCTGAATAAGTTTTTTTTTAGGTCATCGCTTGGTAGAGTTCAAGACGATGAATGCTGTCATAAGCGGATTTAAAGTTGATGAAAAGGTGGTGAGTTTCGACTTGATATTCGCTAGTCTTTTCCAGGATTTGCTTTAGTGTAAAAATTTGGTCTATTGTCGATTTGCCGGGCCAGAAGCCACACTGGTACGTGCCGTATATGCAACATTTAGCAGAGATATCCTTCCATAATTCTTACGAGACATAGGTTCGCTTTTTTGACGTTAAAGCTATTAGTTGTTAGTTAGAAGGGGGTTGATATCTTATTTTCTATTGAGCGGATTATCCAGACCACCATTGGCAATAATTGACCGAATTTAATCGGGGTTCTACTGTGTTCAACAGTAAACATATGTTGATATTTGTTACAATATTATTCGAAATAACTACAAGAATCGTTAAGTCATAGGAAAGTGATAAAAAGAACATAACGCCAGGCTATATAATAAAATTACTCACGCTCTCATTTATTACTGCAATGTCAATGTGTACGAGGTCTGTTCGATAAGTCAGTGACTTTGATGCAAGATGGCGCTCGGACCGCATAGAGAATTTTTTTCTGACATCTTTGTTTCTTTCTCGGCATTAGCGGGGTTCACATTATACGATTTGGTTGACGACCGACCAAAACGTTCAATTTGAACACTCGTCAAGCAAGTCATCCAATTTGTAGTACGATTTTTCAATTTTTTCAACTTTTTGCTTTGCTTGACAGACATATCGTTCAATGTAAACGCTTGTCGTACAACTTCAGAGTATTTTTCATTTTTGTTTCTGATTTCGATGAGAAAAAATCGAAGCTTAATATAAAAATATGGTGTCGAGAGCAGACAAATAGTTTTGGCAGGATTTTTTTGAAATAGGTTAGATTAGGTTGGCACTCTCGTGCAGACATACTTTGACCAGTAAAGGTCCTTTGTGATGCCATGGATCTACCATTAGACCACTCAGGGACTAATCAAACCAACCAGAGCTTTTGATAAAGCGATGTATGCTCATGACGCCTAAGAACGCCAAATCGCCGAGGTTATCAAGAAAGGGGGCCCCTAGATGGAGTATTCTTTTTCGCAATAGAGCTGGACATCCGCATAGAAGGTGAACGAGATGCTCAAGTTAAGCTTTTCGGAGAAAACACAACAACCCGGCCATCTGTGAGGAAGTCAACCGAACTGCCATCAGCTGGGGGAGAGTTGTCCCATTCAACCCGTTCAGGGATACTCGTACGGATAGAGAGCATATTGGAGGAGCAACTTGAGAGATTCTGGGTGTTTGCCAGAGTCAGTACCAATGTCATTTTTTAACTATACTGGCAATTTCCTGAAGTGTGTATTTTGTCATTTTATATGAATTGTTATTTTTGCTAATAGTTCCTAATATGTCACCGCGTCCATACTTAAGAAATTTCGAAAATCGTCAGGCGAATTTTCTTCCAATTCGCTCAACAGGTTTACGGATGAAAATGTATTCCTTTTTTTATCCAAGGTTTAACCCACAATTCGTTTTTTTTTTTTTTCTTATTTTCCTCAATTCCCAATATCTCGTCGATAACAAGAGCCATAACTAAAACATCCGCCGCCATGTTCACAGTTCGAAATCTATATCACAAATGAAATCTATCGTTGCGGTCGTACGAGCACAAAAGACATTGAGCGTCCAGGACGTCCAAATGACGTCACAACGGAAGAAATGGTCAACAAAATTCAC
This sequence comes from Brachypalpus laphriformis, assembly GCA_945910035.1. Lineage (NCBI taxonomy): Eukaryota > Metazoa > Arthropoda > Insecta > Diptera > Syrphidae > Brachypalpus > Brachypalpus laphriformis. The sequence goes on along the minus strand of OX246753.1, from coordinate 110,423,631 downwards.
GATATTTTGTTGGGCGATCGCCGGGTCAAAGTTCGTGAGATAGGTGAGATTCTAGCAATGACAAATGACACTGCCATTCGAATCCTGCATGACCATTTGGGCATGAAAAAATTATCGACAAAATGGGTGCCGCGTTTGCTGATGGTGGACCAAAAACAGAGTTTGAAACACTTCCAGTGCAATTCAAGTGAATTTTTACGGTGTTTCGTAACAGTTAATGAATCCTAGATACACCACTACACGCCAGAAATGAAGAAACAATCAAAAATGTGGACTTCTGCAGGCGAACGTGCTCCAAAAAAGGCAAAAAGCGGTTCATGGCAACGGTTTTCTGGCGTATTCTTCATTGACTATTTGGAAAAGGAAAAAACAATCACCGGACAGTACTGTGCCAATTTATTAGATAAATTCAATGCAGAATGGGTGGAAAAACGGCCCATTTGAAGAAGAAAAAATTGATGTTTCACCACGATAATGCACCGACTCATTCGTCCGCAGTAGAAACAGCAAAATTAGCTGAATTGGGATATGAAGTGCATCCTCATCCACCCTATTCTCCAGATTTGGCTCCGTGCGATTATTTCTTGTTTCCTAATATGAGGCCATTTCCTCCTCGGCGGAAAAATATTTTCATCGAAATGATCGATGCAACAAATGCTTAATACACTTTATCCAAGACATGACGAGTGTTTTCATTTACGTCTTCTATTAATCAACGTTCGTGGACCAACATCCTTTGCAAATTTGAAAACAGTAGATAGATTAGAGTGCTCAACTTATCGTGAGGCATGCCGTCGCTTACATTTGCTCGAGGACGATGCTCACTGGGATTCTACGCTCGCTGAATCGTCAATTATTGCACCGCCTGATCAGATTCGTACACTATTTGCGATAATCATAGCATCATGTAGCCCATCGAACACATCTGAATTGTGGACAAATTATGCAGATTTTATGACGGAAGATATTTTGAATCGAATGCGTAGAACAACATCGAATCCGCATTTGCTAACAACACCAGAAATGCATAATGAAGCCTTCATAATGATCGAAGATATTTGCCTTACAATTGCAAACAAAGCGTTATCCCAATTAGGCATGCCATCGCCAAATCGGCAATTACAAGATTTGTGTAATCGAGATTTGCTGCGTGAACATGATTTCGATCGCAATGATTTAACTCAATTTGTTCTAACAAATGTTCCAAAGTTAAACGCACAACAAAAAGATATTTACGACATTTTGATGCGAGCAATGGCAGATAAAAGTGGTGGAACGTATTTCTTAGATGCGCCTGGTGACACTGGAAAAACTTTCCTTATTTCGTAAAATAAAATAGCATTGGCTCTCGCATCATCTGGAATCGCGGCGACGTTGTTGGACGGCGCGGCAGAACAGCACGTTCTGCGCTCAAGTTGCCTTTGGACATGAACTTCAACGAAAATCCAACATGTAATATTACCTAAACGTCAGGAATTGCCAAAGTGTTGCAACAGTGTGAAATTGTCGTGTGGGATGAATGTCCTATGGTCCACAAGAGATCATTGGAGGCATTCAATCGTACAATGAAGGATATGAGAGGAAATCAACGGCTCTTTGGTGGCGCCTTAATATTATTAGCTGGTGATTTCCGGCAAACTTTGCAAGTAATTCCTCGATCCACCGCTGCTGATGAGCTTAATGCGTGTTTAAAGTCATCCACTCTGTGGAGTTATGTGAGAACACTCACATTAACCACAAATGTGTATGTATGTTCAATTACACAATGATCCGTCAGCCAATGAATTTTCAAAGCAGTTGTTGAAAATTGGAGATGGAAAAATGCCGATAGACAATGAAACTGGCTTAATATCGTTACCAACCAATTTTTGCAATGTAGTTCAATCAAAAGAAGAATTGATTCGAAAAGTTTTTCCAAACATTGTACAACAATACACATGTTTGGCTGAGCGAAAGAGCTATATTGGCGGCAAAAAACAAAGACGTTACAGAAATTAATGAGGCCATTTTAAAAGAGATACCAGAAGTGTTCACATTCAAGTCAGTCGATACCATTATGAATGAAGATGAGGTGGTCAATTATCCAAAAGAATTTTTAAATTCATTGGATTCACCAGGCCTGCCACCGCACATATTGCAGTTGAAAGTTGGAGCACCAATCATCATGCTTCTTAATATCAAGCAACCAAAATTGTGCAATGGCACAAGACTTGCGGTTAAGAAGCTAATGACCAACGCTATTGAAGCCACTATTTTAAATGCGAAATTCAAAGGTGAAGACGTTTTAATTCCACGTATACCGATGATACCAACAGACATGCCATTTGAATTCAAACGTTTGCAGTTTCCAGTGCGACTGGCTTTTGCAATGAGCATCAATAAAGCGCAGGGACAATCTTTGCAAGCGTGTGGTTTGAATTTGGAAAATAATTGTTTCTCACATGGACAATTGTATGTAGCCTGTTCAGGTCTAGGGAAACCTGCTGATTTGTTCGTGTTCGCACATGAAGGAAAAACCAAAAATATTGTTTATCACAGAGCCTTACAATAAATTCATTTGAAAGAAAAAAATAAATGTTTTCTAATTATGCAAACAAATAAAGGAAACGTCTAGCGAAGCGGACGGGGTAACGCTAGTATATAATATATTTGAGAAATCATTTTTTTTGGAAGGGTTGGAACGGTTGGAATATGGAGACTACGTTGAAAAATAAATTCAATTTTGAGAAAAAAAAACAAGTATTTCATTTCAAAGTTACTGACTTATCGAACAGCTACGTATGTATTGCCCCTACAAATACTGCTTTGCCAGACATAACTCTTTATTTAAAATTGATTTTTATTATTTTCTTCTTTTTTTTTACACAACTACATATTTACAATACTTTGAGTTCATCTTTCATTTTAATTATTTTTATTTATTGTTTCATTAGTAATACTGCGATAGTATTGCTTTTCTTTTCGCATAATAACAACATCTTAACGAGAGAGAAGAGAGAAAGATAGAAAGACAGGGAGTAACATTTTAATGATTATATCTGCAACATAATTAAGAATACATCGTAAATGGAATAAATGAATTAAACATGTTTGTGTTGTTGGTGTTGTTTTTCTATAACTTTAGGCCGAATGTTTGTTATCACAGAGTTATTAGTATTTAAGACTTTATTTTTTTGTTCACTTATTCTTATCTGCTAGTATTATGCTTACTTGCTTTCACGATTCTCTATCGTTGTTAATACTTATTTCTAGAGATTCATTTTATGTTTAGTCCTTAATGCCTAAATATTGTTCTTTTCTCAGTTGAACTGTCTTTTGTTTGAAAAACGACGACAAATAATAATAAGAAAAAAATATTGGAATAAACAAAATGGCACCTGTTCTAGGATTATCTTACAATTCTAAGTATTATCTTACCATTACCATTAATATTAACAATTTAACATTTTTCTGATCACTTTTTTCATTTTCTTTTTATTTAAGAGTGTCCTGAGGGATTTAGAAGAAGAATGAACGATTAGAAAGTGACTGTGAGGGTGTTATTGGGAGTTACACTAAATAAAGCATAGAATACAATTTTGCAAGGAGGGGGATTTTTTCCAAGCATTTGTTGTGCTGCGCTGCTTTCTGTGATAAATAAAACCATGTGCTCTATATTGGGAATGTATGTATGTTTAACGCTTTTGCAACGGAATTCATGAGGACTAAAGAGAGCTACGAATGTAAGATTATACATACATACATTATATATTATATATTATATGCAAAATATACTAGCAATGCATACACCAATCCACGTCAAAGCATTTTTGTTTTTCGACGATTATACTGTATTTATAGTGTTATGGCTGACAACTCGCATAAGTTATTGCAAAATCGTTTTGTCATTTAGAATACTACTACAACTTTATCTCGTCGACAAACGACAACGGATCGGGATTACTTCGGTAAAAAGTTTCGGAGAATTACGTTTTTTTTTTTTTTATAAAAAATGAGACCCAAATCCCAGGTCGTTTCGGTTTATTCTACTATCGTACTGGTTGGAAAAACTTCGATGGTATTTGTTCTGCTTTCATACTCGGGTAACTGATGGATACCGTTCTCGGCCCGGACTTGAGCCTGTGTACATCGATTAACAAGCAAACACACTAGGCACCATTGCCACCCTTTCCAGAGAATGATACAATGAGGAGGGGTGAACAGCAGCGAGGGTCTTAATAGCCATACCAGAACGAGGTAGACAATCATTTCTGAGATCGGAATGAAGAGTAAATAAAAGTGCCAACGCAGGGTTTAATCAAAAGAAATAGTAATAACAATGAAAACCTAAACGAAATCGACTGTGATTCGTAAAATATGATCGAATATTCTCCTACCGCAAATCTCGAAGGAAATCAATGATGTACAGTGGACGTCCAGTATAACGAACACGGATTTAACTTATGTACATCTTCTTCTTCTTCCCATATCAGCAAGGTTATGATCTGGAAACAAGGAATCATAACCATCCCACTTCACTGCATTTCTACTTGTCCGCCTATGGTTCGCCTTAACATTAACGTATGTGCATCAACGTCTCTAAAAATAACGAACGCTTCCATTAAAATATTTTCCACGATATAACATACAACGAGTTAACAAGAACATATTTGTTGCATAGCGTATTTATACTGGACGTCCGCTGTATTCAAATAGATTAGGTTGATAAGAGGATGTGCATCTAAAGCATCTGAACCTTCTCTCTAGAAAGGGTTTTAAATTCTTTTACTTCAAAGATTGTCAGGAAGTCTGGAACGAAATGAACTCCTCGCCGCATATTTACATACGCTTTTAAAAGAGATTCATCGAGAAAAAATGTAAGGGGGACATACACGCTCTTCAAATATCTCATGTAGTGTCTTTTCCGTCACAGCAAATAGTTTTAGACCAATGACAAGGCAAATTTAATCAGAACAATGGCGATAAAACCTAATATATGCGTATAAACCATTAAGAGGATTTCGTGTAAAAAAGAAAAGTACATTGTTGAGTAAACCGATATTAGAATCAGTAAATCGCTAAGTAGCCACATAAGTCATTGATTTAGCCAAAAGAATCATGACCGATCAGATGCTGAACACCGCTAGGACCAACAGTAATCCAACTGTAACAACCAACAAGTAATCTTCGGCGATAATCATCGTTGCTCAAGTCAATGATCGTCGCTAAAAGAAGCAATCATCTCAGATAGAAATCTAAACGGAGCACTTCGAGAAATACGTACTTCACGTAAGAAAAAAACCAAAACGTGCCTGCTAAGCATCTTTGCGCACTAAGTAGTTACCCATTTTAGATATATGAAGGATGATGATGGACAATGCTCGCTACTCTATAAAGGCCTCACCGAGACCTTTGATGTCAAAATGGATTTAAAGAAGACGCGCTCATGCTCCACCAATATATCAAAAGTCTGTGCAACTACTTGCGTACGCCGACGATATTGATAGAATTGGAAAAACTCAACAGGTTGTCATCGGTGCGTTTGCAAAAACGGTCAAAATTAGTTTCACGATGAACGAGAGCATAACCAAGTATACATATGCTGTGAACAAGAAAAGACACTCAACATCGATGAGTCGGACAAAACGTAACAATGAGCAGCTACAACTTCGAGGTACGGATAGAGACTTTGTCTACCTTGGCTTTACAATTCAGCCAATGGCTGTTTCTTTGAGCTGAAAAAGCAATTTGGCAATAAAGCCCTGTCCCGAAGAACTAAGGCGACCCTAATCATTCCAGTACTACTTTATGGCGCTGAAGCATGAACTTTATTGAAGACGGATGACTTTGGCTTTGGAGGAGAAGATTCAATGACGAACTATACGAGCTGTACAGCGACATTGACCTTGTCGAAAAACGGATATACTAAAACTATCAGTTATGTAAATAGACCTCCTCATGCATGCTACATGACCAACAGTGAGAGGCAACTAGATCAAGAATACTTGCTACATTGGTATAGGGCTACATGTTCATATAATAGAATTACATGTGCACTACTCACGTGACAATCTTAAGATGTGTCTTGAGTTCTTAAGCTGACTAAAGTGTTTGTTTCTTGATTTTATTCTTGGTACTGTTTTTTTTTTTTTTTTTTTTTTAAACACTGATTTTTGGTTAGTTGAGGTTTATGACTGCTTATGACGAAAATTCGTACACTCAGTAGTTGTAAGAGCTGTCTAGACCAGGAAATAGTTTTAGACTAATGGGTGAAATTACAATACATGCCAGGTGAATGTGTAATGAAAACACAGCTGGACGTTGCTTATTAATAATACAACTCATTCGTTTGTTTGAGTTTCTGGCTTATAACCTAAAGGATGGAAGTGCATTAGTAGTGAATGACCTACAAACCACATCGGGACACTCTTACATGACAATTAAACCAACCCAGTGATCTCCATCAAAACCAGTCACTCTTCACTCTTTGTTTGGACGATTTTCTTACGACTCTGATGAATCGATGGAATATCCTTTTTCGAGTATTTACTTCTGCCCAAATGCGAAAGAAGTCCTCCTCCGCTTGGGGTACTTCCACTATTTGGTACTCTCTTGGCATCAAAATTCTGTTGTTTCTTACTAACTGTTGAACTATCCAATGGAATGTTATTGTAATTCTGTCGTTGAGTCTTCTGTTCTATGAGCTTCACATTCAGCTGACGAACATTCTCTGGTGATAGAATAGACACACGATTTGTACGATTCATATTGACCTTTGCGAGACTCTCATTCTTTTCGATCGGCAACGCTGCGGACTTCTTCTTTTGGTCGGATTTCCGCAAACCAAATCGACTGCTGAATGACAACTCTTTACTAGGAGAAGCAGATCGATTCTCTGACTTCTTCCATATAGATTTACTTTTAACCTCTTCACCAGTGGCAGCTGGGGTCATCTTTTTTCTTAAGTAACTGAAGCGCTTTTCGGGCGGCTTCTCCGGAATGGAAAAGTCTGGCTTAGGAGTCTTCTGTGTACATTCTGTTGGTGAGGAGAGATTCTCATCCGAATCGGCTGATTTCAAAGCAGTTTGTGTGGAAAATTTGTGCCGCCCAAAGATGGGAGTCTCATTCACTCGATAGACCTTTGAGTCCACTTTGTGCCTATTGTACATTTTGAGAGGCGACTTGTCCCTCGCCTCTCGATCTTTGAAGAACGTTTTCATTGAGTTTTGTGATTTTGTGATATTATGGCGACTGGCCTCGTCCAGCGTCTCGAATTTTGACTTGCATAGATTCAATTTAGCTCGGATGTCATCCAATGCCGATTGATATGACTTTTGGGCTGCGGTCTTTTGTACTTGAACCTTTGTGGGAACGGCTGCTTCAGCGCTTTCATTGCCATTCTCCTCCAATTGCTGGATCTGCTTATGGCAAGTAGTTTCCGTATTGTTGTTAATTGTTTGCGTAGTGGCAGTAGTAGTATCAGGAGGAGGTACCCACAAATTGGCCTCAATGTAATCCAAACTAGTGTCACAACTGGTGTCATAGCTATCGGAACACTCAGTCAAGTCTTTAACATTATTCAGGGTCAAACTGCCATCGCCTTCATTACGAATCAAAAATCCCTTTTCACCAATCATCTGACTCTTGTATTTTGACCGCTTCAGGAGAGTCTTATCATCCTCCAGAGCACACCTCACTGCTTCCAGAACCTTATCTGTCATCGGACTACACTTGAACGCCGGAATACACTGTCTCTCTCGTTCTTCCTCGACATCAGAGTCCCGCTGAGAAAATCTATGCGGTTGAATGCAATGTTGTCCTTGGAGCAACTTCTGCTGACGACGTGCACGTATACTGCCACGAATTCTTTCGCCATTCGGTGAGAAATCTTTACCCAAGTGAGGCGATTTGGGTATATCCTTTGGCAAGAACATTGGCTGTGGTATAGCGGTGTCTTGTTCGCATGATTCCGCTTTGAATTTGTCACACTCATCATGGACTTTTTTCTCCGCTAATAAATTGTCACTGCTAAGATTCGATTTAGGTGATAGCAGTCCATCTGGCGTTGATGTTTGACTGGAATCACGTGAGGCTTGCATTTTAAAATGATCCACTTCGTATACCAAATCGGTAGGTATTGGATGGCCAGAGGAAGTGTGCCGGTATAAGCGTTGAAGCCACACTTCGAGGACTTCAAATGGTGGGCTAGAGGAAAAAAAAGTCGATTAGATAAAAAAATAATGAATAATTAGCAAATATTAAGGAGAAATAGAAATAAAGCGCAGGAAATTATCATGACACACCTCACAGGAGTAATAGGCGCAGTTTAGCACTTTGGTATATACAAGTTTTTGAAAGTAGTAAAATGGATGCTAAAACAGAGGTAGGAATGAACAACATCACACATAAGCACCACTAAAGGCTGACTACAAGGAGGAATTCTCTCTCAACTAATGTTGCCTAGTCATAGATGATCTACTGCACAAACTGGCAGATGTCTGCACAAACCGCGAATGGTACCCCGATGATATAGTCATTATTGCTGGGAAAAATTTTAAGAAACATTTTACAATATGATTCAAATGTATTCAACGGTAGGACTTAGAGTAACGCCAACCAAATCCACGGTGGAACCCTTTACTAATAAAATGAATTAACAACACTTGCAACCAATCTTACTGAAAGGAATCAGAGTCGGCCCGCAAAAGCAGGTCAAGTACCTACTATCTACTCTATATAGTAAACTTCCTTGGAAGGAACATGTAGAAATTGTGGAAACAAAGTTCACTTGAGTACGGATGTTGTGCAGGAACATGGGACTCGGAAACCACAACCAGAAATGCTGCAAGACAAGACAAGACAGCGTTGGCAAAAATCGTCTTCGTATTCTGACAGGCATGCTAAAAGGCCACTGTAAACTCAAGAAGCATCTTAGGAAACGTTTGTCTTAAAATATAGGCTTCCAAAAGAAGACATCACCTTCTTTTATGAATAAGTTCTTCACATTCTATGAGGAATGTGGTGTTTCTTCGAATCTGCAGTGACCATTTTCTTCTTTACCCAGCATCTACCTTCGCTGGATCCACTTCAGATACTTCGGTTCACCAAAGCAGTTGAACTAGAAGAGGTGCTCTAACTCGAGTCAAAAATACGAATTCGCAATCAAACAGTATAAATTTAAATCACAATAAGTTCGGGCCCGTTTCTTCGTCAAGTTGGTCTAATCAATAACACACGATTACAGGAAATAATGGCAGATCAGATACAGAATAAGCTAAGTTCATACTAAGTCCATTTAACGGCAGAATTGGTATTAAATACGTGTAAGATCTTAATTAAAGTAAAGACAAGAGACCAACCATCGTAGCAATAAATCAGACAATCAAGACTCACGGTCTTGCGTCAATCGGAAATTTATAAAAACTTGTGATTGAATCACATGGATAAATAAATAATTTACAAACCGCTTATCGGGATTCAGGTCACAGCACAAGAAAGCAATCTTGTAGAATGTCTCCGGGCACTGATGGCAGAATTTCTCTCTAAAAAGTTGAGTATTCAGCCCGAAATCCGATGTCCTTGGGAGGTAATCGGGATCAGCTTGAACACGTCCAATTATCTGCATATAAATGGAGCGCAATAAATACTTTTTCTAATGCAGCCCCCATTGACACCAACTCTTACCTCACACAATATAATTCCAAATGAAAAAATGTCCACTCTCTCATCGTACTTATTGCCCTTCATCATCTCTGGAGCCATCCAATAGGGATTCCCCACCACGGTATACCTCTGCCTTCTCTGACGACTGCGATTCCTTCCAATCGTTCCGGTTTTCCCACCCTTTCCAGCACATCGATCCAACGTGCTATACATGGGCGATGTGATTATCCTTGCCAATCCAAAGTCTGCGACAATCACGGACTTATCCTCTCTCACAAGGCAATTGAGTGAATTCAAATCGCGATGAATTATATTCATCGAATGCAGGTAGCTCATTCCACATGCAATATCCTTGGCAAACGATATTCTCTGCTCCCATCGGAGCGGACATCCCGAGTCGTGTATTAGCTCTTTCAAGGATCCACCCGCAATAAATTCAGTCACTAAATGTAACTTTTTCTCTTTGTACAAAACTCCAATGAATTTCAAAACATTCTGATGGTTCAACGATCGAAGGACAGCTACTTCTTTCAAAAAATTACGTTGCGCCTCCTCATCCACGCGATAGAGCTCTTTTAACACCATCACCTCCTTAGTCACTCGGTGGGTAACTTTGAAAACCTGACCAAAGAAACCTTTTCCAAGGAGTTCGCCCTGCACCAAGTCCGATGCTCGGAAGATACGCTGTGGATTTGGTTCAATTCGGAAGGATTTGGTTCTCGACAAATCATAGAGTTCATTGTTTGGTGGATGATTCTCATCTAACAATTTCGACATGCTGGAACTTCGCTCTTTTTGATTTAGACTACATGAACTTGTTATGGTTGGTACACACTCCCCTGGACTTGCATGACACACTGGAATGAGATTGTTCTTCTTATTTCGCAATAGACGAGTTTTCAGACCACTCATGTAGCCCTCATCTTTCTTTTGGAACAGACGATCTTTATCTTCTTTTGTGAGGCGTGGTGAATCGGATTTGATTGGCGCCTGTAGATACTTTAGCCGTTGTGCCTCATAGTCGCTATTACTGCGACTTAAATCATGGGGATCATGTTCCACAGTCAGTTGGAGTATCTTATCTGTACTACGAATGAGGTTGTCAATATGCTCGATCGAAGTGTTACGTACTGGTGTGCCATTCACTTCGAGGATGCGATCGCCAATTTGAACGTTTCCTATTTCCGGATGTAAATCGATTCTGAAAGTTCAATGAAGGTATTATTAGACGACATGATGATGAAAATGTTGATATTTCTAGATAAATAAATCAAAGGGTGAATGAGGAACCAAAAATTGTGCGCAAATCAAAACCAAACGCATGCACAAAATAAAAACGAAAGACGTTAGAATGATTAGAAATGTACCTATAGAATCCATAGCAGGTATCTCTCGCTGATGTTATCAAGGAGAAAACATATTTCCCCACTTGGCCCAATATCCTACAAATAAAACTTAACATCAAAGAGAAAAGAAAAACGTATTTATTCAAGCACTTGTAGTAGTTGCAGTTCTGTAAGTGTCAAAGGTGTGTATCTTTTGTTTGATTGTGTATATACGTAAATCGGATGCCAATTGTCAGGAACAATTGCTTCTTCTGAATCAAACCTACAAAGAACTACTACTGCTAAGAGGGACCAAACGCTAAAAATTGCTTTTCATTGATATAGATTCCTTTAAAGCCTTGTGTCCAACCGATCCAGTCTGATGTCATCCATCGAAGAGTAACGACAATTAGAAAAGAAGTGTGACGACAGTTCGGAATCATCTTCATAAATACAAAACGAAGCTTGGATTCAAGAAACCTTTTCTTGAGGTACTGAGTAAGACAGAAGATTGCCACCAAGGAGAAGAGCTGTTTGTAAAATATTCGCCGCATATTATTTTGACCTTAAGTCTCCCCAAGGCCTGTTATTGCAAAAAAAAAAATAAAAAGATTTTGTATCTCTTTCTATCTCTTTAATACTCGATGTTATTTCCATAACAGTCTTTCTTCGATGCAATTCTGGTCAGACATGAACAGAAAAACAAATAGACTAAGATTAATAGGTGGAAAAATGTCACCTCTACAATTGGAGAAACTGCTTGATAGGAAGACGTGCCAGAAGGAAGAGAGAAGGGAGAGGAGACGTTAGCGCAACTTCTGCACACTTGTCCTGCCTTTGGTTAATCGGATATCCGGCAGACTCAGCTTCAAACATGAAATTCTGTGCCAGCGCAGGCTACGGCGTCGTTCCTGCATAATTTTCTGTGTTTGAAACCCTGCGTGCTACAGTTTGCGGTCTCATTTACTATCATCTCGACATTATCTTCTTAATTCAGTATCCGTTTGACTATTATGTGCTGTAACATGTAACTAGCTGAGAAGTCGCTAACAGAACACTATTCTAGGGAGTTATATAAAAAATAACATCTACGAATTGAAACAATGGTATAATGCAGCTAAAAACACTTTGCATAGAAGTCAAAGAGACTCTTAAAGTTCTTTATTTAAAGTTTGTGAAGTTTAAGTATGTTAAGGTAAAGGAAGAGTCAAAAATACAAATCGTCTGCAGATGCCTGAAATGAAATGTTCTTTATGGTAATTGCAAACTAAAAAGTCATCTATATCTTCCCAACTTCGAGTTGAGAATAATGAATTTCAAATCTGGGAAAGTCAATATACAGTTGAGAACAATCAATTTTAAGTTGATCTCAAGTCCCTAGCTGTTGAAATTGACAAGATATAAACATTTAAGCAGCTCAAGAACGATTAATTACATGTGTCAACATATTGCAAATATCGTAGTTTAAGATGTGAGGTCGATGTATTATAAAAAGTCGCAAATTCGAATGGATTCTCTGTCAAACAAAGAAAACCGAGATTCTATAATAAGGTCGTCAAGTTTCCTCTTCGTTCTTTCAAAAACTGTGACCTGCTACGACATGTTTCATTGCATTTACAAATGTTTAGCTGTTTAGTGTATTGGTTGCCACTTTCTAGCTGATGTACCCATAACTAGTTCTGGTTTGAGGCAATCACGACGTAACGCCAAATCGAGCTGCTGTTTGAACGAGTCTTTCTTGTACTGTTTCCACCGTCTTTTTACACCCGCACACAAAAAGAAAGCGAATGCAATCAAAAAAGAGTCTCGTTGTTCAATAAACGCCTTGCCGGTCGACATTTTTCAATTCCTCAGTCATGTTTCCCCTGCGAATAACGTGACACGTTGTTCCATCAATGTTTGGCTTGACAATAGGTAAGGTTAGCAAGAAAGTTTTTCCATGAAACTTGGTTTCAATTGTTTACGTATTGTTCCCTCACTTCCAATGTCGAAATATCCTGGGTCCTGGTAAAATCTCAGTTTCGCAGTTATATCGTTAAGTTCATCGGGAATTCCCTTTGACCCTTTGTAGACAAATCCAAATTTCTTTAGATAGGTTTTCTACGATGCTGTGTGATCCCACATCCTTTCGCAATCCTTATGGTGGCGAGAACCGACTCGTCTTCAGCAGTGATCCGCAGGACATCATCATCCATGTCTGCACAAGCAAGTTTAGCATTCATATTACCGGAACTGAGCTTAGTGAACCGTCTTTGGAAGGTACGAACATTCACAGAACATTGTCGAAAAACTCTGCAGACATTTTTATGGCCCAGAGAGGCATTATTACTGCGCTGGAACTCATGGCGGAAATGTTTTCTGACCCGGGTCATTTAAATAAGAATAAGGCGACAAGGACAGGTTAAAATTACGCTATAACTCTCCTCATTCGCAAGAGAGACACCGACAGAAAGACAAGTTCAAATAGAAAAACTACCAAACTTTCTTTTGAACCTAAGTTTATCAGGAATACTCATACACGTAAATGAACAACAAAAGCATAGCTCAGTGATGATTCGTGATTGATACAATACGAGTTAGAGCCAGCATCGTTAGCTCCTTCATTTGCTGCGTTTACCTTGGCAAAGCACCATATCTCCAAGCCAAGATGCTCATATTTATTTAACACAAAGCATAGATTGACTGACTGTTGCCTTCCTACAGGCCCCTTTCGTTGACATTTTCCGTTCGCTTTCTCCAAAGACAATCGTCGTCATTCGAAATCGATTTAGACATCATTAGTGTGAAATGTGTGTGTTTTGTGAATTTCCGTCTCGTCTCGCATATACGTACAATTGTACCCCAGTGTGGTACAATAAATCATCACAACTGCGACCTAATCTGCCTACCGAACCGTGCACGAGGTCATTACTTAATCACATAGCCCTATGCCATCTCACCGCCAGTGATCTCACTCCACACTATGTGTTCTTATGTTAGTTATGTTAGTCATGTGTGTTTATGCGGAAAACAAAACAAAAACTATTCAACCAACTTACTCTGATATTCGGACGGCACGACAACACACTCCATCGCCGCTGAGAAACTCCTCACTACTGTTCTCATCGTCCGTCGTCAGACGCAACATAGACTTGGACGCACTCGTCCAGGGGATTTTTATCAGCCGAATCGAATGTAGCGGCTGGTTGATGCATGAATCAGCCAGCGATTGCTGCTGCTGTTGCGGCTGCATGCACTGCTGGCCATAGACCTGCGTCTTATAACACTGCCCGCAAAACAATTTTGACCGCTCAATCAACGCATACGCATCGCCGTCCCCTATATACGTGCCGCAGAACTCACACGAGAAGCACTCCGGATGGAACTTATGATCGCCCGCAACCATCACCGGGCCAGTTATTATGGTGCTGCACTGCTGACATGACTGTCCGAACTGCGTCCAATAGTCGTCCTTGCAGAATAGCAAGCCGTTCCTCTCGAAATACCAACTCGATAACTGATCGTCGCATACCGAGCAGCGAAAGCACTCACAATGCCATTGTTGCCCCAAGGCCGTCTTGTACTCGTACTCGCTTATCTGATTCAGGCAGCCCGAGCATAGGATCTCCTCCGCCCCAGCAGAAGACTTATCTGCAAGCAACAATGAGAAACACAACCCAATTAGCTCCACCAAATGTGACACACTCCCCCCCGCCAATGGTTGAGCAAATGCAGTTCTCAGAAGCGCATATATGTAAGTAAAGCCAAAGTATTGTTGCCGTCATCCCACACGCATGTTAGGAAAAAGCCCCATTTCAGACCCAATTGGGTCTCGAAGCACCCCACTTTTTAGCCAATTCGAAGCCCCGCACGCGAAATATTACACTTTTGTCATTTCCCGAGGGCTCCGACGGCTGGTACTTACCACATTTTGGGATTCCTTCCATAGCTACATTATTTTGTGAGCGGAATGTGTACTAAATCTCTACAGACTGAGACTGGCTGCTGCTGCTAATGATGTCGACGACGGTGATGATGACGGTGATGGTGGTGCCGATGACAGTTTGGTGGTAGTGGTGCCAGTAAACACTTGAAAAACTGATGGGATTTTGTACATTGAGCAAATTTTATTGAGCACTTGGTTTGGGGACGGTGTCCCGAGTATTTATTTCTTATTTATGCACCTGCAGACGCGGAATGCATGATCAGAAGTTTTGAAAACAATTTTCGTGTTTGTCTAGCTCATATTTATGCTGCAGGAATTTAGTGGGAATAAAACGTTGGCAGGTTGAGGAGCACGTGACGTAACGTTAATTTTATGGCGTTCCATGCATAAATACCGAGTGACAGGTCTTTTTATTAAGAGAGTTGCCATGAACTGTTTTTTTTCGCATTTTTTCCCAATTATACGCCGAAGGAGAATCGCAAATATGGTATTAGCTGTCAAGGAAAAAATTCAAGAACGATTGATTGAGGATTGTTGTCAATCATTGGTTAACTTTACTCCTATTCAAACGTAACGTACGCCATTGGTTCACAGCTGGAAAAATAGAAAATATCTTTATTTATTTGACATTGCTATGGAGTATTAGTAATTAGCGTCTTTAGAAGGTAATGTTGGAAACACTGATTCCAAGAGCTGACTTCTGTTTTTATTCCCTAGCAATAGAAAACAATATTTGGTCTTTTTTTATATTTTGGAAAGCTTCTTAAGATTATTAATTACTTTTTGGGGAATCATGTGCACAGAAATATCTCCACTTCTATACGAATTGCATTGTGGAACACCGCAATGCCGTATCGCTATGGTGCGGCTGCATTACAGTTGCGATGTAGATGCGGACCCGCTGCGGTGCCACTGTAGTGAGTCTGCGGTGTCACTGCATTGCCGATGCGGTGCCGCTGTGGTGCATAACTCATCCATAGAGTTGCCTCAATTAATCTGAAGATTCACTGCACATCTAGTATTTTCGAAAATATTTCGAAGGTTCTTGCATTTTATATAAATACAGGAAGTGACAAATAGACACATTCAACACATTTTTAAAAAAAATGGTAATTCACCATCTTGGGGCATCCGTCATACTAGGTCATATTGCTTGTCATATTCTACTCGTCAATTCCTTTCAGTTGATATCCATATCAAGGGGATTGTGAAGAAAGAAAGAAAAAACCCACCATTTCGGATTTAGAATGATATTAGGCATTGTCACTGGACTTATTAAAAGGAGTCCTTATTTTGATTGCAAAATTTGTAGCAGACCTAGAGACAACAAAACAAGTTCAAGGCTTTTCATGCCGGACCGACCCTCCAACCCAGCGGTACCCGCCCTTCCCCGTTGATCACCCATCATCCGCTGAAGACTTAAACGCTACCGTCTGAACCAGTTGATAATGATGCTCAAACTGATACAAATACCTAAGTATCCTCTAATCTGATACTCCGCCTCAATGAAAGGGGCTTCGACATTGCCCTCATCCAAGAACCTTGGACAAGAGATGACATCGTCGCAGGACTGGGGATTCCAGGAAACACGTTGTACTACGCAAAGGATGTATGTAAAATCCGAGTTGTATTCTTGGTAAAACCTACCTAAATCTAACTTTTCTTCCCCACCATAGCACAAACGATCTGGCAGTAACGCTGCTAAATCAAAAAACACCACCATCTATCTGGCGTCAAGATACCTACCCTACGAAGACCCCGGGTCTGCTCCATCCAAGGAAGTGGAAGAACCGATAGAGGAAGCAAGAAGGAGAAGAGAAGGTATCATACTGGGGTGCGACACCAATGCGAACTATGGTTTATGGGGCAGTACCGATACTAACTCCCGAGGTAGGTCCATTTTCGAGTATTTAGTATGCATCGACCTAGTAGTTTGCAATAGAGGAAATAGTCTTACTTTTATTACTAAAACCGGGCAAGAGGTGCTTAATGTCACCTTTGCTTCTCAAAACATTAACCCTGCGATTTCCAACTGTACTGTATCCGACAGTCATTCGTTTTCAGATGGTATCTGGAGTACAAACTGGAAATTTGTTACAATACAGCACCCTCAGTCTTCCGCAATCGACGGAAAACCGACTGGTCCAAACACAATGAATCCCTCTCTACTAAACAATTGGAATTAGATAAACTTAACACCATTCGTACTTCTGCTCTTAATACAACGAATCCTGTTCTAAAACAAGAAGGAAGGTAGGCAATCGTCCGCCAAAATGGAATGCAGATCTTGACAACCTCCTCTGCATAAGCAGAAAAACTATAACAAAGCCAAACTAACAAGGCTACCTCTGGACTGGCAGATCTACAAAGAAAGCCTAAAGAACTTCAAAGTAGAGGTTCGGAAGGCCAGACACCACTCAATCCTCTAGAATGCGAAAATTTCTCTCCAAAACACCAACCGTACCAAATGTCCTCATAAATCCCAGTGAATCCTGGACAGAATCTGGACCAACACATGCTAAAGATCAGGGTAATAACAGCGTCTTTTGAAAGCAGCACTGTGAAACGACGTGGACATCGAGGCACCCCGCAAGGGGGTGTACTGTCTCCACTACTATGGAATCCAGTGCTCAACGAAGCCCTTCTGAAAATAGAAAAAAACTCGATACAAGGTTATTGCCTACTCTGATGATGTCGCTATCCTAATAACAGGCAAATACCCGCAGACCCCGGATGATATCATGCAGTCTGCTCTTGGTGAACTGCTCAGATGGACCGACAAATGCAGCTTTTCCGTTATCCCAACGAAGACTAAACTAATTCTATTTACAAGAAACATTAACTCCCTGACTCCACCTAAAATAAGAGGATCCACTCTCAAACTTTCAAATGGTGCCAGCAATTTAGGCCTAAAGCTTGACCGCAAGCTAATTTGGGAATAGAATGTCGTTCAACATGCCAAAAAATCGCTGGCTGCCCTATACATTTGCAAGAAAGCAGCAGACTCCACTTGGGGCCGATAACCAAGCATTAGCACTGGCTTTATACGTCGGTAATAAAACCGATTCTTATGTATGGAGTGCTGGTATAGTGGCCCGCCCTGAAGGAAAAGTCCAACCTATCCATAACGGAAAAAATCAGCGGGTAATATGTCTCAGCATTACCGATGCTCTGAATATGACAGAACTGAGTGGACGCAACGCGTTATCCTATACACGAATCGCTGTCCATTTTCTCGGACAGGTCCAAAATCAGGATGAAGTCGATTCCGGAATCTTCTCAGAAGACCTGGACATACACCTCTCTTTTAACCTTCCAAACAATTGCACCATTTTTCAAGCCGATGTTACCGCAGTTTGCCAAGCCGCTGACTGGCTAGCGGCTAACACACTATCAACATCGGATATTTTTATTTACGTCGATAGTCAGACAGCCATCAAATCCCTTACATCCAGCGCTACGAGATCTAAGGCATTGAAAGACTGCCGCGTATCTATTAACGAGATAGCTGGTCAGTACAACCTCACCTTTTGCTGGGGTCCACCAGGCCACTGTGACATATCGGGGAATTTTTTTTTTTTTTTTTTTCCGAGGGTAGGTGAAAATCTTCAAGAAGACACTATGAGGATCGACAGCGCGTGCTCATAGTAGTGTGGGATTCTTACCCACTAAAAAACCTCCCTTCAAAACAGACTTGTTTTCATTTTTTACTACAACTAAGTATTTTACTTATCAAGTAGTTTTCATTTCACGAAATAATGACGTTTTGCAGGTGCCTTCCCATTAGAATTTCCTGCTAGTTCCGCAGGTTTGACGCGGTTACTTATCGCGCTAAGTCTAAAGGTTTGGTTTTTTGTAGACGGCGCAGTAAAGTTCTTTCTTCCAAAACTTGGAGGACTGTAATATTTACGTGACTTTCTAGTCGACTTTTATGCTTTCTCGCGTAGTTTTTGATTTCGTCTTCTATAGTTTTAATGCCAAGATCTCTATGGATATCGCTGTTTCTGATATACCACGGCGCATTAATAATACCTCTTAGTACTTTGTTCTCAAAAGTTTGTAAAATTTTAATATTACTTATTTTGATACAACCCCAGAGTTGTATACCATATGTCCATACGGGCTTTAGCACTTGCTTATATAAAAGTAGTTTGTTCTCTATATTAAGCTTGGAATATTTTCCAAGTAACCAATACATTTCTCTATATTTATTACCTAGTTCTTTGCGTTTTTTCTTAACGTGCGTTTTCCATTTCAGCTTTGCATCAAGTGTCAATCCAAGATACTTAGCCTCGTTTGCAAACGGAATTTGAACCGAGTGTTAGCAAAATAAAAATAAACCAAATAAATGAAAAGCCGACTCTTACTATTACTTCTATAATTCAGTGTTTTATTTTCTAAAACGAGTGGTTCACAAGACTATCGGAAAACTACTGCAAACTACGATCGACCAAACCTCGACAAAAACCAAAAACGCAATGCCGTTCCACTCTTTCTCCATCTCCTTTTTCCTTCTTCGCTCTTCTTTTTAGTTTTGCCTTTTAGTTCTGTTTGATTCCCTAACATTCGGCCATCCTACTAACTAATTCGTCCTCGAATTTACGTTATAACAAAAAAAGTTCGATCAGAGTCATCTTTAATTCGAATGATGCTCTGAAATTAGACAAAAGAACATTAATAAATTCATGGTTTTTAATACAAATTATAATCCGAATGCTTAGTAGGAGGCTTCCGACTTCGGACTGGTCTAGACTCCGATGGTCTGATGGGCAATTGATCTCTTGCGGTTGAACTGTCCTCATTCACAACTTCGTTGTTAAAATATAAAGGGTCCTGCTCCTCCCCCTCTCCATCTGGCTCATATTGCAGCTCCTCATCACACTGCGGTTCCTCATACAGCTCATCTTGTGATGCTGGCTTCCACAGCTTAAGTTGGCTTACGTGTGCTGTTGCTGCATATCTTCTTCCTAACGTGTTTGCTCTCAGACTCGCTACTCCATACGTATCGTTTGGCATAACTCGGTTGATTACAAGAGGTCCTTTATTTTTCGGATGTAGTTTAGTTGACTGACCTGTGGCCTGAGGTGTTGTATTCATGAACACAATATCTCCCACGTCGAATTGTACGTTCAATCTCCGGCCTCGGTCAAAACGATCTTTAAACCTTTTCTGCTCCGATATTATTCGTCCAATGGCCTCCTGTTGCAAAATTTCGGGTCGCCGATAGCGAGTACTCTCTTCCGGAACAGTCAGCATTCTAAGGGGTCCTTCGTCAAATCTTGGCACATATCCATACAGAAGCTCGAACGGGGTCCTTCCTGTAGTTTTGTTATCACTGTTGTTGAGATCTCTTGCGACGGTTTTCAGTTTCTTATCCCAATCTTTTCCTTCCTTTACCGGATCTAAAGTAGCTGCAAGGGTAGGTATAAGAGTGCGATTCACCCTCTCTACTTGGCCGTTTGCTTGCGCATGCCTCGGTGAATTCAGGGTATGTTGAATCCCATGTTTCTGACAAAACTGGTCGAATTTCATGGAAGTGAAGCATGAACCTCGATCCGTGATGATCCGCTCGGGTGCACCAAATTCGATGACAAAATCTTCCATCTTTCGCACGACGTTTTCTGCATTGGTGTTTCGCACAGCTTCCAGTCTTACATATTTTGTTAAGTTACAAATCATTACTAGGATATAATTGTTTCCCTTCGAACTTGTTATAAACGGGCCTAAGTGATCTAAATGTAGCACGGCAAACGGTCTCGACGCTGGTGGTATTGGATGAAGTTCTGCCGCTGGTTTTACTGTTTGAGTTTTAGTTATCATACAGTGCAAGCATGCACCTATGTGTTGCTTTACATATCGCCTCATCTTAGGGCAGAAGTAATACTTTTTCATTTTTGCTAGTGTACGGTCTGGACCAAAATGACCTTGTAGATCGTGGAATCTGATTGACATAGCTTTTCTTATGTTCCTTGGTATAACAAACTTTTTTTGGCCGTCCTCGTTCTTATAAAGTATATCCTCTTCAAGTAAATAATCCTTTACTAACCCTTTTTCGTAGGAATTGTACCTGTCTGGCTGTTTTTCGCGGAGTATCCGAATTTTCTTCTGCAGCTCTTCGTCTTGGGATTGATACATCAGCACTTCATCTTCGTTTGTACATATTATGAATAAACTGGCTCTTCCATCTAGGCTATCCAATGATGCTGCTTCCTCCGTCGGCGCACGGCTAAGTGCATCAACATGCTGCAACTTCGAGCCTGCACGATGTTCTATCGAGAAGTCAAATTCACACAGCGAATTATACCAACGGCATATTTGAGGATTTCGCGTCTTTTTTGCATTTAAATATATTAACGCTTGGCAATCGGTTATTATGACAAACTTGATGTTAATTAGCAAAAATCTAAGCCGATTGCATGCCCAGACAATAGACAAAAGTTCAAGCTTGCTTGAATGGTATGACTTTTCAGGTTCCGTTGTGCGACGACTTATAGCATAAACCAAATGCATTTGGTTGTCTTCTCCTCGCTGAAACAACATTGCTGCTAGCCCTTGGCTGCTGGCATCCGAGTGTAACTCCGTATGCTTGCCTGGATCAAATAACTTCAGAATCGGATTGCTGGTCAGTGTACGTTTTAGTCCCTCAAACGCTTCATTTGCCATCTTACTCCACTCAAATTTTGCCTTACCCTTCAGAAGATGATATAAAGGTGCCGCTCGCCAAGCAAATTTTTCCACAAAGCGTCTAAAGAAGCCGGCCAAACCCAAAAATCGCCGAATCTCGTGAATATTTCGTGGTTGCGGAAAATCTGATATAGCTTTTTCCTTCCTTTTTCCCGGTTCTATACCCTTGTCAGAAATTTCAAACCCTAAATATGAAACTTGGCTTTTCAAAAATTCACATTTGCTAAGTCTTATTGTGAGACCAGCATTTCGAAGCGCCTTGAAAACAAGTATAAGTCGCTCTTTTAAGTCGTTCCAATCCCTCCCAGGTATCAAAATATCGTCGAGATAATATAAAACTATACGATTACGAAGCGGTCCCAAGACTCTATGCATTAACTTTGAGAAATAAAATGGCGCATTCGTGAGCCCAAAAATCATTCTGGTAAACTCACCTGTTTCCTCCGGTGTGATAAAAGCGGTTTTATGGCGGTCCTTGGGATGTATCGGCAGCTGCAGGTACCCTTGAGCAAGGTCGAGCACTATAAACAACTTAGATCCTGCCAGCAGAGCTACGTGATCGTCCATATTGGGCAACGGAAAATTAATCTTGACTGTTTGGTTATTTAATCGCCGAAAGCCTACTACCAATCTGGATTCGCCTGTTTTTTTTCTCACCAGTAAGACTGGACTTGCGTACGCTGAATTCGTGTCCGTAACCACTCCAAGCTCCCTCCAATCATTCACGATTTTTCGAATTATTGCTTTTTCGGCTTCACTCGCTGGATAAGGTTTTGACTGCGGTGGTCTGCTTCCTGGTAACTCCTCGATCTCCATGGTAAACTGGTCATTGCATCCAATCTCACTCGAATTGATCGCAACGCAATCACGAAATTGATTCAGAATGTCAACTAAATCCTTCACGATCTCTTCAGAAAGGTTTTTGTCAACATCGACATCCTTACGATCAATAAGTGATGTACCCGGCTGCATTCGTGGCTTCACTGCTTGCTGTATCATGCTAAAAGTTTCTCCGACCGTTACATCCTTCTCGCTCACATTAGCTATCGGAAGCAAGATTTCTTCTTCGCCTTGTACTGCTGTAATAAAAGATACTGAACCTGATGGTATGGTCGTCACTCCGTCACTCCTCCAGCACGATGGGTCTGTGTTACACAATAATAAATTCGCGAACGGCTGCTGCTCTTCCTTCTTCGTAAACACCAACGTATCGTCTTCCTTAATGTACTTGATATACGGCAGCTCTGTGTATGTGCGGCCAACAATAACATCACATGCCTGGACATCATCTGGAACCAAACGAAACCTCACAGTATCAGCAACTGCATTGTCGACTCTTAGCTCGGCTTGAATCCACCCTGGTGACATTACTTTAAATTCTGCTGGACCAAACGCCTTTAACTCCATCAAACATTTATGAATGTCGAACCCATTTAGTAAAGCGACTGTAGCTTTTATTGTGCACTCGGAACTGCCCATATAAATGAACGCTTTCAACTCACAATTGCCTACGTATACTGTTTTTAAATATTTCGCAACACCATTTAAAGAGGCCCCTACTTGTTTTACAAATCCTTGTTGCTGGTTTGATGAACATGAACGAGAGGTATGCCCCCGCTGATTACATGTAAAACAGATCGGATCTCGCCTAGGCTCCGGACAATTACGTGAGAGATGACCACCAACACCACAGTTATAACATGCAAAACTCTTACCGTCTCGAGAGCGAAGACCTGTATCTTGCGTGTTAGAGTTATATTCCCTTCGAAGATTAATACGTTGAACATCGCTTGGTAGTTTCGGAGCTCCTTTCGTAGCGCGTGCACTTCGTGATTCGTTCATTCTTTCAAACTTAAGAATATCGTGTATCAACTGATCGGCGTCGAGATGCTGTGAGCTCATTAATGCTTTCGCTGCATCCCGATCCCACAAGCCTGTAAGAATTTGTTCCTTTGTTTCGTCGAAGCTTAGCTTTAGTTGGCTACACAGATCGTATTTGTCATGGAAATAGGAACTAGTGGTTTCGTCGCTCCTCTGAGTCCTACTCACCATTCGTTGCCACTTGGCAGATGTATTTTCCGGAACACTGAAAGTTTTGATAAACGCAGATTTGAACTCTTTCCAGCTTTGAATCTGATCTGCTCTGGCGTTCCACCATCGTTTCGCACCTCCGATCAAATTCATTCGTGCAACATCTAATGCGTACTCGTTTGGCCAACGATGAAGGTGGCACATATTTTCAATGGTATTTATCCATCCTTGCGCCGACACGCTCACACTCCCACACTCCCCATCAAATTTTTCAATGTTCTTCGTTAGATCTGGCATAACATGGCACGAAACCATAGTGTCTTCCTGAACTCGTGGAATACTACGCGCTTTCAGTATATTTTCAGTCAGTCCCTGTATCTGTTCTACTAGAGTATCGATTGTTTGGTCACGACGCTGAATTTGTTCACTCCGTATTCGATTTTCGTTTATCAAGTATTCCATCATCGTATCCCATCCACGGTCTTTCTTCTCTGGCAAATTCAACGTAGCATGCCGCTGTCCCGCTTGCTCTTCTCCTTCCCCATAACATTCTTTTTTGTCTCGCTGTTTGCCTTCTCCTGGTTGAGGCATCTGTTAATCTTCGTCGGGTCTCACCTCGATCACTTCCCCTTGCTCACATGGTGACTGCTCCGCTTCCTCCCTCTGCTTTACACCATCCCGTCGTTGTGCTCTCTCGTCGCGCAGCGTAGCCATGTCCTTCTCCATGAGGAGTCCCAGTCCCAACCACAGACTAGCCAACTAACTCCAACTCCAACCCCAACACAATAACGTGCAACGGCGCCTTCACAGTCTGCCACAGAAGTAAAAATTACTTCCACCACACCACCAGTCGAACAGCAAAAGGGCAGGGGGGTAACAAGGAAAAGAAAAAGGGATTTAAGTGCGCAACTGTACACAATGCAAATTCCTCACGGCACGTTATGGATATGTATATATATATATTTTTTTTTGGGTGATGGACTTTCGACTGATATCCAATCCCACTTCTGAGTTGTTAGCAAAATAAAAATAAACCAAATAAATGAAAAGCCGACTCTTACTATTACTTCGATAATTCAGTGTTTTATTTTCTAAAACGAGTGGTTCACAAGACTATCGGAAAACTACTGCATACTACGATCGACCAAACCTCGACAAAAACCAAAAACGCAATGCCGTTCCACTCTTTCTCCATCTCCTTTTTCCTTCTTCGCTCTTCTTTTTAGTTTTGCCTTTTAGTTCTGTTTGATTCCCTAACACGAGTTTGAAAAGATCGGCAAATTATTTATTTTCCTATAAGAAAAATTTACATGAACAGATTTGGTCTCGTTAAGTGCGATTCGCCAAACCTTTGTCCATTCATTTACTCTATCCAAAGCTTCTTGCAGTTTTTCTGTAGTATCTTCAACCGTTTTACCTACTGTTAAGATATCAGTGTCGTCGGCAAATGTAGCTAGCTCAGTGCCTTCTACTTGCGGTATATCACGGGTATATAATAGATACAAGACTGGACCAAGAACGCTTCCTTGCGGCACCCCAGCCATTATCTCCCTGAAATCCGAATATTCATTTCCACATTTGACGCGGAATAGCCTATTTGTAAGGTAGTTCTTCAAAATATTATATAGGTGCTCTGGCAGAACTTGTCGTAATTTAAACTTTAAGCCTTCATGCCAGACCTTGTCAAAGGCTTGAGAGACGTCAAGGAATACGCTTGAACAAATCCTTTTTTCTTCAAGAGATTTTTCGATTACATGAGTTATTCTATGCACTTGTTCAACTGTAGAATGCTTACTTCTGAATCCGAATTGATGATCCGGAATAAGATGCCTCTCTTCTATAACCGGCTGTATTCGCCTAATCAGAATTCTCTCGAACACTTTGGATATGATTGAAAGAAGCGAAATCGGTCTATAAGACGTTTTTTCATTCGGCGGTTTTCCGGGCTTAAGGACCATTATGACTTCGGCCACTTTCCATTGACTGGGAACATATTCTAGTCGAAACGCGGCGTTTATAATGAACAGGAGCTTCATTAGACCTTTTCTCGGAAGTGCTTTAAGAACCTCTCCCGTGATTATTTATATTTTGAATAAGAGCCTGTCCATCAAGCGGTTTGAAAGTTTCTTCCAGGTGGGCGGCAAAAACTTGCGCTTTCTCTTTATCATGCCTGGCCCATTCGTCTTGATTTTTCCTAAGGTCTTTATTATTCTTAAGGTCTTTAATAGATCTTTTTAATAAGTTACACAAACGGTTAAGATGTGCTTTATGTTGCGGAGCCCGAGTTTGTTGCCATTTTTTGCGCGCTTTCCTCTTCTCCTTAATCATCTATTTTATTTCCTGCGGATAAGTTTGAATGTAACTGGCCGGAGTTTTCTTAGGTTTCGGAGTATTCTTCCACGCGGCATTCTGTAGGATTTCGACAAAGCGATCTACTTCAGCTTCAAGTTCATAGGGCGTTTTAAGTGATGCCCTCAGCTCAGTATTTGATTCAATATCTTTTTTGAAGCCATCCCAATTCGTTTTCGCGCTGGTTAATCTGGCCGGACCTACTTATTTAATCAGAGCATCGCTTATCGTCATAATGATTGGAGAATGTTAAGAGGAGAGATCAAAGCTTTCTTCAACTTTTATACAGTTGCCAGATATACCTTAAACAATAAAGAAATCGATCAGATCTGGTATCTTATTTCTATCAGTCGGCCAATATGTTGGTTTACCCGTCGAGTGAAAATCACAACTATATTGCATACCCGCATTATAAAGCTTTCTACCCTTCTGAGAGGCGTACCTTGAACCCCAGAAGGGGTGTTTCGCGTTGAAATCGCCACCAATAATAAAATTTGGTTTAAGGAAGTTGAAGATGTTTGTGAAATCACTTTCTACAAGTTTACATCGCAGTGGACAATATATAGACGAAATGTTGAAAGCAAAATGTCTATTTCTAACGCGTACCGTGCTTAATTGCATTGCTTCTAATTCAATCTTTACTTCCGCTGAGTGTTCGATACATTCTTTTATAAACAAAGATGATCCGCCTCTTGCTCTTTCCGATGGGTGGAAGGCGTGATACGCGCTATATCCCCTTATCTTAACATTCGATTGCCTTGTCAGATGAGTTTCACAGACCAAGCATATATCAATGTCTTTTTCTCGTATAAGTATTTCTAACTCATCGAGTCGTCGTATGAGCCCGTTGGCGTTCCATGTAAGAATTTTAAGCGTTTCTTTCATATACTGGTTGAAGTGCGCGTGTTATGAATGTTGGTTTCTAGTGCAACTAGTCTCTCGAAAATAAGTTTGTTTGTTGTGCATTGCTCTTCAAATTTCGCAAGAATTAAGGAAAAAACATTGGATACATGATCTTGTGAGCTACCTCTAACAATGTTTTCCAATGTCGCAGCTTGAGCACGAGTCTTTACGTTAAAGCTTGAAGTATTTCTTGCTTTGATCTCCCGTGAGCTGTCGGTCTTGTACTTGCCATTAACTGTCATCACCGCTTGAGCATAAGACTGCACGCCAATATTCGAAGATTTAGTTCCTGTTACCTTTTCTCTACTACGATTGGGTTTTTCTTCGTTACCCGATCTTAAGGGAATATTGACCGATTTTTTATCTTTCGCTGCTTTTTTCGTAGCTATTTTGGGTCTAATTTTAGTTGGTTTTGGATTCATGCCCATGGATATTTTGAGCGTATCGCGCCTTTTTTGGAGCTCTTTCGCCACTTCGCAACCTCGATAGTTCGCAGGGTGTTTTCCTTTACAGTTTATGCAAGTGGCTGGGGTTTGCTTATTTAGGTGACACTCACCTGAGAGATGTTTACCTGCGCATTTCACGCATCGCGGTTCTTTCTGGGAGTAAGTCTGCGTATGATTGAAGCCTTGGCAGCGCTTACACTGCGGGATCGATCTGGAGCTCTTACGCATAGGTTCGATTTTGACCACGATGTTTAGAATAGTCTTAATGCCATATATTACATCTTTGTTTTCGACTTTATCAAAAGTTAGCATGAAAAGTGGAAGTCCACGCTTTACCATTTTTTCCTGATCTCCCTCCGACTGTTGCTTCTCCTTCTTGATAATATTGACTGCATCAAGAATTTTAAAGCCTTTGCCTTGAAGGTCGTTCATTACATCTTCTTTAGTGCACGAGGGGTGGAGACCCTTTGCTACAACACGCAGTGGTCTTTCTAACTTATTTTCATAAGTATACCACTGAATCTTCTCGGCATTAAATTTTTGGGAGACTGCTCGGTAACCGTCGGCATCATCAACATTGATTCTCCACGTATTGTTTCGGAGAGATGTCACCTTAAATTTCGATGCCAGCTTTCCTTTAAGAAGGCAATGCAACTTATTATAGTCCGTAATTCCGACGACGTTTATCGGTGGCGGAGGACGTAATTTTATTTGTTGTGGCTTTTCTTGCAACTCCTTGCGCTTTGCATCTTTTTGTGGCTCGACTTCCGGTGAGGAACCAGCTTTTCGTTTTTTGCTAGGTCGTTTCTTTTCGATCCAATTCGTTTCACGTGTTAGCTCTTCTTCGTCCGTCTGATATTCGCGACTAGGTGAGCGATGTGGGCTAACTGTATTTTCTTTTTGTGGATACGAGTTTTTTAAGGCATTGTTTTCTTGCCTGAGCAAATCGACCTCTTTCTTAAGCTCACGATAGAGTAGCTCCATTTCGGTAAGCTTGGTACGGAGTACGTTGTTTTCCTCCTCAATCCTTTTTGATTTCGCTGAGTCCCGTTTTTCACGCGCTTGCGCTTCCGGCGGACTTCTTTTTCCGGAGACGTTCTATCTTGTTGGTGGAGATCGAGATACCCTTGTACTTTTTGAGAAGGGATTTATTAGGTGCAATAAATGGCTCTCCCCAGAATCCGTAGAGCCGACCTCCGAAGAGGGTGGATTTTCCAGTGTACCCGGACTGCCACCTGGGGTATTAAAATCGTTAGTTTTGTTCATTGCATGTTTTTGTATACGCCATACTCGGTATACGGAGGGTTTGATTTTAGTCGCCTCTTACGACAGGCATTGTGGGGGAATTGTGCAGCTGAGAAACTGGCTCGACAAGGCTCCTCTAGTACAAACAGCATGCCCATTACCGACATCGAGGCTACAACGTCTTATGTTAAGTACCTTATTCAAATGGACGCGGAGAAGGTGGCCAATCACAAGAGAGGAACCCTCTCAAAAATAACAATCGTCCTCACCGGACACTGCGTCATAGGAAGACATGCCCAAAGACTAGGCATCCCCTATAACGACTTCTTCCGAAGCTCTAGGGATGAAAAGGAAGAAGAAACCAGAGATCCTGTACCAGAATGTGGGCATAGTCCAAAAAGCCAAGACACGTCGACTGCATTAGCTCGGCCATATCGAGCGAATGAACAACAACTCTCCAGCCAAGAGGATCTTTGAATCTCAGCCCCAGGTTCGAGACGGCAGAAAAGACCGAACCTTCGGTATTAATGCCAAGCTGTCGTGGTTACCAAAAAGATTGGTCTTCACGACTGGAAGCAGTGTGGCAGGGACCCCAGAAGGTGAAAGGCAGCCGTGTATCAGGCAGAGGCTCTCCAAGGGTTGGGAGCGCTTATAGTAAGTAAGTAGTAGTATATCCATCACACAATTACTGGAAAACTACTCATTTGATTTGATACGAGTAAGTATCGAAAGTGGGAGTTCCGTTTATATTCACAATCCAAATCACACACGAACAGAATCATATGATACAAAAATGACGATGGCATGTGAATAACAATACTTATTTGAAAGTAACGAAACGTTACTTCGCGTTTCGCGGAGTACCTGTTACTATGACAAAAATTTTCGGTTAGCTACAGCACCAGTACCGATACCCCGACTTCTATTGGTACCAATTGGTACAAATTTCCATTCCATTCCATTTTTGCGATTTGGTAGCGTTAACCCATGCAGCGAATCTAGAAATACGAGTATGTTTGTTTTTTAGATTTTCCCCTGGATTTTTTGATAACTCTCGGATGTGTCAAAAAACCTGGGTTTTATATTTATAAAAAATTTCATTGGAGCTGTCGTACGGACATTTTGCCAATGAAATTTTTTGTTTTTTTTTTTTGCTTTGAACTCGATTTCGATATTTGCATCGTTAGACAATTGGATACCAATTCAATTTAATTCAATAAAAAAAAAAAAAAACTGGCCCATTATTCCCGCGATATGTAAAATAAATGATGAACCACAAGTAGCACATATGGTTTTGACAGCTCCACTTTCCTTACCCAAGAAAAACCTGGGTTGACTCCAGAGCGACCTCAGGTTTCTGAAAACCACACAGTTGTGTTTCGGAGCAGCTTCAGGTTTCTCAAAAAACGCATCAGAGGGATTTAGGAGCGGAACCCGGGCGCCCCGAGCTCTCAAAAAACAGACCTAGAGACATCAGCAAATAGATGTAGCAGTGTTCATTTAACTACTAATGTGTATTCTGATTTCATTGCATGCAAAAGCCTGCACATGTGTTTGTGGTGTAAAGGTTTTTATTGGAATTTTAAACAATGCTGGCAGTTTTATTACCTCTTTTGAACAAAATGAGAACTAACTATACCAAAAAAATTTCAAAGTAGAAGCAGACACGAATATAGATATCTGCGGTACTGTCGCTAATTTAAAGTGGTGTATGAATTTGACAGATAAGAACAAATCTATTTTGTGTCCCATGTCGATTTCTGTTCTCAACGAGCAGAACTGAAAGAGCTCAGCATTATTTATGCCAGTTTTGACTTCTGTTTGTTAGGTGGATGTGCGTGATATTTGTATGTCCAAAGCGAAGTCATAAGAATAATTTTATTTTATTTTTTGAATAAACGCCTTTTCCGCGTTCAGATTTGATGGTGGGTGTACTGCTTCCATCCTTCTTTCCTTTTGTCCTCCCAATACCAAATAATTTTTTATTTTTATATCCTTATTGAATTGGATGTAGAAAGATACTAACGGTTCTCCTGTCACCGATTTCGAGACCTTGTCGACTGCCTCGTCCCCTTTTATACTAACCTGTCCCGGAACGCAAATAATTTTGGTTTTATTATAGCTCGCAATCAGCTTGTATCGGATGGTTTCAATTATTGAAGATCTCTTTTTGATTTGCCAGTACAGATTATAACCTTTTTATTTTCTGATAACTCTGGTCATCTGAGTATTCCCATAGCTTCAGCTGATAGAACTGAGGAGAATTTTTCTAGGTGTCCTTCAGAGATAGTTTTTTCTTCATGATCCACAACTGCAAGACCTGATCCGAGGTTAGTTTTCAATCCGTCTGTAAACAGGAAGTTCGATGGTAATAGGTGTTTTGTACCAGGGATTTAGCTTTGTTATTAAGAATGAGGTTATGTGTTCAAATCGCTGTTCAATGGAAGAAAGTCCGGCTTCAGTTAGGATGTTTTTGATGGGCGTATTTCTGCATATTTCCCACATATAATTAATCCATAATCAATCTTTGATAATATACTCGATCTGATGATGTTGACGAGAGAATCGATGTGGCAAAAACTATTCTTAGGGGCTAAGTACTTAATAATATTACACCTGATAGCCAAGCTACTCTTAAGATTTAAACAGTACTTTTTAAAATTAAAATTGGAATCAAATATAATGCCGACTATTTTTAAATTATTTACATTCACCCTGATCACCGTTGGCGTTTTACGCTTTTCGACAATTGTCGTTTTATTCCTCAGATGTACCACGAATCCATTTTCATAACTTTTTAAATGTGAAAGAGTTGTAATAGTATTCCACGTGACAAAAACAATGCTTAGTGACGTTTAACGATCAGCAGGTCGTAGCTATGAATAAAACGACAATCGTCGAAAATCGTAAAGGCTTCCGCACACCGCCGCGATAGCGTTTATTTAAGTTTGTTTACGCACAACGAGTGCGATATACACCGGCGATTGTCGCGAGAGATTGCGATTGAACGTGGCTATCGCTGCATGTTACATTCTATCGCTCTATCGCGCAATGGTGGATGTGGAAAAGTTGATTTCTTCTGTGCAAAATTATCCAACATTATATGATTTGGATAATGCGGAGTACAAAAAAGCCTTCTATCGCTATAGCGCTGGTGTGTTTAGTTGTTTATCGCTATCGCTATTACGGCGGTGTGTGAAAGCCTTAAAATGCCAACGGTAATCGGGGTGATTGTTTATAGGTGCAATATTAGAATTTAGTCATATATGTTTTAAGCAACTGATTTTTCTGAATATGCGTAGGCTTTTGTCCACCGATATCTCCCATGTTTAAATGATGGTTAGTGTTTATTAAAATGGGTGGAGCATTTTTTAGCATTAAGTTAAATTTTTTTTAGAATTTGTTGCAGAATAAGAAAATACAGGTGAACAAATTCGGGGTAAAATATGACATCGGCGAGTTATGCCATTTTCTTTTTAGAGTAAAAGATAATGGTAGTTCGACAGTTTTCCTCAAAACAGAATGGAAAAAGTAAGATTTTTCGAAGTTAAGTACTTTCAAGTATAAGAGCCAGAAACAACTTTTAAAATAAAAAGATATTCTAATACAGTAATTCATTTTTTTTATTTATTATTTAATATAGACAAAGGAGCCATGCTGGCGATTCCCTGTATGACCGCTGTGGTTCTGGCAACTCCGATCCTGAAACGATAAAGTTAGACAAAAACTCTGTGAGTCACCCAAAGAAAGAATAGAAACGATACTATACAATCTAGAAATAATGTATCGCACTTCGCACACCATTTCCTCTCATGTGATCAGGGAAGACACCCCTACACCAATATAAAACAATATAACAAAACCAAATCAAGGTATCTAACTACTTCGATGCGATTGTGATAAAGCGGAACCAGGAAGGCGCCTCACACGCCGTCACATCTTATATGATCAGGGGAACTGGCCACTCAACCAACACACAGCCATATCACAATCCATGGGAATTGCCCGTGTACGAGAGGAACCGGTTTTAGCCCACCACACACGCCGTTGAACAAATTGTTCGCAGGGGAACCGGTAGCACTAACCACACTCCTCTCGCAAACAAGGAGGAAAGAGAAAACAACTCGCAGCATATGCCTTTTCTTCCCACGCACAAAACCCATAACTTCTACAAAGTACTTATACAAATTCAACTACTATTTTCTAAATACTTTAACCATTAAACATACATTACTCTAAAACCGATACCCCAGGTAACTCAGTGATCTTTTCTTTTTTTTTTTTTATTTCACTTTATGGGCAAATTTTATTCTTAGCAAAATCATTTACATTTTACTTCCTGTTCTGATTGTTTTGACGTTGCATGTCCTTCGGAAAGGTCCTGACGGGAGGTGTTCGAATGCGCCTGGCTTCCTTAGACCTGTTACGGACTACTTTCGAGTGGATTGCACAAGATACGCAATAATGCAACTTCGCATACAATTTGGGCAAGACATACGTCTCCCATATCGATGCCTCAGAAATATCTCTTACTGCAGCAGCTTCCACAATGTTCCTTATGACGAACTTTTTAATTGCCTTATCCTTAGGAACACATCTCGCACAATTAGTGCAACGCACAGGCTTCACATGCCCACGATTATGTTTACAGCGACCTCCATTACGACGTTTCTTAGTCATTTCGCACGACTTCTCTAAACCAAATACAACCGGAAAAAAAATTATTTTCTTTTCGTTTTTCTGCCCGAACACAATTACTATATACCTATACGCTTTGAAGGTTTCTATAAAACTGAACAAACTACGGACTACATCTCCCTCTTACACTACAGGACTACAAGTATAGGAAACGTTTGAAAGTATTTGTTACCAAAGGATGTTGCCAACCTTATCTTTTACTTAAAATGGGTATTGACAGGCATACATTTTAGAATCAATTACCTATTTCTCTTACACAAGTAAAGTTATCAGCGTCGAAAATGAGAAATTTTTTTGGAGTCGATTTGTGATCACGGAGTCTATATCCAGATAACCAATGAATCCAGATTGAAATTATTCCCTCGAAATTGCCAATAGGATTGCGTATGAACTCGATAGAAACTTGGCCACACTCTTCCCGTTCGCCGGGAATACAGTTCAAAGTGGACTCTATTTCGTTCCACTTTGACAGCTGTTCGATTTGTTTGTGTGCCTTTACCGTACACGTACACTACTCCGGCGCGGTGCTGTCGTCCACTAGCAAAGAACACGTCAGTCATTTCCTTCAATACCTTCCAACTTTCATCGGTTTTTCCTGAGTTCGGTTAGAGATTGTTCCAAATACACAGGTTTCTAGAACTTTTTCTGAACATTTATAAATCGGAAACATAAAGTAATACTTGCACTCACGGGAAGCAAGAGGATCAATCGCCAATTAGGTGAGTTTCTCGAAGAAATCGACAAAAATTTGCAAACTAACCTGCAAATGGGGTACACCTCGGCGGATGTGCTAAATGGAAAATGTTGTCTCTTTTTGCAGATATGACGAGACTGCGAATGACCCCTTCTTGGGGCTTCCGAGTCACTGCTCTGATGGTCATCATTGCTTGTAGTATTCCAAGTATGGACTCGGCGGCTGTGATGTCAGTTGATCTTGGCAACGAATGGATGAAAGTTGGTGTCGTGTCTCCTGGTGTACCGATGGAGATTGCTCTCAATAAGGAGTCGAAGAGAAAATCGCCAGCAGTACTGGCTTTTCGTGACGGAGTGCGATCGTTTGGAGAGGACGCCCAGACCGTCGGTGTGAGGGAGCCATCCAGTGCGTACGGGTATCTGTTGGACTTGTTGGGCAAACAAGTGGATAACCCTATTGTGGATTTGTACCGGTAAGAAAATGGGGGAGGAGGTGTTGCTATGAAGATAGGAATTTCGCAGAAATGGGGTAGGGGTGTGTTTGCACTAGATCACTCTTGTCAACGGTGAAGCCCGCAGTAAATAATTATTGAACCTCTTGCACAGTCTACGGCATATTCGAATTAAGTTAGCGAACAGAGCCAACGTGGAGGATAGCTTTTCGTCTCTGTATCTCTTCTTCTGGCGAAGTGGTTAGAGAAACTTAGATTTTGGTACTATCTGGATGGCAGTTTGGCTGTTACCAAGAGGCGCTTTTTTGTGAAATGTGAACTGTCGGCATCGGCTGTATTTGGATCAATAGCCTTGCCAAATCACTATCCACCAGGCCATGACCATCGCTGCCGAATCTCTTACTGAATACTTTGTATGGGCTTTAACAGATCGTTAAGATCTTCAAGGATGTGTAGCAACCAATGACATTGATTGTGTTCCCTAGTCGGTTTAACGACATCGACTTATCAGTCCTCTTGTCTCGGGAATTTTAACTGCCGCTTTGGTACTCCAGCTTGAAAGTTTTACAAATCAACCAGAAACCTCGAATAAAGACGACTTTACTGTTGACGAAGCCATCAAGATGAAGTTAGTTATATAATATTTGTTACGCAATTATGCGTTAAATGCCATTTATTGCTTTTCGTCATCACCGTGTGGACTAAAGCGTCGTACATATTAACAATTAAAACTTGAGACAGATGACTGTTGGAAACCTTATTTTTCAATTAATAATCGATATCAGCAACTCAGCTGAACAGAGCATTCTTGTTTCTAGATTTTTATCTATTACGAGCGAATGACACATTGCTAGAGAACTGCGCAGAAAAGAAAGTATTTTGTCCATAGGCAGGAGACGAGCCTGCCTGCGATATTCATGGTTTTAGCCACCAACACTTTACCACTGAGCAATCCCTTGACGATTTTTCCTCTGGTCATTTCTCCAGCATCACTCCTATGCGAGTGTTTCCCAGTTGTGAATTGTATAGGGATCCGTAAAGCACAAACAACGGTGCTGTATTCTGTGCGACCGACGCGATCTAAGTGAATGATTCTATGTAGTTCTTGTTGCGCAATCACGTATATTTTTTTTAGATTAAGCTTTTTTTTTTCTCTTGTACAACCCATGCCCGCGTGGCAACGACACTGCGACCTGAAAGATCTATTGTATCGGAGGATTGGAGTTAATCTAACAGACGTACTACCTCCCTTATGAAAGTGAGTATGTCCTTAGTAGCGGAGCATTTCAGTTCCACTGAAGTAAGTATCTCCTTGTGGAGAATACGTTTCCTTAACCAGTGTAGTGCCGGGCATTCACAAAGAATGTGTTCGGAGGTTTCATCCTCCTCTAAACAGAACCGACAGCCCTTCTCTTGATTAAGCTTCCTTCTCTAGATTAAGCATACATAATTACATTGTGCGATCCTCTTCTACCCTGCGATTGTGAGGTCCCCTCTCGAGTTCATGTTTTCCTCTCTTTCAGACATTTTCCCCGTTTCTTCCTGTCTCTAGCTGATTCCTTTGGTAAGTTACAGCCTTCTCCGGTATCCTTTAGAATTTCCTCCAACGCGCTGTTCCACGTTGTCTTGGGTCTTCCCCTCCTGTTCTTCTCTTCAGTTCGTGCTTCCCCGATATTTTTATCTTCCATTACTTTCTTTACTGATTCCACAATCAGCTCTTTTCGGATGTCTTTATTTCTTTTACTTTCGATTCTCCTTACTTATAGCACTCTACGAAAGGTATTTCATTTCCATGAGCTGCATTTTTTTCCTTGCATTTTAGTAAGGGTCGCGTTTTTTCCTACATGCAGTAGAACTTCTTCTTCCTTTTATCAGCGAGGCTATGATCCGAAAACAAGGGATCACAACCCTCCCACTTCACCGCATTTCTACTGATCCGCCTGTGGGGTACATGCATTAGCACTAGTAGGTACATATATAGATTTGAATATATTAGAAGCTTAGGTCCTTGCCTTCAATTCTTCCTCCAAATTGCCCTTGTTGTTAATAGCGCTTCCTAGATACTTATACTTC
Source organism: Brachypalpus laphriformis (assembly GCA_945910035.1). NCBI lineage: Eukaryota > Metazoa > Arthropoda > Insecta > Diptera > Syrphidae > Brachypalpus > Brachypalpus laphriformis. The sequence goes on along the minus strand of OX246753.1, from coordinate 110,387,165 downwards.
TATACTTCTTGTTTACTCTACTTGTCTCTCCATCCACTCTCACTCGTACCAGCCCTGTTCCATTTGTTATTAACAACACTTTTGTTTTTCCGACATTGAGCTGTTGGTTTGGTGATGTCTTTGCACACTTTTATGTTTTTCTCAAACTTTTTTTTGGAGTTTGTACGGAGCACAATAGTATTGGCAAATGCCCAAGCATATAAAGAAATCGGTTCCAAGCATTTATCTTTCTTGGCACTGTCAGATTCCGTCGTCCATGGCGCAGATGAACAAAAGAGGGCTTAGAATACTCCCTTGTCTGATTTTATAAGGGTACATCCCTTGTCCGATGTTTTAAATTTGTCTGACATTTTGTTGCTGGTTCTAACTTCATTATGTCTCGGCGTATTTATTTTTCTATCATTTATAAGTCCTTCATCCAAAGATTTTCCTTCTGCTTATGGTATCGAATGCCTTCCTCATGTCTATAAAACAAATGTAGAACTCTTCATCTTTTACTAGTCTATCACTTTGGTCTTGCAAAGTTGTCCTTCGACAGTCCTTCTTAGTCTACTCTTGAGTATTGTTTTGTATACTTTGAGTGGCGTGGGAAGCAGTGTGATCCCTCTATAGTGTCCAACAATCCTTTGCGTCTCCTTTCTTATATATAGGCAGACTTACTTACTTACTTAGATGGCGCTACGGTCCGGGGTGGACCTGGGCTTCAACCAACAAACCTCTCCAGCTAGCACGGTTACGAGCCAGCTGCCTCCAGTTGCGCACGCCAAGTTGGTTGAGGTCCCCATCCACTTGTTTGCGCCACCTACCGCGAGGTCGTCCTCTACTGCGTCGTCCATCCGGGGTGGATTCGAAAACTTTCTTAGCGGGAATGTTGGGCTCCATCCGCTCTAAATGACCCAGCCATCTTAGTCGCTGTATGTGAACTCCTCTGGTTAAGTCGATGTCCTTGTACAGGCCGTATAGCTCGGCATTGTACCTTCTCCTCCACTCACAGTCTATGCAGACGGGACCAAAGATCGCTCGAAGAACTTTTCTCTCGAAATAACCAAGAGCATCCTCATCCGGTTTTGTCAAAGCCCATGCCTCTGCGCCATAAAGCAGGACTGGGATGATTAGAGTCTTATAAAGAGTTACCTTAGTAGTTCGAGATAGGGCTTTGCTACTCAATTGCCGTTTTAGCCCATAGAAACAACGATTGGCAAAAGTAATTCTTCGTGTGGTCTCCCTACTGATGCCATTTGCGGAGTTCACCATAGAACTTAGGTAGACAAAATCCTTTACTACCTCAAAATGATATCTGTCTATTGTGGCGTTCTGTCCAAGACGCCGATGTTGGGTGTCCTTTTTTATAGACAGCATATATTTTGTTTTGCTTTCATTGACCGCTAGACCCATCTTTGCTGCCTCGATCTCAATACTCGTAAATGCCCCATTGACTGCCCGCTGAGTTCTTCCGCTTATGTCAATGTCATCGGCATAAGCGAGTAGTTGCACAGACTTGTAAAAGATTGTACCTCCGGTGTTGGCTTGTGAGTTTCGTACAATTCTCTCAAGTACTATGTTAAAGATGATAGCGCGTCACCTTGTCTAAGACCTTTTCTGACATCGAATGGTTCGGTGATGTTCTTACCGACTTTGATGGAGCAGCGAGAGTTCTCCATCGTCATTCTGCACAAATGGACGAGCTTGGCAGGGTTGCCAAGACTAGACATGGCTCTGTATAACTCGTCTCTATACACGCTGTCATAGGCAACTTTGAAATCGATGAAGAGGTGGTGCGTATCGATTTTATATTTATATTATATTTTATATATTATGGGTTTTTTTCCAAGATCTGCCGTAGTGTGAATATTTGGTCAATGGTGGACTTTTCCGGCCTGAAACCGCACTGATAAGGACCCATCAGGTCGTTGACGATCGGTTTTAGGCATTCACATAATACGGCAGACAGGATCTTATATGCGATGTTGAGGAGACTTATACCTCTGTAATTGGCGCAGTTCAGAGGGTCACCTTTCTTTAGGATCGGGCAAACGATGCTGAAGTTCCCTTCATCGGGCATACTTTCGTCCGACCAGATTTTACAGATGAGCTGTGCATGCTCCTTACCAACTCATCCCCTCCTGCCTTGAAAAGTTCAGCGGCAAGGCCGTCGGCTCCAGCAGCTTTGTTGGATTTGAGTTTAGATATCGCTATCCTCATTTCATTCTGATCGGGTTGACGGGAATCTTTACTGCCGTCGTCACTGTTGAATGGCTCATTCTGCCTGACAGCGGAATATTGGTCATCATCGCCGTTTAACAGTCTGCAGAAGTGTTCCTTCCATATCCTCAGCACCGACTGCGATTCTACTACTATGTTGCCATTTTCGTCCCTGCAGGCTTCTGTTCTGGCTTTGAAACCCTGGCATGTTCTTTTTACCCTTTGGTAAAATTTTCGAACATCATTCCTGCAATAAAGTCTCTCAATCTCCTCGACCGCTTCTCATGCTCGTTTTTCTTCTTTCTGCGAAGTCGATATTCCTCTTTTCTCCTGCGCACATAGAGCTCGTAAGCAGCTCTAGTCCTGCTGTGCAGCGCCGCTTTGTACGCCTCTTGTTTTGCTGCATGTGCTTGCCGGCATTCCTCATCAAACCAGGGGTTTCGTTGTGGTGGCCGAGAGAAACCCAGTACATCAGAGGCGGCATCTCTGATGGCTTGTTGGCAACGCTGCCACTGGTCTTCCGCATTTGCTGCTGGCGGCATAGGACTTAGATTAAGATTAGAAGAAACACGATCGGCAAAGGTTCTGGCGGTCTCTTGCGATTGTAGCTTTTCGACGTCAAATTTCCTCACAGTATTTCGTTGATTTCGCTCCGTTCTGGATAACCGCATCCGTACCTTGGCTACAACTAGGTAGTGATCCGAGTCCACGTTGGCTCCTCGGAAAGTTCGGACACCCAGAATACTGGAAGAGTGCCTAGCGTCGATCGCAATGTGATCGATTTGGTTGACAGTTTTTCGATCAAAGGAGAGCCATGTTCCTTTGTGAATGTCGAGACTTATGTCGAGAATGCCGAGAAAGATAGACAGAATCACTCCATATTTCTCATTCCTTTTGTCTTGTCTACACCATGTTCAGGATCTCTCTCAACTCATTCCTGAGTGGATGTAATCTCATCGATTCCCAGTGCATTTACCAGCTTAATTCGTTTGAGTGCTGCTGTTAGTTCTTCCTTAGTTAGGAGGCTTTCCTGAGTTATCAAGCAAATGGCAGCTAGTGCAGCCGTTCGCCTTAAAGCAACGTCACAAGAAACAAGAAAAGAGTTTGGCCACGCCTCCATTCTATCAAAATTGCTCCAATAATATCAAAATTGCTTTCGAAAATATAGACTATACCACTCCCGAGTTAAATTTTCACAAAAACTTCCAAGCAACCATATCTTCCAGGTCATTATGGAAGGATGAGATTTTTTTGGAAGACAAGTCGATTCACTTCTATACCGACGGATCAACAACTAACGACGGCGACAACTATACCCATCCTTCCAAATAAGGATACTCTAGGTATACCGATCGCTACTTGCAAACTCAAATTTAAGCTGGATGCTATCGAAAGAGCAAATCTTAGGTGTACAAGTGGAACAACATGTCTAGCGACAAAACAGATTTGGCCCAAGCTGAATCTAAAATGCAGAAATGATCTATCTCTGGTTTATGTGGTGGGTGGCCTAAGCTAACATATTCTCGGTTCAGTTCTTCCCCGTGCGTTCCCTGTTCCATTTAAAGTTAAAAGGAAACTTAAATCTCAGAGTACTTAGACTCGTTTCGGTCCATTGTACTACTACCAGACTGGAACATAAATGATGCTAGTTTTTGGAGTAGGTACAAATATATACTTTTCCTTTTCGTTGCTTCCTTTCCATCTACTAACACAACAACATCCCGACCTTCATGAATCTCTGCCTGAGACATAGCCGGTTTCTCCGACTAAACTTCTTTTTCTCGATTTAGGTTTCTTGGACGTCATATAATATGTACCTTTCACTCTGGTGCCAGTTTCAATTCGAACACAAATTTCTTCCATACGCAACCAAATTAATCTCTTCATCTTCATCTGTTTCTCTCTTTTGCACAGCAAACGCTTCCCATACTACGACATTGTTGGCGATGAGCAACGCAACACGGTTGTCTTTAAGAAGGGCGACGAGCGGTTCTCCGTCGAGGAATTGGTTGCTCAAATCCTCGTGAAAGCCAAAGAATTCGCTCAGGACTCCACAAGTCAACCGATCACCGAGTGTGTCCTCATCGTTCCAGGATTCTTTGGTCAGGCCGAGCGTTCAGCCTTGCTCGCTGCTGCTTCGCTAGCCAATTTGAAGGTTCTTCAGCTGATTAACGACTATACAGCGGTTGCTCTGAACTACGGTGTTTTCCATCGGGCAGAGATTAATGAAACCACTCAGTATTATTTGTTCTATGACATGGGAGCACAAAAAACATCTGCAGCTCTAGTAAGCTATCAGCTGGTCAAGGATAAGCAGACAAAGGAATCAAATCCAGTTATCCAAGTGCTCGGTGTTGGCTACGATCGTACCCTAGGCGGTTTAGACGTTCAGTTAAGACTGCGTGATTACCTGGCCCAAGAGTTCAACAATCTGAAGAAGACCAAGACCGATGTCACAAAGAATCCACGTGCCATGGCCAAGTTATTCAAGGAAGCCGGACGTTTGAAGAATGTTCTCAGTGCCAATATGGATCATTATGCACAGATTGAGAATTTAATTGAGGATCATGACTTCAAGTTGCAGGTTACCAGAGAAATTTTAGAAGAACTGTGCGCTGATATCTGGCCAAGGATCGTGAAACCCCTGCAGCAGGCTATAAAGTCATCGGGTCTCTCGTTGGATGTGGTCAGTCAGGTTATTGTTTTCGGTGGTGGTACTCGTGTGCCAAAGGTTCAGGAGATTCTCAAAGAGGAGATCAACCAAGAGTTGGGTAAAAGCTTAAATGCTGACGAGGCGGCGACAATGGGAGCTGTGTACAAAGCAGCTGATCTGGCCACAGGCTTCAAAGTAAAGAAATTCATATTGAAGGATGCAGTACTCTTCCCAATTCAGGTATCGTTTGAGCGTGATCCAGGCGATGGTGCTAGCGTACGCCAGGTGAAACGGATACTATTCGGTCCCATGAACTCGTACCCACAAAAAAAGGTTATCACTTTCAACAAGCACACCAGTGATTTTGATTTCTACGTCCATTATGGTGATTTAAGCCACCTAAGTGCTGAGGAAGTGTCCTATATTGGTGCATTAAATCTGTCCCACGTAGAACTGTCAAAGGTGAAGGAAACTCTGGAGAAGAACCAGAATGAGATCCTAGATTCTAAGGGCATCAAGGCGTACTTTATGTTGGATGATTCTGGTTTATTCAGTTCCACCGGAGTGGAGTTTGTTTATGAGAAGCAAAAGTCCGAGGAGGAGGAGGCAGATATTGAGGGAACTCTAGCAAAGTTGGGCAGCACGATCAGTAAGTTATTCTCAAACAAAGATGGAGATAAGAAGGAGGGCGCTGAAACTAAAGAAGAAGATCCGAAATCCGAGAAAACTGAGGGTGGGAAGCCGTCAGATAGTCAAGAGGAGGAGAAGCCATCGAAGGATGAACTGCCAAAGGCTGGAGCCAATAAAACCGATGAGAAGTGTAAGTAGTTGGAATGTCTTTTGTATTCTTTATATTTATGAGCCTATTTCAGCCACCAAAAACAACACAGTAAAGGTTGTGACCATCAAGGAGCCAATCGAGTACAAACTCACTCTGCAATACATGATTCCCCTTGAAGGAGAAAGCTTCGATAAATCTTTGGAAAAACTAACCGCCATTAACACTGCTGAAGATGCACGCGTTCGTTTGGAGTCTAGCTTCAATGCTCTGGAATCTCATGTCATTGAGACCCAGGAGAAGCTGAGCACCGAAGAGTATGCCAATTGTGCTACAGAAGAGGAAAAGCAAAAGATTCTCAGCGAATGCTCAAGCATCTCTGAATGGCTGTACGAAGATGGTGCTGACGCTGGTGCTGTTGTTTACGAGAAGAAACTTGCAGAGTTGAAAAAACTTACAAATTCTGTACTCGGTCGCCACTGGGAGCATGAAGAGCGACCAGAAGCTGTCAAAGCTCTCGATGGCATGATTGAAGGCGCAAGGGGTTTCCTAGAGAAAGCCATGAACCTCACCAAGGATACAAATCCCGACAGAGATGTGTTCACCGATGTGGAAGTCGCCACCCTGACAAAGGTCATCGAAGAGACCGCCACCTGGCGAAAGACCGAAGTCGCTGCTCAAAAGAAGCTCAAGCGAAACCAAGAACTACGTCTTACTGTAAAGGACATCACTGATAAAATGGCCCTACTCGACCGTGAGGTTAAGTACTTAGTGAATAAGATCAAGATTTGGAAGCCGAAAACAAAGCCAGCTAAAAAAGACGGAAAAGAGAAAGTAGAAGATACACAGGAGGAGGAACCGCCACAAGAAGCAGAGGAGGCGCAAGAAGAGAAGCCAAAGACTGATGGTGATGAGGAGCAAGGAGAAACTGAAAATGTTGTCAACCCCAGTGAAACTGAGGGTGATACACCATTACACAGCGAGCTGTAGAGAGACACTAGGAGCGCACATATTTATTAGGCATTTATATACGAAACGTAACGTAAACGGATTCATTTTTTCGCTTCTATACTCTCACTCTCTGTCATTTTCTTGTACTCCTGTTTTCAACTTTTTCCATTCCGTCTTTCTTTAGTTCGTATTCAAGACTCATCAGTAAAGTAAAAATAAAAGAAACCAGAACAAATAACGAAATACAGAACTCGTTGCACGAGTTGTTTTTTTCTAGAAAAAATTCACCAGGATAGTACCTTCATCGGTTCGTTTCTTCTTTTTTTTGTACATTTTGTGGTATAATCTGAGCATTAAGACAATTTTTTAAGTTATTTGTAAATCTAATTATGAAATTAAAAAAGGAAATCCAATTTAAAAATGAGTTTCTTTACTAAATGCGGAAGGAAGACACAATCAGTTAAGCGATCAACGCTGTGATTTTAGTTGCACTTTCTTTCCTCAAAATTATATAAGAAGGAGCTACTCTACATCGAACAAATGCGTAATTGTGGTGGTGGGGATTTTAAACACAAAGAAATTCTTGGTCGAACAAAGTGCAATCGTTAAAGTTGGTATTCATTTGAAAAAGATAGGGCCAAAAGAATTTGATTATGAGCAGCAGGAATCATAAAAACCGTTATAACTCAAGAGCAGTAAGCAATAAGACAAAAGTTTACTGAAATGATAGTGCTAATTTCTTCAATTAGCACTCAAATGGTTATCGTTTCAAAATCTAATTTCAAGAAATATTTATTTCTCATGAAATAAAGAAAGTCCGTTCAACCGATTGCAAAAGCTGATGTCAACTCTACTGCGAAGGTATAACACTGGAGGTAGGCTGGTCATTGGTGAAAAAAGTGGATCGTGATAAATGGGTGTGAATATGACATCAGGTAGACAGGGAAAAAATAATGTGAATTATAAAGCAACAACAAAAAACAAAAGGCTCAGAAATCTAGGTGACATTTAATCAGCTAACTCGGGCAAACTCAGAGGAAACATTTTATATGGATTTTCACAGAAAGCAATACAAACTAAAGCATCTGATTAAAAAAAATTCCGGTTGCTGAAATTCTTTTAAGTTTCGATATCAGTTATTTTTACATTTGAAGTTTTGTATTCATTTATGTATGTCTTCAAAAATAGTGAGGGAAATTACTGGAACACAATAGGCTGCAACTGGAACTTTAGCGTTAGTAGTAGTAAGAGCTATCAAATGGTGTGGCGCTGCACTCACAAAGTTCGCCCACAATGATGTAACGCGCTTATGTTAAATAAAGCAAGCTGATTGAAATTAAGTTTATGGTTTTATCGGGAACCTTTTTTTTATAGATAAAGTTTTGTTTATTAAACTTAATGTTATACATATTATGGCATAGATTCCACAGAAATTCTCTTATTTAACGAGAAATTAAATTGAAATAAATTTTTTCTCTGTCGCAGTTGTCCATTTCTACAGTTGTAGTGAGCTCTTAAGCTTGTGCCGCTACAAAAAAATAAAAGTTGACCAACTCTTACTACCGCTACAGGTACCCATTGTGTTCGTAGTACATACGTATTTAGTTTGTGTGTATTCTACTTTTGAAAGCTCGTACTACTGCTATTACTACCGCTACAGTTACAGCCATAAAAGCTTTACACTGACTGACTGACCCGACAGATTTTGCATTCACTTCTCAAAGAAGTGTTGTCCAAGGATCTTATTTCTCAAATGATAGAGGCCTGGGCAATGACAGAGAAAGTGGGCGGTGTTCTCCTGAGCCTTCTCGTCGCCGCAGCCTCTACAAAGGTCTTCGCTAGTCACACGTAGTTTTTTCATGTGGTACCGCATGGTATTATGCCCCGTAATGACTCCTATTAGAGTAGAGGTAATGACTATGCCTCTGTATGAGTCTATTGGTTCTTACTCTGTCAAATGCGGGCCACAGCTTCCTCGTGGTGACACAAGTATCTAAAGAGGTCCACCTATTGTTAGCCTCCGTTAGGGCTTTGTTTCCTGCTTCGAGCTTAAGGGCGTAAGGCGGGATGTACACCGAGGGGTCGGATTGGTCAGAGCTTAGTGCTGAGCCTCCTCTAGCCAGTTCATCGGCTTTCTCATTCCCTGCTATGCCTTCATGACCAGGAACCCAGCAGAGCTTTACCTCGTGCTGTGTTCCAAGAACCTTGAGCTCTTCTCTACAACACTTCACAAGCTTCGATTTTATTTCTATAGCAGATATTGCTTTTATCGCTGCCTGGCTGTCGATGAAAAAGGTGATATCCTCTCGTGGTATTGCCCTCATCGCAGTCTCACGAGCTGCTATTGTAACTGCTAGGACCTCCGCCTGGAAAACGCTGTTGTAGTACGGAAGCCGAGCTGACATGGAGAGGCCAAGCGTTTCAGAGAAGATGCCTGCGCCTACACCTATTTCCATTTTGGATCCATCGGTGTAAACAGCTAAGGATCGCTCGTTAGGCGTTCTGTCATTTTTGCAGTCTTCCCTGCTCGGATAGGTGCTAGAAAATGGTCTTATGAAGTCGAGGTAAGGCGTTAAGTAGTCTGTATTAGATACACTGCCTAGATATCTCTGCAGGATCGTGGTGTGACCCATTGCATTTGGTCTCCAGCTATCTGTTTGGCTTAATCTTACGGCACTATGAGCTGCCGATACTTGTATAAAGATGTCTAGCGGAAGCAGATTGAGAATGGCCTCGAGTCCTGCTGTAGGTGTCGTTCTCATCGCACTGGTTGTGGCGATGCACGCTAGTCTTTGTACTTTTGTGATAGCAGCTAGGTTATTTATTTTGCTGGCTGCCTGCCACCATACAAGGCTGCCATACGTTAGTATTGGCCTTACTATAGCTGTATACATCCATAGGATGATTTTGGGGCTCGGTCCCCAAGTCTTCCCAAATATTCTATTGCACGAGTAAAAAGCTATCGTGGCTTTTTTGACTCTTTCGTTGATGTTTAGTCTCCAGTTCAGTTTCCTATCGAGCACCAGGCCAAGGTATCTCGCACTACTGGAGATACTCAGGGGAGTACCCCTTACGGAAGGAGTTACGAATTGTGGAATTATTATTTTATTAGTGAATAGTACTAGCTCTGTCTTCTGGGGATTAACCGCCAGCCCACATCTCTCCGTCCAGGAGTCAATGATTTCCAGCGCCCCTTCGATTTGTTCGCTCAGGGTCGGGAGAAATTTACCTGTTGCTAGCAGTACAACATCGTCCGCATATGCAATGGCCTTGACGCCGCTGTTTCTAAGTTTAAGAAGGACTTGCATTGACAAATTATTGGTTCACTTTCGTTGCGTTTCTGCAGGAAATCGCTGATGGAGACACGATCGAATAAATTTTTTTCACTCAAATTGTGCGGCAGCCAAATATGGTATCGATTTACGTATTGCAGTTTACGCAAGTGATTTTCTACGCTTGATTTCGATATATCCAATATATCAGCTATGTGCCGGGTTGTGTAGCGTGCATTATTTTCAACTAGAGCCTTAATTTGGTTCCCATCAATCTCAACCGGTCGTTCAGAACGGGGGAAGTCAGAACATGTGAAATCACGAAAACGCCGGAACCACTCGCGAGCAGTATAAACGCTTACAGAGTTATCCCCGTGCACAGCGCAAATATTCTTAGGTGTTTGTGCAGCGTTTTTTCCTTTCCGAAAATAAAAGAGCACAATATGCCGAAAATACTCCTTATTTGCCTCCATTTTCAAAAGTTTACCAAATCCGTAAAACAACCGATCGCTATGAACTTTCTTTCACATATGCACTGCGATGTGTATTTAAAGAAGAGAAACTGCAAGCTCGAAGCAACATTTACAAACGGCGTCATTCAAAGTTAACGGGAATACTAACGATAAACAAAAGGAATTTATTGGCCAGCCCAATATATATGGACTGCTAGTGAAATTTCAGTTCCATACAATCTGTGCCCAAAAAGACGTCAACTAGCTCTCTTCGTTCGAAGCGAAAAATGTGGAAACAAAATGCCAACCATCTTGAATTTCTCCATAGAATGGTAGAGGTTTGTGTGGATTTGCTAAGTAAAACGGTTGAAATTCAAATTGTTGTGGCATTGTTTGCAACAGATGTCACCTCGAAAATGTGCTAGCTCAAATAATTACCGATAGATGGAACCAACAAAATTTGAATAAAAAATCGTTATATGCATATGTATTTTATTGCCCCATAAATTGCACAGTATTCGTATATTTATTGCGAATCAATTTTTTTATGTTATATGTCAGTGAAAACACTGTTTTTACACACCCACTTGCTTCCAACGAAATCTCAAACAAGTGTGTTCTTCCATTTTCCCCCCTTTACAACAGTGGGCTAGTTCTAATGTTGGAACCAACTCGAAATTAGCTCCTAGCAGTCTATATATAACATGTCAATGTATTTTTGAATTCCGCATTCATGCCTGATTGGATTGGATTGCGATGAGTCATTCTTTTCTCACTTTACATTTGACTGCGCGAACAGAGGAGGCGAACCCCACAGGCGGATCAGTAGAAATGCGGTGAAGTGGGAGGGTTGTGATCCCTTGTTTTCGGATCATAGCCTCGCTGATAAAAGGAAGAAGAAGAAGAAGAAGAACAGAGGAGGCAAGTAAAACTAAGGAATGCCACTCGTGAACGGTGGTGGATGGTGAGAGAGAGGGAGAAAAAATCCATGACTCCGGGAATAGCATTAATGAGTGATCGTGGGTACCCAGCTTTAAGTTCCTATAAAAGTTCAAATCTCATTTTAAATGCTTGATTTTAAGAATGTAATTACATCTTCTTTAAATTTTATTAAATTGTTTATGTTCTTGAGTTCATTTGGGAGACTATTAAACAGTCTTAATCCCTTAAAGATTAGCGTAATTTGTGCGCGGTCGGATGATTTTAGTTCTAATCTTTGCCACACCTCTACGGTTGTAAGGCTGACTTTCACTGATATACATCAGAAATATACTTCGGCTTTCGGCAGCATCTCATTCATTTTTAGTTTGATTTGCTGTCCATTTAAGCCTTTCTAACACACACTTTATTATGAGTTCATTTCGCATACTATAGTATTATTCTCAATGCTTTGTTTTAGACTCTTTGAAGTCTTGTTAATTCACCCTCTGTTGATAGATACGATACTCAAAATGTGATCTTATCATCGCGTTATAGACTTGTATCTAGGCCCGACAGAGTCGCAATAGTAAACTAGAGGACAAATGCTACCTACAATCGTTTCTAAAATTTGGTTAGGCAACACAATTAATATGCAGAACGACAACGGTAATCGGGGTTATTATTCTTTTTTAAATCCATAAAAAGTTAATAAAAAAAAGGAACCCACTAAGCCAAATAGATAGTGATTTTTATTCATGCAACTTTGTTGCATTGTCGAAAAGTTCAGGTTAATATTTTTAAAGAAAAATGTGAATTGAACGAATTCTGCGTTTTTTTCAGTTTGATAATACAGCGCCGAAACGATGTCACTTCATAATTTTTTTCAGAATAGAATGTGACTTTTCGGAGAAGCAGCCTCAAGTGAAATTTTTTGTTAAAATAGAAAATGCTATTTAACACTATAAGTTGCTTAAACTATTCTTTACGTACAGTCGCTTTACTGTTAGTTTAGTTTATTTATTTGGCTTTGTTTTTTTTAACCATTTAGCCATACATATAATACATTTTGCAATTAGTGTTTTATTTTGTATAAGAGTTTTAAGCTTAAAAATTGTCGTCAATATAATTGATAATATTTCTTTTGAAAGCTGCTAGATTTGTTTCATTTCTTATAATAATTGGCAATTCATTGAATATTTTGATGCCTTTAAATTGCAAAGAATTTTGCGAGCTTCCCTTGTTGTAGGGTTGTACCTCACGAATATATTTCACATAATTTAGTAAATAAATAGGCATTAGGTTATTTTTAATTCTATAAATTAACAATAGAACATTCTTGATGATTTTTTATTTGACTGACAACCATTTGATTAAAAATAATAAATTAGCGCAAACATTTAGGCTCAAGAATAACAGGTACATCAGAGGAATCACTCAAAAATTGCTCTCTAGCAACAGATTTATAAAGTTAATATAAAATTTAATATTTTGCACAATAATTTAAAAAAACCTTCGACTAAAATATGACTGTAATCATATTATTTATACGAGTGGTATGAAACAACCTACATAGACTGGCACCACTTTTGCATAGAACTGTTCGTTTAAGAAACGAAAGCAGTCATTTTTGTCACAGAAAACTCCAGCAGAGCTTCAAGCGATTGAACATGAGCAGTGGAGTTGTGCTATTCACCGTCCGAACCAACGGGATTTAAAAAGAATATTTTCCTTAAATCGCAGAAAAAATAAAAATCAAAGAAAAGGCAATTAAATAAGCCCACCTTTGTAATTATGCCGTAGAAAAAGACGTGTGCAAATTGAATAATTTCTAGTTGTGGGGTTCTTGCTTTTTTGTATGAATAATTGAATTTTTCCCAATAAAAAAAAATAAAATCTTCATTATTTTTTTTTTCTATTGTGAAAAATCGTGCGTGCCCGCTTGCACCTACCACTCGCGAAAACAAAGGCAAAACATACTACCCATCTCTCCGATTGATGCCAATTCGAAATGTCTTCCTTCTCGTCAATCCAACTACAAAATATGTCGTCGTACTCTTCTCTCGTATGGGCTGGAAAAAGATGAGAAATTGTCGTCTGCTTTGTTCTACGCAGTGAAAAAGAGTGAGAGCTACTGCTCACTGTTTCATTTAGAAGAAAGAAAAAATAAAAACAGGAACAGCCGTGCCGTGAGAGAAGTGTTGGCGAAAGTGTTTATTATGCGGAGTGAAAATTAATTATCACCGAAGAGGAAGCAAACGAAAAAAGAAAAATAAAACATTTCTTACACCAGAGACTTTATAAATGTACAAATCCCGGTGTACCCAGAGACATTCAATGCCCCCCCATCCCCTAACAGTGTGTTAAGTGTGAGAAAAGACCGAGACAAAAAAAAAAAAAAAAAAAATCGAACCAAATCAAAGGTAACCCAAACCAGGAAAATTAATAAATTTTCCCCGATTGTGAGGCGGATAGGAGGAGCACAGAGAAAGAGAGCAGTTCGCCAGAGTCAGCAGCACGACCAGTAGTGTACTGTTGTAACATGGCGTGTTTGAACACATTGAAGTTGGAAATAAAAACTCTCGAGAAGATCTTCACCAAGAATCATGAACGTTTCCAAATTCTAAATTCCAGTGTCGACGAGTTGACGTGCCGTTTTATCGGTAAAAATGGGAAACGTTATGATATTCATGCAAACATTACGGTAAGTGTGTGTGCTGTGCGGGTGTGCGGGCGGCGGAAGGCCTGTGAGAAAAATTAAAAGAAATAATTATAACAGGATTAAAAAAAAATAGAAAGGCCATTTTGTTTTTCTGTAGAGACCGAGAGGGGGGTGTGAGGTGAAGATACATATTTATTTTTTCATGTGTTTTTCCCAACTGGTGTTGGGTGGGTGGGGGAGAGTGAAATCTTTGTGCATCGTCCTTTTATTGCCCTTTCGTAACAATTTCGCGACTCGCTCCATTCTCTTCTGTGCAGCTCCTACACGTATTAGTTTTTTTTTTTTTTTTTTTTTATTCTCGTTCCCTTGTACGTGTCTCTGTCTTTTTTTCGATGCTGCCTGCTGTTTTTCCTGCACTTGACACAAAGGTTGCCCACCTTTTCTTGGTCCTCTTGCAATTTATCTTTCCCTACATATAATGCCCAAAAACCGTGTCTATTTGGGTCGATCGACAGATGACGAGAATACATGCACGGGTGTGTAAGGCTGTATGTGCATACAAACGTTGCCTCACATATGTTGCATGGCTGGCCCCAAAACAGCGAACTTAATTCGCATTTGATTAGTCACAGCCCAGATTTTTTTTTTTTTTTATAAAGTTTCAGGGATTTTTCCAAATTTTAAGAGGTCACCTGTTCTTAAACGAATCGATGAGTGAACAAGAGACGATGACGACATGTACCTACATCAGACTTGGCGAAATCTAGAAAATTGATTGATTGGTCAAGAAGTATCTTTGTTGCTCTTCATGCGATGGAGTACAAAGAAATCTCTCAAACAAGATTAGATTGCTAGCGAGGCGCACGTACATAGGGTTTGTTTACTCTCGGTTCTTGCTTTAATAAGGTGCTTTGTCAAAGAATTGCATTTGCTCGACCTCCATGGGTTGCACTATGTTTTTGCTTTTATCTACTTTTTTTTTATGAGGTATTCAGCTGTTATCGTTGAACGATTGATTACGTGTATTGATTGCAGAAGTTCTATTTTAAGGTATTGTTGAGTTGTTGTTTCATTCACGTTTCATAATTATGTATTCCCTTGGCGACAAGTATGTTAATGCGTTGATCAATATTTATCATTTGAAAGTGTCGTGCCCCTTTTTCGCCAAATGCCATATTATGTGATCTATACAACGATCTGCAGTATAATCTCAATCTGCAATACGGCTGCGGTCATGTGTAAGCTTTAGGAGTGTAAGCTTATTAACGCGTGTACGCTTTTAAATCAAAATAAGTATTAACTTTCCTACAAGCGTACACACAACAAGCGTAAAACATAACCAATGGGTGGATAAGCCATACTTTTGATTTACAAGCATACATGCGTCAAGCTTATGTTTAAAACAGACTTGCAGTAAAGCTGTTTGCAGTTATGCATGCAACAACGCATGTGAAACAGACGTGCAGTAAATTTTTGACATTTAGTTGCATTATTTGCTGTCAAAATTGTAGCATCACAAAAGTTGTATCAAATGGTATTGTTTTGATGTTCTACTACTTGAGGTTTGCATCAGAATGAGAAATAGAGACATCTTACACTAATGTATAGCTGTGCAGCAAACATGTGTCCTCTTACATATAACGCCATGTTCTCTAATTTCGCTGCACGGATTTTTCTGTACATCTGTTTTAAGCTTTACACTCTTACAAGTGCAGTCTAATGCCGGAAACACATGTGTAGGTTTTTGCATTTAGCGAAATTTGAATACACATACCTACTCGTAGTTAAGTAAACAATGCCATCATGAGTCATTACTATCATAGCAAAAGAATGGAACGGGATGGAAATTTACACTAAAGGCTTCGCCAAACAGGACTCAATCCAGCGACTCGGGCAGATCGCGCTGTTGCTCGCCGCGATCTGTGATGTCAAACATAAAGCGGGCAGTTTTCAGCGATCCATTTATTAAAGTGATTTTCTCCAGAACACATCGGTGGCTGTACAGCCAAAAATAGTAGTAGTTCTGAGGAAGATGAAATGCTTCTTCTTCTTACTCTTGCATCAAAGAAGAGAAGAAAGTGGGTCCATGAAATAAATAAAAAGAGGAAGGATTATGGTGAATTCCATCGTCTTTATAAGGAACTCAATTTATTTGAAGACCGTTTCTTCAATTATTTTCGTACATATGTCTCGAGAGCAGTTTGAGATGATGCACAAACTCATCATACCGAAGATCTTTATAATGGGGATGTCGTGTATCATAAAGAAACTCATTTGGGCGCACCAAATCTATTAATTTCTCCACCTCATCCGTCATTATTTCTGCTTTCACGCCGCGATCTTTGTAAAAATTTACAACCAGATATCGGCACGCCGCGATCTCGACTGGATCGCGTCGCTGGCTCGCATTCTGTTTGAACAAAATGATTTAATTCTTCGCAGTACAGCGATCGCGGTGATCAGAATAACTGGATCGCGTTCTGTTTGGCGAAGCCTTAAGTGCAACAGATACAAGAACAAAACAAAATCCCTTCGCTTCGGCTGAAGTAGAGAGATGAGCCAATGCGATGCAATGTCTACACACGTGTTTCACTAGATTTGCATGCATAACTTTTGCACATGCTTCCGGCATAATGAGAGTACACACTTAGTGCCTGGCCACACGTTCATGGGAATGAAAACTCATGTCCAGCGAGACAGGCAGATTTTAAATGAGTACAAAAGAGAAGAGTTGCTTTCATCAAAAATCCATTTGCAAAGACCCTGTTTAGATGTTATCTCTCCACTACCTAGTGAACAGTCGTGTCGTGTTTACACACTGTAGTGCTCCGTCCTGCACTACTTGCCAAAGTTTCGGGGTGGAATAAGTGAATTGAAACAATTGTGTATCGGACAGCGTTTTCTCATCCAAATCCTCACCAGACCCTCTTTAGATGTTAACTGATGAGTGCGCACTGAGCAGTCATGTCGTGTCTACATGCGCTATGCTCAGTACTGCACTATTTCTGGGTGGAATGAGTGTATTGAAATAATTGTGTATGACCCTGTTTAGATGTTAACTGATGAGTGCGCACTGGGCAGTCATGTCGTGTCTAAATGTGCTATGCTCAGTGCTGCACTATTTCGGGGTGGAATGAGTGAATTGAAACAATTTTGTATCGGGCAGCGTTCTCTCATCCAAATATCAATATCATACCTCCATCCTCGCTACTCCACGATCGAACTAATAATGAAAAAATGGAAGAGAATGGAATATTTCGGATGTGGAACGTGACTTTCCTCTCGATTTTTATATTTTCTTCATGGCTGTCCCCCTCTTTACCCCTCAATCTTCTCACCCAAAAACTATCGACATAGCGCACTCATCAGCGATGAGTGCGCACTGGGCAGTCATGTCGTGCCTACATGTGCTATGCTCAGTGCTGCACTATTTCGGGGTGGAATAAGTGAATTGAAACAATTGTGTATCGGAGAGCGTTCTCATATCCAAATATTCATATCATCCCTTGATCCTCACTACTCCACGATCGAACTAATAATGATAAAATGGAAGAGAATGGAACATTTCGGGTGTGGAACGTGACTTTCCTCTTGATTTTTATATTTTCTTCATGACTGTCCCCCTCTCTTTACCCCTCACTCTTCTCACCCAAAAACTATCAACATATACCCCGTTTATATGCAGAGTCTGGTTCGAGTTCAGATTTCGATCTGAGTATTTCTACACACCGAGTCGAATGGTCCAAAAGTCCAAATGTGGTCGATCTGACAGATGAGTGTAGCAAACACACTGGTTTTGATTGTGTTAGTGTTCTGTTTAGTTCTATTTTTTGTATTTAATAAATATGAAATAACTGAACAGACAACCTTACCCGCAGCTAACCATGAACTCAATCAAAACAAAGCGATTTCCCACCCCGAACAAAAAAAAAAAAAAAAAAAACAAGAGCGATCTCACACACACAGACAACATGTAGTTCAACCACTCGACCCAGGTATACATCCATTTTTCGGACTCGACCCATCTCTGTTAGCTGAGTCGAGTTGACTCGAACCCATTTGGACCCGAAAAGCGTTTATATGTATTTGAAACCGGTTTGGAACCAGTTCCGACTCTGCATATAAACGGGGTAACAGCGCACTCATCAGTTAACATCTAAACAGGGTCTATGGGCCATTACACACTGGTGCAATTTTACTCCGGGGTAACACCGGGGTATCTTTTACTTCAATTGCACACTGGCTGAATAACGCCGGGGTAAAATTGTGTATACATGAACCGATTTTCATTGTAGTGGTGTGAAATACTCATTTTTTCGCATCTCGAAATTGAGAAGTTATGTGTGTATTGGTTTACCCCGATGTTAAACCGCCTAATATCTGGTTGAAGATTTTGCTCTGTTTCATTCCATTTCATTTCATTTCTTACTGTACACTTCACCTCCCTCTTCTATAAACGTGGTTTAACCCCGGGGTAATTCCCCCAGTGTGTAACACCGTGTCTCCACGAGCCACGAGTCATGCTTGGGCATACGTCCGACATCTGTCAGACGATGCTCAGGCAGCTGCCATATTTGAATGGGTGGGCAGTTCAAGTCTGAACATTTCCCTGAAGCTGGAGCTCATTTTTGCACTCAACGCTTTAGAGCAACTGCAAAATGAACAAGAAAAAGAGCAAAAACAAAGAAAGCGTCGATTCTGGGCCAATCCTTATGTTTTTCATGCGGTTGTGACTGAATTTTGTTCAAAGTGACTGCTCATGCCCAACTCCATGGCAGGCATGGATGGCAAGCGATAAATCTAAACATACATGTCAGGGCATGCAAACATGAAGACATAATGCAGTCTCCATGAGACATTTTAAAGACAAGACATATGCCCAAGCATGACACATGGCTCGTGGAGACACCGTGTAATGGCCCTATGGGCATGAACGTTTCGTTTCCAAACTATTTCACTTTTGACAGAAATCTTCATTCGAAATTTGTGTTGAACGAGAGAAGTCGTAAATGTAGCTACCCGGACACGAAAATATGAATCGTTCTTTTCCAAATCATTTCACTTGTAGAATATTTGCCAAAAATGTGCAACCGCTAGACATGCAATACAACGTGCATATTTGCAAATAAACTACTTATGCAGGTATTTTTTGACATCCATCCAAACATTTACCGGTTAAGAAAGACAATCGCCACTTCCCAAAGCATTATAAAACGGGAAAAACTCCGAGGAAGAGCGTCCATAACACACCATCTCCACTGGCAATAAATTTATCGCAGAAAGCAAAAGCAGAACGCATACAACACAAGAACTGTCCGATTTTCTTTGGTGGGCATTTTAACGCATACTTCTTCAGTATAGTGGAAAATGCCAACGTATAGATACACACAGACCATTGCTATGACCCTGTTTAGATGTTAACTGATGAGTGCGTAGTGGGCAGTCATGTCGTGTTCACACACTGTAGTTTTCAGTGATGCACTACTTGCCAAAATTCCAGGGTAATTAAAACAATTATGTATCGGAGAGCGTTCTCTCATACAAATATTCATATCATCCCTCGATCCTTACTACTCCACAATCGAACTAATAGTGATGAAATGGAAGAGAATGGAACATTTGGGGTGTGGAACGTGATTTTCCTATCGATTTCTATTGTCGTTTTCCTTTGGTTTCACTCCCGATTTCACTCTTTTTTGATTCCAATGGAACATGCGAAATCGTCCTCTGCTTACTTTTGTGTGTGTTGGTGAATGTCTAATTTTTGTTTACATTTTTCACAGAAAAATAAACCAAAAAATAGCTTCTTTTTGCCAAATGGAAAACCACATTAGCAATTCTATCATGTTTTTATTAATATATTATGAATTTTTTTAATTATATCTATGTAAAATTTATTTCTACTAACTTGCCCCAACTGAAAAAATAAAATAAACAAAAGAATGCGTATTGTACCATATGACTTTGACAAGTAGTCCGATGTAAGGGTTTATATGTATGAGTGCATTTTGAAAGCACTCCCAAATGAAATCCGGAAGAGAAAAACACTCCCGGAACAGCACTCCAAACAGCCAATGGAACATGATTGGGAGTGCTTTTTCTGTGCGGAACACAAAAAGAGTACTCCTTTTGGCCCAATGGAAAACGACATTAATTTCCTTCATGACTGTTCCCCTCTCTCTACCCCTCACCTGGCGGTCCGAGGAGAACATGGCGCAGAACAGTCGAGAAGGAGGCACGGCAGTTAGGGAAAAGTTGGGGAGAACTTAGACACATTGCCAGAAACCGTACACGATGGCGCGTAGGCGTAGTAGAGGCCCTAGGACCCACAAGGGGATACAGGACATAACATAACATAACAACACCCCTCACTCGTCTCACACAAAAACTATCGACATAGCGCACTCATCAGTTAACGTCTAGACAGGGTCCATCACAAATAAAATTGCAATAGAAATGGCAGAAGTGACAGCTCTCTTGGTGATAAAGTATGCGATAAATGAAAGCATGCTTTCTATCGCATGCTATGAAAATGTAGCTGCTATGATGGTCTCCACTTGCAAAACTGAAAGCATGCTAGTGGAGACCGCATATAACCGCCATTACGGGTATCGCCAAAGATTCGCAAAAAATAGATGTAATAAACAACCCTTGTACCATTCGCCGAAATATTGTCTTATTGTACAAAAATAATTTCCGGGTATCCATTTTTTTTTTTTTTTGTGGTTCGGTAGCAAATAGAGATATCTTGGAGCCTGGCTACCCATGAACGCAGTGGCTACCCACAAAAACTTTCATTGGAATGAAAGCAATTTTGACAGATGAAGAACGCTGAAATCTAAAACATAAGATATCGTTGAAGTTGTAGGTTTAGACGTATAAAATTTACCCTTTTTTATGATTATATACATATGTATCTCTTATGGCTTTGCCATTAGGTTTTGTGTGACTTTCATTCCCATGACCAGGCACATCGAATAGTAGCTGTTTTGCTTTTTTTCTGCTCCATGTAACTAATAGTAAATAATAAATGATAACTGCAAGGAGTATATACACCATTATGCCACTATCAACCTTCGAGGAGATTACGCTGTCTACCCAAGAAACGTAACAACGCGAATGACTAAATGTTTTATACGACTTCGCCTAGGGTACACTAATGTTACACTCTCTTCGACTGTCCAAAATTCAAAACTTTGTCAAAAAAACCTGTTCTTACTTACTTACTTAGGTGGTGCTACTGTTCGGGGTGAACCTGGGCCTCAACCAACAAGCCTCTCCATTTAGCTCGGTCTTTAGCTAATTGCCTCCAGTTGCGCACTCCAAGTTGGTCGAGGTCCCCTTGAACTTGTGCGCGCCACCTACGGCGATGATTCCCTCTATTGCGTCGTTCCTCGGGACTAGATTCGAAGACTCAGCGGGCCGGAGCGTTGTTGTCGATTCGCTTTACATGTCCTAGCCATCTCAGACGTCCAATACGCAGTTTTTTGACTAGGTCGATGTCGCTGTACAGCTCGTATAGTTCGTGATTGAATCTTCTCCTCCAAAACCCGTCAACGCAAACGGGACCGAAAATCTTACGAAGAATTTTTCTCTCGAAGCGACCAAGGATATCTTCATCCTCTTTTAATAAAGTCCATGTTTCAGCGACGTAAAGAAGGACTGGGATGATCAGGGTCTTATACAGAGTCTCCTTAGTTGTTCGAGATAGGGCTTTACTGTTGAATTGCCTTATAAGCCCAAAAAAACAGCGATTGGCAAGAGTTATTCTTCGCTTGATTTCTGCGCTGATTTTGTTTGTAGAATTTATAACAGAGCCAAGGTAGACAAAGTCCCTTACTACCTCGAAGTTATAGCTGCCCACTGTGACAAAAACAAATGTGGGCGCCGTGGCGTAAGGGGTTAGTGTGTCGGAGCACTACGCATGAGGTTTCAAGTTCGAATCCCAGAAAACACTAAAACGTTTTTTCACGGTCCCACCTCTCGCGAGCGTCTGACAAACATCCGAGAGTATTGTTGTCACGAAAAAGCTTCTCAAATCGCCGTTCGGATTCGACATTAAAAACTGTAGGTCCCTTCCATTCGTGTGAAACTGTGACGTTTTGTCCAATTCGTCGGTGTTGGCTTTCCCTTCTTGTTGACAGCATTTTTTTTTTTTTTTTTTCTGTTTGTTTATTTGTCCACTTATACACTATTACATATTTTATTGTTTAAATAAACTATAAACTACAGCAATAATTATAACTTAAAGTATCTGACCTGAAGGGTTCTCAATACTTACACTTTGATTTATATACTATACTTAGTATATTTGCATTATTTTTTATTTTCTTTTATTTCTTTTTTGCGTATTTTTATTTTTTTGCTTTAAGGGGAAATGTGGAAAAACCTTGTACAAATTTTTATTATTTTTATTTAATTAAACTAGAGGGAAAAACAAATAAAACTAACTTATCCTATGTTAAATCTTGTTGACAGCATATACATACTTGGTTTATCGTTTATCGCTAAACCCATTTTGGCCGCTTCCGCCTCAATGCTTGCAAACGTACCGGTGACAGCCCGCTGAGTTCTTCCGATAATGTTCAGTAATAGTAATTTGTGTGAAATATAATACTATCTCATCCCTCAAAAAAAACATTATAAACCTTTTTAAATTACTAACTATTATATTATTTATACCACCCTGCCACCCAGGAAAAACTCCGGTCCACATGGGCCGGTGAGTTTCAGTGCGCGGTGGGGTGGTCCTATCTGGTTCCCTAATCCCTCTTCTCATATATCAAAATAAAAATAGCCGAAAGCCCTGGTAGCTAGTGCTGTAGCTTGTAAGTTGAAACTGTAATTTATTTGCATTTTAATAAAACTATGTGTCTATGATCTGTGTGTCTGTTTAGATGCTCACGTGACTTCGTCGCTTCGCTAAGGGTACCTCAACAACTGTCTGGCAGGCGCCTATGTCACTTATGGCAAAGCTTTAAGTTTCGATGTACTGTGGTATGCAGACTTTCGTGGAACACTTTATATCTTTTTTGGGCAGTCGCTCAAATTAAATTTCATTTTTCAAGTTTCCAAGTAAACAAATGAACAAGTACGAATAAAAATGACAAACATTCCAAAACAACAATCCTGCTATACAAAATCAAATTTACTCTGTGATAACAAAAAATGCACGTATAATATTTCCCTAGTGAAAATCAGAATTTTAGAAACTAAAAAAAAAGAAAAAAACATTTCGTCGCCAAAGTTTATTCATGGTATAATTTTGAAAGAATTTATTATTAACTAGCAACTTTGTTTGCGTGATCCACAATAATGTTTGTATTAATATGTATGTGTGTACGTAGGTATTTTAGCTACAGAAGGAAAACATACAAACGATTGCGATGGTGTAGTGGAAACGTCATCGATTGTCACGCTAATGATTCATATTTCAAATCTTGATCTCAGCAAGTATTTATTCGTTTTGCAAGAAATATATAAAGTTAGTCCGATCAATTGCGAAAGCTTGTCTGAACACTACTGCGAAGGCATAACAATGGTAGTAGTTTGGTCATATTGGTTAAAAAAAATTGTTCGCTCTGTAATAGGACAAAAAAAAAGACTGTGAATCAGAAGCAAAATACAACAAATCTAGACGCGACTCCCGGTGTTTTTCTGCAACCTAAATCATAATTTCATAATTTATTAGTTCATACAAATCTTTTACAATAGATTGTAACAATCTTTTGTTAGCAAAAGTTATAAAGAGAAAAAACAATGTAAATAAAGAAAGGTAATATGGAAGCAAAGAGGAGTGAGACAAGTTAGTGTAAAAAGAATTTAAAAAAAAAAAAGTAACAAATTAAGTTTAAATTATGTAATATAAGTACAAGTAAATAAGAAAAAGTACGAAAGCGATTAAGATAGTTATTCAAAAAGTATTTCAGTCTTCAGCCAAATGTCTAAATAGGACTTCACCAAATGTGCTTGAACCACAGAGTCTTCTAATGCTGGGGGGAAGCGAGTTCCAGGAGCGAGCGGCAGAAACGAAAAACTGCCGTTCGGTTGCAAGGCAGGTAAAACGCGGTTGAATTAAAGTAAGCGAGCGTGTTGAATTGGCAAACCGAAGCTTGTCCGATAAATAAGTGGGTTGTTTGGTTGTCATAATTTGGTGTAAAAACATTAGGGAAAGATAATTGAGATACGTATGTAACGTGCATCCTAGTATTTTTTTGACATAATGAGATACATGGTCATATCGCCTCAGATCATAAACATAACTCTCAGCGCTACACCCCTTAAAAATTTGACACCCGTACGCAATTATAGGCACGACGAGGGATTTAATTAACATAAGTTTAGTGTTCAAAGGAGTGTAATGCTTTGACATGGATAGATTTCGAAGACAACCGTACACCTTTCCAATGACTGATTGAATATGATCGTCCCATCCCAAAGTTCGATTAAAATAAATGCCAAGGTTTTTAGCTTTATCAGTGTACTGAAGCACTGTACTACCAAGATAGGAGGGAAATAGCTAGGATCAAGCCTGGTTTTGTAGATAGTAATGCAGTGGGACTTGCTTGGGTTTAGTCGTAGGCAGTTTTTTTCGGACCAACGGACGACCTCCCGCAGGTCGTCGTTTAACCGGCTCACACTGTCCTCAATCATTCCTATTTTACTGCTGATATATATTTGCACATCGTCAGCATACAAGTGCACGGATGAATTTGTAAATGAAAGTGGCAGATCATTAATAAAAATACTGAAAAGCAGTGGGCCCAAAAAATCTGAGTCTAAAACTACTACACCAATCTTTCTCTATCTCTATCTATCCTTTCCAACGCCCGCACTATTTAAAAGCATTTTAAGGGTATTCATAACCCCTTGAGTGCGCGCAAATTATAAAAAAAAAACCATCGTTTTGCCATGCAGCAAACTAATAGCTATAAATTTACCGCACATAAGTTGGCAGAAATTAATGCATCTTCTTCCTATTTCTACTGATCCGCCTGTGGGGTTCGCCTATTTGACCTCAGAAAATATCGGAAATTAATGTATCTCCTTCTTTCTATTTCGGTGAAGCTATGATCTGAAGACAAGGGATTACAAGATAGGAGGCATTATTCGGTCAGGCGAACCCCACAGGCGGATCAGTAGAAATGCAGTGAAGTGGGAGGGTTGTGATCTCTTGTTTTCGGATCATAACCTCGCTGATAAAAAAGGAAGAAGAAGAAGAAGAGGCATTATTCGGTCACAGAACATAGCGGAGTTTTCTCGCCACTTCATCCACCCTACGCTTACGCGAAGATTGATGTCGTCATCACATGTTGCTTTGCTATTGATCATAGATCCCAGATATTTGAACTTCTCGCACTTGGGAAGCACTGTTCCATTCAAATTAATGTCTGGAATAGGCCTGAGTGGATCAGAGTCTTTTTTTAACTAATGCGATACCCATTTCCCTCCAAAACGTCCACCCAGACATCACGTGCTCGTTGCAGGGATGTAGGATCCTCACTTATGATGGCTCCATCGCCAGCAAAGAATAATTGATGTACCTTGGGGTCGGTTACTTTACCTTCAAGCAGATAGTCAAGAACTGTAATAAAGAGTAAAGGACTTAAAACGCTTCCCTGGTGCACCCCGACTTTGATTGGGAATTCTTCGTTTACTCCAGCGGGGCATCTTACTCTTTTCTTTGCTCTTTCGTACATGTCCACGATCATCTGTACATAGGTTTCTGCAACCCCTCGATGTCTTAGCGCCACCCATATCAGATCTCGTGGTTGTCTGTTGAATGCCTTTTCAAAGTCAACCAATACAATATGCAAATCATTTAAGGAATCACGATGTTTTTCCATTATGATCCTTATACTTTGGATTGCATCTGTGGTTGATTTACCCGCGACAAACCCGCACTGATCATCAGACAGCCGTATTATTTTTCGCAGTCGGCCACCTAATACCCGCTCAACGATCTTCATGGTGTGTAACATCAGCTTGATCAAACGGTAGATATCACAGTTTCGCGGATAACCCTTCCCTTTGTATACAGGGAGAATGTAACTTTCCCTCCATTGATTCAGTATTGGATCACCTCTCATAAATTTGGAGACGGGAATTCTGAGCCATCTGAACCCGATGTCTCGGAAATTAATGCTTCTATTTATTTTGTATTGTGTCCCATAAGTAGGCAAGGCAATTCTTGGTAAACTTCTCAAACTTTTCTAATGCCTGGTTTTGTCTGTTTTTTAGGCCTCTGTGTTTATTTATTTGAATACCTTAACCCCCTTGAGGAATATCATGATAATTCTAATTAGAGATAAGGACCAAGCCTCTAAGGTATAGAATGACAAAGTTTTATTAAAATCTGTCCAGTGGTTTTTGTGTGAAGCGCGCCGGGACACGACGGTAATTATCATTTTATTGCATGTATGTATGTATGTATGTGTAAATATAGACACATAAATAGATAATAAAAAATGGAAAATCGAGAGTTCCGTATTAGAAAGCACAGCCGTTTTCCTATATATGCGAGATCGTCAAAAAGATCGCACCATGTACATCTCTTCATCCGTTGTATGGTGGACAAAGGTCAGGGGAAAAACAAGGTTAAATTATATTACAAAGTCTGCTGTGAGAAGCTGTCGGACGTTTGTTAAATATTCGCGGCAATACTGTGAACAAATTTGTTTAATGTTTCTTGGGTTTTAGTCTCGGACATTACGCTCAGTAGTCCGATTCCCTGCTGTAGAGATTTCTTTATCAAGAAAGCAGGATGATTCCAGAATGGACAACGTTGTAAATGCTGGCAATAAATGGATCTTAAGTTTCCTCTCCGCTTCGGAGGTTGCAAACCATCGTTTTGATCATCTGTTCATTTTTAACGTCTCTGAATAACTGTGGTATCGAAAGGTTAAGTCATTCGTGCAGATTGGTTTCCAAGTCAGTTTTTGACCTCCTCCTTCTCCCCTTTTCTCTTGTAGGATGACTTATAGCAATTGGCATTTGGTTTTCCTAAGTACTCTATTTTTTGCCTTTTAATTTGGTACATCAGCTCTCTTTAGCAAACCACTTTGTTTAGTACTTTCTCGTTTGTGATCATGTCAACCCGAAAGTTGTTGTTTAGAAAAAACTGAAAGCAATGAACATTATAAGCAAAGCCCGTCTTAAGGCTGCTGTTAATGCTGCTTGGTTGTTTCAATGTAGTATAGATCACATCCCTTGTTTTCGTTTCCAAGGCGTTTGAATGTATAGAAGATATCCACCCTTCTCTGGTTTGGTCATAAGCTTGCTAAAAAGGGTGCAAGCGTTCTGTTGGATTTTATACGCGAGTTTGACATCCTTTTTGTTGTTGATGATCGCCTTTTGTGCTATTTTGGGAACGTAGACCATGTTCTTGTAAATTTTATTGTTTCCTTCGAGTTCGTTTATTGGCGATCTCGTAGACTCCTTTGACGTTCGCAGGATTCCGTAAGAATCCGAATGACTGCATGTTCAGCGTGGTAGAATTATTCATCACTCAAAGCAAAAATCTTGCTAGCTTTATGACTATGTGCCTGACCTGAATGGACCAAAAGTTAATAAATCTTCCCGATACTGTTTATTACACACATTCATACATACACGTCTGGTCGAAATTCGACCGGGGGAATTTAACCTAACTTAGTGGTTACATACGCGCATGATTTTCTGCAGATCTATGGTACAGTACCTTTCGAATGATATAAGTTTCATCCTTCTCCTTTTAAAATAAATACTTAAAAAAACGTACGATAAGTTTAGTGTTCACGTATTAATATATAAGAAGATGTACATATGTATGTATGTGTATATTTGGCGCAACAGTCCATGAAAGGCTTTATCCTAGCTTCTCGCAACCACTCGTGTTGTGTGGCGTATATTTTTCGAACGAATAGAAGGGACAGTTTTGTGCCGTATTCGAAGGGTAATTTTTATTTTGTTTTGAGAAGCTTTTTCGTGACAACAATACTCTGAAATGTTTCTCAAACGTTCGCGAGAGATGGGACCGTGAAAAAACTTGTTGGTGTTTTTCTTGTATTCGAACATTGAACCTCACCGGCAGTGGTCCGACACACTAACCACTGCGCCCAGCTGTGAACCAGTTTCTTTTTTTTTTTGTACCAGTTAAACGAAACACGGTCGTTCCCGCTATAGGTTGATGTCCAAAAACGTTGTCGCCCTTTTATTTCCCCTCAATAACAGAAGAGGAATGCGTGGGGCGGCTGATAAGTTCGCAGTTTAAGGCATTAAGTGAAAGAAGAGATCCGATTACTAAAGCTGTTGACAAAACAATAAGACCAGTATTAAAAACCCCAAACAATTATTCGTTTCTCATTAAAATGAAATTAACTGTAACAGGGTGTGGTAATATTTTTCGTCTTTGGTAACGGTACTCTCTTTCAAGCAAAAAAGATTATGCGTAAACATGATCATAAGAAGGCAAAACGTAAACAAACGTGAAGGAACTGCCACGACGTGTAGTTATTTCCTCTAATCTTAAATCTCACTCCATATGCCCGATTTTGTGATGAACTCTTCTATGTTTTTGAGTGAGTGAGCTTGCAGATAGGTCTTCTGCTTCAAGGTAGAATTTACCTAAGTAACGATTCGCGTCATCTGATTCATTCTGATTAAACAGTTACTGTGACATAAGATGTGTTCTGCTGATTCTTTGTCTTCGTTGCACATTCTGCAGATGCTGTCTTGTGCTATGCCCATAGCCATGAGATGTTTTTTCACTCGACAGTGACCTGCAAGGAAACCTGTAGCTATTCAAATCTGACTCCTAGTTAATTGTAGGAGTTGTTTCATTCTTTTGAGGGAAGTATCTGGCAGAGAGTTCTTGATTTGTTTGTTACCTTCAGTTTCCATTCAGTAATAATGCGCTTTTTGTTTGAGCCAATTTTTAATACCGCTTTTTGCTGTACTCACTGGTAATCCACAGAATGGTCTTGGCATCATGAAGTTTGATGCAGCTCCTGTTCTTCTGGGTAGCAAGTCAGCCTTTTCATTACCTTCATATCCGCTCTCTCCTCGCACCCAAATGAGATGAACTCTGTTTGTGCTGGCTAGTGATATGAGTAGTTGAAGGCAGTCCCATACTAGGTTGGATGTTATTTCATAAGACCTAATTGCTAGTAGAGCAGCCTTGCTTTCTGATATAAATGTTCTTGTTGGTTATAGATCTGTTTATAATTTCCCTGATTCCTTGTTCTATAGCGAATACTTCGGCTTGGAATACGGAGTTACTTTTGTCCATGCGCGAGTGGATGGAGGTCTTCGTAGTAGCGCCCAACTCGTTCATCTGGGTACTAAATATAAGAATTATTGGCAAATGTACATTAGTTTGTTCTGTTCCCAGTTATTGCGATTTGGGAATGTAACCTTAAAGTTGTGGATGAATATAAATCTTAGCAGACATTTGTGCGTAATTAAAAATTATTCTATTAAATCATTACTGTTAAGTTTATGCGCAATATCCGATTTAATTAGTTTGCAATTTGGGCTATCTTCTGCGACGAGCATAAAGGCGTTAACCATAGTTTCTTTTTTTATATGAAGATGAAGAGATGCTAGGTTTAGAATAAACTCAAGCGCTGCAGTAGGAGCAGTTTTCATTGCACTTGTGCATACACAGGCTGGTTCAGGCTTTTGTAGTTTATTGAGCCTGTCCTGTGTTTGTTTTTTGCCACCATACTAGTGCTGCATATGTGGTAATTGGCCTTGCTATCGCCGTGTAGGGCCATAGCATCATCTTGGAATTTAGGCCCCAATTTCTACCAATGAGACTTGCTGTTCCATAATGAGATCCTGGCTTTGTCTATGGCTTTTGTTAGGTGAGAATTCCAAGTGAGTTTATCATCAAGTATTACGTCAAGGTATTTGACCTTCTTAGAGAATTCCTCCTTGGATTTCACCAAGATATGAGTAAAAGCAACATTCAAAGGTACGAAAAATAAATCAGCTGAAAAAAGCATTTTGAAAGGAATTTAGCATTAAAATGTCAAGCAAATGGTTTTGAAACAAAAGTGGAGTTTCCTCTAGCGGTCAAGGGCTGCTATCACTGGGGAAAAAAATGGTATTACCAGTGCAAAAACGAAATTTCTATATGGATCGAGCAATGGCGAAACATTCGCACAAGATATGTCAAGCAGTTTCGGTGTCCTCGAGATATGCTCTGCATAATTTTCTTGAGATGGTATTTAAGAAAGCAATGACCAATTAAGAAGTCCGATAGATCTTCTCTAATTCAGTGTAAATCAGATTAGCCTACCGGTAATGCATTAGTTTAAGTGGTGCCATCGGGGATTTGCATATAACCGCGTCGGCATGGATATACTTAAACTCTTCCCAATACTATCTACGTTATATCAGAAGCCAATTAAGACAATCCAAAGAATACTATATAAATTGGTATATATGGACTACTAGCTCTAAGTCTCAAATATAATTTCCTATAAACAAAGTTCCTGTGTGTAAGATATTCTTTAAGTACTATACGATACCACAAGGCCAATGGCAATGCAGTCAACAAGATAACCAACAAATTTCTCTAAACCATGTGCCGTAAGAAACTTTGTATTCCTCTGACTGCTGCTACCTAAGCATACTGATTAATTCCAGCACCCAATGTCATCTTTTTTTTTATCGATTTGTACACGATTGAGTTTATCCTCTTATCTAATTACTGAAATTAACGTTAATTTTTGGACATACAAAACTAAATTAATTCAAAAGTGATTGGGTATATTTTAACCGACAGTTTCGTAACCTTCTCCTGCAAACGGAAAATGTGCCGCTGAGCAAATGTTTCTCAATGAACAGTTTAACTATGAGTCTCTTTACTAAAACAGCAGTTACAGAGAATTTAAAATTTGTTTTTTAATGACGAAACTAGATTTTCAATGAAGTGTGACTCACATTTCAGAATTTTCCCCATGTGGTATACAAAAATCACAACAAACAAATGTACAATTAGGTAGTTACTAATAATTAAAAGCCGCAGTGACTGCATTCCCTAAGAACAGATGCAATGGGTCCTTAGTGGTTGTTATTTTTTTGGGGTGCGTACTAAATAAGGCAATTAGCACACCCAAGACATATTTACACTTCAAAGGCGAGTTTAGAGTGTTCACTTGATAACTCCAGTCAGTCAACTTTAATTTTAAATTTCTACACCGTTACAGCCCCTACAATTTTCAATAAGCTGCCTTTATTTGTCAGGACAACTTTAAATTTTCATTCTTTTCTAAACTGAGTAAAAGTCTGGTTATTCACGACTGACTATGCTAATATTGAATCTTGTCTGAGAAGTGTATCTTAAGCATCAGCACAAATCATTGTTAAATATGTATGTATCTTATTGTCTGAATTGCTATATCTATTGCTTTCAATTGTTTTTCTTTATCTTTTCACTTGAATTTTGAAATTATAATATATATTATTTCTGAAATTGAATTATTAATAATGTAGAACTGATTGTCACCCCACATCAGATTTTTAAGTTTGTATAAAATATGAATTCTTGTGTCATTCTGCACTAACTTTTAAGTTACAGAATGATCACTATTATTTAATTCCGCCATTGTAAAGCATTTTTTGTTAATTATCTTTAAGTTTGGAAGTAAATAAATAAATGAAATGAAATGAAATAAGGCGAAAGCGAAACTTTTTTTTTTTTTTTTTTGCCGAGGGTAGGTGAAAAATCTTCCACAGACACTATGAGAATAGCAAGCGCGTGCTCATAGTATTGTCAGATTCTTACTGACTAAAAAACCACCACCCTTCGATATAAATTTGTTAGATATCGCAACTAAGTATTAACTTATCAAGCAATTTTTCTATCATGAAATAAAAACGTTTGGCAGGTTTCTTTCCACTGAAAGATCCTGCATATTCCGCAATCTAGACGCGGTTAATCATTATCTCGGAAAGTCGAAAGGTTTCGTCCTTTGTAGTCGGCGCAATAAATTGCTTTCATCCAAAAATTGTAGGACATTGTTGACATGTTCGATTAGTCGGTTTCTATGCTTTCTCGCGAAGCTTCTAGTTTCAACTTCGATTGTCGGAATTCCGAGATCCCTGTGGATATCGTCGTTTCTACTATACCACGGTGCTTGGACAATTTCTCTTAGCACTTTATTTTGAAAAGCTTGTAAAATATTTGCATT
The DNA here is from genome assembly GCA_945910035.1 of Brachypalpus laphriformis. NCBI lineage: Eukaryota > Metazoa > Arthropoda > Insecta > Diptera > Syrphidae > Brachypalpus > Brachypalpus laphriformis. Next base: position 110,355,098 of record OX246753.1, on the reverse strand, counting down.
TGTTTTCTTGGTACAACCCCAAAGTTATATACCGTAGGTCCACACGGTAAGCGAAACTGAAAATCTGTTTGTGCTTAGCCGGGCCAAATCATCATTGGTAAGGTGAGCTTACACCTTGTGAAAACTGAAGTTCATACTTTAAATGAAATAGATAGATAGAAAGTGGTTCCCGATGTGGTGCACTTAGACCGCCATAGGTCCATGAATGATTGTATGAATCGTGATGGGATTATGTACGCTGCGACCTAAAAAGATCTATTGTGCCATCCCTGGTGTTGGTTGAGGTTATTCTCTAGCTAAAGCACCTCAAGTAGCTTATGCTACCAGAAACTTAAGGGCGCTCTTCGGATCTTGGGCCTAGGAGTGTTTTGCCTACCTTAGTTCTGCGATTTTGATAACGTTAGTGCGTATGGAGATGCTATCTCTGTGGTTGTTTGCACCGAGTGTACTTGTCTAGGTTGATCAGTTTCACAGTTTCTCGTTCTCATATCGCAAAGGCAAGGTACCCAACAGAGAATGACTAAACTGTTTGGTTATTTCGTTAAGAGATTAACGGTTTCTAGGTGTTACTGAGTTGGCTGCTTATTAAAAGAGTAGGAGGTAGTATAATACCATAATGAGGAGCACCTGTATGTGAGGCCGAAGGCAGACCGGTGTATGAGTCGAAAAATGTCCCATAGTGTGAAATTCTCTTAACCACCCAAGTACTGCTTAATTCGCTTCGAATTTTAATTACACATAATGAGTTCTTCATTTCAAGACAAGTTGTGGGCGCCGTGGCGTAAGTGGTTAGTGTGTCGGATCACTACGCATGAGGTTCCAAGTTCAAATCCCAGAAAATACCAAAAAGTTTTTTCACGGTCCCACCTCTCGCGAGCGTCTGACAAACATCCGAGAGTATTGTTGCCACGAAAAAGCTTCTCAAATCGCCGTTCGGATTCGGCATTAAACTTGTAGGTCCCTTACATTTGTGTGAAAAATATAACGCACACAACATGAGTGGTTGCGAGAAGCTAGGCCCTGGCACTTTAAAGTTGCGCCAAATATTTGTATTTGTATTTCAAGACAAGTTGTTGTTTAGACCCAAAATAACGATTGTACTCCTCATGGTTAAGGGTGGGTATACGTTCTACTCACACACACAAGTAAATAGCATTCCCCTCTGTGTGTAAAACCCACTCGGTGGGGCTGGATTTCATGGCCAACCCAGCCAAATTTATCGTGGCAATATTTGGGTTTGTAGCAACAAATGGAGTTGCTTTTAGCAAGTTGAAGGGTGTACTATGCCACAACGACCTCTAGAGACCTCTAAAATAGGGTTATTCAAATATTATGTTTGGTCAACACTGTTGCATGGAGAGGAAAGTTGGATGCTGCACAAAAATGTTGGAATATTTTGATATGTGGATGTTCCAGAGGATCCTGAAAATTCCATAGATATACAGGGTCTCAAGTATATGCTGTCAACAAGAAGGGACAATCAACACCGACGAATTGGGCAGAACATCACAGTGGGCAGCTACTAACTTCAAGGTAGTAAGGGACTTTGTCTACCTAAAACGACATCAGCGCAGAAATCAGGCGAAGAATAACTCTTGCGAATCGCTGTTTTTTTGTATGGGCTTATAAGGCAATTCAACAGTAAAGCCCTATCTCGTACGCAATTCACATCTCGTAAGACTCTGATCATCCCAGTTCTGCTTTACGTCGCTGAAATATGGACTTTATTGAAAGTGGATGAAGATATCCTTGGTCGCTTCGAAAGAAAAATTCTTCCTAAGATATTCGGTCCCGGTTGCGTTGACGGGTTTTGGAGGAGAAGATTCATCTTCTCGTATAACGAACTATACGAGCTGTACAGCAACATCGACTTAGTCAAAAAACTGCGATTTGGACGTTTGAGATGGCTAGGACATGTAGAGCGAATGGACAACAACGCTCCGGCTCGCAGAGTCTTCGAATCTAATCTGGAGGGTCGACGCAGTAGAGGGCCTCCTCGCCGTAGGTGACGCGTACAAGTTCAAGGGGACCTCGACCAACTTGGAGTGCGCAACTGGAGGCAATTAGCTAAGGACCGAGCTAAATGGAGAGGCTCGTTGGTTGAGGCCCAGGTTCACCCCGAACTGTAGCGTCACCTAAGTAAGTAAGTATACAGGGTCTCTAATGCATATGACAAGAATGGGTACATAACATGACTTATGACTTATGTCCTGTATCCCCTTGTGGGTCCTAGGGCCTCTACCACGCCTACGCGCCATCGTGTACGGTTTCTGGCAATGTGTCTGAGTTCTCCCCAACTTTTCCCTAACTGCCGTGCCTCCTTCTCGACTGTTCTGCGCCATGTTCTCCTCGGACCGCCAGGTCTTCTGCCATCCTGAGTTAGAGGGTTTCATTGCATAGCATGGTTTGCTATGGAACTGTCACCCTTTCGGAACGTGTGACCAATCCACTGCCATTTCCGTCGTTGGATGGTTGTGCCTATTGGTTCCTGACCCGTTCTCTCGTAAAGGTGTTTGTTAGAGATACGATTGAGCCAGAAAATCCTTAAGATATTGCGCAGGCACCTATTAACAAACGTTTGCAGCTTTCTGGTGATAGTAGTGGTCTTTCTCCCCGTGCTGCAACCATATAGCAGCACGGATTCAACGTTGGAGCGGAACAGTCTTATTTTGGTGCTCAAACTGATTGCATATTTTGGACAACATCCCGAACGCGGACTTTGCTGAACATAATAAGAATTAAAACAATTGAAAAAAACTGCGGCGTATTTTCAAGAACGAGAAGTATCAGCCTTTACAAATTATCCTACAAGGGAGAATTGAAGGTACCAGAGGAACAGGGGAACAGCGATTAGAGAATAGAAAGATTACAATGAAATTATTCAGAGCGGCACGTCCCACCATAAGAAGAAGAGTTGTCTGCAAAAGAGCAGGGTCGAATCGCCACATCCGTGAACAGATGACTGGTCACGTAATTTGTGTTGTGTTGTTGGTAGATCTAGTAACAACATACATACAAATTAGGTGGCGAGTCACCCGTTCACGGATGTGGCGATTCGACCCCTGATTGCTGCCTGGCTTTCGATGTATGAAATATATAAAATATATTCGTCGACTCGATTTCGCTAGGCTTGCAATGAGCAGAGCGGAACAACACACAAAAATGCAGCATCACTTGACCGATGTCAAGTTCTTTGAACCCTTTTTTTTTTAGATGACAGAGCAATCCTGGTTCACTGTACATTGTTATAGTTTTTTAAGAGTATTTTGCTTGTGATACAGAACGATACTAAAGTCTTCAACATGCGTCACAGTAGATATATTTTGCTGGGCCAATGTTTAATCACAGCTATATTGAGGCTAGGCTGAGGATAAACGTCAATAGAATTAAAGGTTTTATGTTCCAAGTTTCCGCTGGGCTCATTGAGTCCCATGTTCAATTTTCCTTGCGGCCCCTCCGTAAAGGTGACATGTATCTGTGTCTGATAATTTCATTTTGTGCAGATGGTACTTGAGTGAACAGTATCTAGTTAGGTCATCCTTTAAGATCCTTAAGTCTTCATTGCTAAGTTGAAGCAATTTTTTTCGGCTTTGAGTCTACCGTATAGGATTAACGAGCCTTTAGCGCTGTCTGAAGCCCGTTTTACAGATATTCGCCATCAGATACACGGCGCCGGATATACGGCTTTTTATAGTTTTCACACATATCCGATGCCGCATACACGGCGGCTTGTATCCGCCTTAATGAGAGCGTTCACACTTATTTGAACCGGATATACGGCGTCGTGCATCCGGTGCCGGATATTGTGAAACGGGCCAGACTAAAATGATATAGATGCGGGTTTTTTTTGATGCTTTTCAGGCATTCCCGTACACATATGTATGTAGTTCAAAAACTTCTGTTTAAAAGATTTTTGGCGATTTTTCAAGCGTTGCCATGTAATTCTACGCTTCATTCCTCCATTCGTAGTCGCCTATAACAAACTCGAACTTTCTGAAGAACCAAAATGTCTTGGTATCTACGATCTTGAGAATTAGGAATCGCTCTGAATGTATTCCAGGATCCTCAGATGGCATGTTACCGGCTTTAAGATCAAGTATCTAAGGTAACCCAAGAGCTTTTTTCATTGCCTATTCCGCTTGCGAACAAACAAAGTTGACTAACAGAACTCAATATCTAAACCGTGTGCAATCAATTTGGTTTTGTGTGTATATAGTATATTGCAACCATTAGAGAAGTGAATAACTGTGCTATCGGCGGCAAAACACTTGAATATACTTCCGTTAAAAAGAACTTTCATATGGTATATGTATATATGTTACATTATACAATATTAGTATTTTAAACAATGTCGTTTTCACACCTGTAAAGCATGAAATAATTTGTATATTCTGAGGCATTTGTTAGCGTAACACAATCATTTTATCGCTCTTGATAATGGTATACTCACGTACCTACGCATATACTTATCTTCATTGCCTTGAACTTTTGATGTTATGATTGTAATTTAATTCTGCTATATGTATGTACTTAGCACATTTTTTTTTGTTCAAATGGTCCAATCTCTATTAGGCTTTTTTTTTTGGTTTTCTGTTTATAAACAAAGTAATTAACAACTCTCACAATGATAGTGGCGGTATGACTCATTATAGCCAGCCTATTGTTGAAAAGTCATTGACCAGTAATGCTTTGTATACGGAGATATATATGTATGTACATATGTGTGCATTAATACTTTTACGTCTTAGAGAGTGACTTCTGAAGTCATGATTCTGTACAACTAGTCGAATAAAATGAGTTTAATGACTTATGGTGCGGTTTCATAAGGGTCGGACGATTAACATCATCCACTAGATCAAGTGGGATTCAGATTTTAATTAAAATTTAATTAAAATACTACAAACTTTGTAGTTTATTCTTGTAAAATGAACTTCACATGTCCGTTTGTTTAATTCGACGTGCGATTCTAAGAAAGCCGAAGTATTCGCATATTCATTGGAAGTTAGTAGATTGCATCTAAATGCTTTTATATTGGACTATATTACTAAAATTTCTCAGAGAAAAACTTAGTGAGAGAACTAAAAAGTCGGGAGAATAGGTTGCACAAGAATAATCACATAGTAGTTGTGTGTGTGGAGTGACACATGAGTGGTTAATGCCAATGTTTTTCCAAAGAACAAAAGCTGAACATCTAAAATGTGTAGAAAAGTTTAATCACTCTCAACTCAGAGTAAATCTGAGGATTCTGAAGACAGAAATTAATTCGAAAAGTGTAGAACTGAAACTTTTTAAGGCAGCTTCAATTGACATATGACAATCTTTGATGCGGTTTCGCCATCAACGATACAATCTGAACCAATGGAGTACCAAATAAATAAATTAGTAAAAGTAGGCTTAGTAGATTTACTCTCTTAGCCGACGATATACTTGTCTATTTGGTTGTATTGGTATTTGCAAAGGGAGAAGACCCATAACCACGATTATGCAAAGCGCCTCGAACAGCTTTTAATGTAGGATTTGGTTTTTGCCATTACTATTTTCGTTTCTGTTCGCTTTCATTTTGAATCCGCCCCATATCTAAAGCGAAATGCGATAAGTGAGTCTGGCAGATTAATGTTTTTGAAAAGTCAACTAGTTAGTTGATAAAAATAAAGGATAAGAAATATGGGCTGTAGTGAAAAGCACGTATTCAATTTTGACATATTTTTGTGTAAGTGGAAAGAACTGAAACGTGGAATCAACACTTAAATTAGCAATGCACCAGAAATTCAATCAGAATCCCATTAGCAGGGTGGCAATGATGCAGTGAATAGTGTGTTTGCTCGTTAGCCGATGTGTGTAAGTTCAAACCCCAGCTGGGAACAGCAAATATCAGCCACCCGAGTATAGGGTGGAAAACAAATAGCATCGAAGTTTTTCCAACCACTGTACCAAAAAAAGGTTCCTGCCTTATAGTGTACAATGGACCGGAGAGTCGGAGTGCTCTGGGATTTGAGTTATATAAAAAAAATAAAAAATCTCAAGCAAATCCGCGTTCCAATAAATCCTTGACGTTGTTGCTGGTGGTGGTAGTGGTGTTTTTACCGATTTCGATAGAGCAGCGAGAATTCTCCATCGTCATCCTGCACAGACGGATGCGCATGGCAGGGATGCCCAGAGTAGACATGGCTCTGTATAACTCGTCGCCATGCACACTATTATAAGCAACTTTGAAATTGCACAACCAATGCGAGTTCAAACCTATCAGGAGATCTTAGCTTTATTTTCAATGGCCCGCTAATCCTTCATGAGGGTCGCGGCGGTAGGATGCTCAGGTGGACTCTCCATCCTTCTCGATCCTCCGCCATTGACTCCAATTCATCAGGAGGAATCCCTAAGCGGCTCCAGGAGAGATGTCGGACTTGATACAACCATCTATTTCTAGGCCTTCCGCGAAGTCGCCTACCTGATGGCACGGCAACCATGGCGCGTCTTGGAAGGCGGCAAATATTATGAAGTTTAAATTACTAAGCGACAATAGTTAGTGAAAATGTCTAAATGAGATTTATTTTTTCTCTCAGTGATTGACGACCAGAACCTTCAAAAAAATTAAAATAAAGGTTTCTCTCCTATCAGGAGCGAAAGAAGTACGGGGATACAAATCGATTATTAAGTGATCTTATTTCAAATTCTCGGCTGCACGGGAGCTTTCCCGAGTACGCCTGGCTCTGCTCTAAGCGCTTTGCTGAACTTACCTCTCCTCGATACTTGTTATATCATGGGTTGCACTATCAAAGCCATCCATCGTCTTAGGCGGGGCGGTTTTTGGTACACTCCACACTGGAATTTTGGTGAACTTGTGCGAAACTTATCTTACGACTCCTGTCTTATGGATATGCCGTCTGATGCAATGACACCAGAACTCCAGCTGATGCGCAAATTCAGAGTCGACTTTCCTTGTGTTCAGGACTGGCTTCGGCCAGAGTCTGAGCCGGGAATGGAATGTAGTCGTATTTTCACGGATGGTTCCAAAACCAGTCAAGGGTCTGGCGCTGGTGTCTTCGTGGAAGTCGACAACATTAGACTTCACTTTCGTTAGGCAAATATGCGTCCGTTTTCCAAGCGGAAACTTATGCAATCCTAATGGCCATGAACTATGTTGTGAAGAACAGGTGGAAGGGACGTAGCATTTGTGTCTGCAGTGACAGTCAGGCTGCGCTTAAGGCTTTGCTTAACCCTTTAACCACTTCCAAAATAGTTCGTGAAATCAAAAACTCTTTGAACTCGGTCGCAAGGCTGAATTCTCTGTCTCTTATCTGGGTCCCAGGTCACACTGGGATCTTGGGGAACGAGATCTCCGATGAGATTGCTAGACAAGGCTCAGAGGAGGGTTTCTCAGGTCCCGAACCGGCGTTGGGTCTCCCTGCGTCCTCGGTTAGGGCTTCCATTGACGATTGGGTCTCTCACGAGCACAATTGTGTGTGGCATGAATCTCAAGTTGACTAAACGCATGCTCCCGGACGTCTGTAAGAAATTAGCGGCATTCTTTCTGTCTCTCAGCAGAAAAGACTGTAGACAACTTATTGGCGTCTTGACAGGCCACTTTGCTTTTGCCAAGCACCTTAACGTGTTGGGCTTAAGTGACACCACAATCTACGACGCTTGTGGAGAGAGCGACGACGCCGCGGAACATTATCTCTGTGAGTGTCCGGCCTTTGCTCGTATCAGGTGGCAGATCCTCGGTGCGGATGTGGTGAGTGCTGGTACTGTAAGCTCCTCATCACAAGACAAGGAAATTTCAATAAAATGGGTAAATCAGGGTTTGCTCTCTGGTAGTACAATGGACCAGTTGCGTCTGAGTGCTCCAGTTGAGCGTTTCCTATCCCGACAAAAAAAAGAGTGTTATTTAAAAACCTTTCAAAAGGTTGAGATTTATTTTCGAGCTCTAGCTCTATGTGCTAGATGGCCGCATTATTTAATTCTAACACTGGAAAAATTCAATGGTATTGTACATGAACCGACAACTTAATAGTCTTTAACCGAACACATTAATACTTTCTGTACCACCCATGTTTTCCTACAAAAAAGCTTCGGAACTAGATTTCTCCAAAAAACAGACCGTAACGAGTAGTCACCCGCCGTACAGTGTACGATTTTGCAAATTTAGCGAAACAAAATTATTTGTATGAATAAAACAATTCGCTTGTAGTAGAAATCTTATATATTAATACGTGAACACGAAATTTATCGTACGTTTTTTTTTATTATTTATTATAAAAAGCGGATGAGTCTTGTGTCATTCGAAAGGTATGTGCCATAGATATGCAGAAAAATCATGTGCGTATGTTACCGTTAAGTTAGGTAAAATAAAATGAACATACACACTTTAACCAATTAAATGAAAGCATATCACGTTCATGGCTGTATTAGCTTAAATCCCTTTGCTTTTCCCTGCACAGGAGAATATTACAAAAAAAAGCTATATTGTTGTTTCTCTCGGCGCTGTTTGTTTATTTCCCCTCGGTTGAATTTCGACCACACGCGATACTAGTATATTTAAAACTGTGAAATAGCACACATCTACTATACTTTATGTCTACATAAATTAGACACACATTTACATATGTGGGGCGGCTGATAAGTTCGCGTCCTAGGCATTAAATGAAAGAAGAGATCCGATTTAAAAATTCTGTTTTTCAATATAATCTCCCTCGAGTGAAATCCATTTCTCAAAGAAAAATATTTTTTTCCTTGCATTCAAAATGATTTTCTACGGCCACCTTGATCTCGTTCTCATCTACAAATCTCCTACTTTTTCAAATTGAAAAAAGAGAAAAAGCGAACCCAAGTCTCATCTACTCGTACAGTAACGATTTGGTTGGAAATTTCGTCGATATTGTCCCCGGCTAGCTCCAAAAAATCTTCGCAGAAATCGAGTCGTCGTTGCTTGTCGAACGGCGTGGAATTTTAGGCTCGTTCAAAATTTCTCCAATCCGTTCTTTGCTGATGTGCAACTCGTTCGCTGTCTGACACATTTTTGTTCTTCGGTGTTCCTTCGCGGTGTTGCTGGAATAACTCGTAGGTATCGAGTGCGCAACACCAGAGTACGTGAGGCGCTCAATGTTGAGCAGCTACTCGTACTTCTCCGAACGGAACGATCTATGCTTCGATGGTTTGGTCACGAAGTGCGTATGTCCCCAGACCTGCTTCCAAGACGTGCCATGATTGCCGTGCCATCAGGTAGGCGACTCCCCGGTAGGCCTAGAAATAGATGATTGGACCAGAAATAGATGGGTGGACCAAGTCAGACATCTCTCCTGGAGCCGTCTCCTGATGAGTTAGAGTTAATGGCGGAGGGTCGAGAAGGATGGAGGGTCCACATGAGCATCCTACTTCCGCAACCCTTATGAAAGATTAGCGGGCCATTGGAAATGTATGTATGCATGCGAAACATTTAAGAAACTTATTTTTATACTGAAACATGATGTAAAATGTCCATACAAAAATCTTTTTACAAAACTAACACTTTTAGAAAACAGAATTCACAATTTAACACGTATTAAGCTTAGTCAGTAGACGGTTGCTTTTGCCGGCTGATTATCAACATGAGCGATTTTTCTACCATTATATTTTTTCCATATGGCTTATTTACAAGTAGTGTATCAGCTCATCTTAACAATGAAGATTTTCATTATTGTCTTTTTTTCCATATTGACCGGCTAGTTGGTCGCTGGGAAAGCCAACGAATTGGTTTTTATTAAATCAATTTTTTTTTTTAAATAAGCGCGCATTCAAGGGATTTTATACTTAGCGCGGTGTTAAGCTGGGCACATACAGGGTGGGCCAACTACAAGTTTCTTTTTAAAAATGCAATAAAATGAACAAAATGAAATTTGTTCCATGTATTATGGCTTTATTAGTAAGAGCAAACATTCCCATTAATTATGGAACACAACGTCGTTCAAGTGGCTGCCTCGGCTGGCCTCGCAGTAGCGCATTCTATCACTCCAATTTTCCAAGACCTTGTTGATGGTTTCGTGCTGTAGCTCACGGATTGCTTGGATGATATTGGCCTTAAGTGCTTGAATTGTTTCCGGGTTGTTGGCATAAATCGGTCCTTCACGGTTCCGCACAAAAAAAAGTCCAATGGGGTCAAATCGCAGCTCCGAGGCGGCCAATTGACATCGCCAAGATGGCTGATAACACGATTTGGGAATTTGGTGCGCAAAAGACCGATTGTGGCATGGCGCGCCATCCTGCATGAACCAGAGCTCGTCCAAATCCATGTCTTCAATTTCAGTAAAAAAAAAAAAAAAAAGTCGTTAACATGGCTCTGTAACGCCCACCGTTGACCGAAACGTTGTTCCCAGCCTCATTTTCGAAGAAAAATGGTCCAATGATGCCACCACTCCACAATCCGCACCAAAGTGTCACTCTCTGTGGATGCATTGGCTTCTCGACAATAACGTGCGGGTTTTCCGAGACTCAGATACCAGTCTCACGAACTTTTTGCACAAACTTGCGTACAGCAGGCGCGATGGGTGCTTCATTTCGGCCAAAACTTCTTTTCAAAAAACGCACTGTTTGGGCTACACAGCACTCACTTTGGAAATAAGTTTTCAATATTTCCCAATGTTGTTGAGGTATTAGTTAAACTCTTGGAATCTCACATATGGAACTGCCATTATTTTGTGATGTTGATTGATTGGTTGGTTGTCGGACAAATTTTACAGCTAAACTGTAGACCAAATATGTAAACCATTATTGACTGGATTTTATTGACTCTCGGGACTTTAAAGGCATTTGGCATTAAACCCTTCACTCCAGCCCATCCAATTATATTGTTTCTTAGATAGGCCTGTAGACATACTATGCCAACTTTGAAACCTAATTTATTTCCTATTGGTGATTCTTACTTTGAGACAGAACTGTTTTTTTTTTCGAACATCTATCGTCTATCTGGCTAACGGATGAACCGATGCTTTTCCCGAGAGAAATACCGTGCATCTGAAATTCGTGTGATGTGTCGATTTTAGCACAAGTTATAAGGAGAAGCGTGTGTATTGTACTTTGTTCAGATAAAGAAGCTTGTTGTTTTTTACACGTAACTCTACATTTTTTTTGATAAGCGTTTGCTTTATTTTAGGAAACATACCCATCATCACCTCCAGTTTGGTTTGCGGAAAGTGAGGAGACCAGCGTCACAAATGCAGTGCAGATACTTAGTAATACAAATGGCCGTGACAACCACGTGATCAATCAGGTAACTACCCTTACCTACATCACCAAGAGATAAAAAAATCAATCTGATTTGTTGTATTTTAATTTTTTATTTTTTAAAGGTTGGAATCCTACTGCGCGAATTATGCCGACTACACAATGTCCCTTTACCGCCAGACTTAGACAACCTTACAATACCATTTCAATTGCCACCGCCCAGTGTATCACCCCTACATCAAATGCAACAGCAACAAATCGAAGACATTGACTCCGATCCAGACGAAATCGAAGATCCTGTCGGTGACAGTGAACAAGAAAGCGAAGGCGATGAAGATCTTCCATTGGAGATGGACGATGGCCGCAACACAAACAAGGTTTGATTTGGTGAAACTAATCTCTGACCTTACATCTACTAAAGTGGTGTCTCTTGTCGTTCAACAGAAAGATGAAATGGAAGTAGAACACCTTGCCACACTAGAAAGACTGCGACAAAGTCAAAGACAAGACTACTTAAAGGTAAGTTCATCCGTAGTCTTTTGTTTTTAATAAGTGTAAGATAAATCTTTCTGCTTCTTTTGATTAGGGATCAGTTTCTGGTTCAGTGCAAGCGACAGATCGCCTAATGAAAGAACTACGTGATATATACCGTTCGGATTCCTTCAAGAGTAACATGTACTCAATAGAATTAGTTAATGACTCGATATACGAGTGGAATATCCGTTTAAAGTCTGTCGATCCGGACAGTCCGCTACACAACGACTTAGTTATGTTGAAGGAGAAAGAGGGCAAAGACAGCATTCTATTGAATATCATATTCAAGGAGACGTATCCCTTTGAGCCCCCCTTCGTTCGTGTTGTGCATCCAATTATCTCAGGTGAGAACTGATGTAACTTTGAAATTGGGCCTAAGCATTAATTGGTTTTTGTGTTTTTGTTTTAGGCGGTTATGTGTTGGTGGGCGGAGCAATTTGTATGGAGTTGCTTACAAAGCAAGGCTGGAGCTCTGCGTACACAGTAGAGGCGGTCATAATGCAAATAGCAGCGACTCTAGTCAAGGGAAAGGCCCGCATACAATTCGGAGCGACAAAGGTAAGTTTACCGGGCAGATGGTGAATAATTTGAGGGAGGTGGATAGAATGTGGAATTGAATTTTTAATTTTAGGCCTTATCACAGGGTCAATACAGCCTGGCACGTGCGCAACAGAGTTTCAAGTCGTTGGTACAGATACACGAGAAAAATGGTGAGTTATGTTTCTATCTTTTTTTTTAAATTGAATGCCAACTGCACAAGGAGTTTTGGTTGTATATGTATGTAAACGTTTTTTTTTTTTTCAATGATATTCGTATACTCGTATCGTAATGTGATCAATTATTGCTTGGAAGCTCCAACCACAACCGATTAAATCGACTGGTTTTAAAAATAGATTATGCGACTGCTATGCGCCTATAACAAACTTGTACTCGAAAAAAAATTTACGATGCGACTGATTTTTACAGTTGGCAAACGTTGTGTTACCGGTATTAAGCTGAGTCTCAACAAACAAACCTCTACATCTTACTGCTTAATTTCAATTACCTGCAGAGTGAAATCAAATTCAGCTTTTATAGGAAGAGCGGTCAGCCATTAATATTTATTTAAAATAATTACCAGGCAAATGAAATTATGGTCCGAACATGGTAACCTAAAGCAAACAGTGAATTTTAACATTTATGATTCTGCCCTGTTGTACGTGACTAAGAATACGTTGACAAACTAACAAGCAAATTCGGTCAAAAGTAATGCGCTAGCGAGGCTATTATTAGGTAAAGCTTCTATGTTTGCTTACTATTAAAAAATAACCTAATAAAATTGAGGACACATTTGGAAAGGGAAATCTTCCTGGAAACAGCTGTTTTGATGTTGTTCAATTCAAACGAAATCAGATTCTGGGTGATGTGACATGTTCTTAAGATTGGAGAACACGTATGTACCTGTAAAAGACAATCATTCCGTGTTTTCAAGCAAATAAGAGCTTTTCAATAAATAAGCAATGTGCTAGCTCCATAGCTGATGGAATTTGTGATGTTCATATTGTGCAACACGAAAGGTAGAAGGTATTAGTTAAACTCTTGGAATCTCACATATGGAACTGCCATTATTTTGTGATGTTTTTTGATTGATTGGTTGCCGGACAAATTTTACTGCTAAACTGTAGACCAAATATGTAAACCATTATTGACTGGATTTTATTGACTCTCGCGATTTTAAAGGCATTTGGCATTAAACCCTTCACTCCAGCCCATCCAATTATATTGTTTCTTAGATAGGCCTGTAGACATACTATGCCAACTTTGAAACCTAATGTAATTCCTATTGGAACAATAATAGAAAATCTATTTAAATAACGTACTGAAATTTATGGCAACTAAAGAACATGTAGAGGGCTTTTAAGGAAGAAATACTCGTTCCTACTCCCAGATACACTAAAACAGGTTGTTAAATGCATACATCGCTGATCTGATGGTTTTTCTTTTAAGTTTCGTAATTAAGTTTTTAACGAACCTATATTTCTTGATCACTACATCACTAGGGATTTGCAGTAGAGGTACTGCGTGGGGAATAACTTCCGGTACATGTGCCTGATGCATTCACCTGTGAGAACATCTCCATCAATGCTACTGACAAGCATAAACGTTATGATAACCAGTCTCTGCAATTTAGCTTAGCTATTATGAAACAATTCAATGAACCAAAGGTGACAACTGATATCACAATCATCTAGAGTAGAATGCTGGTCCTACATGCTCACGTTTTATCTAAATCCGTTGTAAACCATGAGCACTCGAGCACCATTTCTCCATGCGACCATGCGCTGTAAGAACTCCACAAGGAATTAATGCAATTCAAGCTATAGTCCAGCGAAAACCTCTACGACATTATTAAACAAGATTCGGGACTCATTGCATACAAAAGACTCACTAGCCGCTTGTTCACAACCCAATTAAAAAAAACGGAAGGTAAGATCAAAAGCTCTACACCCTTAATACGCGCAAAATGCTCACTGGAGAATTTTGTTCAACTTGTGCATGAAAAAACATTAAAAGGAGAAGCTTTTGAAATCTAAAACCAGTCGGCTCTACATTGTAGAGGTGCTTTAGCAACAAAAACATTGCTCGCAGCAATTAGTTCATCGTTTTTGAAGCAGTGGTTGAAGCCATTTTACTGTATGGAGCTTAAGTGGGACTGTAAATATTGGGTTGGAAAGAAAGCATTGAGCTTTTTTGTCACTAGGTGACATTAAAGTGAAAGATCTCTGGTAATATTAATCTGATCTGGCATCCCGCACTGGTTGACCAACGACTGAATAGTTGATGAAATCCTAAAAAAAAGTTAAGGATGACCTGCACACAAGCAGGTTCTTTCAATTTCATTCCGCAAATTTTGATTTCAAAAATACACCCCGCTCTGGTCGGCAAACGACTGAAAAAGTCGATGAATTCCAGAAAAAAAGTGCAGGATGACCAGCACCTAAGCAGTCCTGGGGCCTTATTTTGTATTGCGTTTCTATAGCAAATGTATACAAACTCAATTTCCAAGTAATTTAAGTGACGTTTGATAGATGTTCTGACAATCTAACTTTCCGAAATGTTTGATTTTGAGTTGGAAGCACTTACACCCAATCCGAGAACTATACAAAATACCCATTCATTTTAGAATCGGGTTACATTTTCGAATGGCAATCCGAATCCGAAAGCAGTACAAAATAAGACCCCTGACATCGTTTCGGAATTAAACCGCAACCACACAACAGTTTCATGTCGTTTGGAGAAGGCTGGTTACACACAGAAACACTACGTTTGGATACATCACAAACTGACAGAAAAAAATTTGTTGGACAGAATTTCAATTTGTGGATCGCTGGTGAATCGAAATGAAATCGACCCATTTGTGAAAAGACTGATTACTGGTGATGAAAAGTGGATCCCGTGCAACAATGTGTTGCGAAAAGATCATGGTCGAAGAAGGGTGAGGCTCCCCCAAACTGTTGCGAAGTCGGGACTGACGACAAGGAAGGTGCTGCTGAATATTTGGTGGGACTGGAATCGACCAATGCATTATAAGAAATCCCAGTAATATGAGAATGCAATTATGGTTTTTCCCGAAAATTGACATAAGGTCTTCTTCGATGAAAATGGATAGATAATATTTGTTTTAATAATTCATTTAAAATATGCAAAAAAAAAATACTCAATACTTTCTTTCCAACCTAATCACCCTGATTGTCGTTGGCGTTTGTTGCTTTTCGATGATTGTCGTTTTATTCATAGCTACAACCTGCTGACCGTTAATCATTACTAAGCAATTTGTTTGTCGTGCAGAATACTATTACAACTCTTTTACAATGAAAAAGTTATGAAAATTGATTCGTGCTACATCTGAAGAATAAAGCGACAAACGCGAACGACAATCAGGGTGAATATTATGAAACTGTCGATAAGTTACCGAGGTTCTACGTCAAACAAATATACGCGCCTACTAATGCTGAACGCGGGACTATTACCGCCATTTATTAAAACACTGAAGCTAACTTCATAATATCCTTAAGGTCTTTAATATGAATAACGACAGGCTGTCAAAGAAAGTTGTTCTTCAAACAATCCGCAGTAAAACCGGCTGGTACAGTGAATGGTTGAACTAGCAAATGGCTGTGGCATCGAACTGAGTCTATTTAAGTAGCGCAGAGTTTGTCACTTGGAAATCAGAACTTTATCAACTTTTCGCAGACCGATTTATAGGAGATGCATCGGGATTTGTTCACAGGGAAATGTACAGTCGATTATGTAACAACTTGCAGCTTAAAAACTATTTCCGGGGTAAATATAGTGTGGTCGAGATTTCGATGATTTTTAAATTTCGGGGTAAACTTCTTCATCTAAATTATATTGCGAAGAACTACCTGTCTTATGCTGCTTATGCAACTTAGAGAAATAAGACAGATTTTTCCTAGAGCGATACTCTTGCAGACTTCCAAACCCTAACGCTGCTAATAAGGTATAAGTTTCTAAGCTGTACAATTATTGCAGACTATCGTAAGTTTACCGTAGAAGGTTAGTTGATGAAAACTTAAGTTTAATAGATTTTCCAATATATACTTTCGAATAATTATTGTAGTAATTGCGATCCAGGCAGAGAGCGTTGCGATCCATACTTTGTATTTGTAATAATATGCATAGTTTTAAAATTGAAACAAATAAAAATTAAAATCTAAACGTCGAATCATTTGCATAAAATTCATTAAATAAATTTTCTCTCTCTTCGCAGGCTGGTTCACACCCCCCAAGGAGGATGGTTAAGAAGCATTGTTCCCACTCCATTATTATTATTTTTTTTTCATATCCATTTATCTCTGTTATATTTTTTCGTTTAACGTTCGTTTTTATCAAACTACAACTTATTATTAAACAAAACCAACAAATTAAAGAAAAAAATGAAAAACCAATTTTCTCGTTGATTTCTATTAAATAACAAAAACAAAAAAAAAATATTTGCAACTAATAATTAAAACAAACAAAATAACCAATTAGCAACAAAAAAAAAAAGGTTATACAAAGTAATATACTACCTATAAATATATAAATACATATATTATAAATATAAAACAAATAATAAAAATGAAACTACATACTTAAGTTTATTATTCAATTGAAGACATGAAAACACATGAAATCAAAAAGCTAACAAAATACGAGTAATATTAAAAAAATAAATAAGTTAACCTCAAAATTTGTTAAATACAAACAGCAGCCAATAACAACAACAAACCAATAATAATGTTTCCCGTTTTAAATCATATAATTACATCCGACTGTGAATAGTTTTCTTTTTTTTTTCTCATTTTGTTTTGAGTTAAGTTTAGTTTCATTTTTAATTTTTTTTTTTATTTCATACCCCCACCCTACAGAGAAGTTTAGTAATGATAGCAAAATGAAAAATTGAAGGAAAAGGATGAAAAGTAAGAAAAAGGAAAAGTTGATTTTAAATATAAGAAAACCCATAGAATGTAATGAATTATGTTTTAAACAAATTTTAATCTTAAGCAAGAGATGACGTTGATGGGAGAAGGAAATGAAACTGTAAAATAATAAAAAAAAAATCATGCAAAAACTGTATATTAAAAAAGGAGTAAACAAATGTTTTTAAAAAAAATGAATGCGAAACTTGGATTTGTAGGGTATGTTCATGCTGAAATGAATGGTCATAGTATGTATTACAAAATTGACTACCATCCACGAAGGGTCTTTTTATAAGCAGACAAGAAAACTAGTATTTCTCAGGTCGAAGTCGAACGTACCTTAACAGCGGCAGAGGGTTCCGAAAGAACTATTTAAATGCTGCGAATGTGGCTGTGGTAAGGGATACTTAGACTAAAGGATAGATTCATTGTGAGAAAAAAAAAGAAAAACTGGTAACTGAATTATCCAGAACACTTCACAATTTAATACATATGTACATATGTTGACATGAGAGAACGGATTAGGTAGTCGCTGTGGTTAAATCTTTGGCATGCATTGGTTTCACTTTTAATGAAACTATTCCCCTATTCGTAGAAGGGGGTTTGTTTCGTCAAAACAAACTGCGGCAACCACTATACTAAGAGTCATATACATACATAGGTGACCGTTGCTAATAAAGTCTTGTTTCAAAAAGAAACTACTTTTATGCTGTTTAATTTATAAATTTATGGAAGGTTTATAAATACGTTATGCAGAAGCGGCTTGCTGTCTTGCTATCAACCTGTGCCCAGTTCTTCATTTTAATGTAAGAAATCTTTTTTATCCTCGTATGCAGAATACCAAGATTTATTTTTGATAATAGACTAATGCTCTCTTGAGCTAGTCATCCGCACTGCAATCCCTTGCAATATATGTATCGGGTGATTCACTAAGACCTGTTTTTTTTAATTTTAAATAAAACAAAAAATGAATATGGATGGTAAAAACTTTATTATGGCCTAAAAGAACAGTGTCTGACATTTAGTTTTTAAATATTACTTCGTGTAAATGTTGCCCGCGACTACGCCGTACATGGTCCATTCTGAAGGCCCAATTTTGGATCACTGCTTCCAGCGTTGCGACCGGTATTTGCCGAATTACGCGAATAATGTTGGCTTCCAAATCCTGGATCGTAGCTGGCTTATCGGTGAAGACTTTCGACTTCACATAACCCCAAAGAAAAAAGTCTAAAGGTGTGATATCACACAGATGGTAGAGGCAATAACGGACTCGGAAGGTCGATGATGAACACCATATGTTGCTCGAAGCGCACGAAAATCATTTTTAACAGAACGCTGAATAATTTGGAGACGTTGTTGAGGTGTGAGCCTTTGCATGATGATTTGTCAAACAATACTGAATAAGAATAACACGACACCACGATGCCAGTTACGCGTGATCTGTAAAAAAACCTATTGACAAAAAAAAAAAACAAGTCTAAATGAATCACCCCTTTATAAGTATACCTGTGGCATGAGACCTCGCAAAATTATTTCTTATTGGCGACAAAGTTTCATGCAATATATGATATAATGTTAGGCGATTAATTTTTTAGACACTTTCACTTTCATTACCGCTCTATGAAAACACTTCTATGCGTCAGGTGGCAGAAAGAATAGTGCCCGGCAAAGCATAATGTAAAGCGAACCCGTCATGACGTACGCGCACAGTTTGCACTGCCATGCGCCAAACACTCAATGATTGTTTCAATATATAATTTATATATTCTCTTTTGGGCGAAGCGAAGGCGCCAACAATTTATTATTTCCGCATGTAGGCCCAATACAGAAGACAACTTCGGTTGTAGTTTGGTTGTAAATAAAAAAATTGGTATTGCCTGGCTCCACTTGAAACAACCATTTGTCTATAATCGCCCCGGTTACTGTTGGCGTTTTTCGCTTTTCGGTGATTGTCGTTTTTTCCCTCAGATGTACGATAAATCCATTTTAACAACTTTTTCAATGTGATGTAGGAGTAATGATATTCCGCACGACCAGAAAGAATTGTTTTGTAACGTTTTACGGTCAGCAGGTCGTAGCTATGAATAAAACGACAATCGCCGAAAAGCGAAGAACCCCAACAGTTATCGGAGTGAATGTTTCAACTCAAGACAACACCAAATATTTGATTGATCAAATGAGTTTACATCACTCTATTTTTTCTATTCTGAAAGACGACTCGGGTGTTCATTGAGAATAGCTATTAAAAATGGGCAAGAGAAAGCAAAACAAATAGCCCTTCGGATTCGGCAATAAACTGTAGGTCCCTTCCATTGGTGTGAAGAAATGTAACGCACACAACACGAGTGGTCGCGAGAAGCTAGGTCCAGGCACTAAAAGAGCTGTTGCGCCAAATATAGTAATAAAAAATGGGCAAAGAGTTGGATTAGCTAGGTTGCAAAAGTTGTGTTCCATAATAGGATAAATATGTTGATAAATACATGTAGCAATATACCTGTGGCAATAAGTTGATGTAGCTTAAGTCCATTTTTTCAGGAGAGTTGTCGCTCATGTGAAAATCGTATGAAATTTTTCAATTGCGCCACTACTCTGATAGCCGTAACTCGGCAGTCTTTACAGATATGCAAATAAAAAATTGAGTAAGAATACATTGAGTAATTGGGCACATTTTCTTGTAATTAATTCAACTTCAACTTAAGTCGACTTAAGCTACTTCAACTTATTGCCACAGAATTATATTGGCAACACAGCCTCATCGGGAGGTAACCACTTTCCTCTTGCAATTACACTTTATACAGCAACGTTTTTTGTCTTTGCAGCAGTATCAACAGTTAAATTGTGAAGAGAATTGTTGCTTGAGTATGTGATGTTAAAAGTAAAAAGAAACCATACTTCAAAAGAACACGCCATAAGAAAAGTGCAATTCTCCTTAATTAGTAAAATCTCTTTCGCAATGTTGAGCACCAGCTATCTCTTCGAATTGTGTATCCGAACAATGCGCGTGATCAAAATGCAGGAGTAATGAAGGACCACCCAAAGAGAGTTATCACTTTTGCAGAAAATTCGAGGCTTTTTGACAATTAGATGATTAAAATATGTTGTTATTGAAATACGAAAAGGCTCTTTTTTTTCCAAAGAAGTCCTCTATTTCCTTTGCGTATCGAACGCGTCTAGTATATTCAATGCAGGCTATCTGATGCGGGTGTAATTAGCAGCGATTGCCAGAAGGAAGGATTTTTTAGTGTAAACTCAAACTTTGCACTATATACTGCAAGAGTGTAAAAAAAACTAACCCTATTGTGATAGAAATAAAAGGCATAAACAGAACACTGTATGAGCATACCCTCTCCCAAAATACATCCAAACATGAATTTTGTTCTAGTTTCACTTCCAGTAGACCAACAACCAACGATATGTGTAAATATTTTTATCGACTAAACTTGCTAATAGAATATTCAAGAAAATAATAATAAAAGAAAACACAAAATATTCCGACCCAAATGGATTTTATTTCTCGATTCCTCCTAGAACCCATTTTTATCTATAAAAAAAATATGTTAATCCTACGAAACGAACGAAAATACTTTGTAAATGAAAACTTACATACAATATTATAAACCCCATGAATATGCTTCATGGATATGTGTGTGTATTGCATGGCAAGAAGTGGAAAACAATTCAAATTTAGTAACAATTTCTGGCGTTTTTGTTTCTATCATATAATTTTGTTTGCATACAATAATAATTATGAAGTAAAATATTGAGAGGAAATAAAAACTTTGTACATATATAACAAATAAATGGTGTTTTCCTATAGGTTTTGACTTTTCTTTTATTTAGTCCTACTCGTAGTAAGTCAACTGTTTAGTGGACATTTCATCAACGGAGGTGAAGGAACCAACCGGTCAACGAGAAAGCTGCAAAAACACTGTGATTTTCTGTTAGATTAAGATCTACGTGTTTGAAAGCGTTATAGTAGTGCAAGAATGAAATAATGGCTGAGATGTAACTGCGAATATCCACTGCTGATGCGCAGTTTAAGCCGATGTGCATTATCGGGGTAAATTCAAAAACGCATCAATAGTTGTGATACAAGCATTAGCCCTGCATAACGTTCGAAACCTCAAAAAATTTATTATTATTTATCACCCATTGTCGTTGGTTTTTGACGCCTTTCGACGATTGTCGTTTTATTCTTCAGAAATAGCACGAATTCATTTTCATAACTTTTTTACTGTGAAAGAGTTGTAATAGTATTCTACACGACAAACAAATTGCTTAGTAATATTTAACGGTCAGCAGGTCGTAGCTATGGATAAAACGATAATTGTCGAAAAACGACGAACGCCAACGACAATCAGGATGATTATGACTATTAACTCATGCCCATAGGGTGTTTACGGCTGTTCATATATGTAATGCTAAAGAGAAAATAAGTACAAGTAAGAATACAAACTAAATTGAATTTAAATTGCATTTTCTAACTTAAATAATGACAAGCTTATAAGGTAATTTTTATATTTAGTTCTGAAGGGTTGTTGAGTGTTGAGGGTATTTGAGATCGGCAATGTAGCGCTGGGGAAAAGTTGTTTTGTTGTGGTTTAGATCATGGTGCATTCATAGATTAGGTGTTGAATTGTTAATGTTTCATTGGTTGAGCATAGATGGCAAATATGTGGAGTGTTTTTGGGGAAGAGATGCTGTGTGCTAGTGATGTATGTCCTAGACGATGACGGATGTATGTCCTAGACGATGACGGATGTATGCCCTGATTGTGTTCTTGGAATAGTGGGCCCAATTCTTCAACTCGTATACGACAGTCGAATCCGACCATGGTCGCATTTAGTTATTACAAAACAAACAAAAAATACGACTTTGTCATACTTAAATGCGACCATGGTCGAATACGACTGTCGTATACGAGTTGAAGAATTGGGGTGAGTAATTTGGGTAAATGGCTATACCTGCATCCAGGTTGATTGTAGCGTAATGATGGATGTAATGTTTCCATTTTTCCCTTTTGTAAAATTCCTAAAAACGTAATATTTCTTTTTTTATGCAGTTTTTGTTGTGGATGTAATGATAAATGATGCGTTCCCTGAGAGCAGCTTTGACAGCGGTGTCGGCGTCTTCATTTTCTTTAATTTCTGAATGTCCTGGTACCCATAGAAGTTCCATTTCTTTTTTATTGTGTACTAACTTAGATTCAATGATAACTTTTAACGTTCATTTTCGCAAAGTTAGTACATCCATACATGATACATGTGCATTTGCTTACCAAGTATAGATTGCTCAACATATGCCGTTACAAACGCTCGCATAAGCACCACACCACATGGATATTTTCAAATGTACTACAAAGCATAAATTAGCCACACACCTCTGCCGCGGATGGAGTCGATATGGATCCCAGTACTGCATGAAGCGAGAAGATGTGTAGCATGATGGTGTGGTCCGAATTTCGGATTAAGAAGTGCTAATCTTACAATTACGATTTTTTTTGCTTTCGAATAGAAATAGAGAGTCGAGCACCGAGCGTTACTTATTAGGCTTCCCATACCTTCAGAGTTTATCATACACTAGCGGGCACCCGGCTTGTGTTGCTGCGCCTAACAGAAAAAAAAAAAAAAAAACTGTCAGGCAGGCGCCTTGGTCTAAGCCTATTAGAGAACAGTGTTGTTCCGGGCAACAGTGGGTAAGTGGTCCAACCTTAAATATATATATCAACTTTTGTTTTACTAAAGTACCATATTACTAAAGTAGTGGGTAGACTGGTGGACCGAGGGTACCCGGCGGCGTACGTTGCTGCACATAACAAAAAAAAAAGTTTTGTAGTACTAAAGTGCTTTACCACTAAAGTAGTGGGCCGATTATAACCAAACTTGACTTGAACACTGTCGGGACAATACTAAAGATTGTCTGAAATTTGAAGTTAATTGGTTCAGTGGTTTCGACGTTCATAGCATACGAAAAAACAAACACACATATATTCTATTTTATATATAAGTTGCCGTAAAGAATACAAAATTATGCATAGTTTGCAATACGAATCAGTAAAGTGTGCTAATACTTTCAAACTCCACCTCTCAAGTGAAATTGCAAAGCAATTGGTTTAAGTAATTGAAAGGAAATCTGAACTTTATTATCATCGTCGTCATTGAAAGCTGACAACGGTGCAATGGCAGTTTGTGTTATGTTTTAACATAAAAGGGACGCAAATAACATAGAAATTACTCCAACCACTGCTTCAAAGAAAGGTTTTTGGATCGCATCGCGTCAGAGTATTCTGGAGTTCGGGTTTCCTTTAAGAAAATCATCTTGTCGCTTATAGCAGTATGAAGATTACAGTAGTAATATGGATGAAAATTGGAGACAAGTTTAAGGGTTAAAAGTTTTCATCGTTTTTTTTTTTTAATTCTTTGGAAACTTTTGAAGTATCAGCGTTTACGCAACTATTTATGTGACGATGGAGCTAGTAAAGATATTTTCAATTATATCAAAATAAGTTAACATTCAGGGTTATCGTGAATAAACTTTCCCTCGGAATTTTTCCCCCGAACAAAAATTAGGTATCCTCAAAAATAGGAAAAAAATTAAAAATCGCGATTGCGTTGAAAATTCTCCTGAATTGTCATTCATGATACCTATTTCTTTTGGGCGGAATTATTTCCTCTTTTTTGAAGATACATAATTTTTGTTCGAGGGAAAAATTCCGAGGGAAAATTTATTCACGATAACCCTGATTTGGGAACTTAAATTGAGGACAGAACTGTGCTGCCAGCAAAAAGCCAGCAAGTCCACCGTCCACACCAAAACACCAGTGTTAGGAAACCATAACTTCTAACACGAAAGATAGAATTGACGTTCTATGAAGTTCTATGGATCCTCCCAGTCCAGCTACATGGTGCGGAGAATGGAATCGGGTACATAGAGCGAAGGGTAAGAAGGATGAGTATCTTCAAGTCTACATATAATCGGAAAGAGGGTCTTTGCAATTGGGCATTCAAAATCGAGACAACAAGCGAAACGAACCTCTATTTTAAATATCAGACAATGTAGATACCAGGAAGCTTTTAAAGTATCGAAGTGAAAGTAAAGTCAACCTATGTTCGACGGGAATAAAAAGCAGGATTTCTTAGAAATGAATTCCACACGGTACGGTGGCACTGTAAGTAGCTTCTCCAATAATTTTAAACTGCCATTCAACAATTACAAAAATGCTTTACACCCCAACATCAACCGAGCAATATCCGCAATATTGACTTATTTTTCCCCGTTCCAAAAGCCCTAGCGCCCTTCTGTTTATAAAAATGTAATGAACAGTAATTGTGTTAACTGTTTTATAGGCCACAGTGAAATATTATTCAACCGACCGCAAAAAGGAAACCAAAAAATCATCTTAATTCTCCACACCGGATACGGAAGCTCCATCCAAACATACATAAATTGCAAATATTTGCATTAATTTCATTGGCCGTGGTAATTTTTTTGGGAAATATAAATTATAGATATTTAATTCATTTCTTACCATATTTTTATGTTTTCTCAATCAGTTTTTACAAACTATCTTGGTAAATATAATTTTTCACTTTGCACACACTCACCACTGGTTGAAACTGAATTGTAATGTCCGCCGGATGTTAAAGGGCCCGTAAAGTGCGCGTTCCGTTTATATTTTTTCAACGGATGTTCTATAGCAATTTTCCCATGACGACACCGTGTTTGAAATTTGTTTTTTAAGGTTCTGTAGATGATATATTTATAATACCTATCAAAATAGAATCAAATATTTTTGTTACTTTGTTTAACATTTATTATCAGCTGACCGTATAATGATTAACCAATATTTGTCCATATATTTAAAGTTGCAAAAAATATATTTATTTGAAAAATTTCAGCAATAAATGGAGGAAAATAATAAATTATTGCACAAAGAATTTTCTGCTGGTTACAACAATATTTGTTTCTATTTTGCCTTATTTTTAAGGTGCCCCCAAACCAAAGCGAATATTCGCTGTTGACGCGACGGCGATGAATCGCAGTACTTGCTGTCACTTAAGTTACATAGCGATATATGAGAATGCCATACCGGCTATACTTTATAACGTGAATTTGTCGCCGATGGCGATTTTGCAGTGTTTTGTCACTGTCGTGGGTTTGTCGCAGTTTTAATGAATATGGCGTATACTGAGAGGTTAATTGAATTTGTGAAAAAATACTCAATTAAATAGGATCTATTACACGAAGATTATAAAAACATAAGGAGGAAGAATAAAATGTGGGAGGCAAGAAATAAAAGCACTTCTTCTTCGTCTGATGAGTAGTACACCGCGACAAAACGGTCGCCTTGGTGTGGCCATACACGCGAATTTCTTTGTCGCTGTCCGCCTGTGGGGTTCGCCTATTTGACCTCACAAAATATCGGCAGGCCTCCCGATTTTGGATCACTGGGTTACTGAGGCCAATCGAATGCTGGTGTCATTGCATTTGTGTAATCCAGGCGTTTATAGGCCTGGCTTTCCTGCCTCGCGATGTCTTTGAAACGTTAATTGATATTGCGTTTTTAGCAGGGTCTAAATAATCTTTTCTTTGGATGTGGCAATGCCAGCTGAGCCGGTCGCGCTCTATTTTTCGTAAGACGGTTTCATTGCCGTGAATGCTTTCACGGATCTTCGAACTTCTTATCGCCTACAAATTCTATAAACATGAATTCGTTCCATAATAGACAGAAGAGTGCATTAATTAGCAAAAAAAAAAATTATCAAAATCGATCCACAAGAACCGAAGTTATAACAGAAATAATTACACAGAGTAACCGTGCCACAAAAAAAAATTGATGCACACACGCCATATAAACAAATCCCACAGGAAAATGAGCGCAAGACAAAAGAAAAAGAAGAATGATGTAGTTCCTAAGGAAAAGTACCGATTGAAAATTTAAGAGAATAATAATAAAAAATTCGTGCGCATTTGGGGGGCAGATATGTGGTCAGCGTGATCAATCGGATTGAAAAAAAGCAATTTTCGACATTACTGCTAAGGTAAAATGTTACCCTCATTTTCTCCTTTGAATCTAGGGAACCTTCTAACTGCTGGAACACAATGCAAAGCCGCTGTGGTAGTGGTAGCCGTTCAGGTATGACCTGTCAATGTGGTGCGCGCTACGCTCTCTAAACTCGCCCACAATGAAGTCACGCGCTAATGTCAAATTGAATAGACCTTTTCGCCTGCTTGTCAAAATTATGACGTTTAAGTGACAACCCACTTTTGGTAGCCAAACGTTTTTCTTTTTTGTGTTGTTTTGCTCGCGGAATAAGTTGTAATTGAGAAAATTCTTCCAAAACATAATATTTAAAGAACACTTTTGCATTTGGTGCGTGTAAATATTAATAGCACATCACCGTACTATTTTTCCATACGAAAAAATGAATACTTTACGTGTAAAATGCCGGCAAAGTGTTGTGTTGTGAGCTGTAGCAATCGGCATGATAAGGGCACCGACAATAAAGCCGCCTCGGCTCTACTCAAATCCGTAGTGGACTGGTACGAGAAGAACAACGTAAGTTGGATCTATTGCTGACTTCCCCGACCGCTTACACTCGTTAATTCCAGGTCAGCAGCGCTGATTTATCAGACATGTGGCGCCAAGCGGCTGAATTCCATTTGCGAGGCGGTGCCACAGACATTGCTGCAAGTTCTCTCGAGGAGCTCCTTAAGTTGAAACCGCATGACATGAATGTTCTCGCTCAGCTGGCCATCGCTTATGCTCATATCAATCCGAAGAAGGCCCTCGAAGTTAGCAAGAAACTACCGGCAAAAAACTGACTATGATTCCGTAATAGACGACTTAGAGTCAGCAAACTGAGTCATGAGTACCAAGGCGGCCAAGATGTCTGCCGATGCCAAGATCGAACAATCACCAAGCACGCCAGGAGATGTGCAGAAGAAAAAGAAAACGAATCGCAAGAGGAAGGATAAGTTGCCGAAGAATTACAACGCTGAAGTGGCACCAGATCCAGAGTGCTGGCTGCCCAAGTATGGGAGAACTGGTTTCCGAAAGAAGAGGGATCGTAGGGCGAAGGATATCATCAAAGGTTCACAGGAAATGTCCAGTGGAGCTGCAGATCAATAGTTAGTTTTTTTTTTTCATAAACCCATCGTTCAGATTCGTTAACTTATTTCTCCTTTCAGTGACATGTCGAAGGCTCGGAATCTGAGTAAGAACTCTCCGGTTACTCCGGTGTACCAAGAGGTTATACCTGGACCCCGTCAGCAGCACCGTGAAGTCAGACACAACAAAAAGAAGAAGGGAAGACACTAAATCATCTTTTATACAGAAAAAAAGAAACATTAAAAACTTAACTTGCATTCTTAGAAATTCTGAGTTTTATTGTTCTCTTTGGTTGCGCTTATGTGAAAAAAAAAAAAAATGCAAGTGGATCTGTATCCTTACATAAATCTACTTTTATTGAGCTATCTGCTCAATAATAACCGGTGACGGTTGAGTTGCCACATCCTTGCTTTCCCTGGCATCGTACGAATGCTTCTTGAGAGTGTTTAACCACTACAACATTGACTTGTCCTTCTGTTCCGTCGCATAGATGTACTTCTCGACGAATTCCTCAATCTCCGGTTCCAATTCTTCCCAAGTGAGTGGTTTATGGATACCATCCTCACCTGATCGAGTACCAAACCCAATCCGGGCGCCCTCGGCAGATCCAACTGTTCCTCTGTAAACGCTTGAGCAATTGTCGCCTCCTCTGTGGTACCCGTGACCACTGCAATGGCTACGCCGACCATTTTTCTAATCTGATGGAGCGTGATACTCTTGCCTTTCACCTTGAGCGTAAGAAATTCAATGCCCTGCGGGCTGAGGAATGGTTCACCGCTTGTCAAACGCTTCGCCGAGGGATCCAAGAAGTTTCTGTAAAGGAGAGGGAGTTAAGTTTACCAGAAATTGCTGCTAATTCCTACTTAACTCACTTCTTGCTCGTGAAGTTGTGTTAGTTCTTTGTGCCCTCGTAGATTTTCAAAGTTGAGTTGACCTTCTCCAGTATATCGGTGGGTATACGACAGGTCTCCATGTTCAGCTCCTTGCTGATCCTTGCTGATGATCCCCAAATTCCACCGAAGGCAAAGTATGTGTATGTCCTAGCATTACACTTGTCCTTTGCATTGAAGGATTACACGCCATGGATTGTACGTCGATGGCCACCAAAACATTTTGACAGCATAGACGTCAAACCGCGAAAAGGTCTATTGTCATTGAGCCAGTTGTGAAATTTTTCTCTCGGTATTATTTTCAATAAAGTGTTATAAAACGTTATTAACCATTGATTTAGAAGTGTTTATTCAATAGAATGGATGACAAGAAAGAAATTGATTTTTTCGACTTCAACGTCCTCTATTTCGTTGGTTTTTAGTAAGCTGTCATAAAGCCGCGCGGCTTTTTTTAAAAGATAAACAACTCGTACCACACCACTACCACACGCCACAGCGGCTGCGGCATATTGTGCACCGACTACTGTTTATGTATATATTTCACAACTGCAACCACTACCACAGCATTTTGTTCCGGCAGTAACGTTTAAGTTTGAAAAAAAATTCTCATTTCACTGACTAATGACAGTTCCTTAGGAGGTACTCTTAAGTCGAACACGCCTAATCACTGCCCAACACCAATCGAACAGTTCCTAATCAGTTTGACAAAAGCGTTCTCTCTCGTCTTCCTCACCAACATTTTTGTGAAAATCCAAACAAATAGAAACCAAAACGAAGAAAATAACATTTTCGTGTGGCAAATTGTAGATTTTAAGCATTGAAGAATGTCCGTGGCTGTTCTGGGTAACCCCACCGATTATGGTATTAAATATGAGCATGTCGACGCGATTGAGTCGCTCGAAAAGTGTGGAGAAGTGTTCCTCGAGCGACAGCTGGGCAGTCTAGTCTACCTATGTACGCTGTGCGATGATAGATTCCAAGACACTGCAGTGTTTTCCAAGCACATAGCTGACTTGCATTTGTCCATCGAGAGTTTCATCACTTACGAGCCCAATGAGTCGGATGCCGATGAGCTCGAGGAGTTGGATGTAGCCCTGGAACCCTTCAAAGAAGAATCGATGGATGAAAGCTTGGTAAGTTGTGCTGAAAACTTGTGGGAATAAGCGTATTACCGTCCCTCTTCCAGAGCGACCACGAGGAGATCTTCAACATTATGGATTCGACGAGAACTGTCCTCGACATCCAGGTTTTGTTCGACGAACAGCGACTGGATTCCGAGGTTAAGGTAGAGGAATCCGAGATGACAACAGCCGACCTACCAGTCGAGACTTCCATTGTTCTAGCAGAGAGCCGGAGCCACATACTAGAAACGGCACAGGATGCCATCGAAGATCCAAATCATATAAAGGATGAGTTTCCATCGGAGGATAAAAGTGATGAACTGGATCCCAACAAAAAACCAGAGATAGCATTTCCGTCGGAAACCCAAAATCACATTCTAGACGATGCGGAGGATCCCAGCGATGAGGATATCCTCCGTTCCAAATTAAAGTGCAAGTTCTGTGGCGACACATTCGACTACGTTAAGGAGCTCCGGCAGCACGACTGTGGAGTGAGGAGAGGCACGAAATTCTATGATTGTTCGGAATGTGGCAAGGTGTTCAAGAAGAAATCTGGCCGGGACGTTCATATGATGATACACAACGGCGAGAAGCCACACAAATGTGACATCTGTGGCTCGGCATATGCATGCAAGCAGAATTTGACAGTCCACATCCGACGGCATACGGGCGAGAAGCCTTTCAAATGTAATTTCTGTGACCGGAGATTCGCCTCGTCGACTGAGAAGAAGTCGCACACGCGTACACACACTGGGGAGCGCCCTTTCATCTGTGAGTTGTGTGGCAAAGCGCACATGTCGTCATCGCAACTGACTGAGCATATGCATCGACATTTGGATATAAGGAACCATCCGTGCGATTTGTGTGATAAGCGGTTCAGGACCTCCTATAGTCTGCGAATGCACCGACTGACACACGGCGACGGGCCAAGGAAGTTCAGTTGTACACATTGTTCGTCGTCATTCAAGACGCAGAGCAATCTGCGGCAGCATGTTAAGATCCACATGGATGTGAAGAATTACGTATGCAAGATCTGTGGCCGTGCGTTCGCTCAACATCCCGGGCTGTATAGTCACATGAAATCACATGGGATATCGAAGTAACGATGGAGGTTTTATTAAAGTTCTCAATCTACATATGCGATGTTTTATTTTCTACTTAACATGATGTCTGATAAATTTATGAATTGAAGGACTATAGACATTTGGAAAGGCGAGGTCTACTGTACTGACCACTACGAGAAAGGTTCTTTAGGTCCGCTAAAGAGGTTTCCTAGAGGAAATCGTCTCAACAATTGGTCGAGAGAAAGAGAACAGTTCTATAGATTATTATCAATGGGAGGCCTATACATATATCCCCGAAAGTAGTTTCTTTTCAGATCGCCGAGAGGGACTTTATACATTTTCTATATAAATCTGCTAGAGGTTTGCAGGAAGTCTATCGATCGTCCGAATGAGGGCAAAGTATGTTTTCCCTGGTCATGTTCACAACGATTATCATCGCTGTTTGTTGTTTATCGACGGTTATTTATTATTTATTGAAAGCAAAATAAATTTACAGATAATAACAGCTCCAGCTATCAGGGAGTTCGGCTTGCAAATGAAAATAAAGGTTTGGACTGATGGGCTTCACAGTGGGGCTAATCAAGCGAAAAACTGCCGGCTCTCAACCACCCCCATGATATGACATTTGACTGTTTACTTAAATCCTATTTATTTTATAAGTCAAGTTTTTCAATAAGTTTGCTCTGAGGGAACTGAGAGTAGTTTAACAAATTTTTATTGAATAGTACATTACAGACCATTTTTGTTAGTTGCTGTTCTGGTGTTACATACATTCATTACTAACTATCATTACAAAAGTGGTGTAAGCCACCTTTTGGTATTCAAAAGCTGATGGAGCTGAAAAAATACTTTTTGCAAAGAGCATAATATAGCACAGTAATAGAGCAATCAAATTTAAAATCCCCATTCTCTCCTATTAAATAGTTTGGGGTGACACCACTTTTGCGCTGATAGCCTCAAATGATCGTCATGGAATCAAATAGTATGTGCAACCTGCGTTTTCAAACACATTGGGAAAGCAATTTGATGGACCTATTTCAAGTATTTATCCATTGGAGCACCGATACTTGTTATGATTCAACCAATTTTGGCGAAAGCCTGGGATTATTGTCATGTTCGAAGTGCCACCGTACCGACATGTCCTCCGCATATGGCAACATAATATTTTCCAAAATATCGCATTAAGCTTCTTTCGTGATGGCATTATGGATTTGGAAAATATGACTGGCACAGAACCAAGAAAAGTATCCCCACACCAAGCTGAAACGCCCACATGTTTAACGTTTTTTTTTTTTTTTGTGTAATGGTTGTGGAACTCATTTTTTTTATCTTCAAACATTTCTTTTGCAATCGCAGCCGAATAAATTAATTTTTCCTTTCATCACTCCCCAATACATTGCGAAATTGTGCAGTATCGGCATGCAAACTGTCTCCTATTTCGAATATTCCTCCCGAGTAATGCAGCTTTTCTAACGATTCTTCCTGGTAATCGACTTTGCAGTAGCCTTTTTCGGACCGTTGTCGGACTGATGGCGTTGTTAATTTCCGCCGCGATAGCTTTTAATGACATGAACAGATCATTTTTTGCCAGCAATACGATTCGAGCAACCGTCACTGAGATTGTTACTGGCTGAACACAATGCATGCCGCGGCCGCGCCGCGGTAGCGTAGTACGTAGAGCTGTCAAATGGTGTGGCGCTGCACTCACAAAATTCGCCCACAATGGTGTAGCGCGTAGTAATGTCAAATAATGCCAGCTGATTAAAATTGTGTTTTTCTTTTTGAGTGTTATTGAGATTTGATTATTTTTGTGAGATTATTGTGCTATAATAATACAATAAAAATAATAAGAAATGGATAAATTTATTTTCCTTTCACTAGCAAAATAATTTTTTCCACGGCGTGCTCTTCCATTTTGACTGTAACGAATATTTCAAATTTATTGCGCTACTGCTGAACTCAGTTCAAGAATCCACCACGAAAACATCGTATAGAAAACCAAAACAGTCTTCAACAGTCGCCAATTTCTCTATCTGTCACTTGTGGCGCTGCACAAGTTAAAAGTACTACACCACTGCTACCGCCACGCCGCAGCTACCTCATTGTGGGCGCTCTAGTGAGTTCCCATATATTTTAACTCTGTGACAGGTCGTACTACGCTACCGCGGCGCGGCCGCGGCATGCATTGTGTTCAGCCAGTACCTCGTGTTTCTGCTGCAGTCGTTCTCTTTAAAGTATGTTATTGCTAACTACAGGAGTGGAATCCTCTAAGGTGATAGTTGATAGTCACACTTTTGACAGTCAAAATTGATGATCACACTTTGTTAGCTCTCCGTTAAACGATCGCAAAGTCACACAAAAACGATCGCAAAAAGGTGATGGTCACGCTGATGGTCACCTTGGAGAGAGCAAAAGGGATGATTGTGATCGTCAACAATCAACTATCACCTTAGAGGATCCCCCTCCAGAATTGATTGATTCCTACCCACTTTTCAGTAATAAATTTTAGCTTATTCCCAGCATTTCTCAAGTTTTTGATGATGCACAGTTCTTCAGGAGTCTAATGTTTTCAACGACCCATTTATCGTGAAAATTTGATACAGTTTTATGTCGTTTTCCATTGGGCTAAAAGGAGTACTCTTTTTGTGTTCCGCACAGAAAAAGCACTCCCAATCATGTTCCATTGGCTGTTTGGAGTGCTGTTCCGGGAGTGTTTTTCTCTTCCGGATTTCATTTGGGAGTGCTTTCAAAATGCACTCACACATATAAACCCTTACATCGGACTACTTGTCAAAGTCATATGGTACAAGACCCATTCCTTTGTTTATTTTATTTTCTCAGTTGGGGCAAGCTAGTAGAAACAAATTTTACATAGGTATAATTAACAAATTGATAATATGTTAATAAAAACATGATGGGATTGCTAATATCCTTTTCCATTGCGCAAAAATAAGCCATTTTTTGCTTTGTTTATCTGTAACAAATGTAAACAAAAATCAGACATTCACCAACACACGCAGAAGTAAGCAAAAGACGATTTCACATGTTCCATTGGAATCAAAAAGGGGTGAAATGGGGAGTGAAACCAAAGGAAAACGACATTAATAACAATGATCGATACGATAATAAACTTCAATATCACATTTTACTATTGTGGTTTTCCATTGGGCCAAAAGGAGTACTCTTTTTGTGTTCCGCACAGAAAAAGCACTCCCAATCATGTTCCATTGGCTGTTTGGAGTGCTGTTCCGGGAGTGTTTTCCTTTTCCGGATTTCATTTGGGAGTGCTTTCAAAATGCACTAACACATATAAACCCTTACAACGGACTACTTGTCAAAGTCATATGGTACAAGACGCATTCCTTTGTTTGTTTTATTTTCTCAGTTGGGGCAAGTTAGTAGAAACAAATTTTACATATATATTATTAACAAATTGATAATATGTTAATAAAAACATGATGGGATTGCTAATATCCTTTTCCACTGGGCAAAAAGAAGCCGTTTTTTGCTTTGTTTATCTGTAAAAAATGTAAACAAAAAATCAGACATTCACCAACACACGCAGAAGTAAGCAAAAGACGATTTCACATGTTCCATTGGAATCAAAAAGGAGTGAAATCGGGAGTGAAACCAAAGGAAAATCCCGGATGGAGAGCACTTACCTATTACAGTAAACTCTCGATAATTTGAATTTTATCGGACCATTGAAAAACTTCGAATTACAGAGGTTTTTGAATTATTGAGGTTTCAGAAAAAAAAGGAAAGATTTTTAAAAAACTTAATTTTATTTGTACTGTATGTTTACATTTATGTAATACTCCCCAGGGTAAAAAAAATATATATTTTATACAAATTACAAAATTTGTAATTATCTTCTGAGTAAACGACTGCAAACGAGCTTGGTCCAGGGTGTTTTCGATCGTGAATTAGGCTGAAAAAATGTCATCGTCGATATCTGTCCTCTACTCATCTATAGATCTGTAACTCTCTCTACTGTAAACCATCTGCACACCTTTTCGTTCAATGAATACAAAGGGAATAGGTTTTCGTTACATAAGCACTTCAACGGACAGTTGAGTAGAAACAAATAGACTTAACTTCGAATTACAGAGGTAAAAAAAGCCATCAATTCCGAATTAAAAAAGTTATCAGGTTATGTTGCACAAGAATAAGTTCGAACTAGTGATGAGCATAATCGAATGAATTGAAGAATCGAGACATTAGTATTCGAATGATTTGAAGAATCGAATGATCATTCGAGATACGAGTAAATGAAAAGAAAATTGGAAAGTTGTGTTAATATCGGTATGCAGAAATCCAAAAGCCATACGCTACGAAATACAAGAAATCATTCGAATGATTTTGAATAACATACGGTTTTCCACAAATGAAAACTATAACAGAAAAACCAACTCAACATTCTTAAATCTGTAACTCAAACTGTAAAAACGACACGAATTCAACCATTGTGAAAGAAAATAAGTATTCTTACATATGGCATGTAAATAATATTAAATGGATCGCAGCCAAATACCTATAAAATTAATAGACTTCTGAATATAACGCTTTTGCCCACAGTAATTGTCTTCTCGTTATCTTGTTTCGCAACACAAAAAAGAGAACGAGAAGTTCTCGAGAACTCATCATCTAAAATCATTCGAATGATATGTCTCGAATGATCATTCGAGATATGAGTGCTATATGCATATGAGAACATCGTCTAAAATCATTCGAATTATTTCCTATACCTACTTCCTACGAAGCAGCGAGAACCCAGAACGAAAGTAAAGAGAAAATGTCTCGAATGATCATTCGAGATATGAGTGCTATTAAAATAGCATTCGAGTAGAAAGTCACGCTTGGCCTTGCTCTCTAATTTTGTTCTTTTTATTTCATAACCCTTCGCTTAGTAAAATTTCAACTTGTAGTATCCGATAAATTAAGATCTTCTTCTTTTAATTATTATTACCGCGAGTTGTGTTTTTGCCTCTATAGTGTTTAATTTTCAAAAAAAGAAGTCTCTGATATTACAACAGAAGAACTTATTTGAGTGGTTCTCTTTAACCCGCATCAATCTTGCCGTATATTTCGGCCGTTAAATCCATTTTTTGACTCATCTTCTCCTGGTGAGTTCATTTTTAGTGTATGCTCTGCCAATAAATGCAATTGAGTCTATACAATAAATTGTGTTCTCTCTTCACATCTCTTCAAATTAACCGTCATTGAGTGATAACAATTGGAATTTACTTAATCTCCTATTTCAACTGCATATCAACAAATTTGAAGTGACATTGCCATCTCACTCCCCCGCACGTGTGAGTACAATATTTAGTGCATGTTCTGCCGTTCTAGCAAAGTTGATTCTACTCCATTGTATTGTTTTCACTCATTGCATGTTGGAACCATCATTCATCAAATACTACAACCTACTACCCATCTTGGTGAAAGTATTTCGCTATTCAATACACCAACCGTTTCTTTTCATTTTTTCAACTGGTGGGAATATATACTACCTACGTAATCATGAGTGATGTTGAATGCTACGTATGCAATAAACCATCAAATGATGTTAAACTTTCCTGCGCAATTTGCCTAGTGAATGTGCATGCTAAATGCATCAATATGAAAGGGAAAGACATAGATAAAATTGTGTCAACACCTGGCCTCTCCTTCTATTGTGAAAAGCATCGCAGTATATCGACTGACGTCTTGCATTGGAAAATTATAAAGTTGCAAAAAACTTTCAACAATTTATCTGCTATTTTCGCGGAAATTCGTGAGGTGTTTGTATTTGATACTTCAAATAAACAAAAATTGTTGGAGGGTTTCAATAATATTGATCGTCTGCTGCAAGAACATCAGCCCATCAACGAAAACCAACTCATTATACTGGCACAACAGAAACAACTAAACGAGCAACAAATTCAACTGCATCTCATCCAACAACAGCTACGTGAACAACAACAACACCATCAACATAAACCTACACAACACGAACTTCAGGAACAAGAACATCATCAACAAGAAAAAAACCAAACTTCTCAAAAACAGACTGCCCAAATCCAGCATAAGCAGCAAAAACAAAAATTACAACAACAAAAGCAAAAGAAAACCGACTTAGCAGCCCCCCCCGCAACTACCATCACTTACTTCTGCTGAAACCACTCAAGAATCAATCATGATACCGGATAAGCAGAATAGTGTTGTCCATACATGCTCAACAAGTTCCTACCCTCCAATTCATCTTGAACTCCCGCAGCAAAAGAGAGTTTTACGTTCAAACTCAAATCCAATAGAGGATCTTTCAGCTACAAATGTATCCCACGATAAATCGCAGGTTGATGCATCTACCTCCCCGCTTTCTCCATCTATAAGCATTGATGAGTATCCAACAAGCAAAAATAGTTCAATGAGTACATCCAACCCTGAACCTTGTACTTTAAGGGTTGTACCACCGCCTTTTACTATATTTTTATCTCGTCTGGAATATGGCACTAAGCCTTCTGATATTATTGATTATATTAATCAAAAAAATATTGATACATCTAGCATCAGATGCCTAAGTTTAACAGCGGACAACTTACAAGGACGTTTGTCCGCGTCATTTAAACTTATTGCCCCTATATCTACTGGCAAGATTATCGTCAATCCAGATTTTTGGCCAAAAAACATGCTTGTAAAAGAGTTCATAAACAGACCCAGTCCAAGAATTCCGTCGTCAAAAAACTTACAGAAATCTCATTCTTCTACCAGAACGTGAGAGGACTAAGGACTAAGTGCACTCAATTTTTACTAAGCATTTATAGCTGCTCCTCTGACATCATTGTCATTACTGAAAGTGGATTAGATGACAGTTTTCATAATGACGTCATTTTTCCACAAAGCTTTTCTGTTAATCGTTGTGATCGTTCTCTGGATAATAGTAACAAAGATCGTCTTGGTGGTGTAATCATCGCAATAAAAAAAGTCTTCAAGCCAAGCGAAGTTGACCTGAGTAACTTCTCCGACCTTGAAATATGCTGCAGCAGAATTGATCTCACAGCATCTTCGAAACTATATGTTATATGTGTCTACATTCCACCGAGATCCCGAACATCAGTAGTGGCTAGATACTTAGAAGCCTTCCGCTTCATTGTTGCTTGCCTAACTGCCTTGGACAAAATCTACATATTTGGTGATTTCAACCAACCCAAAATTATATGGGCCTCAGCTGATGCGGACTGCACATTTTTGAGCCCTAGTAATACCTTGTCTGGATCCGGATCTGATATTGTGGATACACTGCAATCATTGGGTTTGCTTCAGGTTAACCTCATAAGAAATCATCAAGATCGTACACTGGAGCTTATCTTTACCAATAACAGTGATGATAGTTTCGTCTCCAGAAGCCTTGCACCTCTTGTTCCTGAAGATCTGTATCATCCGTCTCTGTATTTGTTTTCAAATTTTTATATTCATAAACTTAATATTACTGATTCTTTCAAATTTGATTTCAAAAGAGCTAATTATGTTTCCATTTGTGATGAACTTAAGAATTATGACTGGTATCCTTTTCTTTCCTTGGAAATTAACCATTTATGTTCCGAGTTTTATCGAGTCATCAAGGAAGTTATTTTTAAATATGTGCCTGTAGTTCGCGTTCGAAACTCTTCGGTTAGTTCTTGCCCTTGGGATAATGAGTTTACTCGTTTTTTAAAAACTCAAAAGAATAGAGCGCATAGAAGATGGCGTAAAAGTTTAACGAATGAGGACTACTTATCGTACCTTAAACTTAAGTCTGAATTTAAGACGTCTCTGTATCATGCCTACCTCATTTATATTAAAAATATTGAGACTAATATTAAATCTAAGCCTAATGATTTCTGGAATTTCATTAATACTAAAAATAAATCCGACGGTTATCCGACCTCTCTTTCTTACAAGGATCAGTCGTTCGACTCATCGATAACTATTTGCAACAACTTCGGACATTTTTTCCAATCTGTGTACGCGAATAAAGTCTCAAACATTGATGAAGAATTTTTTAGTTATCTTCAGGAATCTGAGTGTCCTATTTTCAATAATATCGAAATTTGCGAGGATAGCACATTGAAGTGTTTGTTGGAATTGGAATCAAACTTAAATCCCGGACCTGACGGTTTACCTTCTGCTTTTCTAAAGAATTGTGCACAACCCTTACACAAAATTCTCTGTCACATCTTTAATTTGTCATTAAAATCATCTACATTCCCATCCAATTGGAAAAATCTTTTATAATACCCATATTTAAGTCTGGTAGGAGAAACAAAATTGAAAACTACCGTGGCATATGTAAACAATCTGTAATTCCTAAATTTTTTTGTAAGTCATTGATTTGTAATAACCATCATGGATTTGTAAAACAGCGCTCGACTGTAACAAACCTAATCTCATTTACAAAATTTGTTGTCTTTGAAATAAGTAAAGGTAACCAAGTAGATACCGTTTACACGGACTTTAGTAAAGCATTCGACCGTGTAGATCATAGTCTATTGCTTTTCAAGCTTAAACGCCTGGGTTTTCCAATTTCCTTTGTTGATTGGTTGTCATCATATTTATGTAATAGATACCAATTTGTTAACTTCCGTAATACAATTTCAAATAAAATTGTAGTTACTTCTGGTGTGCCGCAAGGAAGCTACATTGGTCCACTCCTCTTCGTCCTATTTGTAAATGATATTGTTAAATTTATACCTCAATGTGATATTTTAATGTTTGCGGATGACTTTAAATTATTTGCATCCGGAAAAAACACTCACAGCTTCCAAATACTTAATACTAACATGCAGAAATTTTCTCTGTGGTGCTCTAAAAACTTTTTGTCCCTAAATGTTAGTAAGTGTTCGGTTATATCCTTCACACGCCGTAAATCGCCTCTTTTATTTAATTACACACTTGACAATAAAGAAATTTCTCGAGCTCATCAAATTAAGGATTTGGGTGTTCTGTTGGACTCTAAACTTTCCTATACAAATCACATTGAATTTATCACAAATAAGGCTAATAGAGCTTGGGGAATGATAAGACGCTATGCTGGTGAATTTACCAACCCGTACGTAATTAAAATGTTATATGTATCGTTTGTTAGGTCCATTTTGGAATATGCGTCAATTGTTTGGTATCCGTATTACAATGTACATATCTTAAAAATTGAAGCCATCCAAAAAAGATTTTTGAGATTTGGCCTAGGACTTCCCTGGGTCGACCCTAACACGTTACCCTCCTACCAATCGAGACTTAAGTTGATTAGGTTAGAACCGCTTGAAATTAGAAGAGTGGTGGCTAGAACAATTTTTCTTCACAAGCTACTTATTGGTGAGATTGATTCCCCTGAGATTTTAAGTCTTTTAAATATAAATATTCCAGCTGCTGGCTTAAGAAATCAACGATTTTTTAATATAACTCACTCGCGAACTAATTACGGCCATTCTTCATCAATAAATGGGCTAATGAAGTTGTATAATGAAAATGCTCATTTCTTCGACTTTAATTCTTCGGGCGATATTATAAAAAGAAACGTTATGAATGCTCTTACCCGGTCATAATTTTTACCTTCATTTTTATATTCATTTTATTTAATTTTTTTTTATTTTCTACCTGTTTTGTTGTTTTATTGTTAAATTTACTGTTTCATTTGTTCTTTTTAAGCTCTTTGTAATTCTATCTAAGAAAGTCTTGTACTTTGTTGATAATAAATTAAAATTAAATTATTTGCATCCCCAAGTGGTTGAATACACAAACAAAATTCTCTATTCCAGCCATATCCACTCATATCAGACGTGTATCCGAGTAAAATAGTACTCGATTCATTTTAAAGGCGGATAGTAGCAAAGAGAAATAGAACCAAGAACCGGTTTTCTCTTGCATGCATATGTACTCGATTCTGCTTTGCTTCTGTTCTACCCATGTGAGTGGATATGACTGGAATAGAGAATTTTGTTTGTGTATTCAACCACTTGGGGATGTTCTCATATACAAATAGCACTCATATCTCGAATGATCATTCGATACTTTTGCTTTCGTTTGTAATAGGTCTGAGGATGTTATGGGAGTTGGTATTTGAAAAAGGGACAGGAAACTAGGATGTGGATGGGACTTAAGGATGGGATGGGACGGAAAAGGAAAAGAGTGTCGGCTACGAGGGACGTGGCATGCTTGCGATGCGCAGCTTAACTCGCCGGAAATGGGGTGGTTCTTGCCCCCGTAGCACGACTAAACCTACCACAAAAAACATAAATCATGCCAAAAGTACTTACTCATTTTTTTACCATTGAACGGACGGACGTTCACCACACTGAGGGCGCTGCAGATGATGTGGCAGCGTTGGCCTTTGCCCTCCCTACCATGAAGTCCTGCGGCCATCAAATAGGACTTCCCAACGACTGATGCTGCTGCGAGGTCACGCCACCATCACTGAAAGGGTTTTAGTCACCCTACCGCACCCCCTGAAAATTTCGCTTTAAAAACCCATCAAGCTATTTTTGGCTTAATGGTAGTAAAAACACAAGCACTTCATAATCAAAGATATTCACAATTTATTTTGTTTATTACTCATCAGCAAAAAAAAGGAAACTACTTGTGAACAAAAAAAGTATCTACCGGATTTCCTACCTAGATTGAGCTCTATTTAGGTAGATGTATTATATCTGTGCACTTAAAACTAACCGAGAAGAATAACGGACCGGGGAAACGAAACTTTCACACAGAATTTATTACTAAAATTTTTCTTCAAATTACCTCACTAATTACAAAAATAATTAACGTTAACCTAATTTTTTATATGTAACATATGAATATGGACATTTATTGATGTATGTATGTATATTTTAACGATTATTTCATATGCGTTTTACGGCATTCACGCAGGAACAAAAAAAACTTAACACTGCATCTGTATATTTCTTTTAAATTAATAATCCCTTCTCCGGGTGGGGCTTCTCAGACGTTGTGATATTCACTGAAGAGGGCTCATTAACTTTAGATGAATTTCCAATACTTATTTTATTCAGACTTCTTATACTTGTAGGTATATTTGCACATAATCGCATATGTGTACAAAGGTGCGTATATATATACGTGTGTGCGGTGGTACATATAAGTACATACATATAATTGTGACTGTCTGAATAATATTTCGGAAAATTGGAAACGTATTTTGGCGGCCACGACTTGGGCTCAAAGAGTCTATGGCCGCCTTGGTGGACGTCTTCTAGAACCCTTTTAACAGATTTGCATATTTAAAAAAAACTATATTTTCTTTTTTTTTTCTTCTGCTACACACTTCCTCTCGATTATATTAAACTTAACTAGCTTTTTTTTCTTATTGTATATATGTGCACTGCCTTCTCTACCGAAGGTCTTTTTAAGTACTCGTAAACTGCACTGCACTGTACTTTTACAATATTGTATATTTTACGTGAAGGCAAGTGTTGCCTTCCACCACTAAATAAGGAATACTGTATTCCTCTATGGCTCCATGCC
Organism: Brachypalpus laphriformis; assembly: GCA_945910035.1. Classification (NCBI taxonomy): domain Eukaryota; kingdom Metazoa; phylum Arthropoda; class Insecta; order Diptera; family Syrphidae; genus Brachypalpus; species Brachypalpus laphriformis. The sequence goes on along the minus strand of OX246753.1, from coordinate 110,313,221 downwards.
AGACCCGCAACGTTGACCGAGAATCCCTCTAGCCATACGGATTGCTTCATGGTCTGATTTTTGAATTTAGCCGCTACGAGAAAAGGCAAAGAAATAAAAAAAAACTACCAACATCCCTTTCATACCCCATCTTTAAACAGTTGGTTCGTGTCTGGGCTTAGCACAGTCTAAACTGGCCTAAATAGCAGTGACAGATGATGCTGTCAAAAAAAAAACAAACAAATAAACAGAAATTTCATTTGGGGTAAGTAGGATTTTTATTTTCTTATTTTTCTATTATTTATCGCTGATTCTCTTTTTTTCTTTTTTATGTGACCCACTCTGAGGAATTCGGCTACCCATTTATTTCATCTCGCAACCTGTTTGGCTTCGGAAGCACTGGCCCACGAACTCGGCAGTCTACAGGGACCTCTTGGCTTTCACAGGTCGACGGGGAGGAGTACGCACCTCATCATCCAGGCTAATGTGCCTTAGACAGGAACTGCAGGCATCATCATGCCCAACGATTCGCGCTCCCAGGACAATCGGTTCCACGCACTGGAACAACTTCAAGAACTCGAGTACAGCAACTCGAGCAAGGGTTGTTGACTTCAGCTATACAGCTGCTACGACAACAACAACAAACAAGGAAACCAACTATTGTGAGTGGTCATGGATTTACTTGCTTTCTATAAATTACTAACGTATTTTCCTTCCAGGGTAGCTGTAACACGTTCTTGATTCTTGCTGTAGGTTGGTATAGTAAATCATTCGAATGATTTCAGCCGATGTCTCGAGATATTTGAAGAATCGATTAATATCAATTATATCATTCGAATGCGCCCATCACTAGTTCGAACCAACGAAGAGGATACATTGCATAGGTTTTCTTCGATTAATAGAGGTTTTCTCATGGGACATAGGCAGTAATTCTATTAATAGAGGTTTCCGAATTATCGAGAGTTCACTGTATTTTGATCAAGTACAAAATGACATCCTTTTACATTTACTGCTGCAACACAACAAATCATAGAAGATGAGTTCCCTACGCACATGAAAACGAAGAAAATTTGTATGCTCAAGAAGAGTACAGTTAAAATTTGCAAAAAACATTGGCATAGTCGATTTCTGTGTTACCATTATTATGATACCATGTTAGTTATTATTTTGATCAGCACTGTATATATCTGCTCAATATCTCTTCCTAAGCAGTGGTGTCTTTCTGTGTGATCTAGATGGAAGTTTGAGCTATACTAGTTTTCTCATGACAGTCAGGATTATCGTGAATAAATTTTCCCTCGAACAAAAATTAGATGTCTTCAAAAAAGAGGAAATAATTCGTGGGAAAAGAAAAATGTATCATGAATTACAATTCAGGAGAATTTTTAAAGCAATCACGGTATTTAAATTTGACCCAATGTATGTGTTCCCTATTTTTGAAAAGACCTAATTTTTGTTCGGGGGAAAAATTCCGACGGAAAAATAATTCACGATAACCCTGAGTTATTAGGGTTGCCGCAGAAATTTTTTTGAAAAAGTCGCAAAAACAAAAAACGCAACAAAAACAAATAATGTAGAAATTGTAAAAATAAACGACGTTACCCCTGGTCCCCACTGGCAATAATTCATTGCAAGAAATATTTTATGCAATCGAAATTTCTAATGGAGACCGCAAATTTCTTGAAATGACCCAACAACCAACCAACAACCAACCAACAACCAATCAACTAGCAACCAATCAACCAACAACCAACCAACAACCAACCAACAACCAACCAACAACCAACCAACAACCAACCAACAACCAACCAACCAACCAACCAACCAACCAACCAACCAACAACCAACCAACAGCCAACCAACAACCAACCAACAACCAACCAACAACCAACCAACTAACAACCAACCAACAACCAACCAACAACCAACAACCAACAACCAACCAACCAACCAACTAACAACCAACCAACAACCATCCATCGACATCGGACCAACATCGGACCAACATCGGTCCGACATCGAACCAACATCGGACCAACATCGGACCAACATCGGACCGACATCGGACCGACATCGGACCGACATCGGACCGACATTGGACCAACATCGGACCGACATCGGACCAACATCGGACCAACATCGGACCAACATCGGACCGACATCGGACCGACATCGGACCGACATCGGCCCAACATCGGACCAACATCGGACCGACATCGGACCGACATTGGACCGACATCGGACCAACATCGGACCAACATCGGACCGACATCGGACGAACATCGGACCAACATCGGACCAACATCGGACCGACATCGGACCGACATCGGACCAACATCGGACCGACATCGGACCGACATCGGACCGACATCGGACCGACATCGGACCGACATCGGACCAACATCGGACCGACATCGGACCGACATCGGACCAACATCGGACCGACATCGGACCAACATCGGACCAACATCGGAACAACATCGGACCGACATCGGACCGACATCGGACCAACATCGGACCGACATTGGACCGACATCGGACCGACATCGGACCAACATCGGACCGACATCGGACCAACATCGGACCGACATCGGACCAACATCGGACCGACATCGGACCGACATCGGACCGACATCGGACCAACATCGGACCGACATCGGACCGACATCGGACCAACATCGGACCGACATCGGACCAACATCGGACCGACATCGGACCGACATCGGACCAACATCGGACCAACATCGGACCGACATCGGACCAACATCGGACCAACATCGGAACAACATCGGACCAACATCGGACCGACATTGGACCGACATCGGACCGACATTGGACCGACATCGGACCAACATCGGAACAACATCGGACCAACATTGGACCGACATCGGACCGACATCGGAACAACATCGGACCAACATCGGACCAACATTGGACCAAAATCGGACCAACATCGGACCAACATCGGACCGACATCGGACCGACATCGGACCAACATCGGACCGACATTGGACCGACATCGGACCGACATCGGACCGACATCGGACCAACATTGGACCAACATTGGACCGATATCGGACCGACATTGGACCGACATCGGACCGACATTGGACCGATATCGGACCGACATTGGACCGACATCGGACCGACATCGGACCAACATTGGACCGACCTTGGACCGACATCGGACCGACATCGGAATGACATCGGACCGACATTGGACCGACATTGGGCCGACATCGGACCGACATTGGACCGACATCGGACCGACATCGGACCGACATCGGACCGACATTGGACCGACATTGGACCGACATCGGACCGACATCGGACCAACATCGGACCGACATCGGACCGACATCGGACCGACATCGGACCGACATTGGACCAACATCGGACCGACATCGGACCGACATCGGACCAACATCGGACCAACATCGGACCGACATCGGACCAACATCGGACCGACATCGGACCAACATCGGACCGACATCGGACCGACATCGGACCGACATTGGACCAACATCGGGCCGACATCGGACCAACATCGGACCAACATCGGACCGACAACCAACAACCAACCAACCAACAACCAACCAACAACCAACCAACAACCAACCAACCAACAACCAACCAACAACCAACCAACCAACAACCAACCAACCAACAACCAACCAATCAACAGCCAACCAACAACCAACCAACCGACCAACCAACCAACAACCAACCAACAACCAACCAATCAACAACCAACCAACCAGTTGCACTATCTTGGTATTGTATCGTTTTTGGTTCTTTCCAGCAATCAGGCAAAGTATACACAACGTCGAAGACATCGAGGTATATAGAACAAAATAGGAGCTTCACGCTATTGATCCCACTTCTTCTTCCTTTTATCAGCGAGGCCATGATCCGAAAACAAGGGATCCACTTCACCGCATTTCTACTGATCCGCCTGTGGGGTTCGCCTATTTGACCTCAGAAAATATCGGCAGGCCTGCCGATTTTGGATCACTCGGTTACTGAGGCCAATGAAATGCCGATGTCATCGCATTTGTCTGATCCAGGCGTTTATAGGCCTGCCTTTCCTACATCGCGATGTCTTTGGAACGTGCATTGATATTGCCTTTTTAACAGGGTTCAAATGATCTCTTCTTTGAACGTGGCAATACCAACTGAGCCGGTCACGCTCTAATTTGTGTACGATGGTTTCCTTGATGTGAAAGCTTCCACGGATCTTCGAACTTCTTATTCGATCAAGCTTTGTCACTCCTGCTGTCATGCGAAGCATCTTCATCTCAGCTGCCGTTAATTTACTCTCATACTTTTTGTACATCGTCCAACATTGTGAACCGTATGTGAGCGCTGGACGTACAACTGCGGTGTAGAGCCTTCCTTTCAACTTAGGGGGCATTTTTCTGTCACAGAAGATAGCGGAATTTTCTCGCCACTTCATCCACCCTACGCTTACACGATGATTGATGTCGTCATCACAAGTTGCTTTGCTATTGATCATAGATCCCAGATATTTGAACTTTTCGCACTTGGGAAGCACTGTTCCATTCAAATAAATGTCTGGAATAGGCCTGAGTGGATCAGAGAACGGGCAGCACAAGTACTCTGTCTTTTTTGAACTAATGCGATACCCATTTCCCTCCAAAACGTCCACCCACACATCAAGTGCTCGTTGCAGGGATGTAGGATCCTCACTTATGATGGCTCCATCGTCAGCAAAGAATAACTGATGTACCTTGGGGTCCATCACTTTACCTTCAAGCAGATAATCAAGGACTGTAATAAAGAGCAAAGGACTTAAAACGCTTCCCTGGTGTACCCCGACTTTGATTGGGAACTCTTCGGTTACTCCAGCGGGGCATCTTACTTTTGTCTTTGCTCCTTCGTACATGTCCATAATCATCTGTACATAGGTTTCTGGAACCCCTCGATGTCTTAGCGCCACGCATATCAGATCTCGTGGTTGTCTGTCGAATGCCTTTTCAAAGTCAACCAATACAATATGCAAATCCCTTAAGGAATCACGATGTTTTTCCATTATGATCCTTATACTTTGGATTGCATCTGTGGTTGATTTACCCGAGACAAACCCGCACTGATCATCAGATAGCCGTATTATTTTTCGCAGTCGGCCACCTAATACCCGCTCAACGATCTTCATGGTGTGTGACATCAGCTTGATCGAACGGTAGTTATCACAGTTTCGTACTCTCTGCTTGAAGCTGAGCGCACTTCTTCTTCGCTTTTTTCTTGCAGCATCTGTATTCCATTTCGAGGCGAGCTTTTTCGTCACTATTATTAGAGGGGCACTTTGACCAAGCTTTGAAAGCCGCTTTCTTCTCATTTATCACTTTCTTAGCTTCATCACTCCACCACCATGTTTCTTTGGCGTGTTGATGGTGGCCTTTTGAAGCTCCTAGCAGTGATTTGGCCTTCTTTAAGCAAGTTCGCTGTAGGGAATCCCACATATTTTGTGCTCTGCACTCTTCATCCTCAGCTCCGTTGATGGTGTGAGAGAGGTAATTTTTCATTACGAAAACAAAAGCCTCGCCTTTTTCTTTGTCCAGATTGTACCACTTGATTTTCTCAGAGACCCTTGTTTGTTTGCTTTTCTTTGGTGTTTTCATAAAAATTTCTGTTAGCAGGAGACGGTGTTGTCGAGCGATTGCCTCTCCCAGGATCACTTTGCAATCTTTTATCCGAGGCTTCATGAAACTGCCTACCAAATGGTAGTCAATCTGAGTTTCATCTCCACCACTGCTGTAAGTGATCAGGTGTCGGCTTTGTTTGATGAACATGGTATTTAACACGATAAGCCCGTGTGATTTGCACATGCTTAGGATGTCTTCACCAGGACGGTTCCTGGTGCCATATCCTAGTCCTCCATGGCAGTCTTCATAGTCTTCGTTTGATTTCCCGACATGTCCATTCAAATCTCCTCCAACAAACAGAAATTCTTCCTTTGGGATGTCCTTAAGGAGATTGTGGAAATCTAGCCAAAATGCATCTTTATCTCTCTGATTGTACCCATCGTGGGGAGCATATGCACTGACAATATTCCACACCTCTCCTTGTATTACTAGTTTGAGAGACATCAAACGGTCGCTGGACTTCGAAATGCTTAAGACGTTTTCAAGTAGCTCTGCCGCAAGGATGATACCGATTCCGTTCCTAGCCTTTTCCGTTCCATAGTAGAACATCTTGTAATCTTTTGTCCTAACGTCCAAGAAACGCGCCCGATTCCCGGTGTTTTTCCATTTCGTCTCTTGGACACACAAGATGTCCACCCGCCTTCTATTCATCATCTCTTCCAGCTCGTAACTTCGACCGGTCATGCTTCCAACGTTCCAACTCGCGACCCTTAAATTGCGTCCAAACTGTTTCATTATGTTGCTAGCCCCCGGAATCCGTATAGCTCTGACCCGAACATTTCTGCTCGGTCCAGGTTCAGTACCATGCACAGCAGTGGTAGTGCCTGGCGGGGTAGTGCCTTTCCTTTTTGCAAGTATTATCATAATGATACAGTTTTGCAATACAATTTTTGCACCATATTGCGATGGTGTTTGTTGTTTGACACGTGCATGCTCCTGTTTTAGTATTGTTTGATCTTTCTTTTATGACACCGGTGATCTCCAGTCGTGTCAACCCACGGACTCGCATGCATACTTGTGGGGGGGTTTTTATGGTAGTATATGTGTCGCTAGGCTCACTTGGGTGTTATATTGCCTAGATCTGATTTGTCCCCATAGTCGCCTTTTACGACAAGTGCTAGTTGTTGGGGGGCGCTGCAGTGATATTCTTAACCCGTCCCTGCACGGGCACACGCTATTGATCCCACATCGTATACATAACGACGGATACACACTTTTTCGCTTTAGGATATAAATGCCGAATATCCGGCATGAGATATACAGAACGCAATGGAAGCGTTTACACATATCCGGCATCGAATATAAAACACAAATGTCATGTATACACTGCTGATTGCCGGAAAACTTCAATTCCTTGTTTGACTATCAAACAACAAGCCATTATTGTTCGGCAGTTTCTTGGCTCTAACGATTCTAAGGACTCCTAGCCCTAATCCAGTCATACATATCTTATCTTCACTCCATCCGGTTTTTAAACCAATGTCTATGCATTGGGTGGCCCTCCAGGTTGCACGGTTGTCGAAAACGAATAACGCCAACGATAATCGAGGTGAATGGGTCAGTGCTAAAAGCGACGAACTTTTAATCGTGAGGTTTAAAGTTTGAATCCTAAAAAAACATTAACATACTCGTATTTTTCAAAGCATTGGGAGAAAGTTACTAAAAAAAATTGTTCCTGTTAAGGTAAAAGTTGCAGTAACACCCCTATTATGGTTAGCGAATCGAACGTTCGACTCAAGCCAGGCGAATTACTTCTCTCGCTCTTGTCAGCACTTATTCTTTATTCGAATTAAAATGTTTGCTAACAGTAATACCACAACAGAAGCAATTCGCTGGCAGTTCGACTTGAGTCGAACGTTCGATTATGGTTAATAATAGGGGTGTAACATTTTTTCTGCCGTGCCTAGCGTACGAAGAACATGAACACGGTCTAAGAATTTCCCTAAAAGTTGAACTTTTATTGCAAACATTTAACATATAAAAAAAAACTACAATACACATGTAAATCATATTTACATCAAGCATAATTAGCTACCCATTATTTCCCCACATGTCAATAATGCTCCTTTTTGTGTCTCATAAATGCCCGCCTACCGTTAATCTCTTCTCCACATATATCACAGGGCTGTGCAAAATGAGTCAACATGTGCTGATCTAGCTGTGCTTGAAAATGGAATGCCTTAACACAGTAACCACACTTAAACTCCCGCCTGGACGCGTGCAGCCGCATGTGCCTCGTCAGTTCACTCTTCGATTTGTACCGATTGCCACACTGATTGCAGACATTCGGCTTTTCACCCGTATGATCCAGCATATGGTTCTTTAGCTCTGTCGTTGTTCCAAGGCGTTTCTTACAAATCGTACATTCGTGTCGTAGCTCACCCTTGTGTCTTTGCACATGTACTCTGTAATTTGTCCGATCGGCGATCTTTAAACCGCAATATTCACAAGTAAACGCACGATCGTTGACATCCAAATGGGTGTCCTCGTGTGCCTTTAAGCTAGGCTTGTGGAGGAATTGCTTGTTGCATATACTGCAGGCATATGGAAGGTCTCCCGTGTGCTTCTGGTAGTGGAGCTTGTATTTGGAATTTGAGTAGAACACCTCCTCACAGAAGCTGCATTGTATTTCTTTACAACCACGGATTTTTCCTTTCAAAAAATTTAGTTTCTTGAGAAGTAGCGCTCTCAGGGGATTTGATTCTTTGTTCTCGGGGTGCATTTCTCTTTCTGATCGCAGTGACTGGGCATAGAGCGCTTGGAGTTTCTTAATTTGTAAAACAACCGACCGGCGTGTTGTTCGTATTGAGTATTTAATTTCTATTGTAGTGGCAATTGCGTCATAAGCGGCATAGCGTACTCGGCGATTCTGGAAGTCGTGATGGGATTTATCCCACAGGCACTGGCATCTGTAGTAGCCGTCAATGATATCGAGGAGAATTTGAGATTTTGAAACCTACAAAGGGAAATATTGTTAGTCGGGAAGCATAATAATAAATGTGCCATTGTAGCTTACCTCAAGCAGAGCACTAGTGTTTCCTTTAAGGAATGTAAGGAGGTCGAAGTACCAAAGGCTGGATACGAACTTGTCATTTGGGTTCTTGTTGTTCGTCTGAAATGTTTTCATTTTACGCAGTTCCCTGTAGAATGCATAGCGGAGTCTGTTGAGCTTATAATTTAATTCTTGGGTTGTTAGACTGCACTGGAATTCTGTTTGAAGCGCATCAACCATCGTCTGAAAAACGTCGTTTCGTTCAGCACGATTGTGGTAGTCAGGATGACCTTTGTTCCACAGGCATTCGTTGGACTTGTAGAGTTCGATTATTCGAGTGGTGATAGGATCATTAGCAGTTAGCTGTAGAAGACGACTTGATTTAGAGTTTGTTAAGAAATGTGATAAATTACGAGTTTCTAGACCTGTTGGAAACAGACAAGACTTGTAGCGATTTGGAGAGCTTTTGGGTCTCTAAACAAACTTTGGAACCATTTTGTGAACTTGAGTCGAGAAATAAGAATTGAGCCTATATTGACTTAGAGCAGATGTATTATAGGCAACTTTGATGCCAAAGCTTGAGGATCAAGAAGAACAAGGATTTCTTCTCTGTACAGGAGTAGGTCGTGAAAGGACTTGGAAATTCAAAGCGGTGTCCGACAAGGACGCATACTATCTCCACTGCTATTTCTGGTGGTTAACAATGATGTTACAATGATCCTACAATCTATCTCAGACTTGGACTACGCAGATGACGTTAGCCTACTATCGCACAGACAGAATGAGGCAAACAAGCTGGGATTAAAAACTAACTCCGCTGAAACTAGGATTTTTGGTCTAAATAACCCCTTAACATCACAAGTGGAAATTGCTGGCCAGCAGGTCGAACGAGTACAAGATTTCCGATACCTTGATAGTATTGCTTTGGTACAAAGCTGAATATATGCACCCGAATAACGTAAACCAAGGGCGCTATTGCAATGATTTCGAAGATCTGGAGATGTCCAAATGTAGAGTCAGTATTGCTGTACTTGGTAGGTGACCACCATTTTCACAAGACAATGTAAGCTGTAAGTTTTTGTTCATCCTTGTCTCAGAAACATATTACGAGTGTTCTGGCTAAGTTGTATCTCAAATGAGCAATTATGTGAAAAAATGGACCACGAACGCATAGATGCGGTTATACAGACGCGAAGTGGCAATGGATTCGTTACACTCGCCAAAAGGACGACAATAGCAGAGCAGTTCCAGTTATGTAATAGAATTCGCTAACCTAAGAAAGAAGACCAGGAATTTGCTCTAGAAAAATGTGGCGGAAGACAGTCAAAGCGTGGTAGATGCCCTAGGACCTATAAAGAGACACATGACTTGAATAGCTTAGTCTATGACCTATAGGTAGAAAAAATGGTTTAGTGCGCATGAGGGTGTGTGGAGTAGTGTGCGAAAAAAATATAATTTTTTTGTTGGTCATAGGACTATCTAAGAAACAAGCGTATATTTGAAATGTTTGGCTGAGTACTCTCTCGGGACGGGTAACCAAATAAAAAAAATCGTTACAGACTCAAAAAATATCCTACCTCGCAAGCTGTTAAAGATACGGCTCATATGTCGTTATATGATGATACAAAGACTAGACCGTCTTTATCACGATTTTTATATTGAAATTCACAAATTTTTCGGTGAACTACTTTCGAAGATAGATGAGAGGGGGACACCAGGTCTTTCGCACATTCATTCATTGAGCATATATCGAATCTTTAATTCGAAAAAAAGCATTTTCGGATTCTACTCAAAAAGATCTTTTCAACAAGAACAAGCACAAGACACCTGACTTGTAACGCAGAAGTCAAATAAAGTTCGTTGTACAATATGTACATTATGTATGGACATGTGCTTTGATTGTATGTTTGACTTGACTGCTTATATGTTAAATATAATAAATGCATACACAATCCTTAACTCGGAAAATGATAGTAAAACATGATTAACATCACGACCAGGTAAATAGATATCATATTGGAGAAAAGAAATGCTTTCTACAAAGTGCATCCAATTGGGAAAAGACGAAGAAAGTAAGCAAAACAGAAAAGAAATCTCTATTGGGATAGTACCACCATACAACTGTTTCTACCTGGCGTGACTCTCCTTTATGCATCGTACGTGTGATAATGACGAGTACAATGACTTGTTTCTGTCTGTAGTTCTGGGGAAACTTACCTTGCCACTAATGATTTCGATATACAGGTAGGGAGTTCTATACCCTCGTTTATCGTGGTGTTTACATACCCTTTCATGGCACGATAACAGCACTTTGTTTGTAAAGTGAGCGGTTAGAATTTTGAATTCTCTGTTTCCGGTGTTAACGTATTTTTTATCTAATAAGAGGTCTATTTCTATACTTTCGGGGCTGCAAAAGTTCGTGTTGTTTCCTATTCTTATCTTTCGAATTCATCCTGGGCAATTAAAAAAGTAAATTATTATTATAAATTTATTAATATATAAGTAAATTAAATATTAATAAGATAAGGGATGTAGCGCTAGCTGCTAGGGCATTTGGAACGCAGTTCTTGCTATTTGGGGAGCCCGCGGTATGCCAAACTAGGGTAAAGAAACAGACGAAGGTAAGAATAAATTAAGTTAGGGGATCTAATTGTGTAAGTTCAACATCTTCAGTTCATGCTCATCGTGAGCACTCAATTTTTTTTTTGAACTTATTTGTCCTTATATCGACATCTCAGCCAAAGTACATCATGCGCTTGAGTGGATCTAAGAGCAAACGTCATTATCTGTCGGTTATTGGTCATTCAGTAATAAACAGCTTTCAAACTGAGCTCAAAATCCATGTTTCACACTCACTAACAACGTGAGTGCTGTAGAATATCCTCATAATGATGTCATCTTCCGGCTATTAGATGATGAATTCGAGAAAATCGCCTCAGGTACTGATAAATAAATTCGACTAATAATGGAAATCTCGGGTGCAAATCGAGCGATATTGTAAGACGGGGTCGGAGCTAGTCAATCTATCGGTTTGTTCTACTCACAGAGAAGCAGATATTTTTTCCGAATAACCGATTCTTATCTTTGTTATCCACTGGCTAAAAAATCTCAAACTTTTATGTTGTAAATCTTGTGGTCAAAGACGATAGACTCTAAGACAAGATCACAACAAAACCTCGTTCATATAAACTAATTATCGGCACCAGCTGTTAATACCAGGCAATCTACTATCTTTTGGTCCACATCAAACAGCCATTGACCCTGCTTGTGATGCATCGCCAAAATTTAGTGCAAATTTAAGAGATTCACTAAGTGTTCTGTGTCATCCGGTTTTGAGCGAGTGTGTTTTGATTTCATAAAGGTGACTGACATACTGCAAAGCATTATAGTTGCGTCATTGTTGTGCGACTGATTATGATGCGATCAGCCGTTTGTACATACCTCATCCCCCTGATTTTGTTCGCCATTCAGAGCGCTCTCTTCATCAGTTTTTAGCTCTCCTTTACTCTCGAGGCTAGATGCCTAAAAGAAAAAAAAAACAAAACAATTTCATTCAAGACCTTGAGAAACACATTTCACAACTATAATACGACTCACAAGGGGATCCATGATACAAGCGCTCTCGTCGCACTGCTGCTGATCCACATCCTCGAACAGGTAACAACCGATTTCCGGAAGCAAATAGTTTTCTACGGAACCATTCTCACAGGTCAGCATGATATTTTCAATATCACATCCCACATCATCGCTATTTGTATACTCGATAAGCTCCTGAAATGCATCTGTTCCGCCCTCAACGCTTAAACTTTGATCGACGACAATTGGAGTGTCAGCACACAAACTTTCGCATTCTGCTTGGAGGGCAACTTCACTGCTGGGTGAAATCAGTGGCCCACACGGCGCATGATTCACATGATCTATAAACTCATTTAACGCGCAAAATCCTTTACCACACACTCCGCAGTTAAGCAAGAAAAATTGCCTATCGGGCGTGTGGAATATTTCGCCACATTTGATCGTGAAAAATGCAATTTGCTGATCGTCTTCGACTGACGACGATGACTCCGCCGATGTCACACTCATTTCACTTTTTCTTTTCCACGATTTTATTTTTATGCCGTGCCCTTTTTTTATCGTGGCTTTTGTTTACTCCGACAGAAAGAAAAATTATATGATACGTCACCAAGAGAGAATTCCAATCCTATATTCCAACATCCAACCAACCAACTGATTAGAATTTTTTGTTTACCTTGACTTCCTCTCTTTCGATCTCATCGGTTTTGATCGCAGTAGTATCTCGCATGGGAGAGAAAGAGAAATGTTATTCTTATTTGATCGTGAGACCGTATTTACGATCACGATCAACAGGTTGTGTGAATGCGAGATTGTAGTAGATCATTAAGTTAATAATATTAAACAAATAAATTTATTTAAATTTAAGAAAGGATTCCCGATGCTCTAATGTTGATGGTTACAAGTTGACTTCACAGTTCACGATCAGTGCAGTTGTATTTATAAAGGGTTAACCGATTGACCTTGAACGGAGGTGTGATATCCTTGATGAATGTGTGAAAAGAGAAATTTTCTCCAATTATGCAAATTACTCCCTGTGTATGATAAATAGCCTTCGATGGATGGTTATGCAATGACATTGAGATCTGTAAATCTGTCCTTTTGTCTTTCGAATTGAGCAGGAATAGAGAGGATAGCGTAACGACCAGTTCGAGGGCACAGAGGAATTGCAATTATATAGATCGATTCATTAGTTCCGGTCTAAGTGGTTTACTTATTGAATTGCAGAGCAGCTGAGGTAGTGGGTGTGGGAACTGCGAGGCAATCGTTTTCCCAAGGACATTTAGGTAAATTTAAATGAAAGCAGTTTTCGGAAGCATATAATATAGAAAGATTTAAAAGTAAGTCACCTCACTCTATTTCCTTCCATTTCTTAGCTCTCCGTTATACCATTTCCTTTTATTCCAACACGGAATTTTAAAACTGTGGGGAACCCAGGTCTGGTGACAACTCCCTTTCCTATGGGTGCCGTGGCGCAGTGATTAGTATGTCGGGTCACTGCGCGTGATGTTCCATGCTCGAATCCCAGAAAACACCACCTCTCACGAACGTCTGACAAGCATCCAAGAGTATTCGTTGTCACGAGAAAGCTTCTCAAAAGCAAAAAATGCCTTTCGAATACAGCACAAAACTGTAGGTCCCTTCAATTCGTACGAAAAATATAAAGCACACAACACGAGTGGTTGCGGGAAGCTAGGCCTAGGCACTCAATGAGCTATTGCGCCAAAATTATATTATAATTTATATTATATAGATTGTTCCGACTCATATTTTAAAGCTGAGTGTATTTCCTTTTTTAAAATTGTGTATGTCTGTTTGCTTAAGACCGGCACTGGCATGCATGATTCTTTTTATTTAATCTCTTCAAATTCTGTCTGTATATCAAAAACAGATTTGAAATTGCATCTGTTTTCATTTATATTGCTTATAATATCTGTCTAGTTGTATTTGTAGTTTTTCGAGCACCCAAATGTTTAAGGTCTGCAAAATGGTCAATTATGGACACTATAAATTGTTTGAAAAATGGTGAATATGGACGTTCATTGTCAGGTAGGTATGAAGTCGGTACCTCTATAATATTGGACATGCAAAATATTGGAATCTCTTCTGAAATTTACCCAATCTCTGGATTAGGAATACGAAAGTTCACAGTACGAAGTCATAAAAATAAAAAAAAAGCAAAACAAACTATTAAGGACGCCACATACATATGTATGTACATTTGGTTCTCACAAAATAAATTGACTGGGCAACCAATATCTGGCCCAGATGATGACACCGGAGATGACATCGTCCTACTAATGTCCGACAAATTCCTCGACACAATCATTGAACTTCTATGTGGACAGAACGTAAGCCCAGCGAAAAAAGAGGTGGCCTTCTTCACTAACAAAAGAATAATTCTAACTTTCGGACCCCTACGACTCAATGGCACTCCACCCCACGTCTCGGACAAAGCACTGTATCTAGGGTGCATATACGTACTTGACCGCAAACGGAACGGGAGACATAATACAAATGAAAGAATAAAGAAAGTGTACATTGCATTCTATGCTCGCATTAGATTTTTTGGAAAAAATGGGGACCCAAACCTGCCATCATCCACTAGATGTACACAGCCGTAGTCAAACCCATTCTAACATATGGGTGCATTGTCTGGTGGCCAATAGCAGAGAAATCCACACATCTCAAGAAGTTGACAAAAATACAGAAACTGACTTACCTAGACGCCACCACAGACTACCTTTCGCCATCCCCCGACTTCAGCCTGAACGTCCGAACGGTCATCCCATCAAGGGAACACTGGGCAGACAGTAGGGCCATCAACCCGCATTGTATTTCAGTCTTCACTGACGGGTCCAAAACAAACGAAGGAGTGGGCTCGGGCATCTACTCAGCAGAACCCGATATTGCAATATCACTAAGACTTCCGAACCACAGCAGTTTGTTCCAGGCGGAAGTCCTAGCGATAGCTGAGGCGGCGCGAGAACTTTCCGCGAAGCTTGTTACTAGGAAAGAGATTGACATATACATAGATGGTCAAGCTGCTATAAAAGCCATCTCATCCGCGGTAATCAAATCAAAGCTAATAAAACGCTGCAGCGATGATCTTAAATCGCTCATCGATAGCCACCATGTAACACTCTAGTGGGGCCCAGGACACAAAGGAATTCCAGGGAACGAGATGGCGGATGAACTGGCAAAGAAGGGATCAGAAGAGGACCTGTGAATTGCCCAAAACTCAGTCATTCCTCCCCTAAAACTTGTTAAATCAAACATAGCACTTGACTTCAAACGATGAGCACATGATAGATGGAGAGCGCTCCCATCACGCCGAGTCTCCAGAAGCGTCTGGACAAAACACGACAAGATGAAAACCAAGCTCATCCTCACTCAAAGTAGACAAAACTTGGCGCATCTCATAGGAATCATTACCGGCCACAATCGGCTAATACAGATGAACATTGCAGAGTATGCGGCAACACAGACGCGGAAGAGGACACAGAACACTTTCTTTACAAATGACCTAGTCTCTGCAATACAAGAAAGTCGGCCCTCGGAGAGTATTTCTTTAATCATATGGGCCACCTGTCTGTAAAGCCACAACCACCAACATGAAATTCATAACTTCTTTAGGATGGTTTAGAGGAGGCTCCTCCAATACCAGAGAACTCTAGCCATTTTATTTATTTTTCTTTATTTTCAGTATTTCAGCCAGGAAACTCCACGTCAGAGGAGCACAATGGATCCTTTTGAGATCCGAGTGCAGGTTGCATCCATTGGATGCAGTTAACCCATTTAGCCTAACCTAACCTAATATTCGCCCCCTTATTGCGAGAAAAAATGTTGGAAAAAACTTGGCGGTTCTGCTTCGTTTGAAGCTAGTTCTGGGTTGTTGGCTAGACTTAAATCACTCCATGAAATACGAGAGCTGGAGAATTATTTAGCCTCGAATCTTTTTCTATAGAGTGGATTATCTGGATTTTTGATTATCTGGACTACCATATGCAACAATTTATTTGGCTAATCGGGGTTCTACTGTACGTATTTCAGATTAAATTTCGCACATATTCGGCATTGGATGGAGTGGGTGCCGTGGCGTGAGTGGTTAGTGTGTGTCGGATCACTACGCATGAGGTTCCAAGTTCGAATCCCAGAAAATACAAAAAAAGTTTTTTCACGGTTCCACCTCTCGCAAGCGTCTGACAAACATCCGAGAGTATTGTTGTCACGAAAAAGCTTCTCAAAATCGCCGTTCGGATTCGGCATTAAACTTGTAGGTCCCTTCCATTCGTGTGAAAAATATAACGCACACAACATGAGTGGTTGCGAGAAGCTAGGCCCTGGCACTTTAAAGAGCTGTTGCGCCAAATATTTGTTATTTGTTTTTGGCATTGGATACACTACACATATGACGCATACCCTCAGTTCTATCGAACTCAATTACAGCCTTCACACTATTGATCCATTTTAGGATGAATGCACTTTTTTGTTAGTTTACTCGTAGTCCGATGCAGGACATACGATCGCTGGTATGCGGCATGACGTGTATCGAACTTAATATGATCATTCAAACATTTCCGACATCGGGTACGTCGTTATTTCAGGAAAAGGCTCTAACATCATTAAAGGGTATTCCCTGAATTGGTATTGTTTGGCAATATGTTGGGACAAAACCAAGAAAAATGAAAATTTGGGTTTGAATTTGGGATACTTTTTCACAGCACTGTATGTAAAACATGCATAAGTATGTACACGGTGAAATAGAGAAATTTGACGAAACGAAAGAAGATAGAAAATGTGTTTTGGTGAAATACTTGCATGAATCTCTTTGTTCTTCTTTACCAAAGTTGCTACACTTTAACTAACTTGTGATCACTATGTGAGTTGCTTACCTATTGAGTGACGAGCGAGAAGCCAAGCAACTTTCGGTGACACTTTCTATAAATATTGTTCTCTAGCCAATCAGGGAAGTTGCTTTCTATGCTGAGGCTAGGTTGTCATCATGACTACAGTCACTGATTCGACTAGACTTTTAGTGTCAATGGAGTAGGATCCAATCCTACTTGGACTGGACCTGCTTTGAAATTGGACCTGGTCTCGGTTCTGGACCTCTGCTTGGATTTCTACTTGAACTTGGAGTTAAAACTGCGATTGAAGTTTCATTCGGACTTGGAGTTAGACCTGGACCTGTAGTTAGACTTGAACTTAGAGTTAGATTTGAGTTTAGAGTTAGGACTTAGATCTAGACTAGGAAATGGAATTAGACTTGGATCTGGAATTAGATTTGGACTTGGACTTTGATTAAGACTTGGCCCGAGAGTGGACCCCGAGTTAGACATGGATTTAAACTTGGATTTGAAGTTAAACTTGGGTTTGGATATAGACCTGGACTTGAATTAGAGCTGAACTTGAAGTTAAACTTGGACTACCTATCTGCAGTACCTCCTTAAGAACAGAGTCAGCATTTTATGATTATTTTATTTCCTAAGTAGACGTTATACGAACAAGGCCAAGGTGCTCACGATTCGCTTGTTGACATTTAGATACTAACTCATGCAAAATACAGGATGGGGCAGAAAGAACTCCCCCATGTGGGATGCTAATTTTTTTTTTTTCTTTCCGAGGGTAGGTGAAAAATCTTCCATAGACACTATGAGAATAGCAAGCGCGTGCTCATAGTAGTGTCAGATTCTTACTGACTAAAAGAACACCACCCTTCGATACAAATTTGTTAGATATCGCAACTAAGTAATAACTTATCAAGCAATTTTTCTATCACGAAATAAAAACGTTTGGCAGGTTACTTTCCACTGAATGATCCTGCATACCACCTTGATCAAAAAGTTCCCGGAATTTATTCAGAAAATTAAAAATACAAGTTTATTCATCTAAATCTATATTGTCCCTTTCAAAGTAATCCCCATCGACTGCAACACACTTATGCCAGCGCTTGATCCAATCTTCGAAACATTTTTTATATTCGGTTTTCGGTATTTCCATCAGTGCTTCCTGCGATTTTTCCATTACTTCCTCTCGGCTGCTGAAACGCGTTCCCCGTAATGGTTTTTTAACTCGATTGAACAGGGAGCCAAATCAGGTGAATTCGGTGGCTGTTGGATGGTATTTGTTGCATTTCTCGTCAAAAAATTACGAATAATGATGGCACTGTGCGACGGTGCGTTATCATGGTGCAAAATCCACGAGTTTTCTGCCCACAATTCTGGTCTGGTAAGAAATCGCCAACACACACAGAGATAGATTTACTCTTGGCTACGTAACTTTTGCAAATGTCAAGCTATGACGCTAAGATTTAGAGGGAATATCAACAACAGATGTACCAACTTAACAAAGAAAACAAAACTCAAATCGGAACGATGGGAGCGCCACACGGTTTTTATTCCGGGAACTTTTTGATCAAGGTGGTATTCCGCAAACTAGACGCGGTTAATCATTATCTCGTCAAGTCGAAAGGTTTTGTCCTTTGCTAATATAACAAAAAATAAACAAGATATCAAAGAGATAACTTTATTTCTAAATAATACATAATACAGTTTTTAAATCAAGTTTTCAAAATTAGGTCACTTAAGTGGTCACTCGTCGGTACACATTAAAACATCTGTGCGGGGAATGTTCAGGAGGAAGTCTCGACACGCAACTGTACGGGTTTCCCAATCTCGTTCACTCAGTTCTTGTGCAACCGCAATTTTGTAGGGATGCATTTTCAGCTCAAGGTAAAGAATTCTGCGAATACTTCGATTTGATAAGCTCAATGCCGCCGCGTGCTTGCGTGCAGAGTTCCGTGGAGATTGCTGAATCGAAGCCCTGACAGCGGCCACATTTTCCGCTCCTGTTGAACTATGAGGTCGTCCAGGAGACTTCTTTTTGAGTGCAGAACCTGTTTCTCTAAAGTTTGACACCCAAAGGTGGGGTGTCTTTTTGTCAGGAACGAAATCACGTTGATCAAGTTTGAAGTATATGCGAAAATCACGCTGCGTCGCAGTCGGCGACCCGCCATTTTTAATGAATTCTTCGACAACAAACGCCCGGTGTACTCCCGTCCAAACCATTATGACAACTGAAAACCGCACGATTGCCACTGTCTATCGTCACATCCCGCGCTTTGCTATCCCCACCCTAACCTTATCTACGTTCTCTTTAAATCGGGGAGTTCTTTCTGTCCCACCCTGTATAAAACTCGTCGCGCATTTGTAAAATTGAACCGTAGTCGTATATGGATGAGTAATGATGCTGACCCAGTTAGACAGCACAATCAGTTCAAAGTTGCTGATTTCGGAAATTTTGTAAGATGCTTGGACTTGCAGTGCTAAATACTTATTTGTCTGGCCAGAGAGTTTCTGGTAGTCTTTTTAAGATCATTGTTACTACCTTCACCTTCAAGTGCGTAAAGGCCTTGGAATCTCTAGACACTCCAAATCGAAGTGCTGGGAACCAAACCGAAACTTCAAAATACTATATTAGGTAACTTATTTTATTTTTCACTAAACAATAATAACAAAAAGATACCCCACACCGAATTCAACTGCCAGTCCCAAACATCAGCCCATGAGACTTCATATGAGAGTATACACCCGCCTTCTGAGCAAACAACTTCCCACAGATCTTGCACTCGTGCTTCTTTTTCTCCGCATGCAATGCTTTGTGCTGATGAAGTGTCTTTTTTCGCTTAAATGCTGCACCGCAAACTTCGCACACGTGCTGTCTCTCAGACGAATGTGACGCCATATGATCTCGTAAAGTTTTCGGCGTGTAAAAAGCACTACCGCATACGTCACACTTGTGATCACGTTGATTGCGATGCCGTTTCATGTGCTGATGGAATTCAGAATTAGCCGCCAAAGGTTTACCGCATACATCGCAAATAAAGGGTTTTTCACCCGTGTGCATTCGCAGATGTCGGTTGAGTTCGGTCGACGTCACAAATCCTTTATCGCAATGTTCACACTTGAATGGGTGTATACCCTTATGGCGCCGCATATGGACATTAAAATTGTGTCTATCGTATGCTTGGAACCCACACTGATCACATTTATGCGGTTCCTTGTGGGTTATCTGATGGTAGGCGTATTTGGAACGCGATACAAATCCTGCATTGCATACCGAACACTTGTACGGGTAATCTCCGGCAATTTCGATTTTGTGCTTCTCATAGTCTGCTAATGAACGGAAATGTTTGTCACAATGAGAACAATATTTATCCTTGATACGGGGAATCCTGCCCAGAAATTTGAGGTGTTCGTAGAACCAGACTGGTGTTTCATCCGAGTTGTCTGTGTTGTAGGATTCAAAAGCTTTCTGTGTCTTCACCACAGTTGAGTGAAGGAAGCTAATAGCCGACAAAACTTGATCTTTTGTGAAAATGATATCGTGTTGCAAGAACATGTTCATAATCTTATCATATGCGTCTGAATGGACTGACTCGTTGTCCCTGTCCTTATCCTTTTGATCCCACAAGCAACCGTGTGCTTTATACAGTTCAATAAAATCTATCATGAGTGTTCTGTTTTCGGTAAGAAATGAGAAATCTTCGTTGGGATCTGGCTTAGTATGAACTTGTAATGCCGGAGATCTTAGAGGTCTCTTGTCAGCGAATGGTTCAAGGAATGACATTTTTTCGTAGAAAAACGGCTTGACTGCATATTTGCTAGCAAGGTCACCTTGTTTAGCGGCAACCTCATGCCTCACAGCTCGAAAGTATGACTCTCGCAGGAAGCGGATTTGATAACGGAATTCTTCAACTGTAAGTTGAAAGTCATGTTCTTGGCTTAAAGTTGCAATAATTTTTTCAATTGCCTTCTTGCGCTCGATTCGCAGCAAATGCTGATGGTGATTGGTATCCCATAAGATTGGCGTTGCTTTATAGAGCTCTATGATTTCGTATACGTTTTCCCTCTACATCAAGAAAAAGCTAATCAGATTGGAATTATAAGAGAAGATAAATGGGACACTTACGCTCTTTAGCTGCCTCTTTCTTTGGTATATCTGGAAGGCATAAGGTCTTACTAAACTGTAGCCAAAATAAGTATTATTTCTTACCCCTTCTGCATCATCCATATTTTCATCTTCAGGTTCTGATTGTGGTGGTGATTCATCAATGACTAAATTAGGTTCATCACTTTCGTCCTATTGTAAAGAAAGAGATTATGTCTAAGCTGTGGAAAGCTGATGTAAAATGCTTACTTGAATGTCTTGCACATCGGTAGGCTTCCGTTCTATGAAAGACAATATATCCAGGTACCACATTTTCGGCTGGAATTCTGGTTCCTCACGTTTCTTGCGCATTACCCGTTTGTACGTAGAACGAATCTTGACAATCTCTTTACTTAGACCTTTGCCCGTGAACTTCGTATTGAATTTGGCATTTATTGTGACAGCTAGCTTCGCGTAGGCTATTCTTCGAGCGTAGTTATCATTAGTATAGTGCTTGTAAGCCCATAGGATGGGCAATTTCTTGTATTCCTCTATGACACCAGTCAGAAGTTCTTTGTTTTTCGTGATGCCTTTCTAAGAGAACTTGTTTGAGTCTAATGTTTTGCTTATTATCTTAAGTAAAACTTACCCCCACCGTTTCATCTGATGATGACTGCTCTCGTTCTCCAGGTCCCGTTACATTGGGTTCAGGTACCATCACATCAGGTTCAGATTCCATCGCATCGTCGTCCATATCCATGACTGACTCGTCGTCACTTTCAGGTGCCACTGCATTGCCGTCTTCGTCTTCCTTTTTACATTGGTCTTCTGATTTTACTTTTCCTGCTTTTCGACGACTCACAGCGAAGTCACTCTCTGACGTTCCGATAAAGGACATCTTATCAAAGTACCACAACTGTGGATGGAAAGTCCTCTTTGCATTTGCATGCTTCTTCTCGAATGTCTCCTTATTTCGTAAGACACGCCTGTAGCTACTTCTTAGCTGGACAAGTTTATTTCTCATCTCTGTATCAGTGAAACTTGTCTTGAATTTGGTATTTATATTGTTTGCGATTTCTTTAATTGCATCGTAGCGGTTAAAACGACTAGTAGTTTTATAGAGATAATTATTCCACAAGCAAGGGTGTTGTTTGTATTCGTGGATGATGCTTAATGTTACTTTTTTATCGGTTTTTCGCCAGCTTAACTTTCCTTGACCTTCCTCTTCTGCCTTATCGTAATCATCATCATCTTCATCATCATCATCATCTTCATCATCATCTTCATGGTGATCGAATATCTAATAAAGTTGCATCAAATAAGAAATTCTTATCTTTTATGATGTCTTACCTCGTAGTTTTGAGTTTCTTCTAAAGCTTGATGCATAAGGGGGTTTTCGGGTTTGCATATACCTGGATTTTTTGGAGTTTTATCATTTATTTCTTCTTCTGGCAGCTGTTGAAAAAAAATAGAAAAAAAATTGTCAAGTGCGAGTCGGGATTTCCACCGTAGTGTATACATTTAATGTACGCTTTGTACATAATATGTGTATATGTACATTATGTGAAAGTTTCTAAAGGCGTGCACATTTTTTGCTTAAAAAAAAATTTAGATTTTACCGTTTAAATTTGGGTTTGTATGTGCTAAAATGAATTTTGTTTTTCATTTGCATTTTATGGCGGTGGGCTTCATAAAATTTGTTACACACATAACTTAAGAACCGTTAACGGATTTCGGTTTAACCCACGTTCGAAATTTAGCGTAGGTAAGGTTTCTTTTCTCACCCCTATAGCTTGAAAATATTAGCGAATTTATTGAAAATTGTTTAATTAATTCTGCCTAATATGTTCCTACCTTAAAGATAGTGAAATTTGATGATTGGAGGAAGAAGGGGTAAGATATGGTTGTGTGCATTTGGCGTGTATTTATGTACAGACCTTGCTACACGTGTATTATAGATTTGAAGGGCATAACGTATTTCATGCGAACGCTTATGGCGAAATTCTTGGCACCCAAATAGTGATAGCGCCAATCGGTTGACGTTCGCTGCTGCTAGTATCTCACAACTTGAGCACCGTGGTGTCATGAATGAGTAGGCGAAGTAAAGAATGCTGTCGTCGTTAACATATGTAAAGAAAAAATAGGCTCGGAGATAGGACAAAGCCCTTCAGCATTAGCTGAAAATGAGGAAGAAGTACATCTGTCTAATGCAACTTGTTTTGATCAACTACTGGAGGCGATTTTATGACATGAAATTTTTTACTTTCAATTGAAGTTTACTTAGTTTAAATTGTACATTTTCCTTTTTTTTTTAACAAATTAGTGACCACGTCCATATAGGCTACTCACTGCGACCAGAGAGATCTATTGTGCCAGAAGTCACCTATTATGAGAGCAGTACTTCTACTCTCCTAATGAAAGCAATATTACGGCTGCGGAGGAGTTTCTTAGGTCAGTGGGAAATATGATCTCCCTAAAGAAAAAGCTTCTCCTAATACTACACAGAGCTGCACACTCATATAGAATGTGCTCTGCGGTTTCGTCCTCTTCTATACAGAGGCGGCAGATGTATGTCCTCCGAGATTCTCATTTTGTTGAGGTGGTAGAATACTTGGCAGTGACCGGCAAGGAAGTTCACAAGCCTTCTTAAGTCGTTCTGCTGTATTTAAGGATATCAATTGCATTTTTTTTGGAAGGGTTGGACAGCTCTTTTAGCTTGTCTTAGACCTTGGGAGTTATTCTAGTGGGACATGCACATGTTGCGTTCCCAACTATTTGGGGTCAATTTAAAGGCAGAATCAGATATTCCGCAAAATGGTTCGGGTCCAGTGAACAACTAAGAGGAAGATTTTCTGTCTAGCATATCTGCAGTTTCGTTGCCGTCAACGCATACATGACCCGGTACCCACCACAATTTTACTTTACTGCATCGGGCCAAGTTTTATAAACTGTCGAATCAGCTCAGAACTGATTTTGAAATGATCCCGTGGGAGATTAGTGCTTTGAGCCCCAGTTGGTTGTCGAAGAGTATGTGGATAGCGGCATCTTTGATGTCTAAGTACAAGTTTATACTAGCGCAAGTCTCGATAGCGTAAAGCTCGGCCTGGAAAACACTATGACTTTTTCCAAGTGATTTCCAAATTTTATAATTGGATCCATACACACCGGTGCCAACTCCGGAATCCATTTTTGATCCGTCGGTATACCACACGATTCCTTTTGGATCAAGCAGCGGTCCGCCATTATTCCATGTATCACGGCTTAGGATCACGATCTCAAATCTTCTACAAATGTAGAGTGATTTAGGTGTAAAGTTGGAAACCATGCTGAGCATGTCTAGTTCGGGGAAGTCAGTTAATAAATCAATGAGATCCACATGATTCCATGTACCATTAACACCAGACTTTCGAAAACTAACTGCACTGCGAATTGCCACTTTTTTGATGAAAATATGTAGCGGAGTAAGTCCGATTATAGGTTCTATGGTTTTTGTGGGACAGGTATGCATAGTACCTGTGATTCTGAGGCAAGCTAATATTTGAAGTTTAGTGAGTTTGTTGATGGTTGTGAACTCCTTAGTTTTTGTCCACCAGACAATGGACGCGTACGTTAAAGAAAAAGTTTGCCTCGAAATGGAATACAGATGTTGCAAGAAAAAAGCGAAGAAGAAGTGCGCCCAGCTTCAAGCAGAGGGTACGGAGGGACCTGGAGAAAACATCTTCCCCGGTTGCTGATGCAAACCAGGCTATTCTGGAGCTGCGAAGACACGATATGAACAAGAGAGCAAACATCTTCAAAATAGTCGCCCAAAGAAGGAGGAATGCTCAGGAGATTCGTTCGCCAAAGTTCATTAACAATGCTCATGGCCAGCTTCTTGTGGATGACGACAAAATTCTGCAGAGGTGGCGGCAGTATTGTTAAGAACTTTTGAATAAACAGTTTCCCCGGCTATACTTTTCAAGAGCCACCCCTAACGGTGATGAAATACCCGACATTACAGTCGAAGAAGTTAGTGAGGCGGTCAAATACTCAAAAAAACGATAAGCGGTTGGGCCAGACGAGATGCCCTCTGAGTTCTGGAAAAAGATGGGAGACGTCGGGTTCAGATGGCTCAGAATTCTCATCTCCAAATTTGTGAGAGGTGATCCAATGCCGAATCAATTGATGGAAAGTTACCTTCCCCTGTATACTACCGTTTGATCAAGCTGATGTCACACACCATGAAGATCGTTGAGCGGGTATTAAGTGGCCGACTCCGAAAAATAATACGGCTATCTGATGATCAGTGCGGGTTTGTCGCGGGTAAATCAACCACAGATGCAAGCCAAAGAATAAGGATCATAATGGAAAAACATCGTAATTCCTTAAAGGATTTGCACATTGTATTGGTTGACTTTGAAAAGGCATTCGACAGACAACCACGAGATCTGATATGCGTGGCGCTAAGACATCGAGGGGTTCCAGAAACCTATGTACAGATGACCATGCACATGTAAGAAGGAGCAAAGACAAGAGTAAGATGCCCCGCTGGAGTAACCGAAGAGTTCCCAATCAAAGTCGGGGTGCACCAGGGAAGCATTTTAAGTCCTTGACTATCTGCTTGAAGGTAAAGCGACGGTCCCCAAAGTACATCAGTTATTCTTTTCTGACGATGGAGCTATCATAAGTGAGGACCCTACATCCCTGCAACGAGTACTTGATGTGTGGGTGGACGTTTTGGAGGGAAATGGGTATCGCATTAGTTTAAAAAAGACAGAATACTTGTGCTACCCGTTCTCTGATCCCCTCAGGCCTGTTCCAGACATTTATTTGAATGGAACAGTGCTTCCCAAGTGCGAAAAGTTCAAATATTTTGGATTTATGATCAATAGCAAAGCAACCTGTGATGACGACATCAATCATCGCGTAAACGTAGGGTGGATGAAGTGGCGATTCCGCTATCTTCTGTGACAGAAAAATGCCCCCTAAGTTGAAAGGAAGGCTCTACACCATAGTTGTGCGTCCAGCGCTCACATACGGTTCACAATGTTGGACGATGTACAAAAAGTATGAGAGTACATTAACGGCAACTGAGATGAAGATGTTTCGCATGACAGCAGGAGTGACAAAGCTTGATCGAATAAGAAGTTCGAAGATCCGTAGAAGGTTTCACGTCAAGGAAACCATCGTACAAAAGATAGAGCGCGACCGGCTCAGCTGGTATTGCCACGTTCAAAGAAGAGATCATTTGAACCCTGTTAAAAAGGCAATATCAATCCACATTTCAAAGACATCGCGATGTAGGAAAGGCAGGCCTATAAAGGCCTGGATCACACAAATGCGACGACATCAGGATTTCATTGGCCTCAGTAATCGAGTGATCCGAAATCGTCAGGCCTGCCGATATTTTCTGAGGTCAAATAGCTGAACCTCACAGGCGGATCAGTAGAAGTGCTGTGAAGTGGGAGGGTTGTGATCCCTTATTTTCGGATCATAACCTCGCTGAAAAAGGAAGAAGAAGTTAGGATGGGTCTAACCACCGTCGTATATAACCAGAATGTGACCTTTGAGGACAGACCCCACGTTTTGCCATACATACGGCGATAGGCCCACATGGCCAGAGGTCGCTATGGCAGTTTTATGTTTAACATGGGAGTTTAAATTGTACATACCACACTTACAATTCATTTGTTCAATTGCCAATTGCAATAAACAGTTACAATTTGAATTGCTAATTGTGAAAACAATTAATTTTTGCTTAACACCGATTCTTCTGCTTTTTTTATTTTCCTATTCTTACCTAAATGCAAAAGATCCCAAAACTACAGTGACTTAAAAAGGGAATAAAATAAACAGTCAACTAAATCATAGAACTCCTTAATTTTCCGCACTAGTTTTCATATCCTACGTGAAGTCTTACGTTACATCCATATTTTACAACAAATCCTTATATGATTGTCAAATTCATAGAAACTCTAACATATTTACTACTCCTGTACTATGAAGAGTCTGGATTCTGCTAGGTAGAACATAGATTTTTAATTTTTCTCTTGCAATCTGCCTCTACTTATGGCTCTTAATCTACTGTCTCCAACTTTTTGAGCATCTCAAATATAGACAAATGGCTTAACTTAGAGGGCTTTTAATGTCAAAATACAGGATGGCAGTATCACGATGCATTTATTCCTGCTGTTGCTGCAGTATCACAGAATTCTTAAATTCTGCAATTACATAGACTTCAAATGGAGGCAGTTTTTAAGAATGTGGTCAAAAACAATTTGTTCTGTTATTCCACCTTTGTACCCTTTTAGATTAGGAAGTTTTCAGTTCCTCCTAAAGGTGCACTTTATATGCCAACATTGCTTTAGAGATTATGGTCTATAGTTGGATGAAAGTTGATAGAATCGGTTAGTTTTCTGGTTCTATTAAAAAAGCTCTTAGTAGTCGCCCAGGATCCACAAATACCATAAGTCTTTAATGCTTTTATCTGCATAATTACATAACTTTTTCTTCCCATTGTAACCCGTAGAAGACGATGTGCACAAGTGCACCTTACCTTTCTTTCTCTTAATATCCCTTCTACTCTAGTTTTGTTTAAATATTCTAAGAGCTATCAAAATTCCATTACCTGCAAAATCTCCTCCGGCTGACTAGACTTATTATCGATGAACGACAAATCGTCATAATACCACAAACTTATGCGGTAGTTCTCGTTGTGCTTCTTTCGTTGAACTCGCCTGTACCCACTCCGTAGGTTAACAATCTGTTGCCTTAGCTCTTTATCCGTAACGTTCTTCATGTGCTTGTTATTGATAAATTTTGTGATCTTGCGGAAGGCATCCTTTCGCGCATACTTATCGTTGTACAACGGAGCTGTTTGATCCCACAAAAACGGATATTTCTTATATTGAGCTATTAGATCCGATATAATCTTCGGCTCACTCAATATCTTACTACTGGGTCGTTCTCTGTTCTCCTTTCTTGGGCTTGGGTTTGGTTGATCATTTTCTGATTCAGACGACTGTAATTGTTGTGTGAAAGTCTTAAGTCACAAAAAAATTAAAAAAAAAAAAATATATATATCCCAACTCACCTCGTCTTCGGAAAATTCAACTTTGGTATCAACATCACCATCAAGAATTGGCTCTATCTATGGTTAACATTAATGAATTCAAATAATTGATAATGTAGAAACTATGTACAAACCTCGACATCATTTATCGTTCCCTCAATAAAGGACAACTTAGTAAAGTACCACAATTGAGGACTGAATACCAGTTTCCCATCGGGATAGTGCTTTTCGAATTTCTGCTTCCTTTTGAGCACCCTTCTGTATCCGCACCTCAAGTTCTGAATTTGCATTCGCAGCTCCTTGTCTGTGTACTTCGTTTTAAATTTGGAATTGATGACCTTCCTAATCTGCTTGTAATGATGCTTTTTGATTCCGCGGTTGGCGGTTTTTTCCTTTACATCCCACAAAACTGGATGCTTCTTATATTCATCGATTATACCCTCCACCATCTTACGACGAATTACTTTGTCTATTGTTAGATCATCTTCGTCTTGGTAGTCTGATAGGTATTCCACGTCTTCGTTGCAATCTTCTTCTGATAATTGTGGTGTCTGAAAAAAAAATCGCATCAAAATGATACACCTATTCGGAAATACATGTTTATTGAGAAAAAGGATTACACGGAAACGAAGTCCTTCAGACCTATTGTGCTGACATAATTTATTTCAATATACATATATAATAAAAATATGGCGCAACATTTGTGACAACAAATACTCTCGGATGTTTGTCAGACGTTCGCGAGAGTTGGGGACGTGAAAAACTTGTTGGTGTTTTCCTGGATTCGAACATCGATGATGAACACACAGTGATTCGACCCACTAACCACTGCGCCACGGCACCCCATTCATTTCAAAGACAATGGAAAACTGTGGTGCAATGATGAAAACGGGAACGGTGTTGTTATAAGTTTTGTGGGTTGTGAACGAAGAGATTAGTTCACGAGCTATTGCAATGACTATAATCATGGACATTAAGTTCGTCTTAAAAAGTATGACACTCGCTTTGAAGAGACTTAGGGTTTCGATAAATATTCAGTTCACATGCACAGGGTCTGCAGGTTGGTGTCTTAGCCACTGGCTTTGCAGATGATGTAGCAATAATGTCAGAAGACAAGTTAAAGAATATCACTGCAACCGCTGGCTTTATTTACAAAGAAAACATGGTAGTGATTTAATCTAGGATCAATCAGTATCGGAGAGAAATAGCTATCTTTATAAATGGATCCAAGACGAATGGCTCGCAGAACTAATAAATGTGTCCCTCATAAAAGCTTAACTAGAGTCTGAGAACAGAAGCCGAGATTGTCGGTCTGCTACATGCTCTGATTAATTAAAAAAGGGAGGCAGATGGTAGGAAAAACAATCCTATTAGCAGTGGACAACCAGACAGTAATCACCGCGGGCAGACATCAATACTTCACATCCAAAACTCAAGGAATATGCGATTCAAAAGGATTCACACTAGCTTGGGAGAAGAGACAGGGCAGAGGTGTGTTGAAATTGATTGGTCCCGAAATATTTGCTGCACTGGAGTAATGATAAGGGACTTGTAGACGGTGTTGAGGTGTAGACAATGCAAAATGGCAATAAAAACCTTCTATGGTGTAAGCGAAACTCAAACGGACATAAAGATGGGCCTTCTACATGCCGGGGTTGTAAAAGAATGCAATTATATTGGTATACATTCTTTAAAAAGCATTCAATGAATTCAATTTTATGATTGCATTCATTGTCTTCGTTTTGAAATTTAAAAAGTTCACCATAGATTCAACATTCGAAGGATTGCATTCATTTTTCTACCATTCAATTGAATGCAATCACTTTTGAATTCCTGAATTCTTTTACAATCATATAAATCTTTTGAATGCTGAATGAAAGGTAATTGCATTCTTGTTTTTGAAATTATAAAATTGAATTAATTGAAGAATGCATTCTTTACAACTCTACTACATGCCTGGCAGTAGTGGAGCTGGCGGCCAATGTTGAGTTCAACTGGCAGAAGATAGATATTGGGCTTGCACTTATAAGAAAAACGGAAGATTCCAGATAAACCTCAAGCAAATGCTAGCGTTAAGACGGGACTAAGACTAGAGATGAACTACTGCCAAGATCAAGGTGGCAACAATGTGAGTGATTTCATTACCTGAAACATGAACATGTACATTGTACGCAGCCTCATTTCCGAATTCAAATCAAGTGACAGATTGTCACATTCCATTACATAAGCTTCAACAGCAGACCATTGGCAGACTCATCTTTGTTTATATTCTTAGCCGCTCAAAGGTTTTAAATGTCAGACACTTTTACTTGCAACCCTTCTTCTTGGTGTCACGACTATGGGAATAAGGGTGATCATTTAGTGTACAGACTACACCTTACCTCTTCTTTCTCTTGTGCAGTTCCCATTTCCACCTTCAGCGACATCAATGGATCCTGGCTGTCCTCATTCGGAACACCGTCAACGTTATTGTTCTTTGAAGCATCCATCATAGTGTAATTGGAGACTTCTTGTTTTGGGGGATTTTGTTCCCCGGTATCTGTACCCCTTCCAACTATACATTCCTTAACGTGTTTGATGAATAGATTACAACTGAGCAAATTGAACTCCAGCGAGCAACTCTTGCAATTTATTAAGAAGTACTCGAGGTTCTGGGAACAATAAATCTCTCCACAATGCTTGCTAACTATTGGCGAATTATAGGCCGAAAACGTTGATATAGCTGTGCTAGACATATTTACAGAATTATTTCGCTCCAAATTGTTTGGCCATTGGTTATTTTCGATGAAAGAAAAATGAAAAACTCGTAATCAATTCTGCAGTTTTTGTTTATTACGACGAAACGTCACACCGCGCAACATCGTGCGCAAAGTGTTATACGAAATGGTGGTTATATTTTATGTATAACAAAACATCGCGCCTATCGGGTGTGTTTCATTATTTTAACGAAAAACTTCATTCATTCAAAGATTGAATATTCTTACTAAGGTTCGTAATAATAGAACCATCTTCTGCGTATTTAAACTGTTCATTTATAAATAGCTACCAAATTCACTCAAAATTATGAAATTAATTTATTCTTTATCAATCTCAACTTGCTTTTAATAAAATTCACTTAACTATAAAAATATCGCTTCTCACAGTAATCGCACTTGTTCATCGCTATCTTTCGCGCTGTCGACTGTGTGATATCTAGATTCGATTTTAGATTAAGATTTGTTTTTATTGTCGTAATTTTATGTATAAATTGGCTTAAAACTATACTTATAACTATAATAGAGAAGTTGGCTCAACAAAAGGGGCCAAACGATTTTCGTTTGACTAATTTAAAAATTATTTAAATAAAAACATTATAAACGACTACTTTAAATTGTATACATATATACGTATTTGTAATTTAGTAAAAAAAATAAATTATATAAAAATTTGTGCAAAATCGGTCATCCTCGGTAGTGCGTGTTGTTTACATGTGTAGGTGTTTCTCGTTGTGCATGATGTCAATAAATCTTTCGTCGGTGATGGATCGTGAGTTAAGGTATCGATGGCTGGGCTCGATGTTCTGTCTTATGAGATCTAAAATGTCGCCATTGGGGTGGTACGCAAGATTTTGCAGGATTATGGGTGAAAGATCAATCATGTGTTGGTCTGTAGATATTACCCCTGCACTTTGATAGAGCACAGTGTTTGGGTAATATAGCAGTGTGACTGGATAACGCAAGAGCCCTGTATATATTCAAAGTACCTTCCGTTCGAACATTTGGATCTTCTTCATTGCTGTCGGCGAGATCGTGAACCATATAGGACAACCGTAGGTAGTGATTGGCCTTATGAGCTGTTTGTAGACTAGGAGTTTCGTCCTTATTTAAACCTCTTGATGAAATTTATTCCGAGGTACTTGGTCGTTTTCTTTGTATTTATCTCCGTGAGGTCTGGAAGAGTTAACTGTGTGTCATCTGCTGCTGGTTGTGTATTTATACTAAATACAAGAACCTCTAGAATATTTCCGAAGATGCTTGAAGTCTCTGTTTGAAGACGCTAAAAGTCTCTAGAGGTGAATTGTGGAATGTGGAATTTGGAACAAACTGCTGTGCATGATGACAGTTGTGACAGATGACAGTTGCCACACTTAGCTTATTGATAATGCAGTACGAAAAGTAATATTTATGGATGCTACAATATCATAATATGGGGATTTGTTCATTCCGAATAGACCGATTTTATTGATAAATTCTAACAGTTCTTATCAGATTTCTTACATTGGCTAAACATTACTGGAAATGTACAATTTTTTCATTTAGTCAGCTTACTGTGGCGGTTGACGCCTTTGACGTTTGTCATCGATGACGTTTGATATCTTATGCGTTCGACTTTCGATAGCACAAGTATGTGTGGAACGCATCGGGTAGTCCTTTTAATTTTTGAAGTGAACATTTTTCATATTCAAATTCAGACGACTCTGAAATTTCATTTCTCCTCAAGCTGAGCTCAAAGGTACAAAAAAAAAAAAAATGGCGATCGCTTTCCAATTAGGCGTAACCGGTCCCCAAAATTTGAAAAAAAAAGAAATTGGTATATAATGTATGTACATATATATATGTATGTATATTGGTATATCTACGGTATGCTACGTTCGAATTCCATAATTATGATTACTTGTGTAGTGAACCAATTAAAAAAAAAATTTTAATCAAAATCAACCCATAAAAATAAATGTACCAACGGTCGAATAACCCTTGGCAATCATTGTTTCTTTTTGCTAATAAGGTAATTTCAATAGTAAAGCCCTATCTCGAAGACCCATGGAAACTCTATATAAGACCCTTATCATACCAGTCCTGCTTTATGGCTTTCCAACATGAACTTTATTGAAAGCGGATGAAGACGTCCTTGGTCGCTTCGAGATAAAAATTCTTCGTAAGATATTCAGTCTTGTTTGCGTTCACAGGCTTTGAAGGAGAATATTCAACGATGAACTAATCGAGTTGTACAGCGACATCGACCAAGTCAAAAAACTGCGTATTGGACGTTTGAGATGGCTAGGAATGTAAAGTGGGAAATACACGATACAACCGTCATACCAACATCAGCACAGCTGTTGTATACATTACGTATATTATACAATCTGCGTACGATTTACGTACTACCAGACATTTGAATCAGTAATTTTACACATACCGCAATATAATTCCCATACAACCTGTGCATGTGACAGCGGTTGTACAGTCAAGACCATGCGACCATACGATATCGGCACAACGGTCGGTTGTGTGGATACACACGATACAATTATCGCATACAACACCAAAGCTGTCAAACCGTTGGTTCAACAGTTGCATAGTGTATTTCCCACTTAAAGCGATTGCAGTCTTCAAATCTAACCCAGGGGGACGACGCAGAAGTGGTTCCTCGCTGTGGGTGGCAAGCACAAACTCAAGGTGTTGCTGATGCCCTACTACTGCACTGTTGCTGTTGCCCTGTGCAATTAATTTTGACATTTATGAACAAATAAAAAAGAAATAAAATACTTTAAAATTTGTATTACCCTCCATCCACTTTTTGCACAAAGTACAGGTTAAAATAAATAATAAGAGCTAACGAACTGTAACAAACAAAAGCAACATCAAAACAACAGTTGCGCAGGTTGCTCTGCTTTGATGTTTGGTTGCTCTGGTGTTGCAAAAAAAAATCCCTTGATTTGACCAGTACTGCCAAAATGTTGCTTTTTTGAACTTGTTGCTTTAATGTTGCTGCAACACTGGTTTTTTGAATTGGACCGACTTCAACCCACTTGGAGTGCGCAACTGGAAGCAATTAACTAAAGACCAAGCTAAATGGAGAGGTTTGTTGGTTGAGCCCCAAGTTGACACTGAACTGTAGCGCCACTTAAGTAATAACGGGCGATCGCATTCTCACCAAGCGAGAAAACCTCATAGGAAAATTAGTAGTTCCTAAAGAAATTTTGCGATTGAAAATTTGAGAATTAATTTGAATGCGTTTTCTAATTTGGACTATTTTTTGGTTTTTGGGATGGGTGCGGATTTTTAGATCGTGTCCGCACATGCTGTTAGGCAACACCTGTTTTTTGAGGTTTTTCTTCGTAATTTACAGCTAATTTCTTTTTTTTTTATATAAATAGCGTGCTCTCAACTCAAGGGGTTATTATTTATGAATACCCTTAAAATGTTTGCACACGGTGCTGGCGTTCGAAAGGATAGAGAGAAATATTGCTGTAGTAGTTTAAAACTCAGATGTTAGTTTCAAAGAAACTTATTTCTCTCGATCAAAGCCAGGCACCTTAGGTGATGCCTGATAGTACACATTTGGGCATTGAAGATTTACATGTTAAGTCCTTGCAAAGCAAGCTGCTTGAGGTGTGTGATGTTCACTGTAGTTTCTAGATACTTGTCCTCCCTTCATTTGTCTACTACACTACATTGAGTATACTAACTTTATCCTGCCTTTGTTTCGATGCTAGAAAGGAAATTTCAAGACTCTTTTGGCTCATGTGACTTGGAAAGAGAAACGTAAGTGACCTTGATATGTTAATAGCTTGCCGCGGCTGCTATCAATATTCGATGAACGGATCATTACTCTCCGGCTGAGCCTATCAAACCTTCGCCATGTATATCATCAAATTTTTTCAATAATGAACATTTTTCTGATAACTGTAATCTCCTTGTATAGTTCAAAGGAACAAGAGGCTTTATGTATCTTCTTTGTCGCCTACCCTGAAGACGAATCCAACTACGACATCTTCATACAATTAGCCAGTTTCGAGAACGTGCTACAAACTAGTTCTCATTTGTCCATTATCGAATCGCCTAACAAAATTTTCCAATGGAAAAGAAATTAATAAAAAACGTATTTTTTCTCCAATTCAGCTTATAAGATTTCGGTTATTTATTTTTATCAAGACGCGAAAAAAGAAATGTTTTACATACATGAAATAGTCCTATTATAGTCGATACGTAATTATTTTCAGTGAAACAATCAGGAATTTAGAAGAGAACCTGTTCGCGGTAATGTTTTTGTAGTTTATTCGCCTTTAGACTCAACTTCATTTGCCATTTGGCCTGAACTCGCTTCATCAGATGAATATCACGCGCCTTTCGAGCAGCAGCTTCTTGTTGCGTGCTTGTCCATCCCAACGATCGGTATTCTGAGAGAACCTTGTGTAATTTCCGATTCGATTTGTGAACAGTTACGGTACGGTTTGGATTCAATCTTTGTTTGTAGTAACGCAGGAGAGATCGATGGCCAATTACAGCTCCAGACGGAAGCACCAATTGATATTCATCGCCATCGAGTAATTCAGGAACAACTTCTTCGTCTATGTCCATACCTTCCGCCTACAAGAATAATTTGAATAAAGATGTCGCTTAACTTGCATTCTAATTACTTACATTATCTGGATAACTGGAACTGTAATCGTAAAACTCCGTGTATTCGGCCAACGCAAGTCCTTCGTGTAACATTTGACAATGGCCTTTGTCAATCATATGCTTTCGCACAGCGTCCAGTGTGTAGAAGGTTTTACCGCGATCATTACACCAAAGACAGATGAAATGATTGCACACTTTGTCGCCTAAATAGAAGAGCAGTCCTTCGATATCCGTGCAGAATTCAGCGTCAGGAATGAAGAAAGAATGGGCTACGGACATGTGTTTTAAGTTTGCAACCAAATCTTCGCTGTGCTCATTACAGAAGATGCAGTTGTTGTCAGCAATTGGATTCTCACCAACTTCTTCCCATTCATCTGAATCGATCTAAAAAAAAAAATTGAGAAATTTAGATTGAGGAACCGTTAAGGCATTTTTTAAAGCGAAGAAATTTGGTTGGAAATAGATCAATCACTTATAAGTAACAACGCCTAACACTGGAGTAGAATCCTCTAAGGTGATAGTTGATAATCACACTTCTGACAGTCAAAATTGATGATCACACTTTGTTAGCTCTCCGTAAAACGATCGCAGTCACACAAAAACTATCGCAATAGGGTGATGATCACACTGATGGTCAACTTAGAGAGAGCAAAAGGGATGATTGTGATCGTCAACGATCAACTATCACCTTAGAGGATTTCACTCCTGAATACAATTAAAAATCTTCGTATCGAGTGAAAAAAAAAACATTTACAACAATAAAGAACATCGAGACAATCCAGCGGGTCTGGGAATACGTGCATACCAAGGATAGACAAACCATCCCATTCTTAAATGGCAATTCCATTCATTTTTAGTTGGTCACGCCAGTATACTGCTTTCGAAATAGCACTAGGTTTTGGTCTAGTTGAACTCGGAATAGAATTCGGTTAACATTGTTGTGGTGTCCATTATTTAAGTAGACGAAATCAACACTGCTGTCGCCAATTAAGGAATGAATTGGATTGAGCAGAGAACTGCAGCAAGTGGCTCGTTTTATGAGCCACTCGAAATATTCACTACCTTCACACACATTCACATTCATTCCAAGATGATTAGCTACCATCACACTTTATTGCCTTCATGATATATATCCTGAAAATTCTACACTTATTCAATACGACCGACTTGAAACCATACGAAGGCTCGTGTATCATTTAAACATTCGTGAACTTTGAGCATTCAAATATTCATGACATGAGTGTCGATTCATATTTGCTTGTTTTCTTTGTGCGTGGGACTGCGGACGGTTTGTGTTTTAGTGAATGATTCACAACTGCAAATTAGTGGATTCATGCAGTTCTCTGTTTGAGAGTAGCAGAAAGAAGACCGTTGATGTATGTAAATCAGAAACAGGGTCAGTGTTATGACAGAGACCTGTTGAACACCATTCCACTTCTTTGGGCTGACTTGCAATACTTTCTTCAAATAAAACATTTGTCTAAGAGAGTTCATTGCAATTATTATACAAAGGTTAGGATGTGCTAGCATAACAGTGCAAAGAAAACAACGCCTCAGACAGGGTTAGAGATGATTCTCAATCTTCCTTCTCTGGATGAGTTCATCCAGAAGCAAGGCTGCCAAAGGCGCGTCTTAACAATTAAACATATGGAAGCAAAGTTCCTACGGATATGGATCTTTATTTCAAAGATATAAATCAATTGATGTCGATAGAATAACATACTATGTCGTACCTTAAATGATTGAGAATCCAACGCATTAACCAGTGCACCTGACTTTCAGCTCGAAAATGGACATAGGCAACGGCGCTGGAGTTTCCTCTGAATCACTTCACATCAATAATTCATACTGCGTGACTGTAGTATTTTCCAGATGAAGTCTTCGCCATTGAAAGAGCAGCACTGACTATATACGCGAAAAAAACTAAACCCGTCTAGGGTCACAATCTTCGTGGATATTCAAGCTGCACTCAAGGCACTAGACAGTCAGACTATCAAACCGGAAACAGTCGCCAGATGTCAACAAACTATAAACAGAATATGCAACACCAATGAAGTCACTCTCTTCTGGGTTCCCAGAAATAGTAACATACAAGGGAACGAAGCAGCAGACGAACTAGCCCGGAAAGGGCCAACAGTAAATGAGAAATTCACCCATGCATCGGTAGCAACTCCTATTGGTATACTGAAAAGGATACTTGAAGTAAGAGACAAGATCAGCACCTCCTGGGCAGCCAAAGGCGACTGTGTCATATCTCGCAGCTTATGGCCAACTCTGAATGAATAAGGGACCAAAAGCCTTTTGTCAATGAACCAAAAAGAAGCCACTATCACGGTAGGTGTACTAACAGGTCAATGATCGCCAGAAACAGCATCAACTCACGTGGTTACTGTAGGAGCTTTCATGATATAGAAGAAATCAAAACTATCAAACAGCTGCGTCATAGTCCTAATCTTATTTTTCTTCTTCCTATTTCAGCGAGATTATAATCCAAAAACAAGCCATCATAACCCTTCCACTTCACTGCATTTCTACTGATCCGCCTGTTGGGTTCCCCTATTTGACCTCAGAAAATATCGGCATGCCTCCCGATTTTGAATCACTTCGTTACTGGCGCAAATCAAATGCTGGTGTCGTTGCATTTGTGTGATCCACGCGTTTGTAGGCCTGTCTTTCTTTCGCAATGTCTTCAAACTCATCGCTTCCGCTATATGCGAAACAGACTTTATGAAGAACTGGAGGATCTGGAGCAAGTTCCACTCGGGAACATGATATTTCTTCAGGAGTACAAGTTGGTTTGATTCAAGACCAACCGAGATGCAACTAAATTAGAGATTGTACCACAATTTATAGGGAATCACAATGACCAAATGGGTCAGTGCAAGCACGCGCTAAGGTGCACTTCGCTCATAAAATACCATACCACTATACTATTATTGCATATACCGTATGCCGAAGGTGGCAATTCTCGTGATGCGTGCACGCCAAATAATTAAATGACTCACTGGGAAAGTACCAAAGACGCTCTGATTGCAAGATCTCCAATCTTCTTTAGAACTTACCTCCTCGACTGGCTCGTCTTCCTCAACCGCCATCGGCTGCTGTTTTGGTTGTACCACACTCTTTGTGGTCACCTCTTTGGCCTCTCCGTTCAGGTCATTGAATTTAGACAGGTTATCCTTGTGCTTCTTGCTGTTCAAGTGGTTGTCGTGTGAACTTTGACTGTTGAACTGTTTGTGGCACGCATTGCAATACAGACTCGTCTGTTTCTCCTCGATTGCGGCCGACTCAGCACTACGAAGTTGCAGCACTCGATTCTGGAATTCTTCTGCAGTGACTGGAGGCAGCTCGGCCACCCTGCGCTTCAAGTTGTAGCGATGCCAATCGGTTTTGTAGTGCTCCCGTTGGATGTCGGCGTTGGCGAATTTAACGCTGCAATTAATGCACGTGAAAGTGGAGGACATTTCCAATTCTTCGGCAGGCTCTTCAGAATATTTCGCAAATTTCACCATCAAAAGAAAGAAGACAAGGAAGCAACTAGCACGTTTCCCTTGTATGCGAATACGACGAAGTTTGACGTAAGGAGAAATGAACCGACTAGTGAAGTGTTTAAACGAGACAGCCAGCTGGTGAATGTACCGAAAAATTAACGAAGAAAACTGCTGCACAGCGGTTCCTGTTACACTGCGTCTTCATCGTTGTCTTTCGAAATTGATAAAATCCTGTTTAGCTGTTAACTGATGAGTGCGTAGTGAGCACAATGTAGTTTTCATTGCTGCACCGCAGAATAAGTGAATTGAAACAATTTCGTATCGGGCAACGTTCTCTCATACAAATATTCATATCATCCCACAATACTCATTACCCCAGGATCGAACTAATAATGATAAAATGGGAGAGAATGGAACATTTCAGGTGTGGAACGTGACTTTCCTCTCGATTTTTATATTTCCTTCATAACTGCCCCCCTCTCTTTACCCCTTACTCTTCTTATCCAAAAATTATTGACATAGCGCACTCATCAAACGTCTAAACAGGCTCAAACGCTTACTGCCGGAACACAATGCGCGTAGCTGTAGTAGTAGTACGTAGTAGTAGTAGTATGAGCTGTCAAATGCTGTTGCGCTATACTCGCAAAATTCGGTGTAGCACGTAGTAATGTCAAATAAAGCCAGCTGATTGCGTTTTTCTTTTCGAGTGATATTGCATTGATTTTCCATTCGTATGCCTTTTTTTGATATTTTTGTGGAGCGGATGGCACAAAACATACACAATAAAAAATGTATGCATGCAGTTTCTTCAACAGCCGTCAATTTCCCTGTCTGTGGTACTGTCAAACTTGTAGCGCTACAAAAGTTGAAAGTAAGTCAACTCGTACTACAGCTACTGCTACGTGCTACTACTACAGCTAACCATTGTGTTTGCGTGTCTTCTACTTTTGACCGCTCATACTACTACTACTGCTACACCATTGTGTTCAGCCAGAAATGCCTGACCCACATGTCTTTGCTTATTCTATAGGACCCTGTTTAGATCTTAACTGATGAGTGCGCTCTGTCGATAGTTTTTGGGGTGAGAAGAGTGAGGGATAAAGAGAGAGCGACATTCATGGAAAAAATATAAGAATCAAGAGGAAAGTCACGTTCCACATCTGAAATGTTCCATTTTTTCATTATTAGTTCGATCGTGGAGTAGTGAGGATCGAGCGATGATATGGATATTTGAATGAGAGAACGCCGCCCGAACCCCACAGGCGGATCAGTAGAAATGCGGTAAAGTGGGAGGGTTATGATCCCTTATTTTCAGATCATAACCTCGCTGATAAAAGAGAGAAGAAGAAGAAGAGAACGCCGCCCGATACACAATTGTTTCAATTCACTCATTCCACGCTGAAATACTGCACCACTGAGCATAGCACATGTAGACACGACATGACTGCCCAGTGCGCACTCATCAGTTAACATCTAAACAGGGTACAGCAAATATGGGAAATTCATCCGGGCGGTCCGCCCACTCTTTACCGGTCATCAGACCCTGGTCGCTCGCCTCCTTCCCGCTTGAAGAACCATCCGTTTTTTCAGGTCGTCTGGGGATACCTAAATGGTTGTCCTTGCAAGATGCTGGGGAAATGGGCCTATGGCTGATGGACCCATGGCTTCCCTCCACTTTCCCAGAATGTTGCAAGAACAAGGTGACAAAAGGGGGAGTAAAGGAAGGTGCTCAGGGCGTTTCTTGTTGTGGTAAAAATTTACCGTAACAAAGCTTGTAATAATTCAGTTGAGGGACAGAGACTAACGGCCATATTATCCACTTCGGGTGTAAATCAAGTTTAAAGTCTACGGTTTTCATTCATTTTTATTTTTTTTTATTGTATATTTAGGATATGGGAAAACTTCGTATACTTTATTATTTTCCATCAAAATTAAACTAGAGAGTAAAGCAAATAAAACTAAGGGTACGTACATAGTGGACACAAACCAGCTTTTCGCTTTCCAGTGCGCTGGTTCACGCTGATTAAAAGAATAAAAGCGGCGATGAATGGGCGCGTGAACCCGCTTCCTGCTTTAACAAGCTTTAACCAGCTTTTACCGGAATGAATTTTTTAATTCTTGTTGACGCCGGTAACCAGCTTTCAAGTGGGAAAAATTCTATTCTGATGGAGGTTACACCAATTTTTCGAGTTACGACGTTCTGTTTTCTTCAGAAGTTTATTTTGTCATTCTTAAATATTCAAAAAACTTCTCTGGGTGTGTTTTGGAAGTAAGGTGTAGTATTCACCTTCTTTTCCACGAGTCTTGTTAATTTCATGAACTTTTGACCGTAGTGGTTCCATTTTGGAGTTTCAGGTGCGAGAAAAACGCGAAGTAGTTCCTCAAGTGAAAACTCCATGATCTCGACTAAAGAAAAAACCGGCGGTACCGGCGCCATGTTCACTATGACCATCACCTGCTAGAATCACGCTGGCTCTGAGTACCGGTGTAAATCTTGCCGGAAACCTGGCAAGCGAGAAGCTGGTTCACTATGGACGTACCCTAACTTAACATACGAAAGAACCGGGCCTCCAGTCCGCCGATACAACCACCCAGAGAATTATAAATGTCATTCACCTTTTTATCGGACGTTGATGACCGCGCACTTGTCATGTCACACACTACGCTACTTTTCTTTCTTCTTCACGTAGAACTAGGCTTCGAATTCGGGCCTCTACTGCTGAGGCAGCTGCAATCCGAGCCTTGAATGCAGTACGTCCATTGACCCGTCTCCAGGAATCTTGTTTTGGAACTACTGTACTTAATTCTCCTTTTTCTTTTCTCTTGCGCTCATTTCCTATTCGATTTGCTTGCATAGCGATTGTATGAGCTTTCTTTTGTGGCTCGGACACCTGATACATTCATTTTTGTTAGATTTGTTTTGAGTTGCTATGGACCGATTTTGATAAAATAAAATAGCGGGTGGCCATGATGTAGTGGTAATGTCGTCGATTGCCATGCTAATGGTTCATAGTTCAGATCCTAATGTCATAAATCATTTATTGATTTATTTCTCATGAAATATATATAAAGTCAGTCCAATCAATTGTGAAGACTGGAAAAATTGTTCGCTCTGCTAGACTACTGATATACATATGACATCAGGCGATCGGGAAAAAAATACTGTGAATACTGATTCACAATAATTAGTTATTCAAAAATAACAATAATCTCCCCAGCTATCTAGACGCCACCCCCACAGTTTTTCTGAAACATAAACATCTGAGATTCAAACCACTACACCAATCTTTCTCTCTCTTTATTAATGTACTTTCTGTCTTTGCGAAGAATTTATAGTTCTAGAAGTAGTAGGCGACATATTCAAGATTTTGGTACCATTCCGAATAAGTTTTTAAACTTTGTTGGAAATCCTTCTGAAGAGTGAGCGACAAATTTTGTTTGCACTTCTGAAGTCTGCAATTCCCGACACTTCTGGTAAATTTTAATTTAGATTAGCATTTTTTTTATGTCCTGAGGGTTGTAGTTCGGAGAGGTGGAATAGGGGCGTTCTAATCGATACTCACCATCTCTTTATCAACTTCAAGTCCGCCTATGACAGCATCTATAGAGAAGAGCTTTATAGAGCCATGTCTAGTTTGACATCCCTGCCAAACTTGTTCGTCTATGCAGGATGCCGATGGAGAATGCTCGTTGCTCCATAAAGGTCGGTAATGACCTCACCGAGACCTTTGATGTCAAAAAGGTTTTAGACAAGGTGACGCGCCATCGTGTGACTTCTTTAATATCGTACTTGAACGGATTGTGCGGAACTCACAAGCCAACACCAGAGGCACAATCTATCAAAAGTCCGTACAACTGCTTGCATTCGCCGACGATATTGACATAATTGGAAGAACTCAGCGGGCTGTCACCGATGCGTTTGTAAACATTGAAGCAAAAGTGGCCAAAATGGGTTTAGCGATAAACGAGGGCAAAACCAAGTATATGCTGTCAACAAGAAGGGACAATCAATAGCGACGAATTGGACAGAACGTCACAGTGGGCAGCTATAAGTTCGAGATAGTAAGGGACTTTGTCTACCTGGGCTCTGCTATAAATTCCAAAAACAAGATCAGCCCAGAAATCAAGCGGAGAATAACTCTGTCAATCGCTGTTTTTTTTTGGGCTTATAAGGCAATTCAACAGTAAAGCCCTATCTCAAACAACTAAGGAGACTCTGTAAAACTCTGATCATCCCAGTCCTGCTTTACGGCTCTGAAACATGGACTTTATTTAAAGAGGAGGATGAAGATATCCTTGGTCCCTTTCGAGAGAAAAATTCTTCCCATTTGCGTTGACGGGTTTTGAAGGAGAAGATTCAATAAGGAACTATATGAGCTGTACAGCGACATCGACCTAGTCAAAAAAACTGCGTATTGGACGTCTGAGATGACTATGACATGTTGAGCGAATAGACACCAACACTCCGGCCCGCAGTCTTTGAATCTAACCCTGGAGGGACGACGCAGTAAAGGATCTCCTCGTAATTTTATACCGTATCCGATGGGAAATTCATTATTTGAGAAGCTTTCTCATAACAATACACTCCGTCTCACTTGATTACGAACAGGCAGTTTTTTTTTTAATGTTACGATATTTTTCAAACCCTTCGCTAATCTGGGAAAAACCAATTGCACAAGGAATGAAGGATATATTATGTTTAAATTGTAAAACAAAAATGGGATTAAGTCGATAAATGCAACTTTTATGACGCTTTTCCCCAAAAGGTCATCAAATTTAGCTATTTTTTTTGTCTCACTTGATTACGAACAGTAGCTTAATCTACCTGTTAGAAGCTTAAAAGGTAAAAAAACAATACAAAATTCGTTTGTATCAATAAATGTTGGTTTTATTCAAAGAGTAGCAATAGTTTTTAGTAATGGGTACTACCTCCTGATCGCTGAATTACTTCAAGTAGCCTGCTGTGTAGAGATTCATAGAGTGCTGTCAAATAATCTGGCGAAATTTCGGACCAGGCTCGTTTTATGGCTTCAATAATCTCTTCCGTTTCATCATATTGCCTTCCTTCTTCGTAGACTTTTCTTGAAAGCCAACCCCACACGTTTTCCATGATGTTCAGGTCGGGTGAATATGGCGCCCATGCAAGTAAGTTTACATGTTGGTTCGGAATCCAGGCTTTTGTTGTCCGTGCGGTATGTATCGGTGCATTGGCTTGTTGGAAAGTCCATCGCTGTCCACCAAACATCTCCGAAAACTGCGGAAAAGCTCTTTACAGTATCGATTTGTAAGTGATTGCCGTCATTTTGGAGCTTTGGAAATCCAGCTCCACAGTTCCGTAATAGCTTATTGCTCCCCATACCATTACACCAC
Source organism: Brachypalpus laphriformis (assembly GCA_945910035.1). Taxonomy (NCBI): domain Eukaryota; kingdom Metazoa; phylum Arthropoda; class Insecta; order Diptera; family Syrphidae; genus Brachypalpus; species Brachypalpus laphriformis. Next base: position 110,268,786 of record OX246753.1, on the reverse strand, counting down.
CTCCTTTGCTGTGCAGCATTTGAAGATGCATTTCTTCTTTTCTCAAATCATGGAAATAACAGCTGTACCCATCAGGAACGTCCAAATTAAATTTTTTTTTATCAGAAAAGACGACGGTATGCCACTCTCGATTCCACCTGATGTGACTTGTTGCAAAATCAAGCCGCTGGATTTTACGTGCCGCATTCAATGGTGCTTTCCTCTTCATTTTTTCATTGCGAATATGGCTGGCCTTCTGTATCACGCGAAGAACAGTCGGTTTGCTAGCTGTAATTCCAGTTTCTGCCTTAATTTTACTTACGGAGAGCCTTGAATTTGAAGCAGCTCTCAGTATCGCCTGCCTTTCCTGACATGTTGTTGCTTTGTTGACTCTTCCTTTGCGGTTTTTCCATACTTCTCCGGGTCCTTAATAAAGCTGTGTACCACAGTGGCGCCTCTTCCAATCTTGCTGGCTATGAAACGGATGGATTTTCCTTGTTCCCGGTAAGCTCGAATTTGGCCTATTTCCTCCTTGGTTAATGACTTTCCTTTACCCATAGTTGTAGATTGCATGAAGTTATTTCTTGAACTAAGCTCCCTATTACTCGAAGTATCCTTTTATAAAGTCATAAAAGTTGCATTTATCAACTTAATCTCTTTTTTTTTTTTTTATAATGTAAACATAATATATCCTTCATTCCTTGTGCAATTGGTTTTTCCCAGATTAGCGAAGGGTTTGAAAAATACCGTAAAATTAAAAAAAAAAAACTGCCTGTTCGTAATCAAGTGAGACGGAGTGTACTATCGGACATTTGTCAGATATTCGGGAGTGCCTCTACTGACAGGTCTTCTAGTAGACGTCCCACCCAGCTTAGAGTTGATAATCCGGCAACTAAGCAGTAGATTTAATGATGTGAAATGTCGACCTTCAGGTCTATGGAGCATCTGCTATCGTTGATGTAAAAAGCGCCTTCTATATCCAGGAAAGCAACTATATTACGCACTAGTGAGTGTAATGCCGTCTCCACTAATTTACCTTTGCAATATGCATGTTGGGCCGCCGACAGCAGTTTCTTATCAATACTGTTTCGTAAGTGGATATCAATCAGTCGTTCTAATGTTTTTAAGAGGAATGATGAAAGACTAAGAGTTGCGGCACAGCGTTCACAGTAAATAATAAAAGCGCACCCGGTATCCGATGCTGGATAGAATTGAGGTTGGTCCGGCATTTGTGTCGTGTATCCGCTAGCGGGTAGGTGTCAACGCTTTCACGGAGTTGTGTATTCGTCGAGTCGGATGCATGGCGTCGTGTATCCGATGCCGAATATGTGCGAAACAGGTCTAAAGGTCAATGAATTGAAAAGTCTTACCTGTGTAAATCTAGTAATTTAGCTCAATTTGAATTGAATTGTTCGTGATCTTAACTACTGATTACAATGGTTTCCGATTGAATAAGTTGTATGGTATTAAGGCAATTTCATCAACTTTTTCTTGATTCATGTAAAAAGTGTACGCAACATGGTCCATTTCTTGACTTTTAAAATGTTTAAAGAAAGAATACGCACAAATTTCTCAAAATGTTTTTTTTTGTATTTATTTCATCCAATCGAATTACTAATTACGGAAAAAAAAATGGTAAAATGGAACTAAATCTAACATAGGTATACTTAAAGCTAATAAATAATTCTTAACAATACGTGTTGAAATCTCTTGGGGAGCAAGACTATTCCAATATTCATTTAAAAAAATTCTCTAACATGTTCCAGCATGGGGATCAAAATGGGCAAAAAATCATAAAAACTAAAGTTTTCAATCCCCACACTTGCAAACACTTCAATTGAGCTGCCTTATTTTCTATGCAAAGTGATACTCGCATTTTATCGATTGGATCCAAACACATGTTTTTTTTTTTTTCTTCTTTGCTCTTAATTCATGATTTGTTTAATAACAATATTTAATCTAATTTTTCTGCTACATTATTACAAAAACAAATATGTTCAAAAATCAAATTTGTATAGTTATTTAAATAATATATATATTTCTTTTAATATAATTTACACGGTCAGATACATCTTTATAAATTTCTTAAAGATGTATGTATTTTTACACTTGAAGCTACTGTTATTGAATTGCTCCAATGTAAATCAATATTTACTGATAAATAAATATGGATAGACAAGTTTTATCGCTTATTCTTTCAGAAATCAAAAAGAAAGAAGATTTTCCTTCTTTTATATGTAAATTAAACTAAATTATTATTAAATCGAAAATGAAATTGCTGCACTCATGGTTTTGGTTGCATTTTGTAGATTCAGCTTATTGTTAAATAAAAATATGGTTAACATAAGAATTGTACTATTAGTTTATGGTTTTTAACGTAGCGAGTATGTAGTTTTTTGTTTATTGTTACATTTTAAATTTATTCGATTATGGTTCTGAATGAAAGCGTGTGATTTGTTGCGTATTCTGCTGTGAGTGTGAAGGAGCGTTGTACTACATATTTTGCATTTGTTATTGATTTGGATGATAAAATTAATTTGAAGCTTGCAAGCTGACTATGACATATACGAATTGAGAATTTGTTCAACGACTCGATTGTTAAAACCAAAGAAACTGGAATACAATATATAGACGTTATGAACGAACGCTTGAAACTATTCAAGGAGAGCATGTACATCCCGATTTCCGTTTTTTTCGGTTTTCCGATTTCTAAACATCTGGAAATCTAATACAACTCTGTCACGTCGAAACAGTTACGCAAATCGTCGAAAAACGAAATACGATATTCGCAATGCGCTTTGGTTCTTTCCTCATAAAAATTTTACTACTATCAAAGTCTTTGAAAACACAAGGGCTGGTGTAGGTAAAATATATATCTCTCAATCTTTGATCGGTATCGTGATCAATGCAATTTTCTTCACACTGGAAACTCCTCAGAAGGCTATATCAAAACTTCGATTGCGAATATTGGACTTAAGTCGGCGAAGAGGACCATCACCATTGAGAATTACATTCCTAAAATACTAATAAGGCCCTCGTGTGTTATATACATATTGTATATATTTGGCGCAAATAGCACATGAAGGGTTTAGGGCATAGCTCCTCGCAACCTCCTCGTGCTGTGTTATATTTTTCGCACGATATTACTATGATGCGTATTCTGATAGTCGTGTGAACCATCATATATCTTGACGAGGGAAAATTGCGATTCTGTTGCTTGCATGAAGTGCCATCTGCATTCTGGTAGTAGACCGCTCAACATAACTTCGTTTTCAAAAGGTATACGTACATATTTCATAATTTTCATATTCAAATTGTTTCTGCCTTGCGATGCCAGGCACTGTGGAATTTTTATCATAAAGTTCTCCATCGTGTCATATGACATGGCAGATATTAGTTGAAAACTATTACCGACAAAGGCGTGTCGTAAATAAATCAACATGACTATCAGAATACGGGTGCATAAACTCTGCAAACAATGTCACCATTAATAAATCGCTTCTGCCAATTGGCGTTTCTCTAGACTAAAACGCAATGGAGTAGCAAAGAAACAAGGGTTTGTTTAAGATCTAGAAGCTTACAGTCTCCAGCTATTCAATGAATGAATGAATGAACAGAATTTTGCTGGTATATCGGAGCGCTGTCTTAGCGTTACATGTTCGTCTTGCTCCCTTTCTTTAGATAAGAGTATAAAAAAAAGCTCTGCAGAAGGCATTGTCGAAAATGAAAGGATGCATCCATGTTTCTTAGAAGAGTACAGTTTCTGGTAATGTTTATAAAGCCTATGCTTTATTTTGTGCTCAATTTCATTTAAATTTATTGTGTAAGCCTGTAGACAATAAAAAAACAAACAAATTTGCCGCAGGCATACATACATGTCAACCAGCCGCTATCTAATCAAATTGGAGAACCTTTTGAATGGCCTAATATAGCATTGACCTGAGGCTAGTTTTACACATACCTGGCAAGTATACAAAACTCAGTACAATGGACCGGTGAACCTGAGTCTCTAGGATTCCTTTAATAATAAAATAAAATGGGTGACATCCTTCCAGACGTACAGAACTTAATTAGAACCTTCACACGATTCATTTGTTAGGCGGGCACAAACATTTTATCAATGTTCATATACATCCTATGTTCGTTAACATCTGTGGACAGAGCGATGTTATTGCGGAACATTTTATCTGCGATTGTTTCGCTTGGATCATGTGTCATGTCACTTACTTCTCTTTCTTCGAAAGGTGGGGTTATTTCCTGGTAGTATAATGGATCAGTATATGAGTCTTATTGCTGCAGTGGAGTTATTTGCTTTTTATCCGACCGTTGGTTATATAGTCTGATACGATATGATTTGACGGATTACAGTAGAGTCTCTCCACCGGGCACATGGTGTAATGAGTCGTGGAACGAGAGTTTTTGACTGCATTGTGTGAAATGCCTTTAGTTTTCATGAAGAGATGAACACCTAAGGCATGTATACTTCCAGCCGGGTATGTCTGAAACGCGTTCTATGATTTAGTTGTAACCTTCGCATTGAATTGAATTTTTTTCTGCTCATGTCGACGTGCTCTCGCATATCTGCAGGCGATCAGTTTTGATAAGTAGACAACAAAGTTACACACAAAAATACAAGCGCTCACATTCTTTAAAAATCTGTGTTGAGAAGTGAAAATTGTTATGTGTTTCATATGGACGGATGGATTGAGTGCAGCTAACGAGTAATTTGTTTTGGGAAATATAATTCAAACTAGCATTCAACTAAAACAAGGACACAGGTTAAAATTTATGTGTGCACATACATAACAAGGATTCACAGGCATTTTGTGGGAGGATGATATCTGTTGTTAAAAGTAGCGATGGTTGTAATGATAATTATTAAATATTTAATTGATTTACAAATTTTTATAGACTTAGGAATACATCTCCTTCAATCGCACACACTTAATGTATAACTACCGGACTCTGTTGAACACAAACACCGACCATTGGTGAGGACCCATCGCCACCGTTGCCGCCACCAGCGGAACCGCCACTGCCTCCACCACCGCCGCCGCTGCTCCCGATAATTGGGTTTCCGCTATTACGATCGCCAATAATTGACGGTGGCCCAGAACCAGGTGGTGGATTCATTCGAATCACTTTACCTTGATGGTTGATTAAACTACTAGGCGGACTGGTGGTGGTATCGGTGAAATTGGTTCCCATTCCAAACAAATGATGACTGCTACCATATAAAGAAGAAAAACTTGTTGGACCAGACGAGGATGATGAGGATAAGTTACCAGCCGCAGAAGCGGAAATGACACTGGAATCGGTCATCATAAGATGGGATGTGGCCACTAGGGACTGTCCCAAATCGATAGGCAAAGGCGGAGCATAGCTGTGCAATTGAGGCGCAGGTGCTTTATTATGTCCGGAAGATGCTGATGATGATGAAGATGATGAGGAAGAGATTATGTTTGTGCCTGGCATTGAACGATCGCTAACAAGGTGATCACATATCCTTTGATATTTAGATCTATTGCTACCTCCTGTGTTGCTTCCAGCGATTGACGTACTATTAACATGATGTATATGTCCTTGGTTTGAGGAACTATACCGTGATGGCGGTGGCAAAGATGTTGGTGGTGGATGTGGGGCGGGTGGATCGCAATCCATTGCGTGTGGATAGCTGGTGACAGATGACGTCGTAATCGGTTGGCAGGATGTGCTATTTTGTGAGGCAGCTGAACCAGATGAACTTGAATTGCCTGACGATGGCGGCGACAACAACGATTGCAGACCTTGTTGGGCTGCAAGAAGTGCCGCCGCCTGCTGTTGCTGTGACTGTGAATCGTATAATTTCATCATTGGAAATTGTACCATCGTACGAGGTGGCAATGAGCTTGAAGTTGTGTGTCCAGCATTGTTAATATTGTTGGCTTGATGAATACCAGAGGACGCTGATGATGAAGACGAGGAATGAGCACTGGGGTGTAGAAGAAGGCCTTTAATAGAGAAAAAGAAAACAAAATATATTCATATTCAATATTCAATTAAATAATTTTTCAAAATTATTAAATACTCGTACTTAAAAATAATAGTGTTATCCTAAAAAAAAAAGATCACTAACCTAGTTGGTATCCGCTTAATCCAAATAAATTTGTTGTTGCATTTAAAGAATTAAGAAAATTTAATTTAATAAAAGTAAATTTTTATTCAAATTTGAAGAACTTTTGAAGTGTTCTCGTGGGAATGTGATAAGGTAAAGTTACTTCTGATTGCTATTTATTTTATCTACCTATACAAAAATGTAGCTCTACTCGTATATGCATTTGATACTTCCTTGCAGCCGTATACACTTTTGGTTTACTGAAGAAAATTATTGTAAGGGGCACCTGGGATTAACGAATAATTCGGATTGGGGAGTACATAGCCTTAGTTGGCGAAACAATCAGTATAGACAAGCTGCAGAGCAAATTTGAACACACAATTCACAAAACTAAGTTTCACTATTCTCTATTCCCTGTAGTTTGCAAATGATTTACTTGTATCAGTGCAGTTCTCTATAACTTAGCGTGAACGAAAAATACGAGTCAAATCTTTAAATTAATATTATTTTCAAAATCAACGTTCTTATATACACATATCAATCGTTGCCGATTTCAAGCCAGGGTAAATATTTTACAGGCGGATTCAAAATACTGGGTGGGCGGTTCACGGTTCAAATCGCAGAAAGTATGAAACATTTTTTTTACGTTCCCAGCTCTCCAGAATGTCAGGCAAACATCGCAAACTGCAAGTGTCATAAGCAAGGTTTTTTTTTTAAATATTGCCATTCGGATAGGGCTTGAAATGTTGTCGCTTTATATTCGTGCGAAAAATACAATGAATGGGAATAATGAGAAGTTAGATCATAAGTCCTTTATGGGCCGTTTGCGTGGAATGCTAAATTTATTTCTTCAAATTTGTATCTGACCTTATTTAGGGTTTTCTTTCCTTGAAAGTGAGAGTCAAAATCGAGATCTCAACAAATAAGGCGATTCACCTTGCGTTCAAAGCGATAGTATTTGACGAATATTAATGTTCGCAGCGAGTTTATAAGCAAATCAGAGGCGAAACAGTAGTAGTCTGAAAAGGTTTTCGTCGTCGCTAATGCGACATGTTATATGTACAGAGGTTGTATGCATCTTTACTGAAACTCGAATTACAGAATATATATCTTGGTATTGATTCGGACAAGGACAGCGTCTATTCGGGTGCGGATTTGTCATTGGAGGCAGACTTAGGCAAGAAGTCTTGAGTTTCCGGCATGTGAACGAGCGCCTCATGACTATCCGTATCAAGGCTAAATTTGCCAACATTAGCCTAATATGCGTTCACGCCCCTGACGAGGAGAAGGACGACGCGTCAAAGGATGACTTCTACCAGCTCTTGGACAAGACTTATGAGCAATGCCCTAGCCACGACGTTAAAATTATCCTAGGCGACTTTAACGCAAAGCTAGGAAGAGAGGAAGTCTTTAGTGGCGTGGTCGGAAAGCACAGCCTGCACGACATCACATCCGGCAACGGACTCAGGCTAATCGACTTTGCGGTGGGGCGAAACTTTTTCGTAGCTAGTACGCGGTTCCCACGTCTCGATATTCACAAAGGAACATGGCTCTCCTTTGATCGAAAAATCGTTAACCAAATCGATCACATTGCGATCGACGCAAGGCACTCTTCCAGTATTCTGGTTGTCCGGACCTTCCGAGGAGCCAACGTGGACTCGGATCACTACCTAGTTGTAGCCAAGGTACGGATGCGGATATCCAGTACGGAGCGAAATCAACGAAATATTGTGAGGAAATTTGACGTCGGGCGGCTACAATCGCAAGAGACCGCCAGAATCTTTGCCGATCGAGTTTCTTCAAATCTTAATCTAAGTCCTATGCCGCCAGCAGCAAATGCGGAAGACCAGTGGTAGCGCTGCCAACAAGCCATCAGAGATGCCGCCTCTGATGTACTGGGTTTTTCTCAGCCACCACAACGAAACCCCTGGTTTGATGAGGAATGCCGGCAAACACATGCAGCTAAACAAGAGGCGTACAAAGCGGCGCTGCATAGAAGGACTAGAGCTGCTTATGAGCTTTACGTGAGCAGGAGAAAAGAGGAACATCGACTTCTCAGAAAGAAGAAAAAGGAGCATGAGAAGCGCTCGATCGAGGAGATTGAGAAACTTTATTGCAGGAATGATGTTCGAAAATTGTACCTTCTTCTTCCTTTTATCAGCGAGGCTATGATCCGAAAACAAGGGATCACAACCCTCTCACTTCACCGCATTTCTACTGATCCGCCTGTGGGGTTCGCAAATTTTACCAAAAGGTAAAAAGAACATGCCAAGGTTTCAAAGCCAGAACAGAAGCCTGCAGGGACGAAAATGGCAATATAGTAGTAGAATCGCAGTCGGTGCTGAGGATATGGAAGGAACACTTCTGCAGACTGTTAAACGGCGATGATGACCAATATTCCGCTGTCAGGCAGAATGAGCCATTCAACAGTGACGATGATAATCAAGATTCCCATCAACCCGATCAGAATGAAGTGAGTATAGCGATATCTAAACTCAAATCCAACAAAGCTGCTGGAGCCGACGGCCTTGCCGCTGAACTTTTCAAGGCAGGAGGAGATGAGTTGGTAAGGAGCATGCACCAGCTCATCTGTAAAATCTGGTCGGACGAAAGTATGCCCGATGAATGGAACCTCAGCATCGTTTGCCCGATCCTGAAGAAAGGAGACCCTCTGAACTGCGCCAACTACAGAGGTATAAGTCTCCTAAATATCGCATATAAGACCCTGTCTGCCGTACTATGTAAACGCCTAAAACCGATCGTCAACAACCTGATAGCTCCTTATCAGTGCGGTTTCAGGCCTGGAAAGTCCACCATTGATGCCGATGACATTGACATAATCGGAGAACTCAGCGGGCCGTCAATGGGGCATTTACGAGTATTGAGACCGAGGTAGCAAAGATGGGTCTAGCGGTCAATGAAAGCAAAACAAAATATATGCTGTCTACAAAAAAGGACACCCAACATCGGCGTCTTGGACAGAACGCCACAATAGACAGATACAATTTTGAGGTAGTAAAGGATTTTGTCTACCTAGGGTCTATGGTCAGCTCCGCAAATGACATCAGTAGGGAGATCACACGGAGAATTACTCTTGCCAATCGTTGTTTCTATGGGCTAAAACGGCAATTGAGTAGCAAAGCCCTATCTCGAACTACTAAGGTAACTCTTTATAAGACATTAATCATCCCAGTCCTGCTGTATGGCGCAGAGGCATGGGCTTTGACAAAACCGGATGAGGATGCCCTTGGTTATTTCGAGAAAAAAGTTCTTCGAGCGATCTTTGGTCCCGTCTGCATAGACGGTGAGTGGGGGAGAAGGTACAATGCCGAACTATACGGCCTGTACAACGACATCGACTTAGCCAGAAGAGTTCACATACAGCGACTAAGATGGCTGGGTCATTTAGAGGGGATGCAGTCCAACCTTCCCGCTAAGAAAGTCTTCGAGTCCACCCCGGACGGACGGCAAACAAATGGAGGGGGACCTCAGCCAACTTGCCGTGCGCAACTGGAGGCAGCTGGCTCGTAACCGTGCTGGCTGGAGAGGTTTGTTGGTTGAGGCCCAGGTCCACCCCGGACTGTAGCGCCATTTAAGTAAGTAAGTATTGATTCGGACTGTAGGATACACAATGGGAAGTAATGGGTGATGGGGCGAATTAGGGCGATATTCGGATACGAATCCTCTGCGTTTCATTAAAATCCTATAGTCTATATTGTTTAAGGACACTGAAACATTTAAGGATGCTAACCCGGGTAAGAGTTCAACTTGAGAATACAAATAAAACTATGTACTTTGTTATTTTTATTATTGCAAATGATATTTCTGTTCAACTTATTGGTTTATCTGAACTTTTTATTATTATATAAGTATCATATTTGTTTTCTCCACTTTTATTAAAATTAAATATATTACCATACAGTCTTTACTTCTTGTCTCATTAATCATATTTTTGGTTTTTCTTTTCCATTGCACATACACAAACAGTAATATCCTAAAAAATAACGCTTTAGGATATTTTTAGTTCATGCAATCTATTACATCTTTTTTGTAACTCCCTTTCCCTTTTTAACCCATTCATTCCGACCTTTCCTTTCAATTAAAAATTCTCAGCGAAATTATATTATACATATGTATAACCAACATTCACCCTTACATATGTAAATGGTAGGGTTTACTTAAGCTATAAACTAGTTTGCCATTAAATGTATCTAAATATAAATATATTCTTATTTGGTGTGTATTGATTGTGTTTGTTTTTTTATGCATACAATATATCGAAATTTATTAACATAAAAACAAATTTACGTGTTTATTTCTTTACTTATTACTCTTCTATTTACAACAGTTATAGTGTTTAAAATTATTTATGTATAGTTTGTTAATGTTTTGGAGGTGAATCAATTAAGATCCAAGCTCGATTCATTCGATAAAACGGGTGGTTTAATTTATTTGTTCCGTCTACAAAATTTTTTTTTAAGTACCTAGAAATTTATGATGATATTAAAAAAAAAAAACAAGTGCTATAAAATTGTTGATTGTAGAGAAGACAAATATTGATTGGTGAAATGTTGAGAGTTGTAAGTTATATTAGTTAAAAATGTAGATTGAAGACCTAGGTTGTAGTAAGAATATCTGCAGTTATATCATGTCGGGTGCATCAGAAGAAATAAATAAATAAATATCATTTCAAGTTTTTATATGCACGGGGAATGTTTCTTGTTATATCTCTAAAATTTTCTATTTGCGAAAAAGAAACCATTTATTAAATTCATTTACGATTAGTTGTATTCCGTGAGACATTGTTACCGTGGAAAAATTACTTTTTATTTACAAGCGCGATGAGGAAATTCCAAAAATTAGTGAACTGTATTATAGAATTTTCACTTTTAAGCTTATTGCTTTTAGACTTGACTCTTTTTGAATTGGATTTAAATATTTTGCAATTTGATTTAACCCCTTTGCTACATGATATCACGTTTTGGATGGAATTCAAACGATGAATTTGCTTTCTAGGACTTTTAAGAGCTAATAGAGGTATTAGCGCAAGATCCGTACAATTTGTTAATATGTATTTACGAAGAATGCTTTTTTTTCTATAAGTACTAAGAAGATTGTAGGAGTAACCAGTGTTACCAGAATCTTATTACTAAACATCCTACTTATTATAAAAAGACTGAACATTGGACGCATTGGCGCTTATCACTGAACAATTTCAGACAAATTTCATTGTGGTCACATCATTGTAACCATTTTAAACTGAATTTTGAAATGAATATATCGGAAGAGCATATTGTGAATATTTTGTTGTTTTTGATCCGGAAAAACCAGATTGGAAGTGAAGCCACTAAATAAATCCAAAATGTGTATGGAGAGGGAGTTTTCAGCGAGTCAAAGTGTCGGTTGGTATGCAAAGTTTAGAAATGGCAATTTCGATCTAAGGGGTGAACTTCGTTCGGATAGGCAGTACGTAGGTAGGCTAAACGATGAGCTCCCCTCTGTTATGGTAAGGGAACTTGCAAGAGAACTCAATATAAGTCATATGACCATCCATCTAGCAAAGATGGAAAATTCATAAAGTTGGGGAAATGGGTACCAAACCAGCTACCGCAAAATAATGTTCAGCAAAGAATTGATGGTTGCCCTGCGCTTCAGTCGCGTTATCATCAAGAACCGGATCGTTAACGAAGATGAAAAATGGGTTCTTGAAAATAATATTAAATGTCGCCAGGAATGGCTTAGTCCAGCAGACAAACCTGCACAACATCCTAGAGATGGACTTCATCCGCTCAAGGTGTCACTGTGGATGGTGAGGAAATAGTTCACTTTGAGCTAGTGCCTCATAACCAGACTATCACCGCAGAAGTCTACTGTCAACAGCTGTAGGGGTGTTTTATTCCATTAGGATAACGCTTGTCCTCATACAGCTAGAACCACCTGCACACAGTAACAGTAGTTCGGTTGGGAAAAATATGATGATTCTTTAGATTTCCACTTGCTTCGAAGTCTGCAAAACTTCCTTGACGGAAAAAATGTTGATCTCGGAATAATGCCCAAGAGGCTCTTAAGCTATTTTTTTCATCAAAGCAAACAAATTAGGTTAGGTTATGTTAGGTGAGGTTGCTGGTAGAGTTAGGGCACACTTAGACCAATCTTAGGTCCATTGTGATACCACCAGGATTATCGGGAATAAATTTTCCCTTTGGAATTTTTCCCCCGAACAAAAATTAGGTATCTTCAAAAATAGAGAAAAAATTCATCAGAAAAAAGTTAAATATCGCGACTGCGTAAAAATTTCTTCTGAATTGGAATTCACGATACCTATTTCTGTTCCGCAGAATTATTTCCTCTTTTTTGAAGATACCTAATTTTTGTCCGTGGGAAAAATTCCGAGGAAAAATTTATTCACGATAACCCTGCACATGTTTAAGAGCTGGATGTTACCGGGCACCTTAAATTATATCGGGTTGGATGTGGACTGAGAGATCTCAATGTGCCTGATGTGGCTGAGCAGGGTGACTGATTCAATCGAACCCCTAGTACTATTATACATTTCTAAGTAAGAGATCTCAATGTGTCTGATGTAGCTAAGTAGGGTGACTGATTCAGTCGAACCTATCCTGGGGACCGTGGAGGTGCTAGGGTGCGTAAGAGTATTAGGGGTGACTGATGTAATCGAACCCCTAGTACTATTATGCAATTCTGATTTACTCGAACCCTACTTATCTAGGTGAACCATGGAGGTGGCATTAAGAAGATACCTTAGAGATGGCCAGAAGTGTTGTTTAGTGAAAGAGATTGAATTGACGGATCGCGGAATACTTATGTTACAACCTGTTACACGTTTGCCCAATCATACTCTTTCAGTCTAAATTAGTGCTATTCTTACACGTTTTGCACGTACCCCTGTTTAGTAGAGCAAACAATCTAGGGTTTCACTAGATTTATGTCCTGTATCCCCTTGTGGGTCCTAGGGCCTCTACTACGCCTACGCGTTATCGTGTACAGTTTCTGGCAATGTGTCTGAGCGAAACTGGAGAAGTAAACAAGATGCCCAAATTCCCCAGCGACAATTCTATGGACTGTTAAATGTAAACAAAAGCCACAGTTTTAAAAACTACCGACATTAAAGCATGTAAAGTCAAACTTAAGTCAAATAATGTCACTGTTTCTTACAACCTTAGTCTTTAAGGTCGGGTGAGATTACTTAGTAGGGAAAACACACCACCTTATCGATGAAACAATAATCGGGATTCAAAACCTCAGTACCATTGGTCTTATCCGTAAAAAAAGACCATCTACATGCCAATTATTATTATATTTACAATTCTGACCGATGTTTAATAAGTCTTTAATGCCATATTTTGATGGGTAGCTTCTCTGAATATATTTTGAAATGTAGTACAAAACTTCAAGTCCAATACATGGGTCATTTTTTTACACTTACATTGATGTCATCGGCATAACGAAGCAGCAAATGGGATTTCCCTTATATCTTGTAATATATGTATAATCCGGAAAACGAAAATCTCCAATGATAGAGATCTTAATTTTTAAGGCAATAGTTACAACTCGCGAACAAAACAACCCCAACCATGACCGAATTCTTAACAATTGAACATTTATCGCCCAGTTCAGACAAGTTTCTAAATCTTACGATTAACGTAAAAGACTAATAAACCAGACTAGTGTATACCTTCCTATCGACATATTCCTATTTAAAAATAATATACATTATTCTTATATCTAAAAATATTTCACTCTGGTCATACTGTCAACTTTATCGTGAATCATTTCCCTCTGTCCCTACGAACGGAAAATTAGGTATCTTCGAGAAAGAGAAAAAGAAGGTCTGGAAAAAATGCGTTAAAAATTTTCCGGAATTCTCTTCCTTTGAAAATATAGTTTCTTATTTGGGGAACAAATTTCTGAAGTAAATTTATTCATGACAGGGCTGCGTACGAAAAAATTTAGGAGAGCTAACTATATAACTCTGTTCAGGCTTATCGGCTTTAGTCTTGAAAATCAATTGAAAACAAATTTCCACTGCAAAAGAGGTTAAATCCAATTGAAAATATTACGTTTCGTATTACTAAAAATTAAATCCAACCGCAAAAAGGTTAAATCCAATAACAACAAGTCTAATTTAAGTTGAAATGCTTTACGAAAAGAAAAAAAGACTAATTACCATTTTTTGGTTGATTATATCATAGTTTTATTTAGATTTTGCTATTTTTTTTATACATTTTCTTTGTTTTCTATTTGTTTTTAATTGTTATCGCATCTTTTTAGCTAAATATTTACTTTTAACTTAATTATTAATATAACTTTATGTTGCTTTTTTTCAGATTTAATTTGTTACTTTATTTAAATGTTTAGCGGGCTTGCTTTAGTACAAAAGTCTGTAAATATATTATTTGTTGGTTGCTTCTTAAATTTCGGTTGTATCATTTGTTAATAATTTTGTATTAGATTTGAATATGCTTTTGTTTTTTTTTTTTATCTTTTGTTTTGGTATCTTAACTGATCGAATCCGTGCGGTTGATGGCCGTTGTTTTCATTTATTCGTTTGTAAATATATAAATATTCGTTTTTTATTTTTAGTTTTTATATACTTTCTTTATTTCTGTGTGATATTTGAATGCAATATGATAATAATATGTAATCAAATTTCTCCTACAGATTTTCTGTGTATTTATGTTTTTATATATATAATGTATATATATATTATTTATAATTTTGGTTTATTTGTTTAGCTTTTCTTGAGAAATATAGTACTTTAATATATTGTATAAATAATTTCGTATTTTGTTTAATAAATTTAGTAACTTGAGTATAACACAAGAAAATGACGAAGAGTACTGCTTCCGTTTTTTTTTTTTAGAGAGATTTTTCTAATTAAATTAACTTAGTTATTTAATTCTAGGAATACAGTAATTGCATCGTATACATTTTTAAATTCTTTTCTTATTCATTCCATTTAAAAAAATTTTAAAATAAATATATTGAGCGGTTTTAAGTTACTGTAAAACTTATTAAAAATTAAATAAGCAAATATAAGGCAAAAGTTAAATGAAAAATTATTGAAGCTTTTCCCACTTCCGTAACCTCTACGCAGAGTTGAAAATGATCCCTTATTTCGACAGGAAGCCCTGATAGCTAGTGCCGTATTAATTATATATACATATATATAGTTTAAGATTAATTGTGTAACTTATTACCTGTTAATAAAGTTATAATAATATCCTCTCTCGACAACACAAGGTATTCTCACTCCATTTTGATTTTTTTTTTTTTATCAAAATTATACATTTGATCTATCTGAATCTGTATTATTTTTGCATTGACATATGTAGATATATTGTAATAAGATATTGACTACTTGTCATCAAAAAGGATGCAATGTATTGTACCTCCAGGAAAGCAGAGTTTAACTAAATTAGACTTAATCGTAAACCTTCCGATGTGTGCAGGTTCGAGCCACCCGAGGAAATAAAGGAAAACGAATTACATCGAATTTTTACTAACCACTGCACCAAAAAAAGGTTCCAGCCTGGTGGTACAATGGACCAGAGTCTCAGTGCTCTGGGATTTGGGTTTCCTTCAAAAACATAAAAATAAAAATCATCTGATCGAAGAAGAAAAACGCCAAACTAATTCCCCTAACTATTATAGCCGTAATGAATAATCGGATTATCTTAAAACAAAATTGGCAGCCAAATTCAAAGGATGTTTTATTTTGCACTATTTTCTTTGACAATCTACATATGAATGTCGCGTAGATCCCATGAAATAAAACTGATAAAGCGCAACTCCCTTCGCACATATATTTTTGACGAAAATTCCTCAGCTTAGTAAAGATATTTCGTAAGCTGGTTGCAAGCCGGCTCATTGTCACTCAGACAAATCTATCCGCCTAGTAGATTGTGGGACATATTACCATTCGCGAGACGAATTAAACTTCCGTCAAACATCTATTTGCTATAATGGTTTGCGAATCAAACAGGTCTTTTTCGCCTATATCAGGCAAATAAAAATGTTTAGCCACTGATTTGGGAATAGAAAACTATAAATAATGTCACGTAACTCGTTACTTTGAGCCATTTTCTAGTTTGCTAACTATAAGCCCAAGCATTTCGCGTACTACGTTCGACTTGCGAATAATTTTTCCTAAGAAAAAATGCAGATCCATATAGAAACATACACTACCTTATGTGGGTGTTCTTCTACTCTAATTAAATATGTATCATGTCCCACTTAACCTACCAGAGGTTGTCCGCGAGGAGTTCTCTCTCTTCTGCTCTGGACTTTAGTCATTGACGAACTCCTACTCGTAGAATTACATACTCGAAAAATCCGGCTACAGGGGACAAGGATATGCAGACGATATCGACATCAGTGTTAGGGTCAAATTCGAGAGCATTATCTCGAAACTAATGTAAGGTGCCCTTAATTTAATTTGGTGCAGGACCAAGGGTCTTACCACTAATCCTGCAAAAACTATACTTGTACCCTTTTCAGTAAAAGGAATCATATTCTTAAATAAATCACACTGAGAAACGTTCCTATCGACTTATCCAGTGTAGCCAAATATCTAGGAGTCATACTTGACTTAATGTTCACCTGAACAATGTTAGGTAGAAAGCGACAAGAGCGATTTTTATGTAGAACTTGGCGGCAGAAACTGGTAGTACAGTGCTATTATCAAACCCATGGTCACTTCTGCATCGTTGGCTTGGTGGCCAAAAACCATACAGATCAATGCACAGAAACTATTCAATAAAATGTATCGCCTAGCCTGTCTGGGTATTACAGGGGCAATGAAAACGTACCCCACAGTGGCAATAGGAGCAATGCTTAGTTCCTCGGCTACCTTAGATTTCGAAACTCAAAACTGGCAACTTTACAGGCCAATTGAAGATTCTAGAGTACACTCAAAACGACCCTATTCTTGAAATCCCAGATACCATGCACGAAAAATACCGGTTCTCCAGAAAATTCAAGACACTCATGGAGGAATGAAGGTCTTGTAGCATTTACACACTCTTAAATTTGGCACCCAGATGGTTCCAAATTGGAAAATGGTAGCACCGGCGCAGGGATTTATCTGCAGCAGCGCTTGGAAAACCACCAACAGTATTCTTGGCGGAAGTTCATGCAAGTGAACTCTGTGCACGAGAATGCCTGTAAAAAAGGGGCGAAGGCACCCGACAGCCAGACAGCACTAATGTCTCTCAAATCCTACACGTTAGGACCGAAACTTGTATGCGACTGTCTCAATCTAATAGAAGATTTTGCGTTGAAAAACACCGTCACTGTGGCCTGGATATCAGGACACGAAGGCTTTGAGAGCAACGAACGGGCGGACTGCCTAGCAAGAAGAGGCGTCAGCCGCCCACTATTCGGCCCTGAACCCTATTTTGGAGTAACACGGAGTAGTTAATAATAAAACAGTGGGAGGCTGATGGTCACGCTAAGTACTGGGCCAAACCCACGGGCCTAAGGGCGGCAAAAAAGTTCATTAACCTCAACAAATGTAAGGCTAAGAAGCTCCTTCAGCTCATCTAAGAAGACTTAAGGACCTTAACAGGTCGTCTGACTGGACACTGCCCACTCAGGTACCATCTGCACCAAATAGGAGTAGTTTCCCCACATTTGTTAATATCTTGCCTAACAATCTATCGGGTGGGGTAAATATCGGTCAAATGGAAGTAAAAGCTCTTTTTTATACTGATGATATTGTCATACTCGTTGATAATCCCCAAACCTTCTAGTTACAAGTAAACAGCTTTAAGCAATATTCTAATCTTTAGGTTTTGAGAACTTACATATCAAAATTGAAAATTATGATTTTCAGTTCGTCGCAGAGAAGATTATCACGGCACGGGAATTCGATTGTGTACGGGGAAACTTTACATAGAAGTTATTTAAGTGTTTACAATATGGGGGATTTCGGATTACATCTAACTTTGATCAGCTCTCTTGCGCTCATGAAAAGGCTGTAACCGGAAAATCTATCTTATGCG
Organism: Brachypalpus laphriformis; assembly: GCA_945910035.1. Lineage (NCBI taxonomy): Eukaryota > Metazoa > Arthropoda > Insecta > Diptera > Syrphidae > Brachypalpus > Brachypalpus laphriformis. Next base: position 110,250,687 of record OX246753.1, on the reverse strand, counting down.
AAGGCGTTTTTTCTCGTATAAACAAACTGAAAATGCTTCGAAATCTAGGCTTTCAATGTTACCATAAATGCATATTTGCGGTGAGATGCTTGCTTGTAAATGCGTAGAAGAATTCGAGATGGTTTAGTGTTTTTTTTCTTAAGCGCGTGTTTAGATTTCTTTTGAGAACGCTAACACATGCAATGCATATCAGGTATTATCCAAATATAGCTAAGAAACCTTAAAGCCAATGCCGACTTATTATATTATTAATAACTTTCTCTGTTATTGCCTAACACCGAAGATTGGGAAAAACTATTTCACGTATGCAAATTGTCCTCAAGTCGGCTTAGTTATAAGACTGTTTGTTTGTCATTCACAGTGAAAAAGTTATGAAAATGGATTCGTGCTACAGCTGAAGAATAAAACGACAATCGTCGAAAAACGACAAACGCCAACGACAATCAGGGTGAATATATAGATTAATACGTGAACACGAAATTTATCGTAGGTTTTTTTTTTTTAGTATTTATTATTAAAGAAAGGGATGAAACTTATATCATTCGAAAGGTATTGCGCCATAGATGTGCAGAAAAAAAAATCATTTGCGTATGTAACCGTGAGTGATACACAAATGATTTCCCCATACAAAACGCTTTAACCAATTAAATGAAAGCATTTTGATCACGCTCATGGGTGGATGAGCTTAGATCCCTTTGCCTTCCCGGGAGAATATTAAAAAAAAAAAAAAACAAAAAAAAAAAACGTATGCGTTCAAATACAAAACGATGTTTCTCTCGCTGTTTGTTTATTTCCCCTCGGTCGAATTTCAATCACACGTGATGTGATACTAGTTATATTTAAAGTGAATCGCGATTTTAGGCCTTAATCATGTCCGTCATAATTAAAATGAAGTTGAAAATACTTTTCACTGTATATCAATCTGCCAATCCTTTTGAAAGTACGTAGCCTTTTCTTTTAAATGATGTTCTCTCGTTGGAGGGAGCCAAATTAATACTCAATAGAAACCGTGACTGGAAACTTACATATGAGGCGGTTAAAGTCACAGTGGTGTAAGTCATATTTAGCTCATGTTAAGAACTTGAGATTTACACCACTGGCTGTAACTTACAACATACGAGTATCAGTTATTCCTTATCTATCAAACTTGTGCTACCGTCTGTCGACAGCGTAATGCAATTTTAACTTACTTCACATTATCATACAACAGTTTGGCATGTGTAGTATCATTTCTGGACTTACACCAACATTTTTGAGAAGTAACTTACACAACTATAACTTTAACCGCCTCATATATCTGAGTCAGTTCAAATCAAAATTTAACACATACTCGTACCTCGATAAAGAATACCAAGTTTTGCAAAATTGTCAGAATGAATATTCAACATTTTAACGAATTTGCTTTATTTTTAGGACTGAATTATTCACTAACGAACAACAAATCCATAGGAGGATGCAGTAAGTGTAACGTAGTCGTGTACTTAATTAATTATTCATTTTCGCCTTGCGTTGGTTCATAACATTGGTAGGTTATTGGAATCTATGCAAGATGTCTACTAATCGCACAATTTTGTAAAACATGGTGACTTAATCAGATTTAATCCTTTCGGTAGTTCTGTACTTCTCAAAATATTTCAATCGCGATTGCAGAAACTAAACATCGTCTACGAGTAGCTAACCATAACAGAGCGAGTTAATAAAGCAGCAAACTTTCCTAACGTTTACACTAAAATTTTGAGACCGTTCCGTATTAGGTATTAAAAACTTCCTTAGTATAAACCTTTTCTTATTCAAGAAGTATTGGACCATTGGGGTCCCTTTACTTCAGATGACGTCAGATAGTAGATGTGGATAAAAGTGTCATCGTCCTACAGGCGAGTTATTCTGAGCGATGCAGTTGCCCATCTCATTTTTCTAGTCACGATTCAGAGGTTTGAGAAACATTGGGGAAACCTGACCTAAAACATTTAGCAAAACCTCTTTTCGATTTATGGCTTACCATCACAGAATAGGTATTTCAGGCCTGTGGTGAGTTGCAGTCTGGATACATCCGTGTGCCAGGAGAACTGACACACGAAAAGTTCATTTTTGAAGCACTACTTGGGACGTACATTTTTGTAAATAGCGGCTTATTTACATAGGTTTTTTTTTAACAAGAACCAATCAGCATTTCAATCATTAAACAGGTTCACCAGAATCATATCACTTCAAAGCCGATTACGAGTATCTGAAGTCACTGACTGTACTTTACCTAGCCTAGACATTTACACATATGTAGGTAATACATACATATGTACATATTGTACCATGGAACATCTGGACTTATAGAATCTTGTATTATTCTTTGAAGGTTTTGTGGTCAGCTTGAGTTAGACCCATATTAGATTTGACTTGAGCGGTGAAGAATGATACAGTGATGGAGATTTGCGAATTAAATAAAAAAAAGTTACCAATTAGTTAACAGACAAATTTACGCCATTTAGCCACTGGCTTAAAAAAACACTATAATGAAATTCCATATACTTATAATACATTAAGTGTAAAAGGTACCCGGAATTTATCATTTAAAAGACGCGCATACAAGATATCACCACAGTTTTTATTCTGTAAGTTGGTACTCCATGAAACGCATCATAACTGGTGACGAGACATGGGTTTAAGAGTACGATAGGCAAACAATCCAACAGTCTTCGGAATGACGGCTCGAAACTCCAAAAAAAAAAAACCGCGTCAAATCGAAAATTAAGATCATTCTGACTGTTTTCATTGATTACCGTGGGGTGGTGTACTTCGAATTCCTTCCAGAACAGAGGGGCGAACAGTGCATATGCAATACGTCATGAGACGTAGCAAAAGAAGTTGCGAGGAGATGCGACAGGAGGACCGTCTACAGAATCACCAATGAGCTGACAGGTGGTCGCAGCTCCAGCCAACACCCAGTGAAAAGCCTAGACGGCTCCTTGCTCATTTCGGATGAGGACCAGCTCAAGAGATGAAAGGAGCATTTTGCGGTTTGAACCGCGTATTCGCTAGCGATGTGCTCCCAAATCAGACTAAGATGCCCGAGGTGAGAAGTTTCCGAATACGCACCACGACTCCCAGCAATGATGAGATTACTACCGCGATCAAGGCACTCAAAACCAACAAGGCGGTAGGACTTGACGGTATTCCAGCAGAGTTCTTACGAGTAGCGCCAACAGCGCTTCCACTTATAGAGAGAGCTTGGGAAGCTGAGAGCTTTCCTAACGAGTGGAAAAAGAGAATGATCGTCAAGCTTCCTAAGAAAGAAAATTGAACGGAGTGCGGAAATTGGAGGGGTATCTGCGTGCTGCTTGCTGTAGCTAAGATAATAGCTAAAATCATCCTGGAGCGAATCAAACATCTCGAAGACACACTCGATGCCGAACAAGAAGGTTTCCGCTCTGGATCCTCCTGTGCCGACCCTGCGAATTATCATCGAACAGTGTGTTGAATATCGATCACCACTCTACCTCCTGTTCATCGATTTTGAGAAGGCATTCGATAGTGTCAACAGGGAGTTTAATTGGCGTGCCTTACGCAGGAGAGGCATTCCCGATAAACTAATTGCTATTATCAAAGCTACATATGAAGGCTCCAAATATCACGTTCTGCACATAGCAAGGTTGTCTGAGGAATTTGAGATTCAAAGTGGGGTAAGACAAGGCTGCATCCTTTCACCAATATTATTCCTATTAATGATTAGCGATGTGCTTCATGCAGCTTTGTCGACGGGAAACGGAGGAATCCGATGGACTCTTACATCTCAACTGAAACATCTTGACTACGCTGACGATGTATGCTTACTCTCCCACAGAATTATGGACCTCCACCAAATGACTGCAGATGTGGAGAGGGAGGCAGGCGTCGCGTCGTCGGGCTGAAAACTAATACGACAAAAACTAAAATTATCAGCCTTGGAACAAACTCATCGGTCCAAATATGCATTGCTGGACAACCGGTAGAGAGAGTAGACGATTTCCAGTATCTTAGGAGTATTGTCTCGACCGATGGTGGAACCGAACTGGATATAGCCAACAGGATCGCCAAAGCAAAGTCCGCGTTCGGGATGTTGTCCAAAATATGGCGAAGCAATGCAATCAGTTTGAGCACCAAAATAAGACTGTTCCGCTCCAACGTTGAATCCGTGCTGTTATGTGGATGCAGCACGTGGAGAGTGACCACTACTATCACCAGGAAACTGCAAACGTTCTTTCATAGGTGCGTGCGCAATATCTTAAGGATTTTCTGACCCAATCGTATCTCCAACGAATACCTTTACGAGATAACGGGTCAGGAACCAATAGGTGGAAGTGGCAGTGGATTGGTCACACGTTCCGTAAGGGTGACAGTTCCATATCGAACCATGCTATGCAATGGAACCCTTTAACTCAGGATGGCAGAAGATCTGGCGGGTCGAAGAGAATATGGCGCAGAGCAGTCGAGAAGGAGGCACGGCAGTTGGGGAGAACTCAGACACATTGGCAGACTGACCGTACACGATGACTCGTAGGCGTAGTAGAGGTCCTAGGACCCACAAGGGGATACAGGACATAAGTAAAAGTAAGTACGTCAAGAGACGAATATCCGTTGGAAACGGCCAGATTTGTGGAAGGATAATTCGCGGATTTTGTACCATCGAACAAATCTATCGTTGTGCAAGAGGTTTTGGCCAAAAACTAAACGAATGCCATTGACCAAACACCGTACTCGCCTGATATGGCCCCGTGTGACTTTTTCTGTTCCGGTGGTAAAATTATCATTTCTGGGAAGACGTTGTGAGTTAATTGAGGCTATAGGACCTGAAGGTCATACCTCAATTAGTCTTAGAAAAACGTATGCATTGGACTCGATGGGGCCTACTTTGAAGGCGACAAAATAAATTTACTAGTACATATATGAATAAGTAATTTGGTTGTGTTTTATTAAACGATTTCGGGTACTTTTTACACAGAATTTATAGTCTAATCTTTCATTTTTATAGCGAAGGATTTAGTGACATTTTATTAAAAGCTTTTAATACCTAGAAAAACAATGTAACAAAATTTAAATTTTAAGTTATGCAAGTAATAGCTGAAGCGATATCTTCGCCTAGCAACAACGTTACAAATCTGCGAAGCCAGTCTCTACAATACAGACGCAGACGGTTGTGATAGTGGTTTACCGGAAAGTATATAACTATTTGTTTTACTTAATGTAATACTGTGTGACTTTTCTTCTGTTTGGCATATAAACATTATTGTATTATAACGTTTATTAGACTTGTGCCATTGTTCGCTCCCCAGTCTGCCATCAAGTGATCGTATGATTTTGAGTCATGTATGGCATAAGTTTGATAAAAACATAGCCAAAGATGCAAGAACAGTGACACAGCTAAAAAGATAATCGTTCCTGGAAGCCTTAACTGATGCGTGCTGACAGAATCATAGGATTTATATTTAAGAAACATTATGAACTCATTTGTACCGAAACATCATCATTTTAAGTACATTACCTACTCATTTCTCTCGCTCCTTGAAATTTGTATTTTTGAATTGTGACACTATTCTTTTATGGATGCCATATCTGTTATAAAATTACCATACTAGTTTTCCTCAAGGAAATACGTGAAACTATTAGATTTGATTTGTTTGCTGATTTCGAGACTACAGCGCTATTAAAAGCTTTTTTTTAAACTATGTTTATGTTAAAGCAAGTTAGTTTTTCAATATCATTTGAACTATGAGAAAAATACAGAAGCTTATAGCAGAATAGCGATAGTTATAAAATGATTGATTGTAAAACGTTTAACCATGATTTGTTAATAATTGCGATAAAGCAATATATTATATCTAAAAGAGAGGACATACATTCTATAGGAAATGTTCTTTGATGTTTTTTTTTTATATTAAATTATTTATTAATAGATATACTAGTTTCTGTTTACATGGCAATATTTCCGGTTCCACAAAACCAATACATACAATTTGAACTTGGCAGTAATAAATCAATTTATTGTACAAAATCTGGAACCATGAACTGGCATCCAATGTTACGTATAACTGTCGCCTGTGAAACGAAAACAGAAAGAAAAAAAAATAACGAAATGTTTAGTTTAATGTAGTTTCACTGCTTGGCCTAATGTCGCTTTTATTTTGAAATTTACAATAATTACTGTTCTAGTATAAAATCTAAATCTAATAGAATCTTTGTGCAAATGCAGTCAAAACAGAAGTCGTTAAGAACAAACGAGATCTATGCAGTAATAGCATCACAATCAGACTATTAAACGGCGACGACAATCAATATGGATACCTGAACTCAAGTCGAACAACGCCGCTGGCACTGATAGCCTAGCTGCCGTGCAAAGCAGCGAAAGTCGGACTTGGTTCGGGATATATATTTTACCAATTTACGAGTATAGTAATGTCTCACTAATTCGAATTAATTATTGCAAGAGGTTCTTCGGGTTATCGAATAATTTAGATTGAAGATCAGGCCTTGAAGTAAATGAGGACAAAACCAAGTAATAATCACCAACCAACAAAAATCGACCTGCCCGAAATGTAGGACAGAATGCCAGTCACTGATGATGACTTTAACTTCAAGGTGGTCAAGGAGTTCACCTACCTTAGTGTAAATATTAATCCCACAAACGACACATTGAGTGGAGATTCAACGAAGAATAGCCCTAGGAAACCATTGCTACTACGGTTTAGCAAAACAACTGAGCTCAAAACTCCTAACTCGATGGACTACGAGTAAATGAATGCACTACAGAACGCTAATCTTACCAGTCTTGCTAAATGGCGCCGAGTGCTGGACGGTAAATAAGAAAGCTGAGCTAATATTGAACTTTTTCGAAAGAAAAATACTTCGTAGGATATTAGGTTCCGTGTGCGAATGGAGGACGAGATTGAACCACGAACTTTATCAGCTGTATCAAGATGTGGATGTAGTCCAAAAAGCTAAGATGCATGCAGTAGCCAATGTAGTCGATTGGCTCGGCCACATCGAGCGAATGGACAACAATGGTCCATCCAAGAGAATCTTCGAGTCACAACCCATAGATTTGAGACGATAAAAACCACCAAACCTCCGGTATAAAGATCAAGTAATCGTGGATGCCAGAAAACTTGGTCTGCGTAACTGGAAGCATCGTTCCCGGGATCGATGAGGATGGAAGGATGCCGTGTCGGGAGCCCATTAAGTAAGTAAGAATACATAGCATTGATGGGTGAAAAAATTGGCATGAAAACCGTACATGAATTACACATAAGAATATTATTTTATGTAGTAGATTAAAAAAATATGTTAAAGTCATAAGATTCAGTTTCACTGCTTTCTATTCTTCGTACAGTATTTTCAAGATCACCACCATGTCCAATTGAAATCTATTTGCATACATATATCAGTTATTCTCGATTCTAACTTCATGAGAATTAACTTCACCTCAAGTGGGAAATAAATGCATTTTTATAATGTGAAGTTATTTCCCACTTACTGTGAGAAATAATTTAGCCAGAAATCGTGTAAAGTTATTTCCCACCATTATAAAGTACTCAAATACACAGAAAAACTTTCCCGGTTTAAAGGATTTTACCTTTTGCTCCGTAGAGCTTAGCCGCTCACACAAATTCGTCGTTTTTCTAAGGGTAAGTCCTTGTTATCTGGCAAGCGTCTATATCTTAATAGTACTTGGGTGGGACGCTTCGCGGGTTAAAAGGATTTCAGACTACGGGACATTCTTTGACTCAAACACCTGACGACCTTCGGCCTCATATGCAAGTATTCAGGGCGGCGCCGCGGCGTGTAATCTACGAGTATAACTTGAGGTGAAGTTAATTCCCGTGAAGTTATTTCCCTACACTAATTGACCCTTTATTCGCTACGGCTTCTCCTAGTTTTGTTCTTATTTGTAGACATACCCATTCATTTACATTCACATGTCAGGAAAACAAGTAGTTCCATATAAACATGCCTTCGAATTCATACAATCTAATGTATTGTATTTAAAACCAAGGAAAATTACAAGCGATTTTCAAACGGAAATGTATTTTTGCTTCATTCTAAATTCATTCTTAAATAATTGAATGTCCAAGGAAAATTTTTGCACTTAACATTGACTTCAATGGACTTTCAAAAGTTCAATAAAGTCTAAATCTGAGTTTTGCACTTTACTTCATTGGACTATGACACCCAAGTTATCATCAACGAAAGGAAGATTATTATCCTCAGGGGCTTGGTGGTTACTGCGTCAGATTACTTTTATTGACAGTCCCACTCTCGTGACTGTCATGAGCAAGGTTTTCAAATAAAAAAAAATTGTCATTCGGATACGGCAAGAAACTGTAAGCCCCTTACATTCGTGCAAAAAATATAGCACATCCAACGCGAATGACTGCGACGAGCTGGCTCATATATTCTTCATAATTAATTTTATTTCTTACAACTTGTATCTGACCTTGTTATTCGGGTATTATTTTGACAGTAAAAACTATCATTTTTTTAACATCACTGAGATGATATTAAGGGTTATCGCGAATAAATTTTCCCTCGGAATTTTTCCCCCGAACAAAAATTAAGTATCTTCAAAAATAGGGAAACAATTCATCGGGGACAAATTAAGTATCACGATTACGTTGAAAATGCTCCTGAATTGCAATTCATGATACCTATTTATTTTCCGCGGATTTATTTCCTCTATTTTTAAGGTACCTAATTTTTGTTCGGGGGAGAAATTCCGAGGGAAATTTTATTCACGATAACCCTGATTAGCTTTCATTGCATACTCCATGGGTGGCGTCGAAAGTTGTTGCGGAGAAGTCGAATTTTTTCGTATTCGGATTTGATTCACAGCATATTTCTCGACCATTTGTTAGATCACTCTAGGTTAAATGGCACGATATTCCGATTAAATGTGGTTCGGATAAGGAGACATTACTGTTACATTACAAGATCCTCTCTCGAACAACTAGGATATGTAATTCTGAATAATTCGTTAATCATCCAAGTTCTTAACTGTGGCGGATAGGCATTAAAAATGTGGATACTTTGAATAAGGATAAGTGAATCTTACGTACAGTTTATAATAATTGCAAATGAAATGCTTTGCGTTGCTCCGAGAACACGTACACACCGTACTTCTTAGATGACACATTCAGGGTTATCATGAATAAATTTTCCCTCTGAATTTTTCAGTCGAACAAGAATTAGATATCTTCAAAAAAAGGGAAATAAGTCATCGGGGAATAAATATTATAGATATTGCGATTGCGTTGAATATTCTCTTGAATTGTCATTCATGATACTTATTTCTTTTCCGTGGAAATATTTCCTCTTTTTTTCAAGATATCTAATTTTTGTTCGGGGGAAAAATTCCGACGGAAAATTTATTCACGATAACCCTGATTTTTTCTCAGCAGTATATCGCAATAATACGAGTATTATGGTACATGTTGTATGTGAACCTGGTGGGAACTGAACGTGGAATCGATATATGATTGAAGAAAAGCTTGGAAAAACACACGCGTTTATTTAAATTTGAATGATGTTGCATTTTTAATATTCTTTTCTCTGATCCTCTGTCCCTTTATCGGTATTAGGGCAACAAAACGCGCCATCGTGTTCGGTTCCTGGCGATGTGTTTCTGCTCCAACCAGCTCTTTCCCAGTTTACAATTTTTAATATTAAACAATAAGTAAATTATTCCAGCAAAATTGCATAAGAATATATAAGCATTCTCCATTTACAGATTGTTTTTATTTGGAATAGGTTAGGTAAGGTCATCGATAGGATTCTATTGAACCACGAGGCGAACCATCCTCTACTCTCAGTTTCCCTTTTTTAATAATATTCCGATCGGCAATATGCCGATTCTTCTGCGAAGAATTATTCACCTACTTTCGTGCTAATGATAATGTAGGGCATTTGTATAGCAGGTAAAAAGATGATTATTCCTCCTCTTCGTTCATACAGCTGTGACAGAAATCATTGGCCGGAATTCTTAGCATCACGGGATGGATGCTTAATGCACAATGACTCATTAGCCCATTCGCGCACACTTACTGCAATTACAGTGTTTCGGGTTGCGATTCGTGGTGCACTGTTGCTAATGTAGTACACTTTTTTTTAATTTTCTCTTTCCGGTTCTTTGGTTCTCTACTTCATATTAAATTAGCGCTATTGGTATTGATTTAGTTATTTTCTTTAATATACACTATGCCAAATAAAATTTATCTTCATATTTTGGTCAGTAACGGTATTTTATATGTGACGCTCTTTATCTTTATTTTTTCTACATCCGTAATGTATGTGTCACCCCTGCAATAGCAGTGGAAAATTACATTAAACGTATGGTATGCACATATAATTGCGCGGGGGAAAAACGTTTCAAAGGCTATATTCGTGTTCGGTCTGCCTTGCATGGTTGCATGTATCAGGATTGTGCCAGCCCTCATTAACCTTTTGTCAGACATTAGGTTAGTTATAACAGGCTTTGTCTATTGTTCTATCTTCACCAAATTTCTACCGATTTCACTTGTTTTTCTTTTGATGGAACACAAATTACCAAATGCCTAGATTCTTTGAATACTATGGAAACTTTGGCCTCACGCTTTCCTTTTTTGTAATGTTCTGAATTTTTCTCATAAAATATGTGTAACTAAGTTAGAAGGTTTTAAGTGAACTTTAATATAAAAAAAAAGCCAAGCAACTAACAAAATTATAATTTTCTTAAACCAAATCGGTTGTTACGCACACCTCTATCCGTATAACATCCACTCCTAAATACGGCTTATATTACATGAAAGTCACTTCGCTATTAAACGAACCACACAGGCGGATCAGTAGAAATATGGTGAAGTGGGAGGGTTATGACCCCTTGTTTTTGGATCGTAACCTCGCCGAAGAAGTCACTTCGCTATTAAACCAAAAATGAGTTAGTTCATTAAACACCTTCTAGCTTATAAAACTTATATTTTTGGTATTGACTTGTTGCATAAAATTTATTGCTTTTACTACTGTTCGTGATATTATTATTTAAAATATCCTAGTTAGGTCACATCACAGGTTGCACAAGGCTGACCCGTATTCTGGGAACAACTTCTTCTTCTTCTTCCTTTTATCAGCGAGGTTATGATCCGAAAACAAGGGATCACAACCCTCCCACTTCACCGCCTAGTTTAGGAGATATCAAGGTTTTAAAATTAATTTTTTTCCTATGGAAATTCTTCTAGGTGTTGCCTAAAGTGGCGCGCTTTGCGCGATTCATTTATTTACACTCCGCTTTCCGGAGGGGTGCCGCTCATGCGACTTCGTCGCTCCACTAAGCGTGTGTCAACAACTGTCAGGCAGGCGCCTGAGGCTAAGGTTTCCAGAACGCCAATTCAATCCACTCGGTGTGTTAGTGGAGTCCCACTGAAGCAGGTGGATAAGTTTAAGTATCTCGGAGATTTATACACGAGTGATGGAAAGACCATAGCCGAGTAATCCTGTAGAATTGGTCAGACTGGATCAATTTTGAGAGAGCTTGGTCAATCTGTTAAGAAATGCCGAACCTAGTGTTCAAGCTTAATTATCGGTTTTTAACTCGATGTATGTTCAACTCTCACCTATGGTCATGAAATTTGGGTAGTGACCGAAAGTATAAGATCGCGGATACAAGCAGCCGAAATGAGGTTCTTTCGCGGTGTTGCTGGAATAACTCATAGGGATCGAGTGCGCAACACGAGAGTACGCGAGGCGCTCAATGCTAAGCAGCTACTTCTGCGAACGGAACGATCTATGCTTCCATGGTTTGGGCACGTAGTGCCTATGACCCCAGACCGGCTTCCAAGACGTGTCATGATTGCCGTGCCATCAGGTAGACGACCTCTCGGTAGGCCTAGAAATAGATGGTTGTATCAAGTCCGACATCTTTTCTGGAGCCGTCTAGGGATTTCTCCTGATGAGTTTGAGTCAATGATGGAGGAACGAGAAGGATGGAGAGTCTACCTGAGCATCTTACTCTCGCGACCCGCATGAAGAATTAGCGGACCATCGAACATGTATGTATGTAAAAATGCATTTAGCTCCTTCAGCGATTTTTCTTCGTTTTTTTCTTTTTTTTCGAAGTGGTAATTTTAGCTTCTGGAATAGAAAATAGTCAGCTCAAGTTTTGGCCAAAAACCCCATGCACAAGGATGGCTTTGTGCGATGGTGCATTATCGTAGTGCAAAATCCATGAATTGTCCTTTCATAAATCTTCCCGTTTTCAACGGATAATCTCGCGCAAACGCCTCAAGACGTATTCCTTGTGCACTGTTCGTCCCTCTGGAATGAATTCGGAGAATACCACACCACGATAATCAAAGAAAACAGTCACATTGACGTTGATTTTCGAGTGACGACTGTGTTTTTTTGGAGTTTCGGCTCGATTTCAAAGCACCATTCTACAGACTGTTGGCTTGTTTGTACATCGTACTCGTAAACTCATGTCTAACCACCAGTTAAGATGCATTTCATGAAGGTGGGGTCCCTAGAATCTCAGGAAATCATGTCTTCAGCGACCTGCTTTCGATGCTCTTTTTGGACAAAAATCGGAAAGCACTCAAAAGCATGAATAACTAAAACAACTACTGTCAACACACTGGCAAATACGGACTTATTCCGAGGATAGAATCGCGGATAAATAGAAGCCATGGAGAGGTAAACTACCAACTTGCGCAATTTCTATCAGGCCATGGTGGGTATCGCCGATACCTTTACGCTTTAGACTCGGCGACTCGCCAGAATGCCCAGTATGTCCCGGATGCGACGAAGATCCGGAACATATTGCTTTTAACTGCCCAAGGTCCCACAAGAAAAAACGGAGACTGGAAAGTGAATTAAATGCCACACTTGATGCTAAAATCGGTGGTTAATTGAGAACCTACCCAGTAATACCTGACCGTTGTCCCGCGGGGCAAGGTCTGATCTAGCGGAGGTTAGATATTTAATCAATAAGAATTTGACATTATCATGTAACTTAGAACGCGGTGCCTATGAAAGGTTCCCGCTCCGCTAAAAAAAAAAAAAAAAAAAAAACACTGAGTGATAGTGATCAACATTTGAGTACAATTTTGTTTTAGAAACATCCTTATACCTTTCCTGGATATGGAAAAGTTATTATTTTTTAAACTAGTGCAAATGATTCCGAACATTTTTTAAATTACTCTGAAAGTTGACAAATGAAAACGAAAACCGCCGAAAAATTATGAACGTTAAGACGAGTCGGTTGCAATACCTATCGATGACACTCTTAATTTTGTTCTTTGTTAATCCTATGAAAACCTAAAATTAAATTATAGTTCCATACTTAAAATAATTCCAGTTCTTCCTTAGATCATAATTGGGCGCAGTACAAGAATTTGTTTATTTGAATGTATAGAATGTAGGATGTATAGCAGAGAAAATCGCATAAGTCCCTCCAAAAGGGCAGGTTGTTGCAAAAACAGAAATTTAATCGATTGGCAGATATTGATATTCATATAAATATTTTTTGTTCAATAACACTAGTTAAGAAGCTTTTTGCTCCTACGTTCGAGATAACGATTCAGAAGAAACAAAACTCCGAATATTATGCATGTGAATAAATGGGACACAAAAACCTCGCCCAATCTTACTAAAATATTTCTGGTTCTAATGTATTTAGATTTAAACTTAAAAAAGAAAAGAAATAATTAAAACTCCTAACATATATAAATTTTCCTCCAAAACCTAATCATATACATAGAGAAGCATACGTTTTCGCCATTTTCTGATTATATGCATTGCCAAAAAGTATAATTAGTTTAAATGATGTATAGTTTGCTTTTCTTTTTCAATTTGTATTTTTAATTTTTTTGTTTTTTCTTGTTTTTAACATATTCCTTAACACTTTTTTTTTGTATTATTTTGTCTGCTTACTGTGTCTTGCTGCTTGCCTTTTTCTTATAGTTAATTGTTAATTATTAGAAGTATGTTTTTCTTTATAGTAAGACCATGCCTCAAATGAATTTCTTCGATTCGATTATGATAAAGTCGCACGCACAGTTGCGATTTTCGAGGATAGTTTTATTTTTTTTCATTTTTTCGTTATTTAATAATTAATTTACTTGCCATTGCTCACCCACAGTTTCTTTGTTTGAGACTAAAAATACATTTAAATACTAATTTCTAAAATTAAGTTTTAAAATATTTCCTTTTATTTACTTTCTTGGATGCTTGTTTGTTTTTTTTTTTTTTTTTTTTTTTTCATTTATTACGCGTTATAAATAAATAATATTACTCGTACATATTTGGTATTTTTTTTGCAGGTTTTTTTTTTTTTTTATTTTATGTTTTTTTTATAAATACTTTTTTTACAAACTTAAAAATCTAATTTATTAAAGTAGTTTTTGTTTTCTTTATATATATATAAATTAAAATAATAACAGCTCAATACATATTGAGTTTTATTGATGTTATTATTATTATAAGAGCCATTTTGTATTGTTTTTTTTCTATCGTTTGTCCTTTATTTACTAACGACAATAATGAACGAAGGTGAGGGGTCGAATCTTTCACCTTTAAATGCATAATTGCTCAATTTTATTTATTTTCTTTTAAATTTAGCAATATTATTTGTTTTGCTTTGTTTTGTTGGGTAAAATTATCAATATATGTACTGGTTTCAATGTCATATTATTTACTTTGGGTAAAACAAAATACTTTTTATTTGTTACATATTTTGCTACATATAAAAGAATATACATAATATATATGTCTACATATACATGTATGTATGTATATACATATTTTTGGAATCTTTTTGTTGCCTGATGTTGGTTAGTTTTATATAAGTTCTGCTTTGTGGCCTCGAATAAATAATTAAAAAAAATATTCTATGACTTTTTGTTTTGAATGTATGTATAAGAAATTATTTAATGTTATGACAAATATTTATATATAAATTTAAATATATATATATATGTGTGTATATGTATATTAACTTGGAGAATTTAGACCAAATGATGAGCTTTTGAATCTGGTCCTGTTCCTGATGTCGCTGAAGTTGATGATGAACCTGAGGAAGCTGTTGATGATGATAACGAAGATGAAATGCTAATATGTTCCCGAGGCACTACCGGTCATCGGCGATCGTCTTTAGATTTTACAATAAATAGTATTTATTTTATATAGTATGAATAAAATTATTTTTTTATTTTTTATTTTATTTACATTAATTTACGATTAATTATTTGTTTCAATTGCAAAAGAAAGAAAAATAACAATTATTGAAATTGGATTTCATTTTTTTTATGTTTCAATTTATACAAAACAAACAAAATAACTAGATTAACTACAAAATTAACGTCAACACAAAGAAACTGAAATTGTGGTTCCAACAAATTAACAAAGTAACATTTGCAATAAGATTTAAAAAAATAAAAACAAAAGAACAAAACTAAGCAGTAAATTGAACTTTTATTTTGAACTGGAGTGCTAGTGAGTTAAGAAAAAAATAAATCTATCAAACAAATATAGCATCTTGGAGTTCCAAATCATAGAGACAGCAAATTAGACAAGTCAAATCACAGATTCTAGAAGGACCGAATAGAAACTAGTTACAACGGACTATTAACCTATTATAGACTTACTAGGAGAAATTTACGGGCTGTTTGTTATTTTTAAATAAATATTAAAGATATGCGAGGGCAGGGTAGGGGGACTAGCACAGAAATGGCTTTGCTATTGATGAAATTTTTGTGAAGTTGGTAAACATGTTACAATAACGAACGATCAAGTTTGCAAGTAGTTTTCTTCAGACGACTTTTTAAGGTAGACGCTTTGTGTGTGTTTCGTTGAAATGGATAAACTGGAATATCGTGTTGTCATAAAATTCTTCGTTTTGGATGGTTTATCGTCAACGGAAATCCTTCCAAAGATGCACTTTATCGGAATCTGCCCAATTTCAAAGACAATAAGACGGAACTCATTGGGAAAAAGGCATGGTCGCCGAAAATGAAGTCATCCTTATCCTGAATGGTCAAGATTGGAATGTCCTGTATAGCTACCTGAAAACCGCCTCGAAATACCGACGACAAGTACTTAATGAATCAATATAGTATACCAAATGAACAGAGAAGGGTGGATGCACAGATGTCATCTACAAAATAGGCTGCCTTGGGAATGACAATGAAAACTGTGACCTATGCTACGTTGGTACAACGAAACAGTTCCTAAAACAGCGGATGTCCAATCACAAGTCAGACATAAGAAACAACAGTGCCAATACGACAGCCCTTGCGAGCCACAGCATCGAGAATAGCCACACACCAGACTTCGAAAATGTAGAGGTCCTGCAGACGGAAAAACATACATCGAAGCGCGACACTCTCGAAACGTTACATATTTTGAACAGCATGAACCGGAAGCAGGACACACAAAATATCTCCTCTATATATCTGTGGCAACAAGGCATAACAGCATAAGTATACTTATGCCGTTATTGAAATATTTTTTGTTTTTTATTTTTTATATAGTATTCTCTCAGGAAAGGCGAACCTATAACGCTGAAACATTGCCTCGATATGTCTGGAATTCATTATCTGAAGCGGTTACTGAATTAGCAGGGAAATGAGACGATAAAGACATCTTTAAATACGTTTTTTGGAATGTGTAAAGGCACTTATGCTGTTTTTCCTTTTTGCCACAGATATTGCTCTCTCGTTTCTGCAAAGTTTTAATTTTTAAGTTTTTAAATGTACTAGCCGTTATTAAGTGACTAAACTTCATCTGAAGTGTTCTTTTTTTGTTTTTGTCAGAAATTGTTTAATTTATTTCTTTTGTTTCCTGTTTTCTTACACAACTGTTTTTAATTGTCCATTTTATTACTCATCAATGTAAGTTCGTTTTTAATAAAAAATAATGTAAACCATTTTGTTAAATTTCTCTCCATATGTATTAACTTTCTCACGAATAAAGATCTCCTGAAGAAGGCAGCAATCCCTGCCGAAACGTTGGGAAAACATAATGAAATGAATCTGTTTCATTAAATAACATATGTGACCAAAGAGGCCGAAAACAAGGAATCTATCTCTTGTACATTTTTATAGTATATCACGAATTGGTCAAATAATTCATACACAATTATCTCTCTTTTCGGCTGACGGAAATTGTGAACTATTTTTGTAAAACACAATTCTTCTTCTCCTTCTTCCTTTTTCGTCGAGGTTATAATCCGAAAAACAAGGGATTATAACGCTCTCACTTTACCACATTTTTACTGATCCGCCTGTGGGGTTCGCCTATTTGACCTCAGAAAATATCGGCAGTCATGCCGATTTTGGATCACTCGGTTACTGAGGCCGATGAAATGCCGATGTCGTCGCATTTGTGTGATCCAGGCGTTTATAGGCCTACTCTCCTGCCTCGCGATGTCTTTGGAATGTTCATTGATATTACCTTTTTAACAGGGTTCAAATGATCTCTTCTTTGAACATGGCAATACCAGCTGAGCCGGTCGCGCTCTATCTTTTTTACGGTGGTTTCCTTGACGTAAAATTAAAACACAATTCTTAAATAAAAATATAAAATATTAGAAGAAAGAAATCTGGGTGCCGAAAACGAATTCCTCAATAAATGTTTGCACCGCTTTAAAGACGTGGGTTCACCACTGGACACCAAAAACG
This sequence comes from Brachypalpus laphriformis, assembly GCA_945910035.1. NCBI lineage: Eukaryota > Metazoa > Arthropoda > Insecta > Diptera > Syrphidae > Brachypalpus > Brachypalpus laphriformis. The sequence goes on along the minus strand of OX246753.1, from coordinate 110,233,018 downwards.
AAACAGCAATTAAAGCAGTGGGGGAAAGCCGGTGGCTCTGCACCAATAAAGTGAAGTGTATTTTATCTGACGGAAAGGGAATGGCCATTGTCTTCTGGAGGGATTAATTTATTGATTACCTTCAAGAGGGTTATCAATAACTGTCGAATACAACGGCAGTCTTCTGGACCAACTGGACGCAACAATTTGTGAAAAGAGCGCCCACAAAGGCGCTTTGGAAAAACTGAGAGATGTGAAGTGCGAACGAACTGAACTGTTGGAACATCTCACCTATTTTACCCACTGACTTCTACCTATTTCCAAATCTAAAGAAATTTGTAGCTGGAAAACGTTTTGAATCAAATAAAGAGGTGATCGTAGCAGCCGTTATCGTATATGGTATTTTGCAGACCTTCCAGAATCGCACGTCAGGGATAGAATCCATTCATTGGAGGAACGTTGAATAAAATGCATTTAACTAAAAATGTACTACATAGAAAAACAAATGCATTTTGGAAGTAAAAAACACTCTGCCAAGCCAAAAACTTTTCACCTTGCCCTCGTAAGTGAGAGCATACTTAAAACTTCGTTATTCAGTTTTTTTGCGCGCACTCGAGGGGTTACGAACACTATTAAAATGTCTTGCAAATTACGGGCGTTGAAAAGGATGTACAGAGATAGAAGGATTGGTGTAGTGGTTTGAAACTCAGATGTTATGTTTCAGAAAAACTTTGTGGGTGGTGTCCAGATAACTGGGGAGATTTATTTTGATATTTTGTCTTTGCTTCTGATTCACAGTATTTTTTCCCGACCAGCTGATTTCACAGCCATATCAATCATCCAACAGAGCGAACAATTTTTGCAGTCATATGACCAACTTACTCCCAGAGCTTTACTTTCGCAATAGTGTCCACACAAGCTTTCGCAATTGATCGGGCTGACTTTTTATATATTTCATGAGAAATAAATAAATAAATGCTTGCTGTTATCAGAATTTGAACCATGAACCATTCCATTACTAGCAAGATGAAAATAAGTAATAGAATTTCTGGGGATTCATAAGTAAATACAAGGAAATACAGGGAAGATTGCGGCATAGATCATAGATCATATATCGGTGTTTGGGGTTCTTTTATCTGTAACCAACAGTATCCAGGTATTCTTTTTTTTAGTTCAACAGTATGCTTAATAACTTTAATGACAAAGACAGATTCAAATTATACGTGGCCCCACCAACAAACAGAAATGAGACACATCAGTCTTAAGTATAGCTTGCAACCAACTTACGTTGGTTGGTACTATATGAGTACATGTTTTTTTTTTATCAAGCGTTAATGTGCCATTATTTTTTGTCATCTTAAAAAAATATGCAATTTTATAGTGTGAAGGAGAACAATGAATGATAAGCATTTGGTGAGTCATCCAGCAGCTATGGTTATTGCAAGTTTACAAATCTAAGGACAACATCAGTTCCCAGCGATTGCAAACAAATTGGTACGAACCAAAAAGTTTTTTCACGGTCCCACCTCTCGCGAGCGTCTGACAAACATCCGAGAGTATTGTTGTCACGAAAAAGCTTCTCAAATCGCCGTTCGGGTACGGCACTAAACTGTAGGTCCCTTCCATTCGTGTGAAAAATATAACGCACACAACATGAGTGGTTGCGAGAAGCTAGGCCCTGGCACTTTAAAGAGCTGTTGCGCAAAATATTTATTTATTTCTTTATTTAGCATGGAAAGCAGAGGTAGAGGTAGAGTCCCAATTCGTGCCAGATGATGATGAAAAAAATATTTTTAAAAAAAAACTTTTGTAAAATAAATTGAATATTCCTCCCCATTTTAAAAGCACCATTTACAAGCAAACATTTTCTTAAGGAAAACTATTAATTTTGGATAATTTTGGAAAATCTTTAACGTGAAATTGCATTGCATTTGAAACTGTTCAAACAGAAAACATTCAGTCTCTTTTCACCGTTGCATTGCTTGGTACCACAACGAACAGCAACGGGTAATAGGTACTGTGTGTACGTATGTAAGTAATAATATCCATCCAAAAACAGATCAAAGACAAAGGTCAGTGCAGAGATTGAAACTAATTTCTTATTTTCGCTACAGATCCTCCACCATACATATCTTATGAAGAAGTAGGCGCGCCAACAACATATGTGAGTCTCTCTTCTAAATCAATACTGAAAGGAGATCCTCACTCTATTTTATTTAAAATTATCTTTCAACACAAACATTTTTACAATCTACAACTTCAAAATATTAAGAACACGTTGTTTTTTTGGTCATAGACTATTCGAACAGCTTAGCTTCCAATAGCTTTTCCGCAGTCCGAGATTGTGAACTGGCATAATTGTAAGTGTAACTTCTATCAACCGGAAGCAAATTTTATAAAAATGCAAAAATGGTTGAAAATGTATAAAGGGTGACCAGATAGCTATGACACTTTTTCCAATTGTTATGCTTCAGCAGCTGTCAAAGTTACCAATGACATCCAGCTGTCAAAATATTCAGTAAGGTTTCCCATTTCATCATGCATCCTTTCACGCTTGACGAACGTGCGGAAATTATTAAAAAATGCATCTTCTTCTTCCTTTTTCAGCGAGGTTATGATCCAAAAATAAGGGATCATAACCCTCCCACTTTACCGCATTTCTACTGATCCGCCTATGGGGTTCGCCTTCGGAAATTATTAAAAAAATATCGAAATTCCGGCTCAGTGTAAATTAAATACACAACGTGAATTTCGTCGTGAGATCGGTCGTCATCATGGCTTCAGTGTGTAGGTAATTCGTCGCACCGTGGAAAAGTTTGAGCGTAAGTAGACTCTTTTGGACCTTAAGCCACCAACCAGACAGAGATTGGTACGAAATGAAGAAAACATAGGGGCCGTAGCGGCCAGTATCGAAGAAGACCCAGAAATGTCAATTCGGCGCCTATCAACTGAATTGGGCATCGCCAGAGAGTCAACCCGGCTTATTTTGTGGTTGGATTTAGGCCTACAACGATATATCCGAGCTGTGGTTCCAACAAGATGGCGCTCCATGCCATACAAGCGACGATACGCTCAAAGTTGTGAAGGAGAAATTTGACGACTGGGTCATCTCGATTATTTTCTCTGGGGCTACGTTAAGTCCTTAGTCTACGCTAACAAGCCAACCACTTTGGACGAACTCAAGGCCAACATTCGAGACGCTATTGCCAGAATAACGCCGTACGTATTGGACCGACTCATCAAAAATTGTACCGACCGCTTGAAACACTGTCAGCAAAGCCGAGGCGACCATTTAAATGATGTGCTATTCCACACATAATGGCATGAATGTAGCTTCAAAATAAAGCTAAAATCAATTTTATATCTCACATCTTTGTTGTTTTATTTCAATTTTTTTCCTATCGCTCTTATCTGGTCACCCTGTATATTACAGGAGAAAGCGGGTTGGATGGGAGAAAATGTTTAAAACTACATACATCATCGTGTCAAGAGAAAGAAACTGCTAGAAGAGGTGTTGACGACAAGAGCTACGCCAAATAGAAGTGTAACATACCACTTCTATAGCTGATATCAAAGGAGTAGCTACATTGTTCCGGCTACTGTTCAACTGCGAGAACTTGGACTAAACCGCAGTTTAACAGGATTCGGTTCATGTATAAGGCTGAGAAAAGTATGATCTTTGCTATGACTGCCTCAAATTTTCTAGCAAATGCTTCATTTTATTCTAATAAAATCTTAAGCAACTGCTTAATTTTATAATAATAATTGTAAAAATTTGGTTGAGCAACATGGAGTGGTAAATTAAGCATTCCTGCACATCATCTTCTATACTGTAACAAGTCTTATGTGACGCAAATTAACCACTTTGAAGCATCAACAATGTTTTTTTTTTTCACTACGAATGGGTCATTAAGTAGCTATGATAGAACTTGACAGCCGACTGCGGCAATATTAGAAAATACTGTGTTTTGTCATAGTCACAATATTACCATGAAGCGCCACACGATTCAACAACGCATCGAAATCGTTGAAACTTATTATCAAAGTTCGAGTTCTGATCGCGGCACGTTCCGCGCATTACGTACGATTTACATTTTTGGCTGAATGGCTAAATTGTCGATTTTGGAGCAATAAAAATCCAAGAGATTTTGCCAACGCCTTGCATACCGAAAAACTCACTGTTTGATGTGGATTATGGGCCAACGGCATAATCGGACCTTATTTTTCCAACGATGAGCATGGACGCGCGCTGACTGTCAACAGGGAGCGGTACCGGGCCATGACAACCGAGTTTGTTTGGCCAGAAATCGATCGCTTGGGTATTGTCGACATGTGGTTTCAACACATCGAACGAAATACTGGAGATATTAAAGGCGAAGTTTCCGGGTCGCGTAATCTCACAAAGAGCCGACGTCAATTGGCCGCCAAGATCTTGCGATTTGACGCTCTTAGCCTTTTTACTTACGGTGTTACGTTAAATCTCTGGTCTGTGCCAATAAGCCAGTAACAATTGCCGACCTTGAGGACAATGTTGTTCGCATTCGAGTCATTCGAAATTGAACCTCTCGAATGACCGCCCTCAAGCAAAGCCATGGAGGCCATTTGAAGGATATTTATTTTAAAACATAATGGTATCGAATGCCCTTTAACTTGAAAAAAAGATCAGCTATACTTCAAATACAACTTGTTTTACTTAAATTCAAAGATGTATCGCGCTTAATGGATGACCCTTTACTTAGTATAAAAGGAAGTCCCTAGAACGCGTCTGTCTGTATGACTACGCTAATCTTGAGAACCACTGAACGGATATGGATATGGTTTTAACTGTTATGTTCTGCATATCTTGGGGAAGGTTTATGTGCATAAAATTGCTCTATCAGTTATAGGTGGTCATTCAAGGTATAAGTGTCAGAAATTGGGTTCAAATCAATCAATTTTCCGTCATTAAAATGGTGACTACACAGCCCCAACTCAACAATGGCTCATTGGATTTAAAAACAAAAGAAATCGTTTTTAGTACATTCAGCCTAGATTAATTTGAGCTATAAGTCATCGTTTTGCGTTGTCTTGAAACTGAGCTATGCTAAAAATAGCCAGCAGTTATGTAGCAGTGGTTAACATTGCCAGTGTGTGTGTGTGCCCTCTTTTTAGGAGCTGAGCATTAACGGTATCGCTGTAAAAATTAAACTGTATCCGGGCGAAGTCAAGCCAGGTCACTAGTGTATGCAATATTTGTTACCGGAAAATATTTGCCAAACGTTTTAGAGCTTCTCTAACTACAAAGGTATCATTCTATTAACGTCAAAACCAAAAGATTTAATTTGTTTTTTTTTTTTTCTGTCTGCTGCAAACATTTGAAATCCAGACAAACGACCTTTTACAGTGACGACTTATATGTCCGTTTACTTCATTCGTTTCAAGTATTTTCAAAGCCCATAAAAGTGACACTAAATCGAAATGAATGAGGTGGAAATTATATCATCCTAAACACATCAACAATATATTTTCAGAAGGGAAACGCAGGTTTTTTCAATGAATTTAAAAATTTCCTGATACTATTATTAAAAATCTAGTATGTCTCAACCTTGCATAGTTATATGCCACTCTATTTCCACGAACAACCTACGAGTACTATATTATATTAGGAAATGCATATTATATTAGGAAATGCATTCTTTTAGAGAATTCATTTAAATTCTTTGGAAATATTTCTGTGGTATCTGCGAAAAGATGAGGACCACCTTGGCATCAGGCAGAGTGATCCTCATTATAATAATCAGAATTCATTTATCAATAAATTTATTTTTGAACAAACATAAATATGCAATTAAATATATTTTAACCCATTTGGGAGATTTTAAGATCTAAAATCTGTTTCTTACGACAGACAAGTGCCACGGAAAGTTGTATATAATGAACATCAAAAAAAAAAAAAAACTTAGCAAAGCGATGAGAGAAAAAAAAAAGATCTCAAATGGGTTAAATATAAGAAACATTGCCAACAACAAATTGGACAAAAAATGATCGCCAAAATATTATAACGTACAGAACTGCACAGAACAAATAACTTGAAACATACCTAAAACTTGCATTTCGGCGCACACACCCTCACAACTATTGAGAAGGAATCCCGAAAATTGGGGATGGGCTAAAAAACTGTGAAACATCATTTGACACCGGACACGATATGTAATAGATACCTATAACACAGATTAAATATCAAATTAGGAGATTTAAATGATCAAATTAAAAGTACTAGATAAATTTACAATAACAAACTTTCTATCATCACTTGGGCTAGAAGCAACAAATTTTAAAAGAATTGTGACTTATGTAATAGCTCTCTAAGCGCAACGCAATTCAAAATGCTAAATTCTGTTTAAGTAAAGTATTTTTTCGTATTTTAAAAATAAGTACAACTCAAAACTAATGACAAAAAACAAATCGGTCTTAGTTTGTAATAGAATGGAGACAATTTAACGAAACTAAAGAACCAAACAGTAATTCTAAGTTAAAAATGCAAAATTTATTTAAACTATAAAACAATAAACTCACCATGACTCTGTTGTTCTTGATGTTGTTGTTGTTGCGCCGCTGCTAACGCTGCCGCCGCTGCTGCTGCTGCTGCTGCTGCCGCTGCAGCCGGTGCTGCTGCATTACCGGCGGTATTTGTGCCTTCTTCCGTTGTTCGCTTAAAGAAATTATGTTGCAAGGCATAGTACGGTGTGACACGTGTTTTCGGATCGAAATCCAACATTCGTAGGATCATGTCTTTAAATTTTAAATAATCTAGCACCGAATGTCCTGGCTCATCTAAGCGTCTACCACCAGGACCACCTGTGTCCACGCCAAGTATATCGTGTAGTTTTCTCGAACCCGGTGGTTTGTACTTACGATGTACACTCTTTTTCAGCACATATGTACCATCGACGGCAGTCCTATCGAAGAATTTTCGTGTCTTGTGCGCTTGATCAAGCAGATACTTTGGTGGCATGCCTAAGACTTCGACAATTTTATTCATTTGATCGACCTCATTGCAACCAGAAAATAATGGTTCGCCAGTATGCATTTCGACTAATATACAGCCCAGTGACCACATATCAATGGCTAGGTCATATGGTATGCCAAGCAATACTTCCGGCGATCGATAGAAACGTGATTGAATGTATTGGTATATCTACAAAAACAACAAATGTTACATTTTGACATAATTTAAATGATTTTAGTACACTTACTCGTTGTCCCAATTGACAAGAACTACCAAAGTCGACTATTTTAATTGCCGATCGTTTTGGATTACAGAGTAAAATATTTTCGGGCTTAAGATCACAGTGTATTATATTCAGTCCTGGTGTACTCAAAAAGAGTAGAGCAGTGCACAGCTGTTGGGCGAATTTTCGCGTTAGATTTAATGAAACACCACGGAAATTCGTATTCCGTAATAGATCGTATAAATTATAGGAGAGCAATTCGAAAACTAGACATAAGTGATTGCGCCACATAAAATGCCGTTTTAGTTTAACTGAAATGAGAAAGATTCAAAATTAATTCAAGTTTACAAGAATGATTTACAAAAAAAAAAAGTATAATCAAATTAAATACGACGATACGATATTCACCCCCGATTTCTGTTGTTTTTTTGAACAGAAAAAAACACATCTTAGGGTTTAGGGTTTAGTCTTTATTTTGACCGGAACCACATTTTTTATAAAAAAAAAAAAAAAAAAATTTAATTAATCAATCAGAACTGTGTTCCTTCAAGTCCATTAACCTCAATAAAAATCATCAACCCATTGGTAATGGCGGGCCTCCACTCTAAACTGTAGGAAGTACCCTAATTAAAAGATCAAATTTTCGCGTGCAGTTATTCCATGTTTGGGAATGAAGAGATTCTCACTGAAGTAAGATCTTAAGACGAGGGTATCTTCATTTCTTTAAGGCGAATCACTTGGCGGTAGTCTGCAGAAAATGTAGTCTATCAGTCGGCCAAAACTCTACGCCACAGCTCGAGGAAAATAAAAAAATAAAAAATAAAAAATAAATATTTGGCGCAACAACTCTTTAACTGCCTGTGGCTAGCTTCTCACAACCACTCGTGTTGTGTGTGTTATACTTTTTTCACACGACTGGTAGGGACCTACAGTTTAGTGCCGTATCCGAAGGGAATTTTGCTTTCAAAAGCTTTTTCGTAACAACAATAATCTTGCATGTTTGTCAGCCGTTTGCGAGAAGTGAAACCGTGAAAAAACGTTGTTGGTGTTTTCTGGGATTTGAACATGGAACCTCACGCGCAGTGGCCCGACACACTAATTTAATATTTAAAAAAAGGACGTTTTCTTTCAAGCTGTTACTACTACTACTACTACCCACGTGCTACTGTATTTATGTAGTTCTTAAAGGGTACAGTGTTTCACAACTCAGTACTGATCAGTGATCAGTATTTCAATGCAGTATTTACGAGAACAATGACGCTCTTTTAGGTGTGAAGAAACCTGTTTAACGTGGTCATCTACTTAAGAAAACACTGCAGAAGGCCCGTTGCTCTTAGAACATTTTACTGCCGGCAAAGGTTTCTTTTTCGATTGATGGCAAACGACTAACAAAGGCCTCGTATGGGCAGCATCTCCCGATAGGTGTTGGTCCGCTAAGTAACGAGAAAGAGCCACTGCAGCCGAAAACCTAGCAGCTCTGTTAGTAAGCCCTACTCCCACCTCCTCGTGGTACCATCTGGGGATTTCTTCAGAAATTGCTAACGGGAGAGGACGAATGGCAAGCTTTCTGCGCAAAAAACAGGATAAGTGTCGGTTGGTCTGTGGCCCAGCGAGCCGCAACCGTAAAAACAAATCTTGCTCCGAAACGGAAACCAACGCCTCGGATACGGACGGATAATTTGATGACGACCTTTGGCTATCGGACACGGACAACGATTGGATTCTGGAACGTTAAGACCCTCCTGGACTCACTCAAGGAAGGGCCTTATAACGCCAGATTCCTCCAATTAGAACGCGAATTCGCAAGGTATAAAATAGACATCTTAGGGCTGAGCGAGATAAGATGGTTCGATGCTGGGGAATTCATCTCCCCAACAAAAAGCACTGTGATGCTCTACTCTGGTAAACCAGCTGGAAGTGCACAGAATTCCGGAGTAGGACTCATGCTAACTCCAGCAGCACGTAGTAGCCTCATATCCTGGAAACCCCATAGTGACCGGATATTGACGGCTAGGTTCCAGAGTAGAGTTAGGAAAATTACCATCATACAGTGTTATGCTCCGACTTTAGACGCGACTGAGGATGAAAAGGATGATTTTTATAGCCACTTAGGCGCCGCCTACAACCAAACGGGGGACATCGTAATGGTGATGGTGGATCTGGGTAGGTAGCGACAACACCATGGTTAAGCACGTGATGGGAGTTCACGGCGTGGGAGACCGTAATGATAACGGTGAGCGGTTCGTGGACTTCTGCAATACCAACCGCCTAGTCATCGGAGGTACGCTGTTTAAGCATAACACCTGCCACAACATCAGTTGGGTCTCTACTGATAGGCAACGAACATCCAACCAGATCGACCACATTGCGATCAGTCGCCGCTTTAGAAATTGTCTCCTGGACGTCCGAAACAGACGTGGAGCTGACGTCGGACTAGAACGAGATCACTATCTTATGGTAGCTCATTTACGCCTTCGTACTGCATCCGTCAACAGCAACCGCTCAAACCTACCTAACATCACCATGTTTAATATCGACAGGCTCAAGGTTCCCCAAGTGCGCCAACAGTTCAGGGACCATCTTGCCTTAGAAGCAGAAGCAATCAGCAGCATAGAGAACATGGATGACCACTGGAGTGCTGTGAAAAATGCTTTTGCGACTGGGGCACGCACGTATGTCGGTAAAAAGCAGAAACACCACCGCACATGGCTTTCAATAGACACCTGGAGACGGATCGATGAGCGTACAGCAATCAAGGCTCGGATTGCAGCGGCCTCAGCAGTAGAGAGAACCGAGCTTGAAACCCAATACCGTGCGAAGAAGAAAGAAGTGCAGCGTAGTGTGAGACGTGACAAACGTCAATATGTCAACTCACTTGCCTCAAGGGCTGAAGAAGCAGCGAGTAGGTGCGACAGTAGGACTGTTTATAGCATCACTAAGGAGCTTATCGGTGGTCGAAACTCCAAATAACATCCAGTGAAGAGTCTAGACGGTAACCTTCTGATTTCGGATGACGATCAGCTCACTAGATGGAGAGAACATTTTGCTACAGTGCTAAATCACTTAGACGATGGCGGTATGATCTCGAATTCGAATGAGCAGTTCGAAGCAACAAATTCCCGAATTCACACCGCACCTCCCAGTAAAACCGAGATAATAACAGCAATCAAGTCCCTCAAGAAGAACAAGGTGGTGGGTATTGATGGCATCCCTGCCGAGCTATTTCAAGCGGCACAAAATACATCGGCAGATTTGCTGCATCCGCTAATACGGAGAGCTTGGGATAGTGAACAATTTCCACAGGAGTGGAAAAGGGGGATGATCATTAAGCTTCCAAAGAAGGGTAACTTGATGGAGTGCGGTAACTGGAGAGGTATATGTGTTCTTTCAGCTGTAGCCAAAATAATAGCTAGAATAATTCTAGAACGAATTAAAGAACATTTAGATTCAACTCTCGATGTCGAACAGGCAGGCTTTCGCGCTGGATCCTCCTGCATCGACAACATAAACACCTTACGGATCATAATCGAACAATGCGTTGAGTATAGGTCTCCGCTACATTTACTGTTTATCGACTTCGAGAAGGCTTTCGACAGATTGAATCGAGATGCTATCTGGTTGGCCTTGCGCAGGAGAGGCATTTCAGAAAAGCTTATAGCTATTATTAAGGCTACATATGAGGGCGGCAAGTGTCACGTCGTGCACAATGGTAAGGTGTCGGAGGACTTTGAAGTCCAAAGTGGAGTACGTCAAGGGTGCATACTGTCCCCACAATTATTCTTGGTGGTTATCAGCGATGTACTCCGTGCAGCATTGACGGAAGCTAATTACGGAATTCGTTGGACGATGACATCTTACCTTAAACACCTAGATTACGCTGACGATGTTTGTCTACTTTCACATCGGATAATGGATCTTCATTTGATGGCCCAAAATCTAGAAGCAAAAAAAATCTGAGGCAAACAAAGTGGGGCTAAAAATAAACACAGCCAAAACAAAAGCCCTGAGTACTTCTAATACCCGCGCTCAACTTAACATTGCCGGAAAGCAAGTCGAGAAAGTTGATAACTTTCTATATTTAGGAAGTGTGGTCTCGGCTAATCGCGGTGGCACCGAACTGGATGTGTGCAGCAGAATCGGGAAGGCTAAAGCTGTGTTCGGAATGCTATCCAAAATCTGGAGAAGCAATGTTATTAGCTTAAGAACCAAGCTACGACTGTTCCGCTCCAACGTAGAATCAGTGCTGCTTTATGGGTGCAGTACCTGGACGGTGGACACCATTAACACTCGCAAGCTGCAAGTCTTCGTAAACAAATGCTTAAGAATCATCTTGAGGATTTTTTGGCCGAACTGCATCTCCAACGAACAACTTTATCTGAGAACGGGCCAAAAACCTATAAGCATTACCATACGAAGAAGAAAGTGGCAATGGATTGGACACACCCTACGGCGCGAAGACAACTCCATTGCTAAATATGCTATGCAGTGGAATCCGCTCACCCAGGCAGGCAGAATAGCGGGACGCGCTAGGCAAACGTGGCGCAGAACAGTTGAGGAGGAATCGAGCTCTTTAGGAATGAGTTGGAGGCAGCTCAAACGCTTTGCAGAACTCCGAACACGATGGCGCGCAGGCGTGGTTGACGCCCTATGCCCCCCGAGGGGTTAAAGGATATACATAAAAAATAAATACATAAATAAAATAAATAAAAATAAAATGGCACTGAACTCGATGTGGAGAACAGAATCAACAAAGCGAACGCTGCTCTCGGAATGCTATCTAAGATCTGGAGAAGCAATGTTTACAGCACCAATATACAGTATTACTGTATGGGAGTAGTACATGGAAGATGTGCTCCACAGTCATTCGTAAGCTACAGTCTTTTGTCAATACATGTATTCGCAACATCCTTAGGATTTTCTAGCTCAATCGCATCTCAAACCAACAGCAACCTAATATCACCATACGATGGAGAAAATGGCAGTGGATTGGTCACACTTTGCGACGCGAAGAAAGTTCCACTGCCAAATATGCCATGCAATGGAATCCGGGCATCAAAGAGACACGTGGCGCAGAACAGTTGAGAAAGAAACCCGGACTTTGGGGGTGAGTTGGAGAGAGTTGAAACGCTTTGCAGAGCTCCGAACACGATGGCGCGCAGGCATTGTTGGCGCCCTATGCTCCTCAAGGGGTGACAAGACATAAGTTAAAGAGTTACCATAATGTGCGGCTTCTTTTATAGAATCAGTAGTCAGTTTAACGTACGAGTATAATTCCCATCATCGACTAAATCGTTAATTGGTTGTTGTTTAAAGTGTGCAGTCAATTACTTAAAATTCATTTTTATGTTTTATCTTAAATATGATATATGTATGTATATATGTAGTTCTACTCACCTATATAATATTTGTTTTCTGCATCAGCTCGATTCATCATCTCAAGCAATTTAACTTCTATTTGTGCCTGATTTAGGAACGGTTTTTTATTCTTAATTATTTTAATCGCCACGTGGCACTGCTCCTCGTGATCATATGCCTTAACCACTTGTCCAAAACTTCCTTTGCCTAAAAAAAAAAATAAAAAGAAGAAAGCAAATCAATATTTTTGTCTGAAATATAAAAATTAACTAAGAAAACAGAGTGTACCGCCCTCACTCACTTCGACACACTAAAATGTGCTGCAATATTATACATAACTAGGTGGGAGACATAGAGCAACAGCGGGCGGTTGATGTTTAACTATTATACCATAAATGCTGAGTATGTCATTATTAAAATGAAAGAAAAAAAAAGGAAGAAAAACTCAGATGATGGCACGGCGGCATACTGCAAATTGCTGTGGACAATTATCTCTAAATATTCACCGACCATGAACGAAAGGAAAGAACGGCACGTACCAGGACCTTCATCTTTAATGCAATGAGAGGAGTTCAACTTTACGACAGATGGTGACTCTTATAAGTCTTATAAACGTGAGCACGATGGTGGGGCGGCGGTGGCCAGTGACAGTAGGCAGCATTGATAGGGTAGGGGCAAATTGTTATGACCTCATTAGAGGAAAATTATTTCTTGTCATCGTCTCAGCATTTGTATTGGATGTCTCATGGAATGCGTTTTAAGTTTATTGCATTTCGCTATACCTACAAAATTTACGGAAATATTTTGAATCAAAGTGAACGTATATACTGGTAGCCTTGTACATATTATTTCGTTAGAAAAGAGTATACCTACATATATAGGAATGTATGGTTGGCCAAGAAAATAGAAGCCAATAAAGTAAAAAATGTACATAAATGTGCACAAACGTTCTTGTAACTGGAGCTTAAAAATATATTCGAGGTCACGAAGAAGCCACAGGACATGGCGATTTGCAGATACCTGAAGAAGGATTGAGGAGATGATATGCACTGTTTTGCGAGATAGAACATATTTCTTAGCTAGCAAATCCACCGATATGATGAGCATCATCTTTCAAATAGGAACTCTTACCCCTTTATCAAATCCCGCATCGCTCAGAATTTCCGATCTTGTGCAATATATGCAACTGGAAAGAGCGTCAGGATGTATACCATTTTCTAGGAGTATGTCCCATTCTTAAAGAATTATGTTTAAATATCTCTAGAGTACATACACTCGAGTTTGAGGAAGCGATATCCTATCGGAAAGGACAGCCTGCACCACACCGACACCACATCCGACAATGAATTCAGGCTAGTTGACTTTGCGGCGGGACGAAACGTTGTCATAGCTAGTACGCGGTTCCCACGTCTTGATATTCACAAAGGTCAACTAAATGATCACAGTGCGATCAACACAAGGCACTTTTCAAGTAATCTGGATGTCCGGACTTTCCGAGGAGCCAACGTGAACGAGGAGCTAGGATCACTACCTAGTTGTGGCCAAGGTACAGATGCAAATATCCAGAACGGAGCGAAATCAACGAAATACTATGAGGAAGTTTGACGTCGGACGGCTACAATCGCAAGAGACAGTCAGAGCCTATACCGATCGAGCGTTTTTAATCTCAATCTAAGCCGTTGCCAACAAGCCATCAGAGATGCCGACTCTGTTGTACTGGATTTCTCTCGGCCACCACAACAAAAACCCTGGTTTGATGAGGAATGCCGGCAAGCAAAGAGAAAAGAGGAACATCGACTTCTCATAAGGAAGAAAAAGGACAATGAGAAGCGCTCGATCGAGGAGATTTAGTCTTTATTGTAGGAATGATGTTTGAAATTTTTACCAAAAGGTAAAACGAAGATTTTTTTTTATAGCGTTTTCCAGGCGGAAACCATGGCGATTAAGGAAGCCCTGTCCTGGCTGAAATGTAATGTATTATCTGTCAGGGATATTAGCATTTTCACTGACAGCCAAGCGGCAATCAAGTCCCTGGAATCGTACTCCTTCACTTCAAAGGCTGCCTTAAACTGTCGTCTATCTCTTATGGAGATGACAGAGCAGTTCAACATTCACCTACGCTGGGTGCCGGGCCACAGAGACATTCCAGGTAACTGCAGGGCTGACGACCTCGCCAGACAGGGTACCACTCTAAGGATTTTGCCTGAAAGGCAAGCCCTGGGTATGCCCCTCGCTACATGTAAGTATCTACTAAAGCTTAACGCTGTTAGCACGACCAACCTCAGATTGGGAAACGGCTCAACGTGTCACATTTCGAGACAGATCTGGCCTAAGCTGGATCAAAAAGGTAGTGCCGATCTGATCAAGTTAAAGCGTACACAAATCAGCTGCATTTTCGGTGTTTTCACTGGACACTGTCTTATAGGCCAACACGCCAAAAGACTTGGTCTCTTCTCCAACGACTTCTGCAGAAGCTGTAGGGACGAGGAGGAGGAAACGACCTCTGCGATCTGGCGTCCTTGGACGTCATGAGCGGATGCTTTGTCAAAAGCTCCGGTTGGTTTTGTTGAGTGCCCTGAGTGGCCTAATGGTTTGATCCATGGAATCACAAAGGACCTTCACTGGTCCAAGTGTGTCTGCACTCTCGTGTGGACAGCCAACCTAACCCAACCTAACCTAAAACGAAGATGCCAGGGTTTCAAAGCCACAACAGAAGCCTGCAGGGACGAAAATGGTAACATACTCGTAGTAGTAGAATCGCAGTCGATGCTGAGGACATGGAAGGAACTCTTCTGCAGCCTACTAAACGGCGACGATGACCAATATTCCGCTGTTAGGCTGAATGAGCCATTAAACAATGATGATTATAGTCAAGATTCCCGTCAACCCGATCAGAATGAAGTGAGGATAGCGATATTTAAACTTAAATCCAAAAAAGCTGTTGTAGCCGTCGAGGTAGTAAGGCGCATGCTTCAGCTCATCTGCAAAATTTGGTCGGACGAAAGTATGCCCGATGAATGAAAACTCAGCATAGTTTGCCCGATTCTGAAGAAATGAGACCCTCTGAACTGCACCAACTACAGAGCTATAAGTCTTCTCAACATCGCATATACTTAAGATACAGTCTGCCGCATTATGTGAACGCCTAAAACTTATCGTCAACAACTTGATAGGTCCTTATCAGTGCAGTTTCAGGCGGGGAAAGTCCACCTGGAAGCAACCCATGAATATAAAATCGATATGCACTGCCTCTTCATCGATTTCAAAGTTGTCTATGATAGCGTGTATAGAGACGAGTTATGCAGAGCCATGTCTAGTCTCAGCATCACTACCAAGCGGTCCGTCTGTGCAGGATGGAGATGGAAACCTCTCTCTGCTCCATCATAGTCGGTAAGACACCACCGAACCGTTTGATGTCAGGAAAGGTGTTAAACAAGGTGACGCGCTGTCATGGGATCTCTTTAACATAGTACTTGAAAGAATTGTACGAAACTCACAAGCCAGCACCGGAGGTATAATCTTTTACAAGTCTGTACAACTATTCGCTTACGCCGATGACATTGACATAGTCGGAAGAACTCAGCCTCCCAGCAGTGGGGCGTTTGCGAGTATTGAGATCGAGGCAGCAAAGATGGGTCTAGCGATCAATGAAAGCAAAACAAAACATATGCTGTCTACAAAAAAGCACACCCAATATCGGCGTCTTGGGCAGAACGCCACAATAGACAGATATAATTTTGAGGTAGAAAATTACTTTGTCTACCTGGGCTCTATGTGCTCTGCAAATGATACGTAATTAAACGAAGAATTACTCTTGCCAATCGCTGTTTTTATGGGCTAAGATGACCATTGAGTAACAAAGCCTTATCTCGAGCTACTAAAGTAACTGCTCGTTAACCGATGTGTGCAGGTTCAAGCCCCAACGGGGATCAGCAATCATCAGTCACCCGAGGAAATAAAGGAAAACGAATTACATCGAAGTTTTTCCAACCACTGCACCAAAGAAAGGTTCCTGCCTGGTAGTACAATGGACCAGAGAGAGTCTGAGTGCTCTGGGATTTGGGTTTCCTTTAAAAAAAAAGAAAAGATCTAATCATCTCAGTCCTGCTGTCTGGCGTAGAATCAAAATTCGATGAGGATGCCCTTGGTTACTTCTTCTTCTTCTTCCTATTTCGGCGAGATTGTGATCCGAAAACAAGAGACCATAACCCTCCCACTTCACTGCATTTCCAATGATCCGCCTGTGGGGTTCGCTTATTTGACCTCAGTAAATATCGGCAGGCCTCCCGATTTTGGATCACTGGGTTACTGAGGCCAAGCAAATGGTGGTGTCGTTGCATTTGCTTGATCCAGGCGTTTATAGGCCTGCCTCTTCTACCTCACGATGTCTTTGGAACGTTCATTGATATTGCCTTTTTAACAGTGAGTGATCTTTGGTCCTGTCTGTATAGACGGAGCAGAAGATAAAATGCCGAACTATATGTCCTATAGAATTGTGCAGAGGAGCTCCCAGACATAAGGAGAACTAGCTCCACTTCATATCTGCATTTTCTAATTTTCTCTACTTACAGGTCTGATATTCCAAATCGAAGAAAATAATGCAACTAGAGTGGCTGTATCATATGACTGTACAATATGGAGCCACCCATTCAATCTTTCACCCAACATGGAAACGAGAACGTGAATTCATAAATATTTTTGATAACATGTTCCTTATAATCTGCTTTTGATCGAAATTATCAATCGTTATAATGGAGGAATCAGCAAGAACTTTCCCCCTATGTTCCAAAGAAAATCATGTGGGATTGTATGCCAAAACACATACCCACCCACTCGCGCATAACTTTGTTTCCCTCTATTTTCTTCATACCATACACACCCGCTCCTAGCTTTTTGAAGCCAAATCAAGTGCCATTACTGAATTGATTGACGGCGCCAGTAAGTTTTATTATTCCAACACTTTCTAGCACGTGTGACATGCGAACGTCGGATATGCATGACCATTTCGGCTCAATTTTTCTTCACTCACACGCATAATTTCTATACAAACAAAGCAAAATTAAACTTCTTACCGATTAACGAATCAATTTCATATCGATCTAAGAACTTTTCCCCATTTTTGATTATATAATCATGATTATCGTCGTCATAGCCATCATTGTACAGTTTACGTTCCTTTTTGTTTGAAGAATCGTCCTCGCCTTGCGTCTGTTGGGCTCGTCTTTTCTTTTTCGCGTAATAAACCTGAAATGCAAAAAAAAAAAGATTTATTTTTAATAACAATAACAATGTACAAGAAGAAAGTTTTAAAATTGATAAAATCAAAAATGTTTGGCCAATAATATTTGGATATACCATACACATGTAGCACAGCCCTTCACAACAGAGAAGCAACACCCTACTTCTGTTATAATGAGGCGTGTGTTATACTAACTGTCGTCCAGAAAACTACTCTCAGGACGATTGGGAGTTGTTGGATCTGGAGGTATCTAGCCCCTCAGTTGCAGACGTCCTCCTGACTTGTCAGACATTGAGGGGGATAGCTAACAACACCTGGGTGAAGACATCTGCACTTAGTTGTAGCTTCGTTTATCGATCTATCTATCTATACATATAATGTCAGTGTAAAAGTCAGTGAAGCGTGGAGTAGCATAGAGGCCAGACTATCGGGTATGGTCATGGACTACCTGTTGGGAAATCCTGGGGGACCTCTGTCATGCTTCGATTCCGCCGTGTTGGTCAGGGGTTATCGGGTCATCAGATGCGAGGACCAGTTCTCCAAGGATTTCCTTAGGGAGTGTGTCACTAAGGTCAGTGACGCCTGGGAGGGCTTGAAGCTCAAGCTTATCCCCGTTAATGATATCACCAGGAGACCAAGGGCTCGCATCTGGCTGCCCAATATGCAGATTGACGGGGGAAGGCTTCTCCAATGCCTGAAACTGCACAATCCGGCGGTTCCGATGGATGACTGGGCAGTCATCAAAGGCCGAGGAACATCAGAAAAATAGCTCCTCTTTCCTGCTGCTGATCAACGAGGCTAGCCTAGTGGCTCTCGAAAAATCTGATCACAAGCTGCGTTTCGGCATAAGGCATGCTAAACTTAAGATTTTCCGCCCCTCTAGTCCTGATGAAGATTTAGGTGAAATCGACGGTTCCGACAGGATGTCGGAGGACATGGGGGATGTCATTATTCCACCTTCCACCAATGCTGAACATCGTATAGATTAATCTGCACCACTCGAAGAGTGCGTAAGATAATTTGCTTGTCTTCCTTGGCGAGGAGGATATAGATATCGGCATTGTACAGGAACCGTGGGTTCATCCATAAAATGGCTCAAGGACAACCGCTACAACATCTTCTACAAGACCACAAACCAGGTTAGTAACAAACCTAGGGCTTGCATCCTAGCTAAAAAACATTTGAATGCATTTCTATGTCCTGATTTTAGCTCTGCCGATTTAACGGTAGTTAAATTGGAGGTTGCAAATAACACTCTTTTTATATCCTCAGTTTACATGGATCGTGATAGGCCATCACCACCAGAGGAGGTACGCCACTTAACATCAATGACAACAGCAAAGAAGGACAATCTGCTTCTGGGCTGCGACGCAAATGCCAGGCATACATTATGTGATGTCCAACCTCTCTGTTTGTAACGTGGGTAACACTCCAACTTTCATTTTTCCGAGTACGGAAAATTTCAGAGGGTGGGAGGAAGTTTTAGACATCATTATCAAAACCAACAATAATATCCTTAGAGTAGTTAATTGGCGAGTATCCGATCAATTGTCCTTCTCCGACCACAGATGGATTCTCTACAATGTGTGCCTCGAAGTTGAGGCTCCCAAGCCATTTAGAAACCCTAAGAGAATTGACTGGAAGAAGTTTGGCCAGGTCATTAAATCAAAACTTCATAGAATACCCGACTTGAAAATTGAATCAGTCGAGGAACTAGACGCCAAAATCAGGACCTTCGAAACAGCCATGGGTGCGGCTTTTAAGGTTTCGTGTCCTATTAAATATAGCAAGAAAAAATTCCCCCCTTGGTGGAACGAAGATCTATCTAATCTGAGGAAGATAACTAGAGAGATATTCAATGTCTGCTTTAAACACAAGTTCTGGCAACCTTATAAGGACTGTCTGAAGGAATACAAGAAATCCATTAAAAGTGCCAAGTCTCTTGCTTGGAAAGACTACTGTCAGTCCATTGAGACCATAAAATACTCTGCCAGGCTGAGTAAAATTCTGTCCAAGGAGCATTCTAGCCCGTTCTTTATTAAACGGCCGAATGGAACTTGGACGGACTCCGCTAGCGAGTCTCTGGAACTTTTAATGCAAACACACTTTCCAGGATGTAGTAATGAGATTGCCCTCCCACCAGTAGCTCAGGTCGCGCAATCTTCTTCCTGGAATGACATTTAGCCGTTAATACCTCCTGGGCTATTAACAGCTTCTCTCCCTATAAATCGGACGGCCTTGACGGCATTCTCCCTATTATGCTGCAAAAAACACTGGACCAGGTGGTCCCGTGGCTAGTTCTGATCTACAGAAGCTGTATTCTCCTAAACCACGTTCCCCTGAGCTGGAGGAGTGTTCGTGTTGTGTTTATCCCGAAAGCTGGGAAGCCGGGTCATGGATCCGCAAAGGATTTCAGACACATTAGCTTATTCTCTTTTCTTTTAATGACGCTGGAACGCATCTTAGATATACATATCGGAAATACCCTAGATAAAATCCTTCTATCTAATATGGTATCTGGGGATATTATCAGATTCCTCAATGTAACCGGGTGGATTTGAATAATCCTTCCCCCTTTTTCTTCTTCTTTCCCCTAGTAGTTAACATCCGTCAGGTCACTTGAGTTGTGGTAATAAAACGGCGCTTCTGCGCTAATTAAGTGTCGGCATGGTTTGCTGACACAACCACTCCTACCTACCTACCTACCATACATATAATAAAATGATAATTAAGCAGGTTCGTGTCCCGGTGCGCATCACACAAAACCTGCTTTATAGATTTTAAAACTTTGGCGTTCTATGCCTTAGACGTTTGGTCCTTATCTCTAATTCGAATTACAACGATATTCCTCAAGGGGGTTAATAGGTTAAAATAATAAAATACGCGGTCCACAGCCTTCAAGGGCTTCTTCTTCTTCCTATTTCGGCGAGGTTATGATCCGAAAACAAGGGATCATAACCCTCCCACTTACTTACTTACTTATGTCCTGTATCCCCTTGTGGGTCTTAGGGCCTCTACTACGCCTACGCGCCATCGTGTACGGTTTCTGGCAATGTGTCTGAGTTCTCCCCAACTTTTCCCTAACTGCCGTGCCTCCTTCTCGACTGTTCTGCGCCATGTTTTCCGCGGACCGCCAGGTCTTCTGCCATCCTGAGTTAGAGGGTTCCATTGCATAGCATGGTTCGCTATGGAGCTGTCACCCTTTCGGAACGTGTGACCAATCCACTGCCACTTCCGCCGTTGGATAGTTGTGCCTATTGGTTCCTGACCCGTTCTCTCGTAAAGGTGTTCGTTAGAGATACGATTGGGCCAGAAAATCCTGAAGATATTGCGCAGACACCTATTAACGAACGTTTGCAGCTTTCTGGTGATAGTAGTGGTCACTCTTCACGTGCTGCAACCATATAGCAGCACGGATTCAACGTTGGAGCGGAACAGTCTTATTTTGGTGCGCAAACTGATTGCATTGCTTCGCCATATTTTGGACAACATACCGAACGCGGACTTTGCTTTGGCGATCCTGTTGGCTATATCCAGTTCGGTTCCACCATCGGTCGAGACAATACTCCCAAGATACTGGCAAGATACTGGAAATCCTCTACTCTCTCTACCGGTTGTCCAGCAATGCATATTTGAGCCGATGAGTTAGTTCCAAGGCTGATGATTTTAGTTTTTGTCGTATTAATTTTCAGCCCGACGACACCTGCCTCCCTCTCTACATCTGCTGTCATTTGGTGGAGGTCCCTAATCCTATGGGAGAGTAAGCATACATCGTCTGCGTAGTCAAGATGTTTCAGTTGAGATGTAAGAGTCCATCGAATTCCTCCGTTTCCCGTCGACAAAGCTGCATGAAGCACATCGCTAATCACCAATAGGAATAATATTGGTGAAAGGATACAGCCTTGTCTTACCCCACTTTGGATCTCAAATTCCTCAGACAACCTTCCTCTGTGCAGAACGTGACATTTGGAGCCTTCATATGTAGCTTTGATAATAGCAATTAGTTTATCGGGAATGCCTCTCCTGCGTAAGGCACGCCAAATAAACTCCCTGTTGACACTATCGAACGCCTTCTCAAAATCGATGAACAGCAGGTGCAGTGGCGATCGATATTCAACACACTGTTCGATGATAATCCGCAGGGTGTTGATGTGGTCGGCACAGGAGGATCCAGAGCGGAAACCTGCTTGTTCGGCATCGAGTGTGTCTTCGAGATGTTGTTTGATTCGCTCAAGGATAATTTTAGCTATTATCTTAGCTACAGCAGGCAGCACGCAGATACCCCTCCAGTTTCCGCACTCCATTAAATTTCCTTTCTTAGGAAGCTGACGATCATTCCCTTTTTCCACTCGTTAGGAAAGCTCTCAGCTTCCCAAGCTCTATCTATAAGTGGAAGCAGAAGCTCAGCCGATGTTGTTGGCGCTGCTCGTAAGAGCTCTGCTGGAATACCGTCAAGTCCTACCGCCTTGTTGGTGTTGAGTGCCTTGATCGCGGTAATGATCTCATCTTTACTGGGAGTCGTGGTGCGTATTCGGAAACTTCTCACCTCGGGCATCTCAGTCTGATTTGGGAGCATATCGCTAGCGAATACACGGTTCAAAACCGTAGCAAAATGCTCTTCCCTCCCCTCCCACTTCACTGCATTTCTACTGATCCGCATGTGGGGTTCGCCTTCAAGGACTTCTTACTCAGGATAACTCGGCTAGAATGATTGCTAAAGCAGAGATAAGTAGAGCTGGACTCATTCTTGAATGTAATGCCAGTAGGAATCATACTTTAAAGCAGACTTGACATTAACTACATACATACATATCTACATACATCTACTCAGAGACTAGAATATTAAAACTCAAACTTGGACTGAGGAAATCCCAATACAAGTCACGAGGCCTGCTTCCTTGGCTGTTTTAAAGCTATTACGGGTCCTATAGAGAACACATCGTCAAGCCGTTCCAGCTATCTTATTACAATAAAAAAAATAAATAATAATAAATACAAAGACTAACATTTTCTGCGTAGTAAGGCCATTCAAGTCTGCAGAACCGGATTCTATTGAACCCATTGAAATTCAGCAGGCATCGGATATAGGTACATAGGTAAGGTGAGGGCATGTATGAACTACCACGATAACCCTGAAGTTGTCAGAGCAATATATAAGCAAGCATTCGATCGGCCGAGCCGCTACTTTGGAAAGGAAGACGCTGCCATTGTGCCACGCAGCTGTTGTTGAAGGGGTGCAAAAGTTACTTGTATATAAATTACATTAAAAACTTTAAATCGATTTTTTTCGAAAACGAAGGCGAATGGCGTCTTATTATTTTATACTGATAGTAACCTACCCTACAACATATGTATATACAAATTAAAGGAATTGGTGGTTCCCATGTTTGATACTACCCTTGTTAGTGTGTCTGAACACTGGTACAAGCCTCCTAAACTTTAGCTTAACAGAGTCGTCTGTTTGGTATCAAATGTATCAATTTATCGATAACCTGCAGGGAAATGTCAGAAAAGGTTACATTCATTCATCATTTACCACTTTAATAAACATCTTGTTGCCAAAGTGTCACTGAGATCTTCTTCTTCTTCTTCCTTTTATCAGCGAGGCCATGATCCGAAAACAAGGGATCACAACCCTCCCACTTCACCGCATTTCTACTGATCCGCATGTGGGGTTCGCCTATTTGACCTCAGAAAATATCGGCAGGCCTGCCGATTTTGGATCACTCGGTTACTGAGGCCAATGAAATGCCGATGTCGTCGCATTTGTCTGATCCAGGCGTTTATAGGCCTGCCTTTCCTACATCGCGATGTCTTTGGAACGTGCATTGATATTGCCTTTTTAACAGGGTTCAAATGATCTCTTCTTTGAACGTGGCAATACCAACTGAGCCGGTCACGCTCTATTTTTTGTACGATGGTTTCCTTGATGTGAAAGCTTCCACGGATCTTCGCACTTCGTATTCGATCAAGCTTTGTCACTCCTGCTGTCATGCGAAGCATCTTCATCTCAGCTGCCGTTAATTTACTCTCATACTTTTTGTACATCGTCCAACATTGTGAACCGTATGTGAGCGCTGGACGTACAACTGCGGTGTAGAGCCTTCCTTTCAACTTAGGGGGCATTTTTCTGTCACAGAAGATAGCGGAATTTTCCCGCCACTTCATCCACCCTACGCTTACACGATGATTGATGTCGTCATCACAAGTTGCTTTGCTATTGATCATAGATCCCAGATATTTGAACTTTTCGCACTTGGGAAGCACTGTTCCATTCAAATAAATGTCTGGAATAGGCCTGAGTGGCTCAGAGAACGGGCAGCACAAGTACTCTGTCTTTTTTGAACTAATGCGATACCCATTTCCCTCCAAAACGTCCACCCACACATCAAGTGCTCGTTGCAGGGATGTAGGATCCTCACTTATGATGGCTCCATCGTCAGCAAAGAATAACTGATGTACCTTGGGGTCCATCACTTTACCTTCAAGCAGATAATCAAGGACTGTAATAAAGAGCAAAGGACTTAAAACGCTTCCCTGGTGTACCCCGACTTTGATTGGGAACTCTTCGGTTACTCCAGCGGGGCATCTTACTTTTGTCTTTGCTCCTTCGTACATGTCCATAATCATCTGTACATAGGTTTCTGGAACCCCTCGATGTCTTAGCGCCACGCATATCAGATCTCGTGGTTGTCTGTCGAATGCCTTTTCAAAGTCAACCAATACAATATGCAAATCCCTTAAGGAATCACGATGTTTTTCCATTATGATCCTTATACTTTGGATTGCATCTGTGGTTGATTTACCCGAGACAAACCCGCACTGATCATCAGATAGCCGTATTATTTTTCGCAGTCGGCCACCTAATACCCGCTCAACGATCTTCATGGTGTGTGACATCAGCTTGATCGAACGGTAGTTATCACAGTTTCGCGTATCACCCTTCCCTTTGTATACAGGGAGAAGGTAACTTTCCCTCCATTCATTCGGCATTGGATCACCTCTCACGAATTTGGAGATGAGAATTCTGAGCCATCTGAACCCGATATCTCCCATCTTTTTCCAGAACTCAGAGGGTATTTCGTCTGGCCCAATCGCTTTTCGTTTTTTGGAGTATTTGACCGCCTCACTAACTTCTTCGACTGTAATGTCGGGTATTTCTTCACAGTTAGGGGTGGCTCTTGGAAAGTATAGCCGGGGAAACTGTTCATTCAAAAGTCATTCACAATACTGCCGCCACCTCTGCAGAATTTTGTCGTCATCCACAAGAAGCTGGCCATGAGCATTGCTAATGAACTTTGGCGAACGAATCTCCTGAGCATTCTTCCTTCTTTGGGCGGCTATTTTGAAGATAGTGGCACTCTTGTTCATATTGTGTCTTCGCAGCTCCTGGATAGCCTGGTTTGCATCAGCAACCGGGGAAAATATTTTCTCCAGCTCCCGATACAGGCCCTCCGTACTCTCTGCTTGAAGCTGAGCGCACTTCTTCTTCGCTTTTTTCTTGCAGCATCTGTATTCCATTTCGAGGCGAGCTTTTTCGTCACTATTATTAGAGGGGCACTTTGACCAAGCTTTGAAAGCCGGTTTCTTCTCATTTATCACTTTCTTAGCTTCATCACTCCAAAGTGTCACTGAGATCTGTGGTGCCAAATTTTGTATGTCGATATTCTTTAGCGTGAATGGGCGTTTTATTGGGACTTTTCATAAGCTTGTATAGTATAGAAAACAAGCATACCTAATATGCACACGTTTGCATTGATGATTCCAAAATGACTAGAGGTTTAGCGCCCAGAATCAATTAAGGTGCACAATTAAACACCAAGCACAACGCCTCATTTCATATGGTTTCGGTATTCAGTGGTATCCACATCTACTGGTTGATTCCTATGAAACGATTAAAAGTGAATATAAACATGGATTTCATACAGCTAGCCCTTAGGGAGGAGAAACGCACCCTCATCGTGCCGTATATCAAGGAAATTATGCACAAGATGAAAAAACAAAAGAACTCCTGGCGCTAAGCAGCCTTCAGTCTACACATCTTATCGGCATCCTAATAGGCCGCAACCTACTAGCAACCTATCAAAGAAAAATGTGCTTAAGTACATCAACCCTTTGTTTCTTTCGGTTTCTTTCGACTTTTTTTTTCTGTTCATACCGAGCATCGCAATGGATCCATGTTAAATCCGAAATAAGCGAAACGGCAAAGGTGTACCATGTTGCCACTAAGACAACCTGACCTGACTTAAGTCGGATATACTCTTAAGTACTAAATAGTAAATCATTCGAATATGATAACAGATTTAGTCGTATCAATAAAAGTTGGTATAAGGAAGGGCTGGTGGAATACGAACACATTCGTTTGTTGTTGCAACTTCTTCCATATTACTTAGACTTACAATGCACCCACCATATGCATGATGTATGTATGTATGTCCCCATTGACTCACGTCTGGACACCTTCTCCTTCCCATAATTTGCTCACCGGTCCCGTCGTATCTTTTGAGTTTGTGTGTTCGTACTTGCATGTTTTCACTTTTTTTTTGCGTAGGGTTGAGGGTGAATTCATTTTGCCGATAGGGTACTTCGTTGAATGAATATTTTATGCTGGATTGTATTTATGAGCTCGACATTCGAAAGGATGCTGCGGGTGGCTTAGCTCTGTAAGCGGGAATTCTTTGAGTCAGTTATTCTGATCACATTAACAGCAGCAAGCAAAGAATGAGAGATTATGCCTGCACCTTTAAAGGACCGAGTATGGTATGGACAAGGAATTAAATCATAAAGTTACAGCATCTGAGTATGAGTGCTAAGACACCAATTTTATATGTGCTTCAGAATAAATTCGTACCCAATTCTTCATGCTTATTCCTCTTATTTGGCACTCAGGACTATTTAGGGCAATCGTTTTGACGTCAATCATGGGTCGCAGGCACATTGTTCGTTATAGCATCATTTTCATGTCGGTGTTGTTGTAGTTCGTTGAACTGTCTTGAAAACTAGTTGTCATACTGTTTTCATTTTGACTTGAAGGACAAAATTCCAAAAAAAGATGCATAATAGTAGGAGAAGAACATCGAAAACACATTAGAGGCTGACTGATGGAACTTATAGTGAAGTGTTTTGTATTCTGCCATAGATACTATACCGAGTGTTAAGAGGCTACGTACGTAACTATGTTACAGCGCAGGTTTGCAGTTACAAAATGATGTATAAGAGGAAAAATTGTCAATATTAAGAGATTCGATGTGTTTGAGGACAATGATCGGTTGTACGAACACTTAACCCTTCTGTCAATGGATGTTTTAAAACCTTTCCATCAATGGAATAGGCCTGGCTGGACCATCATTTTGTATGAAAACTAATGGAATACAATTAATAAAAACTTCATAATTGAAGTTTTTTTGTTTTTGGATATGTTATTATTTTTGTTTAATTATATATTTTATTTATTTTAAGTGTTTTGTACATAATAGTGATATTAAAAAGTATTTTCTTGATTTACACATTTATGGCATTTTTATGACCAGTTGATATCTGTCTACGGCTGTGAATTTCTATGTAGTGCTCCGAAGAAAGACTTGATGCCATTTCGAACGGAACACATTCAATTATTTTTTAATTGTTCACCCTTGCTTCGAACTAAAAAATGCAGAATTGTCAACGTGCATTGGTTCGTTACATTCATGTTATTTACTTTTTTGGAAATTATGAAAGATGCCTATGCAGCGACCTCCAGCTAATGGCCATCGCTTCGTCTGCCGTTTGTATGTATATTCTTCCAAAATTTGGTCCATGACGTTCACGCCTACTTTGTGTTTGTTTTAAAATAGAATAGTTTGCGGCTTTCTTGCTTCTCCAAACAAATCGGTGTCATATTGAAGTGTTGACTGCAAAATGACTGCCTTTGATTTTTTCGGCACATAAGACACTATGCCACATTATCCATAAATCCAAAAAGAGTGGATTGTTTTAGGTGAAAACACATTTCTTATTCCGTCGTTGCAGATATTACCGCCATCCAGAAAGTGCGATGGGATGGGCCGGGCAAAAAGAGGATGAAAAACTGTGACATCTACTACGGTGATTGCTACAGAGGCAACAGGAAACGCTTATTCGGGTGCGGATTTGTCATACGCGGCAGACTTAGGCAAGAAGTCTTAAGCTTTCGACACGTGAGCGAGCGTATTATGACTATCCGGATCAAGGCTAAATTCGCTAACATTCACCTAATATGTGGTCATGCCCCCACGGAAGAAAAGGACCCTGCCACCAAAGAGGGTTTCTACGAGCTCCTCGACAAAACATACGAGCAATGTCCTAAATACGACGTTAAGATCGTATTGGGCGATTTTAACGCCAAAATAGGAAAGGAGGACGTCTTTGGTAGGGCAGTCGGTAAGCATATCCTACACGACACCACGTCTGATAACGGACTAAGGCTAATTCATTTCGCTGTGGAGCGAAATGTCACCATAGCAAGCACATGGTTTCCTCATCTCGATATTCATAAGCAGACATGCCGGTCCAATGATCATGTAACGATCAACCAAATTGATCATATTGCGATCGACGCAAGGCATGCCTCCAGTATTCTGGATGTCCGGACCTTCCGAGCGGCCAACATAGACTCGGATCATTACCTTGTTGTAGCCAAGGTACGAATGCAGATATCCCTATCTGAGCAACAAAGAAGAATCACT
Organism: Brachypalpus laphriformis; assembly: GCA_945910035.1. Lineage (NCBI taxonomy): Eukaryota > Metazoa > Arthropoda > Insecta > Diptera > Syrphidae > Brachypalpus > Brachypalpus laphriformis. The sequence goes on along the minus strand of OX246753.1, from coordinate 110,204,531 downwards.
GTGAGAGAATTTAACGTCGAAAAGCTACAATCGCAAGAGACCGCCAGACTTTTCGCTGAACGCGTATCCCGAAATCTCTCAATCACCCCTACGCCGTCAGCATCAAGTGTCGAAGACCAGTGGCAACATGCCATCAGAAACGCCGCGACTGATGTGCTGGGTCTCGCACGCTCACCACCGCGAAACCCCTGGTTTGATGAAGAATGCCGGCGAGTGCATGCAGCAAAACAAGAAGCATACAAAGCGGCGCTGCAAAGGAAGACGAGAGCTGCTCGTGAGCTCTACGAGCAAAAGAGACAGGAAGAACATTGGCTTCTCCAAAAGAAGAAGAAAGAGTATGAGAAGCGCGCGTTTGAGAATATCGAGAGTTTATACTCCAGGAACAATGTACGGAAGTTTTACCAAAAGGTAAGAAGAACGTGCCAGAGGAGCAATACCCGTACAGAAACCTGTAGAGATGAAAATGGAAACCTCAGTAGTAGAATCACAGTCGGTGCTGAGAATATGGAAAAACTACTTCTGCAGACTGTATAACGGCGACGAAAACCAACATCCCGCTGTCAGGCAGAATGAACCATTCAACATAGACCATGATATTCAAAATTTCCGTCCACCTGACCAAAACGAAGTGAGGATAGCAATATCCAAGCTAAAATCCAACAAGGCTGCTGGACATGACGGCTTACCGGCCGAACTTTTCAAGGCAGCTGGGGATGAATTGGTAGAGTGCATACACCAACTCATCTCTAAGATTTGGTCAAACGAGTGTATGCCTGATGAATGGAACCTCAGCATCGTTTGCCCGATCCACAAGAAAGGAGACCCCCTCAACTGCGTCAATTATAGAGGCATCAGTCTCCTCAACATCGCATACAAGTTCTTTTCTGCGATATTGTGTGAACGCCTGAAACCTTTTATCAACAGCCTGATTGGACCCTATCAGTGCGGTTTCAGGCCAGGAAAGTCCACCATCGATCAAATCTTCACACTTCGGCAGATCCTGGAGAAAACCCAGGAATTCCAAATCGACGCTCACCACCTCTTTATCGATTTCAAGGCCGCCTATGACAGCATCTATAGAGAAGAGCTTTATAGAGCCATGTCTAGTTTTGACATCCCTGCCAAACTTGTCCGTCTGTGCAGGCTGACAATGGAGAACGGTCGCTGCTCCATCAAGGTCGGCAATGACCTCACCGAGACCTTTGATGTCAAAAAAGGTTTTAGACAAGGTGACGCGCTGTCATGTGACTTCTTTAATATTGTACTTGAACGGATTGTGCGGAACTCACAAGCCAACACCGGAGGCACAATCTATTACAAGTCTGTACAACTGCTTGCATACGCCGACGATATAGACATTATCGGAAGAACTCAGCGGGCTGTCAGCGGTGCGTTTGCAAGCATTGAGGCGGAAGCGGCCAAAATGGGTTTAGCGATAAACAAAGGCAAAACCAAGAAAATGCTGTCAACAAGAAGGAAAAGCCAACACCGACGAATTGGACAAAACGTCACAGTGGGCAGCTATAACTTCGAGGTAGTAAGGGACTTTGTCTACCTTGGCTCTGCTATAAACTCTAAGAACAACATCAGCGCAGAAATCAAGCGAAGAATAACTCTTGCCAATCGCTGTTCTTTTGGGCTTATAAGGCAATTCAACAGCAAAGCCCTATCTCGAACTATTAAGGAGACTCTGTATAAGACCCTGATCATCCCAGTCCTGCTTTACGGCGCTGAAACATGGACTTTATTAAAAGAGGATGAAGATATCCTTGGTTCGAGACAAAAATTCTTCATAAGATTTTCGGTCCCGTTTGCGTTGACGGGTTTTGGAGGAGAAGATTCAATCACGAACTATACGAGATGTACAGCGACATCGACCTAGTCAAAAAACTGCGTATTGGACGTCTGAGATGGCTAGGACATGTAGGGCGAATGGACAGCAACGCTCCGGCCCGCAGAGTCTTCGAATCTAACCCCGAGAGACGACGCAGTAGAGTGAATCATCGCCGTAGGTGGCACGCACAAGTTCAAGGGGACCTCGACCAAATTGGAGTGCGCAACTGGAGGCAATTAGCTAAAGACCGAGCTAAATGGAGAGGCTTGTTGGTTGAGGCCCAGGTTCACCCCGAACTGTAGCGCCACCTAAGTAAGTAAGTAAGCTACACATAATTAATCAGGAAAAAATGGTTTTGAAAATGGAAAAGCTCTAGAAAACAGGAAAGAAGGAAACAGCGAAGAATTGATTCTCGTTCATGTCAAGGGTCTAGCCTCTCATATATTGAATTTTTCTGGAGGCCTATTTGTGAACTCGAGTCGAGTCACATGAGAAAAGTGAACTCATTCTCGAGTCGAATGAAGATTGGTAATTACAAACGTAATATTTGGTTTGAAATTGTACACTGTCCTGTAGCATACTGTTGCGAAACAAGGCTACGTCACCGAAGATTTGAAATGTGGTGGAAGAAATCAGACAAGCTGTAGTTGGCAAAAGCGCGACTTTTCTCACTCTCTTAGATTTTTCTAAAGCTTTCGGCAGGTCAACCACAATTTGCTCGTTACTTTCTAGGAACCTAATTTTTCCATATTTACATGGAAGATCTCAGGCAGTCGTTGCTAATAACTCCGCATCTACCTTCCTACCATTAAGTAGAGGTGTCGCTCAGGGGTCAATATTGGGTACCCTTCTTTTGCTAAAGTATATAAGTGAGATAACTTCACTCTCACTTCACTCTTCTATTCATATTTATGCTGATGATGTTCAGCTATGCAATAGTTGCCCACTGGGTCTGAGGCATGTCAAGTGAATGAAGATCTTTACAAGTCGCAGTCTAAAGATCCCTGCCTAAATCCGGCGAAATCGAAATGCCTGCTAGTGCCTCTCTTATATCAGCGACGTGTGGCTAGGCGCATTGTCCTAATAGAGTATCCAGGTATCGGCGATCACCCTTCGGACGCAACGGACCCTACTCCTCAAACGAACACTTCTGCGTAAAATTTAACAAAAAACTTAATAGCACAACGCTGCATCTTGACTCTCGACGCGAACACTGAACACGCTTTTACTTTGGGCGCCGCGATCTAGACACTTTAAATGCTCAGAGGCAACTGAGGCTGTTCCCTCAGCTTACGTGACATTGCAGACTTGAAGTCGTCCAAGACAACTCGTATTGAACGGCCCGAAAGGTAATTTTTAATCCACTGAAGAAGAGACGCGTCAAATGTCTTAGAAATATCGAGCGCAATCGTCTTAATTTCGCCGAAGTGATGGAGAGATTCGTTCCACTTCTCGGTGAGATACGAGTATGTCATCAAATAACCAGTGGACCTGTTGCCGGTCAATGAGGAGTTTTTCTGAATCAAGATAATTCATAAGCTGGTGATTTATCAGCGTTTTGATCACCTTGGAAAGAAGAGGCGTAAGTGTCATGGGTCGTTAATTGGACGGGAGGAAGATTCGCCTTTTTCAGGGACGGGTTGGACAAATGCTCATCATCATTCATCTTCTCGGAAAGAGCCCAGAAGTGAAGGTTGGTAGAGGTGGAAGAACACCTGTTCAGAACTATGGGGAGAGATCCCATCCAGCGGGTTTGTGTATGTTTAGACCATTGAGTACTCCTGCAACTGTACGTGTACGAAAGTAGACTTGTCCCATGAAAAATTCGACGCTCTCGAATACAGGTGGCGATAAAGCACTATTTGGCAACATGGAGATCATTTCAAAGTGAGCAGCAAGCAGATCTGCCTTGTCTAAGGAGCTGATAGCTGTTGTCATTATATATGAGCGAGGGATAGCAGACGAGGCGGAATTTGTTTGACGAAAGTTACGTCCAAAGTCAGTACTTTGATCTGTGAATAGAGGGTAGAGACCATGACTATTGGATCGTCGTGATTTTATTATACGTACATCACCTCGCTCTTCTTGTTAACACAAAATATTGACATCTGATGTGACTGCCTACAAGAACAAAAAATAAATAAAAATATAAATTTACTACAAACTTAAATTTCTTTAGTGACAGAACAGGGAAGAAGAACTTGGAGCATTTCTAGCATTAAGTGTCAGTTCAGATCGAGTTAGACTTGGTTCGGGTCTGTCTCATGATGTAGTTTTTCAAAATAGCCCACACCACAGAAGGATTCAGGGCCGGTGAAGGGGGATGCTGCACCGGTATTGGCCAAAGAGTCAGCTATTTCATTACCTTGGTGCCCTTCATGTGCGGTGATCCAGTGTAGAATGGCCACGTTTTTTCTAAATAGTTCTGAAATCAATTTGACTGGCTTAAAAATTAGCTTTGATTTCAATACTTCTGAGTCTGACGCCTTTGAAACAGCTTAACCGTCAGAGAAGATGAATACGGTTTTGCCACGGATATAAGATTGCAGGTTTAAGCCTGACAAAGATTTCTGTCTGAAAGATTGTTGAGTATTTGTCAAGGCTTACTGAGAGTTCGGCTCCTGTTAACTCGCTAATAGTCCAGACCCAGGTTCGCACTCCTTTTAAAAGCCGTCCGTTCGTCGGATGATTTTAATTTACTTTTCATGTAAAAATTAAATGTATTAGTCAATCTTTCCTGCATAACATAATCCGTCTTTTTACTTGCACAGGAGTTATTCGACCGAATCCTTCTACATATGAGTACCAGGGTGCTAAATGTTCTAAGTCTTACAAAGGACATACTTTTGCCGAAATACAATAAATACATGCAGACGAACCCACGTGAATGCAAAGAAGTGACTTTTTGTTACCGACCCTTAAATGCTAAGTAACTTGAACATTTGGATTGGGAAGTAGTCACATCTTTCCATGTATGTATATGTACAAATGTACAAATTCTACTTCCGGGTTCAGGATTTTGCAAGAAATAGCAAAAATTTAAAAGTGTTCCGCAAATAAATAGTGGCACAAATCGTTCGACATTATTAATCGTATGACCCTTCAAATTCATTATCTTTCCAACAAGCAGGCAATTACATACGCATTACGCCAGCAAAATGCACATGCATACGTATCTTAGTAGAAAAACGAATAGGCGAGCTTATTTTTCGGTCGTAAGAAATGAGAATATGAGAACAACTTTTACGACACAGTCCACAATGGGGTACACATTCGCTGTATGCTCTACCGAACAGGATATCAGAACGGGATGATGGGAAACTTTCTCATTTTATTCTTCCTGACGCAGGGATGATGTTCGCCATTTCAATGAATATTGCTGCGAATGAAAATACAAACAGAATCACTGATAGACAGATGTCTGCATCAGGAAACGCAGGGAATGCAAGGAACCTCCTCAATGCTGTTGATGTATATGAAGTATGCGAACCTATGTATATATTCCTCTGCATTATGTTCATATTTATGTAGACGTATGTAAGGATGGAGGATAGAAAGTACTGTTTGTACAACTCGTACAATTTTAATCTTTAATATTTGAAATTTTATTTAGAACACACTCATGTGTGTGTTTTTTTAAGTTTACCAAACGAAATTGGGTTCTCATCACTAATCTTGGATTTTAAATGGTAAACAGATTTTACAAGTATATATTTATGAACTGTTTATTAAATTTAATAAAATGTTCGTATTAAATATGGGTAAACTCAGCTGGGCTAGGGCATTTATGTTTGCGTTCATGCTTCTTGTTCGTAATTTTCATAACGTTTGATGAGGTGTACTTTTCTGTGTAACAACTCTCTCACACCGGTGTCCCTATAAGCCCAAAGACCTCTTGAACAGAGTTTGAACTTCACATCCTCCTCTGAAGAACAAAAAATGTATATCTACTTAGTCGTATATTCCGATCGTCGTGTCAGGTTTCATTTTTGCTCGGACTATGGCGGTTTACACGTCAAAAGAAGAGAAAAATGTAAATATTGCGAAAGCTACCTTCAACAAAACACGGTTCATTGTGATGACAGTGACTATTGGTATAATTTTGGAAGAAAAAAGGGTGATGTCCGGATTGTGAAGATGGGAAAATGTCAAATATGCACATAATTAGGGACTTCTGCTCAGAAAAATGTGCTAAATATTGGTCTTCAACGTGATGGCGACATACGTAGCTGAAATCAATGCTGTTACAACTACAATAGAAAGGTTACGGATATTCTTCAACATAAGTGGATGGAATTGATCCTCTTAAACCACACGCAAGCAATGCCTACAGCTGGAACAACCAATGGAAAATATAAATATAACGTATTGTGGAAATGGCAGAAAAGTCAACGAACCGTCTGGAGCAGAAGGGTGTCGAGAAGCCTTCCTTGTTTTAAGGAGTTACACCACCCTGGAATTTTCGAAAAATCGAAATTCAAATTTTAATTTTTTCTTAATTTTTAAATTCTAACTTAAGAAATTAAAAAAAAAAAAATTAAATCGAAAAAAGTTGGTGCTACATTATAGAAGATAGTATAAAGAAGATATGTGTAAATTTCATTAAAATCGGTTGAGTAGTACTCGAGATATAGTGTCCACTGTACTGGCAAAGGCGTCCCACAGAACACCTTACGTAGGAATCAACAAAAGTAGGCTTAGTTGGTGTCAATTTATTATTTTTTGAATAAAAGAAAAGCCGAGTTTCTAATGGTTATAATCTAATGATATTTAGTTCGAAATTTCAGATCAATAGGTAAAAATGAAGGCGAGGGAACGTAAAACTGGCTGGTCAAACGGTGGTGCATGCGATCATATGAAAACACAAGCGTTTTCACTCAGCTGAGGCCTACCAACTCCTACTCTCAACCTCCACGCGGTGACAGCCGGGTGCCTAGTACCTTAATCCAAGAAATGGGTAACCAACCCCGTTTGGAGGATTCTTGGCGGCAGCAGATGAGAGAGGGGGGAAGAGTGTTTTCTCACTAGAGCACTTCTTCCTGTTCCAGGCGGCAGAGGACGAATTCCCTAGACGGAGTCAACGGTGGCGTCCATAGTTCCAGTTAGGTTGAACTTAGTGAATACCTTGCGCGAGCTGCTTCGACGTATTCGGATCACAGGTTGGTAAGGAATTTCCAATGTTTGTCAGGACATCGGAATAGAGATGGTGGCGGAGGAGCCCTTAATGGGCCAACGGCAGCGCTCATACTCCCGTAGTGGACTACTGGCACCGGTGTACCCGGCCCTTCGTCCTAGGGGAATAATTAAGGAACTGGCCCTCCAGGTTGGGGGTTGTGCCGTCGGGGTAACTTCCCTACCACGTAAAAAATCTATGGTTCCGAAACAAACAAAAGCCTCGGATAAGGATGACTCAACTAATGACGACCCCAGCAAACGAAATAAGGACAACGACCTTCGGATCTGTACGTGGAATGTTCCGTCCCTTTACAGACCACGTGCAGCCGAACAACTAGCAGAGACCCAAGACTGCTATAAAGCAGATATAACCGCCATCCAGGAAGTGCGATGGGATGGGCCGGGCAAAAAGAGGATGAAAAACTGTGACATCTACTACGGTGATTGCTACAGAGGCAACAGGAAACGCTTATTCGGGTGCGGATTTGTCATACGCGGCAGACTTAGGCAAGAAGTCTTAAGCTTCCGACACGTGAGCGAGCGTATTATGACTATCCGGATCAAGGCTAAATTCGCCAACATTCACCTAATATGTGTTCATGCCCCCACGGAAGAAAAGGACCCTGCCACCAAAGAGGGTTTCTACGAGCTCCTCGACAAAACATACGAGCAATGTCCTAAATACGACGTTAAAATCGTATTGGGCGATTTTAACGCCAAAATAGGAAAGGAGGACGTCTTTGGTAGGGCAGTCGGTAAGCATATCCTACACGACACCACGTCTGATAACGGACTTAGGCTAATTGATTTCGCTGTGGAGAGAAATGTCACCATAGCAAGCACATGGTTTCCTCATCTCGATATTCATAAGCAGACATGCCGGTCCAATGATCATGTAACGATCAACCAAATTGATCATGTTGCGATCGACGCAAGGCATGCCTCCAGTATTCTGGATGTCCGGACCTCCCGAGCGGACAACATAGATCATTACCTTGTTGTAGCCAAGGTACGAATGCGGATATCCCAATCTGAGCAACAAAGAAGAATTACTGTGAGAAAATTTAACGTCGAAAAGCTACAATCGCAAGAGACCGCCAGACTCTTCGCTGAACGTGTATCCCGAAATCTCTCAATAACTCCTTTGCCGCCAGCATCAAGTACCGAAGACCAGTGGCAACGCTGCCAACATGCCATCAGAAACGCCGCGACTGATGTGCTGGGTCTCGCTCGCCCACCACCGCGAAACCCCTGGTTTGACGAAGAATGCCGGCGAGTGCATGCAGCAAAACAAGTGGCATACAAAGCGGTGCTGCAAAGGAAAACGAGAGCTGCTCGTGAGCTCTACGAGCAAAAGAGACGGGAAGAACATCGGCTTCCCCAAAAGAAGAAGAAAGAGTATGAGAAGCGCGCGTTTGAGAATATCGAGAGTTTATACTCCAGGAACAATGTACGGAAGTTTTACCAAAAGGTAAAAAGAACGTGTCAGAGGAGCAATACCCGTACAGAAACCTGTAGAGATGAAAATGGAAACCTCAGTAGTAGAATCACAGTCGGTGCTGAGAATATGGAAAAACTACTTCTGCAGACTGCATAACGGCGACGAAGACCAACATCCCGCTGTCAGGCAGAATGAACCATTCAACATAGACCATGATATTCAAAAAACAAGGCTGCTGGACATGACGGCTTACCGGCCGAACTTTTCAAGGCAGCTGGGGATGAATTGGTAGAGTGCATACACCAACTCATCTCTAAGATTTGGTCAGACGAGTGTATGCCTGATGAATGGAACCTCAGCATCGTTTGCCCGATCCACAAGAAAGGAGACCCCCTCAACTGCGCCAATTATAGAGGCATCAGTCTCCTCAACATCGCATACAAGATCTTTTCTGCGATATTGTGTGAACGCCTAAAACCTTTTATCAACAGCCTGATTGGACCCTATCAGTGCGCTTTCAGGGCAGGAAAGTCCACCATCGATCAAATCTTCACACTTCGGCAGATCCTGGAGAAAACCCAAGAATTCCAAATCGACGCTCACCACTTCTTTATCGATTTCAAGGCCGCCTATGACAGCATCTATAGAGAAGAGCTTTAAAGAGCCATGTCTAGTTTTGACATCCCTGCCAAACTTGTCCGTCTGTGCAGGCTGACGATGGAGAACTCTCGCTGCTTCATCAAGGTCGGTAATGACCTCACCGAGACCTTCGATGTCAAAAAAGCACAAGTTCAAGGGGGCCTCGACCAACTTGGAGTGCGCAACTGGAGGCAATTAGCTAAAGAGCGAGCTAAATGGAGAGGCTTGTTGGTTGAGGCCCAGGTTCACCCCGAACTGTAGCGCCACCTAAGTAAGTAAGGAACGTAAAATTAGTGACGTAAGGTCAGTTGAAGATCCGCCACCAGCACAGGCAGAAATTCGTTTTGATATTCACTTGGAATCGCGACGTCGCGTCGTCGCCAGTGACAATTTTGCACGAAAACCAAAGTGCATATGGAATTAATACTCCATCCCTCGCTACTGTTTCAAAATGTGTTCGAATGACAATCTGAAGGTTATTTTAGTGTGGACGACAAATCTCGTGAAAACCGACCTAAATCCTTGACCGACGATACAAATGTGGCTCTGGTGAAGGCCAAAATTGACGAAGATCCTAGAACGACACAGGAAATGATAGCTGATAAACTGGGCTTGAATGCCATGGCTGCATCACGAATATTAAATCATCACCTGAAGTATTCGAAGAAGTCCGCTCGATGGGTTACAAGAATTTTGAATGAAGAGCAAAAACAGGCTCGTGTACGTTTTGCCAGTATGTTCCAAAAACAAGTCAGCGACAAAAGTCGATTTACTTCACCGGAGCGAGAGCAGTCGCCGTCATCACGCTAAAAACTGGTCGGACAACAAGCCCTTATTGGTATACGGAAACCTGCTTACCACAAATTTTCCTAAATTTGTTGGGAAACCAAAAAAAGAGGAACTTTGTCGCTAGTTTTTGCACCACGATAATAAGCCTGGGGCCTTATTTTGTACTGCTTTTGGATTCAGATTGTCTTTCGGAAATGTAATCCGATTCTAAAATGAGTTGGTATTTTGTATGGTTCTCGGATTGGGTGTACGTGCTTCCAACTCAAAATCAAATATTTCCGAAAGTTAGATTGTCAAAACATCTATCAAACGTCACTTAAATTACTTGGAAATTGAGTTTATATACATTTGCTATAGAAACGCAATACAAAATAAGGCCCCAGCTTAAACTGCCAAAAAAACTAACAACTTTCTTGCAGTCTCGGGTATTAATGAAATTCGTTCAGCACCTTCAACGCTGTGTGACTTAAAAACAAATAAAAATTGGTATGCTATTATAGTTTCCCAGGGTGGTGTAACCCCTTAAGTGAACCCAAGATATGGTTCGTTTCGAAGAGGATTCCAAAGTGATTATTTTCGAAGTTCCGGCGTGACATAGAAGCGATATTTTTAATGGCGAAAAGTAGGTATCCTTATCCGAACTGCCGATAGAACACGGACATCAATGCAAGACCACGTCTACCCACACCAATGAAACTTCAAGTCAACTTATTGGCGTAAAGAGTGACAGATTAGAAAAGAAATAGGCATGTTATAAACCTAGTCTCACAGATAGATGGTATCCAACAAGCACTTTCGTTGATCATCGATACGTACAACTTACGTTAGGTTAGGTTAGGGTGGCAGGCTGCACAATGCAGCCTTACTTAAACCAGACTAGGCCCATTGTTTTACCACAGGGATCTATCATCCCCAAAGAGAACTACCACTAGAACCAGTTGGAGCTTGTTATGAAGCGGCCGCGGTGGCCCTGCGAGCGGAGAGGGCCTTTCACGTACAAAGCTGTAGTATGGTTTTCTCCTCCTCCTCATTGTCCAACAACTTCTGCAGAAGTTATTTGCTAAGATACCTAGCCTGATGGCATGCCTACCGATTGTGGAGTGCCCTGTAATGACATCTATTGTAATTTCGATGAGCGACCTTTTCAGCTCGATAAGGCAGTTGGAGCGTTTTTAATTCAGCTCAGGCCAGATCTGTCTAGTAATAAGGCACGTAGTGCCGCTAGCCCACCTACGTTTGGTCGCCCTAATGGATTTGAGCTTAAGGAGCAGTTTCACTGTAGAGAGGCTTGCCGAGAGCCGAGATTGGCATTGTTCGACGAAATCGGTAGACAAGTGCCCTGCTTAGAGAGTTCATTGTTTTTTGACATCAAAGGTCTCGATGAGGTCATTGCCGACCTTGATAGAGCAGCGAGCGTTCTCCATCGTTATCCTGCACAGACGGACAAGTTTGGCAGGGATGCCAAAACTAGATACGGCTCTATATAGCTCCTCTCTATAGATGCTGCCATAGGTGGCCTTGAAATCGATAAAGAGATGATGAGGATCGATTTCGACTTCTTGGGTTTTTTCCCAGATCTGCCGAAGTGTGAAGATTTGATCGATTTGTGATCCTGGCCTGAAACCGCATTGATAGGGGCCAATCAGGCTGTTGATGAAATGTTTCAGGCGTTCACACAATATCGAAGAGCTTTTTATGCTGCGGAACATTAATATTTTGTACAGCCTGCCGAGTCGATCCTGTCGTTGACGTCGTCATCGAATTTACTACCAGTCGCATTGATCCTAGGTATTTGAATGCTTTCGTTATTCGGTGGGCGCCGTGGCGTAGTGTGTCGGATCACTACGCATGAATCCCAGAAAATACCAAAAAGTTTTTTCACGGTCCCTCCTCTCGCGAGCGTCTGACAAACATCCGAGAGTATTGTTGTCACGAAAAAGCTTTTCAAATCGCCGTTCGGATTCGGCATTAAACTGTAGGTCCCTTCCATTCGTGTGAAAAATATAACGCACACAACATGAGTGGTTGCGAGAAGCTAAGCCCTGGCACTTTAAAGAGCTGTTGCGCCAAATATTTGTTGTTTTTTGTTATTCGGTTCAGGCAATCTTCTAGTTCACGGTCCCACCTCTCGCGAGCGTCTGACAAACATCCGAGAGTATTGTTGTCACGAAAAAGCTTCTCAAATCGCCGTTCGGATTCGGCATTAAACTGTAGGTCCCTTCCATTCGTGTGAAAAATAAAACGCACACAACATGAGTGGTTGCGAGAAGCTAAGCCCTGGCACTTTAAAGAGCTGTTGCGCCAAATATTTGTTGTTTTTTGTTATTCGGTTCAGGCAATCTTCTAGTTCACGGTCCCACCTCTCGCGAGCGTCTGACAAACATCCGAGAGTATTGTTGTCACGAAAAAGCTTCTCAAATCGCAGTTCGGATACGACACTAAGCTGTAGGTCCCTTCCATTCGTGTGAAAAATATAACACACACAACATGAGTGGTTGCGAAAAGCTAGGCCCTGGTACTTAAAGAGTTGTTGCGCGAAATATTTTTTTTTTTTTTAATCTTCTAGTTATACCTTTGCAACTTTGTAACGTTCCAAGGAGTTTCATTCTAGGTGTCAGAGATTAAGTGTTTTATGACGATATTAAATAGCAATGGACGCAGTGCTGATCCCTGGTATACTCCTATATGATGGGGAATTTTCAGTGGACTCAGTGTTGGCCCCTGGTATACTCCTACTATGATGGGCGATTTTTCTGTGATTGCAGTCGGGGTGCGTGTGGTGCGCGCTACATACATGTCCTCGAACAACATAGTGTGGTGAATATGAGTAAATGGTTTCTCCAGGTCATTGAAGGTCCGGTGTAGATTTTGCTTTCTGGGTCTGTAGGTGTTAGGTGCTAGTTTTACTATATTATTCAATCCATCAGTGATGACTCATTATCAGATGTTCATAGTATGAGTCATTAAACAATTAAATACCGCGAAGTTTATGGCATAATAAAAAATCGACTTTCTTATTATAGTTGGGTGTGAGAGACTGAGATTAGACTCTAATGTAACCCCCCTACTGATCTTCTTAACTCTTTTGGACTGAGATGGAAACCTTACATCAATAAAGATGTTTACTCTTTAAAAATGAGGAATGAAACGCAGAATAATATACAGGCTTCAAGCTTACGTGTACATGGTACATGCTTAGTTCTGTGGACGATTCAGAAAAAACCTGTGTATTAAAATTTTCTAGGAATTGATGCTTGTGGTGCCTTCAGACATGTTTTACATTACATGACAATGGTCCTGCTTACAAACAAGCTGCTACTTACAATAATCGACACTGAGAAATTTGAAATGTATTCCTAGAAATACCGATTACACCTTAAAGCCACTATCTCAACCGAACAAGACTGAGAAGAAGACATGCTGCCACAAAGGGAGTTAATTCCATTCAGAGAATTCAAAACTGATGACAGTGTGCAGGTGAAGGTATCTTTTAAGGTTACAAAGCTGCAGACATATCTCTTTCCTCTGGACCTTCTGAAGTTGTAGAAGTCCTTCTTATATTGAATCTTTTCTATATCATCTTATCATAGAGAAAAAAGGATACTGTCCCATTCTGAAGGAATTTCTCCCCTTGCAGGTTCATCAAGTACAAATCAAAGCTCTGCGCTTTCATTCACAAATTTATCCAGCACATCCCTGTACTTTCGCTTTTTCTCATTTTCATCATCTTCCATCTTCTCTTTCACACACACCCTTCATTTTTATTATTATTTCGAATTCTATAGTAGGGGATGGTTGCTGTTGGGCTGTCAGTCGGATGCTTATAACGCCGCAGCGATGATGGTGTATCCTTTCGTCCTTTTTACTGTTGATTCTTCGGTGGCATACTCTCCCAAGTACTCTCGCACACATACAGCATCGCCACAAACATTTTATTCTCGTGCATATGTATTTGTGCAGGTTCATCGATTTTTCCCATTCCGATACTTTTTCACCGAGAGCCAACAAGAGCCACCAGAACATTGCCCTTGCTAGTGTGCGGTCTTTCAAGAGTAAGTTTTATATGAACGAATCCAATACGTCTAATGTCGGACATATGCATACTGTTTTTTTACTTCCGCCGTTTCTTAAGATTACTTCAGTTTTCCTTAATATACTCTTGGAAATTTCTCCTGCCCTTTATTTTAGAGCTTCACTGAAAAGCAATAGATGATGAGGTGATACTGGGGATTAGTTTAGCTTCACAAACCAATTGACCGGTTTTTGAATGAGGAGTTTTTTTTATTACTTCGGAGGCCGCATGCATTTAATTTAAGGTATTCGTCTACTGAATACGTTGCAAGAGACAAGTGAAGAAGTGCGCCCAGCTTCAAGCAGAGTACGGAGGGCCTATATCGAGAGCTGGGGTAATATCTTCCCTGGTTGCTGATGCAATCCAGGAGCTGTGGCCACATATGTTAATAAAAACAAGGGCGCAGCCATTCTCAAAGGAGGAGGAATGCTCAGGAGATTCGTTCGCCAAAGTTCATTAACAATGCTCATGGCCAGCTTCTTGTGGATGACGACAAAATTCTGTATAGGTGGCGACAGTATTGTGAATGACTTTTGAATGAACAGTTTCTTCGGCGATACTTCCCAAGAGCCAACTGTGAAGAAATATCCGACATTACAGTCGAAGAAGTTAGTGAGGCGGTCAAATACTTCAAAAAATGAAAAGCGCTTGGGCCAGACGAGATTCCCTCTGAATTCTCGAAAAAGATGGGAGACATCAGGTTCAGATGTCTAAGAATTCTCCAAACTTATGAGAGGCAATACCGAATAAAAGAAGAGGAAAGTTACCTTCTCCCTGTGTATAAAAGGAAGGGTGATACGTGAAACTATGATAATTACCATTCGATGAAGCTGATGTCACATACCATGAAGATCGTACGGCTATCTGATGGTCTGTGCGGGTTTGTTACGGGTAAATTTATCAACCACAGATGCAATCCAAAGTATAATGATCATAATGGAAAACCATAGTGATTCCTTAAAGGATTTGCATATTGTATTGGTTGACCGAAGGGTTTTCAATCAAAGTCGGGGTGCATCAGGGAAGCGTCTTAAGTCCTTTGCTTTTTATTGTAGTCCTTGACTATCTGCTTGAAGGTAAAGTGACGGTCCGCAAGGTACATCAATCATTCTTTGCTGACGATAGAGCCATCATAAGTGAGGATCCTACATACCTGCAACGAGCACTTGAAGTATGGGTGGACGTTTTAGAGGGAAATGGGTATCGCATTAGTTCATAAAAGACAGACTACTTGTGCTACCCATTTTTTGATCAATTCTGGGCTATTCTAGACATTAATTTGAATAGAACATTGCTTCCCAAGTGCGAATAGTTTAAATAGTTGGGATCTTTGATCAATAACGAAACAACATCACAATCGCGTTAGCGTAATCAATCATCGCGTAAGCGTAAGGTGGATGAAGTGCCGGGAAAATTCCACTATCTTCTGTGACCGAAAAATGCCACCTAAGTTAAAAGAAGGGCTCTACATCGCAGTTGTGTGTCCAGCGCTCACATACAGTTCACAATGTTGGACAATGTGCAAAACGTATGAGGGTAAATTAACTGTAGCTGATATGAAGATGCTTTGCGTGACAGCAGGAGGAACAAAGCTCGATTAAGCTTTAATAAGAAGTTCGAAGATCTGGGAAAGCATTCACGGCAAAGAAACCATCTCACGAAAAATAGAGCGCGACTGGCTCAACTGAAATTGTCATGTTCAAGGAAGAGATCATTTGAATTGTATTAAGGCAAAAACGTCTAAATAAGTCTAAGGGCGAACGACCGACGGCCAGAATGCCGTGATATGCACCTACAACTTTGAGGAGGTAGTTAGGAACTTTGTCTACATAGACTCCATTGTACAATACTACCAGACAGGAACCGTTCTATGATGCAGTGGTTGAAAAAACTTCGATGCTATTCGTTTACCATTTTATACTCTGAAGACTGATGATTGCTCTTTCTCACTGGGGCTTGAACTTCCACACATCGGTTAGCGAGTAAACACACCATCCACAGCACCATTGCCACCTTTAGGCTCCTTTATACACTCGAGTGATATTTAATCCCGTCTGCATAGACAGTAAGTTAAAATAATGACTATACACTCTTGAACCCAGCCAGAAATTTGAATACGCTCCACCCGGGTTTTCGAACTCAAGCGGATGGACTGCACGCAGATGAATTCCACATCCTGGGTAGAGTGCATAAGTGGAATGGGCTATATAGAAGTACAGCATCACAGGCGGCGTTCCCCAATGTTACGTACTAGGTCCAATATTGTGGAACCTGATGTATGACAACACCCTACATTAGGAATGACAAGGCCGTCAAAGATACTTAGCCTCACTGACGATAGAACAATCGCTGTGGTAGCCAAACTCCTGGGGGAGTAGGAGCATAACTGGAACGAAGCTATCAGGATAGTTTGAGACTGACTGACTTCCATGAGTCTATAACTTTCAGAGGAAAAAACAGGAATAGTGCTATTAGCAGCAGGAAAGTCATGATGCTATAAGATTAATTGTCGGCAATCACGCCGTGATTTCCAAGCCAGAGTTAAAGTATCCTGTGATTATTATAGATGCAAGGGTAACTTGCTGTAAGCAAGTGAAAAGGCAGCAAAGCAACCGCTGCCCTGGCAAGGGTAAAATAATAAATTAAATGGGGAGACTGGTCTTAACAAGAGTTTCGGCATTGATTATGTTTTACTATACTCAACTATGGGCCAGTGCCATTAAAAAGAAAGAAGGACGACGGAAGCAGCATGCAGAATCAACGCGCTGACAGTATGTTGCGTTTTCCGAACAACTTCCTACGATGCGGTCTGTATGGATAAATAAGAAGCATGAGAAGCTTAATTTCTATTTGACTAAAATGCTTACAGACCATTAGGTCCTATTTCTACAGGTTTGGGAACGATGGGATGGGATTGGGAACCCAAACTGCACGAAAGCAGTCGAAGATGTGAAGTACGTCATGTTTCATTGCTGATAAAGAAATTGGGGGAGGACGTAACCTCAGATACGTCCTCCAGGTTGGGGGTTGTGCCGTCGGGTTAACTTCCCCACCACGTAAAAAACTTTCGGTTACGAAGCAACCAACAGCCTCGGATACGGATGAATTTATTGTTGACGACCCAAGCAAACGTAAAAAGGACAACGATCTTCGTGTCTGCACGTGGAATATTAGGTCCCTCTACAAACCACGTGCAGCCGAACAACTTGCGGAGGCCCTAGAGTGTCTCAAAGCAGACATTACCGCCATCCAAGAAGTGCGATGGGATGGGCCGGGCAAAAGGAGTATGAAAAACTGCGACATCTACTACGGCGATTGCTACAGACAAAAAGGACAGCGTCTATTCGGGTGCGGATTTGTTATTGGAGGCAGACTTAGCCAAGAAGTCTTGAGTTTCCGGCATGTGAACGAGCGCCTTATGACTATCCGTATCAAGGCTAAATTTGCCAACATTGCCTGCACGACATCACATCCGACAACGGACTCAGGCTAATCGACTTTGCAGCGGGGCGAAACTTTGTCGTAGCTAGTACGCGGTTCCCACGTCTCGACATTCACAAAGGAACATGGCTCTCCTTTGATCGAAAAACTGTCAACCAAATCGATCACATTGCGATCGACGCAAGGCACTCTTCCAGTATTCTGGGTGTCCGGACTTTCCGAGGAGCCAACGTGGACTCGGATCACTACCTAGTTGTAGCCAAGGTACGGATGCGGATATCCAGTACGGAGCGAAATCAACGAAATACTGTGAGGAAATTTAACGTTGGGCGGCTACAATCGCAAGAGACCGCCAGAACCTTTACCGATCGTGTTTCTTCTAATCGCAATCTAAGTCCTATGCCGCCAGCAGCAAATGCGGAAGACCAGTGGCAGCGTTGCCAACAAGCCATCAGAGATGCCGCCTCTGATGTACTGGATACAACGAAACCCCTGGTTTGATGAGGAATGCCGGCAAGCACATGCAGCAAAACGAGAGGCGTACAAAGCGGCGCTGCATAGAAGCACCAGAGCTGCTTACGAGCTCTACGTGCGCAGGAGAAAAGAGGAACATCGACTTCTTAGAAAGAAGAAAAAGGAGCATGAGAAGCGCTCGATCGAGGCGATTGAGAGACTTTATTGCAGGAATAATGTTCGAAAATTTTACCAAAGGGTAAAAAGAACATGCCAGGGTTTCAAAGCCAGAACAGAAGCCTGCAGGGACGAATATGGCAACATAGTAGTAGAATCGCAGTCGGTGCTGAGAATATGGAAGGAACACTTCTGCAGACTGTTAAACGGCGATGATGACCAACATTCCGCTGTCAGGCGGAATGAGCCATTCAACAGTGACGATGGCAGTCAAGATTCCCGTCAACCCGATCAGAATAAAGTGAGGATAGCGATATCTAAACTCAAATCCAACAAAGCTGATGGAGCCGACGGCCTTGCCACTGAACTTTTTAAGGCAGGAGGAGATGAGTTGGTAAGGAGCATGCATCAGCTCATCTGTAAAATCTGGTCGGACGAAAGTATGCCCGATGAATGGAACCTCAGCATCGTTTGCCCGATCCTGAAGAAAGGAGACCCTCTGAACTGCGCCAATTACAGAGGTATAAGTCTCCTCAACATCGCATATAAGATCCTGTCTGCCGTATTATGTGAACGCCTAAAAGCGATTATCAACAACCTGATAGGTCCTTATCAGTGCGGTTTCAGGCCGGGAAAGTCCACCATTGACCAAATATTCACACTACGGCAGATCTTGGAAAAAACCCATGAATATAAAATCGATACGCACTGCCTCTTCACCGATTTCAAAGTTGCCTATGATAGCGTGTATAGAGACGAGTTATACAGAGCCATGTCTAGTATTGGCACCCCCGCCAAGTTCGTCCGTTTGTGCAGAATGACGATCGAGAACTCTCGCTGCTCCATCAAAGTCGGTAAGAACATCACCGAACCGTTCGATGTCAGGAAAGGTCTTAGACAAGGCGACGCACTATCATGCGATCTCTTTAACATAGTACTTGGGAGAATTGTACGAAGCTCACAAGCCAACCCCGGAGGTACAATCTTTTACAAGTCTGTACAACTACCCACTTGCCGATGACATTGACATAATCGGAAGAACTCAGCGGGCAGTCAATGGGGCATTTACGAGTATTGAGATCGAGGCAGCAAAGATGGGTCTAGCGGTCAATGAAAGCAAAACAAAATATATGCTGTCTACAAAAAAGGACACCCAACATCGGCGTCTTGGACAGAACGCCACAATAGACAGATATAATTTTGAGGTAGTAAAGGATTTTGTCTACCTAGGCTCTATGGTGAAATCCGCAAATGACATCAGTAGGGAGATCACACGGAGAATTACTCTTGCCAGTCGTTGTTTCTATGGGCTAAAACGGCAATTGAGTAGCAAACACCTATCTCGAACTACTAAGGTAACTCTTTATGAGATACTAATCATCCCAGTCCTGCTGTATGGCGCAGAGGCATGGGCTTTGACAAAACCGGATGAGGATGCCCCTGGTTATTTCGAGAGAAAAGTTCTTCGAGCGATCTTTGGTCCCGTCTGCATAGACGGTGAGTGGAGGAGAAGGTACAATGCCGAGCTGTACGGCCTGTACAAGGACATCGACTTAGCCAGAAGAGTTCACATACAGCGACTAAGATGGCTGAGTCATTTGGAGTGGATGGAGCCCAACGTTCCCGGTAAGAAAGTCTTCGAATCCACCCCGGATGGACGGCGCAGTAGAGGACGACCTCGCGGTAGGTGGCGCAAACAAGTGGAGGGGGACCTCAACCAACTTGGCGTGCGCAACTGGAGGCAGCTGGCTCGTAATCGTGCTAGCTGGTGAGGTTTGTTGGTTGAGGCGCAGGTCCACTCCGGACCGTAGCGCCATCTATGTAAGTAAGTAAGTAACCCCAGATAACATTACCAGGCAGATGATGAACACGGAAGATTGCTGTGGCAACCATCATGAAGAAGCAGCGCCCACCGACAGGAGTGACAATGATACGCAATACATGGTTGCAGTCCCTCGAGGACTGTCACAGTCCCTACCCAAAGGATAGGGAGTGCGATTGGTTTCTTAGGCGACATAACTGTTTGGAACGGAACTTCAGTATCGTTTTAAAATGTTCAACCTTACATTGAAAAATGAGCTTAACTACTTACTAGCTATCGAGCTGGCCGGAGGGGTTTGGTAGATGAGATCCCGGTCCCAGCGAACCATTTACATAAGTTGGAGAAGACCCCATTCTGTTTGTATAATTGTTTTTGTTGTTCGCTGCTGGTTTTCCTACTTAGGTGATCATATGCTACAAAGGTCTCTGGCGAAACATTTGGCCTTGGTTTGATAGCGAGTAGGCTTGGTTTTGGCATTAAAACCGAAATTCGGTTTCGGTCGGATACAGCTATGTATTGTTGAATTTGACAGAAATTTTATATTCCTAATGTAAGCCTGATGGGTCTTTCCTGTCCTTAGCCTGTATCAGCACAGCAATCAATTTCTGCTGGATAATGGGTGGAACTCATTTTTAAAAGCAGTTGTAACATACTGGGATGAAACCAGACTTACAGTAGGATTCAGCAGTCCCTTATCTTGTGCAAAGAGAATACCATGGCTGAACACCTTGTTGGTTGCCACTATGTTTTATATAACTGTGATCCCACTGGCCAACCTTACAGCTTACCCCTACTTGCTGATCATAGAACATACGCCAAATTACTTCCATATTTCATAATCTATCCTTGTTTTGGGTTGCTCACACCTTAAGCCACACGATGTGAACAAGTGGGTTAGGTGCTAGTCGGTGCATGACATCTTTTAAAAATCTAAATTATGCACATCTTCTAATGCAGAATTTTCAATCTTGCGAATTTAAATTTCAGCACTGATGAGGTTTTTGTATCCACCACTGTACATGTATCCCTTTACCATTATTTGGGAAAAGAAAGAAAAAATCTTTCATCTTATAAGTCTGTAGGTACAAAGTAAAGTAAATGAGGAACAAAGTACAAAGAATTTTCCTGGGCATTCCCAAAAAAAAGAAAAAAAAAGAAAAAAATAAGTATCCAGGCTAACAAACTCGTTGGCGCATAGCAACAACCGAGAGAAAAGGATCTCCCTACCTCCATTGTGTCCTGTCTTCTGGAGAAACTTTAATGAAAACTATTTTATTTTATTTTCTTCATCTCCCTTTGGGTATGGCAAAGAAATAAGGCGTCAATGACTTGGCCTTGGCTAGCTTGTATGTTCTTTTATTTTAGTAATTCAATTTTTAGTCAACAATTATCGTTTGTGCGATTTTTTTTCTGTGCCTGTGACTTCTGTTCTCTTTGTTCCTAAGGACGAAGAATGTCGTTTGCTTCGCGCTTGGTTCTATTTTTATCATTTCTGTCTTTTTTTTGTCTCTTTTTGAATGGAATAATAATAAGAAATAAATGGGGGATGAGGGGGAGGACTTAATATTGGGTGCAGGAGACAAAGAATGTCAGTGAAACGAAGGGATCTCAAAGTGTTTGGAATGTAATAAATGTCGAAAAAAGATGTGCCATGAATTCTTTATGGGACAAGGATATTCATAGGATGTTTGATGTTTATTTTTGCGTTGTTTGTGCGTTTTGTCTGCTTTGTTTTGTAGAGAAATGCTACATGTTTATGAATTAAAAATACATATGGATCTGTATTGTATCTATCCTTCGATGGTTAACGAGCATGAACATGAGTTCTATTGGATCGGATGGCAGAACAATGATTAAAGTTTGGTAAGCAAACCACTGAGTTACCGACCTATAATGCGAGCACGGCGGGTATTAGAGGACGGTAATAATGTTTATGTAATTACTACTGATTACAGCAAATCTTTCGACCAAATAATTCACCTCAAACTCTTCAGATGTTCAGTGTCCAACCCAATGCCACCGCGGGGGTTCCAGGCAGTCAACTTGGACCAATGATATTTGTCTTAGCTATAAACGATGTTGGTCTCATCTAAATTACTCATCTATGTATGCGGATGATAAAAAAATCTCCAACATAATTTCTTCCCCATCAGATTCCTCTCGCAATCTTAAGTCGTTCTACACATTATGTCAATATTTCAATTTCCTAAATGTCAATAAATGTAAGGCTTGAACACGATAGTCAAGTCTGGTCGCCCTATCAACTTACTCATTTTCTCAGAATTGAAGCTGTACGACGTAGGTAAATTAGTTGCTTATGTTCTTTTTGTTTGTTAGTTAGTTTTAAGCTTAGCTTTAAGTTAAGAGCTTCCCTTATTAAACATAAAAAAACATACAGCAAGTTAGGAGAAGCGGAAGAAGGCGTTGAGAACCTCAATTTATAAATGCTAAATGTCCAGCATATTATTTCTTACCATACGAAGTGCGCTTCAAATAATCTGGTACTCTGTCTAAAAATAAAAGACATCAACATTGGTACCATACAAGAACTCTGGGTGAGGGACTCAAGCACAATTTGGGACCTGCATTGCGATTGATCGGGAAACTACTGACTGCCCAAAACTTGGCTTGGGCCAGTAGCGCGACAATCAAGTTCGTGATGAAGTGCTTACTTTACCTCCTAGTGGTGGTCCCCGGGCAACTATACGTATAAACCCTTATACGTGTAGGCTAAAATTGTAAGTGCGGGTTGTCTAGGGCCTTGATTCTAGGCTAGGTAACGTGGGCCAGCAACCTGCGTTACCGAAAATTCCTCGCTATAGAAACCGACACTATGCCTCGGATAAGGAATGATCACATGTTTACGACTTTTGGCTATTGTACCCGGACAAAGATAGGCTCCTGGAATGTAAAAACGCTCCTCGACTCGGGAAGCGAAGGTCCTTACAATGCCAGATTCCTCCAATTGGAAAACGAATTCATGCGATGTAAACTGGACATTTTGGGGGTAATTGAAGTAAGATGGTTAGAAGCGGGCGAGTACCAGTCTCCAACGCGTAACACTGTACTACTCTATTCTGGAAGACCATTCGGAAGTCCGCGGGAATATGGAGTCGGACTACCGCTAACAACAACAGCACGCAAGGGCCTAATTTCCTGGCAGCCTCATTGTGATAGGATTTTGACGGCCAGATTCCGGACTAGAGTACGACGCGTCACCATCATACAGTGTTAAGCCCCAACGAATAGTTCGTCTGAGGACGAAAAGGAGAGCTTCTACAATCTCTTAAGCGCCGTCTTCAACACAACACCAAATGGAGACATTGTCATAGTGATGGGGGATTTGAATGCCAAGGTAGGCAACGACAACGAAGGGCTCAAACATGTAATCGGGAAGCATGGACTAGGCAACCGCAATGACAATGGCGAAACGTTTGTGGATTTCTGCAATGCCAACCGCCTTGTGATAGGTGGCACCAAGTTTGAGCACAAGACCTGCCACAAAGTCAGCTGGGTTTCCAACGACAGGCAAGAAACCTCTAACCAAATTTACCATTTTGCCATCAGCCGCCGCTTTAGAAGTAGTCTCCTGGACGTCCGAAACAGGCGAGGGGCGAGGGATGTGTGGATAGTACGTGATCACCATCTTATGATAGCTACCCTCCAACTACGCACTGCTGCAGTTCGAAGATCCCACGACAACACAAGAATGCCCAGGTTCAACGTCGATAGACTTAGTGATCCCTCTGTGCGCCAACAATTAAGGGTGCGCTTTTCGCAAGGTGTAGAAGCAATCAGCAGCTCAATGCCCGCAACCATCCAAGACCATTGGTGCGCTGTGAAAAATGTTTTTACATCTGGTGCTGATAGGGCGTGGCTTTCCGAGGATACCTGGAGACGGATTGACGAACGAAAACAGCTGAAAGCTCGCGTTGCAGCTACCCTAGCAATAGGGAGAAGCGAGCTAGAGTCTCTATATCGCATGAAGATGAGAGAAGTTCAGCGTAGCGTGCGACGTGACAAGCGCAACTAGATCAACGGATGAGGACCAGCTCAAGAAATGGAAAGAGCATTTTGCTACGGTTTTGAACCATGTATTCGCTAGCGATATACTCCCAAATCAGACAGAGATGCCCGAGGTAAGAAGCTCCCGAATACGCACCACGACTCCCAGTAAAGAGTGGAAAGAAAGGAAATTTAATGGAGTGCGGAAACTGGAGGGGTATCTGCGTGCTGCCTGCTGTAGCTAATAGCTAAGATCACCCTGGAGCGAATTAAACAACATCTCGAAGACACACTCGATGCCGAACAAGCAGGTTTCCGCTCTGGATCCTCCTGTGTCGACCGCATCAACACCCTGCGGATTATCATCGAACAGTGTATTGAATATCGATCGCCACTGCACCTGCTGTTCATTGATTTTGAGAAGGCGTTCGATAGTGTCAACAGGGAGTTTATTTGGCGTGCCTTACGTAGGAGAGGTATTTCCGATAAACTAATTGCCATTATCAAAGCTACATATGAAGGCTCCAAATGTCACGTTCTGCACATAGGAAGATTGTCTGAGGAATTTGAGATCCAAAGTGGGGTAAGACAAGGCTGTATCCTTTTACCAATATTAGCGATGTGCTTCATGCAGCTTTGTCGATGGGAAACGGAGGAATTCGATGGACTCTTACATCTCAACTGAAACATCTTGACTACGCTGACGATGTATGCGTATGGACCTCCACCAAATGACAGCAGATGTGGAGAGGGAGGCAGGCGTCGTCGGGCTGAAAATTAATACGGCAACAACTAAAATTATCAGCCTTGGAACTAACTCATCGGCTCAAATATGCATTGCTGGACAACCGGTAGAGAGAGTAGAGGATTTCCAGTATCTTGGGAGTATTGTCTCGTCCGATGGTGGAACCAAACTGGATATAGCCAACAGGATCGCCAAGCAAAGTCCGCGTTCAGGATGTTGTCCAAAATATGGCGAAGCAATGCAATCAGTTTGAATACCAAAATAAGACTGTTCCGCTCCAACGTTGAATCCGTGCTGCTATATGGTTGCAGCACGTGGAGAGTGACCACTACTATCACTAGAAAGCTGCAAACGTTTGTTAATAGGTGCCCACGCAATATCTTAAGGATTTTCTGTCTTAATCGTATCTCTAACGAACACCTTTACGAGAGAACGGGTCAGGAACCAGTAGGTACAACCATCCAACGGCGGAAGTGGCAGTGGATTGGTCACACGTTCCGAAAGGGTGACAGTTCTATAGCGAACCATGCTATGCAATGGAACCCTCTAACTCAGGATGGCAGAAGATCTGGCGGTCCGAGGAAAACATGGCGCAAAACAGTCGAGAAGGAGGCACGGCAGTTAGGGAAAAGTTGGGGAGAACTCAGACACATTGCCAGAAACCGTACACGATGGCGCGTAGGCGTAGTAGAGGCCCTAGGACCCACAAGGGGATACAGGACATAAGTAACCAGTCAAGTGGGAGGGAGAATCATAACCTCGCCGAAATAGGAAAAAGAAGAAGAAGAAGAATTGGTGCCATCGTTGGGCACTGTCTAATAGGCAAGCATGCAACGAGGCATGGCGAATATTTGAACGATTTTTGCAGAAGCTGTATGGACGAAGAGGAAGAAATTATTCCTCACCTCCTTTGTTCATGCTCAGCTCTCTCAAGAGATCAAGATTATTCAATCAAATCTAGGTAACTACCATTTATAGTATCCATCAATCGAGGAACACTTCGGGACGGCGTCTTGCAAATGCTGGAACAACTGACTTACAGGACATTGAGACAGAACTCTACAACAAAACGAAAGAACACTTTATTCGTTATTAGATAGGTTGCTATCAAAGCTCGTTTTGTTAGGTTATTGGTTCAAGGTCACTCTTTTCTAGGAGTCAAGTCATAGCAACATAGAAGTGAATGAGAGAGCTGAAGAGTTGGCCACGTGGGGTTCAACCCTTCACAATTTTGTTTGTGCAGAGTCGCACTTTACAGAAAAACCGTTTACACAACAAATTATTAAGCAAATGACTGTCTAAATTGCTATTATACATTTTTTTTTTTTTGATTTGTCCAACCTTGGAGGATTAGTATGAGCATTGTATAATAACTCATACATATTGATTCACTCCATGTCAGCAAATTTATAGAAAATTCCACGAATTAGAGCTTATACCCGAAGAACGTATTTTGCAGTTTCGTAAATACCGGCCAGACAATTATTGCTTTTCATCGACGAGGCAATATTGCCATATTGATGTTTTCAAGAGGAATTGCTTTCCTTTTTAAATTGATATTAGTTATCAGCAGAACAAAACAAAAGCGTATTTTGTCCACTACTGTAATTACACACAACCAACGCACAAATAAAACAAATTCCTACGGATACACCCCGACTAACCGAAAGTATACGTCGGCATAAAATGGAAACAGCAACAGCAGAGAAACCCCAAGACTACAAAGAATAAGTAGCGAATATGTAAGAATAGACGTCCTCAAGGAAAAGTAATGCTGGGGCAAGATAAACTTACGAAAATGGTGGAATCTTCAATTTTTTTTTTTTATTCCATAACATATCTCTTAATGGAGAATAATTGCAATATTGGGGCCGCCAGACAGGCAGAGATGCTAGCACAAGTAAAAGTGGGGGGTGAGAAGTAGTAAAAATGCAGAGCTGAAACTGGCAGATACTTATGCGCACTCACCACCCATAGAACAAGAAAAAAATGGGAACAGACTGTCGGTGTAGACGGAACTATTATCTGCCTATTCACTCCATAGCATCGGCATCGTCATTAGGTTGGCCAAATTCAATCGAGGACAAAATAATAAGATTCTCGTACGAAAAGGCATGCCATTTACAGAACCTAGATACCGATATTGTTTACAGCGAAAAGAAGGATGGAGGAGTTACTATTTTACATGTACTACAAGGTGAGCGACATGAATGTTATCGAAAATTCAGGAAATGCTATGCAAGATACTTTTCTGTTTGTTTTGTAAACCATAAGACAATCAAAAATTAAATATTTCTGTTTTTTTTTTTAATATTAATTTACCCCTAAGAGTATTCTTTAATGCAACTGGGGAAATGGATGACAAAGGATGAAAGTGAGGAGAAGAGATAAGAAAATGAGGTATATTTTTAGGTGTGGTGGTTTTGAAACTCAGGTGGTGTTGGTTGTCATTGCATACTCCATGGGTGGTATCCGACCTGGTTGAGAAGGCGATTTTTTGCATTCGATTTTGATTCGCAGTATTTTTTCGAATTTTGTGTGCCCCTGGCACTTAAAGAGCTGTTGCATTGCATGAAACCCGACGTAACGTTTCATTACTCTCAAATAAGTATCGTTACTCACATGCTTTCGTTACTTTCGCATGATTTTGTTCGTGAGTGGTTTGTATTGTGAATGTAAATGCAACTTCACGCCGTTTAAATTCGCATGGTACCTGTGCACTGACAACTGGCGAAGTTTCTCAGCATGTAAGTTGAAGTTGCCTGCCTTACCAATACGCTACTCATACGCATTGTACTGCAGTAACGATATTTTTGTAACGGGTAGTCAGATCAAAAGTAACGTATATATGCATAAACACGGGTACACATTTTGTCGTTACCTTTACACCTCTATATTACATTACCCTATGTTTTTTTTTATAATTTGCGCGCACTCAAAGGGTTATGAATACCTTTAACATATTTACACACAGTGCGGGCGTTGGAAAGGATAGAGAAAGAGAGAGAAAGATTTTGGTGTAGTAGTTCTTAAAGCTTAGTTGTTTATGCTTCACAGATTCTCCGGGGGTGGCGTCCAGACAACTGGGGAGATTTTTGTTATATTTTTTGTCTTTGCTTCTGATTCACAGTACTGTTTTCCCGATAACCGATGTCAAGGGCAAATCACCATCAACAGAGCGAACAATTTTTCCAGCCACATGACCAAGCTATTGCCAGTGTTATGCTTTCGCAGTAGTCTTCCCACAAGCTTTCGCAAAAGATCGGACTGACTTTATACATTTCATGAGAAATAAATAAATACTTGCTGACATCAGGATTTGAACCATGAACCATTAGCGTGGCAATTGACGACGTTACCACTACACCATTGCCACCCACTTGTGTTGTGATGTGTTGTGTAGATGCAATGTTTAATTTTATTACCAGAAAATATGTAGCACATTTTAGACCGCTCAAATAAAGGAACGTACTACGAGGTTTTGAAGGAACAACATTAGAAAGACGTACGATATAAACATCCCCCCGCAGCCAAAAATACGTGAAACAGGATTTCAAAGAGTACTTTTTTGCGATATTGTGTGAACGCCTGAAACCTTATATCAACAGCCTGATTGGCCCCTATCAGTGCGGTATCAGGCCAGAAAAGTCCACCATCGATTATATCTTCACACTTCGACAAATCGATGCTCATCATCTCTTTATCGATTTCAAGGCCGCCTATGGCAGCATATATAGAGATGAGCTATATAGAGCCATGTCTAGTTTCGACATCCCTGCCAAACTTGTCCGTCTGTGCAGGATGACGATGGAGAACGCTCGCTGCTCCATCAAGGTCGGTGACCTCACCGAGATGTTTGATGTCAAAAAAGGTTTTAGAGAAGGTGATAGGCTGGGTTGTGACTTATTTAATATTGTACTTGAACAAACGAACTCCAGAGGCACAATCTATCAAAAGTCCGTACAACTGCTTGCATACGCCGACGATACTGACATTATTGGAAGAACTGAGCGAGATGTCACCGGTGCGTTTGCAAGCAAGCAGCCAAATTCAGTTTAGCGATAAACGAGGCAAAACCACGTATATGCTGTCAACAGGAAGAGACAATCAACACCGATGAATTGGACAGAACGTCACAGTGGGCAGCTACAACTTCGAGGTAGTAAGGGACTTTGTCTACCTTGGCTCTGCTATTAATTCTGACTCTTGCCAATCGCTTTTTTTTTTGGGCTAAGACAATTCAACAATAAAGCCCTATTTTGAACAACTAAGGACACTCTGTATACGACCCTGATTATCCCAGTCCTACTTTACGGCGCTGAAACATGGACTTTATTGAGCGTGGATGAAGATAGCCTTGATCACTTCGAGAGAAAAATTCTTTCTATTCGGTCCCAGTTGCGCTGACGGGTTTTGGAAGAGAAGATTTAACGATGAACTATGCGAGCAGTCTTCGAATCTAACCCGGAGGGACGACGCGGTAGAGGACCTCCACGCCGTAGGTGGCGCGCACAAGTGGAGACCTCGACCAATTTGGAGTGCGCAACTAGAAGCAATTAGCTAAAGACCGAGCTAAAAGGAGAGGATTGTTGGTTGAGGCCCAGGTTCACTGTAGCGCCACCTAAGTAAGTAAGAGTATGTAGGAAAAAAGGCGTCGGTACTACAATCATCGCTAGCGAGGATACTCCCAAACGTCGGTGGATCCCAATATAGTAAGTAACAAATGAATCGATCACTCAGACAGGCAGAACAGCGGTACACCCCAGGCAAACGTGGCGCAGGACAGTAAAGGAGGAATCAATCTCTTTGGGAATGAGTTGGAGACAGCTCAAACGCGTTGCAGAACTCCGAACAAGATAGCGCGCAGGCGTTGTTGACGCCCTATGCACCTCGAGGGGTGCAAGGATTTAAGTAATCCTAGAGATAACCAAAATTTCAACGAAAAGCACGACAGGCCATTAGCAATATAAAGTGTATATTGGGTTATGAGCCGTATAAAATCGAGGATTTTAGCATTAAATTATGGGAAAGGATGATAGGATTTTATTCGCTTGTTACAGGTTTTTTTTTTTTTTTGAGGTAGATGGGGAGGAAGGCAGAGACTGCCCCTGGAGCACTGCGACCTAAAAATATCTTTTGTGCTATCCCCTGGTTAATTGATTTTGAGTTTGTCAACTAGCTGAACTCAAGTTCATTAATGAAGCTAAGAATAGTTCGAGCTGAAGAAGAGGTCACGCCAGAAGGTGATGTAACGCCTTTATTAAAGTGCTTTAGCCTAACTCTGACTATGGCCGGGCAATCACAGAGCATGTGATGGGCTGTTTCGGTGTCTTCAAGACAGAGACGGCACGTATCCGATTGAACACGGCCCATTTTCTTGAGATGGTAGTTGAGAGAGCAATGTCCAGTTAGGAAGTCAGTAAGGATCTTAGCATTCTGTTTGCTCATTGATAGAATGTCTCTAGTTCTAATTTTTGAGAAGTTAATAAATTTCTTGGAATGCCTTAGGCCGGGTTGAGCATTTCAGTGAAAGAGCATTTGTTCGCGTTCCCAGCGGAGTTGGTCTATTTTAATCTGGCTGGTGGGTAAACCGCAGAACGATTCAGGTCCAATATAAGGTGATTGTGCACCTAGTCTGGCAAGCTTATCAGCCGCTTCATTACCAAGGACACCTTTGTGACCGGGGACCCACATTTGTGTGATATTATTATGTGCAGCAAGCTGCAAAAGCGTCTGGAGACAGTTCCAAACCAGCTTAGACTTATAGTCAAAGGACGTGAGAGCCTTGAGTGCTGCTTGGCTATATCACATTATATTAATATGTGATCTTCGGAGGTTTCGTCTAATGCATTCTCTGGCGCAGAGCTCGATGGCATAGACCTCTGCTTGGAAGATAGTAGTGGATTGACCTAGTGGTGTAAAGAGTTTGTAGTTGGGTTCAAAGATACCAGCTCCAACCCCATTTGACATTTTTGAACCATCAGTGTACCAATTGATTTGAGATCTGGATTGGGGGATTTGAGGATAGTCCCAGTAGCTGCGGTCAGGTATGTTTACTGTGAAGGGGTGATTGAGGTGGATTCTTTTGGGCATGAAGTCTGAGATGCATACTGCTGGACAAGTAAGTAGCGGAATTTTCTCAAGGATCTTCATGTGGCCAACTAATTCGGAATTTGTATTGTTGCATAAAAGGTGAAGCTTTAGAGTACTGGCAGCCGCAGTCTTCATAATATTTATGTGTAGGGGTGGAAGGTTTAAGAGTACTTCCAGCGCAGCTGTTGGGCAGGTGCACATTGCGCCCGTAATACCTACACATGCTATTCTCTGCACCTTCTGAAGGGCGGAGCGGGTAACGGTTTGGTTAACTTTATCCCATCATACTAGCGAAGCATAAGTTATTATCGTAACGATGATTGTGGTATAGGTCTAGTGGAACATTTTTGGATTTAATCCCCATTTTTTGCCGAAAAACCTACCTGTTATAGGTTAAGCTAATCTTAACCATTCGCCTTTCTTGTTAAACTTTTTCCCAAGTCAAAACCGGTAGTTATAAACGATGAACATTTGCAATAGGAAACAGTTTAGTTACTTCAAATGAGGGTTAGTTGAATTCAAGTCTAAAACGTGATATGAACATCAAATGTCAGCTGTACGAAGTTCATAATAATTAAACTAAATTCGACATTTGTTAAATGTGATTTATATTTGACTACAAAAACTTAAAACAGCTTAATTGTGACTTTTAAAATCGATTTTAGTAAAGAACACTGGTTTAGGAGGCTTTAACCTTGTCCATCTAAACACAACATAATACAAACTCCTCATTTTCTCTTGCTTAGATTCAAACTCAGGGAAATCTACAGCTTTAAAGACAAATAATTCAATAAGGAACAACTAATTAAACATAGTACTTTAAAAATTCGCTAGAACAATAAGCAACAAGAGAAAAAAAAAATAAAAAAACCACCCATCAGTACTTATCAGCCATAACCAACTTGAGTGCATTACTCTGCTGCAGTAGCAACAGCAGCTGCAATTAAATTGAAACGTTTCATAGCAACAAGCTGAAAATGTTTTCGAATAACGAACCGAATAGCAAGGAATCGTTCGTCGCGCTCTCATTTCTCATTCTTCTCCATATATCTCAAAACAGCTAGTAGCTACAGCTCTCCCTGAAGAACTTCTTCCTCCCTTCTATTGGGACGAGCTACTAACGCTGCTGCTTCCCTTTTTTTTTTTCTCTCTTTTTGCTCTGCTCCACTGATAAGTGCGACAGCCGGTAATGTCGGCGAAGGGATGAAAATTCATTATTCGTTCTTTCTATTTTTATTTTTCCTCTTATATGCGCCTTTCGTCGTTTCAAAGGGTAGTTGCTGGAGATTGCCAAAGTCCAGGGGTAGGAAGCGTCGTCGTCGCAGCCAAAGCAAAATCAGATGAACGATTTGAAGAGAAACACAAAAGTACAAAAAAAAAAGTACAAAAATAAACTTTCGGATCGACATAAACCGGAGGGGCGGCAGCGCTAACAAGACAAGGGAGCCGGTTTTTACCACACAAACACACACATATAGAGTTATCACCCTATGCAAAAAAAAATCCAGATACACACCCAGTACTCATTTTATAAGCTGCCAACAAGTAATTCTGCGGAAAGGGACCCTACTGTCTGTACCCGGTGAATGAATGTAATCATAGGCATGCTCGTGTGCATGGGAAAGGGTGTCGTCCTTGCGCACCGTCATTCGGCAGCGGGTGCGGTGCGGTATTGTGTTCTCGCGCCCCCTCATCATTTTGTGTGACAAGGTCCGGTATAATAATGGGCTCTCACGTTTGACAAATTCAAGGCTGTGCTTGGTATGAACGATTGTAGCTAATGACAGAATTATTCTATTTTTCCTTCCTTCTCATCTTGAATTTATTTTCGTAGTCAATACTTCTTAGATGGACGATGGATGGTAGTTAATATTCCCTAGGAACTTATTTACAACACAGCTGGCAGCTTTTTATACATAAAAGCACCAGATATATGTACATATGTGGGTGGAGGAGAATGTGCTGAATAGTTGTAGAAAAAAAAAAGAAGACACGGTCAGCCCTGGCATCCGCGCTATCTTGGGTTTTGAAGCAGGCGTTAGATGCTTCCTTCTATCATGAGCTTAAAACTGCTAAAAAAATTGATCTACCTTGCTCATGTGCAGTGCTTGTTAGCGACTATCAAAATAGGAAGGATCATTGGATTGTGTGCGCACCATCGAAAAATCATTGAGCATCAAAGAATACACCATGGTGGCTTTCCCTGACATTGAGGGAGTTTCTAACAATGTCAAACTAAAGGCGATTACCGACGCCCTTGTAAATCTGAAAGTGGATACTTCGCTCGGAGTGTTGATTAATCAATTGCTTACATGCAGGATTATTAACACACAGCTGGGCGGAGCATCGGCCAGAAGAATTGCTCGCTGCGGTACACCTTAAGGTGGAGTCTTGTCATCTCTTCTGTGGAACCTGTTAGTTAATGAACTACTGATGGACCTGGATACGTCAGGTTGTAGAGTTATCGCCTATGCTGATGACATTGCTATTGCTGCCTCCGGTAAACACCCGGACACTCTCAGGGATATCCTCCAATATGCTCTCCTTTGGCTCACCAAATGGGCCTCCAAATGTGGACTGGGGGTTAACGCCCATAAAATGGAACTCGTTCTCTTCACGAGGAAATATAAAGTTCCCCTCATAGACCCTCTTATAAATGGCACCAGTCTCACCTTCTCTGAAAACGCAAAATATCTGGGTCTTATTTTGGATAGGAAATTAAACTGGAAGGCCAATCTACTAGAGCGCGTCAAGAAAGCTAATGTAGCTCTCTATTCCTGTAAAAAGGCTATAGATAGGAGCTGGGGTATCAAACCTTAAATCACTCATTGGCTATAGATAGGAGCTGGGGTATCAAACCTCAAATCACTCATTGGCTATACGTGTCCGTTATCAGGCCTATACTACTATATGGCGTGATCGTATGATGGCCTGCTCTTGGCAGGGCTGTCCACCTCACTCAACTAGCTAAGGTGCAAAGATCTGCATCAGTGGTGCACTGAGAACTATTGCATCCGCGGCACTGGACATTTTGTTCAACCTGCTACCTTTAGATATTTTCGGCAAACAGATGGCTACCTGTGCGGCCATCCGCCTGAAAGCCTCCTCTCAGTGGTCTAGCTATCGCTTTGGCCACTCCTCGCTCCTTGATCTTCTCAACTTCAAACACGAAAACACGGACTACACCCCGCAGAAACTGAGATTTGACCGTAACTTCCGTACGAGCATCCCTAACCGGGATGTATGGGACACTTCTCCCCCTGTCGATGGTAGTTCGGTTCACTTCTTTACAGACGGATCTAAGACGGAGGGTGGGGTGGGTTGTGGTGTTTTCTCCGAACAGCTCAATCTGAGCATCTCTTTCCGCCTCCCTGATCATTGTAGCGTTTTCCAGGCGGAAATCATGGCGATTAAGGAAGCCCTGTCCTGGCTGAAATGTAATGTATTATCTGTCAGGGATATTAGCATTTTCACTGACAGCCAAGCGGCAATCAAGTCCCTGGAATCGTTCTCCTTCACTTCAAAGGCTGCCTTAAACTGTCGTCTATCTCTTATGGAGATGACTGAGAAGTTCAACATTCACCTTTGCTGGGTGCCGGGCCATAGAGACATTCCAGGTAACTGCAGGGCTGACGACCTCGCCAGACAGGGTACCACTCTAAGGATTTTGCCTGAAAGGCAAGCCCTGGGTATGCCCCTCGCTACATGTAAGTATCTACTAAAGCTGAACGCTATTAGCACGACCAACCTCAACGTGTCACATTTCGAGACAAATCTGGCCTAAGCTGGATCAAAAACGTAGTGCCGATCTGATCAAGTTAAAGCGTACACAAATCAACTGCGTTGTCGGTGTTCTCACTGGACACTGTCTTATAGGCCAACACGCCAGAAGACTTGGTCTCTTCTCCAACGACTTCTGCAGGAGCTGTAGGGACGAGGAGGAGGAGGAAACCATCCTTCACCTCCTATGCACATGTCCGGCACTGTCGCTCCATCTAGGGTCCCCCTTCCTTGACTACCTCTGCGATCTGGCGTCCTGAGTGGCCTAATGGTTTGATCCATGGTATCACAAAGGACCTTCACTAGTCTAAGTGTGTCTGCACTCTCGTGTGGACAGCCAACCTAACCTATCATTGGATTGTGAAAATTTTGTACAAGTGTACTGGAGATACTTTGTAATAATTAATGTTTGCAAGAAGATGGTATGCTAATGGAGAAAGTTCAGAGGAATTGCTTGCAAGTTGCACACCATGGGTTTCCAGCGTCATGTGACACAATCTCGATTTTGTGAATCCAACCATACTTCTGTTTTAGAAGGCAACGAATGCTGTAAGTTGAACGTATAACGTTTAAAGTTAGTCCTGGGAGTTGTTTGGAACCACGGGTTAACCGCGCAGTTTTGCAGTGTATGCTCGGGCCCTAAGCAGGGATTTTATGTCTGGGTATCTTCTCTCGCATAGTGTAGGTGCAATCTTTGAATCTATTTCGACCATACTTACTTTTTTTTTTGGTTAACAACTTACTTTTGAAGAAGTTGAAACTCAATGTTCCAACCAAGGTTATGTCAGGTAAGATGGCTGTCTTAGCTACGGTAAGAGCAAACACAGAGACCGAAGGGAAGGCCTATTATGCAACCATTTAACACAAAATTCTCCTTAAAGAAATTGGTCGGGGTAACCGTTGCGGTTTGACCTTTGACTGGTATTGGCTATTTGGATTCAGAGACAAATTTGCTGGTCCTGTAGAAATCAAAACTTTTCGGGTTTTATAAAAAGTTCTCACTCATGTTTATTTTTTCTTCTTAGAGTAGATGAAAGAAAAAAGACAAGTGCACAGAAGGTGAATAACCGTTTCCTCCTCCTCCTCGCTTCTACAACAGCTTCTGCATAAAACGTTGGACCATACTTCCTTGGCTTTGAGACCAATCTATGGGGAAATGCAGTGATAATCCAACTGGTGATCCCCTTATGTACCAACAATTTTTTTCACGGTCCCACCTCTCGCGAACGTCTGACAAACATCCGAGAGTTTTATTGTCTCGAAAAAGCTTCTCAAAACAAATTGCCCTTCGGATAGGGCAGACCTGTTTTGTTTTTCGGCCACCATACTGGTGCTGCATATGTGACGATAGGTCTTACTATCGCTGTGTAGAGCCATAGCATCATTTTGGGGCTCAGACCGCATATTTTACTAATGAGACGTTTGCTGAAATCCTGGCTTTGTCAATGGCTTTGTGAGGCGAAAATTCCAAGTAAGAGTTTATCTACTCCTTACTATGGTAAATCGTAGTAACTGACCTATCCTTAGGTCCTTGACAGGTTCTACGGTCAAGGATATGCAAACGAAGTTGCCATCTAGATAACAGAAAGATTCGAAGAGACAATTTTAAATCATTCAGAAAGCAATCCATCTATCAATAAGAACATACACAACAGCTAACCACTTTTAGATTTAAATGCATAGACAGTTCCAAATATTTTTCCTCGTTAACTAGGCACATACAAAATCTTTAAAGAACTGGCTCTAATCTATGTCTAATACTCAAAATGATCAGCACTAAAAAAAGGGTCAACCTACGAGTATTTTTCTTTTTCTTTTTTAAGGATAGTTATGAATGATTTTTTAAATTTCGATTTTACATTCTTTTACTTTTTACAAATAAGTCGAAAAGCACAGTTTAATGATTTAATTTTAATTAATTTATTCTGTCTTACCTCATTTATATGTTTGTATGTCTTTATCAGATCCACACTAAGTTTTCGTAAGGGCGCCGTTGCTGGATCTCGAAAATGTGTTGGTATTCGAGCTTGCATCGCTCGAACCTCCGACGATGATGTCGGACTTGATCGCTAAGATTTTAAAATATTTATGTATACGAATTAATAACAAATTAATGAAAATGACATTACGAATGTGAACTTACGTGATGCATAACATCTCGATGTGTGGCGGGTAATTCTTCTTCAACAACAAATCGTCCATAAAGAGGTGCGTGTCGCTGGCGCCCCGATTCAGCACCAGCTGCACCCGACACATATGCCGCCGACACTGAAATGATAAATAAAATAATAGTTTTAATCTCTCTGTGTTAATGGTGAGCGTTTTTTTTTTTATTTAGCAAAGGCTATTATGTATAAACTCCCAAAAAAAGGTGGTCAATGTGATAAGTTTTAACGAAAAGTATAGACTCAGAGAGTCTGGGTGCTGGATTGCGAAACCCTGCGGCCATAGTAATATTATGGATTCTCTACCGAGAGAACTCGAATCGACTCCAACAGATCGCATTATCTTAATTCCCCACAAGAACAGTATAGCAAGACAGACAGGTGATCAAAGATTTCGATTTAACAATATACACAGACGGTTCAAAGATGAACTGCGTAGTCGGTCCAGGTGTGTTTTCTATGCAATCCGCGAAACATGTCGAAAGATCAAACTATACACATATATATGTAACACCAAGACAAAAGATCGCCGTATTCCATATTATAGCCAAACTGCTATTAAAGTCATCACCTCGGTCGCTATATCCTCCAAACTAGTACAAGAAATGAGTTAGCCTCGCTAGATGGCCAATTCAATGCACAGTATCGTTTACGGAACTGAATTGGCCAGGCGATGCTGAGCCCTCCACTGTTCACGTGCGGAATTCTGCAGGGAGCAGTCAAGGCAAAAATTTCATCAAACTTTCTTATTAAATTTGAAACGCTCGAGCACTCAGACGCAACTGCTCCATTGTACTAACAGAGAGCAAACCCTGGGTTTACCTATTTTATTGGAATTTCCTCGTCTTTCTAAGAAAGCCAAGCAAGCACTTCAGTGATGAGGAGCTTACAGTACCAGCTCTCAACACATCAGCAACAAGTATGGTGCTGTGGAAACGGTGTAGTGGTAACGTCGTCAATTGCCTGATGTCATTTGCGAAAGCTTGTGTGAACACTACTGCGAAGGCATAACACTGGCAGTAGGTAGCCTGGTCATGTGGCTGGAAAAATTATTCGCTCTGTTGATGGTGATTTGTTTTTGACATCGGTTATCGGGAAAAAAGTACTGTGAATCGAAGCAAAGACAAAAAAAAAAAAAAATCTCCCGTTATCTGGACGCCACTCCCGGAGAATCTCTGAACCATAAACAACGAAGCTTTAACAACCACTACCACCAATATCATTCTGTCTCTTTCTATCTATCCTTCCAAAGCCCGCACTGTGTGTAAACATGTTAAAGGTATTCATAACCCTTTGAGTGCGCGCAAATTATATAAAAAAAAAAACAAAAAAAAAGTATCTGCCACCTGATACGAGCAAAGGCCAGAAACTTGCAAAGATAATAACCGCAGTGTCGTTGCTCCCTCCACAAGCGTCGCAGATTGTAGTGTCACTTAAGCCCAGCACGCTAAGGTGCTTGGCGAAAGCGAAGTGGTCTGTTAAGACGCCAATAAGTTGTCATCAGTCTTTTCTTACAAACGTCCGGGAGGATTTGTTTAGTCAACCTACATCCTGGAGAGTTACACCACACACAATAATGTCCGTAAGAGACCCAATGTCAATGAAAGCCCTAACCGAAGATGCAGGGATACCCAACGCGGGTTTGGGACCTGAAAAAGCCTCCTCTGAGCCTTGTCTAGCAATCTCATCGGAGATCTCGTTCTCCAGTATCCCAGTTTACCTGGGAGCCAGATAAGAGACAGAAAATTCAGCCTTGCGACCGCAAATACTACGACCCTTCCACCTGTTCTTCAGAACATAGTTCTTAGCCATTCGTTTCCGCTTGGAAAACAGACGCATATTTACCTAATGAGAAATGAAGTCTAATGGTGACGTCTTCCAAGAAGACAACAGCGGAAAGAAAATACAATGAAATCGTACACGGATGGATCCAAAACATTTACAGGAACTGGGACAGGCGTATAAGACTCCTGGGCTTCATACTTCTCATCTATAGAAACAGTATATTCCAAGCATAACCCCACAGGCGGATCAGTAGAAATGCGGTGAAGTGGGAGGGTTATGATCCCTTATTTTCGGATCATAACCTCGCTGATAAAAGGAAGAAGAAGAAGAAGTATATTCCAAGCAGAGGTTCAGGTGATGGAAAGATAGATCATTTGAACACTGACAGAAAACCCAGGCACTTAACTCGCATGAGATTAGATACAGATTGATATGGGAATGCCTCCCGAACATCAACAAACTGGGTACCAGGTCATGTAACATATGTAGGAGTGGAGAAAAACGAAGCAGCTTACGCACTAGCAAGAAACGGCTCGGAAACCCTGTTCTTTGGACCGGAACCATTCTGCGGGTTAAAACCACACAAAATACAGATAGAACTGAGGAGAGAAAAAGAGAGCAATCTGGGAGCCTATCTTTACTAGAGGTGGATCTACCTTCTATGAATCCACTTCAGATACAATTTGGGGTGAATCTGGGTCTTAACCAACAATCCTCTCCATTTATCTCGGTCCTTAGCTAATTGTCTCCATTTGCGCAATCCAAATTGCAATGCGCAATCCAAATTGCAAAAATCAAGTCGACGTCCCCTTGAAATTGTGCGCGCTAACCACAGCGAGGAGGTGCTCTACTGCATCATACCTCGGGGTTAGATTCGAAGACTATGCGGGCCGGATCGTTGGTGTCCATTCGCTCTACATGCCCTAGCCATCTCAAACGTCGAATATGCAGCTTTTTTGACTAGGTCGGTGTCGCTGTACAGTTCGTATAATTCGTGATTGAATCTTCTTCTCCAAAACCCGTCAACGCAAACGGGAGCGAATATCTTACGAAGAATTTTTCTCTCGAAGCGACTAAGAATATCTTCATCCGCTTTCAATAAAGTCCATGTTTCAGCGCCGTAAAGCAGGACTGGGATGGTCAGAGCCTTATATAGGTACAGAGTCTCCTTAGTTGTTCGAGATAGGGCTTTACTGTTGAATTGCCTTACAAGCCCAAAAAACAGCGATTGGCAAGAGTTATTCTTCGCTTGATTTCTGCGCTGATCTTGCTTTTAGAGTTTATAGCAGGGCCAAGGTAGACAAAGTCCCTTACTACCTCGAAGTTATAGCTGCCACTGTGACGTTCTGTCCAATTCGTCGGTGTTGGCTGTCCCTTCTTGTTGACAGCATATACTTGGTTTTGCCTTCGTCTATCGCTAAACCCATTTTGGCTGCTTCTGCTTCAATGCTTGTAAACGCACCGGTGGCAGCCCGCTGAGTTCTTCCGATAATATCAATATCGTTGGCGTATGCAAGCAGTTGTACGGATTTTTGATAGATTGTGCCTCTGGAGTTGGTTTGTGAGTTCTGCACAATCCGTTCAAGTACAGCCAGCCTATCACCTTGTCTAAAACCTTTTTTGCAGCGAGCGTTCTTCATCGTCATCCTGCATAGACGGACAAGTTCTTCTCTATAGATTCTGTCATAGCCGGCCTTGAAATCGTTAAAGAGTTGGTGAGTATCGATTTGGACTTCTTGGGTTTTCTCCAGGATCTGCCAAAGTGTGAAGATTTGATTGATGGTGGACTTTCCTGGCCTGAAACCGCACTGATAGGGACCAATCAGGCTGTTGATACAAGGATTCAGACGTTCCCACAATATCGCAGAAAAGATCTTGTATACGATGTTGAGGAGACTGATGCCTCTATAATTGTCGCAGTTGAGGGGGGTCATTTTTTTGTGTATCGGGTAAACGATGCTGAGATGCCATCCATCAGGGATATATTCGTCTGACCAAGTCTTAGGGATGAGTTGTTGTATGCTCTCCAGCAATTACTTCTCTGACACGTTACCGCTCGATAGCAGCGACTGGACGGATTTGCTCCAAACTTCGTATCTGGGGTCCGTGCGGTTACCATTCGGAACTTTCACTTTTTTTTTCGAAATTAACGACACTTTACTAAAGTAAAGAATGCAGCTTTTGCAAACAAAATGCAATTTTCGCATTTGTTTTAAGTAAATGCATATCCATCTTTCTTGCGATAATATTGCGAACAAAATTCCTCGATATCTTAACGTTATAGTAACTAATAGTTTTCATAAAAAAAAAAAAAAAAATAGGCGAACCCCACAGGCGGATCAGTAGCCTCGCTGATAAAAGGAAGAAGAAGAATAGTTTCCATAAAAAGAGGCTTAAAATTAAGTTTTTAGCATTGCTAGGCGTTGTAATACACCTGAATACCATTTTGCGCACATTGCATAACCATACAAGTATATTATAAAAGCAAAATCAAAAACAAAACTATGACCTAGTTTAAGAAAACATTTTTTTTGTTCTCTTACATCAAGCTAAACATACACTTTCCGATGGACTCCCACAGTCGTATCATATAATCTTTTTTTAGAGAGTAAATGAAGGAAAAAATAAAAAAAGTATAAATACAACCTCAAAGTGAAATCACTAAACCATGCCAACCCAATTCCTCACGCAAAGCCGCCATTCTTTTGGAAATGAAAGACAAATTAGTTGGTTGCCATTTTGTTGTGCGATATTACGAGTATATGTATTATGCCTACGGTTTGGTGTTTTGAGGAACAAGAAGAAGAATGCAAAATTAAGAAAAAGAGGAGCCACGAGAACGCCTTTGAAGCAACCGTTTGGGTTGAATAACCTGAGCAATTAACGTCGTCTCTCTTATGACCAAGGTTGACAGAGTGCGATGCAAAACGATAAGGACGAATCAAGCAACAAGTCTTCGAGGACATGTTGGGGTATATAATGATGAAAACAAGTTTCGGACAGATGCAATGTTAACTAATTTATGTCCCGGTGAAATCATGATTGTATCTACATATCGGATACAGTAATCTTCCTCGCCACCTGAGTTGTTTTATTTGGATAAATTATCTGTTTGACTGGCATTTTTGAAAATATCTTCAGATTTTCTGGCCATTTGTAGTCATGTATCTGTTTTCAGTGTATACATACATATATCTGTGGCCACAAACCATAACCGCCTAAGTCGAGTTAGGACAAAATTGAGTTAAGGATGCCAGAAGATGGTTTGCTATTCAAAGTTTAAGCTGTAAATTTTTTACTCTATTATCTGTTGTCTTTACCGAACTATGGGCAAAGAAATAAGATTAAAATTCCAAAATCCCATAAGTTTTCGGTAAAAACGAAAAGTTTAAAGCTGTTTTTTGAGAAACTGTGAAAATCGATTTAGGCGGTTATGGTTTGCGGCCACAGATATGTACATTCAAGGGCCTTAAAGTGATCTTGACGACATTGCTTGGAGTTCGTTACAACGAAGGTATCGGCTACACGGAAGCCATTCACAGTTTTAGGCGGGGTGGTTTTTGATATAATCTACGCCGGAGTTTCGACAACCTTACGCGATACTTTTCGTACGACTCAGGTCTCATGGATATGCCCGCTGACGCAGAGACACCACAACTTCGGTTGTTACACGAATTCAAAGTCGACTTTGTTTGTGTTCAGGACTGGCCAGGAATGGAATATAGTCGAATTTTCACGGATGGCTCCAAAACCAACGACGGGCGCTGGTGTCTTCATGGAAGACAACAATACGCAAATACATATGCTTCTGTTTTCCAAGCGGAGACGTATGTAGTTCGAATGGGTATGAACTATATTGTAAAAAATAAGTGCAAGGGTCAGAGTACTCGTAACTGCGTCTGTAGTTACAGTCAGGCTGTACTTAAGGCCTTGCTCAATTCTTTAACTACTTCTTCTTCCTATTTCGGCGAGTTTATGATCCGAAAACAAGAGATCATAACCCTCCCACTTCACTGCATTTCTACTGATCCGCCTGTGGGGTTCGCCTTTAATCCTTTAACTGCATACTTCCAAAATACAATAGTTCGAGAATGTAAAAAACTTTCTAAATTCGGTTAGAAGGCTGAATTCTCTGATTTTTGTCTGGGTTCCAGGTCACCTAGGGACAATGGGGCAAGACTGGGTTTTCCTGTGTCCGCAGTTAGGGCTCCTACTGACGATTGGGTTTCTCACGAACATAATTGTGTGTGGCATGAGTCTCCAGGATGCAGCCTGACCAAATGGATTTTTTATTTTTTTTTTAATAAAGGAAACCCAAATCCCAGAGCACTCAGACTCTCCGGTCTATTGTACTACCAGGTAGGAACCTTTCTTTGGTGCAATTCGTTTTCCTTTATATTCGGGTGGCTGATGATTGCTGTTTCCCGCTGGGGCTTGAAGCAGCCTGACCAAATGGATGCTCCTGGACGTCTGTAAGAAATCCACGGCTTTCTCGCTGTTTCTCAGCGGAAAAGACTGCTGGCAACTTATTGGAATTCCGACAGGCCACTTCGTTTTTGCTAGGCTCTTAATGTGCTAGGCTTAAGTGATAATACATTCCGTGACGCTAAGCGCGAAACGGCAAATCTTCGGTGCTGACGTGGTGATACTGTAAGCTCCTCATCACTGAAGCTTCCTTAGAAACAAAAGAAAATTTCATTAAAATGGGAAAACCAGTGTTTTTATTTCCTAGTAATACAATTGTGCCTGAGTGCTTCGAAAAAAAGAGGTATCACAAGCCAACAAGGTGACCCTATGCTGGATACCAGGACATATGGGCATACCAGGTAATAAAAGAGCAGACATATTCGCTAGAATGGGGTCGGCGTCACAACTCGCAGGTCCTCCCGTGTGTGAAGGTTCTAATTAATAAATTCGTCGGAGATGAAGCCCCTATCGAATCCAATAGACGATGGATACATATATCTGAATACGTGTGTCACTGCCAGAATACTAAGGCAGTCGTAACAATACGCGGGCCATTTCTGACATGATCACGGCGCACTGTGCTATTGGGATTCATACAGACCGTATCGGGCTACCTCACAATGACTTCTGCAGGAGTTGTAGGGATGAGGAAGAAGTTGAATCTGTTTGACATCTGCTGTGCGAATACCCTTGCTCAATTGGAGGTCCTCTGAGATTCAAATCCTTATCCAGATGAGTGTAATTTCAGCAGGTTTTTGTGTGTAGGTTCCCAGGGTAGATAT
The DNA here is from genome assembly GCA_945910035.1 of Brachypalpus laphriformis. Lineage (NCBI taxonomy): Eukaryota > Metazoa > Arthropoda > Insecta > Diptera > Syrphidae > Brachypalpus > Brachypalpus laphriformis. The sequence goes on along the minus strand of OX246753.1, from coordinate 110,160,866 downwards.
AAAATGGGCTCAATGGACCCTTGATCATCTAAGTGACTTACGAGGGCAAGGTGAAAAGTTCTCGGCCTGACGCAGAGATAACATTCCAATCAGAAAAAAAAAACTGTATGTTTCCTGCCTGGGTGCACTTCCCTCGAAGATGACCCACGTGAAGGACGGCCAAAAACCGCAACCACACCCGAAACCATCAAAAAAGTGCATGATATCGTGTTGGACGATAGGCGAGTGCAGGCGAGTGAGATAGGTGAGGCTGTGTGTATATCGGAAGAGAGGGTGCGAAACATCTTGCACAAAAACTTAGGGATGCGAAAGCTTTGCGCAAGATGGGTGCCGCATTTGTTGAATGCCGATCAAAAGCAAATGCGCAAACGATTTTCGCGGCAATCTTTGGCAATAGAGATCCGACCGATTTTGTGCGGCGATTTATCACCATGGATGAGACATGGGTCCACCATTACACGCCAGAAACGAAACAGCAGTCAAAGCAGTGGGTGTAAGCCGGTGGTTCAGCGCCAAAGAAAGTGAAGTCGATCGCATCTCCCGAAAAGGTCAGGCCAGTGTGTTTTGGGATGAGAAAGGCAGAACAATTATAGGCGAATATTACTCCAACCTTCTTGACCAGCTGGATGCCGAAATTCGCGAGAAGACGCCTGGCTTGAAGAAGAAAAAAATCATCTTTCACCAGGACAATGCACCTGTACACAAGTGTGCGTTGGCGATGGGAAAACTGCGGGATTTGGGGTACGATTTGCTCGGCCATCCCCCCTATTCACCTGATTTGGCACCCTCAGACTTCCATCTGTTCCCAAACTTGAAGAAATTTGTTTCTGGGAAGCGCTTCGCATCCATTGCAGAAGTTAAGAGGGCCGTAGGTGAATATTTTCACAGCCTTCCAGACTCTCACTTCCGAGAAGGAATACTGTATTTGGAGAAACGCTGGACTAAGTGTGTTGAAGTCAAGGGAGATCATGTAGAAAAATAAAATCATTTTTTAACTGAAAATCGCAGTCTTTCATTGCCAGGCCGAGAACTTTTACCTCGCCCTCGTACGTCGCAAGGCACATAATACAATATAGAAGCTAATAGGGCTAGAAAAAACGCAGAGAAAATGGGGAAAAAATAACACCATCTCACCGAAATCCTTAAGTCCAACTAACCAAATTCCGTTCAGTTTGATAGGTACGGGAATGGCTTAATGAGATTAACCCTGTAATGAGCACTAGGTCACATAGAAGTGGAGAGGAGAAATGACGCTGTCGTTGAAGTAACAAAGACACCGTTTGTTGGACTGGAGACCTTCGAGTTTCCACAAGTTATGATTCTTTAAAATTGGGAAGAGCTTAGGAAGGAGAAACATAGCGAAAGGCCCAAGCCTTGGGATGAACTGCGAGAAACTATAACTACAAGAGCTGTAAGCTAGAACCGAACATTTTGACTGGCTTTTAATGAGAAACTGTATTCAAGAAATCACCAGTGGTAGTTAAAAGGTGGGAATAATGCCTTCAGCGATACGAATTGTCCTCAAAGCATCGTATGTTTCTGAATCTGTAAGGCCTTGCTTTTTAGGGTGCTTGCGCACGTTGCAATGACCTGGAAGAATTCTTATTATTGCTCTTTCTTGGATGGTCCTGGGTGTAATAGTACTTAAAGCATGCGATAAACAGTGGCAATGGTGTTTTGGATAGTGTTTTTGAGGACCCAATATGTGCAGGTGTGACCGCCGGAGAACAGTAACCAGTAACCAAGGGCCACCCGACATAAAGCGAAAGGAATACGTGGAGTACAATGAACAGTATCAAGTGCTCTGTGTTACATTCTATACTTCTTCGCCAAATTGGTTAGCCTCATTTCGAATATTGTCGTTTGTGCTCAAGGAGGCGTATTTACTTCCATACGATCACTTTTTCCAGCCATTGTCGAATTTCCCGCAAATTCGTTACCTGCTATTCCACAGTGACCAGGTCACCAACGCTAACACAGTTTTACACGTTTCTAAACGCGTAATATCCCTAGAACTGTGCAGCAGTTCATGACTATTGGCGTGTTTTGGCGAGACGTCGCTTCTCAGTGAAGTAAGATTTAGCACGAAGTACAACAACAAAAAGTGACTTTATCTTTTTTCTCCAGTCAAAACTGAGTTGGGATGTTTAGTTTGCGCTATTAAATTTCAGAGGGCGCTGAAAAGAGCTTTTTCATTCAATTTCAATTCACGTTTATAATTTACAAATTTAAGCACAACTTTTTTATACTTTTCAATTCCATTTTAATTCAATCACCAATCTTCAAACAATAAAAAAAAGTATTAAACCCGATTGACTGTGGATCGTTTTGTGGGGAAGCTTTCATTTGCTTTGTATAATTCTCACCAAAACACACCATATGTTAGATTAAGATTAAGGGTACTTTGATCAAAAAAAAAGTTCTGCTGTATTCTTTCCACTTTAACAAAATCCAATTCCAAATATTAATTGAAAGTGCATAGATTACCCAAAATTTGTCGTCACCCCCACACTGGAATGTAATTAGTAAGTCTTCATTTCTATTTTTCAAGATTACGATAGCAGTGAATGAATAGTAATGAAACCTAAAGACAGTCAACAAATATGTACATATGTACATATGTAAATAGAAAAGAAGAGGAAATAAGAAAATAAGCATAATAGAATGTGAGACACAAGCAAAATATCATACTATATCAGAACTCCAAGCTACGCAGTTCAGTGTAAAAATTATTTCCAAACCCACAACCAGAAGTTTCTTACGAAAGAACTTCTTCATAGCTACTCGCAAACGGCAGGTGAATTAACTTCTTAAGAAATTTTAGGAATGCCTTGTAGATGAAAGAAGGCAGGTTAAAGCGATCTCAGTGGTTTAATTGTGATGCGTAGATACTTCGAAAATTTAAAACAATTTTGTTGCTTCCGATTAATTATTTAGTTTTATGTGTACATACAAGAGAAGGTAGGCCATGTTTCAACTGCCATTCAATAAGGTATACATACATAAGTATAGAATTAAGAAATATCCTAGTTTTTCTTTCTCAGAAATTTCTGCAATATTTAGTTCAGATCACACCCCAATTTCAGCACTCCATCCACAATAATAAGATTACCATCGTGCAATTTGGACTTACAAATTGTCTGACTGAGAGGAGCTGCGGGACTTCTTCTCGTCTTTTTAATGTGCTGCTACGAGTATATGTATGTGCCAGACATTCTGATGTGAACACTTGAACAGAACCCATCACTGAGGTGTACCTTCTCGGAATGGAGCAATATATTCACTATTCCATCAAATGGCAAACTTCAGCAAACTTTAACAATTAGGCTTATAGTTTTAGCTTTGTCAGTCTCCGAAACGCATACAATCAATCATTTTGGGGATCGGCGTTGCGATTGATTGGGAAACTACCGACGCTCAAAACTTGTCTTGGGCCAGTAGCGCAACAATCAAGTTCGTGATGAAGTGCTTGCTTTTCCTTCTAGTGGTGATTCCCTGGTAACTATACGTATAAACCCTTATATGTGTAGGCTAAAATTGCAAGTGCGGATTATTTAGGGATTCTAGACTAGGTAACGCGGGTCTGCAGCGTGCGTTGCCGAATCCAGCTGGCTACAGAAACCGACATCCCTTGAATAAGGAACAAAATGATAATTCTGGAATGTGAACCTGAATGTGACCTAACAATGCAAGATTCCTCCAATTAGAAAAATAATTCATGCGATATATACTGGGAATTTTGGGGGTAAGTGTAATAACATGGTTAGAAGCGGGCGAGTATTAATCCCCAACGCGTACTGTACTACTCTATTTCGGAAGACCATACGGAAGTCCGCGGGAATATGAAGTCGAACTGCCGCTAACACCAAAAACGCTGCAATGGTTTGGAAGGTTAAAAGAGAGGTCTATATCCAGGACTTCCGAGATCCTGGCACCTGGACCCGTCCGTGAAAATTGACAGCGATTTATTGTATAGGACATCGCGTTGCGTCCACTCAATTTTGTCAATTTTTTTGAGTGCACGTAGCCCCTGTTGGAGTCATATTCAATGGGCAGGTGGTCAGTGAAATTGGGGAGATGACGGTGCATCGGAAGTATTTTTGCGTGTCCCGTGTGTTGCTCCTTCCACTGCTTGGAGCCTCTCAGTCTTATTGCCGCGCTGACGGCCAATTCTCGCAATCACTCATGTTGCGTGCGTTATATTTTTCACACGAATGGAAGGGACCTACAGTTTAATGCCGAGTCCGAAGGGCGATTTGAGAAGCTTTTTCGTGACAACAATACTCTCGGATGTTTGTCAGACGCTCGCGAGAGGTGGGACCGTGAAAAAACTTTTTGGTATTTTCTGGGATTCGAACTTGGAACCTCATGCGTAGTGATCCGACACACTAACCACTTACGCCACGGCGCCCACTGAGACATGCAACTCGTTGAATTTTTTCCATTATGGATAGGTTGGACTTCTTCTCGAAGGCGGGCTACCATACCAGTAACGTGTATTTACGTAAGAATTGGTTTTATTACCGACGTGTATAGCCATGACGACGTGCATATGATGTTTAGTTGTAAGCCCCAAATGGAGCCTACTGCCATCTTGTAGATGTATAGGGCAGCCAGCGATTTTCTGGCATGCTCGACGACATTCTCTTTCCAAATTAGCTTGCGGTCAAACTTAAGGCCTAAATAGTTAGCGCTATGCAAAAGTTTAACAGGGAATCCTCTTATTTTGGGTGGAGTGAAGTGAGGGGATGGTGGGCAAAATTGCATCATCACCTCCCCGTGGTGCCCGCTGGATAGCTATCTGATAGTGAAGTAACGATGAGCGTATGCTGAGTCCGACGATATATGTGAAGCTGAACACTCGGACCTGCGTAAGCACATCTGGGTGAACTTCAGCGCACATATGTTTAACCGGAAGAGGCATCTCTTGTTGACCTGATTGGCTGAAATATGCGTCTCAGAAGTCTAGCAAGAGGTCCTCAGAAGGAGGACGTGCGGCGGATGAATTCTCCCGATTGAATCAACGGTGACGTCTACAGACCAGCGGATACCTTACCGGAGCTACTTCGACATATTTGAAGCAAGAAGTCTTGAGTTTCCGGCATGTGAACGAGCGCCTTATGACTATCCGTCTCAAGGCTTAATTTGCCAACATTAGCCTAATATGCGTTCACGCCCCTCATGAGGAGAAGGACGACGCGACAAAGGACGACTTCTACCAGGTCTTGGACAAGACGTATGAGCAATGCCCTAGCCACGACGTTAAAATTATCCTGGGTGATATCAACGCAAAGCTAGGAAGAGAGGACGTCTTTAGTAGTGTGGTCAGAAAGCACAGCCATCACGACATCACATCCGACAAGGGACTCAGGCTAATCGACTTTGCAGCGGGGCGAAACTTCGTCGTAGCTAGTACGCGGTTCCCACGTCTCGACATTCACATAGGAACATGGCTCTCCTTTGATCGAAAAACTGTCAACCAAATCGATCGCATTGCGATCGACGCAAGGCATTCTTCCAGTATTCTGGGTGTCCGGACTTTCCGAGGAGCCAACGTGGACTCGGATCACTACCTAGTTGTAGCCAAGGTACGGATGCGGATATCCACAACGGAGCGAAATCAACGAAATACTGTGAGGAAATTTGACGTCGAAAAGCTACAATCGCAAGAGACCGCCAGAACCTTTGCCGATCGTGTTTCTTCTAATCTTAATCTAAGTCCTATGCCGCCAGCAGCAAATGCGGAAGACCAGTGGCAGCGTTGCCAACAAGCCATCAGAGATGCCACCTCTAATGTACTGGGTTTCTCTCGGCCACCACAACGAAACCCCTGGTTTGATGAGGAATGCCGGCAAAAACATGCAGCAAAACAAGAGGCGTACAAAGCGGCACTGCATAGAAGCACCAGAGCTGCTTACGAGCTCTACGTGCGCAGGAGAAAAGAGGAACATCGACTTCTCAGAAAGAAGAAAAAGGAGCATGAGAAGCGCTCGATCGAGGAGATTGAGAGACTTTATTGCAGGAATAACGTTCGAAAATTTTACCAAAAGGTAAGAAGAACATGCCAGGGTTTCAAAGCCAGAACAGAAGCCTGCAGGGACGAAAATGGTAACATAGTAGTAGAATCGCAGTCGGTGCTGAGGATATGGAAGGAATGCTTTTGCAGACTGTTAAACGGCGATGATGACCAATATTCCGCTGTCAGGCAGAATGAGCCATTCAACAGTGACGATGGCAGTCAAGATTCCCGTCAACCCGATCAGAATGAAGTGAGGATAGCGATATCTAAACTCAAATTCAACAAAGCTGCTGGAGCCGACGGCCTTGCCGCTGAACTTTTCAAGGCAGGAGGAGATGAGTTGGTAAGGAGCATGCACCAGCTCATCTGTAAAATCTGGTCGGACGAAAGTATGCCCGATGAATGGAAGCTCAGGATCGTTTGCCCGATCCTGAAGAAAGGAGACCCTCTGAACTGCGCCAACTACAGAGGTATGAGTCTCCTAAATATCGCATATAAGACCCTATCTGCCGTACTATGTGAACGACTAAAACCGATCGTCAACAACCTGATAGGTCCTTATCAGTGCGGTTTCAGGCCGGGAAAGTCCACCATTGACCAAATATTCACACTACGGCAGATCTTGGAAAAAACCCATGAATACAAAATCGATACGCACCACCTCTTCATCGATTTCAAAGTTGCCTATGATAGCGTGTATAGAGACGAGTTATACAGAGCCATGTCTAGTCTTGGGATCCCTGCCTCTCGTTCGTTTGTGCAGAATGACGATGGAGAACTCTCTCTGCTCCATCAAAGTCGGTAAGAACATCACCGAACCGTTCGATGTCAGGAAAGGTCTTAGACAAGGTGACGCGCTATCATGCGATCTCTTTAATATAATACTTGAGGGAATTGTACGAAACTCACAAGCCAACACCGGAGGTACAATCTTTTACAAGTCGGTACAACTACTCGCTTATGCCGATGACATTGACATAATCGGAAGAACTCAGCGGGCAGTCAATGGGACATTTACGAGTATTGAGATCGAGGCAGCAAAGATGGGTCTAGCGGTCAATGAAAGCAAAACAAAATATATGCTGTCTACAAAAAAGGACACCCAACATCGGCGTCTTGGACAGAACGCCACAATAGACAGATATAATTTTGAGGTAGTAAAGGATTTTGTCTACATAGGCTCTATGGCGAACTCCGCAAAGGACATCAGTAGGGAGATCACACGAAGAATTACTCTTGCCAATCTTTGTTTCTATGGGCTAAAACGGCAATTGAGTAGCAAAGCCCTATCTCGAACTACGAAGGTAACTCTTTATAAGACTCTAATCATCCCAGTCTTGCTATATGGCGCAGAGGCATGGGCTTTGACAAAACCGGATGAGGATGCCCTTGGTTATTTCGAGAGAAAAGTTCTTCGAGCGATCTTTGGTCCCGTCTGCATAGACGGTGAGTGGAGGAGAAGGTACAATGCCGAACTATATGGTCTGTACAAGGACATCGACTTAGCCAGAAGAGTTCACATGCAGCGACTAAGATGGCTGGGTCATTTAGAGCGGATGGAGCCCAACGTTCCCGCTAAGAAAGTTTTCAAATCCACCCCGGACGGACGGCGCAGTAGAGGACGACCTCGCGGTAGGTGGCGCAAACAAGTGGAGGGGGACCTCAACCAACTTGGCGTGCACAACTGGAGGCAGCTGGCTCGTAGCCGTGCTAGCTGGAGAGGTTTGTTGGTTGAGGCCCAGGTCCACCCCGGACCGTAGCGCCTTCTAAGTAAGTAAGTAAGAAGTGAGGGGATTTGTGTTTTATTGTAAATAGAACTACGAGTAGCTCGGTCTTCGCCGGGTTAACGGAGGCCGCATTTGCCGTTCCATCTGAGCAGTATGTTGAGAGGAGACTGCATGATATCTTCCAGCGTCTGCGGGTATTTGCCTGTTGTAAGGATAGCAACATCATCTATGCAAGCAATAACCTTGCATTCAGTTTTTTCGAAGGTTCAACCTAATGCTAAATAAATTATGAGCCCCGTGGTGAAAGACGTCTGATTTAGATCATAATACACATGTATGCATGCTTTAATTAAGTCTCTTAATAATAGTCCATAAAATATTTTATTCGTATACAGTCAGTGTTTTGCATATTTACCCGTCCCGATTTAAGTACATACCTGAAAAATAAAAGAAAAATAAATTTAGCAGGTAATCAATTTAAAATTCAAATCTAAGTGAAAGTTCATGTTCCCGTCCATTGAGCTGACAGAAAAGTATCCAATGTCGACTTAGATCTGTCATTTCTAAAATCATAACCCCCGCCCCTAGTTCTCTTTTTCAAAATTTATAAACACGTCCAATATCTACCATAAGCTTCCACATTCCTGACATTGACGTGCAAATTAATGCCTAATTAATTCTTGGAATTTCGTATTCCACTAATTCCCATTCAGTGCAGTATCTGCGCACGTATTTTTCGTTTTTATTAGGTTTCTGACCTATCGAATGCGTTTGGGTTCGTTCGACAACAGACGACAAAAACAAACTGTCATGCATGGCAAAATGTAATAAAATTCTGCAAACACGCGTATAAAAAAAATGAACCGCCCGAAAATGTCCCGATATGTAGATGAGCTACTACCAAAGAGGAGGCAACAAAAAAAAAAAAAAAGAAACGATTTCAAATGTAAACAAACAATGCAAAGCAGAGCGCGGCCAGCATTTGATTTCATTCTAGAACGTGCCAAAGTATATTTCTTTCCTTCGCATGTAGTTATTGTTGTCAATTTCGGCTTATATTCTTTTTATTCTTCTCTACATGAACGGAAAAAAAAAAACATATTACAATCAACACTGAAAGACGGACCGGCGTGACCGAAATTAAGAAAAAAAAAAATCTCCATCGAGACGACGTCAAAATGCGCGCGCTTTAGGCTACAGCGTTGGTTAAATATCTTTTTGTTATTATTACAAAAAAAAAAAACGTTTTTCTTTCTTGTTATGGTACGTAATAAATGGTTCAGTAAACTTTACCCAAAGTTCGATGCCATTTTTGGTTGGAAATATACCGCGCACACGTTTCTGCTTTGCCCAACATGTAGTATGTATCTTTTCGTTTTCAGCATAAACGAAATGATTACCTAGTTTATTGTTTTGGTTTTCGTTTAATTGTGTGAGAAAAAATGAAACGGTGTTTGCTCATGTGGTATCGAATTGAAAATTTGTTAGTTGAGCTTTCCAATTAGCGAGTATGTTCAGGGTGTTTTTCAAACATGAGGTAATAGGGCTGAATCTTTCGTCAGTAATTATGATATTAATCTTAAAAATTGAACAAAAAGAACTGTGTGTGAGGTACATACATATGTATATCCGAAATTAAAAAGTTAAAGTGCTACTGCGGTTCCTGGTGCTTAAAAATCAACACTGCTGACGAGTGGTGACTGGATTTAAAATTACTTTTCATCGGTGACAGTTACCGTCTCGACAGATGCATGACCCGATGAACAGAATCTTCACCAAACAGACAGTTTTTCTGGATATAAAGCAAGCTCCTAGAATGGTTGTGAGTTTCCATCGACCCATATCCGACAATTTTGATTATCTACGAAGCCATTCAGTCAAAAGTACACTTCGTAGCTGAAAAAAAAAAACAAATTGTACTCTGACTTCATGGAGGTTGTATAGGCACATACATACATACGTACATACGTCACCTACCAGGTAAAGGAAAACGCCGGACAGATACGGTTTACGATATCCTCCGGAAATAAAAAAATTGGTCAAGGAAAAAAGAAAAGCTCGCAAAAAACGGCAACAGAGTATGCGCCGCAGCATAAAGCACACTTGAATCGTCTGTGCAATTTGTTGAAGAAGACTATTAAGGATTTTAAGAATCGTGCAATAGGCTCTTACCTTGAAAGTTTAACAGCGAAAAAAGATTCCAATTATTCACTTTGGAAAGCTGTAAAAGGCACCAAAAAGCCCAAAGTCCCCGCGCCGCCAATCAAATTAAATCAAAATGAAAGGGCGACGGAAGATAAAGAAAAAGCGGACGTCTTTGCGGCCCACCTGGAAGAAACCTTTAAACCGTACGATGGTCAAGTGGTTTACGACAGCCGCAATAGGCTGGATTAACCATCTGACGATTTAACACTCACAAGTGCAACGCTAAGGGAACTCAAACATGAGATCGAGAATCTAAAACCTAAGAAATCTCCTGGTTATGATTTGATTACCGGAGAAATTCTCAAACCTTTACCTGGAAAAGCATTTATTAAGCTTCTCCATATTGTAAATGCTGCACTCAGATTAAAACACGTGCCGAGCCAATGGAAAGTTGCGGAAGTCATAATGGTTTTAAAACCAGGAAAACCGCCAAATGACGTAAAATCGTATAGACCAATTTCGCTTCTTCCAGTCATATCTAAAATTTTCGAGAGGATATTATTAAGGCGTCTCCAACCGGTTATAGAAGAAAATAATCTCATCTCTACCCACCAGTTTGGGTTCAGAAGTAAGCATTCGACGATTGACCAGGTGCATAGAATTACTGACGTAATCGAGAAAGCACTTGAAGAACAAAAGATTTGCTCAAGCGTATTTCTTGACGTCTCGCAAGCCTTTGATAAGGTGTGGCATGATGGCTTGAAATCCAAACTACGACAAGTTCTCCCTCTATGGTTATACGATATGCTAGAATCATATCTCGGGAATAGACTCTTTCGTGTTAGACATGGAGTCGAATACTCCGAGCTCAAAGAAATTTCGGCCGGCGTACCGCAAGGAAGCGTTCTTGGGCCACTTCTCTATTTGCTATATACTCGTGATATACCGAACGAAGATGGCACTATCCTTGCTACGTTTGCCGATGACACCGCTATCCTAGCAGTAGGTAAAGCAATCGAAGAAACGACTGCAAAACAGCAAAACGCGCTAAATAAAGTAAATGAATGGACGATGGACTGGCGGATCGCCCTCAACGAATCTAAATCTGTTCACGTAAATTTCATTTACAAGAAAACTAACGACTTGCCAATTTTCCTAAACTCGGCCCGAATACCTTTTGCAAACGAGGCCAAATACCTGGCAATGACACTCGACGCAAGACTGAAATGGAATTCGCACGTGAAAATGAAACGAAAAGAACTCGAAATCAAATATAGAGAAATGTACTGGTTACTCGGAAAACATTCCCAGCTCAGTACTGAGAACAAACTGCTTTTATACAAGCAAGTGCTAAAGCCGGTGTGGACCTACGGTATACAACTTTGGGGTTGTACCAAGAAAATAAATGCAAATATTCTTCAAGCTTTTCAAAATAAAGTGCTAAGAAAAATTGTCCAAGCACCGTGGTATAGTAGAAACGACGATATCCACAGGGATCTCGGAATTCCGACAATCGAAGCTGAAACTAGAAGCTTCGCGAGAAAGCATAGAAACCGACTAATCGGACATGTCAACAATACAGTCATACAAAGTTTGGATGAGAGCAATTTATTGCGCCGACTACAAAGGACGAAACCTTTCGACTTGGCGAGATAATGATTAACCGAGTCTAGATTGCGGAATATGCAGGATCCTTCAGTGGAAAGTAACCTGCCAAACGTTTTTATTTCGTGATAGAAAAATTGCTTGATAAGTTTATACTTAGTTGCGATATCTAACAAATTTATATCAAAGGGTGGTGTTTTTTTAGTCAGTAAGAATGTGACACTACTATGAGCACGCGCTTGCTATTCTCATAGTGTTATGGAAGATTTTTCACCTACTCTCGGAAAAAAAAAAAAAAACCTACCAGGACTTAAGCTGAAATAGGCATTGTACAAGTATTGGTAGTTCTAAAAATAATAGCATTACATTTCCTTCTGCAATCAGGTTAAATCAGCCGTGAAATTTCAAACAAAGCAAACCAAATTGTTAACTATCGCATCTTGTTCACTTACTTGTCGTTATGAGTACCAACAAGATCGAAGGATAACGACCTTTAAGGAATCCAATCAAGTATTTTGCGTCACTATATCAACACTAATTGCCCATACCAATTCGAATATACACATGCTTACATTAATCATTTTCCACTTAATGGAATTGATATGCGCAACTACACTGGCTGCGGTTCAACAAAACAAAAATAAATAAATATATAAAAAAAGAAGAGAGTGTAAGGCAATTCCCCATGACGTACGACACACTAAATTCATTACTGTTCTCCAAACCATGATTCATACTCTCTGATACACCAAGCCAGCAAGCTAGATGACTAACACTTAGCATACGTTTAACCTTCATCATCGCAATACAAACATACAAAACATTCCAAAACTCACCCCCAAATTCAATCAGAGACCACCCTCAACCACTTGCCAAAAATGCAGGTGTCACGTAATAGAGTAAAAAATAGAAAACATAATTTCATCAGCCACCAATTAATTAAATCTGTGAGAATATTTATATATTTTTAATTTTATTGCGGCGACATCAATCGGTGCCCGCCCGCCGCGCTCCCGCACTCAGTTGAATCATGTGACAAAATCATTGTGCAGTACACCCCATCCCCGATGTCGATGGCAAGTTGTCATGCGAAAAATATAAAACACAAAAATAATTCCAATGAAATGTAAGATGAAAATAAAAACACAAAACTGAATGAACCATTGAGATAAAATATAGAATATACTCGGTGTTCTCTCTGAAATCTACTTATGTACGCTTCAAATCAAAGTTCAATACGCTTATAGCAACTGAGTATTGTACAATGTTCGAAGAATAGATTTATGATATGTTTTGTACTTGGAAACCGAAGTTAAGTTTTCTTGTGAAGCTAATGTAGTTTTGCTTTCAACAAAAAAAAAAAAAAGAAAAAGGTTGACAAAGTCAAATCGATAATCAATAATATTTTATTTCAACAATTAAATTCTTAGAATAAATTATGGTTAATTATTTAAAATCTTTATATTTAGACAAGTTGACGTAAGCGCGTTGTCTGGGAGCAAGCACACACTTGAGTTGAATGTTTGGGCATTTTAAATTTGATTTTTAGAAAATGTCCTTTCGTTATTCATTGAATTATTATTTGCAGATTTCATAAATGCCGACTACTCAAATAATATATCACAAACAAGCCATCAATGTTGCTATAATGCTAATGTCGATCTTATATTTTTCCAAATCAACTCAGAGCTGGGTGACACCCAAGTAAATGCACTGGCCTCTACGAAACAACGGAAGGTGGGGTCTTATCTCCTCTACTATGGACTCTAGTCACAAACGCGATCCTAATGAAATTAGAACACAGCGGAGTAAAAGTTGCTGCATATGCAGATGACATCGTCCTCGACACAATCGCCGAACTTCTACAATTCGCCCTCCGTAACTGGGCGAAAAGATGTAGACTGAACGTGAACCCAACGAAAATAGAGGTGGTCCTCTTGACCAACAAACGAAAAATCCCAACATTCGGACCCCTACGACTCGATGGCACTCCACTCCAAGTCTCGAACAAAGCACGGTATTTAGGGTGTATACTTGACCGCAAACTGAGCTGGAGAGATAGTACAACTGAAAGAATGAAGAAAGCGTACATTGCGTTCTATACTTACAATAGAATTAAAAAAAAAAAAAAAAAAAAAAAATGGGATGTGCACAGCCATAGTCAGACCCATTCTATTGTAACATATGGGTGCATTATCTGGTGGGCAACAGCAGAGAAATATATCTCAAGGAACTGACAAAACTCCAGACTTGTTTACACAGTAAGCACTGACGCCATCAGAACCACTCCGACCGCAGCCGTTGAAACAATCCTCGAACTGATTCCATAAGACTTATACGTTAAGAAATCAGCCACGATGAGTGTCCTGCGCCTAAAAGAATCCAACTTGTGGAGAAAGGGCCACATGGGCAACCATACTATTGCAAGGTTGGCTCACATAGACGCCACCACAGACTACTTTCCGCCATCCCCCGACTTCAGCCTGAACGTCCGAACGGTCATCCCATCCACCCGCATAGTACTTCAGTCTCCACTGACGGGTCCAAAACAAACGAAGGAGTGGGTTCGGGTATCTACTCATCAGAACCCGATGGTTGGTTGGTTGGTTTAGGATCGGCCCTCGATGAGGATGTACTTAGACCAGAGAGTAGGTCCATTGTACTACCGATGTGTAAGGCGGGTGGGTCACCCTCTTACTCTTGGAACCATTTGCTTCGTTGAATGAAGGCGTGAATTTTAGCCGTGCAGGCGTTGCCGAGATCATTAAGATCATTGTAAAAGTATTCACCCAGAGTGGCCTTCCTGATGTTGGCGAGCGCAGGACAGGCGCACAGGAGATGACTGATGGTCTCTTCTTCCTCTTCATCTCTGCAGTTTCTGCAAAAGTCATTATGAGGGATACCTAATCTTTGGGCATGTCTTCCTATGACGCAGTGTCCAGTGAAGACATTTGTTATTTTTAAGAGGGTTCCTCTCTTGTGCTTCAAGAGTCCGATGAACCTGGATTTATTGAGTGTCGGCCATAGCTGTCTGGCGGTATACCATTGATCTAGATGTTGCCATCGATGATTGGCTACTTTCTCGGCGTCAATTTGAATAAGGTATTTAACATAAGACGCTGGCGCTTCGATGTCGGTAATGTTTATGCTATCTGTACCAGAGGAGCCTTGTCGTGCTAGTTCGTCGGCTGCACAATTCCCCGGTTGTACTGACCAGCTATCTCGTTAAGAGATATTCGACAGTCTTTCACTGCCTTAGATCTCGTAGTGCAGATAGAAGAACCCGATAATGTATATCTAAAACTTCCGAACCACGGTAGTGTGTTCCAAGCGGAAGTCCTAGCGATAGCTGAGGCGGCACGAGAACTATCCACTAAGCTTGTTACTAGAGAAGAGAGTGACGTTTACATAGATAGGCAAGCTGCTATAAAAGCCATCTCATCCGTGTTAATAAAATCAAAGCTAGTAAAACGCTGCCACGAGGAGCTTATAACGCTCATCGATAGTCACCATTTAACACTCTGATGGGTCCCAGGACACAAAGGAATTCCAGGGAACGAAATGACAGATAAACTGGCAAGGAAGGGATCAGAACAAGACCTGTCAATGGTCTAAAACTCAGTGCTTCCTACCCTAAAATTTGTTATAATAAATCAAATATAGCACTTGACTTCAAAAGGCAAGTACGAAAGATGGAGAGCGCTTCCATCGTGCCGCGTCTCCAGAAATATCTGGACAAAACACGACAAGGTGAAAACGGCAAGTATAGTGGACTTAATTCTAGGAGCACCTCCACGCATGTGGTTGGACATTTGTCCATTGCCCCAGTAATGCAAAGGTCTGTGCATTTTGCTAAGTGTCTCCCTTGTTGTGTTCTGCCGATGATATTCATAATTGGCTCACGATAGCAATACACATCCACTGCAGGATGCCCGGGGTGTATCTCCAAGGGTTACCCGACAAGGTCATTCATATAATGAAGCTACGGTATGGCAAGAGACATCTGCACGAATCAAAGGCTAAGTTGGGCTCTAAACACCTCCCACCCGTTTAAAGCACCGGGAGCGGACGGAATATTCCCTGCCCTACTACTACAAGGCCAGGAAATCATTATGCCACACCTCCTAGGACTATTGAGAAGCTGCGTCGCACTTGGGCATATACCAAGAATATGGAGACGGGCAAAGGTCATATTCATTCCGAAAGTGGGAAAAAGAGACACCACTTCACCAAAATCCTTTAGACCCATCAGCTTGACCTCATTCATGTTAAAGACGCTAGAAAAGGTCATAGGTAATCACCTAGGAATGACTGTGCTGGAAAGAATACCTCTTCACCACAATCAACATGCCTACAGAGCAGGAAGATCCATCGAAACTGCGCTCTACCAGCTGACAAGTTGGGTTCAGGATACACTGGAGAGCAAGGATACAGCAGTATGCGCATTTCTAGACCGAAGGAGCCTTCGATAACACCTCCCATGAAGCAATCAGGAGGGGTCTCGAAATAAAAGGAGTAAATCACACCACAAGTAACTGGATGTGGGAGATGCTAAGAACTAGGCCTGCTGAGATAGAGGTGGGTCAAAAAACCATCACAATAAGCACAACTAGAGGCTGTCCACAAGGAGGGGTATTATCACCATTGATGTGGAGCCTAGTAGCAGATGAACTACTGCACAAATTGACAGGTGCCGGCATTACGTGCCAGGGGTACGCCGACGATATAGTCATTGTCGCAAGAGGAAAATTTGAAGAAACGCTATGCGAAATCATTCAGAGGGGTCTACGAATTACACAGAAGTGGTGTAAAACGATAGGACTTAGAGTGAACCCTACCGAAACCACTGTGATACCCTTCACCAAGAAAAGACAGTTAAAGCGTATGCAACCCATCCTGTTGGAAGGGATCAGAGTTGACCCACAGAAACAGGTCAAGTATCTAGGTCTAACACTAGACAGCAGAACATTAGAAACTGTGGTAACCAAAGCCACCAGAGCACCCATGGTGTACAAGAACATTTCAGAAAAGACCTGGAGTTGTAGCCCAGCCACACTGAGGTGGATGTACCTGATGATAGTAAGATCCATCATCACTTACGGGGCAGTGGCATGGGTTAACAGAACTAGACTAACCACGACGAGGACATCCCTCAACAAAGTGCAAAGATTAGCCTGTATATGTATAACAGGAGCCATGCGAACCTGTCTCACAGCAGCTCTAGAAGTGATCGTAGGGATACCTCCATTGCACATAGTGCTAGATCGAATCGCCAAGGAG
This sequence comes from Brachypalpus laphriformis, assembly GCA_945910035.1. NCBI lineage: Eukaryota > Metazoa > Arthropoda > Insecta > Diptera > Syrphidae > Brachypalpus > Brachypalpus laphriformis. The sequence continues at coordinate 110,144,090 of OX246753.1, read as the reverse complement.
ACAGTTTAAGAATCAGCAAAGAGGGCATCGGGAAAGGAACATGCATCGCAAATAAAGAGCGAGTAACCCTATCCAAATCGGTGCCGCTTCTGGACTGGCCCAGAGATGATATGGTCAAGAAATACTGCTTTGAAAGGAAAATTTGACTCAAAGCTGAGCAACAAAAGAGATTGGAGCAGCTAATCCGATAAATACCACCTCAAACAACACATAATTAAATGGTACACAGACGGATCGAAAACATCTACTGGCACTGGGGCAGGAGTGTACGGGCCCAGGACTAGATACTCAGAATCACTGGGAATATTCCCCAGTATATTTCAAGCAGAAGTTCACGCGATCGAAAGATGCGCACAATTCAACTTAGACAGGAAATATCGCGGGCAGGACATCGCGCTACTATTAGACAGCCAAGCCGCTATTAAAGCACTGACCTCGCATGAGATCAGATCCAAACTGGTATGGGAATGTCTCACCAGGATCAACAAACTGGGAGAAACAAACAAAGTAACTCTCAACTGGGTACCAGGACATGTAGGAGTAGAGGGGAACGAAGCAGCTGATGAACTAGCTAGAAACGGATCAGACACGCCGTTCCTTGGACCAGAACCCTTCTGTGGGATAGGACCCCACAAAATAAGGGAAGAATTAAGGAAAGAAGAAGAGAATAAATGGGCCAAAGAGAGAACAGGCAAAGGAACTTCTGGTGAAATACAACCAGAACAGAAGCAGAGCCTGCCTAAGAGTTAGTAAGAACCGGCTTCGCATTTTGGCGGGCATGTTAACAGGCTACTGCAGACTTCAGGAGCACCTTAGGAAACTGGGAATAGAGGGAGACGGACACTGCAGATTCTGCAGGGACTTCGCAGAAACACCAGCGCACCTTCTTATGGAATGCGAAGCACTGATCCACAAAAGAAGGAATCACCTTGGTGCCTACCTCCTATCAGAAACGGATTTACCTTCGCTGGATCCACTGAAGATACTCCGGTTTGCTGTAGCAGTTGGACTGGAGGAAGTGCTCTAGACCGAGTATATCATCGGCTAGAGCCTTAGTAAGGGGGGGCACAATAGATCTTTTATAGGTCGTAGTGCACTTGCACCTCTCAATAATACACATCTACATCTACGGGTAGTCTTTCCGGAGATTCATTCTATGAGTTTACTGTCTAGATATAACTCGACTTATTTTACTGGAGTGAATGTCGTGTCTGAAAGTCTGATTGTCTTCAGTTAAGATTTTCTTTTCCTCGCGAATGGCAAAATTGTTGTGTAGGGTCAGGTTTATGTTGAGACCAGCACCATTTTTGGTGCAACGCACGCCACACACCATGGTGGTTTAATGCTTCCAATTATGTCACCATGCGGTAGCTCTGCTCCTCTTTTGGCCAGCGCGTCGGCCTTTTCGTTGCCTTCTACATCGCAGTGTCTAGGTACCCAACATAATCTGACACGGTTCTGCGTACATAACGGCCTAAGTACTGTGCTGCAATTCCTGACGATCTCAAGACCTCTGCTTGGAACACACTGCATGTGTCCGGAAGTCTCAGGGCTACCTGTAGGTTAATATCTCTCGAGTATATACCAGACCCTGTGCCCTATCTGGTCCTAAAACCATCTATGTGCATTGCAATCTCGTCATGGACAGAGACTGTCTCCCTTTGCCAATCTTCTCTAATATGATACATTACTTCGTATGGTGTGACGAAGTCTGAGATCTAAGGATATCGTCCGATTCGTCAGGGATATCGGGAAATGGTTTCTTAAGAATGGAGCTATGTCCCACATTACTAGTCTTGAAGAGACTAGTATAGTCAGCCGAAGCGCACTTTTGCCTGAACTCTTTCCTGCATGTTAACTTAGTTTCCTGTCTAGCACTATACCAAAAAAGGGAAAGCCCCACCCCACCCCTCGTCAAGCCATACATTTATTAATTCTCTACCAATTCAAATTCAACTTAAGATTATGTTAATTAGTCGAGTTATTAAAACATAAAGCAAAGCTGGATCTCTGTTAAACAGTTAAATGTTCATAATCTTCCATGGAAATCTCTGGGCTAGAAAAAAACTACTATTATCACTTTTGACTCACGCAAAACTCCGACCAGAAAGAGGCAACACAACGACAATATCTTCTTTTTTTTTTTCTCATTGCTTTAAAACAAATTGACACACATTGACATTCCCACGACCTTAAGTGACGTTCTTTTGGCATAGACATATGCTCCCGAAAAGGTAACAGAACTAAGTACCTACCGAAATACAAAAAGCTCTATGTATATGAAATAAAGTGTCGGTTTATCTCATTTTGCTTTATGTCTTTCCTCATTCCCATCACAAGAAATGAAGAATAAGTTCTGAGCTCGGCATGTAGGTACTTATAATTGGGAATGTTATGTGGTATCTTTGTTAAGTCAAATTTAGGCTCTTGAGGTTCAACAGACTCGTGAAATTTTCATTAAAAGAGTAAAAATAGAAGCGCATACGAGTGTACATGTACTTCCTAATTAAGTTGTAACATCTGAGGGGAGTTAGACGAAACCCATGGTACCCATGACACCAAAACGTCAAGGTAGACTTAAGCTTGACATAAAATTTAATGAATCACACATAACTTTCTCATCTCATAAATCTAAACTTTGCGTGCATGGAAATGTTCAAAATTCAAAAAAGTTTACTAGGAAAGAGAAAATATTGTTGAGTGCGAGTTGGCTATCCGTTTAACTGATAGTTTTTCTGTGATCGTTTCTGAAGACTTACAATTTTTTGGTTGCCCAATAAAATTGTTTACCAAATTTGGCTCGAACACGCAATGAAAACATACGTTTAAAGATAGGGTTCGTATAATATAGGGGTTAATTGTAAATAATATGTTTTTGATCAGAATTCTAAAGGAACTTGGTTGGGGGAAATAAAATATGCTTGGATCAATCAGCATTTCTTTGGGGTTAATTTAAACATGTAAAGGGTGTTTTTATTCAGAATATCCTACTTTTTCAATAGGGACAAGTGAGTCAATTTTCGCGTTCAAGATAACATTTCTTTCCAAAATTAGAGCGAAGTTAGACTATCACACAATGCACACAATCGGCCAAGTGAATGCACAATTCGACGTGTTATTTATAAGTTTCGCACTCAGTTCATTTTATTGGACATCCACCCATCAAACAGATTGAGAACTGGGCACTTTGAAGAAAATATCGCCTCTGTAGAGCCTAGTGTCGCTAAGGTCCCAAATGTATCGGTTCGACGCGGTGCACAATAGATCCGTTTATTACGAGTACGTGGAAGATTTTGCAAAAAGATCTAGGCATACACGATTCAACTGGTGCAAGAATTGAAGCCAAACGACCATCATTTATATGAGTCGCGATTTCAGTACTCGGATCAGCTGAAAGTGGATGCTTTTTTTTTTATCGCGAAGTTTTACTCTAGTCACGGTGCACATACTCGTATGCTCGAAACTGTCGTCAAATACTAAACGCCATTAGAACTTTCAATTAAAACAAACAATTTTGTGATTCTTTTTTCTTACTAAAAAAAAAAGTTGTCACTTTTTTAAAAAGCACCCTACAACTAGTCATGCCTTTCTTTTTATACATACCATATATATATGTACTTACGTCTAAAAATATATGTACATAACTCTTGGAATGCAACTACGTAAGTGTAAGACGTAAGTTGGAAATGAATAGTAAAGGTCGGAAAAAGACAACTATATTTTTTTAGGTGCAGTGGTTATGTAATTCAGGCATTAGGCTTTATTGCACACGCCTTTGGTGGCATTCGAATTGACTGGGAAGAAGGCGATTATTTTCATTCGTTTCTGATTCACAGTATGTTTTTCGAACTTCTTCTTCTTCCTTTTATCAGCGAGGTTATGATCCGAAAATAAGGGATCATAACCCTCTCACTTCACTGCATTTCTACTGATCCGCCTGTGGGGTTCGCCTATTTGACCTCAGAAAATATCGGCAGGCCTGCCGATTTTGGATCATTCGGTTACTGAGGCCAATGAAATGCTGATGTCGTCGCATTTGTCTGATCCAGGCGTTTATAGGCCTGCCTTTCCTACATCGCGATGTCTTTGGAACGTGCATTGAAATTGCCTTTTTAACACGGTTCCAATGATCTCTTCTTTGAACGTGGCAATACCAGCTGAGCCGGTTTCCTTGATGTGAAAGCTTCCACGGATCTTCGAACTTCCTATTCGACCAAGCTTTGTCACTCCTGCTGCCATGCGAAGCATCTTCATCTCAGCTGCCGTTAATTTACTTATTCTTCTTCTTCTTCCTTTTATCAGCGAGGTTATGATCCGAAAACAAGGGATCACAACCCTCCCACTTCACCGCATTTCTACTGATCCGCCTGTGGGGTTCGCCGTTAATTTACTTACATACGTTTTGTACATCGTCCAACATTGTGAACCGTATGTGAGCGCTGGACGCACAACTGCGGTGTAGAGCCTTCCTTTCAACTTAGGGGGCATTTTTCTGTCACAGAAGATAGCGGAATTTTCCCGCCACTTCATCCACCCCACGCTTCGCGATGATTGATGTCGTCATCACAAGTTGCTTTGCTATTGATCATAGATCCCAGATATTTGAACTTTTCGCACTTGGGAAGCACTGTTCCATTCAAATAAATGTCTGGAATAAGCCTGAGTGGATCAGAGAACGGGCAGCACAAGTACTCTGTCTTTTTTTAACTAATGCGATACCCATTTCCCTCCAAAATATCCACCCACACATCAAGTGCTCGTTGCAGGGATGTAGGATCCTCACTTATGATGGCTCCATCGTCAGCAAAGAATAACTGATGTACCTTGGTGTCCATCACTTTACCTTCAAGCAGATAATCAAGGACTTAAGACGCTTCCCTGGTGCACCCCGACTTTGATTGGGAACTCTTCGGTTACTCCAGCGGGGCATCTTACTCTTGTCTTTGCTCCTTCGAACATGTCCATGATCATCTGTACATAGGTTTCTGGAACCCCTCGATGTCTAAGCGCCACCCATATCAGATCTCGTGGTTGTCTGTCGAATGCCTTTCAATGTATGTTTTTCGAACATTTGTTAAAAAATTACTGTAGGTGCTTATGCTTAATAACCGCGTTATTTTATGGTTGGGACTTGAACCGACTACCTACCATTTAATAACCAAACACATTACCAATACACAATGCCACTTTAAAGCTACTGTAACACTTTATGAAATGCTAATTATCCAGCGCATTGGAAAACAGCGGTGGTTCAGCCCATTTCAAAAAATAAAGACAGCTCCAATCTCCGGTCGATAAGTCTCCTTCCGAACATCAGCAAGGTATTCGATAAAGTAATCCATAAAACTCTGACTAAGGACTTTTGGACATGCACAAAATTCCGGATAACCAATTCGGTTTCAATGTATGTATGATACCATACATGCCGCTCCTAAACTAGTAACAGATATCCAATGGAAGAAAAGCAAGAAGCAATGCACGGATGCCTATTTGGTTGATTTGACAAAGGCTTTCAATACCGTATGGTTAGAGGGACTCTTCTACAAGTTAAGCAGGTTAGGCATAATCAAATCACTGCTGTACATACATGCTCACCAGTAAGGGGTTCATTGTGAAGAATGGCAATGTGACGCCTGCTGGAAGTTCTGAAGTCAAAAATGCTCCGCAACAGGGTGCCGACCCTATTCAACATTTACACGAGCGATCTCATAGACTCACTTCGCCATGCGATAGCGTACGTAGACGATTTAGTCGCGTACAGGTCAAAGCCTAAGATCGAGGTCACTGCAATACTCTTGTTGCGTGATTTCGATAAAATCAAGAGGTACTGCGCGACTACAACTTTCAGAAGTCGGAGACCATCTTGTTCAGAACACCATTGTCTGGGGCCTCTAGGGACACCAGAAAGTATTGGCGAAAGTTCTCTATCGTGGGACAGCACGGACAGCCACTTGCGAGTCGAAGTATAGTCAGGTACCTTGCGGTCTGGCTAGAACAATATCTATATTTTAATAAACATACATATATTATAGGTGCTGCTCTGGTTGCTTTCGCCCTGACAAAGAGAGTGTTTTATAAAGAGCTTGGATGATTTCGCCTAGCGAGTTGTAGTATTCAAAATTGGCTCTTCAGAAAGTCCGTTAAAAGTTTGTAAATCTTTTGGTTTGTGGTGAGAAACTGTGCTAACTTTGATTCAAATAAGTTCACCTTTTATACCCTAAGGAAATTCGAGGCTGAGACCCGAAATTTCTCAACAAAATAAAAAAAGAAGATTTTCTCAGAAAGCAAAAGGTAAAGCTGCCTGTGAAATTGAAGTCGCACAGAATACAATATATTTTGAGAAAGGCAAAAGCGGGAAAACACATGCACTACTTAGACCTAAGTCCAGTGAGTGAGACTGTTTTTTAACGCCAACTTGATGCAAGGGTGCATGTAGTCTGCTACATGGCCATTATTCGGCCTATGCTCGTATATGGATATCCCGTGTGGTTCAACGTGGGCCAAACTTGTTGGAAAAGATTCGGCTGTTTGAGAGGGCTTCTCTTCGTTTGTACAGAACACCAGAGTCGAGTATATAAAATTCTATCCTAATGAGGTCCTGTACTACAGGGCGTATCTGATCAGAGTGGACCATTTTTTGATTAAGATGATTCGAAGGCACATTGCAAGAGCAATGACCTCGATGAATAGCCTGATCTTTGCGGCTTATTACCCCAACTATCTTTATCACGAGAGTGTGCGCCTTAACGGCTGTGTTCCTCCAGAAGCGTTCCGAGATCTTGATCAAACAGGTCTGATCCAGGATAAATTAGGGGTGCCGCTAATCTTCCACGTCGTCAGAATAGCTGTGGGTAGGTGACTTAACTACGACCGAGATGTCGCACAGAATAATGTAATGCGTCTCCGGTATACCAGGGCGATTTCAGACCGTAATATTAAAGACGTAAGTAGGTAGCACGACTAGGCTTTTTGAAGAAGAGGGAATGCCATCGTCGTTTTCCTCCATACGGGTTAGCCGGTAACGGGCCAGGGCAGATCGTCTATTATGTTCATATAATAGCCATGGCCGGCTTACATAGTTTTAGGTAGTCGTAATGATATCTCACACCTCATAGGTTGACCGCATTCCTTAATTGTGGCATCGATACGAATGTAAAACCCCCTAAAGCGAGGTAAACAACAAAAGTTAAGTAGCAACCATAAAATGCTTACAAAACAAGAAAAAAAAAAACGAGCACTGTACTTCGCTTTCGGGTATTAGGTGGCCGACTGCGAAAAATAACACTACTATCTGATGATTATTGCGGTTTTGTTGCAGGTAAATCAACCACAGATGCAATCCAAAGTATAAGGATCATTCCTTTAAGGATTTGCATATTGTATTGGTTGACTTTGAAAAGGCATTCGACTGACAACAACGAGATCTGATATGGGTGGCGCTAGGACATCGAGGGGTTCCAGAAACCTATGTACAGATGATCATGGACATGTACGAAGGAGCAAAGATAAGAGTAAGATGCCCCGCTGGAGTAACCGAAGAGTTCCCAATCAAAGTCGGGGTGCACCAGGGAAGCGTTTTAAGTCCTTTGCTCTTTATTACAGTCCTTGATTATCTGCTTGAAGGTAAAGTGATGGACCCCAAGGTACATCAATTATTCTTTGCTGACGATGGAGCCATCATAAGTGTGGATCCTACATCCCTGCAACGAGCACTTCATGTGTGGGTGGACGTTCTGGAGGGAAATGGGTATCGCATTAGTTCAAAAAAGACAGAGTACTTGTGCTGCCCGTTCTCTGATACACACAGACCTATTCCAGACATTTATTTGAATGGTATAGTGCTTCCAAATTGCGACGTTCAAATATCTGGGATCTATGATCAATAGCAAAGCAACCTGTGATGACGACAACAATCATCGCGTAAGTGTAGGGTGGATGAAGTGGCGGGAAAACTCCGCTATCTTCTGTGACCGAAAAATGCCACCTAAGTTGAAAGGAAGGCTTTACACCGCAGTTGTGCGTCCAGCAAAAAACAAAAACAAATATTTGGCGCAACAGCTCTTGAAAGTGCCAGGGCCTAGCTTCTCGCAATCACTCATGTTGTGTGCGATATATTTTTCACACGAATGGAAGGGACCTACAGTGCCGTATGCGAACGGCGATTTTAGAAGCTTTTTCGTGACAACAATACTCTCGGATGTTTGTCAGACGCTCGCGAGAGGGGACCGTGAAAAAACTTTTTGGTGTTTTCTGGGATACGAACTTGGAACCTCATGCGTAGTGATCCGACACACTAACCACTTACGCCACGGCGCCCCCAGCGCTCACATACAGTTCACAATGATGGACGATGTACAAAAAGCATGTGAGTAAATTAACAGCAGTTGAGATGAAGATGCTTCGCATGACAGCAGGAGTCAAAAGTTTGATCGAATAAGAAATTCGAAGATCCGTGGAAGCTTTCACATCAAGGAAACCTTCTTACGAAAAATAGAGCGCGACCAGCTCAGCTGGTATTGCCGCGCTCAAAGAAGATATCATTTGAACCCTGTTAAAAAGGCAATATCAAAGCACGTTCCAAAGACATCGCGATGTAGGAAAGGCAGGCCTATAAATGCCTGGATCACACAAATGCGACGACATCAGCATTTCATTGGCCTCGGTAACCGAGTGATCCAAAATCGGGAGGCCTGCCGATATTTTCTGAGATCAAATAGGCGAACCCCACAGGCGGATTAGTAGAAATGCGGTGAAGTGGGAGGGCTATGATCCCCAAAGCACCTACATACGTATGCACATATAAATGCTCAAAAAATATTCTGTTGCGAAAATGCTTGTGGTTACATAAACAGAGTGATGCGGCAATAGTGGGATGACAACGGCATCAGTCAGCCACCGACCACTTTGATCCTGTGAGAGAAGAAAAATTCAGCTGATCATGTTGTCTTCGTACGTACGAATATTTCAACTAAAAATACCAACTGAATGATATTTATTTCTGTAAAACTATCCGAATTTGCCATCAAGAATTATGCAATACGAAACAAACTTAGCGTATTTTTTTTGGCAGCAGTTCTAAATTTCCCCAAAATGTTACATGGTGCGGGCACTTTCCGCTCGCTTGCTAAAATCTTCTCACAAAAGCCATTGCAAACAGGTGAGAGAATCTCACTTGCGACACGAGTATATGCCACGCTATGATCCAGGAAACAGTTTTCATTTTATGCCCAACTAGCAGGTACAATACTATAGGGCTAGGGGAAAACTTTTATTTTTATTTCGAATTGAAAGAGTTTAATTTTGAACAATAAAAAGCGCGTAAGCAAGTGGCACTTACGTGGTGGATGAAATCTATTTTGGCACTAAGCCGGTACGGATTCGCTTTTTGAATTTATTTCAAAATTGGGTCATTTGCTTGATTCATTTCCTTGTGGTTTTGTAAGTAAACACGATGTGGCTTTAATATTTGTTTGTACACTACATAATAAAAATTTCTATTGCATTCTGTCAAACGTAATTGTTCATTATTACACAATATGCAGGTTACACATTAGGCACGTTAAGGTTTAAAACGCACGTGGAATACTCGAGCAAGAAGGCTTCACTACTGCATGCAGCCCTCGAATACTGCCAAACATCGGCGGACCTGGATATGCTAGACGGATTCTACTGTCCAGAGTGGTTAGCTCGGTTCTCCTATATGCTGCACTGGTTTGGGCGGCGGTGTTAGAAACACTGAGAAAACTATCGTCAACATACAGGCTATGCGCTATAAGAACAATCAGCGGTTTCCGAAAAGTATCGGACGAAGCGAAGCGATGGGCGCCGTGGCGTAAGTGTGTCGGATCACTACGCATGAAGTTCCAAGTTCGAATCCCAGAAAACACCAAAAAGTTTTTTCACGGTCCCACCTCTCGCGAGCGAGAAGCTAGGCCCTGGCACTTTAAAGAGCTGTTGCGCCAAATATTTATTTTCTTTTTTTTAGCCTGTGTCATAGCATAAATGATCCCCATCGACATCCTCGCAAATGAGATGGTAAAGATCTACGAAAGGAGAACCTCGAGTCATCAAGAAGCAGGTATTGTCAAGACAATAAAGGAGGAGAAGGCAACATCACTAGCTATGTGGCAAACCAGGTGGGATAACGGTACAAAAGGTAGATGGACCTACAAGCTGATCCCGACCATTGAGGTCTGGACCAAGCGAGTGTTTGGAGACTGCAACTACCACTTTACGCAGTTCCTATCGGGTCACGGCAACTATAGCAAATATTTACACAGATTTGGACATGATAACTCACCTCTCTGTCCACATTGTCCAGACCAGGAGGAAGATACAGAGCACGCAATACTCCATTGCAAACGCTTTACGGAATGGAGAAATAACCTGCCAAGTCCACCATTCATTAGAGACCAAATGCTGCGGTCAGAGGAGAATTGGCAAAAAGAATAATTGAGCGAGCAAGGAGAGCTGAAGCAGCAATACAAGATTAATTGCTAACCAGCCCCGCGAAGTAATGCCTTACGGCAGTCTCGCGGGGAGAGTGGTAGAAGTGTGCAGGGTGTGGATTAGTACGTAGGCGCATTCCTGGCATCGTGCATGCTAACAGCCCGGGCTACTAGTATCTTTCAAAGATCACCACATCCCTTGGCGCAGCCAAAAAAAAAAACATCAGGCCCGTTACAAAAACAAAAAGCTGGTAAAAGTAGCCGTGGCCAAGTATCGGAGTTTAGGTAGTGTTAGAGGGAAGTGCACCTGGGTACTTCTCACCGGTGCAACCTATAAACTCTTAATCTTTCGGTCGGTCCAGAAGCGAACCAACCTGAGCTCTTTATGAAACGTATCATATTCCTTAGTGGAACTTGCACACGATCTCTTAGTTCGACAAAAAACCTGTTACCCATATGGTGTAGGCGGCGGTTTTGTAGATTTGGGTAGTCACACAGCAAGTGATTAGTTTCTATCTGGTCTGCGTCTTGACAGCTCCTGCAGTGGTCGGGTGAGTTGATGCCTAGTCTTGTGGCCACTTTCCCTATCGCGCAGTCTGCTGTAAGTGCACCTATCAGGATATGGGCTTCTTTTTTATTCATTGCCAGCAGGCTTTCGGTTCTTCCTTCATGCAATATCGGCCATAAACTGCGAGATACACTCACCCCTGGTAAACCATGCGGAGTTGATCAGCTCTCTTGTTTTACGGTCGATTTTTCTTTTTATTACTCCAATAGGAACTTCTACTGATGTCTGAGCATGTTCTATATCTAATGCTGATCCCTTTCTGCTATCTCATTCCCTTTTATATTGCTATGTCCGGGAGCCCAGCAGAGAGTTACATCATGGGTATTGTATATACTTTTCACGGAATTTCGGCATCTGAAAACTGCTGTTAATCTAACTTTAGCGCTATCTAGTGTTTGATTGCCGCTTGACTAGCCACTACTAAGACAGTAATCTTAAAAGAATCGAGTTTCTTTCTGTGAATAGTCTGTGCTGCTCTTTCAATAGCGAAAACTTCGGCTTGAAAGAAACTGCAGTAGTTCGGGAGATTGTACTATATACATACCATACATACATATGTTATTTGGAGCTTCTCGTAACCACTCGTGTTGTGTGCGTTATATTTTTTGCACGAATGGAAGGGACCTACTGGTGCCATATCCGAAGAGCATCTTCTGGTTTATTTTTGAGAAACTTTTTCGTAACAACAATACTCTCGGATGTTTGTCAAACGTTCGCGAGAGGTGGGACCGTGAAAAAACGTTTGGTGTTTTGGTGTTTTCTGGGGTTCGAACATTGAATCTTACGCGCAGCGGTCAGACACACAAACCACTGCGACACGGCGAGTTTGTATGAGTATGAGCTAGTTCCTATATCTATTTGAGACCCGTCCGTGTAGAGCGGAATAACCTGTCTCTTGTATTTCGGGAATAAACGTGGAGTAATTCTTATACATATAGAATTTTATGTAGGGTATGACATAGGTTAGGTTAGGTTAGGATCGGCCTTCGCTGAGGATGTACTTAGACCAGAAAGTAGGTCCATTGTACTACCGATGTGTAAGGCGGGTGGATCACCCTCTTACTCTTGGAACCATTTGCTTCGTTGAATGAAGTCGAGAATTTTAGCCGTGCAGGCGTTGCCGAGATCATTAAGATCATTGTAGAAGTATTCACCCAGAGTGGCCTTCCTGATGTTGGCGAGCGCAGGACAGGCGCACAGGAGATGACTGATGGTCTCTTCTTCCCCTTCATCTGTGCAGCTTCTGCAGAAGTCATTATGAGGGATACCTAATCTTTGGGCATGTCTTCCTATGACGCAGTGTCCAGTGAGGACATTTGTTATTTTTGAGAGGGTTCCTCTCTTGTGCTTCAAGAGTCTGATGGACCTGGATATATTGAGTGTCGGCCAGAGCTGTCTGGCGGTATGACATTGGACTAGATGTTGCCATCGATGATTGGATTTTTCGGCATCAATTTGAATAAGGTACTTAACATAAGACGCTGGCGCTTCGAGGTCGGTGATGCTTATGCTATCTGTACCAGAGGTGCCTTGTCGTGCTAGTTCGTCGGCTGCACAATTCCCCGGTATGTCACAGTGACCTGGTACCCAGCAAAGGGTGAGGTTGTACTGACCAGCTATCTCGTTAAGAGATATGCGACAGCCTTTCACTGCCTTAGATCTCGTAGTGCTGGATGCGAGGGATTTTATGGCTGCCAGACTGTCGACGTAAATAACAATATCAGGTGTTTATAGTGTGCTAGCCGCCAGCCAGTCAGCAGCTTTGCGAACTGCGGTGATTTCGGCTCGAAAAACGCTGCAGTAGTCTGGAAGGTTAAAGGAGAGGTGTATGTCCAGATCTTCCGAGAAAATTCCGGCACCGACTCCGTCCTTGGTTTTGTACCCGTCCGTGAAGATTGACAGCGATTCGTTGTAAAGGACATTGCGTTGCGTCCACTCACTTCTGTCCGGTATCGAGTGCGTGTAGCCCTTGTTAAAATCATATTCAGTGGGCAGATGCCCAGTGGAATTGGGAAGATGATGGTGCATCGAAAGTATATTGGCATGTCCCGTGTGTTGCTCTTTCCACTGCTTGGAGCCTCTCAGTCTTATTGCCGAGCTGACAGCCAATTGCTTACTGACGATGTAAATCGGAAGCAGATGGAGCATGGTTTGGAGCGCCGCTGTGGGAGAAGTTCTCAGTGCACCGGTAATACTGAGACATGCAACTCGCTGAGTTTTTTCCATTATGGATAGGTTGGATTTCTTCTCCAAGGCGGGCCACCATACCAATACTCCATACATGAGAATCGGTTTAATGACCGACGTGTATAGCCAGTGCATGATGCTTGGTTTAAGGCCCCAGGTGGAGCCTACTGCTTTCTTGCAGATGTATAGAGCGGCCAGCGATTTCCTGGCCCGTTCGACGACATTCTCCTCCCAAATTAGCTTGCGGTCAAGCTTTAGGCCTAAATAGCTAGCACTGCTTGAGGGTGGATCCCCTTATCTTGGGCGGAGTGAAGTCAGGTAGCTTGTGTTTTCTTGTGAATAGAACTAGCTCGGTCTTCGTCGAGTTAACGGAGAGGCCGCATTTATCGGTCCATCTGAGCAGTTCATTAAGAGCAGACTGCATGACATCGGCCAGCGTCTGCGGGTATTTGTCTGTTGTTAGAATGGCGAAATCATCTGCATAGGCAATAACATTGCATCCAGTTTTTTTCAATCTTTAGAAGGGCCTCGTTGAGCACCAAATTCCACAATAGTGGAGACAGTACACCCCCTTGAGGGGTGCCTCGATGTGCATGTCGCTTGACAGTGCTATTTCCGAAGGATGCTGTTATTACCCTGTTCTTTAGAATGTGTTCTATGAAACAACATATGGGTTCGCAGATGTTGAGCCTACGTAAGGCACTGGTAATCGAATTTGTTTCAACGTTGTTGAAGGCTCCCTTTATGTCTAGAAATGACACTAGGGTGAAATCTTTGGTTGAGAGTGATTTTTCGGTAGGGTGGATGATGGAGTGCAAAGCCGTTTCGACAGACTTACCTTTTTGGTAGGCGTGCTGTGACGTGGATAGTAGGGTGCTATCAATAGTGGCCTTGATGTGTAGGTCCAGGATTCTTGCCAGAATCTTGAGAAGGAAGGACGTTAGACTAATAGGTCTAAGGTCCTTTGGGAGGGTGTGCAATGTCTTGCCTGCTTTGGGTATAAAGACCACTCTTACCTCAGTCCAGGCAGTTGGTGTTGTTCCGAGCTCAAGACAAGCCTTCAGAATGCAGGAAAGATACTGCCATACTATATTGAAGGCCGTCTGAATCTGGGCCGAAAAAATACCATCCGGTCCCGGGGATTTGAATGGTTCGAAGCTGTTTACTGCCCATTTCAGCTTATCTTCGCAGATAAGATGAGGAGGTGCCTGTGGGCGTGCAACATTTACCAGGGCGCGATCATCGTTGGGGGTAGGCGTGCAGCCAGGGAGGTGAGTGTTCATGAGCAGGTTGAGGGATGCTTCGTCCGATTCAGCCCAGGATCCATTGGGATACATGAGGACACTAGGTATAGTTGGTGTTTTAGAGAGGACTTTTCGCAGTCTAGAGGATTGAGACGTGTTGTCAATACTCTGACAAAAACCGCGCCAAGATCTGCGTTTAGCTTTCCGAACCTCTATTTTGAAGTTCTTCAGACTTTCTTTGTAGATCTCCCAGTCCAGTGGTAGCCTTGTTCGTTTGGCTTTATTGAATTGTTTCCTGCTTGTGCAGCGAAGGCTGTTAAGTTCTGCATTCCACCATGGGGGACGATTGTCCACCTTTCTTCTTGTGTAGGGTATGACATAGTCAGTTATTCTATCGAGATCTGTTCTGTACCGGTGTAGTATAGCACCATGTCCATAGAAGATTTGCTTTCACGCGACCGATTCTTTGATGCGAATCGCTCTCTTGGCAGCTGTGCTTCGAATGTACTCATCCAGGGGGATGAGGTTGAATATCACCTCCAGCCTTGCTTGCGGTGTTGATCTCTGTGCTCCTGTTACGTTTAGTTTTGTTAACTAGATAGCTGGTCTTGTCCGCTGCATTCCACCATACAATAATACCGTAGGTAAGTATACCATAGGTCTGACAATTGCTGTATTCATCCAGTCGATTATGGACAGGCCACATCGTTTACCAAAGGTTTTCTTACAAGCGTAGAATGTACAAAGTGCTTTTTTTTGTTCTTTCTTCTGTGTTCTTCTTCCAGGTAAACTTCGAATTTAGTATAGTTCCGAGATATTTCGCTGTGGGAGAGAGTTTCAGAGGAGTTCCATTCATTTTTGGGAGGTTTTGGAGTTTAGAAGATGTTGGAATGAAATATTCCAAAATCACCATTTTGTAAGCAGATCAATTGCTTCTTCGTAGGCACCTTGACGTCTTTATGCATCGAATGGATTGCTAAGTTGTTTTCTCTTACATACAATTTGAATCGATAAAAGAGTCCTTCCGGGTAGGCTAGCCCTACCATTTCGAGTGCCAGGCTTTGGAGGAATGTAAAATGTTTTGGGCTTTTCTAAATGTAGTCATTACCATACAAATACTTGTCATCGCTTTCATGGAAACCTTTTTTTCCAACAAAATTAACCCACCCAAAGGGAAAAATTGAATTTTTGAACGAACCCGATTGAGGCCGGGCTATATACTCCGATTTATATTTTATACTGGACCTTCAGTTAGCTATTAGCGCGCCATTGGGTGGCTAATTAGAATCATTTTCGGGTGACTGAGCCCGTGCTTGAATGTTATGCTAAAAGATAATTTTTTTTTTCTTTTTTATTTTTAACATGATTCTCTATGCGAGAATATTTAATTTTCTCTTCATAACAAAAGGTGAAAGTTAAGCCGAAAGCGTTTTTTGACATGTTAATTTCGCTTTTCACTTGACATGATGGCTGGCAAAGTAGATGTTCAGAGCAGAATGAACGAAAACAAAAAAATAAAAAATAAAAATAAATACATACATATACGTATTTTCATCTCAAGCTCCTATTGTCCTTCGAAAAAGGTATTAAGCACATGTGTGCGTATGTTTGTATGAGGAGACTTGAATGTGGTAAACCACAAAAAGAGACGCCATAAGATCATTTAAAAAGTGAAGGACGCGTTTTTTTTTTTTTTTTGAATCTGTCATTCTGTGATATCGATTTTCACACCTGATGTTTTTCCATTCACTTTTTTTTTTTTTCTACACGATAATTTTGTAATATGGCTTGGGGTAGGTGATGGTAGCGCAGCGTAGCTTTAGTCCTCTGTACGTAATTATGACTTTGTGGAAAGACTATAAATGGGGCAAGGAGTTTCGATGGCAATTCCAGTTTTGTACGCTGTAACACATACGAGTATGAACATCATATACCAAATGTGAGCTTTAGATGTTAATGGTTTTAGCTCTTCAATTAGCGAAAGTAATTTGCAAATACAAATGCATATGGTTCATAGGAGTTGGTACTGAGTTATACGGTAGGAACTAAAAACCGTGCTATAATCAATTCCAACTGGGTGAAGGCATTTATTTTAATCCTAGCAGCTAGCCAGTTATTCATTAAAACAATTCCTAGCCAGTCGATAAAATGGAGACAAGAAAGCGTAAAGATAGTGGCGTAAGGCCCGTTGAAGTTCCACTACCAACACAGAAACATTTTCGTTTTGCTATTCTCTTCGGATTTTGACGTCAACTCACGAATGTTAAAATGCATATTTTATGGTCCATCAGTCGTTACTGTTTCAAAGTGGTTTCGAAGATTCCAGACTAGCCATTTTAGTGTGTATGCTCGACCGACGATACAAATGAGGCTCTGGCGAAGGCCAAAATTGACGAAGATTCCAGAACGACACAGAAAATGATAGCTGATGAAGTGAGCTTGAATGCCAAGGCCGTATCACGAATATTGAATCATCAGCTGAAATATTCGAACAAATCTGCTAGATGGGTTGTAAGAATTTTGAATTAAGAGCAAAAATAGACTCGTGTACGTTTCACCCAGTGTTTTCTGGAAAATTTCGAAAATGGAGAGCCAAGCTGCTTTAATAAAATCGTAATAGGTGATGAATCTTGGTTTTATAGGTACGACTAAACTAAACAGCAGTCCATGGTATGAAGCCTAGAAGGTGCAAATCCCACAATAAAGGCCAAACAACAAAAGTCAGTGACAAAAGTCAATAACAGGGTGTCTAAAAGCTAATCCGAGCAAATCTGTGGTGAAAAAAGTAAACGAACCATTTTTTTAATGTTTTTTTTTTTAGGTTTACCAAATGAGATTTGTTTTATTTTGTGGCACATCAGATTGCATAATAACATATTTCAGTGATTCATTTCAAGTCAAACAGTGGAGAAAAAAGCAATCGGACCAACAGAATCTGATTTCTTTGAGACTTTCATCAACATCTTGAGTAATGTCTAATAAACTTATTATTTCTGGAGAGTATTGTGCTTTGAGATCTTTTCAGGTTCTGGCATGCCTTAACGTAGAAATGAGTGGGTTCGATGAGGCTGTAAGCATGTTGAAAAGGCCTTCATTCTGCCGTATCCTTGAAACCTTGCACGTATTTTGATATCTAGTAGTAGTAGTGGTAGTAAATTAACTTTATTATAAGGTTTTTTTAATCTTGACAAATTCACAGTTTTGTTTGCAATGGCTTAAGCCGTCAACCGAAAAAGAGAATTTATACTATATACATACATTATGTGTTTTATATTTATACAAATTCATAGATTAAAACATAAGCTTGGGAATGAACAGAGACGTTTTTCTATGCTTCGTTGATTACGAAAAAACTTTTGACAGAGTACAACACAACAAAATGATGGAAATCCTCGAAAGTAAACATATAGATAAGAACGACAGCAGAGTGATCAGAAACCTGATCAGAGGCCCTAGACTGCTATAAAGCAGATATTATCGCCATCCAGGAGGTGCGATGGGGTGGGCCGGGCAAAAAGAGGATGAAAAACTGTGACATCTACTACGGTGATTGCTACAGAGGCAACAGGCAACGCTTATTCGGATGTGGATTTGTCATACGCGGCAGACTTAGGCAAGAAGTCTTAAGCTTCCGACACGTAAGCGAGCGTATTATGACTATCCGGATCAAGGCTAAATTCGCTAACATAAGCCTAATATGTGTTCATGCCCCCACAGAAAAAAAGGACCCTGCCACCAAAGAGTGTTTCTACGAGCTCCTCGACAAAACATACGAGCAATGTCCTAATTACGACGTTAAAATCGTATTGGGCGATTTTAACGCCAAAATAGGAAAGGAGGACGTCTTTGGTAGGGCAGTCGGTAAGCATAGCCTAAACGACACCACGTCTGATAACGGACTAAGGCTAATTGATTTCGCTGTGGAGCGAAATGTCACCATAGCACGCACATGGTTTCCTCATCTCGATATTCATAAGCAGACATGCCGGTCCAATGATCATGTAACGATCAATCAAATTGATCATATTGCGATCGACGCAAGGCATGCCTCCAGTATTCTGAATGTCCGGACCTTCCGAGCGGACAACATAGACTCGGATCATTACCTTGTTGTAGCCAAAGTACGAATGCGGATATCCCAATCTGAGCAACAAATAAGAATTACTGTGAGAAAATTTAACGTCGAAAGGCTACAATCGCAAGAGACCGCCAGACTCTCCGCTGAACGCGTATCCCGAAATCTCTCAATCAACCTTTGCCGCCAGCATCAAGTACCGAAGACCAGTGGCAACGCTGCCAACATGCCATCAGAAACGCCGCGGCTGGGTCTCGCTCGCCTACCACCCCGAAACCCCTGGTTTGACGAAGAATGCCGGCGAGTGCATGCAGCAAAACAAGAGGCATACAAAGCGGCGCTGCAAAGGAAGACGAGAGCTGCTCGTGAGCTCTACGAGCAAAAGAGACGGGAAGAACATCGGCTTCTCCAAAAGAAGAAGAAAGAGCACGAGAAGCGTGCGTTTGAGAATATCGAGACCTTATACTCCAGGAACAATGTACGGAAGTTTTACCAGAAGGTGAAAAGAACATGTCAGAGAAGTAATACCCGTACAGATGAAAATGGAAACCTCGTAGTAGAATCACAGTCGGTGCTGAGAATATGGAAAAACTACTTCTGCAGACTGTATAACGGCGACGAAGACCAACATCCCGCTGTCAGGCAGAATGAACCATTCAACATAGACGATGATAGTCAAAATTTCCGTCCACCTGACCAAAACGAAGTGAGGATAGCAATATCAAAGCTAAAATCCAACAAAGCTGCTGGACCTGACGGCTTACCAGCCGAACTTTTCAAGGCAGCTGGGGATGAATTGGTAGAGTGCATACACCAACTCATCTCTAAGATTTGGTCAGACGAGTGTATGCCTGAGGAATGGAATCTCAGCATCGTTTGTCCGATCCACAAGAAAGGAGACCCCCTCAACTGTGCCAATTATAGAGGCATCAGTCTCCTCAACATCGCGTACAAGATCTTTTCTGCGATATTGTCTGAACGCCTGAAACATTTTATCAACAGCCTGATTGGAACCTATCAGTGCGGTTTCAGGCCAGGAAAGTTCACGATCGATCAAATCTTCACACTTCGGCAGATCCTGGAGAAAACCCAAGAATTCCAAATCGATACTCACCACATCTTTATTGATTTCAAGGCCGCCTATGATAGCATCTATAGAGAAGAGCTTTATAGAGCCATGTCTAGTTTTGACATCCCTGCCAAACTTGTCCGTCTGTGCAGGCTGACGATGGAGAACGCTCGCTGCTCTATCAAGGTCGGTAATGACCTCACCGAGACCTTTGATGTCAAAAAAGGTTTTAGACAAGGTGACGCGCTGTCATGTGACTTCTTTAACATTGTACTTGAACGGATTGTGCGGAACTCACAAGCCCAAACCGGAGGCACAATCTATTACAAGTCTGTGCAACTGCTTGCATACGCCGACGATATAGACATTATCGGAAGAACTCAGTGGGCTGTCACCGGTG
Organism: Brachypalpus laphriformis; assembly: GCA_945910035.1. Taxonomy (NCBI): domain Eukaryota; kingdom Metazoa; phylum Arthropoda; class Insecta; order Diptera; family Syrphidae; genus Brachypalpus; species Brachypalpus laphriformis. The sequence goes on along the minus strand of OX246753.1, from coordinate 110,124,099 downwards.
CGTTTGCAAGCATTGAGGCGGTAGCGGCCAAAATGGGTTTAGCGATAAACGAGGGCAAAACCAACTATATGCTATTAACAAGAAGGGAAAGCCAACACCGACGAATTGGACAAAACGTCACAGTCGGCAGCTATAACTTCGAGGTAGTAAGGGACTTTGTCTACCTTGGCTCTGCTATAAATTCTACAAACAAAATCAGCGCAGAAATCAAGCGAAGAATAACTCTTGCCAATCGCTGTTTTTTTGGGTTTATGAAGCAATTCAACAGTAAAGCCCTATTTCGAACAACTAAGGAGACTCTGTATAAGACCTTGATCATCCCAGTCCTGCTTTACGGAGCTGAAACATGGACTTTATTAAAAGAGGATGAAGATATCCTTGGTCGCTTCGAGAGAAAAATTCTTCGTAAGATTTTCGGTCCCGTTTGCGTTGACGGGTTTTGGAGGAGAAGATTCAATCACGAACTATACGAGCTGTACAGCTACATCGACCTAGTCAAAAAACTGCGTATTGGATGTCTGAGATGGCTAGGACATGTAGAGCGAATGGACACCAACGCTCCGGCCCACAGAGTCTTCGAATCTAATCCCGAGGGACGACGCAGTGGAGGGAATCATCGCCGTAGGTGGCGCGCACAAGTTCAAGGGGACCTTGACCAACTTGGAGTGCGCAACTGGAGGCAATTAGCTAAAGACCGAGCTAAATGGAGAGGCTTGTTGGTTGAGGCCCAGGTTCACCCCGAACTGTAGCGCCACCTAAGTAAGTAAGTTAGAAATTAGTTAACTTTGACTGATTCTACAGGCAAAACTATTGATCCAAAAGAATACATTTTTTCGGTTACCAGAGCTCCAAACATTTGTTAGTCCAGTGAATTTCAAAATTGTGCATTATAGACCCACCCCAAAGCGAACTTTTGTTAGTACCTGCGTGCTTGTATAATAATTGCTACTGGCATTAGCTAGGCGGATATGTTCGTACGTTTTATTAGCCGTAAAACTGTTTGGAGTCATTTGAAGTAGGAATAAGTACATATATACTTATCAAATTGAATAAATGTAACATATAGAGCACAATTATAGATTATAAACATTTTCTTAAGACAACGACTTTTCCGTCGATGGGTTCAATAATTTCAAAATAAATTTATGATGAACAAATGGTAATTCTCAATGAAAAAAATGCTATTTTCGCTTTCGAGCAGACCACCACTGGCGCCAACTTAATCGGATATTAATAAAATAGAAATCCGTAAAACAATTAAAAAATAAATAAATAATTTCTTCGAGTTACTTTATTCTTTCTTCACGGACTTCTCAACTTTTTGTTGTAAAGTTATAAATTATTGAACTTACCTGACCAGTATCCCAAAAGCGTCTCAAGCGAATTTGCCCGAAAATAGTCAGGCATGAATAGCGCACTTTAAAAGTGAAGTCTTTGTACAGAAAAAAATTAAAAATTTAATCTAATTTCAATTTTCAATTTTGGCTTATTTTTTCGAGGATTTTCATAAAGATTTTACTCAAATCTAATAGTTGAACGATGTTTGTTTTCTTATGTACATATGTATATTTCCTAATTCGGTGCGATGCAATGATAGATCGCCTTCTAGTGGTCCATCCTGAGTAACGTAAAATGATCTATCACAACAAGGCTGCCAAACAATCAAATGACATTCGACAATGAAGATAACTACCGAAACTAAATGCAGTCAACATATTCTAACACAAGAAACGATTCCTTTAAGAGCTTGTTGACAAAGAGAATCGGAGCTTCAGTTCGCATTCTCCAACTAAATATTGAAGGTAAAAGCAAGTCCAAAGGCGAATTCCTTTCAAAGATTCTTAAGGAAAATGCCATTGACGTAGCAGTCATCCAGGAATTTCATTCGACTTCGGAAGCTGACTTTAGAAAAAGAGGCAAAATACATGGGTAAACAGCCGGAGTGATATACCAGCAATTGTATGGTTCTACCACTTTCATTCGCAATAGCGTTAAAAACGCTGGGCTAATCCAAAAAAGCTCTATAGACAACGTGTTGTTCTGCATCACCGTAGACATAGCTGCCACACACACCGCCAACGTATACAGGGTGGGCCAACTACAAGTTTCTTTCTAAAAATGCAATAAAATGAACAAAATGAATTTTTTTCCATGTATTATGGCTTTACAACACAACGTCGTTCAAGTGGCTGCCTCGGCTGGCCTCGCAGTAGCGCATTCTATCACTCCAATTTTCCAAAACCTTGTTGATGTTTTCGGGCTGTAGCTCACGGATTGCTTGGATGATATTGGCCTGAAGTGCTTGAATCTTTTCCGGATTGTTGGCATAACATCGGTCCTTTACGGTTCCCCACAAAAAAAAGTCCAAAGGGGTCAAATCGCAGCTCCGAGGCGGCCAATTGACATCGCCAAGACGGCTGATAACACGATTTGGGAATTTGGTGCGCAAAAGACCGATTGTGGCATGGCGCGCCATCCTGCATGAACCAGAGGTCGTCCAAATCCATGTCTTCAATTTCAGTAAAAAAAAAACAAAAAGCCGTTAACATGACTCTGTAACGCCCACCGTTGACCGAAACGTTGTTCCCAGAAAAATGGTCCAATGATGCCACAACTCCACAATCCGCACCAAACTGTCACTCTCTGTGGATGCATTGGCTTCTCGACAATAACGTGCGGGTTTTCCGAGTCCCAGACGCGGCAATTTTGTTTGTTAACGTAGCCGCCGAGATGAAAATGTGCCTCGCCAGAAAAGATGATTTTTCGCCCAAAATCGTTGTCCAATTCAAGCTGCTCTAAGGCCCAAACTGCAAAGCGATAACAAAGCGCATGGTCGTGCGCTTTCAATTGCTGAATCAATTGGACCTTGTAAGCGAATAATCCCAGATCTTTGTGCAGAATTCTCCTCAGGCTAGTGTGTGAAATGTTGAGCTGTTGAGATCGATGACGAGTTGATGTTCGTGAATTGAGTCTCACACTCTCGGCTACAGCAGCCACATTCTCGTCTGTGCGCACCGTACGACGATTGGACCATGAGTGCTGTCCACTAGCATACCAGCCTCACGAACTTTTTGCACAAACTTGCGTACAGCAGGCGCGGTAGGTGCTTCATTTCGGCCAAAACTTCTTTTCAAAAAACGCACTGTTTGGGCTACACAGCACTCACTTTGGAAATAAGTTTTCAATATTTCCCAATGTTGTTCAAGCGTAAAGCGACTCATTTCGTTCCGCGGAGGTATGATACTGACTTTCTGTCAAGATTTCGAGCGGGAAACAGCTGTCAGTGTCAAATTAACCTATGATTTAAAAAGAAATTACTAGATGGCCCACCCGTCTTAGACGCCAGAGATGACCAGACGGTGACATAGAGACTATTTGTGAGCTGCCTAAAAGACATTTTCAAATCAGTCATCAAGCCCTCGCGAACTTCCCCCATAGCCAGCATAGACCCATTGTCATTGACATCGGCATTCAAATACCCATTGCTCAATCTAGATGGAATTTCACCAAAGCCTCTTGGAACAAGTTCAAAAATCCTAATTCGGTTTTATTAAACTTCTTCTTCATCATCACAACCCTCCCACTTCACCGCATTTCTACTGATCCGCCTGTGGGGATAATTATTCGGTTTTATTAAACATTCGGTCTAATTTAATGATTCGTTAAAATTTAGTATTTAAACTAAATTAGATATCCTGGCAGATAGTGTATTCGATTTTTTCTCAAAAGTTCAAATGAGAATAACTATTTTTTTCAAAATGAGGTTTTCTCAAAAATTGCTCGATGCTGTAGAATTAAACACACAAAATAAAACCATTCAGGATGTGTACCTATACAAACGTTAATTAACTATAACAAATTTTATTTTTCGGCCTATCAGAGCCATTGCATAAGTTTCTCAACTTTACCAACAAGTCCCACAAAATCTTTACATATTATAAAACAAAGTCCCCCACCGCGTATGTCTGTCTGTGCGTGATTTTTTCTGTAACTACTGAACGAATTTTGTTCCGGTTTTCACGATTAGATAGATTGATTAACAAGAAAGGTTTACATTTATTGACTTATGCCGATGTTTAATATACGAGTATCGGTGAGGTCGGAAAAAAGCATCGTTAATGAGGTAACCTTGGCGTGCGCTATACTGTTGGTGATATGTGAAAACGATGTATGACAATTTAGTACGTCCTAACAAATTCTACAAAAAAGTCCGCGACAACATATGTAGATACATACGACAAAAATTGACGTAAGAAAATACATCAACTAATGAATGAAAATGCGGGCGAAAATCTGTTCAGTCTCCTCTCAATATGATCGCATTCGAACAGAAAGACAGATATAGTAACAGAGTGCCCCAAAAGCACCCGTTTGGGCTAATTTGGAAATTCACTTCAAAATGTCATACAAAAGAAACACATTTCTATTTACAAGGTGGCCCAAATTGTATCACCCTATCGGAAGATGCTATAACCTTAGCAAATGGCGGCAACTGTCAGTTTTGTTTTGATATTTGTGAAGTAAAGAGATGCAGACTACACGTCGACACGCCATGGAACGCTATACACTTCAAGATCGCGGAATACTCGTGACTCGTGATTTTCGGTTGAAATTCATCATTAGCGACGAGGCGATTCAACCGAACACACAGCTCGCACGACAGTGGACATTATTAAGGATGCGTTTCCGGGTCGCCTAAAGCCTCGTTTTGGCGATTTGCACTGGCCGGCAAGATCGCCGCTTCAGACTTCTTTCTTTGAGTTCTTTTGAGGTCACGGGTCTATGAGAACAAGCCTCAGACTCTGGAAGCTCTTAAAGAGAATATCCGACAAGAGTGCGAGAACTTATCGCCCGAAGTTCTCGTCAAGACGATTGAAAATGAGGTAAAAAAAAGCTCAAATGGTAATCAACAAAGGCGACGCCCACTTGACTGATATCATCTTCAAAAAGTAATGGAACAAAACTTAAAGGTCCAAATAAACACTTAAAAAAAAAAAATTATGAATTTATGTCATTTCATTTTAAGGATATAGCAAAACAATATCGGGTGAGTTTTTTTGGGCCACCCTGTATTTTATTTTGGAACTCGTGTTACCAAATACTGTGGACTGTATTATTTACGAAATATTCAACTTTGCCATGACTTTGTGCTCGTCTGACATTAGATCTAGGCACAGAGGTTTGATGATCTTTAATTGGCTCCAAAGTAAGCCAAAAAGCTTTTAAAGGGTCGATTTTATAAATCGTAATTTTTTATATGTAAAATAGTAGCACTTCTTGAGGCGGGGAAAGATAAGGAGTTCGAACTTTTTGAATAGTACAGAGGTTGGAATTAAGACTTTCTTCTTTACATACCTCCACCACATCCATTTGAATATTGCCCATTGGACATTTCCCAATCACTTGAAGCTGAAATCGATTGTAGATAACAAAGAGCGGCCGCCGACATTTTCATTCTTCAAGTATTTTTCCAAAGATATCCCACTTGTCACAACACAATTGTTTAACACTGCAATAGCCCTTCTCCACCGATAATATTTACCACGAATTTCACAACACATCTACCCTTTCTTGCTGTTGTTTGCAAAAAAAAAAAAAAACTTAACTTCCTGATCACTGCAAGCTAACAAGTAAAACACACAAAATTCGTGCTTATCGTTCCAATGCACAGTCCCAACAAGGAGTGCAATTCCGAATATTTCAAGAATATCTAGCGAAATGAAACGTTCCGAACCAATGTACACAAAGCGAGTGCAAAAATAAGAGAAAAACATAAAAACAACCAACTGAACAAAAAACCGCGAATAAACCAAAACAAAAATAAATTGTTGCTGTGTTAAAGACTAAATAAAAAAAATATATTTATGTCCCATAGCTGCATTGCGCAAGAGCAGATAAATGAAACATAAGGATATATTTTATTTTTATTTTTAGACACTAAATTTAAGTTCTGTTTGGCATTTGTTTTCTCATTGCTAAGGGAAATGGTGATGCTTTAGTTTATTTGCTTACTAATTTTTCCCAAGTCGAAAGAAAATATTTTTAAATTCGGACCCGAAACTTGTGGCGTCACAGAAACAGGTTGTTAAACTCAAAAAGAGTCTATAAAATGTTCCTACGACAAGACCGCAACAAATTTTCGGATGGCAATTATTTCTGACAAGTCTCAAGACTCATTGTGACAGCTTTTAGGGAAATACATTTTAGGGAAATACGCTTTAGTGGGAAACTGAAAACAAAGGTTAATAAACCCACAAACATATCTTGAACAGACTGACCCAAAAAGTTAAGACGCTTGTCAATAACCCCCAGGATGTTAACTAAGTTAAGTAACTAACTTGGTAAAAGCTCAACACATGATGTACAGGGTGGGCCAACTACAAGTTTCTTTTTAAAAATGCAATAAAAAGAACAAAATGAAATTATTAGTAAGAGCAAACATTCCCATTAATTATGGAACACAACGTCCTTCAAGTGGCTGCCTCGGCTGGCCTCGCAGTAGCGCATTCTATCACTCCGAAAATTGGAGATCTTGTTGATGGTTTCCGTGACGGCTGTAGCTCACGGATTGCTTGGATGATATTGGCCTTAAGTGCTTGAATTGTTTCCGGATTGTTGGCATAACATCGGTCCTTCACGGTTCCCCAAAAAAAAAAAAGTCCAAAGGGGTCAAATCGCAGCTCCGAGGCGGCCAATTGACATCGCCAAGACGGCTGATAACACGATTTGGGAATTTGGTGCGCAAAAGACTGATTGTGGCATGGGCTGTGTGGCATGGCGCGCCATCCTGCATGAACCAGAGGTCGTCCAAATCCATGTCTTCAATTTTAATAAAAAAAAATTCGTTAACATGGCTCTGTAACGCCAATGATGCCACCACTCCACAATCCGCACCAAACTATCACTCTCTGTGGATGCATTGGCTTCTTGACAATAACGTGCGGGTTTTCCGAGCCCCAAATGCGGCAATTTTGTTTGTTAGCGTAGCCGCCGAGATGAAAATGTGCCTCGTCAGAAAAGATGATTTTTCGCCCAAAATCGTTGTCCAATTCAAGCTGCTCTAAGGCCCAAACTGCGAAGCGATAACGAAGCGGATGGTCGTGAGCTTTCAATTGCTGAATCAATTGGACCTTGTAAGTGAATAATCCCAGATCTTTGTGCAGAATTCTCCTCAGGCTAGTGCGTGAAATGTTGAGCTGTTGAGATCGATGATGAGTTGACGTTCGTGAATTGAGTCTCACACTCTCGGCTACAGCAGCCACATTCTCGTCTGTGCGCACCGTACGACGACGGGGACCATGAGTGTTGTCCACTAGCATACCAGTCTCACGAACTTTTTGCACAAACTTGCGTACAGCAGACGCGGTAGGCGCTTCATTTCGGTCAAAACTTCTTTTCAAAAAACGCACTGTTTGGGCTACACAGCACTCACTTTGGAAATAAGTTTTCAATATTTCCCAATGTTGTTCAAGCGTAAAGCGACTCATTTCGTTCCGCGAAACTGACGTTCTGTCAAGATTTCGAGTGGGAAACAGCTGTCAGTGTCAAAATAACCTATGATTTAAAAAGAAATCACTAGATGACCCACCCGTTACAGTCTGCGCAATAAAAAGTGGTAAACGATTACTACCTATACAATGGGAAAAATCCCGGAGCGCATCATCTATGAGAGACTTCTTGCGGTAGCCGAAGAGAAAGATGCACTGTACGACCTTCAGTTCGAATTTAGGAAATCTCGCTCAACGGTAAACGCTATTAAGATGGTAGTTGACATCGCAATCGAAGCGCTACAAGGAGAAAGATGGCATTTTGGAACTAAGGATACTGCTCGGTAGTGACGTTGGACATAAAAAATGCGTTCAGAAAACATTAGTCAAAATGGACACGCCATACAACCTGCGAAAAAAGTGGCAAAAAAATGGAGTTCCACAGGGTTCCGTACTCGACCCTATTCATGATGTACGATGGAGTTCTGCGACTATCTCTGCCGCAAACATTCGCTGATGATATCGCTGTGGTTACCGTTGCGAAATATACCCACGAGATAGTCACAAATAAAGCAATATGCCGCATTAAAAATTGGTTGGTCTGGGACTGGGTGACCATAAAACGGAGGCCGTCCTTATAACCAGCCGAAACGTTCCAGAATATGTCAACATTCAGGTTGGAACCAGCAAAATAAAGTCCAAAGACGCCATCAAATACCTTGGTGTGATGCTAGACAACTGGCCGAACTTTAAGAGTCATGTAGAATCCATGAGTAAAGATGCATCGAGAATCCAGGCAGCGCTCTGCAGGATCTTCGCAAATATCGGGGGACCCGGCCAGGCGAATTTTACTCTCAAGAGCTCGGTATTTCTTTATGCGGACCTGGTGTGGGCGAAAGCATTGACAATAAAGGCGATACGAAATAAGCACACTGCAGTATATTGACTTTATGCTCTAAGAATCGGAAGTGGATTTAGAACAATCTCGGATGAAGCAGCATTTGTCATAGCTGGAATGGTTCCCATCGACATTCTCGCAGATGAGATGCGGCGAATCTATATAAGGAGACTCTCCCATCCGCAAGATGCGGCTGCAGCGAGAACAATCAAAGAAGAAGACTGTTCAACATCAATACAATTACAATTATTTGGCGCAACAGCTCTTTTAAGTGCCAGGGCCTAGCTTCTCGCAACCACTCATGTTGTGTGCGTTATATTTTTCACGCGAATGGAAGGGACCTACAGTTTAATGCCGAATCCGAACGGCGATTTGAGAAGCTTTTTCGTGACAACAATACTCTCGGATGTTTGTCAGACGCTCGCAAGAGGTGGGACCGTGAGAAAACTTTTTGGTGTTATCTGGGCTTCGAACTTGGAACTTCATGCGTAGTGATCCGACACACTAACCACTTACGCCACGGTGCCCTGTTCAACATCACTGGCCAGCTGACAGAACAGATGGGACAGTGTCACAAAAGGCAGATGGACCTACAAACTTACGCCAAGAAGCCATGTTTGGACAAGTCGCGAACGCGGGGACTGTAACTATCACCTTACACAGTTCTTATCCGGTCATGGAGGATATCGCAAGTACTTGTACATATTTGAACATTATACCTCACCGTTTTGCACTAAATGTCAGGAAGAAGAAGTAACAACGGAGCACGCAATATTCCCCTGCAGAGGGTTCACACATTGAAGAACAGCAGTATATAGCACATCGTCTACAATCGATCACATGCTGTTATTAGAAGAGAATTGGACAGAAATTGACGCATATATAGCGAATGTGCAAATTGAGCTGCAAAGAATCGAGCAAATTCGCAAAGGAGCAGAAGCAGAAAAATAAGCAACAGCTCAAGCAAGATAAATACTTTCTAATACACCATCCCAAGGGACTAAAATGGAGTACGACAAAGGTAACAAAGTACCTGCGAACTACAAACAAAACAACTTCATTATAAGATGGTCTAGACACTGCGAAGAAACTGGAACCATCGATGATGAACCAGGTAAAGGATCAAAACGGACAACCAGAAAATGGCAATAAGATGATCGTCGAAATGCCAACACTGAAGCTGAGGCAAGCAAAAAAAAAAAAAATTCTTGACACGAGGTATCAATATGTACCTCGGTATATCCCTAAGCAGGATTAGGCAGCGACTAGAAGAAATTAGTGTCTCTTTTGAGAGTACAGTACAGAAGTCCTTTCTTGGCGAAAAACACATTCAAAAACGACTTCAGCCGATCGTGATTGGAACCAAATTATATTCACAGACGAATTTTCTTTCTAGTTGCTAAGACCAAATAAACATGTTTTGTCAGAGTATTTGTGCTGCCCGTTCTCTGATCCACTCAGGCCTATTCCAGACATTTATTTGAATGGAACAGTGCCTCCCAAATGAGAAAAGTTCAAATATCTGGGATCTATGATCAATAGCAAAGCAACTTGTGATGACGACATCAATCATCGCGTAAGCGTAGGGTGGATAAAGTGTCGAGAAAACTCCGCTATCTTCTTTGACAGAAAAATGCCCCCTAAGTTGAAAGGAAGGCTCTACACCGCAGTTGTGTGTCCAGCGCTTACATACGGTTCACAATGTTGGACAAAAAGTATGAAAGTAAATTAACGGCAGCTGAGATGAAGATGCTTCGCATGACAGCAGGAGTGACAAATCTTGATCGAATAAGAAGTTCGAAGATGCGTGGAAGCTTTCACGTCAAGGCAACCATCTTAGGAAAAATAGGGCGCGACCGGCTCAGCTGGTATTGCCACATTCAAAGAAGAGATCATTTGAACCCTGTTAAAAAGGCAATATCAATGCACGTTCAAAAGACATCGCGATGTAGGAAAGGCAGGCCTATAAATGCCTGGATCACACAAATGCAACGACATCAGCATTTCATTGGCCTCGGTAACCGAGTGGCAGGCTTGCCGATATTTTCTGAGGTCAAATAGGCGAACCCCACAGGCGGATCAGTAGAAATGCGGTGAAGAGGGAGGGTTATGATCCCTTATTTTCGGATCATAACCTCCCTGAAAAAGGAAGATGAAGAAGAATCGTGTTTTGTCAAAAAAGGGTACACAATTTGTTCAACACACTGTTAAATATACCGCAAAGGTGAACGCATATTGGTGTTTCTCGTCAAAAGAATTTGGAAGTTTGATCTGCTTTACGGAAATTCTAAGTACAAATCGGATGTTGTAATTGTACAAATCTGCTTTGTTGAAGTCTGCAGAAAAAGTCTACGAGACAAACAATCAGAATTGGGAGCTTCAAGAGGTTAATGATCCAAAGCATCGCAGTAGACTCTGTACCCAGTGGAAAGAGCAAAATAGAAAATGTGTGGGCTCTATTGAAGCTTAATATGGCCGCGAAAAAATGAACAACGGCGGCTCAACTCATATGTGAGCTAAAAAAATATGCAGATCATTTACTCCGGACTACGCCAACAAATTAGTCGGAAGTTGTCAGCGTAGATGCCAGTATTAAATGCTTCGTTAGACATACAAAGGTATACTATGCGTTGTTATATATTTTTGAATAGAACATTCTTTTTGACTCACAATCACTTACTATTTTTTATTAAACAGATGCAAATGTCCATGACTAGGTTATTCATTTATGTTCTGGGCTAGTGTCAAAACTAAGACTTGAAGAGGAAACGGAAGACCCTTGAAAAGAAGCTGTCTTACGAGATCCAGAGAATGGAAGCTCACATTCGCAGGTCCTCAATCCCTAACGGGTATAATACATATTAAGAAGGTTCGTCTTTTCAGTCCGAGTAGGTATTTGGCCGTGTTCTCTTTGGGTCCATCGCAACAGTCACAATGTCTGTAGTGCTGAAGACGAAGCACTATTTCACGTTTGTGAACCGACGAACCACCTATAGAGATTGTGGGCCAACAAAGGTGGCTGCTAAACTTTTCTGGCAAAGCCGTCAGCTTTTTCATACCTGCGTGGACAGGGGCCCAGGTTAGCGCTAGAAAGTTACATCACCCTAGCTGATTTCAGCTTAACAATAGCCTCTTCCATTGCTTAGAGTAATGACAAATGAAACCAAAAATTAATGTTGTAATCACAAAACGTCCTTGAAACGCTGGCAAAGCCGCGGGTATAGCTAGTCTAGGAAGTAAAGTCCAATTGTTGTCCTCTTCGAATCGATAAAAATGTATTACAAGTGGATTTACTTCAATGATTGCAATGACATCAATGAATACAAATGAATGTTAATTTATAGGCTCTGTCAAAGGCAATAATGAATTTGAGCGTTTGAAACAGGAGTGCCGAATAGAAGACGGTGTCACTAAGAGAAGGAATAAAAAGAACGAGCATTCGAACCGTGAAACCTAGGATTTACAGAGAAATGTATACCACAGGGGGAAAGACCACCAACATTTCTAAAAAGTATAAAGTGTGCAACATAGGGCTTCCTAACAAAGCCAAAGTCCGAAAGTCGTTGAAACTATTGATGACTTCTATACGTTGATAAAAAAAACTCAAATCTGTGAGTCTGTGCTTGCAACATTTCAACTTTGAAATCGGAGAGAGTTTGTTTTTTTGTTATAGTTTTGGTATTTCTGCTAGCCTACTCTACTGCTTTGACAAGGTTAGAGAAGACATCATCGAGACCTTCAATATCTTAGCTTACAGGTTTTAGATAGGGCAACTCATTGGGTGCAGCTTTTCAATCTTGTACTGGAAAAATCACGTCATTTTTTGTGGAATGAAACGAGCGATCACTGAAGCATCGACTTCTTAACTATAAGACCCTTCTTTTGGGGTCTAGACGAATCACAAGCTGTCAACAAATAACGATTTACATCACCCACGCATAAGCCAAAATCTTTCAGTCTATTTCTATCACTGTAAGATATTTAGGTAATTTATCTTTACAACGTGACACTCTTAGGCGGGCTAAGAACGCCTTTCATTTTCTTTATCCTAATCCTGTAGCAGAGGTACGGACTGTGTCAATATCGGATAAAAGTACATTGCGTACCTAAGAGGGCCTGCATTGCGATTGATCGGGAAACTACTGAGTGCCCAAAACTTGGCTTGGGCCAGTAGCGCAACAATCAAGTTTGTGATGAACTCCTAGTGGTCGTCCTCCTCCTAGTGGTCGTCCCGGGGCAACTATACGCATAAACCCTTATACGTGTAGGCTAAAATTGTAAGTGCGGGTTGTCTAGGGCCTTGATTCTAGGCTAGGTAACGTGGGCCAGCAACCTGCGTTACCGAAAATTGCTCGCTATAGAAGCCGACACTATGCCTCGGATAAGGAATGATCACATGTTGACGACTTTTGGGTATTGTACCCGGACAAAGATAGGTTTCTGGAATGTAAAGACGCTCCTCGACTCGGGAAGAGAAGGTCCTTACAATGCCAGATTCCTCCAACTGGAAAATGAATTCATGCGATATAAACTGGACATGTTGGGGGTAAGTGAAGTAAGATGGTTAGAAGCGGGCGAGTACCAGTCTCCAACGCGTAACACTGTACTACTCTATTCTGGAAGACCATCCGGAAGTCCGCGGGAATATGGAGTCGGACTACTGCTAACAACAACAGCACGCAAGGGCCTAATTTCCTGGCAGCCTCATGGTGACAGGATTTTGACGGCCAGATTCCGGACTAGAGTACGACGCTTCACCATCATACAGTGTTAAGCCCCAACGAATAGTTCGTCTGAGGACGAAAAGGAGAGCTTCTACAACCTCTTAAGTGCCGTCTTCAACACAACACCAAATGGAGACATTGTCATAGTGATGGGGGATTTGAATGCCAAGGTAGGCAACGACAACGAAGGACTCAAACATGTAATCGGGAAGCATGGACTAGACAACCGCAATGACAACGGCGAAAGGTTTGTGGATTTCTGCAATGCCAACCGCCTTGTAATAGGTGGCACCAAGTTTGAGCACAAGACCTGCCACAAAGTCAGCTGGGTTACCAACGACAGGCAAGCAACCTTCAACCAAATTGACCATTTTGCCATCAACCGCCGCTTTAGAAGTAGTCTCCTGGACGTCCGAAACAGGCGAGGGGCGAGGGATGTGTGGATAGTACGTGATCACCATCTTATGATAGCTACCCTCCAACTACGCACTGCTGCAGTTCGAAGACCCCACGACAACACAAGAATGCCCAGGTTCAACGTCGATAGACTTAGTGATCCCTCAGTGCGCCAACAATTAAGGGTGCACTTTTCGCAAGGTGTGAAAGCAATCAGCAGCTCAATGCCCGCAACCATCCAAGACCATTGGTGTGCTGTGAAAAATGTTTTTACATCTGGTGCTGAAAGAATTGTCGGTCCATCGCAGGGAAGACATAGGGCGTAGCTTTTCGAGGATACGGAGACGGATTGACAAACGAAAACAGCTGAAAGCTCGCGTTGCAGCTACCCCAGCAGCAGGGAGAAGCGAGCTAGAGTCCCTATATCGCATGAAGATGAGAGAAGTTCAGCGTAGCGTACGACGTGACAAGCGCAACTGCATCAACGCGCTGGCTACAGAAGCAGAAGAAGCAGCACGGAGGTGCGACAGGAGGACTGTCTACAGAATCACGAAAGAGCTGACAGGTGGTCGCAGCTCCAGCCAACACCCAGTGAAAAACCTAGACGGCTCCTTGCTCATTTCTGATGAGGACCAGCTCAAGAGATGGAAAGAGCATTTTGCTACGGTTTTAAACCGTGTATTCGCTAGCGATATGCTCCCAAATCAAACTAAGATGCCCGAGGTGAGAAGTTCCCGAATACGCACCACGATTCCCAGTAAAGATGAGATCATTACCGTGATCAAGGCACTCAAAACCAACAAGGCGGTAGGACTTGGCGGTATTCCAGCAGAGCTCTTACGAGCAGCACCAACAACATCGGCTGAGCTTCTGCTTCCACTTATAGAGAGAGCTTGGGAAGCTGAGAGCTTTCCTAACGAGTGGAAAAGGGGAATGATCGTCAAGCTTCCTAAGATTGTTGGTTCAGGTTCAGGTCTATGTATAGGTACATATCTAAAATGGATTTAAAAACAGGCCCGGAAGTGGAACTGAATGCGGTATAATACAGAAATATACTTAGCAAGGTCTTTCAAAAAATACCTAGCGTGAACAATCCAGACACCCCAACTCCCCTTTTACCTAGCTTATAAGTCCACTTCATGCCACATAAAGCGATCAACAAATTAATTGGTATGCCATCTACGAGTGTATGATCCTGTACTTTCTGTATCACGACTTTTGAACCATTTTGTATTTTCAGAAAGACACTTAGAACCTAAAGACAAAGAGATTTTTTTAAATAGTTGTTCACACATTTTCTATGTAAGCCAAAAGTTCGATGTGACGAAATGGCCGAATTCAAAAATAAATCCGCTATCGATTAGCAATCTATTTTAGTTCTCATAGATACCCGCCATTAAAAATTCGTTTATATGGTAACATGCGACATAAGTGAGATATTTCCAGAAAATGAAATGCTTAATTACTTACATGGTAACAAAAACAGAGAGGAAAGTAAACGTCAAACCGACTAGGATATCCCCTTCGTTTCCATTGTTCATTAGAGATTGGGCATCACTGGTAAAAGCCATAGATACGTATATTTTTAGATCCGAATTCATTCAGTAAGGCTGAATTCAGCAAGGAAACTCGTGACGGCAGCAAGAAATGCATCTTTTCTAAATTTGGTTGATTTGCCGTGCAGAATCACTTAATTAAAATAGTTGATGAATTGTTTTGGCATCTGTAATTGTAGATCATGATTCGATAGCGTAGGTAGTCATCTAGGCAAATATTGAAACCTTAAGATATGTATTAGGGAGCTAAAGAGTCCGCGATAGTACTTTTTTTTTTAATATTAACTTACACCTATGGAGCAAGAAAGAGAGAAGTGGCTGGTATGTGGTACTGGTATGAAACTCAGATGATATTAGGTTTCAGAAAAACTCCTAGGGTGGTATCGAGATAACTGGGGAAAATTGTGTTGTTATTTTGTAGTTGCTTACACAGTATTTTTTCCCCGTCTACCTGATGCGCTATGGCCATCCTAATGCCCACCCTACTGCTGAAATTATTTATTTCATGAGTAACAAATAAATATTTCTTGACATCAGGATTTGAACTGTGAGCAATTAGCGTGACAATCAATGACGATATACCAATACACCATCGACACCACACATATTGCTTTGCAATAGGTGTTTTTATTTACGAGTATTACAGCTAGTATTGAATAAAATACAACTTGAACTCCAATCTTTTCGAGATGTGCTTCCAAGGAACACATTACATTTATTTTTATTTTTTTCATTTACCCACCTCAATTCTTACGTGAACTACTTCTGTATTACCGATTATAACATCTTTTCAATACGGAGAGTGTAAGCGTTCGAGCCCTACGTGAATCAATTAAGTTGTTAAACATGGAAGCTTGTTTTACCATTTTTAGGGGTTGTACTAGTTACTGTGAAACTCTGCAGAACTCACTTTCCGGCATGATTGGTGGACTGTGAATTCAGCACCGAAAAGTTTGTTCAAATGGCTTAAAAATCAATATTTCTCTGTCCAATGCATGCTACCACCTCGGCTATGGTGCAGTGGATATTATAGAATGTTTGCTCGTTAGACGAGGTGTGTAAGTTCAAGCCTTAGCGGGGAACAGTAATCATCAGCCACCCAAGTATAAAAAGGAAAACGAATGGCATCGAAGTTTTTCCAACCACTACACCAACGAGCACCCACGACGATCGGTTCTACGCCACGGAGCAACTCGGGGACAACACCAAGGCTCGTCAACCTCAGATATTCAGCTGCTAATACAACAACATTAACCTCGCCTATGTAAGTAGGTATGATTCACTTCCAACCTCCTTGACCATTCTATATGAGCGCAAAATATAACACAAAATGGACCAAAGTACTGTCTTCGGTTCTACAGAAACAGCTCTTCATGAAGTAGTGTGAACAATAGAAAAATCCCTACAGTATAAGGAATACACTTTAGCTACCTTTCTAGACATAGGAGGAGCTTTTAACAATGTACACACTGAAGTAATTCTAGAGTCCCTCACGGAGCTGGGCACAGAAACCTACCTAAGCCAATGGATAGTCTCTATGCTCAGCACTAGAACTATTCAGGCATCTCTAGGAAACAGCACCATAACCAAATTTGCCAGTAGAGGAACGTCCCAAGGTGGAGTCATCTCACCTCTACTATGGCTAATAGTCATGAATAAAATCCTTTTTATGCTTAGACAGAGAAAAAATTAAAGTAGTTGGGTATGCGGACGACATGGTGATTTTAGTGTCGGGACTTTTCCCTCCCGTGATAAGTGAGATCATGGAGAGTGCTCTAAGTAAAGTCACCGCATGGGCCAGAAAGTGTGGACTTGAAGTCAACCCAAATAAAACTGAACTGATGCTTTTCACCACAAAAACTAAAATACCCGACTTCAATCTTCCTCGATTAAACGGTCAGATACTCTCCTTATCTTCCAGTGCTAAGTACCTAGAAGTTATTCTAGATCCTAAACTTAACTGGAAACCAAACATAGACGAACGAGTAATGAAAGCATGTATAGCCTTCTATGCCAACAGAACCTTCGGCAAAAGATGGGGCCTGCAATCAAAATTGACCCTGTGGATGTACACAGCCGTAGTACGCACAATCCTTACCTACGGGTCGATAGTATGGTGGCCGGCCCCTTAAAAAAGCCTATAACATAACCAAACTAAATAAGGTACAAAGAGCAGCATGCATAGGCACCACAGGCGCCCTACGGTCAACTCCGTCAGACGCTCTAACAGTCCTGCTACACCTTTTACCCCTAGATCTACATATCACAAACATCTCAGCGCACAGCGCAATCAGACTCAGAGAATCCAAGTGTTGGACTGCGAAACCCTATGGACACAGCAATATCCTAGATCCTCTACCAGGAGAACTTGTATCGACTCCAACAGACTACATCATCCCCACATTGAACTTCACAAAGCGTTTCGATGTACAATTCCCTACAAGAAAAGATTGGCAAGATGGACAGGCGACCAGTGGTTTTGATCTAACAGTCTACACCGATGGGTCAAAAATGGACTGTGGGGTTGGTGCGGGTGTTTTCTCGGAGTCCCTGAACATTGCAAGATCGTATCGACTCCCGGACGCTGCCAGCGTCTTTCAAGCGGAATTACTCGCCATTCGCGAAGCCTGTCGCCAAATCAAGTCACACACAAATACACTACCAAGGCAAAGAATCGCTATTTTAATCGATAGCCAATCTGTTATCAAAGCCATTGCCTCGGAAACCATTTCCTCGAAATTAGTACTAGAATGCCGACAGGAGCTGACCTCGCTAGATGGCCAATGCATGGTGACCCTAGTCTGGGTTCCAGGCCACAGCAACGTTGATGGCAACGAACATGCTGACGAACTGGCCAGGCGAGGTTCAGCCCTTCAATGCTCACTTACTGAACTTGTTCACACCCCGCTCGGAGCAATTAAGGCAAACATTTCCTCAATCTTTCTTAGAAAAGCTAACCTTAAATGGTCCAGGTTAACGAACTGCGTCATATCCAGAAAGATGTGGCCTAACAACAACAAGACCAAAACAACCGCCCTATTGAACAGAACGCGCAAAGACATTGCCCGTACAATCGCGATAATCACGGGACACTGGCCGGTAGGAGAGCACGCAGCCAAACTAGGTATCCCATATAATACACACTGCCGTAGTTGCAACATAGCCACCGAAAAGGAAACAATTATCCACTACATGTGCAATTGTCCAGCACTAGCTAGGGCTAGACATCAAGCATTAGGCAAACCCTTCTACAATTCACTCGAGGAGATCTCGGGTAAGAACATAAATGAGCTAACCCTCTTCTTAAACTCCACAGGCTGGCTCTAGATTGTCCTCACCACACACACATCAACATCCAAGGTCGCATGAGGCGTGGTATCAAAACGGCACAACTGTGCTAATTGGGTCTCTGTTTTTACAGAACCGCCACTTCTACCTACCTACCTACCTACTGTCCTACGTTATTGATATAAACTGGCAGATAACGTACTAAGATGCATCAAAGGATGTTTTTTTTTTATAAAATGCTCTGAAGAAAATATTTATTTTACCCTGATATTGATGGGGAACTGAGTGAATCTTATTCATTCAAAATATAGGTTAGTTTAGGTTGAAGTGGATGCCAGCTCGTAGTACCACGAAGGATCATGTGACCCCTGCCTACTTGTTAGAACCATTTTGAGCTTCTAATGAAGCGTAGGAGGCTCCTGATGTCTGAGTCTATCAGATCGCCTAAATCGTTGTAATAGAAAGCTCCTAAGTGAATCTTCCTATGGAACCTATGGAAGAGAGCTGGGCACGCACAAAGAAGGTGAGGAATAGTTTATTCCCCTTCTTCGTCCATGCAGCTTCTGCAAAAATCATTCGAATATACGCCAAGTGCAACAATGCTTTCCTATTAGACAGTGTCCTGTGACACCTATTGTAAAATATAATATTTTAATTTTCCTATGGCTTTTTGCTTGAAAATTGTCTAAATAGCTATAGAGCTTTCCGACACTTTTAGCGCCATTTTGACTTGTCTATCGGTGTTTAGAAGTGGCTCATTTCTGGATGAAGCCCGTTACGTTTTCTCTACTTAGTGCAGCAAATGGATCGGAGTGAAGAAATGTCGACTCCTACTTCGCCAGTTTGTCCGCCTTCTCGTTTTCTTCAATTCCCTCGTGTCCTTTCCCCCAGGCCAATGACAATTCGTTTTGAATTATACATTAGTTGAGTTTCTACACAATTCCAATGGCAAAGAATGTGTGTATGTTCCATGCGCAATATCACGGCCTGTTGTCCAGTGCTATGGGGATATTGTATACTGATACGAGTATAACACACTTTTAATTTCTGGATCTTCTCTTCAACTAAATAAATCTCTAAATCCTTTCTTAGACACGTTGATTTCTGTTCCAAAAAGTGTTAAGGGGTGAGAATCCAGATCCTTTTTCTTCCTAGTGAAGCTAATCAAATCTGTTTTTTCCGCATTAGTTCGTGTTTTAGACACCACTGCTCGACTATACGGAGTGCCACCCTCATGATGTCTGCAGTGACGTCCATGAACTTAGCCCTTGCCATTAATGGTATGTCATCTGCACAGTCAACTATATGGATGCCGATTTCTCAAGTCTGCTTAAGAAAGAGTCTACAGTTATGTTCCACAGTTTAGGTGATAAGACACTATCATGCCGGAATCCCTTCTGCTCCTAAGCTTGAGGTTTTCGTATGAATATTTATCGTCCTGGTTTCAACATAATGTCCACCCAGCCTACAATCAATGGGTGAACCCTACGTATCTCTCAAGCGAATTTCAGAATAATATCCAAAGTATTAGTAGGTTATGGACCTACTGCATAGCCACCATTGGTTCACTGTTAGCTGGATACTTAGTGGCACTTTGGTTTCGAAAATAGACGACCATAGTACTTAGATTTGAAAGTAGTACATACTTTTGAGTATAAAACTCAAGGACATCGATCCTTTATCACTAAAAAATAAATATATATATATACATACATATGTACATTCTTTCTTTAATGTTTTAAATTTCCTCTCGGTCTCTTAAAGATCTACGTTTGCAGTTAACTGCGCTAAATGTGTGCTGTGTGGTTCCCAGGTAAGTTGAAGAGTTACTAAATGGATAAGATATTTTAATAAAATTCCTCACATACTATACATAGTATAAAAAAAATTCACATGGCAGTAATCATTCATGTGATCATCGCTTATTTTATCAACGTGTAGAGGAATATTGCAAAAATGTTCGCTTTAATCTGGAATTTTTGTACTTTGATACTATGTGTGTGTGGGATTTTAGACACGCGTTTTCTTTTTGTTATTATTGCTGGCATTGATATCGCGACGTACTGATGTTTCTTCGGCTGTGGTTATCAATGAAATGAAAGTATGTCGTCGTCGTCATTGGTCGAGTACAGTCAATTAGTAGGAATTTTTTTTCTGCGCATCACATTTACTTCGGCTTCCAAGGCGCTTATCGATGGACTCACATGTGTCCAGTACATGGACATGACGAGTGGCAATTGAATTACGCAGTTCATTCATGTATTTTTAGTATGACTAATCAAAATTAGAATCGATAATAAAAAGTTTGGGATTGCAGTATGCCGGTGATTAGGTGTGCTGTGCTGGAAATCGTCTGTTCTAGAACGCAAATGAATCTCGACAATTACTACGAATTGATTTTAGTCATGGCAATAGCAGTTCTATTGTATCTATCATTTCTGATTGATTCTGATTTAATACTTCAAAATTACATTTCGGTGAAAAATTTAAACTGAGACAAGGTTACACTTTCAGACCACTTGCGACCAGGGTTGCCAACCGTTAAAAAGCTGAATGTAGGACACTTTAATATATTCATGTCACAATAGAAGGGGCAAGTGGAGGCCTATGTAAAATTTTCAAATTATACATAGACGATGCTACGGATCGTTACTCTAAAATATGGACTGACTCCTAGAGCTATATAGCGGATAGTTTGGAAGTAACAGAGGTGCAAAAGACGATATGTGCAAGAAGTTATATGAAAAAAGTACCAGTAGACCTAAAGTGCGATTATCTCAAAACATAGGTAATGTCGCATAGGCCCTTTTTCCATTTGCTCCTTGAATTGTTTTTTACATGAAACACTTATGGTGTCCGTCTGTCATGCTTTCATTTTAAACATTTTGACTTAGAGAGTTACAGATTTACGTATATAAAGAAGTATTTTGTGTAAAGGCAATGATTATAAGAATTCATTTTTGGATGGCAAACGACTAACAAAGGCCTCGTAGGAGCAGCATCTCCCGATAGGTGCTGGTCCGCTAAGTAACGAGAAGGAGCCACTGCAGCCGAAAACCTAGCAGCTCTGTTAGTAAGCCCTACTCCCACCTCCTCGTGGTGTCATCTGGGAATTTCTTCGGAAATTGCTAACGGGAGAGGACGAATGGCGAGCTTCCTGCGCCAAAAAACAGGATAAGTGTCGGTTGGTCTGTGGCCCAACGAGCCGCAACCGTAAAACAAACTATTGCTCCGAAACGGAAACAATCGCCTCGGATAAGGACGGATAATTTGTTGACGATCTTTGGCTATCGGACACGGACAACGATCGGATTCTGGAACGTTAAGACCCTCCTGGACTCACTCAAGGAAGGGCCTTATAACGCCAGATTCATCCAATTGGAGCGCGAATTCGCACGGTATAAAATCGACATCTTAGGGCTGAGCGCGATAAGTGGTACGATGCTGGGGAATACATCTCCCCAACAAAAAGCACTGTGATGCTCTACTCTGGTAAACCAGCTGGAAGTGCACGGAGTTCTGGCGTAGGACTCATGCTAACTCCAGCAGCACGTAGTAGCCTCATATCCTGGAAACCCCATAGTGACCGGATATTGATGCCTAGGCTCATACAGTGTTATGCTCCGACTCTAGACGCGACTGAGGACGAAAAGGATGATTTTTATAGCCACTTAGGCGCCGCCTACAACCAAACGCCTAATGGGGACATCGTAATGGTGATGGGAGATTTCAATGCCAAGGTGGGTAGCGACAACACCATGCTTAAGCACGTGATGGGAGGTCACGGCGTGGGAGACCGTAATGACAATGGTGAGCGGTTTGTGGACTTCTGCAATACCAACCGCCTAGTCATCGGAGGTACGCTGTTTAAGCATAACACCTGCCATAAGATCAGTTGCGTCTCTGCTGATAGGCAACGAACATCCAACCAGATCGACCACATTGCGATCAGTCGCCGCTTTAGAAATTGTCTCCTGGACGTCCGAAACAGACGTGGAGCTGACGTCGGACAAGAACGAGATCACCATCTTATGGTAGCTCATTTACGCCTTCGTACTGCATCCGTCAACAGCAACCGCTCAAACCTACTTAACATTACTAGGTTTAATATCGTCAGGCTCAAGGTTCCCCAAGTGCGCCAACAGTTCAGGGACCATCTTGCCTTAGAAGCAGAAGCAATCAGCAGCATATTGCAAGAGAACATGGATGACCACTGGAGTGCTGTGAAAAATGCTTTTGCGACTGGGGCACGCACGTATGTCGGTAAAAAGCAGAAACACCACCGCGCATGGCTTTCTACAGACACCTGGAGACGGATCGATAAGCGTACAGCAATCAAGGCTCGGATTGCAGCGGCCTTAGCAGTAGAGAGAACCGAGCTTGAAGCCCAATACCGTGCGAAGAAGGAAGAAGTGCAGCGTAGTGTGAGACGTGACAAACGTCAATATGTCAACTCACTGGCCTCAAGGGCTGAAGAAGCAGCGAGTAGGTGCGACAGTAGGACTGTTTACAACATTACTAAGGAGCTCATTGGTGGTCGAAACTCCAAACAACATCCAGTGAAGAGTCTGGACGGTAACCTTCTGATTTCGGATGAGGATCAGCTCACTAGATGGAGAGAACATTTTGCTACAGTGCTAAATCACTTAGACGACGGCGGTATGATCTTGAATTCGAATGAGCAGTTCGAAGCAACAAATTTCCGAATTCACACCGCACCTCCCAGTAAAACCGAGATAATAACAGCAATCAAGTCCCTCAAGAAGAACAAAGCGGTGGGTATTGATGGCATCCCTGCCGAGCTATTTCAAGCGAAATACATCGGCAGATTTGCTGCATCCGCTAATACGGAGAGCTTGGGATAGTGAACAATTTCCACAGGAGTGGAAAAGGGGGATGATCATTAAACTTCCAAAGAAGGGAAACTTGATGGAGTGCGGTAACAGGAGAACGAATTAAAGAACATTTAGATTCAACTCTCGATGTCGAACAGGCAGGCTTTCGCGCTAGATCCTCCTGCATCGACCACATAAACACCTTACGGATCATAATCGAACAATTCGTTGAGTATAGGTCTCCGCTACATTTACTGTTTATCGACTTCGAGAAGGCTTTCGACAGATTGAATCCAGATGCTATCTGGTTGGCCTTGCGCAGGAGAGGCATTCCAGAAAATCTTAAAGCTATTATCAAGGCTACATATGAGGGTGGCAAGTGTCACGTCGTGCACAATGGTAAGGTGTCGGAGGACTTTGATGTCCAAAGTGGAGTACGTCAAGGGTGCATACTGTCCCCACTATTATTCTTGGTGGTTATCAGCGATGTACTCCGTGCAGCATTGACGAAAGCTAATTATGGAATTCGTTGGACGATGACATCTTACCTTAAACACCTAGATTACGCTGACGATGTTTGTCTACTTTCACATCGGATAATGGATCTTCATTTGATGGCCCAAAATCTAGAAGCTGAGGCAAACAAAGTGGGGCTAAAAATAAACACAGCCAAAACAAAAGTCCTGAGCACTTCTAATACCCGCGTTCAACTCAACATTACATTGCCGGAAAGCATGTCGAGAAAGTTGATAACTTTCTATATTTAGGAAGTGTCGTCTCGGCTAATCGCGGTGGCACCGAACTGGATGTGTGGAGCAGAATCGGGAAGGCTAAAGCTGCGTTCGGAATACTGAATCTGGAGAAGCAATGTTATTAGCTTAAGAACCAAACTACGACTGTTCCGCTCCAACGTAGAATCAGTGCTGCTTTATGGGTGAAGTACCTGGAAGGTGGACACCATTAACACACGCAAGTTGCAAGTCTTCGTAAACAAATGCTTAAGAATCATCTTGAGGATTTTTTGGCCGAGCCGCATCTCCAACGAACAATTTTATCTGAGAACGGGCCAAGAACCTATAAGCATTACTATACGAAGAAGAAAGTGGCAATGGATTGGAACACCCTACGGCGCGAAGACAACTCCATTGCGAAATATGGTATGCAGTGGAATCCGCTCACCCAGGCAGGCAGAATAGCCGGACGCCCTAGGCAAACGTGGCGCAGAACAGTTGAGGAGGAATCGAGCTCTTTAGGAATGAGTTGGAGGCAGCTCAAACGCGTTGCAGAACTCCGAACACGATGGCGCGCAGGCGTGGTTGACGCCCTATGCCCCTCGAGGGGTTAAAGGATATAAGTAAAGTAAGTATTTACAATATATTTTGATTATTGAAATGAAGAAGACAAAGAGTTTTATATCAATTTCTCTGACAGAATAGTTTGTCCGGAAACTCATCGACGGCAGTGTATATACGAGGGTTGCTACGTAAGTTTTGAGATATGGCAATACCAGCGTGAATATGTCAAATCTGACATTGTCATCGTAAAGTTTGACGTTTTTAATAGTAATCGTACTCAGAATGTTTTGTCATACGGATGCTATTTGTGTTGTGTACAGGTACTTAAAATATTCAGCTTGGTCAAAAAATGGAATTAAATCGTGAACATTTTCGTCGATGATTTTTTATGACTTTCGACGTGGATTAAACACAAAAACAGTGTGCCGATCAACTCACTTTGGCGTTTGGTAATGAAGCACCATCTCGATCCACCGTGTTTCACTGGTATTCCGAAATCAATCGTGGTCGCACTTCGCTACAGGACGAATTTCGTGAAGGTCGTCCAAAATCGGTTGTTGTGCCAGAAAAAATTGGTTGAAAATTGAACTGATGTTGCAAGATCGTCATGTGACATACCGTGAGATTGAGGCATGCTTGGGCATTAGTTCTACTCGCATACATTCAATATTGCATGAACATTTGGTCGTCAAAAGATTTGTTCACGTTGGATACCGCATAATTTGACAATCGCTCAAAAAAAGGCTTGGTGAAAAGAAATGTTGAAAAAATGCAATCACGGTGCTTTAAAAGACGTCTATAAAATCTTAACAGGCGACGAATCATGGACATGTGCATATGAACCCGAAACTAAACACCAGTCGACTGTATGGGTCTTTCAAGACGAGCCAAATACAACAGAAGGTGTTCACGCACGAAGCACTTCGAAGCAAATGGTCGCCGGTTTTTTCGGAATAATTGGACATGTCGCCACCGTGTCATTAGACAAACGTAGAACGGTCAATTCTGAATGGTACACCACCATTTGTTTGCCAGAGGTGTTCGGAAAAATAAGGGAAACCAATCGCAGAAGACGAATCATTCTCCACCACGACAATGCAAACTCTCACACATCGGCTCAAAAAAGTGAATTTTTGAGCATTCAGCTCAAAAAAGTGAATTTTTGAGCATTCAAAACATCGAATTGATGGGTCATCCGCCGTACAGTAGTGATCAAAAGATAAAAAACAAAATGCGGGGTCAATGTTTTTCGACGCCTGAAGAAGCAGTTGATGCACTCAAATCACATGTTTTGGAGGTACCTCAATCGGAGTGGAAAAAGTGCTTCGAAAATTGGTTCGAACGCATGCAAAAGTGTATTCATCTTCATGGAGAATATTTTGAAAAACAATCATGCCGATTATTGAATCCGTCGGATTAATTGCGGAGTGATTTCATTCGATCCGCACCTATTCCCCATCATTGAAAACTTCGGCTCGCAAGTGAACGAATGTCGGTAAGGAAGTGTCAGAAAGTAAGCATTATTGAAACCGCAAACGACTCGCTCTCCATACAAAGTCAGACGTTTTCAATCTTCTTCTTCTTCTTCTTCTTCTTCCTTTTATCAGCGAGGTTATGATCCGAAAACAAGGGATCACAACCCTCCCACTTCACCACATTTCTACTGATCCGCCTGTGGGGTTCGCCTCGTTAGACGTTTTCAATACGCATCAAAATAGCTGCGGATTACGGTAACAACAGTTGGTAATTTTTCCACTAAAAGATACGTATCTGAATTTAGGTTTGGTCGGGCCACAAGTCATCCTTACGAAAGAAATTGACCTATAATAAACGTGGGTTGAAAGCTACAGGTGGTGGGGAAAACAATGAAGTTCATTTCACTCCTTTGGAGGACAATGTAATTAAACTCATGTGCTTGAAAGACTGCGTGGAGGGTTTACTTACGACAAAGAGTTATGGTACACGAATAAAAACCATTGCCTCTACCTGTAGTACGAGTATGCCACAAGATATGGATATGTCTCTTGAAAGTGAAATGAACTTGCTAACTGAAACATCTGATGACAAAAGCAATACGTCCATAGGCTTAGAAAATGACCAGAATACCTGCAATACTATTGTTTATCATCTAATAAACCAGAGGAACCGTCGAGAAAAAAACCGAAGCCATTACCACTACTTGAAAAGCAGATAAATGTGCAAGAACAAATGTATGAAAAAATATCCGAACTGTTTTTAACTGTTAGAGAACAATCCGGGGAAACAAATTCTTGTTTGAAAAAAGTCTACCGGTCAATAGAACGACTGAGCGGCAACCAAAGAAAAGAGAATGCAATCCATCAGTCACTGCTTGAAGAAATAAAAAGGCACAATGAACGCATTCTTATACGCCTGCTATCGATTTCCTCTTCCAGATTAATATGAAATCCTATTGTATCCATTATTTTCAAAATATTTCGCCTGTTTTGAATTAGTATTTGTTGAGGAATATTTTCATTTGACAGAAAAAGGGGTGAATTCGAAGTCACTAATAATGTGCTTTTGCGGACCGATAATGTAGTACATCCGGCGGTTTCTATAATGGGATCACACAGAGAAAGTGAATAAGTGCGGATCGGATGAGATCCCCCCGCAATCAATCCGACGGATTCAATAATCGGCATAAATAAAGCCATTTTCGATTACAAATATTTATTTTTACTTGTCTATCTTAAAACTTAAGTAGCAACCTACGTATAAAAATGCTTTTTTTTTTTGTATTTGCTTACGCTGAGACCAGAGAAACTTCAAAACAGTGCCATCTAAGATACGCACTAGATGCACCAGTCTAATCAAAGGTTAATGGGGCGCACTTAGTTGCCTAATAAGCAATAAAGTTATGAGTTTTTGACACCTACAATGCGTGCGTTTTAACGAGACAGCGTTTTCGCTACGAAATGTGAACGGTGGAAGTGAAAGCCAATTCGAACACCTCTCGATCTAAGCTTATGTTGAATATGTATGACAAGACAATCCTCATATCCAAGTTGTGGGCAGACAACGCGATATCATATTGTATCTAAATAAAAAAAAGTTTTTTTTTTTTAATTCGTTCTACTCCAATTGCGGATTCGTTGGAAGAAGGAAATTAAAAGGGAAACAGTTAAAGATGAGGCAAAATAAAATAAAAATAAAAAAAACAAAGAAATATGTACAAGTGTACACTCACATATGCCACCCATTCATGTTTTATGTACGGGTGTGGTGACACACTCACCTCTTCTTTTTCGTCCTCTCTTGCCGGTTAATTTAATTTCACGAACATAATATGGACGACAAGGCGGCGAAAAATGGTGCTTCAGCACGTGTGCTCAACAATAAGGAAGTTAAAATTGCGATATGATGACGGCGAAGATGTCTGACCGCATATGATTTTAACAAGGGCTATACGCACTCGATACCGGACAGAAGTGAGTGGACGCAACGCAATGTCCTTTACAACAAATCGCTGTCAATTTTTACGGACGGGTCCAAAACCAAGGACGGAGTCGGTGCCGAAATTTTCTCGGAAGATCTGGACATACACCTCTCCTTTAACCTTCCAGACCACTGCAGCGTTTTTCAAGCCGAAATCACCGCAGTTCGCAAAACCGCTGACTGGCTAGCGGCTAGCACGCTATCAACACCTGATATTGTTATTTACGTCGACAGTCAGGCAGCCATCAAATCCCTCGCATCCAGCACTACGAGATCTAAGGCAGTGAAAGACGGTCACATATCTCTTAACGAGATAGCTGGTCAGTACAACCTCACCCTTTGCTGGGTACCAGGTCACTGTGACATACCGGGGAATTGTGCAGCCGACGAACTAGCACAACAAGGCTCCTCTGGTACAGGTAGCATAAGCATCACCGACATCGAAGCGCCAGCGTCTTATGTTAAGTACCTTATTCAAATTGACGCCGAGAAAGTAGTCAATCTTCGATGGCAACATCTAGACCAATGTTATACCGCCAGACAGCTCTGGCCGACACTCAATAAATCCAGGTCCATCGGACTCTTGAAGCACAAGAAAGGAACCCTCTCAAAAATAACAAATGTCCTCACTGGACACTTCGTCATAGGAAGACATGCCCAAAGATTAAGTATCCCTCATAATGACTTCTGCAGAAGCTGCAGAGATGAAGAGGAAGAAGAGACCACCAGTCATCTCCTGTGCGCCTGTCCTGCGCTCGCCAACATCAGGAAGGCCACTCTGGGTGAATACTTCTACAATGATCTTAATGATCTCGGCAACGCCTGCACGGCTAAAATTCACGGCTTCATTCAACGAAGCAAATGGTTCGAAGAGTAAGAGGGTGACCCACCCGCCTTACACATCAGCAGTACAATGGACCTACTCTCTGGTCTAAGTACATCCTCATCGAGGGCCGATCCTAAACCAACCAACCAACCAACCAACCAACCAACCAAATGATTAATGTTCGAAAGTTTAATAAGAAGCTAGGTAGGTACAGCGTGCTAGCAGGTTCATGTCATGTCGCCTGTCACCAATTTCATGTTAACTTAGAATGCAGACTCTTCGAAATAGTGTACATATATATATATATTTGGCGAAACAGCTCATCAATCGCCTATGCCTAGCTTCTCGCAACCACTTGTGTTGTGTGCGTTATTCATAAAATTTTGGGCAGGTATTGCACCCGAAATACCTACACAGGCTGGTCTTTATACCTTCTGGAGTGCGGAGCGGGTAACGGTTTGATTTACTTTTTCCTACTATACTAGCGAAGCATAGGTTATTATACAGGGTGGGCCAACTACAAGTTTCTTTTTAAAAATGCAATAAACTGAACAAAATGAAATTTTTTTCATGTATTATGGCTTTATTAGTAAGAGCAAACATTCCCATTAATTATGGAACACAACGTCGTTAAAGTGGCTGCCTCGGCTGGCCTCGCAGTAGCGCATTCTATCACTCCAATTTTCCAATACCTTGTTGATGGTTTCGGGCTGTAGCTCACGGATTGCTTGGATGATATTGGTCTTAAGTGCTTGAATCGTTTCCGGATTGTTGGCACAACATCGGTCCTTCACGGTTCCCCACAAAAAAAAGTCCAAAGGAGTCAAATCGCAGCTCCGAGGCGGCCAATTGACATCGCCAAGACGGCTGATAACACGATTTGGGAATTTGGTGCGCAAAAGACCGATTGTGGCATGGCGCGCCATCCTGCATGAACCAGAGGTCGTCCAAATCCATGTCTTCAATTTCAGTAAAAAAAAAAAAAAAAAGCCGTTAACATGACTCTGTAACGCCCACCGTTGACCGAAACGTTGTTCCCAGAAAAATGGTCCAATGATGCCACAACTCCACAATCCGCACCAAACTGTCACTCTCTGTGGATGCATTGGCTTCTCGACAATAACGTGCGGGTTTTCCGAGTCCCAGACGCGGCAATTTTGTTTGTTAACGTAGCCGCCGAGATGAAAATGTGCCTCGCCAGAAAAGATGATTTTTCGCCCAAAATCGTTGTCCAATTCAAGCTGCTCTAAGGCCCAAACTGCAAAGCGATAACAAAGCGCATGGTCGTGCGCTTTCAATTGCTGAATCAATTGGACCTTGTAAGCGAATAATCCCAGATCTTTGTGCAGAATTCTCCTCAGGCTAGTGTGTGAAATGTTGAGCTGTTGAGATCGATGACGAGTTGATGTTCGTGAATTGAGTCTCACACTCTCGGCTACAGCAGCCACATTCTCGTCTGTGCGCACCGTACGACGACGGTGACCATGAGTGTTGTCCACTAGCATACCAGTCTCACGAACTTTTTGCACAAACTTGCGTACAACAGGCGCGGTGGGTGCTTCATTTCGGCCAAAACTTCTTTTCAAAAAACGCACTGTTTGGGCTACACAGCACTCACTTTGGAAATAAGTTTTCAATATTTCCCAATGTTGTTGAAGCGTAAAGTAACTCATTTCGTTCCGCGGAGGTATGATACTGACTTTCTGTCAAGATTTCGAGCGGGAAACAGCTGTCAGTGTCAAAATAACCTATGATTTAAAAAGAAATCACTAGATGGCCCACCCGTTATTAGGTTATTATCGGGGAGAATACAATGCACTTCTCAAAAAACGAACCCTTCTCCAAAAACTACCCCTTCCCTATGGACGCTAGCATCAGAAAATTTAATATTGGGAAAAACTTTTGTACAAAGTTAAGCAACAAGAAAGAGTGGAGCAACGAATCTACGACATACGGACTGGGCAGCCACACGATAAAGTGGTATACCATACAGACGGTTCGAGAACTGAGGAAGGAATAGGGGCAGGCGTGTTTGGACTAAGAACGAAGCACTCAGAACCCATGGGCAAAAGTACCAGCATCTTTCAAGCTGAAATATGTGCTATAGGTAGATGTATCCAACTGTATCTCAAAAGAAGATACAGCAACTGCGACATAACAATACTGTCAGATAGTCAAGCAGCTATCAAAGCACTTGACTCCTATGCCATTAAGTCGAAACTTGTGTGGGAATGCCTACACAAACTTAATGAATTAGGTAGAAAGTACTAAGATACGCTTTACTAGATACCCGGTCATGTCATGATAAAAGGCAATGAAGCAGCAGACGCCTTGGCAAGATAAGAAGCTGCGGAGCCCTTTATTGGACCTGAACCATTCTGCGGAATAACATACTCGTACCATACGCGAAGAATTTAGGAAAATGGAGAAAAAAGACAGGGCAAGAACCTGGAATAACACATGTCTGAGGCGAGCTAAGAAACTACTGGGATGCTACAACCGGAAAAGATTCGAAGCCTGTTTCTGCCTTAGCAAGAACAACCTACGAATCTTAACAGGTTTCCTAACGGGGACTGTAAACTCAGGGAGCACTTATGGAAACTAGGTATAACAAATGAAGGTCTTTACAGATTCTGCAATGAGTCAAGCGAGACTCCGGAGCACCTTCTGGAAGCTTGCGGGACACTGACTCACAAAAGATTGAAATACTTGGACAAGTACCTAATATCAAATGAATATATGCGTACCATGGATCTACTTCTCATTCTCAGATTCCTAAAAGAAACTGATTTGAAGAGAGATCTCCAAGGTGAACTATTCTCGCCAAGGCAAAGTAAGAGTGTATGACCTTCAAACACAATTCCAAAGGAATTGTATTGCAAGAGGAACTCTAACGAGGGAATAAACTGTTTCAAGGTACTAGCAGGGGTCACAATAGACCACTAGGTCGCAGTGCAAAATAACCCTATACAAATAATAACAATATTGAGGAGACGATTGTGAGATAGATCCAGTGGATCATGTTTGGATTTAATCCCCACTACGAGTATTTGCTGAAAAACCTAGAACAGGCCTAGAAGGTTTTGGTCGCCTTCTCAATGGATCTGTCTACATGAGGTTTCCAGTTTAATTTGTGGTCTAGAGTGTTTCTTTTGAGAAATCAATTTGTACGTTATTTAGTGATTTATTTTTTTTTTCTCTTGTACAACCCATGCCCGCGTGGCACGACACTGCGACCTGAAAGATCTATTGTATCGGATGGTTGGAGTTAACCTAACAGACGTACTACGACGTATAAAAGTGAGTATGTCTCTAGTAGTGGAGCATTTCAGTTCCATTGAAGTGAGTATCTCCTTGTGGAAAATACGTTTCCTTAACCAGTGTAGTGCCGGGCATTCACAAAGAATGTGTTCGGATGTTTCATCCTCCTCTAGGCATATCCGACAGTCCTTCTCTTGGCACAGGTTCAACTTGTTAAGGTGGTATCTTAGGCCGCAATGGCCAGTTAGAAAGCTCACTAGCTTCCTAATGCTTTCCCTATCTAAGTTAAGGATTTCCTTATAGGAATAAGGCTTGATTAAACGTTTGGATTGTCTTAAGCCTGGCCCATTAGTCCAGTGATCTAGACGAAGTTTGTTCTCCCATTCGTTAATCAACGCTGTAGCTGTTATCCAGTTGACGCTACAATAAGGTTCGGGACCTATAAACGCAGATTCTGAGCCGACCCTAGCAAAAGCTCATCTGCAGATTCGTTGCCCGCAATTCCCTGGTGTCCAGGGACCCAACCGAGCATTACTCTGTTGTGTTTGGCAAGATCTTGTAAAGCATCGTAGCAGCATTTTACAGTTATAGAGTCCATTTGGTTGGACGATAATGCCCTAAGTGCTGCCTGGGAGATTGTGTCTGGCGCAGATCTCAATGGCATGGATTTCAGCCTGAAACGCAGTGGGAGTCGTACCCATAGATACCGACATTTTTGTGTTGGGTCCAAAGACCCCGGCTCCAACTCCAGAATCCATTTTCGATCCGTCGGTGAACCAGACGAGACTTTTGGGGTCCAGTGTTGGAACACCATTGGACCAATTTCCGCGGTCCAATATTTCTACCTCGAATAACCTTCCGAAGTAATGTTGCCTGACCATAATATCCGGTATAATACAAAACATGTCTCTTTTAGGGATCGAGTTGGGTATCTTTACCCACTAGGTCACCTGGTTTATACTCATAATCTAGCTGCAGCTTGATGGCATATCTAGCAGCCATCTTCCTAATGAAGATTGGTAAGGGTGTTAGCCCGACAATAGCTTCAAGAGCTGTCGTGGGGCAGGTGCGCATCGCACTTGTAATGCCGAGACAGGCAGTTCTTTGCAACTTCTGCAACTTGTTTGCCGTTGGCTGCTGGAGGGTTTTTGGCCACCAGACGATAGCCGCATATATGATAATGGGTCTTACCATCATTATATACAACCAATGTATCATTTTAGGAGAGAGACCCCAAGTTCTGCCGTATAGGCGTTTATTAGCCCAAAGTGCTCTCGTAGCACATTCTGTGCCGGACTTGATATGTGAATTCCAGTTAAGTCGTTTGTCAAGAATTACACCAAGGTATTTGACCTCGCTGGAATAAACTATTGTGGTGCCTTCGATTGTGATGGGTTCAAGGTTGACCTGTGTCTTTCTTGTAAACGGCACCAGAACGGTTTTACTAGGATTGATGGATAGTCCTTCTTTGTTACACCATTCTACAACTTGTAAGAGTGCACTTTGCATGACGTTAGAGATTGTTGTGCCGTGTTTACCACTAATACAAACCGCCAATTCATCAGCATAACCGACGGTGGTGTAGCCTGATCTGTGAAGATCTGCTAACAGGTTGTCGATGACTATTGACCATAACAGGGGCGAGAGAACTCCTCCTTGAGGACAGCCTTTCGCTGCCGTTACAGACACCGACACTCCCCCGGAGGAGGAGGTAATGAATCGGCTTACCAGCATGGCCCTAATCCATTGGTTGGTCGATTCTTCGATACCTCTGCTACTAATCGCCCTTGTGATCAAGTCGTAACCAGTGTTATCGAATGCGCCCTCGATATCAAGAAATGCACACAAGGCTATATCCTTAGAACTGAGTGTACCCTCTATCTTTTTGACGAGATAATGAAGGACACCTACTGTGGATTTGCCTTTTCTGTATGCGTACTGATTCGAGTGCAGAGTTTAGTGATAGTGCTTGAAGGCTTGGATTTCTCCTCCTGGTAAAAGGTATGATTACGGTTTTAGTTGGGTTAACCGTTAGTCCTTCTGACTGACACCAATTATTTACTTTGTTTAGGGTATATTGCATTTGTTCAGTAATGCTGGATTCATCTTTGCCCATAGCTATTATGTCTACGTCATCTGCGTAGCCTTGGGTAAGAAATTCGGAACTACTCGTATTGAGGGCGTTTAGGATTATGTCCACTACAATGGACCATAAAAGAGGGGTTAGGACTCCATCCCTTAGTAAGCTTGGCAGTAATTATTCTGCTACTGAGCATGGAGCATATCCATTTGGTAGTTTTCGCGTCAATACCTTTGATATCAACAGCAGACTTAATTGATTGAAATGATGTGTTATCGAAGGCTCCAGAATGTCGGGGAAGGAACATAACGCGATTTCCTTCTTTAACAAAGTCTCTTCAGAAATGCTGTGACTAGATGGTGTAAGGCTGTGACTGTAGATTTACAAGATTTATACGCAAATCGACGATTATTAAGGGGGCGTTCTATAAAGGCGGAATTTCTAATGTGAACATTGATTGGCCTTAAGGCTTTTGGATCTGATTGTGATCTGGCGTCGGCTTTAGAAATGACCACCACATTAACTTTTCTCCATATTGATGGGGTGTAGCTGAGTTTATAGCTGGATCTGAAGATGGGCACTAAGGATTCGAAAAGAGTGCAGGGATTAGTTGGATCATGCAATGTTGACTGCCGGGTACATAAAAAAGACAATCGAGAACTCTCGTGGTCTACCTACTGGGTTAATAACCGTTTTGTATGTGAAAGGCCACAATTGCGCTGTTTTTGACTTCTAGGGTTCAATTTTTGAAACAGCAATTTGCTTAATAAAATCTTTCTGTCAAAATCTGATTTTAATTTAGAAGAAAACCAAACTTTCTACGAGTCTAAAAGGCGATACCTTAATACCTTCTTGTAATACATCTGTCGTGGGTATTGAGACAACAAGAAGCAAGTTGGGTTAGGTGGGTTTTAGACTGAAAGAGACATTCTCTGACGTCAGTTTTAGATTTTGTGACGGTTGTCTAGAAAATTATTGTGGTTTTACTTCTTTGACATTTGACGCGTTGTTTCCACGTAAAGTGGTTGCATCTGTAAGTTAATGTTAAGTTAATTGAATAAAGTTTTATTTCTCTGCAAACAATGTGTTTCTGTACAACACTCGTACTCAATACGTTTGTGACTAATCATATTTTCTACTACCAGCAAAATTTGTTAGAAACATACATATATTTCCCAGCGTGTTTTTTATATATTGCTTGAGAGAGACCCAGCCCTATTTCAGATAGTAGCGTTATTGAAAGTGAATGCAATTTAAGTTCTAAGCAATTTTTGGATAACTACCACTCCTGCAGTTATACATGTTATTCTTTACAATGTACCTATCTAGCTTTTATTAGACCAATTTCCACATTTAAATATGCAAATCAGACAGACCCCTCCTTCAATAAAAAAAAAAAAAAAAAAAGTTTATGTAACGTAATTACCCAACAGCAATAATTCCTTATGATTCATTTGCAGCATGATTATCTGCAACAACATTTCTCACGTACCTTGGGGTACGACTGGGGTTTTATGGGAATTTCCAGATGATTGTGATTTTTCTTTTTTCAACTTTTTGTTGATTGCTTTCAAAATATCACAAATAGGCGCCGAAGCAATGTCACGCTTTCATTTCTTTGGCTTTACGACCACTTATGGAGTAAAAAGTTGAACACGATAGCCGGCGACTTCAACTTGCGGATAATAGTTGGCGTTTTTCTTTTTTTTTTCTGATTTATTTACCTTATTTAATTGAGGTTGTAAAATGTTGGCTGTAATGGACCTTATAAATACACCGTTAATAGAGATTTACAAAATGTTGAACACATTGTTAAGGTTGAGGATTCTAAGAAATCTACGTCAATGTAAATACCTTTTGAATTTTTCTTATTCAGTCGAGTGATGCAGGGTACTGAGAGGCAGTTATCCTTATTAGTTGGAGTTCGAGGTGATGCTTGAAAAATAATCAATACAACAATTTTGCGGAAAAAAAAAAAATAGGAACTGATTTCTCAGCAAAGATTAGAATGGGTTTCTATAAAGGTCATAGTATGAGTCAAATGAAAGGCGGACAGTCATAAGTAGGATGGAGCTCCTGCAGATTAGTCAGCGACAAGTATTGATTGACAGATGATTTGAATAAGTATTGACAACCGAACTTCCCTGCGTAATATTTAATACTTTCGTATTCCTCCTTCTTACACTTAAGGTTCTAAACAGAGTTGCATTGAAATATATGAAAGTACTTGAAAATACTCGAAGCACATTTAGTATAGCAAATACTTGATAATACTTGAAAGGTTTTGCTAAATCTATTAAAGTCGGCACAACACCGGAGCGTGATTATACCATAGATTCCAAATTTAATTGGTAGGAAAACATTGAGGATCGCATTAAAAAAGTATGTGTATCTTTTTACGCTGCAAAAAAGCGTTTGGCAACACGTGGGGTTTCAAGCTTGCTGTGGTTTATTGGTTATACAAGGCGGTTGTGTGACCTATCTTGATCTATGTCTCTTTAGTTTGGTGAATGGCACTAGAGAAGCAATATCAGCTTTCAAGTCTCACCAGAATCCAGATATAAGCCTGCATCGGGATCATGGGATCGTTACGCACAATACCCACAGCGGCAGTGGAGACTCTGTTAAGTCTTATTCCGCTGGATCTATTCTGCAAAAACACGGTGGCTAGATCGGCACTTAGATCGAGGGAAGCAGGGCTTTGGTCATCTGCACTATACGGTCACGCCTACATCCATCAAGATGGGAAGTCACAAGTTGGCAGGTAGCAACCGATTATATAACTCCGAGGCTGACTTTTGACAAGAGATTCAATATCAGGGGTTGAATCGCCATATCCGCGAAAGTATAACTGGTCACGTAATTTGGATTGTGTTGTTGGTAGATCTAGCAAGAACATACATACAAATTACGTGACGTGTCATCCGTTCACAGATACGGCGATTCGGTCCCAGAATTCCTGACAGCAACGACTGGTTAAATGAGGATGTTACTAGTAATGAGGAATTGACATTCTATACTGACGGTTCTTTAATAACAAATGCAGTGTCTTTCAAACAGAAACCAGAGCTGTTACCCAGACTGCGAAAATTATCAACTAAAACAACATTATGGACAAATCGATTGCTGTTTACATCGACAGCCAGGCAGCCGTTAAGGCTCTGGAATCGACTTAATCAGATCTTAACTTGTTAGAATCTGCAAGCCACATCTAAATAAGGCATCATAAGCCAATAAGCTGACCCTATGATGGGTACCAGGACATATAGGCATGGCGGGCAATGAAAGAGCAGATGAACTCGCTAGAATTGGGGCAGCGCTGTAGGGCCTCCCATACGTAAAGGTTCCTATTAGCTCTGAAAATAAACTCGTCGGAGACGAAGCCACTAGCGAAGCCAAAAGACGATGGATCCTTCTGAATACGGGTATCATTGCCAGGACGATGTGCTGAGAACACTTTCTTTGCTTAGGTTTATAAGAATACGCATAGTCACGGGACACTGTGTCATTAGGGTTCATGCGGAGCGTATCGGTGTACTACACAACAACTCCTGCAGGAGCTGCAGGGACGAGGAAGAAATTGAATCCGTACGCCACCTGCTATGCGAATGCCCTGCCCTTGCGACAGAAGAATGAGAACTCTTGGCAGTTACTTATTCATTGGGTTGGAGGATCTACGTCACATTGAGCTCCTGAGATTCATATCCCCAGCTAGGTGGTTCTAATCCAGCGGTATACCTACCCGAGTTGACTAACCCTCTTGAAATGGACACCCTTATCTAGATGGGTTTAATTCAACAGCTTTTATTTTCAGAATCCTACGATAAAAACAAAATGGGCACAATGGACCCTTGCTGGTTACAGTGAGCAGTGATTTATGTTACAAGACACCCATATACCTAACCTAACCTAACTTGAAAATAGACAAAGTAGACATAACAGTTCCGGTTCAAAGTCGTGGATAAGAAAAATTAGAAGCAAAAACTGATGGCAAGGAGTTCTTGATGTCGACAACCAATTTATCTGAACACTGCACTTTTTCAAACACTACGTCCTACAAGCTTTATTAATTCTCATTTTGCCTACAACCACCTTGTACAAATTGGTGACGAATGAACCACGATGAATAAGCAAATTTTATTTGACTGACGTCAGATATATGTATGTACGAGTATGTAACAAGAGTTGGAAAGTATATTGAATCATCGATTTGCCGCCAAATTATCACCACGGGGAAATGGAATTGCAGTGCCAACACCCAGCCAAACACCAAACAAAAATTAGTCTGCGTAGCCAATTATCGCGAATCGGTAGCAGAGAAGGTGGTTAAATAAAACCTTTTTTAATAGCGTACGATTTTTTTTCCTACCACTGACCAAATAGAAAGCGAAAGGAAGGCAACACAAACATTCAAAATAGATATTTATTTTTAGATTTGAAGGCGTTTTGTTGTGGGTAATCCGTCACGTGATTTATGCACAATTTGTTAGAAATGCTAGTGACAAATTAGCGACTCTAGTTAATGTGTGGAAAGAGGGAATCTTTTTACATTTGCCTATGAATTTATGTATTCAGTTGTTAACATGTAGCTTTCAAATTTATCTGAAGCCAATTTTGAATTTAACTGCAAATGTCGGAATTGGACGGATTGTGGTGCAAAGCGCAACTCTGACGATGAGAAATCTATAGAAGTGATGGAACGTTGGCAGTACTATGAAGACATTGGATTACGTACGTCAACTCCTCGCATACGCCGATAACTTTAACATAATCTACGGGAGAAATCTACGATAGTGCGCTTGTGTGTATAATGGCAAAATGGCAAATATTAAGCGATGAATCACTTTTTCCAATCAATGTTTATTTGAACTGAGTAGTAATGCCCTCATTAAAACAACCAGGGAGGCTATACATATAAACTCAGTCATTTCGCAATGAACTGTTGATCTAGGTTAGGTTAGGTTAGATTGGCTGTCTGCACCACGATGCAGACACACTTAGACCAGTAAAGGTCCATTGTGATGCCAAGGATCTACCATTAGACCACTCAGGGACTAATAAAACCAACCGGAGCTTTTGATGAAGCGATGGATGTTCATGACGTCTAAGGACGCCAAATCGCTGAGGTCGTCAAGGAAGGGAGCTCCTAGATGGAGCATTCTTTTGCGTGATAGAGCAGGACATGTGCATAGAAAGTGAAGAATGGTTTTCTCCTCCTCCTCGTCCCTTTAGCTTCTGCTCCTTTAGTTTAACTAACTCGGCACTACGTTTCCGGTCCAGCTTAGGCCAGATCTGCCTCGAAATGTGACACGTAGAGCCACTATTCCACCTAAGGTTGGTCTTGCTAATAGCGTTCAGCTTCAGTAGATGCTTACATGTAGCGAGGGGCATACCAAGGGCTTGCCTATCTGGCAGAATCCTTAGAGTAGTACCCTGTCTAGCGAGTTCGTCCGCCCTACAGTTTCCTGGAATGTCTCTGTGACCTGGCACCCAGCATAGGTGAATGTTGAACTGCTCTGTCATCTCTGTAAGAGACAAACGGCAGTCTAAGACGGTCTTTAAAGTAAAGGAGCACGATTCCAGGGACTTGATAGCCGCTTGACTGTCAGTGAAAATGCTAATATCGCTGACAGATAATACATTACATTTCAACCAAGACAGGGCTTCCTTAATCGCCATGATTTCCGCCTGAAAAACGCTACAATGATCAGGGAGGCGGAACGAGATGCTCAGGTTGAGCTTATCGGAAAAAAATCACAGCCCACCCCACCTTCGGTCTTAGAGCCATCTGTGTAGAAGTGCACCGAATTTCCATCATCCGGGGGAGAGCCATCCCACTCATCCCGTTCAGGGATACTCGTACGGAAGTGTCGGACAAATCTCAATTTCGGTGGGGTGTAGTCCGTGTTTTCATGTGTGAAGTTGAGAAGATCAAGGATCGAGGAGTGGCCAATGTGATAACTAGACCACTGAGAGGAGGCTTTAAGACGAATAGCCGCACTGGCAGCAGTCTGTCTGCCGAGGATATCCAGGGGTAACAGGTTGAACATAATGTTCAGTGCCGCAGAGGGGTTAGTTCTTAGTGCACCACTGATGCACATGCAAGCGGATCGTTGCACTTTAGCTACCTGAGAGAGGTGAACTGCCCTGTCAAGAGCAGGCCACCAAACGATCACGCCATAGAGTAGTATGGGCCTGACAACAGACACGTAAAGCCAGCGAGTGATTTCAGGTTTCATACCGCAGCTCCTACCTATAG
Organism: Brachypalpus laphriformis; assembly: GCA_945910035.1. Taxonomy (NCBI): domain Eukaryota; kingdom Metazoa; phylum Arthropoda; class Insecta; order Diptera; family Syrphidae; genus Brachypalpus; species Brachypalpus laphriformis. Next base: position 110,083,738 of record OX246753.1, on the reverse strand, counting down.
CCTTTTTACAGGAATAGAGAGCTACATTGGCTTTCCTTACGCGTTCTAGTAGATTGGCTTTCCAGTTCAGTTTTCTGTCCAGAATAAGACCCAGGTATTTTGCATTAACAGTGAAGGTGAGACTGGTGCCATTAATCATAGGAGGGTTTACGTGGGGAACTTTATATTTCCTTAACTGTTGATCTAGTCAGGGCACATTTGTCAGCTCAATTCTACAAAAGTCCTTCAGGTCCGTGAAGAGGTAACTATAAAGAATCCTCATTCTTCTGTCGGAGGGGATAGGATATTTACACAGCAGATGACGGACAGATTAAATTTCATCCATGCTGTAGACGATGCGAAATACCATGAGACGCTGTTCATGAATACCAATGACGCAGTGTCCAGGAGTGATAACGAAAGCTATTACTCATATTTCTAGGTAAACTTATCGCCTACGAGTATTGGGTTTACTAAAGGCTTAACCGCTTTTACTTATTTACAGAACTCCCATAAAGAGGAGAATCTAAGAAGTATGCAAAGTAGACCCCTTTCTTGCAATTTCCGTGCAGTAGAATCAGCAACAAATGAAGCAATTTCCCGTATTAAAGATTGGCTAGTATCCGCCGGACTAGAACTAGCTGACCATAAAACAGAAGCTGTCCTTATAACTACCCGGAAAATCGTCGAATTTGCCAACTTTCAGGTTGGTAACCAGCTGGTCAAACGGTAGTGCATGAGATCATATGAAAACACAAGCATTTTCACTTAGCTGAGGCCTACCAACTCCTACTCTCAACCTCCACGCGGTGACAGCTGAGTGCCTAGTACCTTAATCCAAGAAATAGCTAACCAACCCCGTTTGGGGGATTCTTGGCGGCAGAAGATGAGAGAGGAGGGGGAAGAGTGCTTCTCGCTAGAGCACTCTTCCTGTTCCAGGCGGCAGCGGACGAATTCCCTAGACGGAGTCAACGGTGGCATCTATAGTTCCAATTAGGTTGAACTTTCATCCCAGTCCTGCTTTACGGCGCTGAAACATGGACTTTATTAAAGGAGAATCCTGGGTCGCTTTGAGAGAAAAATTCTTAGTAAGATATTCAGTCCCGTTTGCGTTGACGGGTTTTGGAGGAGAAGATTCAATCACGAACTATACGAGCTGAACAGCTACATCGACCTAGTCAAAAAACTTCGTATTGGATGTCTGAGATGGCTAGGACATGTAGAGCGAATGGACACCAACGCTCCGGCCCGCAGAGTCTTCGAATCTAACCCCGAGGGACGACGCAGTAGAGGACCTTCTCGCCGTAGGTGACGCGCACAAGTTCAAGGGGACCTCGACCAACTTGGAGTGCGCAACTGGAGGCAATTAGCTAAAGGCTGAGCTAAATGGAGAGGCTTGTTGGTTGAGGCCCAGGTTCACCCCGAACTGTAGCGTCACCTATGTACGTAAGTAAGTAGTCTGGCACTTATTGACAAAGCCAAATATTTACGCCCCATTCGCGGTAATCTGGAAACCCAATATGTACATATATGCTGTCAACAGGAAGAGACAATCAACACCGACGAATTGGACAGAACGTCTCAGTGGGCAGCTACAACTTCGAGGTAGTAAGGAACTTTGTCTACATTGGCTCTGCTATTAATTCTGACTCTTGCCAATCGCTGTTTTTTGGGCTAAGACAATTCAACAGTAAAGTCCTATTCCGAACAACTAGGAAGACTCTGTATAAGACCCTGGTCATCCCAGTCCTACTTTACGGCGCTGAAACATGGACTTTATTGAACGTGGATGAAGATATCCTTGATCGCTTCGAGAGAAAAATTCTTCGTATTCGGTCCCAGTTGCGCTGACGGGTTTTGGAAGAGAAGATTTAACGATGAACTATGCGAGCAGTCTTCGAATTTAACCCGGACGGACGACGCAGTAGAGGACCTCCACGCCGTAGGTGGCTCGCACAAGTGGGGACCTCAACCAATTTGGAGTGCGCAACTGCAAGCAATTAACTAAAGACCGAGCTAAAAGGAAAGGATTGTTGGTTGAGGCCCAGGTTCACCCCGAACTGTAGCGCCACCTAAGTAAGTAAGTAGGTGGGTAACCAAACCATCAGGTCCAAAGAGGCGGTTTAGTACCTTGGAGTAATGCTGGACAACATTACTTTTTTACGTTGTTGGTTATATTACCAAAAAAGCATCGCAAATGCAGGGAGCTCTCTCGCGTATAATGCCTAACATCGGTGGACTTGGATACGCTAGAAGGATTCTACTCTCTAGAGTTATCACCTCAGTTCTGTTACTCACCGCCCCAGTCTGGGCGGAGGCACTAAAGACAAAGGAGACCAAAATGAGACTATCGTCAACATACAGACTTTGCGCGCTACGGACAATCAGCGGGTTTCGAACCATTTCTGACGAAGCTGCATTTGTAATAGCTGGAATGGTCTCCATCGACATCCTCGCAGATGAAATGCTCAGGATATATAGCAGAAGAGCAATGAGCCAAAACGACGGCACTGGTATCAAGGCGATACAAATCAAAGAAACGGCAGCGTCAGCAGGTATGTGACAAGCTCGTTAGGCTAATACAACAAAAGGCAGATAGACATACAATCTGATACCGACAACCCAAGACAAGCATGGAGACTGGAACTATCATCTTACGCAGTTCATGCCTGTTCACGGCAGTTACCGCAAGTATCTTCACCGATTTGGACATGACAGCTCACCATTCTGCCCGGAATGGCCATGATGAATACGGAGTACTCTTCAAAACACTTCAAATCGTGCATGCTTGCTAGCATGCTATTAGCATCACAAATGAACAGCTTTGCGAGAAAACGGGTCAGGAACGTATAGATGCGATTATTAAGAAGAGAAAGTGGCAATGGATTAATCATACTCTCCGAAAGGGCAACAATTGCATAGCAAGCCAGGCTTTGCAATAGAATCCCAAGAAGAAATAACAGCTTGCTGCCGTAGATGTACTTGCTGGAATACGGTCGAAAAGGAGGGACGACCGTTGGGGAAAAGCTGGGGAGAACCGAAGACGATGGCGAGTAGGTGTGGTAGATGCCATAACACCCATACGTAAATAATGGTGCAAACATTATGTATATTGCGAAAATTATGTGCTTGCCAACTTTTTAACCTGCTGAACGCCCTGAAAAAATTCAGACCATACGCTAATGTACAACCGCTACCGATATTAATGACGGCACAACGGGATCATCATCGACTTATATGCATTTTTTTCTTTACTTTCTCACATCATTTCCATGGGCTGACATAACCAAGATCTTCTTCTTCCTTTTATCAGCGAGGTTATGATCCGAAAATAAGGGATCATAACCCTCCCACTTCACCGCATTTCTACTGATCTGCCTGTGGGGTTCGCCTATTTGACCTCAGAAAATATCGGCAGGCCCGCCGATTTTGGATCACTCGGTTACTGAGGCCAATGAAATGCCGATGTCGTCACATTTGTCTGATCCAGGCATTTATAGGCCGCCTTTCCTACATCGCGATGTCTTTGGAACGTGCATTGATATTGCCTTTTTAACAGGGTTCCAATGATCTCTTCTTTGAACGTGGCAATACCAGCTGAGCCGGTGGCGCTATATCTTTTGTGCGATGGTTTCCTTGCGGTAAAAGCTTCCACGGATCTTCGAACTTCTTATTCGATCAAGCTTTGTCACTCCTGCTGTCATGCGAAGCATCTTCATCTCAGCTGCCGTTAATTTACTCTCATACTTTTTTTACATCGTCCAACATTGTGAACCGTATATGAGCGCTGCACGCACAACTGTGGTGTAGAGCCTTCCTTTCATATTATGGGGCATTTTTCTGTCACAGAATATAGCGGAATTTTCTCGCCACTTCATCCACCCTACGCTTACGCGATGATTGATGTCTTCATCGCAAGTTGCTTTGCTATTGATCACAGATCCCAGATATTTAAACTTTTCGCACTTTCGCTGACATAACCAAGATACGGTTCTAAAAGGATTGTGGACACTCTAGTACAGCCAAGAACAGAGCCTAAGGCTCCGAAACACGTGTAATCAAAGAACACAAAGAGTAAATAACAAATTGCTTAGCTCTTCCGATTGGTCGCGTTTGTCTGATCAATGACAACGATGAGAAGCAACGACTTCAGCTACTCCACCTTCCCAACTTTGGTTCACTAGCCTCCACACTCAAGGACAAAGCCGACCTCTTTGCAAGTATGTTTTCAAGTAATTCGACATTAGATTTGTTACAGATGGAGCCCTAAACTATACCACATGTGCGAGCATTGACGCCAGATGTAAAGTTTCGACCTCGTAAAGTATAGAAGCATGCATCTTAGGTTAGGTTAGGTTAGGTTGGCTGTCCACACGAGAGTGCAGACAAACTTATACCAGTGAAGGTCCTTTGTGATACCATGGATCAAACCAATAGGCCACTCAGGGACTAACAAAACCAACCGGAGCTTTTGACAAAGCGATGGATGCTCATGACGTCCAGGGACGCCAAATCGCTGAGGTCGTCAAGGAAGGGGGACCCTAGATGGAGCATTCTTTTATGCGACAGGGCCGGACATGTGCATAAGAGGTGAAGGATGGTTTCCTCCTCCTCCTCGTCCCTACAGCTCCTGCAGAAGTCGTTGGAGAAGAGACCAAGTCTTCTGACGTGTTGGCCTATAAGACAGTGTCCAGCGAGAACACCGACAACGCAGCTGATTTGTGTACGCTTTAGCTTGATCAGATTGGCACTACGGTTTTGATCCAGCTTAGGCCAGATCTGTCTCGAAATGTGACACGTTGAGCCGTTTCCCCATCTGAGGTTGGTCTTGCTAATAGCGTTCAGCTTTAGTAGATACTTACATGTAGCGAGGGGCATAACCAGGGCTAGCCTTTCAGACAAAATCCTTAGAGTGGTACCCTGTCTGGCGAGGTCGTCAGCCCTGCAGTTACCTGGAATGTCTCTATGGCCCGGCACCCAGCAAAGGTGAATGTTGAACTGCTCTGTCATCTCCATAAGAGATAGACGACAGTTTAAGGCGGCCTTTGAAGTGAAGGAGAATGATTCCAGGGACTTGATTGCCGCTTGGCTGTCAGTGAAAATGCTAATATCCCTGATAGACAATACATTACATTTCAGCCAGGACAGGGCTTCCTTAATCGCCATGATTTCCGCCTGAAAAACGCTACAATGATCAGGGAGGCGGAAAGAGATATTCAGATTGAGCTGTTCGGAGAAAACACCACAACCCACCCCACCCTCTGTCTTAGATCAAACCGGAAAGGAGGGAACCGAACTACCATCGACAGGGGAGGAAGTGTCCCATACATCCCGGTTAGGGATGCTCGTACGGAAGTTACGGTCAAAGCATGCATCTTTTGCTCCAGGCATGACTCCAAAAGGAAAGTCTCAATTCCAATGTGACTTCAATTCATTCTTACCACGTGTTTGCTCTAGGTTGCAGTACAAAATCAAACTTTGCTTCTAGTGTATATAGGCGTCACACTAGAATGAGAACAAACTACTCTAAGGGAAAAGTTCTTATGAAAGCAGATGAAGCACGATACATCTGAAACCGGAAATCCTTTCTAAAAAGCGAAAAGTACCGTAGGATGGACAAATTTATTGAATTGATTTCCATAGTTGTTACTATCTCCACTCCTTCTTCATCAACTTACGTACCGACCTAACCTAACTTCAAGTTTAAAATGCGAAAACCTTCAGAAATTCATAATACCCTTATTTCAAATCTTTCTCTGTACTTACTCATGATAAACATTCAAGTAGTTACTGCTCTAAGCATAACCTTCTTACCGTCTAAATTCACAAGTTTTTTTGAAAAGAACATACGTACCTGAAAGAAAAAGAAAAAAAAATTAAATAAACATCAATTTAATCAAAAAAACATTTCTCAAACTAAAGGACTTTTTTTTATTGAGTTAAATTTAATTGGATAAAAAACTAGTGGATACCAACAAACGTACTTAATTGCCTCAATTCCATTCATGAGCTACATAATTCCCAGACGGTTTTTTTTCGAAATAGGTACTAGAACTACCACTCACATCAGCATTGTGTGCTTTGTTTATCAACAGACACGCAAAACAAAAAAAAAAATGAAAATAAAAACGTCACGAAATTGTAACATTACCTCTGCAAGAAGAAAACAATAAAACAAACTAAAAACGGGTTAAATTATACATAAACATAGTTAAAACGTTGCAATGCCAAACAGTAACACCTCCAGCAGTAGTCTGTCCAACGTAGGAAGACTTTGAAGTACTTTACATAGGACATCAATTTATTTGCCCACCCACCATTGAACCAAGCTCTCAGAGCACAAACAAACGTCCACCCACCCATCCACCCACTATCGGCCTCCCACTTAACCACTCGACATTTTCACTTTGTGTGTGTGTGTCTGCATATAAACAGAAAAAAATTAATCAACCTAATGATAGAGAAAATGAAATACCAAACAGGTAAACTCGAAAATTAATTTTTGTTCAAGTGAATGTTAAATAAAAGCCCTGCTGGTAGTGCTGCACATTTGATTACCCCTTAATAGTATAAGGGAAGTACGCTTGCACTATACTGTGCACCCAAATCACGAGTATCATGAGGTGAAAAATTAAACAGGATCTGGCAGAGTGATTTCGATCTATAGATCTTCTTCTTCCTTTTGCAGCGAGGTTATGATTCGAAAATAAGGGATGATCACAACCCTCCCACTTCACCGCATTTCTACTGATCCACCTGTGGTGTTCGCCTATTTGATCTCAGAAAATATCGGCAAACCTGCCGATTTTGGATCACTCGGTTACTGAGGCCAATGAAATGCCGATGTCGTCGCATTTGTCTAATCCAAGCGTTTATAGGCCTGCCTTTCCTACATCGCGATGTCTTTGGAACGTGCATTGATATTGCCTTGTTAACAGGGTTTCAATGATCTCTTCTTTGAACGTGGCAATACCAGCTGAGCCGGTCGCGCGGTGAAAACTTCCACGGATCTTCGAACTTCTTATTCGATCAAGCTTTGTCACTCCTTTCTCAAAACCGATGAACAGTAGGTGCAGTGGCGTTCGATATTCAACACACTGTTCGATGATAATCCGCAGGGTGTTGATGTGGTCGGCAAAGGACGATCCAGAGCGGAAACCTGCTTGTTCGGCATCGAGTGTGTCTTCGAGATGTTGTTTGATTCGCTCAAGGATGATTTTAGCTATTATCTTAGCTACAGCAGGCAGCACGCAGATACCCCTCCAGTTTCCGCACTCCATTAAATTTCCTTTCTTAGGAAGCTTGACGATCATTCCGTTTTTCCACTCGTTAGGAAAGCTCTCAGCTTCCCAAGCTCTATCTATAAGTGGAAGCAGAAGCTCAGCCGATGTTGTGGGCGCTGCTCGTAAGAGCTCTGCTGGAATACCGTCAAGTCCTATCGCCTTGTTGGTTTTGAGTGCCTTGATCGCGGTAATAATCTCATCTTTACTGGGAGTCGTGGTGCGTATTCGGGAGCTTCTCATCTCGGGCATCTCAGTCTGATTTGGGAGCATATCGCTAGCGAATACACGGTTCAAAACCGTAGCAAAATGTTCTTTCCATCTCTTGAGCTGGTCCTCATCCGAAATGAGCAAGGAGCCGTCTAGGCTTTTCATTGGGTGTTGGCTGGAGCTGCGACCACCTGTTAGCTCTTTCGTGATTCTGTAGACGGTCCTGCTGTCGCACCTCCGTGCAGCTTCTTCTGCTCCTGTAGCCTGTACGCCTTTCAAAGTAGGAAGCAAACGCCGTGTATTCGCTCATACTTATTGGAGATCTCCCCAGGGTCCCAGTGTGGCCTACGACCCTGATAAGAGACAGAGAATTCGGCCTTGCGACCGAGTTCAAAGAGTTTTTGGTTTCACGAACTATTTTGGAAGTGGTTAAAGTGTTAAGCGAGTCCTTAAGCACAGCCTGACTGTCACTACAGACACATATACTTCGACCCTTCCACCTGTTCCTCGCAATATAGTTCATGGCCATAAGGTTTGCATAAATTAAGCCTAATGCCATCTTTCACGAAGACACCAGCACCAAACCCTTGACTGGTTTTGGAGCCATCCGTGAAAATACAACTACATTCCATTCCTCGCTGAGACTCTGGCGGAAGTCAGTCCCGAACACGAGGAAAGTCGACTTTAAATTTACGCAACAGTCAGAGTTCTGGTGTAATTGCATCAAACATATGCTCCATGAGACTGAAGGCGTAGGATAAGTGTCGCACAAGGTCATCAAAAACTACCCCGCCGAAGACGATGGATTGCTTTGATAGTGCAGCCTATTATGTAAGTATCAAGATGAGATATGTTCAACATACCATATACAACAGAGCCAGGCATACCAGGAAAGGCTCCCGTGCAATACGCCCACTCTAATAGAGCTCTCGTTGATAAATAAGGTACTTGTTTAAGGTATTGTCCGATCCGTTTCAGGCATATTGCAAATACTCTGTACGATTTGTTTTCCTTTTATATGTCTCCATTTTTGTTTTGGCGACTCATAGGTAGATTACGAAACGCTGATACTTGTATAACCCCATTTCATCTGTTGACGCTGCGAATTCCATTCAGTACTTAAGCAAATGCAATAAAACTAACTTACGTAACTCGTTTTACTCACTTTTGTGAAATTATTCCAATTAAGTGACGAAAGAAGACCTAAAACGCATTTCATACCCCCCTCTAGGTAAACATTTTTTTTTTTTTCATATGTAAGCAATTTACCATAGTGTTGTTGTTTTATATTGATTAATACTAAATTTACAGCAATTATAAGCAAAAGCTGTTAGTTGTCGTTGGAAAATAGAACTCAAATAAGAGAAGAAGAAGAAGAGAATCCAAATTGATTGTATTGCAGTACGAATATATCCCATATTAATTTAAAAGAAGTATCTGAAGGTATATTGGCTTTCTTTTCTCCAAAGTAGTACGCATCGTGCAAAAAAGCTTTGCATCTGACACTAACTCATAGTTTGAAAAAATTTAATTACGCTTTAATTATTTAGTTTTTTTTTTTTTAGCGATTGAAGCATCTAAGGGCATTAAGAGATTTATTTAGTGAAACCATCAAATCGCTAAAAGCAGTTGCTACTACGGTAGACGATTTAACACTCGCAGACGACATTGTCATCAGAGTTAGGGGCAAATTCGAGGACATCAATTCGGAACTAATGCAAGGTGACCTCAATTGAAATTCCGATTGGTACAGAACCAAGGGACCCTCAATTCCGGAAAAGGAATCACATTCTTAAACAAATTACACTGGAAAACGTTTCTATCGACGTATCCAGGGAAGCAAAACTTCTTCTTCTTCTTCCAGGGAATTAAAATATCTAGGAGTTATACGAGTACTTGACAAAACGCTCACCTGGAACTCACAACTGAACAAGGTAACGGAGAAAGTGACAAAAGCAATGTCTATGTGCCAACGCCTACACGGTAAAACTTGGGGGCTAAAACCCAAGATAATATACTGGATGAAAAGTGCCATTATCAAACGCATGGTCACTTATATTTGTAGCTAAGGAGTTGCAAAAACGGAGAGATGTGCTCCTTAAGCCCCTTGCAAAATCTAAACTGCAAACTAAGCCAAAGCGTAAGAATGCACAGGAGAAACTAGCCAAACTAAAAATACCGGGTTCAGAGCGCAAAAAGGTGAGGGAAAGAGTGACAACAGAAAAGTCCTCGACCTCTGTTCTTAAAAGAAACGGTACTGAAAAGTTAACATCGAAAAAGCCACCATGTAATGACTCTCGGACAGCAGGAGTACAGACTCACGCTCAGGCCGCGGCATCCGAAAAACCAAAAAATGCTGAAATTTCGACGGACCCTGTCTCTCATGTTTTGTCGGTTATTCTCGAGAAATTTGAAGAACAAAGCAAAATAAATAAAATTATTCTCGATAGGCTGGTTAAGTTTGAAAAAAAATTCTCAGAAAACGTGTACTTCAACTAGAATATGAATGACAAACGAATATTCAAAATATGTACTTGGAATGCAAACGGACTTTTGCAAAAAACTCGACGAATTGGAAATATTTATGCGTGAAAAAGATATTGATATTTGCTTGATTTCTGAAACCCACGTAAAAAAGGAATCGCATTTAAACATAAAAGGCTATAATGATTACAACGCTTGTCACCTTTCGGGAAAAGCGAGAGGCGGATCATCCTTGTTTATTAAAGACTGCATCGAACAATCCGAAGACTAAAAGATAGAACTTGAAACTTTGCAACTGTGCACGATTCGAGTTAAAAATAGTCAGCGTACTCTTAAAATCTCATTTAACTACTGTCCACCGCGTTCCGCGTTTGAAAAATCTGATTTTACTAACTTGTTTGAATCGCTGAAACCTAATTTTATCGCCGGCGGCGACTTTAATGCGAAATATACGTTCTGGGGCTCAAGATACAGCTCGAAAAAAGGTAGAATGCTCTATGGGGCAGTTATGGAGTACAGTTGCGATTTCCATTCGACGGATAACCGACTTACTGGCCAATTGATACTTCGAAAATACCTGACCTGATCGATTTTTTCGTTGTGAAAGGAATATCTACCAACCACATAAAAGTCAAAGAGAGCTTTGATCTGTCGTCTGATCATTCCCCGGTTATTTTAAGAATCAGCAAAAAACTAGTCTATAACCTAGAGCCAGCGAGATTAACTGGTCAAACAACTAACTGGCATGGTTTTAGGAACGAAATTGAAGATAACGTTGAACTGAGCGTTCCACTTACGACACCCTATGAACTTGAGGTTGAAGTTGATCGCTTCGTTGAGATCGTACAGCTCGCCTCTTGGAATAATACGCCCAATCCAATGAAAACGCCGGACAGATACGGTTTACGATATCCTCCGGAAATAAAAGAATTGGTCAAGGAAAAAAGAATTGGTCAAGGAAAAAAGAAAAGCGCGTAAAAAATGGCTACAGAGTCGTGCTTCGCAGCATAAAGCACACTTGAATCGTCTGTGCAATTTGTTGAAGAAGACTATTAAGAATTTTAAAAATCGTGCAATAGGCTCTTACCTTGAAAGTTTAACAGCGAAAAAAGATTTCAATTATTCACTTTGGAAAGCTGTAAAAGGCACCAAAAGGCTCAAAGTGCCCGCGCCGCCAATCAAATTAAATCAAAATGAATGGGCGAGGGAAGATAAAGTAAAAGCGGACGACTTTGCCGCGCACCTGGAAGAAACCTTTAAACCGTACGATGGTCAAGTGGTTTACGACAACCGCAATAGGCTGGATTTACCATCTGACGATTTGACGCTCACAAGTGCAACGCTAAGGGAACTCAAACATGAGATCGAGAATCTAAAACCTAAGAAATCTCCTGGTTTTGATTTGATAATCGGAGAAATTCTCAAAGTTTTACCTAGAAAAGCAGTGATTAAGCTTCTCCATATTGTAAATGCTGCACTTAGATTAAAACACGTTCCGAGCCAATGGAAAGTTGCGGAAGTCATTATGGTTTTAAAACCAAGAAAACTGCCAAATGAGGTAAAATCATATAGACCAATTTCGCTTCTTCAAATCATATCGAAAATTTTCGAGAAGATATAATGAAGGCGTCTCCAACCGGTTATAGAAGAAAATAATCTTATCCCTGACCACCAGTTTGGGTTCAGAAGCAAGCATTCGACGATTGACCAGGTGCATAGAATTACTAACGTAATCGAGAAAGCACTTGAAGAAAAAAAGATTTGCTCAAGCGTATTTCTTGACGTCTCGCAAGCCTTTGATAAGGTGTGGCATGATGGCTTGAAATGCAAACTACGACAAGTTCTCCCTGTATGCTTATACGATATTCTAGAATCATATCTCGGGAATAGACTCTTTCGTGTTAGACATGGAGTCGAATACTCCGAGCTCAAAGAAATTTCGGCCGGCGTACCGCAAGGAAGCGTTCTTGGGCCGCTTCTCTATTTGCTATATACTCGTGATATACCGAACGAAAATGGCACTATCCTTGCTACGTTTGCCGATGACACGGCTATCCTAGCAGTAGGTAAAACAATCGAAGAAACCACTGCAAAACTGCAAAACGCACTGAATAATGTAAATGAATGGACGAGGGACTGTCGGATCGCCCTCAACGAATCTAAATCTGTTCACGTAAATTTCACTTACAAGAAAACTAATAACTTGCCAATTTTCCTAAACTCGGCCCGAATACCCTTTGCAAACGAGGCCAAATAGCTGGGAATGACAATCGACGGAAGGCTGAAATGGAATTCGCACGTGAAAATGAAACGTAAAGAACTCGAAATCAAATATAGAGAAATGTACTGGTTACTCGGAAAACATTCCCAGCTCAGTACTGAGAACAAACAAACTGCTTTTATACAAGCAAGCGATAAAGCCGGTGTGGACCTACGGTATACAACTTTGGGGTTGTACCAAGAAAACAAATGCAAATATTTTACAAGCTTTTCAAAATAAAGTGCTAAGAGAAATTGTCCAAGCACCGTGGTATAGTAGAAACGACGATATCCACAGGGATCTCGGAATTCCGACAATCGAAGCTGAAACTAGAAGCTTCGCGAGAAAGCATAGAAACCGACTAATCGGACATGTCAACAATACAGTCCTACAAAGTTTGGATGAGAGCAATTTATTGCGCCGACTACAAAGGACGAAACCTTTCGACTTGGCGAGATAATGATTAACCGCGTCTAGATTGCGGAATATGCAGGATCCTTCAGTGGAAAGTAACCTGCCAAACGTTTTTATTTCGTGATAGAAAAATTGCTTGATAAGTTTATACTTAGTTGCGATATCTAACAAATTTATATCAAAGGGTGGTGTTTTTTTAGTCAGTAAGAATCTGACACTACTATGAGCACGCGCTTGCTATTCTCATAGTGTCTATGGAAGATTTTTCACCTACCCCCGAAAAAAAAAATAAAAAAATTGCATTACAAAAAGAAGTTATGCTGAGTGTTCTTCGGCTGCTCAAGATTTCGGACCTTAAAATCGGTAACTTCACAGGTGAAGATTTTAGAATGTATTTAACACGACCCTATTCTTAAAATCCCAGATACCATGGTAAAGAAATACCGATTCTCATAGGTGACCGCCACACATGGAGGAATAAAGGGCTTGTAGTCTTACCAAACTCTCAAACTTGGTACACAGATGGTTCCAAATTGGAAAATGGTAGCACTGGCACAGGAGTTTATGGACCTTTGTTCCAACGTGCAGTAGCGCTTGGTAAATTACAAACAGTATTTCAGGCGGAAGTCTATGCAATCGAACTCTGTGTACAAGAACACCTACGAAAAAGAGTCGGAGGCACCCATATTCGCATCTTTTTGGACAGCCAGCCAGCACTTCTTCTTCCTTTCTCTTCCTAATTCGGCGATGTTATGATTGAAAATCAAAAGATCATAGCCCTCGCACTTATGGCTCTAAAATCCCGCACGGTATGATCCAAACTTGTATGACTTGTAGGACTGCCTCAATCTACTTGAAGATCACGCATCAAAAAACACTGTCACTGTGGCCTGGACACCAGGACACGAAGGCTTCAAGTGCAATTAACGAGCAGACTGCTTAGCGAGAAGATGCGCCAACCGCCCCCTAATCGGTCCTGAACTCTATTTTGGAGTTACACGGAGTAGCAAATGCCATGCAAAGTACTGGGGTTAATACAAGGGCCTAAGACAAGCAAAAAAGTTAATTAACCTTAACCGTTGTAAGGCTAAGAAGCTACTTGAGCTCAGCAAAGCAGACTTAAGAACTTTATCAGGCTACTTGACTGGTCATTGCCCACTCAGGTACCATCTGCACAAAATAATAGTAGCAGATACAGACGTATGCCGGCTATGTGGAGAGCAAAAAAAGACGGCAGAACATATTCTTTGTAAATGCCCCGTGGCCGCAAGATTAACACTTCTGCCCCTTACGCGGGCTTTACTGAGCCCCTCAGACATTTGGAACATTAAGCCTGGAGCTTTGTTGAGGTTCATTTAAAGCCTTAACCCAGTTCTCGGCTAAACACCGGGCTAGCACAATAGATCTTTGAGATCGCAGTGCATTTAAGGCCCTGGTATAGTAAAATATAGTAACACTCACAATGCACGAGGTCCTGCTGACATTTATTCTGAATTTTTCCAAGCATCGGCAGGCTTTTTTCTTCATCTTTCTTTTATCAGCGAGGTTATGATCCGAAAACAAGGGATCACAACCCTCCCACTTCACCGCATTTCTACTGATCCGCCTGTGGGGTTCGCCTCATCGGCAGGCTTCTTTATTCACAATAAATTATGAGTAATGGAAAAGGGAATGATCATCAAACGTGAAGAAATAGAGAGTGAAGTTTGGATAGTGGGAAACAGTTTTTGTAAACATTAGGTACCATACTGGACTCATCACAATCGAAAGAGAACCTTCATGGCATAAAACCTAAACCAATTCTTCCATACACTGAATTTCCCTACAGAATTTAAATATATCATTGTTATGATTCAAGGACCTTACCTCTTCTAAGTCATTGAAGAAGTATCTTCCAAGGTAGTTTAGCCTAGTCCTGGCAATTTCTTGGCATTCACAGACTGTGTTATGCCCTTCCTTAGAAGACAATGACCAGAGAGTATTTGTCTCGCTGTTCTTAACATCCCTTTTATCTTCAATGCCCAAGCCCAGCAAATTAGGTACTAATCTAAAATATTTATTTAAACGTATTTGAAAATTGCTTCTCCCAATAAATATGCACGAGTATGTACATACATGTGCAACTCCGCCGTGCCTTTTATTTCCCACGCCCACCCTATTTACATATGTCCAGTTCATTTTAAAATATTTGTATTATAAAAATTATAAATATACACATGCACATATGTGTGTATACATATTGCATTATACCCTATAAACATGAGACTAATTCATTTGGCGCTCAATTATCCGACTCCATTGTTTATTATATTTCTCTATGCCGTTTGCATTGACGTGTATAGCCCCGCTGTTCCTGGACTTTTGTACAAACATATCTGTAAGGGCATACGATTTATTTGAAATGTAAACAAAAACATTGCAACGAGTTCCAAACAACTAAATGTCCGCAAATTATCGCTCTGGTGGAGCACTAATGTGTGATAGCGTGTAGTGTACGCGCCGAGTGATGGGTGGTAGTATTATAGAAAGGTGGCAATGGCGTTGCTACCAAAACAATACACTGGCAGGGCACATCTTTCAGTTTTATTTAATCGCAAAAATCACATTGGCGTGTGATAACAACTCCTATTACTATTTTTCTTAACATGTCGCTTCTAAGTGTGCTTTTTTTCATTTGTTGTAGTTATTGGCGGGGCAGCGTCATAAATTCATTTGCTTTGGGGTTTGATGAGCTCTGCGCACCAGTATTGGAGGTTGTTGAGAAATAATTTCCACAAAACCGGGGATTCCTAATGATTGTTCGTTACGGAGAAACTTACTTGGCTTTGGAAGTGCATGTAAACACTAGTCAAGAACAACGACGACGCACGACGGCTGATTGGGTTGTTTTTCTTGGAATGGAATGACGGTTGCAGTTCTGTTTTTCATCTGCGTAGTTTACAGATACTGATTTAGTAGTTGCGGTGGAGGTGTTAATAATGTTGTTGACATTATTATTAATAGAAAATATTTCGCTGTAGGATTTTGTTCTGTTGGGGGAAAAAAAATGCGCTCAAGTTGAACATTGTAAATGGGACCGTGTGCACATAGTAAGTTATACTCGTAATGCGCTATTTACTGCGGGAAAGTTCATGCGTGAGAGACTCTTAAACACTTTCTTTATTTGATTGTATAATGCACAAATTGCAATTGCAATCAATTGAGATTGCTTGGGGCTGCTCCTTCATTTAGAAGTCTCTAAACGGCCACAAACCTACGTAAATCTGCAAAAAAGTTATCGTAGCGACTCGTAGAGGAAGAAAGTGACATGACACAATTATAGGTTGCCCTCGCTCTCGGAAACATCGTCAGTTCTTCTCCGTCGAAGGACATTATGGCAGTTATTACATAATTTCCAGTAGATTATTGACCGTGATGCTTGTTCTCAGTACACCTCTCACAATAGCGGAACTCAAACTGCGCTATGGCAAAAAGAGATTGATCGATTGATTGATTGATCAAAGTGACGTGTTCTAGAAAATACATCTTTTTAGATCATTCCGACATTAAGTTTCGACTAGAAATGTCGACAGAATTATATACCTAGCAATTCTTAAAACAGAAAGAACCTCAGGATTATACATAGACTTATCGAAAAGTAGCTAACTTTAATAAATTATTTCTTCGGATAAACCGAATTTCAGGAGCACAGGATGTTGTTCTGGAAACTTTATAATAGAACACTCAAAACTAAAAAAGAGACGCAACCATTTCTATTGTTACATCCTTCGCACGAATGGAAAGAACTTTGAGTTTTAAGCTGTACCCAAAGGGCGATTTATTTTATAAGCTTAATGACTGCACGGGAGCTTTTCAGAGTACACCTGGCTCTGCTCTGGATGCTTTGCTGAACTTACCTCCCCTCGATACTTAACGGGTGGGCCATCTAGTGATTTCTTTTTAAATCATAGGTTATTTGGACACTGACAGCTGTTTCCCGCTCGAAATCTTGACAGAAAGTCAGTATCATACCTCCGCGGAACGAATTGAGTCGCTTTACGCTTGAACAACATTGGGAAATATTGAAAACTTATTTCCAAAGTGAGTGCTGTGTAGCCCAAACAGTGCGTTTTTTGAAAAGAAGTTTTGGCCGAAATGAAGCACCCACCGCACCTGCTGTACGCAAGTTTGTGCAAAAAGTTCGTGAGACTGGTTTGCTAGTGGACAACACTCATGGTCCAATCGTCGTACGGTGTGCACAGACGAGAATGTGGCTGCTGTAGCCGAGAGTGTGAGACTCAATTCACGAACATCAACTCGTCATCGATCTCAACAGCTCAAAATTTCACGCACTAGCCTGAGGAGAATTCTGCACAAAGATCTTGGATTATTCGCTTACAAGGTCCAATTGATTCAGCAATTGAAAGCGCACGACCATCCGCTTCGTTATCGCTTTGCAGTTTGGGCCTTAGAACAGCTTGAATTGGATAACGATTTTGGACGAAAAATCATCTTTTCTGACGAGGCAAATTTTCATCTCGGCGGCTACGTTAACAAACAAAATTGCCGCATCTGGGGCTCGGAAAGCCCGCACGTTATTGTCGAGAAGCCAATGCATCCACAGAGAGTGAAAGTTTGGCTCGGATTGTGGAGTGGTGGCATCATTGTACCATTTTTGTTCGAAAATGAGGCTGGGAACAACGTTTCGGTCAACGGTGGGCGTTACAGAGTCATGTTAACGACTTTTTTTTTTTTTTTTTACTGAAATTGAAGACATGGATTTGGACGACCTCTGGTTCATGCAGGATGGCGCGCCATGCCACACAGCCCATGCCACAATCGGTCTTTTGCGCACCAAATTCCCAAATCGTGCTATCAGCCGTCTTGGCGATGTCAAATTGGTCGCCTCGGAGCTGCGATTTGACCCCTTTGGACTTTTTTTTGTGGGGAACCGTAAAGGACCGATGTTATGCCAACAATCCGAAAACGATTCAAGCACTTAAGGCCAATATCATCCAAGTAATCCGTGAGCTACAGCCCGAAACCTTCAACAAAGTCTTGGAAAATTGGAGTGATAGAATGCGCGACTGCGAGGCCAGTCGAGGCAGCCACTTGAACGACGTTGTGTTCCATAATTAATGGGAATGTTTGCTCTTACTAATAAAGCCATAATACATGGAAAAAATTTCATTTTGTTCATTTCATTGCATTTTTAAAAAGAAACTTGTAGTTGGCCCACCCTGTATATCATCCATCGTCTTAGGCGGGGTGGATTTTGGTATACCATATTCCACACTGGAATTTTGATGAACTTCCGCGACACTTATCTTACGACTCCAGTCTCGTTCGCAAGGCTGAATTCTCTGTCTCTTATCAGGGTCCTAGGCCACACTGGGGAGATCTCCAATGAGTATGAGCGAATACACGGTGTTTGCTTCCTACTTTGAAAGGCGTACTATATGTCTTTTTTAAATAATTGCTTCTAGGTGGATGGAAGCTAAAATATGCATTATAAACTGAAACCGGAGATATGACTGATCACTGCCTTGGCCAGTGCCGAATACTCGAAGCGAATGTTTTCAACTTGTCGGCTTACGGCTGACGATGTCGACGATTCTTCACCAAGAAAAGATCAATCCGAGTTCAAACGCCCTAGGATCGGAGGTATTGTGCCAAATCTCTCAAAGTTAGCACGATATCTGGGCATAATTCTAGACTCCTAATTAAACTCGAAGGAAAATATTGAGAATTGCATTAAAAAAGCATGTTTAGCCTTTTACGCTTGTAAAAGCGTTTGGTAACACGTTTCACGTTTCAAGCCCGCTGTGGTATGTTGGTTATACACGACTGTTGTGCGACCTATCCTGATTTATGGCTCATTAGTCTGGAAGGCACTAGAGAAACAATATCAGCTTTCAAGCCTCACCCAGATCCAGACATAAGCCTGCATGGGTCATGGGATCGTTATGAACAACACCCACGGCAACAATGGAGACTATGCTAAGTCTCATTCCGCTGGATTTATTCTGCAGAAACACGGGGGCCAAATCGGCACTTTTTTTTTAAACAGGTGTGTGGCCACGCCCAAATGGCGTGTAGGCACTGCGACCAAGGAGATCTATTGTGCCATAGGCCACTTTTAGGGCAGCAGTACTTCTACTCTCCTTATGAAAGCTATAATTACGGCTGCGGAGGAGTTCCTAAGATCTTTTGGAGATATGATCTCTTTAAGGAAAAAGCTTCTCCTAGTTCTACACAGAGCTACACACTCACATAGTATGTGTTCTGCGGTTTCGTCCTCTTCTAGGCAGAGGCGGCAGGTGATATCCTCCGAAATTCTCATTTTGTTAAGGTGGTAGAGAAGTTGGCAGTGACCGGTAAGGAAGCTCACAAGTCTTCTTATGTCATTTCTGCCGTATTTTAGGACATCAACTGCCTGTCTTTGGAAGGGTTGTCAGCTCTTTTAGCCTGCCTGAGACCTTGGGAGTTATTCCAGTGGGAGATGCACATGTTGCGTTCCCAGATGTTTAGGGTAAGTTTGAAGGCGGAATCGGGTATCCCGCAGAAGGGTTCAGGTCCAGTGAACAACTCAGAGGAGCCCTTCCTAGCTAGCAGGTCTGCAGTTTCATTGCCGTCAACGCCTACATGACCCGGTACCCAAATTGATAGCAAATCGGCACTAAGTCTGAGGGAAGCATGTTTGCAACATATGTTCACGCCTCCATCCTATCAAGATGGGCGGACACAAGTAAACATGTAGCAACCCTATTATTCAGTATCAGAATTCCTGACAGAAACGACTGGAAAAACGAGCATGTTACTGTTAATGAGGAATTAGCCTTCTACACTGACGGTGTAGAGTTAACAGTTCGATTCGTTTAGAATCAACAACGAATGCAGTCTTTCAAGTCGAAACCCAGCCAGCCAGGCAACCGTAATAAGATTTAAACTTGTTAGAATCTGGAAACGATAACTAAACGAGGTATCACAACCCAATAAGCCTGTGCTGGGTACCAGGGCACATTTGGCTTGGATGTCACAGGGATGGACCGACTAAAATGTAATGAGAGCCGTGGCGTAAGTGGTTAGTGTGTCGGATCACTGCGCGTAAGGTTTCAGGTTCGAGTCCCAGAAAACACCGAAAAGTTTTTTCACGGTCCCACCTCTCGCGAACGTCTGACAAACATCCGAGAGTATTGTTGTCTCGAAAAAGCTTCTCAAACCAAATTGCCCTTCGGATACGGCACTAAACTGTAGGTCCCTTCCATTCGTGTGGAAAATATAATGCACACAACATGAGTGATTGTGAGAAGCTAGGCCCTGAGCTAGGCTAGCTAGAACTGTTGCGCCAAATATGTTTTTTTTTTTATTTAAAATAGCAGATACCCGGCGAGCGTTGCTGCGCCTGGCAAAAAAAAACTGTCCGACAGGCATCTGAGGCAACAACTGTCAGGCAGGCGCCTGAGGCCTTTACCAAACTTCACAGGAATACTTTCGGGCTAATACCGAAGATTGCCTGAAAATTTTAGATCAATAGGTTCAGTGGTTTCGGAGTCCATAGCATACAAACATGGTACACACATTTTTGGAAAACTTTCAGTTTTACCTGAATTTTCTAATTTTTCGGACAACTTTTCCAATTTCTCTTTCCGTAAAAACCTTATTCGGACTATTACGAACATTTTAAGTTCTCAAGTGATGCGATGATCAACGAACAGCATTTCATTTTTATTTATATACAGTAGATGTAATGCGAGGGTGAGAAGGCGACCTAAATCAAGAGCTATGAAGTCTCAAAATCGAAAACATTCTAAATGAGTTGGTTGGGCTAAAATAATCGCAGATCGCAGATCAGAATTGTCATTGTCGTCCTCACTGAGCACTGTCAAAGTTAGGCATATTTTCAAATGAGAACCAAGAGGAATTCTTTCGTGCATTACAATAATAAAGCGAACACAGACGTCGGAAACATAACCGCTTTCTGAAAAATTCCGCCTGACTTCTATGGACCCAAAATATTGATAGATTCCTTGTGATCACAATAGACCTTCGTTGCACAAAGTGTGTCCGTGTCTGGGTTCTGACCGCCATCCTAAGCGCCTAACCTTAGCCTACCTTGTGGTTTATACACAAAAAAAAAAAAAAAAAAACAAATATTCGGCGCAACAGCTCTTTAAAGTGCCAGGGCCTAGCTTCTCGCAACCACTCATGTTGTGTGCGTTATATTTTTCGCACGAATGGAAGGGACCTAGTTTAATGCCGACTCCGAACGGCGATTTGAGAAGCTTTTTCGTGACAACAATACTCTCGGATGTTTGTCAGACGCTCGCGAGAGGTGGAACCGTGAAAAAACTGTTTGGTGTTTTCTGGGATTCGAACTTGGAACCTCATGCGTAGTGATCCGACACACTAACCACTTACGCCACGGCGCCCACACAGACGAATACTTTTTAGCCGTAATGTGACCAAGATGTATTCAATTCCCGAGATCAAACATTCTTACTTAACCAAAACATGCAAGCTATATCTACGTTTTCCTTTCCAGTTCCCCGACTCGTGTGCACATTTATGTAGTCCTCACCCTCCCGTCATTGACTCTGTTCTGATTTCATTAGTCCACGACCAGACCATTCGCACGCTAGTTGCTAGACAGCGCCAACCTCTGCCACACAATCCTATTAAAAAAAATTTAGTTATTGCGACGAATATAGCGACTGACGACGACGACGATGGCGATGACGTCTGACTAACTGCAGCTGGTCTTATACAATGTTGCCAGGGGAATGGAGAAAAATCGATATTCTCTTCCCATTTGATGTTCGTTTTATGACTAAACGGTGGGGGGAATCGCCTTTGGTGTAGATTTCCTGCAATATCTAAAGAAATCTCACTTTGCATGTTCACATGGCCACCAGCAGATATAATGCAGTCTGCGTTCAATGCATTTCAATGTACAATTGTCGTTGTCTATAATTCTCATTCTATTTAAACAAAAAAAAAAAAAACAAAAAAAAAAAGATAAAAACTTTCCTTCACCCTCGCATTTCGACAGTCAGGAATTGAAAAATTAAGTATCAAACAAAGATGCGTTCTTCTCGTTCTCTGTCACTTGATGTGCTTCGTTCTTTATGTCCCCATATATATTCTTACTGACATTTGCGTCATTTTCTTTGACATTTCCTGGGTTTTAATCAATTTCAATGTTACTTGTCAACGTTACACAGTAAAAGAGAAAGAGATACATGGCGGAATGATGGATCTATCTCTGGGTGCCCCATAATAATGAATGTGTTGCATTAATGGGAGCAGCAAATCTCAGGACAATAAATGAAAATATTCGGAGCTCATTTCCCGTGGACAAGTATACTTATTTGTTTCATATTTATTGATACATCTGCTCTACTTATTGGTGCGAGTATAGAGTTGAAGGCTAGGGTTTTTTGAAAGATTTTAGCTTAGACAAAAAGATCTAAGAAGGCATTAATTATTGAAATTAAATGGACCAATATAGAATATTTGAGTAAAGGTATATTTGAATATGGAGCCTTATTTCATGTATGGGCAAGGCATCATAGTAAAGATAGTAAGCAAAGTAATGTTCAATGAATTTCATGGAAAAACCTTTCAAGTAGAATGAATCGATTACTCGATGTTTCCCATGCAATTTCAAAGTAAATACGGTAAACGTCTTTGATTAAAGCTACCGATTTCGTTTAACCTAAACCGATATACATATGTACACATGGACATGACGGTAATTACACATGGATAACCATTTTTACGGGCTCCACCACTTAGAACTCCTTAAAATCATATAACCCATTAATGGAGTGATATGAGGAGTACTCGCATAGGAAAGTATACCGTGAATATGAGGCACCAAGCTTTGTTATTTCACATCCCTCCACTCCATACTTTCTTCCCACTATAGATATAGATATATACCATGTGTATACGCTTAAATCCGCTTTATTCAAAGTACTTGCCCTCGCTAGGTTAGGTTAGGTATGTGGGCTGGCAGGGAGGGACGCTCTCTGCCACACTCAGGTCAGCGTTGACCCATTGCGGTACCCATGGGGGAAAAAGTAATCCCTTACCCAATGAAACTAAAAACTACTAACTCAGTCACTTACTTCATTTCTGCATACAAACCATCTTGATGATCAGTCACTTACTTCATTTCTGCATACAAACCATCCTGATGATTTGATGAAGTTCAACATCTTTTCCGTTGAAACGCCGGAGAGTTCCTCGAGATCCTGAAAGAAATATTTACCAAGGAACTTTTGCCTGGAGTGTTGAAGACTCGGACAGTGGCACAGGAAGTGGGTTGTGTCCACAAAAACTTCCTCGTCACCACAGCCTCTGCAGAGTTCCTCCTCCGTCAGGCGTAGTTTCTTTAAGTGGTACCGCAGAGTGTTGTGCCCCGTGATGATGCCCACGAGGGTGGAAAGGGATTTCCTATCTTTACGGATGATTCTCTCGGTCTTTGCTTTATCGAAAGATGGCCATAGCTTCCTAGTGATGGCGCAAGTTTCCATGGAGTTCCATCTTGTGTTCGCCTCCTCAGTGGCTTTATTCCCTGCAGCGAGCTTGAGTGTGCAAGGCGGGATACACACAGGGGGGTCAACTTGTTCTGTTGGGGCTGCTGAGCCGATTCTCGCCAGCTCGTCGGCTTTCTCATTGCCTGGGATACCCTCGTGTCCAGGAACCCAACAGAGCGATATCTTGTGCTGTGTTCCAAGAACCCTGAGCTCTTCTCGACAACACTTCACAAGCTTCGATTTAATTTCTATGGCAGTAATCGCTTTTATAGCTGCCTGGCTGTCGATAAAGATGGTGATACCTTCTGGCGGTATTGCCCTTACCGCAGACTCACGGGCGGCTGTTGCCACTGCTAAGACCTCCGCTTGGAAAACACTGCTGTGGTCTGGAAGCCGTATGGATTTTGATACACGTAGAGTGTCGGAGAAGATACCTGATCCTACACCAGTGCTCATTTTTGAACCATCTGTGTAGATGGCTATAGATTCGGCATTAGGTATATGACCGCTTTTCCAATCTTCCCTGTTAGGGTAGGCGGTAGAGAAAGGCCTTGTAAAGTCTAAATATGGCGTCATGTAATCCGTTACGGGCATGAGGCCAAAGTAATCGAGTAGGATCATCGAGTGACCTGTTCTGCTTGGTTTTCAGTTCGCTGATTCTCATAGCATTAATGGCTGCTGATGTTCGTATAAAGATGTCTAGTGGTAGCAGGTTGAGGATAGCCTCGAGTCCTGCGGTTAGGGTTGTCCTCATTGCACTGGTGATGCCAATGCACGCTAGTCTTTGAACTTTGGTGATTGCCTTTAAGTTGGTGGATTTGTTGACAGCTGGCCACCATACTAGATTGCCGTAAGTCAGTATGGGTCTAACTATAGCCGTATACATCCACAGTATGATTTTGGGGAGGGTCCCCGGGCTCTATATTTCATCTCCAATTGAGCTTTTTGTCAAGTACAAGGCCCAGGTATTTTGCGCTATCGGACAATCTGAGTAGGATACCATCAACAGAAGGTGAACTAAACTCCGGTATTTTCCTCTTATTCGTAAAAAGTAAAGAGTTCGGTTTTTTGGGGATTAACCTTTAGACCGCAGCTCCTGGCCTATATGCTAAGAATCGATGCGTATGCTTCGAGCTTTGAACCCTTAAGTTCGGTGGTTATATGTCGTTCCTCGAGCATGCTAACAATCCAGTTAATTACACTAATGTCGATGTCTAGGTTTCTTAGGGTTCTTTTAACCGCTTCAGTATTTACATTATTGAAGGCTCCTTCAATGTCCAAGAAAGCAGCTAGTGTGAACTCTTTATCCTTTTTTTTCTATAGAGCCGACAACATGATGTAGGGTAGTTTCCACACATTTACCTTTCGTGTATGCGTGTTGGGCTGGGGATAAGTCCCCCGGGCGTATTCTACTACGTATGTAGATGTCGAGCAATCTTTCAAAGGTTTTTAGGACGAAAGAGGTAAGACTTATTGGTCTGAAGTCCTTCGCGGTGGTTTGACTAGCCTTGCCCGCCTTGGGTATAAAAACCACCTTTACCTCCCTCCATGTTCTTGGTATGTGACAATGTTTAAGACTACTGGCAAATAGCTTTTTGAGAACTGGGATAATGATTGGTGCAGTTTTTTGCAGCATGATCGGTATAATCCCACCAAGTCCTGGGGATTTAAAGGGGGAGAACGATCTTATTGCCCACTCTATTCTGTCCTCTGTCACCAAATCCGCAGGCGGTTCCGATTCGCTGTGATTGTTGTTATTAGTACTGCCACATGGTACGGTAGTACACTCCGGGAAGTGCGTTTTAATAAGCAATTCCAGGGATTCCAAACAAGACTCGGTCCAGTTTCCTTCAGTGTTCTTTACGGAATCTAGAGTTTTCGATTCTCTGGAGAGGATTTTCCTCAATCTGGCCGTTTCTGTTGTACCCTTAATCTCGTCGCAAATGCGTTGCCACGACTGTCTTTTGGCATTTTGCGTTGCGCTCTTGAAGTTCCTCTGACTTTGTTTAGCTCCCAGTCCGAGTCAGCTCCAGTTGATTTCGCCAGGTTCAAGAGTTTCCTTGTCCCCAAAAAAAAAAAAACACAGCAAAAGACAGCCAACACCGACGAATTGGACAAAACGTCACAGTGGGCAGCTATAACTTCGAGGTAGTAAGGGACTTTGTCTACCTTGGCTCTGCTATAAACTCGAAAAACAAGATGAGCGCCGAAATCAAGCGAAGAATAACTCTTGCCAATCGCTGTTTTTTTGGGCTTATAAGGCAATTCAACAGTAAAGCCCTATCTCGAACAACTAAGGAGACTCTATATAAGACCTTGATCATCCCAGTCCTGCTTTACGGCGCTGAAACATGGACTTTATTAAAAGAGGATGAAGATATCCTTGGTCGCTTCGAGAGAAAAATTCTTAGTAAGATTTTCGGTCCCGTTTGCGTTGACGGGTTTTGGAGGAGAAGATTCAATCACGAACTATACGAGCTGTACAGCGACATCGACCTAGTCAAAAAACTGTGTATTGGACGTCTGAGATGGTTAGGACATGTAGAGCGAATGGACACCAACGCTCCGGCCCGCAGAGTCTTCGAATCTAACCCAGAGGGACGACGCAGTAGAGGGAATCATCGCCGTAGGTGGCGCGCACAAGTTCAAGGGGACCTCGACCAACTTGGAGTGCGCAACTGGAGGCAATTAGCTAAAGACCGAGCTAAATTACTTACTTACTTATGTCCTGTATCCCCTTGTGGGTCCTAGGGCCTCTACTACGCCTACGCGCCATCGTGTACGGTTTCTGGCAATGTGTCTGAGTTCTCCCCAACTTTTCCCTAACTGCCGTGCCTCCTTCTCGACTGTTCTGCGCCATGTTTTCCGCGGACCGCCAGGTCTTCTGCCATCCTTAGTTAGAGGGTTCCATTGCATAGCATGGTTCGCTATGGAGCTGTCACCCTTTCGGAACGTGTGACCAATCCACTGCCACTTCCGCCGTTGGATAGTTGTGCCTACTGGTTCCTGACCCATTCTCTCGTAAAGGTGTTCGTTAGAGATACGATTGGGCCAGAAAATCCTGAAGATATTGCGCAGACACCTATTAACGAACGTTTGCAGCTTTCTGGTGATAGTAGTGGTCACTCTCCACGTGCTGCAACCATATAGCAGCACGGATTCAACGTTGGAGCGGAACAGTCTTATTTTGGTGCTCAAACTGATTGCATTGCTTCGCCATATTTTGGACAACATCCCGAACGCGGACTTTGCTTTGGCGATCCTGTTGGCTATATCCAGTTCGGTTCCACCATCGGTCGAGACAATACTCCCAAGATACTGGAAATCCTCTACTCTCTCTACCGGTTGTCCAGCAATGCATATTTGAGCCGATGAGTTAGTTCCAAGGCTGATGATTTTAGTTTTTGTCGTATTAATTTTCAGCCCGACGACACCTGCCTCCCTCTCCACATCTGCTGTCATTTGGTGGAGGTCCATAATTCTGTGGGAGAGTAAGCATACATCGTCTGCGTAGTCAAGATGCTTCAGTTGAGATGTAAGAGTCCATCGAATTCCTCCGTTTCCCGTCGACAAAGCTGCATGAAGCACATCGCTAATCACCAATAGGAATAATATTGGTGAAAGGATACAGCCTTGTCTTACCCCACTTTGGATCTCAAATTCCTCAGACAACCTTCCCCTGTGCAGAACGTGACATTTGGAGCCTTCATATGTAGCTTTGATAATAGCAATTAGTTTATCGGGAATGCCTCTCCTGCGTAAGGCACGCCAAATAAACTCCCTGTTGACACTATCGAACGCCTTCTCAAAATCGATGAACAGCAGGTGCAGTGGCGATCGATATTCAACACACTGTTCGATGATAATCCGCAGGGTGTTGATGTGGTCGGCACAGGAGGATCCAGAGCGGAAACCTGCTTGTTCGGCATCGAGTGTGTCTTCGAGATGTTGTTTGATTCGCTCAAGGATGATTTTAGCTATTATCTTAGCTACAGCAGGCAGCACGCAGATACCCCTCCAGTTTCCGCACTCCATTAAATTTCCTTTCTTAGGAAGCTTGACGATCATTCCCTTTTTCCACTCGTTAGGAAATCTCTCAGCTTCCCAAGCTCTATCTATAAGTGGAAGCAGAAGCTCAGCCGATGTTGTTGGCGTTGCTCGTAAGAGCTCTGCTGGAATACCGCCAAGTCCTACCGCCTTGTTGGTTTTGAGTGCCTTGATCGCGGTAATGATCTCATCTTTACTGGGAGTCGTGGTGCGTATTCGGGAACTTCTCACCTCGGGCATCTCAGTCTGATTTGGGAGCATATCGCTAGCGAATACACGGTTCAAAACCGTAGCAAAAAGCTCTTTCCATCTCTTGAGCTGGTCCTCATCCGAAATGAGCAAGGAGCCGTCTAGGCTTTTCACTAGGTATTGGCTGGAGCTGCGACCACCTGTCAGCTCTTTCGTGATTCTGTAGACAGTCCTGCTGTCGCACCTCCGTGCAGCTTCTTCTGCTTCTGTAGCCAGCGCGTTGATGTAGTTGCGCTTGTCACGTCGTACGCTACGCTGAACTTCTCTCATCTTCATGCGATATAGGGACTCTAGCTCGCTTCTCCCTGCTGCTGGGGTAGCTGCAACGCGAGCTTTTAGCTGTTTTCGTTCGTCAATCCGTCTCCAGGTATCCTCGGAAAGCCACGCCCTATGTCTTCCCTGCGATCGACCGACAATTCTTTCAGCACCAGATGTAAAAACATTTTTCACAGCACACCAATGGTCTTGGATGGTTGCGGGCATTGAGCTGCTGATTGCTTCCACACCTTGCGAAAAGTGCTCCCTTAATTGTTGGCGCACTGAGGGATCACTAAGTCTATCGATGTTGAACCTGGGCATTCTTGTGTTGTCGTGGGATCTTCGAACTGCAGCAGTGCGTAGTTGGAGAGTAGCTATCATAAGATGGTGATCACGTACTATCCCCACATCTGCCCCTCGTCTGTTTCGGACGTCCAGGAGACTGCTTCTAAAGCGGCGGCTGATAGCAAAATGGTCAATTTGGTTGGAGGGTGCTTGCCTGTCATTGGAAACCCAGCTGACTTTGTGGCAGGTCTTGTGCTCAAACATGGTGCCACCTATCACAAGGCGGTTGGCATTGCAGAAATCCACAAACCTTTCGCCGTTGTCATTGCGGTTGCCTAGTCCATGCTTCCCGATTACATGCTTGTGCCCTTCGTTGTCGCTGCCTACCTTGGCATTCAAATCCCCTATCACTATGACAATGTGTCCATTTGGTGTTGTGTTGAAGACGGCGCTTAAGAGATTGTAGAAGCTCTCCTTTTCGTCCTCGAACTATTCGTTGGGGCGTAACACTGTATGATGGTGACGCGTCGTACTCTAGTCCGGAATCTGGCCGTCAAAATCCTATCACCATGAGGCTGCCAGGAAATCAGGCCCTTGCGTGCTGTTGTTGTTAGCAGTAGTCCGACTCCATATTCCCGCGGACTTCCGGATGGTCTTCCAGAATAGAGTAGTACAGTGTTACGCGTTGGAGACTGGTACTCGCCCGCTTCTAACCATCTTACTTCACTTACCCCCAAAATGTCCAGTTTATGTCGCATGAATTCCTTTTCCAGTTGGAGGAATCTGGCATTGTAAGGACCTTCTCTTCCCGAGTCGAGGAGCGTCTTTACATTCCAGAAACCTATCTTTGTCCGGGTACAATAGCCAAAAGTCGTCAACATGTGATCAGTCCTTATCCGAGGCATAGTGTCGGTTTCAGTAGCGAGCTGGTTTCAGTAACGCAGGTTGCTGGCCCACGTTACCTAGCCTAGAATCAAGGCCCTAGACAACCCGCACTTACAATTTTGGCCTATACGTATAAGGGTTTATACGTATAGTTGCCCGGGGACCACCACTAGGAGGTAAAGTAAGCACTTCATCACGAACTTGTTTGTTGCGCTACTGGCCCAAGCCAAGTTTTGGGCAGTCAGTAGTTTCCCGATCAATCGCAATGCAGGTCCCCGAGCTAAATGGAGAGGCTTGTTGGTTGAGGCCCAGGTTCACCCCGAACTGTAGCGCCACCTAAGTAAGTAAGTAAGAGTTTCCTTGTTTCTCTTCTTATTCTGGCTAGTTCTTTGGTCCACCATGGGGGGTGAGACTTTTGTCTTAGGTTTAGATACGGGACATGCCTTCCGGAAAGCCTCTTTGAAGACAGCAGTGATTTCCTCGGCTTTTCGGTCAATGTCCGCTGGGTCATGTAAGTAACATTCTTGTAGTAAATTCGAGTTCCTCCGCACCTAGTAACTGAAGGTAGTCCAGTCGGTCTTCCTTGGGTTTCTATGGGGTTTGGGAAAGTCGCATCTATCATTAACATTAAATTCAATAAATCTGTGATCGGAATAGGATTCTATCCCCAAAGTATTCCAATTGTCTATAGAGAGGGTATTTGAGTTACTTGCCTGTTTCTAAGTACGAAAGTGGGTTCAGAACCCCTATTGGCTACTTAAAGATTATGTTCGATAATAAATTCGAAAATCAACTCACCGCGTGGGTTTGTATCACCACTGCCCCATTGCGCGTGGTGTGCATTCGCATCGCAGCCTAGTAGTAGGTCCCATCTCTCGATTTCCGCTTTCCTGGTTAAGGCGCGGGTGAGTTCGGATGGCGGTCCATCATTTCCGTCGTAAGGCATGTACACCCTCGCTAGCTACACATTATTCCGATCTCTCGGGCAATTTGTGGATACCACGTCAAAAAAATTCGTCCTCTTTCGAGTCAAACCACTCATCAAGCCATTTTTGGTAAGAATCGAAATGCTGGTCAGCGAGCGTGTGGCCCATCGACGAAAACAGGTGATAATCGGAATGGGCCAGATTTGGTGAATTAGCGGGATGTGGTAGCACCTCCCAGTTGAGTGTCTCTAAGTAGTTGCGGACCATTTTTGACGTGTGCGATGGTGCGTTGTCGTGGAGGATAATCAGCTGGTCATGTTTTTTTTTAATAATCCGACCTTTTTTTACACAGAGCACGGTGCAATTTGATCAGTTATTGATGGTAGCGGTGGGCATTGACAGTTTCACCAGGTTTCAACATATCATAGTAGACGATACCCTGCTGATCCCACCAAACACACAGCATCGTCTTCCGTCAGACGAAACCAATCTCTGCACGTTGTTTCCGATAAAACACTGCCCACCATAGGCCTCAACAATCATTCGATGCGATTCGGCAGCAGATTTCTTCAAATTGAATCAGAAAAACAGAGCTTCTCGCATATGCTCTTTTTCTGGTAAAAAATAAACTAGACATGATTACCAAAGGAAAAATGTATGTTGTTGTATGAAACTGCTGACGATTTGCATTGATTAATGTGACAGATGTCAATTATGGCGTGTCCATGGTAGCTTAATACGCTCACTAACGCCATCTATGAGCAAACAGCGGATTTAAGCTTATACGACGGTGAAAGGACCGACAAATGCGGTCGTTATAAGCGGACGTTGTAATAAGCGAAGTCGTACTAAACGACTTTCACTGTACATATTTGGCGCAACAGCTCATTAAGTGCCTAGGCCTAGCTTATTGCAACCACTCGTATCGTGTGCGTTATATTTTCCGCACGGATGAAAAGGACATACAGTCTTGTGCCATATCCGAGAGGTAATTTTTATTTTGTTTTCGAGAAGCTTTCTTGTGTCAACAGTACTCTCGGATGTTTGCCTAACGTTTGCGAGGTGGGACCACGAAAAAAACGTTTATTTTTTTTTTTCTGAAATTCGAACATTGAACCTCACGCGCAGTAGTCCGACACACTAACTACTGCGTCACGGTGCTAACTCCACTATAGGTATAGGTGCAAGTAAGAATACTTACTTACTTAATGGGCTCCCGACCCATGTAGTCTCTGCCTGAGACACCGCACTCATCCATATTCGTCGATCCCGGGCACGCTGCTTCCAGTTACTCAGACCAGTTTTCTGGCATCTGCGATTACTTAGTCTTTATACTGGATGTGGTTGTCGTCATCTCAAACCTGGTGGCTGTGATTCGAAGATTCTATTGGCTGGAGCATTGTCGTCCATTCGCTCGATGTGGCCGAGCCAATGCTGTATCTTATGTATCTTAGCTTTTTGAACTACATCCATATCTTGGTACAGCTCATAGAGCTCACGGTTAAATCTCCTCCTCCATTCGCGCTCCTCGCATACGAGACCTAATATCCGACGAAGTATTTTTCTCTCGAAAGAGTTCGGTATTAGCTCAGCTTTCTTACTTATCGTCCAGCACTCGGCACCATATAGCAGAACTGGTAAGATTAGCATTAATTTAGTCCGTCGAGTTAGAAGTTTTGAGGCCAGTTGTTTTGCTAAACCGAAGTAGCAGCGATGATGATGTCGTTTGTGCGATTAATATTTACTTCAATGTAAGTGAATTCCTTGACCACCGAACTTAAAGTAAAGGTCGTCAACAGTGACATTCTGTCCTACGTTTCGGACAGATAGATTTCTGTTTGTTGATAACATATACTTGGTTCTGTCCTTATTTACTACAAGACCAACTCGTTTCGCCTGATCTTCAATTGTCGTATATGCCTCTATGATGCTGAAATCTCCCGATGATGTCAATATCATCTGCGTACCCCAGCAACTGGGGGGACTTGGGGAAGATAGGGCCTTTCGTCTTAACACCTGCTCTGCGGACTATCTGTTTCAGCACGAGATTGAAGAAATCACATGACAGCTCGTCTCCTTGCCAAGTTCGGATTAGTGCGGACGAGTTATTTCCAAAGAAGGCTGCAGAGATAGTAGTAGAATCGTAGTCGGTGCTGAGGATATGGAAGAAACACTTCTGCAGACTGTTAAACGGCAACGATGACCAATATTCCGCTGTCAGGCTGAATGAGCCATTCTACAGTGACGATGATAGTCAAGATTCTCGTCAATTCGATCAGAGTGAGGTGAGGATAGCGATATCTAAACTTAAATCCAACAAAGCAGCTGGAGCCGAAGGCCTTGCCGCCGAACTTTTTAAGGCAGAAGGAGATGAGTTGGTAATATGCAAGCACAAGCTCATCTGTAAAATCTGGTCGGACGAAATTATGCCCCATCAATAAAAACTTAGCATCGTTGGGTTGATAATGAAGAAAGGAGACCCTCTAAACTGTGCCAACTACAGAGGTGTAAATCTTCTGAACATCGCATATAAGATCCTTTCTGCCGTATTTTGTAAACTCTTTAAACCGATCGTCCGCCATTGGCCAAATATTCATATTACGGCAGATCTTGGAAAAAACCTATGAATATAAAATCGATACGCACCAACTCTTCATCGATTTCAAAGTTGCCTATGATAGCGTGTATAGAGACGAGTTATACAGAGCCACGTCTAGTCTCGGAATCCCTGCCAAGCTCGTCTGTCTGTGCAGGAGAACGCTCGCTGCTCCATCGAGGTCGGAAAGAACATCACCGAACCGTTCGATGTAAGAAAAAGTCTTTGACAAGGTGACGCGCTGTCATGCGATCTCTTTAACATAATACTTGAAATAATTGTACGAAACTCACAAACCAACACCGGATGTATAATTGTTTACAATTCTGTACAACTATTCGCTTACGCCGATGACATTGACATAATCGGAAGAACTCAGCGGGCCGTCAGTGGGGCATTTGCGAGTATTGAGATCGAGGCAGCAAAGATGCGTTTAGCAGTCAATGAAAGCAAAAAAAAATATATGCTGTCTACAAAAAAGGGCACCCAACTTCGGCGTCTTGGAAAAGGACTTTGTCTACCCAGACTCTATGGTGAGCTCCGCAAATGACATCAGTGGGGAGATCAAACGAAGAATTACTCATGCCAACCGGTGTTTTTATGGGCTAAGAAGGCAATTGAGTAACAAAGGTATCTATCTCGAACTACAAAGGTAACTCTGTATAAGACACTAATCACCCCAGTCGCGCTGTGTGGCGTAGAGGCATGGGCTTTGTCAAAATCGGATGAGGATGAGGACTTGGTTACTTTGGGAGATAAGTTCTTCGAGTGATCTCTCCCGTCTGCAGAGATAGCGAATGGAGGAGAAGGTACATTGCCGAACTATACGGCCTATACTATAGATGCTATACATCGACATAGCCAGAAGAGTTCACATACAGGGACTTAGATTCTTGGGTCATGTAGAGCATATGGTGCCCAATGTTCCACTCGGAACATTCGAATCCACCCTGGATGGACGGCGCAGTAAAGGACAACCTCGCGGTAGGTGGCGCAAACGACGATGAATGCTATCATATGCGGCCTTAAAGTTTATAAGTTGGTGGTGAGTTTCGTTTCGAAATTCGTTGATCTTTTCTTTTCTCAGTGTGAAAATTTGGTTTATCGCAGATCTGCAGGGCCGGAAGCCACACTGGTACGTGCCGATTATTGTGTTGCATAAGGAGTTAAGATGTTCAAACAGGACGTTAGATAAGATCTTGTACGCGATATTTAGCAGGGATATGCTTCGGTAATTGTTGCAAGATATTAAGAAGGGGCTTAGAGCTAATACTCCAGTCATCGGGCATGATTTCGCCCACCCATACTAGGGCGATGATTTGGTGCATACCCCCAACCAACTAGCTAACCAAATATAAAAAAAAATTGTATGTTTAGTAAAGTAAATTTGTGAAGTGACGAAGCATGTTTACATTTAGTTTTTAGCAATCCTGAAGCTCAAACCTAGCCACAGAAATAGTTCGTTCTCAATAAGAGACCATCGCCAAATTTATGAACAAAATTAATTCTTCCTCAGGACATATGAAATTAATTTTATTGAAGTGATAAACTTTATGTCCCATCATTTCAAAAACAACATGATGTGGATATACCTCCCTGTCCGCCGCAGAATAAAATATTCGAGGCAAATGTATTTCGAATAACAAAGACCAATAAAACACAAATTCCTCGCAGTCTTATGTATAATAAGAAATTTTTAAATCCACAACCACCAGCAGACGAGGCAAATGTATCCAAATTCCTTAAGTTTTCTAATACCGAAACCCCAACCATTCACTGGGAAACGCAAAAATAGACTCTTTTTCTGTGTGCACACACAGTGACTGTGCAGAAATACACCAAAAATATGGTATACTCCTCCAGAAATATTAAAATATTTTTTTTTGAATTCTTTGCTCCCCCAATCGTCGCGTGTGTCGTCATTTGTTCTATATTCGCCAATCATAACGCGATTTTATGTTGCTGTGTGTTATTTTGAAATACGAACCGCGCCGACCGCCGCGCGTCCAAATCATACTCGATCAACGCCAAAAACTAATCTGAGGTAACCACACTGTTTTGATTGCCGCGTGTTGTGCTCTTATCTCAAGTCTTGCGCTTCGTCTGCTTGTGTCTATCTTGTGACCGAATTTGGGGAATATCCCAGATAATGAGCAGTTAGGTCGGTGTATAAATAGATTTAAAAAAAAAATCCCTTTTCGCATAATTTTTCCACACCGATGCGTTTCCAGTTCACATGTTTAGCCTGTCGATGGGTGGGCAAAGACTCACCCATCCCCCTCACTTTTCATTGTGAGTTTGATGGCGACAAGAGTCGATTCGCCAAACACCAGAGCGTTTAATCGCTTGTTCTACTTTTTCTCAACAGCCGCGCTGGCTACAACAAACTTCCCAGGTACAACTTCATATTCATGTCATCGGTGATGTAATTAAAGCGGCGGAGACCGGTTTATTTATACACACTGGCGATGCACTGAATATTAAGACCATAGTCATGGCTCCCACATCTCATATACATATAGTCGGCGGCGCGTCGGAGGTGACGGCAGTTTTTCAAACGCCTCTGCCTTGCTCCTCTGCCCTGATATGAGAGAGTAGCTATTTATAATTCCAGATAGCTGATGGGTGGTAGTGGAAGACGCACGTCATTACCTACTTAATCACAGCCCAGACTGTCAGCATGGGCCAATGCATCCATCGCAGCAGACGGTTGAATATTCAGTCATCAGCATGAACACTGAGATTGGGCGACGACGACGCTAAGCTGGGAAGTGTGTGGTGTTGTCGGCAAAATAAAAGCCACGCACATCAGCGAACAAGTCAAACGCAACGCGTAATAAAATCAAAACAAAGAAGTGGGTAAAAACGGGCTGCATCACATCGCGAACTCTGTTGTGCGTTAGACAGTCTGTGGAGTACCTACACGTCGGGCAAATCGGGATGTCACACACCCTTACACTTAATAATTCAGCTCCAGGAATAAACATTTGCATCGGCGGCGGTCCTTGGATTCGGATAAACTCCGAGTCTCTGTTTTAATGGTTGTCTCGCAATGTTAATTAATAAAAAATAAAAATAAAAAATTGCAAAAAATGTGATCGCGGATTCACGTGACTTCTTAAATTTTACTTAACAACATGAAGTGCAATTATTTTCAATGGTTTAAGGCTGGAATGGAGGGGGAGATGCTTTTGGAGAGCCATCTTTTGATGTGTGACATGTACGAAGTGAATTTGTATACACTGAAGAGTGGGTAGTTTATTTTCGAATAAAAAATCAGCTGAAACGCAGACATTTTAGACTCCGGACTTGGAAATCTCTTCAGTTTTGTCGTATCAACTCTAGTTTCGCATTCGTCCATTAATTTGAATATCCATCTGAAATGACTATCTTATGGTTATTTAATAATTTTTCCCCATTTTTGCCCCTCTGGCAGCTGTCGTTCCCGTTGTAAGGTGCGGGCAACTTAACTGGGATGGGCAGATGGGGTTACTTAAATAGGTATTCCCATCCATACAAACCAGTCACGTCTAATAAAGTGCAAACCCCAAGATGACAAGGAGACATAAACTGGGCTCGGATATTGCCATACCTGCCAAACCAGGGCATCTTTGCAGCCAGGTCTGTAGGGTGTCAGTATGCAAGCGTCTAGTGGTCGGCCTATTCCGCTCGGCAGCCGACTGGGTATAGCCCGAAATGGCTACGAGTTTCCTGTCAATGGTTCCGCGAGTCAAGGGGTGAGCGCTCTATGCACCGATAAGGGCACAGATGGATTCTCTAAATTTCGATAACGGCATCGACTTAGGATTGGTACATACATTCCAGGAAACTGTAGGGCGGATGAACTCGCTAGACAGGGTACTACTCTAAGGATTCTGCCAGATAGGCAAGCCCTGGGTATGCCCCTCGCTACATGTAAGCATCTACTGAAGCTGAACGCTATTAGCAAGACCAACCTTAGGTGGGATAGTGGCTCTACGTGTCACATTTCGACGCAGATCTGGCCTAAGCTGGTCCAGAAACGTAGTGCCGAGTTGGTTAAACTAAAGCGATTACAGATCAGCTGCGTTATCAGTGTCATCACCGGACACTGTCTAATCGGCCAACATGCCAAAAGACTTGGCCTCTTTTCCAATGACTTCTGCAGGAGCTGTAGGGACGAGGAGGAGGAGGAAACCATTCTTCACTTCCTATGCACATGTCCTGCTCTATCACGCAAAAGAATGCTCCATCTAGGAGCTCCCTTCCTTGACGACCTCAGCGATTTGGCGTCCTTAGACGTCACGAACATCCATCGCTTTATCAAAAGCTCCGGTTGGTTTTATTAGTCCCTGAGTGGTCTAATGGTAGATCCTTGGCATCACAATGGACTTTTACTGGTCCAAGTGTGTCTGCATCGTGTTGCAGACAGCCAATCTAACCTAACCTAACCTTGGATTGGTACATGGAACGTCTCATTGCTCATAGGAAGGGTGCTTGTTGGGATGGCTGTTAAAAGTCGACTAGATCGCGTCTCTTCAAAAAAGCAGAGAGGCTCTAAAACTGTGGATCTTTCGGATGGGTGGAAGTTCTCTCTGTCAGGAGTTGCACCCTCAATGTCTGCTCAGGCGGCAGTGGGGATACTCACAAGTCCCTGGTTGACAGACAAAGTATTGAAGTATACCATTAGGATGGAGAGTTGCGATCTTAAGACTTAAGCTTTCTTAGATGAAGTTAATGCTACACTTGAAAAGGTTACGGATATGTATTCTTTTGTCCTGATGGGTGACTTTAATGGTCACGTGGGTGTAGATGTTATGACTTGGGGGAGTGTGATTGGGAGGAACGGTGATCCTGACCAAAACGCGAACGGAGAGCAGTTGTTGGATTTTTGCTGTGAAAATGCTTTATCCATCATGATACTATCTTTCCGCACAAAGTCATTCACAAATACATGGTACCTTCAGTCTCTAGCAGAAATCGCTGTTAGATTTCTTTGTGGTGCCATCGTGTCTAAAGAGAATGGTTTGTGATGTTCGAATATTGAGAGGGGCCGAACTGTCAACTGATCACCATTTAGTGATGTGCAAATTGTATCTTAGCGATAGAGTGCCTACCCAACCAAAGCGCAAATCAAGGATGGTTACACGC
Source organism: Brachypalpus laphriformis (assembly GCA_945910035.1). NCBI lineage: Eukaryota > Metazoa > Arthropoda > Insecta > Diptera > Syrphidae > Brachypalpus > Brachypalpus laphriformis. Next base: position 110,046,212 of record OX246753.1, on the reverse strand, counting down.
ATACGATGGGAGAGGTTACAGAACGATGAGATACGGGATATATTTGCACGGCAAATATCTGCAAGGTTTGAACGAATTCCAAATGTTGAAGAAGAATAGGAAAGTAGGGCGGAGATGGTAGATGAAGTCGCTAAAAGTTGGCAAATCTGCCGGTGTGGATGAAATCTGACCAGAAATGCTCAATGGTAAAGAGGGAGTCATTAAAGTGGCCTGGGAATAGGGTGAAACACCTAGTGATTGGCAAATTGACGTGATTGTTCCTCTTTTTAAAAAAATGGGACAAAAGAGATTGCACCAACTATAGGGGTATATCTCCCTTCTCCAGGTCTCCTTGGAAAAGTATTTGCGAAGGTGTTAGAAACGTGTTCCAGAGCTGTGGGATGCGGTTTCTGTCCCAGTAGAAGCACAACCGACCAGTTCCACTCTCAGAATGGTTTTTGAAAAGGCCTGGGAGTGCGCTAAACCTGTATACACCTGTTTTGTGGATTTGGAGAAAGCATATACAGAATAGGGCGAAACTCTGGAGTGTTCTGGAGGAGTATGGAATTCAGTTTTAATATACACACTGTAGAAACTGTGTTCGGATAAACGGCGTTAAACCAATACCTTTTACTGTGGGCGTTGGACTCCGCCAAGGGTGCGTTTTGTCACCTGTTCTCTTCATTGTATATATGGACTGTGTGTTACAGCGCAGCCGTGGCGGAGGATGTTTTAAAGTGGGAGACTTAAGGGTTATCTGTTCTTTGCGGATGATTTGGTCATCCTTGGATTCTCTCAAACCGAACTTCAGCACACACTCGAAATGTTTTTAGCCGATTGTTTTGATGCTGGAATGAAGATCAACCTGAACAAATCGGAAGTAATAGTCGTTTCGAGAGCGCCCATTCAGTGCACTCTGCATGTTAGTGGAGTCCCACTGAAGCAGGTGGATAAGTTAAAGTACCTCGGGGTCTTATTCGCGAGTGATGGAAAGAGCAATGCCGAGTTATCCTGTAGAATTGGTCAGGCTGGATCTATTTTGAGAGAGCTTGGTCAATCTGTTATAAGAAAGGCCGAACTTAGTGTTCAAGCTAAACTATTGGTTTTTAAGTCGGTGTATGTTCCAACTCTTACCTATGGCCATCTCGTTTGGGTAGTGACCGAAGGAATAAGATCGCAGATTCAAGCTGCCGAAATAGAGTTCCTTCGCAGTATTGTTGGAATAACTCGTACGGGTCGAGTGCGCAACACCAAATATATGCTTCGATGGCTTGGTCACGTATTGCGTATGCCCCCAGGGGTTAAACATAATAATCAAACGCATTACGTACCGAAACGAACTACTGGGGTACTTTTTCGCGAAAATCTCGCCGTCAAGGATGATATGCTGCTAACATCTTTAAGATCTAAAAGTGATGTTGATGTGGCAGCCTGCCAACTAAATGACTTCCTAATCTCTTCCTTCAGGAGTAGCTGTGTCCCGAAAAATGACAATACAGGCAAACGGAGCATACCGTGGTGGAATGACCAGCTAGAGATACTCCGCAAAAGGGTGAGAAAACTTTTCAACACCGCAAAACGCTATAAAAATTGGGACGAATAGGTATAGGTCCGCTTTGACTAAATTCAACATAGAGTTGAGGAAATCCAAGAGAACAGCATGGAGAAAGAACTGCGAAAATATCGAGTCCCTTCCAGTAGCAGCCCGTCTCCAAAAGGCTCTCGCAAAGGATCATTCCAATGGGGTGGGATTGCTCATCAAACCTGATGGCACCTACACCGCCAGTCGAAGGGAAACTCTGCTCGAGGTTCACTTCCCTGGCTCAACAATTCTAAGCGACCACGTACCTGTTGCTCCTGAAGGCTCCACATGTGGCACCTCCAGAAGAGTCAAAAGCTTGTCTGGAAATCTGTTCAGTCAAGAAAAAATTAAATGGGCAATCCGTTCATTTAAACCCTTTAAGGCACCTGGCAGTGATGGTATTTTTCCAGCACTCATACAGAAAGCTCTGGATTACATCTTGCCTGCCTTGGTAGCTCTATTTAGAACAAGCTTCAACCTGGGATACATTTCATTAACTTAGCGTGAAGTAAATGTGGTGTTTATCCCTAAGCTAGGTAACAAATCCAGCGAGCTACCCAAATCCTACCGTCCATTCAGCTTGACATCGTTTTTCTTGAAAACCATGGAAAGACTGCTAGACTTACATATTAGAGGCATTCTTGAAAAGACTATACCTCTGCACTCTAGTCAATTTGCATACAGGAAAGGTCGATCTACGGAAGGCGCCCTTCACTATCTCGTCACAGAGATTAAAGCTGCCTACCGCTCCAAAGAAATCGCCCTTTGTGCATTCCTTGACATAGAAGGTGCTTTTGATAACGCTGGTTATGAATCCATCACTAGTGCTATGAGTCGCAGGGGAATAGACGAACCTACTACCAGATGGGTTAGGAACATGCTCGATAGCCGCATAATAACATCTTCGTCTGGAGAGGTCTCTGTGGCGGTCTCCGCGGCCAAAGGCTGCCCCCAAGGCGGCGTCCTCTCGCCTCTCTTATGGTCACTCGTGGCGGATGACTTATTGAACACACTTAATAGTTCAGGTTTCACAACCATAGGCTATGCAGATGATCTGGTGATCATCAGTAAGGGCAAACATGAAGACAATGTGTGTCAACTCATGCATAATGCACTCCTTGTAGTCTCGGACTGGTGTGCTAGGGAGGGCCTATCGATTAACCCCAGCAAGGCAGTCGTTGTACCGTTTACAAGAAAAAGAACGCCGAATATTGGCTCAGTGACTCTAAACGGCACAACGATCAATTTCTCCGATGAGGTCAAATATCTAGGAATTGTCCTGAATAAGAAGCTTAACTAGAACTCCCATATTAAGCATAAAATTGCCAAGGCGACTACTGCCTTGTGGGCCTGTCGCCGTATGTACGGCAAGACCTGGGGCCTGTCTCCAAAGGTCATTTTCTGGTTATACACCACGGTTGTAAGACCCATTCTGACATACGCGTCCGTAGTCTGGTGGACGAAAACCAAAGAGGTCACAACCATTAATAAACTCACAAAACTTCAAAGACTTACTTGCCTCGGCATCATAGGTACTATGCACACTTGTCCCACAACAGCCATTGAAGCCATAATCGGACTTACTCCGTTACATATATTTATAAAAAAAGTGGCAATCCGCAGTGCAGTTAGTCTTAGAAAATCAGATGCTAATAGCACACGGGATTACGTGGATCTCATGGAGCTATTGTCCGACTTCCCCGAGCTGGACATGCTCAGCACGGTCTCCGACTTTACGCCTAAATCACTCTACTTTGGTAGAAGATTTGAGATTGTGATCCCAAGCCGTGATATATGGAATAATGGCGGACCGTCGCTTGATCCAAAAGGTAATAGTGTGGTACACCGATGGATCAAAAATGGATTCAGGAGTTGGCGCCGGTGTGTATGGACCCAACCATAAAATTTCGAAATCACTCGGAAAGAGTCCTAGTGTTTTCCAGGCCGAGCTTTACGCTATTGAAACTTGTGCTTACATTAACCTGCACTCAGGCATCAAAGGTGCCTCTATCCATATACTCACCGATAGCCAAGCGGCGCTCAAAGCATTGATCTCCCATTTGATCAGTTCAAAATTAATTCTAAGCTGCAAAACACAGCTTACAAAGCTGTGTCGACAGCTTACAAAATCGACACAATAAAGTAAAATTGTGGTGGGTACCGGGTCATGTAGGCGTTGACGGCAATGAAACTGCAGATCTGCTAGCTAGGAAGGGCTCCTCTGAGTTGTTCACTGGACCTGAACCCTTCGGCGGGATACCCGATTCCGCCTTCAAACTTACCCTAAACATTTGGGAACGCAACATGTGCATCTCCCACTGGAATAACTCCCAAGGTCTCAGGCAGGCTAAAAAAGCTGTCCAACCCTTCCAAAGACAAGCAGTTGATATCCTAAAATACGGCAGAAATGACATAAGAAGACTTGTGAGCTTCCTTACCGGTCACTGCCAACTTCTCTACCACCTTAACAAAATGAGGTTTTCGGAGGATATCACCTGCCGCCTCCGCCTAGAAGAGGACGAAACCGCAGAACACAGCGTCGGATCACTACGCATGAGGTTACAAGTTCGAATCCCAGAAAACACCAAAAAGTTTTTTCACAGTCCCACCTCTCGCGAGCGTCTGACAAACATCCGAGAGTACCGTTGTCATGAAAAAGCTTCTCAAATCGCCGTTCGGAGTCGGCATTAAACGGTAGGTCCCTTCCATTCGTGTGAAAAATAAAACGCACACAACATGAATGGTTGCGAGAAGCTAGGCCCTGGCACTTTAAAGAGCTGTTGCGCCAAATATTTGTATTTTTTTTTTGCAGAACACATACTATGTGAGTGTGTAGCTCTGTGTAGCACTAGGAGAAGCTTTTTCCTTAAAGAGATCGTATCTCCAAAAGATCTAAGGAACTCCTCCGCAGCCGTAATTATAGCTTTCATAAAGAGAGTAGAAGTACTGCTGCCCTAAAAGTGGCCTATGGCACAATAGATCTCCTTGGTCGCAGTGCCTACACGCCATTTGGGCGTGGCCACACACCTGTTTAAAAAATGCCCCCAGACCGGCTTCCAAGACGTGCCATGATTGGCCTGCCAGCAGGTAGGCGACCCCTTGGTAGGCCTAGAAATAGATGGTTGGATTAAGTCCGACATCTCTCCTGGAGCCGTCTAGGGATTCCACCTGATGAGTTCGAGTCAATGGCGGAGCATCGAGAAGGATGGAGAGTCCACCTGAGCACCCTATCCCCGCGAACCTCATTAGCGCGTCATTAAAAAGTATGTACATATGTAAGAAAAGAATCAATACGGGATATACAAATATACGGCAGCCAAATTCAAAAGCCAATACATGCCGACCACGTCCTTAGGTTCAAGATGGCAAAGAGAGCTGACTTCTGTTATGAAGACCAAGTGGTCGCAGATGCCAAAATACTTCGTCTGGAGAACTAAAAGCAGATCGTCCGATATCGAAGAGGACGGACAATTTTTATGTGTTTGGAGCCATTCAAGTGAAAAATTTAACACATCTTTAAATAAAAAAGGTCTTGGACGCTAGTCTGGTTACCCTGTGTTTAGAAAGCATGCTCAATTGCTTCTGTCAATAGGTCAAGAAACTCAAATTAATACAACTTTTTACTTCGACCTCATTTCAAGTCGGTATTTGTCTTATTTTAAATAAAAACATATATTTATTGGTTATTACAACAAACGTATATAAACTTGACTAAAATGTTACTCTGACCTAAAAGTTGTAGAAATACAAATTTCGTAGATTCCTAGATAAGTCCACTCATCGATGTTTAAATCGAATCTAAAGTAACGACTAAAATACAAATGCTTGTAAACGATTCTTTGATACCCGTACAAAGCTAAGATCACAATGGCGGACAAAAAAAAAGTTCAAGATAGCAAAAGCCTGGCTTTTATTAAGTTTAGTTAGACTCGTCTTTAAAATCTCCATTAAGGGCTATAAAAAAAAATAAAAGACCAATTCAAAATGGCTTACATTTTTGCTTTGTTTTATCCATAGCGGCGCCGCTTGTATCATCCAGTCTATACATATAAAATCCGTTTTATATTACCCCTTCAAACACGAAAATTTATATATTTAAATAAAAAGATTTTTTTAAATCTTTTTAGTTTTCTATTAGTAGAGGGTATCGGTATATGCTGAGTATTTTCACTTGAATATTACTATATTTCTTTGTATTTTAGCACTGAAGTTGACTTCTTTTTAATACTTTTCTCCTAAAGTAGTGTATTAACTTGTCGGGGTTTTTTTTTTCTATTTTTTATTATTTTTTGTGTTATTTATTATTTTTCACTTTTTTTTTTTTTAATCGTAAGATTTAAGCACAATCAAAGAACGTAGCTTCAATCAAAACAAAAAGAGAAAACCGATGGAAAAATTATGACGAAATTTTTGTTTTCCAAATGACAACGGTAATACGATAACGAAACAGAACTATGATGGAGGAGACCAAGACAAAACCGTTTGAACAGGAAGAGCGATTTTAAAATGGATAGTCTGCGGCGACGGCAAAAATAATTCACAATAAATGACTTAACAACTCTGATTGAGCCAAAGTTCTTTTGAGATCTTTCACGTTAAGAAATAGACACACGAAACTACGATGCCGATACATTTTACGTAATTTTAACGAATAATTATACTCGAATTTCTTATTCTGCTTCTTTTTCTTTTAATTATTTGTGTAAAATTTTCTTTATTTCACATTTCACTCTCTTTCTTTCTAATGCATTTAATTATACTTTACACGACTGAGTTTAACTGAATACTATTTTGCAGCCCGATTTGTCACGGAAAACACACAAGTGCTGATTTTAATTTTACTGATGACAGTTGTGAATTGTTGAAACACAGACAACAAATGATTTTAATCTGAAAATAAACAAACAAAATCAATTAATAAACACACGTTGTTTCGATGCATTTAGTATTGATTACAATCACTGTGTAACCTAGCACAACGGTAATTGCATCTAAACTGCAATGTCACTGTAGCTGGTGATGTTGGGGAAATCAAATCAACAAACAAACGTCAAATAGGTAAACAATACATAGACAAAAGATATATAAAAAAAAAAAAAAAAAAACTTCAAACAAGTTCCTGTCTGCTTTTATTTATAAAACAAACATCACTTACCGTCATATCAATAATAAACCTGACGTCAGTTGGATACATTATAATCAATAGATTCGCCGCGCAACCAACCACCACATACCAGCTATCAACAGCTTTTTATCATAACTACCAAAACAAAATGGTTGCAAATAAACTGTCAGCGAGATCAGGCCGCCAATTGACATTTCTCTAGGTATAACCCTCTGGCGTATCATTGCAGCTACGCCGCAGCAGTTGAATATTGTCAGTTTTGATACGAACAATTGCATTTGCAATCATTTAATGGCGGCAAGTGCAAAAACTAACTTCAGATTTAGTACATTTTTGCGATAGAAACGAAATGGCAAAACAGAACTCAGAACAATGACACTTTGAACAGTATACTTATTCCCGCCTAAACTGCGTATTAACCTCCTTTGGCTTTCCAAGTGAATAATTGTATAAAAAAAAAAAGAAAATAGCAACAACGACCCATACGAAGTGAAACGTAATAAAGCTTCCATCGAAACAGAAATAAAATATATACTCGTATGTATACATATGTACGTATAAGATATGTGCAAGCACGTATAGAATTGCTTCGTTTACACGCGGACACGTTATCAGAGAAATGTCGCAAATTATTTTGGTGGCATTGACACTATTGCATTGTTAAGAGGGGCCGTTTGTTTTTGTTTTTTTGCTTTTTTTTCTATGGAATTAATATTTTGTTCAAGTACATATATTTTTATCCTTTTTACATGGAACCGCAGGTGAATTGTTTTACAAATAAAAATGCCACAAGCTCTGGGGACTTTTTTTTTGTATGGGTTGTTTGTTTAGGTTTGACGTGATTATAGAAGTAAACTTTGAATACTCGTGACTGTCATACGCTAATTACTACTGGCATTGAGCAATGTCGCGTGGTGTTGATGGAGGTGCAATTTATTTGAATCTGCTAGGTGGTCGACACTCATACAAGATAAGGATCGACTTCGAATCTAGAGATTGTGTTTAAAACTTTCACCACACAGAGGAGTTATAATCCATTTGGAACGTATTTAATGATACCCTATCACTCAAAATCCATTAAGGTGGGTGCGGTACTGTGAACTATTTGAATCGTGTAAGTTTACTTGTAAGTAAAATCTCGATTAATTATCAAAGAAGCTAGTTGCATTTTGCTTTTTAAGTTTGTGGCCACGCCCATATGGCGTATAGGCACTGCGACCAGAGGAGATCTATTGTGCCAGCTGCAAACTTTTAGGGCAGCAGTACTTTCACTCTCCTTATGAAAGCGATAATTACAGCAGCGGAGGAGTTCCTTAATTCTGTTGGAGATATGATCTTTTTAAGGAAAAAGCTTCTCCTAATTCTACACAAAGCTGCACACTCATATAGTATGTGTTATGCGGTTTCTTTCTCTTCTAGGCAGAGGCGGCAGGTGATATCCTACAAGATTCTCATCTTGTTACTTATATCCTTTAACCCCTCGGGGGCATAGGGCCTGCGCGCCATCGTGTTCGGAGTTCTGCAACGCGTTTGAGCTGCCTCCAACTTATTCCTAAAGAGCTCGATTCCTGCTCAACTGTTCTGCGCCACGTTTGCCTAGGGCGTCCCGCTATTCTGCCTGCCTGGGTGAGCGGATTCCACTGCATGGCGTATTTCGCAATGGAGTTGTTTTCGCGCCGTAAGGTGTGTTCAATCCATTGCCACTTTCTCCTTCGTATAGTAATGCTTATAGGTTCTTGGCCCGTTCTCAGATAAAGTTGTTCGTTGGAGAAGCGGTTCGGCCAAAAAATCCTCAAGATGATTCTTAAGCATTTGTTTACAAAGACTTGCAGCTTGGGTGTGTTAATGGTGTCCACCTTCCAGGTACTGCACCCATAAAGCAGCACTGGTTCTACGTTGGAGCAGAACAGTCGTAGCCTGGTTCTTAAGCTGATAACATTGCTTCTCCAGATTTTGGACATCATTCCGAAATCAGCTTTAGCCTTCCCGATTCTGCTGCACACATCCAGTTCGGTGCCACCGCGATTAGCCGAGACGACACTTCCTAAATATAGGAAGTTATCAACTTTCTCGACTTGCTTTCCGACAATGTTAAGTTGAGCGCGGGTATTAGAAGTGCTCAGGGCTTTTGTTTTGGCTGTGTTTATTTTTAACCCCACTTTATTTGCCTCAGCTTCTAGATTTTGGGCCATCAAATGAAGATCCATTATCCGATGTGAAAGTAGACAAACATCGTCAGCGTAATCTAGGTGTTTAAGGTAAGATGTCATCGTCTAACGAATTCCATAATCAGCTCTCATGTTGTTGAAGTGGTAATTCAATAGCCACTGACCGGTAAGGAAACTCAAGTATTCTTATATCGTTTCTGCTGTATTTAAGGATATCAACCGCTTTTCTTGGAAGGGTTGGAAAGCTCTTTTAGCTTGTCTGAGACCTTGGGTGTTATCCCAGTGAGAAATGCACATGTTGCGTTCCCAACTGTTTAGGGTATATTTAAAAGCAGAATTAGAAATTCCGGAACTCAGAACAACATTTCCTGGCTGGCAGATCTGTAGTTTCGTTACCGTCAACGCCTATATGGCTCGGTACCCACCACAATTTTACTTTATTGTATTGGACCAAGTTTTGTAAACTGTCGAAGCAGCTTAGAACTGATCAAGTGGGAGATCAGTGCTTTGAGCACCGCTTGGATGTCGGTGAGTATGTGGATGGTGGCACCTTTGATGCCTAAGTGCAGGTTTATACTAGCGCAGGGAGATGCTAACAACCCAGGTAACTACAGGGGTATTTTCTTCCTGAACACTCTTCTGAATCTGTTTACGAGTGTTTTGCTGCAACGGTTGTCCACATGGGTATAATTAAGAAGACTTTTGAGTGAGTTTCAGGCTGGCTTTAGAGCGAACTACTCAACGTTCGACAACATATTTGTATTAACCAACTTAGCAAAATTGTATCTCAGCAAGGGGAAAAAATTGTATGCATTTTTTGTGGATTTTCGTGGTGGTACGGTGGTGTGGTACGGAGGCAATCGCTCTTTTATAAGCTAAGTTTACTGGGTATATCGTCGAAAATGTTAAGGATAATACAAAGCCTATACAACGATAATCAAACGGTAGTATGGGACGGTGTCACGCTATCAGAATAGTTTTCCACAAATATGCTGCAGCTTATGAGCAACAAGCTGGAGGAGTACTGCAAGCTATGGAGCCTCAGTGTAAACACCGCTAAATCGAAAGTCTTGATATTTCGAAATAATTCAGCAAGATACGCCAGAGAGGAGAAATGGTCGTTTGATCATGAGCAACTAGAAGTAGTTAAGCAATATCGCTACCTAGGGGTAACACTTACACCAAGACTGTCGTATGCAAGTCACCTAAAGGAGAAGCTGAAAGAGTCGAAAAGAGTCATAAGCAGCAACTGGAAAAGGGTTTTCGGAAGAAACGATGTATCAACGAAAGCAAAGTATAAACTCTTTGAAGCCACAGCTAAATCTATTATGTGTTACGCAAGCCAAGTATGGGGTTATGAGGACTATGATGAAGTCGAGGCGATGCAAAGATATTTTTTAAAGCACATCTTCAAACCTCCGCTAAACACCCCAAATTATATGCTATATGTTGAGACAGGACTGCCTATGTTGAGCCTATATGCCTTGGGATTGCACTTCAAATATATACTAAAAGTAGTAGATATGCCAGACCATCGACTGCCAAAAATAATGGTTCGCTATCTTCTCAACAGAAAAGCTCTACTGTTCCGTAAGTGGGAAGAACTTAGTGAATATTGCAGTGTGGATGTCATTAAGATGGGAAGACAAAAGTAGCTGGAGTGCAGCTATGAATGTTATATTAAGGACCCTTGATGAAAGGAAACATGCAGCTTTCATGGAAAGGGCTTCTCAATCCGGGAGTCGCAGTATATATAGTTTTAAATCATAGCCTGAAGGAGAGAAACTATTTCAACGACAAAAATACGGTACAGCAGATGAGCGTAGCTTTTAAAGCGAGAGGAGAGTTGTTACCACTGAATGTCAGACCTCACTGGAACGGTTTGCCAATCTTTTGCTCACTGTGCAATTTAAAGGAGAGACAAGATGTATACCAGTTTCTGGGAAGATGTCCTATTCTGCAGGAACTGAGGAGACTCTATTGGAATCAGTCTGTGCTATCGTGGGAGGAGGTAATTAAAATCTTGAATGGTAGTAACTGGAAAGTACTATTCTACTACGTCTCGGCTGCATTAGAGTACAGAAAGCAATATTTAGAAATATAGTTCTCCACATTCAACTTTATTTTTATGTTATTATTATTATTATTTTTTTTTTTTTTTTTCTTTTGACCGATTTATTATTCGAATTATAACAGTCATTCTGGCTGGCGAACCCCACATGCGGATCAGTAGAAATGCGGTGAAGTGGGAGGGTTGTGATCCCTTGTTTTCGGATCATGGCCTCGCTGATAAAAAGGAAGAAGAAGAAGTCATTCTGGCTGACGGCTTTTGCCATTGCTTTAAAAGAATTTGTAAACCGATGTACATTAACATAATTCGGTGAAAATAAATTCAGTACTATCATTATTATACTAGCGCAAATCTCAGTAGCGCAAAGCTCGGCCTGGAAAATACGGGGGATATCGCCAAGTGCTTTCGAAACTTTGTAATTGGCTCCATACACTCCGGCCCTAACTCCTGAATCCATCTTAGATCCGTCGGTATATCACACGATTCCATGTGGATCAAGCAGCGGTCCGCCATTATTCCATGTATCACGGCTGGGGAACTCAATCTCGAACCTTTTACCGCAGTAGAGCGACTTGGACGTAAAGTCAGAAACCGTGCTGAGCATATCTAGCTCGGGGAATAAATCCACGAAATCCACGTGATCCGATGTACTATTAACACCTGCCTTTCGACGACTAACTGCATTGCGAACTACCATTTTCCTGATGAATATATGTAGTGGAGTGAGTCCGATTATAGCATCTATGGCTCGTAGGACAGGTATACATGGTACCTGTGATTGCGAGGCAAGCTAATCTTTGAAGTTTATTAAGTTTGTTGATGGTTGTGACTTCCTTAGTTTGTGATTCAAGATTCAAGATTTACTTTATTATAAACAATTTTTAAAATTACAATTCTTGATAATGATACAAAAGAAAAATTATATTTATAAGAAAATAAATAGTAAGGCTGTGGCGTTGCCGTCTGCCTGATTGAAGCCATTGAACAATGTTATCAATTTAACGTTTCTGCAATTCTACCATAAGAAAAGCATGACTATCGTAATTTTATCAATATATGGAATTTTATTTGTATTCAGATATGATACAGTGCCGATACGCGAAAGCCGCTTATAAATAATTATAAAGAGCTGGTCAGTTTTCACCATTAAGGGCTATTTTTGTTTCTTCCATTGCTAAAGAAAGTTTGCCGAAGTGGGTAAATCTAAGCTCTTTATAAATCGGGCAAATAGCTAAAAAATGAAAGCTGTTTTCTTTCGCTTGCAAATTGCATAGACTGCATTGAGTAGTGGTAGATTTTTTGTATGACGAGCCTTCTAAATTTAACATATCACACCTAGCTCTACAAATCAGGGATATCACTCGTGTGTTGTAATTATCATTGAAATAGTTATTTACCATGTCGTAGGATAATTCAGGATAAATTACCCTCTTAATAGAAGAAATCGCTTGCTGAATATTTCTATTGCGTTGATGAATATCTATTGCTTCTAATATTTTATAGAGTTGTTATTTTAACAGAAAGGGATCCCTGTATTGGATCTTCAGTTCGACACCGCACCGATGCGCCCAAGATCTCTAGTCGCTTATCCATTCCACCTTATTATCAAAAATGTATTTAGTGAAAATCAAGGGTAATCTGTTTGCTGTGAAACTAAGAACTTTCAACACATAGTCGATTTGTAGTTTAAAGGTGTAGATGAAGAGTGGGTAGGCAGGTAGATGAAATAGTTTTCTAAGGAAGACGTGATAGAGCTTTTCTACTTCTTCGTATGTCATATATGCCTATGTTGGGCAACTATAGCACATTACGGTACGCATGACGATTTGAAATACTTTTAATTTTGCAGAATTTGGTATCTCCGTTTTTTGAATAATACTTTGCCATGAGGCATTAATCAAACACTTTGCCACATCTAATTTATTCTCGAGGTGATGGGTCCAATTCATGTTGGGCTTCATAAGTATTCCAAGATATTTGTATTCCGTAACTACTTCAACTTTTACACCATCAAAGAACAAATTTTCATTTGTATTTAACTTCGATTGTCTTTTGCACATAATCATGATTTTTGATTTTTCTAGATTTACTGTCAAGTTCCATGTCTTGCAGTAGTTATTTATCGCATTTATCATTAATTGCAAACTATGGGGAGATTCTGCTAGCAGAACAATATCATCTACATAGAGTAGAGTTTTTATATTCAAACCGGCGAAGCGTATTCCAGCGGGGAGATACGTTGTTATATCGTTTATGAATAGAACAAAAATGCCACTTTTTGCTCTATTCATAGACGATATAACAAAAGACAACCCTGTGTTACCCCGGACTTTGTCTCAAACCATTCTGACATATTCTTAGCATCCCATACTGCTTGACGAGTGTTTCTATATATGTTTTTGAGAATTTGTAGCATTTTTGTTGACATACCATATTTCGATAGCTTGAAGAATAATGTATTACGATCTATTAAGTCGAATGCATCATTAAAATCGACAAAAAGTATATAAAGTTTTCTGTTTTGCCTCAGAAATTATCCTTAGTTTGTGTCCACCAGACAATGAAGGCGTACGTTAGGATGGGTCTAACCACCGTGGTATATAACCAGAATGTGTCCTTAGGGGACAGACTTCAGGTTTTGCCATTTTTTTTTTATAAAAAGGAAACCCAAATCCCAGAGCACTCAGACTCTCCGGTCCATTGTACTACCAGGCAGGAACCTTTCTTTAGTGCAGTGGTTGGAAAAACTTCGATGTTATTTGTTTTCCCTTATACTCGGGTGGCTAATGATTGCTGTTCCCCGCTGGGGCTTAAACCTGCTCACATCGGTTAACGAGCAAACACACTACCGACTGCACCATTGCCACCCCCAGGTTTTGCCATACATACGGCGAAAGGCCCGCATGGCAGTGGTCGCCTTGTCAATTTTATATTCAATATGGGAGTTCTAGTTAAGTTTTTTGTCTGGGACAATTCCTAGATATTTTACTTCGTCGGAAAACCCAATGGTTTTACCATTTAGAGTCACTGAACCAAAGTTTAGCGTTCTTCTTCTTATGAACGGTACAACGACTGCCTTGCTGGGGTTAATCGGTAGGCCCTCGCTAGAACACTAGCCCGAGGCTACAAGGAGTGCATCTTGCATAAGTTGAGACACACATTGTCTTCATGTTTGCCTTTGATTATCATCACTAGATCATCTGCATAGCCTATAGTTCTGAAGCCTAAACTATTAAGCCTATTCAGTAAGTCATCCACCACGAGAGACCATAAGAGAGGTGAGAGGACGCCTCCTTGGGGAGACCGTCACAGAGAATTCTCCTGATGTATTGTAGAAGTTATTAAGCGGCTATCGAGCATATATCTAGCGCATCTGATAGTAGGCTGGTCAATTCCCCTGCGTCTCATGGCACTAGTGATCAAAAGCACTTTCTATGTCAATGAATGCACAAAGGGCGAAGCTGGTGCTTACCTAAGTGCTCACATCGATTACCGTTGTCGATCTCAATTTTCTTTAGGATTTATTTTCACACAAGAGGTTATATCTGAATCGAATCCCACCATTTTTTGCACTCGACAGTGCTGTAATATTACTCTAAAGGATAAAAAAAAATTATTTGGCGCAACAGCTCTTTAAGTGCCAAAGCCTAGCTTCTCGCAACCACTCATGTTGTGTGCGTTATATTTTTCACACGAATGGAAGGGACCTACAGTTTAGTGTCGTATCCGAACGGCGATTTGAGAAGCTTTTTCGAGACAAGGCATAAGCCACTCCTTTAGAATAAGCGACGATTGCAGCGTCTTTTACGCCGAAGTTACAGCCTTCATACAAGCTGCTAAAATTATACACGAAAGTAATATCGTTGGTAGAAGAATCACTGTCTATATAGACAGCTATGCAGCCGTTAAAGCTCTGGAGGTAATAAGGTCGAGGCTTGTGAGGGCCTGCAAATCACTTTTGAACGAGATATCTAGAGCCAATGCGGTCACCCTCTGCTGGGTACCAGGGCATATGGATATCGAAGGAAACGAAAGGGCTGACGAGCTTGCTAGAAAAGGGTCGGCGCTGCACTTATCACGGGCGCCTTCCTTTTGTAGCAACCCAGTTGCTTACGGAAGAAAATAGAAGATGAAGCAATCGGTCCAGCAAACACATGCTGGGTTCATCTGAAAACATGTGCAACGGCCAGGGCACTATGGCCGACCTTCAGCAAGAAGAGATCAACTTATCTGGTAAAACTTAGTCGTTATAGCGCACGAGTCGTTTCTGGCATAATTACTGGTCATTGTGCCATCGGCATCCACGCGGAGAGACTCAGTGTGCTGCATAACGACTATTGTAGAAGTTGCAGGGACGAAGAAGAAATTGAATCTATGCGTTACCTACTGTGTGATTGTCCTGTCCTTTCCATCAGAAGAATGAGTACTTTTGGTAGTTACTTCTTCTCGGAGCTGAAGGTCTTAGGCAATGTAGAGCTGATGGACCTCCTGAGATTCATCACTATCTGGGTGGTTCTAACAGCGGACTATCTTTACAGCGTTTCCAGGGTGAAATAATTTGGGCACAATGAACCCAAAGTGTTGGTCTAAGTCATCTTTTTGTCACAAGGCACCCATCTACCTAACCTAACCTAACGTATGACCCAGACAAATCCATGTGTAGAATGCGAATCGGAAGGGTGCAGTGTGAATCGCTTGATCATGGACTTATGATCTATTTCATAAAGTTGTGATATGATGACCCATTTATGGTCGATTGTAAACTTTTGTGTACTTTTGATCCATATAGATGGGATATAAGTAAACTGTGGACTTATGTCAAATATGCATGCATATGAGTACATACATATGTACATATGTATGTTACATACATGAACGTCTTTCAAACGTATCAGGCGCTGTTACTTTATTGTAACTACTGTATGCACAATCAGAGTCAAAAGTCAGTGTACACCCATAAATTAAAAATGTAACCGCTTATATCTGTGACCACAAGGCATAAACGCTTGTCGAGTTAGGACAAAATTGAGTAAAGGATGCCAGGAGTTTGTCAAAACAAACATCCCTGCCAAACTTGTCCGTCTATGCAGGCTGACGATGGAGAACGCTCGCTGCTCCATCAAGGTAAGTAATGACCTCACCGAGACCTTTGATGTCAAAAAAGATTTTAGACAAGGTGACGCGCTGTCATGTAACTTCTTTAACATTGTACTTGAACGGATTGTGCGGAACTCACAAGCCAACACCGGAGGCACAATCTATTACAAGTCTGTACAATTGCTTGCATACGCCGACGATATAGACATTATCGGAAGAACTCAGCGGGCTGTCACCGGAGGCACAATCTATTACAAGTCTGTACAATTGCTTGCATACGCCGACGATATAGACATTATCGGAAGAACTCAGCGGGCTGTCACCGGTGCGTTTGCAAGCATTGAGGCAGAAGCGGCCAGAATGGGTTTAACGATAAACGAGGGCAAAACCAAGTATATGCTGTTAACAAGAAGGGAAAACCAACACCGACGAATTGGACAAAACGTCACAGTGGGCAGCTATAACTTCGAGGTAGTAAGGGACTTTGTCTACCTTGGCTCTGCTATAAACTCTGAGAACAACATCAGCGCAGAAATCAAGCGAAGAATAACTCTTGCCAATCGCTGTTTTTTTGGGCTTATAAGGCAATTCAAAAGTAAAGCCCTATCTCGAACAACTAAGGAGACTCTGTATAAGACCTTGATCATCTCAATCCTGTTTTACGGAGCTGAAACATGGACTTTACTTAAGAGGATGAAGATATCCTTGGTCGCTTCGAGAGAAAAATTCTTCGTAAGATTTTCGGTCCCGTTTGCATTGACGGGTTTTGGAGGAGAAGATTCAATCACGAACTATACGAGCTGTACAGCGACATCGACCCAGTCAAAAAACTGCATATTGAACGTCTGAGATGGCTAGGACATGTAGAGCGAAAGGACACCAACGCTCCGGCCCGCAGATTCTTCGAATCTAACCCAGAGGGACGACGCAGTAGAGGGAATCATCGCCGTTGGTGGCGCGCACAAGTTCAATGGGACCTCGTCCGACTTGGAGTGCGCAACTGGAGGCAATTAGCTAAAGACCGAGCTAAATGGAGAGGCTTGTTGGTTGAGGCCCAGGTTCATCCCGAACTGTAGCGCCACCTAAGTAAGTAAGTGCAAAAGAGAAAAAAAATGAGATAGCAAAACAGCAAACCGGTGAGTCGTGGGTAGAATTTTGTTGCCTCTTTTTGACGTTTCTTGTTTTCCTTGTTCATTATTTTTCTATTTTACTTCATTTCTATTCGTTGTCTGTAGAGCGAAGACCTGGAAAATTACGGAAGAAATTATATTAAATCTGTGGCCACAAGGTAAAACCGCGCCTAAGTCGATTTTCTCAGATTCTCAGAAAACAAGTTTAAAGTTTTCGTTTTTCTCGAAAACGTATGGGAATTTGGAATTTTAGTCTTGTCCGTTTGCCTATAACTCGGTAAGGGTAACAGATAGTAAGGTAAAAATTTGGCAGCATAAACTTCGAATAGTAGAGCATCTTCTGGCATCCTTAACTCGATTTTGTCCTAATTCGACTTAGGCGGTTTTATCTTCTGGCCATAGAAATGCCGCCTTTATACATATTTAACAACTCAAGCACTTCTCTACCCATACCGCTACCGGTAACCATATATTTCATAGCCATTAATGTACAATCCAGTAAATTATGAGTAATATTTAGGTCTTCTGATGTCATTCTGCGCTTTCAACACTTCACAACCGAAAGAAAAAATAATAAAAAAAAAAATAAATAAATAAATATTTGGCGCAACAGCTCTTTAAAGTGCCAGGGCCTAGCTTCTCGCAACCACTCATGTTGTGTGCGTTTTTATTTTTCACACGAATGGAAGGGACCTACAGTTTAATGCCGAATCCGAATCGTTCATAACTTTTTCCATCAAATCTGATCCTGTTGAACTTAGATTCATCGCTCCACAAAATATTCTTCCAGAAAGGTAGCGATATATCAAAATAAATGTTTCAACATGAGCCCTTGCAAATCTTAAGCGCGATGCGTCCACGTAAATTCGCCGCGGCGCTGCATTGTGTATTTTGTACCAGTTTTCTAAAGCATTCTACAATTCCGACGATTTTGGAAATCAATGCTTAAAATGATCTGGTTAAGCACACTTTTTTTTAAATCCTTAATTGATACTTGTAGCCCATGCTACGAGGTATGCCCGACTCAATGCTTCTGCATGGTTACGTGGTAAAAACCCATCGTATTTCTCTGTCCTGTTGTCCCCCTGCGGCACCGCCAGTCAAGACATCCCTTCGCAGGGGCGGGTTTGACATTTCGTCACTTCTTTATTAGCTGCCAGAGTTAGCAGTCTTCGTTTATCGTTCCTCCATATGCAGTTGCTGCGTTATGCTCGTGATTACTTCGTTTGCAGTCTCCTAGTCTTCGCTCCTCGCCAGCATAAATGAGATCAGGCTTCTTGGGGTCACTTGGCCGCCAATTGCTCTTCGTAGGATGTTTCTAGCCTTTGTATAATTTTGGCATCCCATCAGTACATGCTTTGCGTTCTACACTTTTTCTTCACATTGTTGGCAGAATGGGATCCGCGTGCTTGTATTTGTAGAAATTCTTCCTGTCCCGGAAGCATCCATACCCCGATAGAAATTGTGTTAGGTAGTAGTTTACCTTCCCGTGCTTTCTGCTAATCCATTCATCAACTTCGGGGATACTTTTGTTCGTCCATCGCCCTTTGGTTGTGATGTTACACCTATGTTGCCATTCTGCTTTCATAGCTTCTACAGTTGTTGTTTTGTCATCACCCCGTGCAGGGACGGGTTAAGAATATCACTGCAGCGCCCCCCAACAACTAGCGGTTGTCGCAAAAGGCGACTAAGGGGACAAATCAGATCTAGGCAATATAACACCCAAGTGAGCCTAGCGACACATATACCACCTTAAAAACCCTCCCACAAGTGTGTATGCGAGTCCGTGGGTTGACACGACTGGAGATCACCGGTGTCATAGAAGAAAGATCAAACAATACTAAAACAGGAGCATGCACGTGTCAAACAACAAACACCATCGCAATATGGTAATATTGCAAAACTGTATCATTATGGTAATACTTGCTAAAAGGAAAGGCATTACCCCACCAGGCACTACCACTGCTGTGCATGGTACTGATTCTGGACCGAGCAGAAATGTTCGGGTCAGAGCTATACGAATTCCAGGGGCTAGCAAAATAATGAAACAGTTTGGAAGAAATTTGAGGGTCGCGAGTTGGAACGTTGGAAGCATAACCGGTCGAAGTTACGAGCTGGAAGAGATGATGAATAGAAGGCGGGTGGATATCTTGTGTGTCCAAGAGACGAAATGGAAAAACACCCGAAATCGGGAGCGTTTCTTGGACGTTAGGACAAAAGATTACAAGATGTTCTACTACGGAACGGAAAAGCTTAAGAACGGAATCGGTATCATCCTTGCGGCAGAGCTACTTGGTAACGTCTTGAGCATTTCGAAGTCCAGCGACCGTTTGATGTGTCTCAAACTAGTAATACAAGGAGAGGTGTGGAATATTGTCAGTGCATATGCTCCCCAAAATGGGTGCAATCAGAGAGATAAAGATGCATTTTGGGTAGATTTCCACAATCTCCTTAAGAACATCCCAAAGGAAGAGTTTCTGTTTGTTGGAGGAGATTTGAATGGACATGTCGGGAAGTCAAACGAAGACTATGAAGACTGCCATGGAGGACTAAGATATGGCACCAGGAACCTTCCCGGTGAAGACATCCTAAGCATGTGCACACGGTCTTATCGTGTTAAATACCATGTTCATCAAACAAAGCCGACATCTGATCACTTACAGCAGTGGTGGAGATGAAACTCAGATTGACTACCATGTGGTAGCCAGATTCATGAAGCCTCGGGTAAAAGATTGCAAAGTGATCCTGGGAGAGGCAATCACTCGGCAACACCGTCTCCTGCTAACAGAAATTTTTTAGAAAACACCAAAGAAAAGCAAACAAACAAGGGTCTCTGAGAAAATCAAGTGGTACAATCTGGATAAAGAAAAAGGCGAGGCTTATGTTTTCGTAATGAAAAATGACCTCTCTCACACCATCAACGGAGCTGCGGATGAAGAGTGCAGAGCACCAAATATGTGGGATTCTCTACAGCGAACTTGCTTAAAGAAGGCCAAATCACTGCTAGGAGCTTCAAAAGGCCACCACCAAAAAGCCAAAGAAATATGGTGGTGGAGTGATGAAGCTAAGACGCTGATAAATGAGAAGAAAGCGGCTTTCAAAGCTTGGTCAAAGTGCCCCTCTAACAACAGTGACGAAAAAGCTCGCCTCGAAATGGAATACAGATATTGCAAGAAAAAATCGAAGAAGAAGTGCGCCTATCTTCAAGCAGAGAGTACGGAGGGCCTGTATCGGGAGCTGAAGAAAATATCTTCCCCGGTTCCTGATGCAAACCAGGCTATCGTGGGAAAAAAATGTGCCTATATGGATATTTTAGCAGGTCAACGAAGCACACGGCCAAGCTTTAATTTAATTGTTAATGTTTTAGCCTGGCCATCTTTCAGTGCTGATCTAAACGCAATTGACAACACAAAACATTAGCAATTTGAATGATCTGTGCGCGGATTGAAGAGGCTTGATCGGCTATACCGGTCAAATGTTGTCGCCAATTAATGAAGTCTACGAAGCGGCGATGTTACGCAGTTTTACATCAAAAATGTTTTTCGACCAAATGTTAACTAGTGTACAATAATTAAGCTGTGCGGCTGCAATTTATTATAGAAAATCGTTGTAACACATTTGTCTAGCATTAAGCCGGATTTTTGAAAATAATCGGGAATCTTCTGCTAAATTTACCGTCAATTCTTTTTACTCATAGAAATATAGGTTTAATAAAAGTTTTTGTACACTTTCTTCCATGAATAAAGCAGTTACTTTAACAAAATTGTTAATCTCTTTTTGAAGACCAAAGCGCTTTGTCCACAGTTGTATACGAGTACATATGTACTATGTACTTCATGAGAAATAAATAAAGAGATATATCCTGATATCGGGATTTGAACCATGAACAATTAGGATGGCAAACGATGACGTTAGATACCACTACACCAGCGTCACTCCCAAACGCGTATGGAATGGAATTGGTTGGTTGGTTGGTTGGGATCGGCCCTCGATGAGGATGCAGTTAGACCAGAAATAGGTTCATTGCACTGCCGATGTGTAAGGTGGGTGGGTCACCATCTTACTCTAGGAACCAATTGCTTCGTTGTATGTAGGAGATGATTTTAGCCGTGCAGGCGTTGCTGAAATCATTTAGATCGTTGAAAGAATATTCACCCAGGGTGGCCTTCTTAATGTTGACGAGCGCAGGACAAGCGCATATGAGGTGACTGATGGTCTCCTCCTCCTCTTCATCCCTACAGCTTCTGCAGAAGTCGTTGTATTGGATGCCTAGCATAGAATATTTGTTATTTTGGAGAGGGTTTCTCTCTTGTTTTAAGAGTCCGCGCAGATCTAGATTTGTTAAGTGTTGACCAAGGTTGTCTGGAGGTGTTGCATTGACCTAGATGTTGCCATCTGTGGTTGGCCGTTTTTCCGCGTCGGTCTGGATAAAGTACTTAATATAAGACTTCGGCGCCTCGATGTTGGTAATGCTTATGCTATATGTACCAGAGGAGTCTTGTCAAGCCAGCTCGTCAGCTGCACAATTCCCCGGTATGTCACAGGGACCTGATACCCAGCAAAGGGTTGGGTTGTACTGTCCAACTACCTCGTTAAGAGTCACGCGGTAGTCTTACACTAGATCTCGTAGTGGTGGATGTGAGGAATTTAATGGCTGCCTGACTGTCGACATAAAGAACAACATCCGATGTTGATAGTGTATTAGCCGCTAGCCAGTCAGCGGCTTGGCGAACCGCGGTAACTTCGGCTTGAAAAACGCTGCAATAGTTTGGAAGAAATGTGTATATCCAGGTCTTCCGAGAAGATAGCGGCACCGACTCCGTCCTTGGTTTTGGACCCGTCCGTAAAAATTGACAACGATTCGTTGTATAGGGCATCGCGTTGCATCCACTTAGTTTTGCTCGGTATTGAGTGCATTGAGCCCCTGCTGAAGTCATACTCAGTGGGCAGGTGGTCAGTGAAATTGGGAAGATAACTGGACTTCGAAAGTATTTTGCCTCGTGTTTCGCTCTCTCCATTGCTTGGAGCCTCTCAGTCTTACTGCCGAGCTGATAGCCAATTGTTTACTGACGATGTCAATCGGAAGTACGTGGAATTTGGCTTGGAGCGCTGTTTTGGAATAGAGTTAGAAACTTTTTTTTTTATCCAGTAATATGAGCAGCCCCGTTTTGTAATTACCTCACATTATCGAGATAGTACTGTAGTTGGTGTATATATAATGTACGTATGCTAAGAGATGGCGTTCCCGGTTTTTAGTTAGGAAAGATATTATATAACGGTACTTTACTTGGTAACTTTTTTTCGAAAATCGACTATTTATTTACCGATATTGTTTGAAATCCATTATGAACACATAGTGCATGGCATACCAACTTCTCAAACTCGAATATAATCAAAAAAAACCTCTTTTAACTCAATTAATGCGGATTTCGGTTAATCCGAAGTCGGATAACTTTAGTTTAAATGAGTTTCGCATATCACATATTTGCACAGTTTAGTTTCAGGGCAACTGTGTTACTTGTTTTGAAATGTTAGAAAACATAGATAATTGGGATAAAAGTTTGACAGTGAGTGATTGTAAATGGCAGTTCAGTTTTAATTACACTATACTTTCGACGCGGTCAGACGGTCACCCTGTAAGGCGAACCCCACAGGCGGATCAGTGGAGGTGCAGTTAGGTGGGAGGGTTGTGATCCCTTGTTTTCAGATCGTGGCCTCGCTGATGAAGGGAAGAAGAAGACGGTCACCCTGTATCTATCATGAACAACTTTTGTCTTGAAATGGTCCTTGATATTCTGCTGATAAGTAAAATTGTATGAATACAAGACTATAACGTGGAACTATGTATGCATGTATCCACATACATATCTGACAGACATTGTCTGACAGACTCAAATCTGATCGTGCGAACGCAAGAAACGACGCGACGGTCTGTCAGTCATGTCGGATGGTTTTCAAATTTTGTTGGACAGACATATCTGTGTGAACGAGTGTCTGCCGGACCTGAAGGAAATTTCATTTCCGAAAGATATTCACGCTGCCCGCGGAAAATTAAACTGGAGTAAAAAATGGCTGTTTGCGAGAATGCGCAAATCTGGAAAGATTTTTTTTTTTAAGCATATAGAAATGTACCGGAGACTTGGAAGATAAAAAGTGAAGTTTATAAGAATAGAAATTAAAAAAAAAAAAAAAAACTAACAAACAAACGACATCGGTGTGTTCGACATCCATCCGACCAAGTCTGTCAGATATGTTGGACCCTGTAAACCCCCTATTAGTTCTGTTACACAGTTTCCAGTGCTCATCGTTTAAAACTTCCTCAAGGAACAGAACCGTTCGTTTTTTGTTTTCAGATCTCATGCATTGTTCAGTAAACAATAGAAGTTATTTTTTTTTTTTAATTTGCGCGCACTCAAGGGGTTATAATTAACCTTAACATGTTTTTACACAGTGCTGGCGTTGGAAAGGATATAGAGAGAAAGATTTGTCGTAGTGGTTTGAAGCTCAGTTGTTTATGCTTCAGAGAAACTCCGGGGGTTAGAGTCCAGATAACTGGTAGATTTGTGCTATTTTTTTTTTCGTGGGTAGGTGAAAATCTTCATGAGACACTATGAGACCGTGTACTCATAGTAGTGTCAGATTTCTACTGACTAAAAACACCCTTCCCTTCGTTTTGTTTACTACGACTAAGTTAGACCTTATCAAGTAGTTTAAGCTTCAGAGAAAATATTCGCGTGAGGCGGGTAGATTTTCAATAAAAGCACCTGCTGAAACCGTCATGACATGTGGCTTTTTGTCTTATTGCGCTAATTCCAACGGTTTCGTTCTTTGAAGTCGGCGCGTAAGATTTGTCACATCCAAAGTTTGGAGTATGGCACAGTTGCAATGGCCATGAAGACGAATACGAAGCTTGCGAGCGAAGTTTTTTATTTCGTCCTCCACGGTAGCTATCCCTAAGTCTCTGTGGATATCATTGTTTCTGATATACCAGGGAGCGTTCACGATTATTCTTATAATTTTATTTTGGAATGATTGCATGAGATTCCTATTGCTTGGTTTGGTACAACCCCAGAGTTGTATACCGTACGTCCACACGGGTTTAAGCACTTGCTTATACAGAAGCAGTTTGTTATATACGCTTAGTTTGGAATATCTTCAAATTAGCCAATACATTTCTCTAAGTCGATTTTCGACTTCGTCACGTTTCTTTTTAACGTGAGGTTTCCATTTAAGTTTCGCGTCTAGTGTCATTCCCAGATATTTAGCTTCGTTTGCATGCAGTATTTGTACCGAGTTAATGAAAACGGGAAGGTTGATTATTTTCTTGTAAGTGAAGTTAACATGCGTCGATTTGGTCTCGTTAAGAACAATGCGCCAAGTTTTTGTCCACTCACAGATTTTATCCAAAGCTCGTTGGAGTTTTATGGTTGCTGACTCGATTGAACTTTCCGTTGCCAGAATAGCCGTATCGTCCGCGAACGTAGCTACAATAGTGCCTTCAGTTTGTCCCGAGTGTACAGCAAGAATAAGATAGGCCCAAGGACACTTCCTTGCGGAACTCCGGCGGCGATTTCTTTAAAATCAGAATATTCAGTTCCGTGCTTGACACGAAAAAGTCTATTTTTAAGGTATGATTCTAAGATCTTATGAAGTTGCTCCGGAAGGATTCGTCTTAGCTTATAATTCAATCCATCGTGCCAAACCCTGTCGAAGGTTTGAGATACGTCAAGAAAAGCGCTAGAACAAATCTTTATCTCCTCAAGGGCTTTTTCAATTTCGTCGGTTATTCTATAAACCTGGTCAATTGTGGAATGCTTGATTCTGAACCCGAATTGGTGGTCAGGTATTAGGCGTCTCTCTTCAATGACCGGAAGAATCCGTTTCAGTAGGAGTTTTTCAAATACCTTCGATATTATTGGTAGAAGCGATATCGGTCTGTACGATTTTTTGTCATTTGGAGATTTCCCCGGTTTCGGAACCATTATGACTTCTGCGACTTTCCATTGATTTGGATCGTATAATAATCTAATAGAAGCATTTATTAAATAAAGCAATTTTAATAGTGCCTTTTTTGGTAATTCCTTGAGGTTTTGTCCGATTATTAAATCATAGCCAGGAGCTTTATTATTTTTCAGGTTTTTTATTGCCTGGCAAAGTTCTATAAATGACACACTTCACACTATATACAGAATAAAAATTCTAAGGTTGTCAGATGTCGTAGTCGTACCGGTAAAATCGTCTACCAATGTTTCTCCATCAAATGGCTTAAAAGTCTCTTCTAAGTGCTCGGCAAATAGATCCGCTTTTCCTTTGTCACCTTTTGCCCATTCGTCGTTGTTTTTTCTTATCGGTGGCGAATGTATTTGGGGTTTTTTAATTCTTTTGACAGGTTTCCAGAGCGAGTAATTAGTGGTTTTTTCGGCGGTTAAACCTTCAAGATAAGCTGAAGTCTCTCAGTTTTTTAGGTCTTGGATCGCTTTTTTAAGCTTATTGCATAGGAAATTCGAGTGGGTTATATGCTGGGGAGCGCGAGTTTGTTGCCATATTTTGTGTGCTCTCCTCTTTTCTCGAATAAGTTCTTTTATTTCCGGCGGATAATTAGCTTCATTGCATGGGACTTCTTTCCTCCTTAAAGGTGTATTTTTCCACGCGGCATTCTGTATTGATTCAATAAATTTGCCGAGTTCATCTTCTATTTCGAAGGATGTTTTGAGCGATACATTTAAGACAATATTTTCTTCGCAATCAGTTCTAAAGTCGCGCCAGTTAGTTTTTTTGTTAGTTAATTTAGGCACACCTTCTACTGTCATTAGTCGGTCACTTATTGTCAAGATTACCGGCGAGTGATCGAAGGAGAGATCAAAGCTTTCCTCTACTTTCGCAAATTTTAAGATACTCCTTTTGCTACGAAGAAGTCTATTAGGTCCGGTGTTTTTGCTGTATCAGAGGGCCAATACGTCGGTTTCCCCGTCGAAAAGAAATCAACCCCGAATTGCATACCGGCTTCGTACAGAAGTCTGCCTTTCCATGAATTGGATCTGGAACCCTAAAAGGTGTGTTTTGCGTTGCAATCGCCACCTATAATGAAATTCGGTCAAAGTGAGTCAAGGAGACGTACAAAGTCGTTACTTCTAAACGTGCATCGTGGAGGACAATAAATGGACGCGATGTTGAAATACGAGTGCCTATTCTTAACTCGAACTGAACTTGTTTGCATTGTATCGATTTCAATCGTCGTATTTATGGAGTGCTCAATGCAGTCTTTAATGAATAAGGAGGATCCGCCTCTAGCTCTTCCGGAAGGGTGGTATGCGTGATAAGCACGATACCCTTTTATTTTTTACTCCGGATTCCTTTGTCAAATGAGTTTCAGAGATCAAGCAAATGTCAATGTTGTCATTCCGTAAGAATACTTCTAATTCGGCGTTTTTTTGTAGAAGGCCGTTTGCGTTCCATGTTAAAATTTTTAGTAACTGATTCATATCCATATGGGAGTTCTTTTTTGGCGAGGTTGTAACTCGAGCTTGCTCAATTTATCAAATATGACTTTGTTAAACTTCGTTTGCTCCACAAGTTTCGCAAGGATTATAGAGAAGACTTGGGAGACTGGGTCTACCGTAACACCGCTTTGCTTGTTTTCTAGCGACGCAGCTTGAGCATATGTTAGCGTCTCTGGAGATTGTGGCTTTTCCTTTGATTTTGCCGAAGGAACTTTACTTTGCTCGACTCTCGTCTTAACTTTGACGTGTTTATTGACGGTCGTTACCCTTGGCTTAGCAATTTCACGACTATTTTTAACCGGTTCTGCGTTCTGGCGTTGAATATTTTTAAATGTGTCTCGTCATTTTTGAAGCTCTTTTGCCACTTCGCAACCTAGATAGTTCGCTGGGTGCTTTCCTTTGCAAACCACTCGATATATCGAAAATGATTATTTATCGGGCTATTGGTCGCTGCGGTAGTAAAAGCAGTGTGTGAACGAATTCGCAAAAAACCCCTTCGGAAACAGAAAATTATGTCCAGGGAATTAGATATATCAGTCAGATTCATGTCTAGGCAGCTTTCGGACAGGATTATCTGCAAATGAAAGCCTATCTTCAGTCGACGGGGTATCTTTTAACTGCTCAACTGAAAAATATTAGGCTCGGAAGATGCAAGCGGTTTTTACAGTGGCACGCGTAAAATGGCAACGATAACATTCTGTTTACGGATGAGAAAACGTTCCTATGGAAGAAGTTTTTAACAAACAAAATGTATGCTACCTCATCAAAGGAAGCAAAAAAAAAGTTGTTGCAACGTGTCCATCATTCTGCTTCCTTAATGTTTTTGCGGGGAGACTCTTACGAAGGTGGCACATTCCTCTACTTCTGCGAAAACGGATGCAAGGGTTTATCAAGATGTGCTAGAGGGTGCTGTGAAATGTTTAACCAATACCCTTTTCAATGAAGAGAGATGGATCTTTCAACAGGACTCTGCTCCGGCGCACAAGACCAAAACCACACAGGAGTGGCACAGAGTCAATATTCCCGGTTTTATAGCAACAAAAGTTTGGCCGTTGGGAAGTCCCGATCTGAATCCAATGGATTACTGTTTGTGGTCAGAATTGGAGAACATGGCTTGACAGAAATTTGGAAAGCCTAAAAAAAAAAGCACTAATCGCAGCAGCGTCAAAGATATCCATGGAAACCGTGCGTGCCGCTATAGCCCAATAGCCACAACGCTAGAAGCCAATCATTTCGAATGACATAATTTTTTTCTAGTAACCAATATTACAATCTTAAATGAAACAAATTTTAGTACAAAATGTTTTTTTTTTTCTGCGTTCTATATATGTAATAGAATTTATGGCCGGACTATGTACATTCATGTGTATGTAAAAGCAATTCGCACAATTAAAGCCGTCAAGAGTAATTAAGTCCGCATCAAGTTTCTTTTACTAAATTCCTCATATGGAATAATATATTCGCCCAAGATTTATCAATCTCAGCGCAACTAAACGTAATCTTTTCATTAACAAATAACCTAACAAAATCTAATAAATCACGCATGGATAAAATGAAAATTTGAACTAAAACCCCCAAAGCCCCTCTCAAAACCAAAATAAAAATTTCAAATAGGTAACAAAAAAAAAAAAACCATCCAACAACAATGAGAGAAATTATAAAAGAATAACAGGAGAAGAGACAGAACAAAACGAAGAAAAAGGGAGAATAAAACCAAAAAAAAAAATAATACACATGCATACATACATACATATGTGTATATGTATCCCCTAACCAAAGCGAACATTCACCTCTCTTCTTTGGTAGGTATTTCATTTCGGTAGCCGACCGACAACGCAGCGACGACGACTACGACAACGACAGCGACACAAAACTGTGAAAAGTCAAAAGCCAAAAAGAGATGGAGAATGCACAATTGCCACTGCATTGAAACGAGATGCAAGCTTTTTTTTTTTTTAAAAAGCAAGGTGAATTCAAAAAAATTTATTAATGAAATTTATTCCAGGAGGAAAATTTGTTAAATGAAAATCTAAGGAATCTGCGCAGCAAGTGCACCTGCAGTCATACCATACAACAAAAATAGGACACTTCTTCCAGAGATGTCTGTCTACTCTTCCCTTTTTTTCTGGTTTACTCCTTTTTTCTTTTGAGTATGAAATGAAATTTGAGTCTGACTGCACTCTGTCGCTGAAAGGAAATGACCATCATCATCAATCCATACACATCTGTCAAATGAATGCTTGCATCCTTTTCTATTTCTTTGCCAATGCATCCAACACTCACTCATTCCCACTTAGCAAAAACAAAAAAAATAATAATGGAAACAATTAACAAAAAAAAAAAAACGATCATTTTCTTTCGACATCATTCCCCAATAGGAATTTTCTGCATTTTTCGTTTTCCACATACAATAATTCCACTCTCACACCATACGCACCATTGCAAGTAACCGAGAAAAGAACAACAACACCGCCACCACAAGACCGACGACCACGGATCGACCGCATTTCACACGCGAAAAAAAACTCCACGAAAACTTTTCTTCACTTGGAATCTTCAATGAATACAAAGTATTCGTTACATATTTTATCTGTTTTAGATAATATCCCCATTACCGTAAAACTGGTGATGCCACACAAATCATTTCAATTAAAGAAA
Source organism: Brachypalpus laphriformis (assembly GCA_945910035.1). Classification (NCBI taxonomy): domain Eukaryota; kingdom Metazoa; phylum Arthropoda; class Insecta; order Diptera; family Syrphidae; genus Brachypalpus; species Brachypalpus laphriformis. The sequence continues at coordinate 110,016,902 of OX246753.1, read as the reverse complement.
ACACATTTTCCTTGATTTTCAAAATTTTTGATGAAGAATTTTTGTCTGCTGCTGTTAGGCTGTCGTTGCTACTGCCATCAAAATTCTTCAATTTTTTTCATATCCTTGTCTCACTCATTCGCACACCATTTGGGTGAGGTGAAACAATATGAGACAAAAAATGCACGACACAAACCGTACACACTCCATGCACCAGAAAGAGACACAAAAACGATTTAATCAACGACGATGCAACTAAGAGACGACAAGAAAAGAAAGGGAAGTAACGAAAAGCAGATATCTACACAGAGAAAGAATTTCAAAAAAAAAATTTTTTTTTTTCCATAAATTACTAACTTTTTCCATATATCCTTTAACGACCGGAACTCAGTATATTTGGCAGCACACTTTTATTGTTTTCAAATTTTTCACTCAATTTTTCGTCTCATATTTACTGTGAATTGTCGTCACTGAGACTTACCGCACCAACACTACCGTCACACCATTTAGCAGGCGTTTTCGCAATCAACCGAGGGCAAAAAAAAAAAAAAAACACGACAAAAACCAAAGCTGAAAACCTGAACGAGTAAGGAAGATGGGGATAAGTAGCGGAAGGGAAGCGAAGAAAATAAAAAGATCAACTTTTAAACCGGAGATGAGAAAATGCGGCGATAAAAATCGATTCAGAGGAAAAACTTCACTTATTCAACGAAATTTCTGCACAGATATTACTTTTTGAGTGTTTTATGGTGATTTTGGCAATAAAATTGTGCAGTCGGACTGCCGTCGTATTCGATAAACCGCACAGACATTCGGGGTAACAACCGAGTAAGGCGACTGAACAAGTGAAGAATATTTCTTTTTTTTCCCAGCCACAGATACTTTTGCGGTGGTTAGAAAGGGAGAGCAGTGCCTGGCGGATGGGTATTGATCGTTTCGCTTTGTTTTCAGGACGGATATGGCCGGCCTGCTTAGTTGCATTGAAAGTGTAATAACATGGCGTGTGATAGATACAAAAACAGAGCAAACGTGAAGGAGATGGTTATAGATGGGGTATATTTTATTCGTGCGGGGGAGATTTGTAGAGATTGTTAGTTCTTGAAAGAGACATAATGTCTACGGTGGCGTGGTAGTGGGAACAATTTATTTTTTCGTGGTAAATTTGGAAGCGGTTATGGAGGGTAGTTTTACGCGAGATTTAAAAATGTCAGTTTGTTTTGGAAAAGTAAGTTATCTGAGCGAGATTTATGGAGTTCTCGAGATTTTGATCTTCAGAAATTTCACACTTTAAATTTCTAACATTTTTCCATTTAATGTTCGTTTGTTTGTTTGTTTGCATTTATTTAGCTTTAAGCCATTTGTTAGATGCATTACTTACATACAAACATACCTATATACGTTTTTTTATGGTCTGCTAATCCTTCATGAGGGTCGCGGATGTAGGATGCTCAGGTGAATTCTCTATCCTTCTCGATCCTCTGCTATTGACTCCAACTCATCAGGAGGAATCTCTAAACGGTTCCAGGAGAGATGTCGGACTTAATCCTACTTCTATTTCTATGCCTACCATGGGGTCGCCTACCTAATGGTACGGCAATCATAACACGTCTTGGAAGCTGGTCTGGGAGCATACGCACTACGCGACCAAACTATCGAACCATAGAACATTTCGTTCGGAGAAGTAGCTGCTCAACATTGAGGGCCTTGCGTACTCTGGTGTTGCGTACTCGATCCCTACGAGTTATCCCAGCAATACCGCGAAGGAACCTCATTTTAGGAGCTTGAATCCGCGATCTTATTCTTTAGCCCACTACTCAAATTTCATGACCATAGGTAAGAGTTGGAACAAACATACACCGAGTTAAAAACCGTCCAACACCATACTGATATATTTAGGTTAGGTGACCTTACGCCAAAGCACTTAGACTAGAGATAGGTCCTTTGTGATACCACATGGATCGTGTAATCCCTGCCTACTCGTTAAACCACTTGGAACTTCTGATCAAGCGTAAGAAGTTGTTTTTATCAGATCGACTAAATCGTTTTAATAGAAGGGTACTAAGTAAAGTCTCCTGGATTATTATTTACATAAATGTTCACCGTCAGGCGGTAACGAAGAGACATTTAGTAACATGCACTTTGAGTTATGCACATTTAATATAAGATTCACACCTAGCCATTAGAATATTGTACCTATGTTCTTGTTTATATTATGAATGCACATCTTAAGATTGTCACCAAAAACTTATTGTAACGCATCATTCACGAAAAGTATTCATTTTGAATATCGCACTACTTTTTCCATCTTCTTCTTCTTCCTTTTTCAGCGAAGCCGTGATCCGAAAACAAGGGATCACAACCCTCCCACTTCACTGCATTTGTACTGATCCACCTGTAGGGTTCGCCTATTTGACCTCAGAAAATATAGGCAAGCTTGCCGATTTTGGATCACTCGGTTACTGATGCCAATGAAATGCCGATGTCGTCGCATTTGTCTGATCCAGGCGTTTATAGGCCTGCCTTTCCTACATCGCGATGTCTTTGGAACTTGCATTGATATTGCCTTTCTAACAGGGTTCAAATGATCTCTTCTTTGAACGTGGCAATACCAGCTGAGCCGGTCGCGCTCTATTTTTTGTACGATGGTTTCCTTGATGTGAAAGCTTCCACGGATCTTCGAACTTCTTATTCGATCAGGCTTTGTCACTCCTGCTGTCATGCGAAGCATCTTCATCTCAGCTGCCGTTAATTTACTCTCATACGTTTTGTACATCGTCCAACATTGTGAACCGTATGTGAGCGCTGGACGTACAACTGCGGTGTAGAGCCTTCCTTTCAACTTAGGGGGCATTTTTCTGTCACAGAAGATAGCGGCATTTTCTCGCCACTTCATCCACCCTACGCTTACGCGTTGATTGATGTCGTCATCACAAGTTGCTTTGCTATTGATCATAGATCCCAGATATTTGAACTTTTCGCACTTGGGGAGCACTGTTCCACTCAAATAAATGTCTGGAATAGGCCTGAGTGGATCAGAGAAGGGGCAGCACAAGTACTCTGTCTTTTTTTAACTAATGCGATACCCATTTCCCTCCAGAGTGTCCACCCACACATGAAGTTCTCATTGCAGGGATGTAGGATTCTCACTTATGGTAGCTCCATCGTCAGCAAAGAATAATTGATGTACCTTGGGGTCCATCATTTTACCTTCAAGCAGAAAGTCAAGGACTGTAATCAAGAGCAAAGGACTTAGGACGCTTCCCTGGTGCACCCCGACTTTGATTGGAAACTCTTCGGTTACTCCAGCGGGGCATCTTACTCTTGTCTTTGCTCCTTCGTACATGTCCATCATCATCTGTACATAGGTTTCTGGAACCCCTCAATGTCTTAGCGCCACCCATATCAGATCTCGTGGTTGTCTGTCGAATGCCTTTTCAAAGTCAACCAATACAATATGCAAATCCCTTAAGGAATCACGATGTTTTTCCATTATGATCCTTATACTTTGGATTGCATCTGTGGTTGATTTACTCGAGACAAACCCGCACTGATCATCAGATAGCCGTATTATTTTTCGCAGTCGGCCACCTAATACCCGCTCAACGATCTTGATGGTGTGTGACATCAGCTTGATCGAACGGTAGTTATCACAGTTTCGCGTATCACCCTTCCCTTTGTATACAGGGAGAAGGTAACTTTCCCTCCATTGATTCGGCATTGTGTCACCTCTCACACATTTGGAGATGAGAATTCTGAGCCATCTGAACCCGATGTCTCCCATCTTTCTCCAGAACTCAGAGGGCATCTCGTCTGGCCCAACCGCTTTTCGTTTTTCGGAGTATTTGACCGCCTCACTGACTTCTTCGAATGTAATGTCGGGTATTTCTTTACAGTTAGGGGTGGCTTTTGGAAAGTATAACCGGGAAACTGTTTATTTAAAAGTTCTTCACAATACTGCCGCCACCTCTGCAGAATTTTGTCGTCATCCACAAGAAGCTGGCCATGAGCATTGTTAATGAACTTTGGCGAACGAATCTCCTGAGCATTCCTCCTTCTTTGGGCGGCTATTTTACAGATGGTTGCGCTCTTGTTCATATTGTGTCTTCGCAGCTCCTGGATAACCTGGTTTGCATCAGCAACCGGGGAAGATATTTTCTCCAGCTCCCGATACAGGCCCTCCGTACTCTCTGCTTGAAGCTGGGCGCACTTCTTCTTCGCTTTTTTCTTGCAACATCTGTATTCCATTCCAAGGCGAACTTTTTCGTCACTATTGTTAGAGGGGCACTTTGACCAAGCTTTGAAAGCCACTTTCTTCTCATTTATCAGCTTCTTAGCTTCATCACTCCACCACCATGTTTCTTTGGCGTGTTGGTGGTGGCCTTTTGAAGCTCCTAGCAGTGATTTGGCCTTCTTTAAGAAAGTTCGCTGTAGGGAATCCCACATATTTTGTGCTGTGCACTCTTCATCCTCAGCTCCGTTGATAGTGTGAGAGAGGTAATTTTTCATTAGGAAAACAAAAGCCTCGCCTTTTTCTTTGTCCAGATTGTACCACCTGATTTTCCCAGAGACCCCTGTTTGTTTGCACTACTTTTTCCATGCCATTAATAAATATGAGGAAGAGCAAAACGCCAAGGATGGTAGCCTGAGAAATTCCCGCATTGAAAGATATAGCTCTCTAGGAAAACGGCTATCACAGATTTTCTTTGGTGAATTTTTTGCTTCCACTCGCTAAGCACGTATTTGATGCAAGCTTCGCAGGAGTGTTTTGCTCTAAATCCAGCGCTGTAGTTGCTAAGGATGTTAAAATTTTTTATACATATGTCCTTGGGGCTGCGTCATTACCACCTTCTCAAGAATTAAGGGGCACCATATTTATTGGGTGATAGTTCTTACACAGAAGACAATTGGGTTGCAACATAGCTTTTAGAACGTCGATGCATCGTTTTTGTCTACTACTCCGACATACATAGATGTTGAAAAAATAGAAAAGGTTTTCGCCCTTCCTATGTTTTTCTCTTAAATCATTCCAAACTGTTTAATATTTCATATTGCTACTGCATATTTACTAAAAGACACATTACTCCTATTTCGTATGAATGGAGCTAATCTCTACCTCAAAATACTATAAATTTGCTATTTAAGGCAGAAATATAAAACAATTTATTTATCCTCTGTTTCTTCTTGCATCTTAACTTAACTTAAATTTTCAAGCAGAAAACTCGCAATTAAATAAATAAGTGTGGATAGAGGAGAAGTCTTCTTCATTACACTTGTTTCTACGTAGACCATTATGATACCTGTTAGGTTAGGTTAGGGTCGAGTGGAGTGAAACCACAAGGATCTGGGTATTCTCCAGAAGAATCAACCGGATGTTATTATAAAGCACTGGTGGCGTCTGATGTTGATGTTTGCCAGTTTGCCGACGTCCTCGAAGAAGTTAGCTTAAAGGAATTGGTAGTGGCAAGTTCGTCGGTTTGTATTTCCAATAGTTTAAATAGAGTGCATTTTGAATTGTTCACCCATCTCGTTAAGAGACAAGCTGCAATTTAGAGCAGTTTTTTAATTAATTAATTTTTTATTTTTTTGATAAAACAAGTTAATTCGACGAATTCAAGGATTTTAATGACTTCAATGATTTTAAATCTGCTGAATGCATTCAATGACTTCAAAGACTTCAAACGACGGAATGCATTCTTTTTGACTTCAGGATTTTGATTGCTCGAGACATGACCTCATTTATTTTCTTTAAGTTGAAGTCATTGAGTTGAAACATATTTCAGTGAAGCAAAAAGAATTAGATTCGGAAATGGTTGCATTATTTTACATCTCTGGTTGCTACTAGGAGGTCCTTGCACTTTTTGACGTTCGTGATACCAGGCAACGTTTAATAAGACTATGTTGGGAGTCTTGTTTGTCTTCTGTTTTCACTGTAGCTTAATCCCACTTATATATTAGCTTGGAAACATCAGATCGTTTTATGAGAAATCCTATCGATATCTTTATATATTCGTACTTGCTCTATGGCACAGCTCTGTAGAAGGTCCTTAAATTTGTTTACCATATTTTTTGTAATCATATTTCATTTTTAGAACTCAATCGTGAATTTCAAGTCGATTCACTCATAGTGAGACATAGAATAGAGACATTGTGAACTCAATAGTCTCACTTGAACATCGTAGAAATGTCTCATGTCTTTCCCTTTTGTATCGCTTCTTTTACAAAAAATGCTCCAGCGAAATAGCCAGCTGCATTCCTCCCCTTCAAAACTTCACCCGCAATACGCGTCATGCTTCGAATGCACATCAGTTCACCCTCAAGCCCAACTTCGGACGTACTGTCAAATATAGGGATTCGTTTATAAGCCGAACAACACGTTTGTGGAACGATCTACCAGCCCCAGTGTTTCCTCATCATTACAACCTACAAACATTTAAAGCCAACGCAAACCGGCATCTCCTCTGTCTCTTTCCCCCCTTTTCCCAACCGCCCGTGCCCTGAGAACCAGTATGAGGGTATTAATAATCCCTTTGGCACGCGCAAATTATAAAGAAAAAAAAATAAATAGTAAGCTATTTCTTTCATTTGATTGTTCAAAAATAATTTTAAGTCAAGCTACAGGAAAACTGAAATGTATACCAACTTGCCGCAACGTAATGTCCTTTGAAAAGGAAAACAAGTGGTCACGGATTATTACCTTAACACGAACATTTTCAAAACGCTTCCGGTCATTGAATTCACCATAGGTTGGTGTCTGCGAAAGAAATTCCCTCCCTTAGCACAGACAGCAAAATGAAACGGTTATGTAAATGTTCCACTTGTGCTTCGCAGCCTCAGCACTGGACACATAAGTGGCGCTGTTTTTGTTCAATACTCTCCAAAGTTGCCCACACCCTCTAGTTATCTCATTCCGACAAATGTATGCTTATACGGACGCATCGCTCTGCTCTATTTCAACAAACAATTCCCATAAGGAAAAAAGTGTATATGCTGTCGCGTAATCTTTGGAGCGCATAGCAACACAAAATTTTACCGAAAATGTTGTTCGCCTCGCCATCGCCATTGGCAGTCGCCAGCGCCACACTCATCATTTCGGGTTTGGCGGTGGCGAGTGCTTATGGTGTGGCGTGTGGGTGGTAGTGAATAGGTGGGTTTGCATTGAATCACATTCTTGGATGTGCGGAACTAATGAATATATTTTTGGGGTTGGAATGGAAGCAACAAAATTTCAGAAAGAAGTTTTTTTTAATTAGGCGCTCTACTGAGAAGTAGTTTGCGTATAACAGTTAGAGAAATCGAATTTTCGTACGGTAGCAGTTTTGTTGGTGGGGACTGGGTTGACTTCGTTTATTTTTTTCTATTGAGTACTTTTGGGCGTTGTAATTAAATTGTGAGCATTCACAATGGGCAGCAGAACCACGCATTTCTTTTTTTGTTTTTGGAATGAACTATCGAAACAGGGCATTTAGGGACTTGGTTTTAATAGTTCACTAAATTCTAAGGTATGCTATTTATTATTTATTTCAATAAGTAAAGATATTTAAAATAGCGGAGAATGATTTGGCATGGAGTATTAGGTACTTCTAATATCTACATATGCATAGGGTGCATGGCAGGATGTCTGCTTTTTTTTACCAAAATGTATCACCTTATCGGCTGATGCTATAACTCTTACAAATGGCGGTAACTGTCAGTTTTGTTTGACTATCTGTGAAGTAAACAAATGCAGAAAACACGTCGACAAGCTATGGAACGCTATACACCTCAAGATCGCGGAATAATCGTGATTCGTGATTTTTGTTCGAAATTCAGAGCGACGAGACCCATTTTCATCTGAACAGATACGTAAACAAACAAAATTTTCGTTTCTGGGGCACTGAGAATCCACGTATCTTTCACGAAGAACCATTATCCAGTCAAAGTCACGGCATGGTGCGCCATTTTCATCGGAAGTGTCATCAGGCCTAATTTTTTCGAGGACCTTGCCCTTTCACACGTACTCCCTCAGTCGGGATGATATATAAAACCATTACTTGCATCATTTTAACGTTGCTGCTATTCACCAGTTGAAATCGAGACGAAATTTCTTTTCGGAAGTTCATTTTGCAGAACATCTTTGACATACGGAGCGAAAACGTTTAATACGATAGCTTGACATTTTGTGTGAGCACAATGGAATTTCTATCGCAGTCGGCCGACGCAAAACTATGGTATGATTTAACAGTATGGTACGCCCAGATACCCTCGCATGCTGCTCTCGAAACATCTTTGGTCGGCAGAAAATAATTTTCACCAAAGGAAGGCTTTCGCGTGTTTCTACGGTTGGAGTTGTGCTTTTTGTATACCTACCTTTTTTTCCTTGATTTAGGACCGAAACAAAAAAGACAGAAAAAGTACAAAATAAAGGAACGGAATCAAAAAGGATCTGGATTCGAAAAAAAAAAAATATCGTTCATAATAAAGTGTAGTTGGCAGGAGTAGTTTAACCAATGTTTAAACAGCGGAATCACGAAGCATTCTTGTGACAGTAATACTGGGTTGATTTTTTTCTTTTCTCTCCTTTATTTTTCCTAAATAAAGTTCTTTACTTACTTACTGGCTTCTTTGTTAGATGTTGGTGAGAAGTGGGGCAGTTGAAAGCTTGTTAGCTTTTTATGGGACTCGTATCTTGAACCCCGTGCTTAGTAGTCTGATCCACATTAAACCACACTTAAGTAATTGGTGTTTCTAAAAGTTTCAGAGAGCCTCTCTTTGTTGAAAATAACAGCGTGGCAACAAAGGATCAAGGTATAATCTGATATTTCAGTGAATTTTGTCCTGAAATATGTAGAAAGGGCGTTAACTGAATCCAAGCTGGTATTAATAAAGTTTAATTGGCTAGCATTCAGTGACTAATTTCAATGTTGTTCATGCTATATTTGAAAAGTAGCCAAGCTTGAGTCAATTATAATGCTCTCAACCTTAAACTAAAAATTGTTTTTTAGCAATTTGGATGATGACTTTCCATCTACAAAATATATCCGACGACTTACTTATCCTTATTTTGTCACAGAAAAGGTAAAAGCAGAAGCATGTGAATCCAGCATAAATGATTCGCCAAATGACATTCACTGTTTGTGTCATAAGCGTCAAATTACGTTCAATATAAAGTTCTTTGCATCTGCAGTAGAAAGATATCGTTAGCCATGTATTAAACAACAGGAGAATTTAAACAAATAACTAGAGATTCTGTACTACGAAGCAACAAGAAAATGAACTTGATAAATATTGTTCCCACTAACTTCAGTAGAAGCTAAATTTGTAGATTGCACATATATTCATACTCTTAAGCAATAACTGAGGGAGAGGCTTGAGGATAATTTACAACTTGTTAATAAATAAGAATGCTTTAGGCAATTTATTAAACAATTTCGATTTTCTTATTTATGAAACAAAAAAACTGTGGGAATTTTCGTTGCAGTCGAATAGAGCAGTAGTTTTAAATGATAGGCATTTTGTTTAGCATCGTTAAAACCTCACTGCCTATTTCGCTGACCAACTGCGAAATCTATAGCCTAACATAAACGTGTTCTCAAAACGGCTGCGTCTACATGACCGACTGTGCCATTTGCAGGTAAACATAAACATTTTCTCAAAATGGTTGGTTACTAACATTATCCAATATGTCCGATTTAAAATCTCCCTATATTCACGCGAGCAAAGCCAGATATCGCACTTGAAACGTAATATATTTTTTACACTTAGATCGCTTATAATACTAATGATGAATAAGTGATGAAGGGCAGCAGCACTTGTAGCATCTTGAGTAAACTCATACAGAATGACAGTCAAAGAAACACTTTGCTTAAGAAGAAAGCAAGGTTTCTCTGCCATTTCATTAGATAGTTCAATTATCGAATGACAGTCAAAGAAACACTTTGCTTAAGAAGAAAGCAAGGTTGCTCTGCCAATTCATTAGATGGTTCAATTATCGAATTCTCGACATCCTAATGTTTCGTGTCATCGCATTCCATATGAAACGTAATTCTCAACACGTAGAATAAAATTAAATCTTTCAAATAAAAATCTGTATAAATAAAAATGTATTTGTCAAGTAAGCTTTAGCGATGAGGTGACAGGTGATTATTTCATCGTTGAGCTGTGTACTGACATTGCGAAATGATAGCAAAATTTTTCGTTTCAAATTCGGTTATTGTAAATATTGGTAAAACTGGTGTTTAACGTTAACCGTTATACCGTTTTTAGTTGGTCACTCTCCACTACGTCGTTAGTATACACTGTAGTGCTCAGAGATGCAAACAAATCCTCACAATTGAATAGGTCATTCGAATAACGTAACTTGTTATAGTTTTTCTTGATTTTAATGGAAAAATTCGTCTCCCAAATTCTTAGTTAGCGGAAATATATATGAAAATACTTTACGTTTCAATGTACTCTTTTACTCTCCTGAAAAGTTACTTATTTTGTTAGTTTCAACGTTATTCGCGTGATCTATGCAATTAACGAAGATTTCCAGAAAATCTTGCAATGTGAAAAAGCAAACGTTGTGGAGTTCAACGCGAAGAAAATATAATCCACAAACTTTTCCCGCATGAATACATCTACTGTTCCACAACTTCAAATGGTTAACCAAATAATCGATCCCAAGAAGACCCTAAATTTACTGGATTTCACAGTAAACTCTGTAGTAACATGGCATAGCCACATATCCAACATCACTTAATCAGCTTCCATGAGGTTGGGTATCTTTTCAGAGCAAAAATGTACTTTATACCGCCGCAACTTCTTCTTTTATATAAAGGGGCTTGAGAACTGCTCTCATGTTCGGAGCTCGGCCTCAACACACTCACCCTTATTCTGAGTGGCGTTTTACTTGCACGACGTTTGTCGTTATTTGACAATAACTTCGATGACAGGGAAAAACGTCGTCGATAAGTAATTTGCATTCCACATGCTTTGCCATCAACCGTACCACGCTGAGAATATCGGTTCTCATTCGATCACCGAAATCAAACAGCATTGGGCATGAGTATTACTTAGATGGGGGCCGCTTGGGAGAACTGCATGTAGTTGGCATAAGCCAACTCATCAACTCCACCAAAGTCTTAAATTGCTTCTGGTGCGCTATTTTCACCCCAGGAAGTAAGATAATTCAATTTAGTTATTTGAATCAATTAAAAATTTAAGAAAACTTATATTTTCAGTCAGTTTTTACTACTTGGCGATCACTAATTTGTTTACGACAAATACCGTCGTTTTCCCTGTCGTGAAATTTCTCACACTAACGGATTTCACGGAGCGTTCAACGACGCAAAAACGCCACTCGTAATAGTAAATTCAAATCGTTGTAAACGCCACTCGGAATAAGGGTGACTATCTTAGTTTACTTAACAGCATCCAGCGACAAGCAGTTCGCTTAATAGAAGATCCAGTACATAGGTCCAACCTTTAATCGTTGGCTCATCGAAGGCAGATGGCAGAATTATGCCCGTTCTACAGATACTTCAATGACAGATGTTTCGAAAATCTTAACAGAATGATCCCTAGAAACTCGATCTTTCAACGTCCTACCAGGCAGCCCACTAGAGCACACAACTTCCATGCTTAAACGTCTATGAGTTGAACTATAGAAAATCAATGTATCCATATCCTACCACAATGTCGCTTCCATTTCGGCCTCACGTTTTTCATTCGTAAAGAAAATCGTAATGCTACGTAACGACACTCTAACCCGAGGCAGAAGTTGAGATGAGCTGAACTTGTGTTCGCTTTGACAACTAACAGCTATGCAACAAAGGAGAAAAAAAAGTAAACAAACATTCAACACGCTCTCGAAGTGGATGGGACGTAACGAGGAGCAGAGCCGAGGTCGAGGCGATATTGTGTTTTAGGCATCATGTTCACCTGACAACCGCAAGAACATTCTACCAAAATTAATTTATGTCGTTTTCCATTGGGCCAAAAGGAGTACTCTTTTTGTGTTCCGCACAGAAAAAGCACTCCCAATCATGTTCCATTGGCTGTTTGGAGTGCTGTTCCGGGAGTGTTTTTCTCTTCCGGATTTCATTTGGGAGTGCTTTCAAAATGCACTCATACATATAAACCCTTACATCGGACTACTTGTCAAAGTCATATGGTACAATACGCATTCTTTTGTTTGTTTTATTTTTTCAGTTGGGGCAAGTTAGTAGAAACAAATTTTACATAGATATAATTAAAAAAATTGATAATATATTAATAAAAACATAATAGAATTGCTAATGTGGTTTTCCATTAGGCAAAAAGAAGCCATTTCTTGCTTTATTTTTCTGTGAAAAATGTAAACAAAAATTAGACGTTCACCAACACACACAAAAGTAAGCAGAAGACGATTTCACATGTTCCATTGGAATCAAAAAGGAGTGATATCGGGAGTGAAACCAAAGGAAAACGACATTAGTTACAGGACAAGCAATCTTTGGAACTCACTTCCAGGCGAAATATATCCAGAAAACTACAATCTGCAATAATTTAAACGCAGAATCTACAGACATTTGTAGGCATCTGACAAAAATTCAAGGCATGAAAATGACAGTCCACTAGTCATCCATGTATAGTACATCATTGACATCAATTGAGCAAACCGTTGAACTCGACATCCCTGCGTGTTCTAACCTCTAACTCTCTCGCTCACTCTACCGAATCCTTTCGGAAATGTCAAAATTAAGTGCCTTCTGTCAAAATCGATCCTTTTCTCTTCCTTGCGAATGTCATTTTCCTCAGATTCGCATGGACATTCGGGGTTGAGTTTACTTTTAGAATTTTCATTTCCTTCTTTTCTCGTTTAAGTAGAGAAAACTAATTTAGATTGCACAACCCACACACATACAGAGCAAGAAGCGTAGAGTCCCGATACACGAATTCAATTACCATGTAGTGGATCCTGTGGATAAATTAATTATCACCAACCGATTGGAAAATTTGTTTCAAACCTTTCTCGCGACGGTTCTGCCGGACAGCAGTTTGGGGGACAGGACGGGCCGCCCTACAAGATGACTCCTTTCGATGACTTTGCTTATCTGATTAATCATGTCCTGTTGGGAGAGGAGCCGGTAAGAAAACTGGAGGCCTCCTACTCACTGCTAATAGAGTTGTACATTATTATTATTTTTTTTTTAACTTCTGTCGTATCATTGCAGACTATCGAGGATTTCATCCTCCTGGTTGGGACGCTGGTGGCGTTTGTGGCTTTCATACTCTGGTGCTGTTTTCCCATTCAACCAAAGGTAAGTTCAATGTTTTATCGGAGATTTTCGCTCCTTCAAATGCAGTGACTGCAAGTGACGCTGCTTATATATATACATTAACCGTGTCACTGGCTTACTTGCGGTGTTTTCAGTCTATTAGGTCAATGGAGATCTCTAAGGTCTATAATGAGCTGTGGTTTCGTTTATACATGTATTACACCTTAGCTAACATTTCATTTATTTACTTAGACCAACCAACAACCCAGCTCGTACTAGCTAGCTGCCTTTAGTTGCGTACACCAGTTGATTGAAGTCCCTTTCTAATTATCTACTTCACATAAGAGAGAGTCTTACAATACTGCATCGTACACCGAGGGTGGATTTAGCCGCTGCATTCGACATCTGCAGGCTAGGTCGATGTCATTGCACAGTTTGTCATCTGACTAACCATAAAACAGAAGCGGTTCTATTCAGCAGCAGAAAAATCTGGAAAGATCTCACTCTTAGAGTCGGCAACCATGATATAGTTTCACAGCCATGATTGATTCAAGACTTATACAAAGAACACCTGCGTTGTCCATGCAGGGCAGCCGCCGGTGTGAATGCAGCACTGTCGCGGGTTAGTCCAATATTGAAGGTTCGGTTCAAAGTTGAAAATTACTCCTGGCTATGGTAGTTCAATCTATTGTCTCTTATGCATCGTCAACATGGGGAGAAGCAGCAAAATTAAATACACTTACTTATGTCCTGTATCCCCTTGCGGGTCCTAGGGCCTCTTCTACGCCTACGCGCCATCGTGTACGGTTTCTGGCAATGTGTCTGAGTTCTCCTCAACTTTTCCCCAACTGCCGTGCCTCCTTCTCGACTGTTCTGCGCCATGTTCTCCTCGGACCGCCAGGTCTTCTGCCATCCTGAGTTAAAGGGTTCCATCGCATAGCATGGTTCGCTATTGAACTGTCACCCCTTCAGAATCTTTCAGAGCGTGTGACCAATCCACTGCCACAAATCCTTAAGATATTGCGCAGGCACCTGTTAACGAACGCTTGCAGCTTTCTGGTAATAGTAGTGGTCACTCTTCACGTGCTGCATCCATATAACAGCACGGATTCGTTGGAGCAGAACAGTCTTATCTTGGTGTTGTTGTTGTTGTAGCAGCTGTGTAGCTGAGGTTGACGATCCTTGGTCGAGGTATTGTCCTCGAGTCGCTCCGGGACGTACGTACGTACGTAGAACCGATCGTCGTGAGAGCTCATTGGTGCAGTGGTTGGAAAAACTTCGATGGTATTTTTTTCCATTTTATACTCGGGTGGCTGGTGATTGCTGTTCCCCCGCTGGGGCTTGAACTTGCACTCATCGGCTAACAAGCAAACACTATCCACTGCACCATTGCCATCCCTTATCTTGGTTTTCAAACTGATTGCATTGCTTCGCTATATTTTGGACAACATCCGAAACGCGGACTTTGCTTTGGCGATCCTGTTGGCTATATCAAGTTCGGAAATTAAATACAAACGTGAGAAAGACAAACACTCTGTGCGGTCTCAGTAACCTACAAGTATGCAGTGCGCTACGTATGATGTCGGATGAAGCAATTTTTATTATTGTGGGATATGTTCCAGTCGACATCGCCACGGATGAAATGCAGCGGCTATATAATAGAAATAGAGTGGCACAATTCATACGGATTGCAGAAACAGGGAAAGAGCTCAAAGCATGGCAGCGAGACAGGAAATATGGGATATAGCACTGAAAAGACGATAGACCTGCCGGCTCATACCAAACATATAACATGGATACACCAATGTCACGGGGAAATAGACTTCTACCAGTCTTTGATGATGACCTACAGTTTTTAGCTGTCTCAGTATATCTGAATTTACATGGTTCAATTCTTGTTGGGCTATGTAATCTAAGTCTAAATTAGAGTTTCTATACCTCCTTTACGCAGAAATCTTCTCTCTTCATAATCGAACAATGTTTTTGTTATGTAGAATATCAATCTAGGGTACAGGAATGTCCACCTTCTGCCCCCGTTTTATGCAGCAATACACACTATGGGGCAAAAGTATGTAGTTTTAAAATTCCCTTGAAAATTAAAGCATTTTTTCGAACATTTCGAAGACAGACTTGTGCACTATAGCCCTGAATTTCCATTAGTTTTGAGCGTTATATTTCTCTAAAAAAAACCATTTGTAACATGTTCAGTTGGTGGTCTTCCTCTCTCTCTTCTAAAGTCCTTGACGTTGACATAAATCTGGCATTTTTGGAGTTTAAGTTCTGATTATTGAACCTTCTGTCGAACTGTTAGTACTAGTAGAACTAATTTTTGTGGTCTTGCATTTCTTTTGAGCTTTGTCTGGTTTATGCTTAACTTACGAGTAGAATACGCTTGCGCTCTGCCCTTCTTTGTGATAACAGTTTATTTTACTCTATACTGTCTTCGACAATCTTTTATTCTAATTAGTACAGTTTTAGTTTACCCAATCGCTGCACAGATCCATACAAATTTGTAGATCCACTAATACAATGAATCCAACAATTCCAACTTTATAGCGAATTTCAGACCATTGTACGAGTATATACTGTTCCACAACATCTGGCCTCTAATAGAGACCTTCGAACTGTATCCATTTTTACTCCGTCTTTAGTGTATTTCGCTTTATTAATTAAGAAGATGGGTAATGGACTTTTTTTTTCTAGAATATGACTAGTTTGCAGAGTTAATTGCATTCTTAATACGGTTCAGTATATTTTTGGCGTATCCCTACCATCTTTTCCTTGCTTTACATTAGACAGTATCACTAGCACCTGTCTTTTTAATTGTTTACACATACAACAACAGCCGATGAAGGGTCTAGGCCTAGACTCTCGCAACGACTCGTGTTCTTCTTCTTCTTCCTTTTATCAACGAGGTTATGATCCGAAAACAAGGGATCATAACCCTCCCACTTTACCGCATTTCCACTGATCCGCCTGTGGGGTTCGCCTTCGCAACGACTCGTGTTGTGTGCGTTATATTTTTCGCACAAATCGAAGGGACCTACAATTTTGTGCCGTATCCGAAGGGCAATTTTTATTTTGTTTTTCAGAAGATTTTTCATGACAGTACTCTCGGATGTTTGTCAAACGTTCGCGAAAGGTGGGATGGTGAAAAAAACTTTTGGTGTTTTCTGGGATTCGAACATTGAACTTCACGCGTAGTAGTCCGGCACACTAACCACTGCGCCACGGCGCCCATTTCATTGTTAGGTGATCATTTAAGAACAGGTTAGCTTTGGAATACATTACCAGGAAGCGATCTGTCCCAAAAAATGCATGATAGGAACGTCTTTCTTGAGAGAAGTTTATAATAGAATAGTCCCGGTAACTTTTTATTTTCAAATCGGTTACATACATACGAGTTACTTACTTACTTACTTAAAGGGCTCCTAACCCTTGAAGAGTTTCTGCTTGAGACACGGCGGCCTTCCATCTTCTGCGGTCCCGGGCACGTTGCTTTCAGTTATGAAGACCGAGTTTTTTGGCATCCGCGACATCCGTCTCGAACCTGGGGGCTGAGATTCAAAGATTCTCTTGGCTGGAGCGTTGTTCTCCATTCGCTCAATGCGGCCGAGCTAATATAGTCTACCTGTCTTGGCTTTTTGGACTACATCCACATTCTTGAACAACTCATAGAGTTCGCGGTTATATCTTCTCCTTCATTCGCCCTCCTCGTATATGTGACCTTATATCCGACGGAGTATTTTTCGCTCAAAGGTATCCAATATTTGCTCTGCTTTCTTACTTGTCGTCCAGCACTCGGCGCCATAAAGCATGACTGGTAAGATGAGCGTTCTATGGAGCATTAATTTGGCCCATCGAGTTAGGCGTTTTGAACCCAGTTGTTTTGCCAAACCGAAGTAGTAGCGTTTTGCTAAGGTTCTTCTTCGTCGGATCTCTACGAAGGCGTCATTTGTGGGATTTATGTTTACTCCGAGATAGGTAAACTTCTTAACTAACTCGAAGTTGTAGTCATCAACACTGACGTTCTGCCCAAGGTCTTGAGCAGATAAGTTTTTGTTTGTTGACAACATGTACTTAGTTTTGTCCTCATTTCCTTTAAGACTTACTCGTTTCGCCTACTCTTCAATTGCCACAAATGCTTCCACAATGGCTTGCCGGGATCTTCCGATGATGTTAACATCGTCCGCGTATCCCAGCAGTTGGATGGATTTGTGAAAAATAGTGTCTTCCGTGTTTACACCTGCCCTACGCACTATCTGCTCCATCACAATATTGAAGAAGTCACATGACAGCGCATCTCCTTGCCGGAGCCCGGTGCATGTTTGGAAGAGTTTAGAAGACCTGTTTCCAAGTTGCACAGAGCATCGTGTGTTTTCAAGCGCTACGCGACACATCTGGATACGTTTTGACGGTATCCCGAATTGGGTACCATCGCTTGATAGAGTTCAAGACGAGGAATGCTGTCATAAGCGGCTTTAAAGTCGATAAAAATGTGAGTTTCGACTTGATATTCGTTGGTTTTTCGAGGATTTGCTTTAGTGTGAAAATTTGGTATATTGTCGATCTGCCGGCTCGAAAGCTACACTGGTACGTGCCGATTAGTGTGTTGCAGAAAGGTTTTAGACGTTCACACAATGCGTTGGATAAGATTTTATATGCGACATTTAGCAGCGATATGCTTCGATAGTTCTTACCTATAAGGATCACCTTTTTTTAAGATGGGGCATACATACGAGTATTAGAGCTTATTAGTTCTTACTTGGTTATCGACGACATAGCCTACGTCTCCACTTTTAGGTTTACTGGAGGTCTCGCCGATGTGGGAATAAGATAGACGATTTCGCATTGGCATAAGTTTTGCCACTCTGTACGTCCAAAAACTTTTGTATTTGCCTGTCTATAGTTTCTGTCGACGTTCCTTGCAGTGATGTTCTATATTAAACTATTGCATTCCTAAATTAATACTTTTGTCGCTTTGTCGGAATTATAAAAAATTTATTTGCAGGACACCAGCAATCACAGACAATTCTCGTGTAAATCAACACAGCACTCAATTACGTCTGGTCAAGTGCACAATAATTATAGTAAGAACTCTTCAGCCTATAACAACTATAACATAAAAAATGGTCACTCATACCATTGCTGTACCTAACTCTAAGTCTTTATCCACTCCTTCTCTTCACTACCGTACGAGGAAAAAACAAAACAAACCCGTTTACACACTTAAGCTAGTTTTTATTAATTTTATTTACATTTTGTAATGGAAAACCAAAGTAATTTTAACAATTAGTCTTATATATACATATATACAAACCATTATTAAACTTATATAAACATTATATATGTTAAGCTTATTGAAAATAAAGCAAACAAAGTATAAAAAACAAATTGGTATTAATTTACAGACTGATGATAATTATATTTAACAACAAAACTTATTGATTAAAAGTTTATTGATAAGTTTTTAAGGATAACGATGATATGTAATATTTTGTTGCTCATTTTTTTTTTTTTGTAAATTATTATTATTGTGGCCCTCGAGGTGTAATCAAACGGCTATGGATTGAAAAACTAAAAAGCAAGAGAGGCAATAAAGGCGTTGAACATGCCAAAAAAATATGTAAAATATACTAAAAATAAGAATGAAAGACCCAGTTTAGTTTAACATTGTGTGTGTAGAGGAAGCATATATATTTATATGTATATATTAATATTTTTGTACTCATAGTTATTAAAAGTAAATAATAATAAATTCAATGTACATAGATATTGAATGATAATGATGATTGAATTAACAAAGATATGTGACGACGTGTAAAACTAAAGTAAAACCTGAATATAGCTATGGCTTAATGTATACACTATAAACCCATTACGCTATGTTACATGAAAAATAAAACGCAAAACTCTTCAATCTTCTCAGAATACCTTAACTGTAACATCAGAAACAATAAAACGAACTTATAGAACCTTATCCATGAGATTACTTAATTATTTTTCTCAAAATATTTGCATACGTATGTATGTTACAAAAGTCCAATTTCGAT
The DNA here is from genome assembly GCA_945910035.1 of Brachypalpus laphriformis. Taxonomy (NCBI): domain Eukaryota; kingdom Metazoa; phylum Arthropoda; class Insecta; order Diptera; family Syrphidae; genus Brachypalpus; species Brachypalpus laphriformis. The sequence goes on along the minus strand of OX246753.1, from coordinate 109,997,650 downwards.
TTTTTTCCAAATAAAATGCTTGACAATGTTTTTTCGGCTTGTATACATTTTTAAATTTGTGCTTACATTTTTTTTTTAGTCTTAAGGATTTGAATATTTAATACTTTGATTATTTAATAAAATTATTAGAAAAGAACTACTTACTTTACTTTTGGCTTTACTGAACGCTATCAATAATTGCGTCTGTCTGTTATGCGTATCCTCTTTGAAAGAGATTTTGTTGCTCTTTCGACTCGAGTATTGCTGCTCATACACTCCACGAAATTTTTCAAAATTTATTAGCCACGAAAGGGTGAATGAACAGGTGAATGAATAGGCGAACCGCACAGACGGATCGGTAGAAATGGGGTGATGTGGGAGGGTTATGATCCCTTATTTTCGGATCATAACATCGCTGAGTCTGACGATATACAACCTTGATCAAAAAGTTCCCGGAATAAAAACCGTGTGGCGTTCCCATTGTTCCGATTTGAGTTCTGTTTTCTTTGTTAAGTTGGTACATCTGTTGTTGATATTCCCTCTAAATCTTAGCGTCATAGCTTGACATTTGCAAAAGTTACGTAGCCATCTATCTCTGTATGTGTTGGCGATTTTTTACCAGACCAGAATTGTGGGCAGAAAACTCGTGGATTTTGCACGATGATAACGCACCGTCGCACAGTGCCATCATTATTCGTAATTTTTTGACGAGAAATGCAACAAATACCATCCAACAGCCACCGAATTCACCTGATTTGGCTCCCTGTGACTTCTTTCTGTTCAATCGAGTTAAAAAACCATTACGGGGAACGCGTTTCAGCAGCCGAGAGGAAGTAATGGAAAATTCGTAGGAAGCACTGATGGACATACCGAAAACCGAATATAAAAAATGTTTCGAAGATTGGATCAAGCGCTGGCATAAGTGTGTTGCAGTCGATGGGGATTACTTTGAAGGGGACAATATAGATTTAGATGAATAAACTTGTATTTTTAATTTTCTGAATAAATTCCGGGAACTTTTTGATCAAGGTGGTATGTTTAGCTGAACACTCGGACCTGCGTAAGCACATCTGGGTGAACTTCAGCGCGCATATGTTTAACCGGACGAGGCATCTCTTGTTGGCCTGATTGGCTGAAATATGCGTCTCAGAAGTCTATCAAACGTAAAAAGGACAATGATCTTCGTGTCTGCACGTGGAATGTTAGGTCCCTCTACAAACCAAGTGCAGCCGAACAACTTGCGGAGGCCCTAGAGTGTCTCAAAGCAGACATTACCGCCACCCAAGAAGTGCGATGGGATGGGCCGGGCAAAAGGAATATGAAAATCTGCGACATCTACTACGGCGATTGCTACAGACAACAAGGACAGCGACTATTCGGGTGCGGATTTGTCATTGGAGGCAGACTTAGGCAAGAAGTCTTGAGTTTCCGGCATGTGAACGACCGCCTTATGACTATCCGTATCAAGGCCAACATTAGCCTAATATGCGTTCACGCCCCTCATGAGGAGAAGGACGACGCGACAAAGGACGACTTCTACCAGCCCCTGGACAAGACGTATGAGCAATGCCCTAGCCACGACGTTAAAATTATCCTAGGTGATTTCAACACAAAGCTAGGAAGAGAGGACGTCTTTAGTAGCATGGTCGGAAAGCACAGCCTGCACGACATCACATCCGACAACGGACTCAGGCTAATCGACTTTGCGGCGGGGCGAAACTTTGTCGTAGCTAGTACGCGGTTCCCACGTCTCGACATTCACAAAGGAACATGGCTCTCCTTTGATCGAAAAACTGTCAACCAAATCGATCACATTGCGATTGACGCAAGGCACTCTTCCGGTATTCTGGGTGTCCGGACTTTCCGAGGAGCCAACGTGGACTCGGATCACTACCTAGTTGTAGCCAAGGTACGGATGCGGATATCTACAACGGAGCGAAATCAACGAAATGTTGTGAGGAAATTTGACGTCGAAAAGCTACAATCGCAAGAGACCGCCAGAACCTTTGCCGATCGTGTTTCCTCTAATCTCAATCTAAGTCCTATGCCGCCAGCAGCAAATGCGGAAGACCAGTGGCAGCGTTGCCAACAAGCCATCAGAGATGCCGCCTCTGATGTACTGGGTTTCTCTCGGCCACCACAACGAAACCTCTGGTTTGATGAGGAATGCTGGCAAGCACATGCCGCAAAACAAGAGGCGTACAAAGCGGCGCTGCATAGAAGGGCTAGAGCTGCTTACGAGCTCTACGTGCGCAGGAGAAAAGAGGAACATCGACTTTTCAGAAAGAAGTAAAAGGAGCATGAGAAGCGCTCGATCGAGGAGATTGAGACTTTATTGCAGGAATAAGGTTCGAAAATTTTACCAAAAGGTAAAAAGAACATGCCAGGGTTTCAAAGCCAGAACAGAAGCCTGCAGGGACGAAAATGGTAACATAGTAGTAGAATCGCAGTCGGTGCTGAGGATATGGAAGGAACACTTTTGCAGACTGTTAAACGGCGATGATGACCAATATTCCGCTGTCAGGCAGAATGAGCCATTCAACAGTGACGATGACAGTCAAGATTCCCGTCAACCCGATCAGAATGAAGTGAGGATAGCGATATCTAAACTCAAATCCAACAAAGCTGCTAGAGCCGAAGGCCTTGCCGCTGAACTTTTCAAGGCAGGAGGAGATGAGTTGGTAAGGAGCATGCACCAGCTCATCTGTAAAATCTGTTTGGACGAAAGTATGCCCGATGAATGGAACCTCAGCATCGTTTGCCCGATCCTGAAGAAAAGAGATCCTCTGAACTGCGCCAACTACAGAGGTATAAGTCTCCTCAACAACGCATATAAGATCCTGTCTGCCGTACTATGTGAATGCCTAAAACCGATCGTCAAGAACCTGATAGGTCCTTGTCAGTGCGGTTTCAGGCCTGGAAAAATCCACCAATGACCAAATATTCACACTACGGCAGATCTTGGAAAAGCCCCATGAATATAAGATCGACACGCACCACCTTTTCATCGATTTCAAAGTTGCCTATGATAGCGTGTATAGAGACGAGTTATACAGAGCCATGTCTAGCCTTGGAATCCCTGCCAAGCTCGTCCGTTTGTGCAGAATAACGATGGAGAACTCTCGCTGCTCCATTAAAGTCGGTAAGAACATCGTCGAACCATTAGATGTCAGGTGTTAGACAAGGTGACGCGCTATCATGCGATCTCTTTAACATATGTAGTACTTGAGAGAATTGTACGGAACTCACAAGCCAACACCGGAGGTAAAATCTTTTACAAGTCTGTACAACTATTCGCTTATGCCGATGACATTGACATAATCGGGAGAACTCAGCGGGCCGTCAATGGGGCATTTACGAGTATTGAGATCGAGGCAGCAAGATGGGTCTAGCGATCAATGAAAGCAAAACAAAATATATGCTGTCTACAAAAAAGGACACCCAACATCGGCATCTTGGACAGAACGCCACAATAGACAGATATAATTTTGAGGTAGTAAAGGATTTTGTCTACCTAGTAGAGCCTAGGTGCTGAACTCCGCAAATGACATCAGTAGGGAGATCACACGAAGAATTACTCTTGCCAATCGTTGTTTCTATGGGCTAAAACGGCAATTGAGTAGCAAAGCCCTATTTCGAACTACTAAGGTAACTCTTTATAAGACTCTAATCATCCCAGTCCTGTTGTATGGCGCAGAGGCATGGGCTTTGACAAAACCGGATGAGGATGCCCTTGGTTATTTCGAGAGAAAAGTTCTTCGAGCGATCTTTTACAATGCCAAACTATACAGCCTGTACAAGGACATCGACTTAGCCAGAAGAGTTCACATACAGCGACTAAGATGTCTGGGTCATTGAAAGCGGATGGGGCCCAACGTTCCCGCTAAGAACGCACTTGGCGTGCGCAACTGGAGGCAGCTGGCTCGTAACCGTGCTGGTTGGAGAGGTTTGTTGGTTGAGGCCCAGGTCCATCCCGGACCGTAGCGCCATCAAAGTAAGTAAGTAAGTAAGTAACCTCGCTGATAAAAACAAGAAGAAAGAGTGAATGAACAATTTTGGTACACAGCATTAATATATACATAGCTAATAAGTCAACCAAAGAAGAACAGAAGAATGCATAGGATACAGACTGAAAAGTTATGAAACAAAATATTTCTAAGACACTGCGAAATTAAGTTAGAGCCAGCGCATTTTAACTTATAAAACAGTTTTATTAAAAAAAATTATTTTATGTATTTCGATGTTTTAATAAGGAGTATTTCCACCTTCATTACGTATGACCTCAAATATCCTGCTTGGAATGGAATTTATGAGGTTTTGAAGATAATAAATTTTCAAGTTCTTCCAAAAATCTTGGATGGATTGTTTGAGGTTGTTAACTGTTAACTGCCTTCCATTTGCGTACACTTTGCCTACGTTCACACGGATATATTTTTCCCGTATACCGTATTCGTGATTTTCTCGAATATAGCAGTCAAGGTTGCCGCTGAAAAATTTGAAAAAGTCGCAAAAAGGGGTCACGGAGCAAAAAAAAGTCGCAACAAAAAGAAATAAAGTAAAAGTTGTAAAGAGGTTAGAACTAGAGAACTGCATGAATCCGTTCATTTGCAGTTGTGAATCATTCATTAAGACACGAGCCGTCCACAGTCTCACGCACAAAGAAACCGAGCAATTATAAATCGACACTCATGAATATTTGAACGCGTAGTAGGATGCACTCAAAGTATTCACTCAATCAGAACATTCACAAATGTATAAGTGATTCCCGAGCCTTCGAATAGTTTCACGTAGCTCGTATTCAATTAATGTCGAATTTTCAAAATACATGTTATGGAGGCAATAAAGTGTGAGGGTAGCTCATCATATCTTGAAATAATTGTGAATGTGTATGAAGGGAATGAATGTTTTGAGTGGCCCTTAAAACAAGCTACTTGCTGCAGTTCTTTGGTTAGAACTGCATATGCATTGAAATGAAAAACGTAACTTATTCAACAACTAAATGGAATTTTTTTTGCAAAAATATTTTTTATACGAAAAAGTCTCAAAAAGTCTAAATAATAAAAATATGTTTTTTTAAAAAGTCAGGGGTGGAATCGGCTAAGGTGATAGGTGATTTGTGATAATTAAAAGCGATCAGAAAAATTGGTTGCTCTGTGTATAGTGATCACCAAAAAATTTCGAGGAGCTGGCAGCAACTGACTTCTCAAAACGTCAAAGCGCTGTCATTGTTCATTGTCCTGTCTAAACTAACGTAAAGAAATTCAATTTGAATTTCATTTATTCAGGTGTTTTGTATTTTTCGCAGAAAAACTGTTTGGTGGTTTGGGATGGTAGGAACTTTATATGCTAGGGACATCATTTTAGCTGCATTGTTTTTATGACTTTAGCCATGATTTTAGCTATGGTGCTTTGTCCCATTGGCGACACTCATTCAGCGCTAATTTGTCGTTAGTAGCCACCACTTTCAAGAAGGTTTAAAGTTGAGGCTAGCTGAAGAATGGGTGGAATGTGCAAAGACCTTATTCAAGCAGGCAAGTCAAGTACACCCAAAACATACAAAAATGCTTGTTCTGAAAGTCGAACATTTTTTAAGAATCTAAACAACATGATAAGAATCAGCGAAATGCTTGTTGTTTTATCAAATAAGAAAATATTCACACTTGCATTTGCAATGATATCTTATTTATTTCTTAGTTGGGTCCTTAGAAGACGCATACTTCTATAACTTTCTTTGTCCTCGTCATCACTGCTTGAAAAATAAAATATAATAAATAATAAGACTGTCATTTGTACGGACAGCCTCTCTACCCTCATGGCAATCACCAACATCAACAATAACACCTCAATTATTGTAGCCATCCGCGACAAACTGATAAAGAGCCAAAAGAAATTAAAGCTCTTATGGATTCCAGGACACGTAGGAATAAAAGGCAACGAAAACGCGGATGCGACAGTGAAGGCTGCGGTTCAAGAACCATTGACAACCCACTTCATCTTTAATAAAAAGGACATCAAGAATCAGACCCATCGCTTTTGGAGTGGAAAACAAAAAGAAGAGTGGAATGCCTATACCCACTTCTACAAAACCATAAATCCTGATGCCATAGCTTCCACCTATCCAAAGAACTGTCCGAAAAATATGATCAAGGCTTTTATTCGACTCCGGCTTGGCCACACATTGCTTACACATGGACACCTCATCACCAGGAGCAGCCCCCCGTATGTCACCTCTGCAATTCCAATCAGATACTTTCTACACACCATCTTATCTACGAATGCAACACTATCCAAGATAAAATGCGTAGTCTTTTCCCCAACTCCAACCTTCCTAACCTACTCTCTTTCCCTTCTGAAAAAAATGTTAAGAAAGTATACATTCTCTTGTCATCTGTAAATCTTGAAAGTAATATATAAAACCTCCTACTTAATTTAAAAACTAGCCGAAAGCCCTGGTAGCTAGTGCTAAGTCTGTACTATTAATATTATAATTTGTTATATGTTAATAAAGTTTAATAATAATAATAATAAATATAATAAATAATAAAAATAATTCCATCGAGATAAACATTTTGTTGGTCTGTGAACCTAAAAGAATGCATGAAAGTGACTCCGCTTAAGCTGTCACAAGAAACGATGACTAAAATTTGATTATCTAAACAACTATCACCTTACATGGAGCAAAAACTAAAAATATGACTATCACTTATCACAAATCACCTTAGCCGATTCCACCCCAGGTCATAGTCACCCTGGTTGTCGTTGGTGTTTCTCGCTTTTCGACGATTTTCGTTTTATTCTTCAGATGTAGCACGAATACATTTTCATAACTTTTTCATTGTGAAAGAGTTGTAATAGTATTGTACACGACAAACAAATTGCTTAGTAATGCTTAACTGTCAGCAGGTCGTAGCTATGAATAAAACGTCAATCGTCGAAAAGAGACAAACGCCAACGGCAATAAGGGTGAGTCTCTTTGGATCAAAAAAGGGCCAAATTGCGACAAAGTTGCATAGCGGCAACGCTGATAGCAGTGGGACTGAATATTGTATTAAGTCGTTGACACGGAGCCTATGCGGGAAAATCAAGTGCTCATTACAGGGACGTAGAATCTTCAATTATGACAGCTCCATCGTCATCAAAGAATAATTGATGTACCTTGGGGTCCGTCACTTTACCTTCAAGTAGACAGTCAAGGACTGCAATACAGAGCAAAGGGCTTATGACACTTCCCTGGTGCACCCTGACTTTAATTGAGAACTCTTCGGTTACTCCAGCGGGACATCTTACGAAATCTCGCATTCATTATATCGAATACGTGACGCAGTGGCGCTTATTTTTATATTGAGTCGTTCACACGAATAAAGCATTTTCTCGAATTCGTTTAGTAGTCGGTACTTTGGTAATTGTGCGCCAGTCTTGTAAAGTAGAGAAAAAATCGAATGGAAAAAGGCGTCGTTTGAAATGCTGTCTCGTATTCGATAAATCCAGTATACGTGGAATATCGAATCGAGCGAACGAGGCTTCTTTGTGCCATTCGTCCCCATAAATTCTCGACTGGGTTCAGGTCTGACGATCTCGATGGTCACTGTATTTGTCAAACTGAGGCCCTCTTTAACCACTTTGGCAAAATGAACAGCGGCATAATTCTGCTGGAAAATGAATCCAGTGTCCCAGACGACATCCGCAAATTCATCCAAAGTATACTCAAGCATTTTCAAGTATGTTTGCGAATTAATTTTTGGTGAAACATAGAGGATAGGCATCTTTCCACAATACTCAATGGCACCCCAAATCATACCATTGCCTCCTCCAAAATTGCGACTCATTCTGACTTCAGGTTTGTTTCATAGATCATGCCAATTATAGGGACAACCATGCGGCACATCCAAATAAAACCTTTTTTCATCACTGAAGATCTCGAAAAATTGCAAAGTACACTGCCTCCTCGTGGTGCAACCTGGATAGCGCTAAATAGTGTACACTATTGGTCGCCGGATATTAAACAGATATAACAGCATTAATTATTATCTCGGCAATCAGTAAGAAGAAACAAGAACAAAACTAAGTTCGTCTTAGATGAATAAAAAAGAAAAAGAAAAAAGAAAAGGCAAAGTCTCACATTCAATCGGTACTTCTAGGCCCCCATTGACAAAGCATGTCGGACCATCAGTCTGCATATGCCAATTAAATATCGAAGGCATTCGTAGGTCCAAAAGCGAATAACTAGGAAAGATGCTGAGAGATAATGACATTGACGTACCCGTTATCCAAGAGACGTATGCTGCAACAGAAAATAGCCTAAAAACCCGAGGGAAGATTCCAGGGCACGCGCTGATTGGCGCAACCTACCATCACTCATATGGAATAGCCAGCTTTGTTCGAGACAAACTCTCTAGTGTACACCTAGTAGGAGAGAACTATGAAGACAATATATATACTGTCACGATCAATGCCGCTGGGCTGAATATTGTGAACATTTACAAGCCACTAAACACCCACTGGGCTTCTATGTACTTGTACTCCACGATCCCACTGTGTACATCGGCGACTTCAACAGGCACCATGGCTTGTGGAAGTATGCAGCGAACGATACGAATGGAGAAGCACTAGCTGACTGGGCCAACTTCAACAACATCCGCCTAGTATTTGACGCTAAAGACCGAGGGATATTTCACTCAAGAAGTTGACGCAGCGACTACAATCCTGACCTATGCTTCGTATCGAGTGATCTGGAAAACCGACCGCTTCCAGCCACCAGAACGGTTCTCCCAGATTTGCCCCATAGCCAGCACCGTCCCGTCATAATTACAATTGGCATACAAGTTCCACTTGTGGGTGTCGTGGCGCAAGTGGTTAGTGTGTCGGATCACTGCGCGTGAGGTTCCATGTTCGAATCTCAGAAAACACCAAAAAGTTTCTTCACGGTCTCACCTCTCGCGAGCGTCTGACAAACATCCGAGAGTATTGTTGTCACGAAAAAGTTTTGTGAAGAAATATAACGCTTACAATATGGGTGGTTGCGAGAAGCTAGGCCCTGGCACTTAAAGAGCTGTTGCCGCAAATATTTAATTATTTTTATTTTATACAAGTTTAACTTGTTAATTCGATATCTCGAATGCGTTGGAATTTTTGCAAAGCCAACTGGGCAGAGTTCTCTAAGCAACTGGACAGTTGCATTCGGTTAATCTCTCCAGAAGTATCCAACTACGAACGCTACACTGGGCTGGTCATAGCTACTGCTAAAAAGCATATACCACGCGGATATAGAAAGGAGTACATCCCTGCATAGAGCACTCACACTACACGCCTCTATAAAACCTTTGAGGAAAGCGGGGACATCGATATTGCCGATGAGTTACTTAGGTCATTAGACAAAAGCCGGCTCAACAAGTGGCAAACTGAGATGGAAGACCTAAACTTCACTCACTCAAGTTGTAAGGCATGGAGCTTGCTCAGAAAGCTTGGAGGTGGAAATGTAGCTAGCGCGAGAAGCCCAGCTGTTAACCCCAACGATGTCGCAAACCACATACTCAAAATGTCGAGAGCACCAGTAGACAAACAGCACACCATCAGAGTCAAACGTGATCTTAAATTGAAGGTGATAGATAACAGGCGCCTAAACACAGTTTGGCTGCCAGTAAAAATTGTCGTGTCCCGTTTAGATATCACATTGTACTTCGGCACTGCTATGACCCCTTTTATTGCCTTTGTGTTATGTGTTTATGTATGTATAAGTCTTTGGAGAAGACATCTCCACTCACTCCAGATTCAGTTTTATAGCCAAATATAACCTAAAACTATTCTCCCAATTTTTGAGAAGGTGGTGGTTTCAAAGTTTTTGGCGCATAGGAGTTGTAGTAGTGTGTATACGGCATTTAGCAAGAGAAATTCTATGTCTGTGATAGCGAAGTGCCCGGTACGTAAACTGGACCACTGGGCTATGAACTTAATGCTTGTGGCTGCACTAGCACGGGGCAGTATGTGGCAGAATATGTCAAGAGCCACTGAAGGAGTTGTTCTGTGAACTCTACTAATACGCATACGGGCGGATCTCTGATGGATGGATGGTTTTATCCAAGGCCGTCCACCAGACGACGATCAATTCTCCACTTGCATCCTATACCTTTCTTGCAGCAGTATAGAGCTGTGGTGGCTTTCTTTCTATTGGGTTTCTAGCTAATCTGCCTAATCTAACTATTTGTTTTTATTTTAATCGTTAATAGAAGTAATAAAAAACACACAATTACAAATTCTAATATATAAGTTTATTTCTTAAAAATAGTTTCGTCCTACTTAAATACAATATTTAAATTAATGAAAACAAAGAAAACACTTAAACAAAATATGTAGATGACAAATCAACAACTTTTGCATACAAACTGTATACAAATCTTGAGTAGAACAAAATATTTACAACATTTTGTTTCGAGAGAGGACTTTGAAACCTTAAAGTGCTCATTATAACATGATCATCAGGCACATGGAAATCACAATTGCTTATTAATCATCACTCTTCTTGCATTGAGTATAAGTACCACTTCTTCACTTCAATTTATGTACAAGATCGTTTTTCATTTTTGAAAATTATGATGTGTATAAAAATACTGAATATATATGTACACTAAGCAATATGGTTCAACAAACAATATCACTATTCTTAACATAGTTTTTGCTTTGTTATTAATTAAACTAAACAGTCTTAGAAGTATGAATCGCACAACTGCATCTAGCATGTTTTCGGGAAGAACACATTCATCTCAATCATTATTTGGAGTACAATGAAAACGCCATACACGGTGAATAAAGCGATTCCAGCTCGCTTTGTCAATCGATATCCACTAAAGGTTAAAACAGTGAATAGGCCAATAGTCGATGCCATTAGAATGAAGATCGTGTATTCGATGCCTTGTGATGTCAGATAGATGGCGTTAGTACCGTCGGTTTTGCTGTAGTTCATACAATTTTTAATAAACCATGGTACACCCAGCGAAAGGAGAATAGCTAATGAATTGGCACCGAGAGAGTTTGATACACCAATGCCACTTTCACCTGTTTTATAGAAATACAAATTATTAGTGTTTGTTTTAATAGAGTAGAAGTTCGATTAAACAAACCTTTACGCAAGGAAATTAAACTGGATACGGCCTCCGGGGTGGTAGACCCAGCAGCAAGGAATGTTAGACCCATAACAATTTCTGGAACTCCAAGAGTCACACCTGAAAGTTGAAAAAAAATTCATAATGCAATTTCTGTACGAGGAAAAAAACGAATGTAGATATTTTATAATCAGGGTTATGGCGAATAAATTCTCTCTCGGAACTTTTCCCCCAAACAAATATTAGGTACCTTGAAAAATAGGGGAAAAATTAAATATCACGATTGCGTTGAAAATTCTCCTGAATTGTCATTCATGATACCTATTTCTTTTCCGCAGAATTATTTCTTCTTTTTTGCAGATAGCTAATTTTTGTTCGGAGAAAAATTTCGAGGGAAAAATTATTCACGATCCCACTCAGCAGTCCAACAAAGTAACTAATGAGCTACGAAGTCAGCTAATAAGTACATGTTAAAAAAATTATATTGTGCAACAGTCCTTTTGCTAACTTTTATGTTTAACAACAACTTTTTCGTGAAGATCTCTGTGCCTAAGCATCTTTAAAGGAATCTTCTCAGTACTATCATCGACACACAGGTTCAGGCATCCCCCCCGAGATGTAATATCATGCGACATTTTAAAAGCATACTGGAACAGATAGTTTAGGTGTTAATATGTTAATATACCCCCTTCGGGTAGGGGCCAGAATATACCCGAGGTAGGCATGCCTGTCGTAAGAGGCGACTAAAATCCACCCTTCGTATACCGGGGATAAAATGTATACATAATATGCAATGAGTAAAACAAATAGATATAGTACCCCAGGTGGCAGTCCAGGTTCTCTGGAAAATCCACCCTCTTCGGAGGTAGGCTCTACGGATTCTGGGGAGAGCCAATTTTTGCATTTAATAAACCCCTTTTTGAGATATTCAAGGGTAACTCGGTCTCCACCATCAAGACCGAATATCTCCGGAAGAAGAAGTCCGCCGGAAGCACAAGCGCAAGAGAAACGGGACTCAGTGAAATGTAATAGCTTCGAGGAAGAAAACAATGAACTCCGTATTAAGCTAAATAAAATCGATCTACTCTACCAAGAGCTTAAGAGAGAGGTAGAATCACTAAAAGAGGAAAACAAGGCCTTAAAGAATTCACTTTTGCAAAGAGAACTCGAAGTTACCCCACCCCGTTCAGCTAGTCCCAATAATCACACGGATGAAGAAGAGCTAGCACGCGAAACAAATGGGGTCTCAAAGAAAAGACCCAGCAAAAAACGAAAAGCCGGTTCTTCACCTGAAATTGAGCCACGAAAACAAGACAAAGAAAAAGACTTGAAACAGACACAAACTCACGACAAATTACGTCCAACGCCTGCAATAAACGTCGTCGGCATTGCCTTCTCAAGGGAACTGTGACATCGTAATTTAAAGTAACGTCATTCCGAAACAATGATTAGAAAATTAATTAGTTGACTCTGAGGGCTACCGAGCAATATCTAAAAAACTAAACGCGGAAAAGATCCAGTGGTTCACCTACGAAAATAAATCAGAAAGACCACTCCGTGTTATAGCAAGGGGTCTCCACCCCTCGTGCACTAAAGATGACATTATGAATGACCTTAAAGGAAAAGGCTTGAAAATTATTGACGCAATTAATATCTTAAAGAAGATAAAGCAGAAAACGGAACAAGGCAATGAAATCTTGGTCAAGCATGGACTTCCGCTCTTTATTGTAACCTTCGATAGAAGCGAAAATATACCATAGACGATATTTACAATGTAAAAAGTATTTTGAATATCGTAGTTAAAATCGAGCCCATGCGTACGAATACACGATCGATACCTCAGTGCAAACGCTGTCAAGGTTTCAATCACACCCAGTCGTATTGCCAAAAAGAACCGAAATGTGTAAAATGTGCCGGGAACCACTTATCAGAAAGGTGTGACTTAAATAAGCAGGCTCCGGCGACCTGTATAAACTGCAAAGGCAAGCACCCAGCAAACTATCGAGGTTGTGAAGTAGCAAAGGAGCTTCAAAAAAGGCGCGATACTCTCAAGAAACCGATACACCCGAACCCAAGCTTAAGAGATCGTAAAACCGATAAGCCTAACACCGCTAAGCCAGTCAAAACGACGAGACCGATAAACGAAAATAAAAAAATTGCGCAAGAGAACGTCGCTGGTCCAAGTGCAGCGGAAAAACCTATCCTCGTAACGGATGAGTCAGTCGAATCATCAACGGGAAAACTCCAACGAGCTTTGAACAAAGTATGCGAATGGACAAAAACCTGGCGAATAGTCCTCAATGAGACAAAATCAACGCATGCCAATTTTACGTTAAGAAAGATAAACAACTTACCTATATCCATTAACTCGGTGCAAATACCTTACGCAAACGAGGCAAAATATTTAGGAATGACCCTAGACGCAAAACTTAAGTGGAAACCACACGTTAAAAAGAAGCGCGAAGAGCTCGAAATCAGATTTAGAGAAATGTATTGGCTACTCGGAAGATACTCGAAGCTAAGCGTATACAACAAACTGCTTCTGTATAAGCAAGTCCTAAAACCGTCTTGGACATATGGCATACAACTTTGGGGTTGTACCAAACCAAGCAATATGGCTCTACTGCAAGCATTTCAAAACAAAATACTAAGAGCAATCGTGAATGCTCCTTGGTATATAAGGAATAGTGATATTCACAGAGATCTAGGAATTGCTACCGTGATGGATGAAGTAACAAACTTTGCTCGCAAACTTCGTACCCATCTTCATGTTCACTGCAATAATGAAATAATCCGTACTATGGACGTGATAAACCTTGAGCGCCGACTACAAAGAACAAGAGCTTTCGACCTAGCGCCGTAAGGAAAAACCGCATGTAATGACGGTATTAGTAGGTGCCTTCACTGGAAAGCTACCTACCTAACGCGATTAACACTACAGAAGCGTAGACTACTTGTTAAGGCAACTTAGTCGTAGTCATAACAAAAATGAAAAAATGAGAGGGACGAATTTCCTACTACTATAAGTACGCGCAGCCGGTTCTCATAGTGCCTCTCTGAGGGGGTGAGGTTTAGCCCGTAGGCATATACTGACTAGTCAGATATATGAATCGGGCATAACCAATGGTACGGACCATTGGTATCTTTTGAAGATTCCTGCACCTCCAGGCGCAACCAAAAAAAACTAAAAAAATATGGAATGTACTATCGGAAACAAGTTTCTGAAGTTGCTGGTTACCCTCAGATAGTCATTCACAGTAAGATGAACTGAAAGGATTTGGTCTTGCAGGGAATAAGGACAAAAACTATGGTAATGGTGTCGATGCCGAGTGCTAACAGACCCGTACAATGTTGTTTTGACTTTCGGCTAAGAGAATCATTAAATGGCGGCCCACAGGTTCGAAGTAACAAAGAAACCGAGTTACTGTTTTAAAGGCCAAGTGAATACAGATGCCAGAATACTTGAAGAGCTGGAAGCAGTGTATCAGGGGTCGACGACGATTGATGATCCCGGTGTCCCAGTTAAAGTAGTTACTCTTTAAGGGCATAAAGCCTGATAAGAGGAAGCAAATATTATGTTAGGCAACAGAAAAGTGTCTACAAAATGTACTGAAAATATTGCAGAGCTCAGATGACATAATACTGCGAATCTAATAATGCTATCATAGCATTCCTGCGATCTCGTAAGTTTTTAGGAAGCGCAAGAATTTATTTGTTAAATAAAGCAACCTACCTAATGCAGTTAACATCCAAACAATAAGATACGCATTACATCCAATTGTAATAATGCACATTATAAACGTCAGAGGGTACCATCTCCTGTTGGTTATGGGATTCGGAATAATGCATGTCAAGATAGCTCTAATTGGCCATACATATGCCCACCAAATTTTCATTCCAATAGATTGACCTCGTGGCAAAGCGAATAGCTTATCCGGCATTTCTATCGTAACTTCGTCGTCTTCATTCCCTGCAAATAGTAAAAGCATTCATATATAAGCCCAAACTTAACAAGCAATTAAACTAGAAACTTACAGCTCTTGGAATGGGTTAAATTAACATTTGAACCAATTGAAGGGCTACTCTCGGGAGTATTAATCACAAATACACCCTTTCCATTGATGTCTTCTTTCTTCAAAGGTAATTTAGCTTTGGCACTGTTCTCTGGAGGAAGAGTGAGATCTATAAGAATAAGGAGACAATCGATTTAATATCGTTTAACTTAAACCAATAGGTATAATGTTTACCATAACGTGTTGAAAAGCAACAGCCCAACTTATCCTCGACAAATACTCGTATGTGTTTCATGAATGTGTTATTATTGAATGTCAGGACATAGTAAACAATCAAGAAAAACATCATGATGCAAGTATCCACGAATGTTATTTTACCACCCCATGCAACAAAGATTAGAACACACGTATTGAACATGTAGATAAAGCAGTCTCTAGCTATTGGCCACCAGTCCAATTGAATAGGCTAGAAACGAAAGGAGTTTATTTGTTTAAAGGACTATATTTTGTTTTTAGTTAAGTTTTACTTTATTAATTGAAAGAGCTGCCAATCCTGCTACACCCAGTGTGTTGAACATTAGTGAACCGATGATTGTTCCAAGACCCATGTCGGATTCTGTAATCAAGGTACTTATAGTGTTGGTGAAGAACTCAGGCATTGATGTTGCTGTCGCCATAAATGTTGCTGCTGCAACATCTTTGGATAAATGTAAATCATCACAGATGCATTCAACGGTGGGCAGAAAGTAGTGGTTACAGACCATAGCCAGGAGCACGAAGAAGTATACGGCCGCAAATACATGTAAAACAACGAATCCCTGACGAAGTTGATCCTCTAAAATTGAAATGAGAAATTTCATTATTTTACATTGACTTACATATATTGATATAGATATAAAAAAAAGTATTTAAAGCATGAAATGATTAAAATGCATTGAATTTGCAAAAGACGCTCCATTCGGAAAATACTCAGATGGTGTTAAAATAATAATATTGGGAAAAAAGAAAATTTGACAAGGACATGTGGCATACCTTGAGTTACCTCCATTATCTAGCTTGGAAGTACCAAATCAGAAATACGAAGTTATTCGAACAATGGCTAGAGCCTGCGCATTGAATGTGCAAAAGAAAAGATCAGAAGTTAATCGGATCAGGGATTAGGTTAGTAAAATGTATTCCAAACAAATAGATCAATTGGTCCCCTGTAGATAATAGTCAGGATTACTTCAAATTAATATTCTCCTCAGGCTTGTTTGAAATATTGTGCAGGTATCAGCTGTGGACTTAGAGATCGCAATATGCACATTATTTTTAGTTCGCCAACATAAAAACAGTAAATTCCTCAAAAAGTGAGTAAATAGTGAGGATCTAGGCGAATTTACTAGCGATGAAGCTTAAAATTTATAAGGCTCTGTCGAAACTTTAGGACACAGTTAGTAAGTTAACTAAAAGAAGGAAATTCCATTGATTTTTAGCCCTTAGAAGAATTTAAAACAATTATTTTGTTACAGGTTGGATAATTCGTCAGTTCATTCATTAGCATTTGTTTCACTTAGTCCTAAGACGGTACGGTGCGTATAGATTCATAATGAAAGTCAAAGGTTTTAGTTTTGAAGATCTACTTTGACTGGATTACCATGTCCACAGTTTGTGTTCAATGTGCACGTATCATTTCTCCTAACAAACTGCCCTGACAACTAAATCTTGAATTGAATCCAGCAACTTGTGCCCAAGTAAGTAGGTAGAAGTGGGTATTCTTTTAAAAAGGAAAGAAACCCAATAATTAGCACTAGGTGTCGTTTTGATACGACAACTCATGTAACCTGCCTGTTGAGGTGTATTGGTGAGAAGTCTCTAAATCCAACTTGTGGAATTTAAGAAAGTTATTAGTTCTTTAATCTATTTCCTTGAGATCCCTTCAAGTGAGTTGAAAAAGGGTTTGCCTAAAGCTCGTTGTCTGGCTCTAGCTTGTGTCGGACAGGGGCATATTTAGTGGGTAAGAGTCTCTTTTTCGGTTGTGACATTGCAACTACGGCAGTGTGTGTTATGTGGGATACCTAGTCTGGGCGCATGGTCTACTATTGGCCAGTGTCTCGTGGTGTTCGCTGTTATCCTGGCGATGTATTTATGCGTTCGTTTTAGAAAGTTGTCAGACTAGTCCATCTGAGGTTGGCTTTAATAGAAAACATTGAGGAGATTTTTGCATTGATTGCTCGCAGCGGAATGTGCACTAACTCTGGACTTGAACAGTGTAGTGCTGAGCCTTATCTGGTCAGTTCGTCGGCCTGTTCGTTTCCATAAACGTTGCTGTGGCCTGGAACCTATTTCGGCATTCTTGTGCCAGCTTGGAGGATATAGAAACCGATGCAATTGCTTTGCTAGCAGCTTGATAATCAATGAATATGGCGATCTTGGCATCATATTTGTGTATAGTTTGATCTAGCCGCATGCTTCACTTTACTTACTTACTTAGGTGGCGCTACAGTTCGGGGTGAACCTGGGCCTCAACCAACAAACCTCTCCATTTAGCTCGGTCTTTAGCTAATTGCCTCCAGTTGCGCACTCCAAGTTGGTCGAGGTCCCCTTGAACTTGTGCGCGCCACCTACGGCGATGATTTCCTCTACTGCGTCGTCCCTCGAGATTAGATTCGAAGACTCTGCGGGCCGGAGCGTTGGTGTCCATTCGCTCTACATGTCCTAGCCATCTTAGACGTCCAGTACGCAGTTTTTTGAGTTGACGGGACCGAAACGCCAACGAAATAAGGACAACGATCTTCGGATCTGTACGTGGAATGTTCTGTCCCTTTACAGACCACGTGCAGCCGAACAACTAGCAGAGGCCCTAGACTGCTATAAAGCAGATATTACCGCCATCCAGGAAGTGCGATGGGATGGGCCGGGCAAAAGGAGGATGAAAAACTGTGACATCTACTACGGTGACTGCTACAGAGGCAACAGGCAACGCTTATTCGGGTGCGGATTTGTCATACGCGGCAGACTTAGGCAAGAAGTCTTAAGCTTCCGACACGTGAGCGAGCGTATTATGACTATCCGGATCAAGGCTAAATTCGCTAACATAAGCCTAATATGTGGTTATGCCCCCACGGAAGAAAAGGACCCTGCCACCAAAGAGTGTTTCTACGAGCTCCTCGACAAAACATACGAGCAATGTCCTAAATACGACGTTAAAATCATATTGGGCGATTTTAACGCCAAAATAGGAAAGGAGGACGTCTTTGGTAGGGCAGTCGGTAAGCCTACATGACACCACTTCTGATAACGGACTTAGGCTAATTGATTTCGCTGTGGAGCGAAATGTCACCATAGCAAGCACATGGTTTCCTCATCTCGATATTCATAAGCAGACATGGTGGTCCAATGATCATATAACGATCAACCAAATTGATCATGTTGCGATCGACGCAAGGCATGCCTCCAGTATTCTGGATATCCGGACTTTCCGAGCGGCCAACATAGACTCGGATCATTACCTTGTTGTAGCCAAGGTACGAATGCGGATATCCCAATCTGAGCAACAAAGAAGAATCACTGTGAGAAAATTTAACGCCGAAAAGCTACAATCGCAAGAGACCGCCAGACTCTTCGCTGAACGCGTATCTCGAAATCTCTCAATCACCCCTATGCCGCGAGCATCAAGTGCCGAAGACCAGTGGCAACGCTGCCAACATGCCATCAGAAACGCCGCGACTGATGTGCTGGGTCTCGCTCGCCCACCACCGCGAAACCCCTGGTTTGACGAAGAATGCCGGCGAGTGCATGCAGCAAAACAAGAGCCATACAAAGCGGCGCTGCAGCGGAAGACGAGAGCTGCTCGTGAGCTGTACGAGTAAAAGACACGGGAAGAACATCGGCTTCACCAAAAGAAGAAGAAAGAGCATGAGAAGCGCGCGTTTGAGAATATCGAGAGCTTATACTCCAGGAACAATGTACGGAAGTTTTACCAAGAGGTAAAAAGAACGTGTCAGAGAAGTAATACCCGTACAGAAACCTGTAGAGATGAAAATGGAAACCTCGTAGTAGAATCACAGTCGGTGCTGAGAATATGGAAAAACTACTTCTGCAGACTGTATAACGGCGACGAAAACCAACATCCCGCTGTCAGGCAGAATGGATCATTTAACATAGACGATGATAGTCAAAATTTCCGTCCACCTGACCAAAACGAAGTGAGGATAGCAATATCCAAGCTAAAATCGAACAAGGCCGCTGGACCTGACGGCCCACCGGCCGAACTTTTCAAGGCAGCTGGGGATGAATTGGTAGAGTGCATACACCAATTTATCTCTAAGATTTGGTCAGACGAGTGTATGCCTGATGAATGGAATATCAGCACCGTTTGCCCGATCCACAAGAAAGGAGACCCCCTCAACTGCGCCAATTATAGAGGCATCAGTCTACTCAACATCGCATACAAGATCTTTTCTGCGATATTGTGTGAACGCCTGAAACCTTTTATCAACAGCCTGATTGGACCCTATCAGTGCGGTTTCAGGCCAGGAAAGTCCACCATCGATCAAATTTTCAAACTTCGGCAGATCCTGGAGAAAACCCAAGAATTCCAAATCGATATTCACCACCTCTTTATCGATTTCAAGGCCGCCTATGACAGCATCTATAGAGAAGTGCTTTATAGAGCCATGTCTAGTTTTGACATCCCTGCCAAACTTGTCCGTCTGTGCAGGCTGACGATGGAGAACGCTCGCTGCTCCATCAAGGTCGGTAATGACCTCACCGAGACCTTTGATGTCAAAAAAGGCTTTAGACATGGTGACACGCTGTCATGTGACTTCTTCAATATTATACTTGAACGGGTTGTGCGAAACTCACAAGCCAACACCGGAGGCGCAAACTATTACAAGTCTGTACAACTGCTTGCTTACGCCGACGATATAGACATTATCGGAAGAACTCAGCGGGCTGTCACCGGTGCGTTTGCAAGCATTGAGGCGGAAGCGGCCAAAATGGGTTTAGCGATAAACGAGGGCAAAACCAAGTATATGCTGTCAACAAGAAGGGAAAGCCAACACCGACGAATTGGACAAAACGTCACTGTGGGCAGCTATAACTTCAGGGTAGTAAGGGACTTTGTCTACCTTGGCTCTGCTATAAACTCTGAGAACGACATCGGCGCAGAAATCAATCGAAGAATAACTCTTGCCAATCGCTGCTTTTTTGGGCTTATAAGGTAATTCAACAGTAAAGCCCTATCTCGAACTACTAAGGAGACTCTGTATAAGACCCTGATCATCCCAGTCCTGCTTTACGGCGCTGAAACATGGACTTTATTAAAAGAGGATGAAGATATCCTTGGTCGCTTCGAGAGAAAAATTCTTCGTAAGATTTTCGGTCCCGTTTGCATGCTTCACGGATAGCTAGTTATTCCGCCTGGAAAACACTGACAGTGTCCGGAACTCTTTTTCTATGATTTGGAGATGTTCAAGGATTCAGAAAATATACCTGCACCGACCTGCAGTCCATCTTTGAACCATTTGTGTAGATTGTTAGATCGAAATCCTTAATCACCTGCCCATCTTGTTATTCTGTTCTTGTGGGAAACTTTAGGTAGAAACGTTTTGTAAAAATTAATTTGGGGATAATGTAATCTGTTGGAATTGACTCTCTCTCGGTAGAGTATGTAATTTTGAATACTGCTTCTTCCACTTACTTGCTTAAGTCCTGTCACCCCTCGAGGGGCATAGGACATTAACAACGTCAGTGTGCTATCGTGTTCGGACTGCGACGGGCTTCAACTCAACCCAACTCATTCCCAAAGCTCTAGATTCAATTTCAACCGTTCTGTGCCACGTATGTTTAAGCGACCCCCAGTTCTGCCAGATTGAGTAAGGGGATTTCATTGCATGGCGTGTTTGGCAAATGAATTCTATTCACGGCAAGGTATGACCAATCTATTGCCCTTTTTTTCGTCGAATTGTGATGTCAATAGGTTCTTGACCTGTTCGTGAGTGGATGTGTTCGTTCGAGATACGATTATGTCAGAAAATCCTAAGGATGATGCGTATACATCTATTTACGAAAGACTGCAGCTGCTTATGAATACTGTTTCTTTTTGGTAATCTTAACCCCCTTGGATGCAGTCTTGTAATTTAACCACCCGCTGAGATTGAGAGGGTCGAAAAGGGCTCGAAATGATTCGTATAAATATTGCACAGCGCACGTGGTCGGTTTTGCGAGAAGTTGGCCTGGCGCCCTCTGTGCACTAAGAATATATATTTACGTTATGTGGAGTGTGCATTGGGCGCCATCTGTGAGCCATTATAAGTGGGGTTTTCACAGATATCGCGCTCAATGTCATCTTTGCATACACATTTTTGTACTTTGTTGCTCATTATAAGATTCTCTATAAAATAGGTGTTGTTCTTATTTCTCAGTACATTAATTCTTTTGATTAGGGATCGAAATTATTTTAGTAAATACACAAAATAAATGTATGAAGCTTATGCCAGGCTTAGGCTGATTTTAGGCTTTAATGGAGCAAAAGAAAAGTTAGGATGCGGAAGATTTACATCTCCTCTGTTTTAGATTACTCAGTAGAAGTATGAGGAGTTCGATTAACAGTTTGGAAACCATTTGGCGGTTAAGTTATTGTAATTCCATAACTTATTTGACAAGCTTTATTTTTGTTTCTATCTTAGAACACTCAAATGAATGGCGAATGTCCTCTTTTGGAGATTTCTTAACTCCTAGTGAAATGCAATGACTTTTATTGTAGATCTCCGGATTTAATATCTGCTATCTTAAGTCTAAAGAATTCATCTAAGTCCAAAAAATGAATTAGAAAGTATGAGAAAAACAATTCATTTACATATTTCTTTCCCGCCTTCATATCAATTACGCTCTGAAGAGGTACTCAAGAGTTTCGTGTGGGGGTTTGTTTTTCCGAGGAAAACCATATTCCCACGATTCAAAAAGAGTTTTCCCAAAATCGCACGCCTTATCTATCCTATCTAACCTTGATAATTTCATTAACCGACCAGATTTCCACCTTGCTCGAGTGGTTTGATAAATCGTTTTATATTTAATTATCATACCATCGGGTGAACTGATTGAATTGCAGATGATTAAATGTCCATCCAACTTCCCCCTAGTGGTAGGATTAAAGCTATCAGCAATGGTTATCTGAATGTCAAGTCAGACACGCATGTGTCACTTAACGTCAATGCGCTACAGGGATAAGGAACATAAGTGCTTTCTAAAGAATATCACGCCTTGATCACCGTAAAAATAAAAAGAGTACTTACTTTGATTACCTTGAAAGTGTCATGAGACAACGGTAATCTGGTAAAGAGTGATGTACATGCGTTACGAAAAAAGATATGTTGAACTTTCGAGGATTTTGTTTTTTTATTTTTTTTTTTTTGTAATGTTTAGTGGTTACTATCTTTAAGGTAAGACTTTTGACGTTGGTATTAGTTGCGATTTGATGATAAAATAATTTTAATTTACTTATTGACACTTTGTTCTATTCGTTGATTGAATCTTGAATTATCTACACTTTAAAGTGTAGACATTGGGTAACGAAAATGATAATTATCATAAATACTGTTACAACTTTTAACGGTTTCCTACAGCCTCTGGTATTATCCGCGCCCTTGTGTTGGCTTGCGTTATTTGTGGTCTTATATTTGGTCTGTTCAAATTTAAATTAAGATTCGCTAAGTTTTTAACATGGAGTGGAGCGATAAGGAAAACAGGATTGTGCTTATTGCGCATATTCCTCTCTTCATAACCATTGATCATTGACCATCAACAAGTCTGAATCCTTTGGATTACAAGCTATGGTTCGTTTTGGAGGGCGTTATTTGAATGAAAAGACACCCAAACCTGGAGTCGATAAAAATTAGCTTAAGAAAAGCAGTCGACACTTTTGCAATAGAAATCGTGCGTGCTACGGTTGATGAGTAGCCAACTTGTCTCAAGGCCTGTACAAAAGTAAATGGAGGTCATTTTGAATAAATGTTTTTTTTTTTTTTTTTTTTTTTATATATTTAGGATAAACTAATAAACATTTTTGGAAAAAATTAAATTAATGTATTCTGTCTTTATTTTTTGAAACCTACGAGTATTTACATCTGTAACAGTATTTATGATAGTACTAGGTATATGCTGATATTATGTTAATAGGCCAATCATCAGAGCAGAAAATGGCTCGAATTTGAAAATAATTGAAAGATAGCTGGAAATTGTCTTAATAGCTTTAAGGAAGTCTGCTTCTACCATTAGCGGGGTGTGTGTTGGGCGCCATCTTGAATACATCGGACATATAGTTCAATGCAAAGTCTTTATTGACGATATATCTCGACATTTTTTTTTAAATAACATGTAGGGGTGGCAATGGTATAGTGGTAACGCCGCCAATTGCCACACCAATGGTTCATGGTTCAAATCCTGATATCAGCAAGTATTTATTTATTTCTTATAAAATATATAAAGTCGGTCCGATCAATTTCGAAAGCTTGTGTGAACACTACTGCAAAGGCATAACACTAGCAGTAGCTTGGTATATGGCTGGACAAATTGTTCGATATGTCGGATGATTGATATGCCTATGACGTCGGTGGTCGCGAAAAAGTACTGCGAATCAAAAGCAAAGACAAAAATAAAAATAACAAAAATCTCCCCCGTTATCTGGACGCCATCCGCTTCTCTGAAGCATAAACAACTGAGCTTCAAACCACTACACCAAATCTTTCTCTCTCTATCTATCCTTTCCAACGTCCGCACTGTGTAAAAACATGTTAAGGGTATTCATAACCCCTTGAGTGCGCGCAAATTATAAAAAAAATTTGAGTTTGAGAGTTTAACTCTTTTAATGCAATTTCACAACGTAAGATGAAAATGAAGATAAGAGATAGGCAAGAGTTATTTTTCGGCTAGTGGTTTGGAACTCAGGCGATATATTAGGTTTCAGTACATGCTTAGGTTGTGTCTAAACTAGTCGATGAGAATTTGCTTCGATTTTTAAATTCGGTTCTGATTTACAGTTTTTGTTTGGAGTAGGTACTTACGTGCTGAAGTTAATAAAGTATGCAAATGCATTTTTTAGAGAAAAATCTTACTTGCGTGTTAATATTAATAGCAATCCTATATAATTGATTAAAATTACGTTGAAGCTACCTATAAATGTGACCAAATTGGGTATGTCGATCATATTTGTAGATCTTTGGAGATCTGTTTCTAAAGGTATATGACATTTCCCTAATAGTATTTCAAAAGAGATATTTAGGACTTATATAACTTTCCATAATAGGCTTCTACATATGTTCGCTAAGTGCTTAAATTGCAGCCGCCTCAGAAGTAGAGAAATAGGAGTATTGTTCAACGCAGCGTTCGGCACTACAAAAACAGCCCTAGCTCCATAAGTTAAGGAAGCAGTAAATATATTCGAAAAAAGGAACATTTATAGAGTCGCTTTTAATATAATATACTTATAGTATAAATTTGGCGCAACAGCTCATTAAGTGTCTAAGCTTAGCTTCTCACAACCACTCGTGTTGTGTGCGCTATATTTTTTGCAAGGGGGAAGGGTCCTACAGTTTTGTGCCGTATCCGAAGGGCATTTTTTGTTTTTGAAAAGCATTCTCGTGACAACAAATACTCTCGGATGTTTGTCAGACGATCGCGAGAGGTCGGACCGTGAAAAAACTTGTTGGTGTTTTCTGGGATTCCACACAACTCCCAATGAAAAGTCTGGATGATCTGGGAGGAAGATAAGCTTAGAAGAGGGAAAGATCACTTTGCCACTGTTTTAAAACTCTTAGGGAGCAGTGTCGTTATTCTGAATGCAAATAGTCTATATGAAGAAAAAAATTCCTGAATTTAGACCCGACCTCTAGTAATACAGACATTTCAAACGCAATCAAGGAACATAACATAAGGAACTTAAACCGCAAAGACTAGATAACATTCCTGCAGAGGTTTTTCAATCTTTATGTTGGCAGATGCGTGTGTAATAAATTTAAGAAGTTTAACTACATGGTTATGAATAGTGCTGTAGCAAACCGTATGTATTCGTAACTTATTATCTGGTATTGTATGAAACCCGAAGTAACGTTTCGAAACTCTGGAATAAATATCGTTACTTTCGCTTAATTCTGTTCGTGTGAGGTTTACATTGTGAATGTGAATGGGACTTCCCGCCGTTCTTCATATCTGACAGTTTTATATGTACTAGTATTGCGTGTGCTCGAAGGGGAGATAAACATACAGCGAGAGAAACAACGCTATGTATAGATATTTGTCTACATAACGTTTTTTGTTTGTAATATTCTCCCGTGAATGAAAGTCAAAGGGATTTAAGCTCATACAGCCATGAACGTGATCAAAATGCTTTCATTAATTTGGTTAAAGCGTATTGTATGGGGAAATCTTGTGTGTACGAGTATGTTCGCTTTATTTTACGGTAACATACGCACGAGTACCTTTCGAATGATATAAGTTTCAGCCTGCTCCTTTTATAATAAATACAAAAAACGTATGATAGGTTTCGTGTTTACGTATCTTATGTTGGTAAGTATATTAATACGTGAACACGAAATTTATCATACGGAAGCCGTTTAACATTCAATGTACATATACACTGATAAATAGCGAAGTTTCTAAGCTTGTAAGTTTAAGTTGTCTGTTTCTTTCTTTGTTATGCTTCTGAGTATGTTTTGTGTTTTTTCGCTTTGTTATTTTTTTTTGTTAATTTTTATTTGGTGTGGGGGACTTACCATACACACATTGATATACGTTACATACGATACCATACCAATACATCCATATGAGTAACGCGTTGTATTGCAGTAACGAAGTAACTAGTAACGCTATCTTTGTAACGGGTCGGGTAGTCAGATCAAGAGTAACGTCCACATTTTGTCGTTACTTCTAGTGTGTCGGAGCAATGTACG
Source organism: Brachypalpus laphriformis (assembly GCA_945910035.1). NCBI lineage: Eukaryota > Metazoa > Arthropoda > Insecta > Diptera > Syrphidae > Brachypalpus > Brachypalpus laphriformis. Next base: position 109,971,631 of record OX246753.1, on the reverse strand, counting down.
TGAGATTCCAAGATCGAATCCCAGAAAACACCAAAGAGTTTTTCACGGCCCCACTTTTCGCGAACGTCTGACAAACATCCGAGAGTATTGTTGTCGCAAGAAAGCTTCTCAAGACATACCACCTTGATCAAAAAGTTTCCGGAATTTATTCAGAAAATTAAAAATACAAGTTTATTCATCTAAATCTATATTGTCCCCTTCAAAGTAATCCCCATCGACTGCAACACACTTATGCCAGCGCTTGATCCAATCTTCGAAACATTTTTTATATTCGGTTTTCGGTATGTCCATCAGTGCTTCCTGCGATTTTTCCATTACTTCCTCTCAGCTGCTGAAACGCGTTCCCCGTAATGGTTTTTTAACTCGATTGAACAAAAAGAAGTCACAGGGAGCCAAATCAGGTGAATTTGGTGGCTGTTGGATGGTATTTGTTGCATTTCTCGTCAAAAAATTACGAATAATGATGGCACTGTGCGACGGTGCGTTATCATGGTGCAAAATCCACGAGTTTTCTGCCCACAATTCTGGTCTAGTAAAAAATCGCCAACACACACAGAGATAGATGTACTCTTGGCTACGTAACTTTTGCAAATGTCAAGCTATGACGCTAAGATTTAGAGGGAATATCAACAACAGATGTACCAACTTAACAAAGAAAACAGAACTCAAATCGGAACAATGAGAGCGCCACACGGTTTTTATTCCGGGAACTTTTTGATCAAGGTGGTATTGCTCTTCGGATACGGCACTAAACTGTAGGTCCCTTCGATTCGTGTGAAAAATATAGCGCACACAACACGAGTGGTTGCGAGAACCTAGGCCCAGGTCTTAAAGGGCTGTTGCGCCAAATATGTTGAACAAGCCCTTATATGCCATAAATTTCTACTAAGCTAATCTTAGCTTCGGTTATCGGGAAGAAATTACTATGAATCAGAAGCAAAGACAAAAAATAACAAAAATCTCCCCAGTTATCTGGAGGCTTTACTTTGGTGCACAATGACTTTCTGAAACATTGGCTTTTAACACTAATAGTAAGCCCTTAGAACAAGAAAAAATGTTGTTATTTAGAGATAGCTCGAAGCTCATTTTATGGTTTTCAGCTACTTAACAATTTTGCTGCAAGTTTCTTCCGAATACTTCGGAGAATATACAGTTCAAAAATTATAATTTTTCTTAGCACCGGTACATTTGGCAGCGTTTTAAACACATTTTATTTTTACCCAACATTCTGGTATTTTTTTATGGTGATATTTCTTTATTATTATTCAAGCGAGTTGGAGTTTATATTTTTTTTTATATAGGATCTGCGTTTTAAAACGAATCTTCGAAAAAAAGGGTTGTGGTATGAATTTTCGCATTCGAAGCGAATTATATAAATGTATACCTCTTATGTCGAAACATAAATGGTACGACACTAAGTGTGAAAAAGCCAGGAAAAAGGTTTTTAAATGGCTTAACACATTCCGAAAAACTGGAAGTCAAATAGCGAAAGAAAATTATGTGAAATCTCAAAACAAATACAAAGCACTCTGCAGAAGAAATAAAATACTATACCTTAACCAATTGGACTTCAAACTGGGAATGGTAAGAGATAGCAAAGAATGGTGGAGGTTGGCGAAAGAAATTCGAAATCAAAGCTATAAAAGGTGTTCTCAGGTTTTCGCTCCCGAATTCAAAACATATTTTAGCGCGCTTTTAAATCCAGTACAATTGGAGAATCAATTTCAATACGCCACAAATCTAATAGAAGACCAACAGTTGGATAAGGAGGTATCGGTAGAAGAGGTAGCGCATATATTAAAAAAAGTAAAGATGAACAAGGCACCAGGTGAAGACAGAATTAGTTAATAGTTCTTCATAAATGCCACAAACGAATTCTTGGAGCAGCTGGCGTCTGTCTACAGCAGAATGATAAATGTGGGCACAGTAGATAAAACTCTCAATAAGTCAATCGTTTTTCCCATCTTCAAAAAAGGGGACGCGAATCAACCTGCAAACTATAGAGGCATCTCTTTTATGAATAGCATCGCAAAAATCTTGGTGGGAATTCTTAACGAACGACTAAGTGCATGGGTGGAAAAAAATAATGTGTTGACGGAGTATCAAGCTGGATTCAGAAGAAATTACTCCACGGCAGATTTAGCTTCCATTGTCCACCTGAAACTTGCTGAGAAGAAAAATGTGTATGCCTTTTTTGTCGATTTTAAGGCGGCTTTTGATAAAATCTGCCGAAAAGCCTTAATTTACAAGCTGCACATAATCGGAGTGTCGGAAAAATTAATCAATCTTATTGATCGCATATACTCCCATACTCAAATAGCAGTATGGACAGGTGAAGATATATCTGAATACTTTGAGATTCGCTATGGGGTAAAACAAGGGTGTTTATTATCTCCACTCCTTTTTGCGTTGTATATAAACGATCTTCATGACGCCTTAGGAGGAGGGCTAAATATCGACACTGTAAGGATAAGGCTGTTATTATATGCAGATGATATGGTCATTTTGGCGGATGATCCCAAAGTTCTGCAACAAATGATAGTGCGCTTGGAGGAATACTGCAAGATGTGGAGCTTGGAAGTGAATCTATCCAAATCGGAAATTATGGTTTTTAGAAATGGAGGCCAGTTATCTAATCGAGAGCACTGGACTTTTAACGGAGAATGTGTACGAGTTGTATCTAGCTACAATTATCTGGGAGTAATACTGACCCCAAAACTTTCCTTTGCTCAACATGTAGCAAAAAGGAACGCAGCAGCAAAAAGTTCTATTAATGCAACATGGCAATGTTTCTTAGCAAAAAAAAATATACCACTTAGCGCAAAATGGAGATTATTCCAGGCAATAAGTAGAGCTATTCAAACTTATAGTGCGCAAGTCTGGGGGTTTGGTATGTTTGAAGAGGTGGACAAACTACAACGCTACTTTTTAAAAAGAAAATTAAGACTACAAACTACTACTCCAAACTATGCGCTGTCATTAGAAACAGGAGCAGAAGATGGCCACTTTTACACCCTTGATTTACACCTAAGGTATATAAAGAGAACTCTTTTTGTATATGATGAAAGACGATTACCTAACCAGCTGACCAAAAAATTATTAAGAAGGAATCTGTTCTGGGTAAGAGAAATAAATATTCTTGGACTCCGTTTTAGAATAGGCTGGGGTGATGCTGAAATATCTCTACGAGAATGGAATAGAAAAAGTGCCAATTAGCTTATACAACTCAAGGCTGAGAAACACCATGAAAACCTACAAAGAGCAGTAGAGAGTAACACGAGATTTTACAAATATTTGGATTATTCAAGAGGACAAATTTACTTTTCGGACCATAGATTAGATAGATTCGGAAATTGGGAGTCAACCTTATGCTCACTATGCAATATGCGCGAAGAAGAGAATATCCAACATTTTCTAGGCAGATGTCCAGTGTTAAATGAATTTAGATTGCGTTGCCTCGGAAAAACTTGTCTTACTGATGAAGAAATAATAGGAATTGTTAATGGAGAAAACCCCAATGATTGGAATAGACTATCAAATTTTATGAAAATAGGTTGTCTTACAGAAAAGTACTCATTCAAGAATTCAATTAAATGTATTATCATTTGTTATCCGTAAATATGTCACTTGTTCTTTCTTTATATTGTGCTCTTTATATAATACTAAATTCACTTGTATCGCTGTAAATAAATCTAATTAACCAACTTTCCGACAGACGACTAATATGGTAATTGTCGTAATATTATATTTACCAACACAAATGTTAAATTTGAATTGTTTATAATGAATATGTTAAACATTTTTTGTTGAGAATAAATATGCTGTTTACTTTTTATACTGTACTTACTTACAAAATGTATACAAAATTTCCGGATGTTGTGTAATACTCGTATTTTCTGGAACTTTTGTGGGTGCGAACAAGGTATAAGAATACAAACAATACTGATTCAGAGCTTAAGTTTAAGATCCGATTTAAAATTATATACCCTGTTTAAAGCTAGCTTCACAAGTTAATCTTAATAACTATTTTGATATAGAATCAATTAAAAATAACACCTAATCTGAATATTACGGCTGTAATTACGTTTAACCTACATTTGCCAACAACTCTTATGTATGGTACACAGACGGATCTAAGACAGATGAAGGAGTTGGGGGTGGAGTATAAGGCGCTACTATGAAAATCTTCATTCATTCGTGCATGGAAAAAAGTACTAGAAGTATGCATAAGAGAAAATACAAATAGATCTAGAACCAACAAGAACATTTATATTCCATTAGATAGCAAGGTTGCTCTACTAGCAATTAAGGCTTATGAAATAACATCCAAACTAGTATGAGACTGCTTTCAACTACTCACTAGCCAGCACAACAGGGTTCATCTCATTTGGATGCCAGGACATAGCGGATATGAAGGAAATGAAAAAGCTGATCTTCTAGCCTGAACAGGAGGTGCGTCAAATTTTATGATGCCAAGACCATTGTGTCAAAAGTTGGCTAAAAAAAAAAAGATTGATAACAGACAAGCTAAGATCTTTCTGCCAAATACTTCCCTCAAACGAACGAAACAACTCCTATAATTAACTAGAAGTCAGATTCGAATAGCCACACTCTTCCCTAAAGGCCACAATCGAGTGAGAAAAAAACATCTCATGACTATGGGAATAGCACAAGACATCATCTACAGAATGTGCAACGAAGACGAAGAATCAGCAGAACACATCTTATGTCACTGTAACTGTCTAATCAGAACACGTCATCATTACTTTGGTAAATTCTACCTTGAAGTAGAAGACCTATCTCCAAGCTCACTCAAAAGCATAGTACAGTTCATTACCAAATCGGGCATATTGAATAAGAATGGAGGAAATCATTATAGGTCCAGTGTGGCCGCAGTGATAAGGTGACTTAATCCCACCCCAAACAACAATCTAAAATCTACAATCTGCCCTTATTGTCCTGATAAGCAAGTATTGTAAATGTAAATGCTCTGAGGATGAGAAATAAAAGATGGAAAAGGTCAAGTCAACCAGTTGATGGCTTTCTGCAAAGATGCGTTATTAGAATTCGTTAAAATGCCCCTTTGTAGAACCAAATCGTTTAACCATTTTCGACGTCTTTACGCAACGCAGTTTAAATTGTTAATTATGTATCTTTCCTCCATAAGCGATACCTAAATTAGTTCTGGTCTTAACATTTTTTTTAACTGACCGTACCTAAAGAAAAGTATTAAATCTGTTTATGAAACTGATTTAGGTAGAAGTTTATGCTTAGTTATTGCAATAAATTAAACGGCGTTTAACTTGTTTATAAATCACGTTTTTGTGTTTAAATGGATTTTAATGCCTTTAACGGGCATTAAACAGTCTTTCAAATTTTTGTAAATTCTACTGCAAGTATTTATCTTTTAGCTCGTTTAGTTTAAAAAAAAACTCACCCGTAAAGTATTCAGGAAATTCATCCAACGGTGATCCCGTATCATCTTCGCATGCAGCTGTATGATTATCTCTTGGTACAACTTGTAGTGTAAGATGCTCCTCAATGTATATTAAGACATCTCGTAAAACGTTTTCGTTGTTTCCTAAAATGATAAATTATATAGTTTTCTTGTGGCATTATAAATCTTATCATTAAAGTAAATATTGCTCTAAATCAAATAGCATTCTTTAATTGTAGTTAAACTTAGCATTTCTGTATAAATGTTACATATAATCATTTGTTTACTTAAAACTGTCCATAGTGATAACATTACAATTTAGATATAAATATTTACATAAAACTTAAATTCTGCATGACAACAAATGTACCAAGTTTTAATAAAGGCTTTAACACTCGTATCTTAATTGACAGAAATTCATATTGATAACTAGGATTAAGTATTTATTTATGTAAATCTGTTAGAAGAAAGGGTTTGTCAGCTTTTTTTTTTTTTTAATTTCAAGTCTTTGACGATGAGATCTCTTCGCAGTTAGATGTTGACTGATTTTATTCCTCGTATGTTATCGGTGTTAAAAACTCCTCTAGACAAAACAAATCAGACGAAGAATTGTAAAAAAAATAGGTTATAAAATAATTAAACCGATGTATATTATGATTAGGCTAGGTCGTGAGCTTATTTCTTTGGGTGTGGTGAGGTTATAAAAATAGCAAGCTACATGGAGTCTTTGATAAGCATTTTATTATCACGGCAGATAGTATGATGACTATATGATTCGTCTCGATGTAGATACGAACTATGGATATCGGATTCAAGGTGAAATTGCAGTTATTACGTTCTCAAATTTTGTATAAATTAATCTAAATTCTATACACATGGAGTAAAGTGTGCTTCTCTTTTTATGGTCTTGGTCTAGATACAAACTATGGATATCGCGATCAAGGTGAATTTTTACTGAAATTGCAGTTATTACGTAGCAAATTTCGTATAAATTCAAATTATATAGACATGGAGTACAGTATGCCTCTATTTTTATGAGCTATGTGGTTTGGGGGAACACGCGCATTCTAATGATGAAGCGAAGTCCGGTTTTCACTAATGTGATGTACAGAATCCAAAACCGTTTTGGTTTTTCCCCTGCAGTTGTATACTGCCTAAATTAATCTCTTCTGAAAATTTCGAGAAACGGCTACAGAACGCTATTCTAAACATTTTCCATAAAATTTAACCGCAACTTTAATTTCGTTCTTATAACATTAGGTTGCCCCTAACACAATGACTTAAGAGTCGAAATGATGGGCTGAAAAAAGTATTGATAGCCGAGAGTCATTAATATTAGAATTTTTGGATAGAAGAATTTTAAATTGTTTTCCTAAGCTACGAATACTACGACAGTGGGCGCCGTGGCGTAAGTGTGCTGGACCACTGCGCGTGAGGTTCCAAGTTCGAATCCCAGAAAACACCAACAAGTTTTTTCACGGTCCCACCTCTCGCGAACGTCTGACCAAGATCCGAGAGTATTGTTGTCTCGAAAAACCTTCTCGAACCAAATTGCCTTTCGGATACGGCACTAAACTGTATGTCCCTTACATTCGTGTGAAAAATATAACGCACACAACATGAGTGGTTGCGAGAAGCTAGGCCCCCTAGGTACTTAAAGAGCTGTTGCGCGAAATATTTAGTTTTTTTAGGCTACGACTACACTGTATGACAAGGGGCCAAGCGTTAAGGTCAAACAGCATAATCGTCCAAATGGAATGAGTATGTTTCCTTTCTAATACCGCTACTCTAAAAAAACTGTAAGTTACTTATGCTATTAGTTCGAAAATTATTCCACAGTTTGCATACCACTTTTGGTTTGATGCCTACTGTATTCCACAATAAATAAAGTAATTAAAGTGATAGCGTAGTTGTGGAAGAAAATAAGAATATATACGTACGTATACAGGGTGGGCCAACTACAAGTTTCTTTTTAAAAATGCAATAAAATGAACAAAATGAAATTTCTTTTCATGTATTATGGCTTTATTAGTAAGAACAAATATTCCCATTAACTACGGAATGCAACGTCGTTCCAGTGGCTGCCTCGGCTGGCCTCGCAGTAGCGCATTCTATCATTCCAACTTTCCAAGATCTTGTTGATGGTTTCGGGCTGTAGCTCACGGATTGCTTGGATGATATTGGCCTTAAGTGCTTGAATCGTTTCCGGATTGTTGGCATTACATCGGTTCCAACAACAACCTTCACGGTTCCCCACAAAAAAAAGTCCAAAGGGGTCAACGCCAAGACGGCTGATAACACGATTTGGGAATTTGGTGCGCAAAAGACCGATTGTGGCATGGTGCGCCATCCTGCATGAACCAGAGGTCGTCCAAATCCAAATCCAAATCCATGTCCATCCGTAACGCTCACCGTTGATCGAAACGTTGTTCCCAGCCTCATTTTCGAAGAAAAATGGTCCAATGATGCCACCACTCCACAATCCGCACCAAACTGTCACTCTCTGTGGATGCATTGGCTTCTTGACAATAATGTGCGGGTTCTTCGAGCCCCAGATGCGGCAATTTTGTTTGTTAACGTAGTCGCCGAGATGAAAATGTGCCTCGTCAGAAAAGATGATTTGTCTCCCAAAATCGTTGTCCAATTCAAGCTGCTCTAAGGCCCAAACTGCGAAGCGATAACGAAGCGGATGGTCGCGCGCTTTCAATTGCTGGATCAAGTGGACCTTTTAAGCGAATAATCCCAGATCTTTGTGCAGAATTCTCCTCAGGCTAGTGCGTGAAATGTTGAGCTGTTGAGATCGATGACGAGTTGATGTTCGTGAATTGAGTCTCACACTCTCGGCTACAGCAGCCACATTCTCGTCTGTGCGCACCGTACGACGACGGGGACCATGAGTGTTGTCCACTAGCATACCAGTCTCACGAACTTTTTACACAAACTTGCGTACAGCAGGCGCGGTGGGTGCTTCATTTCGGCCAAAACTTCTTTACAAAAAACGCACTGTTTGGGCTACACAGCACTCACTTTGGAAATAAGTTTTCAATATTTCGTAATGTTGTTCAAGCGTAAAGCAACTCATTTTGTTCCGCGGAGGTATGATACTGACTTTTTGTCAAGATTTCGAGCGGGAAACAGCAGTCAGTGTCAAAAACACTTATGATTTAAAAAGCAATCACTAGATGGCCCACCCGTTAGTTGTTTGATGGCCGTATATTCTTTTAGTCTTAAGTATATGAAATTGTAAGCAGCATTACTAACGCAACGGGATGTCTTTGAATAATTCCCCTGGTATGAACATAATTTTTTTTGAAAACAATTACTTAACGCTATATAAATTTGTCCAGCGTCCAAGAAAAATGTTGTATTTCCCTGTATAGAAGGTTTCTTTTTTTTCTTTTTCGAGTTGTAGTCAAAATCATAATTTCTTGGGATAAAGTAGATGCATTGGATACAAAAATATATAGGCGGTATTATAACAGAAAGCGTTAGTCAGAAATCGACCAAGTTCTTCCAAAAAATTGGCTCTATGATATGTAACTTACATAATTTTCACATAAAGAGAGGTTTTAACCTCTAAAAGGGATACATTTATAAAAAAAATACTAAGTGAAGATATGAAATAACTTTTTTACGACATGAAAAAATGAAGAAAAGAGGCCCCCGGAACTGCGCCAACTACATAGGTATAAGTCTTCTCAACATCGTATATAAGATCCTGTCTGTCGTATTATGTGAATGCCTCAAATCGATCGTCAACAACCTATTAGTGTGGTTTCAGGTCGGAAAGTCCACCATTCACCAAAAATTTATCTAGGAAAAATACCATGAATATAAAATCGATACGCATCACATTTTTATCGATTTCAAAGTTGCCTATAATATCGTGTATAGAGAAGAATTATACAGAGCCGTCTGTGCTGGAACTCTCTCTGCTCCATCAAAGTCAAAAAGAAAACTAACCAATCGTTTGATGTTAGGAAATGTCTTAGACAAGGTGACGCGCTGTCATGCGATCTCCTTCACATAATACTTGAAAGAATTGTACGAAACTCACAAGCCAATAGCGGGCCACAGCGGGCCGTCAGTGGAGTGTTTGTGAGTATTGAGATCGAGACAGCAAAGATGGAATTAGTGGTTAATGAAAGCAAAACAAACTACATGCTGTCTGCAAAAAAGGACACCCAACATCGGCGTCTTGGACAGAACGCCGCAATTGACATATATCATTTTGAGGTAGTAAAGGAACTTGTCTACCTAGGCCCTATGGTAAGCTCCGCGAATGACATCAGTGGGGACATCAAACGAAGAATTACTCTTGCCAACCGCTGTTCTTAAGGCAATTGAGTAAGAAAGCCCTATCTCGAACTATGTACTAAGGTAACTCTGTATAAGACACTAATCATCCCAGTCCTGCTGTATGACGCAGAGGCATGGGCTTTGTCAAAATCGGATGAGGATCTCCTTGGTAACTTTGAAAGAAAACTTCTTCGACTGATCTTTGGTCCTGTCTGCAAAGACGGCGAGTGGTGGAGAAGTTACAATGCCGAACTTTACGGCCTATACAAGGACATCGTCTTAGCCAGAAGAGTTCTCAAAAAGCGACTAGGATGATTTGGTCATGTAGAGCGGATGGAGCTCAACGTTCCCGCCAAGAAAGTCTTCGGAACCATTTATATGAAAACTAGCAGATACCCGAAACTTTGTCTGCGTGGTCCACAATAACTTTATGTGAGGCGGTTAAAGTTAGTGGTGTAAGTCATATTTAGCTTAAGAACTTAAGATTCGCACCGCAGTAACTTTTAACAATTGTTGGTTGAGGCCCAAGTCCACCCCGGACTGTAGCGCCATCTAAGTAAGTAAGTAAGTAACTTATATCAGATTTTCCTTTATCTATCAATTTTTTGCTACCATCTGTTGTTGAAGTAGTAACATTATAATTTACTTCACATGTTCATGCAACAGTTTGGCATGTGTACTATTCATTTCTGGACTTACACCAATATTTTTGAGAAATGACCTACACCAGAATGACTTTAACTGCCGCATATGTATGTATTTAGCTAACAGAAGGACTGCGTCAAAATGCACATATGCATACTATCGCTATAAATTTACGCCTATAGGTAGGTAAGGAAATAAACCACTTACGTACTTAGAAGGCGCTACAGTTTGAGGTAAGTCTGGGTCTCAGCCAGCAGGAAATTAATGGCGCAAAATTATAGTCCCAAAAAGTACACTTGAAAAAGGAGTTTAGCACGTAATCAAGTCAATGTTAGTGTTTTCCTATTTATAGTCTACATAAAACCCACTTTATAGTTATCACATCGCGCTAACTTTAAAACCACCAAAAGCACCTTTTAACTTTTAGAGTGGGCTTTTAATCATCTATCATCCGCCATTCTTTTTCACTTTTTCAAATTCAAATTTCAGCCAACCAACGGCTGAAATTCATATACGACATTGTTCCCCAAACTGTGTTTTTGTTCTCAAACTTTACATTTTTTGGTTTGGATCGATACTAGTTGTAGGTAGGTTAAAAATTGTTTATAATTCAATTCAAAGTTAAGTACCGGCTTTAAAGTTAAAGAGATGATAGTAAGTGGCTAGTAACATTGTTCAAAATCGGATGACTATAATTTTGCGCTAATTTGTTTATTTTTGTTATACTGCACCCAAAAGTATGCAAACAAATCAATAGTGCTCAAACTTTCCGAATGTATAGTTTTATAATGCCTGGTTTGGCTCTTTTTTTTAATCTTTATGTTTATTTCTCTTAATATCTTAATCCCATTAAGGACCAATATCCTAAAGTATAACACACCAAAGTTTTGTTACATCCGTGATGTAGTTTCTGCGTGTCTCGCTATATAAAAAAATGCCACTCGACGTCTTTTTCTAATAGCGACGTCTTGTTTTGTGGATACAGATTTGTTTCCAATATGTCGACACTTTAGTATATGACATCGTATTGACTTTACCACGTTCCGATTTCATTGCAATGAAAACCCCGTTTAAATTGTGATTCCTCGTTGGGTTCTTAGCTAAGGTACTACCAATAGTTTTTTTTCTGATCAGTAGCCGAGGTCTAAACAAGCCAGAATAATTGTTAAAAGCTTGTACCAATGGCACCAAATAATATTTGGACAAAACTGCTATGATATAAAATGTTTGGTAAGCCGCTTAAATCAAAAGTGTTTGACTGCAATTACACTGAATGAAAATTTAACCATTCCCCAAAAATTCGAAACATAATCGGTTGCTTGAGTATGACTCAAACTTTTCGGTAAAGTTTTGTATCAAGTGTGCATCGCTTCAGCTAATTGAAATAGATATTATCATTACATATACATAACATATAGGTATAGGTATATTGCTGCACAATTTTAATGGGACAAGGGATTTGGCGGCGCTTTTATGAGAGAGGGATGTCTGCTAAACTATGACAATTACCAAAACCTTTGAATAATTCGAGCAATATTCTTTGGAGATGAATTAACTTCCACCAAACCGTAACCGATTCATTATAATTTCTTACTGACCTAACGACTTAACATATATACGTATACATACGATATCAACTTCAAAGTTGCAACAGATCAGTCTGAAATTTTGAAAGATTTTTTGTAGATGTTACTACCAATTAAAGTGTGCATTGTCAACTGCGTGCATTAGTTTGCGGAACTAAGCAATAGTAACTAAAGTGTAATATACTCACCACGTAACCTAACTAATCTTTACTACAGATTAATCACAATTTTCCGTTATTTGCAACTTGTTTAATTGAGTTAAGATGAGAATCTCTTGCTAATGAACTTGAACTTTAGATCAACTTACTTTACAAACTTTTAACAAAGTAGTAAGTACATTGAAACACATGGGAATTTCGCCCCAGTTCATAGATTATGGGTATGGTATGGTATGAGGGAAATGCACCTCAGAGGGTGCTTGCAGGGAAGATTTTTAGTCCATTGGGATTCCTTAAAAATTGTGGTACCATCTCCAATTTGCTTGTCTCTCGGTTGGTCTTGAATCAATAATTTGTACTTCTGACGAAACATATCATGTTCCCGACTGGGAGTTGCGCCAATTGATTATGGGTATCTTAGAAACGTAGAGTATAGTCTTTGGTTTCACCTGATCTGGAGTAAAATAATAGAACTGCAATTAGTTATTCCCAACCTTGTGAGGAGTGATGCACGAGGTCTATTCTGTTCCGCACACCAGTAAAACGCGACATTTCAGATTTGAGACGCAACTGGAAAAATTTACAAAGCACGAGTTCTAATGGTCTTCGCATCGAATCAAAGACTGTTGTGAACTATTTAGGTGTCCAAGAAATAGAAGAAATTGAGAGAAATTGAGAAATTTGTGTACTATAATGAAGACATAAATACACAGTTAAAAAAGACAAGGGCGATATTTACCTATGTCTCTCAAAAGCTTTTTTTACTCCAACTATCTGAGATCCGATGTGAGGGTCATATGTCACCAAAGCCTTCGTTCATTCAATCCGTACTTATGGGATTCCAGTATGGTGAAACATAATATTATTCGATAGAAAATGTATTCTAGTATGTGTGCGGATAGGCAGAATATAAAAGACTATCGGATGGTTTTGGTGTATCCAGAATCGACAGTTTCATTTCGAATCTTATGAGGAATCATTTCGCATGGTCATCAAACCTTACGGAGAATGAACTTGTGTCCGGTTTGTTGTATCCTAACCCTAAGTATTTAAGAAATACTATGGAGAGTGGATATATATATACCACCTGAGGTATTCTTGTATCTGGATGCACACGGCTTTTATCGGACTTAACGAACGTGTCAATTATCTATCATCTTGCTAAATGTGTGACAGATAAACATATCTTTTATAGACCTGTTGACTGATGATGGAAATGCCAATCCAAAATACTGCGTAAACATACCTGATATGACTAATACCGATCGGTTTAATCGGGAAAAAAATACATACTGGTGGCTCGACTGGGTTGAAGCTAATGCTTAGATTAAGTAAGACTGGGTGCTGTTATATGATCTTTGGTCCGCGGATAAAAAGGTGAATGGCATTCGTCATTCGCTAAACCTTTGTATAGACGAACTGAAAATCGTATATCAGGATCCAGTTTTGTCGAACGTTCAGTTAGGTTAAGTTAGTTTTATTTGTTTTACCCTTTAGTTTAATTTGAAGAAAAAACAATAATAAAGCGTACAAATTGTTTCCCCATTTTTTCTTAAACAAAAAAATTGAAATGTGCATAAAAAAATAAAATAAAAACAATGAAAATATACCTTAGGCCCATTTCACACATATCCGACACAGGACACACGGCGCTTTGTATCTGGTTGAAAGTGCACAGAACTAAATGAGGGCGTTTATACTTATCCGGCATAAATGCCGAATACACTGAGTTTTTTCTGGTGGAATTTTTTTTAGCTCTATCCGGCACCAGATACATCGAAGTGTACGGAACTAAATGGGAGCTTTCACACTATTCATCCGGCATTGGATACGACTTACCTATTATGCTGCAAAATAATATTCAAACGAGTTTCGGATTCCGTTTATCCGGTGCCGGATAAGTGCGAACGCTCTCATTGAGGTCCTCACACTTTAAGCTTTTTGACACACTCGCACGTGTTGCTGTGTATCTGATGCCGGATATGTGTAAAACGGGCCTAAGTGTATAAAAATCATAGCGTAAGTATTGAGAACCTTTTAGGTCAGATGCCTTCGGTTATAATTATTGCTGTAGTTTTTGAGTTTATTTAAACAATAAAATATGTTATAGCGTATGAATAAAAGAAAAAAGGTCTAAACTGTCCTCAATGCAAATGACTTTACTGACCAATAAACGGACATCTATATACCATACTGTAATATTCTTGCTGGGGTTCGTAATAAATAACACCGTCTTCTGTGTATTTCAAGTGTTTATTTATAAACAACTATCAACTTCACTTTATTACTCTCAACTTAAACTGTCTCTACAAATCCACTTTTAATCACAATATTACTTATTTTCAACACCAATCTTCAAATATTAATCTCACAGTAATCGCACTTGTTCATCGCTATTTTCACCTCTATCGACTGTATCTCCTCTGCTGGTGGTTGGTGTATTTATACCAAATACAAGAACCTCTAGAACATTTTCGAGCAGGCTAGATGTCACTGAGGGTGAAATGTGAAACAAACTGATGTGCATTAGTGTTTCCACACCATACTCGTTGGCAATGCAGTACGAAAAGTATTTTCTGTGGATACTACAATACTTTTAAAACAGATCCACAAAGCGTACACAAATTTCAGCCTAACCATTTCTTCTTTATTTGGTTTTATGGTAATAAAAAAAAGACCTTTTACGAAACGGGAGCCACCGTAACTAATTAAAAGTAAACATGCTCATCACGTTTGGCTACTAATCTTTACTACATATTAACCAATCATAACTTTCCGTAATTTGCAACTATAATAAATTATATAAATTAAATTTTCAAAATTACTAATATAAATGGTTATTTTAATTGTAATATATAAAAAATGCACTAAAATATATATACAACTTAAGTTGACAATAAACTTGGAATTCACAATGTTTTAACGTTTAAGATCTGCTTTATCATTTTTATAACTCATTGACACATTACAACTCATTAAATCATTACAGTAGCACACCACATTTTTGTGACGTATAATGGAAACAAAATACGTCATTTCTAGCCTAAGCTCCGCAATTAAACAATCAAAGAGCATTAAGCTTAAGTAAGCTTGTGTATTAATTAATATTAGATAATGATTAAATCATTATAATGAAGATCCATATTTTCTTTATCAATAAACGTGGCAAGTAGATACAACAAATCAAATTCAATATTGTCAATTTGAAAAATCGTCTAAGTGTTGAACACTGATTTTCGATTATTTTATTATCTGTTAGGTTTTAAATTATTGCAGTAGAAACATAATCTTTAATAATAATTTTTCCACTTATGGGACGCTTATCGATTAACTGGTATTATCACTTCAAGGGAGTAAATTTTGTCGTGAAATTTTGACAGAAATGTTTTTTTTTTGTATTCTGTTACGACATAAACATAATTTAAGACATTCGATACAAATGAGATATTGGGTACAAATAAACAGTTTGGTTAGTTTTGATAAAAATGAAGCTCAGTCTTAATCGTAATTCTGACAGGGAACAATTATTGTATTTGATAAACCCCATTTGAAACTGGAAAAGCTATGTACGGGGGCAAAGGTAAAAACCTAATATACTTAGAATAAAAATAACATTGTTTCATTTTTTTGTACTTCATTTATATATGTATGTAGATGTAGATGTGAGGTTGATGCGATGCAGGTGCATTGCGACTTAGATAGATCTATTGTGTCCTCCAAGCTACGCCTCTAGTCGATGAAATATTCGAATTAGAGCACTTCTTATAGTCCAACAGCTTTGATGAACCGGAGTACCTTAAGTGGACTCATCGAAGTTAGATCCGTCTCTAGTAAAAGATAGGGTCTCAGGTAGTGTGGATTAATGCTTTGCAATTAATATGAAAGTGTGCTGGTGTTTCTTCGAAGCCCCTGCAGAATCTGCAGGTTTAATTGTCTTCTACGCCCAGGTAGTTTCCTGAGATGCTGCTTAAGTTGCCTTGCATACATACATATTTGGGCAACAGTTATTTAAGGGCCAGGGCCTTTCTGGCAACCACTCATGCTGTGTGTGTTAAGTAGTATTTGACAATCCTTTTAGGGTCTACAATACTTGCTTACTCACTAATTTACGAGTAAACAATTTATATTTTTAGTTAGTTTAGTGCCGTATCTGAAGGGCAATTTGTTTTAAGAAGCTTTCTCGAGAAAACAATACTCTCGGATGTTTGTTAGACATTTGCGAGAGGTGGGACCGTAAAAATTTTTTTTGGTATTTTCTGGGAACCAGACGCGCAGTGGTCCGACACACTAACCACTTACGCCACGACGCCCACAGTGCAGTGGGCAGTGGGCCTTAGGTTGCCAAATCTGTATGTATGTACATTGTACAGATATACAAACATTTCTTTAAATATGACATAGATCTATCGACCATTTGACACGAATGATTACCTTTTACTTAATATTGCATAACAGCCACAGTTAACAATTTGGCGGGACTTTTGTTTTTTGCCTATAGGCGTGTTTTGGTGAGATAGTAGTTCTCAAGAAAGTAAGATTTAGCACGAAGTACAACAACAAACAATTACTGGCAACTACTTTAGCTTTTATCTTCAGTCAAAAGTGAGTTGGTATGTTTAGTTGCAACACTCAATTTCAGAGGGCACTGCTGAAATGATTTTGTCAGTGTTTCAGGGGCTGATAGCGAGCAGGTTCACCAATTTCAGTTTCATTGTGGATAGTTTCGTTAAGAAGCTTTTACTTTGCTTTGCATAATTTCCACCAAAAGGCGCCCAATGTTATAGCAGTATTTTATATTCCTTGTAATCTGATTTACATTTAGTACCTTCAGCTAGTTTTTTTTATGCCAGTTGATTAATTACATAATATTTAACTTGTCGTTTCAATTCACTGTTTTCCGCGTGTTATATTCTGTGACGCGTTTAGAAATTAAAGGCACCGAAATGAAATCATAGTTGAGTCAACACCCACATCATATCAATTTCAATATTATTAATGACCTTTAAACTACACGTTATTCATCAAAATAACTGTATATTAGTGTAATACAAAATAATTGAAGTGCCTCATAACGGATAAACTGATACATGAATCAAACGAATAGCTTTAGTAACCACAAGTGCAATTTATGTGGCATAATAGTTACTACAAAATGTTTAGCCATAAACTATTACTACTCATAGGAATATACATATATTCAAAAAAGGAAAAAATGAAAGAAGAAAAATGCGACAAAAATTGTTGGTTGTGTTTAGAATCATACGATGTCCTATATTGCGCCAAAAAAAAAAAAAAAAAATAAAGTAAATAGAGAGAGAGATTCAAGATTTACTTTATAATAAACATTTTTTTGAAATTATAATTCCTGATAAAGATATAATAAATATATTTATAAGAAAATAAATAGAAGGGCTGTGGCGCTGCGGTCTTCCTGATTGAAGCCATTGAACAATGTTATCGATTTAATATTGCTGCAAATCTATCATAAGAAAAGCATAACTATCGTAATTTTATCAATAAAATGGAATCTTATTTGTATTCAGACATGATACAGTGCCGACACACGAAAGCCGTTTCCAAGTAATTATAAAGAGCTGATCAGTTTTCACCATTGAGGACTATTTTTGTTTCTTCCATTGTTAAAGAAAGTAAATATAAACTCTTTCCAAATCGGGTAAATAGCTAAAAAATGAAAGCTGTTTTCTTTTGCTTGCAAATTGCATAGACTGCATTGAGTAGTGGTAGATTTTTTATATGGACAGCCTTCTAAATTTAATATATCACACCTAGCTCAACAAATCAGAGATATCGCTCGTGTGTTGTAATTATAATTATCATTATTTACCATTTCTTAGAGTAACTCAGGATAAATTATCCTGTTAATAGAAGAAATCGCTTGCTCAATATTTCCATTGCATTGATGAATATCTATTGCTTCTAATATTTTATAGAGTTGTTGTTTTAACAGAAGGATCCCTGTATTGGATGTTTAGCTCAATACCGCACCGATGCGCCCAAGATCTCTAGTCGCTTATCCATTCCACTTTATTATCAAAAATGTATTTGCTGAAAATCAAGGGTAATCTGGTTGGCGTGAAACTAAGAACTTTCAACACATAGTCGATGTGTAGTTTGAAGGTATAGTTGAAGAGAGTGGATATGCCTGTTTCGAGCAGCAGAACGTAATTAGGTGTTGTTGAATGTAGATAAAATAGTTTTTAAGGAAGAAGGCTAACCAGCGATCCTTAGCTGTATACACCGATGGATCCAAAATGGAAATAGGTGTAGGCGCGGGCATCTTCTCTGAAACGCTTGGTCTCTCCATGTCAGCCCGACTTCCGAACTACAGTAGCGTTTTCCAGGCAGAGGTCCTAGCAGTTACAATAGCAGCTCGTGAGACTGCGATGAGGGCAATACAACGAGAGGATATCACCTTTTTTATCGACAGCCAGGCGGCAATAAAAGCAATATCTGCTATAGAAATAAAATCGAAGCTTGTGAAGTGTTGAGTGTGAAGTGTTGAGAAGAACTCAAGGTTCTTGGAACACAGCACGAGGTAAAGTTCTGCTGGGTCCCTGGTCATGAAGGCATACCAGGGAATGAGAAAGCCGATGAACTGGCTAGAAGAGGCTCAGCACTAAACTCGGACCAATCCGACCCCTCGGTGTACATCCCGCCTTGCGCCCTTAAGCTGGAAGCAGGAAACAAGACATAGGAAGAAATAGACTCATACAGAGGCATAGAAAATCCCTCACTACGTTGAAAATCCCCCTCAACGACAAGCGCCAACGACTATCAGGGTGAATATGGCTATGAAAATTAAGCTCATTGTCGCATATGATGCCCAAATCACGGAGAAAAGTGACAGTGGGAACAGGCTCGTCGCAAGTCATATACGATTTACGGTCTGTCGAAAGGTGCTTCCGGGAATAAGTAATAGTTTGGCATTTGTTGACATTCAACTCAAGAAAGTTCTTATTACACCAAGTAGAAAAGCTATTCAAGTCAGTTTGGAGAGCACGGGACTCAGTGGGTGTGGAGATGTGTGTAAAAATGTTCATGTCATCCGCATAAACTGATAGGCGGGAATATTTAATTATACCATCAACATCATTAATTGATAAAATGAAAATCAGGGGACCAAGATGGCTACCTTGAGTGACTCCAGAGGGGGTCATAAATGGATCAGATACAAAGGATCTAAAAAAGACTTCATATTGATCCATACGATAAACCCAGGATGAAAACCGAGAGCTTTGAGTTTCAAAAAATACAATTGCGTGCGAAATTTGACCGAAGGCTTTGGTAAAATCGAATATCGACTTCCTTGCCATCCTCTAATGCACACAGGGTGCTGAGTACGATTGTTGATCTTCACTTTGAGAAACCATGTTGGCGAGGAAAAATATAGACTTACAATGGAAAAACATTGCGTCGTAAACAATTTTTTCGAATAGCTTAGCTATACAAGAGAGTTTAGGTATAGGACCATCATTTGAAATCTCGTTTTTCGGACCTTTTTTATGAAGGGTAATAATAAAAGAGCTTTTTAAAAGGATATTTCCAAAGACGCTCTGTGAAAGAGGCAATTGGAATAGAGCCGTAAGGGGTAGAGCTAAAGAGTTTACACATTTTTTAAAACTACGGCAGGTATATCGTCCGGGCCAGTGGAATATTCGCATTTAACTCCTTCGATCTTTTCTGTCACGAGAGCCACTGTAATATCGATTGAAGCTTAAGAGGTCTGGGCACAATCTCTCATGCAGAAGAAGTAAGAATAGTCGGGCTCTGATGTGTGGTTGGAGAACGATTGACTGAAGAAATGAGCGAATAAATTTCCTATTATTCGAGGATCGTTCGACGATGTATTGGAGAATGTCAGAGTCGAAGGGTAGCTGTCGGACTTTTTTTTTTGTATTAGTATCGAATAAGAAGTTTGGAGATTCGTGGATGCTGTCGCGTCAAAGAAACCATCTTATGAAAAACAGAGCGCTACCGGCTAAGTTGGTATTGGCTGTTAAAATTCAGTATCAGAGAAGTGGCAAGGGTTATGACCTCTTGTTTTCAGATCATAAACTCGCCGAAATCGG
Organism: Brachypalpus laphriformis; assembly: GCA_945910035.1. Lineage (NCBI taxonomy): Eukaryota > Metazoa > Arthropoda > Insecta > Diptera > Syrphidae > Brachypalpus > Brachypalpus laphriformis. The sequence continues at coordinate 109,951,416 of OX246753.1, read as the reverse complement.
AAGAAGAAGTTACATTACTCATTATTCGACTTTTAAAGCAAATTCCATCACTTGGGTCAAGAAATAGAACAATTTAAAATAAAGATTTATTATTTTTAAAGAGAATAACAAAAATGTATCTTATAAATAGATAATTGATAATATTTAAAAATATTGTGGAACTGTATCAAAGTCAACGAAAAATTAATTTTGGTGTACGTAGCCTTAAACCTAACAAAAGAGTCTTGAAGGAGTTGAAACGTAAAAATAGTGGCCATGATTTCAAAGTGATTTCAAAGTTTATCCTACAATGATTCTAATAATAATTTCATCTAAAGTTTTGTGTGTGTTACAACCAAATGATATTAATAAAAATGATCTAGAGCGTCTTGCTTGTGTTCCATATTTTGCACAAAGAAAATGTTGTACAAATACTTCTTAAAATTAATGCATTACTATATTAACTAATTTGTTGGCCTCAAGCAATAACCGCTTAAATCGATTTTTATAGTTTCTCAGAAAACGAGTTTGAAATTTTCTTTTTTCCCGAAAACGTATGGGATTTTGCTATATCGGTCTTGTTTCTTTGCTTACAATTCGGTTACCACAGCAGAGAGAAAAGTAAAAAAATGTATGGCATAAACTTCCAATATTGGAGCTTCTGACATCCTTAAGTCAATTCCGTCATAACTCGACTTAAGCGGTTATCGTTTGAGGCCATAGAATTTTTGTCTGATATTGCTGCAAAAGTCAAACTCGTATATAGGGTAAATAAACTCCTACGGTGTGCTTTTTTACCCAGAAGGTGTTTATTCTGCACCAAGCCTGGACTGATTTTTAAATAAGATGGGACTTACTAAACCTTATTGTGTACAGAAGCGAGTTAACTCCCGGGAGAAATAAGACATCGGCTTTTGTCCGGTAACATGTTTCATTCGGCTACTACCAGAGTAGAAATAGTTTTCTTTTTAAAGCGCCAGAATAGTACTGGATGTGGGCGCCGTGGCGTAAGTGGTTAGTGTGTCGGATCACTACGCATGAGGTTCTAAGTTCGAATCCCAGAAAATACCAAAAAGTTTTTTCACAGTCCCACCTCTCACGAGCGTCTGACAAACATCCGAGAGTATTGTTGTCACGAAAAAGCTTCTCAAATCGCCGTTCGGATTTGGCATTAAAAACTGTAGGTCCCTTCCATTCGTGTGAAAAATATAACGCACACAACATGAGTGGTTGCGAGAAGCTAGGCCCTGGCACTTTAAAGAGCTGTTGCGTCAAATATTTGTATTTGTAATAGTACTGGATGCTGCTAGCAAGGTGCCGAACGAGAGCCTGAAGGCCATGTAGCTTACCTACTGTAAGCTGTCATCAAACTAAAATATGTCTGGATTGTTGTAACTAAACTAAGCCTTATCAATTTTATTGTTGACTAAATTTTTTGTTTTAGCTAAACTAGAAGCCCTTGGAAATTAATTTGCATAAATTATGAATTTGAATGAATTTAACAATAACACTACACAGCTAAATACTTTTTAATTTATAATAATTGCCGCGTACAAAGACAACGTTCATATCGCAAATGCAAAATTAAAATTTAACAAAAAATATATGAATACATATTCGTATGTATCTATCTCACTTACCTACTGAAGCCAAGCTAAATATCTTATTGGAAAAAGCGGAGAAATATTCGTTAGTTGGAATATTTAATACTTCTTTTAAAATTGGATTTGTTTGAAATTTAGTTTCGAATTGTGTTTAAAGCATTCCATTTGTCGTTATGAAAATAAACTCCAATAATGAAATATTTTAAAAGTGTGCACAAATTATGTGATCATTATTTGTCAATTGATATTTTGTAACGAACTTTATATGAACTTTATTGTGTATTGCTAGTGAATTAAGGAAACCATCCCTGTACTGAACGAATCGATTTGAAATTCGCAACATAGCTTTTTTACATGATAGGTCCAATCCTTTTCGTTGAGTGAAGCCTGTTGAATGAAATGTTTAACCTTTAGATAAACTGCACCCATAAGAGTATTCCGAATTCTTTAAACATTCGTTAAATTTAAACACAATTTAAAGACTATACATTTATTCTTTTATTTCATTTCGAACAATTTAAAACTCTTCGCAATGAACACTATTGGATAAATTACAGAAGCGACTATTGAAGTCCTTTAAATTGTATGTATCACATTGAATTCCCAGCCTTATAATATTCTAAAACACATGGTTAACCTAATCAAAGATATTTAAAAAAAAAACACAATATCGCTCACCCATTCCGTCGACGGTTTAAATAAACAATAACACTATCCCGCACTCTAGACGCATAAACAGTTCAGTGCTTTATGTTCGCGCAATATTTTTTTTCTTAATTTGTTCTCTTACGAAATTAGAAACAAACTGATAAGTATTCAAGTAAGGGACAAGTATATATTGAATTCAATTAATATCAGACGACAATTACCTACTATCCGGCCGGGGGAATTTTCACCATGTAATGCCCCACAATGATGCTCAGAAAAAAAATTCCGATTAATTTTTCTTATAAATATACATATATTTAATTCAGAGGTAACGAAATAATTTTATCTTACAATTATCTATCTTTAGATCGACTGCACATATGATAGGCAAGCGTAGCACACTTTTCGCGCGACGGGTAATTTACTTTTGACTGACCGGTATGGAAAAACGCTTTTCAACTTTTGAAGAAAACGAAAACCAAAAGTGTATATGCGAAAAAAAAAACTGGGAATTCCGAAGTCATTACAACGTCATAGTCCAACGATCAACGATAGAGATCTACAGAAGTTGTGCGCTTATTGGCTTCGATCACAGAGTCTAACAAAGAACTTAATAGTTATTGTAGTAAAACTAATATTGCTTATTTTGTTTTGTCATGATTATTAATTACATTGGGGGGAGAAGTACTTTTTTTTTATTGATTAAATTTTGGAACAAATTTAAGAACTTATAAGAAGTGATTGCTATTGTCCGACTATGTTAAGTAGAGTGAACTTTAAATCAAAGAGCAAAGTTTCTTGTGTTGAGTTAATTTTGGTTGTTGACTCAATTTCGACTCACGTTTTTAGTACCTAGCGTAAAAACTGGAAAGCTTAGCCTTGAACGAATTAATAGGAAAAATAAAATCATTTTTGCTTCCCTTTTCTACAATTTAGCAGATATTTCTTTATTGCTATTTTACAATTTAGTAGATTTAACACATTTATATATTTCTACTGAATTTTTACTTTTTTAACTATTTTTTAATTGTAGCGAAATAAATAGTTAAATATTAAAACAAAAATAGATAGATAAGAGATTTCATTATGCAAAAAATTCGCTTGAGTTATAAATTCACAATATTTGACATTGGCTTTTGCCGTAAGCCAGAAAGAGATCTTGCATTAAATAGATACAAAATTCTTTTAAGTGAATACTTCAGTTTTAACCCCGGAGATTGCATAGGGTACAGTTTGCAGGACGGTCGGTTCGATGCGGTTGGTACTTTAGGCGTGTGAGTTCTCTTCTAATCTGAAATATCGTCGAAATTATTTATAAACTGTAGCGGCCATGGAAATAGTTTAATTCTCCTAGGTCGTGCTGAGGAATCCGATAAAGGTTTCTGGTTTCACTTTGCCTAGCCTTATCTGAGAAAGACCGGAACATTGAACCCTTAATCTTACATAGCAGAATTTTAAATGCATATTTTCATAATGATGTACTTCCCTCCATCAGTGGAACATTGTGTTGTGTAAGCAAGCCTTGACCATTCGCTGAGGAACTTTAGCAGGTGCCTTACAACGATGTTGGGAGGCCGGTGGCGAGGTAGTGCCATTGCCTTCATAATATAATTGATGTACTTCCGCAATGTAAATGTGTACGAGTATAGTGGCCGTAGCCTCGTTCAATATGAATCATGCGGGTGGGAGTGTTTTCTGGCAATCTAAAGATTTTTCTTTTAAAAATTTCTCCACTTCTTCATACTGAAAAACTCCCCATATTTGCGTCGCATAATACAGGATAGACCTGATAACCGCCTCAAAAACATAGCCATTTTAGCTTCTTTTAATTTTATTTGAAGGTGTTTTTTAAAGGATAGATTAAGTGTGGTTAAGATGCCAAGATACTTATATTCCTTCACATTCTCCTCGATTGCCCACATCCATCTCTATTCTTTAGTGTACCTTTCTCTACCATTTCCAAAAACCATTATCTTAGATTTATCTGTATTTAATTTAAGATTCCACGAGCAGCAGTAATTCCGTAACCTGTTTATCATGATTTGCAGCATATTTGGGGTGTCCGCCAAAATAAGGATATCCATGCTAGGGATCTACCAAGCTGCAGAACTAGCGAAGTAAATGAGGAACTGTCGAGGTTTCGTAACAGCGAAACACGAACTCTTCTGAGATTCTCTGAGCGATTAAAACCGGACCAACTAGCAGATGGACAGACTGACAATTATTTAGGACAATTATATTTAGGAAACTAAATAGCAAAATGTCAAGTGGTTTAGATAATATTCCCAATATTAGTCTAAAGCATATACCGGACGAAATTACACGGCAATATTGCGTAATATTTAATAATATGTTAAACAACTGTTACTTTCCGAGTTATTGGAAAACATCGAAGGTTTTTCCAGTAATCAAAAAGAAGAAGGATCCTTCTGATCCTTCCAATTATAGGCCAATAAGTCTCCTGCCTAATATCGGAAAGGTTTATGAAGTTGTTATTAGTAAGTCCATTTTGTTCGTGTGCGAAAGAAAGGACATTATACCGCGGAACCAATTTGGGTTCAAGAGAAACCTTTCGGCGGTGCACGCTGTTCCAAAATTGATTTCTGACGTTAGTTGGAATCTTGACGCCAAAAAAAGTACAGCTGCCTGTCTGGTGGATATGGAAAAAGCCTTCGACATGGTTTGGATCGACCGGCTTTTATATAAACTTATCAGATATGAATTTCCGCATCATCTTATAAAAATTTTGCTTTATAAAACTATAATAAAACCAATATGGACGTACGGATCTCAAATCTGAGGCACAGCTAAAAAGTCAAACATAAACATTATTCAGAGACAACAATCAAAAATTCTGCGAACAATAGTAAATGCTGACTGGTACGTCACAAACTTCGACATACACAATGACCTCAAAATTCCTATGGTTGAGGAAGAAATAACCAATATAAGCAAACGGCACCTGACGAGGCTTATTTCTCATACCAACTATGATATCTCGACCCTTCCAGACCAAGAAATTCTAAATAGACGGCGGCTAAAACGAAGAAGACCCATTGATCTCAGTAACCAGTAAAAAAAAAAAAAAAAATGTTAAGTGTTAATTGTATATATCTGTATTATTCATTGTACATGTAAGATGAATCTTTTAAATTTACTCAAGTTTTATGGTATTACAAAAAAAAAAAAAAATAAATTCTACTCAGGAGTTATAAAAATCCATTATATAAAAAAAAACACAAAAATTGTTAAACAAATGGTATTAGTGGCATTGGTCACATACCCTATTTAACCCACTTTCATCACTTATAAAATATGTACTAAGTGTCTACCAGACAGATGTATAAATTAAACTTGGAAAATAAAAAAAATCTTATAAAGATGATTACATCTATGGTGCATGAGAAGAAATTCGTGGTAACAGATGGACAATACACGGCGACTAAGGTTTTTAATGTCACCAATGGGTTCCCACAAGGCACAGTTACAGCACCGCTTCTGTTCAACATATATGTTTCCGAAATGCTACAGGGTTTGGATGATTCCCTAGCGTTCGCTGACGACGTTATTCTGTATGCAAGTGGCTCAAAAATACAAGGCATTCAAGGTGAACTTCAAAATAATTTTGATAAACTCCAAACTCCGAATGGAAACTTAAGATCAACCACGCGAAATGTGAAACTATACTGTTCCGCACCCCAGTAAGATGCGGTAATTCAGTTTTGAGACGCAACTGGAAAAATTTTCGAATCACGAGTTCTAATGGTCTTCGCATCGAATCAAAGACTGGTGTGAAATATCTAGGTGTCCATTTGGACAAATTTGTATACTATAATGAACATATAAATACACAGTTAAAAAAGGCAAGGGCAGCATTTATGTCCCTCAAACGCCTTTTTTACTCCAACTATCTGAGATCTGATGTGAAGGTCATATGTTACCAAGCTTTCGTTCGTCCAATCCTGACTTATGCGAGTCCAGTATGGTGGAACATAAGTCCATCGTATATGGAAAAGCTCCGATTATTTGAGAGAAAATGTATTCAAGCATGTATGCGGATGTACAGAAGCGCACATTCCGACTTTCGACATTATGTCTCCAATAAGAGGCTACTCGATGCTTCCGGTGTATCCAGAATCGACAATTTCATTCTGGATCTTGTGAGGAATCATTTTGCACGGTCAGCAAACGTTACAGAGAACGAACTTGTGTCAGGTTTATTTTACCCTAACCCTGGGTATTTAGGAAATACTATGGAGAGTGGATATATACCACCTGAGGCATTCGTGCATCTGGATGCACACGGTTATTTATCGGACTCAACGAACGTACCAATTATCCATCACGTTGCTAGAAGGGCAACAGATAAACGTATTCTCAATAGGCCTATTGACTCGGGTGATCGAAATGCCGTCCTACTGCGTAAGCATACCTGAAAGGGATATAATCAACACCGACCGGTTTAATCGGGAGAAATACTGGTGGCTCGACTGGGTTGAAGCTAATGTTTAGGTTAAGTAGGACTGGGCCCTGGTATGTGATTTTTGGTTCGCCGGTTAAAAGGGGAATGACATTTGTCATTCGCTGATCCTTTGTATAGACGGGCTGGAGATCGCATATCAGGGCCCTGTTCTGTCGTAGGTTAAGTTAGGTTCAGTTAGGTTTAACCTAGAATAAGTAAGTTTTATTTGTTTTCCGCTCTAATTTAGTTGAAGAAAAATAATAAACATTTGCATAAGGTTTTTCCACATTTCTCCTTAAAACAAAATATAAGCATTAAAAAATAAATAAAATAAAATAAAAAATAATGAAAATATACCAAGTATTGAGAACCCTTCAGGTCAGATACTTTAAGTTATAATTATTGCTGTAGTTTTTGGGTTTATTTAAACAATATAATATGTAATAGTGTATAAGTGGATAAATAAACAAACAGAGAGAAAAAAAAAGAGAAGAAGTTTGATATTGATTCCGTTGAATAGGATCCCGCTGGTGAGGATGCAGAGAGAGTAATCCACGAAGATTGAGAATCGTAGGGGGCTAAGAAGACAGCCCTGTTTAACACCCACTTTCAGCTGGAACTAGTTGACATTTTATTCCCATCCCACACCTTCATTTTGTTCTCGTAGAGACTTTGAATTGCCTTCAATATTTTTGTAGACACGCCCAAGTTGCTTAGCTTGTAGAAGAGGGCATTTCTATCAATTGAGTCAAAAGCAGCCTTAAAGTCGACAAAAAATGCATAACAATTTTTTGCACCGTCCAGGTATGTCCTTGCGATACTTGCAAGTGTCAAAATGTTGTCTGCAGTTGAGTACTCCTTTTTAAAGCCAGCTTGGAACTCACTAATTAAATAGTTTTGGCGTATCCAGCTTGTTAATCGCTCTACATTGAACAAAATTTTGAAAATTTTCAACACCGAGTTCATCAGTGAAATTCCTCGATAATTGCTTGGGTCGGTAGGAGTAAAAGAAAAATATAAAACTAATGTAGCTTCTGCTTTCCCCTTGAATTTAAAGATAACCTCCTTAGCTCCTAGAAGACCCTAATTTGTGCGGTAAATCCCTTACACTAGGGCCACATCTTAAGTTATGTTTACATAAAGTGGATAATGCCTGAAACACAATAGCGCCTCGACCTCAGCTTCGCTTGACGTCTATGAGTTAAACCATAGGAAATCAATGTATCCTATCACAATGTGGCTTCCACCTCGACCTCACGTTTTCCATTCGTAAAGAAAAACGTAATGCTACGTAACGACACTCTTACCTAAGGCAGAAGTTGAAATGAGCTGAACTTTTGCGTGCTTTGACATCTAACAGCTGTGGAACAAAGGAAAAATATGTAAGCAAACATTCAACGTGCCTTTAAGGTGGATGGGACGTAATGGGAGCAAAACCGAGGACGAGGTAATATTGTGTTCTAGGCATAAGTGCTTTGCTAGTAATTGCGTTATTTTCATTAGGAGAACACTTTTTGTTAACTTTTCAAATATTGTTTTCATTGTGCAAATAGAATATCTTCGAAAAACATTCCTATGGTACTTCAGAATCATCGTCCTGAATAAATATTCGATTAGAAATGATTGCAAAGTATGGATACAGGACTGAGGGCACATCAAAGAGAATTAGACCAACAAATTTTGATAAAAAAAAAAAAAAAAAATTGCCTTGAAAGGGTGTTAAACCTAACCCGGTGTCTCCACGAGCAATTTTCATAGAATGCTATCTTGCATTCTATGAAATATTGCAAGATAGCATTCTATGAAAATTGCCTGTGGAGACCACAAATAGTATTCTATGAAAAATTGCTTTCTATGTATTGCTCAGCTCATAGCTTGCTATAGATAGTATTCTATGGGCTGTCATTTTAGTAGCATTTTGACATTTTAGTTGCATTATTATATTTGCACGACTGAAATAGTAAGCTATGAAATGCCCACCCTAAATTTCATGGCATACTATGTTATCTTTCTTTCTTTCTATGAAAAGTGACAGATGGCAAGCTTCGAAATATTGCTCGTGGAGACACGGCCTAATGCAACATTAATCTGCGTGTTCAAAGTGAGGTTCATCTCTAATGAAACATTGGTCAACTTTCAAGCCTAAAATTTATTTCTACTCAAAAGACTCGGCCTGAAAAATAAGCGCAATACTCCAGTAAACCAAGCGAATTGCTTTTCATTTAAAGCGATTGTATCATATAATTTATGACAAATATTTACGCTCGCGGCAAGCTTTCAAGCAAATTGGGGGCGTAGCAGCAGTATCGTGGAGTTTCAGGCCAGGAAGGTCCACCATCGATCAAATCTTCACACTTCGGCAGATCCTGGATACAAGACAATTTTGTAAATGTTTGAATTTTTGATAAACTACTTTGATAAAAAGAAAACTCTGCTAAAGGAGAAGATTAGGTGTAGGTTAACCTTTAAGGTACACTGTGTATCTTCTTTCTATGAGCACATAAAAAAATCAATAGAACCCGTTTCTTGATGTACACCAATTACGGGCGTTTACAATGATTTCCAACAGCATGTGCACTATGGGGTACGACCCCCACTTAAGTTGTTAACTGAAATTACTCATTTTTAATTAGTTACATATTATCCACAATTTAAGGTCTTGTGCATTGTTGCTATTCACTTGTGGAAAATATCTCGAATATCTGAAGTATCATTGTGATTACAAAATAGCGATTCTGATATCGAAAGTCTAAGTATAGATCGTTGAACTTTTCCTGAAGATGGGTAATATACAAGCTTATCGCTAGAATTTGTAAAGCTAGATTTGTGATCGACCGATATGCAATAAAAAGGAAACCCCACTGTTATCGCGTTGAATGATGTGGTCTGTTATGTAACATTGGCATTGTTATGGCTAACAAAGACAACATTAGTTAATTTCGAAGTAAGTCATTCGCACTTTTGTTTATTTTTTATGTGGCCCCAATGTAAGCAAAAGGAACAGAAAATAAAAGTCGATCTCAAATATTCATACATAATGTTTGTGTGTATATGTATGTATTCCGAGCATTTCTCAGAAAGTAGACTGGACAAAAACAAGTAGGTTAGGTTATGTTAGGTTGGCTGTCCACACGAGAGTGCAGACACACTAAGCCCAGTGAAGGTCCTTTGTGATACCATGGATGAACCATTACGCCACTCAGGGACTAACAAAACTAACCGCAGCTTTTGATTATGCGATGGATACTCATGACGACTAAGGACGCCAGATCGCCGAGGTCTTCAAGGAAGCGGGACCCTAAATGGAACATTCTTTTATGCGACAGGACTAGACAAGTGCATAGGAGGTGAAGGATGGTTTCCTCCTCGTCGTCCATACAGTTTCTGCAGAGGTCGTTGGAAAATAGGCCAAGTCTTTTGGCGCGTTGGCCTATAAGACCGTATCCAATAAGAGCATCGACAACGCAGCTGATCTGTGATCGCTTTAGCTTGACCAACTCGGTACTACGGTTTTGGTCCAGCATATGCCAGATCAGTCTCGCAATGTGACACGTTGAGCCGTTTTCCGATCTGCGGTTGATCTTGCTAACAGCGTTCAGTTTTAGTAGATGCTTACATGTAGCGAGGGGCATACCCAGTGATTGCCTATTAGGCAAAATCCTTAGAGTAACTCATTAAACTTCTTCCAATAATTTAAAAGATTAGTTAGTTCATTTAGCTGTACTGCCACGTCTACTGCAATACTGGTATAAGCTTAGAATAGGTTAGGTTAGCGTGACAGGTTGCATTAAATGCAGCCTCACTTAGGCCAGCAAACGTCTATTGTGATATCACAAGGATCTATGAAAGAAATACCATTAGAACCAGTTGGAGCTAGTTATGAAGCGCTGGAGGCTGCCGAAGGAGTAGCCAAAAAAAAAGGAGTAGCCACCTAAGTGCAATATTCTACGAACAGAGAGATCCTGGCACGTAAAAAAGAGGTGTAGTATAGTTTCCTCCTCTTCCTCGTCCATACAGCTTGTACAGAAGTCACTTGCGAGGAGGCTTTGTCAGATGGCATGCCTTTCTATTATGCAGTACCCCGTAATGACTCTCTTCTATCTAATAAGGCAATTCGAGCATTTTTGATGCAGCTTGGGCCAGACTTGTGTAGTGGTGAGGTAAGTAGTAGAGTTTGCCCATCTGCGGTTGGTTACGTTGATAGTGTTGAGCTTAAACAACAGTTTCACTGCAGCAAAAGGCATACTGATATTCCCCTTGTTCAGTGAAATCGTTAGGCTAGTGCCCTACCTAGTAAGTTCGTCGGCCGTGCCATTTACTGTAGTGCCTCCGTGTTCCGGCACCCAAATAAGGTAAATATTTAACTGCTTGTTAAGAGAGACAGGCGACAATTAAGGGCAGTTTTTGAATTGAAGGTGACAGATTCCAGGAATTTGATAGCAGCTTGACTGTCATTCAAATTGTCGTATTCCCATTAGATATCACATTGTACCTAGACACGATAGGGCTTACTTTATCGTCATAATATCCGCATGAGAAACGCTGCAATGATTAGGAAGGCAGAAAGAGATACTTATGTTTAAATCATTAGAGAATACATCACCTCCCACTCCCGATTCTGTTTTGGATCCATCAGTGTAGAAACATATACTTACTTACTTATGTCCTGTATCCCCTTGTGGGTCCTAGGGCCTCTACTACGCCTACGCGCCATCGTGTACAGTTTCTGGGAATGTGTCTGAATTCTCCCCAACTTTTCCCTAACTGCCGTGTCTGCTTCTCGACTGTTCTGCGCCATGTTTTCCTCGGACCGCCAGGTCTTCTGCCATCCTGAGTTAGAGGGTTCCATTGCATAGCATGGTTCGCTATGGAACTGTCACCCTTTCAGAACGTGTGACCAATCCACTGCCACTTCCGCCGTTGGATGGTTATGCCTATTGGTTCCTGACCCGTTCTCTCGTAAAGGTGTTCGTTATAGATACGATTGGGTCAGAAAATACTTAAGATATTGCGCAGGCACCTATTAACGAACGTTTGCAGCTTTCTGGTGATAGTAGTGGTCACTCTCCACGTGCTGCAGCCATATAACAGCACGGATTCATGTTGGAGTGGAACAGTCGCCATATTTTGGACAACATCCCGAACGCGGACTTTGCTTTGGCGATCCTGTTGGCTATATCCAGTTCGGTTCCACCATCGGTCGAGACAATACTCCCAAGATACTGGAAATCCTCTACTCTCTCTACCGGTTGTCCAGCAATGCATATTTGAGCCGATGAGTTTGTTCCAAGGCTGATAATTTTAGTTTCTGCCGTATTAATTTTCAGCCCGACGACACCTGCCTCCCTCTCCACATCCTTGTCTTACCCCACTTTGGATCTCAAATTCCTCAGACAACCTTCCCCTGTACAGGACGTGACATTTGGAGCCTTCATATGTAGCTTTGATAATAGCAATTAGTTTATCGGGAATACCTCTCCTGCGTAAGGCGCGCCAAATAAACTCCCTGTTGACACTATCGAACGCTTTCTCAAAATCGATGAACAGCAGGTGCAGTGGCGATCGATATTCAACACACTGTTCGATGATAATCCGCAGGGTGTTGATGTGGTCGGCACAGGAGGATCCAGAGCGGAAACCTGCGTGTTCGGTATCGAGTGTATCTTCGAGATGTTGTTTGATTCGCTCAAGGATGATTTTAGCTATTATCTTAGCTACAGCAGGCAGCACGCGGATACCCCTCCAGTTTCCGCACTCCATTAAATTTCCTTTCTTAGGAAGCTTGACGATCATTCCCCTTTTCCACTCGTTAGGAAAGCTCTCAGCTTCCCAAGCTCTATCTATAAGTGGAAGCAGAAGCTCAGCCGATGTTGTTGGCGCTGCTCGTAAGAGCTCTGCTGGAATACCGTCAAGTCCTACCGCCTTGTTGTTTTTGAGTGCCTTGATCGCGGTAATGATCTCATCTTTACTGGGAGTCGTGGTGCGTATTCGGGAGCTTTTCACATCTCATCTCAGTCTGATTTGGGAGCATATCGCTAGCTACTACACGGTTCAAAACCGTAGCAAAATGCTCTTTCCATCTCTTGAGCTGGTCCTCATCCGAAATGAGCAAGGAGCCGTCTAGGCTTTTCACTGCGTGTTGGCTGGAGCTGCGACCACCTGTCAGCTCTTTCGTGATTCTGTAGACGGTACTGCTGTCGCACCTCCGTGCAGCTTCTTCTGCTTCTGTAGCCAGCGCGTTGATGTAGTTGCGCTTGTCACGTCACACGCTACGCTGAACTTCTCTCATCTTCATGCGATATAGGGACTCTAGCTCGCTTCTCCCTGCTGCTGGGGTAGCTGCAACGTGAGCTTTCAGCTGTTTTCGTTCGTCAATCCGTCTCCAGGTATCCTCGGAAAGCCACGCCCTATGTCTTCCCGTCGATCGACCGACAATTCTTTCAGCACCAGATGTAAAAACATTTTTCATAGCACACCAATGGTCTTGGATGGTTGCGGGCATTGAGCTGCTGATTGCTTCCACACCTTGCGAAAAGTGCTCCCTTAATTGTTGGCGCACTGAGGGATCACTAAGTCTATCGATGTTGAACCTGGGCATTCTTGTGTTGTCGTGGGATCTTCAAACTGCAGCAGTGCGTAGTTGGAGAGTAGCTATCATAAGATGGTGATCACGTACTATCCCCACATCTGCCCCTCGCCTGTTTCGGACGTCCAGAAGACTACTTCTAAAGCGGCGGCTGATAGCAAAATGGTCAATTTGGTTGTAGGTTGCTTGCCTGTCATTGGAAATCCAGCTGACTTTGTGGCAGGTCTTGTGCTCAAACATGGTGCCACCTATCACAAGGCGGTTGGCATTGCAGAAATCCACAAACCTTTCGCCGTTGTCATTGCGGTTGCCTAGTCCACGCTTCCCGATTACATGTTTGAGCCCTTCGTTGTTGTTGCCTACCTTGGCATTCAAATCCCCCATCACTATGACAATGTCTCCATTTGGTGTTGTGTTGAAGACGGCGCTAAAGAGATTGTAGAAGCTCTCATTTTCGTCCTCAGACGAACTATTCGTTGGGGCGTAACACTGTATGATGGTGACGCGTCGTAGTCTAGTCCGGAATCTGGCCGTCAAAATCCTATCACCATGAGGCTGCCAGGAAATTAGGCCCTTGCGTGCTGTTGTCGTTAGCAGTAGTCCGACTCCATATTCCCGCGGACTTCCGGATGGTCTTCCAGAATAGAGTAGTACAGTGTTACGCGTTGGAGACTGGTACTCGCCCGCTTCTAACCATCTTACTTCACTTACCCCCAAAATGTCCAGTTTATATCGCATGAATTCCTTTTCCAGTTGGAGGAATCTGGCATTGTAAGGACGTTCGTTTCCCGAGGAGCGTCTTTACATTCCAGAAACCTATCTTTGTCCGGGTACAATAGCCAAAAGTCGTCAACATGTGATCATTTCTTATCCGAGGCATAGTGTTGGTTTCTGTAGCGGGCAATATTCGGTAACGCAGGTTGCTGGCCCACGTTACCTAGCCTAGAATCAAGGACCTAGACAACCCGCACTTACAATTTTGGCCTATACGTATAAGGGTTTATAAGTATAGTTGCCAGGGGACAACCGCTAGGAGGTAAAGTAATCACTTCATCACGAATTTGATTGTTGCGCTACTGGCCCAAGCCAAGTTTTGGGCAGTCAGTAGTTTCCCGATCAATCGCAATGCAGGTCCCCAAATCCCTCTTTCAACCCCGGAGTCTCCTCCCAATCAAGTCTGGAGGGGATACTGGTTTCAATATTTTTGTCGAACAGAAGGTGAGGGAGTACTTAATCGGAGAAATTCGAAATCGTTAAGAATAGAGGAGTTTTCGGTAATTGGACTATATCACTGAGATATGGCCTTCAACGACCGGCTGCACGAGCTGTCACTTATTCGCCATAGATATACAAGGGTGGTAAGTGAAAGAGAATGTCTAGATCCATTGTTGGTGTGGTTCTTAGTGCTCTACTGATTCATACGCAATTACAGAGTTTAATTAGGTTATTTTGAATACAAAATTCTGATAAAAAAAAAAATTAAGTGCGGAAATCAAGCAAAGAATGAATCTGGTCAATCGCTGTTCCTTTGGGTTGAGAAGGCAATTGAGTAGTAAAGCTCTTTCTCGAACGACTAAGGTAGCCCTGTACAAGACTCTTATCATCCCATTCCTGCTATATGGTGCAGTGGCATGAACACTATTGAAATTGGATGAAGATGCCCTTACTTACTTTGGGAGAAAGGTTCTTCAAGTGATTTATCGATCCGTCTGCATAGACGAACAGTGGAGGAGAAGATATTGTATAGTGAAGAACTGCTGTACAGAGGTATCGACCTAGTCAAAAGAGTACACATACAGAATACGCTAGGACATATAGAGCGAATGGACATCAATGCCCCAGCCTCAACAGTTTTCAAATCATCAGCAAATCTGACACAGGAAGATGCTTCGTTTTGCTACAAGCTATGAAAATATTAATGTTATATATTCTATAACTTCTTGAACTATACGATCAAAATTCTTTAAGTAAAGCAGATTGTTGATAATTAAAGATATATTGCAAGAAGATCGAGGGAAAGTCCGAAAAAAGCATATAATCCTAGTTTCCCCCGATTAATGTCGTTCGCCAATGATACTGAGGACGCGAATGAGCAGTTGGTTACCCCAAGCCAATACATTGTGTACGAGTATGTACATAAGATTACTCCCTTAACGTGATCTGAAAACGTGATCGGAATCCATGCAAACAAATAATGATACATTAATAATCTCTTTAATACCAACAAAGTCTCGACTGTAAATACTTCAAAGTGAGAGAAATAAATAAATCACTGGAAATATTTCCTTCCCAGACATTAAGCTTATCACTACGCTACACTTATCAAAATGCAATAAACAATAAAAATAAAACAATAAAGTTAACCAACCATAAACTCCTTCGTTTTAGGAAGTTTACCTTAAAAGTATCGCATAAACAAAAAAATGAAAACAAATTACTAATCGGATATTAGAGTAAAAATACTGTGTTTATTGGTCTATTGTTAAGACAATTAAAGTTAATCAATGATGATTAATGTGGTATATTGACCAGTACTCACATTAGGTTTATTAAACTTGACAGCAAATTTAAATTGATAACACATTTTACGTTTCCTAATATCTTATTTCCCTTTATTAATCGATTGTTTCCTCATCGAAAGTTTTAAGATATTACTTCCAAGAAATTTACTTGAAATTATTGTCAACCTATCTTAAAAAAAATGAGATAACGGTCATAATCAAAAATATAAAATGTCGGATTGCCATAGAGGTAGGAATCTATTACTAATTTGTCAATCTGATGTTCAAATTTGGAACTAACAGCGCGAAATTTATGACTCACTGTTCATGTGAGATTTTGGTAAGTGGTATTGATAAGATAATATTTTTTGTAGTATTTTCGGCATAAGTCAGTCGTGGATAAAAAAAAAAATATTTAGAACAGTCATCAGATAAGATTTGTTAATGAAGAAATTTACGATTGGGGACTACCGCAAAAGTCTTCAGCGTGTTATGTGATGTGTACGCCTTTTGTGTACACAGAGTTTGCTGCATTCATAACGTAGGTGTAGAAAGAATATTCTGCAGATATTGTCGCAGTTTACAAATGTTTCAAAATTAGATGAGCTGCTTCATAGCAGTTGCGCACGGCAAAGCTCTTTAACTGGAGCTCGATAAACCGATAGATTTTTTTTACGCATACAAATAATATAAAATTCATTATAGCATTTAGCTCATCAACTATGTATAGAGCACAAAAAGGTGAGGGAAAGATTGACAACAGAAAAGCCCTCGACCTCTGCTCTTAAAAGAAACGGTACTGAAAAGCTAAGATTAGAAAAGCCACCTGGTAATGACCCTCGGACAACAGCAATGCAGTCTTATGCTCAGGCCGTGGCTTCCGAAAAACCAAAAAACCTTGAAATTTCGACCGACCCCTTTTCTCATGGTTTCTCAGTTATTCTCGCGAAACTTGAAGAACAAGGCAAAACAAATAAAATTATTCTCGATAGGCTGTTTAAGTTTGAAAATAATTCACAGAAAACGCGCGCTTCAACTAGAATATGAATGACAAACGAATGTTGAAAATAAAAACTTGGAATGCAAACGGACTTTTGCAAAAACTTGACGAATTGGAAATATTTATGCGCCAAAAATATATTGATATTTGCTTGATTTCTGAAACCCACATCAAAAAGGAATCGCATTTAAAAATAAAAGGCTATAATGATTACCACGGTTGTCACCCTTCGGGAAAAGCGAGAGGCGGATCATCCTTGCTTATTAAAGACTGTATCGAGCAATCAGAAGACCTAAAGATAGAGCTTCCAACTTTGCAACTTCGCACGATTCGAGTTAAAAATAGTCAGCGTACTCTTAAAATTTCGTCTATCTACTGTCCACCGCGTTCCGCGCTTGAAAAAAGTGATTTTACTAACATGTTTGAATCGCTTAAACCTAATTTCATTATTGGCGGCGATTTTAATGCGAAACACACGTTCTGGGGCTCAAGATACAGTTCGAAAAAAGGTAGAATGCTCTATGGGGCAGGTATGGAGTACAATTGCGATTTCTATTCGACGGGTAAACCGACTTACTGGCCAACTGATACTTCAAAAATACCTGATCTGACAGATTTTTTCGTTGTAAAATGAATATCTACCAACCACACAAAAGTCAAAGAGAGTTTTGATCTGTCGTCTGATCATTCCCCAATTATTTTGACATTGAGCGAAAAACTAGTCTATAACCTAGAGCCAGCGAGATTAACTGGTAGAACAACTAACTGGGAAGGTTTTAGGAACGAAATTGAAGATAATATTGAACTGAGCGTTCCACTTACGACACCCTATGAACTTGAGGTTGAAGTTGATCGCTTCGTCGAGATCGTATAGTTCGCCTCTTGGAATAATACTCCCATTCCAAGGAAAACGCCGGACGAATACGGCTTACGATATCCTCCGGAAATAAAGGAATTGGTCAAGGAAAAACGAAAAGCGCGTAAAAAATGGCAACAGAGTCGTGCTCCGCAGCATAAAGCACATTTGAATCGTCTATGCAATTCGTTGAAGAAAACTATTAAGGATTTTAAGAATCGTGCAATAGGCTCTTACCTTGAAAGTTAAACAGCGAAAAAAGATTCCAATTATTCACTTTGGAAGGCCATAAAAGGCACCAAAAGGCCCAAAGTCCCTGCGAGATTCTAAAACCTATGAAAGCTCCTGGTTATGATTTAATCACCGGAGAAATTCTCAAAGTTTTACCTCGAAAAGCTTTGATTAAGCTTCTCTATATTGTAAATGCTGCGCTCAGATTAAAACACGTTCCGAGCCAATGGAAAGTTGCGGAAGTAATAATGGTCTTAAAACCAGGAAAACCGCCAAATGAGGTAAAATCGTATAGACCAATTTCGCTTCTTCCAGTCATATCCAAAATTTTCGAGAGGATATTACTAAGGCGTCTCCAACCGGTTATAGACGAAAATAATCTTATCCCTGACCACCAGTTTGGGTTCAGAAGTAAGCATTCGATTGACCAGGTGCATAGAATTACTGACGTAATCGAGAAATCACTTGAAGAAAAAAAGATTTGCTCAAGCGTATTTCTTGACGTCTCGCAGGCCTTTGATAAGGTGTGGCATGATGGCTTGAATTCCAAACTACGACAAGTTCTCCCTGTGTGCTTATACGATATTCTAGTATCATATTTGGGGAATAGATTCTTCCGTGTTAGACATGGAAATGAATACTCGCAGCTCAAGGAAATTTCGGCCGGCGTACCACAAGGAAGCGTTCTTGGGCCGCTTCTCTATCTGTTATATATTTGAGATATACCGCAAGAGTATATCTTGCAGTAGGTAAAACAATCGAAGGAACTACTGAAAAACTACAAAACGCGCGGACGAGGGACTGGCGGATTGCCCTCAACGAATCTAAATCTGTTCACGTGAATTTCACTTACAAGAAAACTAATAACCTGCCAATTTTCCTAAACTCGGCCCGAATACCTTTTGCAAACGAGGCCAAATACCTGGGAATGACACTCGACGCAAGACTGAAATGGAATTCGCACGTGAAAATGAAACGTAAAGAACTCGAAATGAAATATAGAGAAATGTACTGGTTACTCGGAAAACATTCCCAGCTCAGTACTGAGAACAAACTGCTTTTATACAAGCAAGTGCTAAAGCCGATGTGGACCTACGGTATACAACTTTGGGGTTGTACCAAGAAAACAAATGCCAATATTTTACAAACTTTTCAAAATAAAGTGCTAAGAGAAATTGTCCAAGCACCGTGGTATAGTAGAAACGACGATATCCACAGGGATCTCGGAATTCCGACAATCGAAGCTGAAACTAGAAGCTTCGCGAGAAAGCATAGAAACCGACTAATCGGACATGTCAACAATACAGTCCTACAAATATTGGATGCGAGCAATTTATTGCGCCGACTACAAAGGACGAAACCTTTCGACTTGGCGAGATAATGATAAACCGCGTCTAGATTGCGGAACATGCAGGATCTTTCAGTGGAAAGTAACCTGCCAAACGTTTTTATTTCATGATAGAAAAATTGCGTGATAAGTTATTACTTAGTTGCGATATCTAACAAATTTATATCGAAGGGTGGTGTTTTTTTAGTCAGTAAGAATCTGACTCTACTATGATTACGCGCTTGCTATTCTCATAGTGTCTATGGAAGATTTTTCACCAACCCTCAAAAAAAAAAGAAGAAAAAACTATGTTTAATATTCATGTATGATTAGAGTTTGAACAGATAAAGGAGACCTTCTCTTAAGATGCTTTGTGTAGAAAGGCGTAGTTATTGTTAAACTATAGTGAGACAAGGACTTATTCGAGCATGATTGCCGCATACTCTTTTCCACTCAAAGCTGTGTCTCTCTGCAAACATCCGAAAGGACCGAAATGTCGTGCTAAGTACATTAAAAGGTCGAATCTCGATCACCGAGGGAAGAATGGTGAACACAGCATCTTAGCCATCTCGGCAATGGTAGTGTTCCGCTAGGCGATGTCAAAGCACTACCAGTCTTCTGCAGATAATGCAATAGTAACGTTTAGTTTTCACTATACACACGTGTTGCTGCTTTCACGAGATTATCACTCCGTCGTCTATGATATACCGCTCTCTTTCAGCTACAATCCATAGCAGAGAGTACATAAGACACAAATGTGATGTTGAAGAATTGACCGGAGAAGAAAGCATCCAGGCATAGCTCAGTGGTAGAGCGTTGGTGGCTAAAACCATAACTATCGCAGGTTCGTCTCCTGCCTCTGGAAATAATGTTTTCTTCTTTGATCAATTCTCCAAAAATAATCATTCTTTACAAAAGGTCAATGGCATTTCTACTAAATCCACGAGCATGTGAATACTGAAATACAGTACATGGTGGAAGAAAATAGAAACACATTAAGAAGGCTTAAGAGATTGAAGCTTCCTGGTAATAGTTAACTCGAATAAGAAACCACTATACTTTTCCTTTAAATTTTCTTTCTCCTCCCCTTTGTAGTTTGTGGCTAATTTCATTAAATGTTTCCAACGCTATTAGAAGCGAAATAAAGAAAAATAAATAAATTTAAATAATTTCGGGGGTACATCCCGGTACATCCCAACAAATGTCCAAAAACTGATTAAAGAAGAATTTACTAGATGGGTTTTAACTCAGTCGTAAGCAAAAAGGGGGGTGGTTTTAGTGGCGTAGATCCCACACTACTACCTTCACTAGTGTCTTTCAGATTGCCACCATTGACGACTAAATCTAGGGCAATGCCAAAAAACTGTCTTATTCTCAGACAGAATCATCATTTGCAGATAATATGAACTGTTCTGATAGTCGACTACTCGTAAGTGCTACTTGTAATTTAATAATCTAACATCTCAATGCCATGAACAGTAGTAACAACGAAGACCTTTGATAAATTATGGGGAGCCATAGACTCCGTGCCTTGTCGCATGTAGCACCATGCATGAACGCAAGCCCTAATATGAAATCAGTGAATTATCGAATAATCATTGACGGTGTTCCGATTTAATTGAACATAAAGTCGACGGGTTTGGAACTCTTTTGTTGATATTCGATGTAGATGTGGAGCTAAAATCGAAACCGAATGGGATCACAAACTTAAGGTACTATAGGTATCTTCATACTCTAAGCGTTCAAATAAATAAAAATTCCACCCTCGATTATCTGGGTATGCTAATAGCTTAGGTTAGGTTAGGTAAGGTAGATGTGTGCCTTGCGATTAAAAGAGTCACTGCTCACTTAGACCAACAGTTTGGTTCAATTGTGTCCAAATTATTTAACCCTGGAAACGCTGTGAAGATAGTCCGCTGTTAGAACCACCCAGATAGTGATATGAATCTCAGGAGTTCCGTCCTCATTCTTCTGATGGACAGGGCAGGACAGTCACACAGGAGGTGATAAATGGATTCTATTTCTTCTTCGTCTCTGCAATGTCTACAATAGTCGTTACGTAGCACACCAAGTCGCGGTAGGACTTGACGGTATTCCAGCAGAGCTCTTACGAGCAGCGCCAACAACATCGGCTGAGCTTCTGCTTTCACTTATAGATAGAGCTTGGGAAGCTGAGAGCTTTCCTAACGAGTGGAAAAAGGATCGTCAAGCTTCCTAAGAAAGGAAATTTAATGGAGTGCGGAAACTGGAGGGGTATCCGCGTGCTGCCTGCTATAGCTAAGATAATAGCTAAAATGATCCTTGAGCGAATCAAACAACATCTCGAAGACACACTCGATGCCGAACAAGCAGGTTTGCGCTCTGGATCCTCCTGTGCCGACCACATCAACACCCTGCGGATTATCATCGAACAGTGTGTTGAATATCGATCGCCACTGCACCTGCTGTTCATCAATTTTGAGAAAGCGTTCGATAGTGTCAACAGGGAGTTTATTTGGCGTGCCTTACGCAGGAGAGGTATTCCCGATAAACTAATTGCTATTATCAAAGCTGCATATGAAGGCTCCAAATGTCACGTCCTGTACAGGGGAAGGTTGTCTGAGGAATTTGAGATCCAAAGTTGGGTAAGACAAGGCTGTATCCTTTCACCAATATTATTCCTATTGGTGATTAGCGATGTGCTTCATGCAGCTTTGGCGACGGGAAACGGAGGAATTCGATGGACTCTTACATCTCAACTGAAACATCTTGACTACGCAGACGATGTATGCTTACTCTCCCACAGAATTATGGACCTCCAACAAATGACAGCAGATATAGAGAGGGAGGCAGGTGTCGTCGGGCTGAAAATTAATACAACAAAAACTAAAATTATCAGCCTTGGAACAAACTCATCGGCTCAAATATGCATTGCTGGACAACCGGTAGAGAGAGTAGATGATTTCCAGTATCTTGGGAGTATTGTCTCGACCGATGGTGGAACCGAACTGAATATAGCCAACAGGATCGCCAAAGCAAAGTCCGCGTTCGGGATGTTGTCCAAAATATGGCGAAGCAATGCAATCAGTTTGAGCACCAAAATAAGACTGTTCCGCTCCAACGTTGAATCCGTGCTGCTACATGGTTGCAGCACGTGGAGAGTGACCACTACTATCACCAGAAAGCTGCAAACGTTCGTTAATAGGTGTCTGTACAATATCTTACGGATTTTCTGGCCCAATCGTGTCTCTAACGAACACCTTTACGAGAGAACGGGTCAGGAACCAATAGGCACAACTATCCAACGGCGGAAGAGGCAGTGGATTGGTCACACGTTCCGAAAGGGTGACAGCTCCATAGCGAACCATGCTATGCAATGGAATCCTCTAACTCAGGATGGCAGAAGACCTGGCGGTCCGAGGAGAACATGGCGCAGAACAGTCGAGAAGGAGGCATGGCAGTTAGGGAAAGTTGGGGAGAACTCAGACACATTGCCAGAAACCGTACACGATGACGCGTAGGCGTAGTAGAGGCCCTAGGACCCACAAGGGGATACAGGACATAAGTAAGTAAGTACACCAAGTCGCTCCGCGTGGACGCCAATGGCACAATGGCCTGTACTTATGCCAGAAACAAGCCGTGTTTTATAACGAACAAGTTTCACCAGGGAAGTTGATCTCTTTTTGCTGAAGGCCAGCTGTAGCGCCCTGGCCGTTGCACATGTTTCCAGATAAACCCAACGTCTGTTTGCCCGACGATGTTACTCTCGTGTATAATTTCAGCAGCCTATATGATGGCTGTGACTTCAGCTTGAAAGACACTGTATTCGTCGCTTATTCTGAAAGAGTGGTTTATTTCTAGGGATTTGCAATAAACTCCGGGTCTTGCGCCAACGTCCATCTTAGAACCGTCGTTATAGAATGCCAATTCCTTTTTCTTCATGGTTCTTCGGTTTTTCCAGTATATTGCGTCAGGGATCCATGAAGTGAATCTCCTTTCAAATGCTAGCATCTGGCTTGTGCCAACAGCTTAAAGATCACTTTGCTCAAGGAACAGAGACAATCAGTAGGACCAAGTCACTGAGCATAAAATAATGGGCGGTTACTAAGAAACATCAAGGCATAACCTTTTGAATCACAACCACATACGAGTATGTAAGCCAGTAATATAGTAGAGCATATCCTATATCCCCTTTTAATGCTTATAGTGTCTGCTATGGCTACGCCGTATCGTGTCCTTTCCTTGGCAAATTGCCTGAACTCCAGTGAACTGGAAACCCACCTACTCTCTTTTGAGTATATTGAAGCGATGATATTAAATTTCTTAGAAGCGTACAATATATTATTATCAGAGATGTTATGCATTATCAAATTGCATTATTATTATGTGAACAAATATTTAAAATTATAATTAACTTAATATAAAAGCAAAATTCTATACTGCATTCGAGATTGGTCGTCACTGTGTCTCCTGATTACAGACTTTACCTAATAAGCATTTCTAATGACATGGATAAAAACAACAACCTAGCACAAGCAAAAATGAATCACAATTACAAACAAAATAGAAAACACTTTTTTTTTTGTTTTCCAAACAATTATACTATTTATAAACAAAGTAAATCCGTACTGATACGTAGTCGGTACAAATTTGCATAATCTCTCATAACCCGCAGTAAAAAAAAAAAATCTAAAAAATACATCATAAACCTAGACAGATTTATCTGGCGCTAAAAAAGATAGACCATGTTATAAAAATGAAGCGGATCTTGTCATTTGCAAAAAGTGATTGCCAAGTAAAGAAAAAGTTGACAAAGATTCTAATACGTGACACGCGAATTTTTGACTCATACTCTTCCTGTTTAACAGGAACCCTTTAATATTTTTAGAAACAAAATCCAAATTGTGTCTAGACAGATATGTTAGTTTTCACCCTAAATTCTTATTGCACCAATTAAATGATATTTCCTGTTAATACCTGCGATGATCTTTTTTTGTCTGATAAACTTCAATTGCTGTCTTTTCAGGAAATTTTAATTATTATGATTTTATTAGTTCTTTGGAAAAATTCTATAAATGAACATTCTTTTGAACTGAACTGATAACGAAAAGTCCCAATGAGTATTTTGCAAAAGTGACATTAAAGTGGAAGATACCACAAATATTACCTACCCTAGAAATTTATTACCAAATTTATATTCTTACCGTACCTTATGGCACTAGACTTTGTAAGTGTTATAATTATATATAATATACTCGTATAACCATTTTAGTTTTTGTAAAATTTCCCAGTCATGGAATCATAATTGCGGAATTCGAGTAAGAATCGTTCGATGCAGTTCAAAGAGAAAATGTCTGTGGTTTCAGCGGCATGTACGACGACATAAAAACGAGAATAAAGAAGTGCACCGAGATAGTTACCGGCAATGGTGCAGTGGATAGTGTATTGCTCATTAACCAATGTGTGCCAGTTCAAGCCCCAGCAGAGAACAGCAATTATCAGCCACCCGAACATAAAAAGGCTTTTCCAATCACCAGAAAATGTTCCTGCTTAGTACTACAATGAACCGGAGAGTCTGAGTGCTCTGGGATTTGGGTTCTCTTAAAAAAAAAAGATAGCTAGTTGCCAAGCCCGCTGCTTTTCAATATCATCCAAGATTTTCTTTTTGGACGTAGTTGTTCCGAAATGCATTAAATTTATCTATTAAGCTCCTGGCTATGATTTAATAATCGGACAAATCCTCAAGGAATTACCAAAAAAGGCACTATTAAAATTGCTTTATTTAATAAATGCTTCTATTAGATTATTATACGTTCCAAATCAATGGAAAGTCGCAGAAGTCATAATGGTTACGAAACCGGGGAAATCTCCAAATGACAAAAAATCGTACAGACCGATATCGCTACTACCAATAATATCGAAGGTATTTGAAAAACTCCTACTGAAACGGATTCTTCCGGTCATTGAAGAGAGACGCCTAATACCTGACCACCAATTCGGGTTCAGAATCAAGCATTCCACAATTGACCAGGTTTATAGAATAACCGACGAAATTGAAAAAGCCCTTGAGGAGAAAAAGATTTGTTCTAGCACTTTTCTTGACGTATCTCAAGCCTTCGACGGGGTTTGGCACGATGGATTGAATTATAAGCTAAGACGAATCCTTCCGGAGCAACTTCATAAGATCTTAGAATCATACCTTAAAAACACACTTTTTCGTGTCAAGCATGGAACTGAATATTCTGATTTTAAAGAAATCGCCGCCGGAGTTCCGCAAGGAAGTGTCCCTGGGCCTATCTTATTCTTGCTGTACACTCGGGACATGCCACAAACTGAAGGCACTATTGTAGCTATGTTCGCGGACGATACGGCTATTCTGGCAACGGAAAGTTCAATCGAGTCAGCAACCATAAAACTCCAACGAGTCTTGGATAAAATCTGTGAGTGGACAAAAACTTGACGCATTATTCTTAACGAGACCAAATCGACGCATGTTAACTTCACTTACAAGAAAATAATCAACCTTCCCGTTTTCATTAACTCGGTACAAATACCGCATGCAAACGAAGCTAAATATCTGGGAATGACACTAGACGCGAAACTTAAATGGAAACCTCACGTTAAAAAGAAACGTGACGAAGTCGAAAATCGACTTAGAGAAATGTATTGGCTAATTGGAAGATATTCCAAACTAAGCGTATATAACAAACTGCTTCTGTATAAGCAAGTGCTTAAACCCGTGTGGACGTATGGTATACAACTCTGGGGTTGTACCAAACCAAGCAATAGGAATCTCATACAATCATTGCAAAATAAAATTATAAGAATAATCGTGAACGCTCCCTGGTATATCAGAAACAATGATATCCACAGAGACTTAGGGATAGCTACCGTGGAGGACGAAATAAAAAACTTCGCTCGCAAGCTTCGTATTCGTCTTCATGGCCATTGCAACTGTGCCATACTCCAAACTTTGGATGTGACAAATCTTACGCGCCGGCTTCAAAGAACGAAACCGTTCGAATTAGCGCAATAAGACAAAAAGCCGCATGTCATGAAGGTTTCAGCAGGTGCTTTTATTGAAAATCTACCTGCCTCACGCGAATATCCTCTTCTGAAGCTTAAACTACTTGATAAGGTCTAACTTAGTCGTAGTAAACAAAACGAAGGGAAGGGTGTTTTTAGTCAGTAGAAATCTGACACTACTATGAGTACACGGTCTCATAGTGTCTCATGAAGATTTTCACCTACCCACGAAAAAAAAAAAAAAAAAAAAAAATTAAATTTATCTTATGAATCATATATGATCACAGAAACTGTGATGGTGTTATTGCACATCGAGCGAAAGTGGCGTGGTTAAAATGGTGAGAAAACTCCACAATCTTTGTGAGCGAAAAACTTTAACTCAAAGGTTTGCAGTCGTACGTCTGGCTTTAGCGTACGTAACGCAATGTTCGACGATGTATATATAGAAAGAAAATTAAAACGACGGAGATGAAAAATGTAACAGAGGTCAGCAGAAGTAATTGGAATTACGCGTATTGACGACGGCCTCCATATAAAGAAATCAACTGTGGAAAAACTCTAGGCTAAACGCATCAGCTCGTACTGCCGAAGTTCGAATAGTGGCAAAAGAAAAAAAGTAATTAGATCATTCACATGCAAAACCAACAGCAAACTCTCGGCCTTAGTGATGATGTGATCCAAAATAGACCGGCTTGTAGAATGACATTGATGTCCTCAGATTTAGCTAACCCCGTCTGTCACAAAAAATGTCCGCACATAACTTTTTTTGTGATTAGAGAGAACGTCAGTGGACCCACTGAGCCTTGTGTGGCATAACCATAATAATCTAGAAACTATGACAACTTTTTAATCTTCAGCAATAAACAAAAGAAAGAAGAAATATACTCCTTATTTATAGCATAAGGAAGTAAGGACAATTTCCTTGGATTTATCCTCCTATTTAACCTCCTAGACTATTTTCATCTCCTTTAAATTTAAATGCTTTCAGTACTTGCGGCTATTAAATTTGGTATATATCTCTGAAAAGTGTCAGATTTCAGATTCATGCGAACCAAGCGACTTGTATACTCGTACTTAAGGATTGAATAGAAGTTGCCTTGTAGCCTATCAACTAGTTTAAGTTGGACAAGAAAAAAATGTTAATTGGCCAAATTTTAAAAGCGAAATAAACGGATGACCATTTTGTTTTGCACTTCATTACTGATACGAAGTTTTGATTTTGAAGAAATTTGAGTCATATACCTATAGAGTGATCTTCTCGATTCTGTCCGTATAAGTGTAAGCTATATTCAAGCTTCGAATTAACACAATTGTCATATAGATTGTAGCTAAGTCTGCACGGCAGTAGTGGAAAAACTTTTGCATGGAGTTTACAGAGTCCGAGGTTGTAAATTGTCGACTGAAAGACAAGGTTTGGACAGTTTAGCTTAGTAGTGGTTTGGATTAGTTACATTATTATTCTCCTTCAGAGAATAGTATTAATTTTAGTACATTTGAATACGTCTTCTTGTTCGTGAGACACCATGGAATGGACAACTTACCTTAGAACCGTAGACCAAACATAGTGGTCAGGTTCAATATCTTCCTCTCTTTTCTTTTTTGTCGTAATTGTCAATGGGTCAGTTTCACTTCCATTGCAGACAATGCTAAGAAAATGGTGTATAATGATATGAGGTGTATAAAGTATACACATGATAAGATAAAGCTATAAAGTATAATGATTGTTAAATGAACGCCTTAGAAAAAGAAAATGTATTTTTGGAATAAGTCGGTACCTACAAAGATTCGTCCAAGCCAGAGGTATTTCTCGGTTGAGATACTTAAGCTAAATGACTTAAAACAAATAAGTAGCGTAGACTTTATGGAATTAATGATTTTGATTTTGATTTCCAACCTAATTAAAGCAACAAAATATCACTATCATCATCGTCATTACTATATAGCATGAAAGGAAGTCCCCAGAAGGCGTCTGTCTGTCTGTCACTAAACGGATTTGAACGCGGTTTTCACTGTTATGATCTTCTCGGGGAGCTACGGGAGCACTATCACTTATAGGAGCCGAGCATTCGAGGTTTAAGTGGCAGAAAGGGAATTAGAATTACATTTTATGTAGAGGTGATTACGCGGCCCTAACTCATCATTGGTTTATTGCATTTAAAAAGAAAAGTAAAAGTTTTTAGTAAATTTATCGAAGTTTCATTTGAGCTATAAGTCATCCTTCTGCGTTGTTCTGCAGCTGAGCTATGCTCAAAACAATTCATGAAATCATCGCCAATAATTTTCCATCAGTGGAGACCACAGCCAGCAGTACTGCAGCAATGGCTGACATTACCATAGTGCGTGTGTGGTCATGTGCGTGTAGTAACAAGATCATATTTTGAATTTCATTGTAAAAGGTATCTACTAATTTACTATCATTTTGTAACAAAAACTGCCGATCACGCTGAATACAGCGACGAATGATGGAGACAAAAAAAACAGAATATCCCCGGTTCCCGAGAGGGTTTTGAACTTCTCTTATTTCAATAACAAACAAACAAATATTTGGCGCAACAGCTCTTTAAAGTGAAAGGGCCTAGCTTCTCGCAACCACTCATGTTGTGTGCGTTATATTTTTCCTACGAATGGAAGGGACCTACGGT
This sequence comes from Brachypalpus laphriformis, assembly GCA_945910035.1. Classification (NCBI taxonomy): domain Eukaryota; kingdom Metazoa; phylum Arthropoda; class Insecta; order Diptera; family Syrphidae; genus Brachypalpus; species Brachypalpus laphriformis. The sequence goes on along the minus strand of OX246753.1, from coordinate 109,922,575 downwards.
TTAATTCCGACTCCGAACGGCGATTTGAGAAGCTTTTTCGTGACAACAATATTCTCGGATGTTTGTCAGACGCTCGCGAGAGGTAGGACCGTGAAAAAAACTTTCTGGTGTTTTCTGGGATTCGAACTTGGAACCTCATGCGTAGTGATCCGACACACTAACCACATGGATTTCAATGGAATTATATTTAACTAAATTTACATTTAAAAAAAAAAAAAAATCTAGTACATTTTTTTCGGCTTATAATCTGCGCGTCTCTAAATATCAGCTGGCAACGTTTACGAAAACAGAACTCATCGCTGGACTTCTGCCAGCCTCCTTTTATATTTGGCTCTGGCTTTTCAGCCAAATTACCAAATTTCCAATTCGCCGCTGGAATTCCATCCGCCAAGAATCTGGAAAGTTCTGGTACCTTCGGGTTGACAACTTCGAGGTGTCTCTCAGGGCTTCTCGGCTGCTTGTGTTTCTGTGTCGGCTCACGTAACAATATATCATATAATTTATTTATTAGTATATCGCTGTACGAGTTAAATTGTACCCGAGCGAAGTTGGGTCCGGTCGCTAGTTTTAAATAATTGTTCATGACTTTTATTGAATTTGTTAACGATAAAGTGAAGTCTGTTAATTAATATAAAGAGTTTAAGCCATTCAAGTATCTCATCAGGTCTTACTGATATCGCATAGCCGCTATCTGTGGGTAGAGCCAACCTTTTCCACTCTTAAATAAATGTTTTCCGAGACAAAAGCAAATAAGTAAGTACTAAGTCTTAGTAATAATATTAAATATTCATTTATTTGTATAGTCTTACACTGTAAGATACAATATCTTTTAAAACAGTGCAAACTTCAGTATTACATAACTACATACTTAACTACAATACAAGGCATATTAATTTCTACTTATTCTCTAATGAAGAATCATGTCACCATTTGCGTCAACCCAAATAGAGTATCAAGTCAAAAAAAATAAAGGAATGCCTACGTACAGAAGAACACTTAGTACCTGTCGTGAACAAGCAGGGTTGAAATAGTTTATTATTTGCAACACAATACTTTAAAACATACTAAATCATGTCTAATACATAATTCGATGATATTTACTTAACCACAATTTGAAAATGATTGAAAAGCAGTTTTGTTAAGTATACGACAGAGTGTACCGATTTAGGGATTTAGTTTAATTTTTTTTCTATTATCCATTTGAAGAAAGGAGTGAGCATGCTGTACACAGGATAAAGTCCCAACCAAGTTTAATATTACAACAGCAAGGCAAGGAATTGAAGGCTTAAGCTTGAGGTCTCTGTCGTAGATTTGCTTGTTTCTAATTTCCTTCTTGCTATAAAATGCGTTTCGTTTTAATTTTTTATAAGAGCACCAATCAATGCAGGGTGTCCAATTAAAAACAAAAATAATAAACAACAACATCACCTATCAAATGTTATGATAGCGTTCTGTAATTCTTTCATTTGCCGCCGCACTTTTATTTACAAACTCAACGGTCCTTCATAAAACAGACTACATATACCATTATCTACATCAACTGCACTTATACTATAATTGTCAACTATACGTTTGTTTTATTACATATCTGAGTGGATTTCCAATAAAAGAAATTATTAATCATATTACTACATGTATTACTATTACTATTTATTCATGGTCAGATAAAAAAGCAATGGCATACAAGATACGGGAGAATACGGAAATTAATAATAAAATTTACCATTTTCTCCGATAGTACTGTCGACCGAGTGTGTTGTGGCAAAAAATAATAACAAACAAAGTACTAAATGTTTGCTAATCATTATATTTTTTTTTTATTAAAGATTCACAAACAATCGTGCACAAAAGGTGTATTTTCTTAAAATATGTACGTTTATTTTTTGCACTTATTTTTTTTTTTTTTTTAAGTTTCGGCCATCTACACCGATACTAGAACTTATTTTATGAACACAATTTACATTCAAGTAGCCGTACGCGTCGGTTTTTTTTATTAAACAAATGAAAGGAAGTGTAGCGAGGAATTCGTCCGAACGCGAAGAATGGACTCTTTTTACTAACTACAGTACATCGACAACGGTCTTAATAATATCGCTTGGTTAAAATTTATTGTTTATTTCTATACGGGTTAATATTTTTGCTAAAATATTTATATCTGTATTAATGTTATTTTGTTTTAACATTCAGTTAATAATTTGATAAGAAATCTCTCACGTTAACTTCAAGAGATTGATAATGTTCTGCGTATAGGTATTCTCCTGGCACTTGATATATTTATTTATTTTTTTGTTTTGTTTATGAGTTTTCGTTTTGAGTGTGGTGGTGTCGTTCTATCGGAATAGGTTTATTCGATTATGACAAGCGGGTAATTGCTTTATCGCTTCTAGTAAATAGAGGTACTTACACTTTTATTCGCACTCGGATACCCGGTGGGTGGTGACTTTGTTGGGCGAATTTTGACTGCCCACAATTGATAAAATAACATATAATACATGAAGGTAGGTGCGGTTGGAAGTTAGGGAAAAGTAAGTTTTTATACATATATTGCATGTATTTGCTAGTAGTCTAGAAGCAAATAATCAGTGCGGTTATGTGATATTATACACCTAAGTAGATATTCTGAAACTGAAACAAATTGGAAGATTGGAGAACAGGCGTTAGTGTGTTTTGTGCTTTTAACTATGTTAAATTTATATTTTGCATGCATTTTATTGCTTTACCCTACACTAGATGGTGTGATTTTGATTCGACAGGATAGCATACGTAGACGGGCTAATAAACATTTCTAGTTATTGTCCTCTTCTAGACCCGATTTCTGCAGCCATATTAACAAACTAACCATACAGTATAGGTTGTTACACATTTTTCTAAGTATGCATGTCGCTACCTTGCGAGAAAGGTGTGGTAGCTTGAAAAAGCTAGTTTTGAGAAAAATCAAAACAAAAAAAATGTTTGCGACGCATTTTTCCTTTGCTGAAATGTTTTTAGCTGACAATAAATCATCTATAATGAAATAATAATTATCGGAGATATAATAAAGCTAGATTACAATGCTTTAGAGGGTTGATGGTGTATTTTTTTTTATAATTTGCGGCCACTCAAGGGGTTATGAATACCCTTAACATGTTTACACACAGTGCGGGCGTTGGAAAGGATAGATGTATGTAGGACTGTATTTTTTCAAAATAAGGAAATATTAAACGCATTGTTCATATCAGACAATTTGTTTTATAGCGTAGGAAATTATTAAAATACAGTGCTTCATGAAAAGTCTATGCATTTCGCGGAAGATATTAGGCTAACCGGAAAGGTCAGGTGGGTTTCAAGCAAAACTAAAATTCAATTATTTTAGTAACAAATAATTTGATTCAGGAATGCAATCGCCACAATTAAAAAAAAAAAGAAGTCAGATGAGCAAAAGGAAACGAAAAGAAAGCTGATCTATTTGTCGAGTATTTAGAAGAAACTTTTAAACCTTTTGGCGAGCAGGTATTGATATAGGATATTAATTGCCATCATCAAAGCTACATATGAAAGCTCCAAATGTCACATTCGGCATAGAGGAAGATTGTGTGAGGAATTTGAGATCTAAAGTGGGGTAAGAAAGGGCTGTACTCTCTCACAGAATTATGGAGCTCGACTAAATGACAACAGATATGGAGAGGGAGGCAGGCATCATCGGGCTGAATATGAATACGGCAAAAACTAAAATTATCAGCCTTGCACCAAACTCATCGGCTCAAATACGCATTTATTTATTTTGTTTATTTTATTTATTTCATTTTATTCGACTTCACAAAATTTAAACAATATGTTTGACCTTCAAAGCCGCATGGCTTATCTGCAGGAGATTGTGTACTTATAATATGTACTAGCTGGTTGTACCCGCTTCGCTGGGTCTTTAAATGTGCGATTTCAAGTACACTTCTTTAGAGCACTCTCCGTTTTGTCATTAAAAAATAGTTCACCCGCTAATCCTTTATGAGGGTCGCGATGGTAGGATAATTAGGTGCACTCTCCATCATTTTTGAACCTCCGCCGTCGACTCCAACTCATCTGGAGAAATCCCTAGACGGCTCCAAGAGAGATGTCGAACTTGATCCAACCATCTATTTATAAGCCGAGCGAGGGGTCGCTAACTTGATGGTGCGGCAATCATGACACGTCTTGGAAACCAACTGGGGACATGCTCTGCGCGACGAAACCGTCAAAGCATAAATCCTTCCGTTCGAAAAAGTAGCTGCTCTGCATTGAGTGCCTCGCGTACTCTGGTGTTATGCAACACCGCGAAGGAACCTCTTTCAGCAGGTTGTATCCGCGACTGTAGGTGAGAGTTGGAACATATACCAAGTTAAAAACCGATAATTAGGTTTGAACACTATAGGTAAGTTCGGCCTTACTTATAACAGATTGATTAAACTCTCTCAAAATTGATCCAACTTGACCATATCTACAGAATAACTCGACATTTCTTTTTCCATCACTCGTGAATAAGACCCCGAGATACTTAAACGTATCCAGCTGCTTCCTTGAGACACTACAAACACCTAGAGTGTACTGAATAGGCGTTATGGAAACAATCAATACTTCCGACAAACGACACAAGGATGACCAAATCATCCCCAAAGAGAGGATGACTAATCCTTAAGTCCCCCACTTTGCAACATTCTCAGCCACAGCTGCACTACAGCATCCAGTCCATATATGCAATGAAGAGGCGAGGTGACGAAAGGCACCCTTGGCAGAGTCCAACCCCCACAGTGAAGGGTATTGACTTACCGCCATTTACTCGAACGCCCTTAATAAGGAACTCCAGAGGTTGCCTTGATACTTAAACGTATCCAGCTGCTTCCTTGAGACACTACAAACACCTAGAGTGTACTGAATAGGCGTTATGGAAACAATCAATACTTCCGACAAACGACACAAGGATGACCAAATCATCCCCAAAGAGGGGATGACTAATCCTTAAGTCCCCCACTTTGCAACATTCTCAGCCACAGCTGCACTACAGCATCCAGTCCATATATGCAATGAAGAGGCGAGGTGACGAAAGGCACCCTTGGCAGAGTCCAACCCCCACAGTGAAGGGTATTGACTTACCGCCATTTACTCGAACGCCCTTAATAAGGAACTCCAGAGGTTGCCTTGAGGAACCCTAACACATGCTTTCGTAAAATACACCAAATAGGTGTATACAGGTTCAGCATACTCCCAGGTCTTCTCAAGAACCATTCTGAGAGTGAATAACTGGTCGGTTGTGTTTCTGTCGACTCGAAAACCGAAACCATTGCTCATCCGCCAAACTATCCTCAACCAGAGCTCTGGAACGCATTTCTAGCACCTTAGCAAAGACTTTTCCACTAGAACTTAAAAAAGATATCCCCTTTAGTTGATTCAATCTCTTTTCTGCACCTTTTACAAAGAGGGACAATCACCAGGTGTTTCACCGCATTCCTATGCCACTTTAATGACACGTGAGAGCCATTGCACTCACTCTTTACCAAAAGCATTTAGCATTTCTGGCCCGATTTGATCCACATCGGTAGATTCGCCAACTTGTAGCGATTTGATCTCCAAAGTCTCGAGCATAGGTCTGTTATCTTCCTGATGACATGGCTCGTTCAGGATTGAGCAATTCTGAAAAGCGCTCGATCCATCTCCATCGCTCATTGGAAAGCAGTGTACAGTCTTTGGTTTTGGCTCTTTTCACGGTATTCAACTTTCTTCTTCTGAATCGGCGGACGGTCTGCCAGAATATTTTATTTACAGATATGCAGTCACGTTTCAATGAAATAGTTTATTACATTTGAAAAACACTAATAATTACCTGAAGTATTTCTCGAAAAACACCATCTAAAAGGTAGGAAAATAAACTTGAAGTATGAGTATTCAACTTGCAATATACTGCCTACGCCACCCTGTTAATAATTTATTTTAAATTTATTAAAACATTCTAAAATGTAGAAAAATCCAACGATCAACAACATCTCATCTAATAAAATGGAAAAATATTGCAATTTATCTCTCTGTTCATGCATATGTATTATATGTACATATGGTCGCGTATATTGCCAAATCTTTTAATTGCAAGAAGGTTTGACATATCCTAATTAATAGAATTTAAAATGTCTTAGATTTGACAATGGCACTGATAATAATTTTTTTCAATGTTTACTCCAGAAGAGATCACACACAAAGGTTCAAAACAGCACGCCCATATACTCACATACACACACTATTGCAGCGATAGCCTCTGCTGCATGGCTGCTGGCAGTGGTCTCCACTAAAGAAAATATAGCTCAAATGGCTTAGACGAATTTACTAAAAACGATTTCTTTTGCTTTTATATTCAATAAGCCATTGTTGAGTCAGGACAGTGTGAATTTAATTTTAACCCCCTTTTTGCCACTTAGAACTCGAATGCTCAGTTCCTGTAAGCGTTTTCTTTTATAGATGTAGAGAAGAGATATAGTTTCATCATAAAAAGTGAGAGGTGTAGAAAGAAAACCAAAAATTAAGGTTGAATACAGTTTTATACATACATACATATATATCAATTAAAAGGCTTATGAGATTTTGTAAATTCGGGCTTAAATAGTATAAAGTTTCTTTGAATTCAGTTAAGTTATTGACTATAAAAAATATTGTTCTGGTTTTCGTTTTCTGACATGGACTTAGTTAAGACTTCGAAGTTGTTGAGGAGATTATTGAGAATAATAGGCACGATGTACTTCAGTCTTCTCTTTGCATATTCGTTTATGATGCCTGGAAGTTTGAATAGACCCTCGGCCCGTCTTCTTGTGTTAAACTGGTGTGTAATTTGCGATCGTAGATTTGTGTCGTCGTAATACTCCAGGACTGCACTCATCTCGTAGATCTGCTTTACTTGAAGGACCCTTATGCTGTTGGTTGTGACATTACCTGCTGACATCAACTTTAACGCTCTATCTTGAATCCGCTGTAGCTTTTCTAAGTGTGTCTGCGCTGCACCTTCCCAAGCTAATACGCCATACCGCAACCTGGACTCTATTAGCGCATGATGGACTTCTTTTTGCACACAAGTAGTAGATTTGTATTTTAGACAGGCCAGCGAAAACAGTGACCCCTTCAGATTGTTTCGTAGATTGTTGATGTGAGCATCCCACAGGAAATGGCAGTCAATGGTAACGCCTAGATATTTGTAGGTATCGACAACATCAATAACACCATAGTCGGACGATTTGGCACATCTATAGTTTTTTATTCTGATTTGCGACGCTTTATAATTCGGGCTGCGGATATGCATTCATTTTATTTTTGATGCGTTTATTACCATGTCGTGGCACCAGTTCTTCGAGCGATCTTCGGTCCCGTCGGCATAGACGGTGAGTGGAGGAGAAGGTACAATGCCGAGCTATACGGCTTGTACAAGGACATCGACTTAGCCAGAAGAGTTCACATAAGAAAGTTTTCGAATCCACCCCGGATGGACGACGTAGTAGAGGACGACCTCGCGGTAGGTGGCGCAGACAAGTGGAGGGGGACCTCCACCAACTTGGCGTGCGCAACTGGAGACAGCTGGCTCGTAACCCTGCTAGCTGGAGAGGTTTGTTGGTTGAGGCCCAGGTCCACCCCGGACCGTAGCGCCATCTAAGTAAGTAAGTAAGTCGTGGCACCATCTCCTTGCTTCATAGAACTTTTCTTGCATGATACATACCGCGTTTTCTACAGATTGGTGACACACAATTGCCATGTCATCTGCGTATGCAAATTGTGAGCTTTTCGTAAAGCACTTCAACATCTCGTTCGTAAATAAAATAAAAAGTAGATGGCCCAGTTTACTTCCTTGTGGAACTCCGTACAGCACCCTATAAGACTTGCTGCAGCAACCTTTAACTTTCACTGGGAATGTCCTCTCTGCCAAGTAGTCCGCAATCCAATAAGCAAACTTTCCTCTTATCCCTACTTTTTGGACAGCAACAATTAATTTATTATGGTCAAGGGTATCAAACGCTTTACTAAAGTCCAGAAATAGAACTAGAGCATAATGACGTTTTCCTAGGTTGGTGCTAATCAGATTTGCAAAATCGGCAAGAAACCAATTGCATTGCTGGACAATCGGTAGAGAGAGTAGAGGATTTCCAGTATCTTGGGAGTATTGTTTCTATCGATGGTGGAATCGACAGAATCGCCAAAGCAAAGTCCGCGTTCGGATGTTGCAATCAGTTTGAACACCAAGCTAAGACTGTTCCGCTCCAATTTTGAGTCCGTGCTGTTATATGGATGTAGTACGTAGAGAGTGGCCACTAATATCAACAAAAAGCTGCAAACGTTTATTAATATGTGCCTGTACAATAGCTTAAGGATTTTTCTGGTCCAATCGTAAATCTAACGAACATCTTTACGAGGGAACGAGTTAGGAACCAATAGGCACAACCACCCAACGACGGAAGTGGCAGTGGATTAGTCACACGTTCCGAAAGGGTGACAGTTCCATAGAGAACCATGCTATGCAATGGAACCCTTCAGCTCAGGATGGTAGACGACCTGGCGGTCCGAGGAGAACATGGCGCAGAACAGTCGAGAAGGAGGCACGGCAGTTAGGGAAAAGTTGGGGAGAGCTCAGACACATTGCCAGAAACCGTACACGATGGCGCATAGGCGTAGTATAGGCCGTAGGATCCACAAAAGGATACAGGATATAAAGTAAGTTGATAGCACAATTATGCCAACTGATGGCTTTAAAATAAGAAGGGTAACACTGGCAAAAATTGGATGCGCCAATGGATGTGGTAATCTTCTCAAGATACTAATACCCCGGGCACACTTCGCAAACCCAAAAAAACTATTAAAACTTAGTCACAAGGATATCCGAACTACTGTCAGCATTCTGAGTAGATACTGTGTGATAGGTAATCATGCAGCATGGCTAGGTCTTCTTTGCAATTACTTCTACAAAAGCTGTAGAAACGAAGAAGAAGAAATACAATCTCCGCTCAGTTTCACGTGGATTGCAATTTCTCTCAGCGTTTTTTTCTACTTGTTTCATTGGAATTTTCGATTCCGAGACTTTAATCCACCTTGACGTTACGCCATATAGTTACTCGGAAAAGAGGATCTTGAATATTGTCTCTCTGTCAGTTTGCATGCAGCCTAAGCAGCTTTGCTTCTTATCCTAGCCCAAAAATTAACAATAAATAAGACCGATTTTGGAAAGAAAATGGATTTCACAAATATGGGGTATAACAATTTAGCATATTTGTGTTAGCTGACATAGCAGGTTTTTGCTGAAAACTTTGGCCATTTCTCATTGGTCATTTCTCAATGCAAGGCCATCCCAGCAGTTTTTAAAAAATTCACAAAAATTTTTCAGAAAAACTACGAGCGTCTCAGCCACTATTTATTATCACGCTATTCATGCAGAGTGACCAATCAAGAGTCATCCAATTTACTTCCTTGTACTATCAAGTGCGAAATACTTACAAATGTTTTTGTCAAAATACGACGCTATCAGTATACATGTGTATATACGTAACATACATCTTGAATACCACTGGTTCTAAAGTGCACTCTTTCGCTAAATGAGAGATCGTAAGTGCAGAAAGCCATATCATTTATATTTCTGCAGTCATTGCCACTCAGTTCTAAATTCCTATAAAGACGTATAAACTTCATGCCACTCATAATACCTTGAGTAGATATTTTCCAATCATTGCTCTCCGATCGCCAGATTAAGTGTCTGGTACCTACGTCAAGACCGAGACAGTGCAAATAAAAAATTATTCTGATAGCACGTGCCTTGTAATTAAAGTCCACAACAATTTGTAAAACAATTTACAACAAATTTTGTTGTTATAATCGCATTTGTAAATTAATTATACAATATGTCCTATAAATATTAAATTTTTAAATTTAATTTGTAAATAATTATATCGCGATAATCCTACCTGCGTATGGATTGATTTGAGGAGATATGTAATACAATGACGGACTGTAAAATCTGTACAACCAACGACTTAAAAAGCTGGGTTATGTAGAACAGATGGCAGGACTAACGTTGAAGAATTAAGAAAAGTCGCAAAAGAGTAAAGTTTTTTCACATCCACTACGGGGCTGCATTCTTACTTCAAAGTTCCTCGATATATAGACCTTAACTCTTCAAGACCTATTTTTAAAGAAAGAATGCAGGGAAGAATTTAAAGTTGGTTAGGGAATAAAAGAAAGATGTGTGATGCATTTTAATCGCAATTATTAGTTCATCGCCAATATTTCGAGAAACTCATCAGGAACTTATGTGACATTTTGTAATGATATCCCAGGAACTTTAGGTTTGCTCCTCGGAAAAAATAATGTGACTGAATATTTGTGAATAATGTTGGTTGTGTGCTTCGGATAACATACTAAACGTTCTCTAATTTCCTATGTGCCCGTCATTATTCAAGAAAACTCTAAAACATTTTTTAGAACTGTACATGCTAAAAATCTAAAATCTTGAACATTTTTACAGGGTGGGCTTAAACAAAACCTTAATGTTAATCGCATTTTTGACAAATGTGGACTAGAGTAGTTCGAAATTAACCATTTAGCAATATACGTAAAGGGTGTCCAAATTGGACGCTGGATTTAATTTCAAAATAAATCAACACATTTCGCATTTAAATCAAATAATTTTTATTAAATGTTAAAGTAAATACAATGCGGTTAAACATCTCGGCCTGTAAGGACTATATGGCATATGGCATAGTCCTGCTGGAACCAGATTGAAATTGGTGCAAAAGAAAAACTCCTGTAGCATGCTTCTATACCTGGCACCATTATCGCCTTTAACCGCATTGTCAGCCTCATTTTGAAAGCAAAATAGACCTATAACACGGCTGAACTAAAAACTGCATCAAACAATAACATTTCAAGTAAGCATATGTCTCTCATGAATTGCACTAGCATTTTCTGGGCTCCAGATCTAAAACTTTTGCTTTGTTTTTTGTTTTTCCTCCTAACTTCGAGGTAGTAAGGGACTTTGTTTACCTTGGCTCTGCTATAAACTCTAAAAACAAGATCAGCGCAGAAATCTAGCGAAGAATAGCTCTTGCCAATCGCTGTTTTCTTGGGCTTATAAGACAATTCAATAGTAAAGCCCTATCTCGAACAACTAAGGAGACTCTGTATAAGACTCTTATCATCCCAGTCTTGCTTTACGGCGCTCAAACATGGACTTCATTAAAAGAGGATGAAGATATCCTTGGTCGCTTCGAGAGAAAAATTCTTCGTAAGATATTCGGTCACGTTTGCGTTGGTTTTGGAGGAGAAGATTCAATCACGAACTATACGAGCTGTACAATCAAAAAACTGCGTATTGGACGTCTGAGATGGCTAGGAGATGTAGAGCGAATGGACACCAACGCTCCGGCCCACAGAGTCTTCGAATCTAACCCCGTGGGACGACGCAGTAGAGGGAATTATCGCCGTATGTGGCGCGCATAAGTTCAAGGGGACTTCGACCAACTTGGGGTGCGCAACTGGAGGCAATTAGCTAAAGACCGAGCTAAATGGAGAGGTTTGTTGGTTGAGGCCCAGGTTCATCCCGAACTGTAGCGCCACCTAAGTAAGTAAGCTTGCCATTGTAGACTTTTACACGTAGGCTCATAAAAAGAAGAGAAAACTCTATCAGAAACAATTAAAAAAGAAGTAGTCAGTTTCTATTTGTCTTATGATATCAGTCGTATAATGCCATGAATGAAAGATTACATTTCCATGGTCCAAGACGGAAAAACAGTTCAGAAACAGAAAAGATTGCTATTATCTATTATCTCCACAAACAATTTCAAGAAACCCAATCAGACATAAATATTGGAATCAGTAAATTTTTTAGCGGACCAAAGTAGAACCCATAATGTTTGTGGGTGCAAAATACATCAAAATATGGTCTTACTATTAAATGGAATTAATGTCCTATTCCGTACATGCAGTTTTACAGAAGCACTGGTAGAGATGGTTCAAGCTCGATAGTGCGCTACAGTGGTACGACCCTGCACTGCGCAATGAAAAAAAATTTATTTGTTTTAATTAATACCAGGCAGTGAAATTTTCTTTCAGAATTGAAAACTTTAATGTCATAGGCTTCTAACAAAAAAAAAAAAGAAAAAAATGATCTCATGGAGAAAGCACAAAAAAGGCAATTGTTTATTTAAAAATAAAAAAAAAAAATTATACAAGAACTTGACCCTTACTTAACATGTTTCTAAAATTTCATTAAGTTTTAGTGAATAGTTTTCATACAATAAATTTTTAAAATTTTAGTATGACGAATTTTTAGCACAAACAAAAAGTCGTTAAAATTGAAATTCTTAAAAATCATTCTAGGGTATGTATGTTTACCCTTATAGACATTAAATTTACGTATTAGAATTCAATTTCATCACCAAGTGATGATGATGCTGCCGACTTAATACTCATTTGTGGCTCTTTTGGGTGAGTTACTTAGAAAGCACTTTCGAAACGCTTTTTAAAAACCGCACTCATTTTGTAATATGTTATACCGCCGGAAATCTTCTTCCTCCTGTTTCGGCGAGGTTATGATCCGAATACAAGGGGTCATAACACTCCCACGTCACCGCATTTCTACTGATTCGCCTGTTGGGTTCGCCTATTTGACCTCAGAAAATATCGGCAGGCCTCCCGATGACTATACCTCTACACTCTAGTCAATTTGCATACAGAAAAGGTCGATCTACGGAAGGCGCCCTTCACTATCTCGTCACAGAAATTAAAGCTGCCTACGGCTCCAAAACAAATCGCCCTTTGTGCATTCCTTGACATAAAAGGCGCTTTTGATAACACTGGTTATGAATCCATCACTAGTGCTATGAGACGCAGGGGAATAGACGAACCTACTACCAGATGGGTTAGGAACATGCTCGATAGCCGCTTAATAACATCTTCGTCTGGAGATGTCCCTGTGATGGTCTCCGCTGCCAAAGGCTGCCCCCAAGGCGGTGTCCTCTCGCTTCTCTTATGGTCACTCGTGGTGGATGACTTATTGAACACACTTAATAGTTCAGGTTTCACAACCATAGGCTATGCAGATGATCTGGTGATCAACATTAAAGGCAAACATGAAGACAATGTGTGTCAACTCATGCATAATGCACTCCTTGTAGTCTCAGACTGGTGTGCTGTGGAGGGCCTATCGATTAACCCCAGCAAGGCAGTCGTTGTACCGTTTACAAGAAGAAGAACGCTGAATATTGGCTCAGTGACTCTAAACGGCACAACAATCAATTTCTCCGATGAGGCCAAATATCTAGGAATTGTCCTGGATAAGAAGCTTAACTGGAACTCCCATATTAAGCATAAAATCGCCAAGGCGACTACTGCCTTGTGGGCCTGTCGCCGTATGTACGGCAAGACCTGGGGCCTGTCTCCAAAGGTCATTTTCTGGTTATACACCACGGTTGTAAGACCCATTCTGACATACGCGTCCGTAGTCTGGTGGACGAAAACCAAAGAGGTCACAACCATTCATAAACTCACAAAACTTCAAAGACTAGCTTGCCTCGGCATCACAGGTACTATGCACACTTGTCCCACAACAGCAATTGAAGCCATAATCGGACTTACTCCGTTACATCTCTATCTCTACATCTATAAAAGAGAACGCATTTTTTCTGTTTGTCCGCGAATAGGGAGTAAGTACGTAACGGTACCTCAACAATATATATATCAATCGATTTGTCGTAAGAAGAGGAATAACTAAGGATACATTTTAGTATCCTGAATCCGTTATTGGGCTCTTAAACCCATATTATACGTTCTTTTTACTGACAAAAATAATTTTTCTATGCTTTACACACATATGACTACGAAATGGCTGAGCTGATTTGAGTATGACTTAATTCCTCGATTGATACATTTCCTACTGAAGAGATTGAGGTATAAATCATTATTCTGTGATTTTTAAAACAGAAATAATAAGCAAAAATATAATTATTTGAATATAAAAATATCACAGATATGCGTGGGTCATTGCAATCAATGGCCCACCAGTGGAGTGCAAGCATATTCATGTTCATCAAACAAACTACATCGTATTAAAGGAAGTCCCCAAAACATGAATGACTGGGATAATCTCGGGAACCGCTGAAGGGATTTGGATGCAGTTTTCACTGTTATGGTCTGCATTTGCCGGGGAAGATTGTATTAAAAATTGCTCTAATTTTCCTTTAATGAAGACTTCTGTCAGCAGCCATGGAGCAGAGGCTATCGCTGCAATAGTGTGTGTATGTGAGTATATGGGCGCGCTGTTTTGAACTTTAGTGTGTGATCTCTTCTGGAGTTAAAATTGCCAATGCCAAATCTAGGACATTTTCAAACCTTCATGCTATTAAGAGATTTGGCAATATACGCGACCATATGTACACATAATACATACATACATACATACAGACATAGAAGCATTGTAATATTTTTTCCATTTTATTAAATGAGATGTTGTTGATCGTTGAATTTGTCCACATTTTAGAATGTTTTAATAGATTTAAAATAAACTCTTAACAGAGTGGCGTAGGTAGTATATTGCAAGTTGAATATTCATACTTTAAGTCTATTTTCCTACCTATAAGAAGGTGTGTTTCGAGAAATACTTCAGGTAATTATACGTGTTTTTCAATTGTAATAAACTATTTCATTGAAACGAGACTGCCTATCTGTAAATAAAATGTTCTGGCAACCGTTCGCCGAATCAGAGGAAGAAAGTTGAATATCATGAAAGGAGTCAAAACCAAAAGACGGTACACTGCTTTCCAATGAATGATGGAGATGAAGCGAGCACTTTTCAGAATTGCTCAATTCCGAACAAGCCATGTCATCAGGAAGATGATAGACCGGTGGTCGAGATTTTGGCGGTCAAATCGCTGGAAGTTGGCGAATCTACTGGTTTGGATGAAATCCGGCTAGAAATGCTAAAGGCTTTTGGTAAAGAGTGAGTGCAATGACTCTCACGTGTCATTAAAGTGGCATGAGAATGCGGTGAAACACCTGGTGATTGGCAAATGGGAGTGATTGTCCCTCTTTGTAAAAAAGGGGACAAAAGATTGCGCCAACTACAAGGATATATTTATTTTAAGTATCCCTGGAAAAGTCTTTGCTAAGGTGTTAGAGACACGTGCCAGAGCTTTGGTTGAGGATAGTTTAGGGGATAAACAATGCGTTTTTCGTCCCGGTAGAAGCAGGGCCGACCAGTTATACACTCTCAGAATGATTCTTGAAAAGGCCTGGGAGCAAGCTGAACGTGTATACACCTGTTTTGTGTATTTGGCGAAATCATGTGTTAGGCTATGATAAGGGCGATTCGGTATTTACATATATACAAATTATAGAAGCTGCGTTCAGGTAAATGGCGGTAAATCAATACCCTTCATTGTGGGGGTTGGGCAGGGTGCCAAGGATGCCTTTTTTCACCTCGCCTCTTCATTGTATATATGGACTGGATGCTGCAGTGCAGCTGTGGCAGAGAATGTTGCAAAGTGGGGGACTTAAGGATTAGTCATCCTCTCTTTGGGGATGATTCGGTCATCCTTGGTCGTTTGTCGGAAGTATTGATTGTTTCCATAACGCCTATTCAGTACACTCTGCATGTTTGTAGAGTCTCAATGAAGCAGGCGGATACGTTTAAGTATCTCGAGGTCATATTCACGAGTGATGAAAAAGCAATGTCGAGTTATTCTGTAGAAATGGTCAAACTGGATCAATTTTGAGAGAGTTTGGTAAATCTGTTATAAGGAAGGCCGAAGTTACCTATAGTGTTCAAACCTAATTATCGGTTTTTAACTTGGTATATGTTCCAACTCTCACCTACAGTCGCGGATACAAGCTGCTGAAAGAGGTTCCTTCGCGGTGTTGCGTAACATCAGAGTACGCGAGGCAATCAATGTAGAGCAGTTACTTTTTCGAACGGAAGGATTTATGCTTTGACGGTTTCGTCGCGTAGAGCATGTTCCCAGCTGGTTTCCAAGACGTGTCATGATTGCCGCACCATCAAGTTAGCGACCCCTCGGTAGGCCTATAAATAGATGGTTGGATCAAGTCCGACATCTCTCTTGGAGCCGTCTAGGGATTTCTCTAGATGAGTTGAAGTCGACGGCAGAGGTTCAGAAATGATGGAGAGTGCACCTAATTATCCTACCATCGCGACCCTCATAAGGATTAGCGGGTGCACTATTTTAATGACAAAACGGAGAGTGCTCTAAAGAGTGTACTTGAAATCGCACATTTAAAGACCCAGTGAAGCGGGTACAACCAGCTAGTATATTTATAAAAAAGTTGCAATCCGCAGTGCAGTTAGTCTTAGAAAATCAGATGCTAATAGTACACGGGATCACGTGGATCTCATGGAGCTATTGTCCGACTTCCCCGAGCTAGACATGCTCAGCACGGCCTCCGACTTTACGCCTAAATCACTCTACTTTGGTAGAAGGTTTGAGAGTGTGATCGACCGTCGCTTGATCCAAAAGGTATAGTGTGGTACACCGATGGATCAAAAATGGATTCAGGAGTTGGCGCCGGTGTATATGGACCCAACCGTAAAATTTCGAAATCACTCGGAAAGAGTCCTAGTGTTTTCCAGGCCGAGCTTTACGCCATTGAAACTTGTGCTAACATTAACCTGCACCCAGGCATCAAAGGTGCCTCTATCCATATACTCACCCATATCCAAGTGGCGCTCAAAGCACTGATCTCCCATTTGATCAGTTCAAAATCAGTTGTAAGCTGCTTCGACAGCTTACAAAATCTGTGCCGACACAATAAAGTAAAATTGTGGTGGGTACCGGGTCATGTAGGCGTTGACGGCAATGAAACTGCAGACCTGCTAGCTAGGAAGGGCTCCTCTGAGTTGTTCACTGGACCTGAACCCTTCTGCGGGATACCCGATTCCGCTTTCAAACTTACCCTAAACATTTGGGAACGCAACATGTGCATCTTCCACTGGAATAACTCCCAAGGTCTCAGGCTGGCTAAAAGAGCTGTCCAACCCTTTCAAAGACAGGCAGTTGATATCCTAAAATTTGGCAGAAATGACATAAGAAGGCTTGTGAGCTTCCTTACCGGTCACTGTCAACTTCTCTTCCACCTTAAAAAAATGAAAATTTCGGAGGATATCACCTGCCGCCTCTGCCTAGAAGAGGACGAAAGCGCAGAACACATACTATGTGAGCGTGTAGCTCTGTGTAGCACTAGGAGAAGCTTTTTCCTTAAAGTGATCATATCTCCAAAAGATCTAAGGAACTCCTCCGCAGCCATAATTATAGCTTTCATAAGTAGAGTAGAAGTACTGCTGCCCTATGGCATAATAGATCTCCTTGGTCGCAGTGCCTACACGCCATTTGGGCGTGGCCACACACCTGTTTAAAAAAAAAAACATTCTTAGAATAAATTAGGAAAATAATTTTTTTTATTTGTAAAGGATTTGACAAAATTGTATTTTTAAAAACATCAATTCGCCGTAGGCATATAAATATTTATCTTTGCTAAAAGAACAGTTACCACGCTCTCTATAAATTCTCTATATATCCTGTAAAACAAAGTTCTGCGAGGCAAATATATTGAGTCATCTCCAACCAGTCAGAAAATTCTGTCAAAAATAAACCAATTTGTTTTTTATTTAGCTAAAGTCCCACTTGTCAGTGGTTACTGACTAAATGTATCATGAAAGTAGAATCACCCAATTAATTATAATTGATCAGGTGATTAATGTAATGTAATGTAAAAAAAAAAAAAAAAACATTCCGCGGTTGAATCAGATATATGAAAAGGGTGATTGTGTACTCCGAATGTATGATAGCAAACACCGTTCGAATTATGCAGATCAAATTCAGCATGTTGATTGTTTGCATACTCCTTTTTGTTTATTTAATATAAATTGATTGATCGGCGCAGAAATGTGCATGCCAATAACAATCGACTAGTCGTATTTGCACGTGTGCTTATGCTTATGATAAGCTAATTGTATTTGAACTCTGACCCATGGAATTTACATGCACCTCATGACAACACCTTCGTTGTGTACAATACAGTAGTGATTCAACCTATGATGACTTTCAGAATTTGAGTTATTTTACTGTGGTCGCAAGCCATAGCCGCAGTTTATTTATTTAAGTTTGTCATGAAAGTACATTACACTTTCGATCTTGCATAAATCATTTCTAATTATGCTCTCGTAATTATATCATATGTACCTAGCTTCATTACGAATAAATTCGTTCTGGGCATTCCACGCGTGCCCATACTAACCAGGTTTTAGATGCTGTTGTGATTCACCTACCTTTTTAAAACTTTGGAATTTCCGCATTGAGATGGGTTTTCATTATCATGCATTCTGCATCTTAAATAAAACGTCAGAATGCAATACGCAGGCACAAGTAACTATACGAGTTTAGACTAGTCTAGACTTCTAGGCTATTAGAAATAAAATGAATCGACATCTTGCAAGTAAATTTGGAACCATAAAACAGATTAACATATCAATGAGAATCTTTTTTATAGGAAGATGCGAATACTAAAATATAATTGGATATGAATGTATGTAGGTGGAAAGTCACAAAAAATAAAAAGCGCAAAACACCCAAAATTTCGGTTAATTTAATTTATTTCTTATAATTTAGTATAGAAAGAACGCCCGATGCAATACTTCTGCAAGCTATCAAGATGACCGACGACCGTGCCGATGGACAAAAGACTCCTAGATCAACTCCCAATTCGAACACTTCAACCCAGGTCAGCGCCGCCCACGTCTTCGCTCCTATCCCAGCCATCCCCATACGTTTAGCGCGTTCAGCAATCTGTACTATGCCATTGCCTTGACGATCCAAGACATCAGATACCCTGCGCCGCACAAGCTAGCGACGGTCAAGGCACTACGTATCGGTGTCCCATATTCCGTATTCCGTATTCCCCGAATTTCTTCCCTAAGTCCAGTGTGCTTGCTTTTATGCATACACAACTGGGTCATATTCGGCTACTTGTCGCGACGTGATGTAATGCAATGCCACTGCATGTGGGGGTGAATCACTTGTGCTGGGTAGAACTTGATGCTATGGAATTTCGCTGTGCAACTTAATTTGACGGCGGCGTTGACCTGCGAATAGACTGAATTACAGTATAAAAAAACACAAAGAAACTTATCTATTGCGGCATGCGGCTGACATTCCTACATGTATGTATCCGACGGCTAACGCAGAAGAAGTTCGTACGAAGAAAAGTTTCTTGTATTCGTGTTTTTCTTATAAACGCTACACATACAACACCTTGTAAGTGAGTTTTTCTTACATGAATTTTTTTATATTCGTTATTTATTGTAGAACCAACATCAGTACTTGCTACTGTTAGATATGGCTGAAAATGAGCAAGGATTAAGACTAAGTATTAAAACTAATCAAAATCTAAAAGATTGTGGGGACAAAATGGCTACACTTCTCTCAAATCAAATCTATCCAAATAAGTTTAAAGTTTCGTTAGACTCTATCATTCACACTTTAGTTTTTAAATTTTCAAATAAAGAGATTTCAATTATAAGCTTTCTCCAATCTTACTTTTGCTATCTCATCTCAAGCCAAGTTCACAAGCACTTATTTCCGCAGACATTCCATCTAGCTAAAATGTTTTTTACGATTTGCTTATTTATATAAATGATTTCATTCAAATACTATACAATTTGATAAGCATTCTAATTTTTTAAGCATTTCGATTTTAACTGAGTAGTTGACAGCGATTAGATTTAAAAAAAAATATTCGGATATTGTTATTAAAATTGCTAGATAGTAATTTACACATTAAATTCAGTACCTTTACATTTTGAGTGATCCATCTATTATATAGAATGAGGCATTGTTCAATGTTCGATATGTTACACATTTTCAGAAATTTGCATGATTTGCGAAATATGAAAAAATAT
Organism: Brachypalpus laphriformis; assembly: GCA_945910035.1. Lineage (NCBI taxonomy): Eukaryota > Metazoa > Arthropoda > Insecta > Diptera > Syrphidae > Brachypalpus > Brachypalpus laphriformis. The sequence goes on along the minus strand of OX246753.1, from coordinate 109,902,648 downwards.
TTTATCAATAACTAAAATGAAAAATGAATCTCATCGTGACTGACAGATTGAAATCTAATTGAAATTTGACTTTATAGATTACTTTGGGAGATCCTTTAAATCGTATCAGATATAGCGCGCTACCACGATTGCAAAATCAGTAATATTCTGCGATTATGATGGTGTGAATGTAGAAAGAAAATTTACTCCACAATTAAGATCTGATCGCTGAGTAACTTTGACGTTCTCTTTTGTGATTACGAAAACTGCGGGTTTGAATGCTTATTTACTTCTTTAGGTGGCGCTACAGTCCCGGGTGGACCTGGGTCTCAACCAATAAATCTCTGCAGCTAGCCCGACTACTAGCCAGCTGCGTCCAGTTGCGCACTCCAAGTTGGTCGAGGTTCCTCCACTTGTTTGCACCACCTGCCGCGAGGTCGTCCTCTACTGCGCCGTTCATCCGCGGTGAATTCGCAGATTTTTCGGGCTGGAACGTCGCTGTATGTGAACTCTTTTGGCTAAGTCCATGTCCTTGTATAGGCCGTATAGTTCGGCATTGTATCTTCTCCTCCACTCGCCGTCTATGAAAGACGGGATCAAAGATCACTCGAAGAATTTTTCTCTCAAACTAACCGAGGGCATCCTCATTCAATTTTGAAAGTCCATGCCTCTACGCCATATAGCAGGACTGGGATGATTAATGTCTTATGCAGAGTTATCTTAGTAGTTAGAGATATAGCTTTGTTACTCAATTGTCTTCTTAGCCCATAAAAACAGCGATTGGCAAAGAGTAATTCGTCGTTTGATCTCCCCACTAGCGTCATTTACGAAGCACACTATAGTGCTTAGGTAAACAAAGTCCTTTATTATTGTAACTCAAATTATATCTGTCTATTGTGGCGTTCTGTCCTAGACGCCGATGTTGGGTGTCCTTATTTGAAGACAGCATATATTTTATTTGCTTCCATTAACCGCTAAACCCATCTTTGCTGCCTCTATCTCAATACTAACAAACGCCCAATGGACGGCCCGCTGAGTTCTTCCGACTATGTCAATGTCATCGGCGTAAGCGAGTAATTGCACAGGCTTATAAAAGATTGTACCTTCAGTGTTGGTTTGTGAGTTTCGTACAATTTTTTCAAGTATTATGTTAAAGAGACCGTATTATGACATCGAATGGTTTGGTGATGTTATTTCCGACTTTGACGGAGCAGCGAGAGCTCTCTGTCATCAACCTACACAGACAGACCAGCTTTGCAAGGATGCCAAGACTAGAAATGGCTCTGTATAACTCGTATCTATACAAGCTATCATAGGCAACTTTGAAATCGATGAAAATGCGATGCGTATCGATTTTAGATTCGTGGATTTTTTCCTAGATCGGCCGTAGTGCGAAATTGACCATTGACCTAATATTATACAATGATGGACTTACCTGGCCTGAAACCGCACTGATAAGGACCTCTTATCAGGTTGCTGGTGATCGTTTTTAGGCGTTCAAATAATACGGTAGACAAGATTTTGTATGCGATGTTGAGAAGACTCATACCTATGGTATGTAGTTGGCGCAGTTCAGAGGGTCTTCTTTCTTCAGGATCGAGCAAAAGATGCTGGGGTTTCATTCATCGACCATACTTTCGTTCGACCAGATTTTTCAGATGAGCTGATGCATGCTCCTTACCAACTCATCTCCTCCTGTCCTGAAAAGTTCGACGGCAAGTCCATCGGGCAGGGTAAATTTTCAAATCGCGTGAACGCTCAATATTCCTTTCATGTAATCTGACTTATTCAGAGAATTTTACATGATGAGAGCTACTCGATCTAGGTTGGCCATATGGCTGGAACAATTGATTGCACTATTTAATGATTGCTTTGAATGACACTAGGTGCTCGGGGAAAAAATACCGTGAATCACAAGTAAGGACAAAATAACAAACCAATTCTCCCCGGTTATCGACACCACTCCAGGAATTTTTCTGAAACCTAATATCGGTTGAGTCTCAAGCAACTTCACCAATCTCTCTATCACTCTCTCTCTCTCTCTCTCTATCTAACCTCCTCTGAGTTTCTTCTGACAGTAAACTTTCTATACGAAGTATTTAAGCTAGACTGCATTCTACTTTTCTGTTTGTATAGTGCGTCAATTGTTGCATTGCGATATGGTCACGTTGTCAGTGTATTAATACCCCGAGGTATCGCACTGTCTCTAGTTCGTTTTATTGGCCGTCCTTTTGTTTTAGTTATCTATCAATCTCCTCATTTGACAGATTCCTATTGGACGATGAGTCGAGCATGTAGTATTCGTTAAGGTGTGAACGTGGTCAATACTGGATGATTTTAAGCCCTCATGCTCGACACCGAAAATTGAAAATTGCTCATTAATCTGAAACAGAATTCTTCTTTATTACTTTGACGATGATATGAGTTGTTTTCGGTTATTGCACTATATTCTTAAAGAGATCCTTTGGTTGTCAGTATTATGAGAAGGTTTGATTTTTCTGAAATCCACCCAAATAGCTTCTAATGTAGTACAGTCTTATAGTCTTAGGTTTAAGCCCTTTTTATTGGACTTTTTAACCCTGGATGGTTATGCTTCGTCGAATCGACGAACACCTCTTTTATTTTGTACAATTTCTCTTAAACTATCCAACATCTTCGGCTCCCTCCCCGTACAACGTCAGTTCGTGGTGGTTTCCCTCTGTAAGCAGACGTATGTTATCCAGCGAGCTTTAGAAATATCTTTTTTTTACAGGTATGTTCGTCGAAACGATGAAGGATAACTTTTGTGTGACTTTTTTTTTCTGTAGTAAAAGCACACAACATGAGTGGTTGCGAGAAGCTAGGCCCTGGTACTTGAAGAGCTGTTGCGCCAAATATTAATTAATTAAAGGAAACGCCTTCAAAGTTGGAAGTGGTTCTGTATCATGGTCGTCCAAAAAGCAATCTACTGTGGCGCTTTCAACAACAGAGGCCGAATATATAGCAATGAGTATGACGATGCAGCAAGGGGTTTGGCTTCTAGGCTTAGAGAAGAAACCATTTCAAAATTCTTCAAAGAACTTCGGTCTATTCTGCGATAATCAAAGTGCAGTATCTTTAGCATTAACTACAGGTTACCGAGCTATAACAAAACATATTGATGCGCGTCATCATTTTGTACGAGATTTATTCAAAAATAGTGAAGTTTGTATGTACATTTAAATTTACAAAAATCAAAGACATGGCCTGTGCCGTCTGCCAGATTGACAATACTCTTAACAATTAATATACCTATTGCGCTTTTAAGATAGTAAATTTACATACATAATTACTGTTCAACAGAGAAATACCCACATTTTTTTATTTAATTTTTTACATTTAGATTTATTAGAAGTTTTCTTTTAATATTCGGTCCCTATATGCTATTGCTGTTTTACAGTATGGATAAAGCTTGTGGACATGCAGCTCATCGAGGAGTTCAAACACCTGATCGTCTGGCAAAAAATCAGCTCCAAAGATTTGTCTTCTTATTTCTCGTAGGGTAGGACACCTGCCCATGAAATGAATTAAATCTTCCCTCTCTGCAACGTTACATATACCACACAAAGTTGGGAGGTCGTTCCCATGAGGTACGTAGTTTAAGGGAAAAAGTTCTCCTCGCAGTCTCTCCATCATAGATATTTCTTGAATACTCAGCTCATCTTACATCACAAAGGCACAACAGAGATGGTAGCTGATATCATGACAAAGGCGCTGCCATTATGCAAGAACAACAAATATGTCCTGTCCATGACTTCAGTGATGCTTTTAGAATTGATCCTACTGGGAGTGTTGAAGTAAAGAATCAATTTAGCATCACTATCGATCTACTACTTTATGTGATCCTGAATGGTTTCAATAAAGTTTCTTTTACTTCCTTGTTAATTTCCTAACTCCGAATATTGTGTTTTATTTGAGCTCCGGAATTTTCCTATTTATTTTTAACGTTTTCATCAGTAGCTCTTTAAGTTTTTATGCGAACTGTATCTAAAGATGCACTAAAATGCTAGTAGAAAATATAAGTGGCTTCGGGAGCGGAAACTACTAGGTATTTACAACACAGTAAATAGGTGTATCTTGTAGAGTGTGCCTATAGCATATAATGCCAATATTGTTTCTTAGTTTTTTTTTATATTTATATAATTAATACTTTGAACTTAGTGAATACCTTGCGCGAGCTGCTTCGACGTATTCGGATCACAGGTCGGTAAGGAATTTCCAATGTTGGTCAGGACATTGGAATAGAGATGGTGGCGGAGGAGCCCTTAATGGGCCAACGGCAGCGCTCATACTCCAGTAGTGGACTACTGGCACCGGTGTACCCGGCCCCTCGTCCTAGGGGAATAATTAAGGAACTGGCCCTCCAGGTTGGGGGTTGTGCCGTCGGGGTAATTTCCCTACCACGTAAAAAGCGCATGGTTCCGAAACAACCAAAAGCCTCGGATAAGGATGACTCAGCTAATGACGACCCCAGCAAACGAAATAAGGACAACGACCTTCGGATCTGTACGTGGAATGTTCTGTCCCTTTACAGACCACGTGCAGCCGAACAACTAGCAGAGGCCCTAGACTGCTATAAAGCAGATATTACCGCCATCCAGGAAGTGCGATGGGATGGGCCGGGCAAAAAGAGGATGAAAAACTGTGACATCTACTACGGTGATTGCTACAGAGGCAACAGGCAACGCTTATTCGGATGCGGATTTGTCATACGCGGCAGACTTAGGCAAGAAGTCTTAAGCTTCCGACACGTGAGCGAGCGTATTATGACTATCCGGATCAAGGCTAAATTCGCTAACATAAGCCTAATATGTGTTCATGCCCCCACAGAAGAAAAGGACCCTGCCACCAAAGAGTGTTTCTACGAGCTCCTCGACAAAACATACGAGCAATGTCCTAAATACGACGTTAAAATCATATTGGGCGATTTTAACGCCAAAATAGGAAAGGAGGACGTCTTTGGTAGGGCAGTCGGTAAGCATAGCCTAAACGACACCACGTCTGATAACGAACTAAGGCTAATTGATTTCGCTGTGGAGCGAAATGTCACCATAGCAAGCACATGGTTTCCTCATCTCGATATTCATAAGCAGACATGGCGGTCCAATGATCATGTAACGATCAACCAAATTGATCATATTGCGATCGACGCAAGGCATGCCTCCAGTATTCTGGATGTCCGGAACTTCCGAGCGGCCAACATAGACTCGGATCATTACCTTGTTGTAGCCAAGGTACGAATACGGATATCCCAATCTGACCAACAAAGAAGAATTACTGTGAGAAAATTTAACGTCGAAAAGCTACAATCGCAAGAGACCGCCAGACTCTTCGCTGAACGCGTATCCCGAAATCTCTCAATCACCCCTATGCCGAAGACCAGTGGCAACGCTGCCAACATGCCATCAGAAACGCCGCGACTGATGTACTGGGTCTCGCTCGACCACCACCGCGAAACCCCTGGTTTGACGAAGAATGCCGGCGAGTGCATGCAGCAAAACAAGAGGCATACAAAGCGGCGCTTCAAAGAAAGACGAGAGCTGCTTGTGAGCTCTACGAGCAAAAGAGACGGGAAGAACATCGGCTTCTCCAAAAGAAGAAGAAAGAGCATGAAAAGCACGCGTTTGAGAATATCGAAAGTTTATACTCCAGGAACAATGTACGGAAGTTTTACCAAGAGGTAAAGAGAACGTGTCAGAGAAGTAATACCCGTACAGAAACCTGTAGAGATGAAAATGGAAACCTCGTAGTAGAATCACAGTCGGTGCTGAGAATATGGAAAAACTACTTCTGCAGGCTGTATAACGGCGACGAAGACCAACATCCCGCTGTCAGGCAGAATGGATCATTTAACATAGACGATGATAGTGAAAATTTCCGTCCACCTGACCAAAACGAAGTGAGGATAGCAATATCCAAGCTAAAATCGAACAAGGCCGCTGGACCTGACGGCTCACCGGCCGAACTTTTCAAGGCACCTGGGGATGAATTGGTAGAGTGCATACACCAATTTATCTCTAAGATTTGGTCAGACGAGTGTATGCCTGATGAATGGAATATCAGCACCGTTTGCCCGATCCACAAGAAAGGAGACCCCCTCAACTGCGCCAATTATAGAGGCATCAGTCTACTCAACATCGCATACAAGATCTTTTCTGCGATATTGTGTGAACGCCTGAAACCTTTTATCAGCAGCTTGATTGGACCCTATCAGTGCGATTTCAGGCCAGGAAAGTCCACCATCGACCAAATCTTCACACTTCGGCAGATCCTGGAGAAAACCAAGAATTCCAAATCGATACTCAACACCTCTTTATCGATTTCAAGGCTGCCTATGACAGCATCTATAGAGAAGAGCTTTATAGAGCCATGTCTAGTTTTGACATCCCTGTTAAACTTGTCCGTCTGTGCAGGATGACGATGGAGAACGCTCGCTGCTCCATCAAGGTCGGTAATGACCTCACCGAGACATTTGATGTCAAAAAAAGTTTAAGACAAGGTGACGCGCTGTCATGTGACTTCTTCAATATTATACTTGAACGGATTGTGCGGAACTCACAAGCCAACACCGGAGGCACAATCTATTACAAGTCTGTACAACTGCAATCGGAAGAACTCAGTGGGCTGTCACCGGTGCGTTTGCAAGCATTGAGGGGGAAGCGGCCAAAACGGGTTTAGCGATAAACGAGGGCAAAACCAATTATATGCTGTCAACAAGAAGGGAAAGCCAACACCGACGAATTGGACAAAACGTCACAGTGGGCAGCTATAACTTCGAGGTAGTAAGGGACTTTGTCTTTGTCTACCTTGGCTCTGCTATAAATTCTACAAACAACATCAGCGCAGAAATCAAGCGAAGAATAACTCTTGCCAATCGCTGTTTTTTTGGGCTTATAAGGCAATTCAACAGTAAAGCCCTATCTCGAACAACTAAGGAGACTCTATATAAGACCTTGATTATCCCAGTCCTGCTTTACGGCACTGAAGCATGGACTTTATTAAAAGAGGATGAAGATATCCTTGGTCGCTTCGAGAGAAAAATTCTTCGTAAGATTTTCGGTCCCGTTTGCGTTGACGGGTTTTGGAGGAGAAGATTCAATCACGAACTATACGAGCTGTACAGCGACATCGACCTAGTCAAAAAACTGCGTATTGGACGTCTGAGATGGCTAGGACATGTAGAGCGAATGGACACCAACGCTCCGGCCCGCAGAGTCTTCGAATCTAACCCCGAGGGACAACGCAGTAGAGGGAATCATCGCCGTAGGTGGCGTGCACAAGTTCAAGGGGACCTCGACCAACTTGGAGTGCGCAACTGGAGGCAATTAGCTAAAGACCGAGCTAAATGGAGAGGCTTGTTGGTTGAGGCCCAGGTTCACCCCGAACTGTAGTGCCACCTAAGTAAGTAAGTAAGTAAGTAATTAATACTTTTTATTTCTGTAATAAGTTTTGAAGATGCTACTACTTTACTTATTTTATTTATTTGTTTTTAAAAGTAATGACTGTTTGCGAGACAAAATGGACTGATAAATTTCATTTTTATTGTAAGTAAAGTAAAAAGATCAGGATTTTTAATAAATCTAATTTATTCCATTAAAAATACCTTTAAGAGTTTTGTTTACCAATTTTAGGTTCCAGGTTACCATAGTTTAAGGAGTAGGTAGGCTTTAAGGTGGACTGCGATTTGACGAAGAATAACTTTAGTGTTCCTAAAATATGCATAACCATCCAGGGTTAAGGAGGTCAAACTATTGTCATGGCACTTTTATTTGATACTATGCAGTTCTTCCTGGAAATCATTTACTGTATGTTAATAAAATCTATTTATCTCTATTATTATTCGCATCCACTTTTTGCTGTACATTTCTTGAAAGGGCGCTTTTTTCTTTCTCGATGCTTGTTAAGTCGAAGACGGTCATTCATAAATTTTGATTATGAATGGTGACAGCCACGCCCATAATAAGCCATAATTACAGTTTTTCTGGAAGAATGTCTTCTGTTCGTCAGTTCCATGCCTATTTTGTATGCGTGATTAAAACATACGATATCGAACATTCCACTCCAGATGGACAACACATTTTTTTATTTTCCTTTTATGTCAATTTTTTAGTATTGTTTAGTGTTCACAAATTGGTAAATTAACATTAAAAAAAAAATTAAGCTCAATCATTGAGGCTAATATTAAAAATCCCACATACATCACTGTGCAAGCAACACCGATTTTCCAGTCCAAGACAAACTTGTTTGCAGCAAATGCAATGTAAAGTCCAAATAATGTTGTCAGTAGTGAAATTGCTGAATATGTGAGTCCTGATGAGTTGAGGACTACCCACTGTTGATCGGGTATTGTTGGAAAGAAAAATGCTTTTACGAACCATGGCAGACCTAGGCACAGTAAAATGTCAAACGTATTCGAACCAATCGAATTGCTGATTCCCATTGCGCCGTGTCCTTGATTTGTCACAATAATACTGGAAACAGCTTCAGGAACACTCATGCCAGCAGCGAGAATCGTAAGGCCCATTACAGAATCGGGTATATTTAAGGTATCACCTGTAAGGAAGTGAATATTAATATATTTTAACTTTATGAAAAAAAGGTTAAATTTTGAAGTTGAAACATGTTAAGATACGACTTCATTGACAACATTTAAACAATTTGCCGAATGTTTGAATTTGTTTCAGATTGCAGTTACATATGTGCTTAGTCCATATCTGTAAGCAGGAAAGTTGCTCATCCATAGCTTTGACGGTATGGGGCTTTCATGATAGTCTAACAGAAGTCTTGAGCTGAACTCCTAAAAAAACCAAAAAGCCCTCTAATTGAAAAACTATAAGTGAGAAAAAAGGTTGCTACAGACACCGGCGCACAGTGGTGTGAGAGGCGAAAAAAATCAAAATTTTCAAATTGTTTGAACCACTAAGTGACTTTGTATTCTGAAAGTATATGAGTTGGATAATACATTTCGATGGTATAGAGAAATATTTACACTTACGACAACAGTTGCAACACCTTTAAAGTCACTTCATTATGTAACCATTTTTAGTGCACACAGTAAAGCGCCTTGTATTTTAGTAAATATCTGTTCTGCGTCAAGTTGATAATAATTTAAAAATCTTAAATACATTTTACAGCATGTCTGAAGAAAACGTAAACGTTATCATAATTTTTATTTTCTAATTCTTCAAGCAGTTATGGATTTTCTAAGTAAACCATCGGAAAATCAATATTTTCAAAAGTTCGGTAGAGTAGAATTAACGTGCTCCACTCTCCTCCGTTTTGTTTCTTATTTGAAAATATTCTTTGGACTCATACCTAAACAACTGTACCATTTCCATCCCCGTCAACCTGCGCCCCCGTTCATCAGTTTAATAAAACCGTTGAAAACTTTGTTCTGTTCAAGCGTGTCATTATATGGAGATCTCACCATACCTTGCGCCGATATTTGATTTTTTCCTCATTCGGCCCCTTGTTCATAGGAACATTTTTGATCAGCATATGTTTCCTATAGGGATCCGCAGTTAAAATGATTTTTTTTCCGCGAAAATGACATTTTGGCACCACTGTGCGGCGTAATAATTCAGATTCAAATATTCGGAATACATGGAATATGCCTAATCATACCATCCTTTTTTGCCCAAACAAATTCACTATATTCCGCAATTTCGCGGGATATACAAATGAAAAAAAAAAACCATAATAAACGGGTATCAAATATAAAAAAATGTCTGCCACAAATTCATACTTTATTCGTTCAAAATATTTATAAACTTATACCAATCAATCAACCAGCATTGTTACAACTTCGTCGCCATCGTCTTCAGCGTCAATCGCACTCGCATTGGTATCACTTTTGGTGGGATATTTCTCCCTTTTTGCAAGTTGGCGGAGTAAATCTGGCTTCATTTTCAAAAAATGGTAGAACTCTACGCATGAATATGGTATGCCAAATTGCATTTCACGGTAAGAATCGCTTTCAATGTGTCGACTCTCGCGAACTTTTGCGTGAAAGATGCATTTTCCTTTCGGTTCCGACTTTCTTTAGATTAACGAAAAACTGGTGTGAAAAAATTCACTAAGACTGACGTGCAGCAAATTCAACAAAAAGTGACGCACTGCTGATGATCGGTAGTCTTAAGTTCATGCGTCAATTGAACCTTTTAGGCTTTATGATCCAAATCTTTATGTAAAATTTGGTGGAGTGTTGTTCGTGATATGTCCAATTTCTAAGATCGACGTGGAATCGACAAACCTGGGTTTTCAGCCTCACTCCGAGCTGCAGAAGCAATATTCTCAGCTGTTCTTGCGCGATGGGCACGATTCTGGTTCTTTATATCATTAACTTGTTCCAATCAATTTCTGAACCAATTTAGCAATTGCTTGGCGAGAAGGTGTTTCACGTCGACCGAGTAAACTTTTAATTTTTCGAAGTTTATATCCGAATTTTGCTCAAAAATGTTGAAGGATAGTGCATCCCATCTTTTGGTTCCAATTCTCCGCAAGGCTGTCCAAAGGCTTTCGCAATCCGTTGTGTCGGGTCCACCAACACAGCATACCTCCAAAGGGGAATTATACATCCTGGGCTCTACCATCGTTGCATCGGTGGTAACCATCCCTGCCTGGGCTGTGTACCACATGCGCGAATACAGGGGAAAGTAAATCTCGTCACCAAAATGATTACATTTTATGTACAAAGTCAGAATTCGAATAAAGAAATGAATTAAATTAATTAAACTGTTTCAGCGAACTGTTCGCCATTTTTGAAGCGAATTTTAAAAACATCATTGATGTAATACTTTAAGCTTCGACCCCAAAGCTGTTACCGCAGCAACCGGAATTTTAAAAACTTTAATCCGCCGTCGAAGTGTATCGTTCCATGTTTATTATTGGCGTAGTTTTTACTTTTCATCTGTCGGGTGGCAGAATAGCACGCTATTCTAAATGGAAAATCCTAAAATTTGAAGATGTTTTTGTGAAAATGACAGTTTTGGTGTCCGAGAGGTCGAAATTAACGCTGAACATTTTAAAAACGGTGCTCAAACGGCAGAATGACTTGGCAACACTGGACGCGCACATTAATGATAGCAACGCGAACATGTACAATACCTAGTAGTAATGTGTATGGCTTACTCGTTGGCTGTGAAAGTGAATATAATATTCGCCTGCTGTTATCGTTCAGTCTAACAGTCTAAGGTTCGCCACGAATAAAATTTAAAATATTATATACTCGTACTTTAGGAATTTTGTATGAAAAAAATGATTTAGAAAATTTTCGCGGGATAGGTTTTCGCGAGCTGAAAAAAAGTAGTATCCCGCGAAAAAAAAGGATGGATTACAGCATAATATATGCCTGTTGATAAGTTGTTCAAAATTTCAAAAACTCGAGCAAAAATGTTATATGTTTGTTAGAAGCCTTTTCTTGCTTTCAATCAACATCTTGGTAAAATTGGTCACAAACCCCTGAGGCACACTTAAAGAGACAGATATGAGTCTCTAGGATTACTTACTTATTACTACACTTTGAAGTCAATTTGATAAGGAACTTCTAACAAGACTGACTGCCTTGGAAAGATTAATGCAGTAGGGTTGGCTTTATCAAAAGCCTTCGAATAGAATATATACATCTCTGCCCCAGTTACACCTATCAATTCTCCGGGTCTTCCTCCAACATCCGTCAATTTAGTTGTGGTAAAGAAGCCCGTTCGAAAATCTATTTTCATCTCGAGGCTGTCTTCTGCTACCACTGTGGATGACGTATTGAATTTCATCAGAAGTAAAATTTTCTCGCCTGAGCCTGTCATCAAATGCTTCAAATTTAGCTTCAATGTTCCTCGGGAAATAGCATCCTTTAAGCTATTTCCACCGGATGGCTTCTTCGACCTGCTGCTCTCTAAGGATTTCTGGCCTGATGGGACACTGGTTCATGAATTTGTTCCGAAGGAAAGAAACGCTTCGCTGAATTTTCCTTCTATGCCTGCTGCTATGCCTACTTCTGTTTTGTCAGCTGCTCATCCAAAAAACGATTAGTTCTTCCTAATACGGGATTCAAAGTCTCTGATGTTGCTGCTGTTCCACCTCAACTGTCATCGTCTTCATCATCACCTAAATCACCTTGTCTTAATGAAAGTAATCTGTATTTATTTTACCAAAATGTCGGTGGTTGTAAGTCCAAACTTAAATTTATTTACTTATTTTTTTATTCTTGCTTATATGACATTGTTATTTTAACCGAGACTTGGTTAACTGATAATCAATTAACTACTGAATTGTTTAATGCTAATAATTACACTGTATTTAGGAAAGATCGTAACTTACCTTTGTCAGGTAAAGATACTGGTGGTGGAGTGTTGATTGCAATTCGTTCTTCCTTATCATGCAGATTGATCGAATTGAAATCAGACTCTTCATCTTTAGTTTCTGATGTAGATGTTGATCAATTATTAGTCAGTATAAAGTTAGATGGTGAATTAGAATTAATTTTAATGGTTAGCTACATTCCACCTAAGAGCTCACTTCAACTTTATGATTTACATCTAAACAACTGTGGTTTCATTTTAGATAACCTTAATTGCTCTCAGTATGTTTTATGTATCGGTGACTTTAATTTAGGTGACATCAATTGGATTTTTGATTCAGACGATAAATGCCTAATTCCTTTTAATGTTACTACTCAAGTTGAAGCATCCGTAATTGATTTTTTCAGTCATTATGATCTTATTCAAGTCAATAATCATCGCAATAACCTCAATCGTTTACTTGAACTAGTGTTTGTTGATATGGAATTTAATATTAGTGTCGATCCATCTAATTTCCCTATCATTAAAAACTCTCTCCACCATCTTGCTTTAGATGCTAAAATTAGTTTCTTTAGTTACTTAAAACATAAAACGTCAACAAATTATACTATTTATAATTACAAAAATGCTAACTTTGATGCAATGTGTGAATACTTGTCTTCTGTGCCATGGGATACCATTTTGGGTTCCTCTTGTTTAAATAGCGTTTATGAATCCTTTCTTTTCTTTTTAAATTCCGCGATTAGTCAATTTGTACATAAAAGGAGTATTAGATGTAACTCCAATCCTATATGGTTCAACAAAAGGCTATCTAATCTAAAGAATAAAAAAAATAAGGCTTATAAACTTTATAGGAATAACAGGGAGAATTTAGAGTTTCGTGATTGTTACTTAGCTCGTCAGAGAGAATTTGATTCGCTCAATAAATTCTTATATCGTGACTACCTTTTTTCAGCTGAACCAAGATTAAAAAGCGACAGCAAATATTTTTGAAGCTATAGAAAAAGCAAGCGTAAGACTAATGGATATCCAAATTGTATGAGCTACTCAGGAGCAACTACTAGTGATGTATCCACAACTTGTAATATGTTTGCCACCCACTTTAAATCTGTTTATTCAACCGTTTCTCCTTCTTCCGAAGACTTGCCGAATGTGTCTGAAATCATTGATTTAGGTTCACTTAATGTTGATGTCATGGAGCTGGAGAAGGCGCTATCATTATTAGACTGCAATAAAAAAGAGGGACCGGATGGTATTCCACCCTTACTGCTTAAGAGTTGTGCTAGCGCAATAGCTAAGCCGTTAACTCATATTTTCCATATGTCTCTTTCTAATGGCGACTTCTTAAACGAGTGGAAAGTATCCTTTATATCACCAATTTTCAAATCTGACTCCAAACAAGATGTTACAAATTATAGACCTGTCTGTAAAATTTCAACTATTCCTAAGTTATTCGAAAAAAATATTTATAATAAACTTTATTTCCTCGTTAAAGAGTACATTTCCGTTTATCAACATGGGTTTGTCTCCGGTAAATCCCCTACTACAAACTTGTCTATTCTGACAAACTTCATAATCACAGGTTTTGTAAAAAGGTTGCAGACCGATATTATCTTTACGGACTTTGCCAAGGCCTTTGATAGGGTGAACCATACGGTCTTGCTGCATAAGTTAACTTGTATGGGTTTTCATTCTAATATTTTGAAATGGATTTGGTCTTACTTGACCAACAGAATACAATATGTGAAAATCGATCAGTGCCTGTCGACTCTTATTACTATTACATCTGGCGTTCCCCAAGGCAGTCATTTAGGACCTTTACTTTTTCTACTTTTTATCAATGATATCCCTCTAATTTTTAAACATTCACTCTGCCTTCTGTTTGCTCATGACTTAAAGCTATATCGTTTGGTAGCTTCCGTACGCGATTGTGTACTTCTTAACGAGGACTTAACGAGACTAGTTGATTGGTGCAATATTAACTTTCTGCATCTGAACATAGCAAAATGCGAATCATTTTCTTGTTATAGACATCCTATTATATTTAACTATAGCATTCACAATATATGCCTCGACAGAGTGGATCGTAAAAAAGATCTTGGTGTAATTTTAGATACAAAGCTCACGTTCTCACTCCACATCGATTATGTAATAAGCAAAGCAAATTCTATGCTTGGCTTTATCAAAAGAAATGCAAGTGAGTTGTCTGATTCCTACTCATTGAAATCGCTGTTTATATCTCTGGTTAGATCTGTTTTGGAGTACTATAGCTCTGTGTGGTGCCCATATTATATTGTTGCATCAGAAAGGATAGAAAGGATTCAAAGAAAGTTCAGCAGATATGTTATTTATAAATTATACTGGCCTATTGAGATGCCTGCCTATAATGCTAGGTGTTTATTACTTGGACTAGTGTCTCTTGAGAAAAGACGTAAATACTTTTCCATTATGTTTATCCGTGATCTTTTAACCTATCATATTAAATGCCCTCCGTTACTCCAACTTATTGATTTGCATTTTCCATCTAGAATGTTGCGTGAACAGTTATTATTCTACGAGCAACTTCCATTCCAATGAACCATTGTTGCGTTGCATCAGAGAAGCTAATTCAATTTGTTCTGAAGTAGACTTTTTCGATAATTGTATGCGTGATACTTTCAAATCTAGAACTCTTTGTTTGCTTGCCAATCAATCAGTATAAGCTAGTTCTCATTAACTTTTTATATGTATTTATTTGTTGTTTTATTCTTTACTGATAATATCCTTTTGTTTATATTAATTAAAGGAGTTAATGTACATATGGTATTTAGTTGTGTTATAATTTTTTTTATACTTATACATAGTCTATAAGAGATATATGTACTCTGATTGATGAATAAATGAATAAATGAATAATAATAGATAGACAGTACAGTGAGAAAGCCTTTATCAAAATTGCACTTCATGTCACCTAAAATGTTAACCATGGCGGTTGAACAGAAGTGTCCAGACTCCAATCGGTCTAGTAATAGATTTATTTGCAAGTGACTTTTAATTTGCCTGGCTAATATTGTACGAAAAAAATTGACAAATATATGCAAATAACCTTAGCCTTTAGTTTTTTGTATTAATTATTAATTATTATTATTATTATAATTATTATTATTAGCTTAATACAAGCAGTTAGGAACTTACATATATCTAATTTGTATCATGTTTACATAAAAACTAGTTTAAATCTACATATATCAAGGCAGTGGGTGTCATAACGCCAAATAGTCCGGATAGATAGTACTAGTACTGAAGGTCACAGGAAAATCACAACTTGTTTGAATTCGTCCAAGAATAATTTCTAAGAAGTATATTGAGATTTGAAGGACGGTCGATGTGATTATGGAGAGCTAATTTCGCTCAAATTGCTAATCATACCTTGTAAGCAGCGTTGCAGCGACAGTTTCAAGAAATGTATTCAACTTTTGTTTTTTCCAAAAGAAGCTAGACTAGCAGAATTACAATCCGCGAAAAAACTTTCGGTGTTTTCTAGGATTCGAACATGGAACCTTACGCGCAGTGATCCGGCACACTAACCACAGCGCCACCGGCGCCCACTTGTTTTCCAAGGTAATTTAAGAACATCCTTTTGAAAATAGCCTAAAGGTATAGTATCCGGAAAGTTTCCACATGCTGGTTTGGTTTGTTCCCTGTAGAGGGTAAGTTTGTCGCCCCTTTGTGTTACCCTTTTCTTATATACTAGGATTAGATGGTTATTTAATTTGGGGGATATGGGGATATGCAAAGTGGAATAATAAAGAGAAAAACGCATTATACTGTAGAGTGGCTACGAAGCACTTTGTTTGGCAAACTCCAAAACATCTGAAACGCTTAAGGTTTGCTTAAATTTCCGATCTCAGTAGTGGGTGCCTTGTAACTTGAGCCGAGAAATGGGTAACCAACCATTTTGGAGGATCTTGGCGCCAGCAAACGAGAGAGGGGGTAAAAATGTTTTCTTACTAGACCACTTCTTCTCGTTCCAGTTGGCAGCGGACGAATTCCCTAGATAGAGTCAACGATGACGTCTACAGTGTCAGTTAGGTTGAACTTAGTGAGCATCTTGCGCGAGCTGCTTTGACATATTCGGATCACAGGTCAGTAAGGAATTTCCAATGTTAGTTAGGAACTTGAATTGTAGATGGTGGCGGAAGAGCCCCTTAGTGGGCCAATGGCAGCACTCACGGTCCCGCGTCCTAGCGTATAACAAAAGGAACTGGCCTTCATGTTGGGGGCTGTACCACCGGGATAACTTCCCTACCACGTAAAAAAAACACTTGTTCAGAAACAGCCATAAGCCTCGGAAAAGGAAGATTCAACTGTTGACGACCCCAGCAAACGAAATTAGTACAACAACCTTCGAATCTGTACCTAGAATGCTTAGACTTTTAACAGACAACGCGCAGCCAAACAATTAGCAAAAGCCCTGGACTGCTATGAAGCAGATATAACCGCCATCCAGAAAGTGCGATAGGATGGGCTTGGTAAAAAGAGAATGAAAAAGGGTGACATGTACTACGGTGATTGCTACAGAGACAACAAGCAGCGCTTGTTCGGATGCGGCATACGTGGCAGACTTGACAAGAAGTCTTAAGCTTCCGGCATGTGGATTAAGGCTAAATTTGCTAACATAAGTCTGATATGTGCTCATGGCCCACGAAACAAAAAATCCCTGGCGCCAAAGACTATTTCTACGAGCTCCTCGACAAAAGATAGGAGCAATGTCCTAAATACGATATTAAAATTGTATTGGGCGATGTTAACGCCAAAATTGAAAAGTAGGACGTCTTTGGTAGGGCAGTCGGTAAACATAGCCTACACGACACCATATCTGACAACGGCCTAAGGCTAATTGATTTCGGTGTGAAGCGAAACGTCACCATAGCAAGCACATAGTTTCCTCATATCAATATTCACAAGCAGACCTGGCGGTCCAATGATTGTGTAGCGATCAACCAAATTGATCACATTGCGATCGGTGCAAGACATGCCTCTGGATGTCCGGACCTTCCGAGCGGCCAACATAGACTCAGATCATTACCTTGTTGTAGCCAAGGTACTAATACGGATATCCCAAACTGAGCAACAAAGCAGAATCACTGTGCGAAAACATCAGGTCGAGAAGCTACAATCGCAAAAGATCGCCAGACTCTTCGCTGAAGGCGTATCCAGAAATTCCTCAATCAACAGCATGCCGGCAGCATCAAGTGCCGAAGACCAGTGGCAACGCTGCCACCATGCCATCAGAAATCTTGCAATTGATATGCTGGGTTTCGCCCGATCAACACCGCGAAACCTCTGGTTTGACAAAGAATGCCGGCAAGTGTATGCAGTAAAACAGAGGCATACAGAGCGGCGCTGCGAAGGAAGACGAGAGCTGCTTGTGAGCTCTACCAGCAAAAGAGATGAGAAGAACATCGGCTTCTCCAAAAGAGGAAGAAAGAGCATAAGAAGCATGCGATTAAAAATATTGAGAGCTTATACTCCAGGAACAATGTAGGTAAGTTTTACCAAAAGGTAAAAAGAACGTATCAGAGGAGCAAAACCCATCAAGAAACCTATAGAGATGAAAATGGAAACCTCGTAGAAGAATCCCAGTTGGTACTGAGAATATAGAAAAACTACTTCTGCAAACTGTATAGCGACGACGAAGACCAGCATTTCGCTGACAGAAATACTCGTATCTAAGCTGAAACCTAACAGGGCTGCTGGACCTGACGGCTTACCGAGAGAGAGCATACACCAACTCATCCCTAAGAGTTGGTCAGACGAATGTATACCTGATGAATGGAATCTCAGCATCGTTTGCCCGATCCACAATAAACGAGACTTCTTATATTTTATTATTATTATATTATATGAACGTCTAAAATCGATCACTTTAAGCCTGATGGACCCCTATCAGTGTGGCTTCAGGCCAGGAAAGTCCAATATCGATCAAATCTTCACACTTCGGCAGATCCTGGAGCAAACCCAAGATGTCTAAATCGATACTTATTATCTCTTTATCGATTTCAAGGTCGCCTATGACAGCATCTATAGAGAAGAGCTATATAGAGATAAGTCCTTGCCAAACTTGTCCATCATCAAGTTGTACAGCGACATCGACCTAGTCAAAAAACTGCGATTTGGACGTTCAAATCTTAAAATTTGCCTTACAGGTTATATTCCCCATATATAAGTTTTATCATCATGTTTACTAACATTACATTCACAATCTACAGATACGTAGATTTCCTGATAAAACATATAGAATTTCCCATTTTATAATTCAATATCCTTCTAAGTCACATGGCCAATTGTTTAAATTGGTGCGGATAACGATTAACCACCCACGCGCCATTAACATATTTACTGTTCGTTAATGATGGAAATAAGATTTGTACACCACGATAAAAAGGTATAAAAATAGAAAATTACTTAATTCATGTGTACTTGTATAGTATACAAAGCATTTAAACGAGAACGGAATTGCAAGTACTACGTGTGAATCTCGAGGGTTTGATTGAGGTTTTGTCACACGCTTATTTGTCAAGTACTCGAGTCCATTTTAAAGGTATACTCTCAACTGTTATCACTAATTCATTATTTTTGAAATACTTTATCGATTCTAAATCAGTAGTGATAAATTTTAATTTACGAATTTTGCAAAAGTATGTTAATCTCAATCTGCTCGGGAAGTGGAGAACAATTTGTCGGCCTATGATAAGCACTTTTTTGAGTGATTGGCTAAATTATAAGTACCTACAAGGTTTGGGAACACACCTGCAAGGCGTAAAGGTGAATTGCTATCTTAATTGATTGTATGCAAGTAAAGCGAATATCTCATAGATTATGATCAATACGTTTCAAGACTACTCATAAAATTTGTAAGTTTCTTAAATTACCCTAGGGCTCCTAACTTTTTGGATACTCGGGTGCTCTAAACCCAGTTTTCACATTTGTGTAGATGAATACTCGAACATGGATTCAAGAAACCGGATGTTTGCTTGTTTTGCATATTACTTATGATTTGTATACTATATACTGTACTTACATGTCTTGGGTGTATTTGAAATTTTTGCAATGTTTGGGTATGGTGATGATAAAGTTCGTATATACATAGGTGTCTTACATGTTGAATTTGGACCTTTTATATAGTCGAACGACGATCAAAAAAATGTACGAGTTATCTAGAGTATCGCATTGGACATAAACATGAAAAAAAAAGATAAATCAAAACACTTTTTGCGGATACTAAATTTTTCAGGCGATTTCCCTGTCATGTCAATGCAAAACAAAACGCGCCATAAATACTTTTTTGGGGGCAGAAATCGAGTTTATTAAAAAAAAGTATATCTGCGTTGAAAACAAAGGATACAAAAGTACATGAATTTCATCGGAAAATTTGTGTGTAACATCAGAGTTTATGTTCAAAAAAGAATTGAAAATAAAAATCGAAAGAATTTATCGACTTTCATTCGCATCAACTGACATTAGATGCGTTTTGGTGAGAATAATGCAAAGCCAAGTGAAAGCTTCTCCACGAAACGATCCCAAGTCAATCTGGTTTAAAACTTTTTTTATTGTTTGAAGATTGGTAATTGAATTGAAATTGAATTAAAAAGCATGAAAAAGATGTGCTTAAATTTGTAAGATACTACTGAATCATTCAACTTGAATGAAAAAGCTCTTTTCAGCGCCCTCTGAAATGGAGTAGCACAAACTAAACATCCCAACTCAGTTTTGACTGAGAAAAAAGCTAAAGTGCTTCCTAGTCACTTAATGTTACTGTATTCCGTCTTAAATCTTACTTCACTGAGAAGCGACGTCTTACCAAAACGCATCTATTAGTCGTGTTTTATTATCACCCATGATCCATATCAGATCACACGATGGAAATAAAACGATCTGGATCTGGATCAATGAACAATTTACGTTGTGTCTTGTGGTGTGGTTATGGTTTCCTCATCTAACGCCTTTCAGAATATGGCTTATTGTGTGCCGAAATTGTGCTTGCCTATTGCTATATCCATCCAAAATAACATTTATTTCATCTGGCGTATGATATTGTACTTCTCCTGGCTCGCAATTTTTCGTAGCAGCTCCGGTTGAATTTTGACAAAATTAGCTAGGAAAATTTCACATGACAGAAGTCGTTTATAGTGAATGGATGCGTTTGATGCAAGCAATACGCACGGTTGGAGTTCTGTGTTTTATATACATTTTTTCCCTTGATTTCGGGCCAAAAGGAATAAAGGAGTAAAATCAAAAAGGATCTGAATCTGAAAAAAAAGAAGTATCCTTTATAGTAAAGTATAGTTGGCAGGACAATGCTCATGGACAGCTTGTGGATAACGACAGAATTCTGCATAGGTGGCGACAACATTGTGAAGGACTTTTGAATGCTATGCTTTCAAAGAGCCACGCCTAACTCTGAAGAAATATCCGATATTACAGTCGAAGAAGTTAGCGAGGTAGTCAAATACTCCAAAAAACGAAAAGCGGTTGGGCCAGATGAGATGCCCTCTGAGTTCTGGAAAAAGACGGGTTGAGATGGCTCAGAATTCTTATCTCCGAACTTATGAGAGGTGATCCAATACAGAATCAATGGAGGGAAAGTCACCTTCTTCTCGTCTACAAAGGGAATGATGATACACGAAACTGTGATAATTACCATTCGATCAAGCTGATGTCACTTACTATGGAGATCGTTAACCTGGTATTAGGTGGCCGTAATGGTAAGTTAACCACAGATGCAGTCCAAAGTATAAGGATTATAATGGAAAAATATCGTGATCCCTTAAAGAATTTGCATGTTGTATTGCTTACTTACTTAGGTGGCGCTACAGTTCGGGGTGAACCTGGGCCTCAACCAACAAGCCTCTCCATTTAGCTCGGTCTTTAGCTAGTTGTCTCCAGTTGCGCACTCCAAATTGGTCGAGGTCCCCTACGGCCACCTACGGCGATGATTTCCTCTACTGCGTCGTCCGTCGGGGTTAGATTCGAAGACTCTGCGGGCCGGAGCGTTGGTGTCCATTCGCTCTACATGTCCTAGCCATCTCAGACCTCCAATACGCAGTTTTTTGACTAAGTCGATGTCGCTGTACAGCTCGTATAGTTCGTGATTGAATCTTCTCCTCCAAAACCCGTCAAAGCAAACGGGCCCGAAAATCTTACGAAGAATTTTTCTCTCGAAGAGACCAAGGATATCTTCATCCTCTTTTAATAAAGTCCATGTTTCAGTGCCGTAAAGCAGGACTGGGATAATCAAGGTCTTATATAGAGTCTCCTTAGTTGTTTGAGATAGGGCTTTACTGTTGAATTGCCTTATAAGCCCAATAAACAGCGATCGGCAAGAGTTATTCTTCGATTGATTTCTGCACTGATTTTGTTTGTAGAATTTATAGCAGAGCCAAGGTAGACAAAGACAAAGTCCCTTACTACCTCGAAGTTATAGCTGCCCACAGTGACGTTTTGTTCAATTTGTCGGTGTTGGCTTTCCCTTCTTGTTGACAGCATATACTTGGTTTTGCCCTCGTTTATCGCTAAACCCATTTTGGCCGCTTCCGCCTCAATGCTTGCAAACGCACCGGTGACAGCCCGCTGAGTTCTTCCGATAATGTCTATATCATCGGCGTATGCAAGCAGTTGTACAGACTTGTTGTATTGGTTGACTTTAAAAAAGCATTCGACAGACAACCCCGAGATTTGATATCCGTGGTACTACGACTTCGAGGGATTCCAGAAACGAATTATATGTACAGGTGTACATGTACGAAGGAGCAAAGACAAGAGTAAGATGCCTCGCCGGATTAACAGAAAAGTTCCCAATCAAAGTCGGAGTGCACCAGGGAAGTGTCTTAAATTCTTGGCTCTTTATTGTAATCCTTGACTATCTTCTTGAAGGTAAAGTGACGAACCCCAAAGTATAATAGTTATTCTTTGCTGACGTCTTTGGACGTCCCTGCAACAAGTACTTGAAGTATGGATGGATGTCAAGTGCGAAAAGTTAAAAAATCTGGGATCTATGATCAATAGCGAAGCAACATGTGATGACAAAATCAATCGCCGCGTAAGTGCATGGTGGATAAAGTGGTGGGAAAATTCCGCTATCTTCTATGATCGAAAAATTCCCCCTAAGTTGAAAGGAAGTTGTGCGTCCAGATGTCACATACGGTTCACAATATTGTACAATGTTCAAATGCAGTGAAGTAGGAGGGTCATGATACCTTGTTTTTAGGTCATAATCTCGCCGAAATAGGAAGAAGAAAAATAAGCTAAAGGCCCCCCCAATAAAAAAATTATACATATAAAGCACCCGATTAGTGCGCATCTCGCTAGTCGGATGTTCCGCTGCGTGAGATACCATAACTGATCTACATCTCACCATCCAGCACCATGCCATAAAATTGGCTGTACTATTAATTTCTACAAAGATAATTTTGTTCCCCCAAGTGAGAAATTTCGGGCCCAATATCTGTCATTTGTGGAGTCTAGGTCTAGGTCTAGGATTTTCCAAGAATCTGATGGACCTCTAAACTTTAATAACATAATCCCCGCTGATTGTGAATATTATTGCAGGTATTATTAATTACTTCGGGATTTTCATCCTCTGTATTTTTTGGTGAGACTTTGCAGTGGAATGCTGGAAAAATTGCAAAGGATAGCGCAGCACGGAGCAGAATACATACTGTGTTACTATGACTGTCTAGCCAGACAAGCCATCGTTACTGTTATAATATTTACATTAGCTCATCCAAAGAGACGGAAATATCACCACTCATCATCACGGCATTACGGATGAAGTCCAACATATTACTATCACCGTCACATGCATATGATTGGTGATGGCTAAAATCAGTTAAGCCATATGTTTAATAAAGAATTCATAAAATTCATGTATAATAACTATTGATCTCGATCAGTTATTAAATCCTTCGCATTCAGCAATATGAGATCGAAGGCAGTGAAAGACTGCCACGTATTTCTTAACGATTTATCTGGACAATACAACCCGTTCCTGAGTACAATTTGAGTGTGACGAATTGCGAAGATGACGAACTTACCACTTACTTAGTTCGGTACCAATAGCTTGAAATTAGCACACATCGCTGTACGTCAATTACCGCTAGACTACTTTGGACTTCTGACACATAGATAGAAAAGGAAGGAACACTCTCTAACTAGCTCAATGTTATCACCAAATTGGTAGTCACGCTTAAAGGCTGGGAATCCCCTATCATGAGTTATTGCAGAAGCTGCAGAGATGAAAAAGAGGAAAAAAAACATTGCAAATTTCCTTTGCACGTTTACTGCGCTCGCGAACGTTAGAAAGGCTGCATTAAGTGAATATCTCTTCAATGATATAAGTGATCTCAGCAATACGTTCACGGCTAAGCTAAACACTTTCATAATAAGAAACCATCACTAAGTTGCAGTACAATGGACCTTTCTCTGATCAAAGTGCATCCCACCAGGAGCCACTCCTGTCTAACTAACCAACCAACCCAATCTCGATCAATCATATCTGGACGGCTCCATTGCAAAAATTAGCTTATAGAGAAGCTACCACAAGATTTTGTGAAGATTTGTGAAATTATGAAAAATTCACTTTTGAGTCCTCAAGCGTAATATTGATATATTCACTCAATTCTTTATGCTACACTGTAGAAAAGTTGAAACGTTGATAGGGCGCAGATATGCTATTCAACTAAATGTTTTCCTTACATTGACTCAGTTTGGAATACCCTGAGAATTTATACGCACATGCATGTGCAATGAATGCACTACAATTCTTACGACCAAGTACAAATAGGAGATGAGAAATCTTAGGATTTTGAGAAAAAGATTTGCAACCATACTGACTTAAGTCAGGATAAGTAACTTCCTTCCAAAACTCCAGAATAGTAATTTATAATGTCTTTCCCAATGCTCTTTCTTACTTCCAGGTTTTCCACTTAAATCTCTTGTAGGCCTATGAGAGCCGATAACTTTCTGTTGCTCTCATTCAAAATTTGTTCAAAATTTTAATTTGTAACCTCTTCATTGTAAAATTGCTCTAATTGAATCTTTTCAAAAATGTTTATGTGATGTGTTTTCTTAGAGCTAAGTGTGTCGGAGAGTTGCTTTTCGCCTTAGCATTTTTAATTAAGCTATGGGTTATTTTGATATTGGACTAGCGAAAAAGAAGAAAGAGTCTGCCTACTTTTACTCTGTTTATGAAAGTATGCAAAATTCAACTGAAAATTAAGGCACTCAGATGTTTAGAGTTTGCGCTGAGCAACCTTTCAGCTATAATAGGTCTATATCACCGTTTGGTTTTTATCTACTCCCGTCATTCAAACCGGTATGTATGAGGTTTTATAGCCATTTTATTTCCACTATCTACTTGATAGCAAAATGACAAGTTATAAGTATAGAAGAGCGATATGAAGTACTTACCAGTGATTGTTATTAAATATGCCACCATATAAGATATCCCACCAATCCATACCACAGACATGGCAAAAGTCACAAATCGCCACTTTGGATGCCGTCGACTATCAGGCATTGTACTCCACAACAAAAATGTCATAGGCCACCTTATAAGATACACCAAGGTATAGGCACCCCTTCGATTCCATGGATCGTCAGCATAGTCTAAAAACGATTTGATTGCACATCAACTTCATAAATGATATCACAATTTACTTACCACTATCATCACTGCCACAAGTATCTATACTGTCTGTGATTGATGACTTTTTATCATGTATTTCGGGTGCGAATTCGTCCGCATCCAGGGATAAATTTGACCGTAGAACCTTTTGAGATGGTCCTCCACCCAGCAGTGGAGTGATTTCATTTACTTGACGAAAGGGACGAACTCGTGATTTTCTTCTAACTGTCGAAATCAATTTTCGTGCTTTGCGGGCCATTGCGTCGTTCCAGTACATTGCTGAATTTTATCACGTTAGATGCACTTTTACTGCAGTATTTTATATCTCACCTGTTATATAAAAAAAGTATGCCAAGACCAAAAACAATGCCTCATACCACATCACAATACCATCGTGCAGGGTAGCAATCAAACTCAATACCGCTATGCAGTACATCAAGCAGTCTCGAGTGACTGGCCACCAGTCCAAGCGGATCATCTATCAGGGAAGGAAGATTTGTAATGAACTGTATAGCTATAAAATTCCTGTTTGTTAAACCTGTCCCGCAAAAAGGCCACAACAAGCCGGTACAGCTAGTATATTGAATACAGCTGAACCCACTATAGTCCCAACGCCAATATCACCTTTTGTTACAAAAGTTCCCACACAATTTATAAACAGCTCCGGGCTTGAGGTAGCAGCAGCCATGAAAGTTGCACCGACTACATCTTCTTGCATTTTTAATTCTTAAAAGATACAAAATTGAACGACGAGATACAAAGTTTCAACCTCTAAAGCCAACTTACTTAAGCACATCTGTTCAATGGCAGGCACAAAGTAATCGTCACAAATTACTGCGAGGGCCCAAAAACAGTAGCAAGCCAATAGGATATGGATCAAGATCCAGCCATGTTTGCGTTGAGATCTAGTAAAACCGTCAGAAGGGAATTCATTGATTGCAGGTGGAGTACAGTTTTGAGGGATTGGAATAGATTCTGTGGTTGTGACAATAAATGTCTCATCGTCATCGATCGTATATTTCTTAAGAAACGATTCAAGAGTTAGCGGCTCAAATGGTTCAGGAACTGATGTAATTAAGATGTCAATTGGGTCGCTAAGGAGCTTCCGACCATTTCGGGTTACTGCAGCTAAAACAAAGAAAGAAATTGTATATTAAGTTTTCTGATATACCTACATAGAAAAGGAAATAATTAAAATAGATAGGTAAAGAAACGGTCGTACATATATAAGTGGTCAGGAATAACAGATGCGTCGATTAAACGGGAATTTATCAAAATCACTTGCAGACACAAAACCCGCCCCAAAATCTGGGTGGCAACTGACAACTACTTACAAGCAATCTCTAACCAAATCGGACATTTCGCCATTAGTTGCCGTCTAAGAAGTAGTATCTTGGACATCTTTAACAGAGAAAGAGAAGATATGAGATGGCATGAGATTATCATCTTATAATAGCTACTGTTGTTCAGCTACGCACTGTTATACCATATTTCGAAAATTCCACAAAAACACAAGAAAGTTCATGAACAATATCGAAGGATTAAATGATCCCCAGTACACCATCATTCATTGACGTGCTGTGAAAACAGTTTTTACATCTGATCCTAAAAAAAATTGTGAGTCGGTCGCAGGGAAGACATAGTACGTGGCTTTCTAAGAATACTTGGGGAGAGATGCATGAAAATGAGAGAAGTACGGCGTAGTATGCGACGTGACAAGCGCAACTACATAATTCGCACTGGACCTCCTAGTAAATCAGAAATAACAGCAGCAATCAATTCCCTCAAGAAGAACAAAGCGGTGGATATTGATGGCATCCCTGTCGACCTATTTCAAACGGCGCCAAGCACATCCAGTTTCCTACGGAAAATTAACAATTTGCACAATAGTGGAAAATAGGGATGATTGTCAAGCTTCTGAAAAAGGAAAATCTGCGGTACATCTCCCCGTGCAGGGACGGGTTAAGAATATCACTGCAACAAAAAAAACAGCAAGAAATAATCAAAAGTCGACTAAGGGGACAAACGAGTACGCCTGCCTGGCTCTGCTCTAGACGCTTTGCTGAACTTACCTCCCCTTGATACTTATATCATGGGTTGCACTATCAAAGCCATCCATCGTCTTAGGCGGGGCGGTTTTTTGGTATACTCCACACTGGAACTTTGATGAACTTGAGCGACACTTATCTTACGACTCCTGTCTTATGGATATGCCGTCTGATACAATGACACCAGAACTCCAGCTGATGCGCAAATTCAGAGTCGACTTTCTCTGTGTCCAGGACTGGCTTCGGTCAGAGTCTGAGCCGGGAATGGAATGTAGTCGTATTTTCACGGATGGTTCCAAAACTAGTCAACGGTCTGACGCTGGGGTCTTCGTGGAAGTCGACAACATTAGACTTCACTTCTCGTTAGGCAAATATGCGTCTGTTTTCTAAGCGGAAACTTATGCAATCTTAATGGCCATGAACTATGTTGTGAAGAAAATCCCTATCTACTCTAATAGGAGTCATTACGGGCCATAATACCATGCGGTACCACATGAAAAAACTACGTGTGACTAACGAAGACCTTTGTAGAGGCTTCGGCGACGAGGAGGCTCAGAAGGACACCGCCCACTTTCCCTGTCATTACCCAGGCCTCTATCATTTAAGAAATAAGATCCTTGGACAACACTTCTTTGAGGATCTAGAAGAGTTGTCCAACAGACCAATAAATGACATCGCAAACTTCATCAAATCCTCTGGACGGTTTGTATTTAGGGCACAGTAAGTACTAAGTTCTTTCTTTAGGATATTTACAAAGACGGTATTTTTCCACGAGGAAGGGATTCTCTTTTCTATCTCCTTTCCCCTCATGGGTATCACAATGGGTCTATACTGACCTGAGTGTCCACACCACAGTTTTTTTTTTTTTTTCTATCCCCTACACCAGCCCACTTACCTAACCTAACCTATGTTGTGAAGAACAGGTGGAAGGGACGTTGCATTTGTGTCTATAGTGACAGTCAGGTTGCACTTAAGGCCTTGCTTAACCCTTTAACCACTTCCAAAATAGTTCGTGAAACCAAAAACTCTTTGAACTCGGTCGCAAGGCTGAATTCTCTGTCTCTTATCTGGGTCCCAGGTCACACTGGGATCTTGGGGAACGAGATCTCTGATGAGATTGCTAGACAAGGCTCAAAGGAGGCTTTCTCAGGTCCAGAACTCGCGTTGGGTCTTCCAGCGTCCTCGGTTAGGGTTTCCATTGACGATTGGGTCTCTCACGAGCACAATTGTGTGTGACATGACTCTCCAGGATGCAGGTTGACTAAACGCATGCTCCCGGACGTCTGTAAGAAATCAGCGACATTCTTGCTGACCCTCAGCAGAAAAGACTGTAGACAACTTATCGGCGTCTTGACAGGCCACTTCGCTTTTGCGAAGCACCTTAACGTGTTAGGCTTAAGTGACACTACAATCTGTGACGCTTGTGGAGAGAGCGACGACACCGGGGAACATTATCTCTGTGACTGTCCGGCCTTTGCTCGTATCAGGTGGCAGATCTTCGGTGCGGATGTGGTGAGTGCTGGTACTGTAAGCTCCTCATCACTGAAGTGCTTGCTTGGCTTTCTTTGAAAGTCAAGGAAATTCCAATAAAATGGGTAAATCAGTGTTTGCTCTCTGGCAGTACAATGGACCAGTTGTGTCTGAGTGCTCCAGTCGAGCGTTTCCTATCCCGAAAAAAAAAACAAAAAGGGGGCAAACCAGGTCTAGGCAATATAATACACAAGTGAGCCCAGCGACAAATACACTACCTTAAAAACTCTCTCACAAGTGTGCATACGAGTCCGTGGGTTGACACGACTGGAAATCACCGCTGTCATAGAAGAAACACCATCGCAATAATATTGCAAAACTGTATCATTATGGAACTACTGCTGCACATGGTACTGATCCTGGACCGAGCAGAAATCTTCGGGTCAGAGCTATACGGATTCCGAGGGCTAGCAAAGTAATGAAACAATTTGGACCAAATTTGAGGGTCGTGAGTTGGAACGTTGGAACTATCGTTAGCTCCTTTCAAGATGATGGTATGAATGATAACTTGCGCGTACTAATTAATATTTTTTGTAATCAGCGCCAGGGGTTGCGTGTGTGTCATATTAATGCACTAAGTCTTTTTAAGAAAATTGATGAGTTTAGAGGCCTGTTTGCTGGTTCTAATGTTGATGTAGTATGTGTCACTGAATCATGGTTTAAACCCGGAGTAATGGATGAAACCTACGCTCTTCATGGCTACAGAATTTTCAGAGGGGATAGGTACAATAGAATTGGAGGAGCTGTTGCAATTTATATTCGTAATAGTTTAGCCACTAAATTTTTGATAACTCACCCCCTGATAGTGCGCTTCAGTATTGTTTTGTCGAAGTTGTTTGTGAATGGAAAAAGTGTCTCGTTGGTGTCGTTTATAGACCAAATAGCTACCTCGATTTAACTCCCATTTTCAACCTATTAGAAAATTTCTCCCCAAACTATTGGAAAACTATAGTATGTGGTGATTTTAATTGCAACATATTGGATAATGAGGGCTCTGCGTCATTTGTTTAATCTATGAAAACTTTTGGTTTGGACATTGTAAACACGACTGTCCCAACACATTTCACTCAAACTAGCACTCTTTTGGATTTGTTCCTCTCCAACGACTGTGATAATGTTTTCTATAGTCAAGTTTCAGCACCTGCGTTCTCCAAACATGACCTAATTTTCGCTACTTTTACCATTCATCCATATAAACTACAATCGAAATACGCGTACCGAGACTTTAGAAATCTCGATTCTGATGTTCTGGAGCTTTACAACGACACCCAAGCTGATAACCTTCAACAAATTGTACAGGAGTTATACAATACGAATGTGCCGCTCAGAACTAAAATTGCTACGTATCCTCATAAGTCATGGTTTACACCAGAAATGATTGCCCTAAGAAACAATCGTGATACAGCCTATAAGAAGTGGAAAAGATTTAAGCTCCAAGAATTTTATAACAGCTTTCGCCAACTAAGGAACTTGGTCAAGTCCAAGATTAAACAAGCCAAAAGAGTATTCTACGATAGACACTTTGACCACAAGTTACCCTCAAAAACTCTCTGGCAAAATTTACGAGAACTTGGTGTTGGACGGAAAAAGAATGCTGAAATGAATGATATTGATCCCAACCAGCTCAATAGAGAATTCGTGACACCGCAAATGACATTTAGCACAAGTGCTGATCTACTGGGTGTAACGCTGAGTGGGTTTGAATTCGCTCGTATTGAACAGGATGATGTTGTTAACGCTATCCTTAAAATTAAGTCAAAAGCTGTTGGTATCGACGGAATTCATCCGATTTTTATTAAAATCATACTTCCCTATATTCTTCCGGCTATAACCCATATTTTTAATAGTATAATAACTACATCTACTTTTCCGGCCGCGTGGAAAACTGCAAAAATTCTTCCAGTTTTGAAAAAGAGCGTCATCCAACTCACCGTCTGAGTATAGACCCATTGCCATCTTTCCATTCCTGTCAAAGGTCATGGAAAAGATAATGCATAAGCAAATGTCTGTCTTTATCCAGCGCAATAAACTACTTTGCACAAATCAATCTGGCTTCAGGCCGTATCATAGCTGTACGTCTGCTCTACTCAAAGTAACTGACGCTATTAGAGCGGCGATGGATAAAGATTTAATAACTTTTGTGACTTTGCTGGACTTTTCCAAGGCATTTGATACAGTGGATCATATGCAGCTTCTCTTAAAGCTCAAGACGTTGTTTGGCTTCTCATCATCTGCTATCAAGCTCATCAAAACGTATCTTTGTGGAAGAAAACAAGCTGTCGTTGTTAATAATGCGATGTCTGACTTTATTGCAACCTCAGCGGGTGTACCTCAAGGGTCCATACTGGGACCTTTGTTATTCACAATTTTGATCAATGACCTTCCGTCCATAATCAAAAACTCATCGCTTCACATGTACGCAGACGATGTACAGCTCTACATAAGTAGCAGACTAGACCTTATTAGGGATGCAGCTTGTAAACTTAACGAGGATCTCCGAAAAATTCTAGATTGGTCTGAAGATAATTCGTTGAAGCTTAACCCAGCCAAATCTAAATGTCTCGTTATTAGCAGAAACGGCATGAATGGCTGTGATCTTCCTAATATATTCCTCCGAAATGAATCAATTGAGTTCGTTGACAAACCTAAAAATCTTGGGGTATGGTTTAACAAAACGTTAAGTTGGGATGATCATATATCCACTATTATAGGCAAAGTATATGGTTCTCTTAGGAATTTATCTATGTCGCAGTGTTTCACTCCTTTGCATACAAGATTAATGCTAGTTAGGACTTTGCTAATTCCAATATTTACTTACGGCTGTGAAATTTTTTGTTGCAACAGTGCTCTCATTCGACGTAAGCTCAACGTTGCGTTTAACAATATCACTCGTTATGTTTACGGATTGAGACCATATTTCACAATATTCTAAGAAAAAATAGGATGCACTCTTGATAAATATCTAGAGTATTGCACAATCAAGTACCTACGAAAAACTTAAACTTTCACGGTCGGGCCGCTCTTTAAGTTTAATCCAACCGCGTGTTCACTACCAAAACTCAGAACGTCAATTCTTCGTTCATGCTATTCATCTTTGGAATGCACTTCCTCTCAGCGTTAGGAGACTTTATGATACGAATGGTTTTGGAGAAACTCTCTTTCGGCACTTGGCAGGGTAAAACAAGCACATTTTATAATTTCATAAAAGGCAAGTTTATTTACATTTTCACATTTAGTTTTATTTTCTCTTCTATATTTTGTATATATATATATTATAATAATTTTCTCCTTACAAATTTGTTATGAATTTAGCACTTAACCGTATGAACTTTTAAATATTTGAATTATATACATAACTCATTTATAGTTTAAAGATGATGTAAAGTCTATTATAAATGATGTTACTTAATTAATAATAAATACTAAATACTAAACGTTGGAATCATGACCGGTCGAGGTAATGAACTGGAAGAGATAATAAATAGAAGGCGGGAGGGTATTTTGTGTGTCCAAGAAATTAAATGGCAAATCACCGGAAGTCGGGCGCGTTTCTTGTACGTTAGGTCACAAGATTACAAGATATTTTACTACGGAACGGAATCGATATCATCCTTGCGACCGTTTGATGTCTCTCAAACTAGTAATACAAGGAGAGGTGTGGAATATTGTCAGTGCATATGCTCCCCAAATTGGGTGCGATCAGAGGGATAAAGATGCATTTTGGCTAGATTTCCACAATCTCTTTAGAACATCCCAAAGGAAGAATTTCTGTTTGTTGGAGGAGATTTGAATGGACATATCGGGAAGTCAAACGAAGACTATGAAGACTGCTATAGAGGACTGGGGTACGACACCAGGAACTTTCCTGGTGAAGATATCCTAAGCATGTGCAAATCACACGGTCTTATAGTGTTAAATACCATGTTCGTCAAACAAAGCCGACACCTGGTCACTTACCAGCAGTGGTGGAGATGAAACCCATATTGACTACCATTTGGTAGCCAGTTTCATGAAGCCTCGGGTAAAAGTGATACTGGGAGAGGCAATTGCTCAGCAACATCGTCTGTCATCGTCAGCAACAAGTTCTGTCGTGCTAACAGAAATTTCTATGAAAACACCAAAGAAAAGCAAACAAACAAGGGCTCCTGAGAAAATCAAGTGGTACAATCTGGACAAAGAAAAAGGGGAGGATTTTGTTTTCGTGATGAAAAATTACCTCTCTCACACCATCAACGGAGCTAAGGATGAAGAGGGCAGAGCACAAAATATGTGGAATTCCCTACAGCGAACTTGCTTAAAGAAGGCCAAATCACTGCTAGGAGCTTCAAAAGGACACCATCAACACGCCAAAGAAACATGGTGGTGGAGTGATGAAGCTAAGAAAGTGATAAATGAGAAGAAAGCGGCTTTCAAAGCTTGGTCAAAGTGCCCCCGACAGGATAAAGACGAAAAAGCTCGCCTCGAAATGGAATACAGATGTTGCAAGAAAAAAGCGAAGAAGAAGTGCGCCCAGCTTTAACCAGGCTATCCAGGAGCTGCTACAACACAATGTGAATAAGAACGCAACCATCTTAAAAATAGCTGTCGAAAGAAGGAAGAATGCTCAGGAGATTCGTTCGCCAAAGTTCATTAATAATGCTCATGGCCAGCAACATGGATGACGACAAAATTCTGCAGAGGTGGCGGCAGTATTGTAAAGAACTTTTGAATGAACAGTTTCCCCGGCTATACTCTACAAGAGCCACCCATAACTGTAAAGAAATACCCGACATTACTGTCGAAGAAGTTAGTGAGGAGTTCAAATATTCCAAAAAAACAAAAAGCGGTTGGGCCAGACGAGATGCCTTCTGAGTTCTGGAAAGAGATGGGAGACGTCGGGTTCAGATGGCTCAGAATTCTCATCTCCAAATTTGTGATAGGTGACCCAATGCCGAATCAATAGAGGGAAAGTTACATTCTCCCTGTATACAAAGAGAAGGGTGATACGCGAAACTGTGATGACTACTGTTCGATGAAGCTGATGTCACACACCATGAAGATCGTTGAGCGGGTATTATGTGGCCGACTGGCGAATCCCACAGGCAGATCAGTAGAAATGCAGTAAAGTGGGAGGTTATGATCCCTTGTTTTCGTATCATAATCTCGCCGAAATAGGAAGAAGAAGAAGACCACTTATATGAGTAGATGCCTGAGAAATCTTCATTTAGTAAGGATATGGTATCAATTGCATTTAGTGTGCAGCTCAACAGTAGTTGGACATCATCTGCAAATATGTGTACAGAGCTGTTTTTTACTACACTAGGTAGTTCATTTCAAGAATAGATCCTTCTGGTACGCCTATTAAGAAATCCAAACGACTGTTCTCCAGTTGTTACACATTGTTTCCTCCCGTCGAAATAAGAAAAAATGAGCTTTGTAGAACATGACGAAAACTTGAACTCCTTACTTAATTTACTGCACAAAACGGAATGGTCAACAGTATCAAATGCTTTGGAGACGTCAACTAGGTGAAGTTAGAAATATGTGGTGGTTTTTGTCATTTCATCGACTACATGGATTAATGTCGTTTTACAGTTTCATTTTGGGCTTAGGATTTACGGGTATTAATGATAATATGAAATCGCAGTCGGTGCTGAGGATATGGAAGGAACACTTCTGCAGACTGTTAAACGGCGATGAAGATCAATATTCCGCTGTCAGGCAGAATGAGCCATTCAACAATGACGATGACAGTCAAGATTCCTGTCAACACGATCAAAATGAAGTGTGGATAGCGATATCTAAACCCAAATCCAACAAAGCTGCTGGAGCCGACGGCCTTGCCGATGAACTTTTCAAGGCAGGAGGAGATGAGTTGGTAAGGAGCATGCACCAGCTCATCTGTAAAATCTGGTCGGACGAAAGGATGCCCGATGAATGGAACCTCAGCATCGTTTGTCCGATCCTGAAGAAAGGAGACCCTCTAAACTGCGCCAATTACAGAGCTATAAGTCTCCTCAACATCGCATATAAGATCCTGTCTGCCGTATTATGTGAACGCCTAAAACCGATCGTCAACAACCTGATAGGTCCTTTCAGGCCTGGAAAGTCCACCAATGACCAAATATTCACACTACGGCAGATCTTGGAAAAAACTCATGAAAATAAAATGGATACACACCACCTCTTCATCGATATACCATATATGCTGTCTACAAAAACAGCACCCAACATCGGCGTCTTGGACAGAACGCCACAATAGACAGATATAGTTTTGAGGTAGTAAAGGATTTTGTCTAACTAGGCTCTATGGTGAACTCCGCAAATGACATCAGTAGGGAGATCACACGAAGAATTACTCTTACCAATCGTTGTTTCTACGGGCTAAGACGACAATTGAGTAGCAAAGCCCTATCTCGAACTACTAAGGTAACTCTTTATAAGGCACTAATCATCTCAGTCCTGCTGTATGGCGCAGAGGCATGGGCTTTGACAAAACCGGATGAGGATGCCCTTGGTTATTTCCAGAGAAAAGTTCTTCGAGCGATCTTTGGTCCCGTCTGCATAGACGGTGAGTGGAGGAAAAGGTACAATGCCGAACTATACGGCCTGTACAAGGACATCGAAGAGTTCACATACAGCGACTAAGATGGCTGGGTCATTTAGAGCGGATGGAGCCCAACGTTCCCGCTAAGAAATTCTTCGAATCCACCCCGGGTGGACGGCGCAGTAGAGGACGACCTCGCGGTAGGTGGCGCAAACAAGTGGAGGGGGACCTCAACCAACTTGGCGTGCGCAACTGGAGGCAGCTGGCTCGTAACCGCGCTGGCTGAAGAGGTTTGTTGGTTGAGGCCCACGTCCACCCCGGACTGTAGCGCCATCTAAGTAAGTAAGTAATGATAATATGAATGAATTTTGTGCATATTGTTGAAGTCTTGCTCTAAAAAAGGGTTATTTTACATCACTTTTCGACGTATTGGTTTATCATTACAGATTTGTTTTCAAGACGTCAACTTTTCTGTTTTCTCCCTTTCACTCTAATATTGCATACTATTCTTCAACCAGATACCGATTTCATAGCAATAAAAACCCTACTTAAATCAACGGTTAAGTTCATCTGGCTGACTATAACAAATATTTAATAAACACTTTTCGGCTTAGGTCAAATCAAAACTGTTCAAAATTTTCGAGAGTGTATTCAGAATTGGTTTATATTACTGTCACTCACTATATCATTTGATATTTAATACAAATACTCACGATTAAAATCTTCGGAATTAGTAGTGCTAAACAACACTCCTAAAATATAAAAACCAACTACACTCAAAAATACTCCTAAACGGATACGTAATGCGATACTGGTTCGACGCTGTTGCAACGATACGCCGGGCTTAGTAAAAACTTTGTACATTCTCTTTCGGAATAAATTCTATTAAGTTTCTATTCCGCTTTTGATTGAAACTCAAAAAAAAAAGATAAACTTTGTGTAATTCTCAAATAATTTTTCACACCGATAGTATGTTGACCGCTCTGAATCTTGATTGCGAGTTACTGAAAACCTTACTGGTGGAGCATGCAATCCTTTTATACCAGAATCAAACTGATCATTGTTCAAATAATTTGTGTTAATATTGTAATCTTACGTAGTCTTACATCGCTGTTTATGGGGACCACTCAAATGTCAGATAAGTAATCGAATATTCAGGAGATTTGTGGACGTATGTATGTATAAAACGGCTACACATGTTCATTCTGATGCCTTTGTTTTCTGGTAGTCAGAAAATATTTGACATCATACGAATCTGAGAGTAGGTAGAAATAAACGCAGCTTAATATGTTCATTTTAGTACAAAACTTTGCGAAAGAAGTCTTCATGTATCGCATTATTTACGAGAGAAGCGACCATGTTTACTTATTGATTAGTCTCAATTATTTGCAGAGTAAATGATGGCGAGTATGCTGTATGTAGGTAATATTGGGAAATTTCCATCAAGAAGATTCAAAAGAAATTTTCCAAGAAATCACAAAGGAGGGTTAATAATACGAGCAAAACATTATTAGAGTTGTTCTAGTTTTAGATTTGGAGCCACAAGCTTTAATCTGTTGAGATACTTCTGAAGCGTGACCTCGACAATAATATTTCTGAAAATATTTTATACTTTTTATGGCACAAAGGGCCTAAATAATTACTAACCACTAGGGGCCACTTGACATTGATGGCATTCAATTCAATTAAATTTAATTTCATTTGAAATGTTTACTGATTACCATGTTTACAATGTTTATCTGCGAAGCCTTAAGGCTTGTCGGCAGATGATTGGATACAAAATCTTACGTAGGTTTAAAAAGTGAATTTTGAAAGTTCAGATTAATAAAGTATAGTTTGCTACATTTACATTTACTGTAATACCTTTATTTTAATTTTTTTTTAGTCCATATTCGTTCCAAAATTGTGGAACCTTGAACCGCCCTTGCGTACTGAGACTGGTGTTACCTGCTCGTTGTGTCGGTGCTCACTGCTCTCAAAGTATATGAAACAATACTCGAAAAAGATTAAGAAGGACTGTGAAAAGACAATTTTCGGATGTACTCGTACAAAGCGGATTTCGGCCAGCACATAGTATCCAAGACCATATCTTTATAGTGCAGCAAGTTCTAGAGAAAGAACTAGCCAAAGATAAAGAAGCTTACATCTATTTTTTAGACATGAAAAAGGCATTCGATACAATGAGTAGAGGGAAAATTTGGTTGGGTCTAAGAAATAAAGGAGTGGAAGAAGAGCTTGTAAATGCAATAAAAGGTATATATAAAGGGACATAATGTAGTTATAACTAGCAACAGAATGTCAGACGAATTTAAAACATCAGAAGGAGTGAGACAAGGGAGTACACTAAGCCCACTTTTGTTTATCTGCGCCATAGACGACGCAATCAGACAGTGTCAGGAAAGGACGGAAAGTTTTAAATTGAGATATAGGCGCATAGAACCTATCTTCTTGTGGGCATGCGCTTTTGTTGATGACATTTTACTCTTTGCAAACTCTAAAAAAATTATAAAAAAAACTTAAAAGTATGGAAGGAGGTCCTGGCATTTCAAAATCTGCACCTTAATGTCGAAAAAACTCAAGCGATGGTTGTGAGTAATAGAACAGGGATGATAAGAGTGAGTGTCGACGGAGTGAATTTTGAGCAAGCAGAAAATTATAAGTACCTAAAAGGCGTTATTAACAGGAAGGGCAACTTGAAGGAAGAATTGAAGGCAAGGATCCAATCTTCAAATAGGCTATACGCGGTGTTGCAGAAAAAATGTCTA
The DNA here is from genome assembly GCA_945910035.1 of Brachypalpus laphriformis. NCBI lineage: Eukaryota > Metazoa > Arthropoda > Insecta > Diptera > Syrphidae > Brachypalpus > Brachypalpus laphriformis. The sequence continues at coordinate 109,864,819 of OX246753.1, read as the reverse complement.
GATCATAAAGAAATAACTCGAACCACAAAAATATCGATCTTCAAGTCTATGTACCTACCAGTACTGTTGCATGGAGGAGAAAACTGGATCCTTACTCAAAGACAAGGGAAGCAAATACAGGCCATGGAAATGAAATATCTCGAAGAGTGATAGGAGTAAAGAGAATCGACAGAAAAAGAAATAAAGACATGCGAAAGGAGCTAAATGCGCAATCGGTGAAAAAGATTATAGAAGATAAAAACCTTAGATGGTTTGGACGTCTAGTGAGGATGGAAGACAACAAACAAAAAAAGAAAATCTGGAAAGTTAGAACTGAAGGGAAGAGCAGAAGAGAAAGCCCAGGACAACATGGAACAGCGCGCTAGAGAAAGTACTAAAAGATGCAGGAGAAAGCTGGAACTCGCCAGAGACAGGAAGAAATGGAGAAAATTTATTAAAGAAATGATGACAGAAACCAGAGACAGAACCTCGATACCGTAGGGTATAAGAAGACCGGATTATGTATGTATATATGTGTGTGTCGGTGTTTTGTATGAGTTATCATCTTTGCGAATTTTGAAACAATTGCTATTTTATATAGTTACTCTGTACTTCAGAAATTGATATTGTTTTGTATGTTTTGTACCGTGAGGTTCCTTCATTTTTTTTTTTCTCATACGTAATTTCAACACTTTCTTTTGAATTGCTTGTAGCGTTGATATTCTTGAAGCTCTGCCCATATCGTAGGTGGGATTCAACTAAACCAAAGTAGCATTGCCTCAACACTTCAAATAGGCAATATTAGCTTAGGTGCAATAGTGCGTAGATCGCACTATCGTGGGGGACAAGATGATCATTTGTAGTTGCCATTTCGTAAATCTGTGGGCGCCGTGGCGCAAGTGGTTAGTGTGCAGTACCACTGCGCGTGTGGTTCAATGTTCGAATCCCAGAAAATACCAAAAAGTTTTTTCACGGTTCCACCTCTCCCGAACGTCTGACAAAAATCCAAGAGTATTGTTGTCACGAGAAAGGTTCTCAAAAAACAAACTGCCCTTCAAAAACGGTGGTAAACTGTAAGTCCCTTCCATTCGTGCGAAAAAATATAACGCACACAACACGAGTGGTTGCGAGAAGCTAGGCCTAGGCACTTAAAGAGCTGTTGCGAAATATACAGTGGAACTTCCGTAAGTCGAATTTCAAGGAACCAGAAAATAAGTTCGAGGTATAAAAACTTTGAATTACAGAAAATACGTAAAATGTACGGGAACAAGTATTTTTCTTATTTTAAAGAATTCTGTTATTTATTTATTTTTTTTTTTGTTTTGCATTCTTTTACTACAAATCTTCCACTTATCATAAAGACTTATAATATACTTCTGCACTACATAAGAGCCCTTAGCCTTTCAATGGAAAAGGGAAGCTGCTCAAATGTCGGTATGGTGTTAGGGTATTCCTCCACCTCTAATTTTGCAAAAAAATAAGAAATAAAAATATTTCTTTAATTTTTTAAATGATTTTAAAATCTTGTGTCTGAATTACCTTCTACTCCGAGCACACGACTATCTATGACGCTTCCTTAGATATCATGCTCAGCAGGTTAATTCCTTGTGCATGTATCAGTATCAACTTTAACGCAGTCTTCGAATGTAACATCGTCCATATCAGCTGCAGAAAGGTCCACACAACATTTAATTCCTACAGTGGAAGAAAATTTCTTCATCTCAATATTCACTATCTTGCAGCAACTTTCGCTTTTTACATTGACGGTCCATGTTATACTCAGGTCCCTAATTGTGTCAAGTAGCGTCGCTGCTGCAGAAACTCCTTCCTCCATATTGGCCAAAATATTTAATACAATCCGTTTTCTACAGTGCAGTTTTATATTTTTAATGATGCCCTGATGTATTGGCTGTGTCATGATTGGAGGAAAATATGCAGGATCTATGTTTTTCAACTTATCTTCTACATCTTTTGGGTGGGGAGGACAGTTATCAATAAAAAACAGAATGTTCCTTTTCTAAAAGGCAAACTACAACTTTACAAGCCATTTCTCATAAATACCATTTTTCATATCATATCAAGTGATTTGAGAACCTTGAAATAACGCGAGTTTTTTGCTTTCCCAATTACGAATAATTTCAGTATTTCCGACCCAGTCATATTGCTCCCAATCATAACGCTTATTCTCTCTTTTCTACATTTCCCACCAAAACATTTATTATAAAGGGTGGGCCAACAGATGGTGTGGGCGCCTTGGCGTAAGTGGTTAGTGTGTCGGATCACTACGCATGAGGTTCCAAGTTCGAATCCCAGAAAACACCAACAAGTTTTTTCACGGTCCCACCTCTCGCGAGCGTCTGACAAACATCCGAGAGTATTGTTGTCACGAAAAAATTTCTCAAATCGCCGTTCGGATTCGGCACTAAACTGTAGGTCCCTGCCATTCGTTTTAAAAATATAACGCACACAACATGAGTGGTTGCGAGAAGCTAGGCTCTGGCACTTTATAGATCTGTTGCGCCAAATATTTGTATTTGTAACAGATGGTGTGGATGTTAACTGTCAATTACAGTCATATACTGAATTCAATGCGGTTGATCTTTTTGACAATTGTCAAGTTCATTCATTTTTGGCAATTTTAGTCATGGAGTTGTTTACCACGCAACAACGCATTTTTGTTATTCAATCTTATTACGAGAATGGGCCATCTGTAAAAATAACATTTCGTAAAATTCGTGAATTTTTCGGTCAACATAATCGCCCTAGTCTTCGTGCAATGGTGAATCGTTTTGAAGGAACTGGTTCGGTATCGGGTCAAACTTCATATCAGCATGCTCAGCCAGCACGTACACGCCAGAATCATCACTATGAGCAAACGTGTTCAAAACCAGCCAGGCACCTTAATTCGTCGCCGAAGTCAACAATTGGCACTTTATGGCACTTTACGGCAAATTTTAAAAGTTGATCTTTATTTGCGCGCCTATGAAAGCTAAATTACACAACAATTGAAGCCTTTGGACCAGTAAGGTCTATGCCAATAACCCAGCGATAATTCAGGATCTCAAACATAACATCCAAACTGAAATTGCGGCCATTGATCCACTTATTCTTAAAAAGGTCATCGATAACTTTGACCTTCGGATGGTCGTTTGCAGCAATAATCGTGGTGGTCACATGAACGATGTTGCATTCCACTCATAATTGGCATGGATCGAACTTCATTACTCAATAAAGTTCTACAGTAATTTCACAATAAATGTGTATTTAATTTAATGAAAGATTCCACACTAGCTGGCTCACCGTTTATTCGGTAAACATTTATTTCTTCCAATTATATCTAAATTGTTCGGGAGAATATTGACTAGGCGAATACAGCGAGTTATAGAAGAAAAGCATCTCATTCCGGATCATCAATTCGGATTCAGAAATAAGCATTCTACAGTTGAATAAGTGCATAGAATAACACGTGTATATAATCGAAAAGTCTCTTGAAGAAAAAAGGATTTGTTCAACCGTATTCCTTGACATCTCTCAAGCCTTTAACAAAGTCTGGCATGAAGGCTTAAAGTTTAAATTATGACAAGTTCTGCCAGATCACCTATACAATATTTTGATGAAATACTTTGCGAATAGACTATTCCGCATCAAATGTGGAAACGAATATTTAGATTTTAAGGAAATAATGGCTGGGGTGCCGCAAGGAAGCGTACTTGGTCCAGTTTTATATCTATTATACACTAGTGATTGAAGATCACTTCCTAGGAAGGTGATCGCCAATGGATTCTACTACTCATAGCTACTTGTATAATGGTAGGTCAATAGGGGACGACGTGGAATTACATGGAAGAATCTGCGATGGCCTATTATGTCATTCGCACCATTCAAGGCACCAGGCCCTGATGGAATTTTGCCAGCTATGCTGAAAAAAGCTCCAGCCAAGGTCAGAAACAGGCTTAGGGAAATTTTTAAACATTGTTTAAGGTCATGCTACGTACCAGTGGCATGGAGGGAAGTGCGGGTTATAGTCATACCTAAGGCAGGTAAACCAAGCCACACTTCAGCGAAGGACTACAGACGCATAAGTCTCTCGTCATTCCTGCTTAAGACACTTGAAAGGCTTCTTGATATTCGCATCAGAAGCAAGTGTTGCAACGGCATTCTATGCAAAGCTCAACATGCATATTTGAAGGGGAAATCGGTGGAAACAGCTTTACACGAGGTAGTAGGGAAAATAGAAGCTAGCCTTCACTATAAGGAATTTGCACTAGCAGCCTTCCTAGACATAGAAGGTGCTTTCAATAATGTATTGTAGAAGGTAGGGCCATCAAACAGGCCCTGGAATCTATGAATGTCGAGCACAACATTACCAATTGGCTCTGCAATATGCTCGGCACTAGAAGCATTAACTCCACTATCGGAAACAGTTCAATAAGAAAATCGGTTACCAGGGGGACTCCCCAGGGAGGCGTTATCTCACCCCTCCTCTGGGTTCTAGTCATCGATGGGATACTTAAAGAACTAAGCAATACAGGCATAAGCGTCACTGCTTACGCGGATGACGTGGTGATTTTAGTTCAGGGTAAGTTCCTTGATACATTAAGTGAAATGATGGAATCAACTCTTAATAGTCTCGAAAAATGGGCTAGAGAGTGTGGACTACACGTCAACCCGGATAAAACTGAATTTGTACTCTTCAGTAGAAAATACAAGATACCACCCTTCAAACTGCCTAAGCTAGCAGGGGTGGAGCTTTCCCTTTCGGGTCGCGCCAGATATCTTGGTATAATGCTGGATAGGAAACTAAATTGGAGACTTAACATACAGGAACGAGTCCGCAAAGCATATAATGCTCTCTTCATCTATAAGCGGACCGCGGGAAAAAATTGGGGCCTGAAGCCCGCAATGATGCACTGGCTATACATCATGGTAGTCAGACCCGTCCTTATGTATGGGGCTCTTGTGTGGTGGAAGGCAACGAATACGAAAAACACACGGGATATGTTGGCCATGGTACAAAGATCAGCCTGCATTGCCATCACATGTGCTCTACGTACACCTACGGCTGCACTCGAGATCTTCCTGTATCTCTTACCATTAGACCTACAAATCAAATTTCAAGCGGGCAACAGTGCGCTTCGGCTCACTTACGTTGGTCTCTTCAGGACTAATAACATAGGACACAGCTCCATTCTCAAGGAATCTTTTCCCGGAATCCCTGATGAGTCGGACGATATACTTGGCACCTTAGACTTCGACACACCATACGAAGTACTGTATCCTATTAGAGAGGACTGGCAAAGGAAGACAGTCTCTGTCCACAACGAGATTGCAATATACACAGATGGTTCTAAGACCAGTGAGGGCACGGTGTCAGGTATTTACTCGAGAGATACGAACCTACAGGTGGCCCTGAGACTTCCGGACACATGCAGTGTGTTCCAAGCAGAGGTCCTAGCTGTACTTAAAGCTGTGGAATTACTTGAGATGGGATCAATATCCGACAAGAATATCGCCATCTACATTGACAGTCAGGCTGCGCTAAAGGCGCTAGAGTCTTACGTCACCAAATCTGAGTTAATCAGAAATTGCCGCACAATGCTTAGGGCATTATGTACGCAGAACCGAGTCAGATTATGTTGGGTACCTGGACACTGCGATATCGAAGGCAACGAGCAAGCCGATGCACTGGCTAAAAGAGGAGCGGGGCACCAACGTAGCGATATAATTGGTAGTATTAAACCACCAGGGTGCGTGGCTAAGGGAATTATTCGGGATAAAATCATTGACACGGCTAATCTAAGATGGTCAAACTTAGATGGTCACAGGGTGTCTAAGGCCTTGTGGCATGTGTTAGATCGCAGAAAATCTGGGGAGATAATTAAGTTAAGATAGATCGAGGTTAAGAACTGCGATAGGAATACTCTCTGGCCACTGTCTCCTAAGGAGACATGCCATGAGACTAGGATTATCCGATACGGATGTTTGTAGGTATTGCGATGTCCTACATGTCTCAGAGGATATAACTCATATACTCTGTGAATGTCAAGGAATTGCCAGGATGAGGTTAAAGTACCTGGGTAGATACTTCTTCGATAACTTGAAGGAGGTGAGGTCCTTGAACCATAACAAGGATCTCTTCAGATTTTGTAGGGATATTAATTGCTTGGAGGATTGGGTTTAGGTCTTTTGCCGTGAAGGTTTCCTAGGGATCGCGATGGGCCCACTTTTTATGACAACCTCATAACCCTACCTAACTTAAGCTAACCTAACCTACACTCGTGATATACCGCAAGTAGAAGGCACTGAGCCAGCTACATTTGCCGACGACACTGCAGTAGGTAAAACGGTCGAAGATACTACAGAAAAACTCCAAGAATCTTTGGATAGAGTAAATGAATGGACAAAGGTTTGGCGAATCGCACTTAACGAGACCAAATCTGTTCATGTCAATTTTACTTATAAGAGAATAAATAGTTTGCCGATATTTTCAAACTCGGTTCAAATTCCGTTTGCAAACGAGGCTAAGTATCTTGGAATGACACTTGATGTAAAGCTGAAATCGTATTTCAATGATGCAAGCAGCAAAAGTTTAATTGCATGGACGTTTAAAGCACGTGCTGGATTGATAGGACTCAATGCTAACCGGTTAAGGATAGGTGAACGAAGAATCTGCATTCTATGTAAAATGTATGAGGAAGAAAGTATCGTACATTTCATAGGAAAATGCCCAATTTTAAAACGAATTCGCCATCGATTTTTAGGAAAATCACTCTTGGTGGAAGACGAAATAATAACTTTACTCAACGGACAAGCTGAAAGAAAATGCGTAACACTGCATAAATTCATTGCAGGAGCATTTTGGTACCGCAAAACTTCGATAGATGAGTTTAACTCATAAGTTCTTATTATAGAAATAGCCTCTCTCTCTCCAACAGACGACAATATGTCATAGTTGTAATGTTTTGTAAACTTTTTTGAAAAAATAAACAAAACAAATTATTATTATTTTATTTATTACATATAATAAATTTACTTATCTGCTTTTTTGGTTTTGTAAAATCAATTGCCATTGCATGATACGTATGAATAAGGAATTTAAATTATATGAAACCTACGAAAGATCAGTGTTCAAGATAAAAATTCGACTTAGAGAAAAGTTCAAGTAACAGAAGTTCGAGTTAGAGAAGTTCCACTGTATATATACTTTGTAAATCTGCATTCTATTGATATAATCTATTAATTTTATAAAACCAAATCAATACAGTATCTTAATCTTTGCTAACCGAATTCCATGGGAACTTCAAAAGTAAAAAAAAAAAAAAAAAAATACAACGCTAGATTAAAATTTAAAGTCCACCGAAGCAGTTTCACTGACTCTATTATCTTTTCACGGCTTACGTTGGACCGACGTCAAAATGTATATACATATGTATGTGTGTTAATTAAAATTCTGATTCAAGCAATTTTAAGTAAATGAAAAGAATGACGTACATCTAAGCGATATATTTACCACTTAACAGCAAATCAAAATATTAACGATCAAGAGTGATTGACTTGATTATGACTGAGTACCAAATAATCCTAGCGATAATTAATATTAGATTTTATTAATAGACCTACATATGTTAAGGAAATCGGAAACTATGCCGCCTTAAGAATGATTCTGACGCATATTGGTGACGTTAAACCCGAAAACGTGATTATTTTTGATCTAGATTATCGGCCATATTTTTAGCCAAGGCTCCATAAATAGTACGGAGCATATACTAAATCAGATGGATGGCGGCATTAAGTACTCGGCGCTATTTTATGTAGTAAAAAGCGGTTCGAATAGCCTAGTTAGTTATCAAAGTGAATTTTTATCGCACACTCAGAAAAATGTAGTTTCCCTACGTTATTATTGTATCTATTCGCGTTGTGGAGTTGTTTGAGGTCAAATTCCCGCTCATGATCATTTCTTTAGAAGCGGTTCTGAAATTTAGCCATCAGCACCTCCCTTCCATTAATTTATCCTTTTACTAGATCTTTTGGACATCCTTCCTGCAGGCCGGTACCATTCGTATCCATTATATTGTATATAGGTACATACATATGTATCTTATTGGCGAAAGGAGTATGCGTATATATAGCTGAAGACCTCCGAATTAGTAAGATATGTTGGACATATCTCTGCGTATAATTCAATCTAGATCGGTTGGTTTGGAGTGGTTCTCGATGAGGTACACTTCTTCTTCATATTTGCAGCTTCTGCAGAAATCGTGGTGTGAACAGCCTAACATTTTTTTTTTTTTTTTTTGTCCGTCCAGATAACTGGGGAGATTTTTGTTATTATTGACTGTGCTTCAGATTCACAGTACTTCTTTCCCGATAACCGATGTCAAGGGCAAATCATCAAGAGAGCGATCAAGCTACTGCCAGTGTTATGCCTTCGCAGTAGTGTTCACAGAAGCTTTTGACTTTATATATTTCATGAGAAATAAATAATTTTTTTTTTTTTTTCGTGAGTAGGTGGGACACTATGAGACTGTGTACTCATAGTAGTGTCAGATTTCTACTGACTAAAAACACCCTTCCCTTCGTTTTGTTTACTACGACTAAGTTAGACCTTATCAAGTAGTTTAAGCTTCAGAAGAGAATATTCGCGTGAGGCAGGTAGATTTTCAATAAAAGCACCTGCTGAAACCGTCATGACATGTGGCTTTTTGTCTTATTGCGCTAATTCGAACGGTTTCGTTCTTTGAAGCCGGCGCGTAAGATTTGTCACATCCAAAGTTTGGAGTATGGCACAGTTGCAATGGCCATGAAGACGAATACGAAGCTTGCGAGCTTGCTTGCTGACATCAGGATTTGAACCATGAACCATTAGCGTGGCAATTGACGACGTTACCACTACACCATTGCCACCCCCGTTTGTGAGTTTTGAAAGGTTCCACTTCTCTGTTTCAGAAGTCCGATAGATCTTCTCTGATTAAGTGTAGACCAGAGTAGCCTAACGATGTTGCATTGGTCTAAGTGGTACCATTTGCTTTTTTAACCGCGACGGCATGGATGAGGTATATTAATATCAAGAAGCTACACTTTTACTTTTTTTTTTAAATTCGGGTAGAGTTCTTACGATTCGTATATTAGCGGGCAGACCATTAAATAATTTTCAAGAAACAATCGAATAGAAGTTTCAGAACCTGGAAGTTTGAAAAGGAGGAATACAGAAGAAGGTTCCTATGTTGCTTCGTAGGTTATGGTAGTCAGAGTTCGGGCTCTGCAAATAGCCACCTCTTATGAAGAAAATTATGAGGACTTTAGAGTAGTAGAGATGCCTTTCTACAATAAAAATTTTTCTTAGTTTTTAATTTGTTAATTAGTTGAGTTATAATGAATAAATTTAGTTAAGTTACGTCGGAAGACATAGATTAAGTTTTAGGATTAGCTTAGAGCCGAGCGCCCGCATGTGGCCAGTAAGCCAGTAAGTTAGAATAAGATAGCTAATTAAGCTAGTCTTAAGCGTTTTTGTTAGCATATAAGGCGAACCCCACAGGCGGATCAGTAGAAATGCAGTGAAGTGGCAGGGTTATGATCCCTTATTTCCGGATCATAACCTAGCTGATAAAAGGAAGAAGAAGTTAGCATGTAAGGTGTACTGAAAATGAAAAAAAAAGACCTACTGTCGAGAGTAGGGCGGAGAGTAGTCTTGCGGAAGAAGTAACTTTGACGATCAAATCGCTACAAGTTTGCAAATCTGGCGGTTTGGATGAAATCCGGCCAGAATTGATCAAGGCTTTGGGTAAAGAGCGAGTTCAATAGCTCTCGCGTGCCATTAACGTGCCCTGGGAATGTAGTGAAACACTATAAGGGTATCACTTTTAAATCTCCAGGGGAAAGTCTTTGCTAAGGTATTAGAAACGCGTTCCAGAACTGTGATTGAGGATCGTTTGGGGAATGATAAATGTGGTTGTCGTTCCGGTAGAAACACAACCGACCAGTCATTCACTCTCAGAATGTTTCTTGGGAAGGGTTGGGAGTATGCTAAACCAGTCTACACTTGTTTTGTGGATTTGGAGAATATTTTCTTTTGATTTATTATATCTTAAGGATTTTAATGAAAATAAAATACAAAAGAATGGTTTGGTTTGATACCTTTGTTCGATTTCTTGAGCGGCGCTATTCTGGTAACGCACTAAAATTGCGTATATTTTACTGTTCTAATGCTGTCTCCTCTTATTTTTTAGACTAACCAAAACCGCTAACTAGTATTTGCTGTACTGACGTACTGTACCTTCAGTAATATCATTACGGTTGAAGTTAAAACCAGCAAGCAAATTATTTTATGTTCACACATAGCAATCTAAATCACAGCAAACAGTTTATAAATAACTGTTTTGGAATCTTGGGTATTCCCAATGAAGGAGCATCGGCCTGTTTGAAATGCTAAGACAAACCCACAAAAAAGATAACCATATTTGTGTACATGTGATTCACATCAAGAAAGTTAGTCATCTTCGTACAAACATTTGATACACAAACCATCCAAAAATGCCAATCAAAGTCAAAATGTTTTCCAAAGAAGTATGATCATTTTTTTTAAGTAAGTACGTGATAGAAATTAATTTAAATAATAAACTCACGTTAGGCAAGCCTCTTTGAACTAAATAAATACCGCCGAATGCTTAACACCGTCACCCATCTGACTAAAAATATATATTTTGTACTACTTATGGACTCTTTGTGAAAGTAATTCCGATAATCTAGTAGATCGAATAAAACACTTTTTTTTTTTTTGTTTTACGTCATTGACGTGCGTCATAGTCGTTCTTATGGCGGCTTGGTTTCCGATTTCCTTAACACGATATTGATTGAAATAATCCAAAAGTAATTATCGGAGGATTATTTGACAGTTGTTCATAATCGGTTCAATTACTCTATCGTTGATATTTTGATTGACTTTTAAGTATAAATATGTACCTTATTAGTCGCACAACTAGAGCAGACGTACTATCACCAGATATTGGTCCCCACATATTGACGTACAGTTCTTTAAGCGAGTCAAATAATAAAGTATTTCTTATCGAGCCTAAGACAAATTTGTCTAGTCAAAAAATCTGCCGTTGGTTTTGCAAATTACTTAATAATTTAGGCACAAGCAGATGTGTCATACCTAGCGAGCTAATCGTAAATAGAGTGAGCTAATCGTAAATATCTTTATGCCTAGGCAAATGCAATTGTTAACCAATTTAGTCAATCAAGGTCAGCACTTGATGTCAAAGGGAGCGATTACACAAACTTGATTGCAGTAATTAGGGGATATATTTACATCCTGAGAATATATTTCACCTAAACGTCAACAACTCCTTGATTTCCGTATGAAAAACTCTACAGTGGACAGAGGATTCGGATAGAGATCCAAACATTTATGCTATAAGAGAAAACTCCCCCAAATTCGTCGAATTTGAGATCGTTTACATAAACGTCAATGGTCTTCCTTTGTGAGCTTATTACTTCTTCTAAGTCTTATCTGAAAAGCATAGGTTTCCAAAACCTTTTTATAACAGACTATTTCTTCAAGACAGTGTTTTCTACAGTTCATTTTGCGTTTTGTGATTGATGGCGAACCTTGTAGCGGAACCACCATACGAGTATCTCTACTTTTGAATAGAATAAATGTTTGGCTTAAAATTTGTCTAAAGTATTTATTTAACGTAGTGAAGTGTCTGTTTGTCGTTCGTTAAATTGTCGCCACATCTTCTTTCAGGCCCTATGAAATGTAGTTGCGATGTTGTGTCGGAGCGTGGGAGATGGGTCGATGCAAGCAAAGTGAGACCAAAATCTATGATGTTACTCTCTGGGGTGTCATGCTCAAATTAGATCTCCGATTGGATTTTATCAGCGGGTACAACATGCAAATAACAACTTTCAGCAATTAAAAAGAACTACGCGCTTATTTGTTGTGGAAGCCAATAGCAACAAACTGGTTACTGAATTTTGCAACACTAGGGGTCTAAGTTATAACAATAAGCCGTATGCATAAGTAAATGCTTTTACTAGAAATTTTTTAAGTATATATTGTAATACTAGCAGGTTGTACCCGCTTCGCTGGGTCTTTAAATGTGCGATTTCAAGTACACTTCTTTAGAGCCCTCTCCGTTTTGTCATTAAAATAGTTCACCCGCTACTCCTTTATGAGGGTCGCGGGGATAGGATAATTAGGTGCACTCTCCATCATTTTTGAACCTCCGCCGTCGACTCCAACTCATCTGGAGAAATCCCTAGACGGCTCCAAGAGAGATGTCGGACTTGATCCAACCATCTATTTATAGGCCTACCGAGCGGTCGGTAACTTGATGGTGCGGCAATCATGACACATCTTGGAAACCAGCTGGGGACACGCTCTACGCGACGAAACCGTCAAAGCATAAATCCTTCCGTTCGAAAAAGTAGCTGCTCTACATTGAGTGCCTCGCGTACTCTGGTGTTACGCAACACCGTGAAGGAACCTCTTTCAGCAGCTTGTATCCGCGACTGTAGGTGAGAGTTGGAACATATACCAAGTTAAAAACCGATAATTAGGTTTGAACACTATAGGTAACTTCGGTCTTCCTTATAACAGATTGACCAAACTCTCTTAAAATTGATCCAGTTTGACCATTTCTACAGAATAACTCGACATTTCTTTTTTCATTACTCGTGAATGAGACCCCGAGATACTTAAACGTATCCACCTGCTTCATTGAGACACTACAAACATGCAGAGTGTACTGAATAGGCGTTATGGAAACAACAAATACTTCCGACAAACGACCAAGGATGACCAAATCATCCCCAAAGAGAGGATGACTAATCCTTAAGTCCCTCACTTTACAACATTCTCTGCCACAGCTGCACTGCAGCATCCAGTCCATATATACAATGAAGAGGCGAGGTGAGAAAAGGCACTCTTGGCCCCCTGCCCAACTCCCACAATGAAAGGTATTGATTTACCGCCATTTACCCGAACAGAGCTTCTATAATTTGTATATATGTATATACCGAATCGCCCTTATCATAGCCTAACTCATGATTTCGCCAAATACACAAAACAGGTTTATACACGTTCAGCATGCTCCCAGGCCTTTTCAAGAATCATTCTGAGAATGTATAACTGGTCGGTCCTGCTTCTACTCCCATTTGCCAATCACCAGGTGTTTCACCGCATTCCCATGCCACTTTAATGACACGTGAGAGTCATTGCACTCACTCTTTACCAAAAGCCTTTAGCATTTCTGGCCGGATTTCATCCAAACCGGTAGATTCGCCAACTTCTAGAGATTTGATCGCCAAAGTCTCGACCATGGGTCTATGATCTTCCTGATGACATGGCTTGTTCGGGATTGAGCAATTCTGAGTCTTCGAATCTAATCCAGAAGGACGACGCAGTAGAGGAAATCATCGCCGTAGGTGGCGCGCACACCTAAGTAAGTAGTAATTCTGAAAAGTGCTCGCTTCATCTCCATCACTCATTGGAAAGCAGTGTACCGTCTTTCGTTTTGACTCCTTTCAACTTTCTTCCTCTGATTCGGCGAACGGTTGCCAGAATATTTTATTTACAGAAATAGTTTATTACAATTGAAAAACACGTATAATTACCTGAAGTACAATATTTCTCGAAACACACCTTCTAAAAGGTAGGAAAATAGACTTAAAGTATGAGTATTCAACTTGCAATATACTACCTACGCCACTCTGTTAATAGTTTATTTTAAATCTATTAAAACATTCTAAAATGTGGACAAATTCAACGATCAAAAAAATCTCATTTAAAAAAATGGAAAAGATATTACAATGTTTCCATATGGTCGCGTATATTGCCAAATCTCTTAATAGCATGAAGGTTTGAAAATGTCTTAGATTTGCTATTGGCAATTTTTACTCTAGAAGAGATCACACACTAAAGTTCAAAACAGCGCGCCTATATATTCACATTCACACACTATTGCAGCGATAGCCTCTGCTGCATGGCTGCTGACAGTAGTCTTCATTAAAGGAAAATTAGAGCAATTTTGAATACAATCTTCCCCGGGAAATGCAGATCATAACAGTGAAAACTGCATCCAAATCCCTTCACTGGTTCCCGAGATTATCCCAGTCATTCACGTTTTGGGGACTTCCTTTTATACGATGTAGTTTGTTTGATGAACATGAATATGCGTGCACTTCACTGGTGGGCCATTGATTGCAATGAACCACGCATGTCTGTGAATTTTTATATCTCAAATAATTATATTTTTGCTTATTATTTCTGTTATAAGAATCATAGAATAATGATTTATACCTCAATCGCTTCAGTAGGAAATGTACGAATCGAGGAATTAATTCATATTCAAATCAGTTCAGCCATTTCGTAGTCATATGTGTGTAAAGCATAGAAAAATTATTTTTGTCAGTAAAAAAAACATATAAAATAGGTTTAAGAGCCCAATAACGGATTCAGGATACTAAAATGTATCCTAAGTTATTCCTCTTCTTACGACAAATCAATTGATATATATATTGTTGAGGTACCGTTACGTACTTACTCCCTATTCGCGGACAAACAGAAAAAATGCGTTCTCTTTTATAGATGTAGAGATAATATAAATTTGACGCAACAGCTCATTAAGTGCCTACCCTAGCTTCTCGCAACCACTCATGTTGTGTGCGTTATATTTCTTTTATGTCAGCAAGATTTATTTATTTTTCATGAAATATATAAAGCTTGGCCGATCAATTGCGAACACTACTGCAAAGGCATACCACTGGCAGTAGCTGGTCATAATGGCTGGAAAAATTGTTCGTTCTGTTGGATTATTGATTTGCTTACGACGTGGCTAATCGCGGCTAATGTACTACGAATCAGAAGCAAAGGTAAAAAATAGCAAAAATCTATCCAGTTTTCTGCACGCCACCCCCCCAAAGTTTCTCTAAAGCATAATCAACTGAGCTTCAAACCACTACACAAAATCTTTCTCTCTCTCTCTATCTACCAACGCTTTTCAACGCTCGCACTATGTGTAAATAGTTTAAGGATATTCATAACCCCTTGAGTGTGCGCAAATTATATAAAATAAAATAGCCATTGGATTAGCGAATACAGCTTCCCATCATGCATAGGCGCCTTGGACTGCAGTGATGTAGACATAATGTAGCTGTACTTCCATTCAGAAGAATATATTAAACGAAGGGGATATGCCTCCATCAATATTCAAGCAACATTTGATGCAATGGAATGTTTTACAAGTGTGGATTGCCAATGGCCAGGCTCAGTTTACGATTCCAGAATTTAGAGAGACAGTTTTCCTCAACCTATAATAAGAAATTCCACTAACACTGTTTTGTTTGGAGATGAAGGGTATGGAGTTGCAACTTGGTTAATGACACCTTTTAAGAATTCAACAAGTAGTCAAGAAAAGACATTCAATAAATTGCATTCAAAAGAGAGGGCAGCTGAAGAGAAGATTTTCAATTATACAAAACTGAAAATATCTTTATCTTTAAATACTATAAAAGCAAATACTTGTGACTTTGTGAACATTATTTTTCCAAAACTGTTGGACGTAGGTACTTGAACTTTTGCACATGTATTCCTTATTTTTCCTAGATGCGAGATAAGAATGGTTTGTTGCATTCCGTAACAATAGGAACATCATTTTCTGAGTCCAATGTAGATAATACGAGTAGTTAGATTCATTTGCAAGAAATTTCAATTCGCTTGAAACTGTTTTAAATTGACTTGGCAATGCTAAAAGAAAATGGTCACATTAAATATAAAAACCGAGACATACTTTTAGGCTAAATCTTTTCATAAGAGTCACCATCAATTTGCACTTTTAAATTTTAATTCATGTATGTGGGATAAAAAAACGACCGTTATTTAGACCAATGCATATAAAAAAAAATAAATATTTGGGGCAACAGCTCTTCAAGTGCCTGGGCCTAGCTTCTCGCAACCACTCGTGGTGTGTGCGTTATACTTTTCGCACGAATGAAGGGACCTACATGAGAAGAATGTGGCTTTCAAAGCTTGGTCAAAGTGCCCCTCTAATAATAGAGATGCAAAAGCTCACTTTAAAGTGGAATACAGATGTTGCAAGAAAAAAGCGAAGAAGAAGTGCGCCCAGCTTCGAGCCTGTATCGGGAGCTGGAGAAAATATCTTCAGCGGTTGCTGATGCAAACCAGGCTATCCAGAAGCTGCAACGACACAATATGAACAAGAGCGCAACCATCTTCAAAATAGCCGCCCAAAGAAGGAGGAATGCCCAGGAGATTCGTTCATCAAAGTTCATTAGCAATGCTCATGGCCAGCTTTTTGTGGATGACGACAAAATTCTGCAGAAGTGGCGGCAGTATTGTGAAGAACTTTTGAATAAACAGCTTCCCTGGTTATACTTTCCAAGAGCCACCCCTAACTGTGAAGAAACACCCGGCATTACAGTCGAAGAAATTAGTGAGGCGGTCAAGTACTCCAAAAAACGAAAAGCGGTTTGGCCGGACGAAATGCCCTCTGAGTTCTGGAAAAAGATGGGATACAAAGGGAAGGATGATACGCGAAACTGTGATAACTACCGTTCAATGAAGCTGATGTCACACACCATGAAGATCGTTGAGCGGGTATTAGGTGGCCGACTGCGAAAAATAATACGGCTATCTGATGATCACTACGGGTTTGTCTCAGGTAAATCAACCACAGATGCAATCCAAAGTATAAGGATCATAATGGGAAAACATCGTGATTCCTTAAGGGATTTGCATATTGTATTGGTTGACTTTGAAAAGGCATTCGACAGACAACCACGAGATCTGATATGGGTGGCGCTAAGACATCGATGGGTTCCAGAAACTTATGTACAGATGATCATTGACATGTAGGAAGGAGGAAAGACAAGAGTGAGATGCCCCGCTGGAGTAACCGAAGAGTTCCCAATCAAAGTCGGGGTGCACCAGGGAAGCGTCTTAAGTCCTTTGCTCTTTATTACAGTCCTTGATTATCTGCTTGAAGATAAAGTGATGGACCCCAAGGTACATCAGTTATTCTTTGCTGACGATGGAGCCATCATAAGTGAGGATTCTACATCCCTGCAATGAGCACTTGATGTGTGGACGCTCTGGAGGGAAATGGGTATCGCATTAGTTCAAAAAAGACAGAGTACTTGTGCTGCCCGTTCTCTGATCCACTCCAGCCTATTCCAGACATTTATTTGAATGGAAAGGTGCTTCCCAAGTGCGAAAAGTTCAAATATCTGGGATCTATGATCAATAGCAAAGCAACTTGTGATGACGACATCAATCATCGCGTAAGCGTAGAGTGGATGAAGTGGCGAGAAAATTCCGCTATCTTCTGTGACAGAAAAATGCCTCCTAAGTTGAAAGGAAGGCTCTACACCGCAGTTGTGCCTCCAGCGCTCACATACGGTTCACAATGTTGGACGATGTACAAAACGTATGAGAGTAAATTAACGGCAGCTGAGGAGGCCTATAAACGCCTGGATCAGACAAATGCGACGACATCGGCATTTCATTGGCCTCAGTAACCGAGTGATCCAAAATTGGGAGGCTTGCCGATATTTTCTGAGGTCAAATAGGCGAACCCCACAGGCGGATTAGTAAAAATGCGTGAAGTGGGGGGTTATGATCCCTTATTTTCGAATCATAACCTCGATGGTAAAAGGAAGAAGAAGAAGATGAATATGTTGGTTTTCAAATGAGTTTAATTTTTTCATTATAATTTATTTAATGATAGTTGGCTCGGCATGGCTCGAAATGGCTCGCTTTTCATTCGAGTACTTTTGCTTAGGTTTTCCGCTCTATGAGAGTCTTTACTCTCATCAAGTCGAATTTGACAATTGATTAATTTTTGGCTTGGAAAGTACGCGAATGGCGATATTGACTAAAAAAGTCTAGTACTGACACTTCAATTTCTGTAATAACATCAAACGGTATTAAATGATTGTCATCTAAATCATATCCATTTAATGTTACCAACTTGCTGATTTTTACTTTCATTTTCTAAAACAGACACAACATTCACCCTGATTGTCGTTGGCGTTTGTCGCTTTTCGACATTTATCGTTTTATTGTTCAGATGTAGCACGAATCCATTTTCACAACTTTTTATCTGTAAAAGAGTTGTAATAGTATTCTACACGACAAACAAATTGCTTAGTAATGTTTAACGGTTAGCAGGTCGTAGCTATGAATAAAACGACAATCGTCGAAGAGCGACAAACGCCAACGATAATCAGGGTGATTATTTAAATGTAAGCTAAATATAAATCAGTAGAATAGAATTAATAGTAGCACTAAGCTTACTATCACCTGACCAACATCTAAGTAGGTTTAATTCAATTTAAACTCAATCTGCCTACAAAGTAAAACTGATCGGATAGCAATCAGTACGCCACCACCATTTTCTTTGCCAGTTGTCAAATAACTTCTAGCTTTCCTAAACACATTATATATATTGTATTGTATATATGTATTTGTCAGATAAATCGGAAAGCTGAGTTCCCATAGCGCTGCAATAGATAACGGTTTCTGACTAAAGCTTTGCCGGTAGAAGATGCTAAGTAAAGTTTTCCTGCCTAATTATTCACCTTCGTCTCCAGGTAGACAAATCCACATTATTTTTGAAGATAAATTAACTAGAAACGAAGTAGATATATAATATTTAGGCAGCATACTGCAGAGTAAGGTGGGCAAAATCGCATCATCACCTCCTCGCGGTGCCCGCTGGATAGCTAACTGATAGTGAACTAACGATGAGCGTATGCTGAGTCTGACGATATATGTGCAGCTGAACACTCAGACCTGCGTAAGCACATCTGGGTGAACTTCAGCGCGGGTGCGGATTTGTCATTGGCGGCAGACTTAGGCAAGAAGTCTTGAGTTTCCGGCATGTGAACGAGCGCCTTATGACTATCCGTATCAAGGCTAAATTTGCCAACATTAGCTTAATATGCGTTCACGCCCCTCATGAGGAGAAGGACGACGCGACAAAGGACGACTTCTACCAGCTCTTGGACAAGACGTATGAGCAATGCCCTAGCCACGACGTTAAAATTATCCTAGGTGATTTTAACGCAAAGCTAGGAAGAGAGGACGACTTTAGTAGCGTGGTCGGAAAGCACAGCCTGCACGACATCACATCCGACAACGGACTCAGGCTAATCGACTTTGCAGCGGGGCGAAACTTTGTCGTAGCTAGTACGCGGTTCCCACGTCTCGATATTCGCAAAGGAACATGGCTCTCCTTTGATCGAAAAACTGTCAACCAAATCGATCACATTGTGATCGACGCAAGGCACTCTTCCCGTATTCTGGGTGTCCGGACTTTCCGAGGAGCCAACGTGGACTCGGATCACTACCTAGTTGTAGCCAAGGTACGGATGCGGATATCCACAACGGAGCGAAATCAACGAAATACTGTGAGGAAATTTGACGTCGAAAAGCTACAATCGCAAGAGACCGCCAGAACCTTTGCCGATCGAGTTTCTTGTAATCTCAATCTAAGTCCTATACCGCCAGCAGCAAATGCGGAAGACCAGTGGCAGCGTTGCCAACAAGCCATCAGAGATGCCGCCTCTGATGTACTGGGTTTCTCCCGCCCACCACAACGAAACCCCCGGTTTGATGAGGAATTCCGGCAAGCACATGCAGCTAAACAAGAGGCGTACAAAGCGGCGCTGCATAGAAGGACTAGAGCTGCTTACGAGCTCTACGTGCGCAGGGGAAAAGAGGAACATCGACTTCTCAGAAGGAAGAAAAAAGAGCATTGCAGGAATAATGTTCGAAAATTTTACCAAAGGGTAAAAAGAACATGCCAGGGTTTCAAAGCCGGAACAGAAGCCGGCAGGGACGAAAATGGCAACATAATAGTAGAATCGCAGTCGGTGCTGAGAATATGGACGGAACACTTCTGCAGACTGTTAAACGGCGATGATGATCAATATTCCGCTTCATTCAACAGTGACGATGGCAGTCAAGATTCCCGTCAACCCGATCAGAATGAAGTGAGGATAGTGATATCTAAACTCAAATCCAAAAAAGCTGCTGGAGTCGACGGCCTTGCCGCTGAACTTTTCAAGGCAGGAGGAGATGAGTTGGTAAGGAGCGTATACCAGCTCATCTGTAAAATCTGGTCGGACGAAAGTATGCCCGATGAATGGAACCTCAGCATCGTTTGCCCGATCCTGAAGCAAGGAGACCCTCTGAACTGCGCCAATTACAGAGGTATAAGTCTCCTCAACATCGCATATAAAATCCTGTCTGCCGTATTATGTGAACGCCTAAAACTAATCGTCAACAGCCTGATAGGTCGTTATCAGTGCGGTTTCAGGCAGGGAAAGTCCACCATTGAGCAAATATTCACATTACGGCAGATCTTGAAAAAAACCCATGAATATAAAATCGATACGCACCATCTTTTCATCGATTTCAAAGTTGCCTATGATAGCGTGTATAGAGACGAGGTAAACAGAGCCATGTCTAGTCTTGGCATCCCTGCCAAGCTCGTCCGTTTGTGCAGAATGACGATGGAGAACTCTCGCTGCTCCATCAAAGTCGGTAAGAACATCACCGAACCGTTCGATGTCGGGAAAGGTCTTAGACAAGGCAACGCGCTATCAAGCGATCTCTTTAATATAGTACTTGAGAGAATTGTACGAAACTCACAAGCCAACACCGGAGGTGCAATCTTTTATAAGTCTGTACAACTACTCGCTTATGCCGATGACATTGACATAATCGGAAGAACTCAGCGGGCCGTCAATGGGGTATTTACGAGTATTGAGATCGAGGCAGCAAAGATGGGTCTAGCGGTCAATGAAAGCAAAACAAAATATACGCTGTCTACAAAAAAGGACACCCAATATCGGCGTCTTGGACAGATCGCCACAATGGACAGATATAATTTTGAGGCAGTAAAGGATTTTGCCTACCTAGGCTCTATGGTGAACTCCGCAAATGACATCAGTAGGGAGATCACACGAAGAATTACTCTTGCCAATCGTTGTTTCTATAGGCTAAAACGGCAATTAAGTAGCAAAGCCCTATCTCGAACTACTAAGGTAGCCATGCGCAGAGGCATTGGCTTTGACAAAACAGGATGAGGATGCACTTGGTTATTTCGAGAGAAAGGTTCTTCGAGCGATCTTTGGTCCCGTCTGCATAGACGGTGAGTGGAGGAGAAGGTACAATGCTTCACATACAGCGACTAAGTTGGCTGGGTCATTTAGAGCGGATGGAGCCCAACCTTCCCGCTAAGAAAGTCGTCGAATCCACCCCGGACGGACGGCACAGTAGAGGACGACCTCGCGGTAGGTGGCGCTAACAAGTGGAGGGGGACCTCAACGAACTTGGCGTGCGCAACTGGAAACAGCTGGCTCGTAACCGTGCTGGCTGGAGAGGTTTGTTGGTTGAGGCCCAGGTCCACCCTGGACTGTAGCGCCATCTAAGTATACTACAGAGTAAACAAGACTATTGTCAGATGTGTATATTTTAGGTTGCCCGAAAGAAGGTTAACTGCCGAACGGAGACATGTTGATAGGTTAATAAGGATAAGAGAGGCTGCGCAAAGAGTGCCTTTGCACTTACTGTAATGCTTTACTGTCAGTTTAAATCAAAACTTCTAATATCAGAAAGAAATCATAATCGCTGGTATACAATCAACGAGCGGTGACCATGTCGAAGAGGTTACTGAAAGGTATTGGTTGTAGTATAAGCTTTACATAGTTCCAGCACAAAAGGCAAAAAACATTCCAAAGTTTGATCTTATTTCGGTCTAAAAACTCTGGCCTAATTTATCGTGTACTCTATGAAAATGAAAAAAATCAATCCATCAGTACTTCATTGGAGCATATTCAATCAAATTTACTTACATTTAGAAACTTAAATGGAAAATTGAAATATTTTTAAAATTAAAAATATTATTAAAAACCATACATCATGTTTACTTACATGCGAGGATTGGAGAGAAATGGTTGGAAACGATCAATCACTGGTTCTTGACAAACCTTTATTTTAAGTGCTGTTGTATCCTTTTCAGACTTCAATTGCGTGGATCCTGCTATAGATGAATTTCCGCCCGATGGATTGACAAGGGAGGAAAGGGAAGAAGGTTGGGTTGTGTTGCATTTCCTTGCTGCATGTTATATTTTTGTTGCCTTGGCCATTATTTGCGATGAGTACTTTGTACCTTGCGTTGAAAGGCTGTGCATTGGTAAATGATTTATCTCGATTAAAGTTGAATAAAAAAATCGACATACATGATCTCTTGTTATTTTAGCTTTAGACATGTCCACTGATATAGCTGGAGCAACATTCATGGCAGCGGCAACATCCGCTCCAGAATTGTCTGTGAATATTATTGGTACATTTATTACCGAAGGTGATCTTGGTATTGGTACTATTGTTGGGTCGGCTGTGTTCAACACCTTGGGCGTTGCAGCTACGGCTTGCATCGTTTCAGGAGTGGTAAGAAAATCAACAAGCTTTTGTGATTTATGATTGTATCTAAATCTTTGTAGACAATCAAACTGGACTGGTGGCCTTTGAGTAGAGACTGTGGAATATACGCAGTTTCAATTATTTTTCTCATCATATTTCTCTGGGATTCTGTAATTAAATGGTGGGAAGCAGCAATATTGGTGTCAGGATATGTCTTTTATATACTAATGATGGTGTTTGACAAGACTCTTGCAAGAAAGGCAAAAGGTGAGTTGGAATAATAATTTATGCAGTTGATGTTCCAGTAAATCTTCCCATTGGTTAAATAAATTTTGAATCTGTTTTATATTGGGTTTAGCTTGACATAAAACTAGATAACAATTTTTTTATATGGCGCATGTATCTGAAACGTACATTTAACTTTGTTAGATTCTGGCTGAGGTCCCTTTCCTCATCTTCTATTATCATGTCATCCCTCTAGTTAGATGAGGGTAGTCGAAACACAGCCAATCCTTAGATGAAATGTAATATCATACTTCTGCTCGCATTTGAATAATAAAACGGTTCTCTGTAACTTCTCATGTTCAAAATTACACCTTAATACACCTATTGTCTCCATCGTTTTATGTACCTTCATTTAAAAATCTTTTCTTTATGAATTTCACACATCCTAGGTGTGTAAAAAAATTATCCTATAACTGGTGGTATTTTCCCTTCGAAGCTCAGTTACAAAAGCGTATAGTGCGTGCAGTCCTTTTCTAAAAAAAAAACTCGTTTGTCTTACTAATTGGTAAAAAAATGAATTCTACTCTGAGGAAGTGCAAAGTACCCATTACCAGCAGAAAATAGTATACTTACGATGAATAGATTGGTTACACTGGGAAATGATTATCAAGTCCACAGTTATTTACTATTTATGTCCTGTATCCCCTCTTGGGTCCTAGGGCCTGTACTACGCCTAGGTGCCATCGTGTACGGTTTCTGGCAATGCGTCGGAGTTATTCCCAACTTTTCCCCAACTGCCGTGCCTTCTTCTCGACTGTTCTGCGCCATGTTCTCCTCGGATCGCCAGGTCTTCTCCCATCCTGAGTTATAGGATTCCATTGCATAGCTATGGAATTGTCACCCTCTCGGAACATGTGACAAATCCACTGCCACTTCCCTCGTTGGATGGTTGTGCCTATTGGTTCCTGACCCGTTCTCTCGTAAATGTGTTCGTTAGAGATACGATTGGGCCGCAGGCACCTACGAGTATTAAGGAACGTTTGCAGCTTTATGGTGATAGTAGTGGTCACTCTCCACGTGCTGCAACCATATAACAGCACGGATTCAACGTTGAAGCGGAACAGTCTTATCTTGGTGTTCAAACTGATTGCATTGCTTCGCCATATTTTGGACAACATACCGAACGCGGACTTTGCTTTGGCGCGGACTTTGCTGTTGGCTATATCCAGTTCGGTTCCACCATCGGTCGAGAAAATTCTCCCAAGATACTGGAAATCCTCTACTCTCTCTACCGGATGTCCAGCAATGTATATTTGAGCCGATGAGTTTGTTCCAAGGCTGATAATTTTAGTTTTTGCCGTATTAATTTTCAGCCCGATGACGCCTGCCTCCCTCTCCACATCTGCTGTCATTTGGTGGAGGTCCATAATTCTGTGGAAGAGTAAGCATACATCGTCAGCGTAGTCAAGATGTTTCAGTTGAGATGTAAGAGTCCATCGAATTCCTCCGATTCCCGTCGACAAAGCTGCATGAAGCATATCGCTAATCACCAATAGGAATAATATTGGTGAAAGAATACAGCCTTGTCTTACCCCACTTTGCATCTCAAATTCCTCAGACAACCTTTCTCTGTGCAGAACGTGACATTTGGAGTCTTCATATGTAGCTTTGATAATAGCAATTAGTTTATCGGGAATACCTCTCCTGCGTAAGGCACGCCAAATAAACTCCCTGTTGACACTATCGAACGACTTCTCAAAATCGATGAACAGCAGGTGGAGTGGTGATCGATATTTAACGCACTGTTCGATGATAATCCGCAGGGTGTTGATGTGGTCGACACAGGAGGATCCAGAGCGGAAACCTGCTTGTTCGGCATCGAGTGTGTCTTCGAGATGTTGTTTGATTCGCTTCAGGACGATTTTAGCTATTGTCTTAGCTACGAGTATATCAGGCAACACGCAGATACCCTTCCAGTTTCCGCATTCCATTACCCCTGGTCTCCACTGGCAATAATTCATTGCAAGAAATATTTCATGCAATCGAAATTTCCAATGGAGACCGCAAATTTCTTGAAATGACTTATTTCAAGAAATCAATTTCTGCTTTCATTTCTTGCCATCTTTGTGGAAATAAACCCTGAAATAAATTTGACAGGGAGTGTCAATTTGAGTTTTACTACGAAGAAAACATGGCTGATTGGTGCCTGACATGAAGTCTGAAATAAATATGTTTCGTGGAGACTCGGCCAAGCAAGAATTGGTCGTTGCTTGCTGTTACGTGATATGGTTGAAAATGAAATTTCTTGACATAATTTGCCCACCGTATAAAAAAATAAAAATTTCTAACATGATGTCTGACATAATGTTTGAAATAAATATGTCTCGTGGAGACTCGGTGTTAAATTTCCTTTCTTAGGAAGCTTGACGATCATTCCCTTTTTCCACTCGTTAGGAAAGCTCTCAGCTTCCCAAGCTCTCTCTATCTCTCTAAGTGGAAGCAGAAGCTCATCCGATGTTGTTGACGCTGCTCGTAAGAGTTCTGCTGGAATACTGTCAAGTCCTACCGCCTTGTTGGTTTTGAGTGCTTCGATTGCGGTAATGATCTCATCTTTACTGGGAGTCCTGGGAGGAAGTCCATAGTTGGTATGGTATGATGAGGTGTTGTGTATGTTGTGTAGAGTTGGGCTCAGTCGTTAATTTATGTTCACAGCTATAACTGTGAATGTGATTTCTTATTCACTGTAAATACAACCTGTGAATCTGAATGTATGTGAGTAAGTTTTTTTACGAATAAAAATTCTTCACTTACTATAATAATAAAGTACAATGTACATATTTTTCTACTATCTACCAATAAATTATTATATCATTGGCTTCGTGTATCGTAAAATGTACTCGTAGGTAATTCGTTAATATATGTATATGTGAGGATATATGCATATGCTATCCCTATTAGTACTAATTAGAGATGGGCTTAGTTGTGAATTTGTATTCGCTGTTATAACTGTGAATGCGATTTCTTATTCACTGCAAAAAAGAACCGCGATGTGTGAAATGCGCCGGAAATCACCTCTCCCAAGTCTGTGGAGTAAATAAACAAACCTCTGCAACATGTGCTAACTGTAAGGGAAAGCACCCGGCAAATTATAGAGGCTGTGAAGTAGCTAAGGAGTTGCAAAAACGGAGAGATATGCTCCTTAAGCCCCATGCAAAATCTAAGCTGCAAACTAAGCCAAAGCGTAAGAATGCACAGGAGAAAGTAGGCAAACTAAAACTACCGAGTTCAGAGCCCAAAAAGGTGAGGGAAAGAGTGACAACAGAAAAGTCTTCGACCTCTGTTCTTAAAAGAATCGGTACTGGTTAACGTCGAAAAAGCCGCCAGGTAATAACCCTCGGATAGCAGGAGTGCAGACCTACGCTCAGGTCGCGGCATCCGAAAAAACAAAAAACGTTGAAATTTCGACGGACCCTGTCTCTCATGTTTTGTCGGTTATTCTCGAGAAATTTGAAGAACAAAGCAAAATAAATAAAATTATTCTCGATAGGCTGGTTAAGCTTGAAAATAATTCTCAGAAAACGCGTACTTCAACTAAAATATGAATGACAAACGAATGTTAAAAATATGTACTTGGAATGCAAACGGACTTTTGCAAAAACTCGACGAATTGGAAATTTTCATGCGTGAAAAAGATATTGATATTTGTTTGACTTCTGAAACCCACGTAAAAAAGGTATCGCATTTAAAAATAAAAGGCTATAATGATTACCACGCTTGTCACACCCTTCGGGAAAAGCGAGAAGCGGATCATCGTTATTTATTAAAGACTGCATCGAACAATCCGAAGACCTAATGATAGAACTTGAAACTTTGCAACTGTGCTCGATTCGAGTTAAAAATAGTCAGCGTACTCTTAAAATCTGATCTATGTACTGTCCACCGCGTTCTGCGCTTGAAAAATCAGATTTTACTAACTTGTTTGAATCGCTGAAACCTAATTTTATCATCGGCGGCGACTTTAATGCCAAACATACGTTCTGGGGCTCAAGATACAGCTCGAAAAAAGGTAGAATGCTCTATGGGGCAGGTATGGAGTACAGTTGTGATTTCCATTCGACGGGTAAACCGACTTACTGGCCAACTGATACTTCAAAAATACCTGACCTGACAGATTTTTTCGTTGTGGAGGGAATATCTACCAACCACATAAAAGTCAAAGACAGCTTTGATCTGTCGTCTGATCATTCCCCGGTTATTTTAATAATCAGCGAAAAACTAGTCTATAACCTAGAGCCAGCGAGATTAACTGGTCGAATAACTAACTGGCATGGTTTTAGGAACGAAATTGAAGATAATGTTGAACTGAGCGTTACACTAACGACACCCTATGAACTTGAGGTTGAAGTTGATCGCTTCGTTGAGATCGTACAGCTCGCCTCTTGGAATAATACGCCCAATCCAAGGAAAACGCCGGACAGATACGGTTTACGATATCCTCCGGAAATAAAAGAATTGGTCAAGGGAAAAAGAAAAGCGCGTAAAAAATGGCACACTTAAATCGTCTGTGCAATTTGTTGAAGAAGACTATTAAGGATTTTAAGAACCGTGCAATAGCCTCTTACCTTGAAAGTTTAACAGCGAAAAAAGATTCCAATTATTCACTTTGGAAAGCTGTAAAAGGCACCAAAAGGCCAAAGTCCCCGCGCCGCCAATCAAATTAAATCAAAATTAATGGGCGAGGGAAGATAAAGGAAAAGCGGACGTCTTTGCGGCCCACCTGGAAGAAACATTTAAACCGTACGATGGTCAAGCGGTTTACGATAACCGCAATAGGCTGGATTTACCATCTGACGATTTGACGGTGACAAGTGCAACGCTATGGGAACTCAAACATGATTGATGAAAAGCATTGATTAAGCTTCTCCATATTGTAAATGCTGCACTTAGATTAAAACACGTGCCGAGCCAATGGAAAGTTGCGGAAGTCATAATGGTTTTAAAACCAGGAAAACCCCCAAATGAGGTAAAATCGTATAGACCAATTTCGCTTCTTCCAATCATATCAAAAATTTTCGAGAGGATATTATTAAGGCGTCTCCAACCGGTTATAGGTTCTGGGTTCAGAAGCAAGCATTCGACGATTGACCAGGTACATGGAATTACTGACGTAATCGAGAAAGCATTTGAAGAAAAAAAGATTTGCTCAAGCGTATTTCTTGACGTCTCGCAAGCCTTTGATAAGGTGTGGCATGATGGCTTGAAATTCAAACTACGACAAGTTCTCCCTGTATGCTTATTCGATATTCTAGAATCATATCTCGGGAATAGAATCTTTCGTGTTAGACATGGAGTCGAATACTCCGAGCTCAAGGAAATTTCGGCCGGCGTACCGCAAGGAAGCGTTCTTGGGCCGCTTCTCTATTTGCTATATACTCGTGATATACCGAACGAAGATGGCACTATCCTTGCTACGTTTGCCGATGACACCGCTATCCTAGCAGTAGGTAAAACAATCGAAGAAACGACTGCAAAATTGCAAAACGCACTGAATAATGTAAATGAATGGACGAGGGACTGGCGGATCACCCTCAACGAATCTAAATCTGTTCACGTGAATTTCACTTACAAGAAAATTAATGACTTGCCAATTTTCCTTAACTCGGCCCGAATACCTTTTGCAAACGAGGCCAAATACCTGGGAATGACACTCGACGCAAGGCTGAAATGGAATTCGCACGTGAAAATGAAACGTAAAGAACTCGAAATCAAATATAGAGAAATGTACTGGTTACTAGGAAAACATTCCCAGCTCAGTACTGAGAACGAACTACTTTATACAAGCAAGTGCTAAAGCCGGTGTGGACCTACGGTATACAACTTTGGGGCTGTACCAAGAAAACAAATGCAAATATTTTACAAGCTTTTCAAAATAAAGTGGTAAGAGAAATTGTCCAAGCACCGTGGTATAGTAGAAACGACGATATCCACAGGGATCTCGGAATTCCGACAATCGAAGCTGAAACTAGAAGCTTCGCGAGAAAGCATAGAAACCGACTAATAGGACATGTCAACAATACAGTCCTACAAATTTTGGATGAGAGCAATTTATTGCGCCGACTACAAAGGACGAAACCTTTCGACTTGGCGAAATAATGATTAACCGCGTCTAGATTGCGGAGCATGCAGGATCTTTCAGTGGAAAGTAACGTTTTTATTTCATGATAGAAAAATTGCTTGATAAGTTAATACTTAGTTGCAATACCTAACAAATTTATATCGAAGGGTGGTGTTTTTTTAGTCAGTAAGAATCTGACACTACTATGAGCACGCGCTTGCTATTCTCATAGTGTCTATGGAAGATTTTTCTCCTACCCTCGGAAAAAAAAACTGAATGTAAACTGCTAGTGTAAACTGCTAATGCGGATTCGCAATGGAGTTATATAGGTAGACCTGTCCGGCTATTTGGTCTGAGTCAAACAAAATTAAACTTTTTTTCCATAAGTGAATTGCTCTGTCGCGAGCAGAACGGAAAAATATCACGACACAACTTGACTTAAACAAAGTAAAACACTGTTTTTAGTTATAGATTTATTTATTGAAATGAGAAAAAAATAAATAAATTTGGGATCTATGATCAATAGCAAAGCAACCTGTGACGACGACATCAATCATCGCGTAAGCGTAGGGTGGATGAAGTGGCGAGAAAATTCCGCTATCTTCTGTGGCAGAAAAATGCCACCTAAGTTGATTGGAAGGCTCTACACCGCAGTTGTGCGTCCAGCGCTCACATACGGTTCACAGTGCTGGACGATGTACAAAACGTATGAGAGTAAATTAACGGCAGCTGAGATGAAAATGCTTCGCATGACAGCAGGAGTGCCAAAGCTTGATCGAATAAGAAGTTCGAAGATCCGTGGAAGCTTTCACATCAAGGAAACTATCGTACAAAAAATAGAGGGCGACCGGCTTAGCTGGTATTGCCACGTTCAAAGAAGAGATCATTTGAACCCTGTTAAAAAGGCAATATTAATGCACGTTCCAAAGACATCGCGATGTAGGAAAGGCAGGCCTATAAACGCCTGGATCAGACAAATGTGACGACATCGGCATTTCATTGGCCCCAGTAACCATGTGATCCAGAATCGGGAGGCCTGCCGATATTTTCTGAGGTCGAATAGGCGAACCCCACAGGCGGATCAGTAGAAATGCGGTGAAGTGGGAGGGTTATGATCCCTTATTTTCGGATCATAACCTCGCTGATAAAAGTAAGAAGAAGAAGAAAGAAAGAAATGAAAATGGGTTATTGTGTCTTCTTTGGTTTGTGATTGGCACTCGACTCTGCTGTTCATCGTTCACTCGCTCACCTCCATGCTTCTCGACCGACATCGTTTAGTTACCGATTTCGTGACCCACATGTGTTCTATGTAAACCATGTGGGATCACTTTGGTGACCCTCGATGGTATGCGGAATTAATTTGGGGAACCAATTCTGTGGCCCACATGCGTTGTACTTGGTGTCATGTGGCGTCGCTCTCGTGACCCACATGTGTGTTTGCAATACGACTGACCCTCGATTGTCGATGGTGTCAAATCACTCTTTGGTAATTTCTTTAGACTCTTGAAGTCGCACTGCGTCAGTGTTATTATGTAAACGCCAAACTAGGAACAAAAGAACAGTTCGAAGAACGTATGTGTGGGCCTTTTGTGGAGAGCGTGTGTGTGGGCACAACAGAATTTTCATTTTATGATGCAAGGGCCCCAAATCGTTTTACAACTCTTTAATTCCTACATGTGTACATATTTATGTACACATATGTATGCACATACAAATATCCTTTCATAAAAAACTTACTCGCACATCTGGCTCCGATGAACTTGCTGAAACTAAAGACACAGTAGGATGCTTAATTTCAATGCACTTGTTTAAATTCATTGTACTGGTACTGGAACTCCAGGCAGGAACATGCAATCGCAACGCAATAGCACCAATAGCAACTCGCAAGTATAACCTCTGTGCTGCTATATACAAACCAACCAAACTTTCAAACCAGCTGCGACTGTAATAGCAGTAATAGCAGCAATAGCAACTTAGCAAGTATAACCACTGTGCTGGTATATACCAAGCAACCAAACTTTCAAACCAGATGCAACTGCATTAGCACCAATAGCAACTATGCAATTATAACCTGTGCTGCTATATATCAACCAGCAAGACTTTCAAACCAATTGCGACGCGATATGCAACCTTATGAATTGGTTTGGTGCCTGTTGGCACATCATAAAAAGCACATGGGACATGTTTGAAAAGAAAATTGGATGAGGCGTTCAGTAGACAACGTGCAAAAAAGAATAGTTTAGTTTTATAATTTTGTTATACCTCTTCATCTTCACGTTTTTCGTATGCGACACACACATATTTGTATGCATGAAAAACGAAATTGTGACTCGTGAATTTGTTATTAGCAATTTATTAGCAATAGCAGTTTATGTATAAGTTGTTCACAGGTTGCGAATGCGAATTTTCATTAGCAGTGAATGGTTAGTAGGTTGCGATTTTTTGCTCATCTCTCCTAACGCTACGCTAAATGATGACTGTGAGAACCTGAGTACTAGCTAATTTGAGTACTTCTCTCTCAGTATATAGGTAATGCTTGTCACAAAGTGCTTGCAGTACTGATAGCGTTAAAAAAAAAAAAATCTACGTAAAAGATGCTACGAACAACTTAACACTTCCTTGATCATATTTACTTCTAGCTAAAAAATCCTTTGCTCAACATTATTATTTATTGATTGCTCTTGGTCTTTGCACATCGCCGAGATTTTCAATTTTCGAGACAATTTTGTTATCATACATTTTTTTAAATATTATTTATTGCCAGTAATCATTCTGAATTTTCTAGTAATACAAATATCTTTTACATTTCAGAAAGTCGTACTTGCCAGAAAATTCCGTGCTTCGATATGACAACGCCGGATTACGCAAAACGCGATTCAACATCTTCGAAAGCGGATGACGATGACTACGAAACCGCGAGTTCGCATATATGTTCACTTCCCAGAGGCAAAGGCCTCTTTGGTGTATTCTGCTGGATCGTGCAATATCCGCTTTACTTCATGTATTTCTTCACAATCCCGGACGTTCGAATCCCAAAACTTAAGAATTTGTTCCCAATATCATTTTTTATGTGTTGTGTGTG
Organism: Brachypalpus laphriformis; assembly: GCA_945910035.1. Taxonomy (NCBI): domain Eukaryota; kingdom Metazoa; phylum Arthropoda; class Insecta; order Diptera; family Syrphidae; genus Brachypalpus; species Brachypalpus laphriformis. The sequence continues at coordinate 109,832,968 of OX246753.1, read as the reverse complement.
GATTGGCATATGGTCGTATTTAGTTGCATGGGCGATCACAGCTGTCGGTAATGTATTATTACAACGAGATTGGTAGTTGCAATGTAAGTGTCAGTTTAACGTTCTGAAAGTCAAACAAAATCGCGGATAAGACTGATCTTTGCTTATATCTCAACACCGCAGTGATAGTTTCTTAAAAAAAAAAACAAAATATAAATATGAAAACGATTTAAATTGAACTTAATTTCGACTATCAATCTTGCTCTTAGTCTTAAGTTTAATTATTAAGGTGGTTAAATTAAATGTTTTGTTTAAAATTATAAATAGTGATGCTTCCATGAACGCATTGTCAATGATTTTCCCGGTTTGTTCAGCCCACGTTAAATCATCTGTTAATTAACCACTGGCTAGTCCTAATAAGAGGTTACAGTTTTTTACTTTTTAAAATTTGCTCATTGTTTATTTTTTTTTTGCCAACCATTAATTAACTGAAACTTTTTGTAAAGGATCAATCTATTTGATTGAATAGTTTGACAAAAAAAAAAATGCCAGAAACAATTTCCATTCTTTCAATCTTGTAGAAAAGAAGATGATTGAGTTCTTAGTGCACACTAATTAACACATTATTCATACTTTATTATATGTGGTTAAAAGCTTATTTAAACACTTACAAATTTTCTGCATTCATGTTGGGCTTGAGCTCGGGAATTGTCTCAGGCTTGCTAACACATACTACAGGCTCTTTCAGATAACCCGAAAGGAAAAAGTCGGTTGCGGTCAAATTCCCGAATTGGATATTATTCACTCTCCAAAAATCTGCTTTAACAGTGCCATTGTAGCTCAGGGAGTATAAGCAGTGGCTCCATTCCGTTGAAATGACATCTCAGGTCTGTAAACAATTCAATGATAAACCAATATCGCTCCAGTAATCTTTACTGTTCACCTTAATTTTTGAAGAAGTAAGGCCCAAAGATCTTCTCAGATGTAATGCCACACCATATCGTAGATCTAACGAGGCTATTGGTTTTAGAAACGAAACATTAAACTTTAAGTTTTTAATCTTTATCTGAACCTAGTGTGTCAGACCACTACGCGTGAGGTTCCAAGTTCGAATCCAAGAAAACACCAACAAGTTTTTCACGCCCCTACCTCACGCGAACATCTGACAAACATCACAGAGTAATGTTGTCTCGAGAAAGCTTCTCAAAACAAATTGCCCTTCGGATACGACACTAAACTGTAGGACCCTTCCATTCGTGTGCAAAATATAACGCACATAACATGAGTGATTGCGAGAAGCTAGGCCTTGGCACTTAAAGAGCTGTTGCGCCAAATATTTTTTTTTTTTTTTAATTAAATCTGATTTCAGGGCAAAAATTATAAAACTTAAAGATAGAGAGAGAAATAAAATTAAAAAATGTTTCGTCACTCCTCTCGTTTACTATCCCTCACCTTTGGTCGCGTCGAACCTGGTTTGCCAGCAACATTCCTCCCCAACGATGATCCAGCAGTACCTGCTACTGCTTCATCTATTTCCGCTGGTCAGTTGCTCGCACTTTCTCCACTTCTTACGTAGAATGAGGTCCTTATCACAGAATTGACCAGGTGGCTAACTCTACTGGTGTACCCGGCCCGTCGTCCTAGGGGAATAATTAAGGAACGGGCCCTCCAGGATAAGACTGACTCAACTAATGACGACCCCAGCACAGAAAACGAAATAAGGACAACGGCCTTCGGATCTGTACCTTTACAGACCACGTGCAGCCGAACAACTAACAGAGGCCCTAGACTGCTATACAGCAGATATTACCGCCATCCAGGAAGTGCGATGGGATGAGCCGGGCAAAAAGAGAATGAAAAACTGTGAAATCTACTACGGTGATTGCTACAGAGGCAACAGGCAACGCTTATTCGGATGCGGCAAGAAGTCTTAAGCTTCCGACACGTGAGCGAGCGTATTATGACTATCCGGATCAAGGCTAAATTCGCTAACATAAGCCTCGTATGTGTTCATGCCCCCACCGAAGAAAAGGACCCTGCCACCAAAGAGTGTTTCTACGAGCTCCTCGACAAAACATACGAGCAATGTCCTAAATACGACGTTAAAATCGTATTGGGCCATTTTAACGCCAAAATAGGAAAGGAGGACGTCTTTGGTAGGGCAGTCGGTAAGCATAGCCTACACGACACCACGTCTGATAACGGACTAAGGCTAACTGATTTGGCTGTGGAGCGAAATGTCACCATAGCAAGCACATGGTTTCCTCATCTCGATATTCATAAGCAGACATGGTGGTCCAATGATCATGTAACGATCAACCAAATTGATCATATTGCGATCGACGCAAGGCATGCTTCGAGTATTCTGGATGTCCGGACCTTCCGAGCGGCCAACATAAACTCGGATCATTACCTTGTTGTAGCCAAGTAACGAATGCGGATATCCCAATCTGAGCAACAAAGAAGAATCACTGTGAGAAAATTTAACGTCGAAAAGCTACAATCGCTGAACGCGTATCCCGAAATCTCTCAATCACCCCTATGCCGCCAGCATCAAATGCCGAAGACCAGTGGCAACGCTGCCAACATGCCATCAGAAACGCCGCGACTGATGTGCTGGGTCTCGCTCGCCCACCACAGCGAAACCCCTGGTTTGACGAAGAATTCCGGCGAGTGCATGCAGCAAAACAAGAGGCATACAAAACGGCGCTGCAAAGGAAACTAACTCATCGGCTCAAATGTGCATTGCTGGACAACCGGTAGAGAGAGTAGAGGATTTCCAGTATCTTGGGAGTATTGTCTCGACCGATGGTGGAACCGAACTGGATATAGCCAACAGGATCGCCAAAGCAAAGTCCGCGTTCGGGATGTTGTCCAAAATATGGCGAAGCAATGCAATCAGTTTGAGCACCAAAATAAGACTGTTCCGCTCCAACGTTGAATCCGTGCTGCTATATGGTTGCAGCACGTGGAGAGTGACCACTACTATCACCAGAAAGCTGCAAACGTTCGTTAATAGGTGTCTGCGCAATATCTTAAGGATTTTCTGGCCCAATCGTATCTCTAACGAACACCTTTACGAGAGAACGGGTCAGGAACCAATAGGCACAACTATCCAACGGCGGAAGTGGCAGTGGATTTTTCACACGTTCCGAAAGGGTGACAGCTCCATAGCGAACCATGCTATGCAATGGAACCCTCTAACTCAGGATGGCAGAAGACCTGGCGGTCCGCGGAAAACATGGCGCAGAACAGTCGAGAAGGAGGCACGGCAGTTAGGGAAAAGTTGGGGAGAACTCAGACACATTGCCAGAAACCGTACACGATGGCGCGTAGGCGTAGTAGAGGCCCTAGGACCCACAAGGGGATACAGGACATAAGTAAAGTAAGTGCAAAGGAAAACGAGAGCTGCTCGTGAGCTCTATGAGCAAAAGAGACGGGAAGAACATCGGCTTCTCCAAAAGAAGAAGAAAGAGCATGAGAAGCGCGCGTTTGAGAATATCGAGAGTTTATACTCCAGGAACAATGTACGGAAGTTTTACCAAAAGGTAAAAAGAACGTGTCAGAGAAGCAATACCCGTACAGAAACCTGTAGGAATGAAAATGGAAACCTCGTAGTAGAATCACAGTCGGTGCTGAGAATATGGAAAAACTACTTCTGCAGACTGTATAACGGCGACGAAGACCAACATCCCGCTGTCAGGCAGAATGAACCATTCAACATGGACGATGATAGTCAAAATTTCCGTCCACCTGACCAAAACGAAGTGAGGATAGCAATATCCAAGCTAAAATCGAACAAGGCTGCTGGACCTGACGGTTTACCGGCCGAACTTTTCAAGGCAGCTGGGGATGAATTGGTAGAGTGCATACACCAACTCATTTCTAATATTTGGTCAGACGAGTGTATGCCTGATGAATGGAATCTCAGCATCGTTTGCCCGATCCACAAGAAAGGAGACCTCCTCAACTGCGCCAATTATAGAGGCATCAGTCTCCTCAACATCGCATACAAGATCTTTTCTGCGATATTGTGTGAATGCCTGAAATCTTTTATGAACAGCCTGATTGGACCCTATCAGTGCGGTTTTAGGCCAGGAAGGTCTACTATCGATCAAATCTTCACACTTCGGCAGATCCTGGAGAAAACCCAAGAATTCCAAATCGATACTCACCACCTCTTTATCGATTTCAAAGCCGCCTATGACAGCATCTATAGAGAAGAGCTTTATAGAGCCATGTCTAGTTTTGACATCCCTGCCAAACTTGTCCGTCTGTGCAGGCTGACGATGGAGAACGCTCGCTGCTCCATTAAGGTCGGTAATGACCTCACCGATACCTTTGATGTCAAAAAAGGTTTTAGACAAGGTGACGCGAATTCATGTGACTTCTTTAATATTATACTTGAACGGATTGTGCGGAACTCACAAGCCAACACCGGAGGCACAATCGATCACAAGTCTGTACAACTACTTGCATACGCCGACGATATAGACATTATCGGAAGAACTCAGCGGGCTGTCACCGGTTTGCAAGCATTGAGGCGGAAGCGGCCAAAATGGGTTTAGCGATAAACAAGTGCAAAATCAAGTATATGCTGTCAACAAGAAGGGACAGCCAACACCGATGAATTGGACAGAACGTCACAGTGGGCCGCTATAACTTTGAGGTACGAGTATCAAGGGACTTGCCAATCGCTGTTTTTTCGGGCTCATAAGGCAATTCAACAGTAAAGCCCTATCTCGAATAACTAAGGAGACTCTGTATAAGACCTTGATCATCCCAGTCCTGCTTTGCGGCGCTGAAACATGGACTTTATTAAAAGAGGATGAAGATATCCTTGGTCGCTTCGAGAGAAAAATTCTTCGTAAGATTTTCGGTCCCGTTTGCGTTGACGGGTTTTGGAGGAGAAGATTCAATCACGAACTATACGAGCTGTACAGCGACATCCACCTTGTCAAAAAAAACAGCATATTGGACGTCTGAGATGGCTAGGAAATGTAGAGCGAATGGACACCAACGCTCCGGTCCGCAGAGTCTTCGAATCGACGCAGTAGAGCGAATCATCGCCGTAGTTGGCGCGCACAAGTTCAAGGGGACCTCGACCAACTTGTAGTGCGCAACTGGAAGCAATTAGCTAAAGACCGAGCTAAATGGAGAGGCTTGTTGGTTGAGGCCCAGGTTCACCCCGAACTGTAGCGCCACCTAAGTAAGTAAGTAAGTTTTCCTGTCGAATAAAAACAACAACCAAATTCATTTACCACTTCGTAAAGAATTTTCCCTTTAGAAGATGTACATCTTGAACCCCAGAAGGTGTGCTTCGCGTTGAAATCTCCACCAATAAGGAAATTTGAACCGAGGGTATTGAAGACACGAAAGTGGTCGTCTTTTTCTAGTGAGCATCGTGGCAAACAGTAAACAGATGCTATTATATATTGTAGCTCAAGTGTTTATTTTTAACCCTTACCGCGCACAACTGAAGTTTTTCCAGCTCTATGCTTATATCGGCCGAGTGTTCGATGTTAGTTTTAATGAATAAGGACGAACCGCACCGCGCTCTATCAGAAGGATGATGAGCGTGATAACCAGCGTAGCCTCTTATTTATATTTATGATTCCCTTGTGAGATGGGTTTCGGAGATCAGACATATGTCGATATTTTCTGTCATTAGGAACATATCTCATTCGTTAGATTTTTGTAAGAATCCGTTTGCATTCCATGTTACTATTTTAAGCAAAGAGTCTATATCTACTTAGATCTAGATATAAGTTTGGCCATACATAAGCTTTCGACGCTACTGAGACTACTTGGTTCGAGAATTCGTTTGTTCGTTTCACATTATTCCTCGAACTTAGCGTAGATGCAGTTTTGAATTTCTTTCAACATATCAGAGCGTGGCCCGTCGTTTCGTTTGGTTGCCTTGACTGCAGCCTGAGAATACGTCCCCTGGCTTATCGAAGGTTATTTTAAGTTCAGTCTTATCGAAGGTTATTTTAAGTTCAGTCTTTTTAGTGGACGACATCGACGTACGTTTAATCGGCTAAGAAGGTTGATTGACTGGTTCAAGAGTCTGCACTGCTGATTTGAGCGTCCTTTCAGTCGGCTCAGGAGTCTGTACAACTTGCTTACGAATCCGCTGAGTCTGTTTAGCTACACGGTCTACCGACTTAGGAGCCCGATCGACTGATTTCGTTCCCCGTACAATCGGCGTTGTAGATTTGCTCCGTCGCATCTGTAATACCTTGCAACCGCGATGATTTGCTGGGTGCCTTTCTTTGCAGTTAACGCAAGTCGCTTTTTCATTTCTGCTCAAACTTAAATTTTCAGAAGAGGGTTTTCGAACGCACTTCACGCGGCGCGGCTCTTTCCGACAGTACGCCTGTGTATGATTAAACTCTTGGCAACGCTTGCATTGAGGGATTGTCTTCGTGTTGACACGTAGCGGCCCGATTTTAACGCGGCTCTTTCCGACAGTACGCCTGTGTATGATTAAACTCTTGGCAACGCTTGCATTGAGGGATTGTCTTCGTGTTGACACGTAGCGGCCCGATTTTAACGACCATACTCATGATTGTACGAACATTGTATATCTTTTTCTGGCTTTCCGTTTCATCGAATGATAGCACAAAAAGCGGGAGTTTACGTTTCACTATAGCTTCTTCTCCACGGTCTGGTCGTTTTCACTCTTTTTTTTTTAAAAAGTTCACGGCCGGCATCGAGAATGTTATAACCGCTATAACGTCTTCTTTAGCGCATGATGGATGAAGTCCTCTAGCTACGACCTTCAAGAGTCTCTCAGACTTGTCCTCATAAGTATACCATTGAATTTTTTCGTTGTTAAGCTTTTAAGATGCAACCCGAGAGCCATCAGCGTCAACAACCTTGATTTTCCACGCATCGTTTCGCAAGGAAGTTACTTTGAATTCAGTAGCGATCGTTGTTTTTAAAATTTTTTTCAAAGAATTATAGTCTGTAATGCCTGCAATATTTATTGGTGGAGGGGCGAGTTTGCTTACCTCCTTCGGGTAGGGGTTAGAATATCCCCGAGGTAGGCATGCCTGTCGTAAGAGGCGACTAAAATCCACCCTTCGTATACCGGGCTTAAAGTGTATACAAAAAAATGCAATGAGTAAAACGAAAAGATTTAATACCCCAGGTGGCAGTCCAGGTTCACTGGAAAATCCACCCTCTTCGGAGGTAGGCTCTACGGATTCTGGGGAGAGCCAATTATTGCAATTAATAAACCCCTTTATAAAAAGTTCAAGGGTACCTCGGTTTCCACCATCAAGACCGAATGTCTCCGGGAAAAAAAGTCCGCCGGAAGTGCAAGCGCACAAGAAACAGGACTCAGAGAAATGTAAAAGCTTTGAGAAGGAAAATAACGAACTTCGCAATAAGCTTAATGAAATGGATCGACTCTACCAAGAGCTCAAAAAAGAGGTAGACATGCTGAGAGAGGAAAACAAGCTTCTAAAGAACTCGCTTTTACAAAAAGAATGCGAAGATTCCCCTCCCCGCGCAGCTAATCCCAAATATCACACGGACGAAGAAGAGCTTGCACGCGAAACGAATTGCGTCTTAATGAAAAGACCTAGCAAAAATCGCAGAGCCGGCTCTTCGCCCGTAATTAAGCCGTGAAAAGAAGACAAGCAAAATAAGTCGAAGCCAAAACAAACTCAAGCTAAAGCACGTCCTCCGCCTGCAATAAACGTCGTTGGCATAACGGACTACAGTAAGCTACATTGCCTTCTTAAAGGAACGACGACATCAATATTCTCAAAAAGGTGAAGCAACAAACGGAACAAGGCCAGGAAATCATGGTCAAGCATGGACTTCCGCTCTTTATGCTTACCTTTGACAGGAGCGAAAATGTAGACGATATTTATAACGTTAAAACTATTCTGAATATCGTAGTCAAGATTAAGCCTATGCGTACGAATACGAGATCGATACCTCAGTGTAAACGCTGTCAAGGCTTTAATCACACACAGTCGTATTGTCAAAAAGAGCCGAGATGCGTAAAATGTGCTGGTAACCATCTCTCGGAAAAGTGTGACCTAAATAAGCAGGCCCCGGCTACCTGCATTAACTGAAAAGGAAAGCACCCAGCGAACTATCGAGGTTGCGAAGTGGCAAAAGAGCTTCAAAAAAGGCGAGACACATTTAAAAATATTCAACGCCAGAACGCAGAACCGGTTAAAAATAGTCGTGAAATTGCTAAGCCAAGGGTAACGACCGTCAATAAACACGTCAAAGTTAAGACGAGAGTCGAGCAAAGTAAAGTTTCTTCGGCAAAATCAAAGGAAAAGCCACAATCTCCAGAGATGCTAACATATGCTCAAGCTGCGTCGCTAGAAAACAAGGAAAGCGGTGTTACGGTAGACCCAGTCTCTCAAGTCTTCTCTATAATTCTTGCGAAACTTGAGGAGCAAACGAAGGTCAACAAAGTCATATTTGATAAATTGAGCAAGCTCGAGTTAAAACCTCGCCAAAAAAGAAATCCCATATGAATATGAATCAGTTACTAAAAATGTTAACATGGAACGTAAACGGCCTTCTACAAAAAAAACGCCGAATTAGAAGTATTCTTACGGAATGACAACATTGACATTTGCTTGATCTCTGAAACTCATCTGACAAAGGAATCCGGAGTACAAATAAGAGGGTATCGTGCTTATCATGTATACTACCCTTCCGGAAAAGCTAGAGGCGGACGATTGAAATCGATACAATGCAAACAAGTTCAGTTCGAGTTAAGAATAGGCACTCGTATTTCAACATCGCGTCCATTTATTGTCCTCCGCGATGCACGTTTAGAAGTAACGACTTTGTACGTCTCTTTGACTCACTTGGACCGAATTTCATTATAGGTGGCGATTTCAACGCAAAACACACCTTTTGGGGTTCCAGATCCAATTCACGGAAAGGCAGACTTCTGTACGAAGCCGGTATGCAATTCGGGGTTGATTTCTTTTCGACGGGGAAACCGACGTATTGGCCCTCTGATACAGCAAGAACACCGGGCCTAATAGACTTCTTCGTAGCAAAAGGAGTATCTTCAAATTTTGCGAAAGTAGAGGAAAGCTTTGATCTCTCCTCAGATCACTCGCCGGTAATCTTGACAATAAGTGACCGACTAATGACAGTAGAAGGTGTGCCTAGATTAACTAACAAAAAAACTAACTGGCGCGACTTTAGAACTGATTGCGAAGAAAATATTGTCTTAAATGTATCGCTCAAAACACCCTTCGAAATAGAAGATGAACTCGGCAAATTTGTTGAATCAATACAGAATGCCGCGTGGAAAAATACACCTTTAAGGAGGAAAGAAGTCCCATGCAATGAAGCTAATTATCCGCCGGAAATAAAAGAACTTATTCGAGAAAAGAGGAGAGCACGCAAAATATGGCAACAAACTCGCGCTCCCCAGCATAAAACCCACTCGAATTTCCTATGCAATAAGCTTAAAAAAGCGATCCAAGACCTAAAAAACCGAGAGACTTCAGCTTATCTTGAAGGTTTAACCGCCGAAAAAACCACTAATTACTCGCTCTGGAAAGCTGTCAAAAGAATTAAAAAACCCCAAATACATTCGCCACCGATAAGAAAAAACAACGACGAATGGGCAAAAGGTGACAAAGAAAAAGCGGATCTATTTGCCGAGCACTTAGAAGAGACTTTTAAGCCATTTGATGGAGAAACATTGGTAGACGATTTTACCGGTACGACTACGACATCTGACAACCTTAGAATAAAAAGTGTGTCATTTATAGAACTTTGCCAGGCAATAAAAAACCTGAAAAATAATAAAGCTCCTGGCTATGATTTAATAATCGGACAAATCCTCAAGGAATTACCAAAAAAGGCACTATTAAAATTGCTTTATTTAATAAATGCTTCTATTAGATTATTATACGTTCCAAATCAATGGAAAGTCGCAGAAGTCATAATGGTTCCGAAACCGGGGAAATCTCCAAATGACAAAAAATCGTACAGACCGATATCGCTACTACCAATAATATCGAAGGTATTTGAAAAACTCCTACTGAAACGGATTCTTCCGGTCATTGAAGAGAGACGCCTAATACCTGACCACCAATTCGGGTTCAGAATCAAGCATTCCACAATTGACCAGGTTTATAGAATAACCGACGAAATTGAAAAAGCCCTTGAGGAGAAAAAGATTTGTTCTAGCGCTTTTCTTGACGTATCTCAAGCCTTCGACAGGGTTTGGCACGATGGATTGAATTATAAGCTAAGACGAATCCTTCCGGAGCAACTTCATAAGATATTAGAATCATACCTTAAAAACACACTTTTTCGTGTCAAGCACGGAACTGAATATTCTGATTTTAAAGAAATCGCCGCCGGAGTTCAGCAAGGAAGTGTCCTTGGGCCTATCTTATTCTTGCTGTACACTCGGGAAATACCACAAACTGAAGGCACTATTGTAGCTACGTTCGCGGACGATACGGCTATTCTGGCAACGGAAAGTTCAATCGAGTCAGCAACCATAAGACTCCATAAAATCTGTGAGTGGACAAAAACTTGGCGCATTGTTCTTAACGAGACCAAATCGACGCATGTTAACTTCACTTACAAGAAAATAATCAAGCTTCCCGTTTTCATTAACTCGGTACAAATACCGCATGCAAACGAAGCTAAATATCTGGGAATGACCCTAGACGCGAAACTTAAATGGAAACCTCACGTTAAAGAGAAACATGACGAAGTCGAAAATCGACTTAGAGAAATGTATTGGCTAATTGGAAGATATTCCAAACTAAGCGTATATAACAAACTGCTTTTGTATAAGCAAGTGCTTAAACCCGTGTGGACGTACGGTATACAACTCTGGGGTTGTACCAAACCAAGCAATAGGAATCTCATACAATCATTCCAAAATAAAATTATAAGAATAATCGTGAACGCTCCCTGGTATATCAGAAACAATGATATCCACAGAGACTTAGGGATAGCTACGGTGGAGGACGAAACAAAAAACTTCGCTCGCAAGCTTCGTATTCGTCTCCATGGCCATTGCATTTGTGCCATATTCCAAACTTTGGATGTGACAAATCTTACGGGCCGACTTCAAAGAACGAAACCGTTCGAATTAGCGCAATAAGACAAAAAGCCGCATGTCATGACGGTTTCAGCAGGTGCTTTGGTCTTCGGTCTAAATATCCAATCCGTTTCGCGCGCGAGTTCTTCTTCGTCCGTACTGTAGTAATGGCTACCCGGAGAAGGGTCACTATGAATAACCGTTTGCGTTTTTGAAGACTCGTTTTGAAGCAAAGATACTTTATTCCCTGATTCAAGTTTCTCAACTTTGCTTTTGAGCTTCCAACACAACAGCTCCATTTCGTAGAGCCTCTTTCGGAGCATGGCGTACTCTGTTCCAAGGCCTGCGTTTCCCGAATTAACACATCCTGGTTCACGAAACTTTTATTTGGCGCTTTAAGGCAAGTCTTTTGAGGCGGAGATCTTTGTAGCATAGAGCTTTTCCTAAATAGGTTTATTAGATTTTGATGCAATAAATAGTTCTCTCCAGAATCCGTAGAGCATGCCCCTTGCGAAGGTGGATTTTCCAGTTGAACTGGGCTGCCATATGGGGTATCAATACCATTAGTTTTGTTCATTGCATTCATTTTTATTATAATAATCTCAAGATGGGTTGGCATTTTAGTCGCCTTTTACGACAGGCATGCCTACCGTTTATATATTCTGTTCCCTATTCCACAGGGGAAAAAGTTGGCTCTGGCACAACTGATTTCTCTGGTCGCATTGCCTACACGCCATATGGGCGTGGCCACAAATTTCTTAAACAAAATCTCTATTTACCCTTTCCAACGCCCGCACTGGCTAAAACAATTTAAGGGTATTCATAACATTCATATGGTTCCGAAACAACCAAAAGCCTCGGATAAGGATGACTCAACTAATGACGACCCCAGCAAACAAAATAAGGACAACGACCTTCGGATCTATACGTGGAATGTTCTGTCCCTTTACAGACCACGTGCAGCCGAAACACTAGCAGAGGCCCTAGTGTGCTATAAAGCAGATATTACCGCCATCCAGGAAGTGCGATGGGATGGGCCGGGCAAAAAGAGGATGAAAAACTGTGACATCTACTACGGTGATTGCTACAGAGGCAACAGGCAATGCTTATTCGGATGCGGATTTGTCATACGCGGCAGACTTAGGCAAGAAGTCTTAAGCTTCCGACACGTGAGCGAGCGTATTATGACTATCCGGGTCAAGGCTAAATTCGCTAACATAAGCCTAATATGTGTTCGCCCCCCCACGGAAGAAAGGGATCCTGCCACCAAAGAGTGTTTCTACGAGCTCCTAAATACGACGTTATAATCGTATTGGGCCATTTTAACGCCAAAATAGGAAAGGAGGACGTCTTTGGCAGGGCAGTCGGTAAGCATAGCCTACACGACACCACGTCTGATAACGGACTAAGGCTAATTGATTTCGCTGTGGAGCGAAATGTCACCATAGCAAGCACATGGTTTCCTCATCTCGATATTCATAAGCAGACATGGTGGTCCAATGATCATGTAACGATCAACCAAATTGATCATATTGCGATCGACGCAAGGCATGCCTCGAGTATTCTGGATGTCCGGACCTTCCGAGCGTCCAACATAGACTCGGATCATTACCTTGTTGTAGCCAAGTAACGAATGCGGATATCCCAATCTGAGCAACAAAGAAGAATCACTGTGAGAAAATTTAACGTCGAAAAGCTACAATCGCAAGAGACCGCCAGACTCTTCGCTTAACGCGTATCCCGAAATCTCTCAATCACCCCTATGCCGAAGACCAGTGGCAACGCTGCCAACATGCCATCAGAAACGCCGCGACTGATGTGCTGGGTCTCGCTCGCCCAACACCGCGAAACCCCTGGTTTGACGAAGAATTCCGGCGAGTGCATGCAGCAAAACAATAGGCGCTGCGAAGGAAAACGAGAGCTGCTCGTGAGCTCTATGAGCAAAAGAGACGGGAAGAACATCGGCTTCTCCAAAAGAAGAAGAAAGAGCATGAGAAGCGCGCGTTTGAGAATATCGAGAGTTTATACTCCAGGAACAATGTACGGAAGTTTTACCAAAAGGTAAAAAGAACGTGTCAGAGAAGCAATACCCGTACAGAAACCTGTAGGAATGAAAATGGAAACCTCGTAGTAGAATCACAGTCGGTGCTGAGAATATGGAAAAACTACTTCTGCAGACTGTATAACGTGCATACACCAACTCATCTCTAAGATTTGGTCAGAGGAGTATATGCCTGATGAATGGAATCTCAGCATCGTTTGCCCGATCCACAAGAATTGAGGCCCCCTGAACTGCGCCAATTATAGAGGCATCAGTCTCCTCAACATCGCATACAAGATCTTTTCTGCGATCTTGTGTGAACGCCTGAAACCTTTAATCAACAGCTTGATTGGACCCTATCAGTGCGGTTTCAGGCCAGGAAAGTTCACCATCGATCAAATCTTCACACTTCGGCAGATCCTCGAAAAAACCCAAGAATTCCAAATCAAAACTCACCACCTCTTTATCGATTTCAAGGCCGCCTATGACAGCATCTATAGAGAAGAGCTTTACAGAGCCATGTCTAGTTTTGACATCCCTACCAAACTTGTCCGTCTGTGCAGGATGACGATGGAGAACGCTCGCTGCTCCATCAAGGTCGGTAATGACCTCACCGAGACCTTTGATGTCAAAAAAGGTTTTATACAAGGTGACGCGCTGTCATGTGACTTCTTCAATATTGTACTTGAACGGATTGTGCGGAACTCACAAGCCAACACCGGAGGCACAATCTATTTCAAGTCTGTACAACTGCTTGCATACGCCGACTCAGCGAGCTGTCACCGGTGCGTTTGCAAGCATTGAGGTGGAAGCGGCCAAAATGGGTTTGGCGATAAACGAGGGCAAAACCAAATATATGCTGTCAACAAGAAGGGAAAGCCAACACCGACGAATTGGACAAAACGCCACAATGGGCAGCTATAACTTCGAGGTAGTAAGGGACTTTGTCTACCTTGGCTCTGCTTTTAATTCTGAGAACTACATCACCGCAGAAATCAAGCGAAGGATAACTCTTGCCAATCGCTGTTTTTTGGGCATATAAGGCAATTCAACAGTAAAGCGTTATCTCGAACAACTAAAGAGACTCTGTATAAGACCCTGATCATCCCAGTCCTGCTTTACGGCGCTGCAGCATGGACTTTATTAAAAGAGGATGAAGATATTTTTGGTCGCTTCGAGAGAAAAATTCTTCGTAAGATTTTCAGTCCCGTTTGCGTTGACGGGTTTTGGAGTAGAAGATTCAATCACTATACGAGCTGTACAGCGACATCGACTTAGTCAAAAAATTGCGCATTGGACGTCTGAGATGGCTAGGATATGTAGAGCGAATGGACACCAATGCTCCGGCCCACAGAGTCTTCGTAGAGGGAATCATCGCCGTAGGTGGCGCGCACAAGTTCAACGGGACCTCGACCAACTTGGAGTGCGCAACTGGAAGCAATTAGCTGAAGACCGAGCTAAATGGAGAGGCTTGTTGGTTGAGGCCCAGGTTCATCCCGAACTGTAGCGCCACCTAAGTAAGTAAGTAGGTATTCATAACCCCTTGAGTGAGAGCAAATTGTAAAATTAATATAAAATTAAAATCATACGCTTTGGGAAAAATCGGCTTAGGGACTTATGTATCAATGACTTTCAGCATCTCCTTCCTCGAAATACTTTAAAGACCTAAACCATAAATACGCTGAAGTATTCCGTAAATTGCACTCTCAAGGAAATAACTGTTTCGATCGATATCGTGATTGCCTATAAGTGAGGATGGACTATTTAAAAGTCGTTAATTACTTCATAAACAATTTCCCAGAAATGACCAAGAAGCTTATAAGTGACTGCTTGTGTACTTATCTAACAGGCAAGTCAAAGAGAAATAATGAAGACAGACATCATAAAGTTAAAATATTCTGGCCTAGTGGACTGTGCTATCTGCATCCGTCTGTCCGTCTGTCACGTCAGCAAGATGAAATTTCATACACAAGGTTCTGACAATCCATGCTGTGTATTTTTTTAAATGCGCCCACTTTTCGCACCAAAACCGTTTTTCTATATTTTTGGTAAAGATCGTAAGAATCAAAAAAAGTGTGGGCATTAACCTTCTTTATCTTCCAGCTATACAATACTCTCGTACGAGGCCCATTTTTAATGAAATCTAATTTAAAGTGGATTTTTATATTTCAATTAAAATTCTAAAATTCCAAGTCTATCCTACAAGAATAAGGTATCGTATGATCTGTTGCAAGCGGATTGTAACCTGTAAGTTCTTGGGAACAGCTTATTTAAATGAGGATCACTAAATTTAACTTTCCTTGAAATTGCATTTCAAGTGCCATAAGCATTTTTAACTCATTCTATAATCGGTTGTTAAAACAATTGAGAATTTAAGTCGAAATAAAATTTTTGAAAAATGAATTAGTCACTTTTTTTTAAAGTTGTTAGGTTCAATGTTCTAGCACTTAGCTACTTTTAAATTATATATGTTAAGCCATCAAAGTGATTTTCCTCAAAAATACGGTAGCTTTATGTATATTATTTCGTAATATTATTGAATTAGTACATTTTTTAATTCGAATTACTATTACCTTTCCATTTTCAAACAAATATCTGGATAATATATTCATCCAAAAA
The DNA here is from genome assembly GCA_945910035.1 of Brachypalpus laphriformis. Classification (NCBI taxonomy): domain Eukaryota; kingdom Metazoa; phylum Arthropoda; class Insecta; order Diptera; family Syrphidae; genus Brachypalpus; species Brachypalpus laphriformis. Next base: position 109,817,264 of record OX246753.1, on the reverse strand, counting down.
TAAAATTATATTCTGCTAGGTGACACTTTCGGTATTCCGGACTCAGTTATGGGCATCAGTTTTCTAGCGATCGGAACCAGTATACCTGAGGCAGTTTCCAGCGTGGTTGTTGCAAAAAAAGGTGAAATTTATATTTTAAATTCTACTTTGTTATTTTAACCGAATTGTTAATACTTCAGGTTATGGAGCTATGTCTATTTGCAATGCAATTGGTTCAAATACATTCAATATCATGCTTGTCCTGGGTGTTCCATGGCTAATTAAGACTACTCTTGTACCCCCAGAGCCGGGTGTTTATGAATTGTATATAAATTCTAGCGGATTGATATATTCAACTCTGTCACTGTTATCCACCGTATGCTTTCTTTACATTTTCTGTGCGTGTACAAGATTTGTATTGGGAATTAGACTAGGATATATGTGTTTAATTTTATATTTGACTTTTGTGGTATTTGCAACCTTGATTGAAATGAATGTGTTCTTTCAAGTTAATTTACCAACCTGTGATCATTAAATTTGACTCTTTTTTTCATTATTAATGTTTTACATTTTAACTTTATTCTTTATATTTATTTGTTGTAATAATTTAATTTATCGCTTACATGGTTATTATGTTACTAATAAATTTAAACTGCATTAATGAATACATTTATTTTACTGACTTACTTTGGTGGCGTTACAGTTCGGGGTGAATTTGGACCTCAACCAACAAGATTCCTTTAAGATCGGTTTTTAGCTAATTGCCTTCAGTTGCACACTCCAATTTAGTTGAGGTCCCCTTGAACTTGTGCGCACAACCTACGGCGAGGTGGCCCTCTAGTGGGTCGTCCCTCCGGGTTAGATTCGAAGACTGCCAGCCGGAGCGTTAGTATCCATTCGCTCTAGATATCCTAAATATTTCAAACTTTAAATGCCCAGTTTTCTTTCTAGTTCGATGTCGCTCGTTTAGTTAGCCATTGAATCTTCTCCTCCAAAATCCGTCAATGCAAACCTGACCGAATAGCCTACGAAGAATTTTTCTGGAAGCGATCAAGGATATCTTCATCCGCTTTCAATAAAGTCCATGTTTCAGCGCCGTAAAGCAGGACTGGGATGATAGGAGTATTATACAGAGATTCCTTAGTTGTTCGAGATAGGGCTTTACTGTTGAATTGCCTTATAACCCCCAGCGATTGGCAAAATTTATTATTCGCTTGATTTCTGCGCTGAAGTCATTTTCAGAATTTATAGCAGAACCAAGGTAGACAAAACCCCTTACTACCTCGAAGTTGTTACTGCCCACCGTGACGTTCTGTCCAATTTGTCGGTGTTGATTATCTATTCATGTTGATACTCGCTTCAATGCTTGTAAACGCACCAATGACAACCCGCTGAGTTCTTCCAATAATATCAATATCGTCTGCGTATACAAGCAGATGTACTGACTTTTAATAGATTGTGCCTCTGGTGTTGGCTTGTGAGTTCCGCACAATCCGTTCAAATACAATATTAAAAAAGTTACGTGACAGCGCGACTTAAATGAATTATTTTTAATTCATTACTTTGGAATAATAAAAAAAAAAACAAAAAACTTCGGTTTTAGCTCCGATTCTTAAGAGCGGTATTTTATTACTCAAATGTTATAAAGATTATAATAATTAAAAAAAATAAGTAAATAATAATTACAAATGAGCTTAGTCCTATTAATAACTTTATAGATTTGAAGTTCAGTTATTTCTTTTACGTTGTCTTCATAATTAAGTTTAATTAGAAAATCATTCCTTATTTTAACGACTTCTTCATATAGGGCTCTTAATCAATTTACAATTCTTTCTATTATGCAATTTTTGCTTAAATTTAATTGGAATCAATTTACTTCAGTTTGAAACTTATATTCTTTCTTCTTCCTTTTATCAGCGAGGTTATGATCCGAAAACAAGGGATCACAGCCCTCCCACTTCACCGCATTTCTACTGATCTGCCTGTGGGGTTCGCCTATTTGACCTCAGAAAATATCGGCAGGCCTGCCGATTTTGGATCACTCGGTTACTGAGGCCAATGAAATGCCGATGTCGTCGCATTTGTCTGATCCAGGCGTTTATAGGCCTGCCTTTCCTACATCGCGATGTCTTTGGAACGTGCATTGATATTGCCTTTTTAACAGGGTTCAAATGAACTCTTCTTTGAACGTGGCAATACGTGGCTGAGCCGGTCGCGCTCTATTTTTTGTACGATGGTTTCCTTGATGTGAAAGCTTCCACAGATCTTCGAACTTCTTATTCGAGCTTTAAGCTTTGAGCTTCAAGCTTTGTCACTCCTGCTGTCATGCGAAGCATCTTCATCTCAGCTGCCGTTAATTTACTCTCATACTTTTTGTACATCGTCCAACATTGTGAACCGTATGTGAGCGCTGGACGTACAACTGCCGTGTAGAGCCTTCCTTTCAACTTAGGGGGCATTTTTCTGTCACAGAAGATAGCGGAATTTTCTCGCCACTTCATCCACCCTACGCTTACGCGATGATTGATGTCGTCATCACAGGTTGCTTTGCTATTGATCATAGATCTCAGATATTTGAACTTTTCGCACTTGGGGAGCACTTTTCCATTCAAATAAATGTCTGGAATAGGCCTGAGTGGATCAGAGAACGGGCAGCACAAGTACTCTGTCTTTTTTGAACTAATGCGATACCCATTTCCCTCCAGAACGTCCACCCACACATCAAGTGCTCGTTGCAGGGATGTAGGATCCTCACTTATGATGGCTCCATCGCCAGCAAAGAATAACTGAAGTACCTAGGGGTCCATCACTTTACCTTCAAGCAGATAATCAAGGACTGTAATAAAGAGCAAAGGACTTAAAACGCTTCCCTGGTGCACCCCGACTTTGATTGGGAACTCTTCGGTTACTCCAGCGGGGCATCTTACTCTTGTCTTTGCTCCTTCCTACATGTCAATGATCATCTGTACATAGGTTTCTGGAACCCCTCGATGTCTTAGCGCCACCTATATCAGATCTCGTGGTTGTCTGTCGAATGCCTTTTCAAAGTCAACCAACACAATATGCAAATCCCTTAAGGAATCACGATGTTTTTCCATTATGATCCTTATACTTTGGATTGCATCTGTGGTTGATTTACCCGAGACAAACCCACACTGATCATCAGATAGCCGTATTATTTTTCGCAGTCGGCCACCTAATACCCGCTCAACGATCTTCATGGTGTGTGACATCAGCTTGATCGAACGGTAGTTATCACAGTTTCGCGTATCACCCTTCCATTTGTATACAGGGAGAAGGTAACTTTCCCTCCATTGATTCGGCATTGGATCACCTCTCACGAATTTGGAGATGAGAATTCTGAGCCATCTGAACCCGATGTCTCCCATCTTTTTCCAGAACTCAGAGGGTATTTCGTCTGGCCCAACCGCTTTTCGTTTTTTGGAGTATTTGACTGCCTCACTAACTTCTTCGACAGTAATGTCGGGTATTTCTTCACAGTTAGGGGTGGCTCTTGGAAAGTATATGTATATGTATCTGTATTCCATTTCGAGGCGAGCTTTTTCGTCATTATTATTAGAGGGGCACTTTGACCAAGCTTTGAAAGCCGCTTTCTTCTCATTTATCACTTTCTCAGCTTCATCACTCCACCACCATGTTTCTTTGGCGTGTTGATGGTGGCGTTTTGAAGCTCCTAGCAGTGATTTGGCCTTATTTAAGCAAGTTCGCTGTAGGGAATCCCACATATTTTGTGCTCTGCACTCTTCATCCTCAGCTCCGTTGGTGGTGTGAGAGAGGTAATTTTTCATTACGAAAACAAAAGCTTCGCCTTTTTCTTTGTCCAGATTGTACCACTTGATTTTCTCAGAGACCTTTGTTTGTTTGCTTTTCTTCGGTGTTTTCATAAAAATTTCTGTTAGCAGGAGACGGTGTTGCCGAGCGATTGCCTCTCCCAGGATCACTTTGCAATCTTTTACCCGAGGCTTCATGAAACTGCTTACCAAATGGTAGTCAATCTGAGTTTCATCTCCACCACTGCTGTAAGTGATCAGGTGTCGGCTTTGTTTGATGAACATGGTATTTAACACGATGAGACCGTGTGATTTGCACATGCTTAGGATGTCTTCACCAGGAAGGTTCCTGGTGCCATATCCTAGTCCTCCATGGCAGTCTTCATAGTCTTCGTTTGATTTCCCGACATGTTCATTCAAATCTCCTCCAACAAACAGAAATTCTTCCTTTGGGATGTTCTTAACGAGATTGTGGAAATCTACCCAAAATGCACTTTATCTCTCTGATTGTACCCATCGTGGGGAGCATATGCACTGACAATATTCCACACCTCTCCTTGTATTACTAGTTTGAGAGACATCAAACGGTCGCTGGACTTCGAAATGCTCAAGACGTTTTCAAGTAGCTCTGCCGCAAGGATGATACCGATTCCGTTCTTAGACTTTTCCGTTCCGTAGTAGAACATCTTGTAATCTTTTGTCCTAAGGTCCAAGAAACGCGCCCGATTCCCGGTGTTTTTCCATTTCTTTTCTTGGACACACAAGATGTCCACCCGCCTTCTATTCATCATCTCTTATAGCTCGTAACTTCGACCGGTCATGCTTCCAACGTTCCAACTCACGACCCTCAAATTGCGTCCAAACTGTTTCATTATTTTGCTATATTTTGTATAGCTCTGACCCGAACATTTCTGCTCGCCCATAATCAGTACCATGCGCAGCAGTGGTAATGCCTGGCGGGGTAGTGCCTTTCCTTTTTGCAAGTATTACCGTAATGATACAGTTTTGCAATACAATTTTTTGCACCATATTGCGATGGTGTTTGTTGTTTGACACGTGCATGCTCCTGTTTTAGTATTGTTTGAAACTTATATTGATTCTTACAATATATTCTAGATCTTCATCAATCTGTTTTTTTTTTTTTTGTTTTTGAATTTGCGATTGATACTATTCATTTTTTGTCGGTTTTTAAGATACCAGTCGGGATTATAGCTGCAAGGAGAATCGTATCATTGTCGGACTTGGCTAAGCCGGCCCTTATTTTTTTTTTTATTATTATATTACAATCTAGTCTTAGGACTAATGAGCAATTTGATAATCATAAGTTACAGTATAATTACAATTCGAAAAAGGATATAAGATACTATAATATAACATATAATTTATATTTGCCTCTTTCTTTTTTCTCTTTGAGTAATGATTAAGTAATAATTAATAAAATAATAACTTATAAGAATTTGCAGTAAATGTGAATATAAATAACAATGAGGTAATAACATTAATAACACTCAAGGCATAAGTGGAATTTAGGCCACTCAAAGCAGTGGGGGTTTTATTTACGCCGAGCGCCCTTGTCGCTCGTTGTTGTCACCTTTCGTATTATCTACGGATCATTTAAATTTGCATCCCTTTATCTACCCAGTTCAAGAGGTTTACGCCTTTTTAGTCTTCTGACCGAGTGATTCTGGTTTACAAGTAGAATAGCCTCATCATTTACGTGCTCTCGTAGCTGTTTCTCGTGTCTTCTTGCAGCGTTTTTAATTTCGTTTTGGACCAGCTCCACATTAAGATCCAAGTGAAGGTCGCTGTTTCTTATATACCAGGGAGCGCCTACAATGTTCCTGAGTACTTTGTTTTGGAAGCGTTGAATGATGTCGATGTTACTTTGTTTGGTGCAACCCCAGAGTTGGATCCCATTGGTTTTATCATTTGCTTGTAAAGCAGGAGCAAATTGTATATTGATAGTTGGGAGTGTCGCCCCATAAGCCAATATATTTTTTTTATATCGAATGCCTAGTTCTTCTCTTTTCTTTTTAACGTGGGCTTTCCATCTGAGCTTGGCGTCTAATGTCATGCCGAGGTACTTCGCCATATTTCCATAAGGAACTTCTTTACCATTAGTATAGACTGGCATATGATTTATCTTTTTGTTTGTAAAGTCGACGTGCACTGACTTTAATTCATTTAATTTGATTCTCCAGGTTGTCGTCCATTCACTTATTTTTGAGATTGTAGTTTGCAGTTTAGCGACTGAATCTGCATTCGTGTTTGCAACTGCCATTACGGCTGTGTCGTCGGCAAATGTTGCCATGATATTGCTGTCTAAGTGTGGGATGTCTGAAGTATAGAATAGATATAAAACTGGACCTAATACGCTGCCTTGAGGAACACCAGCTTGTATTTCTTTCAGTTTAGAATACACGTTTTCACGTTTGATTCTGTAGTATCTATTAGAAATATAAGAATCCAATATTGTAGAATATTGCTTTGGCAGGCTCTTTTTAAGTTTGAAAATCAGACCATCATGCCAAACTTTATCAAATGCTTGAGCCACATCAAGAAAGACAGTGGAACAAACTTTCTTCTCTTCTAGTGCGTTTTCTATGGCGTTGACTATCCTATGGACCTGGTCAGTCGTTGAATGTTTTTTTTCGAAAACCAATTTGGTGTACCGGAATTAGATTTTTCCTTTCAATAATACTATATAGTCTTTTCACCAGAATTTTTTCAAAAATGTTCGATATAATAGGCAGCAAGGATATCGGTCTATAAGAGGATGTCTCGTGTGGAGGTTTCCCTGGTTTTGCTATCATTATAACTTCTGTAATTTTCCAGAGCTCTGGGACATACTTTAATCTAAAAGAATCGTTTATTATGTTTCTTATTTTAATGTAGGCTTTATGAGGAAGTTTTTTAAGAATTTCTCCAGTTATAAGATCGAACCCAGGAGCTTTTTTTGGTTTATTGTTTTTTATTCTGCTTTTTACCTCAGCTATTGTAGTTGGCTGTATATCTACATCTTCTTGTTCTATGTCCATGTCCAATACGATATTATTTTGAGCGGGGTTCGGTTTAAATATGTCTTCAAGATATTCAGCAAATGTATTTGCTTTTTGTTCGCTATTCCTTGCCCATTTACCATTAACCATTTTGATAGGGGGGATTTGTAAAGTTGTCTTTTCTATGTCCTTAGCTGCTTTCCAGAGGGAATAGTTAGAACTTGTATCATTCCATAATCTCAATAAATAGGCAGACGTTTTTTCATCATTAAATTCTTTTATCGTTCTTCTAAGCTTTTGTGTAAGCCCGTTAAATATATTTTTGTCTTGAGGGGCTCTAGTATGTTGCCATCTTTTCCTTGCTTTCCGTTTTTCAGCAATTAGTTTTCTTACTTCGAGATAATTATTTCCTCTCAGCCTTTGTTTATATTGCGGAGTGTTTTGCCAAGCAGAGTGTTGGATATCTTTTATGAATTTTTCGACATCATCATCTAAGTGCTGCGCACATCTCATCGGTACTCTCAGTTTTATCCTTTTCTCAAGAATAGTTTTAAGGCCGTTCTAATTTATCCGAGAGTTTGTAAGTCTGGGGTTTACCGCTTTCGGAGCAACGTTTTCACTCAAGCCGGCCCTTATGTTACTTAAATTTTGTATGCCGAATTAATATTCGTTTATTTCCTCATTGCTAATATGTCTGGGTGAATAATTCCTAAGCGAGCTGACACAATATTATCCTGTACCAGATCAATTTAACAAATAAATCCTTAGCTGTTGCTCTAAATAGTGCTCCTGTTCAACTGTCAATCCTCCATCGTGAGGATTATTTGGTTAACGGAAAGTATTGCCAGGAGCAACATCCATATCAATATTCTCTGAAAATTGATTATGGTATTTTAATGTTGTTTTCATGTACAAATTGCGTATGCGTATTTCCTAAATTTTGGTTGTTCCTTATGTCTTAAACTAACATAGTTCTTTATTAAATCTTTCCTTCGAGCTTCGAGCTCTATTCTTATTAAGCTTACCTACAACCAGCGTTGCCACTTTTGCTACATATGTAGCAAAATTTTCCTCATTATGCTACATTTCGCTAAACAGTCTACCTAACTATTATTTGTTTTTTTTTTTTTTTACTTTTAACTTTGGGAGTGGCAATGGTGTAGTGGTAACGTCGTCAATTGCCACGCTAATGGTACATGGTTCACGTCCTGATGTCAGCAAGCATTTATTTACTTCTCATGAAATATATAGAGTCAGTCCAATCATTTGCGAAAGTTTGTCTGAACACTATTGCGAAGGCATAACACTGGCAGTAGCTTTGTCATGCGGCTGGAAAAATTGTTCGCTCTGTTAATTTGCCATCGACATCGGTTATCGGGAAAAAAGTACTGTGAATCAGGAGCAAAAACAAAAAATAAATAACAAAAAAATTTCCCCAGTTATTTGGACGCCACTCCCGGAGAATCTTTGAAGCATAAACAACTGAGCTTCAAGAACCACTACACTAAAATCTTTCTCTCTCTCTCTCTATCTATCCTTTCCAATGCCCGCACTGTGTGTAAACATGTTAAAGGTATTCATAACCCTTTGAGTGCGCGCACACTATAAAAAAAAAACTCATATTATTAACTTTCATATGTTAAACATATGGAACTATGGAATTAATTTTACTGGCTAAGCCGATGTTGAAAGATGTATATTTGAGCCTTCTGACGAATTGGTAAGGTTTTACTTCAGTTTTAAGTTTATAGATACATAAAATAGATTACAATTCCGGAACGATTTCTGCTCCTCTTAAGAAGTATTTCTCATTTTGTTTACTACAAGAGATGCTTTGCAGTTCATTGTGTATTATAAATTAACACCGTTAACTTTTTCTTTATTTATTTAATCCTTTTTTACCAATGAATTCCTATATGTTTATTTAATGTTATGAATGCTTTATCAATTAATTTAACACTTTCTTTCATATTTAAGTTATTGAAATGAATGAATGTTACTTTTGGCAAACAGTTTGCAGCCAGTGCATCCATCCGTCTAAGAGCTTCCTCTCACTCTTCGATCCTTGATCTTCTCAACTTTACCCACTATAACTTTGTTGTAGTGTTTTCTCCGAGAAGATCAACATGAGCATCTCGTTCCACCTCCCTCATCATTATAGCGTTTTTCAGGTGGAAATCATGGAGATAAATGAAGCCCTGTCTTAGCTGAAGGGTAATGTAGCATCTGTCAGGAATATTAGCATTTTCACTGTCAGTCGAGCAGGAGGGACTCTGCCTGATAGACAAGCCTTAGGTATGCCCCTCGCAATATGTAAGCATCTACTAAAGCTGAATGTTATTAGCAAAACCAACCACAGATGGACACGGCTTAGTGTGGCAAATTTCGAAACAGATCTGGCCTAAGCTGGATCAGAAACGTAGTGCCTAGTTGCTCAAGCTAAAGCGATCACAGATCAGCTGCGTTGTCGGTGTCTTCACTGGACACTGTCTTATAGGGCAACACGCCAAAAGACTTGGCCTTTTCTCCAACGACTTCTACAGGAGCTGTAGGGACGAGGAGAAGGGGGAAACCATCCTTCACCTCCTATGCACTTGTCCAACCCTGTCGCATAAAAGAATACTCCATGTAGGAGTCCCCTTCCTTGAAGACCTCGACAATCTGGCGTCCTTGAGCGTCATGAGCATCCATCGCTTTATCAAAAACTCCGGTTGGCTTTGTTAGTCCCAGAGTGGCCTAATGGTTAATCCATGGTAACACAAAGGATCTATACTGGACAGCCAACATAACCTCACCTGACGTTAGTTGCTGATTTAATATTTTTTGTTGTTTTTTTTTTATAATATTTTGTATTGTTAGAACTGAATGCTATAAGTTATAAAAAAAATAAAGAAAATTAACAACCCAAAGGAGACAGATCCTTAGCCGGTGACCAAGCGAGGCGAGTTCTTTTTTGCACTGTTCTACTAGCCTTGAGAATGATGTGGCAGATACTATAGCCTTGATAGCCACCTGGCTGTCAATGAGGATGGCAATGGTATTTAGGGGTGTAGAGGTTTGCTTAAGTAGGCGGCAGGCCTCACGTACAGCAAAAACTTCCGCTGCACGAATCAGGAAGCCGGTAAGACCTTAAAATATTGAGGGAATCAGAGAATATCCCCGCGCCTACCCCGCAGTCCATTTTTGAACCGTCAGTGAAAATTGTTGATTCGAAGTGCTTAACTAGAAGAAGAATAGCTACCATCTACGCGAGCAGCTGCGGGTTTAAAAAATCGTTCCAGCGTTGGTTATTTTGCTTTATTTTTTAATTGTTTATTTATTTCTTTATAGCAATTAATGGCTTCGTTAAGAGCTCTTGAAACTTTAGCACTGCGTTTTTCGTCGGGATCGTCGAAATGATGCAGTGCTTCATACAAATGTCTTTATGTCAACTGACGACTCGTGGAAGGCTCAGGTCCTATATCTGACTCTTGATCATATCCCAACTACATCAATTCTTCATTTGAAATCGGAACTCTGCCAGCGTTAAGAGGACTGGTGACATAGTGCTCTTCTAAATCCTCAAATCCGATTTCTATTGCCAGATTTAAAATGTTGCGTTCAATTTCAAGGCAGGAAATTGAATTGACAGGATCAGCATCAGATTGGCCATTGGTAATGCATTCCGGCTATAGTTTCTTTTAAACATGATTCATCGTTGTTGATTTTAATTAATTCCAAGACTAACTTATGATGTAAACGGCATCTTTGATGTTATAGTTCTTCCAAAATTGTTTAATAGAGGATATTCCATCCGTTTTATCAACAAGCTTTTGAGAAATTCTGCGCAAATAATATGCCTTAAGAGTGGCTTTGGAAAATTTGATATTTGGACGCTTTATCAACATCCTCCAATTTAGGATTTTCAGAAATGCTCTTAGCCTTTTCTTAAATAATCATTTGACTCATTGACATCTTTCTATTGTTGTTGTCTTCGATCCATAGGATGAGCAATTTTTCCATTTTGTCATTATAATACGAGTATCTCTTTTTTTAAGATGACTTTGTACAAATGCAGCTGAATGTATAATCGCCTTGAATTTGTCTTTAGTATCTTGTACTGTTTGAACAGTAGATATTGCAAAACCTAATACGGGCGCCGTGGCGTAAGTGGTTTTCACTACGCGTGAGGTTCCAAGTTCGAATCCCAGAAAACACCAAAAAGTTTTTCACGGTCGCATTTCTCGCGAGCGTCTGACAAACATCCGAGAGTTTTGTTGTCACGTAAAAGCTTCTCAAATTGCCCTTCGGATACGGCACTAAATTGTAGGTCCCTTCCATTCGTGTGAAAAATATAACGCACACAACATGAGTGGTTGTGAGAAGCTAGGCCCTGGCACATAAAGAGCTGTTGCGCCAAACCTGAAGGTCGACAGCTCACGAATTGCGAATTGATTTATCTACTGCTTAATGATCCGATTATTAACTTTAACTAGGTGGCATGTCTACTAGAAGGTCTATCAGTAAATGCACTCCACAAGGAGGTGTTCTATCCCCACTTTTGTGGAATTTGATGGTCAATGAACTATTGATAGCCATGGAGGGCGAGGGATGCACGGCGATCGCTTATGCAGATGATGTTGCTTTGGCTGTCTCGGGAAAACACTTAAATACTCTAAAAGAACTTCTACAAAACGCTTTAAACAAGCTTATTAGATGGGCAGTTCCGTGTGGTTTGGGTGTAAACCCCAACAAAACTGATCTAGTACTCTTCTTCAGGAAATATAAAATTTCTTTAGTCGACCGTCCGTCTCTCAATGGTATCAGCTTAACTTTCTCTAACACAGCAAAATATTACATTTGGTTCTCATCCTGGATAAGAAATTAAGCTGGAAACCTAGTATTCAAGAAAGAGTCAAGAAAGCCACATTAGCACTTTTCTCTTGCAAAAAATCTATTGGGAATAGATGGGGCTTACAATCCCGAATCACTCACTGGCTCTACATTTCGGTCATTAGATCGATACCCACATACGGGGTGATTCTCTGGTGGACAGTCTTAGAAAAAGCTATAAATTGCGATTATCTACGTAAGGTCCAGCGTACAGCTTGTCTGTGCATAAGCGGAGCACTACGTAAAAATCTCTCTACGGCACTGGACTTTTTGTTTCATCTGATACCCCTCGATATATCTAGCAAGCAAATGACAGCGAATGCAGCCGTTCGCCTTGGAGCTACCCAGCAGTGGTCAAAAAAAGAATTTGGCCACGCTTTCTGAATAAATTCAAAATCTCTCCCGAAAACACAGACTACACCACTCCACGTCTAAATTTTGACAAGAAATTCCTCGTCAAAATCCCCTTCAGATCACTCTGGAATGAATATACATTTTTAGAAGATGGGCTAATCCGCTTTTACACCGACGGCTCAAAAACTAAGGACGGACTTGGTGGAGGTGTTTTCCCTGACAGTGTTCCAGGCGAAAATAATGGCGACTAAAGAAGTTTTATCTTGGCTTAAGAAAAACGTGATATCTGCTAGAGATATCGGCATCTTTTCAGACAGCCAAACAGCAATCAAATCCCTGGAATCGACCTCTATAAATCCTTAGTAGCTCTAGACTGCCAATCGTCTCTCGCGGAGATGGCTAAGCAGTTCAATATTCACCTACGTTGGATGCCGGGGCATAGAGACATTCCAGGGAATTGTAAGGCCGATGAACTCGCCAGAATAGGAACAACTATACCCATCCTGCCGGACAAATGTTCCTTGGTATAGCAATCGCTACTCTGCAAACTCAAATTCAAGCTGGATGCTATCGAGAGTACAAATCTTAAGTAGACAAGTGGACCCACATGTCTAGCATTACATCTGGTGCTGAAAGAATTGTCGGTCGATCGCAGGGAAGACATAGGGCGTGGCTTTCCGAGGATACCTGGAGACGGATTGACGAACGAAAACAGCTGAAAGCTCGCGTTGCAGCTACTCCAACAGCAGGGAGAAGGGAGCTACAGTCCCTATATCGCATGAAAATGAGAGAAGTTCAGCGTAGCGTGCGACATGACAATCGCAACTACATCAACGCGCTGGCTACAGAAGCAGAAAAGCAGCACGGAGGTGCGACAGCAGGACTGTCTACAGAATCACGAAAGAGCTGACAGGTGGTCGCAGCTCCAGCCAACACCCAGTGAAAAACCTAAACGGCTCCTTGCTCATTTCGGATGAGGACCAGCTCAAGAGATGGAAAGAGCATTTTGCTACGGTTTTAAACCGTGTATTCGCTAGCGATATGCTCCCAAATCAGACTGAGATGCCCGAGGTGAGAAGCTCCCAAATACGCATCACAAAAAATACAAATACAAATATTTGGCGCAACAGCTCTTTAAAGTGCCAGGGCCTAGCTTCTCGCAACCACTCATGTTGCGTGCGTTATATTTTTCACACTAATGGAAGGGACCTACAGTTTAATGCCGAATCCGAACGGCGATTTGAAAAGCTTTTTCTTTGATGTTGGTGTTTTCTGGAATTCGAACTTGGAACCTCATGTGTAGTGATCCGACACACTAACCACTTACGCCACGGTGCCCATACGCACCACGACTCCCAGTAAAGACGAGATCATTACCGCGATCAAGGCACTCAAAACCAACAAGTCGGTAGGACTTGACGGTATTCCAGCAGAGCTCTTTCGAACAGCACCAGCAACATCAGCTGACCTTCTGCTTCCACTTATAGAGAGAGCTTGGGAAGCTGAGAGCTTTCCTAACGAGTGGAAAAATGGAATGATCGTCAAGCTTCCTAAGAAAGGAAATTTAATGGAGTGCGGAAACTGGAGGGGTATCTGCGTGCTACCTGCTGTAGCTAAGATAATAGCTAAAATTATCCTGGAGCGAATTAAACAACATCTCGAAGACACACTCGATGCCGAACAAGCAGGTTTCCGCTCTGGATCCTCCTGTGCCGACCACATCAACACCCTGCGGATTATCATCGAACAGTGTGTTGAATATCGATCGCCACTGCACCTGCTGTTCATCGATTTTGAGAAGGCGTTCGATAGTGTCAACAGGGAGTTTATTTGGCGTGCCTTACGCAGGAGAGGTATTCCCGATAAACTAATTGCTATTATCAAAGCTACATATGAAGGTTCCAAGTGTCACGTTCTGCACAGGGGGAGGTTGTCTGAGGAATTTAAGATCCAAAGTGGGGTAAGACAAGGCTGTATTCTTTCACCAATATTATTCCTATTGGTGATTAGCGACGTGCTTCATGCATCTTTGTCGACGGGAATCGGAGGAATTCGATGGACTCTTACATCTCAATTGAAACATCTTGACTTCGCTGACGATGTATGCTTACTCTCCCACAGAATTATGGACCTCCACCAAATGACAGCAGATGTGGAGAGGGAGGCAGGCGTCGTCGGGCTGAAAATTAGTACGGCAAAAACTAAAATTATCAGCCTTGGAACTAACTCATCAGCTCAAATACGCATTGCTGGACAACCGGTAGAGAGAGTAGAGGATTTCCAGTATCTTGGGAGTATTATCTCGACCGATGGTGGAACCGAACTGGATATAGCCAACAGGATCACCAAAGCAAAGTTCGCTTTCAGGATGTTGTCCAAAATATGACGAAGCAATGCAATCAGTTTGAGCACCAAAATAAGACTGTTCCGCTCCAACGTTGAATCCGTGCTGTTATATGGTTGCAGCACGTGGAAAGTGACCACTACTATCACCAGAAAGCTGCAAACGTTTGTTAATAGGTGCCTGCGCAATATCCTAAGGATTTTCTGGCCCAATCGTATCTTTAACGAACACCTTTACGAGAGAACAGGTCAGGAACAAATAGGCACAACCATCCAACGGCGGAAGTGCCGGTGGATTGGTCACACGTTCCGAAAGGGTGCCAGTTCCATAGCGAACTAGGCTATGCAATGGAACCCTCTAACTCGGGATGGCAGAAGACCTGGCGGTCCGAGGAGAACATGGCGCAGGACAGTCGAGAAGGAGGCACGGCAGGGGAGAGTTCAGACACATTGCCAGAAACTGTACACGATGGCGCGTAGGCGTAGTAGAGGCCCTACGACCCACAAGGGGATACAGGACATAAGTAAGTAAGTACATGTCTAGCAACAAAACAGATTTGGCGAAAGCTGGATGTAAAACGTTATAAGAACTTGATTTCTCTCAACGGATTGCATATCGGCGCTACAATATCTGGGCACACTAGGCACTGTCTAATAGGCAAGCATGCTACAAGGCTAGGCCTTCTTGCGAACGACTTTTGTAAAAGGTGAATGGATGAAGAAGAGGAAGAAACTATTCCTCACCATCTTTGTTTCTGCCCAGCTCTCTCCCGTAGGAGGAAACTTCACCTAGGAGCCCCCTATTATAATGACATAGGCGGCCTAAAAAACATCGACATTAAGAGCATTCTACGCTTCATTAGAAGCTCAAAATGGTTTAACGAATAGGTAGGGGAAACTTTGTCCTAATGTTTTGGCGATTCTCAGCTGGCAGTCACTTCAACCTTACCTAAATTGAGGTGGTTAAGTAGCCTAATTCTATGTATTTAAGCAACTTTTTTAATTTCATCTTCAACCATTTCAATACCTAGATCTCCATGCAGATCAGCGTTTCGAATCTACCAAGGGCAATAACTATGTATCTCAGTACTTCACGAGTATTTTGGAAGGTTTGAATTTTTTTTGTAAATTTGTCTGGAATGTGGATGCCCACAACTGCAGCCCATAAGTCCATACTGATTTCAGAACTTGCTTAGCAATAACTTATTGTAGTTGGACAGGGATGGATATTTCCCAATAAGCCAACACATTTTATTGTAACGCATGTTTAGTTCATCTCTTCTTTTTACATGTGCGCTCATGAATATGTAGAGATCAACTGCAAAAGCTTGTGTGAACACTATTGCAAAGGCATAACACTGGCAATAGGTTGGCCATATGGCTGAAAAAATGAAGTTTCATACACTAGGTTCCGACAATTTTTTATTTTTTTTTTAAATGCGCCTACTTTTCGTACGAATACCGTTTTTCTATATTTTTGCTAAGAATTTTAAGAATCAGAAAACGTGTGGGCATTACCCTTCTTTATGTTTCAGCTATACAATATATGAAGCCCATTTTTTCTAATGAAATCTAATTTAAAATCACTTTTTTTATTTCCATGAGTTGTTTCAATAACCGATCACAGAATGAGTTAAAAATTCTTATTGTACTTGAAATGCGATTTCAAGGGAAGTTAAAGTTAGTGATCCTCATTAAAATAGATAAATAGATCATACGATACCTTATTCTTATAAGATAGACGTGGAATTTAAAAACAAAATGAAATTCTTGAAAAATGAATTAGTCACCTTTTTTAAGTTGTTAGTTTCAATGTTCTAGCCATTAGCTACTTTTGAATCACATATGTTAAGAATTGTGATTTGTGAATCAAAGTGATTTTCCTCAAAAATACGGTATCTTTCTTTATGTATATTATTTCGTAATATTTTTGAATTAGTACATTTTATAATTCGAATTACTATTACGTTTCCATTTTGAAGCAAATATCTGGATAATATATTCATACATAAAAAAAAATATATTCTGCTAGGTGACACTTTCAATATTCCGGACTCAGTTATGGGCATCAGTTTTCTAGCGATCGGAACCAGTGTACCTGAGGCAATTTCCAGTGTGGTTGTTGCAAGAAAAGGTAAAATTTATATTTTAAATTCTACTTTGTTATTTTAACCGAATTGTTAATACTTCAGGTTATGGAGCTATGTCTATTTGCAATGCAATTGGTTCAAATACATTCGATATCTTGATTGTCCTGGGTATTCCATGGCTACTTAAGACTACTCTTCTACCCCAAGTACCGGGTGTTTATGAATTGTATATAAATTCTAGCGGATTGATATATTCAACTCTGTCACTGTTATCCGGCGTATGCTTGCTTTACATTTCTTGTGCGTGTACTAAATTTGTATTGGGATCTAAACTTGGATATATGTGTTTACTTTTATATTGTTCTTTTTTGGTATTTGCAACCTTGACGGAAATGAATGTATTCTTTCAAGTTAATCTACCAACTTGTGAACATTAATAATAAGCTTTTTTCTAAATAGCATTCCATTATATATATTTTGATTTTCAACTTTACTCTCAAATTATTTATTTGCTTTATATTAAATGATCATTATTTTTCAGTATCATTGTTGTAATAACTTAATTTATCACTAATATGGTTATTATGGTTACTAATAAATTTCAAACCACAGTAAAAAATACTTTTATATTACTAACTTACTTATGTACGTGGCTCTTCAGTTCGGGGTGAACCTGGACCTTAACCAGCAAAACTCTCCATTTAGATCGGCTTTTAGCTGATTGCCTCCAGTTGCGTACTCCAAGTTGGTTGAGGTCCCTTTGAACTTGTGTCTGCCAAAACGTTCAATACGCAGCTATTTTGACTAGTTCGATGTCGCCGTACAGCTCGTATAGTTCTCCTCCAAAACCCGTTAACGCAAACGGGACCGAAAATCTTACGAAGAATTTTTCTCTCGAAGCAACCAAGGATATCTTCATCTTCTTTTAAAAAAGTCCATGTTTCAGCTCCGTAAAGCAAGACTGGGATGATCAGGGTCTTATGCAGAGTCTCCTTAGTTGTTCGAGATAGGGCTTTACTATTGAATTGCATTATTACCCCAAAAACAGCGATTGCCAAGAGTTATTCTCTGTTTGATTTTTGCGCTGGTGTCATTGTCAGCGTTAATAGCAGAGCCAAGGTAGACAAAGTCCCTTTCTACCTCGAAGTTGTAACTGCCCACTGTAACGTTCTGTCCAATTCATCGGTGTTGATTATTTATTCTTGTTGATACTCGCTTCAATGCTTGTAAACGCACCGGTGACAATCCGCTGAGTTCTTCCAATAATCCGCACGATCTATTTTTTTTTTTTTTTGTATTTGGTGCAAAAGCTCTTTGAGTGCCAGAGCCTAGCTTCTCGCAACCACTCATGTTGTGTGCGTTATATTTTTCACACGAATGGAAGGGACCTACAGTTTAGTGCCGTATCCGAACGGCGATTTGAAAAGCTTTTTCGTGACAACAATACTCTCGGATGTTTGTCAGACGCTCGCGAGAGGTGGGACCGTGAAAAAACTTTTTGGTGTTTTCTGGGATTCGAACTTGGAACCTCATGCGTAGTGATCCGACACACTAACCACTCACACCACGGCGCCCACCCGCACAATCTATCCAAGTACAAAATTAAAAAAGTTACAGTCATAGCGAGTCACTTTGTTTAAAACCGTTTTTGATATCAAAGGTCTCATGGATGGAGCAGCGAGCATCTCATCATCATCCTGCACCATAGTTCCTCTCAATAAAAACAGTCATAGACGGCCTTGAGATCGATAAATAGTACCGATTTGGACTTCTTGGGTTTTCTGCAGGATCTGCCGAAGTGTGAAGATTTGATCAATGGTGGACTTTCCTGGCCTGAAACCGCACTAATAGAGACCAATCAGGCTGTCGGTGATAGGTTTCAGGCATTCACGCAATATCGCAGGAAAGATCTTATATGCAATGTTTAGTAGACTGATGCCTTTATAATTAGCGTAATTGAAGCGGTCTCCTTTCCTATGGATCGTTCAAACGATGCTGAGATTCCAGTCATTAGGCATAGTCTCGTCTGATCAAATCTCAGAGATGAGTTAGTGTATGCTCTCTCTGACTAAGC
Source organism: Brachypalpus laphriformis (assembly GCA_945910035.1). Lineage (NCBI taxonomy): Eukaryota > Metazoa > Arthropoda > Insecta > Diptera > Syrphidae > Brachypalpus > Brachypalpus laphriformis. Next base: position 109,798,762 of record OX246753.1, on the reverse strand, counting down.
CGTCAGGTCCAGCAGCCTTGTTGGATTTCAGCGTGGATATTGCTATCCTCACTTCATTTTGGTCAGGTGGACGGAAATGTTGGCTATTATCATCTATGTTAAATGGTCCATTCTGCCTGACAGCTGGATGTTGTTCTTCGTCGCCGTTATATAGCTTAAAGGAGTAGTTTTTCCATATTCTCAGCACCGACTGTGATTCTACTACGAGGTTTCCATCTTCATATCTACAGGTTTCTATATGGATTTAGCTCCTCTAATACGTTATTTCCACCTTTTGGTATAACTTCCTAGAGTAAAAGCTCTCAATATTCCCGATCGCGCGTTTCTCATACTTTTTCTTTCTCTTCTGGATAAACTGATATTCCTCTCGTCTCTTTTGCTGGTAAAGGTCACAGCTGTTCTCGTCTTCCTTTGCAGCGACGGCCGCATTATATGCCTCTTGTTTTACTGCATGTACAACCCGGAACTCTTCGTCAAACCAGGGGTTTCGCATAGTTGATCGAGCGAAACCCAACATATTAGTTGCGGCGTATCTGATGGCATGTTGGCAGCGTTGCCACTGGTCTTCAGCACTTGATGCATCAATTTGAAGGCTTTCCCCGTCTTGGAACCATTAAAACTTCGGCGACTTTTCATTGTCTTGAACGTATAATAATCTTAGCGCGGCATTTATAATACGCAGAAGCTTGATTAGGGCTTTCTTTAGCAATTCAATGAGGATCTGTCAGGTTATTAAATTATATCCAGTCCAGGGGCCTTTTTATTTTTAAGATTTTTTATTGTCTGACAAAGTTCGACCAACAAAAACAAAATACGAATATTTGGCGCAACAGCTCTTTAAAATGCCAGGGCCTAGCTTCTCGCAACCACTCATGTTGTGTGCGTTATATTTTTCACACGAATGGAAGGGACCTACAGTTTTTAATGCCGAATCCGAACGGCGATTTGAGAAGCTTTTTCGTGACAACAATACTCTCGGATGTTTGTCAGACGCTCGCGAGAGGTGGGACCGTGAAAAAACTTTTTGGTATCTTCTGGGATTCGAACTTGGAACCTCATGCGTAGTGATCCGACACACTAACCACTTACGCCACGGCGCCCACAAGTTCGACCAACGACACCCTCTTTATTTTAAAGTTGGCAGGTGTCGTCATCCTACCACCAAGGTCTTCTATTAGCCCCTGTCCGCCAAATATCTGAAGAGTTTCTTCCAGGTACACGGCAAACAAATCCGCCTTCTCTTTGCCTCCTTTTGCCCATTCGCCATTGCTTTTTCTTATCGGTAGCGATTGCATTTGGAGTTTTTTAATACCTTTCATGGCTTTCCATAGTGAATAATTCGAAAATTTTCGGCAGTCAAGCTTTCAAGATACGTAGAGATCTCTCGATCTTTGAAATCTTTGATTGGTTTCTTGTGTTCATTACACAGATGGTTTAAAAGAGTTTTGGGCTGGGCAGCTCGGGATTGTTGCAATCTTTTACGTATCGGCTCTTTTATTTCCGGCGGAATTTACCTTCGCTATTTACGACTTCTTTCCTCCTATAGAGTTTGCTGTTCCCCAAGGTGTTCTGAGTGACTTCAATAAATCTGCCAACTTCGTCTTCTATTTCACACGACACATTCAGAACAATATTTTCTATACAATATTTCCTAAAGCGGTCCCAGTTAGTTTTTTGGCAGTTAATCTGGGGGACCCGTCTTTTTTCATTAGACGCTGGCTTATTGTCAAGATTACTGGTGAATGATCTGAGGAGAGATCGAAACTTTCCTCCACGTTTGTAAAGTCTTTAGCTACACCTATTGCAATGAAGAAGTCTACGAGGTCAGTAGTTTTGCTCTGTCGGTGAGCCAATATGTCGGTTTTCCCGTCAAAAGGAATTCAACATTAAATTGCATGCCGGCTTCGTAACGTAGCCTTTAGTTGAATCGCATCTTGAACCCCAAAAAGGTGTGTTTCGAATTGCAATCACCACCAACAATAAAATTCGGTCCAAGTTAGTCCAAAATATTTATAGAGTCGGTGTTTTCTAGTTTGCATCGAAGAGGGCAAAAAATGGACGCGATATTGTAGTACGTGTGCTTATTTCTTACGAGAACTGTACTTACTTACATCGCATCGGCCAAAATAATTGTATTTATAGAATGCCCAATACAATCCTCAATGAATAGGGAAGATCCGCCTCTAGCCCTTTTCCGATGGATGGTAAGCAAAGCATCCTTTTATTTTTATACTAGATTTCTTTTTCAAGTGCGTTTCGGAAATCAAGCATATGTCAATATTGTTTATTCGCAAGAATACTTCTAGTTCGTCTATCTTTTCCAATATTCCATTTGCGTTCCATGTTAATATTTTAGGCAACTGTCTCGTATTCATACTTGAGTTGCTCAATTGAAACCTTGACAACGCTAACACTGCGGGATTGAGCTCGTATTCTTACGCAATGGCTCGATTTTGATTACGATTTTTAGTATAGTTTTAATATTGTAGATATAGTCTATATTCTCTTTCTTATCAAAGCTAAGTATAAACAGCGGGAGTCCACGCTTAACCACGATTTCTCGCTGTCGTTCCGTCTGCTGCTTCTCCTTCTTGATAATATTTACCGCTTCGAGAATTTTAAAGCCTTTAACGAGAAGAAGATCATTCATAATGTCTTCTTCGGTACACGAAGGGTGGAGACCTCTTGCTACGACACGCAATGCCCTTTCTAGCTTGTTTTCGTAGTGTACCATTGGATCTTCTCGGTACTTAGATTTTGGAACACTGCTCGGTAACCGTCAGAATCATTGAAGTTCATTTTCCAAACGTCATTGCGTAGTAACGTTACCTTTAATGTCGATGCCAACGTTCCTTTGAGGAGGCAAGGCAATTTATTAAAATCCGAAATTCCAATTACGTTTTTTGGGCGCGGAAGACGTAATTATATTTGGATTTGTTTCGCATCTCCGTGCTCTTGTCTTCTCTTTGTGGCTCGACTTCGGCGGCTCTTCGTTGTTTACTTGTTCTTTTCATTGACTACGTTTCTCGTATTAGCTCATCTTCGTCCGTGTGATATTCACGACTATCTGAGCGGGATGGGCTACCTTCGCATTCTTTTTGGAGATGAGAGTTCATTAAAGCCTTATTTTCTTCTCGGAGTAGATCTACTCTTTCTTTAGCTCTATACGCTACACTTGGTATACGGAGAGTGCATTTTAGTCGCCGCTTACTTATGGAAGCGTTCTCAAAAAAAAGAAAAAAATTGGGTTAAATCATAATGGGCTCTGCTGATTTTGGAACATGTGATCTACTTCAGATGGACTATAACCATCCTGTACAATTTTTTTTCTTGTTTTGTAAGAAGATAATATCTGTTTAGTACTTACTAATTACGACAGATAAAAATTGTTAACTTAGATCTATTCTATTTGACATTTGCTGTCTATAGACAACCTGAAAGTCATAATAAGCACTTTAATCTTTTCTATTGATTTATTATTGATTAAATAAATTTTAAAAGACGTCAGAAGCTAAAGAATGACGCAAAATTATGACGATCAACTGCTTACACTTTATGGTGATAAATTCTATATTTAGAAGTCAGACAAATAAATGTGTTGTACGCCAAAGAAGCCGATTTGTATAAGGATAAGATTTGATGTTTCCTATTGTCTGTGCATAAAAATTGACTTACTGTCATACTACAAATCCAATAAGTACGTTTTTGATTAATTAATTAATCTAACTAGCAATAATGAAAGTGATTCCCCTGGCTCTAACATTTCAATCAATTGATTGAAGATAATTTGAATTTATTTATGAAATAGACTCAACGTCATAGCGTACGTTTGTATTTATATCTATCTCTTCTTTCTTAGTGACGTAAAATATTAAGGATATATGTATATTATTTATATATATATATATATACGTATATTTTTTATATCTATGAAATAGATATCTGTGTTATCGTCAGTTTTTTGACGCAGGGTTTTTTGCGTGACGACGCACGTTGAGAAGATGACAGTACATTTCTCAGCCTTAACGCTGAACAGGCAATTAGCTGCAGCGCCGCCGTGCAGCTATAATACTGAAAAATGCTAAGCAGTCCTCTTTCCAGTCATTTTAGCTTTGAGTTCTTCTTCACAGTTTTCATCCAAGTGGCAAATGCCATCTTTTTCACAAAATTAATGCAACGAGAGTCTTCCTAGCATATTCACTAATATTTTCGTTTGAGTTCAGTTTTCTGTAGAAATAGTCTGAATTTATTTTTGTATAAAAATATGATATTACTGAACAATGAACATTTTTTTTTTTTTATAACAAAAAAAGGAAACCCAAATCCCAGGGCACTCAGACTCTCTGGTCCATTGTACTACCAGGCAGGAACCTTTCTTTGGTGCAGTGGCTGGAAAAACTTCGATATAATTCGGTTTTCCTTTATACTCCGGGTGGCTGGTGATTGCTGTTCCCCGCTGGAACAATGAACATAGCCAGCCAAACCTTTCCGCAATATCCTGTATGCACATATCTTAACGCATACACATGGATCTTAATATATGCTTATTATATTTCATTTAACTCGTGTCGTAAGAATGCAAATTAATCACCCCGATTACCGTTGGCGTTTTAGCTTTTCAACGATTGTCGTTTTATTCCTCAGATGTACCACGAATCCATTTTCATAACTTTTTTGATGCAAAAGAGTTGTAATAGCATTCTACATGACAACAAATTTAGCAGGTCGTAGCTATCAATAAAACAAGAACTGTCGAAAAGCGAAAAACGCCTACGGTAATAGGGGTGAATATGTTTCGACCTGCGACGATCTTAACTGCATATTTTACAAAAAACATATTAGTTATGTACAACGACCCGCGCCGATTTTTTCAAGTTGTGTCATGAAAGGATATTGTAAAACAAGTAAAACTTTTACACTAATTAAATAATATAATCTATATACACTAAATCTATATATAATATATATACACATAATTAAACTGTAGAGTTCCGAATGTTCTTGTCTGTCTGTGAACGCATCAAGCAGAAATTACTGCACGGATTTTGTTGAAACTTGGCATAGTGATAGCTTATGGCCTAGGTCATCATTTTGGATACATTTATTTCGGGAAGGGAAAGGGTTATTACAAGATAGTACCAACTTATGTATGGTATGTTCCGAACATTGTTTATCTAGCTTTAAAGCTGGGCGTGGTGGGCGCCGTGGCAAATTGCTCTTCGAATACGGCACTAAACTGTAGGTCCCTTCCACTCGTGTGAAAAATATAACACACAGAACATGAATGGAGCTGTTGTGCCAAATATTTTTTTTTTTTTAGCTTTAAAGCTTCACAACCCATAACATACGTAAGACGATCATGCTTAGTTTAAATTGACTATTCCTACTGATCTGTGTATTAAATATACACCCTAGTGAATAAAATATGAATGTCATATACAATTTTCCCAATCACTGGGAAATGTTTGAGGGTCTCATATTTAAAACTGAACTTCGGTTGGCAAACGACTAACAAAGGCCTCGTAGGGGCAGCATCTCCCGATAGGGAGATAGGGAAAACGATCGGATTCTGGAACGTTAAGACCCTCCTGGACTCACTCAAGGAAGGGCCTTATAATGCCAGATTCATCCAATTAGAACGCGAATTCGCACGGTATAAAATAGACATCTTAGGGCTGAGCGAGATAAGATGGTTCGATGCTGGGGAATTCATCTCCCCAACAAAAAGCACTGTCGTGCTCTACTCTGGTAAACCAGCTGGAAGTGCACGGAGTTCCGGAGTAGGACTCATGCTAACTCCATCAGCACGTAGTAACCTCATATCCGGGAAACCCCATAGTGACCGGATATTGACGGCTAGGTTCCAGAGTAGAGTTAGAAAAATTACCATCATACAGTGTTATGCTCCGACTTTAGACGCGACTGAGGATGAAAACGATGATTTTTATAGCTACTTAGGCGCCGCCTACAACCAAACGCCTAATGGAGACATCGTAATGGTGATGGGAGATCTCAATGCCAAGATGGGTAGCGACAACACCATGCTTAAGCAAGTGATGGAAGTTCACGGCGTGGGAGACCGTAATGATAACGGTGAGCGGTTTGTGGACTTCTGCAATACCAACCGCCTAGTCATCGGAGGTACGCTGTTTAAGTATAACACCTGCCACAAAATCAGTTGGGTCTCTACTGACAGGCAACGAACATCCAACCAGATCGACCACATTGCGATCAGTCGCCGCTTTAGAAATTGTCTCCTGGATGTCCGAAACAGACGAGGAGCTGACGTCGGACAAGAACGAGATCATCATCTAATGGTAGCTCATTTACGCCTTCGTACTGCATCCGTCAACAGCAACCGCTCAAACCTACTTAACATCACCAGGTTTAATATCGACAGGCTCAAGGTTCCCCAAGTGCGCCAACAGTTCAGGGATCATCTTGCCTTAGAAGCAGAAGCAATCAGCAGCATATTGCAAGACAACATAGATGAGCACTGGAGTGCTGTGAAAAATGCTTTTGCGACTGCGGCACGCATGTATGTCGGTAAAAAGCAGAAACACCACCGCACATGACTTACTACAGACACCAGGAGACGGATCGATGAGCGTACAGCAATCAAGGCTCGGATTGCAGCGGCCCCAGCAGTAGAGAGAACCGAGCTTGAAACCCAATACCGTGCGAAGAAGAAAGAAGTGCAGCGTAGTGTGAGACGTGACAAACGTCAATATGTCAACTCACTGGCCTCAAGGGCTGAAGAAGCAGCGAGTAGGTGCGTCAGGAGAACTGTTTACAACATCACTTAGGAGCTCATCGGTGGTCGAAACTCCAAACAACATCCAGTGAAGAGTCTAGACGGTAACCTTCTGATTTCGGATGAGGATCAGCTCACTAGATGGAGAGAACATTTTGCTGAAGTGCTAAATCACTTAGACGATGGCGGTATGATCTCGAATTCGAATGAGCAGTTCGAAGCAACATCCGCAGTTTCATTGCCGTCAACGTTTGCGTGGGCCGGTACCCACCACAGTTTTACTTTATTGAGGAGGAACCAAGCTCTTTGGGAATGAGTTGGAGGCAGCTCAAACGCGTTGCAGAACTTCGAACAAGATGGCGCGCAGGCGTGGTTGACGCCCTATGCCCCCCGAGGGGTTAAAGGATCTAAGTAAGTTAGTATATTTAAAACTGAAATAGAAAAGGTAAGTACATAAGGTCCAACTAAGTGTCAAATCTAAACTATAGGTCTTGAACTCGGTATATACAAGCAGCGGAAGTGAGATTTCCAGATTTAGCAAGGCTTTCAATGTTGAGTAGCTTGTTCTCCGTCGGAACGATTAGTATTTCCATCCTTTATCCACGTAGCTTGCACGGTTTTCAAGACGTGCCATGATTGGCGTACCATCAGCTAAGCCTTTTGGTAGGCTTCGAAATAAATAGTTGGATCAAGTCCTACTTTTCTCTTAGAGCCGTGTGAAGACTCTTCCTTCACAGAGTAATTCAAAAACATCTAAGACTCGATAGCAGGTAGCGTAGGCCGATGTGATGAGGTGACGACTTTTTGTCACTTTGAATAAGACCAGGCTTGATAGTCTCGGAAAATAATTATATAACAGGCTTAATGAGTTGTTACAAATGATAGTCCACAGATACTCCTCGAGTTTGTTTTTTTTATTATTATTTATTTATTCCTTTTTTTAAATTAAAAATTACAAATCTTACAAACTAGTATCTTGCTCGTCATGATTAATGGGTCTCGGTATCGATCGGTAGCAACCTCATAAATAAAGATTCAATATTTCATCTATGTACCGTTCTTTGAAATTTAAGTGATTTAATGCAATTTCTACACTAATACTAAACAGAAATATAGAAGACACGTCTATGTATATAATACCCAAATGTATACTCGTAAATTGCTATTTTTTTCTTTTCATATTAATGTAGTAACTATTAATTATTTTTATTTCATAAACATTTCTCATTTTCCTCCACATACGCATATAATTCGTGTGAATAATATTTACATTTACAATCTTGACTTTATTGTCTTATATATTTATTCTTTTCATATTTTTTAAACTTTTCTTCTACTTCATGTAGTATACGTTGTAATTGACTTACATTGATATACAAAAAAAAAATTAACAATTACAATTACACAATATAAACAAATAAACAAAAAAAAAATAAAAATAAAGTAAAACTAAAGTAAAGAAAGTAAAATAAGAATGTATAGGGGAAAATAGGTGAGAACTATTCTTTAAATACATTTTTCCTCAATACCCGACGAAAAGAACAAACAAAAATATTGTTCTCGATTACTATGATGATGATGGTGAGCGCAGGCGCAGCCCCTATGTTCGTCCACATGTTGGCAGATTCACTCTGAAGAAAACATTCAACTCTATTAATGAGGCAAACACTAGGAACACCAAATACATGACCAAGCAAGCCGTTCCAACTTTCTTGTCCAATTTGAATTTATTGCAGGAGAATGTGATGTAGAGCAGGAATAGTGTCGAAAGCAGTGTAATAGCAGAATATTCCAATCCTGCTGAATTGATTCCAACATAATTTTGACCGGGTTGGATGGGAAAGAACACAGCTTTGATGAGCCATGGGACACCCAAGCATAAAAGTATGTCGAATGTGTTTGAACCAATCGAGTTGCATATTCCCATTGAACCGTGTCCTAGAAGCATACCAAAGTTTATCTATGAAATAAAATCCTAGATTCTATTGCAAACCTCGCTTTGCCACAATCACACTTGAGACTGCTTCCGGAACACTTGTGCCAGCTGCCAAGAATGTAATGCCCATAACTGAATCTGGAATTTTTAGTGTATCACCTACAAATGGAAGAGTAATTAACCTTTCTCAAAGTACTGCAAATAAATATTACCAATAATTGTAATCATCCAGGCGACAACATATGACAAAGATCCAATCCAAACTATGCACATTATAAATGTGAGTGGAAAGATTTTGCTATTTTTGGCGCGCTTACAGTCTGGAATAGCAACGTAGAACAGCAGATGTATTGGCCAAATAATAAGCCATGTGAATTGTGCAAAACAGCTTTTGCCCTTTGGGTAGTGAATCAGAGAGTAGCGCTCTTCTTCCTCTTGAGACGACTCCGCTTCAGACATCTCAACTGGCGGCACTGGTGGCGAAGTTGGTGATGCTGGCGGAGGAGTTGACGGTGGTTGCAGTTTGGGTGGTTCATTGTTTACACCACCATTTAGCTGGATTGTAGATATATTCTGACAAATTCGGTTTTCAACAATTTCTATTGAAGAAATAAATAAAAATTTATCAGGTACTGAAATCAAACTAAAAATAATATATGGATATAAAAACTAAATTACCTATTGACCTTAATATTTAACATATGCACCTAATTGTATAATTTTTATATTTTCGAGAAAAGAAAAAGAGTTATTTGCGAAGCTTATATCTGCCAGACAAGTCAAGTTAGAGACCTTGCGAAAATCCTTAATAATGTTTACGGCGGAGAGGCAATCAAAGCCTTCTGGGCCTGTTGTAGTCTTTTTGGTAAAAAAATTGGTTTAAAGCCTAAATTGATTTATTGGACTTACCGCACTATCGTCACACCAATCATCACACACATCTCTAATCTGGTGAGAAAAGACTGAGCATGTCCGTCCCGCCCTGCAAAAAATGCAAAGAATAGCCTGCGGAGGCATTATAGGAGCGATGCACACCTGTCCAACCGCTGCGATGGAATTTCTCCCAGATTCGGCATATAAGAATCGTGAAGACTGCAGTTCCCACTGCCTTAAGGATCTACCTTCTATGCAACATTAAAACAGCGGGCATATGAAGATACTTGAAAAATGTTGCTGCCCTCACCAACAGTATGCTATGCATGACTAACTTTATGCCAAAAAAATCCATCTGAGTCGCACTTGTGATTATTCCCGAACGGATCTTCTGGAATTATTATTAAATTTCTCAACCCGACCATCAAATCAACGGGTATACTGATTGTTCAAAAATGAAAAACCGGGTGAGCGCTAGAGTTGTCGGCCTCAATTTCAAACTGTCTAAACCACTGAGATGCTCTACCTCAACTTTTCAAGCCGAGGTTCACACTATTGAATGGTATCTCTAACGAACACCTTTACGAGAGAACGGGTCAGGAACCAATATGCACAACCATCCAACGACGGAAGTGGCAGTGGTTTGGTTACGCGTTCCGAAATGGTGGCAGTTCCACAGCGAACCATGCTATGCAATAGAACCGCTTAACTCAGGATGGCAGAAGACCTGCCGGTTCGACGAGAACAGTGAAGAAGGAGGCACGGCAGTTGGGGAAAAGTTGAGGAGAGCTGAGATACATTGCCAGAAACCGTACACGATGGCGCGTAGGCGTAGTAAAGGCCCTAGGACCCACAAGGAGATACAGAATATAAATCATGCCTGAAACCATCAGCAAACTCCCCAGCAGCTTGCTGCACACAACAAAATCACATTCACTTGGGTCCCTGCCCAAAACGGCATCACTGGCAATGAAGTTGCTGACGAACTAACCAGATCTAGTGTCCAATCTTCATTCACTGGCCCTGAACTGTTTTTTGGCCTTCCCATCAACCAAATAAAGATTGAGTTAAATCAAAGAAAAGCTCACACACTGTGACTCAATCTGGTCTAAAACATGCTAAGAATCTCATAAATTTCTCAAACAAAAGAACTGAAGAGATTCTAACAATGAGCAAACATAATGGCAAGATCTTAACTGATTTCCTTACTGGTAGTCTGCCGAACATATTTTATTCGAATGTCCCGCTATTGTTCGGACTAGAATCAAATACTTTCAGAAAGGGTTTACTTCCCCATCTGACGTTTTCTCTGCCTTAGCTCGGAAATTCACGCGATGCGTCTCTAAAGGGGACAGTACAAAAGATATGTCTATTTATCTGCCTATCACCCCACTTTTACCTTAAAAATAAAAGGTGGAGAGGCATGAACTTTAACAAATTCGGATGAAGATGCCCTTTGTTACCCCGAGAAAAAAGTTCTCCGATTGATCTTTGGTCCCGTATACATAGACGGGGAGTGGAGGAGAAGGTGCAAAGCTGAACTATATTATATACAAGGACCGCGACTTAGACAAATGAGTTCACATACGACGACTAAGATGGCTCGGTCATGTAGAGCGGATGGAGTCCAACGTTCCAGCCTAGAAAATTTTCGATTCCAACCCGGATGGACGGCACAGTAGAGGACGACCTCGCGGTGAAAAAGTGAAGAGGGAACTCAATCAACTTGTCGTGTGCAACTGAAGGCAGCTGCCTCGTAACCGGGCTGGCTGGAGATTTCTGTTAGTTGAAGCCCGGGTACATCCCGGACTGTAGCGCCACCTGAGTAAGTAAGTAAGCTTATGGGGGTTTACATATTGGAAGAAAAGCTCCTTCGCATTTTGATGAAATCTTCGACAACTCACCAAAAGTAATATTTTTTTGTACAAAAATATTCCATCATTTAAGAATGACCAATTTGTTGATTTAACAATTATTATTATAAATAAGAAATAAATTATTAAAATATAACAAAAAGAATGGATGCGTCAAAACGCGATTCGAACCTTGATCAGCGTGGTAAGATGTTAATCCCTTCAAATGTTCGTTGCATTTGCAAGGCTTTATTTATTTGAAAAGTATTCTTCGAGGAAAAATATGATTACAAGTCTGATTTGTAACCACTGTCATAGCATGTTATGCACAATGCTAACGTGTTGGAGAACTTCGAAGTAAAAAACGGACTACAGCAGGGGTGTACACTTTTACTACAGTTGTTCTTAGTGGTCATAAGCGTTCTACTTTGGAATGCTGCCCAAGACTGAAAGAAACCATGTAGATAAATTGACTATGACATCTGAACTGCGCTGACGATGTCTGCCTACTTTTACGTATGATAGTAGGCCTTAATCTAATGGTCCAAAATCTTAACCCAGGCAAGCAAAGTAGGGTTAAAGGTAAACACATCAAAGCCAAAAGCACTGAGCAATCCAGGTATGATATCAAAAGTCTAGTGAAGCAATTTTTCCAGACAAAAAATAAACTGACTATCCCACTCTAACGTTGAATCAGTCGAATCACTCAAGGCATGTGACTTCCACTCGCACTCGCAAGCTGCACCATCATCAGTGAGGATCCTATCTCCCTGCAACGAGCACTTAATGTGTGGGTGGACTTTTGGGAGGGAAATGTGTATCCCATTAGCTAAAAAGACATACGAGGGCAAGGTGAAAAGTTCTCGGTCTGACGCAGAGATAGCGTTCCAATCAGCAAAAATGTATGTTTCCTGCCTGGGTGCACTTCTCATTAGTTCGTATGACAAGTTTCAACTTGTTCTCTCAAGTAGTTTGTTTACACGAATTTTTGCAATAGAGGTCTTGCGTGTTTTTCGTTAAAATGGATAAACTTGAATATCGTGCGGTCATAAAATTCTTCGTTTTGGATGGGTTAACCCCTAAGGAAATTCATCCAAAGTTGACAAATGTGTACGGGTACTCTGCTCCTTCCATGTCAACCGTTATAAAGTGGACAGCTGAATTCAAACGTGTTCGCACGTCCCTCGAAAATGACCCACGTGAAGGACGGCCAAAAACCGCAACCACACCCGAAACTATCGAAAAAGTTCATGAAATCGTGTTGGACGATAGGCGAGTGAAGGCGAGTGAGATAGCTGAGGCTGTGTGTATATCGGAAGAGAGGGTGCGAAACATCTTGCACAAAAACTTAAAGATGCGAAAGCACTGCGCAAGATGGGTGCCGCATTTGCTTTTGATCGGCATTCAGCAAATGCGGCACCCATCTTTGCAAATGCAAACGATTTTCGCGGCAATCTTTGGACCGATTCAATAGGGATCCGACCGATTTTGTGCGCCGATTTGTCACCATGGATGAGACATGGGTCCACCACTACACGCCAGAAAGGAAACAGCAGTCGAAGCAGTGGGTGGAAGCCGGTGGTTCAGCGCCAGACAAAGCGAAGTCGATCGCATCTGCCGGAAAGGTCATGGCCAGTGTGTTTTGGGATGCGAAAGGGATCCTGTTAATTGATTACCTTGAGAAAGGCAGAACAATTACAGACGAATATTACTCCAACCTTTTGATCAGCTGGATGCCAAAATTCGCGAGAAGAGGCCTGGGGGCAAATCACGTAACTTTTCAGACGATTATTGTTTGGACGATAGTAATCGACTGATGAAAAAGATTGTTGCATATTGTAGGAGTTAACAATTCTCTACCACTGTTGGTTGTATAACGCCTAAATGCATGCAAACTTTTGGCGATTGCGGTTTTTGCTATTGTTCAAACATACATTTGGGCGTAATACAGCCAACAGTGCGCAACCAACTGTGGTAGGGAACTATTAACCGCTATGATATGCAACAATTTTTTCCATTCGTCGGTTTCTATCGTTCAAACGATGATCGTCTGAAAAGTTACGTGATTTGCCCCCTGGCTTGAAGAATAAAAAAATCATCCTTCACCAGGACAATGCACCTGTACACAAGTGTGCGTTGGCGATGGGAAAACTGCGGGATTTAGGGTACGATTTGCTCGGCCATCCCCCCTATTCACCTGATTTGGCACCCTCAGACTTCCATCTGTTCCCAAACTTGAAGTAATTTGTTTCTGGGAATCGCTTCGTATCCAATGCAGACGTTGAGAGGGCCGTAGATGAATATTTTCACAGCCTTCCAGACTCTCACTGGACTAAGTGTGTTGAAGTCAAGGGAGATTATGTAGAAAAATAAAATCATTTTTAAACTGAAAATTGCAGTCTTTCATTGTCAGGCCGATAACTTTTCACCTTGCCCTCGTAATACTTGTGCCGCCCGTTCTCTGATGCACTCAGGCCTATTCCAGACATTTATTTGAATGGAACAGTGCTTCCCAAGTGCGAAAAGTTGAAATATCTGAGATCTATGACCAATAGCAAAGCAACCTGTGATGATGACATCAATCATCACGTAAGCGTAGGGTGGATGCAGTGGCGGGAAAACTCCTGTATCTTCTGTGACCGAAAAATGCCACCTTAGTTTAAAGGAACGTCCGGCGCTCACATACGGTTCACAATGTTGGGCAATGTACAAAAAGTATGAAAGTAAATAAACAGCAGCTGAGATGAAGATACTTAGCGTGACAGCAGGAGTGACAAAGCTTGATCGAATAAGAAGTTCGAAGGTCCGTGGAAGCTTTCACGTCAAGGAAACCATCTTACGAAAAATAGAGAGCTGGTATTGCCACGTTCAAAGAAGAGATTATTTGAACCCTATTAAAAAGGCAATATCAATGAACATTCCAAAGACATTGCAAGGCAGGAGAGGCAGGCCTATAAGTGCTTGGATCACACAAATGCGACAACATCGGCAGTTCATTTGCCTCAGTAACCGAGTGATCCAAAATCAGAAAGCCTGCCAATATTTTCTGAGGTTAAATAGGCGAACCCGCGGATCAGTAGAAATGCGGTGAAGTGGGAAGTTTATGATCCCTTGTTTTCGGACTATAACGTCGCCGAAGAATAGTAGAGAGTATATCATGACGTCAAATTATGATGCTATGGAATGGACTAAAGAAGAAAAGATCTAAGGATTGCTTAGTTGGTAGAGCATTGCGGTGGGTAAAACCATATTTATCACAAGTTCGGTCCTTATCTCTGGATAAAATGTTTTCTTCTTTCATCAATTCTTCAAAAATAAACACTTAACATTGACATTTTGCTTTCTAAGAAATGCTTTTATTACTCTAATTTTGAGGGTTTAAATATTTTCACGAAGTATTTTGTTGCTAGCAAATTTGTAAAAAGGTTAAATGTAAAAAATGTCAATTCCTTTCTATGGGACTAATTCATAGTAGTTAGGATTAGGTCGTGACACTTCATTTTCATGAAAAACTTGATTGCTGATCATAGTATGAAGATAGAATCGTGTGTTTTCGAACTTTCAATAATTTAAAACTGTATGACATTTCGATTGGAACTCGGCCAGGCAATATCGAAAACATTAGCTGTCGCGAAAAGCTAATGGCCTTAATTGCTTAAACAATTTCGACTTGAACCAGGTTCCATATAAATTAATCTATTGCGAACAGAACTGCAACCAAAAAATGCACCTATAAAGGCTTGTCTATTTAGGTGCTTTAAAAAAGCAGTAAAACAATAGATATTTTTATTTTATAATTTGCGCGCACTCAAAGGGTTATGAATACCTTGAACATGTTTACACACAGTGCGGGCGTTCGAAAGGATGGATAGGGAGAGAGAGAAAGATTTTTGGTGTAGTGGTTCTTGAAACTCAGTTGTTTATGCTTCAGCTATTCTCCGGGGGTGGCGTCCAGATAATTGGGGAGATTTTTGTTATTATTGTCATTGCTTCTGATTCACAGTACTTTTTTCCCGATAATCGATGTCAAGGGCAAATCATCATCAACAGAGCGAACAATTTTTTCAGCCAGATGACCAAGCTACTGCCAGTGTTATGCCTTCGCAGTACTGTTCACAGACGCTTTTGCAAATGATCGGACTGACTTTATATATTTCATGAGAAATAAATAAATGCTTGCTGAAATCAGGAATTGAACCATGAACCATTAGCGTGGTAATTGATGACACCATTGTTACCCCCAACTAATGTCATATTAATATGAAAATGTTTTGAAGATGCATTTCTCAGTCGGTACTTTAAAGGGATATCAAATACAAGTACAAGAAGTTAAAATATGGGAAAAATCTTCACATAATTTCTTCCCTATTCCTCTACTAGAGTAATTATCTCAAGTCGCGATAGCGGTGACAAACAATTTTTGGTTTAAGACATAGATTAAGCTCACAATATTATAATTATTAAAAAGTGTTCGTAAGATCACAGATTATCGAAAAGCTATTCAAACCCCTAGTTTCAAATTAAATATATTGCAGCTCGTGGTTTATATGTTTGTTGTGTAGGAAATACGTATGTATAGGTATAATGTTAAGTGTTAAATGATTAAGTGTAATAAGTGTTTAACCTGGATCCTTTTCATTGCTTGTTTTTGTCTGTATACTGCTGTTTGAAGATCTACTGCGTGATCTTGCCTGTTCGACACCACCTGCATACATAGAATTGCTAGTGTTAAATGTATGTTTGTAAGAATGTGTGTAAAAAAAATATTGACAAGCATATTTCCAAAATTCACAAACAAACCTTTAGCGCACTTTTGAAATGTTTTATCAAAATACATGACTGCGAGGTAGACTGCATACAAAGACACCAAAATCAAAGCTTCGTACCATTCAACACGTTCATCGTGCATCACACAAATAAGGATTGCCACCGTGATTCCATACGCAATGCTGTCCCTTGTCAGTGGCCACCAATCCAATGGTATCGTCTTTAAAATTCAAATTTAAAACGCATTAATTAAATAAATATACACCTTTAATGTAACAAACCATTCCGGCTCCAATGCCACAACATGCTGCAACAGCTAAAATATTAAAAACTGCCGAGCCGACTATGGTCCCGACACCAATATCACCCTCTGTGATAAAGGTCCCTATCACGTTAACAAACAATTCTGGGGCGGATGTTGCAGCTGCCATAAATGTTGCTCCCGCAACATCATTTGACATATTTAGCGCTAAAAAATAACATCCATGTCACTATGCTGTCAGTCAAATATTTAATGTCTTATTGAACAAACCTGCGCAAATTTTTTCGACTGCAGGTACGAAATATTCATCACATACTACAGCTAATGCTACAAATAAATATAAACTGGCTATCACATGAAGTACTACAGCACCGGACTGTCTTTGTCCCTCTGTGAATAAATCTTTGGGGAAATCATCTATGGCGGGTAGTGTGCAATTTATATCTGTTATTTGAGAATACAAAAAATAATATTTAATTTTCCAAATAAAATATCGACAAAATAAAATTAACAATTAAAACAAACTTATTTTTGCTTAAAGTAAGGAGTTATATATTTAATTTAAATTTTAGTAACATTGCATATAAAACGTGTATAAAGTAAATTTCGAACTGCCTATTTTTCCCTGTTCATTGTTTTATTTAAATCCAATATCCGTATCGGGTGGTCTCCTCATAGGTTGACCGCATTCCTTAATTGTGGAATCAATACAAGTGTCCATTTAAGCGAGATAAAACAAAAGTTAAGTAGCAACCCAAAATTGCTTACTTAACAACAAAACGTAACAACAAAACTCCAATGTCCGCAGGAAAACCTGAAAATAAGCTTATTAGTAATCAATCAAATACTGAAATTTATATAATGAACAGATAATAAACTAATATTGTGTGTATTTTCTCATCTATGTAGTACTCTAAGCAAGAAATTACATATATGTGCATATGTCTACCTACGTAGTACGTAGGTATGTTAAAAGCCCTTTTAAAGAAAACGAAATCTTAAAAATGGAGTGCACAACTGGGTTGTGCGTACATGTGCCTCCATGTATATGCTAATCGGTTGCAATTGCTACAGATTTGAAATTCTAGCAATATCGCAAATTTTAAAAATTTGTACGCTCATCTTGCTTAGATATTGGACATATTCAGGTTTCCAGATAAATTTTCAAAAGTTAGTTTAGTTTAAATTCTTTATTCTCATTGATAATAATCTTTATGTACATTTTTTATCCAAAACTTAAAATAACATTAAAGAGAATAGTTAGTGGCATTTATATTTCATAAAAAATAGTTCTAATGCCACTTCAAAAGTTAATAATTCATTGTGGGGTGAGCAAATGTAATAAAAATTGAAAAACTATCAAACAGTAATTAAGAGCAAAAGTGAAGAAATAAGAAATTAGAAATTAATCATTAAATGCAAATTTCATGACAAAAAAATAGAATAAAAATAAAAATGAATAAATAAATAGCTAAACAATATAGCGTAGCAAAACTTCAATACCATTATGTTCGAAACCAAGAAGCCAATATTTTAGCTTTTTTAAAAAAGAGGACAGAGTTGTTATGATTCGTATTTTAACAGGGAGTTGGTTAAACAACTTGCATGATACAATGGAGTACGAATTTCTAAAACTTGATGCGAAAAGCAGGGATTGGGACATAAGACTGGGAATTGCTTCGTAAAATATATGTGGCAGAGATTGGATTTTCCAAGTATCCACCTCTCATAAAGAAAATTCTAAGTACCTTATAATAAAAAAGATGTCTTACTGCAAGAATTCTCATAAGCCTAAATAACTCCATGGTATGAGATAGACGCGTAGCGTTACAAACTTTTCTTATTGCACATTTTTGTAAAACAATTAACTGTTGGAGTTTATTAAGGTATGCGCTCCCCCAACAGTTTATTCCGTATTGTAATTTCGAATGAAAAATCCCATAGTATATTGTTTTTAAAATGTCGTTGGAACAAAACATTCTAAGACGATAAAAACAACGAATCGTAGAAAGAAAATATTGCTTCAAACTTAATATATGCCCGGCCCATTTGAAATTTCGGTCAAGTATAACGCCTAGGTACTTATAATTATCAACATTTTCAATTTTAAAGCAATTGACGTTACAAGCCACGTTAGCATCAAAAGAGTCCTTCGAGTTTAGAACAGCAGACGCATTGCTATCCAAGTTATACCTTCCGCAATTTGATGCATGAAATATAACATTAACATCCGGGGCCACTTCTGTACTAAGGCTAAAAAACAAAAGTTTGGTTGTATTACTAACCAATAGTTTATGCCCAGCAAACCAAATTCTTAGTAAATGGACGTCGTGATTTATATCAGCCACTAAGTTCAAGGGGCTAACTGATGTATAAGTGATTCCTAGATCATCAGCAAAGGCCTTACGTTTACCAGCAAATGGTCAAATATAGAGATAATATAAACTAAAAACAGAATAGGGCCAAAAATAAACCCTTGGGGAACCTCAAGACTAATAGTTTTAGAGTAACTGAGACTCGTTCCTATTTTAACCTTTTGCTTTCTTTCCTTCAAATTAGAAGCGAACCAATCATAGAAACAACCCCGGAAGCCCACATTGTACAATTTGTGCAAAAGAATGCTGTGATCAACCATGTCGAAAGCCTTTGTTATATCTACAAAAAGGCCATTGCAAAATCTTTTATCATCTAACCCTTTGTGTATTAAGGAGAAAAATTCCAAGAGAGCGTCCTCAGTAGAGAGGCCTGATCTGAATCCAAATTGGCATGAATTAAACAATTTTGTATGTTTGAGATATTTCAAAACCCTACACTTTACTATTTTTTCAAACATTTTTGAAATAGAAGGTAACAACGAGATCGGTCTGTAATAATTTTTTTCTTTTTTACACCCTTTTTTGAAAAGTGATATGACATTGGCACATTTCAGTTCTTCAGGAAATTTGCCAGTGATAATACTCAAATTAAAAAGGTATGTTAAAATATCAACTATAATTAGGGAAATTTTTTTAAGCATGAGGTTAGAAATACCATCATTACCACAAGAATTGGAATTTTTTAAAGAATGTATAGTTTTTAGTAATTTAAGACCAGAAATTGGTTCAAAATAAAAACTGTTGCTGTGTAGAACACTATCCACAGAGCACCCTCCAGAATCACCGTGACGATTGTTAGAAAAAACACTTGCAAATGCCATTTGCCCGACTGAAGCAAAGAACTCATTGAATTCGAAATATGAAGGATCCGATATAACTTCACTACCGTTGCTTAGTGTTATAGTAGTATCTTGTTTCCTAATATTTCGATTAATAATATTGTTAACGACTTTCCATTCTTTTTTAAGGTTTTCTTGGGAATTTCTTATTTGGTTATGGTAGTAACTTTCCCTATACAAACGGATTTCCTTATTAATCTTACGGCACAAGTGAACATAGCGATTTTTTAAACGAACATTTAATGGATGTTTGCTACTTCTTTTTCGCAGTGCATGTTTCTGTTTGGTTTTTTTAAGGAGAAGTTGGGTTATCCAGAGCTTATGCCTTATTTCATATTTTTTCAAAAGGATGACGTTACTGGAAGCGGCTGTGGAGTTTTTTAAATTTGTTATAAGTGGTCGTATTTGCATACGAATCTAAGAACTATGTACATATCTGTACCGCTTCGGATTCTAAAAACTTTATAGATATTTAGATATTTATTTTATTTTTCAAATTAATTTATTTACCATTTTTAAAATGAAACCATGGCTTTATTGCCATCTGTCCGTGTTTTATAATCCTTCTACATCTGGCTACACATTTCTCTAAAACGATTCTTCCATTATTAATCTTCTGTACTTGAAGGGCCTTTTACAGTAGTCAAAAAGTTTTCCCAGTTTGCACTGTCATTCAAAATTGCTATAATCTATCTCTGCTTCTTCTAAAAGTCGCTTGCCAAAGCCTTGCAGTCTAAGTTCGCCTGGAGCACCTCCCTACGGAGTGAAAGATCTTCTCCCTTTCTTGCAGATTACACAAGGTGCAAATGATTGGCAGGTCTTCCCGATGTGGTATAAAGGTCAAATTCAGAATCTCTCCTCTCACTTTAAAAATGGTGTATATCATGTCCGCTGTGTACTTGTCACTGAAATAATTGTTTTCCTCTTAGTGATTCAGCTTTGTCACTTTTGCTACATATGTAGCAAAACTGCTACATTTTGAAGTGCTATGCTACATACTATATCTTTCCCTCAATATGCTACATTTTTCCAAATAGTCTACCTAATTTTTTTTTTATATATATATTTTTTTGCTTTTAAATTGTATTATTAACTTTCACGTGTTGAACATAATAAAAGACGATTTGAAAAATAGGTTAAGTTCAGATGCTGTGGAATTAATTTTACTGGCTAAGGAACTATTAAAAGCTGTGGCAATGCCTTCTGGTGAAATGGTAATGTTTTGCTTGAGTTTAAAGTTTGCAGACACATTGTAGATTGTTGAAGAGGTGGGGTTAGGTCACCTTATCACTGCGGCCACATTTTGCTTATTGTGATTTCCTCTGATCTTAAAGCTCACTCAATATACCCGATCTGGTGATGAACTCTACTATGCTTTTGAGTGAGCTTGCAGATAGGTCTTCTGCTTCAAGGTAGATTTTACCTAAATAACGATGACGTGTTCATTAAACAGTTACAGTGACATAAGATGTGTTCTGCTGATTCTTCGTCTTAGTTGCACATTCTGCAGATGCTGTCTTGTGCTATTCCCATAGCTATGAGATGCTTTTCCACTCGACAGTGCCCTGTAAGGAAACCTGTGGCTATTCGAATCTGACTTCTAGTTAATTGTAGGTGTTGTTTTGTTCTTTTGAGGGAAGTATTTGGCAGAAGGATCTTGGCTTGTCTGTTACCTTCAGTTTCCATCCAGTAATGATGTGCTTTTTCTTTTAGTCAATTTTTGATACAGCTTTTTGCCGTACTCACTGGTAATCCACAGAATGGTCTTGTCATCATAAAGTTTGACGCAGCTCCTTTTCTGGCTAGCAGGTCAGCTTTTTCATTTCCTTCATATCCGCTGTATCCTGGCACTACTAGTTTGAATGTTATTTTATAAGCCTTAATTGGCAGTAGAGCAACCTTGCTATTTGAAAGAATATAATTGTTCTTGTTGTAAGGCCCACTTTTTGGGACCAGTCAGAAACTATATTCAAGGCGCTCTGGTGGAGATCCGAGATTGTTTCTTCGAATTTTTCTCTTATTAATATCGCAATATCATCTGCGTAGCCTTGGACATAAAAGGTATTGTTACGCAGGTATAAAGGGAGAAACCGCACAATCAACTGACGAGCACCATCGCGAAAACACTAGAAGCTGTCAACTCGAAAGTTATAGAACTTTCCAGACTTTCGACAAATAAAGTTCTAGCGGCGAACTGGAAAATTCGGCATTTGCCTGGAAATCCAGAGTCGCGTATAAAAGGAGGTTGACAGAAGTCCAGGGAGGAGTTCTGTTTTTGAAAAGCAACGACACCGGCCATATAGAGACGCGCAGACAACAAAATAAAATTGTACTAGAATTCGTTTGCTAGTTAGTCATTTAATTGGAGAGAATTTTATTTAAATAAAAAAAGAAACAAGTTCACCCTCTCGGGAACCAAATAAATTGTGTTTTGTTCAGTACCCGTCTCCACTTTGCGAAGTCGTATTTGGCAGGATCGGCAACTTTTGTTACACTGGTGTCAGATGTGGGGTTAATCCGGACCGAATTAAGATTAATTCTACCCACGTACGAAAGCGTTAGTATGAGTGCCAACGGCATCCACACTTTCCTTCAGGAGTTTACTCTGAATCAAACACAATTTTGGGAGAGAAAACTGACGGAATGGAAGACGGAAATATCCGAACGTCTTGAAAAGAGGATCGAGGAGCAGGAGAAGACAGTGTCAAACGCCGCCTTTGCTTCTGAAGTACCATCACACTCGTCACCACGGGTTACGCCTGGAGGAAAGCCAGCTTCAAATCAGGGCCCTGTTACCCATACGAGTAACCACGCTGCGAATCAACTGCAACTCTCGGCTCCAGTAGGCGTAGTGCCAATCGACCCTCACCCCGCCGAGGACATCTGTGGTCCTCAAGCAAGCAGGGATCCTGAAATCCTAATACCCCCGCAGCCTCCGAGGGTAACATCACCGATTCAGGAAACCCTGGTATTGAGGCAAGCCGAAGAACTGGACTGCGGCGAACCAAGCCGGGTGCCTAGATCGGAGCAAGGGACCTTACCAGCAATTCAAGGAGCCATGCCAGATAGCGGTCAACGATACCAGGTAGTCCGCCCTCGCTTTGTGGGCGGAAACAACTCCATCGCGCCATGCTCAACGACTCCCGTTATCAGCGATCAGACGCCAAGGGTAGACTCAGGCTACAGAAGCTTAACATCACTCCAAACCGGCGACGCCGCAATTTTACGCCACGTCCAGCAAACCCAAATAGATTCCGGCTTCGCAGGCTACCACTCTGAGCTCTCCCGGATGAGCGATAATCGAGATGCTACTCAACAGCCACCGCATGTTCCAGAACTACGCCAGGCTTCGGCTCCACCAAGGAATTTCAACCCAAGTCTTGTCCAACCGTACGACGGGACGGCTTCGTGGATAGACTACGAGACTCAATTCGAGTTAGTGGCCAAGTTTCATGGGTGGAATGAAACGGGGAAGGCGCACGGACTAGCCATGCAGCTACGAGGGGAGGCTCTGTCTATCTTGAACGCGTTGCCTAGAGGAAAGCCCCTTTTATACGAACCGCTGTGAGGGTTGCTCCGGCAGCATGTAAGCGAGACCTTACGTAGATAATCGCGATTTATAGCTTTTTCTAAGGACGTTCCCCTATTTGCAAGAATCGGTATAATGACCGAAATGTAGAGTCAGTGAGTGATTCGAGGTTATAAGACCCTTTATTTCCAATAGCTTTCTTCTTTTTACTAAGCATTACAAGTTACACGGTTTTCACAATCAGACCATAGTTTTAATTTAATAAATGTATCTTTATATCATTTGATTTATTTAGCAGTGTTTCTTACCATTTTTGCCGTACTTGCTTTAAGTTTGCATAACTTTTAGAAAAAAATTATTCAAAATATTTTTAATTTTTTTTTTTAACAAATACTTTCTTTAACGTTTCCTTTGGAACTTGGTATAAACAAACCAGAAATAGCCAATTTTTTCAAATCATTAGTAAGCAAGGTACACTTTTTAGTCGAAAGCTCTTTCAACTTACTGGCTGAACACAATGCATGCCGCTGCCGCGCCGCGGTAGCGTAGTATGACCTGTCACAAAGTTAAAATATATGGGAACTCAGTAGAGCGCCCACAATGAGGTAGCTGCGGCGTAGCGGTAGCAGTGGTGTAGTAAGAAGTTGGTTTACTTTTAACTTGTGCAGCGCCACAAGTGACAGATAGAGAAATTGGCGACTGTTTTGGTTTTCTATACGATGTTTTCGTGGTGGATTCTTGAACTGAGTTCAGCAGTAGCGCAATAAATTTGAAATATTCGTTACAGTCACAATGGAAGAGCACGCCGTGGAAAAATTTATTTTACTAATGAAAGGAAAATAAATTTATCCATTTCTTATTATTTTTATTGTATTATTATAGCACAATAACCTCACATAAATAATCAAATCTCAATAACACTCAAAAAGAAAAACACAATTTTAATCAGCTGGCATTATTTGACAATACTACGCGCTACACCATTGCGGGCTAATTTTGTGAGTGTAGCGCCACACCATTTGACAGCTCTACGTACTACGCTACCACCACGCCGCAGCGGCATGCATTGTGTTCAGCCAGTTACTCAAACAAAATCATTAGAGCTGCTTTCGACAAAATAATAAATTGCTTAAAAACGACCTAAAGGTACCGTTCACTTTGAGGTTAGAAACAAAATTCCGCTTCTCTCGGGAACTGTGATCGCATTGACCCCAAATATAAAATTTCAAGTATATCCGTACAGCCATTTAGATTGCATTCGAACGTACGCACGCAGACGGACAGTTAGCCTATATTGCGAAACCTACTGTTTTGAGTTTCTCTATAATAGTAATACAAAAATTTATCAAAATCTTGAGATCGAGATTTTCATAAAACTATGACTAAAGCAGTGCTAATGTGAAGTACCGATTTTTGTGCCTAATTACACTCAGCCACTGTTTAGGTATGATTGCAGCTTCAAAACCATCAACAAATTGTATTGTATTTGATGTTTTTCTCTATTTGTTTCATTTTGCCAAATAGTGTGCATTTACTCTTTTTGCATTTGTAAAACCAAAATTTAATTTTATTAGCTAAGTGCATTCGCACTCACTAAATTGTTATTGTTCTAATTAATTTTGTTATGTACATATATGATGTATAAGAGTTGATAATGTGTAACAGTTTTATTTAAAAAAATCTTATTATGTCAATTTCTCGTCGATTTGAATTTCGACGTTGAAGATTGTAACACCTACGATATATGGCTGAGTAAAAAACTCGTTTTTTCCATTTTAAATCTCTTTGCTGACTTCATGTTAACTTCTCGTTTTTCCTCAAATGTTAGAAAACAGCCACTATAGCCAGTTGGAAATCTTTGCGCCATAGAGCTCGCAAACAAGGGGCGCGCAAACATATATCGCAAAGCAGGTACGGGGTCTATCATCGACATGCGAGTAACCTTCGTGAGCAACTAGCCGATAATATTTGATATTAAGAAAACTCATCCAAACATTCAACTCCTTATAATAATAGGCCCGAAATGGTAAGATAAACTCTTCGACAAGGACACGTTCGAGGAAATGATGAGCGCCGATATCATAACTTGCAGCGAAACAGCGGAGACCCTCTCGCACCAGCGCACTGTCACCACAACGTGCGATGCAGCAATGCCCAGACAATAGAAGAGGTGAACCATGCTACTGGTGGAACGAAGAAATAAAAACACTCAGAGCAAAATGTTTAGAAACGAAGAAATAAAAACACTCAGAGCAAAGTGTTTACAAACCCGACGCAGAGTCCAACGATCCAGGGCAAGAGTCGATTTTCAGGAGCGTCTAGACGTATTTAAGCAATAAGCAATCAAAGGAAACAAGCACACATAAGTCCTTTGGGCACGGCCGGCGTAGATCTACACAGATAAATTGCTTCGCTATGTTAAGATGAATAAGAGAGCACCTATACCCCCATAGGCCTGTGGGGTCCTTCTGTGGTGTCATAAACAGGATAGAAATAACGGCCGGAGCAGCGCAGGGCTCAATTCTGGGACCGGATTTATGGAACATCTCCTACGATGGAATTCTTCGCATGGAGATACCCACCCGAAAGCACTTTTCTAGTCGGTTATGCAGACGACATCGCTGCAGTGATCATCGCACGGGACATCGAAGACGCTAAGAGAAGACTAAATCAAGTCATAAAACGGGTGCACACATGCATGGAGGACCACGGCCTAAGCTTAGCAGTGGAGAAAACCGAGATAGTGCTGCTGACGATGAAGCGGATACGCACAATAATCGAGCTCCAGCTGGGTCTGGAAGTCATATACACTAAGAAAGCAGTAAAATATCTAGGAGTTAGGATAGATACGAAGCTCACGTTCCATGCCACGAAAAACATGCCTTTTTTTTTTTTTTTCACGGTCCCACCTCTCGCGAGCGTCTGACAAACATCCGAGAGTATTGTTGTCACGAAAAAGCTTCTCGAATCGCCGTTCGGATCCGGCATTAAACTGTAGGTCCCTTCCATTCGTGTGAAAAATATAACGCACACAACATGAGTGGTTGCGAGAAGCTAGGCCCTGGCACTTTAAAGAGCTGTTGCGCCAAATATTTGTATTTGCTAAGCAGACTGGTGGTGAACATAGGAGGTCCCACGGCAAGTAAAAGAAGACCCCTGATGTCGATTACGGACTCAATACTCTTGTATGGCTCCGAGATTTGGACTGACGCGCTCAAAAAGGAGATGTACAGGAAGAAAGTGGCCGCGGTGCAATATATAGGAGCCCTTCGGATAACGAGTTCATACCGAATAGTGTCGGTGCCAGCAGCCATAGTTGTCACAGGAGTAACGCCCATTGATCTCCTAGCAGCAGCAAGGAAGTATGCCCACGACAAGAAGGCGGAAGTAGGCGAGGCAACAGCAGCTACAGGAGCGAAGCAACTCTCGAAGCAGAAGTGGCAAAACAGATGGAACGCTGAAACGAGGAGAAGGTCGACGTACCGGTTGATCAGAGACGTTGCTGCATGGACGGAGCGGGAGCACGGTGAAGTGAATTATTATATCACCCAGTTCCTTACCGGGCATGGTTACTTCAACCGGTACCTGCGCAAGATGAAAGAAGTAGGGAGCGCAGCCTGCCAATACATAGACTCTCTGGAAGACGATGCGTATTACACGTTTTTTATCTGTAACTGGTGGGCAGCAGAAAGAAATAGTTTAGACTCATAGGTAGGCAACTTTTCTCCATAAAATTCCGTAAACAAGATGGTCCCGAGTATCGACACTTGGAATAAAATATCTTTATTCATTGAGACGGAACTCAGATCGAAAAAGAAAGAGGAGGAAGTAAATATACCCTCAGTAAGGTTACCTAATTGAAGAAAGCCTTACTGGCAAGATATTATAAACTCGCACCAAGAGAAAAATGTGAAAAAGCCGGTTCGCAGAGGGGAAAGTAAACGACACCACTCTGAAGTAATGCGGTTCGGGAGTGGATGGTGTCAGGTTGAAAAGGGGTTAAATGTGTTTTTTTAGTGAGTAGAAGGAGTAGAAGTCTCACACTACTTGAAATAGAGCAGGACTGTTTCTCGTTTAGCGTTTTTTCACTACCCCCCAGGCAAAAAAAAAAAATACCCACATAGGCCATCAACTCTGTGTAACATAATCAGAGAGACCAACACAGAGCACATCCCTGTTACTATTGGGGAGGAGCTATTCGAAGCATGCAGGAAGATAGGCATCTTTAATAAGGCAGTGAAAATGGCTGTTTAAAAGACCCCGGGCATTTTTAAAAGCAACGATGCAAAAGTGTCTGGGGGAAGGAATTTTCCCTGAACCATGGAAGCTCCAACATTTGGTATTGCTATCACAATATGTCTACTCAACACTTTGGGAAAGATCCTTGAACAAATAATATACAAGCACTGCTCGTGGTAGCAGAAACGAAAGTAGCTCGAAAAATCTCGTTCTACCATTAACGGCATAAAAGCGGTAGTCAACACAGCAGCTGAAGCGAGGAGGAAGATGGCGCGAGCGAGACAAAGAAATACTGTGCAGTAGTGACTCTGGACATCAAAAACGCTTTTAACTCGGCAAATTGGTTGTTTTTTAAGAAGATCGCTGGACAGAAAGGAAACTCCTTACTACATGCTGAGAATAGTTACAAGCTACTTCACCAACAAGAAGCTAAGGTAGCAAGCTGACAAGGGAGTAAAGTACTACAACGTCCCTGCAGGAGTCCCACAAGGATCGGTACTAGGTTCTCTCTTATGAAATCACATGTACCTGCGACTAATATTGCCACAAGAAGTTATGATAATCGGGTTTGCTGATGACATCGCCGTAGTTAATGTGGCTAAATATATCCACGAAATAGAATCAGCAACAAAAGAAGCAATCGCAAAAATTAAAGACTGCCTAGGATCCGCGCGCCGGTTTACATCCGGATATGCTAGACTGATTCTACTAACCAGAGTTGTCAACGCGGTTCTCATAAATACTGCCCCGATTTGGGCGGCGCTGTTAGCGACGATTGCAACACGGAGAAAAATGATAACATACAGGATCTGTGCGATAAGAATAATCAGCTGTTTCCGAACAATATCGAACGAACCAGCCTGTGTCATAGCCGGAAAGGAAAACATCGACCCATATAGAAGCAGGTGTTATCAAGAGAATAAAGGAGGAGAAGAAGTCAACATCAATAGCTATGTGGCAAGCCAAGTGGGATAACAGTATAAAAGGCAGATGGACCTACAACCTGATCCCCACCACCGAGGTCTGGACAAAACATATGTATGGGAGTGCAACTACCACCTTACCCAGTTCCTATCGGGTCGCGGCGGGTATCGAAAATATTTACACAGATTTGGACACGATAGCTCACCTCTCCGTCCAGATTGACTAGATCAAGAGCAAGGCGCAGAACATGCAGTATTCCATGGCACTTCGCAGAATGAAGAAATAATCTGTCGAGTCTCCTCATGGAGCACGTGTTGTGATCAGTGGAGAATTGGGTGGAAATTTGCACACTCGTAACGCATATGCAAAAAGGGCTTCGAATAATCGAGAAAGCAAAAGCAGCAAGAGAAGATATATAGCATGAATTGCTTACCAGCCCCGCGTAGTACGATAATACCTAACGGCAGTGCCGCAGGGAGAGTGGTAGAAGTGTACGTGGGGTTGATTAGTACGTGGAGGTACATTCCTGGCATCGACCATTCGGGCTTGCGAATTGTGCATACTGATAGCCTATCTTTCGAAGATTACCACATCGCTTGGCGCAACCAAAATAAAGCAAAAAGCCATAATCTAAGTGAAAACCAGCCATATTCGGACGTCTTGCAATGATTCCACTAAAGTGAATACAACAAAAATGTTTAATTGGTGCACATTATCAAGGTAAGAGTGTACTTAACAAATTTCTCAAAAACTTAATCAGCCTTCGCAAAGTTCTAAATTAAAATAATTTTTCTTTTATTTAGAAAATAAAATAATTTAATTTGAAACATTTCGAGATGAATGATTTGTTTAAGTCGCGGTAGGTACGATTTAGCACGTTTCTGTCAAGCCGAAATCCGATGTTATTTCATAAGCCTTAATTGCCAGTAGTGCAGCCTTGCTATCTGATAGAATATAAATGTTTTTGTTCGTTATAGATCTGTTTATATTTTCTCTAATGCATAGCTCTATAGCGAATACTTCGGCTTGGAATACGGAGTAACTTTTCCCATGCGCGTGTAAATGAAGGTTTTCGTAGTAGCGCCGTATACTCCAGCCCCAACTCCTTCATCTGTCTAGAATCCATATGTGTACCATACATGAGTGTTATTGGCAAATGTAAGTTTGGTCTGTTCCCAATTTTTGCGATTTGGAAATGTAACGTTGAACTTGTGGCTGAAGTTAAATCTTGGCAGACATTTTTTCATCCGTACTTGTTATTCCTAGTAGTTCATTACTGTTGAGTTCATGCGCAATATCCAAGTGAACTAAATAGTTTGGAATTTGAGTTATCTTCTGCGACGAGCATAAAGGCGTTAACCATAGATTCTTTCTTTATATAAAGATGAAGAGGTGGTAGGTTAAGAATAACCACCAGTGCTGCAGAAGGAGCAGTTTTCATTACACCTGTTGTACATACATAGGCAAAGCAGCAGAAGCATAAGAAGCAGCAATGGCTCATGTGAGATGAATAGCATGACATGCAAACCAGCCCCGCGAAGTAAAACCTAACGGCAGTCCCACGGGGGGAGTGGTAGAAGTGTGCAGGGTGTGGTTTAGTACGTAGGCGCATTCCTAGCATCTTTTATTCGGGTTTGCGAATCGTGCATGCTAGTAGCCCACGGTACTAGTATCTTTATCTTTAGAAGATTACCACACCCCTTGGCGCAACCAAAAAAAAAAAAAAGGCTAGTCTTTGTAGTTTATTGAGCCTGAACTGTGTAAACCTTCGCTTTGTTTTTTGCCACCATATTGATACTGCATATCGTCGGCTAAAGATGCAAATCTCGTAAATCCATTTTTTGTCAAAAATATATCAAGTAGGCATTGAAATGTATGTTATTATAGGTCTAAAGAACGAAAAAAAAAATAATCAAATGGTATAAAAAACAATATTAGAAATGTAAAATGTATACAATTTGTAGTTAATTGAACATTAGAAATCACTGTCCTGCACAATTTACAAAAATGGATTTACGAGGTTTGCATCCTTAGCCGACGATATGTGACAACTAAATCAAGAAGCCTAAGATGCGTTAGGAATGTAAAAAAAAAACTTCCAGTAGAATATGAGAGCAATAAGCAAACTCGGATGATATCTTTAATTATTGAAAAAATGCAAAACTGGTACGTATGACTAAAAAGGAAGAACAAAAAGAGCTTATTACTCGTGGATATTTGTCCTGTATAAACACCCAAAGCCAAACACTACCTTGGTGTTCCAGCTAATGGAGCAATGAATTATAAGTTCCCTTAAAACCCATTACAGAAAGCTTGAGGCGCTAGAGCTTATTACAAATATCGAACATCAACACGACAGATTTGCTGGAAGCGATTTTACTCGTTTCAAAAGCTTTGGAAAGGGTCATTCCTTCAACCATTGTAAACCGTTTTATCCGTTCAGAATTGAAAAATGCTCAAACATGAGATTTGGAGGAAGAAGATGAATGACCCTTTAATGAGTGAATTAAAAATGCTGCATCTTTTAAAAATTTCTTTCCATGTTCATTTGATGAATTGAAAAGCGCCTTCTAACGGCCGCGACTTTGACTGATGAAGAAATCGTTGACTTAGTCCAAAATGATACATCCCAATAAAGCGACGAAGAAGAAGGTTATTGATATTAATCTCGACTAAAACGTAAAAATATAGTTTTTCTTATTTTATTGTATTTCAGAAATAGGATTTGTTTAGCCAACAATTGAAGATAACTCTGACTTTAGCGGGCACTTTAAGGGCATTATTTTTATTAAATGATGTTTGTCGCAACAATTTTACCGAAAATCTAACATTAATGAAAAAAATAATTGAATAAGAATTCATAAAAATAAAAATTAAAGAATTAAATATTTGTACTTTTTTTTGATTAAATAAATATGTATGTGTATGTGTACCTCAAGAACAAATAAAAGTTATTGAAAAAAAAACAAGACTCTCTGTTTAAAAACAGATCAATTATCGTTGATATCAGTTACAGCGACCTATCCCTTCTAAAGACCAAATTTGTTGGTCCCTCGTTGGTCCCTATAGACAATTTTAATTGTGGTTTTATTTTCAAATTTCTAGTAACGTCTTAATCAATGCATTGTCGTATTCTACTCGTCAAACCCTTTCATTTTTTACCCATATCACGGGTGTTATGAAGAAGAATGCAACCCGCCATCTTGGGGCGCCCGCCATTTTGGATTTGGAAGGTTATTAGATACCATATGTTGCATTTACATCGGATTTAAACACATCTGCAAAATTTCAAAGCTCTAGTGCAATTAGAACTAGTCGAACTTTTCATTGCAAGATTTATAGCAGACATCCATACAACAAAGCAAGCTAAAAGATGCCATTCGTCATCTCTTTTGACAGCGATGTCTTGTTTTATGAATACAGATTTGATTTCAGGGCGTTAATTATGGCAAAAGACACATTTCACAGTAATTTGTCTTAAGTTTATTACATTCTATTCATTTTAACAGATGGCGATTTCATACATACTCGTACATACATATATACATAATTGTATATTATCAATAGCCCGCTATTCCTTTATGAGGGTCACTGGGGTAGGATGCTCAGATGGATTCTCCATCCTTCTCGATTGAAGGACTCCAACTCATCAGGATCAATCCCTAGGCGGCTCCAAGAGAGATGTCGGACTTATTTCAACCATCTATTTCTAGGCATACCTGATGGCACGGCAATTATGGCACGTCTTAGAAGCCAGTCTGGAGCATACGCACTTCATGACCAGACCATCGAAGCAGAGATATTCCGTTCGAAGAAGTATCTGCTCAACATTGAGCACCTCGCGTACTCTGGTGTTGCGCACCCGATCCCTATGAATTATTCCAGCAACTTACTTACTTAGATGGCACTACAGTCCGGGGTGGACCTGGGCCTCAACCAACAAACCTCTCCAGCCAGCGTGGTTACGAGCCAGCTGCCTCCAGTTGCGCACGCCAAGTTGATTGAGGTCCCCCTCCTCTTGTTTGCACCACCTACCGCGAGGTCGTCCTCTATTGCGTCGTCCATCCGGGGTGGATTTGAAGACTTTCTTAGCGGGAATGTTGGGCTCCATCCGCTCCAAATGACCGAGCCATCTTAGTCGCTGTATGTGAACTCTTCCGGGAAAGTCAATGTCCTTGTACAGGCCGTATAGTTCGGCATTGTACCTTCTCCTCCACTCACCGTCTATGCAGACGGGACCAAAGATCGCTCGAAGAACTTTTCTCGAAATAACCAAGGGCATCCTCATCCGGTTTTGTCAAAGCCCATGCCTCTGCGCCATACAGCAGGACTGGGATGTTTAGTGTCTTATAGAGAGTTACCTTAATAGTTCGAGATAGGGAGATAGGGCTTTGCTACTCAATTGCCGTTTTAGCTTATAGAAACAACGATTGGCAAGAGTAATTCTTCGTGTGATCGGCGTTCACATAGTACGGCAGACAGGATCTTATATGCGATGTTGAGGAGACTTATACCTCTGTAATTGGCGCAGTTTAGAGGGTCTACTTTCTTCAGTATTGGGCAAACGATGCTGAGGTTCCATTCAGCGGGCATACTTTCGTCCGACCAGATTTTACAGAAGAGCTGGTGCATGCTCCTTACCAACTCATCTCCTCCTGCCTTGAAAAGTTCAGCGGCAACCAGCAGCTTTGTTAGATTTGAGTTTAGATATCGCTATCCTCACTTCATTCTGATCGGGTTGACGGCAATCTTGACTGCCATCGTCACTGTTGAATGGTTCATTCTGCCTGACAGCGGAATATTGGTCATCATCGCCGTTTAACAGTCTGCAGAAGTATTCCTTTCATATTCTCTGCACCGACTGCGATTCAACTACTATGTTGCCATTTTCGTCCCTGCAGGCTTCTGTTCTGGCTTTGAAACCCTGGCATGTTCTTCTTACCTTTTGGTAAAATTTTCGAACATCATTCCTGCAAAAAGTCTCTCAACTTCCTCGATCATGCTCTTCTTTCTTCTTTCTGAGAAGTCGATGTTCCTCTTTTCTTCTGCGCACGTAGAGCTTGTAAGCAGCCCTAGTCTTTCTATGCAGCACCGCTTTGTACGCCTCTTGTTTAGCTGCATGTGCCTGCCGGCATTCTTCATCAAACCAGGGGTTTCGTTGTGGTGGCCGAAAAAAACCCAGTACATCAGAGGCGGCATCTCTGATGGCTTGTTGGCAACGCTGCCACTGGTCTTCCGCATTTGTTGCTGGCGGCATATGACTTAGATTGAGATTATAAGAAACTCGATCGGCAAAGACTCTGGCGGTCTCTTGCGATTGTAGCCGCCCGACGTCAAATTTCCTCACAGTATTTCGTTGATTTCGCTCCGTTCTGGATATCCGCATCCGTACCTTGGCTACAACTAGGTAGTGATCCGAGTCCACGTTGGCTCCTCGGAAAGTCCGGAGACCCAGAATACTGCAAAAGTGCCTTGCGTCGATCGCAATGTGATCGATTTGGTTGACAGTTTTTCGATCAAAGGAGAGCCATGTTCCTTTGTGAATGTCGAGACGTGGGAACCGCGTACTAGCTACAACAAAGTTTCGCCCCGCCGCAAAGTCGATTAGCCTGAGTCCGTTTCCGGATGTGATGTCGTGCAGGCTGTGCTTTCCGACCACGCTACTAAAGACGTCTTCTCTTCCTAGCTTTGCGTTAAAATCACCTAGGATAATTTTAACGTCGTGGCAAGGGCATTGCTCATACGTCTTGTCCAACAGCTGGTAGAAGTCATCCTTTGTCGCGTCGTCCTTCTCCTCGTGAGGGGCGTGAACGCGTATTAGGCTTATGTTGGCAGATTTAGGCTTGATACGGATAGTCATAAGGCGCTCGTTCACATGCCAGAAACTCAAGACTTCTTGCCTAAGTCTGCCTCCAATGACAAATCCGCACCCGAATAGACGCTGTCCTTTTTGTCTGTAGCAATCGCCGTAGTAGATGTCGCAGTTTTTCATACTCCTTTTGCCCGGCCCATCCCATCGCACTTCTTGGATGGCGGTAATGTCTGCTTTGAGACACTCTAGGGCCTCCGCAAGTTGTTCGGTTGTTCCGTATCCGAGGCTATTGGTTGCTCCGTAACAAACAATTTTTTACGTGGTAGGGAAGTTAACCCGACGGCACAACCCCAAACCTGGAAGACCAGATCCTTTTTTTGCAACCCCTTGGACGAGGGGCCGGATACACCGATGTCAGTAACCCACTTCGGGGATATGAGCGCTGCCGTTGGCCCATTAAGGGTTCATCCGCCATCATCTCTTTTTCAATACCCTGACGCAGTATTGAAAATCCTTACAGACCTCAGCTCCAAATATGTTGAAGTAGCTCCGGTAAGGTATCCGCTGGTCTGTAGACATCACCGTTGATTCCATCGAGAGAATTCATCCGCCGCACGTCCTCCTTCTAAGGAGCTCTTGCTAGACTTCTGAGACGCATATTTCAGCCGATCAGGTCAACAAGAGATGCCTCATCCGGTTAAACATATGCACGCTGAAGTTCACCCAGATGTGCTTATGCAGGTCTGAGTGTTCAGCTACACATACCATATATCGTCAGACTCAGCATACGCTCATCGTTAGTTCACTATCAGATAGCTATCCAGCGGGCACCACGGGGAGGTGATGATGCGATTTGGCACGATTTTATTCCAGCAACACCACGAAGGAAACTCATTTCGGCAGCTTGTATCCGCGATCTTATTCTTTCGGTCACTACCCAAATTTCATAACCATAGGTAAGAGTTGGAACATACCATACACCGAGATAAAAACCAACAGTTTAGCTTAACACCAATTCAAAATGGATCCAGCCTGCTCAATTCTAGAGGATAACTCGGCATTGCTCTTTTCATCGCTCGTGAATAAGACCCAAGGTACTTAAACTTAACCACCTGCTTCAGTGGGACTCCACTAGAATGCAGAGTGAACTGAATGGGCGTTCGGGAAATGACCATTACTTCTGATTTGTTCACGTCTACCTTCATTCCAGCGTCAACACAAAAGTTTACAAACCTCTCGAGCGCAATTGGGTTTGAGAGGATCCAAGGATGACCAAATTATTCACAGAGAGCAGACGACTCATCCTTAAGTCCACTAAGACTTCTAAACCACGGCAGTGTGTCCCAAGCGGAAGTCCTGACGGTAGCAGAACACAAAGGAATTCCCGGGAACGCAATGGTAGACGAACTCGCAAGAAAGGGATCAGAACAAGACCTGTGAATGGTCAAAAACTCAGTTCTTCCTCCCCTATAAATTGTCAAATCTAGCATAGCACTTGACTTCAAATTACAAGCAGACGAAAGATGGAGAGCATTTCCATCATGCCGCGTCTCCAGAAACATCTGGACAAAGCACGACAGGGTAAAAACCAAGCTCATCCTCACTCAAAGTAGACAAAACTTGGTGCTTTTCATAGGAATCATTACCGGCCACAACGCTATTGGCGGCCGACCGAAAAATAATGCGGATAAGTACTGATGAACTTTGCAGAGGCTGCGGCAACACAGACGGAGGAGATGATACGGATCATTTTCTATGCAAATGCCCTAGTCTCTGCACCACCAGAAAGACGGCCTTCGGACAGTATTTCTTCAATCATCTGGGCAACCTGTCTGATAAGCCACCAACCACAATCCTGAAATTCATAACTTTTTCAGGATGGCTTAGAGGGGGCCGCTCCAACACCACAGAAATAAATAAAATAAATATTTAGCTCAGCAGCTCTTTAAGTGCCAGGGCCTAGCTTCTCGCAACCACTCATGTTATGGGCGTTATATTTTTCACAGGAGTGGAAGGGACTTACAGTTTAGTGCCGTATCCGTATTCTCGAGACAACAATACTCTCGGATGTTTGTCAGGCGTTCGCGAGAGGTGGGACCGTGAAAAAACTTATTGGTGTTTTCTGGGATTCAAACATGGAACCTCACGCGCACAGAACTCTAGCTAATTTGTTTCTTTTTTCTAACTTTTCTGGGTTTGAGGCAGGAGTTTCCACGTCAGGGGAGCACAATAGATCCTTTTGAGATCCGAGTGCATTTCGATGCAGCTAACCCCTTTATCCTATCCTTATCTTTAAGTTTAATTATCCACCACGGCTATGCTGTAGCATCCAGTCCATATTTATAATGAAGAGGGGAGGTGACAAAACGCACCCTTGGCGGATTCCAACGCCCGCGGTGAAAGGTATTGATTTAATGCCGTTTATCCGAACACAGCTACAGTTTCTATATAAAGACTGAATCGCCCTTAGCAGGGAATCATCAATCCCATACTCCTGCAAAACACTACAGAGTTTGCCTCGAGGAACCCTATCATATTCTTTCTCCAAATCCACAAAACAAGTGTAGACAGGTTAAGCATATCCCTAGGTCTTCTCAAGAACCATTCTGAAAGCGAATTGTCGGTTGTACTTCTACCGGGACGAAAACTACATTGCTCATCTCCCAAACTATCCTCAACCACAGCTCTGGAACGCGTTTCGAACACTTTTAGTGTCGATTTCATGGCACTAAAAACCCCGCTGTACTGATCGTGCAAAATAGACATATGTTGAATTTACACTAACCATAACTTTTGACAGAATCAGGATTTATTGTGTTATACATATTTGCTGAGCCAAATTTGCTACAAGTAAGGTAGTTCGAATATTTATTCATTTCAGCTTTGAATATACATCTATTGTACTGCCCGCATGGCCCGCAATTGATAGAATTTATAGTGCAACACATCTCAAGCGAATAAAAATAGATTGCAATATATATATGCATCATCTCTAAGTAAATTCATTCGGTTTCGAAAGCACAATAATAGCTCACCCAATGATATGCAAGCTTAAGCTTTTTAAAAATAGATGAATAGAGGCAAAACAGCAGGAGAGAAGACAAACTGAAACGATCACGCTAATAATCCGACGGCTCTAGTTCAAATAACATAAAATAGCACTGCCGGCCGCTTATTGTTGTCCTAGTAAGCTAATGAGTTTAGAAGAACATTTTTTTATTTTTTAATCTAAGCTAATAAATAGAAGAGATGTAACACATCCAAGAAGCTCGTGTGTGCATGCTGTGCACAATAATATCTACGAGTAGTACATTTGCATTCGATTTTGACATTTGAAATTCAAATGCTTACCTCGAAATGATGAGTTTAGTTTTATTGCAAATCGTTTGACCTTTAATTAGGTTAGTTACAGAGCAGGAGTGATAGAATAATGAAAAGTCATGAATGTATGCTTGAGCGAATAGTGGTTGGTTGCTAGAAATCAATTAGACATGTTTTCTTTTGCTGGACACGTAACATTTTTCGATAGGGTTGGGCAGAAAGAACTCCCTCATTTGTTATGTTAATATAACAAAAAACAAAGAAGATATCAAAGAGATAACTTTATTCCTAAATAATACACATAATGCAGTTTTTAAATTATATTTTAAAAATTATGTCCCTCAAGTGGCGGCCTCCATTTGCGATACACTGAGTAACCCTCTCTCGGAAGTTTTCCATTACGCGGCGAGTCATTTCAGGCGGAATGTTAGCGACTTTCTGTGTTATTGCATTCTTTAGAGCTTCCAAAGTTTGGGACTATGAAGTGATTGTTGGTGAAATTCCCTGGGATTATTTTGAGACCAATAGCGGAAATTTTGCTTATTGACTGTGCCTGAAAGATGGAAATGATTTTTGTCGGTACACATTAAAATATCTGTGCGTAGAATGTTCAGAAGGAAGTCCGGGTTTCCCAATCTCGTTCACTCAGTTCTTGTGCAACCATAATTTTGTAGAAATGCATTTTCAGCTCACGGTGAAGAATTCTACAAACTCTTAAAACATTTAGGAAAAAAGGCGTCGATACTATAATCATCGCTAGGGAAGATATTGCCAAACTTTGGTGGACACAAATACAGTCGTAGAATCCTATTATCCATTAAGGTAAGTAGGCTCAACACTATTATCGCATCCCCAGTGTGGGCTGATGCTTTGCCAACAAAAGAATCCAGACGGAAACTATCAACTGTCTATGGACTCAGTGGGGATGGCACCCATCGGCATCCTGGCCGACGAAATGAAAAGAGTGTACAACAGGAAACTTGCAAATCGACAGCATGGAGGAGCTATTAAAGTAGAAAAGACTGTATCGATGGCAAAATGATAAAACCGATAGGATGACGCCATAATAGGAAGATGGGCACACAAACTCATACCCAACATAGAAGTTTGGGTGGAAAGGAAAGTAGGAGAGGTGAACTATAGCACTACATAGTTCCTAACTGGTCATGGAGGAAACGGAAGTACCTGCACATATTCGGGCACGACAGCTAACCGCTTTATCCGTGCTGCGGTAATCAGGATGAAGACGCAGAACACGTGATGTTCCACTGTCGGCGCTTCATACCATGAGACTCAAACTTTACGGACTCCAGACAGATCATTGTATGTTAATATGATACAGCAGGAAGAGAACTTAAATGTATTTGTGACCAGCGTTCAGGTAGAACTCAGGACAATCGAGTGCCTTTGCGAAGATGAGAGCAGAGCCTTAAAGGCTAACCAGCCCCGCGAAGTAATACTTAACGGTAGTCACGCGGAAAGAAAGCTAGAAATGTGTAGAATGTGGGTTAGTACGTAGGCGTATTCCTGGCATCGATTATTCAGGTTTGCGAATCGTGCATGCTGGTAGCCCAGGCTACTAGTATCTTTCGAAGATTAACACATCCCTTAGCGCAACCAACAAAAAAATCACAGACTTTTGAAAGCGGTTAATTAAAAGTCACAGGGGAGAGCTTTCGGTAGCACTAAAAACTATAGATTTTGAAATTGCAAACAGTCGTGAGTTGAAAATATTTAACGAAATTACCTCACATCGTCTGTAAATATCAGACAATCCTAAAATTTTAGAACATCAGGAATGTCAATAACGAAGAATTAAAAAAAAAAATGCGGTCTCAGATGATTACCATCTCATCACGAAAGATCTGCCGCAACTCCAAGGAAAAATAAATGGAAACCATCAATTTGAATGATTTGTTTTCGATTAAATAAGAACGAGCTCAACAATTTGAAAAAGCTTACATTTGGTCCTTGATTTTCTAGTTTTTGCAATAAAAGGCCGTGGTGAACTCTATCAAATGTCTTAATGAAATCTGTATATAGAACACCGACTTACTTTCTGTTTTCCATAGCTTTTAAACATAGTGGGCGCCGTGGCGTAAGTGGTTAGTGTGTCGGATCATTACGCATGAGGTTCCAAGTTCGAATCCCAAAAAATACCAAAAAGTTTTTTCACAGTCCCACCTCTCGCGAGCGTCTGACAAACATCCGAGAGTATTGTTTTCACGAAAAAGCTTCTCAAATCGCCGTTCGGATTCGGCATTAAACTGTAGGTCCCTTCCATTCGTGTGAAAAATATAACGCACACAACATGAGTGGTTGCGAGAAGCTAGGCCCTGGCACTTAAAAGAGCTATTGCGCCAAATATTTGTTTTTGTTTTTGTTTTTTTAAACATAAACATAAAGAGAGACACCGATTTGCTGGTAAAACCATGTTGCTTATGAATTATCGATTCTTTGATTGAAAGGTATGGCCCTTGAATAATTAGTATTTCACACAGCTTCGGACAGCTTTCGTATCGGCCTGTAATTTTCTATTTTGTGTTTAAGGCCGCTTTCAAAAATTGGATTCACGAAAGATAATTTCCAACCATGCCAAGTTTGGGGTTGCAAGCATTGAAGCAGAAGCAGCCTAAATGGGTTTAATGACAAACAAGGAAAAAACCGTGTATATGCTGTCAACAAGAAGGGACAATCAGCAATGAATTGGACAGAATGTCAGAACGCTACAACTTCGAGGTAGTAAGGGAATTTGTCTACGTTGACTCTGCTATAAATTCTAAAACGACACCAGCGCAGAAATCAAGCGAAGAATAGCTCTTGCCAATAGCTGTTTTCTTCCTTTTTTGTTGGGCTAATAATGCAGTTCAACAGCGAAGCCCTATCTTGAACAGCTAAGGAAACTTTATATAAGACCCTCATTCTTCTTCTTCCTTTTATCAGCGAGGTTATGATCCAAAAATAAGGGATCACAACCCTCCCACTTCACTGCATTTCTAATGATCCGCCTGTGGGGTTCGCCTATTTGACCTCAGGAAATATCGGCAGGCCCGCCGATTTTGGATCACTCGGTTACTGAGGCCAATGAAATGCCGATGTCGTCGCATTTGTCTGATCCAGGCGTTTATAGGCCTGCCTTTCCTACATCGCGATGTCTTTGGAACGTGCATTGATATTGCCTTTTTAACAGGGTTCAAATGATCTCTTCTTTGAACGTGGTAATACCAGCTGAGCCGGTCGCGCTCTATAGACCCTCATTATCTATTGAAACATGAACTTTATTGAAAGCGGATGAAGATATCCTTGTTGGTTGAGGCCCTGGTTCACCCCGAACTGTGGCGCCACCCAAGTAAGTAAGTAAGCAGGATACTTATAATATAACGATATTCTTTAGCGAGGCTGGGCGGGTTTTTAGGACTTTTCCTTAACCGTACATAGGATATCATAACAATACACTTATTCTTATTGACATTTTAAGCTAAAATTATTCTTACACTTTTAATTTCGTCTGATTTTTACTCAAACACTTAGATTAGAATAGAAATATGGTTTCCACTTCCACATCTGAAGCATGTTCACACATATTTCTACATACACTTGTCATACTCCAATTAAAAATGACCCCACGCTATTTCTTACACACGACATTGACTTATCAAAAATTGTTAAATTCGCCGCCAATTAACGCATCGTATTCAAAAGTCATAAATAATAATTCCCAACAAATGGACAATAGTGTTTACAGGGATACTTCTCAGCGGCACTTAGCACTCAATAGTTTATAATTACAAAATAATAAAATGATTCCCAGGGTGATCTTAGTCGCACTGTTGATCGTTGGTTTGCAAATGAGTAAGCCGTTTAGCTGAGCTTATTTGTAGGTAAATTGGTATTTACTAGCGAAGCATCTATAGGTATATGGCAATTTTGAAAGTTTAATATGGGAAAATTGATAATGATAGATGGATTATCGTTGAGCATTGTATCTATGACGTGACCCCACTAGGCCGGAAATTGTAATACGCCTGTTCGATAACAATCAGGAATTCAAACGATTAGCAAGTACTTAGATATAATGTATGAGCTTATGATACTATTATAAGATAAAGATACTCGTACAACAGATGCAGATGCATTCAATGTTTGAACGGCATTCTTCGCTTTTTTTTTTTTTTCTGTCGTTCCTTTTTACTGCAATATTGCATTGTCCGGAACTTTCGGCGCTGCGAGCTGGGTAGTATTTTCACAAGTGCTACCTAAAGATCTGTGATGACAAGAGGATAAGTAAATTAATATGGACGTAATCTCTGGTAAATAAGATAATTACATGACTGCGGATGATTCTGACGGATTTCTCGTGTGACTTTCATTTGTTTATTTTGTCTTTCTTTTGTAGGTATTCATTCATCTGCTGTCCGTTCTCAGTTTTCAATAACATTATTAAAATTGTGCCGCCGTAAGGCGGTATGCGTTTGATTAATTTAATCTAATTTTTTTTGTAAACCTCTACAAAAACTTAAGGACATAGGTGAATTCAAATTCAATGAAAGACATTCGTTTTTTGGTTTCTCAATATCTCTTTATCTTTGTTGATGACCAAGGAAAGTGCTAAATGCTGTACTCAGCTCGAAAGTCACTACAAAAGATTTTGGATCGATAAAAGTTATCTTCTGCTATGGGAAT
Source organism: Brachypalpus laphriformis (assembly GCA_945910035.1). NCBI lineage: Eukaryota > Metazoa > Arthropoda > Insecta > Diptera > Syrphidae > Brachypalpus > Brachypalpus laphriformis. The sequence goes on along the minus strand of OX246753.1, from coordinate 109,756,595 downwards.
TCTCTACAAAATTGAAAACAAAATTAAGAAAATGATTTTTCGCATTTCAAATACTAAAATTAAATAAATTATAATCACTAAACCCAAAACCAGAAAAGAATTTCTAAAAGAATTTTAGCGTCTACGTATATAGTTGTTTGGCACCATGTATCCAAATGCAATGGTGCGTTGTTTAATTTAGATTCCGATGGTTGCAAACACTTTTGAGACAAACGCGTAGGCGAATGGTTTAAATACGCATGAACATGTACGTCAAATAAAATTTCGCGCTGTCCATTTTTTGTGGAAATGGAAACGACAACGATTACCTCTGACATTCTTTTGCAATGGATGAAATAAGTGCATTGGGATTACTATGGCAGCAAGTTCGCTGGGGCAAGAGGAAGCGATCGATTGTAATTGGAAAGTCGTCGGAAACATACCATAGAAGCTGCGTATTGTGGGGCTGTATAACTTAGTGGATGGTCATGAGCAGCGCTCAGTGATGCCAGATAAAAAATTGTTAAACGTTTATCCAAATCGGCTAAGAAACACCGGAAAAATACACAAATTCCCCCCTAAGTACAAACCTACAGACCCCAGACATGAATTTGGAGATAAATTCAGATACAGACTGATGTATATACTGTACATACTACGGCAAAAAAGCTGTATCAAAAATTGGCTAAAAGAAAAAGCGCATCATTACTGGATGGAATCTAACAGACAAGACAAGATCATTTTGCCAAATACTTCCCTCAAAAGAACGAAACAACTCCTACAATTAACTAGGAGTCAGATTCGAATAGCCACAGGTTTCCTGACGAGCGAAAAAACATCTCATGGATATGCGAATAGCACTAGATAGCATCTGCAGAATGTGCAACGAAGACGAAGAATCAGCAGAACACATCTTATGTCACTGTAATTGTCTAATCAGAAAACGTCATCGTTATTTAGGTAAATTCTACCTTGAAGCAGAAGACCTATCTGCAAGCTCACTTAAAAGCATAGTAGAGTTCATTACCATATCGGGTATATCTGTATTGAGTGAGCTTTAAGATCAGAGGAAATCACAATAGGCCCAATGTGGCCGCAGTGATATGGTGACTTAATCCCACCTCTTCAACGTTCTACAAGCTACGATGTATAGACTCTGTCATGATGGCGTTAGTTATTTCGTTAATTCAGGGAAAATTTTACCAAACTTTTTAAGGCAACTTCATACTGCTGACCTGAATTCCTTAAAATGGACAGAACATCGCAAGAAGATCGTCATATCAGCATGAAATCCAAACATCGTCAAAATAGCGATGATATATTCAATCTGACATTGCTTGCAGTGTAGCAGAAATAGCTTCTATAGTAACCTTTTGGCTGCAACTATAAGCTTCTGACTACTTGGCCAAATGTGAAAATGGCTCCTTTTTTCGAAACCCTAATATTTTTCACTTCAAAATAATTATCAAAAGTTTAAAAAAAAATGCAAGAAATGGATTAGAATGTTCATACTTCTTTAGTTGTTGTTTTGTTTTTAATTGATTTAGTTAAGAAGAGTAGGTTTTATGTTATTCCTTCTTTGACTCCTAGGTTGGGTTAGGTTAGGTTAGGTTAGGTAAGGTTGCAATAGCTACTATATTGAGCTTCTTCTGAAGCATAAGAGGCTCTTAATATCTACATATGTCTATCAGATCGCCTATATCGTTGTAATAGAAGGCTCGTAAATGAAGATTTTCCCTACGGGAGAGAGCTGAGTATAAAAAAAGAAGGTGAGAGTTTCTTTCTTTTTCATCCATGCAGCTTTTGCACAAAGGCCCATCCTTCTAGCATGCTTTCCTATTAGACAGTGCCAAGTGATGATATCTATTGTAGTGCCGATATGCAATCCATTAAGAAAAGGCAAATTCTTAAAACTTTTAAGATCCAGCTTTAGCCAAATCTGTTAAGTCGCTAGACACGGTGGTCCACTTGTCCACCTAAGATTTGTACTCTCGATAGCATCCAGCTTAAATTTGAGTTTGCAAATAGCGATTGGTATACCTAAGGTGCCTTTGTCCGGCAGGATGGGTATAGTTGTTCCTATTTTGGCGAGTTTATCGGCCTTACAATTCCCTGGAATGCCTCTATGCCCCGGCACCCAACACAGGTGAATATTAAACTGCTCACCAATCTCCGCGGGAGACGATCGGCAGTCTAGAGCTACTAAAGAATTTATAGAAGTCGATACCAAGGGCACGATTCTTTAACTCCTAACAGAATCGGTGATGGATAATAGAGGGGAAGTGGTGCGCTTTGCTCGATTAATTTAATATGGTAGAGTCGCCAAATACCCTCCCCTTTTTTTAAAATCCTATATATAATATTTTCCATGTATCCTCCCCGGGGCTGTATTAATCTACTATGGGGGACGATATTAGGATTATTCTCTTGGTCTTTAATATTTGATTTCCATGAATGAAACGGATACATAACCTCAAGCCTTTTTGCGTTGTCATTTATCATTACCTTAGCAATAACGAAACTCAAATTAAGAGCTTATGTTAATTATTGTATAATGTATATATGTATCTAATATTACTGTAATCAAAGGATATTTGATTTTAAAAAATCAACCTTTACCTCTTCCTTCTTTTTTAAAAAACTCAGAGTAGATTTGAGCCTAGGTAAATAAACAAACAACGAGAGAAACAACGGCATGTATTTGTTTACATAACTTTTGTTTTTTTTTTTTTGTAATATTCTCCCGTGCAGGGAAGAAGCTCATACAGCCATGAACGTGATCAAAATGCTTTCGTTTAACTAGTTAACCCGTTTTGTATGGGGAAATCATGTGTGTGTGTTCACTTTATTTTACCTGACGCAACAATAACATGCAGACATGATTTTATTTTTTTTGCACATCTGTGGCATAGTACCTTTCGAATGATATAAGTTTCAATCCCCTGTTTTTATAATAAATACAACAAAACGTAGAATAAATTTCGCGTTCACGTCTTAATCTCTTAAATCTCTCCAACAGACGACTATTGTCAAGTATTGATGTTTTGTAGAATTTTTTTTAAATAAGCAAAACAATTTATTGCTACTACTACTACTACTAATTTGTATTATTGCTACTACTACTACTACTAATTTGTTTATTGAATCGATTTCCAAAAGAATTATAGACAGTAGGAGACGGGCAGGGACACGAAAACCAAAATCTCCATTACGAAAAATCCCCAAAATATACAACGCGGATGTTAAGCTTAAATACTTTTAAAAATTCTTGTACTGTTGTATTGTACGTCCATTTTACTATTAACATTGTACATTGTATACTATACGTACATTTTTATAAATTCGTATACACACATGTACGTTGTATTTTATACGTGCAATATACGATTATACGTGAGGCAATCATCAATGAAATGTTCGTGCTTCTTATTTGTTTCTGCTCACGGTGCATTCATTTTTTCACTAATTTATTGTTCATATTCATAATTGCATTCTTTTTAATTATTGTTAAGAATGAACGTGCGATTAACAATTACTAATTAAGTTTAGAATCTAGCTTGCTACTTGCACTTCCCTGTTTATACAGAATGACAATCGATGACATTTTATAAATTACAACATAGTATGTATGGTTCACGCATATTACTTGTTTGTACCGCTACCACCTAAAATAACGACCAAAGGCAAAGGGCAGGAAGGAATTTAATAGTTTGCTGAAGAAAAAGATTAATATCATATATTTGCCACTTTATATGTGGCATGTGAACAGCATGTAAATTGTATTCCATGGAACCTCATTTATTTAATGCCCTCACCAGATGAGCAAATCGATTTCATAAACAGAAACATAAAGCTCCTTTTTGATACATACATTCCAATCAGAACAGGAATTGTAAGAGACAGAACAAAAGCATGGTTAACGAACGAAGTTCGAGAGCTGATGTTGCAACGTGATCAGGCGTATCGACAGTGGAAGCGTTTTCGGGTGGAACAGCTTCATCAAATCTATAAAAACTTGCGAAATAGCGTTGTACGTGAAATAAGAACTGCTAAGAAGCAATTTTATTCCAACCGCTTCAGTTCTACATCCGATGGTCGTAAAATATCGAACAATATTCGTGAACTGGGAGTCGGTAAGCAAAAGTTTACTTGTTCTGCCAATATCGATCGCAACGAACTAAATCGCAAGTTTTTATCAAATCCAAGTTCAAGTGCCTTAGTTGCTAATTGTGTGTTTGATGATACTGTTTTACCACATGCAAGGTTTTTTTCTTTTAAAAGGGTAGATGATACGGACATAGTAGAAAGTTTCCTGTCTGTTAGGTCCAGTGCTACCGGAGTTGATGATATTCATCCAATTTCTGTCAAAGCAATTTTACCATCATTGCTTCCATTTATAACGCACGTTATTAATACAATTTTTATGACTGGCATTTATCCTTACCAATGGAAATTAGCAAAAATAATTCCAATCCCTAAAAACTCTATAGGTGATGAATTCAGGCCTATATCAATCCTGCCTTTTCTCTCAAAGATATGTGAAAGGATTATGCATAAACAACTAAATGAGTTTCTTATTGTCAATAATTTGCTGCTTCCGGTTCAGTCAGGATTCCGTGCGAAACATAGTTGTACTACAGCATTGCTGAATGTAGTTGAAGACATAAGAGATGGATTGGATAATAACAAAGTTACGTTTTTAGTGCTATTGGACTTCTCTAAAGCTTTTGATATGGTAGAGCACTCTATTTTGATCAGTAAATTACGGCACTACTTTTCCATTTCTTCTTCTTCAATTAAATTAATCTCGTCATACCTTAGTGAAAGAAAACAGGCTGTGTCCATAGAAGGTGTCCTATCCGATTTTCTTCCCTTAACTAAAGGCGTTCCCCAAGGATCGATCTTAGGGCCTCTCTTATTTTCAGTCTATATCAATGATATAGCTTCTGTAATACTGAACTCATCGAAACACATTTACGCTGATGACATTCAAATTTATAAAAGTTGTCCCTTAGGTCTCATTGAGAATTGCGCTAGTGATTTAAATGAAGAGCTTCAACGAATTTCAAATTGGTCGTCAAAAAGTAATTTAGTACTCAATCCGGGAAAATGTAAATGTTTAGTTATTTCTAAAACTACTCTAGATATTTCCTGTTTCCCACATTTAATGCTAAACGGCTCAAAATTGAATTCGTTGACTCTTCGAAAAATCTAGGTGTAGTCTTCAATCGAACACTAACGTGGAACATCCATATAAATTCCATAGTGGGAAAAACATATGGCGTTCTTCGAACACTATGGACTGCCCAAAAGTACACACCAACTAAAACAAGACTGCTACTTGCCAAAGCCTTAGTTATTCCCCAGTTAATCTACGGATGCGAAATTTTTTATGAGTGTGACGCTGAGAGCAAAAGAAAACTACAAGTTGCATTTAACACCACCATTCGATATGTTTATCGTCTCAAAAGATTTGACCACGTCTCACACTTAGCTAAAAACTTAGTAAACATGTCATTTCAAAATTATATTAAATTTCGCACGCTTCTACTTCTCTTCAGCATTATTAAGAGTAGGCAACCGACATATCTGTATGAAAAAATCCAGTTTCCGGTGTCTAGCAGATCTGCCTGTTTATTGCTTCCGAGATATTCATGTTTAACATCTGAGAGGCAATTTTATATTGCTGCTATACGTCTCTGGAATACACTCCCACGTAACATACGAGAGCTAGATGACGCACGACGATTTAGAAACGAACTTCAACATTTCCTTAAAAATCAGAGCAACTAGGTTTACCCAATCCTTTACCCTTCTTAGGCAATTTCAATATATTAATAATATCTAATTATTCAATTAGTCATTTTGATTTTAAATTTAACTTACTTTCACATTAAATAAATAATTTCTCTAAAATTAAAATATAAATTCAAAATTAAAGCTTAAGCGCAATATTGTTTATCTTTCACAGATTTATAAGTGAATTCTTACTGTGTTAGCATGTATAAAATAAAATAAAATAAATAAAATAAATACATATGTCGCACTAATAATACAATACTGTTGTAACTCAAAATATGATTTTTTTTTTTCAGAATCAGCGAAAAACTGATTATTCACTTCCTGTTATCTATAAACTCGCATATAAGACTAAGTGGCAAAATGCGTATGCTTCCTTCTACCCCCCGTAATTTTCAACCAATTTAGTTGATTTTTTTAAATGTAGATAATTACGGTACAAAGGTGATAGGCAAAATAGGAAAAATTACAAAAACATTAAAAAAAAAAAAAAAAAAGACAGACATTTTTATGTGCCTGGCGTAGCGGGCGGGGTTTAAGCTAGTAGATTATAAAAAATGAATACTTTATTAGGGTTATTAATAAAAATAAAGCAATTACCTATTATTTTAACAACAGTCTTATTGCTGCGTAGGCAATTGAATTTTACGTTTGAATATGATGTTATCTCAAATTTTACAAATTTTAAGTTACAACAGTATTGTATTATCAGTGCGATGTATGTATGTGGGGTGACGGATCTAGCTATACGCCACTGCCTATTCAACTCTTCACTTCACCATTAAATTCGCCGCATCAAGTTCCGGCGGAATCAAGTTCCAAGGGCGTATCATATAAGGAATAAAGGCAGTCTACGATGAGATCAGAACGACGAACGACGAGAACAATTGCGCTGTAACTTCTTTCTTTTATTGAATCAAGAACGTTTCCTACAAGTATCTGTATACTATTTTTAATTCGGCTGTCATTATATACTCTCACTTTCTATTATCTTTATATTTGAATTACCTTGAATTAAACTGCTAATTATTTTGAAAAGTGCGTTTTTATATTCTGGATCCTACATGTATACTTAAAACAAATTCAGAACAATACTAAACAAATTTTCATTTCATATAATTTTTCGGGATTTTGAATTTTTGAAATCCTGAGTTTTCTGGATTTTGATTTTTTCACAGTGTTTTAAAAAATGTTCTCAATTTCAAGGTCCCAAAGAAAGTTTATCATCTATTTGCTAACAGAATAACACATCATACTGCAGTTAACATTTATCGTAAAATAATTGCGTTTAAAAAAAAAAAAAATATTTGGCGCAACAGCTCTTTAAGTGCTTGGGCCTAGCTTCTTGAAACCGCTCGTGTTGTGTGCGTTATATTTTTTTTCACACGAATGGAAGGGACATACAATTTAGTACCGTATCCGAAGAGCAATTTGTTTTGAGAAGCTTTCTCGTGACAACAATACTCCCGGATGTTTGTCAGGCATTAGCGAGAGGTGGGACCGTGAAAAAACTTTTTGGTGTTCTCTGGGATTTGAACATTGAACCCCACGCACAGTGATCCGACACACTAACCACTTGCGCCACATCGTCCACATTGCGTTTACTTTTTATAAAAGTCTCATTGACACATAGCTCGTAATATAAAGAATTAACCAAGATGGACCCCATAAGGTATATATGTACGAGCATATATGTAAATAGCCGTTCACAGCGGCTAAGTCGATTGACCCATGTCTATTGGTCTGTCCGTCCATCCGTTTGCCCGTTTGTGCATATAAAACCAACTTCTGGGCTTTAAATTTTGACTCAGACAGACGAAATATATATATGGGGCCCAGAAAGTAAGAAGCAGTACAAGTGCAAACATTTTGAAAATCTCGCATTGACACGAATACTTTTCGAAAACTGTCCTCTTCAGGGTTTTCAGGCATATACTGCTGAATTCTATTGCTCTTCTCTCCGTCTCTTCGCCTCTCCGTCCCTTCGTCTATATCTCTGTTTGTCATCATCTTCTAGATTCTAAATCATACACGCTACATGCTCAATTTTTACACAGATTTAGGTAGTTATGGATTATGGATATTTTATGTGACACACACGAACAAAAGATGGCTTATTGACATGTAATTCAAAAAATTATTTCAAACACAATAAACACTCGAAATAAAACTAAATTATGTAAATCTGAAGTGCACCTATTCCTTGTGTTGCCATAATAATTTCGAAGTAATATCTTTTGTTTTGTCAAATTAACACTTAACACTTGCAACATTCACGTGCTCTACTAAAACGTCAATAACGAATGATCTGTTCAATACCGCAAGTTCATAGTACTACAACTAGCTAAGACGCAAAGATCTTGGTTTGAAGGCTTACAAGATCCAGCTCGTGCAATAACCAGCCGAATGACTTACGCTGACAAATCAACAACAATCGACTCATTGGAAGCCAACATTGTTCGTGTAATTGAGGACATACGGCCACAAATGCTTAAAAAAGTGGTCGAAAACTTTGTCTCTCGGATGACATTCATCAGATCCAGCCGTGGTTAGCATATGCCCGAAGTTGTGTTTAAATATTTATTGCAGAATGTATTCTCTCGATTAAATACAAATAAATGGCTATTTAATAAACTTTCATGTGTTTTTTTCAAAATCAAAATTAGTACTTGCTCAAAAAAAAACCCTTTATATTTCTATTTTAAAGGAAAAAACTTGATCAAGAACCAATGTAGGTATTCTTCTGAATGAGGTCTTTCCTCTTGGCGATCAGTTGAACAATATATGTATAATGTAGTAATATTGTACAATAATTTAAGACAATTTCACCAGCGGTAGCTCCTGCCATCTTTTCTATCTTTAGTCGTTATCCCTTTTTCTTTGAAAACTCTTACGGTATTGCCACACATAAAAGCTTGTATTTCACAAAACAAAACAAAAACATAAATAAATAAATCAACAAAAATCGCGATGTAGGAAAGGCAGGCCTATAAACGCCTGGATCAGACAAATGCGATGACATCGGCATTTCATTGGCCTCAGTAACCGAGTGATCCAAAATCGGTAGGCCCGCCGATATTTTCTGAGGTAAAATAGGCGAACCCCACAGACGGATCAGTAGAAATGCGGTGATGTGGGAGGGTTGTGATCCCTTGTTTTCGGATCATAACCTCGCTGATAAAAATTGGAAGAAGAAGAAGAAATAAATCAACAAAAATAAAAAAAAGGGAAAAAGAAAAAAGATTAATCAAGGAAGAGAGCTCGCATCGCATACAGGAATTTCATTGAATGAACGTACACATGTGTGGATAATAACATGATACATATTATTAACACAAATAAAGAATTGGTGACTTTTTGTGTAATATACCGAATCCATTTCTTTTTTGTTATGAACGATTGTGATAAGCAACTACTATAAATGGAATTTTTGTTGGAAAAATATTTTTTATAGGAAAAGTCTAAAACAAAAAAAATAAAAAGGGTCAAGAAGAGATGTTCTTTAAAAAGTCGGATTATAGTTTCCTTGTGTCAAAAATGGGTCAAATGGCGACTTAAGTCGCATAGCGGCAACGCTAAAGGTCCATTCACACCTCAGCGAACTGCGAATGCCCAAACTGCGAACAAAAAGTTTTTAGCACATTTATAAGCACGCCCTTGGTAATTTTATTATTCCAAAAGAACGGAGCTTAATTGATCTATCGATTAATATATAAAAAGTTGAATTGTAATTAGTTTCTGCGAAGAAATTAACAATTTTCCAATTTTTCTTTACTTTTATTCACATTCCACACATGTAGGACGCAATCCACATTCCCGCGACCAAATCATTCGCGAGAGTTTAACCTCACAATTCTTTTCTTTTGTTCTTGGTGGGTAAGATCGTGGTTGAATTTACCTAAAGAAGGTAAGATATTACCTTCTGATTAAAAGCTGCGCTATGTTTTCATACATTTTTCATGTTTAGGCAATTAGTTACAAAATTAATGACAACTGAAATTCGCGGATTGGCGCGACCAGATAAAAAAGTAGCTGTGAAAGAAATGTCAAAATTTGCGAATATTCGCTTATTCGCATTCGCAGGTCGCTGAGCTGTGAATGGACCTTAATTGAACCTCACGCGCAGTAGCCCGACATAATAACCACTGCGCCATGGCGCCACTTAGTTCAACACTAGTGTACATAAATTTACTAGTTGTTCTCGGTAGTGGATAACATCCTTAATATACCCATGTAAAGTTCTTCAGCAACATTTCAGTTTCTTCCTAGTAGGCCGATGATTTCATACTCCGGCAATTCCCACTTTCCAAAAAACTTTAGACGCGGCCAATTCAAAATGTGATATTTTTCTATGAAATGAATAATGTCTTCTTCCTCCCTCAGGTTGCAAAAAGTACTGTTTCTGCATTCTCCTTCCCGAGACTTGCTCACTTTTAGTCCTAAAATGCTAGCCCGCCCATTAAAAGTTCACATTATCAGCTGCCTGTCATTTACTTCATCAAATTAAGAATGTCCTATTGACGGATTAAGGTTTATATATATTTCATGTGAACTCATTTGCACATGTTGCAGGCTTAATGGGATTTGTCTGCTTCTCAGGCCCTCCAACTTCTTATTTATATTGCTGTTCCAAACAGCTTCATTTAAGTGCAGACCCATCTCTCTTATTCAGACGTCTTCTCCGATTTTAGGTCAGTCTTATCCAGTATATTTGCTTCTCTACAATTTTTTTTGAAAGTATATGTGGTAAGCGAGTTATCTCATATTTAAATAGAGTTTTGTCAATGTACTCTATGTGAAGTCTTAGCCTATACAGATGCATATCGGGAATTCCTGTTTCTAGGATCAGAATGTAGTTTGGTTAAAATCTGGCGGGCCAAATAGTTTGTTTTTTATGAAAAACCATTGCACCGTTTATCAATCAATGTTTAGAAATCCCCAAACTCGAGAGGCATAACTATAGATAACTTTCGTTACAGCGTTAAATGGCTTAAATTTGGCTGAAAATGTTACCTCCTTTTACCGAATGAAATTCTTCCAGATGCTATTCAAGCACCATTTAGCTTTTGCTTCTCTTTCTTTGAACTGTTCCAACATTGAGAGTCCCAGTGTCACTATTAAGCCTAAATATTTGTACCTCTTAGCTATTTCCACCTCTGTGCCTTTAAAATATCATTCTTAGCTCTTTGCTCCCTTGCCGCATTTGCTGAATATCTTAATTTTTGACTTATTCAGGTTGACTTCGAAGTTCCAAATCTTGCAGTACTCCTCCAACTTTATGATCATGCTTTTCGCACAAATATATCTTCTGCCAGTATTATTACATCATCGGCATACATCAGGACGCTAACAACGATAAACAAATTATTAGCACACCATATGACGATTGTTGAAACTAAACTAAAAGGGACTACGTTTACTCGTAAGATGCAGACCTCAAACCTGCACTAAGCGTGCTCTATTCTAAATGAACCTTAATTACGTCAATCAAGACGAAAATACTTCTTTTTTTTTTTTGTTTCACTTCCAAATGTTGATCGAAAGTTAATTAAGTACTTGACTCCGAAATTCATCATAAGGCATTACTGATTGCCGCTTGTGTAGGTATGTCTTAGAAATTAAAATAAATTACGCTGTATCGTGACCTAACATTGCGTGTTATAATTTAAGCAGCCTTTTGAACTCCCGATATTTAAATACGGGAAGTGTAACATCTTTAACTCACTTAGATCTTCCCCTATCAAAGTCACGTCACTTAAATGATTTGTGGTTGCATTGCCCCCATATCTTGTATTCACTGCTACTTCTGAGATTTGATTTAAGGGCCTACATAACCACTTGTGAAGCAAACGGCTTCACACAATGCCCATTGACGTTCAAATGAACTTTTCCTGTGTTGCAGACCATTGAAAGCAACCCAACTATATTTTCTCAATTTTCTAAAGAAAATTAAGTGATTTAGAAAAATGTCATTCCGCTTCGCTCCGCTCCGAACGGAAACAAACACTTTGTCTAGCTTTGATGTGTTTGTGCAATGCGGAATAAATGCGATATAGTAAACAATTTTCACATATATCCCACACCTGTATTAGCCAACAATAGCAACATCACCTTCTTCCTGAATGAATGAAATAAATTCACCGGCTGGCGTAAAAATTAAAAAAAAAAAAAAAAAAAATTAATTAAAGCAAATTTACGACTGCCAATTGTTGACCTGTTTTCTCCTTAAACATAAACAGTGTTTACATGTAAAACTCAATCAATCTATCTATACTTGCAGCGAACCTGTCATCCGTAAATGCGTATCGCGTGTACAGTGTACACCATGCTAATACGGGCCCCTCGCGATATATATGTATACATATATTACAAAAAAAAAAAAACACAACTTGTTGTCAAATTAATGGATGAAGCATCGACCCAATCAATTGACCGAATGCCAAGCTCAATTGTTGTATTCGTAGTAATTGGATTATATTGCTATGAAGGGTTCATTGAAGTGAGACCGAACTCATAAACTTTAAGCTCGAACTTTTGGTATCTAGATTTTAATTGCGAATAGAAATAGAAACACATCTTGTTGATGTATCAGTGAACCAAGGGAAATTCGAAACTAATTTTAGTGTACATTTGGTTATAGGCGTGAAATCGATTGTTTACCAGTTTATTTCAATTTTAACCCCAAAAACGGTGAAGAATTAAAGCTTTTAGTTCCAATAACTAATTTAATTTATTTGATGCTCTCATTGAGTGTATGCACATGTCAGACTATAGTACATATTTAGCCGCGGCAACATGCCTAATTAGTGAGCTAATCAAGGCAGAAACGACGCGCAAATTATGCGCAGTTTTGGATAGAAAGGGTGCCACAAAAAATGCATGACTAAATCTTTGCGGAGGTACATATAATATGTGCACATACATAAATTAGTTACAACGATGGATGATTTTGCGCAAATGTATAATTTTTCGAATAAATTTTATTGATTGAATGTATGATATTAAGTTTTAGGCCACGCCCATTTGGCGTAAGGCTCTGCGACTAGATAGATCTATTATTCCAGCGACCAACTTTTAGAGCAGCAGTAATTCAACTCTCCTTATGAAAGCAAAAATTACAGCTGCGGATGTGTTCCGTAAGTCTGTTGGAGATATGATCTCTTTAAGGAAAAACTTCTCCTAATTCTACCTAGTAGGAGTATGTGTGCTGCGTTTCGTCCTTTTCTAGACAGAGGCATCAGGTGATATCCTCCGAGGTTCTCATTTTATTGAGTTGCTACTTTAGATGGCAGTGTCCAGTAAGGAGCTCACAAACCTTCTTATATCGTTTCTGTTGTATTTAAGGGCATCAACTGCCTTTTTTGGAAGGGTCGGACAGCTCACTTAGCTTGTCTAAGATCTTGGATGTTATTCCAGTGGGAAATGCACACGTTGCTCCCCAACTATTTAGGACTAGCGGGCAGTGGCACCCGGCGTGCGTTGCTGCACCTCACAGAAAAAAAAAAAAAAAAAAAGAACAACTGTCAGGCAGGCGCCTAGGGTTAAGTCTGTTAGAGAACAATATTGTACCAGGCAATAGTGGGTAAGTGGTCCAACCTTAAATACTTACTTACTTACTTAGATGGCGCTACAGTCCGGGGTGGACCTGGGCTTTAACCAACAAACCTCTCCAGCCAGCGCGGTTACGAGCCAGCTGCCCCCAGTTGCGCACGCCAAGTTGGTTGAGGTCCCCCTCCACTTATTTGCGCCACCTACCGCGAGGTCGTCCTCTACTGCGCCGTCCGTCCGGGGTGGATTCGAAGACTTTCTTAGCGGGAATGTTGGGCTCTAAATGACCCAGCCATCTTAGTCGCTGTATGTGAACTCTTCCGGCTAAGTCGATGTCCTTGTACAGGCCGTATAGTTCGGCGTTGTACCTTCTCCTCCACTCACCGTCTATGCAGATGGGACCAAAGATCGCTCGAAGAACTTTTCTCTCGAAATAACCAAGGGCATCCTCATCCGGTTTTGTCAAAGCCCATGCCTCTGCGCCATACAGCAGGACTGGGATGATTAATGTCTTATAAAGAGTTACCTTAGTAGTTCGAGATAGGGCTTTGCTACTCAATTGCCGTTTTAGCCCATAGAAACAACGATTGGCAAGAGTAATTCTTCGTGTGATCTCCCTACTGATGTCATTTGCGGAGCTGACCATAGAGCCTAGGTAGACAAAATCCTTTACTACCTCAAAATTGTATCTGTCTATTGTGGCGTTCTGTCCAAGACGCCGATGTTGGGTGTCCTTTTTTGTAGACAGCATATATTTTGTTTTGCTTTCATTGACCGCTAGACCCATCTTTGCTGCCTGGGTCTCAATACTCGTAAATGCCCCATTGACGGCCCGCTGAGTTCTTCCGATTATGTCAATGTCATCGGCATAAGCGAGTAGTTGTACAGACTTGAAGAAGATTGTACCTCCGGTGTTGGCTTGTGAGTTTCGTACAATTCTCTCAAGTACTATATTAAAGAGATCGCATAATAGCGCGTCACCTTGTCTAAGACCTTTCCTGACATCGAACGGTTCGGTGATCTTCTTACCGACTTTGATGGAGCAGCGAGAGTTCTCCATCGTCATTCTGCACAAACGGCCGAGCTTGGCAGGGATGCCAAGACTAGACATGGCTCTGTTTACCTCGTCTCTATACACGCTATCATAGGCAACTTTGAAATCGATAAAGAGGTGGTGCGTATCGATTTTGTATTCATGGGTTTTTTCCAAGATCTGCCGTAGTGTGAATATTTGGTCAATGGTGGACTTTCCAGGCCTGAAACCGCACTGATAACGACCTATCAGGCTGTTGACGATCAGTTTTAGGCGTTCACATAATACGGCAGATAGGATCTTATATGCGATGTTGAGGAGACTCATATCTCTGTAATTGGTGCAATTTAGAGGGTCTCCTTTCTTCAGGATCGGGCAACCGCTGCTGAGATTCCATTCATCGGGCATAATTTCGTCCGACCAGATTTTACAGATGAGCTGGTGCATGCTCCTACCAACTCATCTCCTCCTGCCTTGAAAAGTTCGGCGGCAAGGCCGTCGACTCCAGCAGCTTTTTTGGATTTGAGTTTAGATATCGCTATCCTCACTTCATTCTGATCGGGTTGACGGGAATCTTGACTGCCATCATCACTGTTGAATGGCTCATTCTGCCTGACAGCGGAATATTGGTCATCATCGCCGTTTAACAGTCTGCAGAAGTATTCCTTCCATATCCTCAGCACCGACTGCGATTCTACTACTATATTGCCATTTTCCTCCCTACAGGCTTCTGTCCTGGCTTTGAAGCCCTGGCATGTTCTTTTTACCCTTTGGTAAAATTTTCGAACATCATTCCTGCAATAAAGCCTCTCAATCTTTTGTGAATGTCGACACGTGGGAACCGCGTACTAGCTACGACAAAGTTTCGCCCCGCCGCAAAGTCAATTAGCCTGAGTCCGTTGTCGGATGTGATGTCGTGCAGGCTGTGTTTTCCGACCATGCTACTAAAGACGTCTTCTCTTCCTAGCTTTGCGTTAAAATCACCTAGGATAATTTTAACGTCGTGGCAAGGGCATTGCTCATACGTCTTGTCCAAGGGCTGGTAGAAGTCATCCTTGGTCGCGTCGTCCTTCTCCTCGTGACGGGCGTGAACGCATATTAGGCTTATGTTGGTAAATTTAACCTTAATACGGATAGTCATAAGGCGCTCGTTCACATGCCGGAAACTCAAGACTTCTTACCTTGCCTCCAATGAGAAATCCGCACCCGAATAGACGCTGTCCTTGTTGTCTGTAGCAATCGCCGTAGTAGGTAGATGTCGCAGTTTTTCATACTCCTTTTGCCAACCTTAAATATATATATCAAATTTTGTTTAATACTAACATACTATAACACGAAAGTAGTGGGTAGACTGCTGGACCAAGGGTACCCGGCGGCGTGCGTTGCTGCACCTAACAGAAAAAAAATTAAATTTTAGTACTAAAGTATTTTACTACTAAATAACTACTAAAGCAGTAGACCGATTTTGACCAAACACATTCACAGGAACACTCTCGGGACAATACCGAAGATTGTCTGAAAACTTGAGCCTAATTGGTTCAATGGTTTCCGAGTCCATAGCATACAAACAAACAAACAAACAAGATGGCGCGCAGGCATTGTTGACGCCCTATGCCCCTCGCTTTAGATATAAAGCCAAAAACTGCGCTGAGCATATCTAGCTCAGGGAAATCGGTTAATGAATCCATCAGATCCACGTGATCATATGTACTACTTTCATCCGACTATTACTACACACAAATATTTTCTGCTAAGCATTTTATTTATAATTTATTGCTATCAATTTAAACATGATTTGTTGCGCATGTAATATCATGTGTATTTAATAATGTATTATTAACAAGTAATTGAAGTGTGCAGCCGCATATTCATACTACTCATTCGTCAAAATAGCCGACTCTTCACCATTTTTACTATCTTATTTAAATGTTTACTGAATTAATAATTATGAAATACCCTATCGCACTAGAATACATTGATATTAAGAAAAACACACATAAAAATAATGTACCAAACCCTCGTAAAGTATATGAAATTATGGGTAACTGATACTTGGCGGGCCTTAATGAAGTCAATAACATGAATCAGCCTTCATTTCTTAAAATTACCTTTCCTGTCAGAATTTTTTCGACATATGCGAACTAGGGTATTTGCAAATTAATCATGGAGCAATACACAACTCAAAAACGTGTGGTACTGTATGTAGAGTTCATCTTTATCCTCAACGTAGACAATGCTGGTTTTGACGAGAAACTTGAAGTCGATTTTGACATTAAAAAGCAGACCACATTTGAGGAAGCCACAATGATTCACCAGACAGAAACTCTCCAATATGCACACATTATTTGACATCCACGAAAATTAAATATCATAGATGGGACGCCCGTGCAGGGACGGGCTAAGAATATCACTGCAGCGCCCCCCAACAACCAGCGCTTGTCGTAAAAGGCGACTAAGGGGACAAATTACATATAGGCAATATAACACCCAAGTGAGCCTGGCGACACATATACTACCTTAAAACCCCTCCCACAAGTGTGCATGCGAGTCCGTAGGTTGACACGACTGGAGATCACCGGTGTCATAGAAGAAAGATCAAGCAATACTAAAACAGGAGCATGCACGTGTCAAACAACAAACACCATCGCAATATGGTAATATTGCAAAACTGTATCATTATGGTAATACTTGCTAAAAGGAAAGGCACTACCCCGCCAGGCACTACCACTGCTGTGCATGGTACTGATCCTGGACCGAGCAGAAATGTTCGGATCAGAGCTATACGGATTCCGGCGGCTAGCAAAATAATGAAATAGTTTGGAAGAAATTTGAGGGTCGCGAGTTGGAACGTTGGAAGCATGACCGGTCGAAATTACGAGCTGGAAGAGATGATGAATAGAAGGCGGGTGGACATCTTGTGTGTCCAAGAGACGAAATGGAAAAACAACGGAAATCGGGCGCGTTTCTTGGACGTTAGAACAAAAGATTACAAGATGTTCTACTACGGAACGGAAAAGGCTAAGAATGGAATCGGTATCATCCTTGCGGCAGAGCTACTAGGAAACGTCTTGAGCATTTCGAAGTCCAGCGACCGTTTGATGTCTCTCAAACTAGTAATACGAGGAGATGTGTGGAATATTGTCAGTGCATATGCTCCCCACAATGGGTGCGAGAGATAAAGATGCATTTTGGCTAGATTTCCACAATCTTCTTAAGAAGATCCCAAAGGAAGAGTTTCTGTTTGTTGGAGGAGATTTGAATGGACATGTCGGGAAATCAAATGAAGACTATGAAGACTGCCATGAAGGACTAGGATATGGCACCAGGAACCTTCCTGGTGAAGACAACCTAAGCATGTGCAAATCACACGGTCTTATCGTGTTAAATACCATGTTCATCAAACAAAGCCGACACCTGATCACTTACAGCAGTGGTGGAGATGAAACTCAGATTGACTACCATTTGGTAAGCAGTTTCATGAAGCCTCGGGTAAAAGATTGCAAAGTGATCCTGGGAGAGGCAATCGCTCGGCAACACCGTCTCCTGCTAACAGAAATTTTTATGAAAACACCAAAGAAAAGCAAACAAACAAGGGTCTCTGAGAAAATCAAGTGGTACAATCTGGACAAAGAAAAAGGCGAGGCTTTTGATTTCGTGCTGAAAAATTACCTCTCTCACACCATCAACGGAGCTGAGGATGAAGAGTGCAGAGCACAAAATATGTGGGATTCCCTAGAGCGAACTTGCTTAAAGAAAGCCAAATCACTGCTAGGAGCTTCAAAAGGCCACCATCAACACGCCAAAGAAACATGGTGGTGGAGTGATGAAGCTAAGAAAGTGATAAATGAGAAGAAAGCGGCTTTCAAAGCTTGGTCAAAGTGCCCCTCTAATAATAATGACGAAAAAGTTCGCCTCGAAATGGAATACAGATGCTGCAAGAAAAAAGCGAAGAAGAAGTGCGCCCAGCTTTAAGCAGAGAGTACGGAGGGCCTGTATCGGGAGCTGGAGAAAATATCTTCCCCGGTTGCTGATGCAAACCAGGCTATCCAGGTAGCAACCATCTTCAAAATAGCCGCCCAAAGAAGGAGGAATGCTCAGGAGATTCGTTCGCCAAAGTTCATTAACAATGCTCATGGCCAACTTCTTGTGGATGACGACAAAATTCTGCAGAGGTGGCGGCAGTATTGTGAAGAGCTTTTAAATGAACAGTTTCCCCGGCTATACTTTCCAAGAGCCACCCCTAACTGTGAAGAAATACCCGACATTACAGTCGAAGAAGTTAGTGAGGCGGTCAAATACTCCAAAAAACGAAAAGCGGTTGGGCCAGACGAGAGTTCTGAGTTCTGGAAAAAGATGGGAGACATCGGGTTCAGATGGCTCAGAATTCTCATCTCTAAATTCGTGAGAGGTGATCCAATGCCGAATCAATGGAGGGAAAGTTACCTTCTCCCTGTATACAAAGGGAAGGGTGATGCGCGAAACTGTGATAACTACCGTTCGATCAAGCTGATGTCACACACCATGAAGATCGTTGAGCGGGTATTAGGTGGCTGATTGTGAAAAATAATACGGCTATCTGATGATCAGTGCAGGTTTGTATCGGGTAAATCAACCACAGATGCAATCCAAAGTATAAGGATCATAACGGAAAAACATCGTGATTCCTTAAAGGATTTGCACAGTGTATTTGTTGACTTTGAAAAGACATTCGACAGACAACCACGAGATTTGATATGGGTGGCGCTAAGACATCGAGGGGTTCCAGAAACCTATGTACAGGTGATCATGGACATGTACGAAGGAGCAAAGACAAGAGTAAGAGGCCCCGCTAGAGTAACCGAAGAGTTCTCAATCAAAGTCGGGTGCACCAGGGAAGCATTTTACGTCCTTTACTCTTAATTACAGTCCTTGATTATCTGCTTAAAGGTAAAGTGATGGATCCCAAGGTACATCAGTTATTCTTTGCTGACGATGGAGCCATCATAAGTGAGGATCCTACATCCCTGCAACGAGCACTTGATGTGTGGGTGGACGTTTTGGAAGGAAATGGGTATCGCATTAGTTCAAAAAGACAGAGTACTTGTGCTGCCCGTTCTCTGATCCACTCAGGCCTATTCCAGACATTTATTTGAATGGAACAGTGCTTGCCAAGTGCGAAAAGTTTAAATATCTATGATCTATGATCAATAGCAAAGCAACTTGTGATGATGACTTCAATCATCGTGTAAGCGTAGGGTGGATGAAGTGGCGAGAAAATTCCGCTATCTTCTGTGACAGAAAAATGTCCCCTAAGTTGAAAGGAAGGCTCTACACCGCAGTTGTGCGTCCAGCGCTCGCATACGGTTCACAATGTTGGACGATGTACAAAACGTATGAGAGTAAATTAACGGCAGCTGAGATGAAGATGCTTCGCATGAAAGCAGGAGTGACAAAGCTTGATCGAATAAGAAGTTCGAAGATCCGTGGAAGCTTTCACATCAAGGAAACCATCGTACAAAAAATAGAGCGCGACCGGCTCAGCTGGTATTGCCACGTTCAAAGAAGAGATCATTTGTTCCAAAGACATCGCGATGTAGGAAAGGCAGGCCTATAAACGCCTGGATCAGGCAAATGTGGCGACATCTGCATTGCGTTGGCCGCAGTAACCGAGTGATCCAAAATCGGCGGGCCTGCCGATATTTTCTGAGGTCAAATAGGCGAACCCCATAGGCGGATCAGTAGAAATGCGGTGAAGTGGGAGGGTTGTGATCCCTTGTTTTCGGATCATAACCTGGCTGATAAAAGGAAGAAGAAGAAGAAGGTCAGATTTGCACCCATACAACCCGAATATCAGGGATGTTTTCTTTATGTTCCCAACAGATCTCAGCTGGAATTTTTATACATTTTCAACAACAGCAACAGGTCTTCAAGTGCCTGAGCCTAGCTTCTCGCAACCACTCGTGTTGTGTACGTTATATTTATTCACACGAATGGAAGGGACCTACAGTTTAGTACAGTATTTTTGAGAAGCATTTTCGTGACAACAATACTCTCAAATGTTTGTTAGACGTTCGCGAGAAATGGGACCGTAAAAAACTTTTTAGTGCTTTCTGTGATTTGAATATGGAACCTCACGTCCAGTGATCTGACATACTAACCACTCGCGCCACGGCGCTCACAATCGCGTTATAACTCTTTATTTGCGTTCACTGTGAAAAACGAAGTACATATGAAAGTGGATAAAAGTATGTTAAAGTAAGCTCATTAGCTTACTCGTATGCCCACTGTAAATGAGCTCAAATTGCCTTCAACTAATTGCAGAGTTTATGTTATGATATATATATATATTATATATATGTATATATTTTCTTAGAAACGTTACAAAAAAAAAATACGTCAAGAGGCTTAAGTGAATTGGCGGCCAAGTGCCTTCTTTTAAGAGGGTTAAATAAACCGGGGGTTTAATGTTGAATAGCAAAACGGGCACGTATCCTTACAGCGACAGTTGTCAAAAACGATTACAGTGCCCTAAGTTTTTTATTTCCGATGTCACCAGTATTTTAATTTGTTGATATCAAAATAGATACATAATTTCTCATTCTAATTTTCTGGGATTGCAAATGGGAAGAATAACACTCGTAGATCACTTCACCTTTAATTTGCTAGGACGCAGTATTATTCTACGAAGAAAAGTGTTTTTAGGACCGACATAGACTTTATAGAAATAAAACCGTACTTTTAATCAAAACCTAACTTCTGGCTTGCATCTATGCTTTAATCAATAGGTCTCTTCATCCTGCTCGACCTTTATCTAATCGCTTTCACTTTTGCTTCACCGTTTTCACGCTACCTTTTCGGTTTCTTGAAGGTATCTTGTTTGACTTAGCATCCAAGTTTTTTTTGTCTTAGTCGAGCTTTATATCAAGTTGATAACCTTTATCTCACCTCACCTAAATGAAATACTATGAAAATGTTGAATCACAAAACTATATGGGTTAATAAAGTCAAGGTGAACGCACCCAATGCTTATACGAATGAATGTAATGATGAATGAACTATTAATTATTTACTCCTGGCTCTAACCAGGTTTATTATTGCAATTTGTTTGGGTAAAAATATTAAAATTAAACCGGTATTGACGTCAATCAAAGTCCATTGACGATATCATCATTTTATACAGAAAAAATATTTCTTTACACCTTAATCGTGCAAACAAACACGTTGAATATGCATATTGGTATTGCTTTCAATAATACCTAGAATTTAAATATAATATTGAATTTAAACAACCGAGAAATTAAATTGTCCAAGTCTGTAGGAAATTTGCTTTGATATTTAACATTTTATTGCTTTTTTATGTACCTACATGTGTCCGAATGAAGTTCTACTTTTAAAATAACCTTAAGGGGATATTGCACTGTTGCCAACTAAACATATTTTACTACCCTTTGAAATATATTGGACCATAAGAGTACATACAGTATTATAGTTTACTAGTTTTAACTTCATTTTCAATTATTAAATGTGGTGCTTTTTTAGTAGAAACATAACCATACGCAAATAGTAATGAGGCTTGAAATTGATTCTACTAATTCCTAAAGTAACAATAAGTAAGTATAAGTGGCATACAATTACGCGCTCTACTTAATATTACTCCTACCTACCTACCTACCCTAATATTACTCCACATTAAAGTAGCTATACTACTATAGCAGTAAATTACAGCTTCAGGCGCATATTTAAATGAATCATTTATTTTTAAATCAACAGAAAGAAATCAGTGCGCTTGGTAAAAAAAAATATTTAAGAAAAAATACTGTGTACGTATATTGTGGGCCTAGTATCTCTTATGTAATTCTGAAACTGTTTTAAATCTGCTTAACATTTTCGTAAGCAAATGCTTACATTTTGATTTTGTGGCTGCAAGCAGCATCATTGAGTAACGTAAAATTGATATTCTTTGATATATTTACTTACTTACTTAGGTGGCGCTATAGTTCGGGGTGAATCTGGTCGGCTTCAACCAACAACTCTCTACATAAAGCTAAATCTTGAGGGTTGCAATACTGCAGTGGGTAGTGTGTTTGCTCGTTAACCGATTTGTGCAGGTTCAAGCCCCAGCAATCATCAGCCACCCAAGTATTAAGGAAAACGAATTACATCGAAATTTCTCCAACCACTGCACCAAAGAAAGGTTCCTCCTGGGTTTCCGCTCAATCTTTAGCTAATTGCCTCCAGTTCGGCACTCTGCGCCACCTATGGCGAGAAGGCCCTCTACTGCGTCGTTCCTACCGGCCTGTCGTACATGTCATAGCCATCTCAAATGTTCAATACGTAGTTTTCTAACTAGTTGAATATCGCTGTACAGCTCGTTCAGTTCGTAATTGAATCTTCTCCTCCAAAACCCGTCAACACAAACAGGACCGAATATTTTACGAAGATTTTTTCTCTCGAAGCGACCAAGAATATCTTCATCTGCTTTCAATAAAGTCCATGTTTCAGGGCCGTAAACCAAGGCTGGGTCTTATATAGAGTCTCCTTAGGGCCTTATTAGCCCTAAACAACAGAAATGATGTTGTTTTCCGAATTTATAGCAGAGCTAAGGTAGACAAATTCCCTCACTACCTCGAATTTGTAACTGCTTACTGTGACCTTCTGTCTAATTCATGGATGTTGATTGTCTCTTCTTGTTGACAGCATATACTTAGTCTTGCCCTCGTTTATCGCTAAACCTATTTTGGCTGCTTCTGCTTTAATGATTGCAAGCGCACCGGTGACAGCCCGTTGAGTTCTTCCAATAACGTCAATATTGTCAGCGTATGCAAGCAGTCGTGCGAACTTTTGATAGATTGTGCCTCTGGTATTAGCTTGTGAGTTCCGCACAATCCGGTCAAGCACAATATTAAAGAAGCCATATGACAGCGCGTTACCTTGTCTAAAACCTTTTTTGACGTTAGGGGTCGCGGTGAGATCATTACCGACCTTAATGGAGCAGCGAGCGTTCTCCATCGTCATCGTGCACAGACAGACAAGTTTGGTGGTGATGACAAAACTAGACATGGCTCTATATAGCTCTTCTCTATAGATACTGTCATGGGCGGCCTTGAAATCGATAAAGAGATGATAAGTATCGATTTGGACTTCTTGGATTTTCTCCAGGATCTGTCGAGGTGTGAGGATTTGATCGATGGCCAATCAAGCTGTCGATAAAAGGTTTCAGGCGTTCACACAATATCCCAGAAAAGATCTAGTATGCAATGCTGAGCAGACTGGTGCCTCCATAATTGGCGCAGTTGAGGAGGTCTCCTTTCTTGTGGATTCTATTAATGTGTGTTTGCGTGTTTTACACAATTTGGTATAATCATTAGCGCCGAAATTGTACTTTTAAATGTATACTCTGGACCTTAATGAACTTTCGCTCTTTTATTGTTTTCACTCGGTTTTAAACTCTAGTGTAATAAATAACCTAGCTGCTATCACAAAAGTACAAAGACTAGCGTGCATCGCCACAACCAGTGCGATGAGAACGACACCTACAACAGGACTCGAGGCCATTCTCAATCTGCTTCTGCTAGACGTCTTTATACAAGTATCGGCGGCTCATAGTGCCGTAAGATTAAGCCAAACAGATAGCTGGAGACCAAATGCAATGGGTCGCACCACGATCCTACAGAGATATCTAGGCAGTGTATCTAATACAGACTACTTAACGCCATACCGAGACTTCACAAGACCTTTTTCTAGCACCTATCCGAGCGATCTTTAGCTGTTTACACCGATGGATCCAAAATGGAAATATGTGTGGGCGCAGGCATCTTCTCTGAAACGCTTGGTCTCTCCATGTCAGCTCGGCTTCTGAACTACAGCAGCGTTTTCCAGGCGGAGGTCCTAGCAGTTACAATAGCAGCTCGTGAGACTGCGATAAGGGCAATACCACGAGAGGATATCACCTTTTTCATCGGCAGCAAGGCGGCGATAAAAGCAATATCTGCTATAGAAATAAAATCGAAGCTTGTGAAGTGTTGTAGAGAAGAGCTCAAGGTTCTTGGAACACAGCACGAGGTAAAGCTCTGCTGGGTCCCTGGTCATGAAGGCATACCAGGGAATGAGAAAGCCGATGAACTGGCTAGAGGACGCTCAGCACTAAGCTCGGATCAATTCGACCCCTCGGTGTACATCCCGCCTTGCGCCCTTAAGCTCGAAGCACCAAACAAATCCCTAACGGAGGGTAACAATAGGTGGACTTCTTTAGATACTTGTGTCACCACAAGGAAGCTGTGGCCTGTATTTGACAGAGTAAGAACCAATAGACTCATACAGAGGCATAAAAAATCACTCTCTACTCTAATACGAGTCATTACGGGCCATAATACCATGCGGTACCACATGAAAAAACTACGTGTGACTAACGAAGACCTTTGTAGAGGCTCAGGAGGACACCGCCCACTTTCTCTGCCATTGCCCAGGCCTCTATCAACTGAGAAATAAGATCCTTGGACAACACTTCTTTGAGGATCTAGAAGAGTTGTCCAACAGACCAATAAATGACATCGCAAACTTCATCAAATCCTCTGGATGGTTTGTATCTAGGGCACAGTAAGTACTAAATGCTTTCTTTAAGATATTTACAAAGACGGTATTTTTCCACGAGGAAGGGATTCTCTTTTCTATCCCCTTTCCCCCCATGAGTATCACAATGTGTCTATATTGACCTGAGTGTGTGTGGTTTTCTATCCCCCTACACCAGCCCACTAACCTAACCTAACCTAAACTCTAGTGATATGAAAAGATTATATACTTTTACACTTTTTCATAATTTTAAAATGATTCTTGGAAAAATAAATGAAACGGGTAAGCCTTAACTGAACAAATTGCGCTTATACATACATATATATGCATTACGACGATGGAGGCGTATACGCAACCATTTTTCGTACTACCAATTCAGGTAGTTGTAGTTCTTTCATTGCTTTTATTAAAAACTAGAATAAACAAAATACTGACTTTAGCTTCTAAAAATTATATTGGAAAATTTAAATAAGAAGAAAACAACCAGAAATAGTTCAATTCATCTTGGTCCTATATGCAACTAAATGAAAAGAGCCAGAAATTATGTAGAACAAGCTTTTTCCAGTTTTTAGAAATTATCTCACATCTGAACAAAGATATTTTTTAAATGAAAATTCTATTCATGCGTTAGGTTGTTGAGGGGACTGTATATGTACTGTTCGATATAGCCTTCACTTCGATCTCTGGGGATCTATTGCATTCCTCAATTACCGAGGGCTGTATTCTTTGTTCTGGATAGACTAAGGCTATCGCATAGAAAATGGGGTGATGCGATAGCTTTGGCAATACGCAACTACTTAGCTATAAAGTACTATACAGCTTTGGAATTTTGGCATACACATTTTTGATGTTAGACACAATACAGGGTGACCCAGCTCCAGACGATCGAACTTTTAGAACTCCCCACTTTTCCCCACTATAGAGACTAGAAGTCTGTTTTGAGTTTAATCATTTGTGTTGCTAACTTTTAAACAATTAAACGGAGCCTAATGCTTGAGATACGATTGTAAAACCAATTAAACTTAATTTCTTTGGTATGCATCAGAAGCGTAACTCAATTTTCATGTTTTAATAATTTTTTTTAAAATTTCGTAAAATTAAAATATAAAATTATAAGAAATATAAATAAAAACGAAAACGTTACCTAGCGTAACGTAACGTTTAGATCCAAAAAACTGTAAAATGATTTATAATCCAGTCGGCGGGGATTTTAATGGAGAAAAATCGAAAGAAAGCTGAAAATAGTCGTAATCGGTCTGCGACGAATATGTCACCCGTGGAACCAAAAATCACAAAGCCGATTTCAGACACTAACTGGCGGCCTGCCTGGTGGATATCGAAAAAGCCTTCGACACCGTTCGGATTGACAGGTTAGTTTACAAACTTATCAGATATTAATTTCTCCCTCACCTTATAAGAGTGATCATCTCGATGATACGAGAAAAGATATTTATTGTAACAGATAGGCAATGCACGATAGCTAGAATATTTAGTATCATCAATGGTCTGCTGCAAGGTACAGTTACGGCACCAATACTCTTTAACATTTATGTTTCCGAAATGTTGAGAGATGTGGATGTGTGGCAAAGTAGCGGTCCAAAGAACCCAACGCTTAGGGTGCGCCGTTTTGTTACCATGGACTCGTGTATACCTATTGTAGTCGTTAGTTAAAAAAAGGATGTTAAGTTTAAACCCAGCTCGTGGAATTCAGGAAGAGGATTAGTTCTCCAATCCTCTTATCCGCTATCTCTCTCAGATTCTCGAAGAAGGGTTTGTCAAGAGTTTGCTGTCTGTTCCTCGCCAGGGCCGGACATCTGCAAAAGAAGTGACATAGAAATTTTTTCTCATTAATATCCTTGCAGCTCCTACAAAAGGTGTTGTGGGGGATACCAAGCTTGGCCGCATGGTCTACAACTGGCCAGTGACCTGTGATGATTGTTACGATTTTGGCAATAACTGGTCTTGGTTTGCCTAGTAACTCTTTTGACCTGGGTTTGTTGAGATGTGGATAATTAACCGGCATTCGCCGACGATGTCACTCTGTATGCTCACCACACGAAAATTGAAGAAATGTAAAATGAACTTCAGCTTAAATTGAACAGACTAGAGGCATTTTCCCGAGACTGGAAGTTAAAAATAAATACATCTAAATGTGAAACATACTGTTCCGCACCCCACTGAGATGCGGTAATTTGGATTTACGACACAATTGGAAAAACTTCCAAATAATAGGTTCTGATGGGCTCCGCATAGAGTCAACGACTGCTGTGTAGTATCTAGGTGTTCATTTGGATACGTTTTTATACTACAATGATCACATAAATACGCAGTTGAGGAAGGCAAGAGTGGCGTTCATGTCACTTAAAAGCCTCTTTTACTCCAACTATCTAAGACCCGATCTGAAGATCATCTGTTACCAAGCATTTGTGCGTCCAATTTTGACCTATGCGAGTGCATCATATATACGTACATATATAGAAAACTAAGGGCTTTCGAGAGAAAATGTCTTCAAGCATGCATGCCGATGTACAAAAGCGCACATTCCGACTTTCGGCATAACGTCTCCAACAAAAGACTTCTGGATGCTTCTGGCGTGTCTAGAATTGGCAATGTCTTTCTGGACCTTTTGAGGAATCGTTTTGTGCGGTCAGCAAATGTCACTGAGAACGAACTAATTTCGGACATGTTTTATCCTAACTCTGAGTATTTTAGAAATTCATTAGAAAAGGGATATATGGTATGTATACCACATGAAACATTCTTGTATCTGAACGCACATAGTTACTTATCAGACTCGAAAAATGATCCCATTATTTATCATGTTGCTAGCTACCGACGAGAGAATGCTCTATGTGCCTGGACGCTCAGCGGACCGATATACTGATCTGAGATACTGCACATGCGAAAAAGAGGATATTTATCAATGAAAGCAGAATCAATCGTGAAAAATATTGGTGGCTTGATTGGGTTGAAGCTGAAGCTTAGAGTAAGTTAGTCTACTTGTTTTTTTTTCTTTTTTTAGTACCGTAGGTGGTTTTAGTTTTATTTTACAGGCAAAAAATAATACTGCTAAAAAAGTTTTTTCGCTCCACATTTTCTTATATAATGAAAATTAATGAACAAAAATACAATAAGGTGTAGTAAAACTAATAAACGTAATTTATATTAATGTTCATGTAATGAGAACCGTCCAACCGATCATTTAATATATAAATTTATTTAGTGTATAATTATTTCCCTTATTTTTGCTTAAAAGCAAATGTACATATATATGTCAAGTTTTCATTAGACCCTGAAGATATGCGCTGGACGCCATCTAGGCAAAAAGAAACCGATGTCAGATTTTTAGCAAATATCCTGCTCAATGTCAGTATTACCGAGAAATCTTCAAAGAATTCATTGAAGCACGAATGTTTATCAAATTCAATTGGATTTTCAGGGGCACCGTACACCTATTGTACCATGCGTAATTTAACTGAAAACAGATTTAACTCCCTATATGGTGGTGAGTTTGACCTCTATGCTCGTATCTCGACCATTGCATGAGAAATAATGATTGCGAGTAAACAAAACATTAACCAGTCGAAAAAGTAAATTGATACTATAAACAATATTCTTTTATTGTTCACGGTTATGCAAGTAACCGCAACGAAAAGTTACGCAACATCTGGAGAGTGCTGCACATTTTCTCTCTATGCTTTGATGTTATATTTTCAACTCCTGCAATTTGAAGGAGCCTAATCAATTGGTTTCTAAATATATAAATGAAGAAGAACTTCCAAATCCCAACTAAAGTATCAAAATACTTTATACAAATACGTTCAAATTGAACTCAAATTCAAGGCGAGTTTTACCATATTTTATTCAATCGGATAAGGAATGAAGACATAGTTAACTTCTTAAAATGTAATTTTTACATTTATTATTCTGATATTGGGATTGGGATTTAAAATAAAATTGTTGTCTTGTAAGAAATAAGGGACAACAAATGCGTTATTTTTAGAGCGCTTACAAAACCTTAGTTCTCATTGAAATATGGTGGAATTTGTAAAATATTCCTTTCGCATAAATAAACGGCGGGAGCACCTATTATAATATATGATAGTTTATAACAAATACTTTTGACGAAGGGATGAACTGAAATTAAAAACCAAAACCATTAAATAAGCAAATTGTGTTTCTATAGGTCAAATTTCACGATCCCAGCTCTGTGAGATACAAACAGATGAACGGAGAGGTGAATGAATGGCTAATTGGACTTGACTAGGTGCATACAACCTATAGGGATCATTACTTTTCATAATGGCGGCCGCATCAGAAAGTTCTTCCTTGGAGAGCATATAAAATGTTAATACGAAGGAAGTATGCGTATTCTTGTACTTCCCCTTAAAACAATTAGCCTCAAAAGTTTTTTAGAAATACCCCCAATTTGTTTTTCACAATGTGCTATGCAGTGAATCAAACAAGCACGGAGAATCATGCTAAATTATTAGATATCGTAAAAAATGTCAAGAACTATCTTCGATGAGAAAGGATGTATCAATATTTGGACAAAAACAATTCAAAGTGCAAAAATACAAAAACCGAAATATAGGAAGTAAAATATTGAGGCGCGTTAATTTTTTTTTATACTTTACTTATTATTGTTAACGATATCTAACTGTGAAATCGTGAGGCGATCCTCACAGGCGGATCAGTAGAACTGCAGAAAAGTAGGAGGATTATGATCGCTTGTTTTCAGATCATAACTTCGGCGAAATAGAAAGAAGAAAATCTAACTGTGTAACCATTGACCGAAAATCCAAAAATAATAATAGTTCGTTCTGCTACCCAAAAGTAATTTTACAACTGTGTGCTATAAACCCTATTTATATAATTTTGGAATTCAGTAACAGTTGCTGTTTATACATATATATAAATAAAATGTATCCTAGTCGACTTTTTTTCTCAAAAAAAAAAAAAAAAAAAAAAAATACAAAAGATGTGGCAACATGACTTCAAGGATCGAACGCAGGATCTTTTTCTGCCAATCAAATAGTAGAATAAAAGAGTGCACCACTTTATTTTCGATGTTTTAATGATAACTAATTTCGTATCGTAGCTCAGAGTTAAGGATAATTTCGTATTTTATAACTTAGAAGATAACCTGAAATCCTTATCGTTTTTGAAGCTTTGCAAAAATACATATTTTCAAAATAAAAAGAAAAAGCATTTATTTTGAAAGATACTTACATGCATCCTTTTTTTAACTCCTTTATCCATACTTACGTACGTCGTTCTTGTAAATGTTGGCTGAATATCCTAACATTTTTTGTATTTTTTTCATGAATTTTTGTTCAACACATTATATTTACAAACACACACGTTTCTTACGGTCTCTCTGCATACCCGTACATAGCATGGATTACACGCAATTTTTGCTTCCTTTCAAGAATTATCATTTTAAAGCATCTTTTATTGTATTCTTCATTTTAAATTGCTTGCACATACTTAGAACGAAATGTAGAGGAATACTCTTCTCCTCATGAATGTAAATATGCAGAGCATTATTATTTTTATTATTATTATACTATTATTGTCCTCCATTTAGGAAGGGATGGGGGTGGTTGCTTGGAAGAGTGATGTACATCACCCATTCCTTTCGCACCCCATCCCTCATAAAAAAACAAGAACAGTAACTACTCTCTTTCCTTCTTTTATAATATTTCTTTACACACATCTAACAACAAGAAATTGTACACTAACACTTGCATATTTTTCATATTCAAAAAAGAAAAAAAAAAAAAAGAAGAAAAATGAAGATTGTCAAATGACGGATGCGGGGATAAGATACTTTTTTCCTCAAAGAAAAATACTTGTAGCGGTAACAAGAACAACAACAAATAACAACAAAACACCAACACCAACAGGCTAGATGAACAATAACGCGAGCGATACAATATGTGGGGATATCAATCACGGTAATTCAGTTCACTTTAATTTAATAATCGAAAATGCTCCTCTTTTTTTGACGTTTACGTCTCGTGTCATCTTGTCCTTTTCTTTTCGCTTATTTAATCACAAAGAACGAATAAAGTGATAATGTTATTATCACCGACCACCATTTTTTGTTCGCTTAAATATAGTTTTAAATATGTAGATACATAAGTTCATTCATTTTTTCTTTTTCTTTTAAGAGTTCCTTATCCGTTTGCGCGAAGACTTGGTCTTGATTAAGAGAACGATGTTAAAATTTATACTTAGTACTTGCACTTCAGGTAAAAAAAAAAAAAAAAACTTATAATAATAGTAATGTTCTTAGATTGTTTGAATAGCCAATACTCAAACCACTTATCAATAACCACAATCAATGCAACAACAAGTTCACACTCTTATCGCAGATTATTATTCACACGTTTTTCACGAATGACTGAGCACAACCGATTAAAACGCAACGAATTTCATATAAAAAATTTATAAACAAATATAAAAGAAAAATTAAAAAAACAAAAAATTGTGTACCAGTGGTGCTACTGAGACCCCAATAGTCTTCCATGTTTGTCATGCGGTGACCACTACTAAACTGCGACAACCAAATTCTCAAAAAAATTGTTAGGCAAATTGTTTTTTTATATTATTTTTGTTGAATGGATGTTATTTTATTAAACTTTTTCCCGGCGGCAGCGACAATGACAGCGGCGACAACAACGACGACGACGACGACGACGATGATGTTAACGTATCTGTAGTCGTTCGAATAATGGATGGTAAAAATGTTCTAACGACTGCAATGGAGTAGGAATAAGCATCACGACGATCAATTGTATTGTATAGTAGTGTACTGAGTCCAGCTTGTACACAATGTCCGTACCGTTCGTAGTTGGGCTTAATTAAGATCATCGTTCTGACAGACACCGGGGTTGGTCAACCTAAATTGAATAAATTGATAAAATAAGATTGTTGTTGCCTTCTTAAAAAAAAGTTCCATACTTACTAAAACGTGTTCAAATGAAACATTAGTTGAATCGATTGCTGATTAAGACCATTTTTATTTTACAAAAATAATTTTTATATGTAAACATGCATACATATATACTATGACATGTACTATAGATATGTATATGCGCAGTGCTCTGTTCGATATTGACCTTTTATTTTCGAGAATTTCTAATTACATAAATTAATATTATGTATAAATATTTTGTTGGTTCTGGTTTCATCAGCTTTCCCACTTTGACTACAAACGTAGTGAATTTTCTACTATTATGAGATCCTTTCTACCTACTACTACCGTTTTCAACGTTTGCCTATTTATTCTTTATTTGAATAGCCAACAGCTGATTGAATAATTTTCCATTCCTTTGATTTTAACTCGATCAGAAGCTCTCCAGTTACATTCAAATACAACTTCATCACTCAAATTGTTAAAACACAATCCGTTGCACTTGTGAAAGTGAAAGTCATGCGACCGGAGCTTATTGTAGCCTTTTTATCTGTTAATCTCTACGAATATATATAACAAGAAAAATTGCAAATTCTTGTTTATAGCATCCACAGCTTAAACTTTGTAATGTTTCTTTTTTTCTATAGATAGCTCACAAATCGGTGACAACTCAAAGTGATTCTTATTTACTTCGAGTTAACGAAATTCCAATGCAATTGCACCAACATTAAACTAAAGTTCTAAGAATACATATAAACGAGTGTAATAGGAAAGGTGTAAAATTAGTCAGCATTCCAGAGACTAGCCTTAAAAGATTTCTAATGCTAAGATACGCATTCACAAATTGTTTAATGAGATACTAAATCCAATTTGCAAGGAATTTTGACCAAGCTTATGCCAAATCTGGTCTTAGTGCATCAGACTATTAAGCACTGACCAAGATAAAATACTTATGAGTATATCTACGTACAGTTAAGCGGAAATTTTGATCCAAATGCTCCCATACATACAATTTTAGAACCGTTTTCCTCCAAACCATATTGTTTTGAAATGACGTGCCATTTCAGCCCTATCCACAATCAAGACATTCTTTTCTGCTTAAAGTAGACACTTCTTATGGAACTCTGAAGCTATAACTCATATAATTATTCTATACGAAACTATTAAGCCTCAACCAACAAACCTCTCCAGTCAGCACGGTTACGAGCCAGCTGCCTCCAGTTGCGCACGCCAAGTTGGTTGAGGTCCCCTTCCACTTGTTTGCGCCACCTACCAAGAGGTCGTCCTCTACTGCGCCGTCCGTCCGGGTTGGATTCGAAGAATTTCTTAGCGAGAAGGTTGGGCTCCATCCGCTTTAAATGACCCAGCCATCTTGGTCGCTGTATGTGAACTCTTCTGGTTAAGTCGATGTCCTTGTACAGGC
The DNA here is from genome assembly GCA_945910035.1 of Brachypalpus laphriformis. Lineage (NCBI taxonomy): Eukaryota > Metazoa > Arthropoda > Insecta > Diptera > Syrphidae > Brachypalpus > Brachypalpus laphriformis. The sequence goes on along the minus strand of OX246753.1, from coordinate 109,723,343 downwards.
CGTACAGTTTGGCATTGTACCTTCTCCTCCACTCACTGTCTATGCAGACGGGACCAAAGATCGCTCGAAGAACTTTTCTCTGGAAATAACCAAGGGCATCCTCATCCGGTTTTGTCAAAGTACATGCCTCTGCGCCATACAGCAGGACTGGTATGATTAGTGTCTTATAAAGATTTACCTTAGTAGTTCGAGATAGGGATTAGCTACTCAATTGCCGTTTTAGCCCATAGAAACAACGATTGGCAAGAGTAATGCTTCGTGTGATCTCCCTACTGTTGTCATTTGCGGAGTAGGCAAAATCCTTTACTACCTCAAAACTCTATCTGTCTATTGTGGCGTTCTGTCCAAGGCGCCGATGCTTGTTGTAGACAGCATATATTTTGTTTTGCTTTCATTGACCGCTAGACCCATCTTTGCTCCCTCGGTCTCAATACTCGTAAATGCCCCATTGACGGCCCGCTGAGTTCCTCCGATTATGTCAATGTCATCGGCATAAGCGAGTAGTTGTACAGACTTGAAGAAGATTGTACCTCCGGGGTTGGCTTGTGAGTTTCGTACAGTTCTCTCAAGTACTATGTTAAAGAGATCGCATGATAGCGCGTCGCCTTGTCTAAGACCTTTCCTGACATCGAACGGTTCGGTAATGTTCTTACCGACTTTGATGGAGCAGCGAGAGTTCTCCATCGTCATTCTGCACAAACGGATGAGCTTGGCAGGGATGCCAAGACTAGACATGGCTCTGTTTACCTCGACTCTATACACGCTATCATAGGCAACTTTGAAATCGATGAAGAGGTGATGCCAATCGATTTTGTATTCATGGGTTTTTTCCAAGATCTGCCGTAATGTGAATATTTGGTCAATGGTGGACTTTCCCGGCCTAAAACCGCACTGATAAGGACCTATCAGGTTGTTGACTATCGGTTTTAGGCGTTCACATAATACGGCAGACAGGATCTTATATGCGATGTTGAGGAGACTTATATCTCTGTAATTGGTGCAATTTAGAGGGTCTCCTTTCTTCAGAATCGGGCAAACGATGCTGTGGTTCCATTCATCGGGCATACTTTCGTCCGACCAGATTTTACAGATGAGCTGGTGCATGCTCCTTACCAACTCATCTCCTCCTGCCTTGAAAAGTTCAGCGGCAAGGCCGTCGGCTCCAGTAGCTTTGTTGGATTTGAGTTTAGATATCGCTATCCTCACTTTATTCTGATCGGGTTGATGGGAATCTTGACTGTCATTATCACTGTTGAATGGCTCATTCTGCCTGACAGCGGAATATTGGTCACCATCGCCGTTTAACAGTCTGCAGAAGTGTTCCTTCCATATTCTCAGCACCGACTGCGATTCTACTACTATATTGCCATTTTCATCCCTGCAGGCTTCTGTCCTGGCTTTGAAGCCCTGGCATGTTCTTTTTACCTTTTGGTAACATTTTCGAACATTATTCCTGCAATAAAGCCTCTCAATCTCCTCGATCGAGCGCTTCTCATGCTCCTTTTTCATCTTTCTGAGAAGTCGATGTTCCTCTTTTCTTCTGCTCACGTAAAGCCCGTAAGCAGCTCTAGTCCTTCTATGCAGTGCCGCTTTGAACGCCTCTTGTTTAGCTGCATGTGCCTGCCGGCATTCTTCATCAAACCAGGGGTTTCGTTGTGGTGGCCGAAAAAAACCCAGTACATCAGAGGCGGCATCTCTGATGGCTTGTTGGCAACGCTGCCACTGGTCTTCCGCATTTGCTGCTGGCGGCATAGGACTTAGATTAAGATTAGAAGATACTCGATCGGCAAAGGTTCTTGCGGTCTCTTGCGATTGTAGCCGCCCGACGTCAAATTTCCTCACAGTATTTCGTTGATTTCGCTCCGTTCTGGATATCTGCATCCGTACCTTGGCTACAACTAGGTAGTGATCCAAGTCCACGTTGGCTCCTCAGAAAGACCGGACACCCAGAATACGGGAAGAGTGCCTTGCGTCGATCGCAATGTGATCGATTTGGTTGACGATTTTTCGATCAAAGGAGAGCCATGTTCCTTTGTGAATATCGAGACGTGGGAACCGCGTACTAGCTACGACAAAGTTTCGCCCCGCCGCAAAGTCGATTAGCCTGAGTCCGTTGCCGGATGTGTTGTCGTGCAGGCTGTGCTTTCCGACCACGCTACTAAAGACATCCTCTCTTCCTAGCTACGCGTTAAAGTCGCCTAGGATAATTTTAACGTCGTGGTAGGGCATTGCTCATACGTCTTGTCCAAGAGCTGGTAGAAGTCATCCTTTGACGCGTCGTCCTTCTCCTCATGAGGGGCGTGAGCGCATATTAGGCTAATGTTGGCAAATTTAGCCTTGATACGGATAGTCATGAGGCGCTCGTTCACATGCCGGAAACTCAAGACTTCTTGCCTAAGTCTGCCTCCAATGACAAATCCGCACCCGAATAGACGCTGTCCTTGTTTTCTTAGCAGTCACCGTAGTAGATGTCGCAGTTTTTCATCTTCCTTTTGCCCGGCCCATCCCATCGCACTTCTTGGATGGCAGTAATGTCTGCTTTAAAACACTAGGGCCTCCGCAAGTTGTTCGGCTGCACGTGGATTGTAGAGGGACCTAACGTTCCACGTGCAGACACGAAGATCGTTGTCCTTTTTACGTTTGCATGGGTCTTCAACAGTAAGATCATCCGTATCCGAGGCTGTTGGTTGCTTCGTAACCAAAGGTTTTTTTACGTGGTAGGGAAGTTAACCCGACGGCACAACCCCCAACCTGGAGGGCCAGATCCTTTTTTTTGTACCCCTAGGGCAAGAGGCCGGATACACCGATGTCAGTAACCCACTTCGGGGATATGAGCGCTGCCGTTGGCCCATTAAGGGTTCATCCGCCACCATCTCTTTTTCAATACCCTGACGTAGTATTGAAAATCCTTACAGACCTCAGCTCCAAATATGTTGAAGTAGCTCCGGTAAGGTATCCGCTGGTCTGTAGACGTCACCGTTGATTCCATCGAGAGAATTCATCCGCCGCACGTCCTCCTTCTGAGGAGCTCTTGCTAGACTTCTGAGACACATATGGTATTTCAGCCGATCAGGTCAACAAGAGATGCCTCGTCCGGTTAAACATATGCGTGCTGAAGTTCACCCAGATGTGCTTACGCAGGTCCGAGTGTTCAGCTGCACATATAGTGTATCGTCAGACTCAGCACATGCTCATCGTTAGTTCACTATCAGATAGCTATCCAGCGGGCACCGCGAGGAGGTGATGATGCGATTTTGCCCACCATGGTCCCATAGCTACCTCTTATTTAGAAAATTTGTATCCCTACTTTTATTTAAAACTTTAACAATTCTTTACTCAAACAGCTAATATTATTTCGATTTGAAGTGGCAACAGTAGTTATAATAAAAAATTAAAAACTAAGTATTAACAAAGCCCAAGAGCCGTCAGACTTAACTGCGACAGATTTTTAGAATTTATCAATTTGTTTCGTCGAATGAGGATCTAGTACATCACAATTTTTATAAAAATCAGATTTTCTTTTTTAAAATTTTTATTGAGTTTTAAACGCAGAGATTAGTGTATCGGATCACTGCGCGTGTGATTCAATAATATTCGAATCGCAGAAAACACTAAAAGGTTTTTTCACGGTCCCACCTATCGCGAACGTTTAATGAACATCCGAGAGTAGTGTTGTCATGTGGAAGCTTCTCAAAAAATCAATAAAAATTGCCCAAAAGCAATTAAATACGGCACACAACTGTAAGTTCCTTCTATTTGCACGGAAAATATAACGCACACAAGACGAGTGGTTTCGAAAAGCTAGGCCTTGGTCCTTTATGGGCAGTTATGGGCAAACGCATATGCAAACACACATTCAAACTTTCTGGCTGACTGTGGCCTTTCAATTTCCAGATGATGACCCAAATGACTACCTTGTGGGACGACAGAAGTTACTATCATTAAGCGAGATGTAGGTTAGGTTAGCTGCAACGAATGAGCGCAGCCTGCACTCGGATCACAAACGGATCCATTGTGCTCCCCTGACGTGGAGTTTCCTGATTGAAGAAATGCAAAGAGAGGAAAGAATCAAAATGGCTAGAGTTCTATATCAGTGGAACGGCCTCCTCTGAACCACCCCGAAGAAGTTATGAATTTCATGATGGTGGTTGGTGGCTTTTCAGACAGGTCGCCCAGATGGTTGAAAAGGTACTCTCCTAGGGCCGTCTTCCTGGTATTGCAGAGACTCGGGCATTTGTAGAGGAAGTGTTCCGAGTCCTCCTCTACGTCTGTATTGCCGCATCCTCTGCAGAGTTCATCTGTACTTAGCCGCATTCTCTTCCGGTGGGCCGCCAATAGGTTGTGGCCGGTAATGATACCTATGAGAACCGACAAGTTTTATCTATTTTGAGTGAGGATGAGTTTGGTTTTCATCTTGTCATGTTTTGTCCAGATGCTTCTGGAGACACGGCATGATGGGAGCGCTCCCCATCTTTCTTCTGCTTGTCGTTTGAAGTCAAGTGCTATATTTGATTTAACAAGTATTAGGGGAGGTAGGACTGAGATTTGGACCTTTCTTGCCAGTTCGTCCGCCATCTCGTTCCCTGGAATTCCTTTGTGTCCTGGGACCCACCAGAGTGTTACCTGGTGGCACTGGATAAGCATGTTAACTTCTTCGCGACAGCGTTTTATTAGCTTTGATTATATAACCGCGGATGAGATAGCATCTTGACTATCTATGTAAATATCAATCGCTTTCCTAGTAATAAGTTTCGTGGATAGTATTCGTGCCGCCTCTGCTATTGCTAGGACTTCTGCCTGGAACACACTACTATGGTTCCGAAGTCTTAGTGATATAGCAATATCCGGTTCCAATGAGTAGATACCCGGACCCACTCATTCGTTTGTTTTGGACCCGTCAGTGAAGACTGAAATAGTATGCGGGTTAATGGCCCCACCGTCTTCCCAGTATTCCCTTGATGGGATGACCGTTTTGACGTTTAGGCTGAAGTCGGGGGATGGCGGCAGATAGTCTGTGGTGGTGTCTAGGTGAGCCCAACTTGTGCTACGGTGGCTCGTGTGGCCCTTTCTCCATAGGTTGGATTCTTTTAGGCGTAGGGCATTCATCGCGGCTGATTTCTTAACAAATAAGTCTAGTGGCATCAGTGCGAGAATGGTTTCAAGTGCTGCGGTCGGGGTAGTTCTAATGGCGCCTGTGGTTGCCATGCAGGCAAGTCTCTGGATTTTAATCAACTCCTTGAGATGCGTCTTTTTCTCTGCTATTGGCCACCAGACAATGCACGCATATGTAAGAATGGGTCTGACTATGGCTGTGTACATCTAATGGATGATGGCAGGTTTGGGTCCCCATTTTTTACAAAAGATTCTGCTGCAAGCATAGAACGCAATGTACGCTTTCTTTATTCTTTCATTTGTGTTATCTCTCCAGTTCAGTTTGCGGTCAAGTATACACCCAAGATACCATGCTTTATCGGAGACTTGGAGTGGAGTGTCACCGAGTCGTAGGGGTCCGATGTCAGGCCCATTCAAGTCGGGCTGAAGTTAGGTCTGCGTTGCTAAAGTGGGGAAGAACAAGGAGGTTAATTGGTCTTTTCGCTTGGATGCAAGTGCGGAAGTTACTGCTCTGTTGGCCCTTTCCAAAGATTAAGGAGTATTCCTTGCTATTCAGTCCGCAGATTTTATAACCACTGTTCCAGGGTTCCTGAACTAGGGCAATGTCGACATTGTACTTTGTCATATAGGTTAGGAGGTTGGCGCTGGCCAGCTTGCTATGGTGAAGATTGATCTGTACAACCTTCATCATGCAGCATGTTTCCTCAACGTTGCCATCGCTTTCCTCCCTTCCGTCAGTGGTCTAATTTTGACCATGTTGATACCGATTCGTATCTTGTACCCTTTCGCGGGTAAAATGGACATTGTCTCATGGTTGAGCATTATGGTGGCTTCTTGGCTCCACTCTTTGGGCGCCCCCATCTCCACCACCTTCCAATCCTCACAAGGTAGTTCCGGATTTAATGATCGCAGAAGCTGCTCCAGGTTCTCCTTCGATATAGTTGGCCCAGGGATGCAGATCTTTACGTTGGCCCCTTTTCGGGACGACCATCAACTTCATACCCTGATCAGGTGCCGGCATCGTGCTCACCATCTCCTTGAGCCATTTGAGCGTGGCTTCGTTCAGGCAGTCCAAGATCCTGGAACCTTTGACTGTAGACAATTGCCCGAAGAGAGGTACCGGGCCGGAGGGTTTGTTGGTAGCTTCGATCACCTTGTCGATCAGTGACTTTTCAACTACGACCCATTGTGCGTCCGTGAGCCTTTTTTCCATGCTGTTGTCGTTGATAACGGCCACCTTAAGGTGTTCTTTGACAACGTCTGCATGAGTGGTTGATGCCTCAGCGGTTTTCTGCTTTTTCGTAGATGACGCAGGTGGTGTAGTGGTGTCGTCGTTTCGACCTCTTTTCGACCTCGCATTTGGCACTGGCGGAGCTGCCACTCTCACCTCGCTGCGTATCAGTCGGTCATTAACAGATTTGCTAGCTGGACGGCACAATCGCTGGGCAGGTGTCTTTGACGTCTTCGCCGTTCCGGGACCGTTGCCTGGTATTGACGCAATATTATCCCTGTTGTTCTACCGGATGATTGGGGTCGGATTTTCAGCGTGGGAAATGATTTTTTTTTGCCCTGTCTAGGCGATTGCCCCTCGCGCTTAACTTCGACGCTTCCGTCTTAGTCAACCGTCTTACGGTTCTTCTGGCGTTGTCCACCCTCTTTTCCTCCGGCGTTAGCTGGTTTCTGAAGATTAGCTTCTTCTGGTTCTGTTCACCTTCGATCATGTTCGCCCTTGTTGCCAATGGGCCTGATCTATGGTTCGCAGAGGGCACCAAAGTGGTACTGCCAAAAGAGCTATCCTTTGCCAACTTACGAGAGCTGTTGGGTGTGAAAGTGGTGGCTTCCGTGCCCATGACCATATCCGGAGTAAGATGGTCTTTTGATGGTCTTATTATGGTGTCATCAACGGAGCTCGAGCATGATTGATAGTTATCCTCTTCCAGGATCCTCCTTTCTTCTTCGGAGTCTACCATGTCCTCCTCTTGAGGGTTGGATTCCCTGTCTTGGTCCAACAATGTGGTGAGATCTTCGAGGAAGAGGTCCTCTCTTGTCTTCTCGGCCACTTCATGCGTCTCAGTCTGTTGGTTTAACGCTGTTTCTTTTGTATTTTTTTCTTGTTTTTGTTTTTATTTGTTTTCTGTATTTTTGTTCATTTGGATCCCACGAGTAGCTAGGGAAGGGGTTGTCCATCCACACAGAGCCCCGCGTTATGTGGATAAGCCTGGTTAATCCGAAGGTTGGCAGGTGTTCGGATACTCCGTTCGCTACTGGGCATTTGGGCCCCCAGCCAGGTTGATCATCAGCACGGGTCGTGTAAGACATTGATCCGGCCCATAGGAAAGAGGGAGATAGGGATGTGTTGGATATGGAGGGAAATTTGAGTTTGGGTGGGTTTTGGGATATGGAAGTTTGGAGAGGAGATGATTACCTTTTAGCTTCGGTCTCCCCTGGGGAACTGAGTAGGTCCCGAGGGTCATTGACTGTACTAAGCCTCTACACCACGACAAGGTATATAATCACGTAGGAGTAAGCCAGATGTACAAATGTCCTTTATCAATATTGCCTTCTATCACTTAAATAATAAATTGGAAAACCATCTTTGCATTGAAAAGTGAAAACCAAATGATTTAAGTTTAGCTAAAAGTAAAGTGCGATGTCGAAAACACATGTGCAGAAATTCTGTACGCAACACTGCGTGTAAATCTGCAAGTGCAACACATTGGCTTCTGTCATTCGCTGAATACAGTTGAACTGATTATGTTTCTGTTTTATTCTTGTGACTGTTCTGCTTGGTATAAATTTCCATTCCATTCCATTTTCGGCGATTTAATAGCATTGACTCATGCAGCGAAGAGAAATAGAAACATCAAGCTTATTTGGGCTCATGCAGCAAATATATATGGCAGTTTAGTAGTTTATTTAACTACGTTTATTTTAATTTCGCTGCATGCAGAACTCTGCACATGTGTTTCCGGCATGAGGAAGTCTATCAAAAACTTTTGTAAATTCTGTGTAGAGTATGTATTGTGCATCAACCTATAGAATGAAAAAAGGAAAATACCAACAACACGCGATGTTCCCATGCGGTCCGCCATCTAAAGCTATGTTCACACGATTGTCAGATCTTACAATATTGTCAGATCTGCCAATGTGCCACAATTAGCTGCCGATGACCTGGCAATGACAAATTATCTTCCAGCGTTAAATTGTCAGTCCACACGGTTGTGTCCCAATTTCTGACAATTACATTGTCCACTGTTTATGCATTGTGAACATAAAACCAAAGTCACAATTTTAAATCATAGGTGAGAAATAATTTTACAAAATTTCTGGTTAAATCATTTTCTACTCTGAGTGAGAAATAACTTCACATCATAAAAATGCATTTATTTCACATGTAAGGTGAAGTTAATTCCCATGTGAAATAAATTTCCGTGAAGTAATTTCCCTGCACCAAATATTTCACTGAATTGAAATCAAAAATATATTACGACAATTTCCAATGAGTCTGCAGAAGTCCTAAAAATCAGACAACGGTTTGACAATGGTACAAGAAGGTGTTCACACGATTGTTAGATGCCTGGCAATTTCGTTGTTAGATGCTGCTGACAATGCTCTTCTGACAACGTTGTCAGACGAAAATCGGCAGTGCAGACGGTTGTAAGATATTTGGGACACATTTTTCATTGGTATTTCTGACAATATTGTAAGGTCTACAATAACAATCGTCTGAACATAGCTTAAGTACTAATCGCGCCCGACACTACTTGATTTCGGTGATTGGACGTGCGTGGTTGATCGTTTTATGTTTGGGTTTTGTATCGAGGTAATTCCAAATCACTATTCTCGCTAAAAAAAATATTCACTCCAATATAATATTCACATAATAGGTCAACTTACATTATAATTTGCTGGAAACGATTTGTTGTGTCCATCGGTCATTGGCAATATTCAACGACGTTTGGACTGCATGGCGAGCCAACCGCGAACCGGAACCTATTACGACGTTTTCCATAAACAATTTATTTATGAATAACACTTTCCAGAACATAATTCTAATCTAAGCAGTGAATTCAAATTAATATTTTTCTTGTTTCCCGCTATAAATAACTTAGCATTCATCAATCTGCATATGGATTCATTGAGATGAAAATAAATTCAAAATAATCAAATTTATCTATTTATTTGGTTTTCTCCTTTCTTACTATTCAAATAAAGTATAGCCGTCCACTATACGCAAGCTATGACTAGTCAGCTGTTATTGACATTTCTTCAACTAACTAATAAATGCAGAGAGCATTGACATTATGGACTGCTAGAAGCCAACTTCGCGTTAGTTCCAACACTAGCGCTAGCTCTCTTGGTTCGGAGCGGAAAAAATGAAAACTCACACTTATTTGAATATATACGTAGTATGTCAACGGCAGAGAGATTTTTTAGACTTAAAATCCAATAAATTCACTTCAGTCCACTACCTCACAAAAAACTGATTCATTATACTGCATTGACTAGTTATTGCCTAAACTTCTGAACGTACCGATTTTAACGCATAAACCGAACAAACACATGGAGCACACGACAGCTAATGCATCAACTCTTTATTGACTTATGGTCATTGTTTGGCCATTATCTTTTCTAAAAAAATATTCGACTTACTACGAAAAGTATATATTCCACTCCACTATTTTTATATTCCACTTGGTACTTCACCTTAATAAAATAAATAAAATTAAATTAAAGACAAGATTATAAAAGACAAATAAAATGTTATCTCAAACAAAACATAAAACAAAATATAAAAAAAAATGTTAATGCTATTAAAAACAACAATTGCAATAAACAAATATCAGTTCAGTAGTCTTATTAAAAAAGTAATGCAATTGGCTAAAGTGAAATCAATTAGCTATAGTTCAAAGATCTGCAATCCATCGGCCATCTGACTTAAAGCCTCTTCGCAGTGGTCCATTTATCGCATTGGCCACTCCTCGATCTTTGATTTTCTTAACTTTAATCATAAAAATACAGACTATACGCGGCTGAAACTGTGATTTGACTGTAACTTCCAGACGAGCATCCTTGACCGCAACGAATGTGATAATGCTCCCCCTACGGATGGTAGTTCAGTTCACTTCTATACAGACGGTTCTATAAGACCTAAAGAGGTTCTGGTGTTTTCTCTGAAAAACTTAACCTGAACATCTCTTTCCGCTTTCCAGATTATTGTAGCGCATTTCAGGCGGAAATCATGGCAATAAAGAAATCATTGTCTTGGTTCAAATGTATTGCAATGTCTGTCAATGATATTCGCATTTTCACTGACAGTCAAGCGGCTATCAAGTTCCAACCAAGGAGACTTTCGGTAATAGTAAATGTTGAGAGTATCAAGTACTAACTAATCCTCTATTTGGGGATATGACGATATCCGCATCGTATCGTAGCGCCAAGATTTTTTGATGTTTTCTAATAGATCCTTACGCACTGAACAAAATATTAAGTAAACTTTTCTGATATCTCGCTTAGTTTTCGAGATATCGAACTTTGAAAATTGGCTTTTGACAACCAATATTTCAATAGAAACTACATTAAGTGTTACCAACAGTGGGTAAGTGGCGAGCCTCACGCGATTCATTTGTTTAAACTCCGCTTTTCGGAAGGGTTTAGTCGCTCAAGTTTAAGTATGTTATATCCCCTCTTTTTAAACAGAGATCTATAAGAAAATATGGTCAATAGGTGGCAACACTGAAATTAATTTTTTTTATGTACACCTGGCCCTCGAATTACTCGAATTATTGCGCGGTTGTTACGGTATTACACGGTTTCAAAATTGAAAAAAAAAATTAAAAGTGTTTGTGTTTATTTCGAAATTTTTTTATAACTTAATACCACCTATAATTACATAAATTTCAGTCAAAAAAAATTACCACCACCCCGTTGGGAATAGTGGGGTGGTATCATCAGTGATACTTTGGGTTTTAAATAGCTTCAAAAGCTTCAAATTGACTTATTAAACTTGAAACTTTGAGTAAAACGTGAACAGTAATGTTAAATATAGAGTTTAAACTAAATATTTAAAACAAAACATAACAAATAACTTCATAAACGAATGCTTACCCTTGCGCGAAGTAGACATGGTGGCAACGCAAAAAAAAAATAAAACTTCAACTGATTGCAATTGACGTAATTTGACAACTAGAGAAATGCCACGTGGCTCAAAAACAAAATAATGGCTCTCAAAACTGTACCCCCAAAAGGTTCTACCGAATTCCAAAAGATGGCGTGGAAAAAAATTCTAAACTAAACGTATCACTGGTGATACCGGGGGTCTCAGGAGGATAAATTACTAACCCGGACACCATATGTCCTACCCAATAGTACGGTCGGGACAAATATGCCCCGGCCACTCTCACCACCCCCTACATATACAACTTAAATTTTGAATAGAGAAAACGTTTTGACTATAACTACTGTCATGGCTCAACATAAGTTATAAGTAATTTTTACTTCATAGGCTTTTCGGATCGAAAGGGTTAAAGGTATACTCGAAATTTAATAAAACTAGCTAAAACAAACAAGTTATAAGCTCTCGTCAAAAACTTAAAGACAAATCGAAAAAAAATATTAAAAATCTTCATTCTTTGCTTATGTCCCTCTAATTTTGTCCAGCAGTGTAGAAACGTGTTGGAGATACATTTGCTCTGTTTTCTTAGAAAATTTGCTCAGCTTCAGCTCTCAGGTGTGAGAAGTCCGTCATACTCGTAGAAACAACTTCGTCTGTTGTCAGATATGTTAAGGCAGTATTTTGCTTAAACAATAATGTCCAGGACATAAGGTCCCTAAAACATTCTTTGATACTTTCACAGTCACTGATTTACACGCCAACAGTTTACATTTCCAACACTAGCGCTAGCTCTCTTGGTTCGGAGCGGAAAAAATGAAAACTCACACTTATTTGAATATACCATATATGTACGTAGTATGTCAATGGCAGAGACATTTTTTAGAATTAAAATCCAATAAATCCACTTCAGTCCACTACCTCACAAAAACTGATGCATTATACTGCATTAACTAGTTATTGCCTAAACTTCTGAACGTACCGATTTTAACGCATAAACCGAACAAACACATGGAGCACACGACAGCTAATGCATCAACTCTTTATTGACTTATGGTCATTGTTTGGCCATTATCTTTTCTAAAAAAATATTCGACTTACTACGAAAAGTATATATTCCACTCCACTATTTTTATATTCCACTTGGTACTTCACCTTAATAAAATAAATAAAATTAAATTAAAGACAAGATTATAAAAGACAAATAAAATGTTATCTGAAACAAAACATAAAACAAGATATAAAAAAAAGGTAATGCTATTAAAAACAACAATTGCAATAATTGCAATAAAAAAATATCAGTTCATTAGTCTTATTAAAAAAGTAATGCAATTGGCTAAAGTGAAATCAATTAGCTATAGTTCAAAGATCTGCAATCCATCGGCCATCTGACTTAAAGCCTCTTCGCAGTGGTCCATTTATCGCATTGGCCACTCCTCGCTCTTTGATTTTCTTAACTTTAATCATAAAAATACAGACTATACGCGGCTGAAACTGTGACTTGACTGTAACTTCCAAACGACCATCCCTGACCGCAACGAATGTGATAATGCTCCCCCTACGGATGGTAGTTCAGTTCACTTCTATACAGACGGTTCTATAAGACCTAAAGAGGTTCTGGTGTTTTCTCTGAAAAACTCAACCTGAACATCTCTTTCCGCTTTCCAGATCATTGTAGCGCATTTCAGGCGGAAATCATGGCAATAAAGAAATCTTTGTCTTGGTTAAAATGTATTGCAATGTCTGACAGTCAAGCGGCAATCAAGTTCCAACCAAGGAGACTTTCGGCAATAGCAAATGTTGAGAGTATCAAGTACTAACTAATCCTCTATTTAGGGATATGACGATATCCTCATCGTATTTTCTAATAGATCCTTACGCACTGAACAAAATATTAAGTAAACTTTTTTGATATCTCGCTTAGTTTTCGAGATATCGAACTTTGAAAATTGACTTTTGACAACCGGTATTTCAATAGAAACTACCTTCAGTGTTACCAACAGTGGGTAAGTGGCGAGCCTCACGCGATTCATTTGTTTAAACTCCGCTTTTCGGAAGGGTTTAGTCGCTCAAGTTTAAGTATGTTATATCCCCTCTTTTTAAACAGAGATCTATAAGAAAATATGGTCAATAGGTGGCAACACTGAAATTAGTTTTTTTATGTACACCTGGCCCTCGAATTACTCGAATTATTGCTCGGTTGTTACGGTATTACACGGTTTTGAAATTGGAAAAAAAAATTAAAAATTTTTGTGTTTATTTCGAAATCTATTAGAAAACATCAAACAATCGTGGCGCCATGGATATCGTAATCGTGCCCTGTATATCACAGAGCTTTAAAGGTATACTCGAAATTTAATAAAACTATTATTTTAGGCAAACTATCCTTTTTTATAAGGTTTCTGTCCTTTTTTTTCACAGGAAACAAGTTCCACATTTTGTTTTCTCAAACAAGTTATAAGCTCTCATCAAAAACTTAAAGACAAATCGAAAAAAATATTAAGAATCTTCACATTTTGCTTGGGTTCCTCTAATTTTGTCCAGCAGTGTAGAAACGTGTTGGAGATACATTTGCTCTGTTTTCTTAGAAAATTTGCTCAGCTTGAGCTCTCAGGTGTGAGAAGTCCGTCATACTCGTAGAAACAACTTCGTCTGTTGTCAGATATGTTAAAGGCAGTAATTTGCTTAATCAATAATGTCCAGGACATAAGGTCCATAAAACATTCTATGATACTTTCACAGTCACTGATTTACACGCCACTTGAATTGTACGTGCTTTTTCCATTATTTCATGAAGGATAGCGTAGTAGCTAATCCTTTCATATCAAACAACCAAATTCGTTTATTTATCTATACATGAAACAATTGACATCTGATATTTTCAGATGTGTGCCTCCCTCATTTTAATTATATTTAAGCAACAGCACGCAAACACAATAATTTGTAAATTAGTTTTTTTCATGGTATCTACCGCCATATCTTTTATAATGTGGTGGCATTGCTGTGCCATCTTTTCACATTTGAATTTGATGATAGAAGGAGTATCACCTCAAAGAGATCTTCGTGGTACAGTGTAAATACATAGAGAATAGAATCCGAAATTTTGCGTTCTTTAATTTGCAAAAAAAAAGTCAAACTCTTCAGTTGGATAAACTTTGACATACCTAACCTAAGCTAACCCTATCCATTTGAAAAGCTTGTTCAGTCTATTCTTGCATTCTAGAACAATCTTTGAGGGATTTATGTACTTCTGTTACGCTATCTCATCTTAGAACTCAAAAAGCACAAAATACAGTTTTTTATAACGATTTTTAAATGTTTAATGAACTACCTGATGAATTGAAGCTAGAGAGTCAGATAAGGATTAAGAAAAATATTATCATATACGAGTATGTTAAAATGAAGTTTGATTAGAGTAGGTATGTTTTTATTTTATTTTATTTATATATTTATGTAATTATCTTGTATTAGAATAGCTAAATATTGCTAAATAAACAAAATTGAATTGAATTGAATTGAAAAATATCTCATCAACTTCCGTCTGGAAAACAGTTTCTATTTTGCTCAGAATTCCATCTCATTTTCCTAAAACCAATAAGCTCCAGTTTTTCTTATCATAGAGTCGTCAGTATAGAAAACATTAATGAAATCCGGAAGAAGCTTATTTCAATATTCCCATTGGAGCCTTTCGAGGAAGGAAACTTCTGCTAAAAAAGGCGACATGGCTGTTTGATAGTTTGCACTTTAGTCTACCTTACAGTGGAATAAAAATGATTAGTCCTGTTTTATTTTTTATAAGCCATATATAAAATATGTATATAGACTGGTCTAATGAATAATAGCAAAGTGTGTCCCTTTCTTCGCTTCGTGGTATATCCCATGAAGGATATTAAGTTTGGCACATTTGTTATAACATATGTAGAGTAATGCTGTACATATATCTGTGGCAATACGACATAATAGCTTATGTGGATTTGTACGATTTTTCAGGAGAAGAGTTTAAAGTAGTGGCTTACGCGAAAATCGTATGAAATTTTTAAATTGCACCTCTACTCTTACAGCCATAACTCAGCCGTCTTTACAGGTGCAACTAAAAAATTGGGAACATTTTGCTGTAATTAACTCAATTTTGACTTAAGTCGACTTAAGCTATTATGTCGCATTGCCACAGATATAAATAATAATCAGTGGCAACAGACGAGTTAACATTTTTTTGAAAACCACCCAAATGGCACGTCCACTTTTTGAACAATTAGATCTTTTTACTTAAAGTCGTAAGTCGTGGCGTTGGTGTAGTGGTAACGTCATCGATTGCCACGCAAATGGTTTATGGTTCAAATCCTGATGTAAGCAAGCATTTATTTATTTCTCATGAAATAAAAAGTCAGTCCGATCAATTGTGAAAGCTTGTAACACTGGCAGGTTGTCTATATGAGTGGGCAAATTGTTCGCCCTTTTGGATGACTGATATACCTATGACATCAGGTAATCGGGAAAAAAATACTGTGAATCAGATGAGACAAAAATAACAAAAATCTCCCCAGTTATCTGGACGACACCCCCGGAGTTTTTTCTAAAACATAACATCAGAGTTTCGAACCACTACACCAATCTTTCTTCATATCATTTGAAAGAGACTTTTACGCTGATTAAAAAATAACGTATATACTTTAAGTATATTAGACTCAAGAAGTTACTTGATTTACTTCTGCTTATTTCCATGGACCACACGTAAATAATGCCATTAAGTGCACCGGCAAAGCCAGTGGGATCTGATGGTACTTTTTCTTTATAAATACTTACTTCTGGGTACAATTAAAATGGTTTTTTTTTAATTAACGGTTAGGAAAAGATGCCTAAACAGTATAAAAGATCATAAAATATTGCTATACTTTTGCTATTGTTAAAATTTTGTAGGAATATTAAATGCTTTTGAGGAAGTTCCCCTATGGATTCCGATGGACTCGATCTCGTGCTCAGTGTTTTAGGAGATTTTGTTTCCTGACCCTGATTAAACCTTACCTAAACATTTTTGCTTGAACATTTCGCTCAAATTTCACATTAGAGTGATTGAAGTACTACAATAATATGCACCCCAGTTTATTTCTACTAAGTAATCAGTAACCGGCTGAGGTCAAACTGGCAAAACCTACAGGAGGATCAGTAGAAATGAAGTGAAGTGGAAGGGTACGATAACTTGAATTCAGATCATAGCCTCGCCAAAAAAGGAAGAAGAACTATTATAGTACCCATATAGATAATAACTGAATACTCTTTACATTTTTCAAACAATAACCACTAGCGCCGTGGCACACGAGTGGTTGTGGGAAGCTAAGCCTCGACCCTTCATGGACTGTTACGCCAATTATGTACGTATGTATACGAGTCTAACAAAATATAGCAGGTTGGAGGCATAGACTCCCAAAAATGCTGTAGCGCCAGTTGTATTTTGATTTCAAACGTATTTTGTTAATCTATTTGTAAACCTATTTGAATCGCTTGGTGGGTGGCTGTTACAGTTACATACCCCTGACTTTCATGGTGGATATCAATACAATTGAAAGTCACACACTGAAAGTATACAAAGAAAAAAAAAAAACATTCACACAATAGCAAAGAAATAAATTAAAGCAAATTTATTTTTCTTTTTTTCTTTTTTTTTCTCGTATTTAAGCTCTCTATGTCGGTGTATTTGAAAGGCATAGACTTTTAGTCGTTCCAATGACGTCAGATCGGTATTAAAAATGTACGCCTCGGAAGATGATCACAGTTGGGTTCCTAATATGCGTTTGGAAACATTGTCAATTTGTACTCGCTGAACAAATTTAGTAAGAAATGATTGAGGTTGATGCAGTTTCCTGTATGGATGGACAATTGGCTCCCCAAGTATTTACAAAAAAATTGTATTTACCTTGGGATGCTATAAATAT
This sequence comes from Brachypalpus laphriformis, assembly GCA_945910035.1. NCBI lineage: Eukaryota > Metazoa > Arthropoda > Insecta > Diptera > Syrphidae > Brachypalpus > Brachypalpus laphriformis. Next base: position 109,706,189 of record OX246753.1, on the reverse strand, counting down.
AAAAACTTAATAAACTTTATACAAACAAATTAAGTGAATACTTGAATGTATACCGCCATGACATATGTATGTACATTTTAAATTAGTAAGTCTTTAAGGACTCGTAAAATATTTTGCCATCTATTTGAATTATCATTGGAGAAAAATATCATATAAGGATAACGTATTCCTAATATATTAAGAGTAGTTAGTATGTACTACACACACGTACATACATATGTAGATTTTTTGTTGTCTATGTTATGTTCATGTAACATAGACAACAAAAAATCTTTGCTTTGCCACTATACTGTGATTTTACTCGTATTTTTTTAAATATATTGTTAGATTGTTGGATTGATTGGGAGCCATTTGTTAAGTATTTAGGAGTTTATCTCGATAAGAAACTAACATTTAAAGAGCACAATGCAAGGACATTCTATAAAATAAGTATGGCTATCAAGATGCTATATCCGAAACCCTTTATTGTCAAACGAGAACAAAATAGTGATATGCAAAGTCATATTCCAGGCAATTTTACTGTAATGGCTGTCAAGTGCGGGGCAAATGTGCAGACTGCCATATCAAAAAGTTACAAATACAGCAAAATATTTACATAACAGAGCCAATGTTGAATTGATCTCCGATAGAATTCGCAGACTTATCGGAAGGCTTTTGATCAGATGTGACCTCTCCAATAACCCTCTAATACATGAATTGAAAGTTACATACCATACTTTGAACTGATTTCCACCTGTTTATTTGTACCTGTATCTTTTTATAATTTACTTATCTAGATCTTAAGCTACATATTTTCTTGTTAATTTTATTTATTTATATATTGCTTAATTCATTTATATTATATGTATGTTAATTTATTTAATTGTTAATAAATTAATTATTATTTGTAAAAGTGTTGCTCTGTAACTATTTGTTAATTTATTATATTACTTATTTATTTATTTATTTATTTATTTATTTATTTATTTATTTATATAATATACACTACTTTGTTGTTAACTTACCTGATTTGTGATTAATTTATTCTTTTTATTTTTTGTTATTTATTATAATTAACTATAATAATTATGTTTTAATTTGCATGTTGCATATTTAATGTTGCGCAAAGTATTGCAACTAATCCATACCAATTTATTGAACCCTTTTTTTTTGTCAAATGAGGGGTTTTCTCGTTGTTTCCCTTCAAAGAAAAATTACAAATTTTAAATAGATATTTAATTTATTAAATAAAATTTCAGTTGAAAGATATTCATAAATCCCCATATATCATATCTTTTTTCTTTTTTTGGATTGCTCCAGGGATGTTTAATCTTCATAGATACTAATAGCCCGAGTGCTACTAGCATGCACGATTCGAAACCTGAGTAATCGATGCCAGGAATACGCCTACGTACTAAACACACTTCAACCACTCTCACCGTGGGACTACCGTTAGGTATTACTTCGCGGGGCTGGTTAGCAATTTATGCTATGCTTCTTGTGTCAGCTTCTTCCGCTGCTTCAGCTTCTCTTCTTAGCTTTTCTATTCTCCGCAGTTCTTTTTGTAGAGTTGTTACGAAGGAACATATTGCCATTCAATTCTCTTCCGACCGTAACATATGGTCGAGGAGTAATAACGGACTTGGCAGAGTAATTCTCCATGCCGTGAAACGTGTGCAGTAAAACACTGCATGCTCCGTATCTTCATCTTCACCTGGGCATTCCGGGCAGGATGGTAAGTTGTCGTGTCTAAATCGGTGTAGATATATGCGGTAGCCACCGTGGCCAGACAGGAACTGCGTTAGATAGTAGTTGCAGTCTCCATGCTTTCGACTTATCCAGTCTTGGATTGTCGGTATAAGTTTATATGTCCATCTGCCTTTTGTTGTATTAGCCCAACGAGCTTGCCACATAGCTGCTGACGCTGCCCTTTCTTCAATTTTTATCACCTTGATACCAGTGGCCTCGTGATGACTCAATGCTCTTCTGTTATATATCCTCAGCATTTTATCTGCGAGAATATCGATGGGGACCATTCCAGCTATGACAAATGCAGCTTCATCAGAGATGGTTCGAAAGCCGCTGATTGTCCGTAGCGTACAGAGTCTGTATGATGACGATAGTCTCTTTTTGGTCTCCTTCGTCCTCAGTGCCTCCGCCCAGACTGGGGCGGCATATAACAGAACTGAGGTGATAACTCTAGAGAGTAGAATCCTTCTAGCGTATCCAGGTCCACCGATGTTAGGCATGATACGCGAGAGAGCTCCCTGCATTTGCGATGCTTTTTTGATAACCAGCATTACTCCAAGGTATTTAACCGCTTCTTTCGACCTGATGGTTTGGTTACCAACCTGAAAGTTGGCAAATTCGACGGTTTTCCGGCTGGTTATAAGAACAGCTTCTGTTTTATGGTTGGCTAGTTCTAGTCCGGCGGATATTAGCCAATCTTTTATCCGGGCAATTGCTTCATTTGTAGCTGATTATACTGTATGGATCTGTTTAGCTACTGTCACGACTGCAATGTCGTCGGCGAATCCAATTATCGTTACTACCCCAGGTAGCGTTAATCGTAGGACTCCGTCGTACATGATGTTCCACAATAGTGGCCGTAAAACCGATCCCTGTGGAACTCCCGCAGTTACGTTATAGTATTTTACCCCTTCATCGGTGTTGTACCTCAGCTTCCTGTTGTTGGAGTAGTTCGTCACTATCCGTAGCAGGTAATATGGCGTATCCATCTTGGCAAGCGTCCAGTCCGCAGAGTTAAATGCGTTTTTAACGTCCAGCGTTACTACTGCACAATACTCCTTTGTACCATAGAGCCATCTTTCGCCTTCGATGGCACCTTTGGCTATATCAACTACCGCGGTCCCACCTCTCGCGAACGTCTGACAAACATCCGAGAGTATTGTTGAGAAAGCTTCTCAAAACAAATTGCCCTTCGGATACAGCACTAAACTGTAGGTCCCTTCCATTCGTGTGAAAAATATAACGCACACAACATGAGTCGTTGCGAGAAGCTAGGCCCTGGCACTTAAAGAGCTGTAGCGCCTGTAAAGTAGCTGACACTGCCATCTATGGTTATTTTTTGTAAGCTACCGATTTCTCTATTGTTTCTGAACTAGCCCATTTTGAATTGTAGTTAACTTCACACTTTAAAGAAAAGAGAAGAATAAATAAAAAGAAGATGGACAATTCCATCTGAGCGTTCATGTGAGAAAGATCACAGTAAGAAAAAGTATTTTTTATCCGATTACACGCCAAATATTTTTTTTTTTAACTCAAAACAAATCAAGAAACCAATTTTTTGTATACAACAATTTTCCTTCTAGCCTCTTTTCTTATGAGAGGCTTTGGTTTTCGCCTATCAGGCAAACAATTCTAAGGTTACATTAGGTTGTACTTGCTTTAGTTAGGGGTTTATTAAAAAATAGTTTTGAACCACCTTTTTGATTACTTAAACGCCACCTAGTGTGGTTGAATTTAATAAACGAGTAAATATATATGCCTATTTTGAATTTATATAATATACAATAAAACCAAACGAGGTTTCAACACGATTCAATGAGAGGTTCCTGACAATTGTGGATCTTAGGATCGCCCCAACCAATTTTGAAGATTTTTAAACATAACAGACTATAGCAATCTTAGAAGACAAGTTTATATACCATGCACCAATACGTATATTCTCTTTCGTACATCTGGCATCCGATACAGAATAGAACTAATATTTTTCGGCAGAAAGAAGACGAATATACTGGACTTACGTATGAAATGGGGCTTAGGATATATCGCAATTATGTACTAAATAAAAAAAAAAAAAAGAATTCTATTCTAAAGTTGTGCATGGTCCAGGCTACTTCTACTTTCTACTGGGTACCAGGACATGAAGGAGTGGAGGAGAGCGAAGCAGCTAATGAACTAGCAAGAAACGGGTCAGACAAGCCGTTCCTTGGACCAGAACCCTTTTGTGAAAATAAGAGAAGAATTAGAAAAATAGGAAGAGAACAAATGGGTCAAGCATTGATAGGTTGATAGCCCCCAATTAAGACAGGCAAAAGAACTTCTGGGGAAATAGAGTCAGAAAAGAAGCAGAAGCTGCCTAAGAGTTAGCAAGAATCTACTCTTAACCGGCATGCTAACGGGTCACTGCAGACTCAAGGAGCACCAGGAAACTGGGAATATGGGGAGACGAACACTGCAGATTTTGCAGGGACTTCGCAGAAACACCAGCGCACTTTCTCATGAAATGCGAAGCGTTGACACACAAAAGAAGAAATCATCTAAGTGCCTTTCTCCTGTCAGAGACGGATCTACCTTCGCTGGATCCACTTAAGATACTCCGGTTCATAAAAGCAGCTGGACTGGAAGAAGTGCTCTAGGCCGAGTATATCATCAGCTAGAGCCTTAGTTTGGGGGCACAATATCTGTCAAAGGTTGCAGTGCACTTGCACCTCATTAATCTCTATATCTCTATATCGCTCTGATGCGATCCTGAATAGTCTACAGAGAGCTCAACTTAACACCGGCCCCTGCAACTGGATTACACAGATGCTTCAATCTAAAATCATATATTCAACGCTAGGAGATGCAACCATCTGGAAAAGGATCTGCAGAGGAACCCCCAAGGCGTAATCCTGTCTCCTCTAATATGGCTCCTTGTAGTGGATGATATTTTGGTAATACTGAAGGAAAATGGCTTCAACGTGAGGGCTTATACCGCGATATGGTTATACTGGTTTTGAGGAAATTTCCTCCGGTCCTAAGTGAAATTCTCAATCTCGCACTACAACTAGTAAATAACTGAGTCAGTAGCAAAGGGCTAGGAGTGAACCCCTTAAAGACGGAGGTAGTTCTTTTCACTGAGAAGAGATGGATCCCTACTTTCAGACCCCCAAATTTTGGTGGTATTGAGCTAAGAATCTCAAGTTCCGCTCGATACCTGGGCGCAATTCTAGATTCAAAACTAAACTGGAGGGATAACATAGCCGAACGCATCAAAAAAGCAAGCGTAGCTCTCCATTCTTGCAAAAATGCAATCAGTAATATGTGGGCACAAAAATGCAGAGGGCAGCGTGCATCGGAGTCATGGGATCAATAAGAACAACACCAACAGCAGCAATAGAAACCACCTTTAGTTTCATTCTGCTTGATATATACTGCAGCAGTCTGGGGGCCAATACCGCTGTAAGACTGAGAGAAGGCTGATTGTGGTTATCGAGCCTTTACGGCTATGCCTCAATTTTGATGGGATACTACCAGCGGTTCGACGGAAACGGACCACATGCATCCGATGCTAGCATTTGAAAAGAGATTTGCTACAACAATTCCTGACAGAAAGTACTGATAAAACCGAAGAACCATGAAGAAAAGTGAACTGGCATTCTATACCGGACGGTTCTAAGATGGACGTTGGCATGGAAGCCGGAGTTTATTTCAAAGCTCTAAGAATAAATCACTCCTTTAGAATAAGCGACGAATGCAGCCATTTTACAGGCTGCTGAAACTATACGTGAGAGTAATATTGTTGGTAAAACGATCACTGTCTATATAGATAGACAGGCAGCCTTTAAGGCACTGGGCTCTGCTGTAATTAGATCGAGGCTTGTGAGGACCTGTAAATCACTTTTAAATGAGATATCTAGAGCTAAGTGGTTTAAAATCGTTGCTCAAATCAATGAACAATACAAAATAAGAAACTCAAAGAAACTGAAAGATTTTAGACCTGTGAATATGATGAGCCTAGAAAGCAAAATTATTGAAAAGATTGTGTATAATCAATTACAAACGCATTTAGAATCCTTCAATCTGATATTACATAATAGTGAATCCCTTTTCTATTTAGTGATAACTAAGTGGAAAATTAGCATTCTTGATAAGAAAGTAGTGTCTAGACTTAAAAAGAGCTTTTGAAACTGTGGACCAAGTAATTTTAATTGAAAAACTGAAAATGTATGGTGTAAAAAAATGGTTCGAATCAAATCTTGAACACAAAACTCAAAAAACCAAAATTAATCGTCTTGTTTCAAAGCCTGTTTCTGTAATCCATGGCGTCCCCGAAGGATCCTTGGTTGGTGTGCTGCTGTTTTTGGTGTATATCAAAGATATGGAGATGCTGTTCGCTTTTAAATAATTGTGCTGTTTGCTAATCTTCTTCTTCTTCATATTTCGGCGAGGTTATGATCCGAAAATAAGGGATCATAACCCTCCCACTTCATCGCATTTCTACTGATCCGCCCGTGAGGTTCGTCTATTTGACCTCAGAAAATATCGGCAGGCCTCCCGATTTTAGATCACTCGGTTACTAAGACCAATAAAATGCCGATGTCATCGCATTTGTGTGATATAGGCATGCCTCTCCTGCCTCGCGATGCTGTTTGCTAATGATGCGTTATTCGTTATTTCTGGTAGTAATGTCGATGAATGTATAAATAAAATTAGTTCAGATTGGAATACCTATTTTACAAGAATGATTTGACAGAAACATGTTAAAATTAAATATAAGTAAAACCAATGCCATAATATTAAATGGTAGTACTAATAGAACCGTCAACGTAAACAATCAGAATATAGAGACAGTTAGTGAATTCAAATATTTAGGTGTTTTGATTGACGACAGATTAAGTCTCGATGCTCATGTTAATTATATATGTAAAAACATCGCAACAAAAATTAATTTCTTGGGTAGAATTCGAAAAAAAAAAAACTACAATAAATACAACAATAATAGTATATAATACGATGATAAAACCACATTTTGAGTATTGCTCAAATATTTTGTTTATGTGTAATAATCAGTTGATGAATAGGTTACCAATAATAGGGCAAAGAGAATTATTTTCGTGTGCAATGGACTTACTCCAATAAGAGAAATGTTGCTTTAATTATCCTGGTTGAGTGTGAACCAAAGAATTATGTACTCGTATAATGCAATCGTATTTGTCTTTAACTTGAATATTACCCATTTACCCAATTATCATATTTAAATGAATATACGTATATATCATTATGTTAGTGATAGACAACCTTTTACGTAATACTGATGATTTTATGTTGCCAAGGTATGATTCTTTTAGGGGACTATATATTTATAATTACTTACCCAATATATTAAGAACTGACCAAAATTTAAAAAAATAAACGACAAAAAAAACAAAAAAAAAAGTCCCAAGGAAAACAGTATTTATGGAGATTACTCTTCAGTACTGACTCCCATTTTGCATTCTCCCTCTCCGTGAATAGATTTCACAAGCTAGATTTAATCTTTGTGCTTTTTCATTCTGGGACGAAAAAAAAATTATTATGCATATAATTCAGTCGACGAATAGAGGTGGTAGAAGTCCTCTTGGGATGGTTTTCAAAAATGTCCTGTATAAATATTTCGCGTCATAATCTAGGCAATATAACACCCAAGTGAACCCAGCGACACATATACTACCTTAAAAACCCTCCCACAAGTGTGCATGCGAGTCCGTGGGTTGACACGACTGGAGATCACCGGTGTCATAGAAGAAAAATCAAAAAATACTAAAACAGGAGCATGCACGTGTCAAACAACAAACACCATCGTAGGCGAACCCCACAGGCGGATCAGTAGAAATGCAGTAAAGTGGGAGGGTTGTGATCCCTTGTTTTCGGATCATAGCCTTGCTGATAAAAGGAAGAAGAAGAATCAACAGGAAAATCATAGCACAACTCGATTCCTAGTTGTAATAATTTTTTTTCCAACAGACAGACGCTCTCTGTCGAGAAAAAATTGTTCCACCCAAATGTCAGAAACTAAATATTTTTAATTTCCATAAAAATGTCATGTTTGTTATTTTCGACTTCAATTATTCTTCTTCTTCCCTTTATCAGCGAGGCTATGATCCGAAAACAAGGGATCACAACCCTCCCACTTCACCGCAATTCTACTGATCCGCCTGTGGGGTTCGCCTATTTGACCTCAGAAAATATCGGCAGGCCTGCCGATTTTGGATCACTCGGTTACTGAGGCCAATGAAATGCCGATGTCGTCGCATTTGTCTTCAATTATTAGACGAATGAATTCTTCCACAGGAATATTATGCGAAAGTCTTTAGGTAGTAAAAATGTTTGGTCATTCGTCAAAAATATTAAAAAATGCTGTCTCGTCTTCCATCCCAACGCTCATTTACAATGACATTCCAGCTGTCAGCTCCTTAGACAAAGCTAATTTGCTTGCTGCTCACTTTGCAGCGAACTCCACCATGCCAGATAGTGCTTTGTCTCCGCCTGTACTTGAGAGCATCGAATTTTCCATGGGACAAGCCCACTTTCCGACTCGTACAGTTGCAGGAGTACTCAAAGGTCTTAACATACACAAATCCGCTGGTCCAGGTGGTATCTCCCCCATAGTTCTGAAGAGGTGTTCTTTCAGGCTGGCAAAACCTCTTCGTAAGCTTTTCTGTCTGTCCTACTCTTCTGGGCTCTTTCCGAGTAGATGGAAAACAGCATTTGTCCAGCTGTCCCTAAAAAAGGCTGAATCTTCCTCCCCGTCCAACTACCGACCCATTGCACTAACGTCCCTTCTTTCCAAGGTCATGGAAACGCTGATAAATCGTCAGCTTATGAAATATCTTGATTCACGGAAACTCCTCAATGACCGGCAATATGGTTTTCGTAGCAACAGGTCCACTGGTGATTTGATGGCATATCTCACCGAGAAGTGGAACCAATCTCTCCATCACTTCAGCGAAACAAACATGGTTGCGCTCGATATTTCTAAGGCATTTGACAGAGTTTGGCATCAGGCTCTTTTGTCGAAAATGCGTGCATATGGCATCAATGAGTCTTTTCTTCAATAGATTAGAAATTACCTTTCGGGCCGTTCAATACAAGTTGTGTTTGACGGCTTCAAGTCTGCAATTCACCATATAAATGCTGGTGTTCCCCAGGGCTCAGTTTTGTCTCCAACTCTCTTCCTCATTTTTATAAATGTTGTCCGCAACATCTAATCCAATCCACTCCTTCGCTGATGATAGTACCCTCAGTTTTTCATATTCATTCCCTAACTCATGTCCCTGCTCTTCGGCCGTAGGAGAGGAACGTCAACGTATGTTAAACACATTAAATTCCGACCTGGACAGCATAACCAAATGGGGTTCAATCAATAGAGTGGATTTTAATGCATCCAAAACTCAATGCTGTCTTCTGTCTCTCAAGCGAAACCAAGACCCTCAACCATTATCTATGAAAGGTACTTGTATCGCTTAATCCGAAAGACTTGCCATTTTCGGTATGTGCATCAATAACCGTCTTCGATGGAACGATCACATATTCGAAGTCGCCAAAAATGCTGCAAAATGTTTAGGATTCCTTAAGCGGTGCAAAAAATATTTTACCCTGTCTGATCTGGCCTCCATTTATAAGGCATTCATCCGCCCACATCTGGTCTGGTGCACCCAAGACCGTTCTGCACATTCTAGATAGGGTACAGAACCGCGCGTTAAAACTTATAGGTGATAGAGATAAAGTGAACTCCATAGTCTCACTTGAACATCGTAGAAATGTCTCATGCCTTTCCCTATTTTACCGCTTTTTTTATAAAAAATGCTCCAGCGAAATAGCCAGTTGCATTCCTCCCCTTCAAAACTTCATCCGCAATACGCGTCATGCTTCGAATGCACATCAGTTCACCCTCAAGCCCAACTTCGGACGTACTGTCAAATATAGGGATTCGTTTATAAGCCGAACAACACGTTTGTGGAATGATCTACCAGCCTCTGTATTTCCTAATCATTACAACCTTCAAACATTTAAAGCCAACGTAAACCGGCATCTCCTTCGTTCCTCTCCCCCGTTTTCCTATCCGCCCGCATTAATAATACCTTCGGCGCGCGCGTATTATAAAAAAAAAAATTCCTGTACTTCTTACTCCTCCTTACTTACTTTCTTACTTAGATGGCGCTACGGTCCGGGGTGGACCTGGGCCTCAACCAACAAACCTCTCCAGCCAGCACGGTTACGAGCCAGCTGCCTCCAGTTGCGCACGCCAAGTTGGTTGAGGTCCCCCTCCACTTGTTTGCGCCACCTACCGCGAGGTCGTCCTTTACTGCGTCGTCCAGCCGGGGTGGATTCGAAAACTTTCTTAGCGGGAACGTTGGGCTCCATCCGCTCTAAATGACCCAGCCATCTTAGTCGCTGTATGTGAACTCTTCTGGCTAAGTCGATGTCCTTGTACAGGCGTATAGTTCGGCATTGTACCTTCTCCTCCACTCACCGTCTATGCAGACGGGACCAAAAATCGCTCGAAAAACTTTTCTCTCGAAATAACCAAGGGCATCCTCATCCGGTTTTGTCAAAGCCTATGCCTCTGCGCCATACAGCAGGACTGGGATGATTAATGTCTTATAGAGAGTAACCTTAGTAGTTCGAGATAGGGCTTTGCTACTCAATTGCCGTTTTAGCCCATAGAAACAACGATTGGCAAGATTAATTCTTCGTGTGATCTCCCTACTGATGTCATTTGCGGAGTTCACCATAGAGCCTAGGTAGACAAAATCCTTTACTACCTCAAAATTATATCTGTCTATTGTGGCGTTCTGTCCAAGACGCCGATGTTGGGTGACGTTTTTTGTAGACAGCATATATTTTGTTTTGCTAGACCGCTAGACCCATCTTTGCTCCCTCGATCTCAATACTCGTAAATGCCCCATTGACGGCCCGCTGAATTCTTCCGATTATGTCAATGTCATCGGCATAAGCGAGTAGTTGTACAGACTTGTAAAAGATTGTACTCCGGTGTACTATGTTAAAGAGATCGCATGATAGCACATCACCTTGTCTAAGACCTTTCCTGACATCGAACGGTTCGGTGATGTTCTTACCGACTTTGATGGAGCAGCGAGAGTTCTCCATCGTCATTCTGCACAAACGGACGAGCTTGGCAGGGATGCCAAGACTAGACATGGCTCTGTATAACTCGTCTCTATACACGCTATCATCGGCAACTTTGAAATCGATGAAAAGGTGGTGTGTATCGATTTTATATTCATGGGTTTTTTCCAAGATCTGCCGTAATGTGAAAATTTGGTCAATGGTGGTCCTTCCCGGCCTGAAACCGCACTGATAAGGACCTATCAGGTTATTGACGATCGGTTTTAGGCGTTCACATAATACGGCAGACAGGATCTTATATGCGATGTTAAGGAGACTTATACCTCTGTAATTGGCGCAGTTCAGAGGGTCTCCTTTCTTAATCCTCCTCCTTACACCAAAACGAAGTTTATGCCAGTGTCTTGACATCTAAAGAGAAGAGGAACCATTTCATACCATTACATATATGTTCGAGAGCAATCTCACAAGCAAAGACACTGCGCCGGATCTATCATACTGCATGCCTATAACTTTTTTACGATTTCTTAGACCCATAGCGAAATAGAAACGTGGTAGGAAATGCACTATTTTCAATGCCCCAGGGTCATTTTCAAGTTTTTTGTTAAATAAAAAGAAAAGTAATGATTGAATTTTTTTTATTTCGAGAGCCAACATTGATAAAATGAAATAAAAAACAAAAAAATACTACTACTCTTTTTTAGTTCTTATGCTTATCTATTTAAACTCAAATAACGAATTTGATTAGATTTGATTAGGATAAATGAAACAATTTTTGGTTTAGAAAATGAAATCTTACTTGTCTGTAGGATACTGTCCTATATACATAGCTTCATTGCAATAAACTCACCTTTGTCCTTTAACATGTTTAAACAGACTACAACACTGTATTCGATATGCAATATAAACAAGAGCGGTAGGTTGCGGCAGCTGAAATTAATTTCTATCGTTTACTTAGAGTCTAAAGACGATTGTTTGCTTAGCACAACTTGGCGTACGTTGGCGCAAACTAGTTATACATTTTTGAGCTGAAAAAACGCCATTACTATATGAGTAACTACAAAAACTCTAAAACTCATTGAGAAAATGGAAAAATGTGGTTTATGCGGAAACCTTCGGAATGTGTTAGTATACATACGACTATACAGGGTGGGCCAACTACAAGTTTCTTTTTAAAAATGCAATAGAATGAACGAAATGAAGTTTCGTCCATTTATTATGGCTTTATTAGTAAGAGCAAACATTCCCATTAATTATGGAACACAACGTCGTTCAAGTGGCTGTCTCGGCTGGCCTCGCAGTAGCGCATTCTATCACTCCAATTTTCCAAGACCTTGTTGATGGCTTCGGGCTGTAGCTCACGGATTGCTTGGATGATATTGGCCTTAAGTGCTTGAATCGTTTCCAGATTGTTGGCATAACTTCGGTCCTTCACGGTTCCCCACAAAAAAAAAAGTCCAAAGGGGTCAAATCGCAGCTCCGAGGTGGCCAATTGACATCGCCAAGACGGCTGATAACACGATTTGGGAATTTGATGCGCAAAAGACCGATTGTGGCATGGCGCGCCATCCTGCATGAACCAGAGGTCGTCCAAATTCATGTCTTCAATTTCAGTAAAAAAAAAAAGTCGTTAACATAGCTCTGTAACGCCCACCGTTGACCGAAACGCTGTTCCCAGCCTCATTTTCGAAGAAAAATGGTCCACTGATGCCACCACTCCACAATCCGCACCAAACTGTCACTCTATATGGATGCATTGGCTTCTCGACAATAACGTGCGGGTTTTCCGAGCCCCAGATGCGGCAATTTTGTTTGTTTACGTAGCCGCCGAGATGAAAATGTGCTTCGCCAGAAAAGATAATTTGACTTCTTTTCAAAAAACGCACTGTTTGGGCTACACAACACTCACTTTGGAAATAAGTTTTCAATATTTCCCAATGTTGTTCCAGCGTAAAGCGACTCATTTCGTTCCGCGGAGATATGATACTGACTTTCTGTCAAGGTTTCGAGCGGGAAACAGCTCTCAGTGTCAAAATAACCTATGATTTAAAAAGAAATCACTAGATGGCCCACCCGTTATAAGCTAGGAAAATATAATCAGATTGATTTTTTCTGACTCTCAAACCACTGTGCGCGATGGCGCAGTGATTAGTGTGTCGGATCACTGCGCGTGAGGTTCCATGACCGAATCCCAGAAAACACCAACAAGTTTTTTCACGGTCCCACCTCTCGCGAACGTCTGACAGACATTCGAGAGTATTGTTGTCAAGAAAAAGCGTCTCAGAAACAAAATTGCCCTTCAATTGCGGCACAAAACTGTAGTCCCCTTCCATTCGTGCAAAAAATAAAACTCAACCAACACGAATTGTTGCGAGAAGTTAGGCTTGGGCACTTAATGAACTGTTGCGCCAAATTGCGAAAAATAGTGATTTCTGATATTTTTGTTACATTTAGGGTAGAAAATCAAACCACAACAACGGAACCATTCATCTGTCTGGGCGAAATTATGATTATTAAGTGGGAAGTACACGATACAACTGTTGTCCCAACGGTTTGACAGCTGTGGTGATGTATAAGATAATTGAATCGTGTGTATCCCCACAACCGACCGATGTACCGATATCGTATGGTCGCATGGTCTTGACTGCAAAACCGCTGTCACATGCACAGATTGTATGGAAATTATATGGTTTGTAAGTGTAAAATGATTAAATAAAATATCTAGTTGTACGTAAATCGTACGCAGATTGTGTAATGTGCATGCTGCATACAACAGTTGGTCCGATGTCGGTACAAGTCGGTACTACCGTTATATCGTGCATTTCCCACTTTATAATTTGTGCTGTTTACTCTTACGTTTAGCAAGCATCTACATAAATCTTACTTATATCCTGTATCGCCTTGTGGGTCCTATGGCCTCTACTTACGCCTACGCGCCATCGTGTACGGTTTCTGGCTGTCTGAACTCTCCCCAACTTTTCCCCAACTGCCATGCCTCCTTCTCGTTCTCGACTGTTCTGCGCCATGTTCTCCTCGGATAGTCAGGTCTTCTGCTATCTTGAGTTAAAGGATTCCATTGCATAGCATGGTTCGCTATGGAACTGTCACCCTTTCCGAACGTGTGACCAATCCACTGCCACTTCCGTCATTGGATGGTTGTGCTTATTGCTGCCTGGCCCATTCTCTCATAAAGGTGTTCGTTAGAGGTACGATTGGGCCAGAAAATCCTTAAGATATTGAGCAGGCACCTATTAACGAACATTTGCAGCTTTCTGGTGATAGTAGTGGCCACTCTCCCCGTGCTGCATCCATATAACAGCACGGATTCAACCTTGGAGCGGAATAGTCTTATCTTGGTGTTCAAACTGATTGCATTGCTTCGCCATATTTTGGACAACATCCCGAACGCGGACTTTGCTTTGGCGATCCTGTTGGGTATATCCAATTCGATTCCACCATCGGTCGAGACAATACTCCCAAGATACTGGAAATCCTTTACCCTCTTTACCGGATGTCCAGCAATGCATATTTGAGCCGATGAGTTAGTTCCAAGGCTGATAATTTTAGTTTTTGCCGTATTCATTTTCAGCCCGACCACGCCTGCCTCCCTCTCCATATCTACTGCCATTTGATGGAGGTCCATAATTCTGTGGGAGAGTAAGCATACATCGTCAGCGTAGCCAAGATGTTTCAGTTGAGATGTAAGAGTCCATCGAATTCAACTGCATAGTTGCCGTTATCGAATCTTTAAATACTGCGAGTGCTAAGCAGAGTTTTTTCTTAAACGTATTACGAGTGTACATACACGTTTATGCAATGTTTCTGTGTTTTGAATAACAAAATATATTTAATGAAATATTATAATACAAATAACTTTAGAAACAGATTCAGAAATCCTGTCCAAAATTAACAAATTGTTCTTCTAAATACACTACATATTTGAATTTCCTTCCCATCTGTACATAATTGCTTCTGAAATTCGGAGTTTCTTCCTCAGATAGTGATTTGGAGGAAACAAATACGATACTTCTTTTGAATTCGCAACGAACGAACATTTTCTTTCGGAGAATTCAATATTCAAATAGGTATGAAGTTGGCTGATGGCAGTAGGCAGATGTCAATTAACTAAACTAGTTCCCTGAACTACGAGAGCTGTCACAGTGTCTGTCAGTTGTAAGCGGTGCAAGTGTTTGGTTTATTCCTAATACAAATATGAAGTAAAAATGCAAAACTCCCGCGAAACATACGAAATTAGTAAAATTTGTCGTTGTTGCCTGAAAACCGTGGGTGAGATGAAGCCACTGTACGGGTTTTCTTTGGACGAGATGCTGCGCTCCGTCGCCAATCTACGGGTTTGTTGAGGATTATCAAAGAAGTTGACCAAAAACTCACCAGTTTCAATAGGTGGAACCTAGTGATGGCCTTCCTGAGCTTCTCTGCTTCCAGTGTGTACTGCAGTTGAGCCGAGCCTTTCGTTTCAGAGAGCAATGTCGCAAGTCGAGCACAATAATCCAAGAATACATCAGGAACGCTCAAAACATCCCAAAGGACCTAATCGAAGATACAATTGAAACCATTACCGATCCGGGATTGTTCGAAAATTCTACTATGGTGGACGATGAGGTTGATCATGACAGTAGTTCGGTAGTCCAAGAGTGTGGCGAGTTGGACACCACACTAGATACGGAGGAGTTTTTGCAGACCACCGAACACACGGAATATGTGAGTACGACCACTTATATCCTGCATCATTTTGTTGGTTCTGAGGACTTCGCGCCGTCTCGTACAATTGCTGGCAATATGGTTCAGCTTCAGTTTTCTGCGCCAAGTATTCCTTTGTCGACCCGCTGCATTAAGCCCGTTTTAGATGATCAGTTCAGTTTCGGTTAAACTGATGTGTAAATGCAAAAACTTAAGACTTAACTGAAACTTAGGAATTCCCATCAGTTTTCAGTTCAGTTGTCACTTAAACTGATGTGTAAATAAGTTTCAGTTCTCTACTCTAGCTACAGAAAGCTGCGGTTTTTGAATTTCTGGACGTTTCTGGCCAAACATTGTGATCATTTAGTGGATCATTATTTATTGGCGCGTGCCTTTGTTTGTGGAAAAAAGTGATTCTTTTCATCACAATACGTTAAAGAAACTACAAAGGACAAAGTCAATGCAAAAATTAACATTATTCGTTCTGCAAACAACAAAGACCTAAAATAAAGTAAATAGCACAAACAAAAGAGGAATAGGGACGGATGAAGTGTACGTATCAAATCTATGGTGTACTTTGCTATATTCATTCCTGAGTGATTAATAACAGACTCGTGCAAGTCAATCTACAGTAGACAGCAATTCATTGAAAGTACGTGCAACAGTGATCGTCTTTTTTAATACCAATCCCTGCTTCATTTGCTTCTTTTCTTTTTAGGGTTCTTTAGCGACAAAACTATAGCTATTGCAATAAGGCTTTCTTCGTCCATTACGTATGTTTTCTTAAAACCCTGTTTAGACGTTAACTCTCCAGTTGGCAGTCGTATCGTGTGTACACACTAGTGCTCAGTCCTGCACTACTTGTCAAAGTTTAGGGGTGGAATAAGTGAATTGAAATAATTCTCATCCAAATGTGTTCATATCATCCCTCGATCCTCACTACCCCACGATCGAACTAATAATGATAAAATGGAAGAGAATGCAACATTTCGGGTGTGGAATATGACTTTCTTCTCGATTTTTATATTTTCTTCATGACTGTCCCCATCTCTTTACCCATCACTCTTCTCACCGAAAACCTTTTTCTTAGCACGCTCAAGGGATCTAAATAGGGTTCACGTTCGACCACTGTTCAAGAATAAAATGAGAGCTCAACTGAATACTGAGCTGACATTTAAATGGATTGCCCTTTTGAACTGAACTGAAACTGAAAATGATCATCTAAAAGGGGCTTTAGATTGTATTACTTGTGTACTTTGCTATGGAATTGATGCATTTCCTCGTAGTTGGGTCTATAAACATCTGACCTATTGGGAAAAGGTGGTAAAGGTGTTCATTTGAAATACAGCTTGGCCAGATATCTTTTTCATGATAGTGGTTCCATTTCACGTACTGTATCCATACAACAGCACAGGCTCAACATCGGAGCGGAATAGGTTTTCAATATAATTGCATTGTTTCGCCATATTTTTTGACTAACACTCAGAAAACAGCCTGCTTTAACGAATCGGCTTACAACGCTCTTCGGTCTCAGCCTTAGCTGAAACAGTACTTCCAAGGTATTGGGAACTACTCTCTTAACCAGTCGTCTGGTTGGTTGGTTGAGGTGGCGGTTCATTAAAGAACCCAATTAGCGCTATTACGCTATTTTGATACCACAAAACTCATCTACCCTAGATTGTATGATGAAGTATTCGATTGAAGAAGATGGATGTGCTAGTCCCATCCTGTCGAGTTTAGGTAAAGAATGAGGGCTGCAATCCTTTTCAGATATTTCTCCAAGGTCTTCGAAAAAGAGTTTGCCTACGGTACGCTATCTGGTTCTCGCTAGGGCCGGGTATCTGCAAAAGAAAGTGAAAAAGAGATTCTCTCATTAGCATCTCTGCATCTATGGCGGAAGATGTTATGGGCAATGCCAAGCTTGGATGCATGGTCACCTATCGTCCAATGGCCTGTACTGATGGCTACAATGATAGCAAATGATGGCAATATCTAGTCTTGATCTGCTAAGTAGTTCGTTTGATTTAGATTTGTTATAGCTAGACCAATATATTTCATTGTGGGCGTCGGACTCCGCCAGGGGTGCGTTTTGTCACCTCTCCTCTTCATTGTATATATGGATTGGATGTTGCAGCACAGCCGTGGCGGAGAATGTTCCAAAGTGGGAGACCTAAGGATTAGTCATCTGCTCTTTGCGGATGATTTGGTCATCCTTGGGTTCTCTCAAACCGAACTTGAGCGCGCACTCGAAAGGTTTGTAGCCGTTTGTGATGATGCTGGAATGAAGATCAACGTGAACAAGTCAGAAGTAATGTTCGTTTCCAAAAAGCCAATTCAGTGCACTCTGCATGTTAGTGGAGTTCCACTGAAGCAGGTGGATAAGTTTAAGTACCTCGGGGTGTTATTCACGAGTGATGGGAAGAGCAATGCCGAGTTATCCTGTAGAATTGGTCAGGCTAGATCAATTTTGAGAGAGCTTGGCCAATCTGTTATAAGGAAGGCCGAACTTAGTGTTCAAGCTAAGCTATCGGTTTTTAACTCGGTGTATGTTGCAACTCTCACCTATGGTCGTGAAATTTGGGTAGTGACCGAAAGAATAAGATCGCGGATACAAGCTGCCGAAATGAGGTTCCTTCGCGGTGTTGCTGGAATAGCTCGTAGGGATCGAGTGCGCAACACCAGAGTACGTGAGGCGCTCAATGTTGCGCAGCTACTTCTCCGAACGGAACGATCTATGCTTCGATGATTTGGTCACGTAATGCGTATGCCCACAGACCGGCCATCAGGTAGGCGACCCAGCGGTAGGCCTAGAAATAGATGGTTGGACCAAGTCCGACAGCTCTCCTGGAGCCGTCTAGGGTTTTCTTCTGATGAGTTGGAGTCAATGGCGGAGGATCGAGAAGGATGGAGAATCCACCTGAGCATCCTACCCCCGCGACCCTCATGAAGGATTAGCGGGCCATTTGAAAATGTATGAATGTATGTATAGCTAGGCCATGTCTTCTTAGATATAGCGCGGCTAGAATGCGTTTTCCACCCGTGGGTAGCTAGCTTTAAGAAGTGATTGTATATGTTACTCTTGACGACTCCCAGCGGAATATCAACTCTTTCTACCAGAGAGTCGCTAAAGGCTGACCATTGTCTGGCCAGATCGTCCGCTCACTCGTTTCCCTCAAAGTTACTGTGCCTAGGGACCCAGATGATGGTGATTTTTAAGTGAGTGCCAGTCGTCTAGTAAAGTAAATTCAAGTGAAATTGTTTTTCTCATGGCTGAGTATTTTCGTTTTTAATGTATTCATTTTCGGCCCCAGAACATTTGCCTCTTACCATGTTTGATGTTAATTGGTGGAGCTCCACAACCTTGTGAGGGAGTAGGTACACATCGTTGGCATAGTCTAAGTTTTTAAAGTTAAATGTAGATGTTCATCGAATTCTTTCGTTTCCCGTCAACAAATTGAAGCACATCACTAATCGCCAGTTTAACTGTATTTAAAATCTCGAATTCTTCTGACATCTTACTTCTATGCTGGACGTAACTACGATTGGTGCTCTATAAAATTTAGATACCGGGCTTGGGTTTCAATAAGCAATTTCCTGAGTCTTACATAGTCAGCTTTCTCCGATGGCTTCATCCTCTAAAAAAATGTCACAATGTAGCAGCTATCTTCGACCCTAACACAGACTTCATAACCAGAAAACAGCAGATGTATTAAAACAGAGCTTCTAGTGCTTATTAAAGTTTCAAACAACGAAAATTAATAAATACGCAATTCCGAAATTATTGCATTTCTAACTCTCCGTAAACTTCTCTAGCTCTACATTCAACCAATTCCAAAAAAAGGTTTAGTCAAGGGCGTACAACGGGCATACAAGACGTTCCGCGACGAAACGTTAGACCCACAACCTACACACTCGCGGAATCTGAAGCAATATCGATGGATATTTCGAAAGCCTTTCCATCGAGTTGGTATTCCACTCTAACCCTTCAGCGTAGGCTAAAACTAGATTCAGAATTTATTTTTTAATCGTTCTATTCGTAACGTGCTTAACAGAATCAAATCTAACACTTCTACACTCGATGTTCCCCGAAGTTCTGCGTTTACGCCAACTCTCTTACGCCTCTTTTTTCTTTTTATTAGTGACCTTTTATCGATTACAAATAATCCAATTCACAGCTTTGCAGATGACAGTATTCTTGATTACTCACTTGCTTTTGATTCCATAGCTGGATCTCGAATGGAATCCACTACAACTCATCGTAGAAAACATGATAGGTTTATTACATCATTTTCTGAGGTTAAATAGGCGAACCACACAGGCGGATCAGTAGAAATGCAATGAAGTGGGAGGGTTATGATCTCTTGGTTTCGGATCATAATCTCGCCGAAATGGGAAAAAGAAGAAGAAGATTAAGATCATCCAAGAAAGATCACCGCCACTGTCATCTTTATTCTGCCTCGCAACTCGGTTGAAGTGTACGAGAATGGTACAGGGACTTATATAGGTCATTGACTTACTTTCTGGGCCTCAACCAACAAACCTCTCCAGCCAGCCTGGTTACGAGCCAGCTGCCTCCAGTTGCGCACGCCAAGTTGGTTGAGGCCCCCTTCAACTTATTTGCGCTACCTACCATGAGGTCGTCCTCTACTGCGCTGTCCATTCGATTGGATTCGAAACTTTCCGGTCTGGAACGTTGGGCTCCATTTACTCTACCCGACCCAACCATCTTTGTCGCTATATGTGAACTCTTCTGGGTAAGTCGATGTTCTTGTATAGGCCGTATAATTTGACATTCACTCAATTGCCTTTTTCGCCCATAAAAACACCGATTGGCAAGAGTAATTCTTTGTTTGATTCCCCCTGATGTCATTTGAGGAGCTCACCATAGAGCCTAGATAGACAAAATATACCATCAAAGTTTTTCCAACCATTGCACCAACGAGCTCTCACGACAATCGGTTCTACGTACGTACGTACGCCCCGGAGCGACTCGAGGGCAATACCTCGACCAAGGATCGTGAACCTCAGCTACACAGCTGCTACAAGAACAACAACAACAAACTCCTTTGCTACCTCCAAATGTTATCTTCTGTCCAAGACGCCGATGTTAGGTGTCCTTTTTTTGCAGACAGCATATATTATATTTTTTTTTGCTTTCATTGATCGCTAAACCTATCGTCGCTGTCTCGATCTCTACTCGCAAATGCCCCACTGACGGCCCGTTGAATTTTTTCGACTATGTTAATGTCATCGGCGAAAGGGAGTAATTGTACAGACTTGTGAAAGATTATAACTCCGGTGTTGGCTTGTGATTTCCATACAATTCTTTCAAGTATTATGTTAAAGAGATCGCATGATAGCGCATCAAGGGCTTTCTTGACATACAACGGTTCGGTGATGTTCTTTCCGACTTTGATGGAGCAGCAAGAGTTCTCCATCGTCTTCTTCTTCTTCTTCTTCCTTTTATCAGCGAGGCTATGATCCGAAAACAAGGGATCACAACCCTCCCACTTCTCCGCATTTCTACTTATCCGCCTGTGCGGTTAGCCAAGAGTTCTCCATCGTCATCCTGCACAAACGGACAAGCTTGGCAGGGATACGGTGACTAGACTCTGTATAACTCGTCGTTATACGCTATCATAGGCAACTTTGAAATCGATGAAAAGATGATGCGTATCGATTTTATATTCACGGGTCATTTCCAAGATCTGCAGTAGTGTGAATATTTGGTCAATGGTGGAATTTCCCGGGATGAAACCGCATTGATAAGGACCTATCAACTTTTAGGCGTTCTCATAATACGACAGACACGATTTGATATGCGATGTTGAGAAGACTTATACCTCTGTAGTTGCCGCAGTTCAAAGGGTCTCCTTCTTCAGGATACAAATCGCAATATGACAAAGAAATTGAATTGAAGATTATAAATTTGTTTTTCAGAAGTTGATCTTAAAACTACGTTGGAACTTGTTTGGTACAGCAGCGTTTATAGCTGCCAACAACGAATA
This sequence comes from Brachypalpus laphriformis, assembly GCA_945910035.1. Classification (NCBI taxonomy): domain Eukaryota; kingdom Metazoa; phylum Arthropoda; class Insecta; order Diptera; family Syrphidae; genus Brachypalpus; species Brachypalpus laphriformis. The sequence continues at coordinate 109,684,647 of OX246753.1, read as the reverse complement.
GAAGTGACCACTCTAAACCCCGTTCTCGTTTTGCGAGGATTTCAAAATTTTTCAATTTTTTCATTTCATTTCAATTTTTAACACACTTATGGTTGTATTTAATGAGTACTATGTATGTTCACTGACCTTTACGGATCTTTATAATAAAATTAAATAAAATTCAATTTTCTAATGTTAACCTTTTTTAGTCAGATGTCACCCGCAAAAGCATTGAATTGAAATGTGGAATATGTAGTAAGCAATTTTCGGGTAGAAAAAAACTAGTGAGACATATGAAAACTCACGATGACAACAAGCCATACAAATGCTCAGAATGTGATAAAGCCTTTACAGAGAGATGCAACCTGAAGAAACACCTATATACACATACCGGCGAATTGAGAAACTCTACAAACAAACCGCACTTGTGTTCAATTTGTGGTAATACTTTGATGTTGTAACTATCGAGTAACTACGAACATTCAAATAATTTCACAGGAAATAGCTTCAAATATTCCAGTTCCCTATCCAAGCATATGAAGTTCCACACGGGTAAAAATCTTTTACACTGCCCCCATTGTCCAAAGTACTACGTAGAAAAGTCGGCTCTTGAAATTCACCTGAGATGTCATACAGGAGACAGCCCCCATGTCTGTCATCAGTGTGATCGACGATTCACACAAGCGTGCAATCTGCAAAAACATTTACGATCACATAGCGGGGAGCGACCATACAAATGTCCCATCTGCGAGCGGGCGTTTGTGGAACGTGATTACGTTACAATACATATGCAGACGCACAGTTCAGAAAAAAAAGCTCTCTGTAGTATATGTGGCAAACGCTTTGCTAATGCTAAAACGTTAGACTCTCACATGCGAATACACAGCGATAAGCGATCATATATCTGCGGATTTGAAAATTGCAATAAGACATTTACTCGACTAGATACTGCATTGGTTCACCGAAGGATACACTCTGGTGAGAAACCATACTCTTGTGATATCTGCAACCACTCGTTTACTACATCAACACAGCTTTCAAATCATTCGCGAACCCACACCGGTGAGAAACCATTTCCCTGTGAGTTTTGTCCAAAGAAATTTGCCAGCAAAAATAGTTTAACGGTAGGATTACTAAAAGAATACGTCGAATTTAATAATTATACATTTTGTATTGTAGTCTCATTCAAATAAGAATCACATGGATCTTCCTCATCAGCAAATGGAAAACTCCATCAACGAGCAAATATCATTACAGCAAGAAGTTCCTGATCATAATGGAGAAGCGATCACGGAGCAAATGTTTGAAGAGTCAGTGCTTTTATTTAAAATAAATGAGAACGGCGAATTGGTTCCAGACCAGTAATGTACTTTTTCCAACTATTTAACAGTAAACACATTCAGAAATTAAAAGCAATAATAATCGATCAATACAAATGTGATAAATACTAGATGTCCTTAGACGTTTGTAATTACATATGTATGTACGTATGTATGCATATATCAATAAAACAAAAAGTGCGGGCATGTAGACTATAAACACTTTTTTTAAGTAGATTTATGTTTTTCAACCAACACCCCGGTTCCCATTGTCGTTTTTAAATGTTCGTCGACTTTAATCACATTAGAAATCTGTCATCTTTTAAATGCAACTACGCAATGTTATTGTTTTCTATACAATTATGGCAACTCTGTTACGCTAAGCAATTTGAGAATACACCTGATGAATGAAACGACATTCTTATGGAAATGAAAAAGACAAAGGTAATCGAGGTGAATTTATACATTTTTTCAGATATTTGTCTAAAACGTACGTTTGTACATCACTCAATAGATCACACATACTTTAATGACTCATGTGGCAGACAAGTGATAATGTGGATCTTTAAAGCCCGTGCTGGTTTATTAGGGCTAAATGCAAACAAATTTTGGGAAGGAGAACGTAGAAACTGCACTTTATGTAATTTATATGAGGAAGAGAGTGTGATTCACTTCATTGGAAAATGATCAATTCCCCAGCCTATTCGACAAAGAGTTTTCGGTAAGGTGTTGCTGGATGAGGACGAGATCAACTAATATACTTAATGGAGAAATTGAAGGCAGCTGGATGACACTGCATAAGTACATTGTGGGTGCTTTTTTCTATCGAAAGAACCTAGTAGATGAGTATAACTCATAAATAAATATAAGATATGTAATTGTCAGTATTTTATTATATATTATGCACATTGATAATTACTCACACTTTCCAACAGACGACATTATTTTGTCAAGTTGTAATGTTTTGTAAATTTTTTTTTTTATGAAAATAAACAAACAATTTACTACTACTACTACTACTTCTTGTTTGGTACAGTCTTATACCTGCCAATAACGAATAGAACTGGCCACACTTATTCGCGTTGTCGTTTTACGAAGATATCAACAGTATCTAGAATATGAATACATCTCTGTTACGTCAAAAAAGAAATGGAAATCGAGATCATCTAACAAATAAAAAGGCAGGTAGAGAAGAAATATGCCAACTTTTCTTTTCTGAATTTAGTTTTACCCCTCGATAGTTGTCGTTTTTTTTTTTTTTTTTTTTGTCATACGATTTCCAATTTTCGAAACTTTTTGACGCAGCAACATTACATTTGGCACATTCCGCGCAATCTACGCAAAAACTAGTTAGCTGAAGACCTAGACAACACTATCGAAAGCCTTTCAAAGTCGATAAAGTAAATCTAAATTCAACGCAAAGATCAGTAATAATCCGGAGGGTTTTCATGTAATCAAAACAGGATCCTGAAATCTATAGTCGAATAAAGATGTTGATTTGCCTAGCTATTATTTTGCCAACTCCAGGAAAAATGCAATCTGCGCTCCAGCTTTCGCCCTTCATTAGGTAATACTTAAGTTGCTGTATAATCATCCCATTTTTCTATTTTTGTTTAAAGTTTATTCAGTTGAAGTAATTCAAACAATGTCGTTGGTGAGGGTATGCCGGCAAATCAGGAGTGGAATCCTCTAAGGTGATAGTTGATAATCACACTTTTGACAGTCAAAATTGATGATCACACTTTGTTAGCTCTCCGTAAAACGATCGCAAAGTCACACAAAAATGATCGCAAAAATGTGATGATCACGCTGATGGTCACCTTAGAGAGAGCAAAAGGGATGATTGTGATCATCAACAATCAACTATCACCTTAGAGGATTCCACTTCAGTCCTGGCACTGTGTTCTTAAGTACTTTCATCACAATTATGAGCTCTATGTTTCTGCAAGTGTAGTTAATCCACTTATTGAGCTGATCCTTATCCGAGAACAGCATGAGTTTTTCAGTCGGTGTAGTTTGAAGCTTTGGTCACCTATCAGCTCCTTAATAATGCTTTAGATGGTTCTATTGTTGCACTTGTTTGCTGCTTCTTCGACTTCTGATACACCGTCGTTGATGCGAATACACTTGCTTACATTATTCTGCGTTTCTTCCTTCTTCATACAAACGGTGACTCGAGCTCACCCCTGCTGCAAATTTAAATTCGTGAAATACGTTAAAAATAAATAAATATTTGGCGCAACAGCTCTTAGTGCCTGGGCCTAACTTCGCGCAACCATTCGTGTTGTGTGCGATATATTTTTTCACACGAATGGTAGGGACCTAGAGTTTAGTGTCGTATCCAAAGGGCAATTTGTTTTGAAAAGCTTTCTCGTGACAAGAATACTCTCGGATGTTTACCAGATGTTCGCGAGAGGTGGGACCGTGGAAAAACTTGCTGGTGTTTTCTGGGATTCGAACATGGATTCTCATGCCCAGTGGTTCGACACACTAACCACTTGCGCCATGGCGCCCACAAGTTTTTCGACCTATTTCGAAGTCCCTGCAGATATCCGTGTGTTGCAGCATTTCAGTATACATCCCTTGCGGATCTCGTAGGGGATTTCTAAGGGACCTATTACCATCCGCGAATTGAACAAAAATTCCAGCTAATCTGACTATTGCTTATCATGTTCGAATCGCACAGCTCTCATTCAGTTTTCACAATACATACCAAGCTGCGAATGAATCGCCAAATACATTGATCAGAGCAGTACATTCGACCCGTGAATTCGCATAATACTCAAGTCGAGAGCGATTTTGCTTTGATTACAAAACAAATAAAACAAATATTTGGCGCAACAGCTCTTTAAAGTGCCAGGGCCCAGCTTCTCGCAACCACTCATGTTGTGTGCGTTATATTGTTTACACGAATGGAAGGGACCTACAGTTTTAATGCCGAATCCGAACTGTGGGACGGTGAAAAAACTGTTTTGGTGTTTTCTGGGATTCGAACTTGGAACCTCATGCGTAGTGATCCGACGTACTAACCACTTACGCCACGGCGCCCACTATGATTAGACCACGCTTATTTTGGACATCTGGAAGGCACCTTCTACATCGCCATAACAACCGGGCGTTGGAGTTTATCTTGTTGAATATTTTGTGTCCTGATAATGGTATCCTATCACGTTTGAACAGTGTTGTCGTTTCCAATTTGGCAGTGAAATCCACCACTAAATGACTATGTCATCATTTGGTGTTGTATTCTGAGCACCGATAAGTTCATTGTAGAAGTCATACTTACATATGTATAATAGTTGAATTCAGCAGCAGTCGCACACCAGATTCACGAACGCTTGCGGCTGGTTTTGCAAAGTAGACCAATCTAGTCTTCGCTTCGCTTAATTCCAAATATAAAACTCGTGCTCAATTTATGGGAATTTAGCGCCTTACTGCTTATCTAACGTATACTCGTCATCCTTATTCGATTTTCGATAGGTAAATGTTGTCAATGAAGTATCCATCTATTTCCCATGCATTCGCTGCCACTTCAAAGCTTAAATTGCTCGTTTAGACTGCAGGTTTCTGGCCCAGAACGATGCACAGATGTAAGTAAAAGAAATAAACACGACCTCCACACATTTGTACGAGTTAATCATAATACATACATAAAACATCGCCTGTTAAGCTATCAATGATATATCATATGCGAGTACGTATGCTAAAGCTTGGTTTCCTTTGAAATCCATTACGACATCTCAGTGCACACTCCGCCGACTACCACTTGCGATTAGAAACGATATGCTTGTTGACACCAATCAAATTTCGCAAAGGTTAACCCACTACCTTCCGCTGGCACTTATCACCCAACTGCCTTGCTTTTGATCACGTACGCAGTGACGTATAGAAAAACCAGTTCACAAATAGCTTACCATGACAAATTTATTAGCACTGTCGAGACTATTGTATCGGCTAGAACTAGCAAAAATATTGATCTAATAAACAACAAATAATTTTTTTTTTTCTTGTATATAATAGGCAAACGTTTCTTTTTCATTTATCTTTCTTTTGTTTTTGTTTTTATATGTACACGAACTCGTCTAGAGAAAACACACTCTTCAGCTTGACTCTATTTCGAAAATTATGCTAGGAATTGTAATTTTTGTTTGGATTTGCAATGCGCAGATAGTGTTAATCTAAATGAGAACTTAAGACAAAAGCAGATTATAATACCTTCTGCACGGGTGTGTAAATTAACCTAAGAGACCGAATGCGACGGCTCTTACTGAGGCATCTGGATACCTTGTTGGAAGCCAAGTGTCTGCTGTTGTTTCTTTAACTCATCCTGCATTTCCATTGCGAGTTTCTTGTACTTCTCTGCTTCCTGTTCATTTTTATCTGTTCCATCGCCCCGCGCGTACATCTGACTTAGATTGGCACAGGCGTACATATTCCTCAGCTCGCAGGCTTTGTAGGCAAAGTCGAACGCTTTCTTCATGTCCTTAAGAATGATGTAGTCGCCGGTTCCGGTTTTAGCCGGGCTATTGGGTACGTGCTCTTCGGCTTGTTTCTGTACGCCGGAGATGTGCATTCCTGATAGATAGAAGCAAGCTGTAGCATTGTTCATGTCGCAACTTTTAGTCAAGAACTCTAGACCCTACAGTGAATCAAATTTATACAGAAAAGGGTTTCCCGCGTATAGATAGAGGCAACCTACCTTCGGAACATTCCTTTCTACCTCCTTCGGCATGGAGCGCGAGACCAGCAGCAGACCGGAATGTAAACAAGAATCAGAGTCGTTCAGCTTGCAGCCTTTCTCGTAGTAGCTGTACGCCGCCTTGGGGTCGCCCTTGCTGCCACTCTTGCCCTTGCCCAAAAAGCTGTAATTGCCAAATTTGTAGCACGACTTTGCGTAACCATAGTCGTCGCAGGTAGATTTGTAAACCTTGGCCGCCTTCTCGAAATCCTTCTTGATTCCCTCCAAATAGTCGCCCAGGAGGTGACAAACTGTCGGAAAGGAAGATTTTCATTAATATCGGTCGGAATATGAGTCGATCCTTGAGCTCTTGCGAAACAGGTTCGGCGTTTGCTTCTCACTGTGTGCAAGACGGGGTTATGTTGTGAAAAAAAATGTACCTTCAGGCTTTTTCTCTGAATAGCAACCGAAGCGGTACTCGATTCCGAGCTTTTCTAGGTACTCCTTGACATCGGTTTCGCTTTTGAGGTCGTAAGCCATGGCAGGTGGACAGAATTATTTAAGAATTTATGAAATATGGGGCTCCGCCGTAAGCTGGAGCAATTTTTTTTTTTTTGACAAATCCACCACGAAGAGGGAAAAGAGACGTCAAAAAAGAAAATGACGGTTAGATGCTCCTTATTTGACAAACAGAGGGAGGCGCTGCCAATGTTTCCAAACTTCGCGCATAGAGGTTGTGTGCTAAAATTGAATAGCGACGGTTAGGTAGGCCACGATTTAATGCTATGTTTTCACGAAATCTAAAACCGAGATTTAGACCATGATTTAGCTAAATCTTCTTAAATCTTCACTAAATCCTGAAGATTTACAATACACACTGATGTATGTAAATCCCAACTAAAATCGAGATTTTTTATTTTTTTAGTAAGATGGATGGGCACAAATTCCATAAAACGAGCTCAATAAATGTTTCCACTTCGTGCTTTTCCATTTTGGCGGTAACGAATATTTCAAATTTGTTGCGCTACTGCTGAAGTCAGTTCAAAAATCCGCCAGAAAAGCATCGTATAGAAAACCATAACATACACAACAACAAAAATGTATGCATGCCATTTCTTCAAAAGACGTCAATTTCTCTGTCTGTGGCACTGTCAAACTTGTAGCGCTACAAAAGTTGAAAGTAACTGCCCGTCGCGCTGTCAAAGTTAAATACACACACATCCAATACTGCGAACAATGTGATGCTGAAGCTTGTCGCTGAAATAGAAGTGGAATTATCTTCAGCTTCACTGTAGCGCGCTTTTTTGACATTTCCATACAAAACAAAAAAATAAAAGATGCGGCACATCAGTAAATAGAGAAATCAAGTAAAAGGGAACAATATTCTATCTGATTTGAGTAATCCTCACTAAAAAAAACACACAAAAAAATCCAAGGTGTGGAAAAAAAAATTCCGAAGCATTTGGATTACCAACAACAAACACCCGTGCAGCGCTTTACCATTGTGTTCGTACTCAGCTTCATCAGTGCGCGATTTTTTGACAGAGCTACAGGCGTATAGCTTCAGCTTCATTATTGTGTTCGGCCAGTAAGTCAACTCGTACTACAGCTACCCATTGTGTTCGCAGCATTTTGTTTGCGTGTCTTCTACTTTTGACAGCTCGTACTACTACTAAAGTGGGAAATACACGATACAACCGTCGTACCGACTTGTGTTGTACCAACATCGGCCCAACTTTTGTATGCAGCAAACACATTATACAATCTGCGTAAGATTTACCTATAACCAGGCATTTTATTCAGTCATTTTACAGTTACACACCATATAATTTCCATACAATCTGTGCACGGGACAGCGGTTGTACAGTCAAGACCATGGGACCATATGTTATCGGTACAATGGTCGGTTGTGTGGATACACATGATACAATTATCGCATACAACACTAAAGCTATCAAACCGTTGGTACAACAGTTGTACCGTGTATTTTCCACTTAATGCTACTGCTACTACTACACCATTGTATTCAGCCAGTTATTGGGGGGGATTGATCACATCACATAAATGTGAATCTTTTTCCGCTAAATCACGTATTTATTTTTGGAGGAAATCCGCTAAATCTTTGTTTTATTTTTGGCTGAAATACAGCATTTAACTGTTTAAGAAGTAGTAGATCTGGTTTTGAGAGCTCCGGTCGCTCGGGATTCGCTCTGAAGTCAACTTAGATTAAGAAAAGTTGAGCTGTCAAAACGTCATAGTAATGATTATAATTTTGTTTGCATATGGCAATAATCTAGCCTCGAATTACGTTAAAATTAGTAATAATCTTCTTCTTCTTATTGTTCCACTCCATTCCGAAAGTTGGAAATCATTGATGCTGTTTGCTTGCTCATCGCTCCTCTAAATATGTCTACTGTTTAAAGATTGAGCTTTTTTTTTTTTTAAGTTTGACAACCATGTTGATCTCTGTCATCCGAGGCTCTTTCTTCCTTCAAACTTTCCTTATCGAATTAGTTGAAGAAGTTGGTATTTATTGTTTCTCATTATGTGTCCTAAATATTCGAGTTTTCTTAGAATTACTTCCCTTTTTGTTCTTACTCATCTTCAAATTTCTTCATTTATAATCCTGTCGACCCAAGAGATCTGTAAGATTCTTCTGTATGCCTACATTTCGAAGACTTCAATTTACCTTATTATTGTGGCAAATGTGGCACGTAACAAATCTTATTTTTAGATTTATTTCTATTTGTTAGCACTTTCTCTATTTCCCGCTGCCGAAGTGTTTTTTGCTCGTCTCCATTATAATTTCTTTTATCTCTGATTACGTTGAATTGATACTTTCTTCGACTATTCGGTTTATGTATAATGGATTACGGAAACCTGTCTCTCTTTAAGCTCTCACTGGGTTACCGTGTATGCATGACAAACCACCACAAATCAGAGAGCAATACCCGTAGGTTTACCGTTTCCTGATTTAAAAACCACATAGTTTGTTGAACGAAATAAAGATAACTGTGTACAAAGTGGACAGCACCTCGATTTTGGTAAAATTTTAGTTTTATATAAATTATAAACCACCAGAAACAAAATATCACTAAAAGCACATAAAAATTGCAAATTATAAAGCACAAAAAGTGAAAGATGTTTTAACTGCATTTTAACAGTTTTGCCAGAAAAATGAGAAAATGAAAAAAAAAAAAAAGTGTCAACACTCATACTCCAATTCATTTATTGGTTCTTGAAGCACAAAATCCCAAAGTTCTTTGACAAAATCCATAGAAAAAGCTGCAACAATTTCCTTTGACTTATGTCGCTTCCGGAACCATTAATTTTTTTACGTTGTAGGGAACTTACCCCGACGGCACATCCCCCAACCTGGAGGGCCAGTTCCTTTAGTTATACCCCTAGGATGAGGGGGCGGTTATACCGAAACAACCAAAAGCCTCGGATAAGGACGACTCAAACGGTGACAACCCCAGCAAACGAAATAAGGACAACGACCTTCGAATCTGTACGTGGAATGTTCTATCCCTTTACAGATACGTGCAGCCGAACAATTAACAGAGGACTGCTATAAAGCAGATATAACTGCCATCCAGGAAGTGCGACGGGATGGGCCGGGCAAAAAGAGGATGAAAAACTGTGACATATACTACAGTGATTGCTACAGAGTCAACATGCAGCGCTTATTCGAATGCGGATTTGTTATCCGGATTATGACTATCCGGATCAAGGCTAAATTCGCTAACATAAGCCTAATATGTATTCATGCCCCCACGGAAAAAAAGGACCCTGTCACCAAAGTTTTTCTACGAGCTCCTCGACAAAACATACGAGAAATGTCCTAAACACAACGTTAAAATCTTATTGGGCGATTTTAACGCCAAAATAGAAAGGAGGACGTCTTTGGTAGGGCAGTCGGAAAGCATAGCTTACAGGACACCAGGTCTGATAACGGACTAAGGCTAATTGATTTCGCTGTGGAGCGAAATGTCACCATAGCAAGCACATGGTTTCCTCATCTCAATATTCATAAGCAGACATGGCGTTCCAATGATCATATAACGATCAGTGCTGTCGTTTTCCAATTTCAAATAGGAGCCCATTTGCAGATTTTGGGGAGCCATTTTCGTGAAAGACGAGTCACCCATTGGATTGTATGAGTAAGGTTCCCAAACAAATTCAGTCGTAACCTCACTTAAAAATGAAAAAGATATCGATTACGAAAGGAAAACCGCACATTTTTTTGTTAACAAAATATGTCTATTCGCGTACACAATCTAAAGCGCTCTAAAGTGCTCGAAGCGTATTCTGGTATTGAGCGAACATGACAAATAAAGAGGAAAATTAAGAAGTAACGAGTAGCGAGTATTTCCTCTATGTGCTTGAATGTTTTCGAACAATTCTGCCGGCACGAACGTACAAACTGTCAAGTGGAATCAGCTAATTGCTAAATGAGTCGAAGAGTTTTTGATTCCATTTCAAATAGTCAATAGACATAAAAAATGGATGCACAGTATCTTGAAAAAAATGATGTGATGTATGAATGTTCTCCCAAAACAATTCTTTTTAACTTAAGGAAAGGAAAAAAACGACGAGACGAGCACCACAGGCGGATCATAACTTCGGCGAAATATGAGGAAGAAGACAGTTGGCTCGAAATGGCTCGCCTTTCATTCGAGTAATTTGCTTAGATTTTTCGCTCGCTGAGAGTTTTTACTCTCATGATGTCATATTTGACAACTGATTAGTTTTTGGCTTGGAAAGTACGTGAACCGACCTAACGACCTTCATTAAAAAAAAAAAAACTTCATAATGAAATAGAGATGTGCAAATTATGTATGCAACGAAAATTCGCTATGAAATTGTAATAGAATGCAAACATTGTTTAGCAGAAGTTTTAAAATGTACCTTATTATTTCTGTTCTTTGCAAATTTAACTTTAAAATTTGGGGAGCCTTTTTGATTTATGGGGAGCCCAGTACTCAGCAAAGGACCCAAAAGCTCCTAAAGGTGCCCTTCCGACAGCGCTGATTGATGGCGGCCACATAATCACTTTGCTCCCGACTATGTGGCAAGCTGGTTTTGGGGGTGCGTTTACGAATTTTAGGAAAATTACAAGTGTAAGTCAGTGGTTTGGTTTTTATTTCAGTGGCAATTTTTCTAACTAAGTGCCATGAAAATAAGTACAGGCACCAGTGTTTAGCACCTCTATTACGGTTAGCGAATCGAACGTTCGACTCAAGTCGAACTGTCAGCGAATTGCTTCTGTCGGAGTATTGCTGTTAGCAAACATTTTCATTCGAATAAAGAATAAGTGCTGACAAAAGAAAAAACAATTAAATGCCATCTGTGAAGTGTATAAAGCAACAAAAGTAATTCGCCGGGAGGATCGACCTGAGTCGAACGTTCGATTCGCTAACCATAATAGGGGTGTAAAACAAAGCGCCCACATAAGGCCTGCACTGACTATCCTACTGAAACAGAGTATAGTCATATCTACTTTGGGCTGCGTTCAATCATAAATAGTAAAATTTATGGCCGCCTTTTGTTATCATTCCATTACACTTAATTTTGCTTATATGGAAGAAAGTGTTGAATATCTACCTGTACAGAACACGATAGTCGAAGCAGATTTTAAATTAAAACCAAAACAATTATCATTATTGTAACTTTCGACCATTTTCGTTTTATTTAATTTAAATAATAGTCTAATACAACGCATTACTTCCTTCTCAAATTGTATGAGTGTATGTTCCTTTTTTTCTGAAAGTTTGATTTTTTTCTCAACATTGCTTATGTTGCTGTTTTCTTTTCTTTTTTTTTTATTTATATATAACCTCTAAAATAAATTAAATATTAATTAAGTAAAATTGATTAAAGCTTCGTGGATCCATTTTTGGGCACTCTAACTAAAATAGCTTGCACTGTGATTATAATTCAATTTATTTGCAGGCTTATATTATATTTCCAATTAAAAAAAAAAAAAAAACCAAAACATTTCCTTTTATGGGAAAGAAGAGATAATTACAAATAAAAACAATAAGTCGGATAGTCTGTTCGATTCTCTAAACTCTAATATTCCTTTTAATTGATGTAGACTATACTTGTTATATACGACATTAAACTTTATCGTCTTAGCGTTGTTGAGTTATACAAAAATCGATTCTGTATGTTCAATTAAAAATGCATATATTAAAAACTTAAATATTTTCATACAACTTTAGTTGATTTAGTATTACTTTAAGAATTTGGTTTTTGTTTGTTTCACGTTCGCTGTACAATCTAATAGGTAAGACACGCTGCTAGTATAAATGCCAGTGTATATGGATACCATAATATGTATAACAAAGTTATATACCCCTGGCAGACAATGAACCTAGTGCACTTAGGTGAAACGTAGTTATTACGTTCTAGCATGGTATTGGTACAGTATAGAGCATAGTATTGCTATACTATGGCATTTATACTAGCAGCTGTTCACCAAGATGTAAAACTATGTATACATATTTAATTTAAATTATTTATATATATAATTTAGATTGAACTAGGAGAGGGGAGGGGCGTGAGGGGTTTTAAGTTCGTTTGCTGTAGATTTACTTGGGGATAACTTTCTGTAAAGCATCGGTGGATAGGGATTTTGGTCGTTCAATTGGTAAGCCAAGGATACGATCCCATACAAGGGAAGCTAAAACACCAAGAGCACGGGACACACCAAACAGAACGGTGTAATAGTTCATTTCCTTCATGCCATAGTATTGAAGGAGAACACCAGAGTGGGCATCTACATTTGGCCATGGGTTCTTGACCTTGCCGGTTTCAGTGAGAATTCCTGGCACAACCTTGTATACTTTCGACACCAACTGGAAGAGCTGATCGTTAGGCAGATGTTTGAGGGCGAACTCACGCTGGCAAGTATAGCGTGGATCTGTCTTACGAAGAACAGCGTGACCGTAGCCGGGTACAACCTAGAAACAAGTAAAAAAATTATTGCAAACAGGTTACTCTCAAATTGTATATTTACCTGTCCAGATTTCAAAGTCTTCCAGATGAAGTCCTTAAGTTCCTGCTCAGTTGGGTTCTTGCCAACTTGCTCTTGAAGTTTCAACAACCAAATGAGTACTTCTTGATTGGCCAAACCATGGAGTGGACCAGCCAAACCATTCATACCAGCAGCGAACGACAGGTAGGGATCGCTCAAGGCTGAACCTACCAAGTGCACAGTATGGGCTGATACATTGCCACCTTCGTGATCACTGAGAAAAAAGTACCAATTTTAGCAACGTTGCGTTCTGTTATGACATATCCTAGCAACTAACCTGTGAATGGTCAGGTAAAGACGCATAAGTTCAGTGAATTCGGGATTATCATAACCCAACATCTTTACAAAGTTGGCAGACCAATCCAAATTTGGGTCAATTGACTTGGAACCCTTTCCACCCTTATATGTGTTGCAGTAAATAGTAGCAGCAATGACTGGTAGTTTGGCAATCAAGTCCATGCTGTCCTCATAGACGTATTCCCAGTACTTAGTTTTGTGAACTCCCTAGACGATGACACACAAGAAATTAATTCAATATGTAAAGAATATTTTATTCTTATGCACTTACCTCTGAGTAAGCCTTAGCGAACTTGCTGTCATGATTTAAGGCAGTCACGGCAGCGGCAAATTGTGACATTGGGTGCAATGTCGCTGGAAAGTTGTTCAACATTGCAACAACGTGTTGAGGAAGAGCAGCACGATTGGCCCAATCGGCAGACAGACCTCGTACTTGGGCATCAGTTGGAACATCACCGGTGAGCAACAACCAGAAAAGACCCTCAGGCAGAGGTTCTGCACCGTCGGGAGCCTTGGGCAGGGCTTTCTGGCACTCAGGGATTGATAGGCCACGGAAGCGGATACCTTCTTCAGCATCCAAAACAGAGGTTTCGCACACTAAACCCATGATACCGCGCATACCGCCATACATCTATGGAACGGGAATATAAAACATTATAGAAAAAATATAGCTAAAAGCTTAATTAATTATAATAGAATAAATCTTAATCAGCTATATAATGCGCTAATAGTAAGAAAAAAACATACTTATAAAAACATTTGTTCCAACCAAAGTTATAATTCCAATGCATATAAATAAAGAAAAATAATTTACAAAATATGTATCTTCCTTGCATATATGACAATGTAGTACATCGATCTTGGAAAATTGATGGCTGAGTAATAAGCATAATGTTTTTCCGAAGAAAACACATCGATCGGGTTAAAGCGTTAGCTATGTACATTGTCATATGTACATATGTATATACAACGATAATATTTTTTCCATACCATACTTAAAACAATTATTACTAGTAGAACTTTGATAGACAGCATCAAACGTAAAAATCATTAAATTAGATAACGACTTTGAACTTTAAAAATCAATCTCAGCTAGAGACATTGATATAATTTTACTTTGTAATTCGTTTACTTTGTAGCCTATGTAAAATAAAATAAATTCTAGCGATTTCATTATGCCTAAGTGTATGTTAAGATAGTTAGGTTAGGTTAGGTAAGGTGGCTGTCCTGACAGGGTCAAGACACACTTAGACCACTTGGGTCCATTGTGATATCACGTAGAGCTGGGACCGGAGACTCACCGGTTACCGGGGGAACCTTAACCTTTCTCAGGAGGGTGTTGGGTGAGAATAAGTATGCCTGAAGTGGCTAGAGAGGGTGATTGACTCAATCAACCCTAAGTCGGTGTGTACCGGGAAGGTATAGTGTACAAACAAGTATTGGAGGTGACTGATTCAATCGAACCCCCAGTACTGTTTTGTCAGTTGTATTGGGAACCGTGTAGGTGTAGAGATGCATACGCGTAAAAGAGTGACTGATTCAATCGAACTCTAAGTACTGCTATGCAGGGTGTTGACTATGTGGGGTGACTGTTTCAATCAAGCCCTACATACCTAGGTGGGCCGTACAGGTGTAGAGATGCATAAGCGCCATAGAGTGACTGATTCAATCAAACTCTAGGAGCTGCTGTGCATGAGGTCTTGACTAGGTAGGGTGACTGTATCAGTCAAACCCATACCTAGGTGGACCGCGGAAATAGTGGAGTGCATAATACAAGGCGAGGTGACTGATACAATCAACCTAGCACTGTTATGCTGTCGAACTATGGGAATTGGAGGATTAGTTAGGTAGGCTGACTGATACAATCGAACCCTTATCGAACCGCTTCGTTAAACATATGAAGTTTCGTCGTTTGTATAGGGGGTGCCGGTACCTCTCTGTTGACAGCTAGAGGTAGTACGGTGCCTTGCTTAGCTAGTTCGTCTGCTTTATAATTGCCTGGAATGTCTCTGTGTCCCGGGACCCAGCACAGAGTGATATTGCATCTGTCCGCAATCTCGTTAAGAGATTCGCGGCAATGTTTGACCAACTTAGATTTTATTCTTGGCGTTTCCAGAGCTTTAATCGCTGACTGACTGTCTATGTAAAGGACGATAGACCTACCATCTATCGGGTACAAAGAGAGTTTGCGCGCTGCTCCACGAATAGCCGAATTTTCCGCTTGAAAAATGCTGCAGTGGTCCGGAAGTCGGAGGGCTTCGTTTATCAGAGGTACTTCCGAGAAAATACCCAAGCCTGTACCCTCCGATGTTTGTATGTTAAGATACGATTGTTGAACTTTGAATAAAGCAGCTTGAATTTTTGAACACATTTTTTGATAAGTTGCTTGATCATTCCGATATCATTCTACTATTTAAGTTGCTGCTCTCATCATTAAATCAAGCAAGACTGTCGATATATAAACAAGCATACTTTTGACATCGTTAATATAATTTCAATATAGTCAAAACTTTTTCGTTTATGCTGACTATTGTACACACACATATATAAAAAAAGACGTAGCCGTTACAATGTGAACGATATTTTATATACACAGACATTTTTTTTATTGAAAAACAAAAAGGAAAGTCCCTGTAGTAAGTGAACTTCTTTTATAATTTTATTTAATTTTTAATTTTTCTTACAGCAAACGTCATTGTAGATTTTATTTTACTTAGAATGCGGTCCTTAGATTCCGAGTAAATCAATCACTCACCTGCTGTTTGCAGGTAAATCCACTTTATTAGTCAGTTTTCTTTCTTCGCTTACACTGAGCCCGGTTCAATACTCTTTCTGAAAAAAAATTCTTCGGGCCCGATCAGTAGTCGATATAGTAGCTCTAGGTGCACCCCTCCTTGTTTTGAAGAAGTCTTCTAATACCCTGAACAAACCTTCACGCAAGCCTTTTTTTTATAATTTGCGCACACTCAATGGGTTATGAGTACCCTTAAAATGTTTTATACAGTGCGGGTGTATAAGAGAGAGAAAGATTAGTGTAGTGGTTTGAAACTCAGATGTTATGTTAGAGAAAAACTCCGGGTCGGCGCGGCGTCCAAATAACTTGGGAGATTTTTCTTATTTTTTTCTTTGTTTTTGATTCACACTATTTTTTCCCCGACCATCTGATGTACAGGCATCCTCGTATCAATCATCTAACAGGGCGAACAATTTTTCCAGCCACATGACCAACCTATTGCCAGTGTTATGCATTTGCATTAGTGTTGACATAAGTTGATCGGACTGACCCTTTATTTCATGAGAAATAAATAAATAAACGCTTGCTGACATCAGAATTTCAACAATGAAATGAATTACCGTGGCTATCGATGACGTTGCACCTACACCAACTACTTATCGTGCACCTTAGTAATTTTTCCGAAAAAGGATGATATGACATTTCCTTCTATTAACCCCTAGCTTGAATGGCAGTGCTTTCCAAGGTCATAGAGAGCATTGTCAATCATCACCTAATGAGTTACCTCGAAAGAAACCATCTCCTTATCCCTTAACCCGATGATGTCTGACAGAAAAGCATCGATTTTATTTTTACAATGTTATTTATTCCTTTTTTTGTTACAACGTTTATGTGTGAATATTGTATTACTTTCAAGTTTTAACAGTGCTAATAACACAAATAAATGTTTCTGCATTCAAATTTAAGTATTACTCGTATTTTTTTCCAAATTTAGCACAATTACTTTGATTTTCAGATTGTGTGTCTGAGAGACACGTACTTTCAAGCAGATCTGTTTAAGGGTTAATGATCGTTATGGTCATGGGTTTAGGCCACAGCGTTCCACAGAAGAATTAACCATTTACCTATAGTTTCCCCTAATATTGTCAAAGTTTTCGACAGAGTGTGGCATGTCGCCCTCTTAAGCCAGCTTCAAGCTTATGGTGTCGGTAATAATCGACGATAATGGTTATATTACTCGTACTTCTACCCCATTCTCAGCCAATGCATGCATTTCTCATTGCGGTCGCCTACATCCGTCCCTGTTTTTGATTTACATCAATCTGTTTTTATAATCATTTTCTTTGGGCACTCAAAAATGAAAATTTCAAAGCTCTAAGTTAAAGAGTTTAAAATTTACAAGCGCCTGACAGACAGACACACAGACATCGTGTGAAACACACCTAGCCCTGTATGAATATAACTGATCTTGTGTCCGTCTGTCAGAGTCAATCGCTCTTCCTATCGAAATAATTAAATCAATAATTAAATTCAATTCAATTAACCATCCTTAAAGTGATGCAACTGCAAACGTTATAAATTAAACAAAAAAATCCCTATCTATTCTATAAGAGGGAATGTAGGAACACATCTATTATATTCGACACAAAAGAAAATCTGCCAGCAAATTATACAATTCAGGGTTCATTGCCGAAGATTACAGCACATTCCGATGTGCAGCTTTTACATGAGTGTATCTGCAGAACCACCAATCAGCTGTTGCTAACGATAATTTCACCATTGAATATGCATCTAAAAATGTAATTGTATTCGAAGCATTGGCATGATAACGGAATTTTTTATTAGTCGATTCAAATGCTGCATCTTTAGAAGAAATACAAACTTAGTTAACGAAAATAGCATCAACAGCCGCCTTTATTTTTAAAAATTACATAAGAGAAGAACACGACTGTGGAAACTCTTAAACGTATCCATGGCGCACGTAATCTGTGTGCTCGTTTGTTGACTACATCGCATGGCGAGTTATTTAATAGTTGGCATTTGGCCATATCTCTGATGATACTGATGCCGTTGATCTATAAGAGATAATGAACCGACAGGCAGACAAGGGTGTCAGAGATAAACCCACAAAAAAAAAAAAAAAAAATGCTGCAACAAGAGGGTCGCCTCCCTATGACTGTGATTCAATAAAGGGGTTAACAAGTCTGCGACAAATTCGTTTCAGATATTTGTTCTTTAATTAAATTATGATGTCAATTTAATGAAAACTTGTTAAAGTATCTCGAACACTTCTACGGAACGTTCCTTTCTGGAAATGGTACATAAAATATAATAAGATTTCCTATACTTCATAAGAAAAAAATAAAATGGCTAAATAAAATGTGTTAGTTCACTTTAGTTCTTATGTCCCCAATTTAATTTAATAAGTGCATACATAAGTAAGTAAAGAAAAGAAGTGGTATTTATTCTTTATTATTACACAACGGAATTGGAGTTAGATATGACGTTAAATTTTGATCATTAAATACATTTTATCGCTAAATACTACGTACATTTGTATAAAGTAAAAAAACTTACCTGATCAATGGTGACTTCGCCAACTTTGGTGTGTCCATATTGTTTCCTGAAATTTTTCACACGTTCTTGTTCTTTTGGAACTTTAGACTCAAGTACATCACGCAAGGTGGCGTCAGCAGAGATGAGGCGAACGTATGAAGCAAGAGCTGAAAGTTTCTGTAAAAAAAATTACAATGATAAGAATAAAAATAAACAAGAAATAAATAAGAAAATAATCGAAGTACGAACAAAAAATTCGTGATATGCAATTGACATTAAATGAAATCATATTCAATGGCACTAAGGTCAGATATGACAGTTGTAAGAAAGTGATTCACCTTATCGTCACGCAAGGCACTGATAAGAATTACTATTGAATTGACAGTGCGCATTATATGGATTTTCGAAATTCCCTCCATCATACTATCGCATCACATGATTCACGTGGCATGCAATAGAAAATCGTAAATTCTGATTGCAGGCTTATCAGGTAAAGCCTCCGATAAATGATATGCTACATTTTTATTTTCAAGTTCATCCTTTGGTTAAAATGAATTATTGCGTTTTAATTGCATAAGAGCTTCCACCGTGACCACAAATGACATAAATAATTGGAAATTGATGAGATTAGGGATAAAACACACATAAAGTGCGGTGCACATAAACCGCCAACTGCCATAGTAAGCAATCAATATGTATAATACTTGCCGCATACCACCAAAAGACCTACTAACTATGCATTAAGTACTGTATAGTATATACCTAAGTATTACTACTTTGAAAAAAGGTACTATCCACATTTGAAAGTATTTAAAGTGTGTATACTTTTAAGTATAACAACAATTTCAAGTAGTTAAAGTGCTTCACAGTACGCACTTGAAAGTACTTACAGTATGTACTATTGGAGAAATACGTCTGATAGGCCAATGCACTATCACGGAAAACGGAAACTGGTCATCAAATATAACCCCCCGAACTTTACAAGAAGAGTTGATCAAAATGTCAAGATCGAAAATTTTAATGAAAAGAATGCTTGCTATTGTACAAGTAACAAGTACCTGTGATCTAGCCTTTACCAGCCTCTCCGAGGATTATTCTCTATGACTCCTTGAAGGAAAGAGATTTAATAGAAGATACATACGCCAGGTCGCCGTGGCGTAAGTGGTTAGTTTGTCGGGTCACTGCGCGTGAGGTTCCAAGATCGAATCACAGAAAACACCAACAAGTTTTTTCACGGTCTCACCTCTCGCGATCGTCTGACAAAAACCCGAGAGTATTGTTGTCTCGAAAAAGCTTCTCAAACCAAATTGCTCTTCGGATACGGCACTAAACTATAGGTCCCTTCCATTCGTGTAGCTGGAAATGCTCTCGATGTTTGCAACCTCGATATTTGCAACCCACGGAATGGATTTACTTTTTTCGATTTTTGCAACAAATCAAAAAAAAGTTCTCGATTGTCGCAACTTTGAAATTGTACGAAACAAAATACATACGAGTACATACTCGTTGTTGTAAAGTGTGTGTGCACTTTACTATGCAACGTTGCAAACAAGAGCAAACTCTTGGCGACATCATAAAGTTAAACGGCAGTGACGTTACTCGTCTAGATTTGTTTTTTTCATTCGTTCATTCATTCATTTTCAATGGCCCGCTAATCCTTCATGAGGATCGCGGGGGGTAGGATGCTCAGGTGGACTCTCCATCCTTCTCGATCCTCCGCCATTGACTCCAATTCATCAGGGGGAATCCCTAAGCGGCTCCAGGAGAGATGTCGGACTTGATCCAACCATCTATTTCTAGGCCTTCCGCGAAGTCGCCTACCTGATGGCACGGCAACCATGGCGCGTCTTGGAAGCCGGTCTGGGGCATACGCACTACGTGACCAAACCATCGAAGCATAGATCGTTCCGTTCGGAGAAGTAGCTGCTCAACATTGAGCGCCTCGCGTACTCTGGTGTTGCGCACTCGATCCCTATGAGTTATTCCAGCAACATCGCGAAGGAACCTCATTTCGGCAGCTTGTATCCGCGATCTTATTCTTTCGGTCACTACCCAAATTTCATGACCATAGGTGAGAGTTGGAACATACACAGAGTTAAAAACCGATAGCTTAGCTTGAACACTAAGTTCGGCCTTCCTTATAACAGATTGGCCAAGCTCTCTCAAAATTGATCCAGCCTGACCAATTCTGCAGGATAACTCGGCATTGCTCCTCCCATCACTCGTGAATATAACCCCGAGGTACTTAAACTTCTCCACCTATTTTGTTTTTGTTTTTTAATCAAAAATAAAATTCTTAAATGTAATGTACATACATATACTCGTATGCATGTAAATAAATTTATTTACACATATGCCTTTTTAAAGTGTTTGAATTTTCTGTTCGATTAATGCAACTTTTTCGATCTATGCAACAGGATCGTGTTTTCATTAGTTGCAAAAATCGAGATTGCACTGTATATATTTCCTGCATCCCCATGCATTTAATTGTTTCTCAATAAATTTTACACCAGTCCGCTCAAAAACCCTTAGATTTGTGTATACCATATAAATTAAGATCTAAAAGTACCGACCAAGAGTTCGTCGTAGTCTAATTACACAATAACCCCCTTCTCGCCACCTGGTATATATTTTCATTACGTCCATTTAAATGTCTAAATCAAGTTATAGTAAAAGTCCCCAACTTGGTAATTTTTGCCACCACAAATTCTTCAATGACACTGTGATATGATACCCGGTTGCTAAGTGCTACTATAAAACCCCTCCTTATAGAATTAATCTTGCCACTTCATTTTTCTTCCTCTCTCTCAAGAGCATACAGTCCAATTAACAACACTCTTTGACATCTGCCGTTTTGTGCACAGAGATCTACACATGAAGCTCTCATAAATCTCCAATTTATGTCTGTCGGATCGTTTTGAAAAAAAAAAAAACGACACTATATGTATATCTATAGGTATATTAAAATCTCAAACACCGACTACACAAGCTTAATTGGCTTTCTCCAGGGAGACACATTACGCTTACAAGCGGGAAATCAGACTGCACAATGAAAAATTGCTTGTGGCCAACCTGTGGAATTATTTAATAGAATGAAATGCATGATTCATGAGCTTTGCACTACACCATGGATCTCTTTTTTTTAACGTCACTAATCCACTCGTATGGATTTAGCTCATATGGGGAAGCGTATTCACGTCTCTCTTTTGATTATAAATTTCAAGATCAATTAATGCCGTTGCCATTGATCTAACCAACATCAAACGTATGTAGATTGGCCTTTGCTCGATTCCGACATTAATCGGACAGTAAAAGTGTGACTCAGAAAAACATAAAAGAAAAAAATAATGGATTAGAGCGTGTAGTGACATCATTGGATCAAGATCTAGACCTAAGGTCACTTAAAGCTTGACTCGTTTATTTGCAAATGAATACAAACATTGCGCGTTCCAAAAAGAAGGAAGTTAAGTGTACAGCGTTGACTCAAGACCAGACCAGACCATCGGTGTATTACGCTTTCTTCGAATGCACACAAGCGTTATTCAAGTTTATTGACCACGATCTTTAGTTAGCGGGCACGGTTTTGCATTCCAGAGTAGACTTTGAACAGGGTGCGGAGTGGCTAGCACACTACGTATACATTGAGGCTAATTTTGATTGTGTTATTTCATTTCGCAATGTTGATAATTTTTCGCGGTCATCTTTAATTTTGAGATAAGCGTAAATTAAATCATGGAGGGAAGTTGATTAGTGCTAAGTGAGGATCAGCTGATATTGAATGGATGTGAATTAAAATAATTTTTCTCCTCTTTTAAGTTTGGGTTTCCATTCAGCAACACAATGGTACATGAAATCTAATCTCTGGGGTCTGTTATGTCATCGGAAAACATTTATATTTGTGATTAGGTTTTGGTCGCGTGATACTACTTTACTACAGTGTAGATTTAGTAGTCATTCTAATCATCGAACACACGCGTTGAAAAATTTGTTTTCAAATTATCATAGCAGTGTTAATTATCACAGCATAATATATACATTTTGTTAGTTAAAGAGTTTATCATGCCCACGGGATTATTTTAAATATAACAAATCAATTAGGGTAGGTTTTAAGAAAAACAAATTCCGTTTTCGCCTTTAAATATAGAAGTGTCAATCCGCCTTAAACAGAACTAGTTCACAATAGAGCAAGTTTGGCTTGCATATAACGGTATCCAGAGAAGATTGTCAAGATTTTATTAGGAGAACGATGAGTATGAAGAAAAAGAGAGTGGGCGTGGCTGCAACCAATTATTAAAAAACAAAATACGAATGCTGAATAGATCTTAGAAATAAAGCTTAAACATCACTGGAGCTCTGAAAAAGCAATAAAAATATAAATAAAAAAGACAAACATCCAAACAGTGAGTAAAAACTTTGCAAACCAAAATTGTACAACAGAATAGCAAAAGTGTTTAGTCGTGGAATTAACATGGTAATACTAAATAAACTTCGTCAAAAATTAATATTTTACGAAAACGGAGGTGCTAGGTGCTGTACAGTAATCAGAATCAGGAACTTGTGTAATAAATGCAGTCTCGCTAGCTCAAATTAAAAAAAAAAAAAAAACATACAGATAGACAAGCCTTATTTAGCACAGGTCTTTACTTTTGGTACTGATCATTACGTCAACCTAATTAAAACACAAAAACAAAATTAAATTTACAAGGTGGGTATAAAGATACATATCATTTAAGAACATTTGGAATTTTAATTGCGGTACGTGACTTTCGTGATCGATGTATTCCGGTCTTATCTACCAGATGGCGTTAAAATATATTTAAAAGCGCAGTTAACAGGTAAAATAATCATATATTTGAGTAAGTAATTCCGCCCGATTTATATACCACAGGTTCTCTATATATGTATGTACATACATACGTGACACATATGGAGATGTGAAATAAATAAAATCTTCTCAGTAACGTGGACATAAATAAACTTGAGGTACTTTTAAAACATTTTGAGTTTTAATTACGTTGTCGTATGGCGTTACGGTTTATGGTGTTAAAATTTATTTTTCACTTAAAAGTACATTATATTCCTTAAATGCAACTACATGATACGTATGGAGATTTGAAATAAAAATACACTATCTGCATAATTCACTGAAAAATATCTTATTTACAACATTTAATGCCTACAATGCGTTCACAACATGTTGTTTCTTAATTAGGAAAATGTGATTCAGGGAAAGTGAATCGCCAGTCCAACACTTAAACTGATGATTACTAATTAAAACGTTAAACAGTCCACTTTGAACGGGTTTTCGAGTTAAACATAGAAATGCACGTACCTCGTTTTGGAGTATGTACTGTACATCTTAATAAGTATTCCATAAAACTGCAAAACGTGATTACAAATAAATAAGCGCTATACTGAGCAATGCATTGTGTGATTCGAAAACAAAATCTTTATTCGATTGTGATTCACATCGGTTGTTAAAGGACTAGAGGTCGAACCAGTGACGTCATTTGGGCAAGTAAACAAATTAGTCAGTTTGCAGTCAAGATTGTTAAAGATGGCAACCAAATCCAAACCTGTTAGAGGGTGAACAATTAATATGCTTATATATATTGGTTTAAATTTCAACTTGTCCGGAATTATTTTCGCATATATTACAAGTTATACTACTTTACCAATATTTATTATTGATAGATGGAATTAGGTCAAACACCCAGTCTTGCTGCTATGAAGCAATTTCACCACTTCAGAGAAGGACCACATTAAATTATTTAATAATTATTTTTTTTATTTTATGAGAAAAACCCCCGCCCTAGTTTCCGCCTTTCTTTACTTTAAGAATATTCAAAAGTTTGTGATTGAAGTAATAACAGAGCATCTAAAAGCTAGTTCGAGGAAAACAGTGGTTAATAAAAGTAAACGTTAAACAAAGTTCACAAATTTCATAGCTCTTGGAATTTCCTTTAAGCGGAAAAGAAAGCTGTCACGATATCTTTATTCGTTTAAGAGTTATGATTTTTGCAACCAAAAAATTCAAAAGGAGCCACTGTGCGTCGCTGTTTGGCCAATTACCTTAATCAATTTCATTTGAATTCCTTCTACTATGATAGCATCGATGATAGTACCGATTTCTACCGATTTCTACGATAAATAAATAAATATTTGGCGCAACAGCTTGTAAAATAAAAAAAAACATTAAAATACAAAAATGGTTGAGATCGCGTTCCAATTAAAATAGTTTAAACCACAATGTTAACAGGAGGAGTTAACAGTTAGGTAAAACAAAAGTAAGTTTAGTATCAAAAAGTTCACCTTTACTTAAAAGTATGACTTACACCTACGTGCCAGCTGATACCACTTTTAAACAAAATTACAAAATTCTAAATCAAGATTATGATTGTTATTAAGATCAAATGTACATGTACAAAGTGGTTTAAATAATAGAGCGCGACCGGCTCAGCTGGTATTGTCACGTTCAAGGAAGAGATCATTTGAACCCTGTGACCCAATGAACGTTCCAAAGACATCGCGAGGCAGGAGAGGCAGAACTATAAACGCCTGGATCACACAAATGTAACGACACCAGCAATTGCTTGACCTCAGTAACCCAGTAATCCAAAATGGGGAGGCCTGGCGATATTTTCTGAGGCCAAATAGGCGAACCCCATAGGCGAATAAGTAGAAATACATTGAAATGGGAGGGTCATGAGCTCTTGTTTTCGGATCATAACCTCGCCGAAATAGGAAGAAGAAGTACAGAGGTTTAAAACTATTGATCTCAAACAATTATTTAAAAAAATGTTTTTTTTTGTGTATTTATTTACATTTTTAACATGTCATATCTTTATGAAATCAAGACGACATTGATAATATAATAACAAGGTAGCTAACCGAATAAAAGATAAGAAGTTAGTAGTACAACTTATTCGCGCTGTTTCCTCGTGAAAGCCTAATTTAGGTTTGAATACAACTTTGAAACATCTATTATACCACAATCTAATCAAGACTACAATTCGTCAATATAGACATATGATAGAGCAAATTAAACCAAAATATATATGTGTATATATTTTTTTTTGTGATGAAGCTTAGCTTCTGTGCACAGCAGGAAACCGGTAACAAAGTCCATTCACTATCTTTATTTGCACATGGCACTAGTTGCTGATGGATAACCTAAGCTGTTAAAGTCATAACCTTTTTGTAGCACGCTTTCTAGGCATACGCCAAATACATACCTATATAATAGTTTATCAGTAAAGTCAATGAATGAACTGTAAACAAAAAAATTCATCAACTGATCAAACCAAATACCACGCGTCTGATCTTTCTGGAACTAAGAAAGTACGTGGTCAAAAGTGATAATGGACCAAATACATAATGGATCGCACGATGGAATTTGTGAAATTCGTATTTTTTTTTATCAAAAAAAAAAAAAAGAAGAAAAATAATATTTCAAAAAAAGTTGTATACATCAGCTCGAGTAAAATAAGATCAATGCCAAGATAACAAGATTTCAAGGTTCTTTAGTGAGTAACATGGTGTTTAATAATTAACTACGTCATCAGTCGGAACATGTTAAGTAGTGCTTACAAAAAAACATAGGTAATAAGTGTAAAAACAAAAATCGAGGAAATGTAATGAGTTAAGTGTATAAATATAGGTAGAATAAACTGGTTAGCCAATAGTAAACAACAACATTCAAAATAAAGTTTCATTCTCTCCATTTATTGTCCCGCATTAGTCTAAATAGTTTTAAGCCTGAAGTATAAATTTAAACCGAGGTCAGTGGTTCAATGGCAGTGTTCTGGTACACATGATATAATCATTCGACATTGAAACTTCGTAAATCGTAAATAGTGTTTCATTACTAGCCTTCATTAGCCTCGTCTATTTCGGGTACTTGACCGTACTTAAAACAAACGGGTATGGAGACCAAAAAAGGTCACACCATAAGATGATGTACCAACTGATCGATTGCAGGTTAGAGGACTGGACAAAAGAAGTTGACTCAAGAACAATAGGATAGGAAGGCGTGTCCAATTTAACCTTGGCAGAACTTATTAGAACATTATGATTATTTCTGGCAGCAAGACAGCCAATAAAGCGTTGAGCTTCAACGAAATCTGTTTTAAGATGAATGTATTAAGTGCCTGGACAAACACTGCTTTGGCAAGAGCTTACGTAAGAGTAACAACGGTCCTATGTACTGGGTACCAGAGCCCATTGGAGTGAATGGTAACAAGTAAGCCCGTAAATTAGCGGAAGAGGAAGCGGCGATATCGTTCATTGGATCAGAACCCTCTTGGGGGGTAAACGGATAGGATACGTCATTCCAGAAACTCTGTGAAAAAAAGAAAGAACTAGAAAGCTAAACTATTTGAGGAATTCCAACATGACATTCAAAAACCGATCTAAGTACAAATAAGCTACGACCCTGAACGAGGTGTTTTGCCCAAAACTTGAGAGTGTGGCAACAGACCAACTTTACCAATAATATGATGCTAATCGGAGGACATTCTTTCAGTTTTTTCAAAAAGTTTTATCAGAAGAAATATTATTAAAACTATAAGTACGAATCTATAGCCATCTACACGGATGGTTCAAAAATGAGCACTGGTGTAGGATCAGGTATCTTCTCCGACCGTCTAGGAGTATCAAAATCCATACGACTTCCAGACCACAGCAGTGTTTTCCAAGCAGAGGTCTTATCAGTGGCAACCGCCGCCCGTGAGTTTGCGATAAGGGCAATACCGCCAGAAGGTATCACCATCTTTATCGACAGCCAGGCATCTATAAAAGCGATTACTGCCATAGAAATTAAATCGAAGCTTGTGAAGTGTTGTCGAGAAGAGCTCAGGGTTCTTGGAACACAGCACAAGGTATCGCTCTGTTGGGTCCCTGGACACGAGGGTATCCCAGGCATTGAGAAAGCCGACGAGCTGGCGAGAATCGGCTCAGCAGCCCCAACAGAACAAGTTGACCCCCCTGTGTGTATCCCGCCTTGCACACTCAAGCTCGCTGCAGGGAATAAAGCTACTGAGGAGGCGAACACAAGATGGAACTCCATGGAAACTTGCGCCATCACTAGGAAGCTATGGCCATCTTTCGACAAAACAAAGACCGAGAGAATCATCCGTACAGATGATGCCCACCCTCGTGGGCATCATCACGGGGCACAACACTCTGCGGTACCACTTGAAGAAACTACGCCTGACGGAGGAGGAGCTCTGCAGAGACTGTGGTGACGAGGAAGTTTTTGAGGACACAACCCACTTCCTGTGCCACTGTCCGAGTCGTCAACACTCCAGGAAAAAGTTCCTTGGTAAATATTTCTTCCAGGATCTCGAGGAACTCTCCGGCGTTTCAACAGAAAACATGTTGGACTTCATCAAATCATCAGGGTGGTTTGTATGCAGAAATGAAGTACATAAGTGACTGAGTTAGTAGTTTTTAGTTTCATTGGGTAAGGGATTACTTTTTCCCCCATGGGTACCACAAAGGGTCAACGCTGACCTGAGTGTGGCAGAGAGCGTCCCTCCCTGCCAGCCCACATAGCTAACCTAACCTAAAACTATAAGTAGAAGGCGCAACTCTTGACATTTGTCGTGAAAATTTGAATGGAAAAATTGTAGCATATGATGGGATCTACATATTTTATTAAGATTTCTTTTGATTTAATAAAAAATAAAAAAAGAGGTTGTTTTAGGTTTCCGTAGTAAAGTAGGCGTGGCGTCAAAGAGCAATAAAGTTTGTATGTACGCACTCAATAAGAATGATTACCAGAAAATACTAAAGACCTAAAAACCATTCCATTCTTACACTAATTAAACTTGCTTAACAACAGTTATAAAAATTCACTTAACTCTATTAATACTAAAAATCATTAACTTTAAGGCCCGACATCTTTTAAATACAGACGGACGAACAAGGCGAGTTCGAATTGGCTGCTGGCACTGTCCATTTCAAGTGTTTCCTGCAGAAACTAACAATCGAATAGTTTTTAAGTTGCTAACCACCACTAAATTAGAAAATTCTATATAATTTCACTTGAAACTAGCTGTAGGCCCTGTTGCTAGTTCTGTAATTTAAGTTTAATTGTAATTTATTTATATTTTAATAAATAATAATAATAAAATATACCCTAGTAGGTACAGTAGGGAATAATAATCATGAGTAAACTCTGGTAAACAATGGCACCCCATCAAAACTTTACAACCTTCGTTTTACCTTGCCGATAATCTTATCAAAGTCAGACAAGTACATTTTGGTCTACTAATTCTATTAGTTATAATCAAGTAACAATGCGTTACAAAAACATTTAACAGTAGTTCATTATCATGCCGTAACGGTACTATCAGATAATTTCTGGAAATTGCGTAAATCAGTCACATATCTATCTAAATAGTGCAATAGAATCAATTTCTCCTGCACGATAAAGTAATCTTAGATATTTTCCATCCTAATCAGAGGCATGTGTGGTAATCATAAAACTGTTTTGCGTGTGCAAGGACGTCATAAGACTCTAACAGAAAACAACTATTAAAAATAGAACCGTGTGGGGTACGTGATTTTCTCATTTTAAATATTTCTTTCCTCTTAAAGTTCGAATAAATAAAAACGAAAACAAACAAATATTCGCGTCATATGACAATTACACGCGCTAACAAAATAGATATACAAATGTATTTTTAATGCGCCAAATAAAAAAATATCACACAATCGAATGACAAAAATCCAGGTTGAACTTGAAAAACAAAAAATTCACACTTATGTAAGTAGCAAAAAAATGTGTGATCTACTTCACGGCATGCCTCATTTCTTATCGCCAAAAATGTTGCGTATACCTATGAATAGACACTTTCCACGACAAAATGCAGAGTATCTTATCGCTTAATTTTCCTAAAAGTCAATTCACCGTAACTAACTCGAAACTCTTCAAAATCCTCACATGACCAAATTAATTACGGAATAGATAGATAGGTTTAAACATGCCAAGTGCCATGATAAATAAAGAACACGCTTTGCAAAGTTAATCGCCCAGCTAAATAGGGAGCTCTTCTCTACTATGAAATTTTATGTACATATACGTAGGTATATTGTATTTAATTACATAATGAATAGCGTTTGCGATCGTGATATCGTGGCATTGGAAACGCGCGTCAGCTGCTGCTGGCAAGGCCACTTGGAGTGTTAGCTATTTCGGTTACTTTTTACTATACAAATTGAGCAAAAAATTGATTTTAATGGAAAAAATGAGAAAAAAAAGTAATACGACACACGACAACCCTTGTACGGCTTTTATGGACTGATAAGCCCGTTTCGAATTTCAATTTGTTTTCGTTTATTACCCATAGTACCTACTCAAAAGCAAATTTCATGCCAGGTGTAATATCTGATAATTAAATATTGTACGCTACTGTTACAATTCAGTTTTCCCCACTTTCTATGGAACGTGGGTGATCTTATCTCGAAAGATTGTATGAGTTTCTGGCCCTTGAAACGTTCAATACAAATTTATTAAAAAAAAGTTATAATTGTACAGTTCATTGAAATAAATCAAGTTTATTACCAGCTATCTACCATATATGAATGTACTCGTATATGTAGATCTAGTCGCCACTAATAACAGAATCGCAAAATGCACAAATGTCACGCGTATATAGCGACGTACTTCTTTTTACATTCTTATCTAAGAAACTTTGATTGCTTTTTCAATTGCGGTTATAGAGGAAATAAAAATATGGGTGTCACGATCATGTTAGTCTGTCTGGCAGTATGTCTGTCTCTGTTGAATATGTACATACTGCAAGGCGTATGGACCCAGTCGAGATTATATTCTCATAAATAGCGATTACCAGTGTTTTCTATGATTTGCAAATCCGATAGAGCCATTCAACGTTATGACGTTCCAATCTGCTACTGACCTTTAAAAATAATTTGACATACATACATATGTATGTAAACTCGTACATACCTACATGTATTATAAACAGTTGACTAATCACCAGCAGCATTGTCCATTAGAAATTATATTCAGTAGAGAACATATAGAAACGTTATAATTAAATTGGGAATTGTCTACTATTTATTAACAGAACTATTGACAGGTACGAATAAGATCTTAAATATATGGATAAAGCATTCAACGTTATACGTTGAAAAACCAAAACCAGGTTCTAGCCTAAAATTAAATTAATATTTCAAGAAATAAGCGAGTCTGTGAGCGGATTCCAGAAGTCACATAGGCTCAATCAACTTCTCTATTAGCTTTGAACAATTCACATATTTATACGCGTTATGGAATGTATCTTCATTATTTGTCTATGTGACAATCTACGAGGGGAGGTGAAGTAACTTCGTATCCATTTTCCTTATTATATTATTCATTCTCTGCACTTCAAAAAAGCTCGTTTGACATCTGCACCGTCTGCAAATTTCATCAATCCAAGCTTTTTCGTTACAATAGTAGCGGCATGGCTTAATGGTAAGTGCTTTAGACCATTGAGCGCAAGGTTCGAGGTATGAATTCACTTTCAATTCCATTCAGATAGAATAGGCTAGAGCTTTCGGTGTTTCCAGATGACCCCGACGAACTACCGAGAATTTTCTAGAATGATTAACAAAAACTACAGGTCTTATGTACAAATCTAATAAACAGTCATCCTGATTGTCATTGGCCTTTGTCGCTTTTCGACGGTTGTCGTTTTATTCTTCAGATGTATCACGAATTCATTTTCATAACTTTTTCACTGTGAAAGAGTTGTAATAGTATTCTACACGACAAACAAATTGCTTAGCAATGCTTAACGGTCAGCAGGTTGTAGCTATGAAAAAAACGACAATCGTCAAAAAACGACAAACGCCAACGACAATCCGGGTAAATTTAATGCGATGCTGAAATGAACTAACTATACTAGTCGTTATTCTTGTTTGTCAACTCTCTATTGTGGTTCCATACTCCGTACTTATGTAAGTATCGAAATAATTTAAAATGATTTAACAACTTAAAGTTAAATCTCACTTACTCGGACTCCCACCCATCAGGACATTGAAGATAAAAAAGATATTGGTGTGCATGTTTCACAATATATAATTCATCTAATAACAACTTTTCATGGGCTACTCATCAGCTTTTAAAGTTGGAAATTGTAACAAGAGTTACCTAAATGCAATCTAACGCAAGGCCTACGTTAAGCCAAACAAGGAGTCCTTACTTGAAAAATATATTCAAAATGCCATTCATACACTGCTAATAACAAAATGTAATTAAATTCACCGGAAAATAGAAGTAGTAGTATTTCCTCGAACACCAGCTCCACCATTTCTTTTTTTTTACATGCAATTTTTAAAATTAAGCTCACCGCGATATGTTTTCAGT
Organism: Brachypalpus laphriformis; assembly: GCA_945910035.1. Lineage (NCBI taxonomy): Eukaryota > Metazoa > Arthropoda > Insecta > Diptera > Syrphidae > Brachypalpus > Brachypalpus laphriformis. Next base: position 109,652,664 of record OX246753.1, on the reverse strand, counting down.
AAACTGGTTTTGCATTACAACTTTTTACGTCAACTGAACAGCAATAAGTGAGCTTCACGGTATTCTACGTGTGAGTACCTTCTGGTCTACGATAATGACAATGAAATTTCAATTATAAAGCTAAAAAATAATAAATTTCATATGCAACTTGTACCCGTATGATTTCTCCTCAATTCCAAAAAGCTACTTCAAACAAAAATTATTTATAACCATTTGAAAGTACTTAACATATCATTAAAATCGGATACTACGTCAAATGTTGAAGCAGTATAACACAGATACAACTGATACTAAGAGTTTTTTTTTAAATACTGTTTGTGTACGAATAATTAACCTTCATAGCACAGCATTTTTTTTTTTAGTTCTAGGACGGTGGGTATACATACCATATGTCAATCGTGAATCAGTATTCGTATAAAAAAAACACAAACTACAAACTTTGCAGTGTGATTCCCAAAAAAAGTGAGATTTGTGAATGTGCACGTCGCTGGTACGGAAAGTGGGGAATTTATTATAGCACTGGTAATTTATGACTAATAAATCACATGATTGTGGGACAAAAACAGAAGAGTAAAAAGTCTGTTGACAAAGTTATCATTCTTACGACAAAAAGTACGTTACAAGATTAATGAGCTCAACGAAGGAAACATTTCGAAATATTTGCTCAATTCATTTTACCGTAAATTTAATTTATAATATGACACAAACGTAAAAATAATATACGTTCGGTTGCCTTGTGGAAAGTGTAAGAAAAAAAATGAATGCAGTAAGTAAGCCTTTCAATTTCAACTCCACTATATAGCAATGAAAAGGCAAGTACGTGTAATTTGAATTTAATAAGCATGCAAAACGAATTGCACGAAACATATTTAAACTACTACGTACATTAAATGCACGGGTGTTCGATATTCCTTGCTTAAATTTTAATCTATCAATTAAAATTTCCTTGCAACATTCGTCATACGTGTACGTACTATCAATATTTCTGTGACCGATACACTTTGATTGGCCACTTAACTAAATAGGATTCTCCATGTACTCGTAACTAGACTAACGATAACCTGACCGCCGACGATAGATGATAACAATTAAATTGTTGATTTATCGACACAAGGCAATCGATTTAATCAATGATTTTATTTTATAACAAAATTATGAAGTGTCTAGTTGAGGCGGAGTTCTGTAATTTAATAACGTGTCGTACAACGAAAAAATTTACAAATCAGGGGCCATCAATGTTTACTTTTCCATTTCTATTTTAAAGTTTTTTGTGCAATTTTCGATTATGAAACAATAAGGGTCAAGAGACACATACATATGTCTACGATTAATGACTATATCAGCAGTATATGATGGATGGGATTAAATAATTAACGTGAAATAATTTTCAGCAGGAATAATGCATGAGGTAGTGTAGTTTGTAGTAAATGTTAGATCATGATTGTTTTACCGTGCACTTACATACGAGTTTAAATATGATTTTAAGAAAATGTTGAACATGGAGATTTCGATCAATCTTGACATTAGGTACTATAACAGAGAACCTAAAAAAGTGAGTCTCTCTATTATGCCTACGTGACTGTCTCTTTTGCGCGTATGAACTGTCGACTTCAATTCAAGGCAAACAGAATTTCTAATGGAATTTTCACGATTTCGCTTGAATCGAATAATCTAAAAACGAATAGCATATACCTAGGCATACGTACATATATAGGTGCGACTACTTCTTCTTCTTCTTCCTTTTATCAGCGAGATTATGATCCGAAAACAAGGGATCACAACCCTCCCACTTCACCGCATTTCTACTGATCCGCCTGTGGGGTTCGCCTATATAGGTGCGACTACATATTTCTTTTATAAATTGAATTAAGTTGAGAGTTTAAAATAAGAACATTAAGTATTTTATTATTCATTACAAGTGGATACCCTGTTAAGTACTATATCTAGAGTCGGGGGTTCCAGTAATGGTACATTGCTCCAAAAATACTCGTCAAAAACGAAAGCTTTCTGTCACAATAAGATAAGCCGATTCCACAGTAAAGAATGGATACTGTCGAATCGACTTACCTAATCGAGTGGCTAGTCTTAAGTATAAAGTAGGGCAATTGATAGAAAATGAGAGTATCTCAAACTTAAACGCGTTGCAGAGAAAAATTGGAACTGACTATAACCCCGAAAAATATAATCAGGCAAATGATACATACATATACTTGTATAGGAAAGCTGGGACGCGGTCAGTGACACTGTCACTATCATAATGAAAGCACAGCGTCGACAGGAGCGACAAAGCCATGCGGAGAAGCATAATACAAATACATATATGTATATGTGAGAGCAGAACAGATAAGACTAGAACCACCCTCGCAATGAAATGCTTGACGACAGCCCCGCGAAAAAAAGGGATAAATGGAGAAGATAGAATTATTGGATGGAAATCCCATATTGTTACTGTACAGGTTCTGCTTCATCTTTGAAAGATTGAGCGATTTTTTAACCCAGAGCCTACCTTTCTAACTCATCTATATATGTATATAAAACTTTATTATCTATGTTTGTACATATGTAAGATTGAGTTCAAATTTTCGGTATTGCCCCGAGAGTGTTCTGTGAGGTTTGGTGAAAATCGGTCCAGCAGTTTGCCCACAACTGCATTTTGAGTGAGACAAGTGCATTTTAAGTGATAAAGATAATTATTAAGAGATTTAATTAGAAAACAAACTAAAACTATTTGTACAAAAAAGTGGGCGTGACTGTCAGAATTTGTATCATTTATCAATTTTGTTTTCGCTATCTTCTGTGACCGAAAAATCCCACCTAAGTTGAAAGGAACGCTCTACATCGCAATTGTGCGTCCAGCGTTCACATACGGTTCACAATGATGGACAATGTACAAAAAGTATGAGAGTAAATGAACGGCAGCTGAAGATACTTCGCATGAGAGCAGGAGTGGAAATCATCTTACGGCGCAACCGGCTTAGCTGGTATTGCCACGTTAAAAAAAAAGAGACAATTTGAACCCTGTTAAAAAGGCAATATCAATGAACAAAGACATCGCGAGGCAGGAGAGGCACGCCTATAAACAAGTCGATGTTTTATACACAGACTTCGTCAAAGCTTTTGATAGAGTGCACCACGGTCTTCTGCTTCAAAAAATGTTTAAGCTAGGAATCAATGACACGCTTTTAGAATGGTTACGATCCTATTTATCTAATAGGAGACAGACGGTGTGGATTGATGGTCATTCGTCTGATTTCATTGAAGTTGTATCTGGTTTACCTCAGGGAAGCCATTTGGGTCCACTGATGATGTAAAGATTTTCCATTCTGTTGCTTCAGTGCATGACTGCATTAACTTGCAGTCCGATATTGATTTTTTTCTTACATGGTGTAATTATAATCATTTTGAATTGAACTTTTCTAAATGTAAAATCTTTAGTGCAACCAGATTACGTAACGTCATCAGTTGTAACTACACTTTTTTTAATAGATGTTTGCTCAGGGTAACTCAAGTCGGAATTCGGTTGTATTTAACGATGCTTATACTTTAAAGACTATGTTTTGTTCGTTAGTGCTTCCTATTCTGGAATATTGTTGCGTAGTCTGGTCACCGTTCTATAAAAATAATAGCTTGCGTATAGAAAGAATACAAAAGAAATTTACGCGTTATTCCCTAAGAAAATTAAATTGGTCTAACGATTTGCCAAATTACTCATCAAGGTGTGTTCTGATTGCTATGAATAGTTTAGAATGCCGCAGGGATGCTCTATGCATTTTATTCATTAAAGATATATCATCTTTTCATATCAACTCCATTAATTTGCTTTCATTTATATCTTTTTATGTTCCAGGAAGAATTTTGTGGAATAGAAATCATATTTTTTATATTCCTACTCATAGAACCAATTATGGACTTAACGAACCTATTACTCGCTCTCTAATTCTTTTTAATTCAATTTGTGAAGAAGTTGACATATACATTAGTAGGGCTCCGTTTAAAGGATTGGTTCTCAATGCATTGAATAACTAATATTAATTTTTTTACGTAGTTTTAAGCGAATTCATTTTTGTAACCAGAAGATTTTGTTATCCATTGGTGGTAAATAAATAAACACATAAACACCTGTATCACACAAATGCGACGACAAATATTTGGCGCAACAGCTCTTTAAAGTGCCAGGGCCTAGCTTCTCGCAACCACTCATGTTGTGTGCGTTATATTTTTCACACGAATGGAAGGGACCTACAGCTTAATGCCGACTCCGAAGGGCGATTTGAGAAGCTTTTTTCGTGACAAGAATACTCTCGGATGTTTGTTAGACGCTCGCGAGAGGTGGGACCGTGAACAAACTTTTTTTGGTGTTTTCTGGGATTCGAACTTGGAACCGCATGCGTAGTGATCCGACACACTAACCACTTACGCCACGGCGCCCACGGCCTCAATAACCGAGTGATCCAAAATCGGTAGGCTTGCCAATATTTTCTGAGGTCAAATAGGCGAACCCCACAGGCGGATTAATAGAAATGCGGTAAAGTGGGAGCGTTATCACCCCTCACCTCGGCCAAAATAGGAAGAAGAAATACACTTACATGCATTTTGTCCAATATTTCTAGTAAAAATATCGAAAAAAAAAATGTTCTAAGAAAAGTAGGCGTGTTTGTATGTGCATTTCGAAGAGCAAAAAAAAAAAAATTAAATTAACTTCATACCTGAGCTCTATATGGTAAACATTCGAGGCGATATCGAAAAGCATAAAAAGCAATAACTTAGTTAGGGTCGATAAAAAAGTTTGTACATTACTTTTTAAACAGCATATTTGCTCACTAAACTACTAAGCTAAAGAAGAAATTAAAACAAACCATTAAAGAAACAACTAGACACACCAAAAGCAATAAAAATATTTTTGGCCAGCTTTTCGGCTCGAATACCAGTCTGTGCGTAGGTTGTTCGATAAGTCATTGACTTTGAAATGAAATACCTACTTGTTTTTATTTTTTTTTTCTCAAAATTGAATTTATTTTTCAACGTAGTCTCCTTTCAGTGCGATGCTCTTTTCCCAACGATATTCCAACCCTTCCAAAAAATATGATTTCTCAAACCCTGCGAAATAGGCATTTGTTGCATCGATAATTTTTCATTCGATGAAAATCTTTTTCCGCCGAGCCATTTCTTCATATTAGGAAACAAGAGATAATCACACAGAACCAAATCTGGAGAATAGGGTGGATGAGGAAGAGTTCTTATAGCAATTCAGCTAATTTTGCTGTTGCTACTGCGGACGAATGAGCCGGTGGATTATCGTGATGAAATAGCACTTTTTTCTTCTTCAAATGAGGCTTTTCCATCAATTCTGCATTAAATTTATCTAACAAATTGGCATAGTACTGTCCGATGATCGTTTTTCCCTTTTCCAACTACTTAGTCAACGAAGATTACGCTGTGCGAATCCCAGAAAACCGTTGCCATGACTTAATATTTTTTTAAGTCTGTCTTCAATCTCTTTAATGGTTTTACCGCGCAAAAAGTAGTGCTTTATTAAAATACGAAACTAACTTTTTTCCATGTTGGCCAAATCTCACAAACCAATGTACTTTCGATCACTGTAAAAAAATGTGTTTGAAAGATCTATTTGATTTTTTTTTGTCTATGTCGAGAAAGAAACAAAGATGTCAGAAAAAAAAATCCTTTATGCGATCCGAGCGCCTTTTTGCATCAAAGTCACTGACTTATCGAACAGTCCTCGTATATATTGCAATGACCTCTGTACATGTCTAAAAGAACATAACACATACATATGTACCTACATATATACTCTGTGAATACCAAGGCATTGCCAGGACAAGGCTTAAGTACCTTGGAAGATACTTCTGCAATAACTTTGCAGAAGTAAGGTCCTTAAACCACAACAATGACATAGGTATACAAGTTCTGTAAGGAAATTAAGTGTATGGGAGAATTAGTTTAGGTTTTTTACCGTGAAGGTTTCCTAGTGATCACGATGGGCCCACCTTGGTAGTGTTCTTGTCTTAAGGACTTGTTTTATAATTAGTAATTCTTTTTAACCTTAAAAATTCTACTTATTTCATATCTTGTCTAATATCACAATTGAATTTGTATGTGCTCAACAATTTTATTTTTGATATTTTTGTACTTATAAAAGCTGAGAATTGTTAGATAGTAGTTAAATATAAATATTCGTTCAAACCATACTCAAAATAACTTAAAGAGACAAACTTTTGAAAGTACAGCCATAATTGGAGACATTTCCTAACGAAAGGCAATGGTAACATTTATTTGGCCACTAGTGTACATGGAATGAATATTTTTAAAATGAAATGTCTTAAAAAACTTACTAAACGAACTAGAAAGGTATTCAAATTCACAAATTTCATGGTGTGTCCTATATGTAGCGGCAAAACTACACATACAATGCTACATAGCTGCTCCAGTTACTCTATTATTACCACCGGTCTCATTTTCTTATTCAAATCATGAAAATCTAGATTAATGATAGTGTTATCTGTTAACTCTTATCGTAATGCATACAATTCCCTTGACGGAGGTTGATCTAATGAGGCTCTAAAACCAACCGTTGACGTGAAAAATATAAGCAAATAGGATTACATAAAGAAAAGCGAAATGCCTTGCGATAATAAAACAACCCTCAATCTCATATCAATCAAATGTGTGTATCTATATGGCAATATCTTCAGCAACTCCCCCGCTACAAAGAGCTTAAAAAAAAATCAATACTATTGCGTAAGAACACCAAATTTGAGGGTGTGTTTGTACCGAGCCTCCTCGCGCTAACCAAAGCCGGTGCACACGACAGGCCTTCAACCGTCCAAAAGTGAACAACAAAATTTCCTTCTTTCCGCTCACGAGTGTTGTTGTTTTCTTGTTTTTTTATACTATTCCCAAAATAAAACTCTGCCATTTAACATTTCTGTTGGACGCTGTCCAACTGAGAAAGAGTCGGATAGAGAAGCCAGAAAAGGAATAAAAAAAAAATAAAAAAAAATCCAAACTCTACCTGAAGGAGAGGTAGTAGTGATCTTATTGAATGGAAGGTCATATTGTAGTGAAAGAAATCGTGCAGTGGAAAATTACTGGGGTAACTGATGGATTTAAAATTACCATGTGGAAAGCAAACGTATGCAATTTTCTTTCTTTCCATCATTTGTTGTTACATAACACTATCGCTAGTGTTTTTCAGTGAAAAATCGATAATGTTCTTGCACTGATAGTACAAGTGCAGGTCTTTATAGAAAGACGCATGCACTCAAGTCTACACAAAAATTTGAACAAGAAACAGCGAGTAATAAAATAAAAACTCCTTATCTGTATGTACTACACGCCAGATACGCATGAGCTCATAGCCATTCAACGAAAAATACGATAAGACGGCTAGAATTGGGGGAACGTGGTTCGTTTTTTTTTCTCCCAAAATTGTCGGTTTCTTGACCTAAAATCGTAAACCGGTTTATCCGTCTGTTTGGCGATGGCCACCAAAAAGGAGAACAAGGTGCTTCTTGCGAAACACCCACCCAATGCTGGTGGTATCAGCAGCACTTTTTACATAACGCCTCCTCTTCAGTCTATCTCTGATTATCGCTCAACTATTATGCAAGAGTGAAAGATTTTTTTTTTTTTTTCATTTTTTGTTATCTTCAAATTTGACGCACTGTCATTCATAGTTTCTTTCACATTTCCGCGCCTTAATCTCTTTCTTTTTGGATAACTGAAAGTGGAGGATCTTGCAAAACAAAGCGCGGGGAGAAATCTCCACGTTTACACACAGAACTGTGATCCCAGCCACATGTCACTATACCGACGATGATGACGATTTTTCATGGAAAGGCGGGCAAACGATTAAAATGCAAAAAAATTATTTAATATTTGCGGGTTAAAGCGAAAAGAATTAAAATCAATTTCGGTTTTTTTTTTTTTTTTAACAAACCTGTGCTTCCGGTAACTTGCTGGAGGTAATACGGAATAGAGCCATTGTCTGAGTGATCGATGGGAAAAATCAGAATTTGTGTCCAAGAAAATAAAGTTTGACACACCACACCACGAGTGTTACAAAAAAAAATTCCTCGAAAAAAGAGAGAAATTTTATATACGCTCTATACCGCACGGACGTTCGCTGTCTACTTGAGTTTTTAGTCAACACAACACACCACAGAACCAAGAACTGTCGACTGTCGTCTTGAAATTAGCGAGAAAAAGTGCCATTTTGTAGTGCTGCCAGTTTCAGTAGCCTCTGCGGCGAATTGAGAAGTGGTGCCATGTCGAAGTAAATTTATAAAGCATGCAAAATAATATAGAAAAACTGATGTAAAACACTAATAAGAAAAGAAAGCTGATTAGCATTGAAGACAGTACGACATATTTACTCTTAAAATACACTAATGTTCCTCAATAAAAGAATAATCCAATTCGTCGAAGCGGGGAGCAACAAAATTCATCCTCATTTTCAATGACCCTATTTATTAGGTCATATTTACGGGAGTTTTGTATATTATTTTAGCAAATACACAAACCTTTAATTCTTCTTTATTTTAGCTCCTAAATATACCACTACAAAATAAAATTGCCTATCGAGGCATCCTAAGAGATGGCAATGGAAGTAAATACAATCGACAGTTTGAAAGATACTACCCGGAAATGTAGACAACTAGTTTAACTTCATCTTTATTTGCTTGAAATTCTACTAGATGGTGCCGTTTTTTCTTTTCTTTTTTTGCCGCACATTGGGGTATTTGTGCGATTTCTGCAGCCAAATTATTTACTTGGTTTTTATTGTTCGAAATGAGATTTCCTATCGATTCTTTGGATATTACCTATTAAAAATAGTTTTCTTTAGAAAAGGATATGTAATTTCGTGTCAAGCTAATTAAAGTTTGCGAAACAAAGGCGTATGAACTTAATTATAATAAATTAGGCTGGAGATGACAACAATGTTTCTTTATCATGGGCTTCATCTGCTTTTTCTATAGACCCTTCTGAGTCTGAATCAATGCTTCCATTGTCTCTTTGGTTACTGGATTCGACATTTTGAGTAGGTACTATTTTTTCAATGACCTTAAATGGTGATAGTTGCGGTTAATTGCAGCTAATTTCTAAATGGTTCTCATGTGTAACGTCTGTTCTCCTTCTTACGATGTAAAATATTGCAGGGACGCACCCTGAAGTACAACATAAATGTTCAAGACTTGCAAATAATAAACAAGGACTTAATAAAGGGAGACAATATTTTAAACATGCAAACTGCCGTTAATTTAATGTATAAAGATAAAGCATGCATTCTTAATTGTACTATCAGAATCCATATCTATTTTCTTAAAGTTATGGATCCAACTTTCCAAAATAGAAGTATTTTTTATTTTAGGATAAAGAAATAGGTATTGTAAATGCGTTAAAAGTTCTCTTAAGTTGTCATTCACAATACCTATTTTTTTACGCGTAATTTATTTACCCTCGTTCGAAGACAAACAAATTTTGCTTGGAAAAATATTCCGGAAGGCAACAAATGGCAACGAGATTTCTATATGCTTTATGATGGCTTACGTACTCTTAGAACCCAAGATGTGATGTTAATAGGAGATCTTAATGCATGGCCATCCGAGGAAGAACCAATTTTTAACATAACAAACAAAAAAGAAGCTCAAAAGACAGGCAAATAAATGCAGAAGGTAGACAATTGCTAGAACTGTGCAATGATTTTGGACTTAGTATTCTAAATGGGTGTAGTGATGGTGACTTCGAAGGTGAACTGACTTTTATTGGGAAGCAGGGCAGTTCAACAATAGATTACTGTCTTATTGGTGGAGACTGGCACTCCATAGTTAAAGGCTTCAAAGTGGAGGACGAAACATACTCGGATCATCTTCCAATTTCATTATCGATTGGAATAGAAAGTATCCAATGCACCCCCGAAAAGACAACAACTGCCAACTCCCAAATACTAAAATGGAAAGCTCGAGGTAAAACACTGCTCCAGGCTAGAATGAATAAGCTGCTTGTAGAAAAGGAAGCCTTTGTTAAAATACATCTCTTACCACTGCATGATTGGGAATGCTTAGGTTAGGTTAGGTATGTGGGCTGGCAGGGAGCGACGCTCTCTGCCACACTCAGGTCAGCGATGACCCATTGTGGTACCCATGGGGGAAAAGTGATCCCTTACCCAATGAAACTAAAAACTACTCAGTCACTTACTTCATTTCTGCATACAAACCACCCTGATGATTTGATGAAGTTCAACATCTTTTCCGTTGAAACGCCGGGGAGTTCCTCGAGATCCTGGAAGAAGAATTTACCGAGGAACTTTTTCCTGGAATGTTGAAGACTCGGGCAGTGGCACAGGAAGTGGGTTGTGTCCTCAAAAACTTTCTCATCACCACAGCCTCTGCAGAGTTCCTCCTCCGTCAGGCGTAGTTTCTTCAAGTGGTACCGCAGAGTGTTGTGTCCCGTGATGATGCCCACGAGGGTGGAAAGGGATTTCCTATCTTTACGGATGATTCTCTCAGTCTTTGCTTTGTCGAAAGATGGCCATAGCTTCCTAGTGATGGCGCAAGTTTCCATGGAGTTCCATCTTGTGTTCGCCTCCTCAGTGGCTTTATTCCCTGCAGCGAGCTTGAGTGTGCAAGGCGGGATACACACAGGGGGGTCAACTTGTTCTGTTGGGGCTGCTGAGCAGATTCTCGCCAGCTCGTCGGCTTTCTCAATGCCTGGGATACCCTCGTGTCCAGGGACCCAACAGAGCGATACCTTGTGCTGTGTTCCAAGAACCCTGAGCTCTTCTCGACAACACTTCACAAGCTTCGATTTAATTTCTATGGCAGTAATCGCTTTTATAGCTGCCTGGCTGTCGATAAAGATGGTGATACCTTCTGGCGGTATTGCCCGTATGGATATTGATACACCTAGAGGGTCGGAGAAGATACCTGATCCTACACCAGTGCTCATTTTTGAACCATCCGTGTAGATGGCTATAGATTCGGCATTAGGTATATGACTGCTTTTCCAATCTTCCCTGCTAGGGTAGGCGGTAGAGAAAGGCCTTGTAAAGTCTAAATATGGCGTCATGTAATCCGTTACGGGCATGAGGCCAAAGTAATCGAGTAGGATCATCGAGTGACCTGTTCTGCTTGGTTTCCAGTTCGCTGACTGACTTATTCTCATAGCATTAATGGCTGCTGATGTTCGCGTAAAGATGTCTAGCGGCAGCAGGTTGAGGATAGCCTCGAGTCCTGCGGTTGGGGTTGTCCTCATTGCACTGGTGATGCCAATGCACGCTAGTCTTTGAACTTTGGTGATTGCCTTTAAGTTGGTGCATTTGTTGACAGCTGGCCACCATACTAGATTGCCGTAAGTCAGTATGGGTCTAACTATAGCCGTATACATCCATAGTATGATTTTGGGGGAGGGTCCCCAGGTTCTACCAAAAATTCTACTACATGAGTAAAAGGCTATTGTTGCTTTCTTGATTCTTTCCTCTATATTTAATCTCCAGTTGAGCTTTTTGTCAAGTACAAGGCCCAGGTATTTTGCGCTATCGGACAATCTGAGTGGGATACCATCAACAGAAGGTGTACTGAACTCCGGTATTTTCCTCTTGTTTGTAAAAAGTACGAGTTCGGTTTTTTGGGGGTTAACCTTTAGACCGCAGCTCCTGGCCCATATGCTAAGAGTATTAAGGGCTCCGTCAAGTTGTTCGCTGAGGGTAGGCAGGAATTTACCTGTAGCAAGCAGCACGACGTCGTCCGCGTACGCTGTAGCTCTGACCCCGCTGTACCTTAGTTGTTGTAGTACCTCATTAAGAACAATGACCCAGAGCAGTGGGGAGATTACCCCGCCTTGAGGGGTACCCCTCGAGGCGTATGCTTCGAGCTTTGAACCCTTAAGTTCGGTGGTAAATTGGGAATGCTTAATACGCGATGCAGCGGGTCAAATGAGCACATCATCCAGTTTGCGAAAAAAAAACGATTGGTATGACTTTGCGTGTGAAAAGCTTAGAAAGCAATCGCTAGCATTTTTAAGGCTTGTACGAGGGTCTGAAATAAGAAGCATTAAAGCACAGTATGCAGAAGCAAACAAACAATATAAGCGCTTTTGCATGGATAAAAAGGCGAGGTACGAGGAAGGTTTGGCTAAGTCTCCCAGTCAATGTAGGGATTCAGCAGAGTTTTGGGCATTAACAAAGAAAATAAATGGTAATGAGAGAACTAAACGAGTAACCGGTATTGAGGTGAATGCTTTGCGGTTGATATGGTTTTGGAGTCCTTAAAAGATGGGAAGGCGGCACGAACAGATGGCATACCAGCAGAATTTTTTAAGTACAATACGTTGGGCTTCGAAACTAAATTTACCACTGCGTTAAACGTAATTTTTAAATTTGGAATCCCTCCGAATCATTTTTATGAAGCGCTAATATGGCCCATCCTTAAAAAAAAAAAAACGCGATCCCAGAGATTCAAAAAACTATAGAGGGTTATCTTTTTTAAACTCCGCCTTAAAAATATACACCTCCTTGCTTTATAAGAGACTCAACAAATGGGTGAATATAAATAGCAAACTGGGAGAGTATCAAGCTGGCTTTCGCAAAGGGTACTCCACAATAGATAACATTTTTACGCTTACAAGTTTGGTGCGATTAAAGCTGCTGACTGGAAAAAAAACTGTACTCATTTTTCGTCGGCTTCAAAGCCGCATTTGACACTGTAGACAGACAGGCCTTGTTCTATAAACTATACAACTTGGGAGTGTCCCATAACTTTGGCAGAGCGTTGGAGAAACTTTATCAGCACACAACAGCAAATGTTTTTAATGGTCGAGAAATCTCAAGCAGACTAGAAACGAACCGCAGAGTAAGACAGGAGTGCAATCTCAGCCCGTTACTGTTTGCTCTTTTCTTAGATGATCTGGTGGATTGGCTTCCTGGTGGAGTAAAGGTGGGATGTTTAAGAGTAAAAACGATTATGTATGCAGATGATATAGTTATTTTGGCTGAGTCCTCAGCTTCCCTACAACTAATGATTAACAGGCTTTCAGAATATTGTAAACTGTGCAGCTTGGAGGTAAACATCGATAAGTCAAAAGTACTCGTCTTTAAAAATGGCACAGGAAGAAAAGCTCGAGGCGAGACATGGAATTTCGAGGGAAAAGACTTGGAAGTAGTGAAAAAGTATACATACCTAGGAATCGATGTGACTCACAACCTTAATATGAATAAGCACCTCCAAGTTAAAGTTGATAAAGCCAAAACTGCAATGTGTGCTAATTGGAAGATAATTTTCAACAGTAAGCATATATCGGTTAACGCCAAATATGGGGAATTGGCGGATATGAGGTAGTGGAAAATCGACTGCGGTTTTTCCTAAGGAAAGTATTCTGTCTTCCGAAAAATACTCCAACATACATGTACAATCTCGAAACAGGACTATCATCCCTGCACATATCTACATTTAAATTGAATGCGGATTACCTAGTACAGATAATGGAAATGGCTGATACCAGGCTACCAAAACAATTGTTGCAGTATGCAGTGCAGATTAAAACCACCATCTACAAGGATTGGATTAACCTAGCGGCGAACAGTGGTATTACTCTTGATCTATCTGGGAAGGGTCCTACAGAGTGGAGAAGCTCATTGTATGAAATAATCAGGACAACAGATGAGAATGAGAGATACTCTTTTATTGAAAGAGCTAGGTCTTCCACGGAGAGGAATTTCTATTCGAAGGTCAATTATAATCTTAAGGATGTGAATTATTTCAAGAACGACTACACCTGCACTATAATAGGAACCATCTTTAGACTAAGAGGAGAACTGCAGAAATTAAACTTTCAGCCACATAGGAGCGGAAATGCTGCATTATGCACCCTATGTAACAAAGAGGAAAAATAAGACATCGGCCACTTTCTTGGGACATGTCCTGTCCTGATAGAGTTAAGGAGATTCTTTTTCGGCAAGAATGTGCTATTATTGCATGAGGTTTTTGATTTTCTGAACGGAGCCAACTGGATCCAGCTGTACGAGTATTGCAAAGAAGCTATGTCATACAGAAAAAAAATTATCAGCGAAATCTTTTAAAATCAATATTTTTCGTTTTAGCTAAACTAAAAGCCCTTAAAAAAAAAACAAATTTTCGATTGTATTTTCTTAACCAGATATAATTGTTTTTAATTTTTTTATTTTTTTCTTCGTTTTAACTAAACAAAAAGTTCTGAAATTATAAAGCCATAAAGAAAAAGTAACAATTTTTATAGTCCCGAATTCTGAAATAATTTTATTGTAAATTGAATTGCCACTCAGGCAGATGACATTTATGTCATGCCTTACGTCATTCTAAAAATGAAAAATTAAAACTGTACTGTTAATTTATATTGCGATGAATAAACTATCTATCTATCTATTCCGGAAGGAAATTTATTTACATTAAGGCTGAATAAGTAAAGTGTAGTAAGTAAGTTATCTCAAAAACCTCGTGTGGTGTCTCATACCATTTAAATTTGAATGTTGAAATCGTTTTTATAAAATAGAATGACTTGGAAGACCAAATGTGTTCTCCACATAACCGATGTCAATGTGCAAGTAGTTCAGTAAGAGGCATGAACATGAACTCAAGTTCATGTTTGAATTGTTATTCGTCTTAATGAAACTCGAACCACACCTATTGCAGTACTACCTTGTTGAAACAGGTAGATACTATTAAATATTCCCGTCTATCAGTTTATGCGGACGACATGAATATTTTTGCACACATTTTCACACCCACTGACTCCCGTGCACTTCAAACTGACTTGAACAGCTTTTCTACTTGGTGTAATAAAAACTTTCTTGAGTTAAATGTCAACAAATGTCAAGCTATTACTTATTCTCGGAAGCGACTTCCGACAGTTCCTAGAACGTACGTGATTTGCGACGAGCCTGTTCCCACTGCCACTTTTGTGCGTGATATGCGCCAGTGAGCTTAATTTTCGTAGCCATATTGACAATATTATTAGCAGAGCAAATTCTATGCTAGGTTATGTGAAACGTTGGTCCAAGTAATTCTCAAATCCTTACGTCACGAAATCTCCATATTATACATTTGTAAGACCAATTCTTGAATATGCCAGCCAAGTCTGGTCTCCCTATCACGATACACATTCGAATCGAATTGAGTGTGCCCAAAGGAGGTTCATCCGTTTTGCTCTACGTGGACTTCCGTAGCCTGATACCTCCTTACGACCATCGTTTGAACTTGCTGAACATGCAATCGCTTGTAAAGCGTAGATAAGTTGCCGATATGCTATTTACACATCAAATATTAGCAAGCAACATTGATTGTCAGTCAGGTCAGTACCTCTCTTACGGGTGTAACGAGACTATGTCTTGAATGCTACGTATGGCTAATCTTTTTGATTTTCAGTGCGGTAAATACTTACTTAGAAACTCCCTTTATTCCCCTTCCTCACTCAGGTTTTGATATAGATTTATACTAGCTATTAAGTAAATATTGTAAAGATTAAATAAAAAACTTACTGCTTGTATTAAGCTAAATAAATAAATAAATACTAGATCCAGAATACTCATTGATTCACATTTACCTCTACGATTTGGACTCTTCTGCCCTCGAAGCTGATAAAGAAAAACCATGTCATTATTACTTAAAGTCCAGCTCGCATCGAAGTCTAACAGCTAATTTGCTGAACAAGATGCATTTGTACCCCTAATTGATCCTGAACTATTCTGTAGTGTATTATAGCAAAAAATACAAAAAGACATTTGTCAAAAAGGTTTAAGCCATACAAAATCGTTAGGTCTGGTTCGGTGTTGCCGCCAGGTTTTGAGAAAAGTATCTCAGCAAAAAGGTATTGTACACAAATTAAAATAGTATTAAAATACGAATTCTGAGTAAAACGGACACTATTATTAACAAACTACAAACAAACTTTTGGTTGAGAAAACGCTCCCAGAGTTATTTGTAAAATCGCTAATTTTTCTCATTTTTAAGAAACCTGAATTGAGGTTATATTATAGAGATATTTCTATACTTTGTACGCTGAGGAAAATTTTCGATCAAATAATATACCACAGGCTAATCAGCGGGGTTGAATCAAACAACCGTCTTAGTATTTTTCAGGGTGGCTTTCGTTCCGTTTTTCCCCGGTGCACAGTGGTCGATTTAAGGTCATTAGCTGGACTTAGTTCGGATTTAATTTTTTTATTATGTTTGATTGGAAATGTGTTTTATAGATCAATTTAAAATCATTTTCATTACTTCAGGGGGTAGTATCTTGTGTTTTCGGGTTGGTAGATGTCGGAATTCGCTTATCTTTGGATCAGAAGATATCAACATGACATGAAGCACATCAGTATTTGTTGCGATTCGGGATATCTTTCTTGAAAACGCGCTTCGAAAAATGTTGTAATCTTTTTGACGGGCTTCTAAGACATCTTCCGAAAGCTGTCCGATAGGGATTGGAAAACTTTCAATGATGTCAGCACCGTGCAACAGAATTTTATGGACACTTACAGGCATTTTGTACCAATTATATTTGGAAACAAATAATTTTGCTGTGTCCAAACAGTAAGTACGGAATTTATTGGTATCAATTTTCAGACCTGAAGTTAATGTCTTTAAAACAATTGAAAAACGTTCTACTAGTTTCGGGTCTAAGCCTATTATTTCAGCAGTTTTTGCTGGATTCTTAAAAAATGTTCGGGCCGTGTTGCCGTCATTGGTATTTCCTCCACCTTGTTTTGGAAAATCTACTAAGGTTCCAAATTCAGATCTAAGTTCATTTTGTAATAATTCTTTTCTATTTTTAACTGCTAGTTTCTCTTCAGATCCTCTTGCCTGCCAGCTTTCGTCTTCAATTTTGTAAGATACATGTAGCAGTGCTTCCATAAATCTAATGTGTGCATGAAGACTTTGTAAGCCGTATGAATAGGCAGTGGTGTCAGAAGGTTTTCGTAAGCAAAGTTCAATATTATTCATGTCCTTAGGAGATGCCTTGCATATATAACAAACTGAGCTAGCCCTGTTCTCCATAACAGGATTACATGTTTTGCCATCTACCATTTTTTTAAACAAAGTATGATTAAGTAAAACAGTGTTTTCCTTAAAGGTTACCCTTGTGGCTTCTAGACAATTCATTTCGGCTTCCATACGGTTGAACTCTCTTTTTTTTGTCTCAATATTTTCCTTTGCGAATTCGAAACGTACTCTACGGCAGTATCTTGGAGAAGATGTTCTTGAATTCATCCAAATATTTTCATGTTAGCACAATATCAGTATCACTTGCCTCAGGAGTTACCAAAAAAGTTTGCTTATAGGGCGAATGACCTCCATTACCATCAGAGCCCCATTTCCACGAACATACTAAAGTATCACCGTTTTCTAACTGGTTTTCAAAAGTTTCAAGGTGTGCAGCAGACAAACGTTGTAGTGTCTAGTCCAACAATGGCTGTAGTTTAACTTCACAAAAGGTTTCGGTTATAGTCAAAAAATTACTTGTTGGATAACACTCTCGTTTTACTTCTAAAATAGTATCGAAGGCTGAGTAAATATTAACATTTCTTTCTTTTGCGCTTTTTTGAAGTTGCTTATAAACATATATTGATGTTTTGTCAGTTTCAAATCGATTATAAGGGCTAGGGCTTCTTCAGGTGTGTATGGCTTGATCGTATTCGGAGTTTTGGGTTTCTTAAGCTCTTTAAGCGTTTTAGGAGAACACTCGACAACCCTTTTTACGACTTCGGCTTTAGAACGCTTTCCTTCTATTCTAAGCTTAGACTCAACAGCAAATGATAATTCTTCGGCCGATCTTTCCATAAGGTTTCGAATTTTTCGTTTTTTAGCTCTGTTTCCACATTCCTGGAATTAATTTTCCGGTCTTCCTTGTCTAGAAGTTGTTGGCACATGAATTTCAGGCAATGGAATTAGGAACTCTTTTTGAAGCCAAAACTCTTCAGCTTTTAAAAATCGTTCTGGTGACATTTTTTTTCTTTATACTTTTTGAAAAGGTGTGATACAAAAGTTTTACTGTAGACATTTCTTACGAGCAGCTTCATCAAGAACGGTTATTGACTTTTTTGACATCACGTACTGCAAAACAGCACTTGCACAAACCGTTACTGATGACTTAAAAAGATTTTCACTCTGAATGAACAAAAACAACTTCTTGACGTAAAGTGAATGGTCGCCCTGAAAAGGGCGGATTGATACCTGTAAGAGAAGAAAAGGGAATGTTGTGCTGAGTTTCGGCACTTTAGCATTATTTTAAAGGTAATAATCCAATCTTGAAATAAAAAAAGTTCCACGATGTCACTTTATCGCACTTTTTTTTTATAGACCAAGAAATAAAAAAAAGTAAGTTCATCACTACAAAAAAATGTACCACCACATTTAGTTCATAGTGATAGAGCCTTACTTATTTTTTAATAAAAATACTCTGAATTTAAAAATATTTACCAACAGCATACTCTAACATATTTGCTTCAAATAATTATTATTATTTCACTATAACACTTTATAAACACCTGTTAACGCGCGAAAGGCAAATCGAGAGTGAGCAAAGTTTCATGCAGTACATTGAGATGCTTCCCATTGATAACGTAACGGAATTAAAGAATTTTTTTTTGTTGTTTCTCGTTATTTGAATGTTTGACTTTAAGCCTACCGGTATTTTTTTTGATAGTAACAACATTATTTTTTTCACTTAACGCAGACAACATGAGTGGTTGCAAGAAGCTAGGCCCTGGCACTTAAAGAGCTGTTGCGCCAAATATTTTTTATTGCGAAGACATATGGACATATGGGAGATATTGGAGAAGACAGTCAAAGATTGCTGAGTAGAAGAATACGAAAGGGATATCAATGGGGGTGTTAATGTTTAGAAAAAGGCTGCAACTTATGTTATTGACTAGGTTATTAAGTTTAACGAAGTCGCGGTAACCAAGGAATTGGGGGCGTCGGAAGAGAAAATGAGATTTAGCTGCCTACATAAGTTGTTGGTGATGCCACTAATTTGAAAAAGGCCGGAGTCAAAAAGACGATCAGATAATAAGATAGATAAGTTAATATTAAGCTAGTTTTAAGCTTAATAAAATAAATAATTTTTTAATAAAATTAAATAACAAAAAAAAAAAAAATTTTAAATTGAAAATTTTCTTCTGAAATCCTGTTGATTTTCTCATCGAAGTAGAGGAAGCGCTCAATAATGAAATGACTGTAAACCTATTTTCTTTTCATGTATCCATAGATAAGATTGGGGTTGGGGGCGACATACCATGAACACTTTATAATACACCATCAAATGATTGTTGCATTTTAATACATATAAATGGCATAACCATTTCTTATAATCATAATTTGTGGGTTTTCTTCTTTCTTATCTGATCAATATATTACCGTATAATATCTGAACTTAATGTTAATGATATTAAAAGACCAACTCAGGTATACGAATATCTTCTAAGGCACTTTAAACCCGTCTTACGTTTTAAGCTAAATTGTTCCAAATACACACGGGTCGGGTTAATATAACCTCCATCTAATCCATTTTAGGATGATAACGCGTTTTTTTTTGTACAGTGGTATTGATGGACACCAATATAAACCAGTTCTTGATTTCAGATGTCATTTGAAAGAGTCTGCTAAAGTACAACATGATGCAATTCATGGACAAGGTTCTGAGTGTGGTGAACGCCTACATCACTTAATAACATGTGTGCATAAATTGTATTTAATTCACAGTTCCTCTATTATAGGTACAAATAAAAATATAAAAAAACCTTACCCACAACCAATAGAATTAAGCTAAACAGAAATTTTTGCTTAACAAACCCAATCAAAAAATCCGATCCGACAGACAGCTGCATGCAAAGCCTAAGTCGGTTGAATTCATAGCAGCATAGGCAATCCAATTATTTCCCGATGCTATGAGGATCAAGATCTATGGCTTTGAACACAGGCCGCCTATGTTATTTTTTCCGCTCGTCGGTTTTCGGTAACCGTTCATCTATTGTTGGGGTACAAAGTTGGTACATAGGACGCATATGCGTCCTGTCTGAATACTTACGCACATATGCATGGCTAACGAACATACATGTATCTGTACTGTTTCCCTCAGATCTGCACATTGAATTCAATATGTTGTTAGAGAGTTGGTACCAAAGGTAATCTACAAATCCCCTTCCATATACGTAGAACACAAAAAAAAGTGTGACCCACGGCATGTTTTCTACCCCAGAGAACGCTTCTTCACCCAGCATCTCCCTCTTTTCGTTATTCCAAGTGGGAATATGAGTATATACAATTTTTTTTAAAAACCTAAATTATATATTGCCTGAACTTGAACAGATGTATGTACATATGTATGTACATATGACACAATTGAATTAGAAAATGCTTTTATTTGTGGTACTGTATTTATACAAGTACTGTATTTATACAATGTCGATACCACATATGTAACATTATGTAACAGCTATGGTAAACTTATAATATGTGATAAAGATTCTGAAATAAAAATACAACTTTAATCAATATTTGTTACAAAAAGTATTCGAAAGCAAACAGGTGAATACAATATATTGGGCCGATAATTGACTTGGAAAAACTGGGAAGGATGATGCAGAAATTAAGCAGCATATGTATACATGTATTTTCCAACCGCCTGAGTTACTCTTGCACTATACCTAAGAAACTCAGCAAAGGCTTGTCAAAGGGACCAGTATTAAGTGCCTTATTAGGCAATCTCTACACCTCCGATCTGCCAGACACCACGTCCAGAAAATTTGAATATGCTGATTTCGGTGCACACGGAATAAGAATATGAGATTCACAGAGGCAATCCAATCTACCGACTTAGCAATCGTCGGAGAATACTTTCGAAAGTAGAAGCTATCCCGCAGAATGAGCAAGAGTCAGGTTGATTTCACCTAACAGCCACCTGGCCAACAATTCTCTAAAAGTAAATTTTAATGCAGTGGATTTTAACCTCAACTCGCATCCTAAGGACCTGGGAGTTACACTTGATCACACCTTATGTTTTGACAAATATCTCAATCACCGCTGAAAAGCTGCCACATTAATGGGGACATTTCCTAGTACCATGCGAAGTGCTGCAATCGGCATAGTATACTCAAAAGTTGAATATGTCATCTCTGTGTAGCTAAATTGTGCCCATGTCGCGAAAGTCGATCGTAGGTTAGGTATGTGGGCTGGCAGGGAGGGACACTCTCTGCCACACTCAGGTCAGCGTTGACCCATTGTGGTACCCATGGGGGAAAAAGTAATCTCTTACCCAATGAAACTAAAAACTACTAACTCAGTCACTTACTTCATTTCTGCATAAAAACCACCCTGATGATTTGATGAAGTTCAACATCTTTTCTGTTGAAACGCCGGAGAGTTCCTCGAGATCCTGGAAGAAATATTTACCAAGTCGATCGTAAGCTGAATACTACAATGAAGTAGATAACCGACGATCAACACCCACGGTGATACTCAGCAACATAGTCTATGCTTAATTTCGATGCAATAACAATTTGATCCAAAAGTACAACATGACCAACTCCAGATCAAATCTGCCAATTCATCTAGTCCCCCACCACCAGCTAGTTTGGGCTTTTAAAAAAAAAAAGCCTCCCCACCATAAGCCAGACCAACAAATCAAGAGAGACTATTGCTATTAAGAAAAAATGTTGTTTTGTCACAGATTCTTCAAGAAATTGTAATATAATTTGGGTTTGGCAGTTTCCCAAGTTGTTAGCAATATGGTTTTCAGCAAACCATCTGCACAAAAAACAAACTCCTCAGAATTGATTACACAGAGCAAGCTTCAGTGGGCACTGCACAGCTTCAAACCATATAAATCCGCGGGACCAACGCCATAATACCTACCGAGTTGCAGATGTCGTCGGACATAATCCTGCCGATGATGGAGAAAATTCTTAGTAGTTGTCTAGACCTGGCATATATCCTAAAGATATGGACAGAAGTCAAAGTTGTCTTCATACCCAAAGCGGGCAAATGCTTTCGTATATACTTCTTCTTCTTCTTCCTTTTATCAGCGAGGTTATGATCTGAAAACAAGGGATCACAACCCTCCCACTTCACCGCATTTCTACTGATCCGCCTGTGGGGTTCGCCTATTTTACCTCAGAAAATATCGGTAGGCCCGCCGATTTTGGATCATATGGTTACTGATGCCATGAAATGCCGATGTCGTCGCATTTGTTTGATCCAGGAGTTTATAGGCCTGCCTTTCCTACATCGCGATGTCTTTGGAACGTGCATTGATATTGCCTTTTTAACAGGGTTCAAATGATCTCTTCTTTGAACGTGGCAATACCAGCTGCATCCAGCACACATCAAGTGCTCGTTGCAGGGATGTAGGATCCTCACTTATGATGGCTCCATCATCAGCAAAGAATAACTGATGTACCTTGGGGTCCATCACTTTACCTTCAAGCAGATCATCAAGGACTGTAATAAAGAGCAAAGGACTTAAGACGCATCCCTGGTGCACCCCGATTTTGATTGGGAACTCTTCGGTTGCTCCAGCGGGGCATCTTACTCTTGTCTTTGCTCCCTCGGAGCAAATCCCTTAAGGAATCACGATGTTTTTCCATTATGATCCTTATACTTTGGATTGCATCTGTGGTTGATTTACCCGAGACAAACCCGCACTTATCATCAGATAGCCGTATTATTTTTCGCAGTCGGCCACCTAATACCCGCTCAACGATCTTCATGGTGTGTGACATCAGCTTGATCGAACGGTAGCTATCACAGTTTCGCGTATCACCCTTCCCTTTATATACAGGGCGAAGGTAACTTTCCCTCCATTGATTCGGCATTGGATCACCTCTCACGAATTTGGAGATGAGAATTCTGAGCCATCTGAACCCGATGTCTCCCATCTTTTTCCAGAACTCAGAGGGTATCTCGTCTGGCCCAACCACTTTTCGTTTTTTGGAGTATTTGACCGCCTCACTAACTTCTTCGACTGTTATATCGGATATTTCTTCACAGTTAGGGGTGGCTCTTGGAAAGTATAGCCGGGGAAACTGTTCATTTAAAAGCTCTTCACAATACTGCCGCCACCTCTGCAGAATTTTGTCGTCATCCACAAGAAGCTGGCCATGAGCATTGCTAATGAATTTTGGCGAACGAATCTCCTGAGCATTCCTCCTTTTTTGGGCGGCTATTTTGAAGATAGTAGCGCTCTTGTTCATATTGTGTCTTCGCAGCTCCTGGATAGCCTGGTTTACATCAGCAACCGGGGAAGATATTGTCTCCAGCTCCCGATACAGGCCCTCCGTACGCTCTGCACTCTTCATCCTTAGCTCCATTGATGGTGTGAGAGACGTAATTTTCCATTACGAAAACAAAAGCCTCGCCTTTTTCTTTGTCCAGATTGTACCACTTGATTTTCTCAGAGACCCTTGTTTGTTTGCTTTTCTTTGGTGTTTTCATAAAAATTTCTGTTAGCAGGAGACGGTGTTGCCGAGCGATTGCCTCTCCCAGGATCACTTTGCAATCTTTTACCCGAGGCTTCATGAAACTGCCTACCAAATGGTAGTCAATCTGAGTTTCATCTCCACCACTGCTGTAAGTGATCAGGTGTCGGCTTTGTTTGATGCACATGGTATTTAATACGATAAGACCCTGTGATTTGCACATGCTTAGGATGTCTTCACCAGGAAGGTTCCTGGTGCCATATCCTAGTCCTCCATGGCAGTCTTCATAGTCTTCGTTTGATTTCGCGACATGTCCATTCGAATCTCCTCCAACAAACAGAAACTCTTCCTTTGCGATGTTCTTAAGGAAATTGTGGAAATCTAGCCAAAATGCATCTTTATTTCTCTGATTGCACCCATTTTGGGGAAATGCTTTCGTATATACGTTAATCCAAAAGATTTCAGACCGATAAGTCTATCATCATTCCTCTTAAAAACATTAGAACGACTGATTGATATCCATTTACGCAACAGTATTGATAAGAAACTACTGTCGGCTGCCCAACATGCATATTGCAAAGACAAATCAGTGGAGACGGCATTACACTCACTGTTGCATAAAATGGAATATTCCCTGTTTCATAAGGAATATACAATGGTTGCTTTTCTGGATATAACATAGAAGGCGCTTTCAACAATGTCAATGCATCAGCGATAGCAGATGCACTATCAGACCTGAAGATCGACAGCTCACTTTGCGAACTGATTAACCTACTGCTTAATGATCGGATTATCAACTCTAAGCTGGATGGGACGTCAACCAGAAGGTCTGTCAGTAGAGGCGCTCCGCAAGGTGGTGTTCTACCCCCCTTTTGTGGAATTTGGTGATCAATGAGCTATTGATAATCATGGAAGGCGAGGGTTGCACGGCGATCGCTTATGCAGATGATGTTGCTTTGGATGTCTCAGGAAAGCACTTAAATACTCTAAAAGAACTACTACAAAACTCTTTAAGCAAGCTCACTAGATGGGCCGTTCGGTGCGATTTTGGTGTAAACCCCACAAAACTGAACTTGTACTCTTCTCCAGGAAATATAAGATTCCCTTAGTCGACCCCCTCTTCTCTAAATAGTATCAGCTTAACTTTCTCCGACACAGCAAAATATTTGGGTCTCATCCTGGATAAGAAATTAACCTGGAAACCTAATATTCAAGAAAGAGTAAAGAAAGCTACAGTAGCTGTATTGGAAATAGACAGGGTTTACAACCCCGAATCACTCACTGTCTACATCTCGGCCATTAGACCGATACTCACATACGGAGTCATTGTCTGGTGGACGGCCTTAGAAAAGCTAAAAATCGCGATTATCTAAGTAAGGTCCAGCGCACAGCTGTCTGTGGATAGGCGGAGCACTACGTACAACTCTGTCTGCGGCACTGGACATTTTGTTTCATCTGATACCCCTCGATATATTTAGCAAGCAAATGGCAGCGAATGCAGCCGTTCGCTTCGAAGCTACCCAACAATGGTGAAGAAAAGAATTTGGCCACGCTTCCATTTTGAATAAATTCAAAATCTCTCTCGAAAACGCGGACTATATCATCCCACGTCTAAACTTTGACAATAACTTCCTCGTCACCATCCCCTCCAGATCACTCTGGAATGATGATACATTTTTAGAAGATGGGTCAATCCACTTCTTCATCCAGTCCAAGGACGGAGTTGGTAGAGGTGTTTTCTCTGACAGGCTTAATCTTAAGCTCTCCTTCCGTCTTTCAAATAATTGTAGCGTGTTCGAGGCGGAAATTTTGGCGATTAAAGAGGTCTTATCTTGGCTTAAGGATATCTGCTAGAAATAACCGCATCTGTGATGAATTATCCTTTTCACTCAGGCCACATGCCGGCCCATTTTGCGAAGAAGGTATGTACCTAAGCCACAATTTCATGGTTGTGGCCAACCCAATCGTGTTGTGAGATATCGGACCGCCCCAGACAGCCAAGCAGCAATCAAATCCTTGAAATTGACCTCTATAAATTCCTTAGTAGCTCTAGGCTGCCGATCGTCTCTCGTGGAGATGGCTGAGCAGTTCAATATTCACCTGTGTTGGGTGCCGGGGCATAGGGAATTGTGAGGCCGATGAACTCGCCAGAATAGGAACAACTATACCCATCCTGCCGGACAAAGGCTCCTTAGGTATACCAATCGCTACTTGCAAACTCAAGTTTAAGCTGGATGCTATCGAGAGTACAAATCTTAGGTGGACAAGTGGACCCACATGCCTAGCGACAAAACAAATTTGGCCGAAGCTGGATCTAAAACGTTCTAAGAATTTGATTTCTCTCAACAGATTGCATATCGGCGCTATAATAGGTGTCATCACTGGATACTGTCTAATAGGCAAGCATGCTACAAGGCTAGGCGTTTTTGCGAACGACTTTTGTAGAAGCTGCATGGACGAAGAAGAGGAAGAATCTATTCCTCACCTTCTTTGTTTCTGCCCAGCTCTCTCCCATAGAAAGAAGCTTCACCTAGGAGCCCCCTATAAGAAGGCACCGAAAACAGGCGACCTGAAAAACATCGATATTAAGAGCCGCCTACGCTTCATAAGAACCTCAAAATGGTTTAAAGAGTAGGTAGGAGAAAATTTCTCCCATGATCCATGTGGTATCCCAATGGACCTATTATTGGTCTAAGTGTGTTGGCGATTCTCAGCTGACAGTGACTTCAACCTAACCTAACCTAACCTAGGTTTGGTTTGTAAACAAATTATACATCATTTTGGAATTACCTACGTACAATCGTTTTGAGAAAATCGATTTTCTTTTCAAAAATCGGCTTTAAGTAAAGTACCGGTTATTGTAGGTTTGGAATGAAAATTAAAAAAGTGTGTAGTAAATCCGCCCAGCCGTTTAGGCTGCAGTCAGCTATGTATACATATATACAGGCGGACATACAGACAGATTTGTCGGAACAACTTTTTGTGTTCCTCTATAATAGTAATTAAGACCTAAAAGCGAAATGAAAATGGAAATAATATTAACCGACAAAATTAGAAGAACGAAACGGTAAAAAATTAAAAAAAAATGTATTTCGTTCTTCATCTAAAAAGAAATAAAAAATAAAACGAAAAAAGGTAATCCGCCATATTGGGTTTATAATGACTTCACATTCATTCGTCAAACTCTTTCATTTGATACCCATAATAAGGGGGCTGTGAAGAAAAAGGCAATCCGCCAAATTGGATTTAGAATGATATTAGATATATTAGATATACTATAATAAGAACTGGTCGAAATTTTGATTGCAAGATTTGTAGCAGACAGACAGACAACAAAGCAAGTTAAATAAAAGATTTTAATAATTCGTTACCGGTTTAAGCAGTGTTTATGAGCATGATTCATTTTGAGATACATTATATGTACTATGTCAAAGCATTGGTAACAAGCACTCCTAT
Source organism: Brachypalpus laphriformis (assembly GCA_945910035.1). Lineage (NCBI taxonomy): Eukaryota > Metazoa > Arthropoda > Insecta > Diptera > Syrphidae > Brachypalpus > Brachypalpus laphriformis. The sequence continues at coordinate 109,625,750 of OX246753.1, read as the reverse complement.
ATCCTTTTTCATTTGGAGTTTAATTTGGTAAGTAAATCTTTCTCAAATTTGAGATATGTATGCACATATAGGCTTTTAAAAATGTTGCTTAATTGTTCCGCTACATAAACGACTATGATTTCATAGTCACAGATTTATCATAAGTTGTCTTATACTCGTATGAGAACTCATTTGACAAAAGTTTATAATTGTAAGCAATTAGAGATGGTTCATGGGGTGGCAAAATCGCATCATCACTTCCCCGAGGTGCCCGCTGGATAGCTATCTGATAGTGAACTAACGATGAGCGTATGCTGAGTCTGACGATATATGTGTAGCTGAACAATCAGACCTGCGCAAGCACATCTGGGTGAACTTCAGCACACAAATGTTTAACCGGACGAGGCATCTCTTGTTGACCTGATTAGCTGAAATATGCGCCTCAGAAGCCTAGCAAGAGGTCCTCAGAAGGAGGACGTGCGGCGGATGAATTCTCCCGATGGAATCAACGGTGACGTCCATAGGCCAGCGGATATCTTACTTGAGGTACTTCAACATATTTGGAGCTGAGGTCTGTAAGGATTTTCAATACTGGGTCAGGGTATTGAAAAAGAGACGGTGGCGGATGAACCTTTAATGGGCCGACGGTAGCGCTCATATTCCCGAAGTGGGTTACTGGCATCGGTGTATCCGGCCCCTCGTCCCAGGGGTTGCAAAAAAGGATCTGGCCCTCCAGGTTGGGGGTTGTGCCGTCGGGTTAACTTCCCTACCGCGTAAAATAAAACCGGTTACGAAGCAAACAACAGCCTCGGATACGAATGATTTTACTGTTGACGACCCAAGCAAATGTAAAAAGGACAACGATCCTCGTGTCTGCACATGGAATGTTAGGTCCCTCTACAAACCACGTGCAGCCGAACAACTTGCGGAGGCCCTAGAGTGTCTCAAAGCAGACATTACCGCCATCCAAGAAGTGCGATGGGATGGGCCGGGCAAAAGGATGATGGAAAACTGCGAAATCTACTACGGCGATTGCTACAGACAACAAGGACAGCGTCTATTCGGGTGCGGATTTGTCATTGGATGCAGACTTAGGCAAGAAGTCTTGAGTTTCCGGCATGTGAACGAGCGCCTCATGACTATCCGTATCAAGGCTAAATTCGCCAACATTAGCCTAATATGCGTTCACGCCCCTTACGAAAAGATGGACGACGCGATTAAAGATGACTTCTACCAGCTCTTGGACAAGACGTATGAGCAATGCCCTACACATGACATTAAAATTGTGCTAGGTCATTTTAACACAAAGCTAAGAAAGAAGGACGTCTTTAGTAGCGTGGTCGAAAAGCACAGCCTGCACATCATATCCAACAACTGACACAGGCTAGTCGACTTTGTGGCGGGACGAAACACTGTCGTAGCTAGTACGCGGTTCCCACGTCTCGATATTCACAAGGAAACATGTCTCTCCTTTGATCGAAAAATTGTTAACCAAATGGATCACGATCGACGCAAGGAACTCTTCCAGTATTCTGAGTGTCCGGACTTTCCGAGGAGCCAACGTGGACTCGGATCACTACCTAGTTGTAGCGAAGGTACGGATGCGGATATGCAGAACGGAGCGAAATCAACGAAATACTGGAAGGAAGTTTGACGTCGAACGGTGATCAAGTTTCTTTTAATCTTAATCTAAGTCCTATGCCGCCAGCAGCAAATGCGGAAGACCAGTGACAGCATTTCCAACAAGCCATCAAATATGCCACTTCTGATTTGCTGGTTTTCCCTCGGACACCATAATGGAACCCCTGATTTGATGAGGGATACCCGAAAGCACATGCAGAAGGACTAGAGCTGGTCGCGAACTCTACACAGAGCGGACTTCTCAGAAAGAAGAAAAAGGAGCATGAGAAACGCTCGATCAAGGAGAGGAGGAGAGACTATTGCAGGAATGATGTTCGAAAATGTTACCAAAAGGTAACAAGAACATGTCAGGATTTCAAAGCCAGAACATAAGCGTACATCGACGAAAATGGCAATATAGTAGTAGAATCGCAGTTGGTGTTGACGATATGGAAGGAACACTTCTGCAGACTGCTAAACGGTGGTGATGAACAATACGCCGCGTCAGGCAGAATGAGCCATTCAACAGTGACGATGATAGTCAAGACTCTCGTCAACCCGATCAGAATGAAGTGAGGATAGCGATATATAAACTTATATCTAACAAGCTGCCGGAGCCGACGGCCTTGCCGCCGAACTTTTCAAATAAGGAGGAGACAAGTTGGTAGGGAGCATGCACCAGCCTAGCACAACAACTCTGCAGATAGATGGAAGAGTTTCTTCAGGACAGATCAATTGGGGTTATTGTCGATGGTGTGTATTCCATTCATTTGCTATTAATGCTGATGTACCTGAAGGATCCATTCTTTCCCCAAACATTATTTTTATTTCATACCAGTGATCTAATAGGATCAACAAATAATAAGATTTTTAGTTTCGCCGATGACAATACTCTAGTAGCATCTTGCTTAAGCAGCATGCCCGTGAGTGTCAATACCTCACATAGTCAGAGATGTTAACAAATCCTCACAATTAACGAAGATATGCAGATGATCTTGCAATGGGGAAAACCAAACCTCGTGCAGTTCAAGGCAAAGAAAACACAATCCATCATCTTTTCCATAAAGAATACATTTACTATTCCCCAGCTTCTAATAGATAACCAAAAGAGCATTAAACCTAAGGTAAACTCGTGGTTTGATCAGAGCTGCAAAGAGGCTATCAGATTAAAAGAGGTAAGTTTTCAGTCTTATAAAGTCAACAAGCCTAAGCCAGAAATGACTGCAATGTCCACATTCGACGTGTAAAATTCTTACATGACCAAAAATTGAGGCAAAAAATTCTACAATGTCCCAAAGGTAGCAAATATTTTTGGTCATTAGTCAAAAATATTAAAAATTCTGCCTCGTCTGCCATCCCAACGCTCATTTACAATAACATTCCAGCTGTCAGTTCCTTAGACAAGGCTAATCTGCTTGCTGCTCACTTTGCAGTGAACTCCACCCTGCCAGATAGTGCTTTGTCTCCACCAGTTCTTGAGAGCGTCGAATTTTTCATGGGACAAGTCCACTTTCGCATTCGTACAGTTGCAGGAGTACTCAAAGGTCTTAACATACACAAATCCGCTGGTCCAGATGGTATCCCCCCATAGTTCTGAAGAGGTGTTCTTTCACCCCGGCAAAACCTCTGCGTAAGCTTTTCTATCTATCCTACTCTTCGGGGCTCTTTCCGAGTAGATGGAAAACAGCATTTGTCCAGCCCGTCCCTAAAAAAGGCGAATCTTCCTCCCCGTCCAATTACCTACCCATTGCACTTAACTTACGTCCCTTCTTTCCAAGGTCATGGAAACGCTGATAAATCGTCAGCTTATGAAATATCTTGATTCACGAAAACTCCTCAATGACCGGCAGTATGATTTTCGTAGCAACAGGTCCACTGGTGATCTGATGGCATATCTCACCGAGAAGTGGAACCAATCTCTCCATCACTTCGGCGAAACAAAGATAGTTGCGCTTGATGTTTCTAAGGCATTTGACAGAGTTTGGCATCAGGCTCTTTTGTCGAAAATGCGTGCATATGGCATCGATGAGTCTCTTCTTCAATGGATTAGAAATTACCTTTCGGGCCGTTCAATACAAGTTGTTTTGGACGGCTTCAAGTCTGCAATTCACCATATAAATGCTAATGTTCCCCAGAGAGTCTCTGACTCTCTTTCTCATTTTTGTAAATGACCTCTTGTCTGCTACTTCTAATCCAATCCATTCCTTCGCTGATGACAGTACTCTCAGTTTTTCATATTCGTTCCCTAACTCACGTCCCTGCTCTTTGGCCGTGGATGAAGAACGACAACGTATGTTTAACACATTAAATTCCGACCTGGACAGCATAATCAAATGGGGTTCAACCAATAGAGTGGAATTTAGTGCATCCAAAACACAATGCTGTCTTCTGTCACTCAAGTGAAACCAAAACACCCAACCATTATTCATGAATGGTACTTGCATCGCTGAATCCGAAAGGCTTGCCATTCTCGGTATGTACATCAATAACCATCTTCGATGGAACGATCACATATTCGAGGTCGCCAAAAATGCTGCAAAATGTCTAGGGTTCCTTAAGCGGTGCAAGAAATATTTTACCCCGTCTGATCTGTCCTCCATCTATAAGGCATTCATCCGCCCAAAGCTGGAATATAACGCCCACATCTGGTCTGGTGCACCCAAGACCGTTCTGCACATTCTAGATAGGATACAGAACCGCGCGTTAAAACTTATAGGTGATAGAGACATAGTGAACTCCATAGTCTCACTTGAACATCGTAGAAATGTCTCATGTCTTTCCCTATTTTACCGCTTTTTTTATAAAAAATGCTCCAGCGAAATAGGCAGTTGCATTCCTCCCCTTCAAAACTTTACCCGCAATACGCGTCATGCTTCGAATGCACATCAGTTTACGCTCAAGCCCAACTTCGGACGAACTGTCAAATATAGGGATTCGTTTATAAGCCGAACAACGCGTTTGTGGAACAAACTACCAGCCTCTGCATTTCCAAATCATTACAACCTTCAAACATTTAAAGCCAACGCAAACCCGCAACTCCTTCGTTTCTCTCCCCCCTTTTCCTATCCGCCCGTGCCCTGAGCATCAGTATAAGGGTATTAATAATCCCTTCGGCGAGCGCGTATTATAAAAAATAATAATAATAATAGTTGATCTGGATTCTGGAGTAACATGGCATTGCCACATATCCAACATCGCAAAATCAGCTTCCATGAAGTTGAGTTAACTTTTCAGAGCAAAAAAGTACTTTACACCGCCATATTGTCTTCTTTTATACAAAGCGCATGTACGATCGGGGTTTGAGAATGAGTATTGCTCTCACGTTTGGAGCTCGGTCCCAAAACATTATCTAAATCTACTTTAGAGCATTCAGAGGCGAGCAATTCGCTTCATAGGAGAATCAGGTGGCAGACATATTCGTATGCCTCTTCTACAGACACTACCATGGCAGATGTTCGGGAACTCTCAGCAGAATGATCGCGGTATTCAACGTCCTCCCAGGCAGACCACTAGAGCACACAACTTTTATGCTCCCCTTGCAACCGCAAGAACATTCTACAAAAATTCATTTGGTTACAGGGCAAGTCAACTTTGGAGGTCACTCCCACCCGAAATATTATATTTCCACAAAACTGTAATCTACAACAATTTAAATGGAGAACAAACAAACATCTGCAGACATCTCGGGGCGCTGGCACAGCGTTATTCGTGCAGTATTACCCGTATCCGTAGTGGCTTATTGATCGAAGTAAAGATGAGTCGATACAAGTAAATAGAAGTAGGTGCATACTCGATGTTTTTGTTTCAATACCAAGTACATTTTGTATTGATACTTTCGGTTGAGGTACATATTTGGTATCGGAAAGAATCCTTATGTCGAATGGCGCAAACGAAAACTATGTACAATATACAAGAATGAAAACCAGTTATGTATTCGTGAATCGTGACTGAAAAAACATATTTATACTTTTATGGTTCATTTTTCATTTTTTATTCATTTTGATTCGATACGACTTTTGTTTCGATACCGAATAGGGCTTGATACTTTCTTTCGATGCGAGTAACGAGCAAAAGTGTCTATACATTGGAGGTATCAATCTAGAATGAGGAGTCGTTACAAGGATACATTATTGCCAGATCGTAATTTGAATCTCAGTAAGCTCCGACAGTCTTCCCATTTGCAGAACTTGTAATTTTGAAACCTTATAAACCAGAATACTCAAACGTGAACTATTGCTTAACGCCACAATTGTTTTTTTAGTTGATAAGCTTCCGATACCAAATTATCGTTTACGACTATGAAGAAACATTTATGACGCCCTTTCTGGGTACTTCATTGCACATGTTTTGAAGCCGTTAGTTGTTCCTAGCTTTGAATAAATGCATACATATGTAACTTATGTATTTTTATGGTCAGTTTCTTCATCTAACTTACTCTGTCATTTCCCTCAAAATTCCATCAAAAGCAATTCAATTTGCCTTATTGTTCTGTAGCAGATGTCCAAAGACCGGCTCAAAAATGGCAGCTCTTTAGAAAGCTGTTCGACATAAAACACCAGTACTAACATATAATTTCCTAAAAAAAAATTAACAATATAAACGAGAAAAGAATACCTCCTTGAATTACCTTACCCACAAATAGGCATATCCCGAGTGCCACCACATTCCACATAATGTCCCATGATATGCAAAGCTGACAGGATCACTATCCATGTGGATGAAGCTATTTTTTTTTCTCCTTAAAAACAGATTTCAAAGCAAGAGCTAGTCAACAGACCAACCCTATTACATGGTACAGATTTGTGGGTACATAAAACGGTTTTTTTTGCTCACCCCTAAGATGGTGGAGTGGTGCTGGCCGTTGACAATACAAACGACTTTTTTTTTAGTTGTAATGTTTATGGCATTTGAGGTTATCCTTTGGGGTGGTCTAGTTTTGGTTTTACGGATTTTCACATGAGATTTACGAGCGAAACTCTCAGGCATTGGACAATGGTCAATTGCCCAGAAACCAGAGATGAGATCTGCAAAACCGTTAAACTGGTATCTTGAGAAAAATGAAAAGGAGTCCTGGGATAGAAGTCTTAAGAAGCTGTCCCAGTTGAAAGTTCAGGGTCAGTTTGTCCACCGTCTGACATCTTATCCAGCTGTACTCTGGGCATCAATAGAATTTGGAACAATAGTAAATTTATAGAAAACTGGAATCAGCATCGGGATCTTTAGATTTGTATATTTTAAGCGGATGTTTCTGGTCCCATTGAAATTGAGTGAGCTATTTAGTTGTGCTATCCGAAACTCTCATCTGCTCTATATTATTGTTTGCTAATATAATAGGTAAAATTAATGCAAATCTGGACCGAATATACGAGTATGCATGCCTTGCTCCCAGTTAGGGTGTAAGATTGGTTCCCATTGATAGAGGTGCATAACTTGTTTCCAGGATACTGGACTGGACTGGGCGGTTGACTTAATTATTTTCAAACGATTGGAGGGTATTCACTCGGTATAGATTTATTTGATACAAAATTTGATAAAACGATCGTGGTAATTGTATTAAAACAGAAAATATAAAAGATTACGAGAACTTGTTTTACGTGCTAAGGTAAAAACAAGCTTTGGGGTATGGTAGGTAATTCTGTCTGTGGTGCAATCAATCGTGTATTTCAGTGTGAATATGAAAAAAAAATCATTGTCATACGTAACTTATCAACGCTTGCCTCGTCAGTGCCTATTACAATGCTAAAATGAATGCCTTTCTCCCAAGTCTTTGGCACTATTAGATGCGAAATAATCATAAGAAACATGTAATGTGGTCATGGAACTAACTAGCTTCAAATGTTGCTTCAAATTCACTCGCCTGTCTTACAGTCACTTTTCATACGTACGAGTAGATAGATATACGCACTAGTAAAATAAGTAACTTAGGCTCCGCAGCTATCTTATATCTGTGGCAACAAGGCATAACAGCATAAGTATACTTATGCCGTTATTCAAACATTTTTTGTTTTTAACATTTTTTATATAATATTCTCTCAGGAAAGGCGAACCTATAACGCTGAAACAATGCCTCAATATTTCTGGAATTCATTATCTGAAGAGGTTACTGAATTAGGGGCAGGGAAATGAGACGATAAAGACATCTTTAAATACGTTTTTTGGAATGTGTAAAGGCGCTTATGTTGTTATTCCTTTTTGCCACAGATATATTAACACGTGAACACGAAATTTATCGTAGGTTTTTTTAGTATTTATTATAAAAGGAGGGAAATGAATCGAAAGGTACTGTGCCATAGATGTGCAGAAAAAAAAAAGAATTACGCTGTTTGTTTCCCCCCCCCTCGGTCAAATATCGACCATACGTGATACTAGTTATATTAAACGTGCGAATTATCTGCTGATCATAGTCAATCATAAGAATGAGAGCGAAATATACAAAAATTCGTCCATGCAATGCCCCCTGTATGAAGTTTCAGAATGGTCAGGGAAGATTTTTCGATCAATCGGAACAAAGTGGTGGTACTTTTCATAAGAAAAAAGCTGACAATATGAGTACAATATTACAATATAATACAGTAATTGCTAAAATGAGTATCTGAGGTTTCACTACAAAGGTGCATTCATATCACCAAGTTACTACTTACTTACTTACTTAGATGGCGCTACAGTCCGGGGTGGACCTGGGCCTCAACCAACAAACCTCTGCAGCCAGCACGGTTACGAGCCAGCTGCCTCCAGTTGCGCACGCCAAGTTGGTTGAGGTCCCTCTCCACTTGTTTGCGCCACCTACCGTGAGGTCGTCCTCTACTGCGCTGTCCGTCCGGGGTGGATTCGAAGACTTTCTTAGCGGGAAGGTTGGGCTCCATCCGCTCTAAATGACCCAGCCATCTTAGTCGCTGTATGTGAACTTTTCTGGCTAAGTCGATATCCTTGTACAGGCCGTATAGTTCGGCATTGTACCTTCTCCTTCACTCACCGTCTATGCAGACGGGACCAAAGATCGCTCAAAGAACTTTTCTCTCGAAATAACCAAGGGCATCCTCATCCGGTTTTGTCATACCCATGCCTCTGCGCCATACAGCAGGACTGCGATGATTAGTGTCTTATAAAGAGTTACTTTAGTAGTTCGAGATAGGGCTTTGCTACTCAATTGCCGTTTTAGCCCATAGAAACAACGATTGGCAAGAGTAATTCTTCGTGTGATCTCCCTACTGATGTCATTTACGGAGCTGACCATAGAGCCTAGGTAGACAAAATCCTTTACTACCTCTAAATTGTATCTGTCTATTGTGGCGTTCTATCCAAGACGCCGATGTTGGGTGTCCTTTTTTGTAGACAGCATATATTTTGTTTTGCTTTCATTGGCCGCTAGACCCATCTTTGCTGCCTGGATCTCAATACTTGTAAATGCCCCATTGACGGCCCGCTGAGTTCTTCCGATTATGTCAATGTCATCGGCATAAGCGAATAGTTGTTGAACAGACTTGTAAAAGATTGTACCTCCGGTGTTGGCTTGTGAGTTTCGTACAATTCTCTCAAGTACTATATTAAAGAGATCGCATGATAGCGCGTCGCCTTGTCTAAGACCTTTCCTGACATCGAACGGTTCGGTGATGTTCTTACCGACTTTGATGGAGCAGCGAGAGTTCTCCATCGTCATTCTGCACAAACGGACGAGCTTGGCAGGGATGCCAAGACTAGATATAGCTCTGCATACCTCGTCTCTATACACGCTATCATAGGCAACTTTGAAATCGATAAAGAGGTGGTGCGTATCGATTTTGTATTCATGGGTTTTTTCCAAGATCTGCCGTAGTGTGAATATTTGGTCAATGGTGGACTTTCCCGGCCTGAAACCGCACTGATAAGGACCTATCAGGTTGTTGATGATCGGTTTTAGGCGTTCACATAGTACGGCAGACAGAATCTTATATGCGATATTTAGGAGACTTATACCTCTGTAATTGGCGCAGTTTAGAGGGTCTCCTTTCTTCAGGATCGGGCAAACGATGCTGAGGTTCCATTTATCGGGCATACTTTCGTCCGACCAGATTTTACAGATGAGCTGGTACTTGCTCCTTACCAACTCATCTCCTCCTGCCTTGAAAAGTTCAGCGGCAAGGCCGTCGGCTCCAGCAGCTTTTTTGGATTTGAGTTTAGATATCGCTATCCTCACTTCATTTTGATCGTGTTGACAGGAATCTTGACTGTCATCGTCACTGTTGAATGACTCATTCTGCCTGATAGCGGAATATTGATCTTCATCGCCGTTTAACAGTCTGCAGAAGTGTTACTTCCATATCCTCAGCACCGACTGCGATTCTACTACTATATTGCCATTTTCGTCCCTGCAGGCTTCTGTCCTGGCTTTGAAACCCTGGCATGTTCTTTTTACCTTTTGATAACATTTTCGAACATCATTCCCGCAATAAAGTCTCTCAATCTCCTCGATCGAGCGCTTCTCATGCTCCTTTTTCTTCTTTCTGAGAAGTCGGTGTTCCTCTTTTCTTCTGCTCACGCAAAGCTCGTAAGCAGCTCTAGTCCTTCTATGCAGTGCCGCTTTGTACGCCTCCTGTTTAGCTGCATGTGCTTGCCGGCATTCCTCATCAAACCAGGGGTCTCGTTGTGGTGGCCGAGAAAAACTCAGTACATCAGAGGCGGCATCTCTCATGGCTTGTTGGCAACGCTGCCACTGGTCTTCCGCATTTGCTGCTGGCGGCATAGGACTTAGAATAAGATTAGAAGAAACTCGATCGGCAAAGGTTCTGGCGGTCTCTTGCGATTGTAGCCGTCCGACGTCAAATTTCCTCACAGTATTTCGTTGATTTCGCTCCGTTGTGGATATCCGCATCCGTACCTTGGCTACAACTCGTCGATCGCAATGTGATCGATTTGGTTGACGATTTTTCGATCAAAGGAGAGCCATGTTCCTTTGTGAATATCGAGACGTGGGAACCGCGTACTAGCTACGACAAAGTTTCGCCCCGCCGCAAAGTCGATTAGCCTGAGTCCGTTGCCGGATGTGATGTCGTGCAGGCTGTGGTTTCCTACCACGCTACTAAAGACGTCCTCTCTTCCTAGTTTTGCGTTAAAGTCGCCTAGGATAATTTTAACGTCGTGGCTAGGGCATTGCTTATACGTCTTGTCCAAGAGCTGGTAGAAGTCATCCTTTGACGCGTCGTCCTTCTCCTCGTGAGGGGCGTGAGCGCATATAAGGCTAATGTTGGCAAATTTAGCCTTGATACGGATAGTCATGAGGCGCTCATTCACATGTCAGAAACTCAAGACTTCTTGCCTAAGTCTGCCTCCAGTAACAAATCCGCACCCGAAAAGACGCTGTCCTTGTTGTCTGTAGCAATCGCCGGAGTAGATGTCGCAGTTTTTCATCTTCATTTTGCCGGGCACATCCCATCGCACTTCTTGGATGGCGGTAATGTCTGCTTTGAAACACTCTAGGGCCTCCGCAAGTTGTTCGGCTGCACGTGGTTTGTAGAGGGACCTAACATTCCATGTGCAGACACGAAGATCGTTGTCCTTTTTACGTTTGCATGGGTCGTCAACAGTGAAATCATCCGTATCCGAGGCTGTTGGTTGCTTCGTAACCAAAGGTTTTTTACGTGGTAGGGAAGTTAATCCGACGGCACAACCCCCAACCTGGAGGGCCAGATCCTATTTTTTTGTACCCCTAGGACAAGAGGCCGGATACACCGGTGAGCCACCTTTAGCCATTCCAAAAGCTGATCTTCACGCTAAGAAGGTTATGCTCTGTATTTAGTGGGATTGGAGGGGGATTGTGTATTATGAACTTCTTCCGCATAACCAAACCATTGATTCCGATAAATACTGCTCTCAATTGGATAAACTGAAGGATGCAATCCGGAACTGGCTAACCGGAAGGGCGTCGTGTTCCATCAAGACAACGCTAGACCGCATGTCTCTTTGCAGAAGTTGGTGCAGTTTGGATGGGATGTTTTACCTCGTCCACCGTATTTACCTGATCTTGCACTTTCCGATTACCATTTATTCCGGTCCCTGCAGAGCTCACTTAATGGAAAAAGTTTCGTCTCGCTGGTAGCTTGTAAAATGCACTTGGAGCAATTCTTCGCCAATAAAAATCAAACGTTCTACGAAAGGGGCATTATGAAATTGCCCCAAAGATGGGATAAAGTGCTAGAAAATAATGGTGCATATATAACTGATTAAAGTTTTCCTAACAATAAATATTTAATCCTTCATTCCGCCTAAAAAAACAGAGGGAACTTATTGGCCAACCAATATGTATGCTATGGACTTCGAAACCACCCAACCAATTGAGCTCAAATTTTCAGGCAATTTTTGGTATTAGCCCGAGAGTGTTTCTGTGAAGTTTGGTCAGAATCGTTCAACAGCCACAACTGCATTTTGAGCGAGACAAGGCGCAGCAACGCACGCCCGGGTACACTCTAGTCAAAATTAAATTTTAATTCAAAATGTACACACTTCACAATAGCTATCTAACTAAAACCATTGAAAATGTGCTTGGTTGTTCTTAATATTTTTAAATGTAGTTAATTAGGTACAAATTAAAGTAATTCTCACTGTACTTCCTATATTATTGAATAAACAAAACAAATAAAATAATCTTCATTTTAAAATGCACTTTTCCTTTCAGTAAAAAGGACGAAGAGACGAAATTTGATTTACCCAATTCAAAAATTTCAAGCAATCAAAAATAAATCAAAAGCAATATGCATGGGAAGATAATGATAAATAATCTACTTACATGTGACTATTTACATGCAGATAATAATAAAAGGAATGCAGTTCTTTCGTTGTACATTAGCCAAACTGGCTTCATTAGTTGACACCAGCAAGTCCCTACGTACGGGTATGAATAGATTCCAAATCGTCGATACACCGACGATGCAAAGTTGATAAGTAGGGAGAGGATGCTAAGTTCAGTTTTCATTTTTGCATGTTTTGATTTTGACTTATTTAACCAAATATTTACATAGCTACTGAGAGATTGGAAGAAGGAAATTTTTAAATAGGATTGAAAGTAGTCATGCTTTGAAAAAAAAAATAAAAAATTAAAAAACGGTTCTACAAACAAATCTTCTATGCTACCTTTCCAACGATGAGTAACTAACCAAATGGGTATCCAGTCCGTAAACTACTCGTATGACTACTTCAAACTATGACCAAGTGCAACTCGTTTGTATAAAATGCGCACCACACAAATAAAATAGACATGACAAGTCAATGGTAGCTCTCTCGCTATTGCAACCGGCATGCATTTTATAGTATCTAGATGCGAGAGTATCAAACAAGTGTTGAGGGGAAATAAAGCTCTTGTGGTGTGTGCATGCGTCAAATTGCAAGTGTGCAACCACTATTGTTGCACATACAAATTCATATACATTCGCGGATTTTTATAATGAATTGCATACTCTTTGGATTGGTGCATTTTTTTGACCAGTATACATTGCACACTCAGTAGGGGTATCCACAATAAATATATAAGACGGTTGTTCGTCCCTTCTTTATCGACTGTCGAGGGGAACTTTTTTTCTTTTTGTCGTCGGTTTTTGTATTTCACTTTTGCACGCCAATCTGATTGGAAGCTATGCACCCGCAAATCGAAATAAAAAAAACAATGAGTTTCAATTAAAAATGGACAGGCTATGATGCATCTAGGAAGAGGAGATTGACTTGGAAGGTGTAAAATTGCATAATGAAGTCATTAAGAAGTTTTGTTGCACGGGATTTCTAAGAATACGAACTGCAGCCAATATAAATATTTATTTAGGGCTGCAAAGGTATGTATATTGGCTTGTTTTTCAAATCGGTTAATGAACTTACTAGGTGGTCAATGACAGTACACGCACCCTCACGTGTAAAGCTCCACCTTTGTTTCTATATATAGTTACATACGTATGTTTTGCACAAAACTCATTTAAATAAAATGGGTGCTTGGGTCGCACGTTCTTGCTTCAATAAGCTATGAAGCTGAAGCTGAAGAATAAGCTAATTCACGAAAACCAATCAGTATATGAGACACGTATAATAACAGTGGTCCAGCTCCACATTTTTCAAAATTCGCGGTCTTTGTCTAAAGTGCTGGTCTGATGTTTATATTTTAGTGTAAAAGTGTAGTTGCCGATAATACTATGGAGATGATGACACTTGTTTGAAATACCGTATGTTTACTTCAGTTAACGATGAATCATGTCTGGAGTTGAAACATTTTTACAACAGTTTTATTTTGGCCAGAATCTTAACATAAAATGTTGAAACTTGTGCAGGATCTAGAGGTCAGCAAAAACTATCCGGTGACCCCTGTCTTCTTAAGTATGGTGAACTCGGTATAGATTAGATTTAGATTTTAGATTTAGATAAGATTTTATTAATTCACTAATTATTTACAATTCTTTACAAAGATCGGAAAATCAAAAAAGCATGGCAATAAGCCGTCTGCCGATTGACTTTTTTTTAAAAACCATTGCTACTTTATGGATTGCAATTTAATAAACGAAAAGCGTTATTCTTCAAAATTAGAAACTTTCTGTTATAATTCTTCGCCGATAGGCTAGGGCTATTTTATAGTACGCTACCAGGAGAGACGTTTGCGGTTCGTTTAGCTTACTTATGATTTCTTCATGGGAAATTTCATCTACTCCAAACAAGGTTTTCCGGACCTGCATTGCGATTGATCGGGAAACTACTGACTGCCCAAAACTTGGCTTGGGCCAGTAGCGCAACAATCAAGTTCGTGATGAAGTGCTTACTTTACCTCCTAGTGGTGGTCCCCGGGCAACTATACGTATAAACCCTTATACGTATAGGCTAAAATTGTAAGTGCGGGTTGTCTAGGGCCTTGATTCTAGGCTAGGTAACGTGGGCCAGCAACCTGCGTTACCGAATATTGCCCGCTACAGAAACCGACACTATGCCTCGGATAAGGAATGATCACATGTTGACGACCTTTGGCTATTGTACCCGGACAAAGAAAGGTTTCTGGAATGTTAACACGCTCCTCGACTCGGGAAGAGAAGGTCCTTACAATGCCAGATTCCTCCAATTGGAAAACGAATTCATGCGATATAAACTGGACATTTTGGGGGTAAGTGAAGTAAGATGGTTAGAAGCGGGCGAGTACCAGTCTCCAACGCGTAACACTGTACTACTCTATTCTGGAAGACCATCCGGAAGTCCGCGGGAATATGGAGTCGGACTACTGCTAACAACAACAGCACGCAAGGGCCTAATTTCCTGGCAGCCTCATAGTGATAGGATTTTGACGGCCAGATTCCGGACTAGAGTACGACGCGTCACCATCATACAGTGTTACGCCCCAACGAATAGTTCGTCTGAGGACGAAAAGGAGAGCTTCTACAATCTCTCAAGCGCCGTCTTCAACACAACATCAAATGGAGACATTGTCATAGTGATGGGGGATTTGAATGCCAAGGTAGGCAACGACAACGAAGGGCTCAAACATGTAATCGGGAAGCATGGACTAGACAACCGCAATGACAACGGCGAAAGGTTTGTGGATTTCTGCAATGCCAACCGCCTTGTGATAGGTGGCACCATGTTTGAGCACAAGACCTGCCACAAAGTCAGCTGGGTTTCCAATGACAGGCAAGCAACCTCTAACCATATTGACCATTTTGCTATCAGTCGCCGCTTTAGAAGTAGTCTCCTGGACGTCCGAAACAGGCGAGGGGCAGATGTGGGGATAGTACGTGATCACCATCTTATGATAGCTACTCTCCAACTACGTACTGCTGCAGTTCGAAGATCCCACGACAACACAAGAATGCCCAGGTTCAACATCGATAGACTTAGTGATCCCTCAGTACGCCAACAATTAAGGGAGCACTTTCGCAAGGTGTGGAAGCAATCAGCAGCTCAATGCCCGCAACCATCCAAGACCATTGGTGTGCTGTGAAAAATGTTTTTACATCTGGTGCTGAAAGAATTGTCGGTCGATCGCAGGGAAGACATAGGGCGTGGCTTTCCGAGGATACCTGGAAACGGATTGACGAACGAAAACAGCTGAAAGCTCGCGTTGCAGCTACCCCAGCAGCAGGGAGAAGGGAGCTAGAGTCCCTATATCGCATGAAGATGAGAGAAGTTCAGCGTAGCGTGCGACGTGACAAGCGCAACTACATCAACGCGCTGGCTACAGAAGCAGAAGAAGCTGCACGGAGGTGCGACAGCAGGACTGTCTACAGAATCACGAAAGAGCTGACAGGTGGTCGCAGCTCCAGCCAACACCCAGTGAAAAGCCTGGACGGTTCCTTGCTCATTTCGGATGAGGACCAGCTCAAGAGATGGAAAGAACATTTTGCTACGGTTTTAAACCGTGTATTCGCTAGCGATATGCTCCCAAATCAGACTGAGATGCCCGAGGTGAGAAGTTCCCGAATACGCACCACGACTCCCAGTAAAGATGAGATCATTACCGCGATCAAGGCACTCAAAACCAACGAGGCGGTAGGACTTGACGGTATTCCAACAGAGCTCTTACGAACAGCGCCAACAACATCGGCTGAGCTTCTGCTTCCACTTATAGATAGAGCTTGGGAAGCTGAGAGCTTTCCTAACGAGTGGAAAAAGGGAATGATCGTCAAGCTTCCTAAGAAAGGAAATTTATTGGAGTGCGGAAACTGGAGGGGTATCTGCGTGCTGCCTGCTGTAGTTAAGATAATAGCTAAAATCATCCTTGAGCGAATCAAACAACATCTCGAAGACACACTCGATGCCGAACAAGCAGGTTTCCGCTCTGGATCCTCCTGTGGCGACCACATCAACACCCTGCGGATTATCATCGAACAGTGTGTTGAATATCGATCGCCACTGCACCTGCTGTTCATCGATTTTGAGAAGGCGTTCGATAGTGTCAACAGGGAGTTTATTTGGCGTGCCTTACGCATATTATCATATATTATCAAAGCTACATATGAAGGCTCCAAATGTCACGTTCTGCACAGGGGAAGGTTGTCTGAGGAATTTGAGATCTAAAGTGGGGTAAGACAAGGCTGTATCCTTTCACCAATATTATTCCTATTGGTGATTAGCGATGTGCTTCATGCAGCTTTGTCGACGGGAAACGGAGGAATCCGATGGACTCTTACATCTCAACTGAAACATCTTGACTACGCTGACGATGTATGCTTACTCTCCCACAGAATTATGGACCTCCACCAAATGACAGAAGATGTGGAGAGGGAGGCAGGCGTCGTCGGGCTAAAAATGAATACGGCAAAAACTAAAATTATCAGCCTTGGAACAAACTCATCGGCTCAAATATGCATTGCTGGACAACCGGTAGAGAGAGTAGAGGATTTCCAGTATCTTGGGAGTATTGTCTTGACCGATGGTGGAACCGAACTGGATATAGCCAACAGGATCGCCAAAGCAAAGTCCGCGTTAGGTATGTTGTCCAAAATATGGCGAAGCAATGCAATCAGTTTGAGCACCAAAATAAGACTGTTCCGCTCCAACGTTGAATCCGTGCTGTTATATGGTTGCAGCACGTGGAGAGTGACCACTACTATCACCAGAAAGCTGCAAACGTTCGTTAATAGGTGTCTGCGCAATATCTTAAGGATTTTCTGGCCCAATCGTATCTCTAACGAACACATTTACGAGAGAACGGGTCAGAAACCAATAGGCACAACTATCCAACGGCGGAAGTGGCAGTGGATTGGTCACACGTTCCGAAAGGGTGACAGCTCCATAGCGAACCATGCTATGCAAAGGAACCCTCTAACAGAGGATGGCAGAAGACCTGGCGGTCCGAGGAGAACATGGCGCAGAACAGTCGAGAAGGAGGCACGGCAGTTAGGGAAAAGTTGAGGAGAACTCAGACACATTGCCAGAAACCGTATACGATGGCGCGTATGCGTAGTATAGGCCCTAGGACCCACAAGGGGATACAGGACATAAGTAAGTAAAGTAGTTTCCCGGAGCGTAGGTCATCTTCCCACGAAATGAAACATATCGTCCCTCTCCGCCATGTTACATATATTACACAAGACCGGTAGATCTTCTCTATGCGGTTGATAATTTAGTGGAAGTAGTTCAGCTCGCAGTTTTAGCATAAGTGATATTTCTTCGCAGCTATTACCATCGTGAAAGTAGTTTCGGTCTCCCAAATTATGATCCAACTGCCTATAAATAGATCGATGCAGTGACTCTAATGCTTCTCTTTTAAATTGTTGTCTGAAGTTAACATCTACTGCTGCTAACAATTGGTATAGCTTTGGCTTCCATTACTCCGTGCTTGCTTCATCTAAATCCAAGCTTATTCCACACTCGTGCGCTAGTTCGTTCCAATTTCTGTACCAACCATTATTGCATCGTAGTGCTTCCAGGGCAACTTTTCTTGGTAATCTTTCCAAAGGCATATTGAATACCTTTAAAATATAATCCACCTGCAGTTTCAGCGTCTTTATAGCCAGTGGAGAAAGTCCAGTCTCTAGCATTATGGCATAGTTAGGGGTGTTAGGTGGTAAACGGAATATCCTTTTAATATAAAACCTCAATAGCTTTTCCACTTCCTCAAACCGCCTTCCGCCCATACCTCGGCCGCGTACAACATAGTTGACTCGGCAACCGCTTCAAAAACACGAAACTTACTGCTATGTACAATGCATTTGTTGGCAAAACATTTTCTCCAAGTTGTATTTATCATGGTTTTGGCCTTTTGTAGCATGCATTTCAGGTGTTCTCCATGCTTAAGTTTTGCGTGAAAAGCATGCCCAGGTAGTTATACTTTTTGACGGTCTCAATCTGTTCGCCGTTCAAAAACCATTTCTCATTGCTACACGTCTTTCCCCCACCTTTTTTAAAGATCATCACCTTTGATTTTTCCAGGTTTATAATTAGGCTCCACATTTTACAGTACTCATACAAACGGTTAATCATGCGCTGCAATGTCTCCGGGGAAGTCGCCATCAACACTATGTCGTCTGCAAAAAGGAGCGCCTTTATCAGTATCCCTGCAAACTCAACACCTCCAGGCAGCGATTCGATGATGTCATCTATGAACAGCGCGAATAGCAATGGGCTTAAAGTGCATCCTTGTCTAGCACCTGTGCTGGCTTTAAACCAGTTTGAAGCATTTTCTCCATTCCATACAGCTGACAGCGTCTCTTCATAAATGTTTTGTATTACCCTCCCAAACTTTTTAGACATTCCTTTGGCAAAGAGTTTATACATTAAGGAACTTCTGTTTATCGAGTCAAACGCTGCTCTAAAGTCAACAAAGAATACATATAACTTTTTACGTTGCGCTACATAGGCTTCCGCAATGCTTTTGAGTACGAAAATGTGGTCGACGGTGAAATATCCTGCCCTGAATCCAGCTTGGAAATCTTTAAGCAGACCATTAGTATTTATCCATGAGGTTAATCTTTTTTGGAGTACGGTTGTAATTATCTTAAAAGATGCATTCAAAAATGATATGCCTCTATAATTGTAAGGCTGGGACCTACAACCTTTCTTAAAAATCGGGAAAATCAACGCTTCTTTGAACTGTTGCGGCACCACACCATGCTTCAAAACGTTATTAAATAAGCCTTCCAGTGTCTTAGTCAGATCAGGTGTTCCATATTTATAGAACTCCGTAGGAATTCCATCCGATCCCGGTGCTTTGCCATCTTTCAGACTCTTATATGCAACATCTATTTCCGCTACAGTAATTGGTGCATCCAATTCGTCGCTGTCGAAGGCCGGTTGAGCATGGATCAGTTATTGGATTCAAAAGTTGCCTAAAGTGCTGAAATAGAGTATCGGTCCCTAAAGTTTCACTGATGACGAACTTTTTCCCATTAAGCTTCGCAGCGCATCTCCAAAAATCAGCTGAATTTTTACACTCTAAGAGCTTTTTGGCTTCCGCCTCATAGTGCAGTTTCTTCACGGTATAGTATAAAGTGGAGTGTCTCGAAAACACGATTGATTGCAAAAATCTAGGTCGTAGGCTGTTTGCGCCAAATACTATTCTCTTTTTTTTTCAATGCGAATGAAATAAATCATGAGGAATTTTCGAGCACAGTACATTTGGCATGGCAAATCACCTCTTTGTGGTGCCTGCCCGCTGGATAGCTCTCTGGGTATTAAAAAGAGATGGTGGCGGATGAACCCTTAATGGGTCAACGGTAGCACTCATATCGCTGAAGTGGGTTACTGGCATCGGTGTATCCGCCCCCTCGTCCTAGGTGTTACAAAAAAGGATCTGGTCCTCCAAGTTGGGGGTTGTCCCATCGGGTTAACTTCCCTACCACATAAAACAAAACCGGTTACGAAGCAACCAACAGCCTGGGATACGGATGATTTTGCTGTTGACGACCCAAGCAAATGTAAAAAGGACAACGATCCTCATGTCTGCACGCGGATTGCAGCTGAACAACTTGCGGAGGCCCTAGACTGTTTCAAAGCAGACATTACCGCCATCCAAGACGTGCGATGAGATGAGCCGGGCAAAAGGAGGATGAAAAACTGCGAAATCTACTACGGCAATTGCTACAGACAACAAGGACGTGCCTATTCGGGTGCGGATTTGTCACTGGAGGCAGACTTAGGTTAGGTTAGGTTAGGTATGTGGGCTGGCAGGGAGGGACGCTCTCTGTCACACTCAGGTTAGCGTTGACCCATTGTGATACTCGTGTGGGAAAAAGTAATCACCAAAGTGATCAAAAACTGCCAGGTTTCATCCTTCTAGCTAATAATTTAAGACCGAGAAGTGGGGACATGGGGACACATATGGCTTTATTCAACTCGGCTGTTCGTACTGATCATCTAGCTTCTTCGAAATTATAACCCAACAGTAAGGTCTTTACAGATGGCTCTAAGGCCGAGGGTGGGGTGGGTTGTGGGGTTTTCTCCGAAAAGCTCAATTTGAGCATCTCTTTCTGCCTCTCTGATTATTGTAGCGTTTTCAAGGCGAAAATCATGACGATTAAGGAAGCCCTGTACTGGCAGAAATGTAACGCACTGTCTGTCAGTGATATGAGTATTTTCACTAACAGCCAAGAGGCAATCAATTCCCTGGAATCGTTCTCCTTCACTTCAAAGGCCACCTCGAAGACCTCGGCAATCTGGCGTCCTTAAATGTCATGAATATCCATCGCTTTATCAAAAGCTCCGGTTGGTTTTGTTAGTCCCTGAGTAGCCTAATGGTTGATCCATGGTATCACAAATGACCTTCACTGGTCTAATTGTGTCTGCACTCTCGTGTGGACAGCCAACCTAACCTAACCTAAGGTCGATGAACTCGCCAGAATAGAAACAACTACACTCAACCTGCCGGATAAAGGCACCTTAGGTATACCAATCGCTACTCGCAAACTCAAATTTTAGCTGGACGCTGTCGACAGTACAAATCTTAAGTAGACAAGTGGATCAACATGTCTAGCTACAAAACAGATTTGGCCGAAGCTGGATCTAAAACGTTCTAAGAATTTGATTTATCTCAATAGATCGCATATCGGCACTACAATAGGTGTCATCACTGAACACTGTCTAATAGGCAAGCATGCTACAAGGCTAGGCCTTTTTGCGAATGACTTCTGTAGAAGCTGCATGGATGAAGAAGAGGAAGAAACTATTCCTCATCTTCTTGGTTTCTGCCCAGCTCTCTCCCGTAGAAGGAAGCTTAACCTAGGAGCCCCCTATTACAACGATATAGGCGACCTGATAGATATCGATATTAAAACCCTCCTACGCTTCATATGAAGCTCAAAATAAATAACGAGTAGGTAGAGAGAAACGTTCTCCCATGATCCACGTGGTATCCCAATGGACCTACCCGTATCATTGGTCTAAGTGTGTTGGCGATTCTTAGTTGGCAGCCACTTCAACCTAACCTAATCTAACCATAGCCCAACGGTCAGCACGTATCCATGCGCAAAATCGTTCCGCACAGTGACCTTGACACCTTATTTCAAGGTCATCAAAATAGTGCTGAATAACCCCTATTCTGAAACTCTTGAATCACTTACAATCAATCGCTTAACTTTCCGAAAGGCAAGAAATATAATATCATGGTAGGTACATATGTACGTACAAATATGCGAATGTTTCGACACTGACTGTGCCTTATATTATTTTCTTACCTTCGAAAAATTCCTCAATTGATTCACTGATAATCGCATAATCAAATTATCACGATTACGTATCTGTAGGGTGCTTCGTAACTATTTACACCTTTCTCCCTTTAGTCCCCCAACACGGAATTCCAAAGAAACTAATTTTGTTTACTATCGCTTTCGTTTGCCACATTTACGATCGACAAACTCAAATCCATTGATAAAATAAAGAAAATCCCTACTTTAAAATGTATCTACTTATGCTGAGTTTACTTTCTCTTTTTTTCACTCAATTTTATCGATTTTAGTTGTAATGTCTACAATACCCGTTTCAAGGACATTATAATTTATCTCCTTCTTCTTATGTGATTCTTGGAATTATTGGATTTTTTTCTTCTATTACTTTACTTTACCTTATTTCGCTTTTCGGCTTTTTAACGCCACATTCCAAAGTGAAGACGGAATTTTCACTCAAAAAGAGGAAAAATAATAATAAAATGAAAAGAAAAACGAGAGGAATTAAAGAAAAACAACGAATATGTATAGTTTACCCTCGGATTTCATTCCAAGAAATGATAGAAGAGATGACGACGGCGATGACGGCGACCGCCCGCTCCGTTGGACGACGGACGTCCCCTATTACATTGGACTGTGTTACAGCATACATTCCGTCTTTGGGTCGTGGGAAAATGTGTGCCGTTGCACTGGGTTGGGATGGGACAGAGATAGAATCATCTACGTACACTGTTCCACAAAAGACGAGGTACACCGCACATAATTTTAGAAATTACACTGCCATTTAAATTTCTTAATTTTCCATTTAAATAATATTGCTGTATTTGCATTAAAAAGAAAATTTGGTTGAAAATTCATTTGATTTCAAAAAAGTTTTGATACATCTGCAAATTTTTCGAAAAATTGTAGAAATGAATTAATAATTGTTTAAGAAATCCTCACATTTTAATATTTTGTTGCGAATCCTTTCATTTGGAGTACAAGCGGAAGTCTTTTTGGCATTGAATACACAAATTTTTTGGTATGTTCACTGCTAACATTGTGCCACTCTTGCTAGAGCACTTCCTTTAATTGTGTTTTGGTTGAAATCCTACTGCATTCTTAATATCTGTTCCAATGAGTCCCAGAGATGCTCAATGGGATTCAAGTCAGGGCTTTGAGGTGGAGTCGCAAGCGTTTTCGTTTTGCTAAGCAACACAATATAGAACCCTATGTGCGGTATGCTTTGAATCATTGTTTTGCTGGAATGGGAAATTGGCTGGCATTCCATTTTTTTAGAATTGCCTAGTATAAGTACTGACTCATTGTACCATCAATGAAGACCAAATTTTTCACTCAAGCTAACATACACTCCCATACCATCACTCCTCCACCTCTGTGTTTATTTGCCTTAATTGTGTGTTTCATATTGTAGGCTTCTCCTGCCTTTCTCCATACTCTTAGACGGCCGATAGAGGGTAAAGCAAGCCACACTACTGCGAAGGACTTTAGGCCAATTAGCCTTATCTCCTTTGTCCTAAAGACCTTTGAAAGACTAGCTGACATATACATCCGTAGTAAACTACGCCCAGCTGACATATCCCCAGCGCAGCACGCATATGCGAAAGGAAAAAGCGTAGAGACAGCGCTGCACTGTGTTGTCGGCTCAATAGAAAAATCACTGAAAAACAAAGAATATACACTAGCCGCTTTCCTAGACATTGAAGGAGCCTTTAACAATGTCAAAACGGACGCGGTCAATAGAACTCTAACGAACCTTAATATTCACAGTTCCGTGATAAAATGGATCTTCAGTATGCTAAAGGAAAGACATATCAAAGTTGAACTCGGAGGTACTAAGCTTGAAGTCTATGCCTCAAGAGGCACCCCTCGAGGAGGGGTTATATCCCCACTGCTGTGGGTAATTGTCCTGAACGAAGTCCTTCTTAAACTGAGAAACAGCGGCGTCAAGGCCATAGCCTATGCGGACGATGTTGTGCTGCTAGCAACAGGTAAATTTCTCCTGACCCTGAGCGAACAAATCAAAGGGGTGCTGGAAATCATTGACTCCTGGACGGAGAGATGTGGGCTGGCGCTTAATCCCCAGAAAACAGAGTTAGTACTATTCACTAACAAAAGAATAATTCCACAATTCGTAACACTTTCCGTAAGGGGTACTCCCCTGAGTATCTCCAGTAGTGCGAGATACCTTGGCCTGGTGCTCGATAGGAAACTGAACTAGAGACTAAACATCAACGAAAGAGTCAAAAAAGCTACGATAGCTTTTTATGATTTTTTTTTAAATTACGATTTATTGGTTTGTTTTGTAAACATTGGTTGCTACTTAACTTTTGTTGTTTACCTCGCTTTAGGGGGTTTTACACTTGTATCGATGCCACATTTAAGGAATGGGGTCAACCTATGAGGTGTAAGATATCAGACCGCCCACGGTCGAGCTTTTTATTCGTGCAATAGAATATTTGGGAAGACTTGGGGGCCGAACCCCAAAATCATCCTTTGGATGTATACAGCTATAGTAAGGCCAATACAAACGCATGGCAACCTTGTATGGTGGCAAGCAGCCAGCAAAATAAATAACCTAGCTGCTATCACAAAAGTACAAAGACTAGCGTGCATCGCCACAACCGATGAGAACGACACCTACAGCAGGACTCGATGCCATTCTCAATCTGCTTCCACTAGACATCTTCATACAAGTATCGGCGGCTCATAGTGCCGTAAAATTAAGCCAAACAGAGAGCTGGAGACCAAATGCAATGGGTCACACCACGATCCTGCAGAGATATCTAGGCAGTGTATCTAATGCAGACTACTTAACGCCATACCTAAACTTCACAAGACCATTTTCTAGCACTAATCCGAGCAGGGAAGACTGAAAAAATGACAGAACGCCTAACGAGCGATCCTTAGCTGTTTACACCGATGGATCCAAAATGGAAATAGGTGTAGGCGCAGGCATCTTCTCTAAAACGCTTGGTCTCTCCATGTCAGCTCGGCTTCCGAACTACAGCAGCGTTTTCCAGGCGGAGGTCCTAGCAGTTACAATAGCAGCTTGTGAGACTGCGATGAGGGCAATACCACGAGAGGATATAACCTCTTTCATCGACAGCCAGGCGGCGATAAAAGCCGAAAACCCCTTTCTACTCTAATAGGAGTCATTACGAGGCATAATACCATGCGGTATCACATGGTACCATGGTTCATGGTACCAACTACGTGTGACTAACGAAAACCTTTGTAGAGGCTGCGGCGACGAGGAGGCTCAGGAGGACACCGCCCACTTTCTCTGTCATTGCCCAGGCCTCTATCATTTGAGAATAATAAGGTCCTTGGACAACACTTCTTTGAGGATCTAGAAGAGTTGTCCAACAGACCAATAAATGACATCGCAAACTTCATCAAATCCTCTGGATGGTTTGTATCTCGGGCACAGTAAGTACTAAATGCTTTCTTTAGGATATTTACAAAGACGGTATTTTTCCACGAGGAAGGGATTCTCTTTTCTATCCCCTTCCCCCCATGGGTATCACAATGGGTCTATATTGACCTGAGTGTGGTGTGGAGGTTTTCTATCCCCCTACACCAGCCCACTTACCTAACCTAACCTAGACGGCCGTTTGTTTCAAAAATGCAGAAATTTGACTCATAGGAAAATAGAATATTGCTCCAAAAATCTGTAGACTCATGGAGATATTTTTGTCTCTTTTTTCATGGCATCCAGTTTTTACAATGCACTACACACAGGTTCATAGTGAACTTGTAATTATTACAATTGTTAAATTCATCAGCAATTTTTCTGGCAGCTATAAATGGATTTGGTTTTACACTATTTACCATATATTCCTCCTTTTGTCTTTATCAGTCAGCTTGGGGCGGCCTTCTCTAATCTATTTTAATTTTTATGGCGCTGAATAACTTTTTGAATCATATAACGAGAAAGATATACCATAATATTTCGGAATTTTTACTTTTGTTTTGTTTTGTGTGTAAATCAATAATTAATTGCCGTTGTTCAATTGTAAGTTCTCTCCGATTAATTTTTTTATTAATAAAATAGGTAGCAATAAAGCACGACCAAAACAAGAAATTAATGTGACTTATAGCTAAAGCTGGCATCTATCCTTTTTTCGAGGATACTAATTTTTTTCAGCTTCCAAAAACCTATCCCGCGAAAATTTTCTAAATACCTTTCTACATACAAAATTCCTAACGTAGGTATATAATATTTTGAATTTGATACGTGGCGAACATTAGACTGTTAGACTGAACGATGATCGCAGACGAATATTGTATACGTTTACAGCGAACGAGTAAAGGCTGAATTATAATAGTCAGAAGCAATCGGAAGCTAATGTCATAATTCTGCGTTAAGTTTCCTGCAGTCCTGTCTTCTTCTTCTTCCTTTTATCAGCGAGGCTATGATCCGAAAACAAGGGATTACAACCCTCCCACTTCACCGCATTTCTACTGATCCGCCTGTGGGGATCGCCCTGCAGTCCTGCCAATTGCAAAAATAGCCCATAGTAGGCTTATGTGTTCGGAGTAATTGTGTGGGGCATAGCCATTCAAAGCTGTGCAACTATCAAATTTTCGTATGAAAGAGCGAATCGATTCGGTCTTTCGTGAGTGACCAAAAGTGAACGAAACTTAATGAACCGAAGGAAAAAACTATTATGGTGGCACAATACAAATCCTTTGTATTCGCACTGTTTCGGAAGTGATCGTACGAAACGATTCGTCTATTACGTATAGTTCAGCCTTAAATCGTACACATTACTATTATCATCCATGTGCGCATCACTTTTTTTGTTGAATTTGCTACACGTCGGTTTTAGTGCACTTGTTCGCATCAGTGTTTCGTTAATCTAGAGAAAAAAGAATGTGGAAACCGAAGGAAAATGTATCTTCAACGCAAAAGTTCGCGAGAGTCGACACATTGAAAGCGATTCTCACGGTGAAATGCAATTTGACATATTCCTGCATAGAGCTCTACCACTTTTTGAAAACGAAGCCAGATTTACTCCTCAAAATTGCTTAAAAGGAGAAATATTCCACCAAAAGTGTTGGTAAGTGTTGGCGTTGGTTGTTGTTGGAAGTTGTAACAATGTTGGTTGATTGTTCGGTATAAGCGTATAAGTATTTTTGACGAATAAAATATGAATTTGGGGAAGACATTTTTTTTACATTTGTTATCCTTTTATTAACTTTTTTTTTTTCATTTCGATCTTCTTCTTCCTTTTATCAGCGAGGTTATGATCCGAAAACAAGGGATCATAATCCTCCTACTTCACCGCATTTCTACTGATCCGCCTGTGGGGTTCGCCTTTTTTTTCATTTCGATATTCCGCCAAATTGCCGAATTTAGTGGATTTTTCCTTTTTTTCTGCCAAAAAGAGATGGTATGTTTACTTATAGCTGATACTAAGTACGTAACAAAATAATTACAATATTATATTTCAGGGATTCCCCAACTTCCCAATTATTTAAGCGATTTTGGTGTTGCAGACTAAAAGTGATGTTTTTTTAAATCGAATTAATTTTAACCAAATTTTCTTTTTAATACAAATACAGAAATATTATTTGATTAAAAATTGAAAAAGTTTATTTTCGTTAACATTTAAATGGCAGTGTAATTTCTAAAATTATGTTCGCTGTACCTAGGCTTTTGTGGAACACTGTATGTAGATACACTCGAATTGTTCATAGTTTTCTAATACCGTTTATATTCTCATATTAAGTTTCAATTGAAATAAATTAGATTCGTACGGGTTCGATTTATATCTGTAGATACTTTTGTGATGAATGTGCTTTACAGTGAGATTAGGAGAGAAGTTTGTATATTTATGTGTTCGTATGCAATTTTAAGTTCAATGCCCTTTGCCAAACATTTTACACCGAATGAGTGATCATAAATTTTGTCGTAAATGATTTTGTCTCAATCATAAAGAATAATGCAACCTCCCACACATTCCACGAGCAAGTCATTAGTAAAGTGGTAAGTAAGATGCGGCGGTGCACTTATGGCTTTAATTGGAGTCATAAAATGGGTATTCTTTTGAATTGTTGTCAGCAACTTGAAGAATTCTTTTGTATTAAGCTGCCCCCTGCTGCGGTGATTCACAGACATAGAGTCCATTGGGTATTATGGCCAGTTCAGCATATATCCGACTTTTATATAGAGCGAAAGATATGCATACATATATACTGCAATTCAAAGACCATGTCGAGCTATCCATTTTTTTATTTTTAACTCATTTTTATTGTTTAATTCTTACATCCTAACAAAATCGAAAACGCTCTGCAGTGCTTAGTCCGACGCCTCGGTCGTAGTTAAGTCGCCTATCTACAGCTGATCGGACGACGTGGAAGATTAGCGGCACAGCTAATGTGTCCTGGATCAGATCTCTTTGGTCGAAATAGAGGGATGATTTTACGGGGACATAGTCGTTAAGGCGCACACTTTCGTGGTAGAGGGAATCGAGGTAGGACGCCCCGAAGATCAGGCTATCGAGGTCATTGCTCTTGCAATATACCTTCGAATCATCTTGATCAAGAAATGATCCACTCTGATCAGACTCGCCCTGTTGTACAAGACCTTATTGGGATAAAATTGGATACACTCCGACTCTGGTGTTCTATACAAACGAAGGCAAGCCCTCTCAAACATCTCTTTATCAAATAGCTAGGTCCAACGTTGAACCACACGGGACATCTATATGCGAGCATGGGCCGAATTGGGGGTAGTGGATAGTGTGTTTGCTCGCTAGCCGATGTGTGCAAGTTCAAACGCCAGCGAGGAACAGCAATCATCAGCCACCCGAATATAAAAAGGAAAACGATTAGCATCAAAATTTTTCCAACCACTGCACCAAAAAAGGTTCCTGTCTGGTAGTACAATGGACCGGGGAGTCTGAGTGCTCTGGGATTTGGGTTTCCTATTATTAAAAAAACAAAAAATTGTTTGGCCGAATGAGGGCCGTATTACCGATTGCCCTCCTTGTTAAGGCGAAAGCAACTTTGGCTCTGGCCGGCGCAGCATCTATATGTTTGTTGAAATATAGATATTGATCAAGCCGGACCCCAGGGTAATGATAACACTTCGACACGCAAGTGGAAGCCCCTGCACGCTAGAGAACTTTCGCCAATTCTTGCTGGTGACCCTTAAGGCCCCAGAAAATGGAGTTCTGAACAAGATGGTCTCCGACTTCTGAAAATTGATCTTCAGCTTCCTCGTCGCAGTATCTCTTCGTCTTATCGGAGTGATGCTGCAAAAGTATTGCAATGACCTCGATCTTAGTTGCTTACTTACTTACTTAGGTGGCGCTACAGTTCGGGGTGAGCCTGGGCCTCAACCAACAAGCCTCTCCATTTAGCTCGGTCTTTAGCTAATTGCCTCCAGTTGCTCATTCCAAGTTGGTCGAGGTCCCCTTGAACTTGTGCGCGCCACCTACGGCGATGATTCCCTCTACTGCGTCGTCCCTCGGGATTCGATTCGAAGACTCTGCGGGCCGGAGCGTTGGTGTCCATTCGCTCTACCCATCTCAGACGTCCAATATGCAGTTTCTTGACTAGGTCGATGTCGCTGTACAGCTCGTATAGTTCGTGATTGAATCTTTTCCTCCAAAACCCGTCAACGCAAATGGAACGAGCGAAGAGTCTGGCGGTCTCTTGCGATTGTAGCTTTTCGACGTTAAATTTTCTCCCAGTGATTCTTCTTTCTTGCTCAGTTTGGGATATCCGCATTCGTACCTTAGCTACAACAAGGTAATGATCCGAGTCTATGTTGGCCGCTCGGAAGGTCCGGACATCCAGAATACTGGAGGCATGCCTTGCATCGATCGCAATATGATCAATTTGGTTGATCGTTACATGATCATTGGACCGCCATGTCTGCTTATGAATATCGAGATGAGGAAACCATGTGCTTGCTATGGTGACATTTCGCTCCACAGCGAAATCGATTAGCCTTAGTCCGTTATCAGACGTGGTGTTGTGTAGGCTATGCTTACCGACTGCCATACCAAAGACGTCCTCCTTTCCTATTTTGGCGTTAAAATCGCCCAATACGATTTTAACGTCGTATTTAGGACATTCCTCGTATGTTTTGTCGAGGAGCTCGTAGAAACACTCTTTGGTGGCAGGGTCCTTTTCTTCCGTGGGAGCATGAACACATATTAGGCTTATGTTACCGAATTTAGCCTTGGTCCGGATAGTCATAATACGCTCGCTTACGTGTCGGATGTTTAAGACTTCTTGCCTAAGTCTGCCGCGTATGACAAATCCGCATCCGAATAAGCGTTGCCTGTTGCCTCTGTAGCAATCACCGTAGTAGATGTCACAGTTTTTCATCCTCTTTTTGCCCGGCCCATCCCATCGTACTTCCTGGATGGCGGTAATATCTGCTTTATAGCAGTCTAGGGCCTCTGCTAGTTGTTCGGCTGCAAAGGGACAGAACATTCCACGTACAGATCCGAAGGTCGTTGTCCTTATTTCGTTTGCTGGGGTCGTCATTAGTTGAGTCATCCTTATCCGAGGCTTTTGGTTGTTTCGGAACCATAGATTTTTTACGTGGTAGGGAAGTTACCCCGACGGCACAACCCCCAACCTGGAGGGCCAGTTCCTTAATTATTCCCCTAGGACGAGGGGCCGGGTACACCGGTGCCAGTAGTCCACTACGGGAGTATGAGTATGGGCTCCTCCGCCACCATCTCTATTCCAAGGTCCTGACCAACATTGGAAATTCCTTACTGACCTATGATCCGAATACGTCGAAGCAGCTCGCACAAGGTATTCACTAAGTTCAACCTAACTGGAACTATAGACGCCACCGTTGACTCCGTCTAACGAATTCGTCCGCTGCCGCCTGGAACAGGAAGAAGTTCTCTAGTGAGAAAACACTCTTCCACCCCTCTCTCATCTGCTGTCGCCAAGAATCCTCCAAACGGGGTTGGTTACCCATTTCTTGGATTAAGGTACTAGGCACCCGGCTGTCACTGCGTGGAGGTTGAGAGTAGGAGTTGGTAGGCCTCAGCTGAGTGAAAACGCTTGTGTTTTCATATGATCGCATGCACTACCGTTTGACCAGATCTTAGTTGCTGACCTGTCGACTAAGTCGTCTACGTATGCTATGGCATGGTGAAGTATACCTATGAAATCGTGTAAATGTAATGTAATGTTCAAACGGATAGGCGAATCAATCGCGCCCTGTTGCAGACCGGTTTTTATTTGAAATGTTCCCGTAGAAGTGGCATTGCCTTCCTTCACAATGAACCTCCTATTGGTGAGCGTTATAAAAAATGTACGGCAGTGGTTGTAGAAGAGTCCCTCTAACCATACAGCATCGAAGGCATTCTTCAAGTCAACCAGACAGGTACCCGTGTATTACTTCTTGCGTTTGGTTCATTGGACCGACACCAGTTTAGACGCCGCATGTATAGTATCATGTCCCGCATTGAAACCGAATTGGTCATCCGGAATTATGTGCATGTTCTCAACCCACTCAGTCTGGGTTCTATGGACCATTTTTTCGAATACTTTGCTGATGTTCGGAAGGAGACTTATCGATCGAAGCTTCCCCGGATTGGAGCTGTTTTTATTTTCTTTTCGGAATGGGCTGCACCACCGTGAAATACCAATATGCTGGGTAATGGTCATTATTCATTGCATTATTCAAGAGGGTGATATAAACGTCCACCGCTTCTGGAGGAAGAAGTCGAGGCACAATGTTTGGTATGCCCTCGATTCCCATGGGTTTCTCTCTTCTCATTGAGTTGAAGATCATTTGGAGCTCTGCCTTCGAAATGAACGGGGGATGTACCCTTTCATCGACGACTACATTATTTGCCAGCGAGCTACCCATCCTACAAATAAACATGCAGAACTACTGCTATGGATAACTTTGGACATAACCTCATATCATCGACATAGACTTACCCTTAATGACCATGCAAAAAAGATACACTGAAGTCTATAACACGAACAACATAGCGTTGCCTTGGGTTTTTTAGAAAGATTATGACCTAAAGCGCATATCAAAGGTACTTAGAACATTGTTTAGCGATTGAAAGCTTGATATATGTATGTATACATTTTTATTTTTAAACTAGGCATTGTCCAATAGCTGATACTGTGACCTGAAAGATCTATTGTGTCAAGGGTATTTGTAAGTTTAGAATACTCAGAACTTCCTTTGTGATGGTGAGTATGTCTTTGGTAGGGAAGGCCTTAAAATTCACTAGTGTGAACAACTCTCTGTTGAAGATACAGCGTCTCAACAAGCATTACTTACTTACTTACTTAAGTGACGCTACAGTCCGGGGTGAACCTGTGCTTCCACCAACAAGCCTCTCCATTTAGCTTGGCTTTTAGCTGATTGCCTCCAGTTGCAATTCAAGTTGGTTGAGGTCCTCTTGAACTTGAGCGCACAACCTACGGCGAGGAGGACCTCTACTGCATCGTCCCTCTGAGTTGGATTCGAAGACTCTGCGGACCGAAGGGTTGGTGTCCATTCGCTCTACAGGTCCTAGCCATCTCAAACGTCCAATACGCAGTGTTGTGATTAGCTTATATAGTTCGTCATTGAATCTTCTCCCCAAAAACCCGTCAACGTAAACGGGACTGAATATCTTACGAATAATTTTTCTCTCGAAGCGACTAAGGATATCTTCATCCACTTTCAATAAAGTCCATGCTTCAGCGCCTTAAAGCAGGACGTTGATGATCAGTGTCTTACATAGAGTCTCCTTAGTTGTTCGAGATAGGGCTTTATTGTTGAATTGACTTATTAGCCCAAAAAAAACAGCGATTGGGAAGAATTATCCTTCGCTTGATTTCTGCGCTGATGTCCTTTTCAGAATTAATAGCAGAACCAAGATAGAGAAATTCCCTTACTACCTCGAAGTTGTAGCTGCTCACTGTGGCGCCTACGCTGTGACCATCTATCAGCTACTTGGTGATTCTGTAGACGGTTCCGTACACAAGTATACTCCTATTAATGGTTAACACTCGATTACCACAACATTTAAAATGCTTTCCTCTGGAATGCGCTAATACTCAATATGTTGAATGCGTAACGTGCACGAATTAATATCATATATCATGGTTAAAATGAAATTGTTTTTTGGCTATCTGGGACCGATTCTACCGCCTACCAACTTCTGGTGCTGACACCAGCCAACAATAATCAATTAAGCCTAGAAGGATGCATCTGTTGAATGCTTTGACAAAAGAGTGAAGCGGAAAGTAACAGGGTCTGTTCACAACGCAGATTTCGGCTTTGCCTTCTGTTTCCACGGAGAAATTTTAAGACTCATGTTATACGAGTAATTATCCTTATAAGATTGTTGGCCAACTGGAATAATAACCTGAAAGTTCGTGGAAGTGTTCAGTGATTGCTCCGCAATGGAAGCCCAAAGAACAATAATCGCCCTACTTCGTGAAATGTCGCCATCTCGGTTTTTGTCACATGTTGGATGCGTTTTTTGTGTGTGTTTTGCTTCGCTTTCCTCGTTTTTGATTCCTTCGATCGTTTGTATGTACGCAGTGTAATGCAACCCCTGCCACAAGTATGTCAACTACTATAAACTCTAAAAAATACGGGTGTTTAGATTGGTACGAGTGCTTGAAGTAGTATGCACTTTAATTTAATCACAAAAGCCGTGTGTCAATTGGTGTTAAGTTTTAACCGATAACTAAATTCTGACATTGCTGTACATTTAAATTTATATGAAACTTATGGGAGGTGGTAAAGGCATATTTCTTACTCTTTTCCTTCCGTCATTGTGTGCAATATTGTTGATTAATTAACTGCTATTGAAAGGAGTCGACTTGTCAACTGATCACCACTTAGTGCTGCGCAAATTGTATCTTAGCAATAGAGTGCCCCCCTACCAAAGCGGAAGCCAAAGATTGTTATACGCTACGCATACGTTGGGTAACCCATCCCATCTCAGGACGATGAGATACGGGTGCAGAGTACTTATATGTGAAAACAGCGAAAGAACAGTTTTGGAAGGATTTTGGTGAACAATTGGAACGTGACCACAAATTAGCAAATAAGATGTTTTAGCTGAACGTCCGCCGACTCAGAGGAAGAAAGTTGAATATCGTTAAAGGAGTCAAATTCAAAGACGGTGCACTTCTCTCCAATGAGAAAGACATCTTACGCAGATGGAGCGAGCACTTTTCAGAGCTGCTCAATCCCGAACAGGGTACCGAAGATGACAAACGTATGATCGAGATTAGGACACAATGCTTTAGGTGAAGAAGGGATGTAATGGGTTTCGTGTGTCACTAAAGTGGCCTGGGAATGCGGTGAAACACCTGGAGATTGGCGAATATTGCTTTTTAAAAAAGAGGGGACAAAGGAGCTTACGCCAACTACAGGCCTGTATCTCTTTCAAGTCTCCCTGGCAAAGTCTTTGCTAAGGTGTTAGAAACGCCTTCCAGAGCTATGGTTAACGATAGTTTGGGGGATGCGGATGAGCAATGCGGTTTTCGTCCCGGCAGAATTACTTACTTACTTACTTACTTAGATGGCGCTACAGTCCGAGGTGGACCTGGGCCTCAACCAACAAATCTCTCCAGCCAGCGCGGTTACGAGCCAGCTGCCTCCAGTTGCGCACGCAAAGTTGGTTGAGGCCCCCTCCACTTGTTTGCGCCACCTACCGCGAGGTCGTCCTCTACTGCGTCATCCATCCAAAGTGGATTCGAAGACTTTCTTAGCGGGAACGTTGGGCTCCATCCGCTCTAAATGACCCAGCCATCTTAGTCGCTGTATGTGAACTCTTCTGGCTAAGTCGATGTCCTTGTACAGGCCGTACAGTTCGGCATTGTACCTTCTCCTCCACTCACCGCAGATGGGACCAAAGATCGCTCGAAGAACTTTTCTCTCGAAATAACCAAGGGCATCCTCATCCGGTTTTGTCAAAGCCCATGACTCTGCGCCATACAGCAGCACAGGGATGATTAGTGTCTTATGGAGAGTTACCTTAGTAGTTCGAGATAGGGCTTTGCTACTCAATTGCCGTTTTAGCCCATAGAAACAACGATTGGCAAGGGTAATTCTTCGTGTGATCTCCCTACTGATGTCATTTGCGGAGTTCACCATAGAGCCTAGGTAGACAAAATCCTTTACTACCTCAAAATTATATCTGTCTATAGTGGCGTTCTGTCCCGGCAGAATTACAACCGATCATTCACTCTCAGAATGGTTCTTGAGAAGGCCTAGGAGTATGCTAAACTCGTCTACAGGTTCCTCAAGGCAAACTCTAGAGTGTTCTGCAGGAGTATGGGCTTAATGGTTCCCAGTTAAAGATGATTCAGTCTTTATATATAAACTGCTGTGTTCGGGTAAACGGCGTTAAATCAGTACATTTCACACATTGTGGGAGGCTCCACTCTCCTCTTCATTGTATATACATATATATAATATGTGTGAACTGGATGTTACAGTGCAGCTATGGCATCATCTTTGCAGATGATTTGGTCATACTTGGGTCCAATCAAACCGAAAGCGCTCATTCGAAAAGTTTGTAGCCGCTTGGGATGATGCTGGAATAAAGGTAAACGTGAACAAATCGAAAGTAATGATCATTTCCAGAACGCCAGTTCAGTGCACTCTGCATGTTAGTGGAGTCCCATTGAAGCTGGTGAAGAAGTTCAAATACCTCGGGATCTTATTCACGAGACACAATGCCGAGCTATGCTGTAGAATTGGTCAGGCTGGATCAATTAAGAGAACTTGGTCAATCTGTTATAAGGAAGGCCGAACTTAGTGTTGAAGCTAAATTGTCGGTTCTTAACTCGGCATATGTTCCAACTGCCTATGAGTGACCTATGATCATTTAATATGGGTATGGTCATTTAATATTGAGTAGAAAGAATAAAATTGCGGATACAAGCTGCCGAAATGAGGTTTCTTTGCGGTATTACTGGAATAACTCGTAGGAATCGAGTGTGCAGCACCAGAGTGTGCAAAAGGCAGTCACTGATGAGCAGTTACTCCTCCAACTACGTCTCCAACGATTCTACTGAGCCTATATTTAAAAGCGTGTTGGATTTTTATCCGCTAAATCTACTTGCCCCTTTTTTATTCTATTGTCAATTTTCTTAAGCTTATTGTTCCTTCTTTATGTGCACAATCCTTATAAAAACCACACCTCGGCCCTCATGAGTTTCCAAGTTTATGCTAAAGATATTTTCGTGATTGTGTAGTTTATCCCGATATGTCATACTAACGCAAGTACAATACAAGCGAAAACATAAATGTCCTTCAAGAACTAGGTTAAGTGGTAGCCTCATTCTTTACTTACTATAATCTAGCTATATGTTAGGGTTGTCGGTATAAGTCGGTGGCCAAGTCCATTTAAACAAATAAAATTTATAAATAGTTAATATTATTGTTTATTATTACCTTTAGTATTTCGAGCATGAATCTATGTTCAAACAAATGTTTTATGGTATTGGGGTTCCACAATTGATCTTGTTCGGCGGTTTCTGTGGCATTGTTCGAGGTTTTCGCCTTACATAATTTTGCATGGCCCTTGTCTTGGTACGATACTCTTGCAGGCTTCTCTTTTTCCTTTATTGTACATGCCACTGTGAAACTTGGTATTTAACAGAAATGGTGTTAAGACATTTGGCGTCGTTACCGTGCCAGGGCATAGGGACATTCTGGTGAATTGTAAAGCTGATGAACTCACTAGAATAGGAACAACTATACCCATCCTTCCAAATAAGGATACTCTAGGTATACCGATCGCTACTTGCTACCCAAATTTAAGCTGGATGTTATCGAAAGAGCATATCTTAGGTGGACAAGTGGAACAATATGTCTAGCGACAAAACAGATTTGGCCCAAGCTGGATCTAAAATGACCTAAGAATTTGATTTTTCTCAGCAGATTGCATATTGGTGTTATAATTGGTGTCATCACTGGGCACTGTCTAATAGGCAAGCATGCAGCAAGGTTTTCTTAGAAGCTGTATGGACGACGAAGAGAAAGAAACCATTCATCATCTTCTTTGTACATGCCCAGCTCTCTCTTCCACGTAAGGAAGCTTCACTTAATAGCTTACTACAACGATTTAGACGATCTGATAAACACAGATATTAGAAGTCTCTTACATTTCATCAGAAGCTGCAAATGGTTTTAATGAGTAGGTAGGGATTACATGATCCATGCGGTATCACAAAGGACCTATCTCTGATCACTTGCCAGGATGGATACGCCATATTACCTGCTACGGATAGTGACGAACTACTTCAACAATAGGAAGCTGAGGTACAACACCGATGAAGGGGTAAAATACTACAACGTAACTGCGGGAGTTCCACAGAGATCGGTTTTAGGGCCACTATTGTGGAACATCATGTACGACGGAGTCCTACGATTAACGCTACCTGGGGGAGTAACGATAATTGGATTCGCCGACGACATTGCAGTCGTGACAGTAGCTAAACAGATCCATGCAGTAGAATCAGCTACAAATGAAGCAATTGCCCGGATAAAAGATTGGCTAATATTCGCCGGACTAGAACCAGCTGACCATAAAATAGAAGCTGTTCTTATAACCAGCCGGAAAACCGTCGAATTTGCCAACTTTCAGGTTGGTAACCAAACCATCAGGTCGAAAGAGGCGGTTTAATACTTTGGAGTAATGCTGGACAACAAGCTACGGTTTAAAACGCATTTTGATTTTGTTACCACAAAAGCATCGCAAATGCAGTGAGCTCTCTCGCGTATCATGCCTAACATCGATGGATACGCTAGAAGGATTCTACTCTCTAGAGTTATCACCTCAGTTCTGTTATATGCCGCCCCAGTCTGGGCGGAGGCACTGAGGACGAAGGAGACCAAAAGGAGACTATCGTCATCATACAGACTCTGTGCGCTACGGACAATCAGCGGCTTTCGAACCATCTCTGACGAAGCTGCGTTTGTCATAGCTGGAATGGTCCCCATGGTGGTGGGCGCCGTGGCGTAAGTGGTTAGTGTGTCGGATCACTACTCATGAGGTTCCAAGTTCGAATCTCAGAAAACACCAAAAAGTTTTTTCACGGTCCTACCTCTCGCGAGCGTCTGACAAACATCCGAGAGTATTGTTGTCACGAAAAAGCTTCTCAAATCGCCGTTCGGAGTCGGCATTAAACTGTAGGTCCCTTCCATTCGTGTGAAAAATATAGCGCACACAACATGAGTTGTTGCGAGAAGCTAGGCCCTGGCACTTTAAAGAGCTGTTGCGCCAAATATTTATTTTTTTATTTTT
This sequence comes from Brachypalpus laphriformis, assembly GCA_945910035.1. Lineage (NCBI taxonomy): Eukaryota > Metazoa > Arthropoda > Insecta > Diptera > Syrphidae > Brachypalpus > Brachypalpus laphriformis. The sequence continues at coordinate 109,587,793 of OX246753.1, read as the reverse complement.
TAATGGTCCCCATCGATATTCTCGCAGATGAAATGCTGAGGATATATAACAGAAGAGCATTGAGTCATCACGACGCCACTGGTATCAAGGTGATAAAAATTGAAGAAATGGCAGCGTCAGTAGATATGTGGCAAGCTCGTTGGGCTAATACAACAAAAGGCAGATGGACATATAAACTTATACCGACAATCCAAGACTGGATAAGTCGAACGCATGGAGACTGCAACTACCATCTAACGCAGTTCCTGTCTGGCCACGGTGGCTACCGCAAATATCTACACCGATTTGGACACGACAACTCACCATCCTGCCCGGAATGCCCAGGTGAAAATGAAGGTACGTAGCACGCAGTGTTTTACTGCACAAGTACGGAGAATTACTCTGCCAAGTCCGTCATTACTCCTCGGCCATATGTTACGGTCGGAAGAGAATTGGATGGCAATATGTTCCTTCGTAAAAACTCTACAAAAAGAGCTGCGGAGAATAGAAAAACTAAGAAGAGCAGCGGATGCTGACACAAGAAGCATAGCATAAATTGCTAACCAGCCCCGCGAAGTAATACCTAACGGCAGTCCCGCGGGGAGAGTGGTTGAAGTGTGTAGGGTGTGTGGTATCGATTACTCAGGTTTCCGTCTATCGTTGAATGTGACTTCGTAAAATTCAATTTTATGTTTTGATGATCTTCATTTGCCTCCTACTGTTGCCTTCATAGTGTGGGAAGGGTAAATTGCACTGCGACCTTGGGTCAATTATATTCTCGACCAGTACTTTGAAAAGGTTTGAACCATCATAAGAGTTCCACTGTGTTACACATTGGAGAATCAAATTCCTCTCACCAATTTGAGAATGAGAAGCGGGTCCATGGTCGGCATATCTATTGCGAATAATCTGATATTTGGAACTTGCTTAAGTATTTCATTATTTTACAACCAACGCCCACAAGATTCTAGAATATGTTCCATTCTTCCTCTACTATGCCCAGTTCCTTCAGGTGTTCTTTGTGTTCACAGTGCGCGTTAGGAACCCTAATAGATTACGTAGATGGTTTTTGTTCAGGCTGATGCATGTCTGTCTCCTATCTCTAGGTTAGGTTAGGTTGGCTGTCCACACGAGAGTGCAGACACACTTAGACTAGTGAAGGTCCTTTGTGATACCATGGATGGATACCACTAACAAAACCAACCGGAGCTTTTGACAAAGCGATGGATGCTCATGACGTCCAAGGACACCAGATCGCAGAGGTCGTCAAGGAAGGGGGACCCTAGATGGAGCATTTATGCGACAGGGCTGGACATGTGCATAGGAGGTGAAGGTTAGTTTCCTCCTCCTCCTCGTCCCTACAGCTTCTGCAGAAGTCGTTGGAGAAGAGACCAAGTCTTCTGGCGTGTTGGCCTATAAGACAGTGTCCAGTGAGAACACCGACATCGCAGCTGATTTGTGTACGCTTTAACTTGATCAGATCGGCACTACGTTTTTGATCCAGCTTAGGCCAGATCTGTCTCGAAATGTGATACGTTGAGCCGTTTCCCCATCTGAGGTTGGTCGTGCGTTCAGCTTTAGTAGATTCTTACATGTAGCGAGGGGCATACCTAGGGCTTGCCTTTCAGGCAAAATCCTTAGAGTGGTACCCTGTCTGGCGAGATCGTCAGCCCTGCAGTTACCTGGAATGTCCTCCTCCTCTGCTATCTCTAACTTTGAAGATTTTTTCAGAACCTAGTCCTGTTTTTCTGAATTCTTCGTTTAAAGTGTGATCCACTATTCCGCAAATTGGTTCATATTATGTGAACCATGTTGCATATGATGAGTTCTAGGATTAGGTCCACCTTCTCTAGCATAGGCACAGAGCAGGTGATATGATAAGGGCTCGCTCGGAGGTCTACTCGTTTGGGTAGAATCTGGTAGTCTACATGTCACAAATTTTGATCAATTTCGCTGAATAGTTCTTGAAACATTTCTATTTGCTTTAAATCGTCGTTGTAGTTCATTGGAGTTGAATCTTGCCATAAATCGAGTGTGGTCTAGAATTAAGGCCTGGATTCCTGTAGGGGCGACTTTTAGGTTCCGTCAGTATCGCTTCTCTAGGAAGTTATTTCTTGAATGATATCGAATATCATCGCCTGATGAACGCTATGTGCTCAGGGGTCGCTGACTTTGCACGCTATTCAATGCAACAAGCATTTGGTGAAATGAGTGGTGTCGATGATCGAGCCAGCACCTTGTTAACAAGACTAACATTCAAAGAGTGGTTGGGGAATTGCACAAACATGGAACTACATACATATGCATGAATGTATGTAAACTCAGGCAGGGTAAGCCCCTGCATAAGATAACATTTTCACCAACTTGCGTACATAGCTTTGAGTTAACATCTTCTTTCATGGTTAATTATGTCCATTCACCCCACATTTGTTTCACTTTCATCCAAGCAATATTTTTTGGATTATATGCTGCGCATGCATACACAGGGGCCTTCAATATACGAGTAACATACGCTCCAAAAAACTCAACGTTACAACAAAAATCTACGTCATAGTTTTGAAATTTTAATTATGCAGATGATGTAACTGTGCCTCAGCGCTAGCGCTACGACCATTCAACAAAATAATAGCAAAGCAACAACCCCATCAAAAGAATGCGTCGCAGTTGTTCAAAATAACGCAGCAGCAATAGCAACAACAACACTACAGCGACACAAATACCTAAGGAAAAAAAAAAAAAAACAATTTTTCAAATGGAGATAACGAACGAGACCGAAATTCCAAAGAATTACAACATTTCGTCGTCTACTTCATCCCGTCTGTCGTGTGTTAGTTTTTACATTATTTTTTTTTTTATGGAGGAAAGCGGCATTTCCGGTTCGGATTTTCTTCCTATTCTGGGTGTCATCGACGCGGTGTCATATACCCCCAGCGCGCCTTATTTAACACTCTGTCTTCTTTTGGTTTGACGTTTCCTTGATTAGTTTTTCCTTTTCCCACACCACTGCATGCGCATTGCACTTACATATTGTATTATGTCTGTGCGGAGGGGAGAAATAGGCAAACGCACAAGAGTGCAACTGCAACACGGAATTGCTGCACATTCGTTGACTAGAGAGCATAGCAAACAGACGTGTGATTTTAGAAACAAAATCTAACATATGACAAAGGATTTTCGTGAGCCTTTATCGAAAAGGATATGAATAGATATCTGGCGAACTAGAAGGAGAAAATAGTCAAGTGATGTCATCGCATCAAAATGTCGTCCACGTGTTACAATAAATATTTGCGCCCCTCTTTCTCTCGCTCGCTCTCTCTTGAACAACATTATCATCGATCATCGGCGACGACACCTCATCGCAAAATTCGCGAATTTTCGCGAAAAAAAGCTCTGCAATTTGATTGTGTGAATTTTTATTTATTTTTTCGCTTTTTATTCGTGTTCCACTAGTGTGTGTGAGTTCGAAATTCGATTGTGTAAGTGAGTGCAGTTTTTGCAATAGTATAAGAGCTTGCAAAAAACGAGTAAAACGTACAAAAAAAAAGTGCTTCCATCTTAAGAGAATTTGCACTCTTACTCTCTTTGTCGCAAAAAAAAAATTAAGCTTTTCATGTGTATGGCTGTGGATGTGGTGTGTGGTGCGTGAGAGCCAAGGAGAGCTTTGTGTGTGCGATTTGCTCTCTATAGCAAATGTGTGCGAAAAAATACTTGCGCTTGAGTGTATTGTGCGCGGGGAAATAATTTTTTGCGTCGGGTGGGATCTTCAATGACCGCCATTATTACGCATTTTGGTATTTATTTGAATTTTTTTACAACTTTATGCAATGCAATTGATATTTTTGCAAGTAGAATATTTTTTAAATCAATATTCGTGATTTTTTAACTTAATTTTATATTTAAAACTCACTGAAATGTGGATTTATTGCATTGACACCATGCCGAAGGGGTAGATCAATCCGCCATTTTGTTGTGACATTAGTATGATTTCACCTTTCGCATCGAATTTATTTAAAATTTTAATAGAAAATATATTTCTTATGGTTTTTCATATCGTTTTCTACTTAAAACGATTGAAAACAATTCAAATAAGATAATATTAAATTTATTAATTGCTCTGGAAGAAAAATTTTAAATTCAAAATGGCTGGAGACGCTTGCTGCCATTTTATGGCGAAAAATTCCAAATAAAAAACGAAAATTATGCGTAAAAATATTAAAAGTATTTTCTACTATACTATTTTGATATTTTTATTAACAATTTGATATCAAATTTGCGGATAGTTTTTCCTAACTATTCGAGCTGCATTTCAAAGCGAATGCAAATCCGTCGCTGGGTGTTTTAAATCAGATTAAACTCTTGTTTTCATGAAAATGTTGTAAATCATTTTAATTTATAATGATAAACGATCGATGATAAGATTATTATAATTAATTTGAAAAGCCTGAAAGCATATGTCTGTGTGGAACGGTAAAGTCGAATGCAAATGAACTACCTATAGCAGGCAATAGTTGTTTCATAATGTATTGGTACAAATGTTGGTAGAATGTGTCTAATGGTATATAAGGCGCTTAAAATATAAGCCATTTTATCAACAACCCGGACTTTAAAAAGCATGGAGAAATTGCAAGAAAGAGGCACCAAATGAAATGAAATACCTGCAGATCATACGTTTCTAGAAATACTGAAGCACTTGCGAGTAATATACTCATCTACTCATTTGTTCCAAGTAGCTGAAAATGATCTCGAAAGATTGCCCGACACTTCAGTAAATTGGTTGTTTCAAAGACGGTTCAGGCTAGTATAGGAAGCCTTAATTGCAACCATTGACAATTTGCACTTCACTTTTTTTTTTACACAAGATCGCAGGTATAAAAGTTTCCATCCTGTTTCTGCCTGCGTAAAACAACATTTGTAAGCATCCTGTTTTTACCTTTTCTTTCTTTACTTTGATATTGCTAAATTCCGGAAAGTATACTCATTTATCTAAATACTTAATGAATTTCCGCACCATGAAAAGGCTTTATTTAAGTAAGACACAGCAACCTTCGGGTAAGAAGTTCGAAGATCCGTGGAAGCCTTCACGTCAAGGAAATCATCTTACGAAAAATATTGCCACGTTCAAAGAAGAGATTATTTAAACTCTGTGAAAAATGCAATATCAATGAACGTTCCAAAGACATCGCGAGGCAGGCCTTCGGCATTTCATTAGCCTCAGTAACCGAGTGATCCAAATTTTTTGAGGTCAAATAGGTGAACCCCACTGTCGGGTTATGATACATTGTTTTCGGATCATAACCTCGCCGAAAGAGGAAGAAGAAGAAGAAGACAGAAACCTTCGGGATGAACCTGGGCCTCAATCCACAAGTCTCTCCATTTAACTCCGTCTTTAGCTAATTGCCTCCAGTTGCGCACTCTAAGTTGGTTGAGGTCCGCTTGAACTTGTGCGCACCACCTACTGAAAGAAGGCCCTCTACTGCGTCGTCCCTTCGGGTTAGATTCGAAGACTTTAAGACTAAGATTCAAAGATAGCAACCTTCCAACCTCTTCGATTCAAGGCAACTTTCTTCTAGTTTGTCAAGTCAAGCTTCATGACATTCTCAATCACTTGGTCTTTGAAACGGGGCTTTGGTATTCCTTGCCTTGTCTTCTCTTCCTGGGGACTGGAATTCGAAGACTTTCTTAGTTGGAGCTTTGTCACCCATTCGGTCGAAGTGCCCGGGCCATTAAGAGCATTTGCCTTTCGGACGATATTCATATTGACACAGATTATCGAGTTCGCTATTGTATCTTTTCCTCCATTCACACTACGCAAATGCATATGTACATATGTTGCTCTGAATATTCGATGACCAGCCTTTCTTTCAAAAGAACTGCATCTGCTCTGCTTGCTTATTGATCGCCCAATATTCGACACCATGCAACAGAACAGACATGATCAACATTTGGTAGAGCATCACTTCTGTCTTTCTGGTAAGAGTTCTAATCAAGTTGTCTGGAAATAGCAACGGTTTACAAAGGTTACTACTCTTCTCTAAATTTCTACTGAGGCATCTTTTATAAAATTTACTCCAAAGTATGTGAAAGACTCACAAGCAGATAGATACTAGACATATTCACTATTTACTCTAGTACGAGATTGAAGAAACCGCTGCACGTCTGGAAAACTTCCAAGTGTTTTTGAATTTTACAGAACACCAGGACATACTCGTCTATTGATGCATTTTCTCTGGGTACCGAATTTCGTCATCATGTGCATTTATTTATTTTATACAGTTCCCGGTTTTTCCAAACAGCAGTACATCATTTTAACCCTTGGCTTAGGTTAAGCCATTACGAATTACGCAGTCCCTGTCGTATTTCATTTACTCATTGTTGTGATACGAACTGAGAAAAATATTAATTTTTTTTAAAACAACTTCAAGCTCTGTAAACTTTTGTAAGATTGGAGCGCGAACAAATGCTCTCACATTGGAATGCTCAATCTGGCTTAAGGCATTCCTAGAAATTTATTAATTTCTCAAAAAAATAGAACCAGAGAATTTCTAAAAATGAGCATAGACAATGCTAAGATCCTAACTGACTTCCGAACTGGACATTGCCCTCTCAATGACCATCTTAAGAAAATTGGCCGTGTTCAATCGGATACGTGCCGTCTCTCTCTTGAAGACACCGAAACAGCCCATAACATACTATGTGATTGCCCGGCTTACTCGTATGCTAAAGCACTTTAAAAAAGGATTTACATCACCTTCTGATGTCACCTTTTCCTCAGCTCGAACTATCCTTAGGTTCATCAATGAACTTGATTTCAGCAAACTGACAACTACTTCTTGAACAACCAACCAGGGGATAGCACAAAAGATCTGTTTAGGTCGTGGGACATTGTTTACCCTGTCACCCCTTCCCTCAAAAAACAAAAAAAAAAGACTGGACAGGGTACGCCAGCATACCCACAGGCGGATCAGTAGAAATGCGGTGAAGTAGGAGGGTTGTGATCCCTTGTTTTCGGATCATAGCCTCGCTGACAAAAGGAAGAAGAAGAAGAAGAAGAAGAAGAAGGGTACGCCAGCATACATTAAATGCAGTGAAAAGCGATTCGGGTCATCCGCAGCTTATTATACTGTGCGGATGTCCGTATCTGGCTTACATTAAATTTCATTACTTCAAGACTAAAAAGGGTTTTGAAAATACCTATATCAGGTCACTGAAGCTTTGATTAGGTATTAAGCAACATTTTTTTTTATCAAACTTCATTTTGACCCCAACTTCAATACTGATAACCTAGTTATCTTTAAAAAGTTTTCTGTTTGATATTTGAAGTTGTTGATTAAGTTAAAAAAAAGAATTTATTTTAGATATGCACTTTTATAAAAACTTACCTGACCTCTTGCTTTCACCTTTGCAGTGGGTACCTTTTCATGTGCTTCATCAACTTAAAGTCGGATATTTGAACAAGCCAGCTTATTTAAATATTTTTAAGAGCAGGCTCTCACATTCACGAAGATGTGGATCGTATACGAGTATGTTTAACATCCCTATAACACCTCAAAGCATTAGTTTAATTTAAGTTATTTAATTACTTAAGAAAAAACTGCAGAGGCACGAAAAGAAAACTAAGTTCTAGCTAAGAAAATCTAATTTTTGCACGGACATGTTTTTCAAAGAATTTTAGACGCAAGTGATCAAATAAGGATCGGTTCATTGTATCTGGTCTTGTATCGTTGTAAAAGTGTAAAAGTGTATCATTTTCTTACAATACAACGTTAAACTACACTGCCTGACATTTTGTTACACTTTTACACTTTAGCAATGTTCCAACCCTATTGTTACGGAGTGCAAAAGTATAACTTTGAATTAAACATATGTATGCGTATTAATATTATATTATGCGGCTACACACTACAATTTTTAATATGACATTCCTAGACTATTATTTCTCACTATTTCATTCTAGGCTATACACTATACATTCCAGGAATGACATTTTTTCGAAAATGTTCCCAATTTTTCTTGTTCATTGTTGTTGTTGGGTTTATCTTCTTTGGGTGCGGACGTTTGATTTTGGTTTTAAAATGAATGACAAGGAAATTGCTTGTGTGTGTATTATTATTGCTGTTTGATGTGTCTCAAAGAACGTAGTGACTTCTGTACCAATTAATGAATTGCTCCAAAAGTTCCTTTGAATCGGTAGGAGCCATTCTTTTAAAATTTTCTTTCGAACCGATGCAAACTAGACTTGTGAAAAATACCAAATGATGAAATTTGCCTACACAATATAATTTATAATGCATCATTCTCCGTCATTCCAGCAAAATCTACGAACAATTTTAACCTCGTCATTCCAAGCTAGACACTGTCATTTTTACAGCATTCCAGCAAGAATGTCATTTCAAAAATAATAGTAATATGCATTCTCACTTACCAAATATAATAAAACGAAGCGTGAATGCTCCTAATGCTTTTTTCCACACTATGTACAATACATTCTTCTTCTTCTTCCCTTTATCAGCGAGGTTATGATCCGAAAACAAGGGATCACAACCCTCCCACTTCACCGCATTTCTACTGATCCGCCTATGGGGTTCGCCTATTTGACCTCAGAAAATATCGCCAGGCCTGCCGATTTTGGATCACTCGGTTACTGAGGCCAATGAAATGCCGATGTCGCCGCATTTGTCTGATCCAGGCGTTTATAGGCCTGCCTTTCCTACATCGCGATGTCTTTGGAACGTGCATTGATATTGCCTTTTTAACGGGGTTCAAATGATCTCTTCTTTGAACGTGGCAATACCAGCTGAGCCCGTCGCGCTCTATTTTTTGTACGATGGTTTCCTTAATGTGAAAGCTTCCACGGATCTTCGAACTTCTTATTCGATCAAGCTTTGTCACTCCTGCTGTCATGCGAAGCATCTTCATCTCAGCTGCCGTTAATTTACTCTTATACCTTTTGTACATCGTCCAACATTGTGAACCGTATGTGAGCGCTGGACGCACAACTGTGGTGTAGAGCCGTCCCTTCAACTTAGGTGGCATTTTTCTGTCACAGAAGATAGCGGAATTTTCTCGCCACTTCATCCACCCTACGCTTACGCGATGATTGATGTCGTCATCACAAGCTGCTTTGCTATTGATCATAGATCCCAGATATTTGAACTTTTCGCACTTGGGAAGCACTGTTCCATTCAAATAAATGCCTGGAATAGACCTGAGTGGATCAGAGAACGGGCAGCACAAGTACTCTGTCGTTTTCGAACTAATGCGATACCTATTTCCCTCCAGAGCGTCCACCCACATATCAAGTGCTCGTTGCAGAGATGTAGGATCCTCACTTATGATGGCTCCATCGTCAGCAAAGAATAACTGATGTATAATACATACCTAAACCTGTATAGTATACATATGTAAGTGCATGTCATAGCGATTCCAAGACCTTTACTAAGAAAAAAATTGAATATAACATGGAATAAAAATCTTATATTTCCATAAGGTTATTACAAAATACAAATATTTGGCGCAACAGCTCTTTAAAGTGCCAGGGCCTAGGTTCTCGCAACCACTCATGTTGTATTCGTTATATTTTTCACACGAATGAACCTACAGTTTTAATGCCGAATCCGAACGGCGATTTGACAAGCTTTTTCGTGACAACTCTCGGTTGTTTGTCAGACGCTCGCGAGAGGTGGGACCGTGAAAAAACTTTTTGGTATTTTCTGGGATTCGAACTTGGAACCTCATGCCTAGTGATCCGACACACTAACCACTTACGCCACGGCGCCCACATAAGGTTATTGAAATACATTTATGTAAATGGAAATTATTTTACACGGAAATTTTTATTTTTAAAATTTTTTTTTTTTACAATTTAATCAAATCAGTCATAGGTAACACTACTTTTGCTGCACACTGTAAGGCTTGGTGCGCACATGCGATTTCTACCGCGCTACTAGTCAGTCCGGAAAAGTGGAGCCCACATTACGTCTTTAATACGAATGCATACAGAAATGTGTAAACGCTGCGACAAGGCAATAATTTGTCCCATTTTTCTTGCGACTTTCGCACTAGCGATTTTGGTCGCCGCGATTGAAAAACTTGTAGGCGCAATGCAAAATAAAAATGGGCGCACTTGTGATTTTGGGATCTAGAAATTCGAAGACTGACCCTTGGTTTGGTAATGCATCCGCTTTTTCTTTTCCCTCATTCCCGATGGGTCATCTGTCGCTCATTTACTGTCGAACCAGTACTGTCACGCCAGTTGTGGCTGTAGTACATGCTGTCAAAATTTAATTGTGATTGTGTAAGTGGTATTAAGAATTGGTTTACTTTAAACTTTTGTGGCTCGACAAAATTGACAACGCGCTACAAACAGACAAAATGAAAATCTGTGACATTGAGAAATCAATTGAGCTGGTGAAATAAAAATAAATTCTTTGGAATACATGTTATTTGATGGTGGCCATCGATTTTATACAGTTTTGTAATCCATAAATCCATTATTTCCAATATTATTTTCAACGAAAAATATGAAGCGTTGTTTCAATCGCTATGCGAAATCATAGCGCCACACAATTTGAAAGCTCATGTTATCACTACTACTACCGCTATAGCGAACACACATGCCACTGAGCGACGGTTTTAGTCCCTAATTCGCATTCTTGCCTTATTTCTCAGGCTATGTACTAAAATGCAATTAAGATTCAAAATTTAATTACAATGAACTTGAAAATGCCACTGACTTTCATATAAGTAGAATTGCTTGTAAAAGTTTAATCATGAACTCATTATAAATATAAATGTATACTATTATTACAGTTTGTAAATATTATATTTGATCTTGTAAGTAGTCTAATAAGTTTATAATACTTGGAGACGAATAAATAAATAAATAAATAAATAAAAAAAATTGTGCTCACAAAATAGTAGTATAGTTTATGTGTAATTAAACATTCGCAGCTTTGATGCATTCGTCCAAATAAGGGACCAATCCCACTCTTTTACGACTGAGATTACTTCGTCGCATATGAGCGATTATTGCTTACGACTAATCGATAGAAAAGTACAAGTGCGCTCATTATCTTTTATTGTGACTACTACTTTTCAATCGCAACGATAAAATCGCCAACGCTTCGATTCAGAATAGCAATACAAAATAAAAAGAGCCACTTCCTTAATGTCCTTTTATACATATTCTGCAATTATTCGGTGCTGAGATACTCGTACTATACTATACTATACTAGGGCCTTGTACGCACTGCCACCTCAAAGATCTATTGTGCCAGCTCGGGGCTTAGCCGAGAACTGGGTTAAGGCTCTTACTAAACCTCAACAAAGCCCGAGGCTCAATGTTTCAAAAGTCAGAGGTACTCAAAAAGCCCTCCTGAGGTGGAGAAGTCTTTTTCTTGCGGCCATAGGGCATTCACGAAGAATAGGTTCTGCCGTTTGTTTTTGCTCTCCACATAGCCGGTATGCTACTCCTATCTTGTGCAGATGGTACCTGAGTGGGCAATGACCAGTCAAGTAGCCTGTTAAGGTTCTTAAGTCTGCTTTCCTTAGCTCAAGATGAATAATATCGAAATTTCCACTTGAAATGCATTTGACAGTCACTTTAGATGCAATTCGTCACGTCTAACCTGCTTGCTTTAATAGAAGTGGCATTTCGCCTTTAGTACTACGGACTTCGCGTTCGACAAAAGCTTTAGACAAACATAACCTGTAAATTCGTTTATCACCAAGGCCTAATGTTTTCCATTTTTTGCGATGGGATAATCTTGCGACAAAAATCGCTTGTGTGCACCTAGCCTTAGCCAGAGATACTGTCTAGATTTCTCCAGCGGGTCTCGATCGGTCATAGTCCCTTCCCTTCTAATAGCAATTGCCGGACATTGGTACAATATATACTTACGCATATATATATTTCTTATGCCCGATACCATGCACCTGCATAGTTACGTGTGAAAAAGAAACCCTCCTATTACTCTGCCTTGTTGCACCGCCAGTCAAGGCATTCCTTCGCAGAGGCAGGTTTGACATTTCTTCCATCACACCCGATAGAAATTCTGCTAAGCAGTAGTTTACATTCGGGTGCTTTCTGCTAATCCATTCACCAACTTCGGGAATCAATTTATATGTCCATCATCTTTTGGTTGTGTGGGCGCCGTGGCGTAAGTGGTTAGTGTGTCGACCACTGCGCGTGAGGTTCCAAGTTCGAATCCCAGAAAACACCAAAAAGTTTTTTCACGGTCCCACCTCTCGCGAACGTCTGACAAACATCCGAGAGTATTGTTGTCTCGAAAAAGCTTCTCAAATCAAATTGCCATTCGGATACGGGACTAAACTGTAGGTCCCTTCCACTCGTGTGAAAAATATAAAGCACACGACATGAGTGGTTGCGAGAAGCTAGGCCCTGGCACTTAAAGACCTGTTGCGCCAAATGTTTATTTATATCCTTGTATCCTTTGGTTGTGATGTTCCACATATGTTTCCATTCTGCAGTTATAGCTTCTATAGTTCTTCTGTCATCGTGCTTGCGGTCTTCTTCGCTTCTAGATTGATAGGCATTTGGCCTGAAATTACACTGATCACATCCGCTGACAGAGTTCTAAAGGCGCAGCATACCCTTAAAGGTGCGATTCTCAGTGCCGAATTCATTCCTGTAATATACGACTTTAGGTGCGCCTCTGATTTCGCTATTGAGGGCGCATATAAGACCATTGATTTACTCGCGGTCGTTAGAAGGTTTCTGATTAACTTGCTTGGTCCCCCATTAATTGGCACTACTCTGCATATTGCCGTTACTGCCCGAGAGGCCTTCTCGCCTGCGTGTGTTAGGTGATCCCTGAAACTGAGTCTGTGGTCCAACAACACTCCCAGGTACTTGATTTACGGCTTCTACTCGATGACCTATATGGTTAGGTGTTCCACTTTTTTACGGCTGCTTATAAGAACGGCTTCAGTTTTGTGGTCCGCTAGTTCCAAACCTGATGTCTGTAGCTATAGCTAGACGTATGTGATTGATTGATTGCAGTTTTGCATCACCTCCTCTAATGTTTTAGCCACTACTAGAACTGCAATATCGTCGGCATAATCGATGATATCTATTGCGCTTGGCCTTTGTGTTCTTAGTATGCCATCGTGATCTTATACCTCTTTGGTCCCTCTTCCGTGTAATAGGAGAGGGTTCTGTCTTCGAAGTAGTTGACAATTATGCGCAGTAGGTATTATAGTTTGGTGCCTGAAGGTCGCTCAGTGCACTTAGTATACAGCTCCAGTCGGCTGAATTAAACGCGTTCTTAACATAGAGTGTTATGACAGCACAGTGCTGTTTTGTCCCTCCGCGCCATCTTTCTCCAGCAATTGCTTCACGTCGTACCCAGCTTGTATTACATGGTTGATCCTTAGTTTCTTTTTAAATCCGAACTGGCGGTTACAAAGCCCCGAGTCCCCTTCCGTATATTGCACTACTCTTGTCCGTATAATTTTCTCGAGCACTCTCATCAGCTTATTTAGCATGCACGACGATGATAGCTCAGGTGGTTTGTTGCCCTTTGGTACGAGAACTGGTCGTTGTATTTGTAAATATACCTTTATACCTCAGAAGACACCATAGGTCTATACGTGGACCTATATTGGACTTAGTGAGCCTCGTAATAGCCTTTCCGGGACTGACCCATTCTTAATCAGACTTCTGTGGTACCTTTCATAAGAGCATCCAAACATTAATTTGACCTCAAAACTATGATCGATTATAACCGCGGTGAGAAAGAAATGAATCAATGAAAATAGTCAGATAATCAATGAAAATAGATCATGTGGCTGGAAAAATTGTTCGCTTTCTTGATGATGATTTGCCCTTGACATCGGTTATCGGGAAAAAAGTACTGTGAATCAGAAGCGAAGAAAATAATAACAAAAATCTCCACAGTTATCTGGATGCCACCCCCGGAGAATCTCTGAAGCATAAACAACTGAGCTTCAAGAACCACTACACCAAAATCTTTCTCTCTCTCTCTATCCATCCTTTCCAACGCCCGCACTGTGTGTAAACATGTTAAAGGTATTCATAACCCTTTGAGTGCGCGCAAATTATAAAAAAAGACACACTAACAACTGATCCATGGAGCCCAAATTGAAAATAATATTTAAATAAATATTTGGACCAGGTTAGGTTAGGTTAGATTGGAGGAAAGTGCACCTAATTGTTTTTCACGGGGGGCCATACGGTCCATTGTTTCCCTTTTGTTATGTGGAACCTGATTTAAAACATTCGTCTTGTGGTCGGTTCTGTTGCAAACCAGCCTGCGCTCTTTATGAAGCCTATCATATTCCTAAGTGGAACTTGTACGAAATCCCCTAGTTCGTCAAAAAGCCTGTTGCCCATATGGCGGAGGTGGCGGTTTTGAAGATTTGGGCAATTACATAACAAGTGTTTGATGGTTTCTATCTTCTCTATATCTTGACAGCTCCTGCAGTAGTCGGGTAAGTTGATGCCTGGTCTAGCAACCATTTTCCCTATCGCACAGACTCCTATTAGTGCGCCTATCAAGATGCGCCACTGGGCGCCGTGGCGTAAGTGGTTAGTGTGTCGGACCACTGCGCGCGAGGTTCCACGTTCGAATCCCAGGAAACACCAAAAAAAGTTTTTCACGGTCCCACCTCTCGCGAACGTCTGACAGACATCCGAGACTGTTGTTATCAAAACTATTGTTATCAAAGCTTCTCAAAAACAAATTGCCTTCGGATGTGGGAATTCCCTTCCATCCGTGTAGAAAAATATAACGCACACAACACGAGTGGTTGCGAGAAGCTAGGCCCTGGCACTTAAAGAGATGTTGCACCAAATATTTATTTATTTATTTATCAAGATGTGAATTCCTTTTTTATTCATCGCCAATAGGCTTTTTGTTCTTTTTTCTTCCAGTGTCGACCATAAGCTGCGAGATATGACACAGTGGCTTTTGGTGGACCATGCTTTTAGGTCTGTTTTTCTTGGAGCTTCTACTGATATCTGAGTATGTTGAAAATCCAATGCTGGTCCCTTTTTAGCTAGTCCATCTGCTGTCTCATTTCCTTCTATATTTCAATGTCCGGGAGCCCAGCAGAGAGTTACGTCATGGGTGTTGCATATTCTGTTCAACGTATTACGGCATCTGGAAACTGTTTTTGATCTGACTTCCTCGCTGTCTAGTGCTTTGATTGCTGCACGGGTTAGGAACATGCTCGATAGCCGCAAATTAACATCTTCGTCTGGAGAGATCTCTGTGACGGTCTCCGCGGCCAAAGGCTGCCCCCAAGGCGGCATCCTCTCGCCTCTCTTATGGTCACTCGTGGTGGATGACTTATTGAACACACTTAATAGTTCAGGTTTCACAACCATAGGCTATGCAGATGATCTAGTGATCGTCATTAAAGGCAAACATGAAGACGATGTGTGTCAACTCATGCATAATGCACTCCTTGTAGTCTCGGACTGGTGTGTTGGGGAGGGCCTATCGATCAACCCCAGCAAGGCAGTCGTTGTACCATTTACAAGAAGAAGAACGCTGAATATTGGCTCAGTGACTCTAAACGGCACAACAATCAATTTCTCCGATGAGGTCAAATATCTAGGAATTGTCCTGGATAAGAAGCTTAACTGGAACTCCCATATTAAGCACAAAATTGCCAAGGCGACTACTGCCTTGTGGGCCTGTCGCCGTATGTACGGCAAGACCTGGGGCCTGTCTCCAAAGGTCATTTTCTGGTTATACACCACGGTTGTAAGACCCATTCTGACATACGCGTCCGTAGTCTGGTGGACGAAAACCAAAGAGGTCACAACCATTAATAAACTCACAAAACTTCGAAGACTAGCTTGCCTCGGCATCACAGGTACTATGCACACTTGTCCCACAACAGCCATTGAAGCCATAATCGGATTTACTCCGTTACATATATTTATAAAAAAAGCAATCCGCAGTGCAGTTAGTCTTAAAAAATCAGATGCTAATAGTACACGGGATCACCTGGATCTCATGGAGCTATTGTCCGACTTCCCCGAGCTAGACATGCTCAGCACGGTCTCCGACTTTACGCCTAAATCACTCTACTTTGGTAGAAGGTTTGAGATTGTGATCCCAAGCCGTGATATATGGAATAATGGCGGACCGTCGCTTGATCCAAAGGGTATAGTGTGGTACACCGATGGATCAAAAATGGATTCAGGAGTTGGCGCCGGTGTGTATGGACCCAACCATAAAATTTCAAAATCACTCGGAAAGAGTCCTAGTGTTTTCCAGGCCGAGCTTTACGCCATTGAAACTTGTGCTAACATTAACCTCAGGCATCAAAGGTGCCTCTATCCGTATACTCACCGATAGCCAAGCGGCGCTCAAAGCACTGATCTCCCATTTGATCAGTTTAAAATCAGCTCTAAGCTGCTTCGACAGCTTACAAAATCTGTGCCGACACAATAAAATAAAATTGTGGTGGGTACCGGGTCATGTAGGCGTTGACGGCAATGAAACTGCAGATCAGCTAGTTAGGAAGGGCTCCTCTGAGTTGTTCACTGGACCTGAACCCTTCTGCGGGATACCCGATTCCGCCTTCAAACTTACTCTAAATATCTGGGAACGCAACATGTGCATCTCCCACTGGAATAACTCTCAAGGTCTCAGGCAGGCAAAAAGAGCTGTCCAACCCTTCCAAAGACAGGCAGTTGATATCCTAAAATACGGCAGAAATGACATAAGAAGGCTTGTGAGCTTCCTTACCGGTCACTGCCAACTTCTCTACTACCTTAACAAAATGAGAATTTCGGAGGATATCACCTGCCGCCTCTGCCTAGAAGAGGACGAAACCGCAGAACACATACTATGTGAGTGTGTAGCTCTGTGTGGCGCTAGGAAAAGCTTTTTCCTTAAAGAGATCATATCTCCAAAAGATCTAAGGGACTCCTCCGCAGCCGTAATTATAGCTTTCATAAGGAGAGTAGAAGTACTGCTGCCCTAAAAGTGGCCTATGGCACAATAGATCTCCTTGGTCGCAGTGCCAACACGCGTGGCCACACACCTGTTTAAAAAAAAAATAAAAATCCACGATAATTGTAATCTTGGAAGGAAGCATAGTCTGTGCAGCCTTATCAATGGCGAAGACCTCAGCTTGAAAGATGCTACAGTCATCCGGGAGTTTATATGAATCGTTGATTTTAAGTCATTCACAGAGCAGTCCAGAGCCAGTTCCGATATCCATTTTACACCCGTCAGTGTAGACTTGAATGTTCTGTACAGTAGTTAATGTGTTGGAGTCACTCTTGTTCTTCGGCAGTAGTTCTTGTCGAAATCGATGTAGGGTATGATATATGGATTTTGCAAGCTTTTAAGAATGCTTGTTGTTTTTTTATTTTCATATAAGAAAACGCCCCTAAAAGTAGCTACAGTCCTATCAAATGCATAAATGATTTTTGTATAGCTTCAATACTAAAGTGCATACATTTTTTTTTAAATAAAACTCGTTTTCTTAGCATGCAAATCAATATGGCGATCGTTTAATGCATTTTTAATTTCTACTCAAAATCCGAGGCATAATTTAATACAAAACTTTCTTTTATAATTTTTCTTTTATGGAAAATCGATTAATATCCATTCAAATTATCTTCAAAAGTATTAAATTAATATTAAAAAGGTCAATCATACGAGTATTAAAATAAAATTTTGTTTTAGATCACAACTTGTTTTACAGAAAAAAAATATTCAAAAACTAGCTAGCTCCTCCCATGCAAGATTTCAAAATTTAATTTTATTGAATCAAAATGGCAATGCAACAATTTTGCTTGTTGAATTCGAGGAGGGCGTCATTAATTAAAACTCGAATCTGTTTTCGACTTCACTTATAAAATCATTGGAAGTACAGTATTTCAAGAATGATTATGTTATATTTTCATTTAAGTTTAATTTATTGTTTTTATTAGTCAAAGTTTCTAAGCCTGTATTGGAAATTTGTACATATAAAGATTAGCCATATGTAGTTAGCATTTACTCATAAAGTTTAAAAAATATATCAGCTCTTATTTGCAAATGCGAATATGTACGTATACTTCTCTCTCTCTAGCTGTCGCTTTTATTTCCTTTTCTCATTCTATTCCCTATATCTTTGTCTCTTTCGATGTGCAAGTGTGTGCAGATATCTATAATTTTCTTTCATTTAATTTGAATCGGCCTAATTTTTGACTTTAAAAAGTCTGGCTTTTCGAATATCAATGAAAGTTCGACAGAATTTTCCAAATACTTGGATATCGATAAATATTGTGACAACTTTGACTTCAAGACGGAGAGGAGGAACTTTATGGCCACAAAATTTGTCTCCATGCGCCAAAATGGCGATAAATTTGCACTCAAGGGTTGAAATTGTATCTAAATTTGGGTATGCTCATTTCTTACTTTACTGTATTTATCGTTATCTCTATTTCAGTTTCATCTCTTTTGCTCTTTCTCTCTCTCTCTCTCTCTTTATCTCTCTCTATCTCTTTCTTTCTCTTTTTCTATCTCTATCTACCTACTTAGCGCTCGCTTTCTTTCTGTCAAGCCGTCCCAATTCAAATTATCTAACCAAAAAACAGCACATGTGTCAAAGTATATCCGTCTTTTTTTGGTACACATGGGGAATATTCAAAATATTTTTCATTTAACCAAATACCATACATCAGCCGGACATGCGTGAAGTATTAAAATATACACCATATGGAAACATATTAGAAAAATTGAAATGACACTTAAGCAGATACTATTGTGTGCCGCACCCATTCAATATTACGAGGCATACAATGGCGTGCCTAAACCTAAACCGCTACATACACCTTCTCAATTTTCAGAATTTAACGCTGTCAAGGTAGGTAGGTAGAAGTGGCGGTTCTGTAAAACAGAGACCCAATTAGCACAGTTGTGCCGTTTTGATACCACGACTCATGCGACCTTGGATGTTGATGTGTGTTAGTGAGGACCATCTAGAGCCAGCCTGTGGAGTTTAAGAAGAGGGTTAGCTCATTTATGTTCTTACCCGAGATCTCCTCGAGTGAATTGTAGAAGGGTTTGCCTAATGCTTGATGTCTAGCCCTAGCTAGTGCTGGACAATTGCACATGTAGTGGATAATTGTTTCCTTTTCGGTGGCTATGTTGCAACTACGGCAGTGTGTATTATATGGGATACCTAGTTTGGCTGCGTGCTCTCCTACCGGCCAGTGTCCCGTGATTATCGCGATTGTACGGGCAATGTCTTTGCGCGTTCTGTTCAATAGGGCGGTTGTTTTGGTCTTGTTGTTGTTAGGCCACATCTTTCTGGATATGACGCAGTTCGTTAACCTGGACCATTTAAGGTTAGCTTTTCTAAGAAAGATTGAGGAAATGTTTGCCTTAATTGCTCCGAGCGGGGTGTGAACAAGTTCAGTAAGTGAGCATTGAAGGGCTGAACCTCGCCTGGCCAGTTCGTCAGCATGTTCGTTGCCATCAACGTTGCTGTGGCCTGGAACCCAGACTAGGGTCACCATGCTTTGGCCATCTAGCGAGGTCAGCTCCTGTCGGCATTCTAGTACTAATTTCGAGGAAATGGTTTCCGAGGCAATGGCTTTGATAACAGATTGGCTATCGATTAAAATAGCGATTCTTTGCCTTGGTAGTGTATTTGTGTGTGACTTGATTTGGCGACAGGCTTCGCGAATGGCGAGTAATTCCGCTTGAAAGACGCTGGCAGCGTCCGGGAGTCGATACGATCTTGCAATGTTCATGGACTCCGAGAAAACACCCGCACCAACCCCACAGTCCATTTTTGACCCATCGGTGTAGACTGTTAGATCAAAACCACTGGTCGCCTGTCCATCTTGCCAATCTTTTCTTGTAGGGAATTGTACATCGAAACGCTTTGTGAAGTTCAATGTGGGGATGATGTAGTCTGTTGGAGTCGATACAAGTTCTCCTGGTAGAGGATCTAGGATATTGCTGTGTCCATAGGGTTTCGCAGTCCAACACTTGGATTCTCTGAGTCTGATTGCGCTGTGCGCTGAGATGTTTGTGATATGTAGATCTAGGGGTAAAAGGTGTAGCAGGACTGTTAGAGCGTCTGACGGAGTTGACCGTAGGGCGCCTGTGGTGCCTATGCATGCTGCTCTTTGTACCTTATTTAGTTTGGTTATGTTATAGGCTTTTTTAAGGGGCCGGCCACCATACTATCGACCCGTAGGTAAGGATTGTGCGTACTACGGCTGTGTACATCCACAGGGTCAATTTTGATTGCAGGCCCCATCTTTTGCCGAAGGTTCTGTTGGCATAGAAGGCTATACATGCTTTCATTACTCGTTCGTCTATGTTTGGTTTCCAGTTAAGTTTAGGATCTAGAATAACTTCTAGGTACTTAGCACTGGAAGATAAGGAGAGTATCTGACCGTTTAATCGAGGAAGATTGAAGTCGGGTATTTTAGTTTTGGTGGTGAAAAGCATCAGTTCAGTTTTATTTGGGTTGACTCCAAGTCCACACTTTCTGGCCCATGCGGTGACTTTACTTAGAGCACTCTCCATGATCTCACTTATCACGGGAGGGAAAAGTCCCGACACTAAAATCACCATGTCGTCCGCATACCCAACTACTTTAATTTTTTCTCTGTCTAAGCATAAAAAGGATTTTATTCATGACTATTAGCCATAGTAGAGGTGAGATGACTCCACCTTGGGACGTTCCTCTACTGGCAAATTTGGTTATGGTGCTGTTTCCTAGAGATGCCCGAATAGTTCTAGTGCTGAGCATAGAGACTATCCATTGGCTTAGGTAGGTTTCTGTGCCCAGCTCCGTGAGGGACTCTAGAATTACTTCAGTGTGTACATTGTTAAAAGCTCCTCCTATGTCTAGAAAGGTAGCTAAAGTGTATTCCTTATACTGTAGGGATTTTTCTATTGTTCACACTACTTCATGAAGAGCTGTTTCTGTAGAACCGAAGACAGTACTTTGGTCCATTTTGTGTTATATTTTGCGCTCATATAGAATGGTCAAGGAGGTTGGAAGTGAATCATACCTACTTACATAGGCGAGGTTAATGTTGTTGTATTAGCAGCTGAATATCTGAGGTTGACGAGCCTTGGTGTTGTCCCCGAGTTGCTCCGTGGCGTAGAAGCGATCGTCGTGGGAGCTCGTTGGTGTAGTGGTTGGAAAAACTTCGATGCCATTCGTTTTCCTTTTTATACTTGGGTGGCTGATGATTACTGTTCCCCGCTAAGGCTTGAACTTACACACCTCGTCTAACGAGGAAACATTCTATAATATCCACTGCACCATAGCCGAGGTGGTAGCATGCATTGGACAGAGAAATATTGATTTTTAAGCCATTTGAACAAACTTTTCGGTGCTGAATTCACAGTCCACCAATCATGCCGGAAAGTGAGTTCTGCAGAGTTTCACAGTAACTAGTACAACCCCTAAAAATGGTAAAACAAGCTTCCATGTTTAACAACTTAATTGATTCACGTAGGGCTCGAACGCTTACACTCTCCGTATTGAAAAGATGTTATAATCGGTAATACAGAAGTAGTTCACGTAAGAATTGAGGTGGGTAAATGAAAAAAATAAAAATAAATGTAATGTGTTCCTTGGAAGCACATCTCGAAAAGATTGGAGTTCAAGTTGTATTTTATTCAATACTAGCTGTAATACTCGTAAATAAAAAACACCTATTGCAAAGCAACATGTGTGGTGTCGATGGTGTATTGGTATATCGTCATTGATTGTCACGCTAATTGCTCACAGTTCAAATCCTGATGTCAAGAAATATTTATTTGTTACTCATGAAATAAATAATTTCAGCAGTAGGGTGGGCATTAGGATGGCCATAGCGCATCAGGTAGACGGGGAAAAAATACTGTGTAAGCAACTACAAAATAACAACACAATTTTCCCCAGTTATCTCGATACCACCCTAGGAGTTTTTCTGAAACCTAATATCATCTGAGTTTCATACCAGTACCACATACCAGCCACTTCTCTCTTTCTTGCTCCATAGGTGTAAGTTAATATTAAAAAAAAAAAGTACTATCGCGGACTCTTTAGCTCCCTAATACATATCTTAAGGTTTCAATATTTGCCTAGATGACTACCTACGCTATCGAATCATGATCTACAATTACAGATGCCAAAACAATTCATCAACTATTTTAATTAAGTGATTCTGCACGGCAAATCAACCAAATTTAGAAAAGATGCATTTCTTGCTGCCGTCACGAGTTTCCTTGCTGAATTCAGCCTTACTGAATGAATTCGGATCTAAAAATATACGTATCTATGGCTTTTACCAGTGTTGTCCAATCTCTAATGAACAATGGAAACGAAGGGGATATCCTAGTCGGTTTGACGTTTACTTTCCTCTCTGTTTTTGTTACCATGTAAGTAATTAAGCATTTCATTTTCTGGAAATATCTCACTTATGTCGCATGTTACCATATAAACGAATTTTTAATGGCGGGTATCTATGAGAACTAAAATAGATTGCTAATCGATAGCGGATTTATTTTTGAATTCGGCCATTTCGTCACATCGAACTTTTGGCTTACATAGAAAATGTGTGAACAACTATTTAAAAAAATCTCTTTGTCTTTAGGTTCTAAGTGTCTTTCTGAAAATACAACATGGTTCAAAAGTCGTGATACAGAAAGTACAGGATCATACACTCGTAGATGGCATACCAATTAATTTGTTGATCGCTTTATGTGGCATGAAGTGGACTTATAAGCTAGGTAAAAGGGGAGTTGGGGTGTCTGGATTGTTCACGCTAGGTATTTTTTGAAAGACCTTGCTAAGTATATTTCTGTATTATACCGCATTCAGTTCCACTTCCGGGCCTGTTTTCAAATCCATTTTAGATATGTACCTATACATAGACCTGAACCTGAACCAACAATCTTAGGAAGCTTGACGATCATTCCCTTTTTCCACTCGTTAGGAAAGCTCTCAGCTTCCCAAGCTCTCTCTATAAGTGGAAGCAGAAGCTCAGCCGATGTTGTTGGTGCTGCTCGTAAGAGCTCTGCTGGAATACCGCCAAGTCCTACCGCCTTGTTGGTTTTGAGTGCCTTGATCACGGTAATGATCTCATCTTTACTGGGAATCGTGGTGCGTATTCGGGAACTTCTCACCTCGGGCATCTTAGTTTGATTTGGGAGCATATCGCTAGCGAATACACGGTTTAAAACCGTAGCAAAATGCTCTTTCCATCTCTTGAGCTGGTTCTCATCAGAAATGAGCAAGGAGCCGTCTAGGTTTTTCACTGGGTGTTGGCTGGAGCTGCGACCACCTGTCAGCTCTTTCGTGATTCTGTAGACAGTCCTGCTGTCGCACCTCCGTGCTGCTTCTTCTGCTTCTGTAGCCAGCGCGTTGATGCAGTTGCGCTTGTCACGTCGCACGCTACGCTGAACTTCTCTCATCTTCATGCGATATAGGGACTCTAGCTCGCTTCTCCCTGCTGCTGGGGTAGCTGCAACGCGAGCTTTCAGCTGTTTTCGTTTGTCAATCCGTCTCCGTATCCTCGAAAAGCTACGCCCTATGTCTTCCCTGCGATGGACCGACAATTCTTTCAGCACCAGATGTAAAAACATTTTTCACAGCACACCAATGGTCTTGGATGGTGGCGGGCATTGAGCTGCTGATTGCTTTCACACCTTGCGAAAAGTGCACCCTTAATTGTTGGCGCACTGAGGGATCACTGAGTCTATCGACGTTGAACCTGGGCATTCTTGTGTTGTCCTGGGATCTTCGAACTGCAGCAGTGCGTAGTTGGAGAGTAGCTATCATAAGATGGTGATCACGTACTATCCCCACATCTGCCCCTCGCCTGTTTCGGACGTCCAGGAGACTACTTCTAAAGCGGCGGCTGATGGCAAAATGGTCAATTTGGTTGAAGGTTGCTTGCCTGTCGTTGGTAACCCAGCTGACTTTGTGGCAGGTCTTGTGCTCAAACTTGGTGCCACCTATTACAAGGCGGTTGGCATTGCAGAAATCCACAAACATTTCGCCGTTGTCATTGCGGTTGTCTAGTCCATGCTTCCCGATTACATGTTTGAGTCCTTCGTTGTCGTTGCCTACCTTGGCATTCAAATCCCCCATCACTATGACAATGTCTCCATTTGGTGTTGTGTTGAAGACGGCACTTAAGAGGTTGTAGAAGCTCTCCTTTTCGTCCTCAGACGAACTATTCGTTGGGGCTTAACACTGTATGATGGTGAAGCGTCGTACTCTAGTCCGGAATCTGGCCGTCAAAATCCTGTCACCATGAGGCTGCCAGGAAATTAGGCCCTCGCGTGCTGTTGTTGTTAGCAGTAGTCCGACTCCATATTCCCGCGGACTTCCGGATGGTCTTCCAGAATAGAGTAGTACAGTGTTACACGTTGGAGACTGGTACTCGCCCGCTTCTAACCATCTTACTTCAATTACCCCCAAAATGTCCAGTTTACATCGCATGAATTCGTTTTCCAATTGGAGGAATCTGGCATTGTAAGGACCTTCGCTTCCCGAGTCGAGGAGCGTTTTTACATTCCAGGAGCCTATCTTTGTCCAGGTACAATAGCCAAAAGTCGTCAACATGTGATCATTCCTTATCCGAGGCATAGTGTCGGCTTCTATAGCGAGGAATTTTCGGTAACGCAGGTTGCTGGCCCACGTTACCTAGCCTAGAATCAAGGCCCTAGACAACCCGCACTTACAATTTTAGCCTACACGTATAAGGGTTTATGCGTATAGTTGCCCCGGGACGACCACTAGGAGTTCATCACAAACTTGATTGTTGCGCTACTGGCCCAAGCCAAGTTTTGGGCACTCAGTAGTTTCCCGATCAATCGCAATGCAGGCCCTCTTAGGTACGCAATGTACTTTTATCCGATATTGACACAGTCCGTACCTCTGCTACAGGATTGGCATAAAGAAAATGAAAGGCGTTCTTAGCCCGCCTAAGAGTGTCACGTTGTAAAGATAAATTACCTAAATATCTTACAGTGATAGAAATAGACTGAACGGTTTTGGCTTATGCGTGGGTGATGTAAATCGTTATTTGTTGACAGCTTGTGATTCGTCTAGACCCCAAAAGAAGGGTCTTATAGTTAAGAAGTCGATGCTTCAGTGATCGCTCGTTTCATTCCACAGAAAATGACGTGATTTTTCCAGTACAAGATTGAAAAGCTGCACCCAATGAGTTGCCCTATCTAAAACCTGTAAGCTCGATATTGAAGGTCTCGATGATGTCTTCTCTAACCTTGTCAAAGCAGTAGAGTAGGCTAGCAGAAATACCAAAACTTTAACAAAAAACAAACTCTCTCCGATTTCAAAGTTGAAATGTTGCAAGCACAGACTCACAGATTTGAGTTTTTTTTATCAACGTATATATATTTCCCAATATATTTGTCACGCTTAGAAACTTGGAATTTTTATAAGCCAAATTGCTTTGCAGTTGGCAGTTTGTTAAATCGGACGTACTTTTCAACTTTTGTGCGCTGGCAAAAAACGAAAACAAATTGCTGTCAAAAAAGTATTCTAAAACATGAAAATTCCTTTTTTCTTTATTCTTTGGTAGGTTTTTAGTATTTTTTCATATCAGCCCTCAATGAATTCAACACCAAATCCTGTTTAAATTGGTTGCACAATTTCAATTTTCTTATTCCTGCCAAATGATACGTTTTTAAGTTCAGTGGAAACACTTCAGTGATTTTTCAAAATTCGTTTCGGTTCCACCTATTCGATATTTTTGCAAAAAGAACTTTAAAATCTTACAATTTTAAAGTATTCCCATCAAACTACAAGGGTTTTGTTTTGCTTGGATTTTATTTGCCATTCTTCTGTCAGATCAACAATCAGAAATAAGTAGCCAACAGTACCTTCAAATGACATGTTGAATTCAGTGAAACGAATGTTTGATTTGATTTATCGACAACTTCTTCTTCCTTTTATCAGCGAGGTTATGATCCGAATATAAGGGATCATAACCCTCCCACTTCACTGCATTTATACTGATCCACCTGTGGGGTTCGCCGGTTATCGACAACTGACCAAATCAAATCAAATTGCATCAGAACCACGGCATTTATGATCACAAAAATATGTGAAAAATATCCGTACTGCGAATTCGCCAAAAATTTCGAACGAAATTCCTAAAATCTCGAATAAAACTAGCTATTGCATAAAAACTTGTTTTATCAACGATAAGAGACCACAAATGGTTTTGGAATTGAATGCAGGACCCATAAGGCTATCTTGATGATTGTGCTTCGCATAAGAGTATTCAGACTTTCGTGATTGACTGTATATTTCGTTTCATACATTTTTTCAAAGCATTGTTGTGTCTTGAAATAAATAGGTCCGTTCGCGTACTTTCCGAGCCAAAAAACTAATCAATTGACAAATATGGCATGATGAGAGTAAAACCTCTCTGAGAGCGGAAAATCTAAGCAATAGTACGCGAATGAAAAGCGAGCCATTTCGAATCATGTCGAACCAACTGTCATTAGCAAAATTATAATGAACAAATTTTCTTTAAGATACTTTGCATTTAACGAATGTTTGATTTGATTTATCGACAACTTCTTCTTCCTTTTATCAGCGAGGTTATGATCCGAAAATAAGGAATCATAACCCTCCCACTTCACCGCATTTCTACTGATCCGTGTATGGGGTTCGCCTATTTGACCTCGGAAAATATCGGCAGGCCTGCCGATTTGGGATCACATGGTTACTGAGGCCAATGAAATGCCGATGTCGTCGCATTTGTCTGATCCAAGCGTTTATAGGTCTGCCTTTCCTACATCGCGATGTCTCTGGAACGTGCATTGATATTGCCTTTTTAACAGGGTTCAAATGATCTCTATTTGAACGTGGCAATACCAGCTGAGCCGGTCGCGCTCTATTTTTTGTACGATGGTTTCCTTCATGTGAAGGCTTCCACGGATCTTCGAACTTCTTATTCGATCAAGCTTTATCACTCCTGTTGTCATGCGAAGCATCTGTCGTTAATTTACTCTCATACGTTTTGTACATCGCCCGTGCCCTGAGAACCAGTATAAGGGTATTAATAATCCCTTTGGCACGCGCAAATTATAAAAAAAAAAAACATCGTCCAACATTGTGAACCGTATGTGAGCGCTGGACGCACAACTGCGGTGTAGAGCCGTCCCTTCAACTTAGGTGGCATTTTTCTGTTACAGAAGATAGCGGAATTTTCTCGCCACTTCATCCACCCTACGCTTACACGATGATTGATGTCGTCATCACAAGTTGCTTTGCTATTGATCATAGATCCCAGATATTTGAACTTTTCGCACTTGGGGAGCACTGTTCCATTCAAACATTGTCTGGAATAGGCCTGAATGGATCAGAGAACGGGCAGCACAAGTACTCTGTCTTTTTTGAACTAATGCGATACCCATTTCCCTCCAGAGCGTCCACCCACACATCAAGTGCTCGTTGCAGGGATGTAGGATCCTCACTTATGATGGCTCCATCGTCAGCAAAGAATAACTGATGTACCTTGCGGTCCATCACTTTACCTTCAAGCAGATAATCAAGGACTGTAATAAAGAGCAAAGGACTTAAGACGCTTCCCTGATGCACACCGACTTTGATTGGGAACTCTTCGGTTACTCCAGCGGGGCATCTTACTCTTGTCTTTGCTCCTTCGTACATGTCCATAATCATCTGTACATAGGTTTCTGGAACCCCTCGATGTCTTAGCGCCACCCATATCAGATCTCGTGGTTGTCTGTCGAATGCGTTTTCAAAGTCAACCAATACAATATGCAAATCCCTTAAGGAATCACGATGTTTTTCCATTATGATCCTTATACTTTAGATTGCATCTGTGGTTGATTTACCCGAGACAAACCCGCACTGATCATCAGATAGCCGTATTATTTTTCGTAGTCGGCCACCTAATACCCGCTCAACGATCTTAATGGTGTGTGACATCAGCTTGATTGAACGGTAGTTATCACAGCTTCGCGTATCACCCTTCCCTTTGTATACAGGGAGACGGTAAATTTCCCTCCATTGATTCGGCATTGAGTCACCTCTCACAAATTTTGAGATGAGAATTCTGAGCCATCTGAACCCGATGTCTCCCATCTTTTTCCAGAACTCAGAGGGCACCTCGTCTGGCCCAACCGCTTTTCGTTTTTTGGAGTCTTTGACCGCCTCACTAACTTCTTCGACTGTAATGTCGGGTATTTCTTCACAGTTAGGGGTGGCTCCTGGAAAGTAAAGCCGGGGAAACTGTTCATTTAAAAGTTCTTCACAATACTGCCGCCACCTCTGCAGAATTTTTTCGTCATCCACAAAAAGCTGGCCATGAGCATTGTTAATGAAATTTGCCGAACGAATCTCCTGAGCATTCCTCCTTCTTTGGGCGGCTATTTTGAAGATAGTGGCGCTCTTGTTCATATTGTGTCTTCGCAGCTCCTGGATAGCCTGGTTTGCATCAGCAACCTTGGAAAATATTTTCTCCAGCTCCCGATACAGGCCCTCCGTACTCTCTGCTTGAAGCCGGGCGCACTTCTTCTTCGCTTTTTTCTTGCAGCATCTGTATTCCATTTCGAGGCGAGCTTTTTCGTCACTATTATTAGAGGGGCACTTTGACCAAGCTTTGAAAGCCGCTTTGTTCTCATTTATCACTTTCTTAGCTTCATCACTCCACCACCATGTTTCTTTGGCTTGTTGATGGTGGCCTTTTGAAGCTCCTAGCAGTGATTTGGTCTTCTTTAAGTAAGTTCGCTGTAGGGAATTCCACATATTTTGTGCTCTGCACTCTTCATCCTCAGCTCCGTTGATGGTGTGAGAGAGGTAATTCTTCATTACGAAAACAAAAGCTTCGCCTTTTTCTTTGTCCAGATTGTACCACTTGATTTTCTCAGAGACCCTTGTTTGTTTGATTTTCTTCGGTGTTTCCATAAAAATTTCTGTTAGCAGGAGACGGTGTTGCCGAGCGGTTGCCTCTCCCAGGATCACTTTGCAATCTTTTACCCAAGGCTTCATGAAACTGGCTACCAAATGGTAGTCAATCTGAGTTTCATCTCCACCACTGCTGTAAGTGATCAGGTGTCGGCTTTGTTTGATGAACATGGTATTTAACACGATAAGACCGTGTGATTTGCACATGCTCAGGATGTCTTCACCAGGAAGGTTCCTGGTGCCATATCCTAGTCCTCCATGGCAGTCTTCATAGTCTTCGTTTGACTTCCCGACATGTCCATTCAAATCTCCTCCAACAAACAGAAACTCTTCCTTTGGGATGTTCTTAACGAGATTGTGGAAATCTAGCCAAAATGTATCTTTATCTCTCTGATTGCACCCATTTTGGGGAGCATATTCACTGACAATATTCCACGCTTCTCCTTGTATTACTAGTTTGAGAGACATCAAACGGCCGCTGGACTTCGAAATGCTCAAGACGTTACCAAGTAGCTCTGCCGCAAGGATGATACCGATTCCGTTCCTAGCATTTTCCGTTCCGTAGTAGAACATCTTGTAATATTTTGTCCTAACGTCCAAGAAACGCGCCCGATTTCCGGTGTTTTTCCATTTCGTGTCTTGGACACACAAGATGTCCCCCCGCCTTCTACTCATCATCTCTTCCAGCTCGTAACTTCGACCGGTCATGCTTCCAACGTTCCAAATCGCGACCCTCAAATTCCTTCCAAACTGTTTCATTACTTTGCTAGCCCCCGGCATCTGTATAGCTCTGACCTGAACATTTCTGCTCGGTCCAGGATCAGTACCATGCGCAGCAGTGCTAGTGCCTGGCGGGGTAATGCCTTTCCTTTTTGCAAATATTACCATAATGATACAGTTTTGCAATATTACCATATTGCGATGGTGTTTGTTGTTTGACAC
Organism: Brachypalpus laphriformis; assembly: GCA_945910035.1. Classification (NCBI taxonomy): domain Eukaryota; kingdom Metazoa; phylum Arthropoda; class Insecta; order Diptera; family Syrphidae; genus Brachypalpus; species Brachypalpus laphriformis. The sequence goes on along the minus strand of OX246753.1, from coordinate 109,557,949 downwards.
GTGCATGCTCCTGTTTTAGTATTGTTTGATCTTTCTTTTATGGCACCGGTGATCTCTACTCGTGTCAACCCACGGACTCGCATGTACACTTGTGGGAGGGTTTTTAAGGTAGTATATGCGTCGTTAGGCTCACTTGGGTGTTATATTGCCTAGATCTGATTTGTCCCCTTAGTCGTCTTTTACGACAAGCGCTAGTTGTTGGGGCGCGCTGCTGTGATATTCTTAACCCGTCCCTGCACGGGGAATTTTAACGTCTCCTCTGACATCGGTTATAGAAACTAACTAAAAAGTCATGTCTATTTTGGCATCCTCGATAATCTCTAGCGTTGATGGTCTCGTGGCTTTAAGTCCTACATCAGCTTGACCTTATATGGATGTAGACTAAAATTTTTGGACGGACAGGGCCTTAATTGCTTCGACCGACGACGAATCGATAAATTTGGGCCTTCTCACGCACTTTTTTTTTACAGCGATGACATTTTGTTTTTTTAGTACATACATACATTCTTTTGACATGTTTTTGTCGTATGCGGTATGAAATCTAATCGTAGTTCGACGGATGGCTTGCTTAGATGGGCGATTATGTGCGCTATAAAAATCACGAAGTGGTCTATTAGTTTCGCGAATCGATTCCCGATTTTTAAACCAAGGTAGCTTCAGACTATAATAACTACAAATGTCAAAAAGTGCGGGCAGAATGACAGCTTGGTTTGACATTTATTCTTATCATAAGTTCTATCTTAGCAAAAAAAAAACCTTTTTGATGGGCTTAATCAAAAATGGATGAAGATATCCTTGATTGTTTCGAGAGGAAACATCATCTACGTATGTTATCAGGAAAAATCCCATGCAGCAACTATGACAGGCGTATGTAGACTTAAAATTTCGACTGCAGGGGTTCTAATTATAATAAGAAAGTCCGCATAACAAAAAAAAGGCTATGAACCTGTGAGTAGAAACATATACCACATTGTACTACATTTTCTCTACCCTTAGGATAGTCATTTTAGAAAAAAAATCAAAGTCTCATCGGCTTTGAAATCTGGCTAGCATGTAGCCGTAATGAAAGCGTTTCATGACCCGACAGCCACTTATCAGTCAGTTTAAGATCTTTTAAACGACCCTTCCATTTATGCTAATGCAGATCGTAATGGACACAATAGAAGTTCCTCTCCAGAAACAGTTCCTTTCAAGAGCTTTACAAATTATGTGATAAAGAAGTAATTTCGTCTAACATGATGGCCCGTTATCAACTATGTTTTCTTTCATCCTCTCCATGAATAAAATATCATAAAGTGTATTGCTGCTGTTTACGATTATAAGGCGTCCCGCACAACCCTGATGGAATGATTCCATTTTAATTGAATTTATTTTTATTTTCTAACCAAAAAGTGCCTCATTTTATTTGAAAACCTGTTTATTTTCCTGCCTGCGTACCTATGATCAATTTTATGCATCTTAGCTAGATCTATTTCCCCTTTTCTATTTCACTCGCATATCAATTTAAATCTGTCTCAATCCATCTTCAGGTACAAAGATCCCTTCGCGGAAAGATCTCATGATTATGCACCTAAATTCTAATTTCGATAGCAAGATTTCTGTCAGCACGCATCAATTCAAAAACTCTCAATTGTGACACGGAAACTATTCTGTTCCTATTCCCCCCTGTTAGGGAACATGAAATTTTTGCAGCATGCGTTGGAAGAAAAAAAGAACTGATCGCAGTATTCATAATTTTCACACACTTCCTGGTTTAACTATCCGCACGATAAATCGATCGTCTTCATGTGTGTAAAGTGGGAATTCAACACGACGCAGGATCTCTGCACTTGGAAGGTGCGGGAAAATATCAAAAATCTTCCTGTTCAACAGGTTTCGTTTTTCTCTATATCCTTCGACAGAAATAAAAAAAATATATAAATAAATAAATAAATAAAAAAAGAAGTATAAAACATTCACACATTATCACAACAAGGAAGCAAAACTGAAGAGGTAGGTAGATTTGCCCATCATCTTCCCGCATTATCTAATCAGGTTCAAGAACAAAAGATTTCTATCCTTTCGAAACAGAGAGGAGAAATACATCACAGAAATCTGTTTCCGGTTTCTGGTCCGAATTCCCAATGTACCATCGAACAGAGATACATATACACCGATCGAGGATAATGTGAAAAATCGTTGAGCTCTCAAAACCACTTGCTGGGAATAAGAATAGAAAAATAAATAAATATGTAGTCCTCGTATATACAAATTAAGCAGGACAAAAGGATGCTAAGCAGAGCAAAAATAAAAAAATAAAAGCATCTCAAAATTAAGAAGAAATCGTCGAAAAAGGTCAAAGCAACGAAAACGAAAAAAAAAAAAGAAAAAACAGGGAAGATGATTTTTATTTTTTTCATTAAACGACGATCTCTTTCAAACTACATTCCTCTTTATGTTTCTCTAAATCAGATGATGATTCGATATTCAATTTGTATGCTTCTTCTTGTTCTTTTATTATCTAATGATGATGTGGATGTATTTAGACGGTGATGAAAAGCTCGCACAATAAATTAACGCAGGATGACCCATTCACGTTTGCGCATAGGAAGAGAAATGTAGTCAAGATGTATCTGCAAATCCATATATGTATATGTATCTTCTTACTTAGTATAAAATAAGTCTCAAAGGCCAAATGTGAAACAAGGCCAGATTGAATTTCGTATTTGTCGTAGTTTTTTAGAGCCAGCCACCATTTCGCATAGTAATCAGTGAAGTAGTCATTGCGTTAATCGCTGCTCACAATTTACGTCATAGGTGTTCCAGATAACTGAGTCGGTATAAAGCCGTGTTCATATATTTTGTTTTAACTAATTATCTGCTAATTGAAGTTTATCCTAGCTCAACGTTGATTACGCATTTCACTAACAATTGTTTCTTAAGTAATCACATTTGATTAAGCTTGGCTTTATTTAAACGCCAAAGTTAATGGCAAATGTGTCAGTTTTGAACAGAGTCAACCATTGTGAAGACATAATTTTGGTATTTATGGCCTTACTGTAGAGAAGAAATATTGGATGATGAATATTGATATGATTTCGACTGGCTCCCAAGACGTGCCATAAATGCCGTGCCATTAGGTGAGCGACCACCTGGTGGGCTTAGGATCAAACAGTTGGATCAAGTCCTATAGGTATATGGGGACTCCTTCAGATGAATTGGAGTCTGAGGCGGACGATCGGGAAGGATAAAGGGTTTACGTAAGCATCCTACCCGCGCGACTATCATTAAGTGTCAGCGGGCAATTGAAAATGTATTTATGGGTATAATATTGATTTGTCGATACCGGTGTTCCGTAAAATTGAGGATAAGTCCAGCTTAGGTAGGTAGGTAAAGTGGCGGCCCAAAAGAACCCAATTAGGGCTTAGGGTGCGCCGTTTTGTTACCACGGACTCGTGTATACCTATTCTTCTTCTTCTTCTTCCTTTTATCAGCGAGGTTATGATCCGAAAATAAGGGATCATAACCCTCCCACTTCACTGCATTTCTATTGATCCGCCTGTGGGGTTCGCCTATTTGACCTCACAAAATATCGCCAGGCCTGCCGATTTTGAATCACTCGGTTACTGAGGCCAATGAAATGCCGATGTCGTCGCATTTGTCTGATCCAGGCGTTTATAGGCCTGCCTTTCCTACATCGCGATGTCTTTGGAACGTGCATTGATATTGCCTTTTTTACGGGGTTCAAATGATCTCTTCTTTGAACGTAGCAATACCAGCTGAGCCGGTCGCGCTCTATTTTTTGTACGATGGTTTCCTTGATGTGAAAGCTTCCACGGATCTTCGAACTTCTTATTCGATCAAGCTTTGTCACTCCTGTTGTCATGCGAAGCATCCGCCTGAATGGATCGGGGAACGGGAGGCACAAGTATTCTGTCTTTTTTGAACTAATGCGATACCCAGTTCCCTCCAAAACGTCCACCCACACATCAAGTGCTCGCTGCATGGATGTAGGATCCTCACTTATGATGGCTCCATCGTCAGCAAAGAATAACTGATGTACCTTGGGGTCCATCACTTTACCTTCAAGCAGATAATCAAGGAATGTAATAAAGAGCAAAGGACTTAAGACGCTTCCCTGGTGCACACCGACTTTGGTTGGGAACTCTTCGGTTACTCCAGCGGGGCATCTTACTCTTGTCTTTGCTCCTTCATACATGTCCATGATCATCTGTATATAGGTTTCTGGAACCCCTCGATGTCTTAGCGCCACCCATATCAGATATCATGGTTGTCTATCGAATGCCTTTTCAAAGTCAACCAATGCAATATGCAGATCCCTTAAGGAATCACGATGTTTTTCCATTATGATCCTTATACTTTGGATTGCATCTGTGGTTGATTTACCCGAGACAAACCCGCACTGATCATCAGATAGCCGTATTATTTTTCGCAGTCGGCCACCTAATACCCGCTCAACGATCTTAATGGTGTGTGACATCAGCTTGGTTGAACGGTAGTTATCACAGTTTCGCGTATCACCCTTCCCTTTGTATACAGGGAGAAGGTAACTTTCCCTCCATTGATTCGGCATTGGATCACCTCTCACAAATTTTGAGATGAGAATTCTGAGCCATCTGAACCCGATGTCTCCCATCTTTTTACAGAACTCAGAGGGCATCTCGTCTGGCCCAACCGCTTTTCGTTTTTTGGAGTATTTGACCGCCTCACTAACTTCTTCGACTGTAATGTCGCGTATATCTTCACAGTTAGGGGTGAAATTGTTCATTTAAAAGTTCTTCACAATACTGCCGCCACCTCTGCAGAATTTTGTCGTCATCCACAAGAAGCTGGCCATGAGCATTGTTAATGAACTTTGGCGAACGAATCTCCTGAGCATTCCTCCTTCTTTGGGCGGCTATTTTTTTGTATGCCTATTGTAGTGGTTAGCTAAAAAGAGATGTTAAGTTTAAACCCAGCCCGTGGAGTTCAGGAAGAGGATTAGTTCTCCAATCCTCTTGTCCGCTATCTCTCTCAGATCCTCGAAGAAGGGTTTGCCAAGAGTTTGTTGTCTGATCCTCGCCAGGGAAGTCCAGCTTAAGACAAACCCTTTTGTTTATCATAGATGATGGAACCAAATGTCTAACTCTTTCTAAATTTAAGTACGCTGTTCACGTGGAATGAGATATCCACTACTCTTCAAATAGTATTGGGACATCTTTTTTCTAGATTTCTGACAAATATTTCCTTGAGAAAAGGTGATTCCGAGATCGTCTGTTGATATGTAAGTTTTTTTTGTTTTTTTGATTCTGAATGCAGTTCTGGAATGAAATTTTGTTTTCCCATTGCAGTGCCGACCTGGCTCTCGATCTCTTAAACACCCGCATCAATGGCAAGGAGGTGTGCGACTCATCAGAAATTTACTTGCACTGGCCAAGAATATACATTTTCTCGAACCAGGGATTTATGCTGCGTATTTTTGTGTAATTTTATATTTTTTTGTTAGACGCTAATAACAGTTTAAAAAAAAAGCCATTAGTTAGCGTGAATTCATTTTTGGAAGAAAGAAATATTTATGTGCAGACAACTTTTGCAGAGAAAAGGCTTTACTTTTTTTTTTTACTCTAGTCAAGGATTCAACCGTTTAGTTTACATAATATGTATATAATATATGTATATACCTATGCTCCAAAATCAAATGTTCATCAATAAATGCTTTTATTACTGGATTTTAATTTTTTTTATATCATTAGGTGATCTGCTACAAAGGTGGAAGGAATATTTTTGAAACTTGTTTAACCTGATGAGCCCCCATAACTCGACATGGGCAGATCATTCAGAGGTACAAACGACGGTTCCAATACAGTTGCAAGAATCGAAACTGTATTCAGCGTCTTGCAAACAACGACCAGAGGAGTTCCTGAAAGTTGACACCGAACCGACGACTTGTAATCTGATCCCACTATTACAAGTAACCCCAGGGACTGTGATAATGGAGTTATTGTCATGATCCCAAAGATAGGAGATCTTAAGAATGCAATAACTGGAGTAATATTAAAGTTTTGTTCATTTTTTCGAAGCTAACAGCAACCATCATTTTAGAACGGATAAAAGGCAAAGTCGTAGCCACACTCAGTGTGCATAGCGTATCAACACTCTACGCATGGTTCTCGAGTAAACACCGATGTATCTTATGTTCATGAATTTCGAGAAAGCCTTCGGACGGGTTAATCGTGAACATCCCTTACTGGGAGAGGGATTCCCCCGAAAATTGTTGCTATTATGAAGAAGTCGTATAATAATGCAAGTTGTATGATTTTGTTCGTAGACAGCTTTTCAGTTTAGCTTAGACACCGACAAGGCTGTATACTGTTACACATTCTCTTCTTGGTGGCAATGGATGATTTACTGACCGTGTGTACAAATGAGAGTCATCTTCATTATGCCGACGATATTAACTTCCTGTCTACATACATACAACATGCATACATCTGCGGCAGATCGGTAGACACGGCCCTCCACCGGGTCGTATCGAGCATAGAAAGATCCCTCCACTTCAAGAAGCTCACTCTTGGGGCATTCCTGGACATTGAAGGAGCGTTCAACAACGTAAGCTCTAACGCAATCCTAAACAGTCTGCACAGAGCACATCTCAACACCGGCCTCTGCAACTGGATTGCGCAGATGCTTCAATCAAGGATTATATCTTCAACGCAAGGAGATGTAACCATCCGGAGAAGGGTCTGCAGAGGAACACCCCAAGGTGGAGTCCTGTCCCCGCTAATATGGCTCTTTGTGGTGGATGAGATCTTGGTAATACTGAAGCAAAACGGTTTCAACGTGAGGGCCTATGCGGACGATGTCGTTATCCTGGTTTCAGGAAAATTTCCTCCAGTCCTAAGTGAAAATGCTCAATTTCGCGCTACAACTAGTGGATAACTGGGTCAACAGCAAAGGGCTGGGAGTGAATCCTTCAAAGACGGAGGTAGTTCTCTTCGCTAAGAGGAGATCAATCCCTACCTTCAGACCCCCAAATATTGGTGGCATTGAACTAAGTAACTCAAGTTCAGTTCGGTATCTGGGCGTAGTTCTAGATTCCAAACTTAACTGGAAGGAAAATGTTGCCGAATGCGTTAAAAAACCAAGCGTAGCTTTCTACTCCTGCAAAAAGGCTTTCAGTAATACGTGGGGCTTCAAACCGGCTGTGGTATGCTGGATATACACGGTGGTTGTAAGACCCTTTCTCACATATGGTTCAATAGAATGGTGGACGGCACTTGAGAAGCAATACCTGCTTTCAAACATCACTAAAATCCAGAGGGCGGCGTGCATCGGAGTCATGGGATCAATGAGAACAACACCAACAGCGGCAATGGAAACCATGCTTAGTTTCATTCCGCTTGACATATACTGCAGCAGTCTGGCGGCTAAGACCGCTGTAAGACTGAGAGAAGGCGGGTTAAGGTCATCAAGCCTTTACGGCCATGCATCCATTCTGTCCTGATGGGGGATCACCAGCGGATTGACGGGAACTGATCACATAAACCCGATGCTAGCATTCGAAAGGAGATTGACTACAAGAATTCCCTATAGAATATACTGGAAGAATCGAAGAACCATGAAGAAAAAGGAGTTGGCTGTCTATACCGACGGTTCTAAGATGGACGTTGGCACAGGAGCCGGAGTTTATTGTGAGGCCCTAGGAATAAGCCGCTCCTTTAGAATAAACGACGACTGCAGCGTCTTCTAGGCCGAGGTCGCAGCCATTATACAGGCTGCTGAAATTATACGCGAGAGTAATATCGTTGGTAAAACGATTACTGTCTATATAGACAGCGAGGCAGCCGTTAAGGCTCTGAACTCTGCCGTAATTAGGTCGAGGCTCGTGAGAAGCTGTAAATCACTCTTAAATGAGATATCTAGAGCCAATGCGGTGACCCTCTGCTGGATACCAGGGCATATGGATATCGAAGGTAACGAAAGGGCTGATGAGCTTGCTAGGAAAGGGTCGGCACTGCACATATCGCGGGCCCTCCCCTCTGTAGCAACCCTAATCAGTTCCTTGCGGAAAAAATAGAGAATGAAGCCACCGGCCGAGCAAACAGACGCTGGGTTCATTTGGAAACATGCGCAACGGCCAGGGCGCTATGGCCGGCCTACAGCAAGAAGAGATCAACCCCTCTGGTAAAACTTAGTCGTTATAACGCACGGGTCATTTCTGGCATAATTACCGGACATTGTGCCATTGGCGTTCACGCGGAGCAACTCGGTGTGCTGCATAATGACTGTTGCAGAAGGTGCAGGGACAAAGAAGAAATTGAATCTGTTCGTCACCTGTTGTGTGACTGTCTTGCCCTATCCGTCAGAAGAATGAGGACTCTTGGTAGTTACTTCTTCTCGGAGCTGGAGGACTTGGGTAGAGTTGAGCTAGCGGACCTCCTGCGATTCATATAACTTTCTGGGTGGTTCTAACGACGGATTTTCTTTACAGCGTTTCCAGGGTTAAATGATTGGGCACAATGGACCCGTACTGTTGGTCTGAGTGAGCAGTGACTCTTTGTCACAAGGCAGCCATCTACCTAACCTAACCTAACTTCCTGTCTAGTACAAATATCGGGTTAAGTAGAATATACCAATCACTTCAAGCAAATGGAGAGTTGGTTAGGATGAATTTTAAACCAAAATATAATATAATATACACATATCGGTCCACACATCAATGTTTTATTTTGAAGCAGACGCCTACTATGGAGTGTTCGAGCGGTTCATCTTCTTCTTTTTCTTCCTATTTTGGCGAGGTTATGATCCGAAAACAAGGGATCATTACCTTCCCACTTCACCGCATTTCTACTGATCCGCGCCTGTAAGGTTCGCTTATTTGACCTCAGAAAATATCGGCACGCCTTCCGATTTTGGATCAGTTGATTACTGAGGCAAATCAAATGTCGATGTCGTCGCATTTGTTTGATCCGGGCGTGTATAGGCCTGCCTCCCCTGCCTTGGCGATGTCTATGGTTCGAGCGGTTTATCTATTGGGCAGTTTTGTATCACCTAATGGCGACGCGAACCTGGACATTGAAAACCTGATAAATAAAGCGCGTAGTGCCTTCGAAATGCTCTCCTCAGTATGATTCTCCAGTCTAATTTCTTAACGCTCCAAGCTGAGGCTTTGTGCATTCAACGTTAAATCTGCGCTATCTATGATACTTGGAAAGTTACTGCAACTATCAAGAGTGGGTTACAGGGTTATTTAAATCACTATATTCAAATCAATGATATCAAACCATTAACTGTAGCATAGAACGGGTCAAAATTTGTTAGAAGTGGAACTAAGGCAATGGAGGTGGCGCTGGATTGGTCACAGACTAAGGAGACCAATTCCGTCGAAATGAATCCTCAGTGTAAAAAGTGGAGAAGAGTGGTCTTAGTTAAAGCTGCAACTCTGCGTAAAACGTGGTCGCAGTTAAATCATTCTGCCGCAGACAGAAAAGGTTGAAAGAGATTTCTCGTCGCCTTATACCTCACCCGGATTAATTGACAACAAAGAAGAAGCTACAAGTTCACCTTACGGGTACATAATGCACGCTCCACAAATGAAATCCAAAAGGTATATCTTGCGAAACTGTGAAAATCCGTAAGTGAATGTACTTTTTATATTGAAGTACTATTTTAGGATGGAGGAAATAAAGTTTTGGGCATAAAATATTGATGTAGCGATATATTGATTAGTATCCATGAGAAATTTCGCTGTTAGAGTTGTATCCATTTCCCGCTTCAGTCAACCCACAATGAGCAGGATATGTGCGAGAGATACAAAGACGTTTTCCTTGATGTAATAATTGATGGCAACCATATTACGGGTCCAAAAAGTATAGTATAGATATTCAGCTCAGGTTAAAATAACAATTCTGGGGACTGTTACTCGGATATAGTGGATACTATTGAACTTCGCATCTGGTTAGTACTTTACCTAATCCTAGTCATAAAAACAGTTTAAATATGCAATCATTTTTTTTTATTGAATATTAATCAAAGGTATTTGGTAAGTGAAAACAGATGCAGCTCCGCCATGGACCTCTAGGTTTGGGATAATATTCTCGAGAATATGGTCTCAAATTTCACCAAATAGTGCCATCAAATAACTGACTGAACTGCTGGGTGAGCAAATGGATGAGAAAGCTCCAGGTAAGAGGGTTTTCGAATCCTAGTTCTAAGGTTAAAGAAGAATTTCTGTTCCATCAAGATCAGAGATCGATTGTGAGAGCCAGGAAACTTGTACTACTAAACTGGCAGCTTTTCAGCAATATATCACGTGTTTCCAGCAAAACAAATTTGTTTTGCTATGCACTAGAACAACTTTAATAATAATGGTTATTTGAAAAATGGCACAGGTTCTGTTTGAAGGGCAATATTCTACATAAACTGTTTGAAAAACATGCGTTTAGCACTTATAGAAATTAAAAGATGGTGACAGACATATGGGCAGACAGAAAAGTAACAAATTGGCACAGCAAATTACGCTCTCATGATACGCAGGGGCTTTAGAAAAAAAAAAAACTAGAAGTTGCAGTCATAATATGATACCTTGCTTGTAGAGGATCCTCGATCTAGTATCTCTACACCTTAAAGTATAATCGAATAGTCTGGTAGACCAAAAATCGTGAGGTTTCCGAAATAGGTTTCCACAGTGTACTGGAATTAAAAAACAATACCATGTCCAAAGCAAATCCACCTAATTTCGATACAATAGATCTTTCAGTTCGCAGTGTTGTTGCCACGTGGGCATGGATTGTACAAGAGGGAAAAAAAAAATCCGCCTAAGAATTTCTAAAGACGAGATGCCTAAAATAACTCACTTTCGTTGAGAATTTCTTTACGAAACATCATCATCCTCAACCTACCACATACAACTTCAATAAGTAAACCATGCAATGGTCCACAGATTGATCATGGAAACATGAAGGAATGGCATGTTCAAGTCAACTTAAAGAGAAACCAACCACTCATCGGGCAAACAAGGCAACGATGATGTCCGACAGCCTAACCACCAATAAAACATTGAGCTCCTGCTCTAAGGGTCAAAAATGTTCGAATCGAGAGTTAATAATGTGGGCGCCGTGGCGTAAGTGGTTAGTGTGTCGGATCACTACGCATGAGGTTCCAAGTTCGAATCCCAGAAAACACCAAAAAGTTTTTTCACGGTCCCACCTCTCGCGAGCGTCTGAAAAACATCCGAGAGTATTGTTGTCAAGAAAAAGCTTTTCAAATCGCCGTTCGGAGTCGGCATTAAACTGTAGGTCCCTTCCATTCGTGTGAAAAATATAACGCACACAACATGAGTGGTTGCGAGAAGCTAGGCCTTGGCACTTTAAAGAGCTGTTGCGCCAAATATTTGCTTTTTTTTTTTTTTTTTTTGAGAGTTAATAATCAGAACAGGTCGAAAGCCAGAACACGTTTAGGGGATTAAATTAAATTTCTCTGGAGCAAGTTGTGGAAGTATTGAGGCAGACTGTGATACTCCTTGGTAACTTTAACCGGAGAAGGTATGGGGTAGGTAGAGAATGCGAACGGATGGAAGTTTAACTTTGACAATGCAAATTCAGCCTAAAAATTCTAAGAGCGGCAAATCAGGATGTTGCTTTAATGTGGAAATTGTCGCGTCTAGTATTAAGACGGTGCTCTATTTTGTTAAGGAGTTGTGCCGGCTTTAAATATTTGTTTGTCTATTGTTCACTACTAATAGAACTACATACATATGTAGGTACTTATGCCGTCTGTAGATTTCGACTAAGGGTCACAAACAACTTGGCTTAGAATGAAGGAGTACCTGTTTTGACAGTGGGAGAGCGCTTGGAAGACACAACACGAATATGGTGCGTAGGCACTCAATTTCATAAAGGACAGAAAAAGAGTTATGCTATGACCAACCCATGCTGCTTTTGTTTAAACCGGAAAATGCTCCCAACATTAAAAAAAAAAAAACAATTTTCAGAATTTACCTCAAAATCATTTGCAATGGTTATTTTAGTCCAGCAAAATCGCTTGGGAATAAATCAAAAACAAACAAAAAAAATGTCTACAGTCGCATAAGAGGACATGTGAAAAATTCCATGTATACCTGGAAAATAGAATAAATCCGAGGACTAGAAAAAAGGATGATTAATTTACAACCATTTCAAATTGAAGCATGTCTTGTTACCTGAAATTAACAAACATCAATTAGGGATTTTCCATTCTTTCATTCTGTTTGATTCATCACGTTGCAACAAAATCTTTGTTTGATCAAGGGACAGCAAATCCTTAAAAACAACCGAGAGGTAGATAGATCCTGCTCTCAAGTACGAATTTGAGTATCTTCCCAAATGGGACAATGGAAGAGTGCTTGCAAAATTTTGCATAATTTTGATAAGACACCTCAGCAGTGCTGTGAGAATTTTTTATTCACATTCATGTGCTCAGTGAGGGTTAGAAAGTTAAAATTCTGATTTATGACGTGTTTCGAATTGCACCTTTGATTTCTTACATTTATTGCATTAGTGTGAGGGATTTTGGGTTATTGTTCCAAGATACATTAGGTAACGAAAAATGGTTATGCGGTTCTTCGAATTAAAAAAATATGTTATTTGACAAATCTTCAAAACGTTGCAACGGTTTAGAATTATCCGGTTTCGATTCAAGATTAGCTTCGGTGTATTAGTTCGATTAGGCTTGGTATGTCAGAAAAAAGTGTCGCTGAACACCGATTTTGCGCTGCCTTTACTGCTCTTCAAAGAAGGATGACCAATTAGACATACTACTTCATGTTACTACCCTGTTCAACTGACAGGAAAAATACATTTATATCCAAACCTACATATATACTATAGATGAACGGTTTTGTCATCGGTGTACAGGGTCCAGAAAAAGTTAGTTCTATCAACAATACGAGTAGAACCCTCATATTTAAACCAGAAGGGCTTCAACTCAGCAAAGTAGATGAGGTTGATATTTGACAGTATTTAAAATGGTGGAATTACAAGGTATCAGATACAGTGCTGCTGTAAACGACCAGGGTGCAAAAGTTGTTGCATTCTGAATATGTTATAAATCGCTAGAAATCACTAGAACCGAAGGAAAAAGGACGCCAGAAATAGCTGAAAGTCGACAAAATTGTTAAATTTTAAAAGTTCTAAAAATTCTTAGAAGTTGCTAGAGTCAGTGGAACGAGTAAATATACAAATCCATTCATAAAAGCAACAAATTATGAATTCATTTTGTCTGGTCTGCCCAATACAGCACAGAGATATCGCTGCCACTGATTCACTTACTGAACGCTTATTACCGCATAATTTCGGCAGCAGAAAGATTAATACTTCTTTCCGCTGTGCGGTTCTTCAATAGTTTTTCTTACTCAACACATTTCAGGAAGCCAAAAGCAGCGATGTGTTGACATCGTTTAGATCATGTAACGGACCTATAGTTGTGTGCCGTATCGGAAGGGCAATTTCGACATTACTGTCGAATGTTTTCAGACGTACGCAAGAGGTGGGACCGTGAAAAAACTTTTTGGTGTTTTCTGGGATTCGAACATGGAATCACGTGCAGTGGTTCGACACATTTACCGCCGAGGCATGGCGCCCACTCCTAATTCGTCAGGCTATGAAAAAAAAAAAAAAGCATTCACTAACAATTTTGCAAGCATTGAGACGGAAGCGGCCAAAATGGATTTGGCGATAAACGAGGGCAAAACCAAGTATATGCTGTCAACAAGAAGGGACAGCCAACACCGACGAATTGGACAAAACGTCACAGTGGGCAGCTATAACTTCGAGGTAGTAAGGGACTTTGTCTACCTTGGCTCTGATATAAACACTGAGAACAAAATCAGCGCAGAAATCAATCGAAAATTAACTCTTGCCAATCGCTGTTTTTTTGGGCCTATAAGGCAATTCAACAGTAAAGCCCTATCTCGAACAACTAAGGAGATTATATAAGCCATCGCCATCGATCAAATCTTCACTCTTCGGCCTGGATCGTGGAGAAAACCCAAGAATTCCAAATCGATACTCACCACCTCTTTATCGATTTCAAGTCCGCCTATGACAGCATCTATAGAAAAGAGCATTATAGAGCCATGTCTAGTTTTGACATCCCTGCCAAACTTGTCCGTCTGTGCAGGCTGACGATGGAGAACGCTTGCTGCTCCATCAAGGTTGGTAATGACCTCACCGAGACCTTTGATGTCAAAAAAGGTTTTAGACAAGGTGACGCGCTGTCATGTGACTTCTTTAATATTGTACTTGAACGGATTGTGCGGAACTCACAAGTCAACATCGGAGGCACAATCTATTACAAGGCTGTACAACTACTTGCATACTCCGACGATATAGACATTATCGGAAGAACTCAGCGGGCTGTCACCGGTGCGTTTGCAAGCATTGAGGCGGAAGCGGCCAAAATGGGTTTAGCGATAAACAAGGGCAAAACCAAGTATATGCTGTCAACAAGAAGGGACAGCCACCACCGATGAATTGGACAGAATGTCACAGTGGGCAGCTATAACTTCGAGGTAGTAAGGGACTTTGTCTACCTTGGCTGCGCTATAAACTCGAAAAACAACATCAGCGCAGAAATCAAGCGAAGAATAACTCTTGCCAATCGGTGTTTTTTTGGGCTTATAAGGCAATTCAACAGTAAAGCCCTATTTCGAACAACTAAAGAGACTCTGTATAAGACCCTGATCATCCCAGTCCTGCTTTACGGCGCTGAAACATGGACTTTATTAAAAGAGGATGAAGATATCCTTGGTCGCTTCGAGAGAAAAATTCTTCGTAAGATTTTCGGTCCCGTTTGCGTTGACGGGTTTTGGAGAAGAAGATTCAATCACGAACTATACGAGCTGTACAGCGACATCGACCTAGTCAAAAAACTACGTATTGGACGTCTGCGATGGCTAGGACATGTAGAGCGAATGGACACCACCGCTCCGGCCAGCAGAGTCTTCGAATCTAACCCCGAGGGACGACGCAGTAGAGGGAATCATCGCCGTAGGTGGCGCGCACAAGTTCAAGGGGCCTCGACCAACTTGGAGTGCGTAACTGGAGGCAATTAGCTAAAGACCGAGCTAAATGGAGAGGCTTGTTGGTTGAGGCCCAGGTTCACCCCGAACTGTAGCGCCACCTAAGTAAGTAAGTACTAACAATCGCCAAAAAGGGAACAAAAGTCGCTTAGAAATGATTTTTTATTTATTTATTATTCTTTATTCTCAAAATTCAATATAATACTAGGTTAGGTTAGGTTAGATTGGCTGTCTGCACCGCGATGCAGACACACTTAGACCAGTAAAGGTTCATTGTGATGCCACGGATCTACCATTAGACCACTCAGGGACTAATAAAACCAACCGGAGCTTTTGATGAAGCGATGGATGTTCATGACGTCTAAGGACGCCAAATCGCTGAGGTCGTCAAGGAAGGGAGCTCCTAGATGGAGCATTCTTTTGCGTGATAGAGCAGGACATGTGCATAGGAAGTGAAGAATGGTTTCCTCCTCCTCCTCGTCCCTACAGCTCCTGCAGAAGTCATTGGAAAAGAGGCCAAGTCTTTTGGCCGATTAGACAGTGTCCGGTGATGACACCGATAACGCAGCTGATCTGTAATCGCTTTAGTTTAACCAACTCGGCACTACGTTTCTGATCCAGCTTAGGCCAGATCTGCCTCGAAATGTGACACGTAGAGCCACGATCCCACCTAAGGTTGGTCTTGCTAATAGCGTTCAGCTTCAGTAGATGCTTACATGTAGCGAGGGGCATACCAAGGGCTTGCCTATCTGGCAGAATCCTTAGAGTAGTACCCTGTCTAGCGAGTTCATCCGCCCTACAGTTTCCTGGAATGTCTCTGTGACCTGGCACCCAGCATAGGTGAATGTTGAACTGCTCTGTCATCTCTGTAAGAGACAAACCGCAGTCTAAGATGGTCTTTGAACTAAAGGAGCACGATTCCAGGGACTTGATAGCCGCTGACAGATAATACATTACATTTCAACCAAGACAGGGCTTCCTTAATCGCCATGATTTCCGCCTGAAAAACGGTACAATGAGCAGGGAGGCGGAACGAGATGCTCAGGTTGAGCTTATCGGAGAAAACACCACAGCCCACCCCACCTTCGGTCTTAGAGCCATCTGTGTAGAAGTGCATCGAATTTCCATCATCAGGGGGAGAGCCATCCCACGCATCCCGTTCAGGGATACTCGTACGGAAGTGTCGGTCAAATCTCAGTTTCGGTGGGGTGTAGTCCGTGTGTTCATGTGTGAAGTTGAGAAGATCAAGGATCGAAGAGTGGCCAATGTGATAACTAGACCACTGAGAGGAGGCTTTAAGACGAATAGCCGCACTGGCAGCAGTCTGTCTGCCGAGGATATCCAGGGGTAACAGGTTGAACATAATGTTCAGTGCTGCAGAGGGGTAGTTCTTAGTGTAGCACTGTTGCACATGCAAGCGAATCGTTGCACTTTAGCTACCTGAGAGAGGTGAACAGCCCTGTCAAGAGCAGGCCACCAAACGATCACGCCATAGAGTAGAATGGGCGAGTGATTTCAGGTTTCATACCCCAGCTCCTACCTAAAGCCCTTTTTACAGGAATAGAGAGCTACATTGGCTTTACTTACGCGTTCTAGTAGATTGGCTTTCCAGTTCAGTTTTCTGTCCAGAATAAGACCCAGGTATTTAATATAAAACTAATTATTACTACAATCTCAATTTCTTACAATTAGTTATGAGAATATGTAGTTAGAGACATTTTGTATTCATTAAAAAATAGAGATAAATGTCACATTATGTTTATCCTTGTCCTTGTCGCTACCCTGCTAGGCTTTAGATACTTTTTGTAACGCTATCGGTGTTTAAAAGTCAGAAGATATAGCTACAAAGTCACTAAGACAATAGCAGTAATCTCATCATATTCAAGAATGTTGGAGCTGCCGGGAGATGTACATTAGGACGAAATGGTGAGTTCCCCATCAAAAGGTTGAAGAAATGTTTGGTCAGAGGGATTCGACTGCATTAAGACTACTCCACAATTATAATTTCCGAAAATGCAATAATTGAATTATAATTTAATAAAAATCCAAACCCACTCTTTTAATGCAAATTTGTGTGCTTCTGTTACAGGCAATGGAAGGTATTTTCATGTACTATGTGGAGAGTACAGCGATTAAGGATACTATTAAGAGAATGTCTTCTAATATTATCCAACTTACTTGCAGAGCGGCTAAGTCTACGGAAACGGCGCTACATCGAATTGTACACATTGCAGAACCGCAGCTTAATGCAACTGCAATGGTCCAATTATCTTCGTCAAAATGCGCTTCCAGTATTTGAAGCGAGCTTTGGAGAGACGCTGACTCTGTATCTCTAAGCCCACTAATTGTACGCTGGGTGGATAATATATCGTTTAGGTTTATTTTGAAATACATAATCTGCAAAAGAAAAATCTCCAAAATGTTTAAATCTAATGACAAAAGCTTTGAGTTATGATAATGTTCTTTGACACAATGGTTACAATCCGAGCACGCAAATTGCAACCGTTGTCTTAAAAATGTATGTTAATTCAAATTTCATTTCAAGTCGAACCCCACAGGCGGATCAGTAGAAATGCGGTGAAGTGGGAGGGTAGTGATCACTTATTTTCGGATCACAACCTCGCTGAAAAAGGAAGAAGAAGAAGAAGTTAATTCAAATTTCATATGTACAAGAGTGGATAGAAAAGCTTGTGGCCTGACCAAGAAAACAAACTCGGAAGGACTTTTATTTTTCAACTTAATCTCAAAACCTTTCTTACATCTGGTCTCTAGAGCCATTAAACGAAATTAAAAAAAATTTCTTCTGATGGTCTTCAAAACAAACGCTTACTGCAACTTCGACATCTTCATTTGTTGAAAATCTCTGTCCTCCCAAATATTTTTTTTTTAGGTCCGGGAATAGTTGAAAAACACACGGAGTTGGACCAGGTGAAAGAGATGATGCGGCACTAGCTCAAACCCACAGTTTGGATTTCAGCCATGGTTTGAAACGACGCGACTTGTGTGGGCGTGGGCGTGCATTGTTCTGGTGAGACAAAACTTTTTCCTTTGACATTCCTGGACGCTTTATCTTTGTTTCCTCTCACAGCCGACGCAAGAGACCGCAGTACTCATCGGAGGTAATTGTTTGACCCTTGACAACCAAGATGATGATGAAGAACTTTAGCTTTCTTTGTGAGTGGTGATTCACCTAAGGTCAACTAAGGTCATATTTGTAATCGCAAATCTGGGCAAAATAGCCCAAACAGACATCGTCAATCGATTATATTTTTGGTTAACTGAAAACTGTTTCAGAAACCATTTTGCAGATAGTTTGGACAACCTGTGTTCGTTTGGAATGATGTCTTGGATGCGTTCATAAGGGATACCGATGATCTCAACTATCTCCCTTATCTTCAATCTGCGGCCTCCCATGATCAGATCACAAATTGGTTCGGTGCTTTCCTCTGTAGTTGAGGCTACACACAGCGTCTTCAACGCTCTCTTGTCCACGTTTGAATTTGGCTACCAAGTTCTTAACTCTCGTTTTCTATGGGCAGATTCCCCTTAAATTGTCACCATATTCTCATAATTCTATGTACAATACTTGTGATAATTTTTAATTAAACTTAAAAAAACTAAAACTATTTCTATCGTAGGCCGCGAACTATTCAATCCACCCTTGGATTTTATATAAAAAAAGGAAAATAAAAATAAATTAAAATTTCAAATGAATAAGGACACGTTTCGTGCGACGTCCATATGCGATTGCTTACAACTCAAGTTTGTGTATTCATGTTATGTTCGTTTTTTTTAGTGAAATTGTTTTAATATTGAGAAATACATTTTGTTATACTTTTTACTGAATTTTGTTTTGCTCTAATAAATATAAATGTTTCGCTATAAATATGGCACAAACGTTTTTGCTTATAGTTAGACATTTTTCAGAATTTTTTTTTTAGATTCGTCTGTCACCATTTCTGTTTTCTTAAAATTTTAGAAAATTCAAGATTTTTATATTTGAGGTAAAAGAAAAATGGTTTTCGAGATTTTGTCCATTCTAGATTTGGTTCCAGATAATGCTGTAAATATTTAGAAGATGATGACAAGTCTTACTTTCAGAGTCAGCAGGAGATGTCGATATTCTCTGAGTTATAGATAAACTCTCTCCGACCTAAAGGAATAGACATGAGAAGAGTTGGTAATGGCAAGTGGCAAATTCATCCATATTATTGCAGTGCATCCCTGTAGAGGAGTAGTGTACATGAAACAGTGTATTTTTATTAATACTGAAAAAATAGATTTAAATAGTACTTCCAGTACTTTTCGGAACAGAAATTTAGATGTTACAGAAAAACATTTTGTACACGCACGATCGATCCATGATCGAAATATTCGTTAAAAAAGTTAACATAGAGACAGCTGAGCAGTGTAAGGTGTAGGTGTAACACAAGCAATACCAATATGCTCTAATGAAGTGATTCTGGGAATCATGGGAATGGAATGTAGCTATCGCTATGCATATACTCGCATGTTCGTTGGATAATCTCGAGAGCCACTCAACAGATTTTAATACAATGTCATCCAGCCACCTGGTACTTCTGGTTGTAATGACAAAGTGTTTTCGACTTTTAAAATGGCATGAACTCATGGGACTCAAAGTTGCCTGTGATAGCGTGCTTTGAGACGAGTTAAGAGAGCCATCTCTAATACCGGTATCTTTGCCAAGCTCGTCCGTCTGTGCAGGATGACGATGGTGAACTCTCGCTGCTCCATCAAAGTCGGAAAGATCATCACAGAACCGTTCGATGTCAGAAAAGGTTTTAGACAAGATGACGCACTATTATGTGATCTCTTTAGGTGTCAAGGTACCTGGGTACTTTTCCAACATAATTTGACAAAAAAAAAAAGTGTTCCACCACAGCCACTTTGTCAGTATTCTCAGTACCTTCCTAAAAAAAACATTTCTGTGTTGAATGCGCTATTTAGGCCGAATATCGAGCCATATGGTATGTTTGTTCTGTAGAATTTTTTTGTTGACATGATCTCGAATATGATATCAAAGTACGTGGGTACTGCCAAAGATTATGCACTGAAATGCTTGCGAATCCGACTGCTCACATCACATAGAAGACCACGAGGAGTCGCCGGTCAACTTAGAAACATCCTGCATCAAAGAAGGAACAGACAAAAGACAAAGGGGAGGAGCTATATTTGAAATAACAAGCAATTAACAATCCACCGGAAATCCAAAGTAATTAGAAGATAACACTTGAATATTTTGTTTATGCAGCTACAAGTCGAAAAGTTCATAGTGTATATGCATCGTTCAATTCCAATCATTCGGATAGGCTACCAAAGGTATGGAAACCAACTGGCCAAGAGTTGAAGGTGTTCTCTTTATGGGCGGCGTGCATCATTCAAGTGGAGAGCCCACATCGATTCTCTGGGACTCCGACCCTGTCACCCATTTTCTTGCTGCAATATCTCGTCGCCGATATTCTGCAATTAAACGCTTTATACGCTTCGATAATATGCATACTAAAGCTGATCGAATGTCTACTGATAAAGCCGCCCCAATTCGTACTTTTTGGATCCTAATGAATGAACAGCTGCATAAAAACTACAGACCATCAGCAGACATCACTGTCGCTGAATAGCTGTTTCCGTACAGAAGCCGATCTAAGTTTACGCAGTAGATGCCCTCAAAACCAGCCAAATATGGTATTAAGGTTTGATAGGCTTGCGATGCGTCAAACTATTATCCACTGCGTGGTAAACCCTTTACTGGAAAGGAGGCAGGTACAGCACGCCAGACCATCGTTGGAGAAAACGTTGTAAAGAGGTTAATACGAAGGTACAAGGGATCAGGCTGCAATGAAATCACCGACAATTTGTTCATTAGTTTGGATCTCGCGAAATACCTTCTCGCTAAAAACGTAACTTTGGTCGGCACCGTTCGCCAAAATAAAACATTCATTCCGCCAGACCGTAAAGAGTTTTCCAGCGTATTTGGCTTCCATGAATCGAAATACAGTATAGTATCATATGTACCTACAACAAACAAGGCTGTGATTGTCTTATTGTCTATGCATCATGATAGCTCTATTGCCGATGAACAAACTAAGTACAACCCAGAGATGATATTGTATTATAATAAAACGAAGAGTGGAGTAGACACGATGGACAAAATTATTGCATTTTAGACGACAAAACGCAGAACCAAACGGTGGCCGCTCGCCATGTTCTACAATTTGCTCGATGTCTACGGTCTAGCAGCCTATGCCGTGTATTCTTTCAACAACATCACTGCGACTAATAAAGGGAGATTGTTTCTCATCAACATGGCTTAGTAACTCATGCTGCTAGGTATAGAAGAGCGGTCGAAAATTCCGAAAGTAATGGCCAACTTTTCCACGTCGCATTACATCTAGTTAGCGCTCGGTAAGACGATTCATCCCCCAATGGCTACTCTACCTACACCGGAACGCTGAGCAGACGAAAACCTTGTGCTCAAAGGTACTTGCCACCTTTGCGTTTCAGCTCGTAAACGCAAAACACGCGAGGAGTGCATATGGTGCACAAAACCGGTGTGCGATCAGCACTGCAAAAATTTAGCAAAATGCCTCGAATGTGTAGCTGCCGAACCATAGTCGCTGCCAAAGTTGACCGAGTAGTCACATCTCTATTACTTATTTCTTTTCAAATAAAAAAATTATGAAAATCCGTAATTTTTTTCAAACAACTGCTTTAAAAAAATGCATGCTTTTTTCTCTTACAATAGTTTTTTTGTATGTAATTCACAAATCAGCACACAATTATCATACAAAATATACTGCGGTACCTGGGTACCATGGCACTCTTAAGTGTAAGTTTTTGTTGCCACTCACACAAGGGTTAAAAGAATTTTACGAAACTACAATGCAACACTGGAGGTACAATCTTTTACAAGTCTGTTCAACTACTCGTTAATTACCGATGACATTGACATAGTTGAAACATTTGCGAGTACAGGAATACCTCGATTTACGTCGTTTTCGGGACCGAAAAAATGAGATGTAAATCGAAACAACGTAAATCGAAAATAAAATTATCCAACACTCGTACAGTCCAATGGATTGAAAAAGACTTACTCCGAATGATATTGTGCACGAAATCGCTGAGATGTGCATCTCGGTTAGAGAAAAATAACGCAAGAGGGAATTTCGTGAGAAAATTGTGTTTCAAGGAAGGATGTAAATCGAAATTGTAACGACGTTAATCGAAACTGGGAAGTAAAAAACCGGACAACGTAAATCGAAATAACGTAAATCGAGGCGACGTAAATCGTGGTATCCCTGTATAGAGAGATTGAGGCAGCAAAGATGGGCTTAGCGGTCAATGAAAGCAAAACAAAATATATGCTGTCTACAAAAAATGACACCCAACATCGGCGTCTTAGACATATCGTCACAATAGACAGATGTACTCGTAATATTGAGGTAGTAAAGGATTTTGTTTACCTAGGCTCTATGGTAAACTCCGCAAATGGCACCAGTGGCGAGATCAAACGAAGTATTCCTCTTGCCAATCGCTAAGGTGATTGAGTAACAATGCCAACAAAGGTAACTCTGTATAGGTCACTAATCATCCCAGTTCTGCTGTATACTTATGTCCTGTATCCCCTTGTGGGTCTTAGGGCCTCTACTACGCCTACGCGCCATCGTGTACGGTTTCTGGCAATGTGTCTGAGTTCTCCTCAACTTTTCCCTAAATGCCGTGCCTCCTTCTCGACTGTTCTGCGCCATGTTCTCCTCGGACCGCCAGGTCTTCTGCCATCCTGAGTTAGAGGGTTCCATTGCATAGCATGGTTCGCTATGGAACTGTCACCCTTACGGAACGTGTTACCAATCCACTGCCACTTCCGCCGTTGAATGGTTGTGCCTATTGGTTCCTGACCCGTTATCTCGTAAAGGTGTTCGTTAGAGATACGATTGGGCCAGAAAATCCTTAAGATATTGTGCAGGCACCTATTAACAAACGTTTGCAGCTTTCTGGTGATAGTAGTGGTCACTCTCCATGTCCTGCAACCATATAACAGCACGGATTCAACGTTGGAGCGGAACAGTCTTATCTTGGTGCTCAAACTGATTGCATTGCTTCGCCATATTTTGGACAACATACCGAACGCGGACTTTGCTTTGGCGATCCTCTTGGCTATATCCAGTTCGGTTCCACCATCGGTAGAGACAATACTCCCAAGATACTGGAAATCCTCTACTCTCTCTACCGGTTGTCCAGCAATGCATATTTGAGCCGATGAGCTAGTTCCAAGGCTGATAATTTTAGTTTTTGCCGTATTAATTTTCAGCCCGACGACGCCTGCCTCCCTCTCCACATCTGCTGTCATTTGGTGGAGGTCCATAATTCTGTGGGAGAGTAAGCATACATCGTCAGCGTAGTAAAGTTCTGTAGTTCTGCTGTATGACGGACTAAATCAAATATGGCGGAGTGGCATGGCCTTTGGCAAAATCGGATGAGGATACATTTGGTTACTTTGAGAGAAAAGTTCTTCGAGTGATCTTTTATCCCGTGTGTATAGATGGTGAGTGGAGGAGAAGGTACAATGCCGAATCATACGGCATATTCAATGACATCGACTAAGCCAAAAGAGGTCACATACAGCGGCTAAGATGGCTGGGACATGCAGAGCGGATGGTGGCAGGTGGCGCAAACAAATGGAAGAGGACTTCAACCAATTTGGCGTGCAGAACTGGGGGCAGCTGGCTCATAACCGGACATGCTGGGGAGATTTGTTGGTTGAGGGCCAGATCCACCCCGGACTGTAGCGCTACCTAAGTAAGTCAGCATGGGACTCAAAACTGACTCGCTATTATGTGATCTCTTTAATATAATACTTAAAAGAATTTTACGAAACTAAAAGGCAACACTGTTAACTACTCGTTAATTGCCGATGACATTGACATAGTTGCAGAACTGGGGGCAGCTGGCTCATAACCGGGCTTGCTGGGGAGATTTGTTGGTTGAGGACCAGATCTACCCCGGACTGTAGCGTTACCTAAGTAAGTAAGCATGGGACTCAAAACTATAATACATCAAAGGGAAACTCAGTACGCTCGGGGGACGTCTTTGAGAAGCTAAGTATTATTGCTTGGAAACGTGATTAAAATATGACAAAGCAGAATGGGGAAAAGTAGGAAAAGAAAACTGATTATAAAGAAAACACAACCTATGACGTATATCGATATCCCTTGTAAAGTGAAACAAGACGCAAACCTGAAGGAACTAGGAGCCACTGTCGGTCGGATAAGATGGATAGAAAAAGTGAACTTTTACTAGGAATAAAGAAGTTGTCGAATAATAGCGCCGATTCGCACCAAAATAAGATAAAAAGACACATCAGCAGAATTTATAACATTTTCTTGTGATAAAAATCAAAGACCTACCGATCGACTGAGTCAGTCACCCTCTCTAACCTTTTCAGTCAGCAATCTCAGCCAACACCCTCATGAGAAAGGTTAAGGTTCCCCCGGTAACCGGTGACTCGACCGGTCACTACTCATGTGGTTTCACAATGGACCCAAGCGGTTTAAGTGTGTCCTGACCCTGTCAGGACAGCCACCTTTACCTAACCTAACCTAACCTAACCTAACCTATCGATAGTTTCGCAAGCAAAGTTGAAGAATGGACAAAGAAATGAGATGGATAGGAAAATGTTTCAAGTACCTGGTACAGTGCTACCTGAATAAAGTGAACTTCTTACTATCGGTGGTTTTCACATAGGTTAAACTACGTTATAGACTCAACTTTAATATTCAGCTGTACTAACTACCTAAAGAGCTTACGATTCGTCCGTCAGTGATTGGCTTTGTAGATTGCATAAAACTTACAAGTAACCAAAGGTAATGGTAAAGTAACCAGTAACCAGAAGTAATGGTAAAAATTCAGCGAGTGGAATATCTCAGCACTACTGGTGCACTAAGAATTTCTCCCACAGCATCACTCTAGACCAAGCTGTTCCTTCCTCATATTAATATCGACAGCAAGCAACTGACTACCAGTTCAGTAATAAGACTGAAAGCTTTATTGACCACCTGCTCCTTGAACTAGATTTAATTAGGGCCGTTGCTTTATTATTAGCTGTTGAGTGGGCGCATCGCGATGAAGGACAGAGTCGGTGCTGGATTTTTCAGAGGCACCTCTCCTTTAAGCCGAAGTTCTCGTCGTTTGCCAAGCCGCTAAGTGGCTAGCGATTAATACTATTTTGCAGTCAGATATCGTCATTAACTCATATATCGATAGCCAGACAGATATTAAATCCCTTGCATATAGCACCACAAGATCTAAGATAGTGAAAGATTACCACGTATCTCTTAACGAGATAGCTGGATAGTATAACATCACCCACTGATGGGTGCCAGTTCACTGCGGGATACCGAGGAATTGCAAAGCTGACGATCTTGCCCCACAAAGTTTCTCTAATATGAACAGCATTAGATTACCAATATGGAGGCGTCAGTATCCTTTGCTAAGTACCTTATCTCTGCCGACACGGTAAATAGAACAAGTCACCGATACCGATACCATCTAGACTAATGAAATTCCGGTCGGCTAATCTGGCTAGAACTTAATCAGAAAAGATTTATCGAACTTCTGAAGTAAAGAAGAGGAATCACCGAACACTGCGCTATGGGTAAGCATGCTCACATTTAGGCATTTTCTACGATTATCTCTGCAAGAGCTGTATAGACGAAGAGGAGGAAGAAACCATTGCTCAATATTTATGCACGCGTTAGGCGCTCGCCAGCCTTAGGTGGCCTTTATGAGCAATACAATGATCCTATTTCTGCTCTAAGTGTACCTCATCGAGGGTTACTTCAAGCCAAACAACCAAATGTATGCTTAAATGTTGCCCTTTTGTGCAGAATTCTGATGGTGTTGCTACTTTCAAGGAGCACTTCGGTCTTGAATGTTGCTGTGGCATCGCATTCAGCACATCGCTGAAATCGACATACGTGGGCGATGTGATTTATGAGCAATACAATGGTCATATTTCTGCTCTAAGTGTACCTCACCGAGGGTCATTTCAAGCCAAACAACCAAATGTATGCTTAAATGTTGCCCTTTTGTGCAGAATTCTGATGGTGTTGCTACTTCCAAGGAGCACTACGGCCTTGAATGTCGCTGTGGCATCACATTCAGCACATCGCACTCAACTGCGTGCGAGATGAGTGGAAATCTAGAGTGAATCTTATAGTAAGTGAGTCTGATTCTAAAGAGTTAGGTTAGTTCTAAGGGTTGCTGTAAGCTCTAGTACAGCCATTACTCGGACCTTTTTGAATTCATTGTGTTCCCCAATGGTGGAATGCTAACACCTGTAGGAAGAAGGAAACGATAGTTACTTTTTTTAATTAAACCGCCTCTCTAAACCATCGGGAATTCAGTATGAATTTTAGAATGGCTTTTGGTGTCAAAATCATTGAAGTTCTTCTAGGACGTCACTCTGATTCTGCTAAGGCTTGGGCATTCGGCAGTGCTCTCCTTCGCTCCTATGTACATACTTATATGCCGTCACAGCCTCTGCGTAGGTCCTTATTGCTTAAGAGCCTTCTTCTTAGGTGGACCGTCAGTAAATTGTGGCATCTGACTATGCGAGTACCTATTGGAAGTATTAAGTGTTATCTGTTGCGCGTAAGAATTTATTTCGTGTTTCTCTTGTTATAGTGCGCCCAGTGTTTCTAAAATGCGGCATGATGAGAGTGCGGTACTTCACACAGTTACACTGGATTTTATACGTACCATAGGGGTCAGAACGGAGTTGTCGACTATAGGTTGGTCCAGTTATGGAACCTTTCTTGCTTATTCACCGACCATCTTGTTACCATGGAGACTCGTATATCCCGAGATCCAGCAGAGTGTTACACTGTACCTACACTGAGTGTTCTCAGCTACTAGGCTGTTTGTATTAATATCTATACCTTTTTCTGGAGGCAGAGTCTAGAATAGTGTATGAGACGCAAGTGGCTAGTATAGACCAATAATCGATAGAACTTCCATGGATACCCTACAGTGGTTTGAAGGCTTCAATAACCGGGAAACGCCTATTGTGTGCACTCTATTTTCGATTTACATTATCGAGGTAGCTGTGGTATATGTGGGAGGGTTATGATCCCTTTTTTTCGGATCATAACGTCGCTGATAAAAGGAAGAAGAAGAAGAAAGAGGTAGCTGTGGTATATGGGTCTATGGCAAGAGCGCAGACAAAGACGCAGCAAACCGAACTGTGAAAATATATGTATGCGTTTTGGTTAAAAAAAAAAGCTAGAAATCTGGTGATTTCTCCTTTTTGGGACGAACAATTATTATCTGTTAGTCAAAATAAGTAGCAGACGTCTAAAATGCGCCGTAACCGTACTATTTTAAAATGAGAAAACCATTTTCGCATAAGAATTGCAAATAGCAACGAAAAATAGCATTTTTTTGTTTAGGTAGATAGGAAAAATTATTAGAATTTTCCATTTACAGTAAGAAATAGACCATTGCAAATGCAAGAAATAAAAACTTAAAATGTCATAAATTCATAGAGTATAATGATGGGCCCAATAGTTTTTTTTTAGTGCAAAAATTGTTGCTAATCGTCTAGTCATAAAAAAACGCCATTTTGAAAACGATCTTTCTCTTTTCTCAGCCAAGAAACGAAAAAGCTCTCTCAAAGCTCTCCTCTACGAACTGGTGATATTTTTAGTACCCAACCCACACACAAAGAAGAAGTACTTTCGTGCGAAAACTGCAAATTGTTTGCAAATTAAGAGCTTATCTACGAAGAGAATTTGCAAAATTCTCTTAAATGTTTCTTAACAAGATCTTAAGAAAGAGTACCTACCTGTACGATGAACTTGATTAAATCCAAAATGAAATCCAATCCAATCCATGAACTAATAAATGTCCCATCTAAATTCCAATCAAGTAAAACGCAAAAAGAAAAACAAATTAATCAAATGATAGCATGAAACCAAAAAAAAAAAAAAAATAAATTATCTTACATACAAGTGACAAATGAAAAAAAAAAAAAAGATGAACGTTTGTCTTCGCCTCGTAAACCTAAATACCACAAGCCCACTTAATCCAGAATGAAAATTAATTCTTCCTCTCTCTCTACGTATTTTTTTATTCAAAGAATTTAGAACGTAAACATCAATGAAAGCACATTCCATTCATGAAATACTTTTCAAGTGCATTCGCCCATCTTCAACTGTGCCGTATCTGTGCATTCCATGGATTGTTGATTGTATAAACAAATACAAGTACTAACTGCACAAATAAAAAAAAAAATGTATCTGTAGGTACGTGCGGGGTGAACAAAAAAAAACCAACGTCTTGCATCTTGAAGTTACAAAATAACTACGAGTATCTCTAACACGTCTGTTGGTGATTCCAAAGACTGTTACAAATAAAAGTGAATTAAATAACAACAACAACAACTTGGCCCAAATAACTTTGTTTACAAAACAGAAAACCGACAAAATATTCCAAAAATTCAAAACACAACACAAATATACTTACACACCAATACCAATACATTGTCGACACCAGATTTGAAGAAGAAAAAACTCAAACAAAACTCAAACTTCACTAAAAAGCAATAAAAAAAAAAGTTATCAACGAATGTCAAGCATCAGCGCAACCACCGAACCGACCAACCGACTGCATACTATCACCGTGTGACGGATTTTTTGTTTATTTGATGGAGGAAGGAATGTTGTGTTATGTTGTGTAGTTTTTTTTTTTTTTTATACCAATTTAATATTCAACAAACACTGCGCTTGTTACTACTGTGATAAGCAGATCGTTTTTTACACCTAAATACGGGGTTCGAAAAGGCTTATCGTAGATCCATAGATACGCGCGCTAAAGAATGCAGTATAGACTGCTTTACATTTCAACTGAAGATGAACTACATTTACATATATTCCGTAAAATAAAAAAGAAAAAAAAGAAGTGAGTACTTAGATATAAAACAAATATTAAGATACATTTATGATTTGAGATTTGTTCCTCGAGACTTAGAGCCGTATCTCAGCATCCTTTTCTCAAGCGATTGCCCATCTTTTTGTGGATATCCGAACGTTTTAAAAATCAAATTTGTGGATGTTTCTCCACTCCACCACTTGCCAGCTGAAGAAAGGAACATACCATATACAATACATATCATCTTAGATGCACGAACATTCCGACGACAAAGATACATTCGGACCATTTCTAGAGAGCAGCGCCTCAAATCAGAGCCCAGCCGTCAACTGAAAAGAAACTTCTTACTTACTTTACTTACTTAGGTGGCGCTACAGTTCGGGGTGAACCTGGGCCTCGACCAACAAGCCTCTCCATTTAGCTCGGTCTTTAGCTAATTGCCTCCAGTTGCGCACTCCAAGTTGGTCGAGGTCCCCTTGAACTTGTGCGCGCCACCTACGGCGATGATTCCCTCTACTGCGTCGTCCCTCGGGGTTAGATTCGAAAAGAAACTTCTGCCCTCCTGGAAAAGAGAACGTGTAAGCATGTCTGTGCTACTTGAAGACTAAAGGGAACGCGTAGACGAAAAACTTTTCAAAATGTCTGGATACCCAACTGCAAGGATCAGTGACAAGAGGTATCACTATCGCACTATCATACTGACACTTACTAGCCACCTTCTAGATAATGGTGCGATGGCGAGTTCATAAAGTGCAAAATAAGAATAGCAAGAGAAGTTCAACGTGTCAGAAAAGAAAAACCCTGCACAGCTCAGAAAGGATGAAGAGTCATGTGAAAGGATCAACATATGAAGATTTTAGAAGAGGGTGAATGGTGACACCGAGCTCGATGTTCACAGCAGTATCGGGAAAGCCAAAGCTGCATTTGGCATGCTATCGAAAATCTGTAAGAGTAATGCTTATGGCACCAAGAATAAGCTTCGACTCTTCCGCTCCAATGTCGAGTCAGTACTATTATATGGATGTACAACGTCATTGTCGTAAGAGGCGACTAAAATCCACCCTTCGTATACCGCGCGTAGTGTATATACAAAATGCAATGAACAAAACAAAACGATTAATTACCCCAGGTGGCAGCCCAGGTTCACTGGTAAATCCACCCTCTTCGGAGGTCGGCTCTACGGATTCTAGGGAGAGCCAGTTATTGCAACTAATAAATCCCTTCTTAAAAAGTACAAGGGTATGTCGATCTCCTCCACCAAGATCGAATAACTCCGAGAAAAGAAGTCCACCGGGAGCGCCAGCGCGTGAAATTCAGGACTCAGCGAAATACAAAAGTCTTGCGGAAAAAAATAAAGCACTCCGAATCAAGCTTAACGAAATGGATCTACTCTATCAAGATCTTAAGAAAGAGATAGACTTATTAAAAGAAGAAAATAAGGTCCTAAAGAACACGCACATCCAGAGAGAATGCGAATGCACTCCAGCACGCTTAGCTAGTCTGGAATATCACACAGACGAAGAAGAGCTAGCACGCGAAACGTATCGGGTCCCAAAGAAAAGACCTAGTAAAAAACGGAGAGCCGGTTCATCGCCCGAAGTCGAGCCCGTGAAAGAAGAAAATCACAAAGAACCGCAAGTAAAGCAACTTCGAGCGCAATTTCATCCACCCCCACCAATAAACATCGTCGGGATAACGGAATACAATAAGTTGCAAAGCCTCCGTAAAAGAATAATAACATCAAAGTATAAGGTTACGTCTTTGAGGGATAATGCGTGGAAAGTCAACGTCGATGACTACAATGACTACCGAGCTGTGTCCAAAAAGCTAAATACCGAAAAAATTCAGTGGTATACTTTCGAAATCAAGTCAGAAAAGCCACATCGTGTCATTGCAAGGGGACTCCACCCCTGACTGACTGACCTTAATATCATCAAGAAGGAGAAGCAACAAACGGAAATAGATAAAGACGTCTTGGTAAGGCGTGGACTTCCGCTTTTTATGCTTACCTTCGATAAATCGGATAATATCGACGATATCTACCGAATTAGAGCCATACTAAATATCGTGGTCAAAATCGAGCCCATGCGTAGAAATTCAAGGATGATTCCGCAGTGCAAACGTTGCCAAGGATTTAACCATACGCAAATGTACTGCATTTCATCCCGGCGGGGGTTTTAGTCTGATGTATTCGACTAGTGCATGTTTGCATTTTCCTGCTCAGCATTTATTGTATTTCGCCGGTCTGATTCTTTCCTTTCTCTTTCTAGGGTTCTTAGAATCTTCATTATGCGCATTGTGCTCCCAGCGACTGCGTCCCATGCCTCCTGGCTTTTGAGCATTTCGCCAACGATGTTTTCTGGCGTCAGTGGATGGCCGAGTTCACTCCTTAGTGCATTCCTTTCGTCGAGGAATCTTGGGCATTCAAAAAATATATGTTCTGCGTTTTCTACGCAGTCAGAGCAATGCGGACAGTAAGGGCTATTATCGTGTTTATACTTATATAAGTACGAACGAAAGCATCCATGGCCCGTTAGGAACTGCGTTAAGTAGAACTCAAGTACTCCATGTTGCCTGGCGAACCATGGTTGGATTTGGTGTATGAGCCTATGGGTCCACCTGCCTTTTTCAGAAGAATTCCAGCGTTCTTGCCATTCTCTTAGGCTTTCTGCTCTATAGAGCCGGTTTTCGCTGGCCCCGTTTCTTTCTCTTCTTGCGCAGTACTGATGATGCTGTTCTACTGCCAGGATATCTATTGGGAGCATTCTCGCTACCACGCAGGCTGCATCGCTAGAGTAGTGTGAAATGCGCAGCTAGCTCTCAATGCACATATTCGATACACAGATGTGATATGTGATCTGTATGTTTTAATTGCCATGGCCCCGGCCCAAATTGGTACGTTGTATAGGATTATAGACGTAACCACTCTAGCCGGCAGTAACCTACGGCTATGTCTTGGTCCTCCTATGTTGGGCATGATACGCGCGAGTGCAGCACTTGCTATTGCACCTTTTCGGCCTACATACTTAAGTTGATCTCTAAATGAAAGTCTCGTATCTATCATGATACCTAGGTATTTTATATGCGGTTTAGATGTGATTTCATGGCCGCCGACTATAATGGTGGGAGTTTTTACCTTCTTCCTACTACTTATCAGGACTGCTTCAGTTTTATGCTCCGCCAGTGTTAGACCAACTGAGGTGAGCCATTTTCGTATTATCCTTATTGTCGCATTGCTTATCTGTTCCACCTCCTCCAACAGTTTAGCAGGGACAATAATGGCGATATCATCAGCGAATCCCACTATTTTTGTTTCTTCGGGTATAGGAAGTCGCAGTATACCGTCATACATAATATTCCAGAGCAAAGGGCCATGGACTGAGCCCTGTGGTACTCCGCCTGTGATCTTATATTCCTTGGGGCCGCGGTTTGTATTGTATACCAAGATTCTGCACCTGAAGTAGTCAACAATAACGTCTATGAGGTATTGTGGTACTCTCATCCTTCTGAGCGCTTGTAAGATATGACTCCAATTTGCCGTATTGAAGGCGTTTTTTATGTCGAGAGCTATAACCAAGCAGTACTTTTTGGAACCACCTCTCCATCTTCTTCCCTGTATAGCCTCGTGTGCCGTTTTAACTACCACATTGATTGCATCTGTTGTTGAGCGCGCTTTTCGAAAACCGTATTGGTGTTCTGAAAGACCTCCAACTTCATTCGTAAGTTACAGGCATTTGTAAGTAGATGTCTATTCTGCCCGCATCTCGAACGAACACCCTCCAGTCGAGAAAATGAATCTATTGACATCACAAGGAAATGGCAATGGATTGGTTACACCTTGCGGCGCGAATAAAATTCCTTTGCCAAACACGCCATGCAATGAAATCCGCTTACTCAATCTGGCAGATAGGCATATGTGGTGCAGAATGGTTGAAAAGGAATGTATAGTTTTGGGAATGAGTTAGAGAGTTGAAACGTCTTGCTAAAGTCCGAGCATGGTGTCGCGCAGGATCTGTTGATGACCTATGCCCCTTGATAGGTGATAGGACCTAGCCATTTCCAGCAGCTGCTTAACGGCCATGATTCTCTAAGGAAGAAGTCCCCTGGCCATCCATAGAACAGATTAGTACAGTTAGTGCAGCTTAGAACAAAAAACTGAGCAATATGAAGGCCTTCAGTTCTAAAAGCTTGCAATGTTGCCATTATCAACCAAATAAGGATGAGACGAATGCTTGTCCGATGACTGGAACATTTATCTCTACAGGCCCCTATCTAAAATAAAGGTGACGCAATGCATTGCAAAATGTTGCATTTGAAATCCTAGAACTGTGAATGTCTTAAACCTTTCTGTACCGACACAGCGCGGCGGTAGATCGATAACAAACCAAATACTTAAACTTAAACAAATCTAGGAAAATACCAACAAACAGGAATAGTCGGCCAAGGCGAACCCCACAGGCGGATCAGTAGAAATGCAGTGAAGTGGGAGGGTTATGATCCCTTATTTTTGGATCATAACCTAGCTGATAAAAGGAAGAAGAAGAAGAAGGAATATTCGGCCAAGGTTTTCAATACATAAACGTGCTTCGAACATCAGAAATTGGTGCAGAAAGAACAATCGATTGTCCACCTCTTAACAGCAGGTTATTGAATAATTAAGCCGAGATCTTTTCGATTGCTTTCACCCACAGAGAAACACCACGATTCAAAAATGTAGATCGTTGCTGAAAATATCGGGCAATTAGATGGACCCATAAAGAAAAGAAAAACACTTTTAATGCTGGTGTACCTCAAGGATAAATTCTTCCTCCAACATTATTTTTACTCCATATTAATGATTTACTAAGTTTTTAGTTCGCCGATGACAATAGTCTAGTAGTATCTTCCTTAAACAACATGCCCGTGAGTGTCAATACCTCATATTGTTTCTTGTTTTTTTTTTTTTATTATTTTTTCCCATTTTTTTATTATTAAATCCCAGAGCACTCAGCAGATTCTCCGGTCCATTGTACTATCAGGCAGGAACCTTTCTTTGATGCAGTGGTTGGAAAAACTTTTTTCTTTGTTCTTTTTTTCCATTTTATACTGGCTGACGATTGCTGTTCCCCGCTAGGGCTTGAATACCTCACAATACGTCACATAGTCAAAGGTGCGAATAAATCCTCCCAATTTACGAAGATATGCAAAAGATCTCGCAATGGGAAAAGCAAACCTTGTCTAGTTCAACGCGGAAAAAACACAATGCACCAACTTTTCTAGAAAGAATACATCTGCTATTCCCCAGCCTCAAATGGTTTTTAGGTACAATGGACCTACTTTCTGGTCTAAGTACATTCTCATCGAGGGCCGATCCAAACCATGCAT
This sequence comes from Brachypalpus laphriformis, assembly GCA_945910035.1. Lineage (NCBI taxonomy): Eukaryota > Metazoa > Arthropoda > Insecta > Diptera > Syrphidae > Brachypalpus > Brachypalpus laphriformis. The sequence continues at coordinate 109,523,601 of OX246753.1, read as the reverse complement.
TTATTAGGTGCCATAGTAAACTCTGGAATAACATGGCATGACCACATATTCAACATCGCAAAATCAGTTTCCATGAAGTTAAGTTATCTTTTCAAAGAAGTCTATACTGCCACAACTTCTTCTTTTATATAAAGCACAAGTAAAACCAGATCTTTATTACAACGCTAATGTTTGGAGCTCGGTCCCAAAACATTATATAAATCTTCTTGACATCATCTAGTAGCGAGTAGTTCGCTTAATTGAAGATCCAACGTCCAACCTTCAATCGTTGCCTCATCGAAGGCAGATGGCAGATTTCGGCCGGTTCTATACATACTATCATGGCAGATGTTCGAAAGATCTGAACAGAATGATGCCTAGAAACTCGACCTTTCAACGTCCTACCAGTCAGGCCGCTAACGCACACATCTTTCATGTTCAAATGGTAAGCGCAAGAATATCATTCTACTAAAATCCATTTTGTTATAGGGCAAGCCATTTTTGGAACTCACTCCTAGTCGAAATATTATCAGAAAACTATAATCTGCAACAATATAAACGCAGAATCAACAAACATCTGCGAGCATTTTGGAGCGCTGGCTCTGCGTTATGGGTTCGCCTTTCCCGAGAGACGCTAATAAAAAACAATCTTGAATAATGTTGTCCTGTTGCGGAGTTAGATCCGCCATCATATATTGTTACCGTCACAACCTTCAAATGCGAACTGAGAAATGCTAACCAAAGTAAAATGACGGTCAAACAACATCGACCTGGAACATTGAAACACCCTGTAGAACACTTAACAATTGATCTTCGTCATACATATGCTGAGTTTTCCAACATCATTCGGCAAAAGTCATTCCAACCACAGACGAAACTAGAAATGAATGCGTTCAATATTACATGGGGTGAACAGTCCGCTCCTAAAGAAAGGAGACCCTCTGAACTGCGCCAACTACAGAGGTATAAGTCTCCTAAATATCGCATATAAGATCCTGTCTGCCGTACTATGTGAACGCCTAAAACCGATCGTCAACAACCTGATAGGTCCTTATCAGTGCGGTTTCAGGCCTGGAAAGTCCACCATTGACCAAATATTCACACTACGGCAGATCTTGGAAAAAACCCATGAATATAAAATCGATACGCACCACCTCTTCATCGATTTCAAAGTTGCCTATGATAGCGTGTATAGAGACGAGTTATACAGAGCCATGTCTAGTCTTGGGATCCCTGCCAAGCTCGTCCGTTTGTGCAGAATGACGATGGAGAACTCTCGCTGCTCCATCAAAGTCGGTAAGAACATCACCGAACCGTTCGATGTCAGGAAAGGTCTTAGACAAGGTGACGCGCTATCATGCGATCTCTTTAACATAGTGCTTGAGATAATTGTACGAAACTCACAAGCCAACCCCGGAGGTACAATCTTCTTCAAGTCTGTACAACTACTCGCTTATGCCGACGACATTGACATAATCGGAAGAACTCAGCGGGCAGTCAATGGGGCATTTACGAGTATTGAGAACGAGTAAAGATGGGTCTAGCGGTCAATGAAAGCAAAACAAAATATATGATGTCTACAAAAAAGGACACCCAACATCGGCGTCTTGGACAGAACGCCGCAATAGACAGATATAATTTTGAGGTAGTAAAGGATTTTGTCTACCTAGGCTCTATGGTGAACTCCGCAAATGACATCAGTAGGGAGATCACACGGAGAATTACTCTTGCCAATCGTTGTTTCTATGGGCTAAAACGGCAATTGAGTAGCAAAGCTCTATCTCGAACTACTAAGGCAACTCTTTATAAGACACTAATCATCCCAGTCCTGCTGTATGGCGCAGAGGCATGCGCTTTGACAAAACCGGATGAGGATGCCCTTGGTTATTTCGAGAGAAAAGTTCTTCGAGCGATCTTTGGTCCCGTCTGCATAGACGGTGAGTGGAGAAGAAGGTACAATGCCGAACTATACGGCCTGTACAAGGACATCGGCTTAGCCAGAAGAGTTCACATACAGCGACTAAGATGGTTGCGTCATTTAGAGCGGATGGAGCCCAATGTTCCCGCTAAGAAAGCCTTCGAATCCACCCCGGACGGACGGCGCAATAGAGGACGACCTCACGGTAGGTGGCGCAAACAAGTGGAGGGGGACCTCAACCAACTTGGCGTGCGCAACTGGAAGCAGCTGGCTCGTAACCGTGCTGGCTGGAGAGGTTTGTTGGTTGAGGTCCAGGTCCACCCCGGACCGTAGCGCCATCTAAGTAAGTAAGTTAGGAAATGGTTAGAATAATGGTCTGGAACACTGCCACTCAAGGCTCTACTCATATTTGGGAATTCTGTTTAAAGAAGTTAACGTACAACTAATCATACGTTGAAGCTTCTGCCAGTGGCTCCTGCTGCGCTAACTCATTTTGGTGAAACTCGATGTGCAATAATACGTATGCACGTATGACCTTTTTTCTTCAACCTGCCTTTAAGCTATTGAAAATAGTTTACTGTAAAGTTAAAGCAAAACCGAATTAACCAAAAAAGAAGCTAGTCGTTTTTATAGAACCTTTTGCTTTGAAGCATACGCTTCGTATTTATTCATGATGCAGTCTACTGTACACTAAAGATTCCTGAAAAGACTAAAAAGACAAGCTTGCTTTCATTCTGAATTGCATGCCAGCAAGTGCCATGAAACTCCACTTTTCATAGGCCACCTTAAATGAGATGAAGTCAACTCCACTGCTCCACTTTCATCTCCCAAGCGGAGGTACATTAACTGCAAGAAGCATCCCCATGATCTTGCATGACCTGGATTTGCGGCTGCCTAAGGAATACCAATGGAAAACACAAAATATCTTTTAGGTTGCAGTGTAATCTAACATGTAAGAAAGAATTTTTTTTAAATAAGTGGTTCAAGTAGGCATTGTTTAAGGAAAACTTAGTAGGGTGCGTGCACATTCGTAAGATATGGTCGAACGGAAGTTCTATGATTGCCATGAGGTCAGTGTGGAGTTAAAACGAAGAAATTGCTATCTTTATCAGCCGGGAAGACAATTGCGTAGCAAAGCTCGAGAAGAACTGAGAATAATGCTACGGATACATACATGCATGCCTAAAGGTCCAGACTCCTGCACTCTATTGATCTGAATAAAGTCATTAATAGGTTCTTTAGGAGAAATAACAATGGACCTGTCTGCTTTGCCAGAAATTGAATGAAAAGATTCAATCGCGAAATATATAGACTGTTCAGTGTCACTGAATTCTTGAAGTTCTTAAAACGACTAGATAAGGTTAAACAGCAACACTCAGAGCTACTATGCAAAAGAGGCAGACTATTTCTTGGATGACGTGTGCGAGCAGAGACTACCTATCTAAACTCATTTGGAGTCCGGAATGTATAAAATTGGCTGGTGTAACTTGTTCGTTAAGGCCCAGGTCCACTTCAGACTATGGCTGTATTTATTGAATGAATTTGTATAGGTATCTACCTATATATTTAACGTAAAAATGTATGCATGTTCTAGAGCAATCATAGCAATAAAAAAATACTATACATTCTCCCTCGCACAGGTTAAAAATTCTTTAAGCTTACTTAACCTCATTGCATACAAAAATGTTCATCTCAACATTTAAGACACATTCTTCTTAAGCTGCCAGCGCAAGTGATCTATCCACAATACCTCTCGGCAAATAGGCGTGTTTGGCGGTGCGTGTGCAACTAATAAAACCCACTATTTTATCTCTACCACTTGCCCTGCTGGAATGTCGTCGCGTCGCGTACAGGGGCTGATAGCCATGATCTTAAAACGCCAACGAGCATACTACAGCCCAACGCATCGCATCAGTGCCAGCATATTTGACGCTATACTGCATTCCAACATTTCAGCGGGGGGATTTCCCATTCGAAATGTGGTTCCATCGCCACCAACCCGTCCATACCACGATCACCATAAAGAGGTACATATCTGCGTGCGCTTTGCTCGCTCTTTTGTCTTTTCACACAGCGATCAGCAGCACAGCAAGCATACCATAAATGCAGGAGAGCACCACTGCCGCAGCAAATCAGTGTATTTTTCTCTGGTATTTTCCACACTCTCCCTCCAATACTGTTTCATTTCGTGTGCTTTTGAACCGCTCTCGTTTCTGCTCTTCGCTTCGCTATGATCGACGACGCTTTTGTACACTTTCTTTGCCCTTGTTGTGCTTTTTTTTTCTATCGCCGGGCAGGGGGGCAGGCCATAAAATGCCAATGAACTTTGTTTTTACTACTCTGCCAGACAAAAATGCTTTATCAATTTTAATTCGACGCGATATTTACATTTTGAAAGTTATATCACTCAAATGATTGTGGAACAAAATAATTCATAGATCTCACGTAAGTGGGGATTTATATGGGAATAACATGCGGGGAATCGTAATCGTTTAGCTGAACAGTGTAAGCTGCTAAGTTTGACAATAGTGGGGTTTTCTGTTGATAGAAAATCGTCCATCTTTTGTTTTTCGAAAATAATTTTGTTGTTTTGATGAACGAGCCTTGTACATAATAATCCACTATGCCGATCTCTTAGAGTTCAAAATCAAGAACCGATCTTTTGGCCGGAAAAACTTCAGTTTTAGAGTTAGATCCGTGCAAAGATAGTCCACAGGGACTTGTAAGACTGATGAACTCGCCAGAATAGGAACAACTATACCCATTCTGCCGGACAAAGGCAACTTAGATGTACTAATCGCGGGAAGAACATCGGCTTCCCCAAAAGAAGAAGAAAGAGCATGAAAAGCGCGCGTTTGAGAATATCGAGAGTTTATACTGCAGGAACAATGTACGGAAGTTTTACCAAGAGCTAAAAAGAACGTGTCAGAGGAGCAATACGCGTACAGAAACCTGTAGAGATGAAAATGGAAACCTCGTAGTAGAATCACAGTCGGTGCTGAGAATATGGAAAAACTAGTTCTGCAAACTGTACAACGGCGACGAAGACCAACATCCCGCTGTTAGGCAGAATGAACCATTCAACATAGACGATGATAGTCAAAATGTCCGTCCACCTAACCAAAACGAAGTGAGAATAGCAATATCCAAGCTAAAATCCAACAAGGCTGCTGGACCTGACGGCTTACCAGCCGAACTTTTTAAGGCAGCTGGGTATGAGTTGGTAGAGTGCATACACCAACTCATTTCTAAGATTTGGGCAGACGAGTGTATGCCTGATGAATGGAATCTCAGCATCGTTTGTCCGATCCACAAGAAAGGAGACCCCCTCAACTGCGCCAATTATAGAGGCATCAGTCTCCTCAACATCGCATATAAGATCTTTTCTGCGATATTGTGTGAACGCCTGAAACCTTTTATGAACAGCCTGATTGGACCCTATCAGTGCGGTTTCAGGCCAGGAAAGTCCACCACTGATCAAATCTTCACTCTTCGGCCTGGATCGTGGAGAAAACCCAAGAATTCCAAATCGATACTCACCACCTCTTTATCGATTTCAAGGCCGCGTATGACAGCATCCATAGAGAAGAGCTTTATAGATCCATGTCTAGTTTTGACATCCCTGCCAAACTTGTCCGTCTGTGCAGGATGACGATGGAGAACGCTCGCTGCTCCATCAAGGTCGGTAATGACCTCACCGAGACCTTTGATGTCAAAAAAGGCTTTAGACAATGTGACGCGCTGTCATGTGACTTCTTCAGTATTATACTTGAACGGATTGTGCGGAACTCACAAGCCAACACCGGAGGCAAAATCTATTACAAGTCTGTACAACTGCTTGCGTACGCCGACGATATAGACATTATCGGAAGAATTCAGCGGGCTGTCACCGGTGCGTTTGCAAGCATTGAAGCGGAAGCCGTCAAAATGGGTTTAGCGATAAACGAGGGCAAAACCAAGTATATGCTGTCAACAAGAAGGGAAAGCCAACACCGACGAATTGGACAGAACGTCACAGTGGGCAGCTATAACTTCGAGGTAGTAAGGGACTTTGTCTACCTTGGCTCTGATATAAACTCTGAGAACAACATCAGCACAGTAATCAAGCGAAAATTAACTCTTGCCAATCGCTGTTTTTTAGGGCTTATAAGGCAATTCAACAGTAAAGCCCTATCTCGAACAACTAAAGAGACTCTGTATAAGACCCTGATCATCCCAGTCCTGCTTTACGGCGCTGAAACATGGACTTTATTAAAAGAGGATGAAGATATCCTTGGTCGCTTCGAGAGAAAAATTCTTCGTAAGATTTTCGATTCCATTTGCGTTGACGGGTTTTGGAGGAGAAAATTCAATCACGAACTATACGAGCTGTACAGCGACATCGACCTAGTCAAAAAACTGCGTATTGGACGTCTGAGATGGCTAGGACATGTAGAGCGAATGGACACCAACGTTCCGGCCCGCAGAATCTTCGAATCTAACCCGAGGGACAACGCAGTAGAGGGAATCATCGCCGTATGTGGCGCGTTCAAGTTCAAGGGGACCTCGACCAACTTGGAGTGCGCAACTGGAGGCAATTAGCTAAAGACCGAGCTAAATGGAGAGGCTTGTTGGTTGAGGCCCAGGGTCACCCCGAACTGTAGCGCCACCTAAGTAAGTAAGTAAGTACCAATCGCTATTTGCAAATTCAAATTTAAGCTGGATGCTATCGAGAGTACAAATCTTAAGTTGACAAGAGGACCATCATGTCTAGCGACTAAACAGATTTGGCCGAAGCTGGATCTAAATTTGATTTCTGTCAATAGATTGGACATCAACAATACAATAGATGTCATCACTTGGCTCTGTCTAATAGGTAAGCATGCTCCAAGGCTGGTCTTTTTTACGAACGACTTTTGTAGAAGCTGCATGGATCAAGAAGAGAAAGAAACTATTCCTCACCTTCTTTGTTTCTTCCCGTAGAAGGAAGCTTCACTTTGGAGCCTTCTATTACAACGATATAGACGGTCTAATAGACATAGGTATTAAGAGCCTTGTACGCTTCATAAGAAGATTAAAATAGTTTAACGAGTAGGTAGAGAGAAACTTTCTGCTATGATCCACGTTGTATCACATTGGGCCTATCGTTGTTCTAAGTGTGTTGGCGATTCTTAGCTGGCAGACACTTCGACCTAACCTAACCTAAAGATAGTCCACTGGTCATGACATACAATTTGAACTGCTCCTAATGTTCAAAATGTACGAAAGGCCTGTCTTTATTTTTTAACCCTTGTATCACGAATATTCTTCCCAGCCTGATCGGTAGAAATGACTTTGTAGACAAATCTATCTTTCTGCGTTCCTTAGCTTATTCAGTCAGAAATTATTTAATATTTTAAAGTTGACGAACAAATTTTTCCAACACCATGCTCTATTTGCCCAATCCATAAGGATGGCCATGTATGTACCAACAACAGAGGTATAAGCATCCTGAACATCGCTATCCGATCCTAATCCCATCTAGTATATAGGAAAAGCTGCCACCGAGACGTTCGATATCACCAAAGGCTTTAGGCAAGGTGGGGTTCTGATATGCTCGAAATTCTCAGACGAAAAGACCAGATAAAACAACTATTTGTGCAAAGGGTATATCCCTCACCATTAGCGGCACGAAGAGTACAGTCACCGGCATCTTCGCTAGCATCGAATCAGAAGTGGCTAAGATGGGTCCTGTTATAAACGGGGATAAGACGAAGTGTATACTGTCAATGAAAATCCACTGCGTATTGGCCAAACCGTCACTTTGGATAGTTACAACTTCGATGCAGCCATGGAATTTGTTTACCTAGGCCGGTAATAATGAGAATAACAACGGCGCGGAGATCAAAATAGAATAACCCTTGCCAATTTCTGTTTCCATGGGCTTAGAAGGTAATTAAGTAGCAGGGACGCTGTATAAATCCCTCTTCTACTATATGGTGCAATAGCTTAAGCTGTGTCAATCGAGAAAAATATAAAGTCTTTGTACGATCTATTGTCCTACATATCTGCGATGACAGTACACGAAGAAGAAGGCTGAACAGCGACATCGACCTAATGGGAGAGATACGAATTCATTAGTTTATATGAGTAAGTCATATGGAGTAGAGATATGCAATTCGGAATAGCTGGCAAAGGATCACACTGATTGGAGGGGGATATTAGTTGAGGCACCAGCTGGTTCACTCTGGACTGCAACAACCTTTTCAGTCACATCTAAAAAGTTTTATATTGAACTGGCTGACCGAGAACGGTTTGAATTCTTAACATTCCTAAGCTGGTCGATACGTTCCAAATTATTGTCTAAATTCACAATTGCTCGACATTCTAAGTCCGAAACTGTTACGTCACGCAAAAAACGTAGTTTGACTTAAAGCAAAAAACTATTGAAAATACTTCATTCAGTGTCATACATTGATGAAGAAACATCCTACACAATCCCATACACTGAATTCTACCATACGTACTCGATAAGGATACCCAACAGGGAAGTTGGGAAGTTTAACTTCGTCGTATCTGACTCCAGAATAGCAGTATGCACGGAGCAGATGTATGCTCGGGAAAAATCGGCTCACGTCTGTATGTCCATAAGCCTGCCGGATTCGTGCAGTATTTTTCAAGTAAAAATTCTACACGCAGCTCCAAAAATAACATCTAAAATAGCAGGATGCATTCGGTTTGAGCAGGCAGAACACTTTTAGCTATTTGGATGCTTAGCGATGCTGGCCAGCTAGACAGACCACTTTTTATATCTAGCTAACACTGGAGTCCATGCTCGACGATCATACGTAAAATCGACACCACATATTTTCTGTGTCAGCAAAAGCCTTCGTCAACGATCTAATGAGCTAGCCGACACATCCGTCTCGTCAACTATGAGGCTCTTTAGCAAGTCTGAATGTACAAAGTTTTTGTCTGATACGGACAGGACTAAATCAATTAATTAACCTTAAGTATCGCCCTATCGTGGTTGAAATACCATGTAATGTGATATCTATATAAGAGGAATATCACAAATTTTACCGGCAGTTAAGCCGCGATTAAATCCCCGGTAATCTGCCATCTTCAATTAAAAAACTGCTCTAAATTGTGACGATGACTGAACAATTTAAAATTTATCTTAATTGGGTGTCGGGGCATAGGAGCATTCCAGACAACTGTATGGCCGACAAACTCCCCAGTAATGGCACATCTTAATCGATTCTACCGGAGAAGGTATGCGATTGACATCACTAGCCGCAAATGGTCAGATGGTACTACATGCCACATCACTAGGCAGGGTGGCCTGAGCTGAATCACAAATGGCCCAATTGCTTAGTTACACAGAAAAGGTCACTCATCAGTACAATAGAAGGTGTCATCAAAAAGTGGGCTGGACAAAGAGAAGGAGGAAACGATCCTTAACATCCTCTGTAAGCATCCGGCCCACTCCAATCGAAGGAAAAATAAGCCTAGGTTAGGTTAGGTTAAAAGGTGTTAGCTGCAACGAATGAGCGCAGCTTGCACTCGGATCACAAATGGATCCATTGTGCACTCCTGACGTGGAGATTCCTGAATGAAGAACTGCAAAGAGAGGAAAGAAACAAAATAGCTAGAGTTCTGTGTTAGTGCAACGGCCTCCTCTGAACCACCCTGAAGAAGTTATAAATTTCATGACGGTGGTTGGTGGCTTTTCAGACAGGTCGCCCAGATGGTTGAAGAAATACTCTGCAAGGGCCGTCTTCCTCGTACTGCAGATACTAGGGCATTTGCAGAAAAAGTGTTCCGAGTCCTCCTCTACGTCTGTATTGCCACATCCTCTGCAGAGTTCATCTGTACTTAGCCGCATTCTCTTCCGGTGGGCCGCCAATAGGTTGTGGCCGGTAATGCTACCTACGAGAAGTGCCAAGTTTTGCCTATTTGAGAAGAATTTAAGTTGGTTTTCATCTTCTCATGTTTTGTCCAAATGCTTCTGGAGACAAAGCATGAAGGGCGCGCTCTCCATCTTTTTCTGCTTGTCGTTTGAAGTCAAGTACTATATTTGATTTAACAAGTATTAGGGGAGGTAGGACTGAGCTTCGGACCATTGACAGGTCTTGTTCTGATCCCTTTCTTGTCAGTTCGTCCGCCATCTCGTTCCCTGGAATTCTTTTGTGTCCTGGGACCCACCAGAGTGTTACATGGTGGCTCTGGATAAGTATGTGAAGCTCCTCGTGGCAGCGTTTCATTAGCTTTGATTTTATAACCGCGGATAAGATGGCCTTTATAGCAGCTTGACTATCTATGTAAATATCAATCTCTTTCCTAGTAACAAGTTTCGTGGATAGCACTCGTGCTGCCTCTGCTATCGCTAGGATTTCTGCTTGGAACACACTACTGTGGTTCGGAAGCCTTAGTGATATAGCTATATCAGGTTCCGCTGAGCAGATACCCGAACCCACTTATTCGTTTGTTTTCGACCCGTCAGTGAAGACTGAAATACTATTCGGGTTAATGGCCCCACCGTCTTCCCAGTATTCCTTTGATGGGATGACCGTTTTGACGTTTAGGCTGAAGTCGGGGGATGACGGCAGATAGTCTGGAATAAACCTAGGATACAACTTTTTCGATAGCCTCGGCGAACTGCCAAACATAAATATCAGGCGCATATAGTGCTTTATAACACGCTCTGATTGGCTCATCTGTAAAATTTGGAATGGAGAACCTTCGCTGCATCAAATTCGGTAAGAACATTATCGAACTGTTCGATGTCAGGAAAGGTCTTAGACAAGGTGACGCGCTATCATGCAATCTCTTTAACATAATTTTGAAAGAATTGTACGAAACTTACAACCCAACACCGGAGGTACAATTTTTTACAAGTCTGTATAACTACACGCTAACGTCGATGACATTGACATATTCGGAAGAACTCAGCGAGCCGTCACGCTAGTACGGGAATTACGAGTTTTGAGACAGAGGCAACAAAGATGGGTTTAGCGGTCAATGAAAGCAAAGCCAAATAAATATATCTGTGGCAATACGACAAAATAGCTTAAGTCGACTGAAGTCAAAATTGAGTTTATAATAGCAAAATGTTCCCAATTACATTAAGTATTATCCCTCAATTTTTTAGTTGCATATCTGTAAAGACTGCTGAGTTACGGCTGCTAGAGTAGAGGCGTAATTCAAAAATTTCATACGATTTTCGCGTAAGCCACAACTTTAAACGCTTCTCCTGAAAAATCTTACGAATCGACTTAAGCCACTTTGTCATATTGCCACAGAATATTGTCTACTAAAAAGAACACCTAACATCGGCGCCTTAGACAGAACGTCCCAAAAGACAGATATATAATTTTGAGGCAGTGGAGGACTTTGTCTACCCTGGTTCTACGGTGAGCTCCGCCAATGACACCAGTCAGTGGGGAGATCAAACGAAGGATTACTATTGCCAATCACTGTTTTTATGGGCTAAGAAGGCAATTGAGTAACAAAGCTCTATCTCGAACTACTAAGAACTATCCCTGTATGCTGTACGACGCGGATGGATGGATTTTGTCGAACTCGAATGAGAATGCTATTGGTTACTTTGAAAGAAACGTTCTTCGAGTGATCTTTGGTCCCGCCTGCATAGACGGTGATTGTATGAGAAGGCACAATGCCGAACTATATGGCCTATACAATCACATCGACTTAGCCAGAAGAGATCACATACAGCGACTAGGATGGCTGGGTGATGTATAATAACTATATATAATATAGTATAATTAATATAATATATATAATATATATGTTGGATTTAGGAAAAGAAAAAGAACTCGGAGACCTCTTTTATATAATAAGTTTATTTAGAAGGATAAATATATAATAATAGAAATAGTAAATCGACCATCTGTCTCTCATGGCGGTTCGCTGAAAACTGCCTCCTCTTTTGTCATACTCCTACATATATAATAATATAATATAATTTATAGTTGGAATATTTTACAAAATTATATCCATACGTCTTGGTACTTTAGCCATCATATCTATAACCTCTTCGTATTTCACGTCAATATCTCTATATATGTTAAGCAACATCAAGCCATTTAACCGCTCCTCACTAGTCTTGCTACGCAGATAAGTTTTCAATCTGCGAAGACAAGAAAAAGACCGTTTACTTGGTGCCACAGATACGGGAAGTGCTGCACCGATCTGCGTAAAGCGATGTATTGTTTGGTGCAACGTTAAATCGCCACAATTGAGAGCGTCTATAAAATTTGTTGGCCGTTTATCAATCGGAATATTTAAGCAATGTCTGCAACCATAGTTAATTTAACATTCAAACAGATATCAAGAAAACGAAAGAAAGAAATTTTTACCTGCGCCACATCGTCATTTCACCTACAATATCATCAGTACATCTTTTGATGTCATTTGGCCATTCTTTTGAAAATACGTTCATAGTGCTACGTATTTCTTCTGTTTCCAGCTTAGAACACTTTTCCGATAGAATGTTTTGAATTTTAGAAAGGAGTTCTCGATGGCCAAGAAATCCAAAACACACGTGGAGCTGACGTCGGACAAGAACGAGATCACCATCTTATGGTAGCTCATTTACGCCTTCGTACTGCATCCGTCAACAGCAACCGCTCAAACCTACTTAACATCACCAGGTTTAATATCGACAGGCTCAAGGTTCCCCAAGTGCGCCAACAGTTCAGGGACCATCTTGCCTTAGAAGCTGAAGTAATCAGCAGCATATTGCAAGAGAACATGGATGACCACTGGAGTGCTGTGAAAAATGCTTTTGCGACTGGGGCACGCACGTATGTCGGTAAAAAGCAGAATCGAGATGCTATCTGGTTGGCCTTGCGCAGGAGAGGCATTCCAGGAAAACTTATAGCTATTATCAAGGTTACATATGAGGGCGGCAAGTGTCACGTCGTGCACAATGGTAAGATGTCGGACGATTTTGAAGTCCAAAGTGGAGTACGTCAAGGGTGCATACTGTCCCCACTATTGTTCTTGGTGGTTATCAGCGATGTACTTCGTGCAGCATTGACGGAAGCTAATTGTGGAATTCGTTGGACTATGACATCTTACCTTAAACATCTAGATTACGCTGACGATGTTTGTCTACTTTCACATCGGATAATGGATCTTCATCTGATGGCCCAAAATCTAGAAGCTGAGGCAAACAAAGTGGGGCTAAAAATAAACACAGCCAAAACAAAAGCCTTGAGCACTTCTAATACCCGCGCTTAACTTAACATTGCCGGAAAGCAAGTCGAGAAAGTTGATAACTTTCTATATTTAGGAAGTGTCGTCTCGGCTAATCGCGGTGGCACCTAACTGGATGTGTGCAGCAGAATCGGGAAGGCTAAAGCTGCGTTCGGAATGAATCTGCTGCTGCTTTATGGGTGCAGTACCTGGAAGGTGGACACTGTTAACACACGCAAGCTGCAAGTCTTCGTAAACAAATGCTTAAGAATCATCTTGATGATTTTTTTGGCCGAACCGCATCTCCAACGAACAACTTTATCTGAGAACGGGCCAAGAACCTATAAGCATTACTATACGAAGAAGAAAGTGGCAATGGATTGGACACACCCTACGGCGCGAAGACAACTCCATTGCGAAATACGCCATGCAGTGGAATCCGCTCACCCAAGCAGGCAGAATAGCGGGACGCCCCAGGCAAACGTGGCGCAGAACAGTTGAGGAGGAATCGAGCTCTTTAGGAATGAGTTGGAGGTAGCTCAAACGCGTTGCAGAACTCCGAACACGATGGCGCGCAGGCGTGGTTGACGCCCTATGCCCCCCGAGGGGTTAAAGGATATAAGTAAAGTAAGTAAGTAAGAAATCTAGTCGTCGGTCCAAAAAAGGAACAAAGATGGACCGACGGAAATATTCTTCAGGACTTCCTTCATAGTTGTCACGGTTCTTTTGTTTTACAACTTGCCGCGGGACTACTAATTGAATATCCATTTTGTCTGCCATTTCTTTAGCTCCAGCAAATGTGTGACTGAATCTAACTTCGGAGTTTTGACGCATTTCATTTACGTCCTCATGTAAATGGTTTGCATATTCCATACAGCAGCTGAGATCACATTCTTTTTTTTGTAAAAATTCACTTACATTTTTCATTAGGCTGAAATTTGGCTTAATCACTGTTAAGGATATTATAAATTGGGAAGTTTGTATAGCAGCAAGTAGAACATGAGGTTTGACTCCTTCGGTGAGCAACAGATATATTCATAGACACCATAGAACAAATTGAGTGAATATTTGAAACCCAATGCGTTTCGCAAAATTTTAGAAGACGCGTTTCTTTTGCTTTTGGGCAAGACGCCTGAATGTTGTCTTTTAAAACTAGAGCTGCTTTATGTTATTAGATAATCGGAATAAATTAACAACCTCTTTAATGGTTCCTATGCAATTTCGTATAGACGGTATGTTACAAGCGCGTGTAATGGCCAAATTCAAATTATAATTAGCACAGTGGACGTAAATAGCTTCTGGATACAATGCTCTAACTTTGGCAGCATAGCCGTTGAATTTTCCGGTCATTGACCGGGCCCCATCATACCCTAGATTAGATTAGATTAGATTTATATTGTTGAGAGGTGCAAGTGCACTGCGACCTATAAAAGATCTATTGTGCCCCCCTTACTAAGGTTCTAGCCGATGATATACTCGGTCTAGAGCACTTCCTCCAGTCCAGCTGCTACAGCAAACCGGAGTATCTTCAGTGGATCCAGCGAAGGCAAATCCGTTTCTGATAGGAGGTAGGCACCAAGGTGATTCCTTCTTTTGTGGATCAGTGCTTCGCATTCCATAAGAAGGTGCGCTGGTGTTTCTGCGAAGTCCCTGCAGAATCTGCAGTGTCCGTCTCCCTCTATTCCCAGTTTCCTAAGGTGCTCCTTAAGTCTCCAGTGACCTGTTAACATGCCCGCCAAGATGCGAAGCCGATTCTTACTAACTCTTAGGCAGGCTCTGCTTCTTTTCTGGTTGTATTTCCCCAGAAGTTTCTTTGCCTGTCTTATTTGGGGGATATCGTCCCAATGTTTGGCCCATTTGTTCTCTTCTTCTTTCCTTAAGTCTTCCCTTATTTTGTGGGGTCCTATCCCACAGAAGGGTTCTGGTCCAAGGAATGGCGTGTCTGATCCGTTTCTAGCTAGCTCATCAGCTGCTTCGTTCCCCTCTACTCCTACATGTCCTGGTACCCAGTAGGGAGTTACTTTGTTTGTTTCTCCCAGTTTGTTGATCCTGGTGAGACACTCCCATACCAGTTTGGATCTGATCTCATGCGAGGTCAGTGCTTTAATAGCGGCTTGGCTGTCTGATAGTATCGCGATGTCCTGCCCGCGATATTTCCTGTCTAAGTTGAATTGCGCGCATCTTTCGATCGCGTGAACTTCTGCTTGAAATATGCTGGGGAATGTTCCCAGTGATTCTGGGTATCTAGTCCTGGGCCCGTACACTCCTGCCCCAGTGCCAGTAGATGTTTTCGATCCGTCTGTGTACCATTTAATTGTGTGTTGTTTGAGTTGGTATTTATCGGATTCGCTGCTCCAATCTCTTTTGTTGCTCAGCTTTGAGTCAAATTTCCTTTCAAAGCAGTATTTCTTGACCATATCATCTCTGGGCCAGTCCAGAAGCGGCACCGATTTGGATAGGGTTACTCGCTCTTTATTTGCGATGCATGTTCCTTTCCCGATGCCCTCTTTGCGGATTCTTAAAATGGTCTCCTTGGCGATTCGCTCTAGCACTATGTGTAGTGGAGGTATCCCTACGATCACTTCTAGAGCTGCTGTGGGACAGGTTCGCATGGCTCCTGTTATACATATACAGGCTAATCTTTGCACTTTGTTGAGGGATGTCCTCGTCGTGGTTAGTCTAGATCTGTTGACCCATGCCGCTGCCCCGTATGTGATGATGGGTCTTACTATCATCAGATACATCCATCTCAGTGTGGCTGGGCTACAACCCCAGGTCTTTCCTGAAATGTTTTTGCACACCATAAGTGCTCTGGTGGCTTTGGTTACCACAGTTTCTACATGTTCTCTCCAGAGGAGTTTGCTGTCTAGTGTTAGACCTAGATACTTGACCTGTTTCTGTGGGTCAACTCTGATCCCTTCCAACAGAATGGGTTGCATACGCTTTAACTGTGTTTTCTTGGTGAAGGGTATCACAGTGGTTTTGGTAGGGTTCACTCTGAGTCCTACCGTTTTACACCACTTCTGTGTGATTCGTAGACCCCTCTGAATGATTTCGCATAGCGTTTCTTCAAATTTTCCTCTTGCGACAATGACTATATCATCGGCGTACCCCTGGCACGTAATGCCGGCACCTGTCAATTTGTGCAGTAGTTCATCTGCTACTAAGCTCCACATCAATGGTGATAATACCCCTCCTTATGGACAGCCTCTAGTGGTGCTTATTGTGATGGTTTTTTGACCCACCTCTATCTCAGCAGTCCTAGTTCTTAGCATCTCACACATCCAGTTACTTGTGGTGTGATTTACTCCTTTTATTTCGAGACCCCTCCTAATTGCTTCGTGGGAGGTGTTATCGAAGGCTCCTTCGATGTCTAGAAATGCGCATACTGCTGTTTCCTTGCTCTGCAGTGTATCCTGAACCCAACTTGTCAGCTGGTAGAGCGCAGTTTCGGTGGACCTTCCTGCTCTGTAGGCATGTTGATTGTGGTGGAGAGGTATTCTTTCCAGCACAGTCATTCTTAGGTGATTATCTATGACCTTTTCTAGCGTCTTTAACATGAATGAGGTCAAGCTGATGGGCCTAAAGGATTTTGGTGAAGTGGTGTCTCTTTTTCCCACTTTCGGAATGAATATAACCTTTGCCCTTCTCCATATTCTTGGTATATGCCCAAGTGCGACGCTGCTTCTCAATAGTCCTAGGAGGTGTGGCATAATGATTTCCTGGCCTTGTTGTAGTAGGGCAGGGAATATTCCATCCGCTCCCGGTGCTTTAAACGGCTGGAAGGTGTTCAGAGCCCAACTTAGCCTTTGATTCGTGCAGATGTCTCTTGCCATCGCCCAGTCCTCTCTCCTGGGCCTTTTATGTCTTACTAGTACATCTGTGCTGCTGTAGATTGGGCTACCCGGGAAGTGTGTCTCTAATAGTAGAAGGGCCCTCTGCTCTTCATCTTCGGTATAGCTGCCATCTTGCTTTTTCAGTGAGCCAGGTGCGCCTGCTTTCTCCTTAGCCAGTGCTTTATGTAACCTGGCCGCTGCAGGGGTTGACGCTATGTTCTCACAGAATGCTCTGAAGCTATTTCTTTTAGCTTTTCTGATTTCCAAGTTGTATCTTGTTAATTGCTCGGTGTATGTTTGCCAGTCTCCGTCACGCTTTGCTTTATTAAAGAGCTTGCGCACCTTTGATCTTAGGTCGACTAGCGTTTTGTTCCATCATCATACCCTAAACCTGTAATGTAATTTATTACCTAATCGGCCTAACTGACAGTTTTATTTACATATATAGTGTGGATTATTGACACTCACCTTGCCCTCTCATATTAGCCAAATTTATGCCAATATCCTTCATCGTGGTAAGCAACGTACTTGCAAGCCCTTTTCCCGTAATGTCATCAACAGGAACGAAACACAAAAAGTCTTCCCGAATCGTATATTCGTTGTCAATTGTATCAACATAACGAACGCATATTGAAAACTGTTCAATGCGATGTGGCACGATCGTATTTTTGCCATGGCAATTTCCTAGTACCTAGTAGCACGGTGGCAGGTTGAACCCCCAGAACCCCCAAAACCCCCCCGTGCGTTCGCGCCTGAAGTAAGTAATAACCTTAGAGACCATAAGGGAGATTACGTAAAGAAATAAAATTAATTTGTAAACTTTCGAGTTTGTGTTCTTGGTCAGGTCGCGAACTTTTCAATTCAACCTCGTATTAACTTATGTGCGTCTAATGGTTCAACTCTTTTAATACATTACACGACGTCAGCTAAAACTGTAGGAGCGAGATAAGTAAAAATTGAGTTCACTCAGGTGCAACTTCAGTTGGTGGTTTCCGAACTAGTCGAGGAGAATTTGATGTGATATTTCTATTCGGTTCTTATCTCTAGTATTTATTTCGAGCACGTCTTGAGTTATTCTACGAGTATGTGTTATATGATTGCATCATTTAGCTTTATTAGTAGGACACTTAAATAGACTCACTCAGTAATCGAACACTTTACCACTCCACTAGGCCGCCCACTTTTGCTTGGCTTACTTCATATTTCATTGCCGGTCAGGTGAAGCGAAGCATCTACACCGTATGATGTGGAATATCTTTTAGTCAAATAGAAATGAACTTTGTTTGCGGAACTGAGATCTCCTCCCATGCGACTGCAATACAGAGAAAAGTCACAAGAAAGCTGTTTCGCGCTGGATTTTCAAAAAATCTTAATATACCAGAAAAAATTAATACCAACCTACCTTGAAGTGCCTTGCACATTAAAGGTGAATTTAACATTTTTTTTTTTTTTTTGCAAAATCTATAAACTATGTTAATTTTTATTATCGTCAATGCCATCTGACGATAGCAATCAGCTTTTGAATTTCTGATTTTGCCGTCCTAATGAGTCATCCTATTAGAACATGAAAATGTTTCAAATATCTACAACTATCTGTACACTATAAAAATCTCAATCCCGTTTAAGTATCTTTTGCAACCGAATAAAAATAAATACATTTCTCCATACTGTTACTAATTCCATTCACGAATTTAATCCGCTGTTGCTGGTCAATGGTTTTCCCCTCCGACTCGAGACCACGTCTCAATGGAATTTCCGGACATAACATACTAGAAGGTTGCAATCGCCCATTCAAAAACGAAAACAACTACGAAATGCGGCAGGAAAAACAAAAAACCACAAGAAAAAGTAAAAAAAAAAAAATTAAAAACAAATAATTTGTTTATTTTGCGCATAATTTAATAAATTAACGAGATATAAATAATTTTTTTTTTTAAACCGAAAGCAATAGTTGCCGCATTATTATCAATTTGGACCATATAAAACCGGGCCGACGACATTTTTTTAAAATGCTCAAGCTCTCTTTCACTCCCGTAAAGGTGTTGCCTGGCTTGGGTTGCTTCTTTGAGACGTCATCGATTGACGCTGCTGCGCGGCCAGACAAACACTGCCGCACACCAAACCTTCAATGAATGGCAATGAGAAGACCACTATGCTGCTGTGCTGGTCAGCAGCGTCATCCAAGAGCAAGCGACGGCAACAACAACATGTCAAACGTTCGGACCTAAACGACGAAAGGCCGAAACAACCCGAAAAAGATTAATAACAATCTAAAAATCGATTAATTTGGATTCCATTCAAATAAAGCAACGAACATTTCATTCTCAGAATCTCTAAGCATACTTGGCATGCCTTTGGGTCTGTTGGTGGACGCGGACGCAGACGCGGACGGTCAGTCGTCAGTCAGTGTAGACTGTGGTGGCGATATGGGCCCGTGGTATCGTCGTCGTCGCCGTCGTTGTCGTCGTAAAAATCTCAGCAGCTCTCAAGAAGAAAACGGTGAACAACACAAACGACGATGACCAAGACCCAAGGCAATGAAAAGAGGTACAAAACGAAACAATAAAATTAAGAAAATGTACCGCACAATGGCTTCGGTGTTGGCGGTGGTTGGTGATGGACAAAGTGACCGCGCGCTAGTTGATGTTATAAATTTGTGTTAATTAACGAATTCCATTCCGATTTGCTGTTCGTACTTGAATTACACGGCTAGAACATGTGTAGGTCAGTGAGGAAACCTCATTGTGTTAATCGACTTAGTGGCTGCTAAAGACTCAGACTCATCAGTGTTGATAATTAGGTTTAGTCCAAGCCAAGGCTTAGGGGTCTGTTCTACATTCCCAAAAAAGTTTGAGTCACACGAATTTTTTTTCTGACAGAATGGTTCGCAAGGAACCATCTGACTGGAATTGCTTGAGGCCACCATAAGCCTGGAGTGTACATTGGAGGAGAAGTAAACATTTTTCGTTTGAGGGTTTTTCGGAGCCAAGTGCTCTACATTGTTGGACAAAAAAAGTGTAAGAGCTTAACCATTGCCTTGTAATCAGGATTAAGTTCACTTTGCCGTTATTTTTGGTTCGTCGGACAAAGTTACTTGCTTCCTTTAACTTATTATCTGCGCACATTTAAAAAGAAAAGAAAAATAGTTTACATTCACATATAGAAGGAATAATCCAAAAATTATTTTGTTAAGCCCGTATATTCTTCTCTTTTTAATGCATTCAAACCCATGAAAGTGTCAGCACTTAGTTACGAAGCAGCTCTAAAGCAATTGCCTATAGTGTCAAATGGGCTAAAGTATTTCAATCACCCATAATCTCTCAGCTATGTCACACACTTTTATGGACATAACCTTGTCCGCTTCTCTTCGACTTCTACAGATTTTGGTTTTCTCATAGCAGCGTGAATTCTCCTTTATCATACTGCACACTGCACAGATGAATGAGTTTGGGAAGGATGCCAAAATCAAGACATGGTTTTGTATTACAGCCTGTCAAAATGTGTAAACGCTACCATAGTCGACCTAAAGATTGATGAAAGGTCGTGAAAATTGATTTGGTGCTCTCGATTTTTTTTTTCAAGATCTGCCTCACAGTAAATAGTTCAAGTTCAAGTTCAAGATCAAGTTCAAGTTTTGTTTTATTACAATTATATGTGATACAATGAATATTACGTTAAACATTTATTTTTCAAGTGTACAATAAAATAAAACAATTATTAACTGTGGCATTGCCGTCTGTCTGGTTGACTCGGTATAAAATTAGTATCTTCAATACATTTCTATGCTCGTATTTAATTAGGAACATGACCACCAAATTTAGTATATTTGGATCTATTTTAGAAATATCCAGAAATATTGTTTTTTCTATACGCCAATTCAGCTTTAAAATACTTGTATAAGGATTCCCAATTTCACTGTTTAGTGTTTTTAGTTTGCACCATGGTTAATGATATTTTACCGACATAGAACAGACAGATCGAAGATGGAACCTGTCTTATTAAATGTAAATTGCATACGGTATGGAGAGTTATAGGGAATTTTTTGTATGGTTAACCATTTAAATTAAGCATATCGCTTCTGGTTCTGCAGATCAGGGATATCATTCGTGCCTGAAAGTGTTGTTAAAATAGTTATATACTTAGTCATATTTTAGGTCTAAGTAAATAACCCTATTTATAGATGAGATCGCATGCTCTATATTTTCGTTTCGTTGGTAAATATCGACCGCTTCTACTATTCCATACAGCTGCTTTTTTAGCGTGATGGTATCGCCGTATTGGATATCCAGATCAACTTTACATTTCAGCGCCCTGTCCCTCATTCATTAATCAAAAATATATTTTGTTGTCCGATGAATATTTAAGTACTTTTAGGATATAATTGCAATGGAGCTTGAGCGTATAAATAAAGAGTGACGGTAGGCCTGTCTCAAGCGCCAGCACGCCATTAGCCGTTGTTGGTGGTATACGGATCTAAATTTTTTGAGTATTTCAAGTTCCTTGTATGGCCTATATCCCCAAGTTTGGCAGCCGTAACACATAATGGAACGCATTACCGCTTGGAACGCTCTATAATTCACTGAGGAAGATATCTCTCTTTTGGCGATTATATTTTGCCAAGTAGCATTCAGTAAACTTTTTGCGTCATCTAGTTTCTTTTCGAGGTGATGGATTCATTTCATATTTGGTACCATAAGTCACTATCTCCATTGACTCACCGTGTAAGAACAATTGTTCCTTCCTGGCTTGGTTTGTCTACTTCTACTTACTTACTTACTTAGATCCTTTAACCCCTCGGGGGGCATAGGGAGTCAACCACGTCTGCGCGCCATCTTGTTCGAAGTTCTGCAACGCGTTTGAGCTACCTCCAACTCATTCCTAAAGAGCTCGATTCCTCCTCAACTGTTCTGCGCCACGTTTGCCTAGGGCGTCCCGCTATTCTGCCTGCCTGGGTGAGCGGATTCCACTGCATGGCGTATTTCGCAATGGAGTTGTTTTCGCGCCGTAAGGTGTGTTCAATCCATTGCCACTTTCTCCTTCGTATAGTAATGCTTATAGGTTCTTGGCCCGTTCTCAGATAAAGTTGTTCGTTGGAGAAGCGGTTCGGCCAAAAAATCCTCAAGATGATTCTTAAGCATTTGTTTACAAAGACTTGCAGCTTGGGTGTGTTAATGGTGTCCACCTTCCAGGTACTGCACCCATAAAGCAGCACTGAATCTACGTTGGAGAGGAACAGTCGCAGCTTGGTTCTTAAGCTGATAACATTGCTTCTCCAGATTTTAGATAGCATTCCGAACGCAGCTTTAGCCTTCCCGATTCTGCTGCACACATCCAGTTCGGTGCCACCGCGATTAGCCGAGACCACACTTCCTAAATAAAGAAAGTTATCAACTTTCTCGACTTCCTGTCCGGCAACGTAAAGTTGAGCGCGGTTTTTAGAAGATGTGCTCAGGGCTTTTGTTTTGGCTGTGTTTAGTTTTAGCCCCACTTTGTTTGCCTCAGCTTCTAGATTTTGGGCCATCAGATGAAGATCCATTATCCGATGTGAAAGTAGACAAACATCGTCAGCGTAATCTAGATGTTTAAGGTAAGATGTCATAGTCCAACGAATTCCATAATTAGCTTCCGTCAATGCTGCACGGAGTACATCGCTGATAACCACCAAGAACAATAGTGGTGACAGTATGCACCCTTGACGTACTCCACTTTGGACTTCAAAATCCTCCGACACCCTACCATTGTGCACGACGTGACACTTACCGCCCTCGTATGTAGCCTTGATAATAGCCATAAGTTTTTCTGGGATGCCTCTCCTGCGCAAGGCCAACCAGATAGCATCTCGATTCAATCTGTCGAAAGCTTTCTCGAAGTCGATAAACATTAAATGTAGCGGAGACCTATACTCAACGCATTGCTCGATAATGATCCGTAAGGTGTTTATGTGGTCGATGCAGGTGGATCCAGCGCGAAAGCCTGCCTGTTCGACATCGAGAGTTGAATCTAAATGTTCTTTAATTCGTTTTAGAAATATTTTAGCTATTATTTTAGCCACGGCTGGAAGAACGCATATACCTCTCCAGTTGCAACAATCCATCAATTTTCCCTTCTTTGGAAGTTTAATGATCATCCCCCTTTTCCACTCCTGTGGAAATTGTTCACTATCCCAAGCTCTCCGTATTAGGGGATGCAGCAAATCTGCCGATGTATTTGGCGCCGCTTGAAATAGCTCGGCAGGGATGCCATCAATACCCACCGCTTTGTTCTTCTTGAGGGACTTGATTGCTGTTATTATTTCGGTTTTACTGGGAGGTACGGTGCGAATTCGGGAATTTGTTGCTTCGAACTGCTCATTCGAATTAAAGATCACACCGCCATCGCCCAAGTGATTTAGCACTGTAGCAAAGTGTTCCCTCCATCTAGTGAGCTGATCCTCATCCGAAATAAGAAGGTTACCGTCTAGACTCTTCACTGGGTGTTGTTTGGAGTTCCGACCACCAATGAGCTCCTTAGTGATGTTGTAAACAGTCCTACTGTCGCACCTACTCGCTGCTTCTTCAGCCCTTGAGGCCAGTGAGTTGACATATTGACGTTTGTCACGTCTCACACTACGCTGCACTTTCTTCTTCTTCGCACGGTATTGGGCTTCAAGCTCGGTTCTCTCTACTACTGAGGCCGCTACAATCCGAACCTCGATTGCTGTACGCTCATCGATCCGTCTCCAGGTGTCTGTAGAAAGCCATGTGCGGTGAGGTTTCTGCTTTTTACCGACATAAGTGCGTGCCCCAGTCGCAAAAGCATTTTTCACAACACTCCAGTGGTCATCCATGTTCTCTTGCAATATGCTGCTGATTACTTCAGCTTCTAAGGCAAGATGGTCCCTGAACTGTTGGCGCACTTGGGGAACCTTGAGCCTGTCGATATTAAACCTGGTGATGTTAAGTAGGTTTGAGCGGTTGCTGTTGACGGATGCAGTATGAAGGCGTTAATGAGCTACCATAAGATGGTGATCTCGTTCTTGTCCGACGTCAGCTCCACGTCTGTTTCGGGCGTCCAGGAGACAATTTCTAAAGCGGCGACTGATCGCAATATGGCCGATCTGGTTGGATGTTCGTTGCCTGTCAGTAGAGACCCGACTGATCTTATGGCAGGTGTTGTGCTTAAACAGCGTACCTCCGATGGCTAGGTGGTTGGTATTGCAGAAGTCTACAAACCGCTCACCGTTGTCATAACGGTCTCCCACGCCGTGAACTCCCATCACGTGCTTAAGCATGGTGTTGTCGCTACCCACTTTGACATTGAGATCTCCCATCACCATTACGATGTCCCCATTAGGCGTTTGGTTGTAGACGGCGCCTAAGTGGCTATAAAAATCATCCTTTTCATCCTCAGTCGCGTCTAGAGTCGGAGCATAACACTGTATGATGGTCATTTTTCTAACTCTACTCTGGAACCTAGCTGTCAATATCCGGTCACTATAGGGTTTCCAGGATATGAGGCGACTGCTGCTGGAGTTAGCATGAGTCCTACGCCGGAGCTCCGTGCACTTCCAGTTGGTTTGCCAGAGTAGAGCATGACAGCGCTTTTTGTTGGGGAGATGTATTCCCCAGCATCGTACCATCTTATCTCGCTCAGCCCTAAGATGTCTATTTCATACCGTGCGAATTCGCGTTCTAATTGGAGGAATCTGGCGTTATAAGGCCCTTCCTTGAGTGAGTCCAGGAGGGTCTTAACGTTCCAGAACCCGATCGTTGTCCATGTTCGATAGCCAAAGGTCGTCAACAAATGATCCGTCCGTATCCGAGGCGTATGTTTCCGTTTCGGAGCAATGATTTTTTTACGGTTGCGGCTCGCTGGGCCACAGACCAACCGACACATATCCTGGTTTTTGGCGCAGGAAGCTCGCCATTCGTCCTCTTCCGTTAGCAATTTCCGAAGAAATTCCCAGATGGCACCACGAGGAGGTGGGAGTAGGGCTTACTCACAGAGCAGCTAGGTTTTCGGCCGCAGTGGCTCCTTCTCGTTACTTAGCGGACCAGCACCTATCGGGAGATGCTGCCCCTACGAGGCCTTTGTTAGTCGTTTGCCACCCAAAATAGATGAGATCGCATATCTATATTTTCGTTTCGTTGGTAAATATCGACCGCTTCTACTATTCCATACAGCTGTTTTTTAGCGTGATGGCATCGCTGTATTGGATATCTAGATCAACTCCACATTTCAACGCCCTGTCCCTCATTCATTAATCTCTACCTTGTTATCAAAAATATATTTTGTTGTCCGATGAATATTTACTCGTAGTACTTTTAGGACATAATTGCAATGGAGCTTGAGCGTATAAATAAAGAGTGACGGTAGGCCTGTCTCAAGCGCCAGCACGTAGTTAGCCGTAGTTGGTGGTATATGGATCTAAATTTTTCGAGTTTTTCAAGTTCCTTGTATGGCCTATATCCCCAAGTTTGGCAGCCGTAACACATAATGGAACGCATTACCGCTTGGAACGCTCTATAGTTCACTGAGGAAGATATCTCTCTTTTGGCGATTATATTTTGCCAAGTAGCATTCAGTAAAGTTTTTGCGTCATCTAGTTTCTTTTCGAGATGATGGATTCATTTCATATTTGGTACCATAAGTATTACAAAGTAGTAAGTATAGAAAGTCACTATATCCATTGACTCACCGTCTAAGAACAATTTTTGTTGGTTTCTGGCTTGGTTTGTCTACTTCGTACTATCATATTTTTTATTTCTCAACGTTGGAAGTGAGGTTCCATGTTTTACAGTATGTATTTAGCTTTGGGGCGATTCTGTTAGCAATACAATATCATCAGCATAGAGGCAGTTTTGATGTTTAAGCGAGCAATTTGAATTTCTGCAGGGAAAGACTTAGTTAAATCATCTATAAATATTATGTATTTTTTTTTTATTATTTGCACGCACTCAAGGAGTTATGAATACCCTTAACATGTTTTTACATAGTGCGGGTATTGGATAGGATAGATAGAGAGAGAGAGAGAGAGAAAGATTTGGTGTAGTGGTTTGAAGCTCAGCTTCAGAGAAACTCTATGGGTGGCGTCCAGATAACTGAGGAGGTTTTGTTATTATTTGTCTTTGTTTCTGATTCACAGTATTTTTTTCGGGATTGCCGATGTCATAGGCAAATGAATCATCCAACAGAGCGAACAATTTTCCCGCCATATGACCAAGCTACTGCCAGTATTATGCCTTCTCAGTAGTGTTCACACAAGCTTTCGCAATTGATCGGATTGACTTAATATATTTCATGAGAAATAAATAAATGTTTGCTGACGTCAGGATTTCAACCATGAACCATTAGCGTGACAATTTACGACTTTACCACTACACCATTGGCACCTCAATGTTGCGCTCAGAAAGCAACCTTTCTTTACCTCAGACGTCATCTTCACCCATCCCGACACAGTTTTTGCATCCCAAACTTAAGGATTTTTAGAACTTTTTTTGACATTCTGTTCATCGACGGTTTGTAAAGCAATGCTCTATGATCTATAGAATCAAACGCGACTCTATAGTCGACAAAGAAAGTGTGTAGTTTTCTATTTTGCCTTAGAAAGTATTAAGCAATCGTGGTAAGGGTGAAAATATAATTTATATCTTATGCCTTCCGAACTTCTTCTAACGATTGCCAAAATAAGTTAAAAGCTGGTTATAACCTGGTTTTTAAAGGTTTGTTTTAACTTTTAAAGTTTTTGAGGCAATAAAATCCTTTCCCTGTCTTCAAGGTTTTTTTTTTTGTATATGACAGGAATTTGGGAGGAATACTTATCGTAAAAGTTTTTCATGCGTTTGTTCTTTTGAAAATATGTATGGTACTTGTACTTTGTTAAAATAAATAAAATTATACTTTGTTACTAATTGAATTATTGACTACAATCCTGAAAATAGACTTTAAAATTTCATAAAAATCATCGGTATCTAAATTGCATCTAAAGTGACATCTATCAGACTCAGTTCACAATATGTCTGTTTTTGGGATGCCGAGGGTACCCAAAATATCAAGAACTGATTTTCTTTATTTTTCGAATCGCCCAAAATCAGGGTAAATTTGACAGTAGGGAACAGTACAAAATAGCATAAACCTTGGGAGCCGAAAAAGTAAAGAAGTAGAACCGATATTAAAAACAAAAATATTCACAATAGCAGTGAAAAGTTGACTTGTTTAAATTTTACCAAATGCGAGACTTAAGAAATTTTTAACAAGAATCAGCTCTAGAGTTGATTTTTCAAATTTGTATTTCTAAGGACCATTGCGAGGAGGAGGAGAGAGTACTTTCTCACTAGAGCACTTCTTTCTGTTCCAGGCGGCAGCGAACGAATTCACTAGACGGAGTCAACGGTGGCGTCTATAGTTCCAATTAGGTTGAACTTAGTGAATACCTTGCGCAAGCTGCTTCGACGTATTCGGATCATAGGTCAGTAAGAAATTTCCAATGTTGGTCAGGACCTTGGAATAGAGATGGTGGCAGAGGAGCCCTTAATGGGCAAACGGCAGCGCTCATACTCCCATAGTGGACTACTGCCCCTCGTCCTAGGGGAATAATTAAGGAACTGGCCCTCCAGGTTGGGAGTTGTTTCGTCGGGGTAACTACTCTACCACGTAAAAAATCTATGGTTCCGAAACAACCAAAAGCCTCGGATAAGGATGACTCAACTAATGACGACCCCAGCAAACGAAATAAGGAAATACTTGAGAGCGTCGAATTTTCCATGAGACAAGTCCACTTTCGCACTCGTACAGTTGCAGGAGTACTCAAAGTTCTCAACATACACAAAGCCGCTGGTCCAAATGGTATCTCCCCCATAGTTCTGAAGAGGTGTTCTTCCGCGCTGGCAAAACCTCTGCGTAAGCTTTTCTGTCTGTCCTACTCTTCTGGGCTCTTTCCGAGAAAATGGAAAACAGCATTTGTCCAGCCCGTCCCTAAAAAAAGGCGAATCTTCTTCCCCTTCCAATTACCGACCCATTGCACTAACGTCCCTTCTTTCCAAGGTCATGGAAACGCTGATAAATCGTCAGCTTATGAAATATCTTGACTCACGAAAACTCCTCAATGACCGGCAGTATGGTTTTCGTAGCAACAGGTCCACTGGTGATTTGATGGCATATCTCACCGAGAAGTGGAATCAATCTCTTCATCACTTCGGCGAAACAAAGATGGTTGCGCTCGATATTTCTAAGGCATTTGACAGAGTTTGGCATCAGGCCCTTTTGTCGAAAATGCGTGCATATGGCATCGATGAGTCTCTTCTTCAATGGATTAGAAATTGCCTTTCGGACCGTTCAATCCAATTGTCTTGGACGGCTTCAAGTCTGCAATTCACCATATAAATGCTGGTGTTCCCCAAGGCTCCGTTTTGTCTCCGACTCTCTTTCTCATTTTTATAAATAACCTCTTGTGTGCTACTTCTCATCCAATCCATTCCTTCGCTAATGATAGTACCCTCAGTTTTTCATATTCATTCCCTAACTCACGTCCCTGCTCTTCGGCCGTAGAAGAGGAACGACAACGTATGTTAAACACATTAAATTCCGACCTGGACAGCATAGCCAAATGGGGTTCAATCAATAGAGTGGAATTTAATGTATCCAAAACTCAATGCTGTCTTCTCTCTCTCAAGCGAAACCAAAACCCTCAACCATTATCCATGAATGGTACTTGTATCGCTGAATCCGAAAGACTTGCCATTCTCGGTATGTGCATCAATAACTGTCTTCGATGGAACGATCACATATTCGAAGTCGCCAAAAATGCTGCAAGATATCTAGGATTCCTTAAGCGGTGCAAAAAATATTTTACCCCGTCTGATCTGGCCTCCATCTATAAGGCATTCATCCGCCCAAAGCTGAAATATAACGCCCACATCTGGTCTGGTGCACCCAAGACCGTTCTGCACATTCTAGATAGGGTACAGAACCGCGCGTTAAGACTAATAGATGATAGAGACATTGTAAACTCAATAGTCTCCCTTGAACTTCGTAGAAATGTCTCATGTCTTTCCCTTTTTTATCGCTTCTTTTACAAAAAATGCTCCAGCGAAATAGCCAGCTGCATTCCTCCTCTTCAAAACTTCACCCGCAATACGAGTCATGCTTCGAATGCACATCAGTTCACCCTCAAGCCCAACTTCGGACGTACTGTCAAATATAGGCATTCGTTTATAAGCCGAACAACACGTTTGTGGAACGATCTACCAGCCTCTGTGTTTCCTCAACATTACAACCTACAAACATTTAAAGCCAACGCACCCAACCGCCCGTGCCCTGAGAACCAGTATAAGGGTATTAATAATCCCTTTGGCACGCGCAAATTATAAAAAAAGGACAACGACCTACACCGACGAATTGGACAGAACGTCACAGTGGGCAGCTATAACTTCGAGGTAGTAAGGGACTTTGTCTACCTTGGCTGTGCTATAAACTCGAATAACAACATCAGCGCAGAAATCAAGCGAAGAATAACTCTTGCCAATCGCTGTTTTTTTGGGCTTATAAGGCAATTCAACAGTAAAGCCCTATATCGAACAACTAAAGAGACTCTGTATAAGACCCTGATCATCCCAGTCCTGCTTTACGGCGCTGAAACATGGACTTTATTAAAAGAGGATGAAGATATCCTTGGTCGCTTCGAGAGAAGCTGGCAATTAGCTAAAGACCGAGCTAAATGGAGAGGCTTGTTGGTTGAGACCCAGGTTCACCCCGAACTGTAGCGCCACCTAAGCAAGTAAGCAATGACGACGGGAACCTGCGTTCTCCTCCTGCATTGTTGTTCAGTATGTTACGATATATGTATGCAGGTATAACCCAAGTTCTAGTTTCCTAATTAAAAGAGTGCATCCAGAAGTCAAAGTTTTTCAAGCTGCCACAGAAGGTAGCCTGGCACCCTTCTGGACCGGATGAAAGGACACCTATGCTCAACTCCTGATGCAGGTTTCCGCTTGACATCCTTTTGTCGTAATCAAATAAACACTCTGTGGATCATTAGTATAGATCTACGTTTCACCTGCTACTTACTCGTATCGACAGTTTGAAACGCGATTTTATCTTAAAGATTGAGTTCCTTTAAAAGATCTTTCCACAGGACAGAATGGATCCCATAACTAACATATCTACCGCCCTTAACCTCATTCCCAAGTACAAGTAACGAAAAAGGTGTTCGCTCTTTGATAGAAGATTGAATAATTAATGCCTGACTTGCACACTTCCGATTACGAAAAATTGCATCATGGTCTGTATAAATGGGAAATTAAATTGCACCACCAATCAAGGGTTGACAAAAAGGACAAAAAGGAGGGGAAAAAACAGTTATTAAGCTGGCATGTGCTCAACTGCCTTTCGTAATCATATAATAAGCAGTGCAATTCTTGAATGCAAGCAATGAACACCTCCTGTCACAAGGCATCCTCCATGGACAATACACATATCGACAGGTAGAGTGTGGTAAGAAGGACGACGCACAAAAGAAGTGCAAATACCTTGCGGCTCAAATTGAGGGGAACCCTCCACGTTCTGCCACAACCACTGGTCAGTGGGCATTTGTGGCTCTTGTCCTGCGTTTCCTTTGTAATCATAATAACTACGTATTAAGAAATAAAGATCAGTGCCTTGTGCAATCAGTACACACTCAGCGACACTTGAGAGAGAGACTGCACCGCACCAGCAGCAGCAGCGTGCTGCAAGCATGCAACAGGGGTATGCATCAGGAATTACCGCAACCAAGTTGCATTTTAACAGTAAACAAGAAAATTGCATCGCCACTCAAAGTGCATTTCAGAATTCAAAAGGGTGGACGAATCCGCGGTGCTGCAGATTGCAAGGGTTTTTTTTCGTATAGACATCTGTTGGATGGCTTTTTTGGTTAGTTCCCGGGCGTAAGAAGTATACCAACTCGGTTCTCCTGTCAAATGGTTTAATCGCGTGCCGCTGCATTAAGCATGTCATAAAGAGGATCACTTTTGGGAATGAATAAAAAAAGAAGGATGGAATTATTGGGTGCATCACTGAATTGTAGTGTACATATGTAGAGCTGACAGATTATCTGAATGGATGTGATTGTGGACAAAGGTTTTACGAGTATTGTAAGACTGCTACGCGCGTATCATTAGATAGTGGCGCCTTGTATCAATCCCTTATTATCTGTTATTAATGATTATGCAGGTGATGGTGGATAATCACCTGCAAAAAGCTGCCAAAATTGGATTTGCTTTTACAACAATAACAATACATTCCCTATCTGATGCACAGCAGCCTTCCATCCTCATCGATTTCGGGGGTTTATCAGCTTCCATCATCAGTTGATCTTTCAAACGAAGGTTCGGTATTCCTCTTCTTTTGGAACCTGGGGTCTGCGATTTTAACATCCTTTTAGCCATTCATCCATTCGTATTTGAATCAGTGCAGTCGTCGAGCCTTTGTCTTTTGAACTATACCCACATCTTGCTACAGTCCACTCTTTTTCTAAAATGACTGCAATATCCACGAATTTTTTATTTTTTATTTTTTCCGATGGTAGGTGAAAAATCGTCCATAGACACCATGAGAATAGCAAGCGCGTGCTCATAGTAGTGTCAGATTCTTACGACTAAAAAAACACCACCCTTCGATATAAATTTGTTAGATATCGCAACTAAGTAATAACTTATCAAGCAGTTTTTCCATCACGAAATAAAACCGTTTGGCAGGTTACTTTCCACTGAAAGATCCTGCATATTCCGCAATCTAGACGCGGTTAATCATTATCTCGCCAAGTCAAAAGGTTTCGTCCTTTGTAGTCGGCGCAATAAATTGCTCTCATCCAAAAAAAAAATTTCGCGAAGCTTCTAGTTTCAGCTTCAACTGTCGGAGTTCCGAGATCCCTGTGGATATCATCGTTTCTACTATACCGCGGTGCTTGGACAATCTCTCTTAGCACTTTATTTTGAAAAGCTTGTAAAATATTTGCATTCGTTTTCTTTGTACAACCCCAAAGTTGTATACCGTAGGTCCACACCGTCTTTAGCACTTGCTTGTATAAAAGCAGTTTGTTCTCAGTACTGAGCTGAGAATATTTTCCGAGTAACCAGTACATTTCTTTACATTTGATTTCGAGTTCTTTACGTTTCATTTCCACGTGCGAATTCCATTTCAGCTTTGCGTCGAGTGTCATTCCCAGGAATTTGGCCTCGTTTGCAAAAGGTATTTGGGCCGAGCTTAGGAAAATTGGCAAGTTATTAGTTTTCTTGTAAGTGAAATTCACATGAACAGATTTAGATTCGTTGAGGGCGATCCGCCAGTCCCTTGTCCATTCATTTACATTATTCAGTGGGTTTTGCAGTTTTGCAGTCGTTTCTTCGATTGTTGTGCCTACTGCTAGGATAGCGATGTCATCGGCAAATGTAGCAAGGAGAGTGCCATCTTCGTTCGGTATATCACCAGTATATAGCAAATAGAGAAGCGGCCCAAGAACGCTTCCTTGCGGTACGCCGGCCGAAATTTCTTTGAGCTCGGAGTATTCGACCCCATGTCTAACACGAAAGATTCTATTCCCGAGATATGATTCTAGAATATCGTGTAAGCATAGAAGGAGAACTTGTCGTAGTTTGCATTTCAAGCCATCATGCCACACCTGATCAAAGGCTTGCGCGATGTCAAGAAATACGCTTGGGCAAATATTTTTTTCTTCAAGTGCTTTCTCGATTACGTCAGTAATTCTATACACCTGGTCAATCGTCGAATGCTTCTGAGCCCAAACTGGTGGTCATTTTTTTTTTTTTAATTATTTTGGCGCAACAGCTCTTTAAAGTGCCAGGGCCTAGCTTCTCGCAACCACTCATGTTGCGTGCGTTATATTTTTTCACACGAATGGAAGGGACCTGCAGTTTAATGCCGAATCCGAACGGCGATTTGAGAAGCTTTTTCGTGACAACAATACTTTCGGATGTTTGTCAGACGCTCGCGAGAGGTGGGACCGTGAAAAAACTTTTTGGTGTTTTCTGGGATTCGAACTTGGAACCTCATGCGTAGTGATCCGACACACTAACCACTTACGCCACGGCGCCCACAAAAACTGGTGGTCAGGGATAAGATTATTTTCTTCTATAACCGGTTGAAGACGCCTTAATAATATCCTTTCGAAAATTTTCGATATGATTGGAAGAAGCGAAATTGGTCTATACGATTTTACATCATTTGGCGGTTTTCCTGGTTTTAAAACCATTATGACTTCCGCAACTTTCCATTGGCTCGGCACGTGTTTTAATCTGAGTGCAGCATTTACAATATGGGGAAGCTTAATCAATGCTTTTCTAGGTAAAACTTTGAGAATTTCTCCGGTAATCAAATCATAACCAGGAGATTTCTTAGGTTTTAGATTCTCGATCTCATGTTTGAGTTCCCTTAGCGTTGAACTTGTGAGTGTTAAATCGTCAGATGGTAAATCCAGCCTATTGAGGTTGTCGTAAACCACGGTTTAAAGGTTTCTTCCAGGTGGGTCGCAAAGACGTCCGCTTTTTCTTTATCTTCCCTCGCCAATTCATTTTGATTTAATTTGATTGGCGGCGCGGGGACTTTGGGCCTTTTGGTGCCTTTTACAGCTTCCTTAGTGAATAATTGGAATCTTTTTTCGCTGTTAAACTTTCAAGGTAAGAGCCTATTGCACGATTCTTAAAATCATTAATAGTATTGTTCAACAAATTACACAGACGATTCAAGTGTGCTTTATGCTTCGGAGCACGACTCTGTTGCCATTTTTTACGCGCCTTTCTTTTTTCCTTGACCAATTCTTATATTTCCGGAGGATATCGTAAACCGTATCTGACCGACTTTTTCTTTGGATTGGGCGAATTATTCCAAGAGGCGAGCTGTACGATCTCAAAGAAGCGATCAACTTCAACCTCAAGTTCATAGGGTGTCGTAAGTGGACCGTTCAGTTCAACATTCATTCATTTTCAATGGCCCGCTAATCCTTCATGAGGGTCGCGGGAGTAGGATGCTCAGGTGGACTCTTCATCCTTCTCGATCCTCCGCCATTGACTCCAATTCATCAAGAGGAATCCCTAAACGGCTCCAGGAGAAATGTCGGACTTGATCCAACCATCTATTTCTAGGCCTTGCGTGAAATCGCCTACCTGATGGCACAGCAACCATGGCGCGTCTTGGAAGCCGGTCTGGGGGCATACGCACAACGTGACCAAACCATCGAAGCATAGATCGTTCCGTTCGGAGAAGTAGCTGCTCACCATTGAGCGCCTCGCGTACTCTGGTGTTGCGCACTCGATCCCTACGAGTTATTCCAACAACACCGCGAAGGAACCTCATTTCGGCAGCTTGTATCCGCGATCTTATTCCTTCGGTCACTACCCAAATTTCATGACCATAGGTGAGAGTTGGAACATACACCAAGTTAAAAACCGATAGCTTGGCTTGAATACTAAGTTCGGCCTTCCTTATAACAGATTGGCCAAGCTCTCTCAAAATTGATCCAGCCTGACCAATTCTGCAGGATAACTCGGCATTGCTCCTCCCATCACTCGTGAATAAAACCCCGAGGTACTTAAACTTCTCCACCTGCTTCAGTGGGACTCCACTAACATGCAGAGTGCACTGAATGGGTTTTTTGGAAACGACCATTACTTCCGATTTGTTCACGTTGATCTTCATTCCAGCATCATCACAAACGGATACAAAACTTCCGAGTGCGCGCTGAAGTTCGGTTTGAGAGGACCCAAGGATGACCAAATCATCCGCAAAGAGCAGATGACTAATCCTTAGGTCTCCCACTTTGAAACATTCCCCGCCACAGCTGCGCTGTAACATCCAATCCATATATACAATGAAGAGTCGAGGTGACAAAACGCACCCCTGGCGGAGTCCAACGTCCACAGTGAAAGGTACTGATTTAACACCGTTTATCCGAACACAGCTTCTACAGTTTGTATATAAAGACTGAATCGCCCTTAACAGGGAACCAGCAATCCCATACTCCTGCAGAACACTCCAGAGTTTGCTTCGAGGAACCCTATCATATGCTTTTTCCAAATCCACAAAACAAGTGTATACAGGTTTGACATATTCCCAGGCCTTCTCAAGAACCATTCTGAGAGTGAACAACTGGTCGGTTGTGCTTCTACCGGGACGAAAACCGCACTGCTCATCCCCCAAACTGTCCTCAACCACAGCTCTGGAACGCGTTTCTAGCACCTTAGCGAAGACTTTTCCAGGGAGACTTAAAAGAGATATACCCCTATAGTTGGCGAAATCTCTTTTGTCCCCTTTTTTAAAAAGAGGAACTATCACCCCCATTTGTCAATCACCAGGTGTTTCACCGCATTCCCAGGCCACTTTAATGACACGCGAGAGCCATTGAACTCCCTCTTTACCTAAAGCCTTGAGCATTTCTGCCCGAATTTCATCCACACCAGCAGATTTGCCAACTTTTAGCGCTTTGATCGCCAGAGTTACTTCCTCTACCGTAGGACTAATTTCCGCCCAACTCTCGACCATAGATCTGTCATCTTCGGTGCCCTGTTCAGGATCGAGCAATTGCTCCATCTGCGTAAGATTTCCTCCTCATTGGAAAGAAGTCTACCGTCTTTGGATTTGACTCCTTCAACGATATTCAACTTTTTTCCTCTGAGTCGGCGGACGGTCTGCCAGAACATCTTATTTGCAGATCTGTGGTCACGTTCCAATTTTTCGCCAAACTCCTTCCAAGACTGTTCTTTCGCTGTTTTCACAGCTAATTTGCAAGCTCTTTGCGCCTCAGTGTACCGATTTCGAGAATCGGAGTTCCCCAAGTGAATCCACACCTTAAAGGCTCTCTTCTTCTCTCTGATGGCTTCTTGAACTCCGGGCGTTTTAAACCAAGCAGTTCTTTTCTCACCACCAGCCGCCACACCAAGCCGCTTCACTCCACAAACATCTCCCGCAGAGGCAATAACCGCTGTTGAAAACAGTTGCCATTCTTCCTTTACATTTGATGGAACGGTTGAAATTCGTTCAAACCTCTCAGATATTTGCCGCGCAAATGCCTCCCGTATCTCATCGTCCTGTAACCTCTCCCATCGTATGCGTGTAATCATCCTTGGTTTACGCTTTGGTAGGGGAGGCACTCTCTCGCTAAGATACAATTTGCACAGCACTAAGTGATGATCAGTTGACAGTTTGGCCCCTCAATACGCGAACATCACAAACCATTCTCTTCAGACACGATGGTACCACAAAGAAATCGATCAGCGACTTCTGCTGAAGACTCTGACGGTACCACGTGTATTTGTGAATGTCTTTGTGCGGAAAGATAGTGTTCATGATGGATAAGCCATTTTCACAACAAAAATCCAACAACCTCTCTCCGTTCGCGTTTTGATCAGGATCACCGTTCCTCCCAATCACACTCCCCCATGTCATAACATCTACACCCACATGAGCATTGAAGTCATTCATCAGGACAAAAGAATCCATATCTGCAACCTTTTCAAGGGCAACATCAACTTCATCTAAGAAAGCTGCGTACTCTGACTGAATGTTCGGTGCATACACCTGCACCAATGCCAGAGTTGATCTTTCAAGCTTGAGCTTTAAGATCGCAACTCTCCCTCCACTCCACTGGTATCCACTACAATACTCTGTCCGTCAACCTCGGACTTGTGAGTATCCCCACTCCCGCCCGAGCAGACATTGAGGGTGCGACTCCTGACAGGAAGAGCTTCCACCCACCCGAAAGGTCCACAGTTTTAGCACCTCTCTGCTTTGTTGAAGAGACGCCAACTATATCTAGTCGACCTTTAACAGCCTCCCCAACAAGCTCAAGATCCTTCCCTGTGAGCGATGAGACGTTCCATGTGCCTATCCTAAGTCGATGCCGTTGTCGAATCTCAGAGAGTCCATCTGTGCCCCTATCGGTGCACAGCGCGCTCACCCCTTGACCCCCGTAATGGTTCGCGAGACCATTGACAGGAAGCTCGTAGCCATTTCGGGTTTGACCCGGCCGGCTGCCGAGCGGGACAAGCCGACCACCAGACGCTCGCATCCTGACACCTTTCAGGCCTGGCTCCAAAGGATGCCCTGGCTTACCAGGTTTAGCAATATCCGAGGCCGGTCGTCTTCTTCTTGTTATCATGGGGTGTGCGCTTTGTTAGCCGTGACTGGATTGTATGGATGGGAATAACTATTTAAGTTACCCATCCGCACATCCCAGTCACGTTGCCCGCCCCCCACCACGAGGAGGTCAGCTGCCAGGGGGGCAGTTCAACATTATCTTCAATTTCGTTCCTAAAGCCTTCCCAGTTAGTTGTTCGACCAGTTAATTTCGCTGGCTCTAGGTTATAGACTAGTTTTTCGCTGATTGTTAAAATAACCGGGGAATGATCAGACAACAGATCAAGACAGATTTCCCTTATAATTAGCACATGTTGCAGAGGTTTGATTGTTTACTCCGCAAACTTGCGAGGGGTGATTTCCGGCGCATTTCACACATCGCGATTCTTTTCGGCAATACTTTTGCGTATGATTGAATCCTTAGCATCGTTTGCACTGAGGTATCAACCTTGTATTCTTGCGCATGGGTTCGATTTTGAATACGACATTCAGAATTGTTCTTATTTCGTAAATCTTATCTAAACTCTCAGCTTTATCAAAAGTTAACATAAAAGGAGGAAGCCCGCGCTTTACCGTCGTTTCCTCGCCTTGCAATTTTTGTTTTTTGTTCTTCAAATCATGAACAACATCTTCCTTTAAGCATGCGGCATGAAGTACTCTAGCTACGACTCGTATCGGTCTTTCAGATTTATTTTCGTAAGTATACCACTGAATTTTTTTAGTATTCAGTTTATTAGATACTAAGCGGTAACTGTCTGAGTCCTTTACGTTTACTTTCCATTTGTTGTTGTTGAGCGATGTTACTTCAAAATCGGATAGCAACAGAGGTTTGAGAATAGAATGCAGTTTATTGTAGTCTGCAATTCCGATTACGTTTATTGGTGGCGGTAGTCGTACCTTAGATCGTGGATTTTCTTCGGTACATGTGCTTATTTTGTCACGCTCTTCGTTATCTTCTCGCTTATTTTGCATGTTTTCTTGCCTCGCCACCATTTCGGGCGAGAATCAGCTTTTCGTTTTTTAACTGGTCGTTTTTTTAGAATCCAGTTGGTTTCCCGACTTAGTTCTTCTTCATCCGTTTGATAATCATTGTTATCGAGGACGTTTGAACTCACAGCAGACTCATTCCGAGGCTTCGGTGTATCCTTAAAGGCTTTATTTTCTGCTTTAAGTACATCTAATTCTTTTCTCAGTTCCTCGCAGAGAAGTTCCATTTTACTTAGCCGGTCCGAAGTTCCATATTTTCGTCCATAAGGCTTTGAATTTTCGCTGAAGTCCGTTGATCGTGCGCCGACACTATGGATGTCGCCGGACTTCTAGTTCCGCACGTTTTTATGGTAGATCTTGATGGTGGAGATCTAACTACCCTAGAACCTTTTTTAAAAGGGTCAGATGAACGCAATAAATGGCTCTCCCCAGAATCCGTAGAGCCGACCTCCGAAGAGGGTGGATTTTCCAGTGTACCTGTACTGTCATCTGGGGTATTTAAATCTTTTGTTTTGTTCATTGCATATTTTGTATACGCCATACTCGGTATACGGAGGGTGGATTTTAGTCGCCTCTTACGACAGGCATTTGTTTTGAAAAACCCAGAACCTACTGTACTTTAGAGATCTCTGTTCAACATTCAGCACCGTATAACGTAACTGGCCGAGTGATGGGTATGAGGAGCTTATGGATCATTTCGTGATTTTTATGGCGCACATACATATATATGTAATCGCTTGAGCAAGCCACCGCTCGAACTGTGGATAGATTTATAGATTTCAAATCGAATACTTTTTAAATGACGCAAAAACACGAATATGTCCAAGGAATGTGCCTACTGAAGAGAACATCACCTCTGTAAACGACAGTGTGCAAGGTTATCCAAATTTATTGATGCGTTGTCGGTCGCGGAAATCGGTGCTTTGTCCATCCATTACGTGACGTGGAAAATTTTGAGCAAAGATCTTGGCCTACGCCCGTACAAGATCCAGCTGGTACAGGACTTAAGGTCATGAGATCATCATTAGTGTCGTTTGTTCGCTGATTGGATAGGCACAACCATCCAACGACGGAAGTGGCAGTGGATTGGTCACACGTTCCGAAAAGTGAGAGTTCCATAGCTAAATATGCTATGCAATGCAACCCTTTAACCCAGGATCGCAGAATACCTGGCGGTCCGAGGAGAACGTGGCGCAGAACAGTCAAGAAGGAGACACGGCATTTGGGGACAGCTGAACTGAGACACATTGCCAGAAACCGTACACGATACGGTATAGTAAATTCCTTAGGACGCACAAGGAGATACTGAACATAAGTAAAGTAAGTTAGTGTTTCTTCAAAAATGAGGCCCTAGCTTGCGTTACGGTCAATGTGGATAGTTACCGGATAATGATAAATAATTTTTTCCTTGAAAATATGGATGACATTGATCCGGACGAGATATGGCCATCAAGTACTACACAACAACTTATTGAAATCACAATTTGGCGATAAGTTGATTTCGAGTAATAAAAATAAATAAATATAAATATTTGGCGCAACAGCTCTTTAGGTGATAGCGCCTAGCTTCTCGCAACCACTCATGTTGTGTGCGTTATATTTTTCACACGAATGGAAGGGACCTACAGTTTAGTGCCGAATCCGAACGGCGATTTGAGAAGCCTTTTCGAGACAGCAATACTCTCGGATGCTTGTCAGACGCTCGCGAGAGGTGGGACCGTGAAAAAACTTTTTGGTGTTTTCTGGGATTCGAACTTGGAACCTCATGCGTAGTGATCCGACACACTAACCACTTACGCCACGGCGCCCACATGATTTCGAGTAATGGTCCTTTTAATTGGCCCCCAGGA
Organism: Brachypalpus laphriformis; assembly: GCA_945910035.1. Lineage (NCBI taxonomy): Eukaryota > Metazoa > Arthropoda > Insecta > Diptera > Syrphidae > Brachypalpus > Brachypalpus laphriformis. Next base: position 109,483,747 of record OX246753.1, on the reverse strand, counting down.
TCGTAGAATTTGACACCTCTCGATTATTTGCTTTGGAGCTACGTGAAATCACTGAATTATGCTGATAAGCCCATCAATAATTGACGCCTTGGAAGCCAACATTGTTTGTGTTATTCGTAACATACAGCCAGCATTGCTCGAAAAAAATTACCCAAAATTAGACGCGCAGTTTTGTCGCCAAAAACAGGCGCGGTGGCAATATGCCCGAAATTATTTTCAAATATTAATGACATGAATAAAAAAAAGATTTTTGATTAAAAAAACATCCTTTATAATAGTTTTACCATTCATAAGGCAGTACGTATGTACACATACTTACATATATATGGTATATCTATGTTCCTACATTGCTTCCAAGCTTATCCAACTTTTTTTTTTACTAATTTAAATAAATTTAAATAACATTCTCTCTTCTCATTTCTCTCCATAGGATACGTCCTTCTAGCTCGATCCAGATGCAGATTCGCATCAATGAATATTTGGCTCAGAAGCATTCACCCGAAATTAAATCATCAGCGTTTTCTCGGAAGCTACATCACTTTGTCTTGAGTTATCGACTCTATAAAATGAGATTTTTGCCGATTACTTAGCTACGGTATAGGTGCCGCCATAAGCTCCATAAACAACAGCAGAAGACAAGAATGAAACAACAAAACAAAAGATACAAAAATGATCACTCACCTTACTTCTATGGAATTCCGTTGAAAAGAGTGCAAGTCGTCTTGCGATCCGAAAATCAGGATCAACCGACAAAGAAGGGATTAATAGCGGTTTTGGCATTAACTGTTTCAACCAGTGATGGTAAAAGCTGATGTATGTATATTTTAAATCAAAGCAAAAAAACAAAATACCTAACTGGGTTTTGAATAAGGTCAAGTTGAGTATTTTTTTTTTTGCGTGACAGGTATTGGAATGTTGTGTACTTCGTATGCAAACAACATTTTCTTGACACTTTAAGCAGCGATAATATGGGAATAGTATTATACACAAATATGTTTCCAGGTGCAGGATCTTGTAGTTCGTCAACACCTTCCTGTAAGAGCTGAAACGATTAGCAGCTCAGTTCAACCACGCATAGACAGATAATGAAAATCAGTAATAACTACCAACCGCGAGCACAAATAATTGGTATGCCCTACAGCCTCCCCATTAACATTCCAAATATTCCCCAAAGCAAAGTTGTGCTCTAACCGCCACCTTGGGTAATAGTGGTCAAAACAGTATTTTTGTCAATTATTAAAAAAAAAAAACACATTTTACGAAAAATGACTAAGCAGGGAATTCTATGGTAACTCATAGGTACGAGTACTGTATTACATTTCAATAGGAGAAGTTATTTTGTGAATAACACCGAACCACTTCTTAATGGGGCATGAGATAACTTTTGTTACATTTGGCAACATAGTACTCGTATAATGATGGCGAAGAATTCTCGAACCTGACTGACATACAAAATTGGCTAGTTAAAAACATAAAATAAAATAGAATGACATGATAATTATAATCCGTAATCATAAATCTTAGTAAGCTATAAATATATTTTCACTTATGCATCGATAGCTATCTGTATTTGTGTACTGGAGAGGAAAATAGACGTCAAAGCAATACACAAGATCAACACCTCCTGGATAGCCAGAGGCGAATGTGGTCATATCTCGCAGCTCATGACCAATTCTGAATGAAAAAAGGACCAAAAGCCATTTATCCGATAGGTGCAGTGGTCGCCAGACTGGGCATCAATTCACCTTATTACTGCAGGAGCTGCCATGATACAGAAAAAGTTGAAACTATCAAACACTTGCTGTGTGATTGTCCCAATCTTCAAACTCATTGCTTCCCCTATATGGGAAACAGACTTTTTGAGGAACTGTAGGATTTGGCGTAGGTCCCGCTCGGGAACATGAGATGTTTCGTAAAGAGTACAGGTTGCTTTGATTAAAGAAATCAATCGAAAGGCAATCAGATTATAGATGTTACCCCAATTTGTAGGGAATCACAATGGACTAAAACACCCCCGTGCAAGCACCTTCTAAGGTGCACATCCCTCATACTATACGATACCAAGCCATCAATTAAAATCAAGGATAATTCAGGTTTTTTTTTTTTTTTTCCTCTTGTACAACCCATGCCCGCGTGGCAACGACAATGCGACCTGAAAGATCTATTGTATCGGAGGGTTGGAGTTAACCTAACAGACGTACTACCTCTCTTATGAAAATGAGTATGTCTCTAGTAGTGGAGCATTTCAGTTCCACTGAAGTGAGTACCTCCTTGTGGAAAATACGTTTCCTTAACCAGTGTAGTGCCGGGCATTCACAAAGAATGTGTTCGGAGGTTTCATCCTCCTCTAGGCATAGCCGACAGTCCTTCTCTTGGCACAGGTTCAACTTGTTAAGGTGGTATCTAAGGCCGCAATGGCCAGTTAGAAAGCTCACTAGCTTCCTAATGCTTTCCCTATCTAAGTTAATGATTTCCTTATAGGAATAAGGCTTGATTAAATGTTTGGATTGTCTTAAACCTGGCCCATTAGTCCAGTGATCTAGACGAAGTTTGTTCTCCTATTCGTTAATCAACGCTGTAGCTGTTGTCCAGTTGACGCTACAATAAGGTTCGGGACCTATAAACGGACCTGAGCCGGCCCTAGCAAGCTCATCTGCAGATTGGTTGCCCACAATTCCCTGGTGTCCAGGGATCCAGCCGAGCATTACTCTGTTGTGTTTGGCAATATCTTGTAAAGCATCGTAGCAGCATTTTACAGTTATGGAGTCCATTGGTTGGTAACTCACGTTACTTTAGGAATGTATTTTCGAAATACAAAGGCCGAACGGACAATTTTACCAATTCTTTCTGACAAGATTCGTTCATATACACGATGTGGATTCGCATCTGGCTAAGCAGATATGAAGATAAAGCTGATAATGTATTGAAGGATTTAGTAAGAGAAGTAGAAACGTTTTCGGCGTAACACAGAAAGTGCGCAAATTTGTTGTATTGTTGAAGTGAAACTTCTTTAGCGAGACTAGTGAATCGGAATGACCTCGACACAAGAACCAAACATAAAACGATCAACCACGCTCGTCCGATCACTGAAATTAAGCAGCGTCGAGCGCAGTTAGTACTTAGATGGAGACCGCTTGGGAAGACATTGTAAGTTGATGTACCATACATACTTTCCCCAAATTTTACAATAGCTATTGATAGAGTACATCACACTTTACATTTACTTACTTAGGTGGCGCTACAGTTCGGGGTGAACCTGGGCCTCAACCAACAAGCTCGGTCTTTAGCTAATTGCCTCCAGTTGCGCACTCCAAGTTGGTCGAGGTCCCCTTGAACTTGTGCGCGCCACCTACGGCGATGATTCCCTCTACTGCGTCGTCCCTCGGGGTTAGATTCGAAGACTCTGCGGGCCGGAGCGTTGGTGTCAATTCGCTCTACATGTCCTAGCCATCTCAGACGTCCAATACGCAGTTTTTTGACTAGGTCGATGTCGCTGTACAGCTCGTATAGTTCGTGATTAAATCTTCTTCTCCAAAACCCGTCAACGCAAACGGGACCGAAAATCTTACGAAGAATTTTTCTCTCGAAGCGACCAAGGATATCTTCATCCTCTTTTAATAAAGTCCATGTTTCAGCGCCGTAAAGCAGGACTGGGATGATCAGGGTCTTATACAGAGTCTCCTTAGTAGTTCGAGATAGGGCTTTTCAAGAGTTATTCTTCGCTTGATTTCTGCGCTGATGTCGTTCTCGGAGTTCATAGCAGAGCCAAGGTAGACAAAGTCCCTTGATACTCGTACCTCGAAGTTATAGCTGCCCACTGTGACGTTTTGTCCAATTCGTCTGTGTTGGCTTTCCCTTCTTGTTGACAGCATATACTTGGTTTTGCCCTCGTTTATCGCTAAACCCATTTTGACCGCTTCCGCCTCAATGCTTGCAAACACAGCCCGCTGACGATAATGTCTATATCGTCGGAGTATGCAAGTAGTTGTACAGCCTTGTAATAGATTGTGCCTCCGATGTTGACTTGTGAGTTCCGCACAATCCGTTCAAGTACAATATTAAAGAAGTCACATGACAGCGCGTCACCTTGTCTAAAACCTTTTTTGACATCAAAGGTCTCGGTAAGGTCATTACCGACCTTGATGGAGCAGCGAGCGTTCTCCATCGTCATCCTGCACAGACGGACAAGTTTGGCAGGGATGTCAAAACTAGACATAGCTCTATAAAGCTCTTCTCTATAGATGCTGTCATCTATAGAGAAATCGATAAAGAGGTGGTGAGTATTGATTTGGAATTCTTGGGTTTTCTCCAGGATCTACCGAAGTGGGAAGATTTGATGGATGGTGGACTTTCCTGGTCTGAAACCGCACTGATAGGGTCCAATCAGGATGTTGATAAAAGGTTTCAGGCGTTCACACAATATCGCAGAAAAGATCTTGTATGCGATGTTGAGGAGACTGATGCCTCTATAATTGGCGCAGTTGAGGGGGTCTCCTTTCTTGTGGATCGGGCAAACGATGCTGAGATTCCATTCATCAGGCATACACTCGTCTGACCAAATATTAGAAATGAGTTGGTGTATGCACTCTACCAATTCATCCCCAGCTGCCTTGAAAAGTTCGGCCGGTAAGCCGTCAGGTCCAGCAGCCTTGTTGGATTTTAGCTTGGATATTGCTATCCTCACTTCGTTTTGGTCAGGTGGACGGAAATTTTGACTATCATCGTCCATGTTGAATGGTTCATTCTGCCTGACAGCGGGATGTTGGTCTTCGTCGCCGTTATACAGTCTGCAGAAGTAGTTTTTCCATATTCTCAGCACCGACTGTGATTCTACTACGAGGTTTCGATTTTCATCTCTACAGGTTTCTGTACGGGTATTGCTCCCCTGACACGTTCTTTTTACCTTTTGGTAAAACTTCCGTACATTGTTCCTGGAGTATAAACTCTCGATATTCTCAAACGCGCGCTTCTCATGCTCTTTCTTCTTCTTTTGGAGAAGCCGATGTTCTTCCCGTCTCTTTTGCTCGTAGAGCTCACGAGCAGCTCTCGTCTTCCTCTGCAGCGCCCCTTTGTATGCCTCTCGTTTTGCTGCATGCACTCGCCGGCATTCTTCGTCAAACCAGGGGTTTCTCGGTGGTGGGCGAGCGAGACCCAGCACATCAGTCGCGGCGTTTCTGATGGCATGTTGGCAGCGTTGCCACTGGTCTTCGGCACTTGATGCTGGCGGCATAGGGGTGATTGAGAGATTTCGGGATACGCGTTCAGCGAAGAGTCTGGCGGTCTCTTGCGATTGTAGCTTTTCGACGTTAAATTTTCTCACAGTGATTCTTCTTTGTTGCTCAGATATCGATATCCGCATTCGTACCTTGGCTACAACAAGGTAATGATCCGAGTCTATGTTGGCCGCTTGCAAGGTCCGGACATCCAGAATACTGAAGGCATGTCTTGCGTCGATCGCAATATGATCAATTTGGTTGATCGTTACATGATCATTAGACCGCCATGTCTGCTTATGAATATCGAGATGAGGAAACCATGTGCTTGCTATGGTGACATTTAGCTCCACAGCGTATTTTGGCGTATTTAGGACATTGCTCGTATGTTTTGTCGAGGAGCTCGTAGAAACACTCTTTGGTGGCAGGGTCCTTTTCTTCCGTGGGGGCATGAACACATATTAGGCTTATGTTAGCGAATTTAGCCTTGATCCGGATAGTCATAATACGCTCGCTAACGTGTCGGAAGCTTAAGACTTCTTGCCTAAGTCTGCCGCGTATGACAAATCCGCATCCGAATAAGCGTTGCCTGTTGCCTCTGTAGCAATCACCGTAGTAGATGTCACAGTTTTTCATTCTCTTTTTGCCCGGCCCATCCCATCGCACTTCCTGGATGGCGGTAATATCTGCTTTATAGCAGTCTAGGGCCTCTGCTAGTTGTTCGGCTGCACGTGGTCTGTAAAGGGACAGAACATTCCACGTACAGATCCGAAGGCCGTTGTCCTTATTTCGTTTGCTGTGGTCGTCATTAGTTGAGTCATCCTTATCCGAGGCTTTTGGTTGTTTCGGAACCATGAGTTTTTTTTACGTGGTAGGGAAGTTACCCCGACGGCACAACCCCCAACCTGGAGGGCCAGTTCCTTAATTATTCCCCTAAGACAGGGGCCGGGTACACCGGTGCCAGTAGTCCACTACGGGAGTATGAGCGCTGCCGTTGGCCCATTAAGGGCTCCTCCGCCACCATCTCTATTCCAATGTCCTGACCAACATTGTAAATTCCTTACCGACCTGTGATCCGAATACGTCGAAGCAGCTCGCGCAAGGTATTCACTAAGTTCAACCTAACTGGAACTATAGACGCCACCGTTGACTCCATCTAGGGAATTCGCCCGCTGCCGCCTGGAACAGGAAGAAGTGCTCTAGTGCAAAAGCGCTCTTCCCCCCCTCTCTCATCTGCTGCCACCAAGAATTCGCCAAACGGGGTTGGTTACCCATTTCTTGAATTAAGGTACTAGGCCCCCGGCTGTCACCGCGTGGAGGTTGAGAGTAGGAGTTGGTAGGCCTCAACTGAGTGGAAACGCTTGTGTTTTCATATGATCGCATGTTAGTGGCACTAACAGCCAACCTTCAATTGTTGGCCCATTGGAAATAGGTTGCCGACTTATGCCTGTACTACAGATACTTCGATGGAAGATGTTCCGATAAACTCAATGGAAAAATCCCTAGAGAAATGACATTTGAACATCCTACCAGGCATACCCACCACCTCAGCTTTCACCTTTCCTTTGGTTACAGTACAAGCAAACTGTGTATCTCACTGCCTGGACTAATATTTCCAGGAACCTTCAATCTATGTCTATTCATGGACAGGATCAACAGATATCTTCAGACATATCGGGGTGTTGTTGCAGCGCAATAGAGACGATAAAAGAAACCCCCACGGACGGAACAGTGCAAATGCAATGAAATGGGAAGGCTATGTCCCTTGGACATTAGGCTCAGATCGTAGCCTAACCGAACGAGGAAGAAGAAAAAGACTTCGAGGTAGGGAAGAAATGTGTTATGAAGGTGCCTTAAGTGATAGCATTCATTTAATTTTTCGATCAAGGAGTAAAGAAGTTCCTTGAACTACTTTCTAGGTGATGCGATGGCTTTGCTAAAAGGGTCAAATTATATCCGTCGGATTCAGAAATATACATATGTATTTGTGTATGGTATAGAACAACAGAAACATTTACCACATATCTTCAGGACGAATATGCTTCTCGATCCCCAATAAAGATAATCCTTCATGGTCATCATGCACAGTGAACCATGCAGCTCAACCGGTGTCAACATACTCGTACATACGTATACATACGTATAACCACAGTCTGTCTCAAATAATAATCAAATGTTGGCACACGTCATATACCCGGTGTGCATCCTTGGCTTATTCGATTCAAAATATAACATTAAACAACCAAACTCCTTCTTCAATTTAATATAATTAAAAAAAGAACTCGAAAACAAACACCAGGCACAGATGTTTCGCAGGATCTCGAACCAAAGGATTAGCCCATCACGATGAATCGTGCTATCAAAACCGACCACAGTGCGCGCACACACATCCGTCTTTTCTCCTCGCGCGCCGGTCGCCGCTGTAAAGGTGCAATTTTTGTGGTTGATTTCACATCTGAACCCACGCTCACATCTTCAATACTTTGCCGAAATGCCTTAAAGAGAACACACAGAAAAAAAAACAAACAAGAAACGAAATCAGCCTTAGGTGCCTCCTTGCATTGTCGATTCTAAATGGAATCGCAACCATGACGCCAAACTTATCTCTCTCTCTGTGTGCTTTGCACACCCCCATAGCAATAATACACCATCCCATTCCCGATCCCGAATAGCAATTATTGTCCTGCCGCTTCGTGCGGACTGTATAATGGGCTAAGCCCCGTTTTCCTTGCTTAATTCTACGACAAGCGACGGTCAATACCCTTTGGTTATCCTTGGCCGTTGTACATATTGTGCCAAACAAAAGTATAAAAGAAAAATTTGTTGCACCTTTAACATCAACATTATCGAACGTTGCAAAATTTTTCGGGACTCGGACTCGGTTAGTGTTGCGTAGTCCTGGATGTGGTTCTCATTATTTTCAAATGTCCTGCATGGTCTAGGTCGAATTTCTTTCGTTACCCCTCGACCATCACATTGCAACTATGTCCCCTTTCCTCGGCTAATCCGCACCGATAGCTGTCTTCTAAAATATTTTTCTCTTTGCATCCACGAATTTAGAAGAAGGACGAACGAAGGACGAAGAAATAAAAGAAAACTTTCAAGAAGAGCATGACTGTACTGTCGTATATTTTTCGGTGGTTCCTGTTTTGTTTTTTTTTTTTTATGACGGTTCCTTGGGATGAACTTTGTTGCTCCTGCTGCTGTTTGCTGCGCTGCCATCCATCGTGTTCGCATTCTCTGGAAACAGGGACAGGTGCAGCGGCAGCAACAAAAATTTGGCTTCGGTGCGTTTTTTTTTTTTTTTTGTAATTGGACAACTGTTTCGAGATTCTGTTCGATAAACAGTGTTTCGTTATGTGTATTGTGTATTGTTTATTTTTATATTTTTATTTTTATTATTATTTTTTTTTTTGTTTTAGTGGCTTATTTTTGGGTAATTCTGTTTTATTTTTGGTGTTCCTTTTGGTAGTTTTTGGCAATGCAACGGTGGAGGATTACGAGTGCTTATAGCGTGCGTTGACTCTGAAGTAAGGGTTGCAAAAATTCGTAGGACTGTTTGAGCTGAAGGATGTCTGACATAATATTTTGTTTTGTTTTGTTTTTGGCTTGAAGAGAATGAAATTAGGTTTATTTTGGCCTGTTGCAGTCCGCAAAATATGTGCTACCATATGGAAATGATTGAGGATTTCTTGGGTGTTCGATTTCTAATTCTTCTTTTTAAGATCTGAGAGGTAAATTTCATCATCTTCGATTTGTTCTCGTTTACCTTCACTCTAAGATCATCACAGACGGTTACAAATCTTTCGAGTGCGTTTTGAAGTTTGGTTTGGGAGATTCTAAGGATGACCAAATAATCCCCGAAGAACAGATGATTATTCCTTAAGTCTACCAATTTGAAACATTCTCGACCACGTCTGCGCTTTAACATCCAGTCCTTACATATAATGAAGGAGAGTGGTAACAAAGTGCACATCTGGTGGAGTCCAACACCCATAGTGAAAGATATTGACATCGACATTTATCCGAATACAGCTTCTGCAATTTTTATATGAGGATCGAATGGCCTTTAGAAGGGAACTATCAATCTCATACTCCAGTATAACCCTTGAGAAACCCAAATTTAAAGAAAATATCTTAAATCAAAAAAATGTGTAACAATTTTCATACAAATTTCAAGATTAGTCTTAAGATGATAAGCTTTTAAATCAATAAAACTCGACCAGGTTACTCCAAAACCTACACAACCTTGAAACTAGCCTTAATGATAAAATCATAGGTAAGGTTAAATTGGAGCTTAGCTGAAGCGACATAGCTCGCATAAGCCTTAGCTTTATCAGTTAACGAGAGCACGCTCCCCGGACTTGCTCAACCTACCGTCTAATAGGAATCTGTCAAACGAGGAGATTGATAGATATCTAAAACAAATGGACGAGACAATAAAACGAACGATGGACAGTACGATACCTAGGTATCAACACACTGACAACGTGGACATATACCGCAATGCAATGATTGACGCACTGCACGAACATGAAAGTAGACTACTGCCGAGATTAAAAACCTTGTACAGACAGTTTACTGACAGACAGAATTAGGAGGAGGTTAGGACGCTGAAGTCGTTGATTAAAAACCTCTCGCAATTAATTAAAGAATATTACAAACTTTCTGTAAATTTGCACTGGGACAGGAAAATTCGGGCTGTTAAGTCCAACAACCCTAGTATGTTTCCGCAAATAAACAAGATATTTCGGAGGAATAATCAAAACGATCTTCCGCATCTTAAAATCCCCCGAACTACGAACAATGTACGAATACTAGTGATAGCAGGTATAGATCCAAATAACGCAGTTGAGGATGACAACTTCTTTGTGATCGAAGATCCGCAGGGGAAGGTAGAAGCTATATGAGCGACTTTCCAGGACGTGTATAAGGTGAATGATAGTGTTTGCCCGAACCACGACCTGGAAAATCGGGTTCTTGTGCACAACTTCTACCTTCGAAATGACATGGAGCACTGGCGATCTGAGAACACTGGTTTCACCGTGTTCAATGAAAGAAATATGGCAAACAATGCCATCGCCGATGAAAGGGTACATCCCCCGTTCATTTCGAAGGCAGAGCTCCAAGCGATCTTCCAATCACTGAGAAAAAAGAAATCCGTGGGAATCGATGGTATACCCAACATGGTGCTTAGACATCTTCCTCCAGAAGCGGTGAACATTTACACCATCCTGTTTAATAATGCAATGAATAATGCCCATTATCCAGCACATTGGAAAACATCGGTGGTGCAGCCCATTCCAAAAAAAAATAAACATAGTTTCAATCCGAGGAATCTCCGGTCGATTAGTCTACTTCCGAACATCAGCAAGGTATTGGAAAAAGTGATCCATAGAGCCCTGACTAAGTGGGTTGAGGACATGCACATACTTCCGGATAATCAACTGGGTTTTAAGGCGGGGCATGATACCATACATGCCGCGTCTAAACTGGTATCGGATATCCAATGGAACAAAAGCAAGAAGCAATGCCCGGGTGCCTGCCTGGTTGACTTAGAGAAGGCCTTCGATACCGTATGGTTAGAGGGACTCTTCTATAAGCTGAGCAGGCTGGGCATAAGTAAACCACTGCTGTACATACTTTATGACATGCTCACCAGTAAGAAGTTCATTGTGAAGAATGGCAATGTGACGTCTGCTGGAACTTTTGAAGTAAAAAATGGTCTGCAACAGGGAGCGGTTAATTCGCCGATCCTTTTCAATATTTACCCGAGCGATCTCATAGGTTCACTTCACCATGCCATAGCGCACGCAGACGATTTGGTCGCGTACAGATCAGGGCCTAAGATTGAGGTAATTGCAATACTCTTGCAGCGTGACTTCGATATGATCAAGAGATACTGTGACGACTGGAAGTTGAAGATTAACTTTGAAGTCGGCGACCATCCTATTCAGAACGCCGTTGTCTGGGGCCTCTTGGGAAAAATTGGCGAAAGTTCTCCATCGTGGGACAGCACGGACAGCCACTTGCGAGTCGAAGTGTAGTCAGATACCTTGGGGTCTGGCTAGATCAATATCTATATTTTAACAAACATATAGATGCTGCTCTAGCCAGAGCCAAAGTTGCTTTCGCCCTTACAAAGAGACTGTTTTATAGCAGCCAACTCGATGCAGGGGTGAAGGTAATCTAATACATAGCCCTCATTCAGCCTATGCTCGCATATGGATGTCCCGTGTGGTTCAAGGTGGGGCCAAGCTTGTTGGAAAAGATGCGGGTGTTTGAGAGGGGTTGCCTTCGTTTGTACAGAACACCAGAGTCTGAGTACATAAAATTCTATCGTAATGACATCCTGTACAACAGGGCGAATCTGATCAGAGTGAATAATTTCTTGATCAAGATGATTCGAAGGCACATTGCAAGAGCAAGGACTTCGATGAATAGCCTGATCTTAGGGGCTTATTACCCCAACAATCTCTATCACGAGAGTGTGCGCCTTAACAGCTTTATCCCTCCAGAAGCGTTCTTATATCGCGATCAAAGAGGTCTTTTCCAGGATAAGTTAGCGGTGCCGCTAATCTTCCACGTTTCCAGAACAGCTGTAGATAGGCGACTCAACTAAGACCGAGACGCCGCACAGAGTAGTGAAGAGCGTCTCCGGTTCAGTAGAGCGGTTTCAGTCCCCGACATTAAAGATGTCAGTAGGCAGCATGGCCAATTTCGGTGGCTTATTGAAGAAGAGGAAACGCCGTCGTCGTTTCCCCCTAATCCGGATTAGCCTGTAAATGAGGAAGAGCAGGTCATCTAGCCATGGCCGGCTTACATAGTTTTAAAGTAATCTTAAGTTTGTCTAATATACATAAAAAAAATAGCACAGCACTTGGCTAAAAAAAAAAAAAAAAATCAAGCACAGCACTTGGCTTAAAGAGTGTATTTAATTACACTTCGTAGTTAAGTCACCTTAAGTTTATTTTTTAAGGTAGTTTATAAGTTTTATTAAATAGTTTTCTTAAAAAAATAACAAGTCCGTTTACTAAGTTTTTTTTATACAATAAACATTTTTCTTAGTTCTTAGTTTGTTAATTAGTTAAGTTACAATAAATAAATTTAGTAAGGTTACGTCGAAAGACATAGCTTAAGAGTTAAGTTTAGCTTAGAGCGCCCGCATGGGGCCAGTGAGTTAGAATAAAATAATTAAGTTAATTAAGCTAGGTTTAAGCGTTTTTGTTAGCATGTAAGATATAATGAATTGAACTAATGAAATGCATTATAAATGAAAAAAAAAAAACCCTTAGCTTTATCCTGAAAAGAGATAAAAGAAGAAAAACAAAAAGTAATATAGAAGACGTTAGTGTAGCTAGTGTAGGGGTAGTGGGGGGGAGAGTGGGGGAGAATTGCGCCACTGGTATAAAATAGGATGGGTGCGTTTGCCAGATCGTGCAATTCTCCGTAAGAGGTGCTCCCAATAAGAGTCCAGCGATATTGGCTTAGTCTAGGACATTAGTACTGAAAGTGAAAAATATCTTCTTTCACCTCGGGGTCTTCACAGCCTCAACTGGCTTAGACACTATTAATAATGCACATCAGTTGTTACGGATATGAGTGGTTTATTAAACTCTTTATTTTGTTTTTTGCTAATTCTTGGCCACAAGACCCTGGTTATGTTACAGGTTTGAATGTGTTCCCACATTGTGATGTGTTCCGCTTTTTAATATAGTCAGGAATTTTCGCGCTATTTTCGTTTCTATATACGTCATTGGAACATGTGCTCTTATGTCTGCTAGTGATGCCCGACAGCGGAATAATATACATAAGTGCTTCCAGCGAAGTCACTATGACCTAGCACCTAAATAAATTGAGCATTATTCTGCCTGCTCAAAGCCATCAGTTCTGTGCGACAGGGTTCAACTATTTTTTAGCTTACCTGTATAATTTCCAAATACCCTCGCCCTTTGTGCAGCTTTCAGAATAGTTAAGTGCTTGAAAGACACTACACGCATCTGGAAGTCAAATGGATATGAAGAAGTTTAGTTTCCCTGAGTAGACCCACGCTCCAGTGCCCTGTTAAATTTCCGATCTATCCGTGTAAATTACAACCTTCGAGTTTGAGGCTACGACACTTAACTCCCATTTTTCCCTTTCGGGGATTTGGCATCAGCATAAGCATAATTTCTGGACCCGCGCTGGGTGCGGTCTTAAGTGCAGCGGCAGGTTGCTCTTTGTTACCAGCATGCAGTTGTTGAATTTCTTGATTGCACCCACTATCGGTAGCGCAAAGTTTGGGATATATCTCTTATTAGCCAGAAGGACTAGTTTAGTTTTAGTTGGCTTTAACCCGACACCCCAAGAGGTTGCCCACTTCCTTAAATCATTTCTATACTTCGCAGAATTTCTCTGATAGTGGAGGAGCCATATGGCCAAAAGCCATAAGGGCTACGAGGAAGTCATAATTTGTATAGTCTGATCTTAGAATCCTCCCTAGATTAGCACTTGTCTTATGTGGGTCACCACGTAAATTACCGGTGAGTAGATGGGTGAATCCAATAAAATATGCAGGTCGACTTTACAGTAGGACGAAAGCGGATCGTAGAAAGCGAACAAGTCGTGATATAAATATTTATAATAAATCCTGATGCTCTACTGATCAGTAAATAATACTGGGTTGATATTTGCAGCTTTCAACCAGCCAGCATTGATTCAAGTCAATTCTTTGTTGGTGCGTGTACAGACATCCTGAATACCACAGAATTCTTAACACAATTGAAAGAAACTGCTAGAACCTTTAGGGATCAAGTGACTTTTAACGCACCACAAAGGACAATGCCAACAGCGTCAAATACAAGTGACCAGCAGTTCATCTTGGGCGCCGTGGCGTAAGTGGTTAGTGTGTCGGATCACTACGCATGAGGTTCCAAGTTCGAATCCCAGAAAACACCAAAAAGGTTTTTTCACGGTCCCACCTCTCGCGAGCGTCTGACAAACATCCGAGAGTACTGTTGTCTCGAAAAAGCTTCTCAAATCGCCGTTCGGATTCAGCACTAAACTGTAGGTCCCTTCCATTCTTGTGAAAAATATAACGCACACAACATGATTGGTTGCGAGAAGCTAGGCCCTGGCACTTAAAAGAGCTGTCGCGCCAAATATTTATTTTATTTTAGCAGCTCATCAACTCCATCTCAAATGTCCTGGTTTGTTGAAGAATACAAACTAACGAAACGGTGTTGCATAGTGAGACGAGAAGAGAAGCAACATTTCTTTTCCGAGAGAAAATGAAGGGACCTGAGAAGCGCTCGACTGAGGCAATAGCAGCAACCAGCGCCATCTAACCGACTAAAGTGAAGTGTAAATAGTCTAATTGATAATTTATTCTGTTGGTAGAAGCATGCACCAACTCCTTTGTAAAATATGATCAGACGAAAGTGTGCCAGTATGTTTCGAAGCTTTAAAACTGCATTCTAAAACTTTTGAGCTCAGCTTTGTAGCGCAAGCCAGACGATTTACTAAGATTAGGTTAGGCTATGTTAGAGTGGCAGACTGCAGGCCAGACAAGACCCATTATGGTACCAAATTGATCCTCAGGGAGAGCTACTCTGGAACCAGTTGGAGCTTGTTCTGAAGCGCTGGAGGCTGCCGATGCTAACGTTAGCTAGCTCGGCTAATTTGTCGAAGCGGTAGGCTCCTGAGTGTAGTCTTTTTCTAGCGGAGAGGACCTGCTACGTACAAAGAAGGTGAAGTATGGCTTCCTCCTCCTCGTCCATGCAACTTCTGCAGAAATCATTTGCTAACCTGATGGCATGCCTACAGATGATGCATTACATCTACTGTAGTTGCGATGAGCGACCTTGTCAGCCTGATAAGGCAGTTGGAGCGTTTCTGATTCAGCTTAAGTCAGATCTCTCTAGTATTGAAGCACGTAGTGTTGCTAGCCCACCTGCGATTAGCTGCGCTAGTCGTGTTGAGCTTAGGTAGTAGTTTCACTTTAGCGAAAGCATGCCGAGATTCGTCTTGTTCCACGAAATCGATAGACAAGTGCCTGCTTGGCGAGTTCGTCGACCGAGCCGTTTCCTGGAATGTCCCTTTGCCTTGGCACCCAAATTAGGTGAATGTTGAATTGTTTGGCCATCTCGTTAAGAGACCAGCGACAATTTAGGGCTGTTTTTGAGTTGAAGGTAACGTATTCCAGTAACTGACTATCAGTAAAGATAGTAATATCTCGCATGGATATCACATTGTACTTCAGCCATGACAAGGTTTCTTCAATTGCCATGATCTCCACCTGGAAGAAGCTACAGTGATTAGGGAGGCGAAAGAGATATTAATGTTTAGTTCCTGGGAGAAAGTTTTTTTTTTTTTAAGAGGTGTGTGGCCACGCCCAAATGGCGTGTGGGCACTGCGACCAAGGAGATCTATTGTGCCATAGCCCACTTTTAGGGCAGCAGTACTTCTACTCTCCTTATGAAAGCTATAATTACGGCTGCGGAGGAGTTCCTTAGATCTGATCCTGGGAGAAGATACCTCCCCCCACTCTGTGTAAAAGCAAAAAAAACCAGACAAGATCTAACAAACTTAAAGTAATTGAAAAGTGCTTCATACCATCACCACTGCTCCTGCTCATTCTACCAATGCATTTAAATTACAAATTGTACATTGTGTCCGTATATTGGCTGATACATATTATTGGGTTTTTCTTTAGCTTCTGGCTATAGAGGATCAGTCGGTGGATACTTATCCTTTAATAATCACAAAACGAATGCAAGGATTTCATGGAATTATTGTGTGCGATGCATTTATGCAAATGTGTTTATAAAATATGCAACGACACACAAAACTATAATTGAATTCGTGCAAATGCCGAAAGTTAATTAGAAACTCGTTGGCGCAAGGATCAAAAGGTACCATGATAAAAATTACACTTCTTTCTTACATTTTGTGCAGGCTTGTGTAGTATTTGGCACACGGCCTGCATGCGAAAGGTGCACATTTCGTTTGAAAGAAAGTTGTATGTTATGCGTGTCCCACATTGTGCTGGACAAAATATACAAGAAAGTTTACCGTTTCTTTAAGAAATTGTATGGCTATGAATATAGGCGTAGATGCACGGTCTTAGAGTGTGTAGATTGCATAATTTAATTGAACTTAGTAATAAAATACTACACTCTTGTGATCGAAGAAGAAAGAGTATTATTAGAGCTTTCCGGAGACTGTAATAGACTGCAGACACGATCTGCAGGTGATCGCGGTTCGACGATCATGATCACCGAGAGTGATAGTGGAATCTACATATGTGTATAGTTCCTGTCGATGATAGTGGTAAAAGTAATTCTTGCCTGTTAACCAAAAATGTTGCTTACGAATACAGATCAGCGTTTCTTAATTTTATTGATTTAGCTAGAGCCTAATTCCACCAAATAGGCCGCGACCAAGACCATCAGTTAACACGAGATCAGATCCAGACTGGGGAATGCCTTCCTAAGATTAACAGAGTGAGCCAGGCTAATATAGGTACCCTACACTGGGCAACTGGACATCTAGGAATAAGAAATAAAGGGGAACCCCCTTTTTTTGGGCCTGAACCACTGAATAGTTTAGGACCGCTTAAAATACGAGAAGAACTGAGAGGAGAAGAAGAGAGCAAATGGGTCAAGCGTTGGAATGACATCCCCCAACGAGACAGGCCGAAGAACTTCTGGGAACATAAATAAAAAAAGAAATACGATCTGCATAAGAATTAGCAAAAATCGACTTCGCATTCCGCCAGACACATTATGTCTGTCATTATGTCTGCGGACTCAAAGGTTATCTTCATAAGCTGGATATGAATAGAATCGACAGTGCAGATTGTGCAGGGACTTCGAAGATACACCAGCTCACCCTGCTATGGAATGCGGGAAATTAATTCACAAAAGAAGGCACCTACAGAGAGTCTATCTTTTATCAGAGATAGATCTACTTTCGCTTAATGGACTCCAAATACCTCGGTTGTCAATGTGCACAAAATCTCATCGTATCTCATCGACTAATTCGTAATCTAATTCATCTAAGTCATAGATTGACAACTTTTTGATTGTTTTGTCAGTTCACCCTAAACTTTAAAAAATTCTTTGATAAACGAGACGATAGTATTGGAGTTACCAGAAGCAGCGTTAAGGCGATGAAGTCTATTTCAAGCAGCAATCGTCGTAATCGTCATCGAAGGAACATCTGTCCAGTGATTTTAAGGTGCGCATGCTTCTTGTTGAAAACATCGACATGGACCATTACCCAGTTTGAACGAATGGAGGAGATTTGAATGGAGATGTCGGGAAATCAAACGAAGAAAATGAAGACTGCCATGGAGGACTAGGATATGGCACCAGGAACCTTCCTGGTGAAGACATCCTAAGCATGTGCAAATCACACGGTCTTATCGTGTTTAATACCATGTTCATCAAACAAAGCCGACACCTGATCACGTACACAGTGGTGGAGATGAAACTCAGATTGACTACCATTTGGTAGGCAGTTTCATGAAGCCTCGGGTAAAAGATTGCAAAGTGATCCTGGGAGAGGCAATCGCTCGGCAACACCGTCTCCTGCTAACAGAAATTTTTATGAAAACACCAAAGAAAAGCAAACAAACAAGGGTCTCTGAGAAAATCAAGTGGTACAATCTGGACAAAGAAAAAGGCGAGGCTTTTGTTTTCGTAATGAAAAATGACCTCTTTCACACCATCAACGGAGCTGAGGATGAAGAGTGCAGAGCACAAAATATGTGGGATTCCCTACAGCGAACTTGCTTAAATAAGGCCAAATCACTGCTAGGAGCTTCAAAAGGCCACCATCAACACGCCAAAGAAACATGGTGGTGGAGTGATGAAGCTAAGAAAGTGATAAATGAGAAGAAAGCGGCTTTCAAAGCTTGGTCAAAGTGCCCCAATCAATGGAGGGAAAGTTACCTTCTCCCTGTATACAAAGGGAAGGGTGATACGCGAAACTGTGATAGCTACCCTTCGATCAAGCTGATGTCACACACCATGAAGATCGTTGAGCGGGTATTAGGTGGCCGACTACGAAAAATAAAACGGCTATCTGATGATCAGTGCGGGTTTGTCTCAGGTAAATCAACCACAGATGCAATCCAAAGTATAAGGATCATAATGGAAAAACATCGTGATTCCTTAAGGGATTTGCATATTGTATTGGTTGACTTTGAAAAGGCATTCGACAGACAACCACGAGATTTGATATGGGTGGCGCTAAGACATCGAGGGGTTCCAGAAACCTATGTACAGATGATCATGGACATGTGCGAAGGAGCAAAGACAAGAGTAAGATGCCCAGCTGGAGTAACCGAAGAGTTCCCAATCAAAGTCGGGGTGCACCAGGGAAGCGTCTTAAGTCCTTTGCTCTTTATTACAGTCCTTGATTATCTGCTTGAAGGTAAAGTGACGGACCCCAAGGTACATAAGTTATTCTTTGCTGACGATGGAGCCATCATAAGTGAGGATCCTCCATCCCTGCAACGAGCACTTGATGTGTGGGTGGGCGCTCTGGAGGGAAATGGGTATCGCATTAGTTCAAAAAAGACAGAGTACTTGTGCTGCCCGTTCTCTGATCCCCTGAGGCCTATTCCAGACATTTATTTGAATGGAACAGTGCTTCCCAAGTGCGAAAAGTTCAAATATCTGGGATCTATGATCAAAAGCAAAGCAACTTGTTATGTCGACATCAATCATCGCGTAAGCGTAGGGTGGATGAAGTGGCGAGAAAATTCCGCTATCTTCTGTGACAGAAAAATGCCACCTAAGTTGAAAGGAAGGCTCTATAAAGCAGTTGTGCGTCCAGCACAATGTTGGACGATGTACAAAACGTATGAAAGTATATTAACGGCAGCTGAGGCGAAGATGCTTCGCATGACATTAGGAGTGACAAAGCTTGATCGAATAAGAAGTTCGAAGATCCGTGGAAGCTAACACATCAAGGAAACCATCGTCCAAAAAATAGAGCGCGACCGGCTCAGCTGGTATTGCCACTTTCAAAGAAGAGATCATTTGAACCCTGTTAAAAAGGCAATATCAATGCACGTTCCAAAGACATTGCGATGTAGGAAAGGCAGGCCTATAAACGCCTGGATCAGACAAATGCGACGACATCGGCATTTCATTGGCCTCAGTAACCGAGTGATCCAAAATCGGCAAGCCTGCCGATATTTTCTGAGGTCAAATAGGCGAACCCCACAGGCGGATCAGTAGAAATGCAGTGAAGTGGGAGGGTTGTTATCCCTTGTTTTCGAATCCTAACCTCGCTGATAAAAGGAAGAAGAAGAATAACATTGTTTCGTTTATGCAGCAATATTGGCTCTGCTTTAGCAACGGAGTTCAACGACGAGTCATAGTTCTGCAAGCGAACTATCAGGTTGTTCTTGGTATTCACATGAGGATGCCAATATCGAAAGTCCAGAATCATTACCTAAATTAATAAGAAGGCAAAGACCTTTAAGTACAGAAGGTACAGAATAAAAAATAGACAGGCAGTCTAAAAGTCTCCAACTTGAAAAAGATTAGGAGCGAGATCGAAGTAACTGCAGCCAGCCCTAAATTATTGTATTCAAATCCACTGGTTCACATGGAATGAGATCTAAACTAGGCATTTCTCTATTGACATTGCTACCTGAATGTATATATATTTGGCGCAACAGCTCATTAAGTGCCTAGGCCTAGCTTCTCGCAACCACTTGTGTTGCTTGCGTTATTTTTCCCGCGAATGGAAGGGCAGGTGTATGTATGTATGTTTTGTGCCGTATGCGAAGGACATTTTTTGTTTTTGAGAAGCTTTCTCGTGACAACAATACTCTCGAATGTTTGTCAAGCAATCGCGAAAGACAAATCCGTGAAAAAACATTTGGGTGTTTTCTGGGATTCGAACATGGAACCTCACGCACAGTGGGCCGCTAACCACTGCGCAACGGGGCAACCTGAGTACTGTTGCTTCTATTGCAGCCTTCTGCACCTGACTCTGTAGGTAACTTTTGAATACCTTAAGTATGCAGATTTGTAAAAGTTCTCTAGCTGTGTCTAAAAAAAATTGCCGAGAGTGTGGAGTTTCCGAAAATTAAATGCCTGGGATGTACGATAATGTTTTAAATATGAAAGATGACGGATACTACAGAACTCTACTTCTCTATAGGTGTATGGGTAAAATATTCTATAAACCGAAACGAGCTAAAGGCTTAGTATCTATTGTCCAAGGGCTCTCTTCTTCTGTAATGATAGTTCTGTCCTGTTGACATTGAATTTAGGAAAGTTTAGGAGTTTATGGGGGTTATTTGCGTCTCATTCTTGAAAAGAAACTTAGCTGGAAACCCGATATCCTAGAATGCGCTAAGAAAGCCACTACAGCTTTATACTACTGTAAAGGAGGAAAATAAATTCGACCACAGCCACGAAATACATGCAGGGGACCTGCATTGCGATTGATCGGGAAACTACTGACTGCCCAAAACTTGGCTTGGGCCAGTAGCGCAACAATCAAGTTCGTGATGAAGTGCTTACTTTACCTCCTAGTGGTGGTCCCCGGGCAACTATACGTATAAACCCTTATACGTATAGGCCAAAATTGTAAGTGCGGGTTGTCTAGGGCCTTGATTCTAGGCTAGGTAACGTGGGCCAGCAACCTGTGTTACTGAAACCAGCTCGCTACTGAAACCGACACTATGCCTCGGATAAGGACTGATCACATGTTGACGACTTTTGGCTATTGTACCCGGACAAAGATAGGTTTCTGGAATGTAAAGACGCTCCTCGACTCGGGAAGAGAAGGTCCTTACAATGCCAGATTCCTCCAACTGGAAAAGGAATTCATGCGATATAAACTGGACATTTTGGGGGTAAGTGAAGTAAGATGGTTAGAAGCGGGCGAGTACCAGTCTCCAACGCGTAACACTGTACTACTCTATTCTGGAAGACCATCCGGAAGTCCGCGGGAATATGGAGTCGGACTACTGCTAACAACAACAGCACGCAAGGGCCTGATTTCCTGGCAGCCTCATGGTAATAGGATTTTGACGGCCAGATTCCGGACTAGAGTACGACGCGTCACCATCATACAGTGTTACGCCCCAACGAATAGTTCGTCTGAGGACGAAAAGGAGAGCTTCTACAATCTCTTAAGCGCCGTCTTCAACACAACACCAAATGGAGACATTGTCATAGTGATGGGGGATTTGAATGCCAAGGTAGGCAGCGACAACGAAGGGCTCAAGCATGTAATCGGGAAGCATGGACTAGGCAACCGCAATGACAACGGCGAAAGGTTTGTGGATTTCTGCAATGCCAACCGCCTTGTGATAGGTGGCACCATGTTTGAGCACAAGACCTGCCACAAAGTCAGCTGGGTTTCCAATGACAGGCAAGCAACCTCCAACCAAATTGACCATTTTGCTATCAGCCGCCGCTTTAGAAGTAGTCTCCTGGACGTCCGAAACAGACGAGGGGCAGATGTGGGGATAGTACGTGATCACCATCTTATGATAGCTACTCTCCAACTACGCACTGCTGCAGTTCGAAGATCCCACGACAACACAAGAATGCCCAGGTTCAACATCGATAGACTTAGTGATCCCTCAGTGCGCCAACAATTAAGGGAGCACTTTTCGCAAGGTGTGGAAGCAATCAGCAGCTCAATGCCCGCAACCATCCAAGACCATTGGTGTGCTGTGAAAAATGTTTTTACATCTGGTGCTGAAAGAATTGTCGGTCGATCGCAGGGAAGACATAGGGCGTGGCTTTCCGAGGATACCTGGAGACGGATTGACGAACGAAAACAGCTAAAAGCTCGCGTTGCAGCTACCCCAGCAGCAGGGAGAAGAGAGCTAGAGTCCCTATATCGCATGAAGATGAGAGAAGTTCAGCGTAGCG
Source organism: Brachypalpus laphriformis (assembly GCA_945910035.1). Classification (NCBI taxonomy): domain Eukaryota; kingdom Metazoa; phylum Arthropoda; class Insecta; order Diptera; family Syrphidae; genus Brachypalpus; species Brachypalpus laphriformis. Next base: position 109,461,639 of record OX246753.1, on the reverse strand, counting down.
TACGACGTGACAAGCGCAACTACATCAACGCGCTGGCTACAGAAGCAGAAGAAGCTGCACGGAGGTGCGACAGCAGGACTGTCTACAGAATCACGAAAGAGCTGACAGGTGGTCGCAGCTCCAGCCAATACCTAGTGAAAAGCCTAGACGGCTCCTTGCTCATTTCGGATGAGGACCAGCTCAAGAGATGGAAAGAGCATTTTGCTACGGTTTTGAACCGTGTATTCGCTAGCGATATGCTCCCAAATCAGACTGAGATGCCCGAGGTGAGAAGTTCCCGAATACGCACCACCACTCCCAGTAAAGATGAGATCATTACCGCGATCAAGGCACTCAAAACCAACAAGGCGGTAGGACTTGACGGTATTCCAGCAGAGCTCTTACGAGCAACGCCAACAACATCGGCTGAGCTTCTGCTTCCACTTATATATAGAGCTTGGGAAGCTGAGAGCTTTCCTAACGAGTGGAAAAAGGGAATGATCGTCAAGCTTCCTAAGAAAGGAAATTTAATGGAGTGCGGAAACTGGAGGGGTATCTGCGTGCTGCCTGCTGTAGCTAAGATAATAGCTAAAATCATCCTTGAGCGAATCAAACAACATCTCGAAGACACACTCGATGCCGAACAAGCAGGTTTCCGCTCTGGATCCTCCTGTGCCGACCACATCAACACCCTGCGGATTATCATCGAACAGTGTGTTGAATATCGATCGCCACTGCACCTGCTGTTCATCGATTTTGAGAAGGCGTTCGATAGTGTCAACAGGGAGTTTATTTGGCGTGCCTTACGCAGGAGAGGCATTCCCGATAAACTAATTGCTATTATCAAAGCTACATATGAAGGCTCCAAATGTCACGTTCTGCACAGGGGAAGGTTGTCTGAGGAATTTGAGATCCAAAGTGGGGTAAGACAAGGCTGTATCCTTTCACCAATATTATTCCTATTGGTGATTAGCGATGTGCTTCATGCAGCTTTGTCGACGGGAAACGGAGGAATTCGATGGACTCTTACATCTCAACTGAAGCATCTTGACTACGCAGACGATGTATGCTTACTTTCCCACAGAATTATGGACCTCCACCAAATGACAGCAGATGTGGAGAGGGAGGCAGGTGTCGTCGGGCTGAAAATTAATACGACAAAAACTAAAATCATCAGCCTTGGAACTAACTCATCGGCTCAAATATGCATTGCTGGACAACCGGTAGAGAGAGTAGAGGATTTCCAGTATCTTGGGAGTATTGTCTCGACCGATGGTGGAACCGAACTGGATATAGCCAACAGGATCGCCAAAGCAAAGTCCGCGTTCGGGATGTTGTCCAAAATATGGCGAAGCAATGCAATCAGTTTGAGCACCAAAATAAGACTGTTCCGCTCCAACGTTGAATCCGTGCTGCTATATGGTTGCAGCACGTGGAGAGTGACCACTACTATCACCAGAAAGCTGCAAACGTTCGTTAATAGGTGTCTGCGCAATATCTTAAGGATTTTCTGGCCCAATCGTATCTCTAACGAACACCTTTACGAGAGAACGGGTCAGGAACCAATAGGCACAACTATCCAACGGCGGAAGTGGCAGTGGATTGGTCACACGTTCCGAAAGGGTGACAGCTCCATAGCGAACCATGCTATGCAATGGAACCCTCTAACTCAGGATGGCAGAAGACCTGGCGGTCCGCGGAAAACATGGCGCAGAACAGTCGAGAAGGAGGCACGGCAGTTAGGGAAAAGTTGGGGAGAACTCAGACACATTGCCAGAAACCGTACACGATGGCGCGTAGGCGTAGTAGAGGCCCTAGGACCCACAAGGGGATACAGGACATAAGTAAAGTAAGTACGAAATACATACTGATTCTATGTTCCTGTCAACAGGCCCATACTAACGTATGGCGTAATCGTCTGGTTGACAACCTTGTAGAAAGCTGTTCACCTAGCCTCTCTTAGCCGTGTGCAAAGGTCGGTACTAAGAACCACAACAACAATGGCTCTAGACATTCTGTTTCTCTTACCATGCTTGAAGAGGGATCTACCATATATATTTCTACGTTGATGAATCCAAAACAGAATTGGGAGTAGGACGGGGTGTCTTCTCCAATGATCTTAACATAAGTATCTGCTTTCTTGGGATCATAAATCCATATGGTACTGCAATGGACATTTGCTGGTCTAAATGAGACTAATCCAGCCTGCCATGGTAACCTAGCCCAGGGTTTCAGCTTGATACTCTTCAATGAATTGAGACTTTCTACTGTCTTCTCTTTATGAGAATTTATGTTTTTAAGAAATTGGATTGATTGGAGGATTAGGATTGATCTTTATCCCCTGACAATGAACATTGCTTTTTAGAATATTTGACTTGATAGGAGACCTTCTATGGCAATCCTCTTTTAAATGTCTTGTTCTCTTTGTGTAATTCTGCGAACTTTACCAGATTTATGTTCTTGTGGATTTGTTGAGAATTTACGAGACTTTCTAGTTTAAGCTCATTTTCTAGTTTATGCCCGGCTCCATAACACACATATGTCTGACATTGGAGTTGCAGCTCATCCAGAGGGAGGACAGTTTATAAAGTGAGCCTATTATTAGGAATATGCATTAAACAACTTGGACCTGGAGGCAGATAGTTACTTATGCCCTGTATCCCCTTATGGATCCTAGGGCCTCTACTGCGCCAACGCGCCATCGCTTACGGTTTCTGGCAATGTGTCTCAGCTCTCCCCAACTTTTCCCCAACTACCGCGCCTCCTTCTCGACTGTTTTACGCCATGTTCTCCTCGGACCGCCAGGTCTTCTGCCATTCTTAGTTAAAGGGTTCCATTGCAGTTATTTGTTAGAAGACTGGAGATTTTCTGGAGATCATGAACAAAGGTCGTCATATAAAGTATTGAAAGTACGTAGACCCCCTCAATCTGTAATACAAATACAAATATTTGGCGCAACAGCTCTTTAAAGTGCCAGGGCCTAGCTTCTCGCAACCACTCATGTTGTGTGCGATATATGTTTTTCACACGAATGGAAGGGACCTACAGTTTAATGCCGAATCCGAACGGCGATTTGAGAAGCTTTTTCGTGACAACAATACTCTCGGATGTTTGTCAGACGCTCGCGAGAGGTGGGACCGTGAAAAAACTTTTTTGTGTTTTCTGGGATTCGAACTTGGAACCTCATGCGTAGTGATCCGACACACTAACCACTTACGCCACGGTGCCCTCAATCTGTAATGATACCACCAAATTTAAAAATGCATTCTTACATCCTGAAATCGAAGTTGATTTCCGTATATGCATGCATTTTAAAGAGTTAATTCCTTGGCACGTACACGACGACGATATGAAAAGAAAGAACAGAAAACTAAGAGCAGATGTGCACAATTCAACGATTTAGTCATAAAGCAAAAAAAAAATAAAAAATTAAAAAAGAGGAGAGTAATCGAAGAAAATAAACCAAATTCACCCTCAAGGGGCAGAAAACACCATCGAAGGACCCCATTAAAACGGTCTGAGTAGTGCGGCGGAGGAGTCTGTGTTGGCGGTGCGTCATGGCATAAAAGACAACTGGCGTAAAAAGGCACGTGCCATTGGAGATCCTGAAGGGATTTCGTACCTTGTGCTTCGCGTAAATAAATGAGACGCCAAAAATGTATAATTTTATGATTCTTTTTCCTTATCTCATTTTTATGAAGACGCATGTGTTAAGACGAGTGCAACAAGGCTCTACAGCGAAAGATTTTCTCGGTTTTTTTCCCAATTTTGTGATTGTCCTTAGGATCTTATTCAAAACGGCATATCTATACCGCTACACCCTCTGTTAAGTAAGCAGGTTTTCGCTTCGAGCCTCTTTGAATCGATCACAAGTACACCTTGCGATTTATAATTGAAAATGCGAGAAATCTGCAATCTTCAATCTCTCGATTCATCAATTTGATTTTCACTTTATGAAACCCATCGGCAGGGTCAGGAGACAGGTTGAATGGCACATACTACGTGACGTAGCAGAATAACGTAATCGACTATAGGAATTATGTGGACACCAATTTTTGAGGCAGAGCTGACGTGCGTCTTCTGTGAAATGTTGACGATACAGACACAAACTTTCCCTGTGAAATATGAATGTTGCTTTGTAAATGTCGGTAAACACCTCAACGAATGAATGTTGCTGCTGAACAAAGTCGAGAAACTATTTCCAAGACGGCGAATTACCGACAGAAACACAACCCTTTCTACGGACACGACTGAAGGAATTGACTTAATAAATATCTTGACTTCAACTTAAGAAATATAAGACACCATTCATTTCGAAAAATAACTGAAGCAATGAACATTTTGAAGACGAAACGAATGTGATTGCTCTGCACTTACTGAAGTAGGTTAGGTTAGGTTAGGTAAGGTGGCTGTCCTGACAGGGTCAAGACACACTTAGACCACTTGGGTCTATTCTGATACCACGTAGAGTTGGGACCGGAGAATTACCGGTTACCGGAGGAACCTTAACCTTTCTCAGGAGGGTGTTGGGTGAGAATAACTATGCCTGAAGTGGCTAGAGAGGGTGACTGACTCAATCAACCCTAAGTCGGTGTGTACCGGGAAGGTATAGTGTACAAAGAAGTATTGGGGTGACTGATTCAATCGAAACCCCAGTACTGTTTTGTAAGTTGTATTGGGAAGTCTGAATAAACCGTGTAGGGGTTTCAACTAAACCAATTGGATTTCCCTATGAATCTGTATAAGTTTATAATGTCTGTGTTAGATAGGTCACTTAAGTCTTCAAAGAAGTATTCCCCTAATATTTTCTTTCTCAGGGTAGCTAGCGCTGGGCAAGTGCCGAGGAGGTGGAGATTGTTCTCCTCTTCCTCCTCATCTCTGCAGCTTCTACAGTAATCATTTGCTGGGACTCCCATTCTAGTGGCGTGGCTACCTAACAAACAGTGTCCTGTGATTATTCCTACTGTGAGGCTTATGTTCCTTCTATTTAATGAAATGAGTTTTTTGGTTTTCTTAGCGTCTAGGAGAGGCCAGATCTTTCTGGTCGATACGCACGTAGACAGATTACTCCATCTGTCGTTTACAGTAGCTTGCGCTTCGTTAAACACATGAAGTTTCAACGTTTGTATTGGGGGTGCCGGTACCTCTCTGTTGACAGCTAGAGGTAGTACGGTGCCTTGTTTAGCTAGTTCATCTGCTTTACATTTGCCTGGAATGCCTCTGTGTCCCGGGACCCAGCACAGAGTGATATTTCATCTGTCCGCAATCTCGTTAAGAGATTCGCGGCAATGTTTGACCAACTTAGATCTTATTGTTGGCCTTTCCAGAGCTTTAATCGCTGACTGACTGTCTATGTAAAGGACGATAGACATACCATCTATCGGGTACAAAGAGAGTCTGCGCGCTGCTTCACGAATAGCCGATATTTCCGCTTGAAAAATCCTGCAGTGGTCCGGAAGTCGGAGGGCTCCGCTTATCAGAGGTACTTCCGAGAAAATACCCAAGCCTGTACCCTCCGATGTTTTGGAACCATCTGTATAGATTTCAATTGCGGCGTCATTTAGAATGGTACCGTCATCCCATGCGGATCTGTCAGGGATCGTGGTGTTATATTTGATGTTGAAATCAATAAATGGGGATATATAATCTGTTTCTCTGAGATTGGAGTTTTGTAGAATTTTCATATGGCCGATTCGCGAACTTGACCACTGGAGAGATTCTCTAAGTCTTAGGGCTGCTTTAGATGCTACCAATTTCCCAAAGATATCAATGGGAAAGATATTGAGTAGGATTTCTAAGGCGGCTGTGGGGGTGGACCTGAGAGCCCCTGTGATGCACCTACATGCTAATCGCTGTACTCTTTCTATAGAGTTTGTGTTGCACCTTGTTTCGAGTGCAGGCCACCAGACGAGAACACCATAAAGCTGAATTGGTCTGACCACCGCCAGGTACAACCAGTGGACTATATTTCTGTCGAAGACCCCATTTAGGACCTATAGACTTTTTACAGGTATAGATGGCGATTTCTGCTTTCTTGGTGCGGTCTAGAATATTCTGTTTCCAGTTAAGTTTACTATCAAGGGTTAACCCAAAGAATTTTGCTGTGTTTGTAAAGCTGAGTTTCGTGTTTCACTTACTGAAGTAACTTACACTCAAAAGCATTTATTTAAGTCCTTGAGGTCATTGAAGACATTGATCGGATAGATCCGATAAATTTGACAGATATGACAAATCGGACAGATGTGACACTTCTGGCAGATCCGACAGACCCAACAGAACCGATATATTCACAGATATGACAAATCAGACAGATTCGACGAATTACATTGATCTGACAGATGCGACACATCCAACAGATCCGACAGAACTGACAGATCCGATAAATCCGAGAGATTCGACACTTCCGGCAGATCCGACACATCCGATATATTTGAGAAAACCAACATCCGACAAATCCGAATTATCCGATAAATCTGACAGATTCAACATATCAGAAAAATTCAACACATCCGGTGTATAGATAGATCCGACACATTTTACACATCCGACATGTCCGGACTGAAAGAGAAGATATCCAGGGATAGCTCATTTGGTTGTAAACTTACTTACTTACAGTTCGTGGTGAACCTTAGCCTCAACCAACAAGCCTCTCCATTTAGTTGCACACTCCAAGTTGGTTGAGGTCCCCTTGAACTTGTGGGAGCCACCATGCGCGTGACAAACTAACAGACAGATGGACAGACACCGTGTTAAATACATAAGTGTTTCGTGTTTTACCTTTCAAGTCCAATAAATAATGGTTAAAACGGTTGGTTGGTTGGTTGCTAGGCTATTTCAAAGCCATACGAGTCTCCTGCAAAAATGCTATGTAATGCCCCTCCACTTTTACCAGAGCTGATCTCTGGAGTAACCCATTAAAAATCTAATTGATTTTAATGCTAATAGGAGTGATTTACACCATCAATCCCTAAATGTGTATTACCACAATGCGAGTGGTTGCAGATCGAAGACCTCGGATTTATTTATTGCGTCCAGCTTCAAAGACTATGGTGTGATCATTATTACTGAAACTTGGCTTCATGAAGGAATCTTGTCGTCTGAAATCTTCGATTGCTCTATGTATGATGTGTTTCGCCGTAATCGTTGCAAATCGGCTGAGGAACGTGGTGGTGGAGTTCTTATTGCTGTTCTGTCAATGTTCTCCTGTAAAGAAATTTCATTGCCGGTATCTGATGTTGAACAAGTCTGCTTATCAGTTGATGCTGGGAGTTATTGCGTAGTATTTATTGCGACGTATACCATATACCTTCAGGTAGTAAATTAGATATTTATGAAAAATGTATAGTAAATTTTGAATTTATAAGCAATCATTGTTCTGATTCCGATATTATCTTTGCTATTGGTGACTTTAACATTGGTGATGTAAATTGGGTATGGTCGGGGGATGATAATTTGCTTATCCCTCATAACGTAAAAAAAGATTATGAATTGGCTCTTATAGACTGTTTGTTTTCTATTGGCTTGTTACAAGTTAGTTCAATTGTAAAATTTCAAAATAGATTATTAGATCTTGCTTTTATAAACTTAAATGATGTCAAAACAAATGTTTCTGAAGCACCGTTTCCACTTTTAAATGATTCGATCTTTCATAAACAGATTTTGATAGAAATTGAGTTTTATAGTTATTTGAAGGATAATCTAATAATAATCTAATTTTCTCAAAAGTAACTTTACGGGTTTGAATTCGTATTTCAATTCATTTGATTGGGATACGGAATTTGAAAATGTATGTCTACATGATATGTATAATCGTTTCATTACTATTGTTAATCGCGGAGTCAGCATGTTTGTTTCATATTCTCTGAAGAAAAATAGATCGAAGCCTCCGTGGTATAATAAGCGCCTTCTTCACTTAAGAAATTTGAAAAATAAAGCTCACAAACGATATAAAAATTCGGGGAACAATTTGGATAAAGAAGTTTTCTGTAAGCTTCGAAAGGATTTTACAATCCTAAGTAAATTTCTGCATAATAAGTACTTAATTACTGTTAAAAATAAAATTAAACATGATTCGAAGTCTTTTTGGTCATTCATAAATCATAAACGATGTTCTTTTGCGTTTCCGAAACAAATGGTTTATAAAAATTCTGTTTCTAGCGATGTTGAAAAAACCGTTGAATTATTTGCACAGTTTTTTGAATCTGTTTTCTCTCCATCGATGCCCACTAATTTTGTACCGTCCATAGTGCCCAAAATTGATGTTGGTCAATTAGTCTTAGAGCTTCATGATATTGAAACTGCTATTTCCTGCATTAAGCCTACAGCGAAGCCAGGTAATATTAAAAAACTGTTGCAGCTCTATCTGTAAACCACTACTTAAAGTATTCAACTCATCACTATTATCTGGTATTTCTCTGGATGACTGGAAGATCTCATTTTTAGTGCCTATTTTTAAATCTGGTTCCAAAAATAATGTCAAAAACTGTAGAGGAATCAGTAAGTTATCAGCTATACCAAAGCTTTTCGAAAGGATTGTAAAAAACAAATTAGACTTCCATGTTAAGGAACACATACCAGAATTTCAACATGGGTTTGTATCTGGTCGCTCAACAACCTCTAATCTAGCATTTTTTACATCTTTTGTAATTAATGCTATTGAAAGCGGATGCCAGGTTGATGCTTTATACACAGACTTCAGTAAAGCTTTTGATTCGGTAAATCATGTGTTGCTGATTAAGAAGCTTGCGAACTTTGGATTCCATGGAGCAATGCTTAAGTGGATTTCATCGTTTTTAGTTGGAAGGGCGCTGAAAGTGAATCTAGATAATTGTTGCTCCAGATTATTCTACTGCACGTCTGGGGTGCCTCAAGGCAGTCATCTAGGGCCGCTACTGTTTATTCTTTTTATTGATGACATCGCTCAGAATATTGAATTCTGTCATTATTTAATGTATGCAGATGACCTCAAATTGTTCTGCAAAATAAAGAACGTAGATGATTGCATGAAGCTCCAAAAGGACCTTAACCATTTATCTGATTGGTGTGTTGTTAACGATTTAAGATTAAATGTTAAAAAATGCATGGCTATTTCTTTTTTAAGATCCCTAACGCATTACTGTTTCAATTACTCTCTTAATCTTATATCTTTAGTAAGAGTTGACAAAATTAAAGATCTTGGTATCTTTATTGACTCAAAACTAACCTTTATTCCCCATATTGAGTATGTAGTCGCTATATCCAATTCACTTGTTGGGTTCATTAAAAGGAACTCTAAAGATTTTTCAGATCCCCGTACACTTGTCTCGCTCTTTATTGCACTGGTCAGATCTGCACTAGAATACGCAGATGTTATTTGGAATCCGTTCTATCAGATCCACTCAGACCGTGTTGAAAGAGTGCAGAGGAAATTCTCAAAATATATATTTTTTAAAATGCATTGGGATTTCGAACCTTCGTATAATGCTAGATGTAAACTATTAGGTATAATGACCCTTGAGTCTAGAAGACAGTCCCATGATATTATGTTTGTAAGAGACGTTCTGTGTTCCCACATTAATAGTCCGGTTCTTTTATCTATATTCCCAATTTATGTTCCCGAACGGGCGTTAAGGGAGCGGAATATTTTCTTCCAAAGGGCGCATAGAACAAACTATGGTCAAAATGAGCCGATTTCTAGAGCTCTAAAATCTTTTAATGAAATATGGCGACATGTTTATTTTTTTACATTTCGAGAGAGCGCTTCAGAAATATTTTATTTAGCTTACTAGTAAGTTAATCTTTTTAATATTTATGTCATCTATTATCATATATGTATTTATATCTATTTTATTTTTTCTTTCTTCATATCTGTTTACTCTTTTTTGTACCCTACATTAATTTGAATTCTATTTTACGTGTAATCTGTCAAGCTAAGCTTGTTGATGAAATAAATAAATAAATAAATATGTAAGTTGATATTGCTATAAAATTTATATTTTCAAGGACAGCGGATCCAATCGCAATTTCTTCTCAGGGCTTTTAGAAATTTTGAAGGTATCAGAGGGGGGATAACGTGTTTTAAATAGGTATTGTCTCAATTTGGGGGCTGAGATGATACTACCCATGCTAATGAGGCCAAACATTTCTTTTTCTGACGGTCTTTCCTAGCCTTAGCAGAAGATTCTTCGCCATCAGTGACTGTTGTTTTCCTGAAGCGCGTTGACATGACATGTCTTATCCACCTTGCCTTTTCATTCACTCAATCCAATTATGCATATGTTCATTTACACGTTTTATAAGAAAAAAGCAGTTTTGTGTTATACCCCTTGGGGCAGCAATGTACCCAAACGAATCGCAAAATCCTGTTAGCTGCACGGAAATAAGCAATATTATCAAAATTACATTCCAATATCGGCGACAACATTTGTCACCACAATGGAAAAAATTAATACTTATTTACTATTCGAAACATGCAATCGCAATTATTGTAATATGACGATGATCCACGTATGTATGATCGTCACACTTTGTTGTACAAGCGTTTCAAATATTCCCTGACGTCAGGTATGCACTAATGTTTTGCTTTTATATTTGGAACGAAATGATCAGTAGAGCAAAACCACATCGCTTAAAAATTACGCACAATGATTGACGTCAAGTCGCATCGTGACATCGCTTCGTTGAGGTAGTACTTTGGCATGTTGTCATTTCCTTTTTTTTTTTTTGGTTAATAATATTTTTCAATGTATCTCTTTGCATGGCATTGACAATAAAAACTCTGGTTTCTGTTTTTCTGTACTTTCTCTTTTACGAGTGAAGGGGGAGTACGAGTAGTATATTCTGAAAATAGTTGTTGTTCAAATTGTGTAAAGAAGTTAAGATTGCCATCTTTAAATATCATCTTCCTTCAATACCGGATATTTGTACGTTTTATAATCACGTCAAGTCAAAGTAAAATGTTGCGGAAATTTAAATCGAAACTCAAGTCAGTAAAAATCCCACGAAGCCGATTTCTTGGTGTTCAATCAAAACTATTAAACCAATTCTTATGACTGATCCCTTAGAGCTTCATAATACTCGTATAAGCAACATATGGTATTCACAAAATACAATAGAACAAATCCGCATTCTACGAGTATGAATTTAATTGAGACTAATGGATAGATTTCGATGATTGAACACTCATTTTCAGACTTAGGGGCCCAACATATTGGTAAAATGCATTTTTATTGTTAATACAACAGGGCAAATCGCTGTTCCTTCATTCGCACAAGCTATGCGATGAATCGATGTCTATTTATACAAATAATAAAACAGTAGAGGGTCGAATGTTCTTGTCTTTTTGGGCACGCATCACGCGGAAACTACTACAATGATTTCGATGAAACTTGGCATAGTGATAGGCAGCAATCCAATCCTGGATCAACATTTAGGATACTTTTTATCCCTTTTTATCCCGGGAAATGAAAGGGTTCCTACAGGATAGTCAAAATGTATCTATACGTAAGTATAATACAACTGTAAGAGTAAAAGTGTTTAAACACTCATCACTACTGCACCAAATTGAACGGCGTTTTCGCAGTTGCATTGCTTAAAGGGTTTTCTATCGTGATGCGCCATCCAGAAGTTGAGTTTGAATCCAAAATATCTTTTGAATAATTCGGAAGCAATTCGAGATGGCCATGGTGTAGTGGTAACGTCGTCAATTGCCCCGCTTATGGTTCATGGTTCAATTCAATTCATGGCAAGCATTTATTTATTTTTTCATGAAATATACGAGGGGCGTTTCCAAAGTTCTGGGAATCGCTCTCATTTAAACAAATCGCTCCAGAAAAAACTGAACAGCGCTTGAATATGTTCTTACATGTTTGTTTATCCACATAAGCTAGTAAGAGATTAGTTTTGTTTTTGTAGTCAAAGCGTGCGGGTGCTTTTTCACCACACAGTGGAAGATGCCGTAAAATCGCAAAGAGCTATAATTTTCGGTGTATCCGGCCTCTTGTCCTAGGGGTACAAAAAAAAAAGGGACTGGCCCTCCAGGTTGGGGGTTGTGCCGTCAGGTTAACTTCCCTACCACGTAAAAAACTTTCGGTTACGAAGCAACCAACAGCCTCGGATACGGATGATTTTACTGTTGACGAACCATGCAAACGTAAAAAGGACAACGATCTTCGTGTCTGCGCGTGGAATGTTAGGTCCCTCTACAAACTACGTGCAGCCGAACAACTTGCGGAGGCCCTAGAGTGTTTCAAAGCATATATCACCGCCATGCAAGAAGTGCGATGGGATGGGCCGGGCAAAAGGAGTATGAAAAACTGCGACATCTACTACGGCGATTGATACAGACAACAAGAACAGCGTCTATTCGGTTGCGGATTTGTCATTGGAGACAGACTTAGGCAAGAAGTCTTGAGTTTCCGGCATGTGAACGAGCGCCTCATGACTATCCGTATCAAGGCTAAATTTGCCAACATTAGCCTAATATGCGTTCACGCCCCTCATGAGGAAAAGGACGACGCGTCAAAGGATGACTTCTACCAGCTCTTGGACAAGACGTATGAGCAATGCCCTATCCACGACGTTAAAATTATCCTAGGCGACTTTAACGCAAAGCTAGGCAGAGAGGAAGTCTTTAGTAGCGTGGTCGAAAAGCACAGCCTGCACGACATCACATCCGGTTCCCACGTCTCGATATTCACAAAGGAACATGGCTCTCCTTTGATCGAAAAATCGTCAACAAAATCGATCACATTGCGATCGTCGCAAGGCACTCTTCCAGTATTCTGGGTGTTCGGACTTTCCGAGGAGCCAACGTGGACTCGGATCACTACCTAGTTGTAGCCAAGGTACGGATGCGGATATCCACAACGGAGCGAAATCAACGAAATTCTGTGAGGAAATTTGACGTCGGGCGGCTACAATCGCAAGAGACCGCCAGAACCTTTGCCGATCGAGTTTCTTCTAATCTTAATCTAAGTCCTATGCCGCCAGCAGTAAATGCGGAAGACCAGTGGCAGCGTTGCCAACAAGCCATCAGAGATGCCGCCTCTGATGTACTGGGTTTCTCTCGCCCACCACAACGAAACCCCTGGTTTGATGAGGAATGCCGGCAAGCACATGCAGCAAAACAAGAGGCATACAAAGCGGCGCTGCATAGAAGGACTAGAGCTGCTTACGAGCTCTACGTGCGCAGGAGAAAAGAGGAACATCGACTTCTCAGAAAGAAGAAAAAGGAGCATGAGAAGCGCTCGATCGAGGAGATTGAGAGACTTTATTGCAGGAATAATGTTCGAAAATGTTACCGAAAGGTAAAAAGAACATGCCAGGGCTTCAAAGCCAGGACAGAAGCCTGCAGGGACGAAAATTGCGATATAGTAGTAGAATCGCAGTCGGTGCTGAGGATATGGAAGGAACACTTCTGCAGACTGTTAAACGGCGATGATGACCAACATTCCGCTGTCAGGCAGAATGAGCCATTCAACAGTGACGATGACAGCCAAGATTCCCGTCAACCCGATCAGAATGAAGTGAGGATAGCGATATCTAAACTCAAATCCAACAAAGCTGTTGGAGCCGATGGCCTTGCCGATGAACTTTTCAAGGCAGGAGGAGATGAGTTGGTAAGGAGCATGCACCAGCTCATCTGTAAAATCTGGTCGGACGAAAGTATGCCATATAAATGGGACCTCAGCATCGTTTGCCCGATCCAGAAGAAAGGAGACCCTCTGAACTGCGCCAACTACAGAGGTATAAGTCTCCTCAACATCGCATATAAGATCCTGTCTGCCGTACTACGTGAACGCCTAAAACCGATCGTCAACAACCTGATAGGTCCTTATCAGTGCGGTTTCAGGCCGTGAAAGTCCACCATTGACCAAATATTCACACTACGGTAGATCTTGGGAAAAACCCATGAATATAAAATCGATACGCACCACCTTTTCATCGATTTCAAAGTTGCCTATGATAGCGTGTATAGAGCCATGTTTAGTCTTGGCATCCGTGCCAAGCTCGTCCGTTTGTGCAGAATGTCGATGGAGAACTCTCGCTGCTCCATCAAAGTCGGTAATAACATCACCGAAACGTTCGATGTCAGGAAAGGTCTTAGACAAGGTGACGCGCTATCATGCGATCTCTTTAACATAGTACTTGAGATAATTGTACGAAACTCACAAGCCAACACCGGAGGTATAATCTTCTTCAAGTCTGTACAACTACTCGCTTATGCCGATGACATTGACATAATCGGAAGAACTCAGCGGGCAGTCAATGGGGCATTTACGAGTATTGAGACCGAGGCAGCAAAGATGCGTCTAGCGGTCAACGAAAGCAAAACAAAATATATGCTGTCTACAAAAAAGGACATCCAACATCGGCGTCTTGGACAGAACGCCACAATAGACAGATACAATTTAGAGGTAGTAAAGGACTTTGTCTACGTAGGCTCTATGGTCAGCTCCGCAAATGACATCGGTAGGGAGATCACACGGAGAATTACTCTTGCCAATCGTTGTTTCTATGGACTAAAACGGCAATTGAGTAGCAAAGCTCTATCTCGAACTACTAAGGCAACTCTTTATAAGACACTAATCATCCCAGTCCTGCTGTATGGCGCAGAGGCATGCGCTTTGACAAAACCGGATGAGGATGCCCTTGGTTATTTCGAGAGAAAAGTTCTTCGAGCGATCTTTGGTCCCGTCTGCATAGACGGTGAGTGGAGAAGAAGGTACAATGCCGAACTATACGGCCTGTACAAGGACATCGGCTTAGCCAGAAGAGTTTACATACAGCGACTAAGATGGTTGGGTCATTTAGAGCGGATGGAGCCCAATGTTCCCGCTAAGAAAGCCTTCGAATCCACCCCGGACGGACGGCGCAATAGAGGACGACCTCACGGTAGGTGGCGCAAACAAGTGGAGGGGGACCTCAACCAACTTGGCGTGCGCAACTGGAAGCAGCTGGCTCGTAACCGTGCTGGCTGGAGAGGTTTGTTGGTTGAGACCCAGGTCCACCCCGGACCGTAGCGCCATCTAAGTATGTAAGTATACTAACAATCAAATCACATTCTGTAATGAAGCGTTTATATCCGAAAGGTTCAGCACTACCACAGGAGTGGTCAGGCAAAGTGGTCAGTTGAATTCCTTTTTTTCTCTTTTCTTAGTATCGTAATATGTCTACCTGGTGGAGTTTTATTTATTTTTTCATAACCGGAACTTCAAAGTTTTTACTTCTATATGCCGACGGTATTGTGTTGTGCAATGCCAAAAAACACCAAATAGTTTTTCACTATCCCACCTCTCACAAACGTGTTTTACAAACGTCCAAGAGTATTTCTATCACGAGGGAGATACTCAAGAGATAAGTTTTTATTTTGATATGGCACAAGACTGTACCATATGTCCCTTCCACCATAGTGAAGATATACTCTCCTCCAAGGAGGTTGACACACAATCTCCAGTCGAGGTGCTAATCCCTCTGGTCTCACCAGCGTGAAATTTGGAGTAGAAGGTGATAGGTGGAGCCTTATCGTCGACACTCGATAGAAATGGTCCTCGTTTTCAATGGAAATTGCATCCAATTAAGGGGGTTAGTGTGTAGAACTTCCATGCGCTGGTCTCATAACTCGCGACCATTCCAAGAAATTCGCAGAAAACAGCATGAGTAGACTTGTCGGTAGGAGGGCTTAGGAACTGAACTACCAGATGTTAAACTATAAAGACTATTCCACATTGGTTAATGAAACCGAACAAAATTTTGTTTAATCCTATTTGTGGATTATTGGTATCGACTTCTAAGCTTCTTAGGTGGGCAGAACAAAAGATGACGTGGTTCGCAAAGCCGATAAGGAATCTCACACTTCCCTTTAATATATTTTACAATATTTCACTGCACTAAATTTTCCCATTAAGACCATGAAAAGTAAGGCAAAGCTGTCGAATAACACGCACGAATATAGTTCAATTCAAGGTGCTACCTCCAAACCACGTCAGGACAATTCAAAACATTATTTTTAAATAAAACGTTCATACTACGTCGACTTAGAAAGTACCCACGCAACACATAAGGTTAGTTCTCTAATATCCCCACGTACAATATAATAAATTAAATAAAAAGAAAAAATGCCGGCTTTTATGACGTCATTCAAGGATACAGCGAGAATAACACAAGTGAAAGTTTTTCCACAGATACGAGCACAGCATATATTTATATAAATATAATTTAGTGTTAGATGTAATTATGATAGAGAAAACGTGGCTAAAGCACAGAGGATATATGGATGTAAATATATGAATGAAATGTAGGTGTGAGTGTTTGATATATTTGAAACTTACATAGCACATGCGTACAAGGTGAAAGTGTAAGGTCCTGGCAAATGCTATTCAAGGTACAAAGGTATGGTAAATAAATACTTTCCCCTAAATACTCGTAGAGCAGAGAGTGTTCTCCTCATTTAGGGTGGATTAAACGATGGGAAGACTATTTTTACACACATTTCCCCTCAACATTTATAGTGTAATACAACTACCATTTATCACTCAGTCTTTCATTATTATATACGAAAATAATAAAGCAATTGTTTAATGGAATATGGAAAAAGCTCAACACCAAGGATGTGTAATATCAAGAGTATTGAGTTCAAAAATAGTGTCATTAATGGAAAAGTTTCTTTGATATATGTATGTATGTATGTAGCTTGAAGTACTCGTAAATAAATGAAAATGGTGTCTAAAACTGTAATTGATTGGTCTACATAAAACCATTAATCTAAATTAAGTTAAGGATCAGGAGGAATTAGTGACCAGCCTACAAGAAGGTGAAAAGTAGAATTTTTGTGATATTAATACCTTTTGTCACGAAATGCGTGGGAGTATTGCTTACAAAACGACTACAAACATTGTGTTATTGTGTCCAGTCTTTTCGATTCCCATTTCATAAATGTACCTACTGCAACTCCAGTCTCCAGATTCATGTTCATATTCACCTTCCGTAAAGAATGCTAGTAGAATATCGTCGGTTTTAAGATCCGACATTTTATTTATTATTGTACCTTGGGACAGTATTCTTTAATGACACGACTTCACTGGTGTCAAAAAAAAAAAAAAAAACTTAACGAATCTAAGACCAAGGAAAGCAAAAGGAGTCTAAAAGTTTACTTAAACATGCTGCATGCATGCCGAATTCGAGTGGGGCAACTGAAGAGTTACTCATGCCGAGGTGTTGCCTGCATTATAGTCCAAGTATGTATATATATCTAGGCTTATTGTGAATCCACAAAAATATTTAGATCCCCCAAAATAACCCGCAGCACCAGCTGAAGGACCTGGTATCCGCATTTGCCTGATCACCAAGATTGCGAAGTTTTTTTTACTGGAAGGACTGGGTAAGCACAAAGAAGATGGAGAGTTGTCCATTGCTCCTCTTGCTCAAGAAATTGTTTGAGAATACGCAAATCTTTTTGTCATGCCCATAACTATAGCTGATGTGTGATGTGTTATCTTTTGAACGAGCTCAAACCAGCAAGTTTGGGCCAAATCTGCCTTATAGCGTAACAAATAATATTTACTGATCGCGTTCAATTATAATATCAAAATATAACAAAGTGAATGTTTCGAGACGCTTATGGATATTTCACTTCTTCTACAAAATCGACATCGTTTTACCATGCTTGAGAAGAACGTCTTACACTTTCCTAAAGTATACCTGTTCCTAGGCATCGAGAACAAGTGAACACGAGACTTAAACGGAGGAGTTAAGGTAGTATACATATGTATGTGTATTAGATGAGGTATTCATTTTTACGTCTGCCTTTGGTTCATGTAATTCAATTACATCGCCTACTGGTGGAAGGCAATCTGACCAAAAAACATTTTGCAGTACTAGGCTCAGAACCATCCTTAAGCATTAATAAAGCTGGAAATATCAGCTGGAGGAAATATCTTCCTCGACTACTGATACAAACCAGGCTATCCAGGAGCTGCGTCGACAAAATATGAACAAGGGCGCAAGCATCTTCAAAATAGCCGCACAAAAAGAATGCTCAGGAGATTCGTTTACCAAAGTTCATTAACAATGCTCAGGGGCAGCTTCTTGTGTATGACGACCAAATTCTTCATAGGTGGCGACAATATTATGAAGGGCCTTTAAATGAACAGTTTTCCAGGCTATACTTTCCGAGATCCACCACTGTGAAGAAATACCCGATAGTACAGTCGATGAAGTTAATAGGGCGTCAAACACTAAAAAAAAAGAAAACAGATTGGGCCAGATGAGATATCCTCTGAGTTAGGAGACATCGGGTTCAGGTGGCTCATGATTCTCATCCCCAAGCTCATGAGAGGTTGTTCAGTACCGAACCAATGGATCGAAATATTTACCTTCTTCCTGTGTACAAAGGGAAGAGTCATACGCGAAACTATGATAATTACCGTTCGATCAAGCTGACGTCGCACGCCGTGAAGATCGTTGGGCGGGTATCAGGTGACCGACTGCGAAAAATAATACAGATATCTGATGATTAGTGCGGGTTTGTCGCGGGTAAATTAACCATCGATGCAGTCCAAAGTATAAGGATCATAGTGGAAAAACATCTTGATTCCTTAAAGGAGTCCCAGAAACCTATAAACCTATATACGATCATGGACATGTACGAGGGAGAAAAGACGAAAGTAAGAAGCTCTGTTGGAGTTCCCAATCAAAGTCGGGGTGCATCATGGAAGCGTCTTAAGCCGTTTGATTTTTATACAATGCTTGGAGGTAAAGTGATGGAACGCAGAGTACATCAGTTATTCTTTGCTGACGATGAGAATCCTACGTCCCTGCAACGACCACTTGGCGTATGGGTGGACGTTTTCGAGGGAAATGGAAGGTACTTGTACTGCCCGTTCTCTGATCCACTTAAACCTATTCCAGACATGTATTATATTTGAGTCTAACAACGCTTTCTTATTGCGAAATATTCCTAATATCCGTGATCTATCATCAATAACGAAGCATCCTGTGATGACAACATCAATCATCGCTTAAGCGTAGGATGGGTGAAATGGCGGGAAAATTCCACTATTTTCTGTGACAGAAAAATATCCCATAAGCTGAGAAGAAGGCTCTACACCGCAGCTGTAAATCCAGCGCCCACATACGGTTCACAATGTTGGACAATGTACAAAAAGTAGCAGGAGTGACAAAGCTTGATCGAATATCAAGTTTAAAGATCCGTGGGAACCTTGGCGTCAAAGAAACCATCTCACGAAAAATAGATCACGAACGGCTCACCTGGCATTGTCATGTTGAAAGAAAATATCATTTGAATCCCTTTAAAAAGGCAATATCAATGAACCTTCCGAAGATATCGCGAAAAAGAGGCAGACCTGAAAGCCCCTGGATCAACAACACCAGCATTTTTGCCAGCATTTTGCCTTATGATTCAAAATTTGGAGGCCAGCCGATATTTTCAAACAGGCGGATCAGTAGAAATGCAGTAAAGTGGAATTATGATTCCTTGAGCTCAGATCATAACCTCGTCGAAATAGGAAGAAGAAGAAGAAGCATCAACAGTTCAAAGAATTTTGGCTTGGTGCTATCCATAAGTTATCAAACTTTTTTCTCTTCGCTTATTCAATCTAGTCAAAGTCGCGGAAACCACTCTATGAGCAATATTTCGTCGACTTACTGTCGTTTGAGATTTGTCGAATGCTATTTGTATTCGTTCTAACGTATTATTCTTCTGCTTCTTTATTCTACTTTACCAGTCATTGGCGGTATTGCCATTTCGTTTCATTCTCCCATCTGTGATTGGCTTTGCTGATTGCATACTTACAATTTGAGTAAAACTTTGCAAATAACGAGAGGTAATTGTAAATTTTACCATATCGGCAGAATTCTGAGGGTGTTGCTGTTTCTGATGAGCTTGTCAGCCTCGGAAGTTCTGAAATGTCTCTTTGGCCTAGCATCAATCATAAGTGAATGTTGAATACTTTCCTTACCTCCGTGAGAGATATGTCGAAAACTAGACCGGATTTTATAGTCAGTGAGCCTGATAACAAGAACTATTGCCATTTGCCTAAAAAACGTAAAACGAATTCTCATTACAGAGTGCAAAATAATCAAACATTAACATAACAAACCAGAGCTATATGCTGTAGAATGTACAGGTAAAAGGGCGTTCCAATCGAGATGATAGTCTAATGCGAGTATTGTATCTCAGGATGGAAGAAATATGTTCTTCGGATTAAAGTTGAATTACTCTTCTTTTTTTTTGTCGGGATAGGGAACGCTCAACTGGAGCACTCAGACGCAACTGGTCCATTGTACTACCAGAGAGCAAATCCTGACTTACCCATTTTATTGGAATTTCTTTGTCTTTCTAAGAAAGCCAAGCAAGCACTTCAGTGATGAGGAGCTTACAGTACCACCACTCACCACATCCGCACCGAGGATCTGCCACCTGGTAAGAGCAAAGGCCGGACACTCACAGAGATAATGTTCCTATGAATTACTCTTGCTAGAAACGGAAAAAAAAGAATAATAGGTTTGGTCAAGATCCTTCTTGTAAAAGGGGGAACATCAGTCTTGAGAGGATTGACCAAAAGTCAATTCGCCATTTGCTATTTAGCACAGACAGTCTTTAGGCATTGTCCGACAGAAAGTACGGCAACGTCATCCGCCTATGCCTTTGTGTTGATTTTAGAGCTGCAAAGTGTGTGGGTGCCGTGGCGTAAGTGGTTAGTGTGTCGGACCACTGCGCGTGAGATTCCAAGTTCGAATCTCAGAAAACACCAACAAGTTTTTTCACGGTCTCACCTCTCGCCAACGTCTGACAAACATCCGAGAGCATTGTTGTCTTAAAAAAGCTTCTCAAACCAAATTGCCCTTCGGATACGGCACTAAACTGTAGGTCCCTTTCATTTGTGTAAAAAATATAATGCACACACCATGAATGGTTGCGAGAAGCTAGGCCCTGGCACTTAAAGAGTTGTTGCGCCAAATATTTATTTTTTTATTTAAAGTGTGTTCAACAGAGAGACAACTCCAATTTACTTATTTTTTTGTATAATTTCCACCCCCACGAGGGGTTATTGCTACCCTTAATATGTTAGGACACAGCGCGGGTGGTACGGAAATTAGGAGGAGATAAGAGGAGAATCCGATGCGCATTGGTTTTAAATGTTTGTGGGTTATACAACATCCGTGTTGTACGGCTCAGGAAAGAATCTCTATATTTCACAGTACGTCCGAAAATAGCCTTGAGGGTGAACTGGTGAGCATTCAGGGCGTGACGAGTACTGCGAGAGAACTGTTGAAGGGGCGGAATGCAACTGGCTATTTTTTTTTGGAGCACCGTTTGTAAAAACAAAATTTCTAAAATATAAAAGAGCCAGGAGACATTTCTTCTGTCCCCGAGCAAGCCTATTGACTCCGCATTACTTCTGTCCCTTTTTAGTTTTAACGCTCGGTTTTGAATCCGATCCATTAGGTGCAATGTGGTCTTAGATACACTGGACTAGACATAGGTACTATAGATTAGAAATAGCAGACAAGAAATCATTAATAAAAATAAGAAAGATAGTCGGAGACGAAATGGGGCCTTGGGAAACATCAGACTTCAAACCATCTAAAATAACTTGAATTGAACGGCCCGAAACGTAATTTCTAATTGAAGAAGAGACTCATCGATACGAGAGAGCTGGACGCCAACTACTGTCAAATGCCTTAGAAATATCAAACGCAACAAGTTTATTTTCACCAGAGAGATGGGGAGATTGGTTTCACTCCTCCACCTTTTGCTACGAAAGACGTACTATCGGCCATTAAAGAGCTTTTGGAATTCAAGATATTTCATAAGCTGACAATTTATCAACATTTGCATGACCTTATAAAGAAGGGACGTAAGTGCAATGGGATGGTTGGAAGGAGAAGAAGATTTACTTTTTTTTAGGGACAGGATGGACAAATACTATTTTCCATTTACTGGGAAAGACTACAGAGGATTAGGATAGATGAAAAAACTTACGCAGTGGTTTTGCCAGCGTGGAAGGACTTGGGTGAGATACCATGTGGATCAGCGGATTTGTGAATGTTGAGATCTTTGCCACTACTACTACTGTACGAGTGCGAAAGTGGATTTATCCCATAGAATATGGTATTCGACGCGCTCAAGTACAAGACGACGCAGAGTAGAATCTGGGGGTGTGGGGCTTAGGTTAGGTAAGGTTAGGTAATTGGGCTGGTGTAGGGGGATAGAAAACCTCCACACCACACTCAGGTCAATATAGACCCATTGTGATACCCATGAGGGCAAAGGGGATAGAATAGAGAATCCCTTCCTCGTGGAAAAATACCGTCTTTGTAAATATCCTAAAGAAAGCATTTAGTACTTACTGTGCCCGAGATACAAACCATCCAGGGGATTTGATGAAGTTTGCGATATCATTTATTGGTCTGTTGGACAACTCTTCTAGATCCTCAAAGAAGTGTTGTCCAAGGATCTTATTTCTCAAATGATAGAGTCCTGGGCAATGACAGAGAAAGTGGGCGGTGTTCTCCTGAGCCTCCTCGTTGCCGCAGCCTCTACAAAGGTCTTCGTTAGTCACACGTAGTTTTTTTCATGTGGTACCGCATGGTATTATGCCCCGTAATGACTCCTATTAGAGAAAAGAGGGATTTTCTATGCCTCTATATGAGTCTATTGGTTTTTACTCTGTCAAATGCAGGCCACAGCTTCCTCGTGGTGACACAAGTATTTAAAGAGGTCCACCTATTGTTAGCCTCCGTTAGGGCTTTGTTTCCTGCTTCGAGCTTAAGGGCGCAAGGCGGGATGTACACCGAGGGGTCGGATTGGTCTGAGTTTAGTGCTGAGTCTCCTCTAGCCAGTTCATCGGCTTTCTCATTCCCTGGTATGCCTTCATGACCAGAGACCAGGCAGAGCTTTACCTCGTGCTGTGTTCCAAAAACCTTGAGCTCTTCTCTACAACACTTCACAAGCTTCGATTTTATTTCTATAGCAGATATTGCTTTTATCGCCGCCTGGCTGTCGATGAAAAAGGTGATATCCTCTCGTGGTATTGCCCTCATCGCAGTCTAACCAGCTGCTATTGTAACTGCTAGGACCTTCGCCTGGAAA
The DNA here is from genome assembly GCA_945910035.1 of Brachypalpus laphriformis. Taxonomy (NCBI): domain Eukaryota; kingdom Metazoa; phylum Arthropoda; class Insecta; order Diptera; family Syrphidae; genus Brachypalpus; species Brachypalpus laphriformis. Next base: position 109,438,565 of record OX246753.1, on the reverse strand, counting down.
ACGCTGCTGTAGTTCGGAAGCCGAGCTGACATGGAGAGACCAAGCGTTTAAGAGAAGATGCCTGCGCCTACACCTATTTCCATTTTGGATCCATCGGTGTAAACAGCTAAGGATCGCTCGTTAGGCGTTCTGTCATTTTTCCAGTCTTCCCGACTCGGATAGGTGCTAGAAAAAGGTCTTGTGAAGTCTAGGAAAGGCGTTAAGTAGTCTGTATTAGATACACTGCATAGATATCTCTGCAGGATTGTGTTGTGACCCATTGCATTTGGTCTCCAGCTATCTGTTTGTCTTTAGACAAAGCCTATCTGATAGTTGGAACCTCATTGTAAACGAGCGTTGGGATGGAAGATAAGTCAAAATTTTGTTTACATTTATTACGAACGACCCGACATTTCTGCTACCTTTGGGGCAATGTAGATTTTTTGCCTCAATTTCTGGTCATACCTTTCCCAGGATGAATGTGGGCATTACAATCATTTCTGGTAGGTTAGGATTTTTTAAATTGTCCTCAGTAGGGTCGACCTGTAAGACCAACAAAGTGAAATAAAGAAAAAAAATTTATGTTTTAAAGAAAAAAATATCGACTAAAATAAAACAAGTTTTCAACGTTGAGTTTTTTAAAAATCATAATATAAGTATTAAGCACCCTTCAGGTCAGTTACTTTAATGCATTATGATAGTGTAGTCTTAAGTTTATTGTGTTAATGCATGAGTGGAAAAATAAACTATTAAGAAAATAAAAAAAGTTTCAGGCAGTCCATATTTACCACTGTTATTAAATATTCTCCATAATCCACATCTAAAACCTGAATTCTGATCATTACCATTCCTTTAATCTCGTCTACAACTTGCCTAATCGTAGGTAGTGCATTTTATTTCATTGGGATCTCCTCTAGTGCCTTATTCCGCCCGTATTTAGCAATTTAGTTTTCATAGGCAACGGGGTGTAATGATATAGATTTTTGATACACATTTTGAATATTGAATAGCTTAACACGGAGTAAGGCATTCAATTCGCATCTAACTCAAAGTAAGCAGTAATAAATAGCAAAAAATCTCAAATTTCTGTCGGTGTGGGTCTGGCCTCGCACAGAAATGTTCCGGGTCATCATTTTAAGTTTGGTTAGATGCATATTCTTCGTATTCGATGAAATAAGGTGAGGTAGTTTTTGGATTAGTTTCCAAATTTTACTGATATCTGAATGTTATTTCTCGCTGAGGATAACACGGGGCAGTTGCATAGGAGGTCTTTCTCCTTATTCACATATGATGTAGCTGCGGCAGAAGACTAGAATTCCTAGCCTCGCGTTGTGCCTGCCTAGTATCCCGACCATGGTACATTTATATGCTCTGTTAATACGTAGCCGAATTAGCTGCGGCATATTTTCGTTTTCATCGGTATAAAGGATCGCCATTTGAAGCCTACGACTCCTGTTTCGTGTCATTTTTGCCAAATTCCTTGCAAATGCCTGTAATATCAGTCCGACCAGGAACCCAGCACAAAGTCAGTAGCCTAAAATACGTTAGCATATTGCCAATGTTTAAGTTTTTTTTATTTAGACTTAAAAGGTTTATTAGGTTTGATTTCACATTTATAAAGAAATGAAGTTATCATGCCAAACTGAGCTTAAGCCGAAATCCGTTGGGTAAGTTTTGAGGTAGTCTGTTAAGCTATGCATTGGGTTTCCCTGAAGCGTTTCATTTCATTGAATTTCGAGGATGACAAGGATAACTTAAAAGTTCTATATTTCTAATTGACCATTTTGCTATCAGCCGCCGCTTTAGAAGTAGTCTCCTGGACGTCCGAAACAGGCGAGGGGCAGATGTGGGGATAGTACGTGATCACCACCTTATGATAGCTACTCTCCAACTCCAACGCACTGCTGCAGTTCGAAGATCCCACGACAACACAAGAATGCCCAGGTTCAACAACGACAGACTTAGTGATCCCTCAGTGCGCCAACAATTAAGGGAGCACCTTTCACAAGGTGTGGAAGCAATAAGCAGCTCAATGCCCGCAACCATCCAAGACCATTGGTGTGCTGTGAAAAATGTTTTTACATCTGGTGCTGAAAGAATTGTCGGTCGATCGCAGGGAAGACATAGAGCGTGGCTTTCCGAGAATACCTGGAGACGGATTGACGAACGAAAACAGCTGAAAGCTCGCGTTGCAGCTACCCCAGCAGCAGGGAGAAGGGAGCTAGAGTCCCTATATCGCATGAAGATGAGAGAAGTTCAGCGTAGCGTGCGACGTGACAAGCGCAACTACATCAACGCGCTGGCTACAGAAGCAGAAGAAGCTGCACGGAGGTGCGACAGTAGGACAGTCTACAGAATCACGAAAGAGCTGACAGGTGGTCGCAGATCCAGCCAACACCCAGTGAAAAGCCTAGACGGCTCCTTGCTCATTTCGGATGAGGACCAGCTCAAGAGATGGAAAGAGCATTTTGCTACGGTTTTGAACCGTGTATTCGCTAGCGATATGCTCCCAAATCAAACTGAGATGTCCGAGGTGAGAAGTTCCCGAATACGCACCACGACTTCCAGTAAAGATGAGATCATTAGAGCGATCAATGCACTCGAAACCAACACGGCGGTAGGACTTGACGGTATTCCAGCAGAGCTCTTACGAGCAGCGCCAACAACATCGGCTGAGCTTCTGCTTCCACTTATAGAGAGAGCTTGGGAAGCTGAGAGCTTTCCTAACGAGTGGAAATAGGGAATGATCGTCAAGCTTCCTAAGAAAGGAAATTTAATGGAGTGCGGAAACTGGAGGGGTATCTGCGTGCTGCCTGCTGTAGCTTAGATAATAGCTAAAATCGTCCTGGAGCGAATCAAACAACATCTCGAAGACACACTCGATGCCGAACAAGCAGGTTTCCGATCTGGATCCTCCTGTGTCGACCACATCAACACCCTGCGGATTATCATCGAACAGTGTGTTGAATATCGATCGCCACTGCACCTGCTGTTCATCGATTTTGAGAAGGCGTTCGATAGTGTCAACAGGGAGTTTATTTGGAGTGCCTTATGCAGGAGAGGTATTCCCGATAAACTATTGCTATTATCAAAGCTACATATGAAGGCTCCAAATTTCACGTTCTGCACAGGGGGAGGTCTTCTGAGGAATTTGAGATCCAAAGTGGGGTAAGACAAGGCTATATCCTTTCACCAATATTATTCCTATTGGTAATTAGCGATGTGCTTCATGCAGCTTTGTCGACGGGAAACGGAGGAATTCGATGGACTCTTACATCTCAACTGCAACATCTTGACTACGCTGACGATGTATGCTTACTCTCCCACAGAATTATGGACCTCCACCAAATGACAGCAGATGTGGAGAGGGAGGCAGGTGTCGTCGGGCGGAAAATTAATACGACAAAAACTAAAATTATCAGCCTTGGAACTAACTCATCGGCTCAAATATGCATTGCTGGACAACCGGTAGAGAGAGTAGAGGACTTCCAGTATCTTGGGAGTATTGTCTCGACCGATGGTGGAACCGAACTGGATATAGCCAACAGGATCGCCAAAGCAAAGTCCGCGTTCGGGATATTGTCCAAAATATGGCGAAGCAATGCAATCAGTTTGAGCACCAAGATAACACTGTTCCGCTCCAACCATGAATCCGTGCTGCTATATGGTTGCAGCACGTGGAGAGTGACCACTGCTATCACCAGGAAGCTGCAAACGTTTGTTAATAGGTGCCTGCGCAATATCTTAAGGATTTTCTGACCCAATCGTATCTCTAACGAACACCTTTACGAAAGAACGGGTCAGGAACCAATATGCACAACTATCCAGTGACGATGTATACGAATGTTGTAGTTGAATTGTTGGCATAAGCTCCAAACAAGCCAGAATGCTGCTCTACGCATTATCACAGGCTGTCACCGCATGTCCCATGAAGATCACCTACATCAGGAAACAAAGTTGCTCAAAGTCAAAGAGCATAACGAACTTCTACCGAAACAGTTCTTACTGGCTTGCAATCGTCCCGATCACCCGAACCGAGATATACTCAGCCTCCCTACACCTCCGAGGCATATTCGATCTGATATCCGTTCATACCGTGAAGAGGTTAATAGGTTTATAACTCATACACCACTTGTCCCAGCGTCTCACAAGCTGGCTTTGAACTCTATTCACCAACACGCTGTCCAAACTGCGCTTGATAACCGCCAGACTAACATTGTGCTAGGCGGCCGTCCTCCACCGATACATCATAGTGAAGATCATCTTCCCTGACGCACCAGATCCACACTTGCCCAACTGCGATCCGGCTGGAGCTGCATGCTGAACAATTATATGCACCGCTTACGCGACAGTATCACTGATCAATGCCCAGACTGTGGCTCGTCACCACATAAGACCGCCCATTTGTTCAGATGTCCGTCGCATCCCACAACACTTACACCAAGATCCTTATGGACTCACCCAGTCGAAGCTGCCGCTTTCCTGGGCCTCGACCTCACTGATGAAATACGAATCAACATAGTTGCTACAACAACAACAACTATCCAGTGACGGAAGTGGCAGTGGATTGGTCACACGTTTCGAAAGGGTGACAGTTCCACAGCAAACCATGCTATACAATGGAACCCTCTAACTCAGGATGGCAGAAGACCTGGCAGTCCGAAGAGAACAGTCGAGAAGGAAGCACGGCAGTTAGGGAAAAGTTGGGGAGAACTCAGACACATTGCCAGAAACAGTACACAATGGAGCGTAGGCGTAGTAGAGGCCCTAGGACCCACAAGGGGATACAGGACATAAAGTATGACCCTACCCTCAGTTTGATTTCGGCAAAATTCAGGCAATTTTACTTGCACATCGAGCATTTTTTTTTGCATTTTGCTTGATCTTCTTAACGCATCATCACTTCTTTGTCACGAGTGTGGGCTTCACAAAAGCAGGCACGTGTGCAGTTATCAGCGGGATCGTATCGTATATGTGATTATAAGGTGAGGTATATAGCTCTATATATGCTAGTTTGCCGATCCAGTTTCACAAACTACAAAGTAAAATGAATGCAGCACTTTAAACGTGATTTTCCAGCGCATATGTCCAATTCGCATGGAAACTACCAGAAAAATGCTGTACATGCACTTAAATTCATAATAACTAACGCGACAACCAACCCATCTATTAATCCTGATCCTTCTACCCATAAAACAAGCTAGAATATGTATGCCCTCACAACGCATTCCCGCATCCCTTTTGCAAATAGAAAAAAGAAAAAAAAAAAAAAAACACAAAAGGATAACCAGTTCCTAGAAGGTTGGTCCTATATAATTGTTCAATCCACAAATCGGACACAGAAAACGTACGGCACACCGGTCGATGGAGGTTCAGGCTGCTCCTGCTCCGGCTGCTGCTTACGATGATGATGATGTGCGTGTTCTACGGTTACCTTCATTAACAAGGGGTGAAAGAACGATAAGGGCACAGAGGGTTGTTTTTTTTTTTTTTTTCTTCTTCTGTCATTCTCTAATTCCTTTTCTAATTCCATTCCCCTCCTATGTATAGGATCAATAAAAAGGTTTTTCTATCCACCAGGACACATACTCGTACAAAAAAAAAAATAAAAAATGTTCGCATGCGAGCCGCCTCTACTTTCTCTCTACATCTCGTGTGGAAAACTAAACTATTCACAAGACTTTCGTTGAGTTTAATTTTTCCTTTTTCCTTTCGCTTTTCCCGTATGTTTTTAGGGGAAAATGTGAAAATGTTTCCTCTCTTCCAACTATACGGGGATTTTCTGTATGTAGGTAACCACTACAAATCAATTTTCCTCTTCAAATTCCACACACAGTCTGTTATCCGAAAATTTTCCTTATACCCCCGCACACACACACACACATAGGGCGACGCATTGAGGACGATAGAAAAAAAGGACGCTTTTCACGCACATTTTTTCCCATCCCGTTTGCACCATCTCCTCTATACTTGAGACTTATCAGTGAATCGACAGAGGAGAGTTAGTAGTAGGAACTCTTGGGCCAGCCATTTTGGATTTTCCACGTTTTTTCTTAGCGGACTATAAATTCAAAATTTTCTTAAAAAAAAAATAATAATCAAAATTATTAAAAATTAAACAATTCAAACCATTACCTTTGGATACATCATCTAAACTTTGGATACATCTTTTCGGCTACTCCCGGCGAAACGCGTGTGTAACCGGCAAAAAAAAAACGTGTGAAACAAAATCTGGTTGATCAGAAAAATCACTTTGAGTCCACTCTACCACAGCGAAAGAAAATAAAAATTCTTTTTACTCGTTTTTGAAGTGAAAAGAATTATCTGTCAGAATAAAAATTTATTCAAATAATTTTTTCAAATCCGTTTGGTTATGTTTTAGTGTTGTCGGCCGATTTTTTTTTTCTCATTTCGTACTCATCCGGTTCCGAATTTTATTATATACATGTTTTCAAAAATATTTGGCCCTAACAATTGCGTGTCCCAAGTCATCCCGTCTCACATTTGTTCATCGTAGAAATTTTGTATTTATTTAAAAAAATAAAATTATCCGATCCGATTATCCGATTTTCGAATTATCGAGTTCGCCAGCAGAAAAAAATAAATAAATAAAAACGCGCAAGTGACGTCATATACCATATGTATATAATTACAATTAAAATTGTGAATTTTGTGTAGTTAAATTCCAAAAAGGATACAACTTATTTTTTTGTTCTTCTTCAAAAACACGGCGATCGAGCATTCATTTGGATAAATTTAAAAAAAGCTATGCCATCGAATTCAGATTTTTTGGAAGACGGTAGACGTGATTCATCTTCGACTGGATCAGAAAGTCAAAGGTAGGTTTTTGTTCTATTTCTACCTACATATTTTAATTTGAAATTTTTTTAAAAATAAATTTGTATTTATTCAACCTTGACTAATCGATTAGTTATTTTTGTCCTTTTTTCTTTGACGTCTTCTTTCATTCTCGTTTTACTATAATGGTACTATATAAAATAAAAATGAAAAGTGTATATACCTACTCGTAGAAACAGAGAAATGCGAGTGAAAGCTTCTTTAGTCCTTTAACCTTTATCTGTGCTTTCGTGTCAGACGTACAACTACTTTACTACGAGGAGAAGAACTTTGACCTTTCTTTCATTGAAAGATGGCCTCCTTTCAAGTGATACTTGAGAAATACATATTTCATTGAATCTTAAGATGTGGCATTAAAAATGATTTTGTTATAGTGAACATCTGTTTCAGTATACGATGAGTGTTTGGTTTAGTTTTTATATTCACATGTTAAGGTACCTTTCATATCTACTCGTAGGGTGTAGCTAATTATTTCAAAAATTTTAGTTCACAATTTCAGTTACTTCGGGTAATTTCAATACATGAGTACATTGTATGTTAAATGTTGCCGGAAGTTCTGGCAGTGCATCTTCGGCGGAAGAGGAAGGAATATTATTTTTTCGGATAAATATTTTTTAACGCCAATGGCATGACTTTAAGACCATCGATGTGTCGCGTAAGTCTTTTCCGTGGTCATTATTTTGAAACAATAAGCAACACACTAATGCCGAATAAGCGATGTGAAAAATTTGAAAACATATGCATCGTATCGAAAGCGTTCAAATGATTCAACTGACTGACGTCTTGTACCCGAGCGTAAATATAACCAATGGTAATTAATTCCGAATGTACAGCGTTTTAAAATCCTCTGTTATTTAACGGCCATATCGAAGGCAAAGGTGATCCTTGACTCACGACTTTCGTACATTTGGTTGAACCATCCATATATCCGAATGTAGGTTAAGTTTCTAACTAGACTGACTACGTCCGTATAAACTTTGTCCCTAAACACCTGTTTATATATTTCAGAAACAAGAGACATGAGGTGGTTGAAATGCGTTCGGTTATTGATTGGTAGTTGTCGGTTAAAAAAATCAGCCATAACCACCAGTCCACCTAGAATAACCCAACATGTAGTCAAATCAAACACTAGACAACAAATACGAATGCAAAAATCACATAACTTAAGCTGGCCGCTTAAAGTCAGTCATATTTTCGTTTGACCATTTACCTTGTGACAGTGCTTGAACCACCCTACACCCAAAATGAGGTGGTATGGAGACTAACGGAAGAATGGACGAACAGACAGACGATTCGGTTTGAGGTGTCTGCTCATTTATGAAGTTTATGTCCATTAATTCTCGTATGTTACAAACTATAAGTCAAACTCATTGTATGTTATGAGATATAGCTACAGGAAACCCAAATGCCAGAAGACCCTTGTGCGATCAGGCAGAAACCATCTTTAATTCTCGGAGAAACCTAGAATTTATTAATTTCTATTGTATGGTTCGGTGAATGTTAATTGCCGTCAAATGATGCTAGTGATGCCAGAAACTTATTCTGATAAATCCCGAATTCATTTATATAAAAATCTATAGCGTTTTGGTAAACCAAAAATCGGTCGAAAAATCCCTTAAAAGATTCGAAATAAATCTGACTATTGTGTTTAAAATTTTAATAAAGTTTACTACGTTTTATTCCTTTTAGTCGGGAGAGAAAAGCGCAAAGGAGCAAAATTGTAGTGTAATGTTCGAAGTTGGCAGAAATTACTTTACTTTACTTACTTATGTCCTGTATCCCCTTGTGGGTCCTAGGGCCTCTACTACGCCTACGCACCATCGTGTACGGTTTCTGGCAATGTGTCTGAGTTCTCCCTAACTTTTCCCTAACTGCCGTGCCTCCTTCTCGACTGTTCTGCGCCATGTTCTCCTTGGACCGCTAGGTCTTCTGCCATCCTGAGTGAGAGGGTTCCATTGCATAGCATGGTTCGCTATGGAACTGTTACCCTTACGGAACGTGTGACCAATCCACTGCCACTTCCGCCGTTGAATGGTTGTGCCTATTGGTTCCTGACCCGTTCCCTCGTTAAGGTGTTCGTTAGAGATACGATTGGGCCAGAAAATCCTTAAGATATTGCGCAAGCACCTATTAACAAACGTTTGCAGCTTTCTGGTGATAGTAGTGGTCACTCTCCACGTGCTGCAACCATATAACAGCACGGATTCAACGTTGGAGCGGAACAGTCTTATTCTGGTGCTCAAACTGATTGCATTGCTTCGCCATATTTTGGACAACATCCCGAACGCGGACTTTGCTTTGGCGATCCTGTTGGCTATATCTGGTTCGGTTCCACCATCATTTTGGACAACATCCCGAACGCGGACTTTGCTTTGGCGATCCTGTTGGCTATATCCAGTTCGGTTCCACCATCGGTCGAGACAATACTCCCAAGATACTGGAAGTCCTCTACTCTCTCTACCGGTTGTCCAGCAATGCATATTTGAGCCGATGAGTTAGTTCCAAGACTGATGATTTTAGTTTTTGTCGTATTAATTCTCAGCCCGACGACACCTGCCTCCCTCTCCACATCTGCTGTCATTTGGTGGAGGTCCATAATTCTGTAAGAGAGTAAGCATTCATCGTCAGCGTAGTCAAGATGTTGCAGTTGAGATGTAAGAGTCCATCGAATTCCTCCGTTTCCCGGCGACAAAGCTGCATGAAGCACATCACTAATCACCAATAGGAATAATATTGCTGAAGGGATACAGCCTTGTCTTACCCCACTTTGGATCTCAAATTCCTCAGATAACGTCCCCCTGTGCAGAACGTGACATTTGGAGCCTTCCTATATAGCTTTGATAGTAGCAATTAGTTTATCGGGAATACGTCTCCTGCGTAAGGCACGCCAAATAAACTCCCTGTTGACACTATCGAACGCCTTCTCAAAATCGATGAACAGCAGGTGCAGTGGCGATCGATATTCAACACACTGTTCGATGATAATCCGCAGGATATTGATGTGGTCGACACAGGAGGATCCAGAGCGAAACCTGCTTGTTCGGCATCGAGTGTGTCTTCGAGATGTTGTTTGATTCGCTCCAGGACGATTTTAGCTATTATCTTAGCTACAGCAGGCAGCACGCAGATAGACCTCCAGTTTACGCACTCCATTAAATTTCCTTTCTTAGGAAGCTTGCCGATCATTCCCTTTTTCCACTCGTTAGGAAAGCTCTCAGCTTCCCAAGCTCTCTCTATAAGTGGAAGCAGAAGTTCAGCCGATGTTGTTGGCGCTGCTCGTAAGAGCTCTGCTGGAATACCGTCAAGTCCTACCGCCGTGTCGGTTTCGAGTGCATTAATCGCTCTAATGATCTCATCTTTATTGGGAGTCGTGGTGCGTATTCGGGAACTTCTCACCTCGGGCATCTCAGTTTGATTTGGGAGCATATCGCTGGCGAATTCACGTTTGAAAACCGTAACAAAATGCTCTTTCCATCTCTTGAGATGGTCCTCATCCGAAATGAGCAAGGAGCCGTCTAGGCTTTTCACTGGGTGTTGGCTGGATCTGCGACCACCTGTCAGCTCTTTCGTGATTCTATAGACGGTCCTGCTGTCGCACCTCCGTGCTGCTTCTTCTGCTTCTGTAGCCAGCGCGTTGTTGTAGTTGCGCTTGTCACGTCGCACGCTACGCTGAACTTCTCTCATCTTCTTGCGATATAGGGACCCTAGCTCGCTTCTCCCTGCTGCTGGGGTAGCTGCAACGCGAGCTTTCAGCTGTTTTTGTTCGTCAATCCGTCTCCAGGTAGCCTCGGAAAGCCACGCCCTATGTCTTCCCTGCGATCGACCGACAATTCTTTCAGCACCAGATGTAAAAACATTTTTCACAGCACACCAATGGTCTTGGATGGTTGCGGGCATTGAGCTGCTGATTGCTTCCACACCTTGCGAAAGGTGCTCCCTTAATTGTTGGCGCACTGAGGGATCACTAAGTCTATCGATGTTGAACCTGAGAATTCTTGTGTTGTCGTGGGATCTTCGAACTGCAGCAGTGCGTAGTTGGAGAGTGGCTATCATAAGATGGTGATCACGTACTATTCCAACATCTGCCCCTCGCCTGTTTCGGACGTCCAGGAGACTACTTCTAAAGCGGCGGCTGATAGCAAAATGGTCAATTTGGTTGGAGGTTGCTTGCCTGTCATTGGAAACCCAGCTGACTTTGTGGCAGGTCTTGTGCTCAAACATGGTGCCACCTATCACAAGGCGGTTGGCATTGCAGAAATCCACAAACCTTTCGCCGTTGTCATTGCGGTTGCCTAGTCCATGCTTCGCGATTACATGTTTGAGCCCTTGGTTGTCGTTGCCTACCTTGGCATTCAAATCCCCCATCACTATGACAATGTCTCCATTTGGTGTTGTGTTGAAGACGGCGCTTGAGAGATTGTAGAAGCTCTCCTTTTCGTCCTCAGACGAACTATTCGTTGGGGCGTAACACTGTATGATGGTGACGCGTCGTACTCTAGTCCGGAATCTGGCCGTCAAAATCCTATCACCATGGGGCTGCCAGGAAATTAGGCCCTTACGTGCTGTTGTTGTTAGCAGTAGTCCGACTCCATATTCCCGCGGACTTCCGGATGGTCTTCCAGAATAGAGTAGTACAGTGTTACGCGTTGGGGACCGGTACTAGCCCGCTTTTAACCATCGTACTTCACTTACCCCCAAAATGTCCATGTTTATATCGCATGAAATCCTTTTCCAGTTGGAGGAATCTGGCATTGTAAGGACCTTCGCTTCCTGAGTCGAGGAGCGTCTTTACATTCCAGAAACCTATCTTTGTCCGGGTACAATAGCCAAAAGTCGTCAACATGTGATCATTCCTTATCCGAGGCATAGTGTCGGTTTCTATAGCGAGCAATTTTCGGTAACGCAGGTTGCTGGCGCACGTTACCTAGCCTAGAATCAAGTTACGGCTATGACTCCCTTAGATTAATAATTATTCCGGAACCTCCGGTACTCATAACCAAGCTTAAGCAATCCTTATGGGATTGAATGGTAAGTGTAATATTTTTCGCGTTTGTCTACTTGACTTTACGTGTGTGGTACAATCTTTAAGTGAAGCAATTTGACATGGAGGCAAAACTGCTAGTTTTGCAGATGTCAAGATCCGAGAGGTCATCTAGGATGTTATAGAAGTACTCTCCTAAGGTTTTCCTTCGCAGCGCAGGATAGTTCCACAGAAGATGGACAATCGACTCTTCCTTTTTCTCGTATCTACAGCTTCTACCAAAATTATTGAATGGAACACTCCGTCTTAAGGCATGCAAACAATGCCCCGTGAAGGCGCCGATTATATCCGTAGAGTTAATGTAGAGATCTTTTATAGAAATCTATATTCTATCGTTGATGAAGTGGACAACAAAAGAAAATAATACCTGCAAAATCTCGAAAGCATGCCATTGACATTTTTATTAAATTGGATAAATCAGAATTTTATATCCCACCACTTGACTCGGAATCCCTTTTGGCCATTACAAGGTATAAAATTTCTAGAATATCGACAAAGTTCCATGATACAAGAATGACATTACTGCGAGTACTGGTGTTCCATTTTAAAAATCTTCTTCTATATTGTTCGCATATGATTCGCTCTTGTTTTTCGGAAAGTTTCTTATTGCTAAATCTTTTCTATTAAGGAATTTAGAAAACAAATCCTTTACGAGTGGTGATGTAGAATAAGAAACAAGCTCCAAGTTTTATTCTTGTAAATGCTGCTTGGGAGTCTATCTTTCTGTGGGATGTGTTTCACATGTTCAAAAAATCCAAAGGGAGACCAGCATTCTAACACATTTCTGTAGCTCAAATCCTTTTAAGCATTCTACCTTATGCTTTATTACTTCCTGCTTCCTTTAGAGTTCCGTATTGCTCATCAGATCTATTACTGCTGTTCATATAGACTTATTTTACTTACCTTACGCCTTGAAATAAAAAAAAATAGCAAATATTCAATCATTACCACAGATGAATTCGCAAATCAAATCCTGGATAATAAAAAACAAGTCGTGACTGAAATTAAAAGAATTTTATACTTATGCATATTACGGAATGAGTGCATTATTTTAAAACTCTGGTCTAGGTTGCCATCCTTCTATATCGTCTATCTCTTTCAAGGCATTGGTTCTGTACATATTTAGGTATTTACATACGGAAATTACGAAGTTATCAAGAATATTTTTCAGAAATGGCGGGAAATACGAGAATACTTATGAGCTCCCTTTGAATGAAGTTAAAAACCATTTCCGTCTTCAGTCATAAAGAAGGTTCTAAATTCCAAAGTGTTTCTCTAGAAAAACATGCAGAAGGACATTCACTGACTATGTGGGATTTGTAAAGCTTGTAGCGATTGTTTCTTAAAGTTAAGTTCTGCTGTTGTGTAGATTTGAATGCCTTAACGACACAATGTGCTTCAATTGATAGTAAGGAAATATCTTTATAGGTGGAATCCGGTAAAGCCTGTCAATCGTATTAGTCATTATTTTACGATAATTCTGAATATTTTTATAAAATATGCATTTGTTTTTAAATAGGCAAGGTACGCCTTGTGCACGTGTCTCCAGGATTTGTCATCTGGATTTGATCTCTTATATGTTAAAAGTACCTTCAAATAACTATGCTGCAGAGAAGAGTCAGCTAGTCCTCCTCTTCAGCGCTGTGCCAACAATTATTCTCCACTAGAAAATCCAAAGTCCCAGTTGAATTTACATATATGGATGGGAGAGCCTAAGACTCACGATTGATTTATCTTTGATCCACGTGTATCTACTTTTCAGAGTGCGTGGGGGCACTCAGAGCTAAACCCACTTCATTTTTTTTTATATATATAACTTGCGCGCACTCAAAGGGTTATGAATACCTTTAACATGTTTACACACAGTGCGGGCGTTGGAAAGGATACAGAGAGAGAGAAAGATTTTGGTGTAGTGGTTCTTGAAGCTCACTTGTTTATGCTTCAGAGATTCTCCGGGGGTGGCGTCCAGAAAGCTGGGAAGATTTTTGTTATTTTTTGTCTTTGCTTCTGATTCACAGTACTTTTTTCCCGATAACCGATGTCAAGGGCAAATCACTATCAACAGAGCGAAAAATTTAATTTTTCCAGCCATATGACCAAGCTACTGCCAGTGTTATGCCTTCGCAGTAGTGTTCACACAAGCTTTCGCAAATGATCGGACTGACTTTATATATTTCATGAGAAATAAATAAATGCTTGCTGACATCAGGATTTGAACCATGAACCATTAGCGTGGTGATTGACGACGTTACCACTACACCATTGCCACCCCAAGTTCATAAACTATTTAAAATGTCTCCGATACCATAAAAGTTTGGACATGCACCCCATTGGTGGCACAACCAAATTGGTGCTGGTTGCCCTGCTAGGTATTACGACTACTACTAGCAAGCTCCAGGCGGCCTTCAACATAGTAAGGCAGAATCTCTCCTGGTGTCTCGAGCTCTGAAAAACGCCAACCGCCTGGATCGAGGTGAGAGTAGTTTTTATACCCAAAACAGGTAAGACATCGCACACCCTCCCAAAGGACCTTCTCAAGATTCTGAAAAGAATCCTAAACCTGCATATTAATCTCAACATTAATAGCGCCTTACTTTCTACGTCACAAAACGGCTACCAAAAAGGGGGTACCGGTAAGTGGCCCGCCTTGGGGAAGTTCAACATAACCATAAGAGACAAAGTCAACGAGTTGCATGTCTCAGCATTACCGGTGCACTCAGAACTTCTCCCACAGTGGCGCTCCAAACCATGCTTCACCTACTTCCGATTGACATCATCAGTAAACAATTTGCTATCAGTTCGGCAATAAGACAGAGAGGCCCAAGCAATGGCAGGAGCAACATACGGGGCACGGCCAAAATACTTTCGATGCACCGCCATCTCCCTAATGTCACTAGTCACCTGCCAACTGAATATGACTTCAACAAGGGCTACAGATGTCATATACAACCAATCGCTTTTAATTTTCACGGACGGGTCCAGAACCAAGGGTGGAGTCGATGCCGGAATCTTCTCAAACGACCTGGATAAAAACCTCTCTTTTAACCTTCCAAACATGCAAGTTACTGCGGTTCGCCAAACCGCTGACTGGCTGACGGGTAACACACTATCAACATCGGATATTGTTATTTACGTTGACAGTCAGGCAGCCATCAAATCCCTCACATCCAGCACTGCGAGATCTAAGGCAGTAAAGGACGGCCGCGTATCTCTTAACGAGATAGCTGGTCTGCGTAACCTAAGCCTTTGCTGGGTACCAGGTCACTGTAACATACTGGGGAATTGTGCAGATGACGAACTGGCTCGATAAGGCTCCTCTGGTACAAATAACATAAGCATTACCAATATCGAAGCGCCAACGTCTTACGTTAAGAACCTTTTCCAAACCGACGCGGAGAAGGTGGCCAATCTCCGATGGCAACATCTAGGTTAATGCAACACCGCCAGATAACTTTGGCCAGCATTTAACCAATCTAGGTCCATTGGACTCCTGAAACACCAGAAGGGAACGCTCTCCAAAAGAACAAATGCTCTCAGCGGACACTGCGTCATAGGAAGGCATTTCCAAAGACTAGGCCTCCCCTATAAAGATTTCTGCAGAAGCTGTAGCGATAAAGAGGAAGATGAGACCAACAGTCATCTCCTATGCACTCCTATGCACGCTCGACAACATTAGGAAGCCCACCCCGGGTTAATACTCTTTCAATGATCTAAGTGATCTCAGCAACGCCAGCACGGCTAAAATCAACTCCTTCATACGCGTGGGCCGATCTTAACCAACCAACGAAGGAATATGGCAACGACTCCCACTGTCCAAATTTGCCCAAATTTTAATGGCGGATGATGATAGGCTATGAGTAGATGGAAGAAGATTTCCTAGAATTTTTTTTTTAGATATCGGAATGTTACCGCCTCAGACTCAGAGTCTTTCAGTCGAAAATACGGGCAATACGAGTACAATATTATTTTAGATACAATCCCGCACTTTTTTTTCTTTATAATTTGCGTGAACTCAAGGGATTATGAATACCATTAAAGTGGTTTACGCAGTTCGGGAGTTGGAAAGGATGGACAGAAAGAGAAAGATTGGTGATTTGAAAATCAGATATCAAGTTTCAGAAAAATTTCTGGGGTGGTGTCCAGATAACTGGGTAGATTTGTTTTGTTATTTTGTCTTTGCTTCTGATTTACTGTATTTTTTTTCCAACCGCCTGATGTCATAGGCATCAATTATCCAAGACATATGATCAACCAACTGCCAGTGTTATGCCTTCGCAACAGTGTTGACATACTCGTAAGTTCTCGCAATCGATCGAACTGATTTCATGAGAAATAAATAAATAAATACTTGCTGACATCAGAATTTGAACCAGTAGTTTCAAGGGAAACATAGGTATCTTCATTAACAGTCAGAAGTTATTGAAGCATAAGATTCTACGTCATCATCAAGAGTTGGCCTTATTGAATGGGGATCAACCTTTAACGAAAGGTCTGTCTACCACTGCAAATATGAAACATGTTTTTGCCAGCATTTCTATGAAAAGTTAACTAAATTTCGAAGAGTGCCTTCTATTCGCATACATTTTCTGCTAATAAACATGACAATATGGCATATATGGGTAGAGCCCACTTCCTCAAAAGCTCGTACGGCGCCCGACATAGCCTGCTAGTTCCATATTAGGGATTACATAGAATAATACCACGAAAACTTTTGAACACCTATTAACAATGTAATTTATTACTAAAGTATCTACAATTGATTTTTTTATGTCCCTTGTACCTACAATCGATTACTTTTACATTTCAAATCGTAATTGCTTCACATGACTGCATATAAGTGTTAAATTTGTTGGCTTCAAAGTTACGGTGTGGCTACTGACATCTCCTTCCTCTTCAGTACTTGTAAATTCTTTGAAATAAGTTATGGCAGGGTGTAAGATACACGTAGAATGATTTGCATCTGCAATTTAAACTAATGAATATTAAAATGTATGTATCTACATTTTTACAGGTGTGATTATTAGAGAGGGAAAGAATTATTGATGAGATTGATTTTTCATTGAAGGAAGTCTCCTTAGTAATGCAATCACGTTCGGATGACCCACGTCAACAGGTTTTATTTGAAGATTTATTAATTATATCTGAAAGAAACGTTGATTTCTTTATGGTTTACATTGCTATCCGTTGAAACAAAGTGAAAAGTTTTCTTAGGATTTTGAGTCGAAGGAAGTGGAAGGCGTTGAGTGGATGAAAAGTACTTCGGTGTGTGTGTGTTGAATAGAATAATAGAATACAACATCCAATTAAAGAGTGTAACACAACCCGTAGGAAAAAGGAAACTTTTACTGTAGGTAAAGTTAAAAATATATGACGGGCATTTAGAACTGCCCAAGAAACGTGGAGACCAACTAAACCGGTCTGAAAATCAATAATTTTGTTTATGCCTAGTTAATGTTAGATCATAGGTTTTAACATGAGTAAGGCTTATGTTACTTAGTATGTCCATCTTATGTAATGCCTAATATATCTATTGTCTGGAAAGTCCTTTTTCATAGCAAATTAATTTGTACAAAATAAGGAAATAAACCTTAAACACCATAGAATCGCGGCTACGTTTAGGGGGAAAGTAAAACTAAGAATCTATTCCGTAGTAGTCGTGTTGATTTCGGGATTCCAGACAAAATTTGATTGGGCACTAAAATGTTACACAGCATACGCGTTATATTTTTCGCACGAATGGAAGGGACCTACAGTTTTGTGTCGTATCCGAAGGGCAATTTTGTTTTTGAGAAGTTTTTTCGTGACAACAATACTCTCGGATATTTATCAAACGTTCTTGAGAAGTGGAACTTTGAATTTGAACATTGAGCCCCACGCGCAGTAGTCCAATATATTAACCACTACGCCACGCTACAACGTTGGTTATAGTATTATAATAGCGAGTAGATATCTATTTCTGCTTGATCCATCCTTCCATCCTCGTCGATCCCGGGCACGCTGCTTCCAGTCACGCAGACCAAGTTTTCTGGCATCTGCGATTACTTGGTCTTTATACCGAAGGTTCGGTGTCCTTCGTCGTGTCAAGCCTGGGAGCTGCGATTCGAAGATTTTCTTGGTTGGAGCATTGTTGCACATTTGCTCGATGTGGTTGCGCGAATGTAATCGAAGTATTTTAGCTTTTTGGGTTACATCCGCATTTTGGAACAGATCATAAAGTTCACGGTTAAATCTTCTCCTCCGTTCGCCCTCCTCGCACATGCAACCTAATATCCGACGAAGTATTTTTCTCTCAAATGAATTCAATATTAGATCAGCTTTCTTACTGATCGTCCAGCACTCGGTGCTATATAGCAGAACTGGTAAGATTAGCATTCTGTAGAGCATTCATTCATTCATTTTTGTGGGATTAATATTTACTACAAGATAGGTGAAATCCTTGACCACCTTGAAGTTAAAGTCATTAGCAGCAACTTTCCGTCCTAAGTTTCGGACTTTACATGGGTCGGGGACCCATGCAGTAAGTAAATAAGATACAAAACAAATACAAATATTTGGCGCAACAGCTCTTTAAAGTGCCAGGGCCTAGCTTCTCGCAACCACTCATGTTGTGTGCGTTATATTTTTCACACGAATGGAAGGGACCTACAGTTTTAATGCCGAATCCGAACGGCGATTTGAGAAGCTTTTTCATGACAACAATACTCTCGGATGTTTGTCAGACGCTCGCGAGAGGTGGGACCGTGAAATAACTTTTTGTTATTTTCTGAGATTCGAACTTGGAACATCATGCGTAGTGATCCGACACACTAACCACTTACGCCACGGCGCCCACTAATACCTAATACCCGCTCAACGATCTTCGTGGTGTGTGACATCAGCTTGATCGAACGGTAGTTATCACAGTTTCGCGTATCACCCTTCCCTTTGTATACAGGGAGAAGATAACTTTCCCTGCATTGATTCGGCATTGGATCACCTCTCACGAATTTGGAGATGAGAATTCTGAGCCATCTGAACCCGATGTCTCCCATCTTTTTCCAGAACTCAGAGGGTATCTCGTCTGGCCCAAACGCTTTTCGTTTTTTGGAGTATTTGACCGCCTCACTAACTTCTTCGACTGTAATGTCGGGTATTTCTTCACAGTTAGGGGTGGCTCTTGGAAAGTATAACCGGGGAAACTGTTCATTTAAAAGCTCTTCACAATACTGCCGCCACCTCTGCAGAATTTTGTCGTCATCCACAAGAAGCTGGCCATGAGCATTGCTAATGAACTTTGGCGAACGAATCTCCTGAGCATTGTTCCTTCTTTGGGCGGCTATTTTGAAGATAGTGGCGCTCTTGGTCATATTGTGTCTTCGCAGCACATGGATAGCCTGGTTTGCAGCAGCAACCGGGGAAGATATTTTCTCCAGCTCCCGATACAGGCCCTCCGTACTCTCTGCTTGAAGCTGGGCGCACTTCTTCTTCGCTTTTTTATTGCAGCATCTGTATTCCACTTCGAGGCGAACTTTTTCGTCTCTATTATTAGAGGGGCACTTTGACCAAGCTTTGAAAGCCGCTTTCTTCTCATTTATCACTTTCTTAGCTTCATCATTCCACCACCATGTTTCTTTGGCGTGTTGATGGTGGCCTTTTGAAGCTCCTAGCAGTGATTTGGCCTTCTTTAAGCAAGTTCGCTGTAGGGAATCCCACATATTTTGTGCTCTGCACTCTTCATCCTCAGCTCCGTTGATGGTGTGAGAGAGGTCATTTTTCATTACGAAAACAAAAGCTTCGCCTTTTTCTTTGTCCAGATTGTACCACTTGATTTTCTCAGAGACCCTTGTTTGTTTGCTTTTCTTCGGTGTTTTCATAAAAATTTCTATTTGCAGGAGACGGTGTTGCCGAGCGATTGCCTCTCCCAGGATCACTTTGCAATCTTTTACCCGAGGCTTCATGAAACTGGCTACCAAATGGTAGTCAATCTGAATTTCATCTCCACCACTGCTGTAAGTGATCAGGTGTCGGCTTTGTTTGATGAACATGGTATTTAACACGATAAGACCGTGTGATTTGCACATGCTTAGAATGTCTTCACCAGGAAGGTTCCTGGTGTCATATCCTAGTCCTCCATGGCAGTCTTCATAGTCTTCGTTTGACTTCCCGACATGTCCATTCAAATCTCCTCCAACAAACAGAAACTCTTCCTTTGGGATGTTCTTAAGGAGATTGTGGAAATCTAGCCAAAATGCATCTTTATCTATCTGATTGCACCCATTTTGGGGAGCATGTGCACTGACAATATTCCACACCTCTCCTTGTATTACTAGTTTGAGAGACATCAAACGGTCGCTGGACTTCGAAATGCTCATGACGTTTCCATGTAGTTCTGCTGCAAGGATGATACCGATTCCGTTCTTAACCTTTTCCGTTCCGTAGTAGAACATCTTGTAATCTTTTGTTCTAACGTCCAAGAAACGCGCCCGATTTCCGGTGTTTTTCCATTTCGTCTCTTGGACACACAAGATATCCACCCGCCTTCTATTCATCATCTCTTCCAGCTCGCAACTTCGACCGGTCATGCTTTCAACGTTCCAACTCGCGACCCTCAAATTGCGTCCAAACTGTTTCATTATTTTACTAGCCCCCGGAATCCGTATAGCTCTGATCCGAACATTTCTGTTCGATCCAGGATCAGTACCATGCACAGCAGTGGTAGTGCCTGGCGGGGTAGTGCCTTTCCTTTTTGCAAGTATTACCATAATAATACAGTTTTACAATATTACCATATTGCGATGGTGTTTGTTGTTTGACACGTGCATGCTCCTGTTTTAGTATTGTTTGATCTTTCTTCTATGACACCGGTGATCTCCAGTCGTGTCAACCCACGGACTCGCATGCACACTTGTGGGAGGGTTTTTAAGGTAGTATCCCTATGTGTCGCTAGGCTCACTTGGGTGTTATATTGCCTAGATCTGATTTGTCCTTTAGTCGCCTTTTACGACAAGCGCTGGTTGTTGGGGGGCGCTGCAGTGATATTCTTAACCCGTCCCTGCACGGGCATCTAACGGGCGTCTAACTAGCCACTCATCGTAAATTAAAGGTGAAACGTAGGGAAATGCCGTCAGCGTGTTAGGTGCATTGAGCATTGCTTTAAAATGTTGGGCTAGAGCATTTACTTCCAACCTAATAGGTAGTAAGTAGTTCCATTAAGCCTTTTTGCTCCTTTCCGAGAAGCCTTAGCTTTCGCAGTCTGGGACAACTCCCTAGACATTCCATCATAATACTACAAGAACTCGAGTCCTTCGCGCACTAAACGCCAGACACTTCTGGTTACCTACCAAGTTTCATAAGGAGTGGAAAATTATTTAACAGGAAACAACAACAGATTCCCTAGATTTAGAATGCTTTGTGGACTCTAGAATAACCCAACTTATCCTATCTTGATCGTTTATATAATAGCTGTAAGTATAGGGTACTAGAAAAAGATACTTTTATGCGTTTATCCTGCATATATAGCTATGTCGTTAAATACCAAGTTCTTATAAATTTGTCTAGATCCTTGCTATAAAATCATGATTTTGAGTTATGACTCTGTTGCATCAATTAAGTGAAATGTCTCGAATACATTTTAGATATATGAAGGAAGGTTTTGAATCCAAAATAAGGGAATGGAAACTAAGAGAGGCTTTGTAAAAGTGTATACCCACATCAATTCTCGAACTTTTAGTTGATTTTTCTTTTATCTGTTGAACAAATAACAACATAAACTGGATAGAAATTTTGTTGGAAATGGTGTAAAATCTGATCACATTCTATAAAATACTATAATCATTACCTGAAACCCGAATAGGTTGTTATAAGTTCTCTAACAACGATGTTTAAATACATACATTTTTGAATTTAAATATATAAATAAAAATATTAATTCTATTAACTTTAAGGAAAAATTAGAGCTAAAATAATATCTGATACCCTCCGACCGCATGGAGTTTCCGATAAAATGGCGAAAATATCCAATATACTTCAAGAAATCCATTTAATTCCAAATTTCATACATTCAGTGGATATCTATACACGTTTCTTATTCAGTGTATACCGAAACTGATCGATTTTTGTCTATTTCATATTTTCCATATAAAATACATAATGTTACCACAAATTAATATCTCAAATCTCAAGAATACAAAAAAAAAAAAAAAACGCGACATTTTAAATTACACAAAGCATAGCCAAAAGAGCGCGCCTTCTCTTTGCAAATCGTTAGAAAAAAAAAGCTCTCCAAATGAAAACTCTCTTCGCCTTGAGGTTTTTGAACTTTGAAAATAATTAAATTATTTTATAATCACACAGATACACCACTCGTACACACACTGTGCCCCGATCAAATGGCGTTAGATACACATTGTGTGTCTTCTTTTATTTCTTCAATGAAATTAAAGCTTCGCTACAGAGTATGAGAATATTGTCGATTGGGACAAAAAAAAAATAAAATTTTTTTAAAAATAGAAAATCCTTCATTTCCACAAATAACACAGGCGGCACTAACTGCTGAAAATTCATCTCCAAATCAAGCTAGATGTCATGTCCTTCAAATTTTCGCTTTTGGTCTGGCACAATCATTTGCCCTTGCAACCGTACCATTGTCAGGGTCATGGAAAAAAACACATGTCAGCTAAATGGTGTTAATGCACCACTTGTAATAGTAGATAGTCCGGCACACAATCAAAACGAAAGAAAAGTAGCTAGAGTACGAGTATTTAAAGCTAGCTGAAAGTGTATCTCACCTACACTATATCAAAGGGAGATGTACATACGAATGACAAATTGTTTGTTGTGTGTGGCTGAAACGTTTTCACTTTATAAAAAAAAAAAAATAATAATAATTTTTAGCACAATTGGTCTCTCGCGGCGGGGGTTGATGGAGCAGAAGTAGCTAAAGTAACACTCATTCCCTCCCTCTTTTTGGGTGATGTTGCTGAAGGTGGTGGTGGTGGTGGTGGAGTAGATTGGTGGTACTCTGACATTTAATGTTTTCTCTCTTTACTCTTTTTTTTTTTTATATTTTTTGCTGTACAAGTATATTGCTAGCCATACTGGGGAGTTGTAGATATTTGAAGAAGAGTTCGCATTCGTTTAATGGTAGTAACAAAAATGTTTTGTGTGTGTCCTCATCTCTCGAAAGTATCTTTTGTCGTCCTAATCAGCCTCAAGTTCTAGATACCTACAAGCGTGCTGTGACACAATCCCGGCGTTTAACCGAACAAGATTTACTTACTCAGGAGCAAATCTGCTACATCACGGTAAGTTACTAAACAAAACAGTTCGTTCGGCAAATTACACAAAGAAAAACAGTGTCCCACACAATTCGATGCGCAAAAACAGCTGTAGAGTGTTATCAGAATATAGTCGTCTCTTAGTGGGTCTCACTCTGGCTTGCGCTAGCTTTATCGTTGGGGCTTTTGATTTCGTTGACTATACACAATCTTTGTGACTAAACTTCAA
The DNA here is from genome assembly GCA_945910035.1 of Brachypalpus laphriformis. NCBI lineage: Eukaryota > Metazoa > Arthropoda > Insecta > Diptera > Syrphidae > Brachypalpus > Brachypalpus laphriformis. The sequence continues at coordinate 109,415,203 of OX246753.1, read as the reverse complement.
AGTTAACACAGTAAAATTCACAGCAAGTAGGTACAGAAGTGCATTAGGGCTAGTGACAAAGTCGGAAGTTCCTGAGTGCATCTATTGTAGATAAGGCTTGAGTGAGTTTTAAGGGAACTTGATAGTAACACAGTGTGTTGAGGGGTGAATTTTTATTTACTAGCAATGCAAATGCTAAATTGCGTTTTACTATTTGCAGTCCCCAATTGTTTGGAGTATTTACGTCGCAGGTTGCTTCGGAGGCTGATCGTTTTGGTGATTAAAAAATGCAATTAAAAGCAGCGATAATAAGCTATAGAGGGAAGAGTGCTTGCTGTTCTTCATACACTTGTCAGTTGGTACTTTGTAAGATATACATACATGAGTATGGATTTGAAAATGTAGTGCCGTTGACTGTTCGATGTCATGTAGCTATTTCATCAGTTGGTATGACTACTAATGGCAAAAATTTGATACAAAATGGCTGCGATAGTTTCAGGAAAAAAAAAAAAAAACAGGAAGGACTGGTAAGCAAAAGTGTTGGCAAATTAATTTTTGGAAAAAAATTAAACGAACTTAACGTTAAAGTTTCTAAGTTTAAACATGTTATTCATGTGTTAAGAAAATCAAGCGCATTGATGACGGTTTTAAAGAAATTACAGTGGCGCGCAAAAGTTAAGGAACAGAATAAGAAGTACCAACGACTACTACTACTGCTATCCTGTCCTGCAGACAAAGTATAAAGCCTCATTGAACTTCCTGAACCTGACTCCAGTGAAAGCTTTCCTGGAAATTTAATACCATTTATAGAAGTTCGTCTTTCGCCAGATTTTGGATGTAGCTTCGGGATTCCGACTGCCTTGCGGACTGCGATGAAGAAATGTTTCTGTTAGACTGATACGAGTAGAGCGCAAGGCCAATCCAGAATGATTTTAATTTCTCAGTGCAATTCCAAAGTTCGACGTTGGACATTCTTATGGCGAAGACATCTATTTATGAAGTTTTGCACACGAGATTCTATTTGAGTACACCATGTTTCCAAGTTTGCATTTTACCTCGTAATTGCAATATGGGTAGGCTAGGGTAGGTGTCTACACTCTGTATTCGGTAGACTGGAGGATGTCCATTGTGTTACCATATAGGCCAGTAATTTCTGTTACTCTTAGAACCATTTTAGTTTTTGGATTAGTTGCTAGACACAACGCAATACAATATCTGAAAGTTTTTGAAATAAGTATTCACTCGGAATTTGTCTTCAGGCTGAGGATAATGAAGGACAGATGCGCAGCAGTTGAAAAAGTGATTTCCCCTCTTCTTCTTCATATATGTATGCATGTATGTATGTATCTGGGTCAGAAGGCATTGGTTGCCCGGTATGTCTACCTAGTGCACAATGACCTGGTATTATCCTGACAAGGGTGCCTATGTGTAGTCTGCTGACACGTAGCAGGCTTTTTGTTTTGCGCTAACATTGTTCGGGCTCGTTTCGCGTCATCTCGCATTAACCTATAGCCTATTCCAGTGCTAGTGTAGAAATGTTCACGGTCAACAACAGCTGCTTAGTGCCTGGAATATCACTAAGACCAGGAACCAAACACAGTCACCATCAACACAAATACCATCGGCGAACCCCACAAGCGGATCAGTAGAAATGCAGTGAAGTGGGAGGGTTATGATCCCTTATTTTCGGATCATAAACTCGCTGATAAAAGGAAGAAGAAGAAGAAGGAACCAAACACAGTCACAATACAACTGTCCGATATCCCATTTAAGGATGAGTGACATTGGTCTACCAACTCTCATCAAATTATTGGTGATCCGAGTGCTTTTATAGCTGGTCTAGCAGCCATTCAACAGCTTCGCGAATAGCCATAACTTTCTGCAACCTGGGACACCCTCTACTGATTTGATAGTCGAAAAGACTGGTTTGTGCTATAGAGTACCGAAAAGATACCGGCCCCTACATTTTCAAAGCAGAATTTGTATGGATAGTACTCTCAGCCCAATGCTGTAGACTGGGAATACTAGCAGTGCATTTTATATTGAAGTCAAGGAAAAAGATTTTCTAGTGGCAAACGTGTAATTAAGGCCTAAGACTTTGGCGTGCACTGTACATTACTTCTCAACTGATCTCTCAGTCGTAACACCGATTTTATTACCATGGATAGACTCGCATGTTTTGCTGATATGACTGAAAACTCATTGTGCCCTAAAGATTCGGGTGGCAATGTCTTGAACTTTTCAAGTTGCGTTTGTTAACATACTCCGCCAGTATGTTAAGTGTGATATGTATTCAATATTGTGCTTGCCCAGCTTGAATTAGGATATTATTTATCTGAACCCAGTTAACACAGTTTGCTCTTTCGTCTAGTTACTCCAATGTACCCCCATAGGATACCTTATTTTCCCGTTATTGTTGTTTGTATATGACTTTGTCAAAGGTCAATATAAACAGAAGGTGAGAAGGAGTGTACCAGCTGGTGCTTGAATAGAACAGGATGGCTAAGGTCTTGTGTAGAACTACTCGTACCTTAGTTGTTCAAGAGAAAGCTTTACTACTCAACTGGCCTCTTAGTTTAAAGGAAACTGAACTGCGCGAGTTCAGTCTTCTCCGGATTTACTCCGAGGCCACAGCTCGTAGCCCATGAGTGTACCTTATCCAGAGCCCTCTCCATGAGTTGACTTATCGTGGAGAGGAACTTTCCTGAAACTAGTATAACCATTTCATCCGCGTACGCAACCACCTTAAAACCCTCCCTATCAAGTCGCACCAAGATTTTATTGATCGCCATTAACCAGAGTAGGGGGGAGATGACTTCGCCTTGTGGAGTTCCTCTGTTTACCGTCTTAGTTGTACTACTGTTGCCTAGTGTTGCTTGGATTATACAAGTACTGAGCATAGAAACTATCCATTGGTTAATAAAGCCTTCTACACCTAACTCGGTGAGAGATTCCTGAATAGATTCAGTGAAAATGTTGTTGAAGGCTCCTTCTATATCAAGAAATGTGGCGAGAGTATATTCTTTGTAGTGAAGAGTTTTTTCCACTGTACGCACGACCTCATGAAGAGCAGTTTCTGTGGACCGCCCTTTTAGATACGCATGCTGGGATTTCGACAGTGGAGAACTCAGGTTATCGCGGATATGGAAGTCTAGGATACGTTCTAAAGTTTTCAAAACAAAGGAGGACAGGCTTATGGGTCTAAAATCCTTCGCTGATTCATGTCCTCGCCGGCCCTCCTTGGGGATGAAAATCACTTTGACACGTCTCCAGGTTTGGGGCAACTCCTTAGGTTTAAGCAACTCCTATAAATCGGTAATAGCCAGGGAATTGCTATGTCTTGCAATTTCTGCATCATAATAGGCATGATGCAGTCAGGGCCAGGTGACTTATAGGGAGAGAAGCTATTTATAGCCCAGGAGACTTTATCCTCCGTAATAATGTTTGTGATGTTATCCCAAGCTGCCAGTGGCGTACAGGTGGAACTAGCTTGTTCTACTCTAATCTCACTGCAGCCTGGGAAGTGAGTACTCATCAGGAGTTCCAGAGATGCCGCAGAAGAATCTGTCCAGCTTCCATCCGTCTTTTTAAGAAAGGACGGGTTGCTATGCCCTTTGGACAAAATTTTGCTGAGCCTTGCGGATTCTTTAAGGGACTCGATAGACTGGCAGTAATCTCTCCAGCCCTGTTTTTTGGCCATTCTGATGGACTCCTTATATATTTTTAGGCAGTCCTTGTAGGGCTGCCAGAAGTTGTGAATGTAGCAGATGTTGAAGATCGCTCTGGTCATCTTCCTAAGCTTTGATAGATCTTCATTCCACCATGTTGGGACTTTCTTCAAATCTAAACTGCTAAGAAAATCCGCGAGTAGGACAATGTAGATCGAGAGATAGACGACGTTAAATGAGGCAAAGTTCATAGTTTTATGCGATGTTAATCGTGTCGATGTAAACCAAGACAATCTTCTTCTTCCTTTTTCAGCGAGGTTATGATCCGAAAATAAGGAATTCCAACCCTCCCACTTCACCGCATTTCTACTGATCCGCCTGTGGGGTTCGGCTATTTGACCTCAGAAAATATCGGCAGGCCTGATTTTGGATCACTCGGTTACTGAGGCCAATGAAAAACCGATGTCGTCGCATTTGTTCCAGGCGTTTACAGGCCTGCCTTGCCTACATCGCGATGTCTTTGGAACGTGCATTGATATTGCCTTTTTAACATGTATGCCTAACATGATGTAAGCCGAGACAATGTTTAAGTCAAAGGATTATTGTACTTGGCCTACAAAATTCTAATTTGAGTTTAATACTTGTTTTTATTATTACAACTTATTAACCGAGATGTTAATATGATGATGATATGATGATGTCCTGATGTCCTACATGTAGTTCGGTCAGAACATATACAAACTTGAATAAACCGTTTGGCACGTGCTGCTTGTGCACCGGTTTTTCGCATTCAGATTCAATCTACACCGTAAGACGTGTTTTTAGTGCAGTGGAATTCCATAACCCATAAAATAATTATGTCAAGGACGCCTAACGTCCTATATATTATGTAGGTAAATGTAAAAAAAAATGTTTTATTATCAATATAGTTTTACAAATATCTAAAAAAGAAGAACCTTTTACATTTCATAACATTTTAGGGATATCTGGGTTATGCTAATTTTAGATTAGATTTTTATTTATGTAACCAATGTTAAACTACATATGTATTTCATGATTGCTCGTAGATACACAAACAAATTTTTTATAGTCGAGCACTGCCGTCTGCCAGGTTAACAGCTGCTTAGTAATTTCCAGATTTATATATTTAATACATGTATGTACAATATATAATTAAAAAAAAGCTGTAAACCTTTATCTAGTTCTTACGCTGTAAGTTGTTGCATAGTCGGCTGTATATCGTCCTGTCCAGCGATCCTATCGCATCTCATAAGAATCACTCTGAAAAGCATATCTACTGCTGAGTTATTCTGTTAGAGTTCTGATTTCCAATGTTATCATTGTAGAATCACCGTTCATTAGAGCAATTCCTTCGTCCACTTGTTTTAAAAAAACACTACTTGGACTTCTTCAAATTCACTACAAGATTTCATACTGTGCAGTATTGAAGCAGTCCATTGATCATCAATTGGAGAAACTCAGGCGAATACGATAGCAAAACTATTTCGCCGTGAAAAGTAAGGCTTTGATTATCTGTTTGGCATACTTAATACATTCGGGCAAACATTGAGTTAAATCATCTATAAAGTTATATCGTTTCTTTGTAAAATTGAATAATTCTGCCGAACTTCCGAGACATTCCCATTCCATAAAGCTTATAAATTGTGGTATCGCTATACACTGTATGGATGCCGCTTTAAAGTCGGCGAAAAAGGCATATATATATAATTATTTATCTTTCTGCAGAAATTACTTACCGTTATTCGCCTAATAGGGTTAGGAAGATCCTGTCTAAGTCTCCTGTAATACCCAGTTACTTCAGATATCCGGATGGAACCGTGACGACATCTAGTAAAGACTCACTACTCCTAGATACTCACTTCCTCGGAAACAGCAGCGGACAACTTCAATCACGAAATATTCAGATCAGAAGCGCCACAAATTTCAGAGGAAGTTGTAAACGAGCGAAAGCTCTCGTGGGCGGTAATAAGTTTCCTTCCATACAAATCGGCAGGACCAGATAGAGTTATCCCAGCGGAGATGCAACATGCATCACCCCGTCTCTATGCAGAGTTAAAACTGGTTCCAAACCGGTTCCAAATTCATATAAACGCAGTTCAAGTCAGAATGGGTTCGACTCGACTCGACTCAGCTAACAGAGCTAGGTCGAGTCAGAAAAATGCATGTATACCTGGGTCGAGTGGTTAACCTGGCATGTTGTCTTTGTGTGTGTGTGATCTCTCTTTATTTTTTTGTTCGGGTGGGAATTCGCTTTGTTTTGATTGAGTTTCATGGTTAGCTGCGGGTAAGGTTGGGTGTTCAGTGATTTCATATTTATTAAATGCAAAATCTAGAACTAAACAGAACACTAACACAATCAAAACCAGAGTGTCTGCAATACTCATCTGTCAGTTCGACCACATTTGGACTTTTCAACCATTCGACTCGGTGTGTAGAAATACTCAGATCGATATCTGGACTCGAACCTGACTCGACTCCTCGACTCTGCATATAAACGTACTATATGGCATTCTTCAACCTTTCCGGTCCTGACTAGATAATGGTTATATACATAAACTTTGGAGAGAGGTAAGAGTAGTTTTTATACTGAAGACCGAAAAAGCCTCGTACACCACAAACGGTTTTAGTCTCATTAGCCTGTTTTCGTATCTACTAAAAACTCTGTACAGGTTAGTGGATAAATATATACATGGCAAGATTAATGTAAAAATGCTTTCCTTATCGTAGCATGCTTGCAGTAACGATAAGTCCGTAGAGATCGCCCTGCATTGTCTCGTTGCCACTGTTGAAAAATCACTGGCAAGCAAGGAATTCTCGATGGTGGCCTTCATCGATATGTAGGGGACTTTCAATAATATCCAATCGTTGGCCATAATAGAAGCCCTCAGTAAATTTGAGGTCAAGGCCAAGTCACTGGATCAACCACATGCTGTTAAGCAGGGTGATCAATTCATAACTTGGCTGCTGTAAATCAAGAACGGGGAACACCACAAGGAGCAGTGTTATCTCCAAAGTTATGACTTCTACCGTGAACGAAATACTCCTCACATTAGAAAAGGAAGGATATAAAGTTATAGCTTATGCAGACGACATTGCTATAGCAATCTGTGGTAAACATCCCACGACCTTACGAGATCTCATGGAATCAGCTCTGGCAAAATTAGTCAAGTGGACTGACAGATGCAGACTTAATGTCAACCCGGCGAAAACTGAACTAGTGCTACTGTTCATAAGTACAATTCAGAGGTCAGCATGTCTGCGTTACCGGCGCTCTCCCCACGTCTCCTACGGCTGCGCTGGAACAATGTTACATATCACTCCGCTAGATATTTATGAGAAGGAGGTAGCAATCAAATCGGCTTTGCGACATATAGGTAGTGCCAAAATCCTAAGCTTATGCAGCAACGTTGTAGAAGTCACGGACTACTTAACAGGGTCCCTAGACTTCAATATTAAATACAACACGAACATTTTTAGTCGACAGAATTGGGCGGAGAATGTTATCCTAAAAGATAACTTTGGAAATATGCACCGATGGGTCTAAGACAGAGGATGTAAGGGTGCTTTTATATACGAGTATGTATTTCGAGAATATTGAATCAGACCACCTCCTGGGGTCCTTTTCATCTCTCTCACTATGTTCGAAGTCAGAGATACTCTCTCGGTCTCCAGAGTTCTTCTCTAGTATCGATAGCTAGTATTATACGAGTATTTGCGGGAAATATACCTGGCTAACCCTCTTTTCCAAGCAGTAGTAGCCCAAGATTCCTCTTCTTAGAGCTAGTGTCGAACCTGTCATCATGTCTTGCAGGTATCATTTGGGTTGCCATTTGAATAGTCCTCTCACCAGTCCACCGTTTATGGTGTTCAGTGGTGGCTCATTCTCGATCAATCCGCTTAACATTCCTCTACCTAGCATAGCAAATTTTAAGGAATTAAAAATTTTCGGGGCTGACCCCTACTTTGATAGTTCATCTGCCTGTTTATTCCATTCAAACTCCACTTGTCCTTCAATCCAGATAAATGTTAATACATTATGAATTGCATATTCGCTGAGTTTCTGTTAACCTCTGTCTGCTTCATTCGCCTCATCACTGCCCGAATGTCCAGTGCTATCGGAATACTCTCCCTATCACATGGCTATCATTAAATTTATTTAGCAGGGCGACCATATCGGCTTGATACACAGATTCTTGTCCCCAACGGAAAATCTGCCAGAATCACTTCTATAGCGCATGTTGGTGTTGTTCTCATTGCACGTGTAATTCCTACTCATTCCAAAAGTTGTACCCTATTCAAATACCTCATTACTATCTTTTGTGACAATTTATGCCATTATACCACCGAGACATGTGTGATCATGGATCTTACTACCGTCGTGTATATCCAGCATGCTGACATCGATGAGTTTCCATATACCCTGCTGCACCGATATAACAGTCTTTACCTTTCCAGATCTTCTCTTCAAAGTATACCACTTTTTATCCATCTTCGCATTTTATAGCGTTGCCTGCCTTCTTATGCAGTCGTCCCTCTTTAATAAAGTGAAACGTATGCTTTTCTTTCAAAACACGATATGGGCAGAACCCCCCTAATTATATTTCCAAGACAAAAGTTTTAAAAGCTTCACAACTTCCAAACATTGCTTCAATATTGAAGTACTTATTCAAAGTTTGAGCAGAATAGTCATAACTTACTATCTAAGCTGATCTTACTGCTTATACAGACCTTCGGTCGCTATGTTAGTCAGGTTTACCTAATCAAAAGTCTTATAATCGCTTGGTCTGGCGTCTTGACTTAAGTCAGTTATTTAGTTAATCATATTTGCTTATTTCGCGAAACAGCAGGTGACAGACAGATTCAATTTCTTCCTCCTGGTAGTTGTTGTGAAGCTGAACCCAGGTAATTTATAGAGCTAATTGAAAACCTCGCATAGGGACAAGCCTGTGAGGTGTGCAACGCCAACCATTTTCTCACAGGCTTATTACCTCTTTAATTACATGGGATATCCAAATGCCATATACTCTGCTACCCGGCATATTGTCACCGCATTATTTCTAGACATCTCATTAAGGCGCCGTTTGCAGTTTCTTACCAGACTTGATCCGATCGCCGAGGGATTCAGAGCCTTAACTGTCAATGTACTCGCATACAGCAATCGTCCTTCCGACGATATCATTTTCACGGATGATGTTTAGAGCCTGGATAATGGCCACGAATTCAGCTTGAAAGACACTGCAAATGTCATTAATTCTAGAGTGGTTTACTTGCAGATCTTTATAGTATAGGGTGACCCAAAAACACTCACCTGATGTTGTTTTGCTATATCTTTAAAATGCAACGACATAATTCTATAAATTTTTTTTTATGTTTATTTGGGCCTAAGCTTTTTCCCATTACTTTTTGAAGATGATATCGGCCAAGTGGGCGCCGCCATTATTGATGACAATTTGGGCTCTTTTTACCGCATTTTCAATCGTTTTGGCGAGAACTTTAGGCGATAAGTTCTCGCACTCTTGTCGAATATTCTCTTTGAGTGCTTCTAGAGTCTGTGACTTGTTCTCATAGAACCATGACTTCAAAAAACTCCAATAAATAAATAAATAAGTCTGGAGCGGTCAAATCGGGCGATCTGCCGACCAGTGCAAATCGCCAAAACGATATATTAGGCGACCCGGAAACGCATACATACATACATACATTACATATATTTTCAATGGCCCGCTAATCCATCATGAGGGTTGCGGAAGTAGGATGCTCAGGTGGACCCTCCATCCTTCTCGATCCTCCGCCATTGACTCCAACTCATCAAGAGGAATCCCTAGACGGCTCCAGGAGAGATGTCGGACTTGATTCAGCCATCTATTTCTAGACCTACCGGGGAATCTCCTACCTAATGGCACGGCAACCATGGCACGTCTTGGAAGCCGGTCTGGGGGCAAACGCACTACGTCACCAAATCATCGAGGCATAGATCGTATCGTTCGGAGAAGTAGCTGTTCAACATTGAGCGCCTCGCGTACTCTGGTGTTGCGCACTCGATCCCTACGAGTTATTCCAGCAACATCGCGAAGGAACCTCATTTCGGCAGCTTGTACCCGCGATCTTATTCTTTCGGTCACTACCCAAATTTCATGACCATAGGTGAGAGTTGGAACATACGAGTACATACACCACCCGGAAACGCATCCTTCAAAATGTCCATTGTCGCCCGAGCTGTGTGCGCGGTTGCACCGTCCTGTTGGAACCACATGCCCTCCAGTCTTAGGTAGGTAGGTAGGAGTGGTTGTATCAGCAAACCATGCCGACACTTAATTAGCGCAGAAACCCCGTTCTTTTACCACAACTCAAGTGACCTAACGGATGCTAACTACTAGGGGAAAGAAGAAGAAAATTGGGGTAAGAATTATTTAAATCAACCCCAACGCATTGAGGAAGCTGATAATATCCCCAATGCTAATCTCCGCTAGCTGTATAAGGTTGTCGAAATAGAGTTTACCTAAGGTGCGCTGTCTGGCCTTGCCTAAGCCGGACACTTGCAGAGGAAGTGTAAGATTGTTTCTATTTCATCAGCAGTATTGCAGCTGCGAAAGTGTGCATTAAATGCAATGCCTATTCTGGCCGCATGAACCCCGATGGGCCAGTGGCCAGTACTAACGGCCAGAGATCTTGCGATATCTGTACGGTTTCTGTTTAGTAGATCTTGCGTTATTTTCAGGGAATATTTGGGCCACATCTGCCTGGAGATGACACAGTTCCGCAACCCCTGCCATCTGCTATTTGCCTTTAGCAGATAGTGCGCGAAGATGCCTCCCTTAAAGACCCCCAACGTGACGTTCAGCCCTGCAGTCTTAATTCATCAATTTGCGGCAATAAAACTCGTTGATCATGGTTCTGTATCGCACCCGTGTTACCCGCGGCTTCCTCGAAAAAATTAGGCCCGATGACACCGTCGGCCGGCGTAAATGGCGCACCAAGCAGTGACTTTGAGTAGATATAATGACGCTTCGTGAATGATACGTGGATTCTCAGTGCCCCAGAAGCGCAAATTTTGTTTGTTTACGTATCCATTCAGATGGAAATGGTCCACGTCGCTCATGATGATTTTCGGAAGTTCTTATTCCCAGCCGCAAATCAGTAGAATATATTGACGTGAACTTAGGAGACCAAATGATTAAATCAAAGCAGGCAATCAGATACCTAACTGTAATGATAGACAATAGGCTGCACTTTGAGCTGCACCTAGAGTATGTAGGAGAAAGGGTGTCGATACTACAATCATCGCTAGTGAGGATACTGCCAAACGTTGGCGGACCCAAATATGATCCAGAATCTTATTGGCCAGAGAAGTAAACTTAGCACTACTGTATGCCCAGTCTGGGCTGATGCTTTGGCAACAAACGAATCCGGGCTGAAACTATTACCTGTTTATAGACTCAGCGCTCTAAGGACAATTTGTGCCTATGGAACAGTGTCAAAAGAAGCGGCATATATCGTAGAGGGTATACCGATATCCTGACCGGCGAGGTCAGGAAACGAATACAATAGGAAACTTGCGAATCGATAGCATGGAGGAGCTATTAAAGGAGAAGAAAGTGCGGTATCGATTGCAAAATGGCAAAATAGATAATAGGCAGATGGACACCCAAACTCATCCCTGGCATACAAATTTGGGTGAAAATGAAAGTAGGAGAGTTGTACTACAACATCAGAAAGTTCCTTACTGGTCATTGCGAATATTGAAAGTACCTGCACAAACTTTGCGGATCCCAGGCAGATCATTATAAATACGATACAGTCGGAAGTAAATGGATATGTGACTAGCGTTCAGGTTGAACTCAGGAGAATCGAGCGCCTAGGAATAGAAAACGGCGAAGATGAGAGCAGAGCCCAAAAGGCTAACCAGTCCCGCGAAGCAATACTTATCGGCAGTCCCTTGGGGAGATTGGTAAAAATGTGTGGGGTGTGGGTTAGTACGTAGACGTATTCACCTGTATAAAATTCAGCTGGTGCAGGAATTAAAGCCACAACACCATCATTTGCGTTGTTCTACCACTGATTGGGCTCTAGAGCAGTTGCAAGCTGGCCAGTTGTTTTTCCGCAATACTGTGGTCAGCGATGAGGCTCATTTTTGGTTTGACGGGTTTGTTAAAAAAAATATTACATATAAATTATTCCCCGGAAAAGAAATGGGTATCATGAATGACAATTCAAGAGAATTTTCAACCCAATCACGATATCTATTTGTTCCCTTTTTTGAAGATACCTAATTCTTGTTCTGGGGAAAAATTAGGAGGGAACATTCATTCATGATAACCCTGATTGTCGCATTTGGAAGAGATCCTAACGATCCCATTATATCCAGGAAAATTCAACCGGTTTCTATGCTGGTGGCATCATCGGATCTGTGTTCAAAAATGAGGCCGAACCTCGCGTTACGGTCTTTACTGGACCATGATGAATAATTTTTTTTATATTGATATTGATTCAGACGAGATGTGGTTTCAACAGGATAGTGCCACGTGATATACGGCGACCGAAACCATAGATTTATTGAAAGCAAAATTTGGCGATGCGTTTGACGTGTGAATTGACTTTTAAGATCAAGCGAAGAAGAGTTTACCAAGAGTGTGTTATCTGGTCCTCCTTGCTAGGGCCGGACATCTGCAAAGGAAGTGGCACTCTTTCTCATTAATGTCCTCGCAGCTTCTACAGAAAAAAATCGGGGGATACCAACCTTTGTTGCATGGTCTCCAACTCCCCAGTGGCCTGTAATACTAGCTACAACTCTGGCACTGTCTCGTCTTGATTTCCCTAGTTACTCGTTTGACTTGGGTTTGTTCACAATGGGCCATATCTTTCTTGATACTTCTAGCACAACTAGTAAAACTGTTCCACCCACGATGGACTAGCTGGAGAAAGTCCAAATGGATATAGCCCTTACGGTACCTAGCGGGATATTGACTCTTTCTGCTACAGAGCCGTTAAGGGCCAACTCTACTCCGACCAACTCGCCACCACCCTCAGTCTTCTTCTTCTTAGATGGCGCTACGGTCCGGGGTGGACCTGGGCCTCAACCAACAAACCTCTCCAGCTAGCACGATTACGAGCCAGCTGCCTCCAGTTGCGCACGCCAAGTTGGTGGAGGTCACCCTCCACTTGTTTGCGCCACCTACCGCGAGGTCGTCGTGGTCGTCGCGTCGTCCATGCGGGGTGGATTCGAAAACTTTCTTAGCGGGAACGTTGGGCTCCATCCGCTCTAAATGACTCAGCCATCTTATTCGCTGTATGTGAACTCTTCTGGCTAAGTCGATGCCCTTGTACAGCAGCAGCGAGAGTTCTCCATCGTCATTCTGCACAAACGAACGAGCTTGGCAGGGATGCCAAGACTAGACATGGCTCTGTACAACTCGTCTCTATACACGCTATCATAGGCAACTTTGAAATCGATGAAGAGGTGGTGCGTATCGATTTTATATTCATGGGTTTTTTCCAAGATCTGCCGTAGTGTGAATATTTGGTCAATGGTGGACTTTCCCGGCCTGAAGCCGCACTGATAAGGACCCATCAGGTTGTTGACGATCGGTTTTAGGCGTTCACATAGTACGGCAGACAGGATCTTATATGCGATGCTGATGAGACTTATACCTCTGTAATTGGTGCAGTTTAGAGGGTCTCCTTTCTTCAGGATCGGGCAAACGATGCTGATGTTCCATTCATCGGGCATACTTTCGTCCGACCAGATTTTACAGATGAGCTGGTGCATGCTCCTTGCCAACTCTTCTCCTCCTGCCTTGAAAAAATCAGCGGCAAGGCCATCGGCTCCAGCAGCTTTGTTGGATTTGAGTTTAGATATCTCTATCCTCACTTCATTCTGATCGGGTTGACGGGAATCTTGACTGCCATCGTCACTGTTGAATGGCTCATTCTGCCTGACAGTGGAATATTGATCATCATCGCCGTTTAACAGTCTGCAGAAGTGTTCCTTGCATATCCTCAGCACCGACTGCGATTCTACTACTATGTTGCCATTTTCGTCCCTGCAGGCTTCTGTTCTGGCTTTGAAACCCTGGCATGTTCTTTTCACCCTTTGGTAAAATTTTCGAACATCATTTCTGCAATAAAGTCTCTCAATCTCCACGATCGAGCGCTTCTCATGCTCTTTTTTCTTCTTTCTGAGAAGTCGATGTTCCTCTTTTCTCCTACGCACGTAAAGCGCGTAAGCAGCTCTAGTCCTTCTATGCAGCGCCGCTTTGTACGTCTTTTGTTTTGCTGCATGTGCTTGCCGGCATTCCTCATCAAACCAGGGGTTTCGTTGTGGTGGCCGAGAGAAACCCAGTACATCAGAGGCGGCATCTCTGGTGGCTTGTTGGCAACGCTGCCACTGGTCTTCCGCATTTGCTGCCGGCGTTATAGGACTAAGATTGAGATTAGAAGAAAGACGATCGGCAAAGGTTCTGGCGGTGTCTTGCGATTGTAGTTTTTCGACGTCAAATTTCCTCACAGTATTTCGTTGATCTCGCTCCGTTGTGGATATCCGCATCCGTACCTTGGCTACAACTAGGTAGTGATTCGAGTACACGTTGGCTCCTCGGAAAGTCCGGACACCCAGAATACTGGAAGAGTGCCTTGCGTCGATCGCAATGTGATCGATTTGGTTGACAGTTTTTCGATCAAAGGAGACCCATGTTCCCGTGTGAATATCGAGACGTGGGAACCGCGTACTAGCTACGACAATGTTTCGCTCCCGCCGCAAAGTCGATTAGCCTGAGTCCGTTGTGGGATGTGATGTCGTGCAGGCTGTGCTTTCCGACCACGCTACTAAAGACGTCCTCTCTTCCTAGCTTTGCGTTAAAATCACCTAGGATAATTTTAACGTCGTGGCTAGAGCATTGCTCATACGTCTTGTCCAAGAGAAGAGATCAATTTACTGTTGACGACCCAAGCAAACGTAAAAAGGACACCACCCTCATTACCCTCATAATTGCTGTGTCCTGGGACCCAGATGAGAGCGATACTTGAGTGGATACTGTGTTGATTAATTTTAAACCGGCATTGCTCTACCAGTTTTAAGGATGTTGTAACCGCATTAATGCCCTTGATAGCAGCTTAACTCTCCGAAAAAAAGCGGTACTGTGGTTAAATGTCAGGAAATTATTTAGCAAACGGCAGGCTCCCCAAATCGCTATAAGGTCTGTCTGAAAAACGCTAGCAGAGTCTGGGAGACGAAAAGATTTCGATATATTTAGTTGGTCAGAGAATATGCCTGCGCCAAATCTGCATTCCATCTTCGAATCGTTCATGTATATAGCAATATCATAGTCATTGGCATAGTTTCCGTTCTTCCATTCTTCTCTGGTAGGGAATTTTATTAAGAATAATTTCATGAAGCTGAGCTTGGGTATCCTGTCGTCGCTCGAAGACGCTCCAGGACCTTACAGTGACCATATGGCTTTGGGGTTGTATCTTTAATATGAAGTTCGAGGGGGATTAGGTGCAGGATCACACTAAGAACATCTTTTTGACAAGACCTCAATGCTCCTGTGATGCCCACACACGCAGATCTCTGTACTCTGTAGCGCCGTAGGTAAGAATTGGACGCACCTCAACTGTGTACAACCATAGGGTCATCCTTGGCCGAAGTCCCCATTTTTTACCAAATGTTTTGTTGCAGCCATAGAAAGTTAGACTTGCTTTCTTTATCTGCCGTTCTATGTTGAACTTCTAACATAGTTTCGGGCTTAAAATTGTGCTTAAGTATTTTGCACTTGTGGGATGAATTCCAGTACCTTAGTTTTAGTAGTAAACAGCTGTCAGAACCATGTCATGGACTTCATCCACAATTTTTGATGTGGTACCCATTTTGGGACGTCCTAATCGTGGTTTATCGCTTGACCTCCGAAACGCTAAAACTCGCGGTGGAAAATCAAGGTGATGATCCCCAAGAACAACATCTAGCCTGGATTTATGCATGCACTTACACATGCCTGCTATTGATTATTGCAACCACAAACTGCACCTTCCAAGTGTCTGCATACAATAAAACAAAATTTGGTGGTGAACGAGTTTCACCAAGGTGTGGCTGCTTGAGATAGTTGAGCTTCGTCAAGTAGCTCTTATTCACACCTCGAAACTAATAGAACCATAGTAATCTATTGGATATTAAATATTCAAAGCTTCTTTAAGTGAGAGCTTTTGCAAACACATGAAGCAATGGTCAACCAGAACTCATCGAAAGATGCAGATTCCTGAACTAGGAACAAATTTCTATAAGCCAAGACCTCTCCTGTAATGATTTATTTGTATCTCTTCCGTTAGGGATCATGCCCCTTAAGCACTGAAACGTGCAACCTATCTTCAACTTGACAAAAAAAAAAAACATAATACCAGCAGGAGCATCGATTATAAACGTGTTAAGGATAAAATGCAAACTGACGTTGCACATGAACACAATGCATTTTCGTGTTGATGCTTCCCAAAATATTTCACCGTGAAATATGAGCCGGAGGAGAAAATCTCCTCGCCCCTTGACAAGATTTTTATGCACTGCAGCAAGCAAACAAAAAAAAAAAGAGTTTTTCTCCCCGGTGTCCATTCCATTCATAAATGCACTTGTCCACATCTCACTGTGTACTACACACCATCAGCCAGCAAGGATGCGATACACACCAAGGTGGCACGAGCCAAAGTCGTAGTCGTTGGTCGTCGAAGCCGAAGAGAGATAGAGAGCAGCAAAGTTGCACTCTGCAACCGGAGGAGCATTGCATTGCATCATGTGCGCACCACTGCATACAGATACAAAATCCTCGTCCGATTAATCCGGAGCTATCACTACGATGTTTTGCGTACGTTCTTTTATTTCTTGTTGATGCACTTTGTGTCAGAAGGGTAAGAAAAAAAAAAAACGGATTTTGCAACAAATTACACCACCCTTGGATGGATGCATTTCCCTTACACTTGGCACGCATGCGTCTTGTGCCACTTCACTACACTGCCATCGTACATAGTACGTCACTTGCAATGGACTGCTGCTGCATAGGCACAAGTGCAACGAGGCGCATTGCACTTGGTGTGAGAAGGATTTTTTTTCATTTTTGCGTAAGGGATGACGATGGAATAGAGAGCATTGAATTATCCTATTGGACATTGTTGCCTACGGTCGGTGGTGGTCGTCGTGTCGTTGCAAGAGGTCATAGGACGGCGCGATAGGAAGTGCAGTGATAGGCTGTCGTGGAGCCCAGGCATAGTGCGTATTGTGATGGTGCCGGTTTGCTTAGCATCGAATGGACATAGTTGTTGTGCAAAAAGGACTTTTTGATAGAAGGTGGAGCCGCTGAAAGGCAGACCAAATGCTTTCGGATTAAAGTTTGTGTTTCTTGTATAAGAGTTGCTTGAAGCAATGGGTATGTTGTCATTGCCACATCCCATTTAGTAGTCCTATGAAGGTAGAGTTTCCATCGTTTATCAATCACACCGGAAATGTGTGTGCTACATATGCGTATGTATGTATGTAGGTACATATGTACTTTATTGCAATATACTCGTATATATTTCCTAAACGGAATTCGACGCCTACGTTTGAACTTTTAGCCAATGTAAGTCGTTCGTCTTAAACGTATTTTTCTTTCTGTATGTTATCTAAGGGTTTTTAAACTCATTGTATATAACATTAAAACAAAGCGGGTAGGATGATAGGGTTGGCATTAATTCTAGGTTTTACTGGATGTCTCCCTGAACCATCACGGGTTTAATATTAATCGCAAAATGAGTTTAGGTGAATTTGTTGAGAATTCTCCATGAGCCGCCTTGGGCATGTGGAGAAAAAGTGGACCATGCTCTCTTCTGCATCTCTATCACTATCGTGCATAGGTCTGTTGTACTCATGCTTTTTAAGTCGATATCTTTAGGTTGTGGCTGGTTTTGATGCTTATTTAAATGTTGTTGGCATGTGTATTTGATTGTGACCACAACTTGCTAGGAGCGGGATCCATTGCTCACTCGCCCATTGTATGGTACAGTTCCGAATCTAAGCTGACTAGTACATTCATCATTTTCTATTTCAAGATACCACTGTGTCCAGAGTGTCACGTTCTGCTGTATTGAGTGAGGAGCTTTTGCTCGTTGCTTTGCGTATTTTTAGCCCCACTGTCCGCCACATATTCACTTGACGGGGATTTCATTCAGAGGATTAGGTTGAAGTCAAAGTATTTTGTTAGAGATAAATTGAATTACTATAGATGCAGAAGATTTTTTCAGCTATTTCTTTTGCATATGTACGTACTCGTACATATGTATTTTTATTAACCAAAGTTAGGGCGATACAATCAAAGAGTTCCTAATGGTGTTGATTGTGCCTATTCATTGAATCTATCTGAGTTACTGGTAGTCATCCACTCCAATCAGCATTTTAATATTGTCTTGTTCTCCTGTACATATATCTTGCTAAATGTATACCTGGATTCTCTGCTGCATGAGAGCTGTCCCGAGTGGAATTTAGTCGAACTTTAACTGATGGTTCCAAAACCAGTCAATGGTTTGGTTTTGGGCCTTACTCCTAATTAAGGCATCACTTCTCAATAGGCAAATATCTGTCTACTCTCCTAGTAGACTATATACTATATTGTAACGACATGTGTAGTGACAGTCAGGCTACGCCTAAGGTCTTTATAAAAAAAAGGCAATCCAAATCCTAGAGCACTCAGACTCGCCAGTTCCAGGCAGGAACCATTTTTTGGCGCAGTGGTTGGAAAAGCATCGATGTTATTCGTTTTCCTTTTAAACTCGGGTGGCTGATGATCGCACGCATTAATTAACGAGCAAACGCACTACCCATTGCCAACCTTGCCACCCAGGCTAAGGCCTTACCGTAACCCTTTACCAACTTTTAAAATAGTTCGTGGATGCAGGAAATCTCTGAATTTGGTCTCAAGATGGAATTCTTCGACTTTTGTCAGTGTCCCAGATCACACTGGGAACTTGGGGAATGAGATCTCCGATGGAATTGTTAGGCAAGGCTCAGAGGAGGATTTCTTAGAACCTGAATCTGCGTTCGGTATTCCTGCGTCCTCGGTTTTCATTCACGATTGGGTTTCTTATGAGCTGCATGGTAAATTCGTCGAAAACTCAGGGTAACTAAACGAATGCAACTTATTGGCGTCTTGACGGGATACTTCGCTTTTGCTAAACATCTTAATGTGTTGGGCTTAAATGGCACTATAGTCTGCGATGCTTGTGGACAGGTGAATTTTGCGGCGGAACATTTCCTCTGTTATCATCTTGTATGACTTTCTACAAAGGACAAGGAAATTTCAGTAAAATGGGTAAATCTGAGTTTTTGTTTCCTGGTAGTACATTCGAAGACTTACCATGCTGACCATGGTTCCTACCCGACAAACACACAAAACGTATGCAAGTATACGTAGACAAGTGAGGTTTGGCAGCAGTGACTATTATGTCACAGTGAAATTGCGACTTTTACCCACTAAGATTGACTTCAAACATTTTCATGACATACGTACTCGCATGATACATATACATTTTCAACACACATTTTCAATGGCCTGCTAATCTTTCATGGGGGTCGCGGGGGTAGGATGCTCAGGTGGACTCTCCATCCTTCTCGATCCTACGCCATCGACTCCAACTCATCAGGAGGAATCCCTAGACGGCTCCAGGAGAGATGCCGGACTTGGTTCAGCCATCTATTTCTAGGCCTACCGCAGGGTCGCCTACCTGATGCCACGGCCACCATGGCACGTCTTGGAAGCCGGTCGGTGGCATACGCACTACGTGACCAAACCATCGAAGCATAGTTCGTTCCGTTCGGAGAAGTAGCTGCTCAACATTGAGCGCCTCGCGTACTCTGGTGTTGCGCACTCGATCCCTATGAGTTATTCCAGCAACATCGCGAAGGAACCTCATTTCGGCAGCTTGTATCCGCGATCTTATTCTTTCGGTCACTACCCAAACTTCATGACCATAGGTGAGAGTTGGAACATACACCGAGTTTAAAACCGATAGCTTGGCTTGAACACTAAGTTCAGCCTTCCTTACAACAGATTGGCCAAGCTCACTCAAAACTGATCCAGCCTGACCAATTCTACAGGATAACTCGGCGTTGCTTTTCCCATCACTCGTGAATAAGACCCCGAGTTACTTAAACTTTTCCACCTGCTTCAGTGGAACTCCACTAACATGCAGAGTGCACTGAATGGGATTTTTGGAAACGACTATTACTTCTGACTTGTTCACGTTGATCTTCATTCCAGCATCATCACAAACGGCTACAAACGGCTACAAACCTTTCGAGTGCGCGCTGAAGTTCGGTTTGAAATATACAAAAAAATCAAAACTCTCAGCCCGGAAATCTTATGTTTTCTGTTTAAGAAATAAATCGCCCTCCTGAGGTTCCTAAACAGATTACAAAAATCCACTCCACACTTACCTATATTATAAGCCACGAAGCTGGGTTTTAGATTTCCATAAGCAAGGGATTAATTGCACTAGCCAGTGCTTCGACGTCAATATTCACCAGGTCTCCAGAGTTTTAGAAGAGAAGCACTCCGAGATGATGCAATCTTCTTGTAGACATGCATAACTGGACACTTACTTAGGTGGCGCTACGTCTGAGGTAGACCAGAACCTCAACCATCAAACCTCTCGCATAACTGGACAAGTACAAAGGAAATGGAGAGCAGTTTCTTTCTCCTCTTTGTCCCTACAACTCCTACAAAAATGTTTAGATAGACAGATAGATGTATATTGTTGAGAGGTGCAAGTGCACTGCGACCTATAAAAGATCTATTGTGCCCCCCTTACTAAGGTTCTAGCCAATGATATACTCGGTCTAGAGCACTTCCTCCAGTCCAGCTGCTACAGCAAATCGGAGTATATTCAGTGGATCCAGCGAAGGTAAATCCGTTTCTGATAGGAAGTAGGCACCAAGGTGATTCCTTCTTTTGTGGATCAGTGCTTCGCATTCCAGAAGAAGGTGCGCTGGTGTTTCTTAGAAGTCCCTGCAGAATCTGCAGTGTCCGTCTCCCTCTATTCCCAGTTTCCTAAGATGCTCCTTAAGTCTGCAGTGACCTGTTAACATGCCCGCCAAAATGCGAAGCCGATTCTTACTAACTCTTAGGCAGGCTCTGCTTCTTTTCTGGTTGTATTTCCCCAGAAGTTCCTTTGCCTGTCTTATTTGGGGATATCGTCCCAATGTTTGGTCCATTTCTTTTCTTCTTTTTTCCTTAAGTCTTCCCTTATTTTGTGGGGTCCTATCCCACAGAAGGGTTCTGGTCCAAGGAACGGCGTGTCTGATCCGTTTCTAGCTAGTTCATCAGCTGCTTCGTTCCCCTCTACTCCTACATGTCCTGGTACCCAGTAGAGAGTTACTTTGTTTGTTTCTCCCAGTTTGTTGATCCTGGTGAGACATTCTCATACCAGTTTGGATCTGATCTCATGCGAGGTCAGTGCTTTAATAGCGGCTTGGCAGTCTGATAGTATCGCGATGTCCTGCCCGCGATATTTCCTATCTAAGTTCAATTGCGCTCATCTTTCGATCGCGTGAACTTCTGCTTGAAATATACTGGGGAATATTCCCAGTGATTCTGAGTATCTAGTCCTGGGCCCGTACACTCCTTACAAAAACGTTTAGAGCGAAGCCTCTTGGTAAGCAGACCTGTCAGACAGTCATACCAATGCTAGTGCTGCAGCGCGAAATCAACCTACTGGAAACCATTAGGTTCAGTTTAGATCAATTATTTTAACGGGTTTGACATGTCATGCAATTCCCTCATTTATGAATTGCATTACTGATTGCAGCGCGAGTAGAAGTTTGCAGGTAACTACATACAAGTATGCTTAAGTTTTGAAAATTTTCTTGAAGACTTTCCATTGTACATCTTTAAGCCTTCCTTGCTAAAAAGTTGACCTCTACCTCTATAATTTTCTATAGACAGACGTTTCCAGAAATTTTTTTAAGGCTAAGGTGAGCACAATACTCAATACAATCACAGAAACTATATGGTATACCTTGCTTTTTGCACCTGCAATGGATGCTTTCTAACTTAAAAGTTCTTTTCAACTGTATAGCATAAAAAAAATATTGGCAATTCGTCCTTCGCTTCTTAACACGTAGCAATCGATATTACAGCCAGGCGGATCAGTAGAAATGCGGTGAAATGGGAGGGTTGTGATCCCTTGTTTTCGGATCATAGCCTCGCTGATAAAAGGAAGAAGAAGAAGAATCGATATTACAGCCGTGTGGATCAATATAGTTCTTGTTCATCCGGAATTTTTTTGGTACTAGACTTTTTCCTAGCGATGCACTTTTCGAAAAATCTTAGTGGTCTTATTTAGTGCGAAGGATAAACCATTTTAGTTGCATTCTTCGAAGGTCGATGTATTGGGAATCATTTATCACCCTTTACAACGTCGAAAACTTTTAGTAACACGCCAAACGATTCTTCATATACTACCAGTCTAACGCTGTAAGTTCGAAAACTCAGGTAGAACCTTGTGAACTTTTTACCACGGTGTCAATGGCCTTACTTTCTATGACAATAGAAAGGTAAGGCGCAGCGCCGTTTTGGCCTGCGTGCCATCTTTTACGGAGTTATGCAACGCGTTCGAGCTGCCTCCAACTTATTCCCAAAGAGCTTAATTCCTCCTCGACTGTCCTGCGCCACGTTTGCCTAGGGTGTTCCGCTGCTATGCCAGCCTGGGTGAGTGGATTCCATTGCATGGCGTACTTTGCATTGGAGTTGTCGTCGCATCGAAGTGCGTGTCCACTCTACTGCCACTTGCTCCTTCATATAGTAATGACCATAGGTTTATGGACCGTTCTCAGATAAAGTTGTTCGTTGGAAATACGATTGGGCCAAAAATCCTCAAAATGATTCTTAGATATCTTTTTACGAAGGTTTGTAGCTTGCTGTGATAATGATATCCACCTTCCAAATTCTGCACTCACACAGTAGTACTGATTCTACGCAACAGTCGCAGCTTGGTTCTTAAGCTGATAACATTGCTTCTCCAGACTTTCGATAACATTCCGAACGCAGCTTTTGCCTTCCCGAATCTGCTGCACACATCCAGTTCGATACCACCGCGGTCAACCGGGACAACACTTCATAAGTATAGAAAATTGTCTACTTTCTCGACTACATGTCCGGCAATATTGAGTTGAGCGCGGGCTTTTGTTTTGGCTGTGTTTATCTTAAGTCCCACTTTGTTTGCCTCAGCTTCTAAATTTTGGGCTATCGATGAAGGTCAATTATAATATCCGGTGTGAAAGTAGGCAAACATTGTCGACGTAGTCCATCGAATTCCATTGCTATCTTTCGTCAATGCTGCACGGAGTAAATCGCTGGTGACCACCAAGAACAACAGCGGTGACAGTATGCACTCCTGACGTACTCCACTTAAAAAAAAAAAACGTACTCCGCTTTGGACTTCAAAATCCTCCTACACCTTATCATTGTGTAAGACATGACACTTACTACCCTCGTATGTCACCTTGATAATAGCTACGCGTTTTTCTGGAAAGTTCTCGGCTTGACAATGAAAGACTGCGATTTTCAGTTAAAAAATGATTTTATTTTTCTACGAGTACATAATCTCCCTTGACGTCAACACACTTAGTCCAGCGTTTCTCCAACATCAGTATTCCTTCTCGGAAGTGAGAGTCTGGGAAGCTGTGAAAATTTTCATCTACGGCCCTCTCAACTTCTGCATTGGATGCGAAGCGCTTCCCAGAAACAAATTTCTTCAAGTTTGGGAACAGATGGACGTCTGAGGGTGCCAAATCAGGTGAAATTGTACCCTAAATCCCGCAGTTTTCCTATCGCCAACGCACACTCGTGTACAGGTGCATTGTCCTGGTGAAAGATGATTTTTTTCTTCTTCAAGTCAGGCCTCTTCTCGCGAATTTTGGCATCCAGTTGGTCAAGAAGGTTGGAGTAATATTCGTCTATAATTGTTCTGCCTTTCTCAAGGTAATCAATTAACAGAATCCCTTTCGCATCTCAAAACACACTGGTCATGATACGGCAGATTCGATCGAATTCGCTTTCTTTGACGCTGAACCACCGGCTTCCACCCACTGCTTCGACTGCTGTTTCGTTTCTGGGGTGTACATAGTGGTGGACCCATGTCTCATCCACGGTGACAAATCGCCGCACAAAATCGGTCGGATCCCTATTGAATCGTTCCAAAGATTGCCGCGAAAATCGTTTGCGCATTTGCTTTTGATCGGCATTCAGCAAATGCGGCACCCAACTTGCGCAGAGCTTTCGCATCCCTAAGTTTTTGTGCAAGATGTTTCGCACCCTCTTCCGATATACACACAGCCTCAGCTATCTCAGTCACCTTCACTCGCCTATCGTCCAACACGATATCATGCACTTTTTCGATGGTTTCAAGTGTGGTTGCGATTTTTGGCCGTCCTTCACGTGGGTCATCTTCGAGGGACGTGTGACCACGTTTAAATCCAGCTGCCCACTTTTTAACGGTTGACATGGAAGGAGCAGAGTTTCCGTAAACTTTTGTCAACTTTGGATGAATTTCCTTAGGGGTTAACCCATACAAAACGAAGAATTTTATGACCGCACGATATTCAAGTTTATCCGTTTTAACGAAAAACCGCAAGACGTCTACTGCAAAAATTCGTGTAAACAAACTACTTGAGAGAACAAGTTGAAACTTATCATACAAAATAATGAGAAGTGCACCCAGGCGGAAACATAAATTGTTGCTGATTGGAACGCTATCTCTGCATCAGGCCGAGAACTTTTCACCTTGCCCTCGTACATCTCCTACGCAAGGCCAACCAGATAGCATGAAGTTAGTCGATAAATAGTTGATGTAGCAGAAGTCTATACTCGACGCATTGCTCTATTATGATCCGTAAGGGGTTTATGTGGTGGATAGAGGAGGATCCAGCACGAAGGCCTGCCTACTAGACGTCGAGAGTTAAATCTAAATGATCTTTGATGCGTTCTAATATGATTCTAGGTATTATCTTGGCTACGGACGATAGAATGCATATACCTCTCCAGTTTCTACAATCCATCAGATTTCCCTTTTACGGATGCTTGATGATCATCCCTCTTTTTCATTCCTGGGAAAATTGTTCATTTTCCCATGCTCTCTGTATGAGCGGGTGTAGCAGTTCAACCGATGTGTTTGGCGCCGCTTGAAGTAGTTCAGCAGTGATGCCATCTATACCCACCGCTTTGTTTTTCTCGGGGAACTTGATTGCTGCCATTATTTCAGTTTTACTGAAGGTCCGGTGCGAATTCGTGAATTTATTGATTCGGAAGACTCATTAGAGTTCTAAGACTGTAGAGAAATGATCTCTCCATCTTGTAAGCTAATCCTCATCCGAAATCAGAAGGTTACCATCTAAACTCTTCATATGGCGTATTTAGTACGTTGCCAGTCTCAACGTCTGGCCTTCTTTTTTTTTTGTGGTCATTAAAAATTCGAAATATGAATTAAGGAAAAAATGTTCGGAATGCACTTTGCGAGAATCCCTTTTCATCCGACTTTACACAATAAGCCTCCATATTTCCACACCCGTACCGAAGCCATTAAAAGACGTAGACAACTCATCAGTATCAATAGAATGTAACAAGGATTATTTTCCTACTTTCGTAAGTAATTACCAATGTAGTCTGCCTACCACTGACATGTGCTTCTTACTTTCCCGAGCATTGTTCAATTATTCCCTAAAAAGTCGCAGCTTTCGCATAAATAAACCATGACCAATTCAACCAATTTTTCAGCTGCAGATTATTTTTTTGTAGGTCTGGATTAATGTTTTCCACAAATTCCTGGGTTATATAGGACAAGAGTAAACGAAATTCGTAGGCGTTAAAAAAATCATTCCCGCAACCTTTTACTTACTATCATTATAATGGCTCACCAGAAAACGGGAAAGGTCACGTATAGCGCCCTCGTTAACAACCCTTAAGCATTATGGTTTCGGTAGTATTTCTGAATGATGGTAGGTTTTCTTCTAAACTAATCAATCCGTATTGTTGGAGAAAGATGCATTGCTAGCACATTCTCAACAAATCGTCTTAAGACGGCTGTCTTCTTTCCGTCCTTTGGATTAATTATATTCTCTCAGTTACTTTCAATCCAATCCATCCTTCGTGTCCAACATCATTCTCGATTTCACTTCCATTTCTGTCGAGTCCCAGGAAGCGAATTTCTACCACAGTCAATGCAATTATTATTGCAATTACTAATTGCAATAGAAAGAGGCTCAAATAGAAACAGAAATGAAGAGGTATGAATATTAAAGAATCCCATTCTGTACAAGTGTATTTTTCGTAGATCCACGCACAAAGTAGTTAGACAACATGCACCACTAAAGTGTACACTCTAAAGTCTAGACCCTCTTCATTCAAAGAGAAAAAGAGGGAAAACTATTTTTTCTATCAGATTCCCCCCCATGGAAATCCTCACATCTTTGAGGAAATAAAACGTGCGTAAAAGTGTATCTATTCTTGTCCTATTCGTTGGGGTTCCTTCCGATTCTCTATAGCGGCCAATGCATTATCAAATCTTACTTCCAAACGACGAAAATAGTATCTCGTCTTCCGCTGTAAATTCTCTATTCAATCCTAAGAATAGAGAACCTATGCGATCTAGAAAATTAGTTTTTCCGTTTCCCCCAGTGCAGCGCCTTGTTTTTGTTTACGTCCGCCGTGACGTACCGTGCGCCGGTTAATTTAGGCATAAGCGGTTGCATGCTAGCGCTTAAGAATGTATGCGTGCATCGATGAATGTGTTTATTTTCGTAAAGGAACTTCTGCTGGTAATTATAGAGCATGGGGGGGCTAACCGATGGATTCCCTTTTGCAAAAGACTATGCCCTGCAGTATAAAAGAATGTTGCATTCAATGGGGGGCTATTTAGGAGCGGAACTGATCCTACGGAAATGGGAAATATTTTTAGAAATTTAGAAATGAAATGGGGGGAAGACAGACTTGGTGACTTCAAGATTTCGGCGAAGAATTTTCTACCAGGCGAGGTCATTGTGCTGAAGATGAATGGAATTGAGCATGGGTGATATTTTGGAAAAGGCTTCTTTTGCTGCTCGTTGCTAATAAATACTTCTGATTTGTCTGGATTTCAGGATGTATAGAGATAGAGGGTAGACGTTTTTAAGTGGAAATTAGCCTTCGTATCTAACCTTTTATTAAGTACAACTTTGAAAAGAATATAAATTTAAAAAAACGAACATCTACCATAACTACAGTGTCCTGATGGACCTTTATGAGCGTAGACCCTCAATGACAATGATTCTTCATTCCCTTCACATCAAACTGAGTCCCTGTGCTTCCGTTTCAAGTGTTCCCTTCAGCTGAACTTGACATTTATTAACCCGAGTGTTACACTTAAGAAACTGAGGCAAGGTTCGTTAAGTTTGTTTTTGAAAGTTAAAAACGATTAGGATTTGCTAACACTTTTCGTGTAGATCTGTTCTTTTGTTTTGCCTAGGGGGTAGTGGAAAAACGCTAATGTGCTTCACAATGAATGAGGTTCCAAGTTCGAATCCCAGAAAATACCAAAAAGTTTTTTTCACGGTCCCAACTCTCGCGAGCGTCTGACAAACATCCGAGAGTATTGTTGTCACGAAAAAGCTTCTCAAATCGCAGTTCGGATTCGGCATTAAACTGTAGGTCCTTTCCATTCGTGTGAAAAATATAACAATGCACGTTCCAAAGACATCGCGATGTAGGAAAGGTAGGCCTATAAACGCCTAGATCAGACAAATGCGACGACATCGACATTTCATTGGCCTCAGTAACCGAGTGATTCAAAATCGGCGGGCCTGCCGATATTTTCTGCGGTCAAATAGGCGAACCCCACAGGCGGATCAGTAGAAATGCGGTGAAGTGGGAGGGTTGTGATCCCTTATTTCGGATCACAACCTCGCTGAAAAAGGAAGATGAAGAAGATCTGTGACAAAAGAAATTGTAATAGACAGTTTTGAGTGGTTGCCAGCTGAACATGAAGATAGTGTGTCCTGTCGACTTAATGGAAGCACGTCTAAATGACGCATTCGTAGGAGCCATTCCATTATGTTCTTCGAAACACCTGCTATGTTAGTAATTGTAGGCGTAGACAGTATAGGTACATATATTAGTTACGTCTTTCATGAACTTATTGTTAGAAAATAGACATTTCAGTATCGGATCTCTGAAAAATATTCAAATCAAGGTTTGACTTGTGATATGTATAACAGCAGGAGCTACACCATTGTGAAGCAAAAAAAATACAAATATTTGACGCAACAGCTCTTTAAAGTGCCAGGGCCTAGCTTCTCGCAACCACTCATGTTGTGTGCGTTATATTTTTCACACGAATGGAAGGGACCTACAGTTTAATGCAGACTCCGAACGGCGATTTGAGAAGCTTTTTTGGAGTATTTGACCGCATCACTAACTTCTTCGACTGTAATGTCGCGTATTTCTTCACAGTTAAGGGTGGCTCTTGGGAAGTATAGCCGTTCTTCACAATACTGCCGCCACCTCTGCAGAATTTTGTCGTCATCCACAAGAAGCTGGCCATGAGCATTGTTAATGAACTTTGGCGAACGAATCTCCTGAGCATTCCTCCTTCTTTGGGCGACTATTTTGAAGATGATTGTGCTCTTGTTCATATTGTGTCTTCGTAGCTCCTAGATAGCCTGGTTTGCATCAGCAACCGAGGAAGATATTTTCTCCAGCTCCCGATACAGGCCCTCCGTACTCTCTGCTTGAAGCTGGGCGCACTTCTTCTTCGATTTTTTCTTGCAACATCTGTATACCATTCCGAGGCGAACTTTTTTGTCATTATTGTTAGAGGGGCACTTTGACCAAGCTTTGAAAGCCGCTTTCTTCTCATTTATCACCTTCTTAGCTTCTCACTCCACCACCATGTTTCTTTGGCGTGTTGATGGTGGCCTTTTGAAGCTCCTAGCAGTGATTTGGCCTTCTTTAAGCAAGCTCGCTGTAGGGAATCCCACATATTTTGTGCTCTGCACTTTTCATCCTCAGCTCCGTTGATGGTGTGAGAGAGGTAATTTCTTTTGTCACAGATCTATCAATCTCTAGTCAATCTCTAGTAGTAAAAAGCAGAAGCATCTCGGGGTGCTGTCTCAGCGTTATTGGTTTGCCTCGAAACCATACAAAGTTTCGATAGTCTCAAGCACGACTGACTGGATTCGAATGCACTTTTCAGTGTCTTATGAGGTATTGTATCACGGTTGTGCAAAAATCATTACGATCTTCAGCAGTTCCAGATAGTCTAAATAAATAAAGGTTCGTAGAGGGTCAGAATAGTTAGTCTATTCAAACCTTAACTTTTAAAAATCAATAAACAGCAATATCCATCGAAGGTTATATACATCATTTGCTTTGTAATAATAAACGGAGTTCAGCAGTAATATTAGTATACGAGTATATACAAGTAGCTTTACCGAGTCATAAACTACACATGTTGCTTCACCTATCAACTAGTTACGTCAAAATTTTCGATCACATTGAACAATAAAAGAAACCCAAAAAGTAAAAAAGAAGATCCATCGAAACTATTAAAAATAAGGTGCACCTTTCACCTTCATCTTTCCGTTTAGGGCGGTATAACACATTGTAAGTTTTGATCACCGTTTTGTAAATCCCCAAAGTGTTAATTCACGGTACTGACCACCCTATAAGATTCCGTCGCAGTAGGCTACGAAGTCTCAGTTTTCTAAAACACACAATCCTTGTTTACAGAACCCGATGAATGAATATTTCCATTCAAAACCTCAAGAAAAACCCTTTCCTACTTTAATTTTTCTGTTTACACAAGTAATAAAAACATCACTGGCCTGTCGGTGGGTCTATCGCGGGTTTTACGCTCTTGGCACCTCTTCTAATTGACTCTTAAGGGAACTATTCCAGTTGTCTCAACGATTGTATTTTCTTAGTAATAAGTTAGTAACATCCATTCTATCTTTAAGGATGCTAACTTAAAAATGATTAGAAAACCGGTTGTCTTTGGGTCTTAGACTACTTCTCAATGAATTCTCCTGACATGCATGTCCCAGTATCCATACTTTGTTAGTAGATTATTATTTTTTCAGAATGATAACAATTCTGAATTCAGAATTCAACTTTTCTGAGGCCAAGAGACAGTGACTGGACTTCTTAGAAATTAACCGGTATTTGACACTTTAAGATGTTTGGAGACTTTTTGACTCTTTTTAGATATCCTACTCTATATAAATGCGAAAGTTTTGATGTTTAGATGTTTGTTGTTCAATTAGGCCTTAATAGCTGAACGTATTTAGACAAAACTTGGTGGATAGATAGTCCATACCCATCCATCACTGAAAAATGTATAACATCTATAAAAAAAGGAACTAACTGAAATATTAACGCACAGCCCAAAGCGTTAGATCTATAAACTTAAAATTTTGCGCAGATGTTCCTTATATAACGAAGTCATCTACTAAGGAAGAGTTTTTCAAAGTTCAACTCCTAAAGGGGTGAAATGGGGGTTCAAAGTTCTGTTGCCAATCATCTATTTTTTTTTTTTTGTGCGTGGGTAGGTGAAATGTTCATGAGATACTATGATACACCGAATACTCGTAGTAGTGTCAGATTTCTACTGACTCAAAACACCCTTCTACGTACTACGTTAAGTACTTTATCAAGTAGATTAAGCTTCAGACAAAAATATAAACTATACCATATATTGAGGCAGGTAGATTTCCAGCAAAGCACCTGCTGTTGCTGCCATTACATGTGGTTCATTCTTAGTGCGCTAAATCGAACGCTTTCGTTCTTTGGAGTTGGTGTTTAAGGTTTGTCACGCCCCAAATTTGCAGTATAGCACGGTTGCAATGACCATGAAGATGAATATGGAGCTTGCGAGCGATGTTTGTTATTTCGTCTTCCACGGTGGCTCTGTGGATATAAGATATCATTGTTTCTAATATACCAGGGAGCATTCACGATTGCTCTTATAACTTTATTTTGGAATGATTGTACAAAATTTCTATTGCTTGGTTTTATACAACCCCAAGTGTTGTATATCATACGTCCATACAAGTTTATGAACTTGTTTATTTTGAGCTGGTCGCCTTCCTTTTTGACGTGTGGCTTCCACTTAAGTTTCGCGTCCAGTGTCATTCCCAGATATTTAGCTCCGCTTGCATGCGGTATCTATACCGTGTTAATGAAAACGAGTAGGATGATTATTTTCTTCTAAGTGAAGTTAACATGCTTCGATCTGGTCTCGTTAAGTACAATTCGCCAAATTTTCGTCCACTCGCAGATTTTATCCAAACCTCGTTGGAGTTTTACAATTGTTGTCTCTTTTGAACTTTCCGTTGCCAGAATAGCCATATCGTCCGCGAACGTAGCTACAACGGTGCCTTCAATTTGAGGTATCCCCTGAGTATACAGCAAGAATAAGATAGGACCAAGGACACTTCCTTGTGGAACTCCGGCAACGATTTTCTTAAACTCAGAATATTCAGTTCCCTGTTTAACACGAAAAGTCTGTTTTTAATGTAATTTTCTAAGATCTCATGTAGATGCTTTGGAAGGACCCGAAAGTCTTAGCTTAAGACATAGTGCCAAACCCTGTCAAAGGTTTAAGACACGTCCTTTTCCCTTCTAGAGCTTTTTCAATTTCATTCTTATTCTATAAACTTGGTCAATTGTGGAACGCTTGATTCTGAATCCGAATTGATTGTCAGGTATTAGGCGTATTAACTAATCTGCACTAGAAAACGATAGATGGCTCTAGCATTACAATTGTGCGTGTTGATAAAGCAGTAGTACCTACTCCACTAGCTGTGGTAATAGCTAAATCAAAATAACGTCAAAACCGTTTCATCGATTGAAATGATGTACATTGAAATAATTAGATAATTTTAGTAAGTTGTTATGAAGCTGCGAAATGCACAAATGAATGTGGGAAGCATAATACATTTCTGACGCGGGCAGAGCCGCGGGTACAGCTAGAAAAAAAAACCCTTAAAAAATTCGATCAATTCGCTTATTAGAAAATATCCAAAACGAAACACTAAGATCGCTTCACTTACACCAATCCCTCACAACTTCAGTCTAGCAGCCTTTCTGGATATTGAAAGAGCTTTACAATAATGCTCAAATGAAAAGTATAAGATAAGCTCCACCTGAACATATGTATGTTTCCATCTCGGCCTGAGTGAAAACGTGAAAGGCATGCATCAAAACGACGCACATTAGCTTAGAATTGGCACGCTCTTTGGTATACAGAAGGAACCCCCAATGAGGAGTGTAAAACTCCATTACTATAGATTTTAGTTGCAAACGAAACGTTACTGCAATTAAAGCATAGTGGAATAAAGGCTGTAGTATATCTCAGTGTCAAGTGGCACAAGAGTCGATGTCTTCTCCAGCTCACCTGATATAAAAATTAACACAAAACTTCCGAATCAGTGCAGTATATTTGGGGCGGAAATTTCGGCAATCCAAGAAGCAGCAGTCTGATTTCCTACGTATACAATAGAAGGCCTGTCTTGTAATCACCAACAGTAAGATCGAAGTTGGTTAAGAAGTGCCGTAAATCTCCCAACAAGTTCGCTGGCAGATACGAACTTCCTCTATGTTGGATTCCAGGTCTTAAATAACTGGGTGAGAACTAAACGTAATTCTCACAATATGGAAGTAGTTCTAGGCATGTACAAAGAACGATACCAACATTCGAACCCCGCGCGTAAACGTACTATAATCTGAAATCTTAGAAGAAGTAAAATATATTGAATGCGTGCTAGACAATAAACTGACATGAAATGAAGTGTGAGAATATCCTTCCACTCTGATTGAAATGCTAATGCACTACAAAGTATGATAGCGGTTAAAGCCGGCGTACTGCTAGAAGGCAAAACGTAAATATGGAAAAGAATAGGAGGACATTTTTTAGATCGGGTGCAATGTGAATTCGGGAATTTGAAGCATTTTATACTAACTTACTTTAGTGGAGCTAAAGTTCGGGGTGACCCTGGGTCTTTAGCTAGTTGCCTTCAGTTGCGCACTCCAAGTTGGTTAATGTCCCTTTGAACTTGTACGCACCACCTACGTCGAGGAGGCTTTCAACTGCGTCATCCTAAAAGGAGGGTAGTCTTTTCATCAATAACAACAGTTTCAAAAGTGGTAACTTTTATTTTTAGAGGCCGAGGTCAATTAAAGACATTTACTGCATTCTGTTTAGAATTTTATGTTGCCAAACGCAGATCTGGCTACCATCGTGCAGCAATTTGACCATTTTTTTCTCTACTTACCCTATTTTTTCTGTTTGCCAAGGCTGTACTTAATATGTTGTTGAAGTCTACATAAAGTTAGTAAAAACACATTCAATCTACACTTTGAGACCTGTCTTTGGCAGCAGAACTGAAGAGGGTTTGTAACACAATAGCACACAACAACAAGCAAATGTTCATTCCAGGAGGAAGAAATATTCGAAGAAGAAGAAGAATCGATTCATTTCTGCAGCGACGCGAACGGTTCAAAACCAAGGACAGGGCTAGTGGAGGTGTTTTCTCTGATAAGCTTGATCTAACCTCTTTTTCCGACTTACAAATCATTGCAGCATGTTTCAGGCGGACATAATGGCGGTTAAGGACTTATCTTGGCTAAAGAAAAACGTGATATCCGCTAAATATATCCGCATCTTTTCAGACAGCGAAGCAGGAATCTAATCCTTGGAATCGATCTATATAGATTCATTAACAGCTCTAGATAGCCGAACCCCACAGGCGGACCAGTAGAAATGCAGTGAAGTGGGAGGGTTATGATCCCTTATTTTCGGATCATAACCTCGCTGATAAAAGGATAAAAGGAAGAACAGCTCTAGATAGCCGATCGTCTCGCACAGAGATGGCGGAGTAGCTCAATTTTCACCTGTACCAGGGCATAAGGATATTCCGGGGAATTGTAAGGCTGATGAACTCACCAGAATAGGAACAACTACACCCAATAAGGATACTCTAGGTATACCGATCGCTACTTGCAAACTCAAATTTAAGCTGGATGCTAACGAACGAATAAATCTAAGGTGGATAAGTGCAACAACATGACTAGAGAAAAAATAGATTTCGTCCAAGCTGGATATAAAACGCTCTAAGAATTTGATTTCTCTTAACAAATAGCTTATTGGAATCAAGTCCCAAGAATCATGTTCCTTCACATCAAAGGCCGCCCTAAATTGTCGTTTGTCTCTTGCGGAGATGACAGAGAAGTTCAACATTCACCTATGCTGGGCGCCATGCCACAGAGATATTCCAG
Source organism: Brachypalpus laphriformis (assembly GCA_945910035.1). Classification (NCBI taxonomy): domain Eukaryota; kingdom Metazoa; phylum Arthropoda; class Insecta; order Diptera; family Syrphidae; genus Brachypalpus; species Brachypalpus laphriformis. The sequence continues at coordinate 109,381,224 of OX246753.1, read as the reverse complement.
AAAACTGCTGGGCGGACGAGCTCGCCGAACAGGGTACAACTTTAAGGATTCTGCCTGATAGGCAAGCCCTAGGTATGCCCCTCGCTACATGTAAGCATCTACTAAAGCTAAACGCTATTAGCAAGACCAGCCACAGATGGGAAAACAGCCCAACGTGTCACATTTCGAGACTGGAATAAGCTAGACCAAAATCGTAGTGCCAAGTTGGCCAAGCTAAAGCGATCACAGATCAGCTACGTTGTCGGTGTCCTCACTGGACATTGTCTTATAGGCCAACATGCCAAAAGACTTGGCCTCTTCTCCAACGACTTCTGCAGGAGCTGTAGGGATGAGGAGGAGGAGGAAAACTTTTTTCACTTCCTGTGCACTTATCAAGCCCTGTCGTATAAAATAACGCTCCATCTAGGGACCCCCTTCGGCGTCATGAGTATCCATCGCTTTATCAAAAACTCTGGTTGGTTTTATTAGTCCCTGTGTGGTTTAATGGTTGATTCATGGACAAAGGACTTATCTCTGGTTTAAGTGTGTTGGCAAAAGCTGGCAGCCACTTCAACCTAACACAAAGAGCAACTGTTCAATACTATTCCATTCATTTTTATTCCCAGCCGGCTTTTTATCGACCTCAACACTTTTTTTTTTTTGCCATCTCAGTATTAAATTTAAAAACTTAAGTTAAGTAAGAATTAGGTAACTTTTTTGAGAAATTCAAATGTCAAAGGTATACTCGTATGTACTTAAAAAAAAAAAAAGGAGTGTATTGGTACCCCTTATTATATTTTTCTGATTTTTTGAAAGCAGCTCTGATGCATCTTTTATATCTACAAGCACTGGAAATTATACAAGTCAACTTGAAACTGGTGGTTATGACCGTAAGTCCTTGACATACTCAGTTGGAACAGCTTTCTTGAAAACTCGTCTAGTTAAACTTGGAGGTAGACACAGTCTTAAATATTAATGGAAGAGTTCCTAATTTTAAGAAATTGGATGGCTTCGGTTTTGAGTTGAGAATTTGTGATGAAATTGGTTTAGATAACTGAATGGGTACGTAAAGGCATAAAACTTCCCCACATTTTGTGCGAAAAATATATCACAGATACGAATGAATGCGAAAGCGATGCTTAGTGAACTAAATGGATCTCTAGGTAGCAACCATTCGTTTTGTGTATATTATAGGTTTTATAGCTAAGTTTTTGGTTTTCAAATCTGAAACATGGCGTGCAATTGTTCAACTCACTAACTGCAGAGGTACGTACATATGTGCATCTTCTGTTGCTTCAAATATGATTTTGAGATCAGCACAGTTGTAGCCTCCCGCTGAAATGTCCCATGCGTTTAGTGTCATGGCTTAAGAGCTTGACCCTTTGTTTTAATGTCCCTCTGAGATATTCGTAGATGATCTTCGCAAAATTCACAGACAATCTCCATGTACCTGCAAGTGTTGCCATCATGGCGCACGAAACAATTTGAAAAAGACTTAAAGAGGTTTTTGCTCATATTGTCTGTCGCCTATTGGCTATTATATATTAAAACCCTGCTACAAGCTGTTCCATGGGTAGATTCTTATTTTACGTCACCATACTTCGAGCGGAGTCGTGTAGAGTATCACTAATCATGAAACCGGCGTATGGTGTCTAGTCTTCGCATCACATCAATCTCAATGGCATGTCAATCGTAAGACAATGAGTCTGATAAAATTGCTGACTCTCATACATACTCAGCTCTCTGTCCAGAAATTGTAAAGCACCACATGTGTGATTATTCTAGTGAAAGTCTAACGATCCCTGTAGGTCAAATGTATCTAAATCTGGGGAGGATTATTGAAAACTTACACTATGGTTGAAACTACGAGGACTAGCTTAAGCAACTAAGCTGCAATATACGTCAACCAACAAGATTTTCTAAATCAATCAAATTTTCTATCATAAAAAGTTTAATCGTCAACCACTCAAAAGATCTCTCACTAACCGGATCCTACCTATCCTTCTTTTTTACTTGTATGGGTTTCTTAGTGCTAAACACTTCTTTTTTTTTTTTTTTTTTTTTCTTATTAACGATCGCCTAATACATCTGCATTAGATGGTATAATTTGTGCAACAAAACATGGCAACTGCGTACCCCATGCAACTGTGAATGTAAGCAAGTAGTGGTGCATACAAAAGGCTCATCTTCACATCATCATCCTTATCCTGGAAGGAAGCCCAAATTTGTTTTTTCTTCCTTCAACGAGTTTTCTAAACGAAAGTATTAGAAGGAGACCACCACCATCGTGCAAAAAAAAAAACTGCCGAAGGCGAAAGGAAGAACGAAAGGACCAAACAAGAAAGAAAAAAAAAATATTCCAAAACTTAGGGAATAAAATTTTTACAAGAAATACTTTGATTCTAAACAAGGCTAAGGCCAAGGGTTCTTTTTCAATTCTCTCCTCCGAGCGAAGACCAAGATGACGATGATGTGGATGATGATGATGATGAAGGTGACGATGGTGCGCGGAGGCAAATGGCAGGCAAGCATGGTGGTGTGTTTGTTGTATTTGGTTCTTGGTCTCGTCTTCTTCCTCTTCTAAGGCCCACAAATTTCGGGTGTAGTGTAAAACAAATGGCAGCTCAGATTAAAAAAAAAGACATGAGTCCAACACAGTGCCAAGTGAACATGCGAGAGTAAGAGCAAACGAGAGTATAACAACAAATGAGGGGAAATTGCCGAAAATTTCTATGGTGTGCTTAGGAACCGTTCTTGTTCTTGTTTCTTTTTTTTACCTTTTTATTCGGGGTTCTCTTCTCTTTATCTACACACTTGGCGTGGCGGCAAATATGGAGCGCTAGGCGTTCTATCTGTACAATTTTTTTTTTTAGTTTTTTTTTTTTCGTTACGCATACGCCGGCATATGAGAGTCAGAAATGTGTGTGAGTGTGTATACGTACGGAGAATATTCGAAAATTGTACTACACATTGTCATGTCACACAGATACTTTAGAAATATGTTCGTTTAGTTTGGTAGCCCAATGAGTTTTGTATTTGATCCCTCTCGTTTAGTGTCAAAAAACGTTCCTAACCGAGAGCAGCGTGCGAAACGCAGTTCCGTGTGCCTCTTTTTTTCTCATTTCTCAAAAATTCACATTTTCCCCCGTTCTCCGGCTTACCGTTTTTTTTTTTTTTTTTAAGTTTTGTTTTTATTTTTTTTGCAAATATTTAGTTTTGTTTTCGTGAATCGTCGTCGTTTCAAAAAAGAAAGTTTTAATTAAGAAAGAAAACAAAGCAAAGGAAGCGTCAAAAAAGTAAAGTTTGTTGTTTTTCCTTCTTTCTGATCGGAAAATTCATCCCTAAGTGTACCCATATATACTAATAACCAAGATCCCAACAGAGAAAAGTGTTCCAAATTTTATCCGTTTTATCTTTTTCTAGTAATTTTTTTTTTCCTCCGTTGTTGTCGTATTGTTGGCCGAAAGTAAAAGTGAGAGTGTGTTCGTATCAAATACGACAAAAAGAAAAGAAACAAAAAGTGTAGGGGAATTGTGTTATTTCTTCGTTGTCGCCGCATACAGAAATAGAGAAAGGGGTACCGTCGTTTCGTTGTCTTCACCTACAGAAAAAAAAAAAAAAAATGTCATATCTGTCAATCTATGAACGACTTTGAACAAACTGTCACCATCAAGTGGCGGCACAAGTGGTCAACGAAGAACGAAACAAGGATAAAAGCTCATCAAAATTGTTTAGTCAAAAAGCCGACTAAAATACTCGTCTTGGCGGTTCTTATGATTTTTAGCAGCACCACCTCCTGACAGTACTATCTACGGCTGCCGTCATCAACAACATTAATCTCTCATCATTACCGTTGTGTCGAAACTCTCATCATTTTATAGAGTATTGGCATTTATTTTGAACAGACCGGGTTGCTCTTAAGTGCTCTTTATTGTTAACTCATTTCTTGCTCTCTTGGCGCTTTTCCCCGCGTGTGTGTATGTGTCAATTCTAATACAGTACCATCAGTAGAAGAAAAAAAAAAGTATCTAATAGTACAATACAATAAATTATTAATAAACTTATAAGAGGAGGTCTCACATTAAAGTTCACTTTCTCTCTCTCACACACCCTCTCTAACTATCTACCTATTAGGAGCTTAAGAGAGAAGAAACAAAAAAAAAAAATAAAATATCTTTTTCGTTTTTTTTTTATTAATTGTTCCTCCCACTTTTGTCTCGGTTTTTCTCTTCTGTTTTTTTTTTTTTTCACTTATTTTCTTCTAATTTCTGTTTTGTATACACTTGTGACCAAAAGAAAACAAACGAGATATACAGATACAAGACGACCTTGCTCTTATATGAATGTTTATGCAGAAAATTAAGTGCAAAATTTTAAAATAAAAAATAAAACAACAACAAAATCCTTATAACAATATTAATCAGAAACATTTTCCCTTTTTTTTCTTTTATTTTTCATTTTAGATTTTCCTTTTTCGTATAAAAAAATTAAAACATAAAACAAACAGTAAAAAAAAAATATAAAAAACAAATTGTATATTTGTAAATAATATTACTCAAATCCTTGGTGCATTAAAGTTCTTTTTCCTTAATTGTTTTTTATTAATTTATTAAATTAAACTTAAACAAAAAAGTTGTAATTTTTTTTTGTGTATGTAAAAGAGAGAAAAGAGAATAAGTTTAGTGTGTTACTCAAGAGTTGTTTAAAAAAGAAAAGAAAATCTATAGAGAACTTCATTCCTTCATTCCTTTTTTTTTTTTGTTTTTGTAAAGTTTGACCAAGTGCGAAAAATTAAAAAAAAAAAAAACGTTCTTTGATATAATTTTATTAAATTAATAAAATATATATTTAAAAAAAAAAGAAAGAAATATACAAAAAATATGGCATCTGAATTAGATCAATTCGCTGATTTGGAATTATCCAAAGAGGATCGTGAACAAATTTTCGATCCACCGTTAGATCGACAGCAGATGGAGGGTGCTGGCGCCACAAGGTACTATGCATACTTATTATTATTTTCTTAAAAAACTTTGTGCATGGATTAGTGAAAAAAAAATAAACAAAATATAGGTATACGATAGAAACAAACAATATAATAGTTTACAGTCAAATGAAAGGTCTAATTGCGTGCTTAAGCTAATATTTTTATTAAATTTTTGTTAATATACATACTTATTGTTTCAATTAAAAGTACGTAGGCACGCGAAAGGACCTAATTAAAGAAAAAATAAATAAATACTTGTCTATGAATGTACATAGGTTTGAAATTTTGTTTGAATTTAATTTCTTATTTCTTAAAAAAAAAAAAGCTTATTTAAATCAGCCCTATTCTTCTTTTGCTTTTAGTTCGATGCAAGTGTGTTATAGAAAAAAATTCTAAAATGGTGGAAGGTTGTAGATACTTAGATACTTATTGAATTTGTTTTAGAAAAAGTGTATCTAACTTATTTTTAAAAGAAGATTATGCAGGTTCGTGTTCTCTGAAGGGCCAACTAGCGCCATTTAGTAAAAGAATTTGTGCTACAGAGACCATAATTCAAATTGCAGCTATATTGGATGATCAACATTAACAAAAAAACTCTTAAACAAGTACAGTTTAAGGCCCCTTTTCTCTCGTAATACGATTGGAAAACTACTTGGCTAATGCATGCAAACAAGTATGACTGAATCAATGATCTTAAAAAACAATGTTCAAGTATTGAAATAAAATTTCCGTCTAGATGCTGTGCAAGAGTATCATCTCCCTTTATTGTAATTAATACTCTGGTGCAATCTGTCCTTAAGTTCGTACACAGTTTATCTCGGGTACCATCGATATAACATATGCAACATATTGGTCTCACAAAATTTAAAGGACACAAGTCGCAACTCAAGCTCGATTTTTTGACAATGAACTCAGTTGGTACCAATGAATATCCAAGACTATATAGGGTCCTTTGCCCTGCGCACGTGAGAAAGGCTTACTTAGGTGGCGCTACAGTTCGGGGTGAACCTGGGCCTCAACCAACAAACCTCTCCATTTAGCTCGGTCTTTAGCTAGTTGCCTCCAGTTGCGCACTCCAAGTTGGTCGAGGTCCCCTTGAACTTGTGCGCGCCACCTACTGCGATGATTCCCTCTACTGCGTCGTCCCTCGGGGTTAGATTCGAAGACTCTGCGGGCCAGAGCGTTGGTGTCAATTCGCTCTACATGTCCTAGCCATCTCAGACGTCCAATACGCAGTTTTTTGACTAGGTCGATGTCGCTGTACAGCTCGTATAGTTCGTGATTGAATCTTCTTCTCCAAAACCCGTCAACGCAAACGGGACCGAAAATCTTACGAAGAATTTTTCTCTCGAAGCGACCAAGGATATCTTCATCCTCTTTTAATAAAGTCCATGTTTCAGCGCCGTAAAGCAGGACTGGGATGATCAAGGTCTTATATAGAGTCTCCTTAGTTGTTCGAGATAGGGCTTTACTGTTGAATTGCCTTATAAGCCCAAAAAAAGAGAAAGGCTTTTAGCCGAAGAAATGTAACCCGTCGCTACAGAACTTTATGGTTCTACAAAAAAACAACGCTGTGCCAAAACATTGTTTTCTATTAACAAGGATAAAGTCTTAAGGATTCTGATGGGCAAACACCTATTCACTTTCATGTCAAATACTAAACTAAAGGCAATTTGTACAATAGATTATTTTATACAAATCTGCGACTGAGATACACTTGAAGGAGGATGAGCGCGAGTTTTCTCCTATCCCTCAGCAGGCTGATCGCTGTAGTACGCTTTAGGCCCATTTCACACATATCCGGCACGGGATACACAGCGCCCTGTATCCGGTTCAAACTGCTCTCAAAGAACGCTCTCATTCTGTATTACAATTCTGTACATACACTTTGAACCGAATACATGGCGCCGTAGATGCCCCATCGGATATGTGTGAAAACTACAAAAAGTCGTGTATGCGATGCCGAATATGTGTGAAACTGGGCTTTCAGCTGAACTTAAATTGGTTTCAAACTTTGAATTTTAACGAACATTTCGGCTTTCAATCAACGTTATATCTATCGCCAGCAATATACTCGGAATTCGTAAATCAATGCCAGTGGTTTAGAAATAGATGAAAACCCTCTGCTGCAATGACTACTGCTTTATAAACTGCCTCCAGAAAAAAGGAGGAATAATGGATAGAATAATTAGTATATATTACTAATATCTGCTTTTCGCCAACGTAGATCTGGGTTGTTGGATAAATATAAAACGAAAAGTTGTCTATTTGAAGCCCTACAGTCTGATAGAACAGGATTCCAACGCTTATCCCCTCTAACGAGCTGTGCAAATCGTGCCTAGAAGAGGTAAATGAAGAAACGAATTTCCTCAGCCTGCCTTATCAATATGAATTATGTTGAGCAACTATAACTTCTGGTTTCCAGATACCATCTTCTAACGTCTGGCTAACTTCAATATTTTTTTTTTAAACATTACGAGTACGCGATGACTATGAAAAAAAAAATGGAAATATTTGGCGCAACAGCTCTTTAAAGTGCCAGGGCCTAGCTTCTCGCAACCACTCATGTTGTGTGCGTTATATTTTTCACACAAATGGAAGGGACCTACAGTTTAATGCCGAATCCGAACGGCAATTTGAGAAGCTTTTTCGTGAGACGAGAGGTGGGACCGTGAAAACGATGACTATGGAGTTGGATTAATTCCGCGAATGCAACAGAGGATGCTTAAGGCGAGAACCTGCGAGTCTGGTCCAGAAGTTGCCTTTATAGTAGTAGTATATCTGTTGTAACCTAAGAGTCTGCAAGTTCGAGCCCCGCCGGCGAACATCAAGCCAAAGCCATCCGTGCTTAAAAAAGGAATGAGTTCCATCAATGTGAGTGACAGAGCACCAAATGAAGGGTATCTGCCTTAACTTATCCTGCATAAGACACTTGACAAACTAATTTATTTTCTATAAGTTTTCTTTAATTTATTAAGGAATGCAAAAAAAAAAACTTCTAAGGTACTACACCATAATTCCATTAAACGTACTATAAAGTACTAAAAGTGCTACATTTGTACTAGAAAACATGGGTGTTCTCGTGTTAAAAGTTTCATATGATTTTGGATGTACGGGAACGTATTCTTCTGAAGTTCACTCATGAGTTCAAGAAGGCTACTGAATTTGATCCTGGCTTTTAGAGAGTCCACTGTGGACATCCTTTGCGTGCAAAGGTAGTTCGCCAAATGCCTATCCAAGCACATACATATGCATCCAACTGGATCCCTGAAACGGTTACGCGAGTGCTCTTAATGACCGGAAATTAAGGACGTTGTTGACTAGGATCCATTTACCACACTTAGGAAGGTAGTGGGGAAATGCGAGATAAGCCATGCCACCACCAATTCTGCAGACTAAGTTTCCGTCTCGTCTGCTCTTCTTGTTCACAATAAATCGTATCCATTTTTGGATCGGTTGGTTACGGGCAATGAAAAATGTTACCTGTGCAACAACGTCATTCGGAAACGGCTGTTGATACCTAGTTAGGCCACCAAGCCTTTTTTTGGATGCGCTAATATGCACGATTCGCAAACCTACCAGCATGCACGATTCGCAAACCCGATTAATCGATGCCAGGAGTTCGCCTACGTTCTAATCCACACCCTGCACACTTCTTCTACTTTCCCCTCGGGACTGTTAAGTATTACTTCGTGGGGCTGGTTAGCAACTAACGCTATACAGGGTGGGCCAACTACAAGTTTCTTTCTAAAAATGCAATAAAATGAAAAAAATTAAATTTTTTCCATGTATTATGGCTTTATTAGTAAGAGCAAACATTCCCATTAATTATGGAACACAACGTCGTTCAAGTGGCTGTCTCGGCTGGCCTCGCAGTAGCGCATTCTATCACTCCAATTTTCCAAGACCTTGTTGATGGTTTCGGGCTGTAGCTCACGGATTGCTTGGATGATATTGACGTTATGTGCTTGAATCGTTTCCGGATTGTTGGCATAACATCGGTCCTTCACGGTTCCCCACAAAAATAAGTCCAAAGGGGTCAAATCGCAGTTCCGAGGCGGCCAATTGACATCGCCAAGACGGCTGATAACACGATTTGGGAATTTGGTGCGCAAAAGACCGATTGTGGCATAGGCTGTGTGGCATGGCGCGCCATCCTCCATGAACTAGAGGTCGTCCAAATCCATCCAAATTCAATTGCTGAATCAATTGGACCTTGTAAGCGAATAATCCCAGATCTTTGTGCAGAATTCTCCTTAGGCTAGTGCGTGAAATGTTGAGCTGTTGAGATCGATGACGAATTGATGTTCGTGAATTGAGTCTCACACTCTCGGCTACAGCAGCCACATTCTCGTCTGTGCGTACCGTACGACGACGGGGATCATGAGTGTTTTCCACTAGCATACCAGTCTCACGAACTTTTTCCACAAACTTGCGTACAGCAGGCGCGGTGGGTGCTTCATTTCGGCCATAACTTCTTTTCCAAAAACGCACTGTTTGGGCTACACAGCACTCACTTTGGAAATAAGTTTTCAATATTTCCAAATGTTGTTCAAGCGTAAAGCGACTCATTTCGTTCCGCGGAGGTATGATACTGACTTTCTGTCAAGATTTCAAGCGGGAAACAGCTGTCAGTGTCAAAATAATCATGATTTAAAAAGAAATCACTAGATGGCCCACCCGTTACCATCTGTGTTTGCCGTTTCGGCTCTTCTCAGTTCGTTCTATACGCTCCTTATAAAGGAAGAGATCTCCAGCCAGTCGTCGCCTGACCTTGTCATATGACTTATTAGAATCTATGGGCTTGGCAGGTTCATTCTTCCCTCTGCAAAGCGTCTGGAGTGAAACACTGCTTCCTCCGCGTCTTCCTCTTCATCTGTGCATTCTAGGCAGAAGGGCGAGCTATCGTGCCAAATCTTTGGAGATATTTTCTATAGGAACTGCGTAAGGTTGTTGTCTCCGCGTGCTTTCTCTATCCAGACCTTGACGATGGGGATCTGCCTTTTGCTGTGTTATCCCACCTGGCTTCCACACTTTCTTCTCGCTTTACCCAGTAACGCTGGTTTCGTGCCGGTTTACGTTCACTTAAGCTAAACCCCTCGCGTCTCATTGGCGAGAATGTCGATGGGGATCATACCGGCTATAACACAGGCTGCTCCCGAAATTGTTCGGAAACCGCTTATAGTTCTGGTTACGCAAAGCCTGTACGCAGACGATAGCTTCCTTGTTTCCTTCGTTATGAGTACCCCCTCTCAGACCGAAGAAGCATATAGAAGGATAGACCGCCTAGCCTTGTAAAGCCCTAAGTACATCAAGGAAAGATAATGACATGCATGATATGGAATATTTTGTATGAAGAAACAAGATAAACTGCTTGGCTACAGAAAGTACTCAACTAGGAAGAACACCTGGCGACTGTGAATGTTCGGAAGATGTACACCAACTACTGAAGACATTTCTTAGCAAATATTTTACATGCTCGGTCCCTCGTTTACGAGAGCTATAGCTTGGTTGGTTGAGATGGCGGTTCAAAATGAACCCAATTAGCGCTATTGAGCCATTTTGCTACCACAAAACTCATGGACACCTGGTTGTATGATGGGGTATTCAGTTGAAGAAGATAGGTAAAGGATGAGGGCTCCAACCCTTTTATCAGATACATCTCCCTGGTTGTCGAAGGAGGGTTTACCTAGGATACGCTGTCTGTCTAGGGACGGGCAACTGCAAAGAAAGTGAAAAAGAGATGCCCTCTCATTAGCATCTCTGCAACTACGGCAGGCGGTATTATGGGGGATGGCAAGTTTGGCTGCATGGTCTCCTATCAGCCAATGGCCTGTACTGATGGCTACGATTCTGGCAATATCTGGTCTTGATCTGCTAAGTAGCTCATTTGATTAAGGTTATTTATAGCTTACTTCGACCCAAGATATAAGCAGTAAAGCAAATCAATCATTCAAAGAAGCTACAAAGCATCAGCAACTACAAGGGATGCCAAAATGTATCTGCTACTAAAAGGCGTTTAATCTGATAGCTTTGATGGCCTTTTAAATGTTGTTCCTGGTTAAGTTACATACTATATCGAGCGATTTTCTCATATGTTCGCTAATTCATTAAAGATCTCATCCATCACATATCTCCTACGCAAAATGTCTTTAGCTTTAATTTGTCCAGCTAATTAATTGCTGAATTGTTTAAATATCTCTCAGTTATTGATGGCGCGCGATCCTTTCTTTTTAGTTATCCTATCCTTGACTAGCTGCCGAACCCCACAGGCGGATCAGTAGAAATGGGGTGAAGTGGAAGGGTTATGATCCCTTATTTTCGGATCATAACCTCGCTGATAAAATGAAGAAGAAGAAAGATCCTTGACTAGCTGCCGCCAATTTTATTAAGGTTGACTGGACTACGTTCGAAAAACAGAACCAAAGACTCGATGACCAAAAACATCCTCACACAGCTATGGAAGTTCCTTTCATCGGGCTTACTTTATTATCTCTAGTTGTTTTAAAGAGCTCGGCCACTAGATCGTCGTGTTTCATTCAGTAGATATGCTTGTTCTCATCTGGTTATGTGTCAGGTGGAAGCGAATGTTGTCCATCATCGTCCAGATGAATAGTGAAAATTAGTCTGCGTTGCCGTATAAGGTTACTTACTTACTTACTTAGGTGGCATTACAGTTCAGGGTGAACCTGGGGCTCAACAATTGGGCATTCAATCCGTTTGATTACTCTGAGATACTAGGTTTACTGGTTTGTCGCTGCACACTCCTGTTCTGGCATTAACAAATTTTCAAATGTCGTTCCTACATTAGCTTCTCCCTATTTCCTTAAATCACACGCTTCTCATGCTCCCTCTAATTGTTGTTGAGAAGTCCATGGTCTTCTTTTGTCCTCCGGTTCAGGAGCGCGCGAGAAGCTCTGATCCTTCTATGTAACGGCGCTTCGTATGCCTCTGCTTTATTGCACATGCTGCTTTCTTCATCAAACCTTGCGATGTACCTCTGCGATGTTTTCTTTACATTATTGCTTCTGATCAGCATTTGTAGAAGGTATTGGGGCCACTCGATCGACAAAGGGTCTAGCTGTCTTCTGCGATTGCAGCAACTGGTCGCTAGCTTTACAGTATTCCGTTGGCTCCTTGAATATCCACTTGCGTACCTTTGCTGCAAGTACATTATGTAGTTAGTCTTCCTTGTCTATGTGTTGATTGCTACTAGGACCCGCTAGGACCCCTTGTAAATGTAAGCTACAGTAGCATTTTGACCTGTTACAGAATCGAATCCGTTATCGGCTATTATGTGGCAGGCTGTGTCATCTGTCCGTGCAAAGTGAGCGATTATTGACGCCCTGTGAATCTAGCAGAGAAACCACTCGGTGTTATAAAAAAAAACCTTTATGCTCCGCGCCTTCATGAACTTAGCCTTAGGGGATTAGTATCCTTGGTCCCGCAAAGAATGATGGAATATTCGTGAAGTTTTGCATTTGAATAATTGCTTGCATTAGGGGAAGCACCGCTAAAATAGGTTGTGAAGTTAACTCAAATCCTTAAAATAACGCCATAGTGTCCCTTGTGTACTTATCTACTTACGACAGTGAAGCTTTCTGATATGAATGGCGTCTCGAATTTGTTTTGAGATTCAACCGCGGATTAAATTTCCCTGCTTTAGCTCGAAATGTCTAAAAACGTGACCCTACTTAGCCACCCAAGTCGACGTATTGATAGGTCTTTCTTAGAACTCAAGCGTCCGCAAAAAAACACTGAGTGTTTCGAGTCGGTTTCAAAATGCAGAAGTTAGCTGGTCAGTCGCATTGAGGCAAAATACAAGCCACACCACAACGTATTAGATTTACGTCATGACGGAAACTAATTCTTGTGGCTCCGGAAATGGTGACGAAATCGGCAATGTTTTCGTGGGAATTTTCAGATATATTTTCTGGCTTCTGATTAGATAATTACAATAGCACGTATGTACATGCATGTGTGGAATATGTTGCCCTGTTTTTCAGTCTAGAGTTACGAGTACTCGAATGTATTCAGTTAAAAATGTTTTCTATCAGCTCTGGGCCTCCACAACCTAATTCGGTGCATTATTGAGTCGGCAAACAGTAGAGGACTTTCTATAATCTAGAAAGACATATCTTTCAATATTACATCCAAATTAGGGTATTCCTTTCTGTGTGTTCATATGTAAGGTGTAACTACCATTGCAATTGAGGTGAGGAAATCTTTGTGCTCCAAAAGAAAATGCGCCAAAAAAACGCGGTGATAAACAGTGATTGACTATTCCTTAAGCCGATGGCCATTGTCCATGTTTAAGCTATCACTTTGCTTCATTGAAGTTTGGTATTCGTAACTCTATGTTTGCACATTTCTGCTTTGTTGTGGGTGGTCAAATGTACGGGATTTCCTAATCACATGCCGGTCATGCATGCTAGTTATGCCTCAATGTGCGTGTGACTTTCCTTCGGTAAACATTAAATATAAAGGAAAATGAATCATATGAATGACTGTAGCATTATACACAATTTTGTCATGAAAATTTAATCCGAAAACTAGAAGGCTCATCTCACATTCCGAAGGCATCTTGGCTTCAACCAATAAACCTCTCCAGCTAGATCAATCTTTAGCCAGCTTAAACTACTTTCGCATGCCAAGTTGGTTGAGATCCTCTACTGCGCTAGTCCTTGGCATTGAAAACCTTTCAAGTTGGTGCGCTGATGTCTATGCGCTCCCTTAGATCCGTAAATCTCTTCGTTGAATTTTAGACAAAAGTTCTTGATTGCCTAAGAATTGTAGCTCCGTATATTCACACTCCGCTCAAGTCCTTAGTCACCTCTGATCATACCTCTGATGGTTGTTTGAGGATCTTGTACAATCCTTGATGTTAAAGAAGTCACGTGATTGAGCGTCTAACCTTTCCTAGAACTCCTTCGGAAATCAAAGCCTTGGATCTGTAGAGATATGCGCGAAAACATGCATGCCCACTCAATAACTGCCTTGTGTAGAAGACTACCTCGCCATGCTTGCAGCCTATCCATGTCCCCAGAAGCGGGATGAGACTATAGGTCCATCGGCCTTTGCTTGACACGCTCCATCGTTGTTGCCATTTTGCAATGCTGTTTGCTTTTTCTGGTGAGTTCGTTTCTCTTTTCGGTTAACACAGGTTTCTGGTTCCTCCTTTCATATGTTTTTTGATACTCCTCTGGCTCTGGAATACTCCTGTATTAACATAGACTGCATCTTGTGATATTGTGCGAAATGCACTGCAAACTCTAATTGTACAATATCGGTATATCGACTCAATTTTACGCCGATATGACTTAACTTTCATAGCGTTGGCCCATATTGGTGACCCGTAGATCATTACAGATGTAACCACACAGGCCAAAAGCCGCCTTCGACTGTATCTTAGTCGTCGATGATTTGGCATGATGCGGTGATGTGTTAATTTGCATCTGCTGCTGTTTCGAATGCACATTTGATTTTAGGCGACGCGACAGGAATGGCATCGTTCCTAGCGTAGGTACATATATGTATGTTAATAGTTACCGGGGGTCACCATGGGGATGAATGTGTTACGGACTTGTTGTTGCTCTACTGATACTTACCAAGTTTTTGACAATAAGTAGAGTTTCGACCAATCGTTATCCAGACCTCCCGAGGGAATAGTGTGGAGGGAAGTGATTTTCTTCTTTTTTTCTTTTCGCCAGAGATAGAACATCTCGTAAAGGTACTCAGTATCTACAAGTATGTATGTATATCCTTACGATGGTCTGAGTGCTTGTGGTAATCTGGACTTGAATGACGTCCCTCGGAAATTTGTTGCAACATAATTAGACAACGATGTCTAGCAAATGGCGGCCTTTTCTGTTGATGCACAATTGGGTCCTTTTCATGGCATTTCGCTCGAATTTTTTCAGCATATCGGGTGTTATACTCTTGGTAGATATTCTTCTTCAGCTGCTCCAGAATCTGGGCATAAAGTTTGCCTTTCAAATAATTCCACAAAAAGAAGTCTGGTTCTATCAAATCGGACAATCTTGCCGGCCACGTCGTATCGCCTAAACGTAAGATAAGACGACGCTTCAAAATCTCAATTGTTTCACGGGTTGTCTGTACTGTAGCTCCATTTTGCTGAAATTACATATTCTCTAGGCCCTGCGTTTCCATTTCTGTCTCCAAGAAGTCCTCCAATATCTCTATAGCGCTGGCTTAGACTCAATCGGCCGTTCCTGCACTAAATCGCAGCAAACGGTCACTCTTTGCCAAGGCATCTCGCAAAACGTATGGGTTGTCAGCTCCCCTTCGGGTCAAAATGAGCTTTGTCACTCATAATGAGTTTCTTTACAAAATCGGACATTTCTTTGTTGAAGTTTAGGATGGCCATACAGTTGTCATTGTTGCTGGTCTCTGGGAACATATGCAGGTCTTGTAGCAAAATTTGCAACTCCGGGTGCCTACTGTTTAAGTGCATAGCATTTATATTCTCCGGCTTAGGTAAGAAGAACTTACGGTTCTAGGATCCAGAACAACACTAAGCTCTGCTGGGTCTTTGGTAATAGGGGCATACCTTAAGTATGAAGCAGTCCACGAACTAGTAGGTAATGTCAATAATATTCTGATCCAATATTCACCTTTTGATTATATCAGAACGAGAGAGATAGACTTGAGCAAAAAATCTTGATGGGAAATAAACTGCTAGGGTATCATAAGTTATAAATCACCCTGATTGTCGTTTTATTCATAGCTAAGACCTGCTGACCGTCAAACATTACAAAGCAATTTGTTTGTCGTGTAGAATACTATTACAACTCTTTCACGGTGAAAACGTTATGAAAATGGATTCGTGCTATATCTGAATAATAAAACGACAATCGTCGAAAAGCGACAAACGCCAACGATAATCAGGGTGAATGACAGAACGAGGCTTCACAATGACTGGGCGAACTGCAACTGTGCTCAAGGTGCAAGCTAGCTTTCAGATGATCGTGGTTAGGTTAGGACCAAGTTTATCACCAAAGAGGATGGGGAAAGGTAGCAACGCGCGGCCTAACTGTAATACAAGGTAGATGTTAGTGCGCTCCTCGTGGGCTATGTCTGTTCAAAGTTTACTAAATGCTTCTTTGCTCAAACATAAAACAAAATGCTGACAAACTTTATCACAAATATCGACGCACACAACAGCAAATCGAGGAAACAAAAGCACTGCGTTTCATTAGACTCCCCAAGTGATATGTTGACCTTGTCCTTCACAGCAGCACGGGAAGTCTATGTTAAGCAAAACAATACTTGATTCGCCCTATATTTCTTCAAGTTTCTACTGCTGTTTTCCTCTCGTCCTAATTTAAATGAATTTTTAAATACCCTTTTCCAATCAATGTACAGTTTCTTCTTCTTCCCTCCAGCATCCAGTTCTGAACACACGTTTGTTGAATTTTTATTTAATCTGTTTTTTTTTTCCAAAAACCAACCAATGCGAGAAATAACTTTCCTAAAATGAGCTAATTTTCGAAAATAAATTAGACATCTACGGTTCACCCTCTGGTTCCCCATATCTCAAGTATCGCGCATAGAGGAGATGCTCGTGATTATCTTTATTCTCTCCTAACCAGCTCACCCCTTCGTCGTCGCAAATACATGTAACTTGTTGTTATTATTACTGTGCATATAAATGTATCATTGTTATTATTATTAACCATTTGTCCACCTAGCAGATGAGATATATAGAACTTCTTCAGGACGTACAAAATTTCAATCCACGGTGTGTAGTAAAAGGGTTGGAATATGATATCTGTTTAGCAGTCCACATCCCCGTGATATGTAGGGGAGATGGTAGTGAAGGGCTGCTTATTAGGAGGAAGTGCCTTAAAGCTCAACACTGCTAAAGAGGAGAGGACAAACAAAAACCCAAAGAATGAAGACGAAGATGATGGCGATGACGATGATAATGATTGTGATCGAACTAGTTCTGTGTGCTCACGCTGTCATATCCTTCCTGCGCCCTTTTAACTTTCATCCAATCAAAGAAAAAAACTAAAAAAAAAAGCCAAATCTTGTCGAAATTTGTATGTTTAATTCGTGTGGTGATCCTGTATGCAAGATCACCCCCCTATGCATGTGTGTTCGTAGGGTTATTCAATAAGGATTTTGTGAGATGGTGAGATTCAATCGTAATGCGCAGCATACAAATGTGTACCACTGCTGCTGCCCATGCGCATTGTTATGTTGTTTCTATTTGATGAAACAGTGAGGCTTCTTGTTGTTACAATCGTCGTAGTTTGATGGTAGTGCCTTTGCCCTCTGCTTCCAGCTCTAATTGTGTGTGCAAGTAGGTCGGGGAACGCTGTTCAGAGATTTAAGTTCTCTTCACCCAAACAAACAGGAGAATATTTATTTCCCATCGATTATGTAATGCAAATTACTTGGGCGATGCCCTTTTGATTGACAGCATAAATTACTGAGCTGAATTCTGGAAAACTCGTGTGTTTTGTTGGGTCAATATGGTGGTATGATTAGGGCTCATCATAGATAAAGTATTGGACTGTAAACGTACTGTAAGTCTGACATTATAGAATTTCTAGATTCTACATTGAGCCGGATGATCTTCGTTCGAACATCAGAACCTCTGATATTTTGCTAATAGTGTGGAATGCCATGCAAGTGCAAAATTAGAGTTCAATGGTGATGGGCCTGTCAACTTATTTATGTGTAATAAACTCAAAAATAAAGCCTCTCCAGCTTTGCCGGTCACCTAACCTATGAAAGCAGATATTCAGCATTCGCAAGTAGTATTGCTAACTTATAACGATCTATACAAAGACTGATGTAGTACACTGCTGGGTCTGTTTACTCACCAGGGCAACTACCACCTATTTAAATGCCCAACGAATAAGGTTAAACATAGCTGTAATACGTAATACTGACCAAATTAAGACCAGGAATCTTGTACTGAGGACATTTATAATTGATCAACAAAATGGAACAAGAACAGATTTTTAGTATGACAAGCTCTGCCATGCAAGTACTATCACCCAATTCGCAATTACTTTCCTTCTCTTTTTTTCCTGATTCTACCTTATTTCCCTTGCTTGCCAATGACGGTGGTAAGTGCTCCTAATAGGTCCTGAACCTTCTGTGATATCAGAAAATGTAATCAAAAAACGTTTGTAAAAAAACCATGTGGCAACAAACGGAATGGAGTTTGGCTGACCTTGCCACCTTTCAAAAATCACTTGGCTCTTAAAAAATGAAATGCCTGGCCTCTTGAATGATTTTCGTATTCAAAGTACATACGGCACTTGATATTTCATAAAACTGATGGAATAACATCGACTTTTATAACAGAGATTTTAGACAAAAAGAACAATCGCAACATCGTTTTCAGGGCCTAAAATCGTATCAGGGCCCTAAATACGATTAATTGTACCATACAGCAACGCTATTCGTTATTTGATCACCCTGTGTGTGAACCCATTTCAAGGATTCCTTCTCACTAGGTTCACCGCTGAAAAAAGTCACAATAAGTCGTCTCATAGTGCCTGTTTAGACAGTTCTCTACGCCTTTTTAGAAGTTTCGCTTGGAGTCTAGTTGTTGCTTTATGTAAACAATCCTCTCTTTTACAACGTATTTTTTAAACAGATACATCACCTAACCAAAAAAGTGAACGTGAATCCACTTCCAATCAAGGCGCACATCGATCCCATCCAAACTCTACACAAGACGATTTTTGGTACCTTTTTCAGCGGAAGACCTAGTTTGAAGATTCTTGGAATGTCTCAATTGCAGTCTGATCTCCTTAGGTGCGTCTTTGATAGACTTCTTACAGTGATTCCCTAAATTATATGTACCAACGAATATATACGAGTAGTAGTCAGTTCCCTCATCAGTTTCTAGAAAAATCGACCTTCAACTTGGGGGTATCATGTGGTTTTAGCACATAGACCTTAAACTTTCGTTTAAGCTAAGCTCTGGTTGCTTAGTTGTCGACAATTTGGACTCTGCGTCTGCTCATTCTTCCGATATGATAGAGGTCTGTCTGTAGGTTGGGACAGTTAAGGCATTGCCTAATGTGTCGCCAATAGTTTGCAAAAAGGGCAATTCGGTGCTTTTTTACTTTATCTTGAAAAGCACCATGTTGTGGGAATTGTACCACAGCGAAACCGATCAGTCTCATTTCTTTATCGGACGTGGAGTCTTGTAGAGTGAATTTTCTGAAACTCAGACCAAACTTATTGTCTCTTCCAATCTTCGTATTCTTATCTTGGAAAAAACCCAGGAACCAAATACATACCCACTAGTTCTTTATCGATTTCAAAGCTGCCTATGACAGTATATATCTAGAAGAGCTAGTCAGAGCTATACGTATGTCTAGTTGTGACATGCTTGCCAAACTTATCCGTCCATGCAGGATGAAAATGAAGAACTCACGCTACTCCATCAAAGTCGGCAACGATGTACGGACACTTTTGGTGTCAAAAAAGGATTTAGACAAGGTGACGCTCTGTCGTGCGATTTCTGAAAGTATTGTGCGCAACTCACAATTCAACATAAGAGGCACAATATTTCAAAAGTCTATACAATTACTCGCCTACGCGAATGAAATTGACATAATTGCGAGGAGAGAGTGTGATGTCAATGGTGCGATCGTGAGTATTGAAGCAGAAGCGGCAAAAATGGGTTCAATGGTGAACGAAGGCAAAACAAAGTACATGCTGTCAACAAAAAAGGACAATTAACATCGGCAGAATGTCACGACGGATAGTCACAACTTTGAGATAGTTAAGGACTCTGTCTACCTGGGCTCCGCTATAAACTCGAGCAATGATTTGAGCGCGGAAATCAAACAAAGAATCAAACAAATCTTGCCAATCGCATCTTTGTGCTAAGAAGCCAATTGAGTTGTAAAGCCCTCTCTCGAACGACTAAGGTAGCCCTGTACAAGACCCTTATCATCCCAGTCCTGCTATATGACACAGAGGTATGGACCATATCGAAATCGGATGAGGATGCACTTGGTTACTTTGAGAGAAAGGTGCTTCAAGTGATTTATAGGCCCGTCTGCATAGACGGCGAGTGGAGGAGAAGATGCAGTCAAGAACTGTATGAGCTGTACAGAGACATTGACCTACATCAACGCCCCGGCCCGGAAATTCTTCAAATCCATTCCCGAAGAATGACGCAATAGTGGAAGGCCTCACAGGTGGAACGAACGATTGAAAAGGGAACTTTAACCAACTTGGCGCGCCCAACTGGAAGCAGCTGGGATAAAAAAAATCTTTAGGAGGTAGGGTTGATGATCTTCCGTTGCCACTTTCAGCACAGCACCACTCGGCCACCTCAACGATAATGGATCGATACCTGACCCTGGGGGCCTTGGACACTGAGGCGTTGACAACGTCGTCCGTCTGGTGGTATGTCCACTCACCTGAAGTAATCTATCTTCCTGTCGGCCTTGCGGTTTTGTAGCTGCTTCTTCTTAAGATTCCGCTGTTGGTTGGTGGCTGTAGCGGGTTCGAATCGGATTGCTGTTTTAAACGTACTTGGCGGGTTCACGCGATGCTGGTTCGGTTGTCACGGTGATGTACCTCTTATAGAGGTCCCTGCTCGGGCGCCAATTAGGAGGGTGTTTTCCGAAGGCTGAGGTTTCGCTCGTCGGACCCAGGGTCTCCCAAAGAAACACCCGAAACTTTGGGTAAAGAGGTAAATTATTTATTTAACACCGCAATGAATGTTCAGTTTAGCTAGTCTTAACAATATCGAGCTACTTAATAATGAGTTGAGTCCTATTCCAATCTATGTTCTTACGAGGCCCGGTGTAAGCTAACCTTAACAAATTTCTTCTACTTAACAATAATTGGATACCTACGTTGGCCTCTCTTCCTTACTTGCTAACTTACTGACTACTCTACTGGTAAGCGTCCGCTGGTGATGGACACTTGAGCAGCAACGGCTTAGGGCCGTCACTCGGGCAGCAACTGCTTGTGGCAGTCACTTGACAGCAACACCTTGCGGCGTCACTTAGGCAGCAACTGCTCGTGGCAGTCACTTGGCAGCAACGGCGTAGGGCCGTCACTTGGGCAGCAACTGCTTGTGGCAGTCACTTGGCAGCAACGTCTTGCGACGTCACTTGGGCAGCAACTGCTCGTGACGGACTGTAGTATAAGTAAGTAAATAATCTTCGTATTAAAGACTCCTATATAGGATGTATAGGAGAATGTTAACGCCATGTGTAGGGCTATGATCGTATCTTTTGTCGATGAGCTCGCAAAAATGTTGCTTGGTCTCATCTGTCTTCTCTTCCATTGGGATGACAGACATATGTACATATGTGCACAATGCTGATATTAGGAAATTTGGCTTTTATGACGAGTCTTGAACCTTATGGTCTTCTTATAATTGTCACCGGCTCTGTAAATTTAGAATAATTGGTTGTAACCAATCACTACTCTTCGACCAGTCGATCTTCTGCCTCGATCGCTCTCAATTTTAATATTGCAGCCGAATACGAGCGGAAATTAAGGATAACTTTCGTGTTAAGATGTAGGATTGAGGGCAATATGTCATATTTTTTTCTAATATCACGAAATCTTCATTAACGGACAACGCAGTTGAGCGTACAATTTACCCATGACCAACGAAGCTGATAGTGGGCGCCGTGGCGTAAGTGGTTAGTGTGTCGGATCACTGCACGTGAGGTTCCGAGTTCGAATCCCAGAAAACACCAAAAAGTTTGTTCACGGTCCCACCTCTCACGAGCGTCTGACAAACATCCGAGAGTATGGTTGTCACGAAAAAGCTTTTCAAATCGCCGTTCGGATACGGCATTAAACTGTTAGGTCGCCAAATATTTATTTTTATTTTTTAACCAAGCTGATTTGTATGTTATAATAATTTAACTCCACTGAAATGAATAAATTTATTTTTCCATCGGTGCCCGTAGAAGGGAGGTTTAACTATCACTTGAGCCCAGCAAAGGAACACATCTTGTAGCGTATTTCAGGTGGTGATAATAGCGTTGAAGTGAGGTGTAGTATTTACACGAGATACTCGCATTTCCAGTTATAGGTAAGTTAAGATTAAGTCACCGGAATCGGTCCTTTTGAATTTAGTAACGCCCCTAAGATGGTTGACTGTCTCACAACGAGGTGGCTGCGCATTTACTTTGATTGCCTAAGCACAGTGACATCCCGGGGAGCTGTATGGCATATTAGCGCAACAGAGGACATATTCGCATTGAAAAACACTTTAAAGTGATTTGTCTCTGCTCCAAAACTTCATCACCATTGTACATGATCCACCTTCTTCATTCAGACCTTTTAATCTTGAAAATATGAATATACGAGTAGAGGTGCCTACAATGCTTCATATAGTTCTAGCTATATCTGTGGATACTTCCTTTGGTCTAACTATAGATACATTCAATATCCAAATAGCCAGTTTGCAGAACGTCTATTTCTGCAAACATTTAGTTTTAGTTCATCAATGGGGTGTTACCTTTTAGTTCAAAAGCAGACAGCAGATAAACTGAACGTAAGAAAATATGCCCATTTATTCCGACAAAATATTAAATGTGATGTAAATCAGATAATAACCTGAAAGTTATATTCTGGAAGGCAACACTGATAGCATATCTTTTGAAATATTCAATACAATGTAATGTTCTCGCAAACAATTTCGGTCGGAAATGCCTGTGTATTTTTTTTTTTTTAATGTAAAACACATGACTCATTTTACAAGGCAATATTAGCTACTAAGAGGGTTCATGAAAAAAAAAAAACACTTCAATCAAAAATCTAAACAAACTTTCACTGAGTCACTACTTTTGAATGTACCTAGATACAATATTTTGAAGCATAGAACAAACTGATTCATTCTTAGGAATTATTTCCGGATATGTAGAGTTTATCATAGACTTGTTTTGCTAATTTGAGCATTTCATACTATTCCATCATTACCAAATCAGCTTCTTCCTGCTTTTTTTTGGCATGTTTTCCATGGAAAATCATGGCATGAACGTTTGAATGTGCCTGGTTTGCCACCACTTATAAGGATGGCAATTTTGTAGTTCATTTCCATATGAGACGGTAGTGATACACATGCATATGTAGGTCGCAGGTACATTTGACTAAAAGCGTGCCATGCATTGCATACATATTTTATGAATCTTCTTCTTCTTTTATCAGCTAGGTTATGATCCGGAAACAAGGGATCATAACCCTCCCACTTCACCGCATTTCTACTGATCCGCCTGTGGGGTTCGCCTATACATATTTAATGAATGTATCAATATTTTCCGGTTATATATTTGCCTGATTTGATTCCTTCACCGCATAGAACTTTGAGGTTTTAACTTGGTTGATGGGGGGCGACTTGATCTGTTTTTGTTCGCGTTTGAAAATAAAGTGCTGAATTCGTAAGAATGTGCATTTCATTTTAACAAATTGTTAACTGTAAGGTAATTTAGTTCGCATTTCATATAAATTCCTAGTTTCTAAATGAGTATGAGTCTGTCTGGTGGGCAATAGCCGAGAAAACCACACATCTCAAGGCGTTAACTAAAATCCAGAGATTTGTTTGCATAACATCCACTGGCGCCATTAGAACCACCCCGACCGCAGCAATTGAAACAATTATCGTACTGATTCCACTAGACTTACCATATTTGTTAAGAAATCAGCCGCGATTAGTGTCCTACGCCTAAATGAATCCAACCTGTACAGAAGGCGCATGGGCCACTGTAACATTTCAAGATGGACTCACCTAGAAGTCGCCACAGACTATCTTCCGCCATCCCCCGACTTCAGCCTAAACGTCAAAATGGTCATCCCATCAAGGGAACACTAGGCAGACGGTGGGGCCATTAACCCGCATAGTATTTCAGTTTTCACTGACGGGTCCAAAACAAACCAAGGAGTGGGTTCGGGTATCTACTCAGCAGAACCTGATATTGCAATATTCCGAACCACGGCAGAGTGTTCCAGGCGGAAGTCGTAGCGATAGCAGAAGCGGCATGAGAACCATCCACGAAACTTGCTACTAGAAAAGAGATTGACATTTACATAGATAGTCAAGCCACTGGTATAGGCCATCTCATCCGCGGTAATAAAATCAAAGCAAATTAAAAGCCTGCGACGATGAGAGCCTAAAGCACTCATCGTCAGCCACCATGTAACATTGTTGGGTCCCAGGACACAAAGGAATTCCAGAGAACGAAATGGCGGATGAACTAGCATGGAAGAGATTAGAACAAGACCTATCAATGGTCCAAAACTCAGTCCTTCCTCCCCTAAAACTGGTTAAATCAAACATAGCACTTGAATTCAAACAAAATTAAAACCAAGCTCATCCTCAGTCAAAGTAGACAAAACTTGGCGCTTCCCATAGAAATCATTACCGGCCACAACCTATTGGCGGTCGACCGGAAGAAAATACGGCTAAGTACACATAAACTTTGCAGAGGATGCGTCAGAACAGACGCAGAAGAGGATACAGTACACTTCCTATGCAAATGGATCCTATGCGCAACCTGTCTGGAAAGCCACCAACCACCATCAGAAATTCATAACTTCTTCAGGGTGGTTTAGAGGAGGCCGTTGCAATAACACAGAACTTTAGCCATTTTGTTTCTTTTCCTCTCTTTTCAGTATCTCAACCAGGAAACTCCACAGCACAATGGATCCGTTTGAGATCCGAGGGCAGGTTGCACTCATTCGATGCAGCTAACCTAACCTAAATGAGTATGCGAATTCGGGCTGAAATAAACTGACTTTGACTTTCATGTACGCGAATCCTCTGTAGAAAATCACACTTTCACTCTAGGTTACCATTTAAAAGTGACTACAAGCATTTTCAACGTGATTTTGATCATTAAAACGATTTTGGTTCAGTAGGGAAAGTTGCCTTATAAAATATATTATGTCTTGAAATGTTGCTTGTATTAATGAAATGACTGTTGTTCAAACTTTAGACAGTTCTGCTATCTAATCGTTGCTGCTTACTTACTAAAGTGGCGCTACATTTCGGGGCGAACCTGGTCCTAAACCAACACGCCTTTCCATCTAGCTCGCCCTTTAGCTAATTGCCTCCAGTTGTGCACTCCATGTTGGTTGCTGCGGGCTGGAGCGTTGGTGTACAATCGCTCTACATATCCTATCCCTACAAATCTTAAAGGGTCCAGAACGCAGTTATTTGACTAGGTCGGCGTATTTTCGACAATAAATCTTCTCTAAAACGGTCAACGCAACCCGAACCCAATATCTTACGAAGAATTTGTCTCTTGAAACGACCAAACGCTTTCAGTAAGTAGGACTGGGATGATCAGGATTTTATATAGAGTCTCCTTAGTTCTTCGATATAGGGCTTTACAGCTGAATTGCCTTATTACCCAAAAAAAAAAAAAAAAGCGACGATTGACAAGAGTTATTCTTCGGTTGATTTCTGCGCTGGTATTATTGTTAGAATTAATAGCAGAGCCAAGTTAGACAAATTTCCTTACTACTTTGAAGTTGTAGATGTCCATTGTGACGTTTTGTCCAATTCGTCGGTGGTGATTGTCCCTTGTTGACAGCATATACTTGGTTTTGCTTTCGTTTGCCGCTAAACCCATTTTGACCGCATCTGCTTCAATGCTTGCAAACGCACCGGTGAAAACCCGGTGAGTTCTTTCATCTATATCAATATCGTCGGCATATGCAAGCAGTTGTACAGACTTTTGATAGATTGTGTCTGATGTTGGCTTGTTAGTTTCGCACAATCCTTTCAAGTACAAAATTAAAGAAGTCACATGACAGCGTATCACCTTGTCTTAAACCTTTTTTGACATCAAATGTCTCTGTGAGGTGATTACCGACCTTGATGGAGCAGCGAGCGTTCTCCATCGTCATCCTGCATAGACAGACAAGTTTGGCCGAGATGTCGAAACTAGACATAGCTGTATATAGCTACTCTCTATATATGCTGTCATATACGGCCTTGAAATCGATAGTGAGATGATGAGTATCGATTTGGACTTCTTGGGTTTTCTTCAGGATCTGTCGAAGTGTGAAGATTTAATCGATGGTGGACTTTCCTGGCCTACACTCGCATTGATAGAGGCCAACCAGGCCGTTGAAAGGTTTTAGGCGTTCACACAATATCACGGAAAAAATCTGAACACTGATACCTCTATAATTGGCGCAGTTAAGGGGTTGTTCTTTATATTAATTGTAAAGGTATCCAAAACCATTTGGAGATTTTAGAAAAAGCTACCTACCATGTTATGTTTCTTCTAATAGGTTAGGTAAAGGTGGCTGTCCTGACAGGGTCAGGCCACACTTAGACCACATGGGTCCATTGTGATACCACATGAGTAATGACCGGTCGAGTCACCGGTAACCAGGGGAACCTTAACCTTTCTCATGAGGGTGTTGGCTGAGAATGCTGACTGAAAAGGGTAGAGAGGTTGACTGACTCAGTCAACCCTGAAGTCAAGGTGTACCGAGAAGGTATAGTGTGCAGCAAGTGATGGGGGGTGATTGATTCAATCGAACCCCCTATACTATGTGTGCAAGTTATTATTGGTAGGTCCCATAAACCGTGTAGGCGTAGAGGTGCATACGCATAGTAGAGTGACTGATTCAGTCTAACTCTATTACTGTTATGCATGCTATTGACTAGGTGGGGTGTCTGATTCAGTCAAACCCTTCATACCTAGGTGGACCGTGTAGGTGTAGAGAAGCATAAGCGTGCATAGAGTGACTGATTCAATCGAACTCTAAGTACTGCTATGTATAAAGTGTGAACTAGGTAGGGTGATTGTTTCAATCGAACCCGTACCTAGGTGGACCGTGGAAATAGTGGGGAATGCCAAGTAGAGCGAGATGACTGATGCAGTCAATCTTGCACTAGTATGCAGTCGAACTTTAGGGGATGGTTTGGCTAGGTAGGGTGACTGATTCAGTCAAACCCTTAATACCTAGTTCACCGTGTAGGTAGTGTGCATGTGAGTAATAGGGGGATTGATTGACTCAATCAATCTCTGTTACCTCTATGCAGTAACGTTATTTACAGGCACTGGTCTAGTGATATGGGAGGGTTAGTTATCGATCTTGGGAGGTATCTGTTGTAGTACCTCTTGGGGATTGATAGTAACCAATAACCAGGGAGGAGGGGTGGTGGTGATTTCTGATTTTCTTCTAATAACTTGTACCTACCTCTGTAGGCAAATTTTACAATAGCCTGTCGAATTTAAGAACAAACCACATTAGCTTGGCAGCTGCTGAGATAGCTTGTACTAATTTTGGGTAAATGATTTGGCATTGCTCCTTTTTGTAGTCGTCTGACGTAAATGCAAAATACTCCCGATGCACTTGTTTTACCAATAAGACAATTTCTACAAAAAAATAGGAACTATTGGACAAACAAAATTTATATTTTGCAAAAGAAACAATGAATAACTCTGTAGTTAATTTTAAAACAATTTTCTCTTCGCCTCCAAACATCAATAAAATCCAAACAAATTCGCTGAATGCAACCTCTTCAAGTCGTATAGCTAGAATATTGTGAGAAATTCCAGAAAATAAAAAAAAATTAAGTTAAACTAAAATCAAGAAGAAATCTCTAAAGAACACCGAAAAAGTTCACAACTACACGACAACGAAAAAGAACCAAACGCAAAGGAGTAGGAATTTCAAAAATATAATAATAAGAACACCTCAAAAAACACATTATCAAGGTCCCAAGTCCCGTTTTGTAAAATTCTCGGAAATCTCCGCAGGATAAGGTAAAAAAAAAAAAAACAAAAACTACGCTAATCCCATAAAAGAAGAGGTGTTTGCACAAAGAGCAGTCAACCAGGCCACTATACAAATGCATATTCCTTTCTTGATCGCCAGTGCGTCGCCAGGTATTTTCTAAGCAAAACGTTTCCACTACATCCAACCATACAAAACCCATACTATCGTAAAGGCGCTTCCTATCTCTCGATGGCGGCGGCGGTGAGACGGAGACAGGAGTATTAAGGGTGGTTATCGAGGCATTTAATACATGTCCCACGACCTAGAATTCCAAACTACCTTTTTCTACCTGCGCTCTCGCTAAGGCACATCAAGAAAATATGAAGAAGAAAATAAAAAGTGGAAAAATCCATTTCAGCATCATCTCCAGATGAAAAAGTTAAAAGTTCTTCGAACAAGAATACGTATCTTCAACGGAAGGCAGCAGTGTTAGACAGAGATGCCTTGCTGAAGTCGAATCTTGGGTCCATTACCTCTCGTGTTTCACCTCCGCGTCTCATGCTGTTCCTGCTGCTGCTTAATAGCTCAATTCCTTAAGCTCTTGTTTTACCCTCACATTCATTATTCTATTCAATGGTCCATTGCTGATGGTGTATGTGTGTGCGTAATTTTTTAGAGGTAGGTTAGGTACCTAACCTTCGCTTTAACACCGATTTCGAGCCGGAACGACGAAATAAAATTTCTATTCCTCGCTCTAGAAAGAGGATGAGGATGCTGTTCTGAAAGGAGAAAGGAGGGGCGCAGGAGAATAAGAAAAAAGTAATCACTTTGAACATTTGGGCATTATGCCGACACACATTCTGTTTGCTGTATCAAACGGATGGATTGCTGGTGTGTATGCGAAAGGGTTCTGAATGTGTGCATTTGGAACACATATTCTAACCAACTATGTTCATTGAGAACCAAATTTCCATGGTTAATCCCAGGTAGCGTGCAACAGCACCAGCAGTGAAGGGTTTTTTTTTCCAAGAAAAAAAAGTCCTCACCTGAGTTATTAGTGATGATGTTAAGCGCGGGCGCAACACGCAAATAATTCTTACAAAAGCGGTAGGTAACGGTGAGGGGAAGGTTTCTTGAAACACAACAACCATCCTGCTTCACCTTATGTGTCTATCTAGAACAAAAAAACATATGATTTTTGCGTTATAGATAGAATTACCGCCAAAAAACTTAGAATTCGCGTTGCTTCGCGAAATTGGGTCGAATTTCCAGCCATCTCGGGGGGGGGATTTCTGAACTTTACAATGTTGATTATGTATTTAAACAGCGTCGCGTGGATTATAGTTAATTGGATTATAAATCAAATGGATTAGAGACAACGAATCTCTCAGCTGCTTTACTAAATACAATTCTCTTGCATGATTGAACTTCAAAGGAGCAAGACAAAAAAAAAAGAATCAGATTTAAAGAGGAGTAATGTATAGATAGATGGGAATAGAAGGAATAGGAGAAATTTTTGTGTATTCATTAGAATATTGTCCTTCAAGGAGGAGGGCAAGATGTATTTCCTAAGCAATGTACAAAATGAAAAGAAAAAAAAAACGACAAAAAGGAGAAGTTCTTGCTCTTTTGCGATAGGTACTCGTACATACATTAGTAGTCATGTGTGGGAACAATTTGCTTGATTTATATTTAAATAATTAAGAATGTCGTAGCTATTGGCAAGTGGCGCCATTTTACACAAACATAGTAGAGCTATCTTCCATACCTGAGACGCTCTTTTAGATAAGTTCCTCATTTCGATGCAGATGTTCCAGAATATTACGTTTACGGTTTTTGCTATGCAATTACTCATTGAAACAGCAACGGCCATTCAAAATGTATAAAACTATTCTGAAAATAGACAAAGATCTGAGTTTATACAGGCAGAAGGATGGACCTTTTGAGGACAGATGTGGAATAGAATGCACCTGGAAAAAAGTGCATGGAGTAGTGAATCCCTCAAAGTAGCTAGTGAAACAGAACCACAGCATTTGTGTACAGGAGTCGTGTAATTTATTAAGAGTATCATTATAGAACTGACAAACAGTTCCCACTATTTGTTTGTAGATCCTTGTACAGAAGATGTCATAAGATCCTAGGTACAAAATTCATTAGAAGTATTTAAATTCTAAAAACTCGCTGGAGGCCGTCAGGACGAAATAAAAGGGCTCAGTAGAAATCGCTAGAATGCGAGAAAAGTCACTGAAATTCAAAGAGATCTACAAATTGATAGAAGCCGCAAGAATAGCAACAGTTTAGGTAGAGTAAAAGTGTGAGAAGATTTATGTTGCGGCAATATACAGGGTGGGCCAACTACAAATTTCTTTTTAAAAATGCAATAAAATGAACAAAATGAAATTGTTTTCCATGTATTATGGCTTTATTAGTAAGAGCAAGCATTCCCATTAATTATGGAACACAACGTCGTTCAAGTGGCTGCCTCGGCTGGCTTCACAGTAGCGCATTCTATCACTCCAATTTTCCAAGACCTTGTTGATGGTTTCGGGCTGTAGCTCACGGATTGCTTGGATGATATTGGCCTTAAGTGTTTGAATCGTTTCCGGATTGTTGGCATAACATCGGTTCTTCACGGTTCCCCACAAAAAAAATTCCAAAGGGGTCAAATCGCAGCTCCGAGGCGGCCAATTGACATCGCCAAGACGACTGATTTGGGAATTTGGTGCGCAAAAGACCGATTGTGGCATGGGCTGTGTGGCATGGCGCGCCATCCTCCATGAACCAGAGGTCGTCCAAATCCATGTCTTCAATTTCAGTAAAAAAAAAATAAGTCGTTACAGAGTTACGTTACAGAGCCATGTTACGCCCACCGTTGACCGAAACGTTGTTCCCAGCCCAGTGATGTCACCACTCCACAATCCGCACCAAACTGTCACTCTCTGTGGATGCATTGGCTTCTCGACAATAACGTGCGGGTTTTCCGAGCCCCAGATGCGGCAATTTTGTTTGTTAACGTAGCCGCCGAGATGAAAATGTGCCTCGTCAGAAAATATGATTTTTCGCCCAAAATCGTTGTCCAATTCAAGCTACTCTAAGGCCCAAACTGCGAAGCGATAACGAAGCGGATGGTCGTGCGCTTTCAATTGCTGAATTAATTGGACCTTGTAAGCGAATAATCCCAGATATTTGTGCAGAATTCTCCTCGGGCTAGTGCGTGAAATGTTGAGCTGTTGAGATCGATGACGAGTTGATGTTCGTGAATTGAGTCTCACACTCTCGGCTACAGCAGCCACATTCTCGTCTGTGCGCACCGTACGACGACGGGGACCATGAGTGTTGTCCACTAGCATACCAGTCTCACGAACTTTTTGCACAAACTTGTGTACAGCAGGCGCGGTGGGTGCTTCATTTCGGCCAAAACTTCTTTTCAAAAAACGCACTATTTGGGCTACACAGAACTCACTTTGGAAATAAGTTTTCAATATTTCCCAATGTTGTTCAAGCGTAAAGCGACTCATTTCGTTCCGCGGAGGTATGATACTGACTTTCTGTCAAGATTTCGGGTGGAAAACAGCTGTCAGTGTCAAAATAACCTATGATTTAAAAAGAAATCACTATATGGCCCACCCGTTATAGGTACATCGGTAGAAATCGCTAAAAATTTGATCACTTTGTGTCTCGATCCATTTTTTATGCCGTTGTTGAAAAATGATAAGCCCTGACGACAAATTATGTTAAACAGCAACAGCGGTCTTATTTTTTTTAACGGCCAGTCTTGCATTGAAATCATTTCTCTTGGATAGATTCTCGTTGACGATTCCCGTGGTACTGAAAGCTAATTTGTTGAGATTGACAGGAGTCAGGATTACACATACTATGTGTCAGTTGGTGAGATTCATGGTCTTTGCAATTCTAGCGGAAACATGATTCTTGCACCGGGGTGACGAATTTCTCGCTCATGAATCTAGCGCCCTCCATTTGAGAATCTAAGAGATTATAGCGAGAAATTTGAAAAAAAAAGATGTCTGAAATGTAAACGCCAGTAACATATCCAGCCATTTCCGTCAAAACGTCCTCTTTGACAGAAATAGACAAATGGATTTTTCTGTTGGAACAGAATGGGTAAATCACCTGATTCTTACGATAGAAGAAAATTGGCAGGTTTCAAATACAGCAATTCAATTTCCGAACCAAAGGATGCCACAATAAACAATGATCAGTGCTTGAAGATGTGCAAGTGTTCATGGAATTATGATGTATGTATGTGGGTTCCAGAAAACAAAACGCAACCGTTCAATTGAAATTCATTATAATTCGAGTTACAAGAGCAAATAACAATTTAGACTAGATATAATTCAATGTACATTCAAAACAATTAAAGATTAAAAAAGTATATG
The DNA here is from genome assembly GCA_945910035.1 of Brachypalpus laphriformis. Lineage (NCBI taxonomy): Eukaryota > Metazoa > Arthropoda > Insecta > Diptera > Syrphidae > Brachypalpus > Brachypalpus laphriformis. Next base: position 109,349,151 of record OX246753.1, on the reverse strand, counting down.
TAAAAGAAATAGAACATGCGTCGTCGTCTTCATGCTAGTCGTATATCTCGTCGTCGACTGCCTCCTTTCCGATACGATATTTTTCTCCCAAGTTGCTCATGAGTGAGTATTACTTAGTAATACTTACTTACTTACTTAGGTGGCGCTAGAGTCCGGGTGGACCTGGGCCTCAACCAACAAACCTCTCCAGCCAACACTGTGTTACGAGCCAGCTGCATCCAATTGCGCACGCCGAGTTGGCTGATGTCCCCCTCCACTTGTTTGCGCCACCTACCGCGAGGTCGTCCTTAATTGCGCCGTCCATCCGGGGTAGATTCGAAGACTTTCTTGGCGGGAACGTTGGGCTCCATCCGCTCTACATGACCCAGTCTTCTTATTCGCTGTATGTGAACTCTTCTGGCTAAGTCGATGTCCTTATGTAAGCCGTATAGTTCGGCATTGTACCTTCTCCTCCACTCACCATCTATGCAGACGGGACCAAAGATCGCTCGAAGAACTTTTCTCTCGAAATAACCAAGGGCCTTCTTATTCGGTTTTGTCAAAGCCCATGCCTCTGCGCCATATAGCAGGAGTGGAATGATTAGTGTCTTATAAAGAGTTACCTTGGTAGTTCGAGATAGGGCTTTGCTACTCAATTGCCTTCTTAGCCCATAGAAACAACCATTGGCAAGAGTAATTCTTCGTTTGATCTCCCCATTGATGTCATTTGCTGAGCTCACCATAGAGCCTAGGAAGACAAAATCCTTTCTTCTTCTTCTTCCTTTTATCAGCGAGGTTATGATCCGAAAACAAGCGATCATAACCCTCCCACTTCACCGCATTTCTTTTGATCCGCCTGTGGGGTTCGCCGCTTGACTGTCAGTGAAAATGCTAATATCACTGACAGATAGTACATTATACTTTAGCCAGGAAAGGGCTTCATTAATCGTCAAGATTTCCGCCTGAAAAACGCTACAATGATAAGGGAGGCGGAACGAGATGCTCAGACTGAGCTTTTCGGGGAAAATACTACAACCCACCCCACCATCGGTCTTAGAGCTATCTGTAAGGAAGTGAACCGAACTAACATCATCAGGAGGAGAGTTGTCCCATTCCTCCCGTTCAGGGATACTCGTACGGAAGTTAAAGTCGGTCAAATATCAGTTTCGGCGGGGTGTTTTCATGGGTGAAGTTGAGAAGATCAAGGATTGAGGAGTGGCCAATGTGATAACTATTGAGAGGAGGCTTTTAGACGTATGGCCGCCCGGCAGCAATATGTTTGCCAATAATATCTAAGGGTAGCAGGTTAAACAAATGCTCAGTGCCGCAGACGGAGTAGTTCTTAGTGCCTCACTGATGCACATGCATGCAGATCTTTGCACTTTAGCTAATTGAGAGACGTAGACAGCCCTATCAAGAACAGGCCAGCAAACGATCACCCCATACAGTAGTATAGGCCTGATAACGGACACGTTCAGCCAGCGAGTGATTTAAGGTTTCATACCCCAGCTTTTACCTATAGCCTTTTCATACGAATAGAGAGCTACATTGACTTTCCTTACATGTTCTAGTAGATTGACTTTCTTGTTCAGTTCAGAAATTTGATGGACGTATACGCTTTTTAAACATTTTTTTCTTTTATTTTTTGTTTTATTCAAAACTTCCACAGCAATTCTCTATAATAACAGTAAAAATAAATTTAAAAAAAAATATTTGGCGCAACAGCTCTTTAAGTGCCAGGGCCTAGCTTCTCGCGGTCTAGCTATAATAACGGTGTTCATGAAAGAAAATAACATAAGCAATGTTCGTCTGTCACAATGATGTAAATATCCCTGGGACTATTTTAAAACTCATTTAAATTTAAAAACGCCATTTAAAATGGACATTAAACTAATGCCGAGTGAATAAATAGAAAATTTATTTATGCTTAACGGAGTGTAGTTAATGGCGCCGATAGCTTAATGGCGGTTTTAGATAAAACTACAAAATTCACTTTTTAATAGAGAGTAAATAAATCGGGCCTAAGAGGGAAAAAATTTTATTTCTGCTCGAACAGCAAGGTACATAGAAAGCGCCGAGTGTCCACTTCGAAATATTAAGTCCGAATATGAGTGGGAACGTGCTGTAATGTAAAACAGGATATTAAATATCTTAAAGGATTGTATGTCTGCATCAAAAACACCCAAATCAAGTACTAATTCGAAACTGAAAATGTATATCTGACTACAGGTGTATAAATATAACTTAATGTGAACATTACTCACGATCTTCATAGGTCTATCTACACATTAGGGTAAGTAGACAAAGCAAAACTTTTGACAACCACAAATTTTGTGGACTTAATCAACCCTATTTATCCCCTTTTCATTCGATTTTGTTTAATGTTGGTGATTAAAATCGATTTTTGAAACAAAAAATGTTAATTTTAATTAAGTTCATTAGGTGGTTCTCCACGGTCAACATGTTGGAGTGCTTTTGGCATTTAGTAGCCTACATTTTGCCCTCACTAAGACCAGTTTAATTGATTTTCAGTTGACAGACCATTGTCATAGGAATAAGAAGCCATATATCCGACGTCTGCGTCGTCCACCCGATGTCAAAAATATGGGAATGCTCTCATACACTTACAGTCGAATATTCGAAGTCATATGTATGTATATCTGATGACAGATTGATGCGAAACGAACCTTAACGATAAAAAATGGTCAGGAGTCATGTAGCTCCTGCAGATGATGTTCAAAGAAGAGATGTCACTACCCTAGGCTATGCGTGAATCATCATCAGATAGTGCTCTCACTGTTTAATTAAATTAATTTTTTAATTCGGATTTTAGGGCAAGATTGATAATTGATAAAAAAAGAATAACTCGTCTAAGTATAGATATCTTTACCATCTAGGAGTGCAAACACGATAATTGATGACTGATGATGTGATAGAAGTATCACTAGTGACAGGCAGACTACACTTAGAACTCTCATAAGTCACTTAAATATTGTTTTATAATGTAGAAACAGACTAAACAGTCTTTCAAAAAAGAATAGGATTTGTCTTATTTGCGGGCGCGTAGCCAATGAAATCTCTCACGCTTACGAAATAAGATTCAGTGTCTTTTCTCCTGAGTCTGGAACCGATAATTGATGTAAGTTTTACGAAAAATTGTGGGCGCCGTGGCGTAAGTGGTTAGTGTGTCGGACTACTGCGCGTAAGGTTCCGATCTCGGATCCTACAAAACACCAACAAGTTTTTTTCATGGTCCCACCTCTCGCGAACGTCTGACAAACATCCGAGAGTATTGTTGTCTCGAGAAAGCTTTTCAAAACAATTTGCCCTTCGGATACGGCACAAAACTGTAGGTCCCGTCCATTCGTGTTAAAAATATAAAGCACACAACATGAGTGGTTGCGAGAAGCTAGGTCCTGGCACTTAAAGAGCTGTATTTTTTACAAAAATCTTACTAACAAGTGTTTTGTGAAAGGGTTAAAAGAAAATCTTTGCGAAAACTCCTTCTCATTCTGAGTAGGAAGAACTACAGAACTATGGAGCTAATCACATGAAACAGTATATGTAGTCATTACATGGCCAGCATGGGAGTCATTGCAGACACTACGTCTGGAAAGCGAGGATACAACGGGGCACTTCCTCTGTCGGTGTCCAGCATTTCCAAGAACAAGACTGCACATCTTGGGCATCTATATGTATCATAGAAATGGGTTTAATTCAATATCGTTGCTTGGGCACAATTCTGCGATACAAGTACAATGGACTGCTTTGTGCTTGGGATAAATTAACTTTTATCCCTTCCATATCCATTTCATTTTATTTCATTTGAAACATAGTTATGTATTCTCCCGAATGTATATTTTACACAGACTACATAAGTCTAAGCAAAAACAAATGTGTACTTTCCTGCGAAAGTTTTGTTTATTTATTGTATTATAGATAAAAATGTTGCTTAGATATCACAGACTCCTCAGATCGATCTAAGTTTCGACAATATCGGAAAAATGTCAACTCTTGCCAGAGAACAATCTTTCATCTATTGCGGCAATTCTACTGTAAAGGAGAACATACCAATAAGCCGTCAGCTGTCTTACACCTTTCTAAGAAGGCACAAGTTCTGCTTCTAAACAAGTTCATCATAATTCCCGTTTGAAGTCTCGAGATTCTCATCACTGTGATAATGTGCTCACATTCGGACTTCAGGGCTTTTTAGTAGATGCAGGATAGTTTAGATTTTAAGTGCATACTTACGTACAATGTTTGGCAGTGAAAATCGCTTCGTAAAAATCTCTTGCAGACTTGTAAACTACCTCTAGTGTCTGGTTTATTTATCGAACATCCTTTGGTTTTCTAGACGAGATTTTATCCTAACATACTTATTATCCTTTTTGTTTGCAGTCAGGTCCCATAATTAGAATTTGTTTGGGAACTTATTGAGATAAATGCATACTTAGTCGATACACGAACACGATAGGTATACTCGTAAAATATCTCTATAACTCACTTCATTATTAGATTCATCAGAAGTTATTTCCCTAATCCATTTTACTCAACGATTATTCGGAGTAGATGCACTCAATATTTATGAAAACAATTGCTTAAAAGAGTTCACATATATATTTAGAAATATTTGTCTATACCTATTTTTGAAAATGTTAGGTATGGAGGTAGGTAGGTAGGTAGAAGTGGTGGTTCTGTAAAACAGAAACCCAATTAGAACAGTTGTGCCGTTTTGATACCACGACTCATGTGACATTGGATGTTGATGTGTGTTGGTGAGGAGAATCGGGAGCCAGCCCGTGGAGTTTAAAAAGAGGATTAGCTTATTTATGTTATTACCCGAGATCTCCTTAAGGGAATTATAAAAGGGTTTGCCTAATGCTTGATGTCTAGCCCTGGCTAGTGCCGGACAAGTACACATGTAGTGGATGATTGTTTCCTTTTCGGTTTCCCCTACTACCGGCCAGTGTCCCGTGATTATTCCGATTATTCTGGCAATATCTTTTCGCGTTCTGTTTAATATAGCGGTTGTTTTGGTCTTGTTGTAGTTGGGCCACATCTTCGGCTGTTGGGTATGGAACTGTCTTCAAAAATGTTAAGCGTCCTTTGAAATGCTCTGTGTCAACTCGTAATCCTACTGATTTAATCTCTGCTGCATGCATTACCATTTCTTCAATTTCAATTGTGTAGTTTAATTAAAGTACTAGCCCGCTAATGTGAACCACCGATAAGCTGTACAACATACTGTGCATTTTTAATTTCCTTGCTGTTTGTAAAGTGAATTCATTTTATTTTGATCGTCTGTAAAGTTTTTTTTTTTTTTTGAGTGAAACTTCTTTAGCGAGACTAGTGAATCGGAATGATCTCGACACAAAAACCAAACATGAAACGATCGGACCATGCTAGTCCGATCACCGAAGTCAAGCAGCGTTAGACGCGGTTAGTACTTAGATTGGGAACCGCGTGTTGTTGGTATTTTTTTTTTTTCATTATATAGGTTGATGTACATTCTCTATACAGACTTTACAAAAGGTTTTGATGGAGTACTTCACACTTTACTTTTAGCTAAGCTGAAATCATTGCTTGCAAGATAAGGAGGTTTCCCAATTATGTAAGTGATAGAAGGCAATTGGTAAAGGTCGAAAATTTTACATATCGCATAAAAGTAACTTCTGGCACAAGGTAGTTATCTGGGGCATCATCTGGAAAGTAAAAGGCCAGATCCAGCGCGTAAGTTTGCTTGCATATGCGTTCGAAAGCGGTGAGTAAATGTTTTAAGAGAAAGAGGGATGAGTAGCGCATGCTCATAAGTAAACTACGAGTTCGAATACCATATAAACACTAGGTGTTTATATAGAGCCTAGGTTGACAAAATCCTTTACTACCTCAAAATTGTATCTGTCTATTGTGGCGTTCTGTCCAAGACGCCGATGTTGGGTGTCCTTTTTTGTAGACAGCATATATTTTGTTTTACTTCCATTGACCGCTAGACCCATCTTTGCTGCCTCGTTTTCAATACTCGCAAATGCCCCATTGACGGCCCGCTGAGTTCTTCCGATTATGTCAATGTCATCGGCATAAGCGAGTAGTTGTACAGACTTGAACAAGATTGTACCTCCGGGGTTGGCTTGTGAGTTTCGTACAATTCTCTCAAGTACTATGTTAAAGAGATCGCATGATAGCGCGTCGCCTTGTCTAAGACCTTTCCTGACATCGAACGTTTCGGTGATTACTTACCGACTTTGATGGAGCAGCGAGAGTTCTCCATCGTCATTCTGCACAAACGGACGAGCTTGGCAGGGATGCCAAGACTAGACATGGCTCTGTACATCGTCTCTATACACACTATCATAGGCAACTTTGAAATCGATGAAAAGGTGGTGCGTATCGATTTTATATTCATGGGTTTTTCCCAAGATCTGCCGTAGTGTGAATATTTGGTCAATGGTGGACTTTTCTGGCCTGAAACCGCACTGATAAGGACCTATCAGGTTGTTGACGATCGGTTTTAGGCGTTCACATAGTACGGCAGACAGGATCTTATATGCGAGATTTAGGAGACTTATACCTCTGTAATTGGCGCAGTTTAGAGCCTTGCGTCGATCGCAATGTGATCGATTTGGTTGACAGTTTTTCGATCAAAGGAGAGTCATGTTCCTTTGTGAATATCGAGACGTGGGAACCGCGTACTAGCTACGACAAAGTTTCACCCCGTCGCAAAGTCGATTAGCCTGAGTCCGTTGCCGGATGTGATGTCGTGCAGGCTGTGCTTTCCGACCACGCTACTAAAGATTTCCTCTCTTCCTAGCTTTGCGTTAAAGTCGCCTAGGATAATTTTAACGTCGTGGCTAGGGCATTGCTCATAAGTCTTGTCCAAGAGCTGGTAGAAGTCATCCTTTGACGCGTCGTCCTTCTCCTCGTAAGGGGCGTGAACGCATATTAGGCTAATGTTGTCAAATTTAGCCTTGATACGGATAGTCATGAGGCGCTCGTTCACATGCCGGAAACTCAAGACTTCTTGCCTAAGTAGACGCTGTCCTTTTGTCCGCCGTAGTAGATGTCGCAGTTTTTCATCTTCCTTTTGCCCGGCCCATCCCATCGCACTTCTTGGATGGCGGTAATGTCTGCTTTGAAACACTCTATGGCCTCCGCAAGTTGTTCGGCTGCACGTGGTTTGTAGAGGGACCTAGCATTCCACGTGCAGACACGAAGATCGTTGTCCTTTTTACGTTTGCATGGGTCGTCAACAGTAAAATCATCCGTATCCGAGGTTGCTTCGTAACCAAAGGTTTCTTACGTGGTAGGGAAGTTAACCCGACGGCACAACCCCCAACCTTTTGTACCCCTAGGACAAGAGGCCGGATACACCGATGTCAGTAACCCACTTCGGGGATATGAGCGCTGCCGTTGGCCCATTAAGGGTTCATCCGCCACCTTCTCTTTTTCAATACCCTGACGTAGTATTGAAAATCCTTACAGACCTCAGCTCCAAATATGTTGAAGTAGCTCCGGTAAGGTATCTGGTGGTCTGTAGACGTCACCGTTGATTCCATCGAGAGAATTCATCCGCCGCACGTCCTCCTTCTGAGGAGCTCTTGCTAGACTTCTGAGACGCATATTTCAGCCAATCAGGTCAACAAGAGATGTCTCGTCCGGTGAGACATATGCGGTTAGATATATGCTTACGCAGGTCTGAGTGTTCAGCTGCACATATATCGTCAGACTCAGCATACGCTCATCGTTAGTTCAATATCAGATAGCTATCCAGCGGGCACCGCGAGAAGGTGATGATGCGATTTTGCCCACCGAAAAGGAACTTTACGTAGAGGGAAATAGATGTCAACCTCAATCCTCTTTCGTTTGGATTCTAACTCGTTTCCTCAATTCAGTTACAACGAAAATGCCAATCGAAACTCAATCCTGTGTCAATTCGATCTCCCAATCCGATTATGTTCAGTGTGCTCAGTGTGCTTTCACTTGAACCATGTGCTTATATGGGTGAGGCACAGGCCATTTTTTTTGTTAACAAAAATTACTTTGAAAACTTTATTTTCTCTTTTGTTTTTTTTAACATCACTGACCTAAGTATTATTCCCTTTTTTGTTGCTAAATTGTACTAAACTATCTATAGTAATATATTTTCACGAAAGTTCTTAGAGTCCTGCTCGCTCACTCGAAAGTGCGTCCAAGATTTCACACATTTCACATAAAGACAATGAAACTAATTTTAGATGCAGGGCCATATACACATTGCGGGAACTTCCAAGTACACCGAAAATATCAGCATCCTCAAAATTCTAGCGAAAATATGAATTTAAGTACGTATATCTCTCGTTACTTGCAAACCAATCCTCAAACTTTATGTAATCAGTAAAGACAGTAATAAGTCTCGCAAACTGAATCTGAAAGGCTGGGCTCCAAAACACAGTACTGCCAATTCGGAAATTTTTATAATCTATTTTGGAGTCTACCATTACCATGCCAATAGATAGAATAGGTCTACACTGTTATTAGTTTCCTTGGATAGAACCAAAAACAACTCTCCATTTAATTAGCGTTGTCCGGTTATGTCCAAAAGAGATTGGTCAATCTAGGAGCGTTTCTCTTGAACAACATCGGATTTTTCATTAGCACTTTATGTGGTTAGGATAGCTATGTATCTCATTAAAATACGTACTAATATCATAAATACTGTTACAGATGTAAATACTCGTAGGTATCAAAAAATAAAGACTGATGGCATTAATTTAATTTTTTCCAAAAATGTTTATTGGTTTATATTCAAAATAAAAAAAAAAACAAATAATTTAAAATGACCTCCATTTATTTTTATACAAGCATTGAGACGAGTTGGCCACTCATCAATCGTAGCACACACGATTTCCATTGCAAAAATGTCGACTGTTTTTCTTAAGCTAATTTTAAGCGACTCCAGGTTTGGGTGTCTTTTCGTACAAAACTTGCCCTCCAAAATGGGCCATAGCTTGTAATCAAAAGGATTAAGATCCGCACTTGCTAATGGCCAATGATCAATGATTATGAAACGAGGAATATGCGCAATAACCGCAATCCTGTTTTCCTCATCGCTCCGCTCCATGTTAAAAACTTAGCGAATCTTAATTTAAATTTACGTATGAACAGACCACAAATGACGCAAGCCAAACACAAGGGTATAGGTAATACCAGAGTCTGTAAGGAACCGTTAAAAGTTGTAACAGTATTTATGAAAGTACTATGTACAGAGTGGGCCAACTACAAGTTTCTTTTTAAAAATGCAATAAAATGAACAAAATGATATTTTTTCCATGTATTATGGCTTTATTAGTAAGAGCAAACATTTCCATTAATTATGGAACACAACGTCGTTCAAGTGGCTGGCCTCGCAGTAGCGCATTCTATCACTCCAATTTTCCAAGACCTAGTTGATGGTTTCGGGCTGTAGCTCACGGATTGCTTGGATGATATTGGCCTTAAGTGCTTGAATCGTTTTCGGATTGTTGGCATAACATCGGTCCTTCACGGTTCCCCACAAAAAAAATCGCAGCTCCGAGGCGACCAATTGACATCGCCAAGACTGCTGATAACACGATTTGGGAATTTGGTGCGCAAAAGACCGATTGTTTCATGGGCTGTGTGGCATGGCGCGTCATCCTGCATGAACCAGAGGTCGTCCAAATCCATGTCTTCAATTTCAGTAAAAAAAAAAAGTCGTTAACATGGCTCTGTAACGCCCACCGTTGACCGAAACGTTGTTCCCAGCCTCATTTTTGAAGAAAAATGGTCCAATGATGCCACCACTCCACAATGCGCACCAAACTGTCACCCTCTGTGGATGCATTGGCTTCTCGACAATAACGTGCGGGTTTTCCGAGCCCCAGATGCGGCAATTTTGTTTGTTAACGTAGCCGCCGAGTTGAAAATGTGCCTCGCCAGAAAAGATGATTTTTCGCCCAAAATCGTTGTCCAATTCAAGCTGCTCTAAAGCCCAAACTGCGAAGCGATAACGAAGCGGATGGTCGTGCGCTTTCAATTGCTGAATTAATTGGACCTTGTAAGCGAATAATCCCAGATATTTGTGCAGAATTCTCCTCAGGCTAGTGCGTGAAATGTTGAGCTGTTGAGATCGATGACGAGTTGATGTTCGTGAATTGAGTCTCACACTCTCGGCTACAGCAGCCACATTCTCGTCTGTGCGCACCGTACGACGACGGGGACCATGAGTGTTGTCCACTAGCATACCAGTCTCACGAACTTTTTGCACAAACTTGTGTACAGCAGGCGCGGTGGGTGCTTCATTTCGGCCAAAACTTCTTTTCAAAAAACGCACTGTTTGGGCTACACAGCACTCACTTTGGAAATAAGTTTTCAATATTTGGCAATGTTGTTCAAGCGTAAAGCGACTCATTTCATTCCGCGGAGGTATGATACTGACTTTCTGTCAAGATTTCGAGCGGGAAACAGCTGTCAGTGTCAAAATAACCTATGATTTAAAAAGAAATCACTAGATGGCCCACCCGTTATAATCGGAAGCTTTAAAATGGCATCCACTAATGTGAAGTGCCTGTGTTTTAATTATTTCAAATTATCGAAGCAGCACTGTATCTGCTACACTCAAGATCCATCAATTTTTCATATTTTTTCCAAAATATTCCTTAGATATTGGAAAAAACGCATCTAGCCAAATAACCACGCCCACTATGCGAAGGAAGTGGGAGCTACACAAAAAAATTTAATTTTGAATAAATACGTAAGCTTTGACTCACCCGCACAATTTTCTCATAAATTATATAGGCCAACACCCACTTTTCGGAGGCATGAAGACCACGCCTACTTTGGGCGGGAAGTGCAAGCACTCTTTGTTTTTTTTTTTTTTGCATGTCCTATGTTTGAATAAATTTCTAATTTCTTAGAAGTTGAAATTGTAAAGACAGTAAGTGGTAGGTGCAAGTTATGGGCAAATCCATAGACGTTTAATTGTATGGTGTTTAATTCTTTCCTTTTCCTTAAAACGTTTCGTTGTTCAATTTTCTAAACTATCTAGAGATACTTATGGTATTTTTATGTACTCGTATTTTAAAACACTTGCTAGGCTAACAAAAGTCTGCCTATTAATGGTTTGTTTTGTCCTTATTTAGAAAAAGAAAAGAAAAGAAAACATCCGCTTCTGGGTTTGCTGCCATTTTGTAAGAAACTGTCCTCCATTTTGAGTAATTGCAAAATTCTACGAAAAATACTAAAGACTACCACAATAATTCAAAATGTTCCATTCTCCTTACGTTTTTATAATAAAACAATTTTCGGCAAATAGTGATGGGTACAGGCACATATGTATTACAGTAGAGAGAGTAGTGTCACCTTAACCAAAGCTCATGGCCTCCAGGCTTATTGGTCCTTTCTAAATTTCAATTTCGCGGACATGATCGTCTTCCTATTTCGGCGAGGTTATGGTCCGAAAACAAGGGATCATAACCCTCCAACTGCGGCGTCTGTGTGATTCCGCCTATTTGACCTCAGAAAATATCGACAGGCCTCCCGATTTTGGATCACTCATTTACTGAGGCCAATGAAATGCTGATGTCGTCGCATTTGTGTGTTCCAGGCGTTTACAGGCCTGCCTCTCCTGCCTCGCGATGTCATTTCGCCGATATGATAATAATCAGATGAATGGGCATGAGAATACTCTGCATATGAATGGTATCGAGATAAATTAGATCCTTTTTCGTACATTAATTCCTTTTTCTGATATTATTTCCATTGAAAATGTTAGAAAAACTGCTTTAAAAGAAGCGTAATACTAAATTGAGACTTAACAACGAAATCAAGTACTTAATTTTTCGTGAAATTTATATTTTTGGACTTGTTGAGGTCTGCCACGTAATCCTCTTCACAGATGGGCCTCAAACTTAATCTCACTAGGTAGCTGGACTGCTCGACCAAACAATATTTCGGGTGAAGTATATCCAGTAGAACGGTGTACTGCATTTTGATAAGCCATCAAGAAGAGGAGGATTTGTCGATCCCGATCGCGCTAGGGGTGGAGAGATGTTCCTCAATTTTATTCCGATGGGGGACTACCAGCGGATCAATAGAAACTGATCACATGAACCCGATGCTAGTATTTTAAAGGAGATTTGCTACAAGAATTTATAACAGAATATACTGGAAGAACCATGAAGAAAAATGAACTGCCCTTCTATGCCGACGGTTCTAAGACGGACGTTGGCGCGGGAGCCGGATTTTATTGTGAAGCCCTATTTATTGCTAAACGCAGAAATCAAGCGAAGAATAACTCTTGCCAATCGCAGTTTCTTGGACTAATAAGGCAATTCAACAGTAAAGCCCTATCTCGAATAACTAAGGAGACTCTATACAGTCCTGCTTTACGGCGCTGAAACATGGCCCTTATTAAAAACGCTTTGAGAAAAATTCTTCATAAGATATTCGGTCCCGTTTGCCTTGACGGGTTTTGGAGGAGAAGATTTAATGACGAACTATATGAGCTGTACAGCGACATCGATCTAGTCAGAAAACTGCGCATTGGACGTTTGAGATGGCTAGGACATGTAGAGCGGATGGATACCAACTAGACACCAATTACGGCCCGCATAGTCTTCGAATCTAACCCGGAGGGATGACGCAGTAGATGGCCTCCTCGCCGTAGGTGGCGCGCACAAGTTCACCTCAACTAACTTGGAGTGCGCAACTGGAGGCAATTAGCTAAAAAGAGAGGTTTGTTGGTTGAGGCCCAGGTTCACCCCGAACTGTAGCGCCACCTAAGTAAGTAAGGTAAGATTGGGCACGGTGGATGAATCGATTTACTCCCTTTAAGAAGTGGTGTAAGGCAAAATAATACACTCATAGGTCTCACGAAATGTTTTAAAATATCGTCCCAGTTGTGTCGTTAGCCTGTTTGTAGAAACCGAAGGTGTAATGCATCTAGGCTTCTTCTTTCTGGATTGAACTAACCTCCCTGTTTTGGCGTAAGACTTATCTATTGATATTTTATTTTATTATTGCAGTAGTCTGGCGGCCAAAACAGCCTTAAAACTGAGAGAAGGCCGATTGCGGTCATTGGGCCCTTACATTCATGCGTCCATTTTGTCTCAATTTGGGACTAACAGCTCGTTGATGGAAACTGATCACATGATCCCGATGCTAGCATTTGAAAGAAGATTTCCTAAAAGAATTTCTGACAGAATGTACTCGAAAAATCGAAGAACTTTGAAGAAAAAGGAACTGGCCTTCTATATTACAACATTTCTAAGATGGACGTTGGTGGAGTTTATTGTGAAGCCCTAGGAATAAACCACTCCTTTAGAATAACCGACGGCTGCAGTGTCTTTCAGGCCGAAGTCACAGCCATTATAAAGGCTGCTGAAATTATACGCGAGACTAGTATCGTTGGTAAAACGATCACTGTCTATATAGATAGCCAGTCAGCCGTTAAGGCTCTGAAATCGGCTGTATTTAGGTCGAGGGTTGTGAGGATCTGCAAATGACTTAAACGAGATATCAAGAGCCAATGCGGTGACCCTCTGCTGGGTACCAGGGCATATTGATATCGAAATAAACAAAAGGGTTGACGAGCTTTCTAGAAAGGGGTCGACATTGCATGTATCGCGGGCTCTCCATTTTGTAGTGATCCCAATTAGTTCCTTAGAGAAGAAAATAGAAGATGAAGCAACCGGTCGAGCAAACAGACACATGCGCAACGACCAGGGTGCTATTGTCGGCTATTAGCATGAAGAGATTAACCTCTTAGTCGTCATAACGCACGGATCATTTCCGGCGTAATTACTGGTCAGTGTGCCATGGGCATTCATGCGGAACAACTCGGTGTACTGGACAACGACTATTGTAAAAGTTGCAGGGTCGAAGAAGAAATTGAATCTGTTCGTCACATGCTGTGTGATTGTCCTGCCCTATCCGTCAGAAGAATCAGGACTCCTGGTGCCTTATTTTGTACTGCTTTCGGATTCGGATTGCCATTCGAAAATGTAATCCGATTCTAAAATGAATGGGTATTTTGTATGGTTCTCGGATTGGGTGTAAGTGCTTCCAACTCAAAATCAAACATTTCGGAAAGTTAGATTGTCAAAACATCTAACAAACGTCACTTAAATTACTTGGAAATTGAGTTTGTATACATTTGCTATAGAAACGCAATACAAAATAAGGTAGTTTCTTCTTCTCTGAGATTTATATCACTATCTGGGTGGTTCAAACCGCGGACCGTTTCTACAGTGTTTCCAGGGTTAAATAATTAGGAGCAATGGACCCGATCTGTTGATCTAAGTGAGCAGTGACTTTTGTCACAAGGCACCCATCTGCCTACCTTAATCATTGGAGAGATGTTCGTTTAGAGTTCTGTTGAAATGCTCTACGATCCCGTCAGATTGTGTATGAAGCGTAGTCGTCCTCCTTTTTGATTAACATAATTATTAACGAATCTTTTTTATTCATTCCAGTGTTCTAACTTTGTTCGAAAGCCTACAACAGCACCGTTTTTTTTTTCGGACCTACAATTATAGTCGCAACGGACCCAACTCGGAATGATCGAAAGGAATTAGGTCCTACTTTAGGGATATAGTTTATAAGTCACAAAGTCTCACTATTGGGAGATAATTTGTTCTCACTTTGGAACTAAGTTGAATTGGATTTAGTTCATGAAAATCTTAGAAGTTGGTTCATATGAACAAAGTCTTGTAGTTAGTTCATTAGGTGTTACCTTAATTGGAACTTCGTTCGTAGGACGACCTTGTGTATTAGAACGTTCGCAATCGTTTACCGATCTCTTTGAAAAAAAAAATCCATCTCTCGCTAGGCTCTGCCTCATGTTCCGTGGTATGTGATTTAAGATCTGCTAAAGGGTGTTAGCCTCTAGGTATACACGCAAATAAAAATCCTCTCTAAAGATGCGATTACAGGGTTTTTTCGAACTTTATACTTGTTAAGTTTCAGTCATTTGAACAGTTTGAGGGTTCTACTGGCATTGATGGAGTCAACAAAAAATTCTTTATTACCTCCACTGGATGTCACCGCATGTGTCAATTTGATTGCGAGAAACTAGATTTTAGGTCCTACATGGGTTGTTAACGCAGAATTTTTGTGTACGTAGTTATTACAATTTCATGAAGGACATTCATATATAACTCACATGTAAATCAGTGGAAAGCGTTATAAGCATTTGTTTTTAACTTTAAACAAAATTTAACAATGATCTCACGCAAACTTCCAAAGGTTTTGTTGGTTCTGCATTTGATTCCATTATATGCACTATATGTATCTGGCTACCTAAGAAACAGATAGAGATTCATGTTGGCTGACGATGGAGCCATCATAAGTGAGGATCCTACATCCCTGCAACGAGCACTTGATGTGTGGGTGGACGTTTTGGAGGGAAATGGGTATCGCATTAGTTCAAAAAAGACAGAGTACTTGTGCTGCCCGTTCTCTGATCCACTCAGGCCTATTCCAGACATTTATTTGAATGGAACAGTGCTTCCCAAGTGCGAAAAGTTCAAATATCTGGGATCTATGATCAATAGCAAAGCAACTTGTGATGACGACATCAATCATCGTGTAAGCGTAGGGTGGATGAAGTGGCGAGAAAATTCCGCTATCTTCTGTGACAGAAAAATGCCCCCTAAGTTGAAAGGAAGGCTCTACACCGCAGTTGTACGTCCAGCGCTCACATACGGTTCACAATGTTGGACGATGTACAAAAAGTATGAGAGTAAATTAACGGCAGCTGAGATGAAGATGCTTCGCATGACAGCAGGAGTGACCAAGCTTGATCGAATAAGAAGTTCGAAGATCCGTGGAAGCTTTCACAGTGGAAGCTTTCACAGCGACCGGCTCAGCTGGTATTGCCACGTTCAAAGAAGAGATCATTTGAACCCTGTTAAAAAGGTAATATCTATGCACGTTCCAAAGACATCGCGATGTAGGAAAGGCAGGCCTATAAACGCCTGGATCAGACAAATGCGACGACATCGGCATTTCATTGGCCTCAGTAACCGAGTGATCCAAAATCGGCAGGCCTGCCGATATTTTCTGAGGTCAAATAGGCGAACCCCACAGGCGGATCAGTAGAAATGCAGTGAAGTGGGAGGGCTGTGATCCCTTGTTTTCGGATCATAGCCTCGCTGATAAAAGGAAGAAGAAGAAGAGATTCATGTATTTGATTGCATTTTCAATTTGGAAAAAATAATAGAAACCTATAAGCGAGAACTTAATGACTCCCATGCTGGTCATGTGTTAATCACATGTGATATGTCCTTTCTTATTATACTATTAGAGCTTCACAAAAAAATATGATAGCAACGAACTTATCTAGGCTACTGTAGATACAGTCTAAAAGTCGAAACAAAGCAAAATTATTGTTAAACTCACATAAATGTGGAGGAATAGTGTCCGCATGTGCTAGTGCGTGTACGTTGCATTATTAAAATCCTGAAAATCATTTTGGATTTTCCCATTTGACCCTCATTACCCATATCATACTTTCTTCCAAATATGGCATCTGGTATATTCGTATAGCCAGCTAAGTGTGTCAGATCACTACGCATGAGGTTCCAAGTTCGAATCCCAGAAAATACCAAAAAGTTTTTTCACGGTCCCACCTCTCGCGAGCGCCTGACAAACATCCGAGAGTATTGTTGTCGCGAAAAAGCTTCTCCAATCGCCGTTCGGATTCGGCATTAAACGGTAGGTCCCTTTCATTCGTGTGAAAAATATAACGCACACAACATGAGTGGTTGCGAGAAGCTAGGCCCTGGCACTTTAAAGAGCTGTTGCGCCAAATATTTATTTTTTAGCTAAGTCCATCCTCATGCCAAATCGATTGCTGCTAGATTCCCTTTTAGTAGTATCTGGATTTTTATTTTCGCCAATATACCATAAGACGTCATCTTTACATAGCTGGTGTTTTTGTTTATGTTACGCACATGTCTTAAGAATTGAACATCAGTACTTTGCACAAGCTAATATATAATTTGTCGTACCCGACTTCCACCTACCTGATTTGCTAATTCTCAGGGCCCTTCCACCCTTCTATTCCTAGAATCTGAAAAAAATAGCATCAAGTCCAGCCATTGGGGTGTAGATTTAATTTCACTGGTAGTTCCATTCCATGCCATCTAGCGCATCGTTATGATAGCTTTGAGCAGCATTGTCAACGATAATTTCTTTTTTTTTTCAATCCTATTCTATACAATAAATTAACATTTAACTAAACCGAGTCGACATTTTTTGGCAGAAGTGACTAACAGAACGTCATTGTTGACACTGTGTACGAGTATACCATTATCTACACTCAATTTGAAATGGAAAAAAGGCGTAGAGGTACAGCGCTGGCCTTGTGTTGGTGGTTTTGCTGGCGACTTGCCACCACTAGGCTGTCATAGGTACGTACGTAAACATAGGTCTTATGATTGCAGATTATATCCATATGACGATTTTGAAATTTGGTTGCCAAGGCTTTCCGAATACATATTCCACTGCACAAATACGAGTAAAAAGTATCGTCATCTTCAATAGTTTAGTTTTCATAGCTTAGGGATTCCCCCAACAGATGACGTTTCAAATTGCTATGCCTTCCTTTTGTTTATGAACAGTTCCAATACAGTTTTCTGGTCGTTCTTGGAGCTCGCGTCAAATATTTCTTGGTCCAGATGTTTAGAATCTTTTGAGGCTCCTACCTGTTCTGTGAGCAATTTGTCAGTCATTAGCTGCAACTCGTAGTCTAATGCTGTTCTTAAATTTTTGAAGTGATTCATTCGAAACCATAACCCGTAGCCTTGTTGTGTGCATCTAGATGAGCAGACATACTGTGCTGTAAAAAAAACTTTTACAGAATTCGGCTTTCATTAGAAATGGGACAACCCAAGTGTTCTCGATATAGGTGTGGTTTTTTACCAACCTTATCTAACGAATGCATCCTGCACCCATTCGATACTTTAGATTGTTACGAGTATCTATTAATGCGTCCCAAATGAACCGACAGTAATTCAAAATTTAACCGAACCAAAGACCAAAGCAATTCTGCCATATGCCGTGTAATAAAAATTAATAAAGTGGGATACTCCATAAATGAAATGCATCGCAACTCTAACTAACGCAACATAGGCCCAAGAATGATCGGTCAACCGGCGCAGCAGCAGAGCCACGGTGGCGGCTGTTTTTCGGTGGTGGCTCAACTGACATTTCTTTTATATTTTTCGGAAGTTCAATGCCCTCATTCACCGGTCATTTGGTTAAATAGTATCTCTTTCAGGTTTTGTGTTATGTTTCGGCTAAGGTGGCGCGCGCTCGCAACCACGCCACGGCAGCTTGCTATAACAATTGCAATAAAAAGGCGAACACCACAGTCTACCTGATGGTGGCTCCCTTTTAGTGTTTTTGGCTGTTGCACATCATCCAAAGACACATACACGCATCGGGAGATTAGAGTACATGCGCCTGCCAGTGGTTATACAGAGGTGCGCACGCACATTTGCACTATTTACTTCGTCTGGCTCTACACCTTTCTGTGTTCATATGTTGCACTGCAGATACATTTTTTCGGACATTTGGTGGTTTTTTTTTTTTTTTTTGTACTTTCTTTTACCACCTTCTGGCGTTTGGGGTTAGTAGTACTTATTGCATTCATTTAACTTAGATACAAATTTTAACGCTTCTGTGGTTTTAATTACCAAAATGAGCACAAATTGTTCGAAATGTGATTTCACTTCGGAAAAAAAGTGCTGCAATTTATATTTCTAAAGTATTCGTGTGGCCTGTGTGGTATGTTTGTGTATGAATCCATATTCCAGGATTCATATTGCGGAAATTTTGTTTCTAATCACTTCGTTGTGATTAGAAACAATGAATCTTTTCTAAACAATCAAACCGTTGGAAGTATTTCCAGCGGGACCAACACAAGACATGTATCTTTGAAGTACAATGTTAGTAGACATTGTATCTGCAACATAAGCTTTTGCAAATAGGTTCTTCAGGTGCTAATGTTCGTTATGTGTGTACAGAGGAATCACGTTCTGTTGAAAGTTTTCTTTCTAGTAGTGATCGTGAGAAAAGATACTCTTTTACTGAGGTGTATGTTCTCTTAAATTTGCGCGATTATTGCCAGTTTAGTAGATTAGCGAGGTTTATTTTTTATTTTTAATGCATTAGACTTGCGCATTTGTCATTTTCTTATCTCTTATACGTTGATTGGGGATAGAATCAATGAGGAAGAATTGGTGACTGATGTCGAATGCATATGCCATAAATAGGGTGTTTCATTCTGGCACTAGTGCACAATGTTACTGAGATTAAGTGTTAATTTGTTGGCGGTAACCTAAGCTCAAGCATAGAGCACGATCACTTTAAATTAATTTTTCCGATTATGTATCTATATATTTTGAAATAATTACATAGGCTTTTTATTGAGATGCAGGGTTTCGTCCAATAAGTATCGGGACTCAAGTTATAGAAAAAAAATGTATTAAAGATACATACCTATACTCGTATATACGTACAGTAAGTTAGAATTTTTCAAAATGTGACCCTCCAGCATCAATACACCATTGCCAGTGCGTTTTCCATTGTTCATACGCCCCCTGAAAGTCAGCAACCGCAAGGTTGTTCAGGCACCCCGTCGAACCGCTTGGACCGCCGCAATCGTCCCGAAACGATGTCATTTCAGGCTCTTTTTGATCCGAGAGAACAAAAGGAAATCGTGGGGAGTCAAATGTGGACTGTAGGGTGGTTGGGGTAGTGTTGCCAATTTGTCTTTAAGCATCGCATCCATAACAATTGGCGACGTGTGACTGGCTGCATTATCGTGGTGGAGCATTCAGGTATTGACGATCTTCCTGCGGACTCGACGGACCCTAATCCCCAAACGTTCGGGCACTTCTGCGTAAAATTAACCGTTCGTTGTTTGCCCAGCAGGTGTGTGGACCCACACCTTGTGCGTCTTAACTCTCGATGCGAACATTAAAGGCACTTTTACTTCGGACGCGATTTACACACTTCAAAGGCTCGAAGTCAGCTGAGGCTGTTCCCTCAGCTTGTGTGACAATTTTAATGTTGGTGCCTACTAGATGGTTTCAGGATCGACCTTTCAAGTAATGCTTTAAGAGCGCTATTGTTCATTGCAATAAGTTTTGGTAATGTGGGGTGAATACCTTAGTCATAGGCCAGTTGATACTCTTTCTAAGTGGCTTTCAACAAACTCATATGGTTAGTGTACCCAAAGCCGCCTTATTGTAATTTTTATCTGTAATCACCTGTAGGTACGTGATTTTTTATGAATTTTTCTACAGTTGGTTGCAAAACGATCCACTGTGAACTCGACACAACTGGCCAACTTACCGTACCACAATATCCTGATCTGTACCACTCCGGGTAGTACCAATGCTTCCCAAGTATGTGAAGCATCCTACGCGTTCAATGCTTAAACAATTTAATGTAACTTCAGACGACGTGGCGTTTCCATAAGCGCTGCTCATTAAACTTGCCTTATATACGCTTGAGCGTTTAATGCAAAGCAGTGAATCTTTGACTCAGAAGGTATACATCGTATGTATGTATACTTATGTATACTAGTTATCAAGCAACTCTAAAAGGACCTATTGAATGCCTTGCCTCCCTGACACGGTTGATTCCATCTCCTCATTCAATGCTGATATAAATAAAATAAAAGTAGGGAGAGAATACAGCTTTGCCGATGGCTTCGAAAGCAGGCTGTGCAGTACACAATACGTAATGTTCGCAATTTTGGCCGAGACACCTCTTTTCAAGAGCTCATTCCACAGATATGATTCGTTAAGTCTATCGACGCGTTTTTTTCGAAGTCAAAAATTAGTTCGTTAGCTTTCGATAATGGGCGCCGCGCCGTGGCATAAGTGGTTAGTGTGTCCCACCTCTCACGAACGTCTGACAAACATCCGAGAGTATGTTGTCACTAAAAAAACTTCTCAAATAGCCGTTCGGATACGGCACTAAACTGTAAGTCCCTTCCATTCGTGGGAAAAATATAACGCACACAACATGAATGGTTGCGAGAAGCTAGGCCCTGGCACTTAAAGAGCTGTTGCGCCAAATATTTATTTTTATTTATTTATTTATTTTTTTAGCTTTCGATAATAAGAGTGTTTTGATAGAATGCTCAGGAAAGCATTCTCCAGTGAAGGCAAATAACTTGTCCAAAGGTGTTGAGCGATCATGTAATATTTTTGACGCCTGAGAATAGAATGATAACCATTTTCCGTAAACGGAGGTCAAAGATTTTTTGAATCCTTCATCTCAGGTCTTCACGAATAGCCAGTGATACTAAGTGCTCTGCAACAATGTATAGTAACTGTGAGTAAATCCCTTCTCAGGTTAACAAAAGTCGATCACTGGATCTAAACCAAAAGTTTAAACTCTGTCTCTATACACATCCTCCGCTTGGATAGGAGAATTACATTGGTCAGGATGGGACAAGAAACTATAGAAATAAGCCGGCTTAGAGAAGACTTCGATAAATTCGACTGTAGCAAATGATATCATAGTACGAATCTTAACTTGATCGTAATATGTTATATTAGCTATGTTATATTAGTTAAAAAATAATAATTCAGGAACTTATATATGTATGTATGTACCTACAGGCGATTATCAGTCAAAAATTTTGTTTAAATGGGTTACAGCTTAATCCAGTAGACTTTTTTTTAACGCCTTTACCTTTGCCAATTACGCCTTATTAAGCATCCATACACAAGGGTCAAATTCATGTGCATAAAAACTCATAAATTAATGAAATCGAAAAAATTAAGATTAACGCGTTTAAAAAATATATGATTATATGCTTATCCAAATATTAACTTATTTTTTGTAGTATTCACTTAAATATTCAAGCTGTTCTATAGGAACTTGCAAACCGAAGTTCTAGCACACTTAAGAATGAAGTTATGGCTGTATACCAATACTGTAACACCAACCAATAATAAATCACAACAATTACATGTGCTGAAATTCGAAAGGGAAACATGCGCAGGCCACATAGACTTTGCCTGCTAACATGACGTCACTAAAGATGGTCTTCAACACCTTTAAAAAATTCTTGATGGCAGCTGCCGAAAGACTTCAGGAAGTGCTTCTAATAAGACACTCCTCCTTTGATACAGGTGGTACTTTTCCAAACATAGTCAAAAAATGGCGACTACACAACATAGTGCTAACCAGGTTGAAATACGAGTATTTGCAGCTCAGGTATGTAAAGACTGGCTGCATGTGTGTTTTAAGAAAGAAATGTTGTTGAATGAATCGCTGTACCTTATTTTAGGCCTTCAGGCAGGGGTAATAATTTTATTGCAAAGGCATCGTTCCCGTGATTTTAAGATAAAAGGCTGACATATTCCATGCACATATCTCCAGCTCAATTTTTAAGTATTGAAATATAATGAAACATTAAGTTTACTGATAGACAACATGCAATGCTACAAAGTTTTTCAATGACCGTTATTGTTATTATAAAAACAAAGATTGCAGTATATTGGACATTCAAAAATATATTGTAGGTATAAGGTAGCGCAAACGTAATGATCCTATATGAATTGTCTATGATTTCTGCAAATGGCGTCTCATAACATCGTATCGTGATACTGACAGTTGTGTAGTAAACATATGCGAAAATCACGATGATGAAAAATGGAACACTATAATCCTCAAGAATGTGGAATAATTGTGTCGTTTTTTTTGCGGAATAATTCATTAGTAAAAAGAACACAACGTGAATTTTGGAAGTGTGTCCAGAAATGTCAACGAGACAACGGACCACGCAATCGGACATTTCCAGGTAGTCTTTGCAGCGTGCTTTTGTGAAAAACTTGCAAGATGTTTTCGTATAAAACTCAGATGGCGCATTCTAAATACTCACGTCTGGAGCACCGAAAACCGCCGTTTTTTTATTTAAGAATCACCTTTACATCCACTAAACGTTACTGCGTTCTACTATTGGGTCCCACTTTTTCGAAGACAGATTACGCTACTTGAGTTCTTGATACCCGAATGTAGATGTATTGGGGTTGGAACACTTTCGGCGTCAACAATACGATGCCACGGCACATACAGCGGACGACATAATGCACTTAGTGTAGGACACTTTTCAAGGCCGTGTTATTTCCCGTTTTGCATTAGTCCACAAGATCACCCGACCTGATCATTCTAGACTTCTTCCTTTGTTGTTGTTTTTGTTATGTCCTGTATCCCCTTGTGGGTCCTACGGCCTCTACTACGCATACGCGCAATCGTGTACAGCTTCTGGCAATGTGCCTGAGTTCTCCCGAACTTTTCCCTAACTGCCGTGCCTCCTTCTCGACTGTTCTGCGCTATGTTCTCCTCGGACCGCCAGGTCGTCTGCCATCCTGAGTGAAAGGATTCCATTGCATAGCATGGTTCGCTATGGAACTGTCACCCTTACGGAACGTGTGACCAATCCAATGCCACTTCCGCCATTTAATGGTTGTGCCTATTGGTTCCTGACCCGTTCTCTCGTAAAGGTGTTCGTTAGAGATACGATTGGGCCAGAAAATCCTTAAGATATTACGCAGGCACCTATTAACAAACGTTTGCAGCTTTCTTCTGATAGTAGTGGTCACTCTCCACGTGCTGCAACCATATAGCAGCACGGATTCAACGTTGGAGCTGAACAGTCTTATTTTGGTGCTCAAACTGATTGCATTGCTTCGCCATATTTTGGACAACATCCCGAACGCGGACTTTGTTTTGGCGATCCTGATGGCTATATCCAGTTCGGTTCCACCATCGGTCGCGACAATACTCCCAAGATACTGGAAGTCCTCTACTCTCTCTACCGGTTGTCCAGCAATGCATATTTGAGCCGATGAGTTAGTTCCACGGCTGATAATTTTAGTTTTTG
Source organism: Brachypalpus laphriformis (assembly GCA_945910035.1). Taxonomy (NCBI): domain Eukaryota; kingdom Metazoa; phylum Arthropoda; class Insecta; order Diptera; family Syrphidae; genus Brachypalpus; species Brachypalpus laphriformis. Next base: position 109,325,264 of record OX246753.1, on the reverse strand, counting down.
CCGTTTTAATTTTCAGCCCGACGACACCTGCCTCCCTCTCCACATCTGCTGTCATTTGGTGGAGGTCCATAATTCTGTGGGAGAGTAAGCATACATCGTCAGCGTAGTCAAGATGTTTTAGTTGAAATGTAAGAGTCCATCGAATTCCTCCGTTTCCCGTCGACAAAGCTGCATGAAGCACATCACTAATCACCAATAGGAATAATATTGGTGAAAGGATACAGCCTTGTCTTACCCCACTTTAGATCTCAAATTCCTCAGACAACCTCCCCCTGTGCAAAACGTGACATTTAGAGCCTTCATATGTAGCTTTGATAATAGCAATTATTTTATCGGGAATACCTCTTTGCGTAAGGCACGCCAAATAAACTCCCTGTTGACACTATCGAACGCCTTCTCAAAATCGATGAACAGCAGGTGCAGTGGCGATCGATATTCAACACACTGTTCGATGAAAATCCGCAGGGTGTTGATGTGGTCGACACAGGAGGATCCAGAGCGGAAACCTGCTTGTTCGGCATCGAGTATGTCTTCGAGATGTTTGATTCGCTCCATGATGATTTTAGCTATTATCTTAGCTACTTCTTTCTTTGGGGTTATTTGAAGTCATTGGGCTATGTGAACAAGCCACAAACAACATTAGACAAGAAATAGAGAACATACCGCCAGAAGTATTGAGAAAAGGAAAAGGTTTTAGTCGACCTATACAAAGCCATGTCTAGTTTTGACATCTCTCTCAAACTCATCCGACTACATAAGATGCCATTGCAGAGTGCATGCTACAAAACATCACTAAGCCACCATTAGAGATACGATCGCCTGGAAAAGGCTTCAATCGACTTGATGTGCGAAACGGAAAAGAACTGGCTAAAGATTTAGCTGACTTTTATTTTGACATCTAGCTGGATTTACATGTACTCGTATCAAATCTACAAATCGGTTGTGTTCGCCGATGTGCGTGACATGGCTTAGTGAATACGGGTGATTAAAATATTTAAGCCCATTAGCTGAGGAATAAAATATTAACGAATACTCATTGTGGAGACTATAAATCTAATGTTTTAAATCTGTTTTAAAATAGCTATTGCTATCCCCATGATATTAGAACGGCACAACGAAAGTTGCGATACATTTTGTACATAAATGCTAACTTTAAAGTGCGATAATTCATTAACAGGAAGCGACCGAATTCTTTTTTTTTTATTCTTTTTTTTAATTACTGCAAAACGACACATCTATTGACGTCAAGAAAGAAAATATCGCTTTGGGATTAAAGTACAATCGTCTTGAAACAACTGGCGCATTATATAAATATTTTGTTGAGTTGGCAAAAAAAAGAGAAGCGAAACGGTGACAAACACCGCCCTTTGTACTTCAAGCAATTTAAAACAATTGATCGTTGTGTCGACTTGGCTAAAATTGCTATGTGTCATTGGCCTAAAGTTGTTGCACATACGTGTCCAGACAAGGTAAACATTTTTATACTTTCGAACGACAAATGCTCCAACACCGACTTGGATCATAATGGAGTTGCTATCATATATTCCTGAATTCAGTCTACTTTCTCAGTGACGAATTAAAAAGAACGCAGTTGAGGGATTCACGTCTTATAATAGGCAGTTAACTGATTTCCAGAACAAAGTGCATGGCAGTATCAAAAAAGCCGTCACAGCACTATACTTTTTGGGTTACAGATGTCACCATCCTTCATCAATTGGAATCACACTGAGGGTCGAAGACGAATGGTTTTTAGACTATCCGATCGTTATATAGTATTGGAAGCGAAATTCAATGCTATTCTAGGCAAGGTTCTAGACCCGAAACTTAGTTGGAAGCTCAACATAGAACAGTGGATAAATAAAGCAAGTATAGCTTTCCATGCCTTCTACAAAAATTTGGTAAAAGAAATGGGGACTCTAGCCGTTGTGCGTCCAATTCTTACCTAAAGCGCTATCGTTTGGTGGCCTGCGTTGAGCAAAAAGTACAATATCGCCAGAATCAAAAAAGTACTGAGATCGGCGTGTGAGGGGATCACAGGAGCATTGAGGTCTTGTCCAACAGATGCTCTTAATGAGATCCTGCACCTGATCCCCCTCGAACTTCATATTCAAGACGCAGCTATATGCAGCGCGCGTCCGGCTCATGGAATCTGGGTGCTGGACCACAAAGACATATGGTCACTGTAAGGTCCTGGAGACAATACCAAGTGAACTGGTTGGGTCTTCGACCAACCACAGGATACCCAAGCTCAGCTCCGGGAAAGTATTCTTAACAAAATTCCCTACCAGAGAAGAATGAAAGAACGGAAGAACGGAAACATCAATGACTATGATATTGGTATAAACACGGATGGTACGAAGATGGAATGCAGAGTCGATGCAAACATCTCGTCTGACCAACTAAATATAAATATATCGAAGTCTTCTCATATGTATATCTCTTTTTTCGAGGGTAGGTGAAAATCTTCAAGAAAACACTATGAGGACCATCAGCGGGTGCTCGTAGTAGTGTGGGAATTTTACCCAATAAAAAACCTCCTTTCAAAACAATCCTGTTTATTTTACTACAACTAAGTTTTCGACCTATCAAGTAGTTTTTCTTTCACTAAATAAGAACATTTGGCAGGTACCTTCTCATTAGATTTCATTCTAGCTGCACAGTTTAGACGCGGTTACTCGCTATCGCGCTAAGTCTACAGGTTTGGTTTTTTGTGGACGGCGAACAATGGAACGAAATGGCAAAAAGGCGAAAAAAAATTCCATATCTTGAGAACGAATAGTCGTATCGGGGTTGGTCTCATTCGACTGGCAATGGAAAAATTACATTCAGATGCATCATTAAAAAAAAATTGAGAAAAATTAGGTTCCAATGCGTATTACGTGTACTAAATTATATCTTTACTTAAAAGTGAGTTAGATTACACTTGTGTATGTTCTTGATTGGTGCAGCTTGAATTCTAGGTTTGTTAATACCCTTTAGGGCCTTCCAGCGAAAGTAATGTGTGAAAGCAGATTTCAGAAGGAACTCTTAAGCCATTTTTGACAGCAATTGAGGTTAAGGCTGTTATCGCCAAATTGATCATACTAAATGTTTAAGCCGGTCAACGTTTGGCCTTTTTAACGCAGTTGTTTTGACAATGGATCAAACAGTGCAAACCGGTCGAATGTAATCATGTCAAACTGTTTAGACCTACTGTAGTAGGATGCGATTTGTCTTGCAATTTAATAGACAAATTTATAATCGCCACTCCGATGGAAGTTTGGACGAAACTAGCATACAGTATTACACTATTACAAACCGTTTAGCAAGGCCTTTGGAAAGATAGCATTTGACACTAAACTAAAATTTGAAAATGTTTGCATAGTCATGTCAAACAGGGTAACATGGTCAAATTTGGATAAGTTCGTTTGTGCCAAAAAGTAAAACAGACTGAGCGATCAAATCTAAAATGTCTTAATGGTTCGAAGATTAGCGGATACAACCGTCTCATATCCATTCTGCCGTGTTAAGTTGAATTGACGTATCTGCATTTTTGCCATTTTGAGATAAATGCGGTTTTCTGTTTTTATCTGCAAATTTTTTTTATATTTTGACGAATGTCTTTCATAAGTAGTAAAAGTAGTTATTATTTTTTGAATAAGAATAAAATAATAACCATCCCAAAGATGCCAAAAGTAGCCCTAACTCCTAAACGCTAAAAATGTAGATACGTCGTTTCAACTTAACACGGCAGCATTGGTCTAAGTGATTCTATCGTTTGTGGAGGATAGGATTGATTGGTTAGGTGAGAACTGGCCACCTTTTTGTCATTTACTCCTAAATTAGAGCTCGTTCATGTCTTCTCCTTCAAGGTAAAATTTACCTAAGTGTAGCGATGTCGTGTTTTGGTTAGCACTCACACTGACACATTCTGCTGATTCTTTGTTGCACATTCTGCACAAGTTATCTTGTGTTATCCACGCAGCCACTAGGTGTTTTTAACCCGACAGTGACATGAGAGAAATCCTGTGGCTTTTCGGATGTGACTTCTAATCAGTTTAAGAAGTTGTTTCGTAAAAGTTGGTGGCAGAAACTTGCTTTTCTGTTACCTTCAATGTCCATCCAGTAATGAGACGCTTTATCTTTTAGCCAATTTTCTATGCAGCTTTTTGCTGATTAATAATCCACAGAATGATCTTGACATCATGAAGCTTGATGGAGCTCCTGTTCCTGGCTAGTAAGTCCGCCATTTCTTTTCCTTCATGACCGCTGTGTCCTGGCACCGAAATGAGATGAACTCCGTTCGTGTTGGCTAGGGATATGAGTAGTTGTAGGCAATCCCATATTAATTAGGATATTATTTCATAGAGAGCAATTTGATGTTATAGAATTCTGAGAGGAATGAAAGGTTCTTGTTGGTCTTTAAGGCATAGTTCTATAGCAAATATTTCGGCTTGGAGTACGGATGAAGGTTTTTGTATCAATATCGATACCCCAGCTTTAACTCCTTCGTCTGTCTTGGATCCATCTGTGTAACGTTCATGAGAATTCACAGCCAATACAGGTTTATTCGGTTCCCAGTTGGTGAGGTCTGAGAATGTTATCTTAAAGTTGTGACTAAAGTTTGATTTTAATTTTTTTTTTTTTTTTTTTTTTTTTGTGATTGTTAGGTAAGGTTAGGTTTGGAGCCATTATAACTGAGGATCCTATGTCCCTGCAATAAAAACTTGACGTATGATTGGGCTTTCATAGGGAAATGGGTACTGCATTAGTCCAAAAAAAAGACTGAGTACTTGTGCTGGCCGTTCTCTGATCCACTCAGGGCCTATTACAGACGTTTATTTCAATGGAACAGTGCTTTCCACATGTATAAAGTTAACATGCCCGGGATCTATGATCAATAGAGAAGCAACCAGTGATGATGACATCAATCATCGCGTAAGTGTAGGGTGGATAAATCGGCGGAAAATTTCGATATCGTCTGTGACCGAAAAATGCCCCCTAAGCTGAAAGAAAAGCCTCTACACCACAGGTGTGCGTCCACTACTCATACGGTTCACAAAGTTGGTAAATGTACAATGCAAAATGTACTAAAGTAAATTAACCGAGGCGAACCCCACAGGCGGATCAGTAGAAATGCGGTGAAGTGGGAGGGTTGTGATCCCTTGTTTTCGGATCATGGCCTCGCTGAAAAAGGAAGAAGAAGAAGACTAAAGTAAATTAATGACAGATGAGATGAAGATGCTTCGCATGACAGCAGGAGTGATAACACTTGATCGAATAAGAAGTTCGAGGATCCGTGGAAACCTTCATGTCAAAGAAACCATGTCTAGAAAAATAGATCACGACCAGCTCATCTGGTATTGGCGTGTTCAAAGAAGTGATCATTTGAACCCTGTTAAAAAGGCAATATCAATGAACCTCCCAAAGATATCGTGAAAGAGAAGCAGGCCTTAAAAACCCCTGGATCAGCAACACCAGCATTGGAGCCTCAGTAACGAAGTTATCCAAAATTGGAAGGCCTTTCGATAATTTCTGAGGTCAAACAGGCGGATCAGTAGAAATGCAGTGAAGTGGAAGGGTTATGATCCCTTGAGTTCCGACCATAACTTGACTGAAATAGCGAGACGAAGAAGGTTAGGTTGTTAGTATCCCTGTCAGGGTGACTATATGTATTCTGCTATTCCATTTTTGCTCCTTTTATCTGGGGCCACGTCTGTCTTGAAGTGTTACACGTATCAAGATTACGCCATCGCTGCTAAGCCTGTTGCAGAACTGGGGTAGAGATTTTGTATCCTGCACTTTCTATCGGTCCCTCCTTTAAGCAGTAGAGAGCTCCCTGTTTGTGCAATTTTTGACCAATTCATCTGCTTTTCAGTTATCTGTGATTGTTATTCCAAGTAGATAATTTTTATTTTGATCCGTAATGTCAGGATGAACTAGTCTGGAGTTTGAATCATCTTCAGTGACTAGCGTGAAGGCGTTAGTCATAGCTTCTCCCTTTATATGAAGATGAAAAGGCGGAAGGTCTTAAAATAACTTCCAGCGCTACAGTGGGAGCATTTTTTGCATATCCTTGAAGTTTGTTGAGCCTGTATTGTGAAGACTTCTGTTTCGTTTTTTTGCCACCATAGTAGTTCCTACTTTCTTCCCATATGACTCTACATTGATGTCGACTCAATAGTTCTTGGAAGAGATTTCAAAACATATTTTCCCCTGACTCTTTATCTAACCGCATTTAGAACCTATAGTATAGTTACAGCTGCCAAACGGCGTGTGAGTGTGACTAGTAAAACGTGTATGATTTCATGTACCATACCATAAGTATAGGAGTTTCATAGGTTCGTATGTACATCACGCAGTATATAAACAAAACGGGAACAATGAGTCACAAGCTGATTTTCGTCAGTACACGAAATGCACAAGAAGCATTTCCCACTCTTTGATAGCATAAACATTAGGTACACAAATTAAAATTGCAATCATTCCACACATAGATACTCTCTTAAAATGCCTCTTCTCTTAAATTCAACTTCGCCACAATGTTTATATACATTATTTATTCGGCGTAAAATTGCAACATCCTCTCTTTGTTTCTCTTTATTACACCTTGCTGCTACTTTAAATCGTCGTCCTTCTCCTTCACACCTACATGTATCCATTATCACCGCCCCCGCTACCATCACCTCCTCTTTCAGTATTTTTCTTCTAAACATCTTCGTTGGCTTCTCTCTTCTTTTTTTTCTTCAGAAAAACAATGTTTTTATGCAATTTTTGGTTACTAAAGCTGGATTCCGCTGTAGCTGTTGTATCGGTTTTGTGTTGTGTTGTTGCGAGACATAGCGGTTCGGTCGTCGTTGTCGATTGTTCTTGACAAAAGGCGAATTGGAAGAACTTTTAGTTTAGTTTAGTTCACTAGTACATTCGGTGCTTCATTCGTCGTTTTTCAACGGAACAATAAAGAAGAGAGCGAGATCAATTTAGCATTCTTCCTTTCTTTTTTGTTTTTGTTGTTTTTTGTTTTGTTTCCTCTAATTTTTTTTCGTTTCTTGTCGTCTCATATGCATTAGAGACGGGCGATAGATAAAACAAAAAAAAAAATGTCGATGCATTATTTTGCTTATGATTAGAGAAACTTTAGTTCCTGAGTACCGCCGAGTTGTGTGCTTTTTGTTTTTTTTACAAAAATCTATCTGTATATGTGTTCGGTGTTTTGTATAGGTACCTCGTATTCGTCGTTTCGGTTGCCCATTCATTACGTGAACTCTTATTAATTGACAATCTTCAGGTAACCTAAAAAAAAAAAAAAGAAAAAAAAATCGAACAGAATTAGTTATCAAGTGTTGTCACTGCCAATAGGGAGTAGATAAATTTTCCATAATGAAATTGTAAAAGAAAATCGAGTAGAGGATTTTGTTTTTACCTTTTGCATTAGATGCACACAGAGTAGATTTTTTTTTTTATTTCTCTGTGTGTGAATGACTTTTGTTAGAAATACATATTTAATGCACAGGCACCGCTAAAGCTTGCGAAAAAGAGTAGCTATACGCGACAAGATCGGCAATAGATCACAGCTTTTTGTTTTGGAAGGTGTGCAGTGTATAGTGTGTTGTGCGGGTAATTGAAGACAAACAAATCTGAAACGGAAAAGCGGAAAATTTTGTCTACATATTTCAGTGCGTGTGGTTCTGGCTTCTCTTATATTCAGTGTCGCGCGGTTTTCATTTAATTAATTTTTTTTTTTTATATTTTTGTGTGATAAGAAAACGCTTATCATCGGGGAATCACAGTGTGTTTGAAGAGTTGTGATGGAGTCTCTATCGTTTTAAATTCAGTTTTCCGGGTCTCTGTAACACGTAGTCATTGTTACACCTTTACAACGGCTAAAATATCATCTCTTCTACTTCATATATCACCGAATACAAGAACGCATACAACAAAAGGAGACTTTGTTCGCGGGTCCCTTTACTTCGTATACAGAACAGAACGGCACAGATAACAGAATTAGAGAAGAGAGAATTTAAAACCGATTTTTCCTAGTTTTTTTTTTTATTTTGTGAAGAAAATCAACTTTTGTTGTTTTCTATTCTCTTCGTGTGGATTTTCCTCGTAAGCGAGAGTTAGTGTGTAAAGAGTACGTCTATTGAGAGTGAAAAAACTATTTAAATAAAATATACGTACATATATATGTTCAACTAAGATTTATTCTTAAATTGTTCCTTTATACTTACTTTTGTTTAAATGTAAGTGATCGAGCAAATTACCCTCTCTTTAATATTCTTGCTGCTCTTTTCCCTGAGTGTGTTGTGATTGTGCTGAAAAATAGTAAATCTATTCGTTTTTTGTTCTAAAACATACACTTACACGGATTTTTCTAGTGCATTTAGGGTTAAGATATTATTTGAGTCACAAACTAAAGAAAAAAAATAATTTTCAACCAAAATGTCAAGATTTCGGTGAGTTGAATACCCTAAATGAAGGTTGTTGTTTCTTTTTTTTTTTTTTTTTTTTAATTTATAATTTTTCCTATAGAAGTATATAATAATTTTGTAATCATTTTCGTCTTCTAATGTCATTCTGTAAAGAAGTCTACCGATCCAACCAACCATACATACAAAAACCCCGCACTAATACTGCTGAAAACCGTTTTTCTATGTATTTTTGTTGTGTTGATCTTTTCTTGTTGTTGTTTTTTTTTTTTTTTTGCAAATCTAATAATAATCAGCTTGTGTGCATTTGTATTTTATTTTTGCCAAAAAAAAAAATTAATACACTTATACATATGAAAGAAATGCGGGCGGTAATTTTTTCAAATGCAAAAGCAGACAAAAAAAAGAACAAAATCTTAGAAGAGAGATGGTATCGTTGGTGTGTGCATGTATTTGCGCTTCCTTTTTGTTTTCATTGTCGGAGTCGGATATTGTTTGGTTGTGTGTGGTTGATACCTACACTACTAAGGCAAATGTGTCAAAAAGTTCGTGATTTACCTATGATTGTCGTCCTAATTGTAGTTGTAGTTTTGACTTCTTTCGATGACATTTTTGTGCGTCCATTGATTAATGAATGAATGTGCATGGTCATGGTGTATCTTCTGTTGTATGGACTTGTAGTATTTCCGATCGTCAACAACCTAATAGGTTCTTATCAGTGTGGTTTCAGTTTGGGAAAGTCCACCATTGACTAAATATTCACACTACGTCAGATATTGGAGAAAATTTAGAAATATAAAATCGATATGCACCACCTCTTCATCGATTTCAAAGTTGCCTATGATAGACGAATTACACAGAGCCACGTCTAGTCTCGGCATCCCTGCCAAGCTCGTCCGTCTGAGCAGGATGACGATGGAGAACCTTCGCTGCTCCATCAAATTCGGTAAGAACACCATCGAACCGTTCGATGTCAGAAAGGGTCTTAGACAAGGTGACGCGCTATCACGCGATCTCTTTATCATAATACCTGGAAGAATTATACGGAACTCACAAGCCAACACCGAAGGTACAATATTTAACAAGTCTGTACAACTACTCGCTTACGCCGATGACATTACTTACTTAGGTGGCGCTACAGTTCGGGGTGAACCTCCAGTTGCGCACTCCAAGTTGGTGGAGGTCGCCTTGAACTTGTGCGCGCCACCTACGGCGATGATTCCCTCTACTGCGTCGTCCCTCGGGGTTAGATTTGAAGACTCTGTGGTCCGGAGCGTTGGTGTCCATTCGCTCTACATGTCCTAGCCTATTTTAGACGTCCATTCTCTCGAGGCGACCAAGGATATCTTCATCCTCTTTTAATAAAGTCCATGTTTCAGCGCCGTAAAGTAGGACTGGGATGATCAGGGTCTTATACAGAGTCTCCTTAGTTGTTCGAGATAGGGTTTTACTGTTGAATTGCCTTCTAAGCCCAAAAAACAGCGATTAGCAAGAGTTATTCTTCGCTTAATTTCTGCGCCGATGACATTGACTTAGTCGGAAAAACTCAGCGAGCCGTTGTTGTTGTTGTAGCAGCTGAGGTTGACTATCCTTGGTCGAGGTATTATCCTCGAGTCGCTCCGGTACGTAGAACCGATCGTCGTGAGAGCTTGTTGGTGCAGTGGCTGGAAAAGCTTAGATGGTATTTTTTTTTTTTTTTTATACTCGGGTGGCTGATGATTGGCTGTTTCCCGCTGGGGCTTGAACTTGCGAGCCGTTACGCCAGTACGGGGTTTGCGAGTATTGAGACAGAAGCAACAAAGATACGTTTAGCAGCCAATGAAAGCAAAACAAAATATATGCTGTCTACAAAAAAGACACACAACATCGGCGTCTTGGACAGATCGCCACAATAAACAGATATAAATTTGAGGTAGTAACGGACTTTGTCTACCTAGGCTGTATGGTGAACTCCGTAAAGACATCAGTGAGGAGATCAACCGAAGAATTACTCTTGCCAATCGCTGTTTTTATAGGCTAAAAAGGCAATTGAGTAACAATGACCTATCTCTACTAATGTAACTCTCTATAAGACACAGATCATCCCAGTCCTGCTGTATAGCGCAGAGGCATGAACTTTGTCAAAATCGGATGAGGATACCATTGGATACTTTGAGAGAGAAACGTTCTTCGAGTGATCTTTGGTCTCGTCTGCACAGACGGCGCGGCCTGTGGAGGAGAAAGTACAATGCCGAACTATACAGCCTATCCAATGCCATCAACTTAGCCAGAAGAGTTCCCATACACACATACGAGTACACCGACTAAGATGCCTGGCTCATGTAGAGTGAATGGAGGACAACATTCCAGCCTGGATAATCTTCGAATCCACCCCGGATGGACGGCACAGTATAGGACTGCCTCGCGACAGGAATAAAAAAAATAAATACAAATATTTGGCGCAACAGCTGTTTAAAGTGCCAGGGTCTAGCTTCTCACAACCACTCATGTTGTGTGCGTTAAATTTTGCACACGAATGGAAGGGACCTACAGATTAATGCCGAATCCGAACGGCGATTTGAGAAGCTTTTTCGTGACAACAATACTCTCGGATGTTTGTCAGACGCTCGCGAGAGGTGGGACCGTGAAAAAAATGTTTGGTATTTTCTGGGATTCGAACTTGGAACCTCATGCGTAGTGATCCGACACACTAACCACTTACGCCACGGCGCCCACGACAGGAATATTTGGGCCTCAATAAACAAACTCTTAAGCCAAGTCGATTTATAATCTAATTTCCGGGATAATGACTAAAGTACAAGAATGGCATGTGTACATAATGAGAACCAGTAGAACCAGAAGTACGGATTTTGATGTTCAGAACTCTTTCACGGGAAAATATGTAAAATACAGACAAAATGTTGTTGTTCGAAATGGTGTTACATAGCGTTTGTTACCTGTACCTCTGCCCCGATACGCATAAAATAATTTGGATATTAATTGTTATACCACCGCATTAGGTACACCACATGCTACTTCAAGATTCATTTGTGCAAGTATTTGCAGCAAAAGTTCATTATCTTACTACAGATGCATAGAAGCAGAACGTACTTCACGACACATTTTTATTAGGGTTTCCCTTTTTTCGAGGAATCATGAGCATTACCTCTAGTCTCCACTGGCAATAATTAATTTCAAGAAATATGTCAAGCAATCGAAATTTCCAATGGAGACCGCAAATGAAATGAATTATTTCAAGAAATTTGCGGTCTCCATTGGAAATTTCAATTTATTGACATATTTCTTGCAATGAATTATTGACAGTGGATACTAGGGGTTAGGAAAATACGTATTCGGCATTGTCACTCTCTTATGCTTCGCATTCTTTCTAGCATCTGCCGGTTGTCGCTATCCGGCGTTGTTCTTCGTCTGCCAAAATGTCTATTGGAGGCCTTTTTTGACACTCCACGTGCTGCATCCATATACCAGCACGGATTTAACGTTGGAGCGGAACAGTCTTAGCTTGGTGTTCAAACTTATTGCATTGCTTCGCCATATTTTGGACAGCATCCCGAAATTGGACTTTGCTTTGTCAATCCTGTTGGTTATATCCAGTTCGGTTCCACCATCGGTCGGACAATACTCCCAAGATAGTAGAAATCCTCTACACTCTTTACCGGTTGTCCAGTAATGCATATTTAAGTTGTTGAGGTGTTACCAAGGCTGATTATTTTAGTTTTTTCCGTATTCATTTTCAGCCCCACGACGCCTGCCTCTCTCTCCACATCTCCTGTCATTTGGTAAAGGTCCATTATTCTGTGAGAGAGTAAGCATACATCGTCATCGGAGGCAAGATGTTTCAGTTGGGTTTTAAGAGTCCATCGGATTCCTCCGTTGTCATCGACAAAGCTGCAAGAAGCACACTGCTAATTACCATTGGAATAGTATTGGTGAAATGCAGTCTTGTCTTACTACACTTTGGTTCTCGAATTCCTCGGACATTCTTCATCTGCGTGGCATTTGGACCCATCGTATGTAGGTTTGATAATACCAATTACTTTATCGGGAATACTTTTCCTGCATAAGGCACTCCAAATAAACTACCGGTTGACATCATCAAACGCCTTCTCAAGCCGAACTGCAGGTTAAGTGGTGATCGATATATTAAACGCACTACTCGATGATGATCCGCAGGGTGTTAATGTGGTCAACACAGGAGAATCCAGAGCTGAAAACTGCTTGTTCGGCATCGAGTAAAAGTTACGTATCATCATTATTTGTATAAAAAACGATGGATTCTTATCTAAAAACTTAATTTTTACAAGTTCATGACTATTTATATCATGTTGATGCTCATGGTAAAAGCCACATTTGGCTGCTATTCAGCCTCCAGAAGTGTACATATGTATGTAGGTATAATGCTTAATGCTTTAAAATGATCCTTATGAGCGCGATACAGACACTATTTCAAATCTAGTATATCCATTTGATCTGGACCCATTCTAATCTGCTCTGACTGCATTTGGTGTGTTTTTTATTAAAATATATTAAAAGGTATTGTTCTGTCCGTTTGTTAAAAGAAGTCTCTGCCAAAAAAAAAACCCCATAGTGCTTATAAAATCATCTATAAGTTGTGTGTAGTTAATAATAATGTTTTTTTTTAAACCAGTGGTTCATTTAAACGATTTGCCAGCCAGCCAAAGCCAGCCGATTTTATACGAACATATCTCTAGGAACCAAGCAACCTTGCAGTGACAGCAACAACAAATAACTAAAAAAAACATTCGTTTTTGCGCCGCCTGAAATTAGGCATCACATCACGTAATTCCCAGCCAGTACCTTTTTGCTGGGGCTAAAATCAAGAGTAGTAGCCAGCCGGTTGTTGTATTTGTTTTATGTGTAAAATTTTACTTTACTAGCAACTACTGGCTGGCTAGGTTTAAAAAAAACACGGCTAATGTGTTCGGTTGTCAGCTCAAGTGGATGAGTATTGTTGGATCCATTCAAGTTTTCTAGTAACTCAACACGTACTCGAAACAAATACTAGAAATCAGCAGGTACAAATTAATAATTCAAAGTTGGGTTTGAAAATCAGCACTGTCAAATAGTGGTTTTTAAATCGTCTACGCGTAGGAGGGTGTCATGGGAAAGTTTGTGTTTGGGGAATGAGCCTATTGAAGTAGTCAAAGAAATTAAGTATCTAGGAGTCTTTATCACGCACAATCTAGACTTGCGTCCTCATGTAAAAGAAAAAACGGTAGCAGCAAAATATTATGTGGAGGAGGTTTTCTTGTAACCAGCGCGTAGATATCACGTCTAAATTCAAAATATTTAATGCTACTACTAACTCTTGTCTTTGATACGGCAACCAGGCCTTCGGATGCCAACATCTTGAAGAGTTTGAACGCGTTCAACGCACTTTTTTTCAAGCACACATTCAAGCTTCCTGTGACAAAGCCCACTAATTACAAAAATCTTAAGACAAATGCAGATTATATCATCAAGATTAGGTAGGAGGGATAACAACCAACAACAATCCTTTAAAGAATGATATGATATAGCAAACAAACACGGCATTAGCTTCGACCTGCCCCAGTTAAATCTTAATGATTGGCAAGATATGTTTTATCATGTTCGAAGATCCGTGGAAGCTTTCACATCAAGGAAACCATCGTACAAAAAATAGAGCGCGACCGGCTCAGTTGGTATTGCTACGTTCAAAGAAGAGATCATTTGAACCCTGTTAAAAAGGCAATATCAATGCACGTTCCAAAGACATCGCGATGTAGGAAAGGCAGGCCTATAAACGCCTGGATCAGACAAATGCGACGACATCGGCATTTCATTGGCCTCAGTAACCGAGTGATCCAAAATCGGCAGGCCTGCCGATATTTTCTGAGGTCAAATAGGCGAACCCCACAGGCGGATCAGTAGAAATGCGGTGAAGTGGAAGGGTTATGATCCCTTGTTTTCGGATCATAGCCTCGCTGATAAAGGGGAAGAAGAAGATATGTTTTATCCCAGCAGTAGCTAAGGTCGACGATTATTTATACCAACATTCTCTGAGCAGAGCCCGGGTGTCAGCAAACAGGCTTATGTATAAGGAACTTTAGCACTGTCTAAGTAGAAGCAAATATTTTTGCAGGGAGTTAACAGCCAGTCAGATAAACTCAGTGTTTAAAATAAGAACGGAGGTCGTAGCTCTCAATTACATCCCTCATAGGCAAAAATCTTCGAGCAATTTGTACCTTCTGCAATAGAAGTAGCATGGGTACACTTTTTAGCAGTGTGCCACATACCACAGGAGATACGCCTATTATACATATTTCTCCAAGAACTATCTCACACTTGAAGAAGCTAAGGGAACTCTAAACGGCTCGTATGGCTGGACTCAGCTCTCATCTTTCTGTAGTCAATGTAAAAGTTTTATAAATTTATAAATGCTAGTAACTGTATATGTTATATTAATGAAGTATTGAAATTAATTAAACCCATTACCTTTATTATTCAATCCACTATCTACTTTCAATTTTCTAATAGAGCTACATATTAATGTAAAGTCAATTCTCGGCAGACAGCAATTTATGCCATGCTAATAATCATTTGTCAAACGCAAATATTATCTCGGAAATAAATACTAGAAATCAGAACCAAATTTGAAAATCCCAGCAAATTCACCTCGACTAGTTCGGACACCGCCCATGGAGTAAGCATGTATTGAAACCTAATTTCACTCGAGTTTCAAACCACTGAACCAAAATTAACTCTTTCCTTCATTTCGAAGTTGCATCGTGCAGTTAGATTAAAAGAGTTAAACGCAGGTTGATATTAAAAATAAAAAAAATATGAAATGCTATTTTCGTTAGCCTTTCGGGAATCTATAAGTTCCAGTTCCAGTTCGCAGATCTAATTCAAAAAAAATATGTTGACGGAATTGATTGGTTGATCATATATTAACAACTAAACTTTCCTAGATGTAAAGTATGTGGTCTCAAACCTTATTGCTTTCTAACCACCACTTCGGGATCCTGTCTCTAGGCCTCACTACTAACATGCATACTAATAAATGGGGTGGCACTTTGCGAGGTTAGTTGATAACTAACAGCAGCAGTTGGGATAGTGAGGCAGCGGAGTATCCAATGAATCACCGAGAATATACGAGTTAAGATTTGAATACATTCTCAATTGAGTAGTGTTTGTTCCCCACAAAAAGCGCAGTTTCTGTTTTTATTTTGCTGCTTATCAATAAGCGCTCGACTGATAGGTCAGTTAAAAAGCTAAGATTACTAATTTCATCTGATGACAATTTGCGATGACAAATACCGATAGATGAACATTCTATTGTTTTGTCTGCTAGAATAAGTGGAATTAGAAAGACTGGCTAAGCAAAAGCCCCTCGTAAATTCTAGAAGTCCTGCGTTGAAGCCAGACAATTCGTAGAACATATTTGTTTACAGTGACATTCCTTAATTTTTTTTTATTCCTCTATTGCATGTACATATGTATATTCGTGTGTAACACCACCAGCATGCAACAGCAGCAGCAGGGTCGGTGAATGATGACACTAATCAAACGGAAATAACAGTGCTCGTGATATACTCCATAGTGTATAATGGTGCGCCGCACTTATAGTAAATGGGGTTGCTGATCGCGACAGCAGCGGCGGGCTGTAAGAGATACAACGCGTACAATAATCATTCAATCCGTTGGATAGCTGCTCAAATATTGGAACAAACATAAACGTGTGTAAATAATAAAAACAAAATTCATTCTGATAAAGATTCTTCCTGTTAAAAGAAGAAAAAAGTGACGTCCGGCAAACGTGAACGGGCGCCCCCATTCACATATTTTTTTTTTTTTTTTGTAATTCCTTGTGAAGATAACGTGAACGCGGGACAGAGTGAGAAAGAAATCTTTGTTTGAATCGAGGAGGAAAAAAATTGGAGGCTTTTTTTTTTCTCACAATTTAAATACAAAACAGCGCGGGCGATGAAGACGACGACGAGTATGCACAGAACAACGTGTATGGAACGAAAAAAAAATGTTCATTCATAAAAATCTCGCTTGGCACGACCAGCCACAAAGAAGTAACTATCGTTTTGGTAGTGTGTAATGTGGACACACATAAAACACCCAAATCCACAATCTTTCAATACACAACACAGAGTGCGCTGCTGCTGATGGTGATTGTGATGCACACAGCGCAGCCAAGAGTAAGGCGTCTTGCTGAATGGCCCTGCACTTCTCACTCTGAGCGCGCTTGTTTGCCTCGGTTCTTCGCTGAGAAAAATACCATCGAAGAGGGCAGCAACTTTTAGCTTGTTGGCAACTTTTTGGAGTGATGAGTAGTAGAATGCTATCTGTGGAATCTATTTCCTCAAGCCCTCCCCTAATCAGCATTATCCGTCCTTTTTTCTTGCCTTTTTCACCCGTTTTCGCTGGTTTTCGCGTAACGTATACAGCGTTGAAAAGTTCAAAATCCCTGCTTCTTTTTTTGTCTTTCTGCATCTCTGTCCTGTGTCCCCCCAGTCAGTATCCCCACTTTGGCTGCTTGCCTGTAGAAATCATTGACTATAGTTGGCGTTTGTATCTTTGCGTTGAGCCGTATTGTGGAGAAACGAGCTATTCTATGTGTGTGTGTGTCTGCATTTGATATTTTATTCCTTCTTCCTCGCCTGGAATTTTATTTTGATTAAATTCCTGGCATACATATTTCTTGGAACTTTGTTGGAGATTCGCTAAATTGTGTGTGTTTGGTGTGTGTGGTGCATCATCGGCTTTATAATCCCGCTTCAGAAGAAATGAAAGCATTTTAAAGTTATGTCTGCCATTTTGTCAATAATGATAATCAGATGGCGCCAATAATTTCCCTTTTTTCGCCCAAATTTCTGCATATGTACTACGTAGAAAAACTTTAACATTTGTAATACATAACATATTTCCATTCCTTTACGCATATCCCTTCCTAATCCTTTAATTTTATTTAACAGTGTATCTACATTTTTAATTGGTAAAATTTACAATAAAAAAGAAAAAAACGTGTTGGTACTACTATATGCCATATGCACTTTCTATCAAAATATCGTAATAAAACTTGAAATTTCTCTTAAGTAGATATTTCATCTACAATTAATTATTGTGAATCATGGGTCATTTGGTAGCAAGAAGTAAGCGCAAAGTGAGAGAAATAAAAAAATCTGCTTGCAGATTAGCGCCACGTTAAGTAAGAGAACAGTAAAACGTACCAATTCGATTACTATTATTATAATTATTTGGTATTTAAAAATAAAACCTAAATGTTATGCACAAAAATATGGTACATGCTTTACATTGGCATTTGCTTTCCAACAGGCATTCCGTAGCCTGATGGTTTCATAAATATTCAGCTCTTGCTCAAATCTTTGTTATTACTGACAACTGCGCTTATTTCTTTTTTTTTTTTAACTAAAGTTGTGTAATTAAACTCGCATTTTGACTCTCTTTCACCTGGGATGAGTGCAATTTTCCAAACTTGCCCCTTTTCTGGGTCGTTGCGACCTTGGGTGGGGTGTTGCCATACAAAATTCCCAATCCAAGTTAAACTTGACTTCTCATAAGACTTGGCTCATGATCTCAACAAGTGGGTCTGACAATTCTGGATGTCCGTCTCTCCGTGGTTATGTACACTCGACTGCAGCCTGAACGACTGGACAGATTCACTTTAAACTTTAAATCTGGCGTCCGCTTGATCACAATATTCGAGGAGGCAAAATCGAAATTGCCATGTTAATCTCAAAATTAACCGTACTTGGGCCGATTTTACAAAAAAAAAGTGGATTTTCTCGAAACGGCTCTAACGATTTTATTCAAATTTTATATTTGAATTAGTTTGGATAGGTACTATCATATAGTGTAGGTTTTTCGCAAAAAAATTTTCTAATCTAATTTTTCAAAAAACTGGTATTTAGCATAGAATGCCATTTCAATATGCAAAAAAAAAAATGGAAATCCAACTTATGAACGTTAAATGTGTACGGAGTTTTCTGCAAAAACCTTGGTTTTTAAGTTCGACAAAATGGCAGCTTAAAGGATAAATAATAAGGAGTAGATACCAACCATTCCAAAAACATAAGCCCGCAAGTGGAGCGGAGATGTTGCAATAATGTCACACCTCCTTGGGTCATCATTTTTGAAAATCGAATATTTCTCTGCTATCTACCAACCGATTCTATACAAAAACAATATTTAAGCTATATTTGACGTTCTCAAACTGCGTAACAAAATTTGTTACATTTAAAAAATCGATTTTCTCGAAATTAGCGCTTACAATTTTCTTCAAATTCATATTTGTGTTTTTTGACCCGTACATACGAGGGCAAGGTGAAAAGTTATCGGCCTGACAATGAAAGACTGCGATTTTCAGTTAATAATGATTTTATTTTTCTCCATAATCTTCCTTGACTTCAACACACTTAGTCCAGCGTTTCTCCAACATCAGTATTCCTTCTCGGAAGTGAGAGTTTGGAAGGCTGTGAAAATTTTCATCTACGGCCCTCTCAACTTTTGCATTGGATGCGAAGCGCTTCCCAGAAATAAATTTCTTCAAGTTTGGAAACAGATGGGAATCTGAGGGGCCAAATCAGGTGAATAGGGGGGGGATGGCCAAGCAAATCGTACCCCAAACCCCGCAGTTTTCCCATCGCCAACGCACACTTGTGTACAGGTGCATTGTCCTGGTGAAAGATGATTTTTTTTTTTTTTCAAGCCAGGCCTCTTCTCGCGAATTGTGGCATCCAGCTGGTCAAGAAGGTTGGAGTAATATTCGCCTGTAATTGTTCTGCCTATCTCAAGGTAATCAATTAACAGGATAGGATCCCTTTCGCATCCCAAAATACACTGGCCATAAACTTTCCGGCAGATGCGATCGACTTCGCTTTCTTTGGCGCTGAACCACCGGCTGCCACCCACTGCTTCGACTGCTGTTTCGTTTCTGGCGTGTAGTGGTGGACCCATGTCTCATCCATGGTGACAAATCGCCGCACAAAATCGGTCGGATCCCCATTGAATCGGTCCAAAGATTGCCGCAAAAATCGTTTGCGCATTTGCTTTTGATCGACATTCAAAAAATGCGGCACCCATCTTGCGCAGAGCTTTCGCATCCCTAAGTTTTTGTGCAAGATGTTTCGCACCCTCTATTCCGATATATACACAGCCTCAGCTATCTCACTCACCTTCGCTCGCCTATCGTCCAACACGATGTCATGCACTTTTTCGATGGTTTCGGGTGTGGTTGCGGTTTTTGGCCGTCCTTCACGTGGGTCATCTTCGAGGGACGTGCGACCACGTTTAAATTCAGCTGCCCACTTTTTAACGGTTGACATAGAAGGAGCAGAGTCCCCGTAAACTTTTGTCAACTTTGGATGAATTTCCTTAGGGGTTAACCCATCCAAAACGAAGAATTTTATGACCGCACGATATTCAAGTTTATCTATTTTAACGAAAAACACCCAAGACGTCTACTGCAAAAATTCGTGTAAACAAACTACTTGAAAGAACAAGTTGAAACTTGTCATACGAACTAATGAGAAGTGCACCCAGGTAGGAAACATAAAGTTTTGCTGATTGGAACGCTATCTCTGCGTCAGGCCGATAACTTTTCACCTTGCCCTCGTAGGTACCCGTATGTTAAAATATGGCGTTTCAGGTTTTTAGGTAAAAATGTTGTATTATATTTAAATTTATTTATTTTTTTAAGTGTATAAATCAGATTTAGATTTATTGGTTATATGTATTTCGATCCTCCTATCCTCTCCTCCTGATTTGTATCAATCACCCTTTCTTATTTGCAGTTCCATCCACTAATTTGCGGACTGCACCTTTGACTGCATTTATTCTTGAAGGAATAAATAGTTTGTAAAAGACGGTATTGTCTCTCAAATTTTTTACTTTCCTCGTTCTTTGGCACACAGGCACCCCTTGAGTAAATTATTCATTCTCAAAAGCCAGTCGAAAACTTGGTCAGAAACGTTTTCAATGGATGATCCAAAGTTTTCAGATGATCTTCCATACCGCTCGGGTATTTCGTATCGATCGTGCGGGTTGTCATTTTAATTTCTTTAATTATCTGTCCTTTCCAAGCGACAAAGAAGGAAATTTTCGAAAACGTCATCTGCTTCAAATTGCTTTTGTAATGTGTTTGAAAACGCTGGTTTCATACTCGTATGTGACTTGGTTCCATGACGATAATTTCAAAGATCAAATGACTATTTGAAGTTACTGAAAACGCCCAAACAATGTCTTGAAGATGTTTTCTTTTTGATCAAAAGTAAAGTGTATTGGAGAATATTCAATCAAAATCACAGCTAAAAGTTGTGTGCAATTAAAAAACCTTCACATGCAAGTCCCAATTCGAGCCTTTTGAAATTGTATGATTTCCTTGCGTCTTATTTCATGCAACTGCCACCTTACATTTCATGAATTTGAAACTCTTAAGTATGCATAAAATTTGATTCTAGTTTAAGTCTCAATTTCAAATGGACAGCAACATTCCTCTAATGCTGCCCCCACTCTCCATATTGGCATAAGAGATACAGATAGAGTTCAATATCCGCTCCTACATCTATGCTATACCCTTGGAACATTGCAAAAATCCTAAAAAAAAAAAAAAAAAAAAGAACTCATCCTCATCGCATAAGCACATTCCGCGCCGGCCGTTCTGCAACATAAAGAGTGTGAGAAGGAAAGTCAACCTGAAACCTATGGCGATAAGTCTATCTACACGTGTACTCCCGATGAATGTAAACCGCGCACAACTGAGCGAGGATATGAGAAGACCCTCTTAATTAAAAAAAGCTAAAAAAAAAAAAAAAAGAAAAACACAAATGTGCTAAAAAATTACTTCCAAGAAAACAAGCCCGTCTGACCGCAGGCACCCGCTTGCTACGCTGTGCTCAATCCTCGAAAAACAACAAACAGACAAAAACGGAAAATGCACGTTCAAGATGTTGCAATGCAAATCAGTACACAAAGTCTCAGCAACAACGCCTGCGACAACCGACCCGACCGACCGACCGACGTTGTATCGTTGTCCTCTTTTTCGTAGGAATGCAACGCGCATGCGGGCGGGCTATAAACTGGCTGATTGCTTACCTAGGGACTTTCATTTGGGTGCATGTACACGGCATAGTATACATACACTAGCGCACTTACCGAGACAGTGAACTGATCAATATGATCATCGTTTGATGTCGACAAACAACGATCATCACAGACTGCGAGAAGTGCTCCTTTCAGTCCGAGAATAGGAAGTCTCTGTACAGTGCATGAAGAGAAGTTGGAGCAGTAAGGACGGCGAGGGGGTCTGTCTTCCCGATACCCTCGGAATGTCTGCAAATATAGTAATGTTACATGTGTCTGTCGTTTTATGCTTGCGTTGCACTCACTGGAGCTTCATTCTTAACTGCATTCCATTGAGGTTGTGTGTGAAGTTTGTTTTGCAATATTGGGCGCACACACTGCTTGGGTGTCGTGTCGTGATCGCAAAAAAATATGTGTAAGTATATGCCTAGATATAGGGCTGTGCGCTTCTAGTTTGTCAACAACATACAGTAATGGAATTTTATCTCGATCCACTAGATTTTTTTTTTTTGTATAATGTACATACGAGTATGTATATGTACTTGCACTTGCATTTATTTCTTCGCTATAAATTGGGTGCCCTACTTTTATACCTCAGACAACTTCAAAAACTTCAAAAAACTAAAAAAAAAGTTGTAAAATACAATCTATGCGTACAGTGGAGTCCACATATAATAAAAATCCAAAAACTATAAACTCGCTTAGGTATAACACCATTTTTCACGTGATGACCAGTAATTTCTCAAAGCTACGATTTCACTATATGACACAGTGGCAAACGTTTGACCAGAAAAATATGCCACAAATTCTGTTTGACACTTTGCATCCAAATGCTATATGAGTACATATTACACTGTTTGATACATTTTTCGAAAGTTTCGAGCTTTCATTTGGTGGCAAACGGGTCAAGCACTCTAATGTCAAACGATTTGACAAAATGTTTCGAGCTATATTACATTATTTGTCATACAAAAATTTGACATTGTCTGGAAAGTATTTGTCAGCTTATTTTACAAATCAATTCTTACGAGAAGTAACACCCTTACCACACTTTTTGCTTTCAATTGCGAAAGCTTACACTGCCAATATTCCGGAGCTCCGATTCCAACTCATCCATTCAGTAAAACACCTTTAACCTATTTTCCTGTTGGTTTAATTTTCCTCTCCTGCCTATCATCGTTTACCCATTTGACACTTTCATTTTTCATAAAATATTAAACGGTCACACGATGTCAAATCGTTTGACCCGACTGCTAAGTACACGTACAGAAAATTCCGCGATTACACACTTTGACACAATACGCAAACGAAAAGTGTCAAACGTTTGTAATACTGTGGAATCGTAGCTTTGCAGGCGAAAATAACTTCTGGTGGTGCTTAATTTATTGGTTAAAACTTTTTGGGGATTTCCCCTAGTTAAGAGGGTTCATACAAATTCAACAGGAAAATAAGGATGATAACGTATCTCCTAAAAGTAAAGTGATAGTGTAGGTTCGTAGGTTTTTTTTTTTTATTTCTATTTTAAAGTACCTAATAAAAGCACTTGAATTGATTCGATAAATTCAGCGTTAATATAAAAATAATATCCGGTTATTTAGATATATAAGAAAAATGCTGGATGAAAATTTATCCAAAATAAAAAAGAAGTACGATGCAGTCAGAGTCAAAGAATGTACCGATCCTTATTACGACAAGAAAATATTACGTTCATACTTTTGTGTTTTAGTGTTTTGAAGGATAACTAACGTCTTGTAATCCTTTCGAATAAAATGACAGAAACTAAGCATCAAAGATTTCAACATAATAATTCACAATACTTACTTACTTAGGTGGCGTTACAGTTCGGGGTGAACCTGGGCCTCAACCAACAAGCCTCTCCATTTAGCTCGGTCTTTAGCTAATTGCCTCCAGTTGCGCACTCCAAATTGGTCGAGGTCCCCTTGAACTTGTGCGCGCCACCTACGGCGATGATTCCCTCTACTGCGTCGTCCCTCGGGATTAGATTCGAAGACTCTGCGGGCCGGAGCGTTGGTGTCCATTCGCTCTACATGTCCTAGCCATCTCAGACGTCCAATACGCAGTTTTTTGACTAGGTCGATGTCGCTGTACAGCTCGTATTCGTTCGTCATTGAATCTTCTCCTCCAAAACCCGTCAACGCAAACGGGACCGAAAATCTTACGAAGAATGTAATAATTCACAATGTTTAATAATATTTATACGTTTTGTTAAAGCTCCAGCACCCAACCAATGAAAATAATCATGTATGTACTCATATACCATATACCTATAAAAAGGTATCAAAACTTAAAATGCTGGTTCCTCAAAAACATTTAAACTTTCCTTCAAACATTTTAGAATTAAGTTTTCTGGTTGATGAAACCTAATTCCTGTTTAGGTGTTTCATGCGCCTTTGAGCTATACCCTTGGATACGCATAGAATATATGTATGTGACATTTTCTGCGAAGCATGGGTTATTGTAGACACGCAGTGTCGTAGCTAGATCCATAAGCGCTCAGGGCAAGATTCGCATTTTGCACCCCAAAAAAATTCCCGGACGTATTTTGTAGGAAAGAAAAAAATACAAACATTTTAGAAACTTAGAAACTTATTTAACCAATAAAAATAACAATATTGAAATGCGGCATTATGTTAAAAATGTACTTTTCTGGCTTTTTCTGAAGCTGCTTTGTTAATCACATCGTCTAAATCAATTTTATCTGCAATGTCGTACTCAAGCGATAGTATAGCGAGATTGTTTAAACGCTTCTAAACAATCTGCGATCGCAAATAGTTTTTTATTAATTTTATTTTTGCTAAAAGATCTTTCACAGCTAGCAGAAGTCACATGTAGCGTCAATTCTAGGCGAAGAACTATCCATATATTGAGATAATTGGTCACTGAACCATATTTTTCATGGGAATTCAGAAGAGCAATGTAATCTATTTTTTTTAATCAAGCAATAATGGTTCTGTTTGGTGTTTCAATCTTAAAACTTAACTCATTGGCATTCCAATCTTTTAGTTCTTCAGTGGAGGTTGCCTGTAACGAAAGTCCTGTTAGGAAACCAAAATAGAAGTTATACGAGTAGCAATTAACAGCCATCAGAGCCCAGAGAAATGCATTCAAAGTTTCAAAGTTTCTCCAACGACTGCACAAAACAAAGGTTTCTTGTAAAAAAAGGGCCTGGTGGTACAAGGGACCGCATCGAGCCTGAATGCTCTTTCGGGGATTATATTCCCTTTTTATATTGTACAATAAACCTTTTTTAACATTCTATTTGCAGAGTAGAATAGAAAGCTCCTTTGATCACTTGGCATTTTGATAAAACTTAAAAAATTAGAAGACATATTTTTTTATGCGTGAGCTTGTGAAAAGTGCGCCCAGTGTATCTAAATATGGATATAGGTATCACTGCTCTTAAAGTAATCGGCTCTTTCCTTCCTTTGAAGATGCGCGTTCGTGTTGTTGTTGGTGCGATTAGCTTCTGGAGCCAGGCACCGTCAACAAATATCGTTCTTTGGATATTTTTCATCTCCCGCTTTTGTTTCTGTCTTCTTTTTATATTTTTTTATATATTTTTCTTGACTCTTTGAATTTTGTTTTGATCATTTCTCGAGGATTGCATCTTGAAGTCTTCGGTGTCTGCGTGTGTTGGGTGTATGCTTTCACACAGACTGATTCGCCTTGGTAGGCATTTTTATGCCGCCTCCAACCCGCCGCACCCGGTATGTTGCTGATCCTGTTGGTCGTTGTTTTGCGGTGCAGTGTGTACATAGTAAAGAAGGCCAATGGCAGAATCATCAAAACAACAACATTAACTTGTGTAGGCAGTGGCGGCGGTGGACGGGATAAAGAAACGCATCCAAAACCAAAACAACTCCAACGACGACGACCGGTGAATTCCATTAGCATTATGGCCTTTGAGAAAGGAAATTGTAACGTCTTTCTAGTTGGTCATAACAAAATAGCATAACTGCATGCATGCCACTTGGAGGCGACCATAGACGACGACGACAACGACAATAGCGGCGGTGGCGGCGGCGGCGGCGGTGGCGGTGGCGGTGCGCGGTTGAAGCAAAACAAGAATCGTGCTGAAGAAGAAGATCCCCAGAAATAAGAGGAAGAAGCGTCGAGTGTGACGCGGTATTGCGCTGAGCGTTGGGGTATGATTTTTAGTTTGGGCGCTGAGTACTGTGTGCTCTTGGGAAAGAATTTTGCCTGATAGTCGGACGCACAAGGATGTTTGTTGTTTTCGAAATGAGGGTTCAACGGCGCGACGTTGAACTTTTTTTTTTTTCTTCTTTTTTTTCAGTTTTTCTGTTTTGTTTTGGTTGATGTTGTTGTTTCTTGATTGTTGGTGGAGCGCTTAACATATACAAGTGGCCGCGACAAGGCGAAAGGACATTGACTTCTACGAAGGGAAATTTTACTATTTTCTTTAATTAAGCGGGGTAAACCCACAGTTGGCAGTTTGGTATTAAAGTAAAACCTCTCTTGAACGGACACCAATGGAACTGAGGAATTTGTCCGTTCAAGCAATATGCCTGCCGGTTTACTCAACTTAATGATAGATGCTTACTTTTAGTCATAGTAATGCGTTATGCGAAGATCCAATTGTCATCCAAAGAAAAAGAAAACCGACTTGGTGGGTACCTACCTACATAATTTCTGTGTTGCTTCCAAACTTGAAAAAAAAAAAACCACCGAATGGTTTTTGGGATCCTATTTTGTACCAGCTCGTAAACCAGTGAACCGGATATCTACCTCTACCACCTACTTAAATCCTTGAATACCTCGAGGGGCATAGGGCGTCAACAATGCCTGCGCGCCATCTTGTTCGGAGTTCTGCAACGCGTTTGAGCTGCCTCCAACTCATTCCCAAAGAACTTGATTCGTCCTCGACTGTACTGCGCCACGTTTGCCTAGGGCGTCCCGCTGTTCTGCCTGCCTGGGTAACCGGATTCCACTGCATGGCGTATTTCGCAATGGAGTTTTCTTCGCGCCGTAGGGTGTGTTTGATCCACTGCCGCTTTCTCCTCAGTGGTCAGGGCTTTTGTTTTGGCTGTGTTTATTTTAAGCCCCACTTTATTTCCCCTCCGCTTCTAGATTTTGGGCCATCAAATAAAGGTCCATTATCCGATGTAAAAGAATGCAAATATCGTCGGTGTATTCGAGGTGCTAAAGATAAATTGTCATAGTCCATCGAATTCCATTGTTACCTTCCGTCAATGGTGCACGGAGCACATCGCTGATGACCACCAAGAACAAAAGCGGTGACAGTATGCACCCCTGACCTCTACCCCTCTCTGTAATAATCTGTTGAAGACATCTTTTCTTTAAAGTGGGCCAGTAATACAAGGAGCAGCTACCTTGAATTTAATTGATTCTGTTACCCATTTGTTCGATTCAATTTGCCAGAGCATTTTTCTGTTAACAAAGTCTCTGGTGATTTGTTTAAAAGAATAAAACTTTCTATTTTTCTGTGAAACCTCAAACATGTTTGTGTAACAAAAGTTTTGGTAGAACATAGAAGCTGATGGCTCGTAGGGCGTCAAAATGTTTTGTTTCCTTGGATTATTTTGTTGATTTCTGCCAAATATTTATTTTGGTATTGCCTTATCTATTGTAGTATGTCAGGTAGCATATAATTATAGGAACAGAATTATGGAAGAAAACTTTTAATTTTAATCAAAGTAATAAATAGACATGTTAATAATAATTTATAGTCACAATTGACAATTATGTAGTCAAATTATTCAATTGCCAATCCGCGGCAGACGGCGAAGCCATTGCTTAAATTGTACTATTTTTATTGTAATTTGGAAAATGAATTGTACCTTTAACTAACTAACTAACTAACCTTGTCTATTGTAGTAAAGACATTAGTATCTTACTCGTTTTCAATCAACCAAATGTAGAAGAAGCGGAATTTTCATCTTGGTATGCTATAGAGTAGGTATAGGCTCCTAATACGAACATCAATTATTGATAAAACTGATTTTGGTATTGTGAAATACAATAAATTATATCGAGGGCAAACATCTGAATTTGAAATCGAAACGCAAAGGAAATTCTCTCCTTTGGTAATAGTTTTACAATGAATCAAAAATCGCAATCATAATCTGCTCTCTCCAACCCCTGACTATTTAATTCTGTTCCTTATGGCTTGTTATTGAGCATAAAAAATATTTGTTAGGCCTTATGGTTGAAACAGATGTGCAGTAAATTTTTGACATTTCATCGCATTAGTTTGCTGTCATTCTCACTTACATAAAACGCCGAATCACAAAAATTGTACCAAATTGTACTATTTTGCTGTTCTACTACTGAAGGTTTGCATCGAAATTAGAAAAAGACCCGTCTTGTAGCAATGGATTGCCGTGCAGCAAACACATGTGTCCTACATTAAAGCCATGTTCTCTAATTTTGCTGCCTTAATATTATTACTAGAAATTAAAAGAAACTTTTTTTTTAGCATCACTTTCTCTATGATCCGCCTATCCGATATATAGGTTCACACCTAGGGTTCTCGCGAGCGTCTGACAAACATCCGAGAGTATTGTTGTCACGAAAAAGCTTCTCAAATCGCCGTTAGGACTCGGCATTAAACTGTAGGTCCCTTCCATTCGTGTGAAAAATATGACGCACACAACATGAGTGGTTGCGAGAAGCTAGGCCCTGGCACTTTAAAGAGCTGTTGTGCCAAATATATGTATATACCTAGGGTTATTTGGGGGCCGTTACAGGTTTCTGTAAATGTGTACCTACTTAAAAAAAATCACGCTTTTAGAAAATTCTTTGAAACGTTTAGTGCTTTGAAAATTTAATTTCGAGCTTAGTACCATAAGTGTAAGAAGTTTACTGTTTCTAGATTATTCAGGATGTATACCAGGAGACAAATTTCCTTTCGCTAATATTTGATTTCTTAATCCGGCTTGCATTCGCCTAAAAGTATGCCTCAGTTGGTACATTTAATACGAATTACTTTCATTTTATTGAATTGCCGTGTTTTTTTTAAACCTAGCCAGCCAGTCGTTCATTTAAACGATTTGCCAGCCAGCCAAATCCAGCCGACTTTATACGAACATATCTCTAGGAACCAAGCAACCTCGCAGCGACAGCAACAACAAATAACTAAAAAACATTCGTTTTTGCGTCGCCTGAAATTAGGCATCACGAAATTCCCAGCCAGTCTCTTTGCTGAGGATAAAATCAAGAGTAGTAGCCAGCCGGTTGTTGTATTTGTTTCATGCGTAAAATTTTACTTTACTAGCAACTACTGGCTGGTTAGGTTTAAAAAAAAAACACGGCTAATGTATATTTAAGTAGGCATGTATTTTTTTTAAATTTAATTTTATACAGTGGGGGTTTTGCCCGTTAAAAATATATCTGTTATATAATTGATTCAAAACTTAAAAGTGTTAAGATAATTAATAAACAATTCATACAGCATTCATGATTCTTCGTCTTATAAATTCAGTTGTAGTACATTTGCTTATTTGGATGCCCCCTCAATGAAGACCTTCGACTAACGAGTACATATTTAAAGCTAAGGCAAAAACCGTTCTACCGCAAAGAACGGTTGAACATTTCAAAGATTGAAAAATGTTCCAAGGTTTTCTATAGCAGACTGTTGCTTTTTTTTTTTTTTGCATAGCGCATCTAAGTGGCAACCCAAGAAAACACGCCAAATAAATTTATGCGACGTCTTTCAGAATTCAATTCACGTTCATTAAAGCGAACCTTACGTCAATAGATTGCGGCGGTAACATTGGTCTTTAAAAAGAAAGGTACGTCTACCAAAAACTCGATTCGCTTCCGTGGAATGTGAGTCACAAAATAATAAATTCCAATAAATTCCAATAAATTAAAACCTGTTAACGGTAGCACAACCTTGAAATATTGCATGATGACCAAAAGCAAATAAATGCAATTACCATGGATATTAATAAAAGGGAAACACTATTGCGCGCCTACCTTCGAAACGAGGTACTGTAGAAAGTTATGTCTTGATGGAGAAAATTAATCTTTGCTCTGCGCATCATTCGTCGTTGTTACATTCCCCCAATTGCAATACAAACTAATGTTAACGTGCCATAATCCAATGCAAAGACTACACATACAATTCAGTGTGAAATACAATCATTTCATGGCTCTGTGTAAATTCGAGGAAATGGCGCTAATTTCATTAGTGTTGTCGACGTTATTGCTGTGCACTCCTTCTTTTGCACCATAATCTTTCATTAGCCTTGTTTAGCGCGAAATTAGTAATAATATTTGCTACTGCTACTGCTGCTCGTTGTCGTTGTCTTTGTCGTCTGTCCGACTGGTCCAACTCTCAAAGTGCAAGGAAATTAATTAAATTCTCTTAATTTACATATTACTTTCATTCAGTCCAAACGAATGGGCAAACTGGTATACGAAACTAACGTCATTTTCAAGAAATGATCGATTGATTTGTCGTCATTATAATATGTATATCGCCTTTGTTTACCTTTGTGTACTATTCATGGACTGGTAAAACTGAAACTTAAAAACTAGTTCAGATGCTATTTTTAATACATACATTTCAAATTAATTTAATTAATCAACTTTTTTTTTAACTAAAAGACTTTTTTGCTTAGATTTCTGGAGACATCATTTTAAAACCCTTCTTGTTTTAAAAAATCAGATGGTACCCTTTCATCGTTTTTAAAGCTAATAGAACCTTTACCTTATGCAAGCAAGCTGGATTCAACGTTTTTAGTGATCATTATCATCTGCATTTGCATTATTAAATCAAGATACGCTAAAAATAAGTACTGTGTGATCTTTACTACTTAAGTGGCCATAGTTGTGACAGAATTATTTAGCTTTTGGCCTAGTTTCTGATCTGAGCACAACTTTTTTTTAATTTTTAATTCAATTTCAATTCAATCATCTTCTTCAAACAATAAAAAAAATTGTAAACCAGATTGACAGGGGATCGTTTTGTGGAGAAGCTTTCACTTGGCTTTGCATAATTCTCACCAAAACGCACCTATAGTTGTCAGCCTTGTCCGCCAGTGGTTCGCAAATCTTGAAAAGTGTCTCCTGTCGAAACCTTGACAATTACTGCCAATTAGCTAACAAGAGCTCCATCGCGCAATGTTATTGTATTCTGAAACCTAGAGAAAAGAAGAAATAACCAATGATGACCAGAGCCCAATGATCGAAAGTTGGGACAAAACGTATGGGTGGACGTTTTAAATGCAAATGGTCAAAAAAGCAATATCAATGAACGTTCCAAAGATATCGCGAAAGAAATGCCTAAAAGCCTAAAAACCCCTGTATCACTCAAATGTAACTACACCAGCATTTGGTTTGCCTCGGGAAGCCTGCCGATATTTTCTGAGGTCAAACAGTCGCATGGTTATGATCCCTTGAGTTCAGATTATAATCTCACCGGAATAGGAAGAAGAAGAAGCTAACCTTGTTGGGAATAAACATAAATTAAAAAAAAGAAAAAAAAGAAAAACAATCAATGTTACCAACGACAAACATATGGGGACTATAACTTATGTGCTACATTTCTTGGGACAAAATGCTTGAAAACTGTCTTGACTGTCGCACGTAATGTGGGAGGAATGGTTACCTTATACTAACATGCCCTCTAACCAGTTAAGCTCTTTCTGACAATGCTTTACCGCTTAGGACGATGTGGTCCACGATGCTGGTTACATGACAGTCCTCCCTTTCGAATTGTAGCGTGGATGTGTACAGAATATGTTCGGCTGTTTCTTAGTCTTTAAAGCCAAGTCTGCATGTGTTTTGAGGAGGTCTTTTCTCTAACTTGTTTATAGTCTATGAGAAATTTGTCAGAAAACTTAGGTCTTGGTTCCTATATTTATCTGAGAAATGCAAACATTTCTTAAGAACTAGCATCTATACTCATCCCCATTTTGCGAAATTTACTTGCAGGGATTTTGAGGACATGGAAAGATCAGCCTCAAAACTGTTGAAGGTGTCTAGCCCATAGCACTTTTGATGCGAACACAAGCGTGTGTATGTATTTTTCGCGTTGGTTTTTGGCAGATAAATTAATTTTTATCTTGCCCATGTCTATACCCAAAATGTTGATGTCTATTTGTTTTGTGTTCAAGAAGTTTGTCCACGTGAGTAGTCCTGCTATAGTGAAAAAAATAGGCTACAACAAAGCGGAAAGTATTTTGTATGAAAAAAAAATCAAAAAATCACAATTTATTGTATGTATTTTTCGGATTTTTTCCAACAAAGGGGGCAGCATATGATTTTTTGTTTTGCATCTGAATCAAAGGATTGGGGATTGGAAGTGTTCTCCCTGATGTAAGAAATAATTATTATTTTGCTCGTGCTTAGGCGTAGCCCTCTGGTAAGGCTGCGTTTAAGGCACTTAGAATATCACCTAAGCCCGTGTTCTTCTTGTCGCTTGATTCCGACATTCATAACAAATTCGATAAGACGAAATTATAGTCGCAGGCGATATTAAGCTGTCGCTGCGTTCAGTAAAGAAATATAAACTATCCTAAAATATATTTCACTGTTGTAACGCACGTGGTATATTTTCCCCTTTTCTATGTTCATTTCGCTAGATGCCAAAGTGTGTAGCTTTCTTTAAATGTAGTTTTTATAAAAGAAAAAAAAGGTCGCATTTTAGAAAACGCTTTTCGAAAACCTAACTATACCGCACTCTCATAAAGTATCAAGTAGTAAAAACTTCCGTATTTTCGAATAAAAAAAAATTCAAAATTTAAACTTACACAACGGCACACACTTACACACACAAAAGGCATTAAAAAAAAAAAAAAATCAGATGCAATAAAAACATGTTACTTGTTATGTTTTTTATTTTGTTATCCTTTTGTTTTTCTTGTTGTTCACAGTGTTTCATCAAAAATTTTGATTAGCGGCATTCCGCTGCAAACACGTTTCGAAGACATCGAACCACTTCTAAAGCCATACGGCACCGTCAAACAGTGCGAGGCTGTATCTAGTAAGGATCCAAATACTCAGACTGTACATATAACGTTTGAGAATCCTGATCAGGCACAAAGGTATCGTTTTTTTTTAAACAAAATAAAGAAATACATACTTATATGCATTATAGCAGGAGAAAGAATTGGGCAAAACACTTGAAAAAAAAAAATTAATCTATTCAAAATTTTATACAATTTTCGAATCGAATATAAAAAAAAATTTAAAACAAAATTTTCGAACACAATACACATATACAGCTGCTTATTATGAATGACCCCCCTTATCGAAATATATTGACTAACTTGACTTACTTTTTTTTTGTATAATTTCAGAGCTGCCGGCGGTCTTAACGGTGTCGAATTCGAAGGCAATAAGCTGCACGCCGAACAGCTAGACAAAAATCAACGCCGCACCGCACGTAGCGCACGCAATCAATACGCAGGAATGCCAGGTCCAGGTCGACAAGCTGATTTTCCACTACGCATATTGGTTCAAAGTGAAATGGTAGGTGCCATTATTGGTCGTCAGGGTAGCACGATCCGAACGATTACTCAACAGAGCAGAGCTCGTGTTGATGTTCATCGGAAGGAGAATGTTGGTAGTGTAGAGAAAGCAATTACTATTTATGGAAATCCGGAAAATTGCACAAATGCTTGCAAACGAATTCTTGAGGTTATGCAACAGGAGGCTATTTCCACAAATAAGGGGTAAGTAGTTAAAAACTTACACATTATACTCTCCCATTTGTCTATATGTATATTTGTTTTTAATTTTATAGTGAAATCTGCCTCAAAATCCTAGCGCACAATAATTTAATTGGTCGCATTATTGGCAAAAACGGCAACACTATCAAACGAATAATGCAAGAAACTGATACAAAAATTACCGTCAGCTCAATCAATGATATAAGTAGCTATAATTTAGAACGTATCATAACTGTGAAAGGTCAAATTGAGAATATGTCCCGTGCCGAAAGTCAAATAAGCTCGAAACTACGGCAAAGCTATGAGAATGATCTACAAGCGATGGCGCCACAAAGTGTTATGTTCCCTGGACTACATCCGATGGCGATGATGTCCACACCGGGCAATGGTATGGTATTCAATCCAAGTATGCCGTATACCTCATGTCCGGCATTTCCAATGGCTAAGACACCAGCGGCCGTGGTGCCGCCCGTCTTCCCAAATGATCAACAAGAGACCACCTACCTTTATATACCGAATAATGCGGTCGGTGCTATTATTGGAACCAAAGGTTCACACATTCGTAATATTATGAGATTTTCGGGTGCGTCTGTGAAAATTGCACCGCTGGAGAGTGATAAACCAGTGGAACAACAGACCGAACGTAAGGTAACAATAGTCGGTACACCGGAGGGGCAATGGAAAGCACAGTATATGATTTTTGAGAAAATGCGAGAAGAGGGCTTTATGTGCGGTACCGATGACGTACGATTGACGGTAGAAATTTTGGTAGCTAGTTCGCAGGTAAGTTTTGATTATTTGTTATTTGATATTTACAGTTAAAATGGTGTGTTGAGCAAAAGGATATGTATACCTACAGCTGAGAGCGTCTTGTATTCTCAATAGTTCTCTTACGGTGTTTTGGCAAAAAATGTTGCAGTTAGCTCAATAGCTTCTTCCCTAAAGCTCGTTTGACACATATCCGGGATCAGATGAATCGGATATCTATTTCGAAATATTGCTAGATATTTGACCTTTGCCAGAAATACGGTACAATGTCGGAAGTAATAGACTTCACACGTATCCGATGGCGGTCACGGGGATGGTGGATATTCTTTAAGAGGTGTGTAGAATTCAATGAAGGCGTTCACACGATTCCGTCATCGCATATACGATAACAACGCTAGATAAATCTCTGTGCAGCAATTGATATATTGCTTGCTTATTGTCTGTCTATATGTACGAGTAGGTACATATCTGTGACCACAATGTAAAACCGCCTAAGTCGATTTTCACAGATTCTCAGAAAACGAGTTTAAAGTTTTCGTTTTTCCCGAAAACGTATGGGAATTTGAAATTTTGGTCTTCTTCTTTTCGCTAACTCGGTAACGATAACAAGTAATAAGGTACAATTTTGGTAGCATAAACTTCGAATAGTAGAGTATCTTCTGGCTTCCTTAACTCAATTTTGTCCTTACTCGACTTAGGCGGTTTTAACTTGTGGTCACAGATATGTCATGAGTGATCGAATGTTGGGGCAAAACCTTTTCTCCTATAAAGATTTAGCAGCCGTATGTAAATAGACACATTTATGCTATTATATCCAAGACTGTCTATTTCGAACTCTTATATCCGTCATCCAATAACGAATGTAAAATAAATATAACGTGTATCCGACATTTAAGTACTATACATTCGATGGTATAAATGTGTGAACGCTCTAATTGGGTTCTGTCTTTTCAAGTAGGCGTCGTATATCCAATGACGGATATGTAAAGAAAAATGTGCCTACTTCTAGGGTGTAGCTGGGGAATGCGTCGAATGCTATAATCTTAAAATATTTTCTCTTAATTCTCCACTCGCGTCAGATTAGAGAGCCGAATTAAACCCAAAATCTAAAAACCGCTTTTGTCGACTAAGTCTACACATCCAACTATGATGTGCTCAAATAAAAAAAGCTAAGAAATTTTAATGAATTTAGTAAAAATAATCATAATTTTGAAGAAAAAGTTTCAACTCTGATATTTTTTTCTAATAAATCGGGAATATGGGCTTTTTTGCGGACCTAATCCGCCATTTTTCCATCACTGAGTTGGAATACTTACCTAATATTCCCAGAGCCAACAATTTGAAAATTGGTTAAAATTTTATGTCGAATACAATATCAAACCAAAATCCTTTTGACATGCACACCACTTTGTATTCAAAGAAATACATATGTACATGTTTATATAAGAAATGTATATGTAATATGTTCTTTTTTTTTCTGTTTAATCAGGTTGGAAGGATAATTGGCAAAGGCGGACAAAATGTTCGTGAATTGCAGCGAGTGACAGGTAGTATTATTAAGCTTCCAGAACATAATGTTACACCAGTAACAGGTGAAGAGGAAACAACCGTTCATATTATTGGGCCGTTCTTTAGTGTACAGGTAAGTGTGTTTTGTTCTCTCATATACTTACGTATTTCTTCTATTTACTATTCATCTATAATTGAATTTATGAAAAAAATATACTTTATAAACCTACACTTTGTGTTTCATTTTTACGTTACTCGTTTGTGGGAATTTTAACTAATTAAATACTTAAATAATTCTGTCGAATGCTGTAGATAAATTAACCGCTATTCCCATTGCCGTTTTTCTATTATCTATGATTGTCGTTTTATTAGTCGTACGGCTTCTGGATGGTAATTCATTCGCTGGAACAACTTTGCAATAGAAACATAATCGAAGAAGAATTATATTTGCTGCTGAACGCGAATAGTAACACGAAAATCTTCGGAAAAGACAGACGACAATAGAAATTGAGGTTATATAACGAAAGGGAATATAAATAGAAATGCATCTCCACGATCCAGAGAGGGTCGGGTCAGATGTGTACATTTACATACGTATGCCGTCTCCAATTGAATGGATCATGGGTTTTTAACTGAAAAAAAAAACTTTATTAGGCCGATAGAAATACATATGTACTTAGGTGTTTCTTTATCTTGAGAGTAACGAAGTTTAACACCCCTATTATGGTGAGCGAATCGAACGTTCGACTCAAGTCGAACCTCCCGGCGAATTACTTCTGTCGCTTTATACGCTTCGCAGTTGACATTTAATTGTTATTTCTTTATCCGAATGAAAATGTTTGCTAACAGCAATACCACGACAGAAGCAATCCGCTGACAGTTCGATTCGCTAACCATAATAGGGGTGTAATATTGGGCGGCAGTATAAATTATATGTACTTTTTCCGGGCAAAATTTAGTGTAAAGCTTTTTTTAAGATGTAGAATTGGCTGAATTGCATTAGGGAGCCATGGTGTGTGGCAAGGCCAATATTTTCAGAACCATTGGGCATATTTTACTCTACGCGTTTTGATGTCTTCTAGATGAGTCTCTCAACAGTGATTATGTTTAAAAATAACTAACTCCAACCTGGGCACGATGCGTTGTGATTCACCACTGAAATCTATTGATCCTAGAGATTAGATTTTGAAACTAGTATTGGTTTCGTACACATTTGTGATCTCGAGATTTTATTCAATATTATGTAAGTTTAACTGGTCGGTCTGTTGATATGTTGGACAGAAATGGCTAGAGTTACGTACATACAATTGTGAACATTTTTACTGCGAATGTACCTACGTATAATATTTTACACTTAATGCTATAAACAGCATTCATATTAAGTTCTCATATTACCATTTTCGATTGTGAAACTAGACTTATGGAGATGTCATTCGTCTACAGACCAAGTATTTTTTGTATCCTTCATACAAATCCAATAATTTGAATGTTTCCATCTTCGTCTAAATAATTTCTGCAGAAAATACTTACGTGGGTAACATATTTGAAAAAATAAGAATACAAGTGTACCAAGGGTCTGGAACTTATGTTTCATTTATTTGAACTTTTATAGCATTTAATTGCTCTATTACCTAGTTTTATTAGCGTCCTTCGATTCTCTTCTATCATACACAGAATTGGCCTTTGACATTTTCTAACCCTGAGTTAACCTGTTGAAAGAAAAGATACCACCGCCATTACTATAAAGAATATGGAAATCCATTCACATTCAGTTTTCCAGGCGGCCTGATGAATGCAGAAGACAACCTGATTCGATTCTTTGTTGCCCTCTAGAAAACAATGTGAATGGATGGCAGAAGAAATTATTGCATCATTTCAATTACAGAAAAAACATGTGAATTACAGTCTCTCACGATCTATTTTAAACGTCGTTTCTTGCTGCAATTTGGACATGTACTGCAGGAAAAACAAAAAATCCCAGAGTTCCAGACAAGGCTTAACCCAACCATTGAACCATTGTCATATCTTTGAAATGTTGAAACGGATTACGCCTTTCTGGCTGTCTAGGAAAGAAGCTCTAAGAACCGACTTTTAAAATATATCGTGATCAACAACTGATGTCCTGCTGCTGAGTGAATAGTTCTTGAAATTAAAAGTTATGCAATAATTTTGTTCAGAAATTTCTCTTCTCTGTTATAAAAAAAATAATTTGTTCAATAATTTTTATATACCTAAATAAATTTTTTTATTTTAAAATTAAGTGTATTTTAAACTGTGACTTCCTTAAATTTATATACTTACATCATCACTTTGTAACATACTTACAATATTTTTCTCTTATTGTAGTCTGCTCAACGAAGAATCCGAGCGATGATGATGTCAACAAATCCACCTCCAGTGACTAAAAAACAAAAAGCTGCCAAAGAGCAATCATCATCAACAAGCGGGACCCAATCACAGCCCCAACAGCCCCCACAACAGCAACAACAACTCCAGCAGCAGCAGCCCACTCCAACTCAACAACAACATCAGCAATCGTCAAGTTCGAGTCAATAAAGTAAATTGAAAGTGTTTTAATTTCCTTTTTTTTTTCTATTTTATTATTTTTTTTTTTTTTTTTCATAAATAAGTAATTAAAACATTCGCAAAAAAAAATCAAGAGATAATTACTAAATTTAGGAATTAACTCAAATATATTTAAAAAAAAAAGTAAAAAAAAAAAACAACCACTTCAAAATTTACCCCACCCAGGAAAACAAAAAAAAGAAAAAAAAAAAACATATTTTTTTTATTAGTCTGCAAAATGAAGTAAATAATTTAAACATTGCTTCCTTAAAACTTTTTTTTTTTATTCAACCAAAAGTATAAAAAATAGTAATTTTACTCGTTATTAATTTGCAGTTTATCCACTGTAGACTAAACATACGAAAACAAAAAATAAAAAATAAATAAATGGTATTTTAGAATGTCCCGAAAGAAAGTAAAATTTTGTTATATTAAATTACAAGTGGATGTCGTCAGAAAAAAAAAAAAGAAACCCTTAAAGTAAAAAAAAAATAAAAACTTAATAAAATCTGGAAACACCGAAAAAAAAACTTAATCTGAATTGAAGTAAATGAATATAATATAATAAAAGTAAATGGTGTAATAAATTTATATATGATATAAAAAAGATCTTTCTAATATAAAGAGAAATGAATTGCCTTTGAAACGGTGCTGAAATGTTAATGATAATTTAATTAATTAAAATAATTCATTGTACTACTTACTACTATTGCTAAATGTTATATAATTGATTCTTTTTTTTTAAACGCACACCCATTGTTAATTCATTAAAAACGGCAACAATTATTATTCTGTTGGCCATTTTTTTTTTTTATAAATGAAAATAGTCTCCCAAACACCGTACAGCCTACAAATAATCAAAAATAGTAATAGATACTTTTCTTGTTAAAAAATCCAACTTATCCTTGAATTTAATTGGACACAACAATCAAATTCAAGGTTATAAGTCTACACCTTAGTAAAAAAAAAAATTCTTTACAAGTCGCCCTTAAAATAAATACAGTTATAATATATGTTGTACTATAAAATATAAAAAAAAAAAAGTTGAATTGTTTAAATATTCACTGTTATGTTCATTCTTAGAAAGAGTTGTTCAATAGCTTAATTGTTTAAATTTAAAATGAATTTAAAAAAATAGGTAATTATTAATTAAAAAAAAAAAACGAAACACGATTAATTATATCAAAAGACAACCACAATTCCAAT
The DNA here is from genome assembly GCA_945910035.1 of Brachypalpus laphriformis. Lineage (NCBI taxonomy): Eukaryota > Metazoa > Arthropoda > Insecta > Diptera > Syrphidae > Brachypalpus > Brachypalpus laphriformis. The sequence goes on along the minus strand of OX246753.1, from coordinate 109,286,032 downwards.
AAATTAAATTAAAACAAACCAACACATTTTCGGCACTAAATTTAAAATCATTCAAACATTTCGGCAAACAAAAAAATTGAGAAATTATAAGAAAACTGATTTCGGAAGAAGATTTAAACAAAGTTTGGCATTTCTAAAACAAAAATAAAAAAAATATTTAGGAAGAAACAAAACAAACAACATAAAAAACTTATTTAGATGAAATATAAATACCTCAATATAAGTGCATTATCTTATATAAAATAATAAATAAATAAAAATTGTATTAATGGTAAAAAAGAACAAAATTCGTGCATTATGCCAGAGCAATGTCACCATTAAAAAAAATCGGCTACAAAAATTGATAAAAGAAAAAACTAAATTCAACAACAACGCATATCAATTACATTAAATAAAAAGAATAAAATTTTGCAGAAAAAACTACACAAAAAAATCTTGCAGAAGACAACAATTGCAGACAAAATTTAAAAAAGCAATTATATGACCACCTTTGCTTAGAAAGAAAAGATTTAAAAATTAAAAACAAATCATTTAACTAAATTATAAAACTTTCGTGGACTAAATTACTATCTTCTATAAATATATATATAAAAAATACAGTAAACTTAGTGCAGAAAACATGCTTAAACACATGCAGTACTTGTAATTGTTTTCTCATGCATCAGTAATCTGCTTTTTATTAATTTTTTATCACCTAATGGTAAAATAAAAAATTTGCATTCACAAAATTCAATTTGGGCAGTTAAAAAAAAAACAAAAAAAAATCATTTACCCATATTCGGAACATTGATTTAATTGCGAGGAACCACTCACAGATAAACTTTTATAATTCTACATACTATAATAACTAAAAAGAATGCTTAGAAAAAAGCTCGAGGGAATAGTTTGTGTAAACTTTATATACAAAAATAATATATTATTAAATAAACAACAAAAAGTTTGAAGTGGGGTTAATCTATAAAGAAAAAAAAAAAAAAAAACGAAAAATATATAAAATGAAAATAACTTTTTAACATTTTTATATATTTATATTTATATAAATATATTCTATATATAGATTTTATTTTGTTGGAAAAAAAATCGTATATTCAGAGAATAAATTTTTAATATATTTTATATATTTAAATGAAAAAAGTAGAAGGAAAAGCATTTTTAACTATTTTAAGGATATATCGAGGAGTTGCTGTCTCATTATTTTTTGTTTCTAAGAACATCTTTCAAAGCCTTCACGGCAGTTATGAAAAAAAACTTGAAGCAACTTGAAACTTACCCCCAAATTTTTTCAAAGGGAAAGACTATACTTAAAGTGAAGAAATTAAAAAAAAATATATATTATTGATAAAAAGAGAAAAAAAGTATTTTTTATAAAATAAAAAAAAAAATTCTTATGGAGAGAAAAAAAAATTAAAATATTTATAGTGTTTAGAGGCTATTTATATCGTTATATATTTTTTTATTGTAAGAAAAAAATGTAAAAAATAATTTTTTTTATTTATTATTTAAAAATGATGAAAAAAAACGCTAACTTTAATTTTTTTTCTTTTTTGTTGATTTGAGAATTTTGTTGTTTTGTCTTTTTTTTTTTAGTTTCGATTTCGAAATTGTTTCTAAAAAGTATTTGTAAATTAAGAGTGTATAAGTTGTGCCAAGTACTGATTTAAAAGAAAAAAAATTAGTGTGATAATCGTTCGTTTTAGATGCGATTTTATTTTTTTTTTTTATAAAAAAGGATATGAGAGAAATTGAAATCTTTTTGGATATAATTTTTTTTAAAATTAGTGTTTTTTGCTAATCAAAATTAAATGTAAAAAAAAACGCCAAAGTTTTTTCGTATAAATTATTAAACAAACAAAAAAAAAAAAAGTTAAAAATTTTACTTTGATTTTTTATCAAAATGGCAGTAAGTTTTATCACACTGAGAACAAGCGAGAGAAAAATACGATGAAAAATGGAAAGTGAAAGCATTAAAGGAAAAGCACACATAAGTTACCTCTCTTTATTAAAAAAAAAAAAGAAAAGAACTTAACATCATCATGAAAACAACAAAAGACAACAACAAACCTTACTATTATGTAAAATAAGAAAGAAAAAAAGTACTATTTTTTATCCCAAATTCATTTCGGTTAATTTTTGTAATATGTCTACATTTATATTTAATGATATATGAATAAATTTTGTTTTAATTTATATTCTTTTCTAAATTTTCGTACATTTCAAAATTTCTCGTACAAATAAAAGTACAAATTGAATAGTAGTAAAATTATACATTTTGGATTTTCTTACATTTCCATTTATTTACATCAAAACATAGCAGCGAAAAATTGCAAACTAAAGTGAACACCAGCAACAAAGAAACTTTAAAAAAATACTAAACTAAAAGAAAATAACGATATAGATTTGCAGAAGCGAAACATAGCCACTATATAAATTAAAAGAAAAAAAAAAAAAACTATTTTTGTTAAGAAAACAACAATCGAATCTTACCACCATAATATAACAACACTCCACAACAAAAAAAAAAAAATAAGAGACGTTGAATATTTTTTCCTTGCGCATTCAAAGCAAACAAATCAGAGAGCAGCCCCTCTATAATTAATTCTCGAATTTGAAGACAAACAAATTAAATAAAAATAAAAGCCAAAGTTAACTAATTTTCTTCAAACAAAAACCCATTACGGAAAGAAAAACCCTCGATTTAGATTAAAATGTGAGACAGAAAGCAAACGTTATAAAGACGAAGTAATCCCTCAACAATGAAAACGAAAAAAAAGTACATATACAAAAAGGTCATAAATAAAAATAACAAAAGTGAAATTCGTACTTTTTAGCAAACTCTATTAAACTTAACCTAAAGGAGAAGAAAAATGAAATCACACGTTTACAACAAATTGGCATATATGATATTTAAAATATTTAAAAAATAAAATAAATTGAAAAGCACATTAAACTTTAAAAATTTAATTAAAAAAATGAATAAAACACTGCCCTTAAACTGAAACAAAAAAAAAAAAAAAAACTTCACACAAACGATAATTAGTAATTATTTGGATCATCAATTACTTCTTAAGGTATTTGCAAAAAAAAAAAAATACAAACATATTTCATCATACAATTATATATTTCTTTTAGGATTATAAGCTATTACCATATAAAGTTATCAAAAAAAATATATATATAAAAAAAAGTCGTGGGTTTTTCATATTTAAATATGCATACATACTACAAAAAAAAAAATTAAGAAAACATAGAACATAATAGTTTAATCAGTGTAATTGTTCGAAATTTATTATTATATTTTTTTTGCAATCAGTGCATTCAAAATGGACGTTCAAAATTAAATATTCTTTAATTTCAAAACAGAAAATGGCCCAACAAAAAATTTGTTGTCCGTTTATTTGCACTAAGATTGCACTTGAGTTTAATTGCTTAAAAAAAATACAAACTTATTATTCTCTCATTCATGTTAGTGGAGGCAAAAAAAAAAACTCAATCAAAATCGAACTACATTGACATATTTATATATATCTCTGTATATATAAATATTTGAGCAAAAAATATATGTTAACTATTAAAAAAAAAATATAAACACTCCCAAAAAATAAAAGAAAATTAAAAGATAATATTTCATAATAGAAGAAAATATCTTTCGTAAAGTCCACTTTGTGTTTTCTTTTTGGCATTAATTATTTAGAAAATAAGACGATATAACAAAAATTTAATGTGTAATATAACTACATTTTTTTGTTGTAATATGTATAGAAATAGTCACGCATTGAAATTATACAAAAGCAAAATGAAAGAAAAAAAAAAAAGAAAAAAAAGAAAAAGATTCCAACTCATTCAAACCGTTTAAAATATACACCAATATCTACCCATATTTACAAACAGACACACATACACACACAATCCAAATATATAAATGCAAATATATAAATATACATAGATGTTCAATATAATATAAAAAGCCGCACAATCAAAACAAAATACCTTTACAATAAAATGGATTTTTTTTTTTATTTTTTATGATAATATTATCAATTTTTATTTTGATTATTTTTTTTTTTATAAATTATGTAAATATTTTATATAAATATATATTTTTATTTGCAAACTCTATTTTTAATAATTAAATAAAAATGCATCGAAGATAATACAAGACCACGATAATTTCTTGGAGACTGAGCTACAACATATTTATTTTATCGTTGGTTTTGAATTATTTTCTTTTTCATCTTTTTTTTTTTAAATGAAAATAGAAATACAATTTATAAAATCCAAACTCTGATGTGTATATATACGTATGTATATATGATATATATATCGTATATATATATATTGTTCATAAGTTTAATTAGTTTGTACACAGTTTCTTATATACATCTAATATATTAGCTTATTTTTGCAAACCGAGGAAAACGCAAAGGTTAAAAAAATAGTCTTATAATTTTTTTTTAACATAATCGAAAGAGAAAAAAAAAAGAATGGACTAAAAAATATATTATATCTTCTAAAAAATGCTATTATTTGTAAATTGAATAAAGAAAAAGAAAAATCTATCTTTTATTTTGTAATTAATTTTTAATAGGTATCAATAAAAAGTTATAAGTTAAATAAATTCGTCTTTCGCCTTAAACTTATTATTTGTTCTTCTTTTATTGCGATATACTTTGTTTCGCCTTTGTACTTTGCGAAAATAATTCATTTGGTGTTTTTTTTAATTTGTTCGTAATAATTACGCATTGCATTTTAAGATTACTCAAAATAGGCAAAAACACAATTTTTTATTCATTTTTTTTTTTATAATAAATTTATATGTATAACGAACCAATCTAAAATATGCGTACATATATACATTATATATATTTTTTTTTAATTTAAACTATTGTAAATGTAATAGTTTTATCAATTTATCTTATACACAGCATAATTTTCATAAAAAAAATCATATTTTGTTTTCAAATCTGAAAATAGTTGTTAGCATTTATATTAAAAAAAAGATTAATAACTAAACTATAGAATAGAAAATAGAAAGGCATGCTGATTCCGTATAATGGGTTTAAAAAAAAAAAAATACAAACATACTTTTCGATTCGGAGCATGGCACATTGGGCGGCTTGCCTGTGTGATAATAGTTTATTTTCCAGCCGTATTTTTTTCCAATGTGACATGTTTCGTATCGAAAATAAAAAACATATTAAAAAAATATATAACAAAGTACTAGTTTCTAACTTTTATTTTCAAGTTTTAATATAAATGCTACGGAATTATTTTTTTTTTTTTAGTTTTGTTTTCTTTGTTGTATTAAAATATACATACATATATACGTTATAAAATCCATTCATCCGCAATAGGCCAATACAAAACAAGAAATAAAAAAAATTCAATAAATTTTATAGGTATATGAGAAACATAAAAGGTCATTCAAAAAATCTATTTAAGAAAATGTTCCTTAATTGTGACAACGATTTACACAGTAAAGATGTTTATACGACATCTTTCTTAACACCTACTAACCAATTTCTTACCGTAATAGTAACATAGTGTTGTTTTCTTAAAAAAAAATCAAATATATACATATATTGAAAATACAACAAAAACAAAATGTATAAAGCCAAAAATATATAACTATAAAGAGCTACAAGAAAAAAAAAATACATAAAACGCAAAAAAAAAAAAACAATGAAATAAAAGTAAAAATGGAAACTACCTCAGAAGATATATAAAAATCTATATATTAATAATATTACTAAAAGAAAAAAAAACCTAAATTGTACTATATATATTAGAAAAATGGCGTTAAGCAGTTTATTAAGAGTAAAAAAAAAAGCATTTGCAAAACAAGCCCAACAAACTAAAAAAAATATGTAAAACAAAATAAGAAAAAAACTTAAAAAAAAAAAATAATAAAACAAAAAATAGGTCCTAAATTTATCAATATGTATGTCTATTTAACTGGAGTGTTTTTTTTTTTATTTTATTTGTATTCTCTATTGAACGGCAAAATATTTACAATATAAACAAAATATATGTAATTAAAAAAAAAAAAAAGAACAAACAGCATTTGCTTTAAGAAAAAAATAAGGATTTTAATTTTTTTTTTTTATATATTTTTTCAGTTAAAAAGGGTAAATAAGCAGATATATGTGTTTGGCAATTGTCTTTGTAGCATGTTCAAATTAAAAAATTAAAAACAAAATTCAAATCAATATGTAGTTATCATGTTTTTGGGATAAAAGAAAAAAATCAATTAAAATTTTAAAACAAAATGGTAAAAATTTAAATTTTGTTTCACATACAAAAGCAAAAAAAAAAAAAAAGTAAACAAAAGAAGCAGTACATTTTGGTCAAGAATATTAAAGCAAATACAAAATGTTATGTTTATAAGAATAACAGAAAATCAATAATAATCAATAATATCTTACTATATTCATAAAAAAATGTCCAAAATTTGATTAAGTTATCTTAAATAAAAAATTGAAGTTTTTTTTTTTATGAAAATAAATTTGGTTTTATTTGTTAATGATCCTTTATATTTTTAAAGAGTTTTCAGCTTGTATTCATACCCGTTACAAATGTCTGTCGAAAGCGTCGCTCTGATTTTGTATTATGCAACAAGGCAGTTTTTAGAACGATTGTATTCCACAATGAATGCGGGTATAACTAAGCACTCTGTCATTCATCGAGAGTCGAAGAGTATCAGAATTCAGTTGAAGACCAAATGAAGGTCGCTTTTTGGGACGATACAATTTGCACGGATGACAATGTCCATAATACCGAAGCAAAGTGGTCACTTCTTTCAGAGTCGAAATGCACATCTACGAATATCTATCTATCTATACATATACACCCTGATTGTCGTTGGCGTTTGTCGCTTTTCGACGATTGTCGTTTGATTCTTCAGATGTAGCACAGATCCATTTTCATAACTTTTTCACTGTGAAAGAGTTGTAGTAGTATTCTACACGACAGACAAATTGCTTAGTAGTGTTTAACGGTCAGCAGGTCGTAGTTATGAGTAAAACGACAATCGTCGAAAAGCGACAAACGCGAACGACAATCAGGGCGATAATAAAATGATAACTAGTGTCGTCTTTGGGCAGCTATCACACAAAAAGACAGATTTTATTAAAATTTTACATTACCGGCTTGGTCCCAATCTCCAATTAAAATTAGCACGACATTCCTCAAGGCGATTAAGATATTAAAATAAATAAACGCATGGATTATTTCCTTGCCCACATATGAGGCGCAAATTTATAGGGGTTTTAGCGCAGGGGATAACGATGGCGTTTGATGTATTCCTTCTGTTAGCTAAATACACACACATAGCTAATATTATTGTGGACCATACGGACAAAGTCGCGGGTATCTGCTAGTCACCAATAAGGGACAAACATTTTAGTTTTTTCATTGAAAATGTAGTTTGTAGTTAACATTGTTTTGGTTCCAGAGCAGATGTACGAAGGTAAGTTGTAATTTTTTTAGACTCTGGGCAAACACAATTACGGATAGAAGCAGATCTACGAAGTTTACATAGCACAACTTATATCAAACGCAATCAAGGTGACCGTAAAGCTTGCCTGACGCTAAGTCTTTTTAATTGAATACTTATTAAACACAAACAATTGAGACGCTAAAGACATTCTGGGCAAACTTATTCATTTAGGGTTATCGTGAATAAATTTTCCCTCGCAATTTTTGCCTCGAACAAAAATTAGGTATCTTCAGGGGCCTCACTCTGTATTGCTACTCGAAAGTCAAATTTTTGCGAAAGTGCTTTGCGATTCTAATCTTAGCCGGCACTCTGTAAGAAAACAGAATCGAATAGAAGTATTGCCAACTGGGGCTATGAAATGTGCGAATCTAGCTTCGATTATCGAACGCTGAAATGTCACTTTGAAGCAAATTTCGTTCCAAAGAATTTTGTGTTTTATTCATATTTGAGAAAGAAAGTTAAATATATGTTAAGAAATGGAAATGGATGCTGTCGAATAGTGGTTTCATCAAGATGACACGCAAGTAGAAAGAATAGAACGCAGGCGAATTAGAAATAGGTCGAATATAAAGGAGCTAAGTGATAAAAAGTAGAAGAAAAATATAGCAGTGGTTGGTTCAACCCGAAACTGAGAGTATTATGTGGGAAATACACGATACAACCGTCGTACCGGCATCGGCATACTGTTGTATGCAGCACACACATACAATTTGCATACGACTTACGTACAACCAGTCATTTTATTCAGCCAGTTTACACATACACGCCCTATAATTTCCATACAGTTTGTGTATGTTACAGCGGTTGTACAGTCAAGTCCATGCGACCTTACGATATCGGTTCAACGGTTGGTTGTGTGAATGCACACGACATAATTATCGTATACAACACCAAAGCTGTGAAACCGTTCGTAGAACAGTTGTATCGTGCATTTCCCACTTTACTCATTCTATCCACTGCTACCTTCAAGAGAAGTTAAGGTGGAGCGTTTACATTTGATTTTTGACACCAGGTATTAAGTCGAAGAGTTTTTTCACGGTCCCACCTCTCGCGAACGTCTGACAAACATCCGAGAGTATTGTTGTCCCCTTCGGATACGGCACTAAACTGTAGGTCCATTCCATTCGTGTGAAAAATATAACGCACACAACATGAGTTTTTACGAGAAGCTAGGCCCTTGCACTTCAAGAGCTGTTGCGCCAAATATTTATTTATATATAATAGATTTATGTTTTAATATTAATTTATTTTTTTTATTATTGAAATTAAATGTGTAGCGGTTATCATTTTTGTTACGTCCTGAATCATACCTGTAAGTGATTCATTACAACCGTATCTGGTTTGATGGTATCTAATATCCGCGCAAAATATCAGTATTTTTAGAGTACCTTACAATTAAATCGATTTTATTTAAAAGATCTGATGATTCAAGGGTTTATTATTATTAACATATACACATATACTTCATACGTTAACTTGGAGTGGACAAAAGTATTTTAGAGGGTGGATGTTATAAAAGGATATGCGAATTCTTAGCTCCAACGATTTATACAGCCAACTCTTGACTTTTCTTTATTGACAATCTGTTCAATCATCTCATTCGATGGAGGCGAATGATAGCTGTTGGAGCTAACCATAATAGCAAATAGTCAGATTCGGGAAACAGTTTTTTTGGATTCGCAAATGATTAGCTTTTTCAGGGATTCTTTTCATTTTTTTATGAAAAACTAAATTTTTGTCTGGATCTGTTAGTGTACCAAAAACGTTTAAGGCAATTCTATCAGTAATTTATAGAATTCGAGAAAATCCCGTTTAAAAATATATAAAAATTCTTGGCTCGTTTTACCCCTAGTCTCCACTGGCAATAATTCATTGCAAGAAATATGTCAAGCAATTGAATTCTTGAAATAATTCATTTCATTTGCGGTCTCTATTGGAAATTTCAATTGCTTGACATATTTCTTGCAATGAATTATTGCCAGTGGAGACTAGGGATTAAGGAATCATCCTCCGACAGATTGAGCTGTCTTTGGGAAACACATTATAAATCTTAACGTCGTTAACAGATAGTAATAAGGTAAACAAAAAAGCAAACAAGTAAATAAATAATTTGAAAACATGGTTTAAGTATACACCAATATAAAAAAATTAAACGAACTAATGCTGCATAAATTCAATACGATCAAATGTTATATGGATGGATCGGGTAGATGTATATACTCGTACATATGCAAACGGCGTACATGTTATGAAAACTTTTGTATTGCTCCTCTGAAGAATCAGAACAATTAAACACATCTATAGTTGCTTTTTGCTTTGGATAGAGATTTGGTCAATATGCCAATGATGCGTTTGTCCGTACCCTGAGATAGAATATTATCTATAGTCATATACATAATTCTCAACTTGAATTATGTAATAGAATGACCCTTATTAGTATCCTCAGAAATCCCTTTGCCCGATATGTGGATATTTCCGGACTTGAGAAATTCGTTATTGTATAATGTAGACTTCTGCAGACCGACAAACAGCACCGTTCATTTTTCATATTTAATTTTTTTTCGAAACCTCGTATAACTAATTCCAAATTCCCGATGTTTTTTATTGATACTTTTTCATCCAAATAGCTAAAGATATTCCTGAGATGGATGCTAAAACCAAATTCAAGTTGAATATTCTCATTTCGATTGGTGATTCATCTTGGTTTATCCTATTTTTGTATAAAACGGTTGTCCAAACGCTAACACCACCTAGAAAGCCATATACACGTCGTGCCAATTTTCTGGTTACAACCTTGATTCAGTAACGACGAGGGTTTACCCGCCCTCGTTTTAACAGTCCTGCCCGGTCAGTTCTCGGGTTTTAAGGAAAAAAAAACGTTTTCTCAAAATGTTTGGGAGTCAACTCTACACCTAAGTTTTATATATAACTAGCGGGCACCCGGCGTGCGTTACTGCGCCAAACAGAAAAAAAAAACCGTCAGGCAGGCGCATGGGGGCTTTTTTTCGATGTTTTTAAATGTTTTTGTAATTTAATTTTTACGTCCTAATACCGTAATTATCTACATTTAAAAAAAACACCAACTAAATTGGTTGAAAATTACGAGCGGTAGAGGGCACATACGCATTTTGCCACTTAGTTTTATACATATACAGTAGTGTCCGCTTATAACGAACTCGAAGGGACCGACCAAATTAGTTCGGTATAACCGAAGTTCGTTATAAGTGATATGCTAAAAAAACATCAACTTTTGTTCAGAAAACCAATATATCGTGTTTGTCTTTTAATGTCTGTACAGTTCTCGGGGAAGCCCCAAAAAATTGGGGAAATCTAAATGACAATGTAAAGTGAGACAGTATTGGTTCGTTATAACCGGACATTTTCTTCAATTAAAGCGCAAAAAGTGTTCGTTATATGCGAAAGTTCGCTTTAAGCGGGTTCGCTACATGCGAAATTATTATCCATAGTTCTTATGGGACATTGATTGGGACTGGGTGAAATGGTTCATTATAACCGAAAAGTCGCTTTTAACCGGGTTCGCTTTAAGCGGTCACTACTGTATATAGATGTATATATGTATTTTGTTCCCCAGGATGTTATATATAAAATTAAAGCTAAAAACGGTAGGAGTTGGAATATAAAAAAAAAATATATTTTTTCAAATTACTAGAATCAAAAGATTAAAGACTATAGCGAAGTCGATATATCCGCATTTATAAATTGGAAGAAGTACATATAATCATAAGGAAGTTAAAGCAAAACTTTAAAAATCGTTTGATAAACAACATATTCTTTTTTTTTTAATTCGAAGAATTCACCTCACCATGTCTAATCCATCTGTATTCAATCTCTTAAATCTCAAAATCTGTTGAGGGGCTTTTTAGATAGGCATGCGACAAGGAAGCATTGGAATGTCATAAAAATCCGCAGTTAGTGTGTCGGACCACTGCGCGTGAGGTTCCAAGTTCGAATCCCAGAAAACACAAAAAGGTTTTTTCACGGTCCCATCTCTCGCGAACGTCTGACAAACATCCGAGAGTATTGTTATCATGAGAAAGCTTCTCAAAACTAATTGCCCTTCGGATACGGCACTAAACTGTAGGTCTTTTCTGTTCGTGTGAAAAATATAACGCACACAACACGAGCGGTTGCGAGAAGCTAGGCACAGGCACGTAAAGAGCTGCTGCTCCAAATATTTTATTTTTTTTAAATTTAATTACTTAAGTATTATTGAAAGTATACTTAATAATACTCAAGTATTTAAATATTACCTAGTAAGAACTTATGTTTTAGCAAAATATTCAGTACTAACTAGTCTTTGAAAATTATGTAGTTTTTGTTACATACTCATCATACATACTTAGAAAGTCATAATTTAACAGTGTGCAGCTCATTAGCCCATTAGTAATTTTGAAGTTTCAAATATGAAACCCTGTCGGTCTTATAAAAATTTACATTGAAAGAATGATTTGCTTGGGCATGGCTTATAAACAATTATACATGTAATTAATTTGGAATAATAATTTATCACTAATCAGATGTAGTTGTATATAAACTAGTATCGTATGCGGTCGAAATTCGACCGAGAGGAAAAAACAAACAGCGAGAGAAACAACGTTATGTATTTGTTTGCATAACTTGTTTCTGTAATATTCTCCCGTGCAGGGAAGGCAAAGAGATCTAAGCTCATACAGCCATGAACGTGATCAAAATGTTTTCAATTAATTGGTTAAAGCATTTTGTATGGGGAAATCATGTGCGTATGTTCACTTTATTTTACCTGAACAACGAACATGATTTGTTTTGTTTTTTTTTTCTGCACATCTATGGCACAGTACCTTTCGAATGATATAAATTTCATTCCCCCCTTTTATAATAAATGTCTAAAAAACGTACGATAAATTTCGTGTTGACGTATTAATATATAAGATATACATAGATATAGAGTTTCTAATCAAGAAAAAGATTTCTCTATAATACTTAATTCCAGGGAGTACGTACTCAAGTGGCCATTCTGAGTAAAAGTCATGCATATAGGAGTAGAAGGGGATGACAGATGGACGACATAGATTCGGACGGAAGATTGGGGGAGAGCAATAGGGTTTCCGTAGTATATTTACGGATTTAATATTTATTAAGTGGTCAAGTGGACTGCACTTTCAAATGCTTACACTGCACCTTTCTAAACTTTAGACTAATTTTGAAATGAAATTTAACTGATTTAGGAAGTGAGTAAGGCAATACCAGAAGTTTTTACTAATTTTCAAAGTGGTAAAACTGTAAACTGGTAAACTGTTCTATTTTATTCAATTTTCATATAAGAGCTCGATGTCTTCATGTCTTTCACAAGAATATTACAATAAAAAACGTATCTTCATTTGGAACGCATGTTAAAATTGAAATTTTTATTATGTTAAAAAGCTTCCAAGACGCGCCATGGTTGCCGTGCCATCAGGTAGGCGACTTCGCGGAAGGCCTAGAAATAGATGGTTGGATCAAGTCCGACATCTCTCCTGGAGCCGCTTAGGGATTCCCCCTGATGAATTGGAGTCAATGGCGGAGGATCGAGAAGGATGGAGAGTCCACCTGAGCATCCTACCCCCGCGGCCCTCATGAAGGATTAGCGGGCCATTGAAAATGAATGAATGAATGATTATGTTAAAAAGTTATTCAGTCTCAATTGGATGGAGACTGTTTTAATTTAGCTTAAGTTTCCAGAAAATAGTTTTTTGAGTTGCGTGCGTGCTGCTCGAAACAATTAAATGGAATACCTAGCCAAAACGATGGGTATCTTAGTCTCGGCAAAAGTAGTACGCAAAGTTAGGCCTGCTGAGGGCCAAAGGAAATGCCACAGTTATACGTTACATTGGTCGCACTGCAATGCATTTTTAAAAGTTTCTAAAAGTGTCACTTACTTTGCTCATACGTACGTACATATGTACATCCAACTTCAAATTCCAACTTCAACTTTTTGTTGCAATTAAAAAAATATTTGGCGCAACAGCTCTTTAATTGCCTTGGCCTAGCTTCTCGCAACCACTCGTGTTGTGTGCGTTATATTCTTTCACACGAATGGAACGGACCTGCAGTTTGGTATTGATGCCGTATTCAAAGAGCAATTTGTTTTGAGAAGCTTTCTTGTGACAACAATACTCTCGGATGTTTGTCAGACGTTCGCGAGAGGTGGGACCGTGAAAAAAACTTTTTGGTGTTTTCTGCCATTCGAACATGTAACCTCACGCGCAGTGGCCCAACACACTAACCACTTGCACCACGGCGCTCACTTACGCAATTACTTATATGTATATATTTCGAGAAGCACTAAGTCGTGTGGGCTAATTGTCGTATGACAATTCGAGCCTTAAGCATATGCCGAGGTGCGAATACCTGCCGTGAAACTTTTCTTTCATTTGGTGATATTTTTTTATTATTTTATTTATTGTTCAATTAATATTCAGTATCAAAAAATCAGCCGTACTACATAAGAATGAAAACATGCTTGGAAAATGACACAAAGAAGAAACATTTTTGTACAGAAACTGGAACCGAAACGGCGATAGATTTGGTTTTAGCCACCAACGCTCTACCAACTGAGCTATTCTTAGATACCATTGGGGAAAAACACATCGCACTTCGTTTATATGTGGGATTCAACGTGGCTTTAACTTGGGTGGAACTCCATACAAACGAGTACGAGAATAGATTCCGAATAGAGTTGACGCAACACAGTACGCCTCACGAGCAAAGTCGAGTCCAAATCAAGTTTGAAGTACCTACAAGTAGGTTGAGTAGTCGAGATGACCGTTTGACTTTCGCTTTTGGTGTTCGCGATTTTCCTTGTGGTGCTTTGATTTGTTTGTTTTAACTTAAGCAGACAAAATATTTTTTTCATAGGAGTTGGCATTTTTGATTACTTTTTCTGAAGAAATTAGACGATAGATACTTCAGACAATCTGTCAGTTCAACCTTGTTTCAATTAAGTGTCTCTAAATGGGACAGTACAAAAGATATCAATGAGATCGAGCTGCTCCGTATGGTTATCTAATTGCATATCACCCCAGTTTTAATTTACAAAAAGGCATCAACTCAAGATTTCAACGAGATATACTCAAATACTCAGGTTTCAACTCAGTCTGAATTCGATTTTTCGATCCTGCATATAAATGGAGTAATTAAGAGGAAATTTGTAATTAACCCATTCTTTCGGAAATATGTTAGCTACTATATTTTCGCTTGTGGGAAGCGCAACAACTATGTGCAGGAAATGTGCATGGTATCTTTGAATGGAAGGATATTTGTACTAAATTTGACCAGGTCCACCATAAGAATCAAATGAGTCTGGGTATTTTCAACTGTTGAGGAGACGTGGCAATGGTGTAGTGAAGAGAACACTTTGAACGTAAGGCTATGGGTTCAAGTACAGCCGGCGGCTATAATTTTCCTTTCAAAAGACTGCCATTTGTAAGGTATTAGGGAAAACGGATGACATCTGAGTTTATCCAATCGCCACGCCAGAAAGAAGGAGTAAGGAGGGACAAAAAGGGATTTATTAACGTGCTCTGGTTTGATATTTCCTCTGTCACTGCTGAGGCAACTTTCTTCCTTCGTTTGCTTGAGAAAGGCACCCTTAAGTAAGTAGAAATTTAATCGATTCGTTTAGAATCTGAGTTGCAAATGATTTCAAATTATTGCAAGTAAAAAGGAACGACTACACTACCCGAAACGGTTATCAACTACAACACACTATATTGTCCGGATATGACGTTCAAAAACCAAGCCCACATAACGCGTAGGAAAGTAAATATTTTCGAATTTCTTCTGAATTGTTTTTGTTAAATTTGATTATTTATTTAAACCCGTTGAGTATTTCATCGATTACTGTAGGTAGAGTTAAATTAGATACTTATAACCACCGCACCAAGATAGTGCGTACAGTTAAAAAATAATCACAATCTCTATTCACAATCAAAACGATAATAAAACAAAAATTTATTTACCAAATTAACATAGAAACTTACATGAAACACCACTAAAATTTTGTACAAATCACTTTCCGTTAGCCACATCAACTTTTCCATTGATACAAAAACTAATTAAAAGAAAATTTAATTTATAAGCAACGACTAGAGATATATTAACACTGTATATGGGCCCGATCGATCGATCGTTCTATTGCATGAAGTAATAAAATCCGCAAAAAAAACAACTAATACTATACTAATATGAGCAAAGAATAAATATTCCTGAAATATAGAAAAAAAAACAAAGAAACACACATTTTCCCATTCGATGACTCTTAAAAAAAAAAAAAATACGTCTTTCTCTCAACATTTACGTACGCGTTTTTTTTTTTTTTTTTATATTTATATTTTACCGCCACAAATACACGATTATCTATCTGTGTAGCTACGAAACTTCACGTATGAACATTTTTATTCTTTTATTCTATACACAGTGTAGGGAGTGCAAAATATTTACGCGACCACTGAACAAATCATACGTTTATACCACGTATAGTATATTCAAATGAACTTTGAGTGTATACGAATCTTTATTCTACACCGGCCGACAGACTAATGTGGTTAATTGTTATCAACAAAACTTTCTTAGGAATTATTCAATACCTTCGTGTTTGTATCTGTGATTCTTCTTGAAGAAAAAAAATAAAATAAAAAATTTATCATCTCCCGGTTACATTGGTCGTGTTTACGTCATGTCTACCGGTCTTTCAAAATATAAACGGAAATAAAAAAAAAAAAAATGTAATGCAAATACATATGTACATATGTATATATAATGTATGTACGTGTATCCACACCTAAGTTTTCTGCTTACTCAGCAAAACCAATGGGAAGCAGAAGAAAAAAAAAATTATGAAAATATATTAACCAGAAAAAGAGGCAACAAAAAACGACGACTGACGATGAACATGCAAAGCTTAATTAGAAGTACACTCTCTTTTTTTCTCTTCCGTCTGACTAACTATACACACAAACACTAGTCTATAGAGGTGCACAGTGTATTAATCATATGGGGCGGTTAAATTTTGCCCAGCAACAGCGGCAAATTAGAGCTTTTTTCGCGAAAATTAATTGTGATTCATAGACAAATACATTTCCCATGAAGCTACCCACCTTGGAGATGCAAAGTTTACCAACAGAATGCCGGCGCTGGTAGGCAGCATGCTGATATGGGAAATGTTGGTTCGATGGCTGGATCAACAAGTGTTTCGCGGCAACATTTATGGAATTGGAGGGATAAGTTTATTGCAGCATGTTGATGGGAGGGGAAAACTTTGTGGAGATTCATGTGCTTGTATACAGATGTTGAGAAAAATGTCGGGCGCATGTGTACAGCAACTAGGATGATTAGATTCATAAATGAATGCCCTGGATGATTGATTACTTTTAGGTGCACTCAAAAATTGTTTCTTTTCTAATACTTCGTAGAGGCATTTGGAAGTAGGATGCTCATGTATTGAGTGCTGCGATTGGAATATGTGGGTGGGGAAAAGTGGGTAAGCTTGTGTTCATTCAGCGTGATTGAAAGGGAAATTTGGAATTTCAAATATTTAACTTAAAACAACCGGAATGCCTAGAAATGCGTTTTTTTTTATGTCGAATCTATTTAAACCACACCAATATGTAGTTTTCCAAGCCACAACTGAATTAGGTATGGAGACTCGGTCGTTAGGTACGAGGTATCTACATGAGCAAGATGGGTATCACTTACAAGCTTGAGAAACAAAAAACCAGAGACCTGCAGTACCTAATAAAAAACTTAAAAGTCATAGGTACTTAACCTCGTATTTAGTGAGATGCTTCTAAGTTGCTTTTCAAATGACAGCTCGGACCTCGATAGCTCGAACTTCGATAACTCGATGTTTACGTTTTCCTTGAAATCTCCGTAACACTTGACAACTCGAAAAGTAGACAGCTTGACCTTAAATCCGTTCCCCTCGGATTTTCAATTACCAAGGTTCCACTGTAATTGAGGTGGTTTAGTAGAAGTCAGATTGAGTACGATTATTGTCAACCATTCTCCCCAACTGACAGTTTGTAGAGTTTTAAACCACATTTCTAGCTTAATTTCTGCTTCAGAACAATAGGTTTGTTTCTTTACCCTGGTTTGTGATATCGCGCACAAAGTGTTTTTTTTCACTTTTCGGGTAACCAGAAACCAGGGTTAATTTGACAGACACAGGAAAGAGCAAAAAAAACTGGATAAAATGTTGGAGCCTAGAGAGAAAAAGAAACCACACTACAGCATATTGAATCGTCCTTTTATACATTTTTTGTGATGTTTTATTCGTTATATGATAATAAAATACGCGAATCAAATAAAATCCGTTCCCATTTCACTTGAGATGCTATTGACTGTCACTCTAAATGTAACTTACACCCAGGTTTCCTATTTTATAAGTGGGTTTTATCGTTTGCCACTAAAAATGGAATACTTATGGTTTCAATTGTCTGTCCCTCTTTCTGTCAGCCTGCCACGCTTGTATAACTTCTAAACTGTTAGTCCTATAAAACTGAAATTTACCGTATGTATCCATTTTATTTATGCCCGCACAAGATGGTAATAGAAAAAAATTGTTTGGGTGCCCTTATTTTGGGACCATGTACAATTTTTTTTGTTGCTTAAAAGTGAGGACACCAAATATGTCAAAAAAATTTGTTGATCGTATTTTCTTTTTACGAAATAACAAAAATTATGTCCGATCGTCTATCTCCAAATGTATCAATGCGGATTCGGAAAAAAATTAAGAGTATCTATTAGTGTCCGACCGAAGGTCGAGATCTAGCCGAAACCGAAGCCGAATATTCGGCTAAACAACAACATTCGGCCGAAGCCGAAGCCGAAGCTTTAATAACTTAAAGAATTTCCGAATAAGATTGACTAAAAGTGAAAAATATTCCAGAGAGGCTTTTGTCCCTAAGATGTCATCATGATATGCCTACCTAAAATAAAATAAAATTAAAATACAAAAATCGCCAAAACTAAGTTGTATCTTGTACTCGATTTAAAAGCGGATAAACAGTAACTTGTAGGTAGATGCATATGTCTATGTACATACATACATACTAACAATACGAATATGTACTTACTGGTTTTTTTAATTTATTTTTTTAGTGTTTTCTACAAGCACAAGGATAACGAAAACAATAAAAAAAATCGCAATTGTAGCTAGATAATAATGTATGTATATAACGAATAAAAAACACAAGATCGAACAAATACGCGCACGAACTTATGTTTACATTTTGTTGTGTACTAATGATGCGACGGCAGCTGTCCGGCTCTTGTGCATTCATAACGGTTCTACGAAAAACCAAATTGAATTTTTTTCGGCGCCTACCACGACCCACGACACCACTCAACCATAAACTAAACCTTCGGCTTCGGCCTATTTTGGCCGAAGCCTAAGTTTTAGCCGATTGTAGTTTTTTTTAGCCGGATGTGACCGAAGCCGAAGCTTCGGTCGGACACTAGTACATATCAATGTAAAGTTCGACAACTATAGCACAACGTTTTGAACAAAATGGCGACTCATATTTATTCTGTGTATCCACCTTATTTATTTTATCTTTCAGCAGAAGGCATTTAAAAATACAGTAATACCTCGATTTACAACGTTTCGATTTACATACGTCATTTCAACTTACGTCGTCAAAAAAAGTAAGGAAAGTCCCTCTATGTACAAACACACATTTAAGAATGTGCATCAGAAAGTGCATTGTGTACCCGTGAATTTGAATACAATTTTTCTTTTAATTGTAACATTTAATTTTATTTCTTGTTTTTTTTTTTTTTTTTTTTTTTTTTAAAGGAAGCCCAAATCCCAGAGCACTCAGACTTCTCCGGTCCATTGTACTACCAGGCAGGAACCTTTCATTGGTGCAGTGGTTGGAAAAACTTCGATGTAAATCGTTTTTCCTTTATACTTGGGTGGCCCATGATTGCTGTTCCCCGCTGGGGCTTGAACCTGCACACATCGGTTAACGAGCAAACACACTACCTACTGCACCATTGCCACCCCCTTATTTCTTGTTAATAACTTTTAATTAATTCTTAATTATAAAAAATAAAAGAAAAATGTAAATACACTCTACATTGTCTCACTGTTTCGACTTACGTCATTTTCGATTTACGTCAGGATTTATGGAACGAATTGATGGCATATCTCGAGGTATTCCTGTATATACCACCTTGATCAAAAAGTTCCCGGAATAAAAACCGTGTGGCGCTTCTATTGTTCCGATTTGAGTTCTGTTTTCTTTGTTAAGTTGGTACATCTGTTGTTGATATTCCCTCTAAATCTTAGCGCCATAGCTTGACATTTGCAAAAGTTGCGTAGCTAAGAGTACATCTATCTCTGTGTGTGTTGGCGATTTTTTACCAGACCAGAATTGTGGGCAGAAAACTCGTGGATTTTGCACCGTGATAACGCACCGTCGCACAGTGCCGTCATTATTCGTAATTTTTTGAAGAGAAATGCAACAAATACCATCCAACAACCACCGAATTCACCTGATTTGGCTCCCTGTGACTTCTTTCTGTTCAATCGAGTTAAAAAACCATTACGGGGAACGCGTTTCAGCAGCCGAGAGGAAGTAATGGAAAAATCGCAGGAAGCACTGATGGACATACCGAAAAACGAATATAAAAAATGTTTCGAAGATTGGATCAAGCGCTGGCATATGGTAAGTGTGTTGCAGTCGATGGGGATTACTTTGAAGGAGACAATATAGATTTAGATGAATAAACTTGTACTTTTAATTTTCTGAATAAATTCCGGGAACTTTTTGATCAAGGTGGTATATATGTATATATTTGGGAAAAAATATATCGTACACAATACGAGTGGTTACGAGCAAGGTATATGTATAACAAGGTAATATTTGTACATACTCCATGCAATCATTTTCTTTTCATTCATTTTTTCAAACGAAGAAAAAATGGCGGTCAATTGTGACTCCAATGTGGAATCGGTTATTTTGTTTACAATAAATTGGTTGTGGTTTTGATTGTTTGTCAGTTTTTTTGAAACAATTTAAATTAAGAAAATGCGGTGTGCTATTTAGTGGCGCGGTGTAAATAATAAAACCAAGAGTTTTAACAAAAAAACACACTTTATTTTTATATTTATAATTGGGGTATGTCACGCTCCAGTGTGAGGAATGCGTAAGTAAAACATAGGTGTGAGGACGGAAGGTTAATAAGAAAATATCTGCTCATTCATTTCCGAAGAATAAAAAATTGGCCAGCAGTGCGTGCTTTTGTGCCGCACAAGAGTACAAATTAAGTCTATCGTTAACTTTATCAGAAATATCGAAAATTGCAGTTTTACGTTTTTCCTTAGTCCGATAGATTATCTTATACTGACCTCAAAAATGCAAAAAAAAAAAAAAAATGGCGCTCGCTTTTTAATGAGACGTAACTCGCCCCCAAAGTTTGAAAAAGGCTATAGAAAATGTTACCAATATCTACAATATACTTCGTTCGAATTCTTGAATTATGATGATGACTGCGATGTACAGACGAAGTTTCATCAAAATCAGCCCATATAAACCAAAGTTATAGTAAAAATAAATATACCAACCATCGAAAAAGCTGTTCGTGTTTTCTCGGAATCGAACATTCAATTTCATGCGAAGTGGTCATACGCAGAAGGCGTTTTTATCTTAAGCCTAATTCAAAATCAGAGTTTTATCTCCGCCAATTTCGTTCCACATCGATACCTGCCATTCTTTGAAGTCATACTAAAAGTGTAATGGGTACATATGTTTTAATTCAATGACTTCAACTTGGAAAAAATAAATCACTATTCATTTTGAAGTTCATGGTGGTTCATTTTGGGGGTAGCCATGGAGTAGTGCTAACGTCATCAATTGCAAAGCTAATGGTTCAGATCCCGATGTCAGCAAGCATTTATTTATTTCTTATGAAACAAAGAGTCAGTCCGATCAATTGCGAAAGCTTATTTGAACACTATTGCATAGGCATAACGCTGGCAATAGGCTGGTCATATGGCTGAAAAAATTGTTCGCTCTATTGGGTGTTTGATATGCCTATGCCATCAGGTAGTCGGGAGAAAATACTGCGAATCGGAATCAAAGGCAAGAAATAATGGACGCCACTCCGGTTATGTTATGTTTCTCTGAAACATTGAGTGTGCGCAAATTATATAAAAATAAAAAAAAAACGACTGGATTTCAGCAATCTAAATCCTGAAGTAAAAAAGAATCCAATCTTCTTGATTGCTCCGCATTCATTGAAGTTACTTTGAAGTCACTAATATAGTTAGATTAGGTATATGTATACAAATTTGCACATCCTACGAAATAGGGCGTGCAAATCGAAAAATTTACACTGATTGAATTTACCAAATATTATCCAAGACTAAGACAAGTCCTAAGGGCCCGCTGTTGTTCCCCATTTTCATAAACGATCTGCCGCACGTAGTTTCAAATTCATCCTTACACATGTATGCTGACGGACGTCCAAATATATATCAGCAGCACGTTGTGAATGATCGAAGACTGCGTTGCAAGCTGAATGATGATCTAGAGGAAATATTTCTTTGGTCCGAGAGAAACCTACTACCGTTAAATCCGAATAAATTTAGTTATCTACTCAAATACAAAACTAAACTCAACCTAAGCTGTTTCCCTCCCACCTGTCTACCTAGGAAACTCAGTGCTTCAAAATCTTGCGAAAGCTATGAATATGGTATTAATTTTAACAGAACCTTGCGATGGGACGACCACATCCAACCTGTCATTGGGAAGGTGTACGCATGTCCTAGAAACCTATCCACTATACTCTTTTGGGCACCAAAATACTGTTAGTTAAATTACTTACTGTACCTAGAATCGCTTGTGGAACTAGTTACCCCTCAGCGTCAGAAGATTATATGGCTCAAATGCATTTGGTGGCGTTCTGTTTAGTAATTTTCCTTTATATTCCATGAATTCTACTTAAATAATTCTATTTTCCTAATTCTGTCTTTTTCTATGCCTAATTATATGGTATGGATAAATTTTCTAGCTAAAGAATGCTATAATCTAATGTAAAATATTTTTCATGTGCAATAACAAAATAAAATAAATAAAGGTGCACACTTCATCTTTGTACAATAACTCAAACAAGGCTTGAAATAAATTCGCGACGCGTGTCAGGCAGAATTCATTTTATGTAACTTTCTCTCAGGAGGGCCAAACATAACGCTGAATTGTTAAATTCTCAATTTTTATAATTTGTGCCCGCCCAAGGGACTATTGTATTGTATATACTGATTCTCATACCCTCTACTTGTTCTACTAAAGGGAGATTTGAAAGTTTCTATGTCAACTTGGTGGTGGTGCACCTTATTGGCATATCTGGTTGCTGACGTTCATATGTAGCATTTTAAGAATCCCTCCGTTGGCTTTTTTGGAGCCTCCGATAAGTCAACGGTTGCAGCAGTGTTAAAATACATAAATATTTGGCGCAACAGCTATTCAAATGCCTGAGCCTAGCTTCTCGCAACCATTCGTGTTGTGTGCGTTATATTTTTCACACGAATGGAAGGGACCTATAGTTTAGTGTCCTATAGTTTAGTTTGAGAAGCTTTCTCGTGACAACAATACTCTCCGATTTTTGTCAGACGTTCACGAAGTGGGACCGTGAAAAAACTTTTTGATGTTCTTGAAGTCGAACTTGGAACGTCACGCACAGTGGTCCAACACACTAACCATTGGGCCATGGCGCCCACAGTATTGGTACTTCAAAATCGATAAATCGGAATGAAACAGAAAAATAAAAGCAGTATTTCAACACTTTACAAAACATTATTTAAAGTCTCTGTATCATCTTCTCTATGGACACATTATAGTAAGAAAAGGCTTAGCAATTAGTTGCGCACATTAAAGTTTCCACATCGAGTGTAGTGATAGAGTTGAAACAAAAAGAAAAAAGAAAACCTTGTGAAATACTACGATCGTAGTGAATGCACCAACACTGGGTTGGAAATCAGATGTAAGTGCGGGATCTTCTGTTAAGTGAACCACTTGTCAAGTAGATGTACGAAAATGATTTATTCTTTTAGCGAAATGAGGTAGCATGGCTGTAATCTGTTGTACGAGCACCTCAACAAATGTATCTGAAGGTGCACTATCGACCACTTGATTGATCTTCGCCAACAAAATAAAGTTAAACTGAACAATAACATTTAAATAAAATGAGTTTACAGTGATAAGCTAAGCTAACTATACGCCGTTACACAGGAATTTATTAAAAAATTACAGAACACTGTAAGGGTATCTTTGATTCAGCAAGAATTAAAAAAGCGGAAGATTTTTATGAAAAGCTTTCGCTCAACATCTAAGATTATTATTATTAGGTTCGTTCAATTCGATATCAAACAATGACATTTGTTTTAAAGTAACTGAATTGCATTAAAGAATAAAAGGACTCCACTATAATGAAGAAGATTGTCCAATGAAATTCATATAAGGTGTTTGTATATTCCGATATGTTATCAAATAATATCACCAAAGCCTGCGTTCAACTTTTTTTTACTACCAGCATCATAACTTCAATAAATTTGGCATCCATATGATAGTAATCGTATAGTTAATGCCAGAAAATAGTCACAATTTTTGTAATAAGTACTACAGACATTATTATGTAGAGCTCAAATTCGAAACAAAAGTAATAGTTTTAATGGAATTTATACGGTATAGTGTTCTTTTAAAATTGCTTTCAAAATTGCTCTTTCTGTTGTAGAATTCCATGCTAGTACAATACTATGCATAATACATAATTTAAGGTTGAAGCCGAGCTAAGCCCAACGTTTGTCAAGAAATAAGACTGCTTCTCGAATTGATTGAGTAACAGACCTTGGCACGGCTTAAACATTTTCTTATGGTCGTAAGATAAAGTTTTGCACAACTGCAAGTCATCGGTGTGCACGTAAGGATATCGAGCTAGTCTTTGATCTGGACCGTTTTGAGTGAAAGCTGCAATGAAACCTAAATCCTACAAATATGCACTTTAATATTTTGAAACATAAAATTATTCAAAATGATCGATATTTCACTTTGATTTGATAAACGATGGTAAATTTTAGTGTTGGATTAGTAAAGAAACTACAAGTTCAATGTTTTTTTTTAATTGTCCCAAGATTTTAAATGATTAAAAAAGAAATTGTTAAAATCGGTACAGATTTGATGAAAAGAAAACGGTGGTGTTAAAAACTATAAAAACCCGTTAGAGTTCGATAACTGTAAGGAATGGGACAACAGTTTAGTAGCCCTATTTTGCCCTATTATTGCACTCGAAACACCCTGTATAATTTGTATTTTGCGTTTTTACGAACATATTTTTCGTTTTGTATATTATAATATATAAATATGTACATATGTTTCTTATTACATTTCTTTATTGTTTATAAGAAGAAGAACGAGGAGTAGTGTTAAGCAATGCCCATGCTATTAGTAGAGTTTTTTTTTTGTATATGGTGTTAGAGGGAAAATGCAACTTAAAATAGGAAACTAGAACGTCAGGTTGGCATTAAAAATGAGAAAATATGAAGTTATTAGCCAGTATTCTCCCTTTTCCCCAAGTGCGGTTTTCGATAATCGAACGAGTCTACCAACTTATAGTTTGTGTTTGTTTATTCTATTGTACTTAAAAATACATGAAAACTATTGACTGGGTGAAAGAGGAAAATGTCGACCATGTCTTAGCGTTAACGGACTGAGGCTGCGATATATGTATGTTCCCTAACGGATCATTGCTCACTTTTAGCTTTCGAGGCAGAGCTGTTTTAAAAGTCTCACGAACACGAACGCTAATATAAAATTAAAACATTCGCGCTCGCTGTCGCTGCTTTGGTTCGCGAGCCAAAAGTGAGCCGCAAGCAATTTGCGAATAGCTCTCGATCTGAACACGTACGCTCGGGACCAGCAATTAAGGTATATATTTGGTGTTATTCAGGGTGATGAGGGATGCACAGTGTTTTTTTTAGGCTTATTCGGTTATTTAGTGCTAAATGCAATTCGTTTTATAAAATGTAATATTTTGAGATGGCACATAACATTAAAGTAGCTCCGGGTTATTTATATAAATTTATAACTATTCTTTCTTTTAATATAAGGTGGTTATTAAATAAACGTTTTATTTCTCAAAAATTAAAAAAAAAATTGATTTCGATTCAACATAGTACAACACTTTGTCTACATAAAGCTTATAAGAAGTCGCTCGCGAAAATACATGAAAAAATAGAAGAGATCAGGGCAAAAGATCGGCTATCCTTGCCTTACAAACGGGAAAAAACGAGAAGCTTCAAATATGTCGATGAAAACTAAGGCATTGTCCCAAGTGGGATTTTTGAAAATTACCATTTAAAAGCTTTTCAATTTCAGCTGTTATGTCCGACTAAAAACCTAACTTCTCTCTCTCCGGTTTATGGAGTTTTCTAGTTATCCTGCACAGACGAGAGGGATGCTTAATGTAAAGATGACTTTGTACTTAAGCAGATCAATCAAAGCGTAAAAAATCAAAACACACAAGATCTCATACGCAGTATTAAGGTGACTGATGGCTCTGTGATGGTGGAATTCAACCACCTTTTTAAGTATCGAACTAATAAAATTAACTAAAACTATGTAATTCCCCGGTTTCATTCATATATAGCACTTTTATCCAAGCATATTTTACAGACGAATAGATGTATGCTCCGTACTGAATCATATCCTACACGCTTGTAAGAGTGTAAGCTTGTTAACGCAAGTTTCTGTCTTATGTTTGATGAGAATGCACGTGGGCCCATTTTGGTACTAGCAGCCCGGACAATCGAGGTTCTACTGTATAACCGATACTTTAGTTGGCTTTCAGTCAAGAGTATTGGTCTATATCCTGCTGCAATTAATAGTTCAACTTGTTGTTTTGATCAATTCAGTAAGAAATATATGAAAATTCAGCATATTTATTGCCCTATCAATGATATTTCTCGTAAAGGATAAGATTGCCGATGGTTTTGAACCATTTTGCATAAATTGAACTTGCAAGTGCGTTGCACTTTAAAAACATAATTTTTCTAGTCCACAGCTAGGTTTTTTAATTTATAACACATTCGGTAAGAATTTTTCCTCTTACTCTCTTTAAAATTGATAGAGCATACAAATTTTGACTCAAATTGAAATTTTACTCTTCTCTTAGCATCTCTATATTAAAAAAAAAAATACCAGACAAGATTTACACTCACACAATTCAACTTGCTCTCAGCTCGATTTATTACACTCACTTCTCTTTCACTATTCATCGTTGGTTGTGAACCGTACTATGACCATTATTTTTAAATAAAATTATAACAGCAAGAAAATGTTCTAATTTAGTCTAAAATCTCACCTTTTCACAACTAGGCACAAACCATTCCAGCTCTAACATATACATAAACCAGTATGAAATGAATTACGAACACAAACCATTTAACATCCATTCCATTTCCACTTTCCCAACATTCCAATTGATATTGCATACAAACCCCATTTATAGTAGCATAGACTGGACTCAGAAACTAGTGGATTTAAAAAAATGTCTTCGTTCCCTTCTTTTCCTGTACTCTCTGGCTCTTTTTTTTTTGTTGCGTAATTGTGGACAAACCCCATCAAAGCTTGGAGCCAAACCTCATCACTTCAAAAGTGATAGAAAAGTTTTGCCTCATTCACAGTGGTGAGCAAATTATTACGAATTTTAATCCATACCCCTCCAACACAGTGGAAAGAGTTCATTTTTAGTGGGACTAAAAATAGGAGACGAAACTATTACAGATGAACATCTTTTCCTTTACTTTTATAGAAAGCAACATTGATTTGACGTATTATGTAAAAAACTGAATCTGCCTAATGGATTTGAACTGGCAGAATAGATCTCTCTGGTCGCAGTGTCTACACGCCATATGGGCACGGCCACCAATGGATTTTAATGCGGTTTTTTCTACAGGTTCAGGATTGTTCTATAATTTCTATATCAGATATTCAATTTTTTCAAACTAAAGAAGTATTTTTGCTTGAATTATTTACATTTTCTGGTGTGTTATCTCAATTTTTCTTGACTTTTATAAAAGAAATTAATATGAAATTTATATATCTGTTTAAAACATTTATTAAAGAAGCCCTTGATATATATACTTATGTCCTGTATCCCCTTTTGGGTCATAGGGCCTCTACTACGCCTACGCGCCATCATGTACGATTTCTGGCAATGTGTCTGAGTTCTCCCCAACTTTTGCCCAACTGCCGTGCCTCCTTCTCGACTGTTCTGCGCCATGTTCTCTTCGGACCGCCAGGACTTCTACCATTCTGAGTTAAAGGGTTCCATTGCATAGCATGGTTCGCTATGGAACTGTTACCCTTTCGGAACGTGCGACCAATCCACTGCCATTTCCGTCATTGGATAGTTGTGCCTATTGGTTCCTGATCTGTTCTCTGGTAGAGATGTTCATTAAAGAGTATGATTGGGCCAGAAAATCCTTAAGATATTGCGTAGGCACCTATTAACTTTTACATCCAGACGGTCACTGGACCACCTCTGCTAAGGAATCCATTGACATCCTACTGGATACTCACTTCCCTGGGATATCCTCTGTTGCTGTCTCGCTATCGGGTAATACCCGTACTTGCTCTCTACCGTGCAGCAACTCTCTGGTTATAGTAACTACAGAAAAGATCCGCTGGGCCATGCGCAGTTTCAAGCCCTTCAAGTCCTCAGGACCTGACTGTATTATTTCTGCAGAATTTCAAAAATGTGAGGACATTGTGCTTTAATGGCTCAAGATCATCTTATCGAGCTGTCTACTCGAAAATCTGGTCTACATTCCCAAGTCGTGGACCGAGGTTGAAGTTGTCTACATTCCCAAGGCAGGTAAGAGCTCGCATGTGGAACCAAAGGATCTCCGATCTATCAGTCTATCGTCCTTTCTACTGAAAACGTTGGAAAGGCTGATTGCTATACACCTCCGTCAGAGCATTAGCCCATCTTAGCTCTCGCCGTCCCAACATGCGTACTACAAAGGCAAATCCATTGAGACAGCCTTACACTCGCTTGTGCGCATCATTGAAAAATCTCTGAGCATTAAATAATATACTTTTAACAATGTCAAACCAAAGGCAATCACAGACGCACTTGCAAATCTGAAAGTGGATACTTCGTTCGGAGTGTTGATCAATCAATTGCTAACACGCAGGATTATCAACACACAGCTGGACGGAGCATCGGCCAGAAGACTTGCCTGCTGCGGAACACCTTAAGGTGGAGTGTTGTTACCTCTTCTCTGGAATCTGGTAGTGAATGAGCTACTAGTGGACCTGGATAGGTCAGGCTGTAGAGTGATTGCCTATGATGATGACATTGCGATTGCTGCATCTGGCAAGCACCCAAACACTCTCAAGGAAATCCTCCAATATGCTCTCTCTCGGCTCACTAGGTGGGCCTCCAAATGTGGATTGGGGGTTAACCCTCATAAAACAGAACATGTTCTCTTCACAAGGAAGTATAAAGTTCCCCTCGTAGACCCTCCTATGATTAATGGCACCAGTCTCACCTACACTGTTAATGCAAAATACCTGGGTCTTATTCTAGACAGGAAACTGAACTGGAAAGCCAATCTACTTGAATGCGTAAGGAAAGCCAATGTAGCTCTCTATTCCTGTAAAAAGGCAGTAGGTAGGGGCTGGCTATGAAACCTGAAATCACTCGCTGGCTTTACGTGTCCGTTATCAGGCATATACTACTCTATGGCGTGATCGTTTGGTGGCCTGCTCTTGACACGGCTGTCCACCTCTCTCAAGTAGCTAAAGTGCAAAGATCTGCTTGCATGTGCATCAGTGGTACAAGAACTACCCCCTCTGCGGCATTGAACATTTTGTTCAACCTGCTACCCCTGGATATCTTTGGTAGACAGACTGCTGCCAGTGCGGCTATCCGTCTTAAAGCCTCCTCTCAGTGGTATAGTTATCACATTGGCCACTCCTCGATCCTTGATCTTCTCAACTTCACATATGAAAACACGCACTACACCCCACTGAAACTGATCGAAACTTCCGTACGAGTATCCGTGAACGGGATGAGTGGGATGGCTCTCCTTCTTCTACACAAATGGCTCTAAGACCGAAGGTTGGATGGACTGTGGTGTTTTTCCGGAAAGCTCAACCTGAGCATCTCGTTCCGCCTCCCTGATCATTGAAGCGTTTTTCAGGCGGAAATCATGGCGATTAAGGAAGCCCTGTCCTGGCTAAAATGGAATGTATTATCTGTCAGGGATATTAGCATTTTCACTAACAGTCAAGCGGCTATCAAGTCCCTGGAATCGTGCTCTTTCACTTCAAAGGCCGTCTTAGACTGCCGTTTGTCTCTTACGGAGATGACAGAGCAGTTCAACATTCACCTATGCTGGGTGCCAGGCCACAGAGACATTCTAGGAAACTGTAGGGCGGACGAGCTCGCCAGACAGGGTACTACTATAAGGATTCTGCCAGATAGGCAAGCCCTTGGTATGCCCCTCGCTACATGTAAGCATCTACTGAAGCTGAACGCTATTAGCAAGACCAACCTCAGGTGGGATACTGGCTCAAAGTGTCACATTTCGAGGCAGATCTGGCCTAAGCTGGACTAGAAACGTAGTGCTGAGTTGGTTAAACTGAAGCGATACAGATCAGCTGCGTTATCGGCGTCATCACCAGACACTGTCTAATTGGCCAACATGCCAAAAGACATGCATGTTAGCATCATAACTTCAATAAATTTGGCATCCATATGATACAAAGTAGCGCAAAATTAATCATCCAATTTTGTTTTTCAATTAATTTTTTACTAAATAAAAAAAAATTATCGACACAATTATTCCACGCTCTTGCGGTGCTTGTCTGTTTGTATACTGCAGCTGTCTAGTTCACAAATGTCAAATATGATTGACGTACGACGCCATTTGCAAAAATTATAAAATCGCGATAGGGTATATACGAGTATAGTTAATACCAGAAAATAGTCACAATTTTTCTAATAAGTATACAGACATTATTATGTAGAGCTCACGAAATAAAAGTAATAATTTTAATGAAATTTATACGGTGTAGTGTTCTATTAAAATTGCCTTTCAAATTGTTTTTTCTGCTGTAGAATTCCATGCTAGTACAATACATAATACATAATTTAAGTTGGAAGCCGAGCCAAGCCCAATATTTTTCAAGAAATAAAACTGTTTCTCAAATTGATTGAGTAACAGATGTTGGCACGGCTTAAACATTATATTTTGGTCGTAAGATAAAGTATTGTACAACTGCAAGTGCACGTATGGATGTCCCAAGATTTTAAATAATTAAAAAAGAAATATTTAAAATCGGTACAGATTAGATGAAAATACAGGCAAAAGAAAACGGTGGTGTTAAAAACTATAAAAACCCGTTATAGTTCGATAGCTGTAAGCAATGGGACAACACTTTAGTAGCCTTATTTTGCCCTATTATTGCACCCGAAACACCCTGTATAATTTGTATTTTGCCTTTTTACGAACATATTTTTAATTTTGCATATTATATGTAAATATGTGTGTTTCTTATTGTTTTTAAGAAGAAGAACGAGAAGTAGTGCTAAGCAATGCCCATGCTATTAGTAGAGTTTTTTTTTGTATATGGTGTTAGAGGGAAAATGCAACTGAAAATAGGAAACTAGAACGTCAGGTTGGCATTAAAAATGAGAAAATATGAAGTTATTAGCCAATATTCTTCCTTTTCCCCAAGTGCGGTTTTCGAGGATCGAACGAGTCTACCTACTTATAGTTTGTGTTTGTTTATTCTGTTGTACTTAAAAATATTATGCTTAAGCACTTTCCAAGCACATTCTAAGTCATATTACATGAAAACTATTGACTGGGTGAAAGAGGAAAATGCCCACCATGTCTTCGAACACGAACGCTAATAGATAGATAGATAGATAATATTTAATTATTTTCAGTTTTCATTTACAAAAAGTTTAATACATTTAATTTTAAGACATGACTTAAAGCCATCTGCCCGAGTTTAACGAAGATTATTAAAGTATTTAAAAAGATTCTTCAATTAACGCCCTTCAATATTTTGACGCATTTTGACAATAGCTGTGCAGTTTATTCCAGTCTGTGCCATTCAAAATGATCCTCACCTCCAATTCATCCAAAACTCGTTTCCCAAAAAACTGGAGTCTGAAAATGCTTAGTAGTTCTCCCTCTCTCGTAAATTGCACAGAGAGCAAATGACTGGTAAATCTTCTCTATGCGGGATAAAGTTTAAGTCCTTAATTTCACCCCTGGCCTTGAAAACTGTAGATATCGTATTGTTAGTGCACTTTTCGTTGAAATAATTCTTTTCGCAAAGATTGTGATTTAGACTGGCATATATTTCCCGATGTAAAAAACTTTTTACATTTTCAATGCTGTTTGTGTGCATTTTCTCATCGATCGCCGAAAGTAAATTGTAGAACTCTTCTTTCCATTGAATGATGTTACCAATACTTAACATATTCTCAGGGTGTACACACAGAACTCTGCTAGTGACTTCTATTCCTCGTAAAACAATATTTTCGCCTGAATAACATAATTTAAAATACGTTTAATTATCCATCCTCCATCCAAAGACATGATTCTCAAATAACATCACTTAGCCTTTGTAGATCGAGAGGCCATTGCGGTCCTCGTGATCCATTTAGATAAACAGGGATAACGTAGTACTTAATACCTGGAGAGAACGGAGCATGAAATTGAAGATGTTGTACCCAAATTGATTCCTGGAATTCTATTTTGATATTAGTTATATTTTTTTTTAAAACCGTAAAGAGAGCCTCCACTTGCGCGACCTCAGTTGCTATTTCTGACGCCAGATGTTCAATTCTTCGCTTTTTCTTCTAAAAGGTGTATTTCGAATAAACAGAACAATTCAAAATTATTTACATATTTAAAAAAAAAATCAGAAAATAAAAGTTTACTATGTAACCCACTTATGTTATAACTTAAAATTCTAAAGTTCAAATTTTTAACAACATTTTTACTTAAGGCTATACTTGGGCAGACGGAAATTTCCTACTGTTGTTGTGTTGCAGTGGCAGAAACGTTCCTTCTATTTTGTAAATAGTTCTTAGTAATGCTAAGTGACGTCGCAGGCCCTTAACTCCAAGATGTCGCCGGTAAAGCTTTGTAGATTTCTTTTTGGCCAGCTGATCCACTGACGGCCAGATGATTTAAGCTGTTTACGTTTTGCATGCTGTGTAAAATCTGCTCTAAAATTGAATTTCCATCACATTTGCCGCATTTTAATCTGCGATTAAGGCTCCACATAAACGTTTTACCTTGCACCACAAGTCGATCATCTCTAAAGAAAGCTTGAATATTCGGGTTCCTCGCCTTAACTGACTTCCTGACTTCAAGCAGTTTTGATCTTTTTTGTCGGATCGTTAAAGGATAGTCTCAATGAATGACTACACCCGCTTCTCTGAGAGATTTCGATGCTCGGAGAATTTTTATTGCAGGTGTTTTCGCTTCCAATCGCACCCAAAAATTGCTGCTGTCTGGGTTGATCAATCGAATCGCAATAATATTGTTTTCGGCGAGCGTCGATGTAATTTTGCCGTGAGTGCAACAGATGGTCTGTATTTGAGATCTTGGCTCCACAGCGCTATGGTTTTTTAGGTGGAATATAAGGTTCCCCTCTGTGCACCGCATTTGGCTGACCACCACTCTTTCCTCCAACAATTCGCATCTATCCTCCAATGCCATGACTTTTTCTGTTAGAATTTGATTGCTTTCTTGTAGATGTTTTATTTCGCCGTATAGCTTCTCCAAGTCAGAAAGTTTTAAGAATAGCTCGCGATCTGTATATGTACGCTCGGGACCAGCAATCAAGGTACATAAATATTTGGTGTTCTTCAGGGTGATGAGAGAAGCACAGTGATTTTTTTAGGACGTGTTAGGCTATTTAGTGTTGAATGCAATTTATTATACCTATAAAATGTAATATTTTGTGGTGGCACATGACATATTAGTAGCTATAGGTTATTTATATAAATCTATAACTTCTTTCTTTTGATATAAGGTGGTTTTATACACGTTTTATTCCCAACAATTAAAAAAAAAATAGATTTCGATTCAACATAGTACAACACTTTGTGTATATAAAGCTTATAAGAAGTCGCTCGCGAAAATACATGGAAAAATAGAAGGGATCGAGGCAAAAGATCGGCTGCCCTTGCCTTACAAACGGGAAAAAACGAGAAGCTTCAAATATGGCGATGAAACTAAGGTATTGCCCCAAGTGGGATTTTTGAAGATTACCATTTAAAAGCTTTTCAATTTCAGCTGTTATGTCCGACTAAAAACCTAACTTCTCTCTCTCCGGTTTATGGAGTTTTCTAGTCATCCTGCACAGACAAGAGGGATGCTTAATGTAAAGATAACTTTGTACTTAAGCAAATCAATCAAAGCTTAAAAAATGAAAACACACAAGATCTTATACGCAGGATTAAGGTGACTGATAGCTCTGTGATGGTGGAATTCAACCACTTTTTTTATGTATCGAACTAATAAAATTAACTAAAACTATGTAATTCCCCGGTTTCATTCATATATAGCACTTCCATTCAAGCATATTTTACAGACGAATGGATGTATGCTCCGTACTGAATCATATCCTACTGCTTTATATATTTATTTATCCAAGATTAAAGTTTCTTAATAGGGGGATAGGGGTCTTTGACTTGGCTGCGGTCACGTCTCACGCTTGAAAGGGTATAAGCTTGTTAACGCATGTTTCTGTCTAATGTTTGATGAGAATGCACGCGGGCCCATTTTGGTACTAGCAGCCCGGATAATCGACGTTCTACTGTATAACCGATACTTTAGTTGGCTTTTAGTCAAGAGTATTGGTCTATATCCCGCTGCAATTAATATGTCAATTTGTTGTTTTGATCAATTCAGTAAGAAATATATGAAAATTCAGCATATTTATTGCCCTATCAATGATATTTCTCGTAAAGGATAAAATTGCCGATGGTTTTGAACCATTTTGCATAAATTGAACTTGCAAGTGCGTTGCACTTTAAAAACATAATTTTTCTAGTCCACAGCTAGGTTTTTTAATTTATAACACATTCGGTAAGAATTTTTCCTCTTACTCTCTTTAAAACTGATAGAGCATACAAATTTTGACTCAAATTGAAATTTTACTCTTCTCTTAGCATCTCTATATTAAAAAAAAAACTACCAGACAAGATTTCACACTCACACAATTCAACTTGCTCTCAGCTCGATTTATTACACTCATTTCTCTTTCACTATTCTTCGTTGGTTGTGAACCATACTATGACCATTATTTTCAAATAAAATTATAACAGCAAGAAAAGGTTCTAATTTAGTCTAAAATCTCACCTTTTCACAACTAGGCACAAACCATTCCAGCTCTAACATATACATAAACCAGTATGAAATGAATTACGAACATAAACCATTTAACATCTATTTCATTTCCACTTTCCCAACATTCCAGTTGATATTGCATACAAACCCCAATTATAGTAGCGTAGACTGGACTCAGAAACTAGTAGATCTAAAAATAATTTCTTCGTTCTCTTCTTTTCCTGTACTCTCTGGCTCTTTTTTTTGCTGCGTAATTGTGGACAAACCACATCAAAACTTGGAACCAAACCTCATCACCTCAAAAAGGTTGTAGAGATAGAAAATTCCTCATTCACAGTGGTAAGCAAATTAGAACGAATTTCAATCCATAACCCTCCAACACAGTGGAAAGAGTACATTTTTAGTGGGACTAAAAATAGGAGTCGAAACTATTGCAGATGAGCATCATTTTCTTCACTTTTATAAAAGGCGAAATTGATTTGTTGTTTTATCTACCTATATGTGAACCAAAAGCTGTGAATCTGCCTAATGGATTTGAACTGGCAAAATAGATCTCTCTGGTCGCAGTGCCTACACGCCAAATGAGTGGTTTTTTCCTACAGGTTCAGGATTCTCCAAATCTATAATTTCTATATCACAAAAAAATTTAAATTAACATTTTTTCAACAAAAAGGCAATTTTTTCAAACAAAAGAAGTTTATTTTTTGTTTGAATTATTTACATTTTCTGGTGGGTTATTTCAATTTTTCTTGACTTTTATAGAACAAATTAAAAGAAAATTTATATATCTGTTTAAAACATTTACCACCTTGATCAAAAAGTTATCGGAATAAAAACCGTGTGGCGCTCCCATCGTTCCGATTTGAGTTCTGTTTTCTTTGTTAAGTTGGCACATCTGTTGTTGATATTCCCTCTAAATCTTAGCGTCATAGCTTGACATTTGCAAAAGTTACGTAGTCAAGAGTACATCTATCTCTGTGTGTGTTGGCGATTTTGTACTATCGAACAATCAATCGCAACAACGAACTTGTATTCAATTTTGCGTAAAAAACGGATTTAATGGTGCGCGAACGTTGGAAATGTTGGAAAAGTGTTTCGGCAACGATTCTCTAAAGAAAACGGTCGTTTACCAGTGGCACGAGCCTTTCAAAAGTGGTCGTGAGTCAATCGAAGATGATGAACGCAGTGGCAGACGTTTTCAGTCAAAAAAGAAGGCAATGCTCACGGTTTTCATGGATTACAACTGTGCAGTGCATCATGAATTTTTGCCAGAAGGCCAGACAGTAAACAAAGAGTATTATTTGGGCGTTATGAGAAATTTGCGTAAAGCAATTCGCCGAAAGAGACCAGAATTGTGGGCAGAAAACTCGTGGATTTTGCACCATGATATCGCACCGTCGCACAGTGCCATCATTATTCGTAATTTTTTGACGAGAAATGCAACAAATACCATCCAACAGCCACCGAATTCACCTGATTTGGCTCCCTGTGACTTCTTTCTGTTCAATCGAGTTAAAAAACCATTACGGGGAACGCGTTTCAGCAGCCGAGAGGAAGTAATGGAAAAATCGCAGGAAGCACTGATGGACATACCGAAAACCGAATATAAAAAATGTTTCGAAGATTGGATCAAGCGCTGGCATATGGTAAGTGTGTTGCAGTCGATGGGGATTACTTTGAAGGGGACAATATAGATTTAGATGAATAAACTTGTATTTTTTAATTTTCTGAATAAATTCCGGGAACTTTTTGATCAAGGTGGTATTAACAAAGACATTGATATATAGATATATCATATCTGCACGTTTTCTGTGGGAAAATCAACATAAAACAAATATTATTTAAATGGCACTCGCCAACACGATCAGTGGAAACCATTCCCACCACGCCTGTGCTCAAGCGGGTGGCGTTCATGTTTGGGTGTGTTTGTAGTGTACCTAACTACTTGCACTACTGTATTGTTGTTCTTGCTCGGAGTCGTGTGTTGTGTGTGCTCTGGTGGGGATCCCCACTGGGGGAGTTGTAATTGAGTTTACACATCTTCAGTACTGTATTCAGTCGATTCCTTTCATCTACTCGACTTACGTGAACATAAAAACGCTATCGTGGGATCCGTCGGATACTCTTCCTTACCGACCAGTATTGTTGGTTAGTATTATTATTTTTTTAATTGTATAATTTCTTGGCGCCAAAGCTCTTTAAGTACCCGGGCCTAGCTTCTCGCAACCACTCATGTTGTGTGCGTTATATTTTTCACGCGAATGGAAGAGACCTACAGTTTAGTGCTGAATCCGAACGGCGATTTGAGAAGCTTTTTGTGACAACAATACTCTCGGATGTTTGTCAGACGCTCGCGAAAGGTGGGACCGTGAAAAAACTTGTTGGTGCTTTCTGGGATTCGAACTTGGAACCTCATGCGTAGTGATCCGACATACTAACCACTTCGCAGCGTTCTTGGCGAGAGCCAATATCTGATCATTCCAACGTAGGTTATTGTTAACACACATACCGAGAATGGAAAGTTTTTCAGCTTCGGAGATGCAAGTGCCATTCATTGATAATGGCTGAGGGTTTGGGTTTCGCTTGAGATAGCATTGAGTTTTTGAAGCATTGAATTCCTCTCTGTTCTTTCTTAATTATGGTGTCAAGGTCGGAATGTAATGAGCTTAACTAACGCTGCCGCTCCAGTTCCACAGCCGAAGAGTAGGGCCGTGAATCTGGAAACGAATATGAGAAGCTGACAGCACTGTCATCAGCGAAGGAGTGTATTGGATTAGAAGTAGCAGACAAGAGATCATTAATAATAATAAGGAAGAGAGTCGGATACAAAACGGAGTCTTGGGAACAACAGCATTTATATGGTGAATTGCAGACTTGAAGCCGTCGAAGACAACTTGTATTGAACGACCCGAAAGGTAGTTTCTAATCCATTGAAGGAGAGATTCATCGATACCAAATACACGCATTTTCGACAAAAGAAAAACTCTGTCAAATGCCTCAAAAATATCAAGCGCAACAATCTTACTTTCACCAGAGTGATGAAGAGATTGGTTCGACTTTTCGGTGAGATATGAGAGTATCTCGATATGGGTCATATAAAACCGGGTCCTTTGCAAACCGACGTTCCATAGATTGTAGCCCTGAGGTGGCAGCTTGTAACTTATCACCGAATCTTGGAAATTTATTTTGAAAGGGGAGATGACCGATATAACGCCCATCTGAAGAACGAGAAAAGGTTTGACGAAAAAGAGTTTCAGCGAGATCCTCGCCGAGCGATTGTTTTAAGACTTGAGTAACTTAAGTAACACTTTCTGCAATAGATTGTCAATCTCAAGTGTAGAATGAATCGAGGACACTGTCAGATTATTTGGCGAATGATGGAAGAGCAATTCTCCGATGATAGCCCATCCAAAGGAGGTGTCTTTAGCAATAGTGCCTGTCGGATCCCGAATCTGGTTTCATTTTAAAATGCTCCACAGTTTATGTGCTCCTAGTAGAACATCGATCGGAAGAGAGATATTGAATGTGGGATCAGCCAGTTTCAAGTCACGAATTTAGATTTAGATTTAGAACTCAGAAATCGAAGGACCAACAATTTGTGGCAATTTAGGAAAACACACGAAAGTTTCAATTTCTAGGTTCAAATTAAATTTAATGTACAAATTGATAAGCTTATAAACATTACATAATATCCAAAAAAACCAAAAGTATGCACACACGCAATTACTTATACCAACTCAATGTGGTCACTGTTACGGTTGAGATAAAAATGGACGAGAAACAGTCATCTTTGATTCATCTAAGTATGATACCGTTCCAGAGAGAACAATTTGCAGTACCGGTGGGTGGCATATCGTATTGTATTGCTTACGATTAATACAACTAAAGTAACTCAGCTGTCGTTAATTTACTCTCATATTTATATATATTCATAAATGTAAATATATTTATTAAGTGGAAATAAATAAGACTCACAAAAAAAATACGTATTTTAACAGGCAACTTGGGTCTTTTTTTAAGGAAGCTATAAAATGTGGAAAAATAATATACTCGTAGGATTAGACAGCTAGAAAAGTTGTATTCCGTTGTACAACTTTGATTTGCCTCAAAGTTGAGTAGACTTGAAGACAACACAATTTAGTTGAGTTACGTTTCATAATAGATACGTAAAAAACGTACATGTAAGAAACTTGGCATATGGTCATTGCTAGAACGATCCTAAACGAAAGATATCGCAAAGAAAGATGTAATTCTTACAAATCTCGGGTGTGGATTACAGTTTTGCGGTGAATGAAAGTCTAAATTTTAAAAAAATTATTTAAAAATATTTTTAAACTCATAACATATAAAATCTTCCAAAATTTAATTTTATTTTACATTACGCACTTATCAATACCTGGTTTTTAGGGGTTCCGTATGTAGACTGTCTCTCTAAATATCTGTTAGCACCTTCTAGCTCGAGGGCCTAGGTTCTCGTAACCAATGTACTGTGTGCGCTATACTTTCCGCACGAATGGAATGGACTTACAGTTTTACGCTGTATCCGAAGGTAAATTTATTTTCTTAGAAACTTTCTCATGACAACAATACCTACTATCGGATGTTTGTCAGACGTCCGTGAAATATGGTACTGTGAAAAGAATGCTTGGTACCTTCTGTGATTGGAACTTTGAACCTCATGTACAACGGTTCGACACACTTACATTGCGCCACGGCACCCCATAGAGCGTTGAAGAACGAAGGTATGGGTTTATTCTACAAACAAACAAGCATTGACAACAGGCGAATTTTATCAAATAACTGGAGTTTCTGTACCACGAACTAACTGGCCCTGGTGGTTAAGATTAAGACTTGTTTGTGCAACCTTCTACATACACAAAACTGGATTCGAATCCTTATCTCTGGCAGATACAGTTTGTGTTCCATTTCAGGCCTTCACAAATCTATTTTTTGAGCCCATTTTGGTACATGCATTCCGGCTAATCGAGGTTCTGCTGTATAAAGGATAATTTAGTTGACTTTTAGTCAAGAGTACTGGTCAATATCCTGCTGCAGTTAATAGTTCAACTTATTGTTTTGATCAGTGTGATAAAAATATGTTAAAAATCACCGTATTTATTGCATTACCAATGATATTTCTCGTAAAGGATAAAATTACCGATGGTTTTGACCATTTTGCATAAATTCAACTTGCAAGCGCGTTGCACTTTTAAAACCATAATTTTACTAGTCCACAGCTAAATTTTTTTAATTTATAACACATTCGGTAAGAATTCTTCCTCTTACTTGCTTCAAAATTGATAGAGATACAAATTTTGACTCAAATTGAAATGTTACTCTTCTCTTAGCATCTCTATATCAAAAAAAAACTACCAGACAATATCTCACACCACACTCACGCAATTCAACTTGCTCTCAATTTGATATATTACACTCATTTCTCTATCACAATTCTTCTTTGGTTGTGAACCATACTATGACCATTATTTTTAAATAAAATTATAACAAATATATAACAGCAAGAAAAGGTTTTAGTTTAGCCTAAAATCTCACCTTTTCACAACTAGGCACCAACCATTGCAGCTCAAACACACGCACAGGGCCGCGGTTCCGGTACAAGCGAATTTTACTCGCACGAACTTAGCGAATGTAAGCGAATAAACTCGCGCCCATTCGCGCGAACAGAGTGGTACCGGTGCAAACGAGTTTACTCAAGCGAAGTAAGCGAATTTATTTATCCAAATAGTCGTAAGTAGCGGGAAAGAAACCAGTATGAAATGAATTACGTACATAAACCATTTCACATCGTATATTTCTATTTTCTCAACATTCCAGTTGGTATTGCATACAAACGCAAATTAAAGTAGCATAGACTAGACTCAAAAACTAGTTGATTGTTATTTAACTTCTTCGTTCTCTTCGGGTCTTCGGCTCTTTCTCGTGCTTAATTGCTTAATTGTTGACAAACCACATCAAAGCTTTGAACCAAACCTCATCACATCTTTTAGAGATGGAAACAATTTTCTTCATTCACAATGGTAAGCAAATTAGTCCACCAAGACAGTAGAAAGAGTACGTTTTTTATTAGGACTAAGATCAGTGACTTTTTAAACTATAGTGTACATATGTAGTAGTAGTAATAATCTTGTAATTTTCGGATAGGCATTTAATTAACGGTTGGACGCAGGCTCCTCATGGCACCATTATGTAGTACCATACAATTTGATACCTCGTTCACAATTCTATGGAAAAGGAAGAAATGAATTATTAAATGCGGTGGAAAATCAATAACCAGTTTATATTAACAAAGAAGAGTAGCAGCAGAGTGTAATAAAATGACTGCAGGGAAATCTGTGTGTTACAGGAATTTTTATTTATTATTTGTTTGTTATTTAATTATAAAGTATAGGAGCAACTACGAGTAGCAGCAACAGTTTTGGGCTCTCGAAAATGATAATAATATGGTGATTTTAAGTTTTTCTAATATTTTTTTTTAATATCCCAATATTGATTTGGGGTTCCCTGGCGAGATCCAATGGATTATGATTTGGACTAAAGTCGTTTTGCAGTGGTGAATGTGATGATAAGAAGCATGAGCTTAGTAGATGCGTTACAGAATTGTGTGGAAACAAGTGCGGCAGCTGGGCGGAAATTCCCTTTTGTGCAGTTGTTGGTGAGTGTATGAAGTGTGACCAAGGCGGAGACGAATAAACATTGTTGTGTCAGTTTTGGGGTTAAAGAAGTAGAAGATTTTTGAAGTATTCAGTTTTTGCAACTAAAGTGAATGAACTAAATATCAGTTCACTTGAAATTTAAAGAAATAAAGTAAACGGAGAACAACTTTCCATTCTGTGTGCTACAATAAATAATACAAAAACGATAAAATTACAATCTATTACCAATTGTGGGGCGCCGTGGCGTAAGTGGTTAGTGTGTCAGACCACTGCGCGTGAGGTTCCAAGTTCGAATCACAGAAAACACCAACAAGTTTTTTCACGGTCCCACCTCTCGCGAACGTCTGACAAACATTCGAGAGTATTGTTGTCTCGAGAAAGCTTCTCAAAACAAATTGCCCTTCGGATAGAGCACTAACCTGCAGGTCCCTTTCATTCGTGTGAAAAACAAAACGCTCGCAACATGAGTGGTGGCTTTAATGAAATTGCTATCTGAAAAATTCGACTATCAAAATAAAAAGCTGGATGAGCAAAAGAATTCCCTAGAAGCTAAGATCGACGAACAAAAGAATTTTCTAGACGCCAAGCTCGAGGAACGGCGGAACGGCGCCGTGGCGTAAGTGGTTAGTATGTCGGATCACTACGCATGAGGTTCCAAGTTCGAATCCCAGAAAACACCAAAAAGTTTTTTCACGGTCCCACCTCTCGCGAGCGTCTGACAAACATCCGAGAGTATTGTTGTCACGAAAAAGCTTCTCAAATCGCCGTTCGGACTCGGCATTAAACTGTAGGTCCCTTCCATTCGTGTGAAAAATATAACGCACACAACATGAGTGGTTGCGAGAAGCTAGGCCCTGGCACTTTAAAGAGCTGTTGCGCCAAAGCTCGAGGAACAGAATAAACATTTTGAGAATTCTCTAGATGCTAAGCTGGATGTGCAAAACAAGAAGTTCGAGGTACTAGAAAATTCCTTGGCTGAAGAGAGGAATTCTCTAGACGCTAAATTCGAAAACGTACAGGCTAAAATTAACACATTTGAAACAGCCGTTGAAAGAAGATTCGAGAATGTTGAAACAAAATTCGAGAATTTTCAAACAAAAATGAAGGCTGTTGAAGGAAGATTCGAGAATTTGGCAAAGGAACACCAACACGTGAAGAAACAGAAAGTTCGGGAGTATTCAACCGACTGCCCGAGAAGAAAAGAGATGCAGCCTCCCGTCTTCGATAGACAGACTTCATTGGCGATATATAAGAGGCAGTTCGAAGCTGCGGCAATGACGAACAACTGAGATGATGAAGAGAAGTCCATTGCCTTCACACTTGCGCTTAGAGGATCAGCTGCAGAATTACTACAAACCATTCCCGAGGACAAACAACGCAACTACGACAGTCTGGTGAAAGCCATTGGGATGCAATTTGGGGACGACCACATGCAGCAAGTATATAGAGTCCAGTTGCGTACAAGAGCCCAGATGAAGGGTGAGACGCTCCAGCAGTTATAAGCAGACATAGAGCGGCTGGCACATCTGTCGTATCCAAAGGGCGGTGAGGAGATCATTAATGAGATGGCAACAGAATCATTTACCCATGCCATAGCCGATGCAAAATTGCAAATGGCGGTAAGAATGGCTGGAAAGAAAACGCTCGCCGAAGCTTTGGCGTTTGCTCTGACAATGGAGGCGGCAGACCAGGCCTGTCAGGGTATCCACCGCGTGA
This sequence comes from Brachypalpus laphriformis, assembly GCA_945910035.1. NCBI lineage: Eukaryota > Metazoa > Arthropoda > Insecta > Diptera > Syrphidae > Brachypalpus > Brachypalpus laphriformis. The sequence continues at coordinate 109,242,720 of OX246753.1, read as the reverse complement.
GGGAAGTAGCCGCCATTGAATGCTCTTTCCAGAGGATGAACATCAAAGACCGAAACAACACTCGCGAAGGACAAATTCGTTGCTGGAACTGTAACAAATTAGGACACCTACAACGGCAATGCAGAAATCCAGCCAGCCGCGGAAACTACTCCCACTATGGTAATTGGCGACGTAGTGAAGTACCATCCAACAGGTATAACGTCCATCCTGTTGGTCAGGCTTCCCGAAACCAGGAGTGGGGAAACCCCTCAAGAACCAGCTTCGCAGGGCGGAAGTTGGATGTCAGAGTCTACGCTACCAATACTACCATCCAGGTCCCCCAAACCAAACTCCATTCTAATGCAGATGCCTTATCCCGGCAACCATCCGAGATCGACTGCAAGCGTTGTGTGCGGCAGGGAGAGAAGAACGTTCTTTCCATCCAAAGGGTAAGAGCTGAGCCTGTCGCCGGTTGGAGTGCAGAGGAAATCCGCAACGCTCAAAAAGAGACCCGGACATCGAGCCGATATTAGCATGGAAGGAGTTTATAGAAAAGCCAAACGGACAGGATATCTCAGACAGAAGCCCCACTCTCAAGGCATATTGGGCTCAGTGGGACTGCCTTCATGTACAAGATGGTGTACTGAAAACGAAATGGTAAAGCCCGGACGGGAAAGATTTCATAATGCAGCTTGTCTTGCCGCGATCAAAAGTACACGAACTGCTACGGGAGATGCATGATGGAGCATCCGGAGGTCATTTGGGTGCAAACAAGACGCTGGAGAAGGTGCGAGAACGTTTCTATTGGCTTAGTGCAAGGGATGACGTAAAGAGTTGGTGCCGAAAGTGCGTCGTGTTTGCAGCCAGCAAGGGATCCAGAACGAAAACGCGAGGCAAGATGCACCAGTACAACGTGGGCGCACCCTTTGAATGAATTGCCGCTGACATCGCTGGTCCATTTCCGGAAACCGACAATGGCAACCGTTACATCCTAGTCGTCATGGACTACTTCAGCAAATGGCCGGAAGCATTCGCCATCCCTAACCAGGAAGCGAAACCATCGTGGAACAGATCGTCAACAACTGGGTGAGCAGATTTGGCGTGCCTATGGAACTGCATTCTGACCAGGGACGAAACTTTGAATCGAAAATATTCCAAGAGGTATGTCAACAACTAGGAATTAAAAAGACGAGGACGGCTCCACTTCATCCACAATCCGACAAGATGGTAGAGTGCTTCAACAGAACCTTAAACGAACATCTCTCCAAGGTTGTAGAAGACCACCAGCGCGATTGGGATCGACAAATGCCTCTCTTCTTGATGGCCTACCGAAAGTCAGTGCACAGTACTGCTGGACATACTCCATCTGAAGCCTTGTTTGGTCGAGCAGTCCGTCTACCTAGTGAGGTGAAGTTTAGATCCGCTAACGATGAGCCCAAATGTGAAGAGGACTACGTGGCAGACCTCAGGGAAAGAATCCGAGACATACATCAGAGGATCAGGACGAGGATAAGGATAGCGAGTGACCGCAAGAAAACCAGGTACGACACGAAGGCAACAACGTCCAGCTTCCATGAGGGAGACCTAGTATTGTTGTACAACCCACACTGGCAAAAGGGGAGGTCACCTAAGCTGCAGCAAGACTGGGAGGGCCCTTATACAGTGGTCACATGCATCAATGACGTCGTCTTTCGGATCCAGCGTGGGATTAAAGGCAAGATGAAAATTGTCCACCTGGATTGTCTTCATCGTTATCATGGCAGTAATCCAGATGATCATGTCCGGGACGAACAAGTTTAAGAGGGGGCAGTGTAGCATAGACTCAAACCACTGAATGGTTTGTGTACCAAACTTAAACACCGTGTTCCAAACTGTAAGCAACGCCATCTATTCGCCGAACCTGCGAGCAGCAAATATTCCCACCAAACCTAGTGTGTCAATGTTCACAATTACCACACAATGTTCACAATTACCACACAATGTTCCAACTATTCCACGATCATGAATTCATCCCGAGAGACATCTAGCATGTTCTAGAACCTCTTGTATTTTGTATAAATACACATACCACAACCACCGTCGACAATACAGCGATTACAAGAGAGACTCGACCAGTGGTGAAAACAAGCGACTTTGTGAAAGTAAATCTGTAGCGACAGTTTAATTTGAAATAAATAAAGAATAATGTGATTTGAATATTGTGTTGAAGTAAAGTTTGTAATTGATAATAAATAAACAGTTGAAGTACACAAAAGACAGTTTTATTTAAACGAACCCCAGAGAGAATATTACAATATGTAGGCCCTGTAAAAGTGATTTACAAGATATTTAGTAGTATGGTTTTTACTACTTTTGGAAATGTTTTTTTTTTTTTTTTTTTTTTTTTTTTTTTTTTTTTTTTTTTAAATTCTCTTACCAGGGAGATACGCCCTACCATGAAAACGCAGCTGTTGTATTCTCCTACTGAATTATTGTACTTCGCACCACAAATTTTATGCTTTGAGTCACTGTATTCACAAGTAATTCAAATATACTAGACCTAAAATAGTAACAGATTTTTCGACTATAGTCTGTCACCAGTATGCATTACCCCTATTTGCAGTTTCGCATTGTGCAGATAAGGGGAAATCTATTTCTATTCTACAGACTCGCTCTCTTTATGTTTACATACCATGTAAGATGTTTATATGCGCCGGTTGATCCTTTTGCAATTATGCTGTTGAAATGAAAAAAAAAAAAAAACGGCAACGACAGTGTATAAAAAATAATTATTCATTGGATATTTTTAATTGGACATTGCATTTATGAATGACAATAGTGTCACCACACTATTGGTGGTGTACGTACTTACACATCCATACATAATATGTAGTTCTGCTTCTGTTTATTGGATTCGCATGGATGCATCTCAAACAATTGTTCTTGATTCTGTTGTACTCTCAGCAGCAGAATCATTGCTCTGGATTTTCTTCTGTACCAGTTGGCTTCTGTACGCGCATCGTTGTTCTTGCAATTGTCGGAGTGCCTCCCCCGTAATAACTTCGTTGTCATCGTTACACACCATATCTACGAATGGTGGTAGTTTCTTATATTTAGTACTTAATTTTTTTTTATTCTCAAACTCGAGTCATTTGCAGCGCCTGCCGCTGCGTAGATAATCGAAACAAAGTTAAGGGCTACCCTACCCGAGAGCGAGTGATCTCTGTGCTGTGCACAGTACTTGGGTCGTCGTCAATTGCACTAACGAACGATACGAAGTACGTTTTTCATCCCATCGATTGGTTGTAATTAAATTAAAAGAAAACACTACAAAAATAAAGAAGAGAACAAGAGGAATTTTTGCTTAATTTTCCTCAACAAATCAATTGATTTCTTTGTTGTACTCGTGCGGGCTAATTTGAGGGAGATACATGCTGCACCCGATTGTTCGTGAAAACAGTGTATTCCTCCCTTTCATCCTCATAAACTAGTGATTCTGCTGTAAAAATCGTGAAAAAAATTAACTTATAAGGAAACGCGAATAAATATGACATCGTATATCGAGCTTTTCGGGCTGTTTGTCATATTAATGCTGCCGTTTTTGTACGAGACAAGCCATATTTTTAGATATTATTTTAAATTTCTTATATACTATGGCCTAGTGTCGTTTAATTCAATGGTGCTCATACCTGCATTCTTATTTCGTCCTTGCGACGTAAGGAATCTGCTGTAAGTACCTAAAATTAAGTTTTTTTTACGTTTCGTGGATTTTTTCGGTTCTTGCGGCGAGTATTGATTTTCTGTGGAGTGTGTTATTTTGCATTTGGGTGGGGTGGGGTGGGTGGGAAGGACTTCACTGACAGAAAAAAAGAAAGGCTCCCTTTATGTGTCACAAAAAAGGGTGCTCTCTGTCCAATTAAGGACACGTTGTTCCAAATAAGGAACTCATATCTACTTGCGAGAATCAATTCAATAAAAAAAATGTTTAATACACTCGGGATCCGGGGCATTTTATAATCGATTATATTCGTAGATACCTAACTGCCGGTAATGTTTTTGTTGTGTTAATAAAGCGATAACATGTACAAATGCCTAGTGTATTGCTTGTAATTTTCATGGCGTGTAAGAAGGAAAAGTCTATTTTGAATTAGAATCACACGTGTTATTAATGTGTTGTTAATTGTTTTCGATGCAATTCGGCGCTATAATGTTTTCGAAATGTAACACAGTTTTGTTCGTTTAGACATTTTCGTTCAATTTATTGCATAATGCTCCACTTGAAATGAAGAGAAAACATGCCAGGAGATCGGATATGTAAAAAAATAATTATATTTGGTCACACTGCGGCAACTTTGGGTCTATTTACATAGAACATGTTATGACAACAGCTGTGTAATTAGTATTATGGCTGTGTTCATCCTGTTTGATTTTCTTATACTTACATACATACATATATACGAGTATGTAGGTACACATGTACCATCGTTTCAGATTTAGTTCAATCCGTTTCACAAATTTAGGACCTACATATCTACAACGCAGTTCTCACACTCATTCGGAGTCAGATGCGCGAAGTAGGACATCCGGTTCAAGATGTATGAAGCTTAGTAATAACATTCACACTTTTGAATTCAGATTTACGAATCAGATGTCGGAAACAGAATTTAATTTTTATTTTTGGGTATGTATGTTTGGTACTAGCTATAATACAAGGTGGCGCAAATTAATGACCCAATTTGATTTAGCTACAACTTTTTTTCTTAATTAAAAAACCATGATTTTATTTTTTATTATTTGGACCTTGAGTTTTGTTCCATTAAGTACTGAATATGATATCGTTCAAATGTTGGCAGCCAGTGTTTATACAAATTTGAGCCGTTTTTATGACATTCTCCATCACTTTCCTCAATACTTCTGTACGTCCCCTATTTTTTGTCTGATGTTGTCTTTGAGGGCTGCGAGAGTCTGTGGCTTGTTTACATAGACTTGAAATAACAAAAAAAAATAAAATAAAAATTAGGGAATGGGCAGATCGGGTGATCTTTCGGACCAATGCAAATCGCCAAAACGAGAGATAAAACGACATGGAAAAGTGTCTTTAACTAAGTCCATTGTGTAGCCTGGCAGTGTACTGTCGTGAAACCACAAGTTACTTACTTACTTAGGTGGCGCTAAAGTTCGGAAAGGACCTGGGCCTGAACCACCAAACCTCTTCAACCAGCCCGGTTAGGAGCCAGCTGCCTCCAGTTCCTTTTGTTTGCGCCACCTACCGCGAGGTCGTCCTCTACTACGCCGTCCATGCGGGGTGGATTCGAATACTTTTCGGGTTGGAACGTTGGGCTCAGCCCAGCCATCTTAGTCGCTGTATGTGAACTCTTCTGGTTAAGTCGATGTCATTGTATTGACCGTAGAGTTCGGCATTGCACCTTCTCTCCCTCGACGGGACCAAAGATCACTCGAAGAAAGTAACCAAGAACATCCTCACCCGTTTTTGGCAAAGTACATGCCTCAGCGTCATACACCAGGACTGGGATGGTTAGTGTCTTATAAAGAGTTACCTAAGTAGTTCGAGATAGGGGTTTGTTACTCAATTGCCTTCCTAGCCCATAAAAACACACATTGGTAAAAGTAATTCTTCGTTTGATCTCCCCACTGGCATTCTGTCCAAGACACCGATGTTCGGTGCCCTTTTTTGTAGACAGCATGTATTTTGGTTTGCTTCCAATGACCGCTAAACCTAAACCGCTAAACATCTTCGCTGCCTCGATCTCAATACTCGCAAATGCCCCACTGACGGCCCGCTGAGTTCTTCCGACTATATAGGCGAGTAGTTATTACTTACTTACTTATATCCTTTAACCCCTCGGGGGGCATAGGGCGTCAACCACGCCTGCGCGCCTTCTTGTTCGAAGTTCTGCAACGCGTTTGAGCTGCCTCCAACTCATTCCTAAAGAGTTCGATCCCTCCTCAACTGTTCTGCGCCACGTTTGCCTAGGGCGTCCCGCTATTCTGCCTGCCTAGGTGAGCGGATTCCACTGCAAGGCGTATTTCGCAATGGAGTTGTCTTCGCGCCGTAGGGTGTGTCCAATCCATTGCCACTTTCTTCTTCGTATAGTAATGCTTATAGGTTCTTGGCCCGTTCTCAGATAAAGTTGTTCGTTGGAGATGCGGTTCGGCCAAAAAATCCTCAAGACGATTCTTAAGCATTTGTTTACGAAGACTTGCAGCTTGCGTGTGTTAATGGTGTCCACCTTCCAGGTACTGTACCCATAAAGCATCACTGATTCTACGTTGGAGCGGAACAGTCGTAGCTTGGTTCTTAAGCTAATAACATTGGTTCTCCAGATTTTGGACAGCATTCTGAACGCAGCTTTAGCCTTCCCGATTCTGCTGCACACATCCAGTTCGGTGCCACCGCGATTATCCGAGACCACACTTCCTAAATATAGAAAGTTATCAACTTTCTCGACTTCCTGTCCGGCAATGTTAAGTTGAGCGGTGGTATTGGAAGTACTCAGGGCTTTTGTTTTGGCTGTGTTTATTTTTAGCCCCACTTTGTTTGCCTCAGCTTCTAGATTTTGGGCCATCAAATGAAGATCCATTATCCGATGTGAAAGTAGACAAACATCGTCAGCGTAATCTAGGTGTTTAAGGTAAGATGTCATAGTCCAACGAATTCCATAATTAGCTTCCGTCAATGCTGCACGGAGTACATCGCTGATAACCACCAAGAACAATAGTGGTGACAGTATGCACCCTTGACGTACTCCACTTTGGACTTCAAAGTCCTCCGACACCTTACCATTGTGCACGACGTGACACTTGCCGCCCTCATATGTAGCCTTGATAATAGCTATAAGTTTTTCTGGAATGCCTCTCCTGCGCAAGGCCAACCAGATAGCATCTCGATTCAATCTGTCGAAAGCCTTCTCGAAGTCGATAAACAGTAAATGTAGCGGAGACATATACTCAACGCATTGTTCGATTATGATCCGTAATGTGTTTAAGTGTTCGATGCAGGAGGATCCAGCGCGAAAGCCTGCCTGTTCGACATCGAGAGTTGAATCTAAATGTTCTTTAATTCGTTCTAGAATTATTCTAGCTGTTATTTTGGCTACAGCTGGAAGAACACATATATCTCTCCAGTTACCGCACTCCATCAAGTTACCCTTCTTTGGAAGCTTAATGATCATCCCCCTCTTCCACTCCTGTGGAAATTGTTCACTATCCCAAGCTCTCCGTATTAGCGGATGCAGCAAATCTGCCGATGTATTTGGAGCCGCTTGAAATAGCTCAGCAGGGATGCCATCAATACCCACCGCTTTGTTCTTCTTGAGGGACTTGATTGCTGTTATTATTTCAGTTTTACTGGGAGGTACGGTGCGAATTCGGGAATTTGTTGCTTCGAACTGCTCATTCGAATTCAAGATCATACCGCCGTCGTCTAAGTGATTTAGCAAAATGTTCTCTCCATCTAGTGAGCTGATCCTCATCCGAAATCAGAAAGTTACCGTCTAGACTCTTCACTGGATGTTGTTTGGAGTTTCGACCACCAATGAGCTCCTTAGTGATGTTGTAAACAGTCCTACTGTCGCACCTACTCGCTGCTTCTTCAGCCCTTGATGCCAGTGAGTTGACATATTGACGTTTGTCACGTCTCACACTACGCTGCACTTCTTTCTTCTTCGCACGGTATTGGGCTTCAAGCTCGGTTCTCTCTACTGCTGAGGCCGCTGCAATCCGAGCCTTGATTGCTGTACGCTCATCGATCCGTCTCCAGGTGTCTGTAGAAAGCCATGTGCGGTGAGGTTTCTGCTTTTTACCGACATAAGTGCGTGCCCCACAGGCGGATCAGTAGAAATGCGGTGAAGTGGGAGGGTTGTGATCCCTTGTTTTCGGATCATAGTCTCGCTGATAAAAGGAAGAAGAAGAAGTGCGTGCCCCAGTCGCAAAAGCATTTTTCACAGCATTCCAGTGGTCATCCATGTTTTCTATGCTGCTGATTGCTTCTGCTTCTAAGGCAAGATGGTCCCTGAACTGTTGGCGCACTTGGGGAACCTTGAGCCTGTCGATATTAAACCTGGTGATGTTAAGTAGGTCTGAGCGGTTGCTGTTGACGGATGCAGTACGAAGGCGTAAATGAGCTACCATAAGATGGTGATCTCGTTCAAGTCCGACGTCCGCTCCACGTCTATTTCGGACGTCCAGGAGGCAATTTCTAAAGCGACGACTGATCGCAATGTGGGCGATCTGGTTGGATGCTCATTGCCTATCAGTAGAGACCCAACTGATCTTATGGCAGGTGTTATGCTTAAACAGCGTACCTCCGATGACTAGGCGGTTGGTATTGCAGAAGTCCACAAACCGCTCACCATTGCCATTACGGTCTCCCATGCCGTGAACTCCCATCACGTGCTTAAGCATGGTGTTGTCGCTACCCACTTTGGCATTGAGATCTCCCATTACCATTATGATGTCCCCATTAGGCGTTTGGTTGTAGGCGGCGCCTAAGTGGCTATAAAAATCATCCTTTTCATCCTCAGTCGCGTCTAGAGTCGGAGCATAACACTGTATGATGGTAATTTTTCTAACTCTACTCTGGAACCTAGCCGTCAATATCCGGTCACTATGGGGTTTCCAGGATATGAGGCTACTACGTGCTGCTGGAGTTAGCATGAGTCCTACTCCGGAACTCCGTGCACTTCCAGCTGGTTTACCAGAGTAGAGCATGACAGTGCTTTTTGTTGGGGAGATGAATCTCGCTCAGCCCTAAGATGTCTATTTTATACCGTGCGAATTCGCGTTCTAATTGGATAAATCTGGCGTTATAAGGCCCTTCCTTGAGTGAGTCCAGGAGGGTCTTAACGTTCGAGAATCCGATCGTTGTCCGTGTCCGATAGCCAAAGGTCGTCATCAAATTATCCGTCCGTATCCGAGGCGTTGGTTTCCGTTTCGGAGCAAGATTTGTTTTTACGGTTGCGGCTCGCTGGGCCACAGACCAACCGACACTTATCCTGTTTTTTGGCGCAGGAAGCTCGCCATTCGTCCTCTCCCGTTAGCAATTTCCGAAGAAATTCCCAGAATACACCACGAGGAAGTGGGAGTAGGGCTTACTAACAGAACTGCTAGGTTTTCGGCTGCAGTGGCTCCTTCTCATTACTTAGCGGACCAGCACCTATCGGGAGATGCTGCCCCTACGAGGCCTTTGTTAGTCGTTTGCCATCCCAAGTATTATGTAAAGTATTATGTTAAAGGGATCGCATGATAGCGTGTCTCCTTGTCTAAGACCTTTCCTGACATCGAACGGTTGGGTGGTGTTCTTTTCGACTTTGAAGGAGCAGCAAGAGTTCTCCGATGTCATCCTGCACAGACGGATAAGCTTGTCAGGGATGCCGAGACTAGACATGTTTCTGTATAACTCGTCTATACGCGCTATCATAGGAAACTTTGAAATCGATGAAAAGATGATGTGTATCGATATTATATTCTTGGATTTTTTTTAAGATCTGCCGTAGTGTGAATATTTGGTCAACGGTGGACTTTCCCGGTCTAAAACCACACTGATAAGGATCTATCAGGTTGTTGACGATCGATTTTAGGCGTTCACATAATACGGCAGACAGGATCTTATATGCGATCTTGAGAAGACTCATACCTCTGCAGTTGGCGCAGCTCAGAGGGTCTCCTTTCTTCAGTAAGCCACAAGTACTCCACTCCAACTCCAATTCATTCAATTCGGGTATCAGAGTCACGTAACATGGTTTTGTAGTGCTCGCCTGTCATACTAGGGCCCAATCACCCATGCAACACAGACGCCGCACTACACAGTAAATTACAGTGTATATAAAGCCGATTTTTAAATAATACGGTTGTTTTCAGAGCCCCAGAAGCGCGTATCCTGCTTATTGAGATGTCCGAAGAAATGGAAATGTGCTTCGTCACTAATGAGAAATTTGAAGAAAAATCGTCCTCTTCATAGTTGAGGCTTATGGCTAAACCACAATGTGGTTTTAGGTCGTTTTGACGTTAATTTGCTTTAAAGGGGCGCTTTAGAAACTTATGATACCATCTGTCAATAAGCGGGACCAGAACGAAATGTCATTTCAAAGCGGTCAGACGTTAGGAGATTAGGAATATGACAAAATTAGGTTCTGTTCTGAGGGAGGAATTGGAACCATTTCCTGGTTAGACTGCATCTCATTTAATTGTTTAAATAAAATGAATACGCATCGTTCAACTCTATAACACTTTTTTTCGTTTGTTGATACATTTTTATTATGCAAAATGTTTTCAGTATTTTTTTTTTTTTTATTTCTCGAAATTCCACAACTCACACACGTGTTTATTTTGGGGTGAATTTTCACCTTGGAAAAGTTGTACCACTTCTCAATCTCAACAAAGAAGTTGGGCAAACAACTTCTATTCCTTCGTAAGTCAAACATGCCTACGCACATAGGAGGAACGTGTGTCTGAAAAATAAATGCGACAGCTATGAGCTGTCAAATGACCGACATATAGAAAGTAGCTCTACTCGGGCGTGGGTAATTACTTTACGATATTACGATCAAAAGTCGACCAAACGCCCGAGATCACATTTCGTTTTAACCCATATGCACACGTTGTTTCTACGCAATATATCAGAGCGCGAACGACTTAACGCCACATTGTGATTTGGCTTTTATAATGTACTCCAGACGGGCTTGGACGTCTGCGGGCAGAAGCTGATGCACCATCTGAGTTTTATACAGAAACATCTTTACGTCTTTCAGCAAAATACACTGCAGAGGAGGGTGCTTGGTGCTTGATTTCTGGGCACTCTTCCATATCCTCGCGCATAGCATCGATATTCACGGCCAAATGGCCGTGGTTTGCCAGCCAGTCTCTTCGAGACGTGCAGCTAGGCGTCGAATTGTGCGACCAGTGGGTGGGGATATCTTCGACGCAATTCAAGTTCACCACTGATGAATTATTCCGCAAATAATTGTATACAAATATTTCACGTTCTTGAGGAGTATAGCGTTCCATTTTCGCAGTTGTAGTGATGTGAGGTACTCTTGATGCCACCTCTTCCAGAAACCTTGCATAAGAATCTGTAAAAGATGCCAATTAGTTGTAAGTGAATTAGTATACTCTATTTCTTGTTGAGCAACCGCAGTATAGGATTCACCAATTATAAAATGAGAAGGTGTCAATGCAGTAGGTTCACTGTCGGATGTAGGCCACATACTCGTAGAACGTGAATTAAGCGGCGTCTCAATTTTCGTCAGCAATGTGTATAGGTCCTCATAGATGAGAACGTGGTCTCCAGTGACCGTTTTTAGATGGGTCTTCACAAATTTAACGCATGCCCCCCACAGCCAACCGAAATGAGGTGCAGAAGGAGGTATACATTTTCAAGAGATGTTGTTTTTGGAAAGATGGTCAGCAACGATGGTTTGATGTTGTTGGCGCAGAAGGTAAGCATGCATTTCATCAAGCAATCTCTTGGCTCCATTAAAATTGGTGCCGTTGTCGCTCCGAATTTTGGTTCGCTTCCCACGACGAGCTATAAAACGTTAGTAGAGAGGTCACCGACAAATTTCAGATGAATGCCCTTTGTTACAAAGCATGCAAATAATGCAATGTAGCATTTGATGAATTTGGGACTTCTTCCGCGAGATAATCGTAGATTTAAGGGCCGGTATAATCGCAACCGACCTTACTAAAATGTTGCGAACACCGAATACGTTCTCTTGGTAGATTCGCCATTTGTTGAGTTGATTTATATTGCCGATGACGTAGGCATATTGCACATGTGTGTACTAGATGACGAAGTAGATATCTACACCATAGTATATAAAATTCTTGTTTTGTTAGGCCGAACAACTGAGATGCACTAGTATGCAGATATTTATGGTTTTTAGACAACGGTTTTTGTTATTCAAGAGCACTAATTTCTGAGGGGTATAATGATTTTTGCGCACATTTTATAAGTCGAATTATCGCATTCGAAATCTCTTCTGTAGGTAACGGATTATAATGACGACCACTGGTAACACAAATGTTTGAAATGAACCGTACTACGAAGGCAACGACGCGAACAGATTTCCACCAATTCCATGATTTCAATACGACGTCTTCCATAATAATATTTATATAAAATGTTTGTTTTTCACCCTGGTTGTCGTTGGCGTTTGTCGCTTTTCGACGATTCTCGTTTTATTCATAACTACGACCTGCTGACCGTTAAACATTACTAAGCAATTTGATTGTCGTGTAGAATACTACTACAACTCTTTCACAGTGAAAAAGTTATGAAAATGGATTCGTGATACATTGGAAGAATAAAGCGACAATCGTCGAAAAGCGACAAACGCCAACGACAATCAGGGTGATTAATACTTAGTGGGCGCTGTGGCGTAAATGATTAGTGTTCGAATCACAGAAAACACCAAAAAGTTTTTTCACAGTCCCACCTCTCGCAAACGTCTGACAAACATCCGAGAGTATTGTTGTCTCGAGAAAGCTTTTTAAAACAATTTTCCCTTTGGATACGGCTCTAAACTGTAGGCTCCTTCCATTCGTGTAAAAAATATAACGCACCCAAAGTGAGCGTTTGCGAGAAGCTAGCCCCTGGCAATAAGAGAGAGCTGTTGCGCCAAGTATTTTTTTGTATACAATAGAACAGTCTAGATGCACCTTGAAGAAACAACTATCTTTGGATGGACACCATTGCATACCAAGTAATTTGACGGATGCAAATTCTTCAAATTCTATTGCAGAAAGCTCACATTGTTGTACTGGTAAGAAGATAAGTAAGGGCCAGCAATTGGTTCTCCATTTCCGTATGTTGTAAGCGGCCGACTTGAGTAGATTTTTAAGTTCTAACCAGAGGCAAGTGACTTCTCCAATAGTCTGCGCCGTCATGACATCATCGACATAAAAGTTGTTGAGTAGTACTTCCGAAGCGCGAGGGTAGGCTTGCTGTAGATCAAGGGCAAATTGGTACAAGGTTCGAACAGCTAGCTAGCTGTTGGCAATAACGTTTGAGTGAAACGAAATGGATTGAATGACTTTCCTTTCACTAGTATAAACGAGCAAAGCGAAAGATGTGGTTGTGTTGTTGTTGGCAGAGGATGTGAAGATGGTGAGCTGGTGGATACAAACAGTGATGATTCGAGAACAATAACATTTGAAGGGTTGGACGACGACGAATGGGGATGAACGAGCGAATCATGTCACGAATTGCAAGTTCTGCAATGGAAATTAGACCGGCACTTGTTCGCAAATGTCCAGGCCGTAATCAATTAAAGTAAAGGGAGTGTTTTTTAACGAGTGCGCGAACCGATTTTATATCGATTGAAAGAAATTAAGGACATTTGCTTAAAGTACGGTCCGATTTGCATTTAGGACAATTAAGTTAAGATTCTGTGAAGTGAGATTGTATAGCGTTCTGGTTTCTGCCACGAGGTGGATTCAAACGAGAGAGTACTTGACAAGATTCCAACGTACTACAACGAAGCTGCATAAACGACACTAATTCATCGATGGTGCAATCGTCTCTAGATCCGACTTCTTCCGCCTAAGCTTGTCAAAAGTTGTGATCCAGTTTCTGCAGCAGAAGATAAATGATCCAAGGGTTGCGATTGGTAGAACTAAGGGCATTCGAGCACAGAATCATTTCATCAGTACCCTCGGTGATTTTCTGGAGATTTAGAACGCTACATGAGCTCATGTTGGACAGCGAAAGGAAAGTTTCAATATGCGACTGAGTTATCAAATTAGAGCGATTGTACTGCTTCTAACCGCTTTTCTAGCATCCGAAACCGTTGTCACGAATAAGGTCAGCTGCTTTGTCACATAAATAAGATTTAAGATAACCGAATTTTTGCGTTGTAGATATATTTAAGTTTGTGTTTATATTACTCTGAAAGAGGTCTCTAAAACTTGGGTACTCTTTGTAGCATATCCGCTTTTACTTGGAGGCGAGTGAGGCAACTGCTTCAGGGCCCCCACCTCCAGGGGCCCCCGCTTCCGGAGGCCCAAAAAAAAAAAATTGTGAAAATAACGAAAAAAAAAGTAAAAAATTGCCAAAAAAGCGAAAAAAAGAGAGGTGATTATACAGTTGAATAAAATTCATTCGTTCAACTTGAACGGTAAAAGTAGGGGCCTCCAAAAAAATTAGTCACATAGGCTAAATTTTAGATTTTCGAGCAAGCAGGCTTGCTGACTAGCCAAGTTATCGACAGTCGATTGATTAACTGAGCATAGGTTATTTTTCCTTGCGAATTACGCTGGTAAGAGTAGACTTAGCACAAAAATACTTTTCCTGATATTCAGGAAAATATATTTCTGGATCCACGAACTCCTTTTCGTCTACGTACTCTAGGAGTTTGTTTTGCAAAGAATCGAATTGTTTCCAATCGTATTTCGAGTAGTTGTAAGGACACGTGCTAGTCTACGATTCTTGCGAATGATACCGCTCGTGTCAGACATCCTTTCACGTGACTATAATGTTCATATTTTTTTAATACAAATTTCGTATAAAATCTAAATTCTCACACGCGCGATTAAAGGCAGTTTAGCATTTATAATTACGAAAGCCACAATGCACTAAATTAGTTCATAAGGGAAATTTTCACCACGTGGATTAAGATCAGATCAAATCACAGAGAAAAGAAAAAGAAAAAGAGAATAAACCATACCATTGCACTCATACCCCATGTATGGGTTAGAAGTTAAGGTTCAATTTATGCGATTAAAATTTGATTTAGCCGGTTCAGAAGGATAAAAAAATGTTAACGTGAAAATATTTATAAGTATTTGAATTAATTAAAAGCAAAGCCAATCGATTTCAAAAACACATTAACAATTAACTTTATTCGAGAAAAGTTTTTCGTATCATGCTCTACAGCAAAAAGCAGAGCCTAGTTAGCTTATTACAAAAGAAGCAAAGTGTACTTAATTATACGTACATATATGAGAGTATAAAGTAGTAATTGATTTGTTAGGCATGAAATAGGATAAAGAAAATAGTACATTTTTGTAAGTGAAGAATGGCTGACGGAAAGTAGGTTATTTGTTTGTTGTTGTAGAGTGGTGCGTAGATTACAGAACAGTAATCCTTGTGGGATTGTATACTAAGTGCAATACTGTCCGCGTTGTCTGTTTGACTTTACATGTGTAGTACAATATTTAGTGAACCTCAAGACCCAAAAAGTCATCTAGGACATTGTAGAAGTACTCTCCTAAGGTTTTGCTTCTCAGGATGAATAGCGCAGGACAGTTGCACAGAAGATGGGTAATCCTATCTTTGTCGTCTCTACAGCTTCTAGAAATCATTGAAGGGAACACCCAGTCTTCGGGTATGTTCGCCTATCAAACAATGCCCCGTGAGGGCCAAATTCGCCTAGATATAAGACAGGTACTGATATCGCCCCATCTGTCATTGGCGGTTCTTACCGCTTCAGCGTTCAGTTAGAACTTTGTAACATTAATAGGGGCTGAAGGAGCTTCACTATTTTTAGCGAAGTCTTGACTGGTACTCTCTATCACTAGCTCATCTGCTTTGCAGTTGCCTGAAATATCTCTATGACCCGGGACCCAGCATAGGGACAGCTCGCATCTATCTGCGATCTCGATTAGAGACCTGCGGCATTGCTTAACCAACTTTGCTCTTATCGTTGGCGATTCCAAGGCTTTGATTGCTGCCTGGCTGTCTACGTAAATTACTATACAAGGATTATCTATTGTATTTATAGAAAGTCGGGCTGCTGCATTCCGAATTGCCGTGAATTTCGCTTGAAATATGCTGTGATCCGGAAATCTAATCGTAATTTTCTATCAGGTGAGCTGGAAAAGACTCCTGCTCCCATGCCACATTCCATTTTGGATCCATCTGTGTATATCTCCACCGCAGACGAATTTAGAATTCTGTTAGATTGCCACTCGTTTCTGCTTGGAATTCTAGTTTGGCATCTTATGTCGTTGTTATAATGTGGCATATACGAGTATATAGTCCGTTGTGCTGGGTATAGCGTAGTTGACCAGAATTCTTGGATGACGGATATCCGTTCGTGATAACTGTTGCAATTCTATTAGGCTTAGTGCTGCCATTGAAGCTTAAAGTTTCCCAATTATATCAATGGGAACAAAGTGAAGCATTGTTTCCAATGCGGCAGTTGGGGTTGCTATAATTGCACTATTTATACTTATACACGCCACCCTTTGAACTCTTTATAAAAGAGAAATGTAGCATTGTTTGTCTAGCGCCGACAGTCGACATCCAAACCCCACAAAATTTTCTGAATGTGAATATGTACTTATCACTTTGATGAAATATACTTTATACCATCATACTTTCGACACTTGTAATTTAGACAACGTATCTTTATATTTTTTTTAAATTTGTACTGTAGTGATAAACATAGTTAATAATAATTTTGTCTTATAAATATAATAACTTTGTGAATAAAGCATAAAAAAATGTATTTTTATTTTTAAGATGAGCGATATAACAGTACATTTTTAATTGAAGAAGAAATAAATAAATGATTGAATTAAAAAAAAAAATTGTAATATTTTTATTTAAAAAAATGGGTGTCCATTGCATCAATGGTTCAGTTTAAACGACATTATTGAAAATTAAATGTCTTGACAAAATTTGCACACGCAATAAAAATATAAAATTTCCCAGACAATCAAGTTTAACATGAATATGTCTTGTGAAGATGCGGTGTTAGAACTCAAGACTCTTATGATATATAAGAAATAAAGGTTCTTACCTTCATATCTATTTGGTAAGCTCCCCGGAAGGTTCATCTGCTGCTGGTCAATGTCATACAGTTCCTCAAAATGTATGTTGATTCGTGTCAAGTTTTTTTTTTTTTTTTTTTTATGAACATATTAGTTCACAATAAAAAAGAAATCAATATATCAGGTTATCATTTTTTTTTTCGAAAGCATACCTACCATTTTTGGACACTGAACGAAAATCACAGGTTACATATGTAGTATGAACTCGAACAATAACACCAACGCGGAAATCAACCAAAGAATCGCACTTACCATTCACTGTTTCTCAAAGCTAGGAAGGCTAGTAAGCAACAAAGTACCCACTAAAAAAAATTGGACAAATGATCACTTTGTTGTTTCAAGATAATAATTCTTAAATTGATCTTTGGTCCAATATACATAAAGAGCGTAAGTAAGTGTAAAGTGACATAATGATATTGCCATTATTCTTTTTGCCAGAACCATTTCCTTAATTCTACAGGGTCGGCTATATGTCACCATATATTTTATGTTATCCTATTTTATTTAATTGTTTTATAAACTATACTAAATGAACATTTTTTAAAAGTAATAAAGGAAAATTATGTCAGATAAATGACCGCCGATTACGGTTTCGAAATGATAATAATATTTTTGAAGGTTGCTGGCTGAAGCGCTCGAATTTCTGCTTCAATGTTCGGGACTTGAGTTCGGGAATTGTATCGGACTTGCTCACATACACGTGGTCTTTCAGATAACCCCAAAGAAAAAAGTCGGCTGCCGTCATATCTGGCAAATACGGCGACCAATTCTCTAGTGTCAGGTATTAAGGGGTTAAGTCAAAAAATGGCAAGTGGGTATAAGTCAGTTTGTTTTCTTTTCCGATTGGTATTACCAACGTAAGTCTAGCGCAACTGCTTCCTATAGTAATTACCTGTTCCACTGGCAATAAATCAGCGAATTGCGCATATAAAAAGCACACTTAAAATATCATTTTCTGATAACTGCATTTGTGACTTAACCCTTTTTTACCTAACGTCAAAAAATTATTATCCGAATTTGCCATAAAGTGACATTGTGGGTCGTGCAGTGTGAGCAGTGGCTCCGTCCTGCTGAAACAACATCTCAGGCCTGTTTTCAATAGCAGGAAGTACAAAATTTTCAATCATGAGTAAAAAGTTGAGAACTTTACTATTCACATCTCTCCTGAGCTAATTTGTTCATCCTAGGATTCGTAAATATTTTTTATTTATTTTGTGGAGATAAAAAACACTCAGATGCAACTGGTCCATTGTACTTCCGTGCAGTATAACGAATGTATGCATACAAATTGATGCGTGCCTAGATGAAAGAAAAAAGTGAAGATTATTAATGTGCATGTGCATTTCAAATAAATTTCACAATAAAAACTAAGATTTTGATTACTTAAGCTTTTATGCCAAAGATAATTTCACACGACATATTATCCAAGTTTCCCTAACAAAACCGCAGAAATACAACACTTAAGTGCTTTATTAAGTATATCTCCATATGAGTATTCAGTTTAACTGATTTTTTTTATATTGCTGGTCTAGTACTAAATCGAGTCGGTGTCAAGTTAACTACAGGCAAAAATATTTTCTTGCGTCAATGACTACCGTAATCTAAAGGCAATGTCTCTACATATGATCCCTCCGGCATACTTTATACCTACTTACTGTAGAAAAATTTGTAAAAACTATCTTAAGGCATACATATGTAAATGTAATGTGGTTATGTTGTTGTGTCACTATACATAAATTCAATTTATTCGTTAACAATAAGCATTAAGTAATATGACCTCAGAACATTTTTAGCGTATTTTCCTTCGTTACGTAACCTTTCTTTTTTTTTTTTATCAATGAGTCGTAATTTTCAACGTCCACTACTAAATATCGTTTTCCCACCCATTATACTGATTAGGTAACAAAATTTACGAAGTTATTTTTTGTGATTACAGATTTAGAAAGGCAGCATGCGGGGGAACGGCAAAGGGTGGGTTTTTTTTATTAAAATAAAGTAAAGTAGTAGTGATCCGACACCCTACGCATGAGGTTCCAAGTTCGAATCTCAGGAAACACCAAAAAGTTGTTTCACGGTCCCACCTCTCGCGAGCGTCTGACAAACATCCGGGAATATTGTTGTCACGAAAAAGCTTCTCAAATCGCCGTTCGGATACGGCACTAAACTATAGGTCCCTTCCATTCGTGTGCAAAATATAACGCACACAACATGAGTGGTTGCGAGAAGCTAGGCCCTGGCACTTAAACAGCTGTTGCGCCAAATACTATTTTTTTTTAAAGTAACAAAACGATAACACATATTTCGTCGAATTTCAGCATAACGCTATTCCCTAAGAATAGCACCAGAAAGTTTTCATCTTCCTATGTCCATAGCCCCTATCTAGTTATATACATAGGTATACAATATACATACATACATGGGTATACAAAGGTCCAGAAAACAAATCGAATCGCATTTTGTTCGCATTGAATTCCCCGGAATAAGATTTTCGTTCGCGCCTAATTCTACTGCAAATCACCGGCAAGGCGATACACCATTCGTGGAAAATGCTTGACTTCGGGACGATAATAAAAAGAAGAATCGCATTTGTTTCGCCCAAAATCACTATCTGAGGAAGAAAATGCGAATTTTTGAAAGAATTATATACGAATGCTAATTAGAATTAAGTACGTGTGTTAAGAAAAGGATAATGATTTCAGTTAATGTCTTGTTTATCTTCAACGTGATGGGATTGATTTCTTCAATGTGATACGAGAGACGGCGGATAAGTTCTCGGCCTGAGGTACTCAACAACAAGTCATCTTCTCATTAGTGATAGCACTACCTGCGGCACTCTTTAGTAGTATAAATATCACCTCGTTTTAATAATAATTTCATTTTGCTATTATCTGTGGTAGGATAAACATCACCATGTCAAGCGAAATCGGAAATTCTCGCAATTTTGAGTACCGCGCCTCGTTGTGAAGACCACCCCCGCCACCTTTACTTCTGGCCGACAGAAGAATAAAAATATGGGAGTCAAGCAACGATGTATATTGAACCCCCTACTGTTTCAATTTTTTTGGGTGACATTCCTTCCTACATTCCGGGTGGAATTGTGTTCAACGGGTTAAACATCAAATGCCCTATGTATGCTGACGACATTGTTTTGCTGGCGGAAACTCCGAATATGATGCAAATCATGATCCATAAATTGCTGCAATACTGCAGTAAGTGATACCAACAAATCAAAAATTATGGTCTTCCGAAAAGGTACGGACCGATACGTTAGAGAAGCTAAATGCACTTGGGAAGGCGAGGAATTGGAAAAGGTTAAGGAGTACATGTATCTAGGAATCCCCATCATACCCAATCTTTCTTTAAAAAAACACGTGCATCACAGGTCTGGGGAAGCTAATAAACTGCTAAAATACTTCGGAAACTGGGCTACCTTCTCTCTATTTGTACACACTTAAAATACACTTTGACTATATCAGAAAAGTTATGGAGTACCAGTCACATATGGCAGGCTCTCTAAAATCGTGGCTACCCATATCGTCCAGCGCAAAGCACAATTCTTTGGCGAATGGTCAAGATTGTGCCTGAAAAACATTTTATTTTGAATTTATACTTATCACTTGATGAATTTTAGCTACTTATCCTTGATTCCTTCTTCTAAGTATACTCTAGTGAAATACACTTAGTAAAGAATAACTTTGTCTTTTATGTGATTTTGTGAATAAAAAATAATGTTAATGTCAATAAAATGTTATTGTTATTTTTTAAGATGAGCAATGCAACGATGTATTTTTGAATTGAAGAAGAAATAAATAAATAATTGAATTGAACAAAATTGAATTGACAGTGATAACGCCGCATTTTGGAAAAATTCGTTACAGACATTGTGGGAGAAGATAAAAGAAGTGAAATTTGAGTTCTTTCGCGAAAGGGCACAGCAAAGTGAAGCCAGGTTCATGTATCGGATTCTAGAGCACAATCTAGCAAACAACTATTTTCACGATAGCTACAGTTTAGATACTATATCTATTATAATTAAGGCAACAGGAGTGCTTCTACATCTCAATTACAAGCCCCATCGAAGTGATCGCAATGCCGTATGTTCACTTTGCAACCTGCATGCAAAAAAGACGTTATACATTTTATTGGAATCTATCCGAACTTTAATTCCATTAGACGCTTGCACTGGGGAAAAAGTTGTTTAACGCTTGATAATCTCGCAAACATTTTAAATGGAATTAATTAATTATAAACGAACATTTTTAAATCAAGTTTTATCTTTTTGCTATTACACTAACATTGAGTTTTAATTAAATTGTATTAAATCTACATATCTCTCTTTTCGGCTGAAGGCTATTGTCATGCATTTATTGTAATTTTTGTTTTGCTTTTATTTAATAATTACTAATTTAATAAATCACATTAAAAAAAATGTATTGGTACATACATTCTCTCACTTTTCTTAATCACTAGAGTCTCTAGTTGGAAAGGCAATATCGTTTTATCTCTTGTAAACTATTTTTTGCAAAGACTTTTTTAATTTTCCTATGATTTTTCTAGACCTAGAGTTACCATTCTGCTACATAAAAAGGTTAAGTTAGAAATCAAAACAAGTCCTGCATCATTTGAAAGTCGGGCTGAAGTTGATTTTTTTCGCTATGTGCTTGGATTTATTCCAAAACCTCAACCGCTGGGAGAATTCCTCAAGATAATCATACATAGCACATATAAATGCTATTAAGTTGATACTAAGCTTCACCTAAGTCACCACTTAACATTATTGACATTAGCTGCATTCCTCTTTGACCACAAGTTCTAATCTTTTTTTTTATGATTTTGTGGGTTAAGATTTGATGGGTTAATGATCAGATTGTATGCCATACGTGTCTGATGAATGTATGTACATGTGAGTACATATGTACATACATACCTGTGCACGTCCACAGCCACCAAGTCGGACGGGCTGGTGGGGCTAAGCTCAGGCAACTGTGGGGGTCACAGGTGGCGGATAGTGAATGGCCTGTAGAATGCAGGTTAACTGCGAATACCCAAATAAGCAGTCCCCGACCAAGAGCGGCAGAGAAGGAGGGCTTGGCTGAAAAGGTCAAAGGAACCCCTATGAACTTTCTGCGACAAGACGAATAGGCACCGTCTTCCATATAGGTGCTCCCCACCCCTCACAAGGTGGCTACGAGGGATACAGTAAGGAGAAAATTGGCGAGATCCGGACGTACCCGCCACAACGCGAAAGGCGCAGCTTCTTACCTCGGAAAGATGGCTGCATTTATATGTAATCTACAATATATTATAGTACGTGCTACTATAATTAAATATCTAAAATATGATGACTTCGTCATCAGTACCCTAAAACATTAAGACCGAGCCCAGTAAGGTCTTAATTATGGCATACTGGAAAACGAATTGGAATGACAGCTATGAGGGCTGACGTTTGTGGTATTCTGTTACCTGAGTAAGCTGGAGTGAAATCTGGTCGAAATGGCTTTCAGGCTAATGCTACAAGCGCCCCCGTCCCGTTAAAACCTTGGCAGGACTCAAAGTACGTTCAATGTTTCATCACCATTAAGTTGGTGGTGTAGGTACAGATGTAATATTCCTGTTTAGCACCGATCTGGCTCTGACATAAGACCCCATAAGGGCTTATGCCAACCCTCGCATGGCCTCACTGCTTGCATAGATAACCATGAGATCCTTGGGTGACTACACATTCGAGCATTGATAGCGGCTTTGAGTGGGGACCCAACCGAAATGATTACAAACAAAACAAATAAAAACACAGGAGGAAAAATTGAGGAGAACGAGGAGAACCCCTTCAAGGGGGGCTCAAGGATGCTGAGGTCACCAGTTGGCCAAGCAGCAGCACCACAAAGATGCACGGAACGACGTGAGCCACCTGCAGTAGGAAGGGTGACGGTCGAACCAACCGACCAGAAATCTGATTTTCTCAAGCTAGGGGAACAGATTAGAGGGCTGGTAGAAATGCTGGAAGACGGCAAAAGGCGTTCGATTCACCAAACGATGCGAGATGCCATTGAAAGCATCAGGGCTCTCTATGAGCTTTCGGCGATTCAGCTGCACGATGAGAAAGCGAAGGAGGTTATTCGTCGGAACAACTCCTCGCAAACTTCACCCTGGCTAAAGCCAACAACAGAACCCAAGAGAAGGCACGTTGCAGACACCGAACCTCCGGAGCCAAAGCGGAAGCAGGTTCCATCAAATGGTGCTGCTGAGAGTCAACCCCCGGAGATAAAGCAGAAGGAAAAACATCCTTCAAATGATGCTACAGTGAGTAAACGCCCGGAAAAAAAGCGGAAGATGAAACATCCACCTCTGGCAAACACCAAGGAGAAAGATGTGGCAACTGGCGCTGAGACCCCAGCAAGAGCCCAGCGAACAAGTGCAACCACAAACAAAAAGCAAGCGACAGGAGAAGGCGAATGGTTAAATGCCAGCAGGAAGAAGGACGCCAAAAAGAAGCAGCAAGGGGTCATAAGAACGAAACCTGACGCTATTGTCATCAAAGCTACGGGAGCCCTTTCTTACGCGGATATACTACGCAAAGTAAAGGCAGATCCCAAACTGGAAGCAGTTGGAAAAGCGGTTTCTAAAATTAGGAGGACACAGAAGGGAGACCTCCTAATACAACTCAAGGAGACAGGAGGAAAGACCACCGATTTTAAAGGCGTGATCAGCGAAGCCTTAGCGGAGCAAGCGAGTGTAAGAACACTTACGCACCGCACTACTCTCGAGGTCAAATACATCGATGAGGTCACTACAATGGTTGACATAATCGATGCAATTAGAACCCAGTTTGGAGTGAACGTCTTACCGGCAGACATCTTATCCCTGCGAAAGGCATTCGGAGGGACTCAGACAGCAACCATCAGTCTTCCAGTAGAAGACGTAAGAAAACTGTTAGAAGCCGGGAAAATTAAGATTGGGTGGGTAGTCTGCCGAATTCGTGAAAAGACACTGCTGAAAACGTGCTTCAAGTACCTGGAGTATGGTCATCTAGCCACACAATGCAGAAGCGAAGAAGATCGCTCGAAGCTATTTAGGAGATGTGGTGAAGGGGGCCACATAGCGAAAAATTGCGATAAGCAACCATCCTGCATGTTCTGCAAAAAAAACACCCAGACGACGCGCATCATATAGCTGGTAGCAGAAGATGTCCGGTCTTCAGGAGAGCTATTACAAGTAAAATACCATGAAGATACTACAAATAAATCTTAATCACTGTAGAATAGCCCAGGACATCCTGGCACAAACGGCCAAGGACGAAAGAGCCGACGTTGTTATGATCAGCGAGCCCTATAAATGTCCCGAACAGAACAATAACTGGATCTGTGATAAAGCAAAACAGGTGGCAATATGGATATGTGGACCCCATGCCATCCAAGAAACTAACGACCAAACAGAAGGCTTCGTGCGTGCGAAAATAAATGGAATCCATTTCTATAGCTGCTATGCAAGACCCAGCTTGACGACCAGCGAATATCAACTAATGCTGGACCATCTAACCGCGGATGCGCTCCAGAGAGCCCCAGTGGTTATAGGAGGAGACTTCAACGCGTGGGCCACAGAATGGGGCAGCAGGCTCACAAACACCAGAGGACAGGCCTTATTGGAAACATTCGCTCCCCTAGCAATAGGCATTGCTAATAAGGGCCGGGCAAATACTTACCGGAAGGCTGGAGTAGGCTCCATCATTGACATTACCTTTGCGAGCAACTCCATCCTGAAAAACATAAAGTGGAGGGTCAGTGAGGAATATTCACACAGCGACCATCAGGTGATAATACTGGAAATAAAAGGGAAAAAACCAGTCCAGCTCCCAAAACTTACTGGCCCAAAATGGAACGACCGATCTTTCGATAAGGATGCATTCGAAGAGATGTTGAGCGGTGATCAAACTCCAAGCGGAACAGCGGAGACCCTCGCGCACCACCTCACAGGCACCATCACCACAGCGTGCGACGCATCAATGCCTAGGAGAACAAACACCAGGAAGGCATCATCGTGTTACTGGTGGAACGAGGAAATAGGCGAACTTCGGGCCAAATGTCTACAAGCCCGGCGCAAAGTTCAACGATCAAGAAGGAGGGCGGATTTCCAACAATGCCTGGACGCCCTTAGACTGGCGAGACGTAACTTAAATAGAGCCATCAAGGAAAGTAAAACTGCGTGTTTTAAACGTCTCTGTCAAGAAGCCGACATTAACCCATGGGGCTCGGCATACAGAATGGCGATGACGAAATTGAAGGGCTATAAGACTCCTCAAATAACATGTCCGATAATGCTGAGATCCATAGTAGAGCACCTCTTCCCTCAAAGGCCTGCTACTATGTGCAATATTATACGAGAAGTCAATCCAGAAGATATTCCTTTAATTACTCACGAGGAGCTGCAAAGGGCATGCAGCAAGATAGGTGACAACAAGGTGCCGGGACCTGACGGCATCCTGAATAAGGCAGTAAAGGCAGCTGTAAAAAAAAGACCAGACCTCTTCATATCAACAATGGAGAAATGCCTTGAAGAAGGAACCTTTCCCGAAAAATGGAAGACGCAGCATTTGGTCCTACTGCCAAAAGGAAAGAAGCCTCCAGGGGAACCATCATCCTATCGTCCAATATGCCTATTGGACACCATGGGAAAGATCCTCGAGAAGATAATCTATAATAGATTACTCGCAGTAGCAGAAGAGAAAGGAGCCCTCTCAGATCACCAATTTGGTTTCAGAAGAGAACGATCTACTGTTGATGCCATAAGAGCGGTAGTTGATATCGCCAAAGGTGCCATCGAAGGCGAAAGATGGCTCTATGGCACAAAGGAGTATTGTGCAGTAGTAACGCTGGACGTTAAAAACGCATTTAACTCTGCGGACTGGTCGTTTATTAGAAGGTCACTCGCCAGGATGGATACGCCATATTACCTGCTACGGATAGTGACGAACTACTTCAACAACAGGAAGCTGAGGTACAACACCGATGAAGGGGTAAAATACTACGACGTAACTGCGGGAGTTCCACAGGGATCGGTTTTAGGGCCACTATTGTGGAACATCATGTACGACGGAGTCCTACGATTAACTCTACCTGGCGGAGTAACGATAATTGGATTCGCCGACGACATTGCAGTCGTGACAGTAGCTAAACAGATCCATGCAGTAGAATCAGCTACAAATGAAGCAATTGCCCGGATAAAAGATTGGCTAATATCCGCCGGACTAGAACTAGCTGACCATAAGACAGAAGCTGTTCTTATAACCAGCCGGAAAACCGTCGAATTTGCCAACTTTCAGGTTGGTAACCAAACCATCAGGCCGAAGGAGGCGGTTAAATACCTTGGAGTAATGCTGGACTACAAGCTACGGTTTAAAACGCATGTTGATTTTGTTGCCAAAAAAGCATCGCATATGCAGAGAGCTCTCTCGCGTATCATGCCTAACATCGGTGGACCTGGATACGCTAGAAGGATTCTACTCTCTAGAGTTATCACCTCAGTTCTGTTGTATGCCGCCCCAGTCTGGGCGGAGGCACTGAGGACGAAGGAGACC
Organism: Brachypalpus laphriformis; assembly: GCA_945910035.1. NCBI lineage: Eukaryota > Metazoa > Arthropoda > Insecta > Diptera > Syrphidae > Brachypalpus > Brachypalpus laphriformis. The sequence continues at coordinate 109,216,397 of OX246753.1, read as the reverse complement.
AAAAGGAGACTATCGTCATCATACAGACTCTGTGCGCTACGGACAATCAGCGGCTTTCGAACCATCTCTGACGAAGCTGCATTTGTCATAGCTGGAATGATCCCCATCGATATTCTCGCAGATGAAATGCTGAGGATATATAACAGAAGAGCATTGAGTCATCACGACGCATAAATTGCTAACCAGCCCCGCGAAGTAATACCTAACGGCAGTCCCGCGGGGAGAGTGGTTGAAGTGTGTAGGGTGTGTGTTTAGTACGTAGGCGTATTCCTGAAATCGATTACTCAGGTTTGCGAATCGTGCATGCTAGTAGCACTCGGGCTATTAGTATCTATGAAGATTACACATCCCTGGCGCAATCCAAAAAAAAAAAAAAAAACCTGTGCACAGATAGAAAATCAGGATGGGAATTAAAATCGCAGTTAACACCCAAATAATCGGCAATCTCTATTAACCTATGTACGAGTATGATCAAAATAATTGTAACATGAAATTAAACTCAAAGATTGGACACGTACTTCGGAAAGCGACATAACAGCAAATTCTAACATTTGGCCTTGTGTCGATTTCTGAAAGGGATATAAGGCCAATTTGATTTTATGTCACTTTCCAATATATCATCCTTACCTGATCAGATTAAGGAAAGATCCATTCACAATTCTGAAAAGATCCAAATTTTAAGGCGTAATAGCTATAAATCTACAAAAGCTTCAAATCCACGAACAAAAAGTTAATTTATGTGAGAAATAATGTACAGCACAGCATGACACTATTCCAAATAATACAAAAATTGAAACAGAACAAAACAGCAATAATATAAATTCTTATTTAATGATGTATGTATGGTCTTAATTGTAATTTAAAGACTGACTAATGGAATCAAAATCATGAAATAGTATTGTTTTTGAGAATTTTATTAGGTAATAGTTTAAAATTTGCACGAATTTTGCGGAGAAAAGGGTGAATTCCTTTTACCCCGCGAAGATTTTGTTTTCGAGAGTTTGAGAAGTTAATACTCGTAGTATAAAAATTCGCGCAAATTGTGAAAGTGCTGGCGCCTATATCTTAACAGTACTTGTGTGGCCCGATTCGTAGTTAAAAGGTTTTCACACTATTTTACATTATTTGACTCATACACCGGGCGGCCTTCGGTCTCACATGTAGGTACTCCGTAACCAAATGTAGATATAGAGGGAACAATTAATAAAATAAATACTTACATGTACTTTTTATTTGTTTAATACGAGTACTCATACATATTTTCGCATTTAATGTGGAGTTATTTCATACATTGCTATAGCATAGTATGAATGCATAGAATCGGTGTATGAACCGAAGAATCGGGAGTACTGCTTAGCTATGCATAGGTACCTGTCAGACAAAAGCACTTACCCTTGGCAGAGCAACGAACTTGCATGAAAACAAGTTTTTGTCACTGAACAAATAAAAGCTACTTGTTCTTATGTCTCAAAATAATTTGGCCTTTGGCCTGCTAAGTGTACTTTGAAAAATGTTAAGCAAGGTGGCGCAAAAATCAATGAATGGGGTTGCTTCTCCTATTATGGCGCTGCGCTGGACTGATATTTGGGATAAAACCGATTATGACCACGGAAGCTTATACCAAAATAATTGAAGAAGCAACGCTGAATGGAAAATGCCTCTCAAATGGGTCTACCAACAGTACAACGACCCAAAACATTGAGTAAAATATTTTTCGCAGTCAATTCGATTCAGGTGAAATAAAAAAAATTGCTCCATACGCAAAAAAAGTTGTCCGAAAAATTGAAAAATTCGGGAAAAACTGATTGCTTTTGCCACGGGAAAAAATGTGTGTACCTACGAGTATGTCTCTAAAAGACTTAGCCCCAGGCGCCTGCCTCACAGTTTTTTTTTTGTTAGGCGTAGCAACGTACGCCGGGTACCCGCTAGTACTCGTATATACATACATACATATTATATTTTTTATACAACTTATTTTTTTGTTGATTGTTTTTCAAACATAAATGATTAATAAATAACAAGCCATTTTTATTTTATTTATTAATTGTTAACTTCGTACACCCTAAGTTTTGGAAAATTGTTTACAAGTGCCATTGAGTTGATATTAACGGCAGTGGAGGTGGAGGCGCAGCAATTTTCATAAGGAAACCTATTCAGCATTCGCTTTTACCTATTGTGCAAACTTGCTGTGTGCAAATTGTAGGGATAGAGATGAAACTAAGAAATCAGATGGTTATTCAAATTTATGCCGTTTACTTTAATGGTAAAGGTTCATCCATAGAAAGAAGAGTAGGTTTGAAGAATAACCTTAGAGAGTTATCTACTAATAGAGAAGACTTTTTAATTGGTGGAAACCTTAGTTGTAGACATAGGGATTAGGGTTGCATCAGACAAATACGTTTGGTAATTTACTTGTAGACCTTTGTATTAGGTTACCAATATCTGTTTTGTTCCCTCCTAGTCCTACATATGTTCCAACTTGTTTTCGTGGAAGTCCTTCTGTTCTTGATCTGTTTTTTACCAATACTTCTAGTCAAACATTTCTGCCAATATCCTTGAGTGAGCTCAGCTCTGATCACAATCCTGTGTTCTGCAGATTTATTTGGTCAGGGAAGAAAAAACGCCAATATTTTCTAGATTTCAAAAATGCCAATGGGGATCGCGTTTTCGATTGTAAGTAAACAATTACATTCGGAACATTCCCACAAGTCTGGAAAACATATCTACTGAAGAAGATGTTGACTTCGTCCTTGAACAATTTACAGAAAGTATATTAAACTCGGCTGATACATGTATCCCGAAAGTTGAAAAAAAAAAAACAATATTGGCACAAGAGTTCTTTTGCAAGTCTTAGAACTTATCAGAATCCATGCGCATAGACGTTATTGGCAAAGGCATCGACAGCTTATTTTTCGAAATCAAGTTTATAATTCGAATAAGCTGATTGCCAAAGTCATTGACCAGCATCGCAATAAACAGTGGAATAAAAACCTCAGCACTGTAGATAAAACTGGAACACCCTTCCGGCATATTGTTGGTGTAGTAAAAATTGAAAACAGACAAATGCCTTGCCTAAAATTTTCCAATAGTACCCTATTCACAGATCTTGAGGAAGCCAAAGAGTTTGCGTTAAGATTTAGTAAGAATCACGCAGTGTCTCAAAATTTAGGAAACTCTATTATACAAGCTAGTCAAACGGTAGTGCATGCGATCATATGAAAACACAAGCGTTTTCACTCAGCTGAGGCCTACCAACTCCTACTCTCAACCTCCACGCGGTGACAACCGGGTGCCTAGTACCTTAATCCAAGAAATGGGTAACCAACCCCGTTTGGCGGATTCTTGGTGGCAGCAGATGAGAGAGGGGGGGAAAAGTGTTTTTCTCACTAGAGCACTTCTTCCTGTTCCAGGCGGCAGCGGACGAATTCCCTAGACTGAGTCAACGGTGGCGTCTATAGTTCCAGTTAGGTTGAACTTAATGAATACCTGCGCGAGCTGCTTCGACGAATTCGGATCACAGGTCGGTAAGGAATTTCCAATGTTGGTCAGGACATTGGAATAGAGATGGTGGCGGAGGAGCCCTTAATGGGCCAACGGCAGCGCTCATACTCCCGTAGTGGACTACTGGCACCGGTGTACCCGGCCCCTCGTCCTAGGGGAATAATTAAGGAACTGGCCCTCCAGGTTGGGGGTTGTGCCGTCGGGGTAACTTCCCTACCACGTAAAAAACGCATGGTTCCGAAACAACCAAAAGCCTCGGATAAGGATGACCCAACTAATGACGACCCCAGCAAACGAAATAAGGACAACGACCTTCGGATCTGTACGTGGAATGTTCTGTCCCTTTACAGACCACGTGCAGCCGAACAACTAGCAGAGGCCCTAGACTGCTATAAAGCAGATATTACCGCCATCCAGGAAGTGCGATGGGATGGGCCAGGCAAAAAGAGGATGAAAAACTGTGACATCTACTACGGTGATTGCTACAGAGGCAACAGGCAACGCTTATTCGGATGCGGATTTGTCATACGCGGCAGACTTAGGCAAGAAGTCTTAAGCTTCCGACACGTGAGCGAGCGTATTATGACTATCCGGATCAAGGCTAAATTCGCTAACATAAGCCTAATATGTGTTCATGCCCCCACAGAAGAAAAGGACCCTGCCTCCAAAGAGTGTTTCTACGAGCTCCTCGACAAAACATACGAGCAATGTCCTAAATACGACGTTAAGATCGTATTGGGCGATTTTAACGCCAAAATAGGAAAGGAGGACGTCTTCGGTAGAGCAGTCGGTAAGCATAGCCTACACGACACCACGTCTGATAACGGACTAAGGCTAATTGATTTCGCTGTGGAGCGAAATGTCACCATAGCAAGCACATGGTTTCCTCATCTCGATATTCATAAGCAGACATGGCGGTCCAATGATCATGTCACGATCAACCAAATTGATCATATTGCGATCGACGCAAGGCATGCCTCCAGTATTCTGGATGTCCGGACCTTCCGAGCGGCCAACATAGACTCGGATCATTACCTTGTTGTAGCCAAGGTACGAATGCGGATATCCCAATCTGAGCAACAAAGAAGAATTACTGTGAGAAAATTCAACGTCGAAAAGCTACAATCGCAAGAGACCGCCAGACTCTTCGCTGAACGCGTATCCCGAAATCTCTCAATCACCCCTTTGCCGCCAGCATCAAGTACCGAAGACCAGTGGCAACGCTGCCAACATGCCATCAGAAACGCCGCGACTGATGTGCCGGGTCTCGCTCGACCACCACCGCGAAACCCCTGGTTTGACGAAGAATGCCGGCGAGTGCATGAAGCAAAACAAGAGGCATACAAAGCGGCGCTGCAAAGGAAGACGAGAGCTGCTCGTGAGCTCTACGAGCAAAAGAGACGGGAAGAACATCGGCTTCTCCAAAAGAAGAAGAAAGAGCATGAGAAGCGTGCGTTTGAGAATATCGAGAGTCTATACTCCAGGAACAATGTACGGAAGTTTTACCAAAAGGTAAAAAGAACGTGTCAGAGAAGTAATACCCGTACAGAAACCTGTAGAGATGAGAATGGAAACCTCGTAGTAGAATCACAGTCGGTGCTGAGAATATGTAAAAACTACTTCTGCAGACTGTATAACGGCGACGAAGACCAACATCCCGCTGTCAGGCAGAATTAACCATTCAACATGGACGATGATAGTCAAAATGTCCGTCCACCTGACCAAAACGAAGTGAGGATAGCAATATCCAAGCTAAAATCGAACAAGGCTGCTGGACCTGACGGTTTACCGGCCGAACTTTTCAAGGCAGCTGGGGATGAATTGGCAGAGTGCATACACCAACTCATTTCTAATATTTGGTCAGAGGAGTGTATGCCTGATGAATGGAATCTCAGCATCGTTTGCCCGATCCACAAGAAAGGAGACCCACTCAACTGCGCCAATTATAGAGGCATCAGTCTCCTCAACATCGCGTACAAGATCTTTTCTGCGATATTGTGTGAACGCCTGAAACCTTTTATCAACAGCCTGATTGGACCCTATCAGTGCGGTTTCAGGCCAGGAAAGTCCACCATCGATCAAATCTTCACACTTCGGCAGATCCTGGAGAAAACCCAAGAATTCCAAATCGATACTCACCACCTCTTTATCGATTTCAAGGCCGCCTATGACAGCATCTATAGAGAAGAGCTTTATAGAGCCATGTCTAGTTTTGACATCCCTGCCAAACTTGTCCGCCTGTGCAGGCTGACGATGGAGAACGCTCGCTGCTCCATCAAGGTCGGTAATGACCTCACCGAGACCTTTGATGTCAAAAAAGGCTTTAGACAAGGTGACGCGCTGTCCTGTGACTTCTTCAATATTGTACTTGAACGGATTGTGCGGAACTCACAAGCCAACACCGGAGGCACAATCTATTACAAGTCTGTACAACTGCTTGCATACGCCGACGATATAGACATTATCGGAAGATCTCAGCGGGCTGTCACCGGTGCTTTTGCAAGCATTGAGGCGGAAGCGGCCAAAATGGGTTTGGCGATAAACGAGGGCAAAACCAAGTATATGCTGTCAACTAGAAGGGAAAACCAACATCGACGAATTGGACAAAACGTCACCGTGGGCAGCTATAACTTCGAGGTAGTAAGGGACTTTGTCTTCCTTGGCTCTGCTATAAATTCAGCAAACAAAATCAGCGCAGAAATCAATCGAAGAATAACTCTTGCCAATCGCTGTTTTTTTTTGGGCTTATAAGGCAATTCAACAGTAAAGCCCTCTCTCGAATAACTAAGGAGACTCTATATAAGACCTTGATCATCCCAGTCCTGCTTTACGGCGCTGAAACAAACAATGGACACCAACGCTCCGGCCCGCAGAGTCTTCGAATCTAACCCCGAGGGACGACGCAGTAGAGGGAAGTATCGCCGTAGGTGGCGCGCACAAGTTCAAGGGGACCTCGACCAACTTGGAGTGCGCAACTGGAGGCAATTAGCTAAAGACCGAGCTAAATGGAGAGGCTTGTTGGTTGAGGCCCAGGTTCACCCCGAACTGTAGCGCCACCTAAGTAAGTAAGTATTATACAACTTATCTAGTGATCGATACTGTTCTCGTTTTAAAGTCGGTCTTAGTTGAATCTCCCTCAAGTGCTTTTGTGCGGTTGGGGGACGTAGGGCACATCATTAGCGGTTTGCGAGTTAAAAAAACAAGGGGACTTGAAATTTAAAGAAATATATACCTTAAACATTTACCTAAAACTCGGGTGACATTTTTAGCTCTCATTTTAATGCTTGTATCAAGCTGCAGTATTTTCCTTATGCTTGGAAAAAAGCGAAAGTTGTGCCAATCTCAAAAGCTGGGAAAAATCCACAAAGTCCCGAAAGCTATAGACCAATTAGCTTATTAAGCTCTATTTGCAAGGTCTATAAAAAGGTTATTAAGGAACACATTCTAGAAATTATCTGTGATAGAAATATAATATCCGGATGAACAATTTGATTTTAGGCACCACCATACTAGGTTAGGTTAGGTTAGAGGGAAGTACACCTAGGTGCTTCTCACGGGGGCCAAACGGTCCAGTGTGTTTCCCTTGATGTTGTGGAACCTGTAAAAACTTAATCTTTCTTTGTCTTTATCTATCGGCCGGTCCATTGGCGAACTACCCTGAGCTCTTTATAAATCGTATCATGTTCTTTAGTGAAGCTTGCCCAAGATCATTTAGATCTTCAAAGAACCCGTTGCCTAAGTGGTATAGGCGGCGGTTTTTTAGATTTGGGCAGTCACACAGTAAGTGTTTGATACTTTCTATTTCTTCGCGTCTTGACAGTTCCTGCAGTGGTCGCGTGAGTAGATGCCTAGTCGTATGGCCATTTCCCCTATCGCGCAGTGTCCTGTAAGTGCACCTATCAATACGGACTTCTTTTTTATTCATTGCCAGCAGGCTTTTGGTTCTTCCTTCATACTATTACCATACTACCTCGTCGAAGTACTCAGGATCTGCAATAGCATTAAAGCAAACCGGGAATTAGGAAAATCGACCGGAATGCCATTGCTAAATATAGAAAAAGGTTTTGACTCCGTTTGGCACAATGGCCTTCCGCACAAACTTGTTAACTATAATTTCACCCCATTTCTATGTAAAATAGCTTTAAGTTTCTTGTCAAACTGTTGTTTCAGTGTCTAGGTTAATAATACCGCGTCCGACTTAGTGTATTTCAAGCAGGTGCGCCACAGCGGTCAGTTCATACAAATTTGATCGATATTATACAATTTATATAGAACCAATTTTCCATATTTACCTGATTGTTACCATGCTGATGATACTGCCATTCTTCCATCACATTAATTTAGTCTCAACATCGAGACGAATCTAAAAAATGCGATGGAGATATTGAAAAAGTATTACACCAATAGGAAAATTAAATTGAATGCGGACAAGATGCAAGCTAGATGGGAACCTTCTGAAAAATCCTTGGGTATATGTATATCTGGATAAACCTCGAAGGAAATCAGTATTGATATCAAAATGTTATACCCATTTATAAAAAAAAAAATCTTAATTGTCTAATGGTAATAAAATAATAATTAATAGTCATAATTCAAGCCATTCTTCTATCCGGTTGCCAAGTTTGGGGAACTTGTACAAAATGTCACACTAGCAAGCTTCAAATATGTCAAAATAAATTGCTAAGATTCTCAATGTTCCTTAGTTCATTAATAAGAACATGCCAAGTTCGGTCTGTAAATTTATCAATTCACACAATATTTTTCTGTGTTTATCAAAACACTCTTAATAACGTGTAGCCAAGGAACTTGGCATAATTTCTACATTTTATTTATTTTTTCAGATAACTAAACACACAGTCCTGACGAGAAGTTACATGTGTAAACAGATGATACTAAGTATCCAAGAAAATCAACACATGCACTCTACTACTAAGTACTTTATGTAGTGTGGATCTGCCAATGGCAGCTTGGGCATATGAGTAGTGTGGATGAAATTGTTAGTTCAATAGCGACACACAGCGAACGGTAGACGTATGCCCGAGTTCGCTAAGGATTGTGGTAGTCAGTTAATACATGTATGTGGTGGAATTTCATAACTTTTTGTTTAAATATTGTACTTATTTATTAATAATAATAATAGTAATTCGAACACAGTAAGAGTACACTTATAAGTTTGTGATAGATGATAAACTTATAAAACTAAATTGTATTTAGGTACAGTATCTCAAATGGCTTTTACTGAAGTTTCCTTTTTTATCACTATTAGAAAGTAACTTTCGTTTCGTAGTCACTTTTCTTTTCACAGAAGATGTGTCGGGCGATTGTGCCCTTGCAAGATTTGTTCGCAAAGTCCATTCTATCTGCGGTTTTCCTGACCCTATTTCTTTGAAAAATTATCAATTATTTGACAGTTATCTGTATCATAAATTCTATCTAAGCAAAGAAAAACACCCTTTACCAAGTATCGCTAGGTAAATTCATACAAAATGGAACCCAATTATTTGGGCTCCGCATATTAGCTAAAATCTTAAAGTTTTCTCGAAACCAAAACCTTTCCCTTATGATACCAAATAAAAGCTATTAAATCGTTTATTAAGTGTATTGAACAAATTTCTAAAAGTGCACTAAATTATATGTTCTATGTTGAACCAGTCATGATATTGGGAGGGTTATTAGGTGAAGTTTATCAAACTCAGTTGGTTGTCACTGAAGCTACTATTACACTTAACGATGTAAGATTTCTATACATGTACGAGAACAGCATAGTAGTTGTTTAACTTCAAAATTCGTTTTCTTCAAAATGACTCTGATGGATTTGGTTCTCTTTGACACCAAACACTCCAATTATTTTCTTTGTAGAAATATCAGTTACTGTACAATTAGCATTCCATGCTTCGTGGTTCACTGCTAGTATAATTATACTGTGATAATATAGAATTTAATATGTGCTTCGTTTCTTTTCATTGGGTGCAAAATACAATACACTCAATACAAACAAGTGTTTAGTAGCCCCCTTTTGGGTGACAGTTTGAGGTTAAACGGGAGGTCAAGGAGAATGCTACGTAACCTTAGTAGCTTTTAAAAATTTACCTAGAAGTATTCAAATATAATTTTGACTCTTTTCCACTTATCACTTCAATTTCGCATTCCAATAACAACTTAGCTCACGCTCTGCTGCTTGATTTGTGGTCAATCCACTTAAAATTCAGTTTAAATACTCATATTATTAACATATTATTAGACACTTCAACTTTCTTTCCATCTTAGGTTACGTTAACCCTCACTTGCCAAGTCATCCGAATCTTTGAGAAAATTAAATAAAAATGATGGAGGAAGGGCTGTCATATTTATTACGCCTCTCTTAACTGTTTTGGTTTAGAAAAGAGTTTGGTGGAGATATATTGTATATTTGTTTAGAGCTGCCCTTCTTGGGCAATCGCAAAGGAAATGTGTAGTGTCCCCATTCGTATCAACAATGTGCAGTAATATGCCCACTAGAAGTTTTATATAGGCTGAGGGCAAGAAGACAGTTGGTTTATTTTTTAAGTTTTCCTTTAATTCTGTTCATTGATTCTTTTATAGTCAGCAAAAGGATGGAAGTGAGCTTCATATTTCATTAGTAAGCGTTTGAATATCTAACCATTGTTTAATTCAGCATTGATTCCTGTAGCTATTCTTACGTAGCTTTTTATTTTCATTTGAAAAGCTTTAAGTCATTTGACACCGTTTTACTAGTTTTAACTAAATTCTGGCTTGACAGGATGGGCTACTTCCAAGCCAGTCATATTTCCATAAATTATCGGAAAGTACACTCTCTTCAATAAAACAACAATTATTGAAAGGGATTGAATGGTGTAGTTTTAATAGCAATTTCAAAAAGAAACCAACAGATGGCCCACTCTTTATATGCGACATACCACCTTGATCAAAAAGTTCCCGGAATAAAAACCGTGTGGCGCTCCCACCGTTCCGATTTGAGTTCTGTTTTCTTTGTTAAGTTGGTACATCTGTTGTTGATATTCCTTCTAAATCTTAGCGTCATAGCTTGACATTTGCAAAAGTTACGTAGTCAAGAGTACATCTATCTCTGTGTGTGTTGGCGATTTTGTACTATCGAACAATCAATCGCAACAACGAACTTGTATTCAATTTTGCGTAAAAAACGGATTTAATGGTGCGCGAACGTTGGAAATGTTGGAAAAGTGTTTCGGCAACGATTCTCGAAAGAAAACGGTCGTTTACCAGTGGCACGAGCGGTTCAAAAGTGGTCGTGAGTCAATCGAAGATGATGAACGCAGTGGCAGACCATCGACATCGAAAACCGACGAAAACATTGATAAAGTAAAAGAAATGTTGGTCAATAACCTCAAATTAACCATCAGAGAGATAGCGGAGGACTTGAACATTGCCTATGGATCCGTCCAAGACATTTTGGTTAATGATTTGGGTTTCCGTCGTGTAGCAGCAAAGTTGGTGCCAAAAGACCTCAATTTCATGCAAAAAAGAGACCGTGTTGACGTCGCAAAAGACATGATTTGCGAGGCTGAATCCGATCCCACATTCATCAAAAGGATCATTATAGGAGACGAGACGTGGGTTTATGAGTACGACACGCAATCCAGACATCAGGCAAGTGGATGGCGTTCACCAAATGAGCCGAGAACAAAAAACCAAGTCGTTTTCAGTCAAAAAAGAAGGCAATGCTCATGGATGGATCAAGCGCTGTCATAAGTTTGTTGCAGTCGATGGGGATTACTTTTAAGGGGACAATATAGATTTAGATGAATAAACTTGTATTTTTAATTTTCTGAATAAATTCCGGGAACTTTCTGATCAAGGTGGTATGTATTTAACCATCCTTAAATTCAGGTCAAAAATTGCGGAGCAAAATGAAATCTGAGCAAGTTGTTTTTTAAACCAACCGTTTTCAGCTTTTTTCTGAATCGATTTGGCTCAATTGCATACAGCATATGCGAACAGGATATGATGTATCCATTATATGTTGGACAATATATGCGACTCAGTCGTGCCCTTAACTTCTCTTCGCTGTCCTCTAACAGTTGTACTGCGGAAAATTATGACAGATAAGGCGTTATTGAAAGTATTCTTTCTAACGCAGTGTCTGATTTTGTTATGTAGTTTTCTAGTTTTGGCAAATACATATAATTAGCAGAGAATAGTTGACTGGTCCCCACCCTTTATATTCATAAAAAAAATCCTTTTGCTTCTAGAAAGTTGTGAAAGCATTCCTTTTCAAAGCATTTTTTTCAAATGGAGTCAAGATAGATTTCTCATTGGATTTCGAGCTAAACTCGATTTGAGACGGTGTAATTGTTTTCGTAGATAATAGACTACAGGTATATCCGTTGGCAAATATACGTACACCCATGGAAGTTCCCATAAAAACAAATATTTTTTTTGAATTTCTATTACAAAATTTTGTTTTTAGTGAAAAATATTCAATACATAAATTACGAATGAATTTTTCATCAAAGTGTAACATATATTATGTAGGTAGAATCAAATTTTAATTACAAGCAATATAAATAAACAAAAACTAAATAATGGTAGTGTGGAAATTCGCATAAAAACACTTTTGTTAGTTTAAATATTTTAGTTAAAAACATTGGAAAAACATAAATGAAATCTGACTCTAGAGAACAGTAAAACAGGATTAGTAAAAAATGTTTAATATATTGTAGGCTGTTTTTTTGTTACAATATCAGTATGCTCATACAATATATACTATTTTTATGAGAATTTCCTCTACAGTAGCTCATATCTTCTGTTAAATTATACTATAATATTTATTTCTGTAAATATTACTACGACGTGCCGGATGTCTTCCTTGGCGGGAAAGAAATTGTCACACTTTATTCCATCCATCAATTATTATTTAGCAATAAATGATTACGAAATGAATTTAGATAAAAACTTCCCTTTGCCATAATTCTAATGACAATATAATTACACTAATTGTACTGATTTTGAACTCTTGTTTAACGAAAAATCAACTAATTTAGTACCTACATACATACGTATATGTACATTTCCGTGAATCATGTGCTACGATTAGAACTTATTTATTGTGTCTCTTATTTTATTGTACGAATACATTATATTGTCCGCTTTGGTGATGGCCTTGCAATTTTCATTCAATATCTAGCCAAACCATTGGAACGTGATGTGTCTAGCTCTGGCATTTGCAAGCGATCAATTAAACATCATATTGGCATGCGACGAATGTTAAACTTAAAAATGAATAATTGAGGTACCACATACATAAATGCATTATATTTTGCCTACTCAGATGTGGAGGAAAATTAATTGTAATAATTTTTTTTTTTTTGAAATGATAACACATGATAAAACGGTTTCGGAATTAGGTTTAAGATGGGAACTTTTCACAAAATAATTCACAGGGCTTTATTTCACCTAGTAGGAACTCTGGTATATTAAAAAAGGTGGCTTACTATGCCTTAAAGCTACGTGTATTTCATTGTTGAAGCTGTCTGAAAGTATTATTTAATTTTAATTTAAAATTCCAAGCAGCGTCTCAAAAAATTCTATTTGAGTAATGACCATAAAAGGTACAATATAAAATAGAAATGCGCAAATTCGAAATAATGCAAGTCGTTGATGGGTACTCAAACGTGTACTGAATAATAATATCAAGAGAAGATCTATATGTACAAACTTTGGTGAAATTACTTTACTTTTGAGTAATAACTAGTTACCCGCCTGATATGCAGCTACAGTAAAATATGCGACAGACACCTGAATAATAAATTGAAAATATTTTCCAAGATCATTGTAGACTTGATTATTACTTACTCCGATGTGCAACTATTGATTTCATAAAAATGATCGATGTAGAAATACAGTGCAGCCTCGATATTTGCAATCCACATATGGATTTACATTTTTCGACTTTTGCAACAAAACCAAAAGAAGTTCGCAGATTTTCGCATCTTTGATTGTACGACACAGAATACATACATATATAAATATGCATGTGCTTTAAAAAAAATGTTGGAACGTAAACTTTATATAAATATTTAGTTATGTACATACTCGTATTTACCTCCATCTGAGTTTTGTATAAATTATTGTTTTATGAGTTTTGTATAAAATATGTATGTAGGTAGGTATATATATTTTTTTTAATAAAAATAAAATTCTTAAATGTAATGTACCCATGTAATTTTATTTATACTGCCGTCCTAAGAAAAAAGGGCGCAAACGCCCAAAATTGAGTTAGCGGCATATTTGGATTCGCTAAACAGTGCTTTATTTTTGTGTGAAGCTTAAAAGGCATATTTCCAACTGCAAATGGCTCAAAATCACGAATGGAAATGGACACATCTCTCTATTGCTATGTAAAAAAGGCAAACCAGAAACAGTAAAATGCTTAATGAATAACGACATAAATCATCAAAAAACGAAAAAAAATGTTTTTGGACATGCATCGCATCGGTTACTATCATTCGTTGACTACAGCCGAATTATTTTTGTTTTAATTTTGTTTTTGTGTCTGCTCCACTTGGTGTAAATTTCCATTCAATCCCATTTTTGCGATTTGGTAGCTTTGACCCATGCAGGGAATGGAGACATCACTCAGATCTGCGCTGCAATACATGCGGCATTATTCATTAACTATGTGTATTCTAATTTCGCTGCATGCAGAACTCTGCACATGTGTTTTGGGCATAACGTTTCCAAAATTAATTTTTCAATCGTCCGTTTTTTCAGATCCGCCTCAGGTTTGTAAAAAAAACTGGGTTTTCTATTCTTAAAACATACATTGAAGTTCCAAGAGATATCATACGGTCGGAGCGTAGATAAAAAAAAAGAACCGAAAACGTACGTTAGAATGATACGAGATATGTAGGATGACTTAAAAATAAAAGTAAGATTCATGGCAGAAATATCTCGAGAGTTCAAAGTTAAATTGGGAGTGCACAAAGGCAGTTGCCTACGGCCCCTGCTTTTCAATGTCGTACCAGATGTACAAATCGATGAATCGGCTTCGATTCTTTCCGCCAATGATAATGCTATCGCGAGTAGCGACGTTAAAACCCTTCGGAATACAATTGGATTAAGGCGTTCGAAAATAACAGTTTAAGAACCAGCCGCACGAAGGCAGAATCCGACCATAGATATTCCGTTGGACGGAGTTATCGTGTGGGCGCCGTGGCGTAAGTGGTTAGTGTGTCGGATCACTACGCATGAGGTTCCAAGTTCGAATCCCAGAAAACACCAAAAAGTTTTTTCACGGTCCCACCTCTCGCGAGCGTCTGACAAACATCCGAGAGTATTGTTGTCACGAAAAAACCTCTCAAATCGCCGTTCGGATTCGGCATTAAACTGTAGGTCCCTTCCATTCGTGTGAAAAATATAACGCACACAACATGAGTGGTTGCGAGAAGCTAGGCCCTGGCACTTTAAAGAGCTGTTGCGCCAAATATTTGTATTTTTTTTTTGGAGTTATCGTTCTAAAGTGCAATAAATTTAAATACTCGGTCTCAGTCGCAAATAACCAGGGAATTTGTTATGGAAACATAAATAAAGAAAAAAAAACAGCGACGGAGATGAAAACGTTACGGATGTTAGCGGGAGTATCAAAACTATACCTAATTAGGAGTACGCATTTTCGCGGAAGCATTCATGTGAAAAAAATGATAGTGAAAGAACTTCAGGAAGAACGCATCAGCTGGTACTGTAGCGTACAAAAAAGATCGTCGCAAAATCCCGTCCGGAAAGCAATAGTGACTTTGAACTTGTGCGCGTCACCAACTGCGAGGAGGTCCTCTACTGCGTCGTCCCTCTGGGTTAGAATCGAAGACTCCGCGATCCGGAACGTTGGTGTTAATTTACTCTACATGTCCTAGTCATATCAAACTTCCAATATGCAATTTTTTGACTAGGTCGATGTCGCTGTACAGCTCGTATAGTTCGTCATTGAATCTTCTCCTCGAAAATTCGTCAACGCAAATGGGACCGAATATCTGGCGAAGAATATTTCAATTGATTTCAATAATTTGACGAGTAGAGTCTTATATAGGTAGTCTTCTTAGTTGTCCGAGATAGGTCTTTACTGTTGAATTGCCTTATTAGCCCAAAAACAGCGATTGGCAAGAGTTATTCTTCGCTGATATTGTTGTCAGTTAATAGCAGAGCTAAGGTAGACAATTTTCCTTACTACCTCGAAGTTGTAGTTGCCCACTGTTACGTTGTGTCCAATTCGTCAATGTTTATTGTCCCTTTTTATTGACAGCATATACTTGGTTTTATTCTCGTTTACCGCTAAATCCGTTTTAGTGCTTGCAGACGCATCGGTGACAGCTCGCTGAGTTCATCCAATTATGTCAGTATCATCGGCGTGTGCAAGCAGTTGTACCGACTTTTGATAGATTGTGCCTTCGGTGTTAGCTTGTGACTTTCGCACAATTCGTTCAAGTACGATATTAAAGAAGTCACATAACAGCGCGTTACCTTGTCTAAAACCTTTTTTGACATCAAAGGTCTCGGTGAGATCATTGCCGACTTCGATGGAGTAGTGAGTGTTTTCCATCGTCATCCTGCACAGACGGACACGTTTGGAAGGGATCTCAAAACAAGACATGGCTCGGTCTATATGCATAGCTCCTCTCTATAGATGCTATCATAGGCGGCCTTAAACTCGATAAAGAGATAATGAGTATCGATTTGGACTTGTTGAGTTTTCTCCAGGACCTGCCGAAGTGTGAAGATTTGATCGATAGTGAACTTTCTTGGCCTGAAAAAAGCTATTCAGGCTATACACAACATCACAGAAAAGATCTTGTATGCAATGTTGAGGAGACTGATACCTCTATAATTTCCGCCGTTGAGGGGGTCTCCTTTCTTGTGGATCGGGAAGGCTGAGAGGGATCGCTGAGATTCCATTCATCAGGCATATACTCGTCTGACCAGGTGTTCCCATCGAACTGAGGGAACAATTCGTCGCTATTCAGGGTATATTATATTCGACTAAATTATAAATTGGTGAAAGTTAACTACTTCAAAGAAGGCAGCGGGATACACCGTATATCAATGATTTTTTTTATGCCAAACAGGGCATTATTTGCTATTTGTGCAACCTTGGAGTGTGTGAGGATATGTTTCAGTTTATGTCCGTATGCTCTCCAGTAAGGGAAATAAGAAGAGTGCATTATGGCAGCGCTGAGATATCTACAGAGAGAGGACATTGAACATTTTCAACGACAGTGAGAGATGGCAGCCACTTTACGCGTACATACTGCAAAGAAGCTCTCAAGCAACTACAGGCAGGGTATCATTGCCGAAGATTTTCAATCTTCATACTTAATTCAGTGAAAAAATGGTTTTCTATTGCCAACTGAGTTGGCGGACAAAGACATGCCTCTCTTGATTGTAAAATTTTAATATTCAAATTGTATTATACACATGCACATATGTTTTTGGATGAAATAAAACATCATTTACACTAAACTAAATTACCAATATCTTAAAAACCATGTGAAATACCGAAATTTTTACTTAATACAATAAAGGTATTTTTTTTTTGTTATTTCATCACGGGATTTGAAATTTCGGAAATGAATGAATGAAATTTGAAATCCTGCAGATTTATGCAAGATCTTAAATGAAGTCACTGAATTCTCAAATTTTTGTTCGGTGGAAATGTTTGATTTTAATTTTTAAAATCGTCAAAATGTTCACAGGTGAAACGTTTTGCTTATTTATTTCGGGCATGCTTGTGCGAGTTATTCATCGCTTAATAGGTAAAGATCGATAATTTAGTTTTTCTTCGCTAATTAACATCAGATAGAAAAATGTTTATTAATATGAATTTTCCTTATTAATTGATAAAATCCGGTTTATAGTTGTAAAACTTTTCTTATCAATGGGACTGACTGTTTGATAATTATGTACAGTTATAACTAAAAATATATGTATTTGATTTTCATAGCCTGTTGTAGGGCGTTTCCTCCAATCAAATGCATACGTATTTTCTAGAGTATACATTTAGGGACAAAAACAAAAAAACCTTTTATTGGTTTTTGAACAATACCTGTGTATATGCCACAGATTTGGGTCTAATAATCAATTTTAAATCGTTTCTTTTCAACTACGTGGCGACATTTAAAGATTGTGAAGGAGTTAGAAGAAGAGTTAGTCCTTGGTCTAAGCATCGGGATAATTTTGTATTTTTCTAACGCGTTTAGTAGAATTCTGGGTGATAGAATGCCGTTGCAGAATTCACATATTCACTTCACAGCGCTTTCATATCAAATTTCGTTAAACTACTCAGCCTGCCCAGAATAGTCGCAGGTGGGTAAAAGGATAAACATGATCTGTTGAATTTGGCTAAGTTCTTTCAACGATCTTTTGGCATTTCTATTACTAAATTTATTTCTACGATAGCTGCTTACCTCTGTGCAAATACCAGTTTTGCTCAGCACACTTTCTTTTTCCGGTTTCCAAATTTGTTGAATTTTAGTCGCTGAAAAGTTAAGGTCTCTTAAAATATCGAGATCGGATGGCTTTGTCACGGAAAGACTTCGAGGAAACGAATCCAAGAAGTTGGTGGGCCTCCATTTTGCACAGTCTCGAATATGCCAACTTACTACCGTTTTTGTCTTCTTATATACATATGTACATATATAGAAACATTTATTCCAATGTTAGATAAAATATTATTTTGTTACTATTAGTGCGTTAGAGATTAAAAAAAATAACAACCTACGCTGATCTGTCTTCTTCTATCTTCTCCTTTTTGTCCTCTCTTCCTCGTTGGTGTGTCGTGGTGAGTTTAAGGTTGACTACAGGGTAATTCTAGATGTATGTTGCTAGTTAGCGTTTTTTTTTTTTGCCCCACCTCACCGCGATTCCCATTGTCATTTACGATGATTATTGTTTTCGTCCCTTTTTTGACGCAGCAGGGATGCAGTAATATGCTAAAGACCAACAAAATCGTATAATCGCTCATAAAATTTAGAAGATCGAAGCGACAATGGAAAAATAAAAGTTTGTGAAGATTGTGTCTAGATTTAGATGCATATACATGTGTGGAAATAATTTGCAATTTTACATCCTCTATATATTCTCATATATTTTTCTGTTTACTTTCAGATGGGCGAGCGCATTTTGCCACAAAATTTCCAACCTACTCGGCTTAAGATGGGAACTACGTGGAAAGGAAATTTTAGAAAAGGATCAGGCATGCATCATCGTGGCTAACCATCAAAGTTCTCTTGATGTGTTAGGTAACAATCACGCACCACTCTTACAAACAATTACAGATTATGTATTATTTGTTTTTTTCTTTAAGGAATGTTCGACATTTGGCCAGTGATGAATAAATGTACTGCTGTCGCCAAGAGAGAAATATTCTACGCATGGCCCTTTGGTCTAGCTGCATGGCTAGCTGGACTTATCTTCATCGATCGTGTTCGGTCGGAAAAAGCCCGGGAAACCCTCAATGAAGTCAATCGCAAGATAAAAAAACAAAATATCAAATTGTGGGTATTTCCAGAGGGCACTCGCCGTAACACTGGTGAAATTCATTCGTTTAAAAAAGGAGCTTTCCACATGGCTGTTGATGAGCAAATTCCAATTATGCCCATTGTGTTTAGTTCCTATTGCACATTCCTCAACGATAAGAAGAAAATATTAAATGCAGGTCATATAATAATCTCCACATTGCCACCAATCTCTACAAAAGGTATGACTAAAGACGATATACCGGACTTAATGGATATGGTTCACAAACAGATGTCAGATACATATAAACAAACCTCCATGGAAGTGCTGTCGAGGTATAAATCGACTAAAGATCAAAATCGTAGTCTTAAAGATACACAAATACAAACGGATGTTATTAAGCTGGATGATGGTTATCGTCAAAAACAAATCACAAGTGGGTTTCGCGGTTTCATGAAGACGAATTAAATGTTCCATCAGAGTTGAACATGTTTAAAAATTCTTCTGACTGTTTTTTTTTTTTTATATATATATATATATATATAGACGTAAATATCTCCATCTTAATTTAGTTTAATGCTTTATAAACAAAAGATATTAGTGATAAAACAATGACTGCACGTGTGAGAAGAGATATTGGGAGCTTAACGAAAAAATCGAATAACATTGTGGTGTGTAAATTTAATGAAATGACAAAAATATTGTGAGACTTTGAAAGTTAGTCGAGTAGCATTCATTATATTCCGGTTTTGATGTAGTAAATTCCGGTTTAGATCAATTTAGTTTGCTTTCAAAAAAAAATATACCAAATAATACCAAATTATGGCGGCCCCCTCTCACAGAATCACTAAAGTGACTTCCATGTGAAAGTCTTCTCCATATCAACCCGTATTTGGTATTACCCTTTCCATTCATTTAATAAAAAAAAACTATCGTGGTTCTGTGTTGGAGAAAGGTACAATATTTTGTAATTTGTAAAAATTTGTGACAAATTTTTGTTCACTCGTATTGTGATAGGGACACGATTCTGGTATTTGGAAAAGGGAATAAATATTTTTGATAAATATTCAAAATATGCAACATATGTCCCTATGGTTTATAAGTATGTATATTTATTATATAAAATATTTGTGTAAATTTTATTATTTTATTTTTGTTCATGATAAATCTAGTATTCGTTTTTTTTTAATTATATTTATTAACGTATTAAATGCACTTTATAATGCATAATAAAAGGAAAACAACTTAATGTAATGGAACGAAATAAGTAGTGTTTTACTTTTATCCACAGATATGTATTAGATTATAAACTATCCATCAGACCAGCAGACAACACGAGAAGATGAGTATTGTGGATCAAAGCAATGCTAATAATATAATTTCGGTTGTAGATGCGGTTTTTTATTTTTTATTTATTTATTTATTTAATCTCAATCAAGCACAAGTTTCTGAATTAGATTCATACTCTTTCATACGCTTACGTAGTGAACTATTAATGCATAAAAACCACAAACAGTGACTGTAAGTATATGAAACCAAACACAACATTACGAGATAGGTTCTATAACTCGACCCCCCAGCTTTTCAGATTTTGTTTGCTCTCAAAAGTTCATCCGCTCTCAGAGCTTTAACGTATTTTTTTTTTTTTTATTGAATACGCTTCCGAAAAATAATAGAAGGAAGTGTAAAAGATAAACAGAAACTTTTCCATATGTTTCTGATGGCGAAATACAATCCGAAAAAAGGGAAAAGCGTTCCCCTCCGTCAATGTGATCACCATTCCCTGCATCGACCGCCCGCGCCTGGGAGAGCTTTTAAATTTTCATCAATTTGAAGTGTCAGTTGCGTCTTGGTATTACACGGTCTTTGGTGAAATATAATTCAGTAATCACGACAAGTTTCACAATTGTCTAGGACTCTTTATTTATGCACACATGTACATACAAAAAAAAAATATGTAAGAAAATAAATTTTTCAGAATTTTGAATTCTAAACAAAAAAAATTAAGTTCAAACAAGTATTATAAAAGTGGACTTAGTCCTAATAAAGCTTTATAACGTAAGAACAAAAAAACTATAATTTTGCAACTTATTTAAAAAGTGAACTTCCTGAAAACAATCAATATACGTTATATGAAATTTATTTTACTATGTAAACGTTCCGTTACCTCTTCCGAAACTTGCTTTAAGGAGCCGTCCTCTTCCGAAGCTCGTAAGTGAGCTTACATCGTCAGTATCATTTAAATCAGTCATCTTATTCATTTCGGACACATCAATTTTGAAGTGTGATTCGTCTGGCTGAGGGGGAACTCTACGCGAACGTCCAGCCCAGTGATTTATTTCGGATTCATCATCCTTGTCCAAGTAAAGGCTGACATCCCTTGGTTGTTGTGGTTGTGGCTTTTTGCGACTGCCTCCGGCTAAATCTGGGAAATCATCTCTATTAAACATTGCACGGCGACTAGAAACAGTTGACTTCTGATCATCATAGTAAACTTTATGTTCGGACAGAGCTTTTGTAGCATATGTCGATTCGCTGGCCATTGAGACAAATGACTCCGTGTCACTGCATGATGTGCTCGGAAGTTCTGTCTTTAGACTGGCCGGAAGATGACGTCCGGGAATACATTTAACTGCAATATCTGGTGCCATGTACTCGGAAAATGCATAGCACCAACGAACAACACACGATAGGGTGCAGTAATTGTTTTTGTCTCGTGCTTCGTGAAACTATTCAAACAAAAAATAAGAATTAAATATATAATTATGAAGCTATCTTTTTAATGTATTAACTAAATAAAGTTAGTACCAATATTTTCTGTTAGTAATACATTATATCATCTAAGCTATGTATCGAACCTCACCGAAAGAGAATTCCGGCCAACATGGTGGCTATAATCAAGGAAAGTTATAAAAAGGATGTTTCTGAGTTAATAGGACTCAAATTGACATAGTCGCTCGGTTGTAACCAGGCGCATGGAGAAGACAGACATTAACACTTCACTAGCTTTGGTATGTTTGCAGAAACTCAAAGAATGTACAATTCAAAGCTAATTGACATTAGGCGTATTTTGGTGAGAATTATGCAAAGTGAAAGCTGCTCAACAAAACGACTGTGAACGAATGGAGATAAGATAAACGAAATGTTTATGTCATGGCAAGTTCAGATATCATTTGAAGTAAGTCTTCTGTAAGATTATACTTGCTAACTTTGTCTCGAAGACGTAGAGACAGCGGCAGATATACTATGCCAATGACCTGCAATAGCTAGCAAGAGAAGAGATATTGGGCTATTATTGGTTAGAAAAAGAAAGAATTAGCCATATAACCTTCAAGCAAACGTTAAAACGGGGGATCGCGGCCAGGCAGGAACTATGGAGAAATTCAGAGTATATCTCTAAGACCACAGCGGAAAAAGGAAGCCACCAAGGTGATTTGACACAAATACAAACAAATTTGTGCAAAAATGTATTCCGTACTATTTTGCATAAGCCTCTCTTAAAAGGAATTGATGCATATCAATGTTAGGGGTAATGAGATCGTGCCCGACAGCAGCCTTTTACCTTTTTTACATCTATATCCCGCAATTGAGTGATCATGTTATTCACAAGAGGACATCAAGTAGGTACAAATATCCTACTGAACAAAACAGTACCAATACTATTTATAATACAGCTCCCCAGAGATATGACATAGAAAAACAGCTTTGTCAAAAACCTCACCAGGAGCCTGTGGACGAAAAATTAATGGTTCAACTAATGGGATGATATAAACTAGATACTTTTTCTTCTCACAAAATTTACTTACATCACAAGCGATTCCAACCATATACTCAAAAATATCTCGTTCAAAGTAAGCATCTGTGACGTAAATCGATGCGGGCTTTTCAATCTCTCCAATTTCACAAGTTGCCTCTTTTAGTGTGAAGAATAGATATTGAATGGAGTAAAACTTTAAATTTACATTGTTGGCTCCGGGATCGGACTTAAGGAAGTTCATAACCGACTCAACGATTGGCAAACTATCCCGATGAGTGAAAAGAGGGGGGTACTCCCCATCGTCATTTGGTCGAATAAAATGCAACACAGAGTTATATAATTTGCCAAGGTCCTCTTCACCCAATGCATTTGGTGGCAATGGCAATTGATGAGTTGTATCCGAATGATTCTGAGCCTCATATGTGTGACCATAAATATTTATTCCTAAATGACAAAACTTAAAAAAAAAAAATATGTGAATTTGCTAAAGGAACATTACCTGGATTTATGAAAGAGTGATATTTGTTACATAAACCATCTTTTAATGAATATTCACAAATCGATATCTCCGCAGGAATATACACTCCCCCTTGTAGTGTTTTAGTAAAGTAATTAACCATAATAAAGTAGTAATTCTGTGTTGCGATTTCTGTGGAAGAAAAACAGGATCTATTTGTACCGAATTCGATTTATTTTTTTTATTTTTATATTGTCTCCTTAAGGCAGTAAGATACTTGTAAGTAGTAACTGCTAAAAAAAAAAAAAAAAACGATTATAAGAAAATGGGTCGATCGATCAAAATATTGAATCATTATAATTTTGTAATATCAGATTGCGGTACTTACCAACAATAAAAGAAACATAGTAAATGTTATGTAAAAATTAAAAAAAAAAAAAAAACGATTCTTGAGAAACTATGATAATATTTGAGCTAGATGTTCGTTGAATAACTTCGTCGTTTGTCCTCCTGAAGGCCACACTTCTGTTTATATAGCCACACGTTTGTTTGTAGCTTTAAAATTTATAGAGCACATATAAACTACTAAATACATTCGATTGTCTCATCTTTTCCTAGCTGATTTCACCGAATGTTATGTATACGGTTATAACTTAAAACATCAATAAATAAACAAATCAAAGTGAAAATAACAACAAATGGGGACAGATATTGTCTCTTCCTTACCCCTAGTCTCCACTGGCAATAATTCATTTCAAGAAATATGTCAAGCAATCGAAATTTCCAATGGAGACCGCAAATGAAATGAATTATTTCAAGAAATTTGCGGTCTCCATTGGAAATTTCAATTGCTTGACATATTTCTTGCAATAAATTATTGCCAGTGGAGACTAGGGGTTAGGGCTAAAGCAAATTTTCGCAGAGACGCGGTCGAGTAGACATCGAGGCGAAAAACTTAAATGAAGAGCGAGCGTTGCAATGCAATTCTAGTAATCAAGCTCCTATAATAAAATAGAAAAATAAATATTTCAAATATATATATTTCTTCCGCGTCTGAGCAATTTTTATTTTGTCGTTTACGCTGTGTGAAAATACCGGTTCAGCTTGTATTGCCACGTTCAAAGAAGAGATCATTTAAACCCTGTTAAAAAGGCAATATCAATAAACGTTCCAAAAACATCGTGAGGCAGAAGAGGCACTTATCCGCGAATCGCATTTTGGCACTACGCAATCTGCTGGCGAACACTATCGCACTTCGCTCTACTACATTCGCGCAACTATGTAAATGCGAACGTCATTCGATCGACTTCAAATGCGATAGACATTTTGATGGCGCAAGGGTTGTTGGCGTTGGATTTTCAACTGAAAATCTAGATAAATGAAAAACAGAAAAAAAGAGTGATTTCTGATACTTTTATTGTATTTAGTCCAGAAAAACAAATATTTATTTAAGTAAGCACTTATGAAAACATTGTTCTAATTATCCACTGATGTTTTAGCAAATTTTTCAAACAAAGTATATTCTTTCCATGACACTTTGATAGTTGAATGGAAATGTTTGTGGAAATATGACGGAAAATATGGAAATCTTTTGGAAAGTCGATATTCCAAGCGATCGTTGTGCATAGTTGACATCATCGCCGCGAGGCGAACGAAATGAATTCGGCGAAGTGCATAGTTAGCCCCCTAGATCACACAAAAGCGACGACATCGACATTTCATTGGCCTCAGTAACCGAGTGATCCAAAATCGGGTGGCCAGCCGATATTTTCTGAGGTCAAATAAGCGAACCCCACTGGCGGATCAGTAGAAATGCGGTGAATTGGGAGGGTTATGATCCCGTGTTTTCGGATCATAACCTCGCCGAAATAGGAAGAAGAAAAAGCTGTGTAAAAATATGAGAAATATCAGTTTCTCTAAGCAGGCCGGGTCGTCGAGAGGGGGTACTCGACACCATGTGCTCAAAACAGCTTTTTGAGTGACGTTATCGAGTTCTACTTTTCGTTCCTGATAGTTTAGAATGGAGCGGTTAGAAGTGGATTGGCTTCAGGCTAGGTGAGACTGTCCTATATACAAGCGTCTTCTCCGGGGCCGCAGGTATGCGTACCTTAGATGACCTCCCTTCGAATACAATACAATACCACCAATTATGAACAACTATGACTTTTTCATTCCAACGTTGAATCCGTGCTGTTACATGGAAGGTGCACACGAAACATTCTAAAGATTTCCTGGCCCAATTGTATCTCTAACGAACATCTTTACTAAAGAGCGGGTCAGAAACCAATAGATACAACCATCGAAAGACGAAATCGACATTCTATTCATATTTGGGAACGATGTCGAAGATTGTCATCGGAAAATCCAAAAAGATTTGGATAATTTTATACATGGCTTGTCAAAAAAATTAAAATTAAATTAAATTAAATTAAATGCCCGGTTTCACAGGGAGAACTTAAGCCTAAGCTAAGCTTGGAGCTTAAGCGTCGGTTTAACTCATCTTTGTGTTCCACAGTGCCGGTTTAAGAGCTAAACCCCACTTAAATGTTGATATAACTTAAGTCGCCGATTTTGGTGGCTTAAGTATTGGCTTAACTACTGTGAGAGCAAAATTCATCATTCGATGTTACCAGCATTAGCACATTACCTTTGTTAATGCAACTACTTTATTTATGGACATGAACCTAACCCTGCAAAATAATTTCTTTTGTTCTATTTGTGGGAATATTGTTTTACCCAATAAATATCTACTCTCTTACGATGGGTGATTGATAAGGCCTGTGTTTTATTTTTCGACATAGTCTGTTCTTACCTCGACACACTTATCCCAACGATATTCCAACTTTTTTAAGCCCTCCGAAAAATTGGTTTTGTCGAATCCTGCAAAATATGCCTCAGTTTCGGCAATGACTTCCTCGTTTGTTGTGAATCTCTTTCCGCCAAGCCATTTTTTTATATTTGGAAACAAAAAAAAAAATCACATGGGGCCAAATCTGGAGAATACGGTGGTATGCGGCAGTAATTCGTAGTCTAGTTCCATCAATTTTGCCGCCGCGACGTGACATGAGTGAACCGGTGCATTGCCGTTATGCAACAGAACTTTTCTTCTTTGCCAAGGGGCCGTTTTCTTTTCAATGCGTCGTTAAATTTTCCCAATAATTCAGCATAATATTGTCCTGTAATCGTTCTTCCCTTTTGCAAATAATCGATGTAGATTGACCTTGACCATGACCTTTCCGGCCGATGGGACTTTTTTCGCCTTCTTTGGTGCACGTTCTCCGCGTGCAGTCCACTGTTTTGACTGTTCTTTCATTTCAGGCGCATAGTGATGGATCCAAGTCTCATCAACAGTCACATAGCGGCGCAGAAATTCCTTCGGATTGCGCTTAAAAAGGTCCAGATTCTGCTGTGAAGTGGTCATTCGAATCCGCTTGTTGTCGACGGTGAGCAAACGCGGCACCCATCTTGCAGATAGCTTTGTCATACCCAAATGTTGATGCAATATATTCTGCACAAGTCCAAATGAGATGCCTATGGTCTCAACAATCTCTCTTATCTTCTCTCGCCGGTCTGCCAATATAATGTTATGGATATTGTTGACCATTTCATCCGTAGTCACTTCAATTGGACGACCTAGACGGTCTTCGTCTACGACGGATGTACGACCACGCTTGAATTCATTGAACCAATATCGAATTGTTGTCATCGAAGGAGAAAGGTCCCCATACACGGTGTCCAACTTTTCTTTAATTTCACTACACGTTTTCCCATTTAAAAACAAGAATCTAATCACCGATCGGAACTGCACTTTTTCCATAATTAGAAAAAAATTAAACTTGCTCACTTCCAACAGCTACTACAACAAAATTAATCAATGAATTTATCTGAAATTTTGACAGTCGTTGTTTGACAGATGACACTAAACAATGATATATAAATTTTACATCAGTGCCGTTATGTGTCTTCAAACACGGGTACTTTTCAATCACCCTCCGTACAATGGAAGCAAATTAGCAAGGCATACCTGAGTGGAATTCACTTATGTATTAATCTCGTCAAATACCTGTGCTCCTTGTGTTTTATGGTTATACGTACATATGTATTGTATATAGACACGTAGAAATGTTCTCTGGCAATACCCATTGTTTGAGAGCAGCTAAATGCAGCGATATTTTCTTCTTTTTTTCATTATTCGGATGACATTTTTTCATTTTTGTTTTAGCTGAGCTGAAATTCGCACTTCTTTTTTTGTCGTCACACATGTTCTACTCTTCTTTTATTGAAAAGAAAAATAAATTATTTACATCACTTACTTACTTACTTCCAAACTGTCTACAATCACTTCCTATGCTTGGCTTAGCTAAACCACACTTTTAAAATGACTGTGAAACCCGAAAAACTTAAGCCATTTTTAAGCTCTGCCTTTTACTTAACTAAGCTGCGACTTAAGCTTCCACTGTGCAACCGGGCATAAGTGTCTGTTTTTTTATAAGAAAACAAGCTTAAATTTCAACTTAGTCATTGAAAATGAAATTATTGAAAGAGTAGAAGAAAAAAAATATCTTTGTATTATTATAGCTAAAGTACTATTTTTTGAGTCATATACCATAGATTATTTGTGTAAAAAAAATTGCAAAAATATAGGTTTTTTTGAAAAGAATCAGAAATTATGAGACAACATTAACGAAGATTAATATATGGTATACCTACCTATATAATGAAATTGTTCATTTTGAATATTGTTTCAGTGTTTTGTTTTTATGTAATGATAGTCAAATAAACAGGTTTCAATTATTGCAGAATAGAGCCGTGACAACACTTTTAAAGTGCAATTGATATGTATGTATATGTACATCGATATGTTCAATACGAAAAGGTGGTTATCTGTCGAACAAGGAATTGTTATGAATATGTTAATGTTTGTTTTTAGCATTATAAATAATATAATGCCAAAGTAACTAAGTGTATATTACATGATAGTGAAACTCAACCTTATAGCCTCAGAAATACAAATACCTAATTTTGGACAAAATACCTTTTTTCGATGTGCTGACCTTTGAACATCATTTTTTTGGTGAAAATACATTTTTTCTAAATCTCCTTTATCAGAATACCTTTGTGTCGAGAAAAAGTGATTTTAAAGGTATTTTCAGATTTCAGATCCTGTAGAATTGGTCAGGCTGGATCAATTTTGAGAGAGCTTGTTCAACCTGTTGTAGGGAAGCTCGAAATGAGTGTTCAAGCTAAGCTATCAGTTTTTAACTTGGCGTATGTTGAAACTCTCACCTATGGTCATGAAATTTGAGTAGTGACCCAAAGAATAAGATCGCGGATACAAGCACTCGTAGGGATCGAGTGCGCAACACCAGAGTACGCGAGGCGCTCAATAGGAGTTTTTCTTTTTTCGTTCAGAGCAGAGCCTGAGTTGTCAAAAAAAAAAAAAATCGTGTTTCCTTTTTTAGCTCAGACACATCAGAGCTCGGAATTCGTTTTTCTTTTTTCGTTCAGAGTATGCTCAGAGCGCACTCTATGAGCTCAGAATAAATTGACCGAACGTTCAGAGCAAAATCCTGAGCACAGCCATTTTTCATATTTAACAGGACAAAGAAAAAAAAAATTCAACAATTGAAATAGCGGACTAAATTTGTTGTTCTGGTGCAGAAGGTAAATATAACATAAAAAATAACTATCAATAGATATTCTATTCATGCATAAACTAGTTTTAGGGTTTAAATGGACATCAGAGTGCTTAAGTGATTCATAAACAAATAAGAGCGCTCTGAGCACGCGGTTCAGAGCACGTTAAAAGCACGATCGATGTGCTCGAGCTCTGTTCAGACCTCTGCTCTGAACGAAAAAAGAAAAACGCTTCGTTGAGTTGCTAATTCTCTGAACGGAACGATCTATGCTTTGATGGTTTGGTCACGAAATGCGTATGCCCCCAGACCGGCTTCCAAGACGTGCCACGATTGCCGTGCCATCAGGTAAGGGACTCACCGGTAGGTCTAGAAATACAAGGTGGCGCAAAATGAATTACCCTATCGGAAGATGTTATAATGGCGTCGTACGTCAATCATATTTGACATTTGTGAACTAGACAGCTGCAGTATACAAACAGACAGGCAATGGAGCGCTATACTCCGGAAATAAAGATTTCCATCACTCAAAATCATTTTTTTTTATTTAGTAAAAAAGTAATTCAAAAACAAAATTGAATGATTAATTTTACGCCACCTTGTAGATGGTTGGACCAAGTCAGACATCTCTCCTGGAGCCGTCTAGGGATTCCTCCTGATGAGTTGGAGTCAATAGCGGAGGATCGAGAAGGATGGATGGTCCACATGAGCATCCTACCCCCGCGACTCTCATGAAGGGGACATTGAAAATGTATGTACGTATGTACATATGTACATATGTTTTCAGATTTCGCCAATACTAGACCCACACTTTGTTACTGCTTCAGGTGCCTGTCTGACAGTTGTTGACATACCCTTAGCAGAACGACGAAGTCACGTGAGCGGCTGAACCGCTCCGGAAAACGGAGTTTAAATAAATTAATCGCGCGAAGCGCTCCACTTGCCCAGTTAAAAAAAAAAAAAAAAATACAAATAATTGGCGCAACAGCTCTTTAAAGTGCCAGGGCCTAGCTTCTCGCAACTACTCATGTTGTGTGCGTTATACTTTTCACACGAATGAAAGGGACCTACAGTTTAATGCCAAATCCGAACGGCAATTTGAGAAGCTTTTTCATGACAACAATACTCTCGGATGTTTGTCAGACGCTCGCGAGAGGTGGGACCGTGAAAAAACTTTTTTGTGTTTTCTGGGATTCGAACTTGAAACCTCATGCGTAGTGATCCGACACACTAACCACTTACGCCACGGCGCCCACGGAAAAGTTATTTTAGGAAAACGTATTTTGAGAAATGGGATTTTGGAAAGGGGTTTTTCAACCCCAACCATAGATTATCACCTAACGACAAGAACACAGAACTTTTTTATTTACAAAGTTTTTCAACTATTTAATCTGTTACCTATCTTTGGTAGAAATATAACAAATTTAAGAATGTTTAAATAAATAGACGCTATGGATCGTTACTCTTAAATATGGACTGACTCCTAGAGCTATCTAGCGGATAGTTTGGAAGTTACAGATGTGCTACAAATTATGTGGAAAAATACCAGTAGTACAACCTAAACTGTGATTATCTCAAAACATGGGTAATGCCACATATGTCGTTCTTCCACTTGCCTCTTCAATTGTAAACAATAGCTTAGAACAATGCTAAATAAAGAATTTTATCTGCAATCGCAAGCCTTGATACACGCAACTACTCGATTTTTGCAACACTATAAAACATAGCATTATAAGTGCAACTGCTCAAAAAAAAAAATTCCTCTATAACTGCAACTTTCTATGATGTTAGTAAGTAAATATACATATACACATGTATCTTCTTCTTCCTTTTATCAGCGAGGTTATGATCCGAAAACTAGGGATCACAACCCTCCCACTTCACCGCATTTCTACTGATCCGCCTGTGGGGTTCGCCTACATATACACATGTATGTATGTTGTTTTTTGTCTCTTTTGTTCTTTTCTCATTTATCTTCATACCTATAGTATTATGAGGAATTCACAAATGACCTTTATCATGCCGTTCTTTTGTGTGTGTATTTAAGTACAACCATTTTTGTAGTTGAAATTTTGTTTCGTTCAAAAATCAATGAATAAGTTTAATAAAATAAATGAAATAAACTTTTTAATAAAGAAAATATTAGCTTTCTGTTTCAAACCTCGCAAAAGTTACTCTATTTATCATATTGCTCATAGCATATTTTTTCCTCGGTAGGTGCGACGACCTCAGTAAATGCAACAACCCCGTTTTCTATCAGTTGCGATTACCGAATTCGTACTGTATATACATATCTATCTTAACATTCGTGTTGTTGTCATGAGAAAGATTCTCAAAATAAAATAAAAATTGCCCTTCGATACGGCACATAACTGTAGGTCCCTTCCATTCGTGCGAAAAATATAACACACACGACACGAGTGGTTGCGAGAAGCTAGGTGTAGGCCCTTCATGAGCTGTTGTGTCAAGTTTGTATGTATGTATCCCATTATGTACCCTGCCATATTGACCCATCTTCAAGCAGTGTGTGAGTCTCAACAAGTTCACTTCCAATAGATAATCTCATGGAGTCATTTGTTTATCCACAGATACTCCTGGCAGCACATGCCATAGTCAGTTTAGGGTAAAATTTACGCGCCAAGATTTGTGCTGATACGCTACGCGCGTATCGATGACAATATCAATTATTAAAAACCCCCGAAATTAATGGCGCGGATAACCAGACCGATGTTGCATTGGTCCCATGCCCATGTCAACCATACATATACCTATTCCGAATAAACAGTGACAATGTCAATTATTGATGGATTGCAACAATGTTATGCTGGGGCACTCTTCTTTTTCCTATTTCGGCGAGGTTATGATCCGAAAACAAGGGATCGTAACCCTCCCACCTCAGAAAATGGGGTACTGTATGCAACAATAGAATGTCTGACATTACAAAACCATTACCAATAAGCAATCTAATCTAGTCTAGGTACCGTGACTGAGATATTATTACTGTGCAGAAGTTAGACCGTGTGAAAAGCAATGGAAACCAAAATACAAACAGTTACCTAGTACACACGCATATACAGTTACAATCATCTCCTGTAATATACACATTATACTTGTAGCTTAATTGATTCGCTAGGGGCCTACCCTAGATTTTGCCGTCTAACTAGTTAAGTCTTATAAGAACACGTCAGCGTTAGGCGGGTTATTTCTACCCTGAAGTGGTAAACAATCTGTCAGTTCACCTAACAACGACCATCAAGTGGGTTCAGTAAACTTTGACACAAACTATACGACTGATAGTTACCGTTCCTCTGCATACTGTTGCGAACAATTTTCTCGATGTTCTTCTTCATGGCCCGTGTATTTTGCTCCTGCTCCATTCTCTCCTTCTCGATGTGCGAGAGCGGCACTCCCGTGCATGTAAGCTTGTCGTTGTTAGTCCTCGCTGATATTCTGTCGGATTTCGCCTTCTCATTATACGGACCACGTTCCTGCGGTGACATTTCCTGCAGAAGGACACATGATACATTAAGGAACAATTTTAATCTATTGTAACAGTACCGCCCAAATTTTGCCGGCCTCAGTTGTTGCATTCGCCAGGCTCAGGTGTTTGCCGTACTTGTCTTTCCACTCGAAGGTGAAGATCATAAATCCGTTTGTTTTCTTCTTTGGTGGCATCTCGTACTTTCGTTTCCGATTCGTTGTTCGGTCAATGGTTAATCTTATTAGAAAATTGTTGAGTAAACCCCCGGCAGAAATATCACACCGAAAGCGGTTTCGGAGAGATTGGGAAATTGTTAATCTTGCAAAATTCAGATATAACTGCACAAAAAAAGAAACAGCAAAGAGTGCTACCAGACTCAGTGCACAAGAAGTAAGTGCATATATCCACCGCTGGTGTCGCTGCGATACCTGAAGGGATGGTCGTATTCAGAGTAAGTATATATACATATTTAACAATATTGATGAATGGAGAAGTTGGCCTGCGATACTTGGGGAAAAGAAAATAAGTAAGTTAGTACTAGAAAAATCTGCCTTGCGCAAGGAAAACACATGGTTTTATCCAGCTACAGCTGTAATTTAATCGGAATATTTCGGAATATTCAATGCTACAGTGCGCAGAATCGATTTGTCCCTAATTTAACGATTTTGGTATCTCTTTGGTAGTTTGACATTTCTTTTATTTGGCTGAAAGAAATTAGGTGATGAAGGAAAAAGTATATAATAATAATAGGGTTAAAAATTTGTTTTGCTTACAAAACCCCAATTTAAGCCCTTAGAGTGAAGAAAAATTGGAGCAGTGAGGAGACAGTAACTCTCTTGGAATTATATAGCGCCAGCAATTTTTAGCACAGCAGACGGAAATAATAATAACAATAATTAAAAATAAATTAACGAGCAACGAGTTCTTTAGTTTCAGTTAATGAGCTACCACTTTACGTTAAAAAAAAAAAAAACTATTTTACATACGAGTATATATAAGAGAACATGTGCAATTTGTAAAACAAAGATAATATTATAGATTATATGTAAAGAAAATTGTTAATTTTTACAAATCAATTATATTCAACTGTAATGTGCGAGATTAGGGTCTCCACCCCATCAGAGCTTAATCCTATTGAGACAGGTAAATCTCAACTGGAAGATGAGATGAGGTGAATTAATAAACTGTTGTAGTATAATTGGTTTTCTTTTTCGATTGTTTTGGCACCTAATGCCAGACGGTAAGCTTCCCTGCTTCTCCAATCCTCGGATATAACAAAATCTTCTAAAACCTTCAAATCCAGATGGTCTGGGGACTGTTTTGCTGACAAACTTTTACCTCACTTTACATAATTCCGAAATTATGTAAATCGGCGGATCGGTAGAAATGCGATAAGTTTCTTGCATGTATTTACATGGAAGATTGTGTGGTATGATGAAAATCTTGTCTTGTTGAGGAGTAGCATGAATGCATGAGTAGTACTGTGCGTTATGACAGTGGTAGCTCTCTCTCTCATAGAATCTCTATTCCCTACTTCAAACGAACACGCCTAATTTATATCATATATTAATCATGAATTTTATCCTGCGTTTTTTGTCTGGAATTTAAAAACATATTATCTTAAATACTATAAAAGAAAAATCAATTTTCCTTGTGAACACAGTTTCTCGAAAACTAATAGACGCAGGAACTTGAAATTTTGCACAGTTATTCCTTATTTTGCCTAGATGCGAGATAAGAAGGGATTTTCCAGTCTAAGGCCGGTATTCACCGACCAATCTTAAACTAAGAGCTTCATAAACCTATTCACCAACCAATAATAGTCCAGATTTATTAGCGCTCATAAGACTTATGAGTGGTCCCACCCACTCTTAAGTTAAGAGGGTTCATAACTTAGGAATTTCGAAAATTTTCGAAATCAGCTGTGAACTGTCACTCAGACCAAACAAAGGACAAGCTGCATTGGCGAAATGCAAAAGAAAAAATGCCGACGAATTTAATGCCTCCAGCATTTCCGTCAAAAGAACTGCCAACCAAATAAAATATAAAATGTGCCTTGATTAATTATGACTAAAATAAGGAAAATACAATGTTTTTTTTTCATTGGCATTTCTCTCAGTTCGAAAGAGAGTTCGGAAACTCATTTTTTGCATATTCGAATTAGCACGGACACAAACCTATTAGTGCTTGGTGAATACGCAGCAAAAATTTAAAACTAAGAGCTTCATAAAATTAAAATGGATTTAAGAGCGCTTGATAATTACCGGCATAAGTGGCAAAAAGGGGGTTGAGATCGAATTTTCCATCTGTAAATATTGATTCCACAGCCGTAGCTCAGTACTGGCTCTCCGGATTAAAAAAAATAAAAAATAGGTGAATTAAGTAAATTCGCCGCTGATTCTTTTAAGGTATGTTGTCCTGAAGCTGAGCAATGTTAAAAACAATTAATTAAATCATCGCCCACAATTTTCCTTCAGTGGAGACCACGGCCAGCAGTCATGCAGCAGTGGCTATCGTTGCTGTGGCTGCGGCGGGCGAATCCGAAATTAATACTTAACACACTCTTTGGGTGTATGATGACAACATGGCAGTATGTCAGTAGTACAGTAGTATTTTATTTCTATGAAAATGTATATATGAAAGGAATGACAATAAAAAAGAAGAAAATTCTTACCGCAGTTTGAACTTCTACCCGCTGTAACCAGAGACAAAGGAATGATTAAAAAAGGCGCAAATGGCATGGATTAACTATTTGACAAAGTGAGAGAGGGATGCAAACTGTGATGAGAATGAGACGACTACACATTGTACTCTAATAATAATGAACCCATAGATGGCGGTGTTGCGAGTAAGGGCGTTCTGCTACATCCCCTCCTCCGTGAATCAACCTAATTCACCACATTCTAGGCTCAGAACGCCCAACTTAGACACAGAGCGCTTCAACACTCCTGTGCTTGTGCGCACATCCGCGCGTCTAATCTCTCCATCGACTCCTTTGTAGACTCGTTCTACTCTGCCACGGCACCACTGCTTCCTCGGCATACTCGGATCACATAAGAAGGCCAGGTGACCTTCCTTCAACGGTGTTGTCCTTCGGCACCACTTAACTCGACGTGTCAGGGTAGGCAGATATTCCGCAATCCAGCGCTTCCGAAATTGATCCCTTAACTGGCGTGCAATTCGCCATTGCTTTCGCAGAGTACACGATCTTTCGAAGGGCTCACATACACCAGGCGTCTGCGCGGTATTGGCTGAACCGAGCAGAAAGTGATTCGGAGTGAGCGGCTCCTCTTGGTCGACCGAAACTGGTAGGGGACCCATCAAAGGCGTGAAAGGTGCAGCTCGCGCTATCCGGCACACGTAACAGCTCGCAATTGCCTTGCGCATGACTTGTCTCAACCGCGGGACCCAATATTTGCGGCGAATTTCACAGATCGTCGCCTCGACGTTCTGATGTTTCATCTGGCGGTGCTGATAAGTCACAAGCAGGTTAGTGAACACGTGATCAGGCGGCAATATTATTGGTCGTTTTACGTTTTATGGTAGCCAGCTGGCTGCATCAATGCGACCATTTACACGCAAAACACCTTTCTCGTCAAGGTACGGCAGCAGTTGATGTAAAGGACTATCTTTGGTTAGGCTTTGACCACTCTCAATTTTACTCAGCTCGGCAGCATAACTCTCAGCTTGAACTTGGCATCGAGCTCGGCGGCACTCAAAAAATCTCCTTCTCCGGAGCCCTCTTCTCGGCGACATCCAGCAACAAAGCGAATAACCCACGCAATAGTGCGCTTCAACTTTAAGAATGAAGAAAAACGAGTAAAATCAATGTGGTTTAAACTTACGGCAAACAGGGCAAATTTAGGGCGAAGCTCTTCATCAATTTCTTCGTGGCGGCTGACATAGGCAGAGTCAGCAGGCCAGAACTCTCCCTCTTTCCACAGGAACTCGGGACCCTTTAACCAGCGTGATGAAGGACTGAAGTCAATGTGGCAACTGGAACGGGTGGCTTCGTCGGCGACATTGTCCTGGGTAGGTAACCATCTCCAATTGGATACTTTGGTGGCAGTAAGGATTTGTGCAACTCTATGCGCTACGAAGGGCTTGTAGCGGCGGCTTTCTGAACTGATCCACTTAATAACTGTTCTTGAGTCACTCCAGAGAACACAGTCGGTGACATCAAGTGAGTGCTGCGCTATGATCGTCTGCATCAGACGAGTTCCAAGAACGGCAGCTTGGAGTTCGAAGCGTGGGATGGTCATCGATTTCAGTGGGGCGCACTTTGTCTTGGCGCAGACAAATGCGACTGATGGCTGTCCGTTGGCATCGATAGCTCGCCAGTACGCTACGGCGGCAAAGGCTTCCTCGCTGGCATCTGCGAAGACGTGGAGTTGGAGCTGCTTCGGGACGGTGTTGACGAAGTAATGGCGAGGGATTTGGAACTCGACTACCCGACTTATTTGCTGACACCATCTAGTCCATGTTGCGTTGATACTGCTGGGCAATGGCTCGTCCCAGAGTATGTCATGCCTCCACACTTCTCGCATCAGTAGCTTCGCACCAATAAGAAAGTGACATAAAAATCCCAGTGGATCAAACACTGACATGACGATGCTCAGTAACTCCCTCTTACTAGGCCATCTAGTCCCCGCGATGATTCTGCCACCCACTCGATGAAATTGCAGTTGAAACCTGAAGGTGTCACTTGATGGCTGCCAGTACATCCCTAGTACCTTTTCCGTTGTTAGGCTCTCTTCAACAGGGCGGCTGTCTTCAACGGTTGCAGATTCCTTGGTGCCTGTTAATGCTATCGTAACCTCCGGGGAGTTTGAAACGAAATGGCGTAGCTCGAATCCGGCGCCCTTATGGATCTCTCTCACCTGCTTTGCTATGCTGACGGCTTGCTCCACTGACTCAAAGCTGTCCACAAAGTCATCAACATAGTGATGTTGCATGGGGCTTTTACGGCTCGAGGATCGTGATCGTGATGTTCCAGGGCATTTATGGTCTTGACATATTGGGCAGCGCATGGCGAATAAGCGGCCTCAAATGTCATAACCAACATCTCATAGATGTCTGGCGGCTTATCGTCATCGCCGTCACGCCAGAGAAACCTTTGTGAGCTCCTGTCTTCAGGCTGAACCAACACTTGGTGGAACATTTCCCGTATATCTCCACATACGGCAACGCCACCCACACGAAAGTTCAAAAGAACTGACGGCATCGGCTGATACTCCTGTGGTCCTTTCAGTAGACAGGAATTTAATGAAATACCATCTACTTTGGCGGCGGCATCAAATACCAGGCGCAACTTGCCCGGCTTGTTGGGATTCATAGCAGCTCCTTCACGCCTCATCTTGCGCTCAATGCCGGCTAGCCTCCTCTTAGCCATGGCAAAGCTATCAGGCAACTTAACGTTGTCATCTCTCCAGAGGAGCCCGGTCTGGAATCTACCACTGACTTTGGTAGTGGTTGACTGCAGGATGCTGAGGGCACGTACGTCGGCTTCGGTCTCTACTTTTGGTGCTGGCCGCACCCCAAAACTTTCGGTGTCGAAGTAGTCTGCTACTAATTTGTGAAGAGAATCGTCGCTTATAGCACTCACCATTAAATACGAAGGCGTCGCTCCAGTGGTGGTTTGAGTTGGGCCAAATACCAACCACCCTAATTTTGTATTGGCGGCGTAAGGTCCTCCCTCTTTAAGCTGCACTGTCTCGGCAGGCAGACCCAAATGACAATGGTCTAAGCCTATGAGCAACTTCGGCGTAACGTTGGAATACGGCAGCGTCGATAAGTGCTTCAGGCGGCTAGCACTCTCCACTAGATCGTATTCACAAAGGCTTTGAGTCGGCCACTAGAGGTTTGTTACACCGTAGACGTTGTGTAGCATGTGAGTCTTCTTCATGCGGGCACCACTGATATGCACGTTGACCACTGTTGAAGGTTCTTGGGCGGCTCTTCCCCCAAACCACTGAAGATTTAGCTTGTGTTGACGACCTTCTAAACCAAGCTCTTCAATTAGGGAATTATCCATCATCGTTACGGATGAACCTTCATCCAGCAGGGCGTGGGTGTCAACTCGTTTTCTTGGACCGTAAAGAGTAACAGGCAATACTCTAAATAGTAATTTAAGGTTCTGCGCTGGACTGGCTGCACAGCTTAGAACCGATTCTCTCCTTGCGTTGGCTTCCCGTGATGGCTGCCCATTCGGCACTGATGGGCTTTCGGCGGCGTAAATCCGGGACTCGTGCAGCAGCTTGTGGTGACCCCTTTGGCACCCATCGACATTACATGGCTTTCGACGGCGGCAGTTACGTATCGTATGTCCCACTTCCAAACAAGTAAAACATAATCTAGTACGTTTGACCTCAGTCCATCTTTCACCCACACTGCAATCCAGAAACCTTTTGCATTAGACGATCTTGTGTCGACCCTGGCATATCGGACACTTGAATGCGTCAACTCGGCGACTTTCTGCGGCATGAAGTACGACTCGACGCTTTGGCTCCACCGTAGTACGACCTGCACTATCTTGCACGGTACAAATCAAAGCGGCAACTCTGTTTAACCAGTTACTAAAATCCACAATAGTTGGATACGGTTGTATCGGCTCGGCATAGGCGGCCCACTCGATCCTTTTGCTCATAGGGAGCTTCGCAAGAAGCTCCTCCAGTAAAGTGGGGTTTGACAGGTGTTGTTGACCATTGACGGACTGCAAAAACACTGCAAGATTCTTCGCTTTCGTGGCAAATGGGACTAGTTTATCCAAACAAGTCTCAGACACAGGAGAAACTTCACGGATTTGTCTTATCTGGCTGCGTATCAGCTGCTCCGGACGGCCAAAATGGAATCGCAGCTGTTCCATCACGGCACTCACGTTGTTGGGGTGAATTAAGAGCGACTTCACCGTCTCCCGTGCCTCACCTTTCAAACACTTTTGTAGGCGCTGGCTGTTTTCCAAGTTGGTATAATTGTACGTTGCAGTTGATTCGGCATATGCGGTGGAAAACATTGGCCAGTCCTCCGCGTGACCATAGAACTCCGGCAAATCCTGAATCTTGCGTGGCACAGCAAAAGTCTGCGATGCATGATTGCTATTTCCAGCATAACTCGGCGTAAATTCAGCTGAAGGATGATTTGGCAGAAACCAGCTGTTATTGTTGGCAGACGACTGCTGTGATCTAAAATTGATCGGTACGGTATTGCTAGCAATGCTATAACTAATGCTTTCATGCGATACCGCTACCCTTGTACTTACGGTTGCAGCTGAAGAATATGTAACGGTGGATGAGGTGGACGACGGCGACGTTACCGTTGGTGGTGAAACTGTTGACGGCGTAACTGTCCCAAGCGAAACTGAGGCTGGCTGTTGTGCGTTATTCTGCAGCGCCTCCTTTAGCGTTTGACATTGCAGATCACTATCCTTCAGTTTCCCTTGCATTATCCTGAGTTGACTCTCCAGGACGTTGATCTGTCTCTGCATTGCTAACAGAAGACTTTCTGGCTGCGCTGCGGCGACATTGACAGCATTCTTTAAGGTTGTTGGCTCCGTGGCAGGAGCGACGTTGATGGAAGAAGTAGTCGCTGCGGCGGCAGTGGCAGCGGTGGCTTCGGCATTCTCCATAGGGACTTCAATGGCGGTATTTTCCTTCTGATGAAGACGTGAATTGTTCCTGGGTGGTGTACGTTTCATTCCTTCCCTTGGTAGTAGCGATGAAACTCAACGGCGGCAGAGGAGTCTCAGACTACAAGGCAAATGGCGGCGATTCGCAGTGCAACTCCACGGCATGGGAGTCTCAATTGCGAAATAAAAGAAATGTGGCTGCGGCGGGCGAATCCGAAATTAATACTTAACACATTCTTTGGGTGTATGATGACAACATGGCAGTATGTCAGTAGTACAGTAGTATTTTATTTCTATGAAAATGTACATATTGTAGCATTGACTACAGGATGGTTTGTGTACCAAAAACTAAAACACTGTATCTCAAACTGTGCAACGACATCTATTGCCTACTAGTAGTAAATATTCCAACCTGATGTGCTTACGTTCCAACCTGGTGTGCTTACGTTCCACAATTGTTCCACACAATATCCCATTATTCCAGGATCCTCGATTCACCCGGAGAAACATCTAGCATGTTCCAGAACCCCTTACAATTTCCTATAAATACCCATACCACAACCACCGTGGATACAGTTGTTTATAAGTGCATACAGCGATTACAAGAGATATTCGACTAGTGGTGAAAACAAGCGACATTGTGAAAGTAAATCAGTAGCGACAATCTAATTTAAAAAAATAAGAATAAAGTGATTGAATGTTCTGTTAAATTAAAGTTGGTGTTTGATAAATAAATAAACGATTAAAATACACAAAAGACGGTTTTATTTAACCGAACCCTAGCAGAATATTACAATATGAAAGGAATGACAATAAAAAAGAAGAATATTCTTACCGCAGTTTGCACTTCTACCCGCTGTAGCCAGAGACAAAGGAATGATTAAAAAAGGCGCAAATGGCA
The DNA here is from genome assembly GCA_945910035.1 of Brachypalpus laphriformis. Classification (NCBI taxonomy): domain Eukaryota; kingdom Metazoa; phylum Arthropoda; class Insecta; order Diptera; family Syrphidae; genus Brachypalpus; species Brachypalpus laphriformis. The sequence goes on along the minus strand of OX246753.1, from coordinate 109,175,554 downwards.
TGGATTAACTATTTGACAAAGCGAGAAAGGGATGCAAACTGTGATGAGAATGAGACGACTACACATTGTACTCTAATAATAATGAACCCATAGATGGCGGTGTTGCGAGTAAGGGCGTTCTGTTACAGTTGCAATAGTATGTGGGTGTGAGTATATCTATACTCCAGGAACAATGTACGGAAGTTTTACCAAAAGGTAAAAAGAACGTGTCAGAGAAGTAATACCCGTACAGAAACCTGTAGAGATGAGAATGGAAACCTCGTAGTAGAATCACAGTCGGTGCTGAGAATATGGAAAAACTACTTCTGCAGACTGTATAACGGCGACGAAGACCAACATCCCGCTGTCAGGCAGAATGAACCATTCAACATGGACGATGATAGTCAAAATTTCCGTCCACCTGACCAAAACGAAGTGAGGATAGCAATATCCAAGCTAAAATCGAACAAGGCTGCTGGACCTGACGGCCTACCGGCCGAACTTTTCAAGGCAGCTGGGGATGAATTGGTAGAGTGCATACACCAACTCATTTCTAATATTTGGTCAGAGGAGTGTATGCCTGATGAATGGAATCTCAGCATCGTTTGCCCGATCCACAAGAAAGGAGACCCCCTCAACTGCGCCAATTATAGAGGCATCAGTCTCCTCAACATCGCATACAAGATCTTTTCTGCGATATTGTGTGAACGCCTGAAACCCTTTATCAACAGCCTGATTGGACCCTATCAGTGCGGTTTCAGGCCAGGAAAGTCCACCATCGATCAAATCTTCACACTTCGGCAGATCCTGGAGAAAACCCAAGAATTCCAAATCGATACTCACCACCTCTTTATCGATTTCAAGGCCGCCTATGACAGCATCTATAGAGAAGAGCTTTATAGAGCCATGTCTTGTTTTGACATCCCTACCAAACTTGTCCGCCTGTGCAGGCTGACGATGGAGAACGCTCGCTGCTCCATCAAGGTCGGTAATGACCTCACCGAGACCTTTGATGTCAAAAAAGGCTTTAGACAAGGTGACGCGCTGTCATGTGACTTCTTCAATATTGTACTTGAACGGATTGTGCGGAACTCACAAGCCAACACCGGAGGCACAATCTATTACAAGTATGTACAACTGCTTGCATACGCCGACGATATAGACATTATCGGAAGATCTCAGCGGGCTATCACCGGTGCTTTTGCAAGCATTGAGGCGGAAGCGGCCAAAATGGGTTTGGCGATAAACGAGGGCAAAACCAAGTATATGCTGTCAACTAGAAGGGAAAACCAACATCGACGAATTGGACAAAACGTCACCGTGGGCAGCTATAACTTCGAGGTAGTAAGGGACTTTGTCTACCTTGGCTCTGCTATAAATTCAGCAAACAAAATCAGCGCAGAAATCAATCGAAGAATAACTCTTGCCAATCGCTGTTTTTTTTGGGCTTATAAGGCAATTCAACAGTAAAGCCCTCTCTCGAACAACTAAGGAGACTCTATATAAGACCTTGATCATCCCAGTCCTGCTTTACGGCGCTGAAACATGGACTTTATTAAAAGAGGATGAAGATATCCTTGGTCGCTTCGAGAGAAAAATTCTTCGTAAGATTTTCGGTCCCGTTTGCGTTGACGGGTTTTGGAGGAGAAGATTCAATCACGAACTATACGAGCTGTACAGCGACATCGACCTAGTCAAAAAACTGCGTATTGGACGTCTGAGATGGCTAGGACATGTAGAGCGAATGGACACCAACGCTCCGGCCCGCAGAGTCTTCGAATCTAACCCCGAGTGACGACGCAGTAGAGGGAATTATCGCCGTAGGTGGCGCGCACAAGTTCAAGGGGACCTCGACCAACTTGGAGTGCGCAACTGGAGGCAATTAGCTAAAGACCGAGCTAAATGGAGAGGCTTGTTGGTTGAGGCCCAGGTTCACCCCGAACTGTAGCGCCACCTAAGAAAGTAAGTAAGTATCCCATGATTATGTTTTGATCTTCAGTGTGCAATCTCTTCTAGAGTTAAAATTAAAAAAAAAAATAAAGTTATCAGTGCCAAATCTAAGATATTGTAAATTTTATTAATTAAGATATCCATGTGCTGTCAAAACTTCATGCAATTAAGAGATTTGGGAATATACGCGTAGGTACATATGTACATGCATATGCATGTGTAGACATGGAACTATTGCAATATTTTTCAATTTTGTTATATGAGATGTTGTTGATCGTTAGATTTGTCCACATTTTAGAATGTTTTAATGGCTTTAAATTTAATTGTGTGTTGTGAGCGGGTTTGTGTGTGCTCTGGTGGCGATTCCCACGGGGGAAGTTATATTTGAGCCTACCCATTTTTGTATTGTATTCAGTTGGTAATTATGTTTCAACAATTAAATAACCGTCAACTAAAATGCGGGCGAAGCGAGGCGAGCACTGATCAGCTAGTTTGTTATAAAAGGAGGGGGGTGCAACTTATATTATTCGAATGCCATAGATGTGCCAAAAAAAGCATGTGTGTTACCGTTACCGTTAAGTCAGGTAAAATGAAGTGAACATACACATAATTTTCCCATACAAAACGCTTTAGCCAATAAAATGAAAGTATTTTGATCACGTTCGTGGCTGTATGAGCTTAGATCCCTTCGCTTCCCTACATTAGAGAATATAAAAGAAAAATATATATGCAAACAAATATATGTTTCCCTCGCTGCTTGTTTATTTCCCCTCGGTAGGATTTCGAGCACACGCGATACTAGTTTTTATTATATTAGATATAGACCTACGTGATTCGGTGTAAGTGGTACGATGACCGGTGTTCGTGTTCCTGCATGTGGTTTCGTCAGTTATATTTATGCTTTCAAATTGGGCAATAGCATATTGCTAGCAGTGGCAGTAAAAAAATAAATAAAAATGCTTAAGCATGGTACATTGTCTGGTTATTAAGACGAACACTGTTTTCTCATGTCAATCTACTGATTTAATTGTGTTCAAAACTAGGGGATTGGAATTATGATCTAAGAATGGATGAAAAGACACATTCGAATTTATTGGGATTAATCACGTCATATATCAGTATCCTCACTTCGTATGCCAATTTCGAATAGTCTCTGTCGGAATATTCATAACTTTTAATTTTCGATAGACATGGGTAATTTATACACATATTTTATTATCACCAATGATCAATATTCCATGCATTCATTACAATAGCACTACGAGATCTTATTTTTATCAGGATGCATTTTTGACTTAGAAATTAGATCGCACTATTCCTCCCTAGGTTACACATTTGTTCACAATTGTCAAAACTCATGCTGCAAGATTAGAATATAAAATACTTTTTACACTCCAAATATTCTTTGATAAATATGTTTTATTTACATTGGAACCATGCGCATTTGAACGCAAATATCTCAATTACTTCCTAATGATTTAACATAACTAATTAAATTATTGAGTGAATATATTGGTGAATGAATTGGTATCGGGAAAACATAAAGTAAAAAGAAAAGTTTACATCCTCTTTGAATTTTGTAAGAAAAAAAAAGAATGAGATTTCAAAGGTATCACACAATAGCAAGCGAATGCAAACGTCGTATTAAGCCCATTCACGTTTACCAGGTTTCTCCTCCGCGTCTCTATCCAGCCTGTACCAATCTACTTTCAAACATTTTATTTTAAAGTTATACTATTAGTCTGAAGAGGGCATTGTTTGCAACGAATTGAAAATTGATTGGTTTGGCAGTACTTGTTCTTGGGTTAACGGATTTTACTTATCGTTTTAATAAACATTTTATTTTTATTTCGTTTAATATATATTAAACCCAATTGTAGCTTAAAATCGTAAAAATAGACTTCAATATGAATTTGACTTTAAAAGTGGTTACGTACGCGCTTTTCATTTCAATTTTTGACGACACTTCAGTAGGTTGCACATAATTACACTCACAGATGTCTCAAGTTGCATTTGAAGCTGTTCTCTCTCGTTACAGACCATTCCGATACTGGGTCGGGTGCAGAAATCTGCAGTGGATAAAACAGAAGAGCATGTTTTATCGGAACCAAAGGATAATCGTATAGAGAAATGCTTAAGGGTCCGCAGACAGGTGTGTTGCTTAGAATTTGAAATCAGAATAAGCGGTTGTTGCTGCAAAAGGTTTGAAAAGTTCAAAGAGCCACTATAAACAGGTTAATAGGCATAAATACAATACTATACAGTATAGGCAAGTCGAATAGTTGTTATAGCTACTAGTGCTTAAAACCTTATACTGATATCCGAATACATAAGTATGGGACAGTTGTGTATAGTGTAGGATAGTTTTGGATCTTCGGATAGTTTCAGATCTTCGCATAGTGTCGGATCTTTGGATAGTGTCGGATACTGGGATCCAGTTGCAGATTGTTTACTGCTATCATTTTCGCCAAAGCTTTACTGATTCTTCATACTTACATAACTGCTTCTTCGTCAACACTCTTGTCTTGCTCTTTGGCGTGCTTTATTTGTAGGTGCTTAAAAATATAAGATTTCCATTAAAACTTAGATTGTATTTAGGTACAGGGTAACCGTGTGGCCGTGAGAAGATCATCAATGCTATTTGGTTATGTGATCCTGTGAGATGATACATTCATAATTTTCTCACACTGTTCATGGCCGAATTGCATAATTCATCCATTCTTTGCAACTACAGCACTTTAAAAAAACAGCTTAAATCAGGACACTATCGTGGCCAAACTAAAAATTAATGGAGTCGGCATCGAAGAATCCGATGGCTTGTCAATGCTTGGTATGCATGTTAGCCTAGACTTCCGCTGTAATCAGTAGATTAATGAGGCTTCAAAAGCTGGTGCTAGATGCTTCGGATCACTCATTTTCAGATTTTCGCGTGTAGGTCTATTGAACAGTGTCCTGTGCGGATGCCTATAGTGGAGCTGATATCTGATCGCTTCAGCAAGATCAAATTATTACAGCGTTTCTGATTCAGTGTAGGCTAGATCTGTGTGGATATTTGGCACGTTCTGTCATCCTCCCATCTACGGTTTGTCTTGCTGATAGCGTCCAGCTTAAGTAAAAGTTTGCACGGAGAATATTTAGGGCAGTGCCCAGTCTGGCGAGTTCGACAGTCTTGCTATTACCTGGAAAATAAATTTCGAAATCACTCGGTAAGAGTCTTAGTGTTTTCCAGGCCAAGCTTTACGCCATTGAAACTTGTGCTAACAACCTGCACTCAGGCATCAAAGGTGCCTCTATCCATATACTCACCGATAGCCAAGCGGCGCTCAAAGCACTGATTTCCCATTTGATCAGTTCAAAATCAGTTCTAAGCTGCTTTGACAGCTTACAGAACCTGGCCCGACACAATAAAGTAAAATTGTGGTGGGTACCGGGTCATGTAGGCGTTAACGGCAACGAAACTGTAGACCTGCTAGCTAGGAAAGGCTCCTCTGAGTTGTTCACTGGACCTGAACCCTTCTGCTGAATATTCGATTCCGCCTTTAAACTGACTCTAAACATTTGGAAACGCAACATGTGCATCTCTCACTCCCAAGGTCTCAGGCAGGCTAAAAGAGCTGTCCAACCCTTTCAAAGACAGGCAGTTGATATCCTAAAATACGGCAGAAATGTTTAAAAAAAAAAAAAAAAAATTACCTGGAATGTCTGACAGAGGGAGACTCTCTGTGAGCTGGCACCCAGCATAGGTGAATGTTGAACTGCTCTGCCGTCTCCGTGAGAAGCACACGGATCGTGTGGAATCTGTAAGATTTGTCGGATCTGTCGATTGTGCCGCATATGTCGGATTTGTCCGGTTTATCGGGCCTGACGGGTCGTGTCGTCGCTTATAATCGGTTGATGGAGTTAATCCTGACGTGAGACTTAATTTTTTCTACTATGGCCCAAATTCATACATTACGATTATATGAACTGCATCACCCTTGACAGATGCAGAAATCCACTACTAACTTACTTACTTAGGTAGCACTACAGTTCGGGGTGAACCAGGGCCTCAACCACTACATGCACCCTATATTAATACACACCATTTATACAAATCGTCTTCCATCTCTTAGCTATCGCATGGCATCATCCTAAAGCACTAAGAAGCCTAATCGTTTTATTACCGCATGTTTGAAAACGCTTTCGACGCGATTAAACATCCTTTCTTATTAGGTACCCGGTCGGTACAAGATCACAAGAGGTGCTTAACGTACGTGATGCTATGTGTGCATGGTGGGAATGTAACCGGTACACTATATAAGACGGTGAACAGAAGGGTCAAATCAGAATGTGTTTCGGACTACATTCGAAAGGTCGCACCACAGCACAAAGACAGCGGGCGCTAGAATAAAATAAATAATAACCAAACCTAAAACCGTTCTCCTGATTGCGCTCCTCTCCCTCTTCTATAAAGGAAAGCACGGCGAATTCAGTCATTTCAGAGAAGTAGCCCCATGTGTTGTTTGGGTCCTCCAATATTCAGCATTACCCTGGATAAGTTCGCACTCACCCGAGTTGCTTTATCGCACTGTCTATCGAGGTGTTCCTTGTAAGCTAGCCTAGCGTCGATAATGACACCTATGTATCTGATGACCGATTTTGATGTTATATTCACCCTGATTGTCGTTGGCGTTTGTCGCTTTTCGACGATTGTCGTTTTATTCTTCAGATGTAGCACGAATCCATTTTCATAACTTTTTTACTGTGAAAGAGTTGTAATAGTATTCTACACGACAAAAAAAATGGTTAATAATGTTTAACGTTCAGCAGGTCGTAGCTATGAATAAAACGACAATTGTCGAAAAGCAACAAACGCCAACGACAATCAGGATGATTGTGCACGCCTACCCTGATGATGATTGGCTCTCTCTTGCGGCTGTTCACTCGTACTGCTTCTGTTTTTTGTTCAACGAGCTCTAGCCTAACTGATACCAGCCATCGCCTCACTCTTTAGGTATATTCGTTACAAATGTTCTCTATTTCTTCCAGGTGGTAGGATTCGTAAATATCGTTTACAACTGTCGGCAGCCACTTCCACTTTATTCTACGAAATATTCATAAAACCATTGCTCTATTAAAATCTCTTACTATTCTAGAAACGAATTTTCTAATATCTTTGCAGGATCCTCTTGTTCAACCAGTCTGGACTGCCACTCAAGGATTCGGTATGACACAGGATCTTGATGTGAAGGTCACAGATCGAAAATTGGTAGAGACTGAAGCTATTAGGCAATATATTCATGGAACCGTTGAAAATGATACCTTTGCCGTGGATTTGGACAAAAGTGATTTCAAAGAAGTAAGCTTAGTGTTTGTGTCTCTATTTATGTATTTAGTTTGATTTTTTGTAAAATATTCGTATGATAACAACTGTTGTATGCAGTATTTGAAGCCAACTTGACTTTAAATAGCGTTGGATTCCGGGTTAGCTCGAACCTTACTTTAAAGCCTGGCCCCGACCAGAAAATGCACTCGGATTTTCAATGTTCGGATTTCATTTCCTATTGTATTCATATTTTCGGTTTCTAAAACCAGACATTCAGTCACCTACTGAAGATTAACTCTCTTGACAAGTTTACTTAATATTTTTTAGCAAATAATCATTAGAAGAGCAACTCGGATTGGCGAAAGAATAGCTAGCTCTACTTATATCTCGCATTCTTGTGGCAGCTTCCTTCTGTGTAGACTCAACGTAAGTTGATTTTTAAAATCGATAAATAGTGGGCGAAGTGGCGATAGATATTCAAATCATAGCGTAATTATAGTGTTTTTATGGTCGAGGCAGGATGATCTAGACTGCAGGGAACATGCAAATACTTCTCTTTTTTTTTTTTTAGAAAGCTTAACAGTCATGGTAGGCAGGTAGGTAGGTGTGGTGGTTCTTCTTAAGAAAAGAACCCAATTAGCACTGGGTGACGTTTTGATACCACAAAAACTCGTGTAAGAAAGCTCAACAGTCATACTTCTTATATTCATCGAGAATATAAGAAGTCTCCCAAAGTCTTTTTACAAGTGGTTAGCGTGTGTTGTGAGCGTGGCGTGTAGATGTTCCACAGGAATACCCTCAATTCCTGCCTCTTTGTTTTTTGAGTAGTAAACGTCTCAATCGTACTGGGAGTTGTGGTTCGTATTCGGTAAATCGGTAAGTCGGGTCTAATTTGGAGGTATATTGCCGAAATTACATCCGAAATAACTTAAAACTTTTCATCGGATGTTGACTAGAGCTGTGATGACCTGTCAGGTCCTTGGCGATTTTATAAATTGTCTTCTATTTTTGTGGCTAACGCGTTAATATACATATATACTGCCGTGTTAAGTTGAAACGACGTATCTAAATTTTTTTGCGTTTAGGAGTTAGGGCTAATTTTGGCATCTTTGGAATGGTTATTATTTTATTCTTATTCAAAAAATAATAACTACGTTTACTACTTATGAAAGACATTGGTCAAAACATAAAAAAGTTGCAGATAAAAACAGAAAACCGCATTTATCGCAAAATGGGAAAAATGCAGTTACGTCAATTTAACTTAATACGGCAGTATAGCTGGCACAATACATGAATACTAGTTCTTCCTTGCCAAACACCGGTTGTTTACATTTGTCGATACACATGTGTTCCCTGAGCTCTACAGACAATGATTTCTATTGCAGACGTAGAAACATTTTTCGTAGTACACCAATGGGTTTGAATACATATAGTACGTTTAAGTACGTTTATATGCAGAGTCGAGGAGTCAGGCTCGAACACACAACTTTACCCGCAGCTAACCACGAACTCAATGGGACATCGCACACTAGAAGAATGTTACCCCGGGGTATCTTTTACTTCAATCGCACACTGTATGAATAATGGCGGGGGAAAATTGTGTATACATGAACCGATTTTCATTGTAGTGGTATGACATACTCACTTTTTGTGCATCTAGAAATTGAGAACTTATGTGTGTATTGGTTTACCCCGATGTAAAACCACCTCATAGCTAGTTGAAGATTTTGCTCATTCGGCCATCGCACACTGGAGGAATTACCCTGGGGTTAAACCGCGTTTATGGGAGAGAGAGGTGAAGTGTACAGTAAGAAATGAAATGGAATGAAACAGAGCAACATTTTCAACCAGCTATTACCCCACTTACATACGGAGAGTGATTGATAAGTACCCGTGTTTGAAAACACATAACGGCACTGATGTAAAATCCATATGTCATTGTTTAGGTCATCTGTCAAACAACGACTGTCAAAATTTCAGACAAATTCATTGATTAATTTTGTTGTAGTAGCTGTTGGAAGTGAGCAAGTTTAATTTTTTTCTAATAATGGAAAATGTGCCTTTCCGATCGATGATTAGATTCTTGTTTTTAGATGGGAAAACGTGTAGTGAAATTAAAGAAAAGTTGGAACCGTGTATATTGGTTCAATGAATTCAAGTGTGGTCGTACATCCGTCGTAGGCGAAGAGCTTCCAGGTCATCCAATTGAAGTGACTACGGGTGAAATGGTCAACAATATCCATGACATTATATTGGCAGACCGGCGAGTGAAGATAAGAGAGATTGTTGAGACCATAGGCATCTCATTTAAATGTGTGCAGAATATATTGCATCAACATTTGGGTATGACAGAGCTATCTGCAAGATGGGTGCCGCTTTTGTTCACCGTCGACAACAAGCGGATTCGAATGACCACTTTACAGCAGAATCTGGACCTTTTTAAGCGAATCCGAAGGAATTTCTGCGCCGCTATATGACTGTTGATGAGGCTTGGATCTATTACTATGCGCCTGAAATGAAAGAACAGTCAAAACAGTGGACTGCACGCGAAGAACGTGCACCAAAGAAGGTGAAAACAGTCCCATCGACCGGAAAGGTCATGGTCACTGTTTTTTGGGATTCTCAGGGCATAATCTACATCGATTATTTGCAAAAGGGAAGAACGATTACAGGACAATATTATGCTGAATTATTGGGAAAATTTGACGACGCACTGAAGAGAAAACGGCCCCTTGGCAAAGAAAAAAGTTCCATCACGGCAATGTACCGGTTCACTCGTGTCACGTCGCGGCGGCAAAATTGATGGAATTAGACTACGAATTACTGCCGCATCCACCGTATTCTCCAGATTTGGCCCCATGTGATTTCTTTTTGTTTCCAAATATGAAAAAATGGCTTGGCGGAAAGAGATTCACAACAAACGAGGAGGTCATTGCCGAAACTGAGGCATATTTTGCAGGGTTTGATAAAACCTATTTTTCGGAGGGCTTAAAAAAGTGGGAATATCGTTGGGCTAAGGCCGGTATTCACCGACCAATCTTAAACTAAGAGCTTCATAAACCTATTCACCAACCAATAATAGTGCAGATTTATTAGCGCTCATAAGACTTATGAGTGGTCCCAACCACTCTTACGTTATTAGTGCTCATAACTTAGGAATTTCGAAAATTTTCGAAATCAGCTGTGAACTGTCACTCAGACCAAACAAAGGACAAGCTGCATTGGCGAAATGCAAAAGAAGAAATGCCGACGAATTTAATGCCTCCAGCTTTCCGTCAAAAGAACTGCCAACCAAATAAAAAATAAAATGTGCCTTGATTAATTATGACTAAAATCAGGAAAATACAATGTTTTCTTTTTCATTGGCATTTCTTCCAGTTCGAAAGAGAGTTCGGAAACTCATTTTAGAACGCGTTTGGAAATCCGAAAATTAATTGTTCGCATATTCGAATTAGCATGGACACAAACCTATTAGTGCTTGGTGAATACGCAGCAAAAATTTAAAACTAAGAGCTTCATAAAATTAAAATCGATTTAAGAGCGCTTGATAATTACCGGCCTAAGTGTGTCGAGGTAAAAATAGACTATGTCGAAAAATAAAATAAAATTGTTTAAAAAAAAGTTTTTTCTTGCTAACACAGGTACTTATCAATCACCCCTCGTATATGCAGAGTCGAGGAGTCGAGTCAGGTTCGAGTCCAGATTTTGATCTGAGTATTTCTATACACTGAGCGATTTCCCACCCCGAACAAAAAAAAAACCAAGAAAGAGACCACACACACAGAGACAGTATGTCAGTTCAACCACTGGACCCAGGTATACATACATACATGCATTTTTCGGACTCGACCCAGCTCTGTTAGCTGCGTCAAGTCGAGTTAAACCCATTCTAACTCGATCTGCGTCTATATGAATTTAAAACCAGTTTGAAACCAGTTTCAATCCCGCATATACATACTCGTACATATTTGGCGCAACCGCCCATGGAGGGCCAAGGCCCATCTCCTCGCAACCACTCGTGTTGTGTGAGTTATATTTTTCGCACGAATGGAAGGGACCTACAGTTTTGTGTCGTATTCGAAGGGCAATTTTTATTTAGTTTTTTTGAGAAGCTTTTTCGTGATAACAATACTCTTGGATGTTTGTCAAACGTTCGCGAGAGGTGGGATCATGAAAAATCCTTTGGTGTTTTCTGGAATTCGAACATTGAATCGGTGCGTATAATGTTATTAGTCTTGAATGGTCGTGGGTAATAAAGGTTTAATAAATGTTTATACTCTTTGCGTAAGGTGATCCCTTTGTTGTTGGCGCATGGATTGTTTAGCTTAGCCTGCTATACTAAGCAACCTAAGCAATCTTATATTATCCTCCGCCTGTATATTTTTACTCTTTTTTTTTGTGAACTAATCACCTCCTAAAGTCTAATAGGCCTGAATTATCAACTGATCGCATGTCACTTGATATGCTTTCGCAAAACCTGGGTCATACAGCTCCGGATGTGTAAAGCGCCTGTTTCCAAGTCATTGTGTGTGTTTTTTTTGCAGTTATGAACACATAAGAATAAAACTGTCGACTTTTTTTTTTAAAGGGTATTAAAGATCCCGAGGTAAAAGACGCAGAAGAATCAGGGGCTATTCCAGAATCAAAAGCTGCACCAGAACTAAAAGTAGTACCACAATCAAAGACTGGTGCACAACCGGAGGCTGCAGCGAAATCAAAAGCTGTACCAAAATCTGGTGCAACCGAATCCGGACCAAAGGTCGTACCGAAACCAAAAATGAAGGCTCAACCCAGGACAGAGAGCAAATCATCAAAGAAATCAAAAAAGGGCTCCAAAACTCAATCCGCGAAGAGTTCATTTTTAACTAGGCTACGAAGTAAATTTATTAATCCTAGGGTATGATTCCACAGAAACCACTCTCACACATGGTCTTTTGTTGTATATATATTTATATTATTTTTTTTTATTAGTACAATGTTAGGTATAAACGTTAGTTAATAGTTAATTTTACAATCTTTGTTTCAGTACATGATTTAAATTTGTTTTTATTTTTTTTTCTTTAAATATTCACTTTATATATTTTCGTCTTGCGAAACTCTATGTGACTATGTATAATATATTGAGTGTGTATGTAAAAAAAAAATATTTTTAGCATTGACTTACTTTGTCAGTTTTTTTGTTTTATAATCTATAACAACCCATATCCCAATTTGTAATTGCAAAAGCATAGTGTATGCATTTATTATTATTGAATATAAAAATTGTTCCAAAAAATGTGTTCTAATTAAGTAAAAGCAAAGTATGGACCTGTGTGTTGATGTAGTTAATTTAAATAAAATAACAAAGACGAATATGATTTTATCATTTAACAAGCATTACTAACAACAATAATTAATAAATGTTATACTAGGCTTAAAAGTTATAAATTCTACTGCAACTACACTTAAAATGTAAGGCTGCGTACGCACTACGCGTTAGGATCTTTTCGTTCTTTTTTTTTTCCTTAGCAAATTTTTAATTTATTTATAATCAATATAAAATGTATAAAAATTTCGGGAAACAACATAAAATAGCCCAAAGGGAAGCATTGCCTCTATACAGGTTACCAACAAGTTATTTTATTTTTTCTACAGTTCCCTGATGTTTTTGTTATTTTTTTTTGTAACAAATAGGTACTAAAATTTATTAAATTCATTAAGTTTTGATGATCCTCTAAATTTCTTGCGTTTTATATATATTTTTTTTTTATATATTTTAGCCATTGTCTATTCAAGTTTTATGAAAACCGTATTTGCCTTAAGCTCTTAATTTAACTAAGTTATAATGAATTCAAATTAAAAAAAAAAAAACATATAACTTCTTTTAAATTTTAGCAGTGCTCATTGATTCAGCAAGTGCACTCTACTTTGTGATGCGTTCTTTAGGGAATATACATATATAACATATATAAATATATATATATATTGTAATATATATATATATTGTAGTAATTTTCGTAACAAAACAGCCAAAATGATGCATTTTCTCTTCCTATGATATACTTTTATTTTTATTAACCTAGAATATAATTATTTATTTTTGTTTAATAAAAAAAATAATAATAATAAAGACAATACCACTAAAATATTTCACTACGTAACGGGTTCGCTTTTGCGAATGTATAGTTCAGACTGATTGAATTTATTTTTATCTAGCTTCGTCCATGTCTTCACCTTCGGATGAACTTCGAATTGTATTATATTGAGAGTTTCGACTTCGTAACATGCGCAGGAAGCTGCCAACAGCAAATATAGTCCGTCGATGACGATGAAATATTCCTTGGTATAAGGCTTCACGTAGAGTCTTGCGGTCCTCAACGTCAACTGATGATGTTAGTGATGTCTGATGTGGCAATCGTACTGAAAACACAAAGGAAGAAAAGTTTTTATTAAGTGTTATCAATTTGTAGTACTTTATTATTTTTTCAGTCGTAAACCCTTAAAGATAAACAAGTTATGTGCACAAGTATCATTTTCATAGTATTCCCGATTTGTTAAGAGATTTATGCATAAACTGGTTTCCGAAGACCGCTCTTAAAATGGCAACAGGGTCTGAAAAATCCAAGGACTATGCACATAGAATTATGGTGTGCAAACGTCTCTCCCGGTGGAATCTTACGACCTCTTAGACGAAGTTCATGGAGCTTATCCATTGTAAGATCTGATAAGCACATCTTACCTAAGAACTCACACAGCAGTCAGCTGTCCAACGAGGAGATGTCTCAATATGCCAAAAGTAGCCAGAGCCTACGAGGAGCATCAAAGTACAAAATTGTTAAAGAGACCACTTTCTGTCAGCCAACGACAGCGGAAAGGAATTTCAGAAGATGCCGATGCATAGCAGCGCAAAACAAGAGAAGCGAGGGGGAGTATTAAACCAAATGAAGGGAAGTAAATAAAATATTCTATACGTGGGCGCAGTGGTTAGCGTGTCAGACTACTGCGCGTGAAGTTTCATGTCCGAATCCCAGAAAATAACAAATGTTTTTTCACGGACCCGCCTCTCGCGAACGTTTGACAAACATCCGAAAGTATTGTTGTCACGAAAAATCTTTTAAAAAAAAAATAAAATAAAAATTGCATTGTGTACGGCACAAAACTGCAGATGCATTCCATTCGCGCGAAAAATATATCGCACACAATACGAGTGGTTGCGAGAAGCTAGGCCTAGGCCTGCATGGACTGTTGAGCCGAATATGTATGTGTACGAAGAAGAAGGCATATGAGGCCTTCCATGTGAAACGAGCCAGTGAGTATCAAAAATTGCACACTGTCTTTAGCGTTTCATAACCATATCATCTTAACCATAACTTCTACGCAGTTAAAAAGTTTGCAGACGTCGGAGAAACCTTCATCTTCACAAGTAACACCATCGTAGAGATTAGATGAAGAATGGCACTAGAAAATTGGGCTAATTTTGGCACAATAACTGAGTTCAAAATTCTGAACTCATTTTTGATGAAGTGCGTGCACTGCTGCATTTCTCAATTATTCACCACTCATAATCGCCGTAAGCCAATGTAGGGTTCATTGTGATACCACATTCTTGAGAGTCGGAGGATACCGGGTACCAATGGGAACCTTAAAATATTATGGTGTTGGATGTGGATTAAGAGATCTCGATGTGCCCGATGTGGCTAAGCAGGGTGACTGATTGTCTATTTGTCTAGGTGAACCGTGGAGACGATAGGGTGTGTAATATACTCTCGCCACATTTCTTGATATAGAAGGAGCCTTCAACAACATTTTCAATGAATCTATTCAGGAATCTCTCACCGAGTTAGGTGTAGAAGGCTTTATTAGCCAATGGATAGTTTCTATGCTCAGTACTCGTATAATCTATGCAACACTAGGCAACAGTAGTACAACTAAGACGGTAAACGGAGGAACTCCACAAGGCGGAGTCATCTCCCCCCTGCTCTGGTTAATGGCGATCAATAAAATCTTGATGCGACTTGATAGGGAGGGTTTTAAGGTGGTTGCGTACGCGGATGATATGGTTATACTAGTATCAGGAAAGTTCCTCTCCACGATAAGTCAACTCATGGAGAGGGCTCTGGATAAGGTACACTCATGGGCTACGAGCTGTGGCCTCGGAGTAAATCCGGAGAAGACTGAAATTATGCTGTTTACCACTAAAACCAAGGTACCGACATTCACCCCCAATCGTAGCTATTATCATAGGTCACTGGCCAGTTGGAGACCATGCGGCCAAGTTTGGTATCCCCCACAACACCTTTTGTAGGAGCTGCAAGGATATTAATGAGAAAGAATCTCTATGTCATTTCCTTTGCAGATGTCCGGCCCTGGCGAGAATCAGACAACAAACTCTTGGCAAACCCTTCTTCGAGGATCTGAGAGAGATAGCGGACAAGAGGATTGGAGAACTAATCCTTTTCCTGAACTCCTCGGGCTGGGTTTAAACTTAACATCCCTTTTTAACTAACCACTACAACAGGTATACACGAGTCCGTGGTAACAAAACGGCGCACCTTAAGCGCTAATTGGGTTCTTTTTGGACCTACCTACCTACCTAGGGTGCGTAAGCGTGGCCCAATTCAAAAATGCAGTGTTGCGACAACATTAAAGCAACAACTTTAAACAAGCAAAATTTTGGCAGTACTGCTCAAATCAAGAGTTTTTTTTTGCAACATCGACTAAACGTCAAAACAGAGCAACCTGCCCTACAGTTGTTTTGCTGTTGCTTTCGTATGTTTCAAATAGATAAGCTTTTGTTTGTTACAGTTTCGTTAGTTTTTATTATTTATTCACGTATAGGGTAAATACTTCGTGTGAAAAGTTTTTTTTTCTTTTTTTTTTTTGTGTTGTCGCAACACTGCCCAGTTTTTCTTTTTGACGTTTTTTAATTCACCCAGTATTAGAGGTGACTGATGCAATCGAACTCTAATTGTCTAGGTGGACTATGGAGCATTGATATACTATATATGGACTGCTAGTAAAATGTCAGTTCCATACAATCTCTGTCCAAAAAATGACGCCGCGTTGGTTCCAACATTAGCGCTACCTCTCTTGGTTCGAAGCGGAAAAAGGTGGAAACAAAATGCCAACCATCTTGAATTTCTCCATAGAATAATAAAGACACCTCTTGGGTTTGTGTGGATTTGCTAAGTAAAATGGTTGAAATTCAAATTGTTGAACCATTGTTTGCAACAGATGTCACCTCAAAAATGTGCTAGTTCAAATAATTACCGATAGGTGGAACCAACAAAATTTGAATAAAAGATCGTAATATATGTAGGATCCTGTCTTGGGATCCAATGAAACACTATTAGAAACACTGTTTATAATTTATGTTTATTTTATAAATACTCCACATTGACTTTATGTTACTTTACAAAGGTTTAGTTGGCGCAAATGAAATATGAATGGGAGTGGAAGCGCGTCTTTTCTGTTTAGTGGTTTGGCTACTACTGTGCTTTTGGTTTCGTTTTGTGTCTTTGTTTCGGGTTCGTCTCGCGCTTGTCTTCGTTCCCTTTCGATCTTGTCGTCTGTCTGTCAACGGTTCCTATGTACTTCTCGGTTAATGTGTGTATGTTAGATGGTTGGTCTGTTGTCTGTAGCGTATGTCGTCCTATGTTTGGCCCAAATCCTACATATATGCATTTTACTGCCCCATAAATTGCACAATATTCATATATTAATTACGAATAAATTTTTTATTTAATATGTCAATATTACAAAACACTGTTCACACCCAACTACATCCAACGAAATTTCAAATAAGTGTGAGTTTCCATTTTTTCCGCTCCGAACTAAGAGAGCTAGCGCTAATGTTGGAACCAACGCGAAGTTGGCTACTAGCAGTCCATATATAGTATGTCAATGCGTTTAAGTAAGAAGTGCAATGAAATGTGCGAACTTGACTGTATCACTCTAAAAGAACGACGGACAGATGAATAGGTAGAATACCTTCAGTTTTATTATTCAATTTTTTTTCTGATTTCTTAAAACAATTAACACTAAAGCCTTTCGGACACTTAATTATCCTCTTACCTGCTACTGGTGACTTCGGTGACTTGACTGGAAAATCCTCCAAGTCCTTTGCCGATACTAAATCCAATTTCAGAACCTTTTTTGTAATTTCCTGTGTTGTAATTGGCTTCTTAGAGATTTTCAAGTCAATCGACCGTTGACTGACGGCACTTTTAACCGCTTCCTTGCTGGGAGTTTCTGTATTTTTTTTCACCACAACATCTCCCGCTGGCTGTTGACTTTGACCCTGATTTTGCGACATATTGGTTGGTATTGAATTGTCTTGATGGCCCACTGATGTATTATGCTCGTGGGGTGGAGACGCCGATGTATTCTGATGATGGTGTTCTACAGTAACCATGGTTTAGCAAACACCACTAGATGGAGTTGCACACTTACAAACAAACGAAAAACGATGATTTGGCTGTAAATGTAAATATTTTTTTTATTTTTTTTTTTGTTTTACGGTGGTCTAGCTTCGCTGTTATAGTCGCTTAAGTTCGTAATATCTACGTCTAAACTTTGCTGTTTGCTTATGATGCTCTCATGGGGCTTTGCCCTTGATGACAGTATGCCACTATCAGTCACTACGTTCGAGGTTGAGAAATCGGTCAAAACTATTTTTGGCAACGATCCCAATTCGCTTATTTCCAAATTGCTTAGATTTTCTATTAAATCGTGAAAATGTTGACGCTTCACGGAACTATTACCATTGCTAGTGGATGTCTGTTGCGGTTGTGTTTCGTCGTTTATATTTAAATTGTCACTCATAATACAGTGGTTCAATCCGAAGTTGTCCTGGGATTCCTGAATCGAACTGCGACTAGAGTGCAAGCTTTCAGGGGATGAAGAGCGCGTAATATTAACACGAATTTTCCAGTCGTGTTGGATGATACCGTGAACGCTTTCGTCTTTATTGCATGGATTTTGACCGAAACCACGCGTACGTAGTATACGTTTGACTACCGAAATAAATCCTTTAACTCCAGCGCTAGTCGATAAGTCTTCTACGGAATTACTTGACGAAACATTAGATCCAGCGGATTGCGGTCGACTGGTATTGTCTGTGCCTTCAGAAAAATGTCGCGTTTTTCTTTGTTTGCTTATTTGATTATTTATCGCGTTACGTTCGCCAATCGATTCTAAGTACTTTATGTGAGCGAGAAACCCTTCATCGTAGCATTCCGCAGCCAAGTGAAGAAAATAATTGTCCTTGTCGTCACTGATCTCTCCTTCGGAAAATTCCAACACAGACAGCCCCTTTTCATTGACTTCAGTGTCGCCACTGAGTGTTGGCTGCTTGCAAACAAGCTGATGTTGAAACTGAGTACGATTTAGTGCGTCAGAACTTATATGACCTAGACTGTAACGTTTTTCCCTATTTATGATGCACGCTTTCTTAGCAGCCGTATGTGGATGATTAAAACGACTAATCGATATTCTTTGTGTGGATTTTAATCCTTTTCTGAAATTATAAAGTCGTTCTTGGCGTTTCGTTAGATATTCAAGTTCGTCGATAGTATTAGCAGTGAGTATTCGCCTAATGGTGTTGTTATAAATCGCACCGGAAGATTGCAGTCGATAACTTGCCTGCTTACCACCCCGCGAAAAGTCTGGTATGGATCTGAAAAGAAAAGTGATAGAAATTATTACATTGGCTTAATGGGATTAAATAAGATTATAACACTATTTATTTGTTGGTGTGGCAGTTGATCGAAATACCAGGGCGGCGGATTTCTATTAATATTATTGTATTGAAAGGCAAGTAGAAGTATCTTTCGATATGAGATAGTTTATAAACTGAGAAGAGAGGCCCACTAGCGCTGTTAGCGAGTAAACAAAGAATTTGGGAACCAGACTGGCACTTGCAGGGCTCCTTTAAAGATTTGAAGCCACTACTATTGCATCAGAAATGGGACGTTTGGGCACCAAATAAGGACTTCAATGGGACTCTGGAATGTTATGCCTCTTCTCGACTCTAAAATTGGTTGTAAGGTTGGCACTTTATTTTTTAACAAAATGTTAAAAATGTAAAAATTAGCGTGCGTGGCCACTGTGTAGTAATTTGGTTATTGGGCAGACAGTTTTGAATGCTTTGACAGTATTGAATGCTTCTAGTAATATTGCGATCGTACCCATCTTAAGCAGACAAACATGTAAAAATACTAGTAATCAAAAACGAAATGTAAACTCCCATTAAGCCCCCCCAATCAGTTCTCTAAATTAGGTCGTTTAATTGCTCAGTTGCATTGAAAGAATATACTCTTAGGTTTAAATGAATATGTATTTTATTAAAATATATGATAATCCTTTAAGTGACCGTTAACAACTAAAAACCTTTAGAAATATGTAATAGGCTGACTGGGTAAATTCAACATAACTTAAGATTTTAGCTAGAAAAGTAGGCAAAAGTTATCGGTGTTCTCGCTGAACACTGTCTGATAGGCCAACATGCTTAAATGTTGGGCCTCTTTTCTCTTACAGGAGCTGTAGAGACGAAGAGGAGAAGAAAACCAACCTTCAATTCCTATGCACATGTCCGGTCCTGTTCCAAGAAAGTCTGCTCCATCTAGTGGCTCTTGTCTTCAATAACTTCGGCGAACTGGCATCCTCAGGGGCCTTATTTTGTACTGCTTTCAGATTCGGATTGCCATTCGAAAATGTAATCCGATTCTAAAATGAATGGGTTTTTTGTATGGTTCTCGGATTGGGTGTAAGTGCTTCCAACTCAAACTCAAACATTTCGGAAAGTTAGATTGTCAAAACATCTTTCAAACGTCACTTAAATTACTTGGAAATTGTGTTTGTATACATTTGCTATAGAAACGCAATACAAAATAAGGCCCCAGGCGTCATAAGCATCCTTTGCGGTTGGTTTTATTCCCTGGGTAGCCAAATGGAAAGAGCTGTTGCATCACAAATGACATCCACTGGTCTACGCGTGTCTGTACTTTAGTACAGACAGCCAACTAACTAACCCTGATCTAACTTAAGCAAAAATTCCAGCTTTAGCGTAGCTCATCTTACGCCCAGAAAATTGAAGTGAAACTGTTCAATCGCTTACGCTACAGTCAAGTGTACGTACATACAGACAGGCTACAGATAGACAGAATTGGGAAACTCACTTTTTTTTCAGTTCTTCTATAATAGGGCACGATTGATAAAATCTCGAGATGGAAAATTAAACCACATACAAAACTTGCCCCGTAGACATATGTAAGTGCAAGTAAAACGACTGGACGACACATAGTTAACAGGGGAACCTTAAATTTAAAAGAACACATTACACGTCCTTGTCCCTCTATCCTAGCGTATAGTCAAATGGTCACTACCGAATTTTTCTAACACATTTCTTGGACCACTTTTAACCGCATTACGACCAGGTCATAACGATTTCTACCACATTATAATATGAATCAAAAATGACTGCTTACTCTGGAAAATCTATCCGACTAACAGGCAATTCTTCGCGACAATCACGAAACTGATCTCCAAAGAACACATTTTTGGGCCGAAAACCGTGTTTACTAATTTGTCGTATTTTCTTCAGATTCTTATAATCCCGATAGTGATTCGCAACCTCATGCTTGTATTCACTAACACTTAGCCACTCTGTATTGAACAGTTTTCTAGAAGGTTGCTTCAGCTTGTAATTGAAGCAATCGCTCAAAAGAATATTTCGACCAATCACTTCAAACGAATCCGCCATTTCACCAAGAGTCGAATAAAAACTAAACTAAACCACTCTTCATGTTATAAACTAACTTGTGTTTTGCACTCCAATCCAAGTCAATCAAATCGTTTATATTTTTATTGTGCAAATGTCTATGTTTTCATTTAAACATATCTAACCTCGGAAACTCACCACAAATTTGAATATTGAACAGCACCATGATTGATCACAATGAGCAATCGAGAACGATAAATTTGTTTTCAAAGTTCAATAAATACCTAGTCCTGTGCCTGTAGGAATGTCCTATCTGTACCTATGGTGTATGTCTGGTTGGATGTATCTAGGTAGTGCGCATTCCTGTTATCTACTCTATCCCATCATATTGGAAAATTATTGAATTCATGTTTTTGTGTTTATTTTGTCTGGCTTATCTTTGGTTATTAAATGACAACATGCAATAAATTAATTCAAATTCCAATAGAATGTGCACCCAAATGAGTTGGAAAATGATTTGGAGTATTTCTTTGCTGCTACGGGCACCTATATAACCAAATGACGGAGGAGTCATCAATTAAATAATGTTATTTGTTTTCATATATATATATATATATTGTGTTTTAGAGGGATGTACATGTACAAGCTTATTAGGCAAATTGGTTATTTACAGAGTTGGATAAATATTTTGTTTGAATTAATACAGCAGCAGTTGTACTCGTAGTTATCATTTCATTTGGTTTGTGGTTTTGTGTATTCGTGCTATTTGGGTACGAGCATCTGTATATACAAGTACTCGCGAAATGAATACTGAAAATAACTTCGTCACTGACGCTTTAGTCAGGAAGTGTATGACTAGGTGCCAGATCTTATCAACTTAAAAAAAGTTATATATTTAAACAAACTAGTGGTCGGCTATTACGAGTATATAGATTTAGATCTAATTGGAATCGTGTTGTCGAAACCTAACAGTGACCGAAGGTGAGGGATATAATATCTCACGCAATATTTTCCACCCCTCCTTTTTTTTTGCACACATAGTTGCCCTAAAAACCTAGTGACAAGGCAAGGCAAGCAATGCGTATGGGCCATGTACAAGTCATGTATTTTTGAACTCAAATACGAGTACTTAAGAATTACATGAAAAATCTGCCGAATTGCCGCTTTGTCTCTACAGGGTGAAGAGCTCCGATTCAAATCAGATTACTTACAACTTAGGTTCCTAGCACAAAAATTCTGACTGATGAAGGTCTACGCATGAAATGGAATAAATAGTTATGGAGGGATAAAAGTTAGCTCATTCCAAGCACTCAGACACAACCGGTCCATTGTATTTAAATCCTAGGGAAATTTCTGCGTTTACTGTGTAAATAGAAGATTAACGACTTTAGAAGCATCTTCACTACCTTCAGTAGCCTCGATTAGTCGTAGATCCTGTGGTATCACAATGAACCTTTTCTGATCTAAGTTTGTTTGTATCAAGGTACACACACCTTAACCAACCTAACCTTGGTGAAATGTAGAATTTCTTCCAGAGATAGAGACTGGATTGAATCCAATTTCATCGAAATCCAAGATGCGCAATCTGATACTGTTAGATTAAATGTTTCATCGTATCGTTGCTTTCGAGAAAAGACCCATGTATAGGTTCTACAACGGTTTCCATATTGGTTATGTGATGAATACACCTCCTACTCAGATTGAAAATAACTTCCTTTTGGTTCGGTAAGAATCTAAACTAGAGCATCCCTGGTTATGTAAGGAGACCATATGAGACTCGATTTAGTACAAGATTATTGCTAAACTAACACAAACTATAGGGTCTTGACTTAAAGGAGTAGAGTCCCTGATCTTTCATTCGCAAGTGCGCCAGAGTTTTCAGTGCTTACAATTTCGTTGGTACTCAAATAATATTCTAAATGGAAAGCTTGTTTAGTCGGTTATTACATTCTAGAACAATCTTTTTGAGGGAGTCTCAATTGCTTTGAGGGCAGCCTGGCTTTTATTGCAGATGCTGCTACTTCTACCGCTTATCTCATTAATTACTTAGCTTGCCACTTCGAGCATGGCACAGACTTTCGTTTGAAGGAAAGTCGCCATTTTGTGTATTTGAAGTTCATTTGGATTTGAATTTTGACCATCTCAAGAAAATGCATACCATAGGGCTAAGGGTGAAAAACAGAACTTATAGCATTCACAGGCATCATGGAAAAAGAGCGTTGCTTCGAAGTTTTACATAATAGTGCTTTATGCTGAATTTATATTCATTCTTTTCTCAGCCGATACATTGCTTCATTGCCTCTATCTAAATGGCTAATTCCAGTGGTAACAAATTCCAGATAACGTTTAGAGCATCGCATTGTCAGGAGCGGTACGAATGGCGTCAGCAACTCCAAGGCAGTCTATAGCTGACATCAGCCCCCACGTCTTGTCGAAGCGCTTTAATAAAAAAATATAAAAATAAATATTTGGCGCAACAGTTCTTTAAGTGCCAGGGCCTAGCTCCTCGCAACCACTCATGTTGTGTGCGTTATATTTTTCACACGAATAGAAGGGACCTACAATTTAGTGCCGAATCCGAACGGCGATTTGTGAAGCTTTTTCGTGACAACAATACTCGCGGATGTTTGTCAGACGCTCGCGAGAGGTGGGACCGTGAAAAAACTTTTTGGTATTTTCTGGGATTCGAACTTGGAACCTCATGCGTAGTGCTCCGACACACTAACCACTTACGCCACGGCGCCCACCGAAGCGCTTTAATACTACCAGCAAATTCTGACAGCCTAAGTCCATTTTTTGCACTAGTTCTGACATTGGAGTGGAACAGTCACATTTTAGTTCCTGTGCTGAAAACATTGCTTTTCCAGATTTAGAGACTATTATGCAGGTTTTGCTTTTTCAATTTACGTTTCTCAGAGATATAGCTTTGTTACACTAACCTCACCAGGTAAAGTTCCGGATTACACTATCTAAAGCAACACTTTGCTCTAAGATGATATGAAGAGGTTTATATTGTCTGTTCGGCATCAAAATGTGCGTCTAGAAGTTTTCTGATTCGCTGCAGAACTATTTGAGCTACTCTTTCGGTGTTCACAGGAAGAATTACTCTTCTGTTTCCGTACTCAATTAGGTTACCACTTGATGATCATTCTCTTTGCCATTCTTGTGGAAAGTTTTCACATTCTCATTCTTTGGCTATGAGTGTTTACAAGAGTTAAGTCAATATGATTGGTGCGGTTCGTGGACTTTTTCCTGAATCGGATATCGAGAACTAATTTCCTGAATGGCCATCCTTTAGTTTGGTAATTTTGTCGAATGGACATTTTTCCGAATACTCTCTTTACTGTGATTCGATTTCTTAGATTTCTTAGTGGAGTAGATACATACATACGAGTATGTTCTTGGATTTGTTTCAAGTTCTTTGTCGCAGTTACAAAAAAACATTTTTACTAGCACACCAGTTGCACTGAAGTAGCGATTGTTTCTGCTTCTTGGGCTAGATCGCACTGTAATTTTTGGCGCATTGAAGGATTTTTATCTTCTCATATATATACGTAATAGTATGCAAAACAAGTTGGAATGATTTTTGTTAATGGAAGCAGTACGAAGGGAGTGTATTTATGCTCTGGTCTCAGCTCCACCATTATTGCGGATGTCTTAAAGACGTCTAAACTGCCGACTGATCACGAAGCAGTCAATTGGATGGGTGTTCCCTGCATTTCGATTGAGACCAAACGGTGTCCACCCCGGATTTATTTGTGGCTGGTGCTCTATAGTAGAGCAAGCCAATGTTACGAGTATTTGTTGATCTTAGATGTCAATTTTGAACCGTGTGAACTCATGTGTAAACTTACTCTGTTTTTTGGTGCACAGCTCGAAAATCCTTCTTTCCGAAGCAGGTGACAGTAGGTCCTATAATGTTATTAGCGCACCAATGTCTATCGATAGATGCTACGCTTAGGAGGTTTATGTTGGTAGTATCGTTAGTTATTCAATAGTAGATAACCTACGTAACATCTAATGCATACGTTGGAAAAACATATCGGTAGGTTGTTATGAAACACGGGTTTGGATTTCAAAAGAATTATCGCTGGCTTATCGATAGGGGCAGGAATCCAAAGATAAAAGCCTAAGGGCGTTGACATCAAGAAAGTTTACATCAACTCTTCTCGGAATTACACACGAACTGGAAACGTTTTCCTTTTTCCATTGTTTTATTCGCTGTGTGGCACGCAGCCACACGTTGTCTATGTCCATATCATCCATATTTCTCAATACTTCGATACAGATAAGAGTAGGAAACAGCATGGTCTAGAAAGTGAAGAAACAGACATAATAAGTCTTGTTTTGAAAAAAAGTGTTTGTGGAACATTTAAGTAAAAATTATTTCAACAGAGACATTTTACAGAAGAATTATGACACTTTTACAATTCTTTAAGCGTCGAATGGATCTTCTTCAGTTATTTCACTCCACGCAAATATTTGATTAATATACTATTGGGTTAGGATGGCAATGGTGCAGTGGATAGTGCGCTTGCTCGTTCACCGATGTGTGTAAGTTCAAGCCCTTGCGGGGAACAGCAATAATAAGCCAACTAAGTATAAAAAGGAAACGAATTGCATCGACGTTTTTCCAACCATTGCACCAAAGAGGGTTCCTGCAGATTAGTACAACGGACCAGAGTCTGAGTGCTCTGGGATTTGGGTGTCCTTTAAAGAAAAAAAACAGATACTATTGGCTTGGAAAAAAATAATCTTTTGTCATTTTTCGGGCAAAACCATAATTGCATCCTCATAAAACTTCTGGGATTCCTTGTCGAAAAACTCTGCCATGTGATTTTCGCAGCCTTTATGGAATTCAACTTTACATTATTAAGATAATTCTGCATGGACCGAAACGAATGGTAATCCGACGATGCAAGGTCTGGACTATACGGTGGACGCATCAAGGCATCCCTGTTTTTGGGGGGGTCATCAAAGAATTATTTGGTCTGGCATTGTCGTGGTGGAAGACAACACCCTTTCTGTTGATCAACTTCGTCTGCTTTTCCTAAACCTCCTGATTTATTCTTGTTAGCTGCTCACAGTAGAACTCAGAGTTAATCGTTTCACTAAACGCTGCTGCGATTGTGGCGTTTGACAGAACTCCACATTCTTAAAATTGCAAAGTTTTTTTTTTTTTTTTGTCGAGAGCAGGTGAAAAATCTTCCAAAGACACCATAAGGCCCGACCGCGCGTGCTTATGGTAGTGTGAGATTTCTACTCACTAAAAAAACACCTCACTTCAGAATTAATACTACAACTAAGCTAGTGCTTATCCAGCAGTTTTATTTTCGCTTACGAGATTATATAAAAAGATGTTTGTATGTGATTAAAAATAAATGTAGCGAGACGGCGAACAGAGCGCCGTCGACCCGCTACAAGATTTTTCACTGCAATGCCATCTAGTGACAAAAAGGCTCATACTTTCTTTCCAACACAATATATTCATATTTTTTATTTAAAAATAAAACCTTTATACTGAATGTATAAAGTTAAAATCATCGATATTATCTGTCTCATAAACTGCAATGAACTAACCACAAATTCGTCAGATCACATCATAACCATCTCCATAAGAAGAAAAGAAAAGTTTAGACGAATTCGTCAGAAATATTTTTCATCGGAACGCATATACAATGTATCCGCAGACTAAGGCGAAGTCCAAGTGCTCCAACGATAAACTTAAATAAAAATGATATAAAAAAAAAATGCAAACTAAACCAGATCCTATAGGCCTGAGCAGGCGAAAGTATCAGAGGGAATTCAATAAATTGTGCAGATATAAAAGGAATTTTTCTTTACATCATCAAATAAATTCTGGTTAACTGAAATCATGTCTTCGTATAGTACAATATATTTTTCCATTTGTATTTTATGCGTTCATATGAATAACCATTAACATCAGCCTGACATGACCCACTGGCCAAAAACATAACTTCTTGTAACAAATGTTCTAAGGTCGATACATGTGGAATGAGTATTGAAGGAGAGAAGGAAACTGTATCGGATCCTTAAAGTGACTCTTAAAGTTCGAATGAGTCCTGTTTAGGGGGTCATTTTTCATGGGCCCTCTGCAGGTGGGGCACAGATGTAAGCATCACCCTGACAGGAAGTCTGCAATCTTTTTGCGAGTGGACTATTAAGTGTTGATATAAGGTATGATATAAATTTGTTAAATCTCTGCGGGTATATATAATACATATTTTTAAACAACGCATATTGCATTAAATCTTCTCTTTTACCTGAAAAGAGCATTTATAAAGCCACTATTCCACTATTTGACAAAATGTCTTGACACTTTTCAATGTCAAACGATGTCAAGCAGTCTAATAGTAAAATTTTGAATGTCAAACACTTGACAGCGGTTGGCAGCAGACGATTATTCGACGTTGTGTTAAACAGTGTAATCGGATGGAAGTGACTGTGTCAAATCATTTGCCAGCATTTGACACCGTTTGACAATTTCACATTTTATGAAAAATTAAAGTGTCAAATGGGTAAGAACGATTAAGCGAACGACAAAAGAAGTCAAGGGTGATTGAATGGATCCCAAAATTTGTCAACTCATCGGAACCGCGAAGTTACGACCAGAGCTCTGTAATATTGGCAGTTATTAAATTCCAAAGTCATAAGTATGTAAAAGGTGACCATGCAAACTGGCAGGACTACAGAAAAAACTGGCTAAGCCAACCTCCAGTCGTGAGCCACTATAATACTTTTTCAGCATCGCGTTTCTTCTTTTTCGATAAACGGAATTATGAGGATGAGTAAATATTCGAATTGCTGATCTGGCATCTTGTTTTTGTGACATAATTCTTGCACCAATTTTACAAAGTCGATACTTTTTGTGCTTTTTAAAGGTATGTGTGTATGCCCGTATATCCTTAGGCATTGTTCCTTATCCATTTTCAGATAATTAAAATTTATTTGCCAAAATTTGCCCAAATTTTTGCTCGCATAAATTGTGAAATGAATTTAGGTCCATTCGCGTACACAATCTAAAGCCCTTTAAGGTGCTCTAAAGTGCTCGAAGTGTATTCGCGTACTGAGCGAACATGACAGATAAAGAGAAGATAAAGAAATTTATGAGTAACGAGTAGCGAGTATTTCCCCTCTGTGCTTGAATGTGCTCGAAGAATTTCTGCCGGCACGTACGTAAAAACTGCCAAGTGATTGTCAAATGAGTCAAAGAGTTTTTGATTCCATTTCAAAATCAATAGACATAAAAAAATAGATGCAAAGTATCTTGAAGAAAATGCTGTGATGTGTGAATGTTCTCCGAAAACATTTCTTTTTAACCTAATTTAAATCTGTTAGTTTTCACACGAGTTTCATTTGCTCATTATATTTTTTTAATGACAGTTGCCTCGATATGGCTCGAAATGCATCGCTTTTCATTCGAGTACTTTTGGTTAGATTTTCCGCTCTCTGAGAGTTCTTACTCGCATCATGTCATATTTGACAATTTATTAGTTTTTGGCTCGGAAAGTACGCGAACGGACCTTTCGTTTTTTCTTTTTTTCAAAATAGCTGTCACACTTCTTTCAGTTACATAATGTCAAGTTTTTATATGGCAAATAGTCTAATTAATAGCCGCGTTTTGTTTTCCCCGTGGTGGCGAAATTTGCAAGTAAGTTAGTACCATAGAATTTGATGGCTCATGCAAAATTGTATGGCAGAAGTAAGCTGCATTGAAAAATATTTGTTATAAATGTTAACTGTTAAAAAAAGTACAAAAAAAAAGGATAAAAACAAAATTAAAGTATTATAAATATATTTTGGAAATTAGTTCGTCGTCTTTTAACGGTACTTATACTTATTACATAAGTTAATTCGCCCTTCAAAGTGCTGTCTTTGTTTTCAGAGTGTTAAAAACGAACAAGTGAAATATGATTAATTCTCGTTCGTTCTTCAATGTTGTTCCTGCACAGATAATGTAAGACTACTCAAAAAATTATCTGTTGCACTTCAGATGGGAAAACCATTTCAAAGATCTTGGATTTATAGTCGTAAAGCTGGTAGACGTGAAATAGAAAAAAGTAAGAATGGACCGAGCAAAGCTTACCTATGTTAAGTGATAAAACACTTTCAGAAAATCTATCAAAAATATATGTTTATCATATAGCCAGGATAACAGCGACCATCACGGCTCAGTGGCCTATAGGAGATCATGCAGTCAAACTAGGCATCCCACACAACACACACTGTCGCAACTGAGAAAGAAACTTTTTTCCAGTTTTTATGCGTCTATCCGGCACTAGCTAGGACCAGACAACGAGCTTTAGGCAAACCCTTTTTCAATTCCCTTGAGAATGTCTCAGAGAGAAGCGTTAAAGATTTAATAATCTTCTTGAACTCCACAGGTTGGATCTAAAGACTCCCCATCAACACACCTCTCACATACAGGTACACGAGTTTTGTGGTATCAAAACGACACCTAGTGCTAATTGGGTTCTTCTTTTCCTAGAAGAATCATAACACCTACATCCCTAGTTAGTTAGTTATGTCCTGTATCCCCTTGTGGGTCCTAGGGCCTCTACTACGCCTACGCGCCATCGTGTACGGTGTCTGAGTTCTCCCCAACTTTTCCCTAACTGCCGTGCCTCCTTCTCGACTGTTCTGCGCCATGTTCCCCTCGGACCGCCAGGTCTTCTGCCATCCTGAGTTAGAGGGTTCCATTGCATAGCATGGTTCGCTATGGAGCTGTCACCCTTTCGGAACGTGTGACCAATCCACTGCCACTTCCGCCGTTGGATGGTTGTGCCTTTTGGTTCCTGACCCGTTCTCTCGTAAAGGTGTTCGTTAGAGATACGATTGGGCCAGAAAATCCTTAAGATATTGCGCAGACACCTATTAACGAACGTTTGCAGCTTTCTGGTGATAGTAGTGGTCACTCTCCACGTGCTGCAACCGTATAACAACACGGATTTAACATTTAACGATGGAGTGGAACAGTCTTATCTTGGTGCTCAAACTGATTGCATTGCTTCGCCATATTTTGGACAACATCCCGAACGCGGACTTTGCTTTGGCGATCCTGTTGGCTATATCCAGTTCGGTTCCACCATCGGTCGAGACAATACTCCCAAGATACTGGAAATCCTCTACTCTCTCTACCGGTTGTCCAGCAATGCATATTTGGGCCGATGAGTTAGTTCCAAGGCTGATAATTTTAGTTTTTGTCGTATTAATTTTCAGCCCGACGACACCTGCCTCCCTCTCCAAATCTGCTGTCATTTGGTGGAGGTCCATAATTCTGTGGGAGAGTAAGCATACATCGTCTGCGTAGTCAAGATGTTTCAGTTGAGATGTAAGAGTCCATCGAATTCCTCCGTTTCCCGTCGACAAAGCTGCATGAAGCACATCGCTAATCACCAATAGGAATAATATTGGTGAAAGGATACAGCCTTGTCTTACCCCACTTTGGATCTCAAATTCCTCAGACAACCTTCCCCTGTGCAGAACGTGACATTTGGACCCTTCATATGTAGCTTTGATAATAGCAATTAGTTTATCGGAAATACCTCTCCTGCGTAAGGCACGCCAAATAAACTCCCTGTTGACACTATCGAACGCCTTCTCAAAATCGATGAACAGCAGGTGCAGTGGCGATCGATATTCAACACACTGTTCGATGATAATCCGCAGGGTGTTGATGTGGTCGGCACAGAAGGATCCAGAGCGGAAACCTGCTTGTTCGGCATCGAGTGTGTCTTCGAGATGTTGTTTGATTCGCTCAAGGATGATTTTAGCTATTATCTTAGCTACAGCAGGCAGCACGCATATACCCCTCCAGTTTCCGCACTCCATTAAATTTCCTTTCTTAGGAAACTTGACGATCATTCCCCTTTTCCACTCGTTAGGAAAGCTCTCAGCTTCCCAAGCTCTATCTATAAGTGGAAGCAGAAGCTCAGCCGATGTTGTTGGTGCTGCTCGTAAGAGCTCTGCTGGAATACCGTCAAGTCCTACCGCCTTGTTGGTTTTGAGTGCCTTGATCGCGGTAATGATCTCATCTTTACTGGGAGTCGTGGTGCGTATTCGGGAACTTCTCACCTCGGGCATCTCAGTCTGATTTGGGAGCATATCGCTAGCGAATACACGGTTCAAAACCGTAGCAAAATGCTCTTTCCATCTCTTGAGCTGGTCCTCATCCGAAATGAGCAAGGAGCCGTCTAGGCTTTTTCACTGGGTGTTGGCTGGAGCTGCGACCACCTGTCAGCTCTTTGGTGCAGCTTTTTGTGCTTCTGTAGCCAGCGCGTTGATGTAGTTGCGCTTGTCACGTCGTACGCTACGCTGAACTTCTCTCATCTTCATGCGATATAGGGACTCTAGCTCGCTTCTCCCTGCTGCTGGGGTAGCTGCAACGCGAGCTTTCAGCTGTTTTCGTTCGTCAATCCGTCTCCAGGTATCCTCGGAAAGCCACGCCCTATGTCTTCCCTGCGATCGACCGACAATTGATTCAGCACCAGATGTAAAAACATTTTTCACAGCACACCAATGGTCTTGGATGGTTGCGGGCATTGAGCTGCTGATTGCTTCCACACCTTGCGAAAAGTGCTCCCTTAATTGTTGGCGCACTGAGGGATCACTAAGTCTATCGATGTTGAACCTGGGCATTCTTGTGTTGTCGTGGAATTTTCGAACTGCAGCAGTGCGTAGTTGGAGAGTAGCTATCATAAGATGGTGATCACGTACTATCCCCACATCTGCCCCTCGCCTGTTTCGGACGTCCAGACCTACATCCCTACCTATATGTTTATCATATAAACTGAAAGGGAAACCAACATCAAAATACAAACCTTTGTCTATGTAAATTCAACTTATGTACGAGTTATGTCTAATCGTGAGTCATCATTTTTCGTCAGTAAAAAAGTTATGATTAACAAAAATGCTGGGATTAAACAACATTAAAATTATAACTAAATGTTTCGAAATGTTGTCAGCTCAACGTTTTATAATCAGAACCCCAATTTGAAATAACTTTCTGTATGTGTTTTCTAAATTAATTCTTGCAAATAACAACTAATTTTCCAACTAGGTATATCTTTAAACATTTGACTACTTTTTGAAGTGAAAGTTCTTTAACGAAACAAGTGAACCGGAATGACCTCGACACAAAAATCACTAAGAGGTTCTCGTCCTATTACCGAAATCAAGCAGCCTCGGGCGCGGTTAGTGTTGTTGGCATTTGTATTCTACACAGATTTTAGAAAGGTCTTGATAGTGTACATCACACTTTACTTTTAGCTAAGCTTAATTCATTGGGTTTTTACTCTTCAATGCTAAGGTGGTTTTCCAATTATTGAAGTGATAGAAGGCAATTGTAAAGGTCGATAGTTTACATCTCGCGTAGTAAAAACAACTTTTGGCGTCCCACAAGGTAATCATCAGGGCCATCATCTGGAAAGTGAAAGGCCAGAGCCAACGCGTTAGCTTGAATGTGTGTTTGCATATGCGTGAGAGAGCATTGACTAGATGTATAAGAGAAAAATGGATGAGTAGCGCATGCTCATAAGTCAATTACGAGTTTAGGTCGGTCGATAACCACGTTTACATGAACAATTGAATTCGTATTCAATGCGGTTCGGGTACCTTATAAACGCAGATCGGATTGAAATAGAACTGACTCGATCCGATTACAAAGTTTTCTGGGATCGAGTTGAGATTTTGCATATAAACGTGGATTGAAAGATCTAGTTGGACAGATAGAGATAGAAGAGATGGAAGGGAATGAAAAGGAACTTCACGCACTGGGGAAGAAGTGTCACACTCAATGCTCTTTCGTTTCGATTCTTACTTATTTCCTCAATTCAATTCCAACGGAAACTTGAATCAAAACTCATTCCTGTGGCAATCCAATCTCTCAATCCGGTCATATGAACCTAGTAGATGCATTAACTGTTGTGTGCTCCGTGTGCGTGCACGATTTATGCGATAAAATAATACGTTTTATTGAAGTGAAGTTTCATTTCACCATGTACTTATTTTCTTTCATAAAATATTGAATTGGTATATAATTCACTTACTTCTTACTGAAACCCACACAGATTTGGTAGCTGTCAAATTCATCTGGTACTCACTTATTTTTATCGCAACTAGGTATCGTGCTTGAAAACTGCCTGAAAGCTCTCAGATAATTATTGACTACTCACATATGTGTAGAGAAGTAGTAAGTACAAACTTACTGTTTTCTCGTGTGAGTTTCGAGTGAGTCTCACTGTAAAATTTTTTATCAAAGAATGTCCTTGAAAACGCAAAACTCCTTTGTCGACATAATCATAAATGATTCATGGGCAATTGTTCTTCTAAGACGTGGAATGGCGATAGTCTTCACAATAGCACATATGTATTTTGTAAAATGATTAACTATTTACAATTCATACTAACATACATAGCATTCCGTGTCCTATAACAACAAGAGACTTGTATCCTCAACCCCTCCGACTAAAAGTAGAAGCGCAACAGTATTGTTGAACTGAACCGACCTTGTGCATTTTTTCCGACCTATCCTCTTGAAGGTGCGTGTATATACATATACATAGGTGTGTATTTGTGTGCAGAATTACATCTTTTATTTATTTTTAATTTTGCTTTAAGGGTGGTTCTTTCTCTTCAGTACTTCGTCTTCTTTGTTCTGCACACACTTGCTTGATATCTACTACCCTCTTGCAATGGTAAAATTGGATATTTCTCCCTCTTCATTTTCGACAGAAGTTGAATTGCTTTTTGCGAACATAAATTGAATATTTGGTGGTGGAAGTCCAATAGGGAGAGTTGATTGTATGACGTTCGACATGGTGCCCCAGGGATACAAATTACAATTTACTAGAAATAATATTTTTCTTAAATATTCTTAAACGTAAGTTCCCTTAGGGGACATTATTTGGGGAATAATGTGCTGCGATTCCCAAAAGGTCACCCTCAACTTCTTGGAATAATTTAAAAAGACGTGAAATAATGAGTGGGGCTGCCATTTCCCTGACAATAAAAAATAACAACTTGTTCTCCATAGTTTATAGTTGCTAGAGGATTCTTATGGATAATGGAGAGGAGGTGAGTGGTGCGTTCATATAGTTTTGGTCCTTAGTAACAACCTTTATATTGTATGTGATCAATTACTGCTAGAATAATAAACATTCGGAATATGTTCAAAAAATACAAATTATTCCTGCCGAGGAGATATGTTAAGAGATTTAGGAGAATCTGTATCGTATCTCCTCATTATCCAGTCGCATTCTATACCTAGCATCTTGAGATGCTTTCTGAGCTTATAGTGTCCTGTAAGGAAGCCAGTTACAATTAGTCGAGAAGTACCTTAGCTTTCCTTAGTTTCTCACGACGGAAAAAATGAAAAATTTGAAATCATTCCTGACGCCAAGTTCTCTTGGTAACGAAATGTAGAATAAAGAACAACAAAAGGGACTAAGGACGTTCTTCCCAGGTCTTCTAAAAAATTGGGATACAAATGGATATCATATAAATGATCTACACTGCAATCTATATCCTATGGGTTTCTAATTTGGTGGACCTGCTCGGGGAATTAGGGACACTGAGAAGCAATAACTCTTTGCTTCTTGTCCCTCATTATCTACGAGTATACGTAGCCTTGGATGTCCCTCAAAAACTCTTTCAGCAAAAGCTGCATGTACACTTTCTGTATGCAGACCAATTTACGAGTAGGATACGTAAATAAACTAGACTCTAAAAGATAAGACAATACTCTATTATAATTTAAATTTTAACTTCACGGTCTTACTTCCCAACAGGGAAGTTTTAAAGTCAAATAATACCATATGTTAAATGATGAAGGAATAGGATTTAAGACAGGCGGAGGCCTTCACTCAGAATCATAGCAGTCTTTCAGACTACCAAACACATACAGTATCTTCCAAACAGAAATCTATGCAATCGTACTATCTATGTAATCGTACAGTACTAACTGCGATTAAACACTACAAATGAAGACTCTGCGGAGTCCCGAAACAGCAATGTATTTTGTTCGAGTAGAAGGGATCGGAGTATTGGGTTGTTGAAAAAGGTTGAACATTCAACCTGATTCTGCTTGCTTCCGATCTTGATTTAGAGTACAACTCAGATGTAACTTTTGTACCCTGTCCCAAGAGATTCCAATAGACAAATTCACTCTATTAAATATACAAAATCACTTTTCCCCGGTGGGCTTCAGGTTCATTAAGTGTGTATGCGGGCGGCCGTATGAAGCAAGTGGTTTAAACACTTCCAAATCACTGATTAACCCCACCACACGCAATGAAAACAGAGAAATATCTTTACACTAGAAAACGGAAGACGATACTAGGAGATACGTACAACTTTACAACAGATTAAAGAGCATCCAACCATCAACAATCGCAACAAGAGAGCAATGCTAAGGAAATTCCAACGTCTGTTACTATAGAAGAATAACGTCCAACATTCATCTCAATTCAAGTAGCTTTGGCTATCTACAAATCCAGATCATCCAAGGCATTTGGACTAGATGGAATTTGAATGTTGATGTATTAAAAATTCACACCATGATGTATTAAAAAATCAACACCACATAAGTATTCAACCTTGTACTCAACACTCGTGATGTGTACCACGGCTTACTGACGATTGCTCTTAGAACTTTATTTTGAAAAGTTTATAAAATATTGATTTTACTTTTTTTTGGCACAACCGCAATGTTGTAATCCATATGTCCATATAATAGATACAATTACGGACCAAGAACGCTTCCTTGTGGTACCCCAACCGTTATTTATTTAAATTTAGAATATTCGTAAGGTATATTTTCAAAGTGTTATATCAGCATTTAAACAGAACTTGCCGCAATTAGAACTTCAAGCTTTCGTAGTATACCTTATCAAGGGCTTGAAAAACATGAAGAAATACGGATTTTTCTGGATATAATAGGATTTGTAGAGTCTCTTCTGGATTGTCCTCATTCCATATGCGACAGTTTTGCTGGACACAATTTTGTGATGAGCCTACGGATCAGCTTGCTTTAGAGCCCAATCAACGAGGTTGGTTGAGGCCCAGGTTCACCCCGAACTGTAGCGCCACCTAAGTAAGTAAGGACAGCAAACGAAATAAGGACAAGGACAACGACCTTCGGATCTGTACGTGGAATGTTCTGTCCCTTTACAGACCACGTGCAGCCGAACAACTAGCAGAGGCCCTAGACTGCTATAAAGCAGATATTACCGCCATCCAGGAAGTGCGATGGGATGGGCCAGGCAAAAAGAGGATGAAAAACTGTGACATCTACTACGGTGATTGCTACAGAGGCAACAGGCAACGCTTATTCGGATGCGGATTTGTCATACGCGGCAGACTTGGGCAAGAAGTCTTAAGCTTCCGACACGTGAGCGAGCGTATTATGACTATCCGGATCAAGGCTAAATTCGCTAACATAAGCCTAATATGTGTTCATGCCCCCACAGAAGAAAAGGACCCTGCCTCCAAAGAGTGTTTCTACGAGCTCCTCGACAAAACATACGAGCAATGTCCTAAATACGACGTTAAGATCGTATTGGGCGATTTTAACGCCAAAATAGGAAAGGAGGACGTCTTCGGTAGAGCAGTCGGTAAGCATAGCCTACACGACACCACGTCTGATAACGGACTAAGGCTAATTGATTTCGCTGTGGAGCGAAATGTCACCATAGCAAGCACATGGTTTCCTCATCTCGATATTCATAAGCAGACATGGCGGTCCAATGATCATGTCACGATCAACCAAATTGATCATATTGCGATCGACGCAAGGCATGCCTCCAGTATTCTGGATGTCCGGACCTTCCGAGCGGCCAACATAGACTCGGATCA
Organism: Brachypalpus laphriformis; assembly: GCA_945910035.1. Lineage (NCBI taxonomy): Eukaryota > Metazoa > Arthropoda > Insecta > Diptera > Syrphidae > Brachypalpus > Brachypalpus laphriformis. The sequence continues at coordinate 109,138,748 of OX246753.1, read as the reverse complement.
TTACCTTGTTGTAGCCAAGGTACGAATGCGGATATCCCAATCTGAGCAACAAAGAAGAATTACTGTGAGAAAATTCAACGTCGAAAAGCTACAATCGCAAGAGACCGCCAGACTCTTCGCTGAACGCTTATCCCGAAATCTCTCAATCACCCCTATACCGCCAGCATCAAGTGCCGAAGACCAGTGGCAACGCTGCCAACATGCCATCAGAAACGCCGCGACTGATGTGCTGGGTCTCGCTCGCCCACCACCGCGAAACCCCTGGTTTGACGAAGAATGCCGGCGAGTGCATGCAGCAAAACAAGAGGCATACAAAGCGGCGCTGCAAAGGAAGACGAGAGCTGCTCGTGAGCTCTACAAGCAAAAGAGACGGGAAGAACATCGGCTTCTCCAAAAGAAGAAGAAAGAGCATGAGAAGCGCGCGTTTGAGAATATCGAGAGTCTATACTCCAGGAACAATGTACGGAAGTTTTACCAAAAGGTAAAAAGAACGTGTCAGAGAAGTAATACCCGTACAGAAACCTGTAGCGATGAGAATGGAAACCTCGTAGTAGAATCACAGTCGGTGCTGAGAATATGGAAAAACTACTTCTGCAGACTGTATAACGGCGACGAAGACCAACAACCCGCTGTCAGGCAGAATGAACCATTCAACATGGACGATGATAGTCAAAATTTCCGTCCACCTGACCAAAACGAAGTGAGGATAGCAATATCCAAGCTAAAATCGAACAAGGCTGCTGGACCTGACGGTTTACCGGCCGAACTTTTCAAGGCAGCTGGGGATGAATTGGTAGAGTGCATACACCAACTCATTTCTAATATTTGGTCAGAGGAGTGTATGCCTGATGAATGGAATCTCAGCATCGTTTGCCCGATCCACAAGAAAGGAGACCCCCTCAACTGCGCCAATTATAGAGGCATCAGTCTCCTCAACATCGCGTACAAGATCTTTTCTGCGATATTGTGTGAACGCCTGAAACCTTTTATCAACAGCCTGATTGGACCCTATCAGTGCGGTTTCAGGCCAGGAAAGTCCACCATCGATCAAATCTTCACACTTCGGCAGATCCTGGAGAAAACCCAAGAATTCCAAATCGATACTCACCACCTCTTTATCGATTTCAAGGCCGCCTATGACAGCATCTATAGAGAAGAGCTTTATAGAGCCATGTCTAGTTTTGACATCCCTGCCAAACTTGTCCGCCTGTGCAGGCTGACGATGGAGAACGCTCGCTGCTCCATCAAGGTCGGTAATGACCTCACCGAGACCTTTGATGTCAAAAAAGGCTTTAGACAAGGTGACGCGCTGTCATGTGACTTCTTCAATATTGTACTTGAACGGATTGTGCGGAACTCACAAGCCAACACCGGAGGCACAATCTATTACAAGTCTGTACAACTGCTTGCATACGCCGACGATATAGACATTATCGGAAGATCTCAGCGGGCTGTCACCGGTGCTTTTGCAAGCATTGAGGCGGAAGCGGCCAAAATGGGTTTGGCGATAAACGAGGGCAAAACCAAGTATATGCTGTCAACTAGAAGGGAAAACCAACATCGACGAATTGGACAAAACGTCACCGTGGGCAGCTATAACTTCGAGGTAGTAAGGGACTTTGTCTACCTTGGCTCTGCTATAAATTCAGCAAACAAAATCAGCGCAGAAATCAATCGAAGAATAACTCTTGCCAATCGCTGTTTTTTTGGGCTTATAAGGCAATTCAACAGTAAAGCCCTCTCTCGAACAACTAAGGAGACTCTATATAAGACCTTGATTATCCCAGTCCTGCTTTACGGCGCTGAAACATGGACTTTATTAAAAGAGGATGAAGATATCCTTATATATCTCTCCTTCGAGAGAAAAATTCTTCGTAAGATTTTCGGTCCCGTTTGCGTTGACGGGTTTTGGAGGAGAAGATTCAATCACGAACTATACGAGCTGTACAGCGACATCGACCTAGTCAAAAAACTGCGTATTGGACGTCTGAGATGGCTAGGACATGTAGAGCGAATGGACACCAACGCTCCGGCCCGCAGAGTCTTCGAATCTAACCCCGAGGGACGACGCAGTAGAGGGAATTATCGCCGTAGGTGGCGCGCACAAGTTCAAGGGGACCTCGACCAACTTGGAGTGCGCAACTGGAGGCAATTAGCTAAAGACCGAGCTAAATGGAGAGGCTTGTTGGTTGAGGCCCAGGTTCACCCCGAACTGTAGCGCCACCTAAGTAAGTAAGTAAGTAAGTAAGTAAGCGAAAAAACAACGCAACGCAAATGATTTTCCAGATTATACTTCACTTCTTCTTCCTATTTCAGCGAGGTTATAATCCGAAAACAAGGGATCATAACCCTCCCACTTCACCGCATTTCTACTGACCCACCTGTGGGGTTCGCCTATTTGACTTCAGAAAATATCGGCAGGCCTCCTGATTTTGGATCACACGGTTACTGAGGCCAATGATCATTTGTGTGATCTAGGCCTTTATAGGCCTGCCTTTCCTACATCGTGATGTCCTCGGAACGTTCATTTATATTGCCTTTTTAACAGGGTTCAAATGATCTCTTCTTTGAACGTGGCAATACCAGCTGAGCCGGTCGCGCTGTATCTTTCGTAAGACGGTTTCCTTGACGTGAAGGCTTCCACGGATCTTCGAACTTCTTATTCGATCAAGCTTTGTTACTCCTGCTGTCATGCGAAGCATCTTCATCTCAGCTGCCATTAATTTACTCTTATACTTTTTGTACATCGTCCAACATTGTGAACCGTATGTGAGCGCTGGACGCACTACTGCGGTGTAGAGCCTTCCTTTCAACTTAGTGGGCATTTTTCGGTCACAAAGGTCGCCACTTCATCCACCCTACACTTATGCGATGATTGATGTCGTCATCACAAGTTGCTTTGCTATTGATCATAGATCCCAGATATTTGAACTTTTTGCACTTGAGAAGCACTGTTCCATTCAAATAAATGTCTGGAATAGGCCTGAGTGGATCAGAGAACGGGCAGTACAAGTACTCTGTCTTTTTTTTAAACTAATGTGATACCCATTTCCCTCCAAAACGTCCACCCACACATCATGTGCTCGTTGCAGGGATGTAGGATCCTCAGTTATGATGGCTCCATCGTCAGCAAAGAACAATTGATGTACCTTGGGGTCCGTCACTTTACCTTCAATCAGATAGTAAATGACTGTAATAAAGAGCAAAGGACTTAAGAGGCTTCCCTGGTGCACCCCGGCTTTGATTGGAAACTCTTCGGTTACTCCAGCGGGGCATCTTACTCTTGTGTTTGCGCTTTCGTACATGTCCATGATCATCTGTACATAGGTTTCTGGAACCCTTCGATGTCTTAGCGCCACCTATATCAGATCTCGTGGTTGTCTGTCGAATGCCTTTTTAAAGTCAACCAATACAATATGCAAGTCCTTTAAGGAATCACGATGTTTTTCCATTATAATTTACTAAATTCACCTATTTCTTTTTTTTTCTAATTCGATGAGCCTTTACTGAGGTACGGCTGTGTAGTCAACTTTTCGTGACGGAAAATTCGATCCCAACACGCTTTATGCCACTTAGACCTTTAATTTCGGAAAATCCCTTCATCCCTTAATATAACTGTGCAACATTTGAAGTACCTACATCTAGCAGTTTTGGATAAACCGTGTTCACAAGGAAAATCGTTTTTGCTTTTAACGGGTGGGCCATCTAGTGATTTCTTTTTAAATCATAGGTTATTTTGACACTGACGGCTGTTTCCCACTCGAAATCTTGACAGAAAGTCAGTATCATACCTCCGCGGAACGAAATGAGTCGCTTTATGCTTGAACAACATTGGGAAATATTGAGAATTTATTTCCAAAGTGAGTGCTGTGTAGCCGAAATGAAGCACCCACTGCGTCTGCTGTACGCAAGTTTGTGCAAAAAGTTCGTGAGACTAGTATGCTAGTGGACAACACTCATGGTCCCCGTCGTCGTACGGTGCGCACAGACGAGAATGTGGCTGCTGTAGCCGAGAGTGTGAGACTCAATTCACGAACATCAATTTGTCATCGATCTCAAAGCTCAACATTTCACGCACTAGCCTGAGAAGAATTCTGCACAAAGATCTGGGACTATTCGCTTACAAGGTCCAATTGATTCAGCAATTGAAAGCGCACGACCATCCGCTTCGTTATCGCTTCACAGTTTGGGCCTTAGAGCAGCTTGAATTGGACAACGATTTTGGGCGAAAAATCATCTTTTCTGACGAGGCATATTTTCATCTCGGCGGCTACGTTAATAAACGAAATTGCCGCATCTGGGGCTCGGAAAACCCGCACGTTATAGTCAAGAAGCCAATGCATCCACAGAGAGTGACAGTTTGGTGCGGATTGTGGAGTGGTGGCATCATTGGACCATTTTTCTTCGAAAATGAGGCTGGGAACAACGTTTCGGTCAACGGTGGGCGTTACAGAGCCATGTTAACGACTTTTTTTTTTACTGTAATTGAAGACATGGATTTGGACGACCTCTGGTTCATGCAGGATGGCGCGTCATGCCACACAGCCCATGCCACAATCGGTCTTTTGCGCACCAAATTCCCAAATCGTGTTATCAGCCGTCTTGGCGATGTCAATTGGTCGCCTCGGAGCTGCGATTTGACCCCTTTGGACTTTTTTTTGTTAGAAACCGTGAAGGACCGATGTTATGCCAACAATCCGGAAACGATTCAAGCACTTAAGGCCAATATCATCCAAGCAATCCGTGAGCTACAGCCCGAAACCATCAACAAGGTCTTGGAAAATTTGAGTGATAGAATGCGCTACTGCGAGGCCATCCGAGGCAGCCACTTGAACGACGTTGTGTTCCATAATTAATGGGAATGTTTGCTCTTACTAATAAAGCCATAATACATGGTAACAATTTCATTTTGTTCATTTTATTTCATTTTTAAAAAGAAACTTGTAGTTGGCCCACCCTGTATAGTATTAAAGATGCATTCTTCATCCAAAGAACTGATTACGTCTTAACTGTCCACTCCGTACCGTATAAGGTTCAAGCATGAACGTTTAATCAGACTATACTGAACATAAATGTCCAAAAGAGCGGGGAGAATGACAGCTCGGTATGACAGTTATCCTTTTCGTAGCTTCTACCTGTGCAAAAAGAAAACACCCTTTACACTAAAAAAAAAGTGTACCAGATCCGACATTGTCATGGTATCAGGTAGCCAATATATCGTACTTTGCAATATGCTTTGCAATATGTTTTGCAAATATGTATTTATTCATATTAGATGTCCCTTGTAATACTTTTTTTTTGTGTAAAATTCACACCAGTTTTAGTGGAGTTGGGCTGTATGTCATAAGGAAAATAAATGGTCTGCGTTTACTTATCTGTCAACCTCCATTGAGAAGTCGCTTCTTGAAAAATTGTTTATATGCCTCGCAGTTTGAAATATTGATTTCAATTTCGTTAAGAATTTCATTCCACATAGTATTCGAACAGATTAGACAGATGAAATTTTCGGCGTGGGCGGCTCGCCACAAAAGGGACTGCCAGGCCAGGGGTAAACCAGTGTGGGACAACATTCCGATAAGAGACGAAAGTATTTCATTGTTATTAAGAATCTCATTACCCCAATATTGGGCACACAGGATATGGGATAAGTGACACACATAATACACTCAACTGTCACTAGAAGAGAGTGAGCGAGTAAGATATCATAAAACTTCCACAGTGACTAAAACACACACAAATGCTAAGCTATTAGTCTACATTCTGCGAAATGTGTTATGCCTGTGAGAGAGCAACAGTCAAAAGGACCTACAAAAAAAAAAAAAAAAATTCAGCCAAAAGGACCTGAATAAACATATAGCATGTCGTTAACATCAGTTTTCTATGTGGCTCTGGTTATGTGAGCGCAAATGTATAGATTAAGTTTTCTTGTCTTGTCAATGCTGAGAACTTTTTCTTTCTATCGTTTACGAATAGGGATTGGCGACAGACGACGACGACGACGAAGTAACGTAAGACTCCAAACAAACGAAATGAACCACATTGTTGGTTCCCTGTAGTTCATTGTCCGCAACTTAGATATACCCCATAAAAGCTATTTTGGTGAATTAAAATGATTTAAACGATTGGAGGGCGGGAAGTATGGAATAAACGCCTTTGTCAAAGGACAATATGTAAGCATATGTGAGGGTATAAGTATTTTATTGATATTCCAATTAAATTTGAGGGTTATCCTTCAAATCTGATGTCATGTAAATCATTTTATCGATGCTACGTCGTTAACAATAATTCATTTGATTATACTTTGAGACGATAAATCATTTCAAAGGAAATGAGTGATGTATCCTCACACAAAGTCACACAAAGCGGAAGAAGAAAAAAATTAAATTCATATCTTTTAAGCACTAAGGGGAGAAGGAGAGTGAAATTCGTCTTATTGAGGTAGTTAAGGGGGTCGATTTAGCGTACAAAGGATCTTACGGTCCCTGAATACCATCTGAGGGATTTTAACAACGTCGAATCAGATTGTTGAAGCACTGTTAAGGCTTTGCTGGAGTCTTGATTAATCTACTACTAACGAGCGGTATTATCAACACAATACTTTTAATGCGCAAACCATACTTTATTTAGACAATTGTACTACTAATCCTGGAGATTTGTAGCAAAGTGGAATGCTATAAAATTGTTTATACAAATGAGAATACTACAGACTCGATGAAAATCTATTGTTTCACAGAAGCTCCTTATAAATGTAGATAGTGTTTTAAGTAAATATGTAAATATTGAACATGGTGCTTACCTTATTTATTAAGTAATCCTTGCGTATCTGAAACAAAAAACATAAAATGTAAACTATTGCTATCGATATGTAAATATGATATATTAATAATCGAAAATTAATTGTGAATTGCATTTCATCTTTTAACAACAGGGGTGTTTTTATGAAACGTAGCTAGCCAAAGGCTGCCAGAAACGTCAAATTTTTCATGCAATACAAATACAACAAACGGCTAGCTTCTTCTCTTATTTTTCTCCTAAGTCGCAAAGTAAGTAGCCTGCAAATTGTTATGACATTTATTTAGTTAGCGTATGAGGAATACAGTGTTATGACATAAGCAGCTAGGTGGCTCTGAACTCCATATTTGGTTAATTAATGTACGAGGGTGGATTCAAAAGTTCGCGGCCTACCATAGAATAGGTAGATAGGATGTAGAACGAGCATTTTACAATAGCCTTACTGATTCTATTCAGGAGTCTCTCACTGAGTTAGGTGTAGAGGGTTTCCTTAGTCAATGGATAGTATCAATACTATGAACTCGAATTTTTCACTTAACAGTAGGCAACAGTAGTACAACCAAGACAACTAAGGTGGTGTTATTCAGACCCATAAGTTTGACCTCCTTCTTATTGATAAGTATGGAGAGACTGGTAGCATTTCACGTGCGCAAAGTTGCTTTGAAGCTGCATCCACTCTCGGAGATGCAGCATGCTTATCAGCGTGGAAAATCCTGCGACAACCTAATTCAAAATTTAGTGGCCAGAATTGAATGCGCACTTGATAGGAAGGAATAAGCAATGGGTATCTTCATCGATATTCAGGGTGCTTTTGGCAATGCGACTTTTGACTGCATTTGCGACTCGGCCAGATAACAGGGGGTAGATGAAACATTAGTGTTGTGGATTAAAGCAATGCTAATGAATAGAACTTTGGTAGTGGATGCGGATTGTGGCCGATATGTTATGACAGGGGTAAGCAGGGGTTGTCCGCAAGGTAGCGTTCTGTCTCCACTGTTATGGTGCATGGCGGTCGACTCTCTGTTGAACATTTTAAATAGTTCTAACGTCTACGCTCAGGCATATGCGGATGATGTTACTGTACTTTCTGTCGGGCCATGCCTGCCGATGGTCTGTGCTAACGCGCAGGCGGCGCTGGATATGATCGATGAATGGTGCACTAGGAGTGGGTCTTCGGTGAATCCACTTAAAACGGAGGCTGTTCTCAGCCAGTGCTAACAGGCGTCACTATCCATGTTTTCCATGAAGCCAAATATCTAGGAGTGATTTAGGATAAGAAACTTTATGGGTCTAAATACGTCAAGTCGAAAACATCCAAGGCGCTCTCAGTTTTCTGACAGTGTAAGGGTGCTTTTGGCAAAACATGGAGCTTGTCACCGAATAAGGTTCTTTGGATCTACACAGCTATGATAAGACAATTCTTCACATATGGCATCGGTTGTTTGGTGGAAGGGGTTCTTGCGTAAATGTGTGGTTGCCTTGTGCGCCAAACTCCAAAGAACGGCTTGTCTCGGCTGCACGGGAGCTTTTCTAAGTACACGCCTGGCTCTGCTCTAGATGCTATGCTGAACTTACCTCCCCTTGATACTTATATCATGGGCTGCGCTATTAAAGAGATTCATCGTCTTAGGTGAGGTGGTTTTTGGTGTACTCCACACTGGAATTTTGATGAACTTGCGAGACACTTATCTTACGACTCCAAACAAAAAATCTTACGACTCCGGTCTTATGGGTATGCTGTCTTGCGCAATGACACCAGAACTTCAATTGATGCGCAAATCCAGAGTTGACATTTCTTGTGTTCAGGACTGGCTTCGGCCAGAGTCTGAGCCAGGAATGGAATGCAGTCTATATTTTCATGGACGGTTCCAAAACCAGTCAACGGTCTGGTGCTGGTGTCTTCGTGGAAGTCGACAACATTAGACCTCTTTTCTCGTTAGGCAAATATGTGTCTGTTTTCCAAGCGGAAACTTATGCAAACCTAATGGCCATGAATTATGTTGTGAAGAGTATGTATATGGGGCGTAGTATTTGTATCTGATGTGACAGTCAGGCTGCGCTTAAGACCTTGCTTAACTCTTAAACCACTATCCAAAATAGTTCGTGAAATCAAAAACTCGTTGAACTCGTTCGCAAGGCTAAATTCTCTGTCTCTTTCCTGGGTCCCAGGTCACACTGGGATCTTGGGGAATGAAATCTCCGATGAGATTGCTAGACAAGGCTCACAGGAGGCTTTCTCAGGCCCTGAACCCGCGTTGGGTCTCCCTGCGTCCTCGGTTACTGCTTCCATTAACGATTGGGTTTCTCACGAGCACAATTGTGTGTGGCATGACTCTCCAGGATGCAGGTTGACTAATCGTATGCTCCCGGACGTCTGTAGAAATTAGCGGCATTCTTGCTGTCTCTCAGCAGAAAAGACTGTAGACAACTTTTTGGCGTCTTGACAGGCCACTTTGCTTTCGCCAAGTACCTTAATGTGCTGGGCTTAAGTGACACTACAATCTGCGATGCTTGTGGAGAGAGCGATGACACTGCGGAATATTATCTCTGTGAGTGTCTGGCCTTTGCTCGTATCAGGTGGCAGATCCTCGGTGCTGATGTGGTGGGTGCTGTGCTGGTACTGTAAGCTCCTCATCACTGAAGTGCTTGCTTGGCTTTCTTAGAAAGACAAAGAAATTCCAATAAAATTTGTAAATCAGGGTTTGCTCTCCGGTACTACAATGGACCAGTTGCGTCTTAGTGCTCCAGTCGATCGTTTCCTATCCCGAAAAAAAACAAAAAAAATGGTGGTGTTATCTCCCCCTGATGTGGTTAATAGTGATCAACAAAATCTTGGTATGACTTGATAGGGAGGGTTTTAAGGTGGTTGCGTACGCAGATGATGTCAGAAAAGTTACTCTCCACGATAAGTCAATTCATGGAGAGAACTCTGGATAAGGTACACTCATGGGCCACACAGGAGCTATAGCATCGGAGTAAATTCGGAAAAGATCGAAACGATACTGTATACCACTGAACCCAAGGTACCGGACCCATTTTATTTCCCAACATTTCAAGAATATTGCATTAAGTTCGGTTAATACACGTGCTTAAGTGAGGCAAAGTAAAGTAATTTTTAAGAAATGATTGTAAAGTGCCGATTACCATGAAGATATAGTGGCAGCTTCGGGGAATCCGAAAACAATAATTAAAAAGTGCATTGCGAATTCAAATTTGGGCGAGAGATCGTTGAAGACGACCCACTTTGTGGAGGACCTTCAGCCTCAACTACGGAGGAAAACATCGAACAATTTGTGATTTGACTGTGGAAGACTTCAGATTGAAAATAAGGGAGAAAGATGAGATCGTCGGCATCTCGTATAAACTGACCCGAATTAACTATCAAAATGAACTTCGATTCTGCTAGATTGGTTCCCAAACTGCTTTCAGTTGAACAAAAATGCAATCAACTGACGGTTTTTGGCGAGTGTTTGCAGCTTCGAGTATTTCGAAACAATCCAGAATAGTTTTTGGCCACAAGATTTGTGATGATAGATCAGAGCTGGGTCAACCACTATATCCCTGATGCCAAACAGCAAACGAGTGGAGAAGATCGGGATCACCAAAGAAAGCAAAGTTAGATTATTGGCGGATAAGGCATCGGTTTCTGGGACTCGAAGGGAATCATCATGGTTGATAACCCTGTTAATGGTCAAACAATTATTTCCGATCATTACTGCTGTCTTTTGAGTCGGCTATGAGAGGAAATAAAGAAAAGGCGTACAAGAATGGTGAAGAAAAAAGTTTTGTTTCACATCGACAATGCACACCCACACACGTCGTGTCAAACCATGACTAAAATCCATAACTCTGGGTTTGAATTACTGCTGCATTATCCCTTCTTGCCTGATCTGGCTCCGTGTGACTTTCATCTGTTTCCCAATCTAAAAAAAAAAAAACATTTGGGAGGATTTTTAACGTATTATCAAGACCGACCACCCTCCAGGTCGGAGTAACTGTCTTATCACGTAAAAAAAGCTAATTATGAGAGAGAGACACCAGCCTCGGATAATAACAATAATCCCCCTCAATTGGCAAATCGACCCGGAACGTCCGCGGACTACGATTTACGGGCATGCACCCGGAATGTACAATCTCTGTACACCCTGGGTGCCGCCCAAAAACTTGAATCTTTCCTCATGCAGTACAAGGCAGATATTATTGCGATTCAGGAGATACAATGGATAGGATCAGGAATGCAAAAAAGGCCCAGCTGCGACATTTATTACAGCTGTAACAGAAGGCTGCACAAGCTGGGGTGCGGATTCGTCGTGGGAAATCGGCTTCGATCAAGCCTACAAATGATCACCTGGCTGTAATCTGCATCAGAGCTACATTCTATAATATCAGCCTAATATGTGCACACGCCCTTATCGATGACGCTGAAGCCCATGTCAAGGACTAATTCTATGACATCTTGGCCGATGCCTACGAAGCCTGTCCGGAGTATGACGTAAAAATTGTACTCGGGGACTTCAATGCGAAAATCGGTAAGGAAACCGTCTTTGGCGGACTAGTCGGTAAACACAGCCTCCACGACAAGACAATAGACAACGGTTTCCGACTAATTTATTTTGCAGCGGCTGGTAATACGGTGATAAGTACCACTAGGTTTCTTAGACTAAGAATCCACACAGCAACCTGGAGTGGAATCCTCTAAGGTGATAGTTGATAGTCACACTTTTGACAGTCAAAATTGATCATCACACTTTATTAGCTCTCCGTAAAACGATCGCAAAGTCACACAAAAACGATCGCAAAAGGGTGATGATCACGCTGATGGTCACCTTAGAGAGAGCAAACGGGATGATTGTGATCGTCAACGATCAACTATCACCTTAGAGGATTCCACTCCTGGCTTTCCTTTAATGGTAGGCATGCGTCTAACATCTTGGATGTCCGCACTTTCCGAGGGGCCAACCTCGACTCTGATCATTTTCTTGTTGCAGCTAAATTCAGAGCCAGGCTGTCCAATGAGAAGAAGCTGCAAGCTGCTTCAGAAGAAGCAGATTAATTTTGAACACATTAGCACAGCTCCCAGTCCAGGACATCGAAAAGTCTCGTGAGCGCAACAACATCCGGAATTTCTATCGAAAAGCCAAGCAGCTGATAGCTGGCTTCAAACCCAGAACACAGGCTCTTCGTAACAGCGAAGGCAACCTAGTCACCGAAACGCAGGGAATTATTAATGTGTTTAAGCAACACTTCCAGCAGTTACTTAACGGGCAGCAAACAGGGAGATTGATAGGGCAAGAAGAGAACCCGCTTCCAGTCAATGACGGACCAATACCAGCACCCAGTATTGAAGAATCTACCGCAGCCATCACAAAACTTAAAAACAACAAACAGTAATCAGAGCCAGCTGATGGCCTCCCAGCTGAACTTTTTAAATACGGAGGTGATATCTTGGTAGGGTGCATGCACCAAGTCATCAGCCAAGTATGGGTAGAGGAAAACATTCCCGACGACTGGAGTATCAGCTCTATATGCCCCATCTTCGATCCTATGTCTTGTAAGAACTATCGAGGTACATATATTCCTGCTAAATGTCGCATATAAGATCCTAACTTAACTTAACTTAACCAACGTATTGTGTGAACGTCTAAAGCTTTTCTGCAACACGGCACGTACCAGTGTGGCTTTCGGCCCGGCAGATCGACAATAGACCAAATTTTCACACTAAAGTAAATCCTGGGAAAGACGAACGAATATCGAGTCGAAACAACCACCTTTCATCGACTTTAAAGCCGCTTACGACAGCATTCATCGTCTTGAATTCTACCAAGCGATGGCCCAATTCGGGATACCCTCAAAACTTATCAAGATGTGTCGCGTAACGCTGGAAAACACGCGATGTTCTGTGCTACTTGGAAATATGTCTTCTGAACTTTTCCAAACATAGAACTTTTCCATGCAAGGAGATGCGACTTCTTCAATATTGTGCTGGAGTAGATAGTGCGTAGGGTAGGTGTAAACACGGAAGGCACTATCTTTCACAAATCCATCCAACTGCTGTGATACGCGGACGATATTGACATCATCGGAAGATCCCGGCGAGCCGTTGTATAGGCTTTTACGGCAATTGAAGAGTAGGTGAAACGAGTAGGAAGTAAATGAGGACAAGACTAAATATATGTTGTCAACAAACAAAAAATCATCTGCTCAAAACCTTGGACAGAGCGTCACTGTTGATGACTACAACTTCGAGGTAGTTAAGGAGTTCACATACCTCGGAGCAAACACAAATTCAACAAATGACACCTTCGTAGAGATCTGACGAAGAATAACTTTAGCAAACCGCTGCTACTTCGGTTTGGTAAAACAACTGGGTTCAAAACACCTAACTCGACGGGCCAAATTAATGCTCTATAGAACGGTCATTTTACCAGTCTTGCTTTATGGCGCCGAGTGCTGGACAATAAGTAAGAAAGCAGAGCAAATATTGGGTACCTTTGAGCGAAAAATACTTCGCCGGATATTAGGTCCCACATGCGAGGAGGGCGAATGGAGGAGAAGATACAACCGCGAACTCTATGAATTGTACCAGGATGTGGATGTAGTCCAAAAAGCCAAGACACGTCGACTACATTGGCTCGGCCACACCGAGCGAACGAACAACAACGCAACAAAGAAAATCTTCAAATCTCAGCCCTCAAAAAAGGCCGAACCGCTGGTATAAAGACCAAGCTGTCGCGGATGCCAGAAAACTTTGTCTTCACAACTGGAAGCAGCGTGCCTGGGATCGCAGAGGATGGAAGGCAGCCGTGTCTCAGGAAGAGACCTCCAAGGGTCGGGAGCCCTTTAAGTTGGTAAGTAAGTGATTTTCAACGAGTGAAGAGGTCGAAGCGTTTACTGCTGTATTTCTTGAAGGCCTTGAGGAAACATTTTCTTAAAACTGGTGTCTTAGAGAGCAGATGGAAAAGAGATTATTTTGAAAAATAGAAGTCATTTTCTTTTCAACCCACTCTTGTATGTACCCCCCTCGTACACATCCTAAATGGCCTTATCATTATATTTCAATTTAATCGCTTTCTACATACAAGTTCGACCTAATTATGTGAAAACCTAATTTTGAAAAAACGAAAAAAAAAAAAACAAAAAACTTTAGTAAAAACAAAAGTTCTTTGAATGTTTGAGGGAAAACTTGGTATGCCATCTAATGACATATCTAACCTAGCTTTATCATTAAATTTTAATAAATTGTTAAATTAAAAAATAAATAAAAATAAATATTTTTTTTCAAATTAATTGAGAAAATTGTACACGACATCTAACTGGGATAGGATGTACATATGACTAACGTAATTTAAATAATAAATTTAAGCAAAATCTTTCTGGACATTATCAAGAAAAGTAAACTTTTCAAAGCGACGTTAAAGGCAAATACCATATAATGTTCCTAAGGTACCCCTCTCTTATTTTATTCATTTTTAGTTTAAAAACTGTTCGTTTTCAAAGTTACTCGTATGTCTGGATGTTTTTGTGAGTACGTATAAAAGAAAGTTTGTAAAGAAAGAATAAAATAACTCGAACAAACTATTTTTTTGTAATTATTCGGACAATACATATTTAATCAATATCCGATTGTTGGAAACTTATATTTTCATAGCCATTGGTGGTCAGTTCTAAAACGACAATAGCGTTTTTGATTGACAAATGTTGATTATCAAAAATTCATTTTGAAATAATTGAACCATCTATGGAAGAGCATATATTCTATAAATCAGCTCTATATATTTATGTATTATTTAAAAGCACGGCTGTCACTTTTATGGTAACTACATTTTACGAACATGTTCGCCTCAACTTATGTCAATAGCAAGTACAATACAAATTACAATAATTGTTTGGTTAGGAATCGCTTTAATGAACCACTGGCTAGCTAGGTTTAAAAAAACGCACCCTAGTATCCATTAGTAACCCTATTTTCGTTGTCTCGGCTTCTAAATTGTGCTCCATTGTCCTATGTGAAGTTAGGAAAACATCGTCAGCGTTGTTCAGAAGATTCAGATAAGATGTCATAAGCAATTTGATTTCATTATTTCCTTCCAGTTAGTGCTGGCGTACTCCGCTTTGGACTTCAAAGTCCCCCGACACCTTATAATTTTGTAATTTTTTATTTTTTTTTTATTTGGGCTTGCTCAAGAGAATGCCCTTAAAATGTTTTACACAGTGCGGGCGTTAAAAAGGTAGCCAGAGAGAAAGATTGATGTAGTGGTTTGAAACTAAGATATTTGGGTTAACTAAAATCTCCAGGGGTGGTGTCCAGATTTGTTTTGTTATTTTGTCTATGTTTCTGATTCACAGTATTATTTTTCCTATCACCTGATGTCATAGGTGATATCAATCGACCAACAGAGCGAACAATATTTCTTCGCAATAGTGTTGACACAAACTTTCGCAAGACTCTGCGACTGACTCTTTATACAATACTTCATAAGAAACAAATAAATAATTGCTTATTGACATCAGGACAAGAGTGGCAATCGATGACGATACCGCTACACCATCGCCATCCCCTTACCACTGTGCAAAAGATGACAGCTCTCGTATCTAAACTTTATAAAAACTGTTGGTTTTTCTGCGATGTCTATCATACACGAAGCTAACTGGATAGCACCTCGATTCAATCTAAATCATTTTAAAAGTCGATAAACAATGGTACATTTGTATCCGAGTTCCTTTTTATAATAACCCACAGGGCGTTTATGAGGCCCATGCAGCAGAATCCAGCGCAAAAGATTGCCTGTTTGACATCAATGGTTTAAACTTAATGCTCTTTTATTCTATCCAAAATTATCATGGCTATTATCTTGTCTTCGGTATCGTCAGTTAGTGCCTCTCTAATTGGAACGCTTCATCAAGTTGCCGGAAGCTTGATAATCCTTCCATCGCTGTTTTGCTCTCTTCTGGAAATCATTTTTTCTCTCATGCACTCCGTATAAGCGGATTCTGCGGGTGTATTTGTAGAAAAGGCTGCAAGATGTACTTTCCTCCGCCGGACATAACTTTGATGGTGTCCAATGCAAATAAATCAAAGACAGTCAGGAAATATCGAAATTCACTGACAATCATGTGACACCACACAATAAAACTTTGTTTAGTTCCTGGACATAGCAATATGGAAGTGGATAAATGGGCGAGGCTGCAGTCAAGTATGAACATTAGTGAAGCAGATATATCCACCGCCACCGATAGGAAAATGTTGTGTGACAGACGACATATCCGTAATAGAAAAAGTGGCTAACTCTTCCTGGTTCTTCATGGAGGGCTGTGGTATATCCCACTTTATGGCCAGAACTAAACAGAATGAAAACAAAGAGTCTTTTAGTCTTCTGGTGATCCTCTATTCGCATATTGACCAGAATAATAACAGACTACTGCACCATGCGGAGATAAAAAAGGTGTAGAGCCAATCCCACATCTTCTGTGCCACTGCCTCGCTCTACAATCGCCTACGTAAACTACGATCCACAATAAGGGGATTCACAATGGACCTTTAAGTTTACAAATTAATGCGATTAGCAGACTTTCTAAGAGCGATTTTGAAAAATTATAAAATTTCGAAAATATAATAAATAAATATTGAAGCATATATGTATCTTCAGTCAACTACAATAAAACTAGAAAATTGTAGGGTAAGTATGTAGGTATTTCTCTAGTAAAATTAGAGAACATGATTTATTTATTTTTCCGGCAGATTTTCAAACTTTCGTTTTTTGCTTGTCAATTTAATCTTTTTTTAAATTATGAGATGGCTTGCTATAGTACGTGAGCTGATCATGGATTGTCGGTTTCCCTTTCATCTACTTAATCATTTTAATATATTGTAATTTTGCTCTTCCAAAGTTTGATTGAATATCCCACATAAGACAACAGGTTTTTAGACGCTCTCTCGCGAAAAGGATCCATGTTATAGAAAATATTGTGAAAACCATTTTTTTTGGTACTGGAGAATACAGTCTTAAGGTTTTCTGTAAAACTGATATTGAGTAGGATCGAAGTACAGTTGAACTTTTCACATTTAAGTTGACTAGTCAAAAAAAAAAAAAAAAACTGAAGAATCAAAAATGAGAAAATCCAAAAGCCCACAAATATATGATAAAAATTGTATTGGATTTTTATGGAATAGATATTCTCTTAATAACTAGCAAAATTGTGGTTAACAAATCAATGTTCAAATTGGCAAAGTGAAAAATACCTGCATTTCAAACGAAAAGTTATTTTTAGTGCAGTGGTTTGAAACTCAGATGATATGTTTACTCGTACTTCATGTCTCGTGTCCGAATTTGCTGTGATTTTTCCGTTCAGTTCTGATTTCTAATATTTTGTTTCGAATACGTGTTGAGTTTTTAGGGGTGTATGTTCGCATCATTTAATTTTATTTCTAAAAAACTTAAGTGGATATGGTTGGTACTTGACCCGATAACCTACCACTCAACAACTAAACGTATTCCCACTACACTATGTCATGCCAGAGATACGACAATGAAAAGAAAAAAATTACATACTATAAGAGTAACCGTGGGCGAACACGTGATAGTTTCCAAACTAGAGCTGAAGTACCTTAGCATTACTATAGATGCAAGGATAACTGTTAAGCAACATCTGCAATATGCAGCTGAGAAAGTAGCAAAGGCAACGGCTGCCCTGGCAAGGATTATGCCAAATATCGGCGGACCAAAGCACAAGAGACGACTGCTCTTAGCAAGATTGCGGCATCGATAATGCTCTACGGCTCTCAAATATGGGCTTGTGCCATAAAGACGAAGTCATACAGAAGGAAGACGGAGACAGCTTAAAGAATCAAGACGTTGAGAGTATGCAGCGCCTTCCGAATAACCTCCTACGACGCGGCATGTATAGTGGCAGGCATGGAACTAATAGACCTTCTAGCTAAATAAGCCCAATGGAAATACTGTGCCACCAGGAGAGTGGCACCAACTGCGATGAATCGAAGTACCACTGAGGCACCACCAAAGAGGAGTCTGGATGAATGGTAGGAGAGATGGGATCACTCTGATAAAGGTAGGTCGACGCAGAGATTGATCTCCAATATAAACGCTTGGATCAATAGGAAGCAAGGGGAGCTGCACCTAGATGCTTACTGGTCATGGTTGCTTCAGAGTCTACCTCCATAGGTTAGAACTAGACGACAACCCCTATTGCTCAACCAACGTGCACGGAAGCAGTCGAGGAAGCGAAACACATCATGCTCCATTGTCCACGATACTATGAAGAATGACACCTGCTGCTGAATAAACTGGGTGAGGATCTAACCCCAGACAACATCACCAGACAGATGATGACCAGGGAAGATGCCTGGGAAGCAGTTATCGGCACTGTAGCAATCATTATGAATGAGCAGCGAAGACAGAAGCGACAATGAAACGCAGCACAGGAGGCTGCCACATGAACGAGCCGAGAGCCTAAGGCTAAAGTCCCCCCTCGCGATGAAATGCTTGACGGCAGTGACGCGAAAACCATGGGTCAATTTTTATTTTGTTATTGAGAAGCCTTTTCGTGACAAAAAGTACTCTCGGATGATTGTCAAACGTTCGCGAGATGTCAGGAATCAGGAATATTATGAGGAACCTTAAATAAAGCTTGTAATAAGCGTTTTTATTCTACCCGGGTGAAGCTAGATATCACACCTAGTAGATACTAAATAAGTCAAATTCAATTATAACTTCCCCAGTGCGAATCCTACCCAGAGCATACACAAACACGCACACAACCCGTTTAGCAGATATAACAGAAAAGGAAACCGAAGAATAAGAAAACACAAAGAGTACTATCTCCTTTCGTCAGCCATTCAACCTTAAAGATAACACGAATAACCACGTCCTAAATTACAAAGAATCGATTGCTTCGAATGGCATGCAGAACGTGATTAAAGAAGAAACTAGAATCGATGTGAATAGAGGAAGCTGCACTTTAATCAATCATATATTGGTTAATTTATCTGATGTCAAAATGTTCTCGGCTATTGTGGAGAACACAATATCTGATCACTACACCACCATATTTGGAACGTATAATGGTTGCTCAGCAGAGGAAGCCCAACCTCTGGTTTCATCTATAAGTACTGGTAAGGTAAACCAAATGATTAGAGCTACCGATTGAACGCCATTACTAGCAGAAACGGATGTCGAAGCTATATGCAATGCTCTAGTTAAAAAAATGGGTGAAATATACAAAACATCAACAGTTATCTGTAGAAAAAAAAACGAAAAGAAAAGGTACAGAATGGATTACCAGGGACATTCACCCCAATTCTTCAACTCGTATACGACTGTCGTATTCGACCATGGTCGCATTTAAGTACGACAAAGTCGTATTTTTTGTTCGCAAAATACGACTTAAGTAATAACTAAATTCGACCATAGTCGTATACAAGTTGAAGAATTGGGCCCATTGTTGCGAGCTGCAAAGAAAGGGACCGACTATATCGCAGGTGGAAAAATAATCGAGCCAATGTAATATATGAGATAGAGTACAAGAGAATGCGTAACCAGGTCAATAAAAAAATATCGAGGTGCAGGGACCAATACTACCAAAGGAAATTTGAAGAAGTAAAATGCGATCCTAAAAAACTTGGGCATTGGTCAATGAAGTTTTAGGGCGAAAAAAACCTTCACTGGATGAAACAATTTTGCGCAATTTTGGTACTAAGAAAAATATAGTTGAATTGGCAGAGAGTTTCGGGCAGCGTTTCTCACAGCAAGCAGTTTCCATTATACACCATTGCACAGCGGTAACATCTAGGCATAGAAACATTATTACTCGTGATTCAATCTACATGTAAGAGGCAAACTATTTGGATGTAGTAAACATATTAAATTTACTGAACACTCAAAAGGCACCTGGGGCTGATGGCGTTAGAGCAATCGATTTAAAGACTCATATTGATATCTTTGCTCCAATTATTAAGAATCTGATTAGTATGAGTCTTAACACGTCGACAGTCCCTGGGAAGCTCAAGCAAGCAATCGTCCGGCCTATTTATAAGAATGAGACTAAAACTTATCGGCCGATAGCAATACTACCTACGATAGAGAAAATCATGGAGTTAATTGTGGTAGACAGAATATGCAAATTCATCGAGAAGCATAAATTAATAAGCAAAAACCAATATGGGTTCCAAAAAGGAAAAAGTACAAATCAACTTCTCGGCGATTTTGCCAATATAATCAACACTAGCCTTAACAAAGCCACCACGTCTTAGTGCTTTTCTTAGATTTCAGCAAAGCATTTGATACCCTCGATCACACTAAACTCGTCGATGCAATGGAAAGGGTGGGAATAAGAGGAAAATTAGCAGAGTGGCTGAGAAGCTACCTAAGAGAGAGAAGCTTTCGCGTAAGAATCAAGGATTGCTGCAGCGCCGAAAAATCAGTGCAGTATGGAGTTCCGCAAGGCTCTAAACTCGGTCCACTACCCTTCATAATTTACACTAATGAAATGCTAAAATGCCTTAAAACAGTTTTCCCTTCGCCTATGCAGACGATACGGCGATTGTGGTGTGTCATCAGTCAATAGAAGAAGCTGAGAAAATTATGCAGACAGAATTTGATGAAGCAGCGAAGTGGTGCCATGATAACGGCCTTGTTATAAATGGGTCAAAAACAAAACTCATCCACATTCGAAGCCCGCAATATCCAGCATCGCAAATTAAAATCAACGCTTTCAACTGCGCAGACCCAGGTAATTGTGAGGTTATTGGAGTGGTGGATACTTACAAATATCTGGGTATAACCATAGACAGCCATTGTCTCTGGGATGTTCATGTCAACAATTTGAGGAAAACGTTGAAAGGATCTATGTTTGCATTGGCTTGCCTCAAACTTAAATCTACACCAAGTGTGCAAAAACAAGCGTACCACGCTCTAATAGAGTCGCGATACGGTATACTGGCGTGGGGAGGGGCAGCTCAAACGCATATGGACAAAATACAAAATATTCAAATTTGAGCAGCCAAACTACTGTCGACAAGAAATCCAGCAGAAAGCAGAGTGAGGGTCTTAAATGTGAGACAAATATTCGAGATGACTGCGGCATTGGAGTACTATGACGACCAGCGGTTCCGGACGCCAATCAGCCACGACATCAACACCAGAAGACAAGCGGACGGGATGTACCAACTGCCAGCTTTCAGAAAAACACAATTGATGTACACTATGCCGAACATTTTTAACAATCTCCCAAACGAATTAAGAAACATTGTCCGAGTTAATTTGAGAAAAAGAAGATTAAAAGAACATTTTTTAGAATCCATTACATAGCCTAAAGTAATTTAATGAGCTTAAAATGGTAAAAAATTAAAACTCTGATTTCTTAAACTTTAGTTTTATTAATGTATACCTAATTTTAACGTAATTTTATATGATAAAATGTATTGTAAATCAAATTCATTCATATTGTAAACTTTGATGATACCATATTTTAAGTAGCACAATTTGGATAATAATTTCCTGCAGATAAGCCACAAGGCTTCGCAGGTCAAATATGGTATGTAATAACTTAAATTCATGGCAGTAATAAAATTGAAATTGAAATTGAAATTGAATTGAATTGAATTCGGCTCTGCTGTTAAAGATTGTGAAGACAGCGAAAGGAGAATAAAAAAAAAGTTATTAGATATGTACATACATATGTCCTGTCCACTGAGTGCAAATTCGAAACCATGATCAAGAAAAAATTAAGTAGATTCGATCTCAGTTTCCGGACGACAAATGATGATATAACATGCACTATATTTTAAGTAAAACTCTAAGCAATGGAACTGCGAAAAACACGTTCAATGTGGTGTAGTAGTTTTTGCGTGATGCGTGTTCAAATAAACATACAGACAGACATTTACAGTTTTATTATATGTATGTATAGATAAAAATCTTTCCTTTAAGGTTTACCAACCACCTGAAATTAGACCTTGGCTATGGTGTAGTGGTAACCTCATCCATTGCCACACTAATGGTTCATGGTTCAAATCCTAATGTCAGCAAGCATTTATGTATTGCTCATGAAATACATATATAAATTCAGTCCGATCACTTGCGAAAGCTTGCGTGAACACGGCTGCGAAGTCATAGCACTAGCAGTAAGTTGGTTGTGTGGCTGTAAAAATAGTTCGATGTGTTGGATGATTGATATGCCCATGGCATCAGGCGGTCGGGAGAAAAAAAAAACCAAATGCTGTGCATCGGAATCAAGACTAAAATAAAAAAAAAACTTCCCAGTTATCTCGACGCCACCCCCGGGATTTTTCCGAAATATATCATCTCAGTTTCAAACCACTACATATATTTTTTCCTTTTCCAACGTCCGCACTATGTAAAAACATTTAAAGAGTATTCACAACCCTTTGAGTGCGCGCAAATTATACAATATATAAAAAAAAGAAATATGTTGTAGAACCAGACACTGTTTAATTATACAACAAAAGTGAGTATATCTAGCCTAATAAATATGACCTAGTAGTAACAAATAATACATTGACCAACTTCATGCTGCACTGATATAAATTTCGCCAGAATTAAGACAAAATGTAAGAGTACTTAATATTCACGTCGCATCTTTCCAACATCCTATCCCTAGAATATATTGATTGGCTTCTCAGAAAGATTTTGCCATTATTCTCTCGATACATGAAGCCTATGTCAGTGTGGTGGGGAGAAATAATTTCCATCTGATCCTAATTTATAATTATAATTACACGCAACTCAATCCTTCAAATAGCTACCCAAGATAGCCGGCAATTCGTTGCTATTGCTTCATGTTAATTAGTACTTGGAGCACTATGCTCGTGTACGTGTCTCCACATTATTACATGGGGGCAGTGTTATATTTTTTTTTACCCCCAGACATGGGGGAGTATGTGCTCATTGTTGCCACTTTATTGTCGTTATATTAGGCCTGGAGGCAAATTAAGGAATTACATGTCACGTAAAATAAAACTAATTTGAGTCTTTTTTTGGTGAGATTTTAAAAGTTTAGGGTTTAATTATCTCGACTAAATGTTGATTATGTGTAGTAGCCTTGAACAAGGAAAATTAGGTCTAACAAAAGTGTGTTTACAAAAGATCCAGTGGCATGATCTCAACTTAAAGTAAGAAGTTGCTCGGCTAATTAGGTGAATATTAACTTTAATTTATGAAGATTCAGATTCAGATTCAGATTCAGAGAGAATATAGGATATACTGAATTCTAGTTAACATTTAGAAATCCTAAGCTTTCCAATAATTCAACTGAACTGCGATCCCTCATCGAATCGTATTGAATGGCCCACGCAGTGCTTAAATTTCGAGTCGCATTTACTTTTACGTGATTGACAGAGGGATGAGATTGAACAAAACTTCTAAAAGCCACTGGCGTATAGCACAAGTACTTTCATTGTCATAGGATGAGTCACGAGAGTTTTCCTTTTTCTTTACCTTCAGGTGGGCGCAAAACAAAAATCTGTTAAAACTAATAAAAGAGCCGTCAGATACAACTTGCTTGACATCCCTATTCCCTAAGAAGAGTCGACACGATGTTAACGTGGCTGACGCATTTTATAACATATCTCTGACACTTTGACTTCAGGTGACGTTTTCTGTCGTCCTGTGTTCTTGTGGCTGACAAGCGATTTGAAATCTATTTGTTCAAACACTTAAGTTGTATTTTTATGTACATATATTGATGTGAAACAGATATTCATTATGAGAACGCCTACTTAGCAGCATGAGGAAGATGCGGATTGGAAAGTGTTCAAACTGCGCTGGCTGTTGGAGGGGTATATCGATTCATTTTAGTTCGACATATATTTGGACTTGACTGATTTTATTCTGTCCGTTCCAGTTAAGAACTTCATCCAACTGCAATTGTTGCGAAAACTAACGATTGGCGAGATAGGTACGTATATGTGATTCCTCGACAAAAACACAGAAAACATGAAGCCTCAGCATTCGAGCCCGAGCTCGTGCTAGATCGTCGGGGTTTTAATTTTTACATACCATTGTGGCCTGGCACCCATATACTCGTAATGTGAATATTAAAACTTGTTTTCAATTTTGTGTACATCGCGATTTTATTTTTTTTATTTTTTAATCTCCACGTAACATATTACAAGATATGTTAGTTCCATTTCATTTTGATGATTATAAGATGGTAGAGTAAGTTTGGGTATTGTGGTATAGGAGGGTAATGTAGAACAGGCAGTTTTTTGAAAACTAAGCAGGCTACCGAAATGTTCGTTACACACAAAGCTGGCGATTTAAGAAAAACTAGCAACACGTGTTCTGCCAACTTCAAAGCCATTCACGTTTTTGGTCATTTGTGTCAAATATATAATTGGTTGTACTCGAGTTTTTTTTTGTGCTATTAAAAAGTTTTTTTTTGTTTTATTGTTTTGTGCATTACTCATACCTAGGTTACCTCACAATAAAGGATTTGTTGGACTTTATTAAATAATTATTAGTTATTCTATAAGTATTTTTTTGTTATTTTTTATAAATAATTTCTTTTGTGCATACATCGTCGGCTAATGTGGTACAGCTGCTATCGGCCAATGTGGTATACTATACCACATTACCCACTTCAAAATTGCTTCGAATTCTTGTTGTTTTCTTTTGTTTTATGTTGTTAGAAAACATGCCAAAAAAGGCGAAATACGAAAATGGGACCCAGAAGATATGAGAAGAGCTATAATTGCTGTCAATAAAAATGAAATGGTCATTTTTCTGGAGTCAAAATCATTTGGAGTCCCACACACCACACTGCAACGCATGGCTCGCAGTAGCAAATCTGCAGAGGAACGTTTATCAAGAAGATTGGGTCGTAGGCCAATATTCAACGAAACCATTGAAAATGACCTCGTTAGGAATATTTTAGAATGGACATTAGGTCATTGGCTTTCCAAATAGCACAAAGAAATAACATTGTCAACAAATTTTCGATTAAACTAGGGTGCGCTGGCAAGGATTGGCTAGATGCTTTTTGCAAACGACATAAAAATACGATAAGCAATAGATCACCAACTGGAACATCCTTCGACAGAGCCAGGGGTTTCGCACGGAAAAATGTCAGTGCATTCTTCGACTTATTGGAGCAGGAGTACTCTAAGCACAACTTTTCAGCAGGTCGAATTTGGAACGTCGACGAAACTGGGCTATCAGTAGCGCAGTCAAAACAGACAAAAGTGCTTGCCCAAAAGGGGAAAAAACAAATCGGATCCATGACTTCTGCAGAGCGTGGATCCCTCATAACAGTAATTTCCTGCCTGAGCGCAGGCGGGACTTTTGTTCCACTATTCTTCATCTTTCCGCAAAAAAACCATAATCCCCTTCTGATGAAAGATGCTCCTCCTGGCTCAGATTCTTCTTGCCATCTCTCTGGATGGGCTCAAATTCCTATATTTACTAAATGGTTTCAACATTTCCTGACAGCTACAAAACCATCAAAAGACGATCCGATTTTGTTGATTTTGGATGGCCATTATAGTCAGACTAGAAACATAGACCTGCTAGACCTGGCACGCGCAAATGGTGTTGTTATAATTTCTCTGCCACCACATTCTACCCATAAGATGCACCCACTTGACAAAACATTCATAGGTCCTTTAAAAGTGTATTATAATGAAGAGATTAGATGCTTTAGCCATGAGAATCATCGAAAATGTACGGTTTATGATCTTGTTGGGTTGTTCACTAAGGCTTATTTGAAAGTTCAGACCGGTCAAATTGCCGTCAATGGTTTTAAAACGACTGGTATATAGGTATATCCTTTCGATAAATACATTTTTACCGATGCTGACTTCATAGCTGGGGAAATGGAAAAGGATTTGGAAGAGTCTGTTTCAACGGAAATAATAGCGCATTCTGTTGTGCATAGCCCCAACTTATCACGGTTATATGCAGATGGATGCACTACTACTACAAGCAAGCGGGTACCATCTTGCCTTCCTAACGCATAATTGCAGCCATTGACCATTTTACCACCATTAATAGATGAATGTGCTGCTAGTACAAGCAAAGGGCTATCACCCTCTATTCCCCATTGTCGAGTTCACGGTTTGTCAGTCTTTTCGCCATCTACAAACAATTCTAGCGCAGATGCAAGCAAAGGGGTTATAACAGCTTGGGAGATATCGCCACCACCTAAAATGAAAAGACCTGCTGCTAGCAACAGAGGAAGAAAACCACAGTATTAACCACTTCGCCATACAAACATAATTCGCAGAATAGCATCGAAAGAATTCAAAATAAAAATAAAAAAAAATTGACCCTAGCGCAAAGCCTAAACAAGTTACAAAACAGCTTAAGAAGAGCCGCGTCTCTGAAAAGGAAGAAATTATTTCATCAAGCGACACCAGACAAAGTCTGATATTAAATGATTCTGATGACAATGAAGAGTTCGGGGATATTCCGCCATCGAAAGAAGCTATGTGCGTCTTCTGCAATCAAATTTGGAATGAGGATAAAGCAATGACCAAATGGATTTCGTGCCTACAATGTGAAATGGTTTGGGCTCACGAATATATCATATTTCATATTTCATATTTCTCTGCACATCTTGCGAATAAGTTCTATCTCATTTTAAAAGTTCTTGATTTTTGGTAATTTTTAGCCAAGAAAGCGTTTCCTTACCATATTTTCCTAAAATACTTTTTTTTAAATTAACATTTTCTACAAAAATGTAAAATACGAGTACGTGTATATTTTATTCCTATGGCTTATATTGTTTTGTAATAAAAATAAAAACAAAACTATTCTTTCATTTCAAAAGTGTTCTGGTGACAAGAAATTGTAAAGCGGGTAATGTGGTATAGTGTACCACATTAAAATACATAGTATACCACAATACCCGCCAATTTTTCAATCGCCACTTTTTAGGTTATGTAACTTTTATGGCAACATCTTTTTTATTGTCTGCTCGACAAACATGTATAAATACCTATTTGAAGCCAATAATTTAGTCTTAATTCTTGGCTATATATGGTTCGATTCAGAGCAACACTTTTGCAATTATAGTCAAACTAGTAATATGTATATCACCATACCCGAAGTTCCTCTACTCTAGCCGCTATATAAAATTCGATTGCTTTCATTTCCTTTCGTTCTTAAGTTAGGTGTTTATTTTAGAGAATAAATAGGCGCCCTGTCATTGCTTGCTTTGACCAGAAAAGGTAATGTCAAGTGGAAATTTAATTCTTAAATACGGAGGGAGCATCCTTGTAGGGCGCATGCATAGGTGGGGTGAAATCTATAATGGATGGCCCATCTTCAGAAAGGCGATCGTATATCTTGCAAAAATGACCGAGGCATGTCCCAGTCGAACGCAGTGTGGAATTTCTCAAGCTTTTCTGCAACATACTAATCGGTACGTAGTAGTGTGGATTCCGGCTCTGCAGATTGACGATAGACTAAATCTTCGCACTAAGGCAAATCCTAGAAAAGGTCAACAAATATCAAATCGAAACTCACCACATATTCATAAACTTTAAATCCGCATGTGTAAACATTCATCGTTTTGAGTTCTATATTGCGAAGACTGAATTCAGAATCCCTTCAAAATTGATTTAGCTCCATCGTGTAATGCTGCAAAATACACGGTGCTCTGTGGAGTATGGAAACACCTCATCTGATTTCAAATTTCGACAAGCAGGAACAGATAGCACGCATTCCATTTGCTGGAATTCACAGATGGTATTGACATCTTCGAGAGGTCTTCGAGTGCCATTATAGAGACATTTACGACAGTAGAAGACCAGGTGAAACAAATTGGTTCGCAAAATAAAAAAATGTCTGTCCGAAATGTAGGACAGAGCATTTGTGTTGATAGGTATAACTTTGAAGTGGTGGTAGCTTATCTACCTTGGAGTAAATTCTACGAATGACATACGTGGATATTCGACGAAGAATATTCAATTTGGCGAAAACTTTTAACTCAACGAACAAAGCCTTTTTACAGAACGCTAACTTTATTAGTGTGGGCACCTTGGCGTAAGTGGTTAGTGTGTCGAACCACTGCGCGTGAGGTTCTAAGTTCGTATCCCAAGAAAAACCAAATTTTTTCACGTTGCCACCTCTGGCGAACGTCTGACAAACATCCGAGAGTATTGTTGTCACGAAAAAGCTTCTCAAAAACGCCCTTCGGATACGGCACTAAACTATAGGTCCCTTGAGTGGTTGCGAGAAGCTAGGCCCTGGCACTTAAAGAGCTGTAGCGCCAAATATTTATTTTATTTTTATAACTTTATTAGTCCTACTATATTGCGCCGAGCGCTAGACGATAAGTAAGAAGGTGGAATAAATGTTAATCTTTTTCCAGAAACAAGTACTTCGTCGGATATTTGATAGTTAATCTGGTGCTTATAACTACATGCTTATATGTACTGTACATATGTGTTGTTCTTTGTTCATCTACTACTGAATTCTTGCTCCTTTTTTTAAGTCCCTTATTTATATACGATTATTAACTTACGCCTAAGAGTGTGACTCTTTGAATGCAACTGGATAATTATACGACGACGTAAGGTGAAAACGATCCTGAAGAAAGCATACCCTCTGAGCAGCGCCAACTGCAGAGGTATTCGTCTTCTTAACATTTCATGTAACATCCTGTCTGCCGCATTATGAGAACGCCTAAAGCCAATCGTCAAAAACCCGATAGGTCCTTATCAGTTTCAGGCCGCGAAAGTCCACCATTGACCAAACATTTGTACTACGGCAGATCTTGGAAAAAACCCACGACTACAAAATCTATACGCATCATCTCTTCATTGATTTCAAAGAAGCCTATGATGGCGTGTATAGTGAGGAGTTATAGAGAGCCGTGTCTAGTCTTGGCATCCCAGCCAAGCAGAATGGAGAACTCTCGTTGCTCTATCAAAGTCGGTAAAAACACCACTGAACCGTTCAATGCCAGAGAAAGTCTTAGACAAAAAGACGCACTATCATGCGATCTCTTTAACATAATACTTGAAAGAATTGTACAAAACTTACAAGCCAAGAGGTTCACTCTTTTACAAGTCTGTCAGCGGGCCATCAGTCGGGCGCTTGAGAGCAGTAAAACTGAGGCAGAAAAAGCGGTTAATGAAAGCAGAACCAAATATATGCTATCAACATCTGTGACTTGGACAGAACGTCATAATAGACATACAATTTTAAGATATTAACGGAATTTGTCTACCTAGGCTCAATTTTTTATTTTTTTTTATTTTTTATTTTTTTCCGAGGGTTGGTGAAAAATCTTCCATAGACACTATGAGAATAGCAAGCGCGTGCTCATAGTAGTGTCAGATTCTTACTGACTAAAAAACCACCACCCTTCGATATAAATTTGTTAGATATCGCAACTAAGTATTAACTTATCAAGCAATTTTTCTTTCACGAAATAAAAACGTTTGGCAGGTTACTTTCCACTGAAAGATCCTGCATGTTCCGCAATCTAAACGCGGTTTATCATTATCTCGCCAAGTCGAAGGGTTTCGTCCTTTGTAGTCGGCGCAATAAATTGCTCTCATCCAATATTTGTAGGACTGTATTATTGACATGTCCGATTAGTCGGTTTCTATGCTTTCTCGCGAAGTTTCTAGTTTCAGCTTCGATTGTCGGAATTCCGAGATCCCTGTGGATATCGTCGTTTCTAATATACCACGGTGCTTGGACAATCTCTCTTAGCACTTTATTTTGAAAAGTTTGTAAAATATTTGCATTTGTTTTCTTGGTACAACCCCAAAGTTGTATACCGTACGTCCACACCGGCTTTAGCACTTTCTTGTATAAAAGCAGTTTGTTCTCAGTACTGAGCTGGGAATGCTTTCCGAGTAACCAGTACATTTCGCTATATTTGATTTCGAGTTCTTTACGTTTCATTTTCACGTGCGAATTCCATTTCAGCCTTGTGTCGAGTATCATTCCCAGGTATTTGGCCTCGTTTGCAAAAGGTATTCGGGCCGAGTTTAGGAAAATTGCCAAGTTATTAGTTTTCTTGTAAGTGAAATTCACGTGAACAGATTTAGATTCGTTGAGGGCAATCCGCCAGTCCCTCGTTCATTCATTTACTTTATTTAGCGCGTTTTGCAGTTTTTCAGTCGTTTCTTCGATTGTTTTACTACTGCTAGGATAGCGGTGTCATCGGCAAACGTAGCTAGGATAGTGCCATCTTCGTTCGGTATGTCTCGAGTATATAACAGATAGAGAAGCGGCCCAAGAACGCTTTCTTGTGGTACGCCGGCCGAAATTTCTTTGAGCTGCGAATATTCGTTTCCATGTCTAACACGGAAGAGTCTATTCCCCAGATATGATACTAGAATATCGTATAAGCACACAGGGAGAACTTGTCGTAGTTTGGATTTCAAGCCATCATGCCACACCTTATTAAAGGCCTGCGAGACGTCAAGAAATACGCTTGAGCAAATCTTTTTTTTTCAAATGCTTTCTCGATTACGTCAGTAATTCTATGCACCTGGTCAATCGTCGAATGCTTACTTCTGAACCCAAACTGGTGGTCAGGGATAAGATTATTTTCTTCTATAACCGGTTGGAGACGCCTTAATAATATCCTCTCGAAAATTTTCGATATGATTGGAAGAAGCGAAATTGGTCTATACGATTTTACCTCATTTGGCGGTTTTCCTGGTTTTAAGACCATTATTACTTCCGCAACTTTCCATTGGCTCGGAACGTGTTTTAATCTGATCGCAGCATTTACAATATAGAGAAGCTTAATCAAAGCTTTTCTAGGTAAAACTTTGAGAATTTCTCCGGTAATCAAATCATAACCAGGAGATTTCTTAGGTTTTAGATTCTCGATCTCATGTGTGAGTTCCCTTAGCGTTGCACTTGTGAGTGTTAAATTGCCAGATGGTAAATCCGGCCTATTGACGTTATCGTAAATCACTTGACTATCGTACGGTTTAAAGGTTTCTTCCAAGTGGGCCGCAAAGACGCCCGCTTTTTCTTTATCTGCCCTTGTCCATTCATTTTGATTCAATTTAATTGGCGGCGCGGGGACTTTGGGCCTTTTGGTGCCTTTTATGGCTTTCCAAAGTGAATAATTGGAATCTTTTTTCGCTGTTAAACTTTCAAGGTAAGAGCCTATTGCACGATTCTTAAAATCCTTAATAGTTTTCTTCAACGAATTGCACAGACGATTCAAGTGTGTTTTATGCTGCGGAGCACGACTCTGTTGCCATTTTTTACGCGCTTTTCGTTTTTCCTTGACCAATTACTTTATTTCCGGAGGATATCGTAAGCCGTAGTTGTCCGGCGTTTTCCTTGGAATGGGAGTATTATTCCAAGAGGCGAGCTGTACGATCTCGACGAAGCGATCAACTTCAACCTCAAGTTCATAGGGTGTCGTAAGTGGAACGCTCAGTTCAACATTATTTTCAATCTCGTTCCTAAAACCTTCCCAGTTAGTTGTTCTACCAGTTAATCTCGCTGGCTCTAGGTTATAGACTAGTTTTTCGCTCAATGTCAAAATAACCTAGGCTCCATGGTGAACTCCGCACATATCCTTAGTGAGGAGATCATGCTAGGAACTACTCTTGCCAATTGCTGTTTTAATGCATTAAGAAGGCAATTGAGTAACAAAGACGGTAATCATCCTAATCTCGCGGCAGATGGCGCAAACAAGTGGATGGGGATCTCAACCAACTTGGCGTACACAACTGGAGGCAGCTGGCTCGTATCCGGGTTGGCTGGAGAAGTTTGTTGGTTGAGGCCCAGGTGCACCCCGGACTGTAGCGCCACATAAGTAAGTAAGTTGAAAATAATGAGAAGATATGGAATAGGGATACATTTTTATCACATCCGAGATAAAAGGGAAACAGAACCTTCTTTGCCATCAGTAAATTAATGAGATCAATAGAATTCTCAAATTCACACACTACAAACTATTGGGTTGGCCAATAAATTCCCTCTGTTTATCGTTAGTTTTCCCATTAACTTTAAATTACGCCGTTTGTAAAAGTTGCTTCGAGCTTGCAGTTTTTTTTTCTTTAAATACACATCGCAGTGCATACATATGTGAAAGAAAGTTCATAGCGATCGGTTGTGTTTTACGCATTTGGTAAACTTTTAAAAATGGAGGCAAATAAGGAGTATTTTCGGCATATTATATCGGAAAGAAAAAAACGCTGCACAAACATATAAGAAGATTTGCGCTGTGTACGGGAATAACTCTGTAAGTTGTGTCGTGATGGTGATTTCACATGTTCTGACTTGCCCCGTTCTAGACGACCTGTTGAGATTGCTGGGGACCAAATTAAAGCTCTAGTTGAAAATAATGCACGCTACACAATCAGGCACATAGCTGATATATTGTATATATCGAAATCAAGCGTAGAAAATCACTTCTGTAAACTGCAATACGTAAATCGATACGATATTTGGCTGCCGCACAATTTGAGTGAACAAAATTTATTTGATCGTGTCTCCATCAGCGATTCCCTGCAGAAACGCAACGTAAGTGAACCATTTTTTAAACGGATGATAATGGGCGATGAAATGTAGATACTTTACAATAACGCGGAACGGAAAATATCATGCAGCGAAAGAGGTGAGCCACCTTTAGCCATTCCAAAAGCTGGTCTTCACCCTAAGAAGGTTATGCTCTTTTTTTGGTAGGATTGGAAGGGAATTGTGTATTATGAGCTTCTTCCTCATAACCAAACCATCGATTCCGATATATACTGGTCTCAATTGGATAAACTGAAGGATGCAATCACCGAAAAGCGACAGGAACTGGCTAAACGGAAGGGCGTCGTGTTCCATCAAGACAACGCTAGACCGCATGTCTTTTTGCAGACTCGGCAGAAGTTGGTGCAGTTTGGATGGGATGTTTTACCTCACCCGCCGTATTCACCTGATCTTGCACCTTCTGATTACCATTTATTCCGGTCCCTGCAGAACTCACTTAATGGACAAAATTTCGTCCCGCTGGAAGCTTGTAAAATCCACTTGGACCAATTCTTCGCCATTAAAAATCAAATGTTCTACGAAAGAGGCATTATGAAATTGCCCGAAAGATGGCATAAAGTGGTAGAAAATAATGGTGCATATATAACTGATTAAAGTTTTTCCTAACAATAAATATTTAATCTTTCATTCCGCCTTAAAAACAGAGTGAACTTATTGGCCAACCCAATACATGTACGACCTGTGGTTAACCTTCGAATAAGTATACTCCGACGTATACATGGTGCCTTAGAAGTTGAACAAGGTGTCAATACAGCGAGAATACGTTACAACAATCACGCGCTATGTACTGAACCAGATATGTATTGTTAATTCGTCAAGAAAACCGAGTACCCAGTTGACCCATGAATGGATACCCTGAAGAACACAGAACTCAGGGCGGCCAACAATAGAGATGGCTAAGCAACGTGAACAGGAACGTCCGTACTCTAGGGATAGTTAGACCGAACAAGATAAAGACGGAATTCGGATGTCGCCAAGGTTTATAGCGGACTGTAGTGCGAGAAAGAAGAAATTTTTAGTTATATAGTAATTATACTCCAGGTGGTATTAGGTTTTATCACACAATCTATGGCTGTCGCTCGAGCTTTTGAAGACAGGACATTTCTTTGGATTCGCTTATGTTTCATAGAACTTTGATTGAGTACATTTTGATTGCTCTAGATATTGTGTGGCTGCAATATTCAAATTTCGTAGTGAAAAAATGTATTGGTTATGGTTGGTACTTGAACCGACATACGTTACCACCGACATACGTTACCACCGACATACTCAAGCACAAGATGCCTTTTGGGGCTTTACAAATTATACATTAAAAATGGTCACTGATGTCACTTTCAAACTCAACATATCAAAAACCGGTATATGGTATTTTTAAAGATTATTTTACGCATAGGGGGCAGTTCTTTGGACACAGGTACGCGTACATATGATACATGATTGCACGACGTAAGTTAGAAAGGGCATACTGAGAGAGAAAGTTTGGTGTAGTGTTTTGAGCCTCAGGTTATATTAAGTTTCACTTCCTCGTGCGAACCCCACAGGCGGATCAGTAGAAATGCGGTTATGAACCCTTATTTTCGAATCATAACCTCGCTGATAAAAGGAAGAAGAAGTTATATTAAGTTTCACTGAGGAAAATTTGTTTGTTGCTTTGCCGTTGCTTTGTGATTCACATAATTTTTCTCTCGCCCACCTGATGTCATTCACATCACCTTATTGCCAGTGTTATGCCTTTCTAGTGGAGTTGACAATAGAAATTATTCGAAATAAATAATTGTTTCTTGACTTCAGGATTTGAACTGTGAGCTGCAGTGTCTCGGGGCGCTGGCTCAGAGTTATGGGTTCGTCTTTACCGAGAGGAGTTTATAAAAAGGCGTTACAGTTGATAACCGTCGCTATGTAGAATGACCACGCTGCCTATAGGCATACTTATGTATTTGCAATCAAAAAGGGTACGGGGCGAATACGTAACATTTTTAAAATATAAATTGCAGATAAATCTACCTGTGTATCCTTTCTCCGTCCTTTTGAGAATCATGAGCTCTTATTTTGTATGTTTAGATTTTTCCTATAATACCCTCGACTGGCTCTACAAGTAAAATATGAGAACATATAATGTTCTCTTCGTTTCACTTAGATTTCTTGTGACTCACTTTCCCAGAAATTTTGATGAGTACTGGTATGCATACTATATGTATGTGGTGGACAGTAAAGTGAGTAAACCGATTAGGTCAGTACAATTTTATCACGGTGCCTACTGAGTAATTATTTTTATAATAAGCTAATAATGACCGTACACTGGATTTGAGTACACTAGTCGAGCCAAGTTCATCAAATCTTAATGACTACGTGGTCCCCTAGATGTGACTGACACAGGGTCAGTGTGATGGAATACAAGTCTCAAAACTCCCAATTAGTAGTCCATAGAAGGGGTGTTCACCGAAAGCTAAAAATACCGACATAATATGTTCGCCCTTTTTTCAAAGAAAAAAGAAAAGAAGATATGTGCACCAATCCCCTAGGATTGCAAGTGTTATTAAAATTTTCCATGTATCATATTTTTAATTACAAACCACACAAAATTTCTCCAACCAAAAAAAAAAAATATACATATACATAATAATTTGTACGCAAAATGTCATTTCAATTATCCGCATCATGAAAATGGTACCATTTATTCAGTCATTAGATGCAAGGGGCAATAACCAACAACAAAAGCCAAACTATTGTGACATTGCCATGAGGACAACTGTCCAAGGCAATATTCGTCCACACGTGGAAGTAATTGTATCCATGTCGGCTACACACCCACACTCGGTGTTCACCTACACTTGTCCCTTTCTACCAGTCGAATAGGAAAATTTTCGCGAAAGGATGATGTCGTCCTGGGTAAGGGGAGTGTATGCTCACATTACAGCCATGTCTCAAAGGAACGACATGTTATTGTGTATTTGTCATTAAATAAAATGCAGGCTAGATACGACAAAAAAAAAAGAAGACATTTCGCAAGGATCGCGTGTCTGCAAATGTCCACAAATTGTCGAACTCGAATTGTAATTCCTTGGGAATAAATTACTATGATGGCAAATGTCTTCGGGAATGTGTATGCTAAGCTTGGGTGCATTTACATGCATGACATACTTAAGAACATTGTCTGCCAACGAATAGTATTCTCCTGTTCGGTGTTTCATGCACGTTTTTCACAGGATGTATGTGCAAAATGTGGTCTTTACCATCAGAGGACAGGTGTCAGGTTCACGTATTCATAAATGGATTTATTATCCATTAACGAACAAAGAAAATTGATAATAGAAATTAGAAAAGATTCGCTAGACAAATTAAAAGCATAGGAAGTGTATAAGTCTGAGGATTTTTGAAGTTCATAAAAGTTCGAATTTGTACTTCGAAATTCAAGAAGGGGTCGAGTCAGTTGCCTTTCAAGACAAAATAAGGTCGACGAGGTCGAATCAGGGGTACAGTTTTATCGTATGTTTCCTACTAAGATGCCGCTATAGTCCGGGTTGGACTTAGGCTTCAGTCAACAAACCCTTCTAGCCAGACGGCTAGGTCGTTAGCCAGCTATTCTCAGTTGCGCGCACCAAGTTAGTTGTAGTTCCATTTGGTCGCGTCACATAAGGCTATCTTCTAGTGGAGTTGTAGACTTTCTCAACTAGTGTGTTGGTGTTCATGCACTCTATATGTTCAAACCATCTAAGTCGGTGTATGCGTACTCTTCTCTCTTCAATTGCCTTCTTAGCCCAAAGAAATGGCGATTGGTAAGATTGATTCTTTGTTTGACATCCACGCTGGCTGGTGTCAGTGCTCGCATTTTTGGCGGAGCTTATGTAGACAAGTTGCAGCTGCCTATCGCGACATTATGTCGATGGTGATTGCACTTTTTTGCTGACAGCATGAACTTTGTTTTGCCCTCGTTCAGCGTTTAACCCATTTTTGCCGCTTCTGCTTAAGTATTCACGAAAGCACTGCTGATGCTTTCTTCTCCCGATTATGTCGATGTCATCCGCGTAAGTGAGTAATCGTATAAACTTTTGAAAGACGTCTGGTGAGTTACGCATAAAATCTTCAAGTACGATGTTGAAAAAGTCACATAATAGCGCATTGCTTTGTCTTAACCTTTTTTTAACATTGAAGGTATCGGTAATATTATTAACGACCTGAATAGAGCAGCGTGAGTTTGCCACTGTCATCTTGCATCGGAGGACACACTTAGCAGGCTTGACGATTCTACCACTAGGTGTCCTTTTTCATCCCTGTAGACCTCTGCACTGCCCTTAAAGCTATGGCATGTTCCTTCTATCTTTACATACAATTTTCGATCACCATTCCTGCATTTGAGTTTTTCTATTTTCTCATTCGAAGGCCTCTCGTGCTCATTCTTGTTCCCTTTGAGAAGTCGATGCACTTCTATCCTCCTCTGCTCGTAGAGCTCAGGAGTAGCTCTGGTCCTTTTGTGCATCCTTCGCTTTATATGCTTCTGGTTTAGTTGCATTAGCTTATGAGCATCACTTTTCAAACCAGGAGTTTCTTTGTGGTGGAAAAGTGAAACCCAGAACATCAGAACCGACATCGACCTTGTTGGCAGCTTTGCCACTGGATATCTGCACTTGCTGCTGGCAGTATAGGACATTTTGGAGATTGAGGTTAGTCGATCGACAAAGACTTTGGCGGTTTCCTTCGATTGCAGCCGCTCAACGTCAAGCTTCTTCATGCTATTTCTGCTTGTTCCGCAATGGACTGAATTGGTCTGAATATACTCGTACATTAGCTTCATGATCATTAGGCCGCTACGTTCCCTTTTTGATTCTGAGACGAGGGAATCGCATAATATAACTTTCGATCAGCGTAGAGTCGATTAGCATGAGTCCAGTGCCGGATGTCTTGTCGTTTAGGCTTTGCTTTCTGAATGTACCACCAAGGTTAGGTTTAGGTAAAGGTGGCTGTCCTGGCAGGTTCAGGACATACTTAGACCGCTTGGGTCCATTGTGATACCACATAAAGTAGGGATCGGTGGAGTCACCGGTTACCAGGGGAACCTTAACCTTTCTCATGAGGATGTTGGCTGAGAATGCTATGTCTGAAATGGTTAGAGAGGGTGACTGACTCAGTCAATCCTAAAGTCAAAGTGTACCGAGAAGGTATATTGTACAACAAGTATTGATTCAATCGAACCCCCTATATTGTTGTGTAAGTTATATAACCGTGTAGGTGTAGAGGTGCATAAGCGTAGTAGAGTGACTGATTCAATCTAACTCCACTGTTATTCATGGTGTTAAATAGGTGTGGGTGACTGATTCAGGCTTCTTTCTCAGTGTGACTAGCGCTGGGCTTGTGCCGAGGAGGTGGAGACTATTCTCCTCCTCCTCTTCATCTCTGCAGCTTCTACAGAAATCGTTTGCTGGGACACCCATTCTAGTGGCGTGTTTACCTTACTTACTTACTTATGTCCTGTATCCCCTTGTGGGTCCTAGGGCCTCTACTACGCCTACGCGCCATCGTGTACGGTTTCTGGCAATGTGTCTGAGTTCTCCCCAATTTTTCCCTAACTGCCGTGCCTCCTTCTCGACTGTTCTGCGCCATGTTTTCCGCGGACCGCCAGGTCTTCTGCCATCCTGAGTTAGAGGGTTCCATTGCATAGCATGGTTCGCTATGGAGCTGTCACCCTTTCGGAACGTGTGACCAATCCACTGCCACTTCCGCCGTTGGATAGTTGTGCCTATTGGTTCCTGACCCGTTCTCTCGTAAAGGTGTTCGTTAGAGATACGATTGGGCCAGAAAACCCTTAAGATATTGCGCAGACACCTATTAACGAACGTTTGCAGCTTTCTGGTGATAGTAGTGGTCACTCTCCACGTGCTGTAACCATATAGCAGCACGGATTCTACGCTGGAGCGGAACAGTCTTATTTTGGTGCTCAAACTGATTGCATTGCTTCGCCATATTTTGGACAACATCCCGAACGCGGACTTTGCTTTGGCGATCCTGTTGGCTATATCCAGTTCGGTTCCACCATCGGTCGAGACATCCTCTACAATCCTCTACTCTCTCTACCGGTTGTCCAGCAATGCATATTTGAGCCGATGCGTTAGTTCCAAGGCTGATGATCTTAGTTTTTGTCGTATTAATTCTCAGCCCGACGACACCTGCCTCCCTCTCCACATCTGCTGTCATTTGGTGGAGGTCCATAATTCTGTAGGAGGGTAAGCATACATCGTCAGCGTAGTCAAGATGTTTCAGTTGAGATGTAAGAGTCCATCGAATTCCTCCGTTTCCCGTCGACAAAGCTGCATGAAGCACATCGCTAATCACCAATAGGAATAATATTGGTGAAAGGATACAGCCTTGTCTTACCCCACCTTGGATCTCAAATTCCTCAGACAACCTTCCCCTGTGCAGAACGTGACATTTGGACCCTTCATATGTAGCTTTGATAATAGCAATTAGTTTATTGGAAATACCTCTCCTGCGTAAGGCACGCCAAATAAACTCCCTGTTGACACTATCGAACGCCTTCTCAAAATCGATGAACAGCAGGTGCAGTGGCGATCGATATTCAACACACTGTTCGATGATAATCCGCAGGGTGTTGATGTGGTCGGCACAGGAGGATCCAGAGCGGAAACCTGCTTGTTCGGCATTTAGTGTGTCTTCTAGATGTTGTTTGATTCGCTCAAGGATGATTTTAGCTATTATCTTAGCTACAGCAGGCAGCACGCAGATACCCCTCCAGTTTCCGCACTCAATTAAATTTCCTTTCTTAGGAAGCTTGACGATCATTCCCTTTTTCCACTCGTTAGGAAAGCTCTCAGCTTCCCAAGCTCTATCTATAAGTGGAAGCAGAAGCTCAGCCGATGTTGTTGGCGCTGCTCGTAAGAGCTCTGCTGGAATACCGTCAAGTCCTACCGCCTTGTTGGTTTTGAGTGCCTTGATCGCGGTAATGATCTCATCTTTACTGGGAGTCGTGGTGCGTATTCGGGAGCTTCTCACCTCGGGCATCTCAGTCTGATTTGGGAGCATATCGCTAGCGAATACACGGTTCAAAACCGTAGCAAAATGCTCTTTCCATCTCTTGAGCTGGTCCTCATCCGAAATGAGCAAGGAGCCGTCTAGGCTTGTCACTGGGTATTGGCTGGAGCTGCGACCACCTGTCAGCTCTTTTGTGATTCTGTAGACAGTCCTGCTGTCGCACCTCCGTGCTGCTCCTTCTGCTTCTGTAGCCAGCGCGTTGATGTAGTTGCGCTTTTCACGTCGTACGCTACGCTGAACTTCTCTCATCTTCATGCGATATAGGGACTCTAGCTCGCTTCTCCCTGCTGCTGGGGTAGCTGCAACGCGAGCTTTTAGCTGTTTTCGTTCGTCAATCCGTCTCCAGGTATCCTCGGAAAGCCACGCCCTATGTCTTCCCTGCGATCGACCGACAATTCTTTCAGCACCAGATGTAAAAACATTTTTCACAGCACACCAATGGTCTTGGATGGTTGCGGGCATTGTGCTGCTGATTGCTTCCACACCTTGCGAAAAGTGCTCCCTTAATTGTTGGCGCACTGAGGGATCACTAAGTCTATCGATGTTGAACCTGGGCATTCTTGTGTTGTCGTGGGATCTTCGAACTGCAGCAGTGCGTAGTTGGAGAGTAGGTATCATAAGATGGTGATCACGTACTATCCCCACATCTGCCCCTCGTCTGTTTCGGACGTCCAGGAGACTTCTTCTAAAGCGGCGGCTGATAGCAAAATGGTCAATTTGGTTGGAGGTTGCTTGCCTGTCATTCGAAACCCAGCTGACTTTGTGGCGGGTTTTGTGCTCAAACATGGTGCCACCTATCACAAGGCGGTTGGCATTGCAGAAATCCACAAACCTTTCGCCGTTGTCATTGCGGTTGCCTAGTCCATGCTTCCCGATTACATGTTTGAGCCCTTCGTTGTCGTTGCCTACCTTGGCATTCAAATCCCCCATCACTATGACAATGTCTCCATTTGGTGTTGTGTTGAAGACGGCGCTTAAGAGATTGTAGAAGCTCTCCTTTTCGTCCTCAGACGAACTATTCGTTGGGGCGTAACACTGTATGATGGTGACGCGTCGTACTCTAATCCGGAATCTGGCCGTCAAAATCCTATCACCATGAGGCTGGCAGGAAATTAGGCCCTTGCGTGCTGTTGTTGTTAGCAGTAGTCC
Organism: Brachypalpus laphriformis; assembly: GCA_945910035.1. Lineage (NCBI taxonomy): Eukaryota > Metazoa > Arthropoda > Insecta > Diptera > Syrphidae > Brachypalpus > Brachypalpus laphriformis. The sequence goes on along the minus strand of OX246753.1, from coordinate 109,098,258 downwards.
GACTCCATATTCCCGCGGACTTCCGGATGGTCTTCCGGAATAGAGTAGTACAGTGTTACGCGTTGGAGACTGGTACTCGCCCGCTTCTAACCATCTTACTTCACTTACCCCCTAAGTGTCCAGTTTATATCGCATGATTTTTTTCCAAGTGGAGAAATCTGGCATTGTAAGGACCTTCGGTTCCCGAGTCGGGGAGCGTCTTTACATTCCAGAAACTTGTCTCTGTCCGGGTAGAATAGCCAAAAGGCGTCAACATGTGATCATTCCTTATCCGAGGCATAGTGTCGGTTTCTGTAGCGGGCAATATTCGGTAACGCAGGTTGCTGGTCCACGTTACCTAGCCTAGAATCAAGGCCCTAGACAACCCGCACTTACAATTTTACCCTACACGTATAAGGCTTTATACGTATAGTTACCACCACTAGGAGGTAAAGTAAGCACTTCATCACGAACTTGATTGTTGCGCTACTGGCCCAAGCCAAGTTTTGGGCAGTCAGTAGTTTCCCGACCAATCGCAATGCAGGTCCCCAATGCGTGTCTACCTAACAAGCAGTGTCCTGTGATTATTCCTACTGTGAAGCTTATGTTCCTTCTATTTAATGAAATGAGTTTTTTTTTTTCTTTGCGTCTAGTAAAGGCCAGATCTTCCTGGTCGATACGCACGTAGCTAGATTACTCCATCTATTGTTTGCAATAGCTTGCGCTTCGTTAAACGTACGGACTTTCATCAATTGTATTGGTGGTGCCGGTACCTCTCTATTGACAGCTAGAGGTAGTACGATGCCTTGTTTAGCTAGTTCATCCGCTTTACAGTTGCCTGGAATATCTCTGTGTCCCGGGACCCAACACAGAGTAATATTGCATCTGTCCGCAATCTCGTTAAGAGATTCGCGGCAATGTTTGACCAACTTAGATCTTATTGTTGCCGCTTCCAGAGCTTTAATCGGTGACTGACTGTCTATGTAAAGGACAATAGACTTACCATCTATCGGGTGCATAGAGAGTCTGCGCGCTGCTTCACGAACAGCCGATATTTCCGCTTGAAAAATGCTACAGTGGTCCGGAAGTCGGAGAGCTACGTTTAACAAAGGTGATTCGGAAAATATACCTTATCCTGTGCCCTCCGATGTTTTGGAACCATCTGTATAGATTTCGATTGCGGCGTCATTTAGAATGATACCTTCATCCCATGTGGATCTGTCAGGGATGGTGGTCTTATATTTGATATTGAAATCGATAAATGGGGATATGTAATCTGGTTCTCTCAGATTGGAGTTTTGTAAGATTTTCATGTGGCCGATTTGTGAGCTTGACCACTGGAGAGATTCTCTAAGTCTTAGCGCTGCTTTAGATGCTACCACTTTCCCAAAGATGTCAATGGGATAGATGTTAAGTAGGATTTCTAAGGCGCCTGTGGGAGTGGACCTGAGAGCCCCTGTGATGCATCTGCATGCTAATCGTTGTATTCTTTCGATAGAGTTTATGTTGCACCTTGTGTCAAATGTACTACCAAAAATGCCTTCTATTCCCCGCTTTGCATTTAAGTCGCACAGGACAATTTTAACATCATGGCTTGCGCCTTGCTTTTATGTCTGGTAGAGTGGCGCATAGAGAGACATCTTTAGCGCCGTCATTGCCCTCCTTGAACATAAGGTGCTTGCTCACATCCCGAAAACCCAGCACTTGTTGCCTTAGTTTGCCTCTACTAATAAATTGTCATCTACACAGATAGATATCGCAGTTTTTCGTAAGTTAGAAACTCAGAAACATGTTTACATATGCGTTTATGCGTTTATGTATATACATATGTCATATCATAACTATGTATTAGGCTTCAACAAGTGTGAAATAAAACTAACAGGCCTGACAAAAATCTCGTACTAACTACAGCTCTTAGGGTAGCGTCATTCACTCGCTCTCAGGAACAAGCAGCAATCTGAAGATCAAACTATGGTGTGTCGTTCTATAATCTTTTCTCCCTAACTTATCGAAAACTCCCTAACTTAGAGATGAAAGCCATAAAAACTGTTTTCCAAGCCCATACTGTGTTTTGTATTGTTATATGATTGCAAGCCCTTACAAAGCTTCTGCTGATGGAATGAAAATAAATTCGACCCCTCTGTATTAAAGGTCTTTCAATACCAAGACGAAGTCATAGTAGCCGTGATAAAAAAATATGCCTCTTTCGGGACGCCATTTAAAACCTTTTAGAAAGAATGTGATCAGCTGCTTCCTGCTTTCTCCTAGTGACAAAAGTGCTCCACTCACTCGGAGTTTTTTCGAATCCATCTCAGAAGAACTAAGCAGGAGAAGCAAATCTAGTTCTTAACGGTATGCGCAAGTGGAATGTGACTTCAACAAACTTGGAGTAAGTAATGGGGGCAACTGCGAAAGGATCGTGTTGTCTCTAGCTCTTCCTTACTTACTGAGGTGGCGCTGCAGTTCGGGGTGAACCTGGGCCTCAACCAACAAAGCTCTCCATTTAGCTCGGTCTTTAGCTAATTGCCTCCAGTTGCGCACTACATGTTGGTCGAGCTCCCCTTGAACTTGTGCGCACCACCTACGGCGAGGAGGTCCTTTACTGCGTCGTCCCTCGGGGCTAGATTCGAAGACTCTGCGGGCCGTGTCCATTCGCGGGCTCTGTGTCCATTCGCTCTACATGTCCTAGCCTAGTTTTTGACTAGGTCGATGTCGCTGTACAACTCGTATATTTCGTGATTGAATCTTCTTCTCCAAAACCAGTCAACGCAAACGGGACCGAAAATCTTCCGAAGATTTTTTCTCTTGAAGCGACCAAGGATATCTCCATCCTCTTTTAATAAAGTCCGTGTTTCAGCGCCGTAAAGCAGGACTGGGATGATCAGGGTCTTATACAGAGTCTCCTTAGTTGTTCGAGATAGAGCTATACTGTTGAATTGCCTTATAAGCCCAAAAAAACAGCGATTGGCAAGAGTTATTCTTCGCTTGATTTCTGCGCGGATCTTGTTCTTACAGTTTATAACAGAGCCAAGGTAGACAAAGTCCTTTACTACCTCGAAGTTATAGCTGCCCACTGTGACCTTTCGTCCAATTCGTCGGTGTTGGTTGTCCCTTCTTGGTGACAGCATATACTTGGTTTTGCCCTCGTTTATCGCTAAACCCATTTTGGCCGCTTCCGCCTTGATGCTTGCAAACGCACCGGTGACAGCCCGCTGAGTTCTTCCAATATTGTCAATATCGCCGGCGTATGTAAGCAGTTGTACAAACTTGTGATAAATTGTGCCTCCGGTATTGGCTTGTGAGTTCCGCACAATCCGTTCAAGTACAATATTAAAGAAGTCACATGACAGCATGTCACCTTGTCTAAAATCTTTTTTGGCATCAAAGGTCTCGGTAAGGTCATTACTGACCTTGATGGAGCAGCGAGCGTTCTCCATCATCATCATGCATAGACGAACAAGTTTGGCAGGGATGGCAAAACTAGACATGGAACTATAAAGCTCTCCAGGATTTGCCGAAGTGTGAAGATTTGAACGATGGTGGACTTTCCTGGCCTGAAACCGCACTGTTAGGGTCCAATTAGGCTGTTGATGAAAGGTTTCAGGCGTTCACACAATATCGCAGAAAAGATCTTATATGCGATGTTGAGGAGACTGATGTCTCTATAATTGGCGCAGTTGAGGGGGTCTCCTTTCTTGTGGATCGGGCAAACGATGCTGAGATTCCATTCAGGGCATACACTCGTCTGACCAAATCTTAGAGATGAGTTGGTGTATGCACTCTACGAATTCATCACTAGGTGCCTTGATAAGTTCGGCCAGTAAGCCGTCAGGTCCAGCAGCCTTGTTGAATTTCAGCTTGGATATTGCTATCCTCACTTCATTTTGGTCAAGTAGACGTCCATTCGTCCATGCTGAATGGTTCATTCTGCCTGACAGCGGGATATTGGTCTTCGTCGACGTAATACAGTCTGCAGAAGTAGTTTTTCTATATTCTCAGCACCGACTGTGATTCTACTACTAGGTTTCCACTTTCATCTCTACAGGTTTCAGTACGGGTATTACTTCTCCGACACGTTCTTTTTACCTTTTAGCAAAACATTCGTACATTGTTCCGGGAGTATAAACTCTCGATATTCTCGAACGCGCGCTTCTTGTGTTCTTTCTTCTTCTTTTGGAGAAGCCGATGTTCTTCGCGTCTCTTTTGCTCGTGGAGCTCACGAGCAGCTCACGTCTTTCGCTGCAGCGCCGCTTTGTATGCCTCTTGTTTTGCTGCATGCACTCGCCGGCATTCTTCGTCAAACCAGGGGTTTCGCGGTGGTGGGCGAGCGAGACCCAGCGCATCAATCGCGGCGTTTCTGATGGCATGTTGGCAGCGTTGCCACTGGTCTCCGGCACTTGATGCTGGTGGCATAGGGGTGATTGAGAGATTTCGGGATACGCGTTCAGCGAGGAGTCTGGCGGTCTCTTGCGATTGTAGCTTTTCGACGTTAAATTTTCTCACAGTGATTCTTTTTTGTTGCTCAGTTTGGGATATCAGCATTCGTACCTTGGCTACAACAAGGTAGTGATCCCAGTCTATGTTGGCCGCTCGGAAGGTCCGGACATCCAGAATACTGGAGGCATGCCTTGCGTCGATCGCAATATGATCAACTTGGTTGATTGTTACATGACCATTGGACCGCCATGTCTGCTCTGCTTATGAATATCGAGATGAGGAAACCATGTGCTTGTTATGGTGACATTTCGCTCTACAGCGAAATCAATTAGTCTTAGTCCGTTATCAGACGTGGTGTCGTGTAGGCTATGTTTACCGACTGCCCTACCAAAGACATCCTCCTTTCTTATTTTGGCGTTAAAATTACTCAATACCATCTCTAGCTGTAAGGTGGTTAGTTAAAGCCCAAATTCAATGCGACTCCAGCGCCAGCTGAAGTAAACTAAGTATCTGCGGATGTAATATTTGCATGATCCACCACTTGAAATACATTTATCCCCCACACGTCATCTCCCAACAATGTTTCTTCAAAGTCATGTCTTAGTTGCAATTGAAAACATCATGAGCTTATGAACGCGTATCTTCGAAAACGAATCTCATGTATGTAGAGAAATTTATTTCCGCTCATACCTCGTACAGTATATGTCTACAAAATGTTTTGTAAATCAGACCGTATTTATTAGTTTTACATTAATTGTTTCCTTTTTATTTGTTTGATGTAGATTTATGAATGTTTTCGGCAATTTAATTCACGCATATCAGTAATAAACACGATTAACATTCGAGTAAGATAAAGGCAATATTTTTGCTTTAATTAGCTTCCAATAAAGTTGTGGATCTTGTTTTATCAAGAAATCCATTCGTTATTTCGCAAATTATTACGAACGGAAATTGTTTCATCATGAAATATTTAAAATAGATAAAAAGAGATCTTTTAATTAAAAAGAAAAGAACCAATAGCAAGAGGTTATTGTGAAATATAGGAAGCATCATATTTATCCAAGTCATAGTATATTCCAAGGGAAAGGGAAACCCACCACGATATGATTAGGTTTGGGGTGTGAAACAAATCTAGTTTAGCTGTCAAGTACGGATTTTTGTAATTTTTCTTTCGACGTATTTTTGCCGAAATAAGGAGTTTATAAATTACAGAGGTTTAAGGTTGGCCAGAAGTACATTTTCCAAGGTAGTAGTTTTAAGATTGAATGCAACGCCATTACGGAGCAGAAAGCTAATGATGTCAAAATTGTACAGCCTAAAGACAAGTCTCACTCCACTGTACCTATTGCACATGATGCATTTACGGCAAAACTTGATTAGTGAAACTCAAAATGATTAACAGCTGCCATAGAAGCAATGCTTAGCCACTACATCTCACAGTGCAAGAAGCTACGTCGAGTGCCTTTAGGCTACGTCAGATACTAGGCCTCAAATTCGGTAACTTTACAAGGCATCTGAAGATCCTGAAATACATTCAAAGCGAGCCAATTTTCAAGATCTCAGATACCATGCTCATGGGATGGAACGAAGGTTTTGTAACATTATCAAATTCTAGTTCACATGAGTGATGATGGAGGTGATGGAGTGGCAGAATGATTTTGAAAGAAAGCTAGATCGACAGAGGGAGAAATTAACCTGTCCCAATTTTAGCGAGCGCTGCTACAGTCGTCATTAGCCACCCCTGCAACAACCACCGGAAGCACATACAAAACTTTTACGACCAGGGATGAGTTTTGTTTTGGCAAAAGATGACAGCAGACATTAGAGATGCGCAGATTTCAAGCCCAAAAAATGGTACTCCATTTTATTTATTTTGTTAAAAGCAAATTTAGTTAAATTCAATTTCAGTAAAATAAAACATGTTCACAAGCCTTCTCGGGAACTAGAAAAATTCTGGTTTTTCGTCTCCATTATCCGCGGCAAGCTTGGGAATTATATAAACGTTTTTTGTGTTCCCTTGGAAACATGCCTCTTCAAAGGTATTTTTCTAATAAATTGGAGAACAAACTCATTCATCATCATATGTATGTAGATGTCGAACTCTGGCAATGCACAATTACTACATGGGGAAAAAAAAAAAAGAATTAATTTGACTTTGCTTTCCATTCAATGTGCCAAAAATTGTGACTGTATTGAATGCATTAATCCAAAATCTAATTAGAGAATTCTTATTTTAGAGATAAGTCATGACATTTCGAAAATGTATTTCTATCTGAATATAATATAATCACAGATATCTTCTACGAGCATGTGCAATAGTGTACCATGCAATGTATGAAAGAACTTTCCTATGATAGGCACTTCTGAAGGATATCCATCAACTCAATGGCCCTTCTTGCTTCGTACTACAAATTTCATAGATGAACTATATAAACAAACGAGTGCGCACCGATAGACGCGTACAAATTGACTTCAGCATGTCTATGTCTAATGAGCTTCAAAAAGCATACCGGATAAGATCTAATTATATACGTCCTTTTGAAAAAAAAATACATACATATTCCCACGGTAAGTGCGATTGATGACATGAATTCAAAACAAACTACTTCCACTAATCATATCCTAAGCGTGTATACATAGGTATCTTTCGGTCTATAAATACCATGTATAGCTAATTAGATGGAATTCTTGACCCACAGAGAATAATAATGTAGATCACTACGTCAGAGGGATTTTTGCGTGTTTCCTTTTCAAATTTAGTTGTTTTCTTTTGATTTCATGAGTGCGCGGCAATTTTTAATTACCGCAGAACAAAATAATATAAATAAAAAAGCTTTCATGTTATGTATCTGCCCTTGAATGGTAAGAACTACGCATCGACGCATACTTTCCGGATGACGGAATTCGGTCAATCGAAATTTTCACTCAAAACATTTACCACGACGCTGTCGAGATGTAGGAAAATATCTACAATTCACTTTTTCGGTGACAAACAAATTGCATGATGGTTGAGTGAGTTCGCTCGCACTTTTGATAGAATTGCGACGTGGAGGCTTGTTTTCGGCTATTCTGATCGGCCGGCGCAGAGTATTTTTCAAATATATTTTATGGAAGAAATTTAAGTGAAATTGATAAAAGCTTCAACATGCGAGAGATTAAGATACAAGTATACGTATGGTGTGTGGAAGAGATTTGTTTGTAATTTATTATTATTTTGTTAAGTGTTGTTATTTTGACATATTTTTGTGTCGACGCTGGTATGCAGAGAACAAATGGGAATTCATATGTATGTTGTCTTGTTGACTGTTTTGTACGCAGCTAAATTCATTATTGGTGACAATTTGTCGAATAAGAAGCGATACACTGTTCTTTCACTTTTCATGACACGCAGATAAATTTGCTTCTTTCTTGAAGAGAAAGTCACTCACTATCCAAAACTTGTTTTCAACAAATAGCGTAATAAACAAGTTTGTGATCTAAATTTGACCTTTCAACGATCGAATATTGACGGGCAAATTTAGAGCACGTGTAGGAAACGACAAGGCTGCTGGACCTGACGGCTTACCGGCCGAACTTTTCAAGGCAGCTGGGGATGAATTGGTAGAGTGCATACACCAACTCATCTCTAAGATTTGGTCAGACAAGTGTATGCCTGACGAATGGAACCTCAGCATCGTTTGCCCGATCCACAAGAAAGGAGACGCCCTCAACTGCGCCAATTATAGAGGTATCAGTCTCCTCAACATCGCATACAAGATCTTTTCTGCGATATTGTGTGAACGCCTGAAACCTTTTATGAACAGCCTGATTGGACCCTATCAGTGCGGTTTCAGGTCAGGAAAGTCCACCATCGATCAAATCTTCACACTTCGGCGGATCCTGGAGAAAACCCAAGAATTCCAAATCGATACTCACCACCTCTTTATCGATTTCAAGGCCGCCTATGACAGCATCTATAGAAAAGAGCTTTATAGCGCCATGTCTAGTTTTGACATCCCTGCCAAACTTGTCCGTCTGTGCAGGCTGACGATGGAGAACGCTCGCTGCTCCATCAAGGTCGGTAATGACCTCACTGAGACCTTTGATGTCAAAAAAGGTTTTAGACAAGGTGACGCGCTGTCATGTGACTTCTTTAACATTGTTCTTGAACGGATTGTGCGGAACTCACAAGCCAACACCGGAGGCACAATCTATTACAAGTCTGTACAATTGCTTGTATACGCCGACGATATAGACATTATCGGAAGAACTCAGCGGGCTGTCGCCGGTGCGTTTGCATGCATTGAGGCGGAAACGGCCAAAATGGGTGTAGCGATAAATGAGGGCAAAACCAAGTATATATATGTATATGCTGTCAACAAGAAGGGACAGCCAACACCGACGAATTGGACAAAACGTCACCGTGGGCAGCTATAACTTCGAGGTAGTAAGGGACTTTGTCTACCTTACAAATACAAATACAAATATTTGGCGCAACAGCTCTTTAAAGTGCCAGGGCCTAGCTTCTCGCAACCACTCATGTTGTGTGCGTTATATTTTTCACACGAATGGAAGGGACCTACAGTTTAATGTGGACTCCGAACGGCGATTTCAGAAGCTTTTTCGTGACAACAATACTCTCGGATGTTTGTCAGATGCTCGCGAGAGGTGGGACCGTGAAAAAACTTGTTGGTGTTTTCTGGGATTCGAACTTGGAACCTCATGCGTAGTGATCCGACACACTAACCACTTACGCCACGGCGCCCTGTCTACCTTGGCTCTGCTATAAACTCTGAGAACAACATCATCGCAGAAATCAAGCGAAGAATAACTCTTGCCAATCGCTGTTTTTTTGGGGCTTATAAGGCAATTTAACAGTAAAGCCTTATCTCGAGCTACTAAGGAGACTCTGTATAAGACCCTGATCATCCCAGTCCTGCTTTACGGCGCTGAAACATGGACTTTATTAAAAGAGGATGAAGATATCCTTGGTCGCTTCGAGAGAAAAATTCTTCGTAAGATTTTCGGTCCCGTTTGCGTTGACTGGTTTTGGAGGAGAAGATTCAATCACGAACTATACGAGCTGTACAGCGACATCGACCTAGTCAAAAAACTGCGTATTGGACGTCTGAGATGGCTAGAACATGTAGAGCGAATGGACACCAGCGCTTCGGCCCGCAGAGTCTTCGAATCTAATCCCGAGGGACGACGCAGTAGAGGAAATCATCGCCGTAGGTGGCGCGCACAAGTTCAAAGGGACCTCCACCAACATGGAGTGCGCAACTGGATGCAATTAGCAAAAGACCGAGCTAAATAGAGAGGCTTGTCGGTTGAGGCCCAGGTTTACCCCGAACTGTAGCACCACCTAAGTAAGTAAGTAAGTAGCAAACGTTACCAATATGTAGTACTCTGACGGAACCAGCACCCAGTGACACAAATTTAGACAAAAAAAAAATTCTCCTAGAGTAATGAAAATCCGTACACTAGCTGCAGTACCCGGCCTTACACGGATGTATGCTTTAATGCTTAGCATCTCGAAAAAAAATACTGTTAATCAGAAGACAAACATAACAAAAATCGCCCAGTTATCTTAACGCCACCCCCGGAGTTTTTCTCAAACATATCGTCTGAGTTTCAAACCCCTACACCAGTCTTTCTATCCCTATCCTTTCCAACTCCCACACTATGCAAAAAATATTTAAATGGTATTCATAATCCCTTGAGTGGGCGCTGTGGCGCCGGTGGTTAGTGTGCCGGACCACTCGGCGTGAAGTTCCATGTTCAAGTCCCAGAAAACACCAACAAGTTTTTCCACAGTCACACCTCTCGCAAACGTTTGACAAACATCCGAGAGTGTTGTTGTCCCTTCGAATACGATACAAAACTGTAGGTCCCTTCTATTCGTGCGAAAAATATAACGCACGCAACACGAGGTGGTTGCGAGAAGCTGGGCCTAGGCACTTAATGAGCTGTTGCGTCAAATATGCGTACGAGTATATCTATCATTTGGTAACTATCTCCATTGATTTTTAACAACTTTGAAGCCCTGTTACCCCTAAAGCGGCCGGCCCTGGTCCGCCAGAATTTCACATCTGTGATCTATCCCACCACGATAACCAAAAAATAAGCAAAATTTTGTTGACAAAGTAATCATAAAAAAAATTTCACCAGCTCTTAGTCTATTATTGTTCGACCTCCATTCAAATAAACAACCGACTTCCGAAAAATGATATCGCATCGTAGACTACACTAACAAGTATCACTGATAAGACGGCTACTTTGGACGATGCGATCACTTCGGATGACTACATTGAAATTTTCATTATTCTTTATGAAGGTGAAAACCTCATAAGACGCTATGGTAGATATGGAAGTTCTCTTGGCTTATACATCGACAAATGATGTTTGTTTCTTTCTATTGACTTTTGAATAAATTCCTTCGGTGTTCATCCATAAGCTCGTGTGGCTTAAATCATCACAGTCTGTGAATGCTTTTGTGTACGAGTTCTTCTTCTTCCTTTTATCAGCGAGGCTATGATCCGAAAACAAGGGATCACAACCTTCCCACTTCACCGCATTTCTATTAATCCACCTGTGGGGTTCGTGTACGAGTACATTCAGACCAAGTTCCATCTCGAAGTTGATGTGTACATATGTATAGGTACATATCTGCAATCTTTGATTATGTCGTATTGCATTCTTTTTAATTACTTCTGTCACTGGCTCAATCTGCAAGTCTCGATGTAAGTCTTTGTTTCGCACACACCAAGAGCCATTTACTATTCCGCGAAAGAGTTTATTTGGAAATTTAAATTCGCCCATAATAATATAGGATAATATTTAATTTTAGTGTGAACAAATTTCTCAGCAGAAGCGGTAACGCCACCGATTGCCACGCTAATGGGTCATGGTTCAAATCCTGAAGTCGGGAAATATTTATTTGTTTCTCATGAAATAATACTAATGAAGGCATAATACTGGTAGTAGGTTGCTTATATGGCTACAAGAATGTTTCGAACTGTTTGTTGATTGATGTGAATGACATCAGATGGATGGGAAAAAATACTGTAAATCATAAATCAACTACAAAATAACAATTACAATTAAGACTTTTGAAGACTATTAAGGATTTTAAGAATGGTGCAATAGGCTCTTACCTTGAAAGTTTAACAGCGGAAAAAGATTCCAATTATTCACTTTGGAAAGCTGTAAAAGGCACCAACAAGCCTAAAGTCCCCGCGCCGCCAATCAAATTAAATCAAAATGAATGGGCGAGGGAAGATAAAGGAAAAGCGGGCGTCTTTGCGGCCCACCTGGAAGAAACCTTTAAACCGTACGATGGTCAAGTGGTTTACGACAGCCGCAATAGGATGGATCTACCATCTGACCATTTGACGCTCACAAGTGCAACGCTAAGGGAACTCACACATGAGATCGAGAATCTAAAACCTAAGAAATCTCCTGGTTATGATTTGATTACCGGAGAAATTCTCAAAGTTTTACCTAGAAAAGCATTGATTAAGCTTCTCCATATTGTAAATACTGCACTCAGATTAAAACACGTGCCGAGCCAATGGAAAGTTGCGGAAGTCATAATAGTTTTAAAACCAGGAAAACCGCCAAAAGAGGTAAAATCGTATAGACCAATTTCGCTTCTTCCAATCATATCGAAAATTTTCGAGAGGATATTATTAAGGCGTCTCCAACCGGTTATAGAAGAAAATAATCTTATCTCCGATCACCAGTTTGGGTTCAGAAGTAAGCATTCGACGATTGACCAGGTGCATAGAATTACTGACGTAATCGAGAAAGCATTTGAAAAAAAAAAAGATTTGCTCAAGCGTATTTCTTGACGTCTCGCAAGCCTTTGATAAGGTGTGGCATGATGGCTTGAAATGCAAACTACGACAAGTTCTCCCTGTATGCTTATTCGATATTCTAGAATCCTATCTCGGGAATAGACTCTTTCGTGTTAGACATGGAGTCGAATACTCCGAGCTCAAGGAAATTTCGGCCGGCGTACCGAAAGGAAGGGTTTTTGGGCCGCTTCTCTATTTACTATATACTCGAGATATACCGAACGAAGATGGCACTATCTTTGCTACGTTTGCCGATGACACCGCTATCCTAGCAGTAGGTAAAACAATCGAAGAAACGACTGTAAAACTGCAAAACGCACTGAATAATGTAAATGAATGGACGAGGGACTGGCGGATCGCCCTCAACGAATCTAAATCTGTTCACGTCAATTTCACTTACAAGAGAACTTGGCAATTTTCCTAAACTCGGCCCGAGTACCTTTTGCAAATGAGGCCAAATACCTGGGAATGACACTCGACGCAAGGCTGAAATGGAATTCGCACGTGAAAATGAAACGTAAAGAACTCGAAATCAAATATAGAGAAATGTACTGGTTACTCGGAAAACATTCTCAGCTCAGTACTGAGAACAAACTGCTTTTATACAAGCAAGTGCTAAAGCCGGTGTGGACCTACGGTATAAAACTTTGGGGTTGTACCAAGAAAACAAATGCCAATATTTTACAAGCTTTTCAAAATAAAGTGCTAACAGAAATTTTCCAAGCACCGTGGTATAGTAGAAACGACGACATCCACAGGGATCTCGGAATTCCGACAATCGAAGCTGAAACTAGAAGCTTCGTGAGGAAGAATAGAAACCGACTAATCGGACATGTCAACAATACAGTCCTACAAATTTAGGATGAGAGCAATTTATTGCGCCGACTACAAAGGACGAAACCTTTCGACTTGGGGAGATAATGATTAACCGCGTCTAGATTGCGGAATATGCAGGATCTTTCAGTGGAAAGTAACCTGCCAAACGTTTTTATTTCATGATAGAAAAATTGCTGTTTCTTAAGTTTAAGATAAGTTGCAATATCTAACAAATTTAGATCGAAGGGTGGTGTTTTTTTTAGTCAGTGAGAATCTGACACTACTATGAGCACGCGCTTGCTATTCTCATAGTGTCTATGGAAGATTTTTCACCTACCCTCGGAAAAAAAAAAAAAAAAAAAAAAATACAATTAACTCCAGTCATATGGACTCCACCCCCGGAATTTGCCTGAATCCTAATATCATCTGATGTTCAAACCACTACACCGATCTTTCTCTCTCTGTCTGTCCTTTTCAACTTACGTCATGTAATCATGTAATTGCATTCAAGGCATTGCTCACTAGATGTAATTAAAATATAAAAAAAACAAAAGTTAATGATTACTTAAAAGCTAAACGTTATTATTGCATTTTCCGCAGAAGACTGGTAGGGCTTTGACATACTTAAAATCTAAGACTTCTGTGGCTGTATTTGGAACAAGAAAGCATTGTTCTCTCCAATATGTGTTAAATTAAGTTTTTCTAAACTTAGTAAAGACTTAATAAATGCTCGGCCAGCTTCTTACAAATCTTTATATTCGCTTTGAGGGTAAAGGTGATCAATCCGTGAGTTTAATAACTCTAAACTCTGATTTAACAAGGGTGTGCATTAGACACGTTGATGACAAGACCATAACCTACGATGCTTAGTGGCCTATACGGTTGGGTCATTTTGAGCTACAGACTACATACAGTGTTTCATTGAAATCTTGTTGAGATCTGAAAATATGATCTTGAAAACTAAATTTTGAAATTTTTTTTAGGCTACAAAGGTGTCTAAGTGTCGTAGCACAAAAAGAAAAAGAAAAAAAGAAATTAAGTTCATGCCAGAATGGATGACAATGACTTGACCTATAAGATCTATTGTGCTGGTACAATGGTTAACGAGAAGTAAATTTCCGGCTTATGATAAACCTCAATAATGTCTTGAGTTCCAGGTTCCAAGCTTCAGCTGGGCCCTCGAGACCAGGAGTAACCTCTTCTTTGCGACCCCTGGGTATTCAGAAAGAATGTGTTCCTCTGTTTCTCTTCGTTCTCCGCAGAGTCTGCACAAAGCTGTATCTGATAGTTTTATTTTATTCAGATGGCACCTGAGTGGACAATGTCCGGTTAGGTAGCCTGTTAGAGTTCGCAAATCCTCTTTACTGAGTTCAAGTAGCTTGGTTGTTCTATTTCTTTTTTTTAACTTTCTCGCTTGTCTTAGACCACTTTGGTTGACCCAGCGTTTGGTGCGTCCTTTAGCTTTCCATTGTGTAAACGTGGAGTGGATACTACTGGATGGCCCCTCGAAGTAGGGTTCAAGGAGTGGGCGCATAGTGCCTCTCCGCGCCAGACAATCTGTTCGTTCGTTTCCCACAAAGCCTTTGTGTCCACGACTCCATGTTATGGTAACCTGATTTGTGGACGCAAGGCTATCAAGGAGGTCGAAACAGTCTCACGGTAGCTTTGGCTTTATCGAATTAAGGGGCCGTAGTGCTGCCTGACTGTCCGAGTAGATGCAGATGCGAGTTCTGGTAGTGTTTCTTTCTCCGCAGGGATTTCCGAATGCATAGTTCATATCATATGGACCTCTGCTTGGAAGACAGTGGCTTACCAAGCGCTGCCGCACGTTGAAAATTTAGACCATAAACCCCAGCTCCGGGATTCCCAATTTCCAATTTGGAGCCATCTGTGTACCAGATTTATGCGTTGGTTTTTCCATTCTTGGCGGTCACTAATGATCACTTTGAATTTCCTGGAGAACCAAAATCTCTTGAGCATCGTATCTGGAATCTTGAAGATTGGGTTATTTTGGATGCTTTCAAGAATGCTCGGATAGCCTGTTAAATCGCCGGGTTTCAGTTCTTGTATCTGAGGCAGCGTAAGTGCACTTAGACAACGACTTACAGGAGAAAGTTGAATGTAATTCATCGACAACTGCACAATGCCTTGCAGGGGAATTTAGAGTATCCACAGCAACCATAAGCCGTCGTCTGGGCAGATCAATAAAATCAAAAAAATAAAAATAAAAATAATAATAAAAAATTAACAAATGCGTACACCCGACGAATTGACTCCAGGTCACCAGTAGTTAACAGAATCAATCGTAACAGAATCAAGAACGGTCGTGCTAATGATGGGCCTGCAAAGGGGTGATTCACTATTCTACTCTGATGAATTCAGCAGAGTCTTTTAGCGAAAAATTGCGATTATGCATGAAAAATTAAGACAATTACAGACAGCGGCATTAGTCAATAGACGCAGACTAGTTCAGCTGCACGATAATGCAAGAGTTGGGGTACGAAGTTCTCCCTCCTCCAAAATACTCACCCTTCGTTTACAGATTACCTTTTTTGGGAGCCTCGATAATTCGTTAGGGAAAACATACTCCGCTGATAGGAATTCAGTAATTTCGCCTTCGTAGAGTTCATTCGCCTCAAAAAAAATTAGTTTTTCAAAAACGCAACATTCTTACTGCCAGAGCATTGGCAATGAACAATGAATACTAGTGGTGGTGATGGGCTTTTATTTGCCGCTTGCAATATAGGACATTTCGTTATGTAACAACTTGATGGAATTTGTTAGACTATTTTCTATTTAATTATTGAAAATATGCATGCAAATACATGTGCACCTATATTACATTTAATTACAAAAGCATACCACTCAATGGCTAGTTCAATTACATGTATGTAAAATCAATGGAATTATTCGGTTGATATCCAATAACTATACATATTCTACATATACCTGTACTTGTATATCACTAAGCAATTCACAAAGTCCTTAGAACTACCTTATCTACAAGCGTCCTGAACGATTTTTATTGCAGCTAGTGTAAAAGTAATAAATCAATAAATTACCATGAAGAATACATACACATAAATGTTGTACTTAATGGTTGCCTTGCTATAATGTGATGTTAAGTGTGGGAACAGCAGAATTTTATTAAGCAGTACATCCACTTGTGTATTGGATGTACAGAACATTTGAAAAGGAAAATCTGTTTTATGATAAAATGATTATCATCATTTTTTTGCGTTATGGGTACCTACTGAATGAACCTATATTTTAGCAGACATATGTATGTATTGAGCAAAGTAGCACCGAAAATAAAATTATTTTAAGCACTCTGTGGATAAAATTGTGTGCGCAGCGGTTAAAGCGTGTATGTGCTACGGTGTTCAAGCTTAAGGCTATACCTTCTTCGAGGAATTCGAAGGTGTACACGCCTGCTGATTGGACACCATAAAATAAGGATTTCTTCGTTTCATGATTTAAGAGGAACATAAAATTAGAGACTACTGCGGGAAATATTCTGTATTACTGAGGAGAAGAGATGTAAAACACACATGCTCGAATGCTCGAAAATGTCTAAGTTAGGTTGAGTACTAAACGAGTGTCTTGTGACAAAAGAATCATTGCTCATTTAGACCAACAATTCGGGTCCATTGTACCCAATTATTTAACCCTGGAAACCCTGTAGAGATGGTCCGCTGTTAGAACCACCCAGATAGTGATATGAGTTCAGGAGGTCCATTAGCTCAAGATTACCTAAATCCTTCAGCTCCGAGAAGAGTAACTACCAAGAGTCATCATTTCTTCGTTTCTGCAATTTCTACAATAGTCGTTGTGCAGTACAACAAGTCGTTCCGCATGCATGTCAATGGCACAGTGACCACTAATTATGCCGGATATCACCCGTGCGTTATGATGACTCAGTTTCACGAGAGAGTTTGATATCTGCACGCGATACCTGTAGCGCCGACCCCTTCCTAGCAAGCTCGTCAGCCCTGTCGTTTCCTTCGATATCCATATGCCCTGATACCCAGCATAGGGCCACCGCATTGGTTCTAGAGATGTCGTTTAAAAGTGTTTTGCGGATCCTCACAAGCCTGGACCTAATTACATCAGAGTCCAGAGCCTTAACGGCTGCCTGGCTATCTATATAGACAATGATCGATTTAGCAACGATATTACTCTCTCATATAACAGAAGAACTAGAATTATCTTGTCATATTAGTTTGTGGAAATGCACCTCAGTTTATCAAGTCTATATGATTTCCTTGTTGCATGCGTTGGATCACCTGAAAGAAGGTCAGGTTGTTGGTAAAAATATTACTATAGTACTGAATAATCAATCAGTGATTCGCATGGAACAAACAGATATTAATACAACATTGGAATGTGTTTAGAAACTTAATGAGCGCTCACTCCGAAATGGAATGACGCTGCTCTGAGTGACAGGGCACGTGGGTACCGAGGGCAATGAAAAGGCGGACTCTCTAGCAAAACAAGGGTCCACCTCTGGGTTTTCTGGTCCGGAACCATTTGCTGCAATTGGCGGCGAAACACCAGGAAAGGTGGCCAACCGTGGAAAGTTTCAGGCAGACAAAAATGACAGTTATAATGCTGACTAGCACCACTCGTAGAGAAGTTCTAACCCTGGAACGAAGAACACTGAAATGGGTGGTAGTGTTATCTACAGATCATAAAAATTTCGGATATTATCTGAAGAAGATAGGTCTTCATGAGGATGACACCTGTGGCGGCACATATATTGTGTCAATGTCTGGCACAGAAAAAGGCTCTTGGGGGACCACTGGGTGGAAATCCAGGAGATGAACCAGATTTCCGTTTAACAGATGCCAGCGTTGACACGAGGCATCAGAGCCAGAGAAGAGCTGTGGAGAAATCTAGAGAGTCTCTCCGTCTAAGATAGATCGTGGTAGAGAGAAAAAAATGGACCCAACATAGTGGTCTGATTCAAAAATCTCTCGAATTATATGTATATAATCCAACTCATTCCTTCACCCACTGTTGAACTCGGCTATTCATTAACGACCCCACAGCGAATGCCGCAAGCTGTGGAGTGACAGCAACAGCGAATGTCAATCGTGCTCAACTTTGACATTTATGTTATCTTCAATTGGGGTGCCCAAAACTGATTTGAGTTCAACGTTGTTGTATGTCAACAATAAAAACCCAGTACTGTCTCCTGTCTCTGTAGCAGGACACTTTGGTAATGAAGCTAAATATGAATGGAGTTGACACTGAAGAAATCAATGGTTTGTCAATGCTTGGTATTCATGTTGGCCCAGAGCTTCGCCAAAATCAGCAGATTACTGGAGCTGCAAAAGTTGGTGCTAGATGCCTCGGATTCCTCACTAGATGTAAAGATTTTTTCACTCCTACCGACTTGGCTACGATCTATGCATAAAGCTTATATTCGTCAGAAACTTGAATATAACTTCTCTGTTTTGACGGGTTAGGCTAGGTTAGGCATTTCTACAACAGGGCCAAAGAAATAGGGGACGGTACCACATGGGATGACTATATGGACCGCAAGCGGGAGTTTAAGTACTTAATCAGGCAATCAAAAAGAAAGTCGTGGAAGGAATTTTTCCAGTCCATTGCGGATACTAGTGAAGCTTCCAGACCTCGCAAGATGCTAGCCAAAGACACTTCTGTCCCAAGCTTCATCAAAAAATCTGACGGCTCGTGGGCAGAAAGTAGCGAAGAAGTTTTAGAAACGTTAATTGAAGCTCACTTCCCAGGAAGTAGATCGCCAATGGATTCTACTACTAATAGCTACTCGCATAATGGTAGGTCAATAGGGGACGACGTAGAGAATCTCATTACATGGAAGAATCTGCGATGGGCTATTATATCATTCGCACCATTCAAAGCACCATGCTCTGATGTAATTTTGCCAGCTATGCTGCAAAAAGCTCCAGCCAAGGTCAGAAGCAGGCTTAGGGAAATTTTTAAACATTGTTTAATGTCATGTTACGTACCAGTGGCATGGAGGGAAGTGCGGGTTATATTCATACCTAAAGCAGGTAAACCAAGCCACACTTCAGCGAAAGACTACAGACCCATAAGTCTCTCGTCATTCCTCCTCAAGACACTTGAAAGACTTCTTGATATTCACATTAGAAGTAAGTGTTGCAACGGGATTCTATGCAAAGCTCAGCACGCATATTTGAAGGGGAAATCGGTGGAAACAGCTTTACACGACGTAGTAGGGAAGATAGAAACTAGCCTTCACCATAAGGAATTTGTACTAGTAGCCTTCCTAGATATAGAAGATGCGTTCAATAACGTAGAAGGAAGGGCCATCAAACAGGCCCTGGAAACTATGAATGTCGAGCATAGCATTATCAATTGGCTCTGCAATATGCTCGGCACTAGAAACATTAATTCTGCAATCGGAAACAGTTCAATAAGAAAATCCGTTACCAGGGGGACTCCCCAGGGAGGCGTTATCTCACCCCTCCTCTGGGTTGTAATCATCGATGGGATACTTAAAGAACTAAGCAACATAGGCATAAGCGTCATTGCTTACGCAGACGACGTGGTGATGTTAGTTCAGGGCAAGTTCCTTGACACATTAAGTGAAATGATGGAATCAGTTCTTAATAGTCTTGAAAAATGGGCTAGAGGGTGTGGACTCACGTCAACCCGAATAAAACCGAATTGGTACTTTTCAGCAAAAAATACAAGATACCACCCTTCAAACTGTCTAAGCTAGCAGGGGTGGAGCTTTCCCTTTCGGATCGCGCTAGATATCTTGGGATAATGCTAGATAGGAAACTAAATTGGAAACTTAACATACAGGAAAGAGTCCGCAAAGCTTATAATGCTCTTTTCATCTGCAAGCGGACCGCGGGGAAAAAATGGGACCTGAAGACCGCAAAGATGCACTGGCTATACATCATGATAGTCAGACCCATCCTCACGTATGGGGCTCTTGTGTGGTGGAAGGCAACGAATACGAAAAACACACGGGATATGTTGGCCATGGTACAAAGAACAGCTTGCATTGCCATCACGGGTGCTCTACGCACAACACCTACGGCTGAACTCGAGATCTTTCTGTATCTTTTACCATTAGACCTACAAATTAAATTTCAAGCGGGCAATAGTGCGCTTGGGCTCACTAACGTTGGTCTCTTCAGGACTAATAACATAGGACACAGCTCCATTCTCAAGGAATCTTTTCCCGGAATCCCTGACGAATCGGACAATATACTTGGCACCTTAGACTTCGACACACCATACGAAGTACTGTATCCAATTAGAGAGGACTGGCGAAGGAAGACAGTCTCTGTCCATAACGAGATTGCAATATACACAGATGGTTCTAAGACCAATGAGGGCACGGGGTCAGGTATTTACTCGAGAGATACGAACCTACAGGTGGCCCTAAGACTTCCGGACACATGCAGTGTGTTCCAAGCAGAGGTTCTAGCTGTACTTAAAGCTGCGGAATTACTTGAGATGGGATCAATATCCGATAAGAATATCGCCATCTACATTGACAGTCAGGCTGCGCTAAAGGCGCTAAAGTCTTACGTCACCAAATCTGAGATAATCAGGAATTGCCGCACAATGCTTAGGGCATTATGTACGCAGAACCGAGTCAGATTATGTTGGGTACCTGGACACTGCGATATTGAAGGCAGATACTTCTTCGATAACCTGGAGGAGGTGAGGTCCTTGAACCATAACAAGGATCTCTTTAAATTTTGTAGGGTGATTAATTGCTTGGGGGAATGGGTTTAGGTCTTCTGTCGTGAAGGTTCCCTAGGGATCGCGATGGGCCCACTTTGGTGCCTAGTGTTTTATGATAACCTCATAACCCTACCTTACCTAACCTAACCTAACCTAGCATCAAGCATTTAGGTTGACCGGTGATCAATATATTATCAGTCAGATTTCTTCGCTTGAATTTCGCCGAAATGTTGGATGCGCTCCTATATCGACACTGTACAGGTGAAATATATAGTTGTGTCCTACCTGCTTATCTGTACAATTGCAGTACACTTGTAGTTGCATCTGCGCATATCTACATCTCTAAGTGCAGCAGATAATTTTTTACCCATAACACGAATGCCTTTGTCTGTATTTCCGAAATCATGAGAGCATAACCCGCAAAAATCAAACCTAACGAATATCACCACCTCACTCTTTTACTTTATTTTCCAATGCTTTATTTTTCTCTATACTCATTCCTTTCACTGCATCACTGGGCTTCTAACGATCTAGAGAAAAAGTGTTACATGTAAATACCTTCAATTTTCATTCAAAATTTAATTTGAATGCTTATGCACTTGAATACCTTACATTTTAAGGAATGGAACCAATTTGTTATTTTTTTCGCCAACTTTCTTTGAATTTAGGTGTGAATGACATCAGGTAGATAGATAAAAAAATATCGTGGGTCATAAAGCAATGACAAAATAACAAAAGTAATAGTACTGTCATTCTTTGACAACCTGTCAAAAGTAGTTTTAAGATGCATTTTTTGAGTCAGGCATCGGATAATAGGTTAAATGTACACTTTGATACCTATAACTGGAGACATAAATCATTTGTGTAACATGACTATTCGTATTCTATAATAGAAAACATTAAAACTCTTCAAAAATAGAGTTCTCTATACCATGCCGTATTTTATTTCCAGTCCTTTATTTGTCCTATATTTTAATTTTAGGTGCAAATTGATCGTAACTACAAATTTGTCAAATTAATAATGCAAATCTGTCTAATTTCTGATAAATATTTCAATCAAAGAGTTTGTTAATTGATTAATTGAGTTAAATTTTATGTGTGGACTTGTGTAAAACAGCGCCTTTAAAACTTGCCACTTAGATTATCATTATTTTTTTTATAGGTAGTGATTTCGTGAATTTATGTACTATAAAAATCACATTGCTTTGGATCGCTCATTCGCCTTTAATCCGAATATCGCGCTAATCCGAATCACCCATTACTTCCAATTATGTACTCTACAGTCCAAATCAGTACCGAATTTCAGTAAATATGCATACAACCCTCTGTAATATAACTATACATATATGTATAACATATTATAAAAATGAAAATGTACAGGTTTCGCTTCTAATTCGTTCAAGCGTTTGTAGAATCCTTTCCAACGATTAACATTTTATTCTTCTTAATTGTCTGCGATTATATAGGAAGAAACGTCCTCGATTTTTCCTATAGCATTGGCGACGACGAAAACCTTTTCAGAATACTATTCTTTCGCCTCTGATTCGCTTATAAGTGATCAAATATAATCGCTTTGAACGCAAGGCGAATCGTCTGATTTGTTTGGATATCGATTTTGACTATCACTGTCAAAAAAAGCAACCCCAAATGAGGTCAGATACAAATTGTACGAAATAAATTTAGCGTTCCACGCAAATAGCCCATAAAGGACTTATGACCCAACTTCTCGCAGCCATTCATTATATTTTTCCTGCAAATATCAAGCGTCCACATTTTCAATCCGTATCCGAAGGGAAAAATTGAAAAAAACCTTGCTTATGATGCCTGCAATCTGCGATGTTTGCCAGACATTCTGCAGAGGTGGGAACGTAGAAGCAGGGCCACCTTTTCACATAGTCCTCACATTTGTGTTTTTAGATTTCTAATTTATTTTGGGCTTTGACTGCTTTTTTTACCTTCTCATTTGAAACGAAAACACTTCTCTTTTTTTGTTTTTACTTTTGGAAAAACCAGAAATCGCAGGGCGCTAGATCTAGCGAATAAGGTGCTGCTGAATTTCATTGATCCCTGAGAGCGCCAGGAAGTTTGTTTGCTTGGATTATGGAAGTATGCGTTTTTGTAATGCGGTAGAATTAGTAGTCAACATATTGCGATCATTACATTTTTATCGAAACAGTTTTTATTATTTCATTAAAATTGTATAGGTATTTTGTTGTAACGTCTTTGCTAAAATTCGTGCACACTCTTCCTGCCTTTCTTGCTTTAGAAGGATCATTTAACAACATTCTTACTGAATTTAAGTAGAAGGTTTCCTTAGTCAATGAATATTGTCCATGCTAAGAACTCGAATTATTCAGGCAATACTAGGCAACAGTAGTACAACTGAGACGGTAAACAGAGGAACCCCACAAGGTGGTGTTATCTCCTCCCTGCTATGGTTAATGGTGATTAACAAAATGTTGTGGATGATTGTGCCGGGGAAAGCTACTCTCAACGGTAAGTGAACTCATGGATAGGGCTTTGAATAAGGCACACTCATGGGCCACGAAGAGTGGCCTTGGAGTAAATTCGGAAAATAACGAAATGTTGCTGTGTACCACTAAATCCAAGGTAAACAGCCGGAATTCAGGCATCTTCTCTGACCAACTAAATATAATATATCAAAGTCTTTTCGTCTCCCAGACTTTGATAGTGTTTTCCAGGCGGAGCTTCTCGCGAATCGGGAAGCCTGCTGCTTGCTGCATAACTTCTCAACATTTAACCACAGTATCGCTATCTTTTCGGTTAGCCAAGCTGCTACCAATGCCATTGATGTGGTTACCACATCCTCAAAATTGGAAGAGCAATGCCGATTTGAAATTAACCAACAAAGTATCACTTTCATCTGGGTCCCATCGCACAGTAATTATGAGGGAAATGAGCGTACTGACAAGCTGACCAGGCAAGGGTCAGTCCTGAAAGGCTCTCTAACAAAAAGAGTTCATATTCCGCTAGGTACCATTAAGGGCTATATTCATCTTCACTTCCTCCAACTACCGAATCCCGGTAAGATATGGCCCAGTAATAAAAAGCCCAAGTCAAACGTGTTACTAGGCGAATTAAGACTCGATATTTCCAGAGTTGTAGCTATTATTACAGGCCACTGTCCTTCCCCTTCGGGGAATAGTGAACGCCCCATGGTACATTAGAAATAGTGACTTGCATCGAGATTTTCAGATCGACCTCGTAGCAGATACAATTAAAAAGTACGCAATGCGTCACAACGAGCGTTTGCAGATGCATATCAATCCTGAGATAGACGATGTCTTAAATGTATGAAATAATATTCGTAGGTTAAGAAGAACCAAGCCCCATGAACTTTTTTTTGACAATTACGAGAGCCTGTATTTAAATTATAATACCTTCTCAAACCCGACTTAACGTTGAAAATAAAATCTTTGTCGATCACTAGTTGATTGGTCATGATCAAGGAGGTGTTTTTAGTGCGGTTAGAGTCCCACACTACTTTGGGTTTCTAACCCCACTGTGTCTTTCGAGATTTTCACCTTCATAAAAAAAAACGGTCCAGTTGGGGACCGTGCGGCCAAGCTTGGTATCCCCCACAATACCTTTTGTAGAAGCTGCAAAGACATCAGTGAGAAATAATCTATAATAATCTCTATGCCACTTCCCTGCCCGGTCCTAGCGAGGACCAAGCAATACCACCCTCTAGGTAAACCCTTCATCGAGGATCTGAATGAGATAGTTGTCAAGAGGATTGGAGAACTAATCCTTTATTTGAACTCCACGGCTGCGTTTAAGTTCATAATCTATTCACAACTAACAACACTCTCAGACAAACTGGTATGCGCGAGGTTATGGTAACAGGCGGCGCAAATTGGGTTCTTTCTGAACCGCCGCTCTAACTACCTAAATCAAAAATGTATGTGAACATATGTAAGAAGGCATATTATGAAATTAATAAAAATAAAAAGGAGCAATAATAATAATAATAGCATCGTATAAATCAGTTTTTATCCAGACTATGCAGCAATGACTGATGTGCATAAAAAAAACTTCATTACGTGTGAGGGAGTAAAGTTGATAATGGCATACGAAATGAGAACGAACATCATAATTCCAGAAACGTTTGGCCATGATTAGATAAAGAAAATAACAGGAATTAATACCCCTGGCTGAATAAATCAAACAAACCAGAAAAAATTATTAAATTTAAATAAATTGTTGCATGGGCGCAAATATTAATAAAAGGAAATTTCTCATTCTTCATAAGAGACTTTTAACTACGTCGATAAATGGAGCTGATAGCAGATTTAATGTAACTGTCCTCCAACTGTATATCGATTAACAGCATTGAATCAAATTAATTGACCCAAAGACGCTATTTCAGAAATTATGACTCCCAAAATAGTACGTACGTAGTATGGTAAGTAGCCACCATTTTTAGCAATCAATTTCATGTAACAACACTTTAAAATAGACTACTCATAGAAAATGCTATCGAATTTGAAGTCAGAAGTAGAAAAGAGGTATACTCGTATGTTTAGGTGTAGTGGTTTTTGATCTGCAGCTGGTATTGGGTATATTGCACATTCCATGAGTGGTGTCCAAACTGGTCGGTGAGATGGGAAGTTTTTTTTTTTGCTTTTGATTCACAGTATTTTTTTTTTTTTTTTTTCGAGTACCTGTTTGAATACTCCAGGCATTGTGTGGGCGCGATATTTAATTGTATTACTGGAAAAATTGTTTGCTCATAGTTGGCACTTAAAATGACTACCAACCACTGAAGAAGTGAACATATTGTATAGGTATAGTGAAAAGCCTAGAAGTTGTTTCGCTCATTTCGAATGAGAATCAACTCAAATGAAAGAAGAAGCATAAGCCGCTTCGAACCGTGTATTCGCTAGCAATATGCGCACAAATCAGACTGAGATCACTACCGCAATTAATCTTCACCTTGTCGGTAAACTGAAAAAATTGTAGAAAACTTTTCAATAATGCCAAAAGTACGAGAGACGCGTTAGATTGGGATTTGTACAAGGCATCCCTAAACATATACAAAAAAGAATTACGGAAAGCCAAAAGTAATTCTTGGAAACTCTTCTGTGGTAAAATAGAAGAAGCCTCTGAGGCATCCAGGCTGAGGAAAATTCTCTCTTCAAATCCAATTACACCCAGTAAACCGATGGGTCTTGGACGACTTCAAGCGAAGATTCGCTAAATTTACTGCTTGACACTCATTTCCCATGCAGTTCCCAAGTTGTTAGCAATATGGTTTTCAGCAAACCATCTGCACAAAAAACAAACTCCTCAAAACTGATTACACAGAGCAAGCTTCAGTGGGCACTGCACAGCTTCAAACCATATAAATCCGCGGGACCAGACCGCATTATATCTGCCGAGTTGCAGAAGTCATCGGACATAATCCTGCCGATGCTTGAGACAATTTTTAGAAGCTGTCTAGATCTGGTATATATCCCAAAGATATGGAGAGAAGTCAAAGTTGTCTTCATACCCAAAGCGGGCAAATGCTCTCACACAAATCTAAAAGATTTCAGAGGGATAAGTCTATCATCATTCCTCTTAAAAGCATTAGAACGACTGATTGATATCCATTTACGCAACAGTATTGATGGCAAACGACTAACAAAGGCCTCGTAGGGGCAGCATCTCCCGATAGGTGTTGGTCCGCTAAGTAACGAGAAAGAGCCACTGCAGCCGAAAACCTAGCAGCTCTGTTAGTAAGCCCTACTCCCACCTCCTCGTGGTGCCATCTGGGGATTTCTTCGGAAATTGCTAACGGGAGAGGACGAATGGCGAGCTTCCTGCGCCAAAAAACAGGATAAGTGTCGGTTGGTCTGTGGCCCAGCGAGCCGCAACCGTAAAAACTTTTACTGCTCCGAAACGAAAACCAACGCCTCGGATACGGACGTATAATTTGATGATGACATTTGGCTATCGGACACGGCAACGATCGGATTCTGGAACGTTAAGACCCTCCTGGACTCACTCAAGGAAGGGCCTTATAACGCCAGATTCCTCCAATTAGAACGCGAATTCGCACGGTATAAAATAGACATCTTAGGGCTGAGCGAGATAAGATGGTTCGATGCTGGGGAATTCATCTCCCCAACCAAAAACACTGTCATGCTCTACTCTGGGAAACCAGCTGGAAGTGCACGGAGTTCCGGAGTAGGACTCATGCTAACTCCAGCAGCACGTAGTAGCCTCATATCCTGGAAACCCCATAATGACCGGATATTGACGGCTAGGTTCCAGAGTAGAGTTAGAAAAATTACCATCATACAGTGTTATGCTCCGACTCTAGACGCGACTGAGGACGAAAAGGATGATTTTTATAGCCACTTAGGCGCCGCCTACAACCAAACGCCTAATGGGGACATCGTAATGGTGATGGGAGATTTCAATGCCAAGGTGGGTAGCGACAACACCATGCTTAAGCACGTGATGGGAGTTCACGGCGTGGGAGACCGTAATGATAACGGTGAGCGGTTTGTGGACTACTGCAATACCAACCGCCTAGTCATCGGAGGTACGCTGTTTAAGCATAACACCTGCCACAAAATCAGTTGGGTCTCTACTGATAGGCAACGAACATCCAACCAGATCGACCACATTGCGATCAGTCGCCGCTTTAGAAATTGTTTCCTGGACGTCCGAAACAGACGTGGAGCTGACGTCGGACTAGAACGAGATCACCATCTTATGGTAGCTCATTTACGCCTTCGTACTGCATCCGTCAACAGCAACCGCTCAAACCTACTTAACATCACCAGGTTTAATATCGACAGGCTCAAGGTTCCCCAAGTGCGCCAACAGTTCAGGGACCATCTTGCCTTAGAAGCAGAAGCAATCAGCAGCATAGAGAACATGGATGACCACTGGAGTGCTGTGAAAAATGCTTTTGCGACTGGGGCACGCACGTATGTCGGTAAAAAGCAGAAACACCACCGCACATGGCTTTCTACAGACACCTGGAGACGGATCGATGAGCGTACAGCAATCAAGGCTCGGATTGCAGCGGCCTCAGCAGTAGAGAGAACCGAGCTTGAAGCCCAATACCGTGCGAAGAAGAAACAAGTGCAGCGTAGTGTGAGACGTGACAAACGTCAATATATCAACTCAGTGGCATCAAGGGCTGAAGAAGCAGCGAGTAGGTGCGACAGTAGGACTGTGTATAGTATCACTAAGGAGCTCATCGGTGGTCGAAACTCCAAACAACATCCAGTGAAGAGTCTAGACGGTAACCTTCTGATTTCGGATGAGGATCAGCTCACTAGATGGAGAGAACATTTTGCTACAGTGCTAAATCACATAGACGATGGCGGTATGATCTCGAATTCGAATGAGCAGTTCGAAGCAACAAATTCCCGAATTCGCACCGCACCTCCCAGTAAAACCGAGATAATAACAGCAATCAAGTCCCTCAAAAAGAACAAGGCGGTGGGTATTGATGGCATCCCTGCCGAGCTATTTCAAGCGGCGCCAAATACATCGGCAGATTTGCTGCATCCCCTAATACGGAGAGCTTGGGATAGTGAACAATTTCCACAGGAGTGGAAAAGGGGGATGATCATTAAACTTCCAAAGAAGGGAAACTTGATGGATTGCGGTAACTGGAGGGGTATATGCGTTCTTCCAGCCGTGGCTAAAATAATAGCTAAAATAATTCTAGAACGAATTAAAGAACATTTAGATTCAACTCTCGATGTCGAACAGGCAGGCTTTCGCGCTGGATCCTCCTGCATTGACCACATAAACACCTTACGGATCATTATCGAGCAGTGCGTTGAGTATAGGTCTCCGATACATTTAATGTTTATCGACTTCGAGAAAGCTTTCGACAGATTGAATCGAGATGCTATCTGGTTGGCCTTGCGCAGGAGAGGCATCCCAGAAAAACTTATAGCTATTATCAAGGCTACATACGAGGGCGGTAAGTGTCACGTCGTGCACAATGGTAAGGTGTCGGAGGATTTTGAAGTCCAAAGTGGAGTACGTCAAGGGTGCATACTGTCACCACTATTGTTTTTGGTGGTTATCAGCGATGTACTCCGTGCAGCATTGACGGAAGGCAACTATGGAATTCGTTGGACTATGACATCTTACCTTAAACACCTAGATTACGCTGACGATGTTTGTCTACTTTCACATCGGATAATGGATCTTCATCTGATGGCCCAAAATCTAGAAGCTGAGGCAAACAAAGTGGGGCTAAAAGTAAACACAGCCAAAACAAAAGCCCTGAGCACTTCTTCTAACAACCGCGCTCAACTTAACATTGCCGGACAAGAAGTCGAGAAAGTTGATAACTTTCTTTATTTAGGAAGTGTGGTCTCGGCTAATCGCGGTGGCACCGAACTGGATGTGTGCAGCAGAATCGGGAAGGCTAAAGCTGCGTTCGGAATGCTATCTAAAATCTGGAGAAGCAATGTTATCAGCTTAAGAACCAAGCTGCGACTGTTCCGCTCCAACGTAGAATCAGTGCTGCTTTACGGGTGCAGTACTTGGAAGGTGGACACCATTAACACACGGAAGCTGCAAGTCTTTGTAAACAATTGCTTAAGAATCATCTTGAGGATTTTTTGGCCGAACCGCATCTCTAACGAACAGCTTTATCTGAGAACGGGCCAAGAACCTATAAGCATTACTATACGAAGAAGAAAGTGGCAATGGATTGGACACACCCTACGGCGCGAAGACAACTCCGTTGCGAAATACGCCATGCAGTGGAATCCGCTCACCCAGGCAGGCAGAATAGCGGGTCGCCCTAGGCAAACGTGGCGCAGAACAGTTGAGGAGGAATCGAGCTCTTTAGGAATGAGTTGGAGGCAGCTCAAACGCGTTGCAGAACTTCGAACACGATGGCGCGCAGGCGTGGTTGACGCCCTATGCCCCCCGAGGGGTTAAAGGATCTAAGTAAGTAATTGACAAGAAACTACTGTCGGCGGCCCAACATGCATATTGCAAAGGCAAATCAGTGGAGACGGCATTACACTCACTGGTGCGTAAAATTGAATATTCCCTGTTTCATAAGGAGTATACAATGGTTGCCTTTCTGGATAAAGAAGGCGCTTTCAACAACGTCAATGTATCAGCGATAGCAGATGTACTCTCAGACCTGAAGGTCGACAGCTCACTTTACGAACTGATCAATCTTCTGCTTAATGGGCGGATTATCAACTCTAAGCTGGGTGGGACGTCTACCAGAAGGTCTGTCAGTAGAGGCACTCCGCAAGGTGGTGTTCTATCCCCCCTTTTGTGAAAGTTGGTGATCAATGAACTATTGTTAATCATGGAAGGCGAGGGATGCACGGCGATCGCTTATGCAGATGATGTTGCTTTGGCTGTCTCAGGAAAGCACCTAAATACTCTAAAAGAACTTCTACAAAACGCTTTAAACAAGCTCACTAGATGGACAGTTCGGTGTGGTTTGGGTGTAAACCTCCACAAAACTGAACTTGTACTCTTCTCCAGGAAATATAAAGTTTCGTCAGACCCTCCTTCTCTAAATTGTATCAGCTTAACTTTCTCTGATACAGCAAAATATTTGGGTCTCATCCTGGATAAGAAACTAAGCTGGAAACCTAATATTCAAGAAAGAGTAAAGAAAGCTACAGTAGCACTCTTCTCTTGCAAAAAAGCTATTGGAAATAGATGGGGTTTACAACCCCGAATCACTCACTGGCTCTATATCTCGGTCATTAGACCGATACTCATATACGGGGTCATTGTCTGGTGGACGGCCTTAGAAAAAGCTATAAATCGCGATTATCTAAGTAAGGTCCAGCGCACAGCTTGTCTGTGCATAGGCGGAGCACTACGTACGACCCCCTCTGCGGCACTGGACATTTTGTTTCATCTGGTTCCCCTCGATATATTTAGCAAGCAAATGGCAGCGAATGCAGCCGTTCGCCTCGAAGCTACCCAACAGTGGTCAAGAAGAGCCTTTGGCCACGCTTCCATTTCGAATAAATTCAAAATCTCTCCCGAAAACACGGACTACACCATCCCACGTCTAAATTTTGACAGAACTTCCTCGTCACCATCCCCTCCAGATGACTCTGGAATGATGATACATTTTTAGAAGATGGGTCAATCCACTTCTACACTGACGGCTCAAAATCTAAGGACGGGGTTGGTGGAGGTGCTTTCTCTGACAGGCTTAATCTTAAGCTCTCCTTCCGTCTTCCAAATCATTGTAGCATGTTCCTCTATAATTTTCTTAGTAGCTCTAGACTGCCGCTCGTCTCTCGTAGAGATGGCTGAGCAGTTCAATATTCACCTATTTTGGGTGCCGGGGCATACGGACATTCGACGGAATTGTAAGGCCGACGAACTCGCCAGAATAGGAACAACTATACCCATCCTGCCGGACAAAGGCTCCTTAGGTATACCAATCGCTACCTGCAAACTCAAATTTAAGCTGGATGCTATCGAGAGTACGAACATTAGGTGGACAAGTGGGCCCATATGTCTAGCGACAAAACAAATTTGGCCGAAGCTGGATCTAAAACGTTCTAAGAATTTGATTTCTCTCAACAGATTGCATATCGGCACTTTAATAGGTGTCATCACTGGACACTGTCTAATAGGCAAGCATGCCACAAGGCTAGGCGTTTTTGTGAACGACTTTTGAAGAAGCTGCATGGATGAGGAAGAGGAAGAAACTATTCCTCACCTTCTTTGTCACTTCCATAGAAGGAAGCTTCACCTAGGAGCCCCCTATTACAACGACATAGGCGACCTGATAAACGTTGATATTAATAGCCTCCTACGCTTCATAAGAAGCGCAGAATGGTTTAACGAGTAGGTAGGAGAAATTTCTCCCATGATCCATGTGGTATCACAATGGGCCTATTATTGGTCTAAGTGTGTTGGCGATTCTTAGCTGGCACCCACTTCAACCTAACCTAACCTAACCTTGTCGGTACGAGTATATACCTGGGTGTAGATCTCGATTTTCAATTTCGAATATCTCCGAGGTGTTTGAACCGAATCTAAAACTGCTTAGTGGCTAAAATGTTAAGTTCTTTCAGAAAATGCAATATGTTTAAAAAAAAGATTGATAATGTTGTTTGTATTTTTAAAGAAATTTTATATCCTTATCCCATCTTGAACTTTCGTTCATAAAAAAAAAGAATTAATATATAATGATGAAAACCCATACTTACGGTTCAAAATTGAAATCGAAACAAATAACAAAATTGATTTGTAGAAAAATAAAAATTCCATGTACAAAACATAAAGAGTTATATTTCTATACCCGGGTGTTTGCTGTCAATATTAAAAGTTTTTTTATTGGCGACAAAGTAAAGGTTAAAGCAACAAGGCGGTAGGACATGACGGTATTTCTGCGAAGATCTTACGAGCTGCACCAACAACATCGGCTGAGCTACTGCTCATACTTGTAGGGAGAGCTTGGGAAGTTGGGAGCTTTCCTGACGAGTGGATTAGGAGAATGATCCTTAAGCTTCATAAGAAAAGAAATTTAATGCAGTACGAACATTATACGAAACACACTCGATGCCGAACAAGCAGCTCTGGATCCTCCTGTATCGACCACATCAACACCCTTAGGATCATCATCGAGCAATGCATTAATTATCAATCGCCACTTCACTGTATGATGGGTTCAAACGTTACGTTATGCACAGGGAAAGGATATCTGATGAATACGAGATCCAAAGTGGTGTTAGACAAGTCTGCATTCTTTCACCAATACTTTTTCCTTCTGGTAACCAGCGATTTGCTTCATACAGCTTTGTCGACGGGAAACAGATGAATTCCATGAACTCTTACATCCCAACTGAAACATTTTTACTACACTGACGATGTAGATATGCTTACTCTCTCACAGAACTGACAGCAGGTGCATATCAACTCAAATATGCATTGCTAGACCATATTGGGAGTCTCGACCAATGGCGAAACCGAAATGGATATAGCCAACAGGAGATCACCAAAGCAAAGTCCGGCGAAGCAATGCAATTAGTTTGCACAACAAGATAAGGCTGTTTCGCTTCGACGTTGAATTCGTGCTGTTATATGGATGCATCACGTGGAGAGTGACCATTACTATCACGAGAAAGCTGCAAACGTTCGTTAAATGGAGCCTGCGTAACATCTTAAGAATGTTTTGGACCAACC
Source organism: Brachypalpus laphriformis (assembly GCA_945910035.1). Lineage (NCBI taxonomy): Eukaryota > Metazoa > Arthropoda > Insecta > Diptera > Syrphidae > Brachypalpus > Brachypalpus laphriformis. The sequence goes on along the minus strand of OX246753.1, from coordinate 109,065,301 downwards.
GTACCTCTAACGAAACACCACAGAATAGATTAGAAACCAATAGGCATAATTATCCAACGACGAAAGTGGTAGTAGATTGGTCACACTTTCCAAAAAGGTGACAGTTTTACAGATAACCATGTTATGCAATGGAACCCATTAATGCCCGGATGTCAGAATTCCTGGCGGTCCGAGGAGAACATGGCGCAGAACAGTCGAGAAGGAGGCATGGCAGTTGCGAAAAAGTTGGGGAGAGCTGAGGCACATTGCCAGAAACTATACACGATGGCGAGCAGACGTACTAGAGTCACTAGAACTGATGGGGATACAGTATGTCACACATCGATTTCAAGGTTGCATATCATAAGCATTATATGCTTTTTATGTTTAGAGTTTTACAAAACAGTTGCTAATATCGGCGTTTCAAGAACTTTGATTCAGCTTCCGCACAACACAGGAAATTAAGCAGTGTACGGTGCAATTTCCAAATAGCTCTTTCAAACTACTCAACATTATACCAGCTTCGTGGAAAGGATGCACTGTCATGTGGCTTCTTCAACCTCGCGCTATACGAGTAGTACAAGTTTGGTCTTTACAGGGTACGTAGAATATATTGACTGCTTAGTGTATTCTAGTGGGCGCCGTGGCGTAAGTGGTTACTGAGTCGGATCACTACGCATGAGGTTCCAAGTTCGAATCCCAGAAAATACCAAAAAGTTTTTTTACGGTCCCACCTCTCGCGAGCGTCTGACAAACATCCGAGAGTATTGTTGTCACGAAAAAGCTTTGTAAATCGCCGTTCGGATTCAGCATTAAACTGTAGGTCCCTTCCATTCGTGTGAAAAATATAACGCACACAACATGAGTGGTTGCGAGAAGCTAGGTCCTGGCACTTTAAACAGCTGTTGCGCCAAATATTTGTATTTGTTTTTTTTTTAGTGTATTCCAGTGTATGTTTCAAGGTAATTGATGATTAGTCATAAAAATGTTGCCTTGTATGAACAATGTATGCATGGCAAACCCCCTGTCAAAGTAAAACAAACTAAAACCTCGTACAACACTATTGCTCTTAAATTCATAGCTTTTCAAATTCTGTTATATCGGGTTTCGCATTAAAAGTACCCCATTTTGTTTATTTTTAAATAAAACAGCTTGTGTTTGAGAAATCAAACAAAAAAATGATTCGGATGACGCTACCATGAATGCCAATAATTATGGAACACAACATCATTAAATTGTTCTCCATGAAAACACTCGAGTGAATGCGCTGAACCCAATTTTCCATGAATTTTTCGCATAAATCGGACGATATTCGAGTTCGATGATGGTCCTGAGGTCATATACAGTCTCTGGCTAATTGGCATAGACCATGGACTTGACATAGCCCCAAAGAAAAAAGTCTACAGGCGTCAAATCAGACTTTCAATTGTTCGTTTATCCGGACGAGTACGACGACCGAAAATTGGTATTAGCGCACGTCGCAACCCAACGCGAATTTTGACATAAAATTTGGATGAAGTTGATGAAGCAAGTACAGACGAGTCAAAACTTCAAACAAACGGCAAGCTAACTTCACTCATGGCCGAGTCATCATTCGTATTGCAAAAATGGGCCGTCCCAATTAAAAGACCCTTTACAATGTCGAATAGTGAATAAGTTGAGCAGAGGACATGCCCTCTTTCCAATACTCGGTGTCTTGTGTACGCTGAGGGTGGAAAAAAAGTCAAGAGCAACAGCGCTTATGATCGACATTAATGCGGCAAAAGAATGAGAAAGTAGGTCAATTTTATGCAAAGCTTCAAATTCTGCTACGTCCGCTCGCAAAATAAAGGAGGAAGTTGGAACTTCAGCCAATGTGCGGATAGTTCGTGGAGTAATTAAACAGTGACCCTATCTACGACGGCAAAAGCTGAAGAAAAGCCAAATTTACTTCAGCGCCACAAAAAACGTGGATTCGAATTTTGCCGAGCTCATTTAAGCTGGAAGGAAAAATGGGAAGCCGTAATCTTTTTCGACGAGAAAAAATTTAATTTGGCCCTGATGACTCGAAAGGAAAATAAAGGAACCCTGTCTACCTAAAATTTTCAGTTAAAATTATTATTATAAAGTTTATACCTATATTCAATCATCTTTTTCTCCTTTTTCTTAATTGTTACTTATTTATGTAACCGATTTAACTTTTACTTGTAAAAACTGTTAGTCTAATGCAAAAGATGATTATAATGAATTAATAAATGAAAAAATAAAAAAAAAAAAATTGCCCAACCGCTCTCCTTATCGCCCAGTGCTAGGTATTTAGGAGTTATCCTAAACTCAACTAGAAGCGAAACGTAGAGCAACGGGTAAAGAAGGCATGTATAGCTTGTAGCTTTCTATGCTTGTAGCAAAACATTCGGCAAAAATGAGGACTGCAACCTAAATTGATCTTATGGATATACACAGCCTTGGTACGACCAATTCTCACATATGGGTCAATAGAATGGTAGCCGGCTCTAAAAAAGCCTATAATATAACCAAACTTAACAAGGTACAAAGAACGGCATGTATAGCCACCACATGCATTCTACGGTCAACCCCAACTAATGCTCTAACAGTCTTTCTGTATCTTCTAGCTTTAGATCTACACATAACAAACATCATAGCACATAGTGCGGTCAGACTCAGTTACTCTGGGTGCTGGATTACGAAACCCTACGGACATAGTAACATACTAGACTCTGCCGGAGGGATTACATTATACCCAAATTGAATTTTACAAAGCGTTTCGACGTTCAATTCCCCACAAGATTAGAATGGCAAGATGGACAGATGATTAAGGGTTTCGACGTAACAATCTATAAAGACTGTTCAAAGATGGACTGTGGAGTCGGTGCGGGTGTGCTTTCTGAATCCTTAAACAACTTAAAATTATATAGATTTCCGGATTTTGCCAGTGTGTTTCAGGCAGAATTACTCGCTATCCGGAAACCTGTCGCCAGATCAAATTGCACACAAATATAACGCCAATGCAAAAGATCACCATATTCATTGATAGCCAAGCTGCCACCAAAGCCATTGCAACGATTACTTCAAGCTAGTCTTAGAATGCCGAAATGGGCTAGCCTCGCTAGATGCCAAATTCAAGGCAACGCTGATTTGGGTTCCAGACTACAGTAACGTTTATGGAAACCCTTTTTCAATTTCCTTGCGGAAGTCTCAGAGACGAACCTTAAAGATTTAATAATATTCTTAACCCTTGTGTAGGTGTCAAGGTACCTGGGTACTTTTCCAACATAAGTTGACAAAAAAAAAAGTGTTCCACCACAGCCACTTTGTCAGTATTTTCAGTACCTTCCTAAAAAAACATTTCTGTGTTGAATGCGCTATTTAGGCCGAATATCGAGCCGTATGTTTGTTCTGTAGAATTTTTTTGTTGACATGATCTGGAATATGATATCAAAGTACCTGGGTACTGCCATAGATTATGCACTGAAATGCTTGCGAATCCGACTGCTCACATCACATAGGAGTCGCTGGTCAACTTAGAAACATCCTGCATCAAAGACGGAACAGACAAAAGACAAAGGGGAGGGGCTATATTTGAAATAACAAGCAATTAACAATCCACCGGAAATCCAAAGTAATTAAAAGATAACACTTGAATATTTTGTTTATGCAGGTGCAAGTCGAAAAGCTCTTAGTGTATATGCATCGTTCAATTCCAATCATTCGGATAAGCTACCAAAGGTATGGAAACCAACTGGCCAAGAGTTGAAGGTGTTCTCTTTATGGCCGGCGTGCATCATTCAAGTGTAGAGCCCACATCGATTCTCTGGGACTCCGACCCTGTCACCCATTTTCTTCATTTACACGCTTCGATAATATGCATACTAGAGCTGATCGAACGTCTACTGATAAAGCCGCCACAATTCGTAATTTTTGGAACCTAATGAATGAACAGCTGCATAAAAACTATAAACCATCAGCAGACATCACTGTCGATGAATAGCTGTTTCCGTACAGAAGCCGTTCTAAGTTTACGCAGTAAATGCGCTCAAAACCAACCAAATATGGCATTAAGGTTTGCTGGGCTTGCGATGCGTCAAACTATTATCCCCTGCGTGGTAAACCCTTTACTGTAAAGGAGGCAGGTACAGCACGCCAGACCATCGTTGGAGAAAACGTTGTAAAGAGGTTAATGCGAAGGTACAGGGGATCAGGCCGCAATGAAATCACCGACAATTTGTTTATTAGTTTGGACCTCTTGAAATACCTTCTCGCTAAAAACGTAACTTTGATCGGCACCGTTCGCCAAAATAAAACATTCATTCCGCCATAAAAGAAAATGAAAAAAACAAAGACCGTGAAGAGTTTTCCAGCGTATTTGGCTTCCATGAATCGAAATACAGTATAGTATCATATGTACCGACAACAAACAAGGCTGTGATTGTCTTATCGTCTATGCATCATGATAGCTCTATCGCCGATGAGCAAAATAAGTAGAAGCCAGAGATGATATTGTATTATAATAAAACGAAGAGTGGAGTAGACACGATGGACAAAATTATTGCATTTTAGACGACAAAACGCAGAACCAAACGGTGGCCGATCGCCATGTTCTACAATTTGCTCGATGTCTACGGTCTAGCAGCTTATGCCGTGTATTCTTTCAACAACATCACTGCGACTAATAAATGGAGGTTGTTTCTCATCAACATGGCTAAGTAACTCATGCTGCCAGGTATAGAAGAGCTGTCGAGAATTCCGAAAGTAATGGCCAACTTTTCCACGTCGCATTACATCCAATAAGCGCTCGGTAAGACGATTCATCCCCCAATGGCTACTCTACGTACACTGGAACGCTGAGCAGACGAAAACCTTGTCTTCAAAGGTACTTGCCACCTTTGCGTTTCAGGTCGTAAACGCAAAACACGCGAGGAGTGCAAATGGTGCACAAAACCGGTACGCGATCAGCACTGCAAAAATTTAGGAAAATGTCTCGAATGTGTCGCTGCCGAACCATAGTCGCTGCCAAAGTTGACCGAGTAGTCACATCTCTATTACTTATTTCTTATCTAATAAAAAAATTATGAAAATCCGTAATTTTTTACAAACAACTGTTTTGAAAGAATTCATGTTTTTTTTCTCTTACAATAGTTTTTTTTTATGTAATTCACAAATTAGAACACAATTACCATACAAAATATGCTGCGGTACCTGGGTACCATGGCACTCTTAAGTGTAAATTTTTGTTGCCACTCACACAAGGGCTAAACTCAACAGGTTGGATCTAGAGACTCCCCACCAACACAACTTCATACCCAGGTTACATGAGTTTGTGGTATCAAAACGGCACCTCTTTTCTAAGTAGAACCACTATACGTACCTAGCTACATAGTACCTACCCTATGGCCCAGATGGCTTTCAATATTACTTTCACTATTTGAGGAAATCAGAGTTGTTCCTGTCACGTCGTCACACTGCTGTTGCTTCCGTCATGGTATGGGCTAATTTCTAACAAATCACTGCAGATATCTCGGTATAAGTATAAAGCAAGAAACTCCAGTCTTGTTTGTTTGTTTTTCTTTTTTGTTAAAATTTAGTTTGGTATTGGAATGCGAATTCCGGTTTCCGCCTTTAAAACCAACAAAACTCAGATCTATAAAAAAAAAACAAATATTTGTATTCTCTTAATTTAAAAAGATATAAAACAAAAAAAAAAAAAACGCTTAATTCAACACATCTCCTTCGCTATAATACAAATAGAACAGTTCCTCATAAGTTAATTTATAGGTTTTTCTCTATTCACACATAGGTGTGTTGTATTGTGCAGAGTTGGACTGAACATTGCGTGCTAATAACTGGTTCAAATATTATGTTACCACTAAATTTGCACATTTATTTTCCACTTAGCACCTAGGTGGAGTGGTACTATTTTGATTGAAGTCCATTTATTTTGCAAATTCGGCCATGGAAGCGTAACGACCGGCGGCGGCAGTTCACACTTCGTCGTCAGGATCGTGACAATGTAGCGTTTTGTATAATGGCTTGTTGGTGGTAATTGAAAATTAGGTAATATCATAATCGGCAAATAAATTACTGATCAACAGATTGTATAAGTACGAGTATATTTATAATACATTTTTACTTTCTATAGAACAACGAACTCATGTGACCAGTATTTTTGGCTTCATTAGCAAGAAGACAAACAATTTATATTTATATTTGTCTTTCATTTGCTTAACAAACAAGATAGCTTTCTTTTTTTTTGTGGATTGTATTGGACAGAGAAAGAGGAGCGTTGGTAGAAATTTTAGATACGGAGTAAATTTTACTATTTAAGAAAGAATAACACCCATAAATTGGTAAATATAATTAAACACGCTAAGTGAGAGTATTCATATGTAGAGAGTGGTCCAGAAAAATGAGCCAAGAGTTAGAAAATACCATATATTGCCTTGACCATGGCGGTTTAGATGGTAACCTCCTGATTTCAGATGAAGATCAGCTCACTAGATGATAGAGAGATCACTTTGCTACAGTCCTTAACCACTTAGACGATGATGGGCCTAATGAGCCTTCCAAAGAAATAAATTCCCGAATTCGTACCGGACCTCTCAGTAAAACCGAAATAACAGCAGCAATCAAGTCTCAAGAAAAACAAAGCGGATTCAAGCGGCTTCAACAGAATTGCTACAGTCGCTCATACGAAGAGCGTGAGAAAATGATCAATTTCCCCAGGGGTGGAAAAAGGGATTATAATAAAGCTTCAAAAAAAGAGAAATCTGATGGATTTTGGAAACTGGAGAGGTATACGCGTTGTACCGGCCGTAGCCAGGATAATAGCTGCAATCATGTAAGAACCCATTAAGGAGAATTTAGATTCAACTCTCGACGTCGAACAGACAGGATTTCGTGCTTGATCCATCTGGAGGAAACCATCCTTCACCTCCTATGCACATGTCCAATCCTATCGCATAAAAGAATGCTCCACCTAGGGGCACTCTTCCTTGATGACCTCGGCGATTTGGTGTCCTTAGGTGTCATGAGCATCCATCACTTTATCGAAAGCTCCGGTTGGTTTTAATTAGTCCCTGAGTGGTCTAATAAAGACAACCTACCCTAACCTAACCCAAGAACTTGAGATTTGCACACCTGTAACTTACAACATATCGACTGTTCCTTTCATCTATCAAAATTGTGCTACCATCTGCCGACGGAGAAGTGAAAATTTAACCTTCTTCACATTTTCATGCATCAGTTTGGCATATGTTGTGTCATTTTTGGACTTACCCTTACACCAACATTTTTGAGAAGTGACCTACACCGCTGTGACTTTAACCGCCTCATATGATATTTTGGAGGATTGTTTACAATTCTTTATGTACTAAGCCGAGATGGTCGCTCTGCCGCACGCATATGTGCTTATGCGTAGTAGAGGCCCTAGAACCCACAAGGGGATACATGGCATAAGTAAAAGTAAGTAAGACAATGTAATTGGAGAAGCCTTTGCCTTAAATGGTGCGTGAAGTTCGAAAGGATCTCAACTAATTTAGAGTAAAAACTGGGGGCATTGGGCCTGAAAGGCATTAAGAATTTGGTTGTGACAGATGATGAGTGTTGGAATCCATTGAAGTCTAACAATCTTTTACAATAACTGGTAAACTTGACCCAAAATAAAATTCTCAATATTAATAACGATCTCATATAAGCACTTTTGAACACCAAATTGAGAGATTACAGACTCTTTATTGTCCTGGATATAATAACTCGGATTGTGGTAAGAAATATTGAACTCAAATGTAATGAACTCGTATTTATTCGATTTTAATAACAAAGAATTCACACCGTCTAATAAGACCTTCCAAATGAATTTAACCAACACCGTATAAGCGAAGGTCCTTACAATGCCAGATTCCTCCAATTGGAAAAAGAATTCATGCGATATAAACTGGACATTTTGGGGGTAAGTGAAGTAAGATGGTTAGAAACGGGCGAGTGCCAGTCTCCAACGTGTAACACTGTACTACTCTATTCTGGAAGACCATCCGGAAGTCCGCGGGAATATGGAGTCGGACTACTGCTAACAACAACAGCACGTAAGGGCCTAATTTCCTGGCAGCCTCATGGTGATAGGATTTTGACGGCCAGATTCCGGACTAGAGTACGACGCGTCACCATAATACAGTGTTACGCCCCAACGAATAGTTCGTCTGAGGACGAAAAGGAGAGCTCCTACAATCTCTTAAGTGCCGTCTTCAACACAACACCAAATGGAGACATTGTCATAGTGATGGGGGATTTGAATGCCAAGGTAGGCAACGGCAACGAAGGGCTCAAACATGTAATCGGGAAGCATGGACTAGGCAACCGCAATGACAACGGCGAAAGGTTTGTGGATTTCTGCAATGCCAACCGCCTTGTGATAGGTGGCACCATGTTTGAGCACAAGACCTGCCACAACGTCAGCTGGGTTTCTAATGACAGGCAAGCAAGCTCCAACCAAATCGACCATTTTTCTATCAGCCGCCGCTTTAGAAGTAGTCTCCTGGACGTCCGAAACAGGCGAGGGGCAGATGTGGGGATAGTACGTGATCACCATCTTATGATAGCTACTCTCCAACTACGCACTGCTGCAGTTCGAAAATCCCACGACAACACAAGAATGCCCAGGTTCAACATCGATAGACTAAGTGAACACTCAGTGCGCTAACAATTAAGGGAGCACTTTTCGCAAGGTGTGGAAGCAATCAGCAGCTCTATGCCCGCAACCATCCAAGACCATTGGTGTGCTGTGAAAAATGATTTACATCTGGTGCTGAAAGAATTGTCGGTCGATCGCAGGGAAGACATAGGGCGTGGTTTTCGGGAATACCTGGAGACGGATTGACGAACGAAAACAGCTGAAAGCTCGCGCTGCAGCTACCCCAGCAGCATGGAGAGCGAGCTAGGGTCCATATATCGCATGAAGATGAGAGAAGTTCAGCGTAGCGTGCGACGTGACAAGCACAACTAAATCAACGCGCTGGCTACAGAAGCAGAAGATGCTGCACGGAGGTGCGACAGCAGGACCGTCTACAGAATCACGAAAGAGCTGACAGGTGGTCGCAGCTCCAGCCAACACCCAGTGAAAAACCTAGACGGCTCCTTACTCATTTCGGATGAGGACCAGCTCAAGAGATGGAAAGAGCATTTTGCTACGGTTTTGAACCGTGTATTCTCTAGCGATATGCTCCCGAATCAGACTGAGATGCCCGATGTGAGAAGCTCCCGAATACGCACCACGACTCCCAGTAAAGATGAGATCATTACCGCGATCAAGGCACACAAAACCAACAAGACGATAGGACTTGACGGTATTCCAGCACCGCCCACAACATCGGCTGAGCTTCTGCTTCCACTTATAGAGAGAGCTTGGGAAGCTGAGAGCTTTCCTAACGAGTGGGAAAAGGGAATGATCGTCAAGTTTCCTAAGAAAGGAAATTTAATGGAGTGCGGGAACTGGAGGGGTATCTGTAGCTAAGATAATAGCTAAAGTCACCGCGGAGCGAATTAAAAAACATCTCGAAGACACACTCAATGCCGAACAAGCAGGTTTCCGCTCTGGATCCTCCTGTATCGACCACATCAACACCCTGCGGATTATCATTGAACAGTGTGTTGAATATCGATCGCCATTGCACCTGCTGTTCATCGATTTTGTGAAAGCGTTCGATAGTGTCAACAGGGATTTTATTTGGCGTGTCTTACGCAGGAGAGGTATTCCCGATAAACTAATTGCTATTATCAAAGCTATATATGAAGGCTCCAAATGTTACGTTCTGCACAGGGGAAGGTGGTCTGAGAAATTTGAGATCCAAAGTGGGGTAAGACAAGGCTGTATCCTTTCACCAATATTATTCCTATTGGTGATTAGCGATGTGCTTCATGCAGCTTTGTCGACGGGAAACGGAGGAATTCGATGGACTCTTACATCTCAACTGAAACATCTTGACTACGCTGACGATGTATGCTTACTCTCCCACAGAATTATGGACCTCCACCAAATGACAGCAGATGTGGAGAGGGAGGCAGGTGTCGTCGGGCTGAAAATTAATACGGCAAAAACTAAAATTATCAGCCTTGGAACTAACTCATCGGCTCAAATATGCATTGCTGGACAATCGGTAAAGAGATTAGAGGATTTCCAGTATGTTGGGAGTATTGTCTCGACCGATGGTGGGGCCGAACTGGATATAGCTAATAAGATCGCTAAAGCAAAGTCCGCGTTCGATATGTTGCCCAAAATATGGCGAAGCAATGCAATCAGTTTGAGCACCAAAATAAAACTGCAACGCTCAACGTTGAATCCGTGCTGTTATATGGTTGCAGCATGTGGAGAGTGACCACTACTATCACCAGACAGCTGCAAACGTTTGTTAATAGGTGCCTGCGCAATATCTTAAGGATTTTCTGGCCCAATCGTATCTCTAACGAATAACTTTACGAGAGAACAGGTCAGGAACCAATAGGCACAACCATCCAACGGCGGAAGTGGCAGTGGATTGGTCACACGTTCCGTAAGGGTGACAGTTCCATAGCGAACCATGCTATGCAATGGAACCCTCTAACTCAAGATGGCAGAAGACCTGGCGGTCCGAGGAGAACATGGCGCAGAACAATCGAGAAGGAGGCACGGTAGTTAGGGAAAAGTTGGGGAGAACTCAGACACATTGCCAGAAACTGTACACGATGGCGCGTAGGCGTAGTAGAGGCCCTAGGACTCACAAGGGGATACAGAACATAACACAACACCGTATATAGTTTTGAAAAGAAAATAAAGGATCGGCTATAAAAAGCGTTCAGAAAATAAATGACAACCATGACGCGCAATAATGGCACACAAAAATAAATAAAAAGAATTGAATTATGAATTATAAAATCCAAATAATAGCCATCAGGCTTTAATGACTTTCTTTGCTAAAAATAAAATGCAAAACAAAATTATCAAATTTTTGTTCATGGCGCAGTTCGTACACAAAAAGATAAACTGCACAAATCGTTATTTAATTTTGATTGTGTTCCCGAAACGACATTTTTGTTTCTCCTTTTTTATTCAATTTCTATATGTGTCATAGATACATACATATGCGGACTATAATATATTACATATTATTATTAAATTAGCTGACGACCCATATCAAGAACAGCAGTTGAAAGAATCACGCCAAATATACGAAATGACAAATGACGATGAGTTAACCCAATTTGGTTGCTAAGATCTAGAGGAATATTCACAGTAAGGACGACGATAAAAGGTTTCATTTTTATGTCATAATAGTGTGTGGTGGTATTAATCGATAGTTTATCGTACAGAAAATAAGGAAACGATGTGTAGATAACGTGAAAGTCTTAAAATATTCTCAATAAATCAGATTAAAATAAGGGTCTCAATCGATAATTCTTTCCAGCGTTGACTGTAGTCTTCCTGTTCATTGAAGAAGCCTTAGGTATCTAGTATTAAAGTGAACGCTTTAATACAATTTATTGACTCCATCCTTCTCATTATTACATAAGAGGTGAATCGAAAATGTGTAGTATCTAATGTGAGAAACCCCAAAAAGTAATTTCGTAAGAAAATCGCTTTTGTTTATCACATGTGCTAACATAAGACTAAAAGTCCTGGAGAGTCGCGTATTTTATAAGCTCAGGGACTATTGAGAAAAATTGAGCTTATCGAATTCTAAATATCTTTACTTGATTAGGTCTGATTTATAGGTATGCCAACACAGTGCATTCAAAGAGCACGATAGGATCATCAATCATGTCTTAGTTGCTCTTGTATTGCAACAACCTAAAGATTTAGAACGCTATGAGTTAAAAACAGCAAAGATATGCGTATATCTGTTGAGCTGTGTGAGTTTTCAAGTTTAGAACGGCGGCAACAATGCGTAGTATTTGGAGATAGGTCTTCGCCCTTCCTGAATGTTGAATGTGGAGTGCCATAAGGATCTATACAAGAACTTTTATTCTTCTCATTATATGTATATAAATGGCCTGGTATTATGCACATGTTTGCAGACGTTGTTCGATATATGTCCCTTAGATGCGATTGATGGCACAAAATCTTTAGATAGATAGATAGAAAGATGTCCTCGATGAAATGTAATATAAAGCCATGGTTACGGTTCATATCTACTCCTGAAACTATACACAGCTTTTCATTTAAATTTACAATGTAGGTGTGGTTTAAATCATCAAAATCGAGGAAGTATTCTCCTAAAGTTGACTCTCTGATCTCGGCAAGCGAAGAACGCTGCAGATGAAGTGGACTGCAAACGCCTTTGCGGTGTCTAAGGTTGGTCACAGTAGGTTTGAAGGACCGCAGATGTATCCATCTATATAATCTGCTTTTCTTACACCATCTGTATTAAGGCATTGACATAACCCAAAGTCGACTTTTTGCACTGAGTGAACCTAGTCTAGCTTATTCATCAACTGCCCAAGTTAGCGGACTATCGCAATGCCCATTTACCCAACAGAAAATAAATTATTTTAAACTGTTTCACTATCTCATTAAGAGTTAAGCGTCAGTCTTTCACTACCCTATGTGTTACTGAGTTGACTGCCAGAGATCTGGTTGCTGCCTCGCTGTCGATGTAGACTGAAATTTTTAGTACGTGATATTAGATTCATTGACAGTCATATGGCAGCCTGGCAGCCTGACATCGGACTACAAACTCGGCAGGTTAAAGGATAGGTGTAAATCAACGTCAGACGATAATACATTTACTCAATGAAGATCTCGCATGCATATCTAAGTGATCACTGAAATATAGCTTACGACTCAATCCAAATCGAAAGTTCTAGGAATTCAGCTACCACAATGCCCAATATAGTAGTGGATTGTTGTTCAATAGTACCCTTTCCTGGGATACACATTAGCTCTTGTATCGGCAAGGTTTTTGGTAAGCTTCGTACTTTTTGAGCTACTCGGCACTTTATACCGACCTCCACCAAATTGATGCTAGTTTCAACCTTACTCAGATGTGTCAAAAGTATTAACAGATAGGTAGGCCGAACATAGCAAGGGAATCAAGAGGTTGATTATATTGCATAATTTCATTTGATTTGTATCAACTGTCGAGTAGCTGGTTGAACCATGTTTGTCCATGCGTGGATATTTAGATATTTACCTATTTAATTTACATCTCTTACATTAGATTATACGTCAACACTTTTTGGATCTTTATTTTTGAGCTAGGAAGTTGAAATGTCTTCTTCGCACAGACACGCCCATTTTTCGAAATATTTTTGTTGTCCCAAAATGCAGGGAGTGTTTCGTAAAAAAAGTAATATTAGATAGAATCTTTTTTTTTAATCGAAGAACATGCATACATCTAAGCAGAAAGTTACGAGTATCATTGTATATTTTAAATACATTTTTGCGCCATACCTACTTCATAATGGTGGGAATGGTCATAATCTAGGGAAAGAAAATCCGTTTCACATGGATTATAACTTCTCTGTACATTTTCACTTTTTTTTATTGCATAAAACAAAAGCGCTTAGCTTGTCATATTTTTTTCTTTACTCTCGTCTACTCATACTTTGTTTCAGCACTTGAATGTCCTTGCTTATTATTATTACTTAGCATACAACAAGTAATGCGTCTTTAATTGAATCCTTCCTCCGTGGACTTAAACAAGAAAAGAAGAAAAATAAAACTATTAATGCAAGATATCGATTTCAAGGACTCTGCATTGTTCTTCTCGCGTTTACGCTAATTGTAATTTAATGCTGACGTACATTATCCTGCATTTAGAAAGCACTTGCCGCAAGTATATGTGAGTATATACATAAACATATGTGTGTAGATATAGTAGCAACCATATTTTTACGGCAAACTTCATTTAAAACCCATGGAGGGTAAACAGTTGTTATGAATATTCAAATTTTGATAGAGTTTCATCGAAGTATGTATTGCAATCAAAGAAAAGTGTTTGCTGGAGGGTGTGGTCAGGATGGCGCCTCTTTTGTTTGACAGGCGACAATTGACAAATGATTAGTGGGCCGCACTTATAGATCGCGTAATTACTTTCATTAATGTACAACTATACATACACATGCGAGTGCGTGTGTTTGGGTAAGATGGATGTGAGCAATATAAACAACCTAATTATGTTGTTTCTATTTCCAAATCAAGTATACATAGATATTGGCATACATAATGTATGAGCATATGTTTTCTAGACAAAAACAATGGAAAGGTATTATTTTGGGTGGCGTTCTATAAAGCAATTCATGAGTATGTTTAACGTAGATGTGGATTCGAGGGAAGGAGGAGTCTTTATTAAACGTAAAAACTATAAGTTGCATGTGCAAAGGGATCTAAAAATGTACATATGTATGTATGTACATGTAAAAGCAAAGCGTGAGGAAATGGGCAGCCTGTCCATTCGTCGTGTGTCAGAGGGGTTAGTTTGTAGAACAAAGTTCGAATCACAGTAGAAGTTTTTGAAAATTCGACCTCTCACCTCTCTCGAAACTCCCATGAGGTTTTATTATTATCATTAGTTACTGGTTTCGTAGACCATCATTTGGGTCCACTACCCATAGGAATTTAGGCAATCACAGCAGCCCTGGGCGGCTGCGTCTTGACTGCCAGCGGTCAAATTCCTTGTGCAAGAAGTCTAGCTTTCTACCACTTTGTGGAACCTATTAGTTGACTCTTTGTTGAGTAGACTTAATAGGGAATGATTATGTGTGATGAAGATTATCGTAAGCGGGAGCGGCTTAGCGACTTTGTATGAGCGTATGGAGTTTGGGAGTATTGTAAGTCAATGGTGGTCTGTGTTTCTGGACACAGCTAACTTTATCTAATAAAATTAAATATTTGGTCGCCTTTAGGACCTAAACCTATCCTTTACTAGACATATAGAGGCAGACACCTCTAAGGCCATTAGCAATATCTGGCAGTACAGTAGAATGTTTAGCAGAACCTGGATTTAGCAGATCCCAGATTGGTGTCCTCAGTATATAAGTGCGCTCTTAGACCGTATCTAACATATTATGTGGTTGTCTGGTGGTCGAGAGCTCACGTCCTTAAGCGTCAGCTAAGTAAGCTTGAGTACCTCGCGGCAGGTGGAGTGGAACACCGACTGCTGCCACGGAAGTCTTGCTGTATTTTTCTCCTCTACATCTCTTCATTGAAAGCCAAGCCAGATGGGCTCAATGCCTTACAAGCGTGGTGTCTTAATGGCAGATCCATGTATTTTCAGTCGAAAAGGAGCATTCGATACCATATGCACAAAACAGTTTTATTGAGCGTCGGTTGCAGTGAATTTTCTGGATAGCTTGGAATAGAACTGCGAAGAATGGATTGGTTTTAAATCCAGGTGGCATTGCCCTATATACAGAGGGTTCCCTTTTTGATGGTCTTTCTAGAGCCGGAGGAGGCTATCATTACGCTTAGTTGGCTCTTGTGCGATATAACTCTGCGATTCTGACTGGGGTTCCTGGGCATACAAGCATTCAGGAAAACCAAAGAGCTGATGCTCTTGCCAGGAATACGTACATTTATAACGTATTCAAAGACGTAATATTTTTATGTTTTCAACTCATATCTTTATTTACAATACAAGAAGGAAAAAACGCATAAACGTAAGCAACAACAAACAACAACCAGCGCGAAAACTAATTGGGATGGCTTTAAAAAAGATATTGAAGCAAATACTGATCTGAGCGTATCACTTAAAACGCCATATGAACTTGAAGTTGAAGATGATCGCTTCGTCAAAATCCTACAGAATGCCGCGTGGAAGAATACTCCCAAACCAAAGAAAACGCCGGCAAGCTACATTCAAACTTATCCGCAGGAAATAAAAGAGATGATTAAGGAGAAGAGAAAAGCACGCAAAAAATGGCAACAAACTCGGGCTCCGCAACATAAAGCACATCTTAACCGTTTGTGCAACTCACTAAAAAGTTCTATTAAAAACCTTAAGAATAATGAAATGCAAACTTAACTAGAAAGCTTAACGGCAGAAAAAGATTCTAATTACTCGCTCTGGAAGGCTATAAACGGTATTAAAAAATCTCAAATTCAAGCCGCCCCAATTAGGAAAAATCAAGGCGAATGGGCCAGGCATGATAAAGAGAAAGCGCAAGTTTTTGCCACCCACCTGGAAGAAACTTTCAAACCGTTTGATGGACAAGCTCTTATTGAAAATATAAATACGTCTTATATAGCCAATAGCGTAATAAGAAATGCAACACTTACCGAACTTAAGGTAGAAATAAAGAAACTTAGACCTAAGAAGGCTCCTGGATACGACCTAATTACGGGAGAGGTTCTCAAAGCCCTACCAAGAAAAGCTCTAATTAAGCTTCTGTTCATTATAAACGCCGCACTTAGACAAAATGGTCCTTAAGCCCGGAAAACCGACAAATGAAAAAACGTCTTATAGACCGATTTCGCTTCTTCCAATTATATCCAAGGTGTTCGAGAGAATATTGAGTAGGCGAATACAGCCGGTAATAGAAGAAAGGCATCTCATTCTGAATCATCAATTCGGATTCAGAAGTAAGCATTCTACAGTTAAACAAGTGCATAGAATAACACATGTAAACGAAAAGTCACTTGAAGAAAAAAAGATTTGTTCAAGCGTATTCCTTGACGTCTCTCAAGCATTTGACAAGGTCTGGCACGAAGGCTTAAAGTTTAAATTACGACAAGTTCTGCCAGAGCACCTATATAATATTTTGAAGGACTACCTTCTGAATAGACTATTCCGCGTCAAATGTGGAAACGAATATTCAGATTTCAAGGAAATAATGGCTAGGGTGCCGCAAGGAAGCGTTCTTGGTTCAGTCTTGTATCTATTATACACCCGTGATATACCGCAAGTAGAAGGCACTGAGCTAGCTACATTTGCCGACGACACTGCTATCTTGGCAGTAAGTAAAACTGTCGAAGATACTACAGAAAAACTGCAAGAAGCTTTGGATAGAGTAAATGAATGGACAAAGGTTTGGCGAATCGCACTTAACGAGACCAAATCTGTTCATGTAAATTTTACTTATAAGAAAATAAATAATTTGCCGATCTTTTCAAACTCGGTATATCAGAAATAGCGATATCCATAGAGATCTTGGCATTAAAACTATAGAAGACGAAATTCAAACCTACGCAAGAAAGCATAAAAGTCGACTAGAAAGTCACGTAAATATTACAGTCCTCCAACTTTTGGAAGAAAGAAATTTACTGCGCCGTCTACAAAGAACCAAACCTTTAGACTTAGCGCGATAAGTAACCGCGTCTAAACTGCGGAGCTGGCAGGAACTTCTAATGGGAAGGTCCCTGCAAAACGTCCTTATTACGTGAAATGAAAACTACTTGATAAGTCGAATACTTAGTTGTTGTAAAAATGAAAACAAGTCTGTTTTGAAGGGAGGTTTTTTAGTGGGTAAGAATCCCACACTACTATGAGCACGAGCACGGAAAAAAAAAAAAAAAACCTAAACAACTTTTCTTTAATAAAAATAAAAATAATGTAAAAATAAGAAGTGAAAAAAATAAAAACAGTCTTCAGTTGAAACGGGTGCGTCCATAAATACATAAAAAAATGCATAATCGAAATAAACTCAACATTTTTTTATATTTTATTTTTCAAAATGAAAACCGTGTTAAAGCGAAACCGTGTAATTCGAGTCCCGTGTAATTCGAGGGACAGGTGCAATTTAAAAAATTTGATATAAGAAACTCGGGTCTATGTGAATACTGCCTTGAAGATGACGAAACGCCCTTACATTTCATAAGTCTTCAGCTGAATTAGGAAGTCTTCCCTAGACAAACGTTTCCTTCGGTGAACAAGTTTATTGAATTTAACATTGCAGAGGAGACTCTGCTTTGCGAAGAGCACTGGTAAGTTTAGAACGCTTGGTTCGGTACACAGTTGCAGACCAGCAGCGAATGGATGGCTGTGCTGAGAGAGGCTCTACAGAGATCCCTGTCAGCTATCCATAGCAGGGCATTCACAAATAAGTCGACGGACAGATTCAGTTTCTTCTTAATATGTTAATCTGAACTCACAATTAATTCTTAGCGTTTTGTATTAAACCACATCTTGTTTTGGAACTGTCAGTAGTTCTTCTTTGCCAAGCAGAACCATTTATCCACGGAATTAGGAATTAGTTAAGAACTAGGTGGATGGTATGATGTGGTCAGACGCCGCCTAGAGTGACTCAAATACGTAGGAAGAGTATCTGTGAAGTGGTCCTCATTTGTAATTCTCTAAAACTGAATACAATTCAAGCTGCCTGTTCTTACAGAAACGGTCGTGGAGACTGAAATGCAGAAAGATGACATAGAACAAATGCAGATAACACTCAGTTTAAGTATTGTCTGTGAACCCCCGCACTTTAACTATACTTGGCAGATCCTCAACTATCATTCAACAGCGTGTAACCTCAGATTACAATCAATGTCTAGAGCCTTGATTCTGCAAATTCATACCGTTACGCATCACCCTTTGAATTTCATTAAATGTATTAAACTGTAAACAGGAACTTATGCAAATCACGAACAATAGCCAACAATGCTTTTAAATCCTAAATAAAATGAAAAAAAAAAGAAAAAAACTAATTTCCGTTCAACTTGACTTTGTATTGGATTTAAGAATGTTCTTCCAATGGAACAATAAACTTAAATAATCACCAATTTCCGTCGTTAAATCCACTGCGAATAAAACGAACGAAAGAATAGATTGAATAAGACTAATTACAACACACTTGCATAGTTATAGATTCGGTTTGCGGGCAAAGCAGTCAGAGTTCATGGGAATTGTGATAAATATTGTTAAATTGACTTTAAATGACATTTAATTGAAACTATAAGACGACATATCACTATCACGCTGTGCATTGTTTTGTATGAGAAGTTTTCAATTTGACATGTCTATTATTTGATGCATCTAGTTAGATAGATGTATCTAGTGACTTATAAAGACGTAGCTATAACTAGAAGGCGGAGGCTTCTCTATCTGAATTATCACATCAATCATATTTTAAGTAATTTGATCTTGCAAACAGTATGGATTGGAGGTCAAATGATATTTTAATTACTTATGTCAATATCGATTGACTGTAAAAAATCTTAATTTATACGTGCAAATGTAGAAACTAAAATCGAATACGACGCGACGTAGAACAAAATTGCAATGATATAAAAGTTAATTAAAAGCGATAGTCCAATTTCCCACTGTATTGATGGCTCCAAGACGGATGTAGGAGAGATATTTTGTGAAGCGCTCGGGTTGTCTAAATTGATCAGCCTTCCACAGCAGTGCTTATCAGACGGATCGTTGACAGTAAGGTAGCAGTGAAAGCATTTTTTGGTATGGATATAATGTCAATCTTGACGAGCTAGGGATTGTAGGTACGTGTAGCGACGATCAGAACGCAGATGGCGTTAGCAACAAACAAAAAATTACTCCCGGTTAGAGGGCGAAATACAGAATGGAAGAAAGGATGGAGACATTTTTAGAGTTAAGTAAAAATGTCATTGAGAGGACTGAACGCATCCGAGGACGTGCGTAAAAAGAAAGAATTGTAGTTTTATCATTAAAAGAGTTAAATAAGAAAAAAAATAAAGAGTTTTTATTTTAAGTTTAAGTTGTGGTCCGGCCTGATCGAACCACAACATTGGTGACCTCGCACGTCGAATTTATAAACAAATAAATTGGAAAGCAACAATTTCTTTCTTCACGAGGTGACATACACCTAACCTCAAAACCAACACGCAGCCAAAGCCACGCCACGTCATCCAGAGAAATATCTGGCCCCCACGCATACCTGGTGCACAAAAGGGCATTCACGCCACGTGAACCGACAAAATCATCACCATCCATCCTGGTGCACCAAAGGGCATTCACGCCACGTGAACCGACAAAATCATCACCATCCGTCCTCGTTTCATCAAAGCGCTGCTCGTCCTCAACTCACCACCAGAACCACCATTAGTTCCACCGCTCAGCGTCAAACATCAGCATTCGACAACACCAACGGAGCCCCACCACCATCATCACGAATCACCGCAGTCACACCAGCAACCAACGAACACGAAGGATCCCAACAAGTATTGTAGATTAGCATTACACATTGTATTGTATCTTCATTTTATTAGTTATTGCACGTTCCTCTCGATATACATACATATATATACATATATATTTCCTTAACATTTTTTAAAATTTTATTGTGAGTCGAACGCCTTTCTTCCGATCTCGCGTCGCGGTAGAATAATTTGTCATGGTTGACCGTCAACCTCAAGAGGTACATCACCTCCCAATCCAGGCAGCGCCGCCGCCGGCACTTATAGAAGCAGATCGCCCGCCCGCGCCCGCGGTCAATAATGGCGGGCCGTGTGAAGCAGTCCACGCGGTAAATAATGGTGGGCCGCGTGAGGCAGTCCACGCGGTCGCTATTAAACTTCCAGAATTTTGGACAAAAATGCCCGCAATTTGGTTTATCCAGGTAGAATCACAATTCGCGATTAGAAATATCACGGTTGAGCAATCGAAATTTCATTATGTTGTTCAATCCCTTCCTCAGGACGTGGCTGCAAGCGTGTATGACATTTTAATCCAAGATTCTGCCACCCCCTACACAAATTTAAAAAAGGCACTCATAGAACGCCATTCTATGAGCGAAGGTAAGCGCATAGAAGCACTCTTGTCAGGTGAAGAGATGGGGGACAAAACACCTTCGGAGTTCTATCGTAGACTCCAAACCTTGGCTGGACGATCTTCCATTGTCACAGAAAGTCTGATTTTGGAATTATGGAAGCGTAGACTTCCTACATTGGTTCGAGTTTCCATTAAATCTAGCTCCAAATCTAAAATGGAAGAACTATTGGAAGTAGCTGACGACATCTACGAGGTGTATCAGCAGCAAAATACGTCCACGTTCTCCATAGCGACTCAATCCGATAAAACAATCAGCGAACTTACCTGCCTTAATCAAAATCTCCAAACAGAAATCAGTGAAATAAAATCAATGCTGTCAAATCTCAATTTCAACAATCCCCGTTCACGACGTAAAATTCCGCTGGCTGCGTGAACCCGGGAGTGGCCAAAGATGACTGAGATGACTGAGGATCTAGTCCTCAAAGGCCTGAGTGCGCTAGAATCCTGTGTAATAATAAGGAAGCTATAGCCATTTTATGACAGTAATCGTACCATTAAATACCTACAGTTAATCAAACATTCCATATCTGGGCTAGTATGATAGGAGAAAGCATAAATGATGGTGATTCTGTGGTAGTGAGGATGTGCACGAGGATACACCATACTTCCTATTGTCGCTGCTCAGGACTCTATTACTTAGATTTAAGATACTAGGCATTATTTGTTTGCAAGGAGTTAAGGGGTTATATGCAGTTGCAAGGCCAAAAAAAGTTGTTTATTTACGAATTTTTTCTGAAAAGGGATTTTATTTGACAAATACAAAAGTATTAATACATGTGGTAACTTTAAACTTTATATCGGCGTTTAATTTTTAAAAATATTGAGTTACAGGGCTCCTGTAGACGATCTCCTGAAGGTCCTCCAAAAAAAGGTGTCTGACGGTGAGCACGATATCTCCGGTTTGGATTGTTTAAAATAAAAAAACCAAAAAGATTCTATAAGTGGATAGATAAATCTAAGCATTGGTCGAAGCAATAGTCGAAATTTTGATTTTTGACAAAATGGCGGCTCCAAAAAGAAAAAAATTCAGATTTTCGACCAAAATTTTGTCGTTAAATTGTTTAAAAAAATAGAAATAATTTTCAGAAATCTTATTCCTTCGACTAATCCCTGAAGAATATATCTGAGAAGGTTTTGTTAAAATTTCAGACTGATTGGTTGAGCCGTTTTTGAGAAATCGTACTCACCGACTTTGAAAACACCGTTCAAAGTGGTCAAAGTTTCAAAAGACGACACACGCTCTGGAACGTCCTTACAAATGTGCTTGTATTTCCAAGAATATTTGCCGGATCGATTTGAAATTTTCAGAGAATATATAAAATATATGTACATTCCGAAAATGCAATAAAAAATTTTTTTTTTAAATTTCTTACTGCGTATAACCCCTTAAAGAACTCTTCCATAAGTTGGTCAACGTGATCAGTACGTATGTATAATACTCGTAAAGCATCTGATTGGTTTAAGAACTCATAGGTTATAAACATACACTAATTGGGCACTTTTTCGCAAAAATCTCGCCGTCAAGGATGACATGCTGCTAACATCTTTAAGATCTAAATGTGAGGTTGATGTGGCAGCCTGCCAACTAAATGACTTCCTAATCTCTTCCTTCAGGAGTAGCTGTGTCCCGAAAAATGGCAATACAGGTAAACGGAGCGTACCGTGGTGGAATGACCAGCTGGAGATACTCCGCAAAAGGGTAAGAAAACTTTTCAACACCGCAAACGCAATAAAAATTGGGACAAATATAGGTCCGCTTTGACTAAATTCAACATAGAGTTGAGGAAATCCAAGAGAACAGCATGGGGAAAAAACTGCGAAAATATCGAGTCCCTTCCAGTAGCAGCCCGTCTCCAAAAGGCTCAGTCAAAGGATCATTCCAATGGGGTGGGATTGCTCATCAAACCTGATGGCACCTACACCGCCAGTCGAAGGGAAACCCTGGAAACTCTGCTCGAGGTTCACTTCCCTGGCTCAACAATTCTAAGCGATCACGTACCTGTTGCTCCTGAAGGATCCACATGTGGCACCTCCAGAAGAGTCAACAGCTTGTCTGGAAATCTGTTCAGTCAAGAAAAAATTAAATGGGCAATCGGTTCATTTAAACCCCTTAAGGCACCTGGCAGTGATGGTATTTTTCCAGCTCTCATACAGAAAGGTCTGGATTACATCTTGCCTGCCTTGGTAGCTCTATTTAGAACAAGCTTCAACCTGGGATACATTCCACTAACTTGGCGGGAGGTAAATGTGGTGTTTATCCCTAAGCTAGGCAACAAACCCAGCGAGCTACCCAAATCCTACCGTCCAATCAGCTTGACATCGTTTTTCTTGAAAACCATGGAACGACTGCTAGACTTAAACATTAGAGGCATTCTTGAAAAGACTATACCTCTGCACTCTAGTCAATTTGCATACAGGAAAGGTCGGTCTACGGAAGGCGCCCTTCACTATCTCGTCACAGAGATTAAAGCTGCCTACCGCTCCAAAGAAATCGCCCTTTTTGCATTCCTTGACATAGAAGGTGCTTTTGATAACACTGGTTATGAATCCATCACTAGTGCTATGAGACGCAGGGGAATAGACGAACCTACTACCAGATAGGTTAGGAACATGCTCGATAGCCGCATAATAACATCTTCGTCTGGAGAGGTCTCTGTGACGGTCTCCGCGGCCAAAGGCTGCCCCCAAGGCGGCGTCCTCTCGCCTCTCTTATGGTCACTCGTGGTGGATGACTTATTAAACACACAATATAGTTCAGGTTTCACAACCATAGGCTATGCAGATGATCTAGTGATCATCATTAAAGGCAAACATGAAGACAATGTGTGTCAACTCATGCATAATGCACTCCTTGTAGTCTCGAACTGGTGTGCTGGGGAGGGTCTATCGATTAACCCCAGCAAGGCAGTCGTTGTACCGTTTACAAGAAGAAGAACGCTGAATATTGGCTCAGTTACTCTAAACGGCACAACAATCAATTTCTACGATGAGGTCAAATATCTAGGAATTGTCCTGGATAAGAAGCTTAACTGTTAAGAATAAAATTGCCAAGGCGACTACTGCCTTGTGGCAGTACACCACGGTTGTAAGACCCATTCTTATATACGCGTCCGTAGTCTGGTAGACGAAAACCAAAGAGGTCACAACTATTAATAAACTCACAAAACTTCAAAGACTAGCTTGCCTCGGCATCACAGGTACTATGCACACTTGTCCCACAACAGCCATTGAAGCCATAATCGGACTTACTCCGTTACATAAATTTATAAAAAAAAGTGTCAATCCGCAGTGCACTTAGTTTTAGAAAATCAGATGCTAATAGTACACGGGTACAAGTGGATCTCATGGAGCTATTGTCCGACTTCCTCGAGCTAGACATGCTCAGCACGGTCTCCGACTTTACGCCTAAATCACTCTACTTTGGTAGAAGGTTTGAGATTGTGATCCCAAGCCGTGATATATGGAATAATGGCGGAATAATTTTGATCCAAAAGGTATAGTGTGGTACACCGATGGATCAAAAATAGATTCAGGAGTTGGCGCCGGTGTGTATGGACCCAACCATAAAATTTCGAAATCACTCGGAAAGAGTCCTAGTGTTTTCCAGGCCGAGCTTTACGCCATTGAAACTTGTGCTAACATTAACCTGCACTCAGGCATCAAAGGTGCCTCTATCCATATACTCACCGATAGCCAAGCGGCGCTCAAAGCACTGATCTCCCATGTGATCAGTTCAAAATCAGTTCTAAGCTGCTTCGACAGCTTACAAAATCTGTGCCGACACAATAAAGTAAAATTGTGGTGGGTACCGGGTCATGTAGGCGTTGACGGCAATGAAACTGCAGACCTGCTAGCTAGGAAGGGCTCCTCTGAGTTATTCACTGGACCTGAACCCTTCTGCAGGATACCCGATTCCGCCTTCAAACTTACCCTAAACATCTGGGAAAGCAACATGCGCATCTCCCACTGGAATAACTCCCAAGGTCTCAGGCAGGCTAAAAGAGCTGTCCAACCCTTCCAAAGACAGGCAGTTGATATCCTAAAATACGACAAAAATGACATAAGAAGCCTTGTGAGCTTCCTTACCGGTCACTGCCAACATCTCTACCACCTTAACAAAATGAGAATTTCGGAGGATATCACCTGCTGCCTCTGCCTAGAAGAGGACGAAACCGCAGAACACATACTATGTGAGTGTGTAGCTCTGTGTAGAACTAGGAGAAGCTTTTTCCTTAAAGCGATCATATCTCCAAAAGATCTTAGGAACTCCTCCGCAGCCGTAATTATAGCTTTCATAAGGAGAGTAGAAGTACTGCTGCCCTAAAAGTGGCCTATGGCACAATAGATCTCCTTGGTCGCAGTGCCTACACGCCATTTGGGCGTGGCCATACACCTGTTTAAAAAAATAAATAAAATATCTCCTCTACGTCAACCCGCCCTAACCTAGCCTAATGACAAAGTCATCACTGCTGAAATCGGCAGAATAATTTCAAGTACAACTCTCTGCATGAATCCGGTTAGTTGATGAAAAGACCGATTAGAGAAATACATACTTCAGTTTCAACTCTACTTTAGCTCCCAGTCATTAAAAAGAGTCAGATAGGCTACCGAGGTAAGATACTGACTGCATGATACCATCCCTGGACTTTATCCTGAAGCTCTAAATGAAATTCCCCCCAAGAAAGAGTTGAAGAGAAGGAAAGGTTATACACCCTAATAACATATCCATCTTCGTTGATGGTTCGAGAATGAAAAGGGTGTAGTTTCCGGAATATATTCGATAGAATTTGCTATTGTCCGGTCAATAAGGCTTCCGAACCCCAGGAAAACGTTTCAAGGGATATCGATACCTTCATAAACAGTCAAGCAGCCATTAAAGCCTTCACATCTACAGAGATCAAATCAAAACACACAAAGACTCCACGGAAACGAGAAGGCGATGAGCTAGTAAGAAAATGCTCAGAACTGAAGCATGAGACTTCTAAAAGTTCACTGATCACAGATGGAGCCGTCTCACAACATGTCACCTGGGGACGCAGCATTATAAAAAAAAGCGAAAGGAATCTTTGTACTTAGCAGACCGCATTTAAGATTCCTTGTAAAAGGAATTCGTTTAAGTATAGCAGACCTGCGACGTAAATGCAGAGGAGGACCCAACGCACCTCCTATGTGAATATTCAAACCTCAGCAGAGCCAGAAAGGTAGCCCTAAGGAGAATACTTCTTCAACAACTTGGACGAATTGTCAACAAAGCCACCAAAAGTAATTCTAAAATTCTAAACTCGAGATGACACAGGGGCACTACCACTACCTAACAGGTAAAAAGGTAGGTAAATCATTTAATTCCTAAGAGCCCGGAATG
This sequence comes from Brachypalpus laphriformis, assembly GCA_945910035.1. Lineage (NCBI taxonomy): Eukaryota > Metazoa > Arthropoda > Insecta > Diptera > Syrphidae > Brachypalpus > Brachypalpus laphriformis. Next base: position 109,039,255 of record OX246753.1, on the reverse strand, counting down.
TGGAAGAGAAATTGGCCAAGGGTCTACATATTTCCTACAAATGCTACAAGGTCTTCGGGGAAAAGATCGTAATTGTACTGTACCTTATACATTGAATGCACTCCTGTGCATTCCTAGCCTAAAGTAAATATATTAAAGGGCAAAAGTTAGCATTTGCGGCGCTTGATCCCACTGAAGCTTCAAATTGATATGATTCCCCATTATCTCTAGACTTGTTCATCAAATGATCTTCAGCAAAGGAAGCTCTTAAAATAAGGAAGTTCGCTCTGCTACATGTAGAGTCACGGTTATATTAAGAATCTAGGGAATAAATCTAGGTCTGAAGGCCTCAGAGCAACTTCTTCTTCTTCTTCTTCTTCCTTTTATCAGCGAGGCTATGATCTGAAAACAAGGGATCACAGCCCTCCCACTTCACTGTATTTCTACTGATCCGCCTGTGGGGTTCGCCTATTGTATATTATACGGTGCCTTAACAAAATTTATTGGAGTATAGGCGAAAAACACTACAAAATCGGAAATGTGTCTTCCAACCAGAATTCCTCGAAATAGAGGAAGCAGCAAGGTCTACAGAAGAAAGTAACCTTTTCGGTTTGAAAAAATTGTTTTGCGTTTGGTGGAATTTCGAACTCATTTCCAGTTTTCAGTTTGTTTGAGATGGTAGAGCTTTTGGCCAGTTAAAGTTTTAAAAAGACGATGCACGCGAGCTGCATCGAGCTGCGGAGAGTCTAACAAAAGTTCGCTTGGTTGGTACTAATTATTATTTAAAAAAAAGAACGGTCAGTTATCTATTCCTTATAGTCAAATAATATGTTATTTAAATTCCAGACATCGGCAAGAATAAGCACAAGAAAACGTTAATTCACCCAGTCTGGTAAAATTTCAATCAAAAAAATTTGCTTTGCTATTCTATTGGGATTTCGAAGTCAACTCAAGCCCGTACAAATTTTAACCGAATGTCCAAGTGCATGTGGAGTAAACGCTTATAACTGTTTTCAAATACATAGTTTTAAAGATTCCAGACTTGACATTTTTCTGTGGAGGACGAAATTCGTAAATCTTCGACCGACAACACAAATTTGGTTGAGGCAAACCTCGCGAAGGCAAAAATTGACAAAGATCAAAAAATGACCCATGTAATGATGAATAATGAACTGGGTTTGAACGCCATAACTGTGGCACAAATGTGATATTAGTCATCACTTGAACTATTCGAAGAAATGCACTCGGTTGGTTGCACAAATTTTAAATGCCGAAGAAAGAAATCACGATTTCGTTTTGCTCAATATTTTTAGAAAACTTTTAGATTTTAAAAGTGAGCTAGACTTTAATAAAATAGTAACAGACCGGAGCCTGGAAAATGGAAATTCTTCTGTTAAGGAACGTTAACAGTGATGTAGATTTACTTCAACAGGGTGAAAATATTTGCTGCTATTACATTGGAAACTGGTCACATAGTAACTGCCAATTGGTATACTGAAACTTTATTACCAAAAATTTCTTGAATAACTAGAAAAAGAGGAACTTTGCTGCTTCGTTTTGCACCATGACAACGCACACAGCAGAAAAAAGAGCAATTTTCCGCCGGTCTCAGGGATGAATGAAATTCGGCCAGCACCTTATTCTCCTGATCAAGTACCTTGTGTTCTCTGGTTGTTCCCAACAGTAAAAAAGAATTTGAGGGGAAGGGTCTTTGTTTGAAATGAGGAGTTGATAAAAGCGGTCAATGTCGAAATTGAAACTCTCCAAAAAGGCGATTTTGAGGAGTGTTTTGAAATGTGTTTTACATATGCATAGAAATGAATGGCAATTATGTCGAAAAAATAAAAATTGATAGATTAAAAATTAGATTAACATATCAACATCATACAAATAAACATACAATTACAACATACAAATAAAATACACCATTTTGAAAGATGTTTTGGTACAGATGTTTTCCTAACTTAATCAGACTCATTCACTAATTAAGTGGGTTATCCTTATAGGTAGATGTATGTATGTTTTTGCGGGCTTTTTCGTGAAATTATTTAGGAGAAACAATATTATCATACATCGTTTTCAGATATCACCAACTGTTCACGCAGCGCACGCGGAGATTGCCTCATCGACGATGCTTTTTCTCAATCCGACCAACATTCATCATCATAGGTTTGTTGATTTACACAAAACAGAAAGACATCAACATACAACTAAACCTTCCTTGTGAATCAATCTAACAATCCTGAAAACTGGAACAAAATCCGTTCAGTAGTTAGGGAGAAAATCCCACACAGACAAAGAGTTTGTTTTATAATATGAGTATTGTAGTGATGTCTTTCGATTTAAAGCGTCTGTCTCTATTCGTCTGAAAAGAGTTTTTCAACGAAGTCATATTTAAAGAAAATCTCGCTGCCATTCAACAGAATTGCTACATTTGCGGATGATACGGTCGTAATGACAGTTGCAGAAACCAATATTCATTTATCAGAAAAGCTACAAGATGCAATTCAGGAAATCCAAAACTGGAGAAGAAAATGGCACATCAAATTAAATCAGTCTAAATCTGTACATGTAGATCTTAAAACAAAAAGATTGAGCATATCACAATATTTATAAATAACCAAGTAATTCCATACGCGAGCTTAGCTAAATATCTTGGTATGACATTGGACGCAAAACTTCGCTGGAAGGGTCATGTAAAAAAAAAACGAGGAGCTCCATATCCGATACAAAAAGATATACTGGCTAATAGGAAGATATTCCTGCCTATCAATTTCTAATAAACTCTTAAGGCAAGTAATCAAACCCATATGGTCATATGGGATCCAACTTTTGGGCTGTACTAAACAGTAACATGGACATTATCCAAAGATTCCAAAACAAAGTAGTGAGAAATATTGTCAATGCACCCGGGTATGTTCGGAATGAGGACCTCCGTGGAGATTTAGACATAGAACCAGTAAAAGATGAAGTCGAAAGATTCGCCAAAAAACATGATGAGCTGTTTCGACATTATACGAACCCTGAGGGCCTCCAGCTTCTGGACCACACACACCTGAGATGTGTGATCTCTGGCACGTGCGGACCCGAGCTGAGATGGACCAACTCGAAAAAATAAAATCCACAGAAAAGGACCGTTGACAACCTTTGAAGAGTATTTTCTATATTCTCCCAAGAGCACAAGCAAAATAGGCTTGTTAGGAAATCACTGCAGCCCAGCTTTTCAAAAGCTCTTCTCCCTCAACTAATGAGTGTGTTCTACTGGCGATCAACCACGCTCACGTTTCCCCTATTTCTTAAGGATTTCAAAGCAAGGGCCCAAAGCTCAAATCGTATGTTGTCATCGTCTAACGTTAAAAACCCACTGCTCTTCGCCTGATGCTGAAATTGGATAGTAGGTTAGGTTAGGTAGATGGGTGGCTTATGACAAGGAGTCACTGCTTACTCAGACCAACAGTACGGGTCCATTGTGCTCAATCATTTAACCCTGGACACGCTGTAATGAAAATCCGCCGTTAGAACCACCCAGAAAGTGATATTAATCTCAGGAGGTCCGCTGGCTCAACACTACCCAAGTCCTCCAGCTCCGAGAAGAAGTAACTACCAAGAGTCCTCATTCTTCTGACGGATAGGGCAGGACAGTCACACAACAGGTGACGAACAGATTCAATTTCTTCTTCGTCCCTGCAACTTCTGCAATAGTCATTATGCAGCACACCGAGTCGTTCCGCGTGAACGCCAATAGCACAATGTCCGGTAATTATGCCAGAAATGACCCGTGCGTTATAACGACTAAGTTTCACCAGAGAGGTTGATCTCTTCTTGCTGTAGGCCGGCCATAGCGCCCTGGCCGTAGCGCATGTTTCCAGATGAGCCCAGCGTCTGTTTGCTCGACCGGTGGCTTCATCCTCTATTTTTTCCGTAAGGAGCTGATCGGGATTGCTACAGAGGGGAGGGCCCGCGATAAGTGCAGCGCCGACCCTTTCCTAGCAAGCTCGTCAGCCCTTTCGTTCACTTCGATATCCATATGCCCTGGTACCCAGCAGAGGGTCACCGCATTGGCTCTGGATATCTCGTTTAAGAGTGATTTACAGCTTCTCACGAGCCTCGACCTAACTACGACAGAGTCCAGAGCCTTAACGGCTGCCTGGCTGTCTATATAGACAGTGATCGTTTTGCCAACGATATTACTCTCGCGTATAATTTCCGCAGCCTGTATAATGGCTGCGACCTCGGCCTGGAAGACGCTGCAGTCGTCGTTTATTCTAAAGGAGCGGTTTATTCCTAGTGCCTCACAATAAACTCCGGCTCCCGTGCCAACGTCCATCTTAGAACCGTCGGTATAGAGAGCCAACTCCTTTTTCTTCATGGTTCTACGATTCTTCCAGTATATTCTATCGGGAATTCTTGTAATGAATCTCCTTTCGAATGCTAGCGTCGGATTCATGTGATCAGCTCCCGTCAATCCGCTGGTGATCCCCCATCGGGACAGAATGGAGGCATGGCCGTAAAAGCTTGATGACCACAACCGGCCTTCTCTCAGTCTTACAGCAGTTTTAGCCGCCAGACTGCTGCAGTATATGTCAAGCGGAATGAAACTAAGCATGGTTTCCATTGCCGCCGTTGGTGTTGTTCTTATTGATCCCATGACACCGATACACGCCGCCCTCTGGATTTAGGTGAAGTTTGAAAGCAGGTATTGCCTCTCAAGTGCCGTCCACCATACTAGTGAACTATATGTGAGAATGGGTCTTACAACCACCGTGTATATCCAGTACACTACAGCCGGTTTGAAGCCCCACGTATTGCTGAAAGCCTTTTTGCAGGAGTAGAAAGCTACGCTTGCTTTTTTAACGCGTTCGCCAATATTTTCCTTCCAGTTAAGTTTGGAATCTAGAACTACGCCCAGATACCGAGCTGAACTTGAGATACTTAGTTCAGTGCCACCAATATTTGGGGGTCTGAAGGTAGGGATTGATCTCCTCTTAGTGAAGAGAACTACCTCCGTCTTTGAAGGATTCACTCCCAGCCCTTTGCTGTTGACCCAGTAAGCCCTTTACTGTTGGATAGTAAGTCTGAAATGAATAGACGAAAAGAACAGTGGGCGAGGAAGCGCGATAGTTAGAAAAAAGCTGAAGAAAATTGAAGTTAATCGTCAAACACTGGTGATAGATGCCTTAAAACCCATAAGGAGACACAGAACCTAAGTATCTTTTGCACATGCCAACACGTTAAACCCCTCTTCCGTAACCTTCTTCCTTGTCCAATTTTCACTTCTTTTTCAACCTATGGCGAACATTCAAAAAGAACCGTTAAGGGGAAACTGACAGAGTAAGGGAAACATCTAATCGCTTTCGATAACATTAGATGATAAACTTAGGTAATTTACGTGTGTATCCTAATCAGAACTTCTGGTAACAAGACGTGATTGTGTAGGCAAATCACAGAAGTCTTATACTATAATGTAATCTATACAACCCAGATCCATTCCCACAATTGTTCACCGGCTGCAATGAGTAGCCCAATCTAACCAACATTGAAGTACATACGTAATAAAAAAAAAAAACACTTCATCGAACCATGCCCCGCCAACGCTCTGGTAGCACACCATACATAGTTGAGTTATACTAATAGATACTGCCTGTAGGGAAAAATCGATAACCACCCACTTTAATGTCTAAATGAAAATAGAAATTCTTATCACGGAAAAGTGAAGAGCATAATGCATGTCCAGTCCACATGAGGCTGTAGTTACAAACAAAACAGCCGTCATTCGTGTGTAAGCCACCACCCCCCCACCAGCCACAATAGAGCAGATCGCACGTTTGACACGATTTAAACTTTTCACTGCATTCAGCACATGACATAAGGCTTTTTGAAATGTTCCCATGAGAAAATTGATTGTACGACAGACAGAAAGGTTTTATCTGACGTGGAAGATGTACTCATACAGAATAATTACGAATAGCAAACAGTAAAACGTTTTTCTTGTTTATTTTACATAATCCAACAGACAACACCAAAGAGTGTCACATCCACCTACCATCGTACTTTGCAGACATCCGGAAATAGCGTTTTCGACCGATTCGTGTTACATTATTGAGATCTACATCTATCTACCTTTTCTATCAACAATTCGCAATAAAAGCTGCACGAAACTGAAATCATGAATGAAATAGCTTTTATAGGCATGGATAGGTATTTGTGGGGGGGAGAAGGACAGGTTTGGCATTTGCCCCCAATTTGCGTCACTAATTCCGGTAGAATTTCAGTCAATGGTACGAGTACATAGGTAGGCAAGTAGGTACCTATGTGATACAACACTTAAATATGGCAAAAGTCAACACAATTCGAAAAGTAGGGTTGAGGTGCACAAACGAAAGACTTAGTTACATTTAACTATGTAGAAAGAAAAAAAAAAGTACACGCTTACGTAACAATGAGTTGTGTTTTGATTGAATTAATTTTAAGGCGATTTGCAAACAGAATGAGCATGGAATGTCATCCCAATTGCTGACCACTGCAGTGGAATGGGACCATAAAATAGGGTCATTAAATAATGGTATATCTAACGCCGACCGGCATCCTCACTGAACCTGATCTAAAGTTTAAGGTTGAGTTTCTAAAATTGCAATATTCGAAAACTGGTTCATAATATTTAATGGAATGTGAATTTAAAAGTAAAATAAGTGCAAACGAGAACTTTATTGTCCGAGTGTGGGATGTGGTAAGAATTCAAAAGCAACAGAATTTCAAAATTATTACCAGTGGCATTGCATAAGTCTCAGTTGAAATAGTTTGATTTTCTTATCTCAGTTTTGTGTAAGATTCTTATGTCAATCGAAAATGATTAAGTATCACTGAATCATACCGCATTTTAAGCAAACAATAGAAAACCACCACAGCTGCTATAGAAGTGTTTGAGATCATTTCAAATCTATCCGCCTTGAAGTCGTATAGCTTAGCAGAGATACAACGGGGTTATCACATCATTAAAGCAAAGTTCGCTTCCTAAACGGAATACATGTCGGATACCCTCAATGCAGCGCATCTGAGACATGTCACATGTACACATGTGGGGTTACATTGTCATTCATGTCAGGTACGATTATCTACAGTCGGTCATTATTCACAAAGTCAATATTAATAACATTGCGTCCGGCGATAGCCAACGAGTGCGATTACAAAGATCGACCAAAGCCTTTGTAATTCCTTCCTCAACTGCTCTGGAAGTCAAATTCCACTGTTGTCATATAGCATTAGTGAAAAAAAATGGAATGCGTTAGCCGAAGGCTTCATATTCCTATTACCATACATATTCACAAATTATTTTTTTCACTCAATGGCCTAACGCACTAATTAGTGAGTCACGACTTTATGCAGTGTGAACTGGACATCTTTAGAAGTAAGGTGGAACGCTGCTGATGAGTTTCAATCACCATGGCGTAACAATGTCTTTTTTATTCCAGAAGTGCGTGTTTCTTCTGTTACTGAACGTGCACAAAGGCCCCATTTGCTGGAAACTGTTCAATGGCTGGACAGTGACTTCTAAAGATTTGGAACCGGAGTAAGAACCATCACAAAGAAAAATTTGAAACCCGGAGGGTGTCTTCCCCAGTGGTCTAACCATAAGTACCTCTATCCGCCTTCCTAATCAATGCAGCGTTTTTGAGCGGGAGATTATGGCGATTAAGGAAGCCCTATCGTTCTTTTTTCTTTTTTTTTTTTTATCGTGGAAGAGGTACAACATGATATCTAATCGAGATAGTCAAGCTGCGATCAAATCCCTGGAATATGTCACCTTCAATTCAAAAACTACCTTAAACTGTCGCCTGTATCTTAACGAGATGGCTAAGTGATTTGCTTATATATATTCAGCTCATTTGGGTGCCAGAACACAGAGACAATCCAGGGAATTGCATAGCCGATGAACCCGCCAAGCAGGGCACTTGCCTATCAATTTCACAGAACAAAGGGAATATCGGTATGCCTCTCGAAACAGTGAAACTGCTGCTTAAGCTGAATACTATGAACGAAAACAACCGCAGATGGGCAAACAGCACTACGTGCCTCATCAATAGACAGATCTGGTCCAAGATATATCCAAAGTGCTCTAATTGCCTTACTAGACAAAAGAGACCACTTATTACAACTAAAGTAGGTGCCACTGCGTCATAGGAAGGCATGCCATCAGGCTAGGTCTCCTCTCAAACGACTTCTGTTGAAGCAGCATGGCGAGGAAGAGGAGGAAACCATATTAAACCTCCTTTGTAAGTGCCAGACATTCTCCGCTCGTGGAAGATTGCATTTAGGAGCGTACTTTTCCGACAGTTTAAGCAAACTGGCTTACGCCAAAATCAACAGCCTTCAGCGCTTTATAACAAGCTCCAATTGGTTCTAAAGGTAGTTCTATCTGAGGATCATATATCCATGTGGTATCACAATGAACCTTTGTTAATCTAAGTGATGCCCTTTCTAATGCAGCCTGCCACGCTAACCTATACCTAACCTAACCTAAGAATCATCAGCATCATTCAGTACTACTCTCCGAAGAAGCTAGCGACTACGGAAGGGGAAAGAAGAATGTGAAGGCGCGAGACCGCCAACCGCCTCTTTGTCAGAGTTACTGCAGCCTACCAGTCAAAAGTCGTTAGATCATTGATAGAATGATCAGTGGAAGCGGCTCCAAAAATTCGCCGAAAGCTCATAGAAAGGTCACCAGAAATCCTTTTCCATTTTTCCCTCTTGAGTTCTTATGGTCAAAATGGGGATATGTGAAAACGTATAATGTAGAGCAGGTAGCTGGGTTCAGAAAACTGAAAACAATCGGTCGGAAGAACTGAAAGGGACCAGAGCATGCAGCTATAAACAGGTACCTGAAAACGAAAAATTTTTGCAGATGGAAGAAGTAAACTTAAGTTACTTACTTAAGTGGCGCTACATTTCGGGGTGAACCTGGGCCTCAACCAATGAGCCTCTCCATTAAGCTCGGTCTTTAGCTAATTGCCTCCGTCCAGCTGCGCACTCCCAGTTTGTCGAGGTCCCCTTGAAATTGTGCGCGCCACCTACCGCGAGGAGGCCCTCTACTGTGTTATCCCTCAGGGTTAGATTCGAAGACTCTGTGGGCCGGAGCGTTGGTATCCATTCATTCTACATGTCCTAGCTATCTCAAACGCGAAATATGCAATTTTTCGAGCAGATCAATGTCGCTGTGCAGCTCGCATAGTTCGTCATTGAATCTTCTCCCCCAAAACCCGTCAACACAAACGGCACCGCATATCTTACGAAGAAGGCGACGAAGGAGATTTTCATCCGCTTTCAATAAAGTCCATGTTTCAGCGCCGTAAAGTAGGACTGTGATGACCAGGGTCTTATAGAATCTGCTTAGTTGTTCAAGACTGAGCTTTAGTGTTGCCTTACAAAGCCAAAAAAAAAAAAAAAGCTTCGATTGAAAAGAGTTATTCTTCGCTTGATTTCTGCGCTGTTTTCGTTTTAAGAATTTATAGCAGAGTCAAGTCATGTACTACCTACCCAAATAAAATAACCCCTATTCCATTTGGAAAGTTTATTTAGTCTGTTCTTACATTCTAAACCAATCTTCATTTCTTCTACCGAACATGACGAAAGGCCTCGTGTTATCGACAAGCATCATGAAGAAAGCACATTGCTATGACATCTTACGAAATAGTGCTTCGTGTTAAATGTCATGTCTTTCGTGGTAGACCCCGATTTTCCTGAGTCGATACATCATTTTATTGTCTCCTTCTGAACAGCTACATTGAGCGGTAGACATGCTTTTCTCCGCAGACTGCTGAGTACAAAACAAGCAGACTTAACGAACCCTAGCCCTGACGAAAGCTATGCGCACCAAAGTAAAGACGAAAGAGCTCCACCTTGCGGGCAGCCTCTCTCAACTTATTTTACTACCCCGTTTACTTTTAACCGCTTTTTATGCGATAAATCGGATAATATCGACGATATCTACCGAATTAGAGCCATACTAAATATCGTGGTCAAATCGAGCCCATGCGTAGAAATTTAAGGATGATTCCGCAGTGCAAACGTTGCCAAGGATTTAACCATACGCAAATGTACTGCAAAAAAGAACCGCGATGTGTGAAATGCGCCGGAAATCACCTCTCCCAAGCGTAAATAAACAAACCTCTGCAACATGTGCTAACTGTAAGGGAAAGCACCCGGCAAATTATAGAGATTGTGAAGTAGCTAAGGAGTTCAAAAAACGGAGAGATATGCTCCTTAAGCCCCTTGCAAAATCTAAACTGCAAACTAAGCCAAAGCGTAAGAATGCACAGGAGAAAGCAGGCAAAAAAAAAAAAACTACCGGGTTCAGAGCGCAAAAGGTGAGGGAAAGAGTGACAACAGAAAAGCCCTCGACCTCTGTTCTTAAAAGAAATGGTACTGAAAAGTTAACGTCGAAAAAGCCACCGTGTAATGACCGTCGGACAGCAGGAGTGCAGACCTACGCTCAGGCCGCGGCATCCGAAAAACCAAAAAACCTTGAAATTTCGACGGACCCTGTCTCTTATGTTTTGTCGGTTATTCTCGAGAAATTTGAAGAACAAAGCAAAATAAATAAAATTATTCTCGATAGGCTGGTTAAGCTTGAAAATAATTCTTAGAAAACGCGTTCTTCAACTAGAATATGAATGACAAACGCATGTTAAAAATATGTACTTGGAATGCAAACGGACTTTTGCAAAAACTGGATGAATTGGAAATATTCATGCGTGAAAAAGATATTGATATTTCCTTGATTTCTGAAACCCACGTAAAAAAGGAATCGCATTTAAAAATAAAAGGCTATAATGATTACCACGCTTGTCACCCTTCGGGAAAAGCGAGAGGCGGATCATCGTTATTTATTAAAGACTGCATCGAACAATCCGAAGACCTAAAGATAGAACTTGAAACTTTGCAACTGTGCACGATTCGAGTTAAAAATAGTCAGCGTACTCTTAGAATCTCATCTATCTACTATCCACCGCGTTCCGCGCTTGAAAAATCTGGTTTTACTAACTTGTTTGTATCGCTGAAACCTAATTTTATCATCGGCGGCGACTTCAATGCGAAACATATGTTCTGGGGCTCAAAATACAGCTCGAAAAAAGGTAGAATGCTCTATGGGGCAGGCATGGAGTACAGTTGTGATTTCCATTCGACGGGTAAACCAACTTACTGGCCAACTGATACTTGGAAAATACCTGACTTGATAGATTTTTTCGTTGTGAAAGGAATATCTACCAACCGCATAAAAGTCGAAGACAGCTTTGATCTGTCGTCTGATCATTCCCCGGTTATTTTAACAATCAGCGAAAAACTAGTATATAACCTAGAGCCAGCGAGATTAACTGGTCGACCAACTAACTGGGAAGGCTTTAGGAACGACATCGAAGATAATGTTGAACTGAGCGTTCCACTTACGACACCCTATGATCGTACAGCTCGCCTCTTGGAATAATACGCCCAATCCAAGGAAAACGCCGGACAGATACGGTTTGCGATATCCTCCGAAAATAAAAGAATTGGTCAAGGAAAAAAGAAAAGCGCGTAAAAAATTGCAACAGAGCTGTGCTCCGCAACATAAAGCACACTTGAATCGTCTGTGCAATTTGTTGAAGAAGACTATTAAGGATTTTAAGAATCGTCCAATAGCCTCTTACCTTGAAAGTTTAACAGCGAAAAAAGATTCAAATTATTCACTTTGGAAAGCTGTAAAAGGCACCAAAAGGCCCAAAGTCCACGCGCCGCCAATCAAATTAAATCAAAATGAATGGGCGAGGGAAGATAAAGAAAAAGCGGACGTCTTTGCGGCCCACCTGGAAGAAACATTTAAACCGTACGATGGTCAAGTGGTTTACGATAACCGCAATAGGCTGGATTTACCATCTGACGATTTGACGCTCACAAGTGCAACGCTAAGGGAACTCAAACATGAAATCGAGAATTTAAAACCTAAGAAATCTCCTGGTTATGATTTGATTACCGGAGAAATTCTCAAAGTTTTACCTAGAAAAGCATTGATCAAGCTTCTCCATATTGTAAATACTGCACTAAGATTAAAACACGTGCCGAGCCAATGGAAATTTGCGGAAGTCATAATAGTTTTAAAACCAGGAAAACCGCCAAATGAGGTAAAATCGTACAACCAATTTCGCTTCTTCCAATCATATCGAAAATTTTCGGAAGGATATTATTAAGGCGTCTCCAACCGGTTATAGAAGAAAATAATCTTATCTCCGATCACCAGTTTGGGTTCAGAAGCAAGCATTCGACGATTGACCAGGTGCATAGAATTACTGCCGTAATAGAGAAAGCACTTGAAGAAAAAAAGATTTGCTCAAGCGTATTTCTTGACGTCTCGCAAGCCTTTGATAAGGTGTGGCATGATGGCTCGAAATTCAAACTACGACAAGTTCTCCCTGTATGCTTATTCGATATTCTAGAATCATATCTCGGGAATAGAATCTTTCGTGTTAGACATGGAGTCGAATACTCCGAGCTTAAAAAATTTCTGCCGGCGTACCACAAGGAAGCGTTCTTGGGCCGCTTCTCTATTTGCTATATACTCGTGATATACCGAACGAAGATGGCACTATCCTTGCTACGTTTGCCGATGACACCGCTATCCTAGCAGTAGGTAGAACAATCGAAGAAACGACTGCAAAACTGCAAAACGCACTGAATAATGCAAATAAATGGACGAGAGACTGGCGGATCGCCCTTAACGAATCTAAATCTGTTCACGTGAATTTCACTTACAAGAAAACTAATGACTTGGCAATTTTCCTAAACTCAGCCCGAATACCCTTTGCAAACGAGGCAAAATACCTGGGAATGACACTCGACGCAAGACTGAAATGGAATTCGCACGTGAAAGTGAAACGAAAAGAACTCGAAATCAATCATATAGAGAAATGTACTGGTTACTCGGAAAACATTCCCAGCTCAGTACTGAGAATAAACTGCTTTTATACAAGCAAGTGCTAAAGCCGGTGTGGCCCTACGGTATACAACTTTGGGGTTGTACCAAGAAAACAAATGCAAATATTTTACAAGCTTTTCAAAATAAAGTGCTAAGAGAAATTGCCCAAGCACCGTGGTATAGTAGAAATGACGATATGATATCCACAGGGATCTTGGAATTCCGACAATCGAAGCTGAAACTAGAAGCTTCGCGAAAAAGCATAGAAACCGACTAATCGGACACGTTAACAATACAGTCCTACAAATTTTGGATGAGAGCAATTTATTGCGCCGGCTACAAAGGACGAAAACTTTCGACTGGGCAAGATAATGATTAACCGCGTCTAGATTGCGGAATATGCAGAATCTTTCAGTGGAAAGAAACCTGCCAAACGTTTTTATTTCATGATAGAAAAATTGCTTGATAAGTTAATACTTAGTTGCGATATCTAACACATTTATATCGAAGGGTGATGTTTTTTTAGTCAGTAAGAATCTGACACTACTATGAGCACGCGCTTGCTATTCCCATAGTGTCGATGGAAGAATTTTCACCTACCCTCGGAAAAAAAAAAACTTTTGACAGTAAGCAGCCTCCAGGTCAGCATGAAATACATCCAACTCACGATGGTTTTTCATACTCCACACCTTCTAATAGATTTACGCATGAAATCGAAAAAATCATGAACGTCGACAAACAGTCCAAGAGTGTAGTTCCCCTGCTCGATTCCGTTATCGGAACTATATACAAGGCTGTGAAGGGCAGATTCGCCGGAGATACCACTCTGCTAGCCCGCCTAGGTGTTAACTCTGGCGGTGAGGACTTCTTTTTTTTAACTACCGATCTCATGCATTTTTCCGCCATGTGTTTTAAACTTTTTAGTACAAATGTGGAACTTTTCGCAGAAGCATCATCTTTTTTCTCTAAAAAAAAAAATATTTGCCGCAACATCTCTTTAAGTGCCAGGGCCTAGCTTCTCGAAACCACTCATGTTGTGTGCGTTATATTTTTCATACGAATGGAAGGGACCTACAGTTTAGAGCCGTATCCGAAGGGCACTTTGTTTTGAGAAGCTTACTTGAGACAACATTACTCTCGGATGTTTGTCAGACGTTCGCGAGGGGTGAGACCATGAAAAAAATTGTTGGCGTTTTCTGGGATTCGAACTTGGAACCTCACTTCTCATCATCTCATGATGATCTTCTTTCTCTGATTGGGGAATAAAGACCACTTTACCCTCGCGCCAAAGAGATACCCATGTGCTAAGCAAGCCCTAAAACTCTTTTCATAGCCTTTGTAAGGTTGACACCTTCTCATTTAAGCATTACTGGAAATATGCCATCAGGACCGGGTAATTTATAGTTCTCGAAGGACAAAAATAAAATCTAATCGTCTCTTAAGTCGCTATCCGGGACGCAACGTTCCAGTTAAGTCTTGTGATCCAAGAGTCAAGGTTTCAGCCAACACGTTCCGTTTAACGTCGACGTAGCAGACAGCTAATTTCTTTTCCCAAAATATAATGCAGTGATCTGGCATCCAAAACAAGACGTTGACTACAATCGACCATTTTTTTTTATCGAATTACACACGCCAGATGTTCGGCGTAACCTACCCCGGTATAAATCGTAAGGTAGGCTCGGCTAAAGCCCAGTCCATGTTCTGTACCCTTTCCCCTTTTGTAACAAAGGTGGAAATCTCGAAAGACACTTGGTAGTTCTCCCCCACTAAGTTGTGTGGGACTATAACGCAACTTAAATACCTTCTTAATCAGGACCAATCTATGAAAGATCCACAAATGATTTTTCTTTCTTATATTTAAAATCGTATTGGGGAAGTTTAAAATGGTAAGTACTTTCCTATAGCTTTTAGACTATTAGCCCATGAGGCTTGGTTCTTCTTCATCTCCAGATATTGTCTCGTACATTTAAGATGAATTCTATCTCGGAATTGATGTGGTTTTGCAGTCGCTGGTTGTACGACACAGTGTGTTTTCTAACCACTTCTGTCACCATGTCTATTTGTAGGTCACGGTGCAAATCGCTGTTTCTTATATACCAAGGGGCATTTATTATTTCACGGAGGACTTTGTTTTGAAATGTCTGTATAGTTTGGGTACTTGTTTATACAACCCCATAATTGGATGACATACGTCCAAACAGGCTTCAATACTTGCTTATATAGCAAGCTTTTGTTCTGGATAGGCATTTTTAAGTTTCTCCCCAGTAACCAGAACATTTGTCTATATTTAAAGTTTAGTTCTTCTCTTTGCTTCTTGATGTGCTCTTCCCATTTTAGCTTCGTGTCCAAAGTCATTCCAAGGTATTCGCATAGGGTACAATAATCGAAAGTGAGAATACGTTCGTAACAGTGCACACATCAGATTTTCTTGTGTATTTTTTTAGAACCGAGTTATTGTCCTTATGTATCTCTTTTTTTTTGGGGAGCCTTGCAAAAAAAACTTTTGTCAACACCAAGAGTGTAGGTGGCAAAGTCTGTCTTTCCTGATAATACATATGTGACCTCGGACTAAAATAAGGTCTTGTCCTGATATTGACTAGTATCAATGAAGTCGATATATGTATACTTGTAGATCGACATGGAATAAAAGTCCGAAGTAGGACCTGTAAGTTTAAGCCGCACGCCGTTCAGTCGGGATAAAAATTAGAAGTCGGGTAAAATGATGATACGAAGCACTATGGTCCATAAACTGACTCACATAATATTTTTTTTTTGCAGTTTCTCGCTAGGAATGAAAATGTTTCCATTCAGAGTCATGACAGAAATATAACTGAGAAGTAAATCCCTGATGACCCAATACAAACTCAGTTACGAAGGTTTTGGATTTTATATAACATTTACAGTTTTTCCTCAAATGCTTTTTCAAATCCCGGGATTATTCTGGAATCGTTCTGATTTTTTCCGGCAAACTTGATATTATTAAAAATGAGAATCCCAAATCCAAACTAAACGAAATAATCAAATCAACCAACCATCGACTTAGGATGTCAGGTCGTCGTAAATTGATGTTTCTTTTTGAGTCTACTGTATGTACTACAAAATCATGGACTTCATTCCATTACATCGTAAATAACATAACCTTATTCGGAGAAGCTCAATATCATCATGTAAAATGGATTAGTTCAGCCACTGCACACTGACCACTGACTATACGTTCATATTCCCATCTCCATCATCGTCGACATCATTTATTCTAATGCATTCCACTACCACTGTCATCAGCGCCCACATTTCACCCACAAAATCCAAAATACACGTCCGTTCAAAACAATCTAATCCCCTATCTATATTATGCGGCTAAAAAAAAACGGGTACATACCTCCGCAATTGTAGTTGTTGTTATTGCTGTTGTTACAAAGGAGCCTCGGGTCCTTGTAGAAGCACTTTTCGGTCGCCACGTCTCGCAGACTGTGTGTTGTTAGATAAGTAGTCGTCGATAGTACAGCGACCTAGATTCGTTTTAGATTCAACCCCTCGAGCAGATTTTCTCACCACCAACAGGGGAGGGAGAACCAATGAATTGAATTTCGTTGTGTTCAACCGATCAAAACGCGCACAGTAATGGTTCGAAATTTATTTAGGTACGAGCACGGATTCGAGGGATAAAACCGACAAAAAAAACACCTATTGCACTTCACACATTCGTTGTACAGTAAGCTCAATTAAAAAAAAATACTCACACATAAATATTTGACAAGGATTTTTCAAACACTACCAGTGCACTTAGGTACATATGGATTACCCTTACTTTCTAACTATGTCCCCCTGTGTCCAAAATGGAATGCGCCAGGTTTTTAAAACAATACACGACGACACACTTGTAGATAACACTGCATAGAAAAAAAAAAAAAGAAGAAAAACAATGGGAAAAACCAAAGAAAAAAAAAAGGAAACTGGCCGAGGGAAAATCGATGGGAAATTTGTATTTGCGGTACACTTTTTCCCTGTCTCTATCTCAGTCGTACCTTGTTCTTTTTGCGCCTAGTCCTTGTCGTCGTAAAAACACCGCATATCCTAGGCTAGGATATATCCTTACGATTGCGTGTTGCGTTTAATTGTTATCAATTCTTTATGACCAACGAACGAGATATTTACCACTTGTTGTTGTTGAGAAATACACTCTCAAGCGAGACGCCAAAAAAAGGACAATTCACATACATATGTATCTGTATCTACATATTATCTTGGCCTAATATCGTCTTCTGTTTCAAATCGATAATACATGTAATTTCCACTTGTTTATTTAAATTTCACGCATCTATCTATGGGAGAGAAAGACATGCTTTTTTTTTTTTTCTTTCGTTAGATACTCAAGTCACTGTCGCACTATGGTGCCCCTTGTTGGTACCAGCTGGGGGCTTACTCGCGTCACACAGATAGCCAGATTTTTAACATAAAAACAGGAAGATGTTGTAAAACTAATAGAAAATCGAAAACAAAAACAAATTTCGAAAACAGAACATAAAAAACAAAAACCAATAGATAGAGTGAAGTAAAACACTAGAATGATATGCGGTGAGCTCGTTATCAGGAGAACACTTTGTGTGCCAACGGTCGGGTGTTTTAGATTGGACTGGTTCTAGGTTTTTACCGTGGGGGTTGCATTGGGCTTCGGCTAACTAAAACGCTCGCCGAGCGTTTATATAGTAGCGATAAAGTTCTTCTCTGGAAATTATTACTATTTGCTCTGGTTTTGAAGAGTACTGATGAGGAAAGCTTTTTTGCTTCGCATTAAACCATTGAGGAAAGCTTTTGGCGGTTGTTTGCATGATGTGTTCACTTATACGAGTATGTGGGGGTGTGGGAGAAACTTTTTTTTTTAGACCAGTTATTGGGGGATAGAGGCTGGTGCTTATACCAAAGGGGCAAATTGGAAAATGCTCGGCCGGTTTGACGCGAACGATTTCTTTATTGTGGAATGTAGGCGCTAATGCGTTCAAGGTCATTGTACTTCAGTGCCGCTTACAACCATTTATCACTAATCAGATAGGCTATCATCGATGATCTTCAACTTCGGAAATATGTACCCCAGATCCCATTCTCTCCCTTAGCTACGAATAGGATATGGTGCCATCAAAATATATGTATGTCCCATTTGGGAGTGCATTTCAGCATCTGAGAGTCGACCATTTTTTTTTAAAAGGATGAAATGTGTGCTGTAAACTACGCATAAATCCTTAATACTGTTATGCTGTCATTTGCTGAAGAGAAAATGCCATTTAAACACGAGTTCATGTAGAATAATAACTCCAAACAATCCTTAAAGTTGGCTATGAAATGGTTTCAACAAAATAAAATTGCCATCATGGAGTGGCTATCCCAGTCTCCCGAACAAACCCCGATAGAACACCTATGGGGCGTTCTTAAGCGCAGGATTGGGGACTCCTGAGCCAAAAACAAGATATGAAGCAGTTATTAAGAACAAAGGTGCAACGACCAAGTATTAAAAGAATATAATATATTTTTACTATAAAGTAATTGTTAACGAAAAAAAAATTGTTTTTAAATTTTGTTTCTATTATTTTTTCCATGCTAAAATCCTTAAAAAAAGAACTAAACATTTTCTATCATTTCCTTTGTTATTAATCAAAAAATTTAGTATTGGTCTTTTCCGTTACATTGTACAAAACAAATTAATACATGTTTCATTTACGTTGGGCAAAATCGCATCATCACCTCCTCGCGGTGCCCACCGGGTAGCTATCTGATAGTGAACTAACGATGAGTGTATGCTGAGTCTGACGATATATGTATGTGCAGCTGAACACTCAGACCTGCGTTAGCACATCTAGGTGAACTTCAACGCGCATATGTCTAACCGGACGAGGCATCTCTTGTTGACCTGATTGGCTGAAATATGCGTCTCAGAAGTCTAGCAATAGCTCCTCAGAAGGAGGACGTGCGGCGGATGAATTATCTCGATGGAGTCAACGGTGACGTCTACAGACTAGCGGATACCTTACCGGAGCTACTTCAACATATTTGGAGCTGAGGTCTGTAAGGATTTTCAATACTGAGTCAGGGTATTGAAAAAGAGACGCTGACGGATGAATCCTTAATGGGCCAACGGCAGCGCTCATATCCCCGAAGTGGGTTACTGACATCGGTGTATCCGGCCTCTGTCCGACCTTTAGTAGCATGGTCGGAAAGCACAGCCTGCACGACATCACATCCGACAACGGACTCAGGGTAATCGACTTTGCAGCGGGGCGAAACTTTGTCGTAGCTAGTAAGCTGCTGGAGCCGACGGCCTTGCCGCTGAACTTTTCCAGGCAGGAGGAGATGAGTTGGTAAGGAGCATGCACCAGCTGATCTGTAAAATCTGGTCGAATGAAAGTATGCCTAATGAATGGAACCTCAGCATCGTTTGCCCGATCCTGAAGAAAGGAGACCCTCTGAGCTGCGTCAACTACAAAGGTATAAATCTCCTAAATATCGCATATAAGATCCTGTCTGCCATACTATGTGAACGCCTAAAACCGATCGTCAACAACCTGATAGGTCCTTATCAGTGCGGTTTCAGGCCTGGAAAGTCCACCATTGACCAAATATTCATACTACGGCAGATCTTGGAAAAAAACCATGAATATGAAATCGATACGCACCACCTTTTCATCGATTTCAAAGTTGCCTATTATAGCGTGTATAGAAACGAGTTACACAGAGCCATGTCTAGTCTTGACATCCCTGCCAAGCTCGTCCGTTTGTGCAGACTGACGACGGAGAACTCTCGCTGCTCCATCAAAGTCGGTAAGAACATCACCGGACTGTAGCGCCATCTAAGTAAGTAAGTAAGTAAGTAAGTTCATTTACGTTTCTTTCCAAATACTTTTTATTTCTCCAATAGACGGTGCGAAACAACTTTGTTTCTATTCCTTTTTCCATCACTATATGAACATTTTGTGGTTGCAACAAGCTAGGCCTAGATACTTAATGAGCTGTTGTGCCAAATTTATATATTATTATATATGGAATTTTTTCTTTTATAATTTGCGCACTCAAAGGGTTATGAAGACCCTTAAAATATTTTACACAGTGCGGGCGTTAGAAAGGATGAAGATAGAGAAAGAGAGAGAGATTGGTTTAGTGGTATGAAACTCAGATGTTAGATTTTAAAAAAATCTCTGGGGGTGTTGTCCAGATAGCTGGAGAGATTTGTTTTCTTATCTCGCCTTTGCTTCTGATTCACAGTATTTATTTTTTGCCGACCATCTGGTGTCATAGGCATATTATCAACCAACTGTGCGAACAAATTTTCCAGCCATATGATTTTCCAGATAATTGTGTTGACACAAGTTTTTTCAATTTATGGGACTGAGTCTTTATAAGAAATAAATAAATAATGCGTGCTGACATCATGATTTGAGCCGTGGACCATTAGCGTGACAATCGATGACGTTTATGACTACACATGCATATTTCCGCTAACTGAGACTTCGAGAGTCAAAATGTTGCTACTTCTGATCGCGATAATGGTTCAATTGCCGTGTTTTTTTTGAAACGTAGCCAGCCAGTCGTTCATTTAAACGATTTGCCAGCCAGCCAAAGCCAGCCGATTTTATACGAACATATCTCTAGGAACCAAGCAACCTCGTAGTGACAGCAACAACAAATAACTAAAAAACATTCGGGTTTGCGCCGCCTGAAATTAGGCATCACGAAATTCCCAGCCAGTAACTTTTTACTGGGGATAAAGTCAAGAGTAGTAGCCAGCCGGTTGTTGTATTTGTTTTATGTGTAAAATGTTACTTTACTAGCAACTACTGGCTGGCTAGGTTTAAAAAAAACACGGCTAATGTTATATCAAGAAAAAACAAAATTTGCAGTTACACGCGACCTATTTATTTGTACATACCATAAATATATTTAAAGAGGAGCGATGTTAGCATATGCACAGTATAATTCATCTTACAATAAAGATAACTATTTCCCAATTTACTAAAAGTCGGTCCCAAGCGAACCTTGGTTTATCGAGGATTTTTACCAATATGTCTCCGCCAAGAGCAGAGCCCTTAAACAATGGTACTCCGATCCAAAAGAAAAAAGAACTAGTTTCTAGAAAAATACAGGAACATTGGCCTGGGCATTTTCTTGCTTCCCTTCCCATCCACATTTAGTGAAGGAAGAAGAGTTTCTAGCCACGACACTCAAAGAAAAGCCAATCGTAAAATTTTTTTCATGCAAATTAACACAATCGGATGCTACCGGGGTAACCATCATTACAGAAATTGCAGAGATACAAGTTTTTTTTATAAACTTCTCAGGGGAAAGGCGAAGCTATAACGCTGAGCCAGGGCCCCGAAATGCCTGCAGATGTCTGTTTATTCTGCGTTTAAATTGTTGCAGATTATAGTTTTCTGGCACCTGGGAGTTGGTCTCCAAGATTGTTTGCTCTGTAACAAAATGAATTTTGGTAGAATCATGTTCTTGCGGTTGCCAGGTGAACATGGAAGTTTTGTGCTATAGTAGCCTGTCTGGTAGGACGTTGGGATGTCTAGTTTCTTAGAACAGGGATAAATCCGCCACTGTCTTCGATGAGACAGCGATTGAAGGTTGGACGTTAGTGCTGGATCTTCTATTAAGCAAACTGCTCGCCTCGGGATGCTGTCAAGTAGATTGTGTTTTAGGGCAGAGCTCCAAACATGAGAGCAGTTCTCAAGCCCCCGTCTTACTTGTGATTTGTATAAAAAAAGAAGTTGCGGCGGTGTAAAGTACTTCTTTGCTCTGAAAAGATAACTACACTTCATGGATCGTGTTTTCTTCGCGTTGAATTTCACAATGTTTGCTTTTCCACATTGCAAAATTTTCTGTAGATCTTCGTCAATTATGAGGATTTGTTCGCATCTCATATGTGAGGTATGTACTGACAGTCACGGACATGTTGGTTGAGCAAGATGCTATAATACTAAAGTGCTATCATCGGCAAAACTAAAAATCTTACTTCATATTTGTTGATCGTAGTAGATCATTAAAAAAAAAAATTATTGGGCGCAACAGCTCTTTAAGTGCCTGTAGCTTCTCGCAACCACTCGTGTTGTTTGGATTGTATTTTTTCACACGAATGGAAGGGACCTACAGTTTACTGCTGTATCCGAAGGGCAATTTATTTTTGAGAAGCTTTCTCGTGACAACAATACTCTCGGATGTTTATCAGACGTTCACGAGAAGTGGGACCGTGAAAAAACTGTTTCGTTTTTTCTGGGATTCGAACTTGCGAAATTTATGAAACTGTTTCGATAGTTATAGGCATGACTACAGTAAAATGAGAGTCGTTTCCAACCATATGAAGCGTTTAGAGCTTGCTTTGCTTTTCTTTTTATAACTATCAAGCAAACACGCCTAACAGCGCGTGAGAGTGCAATTTCGGGAAAATCGATTTAGCAAATTTGAAGAGTATATTAAAATTAAACAATTTTAAACAGCCATAAAAGAACATTAAACGGTTATAAGACTCTAACCAACATATTTGGTAAAAGTCCAAATCCTGAGTTCCAGCATGACCTAACAGGCCGTTTGATGGGAATTATTAGAGATCAATGCTGTCTTGGAGTGAATGGGCAACACTTTTGAGTCAGATTAAATTAGAAAGTTGAGATGTTGAGTTACCTACGTTGGATCTATGTAAGATCGACTTCGCAAACACTTTCACGGAGATTTGACGAAAAATCACCCTAGGAAACAGCTACAACCGGGCGCCGTGGCGTAAGTGGTTAGTGTGTCAGATCACTACGCATAAGGTTCCAAGTTCGAATCCCAGAAAACACCAAAAAGTTTTTTCACGGTCCCACCTCCGCGAGCGTCTGACAAACATCCGAGAGTATTGTTGTCACGAAAAAGCTTCTCAAATCGCCATTCGGAGTCGGCATTAAACTGTAGGTCCCTTCCATTCGTGTGAAAAATATAACGCACACAACATGAGTGGTTGCGAGAAGCTAGGCCCTGGCACTTTAAAGAGCTGTTGCGCCAAATATTTGTATTTGTAAACAGCTACAACTTTGATTAATAAGAATTTAAAAAGAAAAGTGCATGCTCCACAGAATGTTTGGAGTCCTCATTTCTACTATATTGATGAGTAGTGATATTAAAGCTTACAGAGAGAAAGTTTTCTTAAGAAGACCTGTTGCGGTTTTATTAAGAAAATGTTGTGCGTCATTTTTTTGTATTTTAATTATATGAATAAATGCTGTTAAGAGTCTTACGCTCATCTCCATATAAATAAAATAAATCATAATAGTTTTTTATTCCCAAATGCTTGTAATTTCCAACCCAATGAGTTGAAATTGATACATATCCAAGTTGCTTGTACACACAAAAGATGGTGATAATAAAGTTGTTTTAGGGCACTTTTTGGGCAAAATACAAATATTTGGCGCAACAGCTCTTTAAAGTGCCAGGGCCTAGCTTCTCGCAACCACTCATGTTGTGTGCGTTATATTTTTCACACAAATGGAAGGGACCTACAGTTTAATGCCGAATCCGAACGGCGATTTGAGAAGCTTTTTCGTGACAACAATACTCTCGGATGTTTGTCAGACGCTCGCGAGAGGTGGGACCGTGAAAAACTTTTTGGTGTTTGCTGGGATTCGAACTTGAAACCTCATGCGTAGTGATCCGACACACTAACCACTTACGCCACGGCGCCCACTTTTGGGCAATAATAATAATTTCTCATCAGTTGAAAGATGACGAAGTTCAAAGAAGCTTAAAGACCGTATTAAAAATCGAATGTAGAATTATAAGCAGGTTGCAGAAAAATTAAAACGAATCTTTGGCTCACGCCATTTTTGCGTAACATGTAAAAAAGGAGTATTCATCCTACTATAACTTACCCAATTTCATCAGATATCAATGTCTTACAGAAAAATCCTCAGGTCCAAATAAATCTAAAACTAAAATTTCGGTAATATCAATGAAGCATCTTTTGTGACTTCTGTAATATTGTACTTGAACGGATTGTGCGGAACTCACAAGCCAACACCGGAGGCACAATCTATTACAAGTCTGTACACTTCTTGCATACGCCGACGATATATACATTATCGGAAGAACTCAGCGGGCTGTCACCGGTGCGTTTGCAAGCATTTAGGCGGAAGCGGCCAAAATGGGTTAAGCGATAAACGAGGGCAAAACCAAGTATATGCTGTCAACAAGAAGGGAAAGCCAACACCGACGAATTGGACAGAACTTCACAGTGGGCAGCTATAACTTCGAGGTAGTAAGGGACTTTGTCTACCTTGGCTCTGCTATAAACTCGAAAAATAAGATCAATAAGGCAATTCAACAATAAAGCCCTATCATGAACAATCCAGGAGACACTGTATAAGACCCTGATCATCCCAGTCCTGCTTACGGCGCTGAAATATGGACTTTATTAAAAGAGGATGAAGATATCCTTGGCCGTTTCGAGAGAAAAATTCTTCGTAAGATTTTCAGTCCCGTTTGCGTTGAGGGGTTTTGGAGGAGAAAGTTCAATCACGAACTATACGAGCTGTACAGCGACATCGACCTAGTCAAAAAACTGCGTATTGGACGTCTGAGATGGCTAGAACATGTAGAGCGAATGGACACCAACGCTCCGGCCCGCAGAGTCTTCGTAGGTGGCGCGCACAAGTTCAAGGGGACCTCAACCAACTTGGAGTGCGCAACTGGAGGCAATTAGCCAAAGACCGAGTTAAATGGAGAGTCTTGTTGGTTGAGTCCCAGGTTCACCCGTAGCGCCACCTAAGTAAGTAAGTAAGTTTTGTCAAGACATTTAATTTTCAACCATGTCGCGTAAATGTGAGCAACGACTAATTTTAGCCTTGGCACCGAGTCTCCACGGGACATATTTATTTTAGACTTAATGTCAGGCGCCAATGAGCCGTATTGTCTTTGTCATAAAGCTTAAATTGACAACCACTGTCAAAATTATTTCAGGGTTTATGTCTACGAAGAAGACAAGAAATGAAATCAGACATAGATGTCAGAAAGCAGGTTATGTCCGACAAATTGTGTTTTCCACTCATTGGATGTCCCATTTCGTTTCACAAATTATTTCTCGTGGATGCACAGTGTTGGATAAATAGGGAGTGCAATGGCTGTCGCCATGTCATTTAAGTGACCTAAGAAACACCAGGTGATTGGCAAATGGGGTTGTTTGTTACTCTTTCTAAGAAGGGGGACAAAGGAGATTGCAGCAATTATAGGGTTAAATCTCTTATAAGTCTCCCTGGAAAAATCTTTGCTAAAGAAAACTGATAGAAACTTTCATTGTTAGAGAGCAATCGACCTTTGATATATACATACATATATGTATTACTATTTTTTTAATTAGTACACTGTTTTGCTTATCTAGTATCCTAGATATTCGTACCTCTCTGTATGGGCTTTTTTAAACTTTGAAGGGTGGATTAGGAGCGCCAACATTATTTTGCATTTTTGAGCTAAGCGTAAGCTATTCTATGGGAGTAAAAAAATCAATTTCCGATGAAGTTTGTTTGTTTTTCTGAATTGACATTTCAGTAATTTTGCTGGAATATCAAATCTGTATAAATTTCAATATCATACAATTGCCACGTTCAGATCAGATCGACTCAAAATCGAGTTGAAACGTTGTTCAAGAGACAAATAAACATTGCTTGACAGCCACCACTACAGTGAAAAAAACAAACTAAATTCTTCAACGCGCACTGAAGATAAATGAAGAAAAACCATCGAGTTTAAACCCTGATGAAATGTGATAAATATGAAGGTCCTACATACTCGATTTCTTTTCTATTTCAATATTCCAATTAAATTTCAGTCTAGGTTTCCAAGTACAAACATTTTCGGCTAGATTTTACTTTACCGGAAATGTTAAAAATTAAACTTTTTTTATTTAGTCCGATAGATTAGCTCACGCTGAGCACAAATCTGAATTTTATTTTTTTTGCCCTCTCTTACCGGAGATGCGTAACCCACCTCCAAAGTTTCAAAAAGGCCATATAGAATGATACCAAAATTTCAGGAATGGAGTATCTAACCGCGGCTGCAGTGCGGCTAATCGCACAGTTGCCGCACCGCAGCAGCACCGCAACTGCACCGCAGCCGCACCACAGCCGCACCTCAGTGGCACCGCAACTGCACCGCAGCTGCACCGCAGCTGCACCGCAACGGCACCGCAATTACTCCGCAGCAGCACCGGCTGCGGTGAAGTTGCGGTGCGGCTGCGGTGCCGTTGCGGTGCGGCTGTGGTGCGGCTGTGGTGCGGCTGCGGTGCAGTTGCGGTGCCGTTGCGGTGCGGCTGCGGTGCAGTTGCGGTGCGGCTGCGGTGCGGCTGCGGTGAGGCTGCGGTGCGGCTGCGGTGCGGCTGCGGTGCATTTGCGGTGCCGCTGCTGCGTCGTTGCAAATCAGTTGAGGTGCTACACAGTGCCGGTGCTACGCATGAGATGTAACTTCTGAAGTTAGTCTATGGTGACTGAGTACCAGAACATATGCGCATGCCGGGTTTGGAAATGGTAGACATACTCATTGGAATGGAGTCAACGTTGCACATCTCGCATGCACTCTCCTGCCTGAAGTTTCCTATTGGCTCTATACAGCGCCGGATTTAACTTTTTGTGCCCTAGAGGAGAATTACGTAGATCTACGTAATTCTCCTTTTTCTTTTCTCTTGAGTTTATTTTCCTATGGGATTTGCTTGTGTGGAGAGTGCGTAACCATTTTTGTTTTTGTGCCGTGGACACTTGGTGTATTTACTTTTTGTTATAACTTCGGTTGTTCTGAACCGATTTTGATGAATCTTTTTTTATTAGTTAATTTAAATCTTTATTTATTCTTCACCAAAAGAATAATTTAAGAATTTAGGTGCTCCATTCCCGAAATTTTGGTATCATTCTGTATGGCCCTTTTGAAACTTTTGGGGTGGGTTACGCCTCTATGGTAAGAGAGCGCCAAAAAATGTATGCAGATTCGTGCTCACCGTGAGCTAATCTATCGGATTAAAAAAAAAAGTGCAATTTTCGAAATTTCGGGTAAAGTAAAATTTTTAAAAATTAAAACAATATTTATGACGATTTCCAAAAAAAATAATAAATTTCTTTTTATTACCGCACCTACTTCTAAGTCGCCGAAATTTTTTTTTCTGATACTGTGGTATTTGTCTTGTTTTTTTTGGGCAGAAAAACGGGTCCGATTCGGTACGAAATCTCCGATTTCTCCGAATTCTCAAGTTTTTTTTCACTTGAAGCCAAACATATGTACGCGGACTATCTTACCCTTGCATAAACTAGTAGCTACTCTACGAACCGTCCCTTTTTCACCTGTTTGTTTACAAAATCACACCAATCGAACAGGTCTCCGGGTCTAGTCAATTTTGTCACAGTCACGGACGACTTTGAAGTTCAATTACTTTTTGTGCTTTTCTGTGTGCGCCTCAAACATTAATTTACAAAATTTATGTAAGAACCTATAAAGAAGGTCCCAACAGAGGCAACAATTTGCACATAAAACCCCCATAACACCCGCAATGGCCAGCGAAAGCAATCCATTTTCAGGCCTTCTGCCCGAACTGCAGACAGCCTGCCCAACTTCAAGTGAAAATCCATCCCTTGATAGTGCCCAGCTGAACGACTTGATAGAAAATGTCTTCCTATTCACAATCAGCAAAAGGAACGTCCAGAACCGCAAGCAACTTGTGTACATGGAGGAGATCGCCTCGCAGGCTGACGGGAGTGTCTTCGACTTGGATCTGCTGGAGCAGGCGCTGTTCGAGCGGCTGCTGCTGCCGAACCCCGGGGATTATTTAATACCTGCGGACGTTGTCAATGACGCGACAAATAACGTCGCGGAGACACAAGTTATCACTTATCTGTGCCGGGCGTTCAACGAATGCGAGAAGATTCGCAGCAGCGGAAGCGGCGGCAACTCCAGTCTTCGCGGAGCATGTGATCGGATTCATGAATTAATTCTGAGAAACGCCAGCACGTCGATGAAGCAACCTTCGCTTTACGAAGGTCAATCATTGCCCGAACAGTGGTTGGCCATACTGAGGGACTACGCCGACATAGAGTATAAGCAGAAATTTTTATCAGGTACGAGGCGAGATAAAACGATTGGTCATAGGTTATTGGGTTGCTTTACTGTAGTGCATGATTTGTGGGGGCCTTGTTGTTTCTGTTGAGATGTTGGCAAAGGGGGATGTAGACCGAACACGCTTAGAACAACGAATCGGAGTAACGAATAAGCTAAATCTGCTATTAAATCCATTGATTGCTCTTACTTTGTCGATGAAACTTGCATGTGGATAGGTACAGGGTGGTCGTGTTACCGTTTTTGATTGTTGTCCTTTACTGCTAATCATAGCATCGCGGTAACTCCCCGATACTCAAACAACCAACCAGGGGATAGCACAAAAGCTCTTGAGGTCGCAGTGTTCCGGGGTCATTCTCTGTTCTTCCTCCCCCTTTACCTTTAAAAAAAACCCACCTTTTCAACAGAACAGATCGGTCACATCATGATCTTGTATTTCTAACACGGTCACACCTTCAAACTGTAACCCAACACCATTATTTTACACGGTTACCATGTACCTAGACACAACTCGTACATGTATTACGAAAACCCTATTGTTCTTGCTCACTCTTCCGTCCGTCTGTCTGTCGCCACCTCGTAGCTTTTAAAATATAAACCTTGTACAGGTCGTACCTGTTTTATGTTAAGTATTTGTCCCACTTATCTCCCTTACTGCTGCATCTCTTCTGGGGTTGACTAAATTTGCAGAACTCAATACCATTCTACAGGTGAGGTAGGGAGTTTGCTGTTGTTTTTGCCTTTGGGTAATCCAACTATTTTTCCTTCTGAATCTTACTCAAACTTCGGTTGGAGCTTGAGTCGCTAAAGCTTTCCAGACAGTATTTTCCGATGATTTTCTTTCTACGAGTAGATGACAGTATCAACTGATGCCGTCAACCTGGAGTTTTTCAACAGTCGAAGGCTTCCACGAATACGCGTATTTCTACATACATATATACATATATACATTTTCAATGGCCCCCTAATCCCACATGAGGGTCGCGGGGGTAGGATGATCAGGTGGACCCTCCATCCTTCTCGATCCTCCGCCATTGACTCCGATTTATCAGGAGGAATCACTAGACGGCTCCAGGAGAGATGTCGAACTTGATCCAAACATCTATTTCTAGGCCTATCTGATGGCACAGCAATCATGGCACGTCTTGGAAGCCGATCTGGGGGCATACGCACTGTGTGGCCAAACCATCGAAGTATAGATCGTTCCGTTCGGAGAAGTAGTTGCTCAACATTGAGCGCCTCCCGTACAACATTGAGCGCCTTGCGCACTCGATCTACGAGTTATTCCAGCAACACCGCGAAGGAACCGCATTTCGGCAGCTTGTATCCGCGATCTTATTCTTTCGGTCACTACCCAAATTTCATGACCATAGGTGAGAGCTGGAACATACACCGAGTTAAAAACCGATAATTTAGCTTGAACACTAAAGTTCAGCTTTCCTTATAACAGATTGACCAAGCTCTCTCAAAATGAATCCAGCCTGACCAATTCTACAGGATAACTCAGCATTGCTCTTCCCATAATTCGTGAATAAGACCCCGAGGTACTTAAAGTTATCCAACTGGTTCAGTGGGACTCCACTAACATGCAGAGTGCACTGAATGGGTGTTTTGGAAACGATCTTTACTTCCGATTTGTTCACGTTGATTTTCATCCCAGCATCATCACAAATGGCTTCAAACCTTTTGAGTGCGCGTTGAAGTTCGGTTTGAGAGGACCCAAGGATGACCAAATCATCCGCAAAGAGCAAATGACTAATCTTTACGTCTCCTACTTTGAAACATTCTCCGCCACGGCTACGCTGCAACATCCAGTACTGCTATTTAGTATTATTTTTTAAACATCATCACATCCGTCACATGTTTTCTCTATATTCTTCCAACATTGTTCAATATTGCGCTGCACATGTTAATTCCCCGACTTGTCCGTTTAAATCACCAGCATAGAATAGTGCCGAAATCGCACCAAACTATGTCTTTTTCCGATTGATCGCAGACTACTTGAGAGGTCTTGACAATAACAATATTTTACGATCGCTTATTTCCGATGCACCAATGCACTTATGATGTTATCAAGGAGATTGGTTGACAAGATAATAGCAACTCTGTTTTTATCTTGTTACGCTCAAACAAGGCTTTTGTTTGTAAATTCAAGTTACGAGCTCTGTTTCCCACGTTTCGCCACTTTACTTCTTGAACACAAAATATGTCTATTTTCCGTTGCCGTTCAATTTTTTTCTAGTTCGAAACTTTTACCAGTCGCTGTTGCGACGTTCCAGCTTGCGAAACATAGTCGTTTAAATGAAAACCTCATATTGCACGCCCCCACAATTTCTTGAGCTCTGGCACGAACATTTCTGTTCACTCTGGGATCACTTTTCCGTGTAATAGTGACTTCGTTGGAATTGATGTCCATGATGCATTTGCTTGAGCTTATAAAATTATATTTGGCTTGACTTTTGCCCCACCGGTAGTCCTCAGACATGGGAACTCATTCAACACATACAGACTTCGGGTAGTCTTAAAGATCAAGACATTCAGGATCATCTTTGGTGTTAAAATGCACCTATTTGGTGTTGATTCAGCTCCTATTTACGGATGACAAGTTCGCGGCCTAATGCATTAAGTGGAAGAAGAGATCCAATTAAAAAATGTATTTCTCAATATAATCTCCCTCGAGTGGAATGGATTTCTCAAATTGGGCATACAGTGCATTAATACCATCGAAAAAACATTCACCCTGATTGTCGTTGTCGTTTGTCGCTTTTCGACGATTGTTGTTTTATTCATAGCTACGACCTGCTGACTGTTAGACATTACTAAACAATTTGTTTGTCGTGTAGAATACTATTACAACTCTTTCACAGTGAAAAAGTTATGAAAATCGATTCGTGCTACATCTGAAGAAAAAAACGACAATCGTCGAAAAGCGACCAACGCCAACGACAATCAGGGTGATTATGATTCTTTGCCTCAAAATGACTTTCTACAGCTTTCTCGTTCTCATCTGCAAATCTTCGGCCTCGTAGCTCCTTCTTCAAATTGGAAAAAAAGAAAAAGTCGTTTGGGGCCAAGTCTGGGCTGTAGGGTGGGCAGTCTATCGTTGAAAATCTTGTGCATTTTAAGGACTGTTTCGAAACCCGCGCCATGGAAACAGGCGTGTTAGTCTGCAAACTAAAAACTACACTCCGTGCCTGAGTTTCCCACGTCGCTTCACGTGCCTGATTAAATAAATTTGCGTAATATTGACCATTCATCGTTGTCCCCTTTAGCAGGTAATCAATCAGCAAAACGCTTTCGCTGTCACAAAAAAAAAGGTGCCATAAGCTTCGAAGCCGACTTTTCCACCTTGAATTTCTTCGGCGGCCACTGCATATACTTTTGTTTTGGACTCCGGATCGTATTGGCGAACCCAAGTCTCATCTTCAGTTACGATTGCAAATTTCATCGATATTGTCCCCGGCTATCTCCAAAAAATCTTTGCAGCACTCAAGTCCCTGTTGCTTGTCGAACGGCGTTCATACATATTAAATGCTCGTACAAAATGCCCCCAATCGATTCTTTGCTGATGTGCAACTCGTTCGCTATCTGCCACATTTTTATTCTTCGGTCGGCCAGAACTAATTTTTCGACTTGTCTGACGTTTTCTTCAGTGACCACTGACAGAGGATGCCGTGGGCGGGGGTCGTCTTCACAGCTCTCTCTATATCTATATACATATAATAAAATGATAACTAAGGTTAGAAATGGGCAGGTATCACGCTGAAACTACATCACGGATGTTAACAAAACTTTGGCGTTTTATACCTTAGGATATTGGTCCTTATCTTCAATAAGGATTATCACGACACTCCTTAAGGGGATTAAGATGTTGAAAGAAATTAACAGAGATTAAAAAAAGCAGACAAAACTAGGCATTATAAAACTATACATTCGGAAAGTTTGAGAACTACTGATAAAAATAAACACATTCATTTTCTGTTCATCATCATATTCATAAATAATTTCCGTAAGATTTACGTTATATGTAAGTAAAACTTGCTAGTTTAATTCCTGCCTACAATCAGATAAAAAATATCGAAATATGCTACAAAAGCTTATTTCCATCAACCCCATGAGCTTATTAAGCCACTAACCTTGCGTAGATGCCTTGAAAAGCTTAAGCTATGTGGAACTACACAATCTAACAACTGTAACGAATCCTAATAAAAAAGATCTTCATCTTATAGCAATGAGGCGAGGTGTATTATTAGTTTATTTATCCTGTCCCGGTATTTCTCTTGACCAGTAGCTTCAGTTTGAGAATCGAAACCTTGACTTTGATCGATCTCTTCTTTACTAAACTTCTTTATTTAACTATCTACTTACATAAATTCTAAGTTAAACAAATGATAATATTTAATAGGTACCGCCAAAGAAATGTACACAGATGATGAGCTGGCTTCTATGGGAAGCCTAAAAGCGATATTCTACCCAATGTTCAATGAAATCCAGAAGGTTCTTACAAAGGCTAACTTAATTACCCTGCCCAGATGGATAATCCCCTTACTAACATATTTTGTAAGAGACAAAACCGTTCCACAGCTGGGAGAAATGCTACTAGACTATTCCACTCCCAATCCAGACACAAATGGCAAAGCTTATTCGGAAACACTACTCGGTCAGCTATTAACTATGTCGATATTACCAAAGAATGAGAATGGCCCTTACGACTTCTTTGGAAATTTATCCGAGACATCGACCAATGTCGACCATCTCTGCAGCTGTCTAACTAAACACCAAGACAATGTCTTTACCATTTTTAAAATGCTACTCGTACTTGGACCGACGGTAAAAAGCAAGACTTTAACATGGATCGCCAATTGTCTTCACGCGAATGCACAACGATCTCAACTCTGGACAATGCATAATATGGCCCCCATGTCAAATGCTGCTGCAAGTGATGCTTTTATGTTTGGTCTATGTTCGGTGCTTTTGCGGCTGTGTGTTCCACTGTGCAAGCCAACGTACAAGGTTTTTCTGGTCGATCCCACTTACTGTGCCACCCCAGAAGATCAATGCGCTGTGAAAGAGGTGCGATTGAAAAAGGCATGGGAGGAGACATGCCTGATGCCAGTGGAGGAAAACGAAAAGCGAGACACAGCAGAAAAATACAATTTCATTACTGAGCTATTCTTTATGACACACAAGGCGATCGAATTGAGTAAGTAGTTGCATTGTTCTACAACAGTAACGATGAATTTAACTTTTGTTTTCTTTTATAGGCTACCGTGTCTGTATTGAAAAATTCATACGTATTAGTCGAGAAATTCAGAATTTGCAATCTGCCTACCAGGATTCAAACAATCAAGGAAATTCGGGCGTAGCTGACACTATAATGCGAATGTTGACGTCTCAAACTCAACAGTTTTTCTGTTTGAAAAATTGTCTTCTTAATCAGGAGAACGATATGCATTTGTTTAGATTCTACGAGGCGACAGCAAGATGGTTACTGCTGATAAATGCGAAATCTAAGGACGATTACGAAATGTTTAAGGTTGCAAAGTGTTTTGCACCAAAGGACCAAACAGCAGAAGTAGCGCTACCATTGCCATCCTATGTTCCACCGTATTTGAAGTAAGTTTACTTTTAAAAGAATTCTGCAGTAAGCTATATCCTTTATTTCTTTTTAACGATTTTTGTTTTTTGGCATTATGGCTGGTATTATTATTATGTAGTATTAGCGGCAGATATTACTGAAGTTTTGCGGCTTCAGTGATCCAAAATTAGAGTACCCACACACACTGACTAGAGTTTCTACACTGAACTGTTCGTTTGTTCGATGGAACCAATTCACAAACAAGCTCTGTCTTTGGTTGTGCAGTCTCACTGCTTAGCGTTTACATCATTTAAGCTTAGGAATCAAGTTGTGACATCAAAACGAGGTCCGTACCATTGTGGAACAACGAGCTCAAGTCATTTAAAATATAAAGTTTAAGACACACTTTAAAACATTGAGTATATTTCGATCAGCGATAGAAGGATTACTGTAAATGGATCAAAGATCTACCCAGCAATGCAAGGTCTCAAAAGACGTCCTCAAAAGATCATCACAATTTCATTGAAGGCCCAAAACCGCTGACGGTAAATTCACTGATTACCACATCGAAGCCCTGAGTCTGTTACCTTATCCTCTCTGTCTGTATATCATGTTTTTGATCGTTTACCGGAGAAACAACATCTTTTTACCCGGACACCATCAAAGGTTTCTAACTGTGATTGAAAAAACTGCTGCATTACTTACCTAGCTTACCTAACTTATTTGCCCCGATATTAAGATGAGTACGTTACGGCAATTAAGTCCCCAATCCGCCTTTATATGCTAGAAATGATGAGCTTTTCTATATCGATGTTGTAGATGAAGAAGTTTCATATTTTGGAATTGGAGTTCTCGGCCATATAGCGGCTTCCGGGGTTCAATGATGCATTAGGCGAATTTCAGTCTTATAGTAAAAATAGACTACGTGAAGGCATTTATGTTAAGATTAGCATGACCCGTTCCAAGGTTTTAATTCAATTTCAGGTAAAATTGGTCCAGCTATCTGTCTGGCTTAATCCTAGGGCACTAAAAGCCAATGATGAGGTTGAGAATGGCTTCGAGTTCTGCTGTAGGTGTCGTTCTCATTGCACTGGTACTACCAATGCGCGCTAGTCTTTGTACTCTTCTGACTCCCCATTACAAATCATTTTACTTCAAAAACGATCCTCAATTTCCAACATTACTGAAGGCAGAAATGCAAAAAATCTTACAGTTCGCGGTATAGTTTTGTCTCCATATCTCGTAAATGATTTGGAAAATGGAATCGACATCCTATTGAGCGCCTATTTCCTTTGAAGTTCTCATTTGGTAATAGTCAATCTAACAAGTAATCTTAATCTTTCTATTGCCTTGTGTATGTTATGTTGTAGATGCGGTTAATATCTATAACATTTCTTTTGTACTTACATTGTTTCCTGTCATCTTTTCAGATCAGTACCGGAGAACATTCTCGAGAACATAATCGTTTACATAAATTTCATTCGTCGTTTCGAGTCACTGCTGGGAATTTTCTACGAAGGACCACCGTCCTTCTTTAAGATGATCCTTGCATTTATGGGCAGCGCAAAGCGAGTCAAAAACCCACACTTGCGAGCAAAGTTAGCTGAAGGATTAGAAAGCCTCTTACCAAAAGAGGGCGAGAAAACCTTAATAGCAGATCTATTCACCAATCATCCAGATCGGTTACAGGTCGTTCCGAATTTATTGGAGGTTTTCGTCAGCATCGAAATGACTGGCCAATCCGTGCAATTCGAACAGAAATTCAACTATCGTCGCCCAATGTATGCCATAATGGAATTCCTGTGGACCCTAGAGGAGCAAAAGCAATGCTTTAAGTAAACATCACCGATATAAAAATATTCATTTGAATTACTTAACTGTTTTGCACAATTTCATAGAAATCTTGCAATTGAGGCTGAACAGAATATGGAAGCTGTTGAGCCACCACTTTTCCTCCGCTTCATCAATCTACTGATCAACGATGCGATATTTCTGCTCGACGAATCACTCTCAAATTTGCAGCAAATTCGTCAGTTGCAAGCAGCACAGGACAAAGGAGAATGGGATGCACTTCCTGCTAATGAACGACAACAGAATTTAACGAATCTACAGCATTTGGGAATGTTAGCAAAATTCGATAACATTTTGGGTCGTGACACGATTAATATTTTAAAATTGATTTCAACGGAAATCAAGGCGATATTTTCACACCACAGTATGGTGGACAGAATAGCGTCGATGCTTAATTATTTTCTATTAAATTTGGTTGGGCCAAATAAAAGTAAATTTAAGGTAATTGCAATTTGAAATTATGTATAAATTGTTAGTCATTGAATTACATTCGTAGGTGAAAGATAAAAATGAATTCAAATTCGATCCGGCTCACACGGTTTTGGAGATATGCCGGATATACATTAATTTGAGTGCTTGTGATAGCTTTTGCTTAGCGGTATCGCAAGATGGACGATCATATAGCAGCAATTTGTTTGGATATGCAGAAACTGTGTTAAGTATGTATTCATTTATTTTTTTTAGTAGTTTTCTGTTCTTTAAACTTGTTTTTGAAGTTCGGTCGTCCTTTATACGACTGTGAATGGTACAGTCGTTTTTTTTTTTATGTCTATCGGTGACGTACGCTGTGGCTCGGTGGTTAGTACGTTGGACTGAGTGGGAGGTTTAAGTTTCGAATCCCAGAAAACCTCTTGCGAAAGACTGATAAACATTCAAAGAAAGCTTTTTATTTCCGGCTTTTGTAATGAAACTGTAGGTCCCTTCCATTCGTGCATACTACAATTGGATATTAAGACAAATATTTATTTTAGTGTCTTGCGATATAATCCACATCCCTGTGCATGTTACCTGATAGGTATGGTTTGCCGGTGAAGTGCAAACAAAACGTATGACTGTTTTTTTTACTTACTTACTTATAAGGCGCTACAGTCCGGGGTGGACCTGGGTCTCGACCAACAAGCCTCTCCAGCCGGCTCGGTCATTAGCAAGCTGCCTCCAGTTGGTTGAGGTCCCTTTCCAATTGTTCGCGCCACCTAAGGTGAGGCCTTCTTCTGCTGCGTCGTTCGTCGGTAATGGATTTGAAGACTTTTCTGTGCGGACTTTGTATCTACCCTATTCTTCTCGTGACCTTAATGTCAAAAAATAGCAGAAGAGGAATATTGAGTTATCACTGGTTAGAAAGCGAGAAGATTAGTCAGATAACCTTCAGGCATATGCTACCGATAAGGGAGGAGCTCTAGAGAAATCCAGAAAGTGGAAGTGGTAGAGACGCGGAAAGGGACCTAATAAGATGGACTGATTTGATATCACTAGATGCGCTTGACGATACTCTTCATCAAAGCATTCTTGATGGGTCGTTAACAATGATGCGCTTAATGCTGATGCAATCGGTAAACGCTCTTGCAGCTTCTTGTGATTCCAGCCGCTGAAAGTTAAATTTTCCTACAGTACTTCTTTGATGTTGCATTGTTTGACGCACGTACTCTGACAGCAGCAAGATAATGTTCCGATTTGATATTGGCTGCCCGGAAGGTACGAAAATATTGGAGAGCACAGTACGTTTACATGTCCGTTAAAGCTAGGTCCTCTGAATCTGAATATCCAGATACGAGAATTGTGTGTTGGGTGCATTTCTGGAGGCGATGTGGTGCAAGCTATGCTTTCCGACAGTGTTTCTCGAAGATGTACTCTTTTCCAACCTAAGGTCGATTTTACTGTCATAACATGAACTTTAATCGTACGTCCTGTCGACGAGCTCATAAAAGCAATCTTTGGCCAGTGTCGTCCTTGTTATTTGGAGCTTGAGTTGGGAAATTTATAAGACGTAATATCTGCTTTATTGCAGTCTAGGGCATCCACAAATAACCTTATCCGAGGCTTGTTCTTGCGTAGCTTGGCTGCTTTTTCCATGGCCATACGATCTATCCAGCAATGGACAGGAAGTCAGACGAACCGATGTCAGTAACCCCCTTCGGGTACACGCTGCAGCCCTTTGTACAAACAGTGAATGGTGCGTCAACGTTTGTATTTGGATAAATTGTTCTTGTCCATCCTTTGAACCTCTAGACTTTCTAATAACTTCAACTAGCTTTACTCTTTCGCTCGATGTTTGTTTCTGTTATGAGTTTAACAAAATTTCCTTATCAATTTCAGTTCGTATAGGCGGTGGCCAACTAATAGGCGAGATGTCCGATTTCTCAGTTAAAGTCCAAAGTCTGGATAAGAAACATAAAGAAGACCAGGAGGCACTCACCAACGCGCCCGACGAATATTTAGATCCAATTATGTCAAGTCTAATGTCGGATCCGGTGATATTGCCAAGTTCCCGTGTAACAGTCGATCGTTCCACGATTGCTAGACATCTTCTTAGCGATCAAACGGATCCATTCAACAGGTCACCACTCACAATGGACCAAGTAAAGCCGAACACCCAGCTAAAGGAGGAAATCGAAAAGTGGATCGAACAGAAACGAAAGGAATACAGCGACAGGCAGAAAGAGGACAGTGAGACGATTGATGAGGGACAGTAGATGCTGTAGGATGATTGTAGTTTGCTGCGTATCAGTCGCCCTAAATTATTCTATTTTGATACGTGCCCGTCGTTTGTTTGTGTATTCTTCATTCCGTGTAAATAAGTCAAACCAAATGAAAAAATTAAAAGTGTTTTGTATTTTATTCATGTATGCGGTTACATGAGCCATTTGACCTCATCCAATGGCCATAGTCGGCAGAGGACTCGACTTTTAATCAGACCTTTAGGTACGGGACCATAGAATCGTGAATCCGAGCTGTTTGCACTATTGTCTCCCTCCAGCCAGACTTGTCCTCGTGGCACGTAAGTTGTGAAAGTCCTGGCAAATGGACTGAAGTCCCTCCCCTCGTCCTCCTCCGTTCGCTTCACCCTCATTTCGTCTACCAGCCTTCCGGAGTAGGACTCATTTGCGATGATTTTGTCGCCGGGCAGGCCGATGACTCTCTTGCAGATGTGCTGGGTCGGGTTGGTTGGACACTTGGCGATGACAATATCACCTCTGGATATTTTGGACAACCTTGGAGTGATTCGCTCGGTGAGGAGAATGTTATTTGAGTGAAGAGTCGGTTCCATGGAAGGACCACTGCACTGTAAAGGGAGGAATTAGTCAACCCTTACTGGTGACGACGCTGGGCGTGCTTGCTTACAACGACAAAGTCCCCGAGATACTCGAATGTGCAGTGGGTTACACAACCATACTTGATGACGCTCCAAGTAAATCCTAGTCCCTTCGACAAGAATCGGGACATGTTTACCTCTCCCGCGCACCGATTACTTATCAGCTGTCATTTGTGACAGTTTCTTATCAAATGTCAACTTGAAACAAGGAGAATAGGTTTGTTCGTTGGCTTTCGAAGAGTACTCGAGCACACACTGTTCTATGGTATAAAACTTTTCTTTACATAGGAATAAAAAAAGAGTAGTTCAAGCAAAATTTAAGTTACCGTAACAAAATGCTCAAAGATTTTAGGTGTTGTCAAAGTTTGCTGAGCTTAATTCTAGATGGGCCACACAGTGTAGCGGTAGATCTACGATTTTTATTAAAAATGTGACCAAGACTATCACTAATAGAATTTCGTTTAACCTTTCTTGAAGTTTCTCTATATTCGTTCTGCAGCGTAACTGCCCATTACAGTTACATCTATATGTTGTATGGTGTATGTTGATTGTTTTTCTATTATTTGCACATATAGCTATAAGGTAAGTATAGTAATCATGACTGAATACAGTCGATCTTACGATTATAGAAAAACACCGCAAAATAGGTCCCACAAATCTGTCTTAAACGCTCCTTACTTTAGTTAGCGCTAGCTCTCTTGGTTCGGAGCAGAAAAAAAATAGAAACTCACACTTGTTTGAAATTTCGTTGGGTGCAGGTGGGTATACAAACACAGTGTTTTTATTAACATATTACATAAAAAATTGATTCGTAATAAATATACGAATTCCTGTCAATGGCCTTGCGAACCATTACGGGGGTCTAGGGGTGAGCGCGCTGTGCACCGATAGGGGCACAGATGGACTCTCTGAATTTCGACAACGTCATCGACTTAGGATAGGCACATGGAACGTCTCATTGTTCACAGGGAATGACCTTGAGCTTGTTGGGGAGGCTGTTAAAAGTCGACTAGATATAGTTGGCGTCTCTTCAACAAAGCAGAGAGGTTCTAAAACTGTGGACCTTTTGGATGGGTGGAAGCTCTTCCTGTCAAAAGTCGCACCCTCAATGTCTGCTCAGGCGGGAGTGGGGATACTCACAAGTCCCAGGTTGACAGACAGAGTATTGGAGTGGATACCATTAGGAGGGAGAGTTGCGATCTTAAAGGTCAAACTTGAAAGATCTACTCTGGCATTGGTGCAGGTGTATGCACAGAATCTTCAGTCAGAGTATGCAGCTTTCTTAGATGAAGTTGATGTTGCTCTTGGAAAGGTTGCAGATATGGATTCGTTTGTCCTGATGGGTGAATTCAATGCTCATGTGGGGGTAGATGTTATGACATGGGGGCGTGTGATTGGGAGGAACGGTGATCCTGATCAAAACACGAACGGAGAGAAGTTGTTGGATTTTTGTTGTGAAAATGGCTTATCCATCATGAACATTATCTTTCCACACAAAGACATTCACAAATGCACAAGGTACCGTTAGAGTCTTCCGCAGAAGTCGCTGATCGATTTCTTTGTGGTACCCTCCTGTCTGAAGAGAATGGTTTGTGATGTTCGCGTATTGAGAGGGGCCGAACTGTCAACTGATCATCACTTAGTGCTGTGCAAATTGTATCTTAGCGAGAGAGTGCCTCCCCTACCAAAGCGTAAACCAAGGACGGTTACACGCATACGATGGGAGAATTTACAGGACGATGAGATACGGGAGACATTTGCGCGGCAAATATCTGAAAGGTTTGAACGAATTTCAACTGTTCCATCAAACGTAGAGGAAGATTTACAACTGTTTTCAACAGCAGTTATTGCCTCTGCGGGAGATGTTTGTGGAGTGAAGCGGTTTGGTGCGGCGGCTGGTGGTGAGAAAAGAACTGCTTGGTTTAAAACGCGGGGAGTTCAAGAAGCCATCAGAGAGAAGAAGAGAGCCTTTAAGGTGTGGATTCACTTGGGGAACTCCGATTCTCGAAATCGGCACACTGAGGCGCGAAGAACCTGCAAGTTATCTGTGAAAACAGCGAAAGAACAGTCTTGGAAGGAGTTTGGCGAAAAATTGGAACGTGACCACAGATCTGCAAATAAGATGTTCTGGCAGACCGTCCGTCGACTGGAAAAAAGTTGAATATCGTTGAAGGAGTTAAATCCAAAGACGGTACACTTCTTTCCAATGAGAAGGACATCTTACGCAGATGGAGCGAGCACTTTTCAGAATTGCTCAATCCCGAACAGGGCACCGAAGATGACAGATCTATTGTAGAGAGTTGGGCGGAAAGTAGTCCTACGGTAGAGGAAGTATCTTTGGCGACCAAAGCGCTAAAGGTTGGCAAATCTGCTGGTGTGGATGAAATTGGGCCAGAAATGCTCAAGGCTTTAGGTAAAGAGGGAGTGCAATGGCTCTCGAGTGTCATTAAATTGGCCAGGGAATGCGGTGAAATACCTGGTGATTGGCAAATGGGGGGGATAGTTCCTCTTTTTAAAAAGGGCGACAAAAGAGATTGCGCCAACTATAGGGGTACATCTCTTTTAAGCCTCCCTGGAAAAGTCTTCGCTAAGGTGCTAGAAACGCGTTCCAGAGCTGTGGTTGAGGACAGTTTGGGGGATGAGCAGTGCGTTTTTCGTCCCGGTAGTGTGCTTCTACCGACCAGTTATTCATTCTCAGAATGGTTCTGGAGAAGGCCTGGGAGTATGCCAAACCTGTCTACACTTGTTTTGTAGATTTGGAAAAGCAAATGATAGGGTTCATAGAGGCAAACTCTGGAGTGTTCTGCAGGAGTGTGGGATTGATGGTTCTCTGTTAAGGGCGATTCAGTCTTTATATACAAACTGTGGAAGCTGTGTTCGGATAAACGGTGTTAAATCAATACCATTCACTGTGGGCGTTGGACTCCGTCAGGGGTGCGTTTTGCCACATCTCCTCTTCATTGTATATATGGATTGGATGTTACAGCGCAGCCGTGAGAATGTTTCGAGGTGGGAGACCTAAGGATTAGTCATCTGCTCTCTGCGGATGATTTGGTCATCCTTGGGTCCTCTCAAACCGAATTTCAGCGCGCACTCGAAAGGTTTGTAGCCGTTTGTGATGATGCTGGAATGAAGATCAACGTGAACAAATCAGAAGTAATGATCGTTTCCAAAAAAACCCATTCAGTGCACTCTGCATGTTAGTGGAGTTCCACTGAACCAGGTGGATAAGTTTAAGTACTTCGGGGTCCTATTCACGAGTGATGGGAGGAGCAATGCCGAGTTATCCTGTATAATTGATCAGGCTGGATCAATTTTGAGAGAGCTTGGCCAATCTGTTATAAGAAAGGCTGAACTTAGTGTTGAAGCTAAGCTATCGGTTTTTAACTCGGTGTATGTTCCAACTCTCACCTATGGTCATGAAATTTGGGTAGTGACCGAAAGAATAAGATCGCGGATACAAGCTGCCGAAATGCGGTTCCTTCGCGGTGTTGCTGGTATGCCCCCAGACCGGCTTCCAAGACGCGCCATGGTGGCCGTGGCATCAGGTAGGCGACCCCGCGGTAGGCCTAGAAATAGATGGTTGGACCTAGTCCTGCATCTCTCCTGGAGCCGTCTAGGGATTCCTCCTGATGAGTTGGAGTCAATGGCGGAGGATCGAGAAGGATGGATGGTCCACCTGATCATCCTACCCCCGCGACCCTCGTAAAGGATTAGCGGGCCATTGAAAATGTATGTATGTATGTAATAAATATACGAATATTGTGCAACTTATCACAAATCCAGTCAAATGCATATATAACGATTTTTTATTTAAATTTAGTTGGTTCCATCTATCAGTACTTATTTGAACTAGCACATTTTGGGGGTGACATCTGTTGCAAACAATACCT
Organism: Brachypalpus laphriformis; assembly: GCA_945910035.1. NCBI lineage: Eukaryota > Metazoa > Arthropoda > Insecta > Diptera > Syrphidae > Brachypalpus > Brachypalpus laphriformis. The sequence continues at coordinate 108,996,593 of OX246753.1, read as the reverse complement.
CAACAATTTCAATTTTAACCGTTTTATTTAGCAATTCCACATAAACCTAAGAGGTGTCTCTACCATTCTATGGAGAAATTCAAGATGGTTGGCAGGAACCAAGAGGTCTAGTTATGTTGGCGTCATTTTTTCGGGCAGAGATTGTATGGAACTGACATTTCACTAGCAGTCCATATATAGAACGTCAATGCCTTGAAGTATTTTTTTTTTATATATTCTTTCAACCATAACTAAAATATAATTTTCAAATTTGTATCATTTTTGTTTCTGTTCCTGTCCATCTATTTTTTTCAGGTGGGAGTTAATATAGTCAATTCATCCCACAATAAAAGATTCCCTAAGATTCCATGTTATAACCCAGAGCTGAAAAAATAATAGAAATCAAAGCAATATTTTAATATGTTGTAGGCAACTTAAATCGATATTCAGATCATAGACTTTTGTTTAACTATTTTAAATAATAATCATGTTCCAATGACCCACTCTCCAAAATCATAAGCGTAGAGAAGCATATTTGACTGCCATGTTCAAAGATCATCCTTCAAAAAAAGAAATATAGACTTTGTATAAATTCCTTCTAAAAGTAACAAATACGTTTAAATTTGGTTGAAAATGGAAATGTTTCATTAGCATTAAATCAGGGGGCACAAAATGCTGGATTTACTCATGTATTCTTATTCACTTTGCGATGAAATAAGGGTAAAATATTGACTTAGCATTCTGATAATTGGCCTATTGATACGCAATTTCTTTTCCTGTGATTCTCGTACACATTACCAGTAATTCACTGTAATCGCATTGAATTCCATGAAGATTTTCGGGGTTGATTTTGCGGTAGTAGCGAAAACGAAAATCGCATTTGTTGTTGCTGAAAATCATTAATTCAGAAAGAATTGCGAATACTAATGAACATTAAATAAATATGTACGATTGCGGCTTTCGAACAACCCCCTACGACAAGTTGTCATTTTCTCGCATACTGAACACTTCCCGTCTACATTTGCTTTGAAATTTGGCGGATTGTTGATTTTGTTTGAATTTGTGCATTTCGTGCAGGCAGCGAAGAATTGTCGAAGTTTTCTTAAATTCTGAATGAAATTTATGTGAAACTAGATGACAATATTGTGGAATTTACGATGCCATGCTATATATGCAAAAGGAAAAGCGATTACTACCAGAGATTGGACCGCTCTAGGATTCGCTTTATGCGAAAAGTCTACCCGGACTTCGAAGTAGGTGCACACAGGTTTCAGCTATTGTATCCACTAAACTAGCTCTACTTCTCACAGGATTCGTCGTACCTGTGTATGAGATGTTTCGAGAAATTCGAAAAGATCTTCAAAAGCAAGAAAAAGTCCAAACAAGACTCGTCCAAAATTTCCGTCGACTCTGGCGCCTCGCTTAAGACAGTCTTGTCAACTACGAACAGCAAAAGTTCCTCGAATATCTCGGTGATAGCAAGACGAGAAGTTTCTTCGAAAGATAATACTCAATCCGATAGCAGCCCAGCAATTAAGTTCATTTCCAACTCGTTCACAGCTGAGTCCGAGACCTCAATAGACTCCACCGACAGACTCGTGCGGAAAGGTGTAGAAAGTCGTTCACTGCAAGACTCGTCAAGGGTTTCTCGACATGCAGCCATTGTTGTGGCACGCGAAGGAGGCCAAGCGGCTGAGAAGAGTGCACTCAGACGAAAACGGACGCGGGAGGAACTATCTCCACCTCAGACGCCGACCGGGAGACAGTATTCACATTTGTCTGTGGTTGACGAAGTCACCGACGATGCATCGGAAATTCCTTCAGAGATCGGGTCAGACGACCTGGCGCTCGTACGCCCGATTGTCAAAAGTAAGTTTGAACAGAGGCAATCGTGGATTAAGTGATAATTTTTGTTAAATTTTAGGACGCAAGGAGCCCGTGGTGCATTTGAATAAGGACGTGATGGACATCTACTTGGCGAACACGTCGGGTGGATAGTTATTTGTTGTTAAGTTTTGATCAACTTGTTTTTGTATATTTTTATGTGTAGTCAATATCTTCGTATATGTTTTTATTCAATAAACGTAAAGTCAGTGATGTCCACGACATGAGTACGAATTGATCAAAGGAACTGGCAGGCTTCGGATAACAAATAATTACATGCTGACAGACGACAGAGGGCTCTTCTTCACTCTCACGAAGAATACCACAAAACACTAGATTCTTCCAATTAGATATGGAGCACAGGTGTCATATGTTGGAAGCAACACAAACCGTCTGCTGGGTCATGTGTGAGCAATACGAGTAGATGTGCAATAGAATCACTTGGATGTGAACCGATCTGCAGAGATACATATTGGTCATAAATGTAGCTATTGCTAGTTTAGAAATAATCATTTACATATTCAAGATAGACGCAGAAACGATGGAGTATCACAGCTGTCCTACTGAGTGTAAATACCCCATTTCGGGAAGCTTACAGAAGCTCGTAAGCAGTACAGAAAGTATTGCCTTTTGTAAATGCCTAGTAACAACTTCTAGATTGCATTACAGCTACTGAAGGTGGGGCCAAAAGCAGCTCAAGTCACAGCAACGTATAACGTATAACAACGTGCACCATGAACTAGCTGAACAAGTCAAATAAGCAGATGCGACAGCCAAACCGCGTACCGAGTCAACAAAAAACTGAGTTGTCTAACTACACAGTGACAACTTTGGATGGGTCTTTCCTGGTGTCGAATAAGGATCAGCTAAGATGTAGGAAGCACTTATCCACCATTTGAAATCACTTTGTGGATGGATATACTCAATGTAAACACGGCTGCAGGACATCGGCAGACATTTTGCTTTCACCAATAGAGAATGCTTGGTACTTTGGGAGATTTTCTGAAGAATGGAAGTATGGAATGATTGTTAATTGGTATAACGATTGTTTCTAATGGAATAGTATAACTCGGATATAATGAACCTCATTGGGGTATGACTTAGAATTCCTCCCGCAAATTATCGACTACACCCTATCACCATCCCCTCCAGACTCGACTGGAAGAATGATTTTAGATTAAAAAGGAATCTATATGCTTACATACATAGATAGCTCAAAAAAAATTATCTTTAGTGGGTGAAGGTGTCTTCTCCGATGACCAATTGCGGCTGAGGTATAATGTGATCTCTAAGCGGGTGGGCGCCGTGGCCTAAGTAGTTAGTGTGTCGGATCACTACGCATGAGGTTCCAAGTTCAAATCCCAGAAAACACCAAAAAGTTTTTTTCACGATCCCATCTCTCGCAAATGTCTGACAAACATCCGGGAGTATTGTTGTTTCGAAAAAGCTTCTCAAATCGCCGTTCGGGTACGGCACTAAACTGTAGGTCCCTTCCATTCGTGTGAAAAATATAACGCACACAACATGAGTGGTTGCGAGAAGCTAGGCCCTGGCACTTAAACAAGAGCCGCTGCGCCAAATCTGTTACCTTCAATTAAAATCGCTCTAAATTGTCGCCGCTTGTCTCTTAGGGAGATGGCGGTATAATTCGAAATTCACTGTTTTGGGGTGCCGGGGCATAGAAACATTCCAGATAACTGTATGGCCGATGAACTGGCCATGCATGGCACAATCTTGGCATGCGTTCCGCTACATGCAAACTGCTAGTCAAACTGAATGCGATTGACACCAACTATCGCAGGTGGGCAGATCGCACTTGGCTGATCTGGACTAAGCTGGACCACGCTCCAACTGTTTAATTACACAGAAAAAACTGTTCATCAGCACAATATTATGAATCATTACAGGACATTGTATCATTGTTAGACAAGTCAGTTCGTTGGGTTTTTTCTCAAATGATTTCTGTGGGATATACTTGGTCGAGGAGGAGGTGGAAACGATCTTTCACCTCCTCACCACATGTCGAGCCCTCTCTAGTCGAAGAAGAACATATCTAGGATCAAACTTCTTCGGTAACATAGGCGAACTGGTAAACACAATAATCAGGCGCTTTCAGTGTTTTATAACAAGTTCCAATTGGATCTGAGGGCAGTTCTGGATCCTTGCGGTATCACAATAGACCTATACTGGCCTAAGTGAGCCTGCCTCTAGTGTAGACTCTCACTCGAACCTAACCAATCCAAGTTTCATTATCACCGAGTACCCCCATATAACGAATCGAATTCTCTATACTCAACGAAACCAAGCAAAGAGAGGAACGAGCAATATATGGCTGAGATGATTGAAAGTTCGGCTTACACTTATGATTTCCTGTTCTTCAAAAACTGAAGAGTTTCCAATAATGAGTGTCTGAACAATTCTGATGCCATCTAAGTTCAATTAGTGGTCACATTGTACAGACTGGCGAACCAGCACTGTTTTCCAATCGTATTTAGATGCTATTCCTAGTTTTAAAGTTCAGAATCCTCTACTTTGAATTTGATTAGAAAATTTGAAGAATTCGTTGGGATCCCTCTTGGTAGTTTTACTTTAAGACTACGTCTGTCCGTCTAGCCTTATCTGTACTGTGTGTTAGTGATTATCGCGGAAAGGATTTGAATAAGAAAACAACTTAAGGAGGGACAAAAAAAAAATAAAAAAAAACCGGCGAACCCCACAGGCGGACCAGTAGAAATGCGGTGAAGTGGGAGGGTTGTGATCCCTTGTTTTCGGATCATAACCTCGCTGATAAAAGGAAGAAGAAGTTCTTAAAAAAAACTTCATAAACGAATACTGCACAGGCATAGGAAGTACATAATCATAGAGATCATGACAACGGATGTAAACCTTGTGATGTATTCTCTGAGTCAAGCTAGATTGAGTACTTCTTAACAACAGCAGTCTTCTACTCTGCTTAGCCTCTCCAATTTCGGCATTATTCTTGACAAAAAATGCCCAAATATCGAATTCAAAAAGATTATAGTTTCATCGTTTGGGGACTTATTGCTCCAAAGTATGATTGACTGTATTTTATACAACTGAACCTATTTGCAGACACTGAAGCTCGATGCCAAGCTAAATGATCATATCAAACAAGACAGCATTCCAGAATGACTGTCCGCACTCGACTCCTAATTTTTCAATGTGCTTCTTCCATGTGGATTGGAAAATCGAGTCAGAAGAAAACGTATTAAGAGCGTAAACGAGAACTGAAAATAATTGAAAAACCTTTGGGTGAACAAGACCTGTGTGAGTAAAATCCGAGTTTGAAATACCGAGCAATAGGGGTTTCAAAAGTTTGTGCCGTTTCCTACACACTTCTGCCAAACTCACCCTGAAATAGAAATACAGATCGTGCTGTTTTTGGAGCCCGCAGTATCCAAAAGCAAGGTAAGAAGCAATCTTTTATCGAAAAGTTTTGATTTCTATTTTTATTCATACGACTACTCTGTTCGCCTTAACTAAACCGAATTACAATAGACCTTGCCGCTTCAAATCCTCGTAGGTCTTCCGATTGACCACATTGCCCAGCGAGTCTTCAAACTCCTCCTCCTGATCGGCGATCCACCTCTCGCTTTGCTTTTGTGATTTTAGTTTCTCCCACACTGAAAGAGAAAATACATTTAGACTACCTCCGTCGAGTTGAGTCACCCTAAGTTCTTACGAGTAATTGCGTCCTCAATCTGCGTCACGTTGGCAAAGTGAGCTGTGTTGGGTATACCCAGGCAGCGCATACCATGAGCGTGTCGCCATTCGGCAAAGTGCCGCTGAAATGCCTTTGGGCCCTTGTACGTGAAATTACCGCAAATCTCGCAGTTGTAGTTTATGTTCAGTCCGTGCAGCTTGTACAGCCAGTACGGTATGGGCTTGCCGTCCCACCCGAGCGGAAGGTTCTTCGGGTTGTAAGGAACGTCATCAGCATCGTCATCGTCATTCTCGCTCTCGCTGGCCTCGGCATCGCTGTCGTCACGCTCGCCTCCGGTACGTGCCTGTTTCCGCTGCACATTCTCCTTGGTAGCGCCGCGTTGCTCGGATACAAACTCAACGCATCGGTAGAGCATGGCCTCCAGCAGGGCTATCTCTCTCTGACGAACTTGCTCGCGGGCAGAGAACTTTCCACTAGTCTTTTTGGCCATGAGCGAGGGATCAAGGTTCTTCTTGCCCTTCGTGGAGAAAAGCCTCTGAGCACGTTCCTCCAAAGTGCCGCCGCACTTGAGCCCCAGGGCCATCAAAGCCGACTTCAGACGATCCAACCCCAGAGAGGCCAATTCCTCCCAACTGGAGAAGGCGGACAAGTCGAGATGCGCCCCAGTGTTTGCCAGAACAGACTCCGTTTCCTTGGGCCAACCAGGGAACGTCCCGTTGGCCCACTGCTTCTGGAACTCTGCATCGAGCTTCGCCAGCTCCGTGTCGATGTCCAGCAGCGGTTTAATTCGAACAATGTAGCTGTACAGGTAGTCGTTCAAGCCCTCTAGGTACTTCTTGTACTCCATGTTCTTGCGTTCCTTGGGGATGTCGAACACGTGGTCGAAGGTCATGAGGTAGGTGATGTAGTCGACCTTCTCGATCCCGCGGATGTTTATGTAGTTCTCATAGCACTCGTTCAGATCCAGGTAACGACCGCCGCCCTCCTCGTCGGTGAACTCAACCAGTCCGGTCATCTCATCCGGGTTGCTGTACGACTTGGTCAGCTCGTCGAACTCAATCGAGAGCGGGACACTTATCTCGTTCGGGTGCTTCTTGTAGAATTCCTTGATCTGCTTGAGGCGGGCGTAGAATTCATTGAACTCGTTTGGCCCCGAGAGAGCTTGGACCTCGGCCTTGCGCTCGTTGTCCTTGTCCTCGTACAGCTCCTTCAGTTTGTGGGTGGCGTTATGATGGAGCTGGAAGTATAGGGTTGGGTTTGGGATTTTTAAATGGAATCTTCAAGCGCTTACCTCTAGCAAGTATTTGAGACGATGTTCTGAGTAAATCTTCTCCTTTTCCTGTGGAAAAACAAAATTTTTATGTGAATTCGGCGCGAGATTGCGGTTTGTAAAGCTTACTCCGGGTTTTCTGTTGGCATACTCGTCGACCATGAGTTTGATTAGTCGTTCACGCTCTTCGTGATATCGGCGTTGTTGCTCTAGGATGGTTTCCATTTCTAATTTGTTGTCGGAATGAGCCTAATGAAAATATTTACGCAAATTCTACGGCGCGGCGAAGATGAAAAATCACAACAAATAAACGTTTCCCATGACAGCCGTGCGAGTCTCGCCAGCAAGGAAAGTATCGATGGCGATAAGGTAGTTCGTTGGATGTGTCCACACAAAATTATAAATGGACTCAGACAAAGTTTACATTCTTAAATTAATGTGGTTTCCACTAAATCTTTTTACGAGTACATGAAACGATAGTATCAGGGACTAAAAACTAAATATTTTACGTTCGGTTCTCTTCGGAACAAAAACGATTTAAGAGTTTGAAGTCAATTCGCTTTAATATTCACATAAGGACTAGGCCCGGTCCCGTTTGAGTTAACGGGTTTTGAAGGAGAAGGTTCAATGACGAACTATATGAGCTGTAAAGCGACATCGACCTGGTCAAAAAACTGTTTGAGATGGCTAGGACATGTAGAGCGAATGGATACAAACGCTCCGGTCCGTAGAGTCTTTGAATCTAACCCGGAGGGACGACGCAGTAGAGGACGTCCTCGCCGTAGGTGGCGCGCACAAGCTCAAGGTGACCTCGACCATTTTGGAGGGCGCAACTGGAGGTAATAAGCTAAAGACCGTGCTAAATGGAGAGGGTTGTTGGTTGAGGCCCAGGTTCACCCCGAACTATAGCGCCACCTAAGTAAGTAAGTAATTGGTTCTGAGGGGGTTACACGACCAGCTTCCAGCTCTATTTAGTTAAAATGAGTTGATCTTTACTTGGTATATGTACAAACCATTCAAATTCACCTAAATAAAACAAAAGGAAACATTAAACAGTATCTACTGGCCCAGTACACATACAAGTTTTCTTTCATATATCTTGAAAGCAAATTCTTTAATTCATAAATAGTTGCAATGCACTTAATGCACTCATCTAATCGGAAGTTGTTTTTTCTTAATAGGTTGAATAGCTTCAACAAACTGCATACTACGGCCGGTAATTATCAAGCGCTCTTAAATCGATTTTAAGTTTATGTAGCTCTTAGTTTTAAATTTTTGCTACGTATTCACCAAGCACTAATAGGTTTTTGTCCATGCTAATTCGAATATGCGAATTTCGGATTTCCAACCGCTTTCTAAAATGAATTTCCGAACTCTCTTTCGAACTGGAAGAAATGTCAAAGAAAAAGAAAACATTGTATTTTCCTGATTTTAGTCAGAATTAATCAAGGCACATTCAATTTTGTATTTGTTTGGCAGTTCTTTTGAATTCATTGGGCTTTCTTCTTTTGCATTACGCCAATGCAGCCTGTCCTTTGTTTGGTCTGAGTAACAGTTCACAGCTGATTTCGAAAATTTTCGAAATTCCTAAGTTATGAACTCTCTTAACTTAAGAGTGGTTGAGACCACTCATAAATCTTATGAGCGCTAATAAATCTGCACTAATGTTCGTTGGTGAATAGGTTTATGAAGCTCTTAGTTTAAGATTGGTCGGTGAATACCGGCCTACGTGTAAGACGTTCTGGAAGATTGCACATTTTCAATTGAAAATCAAAATTTTATATTTCGAATCCAATTCCCAGTGTAGTAATCAGTAATATTGTGCTATTTTAGAGTATTAAGCATATCTGCACAATTTAAAGGGTAGCAATGGTACAATGCGTAGTGTGTTTGCTTGTTAACCGATGTATGCAGGTTCAAGCTCCAGCGGGGAAGACCAATCACCACCCACCCGAGTATAAAAAAGGAAAGCGTAACTAACCGCGTTTTTATTATTACACATGATCTATATAGATCACATGATGAAAATAAAAGGATCTGGATTGCTGGAAAATATTCGTTGTATGTTATGGCTATAGTTTCCACAACTAACACTTTTCGGGCTATGGTTTATTTCACCTTGAAATCGTGCTTGCCCCTTGCTATATGCATCCAGAACAACATTTGTTTTTTCCGGCGTTCAACTTATTATTGATTTCATTCAATAATGAGTTATTGAAAAGTACTTATATTTTTTGTTTTCTTGGAATTGCATAGCTGAGGTCCTACTTGACGCTTTACGCGGAGTTGCCTTACCATGCGATTGATTTTTTATATCGTTGTTTTTTCACTTTTTATATTTCCGATACTAATTCATTCAAAATCTTGTATATTTACTCAATAATATTCATTTTAAAATACAATATTAGTAAGTAATTGGGATTAGTATTTGCGTTCAAATGCGCTTTCACGTGCATAATTCCAATGCAAAGAAAGCATATAAATCATAAATTAATAATTGGGGTGCAAAAAGTATTTCATATTATAATCTGGTACCATGAGTTTTTTTGTCGACAAAGATGAGTGTGAACTGATCCTGAAAAAACAAGATCTTATATTGTTATTATAATTAATGTACACCAATGATCTATATAGACAATCGGTTAATAATATCAGAGTTTATCGATCACATCCTAGGATACATCATATCGCCTAGTTCTGCAGCTTTGTAACCTACTTATATTCTCGTTTTAACATTTAACAAGATAGATGAACAATATTCAAAATGAGACATTATTAAAAAAAAAAAAGTTCTTTAACGTTTCTTTACATAAGTGATCGATGTGACTGATAACTTTTAAAAAGTCTTCAATGTGAATTTTACCTGCGTAAATTGATTGAAAATATATACACTAACATGCAAAAAAAAGGCCGCACTTAAGTAAAACAGAACATTTTGACTTTGACCTACCCTGTTTACTGTGGTGTTGAAAAAATTGAGATATCTCATTTTTATACGTGGCAGGTAGGTCAATCTTAAGTGGTTTAAGGACAAGGACCAATGCTAGAGTTGTGTTATTCCCTTTAAAAATAAGTTCTAGGCTGTTTGATTTGTTGTTTTATAACTTACAAAATAGATCTAACATTACTTTACTTGTTTTATAAGGGTACTTTAGTTGTTAAAATTACAAAGATAAAGTTGCTTTTCCTTTTCAACCCTGTTTGCCATTGAATCGTAAAGGCTGGTGATATATAACGGGTGTCAATTTCTTCATAACAACATTTTTCGATGCAGCTTCTTAATTCCTGCAAATTTCTTGGCTTTTTGTTCCATACTTTTACACCCATTCTATGTGAAACATGCTCAATGGAATTCATGTCAGGACTGTTTCCGAACCAATGGAGTGAATTCATACACAGTTCTTCTTTCTAACTTTGAACCTGGAAAAAGAATTGAATGAAATCGATAAAAAACACTATAAAGATTGATAAAATTATCAAAATAACAGCAGACTATTCATTGTTTACTTACGGTTTTAGCACGATATCAAGATGCGGAGTCCTCCTGAAAACAACACCCGTGTAGTACTGGGTCACTTCCTCTATAGTGAGAACCACACCATTTTCTATGACCTCTTTGTACTTTACAGCATTTATGGTTCCATCCACTATCAAAAGAATGCCAACTCCACCGGCAGTTATGATTCCCCAAACCATGATACGTACGTTTGGACCTTTTCGGACGACCTGCTACACATTCTTCCTTCAGTCGTTCTCCAGGCGTTGAACTGTGGTCTTTCCGTCTGAAAATTTCAGGTTGGATTTGGATTCATTTGAGAATGTGACCTTTTGCTAGTCATCTCAAGTCCAGTTCTGCCTTTTGCTTGCCCATTCCAGACGGCTTTCTCTAATTATTGGCGTAAGAAGCGATTTTTTGCCGTCCGGTAGACAAACAAACCGGCTTCATTAAGCCGTCTTCGAATTGTTGTCACAGAGATGTCTATGCCGGCGGTTTCCACAATATCTCTTCTTACTTGTGGTGCAGTAATGAATCGGTTCTCCAACGTTGTCCTCTTTATATGGTGGTCGATTCTTAGAGTAGTGCATCTTTTTCGACCGCTCCCTTTTTTCGGCTCTAAAACACCACTTTGTTGATATTTTTTTAAAAACCTTCTTACCGTCGACTCGTTGAATACCTTGACTAACCGACGAGAAATTTCTCTCATCGATTTACTTTCCTCCTTAAAAGGAAGGATTTGACACTTTTAAATTTTTATTAACTGCCTCCTGCTCTTTATGTACTTTTAACATCACTTTAAAAAATCAGGGCGACTTCGAAAACAAGGAAATCTCGTACTAAAACAACTACTAAGAGTCGTAATTACTCGATAATAAAAGGATTTTTCCCGTTCAATAAAAAAAAAAAAAAGAGATACAGCAGGTCAAAGTAGCAATTTCCTCTTTTACTCGAGTGAGGCTTTTTTTTTGCATGTCAGTACATATGCAAAATATGTGTTAGGTCCAGCGTACAGCTTGTCTGTGCATAAGCGGAGCAATACGTGCAATTCCCTCTGCGGTACTGGACATTATGTTTCAGCTATTACCCCTTGATATACTTAGCAAGGAAATGGCAGCGAATGCAGCCATTCGCCTTGAAGCTACCCAACAGTGGTCAAGAAAAGAATTTGGCCACGCTTCCATTCTGAATAAATTCAAAATCCCTCTCGAAATCACGGACTACACCATTCCATGTCTAAATCTTGATAAGAACTTCCTAGTCACCATCTCTCCGGGATCATTCTGGGAGGACCATGCTTTTTTAGAAGATGAATCTATCCACTTCAACACTGACGGGTCAAAAACCAAAGACGGGGTTGGTGTAGATGTTTTCTCTGACAGGCTTAATATTATGCTATCCTTCTGTCTTCCAAATCATTGTAGCGTGTTCCAGGCGGAAATAATGGCGATCTTGCCCTAAGAAAAACCTGATATCTGCTGGAGATATCCGCATCTTTTCAGAAAGGCAAGCAGCAATCAAATCCCTGGAATCGACCTCTTTAAATACCTTAGTAGCTCTAGACTGCCGATCATCTCTTGCGGAGATGGGTGAGCAGTTCAATATTCACCTTTGTTGCGTGCCGAGGCATAAGGACATTCCAAGGAATTGTAAGACCGATGAACTCGCCAGAATAGCAACAATACTAGAGAATTTGATTTCTCTCAACAGATTGCATATCGGCGCTATAAGTAATAGGTGTCATCGCTGGACGCTGTCTAATAGGCAAACATGCTACAAGGCTAGGCCTTTTTGCGAACGACTTTTGCAGAAGCTGCATGGATGAAGAAGATGAAGAAGCTATTACTCACCTTCTTTGTTTCTGTTCAGCTCTCTCCCGTAGAAGGAAGCTTCACTTAGAAGTCCCCTATTACAACGATTTAGGCGACCTGATAGATATCGATATTAAGAGCCCCAACCGCGACGCCCCCTGGTGGAATAAGCGTCTTGAGTCACTTAGGCGTGAAACTAGGAACCTATTCAATAGAGCTAAAATCAATGGCGATTGGTGCCTTTACAAAGAAACTCTAACAAGTTATAACAAAGAACTTAGAAAATATAAATGCGAATCTTGGAGAACTCACTGCGAACGTATCGAAAGCTTCCCCACTGCTGCTCGCCTTCAAAAGGCCCTAGCCCAGAGTCACTCCAAGCATCTTGGCTCCCTAAAGAAACAAGATGGGGAATTCACCAGCAGTCCGGAGGAAACCTGTCAAGCCTTACTTGATACCCACTTTCCGGGTTGTATATCCGTTTGTGCTGTCTCTCCAGAACACCAGAGGAACGACGTTCTCATTGCTTCTACACGAGATTATAGCCTATCTGGCAAAATCTTTACTGCCAACCATATTAGATGGGCTCTATCTACCTTTAGCCCATTTAAATCACTAGGTATAGATGGCATATTTCCCTGCCTACTACAACAAGGAGCAAACCTGTTAATTCCTACCTTTATAAGAATTTTCAGATCCAGCCTTGCACTAGGCTACATACCAAAAAGTTGGAAGGAGATTAAGGTTGTCTTCATTCCAAAGGCGGCAAAGCAGGCGGAGCAATCGCCTAAATCCTTTCGACCCATTAGCCTCAGTTCCTTTCTCCTAAAAACGATGAAGAAAATTGTCGATCATCATATAAGGGAAAAGTTCCTTATACATGATCCTCTGCATGCAAACCAATTTGCTTATCACTCTGGGAAATCTACGGAAACAGCCATTCATAGCTTAACAATTTTGATTGAAAAATCATTAGCTGCCAAAGAAACAGCCCTATGTGCCTTCATAGATATACAGGGAGTATTCGACAACACTTCCTATGAGGCTATCAAAAAGGCTATGATCAGGAAAAATATCGCTCCTCTGATCATAAACTGGATCCTAACCATGCTATGCAGCAGGAAGATAAGAATCGAGTGCGGAGGCTCGCATAAAACTATAACAGCTACCAGAGGTTGCCCGCAGGGAGGAGTCCTCTCTCCCCTGCTCTGGACCTTAGTTATTGACGAACTCCTAGAGCTACTTGAAAAATCGGGTTACAAAGTACAAGGATACGCAGACGACATTGTCACCAGCGTCAGAGGCAAATTTGAGGACATAATTTCTCACCTAATGCAAGGTGCCCTCAATTTAACTTCCGATTGGTGCAGGACAAAGGGACTTACCATCAACCCCGGAAAAACTATACTTGTACCTTTTTCCAGGAAAAGAAACCACACTCTCAAAGAAATTAGACTGGAAAACGTCCCAATCGACATATCCAAGGAAGCGAAATACCTAGGTGTTATACTTGACAAGACGCTCATCTGGAATTCACACCTGAACAAGGTTACAGAGAAAGCGACAAGAGCAATGTTTTTGTGCCAGCGCCTACATGGTAAAACTTGGGGGCTAAAACCCAAGATAATATATTGGACGTACAGCGCCATTATCAAACCCATGGTCACCTATGCATCGTTGGCTTGGTGGCCAAAAACCTTACGGGCCAAGACTCAGGAACAGTTGAATAAAATACATCGTCTAGCCTGTCTGAGTATCACAGGAGCAATGAGAACGTGCCCTATGACAGCAATGGGACCGTTGCACTTTGCAGCACAAAAAGAAGCTATGCTGAGTGCTCTTAGGCTACCCAAGATCTCGGACCTTAAAATCGGCAACTTTACAGGCCATTTGAAGATTCTAAGTTATATTCAAAATGACCTTATTCTCAAAATCCCAGATACTATGATCAAGAAATACCGGTTCTCCAGGAAATTCAATGTGGTCATAGGTGACCGCCACACATGGAGGAATGAAGGACTTGTAGTCTTACCAAACTCTCAAACTTGGTACACAGATGGTTCCAAATTGGAAAATGGTAGCACTGGCGCAGGGGTTTATGGACCCAGGTTCCAACGTGCGGCTGCGCTTGGGAAATCACCAACAATATTTCAGCCGGAAGTTCATGCGATCGAGCTCTGTGTACGAGAATGTCTGCGTAGAAGAGTCGAGGGTACTCGTATCTACAATATATCCTCTCAGACAGCCAGGCAGCACTTATGGCTCTGAAATCGTACACGGTAGGATCAAAACTTGTATGGGACTGTCTAAACCTACTCGAAGATCTCGCATCGAAAAACACAGTCCCTGTGGCCTGGATAGCAGGACACGAAGGCTTCGAGAGCAACGAACGGGCGGACTGCTTAGCGAGAAGAGGCGCTAGTCGCCCACTAGTCGGTCCTGAACCCTATTTTGGAGTCGCACGGAGTAGCGTTAACATAAAAATAAAGAAATGGGAAGATGATCATCATGCAGAGTACTGGGCCAAACTCAAGGGCCTAAGACAGGCAAAGAAGTTCATTAATCTCAACCGCTGCAAGGCTAAAAAGCTACTCGAGCTTAGGAGAGCAGACCTAAGAACCTTAACAGGCTACTTGACTGGTCATTGCCCACTCAGGTACCATCTGCACAAGATAGGAGTAACAGATACAGACGAATGCCGGCTATGTGGAGAGCAAAAAGAAACGGCAGAACATATTCTTTGTGAATGACCCATGGCTGCAAGAAAAATACTTTTCCATATCGGAAGGGCTTTATTGAGTCCCTCTGACTTCTGGAATATTGAGCCTGGAGCTTTGTTGAGGTTTATCAAGAGCCTTAACCAAGTTCTCAGCTAAACACCGGGCTGGCACAATAGATCTTACAGGTTGCAGTGCGTACAAGGCCCTAGTAAAGTAAAGTAAGAGCCTCCTACGCTTCATAAGAAGCTCAAAATGGTTTAGCGAGTAGATAGAGAAATTTTCTCCCATGATCCTCGTGGTATCACAATGGACCCATTATTATATGCTAAATATAAAGCGCAGTGTTATTTGCAGAAAAGCGCACCAGTTATGTACCTGATCAATTTTAATGAACATAATATTGGGAGTATTCATATCAGGTTTCAGCCTGTTCGTAGTTTGTTTTCATATATTAGCGAATAATATCACAAACTTACTTTAAAGAAATAAACAATAACAGTTGCACATTTAAGTAGAAAAATATACGTCAAAAAAATTTTAAGTGAATGTCCATATCAATATACAAAACTTCGAAGATAACAACAAATGAAAAATGTATGTATTTATGTATGTAAGTCTGTATGTTTCTATTGTTCAAACATTTTTCATAATTTCATTTGATTTACCCGCAAAACCATTTGGTTTGTCTGCAGGCGGTTATTTAACAAATAAATATTAAACTTTTGTGACTTAATGCATTTAAATTAATATTCTGAATTATATGCAGTTAATAATAATAATTTAAATAAAGTATTTATTTTTTACAGAAAAAGTTAGAATTTAAAAAAAAAAGAACACTTCGGAATTTAGTGTATAAAAAAAAGGAAAACAGTAAACAATAAATTTTAAGGTATGAAATGAGTTTTCAGATTTTTTTTGCGTTTACATAAATCTTTTATATTTTTTTAAGTTTTCCGGTAGCCAATTCATTATTTTTGGGAATGTGTAATTTAGCTGTCTTCTTCCATATTTGTATCGAAATGATGGAATGTGAAGTAAACCTTGAGCTCGTCTTCGTGTGACCTCATGAAGAATCGGTACATTGAAACGTTCGTCTTCGTAGTACTCCAGTGTGACCGTCATTCGAAAGATGCCCTCTACCGATAGAACTTTAAAGGTTTCACCGTGTTGGCTTTGTGAAATTAAGCTGATGATTGAGTTCTGCAATCTCTGCAACTTATCTAGATGGCTTTTTAGCTGCGTTGCCCCAAGCTAAGATTCCTAAATTTCGATTCAACTAATGCATAGTACACTTGTTTGAGAACTTGAAACGTTGAACACCTCTTTGTATAAGAGATTGCGAACATTGCCTTCTTCAGGCCCCCTCTTAACTTTTCTATGTGCTTATGCCATATGAAGTGACTGTCGAAAATGACGCGAATAGAATAATTCTGTT
Organism: Brachypalpus laphriformis; assembly: GCA_945910035.1. Taxonomy (NCBI): domain Eukaryota; kingdom Metazoa; phylum Arthropoda; class Insecta; order Diptera; family Syrphidae; genus Brachypalpus; species Brachypalpus laphriformis. The sequence continues at coordinate 108,980,313 of OX246753.1, read as the reverse complement.
GAATATTTTTGTTTTTTGTTTGTAAAAACTTTTGATCTGTATTACTGATTCGCGGTGTATGAGGATGAGGATAAATTAAAAAACAAAAAAAAAAAAAAAAAACAGTGAAATGTTTTTTCAATAGAGCTTTCAGGAACAGCTTCAATACAGCTGTTTTTGGTCCTTTTACATTTTTTTTTAACTGATTCTTCTTCTTCTTCCTTTTATCAGCGAGGCTCTGATCCGAAAACCAGGGATCACAGCCCTCCCACTTCGCCACATTTCTACTGATCCGCCTGTGGGGTTCGCCTATTTGACCTCAGAAAATATCGGCAGGCCTGCTGATTTTGGATCGCTCGGTTACTGAGGCCAATGAAATGCCGATGTCGTCGCATTTGTCTGATCCAGGCGTTTATAGGCCTACCTTTCCTACATAGCGATGTCTTTGGAACGTGCATTGATATTGCCTTTTTAACAGGGTTCAAATGATCTCTTCTTTGAAAGTAGCAATACCAACTGAGCCGGTCGCGCTCTATTTTGTGTACGATGGTTTCCTTGATGTGAAAGCTTCCACGGATCTTCGAACTTCTTATTCGATCAAGCTTTGTCACTCCTGCTGTCATGCGAAGCATCTTCATCTCAGCTGCCGTTAATCTGATTCTCTTTAACTGATTCGTTTTAACTGATTCTCTTATTTATTTTTTATTTTATTTTATAACATAAAATGTTGACTAAAATTATTAAATTTTTGTTTTTACCGAGAACAAAAACAAAAAAATGAAATATGTAGGTATTAAAAAAAAAAAAATAAACACGTTTTTTAAAATTGATACGAAGCTGGAGAGCTCAAACTTGATAATCAATAGTTTCAGTGAGACAAAATAACAAACGTTCCCGCTAAGAAAGTTTTCGAATCAAACAAGTGGAGGTGGGCCTCAACCAACTGGAGGCAGCGGGAGAGGTTTGTTGGATGAAGCCCAGGTCCACTCCGGACCGTAGCGCCATCTAAGTAAGTAAGTAAGTAAGTACTTATCGCGCTAAGTCTTAAGGTATGATTCTTTGTAAACGGCGTAGTAAATTTCTTTCATCCAAAACTTGGAGGACTGTAATATTAACGTGACGTTCAAGTCGACTTTTATGATTTCTCGCGTGGTTTTCGATTCGATTTTTTTAATGCCAAGATCTTTCTGGATATCACTGTTTCTGATATACCATGGCGCATTAACATACCTCTTAGCACTTTGTTTTCAAAAGTTTGTAAAATTTTAATATTAGTTATTTTGGTACAAACCCGGAGTTGTATGTCCATACAGGCTTTAGCACTTGCTTATATAAAAGCAGTTTGTTCTCTATATTAAGCTTGGACTATTTTCCAAGTAACCAATACTTTTTTCTATATTTATGATCTAGTTCTTCGCGTTTTTTCTTTACGTGCGTTTTCCATTTCAGCTTTGTATCAAGTGTCATTCCAAGATACTAAGCCTCGTTTGCGAACGGGATTTGAACCGAGTTTGAAAAGATCGGCAAATTATTTATTTTCTTATAAGTAAAATTTACATGAACAGATTTGGTCTCGTTGAGTGCGATACGCCAAACCTTTGTCCATTCATTTACTCTATCCAAAGCTTCTTGCAGTTTTTCTGTAGTATCTTCGACAGTTTTACCTACTGCCAAGATAGCAGTGTCGTCGGCAAATGTAGCTAGCTCAGTGTCGTCTACTTGCGGTATATCACGAGTGTATAATAGATATAAAACTGGACCCTGTACGCTTCCTTGCGGCACCCCAGCCATTATTTCCTTAAAATCTGAATATTCGTTTCCACATTTGACGCGAAAAAGTCTATTCGTAAGGTAGTTCTTCAAAATATTGTATAGGTGCTCTGGCAGAACTTGTCTGCTCCCTCAGATGGATCGACAAATCAATTGGCACACCGATGGCTCAAAAATGGCAAAAGGGGTGGGTGCCAGTGTGAATGTCCCGCCATCATTCGCAGCAGGCAAAAAATGTTTCATAAAGTGTTCATCACCCTATCTGTGCGTTTTGGTGATACGTTGCTTCTCAGTGAAGTAAGATTTAACACCGAGTGCGAAAACAAAAAGTTACTTGGAACCACCTTACCTTATTTTCTCAGTCAAAACTGAGTTGGGATGTTTACTTTACTTACTTACAGTTCGGGGTGAACCTGGGCCTCAACCAACAAGCCTCTCCATTTAGCTGTTTACTTTGCGCTACAAATTTCAGATGGCGTTGAGAAGAGCTTTTTCAATCAACTTGAGTGATTCAGTAGTATTTTACAAATTTAAGCACAACTTTTTCATACTTTTTAATTCAATTTCAATTCAATCACCAATCTTCAAACAATAAAAAAAGTTTAAACCAGATTTACTTGGGATCGTTTTGTGGAAAAGCTTTGCATAATTCTCACCAAAACGCACTAATAGTAAAGTAAAGTAAAAGTATCACCCCATCTGACATAATCTCTTCCTCAGCTTAAACCATCGTAAGCTTTCTTCGAGAACTGGATTTCAGCTGTTGACACCATTGCAATATGCCTTCCTTCAGGGGTTACTACAAAAGATCACATTGCAGGTCTTAGTACTTCGTTTGGGTCTTAGAGCACCCCCCTATCATCCCAATCCCCATTTAAAAAAAACAAATATTTGGCGCAACAGCTCTTTAAAGTGCCAGGGCCTAGCTTCTCGCAACCAATCATGTTGCGTGCGTTATATTTTTCACACGAATCGAAGGGACCTACAGTTTAATGCCGAATCCGAACGGCGATTTAAGAAGCTTTTTCGTGACAAAAATACTCTCGGATGTTTGTCAGACGCTCGTGAGAGGTGGGACCATGAAAGAACTTTTTGGTATTTTCTGGGATTCGAACTTGGAACCTCACGCGTAGTGATCCGACACACTAACCACTTACGCCACGGCGCCCACATTTAAAATAAATAAAAAAAAAAAAAAATTCCTTTACAAAATTGGAGCAGCATGTACGGCAAGGCAACTGCCCTGAATGCACCTGGGTACTTGTTTACTTCCACCTTCGCTGCAATTTTCATTCATATTGTCCCAAGTTTGAGTCATACAGTTACTCTGCTCGATTCATACCAATTCTCTCTTTCAAGTCCTCTCCGTACAATCTAACGTTGTATGAAAAAAAAAATTGTTTATGAATGAGAATCGCGTAGGAGCGGGAAGCGAAGGCGGAGGATAGACGAAAACAGAAAAACGTGCTGCCATGCCACACAGCTGATATGCGGTCGAGGTGTGATAAAACTAGAAGCAATCCCGCCACCGTAGAGCCATCCAGCACAGCACAACACAACACAACCAGTTCTTCTTTCGTCCGAATTCGTGGTGAATTGTTGTCATCATTCGCTGCCGAGTTCGTACAAGACAACACAACTCGGCGACTCGTACTATCATAGAAGTAGACTCGGCAAGCGCTGCACGGCAAGGCAGTTGCCCTTAGTGCCTGTATGTGAGTAGATTATTAAAATACTTGTCGGTTTATGTTAAGTGTTTTCGTGCGGATGCAGTGTTAAATACAATTGTGATGTTTTGCGAGAGTCAACAGAACTGTTTGTGTGTGAATTGCGCGAGATGCAATGAGATCTATCGTCAATTTGATTGATTGATAACGTGATGTGATGTGAAGTGAATCGGAATATCAGTTTTCGACAAAAATGTGTATAAATTATAAAATAAAGAAGAAATATATAGAATCTATATCGATTGGATTATACTACCTAAGGGTTATGTAAAATGCCTTGGAACTGTTTATGCAGCTCGGAGAAAGAGAAACACAAACTTCAAATCAGTGCACCGATTTTGAATGTAAGTCTGAAAGTATTTGAAACCGAATACATTTTTAAACAAATGTTATCTGCAGAAAAATGCAAACATTTAATTTGAATAGATTACCTTTTGACCTTGCAGTATCTACCGAATTATAATTAAGTCAGAGTTTGAGCAAAACAAATATACTAGCATTTTCACTTTGAATTCACCTTTTTGCATTTTAAATTCGTCTTTGGTTCCAACGCTGGGATTTATTACCAAACTAATTGAATGACTCTAAGCTCTTTGGCTGAATTACACCTGCTCTTAGGTTAGGTTACTAAGGCTGCAGCCTGCTTACGCCAACAAACCTAGATCAGATATAGGTCCTTTGTGATACCACATGTAATTTGTAATCCCTTCATAGTCGTTAAAATTATTTTGAGTTTCTGAGGCTTCTAATACCTTGAGTTTATCAGATCGCCTAAATCGTTCTAGTATAGAGCTCATAAGTGAAGCTTCCTTCTGTGGGAGAGACCTAGACATATACAAAGAAGGTGATGAATTGTTTCTACCTCTTCTTCGTCCATACAGTTTCTGCAAAAATCGTTTGAAAATACGCCAAGCCTTGTTGCATGCTTGCCTATCCGACAGTGTCCAGCGATGAAACCTGTTGTAGCGATAATATGAAATCTGTTGAGAGAAATTAAATTCTTAGAGCGTTTTAGACCCAGCATGGGCCAAATCTGTTTTGTCGCTTCAGATGTTGTTCCACTTGTCCACTTACGATCTGTTCCTGCGATAGCATCCAGCTTAAATCTGAGTTTGTAATTAGCGATCGGAATACCTAGAGTATCCTTATTTGGAAGGATGGGTATAGTTGTTTCTATTCGGGCGAGTTTATCAGCTTTACAATTCCCCCGGAATATCCCTATGTCCTGATACCCAACACAGGTGAATATTGAACTGCTCCGCTATTTTTGTAAGAGACGATCGGCAATGAGGCTACTATTGAATTTATAGAGATCGATTCCAAGGATTTGTTTGCTGCTTGGCTGTCTGAAGAGATGCGGATATCTTTAGCGGATTTCACGATTTTCTTTAACCAAAATAAGACTTCCTTTGAAACTTTATATAAGGAGAAGTTTGATTAAACCGGTCAACAAAAAAAAAAAATAAAATCATCCACTAACCCCCTCCTTGCTTTTTGAATCGTCGAGGTCGTATGAATCGATTCTTCTGGGAATACTTCTTCCTCCCAGAATTACCTGAATGGAATGGCATACTATATCATTCATATCTGTTATATAATACGTATGCTTATTTAAGGACTGCCAACAAATTTACAATATGGCGTAATTTTGCCGCCAACATTTCTAGTTTGTCAAATTTCAAAGAGTGAGGGTAAAACATTTTCTCAAAGACAGGTAAAATTATGAAAAAGTAATCGAACGTGTTGAACTCTCTCTTCTACGAAAAACTACGATATTTTTCCGTACTCGAACTAAACGAAAAAAACCTAATGTTAATCTATTAAAATTGCAAAATTTCATTCCGAATCGGTGACTTAAATCTATAGCTCGGTCAAACATCAAATTTATGTCGCCACATGAAGTTTGAAGTTGAGACAAGCTTAACTTTACGACACCTGCCTTCAGATGGGGTGGCAATGGTGTAGTGGTAACGTCGTCAATTGCCACGCTAATGGTTCATGGTTCAAATCCTGATGTCAGCAAGCATTTATTTATTTCTCATGAAATATATGAAGTCAGTCCGATCATTTGCAAAAGCTTGTGTGAACACTACGGTGAAGGTATAACACTGGCAGTAGCTTGATCATATGGCTGAAAAAATTGTTCGCTCCGTTGATGGTGATTTGCCCTTGAAATCGGTTATCGGGAAAAAGTACTGTGAATCAGAAGCAAAGACAAAAAAAATATTAAAAATCTCCCCAATTATCTGGACGCCACCCCCGGAGAATCTCTGAAGCATAAACAACTGATTTATTGGTTTGTTTTGTAAGCATTTTTTGGTTGCTACTTCACTTTAGGGGGTTTACACTTGTATCGATGCCACAATTAAGGAATGCGGTCAACCTATGAGGTGTGAGATATCAGACCGCCCAAGGTACATACCTTCTTCGCAAAATGGGTCAGCATGTGGCCTGAGTGAAAAGGATAATTCATCACATAAACAACTGAGCTTCAAGAACCACTACACCAAAAATCTTTCTCTCTCTCGTTCTATTCTTTCCAACGCCCGCTCTGTGTGTAAACATGTTTAAGGTATTCATAACCCTTTGAGTGCGCGCAAATTATATACATAAAAAAAAGATAGGTACACGTTGTGTTGAAGCCTACTTGCTTCAGCCGCAGATCCTCGTACAGATTCTGTTCGACAATCCAACATTTATGTATGCCACTTGCATCACGGTAAGATATAAGGTTTGTTTCTTTGAAATTCGCCCAGGTTTTTTTGACAACTTCCAGCTGTGTAAAAAAAAAAAATATTTTTCACTCTAAACTTAAATTTCACTTGATAGGTTAGTTTATTATAAATAGATTATATTAAATTTAAACTTAATTCAAGTCAAGAAATTAGTTCATTATTTCTGCGATATGCAAGAAAGATGATAACCACAAATATCATACATATGTCATTCTGACAGTTCCACTTTTTTTACCTAATCTAAACCTGGATCGACTTTAGAGCGATTTCAGTGCGATCTGGAGTTTCTAAAACAAAACGCTTCGCGATTAAAAAGCGAACTCCGAGTGACTTAGAGCTTTTTCTTTTTACAAAAAAAAATGTAAAAATAAAAAATAGACCTATTATGTACTATTATGTACTATTATGTAAGATCAGCTGCAGTCGTTAGGCGTTGCTTTTGTTTTTTAGTTCATAGCAGAAACTGAGTTGTCTTCTGAGCTCTTCTGTACGCAGATGATATTGTCCTGCTGGCTAGGTCACCAGAGTCCTTGCAGCTTATGATAAATCGGCTGTACGACTACTGCACACTATGGAATCTAAAACTAAACCTGGACAAATCAAAAATTATGATTTTTAGGAGAGGAGGCGGCAGGCTATGTAGAACAGAAAGATGGACATTTAACGGTGAAGTGGTTAAACACTATAAATACTTGGGAGTTGTGCTATCGAGTAACTTGAGTTTAGACACCCATCTAAGTGAAAAATTAGCGCAGTCTAAGAATGCAATAAACTCCACGTGGCGAATCTGTTTCCAGAATCGAAATATACCTCACAGTTCAAAGTACAGAGTCTTTGAAGCTGTATCCAAATCCATATTGTTCTACGGACCGCAGTCATGGGGTCATAAGTATTATGACTTGGTAAAAAAACTACTGAGGTTTTATCTTCGAAGGTCATTTCAACTCCCAACCACTGACCCAAACTATTGTTCATGCAGACTCTTAAGCTGAGCGTGGATTATATTCTCAGTATACTCAGGACAGGTGATGAAAGGCTGACAAGGAAATCGGTTATATTCGCAGTGAACGCACAAAGTCTGTGGTATAAGGACATGTTAAATCTGGCGGAGACATATGAATACGACCTTAGCTTTGATTGGAATGCTCAGACTAATTGGAAGGGGATACTCTACGACTTCATATCTCACGTAGATATATGTATGCGTAACAAATATATCGAGGAAGCGGAGGCATCAACACACGGGGAAATCTATAGGACTCTGCGGTTCAACGTAGGTCCCCTTAATTACTTTAAGGATTCGAAGAGCGTAAGATGTATCTCTTTGATTTTTCGTGCCAGAGAAGAGATATTGCCACACAATTTCGTGCCACACAGGGAGGATCTTCCAGTTCTCTGCTCAATTTGCAACTTAGCTCAAAGAGAGAACTCTATACACTTCTTGGGAATGTGCCCAATATTCCGGGGTATCAGGAGATTTCACTTTGGAAAAGCCATATTGTCGAGCGAAGAAGTAGCTGAGTTATTAAATTCTAATTGGAAAGCGCTCATATCATACTGTAAATCAACGCTAGGTTATAGAAGAATGATCATTGAAGAAGATTTTTAATATTAAAAAGTTAGAAGTAAACATTACTGAAAACGTTATTAAAATTGTACCAAAAGGTTAATAGTCTTTGGCAGACGGCTTTGAGCCATGTCTTTAAGATTTAAGTATTTTTATTTTATGTAAATTTTGTACCATCTGAAAATTCAATAAATCTATCTATCTATCTATCTAACTGAGTTGTCAAAAAGATTTTTTTTAACTTAGATACTTCAGTGATGAGCGCGCTCTACGTACTCAGAAGAAATTCGCTGAGCAGTCTGAGCAACAGAGTGCCAGTTTGACAGTAAATGACAGAAGGAAAAAATATGTCCAACGAATATTTTCCCAAAACAACTGAAATGGCAGATATGACTTCACTTCTAGTGCAGAAATCAGCTGACAGCTGAACACTCCAATTGTTTCATAAAGAAATCAAATCAGAGCGCTCTGAGTACATTCAGTTCACACCTTACTCGACGTGTTGCACTAAAAGTAAAAGAAATTGCAGGAGAATATTTTCTCAAACTATAGTCGAAATGGCAGATGTTGATTCCCTTTCGGCGCGCAAATAAATATTATATTTTAAAAATTTGACAGCTGAGTGTCAAAGTGTTTTACAAAGAATTCAGAGCGCTTTGAGTACATTCAGTTCAGAGCATACTCATCGTCCGTAAGCTATGTTGTAAGAAAATACCCATAATATAGGCGGAAAGGGGATTTTTAAAAATAAATTGTACTCAATCTGTCACCTTGGAAAATGGCGTCCAGGAAATCATTTCGGGTAATTTTTTTTCCGAAAATCACACATTTTTCAGGGAAAGGGCTCTATTTGGCAAACCTTAAGAATTGTTTTAATTTTTTTATTAGCTTAGCTTAAAATTTCTTGATGTTGTCGGATAGTAAGGGACATAGGGTATCAAGAACGCCTGAACACCATCTTGTTTGGAACTTTGCAATGCGTTTGAGTTCTCTCCACCTAAAGATCTCGATTCCTCCTCAACTGTTCTGCGCCACGTTTCCTTTGGATGACCCGCTTTTGTGTCTGACTGGGTGAGTGGATTCCACTGCATAGCGTTTTCTAATGGAATTGTCTTCGAGGAGTGACCGATTAACTGTATTTTACTTGCTAGATAGATACGCCTGAAATTTAAATTTTTGAATTCCTTTTTTTAGAAACAAATTTATTATTTATTATTTTTTTAGAAGCTAATTAAAAATAAAATAAAAATCACTTTAACTTAATGATTTTGTGAGAATTTCAAATCTGAATACATATAACATAAAGGTGTGCGTTATTTCTTAAGAAAACCTATGTACTTTCAAATGCGTTCGGGGTGCTTGTATAGATTTGAATACACAGGTTGCGATATATCGCTATCGCTATCAGGGCACACGTGCCCACCTTAAATGAGTGTAACGTGATTTAGCATCTAAATAGGAGAATGAACAAAAAAAAAAAAGAAACACAAAATACCAACAACAATCTCGCAGACATAAATTCATTCAAGAAATTGCACAAATTATAGTTTACTTTAGTATCCGTACTTAGTTTCTGTGCCACCTTATGGGTCTTAGGGCACTTAACACAGGCGCATGCCATCGTGCATTGTTTCAGGCGATGCACCTCAATAACTCTTCTTTAATTACCGTGGTTTCTCTTCGACTATCTTGCGCCAAGTTTTACAAGGGCGAAAGTAAGTTCGCGCTCTCTGTCCTTCCTGAGTACCATGATCATCCTCTGGTAGGGTGTGATCAATCCACCGCCACTTTCACAAAATTGCGTTTTCCGATTTTTTCGCCAAATTCAACTCTAATTTCCCTTAACAACGCATCTTGTACGGAAAAGTGTGTTTATTTTACACAAAACTAGTTTAATCGAACGACGAAAATAAAAGTAAAGCACACTTACTCGCGAGGAAATCTCTTGGGGACAACTAGTAAACTTAAACTCCGGTTTTGGTCCGTGGTTTGGCATATATTGGGTTGGAAAGAAGGTGTTGAGCCTTTGATAGTGAAAGTTCAAATAATTTTTTTAATTTATTTTAAGTGAATTTTATTTAAACAAATATTGTCCGTTTCGATCAATGACCTTTTGCCATTTTAATTTTCGCATTAAAAACAGAACTGGTCCTCTTCACAAGGAAATATAAAATTCCTTATTTTTACTTTCCAAAACTATGTGGCACTAGCCTGGCACTTGCAGACAAAGCCAAATATTTGGGTCTCATTCTGGACAAAAAAGTAAGCTGGAAACCCAATATCCTAGAACGAGTGAAGAAAGCCATTACAGCCCCGTACTGCTGCAAGAAAGCAGTAGGAAATAAATGGGGAGTACAGCCACGAATTACATACTGGCTCTATGTATCCATAATCCGACCCATCCTAACGTCTGGCGTGATCGTCTGGTCGGCGGCTTTGGAGAAAGCTATTCACCTAACCTCACTTGGCCATGGGCAAAGGAAGGGCTGCCTGTGCATCAGCGGAACATTAAGAACTACTCTAACAGCGGCTCTAGACATTCTTTTGTACCTGCCTCCTCTACATATCTACATGTATAGCAAACAAGTGGCAACATATGCAGCCACCCGCATGAAGGCCATATCTCAGTGCAGGACACTCCGCTATTCTCAATAATATTGAATTTCTTCAATACGACACCGAGTATGTACTCGCAATTCCAACTTCTGTTTGATAAAAGCCTTGAAACCCGTATTCCCTCCAGACTTGAATAGGAGGGGAGCTAGGGACACAAGACGGATCCATTTGCTTTTACACAGGTGGATCCAAAACAGAATCGGGAGTGGGGGGAGGTGTCTTCGCCCAAGAACTAATTAGCATCTCTTTTCACCTCCTTAATCACTGTAGAATCTTCCAGGCGGAGATCATGGCAATAAAAGAACCCTTGTCTCGGCTGAAGTAGAATGTGATATCCAGGCGGGATATTACCATTCTTACGGACAGTCAAGCTGCGATCAAGTCCCTGGAATCTGTCACCTTCACTTCAAAAACAGCCCTAAATTGTTGCTTGTCTCTTAAAGAGATGGCCAAACAGTTCAACATTCACCTTATCTGGGTGTCGAGGCACAGGGACATTCCAGGGAACTACTCGGCTGACGAGCTCACCAAGCAGGGCATTTGTGTACCGATTTCGTCGCGCAGAGTGAATCTCGGCATGCCTTTCGCTACAGTGAAACTACTACTTAAGCTCAACTCCATTAGCACGTGCCTCGATACTAGACCTCATAACTAGATAGATCTGGCCTGAGCTGTAATAACACAATGTGTGTGGGCACTGCATCATTGGTAAGCATGCCATCAGGCTAGGTATCTTAGCAAATGACTTCTGCAGAAGTTGCATGGACGAGAGGGAGAAGGAAACCATACTACACCTTCTTTGTACGTGCTAGGCACTCTCTGCTCGCAGAAGATTACACATAGGAGCCTACCTCTTCGACAATTTAGGCGAGTTTGCTAACGTCAGCTTCGATACCGTTCAGCGCTTCATAACAAGCTCCAACTGGTTCCACGGGTAGTTCTCATGCATTCTGCAGCCTGCCAGCCTCACCTAACAGTAATGCTCAGAATTATTCATTTGGCCAGGCGACAGCAGTGCATCGATCCTCTTCAGTCCCACCAAATACTCAGCATCGCCTTTCCGGCTTTGAAACAATTTGAGAAGCCTCACCCTTCTTCGACCAGCAAATTTCACTAATTTTTACTACGCAAAAACAGCTGGTTGAACGATCAAATGTTGCCGCCAAAAATATGTCAGATATATCTCCCAGGTCGTCGAAAAAAGGTTTATAGGGTACGGTGTCTGGTTCTCCCTAGGGCCGGGCATCTACAAAGAAAGTGAAAAAGAAATTCTCTCTCATTAGCATCTCTGCAGCTACGGCAGAAAGTATTATGGGGGATGCCAAGTTTGGCTGCATGGTCTCCTATCGACCAATGGCCTGTACTAATGGCTACGATTCTGGCAATATCTGGTCTTGATCTGCTAATTAGCTCATTTGATTTAGGTTTGTTATAGCCGGCCTTGTCTTTCTTGGTATAACGCAGCTAGAAACAGATTTCCACCCGCGGTTAGCTAGCTTTAATTAGTGGTTGTGAATGTTTTCCTTGACGACTCCCAGCAAAATATTGACTCTTTCTGCCAGAGAGTCGCTAAGGCTGACTATTGTCTAGCCAGATCATCCGCTGACTCGTTTCCCTTACTTTTTTTTTTTTATAATTTGCGCGGACTCAAAGGGTTCACAGTACTTTTTTCCCGATAACCGATGTCAAGGGCAAATCACTATCAACAGAGCGAACAATTTTTCCAGCCATATGACCAAGCTACTGCCAGTGTTATGCCTTCGCAATAGTGTTTACACAAGCTTTCGCAGATGATCGGACTGACGTTATATATTTCATGAGAAATAAATAAAAGCTTGCTGACATCAGGATTTGAACCTTGAACCATTAGCGTGGCAATTGACGACGTTACCACTATACCATTGCCACTGTGTCCAGATGAGGGTGATTTTTTATTGGGCGGCTTGTTTGTTTAGCTCTTCCTGGCATTGCTCTACCAGTTTTGAAGATGTGATAGCTGAATCAATGGCCTTAATAGCAGCTTGGCTAACAGTGAAGATAGCAAGATTGCGGATGAGATTTGGGAGGGTATTCAGAATGCGGCAAGCCTCACGAATCGCGAGAACTCCCTTTTAAAGACGTTGGCGAAATTCGGTAAGCGCAAGGACTTTAAGACATTCAGCTTATTAAACATTCAGCTGCGCCAACTCCGCAGTCGATTTTCTATCCGTCCTTGTAGGTGGTTCTGTCGAAGTATTTGATCACTTTGCCACTTTTCCACTCAGTTCTGCTTGGGAAGAGTTTGCTGAAGTTTAAAGTGGAGGTTTTGTAATCAGTCAAAGATGCAACGAGGCTTATTGGTATCGTCTCCAGGATTCTACTATGATTATAGGGCATAACAATCCAGCACCCAGACTCTGAGCCGGACTGCTCGGCATAATGCTGTATCCTTCATATGTAGTTCGAGAGGAGTCAGGTAGAGGATCAGAAATAGACCATCCGTTGGGCAGGATCTCAGAGCGCCCATGACGACTACGCATGTCGCTCTTTGGACTCTTTTTAGCAGGCGATCAGACGATCGATCCATAGGTGGAAATTGGGCGCATTCAAGGGGTTATTTTAAGCTGAAGACGCCATTTCCTGCCGAACATTCTATTGCATGCGTAGAAGGCTATGCTTGCTTTCTCAACACGCTGTTCAATATTTAGCTTCTAAGTTTTGGGTCGAGGATCGTGCCTGATATTTTGCACTAGAGCAAAACGCGCCGTGGCGTAAGTGGTTAGTGTGTCGGATCGCTACGCATGAGGTTCCAAGTTCGAATCCCAGAAAACACCAAAAAGTTTTTTCACGGTCCCACCTCTCGCGAGCGTCTGACAAACATCCGAGAGTATTGTTGTCACGAAAAAGCTTCTCAAATCGCCGTTCGGATTCGGCATTAAACTGTAGGTCCCTTCCATTCGTGTGAAAAATATAACGCACACAACATGAGTGGTTGCGAAAAGCTAGGCCCTGGCACTTTCAAGAGCTGTTGCGCCAAATATTTTTTTTTTTTTTTTTTTTTCATAAAAACAGCGGCCGACCATTCAGTTTGGGTGTGTGAAGTCCCTCATTTTGGTTTTAGTGGTAAATAGCATCAGTTCAGTTTTGTCTGGATTTATTCTGCGGTCACAGCTCGTGGCCCATGAGTGCACTAGATCCGGACCCCTTTCCATGAGTTGGCTTATCACAGAGAGGAACTTTCCTGACACTAAGATTACCAGGTCCACCTTGAAACCCTCCCTATCCAGTCACGCTGAGATCTTGTTCATGACCATCAGCCATAATAGGGGGGATATAACGCCTCCTTGGGGAGTACCTCTGCTTACAATTTTAGTTATGCTATTGTTACTGCTGAAAATTACAATGTGGTAAGGGCTGGTAATATATTGTCGGAAAGATTCATGACATCAGAAGGAGTAAGACAAGGAAGTATTTTGAGCCCTCTACTCTTCATTTGCGCCACGGTTGCAATCAGGCAATGCCAAAAGAGAATGGAAAACTTTAGAGTAGGATACAGACTTCTACAACCAGTTTATCTAAAGGCATGTGCGTTTGCTGATGACATAGTGTTGTTTTCAAACTCAATAAACAATCTGGAAAAAAACCTAAAGATATGGAAAGAAACACTAGCATCACAAGAACTCCAACTTAATGTCGAAAAGACTAAAGTGATGGCAATCGGGAACGAACCAGAAGTAGTGAGTGTGTTGTTGGATGGCAAAGCTATTGAGCAGGTTGACAGGTACAAATATCTAGGAAGTATAATAAACAGCAAAGGCAACTCTGAAGATGACCTGAAAGCGAGAATTCAGTCGGCTAATGCTCTGTACGCGACCCTGCAACGGAAATTCTTAGACCATAAACAAATCGTGAAAAGTACAAAAATATCAATTTTCAACACATGTACCGTCCGATCCTGTTATTTAGAGGAGAGAATTGGACACTTACTAAGAAACAGGAAAGCCAGATCCAAGCCATGGAGATAAAATACCTCATGAGAGTGCTAGGAATTAGAAGAATCGACAAGATAAGGAACGAAAATATAAAAAAAATACTAAATTTGGAATCGACAAGTAGAATTCTGGATGATAAAAAACTTCGGTGGTTTGGTCACTTAGTTCGTATGGATGATAACCGGCAGGTAAAGAAAGTTAGGGAAGCAAAAGCTGAAGGGAAAAACCAAAGAGGAAGGCCCAAAACGACTTGGAATAACTCCGTCGAAAAATTTTTGAGAGAAGCAGGAGAAAATTGGTCCTCGGCCAAGCATTAGCTAGAGACAGATGCATATGGAGAACTTCCAGAGGATGAAACCTCGACACTCTATGGGTAAAAAAGGACCGGATGAAGTTAAGTTAAGTTATTGTTATTGCTGTACTGTAGTTGAAGAAATATTTTTTATTTGTCAATCATCTTGGGAGTGTTTTCTGGGACTCAAAAACAGGATTCGTGCAGATGTTGCTAGCATCCACTCTCAGCAAATGGAGACTGCCTTTGAATTAATAAATTCAATGTGGTCAATACACGTAACTTCGTGATTTATAGGTTTATATATAGTGGACCAGAAACAGATGAAAAATTTGTGTAAACATAATTTTATCTGACTTTCGCTTACCACATTTATTTCCAATATTTCTCCTGCGCTTCTTTTCCAGTCCATCTGAAAATAGATGGACAAAATGAGATAGATTTATCTTTAACTGTCTAATGTATGTACATAGCAGTACAATCAAATTTGAAAATTTGGCAGCGCCTAAAACGGAATCGGCTGACGTCCAACTATTTTTTTTTTATTCCAACATAAACACAGAGTTTACGTCAGTGTTGCTTTGCAGATATTTATAGCCTTCAACAGTATCCATCCATACGCTTTCCTTAAAAATCTATTTGCAACGCTATTATGAAACAAGAACCGTGCAATATGTAGACAATCACTATTTAGTCAGCCTAATTTTTTTCCCCTTTTAAATTATTTAAATTCGATTTAGTTTATGCTACCGTTGATGGTTCTTCTCAGGTTTTTTGCTGTTGAAATTCCATCTAAACACTCGAGTAGAAAGCCGTTTGAAATGTATTTGTTTGGGCAACTGGAGAGGGCTCCTTATGCAAACCAAAACACTTTCCACATATTGTAAACAAAAGTGCGCATAAAATATTGCGTAAATCCTACTTGCCCGGTCATATAAGTTTTTAATTTATTAAATACGGAGATATACGAGTGAGTACCCAGCAGTCTGCTGGCAGTGTAAACAAACGAAAAATCACATAAATTACAATTCAATTGATTTTCATTACCGAGTTGGGATTTGAGAATTTATGACACAATTCAACGATTATGCGCGCCTTAACGACTTCTAATCTAGCGGTTGTCCGAGTACTCGATATGAATGCGTAATGTTCTTCTACGAGTCTATAAAGCGGCTGCGGCTCGCCAACGGAAGTTTACAATTAGAGACAATTTTTTTGGACCATAAGAGCGTATTGCGAAATCGGGGATCATCAAGTAGAGGCCGTGTGCTTGTCAAGTTATTTGCAATTACAATTTCTTTCGGCATACATGTGGACGTGTGGTTGAATAATGGATGTACTTAGTGCTGATATGGGTGCTGATGATCTGAATTGCTCTTTCATAGTAACGAGTTGTTTACAATGAAACGATTCCATGATTTTGTAAACGTTTTAACATATCCTGCTTAGTCTGAATGTACAGCCTCTCGTGCTTTTGGAGACAACAATACACTCGGATGTTTGTCAGACGCTCGCGAGAGGTGGGACCGTGAAAAAACTTTTTGGTGTTTTCTCGGATTCGAACTTGGAACCTCATGCGTAGTGATCCGACACACTAACCACTTACACCACGACACTCACTTCAATACTGGTATGTGGTATAATACTTTCCTGTGTTTCAGCGGCTAAATTGCCTTCGCTGTTCCGAAGAGCCTGTGTTTCGGGCTTGAAGCCAGCTACCAGCTGCTTGGCTTTTCGACAATAATTCCGGATGCTGTTGCGCTTCCTCGGTATACTTGAGCTGGGAGGCTGTGTGGTCCCTTTTCTGCTATCGCAGCATTTTCTTCTCTTCCTTTCTTCTGATCCGGTACTCTTCTCTCGCTGCTTTTGTTTTGCGCTTCATATGCATCTTCTGTCACGTTCTTCCGTTGAACGCAGTCATCATCATACCAAGGGCTCTTTTTTGGTGGTTGCTTGACAATGTTGTGGTATTCGGTCCACTGGTTAGTTCCGTTTGTGGTTTGTGAATGCACTGCAAAGAGTTTCTCGGACCGTTGCTCTTTGTAGGATCTGGCTCCTTCTGGCGTGCCGAGGCGTCCACCGTTAAGCTTCTTCTTTTGGTCGGCTTGCAGCTTCTTCTTATTGGACAGTACTTACTTACTTAGGTGGCGCTATAGTTCGGGGTGAACCTGGGCCTCAACCAACAAGCCTCTCCATTTAGCTCGGTCTTTAGCTAATTGCCTCCAGTTGCGCACTCCAAGTTGGTCGAGGTCCCCTTGAACTTGTGCGCGCCACCTACGGCGATGATTACCTCTACTGCGTCGTCCCTTGGGGTTAGATTCGAAGGCTCTGCGGGCCGGAGCGTTGGTGTCCATTCGCTCTACATGTCCTAGCCATCTCCGACGTCCAATACGCAGTTTTTTGACAAGGTCGATGTGGCTGTACAGCTCGTATAATTCGTGATTGAATCTTCTCCTCCAAAACCCGTCAACGCAAACGGGACCGAAAATCTTACGAAGAATTTTTCTCTCGAAGCGACCAAGGATATCTTCATCCTCTTTTTATAAAGTCCGTGTTTCAGCGCCGTAAAGCAGGACTGGGATGATCAGGGTCTTATACAGAGTCTCCTTAGTTGTTCGAGATAGAGCTATACTGTTGAATTGCCTTATAAGCCCAAAAAAAACAGCGATTGGCAAGAGTTATTCTTCGCTTGATTTCTGCGCTGATCTTGTTCTTACAGTTTATAACAGAGCCAAGGTAGACAAAGTCCTTTACTACCTCGAAGTTATAGCTGCCCACTGTGACGTTTCGTCCAATTCGTCGGTGTTGGTTGTCCCTTTTTGGTGACAGCATATACTTGGTTTTGCCCTCGTTTATCGCTAAACCCATTTTGGCCGCTTCCGCCTCAATGCTTGCAAACGCACCGGTGACAGCCCGCTGAGTTCTTCCAATATTGTCAATATCGCCGGCGTATGTAAGCAGTTGTACAGACTTGTGATAGATTGTGCCTCCGGTATTGGCTTGTGAGTTCCGCACAATCCGTTCAAGTACAATATTAAAGAAGTCACATGACAGCGCGTCACCTTGTCTAAAGCCTTTTTGACATCAAAGGTATCGGTGAGGTCATTACCGACCTTGATGGAGCAGCGAGCGTTCTCCATCGTCAGCCTGCACAGACGAACAAGTTTGGCAGGGATGTCAAAACTAGACATGGCTCTATAAAGCTCTTCTCTATAGATGCTGTCATAGGCGGCCTTGAAATCAATAAAGAGGTGGTGAGTATCGATTTGCAATTCTTGGGTTTTCTCCAGGATCTGCCGAAGTGCGAAGATTTGATCGATGGTGGACTTTCCTGGCCTGAAACCGCGCTGATAGAGTCCAATCAGGCTGTTAATAAAAGGTTTCAGGCGTTCACACAATATCGCAGAAAAGATCTTCTATGCGATGTTGAGGAGATTGATGCCTCTATAATTGGCGCAGTTGAGGGGGTCTCCTTTCTTGTGGATCGGGCAAACGATGCTGAGATTCCATTCATCAGGCATACACTTGTCTGACCAAATATTAGAAATGAATTGGTGTATGCACTCTACCAATTCATCCCCAGCTGCCTTGAAAAGTTCGGCCGGTAAGCCGTCAGGTCCAGCAGCCTTGTTCGATTTTAGCTTGGATATTGCTATCCTCACTTCGTTTTGATCAGGTGGACGGAAATTTTGACTATCATCGTCTATGTTGAATGGTTCATTCTGCCTGACAGGCTGATATTGTAGAATGTTGATTACAGCCAGACGATTATTTATAGGCTTGAAGTCGATAACTCTTGATCGTAGCCAATTTCCCACGACGAATCCGCATCCCAGCCTGTGCAGGCTTTTGTTACAGCTCTAATAATTGTCGCAGCTGGGTCTTTTTCGCATTCCTGATCCTATCCATTGCATCTCCTGAATCGCAGTAATATCTACCTTGCGCGAGGTCAGACTCAAGTTTTTGGGCGGCACGGGGGGTGTACAGAGATTGTGCATCACAGGTACATACCCATAAATTGTAGTCCGTGGACGATCCGGGTCGATTGAAGCGATTATTATTGTTATCACTGGCTGGTGTGTCTCTTACAACTAACTTTTGCGTAGTAAAGTAGTTACCCCGACGGCACAACCTGGTGGACCTGGTGGTTTTATCTTCTTGGACGAAGGGTCTGTTTGACAACCGATATCAATATTCCGCTTCGGGGATATGAGCGCTGCCGTTGGTCTATTTAGGGTTCATCCACCACCATCTCTATTCCATAACCATATTTAATATTAAACAGACCTTAAAAATCGCGTAATGCGTTACAACCTGATATATACCCATATGGATGCTTGCTTTTTTTTTTTATTTTAAAATTTATTTAGTCAAACGAAGCTCAAACCCGTTCTTAAGATCGGATGATCATTTCTCTATCTTTCCGTATCTGCTGCAATAAAAACAAGTTACACCGTTTATAGGGGTTTATAAAATTTGTCCACAATAGGAGTAAATAGATTCTACCGAGTTTATAACGATCCAATTGTATAAGAATAAAAAAGTTTAATTAAATTAGGAGCCTTACAAAGCGAGTGGCCCTACTGAATAGAAGAGTAGTTTTACGTGTTAGGTCTATGAAAACATAATCACCAATTAGTAAGCAATAAAAAAATAACCATTTCACTCACCTAGGCCCTAGGGTTGTCATAAAAAATAGAAAATAAAAAAATCTCACGTACCTACACCCATTTTGCATTAAAGATACTCATTTACCCCAGTCAAACATATGTAAAGATAAACTTTAACGAGCGATTGTCTCACAATCTCTGGTAGTACGCTTGGTAAGAGATTTATGAACTATTTGTGTAATCTTAGAGGCAGCCAGAGCAAAAAAAACCACACAGACAGAACGTTAAAGTGCGTAAAAGTGGCTGGTTTTGTATGAAGTATGACAAATGCTTTTAGCATTTCTTTTGTTCGTGGTTTCACTGTGGAAGTTCAGGGGGCCTATGTACATCACTCTGCTCTATTTCTTCTCCCAGGCAGACAGTTATAGGTTAGGAAGAGGAAAAATAATAACCTCATCTTGTTACCCGTTTTCACAATGAGATGAGCATAGTTTTGATTAATGGCAAACGAAATGGGAGACACGTGAATGTGAGATTTTTTTCCAAGATTGTAGCTATTTAGGTTAGATTCCTAGGGCATGTATCTTATAAATTGTGTTACATCTTTTGATGGGGCTGTATGTTGGTATGAACTTTACTGTTTTATACTTATCTTATACATACTTGATGAGCTTCAAGTTTTAAGGTTTTAAATTTTGAATTTAAGTACCGTCGGGTTCTTTCAATGTTAAAACTCAATTTGTATGGGTACATATTAATTCAGATAAGTCTGCAATATATGTACATACATGCCTTGGGGTCAAAATGGCAGCCTGAATAAATACGTTGTATCTGAGCAACAATTCCCCACAGAGACTATCGATAATATTCTATCGCTAAAAATACTTTTTTACAGTACATTAGCGAAAGATTCTCCGGTTTAAGAAGTATGCTTTGGGGTTTCTAAGTATTCACTCTCAGCCCAGCCCACAGAAGTGGCATTGTGGACCTATGTGTACGTACATGATGTGCGCTTGATAGTAAAGACATAAAGTGGTTAATACAACCGCAAAATGTATGTTTAAATTCCCATTTCTCACTTTTTTTTTTATCAATCAATTGACTTCGAATAGAAATTAATCAGCAATTAAGCTTCCTGCCTATGTGCGGGTTTCTGGTATTTTTATTTTATTTTTTTGGCTTATGATATTTGCCAAGGAAATAAAGTTTCATTGTAGATTTCCAATAGGAGTTGCTAGAACATGCTTTGGTCAGCGTTACGTGGGGCGTACATCTGTTGTACTTTATAAAATATTTCAAAAATGTTCTTTAACACATTGATACGTACTAAGGTCGAAAACGATATACATCTACTCGTTAGGTTAGGCTGGGTATACGGGTGCCTTTTGACATAATTCACTGCTCACTTAGACCAGCAAGGGTCCATTGTGCCCATTTTTTGTTTACCCTAGGAATCTGAGAAGAAAAGCTGATGAATAAAATCTATTTAGATAAGGGTATGAATCTCAGAGGGTTAGTCAGCTCGTGAAGGGACACCGCTGGATTATTTTTAAAGTGGGTAGTGGGGTGATTTGAGGGTGCTCTAAGACACAAACGAAGTACTTCGACCTACAAAGTGATCTTTTGTACTAATTACTGAAGGAAAGCATATTGCAATGGTGTCCTAGCTGAAACCAAATTCTCGAAAGAAGCTTAGCATGGTTTGGACTGAGGAAGAGATTACGTCAGATGAGGTGATGAACCCTTTATGAAACATTTTTTGTCTGCTGCGAGCAATGGCGAGACATTCACACATAATGTGCTCAGCAGTTTCAGTGTCCTCAAGACAGTCTGCAAGTGTCAGATTGTCCCAGTGTTTTCTAGACCGAGCTTTACGCTATTGAGAGTTGCGTTAACATAAACTTGCATTCAGGCATCAAAGGTATCCACATATCCACATACTCACCAACAGTCAAGCGCCGCTTAAAGCACTGATCTCCCACTTGATAAGTTCAAAATCAGTTCTAAGCTCCTTCGGCAGTTTATTGTGGTGGGTACCGTGTCATGTAGGCGTTGACGGCAACGAAACTGAAGATCTTCTAGGAAAGTCTCCTCTGAGTTGTTCACTGGAAACCAACCTTTCTGCGGAATATTTGATTCTGCTTTTAAGTTGGGAACGCAACATGTACATTTTTCACTGAAATAACTCCCAAGGTCTCAGACAAGCTAAAAGAGCTGTCCAACCCATCAAAAAAAAAAAAAAAGCAGGCAGTTGATATTTTTAGATACACCAGTAACGACATAAGAAGGCTTGTGAACTTCCTTATCGGTCACTGCCAATTACTTTACCACCTTAATAAAACTAGAATTAACACTGCGCGTGAGGTTCCAAGTTCGAGTCCCAGAAAACACCAACAAGTTTTTTCACGGTTCTACCTCTCGCGAGCTTTTAGAGATGAGGTGGGAGGCCCAATAGGGCTTCCAGTGCAGCGGTGAGAATGATAGTTCGAGCATGGACCTGTTCGATTTTTTTCAACCATATAAGTGAGGCATAGGTAATTATAGGAATGACGATGGTAAGGTAGATCCAATGAATCATTTTGGGCTTGAAACCAACTTTTTTTGCCAAAGAATCTAGAACAGGCCCAGAATGCCTTAACCGCCTTTGATCTAATTTTTTCTAGATTTGGCCTCCCGGTGAGTTTTTGGTCTGGAGTTACCTCTAGATATTTGGCTTCACTGGAAAAATTAAGTTGGACACCGTTTAGTATTAGTCTCTGGAGATTTAAATTTCTTCTCCTGGTGAATGGAATTATGATAGATTTTGATGGATTAACTTTTAATCCTTCTCTCTGACACCAAACGTTTATTTTCGATAGGGCATTTGGTATTTTTTCAGTAACAATGGATTCTTGCTTTCCTTTTATTATTCTGACTAGTTCATCTGCATAAACTTGAGTTGGATAACCAGCATAATTTAGGTCGTTTAGGAGTTGGACAACTACAACTAACCAAAGAAGAGGAGATAGAACGCATCCTTGAGGACAACCTTTAGTGCTTTTGATAGAAAGTGAGAATCGACCCGCCCTGGCAGAAATAGTTCTGCTACTTAGCATGGAGCAAATCCATTTGGTAGTGTGTTGTTCAATGCCTTTGGCATGGCTGCCGTTTTTATGGAATGAAACGAGGTGTTTTCAAAGGCACAAGAGACGTCTAGGATTTTTCAATCTTTTCAACCAAGTGGTGTAGGGCTGTTATTGTTGATTTGCCTGTTTGCTAATCAAACTGTTATTCATTAAGAGGGTATTCTATTAAAGCTGTATTTCTAATATATAGGTCAATAATTTTGTCAAATAACTTTAAGGACACAGAGGTATTACTAATCAGTCTAAAAGATTTTGGTTCTGAGGGAGATCTGCAGGCGGTTTTGGGAATAAAAACTACATTGACATTTCTCCGGACGATAGGAATGTAATTTAGTTCGAAACTGGCTCTGAAAATCGAGACCAGGGAGTCTATGATGTTTTTAATCCCGTGTTGAATTAAAGCGAGACAAATGCCGTCTCCACCAAGTGCCTTGGAAGGCTTTTGGGCTGAGAGAGCCCATCTGATTGAGTTGGGAGAGAAGAGTTTTCTAAAGAGACTCCATGTGTGTCTATTTGGAGGGCGAAGAAGAAGTTCATAGACAGGTAATGTGGATGCGTCGGAGTCTGGAAGGTGAGTCTGTATGAGTAAACTTAGCGATTCAGTGCTGTTTTCAGTATAACTGCCATAAGGTTTTTGTGGGAGATCGATGCCATTATTATGGTTTTTAGAGGGGGCTTATTGAACCATAATAGATGACGGGAGATCATTGATGTTTACCCAGAAAGATCTCCAAGTGTGTCTTTTTGATTTACTAGCTGCTAAGTTGTAGGTAGTGAGAGCTTTCTTGTATTTACTCCATGAGTTGGAGCGTTTTGATTTATTAAAGAGCTTCGTGACCTTACGCTTTAGACTTCCAAGCTCATTGGTCCACAAGGGAACATCATGGTTAGATGAACTGACTTTAGCTTGACAGCCGATTTCGTAGGCGGACATGATTTGAGAGCTTAGACCTGCGGTTACGTCAAGAGTTTTATAAGAGTCAATATTTGAAGAGGGATAATTATAGTCGCACCTAAGGGTCTCCGTGTAGAGGACCCTGTTGGTGTGTTTAGAGGTTCTGTTAATAGTGATTGAATGTCGTGAAGTACCCAAGTCAACTCTGATGTACATATGGTCAGACAGTAAGGGCTCTTTCGAGACATGCCAATTGGAAATTGAACCGGCAAGAAAAGAACTGGATATGGCAAGATCTACTACCTCTCTTCTGATTGAGTTTAAAGGTTTGCACATAATAACACAACATTAACTGAAACTGAAAAATAATTATAAAAGTAAAAATATTTAAACGTACATAATGACAACATAGGTTCGACGTTAATGACCGAATCTAATTGCCGGAACTTCACATACTAATAAGCCATGAAAAATTAAAGGGTTACTTCAAATTGAAATTCCGCTCAAGGCTATCACATGGTTGCTACAACATAACTGAACGATTATACCGAAGTATTTAAAGCACATAACTAGTTGAATGTTTTATTTATAAAATACCGATCTGCGATTAAAATGAAACTGTTCATCATCATTTGGGGTGCTGATCGTTCATCACATCGATCAAAAGGCTTTGCCGCTGTTTTAGTTTTGGATTAGAGGATGGTCATGGTGGATTTCTAAATCAATAACTTAACATCTATACACCGCGGCCACCTGGATTCATTTGAATATTTTACGAGAAGTCTTCCTATTCTTCAGATAGGTATGTTAAAATGGTTCAAAGCGATTATCTCGGAATAAGCCACTCTTGTATAAGAGATTGAAAGAGTAAACGGTTTGAACTCAACAACTTACAATAATAATAGAACTTATATTTTTCTGTGTATTCAAAGAAGTTTAATTACCTGCAGAGTGTTTTAGATTTAAAATAGTTGGTTGTTATTTGAAGAATTTATTAATTTTGTATCTCATTTGCAGTGATTAATTTAAAACAAGTAAATTCAGAACGGCTTTACACGTTTTTTATCGAGTTCCATACCGTAGACCGACACAAATTTGTTTGCAAATTATATCAGTACCGAATGTCTTATAAGTTTGGAAATGAATTGGAGAATTTATACAATTTGACTTAAAAATAGGCCAACTCTTCGTTGACACACACAGTGTGTTGTGTTATCTAAAAAAAAAAGACTAAAATGTATAGATTATGCCAAGTTCCTTGCCTATGCGTTATTAGTAGTATTTTGATAAGCACAGGACAATATTAAAAAAATAAATTAAAGAACTGAGCGATATTGATACCCTTGAAACTCTAGCTCGATTGGAAGTATTCTAGATGTATGATGAATTATCAGTCAGTCAGTTAGTGAATGACCAAAATTGTAATCCTTGGACACTCGTATCTTGAAAACTATTCTACCTAGACGCAATACTGCTTCTTTCTGGTAACTTCAACCCCCTTAACAGTCCTGTGACGTAACTAGTCTCAGAGATAGAGGGAAGTCGAAAAGGGCTCGAAGGGCTCGCACTGTGCGCGCGGTCGGTTTTGCAAGAACTTGACCTGGCGCACTCTGCGCTTAGACAATATAAAAGTGGTGGAAGTGGTCTTCTACAAAAATAGGAGTTAGACAAGTATGCAATGCAAGTCCATCAGTATTTGACCTTTATATGAAAGATATTATTGATTATCTCCTAGGAGGAGTCCGGATCCCCGGGACAACAAATATTTGGCGCAACAGCTCTTTAAAGTGCCAGGGCCTAGCTTCTCGCAACCACTCATGTTGTGTGCGTTATATTTTTCACACGAATGGAAGTGACCTACAGTTTAATGCCGACTCCGAACGGCGATTTGAGAAGCTTTTTTGTGACAACAATGCTCTCGGATGTTTGTCAGACGCTCGCAAGAGGTGGGACCTTGAAAAAACTTTTTGGTGTCCCCGGGACCGGATGGTGTTTTTCCGGCCCAGATTCAGACGGCCTTCAATATAGTATGGCAGTATCTTTCCTGCATTCTGAAGGCTTGTCTTAAGCTCGGAACTGCCTGGACCGAGGTAAGAGTGGTCTTTATACCCAAAGCAGGCAATACATCGCACACCCTCCCAAAGGACCTAAGACCTATTAGTCTTACGTCGTTCCTTCTCAAGATTCTGGAAAGAATCCTGGACCTACACATCAAGGCCACTATTGATAGCACCCTACTATCCATGTCACAGCACGCCTACCCAGAAGGTAAGTCTGTCGAAACGGTTTTGCACTCCATCATCCATCCTATCGAAAAATCACTCTCAACCAAAGAGTTCACCCTAGTGTCATTTCTAGACATAGAGGGAGCCTTCAACAACGTTGAAACAAATTCGATTACCAGTGCCTTACGTAGGCTCAACATCTGCGAACCCATCTGTGGGGTGTACTGTCTCCACTATTGTGGAATTTGGTGCTCAACGAGGCCCTTCTAAAGATCGAAAAAAACTGAATGCAATGTTATTGCCTATGCAGATGATGTCGCCATTCTAACAACAGGCAAATACCCGCAGACGCTGGCCGTATCATGCAGTCTGCTCTTAATGAACTGCTCAGATGGACCGATAAATACGGCCTCTCCGTTAACTCGACGAAGACCGAGCTAGTTCTATTCACAAGAAAACACAAGCTACCTGACTTCACTCCGCCCAAGATAAGGGGATCCACCCTCAAGCTTTCAAATAGTGCTAGCTATTTAGGCCTAAAGCTTGACCGCAAGCTAATTTGGAAGGAGAATGTCGTCGAACGGGCCAGGAAATCGCTGGCCGCTCTGTACATCTGCAAGAAAGCAGTAGGCTCCACCTGGGGCCTTAAACCAAGCATCATGCACTGGCTATACACGTCGGTCATTAAACCGATTCTCATGTATGGAGTATTGGTATGGTGGCCCGCCTTGGAGAAGAAATCCAACCTATCCATAATGGAAAAAACTCAGCGAGTTGCATGTCTCAGTATTACCGGTGCACTGAGAACTTCTCCCACAGCGGCGCTCCAAACCATGCTCCACCTGCTTCCGATTGACATCGTCAGTAAGCAATTGGCTGTCAGCTCGGCAATAAGACTGAGAGGCTCCAGGCAGTGGAAGGAGCAACACACGGGACATGCCAATATACTTTCGATGCACCGTCATCTTCCCAATTCCACTGACCATCTGCCCACTGAATATGATTTTGACAAGGGATACACGCACTCGATACCGGACAGAAGTGAGTGGACGCAACGAAATGTCCTTTACAACGAACCGCTGTCAATCTTCACAGACGGGTCCAAAACCAAGGACGAAGTCGGTGCCGGAATTTTCTCGGAAGATCTGGACATACACCTCTCCTTTAACCTTCCAGACTACTGCAGCGTTTTCCAAGCCGAAATCACCGCAGTTCGCAAAGCTGCTGACTGGCTGGCGGCTAGCACACTATCAACACCTGATATTGTTATTTATGTCGACAGTCAGGCAGCCATCAAATCCCTCGCATCTAGCACTACGAGATCTAAGGCAGTGAAAGACTCTCGCATATCTCTTAACGAGATAGCTGGTCAGTACAACCTCACCCTTTGCTGGGTACCAGGTCACTGTGACATACCGGGGAATTGTGCAGCCGACGAACTAGCACGACAAGGCTCTGGTACAGATAGCGTAAGCATCACCGACATCGAAGCGCCAACGTCTTATGTTAAGTACCTCATTCAAATTGATGCAGAGAAAGTAGCCAATCATCGATGGCAACATCTAGACCAATGTCATACCGCCAGATAGCTCTGGCCGATACTCAATAAATCCAGGTCCATCGGACTCTTGAAGCACAAGAGAGGAACCCTCTCAAAAATAACAAATGTCCTCACTGGACACTGCGTCATAGGAAGACATGCCCAGAGATTAGGTATCCCTCATAACAGCTTCTGCAGAAGCTGCAGAGATGAAGAGAAAGAAGAGACCATCAGTCATCTCCTGTGCGCCTGTTCTGCGCTCGCAGGAAGGCCACTCTGGGTAAATACTTCTACAATGATCTTAATGATCTCGGCAACGCCTGCACGGCTAAAATTCTTGACTTCATTCAACGAAGCAAATGGTTCCAAGAGTAAGAGAGTGATCCACCCGCCTTACACATCGGCAGTACAATGGACCCATTTTCTGGTGTAAGTACATCCTCATCGAGGGCCGATCCTAACCTAACCTAACCTAGGAGGAGTCACATTCGCAGGTACTCTTATTACGTGCTATCGAGTAACTTGAGTATGGATAACCATATGAGTGAAAAATTAATGCATTCTAAGAGTACAATCAATTCTACGTGGTGCATCTGTTTTCAGAACCGAAGTATACTTACAGTAGTACAGATTCTTTGAAGCTGTGTCAAAACCCATACTTTTCTCCGTAGCGCAGTCACGGAGTCATAAGTATTATGACCTGGTAGACAAGTTACAGAGGTTTTATCTTCGTAGATCTTCAATTAAGTGTGGATTACATCCTCAACAAACTTAGGAGGAGAGAAGAAAGACTGATAAGGAGACGGTTGTGTTCGCAGTAAGTACTCAAAGTCTGTGGTATAAGGACATGATAAATCCGGCGAAGACATATACATAGATACGAACTTATTATAGACTGGAATGCTCAGACTAGTTGAAAGGGGATACTCTATATACATTTTTTCCTTTTTACAAGTTGGTGGCCATGCCCATATGGCATATACATAGGTACTGGGACCAGAAAGATCTATTGTGCCAGGGCCAACTTTTAGGACAGCAGTACTTCTACTTTCCTTATGAAAACAATAATTACAGCTGCGGAGAAGTCCCTAAGTCTGTTGGAGATATGATCTCCTTAAGGAAAAAGGTTCTCCTAATTATACACAGAACTATGTACATACTTACATAGTAGGTGTCCTACGGTTTCGCCCTCTTCTAGGCAGAGGCGGCAAATGATATCCTCCGAGATTCGCGCTTTGTTGAGGTGATAAAGTAATTGACAGTGACCAGTAAAGAAGCTCACATGCCTTCTTATATCATTTCTGCCGAATTTTAGGATATCAACTGCCTGCCTTTGGAAGAGTTGGACAGCTCTTTTAGTTTGTCGGTGACTTTGCGAGTTATTCCAGTGAAAAATACACAAGTTGCGTCCACAACTGTTTAGGGTATACTTAAAAGCAGAACCAGGGTTCAGGTCCAGTGCACAACTCAGAGGAGCCTTTTCTGGCGACCAGATCTGCAGTTTCTTTGCCATCAACGCCTACGTGGCCCGGGTACCCATCGCAGTTTTACTTTACTGTATTTGGCCAAGTTTTGTAAACTGTCAAAGCAAAACAAAAACAAATATTTGGCGCAACAGCTCTTTAAAGTGCCAGGGCCTAGCTTCTCGCAACCACTCATGTTGTGTGCGTTATATTTTTCACACGAATGGAAGGGACCTACAGTTTTAGTGCCGAATCCGAACGGCGATTTGAGAAGCATTTTTCGTGACAACAATACTCTCGGATGTTTGTCAGACGCTCGCGAGAGGTGGGACCGTGAAAAAACTTTTTGGTGTTTTCTGGGATTCGAACTTGGAACCTCATGCGTAGTGATCCGACACACTAACCACTTACGCCACGGCGCCCACCAACTGCCAACTGTCAAAGCAGCTTAGAACTGATTTTGAGCTGATCAAGTGGGAGATCAGTGTTTTAAGCGCAGCTTGGCTGTCGATGAGTATGCGAAAATAGGCACCTTTGATGCCTTAGTGCAAGTTTATACTAGCGCAAGTCTCAATAGCGTAAAGCTCGGTCTGAAAAACACTGAGACTCTTTCCAAGTGGTTTCGAAATTTTTTACTTGGGTCCATACACTCCGGTGCCAACTCCTGAATCCATTTTTGATCCGTCGGTATACCACACGATTCCTTTTGGATCAATCAATTAATTCCATCATTATTCCATATATCACGGTTTGGTATCTTAATCTCAAACCTTCCACTAAACAAGATTGATCTGGGTGTAAAGTTGCAAACCGTGCTGAGCATGTGTAGCTCAGGGAAGTCGGTTAATAGATCCATGAGATCCACATGATCCCAGGTACTACGAGTATTAACACCCAACTTTCGAAGACTAACTGCATTGCGAATTGCCACTTTCTTGATGAATATATATACTCGTATGAAGCGGAGTGAGCCCGATTAAAGCATCTATGGCTGTTGTAGGTACCAGTGATTCCAAGGCAAGCTAGTCTTTGAAGTTTATTAAGTTTGTTGATGGTTATGACTTCTTTATTTTTTGTCCACCGGACAATGGACGCGTATGTAAGGATGGGTCTAACCACAGTGGCATATAACCAGAATGTCTTATATACCACGGGGACAGACCCCAGGTTTTCCGTACATACGGCGACAGGCCTACATGGCAGTGGTCACCTTGGCAATTTTATGTTTAATTTGGGAGTTCAAGTTAAATTTTTCCTAAATATTTTACCTCGTCGGAAAATCAATGCTTGTACCATTAAGAGTCACTGAACCAAGGTTTAGTGTTGCCTGTACTTGTGAACTGTACAGAGACTGCCTTGCTGGGGTTAATCGATAGGCCCTCGTTAGCACACCAGTCCGAGACTACAAGGAGTGCATCTTGCATGAGTTGACACACATTGCCTTCATGTTTGCCCTTGATTATGATCACAAAATCATCTGCATAACCTATAGTTCTGAAGCCTAAACTATTAAGTCTATTCAGTAAGTCAACCACCACGAGAGACCATAAGAGAGGCAAGAGGATGCCGTCTTAGGGACAGCCTTTAGCTGCGGAGACCGTCATAGAGACCACTTGGGACGTAGATGTTATTATGCGGCTATCGAGCATAGTCCTAACCCATCTGGTAATGTGTTGGTCGATTCCCCTGCGTCCCATGGAACTAGTGATGGAGTCATAACCATTGTTATCAAAAGCACCTTCTATGTCAAGGAATGCACAAAGGCCGATTTCTTTGGAACGGTATGCTGATTTTACCCCTGTGACGTGATAATGAAGGGCACCTTCCGTGGATCGACTTTCTGTGTGCATATTGACTAGAGTGCAGAGGTATAGTCTTTTCAAGAATGCTTCTAATATGAATGTCTAGCAGTCTTTCCATGGTTTTTAAGAAAAATGATGTCAAGCTGACTGGACAGTAGGATTTAGGTAGCTTACTGGATTTATTACCTAGCTTAGGAATAAACACCACATTTACCTCCCATCAAGTTTGTGGAATGTATTCCAGGTTGAATCTTGTTCTAAATGGACTGAACCTTAGGCAGCCTCAAAATCAGTTCAGATATCTCTTATTAATCACAGTTCATTTCAAGCACCACTGTGTGCTTTCTCTTCGACTAAACCGGGAGATCTGTATGGTTTGTGATGCACCTGCTTAATTGTTGTTCAAAAAAGTCAACAAAACAATTTCTTAATTAAAAAATGCATCACATTTTTCTTTCATGCAAGATACATTTTACTTCCCTAATATTTCCTTTTACGGATTTCCCTCCCATCTGATATCCGAATGCATGCATCTTATCCGAATTGATTACCACCATTCGTGTCGCTGTAGCATCTCCCTTTACATTGAAATATTTTATTGCACAACACATGTTCTTAGAATTCTTAATTCCCTTCGGACAAATAAAACAATTTAACGTCAAAGTTTCATTACTATAAAACTCCAAAGTGTGGACTTCCCCTATTCGCCAACATACAACTTGTATTTTTAATGCGCTACGCTGCTACTATCAATTAACGAATTTAATGAAAATACCCTTGAAAGTAACGCCGATCACAGGTTAACCTAAATCCCATTCAATACTAAAAACAGAGAAGGAAATTACTCCAAGTCATGCCACAGATAGTGCACATGGCTAGGCTACTAAAAACAAACAAAGCCAGCTCACTTCAGAAACATCCCCCGTCCTATGAGTATCTGCTCTGCTCATCGACCGGGACCGGTTGGATTTAATTTTTGAAATTGCACAACGCTGCCTCAGGGCATAGTAAACTGTGCCGAGTGTTGATCCAGAAGAACCTTTATAATTATAGGAAGTGCCCTTAGCACTTGGGTTTCCCTTTATTATAACTTACTTACGGATATAATCGATGGTGTTCATCAATGTGGGTGTGGCGCGGCAGCTCAATTAAATTGAAACCTTGTTTTACTGTTCTTCTTGGTCTTCCTCCCGAAATTCTATTTATTTATCATTACTTGCGTATGGTTTATGGTCAGTTAAGTCGAATTTTTTCGTTGTTGTTGCTGTTGTATCTTTAACAACCGAAATATCGATTCCAAGCAATTTTTTAGACGAAAAGCGAATGCTTTTAAGTGCTTTGCCTATCCCAGTTTTGTGTGCTGGGGCTGGCTAAGGACCATAAGTTGTTGAACTGTGTGCCTGTGACTACTTAATGAGATAATTTTTATGAAAGAATTTTAAATGGCTTCCTTTTAAGATACACAAATGAGATACTGTGGTTTTTATAGTTTTTTTTTTTTTTTGTTTTCATTCGTTTGCTATGGTCATCTGCTGATTGAAGATAATTGCTAAATTCTGCAAACCGCTTAACAGTATATATCTATGGGGGCTTGGGTTGGGTGATTTAATATTCTAACACATTCCCAGTGCTATGGGCTAGGGCTTTCTTTTGCATTTGCTTCTTGTCAAATGGCGAAGTGCTTTGAAGTGCCGAGGTTCTGTGTGACAATGTGATCATGGTGTTGGACCCAGTGTTTTAAATTGTCTATGTTTGTTTTATTTATAACGGTAAGCTGCATATATTCATTGCAAATTGCATGCTAAATGGCTTTAATGGTCGTGTAGTGGAAGCGTACTTGACTGGAAATGTTTTCCATTACGAGAAAGTCACTGGGTAACATTTGGGCTGCCATCGACAAGGTGAGTGTTGTAAAATGTATAAAAAGAAAGTCGGTAAGTTTTGATAGATCGTGGTCTGCAAAATTAACAAGTAGAATACTGTACGTTACTCATACCGGTAGAGGGGATTTCGAAATCCTCCCATACTCGTCGATTGCTTCCAAGTCGCAAGGCTACGAGGGTTGCAGTTCATTTGATCGATGTGGCCAAGCTAACATATGCCCCAAATGCGCTTACCACGGTTAAAGTGTCTTCCATATTCGCACATACTTTGTCCACATTGAGGTTCAAAACTCACTTGACGTGAATATTTGTAGTAACTCAGAAGCATAGCCATAGTTTAGTAGAGCCCTTGAAAGCTGAAAGCGACTTTGCTACGTCTCCTTGCCGTAATCCGGTGCAATCTCGGAATAGTTCGGACGAGTTATTTCCAAATTGCATAGAGCACCGCGTATTTGCCAGTGTTACGCGACCCAGCTGGATCAATTTTGACGGGATGCCGATATCAGCCATAGCATTATAGAGCTTAAGACGATGCTATCATATGCGCCCTTAAAGTAGATAAACAAGTGGTGAGTTTCGACTTGAAAATCGTTTATCTTTTCCAGGATTTGCATCAGTGTGAAAATTTGGTCTATTGTCGATCTGCGCCACGTGTATATTTGGATTATTGTATTGCAAAAGGGCTTAAGATGATTACACAGTACGTTGGACAGGGTCTTGTATGCAACATTTAGCAGAGATATGCATCGGTAATTCTTGCAAGACATGGGCTCGCCGTTTCTGAAAATGGGGTAGAGTTGATACTCCAGTCATCGGGCATGCTTTCGTCCACCCATACTTGGGCTATGCGAGACTGAATGGGCTCTTTTCATTCTTCGCCGGATTTTCTTCTCTTCACTTCTTCTGGCTCGATACTCTTCTCTTTCTGGCCTTGTTTTACAGCCTTGTTTGCAGCCTTTGTTTGTGTGCATCTTCTGTCAACGTCTCCAATTTTGAGCACTTATCATCATAACGTGTTCTTTCTCGATGTTGGCTGGTAGCCTAAAGTGGTCTCGGCTACATCTTTGATGATGGTGGGATCCACTGGTTGTTAGCGTTTGTGGTTGCTAAATACACTGCAGAGAGTTTCTCAGCCAGGTGGTCTTTGTAGGCTCTCGCTACTTCTTCTTTTCCCAAAAAAACCTAAGCACTATTTTGATCAAGAACCATGGTATCACCATTGGCCTAAGGGAGTGCTGTATGTCCCCAGTTTGCAGAGTTGAACGCATTTCTCACATCCAATGTTACAAGGGCACCATATTTCTTTGCAGCCCTTCTGCATCTTCCAAGGTTGCAGTTACCCTGGTAGGGAATGCAGTATAAGTCCCCAGTTTGCAGAGTTGAACGCATTTCTCATATTCAATGTTATAACGCCACGGTATATCTTTGCACCCGTCCCGAATAGGATCGTCCAAGATTGCAGCTACCCTAGTGGTAGCATCTATAAGGTAGAATATATCATATAATGAGCTTTTCTGAATACATATTGTTTATTTCATAGTCCCCCGGCTTCATCATTCGTTCCAGTATTTTACCCATTGTTGCACAGTGCCTGTTTGCAGACTTCGCTTCGCTGGTATTCCTTTATTTTCAGTTATTCAGTCTTGCCACAATTCAGAGTGCTCGGTACGATTAATTATCTTCTGGAGGCTTGTTCTGGTAAGGAGTCACATAGGTCTTCCAATTTTGGATTGATTGGGAAATACGCCGTCCTTTAGGTATGCGCTGTCTTCTCTAGCCTCTTTGTGGTTACTAATTAAACAGAAACTTTATAAATTTCTAGTGGGACAAATACCTTTTTGTAACAAGACTCCAGATGTAGGTAATGGTATTCTAAGGTCTTCTCTACCTTCTCCCTGTATACAAAGGGAAGGGTGATACGCGAAACTGTGATAGCTACCGTTCTCAAGCTGATATCACACACCATGAAGATCGTTGAGCGGGTGTTAGGTGGCCGACTGCGAAAAATAATACGGCTATCTGATGATCAGTGCGGGTTTGTCTCGGGTAAATCAACCACAGATGCAATCCAAAGTATAAGGATCATAATGGAAAAACATCGTGATTCCTTAAGGGATTTGCGTATTGTATTGGTTGACTTTGAAAAGGCATTCGACAGACAACCACGAGATTTGATATGGCTGGCACTAAGACATCGAGGGGTTCTAGAAACCTATGTACAGATGATCATGGACATGTACGAAGGAGCAAAGACAAGAGTAAGATGCCCGGCTGGAGTGACCGAAGAGTTACCAATCAAAGTCGGGGTACACCAGGGAAGCGTTTTAAGTCCTTTGCTCTTTATTACAGTCCTTGATTATCTGCTTGAAGGTAAAGTGATGGATTCCAAGGTACATCAGTTATTCTTTGCTGTCGATGAAGCCATCATAAGTGAGGATCCTACATCCCTGCAACGAGCACTTGATGTGTGGGTGGACGTTCTGGAGGGAAATGGGTATCGCATTAGTTCAAAAAAGACAGAGTACTTATGCTGCCCGTTCTCTGATCCACTCAGGCCTATTCCAGACATTTATTTGAATGGAACAGTGCTTCCCAAGTGCGAAAAGTTCAAATATCTGGGATCTATGATCAATAGCAAAGCATCTTGTGATGACGACATCAATCATCGCGTAAGCGTAGGGTGGATGAAGTGGCGAGAAAATTCCGCTATCTTCTGTGACAGAAAAATGCCCCCTAAGTTGAAAGGAAGGCTCTACACCGCAGTTGTGCGTCCAGCGCTCACATACGGTTCACAATGTTGGACGATGTACAAAACGTATGAGAGTAAATTAGCGGCAGCTGAGATGAAGATGCTTCGCATGACAGCAGGAGTGACAAAGCTTGATCGAATAAGAAGTTCGAAGATCCGTGGAAGCCTTCACATCAAGGAAACCATCGTACAAAAAATAGAGCGCGACCGGCTCAGCTGGTATTGCCACATTCAAAGAAGAGATCATTTGAACCCTGTTAAAAAGGCAATATCTATGCGCGTTTCAAAGACATCGCGATGTAGGAAAGGCAGGCCTATAAACGCCTGGATCAGACAAATGCGACGACATCGGCGTTTTATTGGCCTCAGTAACCGAGTGATCCAAAATCGGCAGGCCAGCCGATATTTTCTGAGGTCAAATAGGCCAACCCCACAGGCGGATCAGTAGAAATGCGGTGAAGTGGGAGGGTTGTGATCCCTTGTTTTCGGATCATAGCCTCGCTGATAAAGGGAAGAAGAAGAAGAAGGTATTCTAAGGTCTTTCTATATTTATATGACTATTTAGTAGCCCTTGTCCTAGGAGTAGCCGTTCACTTTATTCCAGAGCTCGGTAAAGCACTGTCTTTTGTTATTGCAGATGGCCTCTTCAAAATCCGAGGGCGTGGTTTCTAAAATCTGTTCAGTTTTGTTTTATTGTCAGCCCGTCACACTAGCTGCTAAATAGTGTGGTACAAGACACCATATTACGTTCATGCAGTGTCATGTGAAGCTTTATACATTGGTCGTTCTTATATTTATTTATTTATGTATTTTTTTATTTAGCTTAATACAAGCAATACAAACTTAAGGCTAATTACCTAACAAATAATCAATAACTTAACACAATTTTTTTTATTATTTATTTTTGATAATTTTTTTAAAACTAACAAAACAACTTAAAACTAGGAGTGGGCAGGTAAGGTACGTAGGAAGTTGCGAAGGTTAGATTTGCTACTGAGGTGCATGTCAAAGGCATCAGGGAACTTATTTGCATTACGTAGCATTCTGGTCAGAGGTTCATACTGGCCGTATTCAGTACGGTGATAGGGAAGGCGGAATAGGGGTGCTGATCTTAAACGTCGAGGGTTAGTATTAAACGAGATCAGTTGCAGCAGATGGGGGCAGTCAATAGTTTGCGCTAATAATTGGTGCAGAAAAAGTATATCAGCGTGAACGCGACGTGTTTCTAAGGCTTGCAAGTCTAACAATTTTAGTCGGTTCTCATAGGGAGGTAAGATGTACGGGTCATTCCAGCGTAGACCTCGCAAGGCGAAACGGATGAATCTGCGCTGAACAGCTTCAATTCTATGAATGTGGACATGATGGTATGGTGCCCAAGCCTGGCAGGCATACTCAAGAAGCGGTCTGACGAAGGTCATGTAAAGAGATTTGGTTACATAGGGGTTAGAAAATTCCCTTGACCATCGTTTTATAAAGCCTAGTGTTGAGTTGGCTCTGTTGATTACGTTATCAATGTGGGAACGAAAGTTAAGTTCAGTGTCACAAATGATGCCAAGATCACGGATTAAGCTAACAATGGGGACGGGTTCATTGTTGAAAAAATAAGTTCTTGGAGGCAAGGGAGGGCGTCTACGAGAGTAAGTAATTGATTGGCATTTTGCGACATTAAGTTCTAAAAGATTTTCACGGCACCAGGTGAGGAAAAGGTTTAAATCAGCCTGCAGCGAGTGAGAATCAGTAATGCAAGAAATTTGTTTAGAAATCTTCATATCGTCTGGGTAGATTGCCAGGTCGGATCCTTTAATGATAAGTTCGACATCGTTTATGGTCAATATAAATAAAAAGGCTGCCCTGAGGAACACCTGAGGTCGCAATGATTGGATTAGAAATGGAAGATCTAAAAAGGACCCTGTATTGGCGATCTTCTAAGTAGGATTTAACCCATGAAATAAATGACGGCGGAAAACCAACAGCTGAAAGTTTGAGGAGTATGATTTTGTGGGAGATTTTGTCAAACGCTTTACTGAAGTCAGTAGCCACGACGTCTACTTCTTTACCTCTTTCAATTGCACATAATGTGGAAGAAACGAATTCGGTGAGGTTGGTGGTTGTAGATCTGCCCTTTAGGAATCCATGCTGCTTAGGGGAGAAGATCGATTTACAGTGGAAGAAGATCGAGTCGTAAACAATACGTTTAAAAAGCTTGGGTATGCAAGAAAGCTTAGCAATAGGTCTATGGTTTAAAATTTCACTCTTGCTGCCCTTTTTGTGGATGGGGATGATAAATGACTCTTTCCAAAGTCTGGGGAAAACACCATGTGGGATTGATAATTGAAAAAGAGCAGCAAGGGGTGGAGCTAATTTGCAAACACATTTTTTTAGAACTATGGCCGGAAGTCCGTCAGGGGCGGAAGAGTAATCGTCCTTGAGAAGATTGATCTTATCAACCACTGTTGATACGCTTATATTTAAAGATGTTAGGGAGGTTTGAGCGCAGCCGTTCAAGTAAGTAAAATAGTTAAGATCGGGCTCCGCAGTAACATTAGAGAACGACTGGCTGAAGAAATCAGCAAAAAGTTGGGTTATTATTTTAGGATCTGCGGACGCGCAGTCAGAACATTTTAATGTAGAGGGATACCCATCAGATTTCCTTTTGGTGTTAATAAACTGAACGAATCGTTTCGGGTTAGAAATAAGGTCGAACTGTATATGGTCAAGGTATTCAGAGTAAAGTGATTCACACAACGCGGAGAAGTTGGTATACGCTAAAAGATAACTTGAATAGTCAGTCTCAGATCTGGATCTTAGATATGTCTGCCATTGTTTGTTTCGCTTATTCCGAAGAGAGCGTAATTCCTTGCTGTACCAAGGGGGAGCAGAGGTAACATTTTTTTGTAGCGTTAGAGGAACGGATTGGAGGAAACAGTCATAGATATACAAGTAAAATTTATCGATGGCTGTATCAATGTTAAAGGTATTGTCAAAGATAAAGTCAAAATTACCAATTACAATTGTTGAGTTTGTCAAAATTTGCTTTACGAAAGTTAAATTTCGCTGCGTTAAAGGGAGAACATTAATGTTTTCATTGGCATATGAGAATGTTAAAAATATGGGAGGGTGATAGGCGTTCAGTTTAGAGAGGAGGTGGTTACTTATGGTAACTACACAGTTATCGAGGTCAGATGAAAAAACTAAATCTAGCTGTCTTCCCAGATTGTTTTTAATACTACTCATCTGGTGCAGGCCAGAAGCCAGAAGTCTGTCGGTGAATAAGACTTCCTTGTCGGAAGAGGCATTAATTGAAACGAAGTGAATGTCATGATTTAGCCCAGCACAACCGAGGTAGATTAAAATCACCAACAAGGATAACATCATCTTCTGGGGTAATAGATTCCATGAGGAAGTCAAGTGCGTCCACGAGAAGCAGGTACTCCTTGATAGGTTGTGCAGGATGGATATAGCAGCAAACGATGTAAAGAGAACGTTTTGCAAGATTGATTTTAACACAAATCAATTCTAGGTTAGATGCAGATGGGATTTAAAAAGCTGACGCGTCATAACAAGTGTCAAGGGCTAGAAGAACACCACGTCCATGGGTAACACTGGGGAGATCGTCGCAGGAGAAAGCATTACCAGATGGAACTTCATTAGCGACTAGGACGTCCTTACGGAATACATTGAAGTCAGAGGTAAGAAGTTCGGTGTCCTTATGATTAGGTAATAGATTTGTTTCCGTTAAGGCAAAAGCATCGTAGGGGAGCTTCTGAGAGCTTAAGCATACGTCCGATGTTTTAGAGCGCAGTCCTCTGACATTTTGGTAGTAAAGGGACAAGCATTTGGGATTAACGTTGGAAAAAACTTGTTGAAATCAGCACACGTGTGAGAAGAGGTCACCGAAGTGGTAGGAGTATTAGCGCCGATAGAGTCGGAAGATGAAGTGGGAACCGGATCAAGAAGGTAGGAGCGAATGAAATTATTATTATAAGATGCGGGGAGGCCAGGACCGGAGATTGGAGTTTGACTGAAGGGCACCCGATTGCATCGGGGGGTTATTGGGCAAGTAGTAGCTATTTTAGAAGGGAAGGAGGTAGGTTTACAAATCTGAGGCGAAAAAACATTGCTAGTATTAAAAAGACTGGTGCGATAAGGTTTTTGTAGGTTTAAAGATGAAGGGTATAAGACATAAGTACGGCTTTTTTGTTGATGCGAACTAAAGAGCGGATGTT
Source organism: Brachypalpus laphriformis (assembly GCA_945910035.1). Taxonomy (NCBI): domain Eukaryota; kingdom Metazoa; phylum Arthropoda; class Insecta; order Diptera; family Syrphidae; genus Brachypalpus; species Brachypalpus laphriformis. The sequence continues at coordinate 108,941,138 of OX246753.1, read as the reverse complement.
TCAGTTATCAGGCTTACTTCCGTATATTATGAATCATCGCTGCTCAATTGGCAGCTTTATGCTTTTCTTTGCTGTCTACTAGCCCTCTCTATTGCCAAAGAAAGTAACCCCTAATAGCTCGCCAAAAAAAGCTATCCTTTTCGTACCTCTGAAATGCGTTTCAGTGCTCTTCAACTCATTTTTCTGCTATTTTCTGCGACTAAATTCCAGGATGTTCAGCAGTGGATGCAACTATGCACCAGTTGACAAAAGTCAATTATCTCGTATGAAAGTAAGCAAAAAACATTAGCCAAGACAGAATTTTTGAAATAAATGTCATTGCCCATAGTATTTGTGCTAATAAATCAATAGTGGTCCTAGAATGTAAACTTGTGGTACCTCACTTTTGACTTCGAAGTTCTATGGCGCCTTATCATCATGCAGAACTTGCCATTTAGCGCCGTGTTAGTGCATCGTTGGATTTAGTGGCGCTCTACCTCCCTTTGAAAATGATCTTTCACCTCATTGTTCCGGTAGTATGCGTTTGCTTCTTAAAAGTAAATGGTTATAAATGGTGACATCTACGCCTTCTTTTCTTCTACGAAAAATCTAATCGAAAGTCGATTATTTTTAAGTCAGCATTCATTTGGCGTTGTATTCATCACCTGGGCTTAAGAATTTCTCACAAAATGCTGTTTTCAAACGTACATAGCAAGGTAGCATCTATAATACATACTTTATAAAAACTTTGAAGAGAAGATAATGGTAGGTGTATGCATACGACTTGTAGTTTGTCTCAACAGTTCTTTCAACAGACAAGCAACACGGAAATTCAATAGCCAGATTGAAATTGATTGATGCAACAACTTAAAAAGAAAATTCAGTAGATATAGTGATTTATGTAAACCTGATACAGTGTGTTCATTAGGTGACAAAATCATACAAGCAAAACGATCACATTACTGCCTGGCAATCTTGCAAAGCACACGTAATGACTGAATACTTTAAATTGTTGTAATTTCATACCAATTGAGGTGAGACGCTATTTCTTCATATTTTTTGATGATTGAGAATCGCTTGGCCTTTAAAAGAAACTTGTAGCACCATAGTCTCGAAAAAGTAATTTCCACATAGAGCACACTTTTAGGATCGGGTTGGTTTTTACTTGAAGAAAAATTACATTAGCTGTCCGCCATGTCGTTCGTTTGATTCTCTCTTGGCTATCGCTACTCAGTTTCCCTCAGTCAGATGTTCTTTGAAATTCTTAATTATTATAGCGCGTCTATTGTGTCTCATACTAATGTTGGAGAGGTATTGCCGCAATGGACTGTTAGTATCCCGATCAGGGTGCTTATATGTGTAGCTGGGACCATGTCTGTTTTGAATGGTGACATACATCAAACTGTTGCCGTAGGCGATAGCTCCTGTTTGTCAGAATGACCAGAAACCCAAAACAGAGTACGTCTGAACCGATCGATATCGCATTCAGAGATGCCGAGGTGGCTTTACCAAATTTACCAGCTTTTATAGTTGGTCAGTGTAAATGACGATGTCCGTATTCGATATTTGATATTGACAGCATAGTTTCCAGTGCTGCCGTAGGAGTTATACGATGTGCACTGGTAGCACAGACACATGCCTCCAAATCGTATTAATCAGCGACTAGTAGTTAGCTTTATCCAGTGATGTCCAGCACACCAAAATTCGATACATCTCGGTCCAACTACTGCAGTATACCGCCAGCGTATTATTGGCGCTCAGAGAACCATTTTTAGCCCAAGGCTTATTTTGGTTGTGTGATCTCTGGATTTCTATGCTCTTTGGTAAAAAGCATTTATTTTGTTTTCGCTGGGCTACCTTAGCACTAAGATCATGAGGAATGGCCTTCTACACTGACGGTTCCAAAATGGATGTCGATGTAGGAGCTGGGGTGTATTGCAAAACACTCGGGTCATGAGTCAACTATTCTCTCAGAATCAACAATGAATGCAGCGTCTTTCAAGTCAAAATCACACCCATTGCACAGGCTGTGAAAATTATTACCTATAGCAATATCGCCGTGGGGTAAGTGGTTAGTGTGTCGGATCACTACGCATGAGGTTCCAAGTTCGAATCCCAGAAAGCACAAAAAAGTTTTTTCACGGTCGCATCTCTCGCGAGCGTCTGACAAACATCCGAGAGTATTGTTGTCGCGAAAAAGCTTCTCAAGACAAATTGCCCTTCGGATACGGCACTAAACTGTAGGTCCCTTCCATTCGTGTGAAAAATATAACGCACACAACATGAGTGGTTGCGAGAAGCCAGGCCCTGGCACATAAAGAGCTATTGCGGCTAATATGTTTTTATTTTTTTTTATAACAATATCATGGGTAGGTTGATTACTGTTTACATTGCATTACAGGCAGCCGTTAAGGGTCTGGAACGTACCATAATCATATTGAACCATATTGATCTAAATGAGATATCGCGTGCCAATAAGGTGACCCCATGCTGGGTACCAGGGCACATGGGCATACCAGGTAATGGAAGAGCAGACGAACTTGCTAGAATGGGGTCAGCGTTTCATATCTCGCAGGCCCTATATTAATATATATTCCTATTAATTCTATACGTGCGTCAATGTCAGGCTGCTGTGGCCGGCTCACGTCTTGAGGAGAACATGTTCTCTGGTTAGGCTTAGTCATAATAGTACGCGGGTCATCTCTGGCTTAATCGAGGGATACTGTGCCATTGGGGTTCATGCAAAGCTTGTACGCGGGTCATCTCTGGCTTAATCGAGGGATACTGTGCCATTGGGGTTCATGCAAAGCTTGTAGGCGTACCTCACAATCACCCTGATTGTCGTTGGCGTTTGACGCTTTTCGACGATTGTCGTTTTATTCATAGCTACGACCTGCTGAAAGTTAAACATTATTAAGCAATTTGTTTGTCGTGTAGAATACTATTACAACTCTTTCGCAGTGAAAAAGTTCTAAAAATGGATTCGTGCTACGTCTGAAGAATAAAACGGCAATCGTCGAAAAGCGACAAACGCCAACGACAATCAGGGTGCAAGGAAGAAATTGAATCTGTCCGTCACCTGCTATGCGAATGCCCCGCCCTTGCCGATAGAGGCATGAGGATTCTCGGTAGCTACTGCTTCACTGAGTTGGAGAATCTGCGTCACATTGAGCTGAGCGACCTCCTGAGATTCATATCCCTATCTAGGTGGTTCTAATCCAGCGATGCCCCCAGTTAATACTGAGCTGACTAGCTCTCTGAGATCCATATGATAGATCTATCTAGATGGGTATAAATTCAGTAGTTTTTCTTTAGATTCCCAGGGTAAAAACGAAATGGGACCCTTGCTAGTCCAAGTGAGCAGTGATTCATGTCACAAGGCACCCATATACCTAACCTAATCTAACCTAAGACAGAGCTGAACCATTAGATAGCGTAGCGTCGTAGGGTGTTTATGACTGATTGCTAAAACTACTCGTATGTCGTCATCATTATAATATAACTTGAGAAGTATTTCCCTAACGTGAAAAGTCAAAATAGTGCTGATAGCACCCCTTCTTGTGGTGTACCGCGTTGCACTGGTCTTTTTGTTTGCAGCAGATAAATTCTGAATTGATCACCCTGCTAGAAACGCCATTAAAGCCTCCGGTTTGATATTATTGAAATGCTTCCAATCAGGATAAATCAAGTATTATATTATATTGCCTCCAACACAATATTTCAAATTAATTTTCAGTTCCTGAAATGCTTTTTTTAAAGCCAAAACAACGATACGAATTTAGCACAATTAATATCCGATGCACGTCTGTCGCAACTCAGCCACGAAGGCGTGTACAACGGGCAACACGGAACGGTGACAAATCTATTTACACACCCATGCGTCTAATTCTATTCGTTTTGCATTTGTGAGGTTGCAGTTCCACATTCGATGTCGAATAAATTACACATCATAAGTCATGACTAATTCTCTTAGGAAGTTATTTGCTTTAAGTCTGCCAATATCTAAATATACTTTCATATTCAGTACGCGCTTGTATTGTAATAATACAAACGATCCAAAACTTCCATAACTAAAAAAAAAAAAAAACACTATTCCCATGAGATACAATTACGGGAAATTAGAATTTCGCAACTATTTATCTATTTCGCCGTTCTATACTTCCAAACGTACCCGTACAACCGCTGTATAGTTATTATCTGGAGGTTGTACTAGTACCTTATTGCAAATTGCCTCGTAAAATGAAATTTACTTTTATCAACTGTGTTGTGTATCTACTCACGTTTTAGATAAAATTAAAAAAAAAAAAAATGTTATCACGATATCAGACGAAAGGGAGCATCTGAGTCCCAAATACCTACAACAGCACTTTTAATACACAAAACACATTCCGATCATTTGTCACTTTATTAGTGAGACATGCATCGTGGTGTCTAAACCAAAAAGATACATATTTGGATGCCGCATCGAATCGGAAAGGTAATTTTTCGTCGCAGTCCATGGGTACAACTTCCGTGTTTATTGTGCGGAAGAGACACATTCGCCTCGGACGGACGACACGGCGCGGGAGGAATTTTTCCAAATGAAAATCGACACGATGGTATACGGAACGTATTCATATTTGTATGTGTCTCAAGAATTTATGACTAGTAATGGTATGGCAGTGTATCTTTTTTCATGGTGCACTGGTGGTGCAAGCCTCTTTGTTCGTCCATTTCGAGGGTTCACTGAGCCAAAAATCGTGGGTGGTATTGCTGGCTCACTGACATCAGTCTCTTCTGTTAGCGCCGCACCACGATATCACCACGACCAACACGGAGTACCATCGTCGTCGTCGCTTGCCATTGAGAGATCAACCTTTTGCAGAGTTTCACCTAGGCACACGTATACGTTGCTACGCTATAATTGCTGTTTTATACGAACTGCATATATTCGTATATATTTTATTATATAAAAGGGCTCTACGATGACGATGTGCACTCATTCGGCGGCGGCGGCATTGTACGTCTTTTGTGCCCTCCTTGGATGGGAGTTATGAGTTCAATAGACGTTGAGCTACGGAAGACTGAACATTATGTGCATTCCAAGGAATGCATCGAATTTGAAAAATTCCAATTCATACCGAAAGAGGCCGGCTGTCGCTTAATGCATGCATATCATCCTAGGCGTGCACACTTTGTTTAAGAACAATGCAACAACAAAAAAGTCACTCATAAAAGAATTACCTAACCGCAAGAAAAGCTGAACAATCGAAGCACTTGTTAAGTGCATAGGGGGTGTATTGCTTTGAGCTCATTCTCAATAGAACCATTTATTATGAATTTCTTTTTTTAATTGAAAAGCTTATGGCACTTCTTTATTGCTGCTTGATCTAGATGAATATTCTCCGTGACTTTTCTGGGTTCAAGTGAAAATCGATCGATTACAATGAGTACATTTATAAAAGCCAGTAATTTAGATGCCTAAAGTGCGTCTAATCTTTAACTTCCTCGACGTGAACCTTTGATGCAATGATTAATTATTTGAACATCAAAAAACGCGTACTCTCTTCTCGATTCGGTATCTCTGCCCGTTTTATTGGGTTTTTGTGCAAAACCTCTAGGTGGGATGGCAAAGAATCCTTTGATCAGAAAATTAGGGTGACTCCTATGAATAAAACTGAATACGTACTTCGCCGACATCACAGCTGGTGAGGCGGTCAAATACTCCAAAATACGAAAAGTGGTTGGACCAGACGAGATACCCTCTGAGTTCTGGAAAAAAAGATGGGACAGCTCAGCTCAGATGTCAACTGCAGCGCTCACACTCCCGTAGTGGACTACTGGCACCGGTGTACCCGGATCCGCGTCCTAGGGGTATAACAAAAGGAATCACTACCGTGATTGCTATAGAGACAACAAACAGCGCTTCTTTGGATGCGGATTTGTTATACGCGACAGACTAAGGCAAGAAGTCTTAAGATTTCGACACGAAAGCGAGCGTATTATGACAATCTAGATCAAAGCTAAATTCGTTAACATAAGCCTGATATGTGACCATTCCCCCATGAAACAAAAGGACCCTTCCACCATAGACTGTTTCTACAAGCTCCTTGACAAAACATACGAGCAATGTACTAAATACGATGTTAAAAACATATTGACCGATTTTAACGCCAAAGTAGGAAAGAAGGACGTCTTTGATAGGGCAGTCGGTAAGCCTAGCCTACACGGTACTATGACCAACAATGGACTAATGCTAATTGAATTCGCTGTGGAGCGAAACGTCACCATGTAGATGTAGATGTATGTAGATGTATATTGTTGAGAGGTGCAAGTGCACCCTATAAAAGATCTATTGTGCCCCCTTACTAAGGTTCTAGCCGATGATATACTCGGTCTAGAGCACTTCCTCCAGTCCAGCTGCTACAGCAAACCGGAGTATCTTCAGTGGATCCAGCGAAGGTAAATCCATTTTTGATAGAAGTAGGCACCAAGGTGATTCCTTCTTTTGTGGATCAGAGCTTCGCATTCCATAAGAAGGTGCGCTGGTGTTTCTGCGAAGTCCCTGCAGAATCTGCAGTGTCCGTCTCCCTCTATTCCTAGTTTCCTAAGGTGCTCCTTAAATCTGCAGTGACCTGTTAACATGCCCGCCAAGATGCGAAGCCGATTCTTACTAACTCTTAGGCAGGCTCTGCTTCTTTTCTGGTTGTATTTCCCCAGAAGTTCCTTTGCCTGTCTTATTTGGCCCATTTGTTCTCTTCTTCTTTCCTTAAGTCTTCCCTTATTTTGTGGGGTCCTATCCCACAGAAGGGTTCTGGTCCAAGGAACGGCGTGTCTGATCCGTTTCTAGCTAGTTCATCAGCTGCTTCGTTCCCCTCTACTCCTACATGTCCTGGTACCCAGTAGAGAGTTACTTTGTTTGTTTCTCCCAGTTTGTTGATCCTGGTGAGACATTCCCATACCAGTTTGGATCTGATCTCATGCGAGGTCAGCGCTTTAATAGCGGCTTGGCTGTCTGATAGTATCGCGATGTCCTGCCCGCGATATTTCCTGTCTAAGTTGAATTGCGCGCATCTTTCGATCGCGTGAACTTCTGCTTGAAATATACTGGGGAATATTCCCAGTGATTCTGAGTATCTAGTCCTGGGCCCGTACACTCCTGCCCCAGTGCCAGTAGATGTTTTCGATCCGTCAGTTTACCATTTAATTGTGTGTTGTTTGAGTTGGTATTTATCGGATTTGCTGCTCCAATCTCTTTTGTTGCTCAGCTTTGAGTCGAATTTCCTTTCAAAGCAGTCAGTATTTCTTGACCATATCATCTCTGGGCCAGACCAGAAGCGGCACCGATTTGGATAGGGTTACTCGCTCTTTATTTGCGATGCATGTTTCTTTCCCGATGCCCTCTTTGCTGATTCTTAAAATGGTCTCCTTGGCGATTCGCTCTAGCACTATGTGTAGTGGAGGTATCCCTACGATCACTTCTAGAACTGCTGTTGGACAGGTTCGCATGGCTCGTTTTATACATATACAGGCTAATCTTTGCACTTGGTTGAGGGATGTCCTCGTCGTGGTTAGTCTAGATCTGTTGACCCAAGCCACTGCCCCGTAAGTGATGATGGGTCTTACTATCATCAGATACATCCACCTCAGTGTGGCTGGGCTACAACCCCAGGTCTTTCCTGAAATGTTTTTGCACACTATAAGTGCTCTGGTGGCTTTGGTTACCACAGTTTCTACATGTTCTCTCCAGAGGAGTTCGCTGTCTAGTGTTAGACCTAGATACTTGACCTGTTTCTGTGGGTCAATTCTGATCCCTTCCAACAGGATGGGTTGCATACGCTTTAACTGTCTTTTCTTTGTGAAGGGTATCGCAGTGGTTTTGGTAGGGTTCACTCTGAGTCCTACCGTTTTACACCACTTCTGTGTGATTCGTAGACCCCTCTGAATGATTTCGCATAGCGTTTCTTCAAATTTTCCTCTTGCGACAATGACTATATCGTCAGCGTACCCCTGGCACGTAATGCCGGCACCTGTCAATTTGTCCAGTAGTCCATCTGCTACTAGGCTCCACATCAATGGTGATAATACCCCTCCTTGTGGACAGCCTCTAGTGGTGCTTATTGTGATGGTTTTTTGACCCACCTCTATCTCAGCAGTCCTAGTTCTTAGCATCTCACACATCCACTTACTTGTGGTGTGATTTACTCCTTTTATTTCGAGACCCCTCCTAATTGCTTCATGGGAGGTGTTATCGAAGGCTCCTTCGATGTCTAGAAATGCGCATACTGCTGTTTCCTTGCTCTCCAGTGTATCCTGAACCCAACTTGTCAGCTGGTAGAGCGCAGTTTCGGTGGATATTCCTGCTCTGTAGGCATGTTGATTGTGGTGGAGAGGTATTCTCTCCAGCACAGTCATTCTTAGGTGATTATCTATGACCTTTTCTAGCGTCTTTAACATGAATGAGGTCAAGCTGATGGGTCTAAAGGATTTTGGTGAAGTGGTGTCTCTTTTTCCCGCTTTCGGAATGAATATGACCTTTGCCCTTCTCCATATTCTTGGTATATGCCCAAGTGCGACGCTGCTTCTCAATAGTCCTAGGACGTGTGGCATAATGATTTCCTGGCCTTGTTGTAGTAGGGCAGGGAATATTCCGTCCGCTCCCGGTGCTTTAAACGGCTGGAAGGTGTTCAGAGCCCAACTTAGCCTTTGATTCGTGCAGATGTCTCTTGCAGATGTCTCGCCCAGTCCACTCTCCTGGGCTTTTTATGTCTTCCTAGTACATCTGTGCTGCTGCAGATTGAGCTACCTGGGAAGTGTGTCTCTAATAGTAGAAGGGCCCTCTACTCTTCATCTTCGGTATAGCTGCCATCTTGCTTTTTCAGTGAGCCTGGCGCGCCTGCTTTCTCCTTAGCCAGTGCTTTATGTAACCTGGCCGCTGCAGGGGTTGACGCTATGTTCGCACAGAATGCTCTGAAGCTATTTCTTTTAGCTTTTCTGATTTCCAAGTTGTATCTTGTTAATTGTTCGGTGTATGTTTGCCAGTCTCCATCACGCTTTGCTTTATTAAAAAGCTTGCGCACCTTTGATCTTAGGTCGACTAGCGTTTTGTTCCACCAGGGAATGTCCTTCGGATCTTTCTTACGGCTAATAGGGCAGCTGCTTTCAAATGCAGCTTTGATCGCCCTGTTAACCACTTCTACGTTGTTTTCCAGTTCTAGGAAGTGGCTCGCCGTCTTCTTTTTTTTCGCATTTATTAGGTTCCACTCGAGTGTAGACCTATATCTGTCTCAGTCAGTTTTGCGGGGGTTTATTTTCGGGGTAAGCTCCTTACTGAGACCTTCTATGTTGAAGGTGATGATCCTGTGGTCCGACATGGACGGCTCGTCAGAAACATTCCAACCTGTAATGCAGTTACTAATACTCGGGCTGCCGAGTGTAATATCTAGAACCTCTTCCCTTACCCTAGTTACGAAGGTTGGTGTAGTTCCCACATTCAAAATATCTAGGTTTTCATTAATAATGAATTCGAGAAGGCGCTCACCTCTAGCGTTGTTGTCGCTACTGCCCCATCCCAGACAATGGGCGTTGGCATCGCATCCTAGCAGAAGTGGCAGTTTGTTCCTTCTGCAGTGTCTCACTAGCCTTTGAACTTCTTCTGGCGGTGCCTCCCCGCCTCCGTCGAAGTAGGCCGAAGCAATTACAATGGCGCAGTGGGTGCCTCCTACGTTAATGAAGGCCTGGATAGCTGTCAAATCCTGCGTCATGTACTCTGAAAGACATAAGAATTTTATGTTTTTACTGATTAGAATGCAGGCCCTGGGGAGGTCCTGTCTATTATCCCAGATTACCTGTGCATTCTTGCTTGAGAGACCTCTTGTCTTTCCCCTGAAATGATAGGGTTCCTGTATCAACGTCATCATAGCAAGCACATGGTTTCCTCGTCTCAATATTCACAAGCAGACATGATCATGTAACGATCACCCAAATCTAAAGTGTGCTATAAAAGCAAAGACGATTTTCTTTGAATGCAAAACATGCCTCCAGTATTCTGGATGTCCAAACTTTCTGACCGGCCAACATAGACTCGAATCATTACCTTGATGTAGCCAAGGTATGAATGCGGATATCCTAAACTGAGCAACAAAGAAGAATTACTGTGAGAAAATTTAACGTTGAAAAGCTACAATCGCAAAAGACCGCCAGACTCTTCACTGAACGCGTATTTCGAAATCTCTCAAGCACCACTATGCTGCCAGCATCAAGTACCGAGGATCAGTGGCATTGCTGGCACCATGCCAACAGAAACCCCGCAAGCTTGGTTTCGCCCAACTCACACCGTGAAACCCCTGGTTTGAGGAAGAATGCCGGCGCGTGCAGGCAGGAAAACAAGCGGCCCTGCAAAGAAAGACGAGAGCTGCACGTGAGCTCTACGAGCAAAAGAGACGGGAAGAACATCGGCTTCTCCAAATGAAGCGCGATCGAGAATATTGAGATCTTAGGCCTAATGCACTCGGAGCAACTGGAAAAAAACTAAACCGGTTGGCAACTCGGGTTACAGACCAGTCGCGGACTTAGCGGTGACTTGACTCCATACACGAGGAAACTCATCACCATTCAAAATCTCTAGTTCGTTCAGTGTCGTCATGGATACCGGGCGTGGAATGTCTTCGGAAGACTCGAGCGATGATGAAACCATCATGTTGTATTACTATCTCAGGAGGAGGAGAAGAATAGTAAGAATGTTTTGGGTACACCCATACCTTGAAAACAATTTTCAGAACCGTTTGTTACGACATTTCCAACTTCTATCGACGCCTGTTTCTGTTTCATTTTTCTTCGAATAGCCGGGAAGGTGATAATTGTACAAAATAGGATGTTTTTCAACCTCCCCCACCATCGCTGATCAGTTTTTTTCCAGTTGCTCCGTGTGCATTGGGCCTTATTCTCCAAGAACAATGTACGGATGTTGTAACAAAAGACGGATGTTGTAACAAAAAAACGTGTCAGAGGAGCAAAACTCGTGAAGAACCCTCGTAGTAGAATCACAGTCGGTGCTGAGAATATGGAAAAATACTTCTGTATAACGGCGACGTAGACCAACATCCCGCTGTCAGGCAGAATGAACCATTCAACATAGACGATGATAGTTAAAATTTCCGTCCACCTGTCCAATGCGCGGTGGCGTAAGTGGTTGGTGTGTCGGATCACTGCGCGTGAGGTTCCAAGTTCGAATCCCAGGAAACACCAACAAGTTTTTTCACGGTTCCACCTCTCGCGAACGTCTGATAAATATCCGAGAGTATTGTTGTCTCGAGAAAGCTTCTCTAAATAAATTGCCCTTCGGATACAAATACAAATATTTGGCGCAACCGCTTTTTAAAGTGCCAGGGCCTAGCTTCTCGCAACCACTCATGTTGTGTGCGTTATATTTTTCACACGAATGGAAGGGACCTACAGTTTAATGCCGACTCCGAACGGCGATTTGAGAAGCTTTTCGTGACAACAATACTCTCGGATGTTTGTCAGACGCTCGCGAGAGGTGGGACCGTGAAAAAAACTTTTTGGTGTTTTCTGGGATTCGAACTTGGAACCTCATGCGTAGTGATCCAACACACTAACCACTTACGCCACGGTGCCCACGGATACGGAACTTTCGGATACGTCCCTTCCATTCCACATGTGAAAAGTAAATATAACGCACACAACATGACTGGAAGCTAGGCCCTAGCACTTAAAGAGCTGTTGCGCCCCATATTTTTTTTTACCAAAGCGAAGTGAGTATAGAAATATTTAAGCTGAAATCAAACAAGGCTACTGGACCTGACGGCTTACCGACCGAACTTTTCAAGCCAGCTGGTGATGAATTGGTAGACATCATATACCTAAGATTTGGTCTGAGGAGTGTATACCTGATAAATGGAATGTCAGCATCGTTTGCCCGATCCAGAAAAAAGGAGATCCCCTCAACTACTCCAATTATAGATGCATCTGTCAACTCAACTTGGAGTGCGTAACTGGAGGCAACTAGCTAAAGCTAAGGCAAAATAACGCCCTATCTCTAACAACTAAGGAGAGTCTATACAGGTGGTAGAGATATTCTTCAACGCTTCGAAAGAAAAATTCTTCGTAAGATATTGGGTCCCGTTTGCTTTGACAGGTTTTGGAGGAGGAGATGCAATGACGAACTATGGTATACTGCCGTCCTAAGAAAATAGGGCGCAAACGCCAAAACTCCAAAATTGAGTTAGTGGCATATATGTAAACAGTGCTTTATTTTTGTGTGAAGCTTAAAAGTCATATTTCCAACTGCAAATGGCTCAAAATCACGAATGTAAATGGACATATCTCTCTATTCCTAAGTAAAAAAGGCAAACCAGAAACAGTAAAATGCGTTTATCTCAAAACTATTAAAATGGAGATGCGCCCTTTATTCTTACGACGGCAGTATAGGAGCTGTACAGCGACAAAAACTGCGTATTGGACGTATTTTTGAGATAGCTGGGACATGTATAGCGAATGGATACCAACGCTCCGGTCCACAGAGTCTTCAAATCTTATCAAGAGGGACGACGCATTAAAGGGCTTTCTCGTCGTAGGTGAAGTGCACAAGTTCAAGGGGACCTCAACCAACTTGGAGTGTGCAACTAGAGGCAATTAGCTAAAGACCGAGCTAAATGGAGAGACATGTTGGTTGAGGCTCAAGTTTCAGCCGAACTGTAGCGTCACCTTAGTAAGTAAATAAGGATTACGTCTGTGGAGTCATCGGGAAAATCGAAATTGTCAGACTAAGGCCGATTTTAGAAAAAATAATTTTCCTGAAAACGGCTCGAACGATTTTATTTAAATTTAATGGGTGATGATTGGTGTCATCATCATATGTTTTAATTGATGTTTTGTTCTTTGATATTTACGCACATCTACCGTAGAAAACTTAGCCAACATGGTCTAATATAGTAAATGAGTTCCTGCAACAGAAATCTTTGTTCCAGAAAAAGGTATGACTGTGATCTTGATTGGATTGATGTTTGGACACACTATTTTTTTTGTTACCTTCTGCTATAACAAAGTGCTTCTTCGAATTTGTTTCTAGCTACACAATCATCATCACCATCATCATCATCAATGCAACCAACACATTTTTAGGAATGAAAGCTACCCTTGCCCTTTTTAGGGATTATCAGAAATAAATATAAAGAAATTCTCCTCCTTAGGATAAAAATACATACAAAAAACGGTCTCCAAATGAAACAAATTATAGTAATTCCTTTGTCTCCCTTTAAAATCTCGAATCTATTTTAGCTGATGATGACTCATTATTCTGTAATTGTCAATTTGCTTAAGATGTACCTAATACTCATGGACTGCAACGAAAATAGATATCCTTGGGGATAGGCGAACAAGTCTTGGCACACATATAGAGTAATTGAGTAACAACTTCTTTGTAGCTTTCACTTAAAAATAAAAAAAAAAACTTGTAGGACCATTTTAAAAGGGGCGGACTCACTTTCCTGTGCTCCATGTATGGAATTTTAGGGAAAAACGTTGACGTGGAGACAAGTATCGCATAATATTCGTCAACTACGTGAGGATAAAGCAAAACAAAAAAAAAAAATAAAAAAATAAAGAAAAAATGTAAAAAGTTGTAGTACATGTAAAATGTCAAACGGGTGTCTTCCGGTGACAAGTTTGTGTCATAATGGGGGAGAAGTGATTTATACAAGGTTAGGTATTTATGTTGAATTTTTCACGGGCACCAGATAAGAAGTCGAGTAAATATACTCGTAGATACCTACATACTTGTGTACATTGGGGACGGTTGCTGTTTAAGGCTACATTCGCGCATTGCTACATGTTTAAATATTTTTTTTTTAATTTTAACTTGAGTACGTTTAAGGGTTTAACTTCCTCAATGACACCGCATGACGTAAGTTGGAAGAGATAGGTTAGGTTAGGCTAGTGGGCTGGTGAACGGACGGAAATCCTCTACACCACACTCAGGTCAGTACAGACCCATTGTGATACCCATGGGGGAAAAGAAGATAGAAAACAAAAATCCCTTCTTCGTGAAGAAAAAATAAATGTCTCTGTACGTAGCCTAGTAGAAGCATATAGTACTTACTGTGCCCGAGATACAAACTATCCAGAGGATTTGATGAAGTTTACGATGTCATTGATCGGTGTGTTCGACAATTCTTCTAAATTCTTAAAGAAGTATTATTCAAGATATCTACAAGATATCTATTTCTAAGGTGGTAGAGGCCTGAGCAGTTACGTTCGTCACACGTAACTTTTTCATGTGGTATCGCATAGCGTTTATTTTTTTTTTCTATCCTTCTGCATGAGTTTATTGGTTTTTGCATTGTCAAATGTAAGCCATAGTTTCCTCGTGATGATAGAGGCATCTAGAGAGGACCATCTGTTCTTGCCTTCGTTAGGGCTTTGTTCCCTGCCTCAAGTTTGAGTGTGCAAGGCGGGATGTACCCTGAGGGGTCGGATTTGTCCGAGTTTAGTGCTGAACCTCCTTTAGCCAGTTCGTCAGCTTTCTCATTCCCTGGTATGCCTTCATGTCCAGAACCTTGAGCTCTTCTGTACAACACTTAACAAGCTTCGATTTTACTTCTGTAGCAGATATTGTTTTTCTCGCTGCCTGGCTGTCGATGAAAAAGGTGATATCCTCACGTGATATTGCCCTCATCGTAGTCTTACTTTCTTACTTAGGTGGCACTACAGTTCGGGTGAACCTGGGCCTCAACCAACAAGCCTCTCCACTTAGCTCGGTCTTTAGTTAATTGCCTCCAGTTGCGCACTCCAAGTTGGTCGAGGTCCCCTTGAACTTGTGCGCGCCACCTACGGCGATGATTCCCTCTACTGCGTCGTCCCTCGGGATTAGATTCGAAGACTCTGCGGGCCGGAGCGTTGGTGTCCATTCGCTCTACATGTCCTAGCCATCTCAGACGTCCACGATGTCGCTGTACAGCTCGTATAGTTCGTGATTGAATCTTCTCCTCCGAAACCCGTCAACGCAAACGGGACCGAAAATCTTACGAAGAATTTTTCTCTCGAAGCGACCAAGGATATCTTCATCCT
Organism: Brachypalpus laphriformis; assembly: GCA_945910035.1. Taxonomy (NCBI): domain Eukaryota; kingdom Metazoa; phylum Arthropoda; class Insecta; order Diptera; family Syrphidae; genus Brachypalpus; species Brachypalpus laphriformis. The sequence goes on along the minus strand of OX246753.1, from coordinate 108,926,093 downwards.
CTTTTAATAAAGTCCATGTTTTAGCGCCGTAAAGCAGGACTGGGATGATCAGGGTCTTATACAGAGTCTCCTTAGTTGTTCGAGATATGGCTTTACTGTTTAATTGCCTTATAAGCGATTGGCAAGAGTTATTCTTCGCTTGATTTCTGCGCTGATCTTGTTTGTAGAATTTATAGCAGAGCCAAAGTAGGCAAAGTCCCTTACTACCTCAAAGTTATAGCCCACTGTGACGTTTTGTCCAATTCGTCGCCTCATCGTAGTCTCACGGGGCGCTATTGTCACTGCTAGGACCCCCGCCTGGAATACACTGCTCTGGTTCGGAAGCCTGACTGACAAGGAGATAACAAGCGTTTTAGAGAATATGCCTGCGCCGACACCCGTTTCAATTTTCGATCCATCGGTGTATACGGTTATGGTTGGGCGTTCTGCCACTTTTCCATTCTTCTCTGCTCGGGTAGGTTCTTGAAAATGGTCTTGTGAAGTCTAGGTGTGGCATTGTGTAGTCTGTTAGTATGACCCATCGTGTTTGGTCTCCAGCTATCTGTTTGGCTTAAATTTACGGCACTAATAGCCCCGATGCTTGTATAAAGATGTCTAGCAGAAGCAGGTTGAGGATGGCTTCGAGTTCTGCTGTAGGTGTGGTTCACATTGCACTGGTCCAATGCACGCTAGTCTTTGTACTTTTGTGATGGCAATTAGGTTGTTAGTTTTGCGGAGGCACTTAGGATGAAGGATGAAGGAGACAAAACGGAGACCAAATGGAGACTATCGTCAATATTCAGACTCTGCGCGCCACAGACAATCAGCACCATTTTTTTTTTTTGGTTGCGCCTGGAGCTGCAGGAATCTTCAAAAGATACCAATGGTCCGTACCATTGGTTATGCCCGATTCATATATCTGACAATGCCATCAGTGCTAGTCAGTATATGCCTACGGGCTAAACCTCACCTCTCAGAGAGGCACTATGAGAACCGGCTGCGCATACTCATAGTAGTAGGAAATTTGTCCCTCTCATTTTTTCATTTTTGTAATAACTACGACTAAGTTGCCTTAACAAGTAGTTTACGCTTCTGTAGTGTTAATCGCGTTAGGTAGGTAGCTTTCCAGTGAAGGCACCTACTAATACCGTCATTACATGTGGTTTTTCCTTACGGCGCTGGGTCGAAAGGTCTTGTTCTTTGTAGTCGGCGCTCAAGATTTGTCACGTCCATAGTACGGATTATTTCATTATTGCAGTGAATATGAAGACGGGTACGAAGTTTGCGAGCAAAGTTTGTTACTTCGTCCCTCACGGTAGCAATTCCTAAATCTCTGTGACTATCACTATTTCTTATATACCAAGGAGCATTCACGATTGCTCTTAGTATTTTGTTTTGAAATGCTTGCAGTAGAGCCCTATTGCTTGGTTTGGTACAACCCCAAAGTTGTATACCATATGTCCAAGACGGTTTTAGGACTTGCTTATACAGGAGCAGTTTGTTGTATACGCTTAACTTCGAGTATCTTCCGAGTAGCCAATACATTTCTCTAAATCTGATTTCGAGCTCTTCGCGCTTCTTTTTAACTTATGGTTTCCACTTAAGTTTTGCGTGTAGGGTCATTCCTAGATATTTTGCCTCGTTTGCGTACGGTATTTGCACCGAGTTAATGGATATAGGTAAGTTGTTTATCTTTCTTAACGTAAAATTGACATGCGTTGATTTTGTCTCATTGAGGACTATTCGCCAGGTTTTTGTCCATTCTCATACTTTGTTCAATCCACAAGAAAGGAGACCCCCTCAACTGCGCCAATTATAGAGGCATCAGTCTCCTCAACATCGCATACAAGATCTTTTCTGCGATATTGTGTCAACGCCTGAAACCTTTTATCAGCAGCCTGATTGGACCCTATCAGTCCGGTTTCAGGCCAGGAAAGTCCACCATCGATCAAATCTTCACACTTCGGTAGATCCTGGAGAAAACCCGAGAATTCCAAATCGATACTCACCACCTCTTTATCGATTTTAAGGCCGCCTATGACAGCATATATAGAGAAGAGCTTTATAGAGCCATGTCTAGTTTTGACATCCCTGCCAAACTTGTCCGTCTGCTCGCTGCTCCACCAAGGTAGGTAATGACCTCACCGAGACCTTTGATGTCAAAAAAGGTTTTAGACAAGGTGACGCGCTGTCATGTGACTTCTTTAACATTGTACTTGAACGGATTGTGCCAAGCCAACACCGGAGGCACAATCTATTACAAGTTTGTACAACTGCTTGCATACGCCGACGGTATAGATATTATCGGAAGAACTCAGCGGGCTGTCAGCGGTGCGTTTGCAAGCATTGAGGCGGAAGCGGCCAAAATGGGTTTAGCGATAAACGAGGGCAAAACCAGGTGTATGCTGTCAACAAGAAGGGAAAGCCAACACCGACGAATTGGACAAAACGTCACAGTGGGCAGCTATAACTTCGAGGTAGTAAGGGACCTTGTCTACCTTGTCTCTGCTATAAACTCTGAGAACAACTTCAGCGCAGAAATCAAGCGAAATATAACTCTTGCCAATCGCTGTTTTTTGGCTTATAAGGCAATTCAACAGTAAAGCCCTATCTCGAACTACTAAGGAGACTCTGTTTAAGTCCCTGATCATCCCAGTCCTGCTTTACGGCGCTGAAACATGGACTTTATTAAAAGAGGATGAAGATATCCTTGGTCGCTTCGAGAGAAAAATGCTTCGTAAGATTTTCGGTCCCGTTTGCGTTGTCGGGTTTTGGAGGAGAAGATTCAATCACGAACTATACGAGCTGTACAGCGACATCGTGGACGTCTGAGATGGCTAGGACATGTAGAGCGAATGGACACCAACGCTCCGGCCCGCAGAGTCTTCGAATCTAATCCCGAGGGACGACGCAGTAGAGGGAATCATCGCCGTAGGTGGCGCGCACAAGTTCAAGGGGACCTCGACCAACTTGGAGTGCGCAACTGGAGGCAATTAGCTAAAGACCGAGCTAAATGGAGAGGCTTGTTGGTTGAGGCCCAGGTTCACCCCGAACTGTAGCGCCACCTAAATAAGTATACTTTGTTCAAAGCTCGTTGGAGTTTTCCCGTTGATGATTCGACTGACTCATCCGTTGCGAGGATAGCCGTGTCGTTTACGAACGTTGCTAAACGGTCCCTTCATCTTATGGTATATCTCTTGTGTAGAGCAGGAACAGGATTGGACCGAGAACACTTCCTTGTAGAACACCGGCTTAGATTTCTTTGAAATCCGAATATTCACTCCCGTGTTTAACACGGAAAGGTCTGTTTTCAAGATAAGATTTCAATATTCTGTACAACTTTTCCGGTAAGATTACCCTTAGCTTATACCTAAGGCCTTCGTGCCATACTTTGTCGAAGGCTTGCGATACGTCGAGAAAAGCGCTAGAGCATATTTTTCTGAAGAAGCTGTGTTTGTTATAGCTGGAATGGTCCTCATCGACATTCTCGCAGTTGAAATGCTAAGGATGTATTACAGAAAAGCATTTAGCCAGCATGAAACCACTGGTATCAAGGTGACAAACATTTTAGAAAGGGCAGCGTCAGCAGCTATGTTGCAAGCTCGTTGGGCTAATACAACAAAAGGCAGATATACGTGCAAACTGATACCGATAATCCAAGACTGGATAAGTGGAAAGCATGGAGACTGCAGCTACCATCTTACGCAGTTCCTGCCTGGTCACGGCGGTTACCGCAAGTATCGCCACCGATTTGGACGCGACAGATCTTTTGTAACAACTCTTCAAAAAGAGCTGCGGGGAATAGAAAGCTAAGAAGAGCAACAGAAGTAGCGGAAGCATCAGAAGCATAGGATGAACTGCTAACCAGCCCCGCCAAGTTATACCCAACTGCAGTTCCGCGGGCAGAGTCGTAGAAGTGTGCAGGGTGTGGATTAGTACGCAGGCGCATTCCTGGCATCGATTATTCGGGCTTGCGAATCGTGCATGTAAGTAGCACCTACCTCTGTGAAGGCACATAAAAAAAAACTAAATACCATTGTACAAACCTTCCACAACATTTTTCTAAAAGCACTCTTTTGACAGAAAGGACAGCTCTTTTGCTCAATGATAAACAGAAAAAGGCCATTAGAACTCGCTCTCTTATTATAATTTTGATTAACTTTGTCTCGCACAAAATGTTAGATACTATCACATGTTTTGGGAAACAAACTGTTCTTGTTCATCTAGACTGTGTGATTGTGCTAATCACAGCAGATTGCGCACTCGATTATTTATCTACATAACCGAATATTTATCTAAAGGTTAATTAGCCTTATCATGCAGGAACCTTTAATGTATTTGATACGTGATGTTCGTCTGGTTTCATCGGTGTAATGTGTTCTGATTCAAAGATTACGAGTGACCGAAAGAACAGTGCAAAATGAAAAATCTTATTAGTGGCCTTTGTTGTGAACTGAATTTCGCCCTGATTTAGTGGCTAAGCTCGTCAGTAGACTGCCACCAAATCTTGTGTAGACGCACTGTTTTACTCAATGAAATGATCTGAGCAGCTGTGAATTAAAACTTCCACGCATCTTTGCTTGCGGACCGCAGTGGAACCGTAGTCGTATGGCCAGGAACTGTGCAACAATTATCCCTAAGGGTAAATGAAAAATGACGAAAAAGGCGTGGACCTTTAGCAGAAGATGCCTCGTATATTAACACTTTGCTGTTGATAACATGTCCAAATACAGCTTTCATTCATCATTCGTTTCACTTCATTTTCAATTTCCAAGAAAGATCCTACGACTGTAATCCCGATAATGTCGATACCAATTAACCATAAACCAAACTGCCATCGGTGCATTTTGCCGGCTCTGAAATCAGTCTTTTGTTAAACTAGACTTTGTCCAATGGCCGAAACTGCCGCATGAGGGATCATTGTGTCAAGGGTACTTAAATTTTAGGTTACTCACAACCTCCTTTGTGAATGTGAGTAAGTCCTTGATAGAGGAGTCCCTCTACTCTGCGAGATTGAGTAACTCGCTATTTATGATACGTCATCTCAAATAGCATAGAACATGCAGGACATTCACAACGAATGTGTTCAGAGGTTTTCTCCTCCTCCTTATAGAGGCGGCACTCTTTCTCGGGAGACAGATTCAGCTAGTTAAGGGGGTATCTTAGCCCGCAGTGGTCAGTGAGGAAGTCCAGCATCGTTACCGTAATACAACTCTTATCAAGTATAAGTATTTCCTTGTAGGAACCAGGATTATCTTAGTCCTGGAACAGTATCCCAATCACAAACACAAACTTCGTTAAGTGTTTCCATTTATTAATCGCTGTTAATGCCTCTACTCAGTTGATACCGCAAAAGAGTTCTTGACTTACGAATTTGAAAGTTAGTACCAGCGTTTATTTATACGACTCAAAATCGTAACAATGTGCTTCTTCCCCCATTTGTCCTTATCCTCATCCGAAGTAATAGTGGAATTCTCTAAGCCCCTAACTGAATGTTGTCTTGAATGAGGGCGACAGTTTCTTGGTGATTCTACAAACGGTGCGGCTGCTACACCTACTCGTATCCAACGCGTGGATGTACATGCGTATTTTCGTTTGTCACTCGCTACCACAATACTTGCGAAGAAGGGTCGAGGGTACTCGTATCTATATCCTCTTGGACAGCCAGGCAGCACTTATGGCTCTGAAATCGTACACGGTAAAATCAAAACTTGTATGGGACTGTCTAAACCTACTCGAAGATCTCGCATCGAAAAACACCGTCACTGTGGCCTGGATACTAGGACACGAAGGCTTCGAGGGCAACGAACGGTCAGACTGCTTAGCGAGAAGAGGCGCTAGTCGCCCGCTAGTCGGTCCTGAACCCTATTTTGGAGTCACGCGGAGTAGCGCAAACATCAAAATAAAGAAATGGGAGGATGATCATCATGCCGAGTACTGGGCTAAACTCAAGGGGCTAAGACAGGCAAAGAAGTTCATAAATCTCAACCGTTGTAAGGCTAAAAAGCTACTCGAGCTTAGGAAAGCAGACTTAAGAGCCTTAACATGCTACTTGACTGGTCATTGCCTACTCAGGTACCATCTACAAAGGATAGGAGTAGCAGATACAGACGAATGCCGGCTATGTGGAGATCAAAAAGAGACGGCAGAACATATTCTTTGTGAATGTCCCATGGCCGCAACAAAAAGACTTCTCCATCTCGGGAGGGCTTCATTGAGTCCCTCTGACTTCTGGAACATTGAGCCTGGTGCTTTGTTGAGGTTTATCAAGAGCCTTAACCAAGTTCTCAGCTAAACACCGGGCTGGCACAATAGATCTCATAGGTCGCAGTGCGCACAAGGCCCTAGTATAGTATAGTACCACAATACTTCTCTCATTTGCTCATAACCGGCATTGGTTGTTTTGACAGAATATGAGTGGACATAATCCATGAGGAATGCTAAGAATCAATCATGGATAATCTACTGTCAATCCATTAAGACCCTCAAAGACCTTGCAAAATTCAGTAAAATAAGGACCCTGTAATGCCCAGTAAAATGCTATCCAAAAAACAATCCAAGCCGTATTTTCTGAGAAAGCTGAATGTTGGATGCAAGGATAGGTCAATACAGTCGGCGAGTTCGCAGCGCATACAACCCAGCACTTGGGAAACTATTAAATCTATTATCTCTGAGGAACGAATTTTCTAAGCAAGAAACAGCTTCACTCCTTTCAAATATCCGGGCTTGGTCGGCATTGTTCTTATTGTGCTGCAAAAGTTCCACGATATAGCAATCACATGGCTTATGCCAACTGTTAGGAGCTGCTGGTAACTCCGAAAGGTTTGCCGTCGAATCAGATTAGATATAAGTCGCAAAAGTCATGTTCAAGCAGCTATCAGGGTCAATTACACGGTTACCATATCCTTTTTTTATATCCTCAAAACTGGTACAGTAGTGCTGAAGTAAGCTACAATAGTCTGTCTAGACGGTTAGTTCAAGATAAATCTGCTTTGGGTTTCAGCTCATTCTGACATTGAGGCAAAGAAGCGCGCTGACGAACTGAACAGGTGAGGCTCAGCTCTTAATTTGCGGGAAGAAGTCATATTTCGCTTCGAGCTGCTAAAGGAAAAACATGCTCACACTATCTATTGAGAACCAATCTCACTTGGATTAAGCTGGCTAGTTGCACCATGTCAAGAAATATATGTGATCTCCTAAACAGAACACGTGTAGATATTGCAAGAATAGTGGCGATTGGCATTTCATTGAATACACACTGCCATAGTTACTAGAATGCGACTAAGAAGAAACCCTAATCCAATTCTTTGGAGCAATCCAACACTAGCTAGCGCCAGGAAACTTGTACTCCAGGCAACCCATTCTTTGATTCAACAATATTGTTACGCACGGGTGAATTCACTCCGGGAGTCCCACGCTGATCATCGGTGACCTTGGTGAGTCGATCTGTCATTCCTCCTAATACCCGTCTCTTCTCCGGTAACATAAGCCTACAGGCTTTATGCAGCAATTCAGCTCAAAGTTCTTATTGTTGGCGTACGTAAATTACACTTGGTCGACTTAAGCGTTGTTTTAAATTGCTAGTGGTTGATTTTTCCTTTCCCGCTGGCTGCCACGACATCCTACGTGTTCTCCTCTTATCAAATGGTAGTTGGCGGCCACAGAATTTCGTTGATCTGTGAGAGTGATGTCAACGCAAGAGATCTTATTATTCCTCCCCAAACAAAAGCAATGATTTCGACTGCTGTTTCCATCGATAACCTTCCAGAAGGCGTCGTCTCTCCAATAGGACATCAGCTGCCAAAAGGACTTCTAATCGGTAAGTCTATTAGCAAAATCTGTGTTGGAGTTGTGTTTGTCCGAGTCGCAAATGTAGTGGGTCATTCTGTGGTCTTACCTGGCGACACCTTCGTGTTTGTTTAAATTTGGCCTCGTCTAACGATACAACTTTGCTGAAATATCTGTCAGAACTCCTTGTACGGTCGCTAGAATTTCGAGCCGATGCAACAGCTAGCGGTTAAATACTTTTTGTGGGAATTCAGAAACATCTTTTTAATGGGCCGAGATGATTTGGGAAGAACAAAAGTCATTCAACACCGAATCGACATAGGGTCAGCTAAACCAATCAACCAACCACCGCTTCGACTTCCCTTTGCTAAACAGGAGGAAGCCAGAAAAATCACTGATGACATGATACGACAAGGTATCATCGAGGCAAGTTCCAGCCCATGGGTATCGCCCATCATGATGATGAAAAAGAAAGACGGGTCAACGAGGTTCTGCGTTGATTATCGCCATCTGAACTCAGCTACGATCAAGAACTCATTTCCTTTGCCCAGAGTAAACGACACTCTGGACTCGGTCTCAGGCTCAGTGTAGTACATCACCCTTGATTGTAAATCAGGATACTAGCAGGTAGAAGTTCATACCTGCCTTTGTAACTAGAGACGGACTGTGGCAGTTTATAGTGATGAGCTTTGGTTTACCGAATGCGTCCACCATCTTCGAGCGCCTGATGTCTAATGTGCTAAGGCGACTACCATTCGAATTTTGCCTTCCTTATTTGGATGACATCCTCGTTCATGGGAAGACTTTCGAACAAATACTTCGAAGTCAAGTTCTTGGGTCATGTGTAGAGCAGTAAAGCCGTTTCTCCAGACCATGCTAAAATTGAACTAGTTCGTAGCTGGCCAACTCCGGCGAATTTGACAGATCTACGTAGCTTTGTGTGGTTCCACAATCTCCAAAGGAGAGTTCGAGTCGGCTTAATACTACGGGATTGGGATGGGCAAGACCGGGTCATGGAAATCATAAACAATGTAACTATTAAGATCCAGAAGACGCCGATGCACATTGATGGGGTCACCAGCTACCGAGGCAACAACTTTAATTTCTAGCCTTCCGAGAAAAAGCTTTCGGCCGAAGAAGCTTCCGTTTAAGAAGGGGGGGAGTCTTACGTACAGGGTGAATGCGCTTCGGAAGTCCCAGCTGAAGTTTGGCAGAAGATAATTACCTTGCACTTAAACAGATGTCGTGACTATTCTATTCTATTCTATTCAGTCACTAGCTATTTCTTTCGTCATCCTTTCATTGAGCACCCTAAAATCCGCGAATGCGCAACAAAACCAAGTCGTCTGAGATGTTGTATCAATAGGGTTCTGATGGTCCATCAGTTCTACCTACGTGTGAATACGGTTGGAGAAAATAAGAACATATCTCGAACGAATTGCGGTAGAATAAACAAAACGGAATAAAGCTACTGGTAAACATTTAAATTACCGATTCCCTCCTATGTAGTCTCCTACTATTCTTTTCCCAACTCCTAACATTAATTCTACGCTAAAAGCTATTCCATCCCAAAACATCCACAAATTAGCTTACAAATTCCCTGATTTAGGATCTTGAAAAACGGAAATGTGTCTGCGTGCCTCTACGGAATTTCCTCTTAAAGACAACAAACACTTCACTTTATTACCGCTGTCCAAAAATACTCATCGATTGAGTACTTCTCCACCAGATAAACGATATCACGACGACAAAAGTCATTTGGGAAATTCATTACCACTGCGATTTATTTTTATCTCACACATGTTCAGTCCCGCGCTTAAGTATCTACTTATGTGTAGCAGCGGCGTGGCGTAGGAGAGCGTGTGCCACAGATTGCACAGCACATCCATAAGGTTCAAGAACCGTTCTCACGTGTGCTGGGACAACAAATCCCCAGCGAGAATATGTCCAAGCGCCAAAAGTGTTAAAATTTCTGTCACATTTGACATTAAAACATTACTTGCTGTCGGCCGGTCGATCCCACGTCTTATTTACAATTCCAGTCAACAACAAATAGCTGGCTTGTCTGCCGTATGTAAGCATTTAAAAAACAAGACTCTATTCAGTTCGCGTGTGTAGCTAGGCCGAGTACCCGTCCGCCCACCTGCACACTGGTGACTTACGGATTTGTGGCTGGAGACATGCATGGAACAGTCATAGACAACTAAGTACGGGCATTGGCAACGACTGGGAGCAATGTTCGAGTAGCAGTTACTATGGTTGTAGGACATTGTGCAGGCGGTCCCGCGCGGCCCGATTGTAACGTTTCCATGTTTTTTTTGCGGTCCGTGGCTGTGCATTTATCGATGACGCCTAATTGATTGGCATTCTATGCAAATGCACATGCAGACAATTATTATTGAGAAGAAAAGGGATCCTGGCAGCACGATTGTTTTAGTGAGTCGTACATGTATATGGAGTGTCATTCCGATGAAATGGTCTAATACGAATTTCCTAGTATTGGAGCTGGTTAAAATTCCATGGGGGTAACCAATGTGTGGTGGCGATATTCTAAGGCATCCAGGAAGTCTATTCTATTTGTGGTTATTGCTGTTGTTTGGGTCGACTCCGATAAGGAGAAAAACAAGCGTTTGTGTACACGAAAGGAACAAGTGTTATAAAAAGGTGCGATGGACTCCATGTGAAGCGGTGGATAAATAAGTGATTTGGCCTAGCTACACAGAAGGGGAAGTAACTTTGTATGCAATTTTGTTTCCGCAATTTGTGACCGCATTTTGCATTCGCAAATAATTGGAATAGGTAACAAGATCATAGCCTATGATTTTACGTATGTCCTTTTGGTTGCCATTCGATTACATTGGTCACTCTTGGTTATGGTCGGATACTGTTTGGTGCCCTTGCTGCTATTCTCTTGGCTTTGTATTTGTTCTGGCCTTCATTTGCTAAAATGTCAATCGGTATCATAGTGGCTACAGCAGACTTCGCATCATATGACAGTGTCCGAAAGGCACTGATTGCGTTGGTCCTGTAAGCCGCATCCATCTTCTATTTATAGATTTTACCTTGGCGAACATTTGGGACCCATAGATGATTATTAATGCTGCTATTATTGACAGAAGCAATCTTCTTTGATAATTTGACCCGCCAGCATGCTTGAATGGAGATGTTGCCTTGGGCACCTAACCAGCTGCATGCCGTAGATATTGGTGGCATTTTATCCTTGCATCTATGATGACGTCCAAGTACTCTATCTTTGGTTTGGAGACTACGTAGCAGTGACATGTTGTGATGCTCACTGCTCTCTTCCTGCTGACCAGTATATTTTTTTTTTTGTGGGGATAGGAAACGCTCGACTCAGACGCAACTGGTCCATTGTACTACTGATCAGTACAACTTCGGTTTTTGTTTTCGTTTTTGCTCTGCTACTTCCAGTCCCATGTACGGCAGCCATTCCCGTAAAGCTTAGAGCACTACTCTGTTTTCTAAAATAGTCCACCAATTGTTTGTAGACACATTTCGACACCGTGTTTGCATAGTGTGCTCGTAGGATAAATGTAACGTTTGCTCGGTTGCAGGCAATCTTCATATCTGCAGGGATCGAGTATTATGGAGCATTTGGATCGGCTTTGCTTCATAACCCTAAAAAACCTAACTTAACACCTATCACAATACCCAGAAATACGTCAATAATATTTCGACTTACTTCTTAATTTCATTTCATTTCATTTATGAAATTTAAGTTTTTAGATAAGGTTTTCTGCGAAGCCAGAAGGGCTTATCTGTAGAAGGCTGATTTTCTGTGTAATTCTAATGCGAACTTAATTAAGTATAACAATACTAAGACGTAGTACACCTGTCTTTAAATCTGCGACGGTGAATTGTTCTTGAGGTATACAACTCCAAAAAGCGCCTTCTTGAGATCTGACCGTAGCTTATCAATATGTTTGTTCAAAATAAAGTACCGATGATAACGCCCAGGCACTTGTAACCGTCAACAATTTCGATCTGTTCATCTGGAAGTGCTCCAGTACAAATGTTGTTCTTTAGCTGGATAGTTTGTTGGGTTACCTTATGGTGTGATCCTCGTACGTGCATCATCTTCGTTTTTGATGGATTTATTATTAGATCGTTGTCGTGGCGCCAATTGATAGCTTTGCTGAATTCTTCTTGCATAATATTTGTTGCTACATCGAGATATCTATGATGGACGACTATTGCCGTGTCGACGCGTAGGCATACGGTGTACTATTTTCGAATACGCGAAGCAGCTCATTGTGGACATATAGTATGTTGAATCGGGCCGGGCTTTGAATCTTGTGGAACTCCATACTTGATTTGGTGCATCATTGCTGTACACGTCTTTGATCTTCACACGAAAATACCTATTAAGCCAGTTCGACAAAGTCCCTCGAATTCCTAGTCTGTTAGGCGATTCTATCATTTTCTTGGGGTTAACGTATCAAAAGCTAAAATCAATGGAAAGTACGAGAACGTGATGGCTTCTATTTAGACTTTCGTTTACGGTATTAGTAAATTCTGATAGAAGTCTGCCAGTGCTTTTGTTCTTTTGAAATCTGTATTGTTATTTGTGAACAATTTTGTGCTTATCAATGAAGCTAAGCAGCATTTTCTGGTTTTCCAAACATTTATCAATTACCGGTAAAATGGATATTGGCATGTAGTTGCCTAATTGCGCTTTTGCTCCACTTTTATGAATGGGACGTATCACAGCTGTCTCCAGAATTTGGGGACCTGCATTGCGATTGATCGGGAAACTACTGACTGTTAAAAATTTGGCTTGGGCCAGTAGCGCAACAATCAAGTTCGTGATGAAGTGCTTGCTTTACCTCCTAGTGATGGTCCCCGGGCAACTATACGTATAAACCCTTATACGTGTAGGCTAAAATTGCAAGAACGGGTTGTCTAGGGCCTTGATTCTAGACTAGGTAACGTGGGCCAGCAACCTGCGTTACTGAAACCAGCTCGCTACAGAAACCGACTCAGTATCTTGGGAGTATTGTCTCGACCGATGGTGGAACCGAACTGGATATAGCCAACAGGATCGCCAAAGCAAAGTCCGCGTTCGGTATGTTGTCCAAAATATGGCGAAGCAATGCAATCAGTTTGAACACCATGATAAGACTGTTCCACTCCAACGTTGAATCCGTGCTGTTATATGGATGCAGCACGTGGAGAGTGACCACTACTATCACCAGAAAGCTGCAAACGTTCTTTACTAGGTGCCTGCGCAATATCTTAAATATTTTCTGGCCCAATCGTATCTCTAACGAACACCTTTACGAGAGAACGGGTCAGGAACCAATAGGCACAACCATCCAACGACGGAAGTGGCAGTGGATTGGTCACATGTTCCGATGCTATGCAATGGAACCCTTTAACTCAGGATGGCAGAAGACCTGGCGGAATTTTAGCTTGCATTTATAATTTCCTGAGGTTTATAATTTTTGCAATGACGGGGACAAATACGCATACGAGAGTGTGTGTCCTTAAATCCATCGCCCTAACTCCGTCAGCTCCCGGTGATTTATTGGAGTTCATCATCCTAAGGATATTTACTACTTTGGCCGCACTGCTTTCTTCTACGAAGATTGGTCAGAAACAATAACGTCGCAACCATGGATAAAGTGTAAAGTTTACACTCACAAAAATGTTTAGTATACTCATTTGATAGAGATGTGATGCATTTATCTATAGGGAAATTATGGATTATGACCTCATCCAGGCTAAGTTTTTCTCGACCCATGATTTCATTTATCAGCTTCCACGTTTTCCTAGGATCCTGTCTCGCTTGTACACATTTATTTTTGTAAAATGTTGCTTTTTGTAGGTTTATTTCATTATTCGCTTTATTCCGGTAGCACTTGTATTCTTGTTCGTAGGTCTGGTTTAGTCTATTGTTTTTCTATCTCTTGTATGGTTTATCCCGTTTACGACATTTGGCAATAATATTGGAAGACATCCATGGATTCTGCTTCCGTTTAGTGCATACACTTCTCTGAATTGTTGACTTTCCATTAATTTCGAGCATTTCGTCGGCAAATTTTTGATACAAAGCTTCAACATATGTTTCTCATACCAGTTCGTCCCAATCCATTGTATGTATGAGGTCATCCATCAAATGTTTACTACTATTCGATCAATTGTATTTTGCCACCTCTTTTTGAATCGTTTCATTTGTCCTATATAAAGTGGCATAGTGGTCTGAGATTTCACGCTCAATAAAGGCATACATACATATATAGAATTTTCTGTTATGCTAACCAGAATCTTCTTCTTCTTCTTCTTCTTCCTATTTCGGCGAGGTTATTATCCGAAAACAAGAGATCATAACTTTCCCACTTCACTGCATTTCTACTGATCCGCCTGTGTGGTTCGCCTATTCGACCTCAGAAAATATTGGCAGGCCTCCCGATTTTCGATCACTCGGTTACTGAGGCAAATGAAATGCCGATGTCGTCACATTTGTGTGATCCAGGCGTTTATAGGCCTGCCTCTCCTGCCTTGCGATGTCCTTGGAACGTTCATTGATATTGGTTTTTTTACCAGCGTTCAAATGATTTCTTCTTTGAACGTAGAAATACCAGCTGAGCCGGTGGCGCTCTATTTTTCGTACGATGGCTTCCTTGATGTGAAGGCTACCATTCCTGTTGTCATGCGAAGCATCTTCATCTCAGCTGCCGTTAATTTACTCTCATACTTTTTGTACATCGTCCAACATTATGAACTGTATATGAGCGCTGGCCGCACAACTGCCGTGTATAGCCTTCCTTTCAACTTACGGGGAATTTTTTGGTCACAGAAGATAACGGAGTTTTCTCGCCACTTCATCCACCCTACGCTTACGCGATGATGATTTATGTCGTCATCACAGGTTGCTTTCATAGATATTTGAATTTTTCGCACTTGGGAAGCACTGTTCGATTCAAATAAATGTCTGGAATAGGACTAAGTGGATCAGAAAACGGGCAGCACAACTATTCGTTCTTTTTTAAACTAATGTGATACGCATTTCCCTTCAAAACGTCCATCCACACATGAAGTGCTCGTTGCAGGGATGTAGGATTCTCACTTATGATGGCTCCATCGAAAGCAAAGAATAATTGATGTATCGTGGGGTTCGTCACTTTACCTTCAAGCAGTAGCAGATAGTCAAAGACTGCAATAAAGTGCAAATCACTTAAGACGTTTCCCTGGTGCACCCCGACTTTGATTGGGAACTTTTCGGTTACTCTAGCTTGACATCTTATCTTTGCTCCTTCGGACATGTCCATGATCATCTGTACAAAGGTTTCTGGAACCCCTCGATATCTTAGCGCCACCGATATCTGATATGGGTTGTCTGTCGAATGCCTTTTCAAAGTCAACCAATACAATATGCAAATCCTTTAAGGAATCACGATGTTTTTCCATTATGATCCTTATACTTTGGATTGCAACTGTGGTTGATTTACCCGCGACAAATCCGCACTGATATTTAGATAGCCGTACTATCTTTCGCAGTCGGGCACCTAATACCCAATCTTTATGGTGGTGTGACATCAGCTTGATCGAACGGTAGCTATCACAGTTTCGCGTATCTCCCTTCCCTTTATACACAGAGAGAAGGTAAATTTCCGTCTATTGATTGGGCATTGGATCACCTATCATAAATTTGGAGATAAGAATTCTGAGCCATCTGAACCCAATGTCTCCTATCTTTTTCCAGAACCCAGAGGACATCTCGTCTGGCCCAACGGGTTTTCGTTTTTTGGGGTATTTGACCGCCTTACTACCTTTTTCGACTGTAATGTCGGGTATTTCTTCACAGTTAGGGGTGGTTCTTTAAGGATATTATTCGTGATAGAATCATCGACACGGCTAATCGTAGGTGGTCAAACTTAGATGGTCACAGGGTGTCTAAGGGCTTGTGGCCTATGTTAAACCGCAAAAAATCTGGGGAGATGATTAAATTAGATAGATCAAGGCTAAGAACAGCGATAGGAATACTCCCTGGCCACTGTCTCCTAAGGAAGCATGCTATGAGACTAGGGTTATTTGACACGGATGTTTGTAGGTACTGCGATGACCTACATGCCTCAGAGGATATAACTCATATACTCTGTGAGTGCCAAGGAATTGCCAGGGCAAAGCTAAAGCACCTTGGTAGATACTTCTTCGATAACCTGGAAGAGGTGAGGTCCTGGAACCACAACAAGGATCTCTTCAAATTCTGTAGGGAGATTAATTGCTTGGGAGAATTGGCTTAGGTCTTCTGTCGTGAAGGTTCCCTAGGGATCGCGATGGGCCCACTTTGGTGCCTAGTGTTTTATGATAACCTCATAACTCTACCTAACCTAACCTATCTTAACCTAGAGGTGGCTCTTGGAAAGTATAGATGGGGAAACTGTTAATTCAAAAGGCTATTCACAATACTGCCGCCAGCTCTGTAGAATTTTGTCGTCATCCACAAGAAGCTGGCCATGAGCATTGTTAATGAACTTCGGCTAACGAATCTCCTGAGCATGATTGCGCTGTTGTTCATATTATTTCGTCGCAGCTCCTGGATAACCTGATTTGCATCAGCATCACGCCAAAGAAACATGATGGTGGAGGGATGAAGCTAAAGAAGTGATAAATAAGAAATGAAATAAATAAATAAATAAAAAAAAAAAAATGGTCAAAGTGTCCCTCCAAAAATAGAGACGAGAAAGGTTGCCTAGAAGTGCAATACCCGTACAGATGTTACAAGAAAACATCATAACGTGGTGTTCCCTTTGTTTAGATCCTCTCTTGTGTTTTTTCAATTACATTTGTCACGCCAACGGACGCCAACATTTCTACGTAATCTTTGAAATAATTGCTATTAGTTTTGCACATGTCGAGGTTCATATTACCCACTACGATGACATCTTTCCTTGTGCGGATATTTCCAATAATATTTCCCAGCTCTTTAATGAAACTTCGCGATTTACTCTTTCATATTTTATATTGTCTTTAATAAATATTGCAACGCCACCACCCCTGCGTTCATTTCGATTTAAAAATTCCGCATTGAAACCTTCTATGGTATACAAGCTATTTTCTTCTCGTTTAATGTTTATTTCAACTAATAAAATGATTTGTAGTAAATTTAATTAACTGCTAATGTTTGCGTAAAATGTACTACAATTTTTACGAAACGATCTTATATTTATACTTAGACAACAAAAATTCATTTTTTTTTATATCATTCATGTTTAAGTCGCTAAGCCCATGTATTACCCTACAATCTTACTAGTCCTTGTACCAAAGGGCGACAAGCAACCTGAGCAATCATCGTCGTACAGGCCGTTCTGCACTGGACAAAGTGCTCGAGAAAATTATACGGACAAAACTAGAGCAATACACGGAAAGGAACTCGGGATTTTGTAACCGACAGTTTGGATTCCAAAAGAAACGAAGCACCAACCATGCAATACAAGCTGTGAGCGATATAGCACGTGATTGCGGGAGAAAGATGGCTCGCAGGAGGAAAACAGTACTGTGCCGCGGTGACACTTGATGTCAAGAACGCGTTCAATTCAGCCGACTGGAGCTGTATACTAAAATCACTGAGTGACCTGCAGGTACCAAACCACCTACTGCGGATAATTGTGAGCTATTTCGAAGACAGAACCCTTTGCTATGACACAGAAGAGGTACCAAAGAGGTACAAAATCACGGGAGGAGCTCTACAAGGGTCGGTTCTTTGACCAATTCTATGGAACATGATGTACGATGGCATTCTAGGAGCACAAAGGCAAAACAGAGTAGACATCATCAGTTACGCCGACGATATCGCAATTGTAGTATTGGCCAAAAAATTAGAGGAAGTTGTGCAAAACTGCAATCAAACAATCGCAAACGTGAAGCTATGGCTACAGACATCAGGGTTAGAGCTAGCGGACCACAAAACCGAAGCCGTTCTCATAAGCAGCCGTAAAAAAGCGAAGCACCTCACCATACATGTCGGTGGGCAAACTATCGAATCAAAGCCGTACTTCAAGTCCCTGGAAGTGTTTCTGGACCACAGACTCAGCTTCAGGGACAACCTAATTTACGCAGGCGAGAAGGCCTCCCGTGCAGTAGCGGCACTATGCAGATTAATGCCAAATATTGGGGGACCAAGGTAGCTAATCAGAAATCTCTTAACAACCGCGAGTAGGTCAATACTCTTGTATGCGGCCCCAATATGGGCATCAGCAACGCATCGTAAGTCATACATTAGAACGATGAACTCGGCGCATAGAATCGCATCTTTAATTATATGCTGCGCCTTTGGAACTGTATCAGCGGATGCGATAAGCGTAATATCAGGCCGAATGCCTATCGATCTAGACGCGAAGAAGACTGCTGCCCTACGTGAAAACGAGCACGATGACGGAACAACAGCTATAGAAGCTATAAAAGCAGAATGGCAACATAGGTGGAACATCACAACCAAAGGGCGATGGACATACAAATTGATCCCCGAAGTTGATGAATGGATTAGTAGAAAGCACAGGGAGGTAAACTGCTACCTAACACAATTTCTATCGAGGCACAGATGCTTCCGGGAGTATCTCTACAAGTACAAGCACGTGGGTGACCCATTCTGCCAGCACTGTGAAGGAAAAGTGCAGAATGCAGAGCATGTACTGATGGAATACCAAAATTAGAAAGAGCAATTGGCGGGCAAGTGATCCCAAGAAGCCTGACCTCATTTATGTTGGCCAGGAGCGAAGGCTGGGAGACTGCTAATGAAGCAATTACAGGTATGATGCAGCAACTGCGTGAAACGCGTGAAACGAAGATCCTGCCTCTGGCAGCTAAAAAGAAATGACGAAATGTCAAACGTGCCCTTACGAAGGAATGCCTTGACTGGCGGTGCCGCAGGGGAACAACAGGACAGAGAAACCGAAGGGGTGTTTTAGCACGTAACCATGCAGGAGCATGGAGTCGGGCATAACTCGTAGCACGGGCTACAAGTACAAGGATTTTTACCCCTACCTGTACATAAAAAAAAATCATCTGTAATTCTCTTATACTAATGCATACATTTATATACGGGTAATTTTACACACGTCATTAACAGTGCTTATTAAAATTGTTTGACTGTTTTCATGCATTCTCCCACACATAGCTCCAGCCTTTTTGTTTTGCTAACTTAATGTTCCTATACTCGTACGCTCCTTTCTTTAAAAATCCATTTTCGAATGCATTATCAATTTTTTGGATAGACAATCTAACTCATACATTTCGTCCCCTTTTAACACGCTTTAGCATATGTTTCTTAGGACACAGTTATCATCGTTCATTTAATAGAGGGGTGTGGTAGGAAGTCTAACTGAGGGTGTCTTTAAGAGCAAAGCCCGACAAGGGTACATTCAGGCGCGATATTCCATAAGAACTAAATGTGGCCAACCCATTTGTATTTTTTTGGTTTCAAAACAGATGTCATTTCACTTTTCCTATCCAAAAAAGCCAGCCGATGAATGGTATTTTTTCGGCAATGTCTTGGGAATTGCCGGTCGTATTATGACTCCTTCGATACATTAATTCTAAATCAAACAAATGAAGTCATGATGTCATTAATTAAAACCAACTGCGGAATAAAATCTCAATCGTTCGTAACACAAAAAAAGAAAACATCTTTCATAGTTTGTTCCCATATTCGAATTCTAATTGAACTACAACGCTAATGATTAATTAAATTGAATATTCTTCCTCTTCGGTAGAAATCATATTGAACTGGCGGCATATGAAAACAATTTAAACACGAACCCATACACCCACACCACATCCTCTTATAATTCACAGATAATCTTCCATCTGCCCTGAGTATGAGCACTTCACTGAGTACGTTCTCTGGAAATTACTATTTTTTTTTTTTTGCTTTAATGAAAACCAAAGTAAAAACTAAGGCAATCGCTTATCAGTGTATTTTTCGCATTATACTTGAACTAAATAGACCGAAACTGACATCAGCGCCAAATGAATAGGCCCAGAGCTGCTCATAGATACTATTCGCAGCGCACAGCAATGCATTGATGTCATTTGCACAGACAGTCGGTACTCTATTTTGTATCATTTGCCGGTAACATTTGACCGCAGCAGATACGATACTATTCGTATCTGCGTATCTGCTGGCGTTGATCGTGCTAAATCCGAGCACAAATTGTACACCTAAACAATTTCAATCAGCGCTACTTAGGTTCAATCTAAAAACTGAGTCGAATCCATTTGAAAGCCAAAAATAAAACAACAAATTGTGAGATACAAATGTGATATGGGAACACATGGTGGTGTACTGCCACTGATTCGGAACCATTAGAGTGGATAATTTATACTCTTTTTGGATCCATTGTTAGTCAGGGAATTATAAGTAATGCGTGTCGTATTGTTCACTTTGTTCTGTAGTGGCAAATGTTACCATCGGATTATGAATATGTTTGGAGAGTCTGCGGTAGGGTTTCTACCTATAGATACGTCAGTGAGGTGTCGAACTGTTTTTTTTTTTATGGTTTCCTGTTTTTGACATTGGGAGTCTATAGATGGAATACAACTGAGGAATTGTAGCGAAAGCCGATTAAGTGGATTTCTTCTTTGGGAATGATGAGTTTGATGGGCGCAGTCGGTAGTACGATTTGAATATTAAATGGGGTGGATAAGCTTATCTTTATCTTTTTATCTTGGCTTTTCCCAAATGGGATTTCTTTGAACTGTATTGGTATGGAAAAAGGGTGATATTTGAGTTTTTTTTTTTTTTTTATAACCCAGTGATGTAAGAGTTTTACGATGAATGTTGTTTTGGTTTCGAAGGAACATCGGACGGGCTTTTGTGATTTGATTTTTGTTCTCTGGACTTTTACCATATATCTTTCGCGTTATGCAAATCTTACAAGACATAGTAATTTCTTGGTACAATGCGAAAAACCGTGGAGCACATCATCTACGAGAGACTCCTTGTGGTAGCAGAAAAGAAATATGCACTGTCTGAC
The DNA here is from genome assembly GCA_945910035.1 of Brachypalpus laphriformis. Lineage (NCBI taxonomy): Eukaryota > Metazoa > Arthropoda > Insecta > Diptera > Syrphidae > Brachypalpus > Brachypalpus laphriformis. The sequence goes on along the minus strand of OX246753.1, from coordinate 108,905,328 downwards.
CTTCAGTTCGGATTTAGGAAATCTCGCTCACCGGTAAACGTCATTAAGCAAGTAATTGACATTGCAGTCGTAGCGGTACAAGGCGGATGATGGCGTTTTAGAACTAAGAAATACTGCGCGGTAGTGACGTTGGACATAAAAATGCGCTCAACTTAGCAGACTGATCTTCTATAAGGAGAACATAAGTCAGAATGGGTACGTCATATTACCTGCGAAAAATAGTGGCAAACTATCTGACTAATAGAAAGCTGAAGTGTGAAACCGACGAGGGCTTGGAATACTATAACGTATCTGTGGTAGTTCCACAAGGTTCCGTACTCGGCCTCCTTCTGTGGAACATCATGTAAGACGGAGTTCTGCTAACCCTTTCGCAAGGAGTAAAACTGATTGGATACGTTGATGATATCGCTGTGGTTGCCGTTGGGAAATATACCTACGAGATAGGGACAGTCACAAATGAAGCAATATGCTGCATCAAAAATTGATTAGTGACAGCTGGTCTGAAACTGCTTGACCATAAAACGGAGGCCGTCCTTATAACCAATCGAAAAGTTCCAGAAGACGTCAACATTCAGGTTGCTATTATCAAAGCTACATATGAAGGCTCCAAATGTCACGTTCTGCACATGGGAAGGTTGTCTGAGGAATTTGAGATCCAAAGTGGGGTAAGACAAGGCTGTATCCTTTCACCAATATTATTCCTATTGGTGATTAGCGATGTGCTTCATGCAGCTTTGTCGACGGGAAACGGGGGAATTCGATGGACTCTTACATTTCAACTGAAACATCTTGACTACGCAGACGATGTATGCTTACTCTCCCACAGAATTATGGACCTCCACCAAATGACAGCAGATGTGAAGAGGGAGGCAGGTGTCGTCGGGCTGAAAATTAATACGGCAAAAACTAAAATTATTACCTTGGAACAAACTCATCGGCTCAAATATGCATTGCTGGACAACCGGTAGAGAGAGTAGAAGATTTCGAGTATCTTGGGAGTATTGTCTCGACCGATGGTGGAACCGAACTGGATATAGCCAACAGGATCATCAAAGCAAAGTCCGCGTTCTGGATGTTGTCCAAAATATGACGAAGCAATGCAATTAGTTTGAGCACCAAAATAAGACTGTTCCGCTCCAACGTTGAATCCGTGCTGCTATATGGTTGCAGCACGTGGAGAGTGACCACTACTATTACCAGAAAGCTACAAACGTTTGTTAATAGGTGCCTGCGCAATATCTTAAGGATTTTTTGGCCCAATCGTATCTCTAACGAATAACTTTACGAGAGAACAGGTCAGGAACCAATAGGCACAACCATCCAACGGCGGAAGTGGCAGTGGATTGGTCACACGTTCCGTAAGGGTGACAGTTCCATAGCGAACCATGCTATGCAATGGAACCCTCTAACTCAGGATGGCAGAAGACCTGGCGGTCCGAGGAGAATATGGGGCAGAACAGTCGAGAAGGAGGCACGGCAGTTAGGGAAAAGTTGGGGAGAACTCAGACACATTGCCAGAAACCGTACACGATGGCGCGTAGGCGTAGTAAAGGCCCTAGGGCCCACAAGGGGATACAGGACATAAGTAAAGTAAGTAAGTAAGGTTGCAACCAGCAGAATAAAGTCTGAGGACGCCATCAAATACATTGGTGTGATGCTAGACAACCGGCTGAATTTTAAGATCCATGTAGAATCTATGCATAAAAAAGCCCCGATAATCCAGACAGCGCTCTGAAGGATCCTCCCAAATATCGGGGGACCCGGTTACGCCAGGCGAATTCTATTCTCAAGAGAAGTCAGGTCGGTCCTCCTTGTGCGGTCCCGGTGCGGGTGAAGGCATTGACAACAAATGCGATACGAAATAAACTCACGTCGGTATGCAGACTTTGTGCTCAAAGAACCATAAGCGGATTTAGAATAGTCTCGGATGAAGCAGCATTTGTCATAGACGGAATGGTCCCCATCGACATTCTCGTAGATGAGATGCTGTGAATCTATATAAGAAGACTCCCCCATCCGCAAGATGCGGCTGCAGCGAGAGCAATAAAAGAAACAGAAAGATCAACATCACTTCCCAGCTGGCAGAATAGATGTGACTGTGCCACGAAAGGCAGATGGACCTACAAACTTATACCAAGAATCGATGTGTGGACAAGTCACGAACACGGAGACTGTAACCACCACTTTACACAGTTCTTATCCGGTAATATGAACGATATCGTAAGTACTTGTACAGAATTGGACACGATACCTCACCGCTTTGCTCTGAATGTTCAGAAGAAGAAGAAGAAACAATGGAACACGCAATATTCCACTGTAGATGATTCTCACATTGGAGAACAATATTACATAGCCCATCGTCCATAATCGATCACATGCTGCTATCAGAAGAGAGTTGGACATAGCGAATGTGCATATTGAGTTGCGAAAAATCGAGAAAATTCGCAAAGCAACAGGAGCAGAAGAATCAGCAACAGCTCATACAAGACGAATAGCATGATATGCTAACCAGCCCTGCGAAGTAATACCTAACGGCAGCCCCGAGGGGAGAGTTTTAGAAGTGTGCAGGGTGTGGATTAGTACGTAGGCGCATTCCTGGCATCGATTATTCGGGTTTGTGAATCGTGCATGTTAGTAGTCTTATAACCCCCAAAGGGCTGGTCAGAGTCCAATTCAGTTGTGCATTGGTCAAATTGACATCCTCACAGTTTCTCTCTGTCTCTGTGTGTCTGCATCCTTATAAAAATTAGCAAGCTTGAAAATCTGTCGAGGATAAGCTGTTGTATGATAAGGTCATAAGGTAGAAGTGGCTGCCAGCCTACACACATAGATCATAGATAGGTCCTTTGTGGTACCACATGAATCATGTTATCCTAACCTTCTCGTTAGAGCCATTTTGAAGTTCTGATAAAGCGTAAGCGGCTTCTAATATCTGTGTTTATCAGATCGTCTAAATCATTGCAGGAGAAAGCTCCTAAGTAAAGCTTCCTGGGAGAGAGCTGACAATATGCAAAGAAGGTGATGAATGGTTTCTTCCTATTCTTTGTCCATACAGCTTCTGGAAAAATCGTTTGAAAATATGTCAAGCCTTGTTGCATGCTTGCCTATCAGACAGTGCCCAGTGATGACACTAATTGTTGCTCCAATTTGCAATCTGTTGAAAGAAATCAAATTCTTACAGTGTTTTAGACCCAGCTTGGCCCAAATCTAAGATTTCCACTTGTCCATCTAAGATTTATTCTTCGATGGCATCGAGCTTAAATTTGAGTTTGCAAGCAGCGGTAGGTTGCCCTAGAGTATCCATATTTGGAAAGATGGGTATAGTCATTTTGGTAAGAGATGATCGGCAATCGAGAGCTGCTAATGAATTTACAGCTTATAATAATGAATTTATCGATTCCAAGGATTTGATTGCTGCTTGGCTGTCTGAAAAGATGCGGATATCTTATCACGTGTTTTTTTAGCCAAGGTAAGACTTCCTTTATAGCCATTATCTCGGCTTGGAGCACGGTACAATGATTTGGAAGACGGAAGAAGAGTTTGATTAAGCCTGTCAGAGAAAATACCTCTACCAACCCCGTCACTGGTTTTTGAGCCATCGATGTAAAAATGAACCGACTCATCTTCTTCTGCGAATACTTCTTCCTCCCAGAATGACCTGGATGGTATGGTGACAGGGAAATTTTTTATCAAAGTTAAGGCGCAGAGTGTGGTGTAGTGCGTGTTTTCGGGAAAGATTTTGAATTTATTCGGAATGGAGGCTTGGCCAAATTCTTTTCTTGACCACTGTTTTTTTTTTTTTTTAGGTTGCGCCAGGGATGTATAATCTTGTGCTACTAGCATGCACGATTCGCAAACCTGAGTAATCGATTCCAGGAATACGCCTACGTACTAAACACACACCCTACACACTTCAACCACTCTCCCCGCGGTACTGCCGTTAGGTATTTCTTCGCGGGGCCTCTTGGGCTCTTCTTAGGGCTTCTGCTCTTCGCAGCGCATTCTGCACACATACTATGAATGAGCAGATCTCCATCCACTCGCCCTCTGATCGTGTCATGTGACTTACAAGATTTTGTGTACTTGGCATGTTTGTTCTGTCTTCTGAAAAGCGTCTGCAATAGAACACTGCATGCTCCGCGTCCTCCTCTTCGTTTGGACATATTAGACACAGGGGCGAACTATCGTGTCCAAATCTATGGAGGTATTTCCGGTAGCCACCGGGTCCGGACAGGAACTGTGTTAGGCGGTAGTTACAGTTCCCCCTCGCTCTCTCTGTCCATGATTTTATAGTGGGAATGAGCTTGTGGGTCCAACTGCCTTTGGTAGAGCTGTCCCACCTGGTTTGCCACAGCGTTGCTGATGCTGCGCTTTCCTCCTCCTAATTCCTTTTTATACCCTCTGCATCTCTTCAGCGAGGATGTCGATTGGGACCATCCCAGCTAAAACGCAGGCTGCATCGTCGGAGATAGTTCGGAAGCCGCTGATCACTCTGATTGCGCAGAGCCTGTGAGCTGATGATAGCTTCTTCCTGCACTCATTTGTCGCCAGTGCACCTGCCCATACCGGGGCAGCGTATAGAAGTACCGAGCTGACCACTCTGGACAGCAGGATCCTGCGAGCGTATTCAGGCCCGCCGATGTTCGGGAACATTCGGCAGAGTGCTGCCTGCATCAGCGATGCTTTCTTACTAGAATACTCGACGTGGGCTTTGAAGCGCAGCCTGTTGCCGAGCATGACTCCAAGGTACCATAAAGGATTTTTTTGACCTGATTGTCTGGTTTCCGACCCGGAAGCTGGCGTCAGTATGGTATCTTAGCTTCCTATTGCTGAAGTAGTCCGTGACTATCCTCAGCAGGTAGAATGGTGTATCCATCCTGGCCAGGGATCTCCTAATGAATGACCAGCTTGCCAAGTTGAACGCATTTTTGACGTCGAGCGTTACTACTGCGCAGTATTTCTTCGTCCCCCATTTCCACCTTTTCTCTTCTATTGTTTCAGTTGCTATATCTACTACCGCCTTTATGGCATCGACGGTAGAGCGTGATTTTCTGAAGTCGTACTGACAGTCTGACAAGGCTCCGTTTTCCTTCGCCATTGCAAACAGTCTGTTATAGATGATACGCTCTAGGATCTTTCCCAGCGTATCAAGCAGGCATATTGGGCGATACGATGATGGTTGTCCGGGCGGCTTATTGCCCTTTGGAAGCAGCACTAAATGTTGCAATTTCCATGGTGTAGGGAATACCCCCTCCTCTATGCACCTTTGCATCGTTGTTAGAAAGATGTCCGGTCTCGTCTTAACAGCCGCCTTGATTGCCCTATTCGGGATGCCATCCGGTCCAGGTGCTTTGCTCTCTCCGATTTTTCTGCATGCCCCAAAGAGTTCTTCTGACGTGATTGCCGGGATATGCTCCATGCTGATCTCCCTCGTGATGGAGACCATAGTAGTTGGTCTATGGGGGAATATGTGCTCTACTAAAGTCTTTAGCATTGCCGGGCATGTAAGTTGTGGAGACCTGCTGCTTTTAAGCTTCTTCATCACCATTCTATACGCCATGCCCCAGGGGTCTAATTCAGCCTCGTCACAGAGCCGCCTAAATCTCCTTGACTTACTCTCCTTAATGGCCCTTTCCAGCTCTCGCCTCGCCAATTTAAATGTGGTTAGCTGCTCTTGGAAATCTTGTCTGCCTCTGGATCTCTGAGATCTGCGTCGTGCTTGTAGGCCCTTCGCCCTGAGCCGTTTAATCTCGTCGGTCCACCAGTAGCAGGGCTCGCCTCTTTTACTGACAGACCTTCTGGGCATTGCTGCGTCGAACGCTGTGGTTATGACCTGGATCAGCTGATGCGAAAGGGCCTCAGCCGATCCATTGTTTGTTGCGGCGCTGGTGTTTAACATTTCTTCGAACATGTCTTTGTCGAAGAGCGTGTCCTTCCACTTTGGTCCTGTTAGGGTGGGACGCAGTCTACGTTTCTCCTCGCCGACATTAAATATAATTGCCTGGTGGTCACTGTGGGTATAGTCTTCGCTGACCCGCCATTTCTTGACTACTGTGACATTGCTTCAAGGCGAACGACTGCACTAGCTGCTATTTGCCTGCTAAAGATGTCGAAGGGTAACATATGAAACAGAATGTCCAGTGCTGGAAAGGGAGTTGTACGCAGTGCTCCGCTTATGTACAAACAAGCTAATCGTTGGACTTTATTTAGATAATCGCGATTTATAGCTTTTTCTAGGGCTGTCCACCAGATAATCATCCCGTATGTGAGTATCGGTTTTAAGACTGAGATGTATTACCAGTGAGTTATGCAAGGTTGCAAGAAGTGCTACTGTAACTTTCTTGACTCTCTCTTGAAAGTTAGATTTCCAGCTTAATTTTCTATTCAATATAATAAGACTCAAATATTTTGCTTTTTCAGAGAAAGTTGTACCATTAAGAGTAGGAGCGGCGACGAACGGAATTTTATATTTCTTGAAGAAGAGTACCAGTTCAGTTTTGTGGAAGTTTACACCCCAACCAAACCGAACCGCCCATCTAGTAAGCTTGTTTAAAGCATTTTGTAGTTCATTTAGGGTATTGAGGTACTTTCCCGAGACTGTTATAGGAACACCGTCTGCATAAGCGATCACCGTGCATCCCTCGCCTTCCAGGATTATCAATAGTTCATTGATCACCAAATTCCAAGGAAGAAAAGATAAAAAACCACATATCTTCTAAGAGAGATCTCACCCAGCTTTGAGTTGATAATCCGACCAATGAGCAGTAAATGAATCAACTCGCAAAGTGAGCTGTCCACCTGCAGGTCTGATAGAGCATCTGCAATCGCTGATGTATTGTCATTGTAAATGTAAAGCCGTTACCACTGACTTGCCCTTGTAATAAGCATGTTGGGCCGCTGGCAGAAATTTCGTATCAATACTGTTGCGTAATTGTATATCGATATCAGTCGTTCCAATATTTTTAGAACGAATTATGGGTCTGAGATGTTTTGGATTTGTATGAGAAAATTTTCTAGCTTTGTGTGTAAAAACTACTTCGACTTCTCTCCATACTTTTGGGATATAGACCAGATCTAGACAGCTTTTTAAAATTGTTTCCAGCAACAGCAAGATAAGGTCCGATAACTTTTGTAATTCGGTGGGTATTATGCCGTCTGGCACAGCGACTTTGTAAAGTTTTAAGGTAATGTAGGCCTTAAACATTTCGGGATGAGGGAACTGTGGGCTAGTTTTGTTTTAGTTTCGCACCGCGTCTTTGGAGAGAAAATACATCATTCACTGATAAGAAACTGGCCATTACCTTCGGTATGTCGGACTCTAGCTGACTAAAAGCCCTTTACCTTCAGGCTATTCATCACCAGAACTGCTTGTCGCATTACTTTAGGGCGACGTCACTTTTCCTTGCTTCTATGGACTCCATGGGCGCCGTGGCGTAAGTGGTTAGTGTGTCGGATCACTACGCATGAGGTTCCAAGTTCGAATCCCAGAAAATACCAAAAAGTTTTTTCACGGTCGGATTTGGCATTAAACTGTAGGTCCCTTCCATTTGTATGAAAAATATAACGCACACAACATGAGTGGTTGTGAGAAGCTAGGCCCTGGCAATTTAAAGAGCTGTTGCGCCAAATATTTGTTTTGTATTTGTTATGGACTCCAATCTTATTTTGGCAATCACGCTTTAATGTTTTACTTTTACTTTCACCACTCCCTTAATGTGGGACACATTCGGTCCCAATATTTTATACTCGTTGTCCAGAGCGATGTCGCTTATCTCCATTTCTAGTCTTCGTCGCTTTGCGAGCTAGGTGGCTTGCACTACTAGATGGCGTGCACTTGAAAAACGTATGGTTAGCATTCTCTTAAGGGGAGAATGGTCTACTTCACCATATGTCCGCTCCGTCAACTCGGTGATTTTTTTCAATCAATCTTGCTGTCTGTCACACCCCTGGTTTCTAGAGTTCTTGTTTGCGTTGCATGTTAAGCTTTTCGCTTCCGCTGTTGCCGTTATCTTTCCACTTCTGCTATCTTCCCATAGATGCACTGTGATCACTTCCAGAATTACAACACTCTTCGGAAAGATCCCTTTTGCTGTACCGCTGGCATTTCTATATTTTTCTTACTGATGCACATCAGCCCATGTCTCTTGACAGCCCTCAATGGGATGTTAATTACCTTCACAAGGCATCTGTCAAGTGCTGCTTTCCGCGTCTTTAGCTCATCAGTTTGCTAATCTTGAACCAATAAACTAACAAATAGATTTCCTCTTTGCACTGTTCCACCGAGAAAACCGAAGCTAGGTCCTTGGTAGCAGCCTGGCTGTCAATGAGGATGGCGATGTTCCAAATGGGCCCATGGTTATATTTGATTAAAGACAAGCCTCGCATGTTGCTAGTACTTTCCCCTGAAAGGCACTGGACGAATCTTTGGTGTTTCACAGAAAATGCCCCGATCTACTCCGCAGTCCGTTTTGGGACCGTGCATCGGTCGGCGTAGATTTTTGTGTCGGTCTACTTGGTTATTGTTGTTCTCAGATCTACTCGTAGCGAAGTTGCTGTGACCGTTGAGTTTAGCATGGCAACATTCTGTCTCTCTTAGTCTTACCACGCTGTTTGCTGATGTATATTTAATATGAAGGTCAAGTAGTAAAAAGTTCAGAGTCAGAGTACAGGTACAGGTCAAAGCTGCAGTAAGACATGATCATCTGGTCACGCATAGGGCCCTTTAGCCACTATTCTTTGCACTTTGCTTAGTCGTTTACTGTTGTAGTCTCTTGTCAAACCAAGTCACAAAACAAAAGAACAACAGATAAGGATATGACTTATCACTGCGGCGTGCTTCCAGGCGTGGAATGTTGCACAGGCTTCTTTCAACCGCTGCTCTATTTTTAGCTCCCAGTTAAGCTCTGGATGGAATACAACTCCTAGGCAGGCGGTGGAGGCGTTAAGGTGTTCCGGTTTACGCGGGAAAGTGCATCACTCCACTTTGTCTAACGAGTAATAAAGCCATCACCGGGCTCTTGACCGGTCTTGCAAACATCCGTGAGAATTCGACTAGAATGCATTCCTAGTTCAGATTCCAGTCAAAGCCTGAACGCATGAAAAGTCGGATTTAAATTTGCACAGCATCCGAAGATCTCGTGTCATTGCGTTCATGAGAAGACAGTCGTAGGATAAGTGTCGCGCAATGCCATCAAAAATCCTGGCCTAAGACGGTAGATTAATTTGACAGTGACATGACACTACGAGCATAGTATGAGTGTCGAGAGGAGGAGGTTCAGCAGAGTCCAGAACATCGACTTGCTTCGGGATGTGTATCTAAGGTGTTGATCAAACTAAAAAAAAATGGATTTGCACTCAGGCATATTTTTTCAGCTTGGAACACATCCCAAGAAACGGACTACCATTCAATTCAGAGAGATTTTTGTAATCTTCTTCAACTTTTATGTTCACAGCTTCATACAGATTGGTAGCCTTCTCCATGCCACATTATATTCAGGGACACCATACGACAAAAATACGAAAATCACGCATCTTTCATTCTATTAGTGCATATTATTAGTTCAGTACGAGCTGCCATAAATAAGCAGACAAATTCCCCATCGAAAAGCCAGATGTGCTTTCGAACGTAAATTACAGCTAATAATCTTAAGATTGCCACTTCTATCATAATTGTTAAATCCATCCACGAAGAGATAAATTCGGAAAGATCGTCCCCCCTCATGCGTCCATCGGATGAGAATACCCGCTTCACTTATCACACATGTATTATTATTGCATCTATCAGATGCATGCGGCCTACAATGGAGGGTAATTAAAAATCTATTTATAACCCCAATCGGAACTTCACCCCTCCAATTGTGTTTCGTCTCGGATAGATAGTAATTCAATGAACATATGTTCACCCCATTTGTACACTACAAACAGATAAAGACTATGACTTGGATCAATTAATCGATTTGGAAGTGCTTGTGATTTGAGATGAATGCCATGGCATCACTTCAAGGGCTAGTCCAAGGCTAAATTGACCATTCAAAATTGCCCAACTTAATTTGTTAAAAAATAGATTGAGAGGGGGTAGGAAAATTTGTCAGTGAGTTCAAGAAACCCATTATGTAGGCAAAGTAGTCCACTTCATTATTTTGAGTATTCGGGTGACAGTGGGGCTACACAGCTTTAAAAAAAAAAAAAATTGTTTTCCGTTATGCTTCCGTGATTTAAGAGAGAATTCTTACTTCGTTATACTGAAGTTCTTTTCAGCATGAGAGGTAGTCTTATATGTAAGCAAACAATGGAAAGCGACATGCTCCAGAGCTCTCAACTTTCCAACAAGCCTTCCTTAAACGCATTGCCTATCTAGGCTAATCTGTTTCGAGTCAATGTGGGACCTTCGATTTGCTCTGTCGCCCCACATTTTAAGTGCGACCCTACATGCAAATTATATACACTTCACATTGTCCGAGAGTAATGAAATTGAAAATCAACTCGAGAGGCACGTTCGTGACTAAGTGATTACTTTGTATTCTCGTTATTAGCTTGGCAACAAAGTGGTAAAAAAGTTATGAAATAATTTTTTGTTTGTACTGATGGTGAATTAGGTAATCGTTCTTTTGAAATACATGTTCTTACACCACATGTATTACACTTCCGCTGAAGATAAATTAGATGAGGACGGATGCTTACTTAACATGCCTTCTTGACCCTCCTGCAACCTTCCATCTTCATCGATCTCGGACTGTTTACTTCGAGTTGGCTAGCTCAAGTTCCTGGCATCCGTGATAAATTGATCTCTGAAATACAAACATTTTCAAAAGCGTACATTTCGCAAGCCATTTTCTTAAAGTGAGTAGTGAATACTGACGGAAGGCAATAAACAATCCGTCAAGGATGTGAATCAGCCGCATCACTTCTATACAGTCTGCATGCAGTGTAAAGATTTGCACCTGATGGTCAACAGCACGTGAATGATGTTCGGTATCTACTACATATATTCAAGTTTTTATGCATAGATGGAGGCACTCAGTGGTAGGAATACTCCGTGGATCCGTAGAGGGATACACTCTAAGCGAAAGGATACGAAGCACCGTATACACGCCATAAATATCGAGCATGCGGTTCTTTTTTCTGCCGGACAAATTTCGGATCTATCCTCCACCGGATGCCGAATACACGGCGCCGGATACATCGGATTGTACAGAAATAAATGGGAACTTTCTCACTATTCATCCCACATCGGATACGGCTTGCCTATTTTGTGGCAAAAGAATATTAAAACGAATTTTGGATACCGTGTATCCGGCGCCGGATAAGTGTGAATACCTTCATTGAGCTCTGCACACTTTGAACCAGATACACGGTGCCGTGTACGGCATCGGATATGTATGAAAATTATAAAAATCTGTGTATCCGGTGCCGGATATGTGTGAAACGGGCCTTAGACCATATTACCCGCATATCGGGCCAAACGTACAAACAAAATTTACCCGAAATTCCTTAAATTCTCCTTGAACTAAGTTTTTGGTGAGGACAATTTGAATACTTTGAAGTTTACAGCCCTCCAATTAAATTTTCATTTTTAAATTTAATATGGGTCCTCCAAGAGTTCACATACAGCGACTAAGATGGCTGGGTTATTTAGAGCGGATGGAGCCCAACGTTTCCCGCTAAGAAATTCTTCGAACCCACCCCGGATGGACGACGCAGTAGAGGACGACCTCGCGGTAGGTGGCGCAAACAAGTGGAGTGGGACCTCAACCAACTTGGCGTGCGCAACTGGAGGCAGCTGGCTCGTAACCGTGCTAGCTGGAGAGGTTTGTTGGTTGAGGCCCAGGTCCACCCCGGACCGTAGCGCCATCTAAGTAAGTAAGTATGGGTCCTCCAAATATTATATATTTTTGGAAAATCTTAGAATTTCGCTTTGATATGATCCCAAATGGGGTTTGAAAACAAATAGGTGACAACCCCCAACCAACTTTGAACTATTTTTGTTTTGTTTATTGGGGATGATCTGCTCTGGTAGTACGATCTCTTAAACAGACCTACCTATCCATAGCATTCCCACCTGCCCAAGGTTGTCGGAAAACATTGCCAGTGGGCTGTTCTCAAGGCAACAGGAAACCACATTCGATGATCAGCGAACAGAAGAAATACATTTAATTCCTGCAATTACCGTAGAAGAAGTAGTGGCAGCCACTCCCTGGGGATTCATCGTCGTTTCTACCGCTCTGTATGTTGGATACGTCTGGAAAAATTCTGGAACGTATCATACCAACAGGTTGGAAGCAGCCATTGAAAACGCAGGAGGACTAGCAGAACATCAGTAAATGTTCTAAATTTATGGTTTCCGAATGTCATGGTCAACGATAGATCCAATCAGAGTGGTCGTTGACTTAGCAAAGAAAGCCATAAAAGACAGAAGATGGAGGGGTGGTGCCAATCGATATTGTGCTGTAATTATGTTAGATGTAAAAAAAACGCATTCAACTCTGCGAATTGGAAGCACATCTTAAATCCCTTCGGAATATGAGGGTACCCACGTACATCACGGAAATAGTAACGGATTCAGGAAAATGGTCCTGATATATACGAGTATATGGCACAGACGATTGTATACCGTCACGGGAGGCGTGCCACAGGGTTCCGTGTTGAGTCCACTTCTATGAATGTCATGTATGACAGGATACTCAATCTGTCTGTACCAGAAGAAGCAACGATTGTAGGTTTTTCGGACGCTTATTGCGATAGACGTGGTGGCCAAGTTACTGGATGAAGTGGTCCAAATAAGCAACGACACAATTGGGATCAGATTACGTCGATGCACGCCATCAAATACCTAGGGGCCATGATTGACACAGGGCTCTCGTTTAACGAAAATCTAGAATATGCTAGCGGCACAGCCTCGCGAGTAAATAACGAACGCATACACTTCATGTCAAATCAAGGAGGACCGAGACACAGTAGACGGCGGCTTTTGGCTAGTGTGGTTACATCTGTGACGATCTGCGTGTCACCAATATGGGCCAAAGCTATGAAAGCCCAGTCAAACTGGCATGCGTAAAATTGGGTCGAAATAACAACTTTGTGCAATTAATTAAACTTTTGCGCGTATCTCTTCAGATTCAAGCACGGCAGTTCTGAGGACAGGCTGAGGAAGATGCGGATTATGTATTCCCTCACTGTCTGCGATTCGAACCCGAAAGACAAACGCTAAAAAATAAGCTTGGAGAAATACCAACTCCCGAGAACATAGTCCATCATATGATACCTGGAGATATGGAGTACTGTGAGTGATTATTTTAAGGCAACTTGTCTTGCCACAACTGTTGGATCGCAGGCTTAAGCATACGCAATGGTTGATGGCAAAAGAAAAGGCTCAGTGAAAGATTAGCTCCTAGTATCTCAGTAAGTACTCCAGGCCCAGATTCATAGTCCAAAATCATTGTAATCCGTATACAACACTAACATCGCGCTATGAATTTTTTTCCAATCAAGTCTTGGGCATGTTCAATGCGTTGCTCTGTTCAAAAGAGTTGATTAGGTTTAGATGACCATGTCTTTTACAAGTCGTTTTAATGACAGAGCTAATTTTGGTCATCATTTCCATGTGTTCTTCTACATATGTATGCTGTGGGATTGGAGCGAAGATAGCCCATAATACTGATTGGGGCTAGGCGTTGAACGTATTCCTATTGCCGTGACTTCCATGGTCTTGGTTCAACATATTACTGCAGCACACTCGAATGTAGGTCTTGCGACCAAGGTGCACATTGTATAGAATAATTTGGGACCTAATCCGTAGTTTCTACAAAAGAAATACATACAAACATACATTTTCTATGACCCGCTAATCCATTATGAGGGTCGCGGGGGTTGGATGCTCCATCCTTTTCGACCATCCGCCATTGATTCCAATTCATTAGGAGCAATCTCTAGAAGGCTCCAGAGAGAGATGTCGGACTTGATGCAACCATCTATTTCTAGGCCTACCGGGGGGTCGCCTACCTGATGGCACGGCAATCATGTTATGTAAAGAAAAATCATAAAATTCTTTCAATTCTAAATCCATGTCAAACGGTTCAACTGAGATTAACTAATTCATCTCCGAGCTTTAGAGTAAAACTAAACCAACCCAAGGAAATGGCACAAGCTGTAAAAATACCACTTTCCAAATGCAAGGTCGTTCCCGGCCCATTATCATGCTACCAGTTCATCCGCCGCTAATGGCTATCCATTAGGTTGGAGCCCTTAAATCACGCACGCAACACCTTGACATTCAACAAATGGAACATCAACCATATTCCCCACTTTATTCAATGGCCACTCAATTATGTCATTTTGTTTATTCACTTTTTCTCACTTCCTGGATTCAGTTAGTTACTTATCATGCTCTGTTTACGACAAATTAAAACATTCCGATGCTTGGACTAATTCACGAGTCACGAGCACCATAGCTGCATAGCTACTCATGCGAAATAATTATTCTGTGTGTCAACTGCACAATGTTCTTGTTCCCTGCACGAGTACTCGTAAGGGATAATCTCATCGCGTGTTTTGTGCGACACGCCCCTTTAGCATTACAAAAACTCTGCTGGCTCATTTGAAAAACAGAAAACTCAGCGAAACGGGAAGTAGCATTTTATTGTGCAAAATTCCATCCACTCGCATATCGATACGAGTATTGTGCCATCAAATGCAGCGACAAACACACAGCCAGGCTGGCACAACAAGAAGTATCTGTACGATCAGAGGAATGGTTTAATGGTTGAAATGGGAATCAAAAATTACCCGCAGCAGCAGCAGGATCTCAGATAACAATGCACTCACAGAGAGTGAGTGGAAACAGCTGCTGCTGATCAGCGCAGTGGGTTAGGAATCAAGGAAAATACCTTATGCCCATTCAATGAACGCGTACCATGCATCCGGTGTGTGAAGTGGAAGAGTTGCTGTTCATTTGCTTTAGAGATGGACAATCAACTGATTGTTGTATGTGTTAGGATACGGATTCGAGGGGATACGATTGATGGGAAATGATTTCATGATCCTAAGCGAATTTACTTACGAATAAGATCGGATAATGTACACCGTTGGCAGTTTTATAATAACACTGTCGATCATGATATTTATTTGAAACCATTGTACTGTCAACTATAGTGATTGCGAATTTCAGTTTTCGAGAGAAAGGATACTTGTGAGGATATCTTTAACGTCACCTTATGGTATATAAAATATATACCAAACCGAGTCCTTAAACTGGACATTACCGCAAAACTCGAGCTGTTTTTCGAAGTGTATAGCTCCTGCTTAAGGGAAGGAACTATGCCAAAGCAGTGGAGAAACTGAGACTGGTATTCATATCCAAAGGAAATTAACTATCCGAAAACATATCGTTTACTATGTATGCTCGATACAATGGGGAAGGTCGTAGAATGCATCACATGCCATAGATAAGAGGCAGCGCAAGAAGGAGGTCATGCAGAGCATTAGTATGTTCAGTGGTAAATGCAATTAAAATGGTGACATCTATGGTTCAGAGTGCTATAGAAAGAAAAAGATGGAAGGAAGGTGCTAAGAAATACTATGCGGTTGTGGTGATCTTTGATGGAAGAATATTTTCCACCCCCCAAACTGGAGCCATATCTCTGAGTCGCTCAAGAAGATGCGAGTACTCATCCACTTGGCCAATATGGTGAAGGATTATTTCAAACATAGAGTCTTGCTATATGACACCGACGCGGAGTTCCAAGAGGATCAGTGTTAGGACCGCTATTGTTGAACGTTGTGTATAATGACGTTCTGTAGTTCCAAATACCCATAGAAGCGAAGGTCATTGTTGAAATGATCGCGAAATCTTTCGATGAACTAGCGCAGGTATGAAACGAGACTATACATGTCGTCAAAACTATACATGTGTCAAGTACCTAGGCGTATTAATTGATGGAAGGCTGCCGTACGAAAAACAAGTGCAATGATTATGCAGTAAAGAGAGATAAAGTATACGAATTTTCCAGGTGAGGGTAGTCCAATCTATTGTCCTTTATGCAGCTTCAATATGGGTGGAAGCATTGAAAATAAAGACAAGGGTGAAAGAAAAACTCTCTGTTCCGTCTCTTCATCAGTACCTACTGTGTCAGATGAAGCGATTTTTGCTATTGCGGGTATCATACCTGTCAACATCGTTGCAGATGCAATGCAGTGGCTATCTGATGGAAATTGAGGGGAATGCCTATGGATCGCGAAAACAATGAAAGAGTCACATGCACGACAGAGTGGCAGTAAAGATGGGATATACCATCAGAAGGGCCATGGACCTACCGGCTTATACCAAACATAGGAGCATCGATGAACATATATCACGGGGAAATAGACTTCTACCTAAGCTGACTACTGACGAGGCATGTGTGCTTTCGTACCTATTTGTATAGATGTGGGCACTATGACTCCACTATGACATGAGTATGCTTTTTTTTCCACTGATCCAGATTTACATACGAGCATAGCTGTAATAGAGCGTCTGTGCAGAAAATTAGGTCAAGCGTGGAAAACATTACAGTAGCTCAGATGTTTTTATCACAGGAGATATGGAACTTCGCCAAATAGAAGGGAGCTGGTGAGCCTCCAACAAAATCCATAATCCTACTCCGCGATGTAATACCTCACGGTAGTTCCGCGGGGAAGATTGGACAGCTTCATGAGATGAGAGGTGGTTTTAATTACTTACTTAACATACTTACTACAGTCCGGGGTGGGCCTGGGCCAACAAACCTTTCCAGCCAGCACGGTTACGATCCAGCTGCCTCCAGTTGTGCACGCCAAGTTGGTTGAGGTCCTCCTCCACTTGTTTGCGCCACCTACCGCGAGGTCGTCCTCTACTGCGCCCTCCATCCGGGGTGGATTCGAAGACTTTCTTGGTGGGAGCGTTGGGCTCTCCGCTCTAAATGATCCAGCCATCTTAGTCGCTGTATGTGAACTCTTCCGGCTAAGTCGATGTCCTTGTACAGGCCGTATAGTTCGGCATTGTACCTTCTCCTCCACTCACCGTCTATGCAGACGGGACCAAAGATCGCTCGAAGAACTTTTCTCTCGAAATAACCAATGGCATCCTCATCCGGTTTTGTCAAAGCCCATGCCTCTGCGCCATACAGCAGGACTGGGATGAATTATGTCTTATAAAGAGTTACCTCAGTAGTTCGAGATAGGGCTTTGCTACTCAATTGCCGTTTTAGCCCATAGAAACAACGATTGGCAAGTGTAATTCTCCGTGTGATCTCCTTACTGATATCATTTGCGGAGCTGACCATGGAGCCTAGGTAGACAAAATCTTTTACTACCTCAAACTTGTATCTGTCTATTGTGGCGTTCTGTCCAAGACGCCGATGTTGGGTGTCCTTTTTTGTAGACAGCATATATTTTGTTTTGCTTTCATTGACTGCTAGACCCATCTTTGCTGCCTCGATCTCAATACTCGTAAATGACCCATTGACGGCCCGCTGAGTTCTTCCGATTATGTCCATGTCATCGGCATAAGCGAGTAGTTGTACAGCCTTGTAAAAGATTGTACCTCCAATGTTGGGTTGTGAGTTTCATACAATTCTCTCAAGTACTATGTTAAAGAGATCGCATGATAGCGCGTCACCCTGTCTAAGTCCTTTCCTGACATCGAACGGTTCGGTGATGTTCTTACCGACTTTGATGGAGCAGCGAGAGTTCTCCATCGTCATTGTGCACAAATGGACTAGCTTGGCAGGGATGCCAAGACTACACATGGCTTTGTATAACTCGTCTCTATACACGCTATCATAGGCAACTTTGAAATCGATGAAAAGGTGGTGCGTATCGATTTTATATTCATGGGTTTTTTCCAAGATCTGCCGTAGTGTGAATATTTGGTCAATGGTGGACTTTCCAGGCCTGAAACCGCACTGATAAGGACCTATCAGGTTGTTGACGATCGGTTTTAGGCGTTCACATAATACGGCAGACAGGATCTTATATGCGATGTCGAGGAGACTTATACCTCTTTAGTTGGCGCAGTTCAGAGTGTCTCCTTTCTTCAGGATCGGGCAAACGATGCTGAGGTTCCATTCATCGGGCATACTTTCGTCCGACCAGATTTTACAGATGAGCGGGTGCATGCTCCTTACCAACTCATCTCCTCCTGCCTTGAAAAGTTCAGCGGCAAGGCCGTCGGCTCCAGCAGCTTTGTTGTACTCAAGTTTGGATACCGCTATCCTGACTTTATTCTGATTGGGTTGACGGGAATCTTGACTGTCATCGTCACTGTTGAATGGCTCATTCTGCCTGATAGTGGAATATTGGTCATCATCGCCATTTAACAGTGTGCAGAAGTGTTCCTTCCATATTCTCAGCACCGACTGCGATTCTACTACTGGATTATAATAAATAATAAATAATACGAATACGAATACCAATACTATATTACCATTTTCGGCCCTGCAGGCTTCTGCCCTGACTTTGAAACCCTGGCATGTTCTTTTTACCTTTTGGTAAAATTTTCGAACATCATTCCTGCAATAAAGTCTCTCAATCTGTTCGATCGAGCGCTTCTCATGCTCCCTTTTCTTCTTTCTGAGAAGTCGAAGTTCCTCTTTTCTCCTCCGCTCGTATAGCTCGTAAGCAGCTCTAGTCCTTCTATACAGCGCGCGCCGCTTTGTACGCCTCTTGTTTTGCTGCATGTGCTTGGCGACGTTCTTCCTCAAACCAGGGGTTTCGTTGTGGTGGCCGAGAGAAACCCAGTACATCAGAGGCGGCATCTCTGATGGCTTGTTGGCAACGCTGTCACTGGTCTTCCGCATTTGCTGCTGGCGGCATAGGACTTAGATTAAGATTAGAAGAAACTCGAACGGCAAAGGCTCTGGCGGTCTCTTGTGATTCTAGTCGCCCGACGTCAAATGTCCTCACAGTATTTCGTTGATTTCGCTCCGTTGTGCACATCCGCATCCGCATTGGCTACAACTTGGTAATGATCCGAGTCCACGTTGGCTTCTCGGAAAGCCCGGACACCTAGAACACTGGAAGAGTGCCTTGCATCGATCGCAATGTGATCGAATTGGTTGACAGTTCCCTTGTGCATATCGAGACGTGGGAACCGCGTACTAGTTACGACAAAGTTTCGTCCCGCCGCAAAGTCGACTAGCCTGAGTCCGTTGTCGGATGTGACGTCGTGCAGGCTGTGCTCTCCGACCACGCTACTAAAGACGTCCTCTCTTCCTAGCGGTGAGAGGTGGTTTTAGTGGATGGAAATCCCATATTTGTTAACGAGTTTGGGCTTAGTACTCAGCTCCAGCTCATCCTCAAAGTCCGAAATTCCTTCTCAACTGTTCTGCGCCACGCGTTTTTTGGATACCGCGCTGTTCTGCCTAATTGGGCAAGTGGATTCCATTGCATATCGTGTGACCAATCCACTGTCATTTCCTTCATCGTATGGTGACGTCAATAGGTTCCTGGCCCGTTTTCATATGCAGCTGTTGATTTGCCGTGCGGTGTGGCCGGAAAATCCTAAGAAAGTTGCGTAGAAATTTATTGAAGAAAGCTTACGAATGACAGTGGAAAACATCTTCCACGTACTACTCCCATACAGTAATACTAACTCGACAGCTTGGTTTTGGTGCTGTAAACATTGCTTCTCCAGATCATAGATAACATTTCGAATTCAGCCGATTCTGTTTTCCACATCAAGTTCGGTGCCACCTTTGGCCGAGACAATACTTCCTAGGTAAAGAAAGTTGTCAACTTTCTCGACCTGCTGCTCAGCACTATTTAATTGAATGTTAGTATCTTTAAAGGTCAGAGCTTTTGTTTTGGCTGTAGTCATCTTCAGTCCCAAATTGTTTGCTTCAGTTTCTAGACATCTTATCTTTGTGCAACACATGACATTTTGCACCCTCGCTGGTTGCCTTAATAATAACTACGAGGTTTGCGGGGATATTTCTCCGGCGCAAAGTACACCAAATGGAATAACGATTTATACTGTCGAAGGTTTTCTCGAAACCAATTAATAGCAGATGAAGCGGGAATCTACATATATTCGACGCAATGCTCTATGATGATCCGTAAGGTGTTTATGTGGTCGACGCAGGATGATCCCGCGCGGGAATCTGCTTGTCCGACATTGACATTTGCATCAAGATTTTCTTTGATTCCATCCAGTATCACTTTCGCTATTGTTTTGGAGGCCGTAGGAAGAAGGCGAATACATCTCCAGCTTCCGCACTCTTTACTTACTTAGGTGGCGCTACAGTTCGGGGTGAACCTGGGCCTCAACCAACAAGCCTCTCCATTTAGCTCGGTCTTTAGCTAATTGCCTCCAGTTGCGCACTCCAAGTTGGTCGAGGTCCCCTTGAACTTGTGCGCGCCACCTACGGCGATAATTCCCTCTACTGCGTCGTCCCTCGGGGTTAGATTCGAAGACTCTGCGGGCCGGAGCGTTGGTGTCCATTCGCTCTACATGTCCTAGCCATCTCAGACGTCCAATACGCAGTTTTTTGACTAGGTCGATGTCGCTGTACAGCTCGTATAGTTCGTGATTGAATCTTCTCCTCCAAAACCCATCAACGCAAACGGGACCGAAAATCTTACGAAGAATTTTTCTCTCGAAGCGACCAAGGATATCTTCATCCTCTTTTAATAAAGTCCATGTTTCAGCGCCGTAAAGCAGGACTGGGATGATCAAGGTCTTATATAGAGTCTCCTTAGTTGTTCGAGAGAGGGCTTTACTGTTGAATTGCCTTATAAGCCCAAAAAGACAGCGATTGGCAAGAGTTATTCTTCGATTGATTTCTGCGCTGATTTTGTTTGCTGAATTTATAGCAGAGCCAAGGTAGACAAAGTCCCTTACTACCTCGAAGTTTTAGCTGCCCACGGTGACGTTTTGTCCAATTCGTCGATGTTGGTTTTCCCTTCTAGTTGACAGCATATACTTGGTTTTGCCCTCGTTTATCGCCAAACCCATTTTGGCCGCTTCCGCCTCAATGCTTGCAAAAGCACCAGTGACAGCCCGCTGAGATCTTCCGATAATGTCTATATCGTCGGCGTATGCAAGCAGTTGTACAGACTTTTAATAGATTGTGCCTCTGGTGTTGGCTTGTGAGTTCCGCACAATCCGTTCAAGTACAATATTGAAGAAGTCACATGACAGCGCGTCACCTTGTCTAAAGCCTTTTTGACATCAAAGGTCTCGGTGAGGTCATTACCGACCTTGATGGAGCAGCGAGCGTTCTCCATCGTCAGCCTGCACAGACGGACAAGTTTGGCAGGGATGTCAAAACTAGACATGGCTCTATAAAGCTCTTCTCTATAGATGCTGTCATAGGCGGCCTTGAAATCGATAAAGAGGTGGTGAGTATCGATTTGGAATTCTTGGGTTTTCTCCAGGATCTGCCGAAGTGTGAAGATTTGATCGATGGTGGACTTTCCTGGCCTGAAACCGCACTGATAGGGTCTAATCAGGCTGTTGATAAAAGGCTTCAGGCGTTCACACAATATCGCAGAAAAGATCTTGTACGCGATGTTGAGGAGACTG
Source organism: Brachypalpus laphriformis (assembly GCA_945910035.1). Classification (NCBI taxonomy): domain Eukaryota; kingdom Metazoa; phylum Arthropoda; class Insecta; order Diptera; family Syrphidae; genus Brachypalpus; species Brachypalpus laphriformis. The sequence goes on along the minus strand of OX246753.1, from coordinate 108,883,793 downwards.
ATGCCTCTATAATTGGCGCAGTTGAGGGGGTCTCCTTTCTTGTGGATCGGGCAAACGATGCTGAGATTCCATTCATCAGGCATACACTCCTCTGACCAAATATTAGAAATGAGTTGGTGTATGCACTCTACCAATTCATCCCCAGCTGCCTTGAAAAGTTCGGCCGGTAAACCGTCAGGTCCAGCAGCCTTGTTCGATTTTAGCTTGGATATTGCTATCCTCACTTCGTTTTGGTCAGGTGGACGGAAATTTTGACTATCATCGTCCATGTTGAATGGTTCATTCTGCCTGACAGCGGGATGTTGGTCTTCGTCGCCGTTATACAGTCTACAGAAGTAGTTTTTCCATATTCTCAGCACCGACTGCGATTCTACTACGAGGTTTCCATTCTCATCTCTACAGGTTTCTGTACGGGTATTACTTCTCTGACACGTTCTTTTTACCTTTTGGTAAAACTCCCGTACATTGTTCCTGGAGTATAGACTCTCGATATTCTCAAACGCGCGCTTCTCATGCTCTTTCTTCTTCTTTTGGAGAAGCCGATGTTCTTCCCGTCTCTTTTGCTCGTAGAGCTCACGAGCAGCTCTCGTCTTCCTTTGCACCGCCGCTTTGTATGCCTCTTGTTTTGCTGCATGCACTCGCCGGCATTCTTCGTCAAACCAGGGGTTTCGCGGTGGTGGGCGAGCGAGACCCAGCACATCAGTCGCGGCGTTTCTGATGGCATGTTGGCAGCGTTGCCACTGGTCTTCGGCACTTGATGCTGGCGGTATAGGGGTGATTTAGAGATTTCGGGATACGCGTTCAGCGAAGAGTCTGGCGGTCTCTTGCGATTGTAGCTTTTCGACGTTAAATTTTCTCACAGTAATTCTTCTTTGTTGCTCAGATTGGGATATCCGCATTCGTACCTTGGCTACAACAAGGTAATGATCCGAGTCTATGTTGGCCGCTCGGAAGGTCCGGACATCCAGAATACTGGAGGCATGCCTTGCGTCGATCGCAATATGATCAATTTGGTTGATCGTGACATGATCATTGGACCGCCATGTCTGCTTATGAATATCGAGATGAGGAAACCATGTGCTTGCTATGGTGACATTTCGCTCCACAGCGAAATCAATTAGCCTTAGTCCGTTATCAGACGTGGTGTCGTGTAGGCTATGCTTACCGACTGCTCTACCGAAGACGTCCTCCTTCCCTATTTTGGCGTTAAAATCGCCCAATACGATCTTAACGTCGTATTTAGGACATTGCTCGTATGTTTTGTCGAGGAGCTCGTAGAAACACTCTTTGGTGGCAGGGTCCTTTTCTTCTGTGGGGGCATGAACACATATTAGGCTTATGTTAGCGAATTTAGCCTTGATCCGGATACGCTCGCTCACGTGTCGGAAGCTTAAGACTTCTTGCCTAAGTCTGCCGCGTATGACAAATCCGCATCCGAATAAGCGTTGCCTGTTGCCTCTGTAGCAATCACCGTAGTAGGTGTCACAGTTTTTCATCCTCTTTTTGCCCGGGCCATCCCATCGCACTTCCTGGATGGCGGTAATATCTGCTTTATAGCAGTCTAGGGCCTCTCCTAGTTGTTCGGCTGCACGTGGTCTGTAAAGGGACAGAACATTCCACGTACAGATCCGAAGGTCGTTGTCCTTATTTCGTTTGCTGGGGTCGTCATTAGTTGGGTCATCCTTATCCGAGGCTTTTGGTTGTTTCGGAACCATGCGTTTTTTACGTGGTAGGGAAGTTACCCCGACAGCACAACCCCCAACCTGGAGGGCCAGTTCCTTAATTATTCCCCTAGGACGAGGGGCCGGGTACACCGGTGCCAGTAGTCCACTACGGGAGTATGAGCGCTGCCGTTGGCCCATTAAGGGCTCCTCCGCCACCATCTCTATTCCGATGTCCTGACCAACATTGGAAATTCCTTACCGACCTGTGTTCCGAATACGTCGAAGCAGCTCGCGCAAGGTATTCACTAAGTTCAACCTAACTGAAACTATAGACGCCACCGTTGACTCCGTCTAGGGAATTCGTCCGCTGCCGCCTGGAACAGGAAGAAGTGCTCTAGGGAGAAAAGCACTCTTCCCCCCCTCTCTCATCTGCTGCCACCAAGAATCCGCCAAACGGGGTTGGTTATCCATTTCTTGGATTAAGGTACTAGGCACCCGGCTGTCACCGCGTGGAGGTTGAGACTAGGAGTTGGTAGGCCTCAGCTGAGTGAAAACGCTTGTGTTTTCATATGATCGCATGCACTACCGTTTGACTTCCGCACTCTGCTAAGTGTCCTTTATTTGTGAGCTTCACGATCATTCCCTTTTTCCATTTTTTTTAGGAAGCTTTCGCTTTCACAAGACCTTTGAACAATTGGTAGTATTAGGGCTGCCTGGCTCTACTTGGAAGAGGGCTCTGTGAGGATGGCGTCTAGGCCCGGCACTTTATTTTTCTTGAGTGCTTTGATCGTGGCTATTATTTTTGTCTTACTGGGAGGACCGATGCGAATTCGGGTATTTGTTGCCGCAGATAACTCATTCGGATATGAGGTAGCAATATAATCGTCTAAATAGTTTAGAGCCACGGCGAAATGCTCCCTCCATCTTATTAGTTGATCCTCATCCGAAGTCAGTAGTAAACCATTTAAACTCTTCACCGGCCGTTGCTTGGAGCTCTGACCACCATTTAGCTCCTTCGTGATACTATAAACGGTCCTACTGTTGCGTGTAATTGCTGCTTCCTCATCCTGTGCAGCAAGGTCGTTAACGCGGTTGTGTTTGTTACGTCTCACACTACGCTAAACTTCCTTCCTCTTCGTATGATATTGGGATTCTAGCTCAAATTTCTTTACTTTTGACGCAGCTACGATTGGAGCCTTAAGTGAAATATGCTCTTCGATTCGTTTCCAGGTCTCTATAGATGACCATGTGCTATTGTGTTTCTGCCTTATACCGACAAACTGTTCTGCCCCAACTGCAAAAACGTTTCACAGCTACTGCTGATCGTTTCTGCTCCTTCAGCGAGGTGCGCCCTAAAATCTATGAAGTTTGCCAAAACAACATATGGTCAAGATCATAGTTTTGAGTTATGTGCCTTTTTAAGTTTCTTCTAAACACAGTTTTGCAATTTGTAGTCATCTTGTTATGCAATTATTTGTTAAGACTAAATGAAAATAGATTTTTTTTCTGAACAGTTTTGCATACTTACTACTTACTTAGATGGCGCTACAGTCCGGGGTGGACCTGGACCTCAACTAACAAACCTCTCCAGCCAGCACGGTTACGAGCCAGCTGCCTCTAGTTGCGCACGCCAAGTTGGTTGAGGTCCTCCTCCACTTGTTTGCGCCACCTACCGCGAGGTCGTCCTCTACTGCGCCGTCCGTCCGGGGTGGATTCAAAGACTTTCTTAGCGGGAAGGTTGGGCTCCATCCGATCTAAACGACCCAGCCATCTTAGTCGCTGTATGTGAACTCTTCTGGCTAAGTCGGTGTCCTTGTACAGGCCGTATAGTTCGGCATAGAACCTTCTCCTCCACTCACCGTCTATGCAGACGGGACCAAAGATCGCTCGAAGAACTTTTCTCTCGAAATAACCAAGGGCATCCTCATCCGGTTTTATCAAAGCCCATGCCTCTGCGCCATACAGCAGGACTGGAATGATTAATGTCTTATAAAGAGTTAGTAGTTCGAGATAGGGCTTTGCTACTCAATTGCCGTTTTAGCCCATAGAAACAACGATTGGCAAGTGTAATTCTCCGTGTGATCTCCCTACTGATGTCATTTGCGGAGCTGACCATAGAGCCTAGGTAGACAAAATCCTTTACTACCTCAAACTTGTATCTGTCTATTGTGGCGTTCTGTCCAAGACGCCGATGTTGGGTGTCCTTTTTTCGTAGACAGCATATATTTTGTTTTTCTTTCATTGACCGCTAGACCCATCTTTGCTGCCTCGGTCTCAATACTCGTAAATGACCCATTGACTGCCCGCTGAGTTCTTCCGATTATGTCAATGTTATCGGCATAAGCGAGTAGTTGTACAGACTTGTAAAAGATTGTACCTCCGGGGTTGGCTTGTGAGTTTCGTACAATTTTCTCAAGTACTATGTTAAAGAGATCGCATGATAGCGCGTCGCCTTGTCTAAGACCTTTCCTGACATCGAACGGTTCGGTGATGTTCTTACCGACTTTGATGGAGCAGCGAGAGTTCTCCATCGTCATTCTGCACAAACGGACGAGCTTGGCAGGGATGCCAAGACTAGACATGGCTCTGTATAACTCATCTCTATACACGCTATCATAGGCAACTTTGAAATCGATGAAAAGGTGGTGCGTATCGATTTTATATTCATGGGTTTTTTCCAAGATCTGCCGTAGTGTGAATATTTGGTCAATGGTGGACTTTCCAGGCCTGAAACCGCACTGATAAGGACCTATCAGGTTGTTGACGATCGGTTTTAGGCATTCACATAATACGGCAGACATGATCTTATATGCGATGTTGAGGAGACTTATACCTCTGTTATTGGCGCAGTTTATAGGGTCTCCTTTCTTCAGGATCGGGCAAACGATGCTGAGGTTTCATTCATCGGGCATACTTTCATCCGACCAGATTTTACAGATGAGTTGGTGCATGATCCTTACCAACTTATTTCCTCCTGCCTTGAAAAGTTCGGCAGCAAGGCCGTCGGCTCCAGCAGTTTTGTTGTATTCAAGTTTGGATATCGCTATCCTCATTTCATTATGATCGGGTTGACGGGAATCTTGACTGTCATCCTCATTGCTGAATGGATCATTCTGCCTGACAGTGAAATATTGGTCATCACCGCCGTTTAACAGTCTGCAGAAGTGTTCCTTCCATATCCTCAGCACCGACTGCGATTCCACTACTATGTTGCCATTTTCGTCCGTGCAGGCTTCTGTTCTGGCTTTGAAACCCTGGCATGTTCTTCTTACCTTTTGGTAAAATTTTCGAACATTATTCCTGCAATAAAGTCTCTCAATCTCCTCGATCGAGGGCTTCTCACACTCCTTTTCATTCTTTCTGAGAAGTCGATATTTCTCTTTTCTTCTGCGCACGTAAAGCTCGTAAACAGCTCTAGTCCTTCAATGCAGCGCCGCTTTGTACGCCTCTTGGTTAGCTGCATGTGCCTGCCCGCATTCCTCATCAAACAAGGGGTTTCGTTGTGGTGGGCGAGAGAAACCCAGTACATCAGAAGCGGCATCTCTGATGGCTTGTTGGCAACGCTGTCACTGGTCTTCCGCATTTGCTGCTGGCGGCATAGGACTTGTATTAAGATTAGAAGAAACTCGAACGGCAAAGGCTCTGGCGGTCTCTTGTGATTGTAGCCGCCCGACGCCAAATTTCCTCACAGTATTTCGTTGATTTTGCTCCGTTCTGGATATCCGCATCCGTACCTTGGCTACAACTAGGTAATGATCCGAGTCCACGTTGGCTCCTCGGAAAGTCCGGACACCCAGAATACTGGAAGAGTGCCTTGCGTCGATCGCAATGTGATTGATTTGGTTGACAGTTTTTCGATCAAAGGAGAGCCATGTTCCTTTCTGAATGTCGAGACGAGGGAACCGCGTACTAGCTACGACAAAGTTTCGCCCCGCTGCAAAGTCGATTAGCCTGAGTCCGTTGTCGGAAGTGATGTCGTGCAGGCTGTGCTTTCCGACCACGCTACTAAAGACGTCCTCTCTTCCTAGCTTTGCGTTAAAATCACCTAGGATAATTTTAACGTCGTGGCAAGGGCATGCTCATACGTCTTGTCCAAGAGCTGGTAGAAGTCATCCTTTGACGCGTCGTCCTTCTTCTCGTGAGGGGTTTGAACGCATATTAGGCTAATGTTGGCAAATTTAGCATCGATATGGATAGTCAAGAGGCGCTCGGTCACATGCCGGAAATTTAAGACTTCTTGCCTAAGTCTGCCTCCAATGACAAATCCGCACCCGAATAGACGCTGTCCTTGTTGTCTGTAGCAGTCGCCGTAGTAGATGTCGCAGTTTTTCATACTCCTTTTGCCCGGCCCATCCCATCGCACTTCTTGGATGGCGGTAATGTCTGCTTTGAGACACTCTAGGGCCTCCGCAAGTTGTTCGGCCGCACGCGGTTTATAGAGGGACCTAACATTCCACGTGCAGACACGAAGATCGTTATCCTTTTTACGTTTGCATGGGTCGTCAACAGTAAAATCATCCGTATCCGAGGCTGTTGGTTGCTTCGTAACCAAAGGTTTTTTACGTGGTAGGGAAGTTAACCCGGCGGCACAGCCCCCAACCTGGAGGGCCGGATCCTATTTTTTTGTACCCCTAGGACAAGAGGCCGGATACACCGATGTCAGCAACCCACTTCGGGGATATGAGCGCTGCCATTGGCCCATTAAGTGTTCATCCGCCACCATCTCTTTTTCAATACCCTGTCGTAGTATTGAAAATCCTTACAGACCTCAGCTCCAAATATGTCGAAGTAGCTCCGGTAAGGTATCTGCTGGTCCGTAGACGTCACCGTTGATTCCATCGAGAGAATTCATCCGGCGCACGTCCTCCTTCTGAGGAGCTCTTGCTAGACTTCTGAGACCCATATTTCAGCCAATCAGGTCAACAAGAGATGCCTCGTCCGGTTAAACATATGCGCGTTGAAGTTCACCCAGATGTGCTTACGCAGGTCTGAGTGTTCAGCTGCACATATGTATATCGTCAGACTCAGCATACGCTCATCGTTAGTTCACTATCAGATAGCTATCCAGCGGGCACCGCGAGGAGGTGATGATGCGATTTTGCCCACCGAACAGTTTTGCATACTCAACCGAATTTCGTGAAAAAATGGACTTATGCCGTTTTGACCAAACTTCATAGAGCTGTTGACGCACGGTGGAATCCCGAAGCCTGACTTAGGTATACAGATATATGATTACTCATCTTTGCTTCAAATATCAATATAAGCGGATCTTCACCTCATTTTCTCTTCTTGTCTGTCCAATTTGTTTACATTTCACTTTATTTATGGAACTCAATTACCTGACAAATACCTAGTTCTAAGTGGATTACGTCTGTTTAAAGACGGCAAACAAACTGCAAAAAGAAAACTCTTCCAACCATAAATTTCTAATTAATTTCGCAACATATTGGTCAATTAATTTACATAGCAGAGCCATTCCTAGCACCACTGTCTATGCCATATTCAGAACTCAACCACAAGACAGTCAGCAATTATCGCCGACGTTAATGTGCCAAGCACGACTCTGAATAACAATCACATGCTTTACCCTCAATCTGAGTAAATATTGTTAAAAAATCTTGTGTGCACTGCCAAACAGCACCAACTGTATAAACTATTTTTTAAAGCATTTCCTTGTCAATCAATTTAAAAAACTATCTTTCATTTCAGCGCGATGACAAACGGAACGCAAAAATAATTCAAACCTCAGCAAAAGATGGAACGCAAAAAATAATCAATCCCCCTTTCCAAAGAAATGTCAGTCAGGCGGAAATCGCTGCTGCTTCCAACAATAATTACCCCGATGACAGTAAATTGCGCATCAAGCGCTCCAAGAAAACCGCTAAAAATGCCAAAGATTTACACGCACAATTCCCGCAAAGCGGTGAACAACAAAGCAGCCCCAAATCAACGGCTAACGTGAAATTCTCAGCCGATACAATTGACCTCAATGCAAATGCATCGTCGCCAGTTCAGACAGAAGAAGAGGACACCACTTACAGTCAGCTAATATTTGAACGTAAAGTCAACAAGCCAAATGAGCCCTCATCTGCAAACAGTGTTAGTACGTCAACATCTCATCCAAATACTGGTCATTATGACAGATTACCCTTTGACAAAGTGTCAAAGCAAAGCGTGTCAAAGCAAAGCGTACCCGGTGCAAACCATGAGAGTATTTACACTGACCATAAACGCAGGCTAAACCGAACGTCAACCGGTGGTGGTATCTCAAGCGGTGATAGTATCCCATTCATTGATGAGGAAGATGCCATCAGCATTGTAGAAAAGCATGGCACACATCTTCGAATCAATGAGGGCAATGACAACAACAACGACTATGCGACTGCGACCACAACCCGTATAATCACCCTCCATCCGAAGAACATCGGTTCCAGTCAAACAATTCAGCGCGGCAATACCTCGCAGCGAACGCACCTATCCAACACAATCAGCAACAAATCTGTATCTGATGCGCCATTGCGACAACCGCGTGCCGATGCCGGTGACATTGTCGTCATCGATTCCAACGAGAATGTTGTTGTTCAACGTTCGACATCGTCGACGACGCCGAACCAACTTGGTGGTGTGCACGAGTTCTTCTCTTGGAATCCAGCAAAGGGGAAGTTGTGCCAAATTTGCCATGCGTCTGCGCTGAATGGTTCGAATACAGTGGTGAAATGCCGAAGTTGTGACTTGGTGTGCCACCTCTGGTGTGTGCCCAAGATGACGGTGAGTGGTTTGTGCATGAATTTTATTTAGGTGCATCTGTTGGATAAATTTGTTTGTTTATCTTTTCCGTTGATCATAGTCATGATTTGGTTTATATTTAAGAATGATGTGCGTAGATTTTGGCGCAATTTTCGTTTGAACGTTTCTTAAAATAAGTTTATATGGCCTTTACGCAAGAGCGCGTGGGGATTCGGGATACTTTTGTGTCAACAAGTTGCGGTGTGCCTGCGAGAGAAGTTGATTTGTGATCTACGTGCGGTATAAATAGTTGGCAAGGGCTAATAGAAGTATTGGAAATATGTACTTAAATAACTTTTGGCGCAATCCGCAGTAAATGTGTGTGGAATGTGTTTTCTTTTTTGGGATTTTTGTTTTTTAGCTTTGGGGTGATTCGTTTAATTTTCTAATGATGTCTGTTAGAATTTGTGAATTTTAAAATTATTACAGGATAGTACAGTAGGTAAAAAATAAATCTGAATTGTGGGTATTTGGACTGACAGATAGTTGTCAAACATACATACGTCACATGAAGTAATGACAATTGCGGTAGTTACCAGCAACAGCTGATTTTTAAAATCTGTTAATATCATATTTTCTTTCCTTTAATTTTGCTCTTAGCAAGAAGAGGGAGAAAAAAAAAATGGCCGAGAGAAATTCTTCTTCCTATTTCGGCGAGGTTATGATATGAATCAAGGGATCATAACACCCCCACTTCACTGCATTTCTACCGATCCGCCTGTGGGGTTCTCCTGAAATATCGACAGGCCACCCGATTTTAGAAACCAATTGTTAGATAGATAGATGTACATATATTATTGAGTGCACTGCGACCTATAAAATATCTATTGTGCCCCCCTTACTAAGGCTCTAGCCGATGATATACTCGGTCTAGAGCACTTCCTCCAGTCCAGCTGCTACAGCAAACCGGAGTATCTGGTGACGCTGGTGTTTCTTCGAAGTCCCTGCAGAATCTGTAGTGTCCGTCTCCCTCTATTCCTAGTTTCCTAAGGTGCTCCTTAAGTCTGCAGTGACTTTTTAACATGCCCGCCAAGATGCGAAGCCGATTCTTACTAACTCTTAGGCAGGCTCTGCTTCTTTTCTGGTTGTATTTCCCCAGAATCCCAATGTTTGGCCCATTTGTTCTCTTCTTCTTTCCTTACGTCTTCCCTTATTTTGTGGGGTCCTATCCAACAGAAGGGTTCTGGTTCAAGGAACGGCGTGTCTGATCCGTTTCTAGCTAGTTCATCAGCTGCTTCGTTCCCATCTACTCCCACATGTCCTGGTACCCAGTAGAGAGTTACTTTGTTTGTTTCTCCCAGTTTGTTGATCCTGGTGAGACATTCCCATACCAGTTTGGATCTGATCTCATGCGAGGTCAGTGCTTTAATAGCGGCTTGGCTGTCTGATAGTATCGCGATGTCCTGTCCGTGATATTTCCTGTCTAAGTTGAATTGCGCGCATCTTTCGATCGCGTGAACTTCTGCTTGAAATATACTGGCGAATATTCCCAGTAATTCTGAGTATCTAGTCCTGGGCCCGTACACTCCTGCCCCAGTGCCAATAGATGTTTTCGATCCGTCTGTGTACCATTTAATTGTGTGTTGTTTGAGTTGGTATTTATCGGATTCGCTGCTCCAATCTCTTTCGTTGCTCAGCTTTAAGTCAAATTTCCTTTCAAAGCAGTATTTCTTGACCATATCATCTCTGGGCCAGTCCAAAAGCGGCACCGATTTGGATAGGGTTACTCGCTCTTTATTTGAGATGCATGTTCCTTTCCCGATGCCCTCTTTGCTGATTCCTAATATGGTCTCCTTGGCGATTCGCTCTAGCACTATGTGTAGTGGAGGTATCCCTACGATCACCTCTAGAGCTGCTGTGGGACAGGTTCGCATGGCTCCTGTTATACATGTACAAGATAATCTTTGTACTTTGTTGAGGGATGTCCTCGTCGTGGCCTGCGGAGATGGTCTTGGTAATACTTCAACCAATTGTTAGGTCGTTGCATTTGTGTGGTCCTGGAGTTTTCAGGTCTGCCTCCCCTTCGCGATATGTTTGGGAAGTTAATTGATATTGCCTTTTAAATGGGATTCAAATCATCTCTCCTTTGAGCATGACAATACCAGCTGAGCAGGTCGCGCTCTATATTTCGCGAGATGGTTTCCTGTTGGTTGAGGCCCAGGTTCACCCCGAACTGTAGAGCCATCTAAGTAACTAAGTAGGTTTCCACGCATCTTTGAACTTCTTATTCGATCAAGCTTCGTTCGCAAAGCAGGTGATGGACATCTTCAATTTTTTCCTCGTTCCTGCAGCTCCTATATGCTCCGCATGAAATCCAACGACGCAGTGTCCCGTGATTATGCCAGAGATGATCTTCGTACTGTTACGACTAACCAGAGAACGTGTTCTCCTCAAATCGTAAGTCGGCCAGAGCCAGATGGACCCATTGTCTGCTGGGGCCTTATTTTGTATTGCGTTTCTATAGCAATGCAAACTCAATTTCCAAAACGTTACTTAAACGTTTGATAGATGCTTTGACAATCTAACTTTCGGAAATGTTGGATTTTGAGTTGGAAGCACTTACACCCAATCCGAGAACCATACAAAATACCAATTTATTTTAGAATCGGATTACATTTCCGAATGGCAATCCGAATCCGAAAGCAGTACAAAATAAGGCCCCTGGCTTCGTTAGTGGCTTCGCCTGCGACTAGTTTGTTTATGGAGTTGAAACCATTACCTAGAGCACGGTCTGCGAGATATGCAATGCCGACCCTATTCTAGTGAGTTCGTCTGCTCTTTCATTACCCGGTATGCTCATGTGCCCAGGTACCCAGATAAGGGTCACCTTATTGGCTTTCGATGCCTCATTTGGAGGTCGTTTGCAGATTCTGACAAGCTTAGATCTAGGCCGCATGTAATGCAATGTAAGCACATGATGTTGTTTTAGGTAATAATTTTCGCAGCCTGGATAACTGCTGGGATTTCGGCCTGAAAGGCATTGCATTCGTTGTTGATTCTGAATGAGTTGTTGTAGCATGCTTGTTTATCTCCTATAAAAAGTTAGCCTCGGAGTCATATAATCGGTTGCTACCTGCCTACTTGTGTAGCTCCCATCTTGATTGGATGGAGGCGTGACCGTAAGGTGCATATGACCAAACACTTGAAGCTGGGAAACAGTAGATGTATTCTTTCTAGAAAAGGTTGTGAATTGTGTTTTTTTCGTGTTGAACTCCACAAGATGAATGGAATGATGACTGTTTTCGATAATTAAACTTTCAACCCTTCTATCTGACACCAAGAATGGGCGTTTTGCATTCTTTTAGTAATATCGTATTCTTGCTTACCTCTTATTATCTTATCATCTGCATAGCCTTAAGTCCGATAACCAGCAGCTTACTCCGCTGCAAATCAATGTCCCACAGTTTTCAGCTCTTTTCCGATTCCTAACTTTGTACACATCCCATTAAAATAAATTGAATCGCAATTTACAAAAATTTGAAGTCATCGCCCCGGAATTACATCGTTTTCTCTGGGGGTATCTTCAGAATTTATATACGACAAATAATAATTAGATTTAATGACACTTGAAATGAATTGTGTGCGTGGTGGCCAAAACAAAACGGAAAATGATTATAAAAATCATGACCATTTGTTTGGCACACTATGGCGCTGACACATTCACTCAACCGTTTTATTTTAATGATATCTCTTTGTCCACCCATACCATCGCCATATGTTCCTTGTTAAAGCTCAAGAAAAGCAGCACAAGCCCATGCCCAGTTCGTCGTTCAATTCCCATGTCACAGTCGTAGATAATAAAAAATTTGTGGTCATGCTTTTGAAAGTCTATCACTTTTCCTTATATCATTTCCTTTGACTCTATATAGGATGGTTCGTAATAAAAACATGCCTCGACAACTGCAGCATCGGTAACTTAATCTCTGCAGAAGTACCGAGGAAGTAAGAGGAAAACAAATAAACCCCAAGACCGTCTAACCACGTCCTGGCTTCGGTGCCTCTTTTCTTTTTGCCGATTTGCCTAATGGAAATGATATGCATTAATAAAATAAAAGGCTTAGCGCTTCATGCCTTATATATTGTGGTTAATGACTTAGAAATATGTACCTTTACCTGGATAAGTGCAGACCGGAATAGGGAAAATGCAGGAAAATACGTTTATACTGATGTCATGAGTTTCAGAAAAAATTGAATTGTTGTATCGCGTGTAGATTGACTGCATGCAGTCCTCTGGCATTTGAAAGGGATTGGCTTTGTTATGTGATTTTACTAATAAAATATAATGGATTTTCTATTTTAGAAGAATGACGATATTAAATGGCAATAATCGGCCGAGTTGACCTATTATACGGACTTTTACTACGTGAACCTCTGTTGAAGCTTTATTTCCGTGAGAAGAAAGTGACACGCACGAAACACTTGTCGAAGTGATGTACGCTGTTTGGTGATGTTTTACGAGTATCAAAGTTTGCGATGTCAGATGTGTTCCCTGGGTAGTGTCTGGTTTTTAGTAATATCATATTTATTTGTATTTAGCTAGCAAAAAGCTACTTCACATTGTCATAGCTCATTCTTTTGCACAAAAAATAAGTAAGACTGCTCTTACGTTTCGATCTCAGCACCAAAACATGATTTACATCTAAATAGAAAATGTCGCTCTAACATCCAACCTTCCATCGAAGACAGGTGGCCGACTTATGCCTGTGCTGCAGATAGTACCATGAAATATGTTCCGATGAATTCAATGGAATAATCCCTAGAATGCGACATTTGGATATCGTACCAAGTAGGCCACAAGGGCCTCTCTATCAAAAATTGCTTTTGTTACAGAGCAAGGAAACTATGGAACTCACTTCTGGGAATAACATTTTCAGAAGCATACAATCAACAGCTATTTACGAACAGAAACAACAGACATCTTGGGGCATTATCGCAGCGCAATAGGCTCATCTCCCGAGAGACAAAAAAAAATCGGAACTTTTTTGCCAAACACAAATTAGATATTTTTAAAAAAAGGTAAAAAAACGAATGTCGTGAATGTGAATTCGACAGAATGTTTAACACATTCTTACTTACTTACGAGCAATTTGGTGGCGCTACAGTTCGGGGGTAACCTGGGCATCTGGTCTGGTCTTTAGCTAGGTTACGTTAGGTTAAAGGAGTTAGCTGCAACGAATGAGCGCAGCATGCACTCGGATCTCAAACGTATCCATTGTGGAGTTTCCTGGCTGAAGAACTGTAAAGAGAGGAAAAAACAAAATAGCCATAGTTCTGTGCTAGTGAAACGGCCTCCTCTGAACCACCCTGAAGAAGTTATAAATTTCATGATGGTGGTTGGTGGCTTTTCAGACAGGTAGCCCAGATGGTTGAAGAAATACTCTCCAAGAGGCGTCTTCCTGGTACTGCAGAGACTAGGGCATTTGCAGAGGAAGTGTTCCGTGTCCTCCTCTACGTCTGTATTGTCGCATCCTCTCCACAGTTCATCTGTACTTAGCCGCATTCTCTTCCGGTGGGCCGCCAATAAGTAGTGGCCGGTAATGATACTTACGAGAAGCGCCAAGTTTTGTCTATTTTGAGTAAGGATGAGCTTGGTTTTCAACTTGTCATGTTTTGTCCAGATGCTTCTGGAGACACGGCATAAAGTGAGCGCTCTCCATCTTTCTTCTGCTTTTCGTTTGAAGTCAAGTGCTATATTAGATTTAACAAGTATTAGGGAAGGTAGGACTGAGCTTTGGACCATTGACAAGTCTTGTTCCTATCCCTTTCCTGCCAATTCATCCGCCATCTCGTTCCCTAGAATTCCTTTGTGTCCTGGGATCCACCAGAGTGTTATATGGTGGCCTTGGGTAAGCATGTTAAGATCAGCTCCTCGCGGCATCGTTTTATTAGCTTTGATTTTATAACTGAGGATGAAATGGCCTTTATAGCAGCTTGACTATCTATGTAGATATCAATCTCATTCCTAGTAACAAGTTTTGTGGATAATTCTCGTGCCGCCTCTGCTATCGCTAAGACTTCTGCCTGGAACACACTACTGTGGTTTGGAAGCCTTAGTGATATTGCAATATCAAGTTCCGCTGAGTAGATACCCGAACCCACTACTTCGTTTGTTTTGGACCCGTCAGTGAAGACTGAAATACTATGCGGTATAATGGCTCCCACCGTCTTCCCAGTATTCCCTTGATGGGATGACCATTTTGACGTTTAGGCTGAAGTCGGGGGTTGGCGGAAGATAGTCTGTGGTGGTGTCTAGGTGAACCCATCTTGAGATACTACGGTGGTCCATGTGGTCCTTTCTCCATAGGTTGGATTCTTTTAGGCGTAGGGAACTCATCGCGGCTGATTCCTTAACAAATAAGTCTAGTGGAATCAGTGTGAGAATTGTTTCAAGTGCTGCGGTCGGGGTAGTTCTAATGACGCCTGTGGTTCCTATGCAAGCAAGTCTCTGGATTTTAGTCAACTCTTTGAGATGTGTGTTTTTCTCTGCTATTGGCCACCAGACAATGCAACCATATGTAAGAATGGGTCTGACTATGGCTGTGTACATCCAATGGATGATGGCAGGTTTGGCTCCCCATTTTTTACCAAAAAATTGTGCTGCAAGCATAGAACGCAATGTACGCTTTCTTTATTCTTTCATTTGTGTTATCTCTCCAGCTCAGTTTGCGGTCAAGTATGCACCCAAGATACCGTGCTTTGTCCGAGACTTGGAGTGGAGTGTCACCGAGTCGTAGGGGTCCGAAAGCTGGGATTGTTCTTTTGTTGGTGAAGAGGACCACTTCTGTTTTCGCTGGATTAACGTGCAGTCCACAACTTCTTGCCCAGTTATGGAGGGTATTCAGAAGTTCGGTGATAGTGTCGAGAAATTGACCGGACATAAGTAGGACTAGGTCGTCTGCATAAGCAACAACTGCGACTAGAGTCCATAGTAGAGGAGATAGGACCCCTCGTTGCGGGGTTCCTCTAGAGGCAAAGAGAAGAATCTACTTTGGTCTGGTATTTAGCTAATTGCCTCCAGGTACGCATTACAAGTTGGTTGAGATCCTCTTGAACCTGCGCGCCACCTACGTCGAGGTGGCCCTCTACTGCGTCGTCCTTTTGAGTTAGATTCGAAGACTCTGCAGGCCGGAGCATTGGTACGTTTTAACACATTCACGAAATCTACTTTTTTCCATCGAATTTTTCCTCTTTTTCGAAAATACCTATTTTTTGGCCAAGGTTAAAATTCCGGCAGAAAATTTATTCACGATCTATAGTTCACCAATTCAAATAATTAGTTCCAAGGTATTTAGCTTCGCTTGAAATCGGGAAGAAGTGCTTAAGTTCAATCGAAACATTGATTTTGGAAATATCGTTAATTTTGTGAAATTTGACGCTATGTACTTTTCTCATGATAAATTGCGCAAAAGAACTTCTTTTTATTTGAAGGGTTCTGTAAATCTTCTTCTTCTTCTTCTTTTTTCAGCGAGGTTATGATCCGAAAATAAGGGATCCTAACCCTCCCACTTCACTGCATTTCTACTGATCTGCCTGTGGGGTTTGCCTATTTGACCTCAGAAAATATCGAAGGGCTTTTTCACATTTTTCTTCTGGTGCGGGTTTATAATATCTTGCCGGTACGGCTTTCATCAATTTGGTAAACTTACTGAGGGTATATTTACTTCCTCTTCTCTCTTTTTCGATCTGAGTATCGTCTCAATGAATAAAGATATTTTATTCCATATGTCGATACTCGAGACCATCTTGTTTACGGCATTTTCTGGAGAAAAGTTCCCTATTTCTGCCTCTAGGCTATTTCTTTCTACTGCCCACCTGTTACAGGTAAATAAAAGGTGTGATATGCATGGTTTTCCAAAGAGTCTCCGTATTGGCAGGCTGCGCTCCCTACTTTTCTCATCTTTGACAGGTACCGGCTGAGGTAACCATGTCCGGTAAGGAACTGGGTGATATAATAATTCACTTCACCGTGCTCCCGCTCCGTCCATGCAGCAAAGTCTCTGATCAACCGGTAGGTCCACCTTCCCCTCCTTTCGGCGTTCCAACTATTTTGCCACTTCTGCTTCGAGAGTTGCTTCGCTTCTGTAGCTGCTGTTGCCGCGCGTACTTCCGCCTTCTTGTCATGGACGTACTTCTTTGCTGCTGCTAGGAGATCAATGGGCCTCACTCCTGCGACTACTAGGGCTGATGCCTCCGACACTGTTCGGTATGAACTCGTTGTCCCAAAGGCTCCTATAAGTTGCACCGCGGTTACTTTCTTCCTCTATATCTTCTTTTTGAGGTCAGCCCAGATTTCGGAGCCATACAAGAGTATTAAGTGCGTAACCACAATTTAGATTAGGTTAGATTATGATAAGGCAAGTAATAATGCGGATAACAATTGCGGACCTGAAGGACTATGATTATGGTTCCTACTACTCATGGATCACGCATGGTCTAGGACATATACGGGTATTTCCTTTTACCCCTAGGGGTGCATAAGACGTCGACAACGCTTGCGTGTCATCGTGTTCGGACTTCTGCTACGCGCTTTAACTCTTTTCAACTCATTCCCAAAACTCTAGATTCCGTTCTGTGCCACGTCTGCCTAGGGCGACCCTCAGTTGTGTCAGATTGAATAGAGGGATTCCATCTTCTCTGTAATGTGAAGTACTCTGATTTAACAGGACATATGAAGATTCTAAACAAAATTCCGTTGCCAACCTCACCAGCAGTACGTGCATTTGATTTCATGGCCAGAAAAATAAACCTGAGTAATAAGCTAGGCCCTTGCACTTAAAAGAGCTGTTGCGCCAAATATTTTTTTTTTTTAATCCCTTCAAAATCAGCATCCCAAATCGAACCTATTGGGAAAACCCCCAGCTCCCTCAGATGGATCGATAAATCAATTGGTACACCGATGACTCCAAAATGGCAAATGGTGTGGGTTTCCGAATTTTTGACCCCAATTTCAAATCTGCTGTACCATTAGGTCAAATCACATCCATCTTCCAAGCATAGGTCTATGCTATAGAGCTATGCGCCAGAGAATGCATCAGAAGAGGCCTCCAAAGATCACACATAAACATTCAATCAGATAGCCAAGTAGCTCTAAAAGCTCTCAAATCCTTCACTTTTGAGTCTAAATTAGTTTGAACTGTCTCATTGCCCCCAAGCAGCTTGCTGCACACAACACTCTCTCACTCTGGGTCCCTGGTCACAAGGGCATCGCCGGCAATGAGATTGCTGATGAACTAATCAGATCTGACTCCCAACTCCAATGCAGTCATTGCTCTCTCAAATACCATCTTAAGAAAATTGGCATTAGTCAATCTGACACTTTCAGGCTACGTTTTGAGGACACTGAAGCGGCTGAGCACATTATGTGTGAATGTCCCACATAATCTCTTCCTCAGCCCAAACTATCCTAATCTTCCTTGATTTCAGCTATGACACCATTGCAACATGCCTTCTTTCAGGGGTTAGTACAAAAGATCACTTTGCAGGCCGAAGTACTTCGTTGGGGCTTAGAGCACCCTCCAACTTTATACCACATCTCAATAAATTGTGCAATTTTGTATGAAATGTATTTTTTTTTTTTTTTTTGCTACAATTTTTTTGGAGCAATTGAAGAAGTGGTAAGGACCGTCCAATTGGCTCAACAGAGCAACCACTATTCAAGGAAAATCGTATTGCTAGTAACTCTGGACGTGCGAAATGCCTTCAATTCAGCCAGATGGAGCGATATGCTGAACGCCCTCAAAAGCATTTTTGATATTCCCGAATATCTCTTGCGGATGGTGACGGACTATCTCAAGGGCCGGAAGCTGTTATACAACACCACAGAAGGACCACGAATAAAGGAGATTACTGCTGAAGCAGTTCGGGGATCAATCCTGGGTCCCGATCTCTGGAACATCTCCTACGACGGCATTCTTCGTATGGAAATGCGCGAAGACACCTTCCTGATAGGGTACGCAGATGATATCGCCGCGGTGATTATGGCAAGAGACACCGAGAGCGCGCAAAGAAAACTCAACCAGGTGATGAGGCGGGTGCACCTCTGGATGGAAGAACATGGCTTAGGTTTGGCCACAGAAAAGACGGAGATAGTCCTTTTGACAAAGAGAGGATTCCAACTATTGTCCACTTCCAAGTCGGGTCTGAGGTAATAACCAGCAAGGAAGCGGTGAAGTACCTAGGGATGGCCCTAAACACGAAGCTTACTATCTGGCACCAAATAAGATCTGCTTTGGAACGAGCTACGAAGGTCACAATGTCACTAAGCAGATTAATGGCAAACGTTGGAAGCCCAACAGCCAGCAAGAGAAAACTCCTGATGACAGTCACCCACGCCATTCTCCTGTATGGGTGCGAGATATAGGCCGACGCACTAAGATAAGAGAAATACAGGAAGCAAATGGCCGCGGTACAAAGGCGCGCGGCACTACGGATTGCAAGTTCGTACCGAACGGTGTCGGAACCAGCCATCCTCATAGTCGCGGGAGAGACCCCTATTGACCTCCTTGCGGCACAGAGGAAGTACGTCTACAACAAAAAGGCGGAAATTGGAGTGGAAGCGGCACCCGAGGAGGCGAAGAAGCTCACCAAACAGAAATGGCAGGAGAGATGGAGCTCAGAAAGCAGAGGGCGATGGACCGCGAGGCTGATAAGCAACATCGCTGAATGGAAGGAACGGAAACACGGAGAAGTAAATTTTCACGTCACCCAATTTCTTACCGGACACGGTTATTTCAACGCGTACCTCCACAGAATGGGCAAAACAGGGAGCCCGGCTTACCAATATGGCGACTCAGAACTGGACGACGCAAACCACACGTTCTTCGAGTGCAACAGATGGGAAGTTTAAAGGGGGTCGCTAGAATCTCTAATCGGCGCCATCACCCCGGAAAATATAGTGTCAAAAATGTCAATGAGTGACCAGAGCTGGAATGAAGTACGATCATTTATAGAAAAAGTACTTATAACAAAAAAGAGAGAGGAAGACATAATAATCACCCTCATGAGATTCATGTAAGCCTGATGTAAGCCTGACCGGCAAGAAAGAATTAACCCGCAAGTAACAGACAAATAGGTATGAAAAAGCCGTCCCCGAAAGGGGAAAGAAAACGACACCACTCTGAAGTAATGCAAAAGCGGTTCCGGAGTGGATGGTGTCAAGTTGAAAAAGGGTTTAAGGTGGTTTTTTAGTGAGTAGAAAGTCCCATACTACTTGAAACAGAGCGGGCCTATTTCTCGTGAGCAGTAGCGTTTTCCACCACCCCTTAGGCAAAAAAATCTTGCACTGTCTGCAAGTAGAATACATAGCTAGAATGTGCATAAAGTATTCGCCCTTCTTCAGATTTACAACGAATAAATTTTGTCTCTTTATATAAATTTATAATATTTTCTCATGTCTTAACAAAGGTGGGCCATTTTGTGACCCTAATCGTTTTAAATACAATTTTTTTCTATGGTAACAGTAGTTAGAACGATTTCTACGAAAAGTTCTATAAATTCTTTGAATCTTCTCGCTTTGAATTGGGTTGTGTCCAATTATGATTGAACCTTGAAGGTGGCTTGTGTTTGCACATAATTTATATTCGAGCAAATACCAGTCCGTATTTACTATGCAAACAATATTCCATTAGGCTATGTCAATAGCTCTGTGAACAATAGTGACCAGAACTCAACCATAAGAATGTAAATAGACACCACAGGTTCAACAAGTTAAGTAATATAGGGCCAAGTACACTGCCAGTAAATTATATTTAAATTCAAACACGCGTTTAATTACTTGAACTTAAAACTCGTAATTAACTCATGACCAAGCCGATTAAAGAAGAAAGAAAAATTCTGAATAAATTAATAAGCTGTCATCGACTCGTAACTGACTGACTAAATTAATAATTAAATAACTATCAGCTGGAATAACATTCCATATTCGCTTAGCAGAAAATATCACGTCCCTGTACTAAAACACTCAGCATCAAACTAGTGTGTACTTAATTGCCAAAATACCAATTAAAACGTGCTCCCTGAAGAAGAATCCGATCGCTTGAATTCAAACTCCCCCATCATCGATTTCTCTTGTTTAATTCCTGTTGCCCCCCTTTGTCTGCTTAACTGCGCCGACGAATCACGAGTGCGGCAATCATCGATTTTTATTATTGAATCAATAAAATGCTATGTCTGCATCCAGCTCGATCGCAAACGATCTTAATTTGAAGCGGTCGTTCTGTTTCCTAATGTGGGTTCGCATTTTATGTCTAAGCTTTGTGTGCTCCTCTGCTGACGTACATGAATAATTTTTCCATATAAACGATCTAAAGGCTACTGGTGGGCTTAGCGAAGTCGTTAGCGATCCACGATCGAATATGATATTCAAAGTTGACAACGATGCTCTCTTCAGTTAGGGCGGCTGGTGGCTGTATAAATTGATGATGATTGCTAGAGAAATTGTGATGATTTTTGCATTCTCTTTGGGCTCTCTTCGTTTTCGGAAAGAAAGACAACTCATAGGTAAGAGAAAACCAATAACAGTAAGAGTAGTAAACTTATACGAGAAGTACATTTGGATTAACATTGTGCAGTCATTACCCTATAGTACGCTGGAGCATTTATTTCCTCGAAGGCCCTGCAGTCGATGCAACACGATTAAACGAATTACAACAGAGGAGCTACCAACAATTACAACGGATAAACTATTCGGAGCATGCATAAGAGTAAGGTGACAGAAAAGCGCCGGGACTTGGTGGTATACTAAATATTGCAATAAAAACAGCTGTCCAAAAGAGACCGGACATTTTCATAGCCACGCTGCAAAAGTGTCTGGAAGAAGGAGTTTTAGCCGAGACTTGGAAATTACAATACCTGGTTCTACTGCCTAAAGGAAAGAAGCCACTCGGAGAACCGTCCTCATGCCTGCTGGATACATGCCCAATATGCCTGCTGGATACAATCGGAAACGTCCTTGAGCGCATCATCTACGAGAGACTTCTTGCGGTAGCAGAAGAGAAAGATGCACTGTCTGTTCGGATTTAGAAAATCTCACTCAACGGTAAACGCCATTAAAATGGTAGTCGACATCGCAGCCGCAGTGATACAAGGAGAATGATGGCGTTTTGAAGCTAAGGAATACTGCACGGTAGTGACGTTGGACATAAACAGTTCGTTCAACTCGGCAGACTGGTCGTTTATAAGGAGAACATTAGTCAGAATGGGCCCGTCATATTACCTGCGTCAAATAGTGCCAAACTATCTGACTAATAGAAAGCTGAGGTATGAAACCGACGGGTGCTTGCAATACTATAACGTGTCTGCGGGAGTTTCACAAGGTTCCGTACTCGGCCTCCTTCTGTGGAACATTATCTACGACGGAGTTCTGCTAACCCTTCCGCAAGGAATAAAAATTATTGGATTCGCTGATGATATCGCTGTGGTGGTTACCGTTGCGACGAGATAAAGGCAGTCACAAATGAAGCAATATGCCGCATCAGAAATTGGTTAGTGAAAGCTGGCCTGAAACTGCTTGACCATAAAATGGAGACCGTCCTTATAACCAGTCGAAAAGTTCCAGAAGACGTCAACATTCAGGTTGGAACCAGCAGAATAAAGTCCGAAGACGCCATCAAACAATCAATCTAGACAATCTAGAGCCAGCCTGTGGAGTTTAAGAAGAGGGTTAGCTCATTTATGTTCTTACCCGAGATCTCCCCAAGTGAATTGTGGAAGGGTTTGCCTAATGCTTGATGTCTAGCCCTAGCTAGTGCTGGACAATTGCACATGTAGTGGATAATTGTTTCCTTTTAGATGGCTATGTTGCAACTACGGCAGTGTGTATTATATGGGATACCTAGTTTGGCTGCGTGCTCTCCTACCGGCCAGTGTCCCGTGATTATGCGATTGTACGGGCAATGTCTTTGCGCGTTCTGTTCAATAGGGCGGTTGTTTTGGTCTTGTTGTAGTTAGGCCACATCTTTCTGGATATGACGCAGTTCGTTAACCTGGACCATTTAAGGTAAGCTTTTCTAAGAAAGATTGAAGGAGATGTTTGCCTTAATTGCTCCGAGTGGGGTGTGAACAAGTTCAGCAAGTGAGCATTGAAGGGCTGAGCCTCGCCTGGCCAGTTCGTCAGCATGTTCGTTGCCATCAACGTTGCTGTGGCCTGGAACCCAGACTAGGGTCACCATGCATTGGCCATCTAGCGAGGCCAACCCCTGTCGGCATTCTAGTACTAGTTTTGAGGAAATAGTTTCCGAGGCAATGGCTTTGATAGCAGCTTGGCTATCGATTAAAATAGCCATTCTTTGTCTTGGTAGTGAATTTGTGTGTGACTTGATTTGGCGACAGGCTTCGCGAATGGCGAGTACTTCCGCTTGAAAGACGCTGGCAGCGTCCGGGAGTCGGTACGATCTTGCGATGTTCAAGGACTCCGAGAAAACACCCGCACCAACCCCACAGTCCATTTTTGACCCATCGGTGTAGACTGTTAGATCGAAACCACTGGTCGCCTGTCCATCTTGCCAATCTTTTCTTGTAGGGAATTGTACATCGAAACGCTTTGTGAAGTTCAACGTGGGGATGATGTAGTCTGTTGGAGTCGATATGAGTTCTCCTGGTAGAGAATCTAGGATATTGCTGTGTCCATAGGGTTTCGCAGTCCAACACTTGGACTCTCTGAGTCTGATTGCGCTGTGCGCTGAGATGTTTGTGTTATGTAGATCTAGGGGTGAAAGGTGTAGCAGGACTGTTAGAGCGTCTGACGGAGTTGACCGTAGGGCGCCTGTGGTGCCTATGCATGCTGCTCTTTGCACCTTATTTAGTTTGGTTATGTTATAGGCTTTTTTAAGGGCCGGCCACCATACTATCGACCCGTAGGTAAGGATTGGGCGTACTACGGCTGTGTACATCCACAGGGTCAATTTTGGTTGCAGGCCCCATCTTTTGCCGAAGGTTCTGTTGCAGGCATAGAAGGCTATACATGCTTTCTTTACTCGTTCGTCTATGTTTGGTTTCCAGTTAAGTTAAGGATCTAGAATATCTCCTAGGTACTAAGCACTGGAAGATAAGGAGAGTATCTGACCGTTTAATCGAGGAAGATTGAAGTCGGGTATTTTGGTTTTTGTGGTGAAAAGCATCAGTTCAGTTTTATTTGGGTTGACTCCAAGTCCACACTTTCTGGCCCATGCGGTGACTTTACTTAGAGCACTCTCCATGATCTCACTTATCACGGGAGGGAAAAGTCCCGACACTAAAATCACCATGTCGTCCGCATACCCAACTACTTTAATTCTTTCCCTGTCTAAGCATAAAAGGATTTTATTCATGACTATTAGCCATAGTAGAGGTGAGATGACTCCACCTTGGGGCGTTCCTCTACTGGCAAATTTGGTTATGGTGCTGTTTCCTAGAGATGTCTGAATAGTTCTAGTGCTGAGCATAGAGACTATCCATTGACTTAGGTAGGTTTCTATGCCCAGCTCCGTGAGGGACTCTAGAATTACTTCAGTGTGTACATTGTTAAAGGCTCCTTCTATGTCTAGAAAGGTAGCTAAAGTGTATTCCTTATACTGTAGGGATTTTTCTATTGTTCGCACTACTTCATGAAGAGCTGTTTCTGTAGATCTTCCTTTGAGGTATGCGTGTTGGGATTTGGAAAGAGATGACTCGATTGTATCTCGCAGATGGTTGTCTAGAAGGCGCTCAAGGGTCTTCAAAACGAAGGAGGTCAGACTGATTGGTCTGAAATCTTTCGCGTTCTCATGTCCGCGCCTCCCCACCTTCGGAATGAAAACCACTCTCACCCGTCTCCATGAGTGGGGTACATGGTTATTTAGGATGCAGCTCCTGAAAATCGGCACGAGCCATGGGATTGCTACCTCTTGCATTTTTTGTAGCATAATGGGCAGAATGCCATCTGGGCCTGGTGATTTATAAAGGGCGAAGCTGCGGATGGCCCAGGAGATTTTTTCTTCGGTAATAATGGGTATTATGTGTTCCCAGGATTGCAGGCATTGCGAACTGTTAGGCTCAGTGTAGCTGTCTTTACATCCGGAAAAGTGGGTGTGTATCAAGATCTTTAAGGATTCTGCAATTGACTCCGTCCACTTACCATCCGACCTTTTCAGGAGGGATGGATTGGAATGATCCTTCGATAGAATCTTGCTGAGTCTAGCGGAGTCTTTGAGGGTATCAATTGATTGGCAATACTCTACCCAGGACCATTTCTTGGCCATTCTGATAGCTTTTTTGTATATTTTAAGGCTGTCCGTGTAAGGCACCCAGTATTTGCACTTGTAGCAGATATTGAAGGTCTCTCTAGTCAGTTTCCTGAGGTTAGAGAGTTCTTCGTTCCACCACGGAGCGAAGGTGTTTTTGCTGTATTTGACCGGACACGCAACTTTAAAAGCATTATTGAAGGCTTTTTCGAAAGTCTTTACTGTTGTGTCTAGTTCTGCAGTGGAGGTTATTAAAGCGTTTTGAGTTCTACGTAGCTTGGATCTAACGACTTGACTAAACTTTATCCAGTCGGTTCTTTTGGGGTTTCTGTAGGGTTTGGGAGTCTCGATCTCGAGATCTACATTGAAGAGGATCCAATTATGGTCTTAAAAAGACTTCAGATTGGATACTCTCCAGTTCTCGACTTTCACACTACTACTGTTATTAGAGAGTGTAACGTCTATGACATCTTCCCAGCCGTTGAAATTTTCCGTACTCGGAAAAATATAGGTTGGAGTGTTGCCTTTGTTACATACCGAGAGGTTATTTGCAAGGATATATTCGAACAAGGACTCACCTCGCTCGTTGCTTTCGGAACTGCCCCATAGCACGTGCCTGGCATTTGCGTCGCAGCCCATAAGCAGGTTGGTCGTTGTTGTGGAGATAGCCGTCACCATGTCTTGAAATTCTTCTGGCGGTGATTGGCGGTCGTGTGCCATGTAGGCAGAGGAGATGTATAGGTCTGCACTACCTGCGTTCTCTATTTTGACCGTTGTTAAATCGGACGAGCTAAAATTTGGACATTTAAGGGCTTTAATATGCTTTTTAGCTAGAATGCAGGTTCTTGGCTTGCCATGATTGATGTTATTCCGGTTGTAAAAAAGGTTGTATTGGTTGTCATTGAGGCCCTTAATGTCAATGTTTTCCTCCTTGAGAAAAACCACCAGATTATCTGTAGCACTAATCGAGTGGTGCAGATTAATCTGAATGACTTTCAGCATTGGTATTATCGGTGTTATTTGTGGTTTGGGATGTAGTTTCAATCCTCATGTCCTCCAACAACTTGTTGGCATCGTCGACTTCGTCTAAGTCGTCAGTGAGACCAGAGGATCGGAACATTTTTACTTTGGCATGCCTGATGCCGAAGCGGAGTTTGCATCCATTCTTCTCAATGGAGACGACACTGTCTTCATTAATAAGAAGAAGGAAGGAGAGGGTATTGTTGTGGGGTTCCTCAACCTTGATAACTTTCCAGTAATCCATGGGAATCGTAGGGTTATGCAGCTTCAGGCAATTTAGCAGTAGGTTGTCGTTAATGGGCATGTTAGGGAGCCAAATGCGGATTCTCGGTCTCCTCGAAATCTCTCTGGCCAGGATCAGCTTGAGCCTCAAGCCGTCCCATGCGTCACGGATTTTGTGAACGCAGCCGCTTAGGAATTCCTTAGAGAAGGCGTCCTCGCATTTGATGACCCTGTACCCTCGTATGATCTCAGCTGAGTCGAAGCAGGGCAGCGGTCCTCCTTGGTTGTTAATAAGATGGTCCATGACCATCTGGGATAGTTTGACCTCGATGGCTCCCCAGACTTCAGTCACTGCCTTGCCGTCGGTAGAGAGCTCGTCTACCAGGGCGACTTGGAGGTCGTCTCTGACAACCTCGCTGACAGTTCGTGTCGCTTGGAAAGCCGAGGAGGTAGACGGTTCATTGGGGTTGGGTGTTGATAGCTTAGGGACTTGATCATTTGGGAATCGGACTTGATTTCCTCTTCGGATCGGTTGCGCTTTGCTGCATCGCTTTTGGAAAGTTGTCCCCACATTGCGGTAGTTGATGTACTCATCAATAACCTTCTGGAATTTGACTTTATCGGCACGGTCCCGTTCGGAAGCCGTGCCTTCCACCTCCTTCTTAGTAATCTTACCCAGAATGAAGATGGCACGCTGGTACGCGCTTTTCCTACGGTTGCTGGCCGACTTGTGAGAGTTGAGTGCTTCGCGCTTATGGGCACTAAGTCGAGTATCCGATGCTGTGGTTGTAGTGGTTGTTAAAGGTTTGGGGAGCGTCTCGCTCTCCGCCGTCTTTTCCGGGCTGGAAGCGAGCAGTTCGTCTTTCGATGAAGTGCCAATACGTACGGCGTTATTCTGGCAATAGCGTCTCGAATGTTGGCCTCGAGCTCGTCCAAAGTGGTTGGTTTGTTAGCGTAGACTAAGGACTTGACGTAGCCCTAGAGAAAAGGTCCCGCCATTTTCAAATTAGAGGCATCTAAAGTGAAAAAGTGTTTTAACACGTTGAGTGCCACCATACAATCCGAAAAAAGTTCCCACAGGCCATTAACATTTAGACTTTAGGTATTATAATCGGAAATTGAATTTAGAAGTTTTTATTTGCTCTTTTATACCTGAATTTTACCGCTATTATTTTGCGATGACACATTGGTCTCACGCGGCACAGGT
The DNA here is from genome assembly GCA_945910035.1 of Brachypalpus laphriformis. Lineage (NCBI taxonomy): Eukaryota > Metazoa > Arthropoda > Insecta > Diptera > Syrphidae > Brachypalpus > Brachypalpus laphriformis. The sequence continues at coordinate 108,856,698 of OX246753.1, read as the reverse complement.
GTCCGAAATTCGTGTGGAGCCACGTTGGTCTCACGTGGCACTCAACGTGTTAAGAGACATAAAAGGATACATAACATACTCGTAACATAACATAAGGCTTCTTTAATATGCATAGATATAGAGAAGAGATGACATTCAATACAAAGGAAAGAGTGAAACCAATTTTCTGAATCGCCATACTTTTTCAAATAAAAATTATAAGTATTTCTGACTGGAAAAAGCTATGAATATGATGTATCTAATCGCTGTGCTGAGTGATGATAAAATTATTGCAGCGACTCATCGGAATGAATACGCCCATTAATTTCCAAATACCGCGTTCTCATAGTCCCTTTTTGATACGTCTACGGGGATTCCACTAAGCTTGCTCATTCTTTTTTGCATGCGTCATGGACATGAAAGCGGGTGACAAAAATCATTACATCTGCTTTCATTTTCGAAGAAAATGTGACTGTGAAAGGGAAATACTAAAAATGTCATCGAATTTTAAAGAAGACACGACTATCGGAATAAGAGTTAATATCACAGGCTATAGTCAACACAAACCACTGCATACCCTATGAAGTTGTTCAAATACAGAGATAGAATATTCAAGTTCGATCGGCAATATTATTCTGCCGGTTTTTGTTTTTATTGTCTTTTCGCTGGTTGCTGCCGTCGTACTCTTTTTCTCACTTTGCGACAATCGCCGATCATACTTTAGCAGGCATAGGCATTGAACAATCTATCTAAGTATTCGTGTGTGAGACGACTATGCTTTCCGCCCCCTCTACTCCCAATTCTTCAATTAAAAATGAGAAAACGAAAAACTATCTATACTTGCGGTCGAGTCGATCGGCACGGCGCTCCACGATCGGCGGCGTCACGTCATTGTCGTTTTCTTTCCATTCTCGCTCGCTTTCTTTCACGTTCGCGTACCGACCGCGTCTCACATTTTGTATTCCCCATGGAATGTGTGCCTCTCTTTATAGAGACAACAGCACAGACTGTGTGTATAGAGAAGTATCTGAGGGAAAATATATGTTATAACTTCCATATTGAGTCTTCCAACTTTGGTAAATCAGTCGCCAACTGGCATTAAGATCGCTTTAAACGTGTCGATCTGTTTATTGTACACTCGTATCGTATTGTAATGTGAGCGCGCTTTCTTGTACATCGGTGTTTTTTTTTTTTTTTGTATCTGTTGATTTTCTTTCGGTATCTTCTACGTATTTGAATGTGGATATAATTAATTGGGCGCGATTTTTGTATGAAGATCGGTGCCGTCTTGTGTTTACCTTTGAAAAGTACACACGTACAATTTCAGGAGAAAAAAAAAAACAAATAACCGTATGACCATGTTACTACACCTTCCTTCAAACCATCACATTCCGAATCGGATTTGTTTACATTTTTACTGAAAAGTGCACGTGTAAACGGTTTGTTAGTTTTTGTGTTCATTAAAGTGCCCTTTACTCATCGGTGTGAGAAGTGTAATCTCACACAACCACCATTATAATTAATTAATGAGTTTCCATTTCAACACTTTGTTCTTAAGCTCAGGTGCCATACCTACAGAGAGTATCTACAAACCTACATTGTTGATTTTTTATCACCTTTTTGTGAGTGTGTATTTATTCTGACTGTGCTTGTGCATTTTTCGGGTTTGTTTCAACAAAAATTTTGCCAACAAAACAAGTCTTAAATTTTTATTAAAGGCCATTCTCTCACAAGTTTGGCTTAAAAAAAACAAAAGAGGAAATCCGTGGTGAATAATCAATTATGGCAGCTTATGGTCAACAACAGTGCAAATTGCCGCAATGATGAAATGATATCATAGATCGGATATAGCAGCAGATATACTAAACGTAGACGTAGATACACTAAAAACTATTAATAACAGAAATGAATGATCGTCAAACTTGTTTGCGGATTCAAAAAATGTGCGCTTCCTTCTCGTGTCGCTGGAATTCGAAATGAACTTGGAAAATATTTTCGTATGCGAATTCGTTTTCGACTTCGAATGGAATTACATTATATCATATTTCAACTGACAATTAGTATGCCACACACAGATGTTGGCAATTGGGTTTACATAACGTACTGCACTATGATCTGTTTACTCTTAGATACATTTGATTTGACGCGTATTTTTGTTTTCTCGCTACGAGCGCCAATTAAACTATCTAATTTCATGTCATTTGTCAGTCGTTTGACGTTTGGGTTACAATTTATAGGACATTGGTCTGTCATCGCTAGATTTGCACCCCTGCCTTGTTTTGGAGTGTCGTCGTCGTTGGCGTGGCGTTGTGCTTGTAATAAATTTAAATGAGCGAGTTATTTATTTACTTTTTCGTTCTTCTTTATATTCAAACTAAGCCCAACGACTCAAGGTTGAAATAATTATTACAAGATACAACCCGTTGGATATACGTATGTACTTATGAGATTCTTTAATTTATAGCGCATACCTATATTCTTTTTTTTTTTATACATGGGCTTAGAATGCTGGGAAGGGAAGTTTGCTTTAATTTTTTTGGTTACGAATCTTTTACTTATCTTTGTTATCAGATACATTCCAAGGAAATACTTTATCAGTATTTTTTTTGTTAGCTAAGCAACGTGCAATTGCCGATTGAAATGAACGGAATCACTTATTTAGGTTTTGCAGTAGAGCAATATATACAAATTATCTGTTAAGTTCAATAGCTACACCCCTGTGTATGATGGAGGGAATGAAAGGCTTGAAATGAAAACGAGTAATCGATACTGATTTGAAATCGAGAGCTAAACTAAAGAAGAAGTGAAAACAAAAAAACAAGTTTTTATATGTCAAATGGTATCTGTGTGCTTGATTGATACTTTGTGTGCATGTACGGAACCTACTACTCATCAAAATTATAAACATGGAACGAGAGATATGGAATTGATTGATTAGTTTTGTTGGATTTTTTGTCAAAACAATGTTTTGGCTTCGTGTCAAGCTCTTTCATAGTAAAGGCTCTGAGCGGCTTCATATACTATATTTTTGCGGTTTGCGAAAACTAAACAAAGTTTGGCTTGCAACACCGAGTGAGTAATGGTCTTGGACAACTAAAAGTACATTCATACATCGAACACTAAACTCATAGCAACCACAAGGCGATACTGTGCGAGATTCTTCCTGAACCAATAAGGCATAGGAAGACGTCAGAAAGACCAACACGGGAAGAAGCATCGAAATGAGTTTCGTTTGATGAACATCAACAACTCCTTGATACTCGGCAGAGACGATAAAATATTAGGGTCTGTTAATCAGTCTCAGGTATAAAGCCTTTACTACAAGGTACCAGAGTGGATTATTTAAAACAGAATTGCAACCCGCCATAGACCATGATACTTGCAGAATAGGATGGATTCCGCTCAGGAAGAAATTACACTGCTCAGGTGCTATCCGTAATGAATCATATTAAGGTATTGACGCGTTGAGGTTTAAGAAAAAACAGCCGAACTTTCCAAGCTTCCATGAATGACTACAAAAGCAAGTACAAGCAACTAAACAACATCTTACCACATGGATTCGTACTCGCCCCATTGCTCTTCGAAATGTACATTCATAACATGCTAGAAACACAGTCCAAGAAGTGTCAATATGCAGATGACTTAGCCCAAACCACACAACATGGAAACGTGAACACTGGGAGGATGTTCTCACCCGAGACCTTCAAGTCCTAAGCAACTTAATTGGACACTTACTCCCTGCCTAAAAGATCTGTTTTGCTTTACAATAACAACTCCAAATATCTGGCAGTCTTACTTTATTCGAATGATATCTGGTAGCCTACAACCAGCACCGATTCTATAGCTTCCTGCCACTGTTTAAGGAATTAAACAAAATCGTTTATAATCTCAATCTGCCTACTCATGAAGACCACGAGCTAATCTATCTGAAGCGACTCAAATCAAGTAAACCTCCCTTGTGACAAGCGGTTACGAGGTACAAACAGCGATATTATGAAAAAGTGCAAAGAGATTTGTCGACGACCCGTCCATTATGTACTTGGCCACCTTTGGACTAGATTAAACCGAATAAGGACTAACCATGGACGTTGTACTAATTCCTTGTTCAAATAATTCCTTGTTCCATTTAACACAGCAGATAGTGTGGTTGCTCGTTAACCGATGTGTGCTAGTTCAAGCCCAGACGGGGAACAGCAATCATCAGCCACCCGATATAAAAAGGAAAACGGATAACATCTAAGTTTTTCCAGCCACTGCACCAAAACAAGGTTCCTGCCTGGTAGTGCAGTGGACCGCGGAGTCCTGAGTGCTCTGGGATTTGAGTTTCCTTTTTTAAATAAAAAAAGAAAGAAAAAGGAAGTGAATACAACTTATGATCGCCTAATGATGACTGAACCAACATCACAAAGTTACACTTCTAGATATTTACTTGAGAATACTATGCTCTTATGCGAATAATTATCCATATGGATACATATAAACTGCGATGCTACAACGATCATGATCAGACTGACAAATCCTTACAATACAAATCAGTTGACTGGTAGAATAAATAAATCACATATGTAGCTTCATACTAAATGCCATGAAGCAAGAAGTGCTCTAGAGCAACGATCGCCCCTACAGATCTATGCAAACCCTTCAAGGCAGAAGTGTTGCATAGAGATATGGAATCAAGTAGACGAGAATCCCTGGGACATGGCTTACCAAGTCGTGATAGAAAAGTCTAAGATGTGACAACCGCAGTTCTGAGTTCCTAGATAAGATCGCTGCGTTACAAAAACTTTGGGACCAGAAAGCCATCGAGACAAGATGGTTTCGAAGAAAAAGCAGAGTTTGGTTCTTTTCCTTAAAGCAACAAGCCTCTAGATGAGCTCTTGTCGTACTGCCCACTGTACATATTGGATGCGAGTGGAATATCTAGAACGAGTCATCTCCAAAAGTTTGGATGCAGGAAGTTCATCCGTTTCAAATGTGGTGGTTGAAATAGCGCAAAAGGAAGTGGCTCCAAGAAATACTGTCTAGTAATAATCTACGACATCAAAAACGCGTTCAACACTGCTACCTGGGGCTATATCGTACAAGCACTCAGAGACATGCGAGTACCAATGTGAAATTGTGAGGAATTATTTTACCAGCAGAGTCCTACTTTGCCTACTACGGGGATTGCTACAGACAACAAGAACAGCGTCTATGCAGGTGCAGATTTGTTATTAGAGGCAGACTTAGGCAACAAGTCTTAAGTTTCCGGCATGTGACCGAGCTCCTCTTGACTATCCATATCAATGCTAAATTTGCCAACATTAGCCTAATATACGCTCACGCCCCTCAGGAGAAGGTGTATGACGCGACGAAGGATGACTTCTACCAGCTCTTGAACAAGGAGTATGAGCAATGCCCTAGGCATGACGATAAAATTGTCCTGGATGATTAACGCAAAGCTAGGATAAGAGGACGTCTTTAGTAGCGTGGTCGGAAAGCACAGATTGCTCGACACCACATCCGACAACTCATTCAAGCTAGTCGACTTTGCGGCGGGACGAAACGTTGTAGCTAGTACGCGGTTCCAACGTCTTTATTATAGATCCCTTTTGATTGAACAACGAAAAACAGAATGGAGCGAAACACTTTGAGGAAGTTTGACGTCAGACGGGTACAATCGGAAGATTGGGCCTTTGCTGATCGAGTATCTATTAATCTCAATCTAAGTCCTATGCCGCCAGCAGCAAACATGGAAGACCAGTTGCAGCGTTGGCAACAAGCCATCAGAGATGCCCCCTCCGATGTTTGGTTTTCTCTGGGTCACCAGAACGAAACCCCTGGCTAATAAAGAATGCCGACAAGCACATTTAGCAAAACAAGAGACGTATGTATAAAGCGGCGCTGCATAGAAGGACTAGAGCTACTGTGAGTCCAACGAGCGGAGTGAGCGCAGCAGTGACGCTTTTGACGATCAAAATTTCCGTCAACCCGATCAGAATGAAGTGAGGATAGCGATGTCTAAACTTAAATCCAACAAACCTGTTGGAGCCAACGGTCAGCCCGCCGAAATTTTCAAGGCAGGAGTAGAACCTCAACATGTCCGATCCTCAAGAAATGAGACCCTCTGAACTGCGTCAGCTACAAAAGTATAAGTACTCTCAACATAGCATAAAAAATCCTGCCTGCCGTATTATATGAACTCCTAAAACCGATCGTCTACAACCTGATAGGTCCTCATCAGTGCAGTTTCAGGCCAGGAAAGTCCACCATTGACCAAATATACACACTAAGGTAGACCTAGCAGAAAACCCACGAATATAAAATCCATACGCGCCAGCTCTTTATCGATTTAAAAGTTGGATATGATAGCATGTATAGAGACGAGTTATACAGAGCCATATCTAGTCTCGGTATCCCTGCCAAGCGCGTTCGTCTGTGCAGGATGGAGAACTCTCGCTGCTCCATCAAAGTCGGAAAGAACATCACCAAACCGTTCGATGTCAGGAAAGGTGTTAGACAAGGTGACGCGCTATCCTGCGATTTCTTTAACATTGGTACTTAGTACTTGAGAGAATTATACGAAACTCACAAGCCAACACCGGATTTACAAGTCTGTACAATTACGCGCTTACGCTGATTACATTGACATAGTCGGAAGAACTCAGCGGGCCGACAGTGGGGCGTTTACGAGTATTGAGATCAGGGTAGCAAAGAAGGGTTTAGCGGTCAATGAAAGCACAACAAAATGTATGCCGTCTATAAAAAGGACGCCACACATCTTGGACAGAACGCTACAGTAGACAGATATAAATTTGAGGTAGCAAAGGCTCCGTAAATGACACCAGTGGGCAGATCAAATGAAGGATTACTTTTGCCAATCTCTGTTTTTATGGGCTAAGAAGGCGAATGAATAACAAAGACCTATCCGACTTAGCCAGAAGAGTTCACATACAGCAACTAAGATGGCTGGTTCATGTAGAGCGGATAGAGCCCAACGTTCAAGTCCGAAAAATCTTCGAATCCACCCCGGCTGAACGGCGCAGTAAAGAGCGACCTCGCGGTAGGTGACGCAAACAAGTGGAGGGGACCTTCAACCAACTTGATTTGCGCAACTGAAGTCAGCTGGTTCGTAACCGGGCTGGCTGGAGAGGTTTGTTATTTGAGGTCCAGGTCCGCTCCAGGCGGTAGCGCCACTTAAGTAAGTACTAATAGCAAAACATTTCTACCGGCGGCCATGTCGCTAAGGAAGTTTCACTTAAAAAAAAAATGTTTACTAATCTGTCAACATTTCGCTTCGAATTAATGCGCTGTACAATCTTGTATATTAATACGTGAACACGAAATTCATCGTACGTTTTTTTAGTACTTATTATAGTAGGAGGGGGATGGATCTTATATCATTCAAAATGTACTGTGCCATAGACGTGCAGAAAAAAAAAGTCATGTGTGTATGTTACCGTTAAGTCAGGTAAAATGAAGTAAATATATAGACATGATACCCCATACAAAATGTTTTAACCAATTAAATGAAATTATTTTGCATGAGCTTTGATCCCTTTGTTTAACCTGCACGGGGGGTCGAACTTTGACCACAAGCGATACTATACGTAGTACATATTAATTCGCGGGAAGATGGGTGCAGACTTCAGTAGGGTCATCTGCAACATAGTAAAAAATTTGCTAGTTTACTGTTTAGTATCCTACCAAATTCCTTCGCAACATTGTTAATTTGCAGTATTTTTTATACATACATACATACATTTTCAATGGCCCGCTAATCCTTCATGAGGGTCGCGGGGGTAGGATGCTCAGGTGGACCCTCCATCCTTCTCGATCCTCCGCCATCGACTCTAACTCATCAGGAGGAATCCCTAGACGGCTCCAGGAGAGTTGCCGGACTTGGTCCAACCATCTATTTCTAGGCCTACCGCGGAGTCGCCTACCTGACGCCACGGCCATCATGGCACGTCTTGGAAGCTGGTCTGGGGGCATACGCACTACGTGACCAAACCATCGAAGCATAGATCGTTCCGTTCGGAGAAGTAGCTGCTCAACATTGAGCGCCTTGTGCACTCTGGTGTTGCGCACTCGATCCCTATGAGTTATTCCAGCAACACCGCGAAGGTACCTCATTTCGGCAGCTTGTACCCGCGATCTTATTCTTTCGGTCACTACCCAAATTTCATAACCGTAGGTGAGAGTTGGAACATACACCGAGTTAAAAACCGATAGCTTAGCTTGAACACTAAGTTCAGCCTTTCTTACAACAGATTGGCCAATCTCTCTCAAAATTGATCCAACCTGACCAATTCTACAGGATATCTCAGCATTGCTCTTCCCATCACTCGCGAATAAGACCCCGAGGTACTTAAACTTATCCACCTGCTTCAGTGGAACTCCACTAACATGCAGTGTGCACTGAATGGGTTTTTCGGAAACAACCATTACTTCTGACTTGTTCACGTTGATCTTCATTCCAGCATCATCACAAACGGCTACAAACCTTTCGACTGCGCGCTGAAGTTCGGTTTGAGAGGACCCAGGGATGACCAAATCATCCGCAAAGAGCAGATGACTAATCCTTAGGTCTCCCACTTCGAAACATTCCCCGCCACGGCTGCGCTGCAACATCCAATCCATATATAGAATGAAGAGAAGAGGTGACAAAACGCACCCCTGGCGGAGTCCAACGCCCACATTGAAGGGTATTGATTTAACACCGTTTATCCGAACACAGCTTCTACAGTTTGTATATAAAGACTGAATCGCCCTTAACAGAGAACCATCAATCCCATACTCCTGCAGAACACTCCAGAGTTTTCCTCGAGGCACCCTATAATATGCTTTTTCCAAATCTACAAAACAAGTGTAGACAGGTTTGGCATACTCCCAGGCCTTCTCAAGAACCATTCTGAGAGTGAATAACTGGTCGGTTGTGCTTCTACCGGGACGAAAACCGCACTGCTCATCCCCCTCTCTTTTGTCCCCTTTTTTAAAAAGAGGAAGTATCACCCCCATTTGCCAATCACCAGGTGTTTCACCGCATTCCCAGGCCACTTTAATTACACGCGAGAGCCATTGCACTCCCTTTTTACCTAAAGCCTTGAGCATTTCTGGCCGAATTTCATCCACACCAGCAGATTTGCCAACCTTTAGCGCTTTGATCGCCAAAGTTACTTCCTCTACCGTAGGACTACTTTCTGAACAGTGCTCGCTCCATCTGCGTAAGATGTCCTTCTCATTGGAAAGAAGTGTACCGTCTTTGGATTTAACTCCTTCAACGATATTCAACTTTTTTCCTCTGAGTCGGCGGACGGTCTGCCAGAACATCTTATTTGCAGATCTGAGGTTACGTTCCAATTTTTCGCCAAACTCCTTCCAAGACTGTTCTTTCGCTGTTTTCACAGCTAATTTGCAGGTTCTTCGCGCCTCAGTGTACCGATTTCGAGAATCGGAGTTCCCCAAGTGAATCCACACCTTAAAGGCTCTCTTCTTCTCTCTGATGGCTTCTTGAACTCCGGGCGTTTTAAACCAAGCAGTCCTTTTCTCACCACCAGCCGCCACACCAAGCCGCTTTACTCCACAAACATCTCCCGCAAAGGCAATAACCGCTGTTGCAAACAGTTGCCATCCTTCCTCTACATTTGATGGAACAGTTGGAATTCGTTCAAACCTTTCAGGTATTTGCCGCGCAAATGTCTCCCGTATCTCATCGTCCTGTAACCTCTCCTATCGTATGCGTGTAACCATCATTGGGTCACGCTTGGGTAGGGGAGGCACTCTCTCGCTAAGATGCAATTTGATCAGTTGACAGTTCGGCCTCTCTCATTACGCGAACATCACAAACCATTCTCTTCAGACACGATGGTACCACAAACAAATCGATCAGCGACTTCTGCTGAAGACTCTGACGGTACCACGTGTATTTGTGAATGTCTTTGTGCGGAAAGATAGTGTTCGTGATGGATAAACCATTTTCACAACAAAAATCCAACAACCTCTCTCCGTTCGCATTTTGATCAGGATCACCGTTCCTCCCAATCATACTCCCGCATGTCATAACATCTACACCCACATGAGCATTGAAGTCACCCATCAGGACAAAAGAAACCATATCTGCAACCTTTTCAAGCGCAACATCAACTTCATCTAAGAAAGCTGCATACTCTGACTGAAGATTCGGTGCATACACCTGCACCAATGCCAGAGTTGATCTTTCAAACTTGAGCTTTAAGATCGCAACTCTCCCTCCTAATGGTATCCACTTCAATACTCTGCCTGTCAACCTGGGACTTGTGAGTATCCTCACTCCCGCCTAAGCAGACATTGAGGGTGCGAAATGCCACCCATCTGAAAGGTCCACAGTTTTAGAACCTCTCTGCTTTGTTGAAGAGACGCCAACTATATCTAGTCGACTTTTAACAGCCTCCCCAAAAAGGTCATGATCCTTCCCTGTGAGCGATGAGACGTTCCATATGTCTATCCTAAGTCGATGCTGTTGTCGAAATTCAGAGAGTCCATCTGTGCCCCCAACAGTATTTTTTTGGAAGTGAAATTTCTAGGAAAGCAGTTCCGCTGTGTAATGCGCTGTTAACGAACGAAATGCTTACTGTGTTGTAGATGGGCGTGCAGAAGTCTGCACATTTTTTCCCTCGAACTGTCATACATTCTTAATAGTTGGTCGTCAAGAATATTTGGAAAAAATCCTTCGCCAAGTAATGGGAAATAATGTTTTATTTTCTTAAGTGAAACTACTTCAGAAATGGAAGAATCATTTCCCGAAACCCTGGCGACTTTTGGGCCCACTTTTGACTCAACTGGTGTTATAAAAATCAACACCACTGTAACCGTCTAGACGCAATTCCAATCGTACTATTTTATTCAAATATTAACATTGCCAGACTTGGCATTGAAATTGGCCATGAAATTGTCGATGTTTGCACTAGGCACCGAGTTGTAGGCGGCTCTTCAAACTGTTGTCCCAGCTGCTGTTGTTATATTTTGCAAATCAAGTGAAGTGGCCTTCCTACGTTCAGTCACATTGTTTCCTGTAGTCTCTGGGCGTTAGGCTTACATCGCATGAACTTGTCAAATTGAAGGAATCATCCGACGTTTTGTTGACTTATTCTTTGTTTCCATTGAACTGACTATTCTGGGTTCAGAAAACTCTGCAAGGAGATTTTTTAATGCCAATGCAAATGTCCGAAACGAGCAGGTTAGATAGACAATTTTCTTTGTTAACTCTGACGTAATTAGTGACCGCTTTAGATCTCACTCACCGCTGCACAATTTTCATGAAATACTATACTTAGTTACATGGGTAAGATTATGTTCGTATCCCGCAGCAAAATTATAGGTTTTCTTCGCCCCTTCTTACTCTTTTTATAGCTTATAAGCGTTTAAATTACTACTCTAGAGTTCAAGGGTGCCATAGGCCGTTGTTGGTACGACCGACTTGTGCAAGTAATTAAACAAAGTTTTATAGCTGACTATAGAAAAACAAACTAATAAAAAGTTTTTTTTTTAATCTATTTTCTGATTTTAAGTTAAAAAAAAAAAAATGTTTAGCAAGAAGTGAATGCTACATTAACCCACTGCCCACCGCTTTCGATATGAAATTCCCTTCCGTACATCTATTTGGAAAAAGTGGTATTGAAACGGTGAATGGTGCACATAATGCATCTCTAACTTGAGCTGAAGTTGATTCTGAATGACATTGAGATGTAAACTATAAAGCTCTTGAGTTTTAATAATAATACTTCTCTGCTGCGCCGTCGTCCAATTTATGAATGAAAAAATCGAAATGAAAGGAAAAACTTGTTTTGCGGGCGTAAGATACGTACTCTTGCCTAATATGTCAGTAGGTAGACATCAACAAGCATTTATTTCTATGGAGAAAATGTTAATTTCTAATACAAATAAATTGATAGAAATTACGCTGTTTATACTGCATGGCTTAACTTTAACCTAGGGGGTTTCTCAAGATCTAGTCGCGGTGTTAAAATGTGGACTGTAAATGACGGTCATGTAGGTCTAGGCAAGTATTTATATTGTATTGGGCTAAACAGGTCTTACAGTAGCAGTTAGCCGCTGGCATCAATGGTATCGTGACGTTAGGGCAGATGAGGAGCTAGCTGGAGAATCTGCATCGGTAAGCAGGTATTTTCATAGTCTTCCGTTTGGTAACCTACAATATGTAGATGTCAAGAACTTCCTTCGCTTCATTTGTAGCAGTAAATTGTTCAATGAGTAGGCCAAGGAATCTTCTAAGTGTGCTGGCAGCTACTATAACCTAACCTAGTTGACCAAGTAGGTTGTGTTAGGTTGGGTTAGATTGCTGCGCCAAGCAACAAGCCATTGTGATACGTACATACATGCCCAGGTGGACTATCCATCCTTCTCAATCCTCCGCCATTGACTCCAACTCATCAAAACAAATACAAATATTGGGCGCAACAGCTCTTTAAAGTGCCAAGGCCTAGCTTCTCGCAACCACTCATGTTGTGTGCGTTATATTTTTCACACGAATGGAAGAGACCTACAGTTTAATGACGAATTCGAACGGCGATTTGAGAAGCTTTTTCGTGACAAAAATACTCTCGGATGTTTGTCAGACGCTCGCGAGAGGTGGGACCGTGAAAAACTTTTTGGTGTTTTCTGGGATTCGAACTTGGAACCTCATGCGTAGTGATCTGACACACTAACCACTTACGCCACGGCGCCCACCGTAGGCAGTTACTTCATTATTGTTTCTTTTATAGAAGTCCAAACTTGGGCAGCAATTCTTCTTTTAAAGAGTTTAATGCGCTGTCGGATTCCATCTCAAAAATCGTCTCCTTATATCCTGAAATAGTTAATATTTATAATTCTGTTGACTTCGATATTTTGGACTGAGATCTTTGCTGAGGTAAACAATCGTAAATGAGCCCACACGCCTTGTCGATCATACCGGGTACACACTGGTCTTCTTTCTTACCTCTCATCCCGATAAATATTCATATACTATTGACATATTATCGCTTCTAGGTCCATCGGACCACTATATTATATCCGCTAATTCCTCGTACTCCAAATGAAAGGAATTGTTTGACAATACAAGAATGTCAACTGGGATCAACTTTACACCTTCTTCAGCAATTTTAACTGGTCACTATGCTTCCTCTCGACATTCACAAAGGAACATGGCTCTCCTTTGATCGTCGGGCGGCTACAATCGCAAGCGACCGCCAGAGCCTTTGCCGATCGAGTTTCTTTTAATCTTAATCTAAGTCCTATGCCGCCAGCAGTAAATGCGGAAGACCAGTGGCAGCGTTGCCAACAAGCCATCAGAGATGCCGCCTCTGATGTACTGGGTTTCTCTCGGCTATCACAACGAAACCTCTGGTTTGATGAGGAATGCCGGCAAGCACATGCAGCAAAACAAGAGGCGTACAAAGCGGCGCTGCATAGAAGGACTAGAGCTGCTTACGAGCTCTACGTGCGTAGGAGAAAAGAGGAACATCGACTTCTCAGAAAGAAGAAAAAAGAGCATGAGAAGCGCTCGACCGAGGAGATTGAGAGACTTTATTGCAGGAATGATGTTCCAAAATTTTACCAAAGGGTAAAAAGAACATGCTAGGGTTTCAAAGCCAGAACAGAAGCCTGCAGTGACGAAAATGGCAATAAAGTAGTAGAATCGCAGTCGGTGCTGAGGATATGGAAGGAACACTTCTGCAGACTATTAAACGGCGATGATGACCAATATTCCGCTGTCAGGCAGAATGAGCCATTCAACAGTGACGATGGCAGTCAAGATTCCTGTCAACCCGATCAGAATGAAGTAAGGATAGCGATATCTAAACTCAAATCCAACAAAGCTGCTGGAGCCGACGGCCTTGTCCCTGAACTTTTCAATGCAGGGGGAGATGAGTTGGTAAGGAGCATGCACCAGCTCATCTGTAAAATCTGGTCGGACGAAAGTATGCCCGATGAATGGAACCTCAGCATCGTTTGCACGATCCTGAAGAAAGGAGACACTCTGAACTGCGCCATTTACAGAGGTATAAGTATCCTCAACATCGCATATAAAATCCTGTCTGCTGTATTATGTGAACGCCTAAAACCGATCCTCAACAACCTGATAGGTCCTTATCAGTGCGGTTTCAGGCCGGGAAAGCCCACTGTTGACCAAATATTCACACTACGGCAGATCTTGGAATAAACCCATGAATATAAAATCGATACGCACCACCTCTTCATCGATTTCAAAGTTGCCTATGATAGCGTGTATAGAGACGGGGTATACAGAGCCATGTCTAGTCTTGGCATCCCTGCCAAGCTCGTCCGTTTGTACAGAATGACGATGGAGAACTCTCGCTGCTCCATCAAAGTCGGTAAGAACATCACCGAACCATTGGATGTCAGGAAATGTCTTAGACAAGGCGACGCGCTATCCTGCGATTTCTTTAACATAACTTACGAGTAGTACTTGAGAGAATTGTACGAAACTCACAAGCCAACACCGGAGGTACAATCTTTTACAAGTCTGTACAACTAATCGCTTATGCCGATCATATTGACATAATCGGAAGAACTCAGCGGGCCGTCAATGGGTCATTTACGAGTATTGAGATCGAGGCAGCAAAGATGGGTCTAGCGGTCAATGAAAGCACAACAAAATGTATGCTGTCTATAAAAAGGACGCCGAACATCGGCGTCTTGGACAGAACGCCACAATAGACAGATATATGGTAATTTTGACAAAACCGGATGAGGATTCCTTTGGTTATTTCGAGAGAAAAGTTCTTCGAGCAATCTTTGGTACAATGTCGAACTATACCGAACTATACGGCCTGTACAAGGACATCGACTTAGCCAGAAGAGTTCATATACAGCGACTAAGATAGCTGGGTCATTTAGAGCGGATGGAGCCCAACCTGCCCGCTAAGAAAGTCTTCGAATCCACCTCGGATGGACGACGCAGTAGAGGACGACCTCGGGGTAGGCGGCGCAAACAAGTGGAGGGGGACCTCAACCAACTTGACGTGCGCAATTGTTGGTTGAGGCCCAGGTCCACTCCGGACTGTAGCGCCATCTAAGTAAGTAAGTAAGTAACTATGCTTCCTCAATAGTCGATCCCGCGGCTGATATGGTGTCGAATATAATTCTTCTACGTATGAAGATCTTTGTTGAAGAGTATTAGAGTTAAAGGTAGTGCGTGGTGCAACTTAAGCTACAAAGAGACTACCAGATTGAGAGAGTCAAGTTTTCGGTTTTAAAAGGCCAATCCATCAGAGGAAAACCGAAAAAAGTTTAAGTGAACCAGAAATGACCGGCTGACTTATATGACTATCAGTTGAGGTAAAAATTTTTACAATATCCCAGGGGTAGTAAAACCCTTTGGTCATTTACTAGAACCGCAAAGAACTCGGCCTGGTCACCAATCTCGACGCTCATTTACGATATTCCAACTTTGGACAACTCTTTGGGCAAACGTAATCTCTTTGCGGCACCTTCTGCATCTAGCTTTACGCTTCAAAATTGTACTTTGTCACCACCTATGCTGACAGCACAATATTTCCCTAGCGAAACCACTGCCTAAGCTTTTTCATGTGTCCTACTAGTCTAGACTCTTTCCGCCCCGTCTAAAAAAAAAGCAGAATCTTCTTTTTCCTCCAGCTATCGACCCATTGCACTAACGTTCGTTTTATCCGAGGAAACGATGATTAATCATCAGCTTATAAAATATATTGAATCGCGAAAACTTCTTTATGGCGGGCAATATCGTTCTTGAAGCAACAGGTGCCCTGGCGATGGTAGAACCAATCTCTTCATCACCTTGGAGGAAACAAGATTGTTGTACCCGATATTTTTAAGACATTTGACCGAGTTTGGCATCAATTTTTTTTGTCGAAAATACGTGCATATGGAAACGACGAAACCATTCTTTCATAGATTTATAAACTACCTTTCTGGCCATTCAATTGAAGTTATGTTGAACGGTTTCACGTTTACAGCTTACCAATAAATGCTGGTGTTCCACAGGGTTCTGTATTGTTACCGGCTCTCTTTCTCATTTTTGTAAATGATCTCTTGATGATAGTACCATCAACTTGTCATAATCGTTGTTCTCTCTTAACCCTTAATCCGCTAACGCCCGCGCTGTGTTGTTTATAAATTATAAGGTTACCCAGCATCCCCTGGACGCGTTGAAATCTTTTGTCTCCAATGGAATAGGGTGCACATAATCTGTGCACAGGGCTGTATAAAGAGCTGTATCTTGTACGGCATACTCTCTAGCCCTTAAATATTTTTTGAGGAATTTTTGAAAGGATTCTTGAGGAGTCATTATAAAAAGTTGCCAGAGCTCAAAAATGTGTATTCAGTTATTAGATGCGTCGGCGAAAGATAGGCCTGAGCATTTGCATATAAATTTCGCAGGAAGTACGAGTATCTATGTTCTGCCATATTATAACTGAAATAGAGTTCTACGATATTTTTGAGATGATCGTAGATTTTATGTTGTGTGCCTTCAATGTGGTAATGATAGGTTGTTTGTGGTGGTCCTCGTAAATCCTCAGCTTCGGTACGCATAGTTTACGTACACACCATCGAAGCAGGTACCTTTGTTGCAAGGATACATATGTTTTGAGCAGTTGTAGCCATGCAAATGTAAAGCCCAGACCATTCGGTTACATGTAAATCCAACAAGTGTACACTTATCTAATTTAAATAAACAAAACATTACAAATTCTTGTATATGAGTGGGTTTCATCCGATATAATGTTCTACGAATGGCAGCATCGACATTCACACTATGGTATGCCCATGCCGATGCCACACTATTCAGCGCATAATTCTTTCGTTCTCCGAATTCTCATTGTTGTGCATATTTGTGTGTTTTTCTGTATACAATTTGGTCGGCGTGCGCCTTTTAGCACCATCACTCTTTGACGCATGGTTCTAGCCTAGCCTAGTGCTGCTGCGGTGGCGTTGGTGGCTATGATGCTGCATGGTACTGCTGCCGCTGTAGCCGGTCCTAGTCTTAGAGCTTTGTGGTCAGTTTTTAGTTGCCATTTTTCTTCTACACACACCGTCATCGTTCTCGGGTCGCCGCCGGAACTTATGTTAGTATCGCGCAAATCGCGTGCAAAAGAGTTGCAGTTGCATTTTTGACGCTTTCGCATGTGCCAGCTCGAAAAAAATTATTATTGCCATCGTAAGTAAGATTCTCCCTGGTGCGGTTTGGAACGCAAAATCATACAAAAAGAATGCAAAAGTAAAATAAAACCCATACTAAACAAGAATGTGCGAACGCGGAATGTGTATGGCTTGAGTTAAGTTGTGTAGTAGCATCCTGGTGCACAGCATAAAGTATCTGCATCTACTATGCGAGCATAATATATATGTCAGTGGTATTATTTTTAGGAATTATTTAAATAATAATCAGTGCCGTGTCTGTGAGTGTAAATGCACAAAGGTGGAGATGCAGCGAAGTGCAACGAATTCTAGATCCTGGACCATATTAAGTTTGAAGATACTCGAGTAATAAAATATATTTTTCCGACGTATGATGGAATTGCCAAAGGATTACTTGTACAGGCTTTATAGAATGGTAAGAAAAAGTTTTAAAAATATTTCTATGTTGAATCATGATGCTTGTTTTAAGTGTGAGTGGAGAAAAGGGGGAGAATTACACGTATAGACACATCGGGTTGTTGCGGTTGCCTTTGTACGTGGGGTACAATGACTTTTTTTTCTCTTCTTTTGATTTCATTATTTAATTGATTGTTATTGAATCAAACGTATAGGGTACTTCAGTTTGTGTGTATGCACACACTTATCTGGGGTACTATACGTTGGAGTTGGATGACGACGGGGAGAGAGAGCACCGAAGAAAAGATACTTTTTAACATAATGTGTCTTTGAACATCTGTGGTACTTGCAGCAGCATACGTGTACATATGTGTCGTGTCGCAGCGCAATTGTGGTTTTTGTAGGTATATGTTGAGCAATCAAATTATTAAGTACGGTTTTTATTTGCATGTTAAAATGGGGTTCAACTGTAAAGAGAGTGATTCAATTGCTTGAATCTGACTAATGTAGGGCCAGGCATCTTGGTGTAAAAGGGTGGGTAGTATCTGCGTGAAGAGTGAATGGAAATGCGAGGAAAGTTTTCCGGGTGATTTTTCTATTTCGAGCTGCACTATTCACTCGTATCCTATTACCATGATTTGTGAAGATTACTCCATCGCTACTCCTCCATACAATTGGTGCTCGTAATGCATTTCACGAAGTATACGACTCCCTGTCTTGGGATGGGTTTGAACTATATAAAGGGCAATCTAATCCTTTCCTACTTACTTAATTGGTATTTAACGTCCATCGTACTCTGCCATCATTATTCTATCCGTGATTGAAATCCTTCGTGTTCGTCTATTGGACAGGAAAAGTTTAGAAAAGTAAAGTGGGTCATAAACTCAATGACCTTACAATGGAGCAGGTGTGGTTGGGTAGAGATACCTATGTGGAAGAAATTGTGGGTTTTCCAGATTTCTTAGAGTCATGCCCTTAATCGATGACCATCGGGTGGTAGTATATGAAAGACGAAACTGAGCTCGTACTCTGTTACTTACTAAACTCACCTCCCCATCCTTTCCCACTTATTTATCGACCATTAAGTACTCAAGTTGGGTTCAACATTTGCTAGTCCTTACTACAATTTAGTGGTCGCCTATGCTAGTATTAGCTCTCTCTAGACCTAGCTTTTTTTATATGGTAACGTTTTTTAAGGATGATCGGCGCTGTATCCATATCCATACTACAAAATTCAATTGATGGCAGCATAAGGTTTACAATATTATTCGGAGAAAGGTTCTCTTCAGTTGTTCTTTCAAAAGCCCTTCGTTCTGTGCCAAATATTTGGGCTTTGAAAAATATGCATCCTCCGCATTTCCTTGATTTTTTTCGAAATTAGGGCAAACTGTAAAGTCATGTCCGAAGCTTGAAAATATCCTTTAAGTATTCGTGCGAAAAAAATACATCGCACACAACGAGATTGGTTATATTTTTTTTGTGCCCCGGAAATCTTTTAAAGATGAAACTGAGCCCGTTCTCAGTGACAGTATGGGATTTCCACCCACTAAACTCACCTCTCCTTCTACCCCTGGTCCTCGCGGCACTGCCGTCAAGGATTTCTTCGCGATGGAGGACTTCAGTCTTAGGTACTTGACTCATTTGTATTGGTAGCCTCCTGCCCCTTCATGGGCTATTGCGCCAAAAATGAAGGTATGTACTCGTATGTTTAGCAGCTGATTGAGGTAGATGTTAATTTCTCCATGTCGCTGTTTTAACCGTCTTGCTGTGTGCAGTATGAACCCTTTCCAAATTTGCTGCCAGTCGCCCATAATTCTTGGCATTGTAGCCTTTTTGCTTTCTCTAAATAAGATTTCAATTTTCTGAGTCTCAGTAGTTTTTCCGCTTACATGTCTGCCGGTAACTACCCCGCAATGACGCATATGGCACACATTTTGGAAAGCTCTACATACTTCCAGTTCACCGAGATGGTATACTGAGCTCTCCCTTCTCACACATACTTTGTTCTTTAATACTTTTGCCCATATTGGTACTAATGCTTGTAATGATGGATTATACCACTGTTGTTAGGTTAGGTTAGGTTAGGTTGAAGTGGCTGCCAGCTTACGCCAACACACATAGACCAAGAAAGGTCCGTTGTGATACCACGAAGGATCATGTAATCGCAGCCTAATCCCAGCCTAATCCCGTTAGAACCAATTAGAGCTTCTGTGAAGCGAGGAGGCTCCTGATATCTAAATCTATCAGATCGCCTAGATCGTTGCAATAGAAAGCTTCTAGGTGACTATTGCAGAAGCTGCAGGGACGAAGAAGAAATTGAATCTGTTCGTCACCTGCTGTGTGACTGTCCTACCCTATCCGTCAGAAGAATGAGGACTCTTGGTAGTTACTTCTTCTCGGAGCTGGAGGACTTGGGTAATGTTGAGCTAGCGGATCTCCTGAGATTCATATCACTTTCTGGGTGGTTCAAACGGCGGATTTTCTTTACAGCGGTTCCAGGGTTAAATGATTGGGCACAATGGACCCGTACTGTTGGTCTGAGTGAGCAGTGACTCCTTGTCACAAGGCAGCCATCTACCTAACCTAACCTAGAGTTGACATTATGCTTTGCCTGGGCTAGGGCTGAGCCTACTGTCAGTCATTACATCCAAGGCCGCCTACTGTGGTCGTGGTAAATTTTTGCTTTTTCTGCTGCTAACCAGCATTGCCTTCGTCTTCTGATCGGCAAAATCAAGCCCCATTGATGACAGACGCCGTTTATCTATTGGAATAGTTTTGTTGCAAATGTACGGAACTTCTCAAACACCTCAATCGCTGTATTGCCTGCAAAGATTTTTACTTTATTGGGTATTCCCAGTCTGAAAATGCCGTCGTAAATTATGTTCCACAAGATGGGCTCCAGTACTGAGCCTTGTGGAACTTTATCCCAATGTCCATTGTTACAACTGCACGGTATTTTTATATTCATATATACCCTTTCTGCATATTTTTTCCCCCTTGTCTAGGTAACACTGTAATAAAGTAAATTTTTTGGCGGAATGGGCACATATGACGATAGCTTCTCGCGACCATGCTGCGTTTGTTATACTTTTCGCAAGAATGGAAATGAAGTTATGCTGTATCTCAACAGCACATTCAAGAAGCTTTCGCTTGAAAGTAATACTCTTATGTGTTTGTCAGACGATAGCAGGAGAATCACCATGAACAAAATTACTCGGTGTCATCCGGGTCTTAAACCTTCTTAATATTCCGACGCACTAACCACTGAGACATGGCACCCACCACCACCACTGCCAGCGTTATGTTAGCCCGAAAAAATACACACTTAGAGCAACTACAATTGGTTGAATGTCTATGACTAATAGTCCTATAGATGAACCGTCATCCTCCTAATGTCACCGAGCTGTCCATCGAACTATATTTTAATTCGTCTATCGCATTTTTGCATCCTCTATAACGCATTGCTGTCATTTTGTATGGATGGGTCTAAAACTAGGGAACCCCACAGGCGGATCAGTAGAAATGCGGTGAAGTGGGAGGGTTGTGATCCCTTGTTTTCGGATCACAGCCTCGCTGATAAAAGGAAGAAGAAGAAGGGTATAAAACTAGGGATGAAGTGGGTGCCGGAGTTTCCTCCAGGATGTGGATATTATTTATCTTTCAAACCACGTTCCAGCGTTTTCAAGCCAAAGTCAGCGTTGTTCGCCAACCTGGTGGTAAATACTGTATCACAGTCAGGCTGTTGTCAAATCTCTTGAATCCAATACCATTATATTAAAGGCAGAGCTGCGTACATCTTTACGAGATACCCGAATAGTATATTCTCACCCTTTCCTGGGTATCAAATCACTATGACATACCGGGGAAGTGAAAAGCTGATGAACTAGACCGACAAGGTTGCCCTAGTACAAAACCAAGACATCGATGTTGGGTGTCCTTTTTTGTGGACAGCATATATTTCGTTTTGCCTGCATTGGCCGCTTAACCCTTCTTTGCTACCTCGGTCTCAGTACTCGCAAACGCCCGACGGACGGCTCCGACTATGTCAATGTCATCGACGTAAGGAGTAGTTGCACACCTTGCGTATTGGCTTGTGAGTTTCTTACAATTCTTTCAAGTACTATATTAAATAGGACGCATGATAGCGCTTCACCTTGTCTAAGACCTTTCCTGACATTGAACGGTTCGGTGGTGTTCTTTCCGACTTTGATGGAGCAGCGAGAACTCTGCATCGTCATCCTGCACAGACGGACGAGCTTGGCAGTGTTACAAAGAATACAAGTGACTGTATAACTCGTCTAGCTATCATAGACAACTTTGAAATCATTGAAAAGGTGACGCGTATCGATTTTATATTCGTAGGTTTTTTCCAATATCTGCGGTAGTGTGAATATTTGGTCAATGGTGGACTTTCCGGTCCTGAAACCACACGGATAAGGGTCTCTCAGGTTGTTGACGATCGGTTTTAGGCGTTCACATAATGCTGCAGACAGGATATTATTTGCGATGTTGATTATACTTACGAATATATTTATACTTCTGTAGTTGGCGCATTTCAGAGGGTTTCCTTTCTTCAGGATCGGGCAAACGATGCTAAGGTTCCATTCATCGGGCATACTTCCGTCCGATCGAATTTTACAAATGAACTGGTGCATGCTCGTTTGCAACTCATGTCCTCCTGCCTTGAAAAGTTCGGCGACAAGGCCGTCGGCTCCAGCCGCTTTGTTGGATGTAAATTTAGATATCGCTATCCTCACTTCATTCCAAACGGGTTGACGGGAATGTTGATGGTCATCGTCACTATTGAATGGCTCGTTCTCAATATTGCTCGCTGTCGCCATAGAACAGTGCAGAAGTGTTTTTTCCATATCCTCGGCACCGACTGTGGTTCTACAGCTATATTGTCATTTTCGTTCCTGCTCCTGTTCTGGCTTTGTAACCCTGGAATGTTCTTTTTACCTTTTTGGTAAACTTCCCGAAAATCATTCCTGCAATTAAGTCTCTTAATCTCCTCGATCGAGGGCTACTCATGCTCCATGTTGTTCTTTCTGAGAAGTGGATGTTCCTCTTTTCTCCCTCTTTCCCGAGCAGCTTTAGTGCTTCTACACAGCGCCGCTTTGAACGCCTCTTATTTCGCTGCATGTGCTTGCCGGCATTCCACTATCAAACGAGAGGTTTCGTTGTGGTGGCCGAATGAAACCCAGTACTTCAGTGGCGGCATCTCTGGTGGCTTGTTGGCAACGCTGCCATTGGTCTTCCGCATTTGGTGTTGGTGTCATAGGACTTCGATTGAGATTAAAAAAAAAACTGGATCGGCAAATTTCGTGGCAGTCTCTTGCGATTGTGGCCGTCCGACGTCAAACTTCCTCACAATGTTTCGTTGATTTCGTTCCGTTCAGGATATTCTCATCCGTATCTTGGGTACAACTAAGTAGTGATCCGAGTCCACGTTGGCTCCTCGGAAAGTCCGGACACCCAGAATACTGGAAGAGTGCCTTGCGTCGATCGCAATGTGATCGATCTGGTTGACGGTTTTTCGATTTAAGGATAGCCATGTTTCTTTGTGAATATCAAGACGTGAGAACCGCTTACTATCTACGACACAGTTTCATCCCGCCGCAAAATCGACTAGCCTCAATCCGTTGCTGGGTATGGTGTCGTGCATAGTGTGCTTTCTGACCACTTTACTAAAGACTTCCTTTTTTTCTAGCTTTGCGTTAAAATCACCCAGGGCAATTCTAACATCGTGGCTAGGGTATTGCTCATATGCCTTGTCCAACAGTTGGTAAAAGTCATCCTTCGTCGCGTTATACATCTTCTCGTTAGGGGCGTGAGCGCATATAAGGCTAATGTTGACGAGTTTAGTCTTGATACAGATAGTCATAAGGCGCTCGTTCACATGCCGGAAACTTCTTGGCTTAGTCTGCCTCTAATAGTAAATGATTACCCGAATAGGCGATGTCCTTCTTGTTTGTTACTGACAGCGATTAATAAAAGAAAAATGAAATATTGGTTTTGAAGATCAGGGTTGTCACTTTAATTTGACATATAACAACTGTCTCAGTCTGTTCGGTTTTACGATTGAAACGTCACCAATGTTACCGATGTGCGCAAATGGCTATTTCATGTGCAACAATCTTAACACTTCATAAGAGCACTGGAATAAGTATATATTTCAACTCCCTTGCTTGTGTGGAATTTTGTTTAAACGCGCAATTTTTTTTATCTAAAATGACAATTCTAATTTTTTTGTAATTGATTTATAACAATTTTTGGAAATGCACATTTCCTTTGGATTAAGTTCACAATATTCCCGCAGTAAATTCGTTTTAATTTTTACTTAATGTAAGCCAACCTGGTATTTTCCTTTGCCCCCCGAGGGGTGGGTTAACTGCATTAATGCAGATAATTTCTTTCTTCTAATGTAAGCATGTCGGCAATAGTGTATAGTTGACTCACGACATTAATTTGGCGTACTGTATTCAGAAAAGAAATTCTGAAATTCAATGTTTAAACATTGCTAACCAATCTAAAAACATGTATAAATATTGAATGTTGATAATGTAAACGGACCATAAGATAATTTCGCAAAGGGAGTGAGTCAAATCGTTGTAATTTGGTTGAAGTCATCGAATGAAAGAATAACGGTTATGCAAATAGAATGTTTTTTCGTTGAGATACCTACTTATCTATTTTTTGTATAAAAAAAAATAAATTGGTTCAAGGACATTTTATTGAACGACAACGAAATACAGTGACACTATCGTAGCGTTCTCTCATGAGATATGTGATGAAGATCGTAACATATGCAACACATTCGATGTGCGCCTAAGAGTATGTAATAAAATATGTATGCGTACAATGTTCAGAATAGAAAGCTTTTTTTACATCATCACATAACCGAACGATCGCGATCGCGAGTGTAGATAGGGATGCTTTGTGGTTTCAGTAGCTTTCGATGTTGATTAAGTGGATGCAGTATTGGGGAGGAGTTATTGCACATTAAATACACAGATCATCAGGACAAGATTCGGGGCACATGCCATGTAATTTTTGACGCAGAGAGATACACTCCGTCTCACTTGATTACGAACAGGCAGTTTTTTTTTTAATGTTACGATATTTTTCAAACCCTTCGCTAATCTGGGAAAAACCAATTGCACAAGGAATGAAGGATATATTATGCTATTGTAAAAAAAAAATAGTATTAAGCTGATAAATGGAACTTTTATGACGCTTTTCCCAAAAAGGTCATCAAATTTAGCTATTTTTTTTGTCTTTTCTGATATTTGGGGATCTCAACATATATATGTATGTACCTTGTCCAAAGCAATTGGGCAATTCTAGACGGTTTACGTATCGTATTGAAACAAAGGAAATGAAAAACAAGAATGAGATAGGTTTGGTTTGGTTAGGTTAGGTTGGCTGTTCACACGAGAGTGTAGACACACTTAGACCAGTGAAGGTCCGTTGTGATACCATGGATCAAAACCATTAGGCCACTCAGGGACTAACAAAACCAACCGGAGCTTTTGACAAAGCGATGGATCCTCATGACGTCCAAGGACGCCATATCGCCGAGGTCGTCAAGGAAGGGGGACCCTAATTGGAGCATTCTTTTATGCGACAGGGCTGAACATGTGCATAGAAGGTGAAGGATGGTTTGCTCCTCCTCCTCGTCCCTACAGCTTCTGCAGAAGTCGTTGGAGAAGAGACCAAGTCTTTTGGCGTGCTGGCCTATAAGACAGTGTCCAATGAGAACGCCGACAACGCAGCTGATTTGTGTACGCTTTAACTTGATCAGATCGGCACTACGTTTTTGATCCAGCTTAGGCCAGATCTGTCTCGAAATATGACACGTTGAGTCGTTTACCCATCTGAGGTTGGTCGTGCTAATAGCGTTCAGCTTTAGTAGATACTTACATGTAGCGAGGGGCATACCCAGGGCCTGCCTGTCAGGCAAAATCCTTAGAGTGGTACCCTGTCTGGCGAGGTCGTCAGCCCTGCGGTTACCTGGAACGTCCATGTGGCCCGGCACCCAGCAAAGGTGAATGTTGAACTGCTCTGTCATCTCCATAAGAGATAGACGACCGTTTAAGGCGGCCTTTGAAGTGAAGGAGAACGATTCCAGGGACTTGATTGCCGCTTGGCTGTCAGTGAAAATGCTAATATCCCTGACAGATAATACATTACATTTCAGCCAGGACAGGACTTCCTTAATCGCCATGATTTCCATCTGGAAAATGCTACAATGATCAGGGAGGCGGAACGAGATGCTCAGATTGAGCTGTTCGGAGAAAACACCACAACCAACCCCACCCTCCGTCTTAGATCCATCTGTAAAGAAGTGAACCGAACTACCATCGACAGGGAGGAAGTGTCCCATACATCCCGGTTAGGGATGCTCGTACGGAAGTTACGCTCAAATCCCAGTTTCGGCGGGGTGTAGTCCGTGTTTTCGTGTTTGAAGTTGAGAAGATCAAGGATCGAGGAGTGGCCAAAGCGATAGCTAGACCACTGAGAGGAGGCTTTTAGGTGGATGGCCGCACAGGCAGCCATCTGTTCGCCAAAAATATCTAAAGGTAGCAGGTTAAACAAGATGTCCAGTGCCGCGGAGGAAGTAGTAAGAATGAGATAGAAACAAATTAAATAATTTTTAGTATGTTTTTATGAGATATTATGTGTGTTGAATCTGTTTTTCAAAAGCTGTATATTAAAGGCTTCTGAAAATATTATGCCATAGCATGCTTATTCTGAAACAAAAGAATTTTTACAGAAAGATTCTCGCGCGGTTGTCAAGCGAACGTGGAGGTGTTGGGCCTTTGTGGCCTGCCTGATAGGATGTCCAAATGTCGTATTTCTAGGGATTATTCCATTGAGTTCGTTGGAAGATATTCCATGGTAGTATCTGTAATATATACACCCCTATCGTGGAATCCGTCGGAATTGAGTTTCACTTCACCTATTCGATTCCCTTTGACTTTCTACTGCTATCGTGAAATTCGCCGAGAACGTATCCTTATCGACAGGCATTGGGGAAAGGTAGTTTCACTGTCAAACAGCTGTCTATTATTTGTCAATAAAAATTTGTGTAGCTACATTCGTTTTTTCTCCTGAATATTAATTTGTTTTTCCAGAAGAACCATTGGTGCCTTCTTTTTATCCTGGAATATGGATGAACAATGTTGGGCAGCTTGTGGAATTAATTCATCAGTGTCTAAATGTGACGTCTTTGTTGATGAAGCAATTTGCGGTTTGTCTGGAAGATGGGCCAAAGAAGGAGCTGTGACCGGTGGTGCTTCATGTGGCGGGCCAAAATACGAAGCTCATTCAACCCTCTCAGCCGACTCTCTCAATTGAATAAAAGCAACTACTTCATCCTCATCAGCTGTAAACTGTTGAATTTTATATGAGCCACCACAAGTTGCTGATATCTGCTTGTTGTTGTATGCGAGTTTCGTCTTCAGATACGATTTGTGG
Source organism: Brachypalpus laphriformis (assembly GCA_945910035.1). NCBI lineage: Eukaryota > Metazoa > Arthropoda > Insecta > Diptera > Syrphidae > Brachypalpus > Brachypalpus laphriformis. Next base: position 108,829,683 of record OX246753.1, on the reverse strand, counting down.
TCACTCCAAACCTGAAATATTTTACAAAACAGTTGGTACCATGTGTTATGTGATGTTAGAATCTCTTATCTTCTTCCACTCGCTTACTTTTGCTGGTGGGCCATATTTGTTCAGCTCAAGCCGAAGATCGTCCCAAAACATTTTTTAACTGTTCTGGTGGCCTTTTCGTCATATTTTTCGCAATGTCTGGTGATTCTTTTAAGTTCACTTACATTTTTGCAAACAAAGAAGACAACGTGCAGCTGCCAAGCCAGAAATCCGCAATGATTTTGATGCGGATGAAAAATGCCATTTTGTTGCGTAAAAATACGATTCGAACGTTTTCCACGATAGAGTGGAACCGATTCATATTACCGACATGGGGAACTGTTCACTTTGCGGATTTGACGATGCCGAAATATTTTTTTCGGTGAATAATTGCCCCCGGCGGATTCCACGATAGGGGTGATAATATCAGTTTAGCACAACAGCTCACTAAATGCCTAGGCCTAGCTTCTCGCAACCACTCTTGTTGTGTGCGTTGTATATATTTTTGGTACGAATGGAAGAGACGCACAGTTTTGTACGATATCCGATTTTGAGAGGCTTTCTCGTGACAACAATATTCTCGTATGTTTGTCAAACGTTCGCGAGAGGTGGGACAGTGAAAAACCTTTTGGTGTTTTCTGGAATTCGAACATGGAACCACATGCGTAGTGGGCCAACACACTAACCACGGCGCCAGGGCGCCCACCAAGGCAGTATCTGTATTACAAGTATAGGTTATTTGTTAGTGCTGCACTGCTATTAATCCGACTGCCCGTTTGTAAGTGCTATCAAGTTGTTGAAAATCATGTTTTGGGGCTGAGCTCCAAACGTGAGAGTAATATGTATTCAAGGCTCCATTTAATTTCTGCTTTGTACAAAAGGAAGGACTGTGTCGATATGAAGTATCCTTTCGCTTTTAATATACAGCTAAGCTTCATGAATGCTGCTTTGATGATGTTGGATTGGATAAGTGGTCGTGCAATGTGACTCCAGAATTGGCTGTGATACCAAGAAGATGCATATCTCTCTTTGGGTTTGATTTTTTGCAGTGGTGGCATTGTGAACCTATTCTTTCGGGAGAAGCTGATAGATTGAGATTGGATTTTCTTTGCATTGAAGTCAACTGAGTTTGCTTTCTCCACTGCAAGACTCTCTGCAGATCTATATTTAATCTGTTTCCATCTCTAACGACTCACAGAAAAATGTTATTATTAAATCAAAAAAAAAAAAAAAATAGTAACTCCAAAGGCTTATTAGTGTGGAGAAAGAATAGATCTTTGAAGTACTCCAGAGTTTTCAGCGAAGGTACACAACTCGAATTGATCTGCCCTGAAGAAAGTTTTACATCCATCTGCAAGTTGTTTTGGTAGTCCGATGCAAGCTTAGTGGGGCTGTTTGCTAGACTCTATTGAATGTTTTTGAAACGTCTAAGGAAACGGTATATATTCTCGATGTTTTTCAATGAATTGGTGAGTTACATGGTTGATTAGGTGTCTAGTCGAATGACTTCTACGAAACTCATACTGGCGATCGTTTATTAGTCCGTGTTATTCCACATCTCGGTGTTGACGACTTTTTGCCTAAGGGATGTTGGAAAATGCCACTGCTCACGAGAAACAGTCCCGCTCTGTTTCAAGTAGTGTGGGACTTGGTACTCACTAAAAACCACCTTTAATCATATTATTCTACTTGACACCATCCACTCCGGAACCGCTTTGCTTACTTCAAAGTGGTGTCGTTTTCTTTTCCCTTTTGGGGCCGGCTTTTTCATATTTGTCTTCTCTTGCGATAGCATGACAGCAAGACTATTGGGCGCGATAATTCTGCGGCAGGCATTTCCTTCTTTTCTTAGGAATCAGTTGAAGATGCGCCGTTTGCCAAAGTAATGTAAAAGTTTTCTGTCAGTAGGGCATAGAGAAAGGTCTACAGAGAACTTTATGTATGTTACATTTGGTACCCAGTGAGGACTATGGCAGGTATTCCAACTCCTTTGAAACCGGTTGGTTACTGTCAGTGGAATGCAATGTATTGAAAGGTCTATTACCAATGAGAGTTTTTGCATTTTCCATTTTTCTGAGAGTTCTGTCTTCGAACTCCGTGAAGAATTCTTACGGTTCTATCGGCGAGGACAAAACATTCACAAAGCAGACAGAAGTCGGAATAGTTATTGTTAAATACTGCGAGACCTTCTGAATAAATATCAATAGCACAGTGCCCAGTAATGATTCCAGAGGCGACCCGTATGTCACTGTGATTACTCTTAACTATAGAAAGGGATATCTTCCAATCATAGACATGCCCTAAGTTTCTAGCCGTTAAGCATATATCTAAGTGAATCCAGTGCCTGTCGATTTTCGAAGTGGCTTTATCGTCAATGAACTCTTTAAAAGACATAAAATAACTTTCAAAAAGGCGAGGGCTTGTAAAATGTGCAGCCCTGACCCGTGGTACCCACCATAAGGGCACCATGTTGGCTCCAGATACTTGTATCTTATTTACTGCCTAGCTGTCGCTTTATACAATAATTATTTTTCGGGCGATATTGCCTTTGATTATGGTCCTTGCAGCCTTTTTGCCTTTTTTTTTGGGCTCCACATGCCAGCTCCTTTACAGACATCAATTTTTGAACCGTCAGTATAGAAAGTCAGCTCCTGTTTGTTGGTATCTTGTCGACTCTTTCATGGTATTGGTGAATCTCCTGTCAAACATTAGCATCAGATTTATACAATTAGTTTTTCTCTGTCTGTTTGTAGTCTCCCGCCCGCAGGCACACAAAGGATGTATGACCGTATGATGCCGTTCACTGCAATTCTGCTCCTATCAGCCTGGGTACAGTTCTGTTGCAACACAGATCTAGCAGAATGAGACTTAGCATGGTCTACAAAAAGGGAATGAAAATGAAAGGGTCAATGAACATCAATGAAGGGGACACATCCATACTGCCACCGATTGGTATAGTATAATAGTTCGCATAATGGATAAAGAGATGGCTGTGTCACGTCTCGTACGTTATGGCCGGAACTATATAAATAAAATGAAGATAAGTGCATTCTGGCACTAAACCGACACCCCCTATCCGTATCTTAACTGGAGCGCCATTGAGCTCTGCAAATGGAAAGTAGAGTCCAACAATTTATGCAGAAGCTGCGTAGATGAAGAAGAACTGGAGTCAATCCAATATATGCTATGCCACTGCCCCTGCCCTGCAAGAACGACGCCTACGTACCTTAGGATCTAGATTCTTCGGAAGCGCCGCAAAGGCAACGGAAGCTCAGATATCGGATATATGTACATCACTTCATAAAGAGTACCTACTGGTTTTCAAATAGATCAATAACATTATAGGTTTGTTTCCCTCTTTCTTGTTTCTCTTAAACAAAAAGGGGGATTCACAATAGACCATTAGTGAACGCGATGAGTCTTTATCCATGGCACACACCCTTCTGTAACTTAACCTAACATAGTCTCTCAGGCTGTCCACTGGATCTAGGTGAGGTTTGAAAGTTGGTATATCTTCTGATGTTCGTGGTATATTTGTTTCAAGTATTCCAATATTTCAAGCAAAAATTGTGAAAAATTGGTCTGCACTTATTTGAGTTGAGTGACTAACGTTCCTGGCTTTGAGAAAAAAGCTTCCGAAGCCTTGGCATAAAAGTTTCCTTTGACTCTTACATCATCACAGGTCGAATGTTTTCCATTTGTGGTGCCTTATTTGGATTGAAAGTTTTACTTGCCCAAGCTATATTACATCCGCCAACTACTTGCTAGGTTTCAACTGCATTCATTTTCGAAGTATGTTACGAGTATCTTCCGAAAGCTAAACCATTTACGAAGACATCCATAGAGTCAGCGACATGTGTGTTTATTAGAATACGCAGAGTTTCCGCATGCGAGTCAGTTAATGTCAGTCAACCATACTTCCGTAAAAAGTTTTTCATAAGGCTAAAAAGTTTCTTATAATGTTCTCAAAGCTCCGCCCTGTAAGATGTGCGCATCCTGGTGTTTTCGGGAGAAAAACTACCGCCAGCGTGGAGTCTGCCTTCGCTTAATTGCTTATGAATTCATAGTGTTCTCCAGTTGTGGAAGGCCAACCTGGAAAAGAACAGAAAAGTTCTTGGAATAAGCCTTCCTGAATCATCCTTCAGGCTTAAAGCTAGTTGGTTGAGGCCCAGTTCACCCCGAACTGCAGCCCCACCTAAGTAAGTGAGTGGAACCATCCTTAGTTCAAGTTGAATTTAAGAATGCCTTTTGGTAGTTTTGTGGACAGTTCACAGTTCGTCCAAATCGTTCATGGGCTGTCCTTCTGGTTCTGCTTAGACTTCGGCATTTGCATAGAAAATTGGCAGTGCCGTCATAGGTTTCTGGTAAATTATACATTGGTGAACTGACAGTACGTTGTGGTATGTGATAATACCAATTAGAAGTGCTCATGGTGGTCTGCTAAACGCAGGAATTTCTTTGGTTTCTCTTTTGTTGTGATATGTTTATAGTGTTCTTGTAAGATGGCATAGCTCATCTGTCAGCTTTTGAGACTCCAAGGCTAAACTGAATTTTTGAAGTGCCAAGGGGGTCAGAATAGAATTGTCGACCATGAATTGGACCGGTTTTTAACCATTTTTGCTGGTTCGCTGCACATCGCGTTACCACGGATAGCCCTATGTCTCACTAGTCAGCAGAGTGCTACGTTGTGGCTTATAGTTTCATTGGATAATGTAGTTATGTGGTGGATGGGTTGCAGGTGCACTACGGCTTAAATTGATCTATTGTGCCCCCAAAACTAGGGCTCTAGTCGATAAGAGACTCGAATTTGAGTACTTCTTCTAGTCCAACTGCTTTAATGAACCAGAGTATCTGAAATAGATTCAGCGAAATCAGATCGATTTCTAATAAAAGATAGGCATCTAGGTGGTGTCCTCTTTCGTGGATTAATGTTTCGCATTTCATAACACGGTGTGTTGGTGTTTTTTTTTTTTTTTTTTAAGTCCCTGCAAGTGTTTTGCAATATCCATTTTTTTTCTATCCCCAGTTTTCTCAGATGCTCCTTGAGTTTGCAGTGTTAGCATATTTACATGCGTGTAGAATGCCAAGTGGATTCTTGCTAACGTTTAAAGTAGGTTCTGCTTCTTTTGTAGTGGTTGTAGTTTCGGAGAAGTTTTTTTTTGCAGTCCACTGTTCTTAGTGCCACATTTCCATACCAGTTTGAATCTGATTTCGTTTGAACTTCAGCGCCTTGATTGCGGCCTGGCTATCTGATAGTATTGTGATGCCTTTCCCGCTATATTTCCTGGGCATACCTTTCGATCTCATGAATCTCTGCTTGGAATATACTGGAGAATGTTCCTAGATATTCAAAGTACATCTTGGACCCGTACACACCTGCGGATGTTTTGAATCTATCCATGTACGATTCGATTTTTGTTTGATGGTAATAATCGCTCTTCCCACTCTTTGTTTGCGAAGCATTTTCCTAGCCCAATGCCCTTTTAATTATTTTTAGTATCCATATTCTTAGCGATTCTTTCTAGCACTAGTACTACTATGCAGGAGTCCTACGATCACCTCAAGTGCTGCTGTGGGACAGGCTCTCAAGACTTCTGTTCTGCAAGTGCAGGTACGTTTTGCACTTTGCCTAATAATATTCTCGTCACGCTTAGCCTTGTTCTGCTGGCCCACGCCACTGCACCATATGTAATGATGGGTTCGATTTTCTATATATTTTACTAGAGCTTGTGTTAAAGATAGCTTTCGGACCACCTCGGAAATGACTACAATTCCCGCCGGGACACAATATTGTGGTTTGGACGTTTATCATTTCCCACTTCTTATTGCATTTTGAAATCGTTTGCAAGAATCGAGATATTGTTCAGTTGGCTCTACACAGGTCCCCGTATGAACGTTTAAAACTGAGTTCAGAAAGGGTGTCGAATAAACAGTCTCTGTTTCTAAAGCCCAGATGTTGGAATATTGAAAGTTTTTCGCCACTATTTCCTTTGTATCGTCGTCCATGTATGTGATGCGTTGGATATAAGTCAACTCTCTTAGGTTTGTGAACTTTCGTATGGCTTGCTGGCATTCCAATTCGAATGTATGCGTGATACATTTGAATTGGTCTGACATTAGCTGCGTATTATACATCCAGTGAATGGAGTGAAAGTGGGTGATGAGAAGGTCCTGCTATCAAACACATTCAAAATAATTCAGGATTTCATAGATATCCATCCAAATCATCTTGGATCACTGGTTTTTGGGTAGTATTGTACTAGGAAGTATAAGAAAGACATTGTTCACATTTTTCTCATCTTATGCTGCTGTAAAATTTGCGCAATGTTTTGTTTTAATGTACCTACGAGTAGATCCCATTTTGTGATCCTTCTCAACCCATTTATGCATTTTCCTTCGCACTTGAAACAAGCGTCACCTCAATTATAATTAATGTCTAAACTAAAAACAAATTCCATTATAAAATTTCAGCCTAGTGTCCGCTATCACGACACATCCTTTATAATTTATCGTAAATGGTTACGTGCCGAAGATGAATTGGCCTTTCCCACCATTCACAAGTACGTTGTAACCAACGTTAAATCCGAAGATGATATGACCAAACCAGACTACTATCTCACAGACAGTGAGTGCACGTACTCGAATGAAAGAGAAAAACGCATAGATCTGGATGCGGTTAATCGAAATAAGCGAAAATCACGACGTCGAACACGATCATTAGAAAAACGCAAACCAACAACAAATGCCGAAGATAACGTCACCGAAAGATTTATAGTTACTGACCCCAATGGTGGCAAAAACGACGAGCTGCGTTTGCGTGCCAGCAGTGAAAATAATAAAACCAGCATTCGCGTCGAAGCGAACGATGATGATATTCCAAAGGGTCACCATCAGCAGCAGAATCACCAAAGTGAATCGCGTAAACTACGCATTATTGAGCCAGAGAAGCATGGAGCCGAAGCTGGAGCTGAAGCTATCGCAGAAACCAGCGATGAGTCAGATGACTTTGGATCCAAAGGGAGTTGTTATGATGCCGCAGCTGCAAGCGGAGGAATGCAATCACAAATCCAGCCATCCGAGGGAGATTTCATTTCTGTTGATGTGCACCCACAACCGCGACCACAATCCGGGGTGCTTCTTCGCAGTTCAGGACTTGTAATAACAGAGCCATGTGATCTGAAGGCAACCAAAGAAACCACCGTACCTGTAATTAGTGATAAGCATAATTTAAGAAAAGTCCTAGTGGAGCGGCAAATCTCGTGTACGAGCGATGAGAGTACATCGGAATCCTACCCGCAGGGGAGATACAATTTGGCCGATGGAAGGATATCCTCGTTGCGGAGCAGTGTAAGGAGTGTGACTTCGTCAAATTATTCGACGAGTGATCGTGCCAGCGATGCTGAAGATAGCTTCGATTCAAGCAGTACTTTGCAGGTATGTACAATACGTGCACATTAAATGGTTAAATGAATTTCATTTTCACTGAAAGCGAATTCAATAGTATCTACTGCCCTTTACAGGTATTCTTACATTGAAAACCAACTTTTGGTTTAAAGATATTGTAATATGTAGTTCCTTTAACCACATCCTCAAATCCATTTTCGCAAACAAACCTTGCGTTGGTGCGATTCAAACGATTGCCTTCTTTGTGAGAAGGTCGCGATGTAGGCCTTCATTGGAGTACCATACTCTGTGTATCTTTAGTGTAGTTTTTGTACATTTTGCGCCTGACGACTTATTTATGGTCACACTGACTTTACGGGGGAAATATTTTTCTTCATTTTTTACGCTTACTTCGTCTCGTCTTCGTGGTGACCCGCAACATATGGTAGAGACTAAATAGTAAAAAAAGAACTATATTTCCAAAACGAGTAAACGAGATTCGTGAAAAGAGGCACTTCTATGCAATACACAATCTGCTTCGCCATAATACATAATCATCATCATCATCATCATTGCAGGTAGCACACTCAACTTGCTTCTGCTTTAAATCCTAAATCGAACAATTGCGGTTAATGAAAGATTTCCGCATTACTTACGCGTGTGTGTATCGAACGTTTATTGAGGCGGACAGTAAAGGAAAATCATGCATTGAATAATGTTATAGCGGGACTGTTTGAGGCTTCATGAGGTTTATTTGAAATCGTTTAAAAGGGGCGTTTATGGCTTAAAAATTAGCATACGTCTTGTATTCAATTTCTTCATGGCTTGAGATACTACTCAGAGCCTTCAAAATCTAAACACAAAATGTTAATGTTTGTAGCATAGGTGACGTCACACTTTGGATTAGATCTGAGTTTTACCTAGCAACTCAAACTTTAGCTAACTGCCTACAATTTCTTGAATGCACTTTTCATCTGCGCAAGTAGTCTAATCGTGCAGGATAGTGACACGCATTTTTGGTAGGAATACTCAGTGCTCCGGAATGGAAATTCAAATGTCCTCAAAACTCTATCTTCTTAGGGTAATGCCGCCATCTTGCTTTTTGCTGCCATATTGGACGTTTTTAATTTGAATCTGCTTTCAGGGCAACTAGAGCGCTTGCAACCTTTTTTTTTATTCTATTTGCCTTTATGACAGGACACTGGAATCCAGTGGTTAGTGTTTTGGGCCACTGCTCATGAGGTTCAATGTTCGAATCCCAAAAAAACAGCACAAGTTTTTTCATGGTTCCAACTCTCGTGAATGTCTGACAAACATCTGAAAGTATTGTTTTGAAATCATTTTCTTACAGACGTTTGAAACTCAGGTAGTATTAGTTTGGACGTACTCCCTTGGTAATACCCAACTAGTTGGAGAGAATTTGTAATTTTTGCACTGCGCTTTTATATCCTGTTCCACAAGGGTATATTAAGTTTGACGCATAAAGTACATACTTTACTTAGGTGGCGGTATAGTCCGGGGTGAACCTGGCCCTTCAATCACCAAACTTCTCCAGCCAGCCCGGTTACGAGCCCAAGTATAATTCGGCATTATACCTTCTTTTCCACTCACCGTCTATGCAGAAGAAACCAAAGTTCCCTCGAAGAACTTTTCTCTCAAAGTAACTAAGGCCATCCGATTTCAACAAAGTACATGCCTCTGTCCCATTCAGCAGGACTGGGATGATTAGTGTCTTGTACAGCCACAATAGTGGCGTTTTCCTCAAGACGCCGATGTTGGTTGGCATTTTTGTAGACAGCATATATTTTGTTATGTCTATATTGACCGCTAAGCCCATCTTTGCTGCCTCGGTCTCAGTACTCGTAAACGCCCCACTTATAGCCCGCTGAGTTTTCCCGACTATTTCAATGTCATCGGCATAAGCGAGTAGTTGTACAGACTTGTAAAAGATTGTATCTCCGGTGTGGTGTGGGTTTGTGAGTTTCGTACAAGGTATTGTGTTAAAGAGATCCCATAATAGCGCGTCATCTTGTCGAAGACCTTCTCTGATATCGAACGGTTCAGTGGTGTTTTTACCGACTTTGAGGGAGCAGCGAGAGTTCTCCATTCTGCACAGACGGAAGCGTTTGGCTAGGATGTCGAGACTAGGTATGGATCTCTATAACTCGTCTCTATATACGCTATCATAGGCATCTTTGAAATCAATGAAGAGGTGATGCGTATCGATCTTATATTCATGGGTTTTTTCCAAGATCTGCCATAGTGAAAATATTTGGTCAATGGTGGACTTTCTCGGCCTGATAAGGACCTATCAGGTTGTTGACGATCAGTTTTAGGTGTTCACATAATACGGCAGACAGGATCTTATATGTGATGTTGAGAAGACTTACACCTCTGTAGTTGGCACAGTTGTCTCGTTTCTTCAGGATCGGGCAAACGATAGTGTCCATTTATCGTTCATACTTTCGTCCGACCAAATTTTACAGATGAACTGGTGCATGCGCCTTTCCAACTCATATCCTCCTACATTAAAAAGTTCGGCGGCAAGGCCGTCGGCTGCAGCCGCTTTGTTTGATGTAAGTTAAGATGTCGCTATCCTAACTTCATTCTGATAGGGTTGACTGGAACCTTGATTTATCAGAATCATTGCAGCGCTCGTTCTGCCTGATAGCGGAATATTGGTCATCGTCGCCGTTTAGCAGTCTGCAGAAGTGTTCCTTCCATTTTCTCAGCACCGACTGCGATTCTACTGCTATATTACCAATTTCATCCCTACAGGCTTCTGTTCTGGCTTTGAAAACCTAGCATATTCTCTTTACCTGTTGGTAAATTTTTCAAACATCAGTCCTGCAACAAAGTCTCTCATTCTCCTCGATCGAGCGCTTCTCATTTTTCTTTTCTCTTCTTTCTAAGAAGTATTATACATATTCCTCTGTTCTCCTCCGCTCGTAGAGTTCACGAGCATTTCTAGTCCTTCAGAGACTAGAGAGCCATGCAAAGCCTTTTGTTTTGCTGCATGTGCTTGCCAGCATTCCTTATCAATCCAGGGACTTCGTTTTGCTGGCTGAAAGTAACCCAGTACATCAGAGGCGGCATCTCTGATGGCTTGTTGGCAACGCTGCCATTGGTCTCCGCATTTTCTGCTGGCGTCATAGGACTTCGATTGAGATTAAAAGAGACTTGATCGGAAAATTCCCTGACAGTCCCTTGCAATTGTAGCCGTCCGACGTCAAACTTCCTCACAGTATTTCGTTGATTTTGCACCGTATCTTGGCTACCACTAGCTAGTGATCTGAGTCCACGTTAGCTCCTCGGAAAGTCCGGACATCCAGAATACTGGAAGAGTGCCTTGCGTTGATGGCAATGTGATAGATTTGGTTGACGGTTTTTTGATCAAAAGAGAGCCATGTGCTCTTGTGAATATTAAGACGTGGGAACCGCGTACTAGCTGCGACAACGTTTCGTCCCACCGCAAAATGGACTAGCCTCAATTCGTTGCCGGATATGTTGTGCGGGCTGTGCTTTCCGTCCACGCTACTAAGGACGTCCTCTTTTCCCAGCATTGGGTTAAAATCACCAAGGAGAATTTTAACGTCATGGCTAGGGCATGCTCATAGGTCTTGTTCAAGAGCTGGTAGAGAAATGTGAAACGTGAAACGTGATTGTATTGAAAATGAAGGATATTTCTCAGAGAACACATTCTACATTAAAATCCAGTTAATCTTATCTTCTTCTTCTTCCTTTTATCAGTGAGGTTATGAACCGAAAATAAGGGATCACAACCCTCCCACTTCACCGCATTTCTACTGATCCGCCTATTTGACCTCAGAAAATGTCGGCAGGCCAACCGATTTTGGATCACTCGGTTACTGAGGCCAATGAAATGCCGATGTTGTCGCATTAGTGTGATCCAGGCGTTTATAGGCCTGCCTTTCCTACATCGCGATGTCGTTTGAACGTGCATTGATATTGCCTTTTAACAGGGTTCAAATGATCTCTTCTTTGAACGTGGCAATACCAGCTGAGCCGGTCGCGCTCTATTTTTTGTACGATGGTTTCCTTAATGTGAAAGCTTTCACGGATCTTCAAACTTCTTATTCGATCAAGCTTTGTCACTCCTGCTATCATGCGAAGCATCTTCATCTCAGCTGCCGTTAATTTACTCTCATACGTTTTGTACATCGTCCAACATTGTGAACCGTATGTGAGCGCTGGACGCACAACTGCGATGTAGAGCCTTTCTTTAAACTTAGTTGGCATTTTTCTGTCACAGAAGATAGTGGAATTTTCTCGCCACTTCATCCACCCTATGCGTACGCGATGATTGATGTCGTCATCAGAAGTTGCTTTGCTATTGATTATAAATCCCAGATATTTGAACTTTTTTCACTTGGGAAGCACTGTTCCATTCAAATAAATGTCTGGAATAGGTCTGACTGGATCAGAGAACGGGCAGCACAAGTACTCCGTCTTTTTGAACTAAGCCGATACCCATTTCCCTCCAGAACGTCCACCCACACATCAAGTGCTCATTGCAGGGATGTATGATCCTCACTTATGATGGCTCCATCGTCAGCAAAGGATAACTGATGTACCTTGGGATCTATCACTTTGCCTTCAAGCAGATAATCAAGGACTGTAGTAAAGAGCAAAGGACTTAAAACGCTTCCCTGGTGCACCTCGACTTTGATTGGGAAATCTTCGGTTACTCCAGCGGGGCATCTTACTCTTGTCTTTGCTCCTTCGTACATATGATCATGGACAAGTACGAAGGTTTCTGGAAGCCCTCGATGTCTTAGCGCCACCCATATCAGATCTCGTGGTTGTCTGTCGAATGCCTTTTCAAAGTCAACAAATACAATATGCAAAATAAGGAATCACGACGTTTTTCCATTATGATCCTTATACTTTGAATTGCATCTGTGGTTGATTTACCCGAGACAAACCCGCACTGATCATCAGATAGCCGAATTATTTTTCGCAGCCAGCCACCTAATACCCGCTCAACGACCTTCATGGTGTGTGACATCAGCTTGCTCGAACGGTAGTTATCACAGTTTCGCGTATCACCCTTCCCTTTGTATACAGGGAGAAGGTAACTTTCCCTCCATTGATTCGGCATTGGATCACCTCTCACAAATTTGGAGATGAGAATTCTGAGCCATCTGAACCCGACGTCTCCCATCTTTTTCCAGAACTCAGAGGGCATCTCGTCTGGCCCAACCGCTTTTCGTTTTTCGGAGTATTTGACCGCCTCACTAGTTTCTTCGACTGTAATGATAATCTTATATAGACTTGAAAGGGGAATGTGAACAAAAGCCGAATTTGGCCCATCATTTGAGCCTGGCAATAAAAGCCGCCGATTTATTGTGCCATTATTAATAGCTATTGTTTGGAGAATATGTCCGGCTAAGAAGAACAGTGAAGAGAGAAATTGTTGTAACCCAACCTAATAAGATGGTTTGATTCGGTATCTCTTATAGGCTACGACTTGCCTTATACCTATGCTAAGTACAGAATCTCTTTAGAAGTCCTGAAAAGTGGATATCGGACAGTTCACAACATTTTACGATAAAGAATATTTGTTGATGGTTTACAGTGGAGCCTTAAAAGCAGCTCGTTATCCATATCTACTTTCCGACTTTTGGATCAGATCTTAGGGCACCCACAACGCCAGCGATGCTAAAATGTCGTTTGTAGCTCTCTTCAACTCTTCGTTCCTCGACTGTTATTCGCCAAGTTGTTCTTCGTCGTCTTTTGCTATCATATGTTAATGCCTCCCACCTTTCTAGAAAAAATGTATTTGGTGCACTGAGACTTCCGTCTTTAAACGATGGGGCAAATTGATTTTGATGATTATTCTGACTTGAAAGCTGAAGATTTTCAAACCCACAATAGAGAAGACGACCCTATGAGCAGGTAGTCCAACTGCTGTCCAACTGTGAGTCAAGTCAAGTTCTAATCCCAGAAAACACCAAAAAGTTTCTGGCCCATAAAGAGCTGTTGCGCCAAATATGTATATTGCAATCAAAAGTACACTGACACCGGAAATTAAGGCTATTCTCAACCTGCTACCACAAGATCTTCTTCCTATTTCGGCGAGGTTATGATCTAAAAATCCCCCACGCCTTTTTGACTGCATTTCTACTGATCCGCCTGTGGAGTTCGTCTGTTTGACCTCAAAATTGTGGATCACTTTGTTACTGAGGCAAATCAAATGCTACTTTTGTTGCACTAATGTGAGCTAATAAAAAGCTGCCACGTGGAGCTTAGAATACTTACCGATAGCCACCATGAAACACTCTGATGGGTCCCAAGGCACAAAGAAATTCCAGGTAACGAAATGGCAGACGAACTGGTGGGAAAGAGATCAGAACAAGGCGTGTAAATGGTCTAAAATTTAGTCCTTTCTTCTCTAACATTTTTTTAAATAAAACATAGAACTTGACTTCAAATGACAAGCAGACAAAAGAGGGAGAGTGCTTTCATCGTGCGGCGTCTCTAAAAACATTTGGACAAAGTGAAAACTAGCTCATCCTCACTCAAAGCAGACAAAACTTAGTGCTTCGTATGGGAACAATTACCGTCCACAACTTATTGGCGACCGACCGAAGAAGAATGCGGCTAAGTACAGATGAACTTTGCAGATGCTGCGGCAACACAGCCGTAGAAGAGGATACGGATCACTTCTTATGCAAATGTCCTAGTCTCTGGATTACTAGAAAGACGGCCCTCGGAGAGTAGTTCTTCAATCATCTGGGCGATCTGTATAAAAAAAAAACCAACCAACATGAAATTCATAACTTCTTCCGCTCCAACACCACTGAACTCTAGTCGCTTTCTTTCTTTTTCTATCTTTTCAACGTTTTAATAAAGAAATTCCATGTCAGGGGAGCACAATGGATCCTTTTGAGATCCGCTAACCCCTTTAACCTAATCTGCACTTGTGTGATCCAGGCGTTTATAGGCCTGTCTTTCATTCGCGATGTCTTTGGAACGTTCATTGATATTGCCTTTTTAATGGGGTTCAAGTTATCTCTCCTTTCAACATGCCAATACCAAATGAGTCGGTCGCGATCTTCGAACTTCTTATTAGATCTAGCTTTGTCACTCCTGCTACGAAACTCTAGGTTAGGTTAGGTTAGGTTAGGATCGGGCCTCAATGAGGATGTACTTAGACCAGAAAGTAGATCCATTGAACTGCCGATGTATAAAGCGGGTGGATCACCCTCTTACTCTTGGAACCATTTGCTTCGTTGAATGAAGTCGAGAATTTTAGCCGTGCAGGCGTTGCCGAGATCATTAAGATCATTGTAGAAGTATTCACCCAGAGTGGCCTTCCTGATGTTGGCGAGCGCAGGACAGGCGCACAGGAGATGACTGATGGTCTCTTCTTCCTCTTCATCTCTGCAGCTTCTGCAGAAGTCATTATGAGGGATACCTAATCTTTGGGCATGTCTTCCTATGACGCAGTGTCCAGTGAGGACATTTGTTATTTTTGAGAGGGTTGCTCTCTTGTGCTTCAAGAGTCCGATGGACCTGGATTTATTGAGTGTCGGCCAAAGCTGTCTGGCGGTATGACATTGGTCTAGATGTTGCCATCGATGATGGGCTACTTTCTCGTCATCAATTTGAATAAGGTACTTGACATAAGACGCTGGCGCTTCGATGTCGATGATGCTTATGCTATCTGTACCAGAGGAGCCTTGTCGTGCTAGTTCGTCGGCTGCACAATTCCCCGGTATGTCACAGTGACCTGGTACCCAGCAAAGGGTGAGGTTGTACTGACCAGCTATCTCGTTAAGAGATATGCGACAGTCTTTCACTGCCTTAGATCTCGTAGTGCTGGATGCGAGGGATTTGATGGCTGCCTGACTGTCGACGTAAATAACAATATCAGGTGTTGATAGTGTGCTAGCCGTCAGCCAGTCAGCAGCTTTGCGAACTGCGGTGATTTCGGCTTGAAAAACGCTGCAGTAGTCTGGCAGGTTAAAGGAGAGGTGTATGCCCAGATCTTCCGAGAAAATTCCGGCACCGACTCCGTCCTTGGTTTTGGACCCGTCTGTGAAGATTGACAGCCTCAAATGCCTTCCAGTCTTTCACTGGTAGGTCCGGATTCTGATAGGCAATCATGCTAAGGACTTTTGCTGGCTCGGGCGGTTCGAGTGGAACCCAGATCCTCGCTTTCGGCCTGTGGGGGATTTGGCTCCGTTCCACCGCCTTGAGCTTGGCTCCTGGCCAGATTTCACCTATGCTGCTAATGGCAGCGGCGATGAAGTCGACCGAGTTCTGATCGTCGCATGGGATCAGCTTAACAAAGCCTTGATGCCAGCCAGCGTCTTGAAAGGTGCGTGGCGAGTTAGGATGAGTTAGAATACGCTCGTAAAGGCAGTTCATCACTCTGCCTTCAATGAGCCTCCACTTATCGTAGGAGATCCTCCCTTCTTCGTCAGACAGGTCCACTATCGCGACGACGAGGCTGTCCTTGACCGTCTCGGAGAAGGGTTTGGAGCTCACTGAGCTCTTTGTCTTCTTCAAGGCGTTGGACTCCTCGTCTACGGACCTGCTTCTCTTGGGCGCAGAGTCTATCGCGACTACGGACTGGCCCCCAGCTTGGTTTGGTAAACCAGATCGACTCGGTGTGTCGTTAGCGTGACGCGATTCTTTCGAGGAGAGGGATTTACTTTTCGATTCGTGGGTTGGCGAGTGCCCCGCGTGGAAGACTGGCGTGAGCCACGGGTGGAAGGGTGGCGTGTGCCACGGGTGGTTGGGTGGCGTTGCCCACGGGTAGCGAAGTGCCGCAGAGGCTTTAGCTTCATTAGCTGAACTATCTGGCGATGTCAGTTGCACAGACGTGAGATTCCCGCTCTTGCTGACTCCACTCCTTTTCCACCTTTTTGCCTAGTTGGTCAAGGATGCGGAAAGTCGCTTTAGCCTCACGACTTAGCGACTTCATCTCTTGGTCAGTGAGCTTGGGAAGAGATGGAGGAGCTGAACTGCACGTGGGTGTAGCGCTGTTCAGTTCGTCCGATAGCACGGAGCACTCGCTGACGGAATCGTCGATGCAGAGATTCTGCAGATGCTCTTCCACACGTGTAGTGCTTTTAGAGCTGCCGACGATGTCGGCGTGCCCGCTGTCTCTGGATACGCCGTTTGCGACTGAGCTATGTTTGGTTGTCCTGGGCCCTCAGCCAGGCTGATCCTCGGCACGGTACGGTTGACACCTTGATCCAGCCCAGGGGGAAGAGTGGGGGGGGGGGGGGGGGGGGAAAGAAGGATAGGAGAGACTAGGTAGGATGATTGTCTTTTAGTTTTGCTTCGAGACACTTCAAGTGAATCGCTCATCATTGCGGCGATACCGCTTGGGACGTAATACGTCCCCGATGTCGATTCCAAGCGTCTTGAGCTCTAGTATGAGCCATCACACCGCGACAAGGTAGATAATCAAGTGATGGAACGAAACTCTATATAAACACGAAAGATACATCTGCTTTTCAACAACCCGCTATGAAACTAATGTATGCGATATTGCCAATGTAGTAGTGAGTAGTAATCTCCATAATTCTAGAGCTTATCGACAGGCCGCTGGATAGTCATAATTAGAGTTATTTAAAAGTCTGTCCCTAGGATTATGTATTTCCTAGAAAGGATTCATCGTAGCTCGTGCGGGTTCTTTGATTTTTCAATCGCAGTTCAGGAAACTCTGTCTTAGCTCTGTATCTTCTTAGCTGCCCAATTACCGATTACATTTCAGCAGCTACAACAATACCTTGTCATATTCCTAGTTCTTTGCCTAAGGGGTTTTTAGAGCACTATTTATCTTTCGTCGTCATTTATTGGTGAGATCTTAGTTTTGTAGCTTGGTGGGCGGTCCAACTACATACTGATATGTACTCAGATAAGGTTTAACTATTCATTCATGAAAATTTGTTGCAGAGAACTATCTAATACGACACGATCAAATTGTATTCAAAGAAACTTTTATTATATCGCAAAATTCAATGAAGTCTCATCTTAACCCTATTGCTCACCACAACTGCTGTTCTACTTAGTGAATAACTTATCCTAATCCAGCTCAAGTCTTTATTGCGAAGATGTTCTTCCTAATTGCACAACTTGTTCAACATCCATAGCAGACGGAGAGAACAAAAAAACGGAATTCTTAAACTAGATCCCAAGCTGCATAGCACACATACTAGATTATGAGTTGCTCTGACGACTACCCTGACGCTCCCATGTCTGGTGCGACTGCGATCAAGAAATTCTCATAAACCGGGATTACATCGAACATGAGAGGTTAAGGTCACACTTCAAATCTAGGTATGCAAAAGTCACAAAACCCCCCCAAAGGCATCAAGCGCTAAGCAAATATTTTTAGTAAGCCCAGCTCGAAGTGTGTAGCTGGAGACAACGCGGAAACTATGTGCCACAGGCATGGACGCGCGCTCTCAACTCTTATCCAGTTGACGACCTTTAGAAATATTTCCCTTTTTGTAGTTATTTTTCCATTATGAAGCATTTTACACAAACTGACAGGCATTCCTATGGTGAAACGGCTGTGGCAAGTCTCTCTCTTGCGCTGGCTGCCTCTGGATATATACATGGGCAGACCGGTGTGTTCCTCTATGCAGCCAAGGTAATGTAAAGAAATTTTGCTCGCCGCCTGGGTATTTCCAAGAAGTGTGCGAATCTCCTAATATCACACAGTGGCAAGACATGGATGTATGTTGGCTGCTGTTTGCTGATCTATACGAGATACTTCTGCGCCTCGGCTGCTGCTGTTGCTGCTGTTGGATTCCCTTTTTTGGGAACTGTGACTTTTCTGGCTTTGGGAGATCGCCTTCTCTCGTTTAGATGTACGTACTTGGATGACATAGATGTTTTGTACTCCCGTGATCCATCGCCAGTTCTTTACGATTTTCTAACAGTTAATTCTCCTCTTCTCGCATATCTTACAGATAGATCCATGGGCTAGATGGCAAATAGGAAAATACTCGTAAACTGTGTGCAGTAAGATGCTGTGTGTGAGTTTTTCTTTTTAATTTCCTCTCAGTTTTGCAACCGCATTCTGCAAAGAAAAGTAACCGACATCGAAATGGAGCTCATGCTGTGTTGGATTGGACCAAATGTCGGTCAGGTGGCATATCTCATTTTGTATTCTTAGAAACTTAATCGTGAAAAACGACTCTGAGGTCTGGTGTCAAAATGCAATTGGAATAGAATGTTTGTCAAAGAAATAATGGAGGGAGTACCCATTGTGCTTGCAGCTTGCTGAAATAGTAGTGTCTCTGTCTGGTTTTTTGATAGCATATACCATAAGGAGTAGTGGGAAGGTACATAGCTAGAAAGTGTATTACTTGTACTCAGAATAAGTCACACTTTCATCAAAATTCCACCACCTTCATGGTAAATGATAACTCACAAAACGTAGGAGTTGCAATTGCTGACCTTTGAAAATTTACCAATTATCAGTTATTTTGAACATGCTGTGTCAACTCAAACGAAAGTCTGTTCCATAGTCGAATTGCTGTGACAAAAAATGATTGCTCTGCAATGTTGTGTGCACATCAGGGCAAGATTAGGCGTAGATTCCTACCGGATTGGGGAAACCGGAGCATTTTATTTCAATCTACAGGATAGTCATTATGAATGATGGTATTCTTTTTTTTTTGTGCCCCAGGGTTGGTGGAAAATGCTACTGCTCACGAGAAACAGGCCCGCCCCTTGAAACATGGAGTGAGAGACTTTACTCTTTACTAACTAAAAAACCACCTTAACTCCTTTTCAACACCATCCACTCCGGAACCGCTTATTCATTAATTCGGAGTGGTGTCGTTTTGTTTCCCCTCTGGGGACCGGCTTTTTCATGTTTATCTTCGACTGCGAGCTTATTTTTTCTTGCCATTGAGGTTTTCATCAGGCTTATATATCTTGTGTACTTCTAGACAGGAAACTGAACTGGAAAGCCAATCTACTAGAACGCATAAGGAAAGCCAATGTAGCTCTCTATTCCTGTAAAAAGGCTATAGGTAGGAGCTGGGGTGTGAAACCTGAAATCACTCGCTGGCTTTACGTGTCTGTTGTCAGGCCCATACTACTTTATGGCGTGCTCTTGACAGGGCTGTTCACCTCTCTCAGGTAGCTAAAGTGTAACGATCCGCTTGCATGTGCATCAGTGGTGCACTAAGAACTACCCCCTCTGCGGCACTGAACATTATGTTCAACCTGCTACCCCTGGATATCCTCGGCAGACAGGCTACTGCCAGTGCGGCTATTCGTCTTAAAGCCTCCTCTCAGTGGTCTAGTTATCACATTGGCCACTCCTCGATCCTTGATCTTCTCAACTTCACACATGAAAACACGGACTACACCCCACCGAAACTGATATTTGACCGACACTTCCGTACGAGTATCCCTGAACGAGATGCGTGGGATGGCTCTCCCCCTGATGATGGAAATTCGGTGCACTTCTACACAGATGGCTCTAAGACCGAAGGTGGGGTGGGCTGTGGTGTCTTCTCCGATAAGCTCATCCTGAGCATCTCGTTCCGCCTCCCTGATCATTGTAGCGTTTTTCAGGCGCAAATCATGGCGATTAAGGAAGCCCTGTCTTGGCTGAAATGTAATGTATTATCTGTCAGCGATATTAGCATTTTCACTGACAGTCAAGCGGCTATGAACTCCCTGGAATCGTGCTTCTTTACTTCAAAAACCGTCTTAGACTGCCGTTTGTCTCTTACAGAGATGACAGAGCAGTTCAACATTCACCTATGCTGGGTGCCAGGTCACAGAGACATTCCAGGAAACTGTAGGGCGGATGAACTCGCTAGACAGGGTACTACTCTAAGGATTCTGCCAGATAGGGAAGCCCTTGGTATGCCCCTCGCTACATGTAAGCATCTACTGAAGCTGAACGCTATAAGCAAGACCAACCTAAGGTGGGATAGTGGCTCTACGTGTCACATTTCGAGGCAGATCTGGCCTAAGCTGGACCAGAAATGTAGTGCCGAGTTGGTTAAACTAAAGCGATTACAGATCAGCTGCGTTATCCGTGTCATCACCGGACACTGTCTAATCGGCTAACAAGCCAAAAGACTTGGCCTCTTTTCCAATGACTTCTGCAGGAGCTGTAGGGACGAGGAGTAGGAGGAAACCATTCTTCACTTAATATGCACATGTCGTGCTCTATCACGCAAAAGAATACTCCATCTAGGAGCTCCCTTCCTTGACGACCTCAGCGATTTGGCGTCCTTAGACGTCATGAACATCCCTCGCTTCATCAAAAGCTCCGGTTGGTTTTATTAGTCCCTGAGTGGTCTAATGGTAGATCCTTGGCATCACAATGGGCCTTTACTGGTCTAAGTGTGTCTGCATCGTGGTGCAGACAGCCAATCTAACCTAACCTAACTTATATATCTTGTGAGGCTATGATTAAATCTTCTTCTCTCTTTTTTTGCGCTATGTACTGCATCGACAAAGGGGCATGTTTTACTGAATTTGTCTTCACTGGATAGCCTTACTCCCATTACGCTTTCTGGACTCATGTCGCTTATCTCCAGCTGCAGCCCGCTTCTTTCTGCTGTTCATCGTGTGCAGCTATAGAACGTGTGCTCTCCGTTGTCATGTGGAGAGTCGTCGTACTGGCGAGATGGATTCCCCACTTTCTCCATCTTATGTAACACAGGCAAACCCCACAGGCGGATCAGTAGAAATGCGGTGAAGTGGGAGGGTTATGATCCCTTGTTTTCGGACCATAACCTCGCCAAAATAGGAAGAAGAAGATGCAGGTACGCGTTGAAATACCCATGCCTTGTAAGAAACCGAGTTAGGTAGTAGTTGACCATAGTCCATATCGCCGACCATTGAGCAACGTTGGTGATTAGTCTTGCTGTCCATCTACCTCTGCTTTCGAAGATCCAGCAATCTTTGGTGAGTTCTTTGGCTTCCGCTTTTGCAGCCTATTTTTACATTTCTGCTTTCTTTTGGTGGATGTTTTGTACATTCCCCCCGCTGTTAAGAGGTCGATGGGGGTCAGTCCCGCAATTACGAGGACTGCCTGCTCTGACACCGTTCGATACCAGCTTGCTACTCGTAGAGATGCTCTTTTCTGTATTGCCGCCATTCGCATCTGGTATTTTCCCAGCCCAGGAATTTCACTGCCATATAAAAGTATTGCATGTGTGATCGACATTAGGAGTCTTCGTTTGCTTGCCGTTGGGCCTCCAACATTCGCCATTAACCTGCCCAGTGATGTGGTAAACTTTTCAGCTTTTTCTGCCGCGGCCTTAATGTGCTGCCAGAGGTGAGTTTTGTATCTAGTCTCAGCCCCAGGTACTTTAATGTGTCCTTTGTTGTTATTATTTCCGAGTTCACTTGAAGCTCAGAAATAGCACTTATTTGTTTTTTTGTCAACATGACGATTTCCGTTTTACCTGTTGCAAGGCCTAGGCCGTGAACTTCCATCTAGGGGTTGACACGTCTCATGACTTGATTTAGTCTCTTCTGTGCATCCTCTGTGTTTCGTGCAGTAATCACTACGGCAATGTCATCCGCGTAGCCGACTAGGAAACAGTCGTCGGGTATGTCCATACGTAAAATCCCGTCGTAGGACATATTCCACAAATCGGGTCTCAGTATTGAACTCTGTACTGCTCCGGCAGCGATTTTCTTCCTACGTAGTACCTCTGTGATGTTATAAATGAGCCATCTGTCTCTTATGTAGTCTTTTACCATCAACAGTAGATTCTCTGGTACTCTGAAAGTGCTTTCTGGAGCGTTTAGCATATCTGCCCATCTTTGCAGTTTGCTCGTTAACCGATGTGTGCAGGTTTAAGCCCCAGCGGGGAACAGCAATCATCAGTCACCCGAGGTAATAAAGGAAAACGAATTACATCGAAGTTTTTCCAACCACTGCACCAAAGAAAGGTTCCTGCCTGGTAGGAACAGAGCGAGTCTGAGTGCTGTGGGATTTGGGTTTCCTTAAAAATAAAAAAATAAAAATATCTGCCCATCTGGCAGAGTTGAAGGCGTTTTTTACATCCAACGTTGCTAGCACAACTATCTTTCTAGAGTGATGGGTTCCCTGTTGGGCTCTCTGAGCGGCCCTAACCACTTCTTCCACAGATCCTATTGTTGGGTGTTTTTTCCTGAAGCCGTGTTACTTACTTACTTACTTAGGTGGCGCTACGGTTCGGGATGAACGTGGGCCTCAACCAACAAGCCTCGCCATTTAGCTCGGTCTTTAGCTAATTGCCTCCAGTTGCGTACTCCAAGTTGGTCGAGGTCCCCTTGAACTTGTGCGCGCCACCTACGGCGAGAAGGTCCACTACTGCGTCGTCCCTCGGGGTTAAATTCGAAGGCTCTGCGGGCCGTAGCATTGGTGTCCATTCACTTTACATGCCCTAGCCATCTCAGACGTCCAATACGCAGTTTTTTGACTAGGTCGATGTCGCTGTACAGCTCGTATACTTCGTTATTGAATGTTCTCCTCCAAAACCCGTCAACGCAAATGGGACCGAAAATCTTACGAAGAATTTTTCTCTCGAATCGACCAAAGATATCT
Organism: Brachypalpus laphriformis; assembly: GCA_945910035.1. Classification (NCBI taxonomy): domain Eukaryota; kingdom Metazoa; phylum Arthropoda; class Insecta; order Diptera; family Syrphidae; genus Brachypalpus; species Brachypalpus laphriformis. The sequence goes on along the minus strand of OX246753.1, from coordinate 108,806,711 downwards.
TCATCCTTTTTCAATAAAGTCCACGTTTCAGCGCCGTAAAGCAGGACTGGGATGATCAGGTTCTTATACAGAATCTCCTTAGTTGTTCGAGATAGGGCTTTACTGAAGCCGTGTTGCCTTTCAGATAAATCTTCTGCTCTCTGAATTCCCGCAGTGAATCACGAGTCGAGTCTCAAACAGCTTTCCTGCGGTGTCCAGCAAACGCAGGGGCCTATACGCTGATGGCGTGTCCGGGTCTCCTATTTCCTTGCTGATTAGTATCAGACGCTGCATTTTCTAGTTTTTGAGAAACACATCTTCTATTAAGAAACTGTGGTACATATTGAGCAACAGCCGGGGACAACTTCGGGCAATTACGTTCAAAACTTCTGCTGGTATACCGTCGGGGCCGGGGGCTTATTTGTTCTGCATGGCTCTTGCGGCCAGCATCAGCTCTTTTGCCCTAAAGTGTGGAGCCTCTTCTTGTCGGCAAGAGGATGATTCTCGCTCACTAATTGGATGTGTAGGGAACAGAACGCTTTTACATTTTGCTCGCATGAATGATGGTATGCAGCTGCAACAAATCACGATAATAAAGGTAATCATCGAGACAGCAGATTCCTACAAGAGACATTTTAAGGTGTGAAACACTAGTATATCTTGGTATGTTATAAATAAACTGTAGACAGTCATTGAATGCTACATTTATTCTATGATTGCATTCGTTGCTCTGGGAGGTTATTTTATTATCATTGCAGAGTCTTGTGTTTCGTGAGAGAGTCATTCGTCATTCAGAGATAGACTGCTTTAGTTTGAGATACGACTATTTCAAAGAACCTTTTAGCATATGAATTCTTAGAAACACCATACATTACACTGACGGTCAAATATGGGTTCTCAAATGTGGTTCTTTGTCCGAAGTACACATCACTACAGTTCTTCGTAGTATTTTGAGTTTCCTTGACTCTGAGATGTACACAAAGAACTTATGTCATGATATGTGCAAAAACTAAACTAAAAATAATCAAAAAATAAAACAAGTTTCTCTGCAAAGTGACTCAATTTAAAATTAATTTGAATTTTCACAAATCTATGCGGTCATTCGCAAAAAGATGTATCAGCAATGTGTCCCTCATAAATTCAGAAAAACTATCTAAGAACAGAGAGATTTTAATTTAGAACAGTAAACAAGCGTTTTTTTTTTTCGCCATTCGCGGGTGCTTAATGTTTTCTTATCAAAAAATATTTTTTAATTTCGTTGAAAAAAAAAAAAAAAAAATGTGGAAAACCACGGATAGGAAGACTGTTCGAAACGACCTTTAATCAATTTTCTACCAAGGAGGGGGCTGCGATGCGAATAGAAATAAACAATTAAAATATTTCAGCCCACGCATAGATACGTTTGTATTTCAACGCCGTCGTTATTTTGCTAAGTTATTATAGAACACACGTGTAGTTGGCGCCTAATTGATTCGAAGGCTGAATTCAATTTGATGAAAATTATTTGTTGATTGCTCAATGGTGAGAGTATTGCTTGTATCTACTTCTGTTTCTTCAGTTCTATGAATTTTCGAATATTTTTTAAAACGGAAATCATTCTGGATTTCGATATATGTCTTGTAATAGGCGAACCTAGTCAATCCTACGATTTATTACAACTTACCCCTTGTACACCCAATGAACACCTATTTTTCGACTAGCTGAAGTCTACACTTCCATAAATCATTATCCAACTCCTAGGTCGAAGAACATCTATTTTATCTGCTCTTTGCTTTGCATTCTTGGCATTTCTGAAGAATAACAAGTTTTATTGGAGCAAACCCATCATGTGTGGAGGAAATAGAGTAAATAAACATTCGTCTGACCTTGTGCAGATTTTGTTTAGGAAAATATTATTAAATTGATTAGCGCTTGCGATTTCTTCTGGCACGATGAGAAAGTTCTTACTATCGTTATCAAGAATATACTAATGACATAATTTTATATGGAAGGTCATATGATTTATATTTAAACAATTGGTTAGTCGAAAACAGAAGCGAGATGAATGAGCAATCAACGGCGCACATTGCACCGATTTTTTACTTGCACTTGACTATAGGGCAAGTATTCGTTTCGCAAGATGTTCAGTCTTGTGATTTTGTCCAAACTTGACATAACTATTAACTCAAGCAAGTAGGTTTCCCGATTTTGTCTAGGAAAGTGAAATTGAAGGACCATTCTAAATTGTAGATTGTAGGTTGAGGTGGGATCACATCGCCTTATCACTGAGGCCACTGTTGGGGCTATAACGATTTCCTCTGATCTTCAAGCTTATTCAAGATGCCAGAGTTGGAGTGAGCTAGAGGATATGTCTTTTACTAACGATCGGCACATATGCAGCATCAGTATGGCAGGATGAAATACAACAGAGGTCTAACCAAGACAGGCTCGTAAAATTTCAAAGACTAGCTTGTGCATGCACAACAGGTTCAATGAAAACTGTTCCTACTGCAGCGTTGGAGGTTTTCGTAAACCTTCCACCCCTTCATCTTTATATAAAGAAAGCAACAATGGTTAATGCCTTCATGCGTATGACTGAAGATGACTCAAGCTCCAAACTAGTTCATTCGAAGAAGAACTTAACAGTAATGAACAACTAGGAATAACAATCACAGACAAATGTCTGCGAGGATTCAACTTTAGTCACAACTTCCCAAATCGCAATAGCTGAGAACAGAACAAACCTACATTTGCCAACAATTCTCATGTATGGGACTGGCGTATACGAGGCTAGGTAGGCAAATACATAGGTAGGTGTGGTGGTTCGACTTAGAAAACCCAATAAGCACTACTTACTTACTTATGTCCTGTATCCCCTTGTGGGTCCTATGGCCTCTACTACGCCTACGCGCCATCGTGTACGGTTTCTGGCAATGTGTCTGAGTTCTCCCCATCTTTTCCCTAACTGCCGTGCCTCCTTCTCGACTGTTCTGCGCCATGTTCTCCTCGGACCGCCAGGTCTTCTGCCATCCTGAGTTAGAGGTTCCATTGCATAGCATGGTTCTATGGAACTGTCACCCTTTTTGGAACGTGTGACCGATCCACTGCCACTTCCGCCGTTGGATGGTTGTGCCTATTGGTTCCTGACCCGTTCTCTCGTAAAGGTGTTCGTTAGAGATACGATTGGACCAGGAAATCCTTAAGATATTGCGCAGGCACCTATTAACAAACGTTTGCAGCTTTTTGGTGATAGTAGTAGTCACTCTCCACGTGCTGCAACCACATAACAGCACGAATTCAACGTTGGAGCGGAACAGTCTTATCTTGGTGCTCAAACTGATTGCATTGATTCGCCATATTTTGGACAACATCCCGAACGCGGACTTTGCTTTGGCGATCCTGTTGGCTATATCCAGTTCGGTTCCACCATCGGTCGAGACAATACTCCCAAAGATACTGGAAATCCTCTACTCTCTCTACCGGTTGTCCAGCAATGCATATTTGAGCCGATGAGTTAGTTCCAAGGCTGATCATTTTAGTTTATGCCGTATTAATTTTCAGCCCGACGACGCCTGCCTCCCTCTCCACATCTGCTGTCATTTGGTGGAGGTCCATAATTCTGTGGGAGAGTAAGCATACATCGTCAGCGTAGTCAAGATGTTTCAGTTGAGATGTAAGAGTCCATCGAATTCCTCAGTTTCCCGTCGACAAAGCTGCATGAAGCACATCGCTAATCACCAATAGGAATAATATTGGTGAAAGGATACAGCCTTGTCTTACCCCACTTTGGATCTCAAATTCCTCAGACAAGCTTCCCCTGTGCAGAACGTGACATTTGGAGCCTTCATATGTGGCTTTGATAATAGCAATTAGTTTATCGGGAATACCTCTCCTGCGTAAGGCACGCCAAATAAACTCACTGTTGACACTATCGAACGACTTCTCAAAATCGATGAACAGCAGGTGCAGTGGCGATCGATATTCAACACACTGTTCGATGATAATCCGCAGAGTGGGTATGTGGTCGGCACAGGAGGATTCAGAGCGAAAACCTGCTTGTTCGGCATCGAGTGTGTCTTCGAGATGTTGTTTGATTCGCTCCAGGACGATTTTAGCTATTATCTTAGCTACAGCAGGCAGCACGCAGATACCCCTCCAGTTTCCGCACTCCATTAAATTTTCTTTCTTAGGAAGCTTGACGATCATTCCCTTTTTCCACTCGTTAGGAAAGCTCTCAGCTTCCCAAGCTCTCTCTATAAGTGGTGGTGTTGTGGGCGCTGCTCGTAAGAGCTCTGCTGGAATACCGTCAAGTCCTACCGCCTTGTTGGTTTTGAGTGCCTTGATCGCGGTGATGATCTCATCTTTACTGGGAGTCGTGGTGCGTATTTTGGAGCTTCTCACCTCGGGCATCTCAGTCTGATTTAAGAGCATACCGCTAGCGAATACACGGTTTAAAACCGTAGCAAAATGCCCTTTCCATCTCTTGAGCTGGTCCTCATCCGAAATGAGCAAGGAGCCGTCTAGGCTTTTCACTGGGTGTTGGCTGGAGCTGCGACCACCTGTCAGCTCTTTCGTGATTCTGTAGACAGTCCTGCTGTCGCACCTCCGTGCTGCTTCTTGTGCTTCTGTAGCTAGCGCGTTGATGTAGTTGCGCTTGTCACGTCGCACGCTACGCTGAACTTCTCTCATCTTCATGCGATATAGGGACTCTAGCTCGCTTCTCCCTGCTGCTGGGGTAGCTGCAACGCGAGCTTTCAACTGTTTTCGTTCGTCAATCCGTCTTCAAGCATCCTTGGAAAGCCACGCCCTGTGTCTTCCCTGCGATCGACCGACAATTCTTTCAGCACCAGATGTAAAAACATTTTTCACAGCACACCAATGGTCTTGGATGGTTGAGGGCATTGAGCTGCTGATTGCTTCCACACCTTGCGAAAAGTGCTCCCTTAATTGTTGGCGCACTGAGGAATCACTAAGTCTATCGACGTTGAACCTGGGCATTCTTGTGTTGTCCTGGGATCTTCGAACTGCAGCAGTGCGTAGTTGGAGGGTAGCTATCATAAGATGGTGATCTCGTACTATCCCCACATCTGCCCCTCGCCTGTTTTTGACGTCCAGGAGACTACTTCTAAAGCGGCGGCTGATAGCAAAATGGTCAATTTGATTGGAGGTTGCTTGCCTGTCGTTGGAAACCCAGCTGACTTTGCGGCAGGTCTTGTGCTGAAACATGGTGCCACCTATCACAAGGCGGTTGGCATTGCAGAAAACGTTGCCTTTCCTTTTAACAAGTATTACCATAATGATAGAGTTTTGCAATATTACCATATTGCGATGGTGTTTGTTGTTTAACACGTGCATGCTCCTGTTTTTTTATTGTTTGTTTGATCTTTTTTCTATGACACCAGTGATCTCCAGTCGTGTCAACCCACGGACTCGCAAGCACACTTGTGGGAGGGTTTTTAAGGTAGTATATGTGTCGCTAGGCTCACTTGGGTGTTATATTGCCAAGATCTGATTTGTCTCCTTAGTCGCCTTTTACGGCGCTAGTTTTTGGGGGGCGCTACAGTGATACTCTTAACCCATCCCTGCACGGGGAACCATGCAAACAATCCATTGACTTAGATTGCTTTCTATCCCCAGCTGCGTAAGGGACTCTAGGATTCCTTCAGTGTGTACGTTTTTGAATGCTTCTTCTATGTCTAGAAAGGAGGCTAGAGTGTCTGGAGTTTTCTCTCGTACATCGTGAAGAGCTGTTTCTGTCGATATACTTTTGATGTATGCGTGCTGTATTTTGAAACAGGGACTTTACACACGAATGAAGAAATGTTCGAGGAAACAGGATAACTACTGTTTGTGCTATTCATTTATACACCAAGTATTTTGTAATAACTTGATTGCCACATCTATTAAGTGATAACTATTTCCTATATAAAATAAGCAGCTTATAACCAAGGCTTGTCATTAACAAATGATTACTTCGTTGCTGCAGAAACACAATATTGCACATTTTTATGAGTTCCTCTGTCCATAAATGTTCGCCAAATAAATTCATACCTCTTGCTTTGTACTTCCATCACTTTTCGCAAAAAATTTCAGTGGAATCTTTAATGGATTCAATGAATCAGAAATTTACCAATGACTAACACAATGACCTCGTTCGGTGGGTCATTGAACGAATATTTCTCAAGATTTCATGAAGATTCTTTCGCTGCGCCCCCGTCCTTTCATTTCGAAAATCACTTTTATCATGGGCCACAATCAGTTCCTTACACCATTTCCCCATCGGATAGATTACGAAACTAACCCTACCCTAGAACTCCGATACGCAGTTGAACCCCTTTTTCAAGTTCACTAAATCAAATTTAATAAATTAGGTTAGGAAAAATCAATATTCCCCTCACACCCATGAACAGTGTGTTCTATTGAAATCTTTAGTTAATTTAATTGAATCCAAAAATAAATTCATATTGACCACTTGCCCGTACCCCCATATTAGTGGTGTTGCGTGACACAAGGTGTGGCCCCGCTTTTAATTCTCGCTATCGCTCGGGGTATATGGCACCCCATGGAACGGGCGAACAGTAATTGATTTGACTCTTTTCATTAATACCCAATAAAATATTATTGTAGAACATGGTGTAGAATTTTTTGCGTATTCAAAATTTGTTGGGGGGACAAAGCCGCCACAGAGAATGAGGGATCGCTCGAAAAATAGAGAGCAGGCGAAACACTAACGCAACCTCAAATTCTCGAAATAAACTCGAATTTTGTAAACAAAAAAGATGCATGTTCGCATTTCTACTGTATATACCGCGCTGTACATACTAGCGAGTAAGAGTAAACAAAGTCTGGATACATCATTTCATGGATACTTTGCTCCCAGAATCTCCAGCCAGACACAGACTTGGATGCAGATGCTGAACAACCGCCGCGCCGTTGTCACCACCCGCCGTCCTTAATGATGACGATGATGATGCGAATGATGCACTGCTGCTCTCGAGCTGTTTTTGTTTTGGTTTATTATACCTAGTATATAGGTGGAAAATATTCGACACAAAACTGACAGACAAGAAACATTGATCTGGCTGCCGGCTATATAATTAACATCATGATCTCATCTCAAAGCGCATGCAACTAACCACCACAGCGACCAGCATCATCGCTGCCGTCGTCGCAGATATAAATATCCACGAATTTCCGAATCTTCCGAATCGGAGATGCCTGTTGTTGTTGTGTTTTCTCTTTCACTCGTAGAACGTAAGCGCGCATAGTAGCAGCAAAATATTATCATAATGGGAACTGAATGCTAGCCACTTAATTCTCGGATGCATGTAATCTTGAGGAAAACAAATGAATGAAGATGAACTGCGTTTCAGTGAGCTTTTCATCAGTCCTCCCGACTTATAAAAGTGAGGCCAACACTGGTTGTCGTCGATTGGAAACAACACAGCCATAGGACGACAACCAGATTTGCTCACCACTTAAGCATCACCAACGAACTCAGACATTAGAGAGGTGGCTAACGCTAAAATAATTTCGCTAAGTATTTGTATTATATATGGTGTTCGTTCAGTGTGGCCGAAGTAATGGAGAAGTGGCAAAATGTGGTTTGTAGTTTGAGAGCCGTTTCCTACGACGAAGGGAAAAAAATATCTTTTTTTTGCGTGAGAAGGTGAAAATCTTCATGAGGCACCGTGTACGCATAGTAGTGTCAGATTTCTGCTGACTAAAAGCATCCCTTCTTCTTGTGTATTGCAATTAAGTTAAGTACCTTATCAAGTAACGGGTGGGCCATCTAGTGATTTCTTTTTAAATCATAGGTTATTTTGACACTGACAGCTGTTTCCCGCTCGAAATCTTGACAGAAAGTCAGTATCATATCTGCGCGGAACGAAATGAGTCGCTTTACGCTTGAACAACATTGGGAAATATTGAAAACTTATTTCCAAAGTTCTCTGTGTAGCCCAAATAGTGCGTTTTTTGAAAATAAGTTTTGGCCGAAATGAAGCACCCACCGCGCCTGTTGTACGCAAGTTTGTGCAAAAAGTTCGTGAGACTGGTATGCTAGTGGACAACACTCATGGTCCCCGTCGTTGTACGGTGCACACAGACGAGAATGTGGCTGCTGTAGCCGAGAGTGTGAGACTCAATTCACGAACATCAACTCGTCATCGATCTCAACAGCTCAACATTTCACGCACTAGCATGAGGAGAATTCTGCACAAAGATCTGGGATTATTCGCTTACAAGGTCCAATTGATTCAGCAATTGAAAGCGCACGATCATCCGCTTCGTTATCGCTTCGCAGTTTGGGCCTTAGAGCAGCTTGAATTGGACAACGATTTTGGGCGAAAAATCATCTTTTCTGGCGAGGCACATTTTCATCTCGGCGGCTACGTTAACAAACAAATATGCCACATCTGGGGCTCGGAAAACCCGCATGCTATTGTCGAGAAGCCAATGCATCCACAAAGAATGACAGTTTGGTGCGGATTGTGGAGTGATGGCATCATTGGACCATTTGTCTTCGAAAATGAGGCTGGGAACAACGTTTCGGTCAACGTTGGGCGTTACACAGCCATGTTAACGACCTTTTTTTTACGACCTCTGGTTCATGCAGGATGGCGCGTCATGCCACCCAGCCCATGCCACAATCGGTTTTTTGCGCACCAAATTCCCAAATCGTGTTATCAGCCGTCTTGTCGATGTCAATTGGCCGCCTCGGAGCTGCGACTTGACCCCTTTGGAATGTTTTTGTGGGAAACCGTGAAGGACCGATGTTATGCCAACAATCTGGAAACGATTCAAGCACTTAAGGCCAATATCATCCAAGCAATCCGTGAGCTACAGCCCGAAACCATCAACAAGGTCTTGGAAAGTCGGAGTGATAGAATGCGCTACTGCGAGACCAGCCGAGGCAGCCACTTGAATGACTTTGTGTTCCATAATTAATGGGAATATTTGCTCTTACTAATAAAGCCATAATACGTGGAAAAAATTTCATTTTGTTCATTTTATTGCATTTTTAAAAAGAAACTTGTAGTTGGCCCACCCTGTAGTTTAGGCTTCAGACAGAAATATTCGCGTGAAGCAGGTAGATTTCCAGCAAAAGCACATGCTGATACTGTCATTACATGTGGCTACTTCTTATTGTGCTAAATTGAACGTTTTCGTTCCTTTGAGTATGCGCGTAATGTTTTTCAAGTTTGGAGTATGGTACGGTTGCAATGACTATGAGGACGAATATGGAGCTTGCGAGTGAAGTTTGTTATTTCGTCTTCCACGGTGGTTATCCCTAAGTCTCTGTGGATATAATTGTTTCTAGTATACTAGGGAGCATTCACGATTGCTCTTATAACTTTATTTTGGAATGATTGTATAAAATTTCAATTGCTTGGTTTTGTACAGCAGCAGAGTTGTATACCGACGGTCCATACAGGTTTAAGCACTTGCTTATATATTATAGAAGCAATTTGTCAATGAGCCAATACATTTCTCTTCGTTGGTTTTCGAGCTTGTCCCATTTCTTTTTAATGTACGGCTTCCACTTAAGTTTCGCATCCAGTGTCATTCACCGGTATTTAACTTCGTTTGCACGCGTTGTTTGTACCGGGTTAATGAAATCTAGTAAGTGAAGTTAGCATGCGTCGATTTGGTCTCGTTAAGTACAATACGCCAAAATTTGTCCACTCGCAGATTTTATCCAAAGCTCGTTTGAGTTTTATAATTGCTGACTCGATTGAACTTTCCATTGCTAGAAATAGCCGTATCGCCCGCGAACGAGCTTTCAGTTTGAGGTATATCCCGAGTATGCAGCAAATATAAGATAAGACCAAGGATACTTCCTTGCCGAACTCCGGCAGCGATTTCCTTAAACTCAGCATATTCGGAACATTAACACGAAAACGTCTTTTTTCAAGGTAAGATTCTAAGATCTTATGTAGGTGCTCCGGAAGCACCCGTCTTAGTTTATACTTCAAGTCATCGTGGCGGGGGGAGTCCCCAGGGAGGCGTCTCTCACTCCTCTGAGTTCTAGTCATCGATAGTATACGTAAAGACCTAAGCAATACTGGTTTAAGCGTCACTGCTTACGTGGAAGACGTAGTGATCTTAGTCCAGGGCACATTCCTAGACAAATTAAGTGAAGGACTTCACTTCAAATCGGATAAAACAGAATTGGTATTCTTCAACAGAAAATATAAGATACCATCCTTCAAACTGCCTAAGCTAGCAGGAGTGGAGCTTTCCCTTTCCGACCGCGCTATATCTCTAATTATAATGCTAGACAAAAAACTTAACTGCAAACTAACAAAACCAACCGGAGCTTTTGACAAAGCGATGGATGCTCATGACGTCCAAAGACGCCAGATCGCAGAGGTCGTCAAGGAAGGGGGACCCTAGATGGAGCATTCTTTTATGCGACAGGGCTGGACATGTGCATAGGAGGTGAAGGATGGTTTCCTCCTCCTCCTCGTCCCTACAGCTTCTGCAGAAGTCATTGGAGAAGAGGCCAAGTCTTCTGGCGTGTTGGCCTATAAGACAGTGTCCAGTGAAAACACCGACAACGCAGCTGATTTGTGTACGCTTTAACTTGATCAGATCGGCACTACGTTTTTGATCCAGCTTAGGCCAGATCTGTCTCGAAATGTGACACGTTGAGCCGTTTCCCCATCTGAGGTTGGTCGTGTTAATAGCGTTCAGCTTTAGTAGATACTTACATGTAGCGAGGGGCATACCCAGGGCTTGCCTTTCAGGCAAAATCCTTAGAGTGGTACCCTGTCTGGCGAGGTCGTCAGCCCTGCAGTTACCTGGAATGTCCATGTGGCCCGGCACCCAGCATAGGTGAATGTTGAACTGCTCTGTCATCTCCATAAGAGATAGACGACAGTTTAAGGCAGCCTTTGAAGTGAAGGAGAACGATTCCAGGGACTTGATTGCCGCTTGGCTGTCAGTGAAAATGCTAATATCCCTGACAGATAGTACATTACATTTCAGCCAGGACAGGGCTTCCTTAATCGCCATGATTTCCGCCTGGAAAACGCTACAATGATCAGGGAGGCGGAACGAGATGCTCAGATTGAGCTGTTCGGACAAAACACCTCAACCCACCCCACCCTCCGTCCTAGATCCATCTGTAGAGAAGTGAACCGAACTACCATCGACAGGGGGGGAAGTGTCCCATACGGAAGTTACGGTCAAATCTCAGTTTCGGCGGGGTGTAGTCCGTGTCTTCGTGTTTGAAGTTGAGAAGATCAAGGATCGAGGAGTGGCCAAAGCGATAGCTAAACCACTGAGAGGAGGCTTTCAATCGGATGGCCGCACAGGCAGCCAACTGTTTGCCGAAAATATCTAAAGGTAGCAGGTTGAACAGGATGTCCAGTGCCGCGGAGGGAGTAGTTCTCAGTGCACCACTGATGCTGATGCATGCAGATCTTTGCACCTTAGCTGGTTGAGTGAGGTACACAGCCCTTTCAAGAGCAGGCCACCATACGATCACGCCATATAGTAATATAGGCCTGATAACGGACACATATAGCCAATGGGTGATTTGAGGTTTAATACCCCAGCTCCTACCTATAGCCTTTTTACAGGAATAGAGAGCTACATTAGCTTTCTTGACGCGCTCTAGTAGATTGGCCTTCCAGTTTAATTTCCTATCCAAAATAAGACCCAGATATTTTGCGTTTTCAGAGAAGGTGAAACTGGTGCCATTTATCATAGGAGGGTCTATGAGGGGAACTTTATATTTCCTCGTGAAGAGAACGAGTTCCGTTTTATGGGGGTTAACCCCCAGTCCACAATTGGAGGCCCATTTGGTGAGCCGAAGTAGAGCATATTGGAGGATATCCCTGAGAGTGTCCGGGTGTTTACCGGAGGAAGCAATAGCAATGTCATCAGCATAGGCGATCACTCTACAACCTGACGTATCCAGGTCCAACAGTAGTTCATTAACTACCAGGTTCCACAGAAGAGGTGACAAGACTCCACCTTGAGGTGTACCGCAGCGAGCAATTCTTCTGGCCGATGCTCCGCCCAGCTGCGTGTTGATAATCCTGCATGTAAGCAATTGATTGATCAACACTCCGAGCGAGGTATCCACTTTCAGATTTACAAGTGCGTCGGTAATTGCCTTTGGTTTGACATTGTTAAAAGCTCCCTCAATGTCAAGGAGAGCCACCATGGTGTATTCTTTGATGCTCAATGATTTTTCGATGATGCGCACAAGCGAATGTAAGGCAGTCTCAACCGATTTGCCTTTGCAGTACGCATGTTGGGACGGCGAGAGCAAAGCTGGGCTAATGCTTTGCCGAAGATGGATATTATTATTAACCTTTCTAACGTTTTGAGCAGAAAGGACGATAGACTGATAGGTCGGAGATCCTTTGGTTCCACGTGCGAGCTCTTTCCTGCCTTAGGTATGAATATGACTTCAACCTCGGTCCATAGTTTGGGAATATAGACCAGATTTAGACAGCCCTACAAGATGACTTTGAGCCATGGAAGCACAATGTCCTCGCATTGCTGAATTTCAGCTGGAATAACACCGTCAGGTCCTGGGGACTTGAAGGGTTTGAAACTGCGCATGGCCCAACGGATCTTTTCTGTAGTTATCAAGACTAACGAGTTGCTGCAAGGTTGAGGGGGGGGATTTCCCTCTCGCGATATAGCAACAGGGGAGCTACCAGGAAAGTGGGTATCCAGTAAGATGTCAACGGATTCCTCCGCAGAGGAGGTCCAGTAACCATCCGGATGCAAAAGAAAGCTGGGTGTAGCAGGGCTTTTAGAGAGGATTTTCCGCAACCTGGAAGCTTCCGAGGACTCTTCAATGCTGTCGCAGAAAAGTCTCCAGGAGCGTCGTTGCTCCTTGCTCAGTGAGATTTTGTATTTTCTGAGAGACAGTTTATAGGTGTCCCAGTCGGCCGTCTCACGGGAGCTTTTAGCAGTATTAAAAAGGAGCCTACTGTCTTTCCTAAGAGTACTGAGATTGCATTTGCACGGAGTCAGGTATACACTCGAGAGATTTTAACCTATAGGTGGCCCTAAGAATTCCGGACACATCGAGTGTGTTTCAAGCAGAGGTTCTATCTGTACTTAAAGCTGCGGAATTACTTGAGGTGGGATCAATATCCGACAAGAATATAGCCATCTACATTCACAGTCAGACAGCGCTGAAGTTGCTAGAGTCTTACATCACTAAATCTAAGATTGTCAGGAATTGCCGCACAATGCTTAAAGTATTATGAACGTAGAACCGTGTCAGATTATGTAGAGTACCTGGACACTGCGATATAGAAGGAAACGGAAAAGCCAGCGCACTGGCTAAAAGAGGAGCAGAGCTCCCACATAGTAACATAATTGGCAGCATTTAACCACCAAGGTGCGTGCTAAGGGAATTATTCGTTATAGAATTATCAAAATGAGGAATCTAAGATGGTCCAACTTAGATAGTCATAGGGTGCCCAAGGCCTTGTGGCCTGTGTAAAATAGCCGGAAATCTGGGGAGATTATGAAGCTAGGAAGATCAGGGCATAGAACAGCGAGAGGAATACTCTCTGGCCATTGTCTATTGTCTTCTAAGGAATCACGCTAAGAGACTAGGATTATCAAATACGGATGTTGCATTACCTCCAGCAATGACCTGCATGTGTCCGAGGACATAACACATATACTCTGTGAATACCAAGGCATTGCCAGGGTAAGGCTAAGGCACCTTGGAAGACACTACTTCAATAACTTAAGACGTGGTACATTAAAAAATGCAAACAGAAAACTTTTCTTTTTTAAATTTTTTTATTTATAAGAAATAATTTTTAGCACAAAAATAGTTCATTGAATATAATTAGAAAATGAAAAAGTAATGATTTCAATTTTTTATAGCTTGACGTTGGAATAGTCGTATCTTTGCCTTTATGGGTCTCATCAGAGCTTGCACAGTCGAGTTTGGTATCATATTAGTCGCTCGTAAATATTTTTTTTTAAAATCATCGATGTTTTTAGCTGCTCGGAAGTATTTCCTCAACTTTTTTTTAATTATGGCCCAATACCTTTCAATAGGCCTTAATTCGGGGCAGTTTGGTGGGTTGATATCCTTCCCTACAACGTTTATATTTTGCTGTATGTACCAATTTTTAACAACAGAGGAGTAGTGGCAGGCTGCTAAGTCTGGCCAAAATATTGCTGAGGTCGTCTGTTTTCTAATAAGTGGTAAAAGTCTTCTTTTCAAACATTCTTTTAGATAAATATCCGAATTGATGGTCCCCGTTGTCACAAACGGAGTGCTGCGTTTTCCACATTGGCAAACCGCTTGCCAAACCATAAATTTTTTTGGAAACTTTTCTGTTTTTATTGTCTTAAATTTTTCAGGAACCTTGGCTTTGTCAATTGCAGAATAATACTCTTTACCTGGCAATGACCGAAAGTCCTTTTTGACGTAAGTCTCGTCATCCATTATAATGCAAGAGTATTTCTTGTCCAAGAGGTGTAGGTATAGTTTTCGACTTCGCTGTATAGCGGTTTTTTGTTGTTTATACTCTCTTCTTGGTACAAAATACTTTTTATAAGACTTAATGCCATGTTGTCTTTTGATTGTTAGTATTTGAACGTGATTAGTATTAAACTTTTTAGCTAAATCGCGAAGTGACAGGTTAGGGTTTCTCTTTATACACTGTATCACTCTCTTTTCTAAATCCTTATTTCTAGCACCATCTTTCTTACCCGTTCCTTGTTTTCTTAACACAGAATTATCTTGAAGAAACCGAATAACTGTTCTTCGAACGGTTGTGTATGTTGTTTTTACTTGTTTAGCAATTATTTTATATGGCGCGTCTCTGTTATTCAAATAAGTTTGCAACATTTTTTTGCGTACTTCCTCTTGCGACGAAGACATAGTTGAAACTACAGATTCTTAAATTTTATTTTGTTTTTTGAAACAAACTCTAAATAGTGCTAAACGCAATCGCAAGACAAGAAAAGCCGGTAACAACGAAGTTTTATTGAAAACTGAGAAAGGAAATTTGCAAATTTTAGTGTACCATGTCTTAGAAAAGGTAAAGTCCTTGAACCACAACAATTTCATATTCAAGTTCTGTAGGGAAATTAAGTTTTTGGGAGAATTAGTTTTGGTTTTTTGCCATGAAGGTTTCCTAGGGATCGCGATGCCTAGTGTTTTATTGATAACCCCATAATCCTACTCAACCTAATCTAACCTAACCTAGGAGCCCTAAATTTCCAAAACAGAACCGAATATGGCTTTCGTATGTTTCTATAGTTTGAAAGAAGTTAAGCCACAAAATCAAGACATATTTCAGGGAGGCGTATACTTAATATTTCTATTTATATACGTTAATAATGTCAAGCTTCAACACTGTACATCCTTTAAAGTGATTGCTCTATATATCACATCCAAGCTTCCGAAACTTGAGTCGATGGACTTTTACAAATCACAGTGGGGCTAAAAAGTTATTAGGAGTCGGCAAGTTTTGTCCATAATTTAAGAGTGTGAGTGAACTCTAGGAAATCAGACTTACAATAGATTGATTTTCAAAATCTGCTTATTTTATATAAGAATCAACAAATCTTTTACACCCTTGGAGCTACATTTCATGCTCAACTGATAAAAATATCGAAGTAGATGCTATTTTATCAGCAAATAGTCAACTTCAATTCATTTAGTATATTTAAGCTCTTAAAGCGTTCTAATTGATTTTTTACCAGTGCTTTACCAAAAATAAAATAATCTTTTGACTTCTTAATTTTTTGGACTAGTTTTAGTGCCGCAATGATAAAGCGCATCTTAAAGTAACCTATGCTGCAAGCAACGCAACTAATCTTATTAAATATTCTCTTGGCAAAACGCAGCTTTAAACGATTTAAATCGGCAGGACCTGACGGCATAATTTCCGCTGAGATCCAACAAACCGCGAACCTCATCCTTCCCTGGTTAGTTGCAATCTTCAGAGGTTGTCTAACTTGGCTCACATCACTAAATCTAGGATGGAAGCTAATGTGGTTTTCGTACAGAAAGCATACAAAAGCTCGCATATTAACCCCAAAGATCTCAGACGCATAAGTCTATTATTGCTTCTTCTGAAGGCTCTGGAAAAAAAACTATTAGACTTTCACATTCTTTTGCAGCATTAATCCAAGTATGCTGTCAACCTCTCAGGATGCGTACAGTAAAGGGAAATAGGCAAAAACGGCCCTGCACTCACTAGTGCGCACCATAAGAAAATCCTTCGATTTCAGATATACACTCTGGTAGTATTTCACGACATAGAGGGAGCCTTTAACAATGTTGAACCTAAAGTAATTATGCGGGCACTCACGAGTCTTGGTATTACGGGGTCGATTGGCGCCTTAGTTACCCAGTTGTTGGCAAACAGGGTTAACAACTCGAGGCTGGACGACGCCGTAGTTCGAAGGCTTGTGAGTAGGGGCACTCTGCAAACCGGGTGCTCTCTCCCCTTCTATGAAGCATAGTGGTGAACGAACTGCTTTTAATCCTGGAAGGGGTGTAAAGTAGTTGCTTATGCGGACGATACGTTGCTATAGCGGTCTAAGGAAAATACCTTAATACGCTAAGGGATCTTCTACAAAACGTTCTTTCTAAGCTCCCGAAATGCCCTAATGACTGTGGTCTCAGTGTCAACCTTTTAAAAATAGAATTGGTCCTCAATATAAAATTCCGCATTTTGAGCCTCCAAAACTATACGGCACAAGGTTGACACTTGTAGACAAAGCCAAATATTCGGGTTTCATTCTGGGCGCCGTGGCGTAAGTGGTTAGTGTGTCGGATCACTACGCATGAGGTTCCAAGTTCGAATCCCAGAAAACACCAACAAGTTTTTTCACGGTCCCACCTCTCGCGAGCGTCTGACAGACATCCGAGAGTATTGTTGTCACGAAAAAGCTTCTCAAATCATCGTTCGGATACGGCACTAAACTGTAGGTCCCTTCCATTCGTGCGAAAAATATAACGCACACAACATGAGTGGTTGCGAGAAGCTAGGCCCTGGCACACAAAGAGCTGTTGCGCCAAATATTTATTTATTTATTTTATTCTGGGCAAAAAAGTTAGATGGAAACCCAATATCTTAGAATGAATGAAGAAATATCCTAGAACGTATGGCGTGATCGTCTGATGGAGAAAGCTGTACAGCTAACCCCGCTTGGTCCTATACAGGGGACGGCCTGCCTGCGCATCAGTAGAATACTACAACTCCGACAGCGGCTCTAGACGTTCTTTTGCACCTGCCTCCTCTAGATATCTATAGCAAACAAGTGGCACCATATGCCACAGGACACTCCTCTATTCTTAATAATCTTGAATTCGTTCCAAAAGACACCGACTATGTACTTCCACAACTTCTTTTGATAAAAGCCTTGAAACCCTCACAACCTCCAGACTTGAACGGGAGGGGAAGCTAGGGACACAAGAGGGATCTACTTGCTTTTGCACAGATGGATCTAAAACAGAATTATCATCACGGATCCTCTTTTATTTCTTGGGAGAAGGTGTCTTCTAAACATAAATATCTCTTTTCGCCTCCCTTATCACTGTAGCGTCTTCCAGGCGGAGATTTTGGCAATTAAAGAAGCCTTGTCGTGGCTGAAGTTCAATGTGATATCCAAGCGGGATATTACCATTTTTACGAACAGTCAAGCTGCGATCTAGTCCCTGCAATCTGTTACCTTCAACTCAAAAACAACTCTAAATGGTCGGCTGTCTCTTAACGAGATGGCCAAACAGTTCAACATTCACCTAATTTTGGTGCCGGGACACAGAGACTTTGCGGAAAGCTGCAGGGTGGACGAGTTCCCCAGAGGGCACAACTCTAAGAATTCTGACTAATAGACAAGCCCTGGGTATGCTCCTCGCTACATGTAAGCATCTTCTAAAGCTAGACGTCATTCGCAAGACTAACCATAGATAGGAGAAAGGCTCATCGCATCATATCTCAAGACAAATCTAGTCTAAGCTGGTCCAGAAACGTGGCACCGAGTTGGATAAGCTTAAGCGATCACATCATTATCGGTGTCCTGACTGGACACTGTCTTATAGGCCAACATGCCAAAAGACTTGGCCTCTTTTCTACGACTTCTGTAGGAGCTGTATGGGCGAGGAGAAGGAAGAAACCATCCTTCACCTCCTATGCACATGACTAGCCCTATCACGTAAAAAAATGCTCCATCTAGGGGCCCCCTTCCTTGATGGCCTCGGCGATTTGGTGTCCTTAGGCGCCATGTGCATCCATCACTTTATCAAAAGTTCCTGTTGGTTTTAATTAGTCTCTGAATGGTCTAATGGCAGATCCATGGCATCACAATGAACCTTTACTGGCCTAAGTGACAGCCAAACTAACCTACCTTACCCTAAACTGTGAGGCGCAAATTTATAGCCACATGTGTATTTTGGCGTAGGCGATAACGATGGCGTTTGATGTATTCCTTCTGTTAGCTAAATGCATACGTATATAGTTAATATTATTGCAGACCACAAGGACAAAGTCGCGGGTATCTGCTAGTATCTAAATAACATTTACAGAATGAAAATTATGAAACGCGAGATGATTGGTTATTCATATTTATCAATGTGCAGCGTATCAACATCCACCGATCTTCCTACCTCTCGTTCCGAATTAATTACTGAAGAGTTAATAAGTAACGAGCCGATACGACCTTCAGGTGATTTAAATCAACCTACTGCACCTAAGAGAAAGTGTTCGCAATCCTCTAGTCCGAGCAAGTTTTTACCTAAAAAGCGTTTGACTAAGGAAAAGGTGACGGACAAAATCGACCGTAGAATAACAGCACCAAGTATTTCATCCAATACTGAACTTTCTACCGATCTCTCCACCACCAGCGCGAATTTGGGAACAATTATACCCAATGTTGACATTCCAACCTCCAGCATAACAAATACTACTCATATAGCCCCAATTAAAAATCGTCTGTCAGCCTTGGCTAAACCGAAGGAAATCTGCGTTTCTAGATTACTTCCTGCCACGTCCTGTGAGGACATATGTACTTAATAATTTAAAGGACTATTCTGTTGACGTGACTAAAATTAAATGTCAAAAAATTAATAAAAAGAGTAGTCCTTTCGCTTCGTTTAATCTTACGACTGAGTTATGTCTCTTTGAAAAACTATTGAACAAAGAGATGAGGCCTCAGGATGTATTCATTAGAAAGTTTGCTGCTAAGCCTCAGAATAACAACACTCGCCCTGTTCTCAATTCTCCAGAAAACTAAAGCGCTTATCCCTTTACTACCAAAATGTAAGGGGACTCCGCACGAAAACTAGAAATTTATTTTTGGCATCTCATGCATCGATCCATGATGTGATTGCACTGACGGAAACTTGGCTCAATTTTACCTTTTTAAACACGGAATTATTCTCCACAGACTTTGAGGTATATCGTAAAGATAGATACTTAGATATTGAGCATCTAAGGGGTGGTAGAGTCCTAATTGCTGTTCAAAATTCTTTGCAAAGTTGTATCTTTCCAATTCCTAATACAGACTCGCTAGACGTTATCTGTGTGAAATTAAATCTAGGATATAAGTTCGTTATAATTATTAACATTTATATTCCTCCTGAAAGCTCGATCGAGGTATATAAGCACGCTACTGATGCCATAAATTATGTATCGGAATATTGTAATCCTCTCGACATTTTATTGGTGGGTGATTTTAATCTACCCAACTTAAAGTGGACCCTTTCTGACGACGAACTTAGTTTTGTGGTAGCTCATGCGTCTTTACCTCAAGAAACAATTTTGGTGGACAATGTGATGTTTTCTGGATTACTGCAAGTAAGCAGTATAAACAATTTTCTTGACAGATAACTTAATCTGGTTTTTTATACAAATTCGAGCAGTTGTATTGTGGAACCTAGTTCCACCACGATGAGTACTATTGACGCGTATCATCCTCCACTTCACATTATTCTTTCTCATGACGACGTGGTTCATGATACTTTTGAAAATCTTACTCTTGAATTTGATTTTAAGAAATCAGACTTTAATTTACTGAACGAACTAATATCTAGCATTGATTTTGTAGGAATCTTCAACAGCAATAGTAACATTGAGCAAATGACTGAACATTTTTGCATACGTATATTTGACTGTTTTATCTCGTCCATACCTGTAAGAAACACACGTAAGGATATGTCTACAACTGCACCTTGGTACAATAACCAATTACGGAGTCTGCGTAATAAAAGAAATAAAGCGTGGAAAAATTATTTAACGACAAACAGGACAAGCGATTATGACCAGTTCGCTATCCTCTATAGAGACTTTCAAATCTTATCGAAAAATCTATATGATAGTTACATTAATAAAATGCGTGGCTCACTTCTTTGCGATCCCAAAGTTTTCTGGAAATTTGTAAACAGTAAGAAAAAACGGATGGTTATCCTGCCAATATGTCTTACTTAAGCGAATCAACCAGCAGCCCTCTTGTAATCTGCAATATGTCCTCTTCATTCTTTGGTCTATCTTTCTGTTCCGACAACTATTCACCTACCCAAAGTAATTTTGCCCACCTTGAAGGTTTCTCTAGCAGCTCAATGGATCCGATTTCAACAATTGATGAAGATGTGAGAGAGCATTTAGCTTTACTTAGCAACGATACTACCTGTGGCCCTGATGAAATTCCTTCGATTATACTAAAATATTGTTGCAATACTTTGGCAATACTTTGGATACACAAAGTCGAGGTGAAATTTCGAATTATAGACCTATTGCCAAGCTATCGTGTGTGCCAAACTGTTCGAAGCTATAGTTTGTAAGGGTTTTTATTTTACTTTTAAACCATTTCTTTCAACCAAACAGCATGGGTTCATGAATAAAAGATCCACTGTTACCAACCTGTTGGAATTTACATCTTTTACAAACAAAGTTGTCGAAGAGGGTGGTCAGGTCGACTGTAGTTATACAGATTTTAGCAAGGCCTTTGACAAACTTTCTCACAGCTTAATTCTATATAAAATGACCTCTTTGGGCTTTGGATATGTTCTTACCTTGAAGAACAAACTTATCAAGTTTTATTTCGGGGAATAACATCCGATGCAATCCTCGCTACATCCGGTGTACCCCAAGGAAGTCACTTAGGTCCTCTTTTATTTATCATTGCGATCAATGACGTGGTGGCAATACTTAAGAGTACTCGAATCTTAATCTATGCTGACGACATACAAATCTTTAGACTTGTACGCAGTCAATCTGATTGTATTGCTATGCAGAATGATTTAGATATGTTCGCTGAGTGGTGCTGTATTAACAATTTATTTTTGAACGTATCTAAATGCAAGTCGATGATCTTTTCAAGAAAACGTAATTTAATAAGTTATCATTACAATCTCAATGAATCTGTAGTTAACAAAGTCACATCAATATGTGATTTAGGAGTGCATTTTTCTCAAAATATCGACTTCGACTTTCATATTGAACAGATTTTCAATAAAGCGAGCTGTGTCCCAAAAGCTAAATACCGAAAAAATTCAGTGGTATACTTTCGAAATCAAGTCAGAAAGGCCACATCGTGTCGTTGCAAGGGGACTCCACCCATCATGCACCAAAGAAGAGGTTATGACTGACCTTCAAGCCAAAGGCTTTAAAATTCTTGATGGCGTTAATATCATCAAGAAGGAAAAGCAACAAACGGAAATAGATAAAGACGTCTTGGTAAGGCGTGGACTTCCGCTTTTTATGCTTACCTTCGATAAATCGGATAATATCGACGATATCTACCGAATTAGAGCCATACTAAATATCGTGGTCAAAATCGAGCCCATGCGTAGAAATTTAAGGATGATTCCGCAGTGCAAACGTTGCCAAGGATTTAACCATACACAAATGTACTGCAAAAAAGAACCGCGATGTGTGAAATGCGCCGGAAATCACCTCTCCCAAGTCTGTGGAGTAAATAAACAAACCTCTGCAACATGTGCTAACTGTAAGGGAAGCACCCGGCAAATTATAGAGGCTGTGAAGTAGCTAAAGAGTTGCAAAAACGGAGAGATATGCTCCTTAAGCGCCTTGCAAAATCTAAACTGCAAACTAAGCCAAAGCGTAAGAATGCACAGGAGGAAGTAGGCAAACTAAAACTACCGGGTTCAGAGCGCAAAAAGATGAGGGAAAGAGTGACAAAAGAGAAGTCCTCGACCTCTGTTCTTAAAAGAAACGGTACTGAAAAGTTAACGTCGAAAAAGCCGCCAGGTAATGACCCTCGGACAGCAGGAGTGCAGACCTACGCTCAGGTCGCGGCATCCGAAAAACCAAAAAACCAAAAAACCTTGAAATTTCGACGGACCCTGTCTCTCATGTTTTGTAGATTATTCTCGAGAAATTTGAAGAACAAAGCTAAATAAATAAAATTATTCTTGATAGGCTGGTTAAGCTTGAAAATAATTCTCAGAAAACGCGTACTTCAACTAGAATATGAATGACAAACGAATGTTAAAAATATGTACTTAGAATACAAACGGACTTTTGCAAAAACTCGACGAATAAGAAATATTCATGCGTGAAAAAGATATTGATATTTGCTGGATTTCTGAAACCCACGTAAAAAAGGAAAAATAAAAGGCTATAATGATTACCACGCTTGTCACCCTTCGGGAAAAGCGAGAGGCGGATCATCCTTGTTTATTAAAGACTGCATCGAACAATCCGAAGACCTAAAGATAGAGCTTAAAACTTTGCAACTCTGCACGATTCGAGTTAAAAATAGTCAGCGTGCTATTAAAATCTCATCTATCTACTGTCCACCGCGTTTCGCGCTTGAAAAATCTAATTTTACTGACTTGTTTGAATCGCTGAAACCTAATTTTATCATCGGCGGTGACTTTAATGCGAAACATACATTCTGGGGCTCAAGATACAGCTCGAAAAAGGGTAGAATGCCCTATGGGGCAGGTATGGAGTACAGTTGTGATTTCCATTCGACGGGTAAACCAACATACTGGCCAACTGATACTTCGAAAATACCTGACCTGATCAATTTTTTCGTTGTGAAAGGAATATCTACCAACCACATAAAAGACGAAGACAGCTTTGATCTGTCGTCTGATCATTCCCCGGTTATTTTAACAATCAGCGAAAAACTAGTCTATAACCCAGAGCCAGCGAGATTAACTGGTCGAACAACTAACTGTGAAGGCTTTAGGAACGAAATTGAAGATAATGTTGAACTGAGCGTTCCACTTACGACACCCTATGAACTTGAGGTTGAAGTTGATCGCTTCGTTGAGATCGTACAGCTCGCCTCTTGGAATAATACGCCCAATCCAAGGAAAACGCCGGACAGATACGGTTTAGGATCTCCTCCGGAAATAAAAGAATTGGTCAAGGAAAAAAGAAAAGCGCGTAAAAAATGGCAACAGAGTCGTGCTCCGCAGCATAAAGCACACTTAAATCGTCTGTTCAATTTGTTGAAGAAGACTATCAAGGATTTTAAGAATCGTGCAATAGGCTCTTACCTTGAAAGTTTAACAGCGAAAAAAAATTATTCAATTGAATTATTCACTTTGGAAAGCTGTTAAAAGCACCAAAAGGCCCAAAGTCCCCGCGCCGCCAATCAAATTTAATCAAAATGAATGGGCGAGGGAAGATAAAGAAAAAGCGGATGTCTTTGCGGCCCACCTGGAAGAAACATTTAAACCGTACGATGGTCAAGTGGTTTACGATAACCGCAATAGGCTGGATTTACCATCTGACGATTTGACGCTCACAAGTGCAACGCTAAGGGAACTCAAACATGAAATCGAGAATTTAAAACCTAAGAAATCTCCTGGTTATGATTTGATTACCGGAGAAATTCTCAAAGTTTTACCTAGAAAAGCATTGATCAAGCTTCTCCATATTGTAAATACTGCACTAAGATTAAAACACGTGCCGAGCCAATGGAAAGTTGCGGAAGTCATAATAGTTTTAAAACCAGGAAAACCGCCAAATGAGGTAAAATCGTACAACCAATTTCGCTTCTTCCAATCATATCGACAATTTTCGGAAGGATATTATTAAGGCGTCTCCAACCGGTTATAGAAGAAATTAATGTTATCCCCGACCACCAGTTTGGGTTCAGAAGCAAGCATTCGACGATTGACCAGGTGCATAGAATTACTGCCGTAATAGAGAAAGCACTTGAAGAAAAAAAGATTTGCTCAAGCGTATTTCTTGACGTCTCGCAAGCCTTTGATAAGGTGTGGCATGATGGCTCGAAATTCAAACTACGACAAGTTCTCCCTGTATGCTTATTCGATATTCTAGAATCATATCTCGGGAATAGAATCTTTCGTGTTAGACATGGAGTCGAATACTCCGAGCTTAAAAAATTTCTGCCGGCGTACCACAAGGAAGCGTTCTTGGGCCGCTTCTCTATTTGCTATATACTCGTGATATACCGAACGAAGATGGCACTATCCTTGCTACGTTTGCCGATGACACCGCTATCCTAGCAGAAGGTAAAACAATCAAAGAAACGGCTGCAAAACTGCAAAACGCACTGAATAATGTAAATGAATGGACGAGGGACCGGCGGATCGCCCTCAATGAATCTAAATCTGTTCACGTGAATTTCACTTACAAGAAAACTAATGACTTGGCAATTTTCCTAAACTCAGCCCGAATACCCTTTGCAAACGAGGCAAAATATCTGGGAATGACACTCGACGCAAGACTGAAATGGAATTCGCACGTGAAAATGAAACGTAAAGAACTCGAAATTAAATATAGAGAAATGTACTGGTTACTCGGAAAACATTCCCAGCTCAGTACTGAGAACAAACTGTTTTTATACAAGCAAGTGCTAAAGCCGGTTTTGACCTACGGTATACAACTTTGGGGTTGTACCAAGAAAACAAATGTAAATATTTTACAAGCTTTTCAAAATAAAATGCTAAGAGAGATTGTCCAAGCACCGTGGTATATTAGAAACGACGATATCCACAGGGATCTCGGAATTCCGACAATCGAAGCTGAAACTAGAAGCTTCGTGAGAAAGCATAGAAACCGACTAATCGGACATGTCAACAATACAGTCCTACAAATTTTGGATGAGAGCAATTTATTGCGCCGACTACAAAGGACGAAACCTTTCGACTTGGCGAGATAATGATTGACCGCGTCTAGATTGCGGAATACCATATGCAGGATCTTTCAGTGGAAAGAAACCTGCCAAACGTTTTTATTTCATGATAGAAAAATTGCTTGATAAGTTAGTACGATAATAAGATAATAAGATTTTTCACCTACCCTCGGAAAAAATAAAGCGAATTCAATGCTTGGGTTTATAAAACGTTGGAGTAAAGAATTCAAGGGTCCTCTTATAACATCCACGCTTTATAATACCTTTGTTCGTCCGCAGTTAGAGTATGCGTCTAACATTTGGTCTCCAATATATGCAGTACACATTAACCGTATTGAATCGGTACAGCGTAAGTTTGTCCATATAAACTGGAATTACCCTACACGTCTTCCACCATATTGCGACCGCCTTCTTCTCCTAAATCGTCATTCTTTGGAGGAACGTAGGGAAGTATGTGATGTAGTATTTTTACACCAGCTGGTAAATGGTTTTGTTGACTCGTCGGATCTTTTAAATTAAGTCGGTTTAAACCTAAGATGCTACAACTCCAGAAATATCGAAATTTTCCACGTAAATTTCCACAGAACGAACTACAGTTCTAACGAACCTCTTACGCGTATGGCGAAGGAAGTAAATAGTAACCGCGACAAATTTGATTACAACCATAGTAAATTAAATTTAAAACATAAATTATACGAACGATACTAGTTTCTTTGTTGAAAGTGTTTAGTGTAATGTTTGACTTATGCGTAGCATATTAATTTTTAGTTCACACTTTTATTTAGTATGCAATCTGCTTTTTGTTTACTTCTCCAGTCTTTTTGTGTAAGGTGTTAGGCTTTATAATTATTCACAATACTAACAACTAACACCACGCTAAATGATGACTGTGACAAGCTGGATATTACTTAGTAGCTGGTTTGAGTGTTTCTCTTTCAGTTCAAAGTAATATTCGTCACAAAATACTTGCCCTTAGGCAGTTTTGATAGCGTTAGAAAAATAAAATAAAAAATAAAATAAATTAATGTTCTATATATTTCGATCCTATTGTATCGACCCCACTGTCCATTAGATAGTTGTGTGTATGTTGATGTTTACTTTCAGCCAAAGGAACGAAGCAAATCCACTCCTGAACGCATACAACACAGCCGGCTGTCCGCCATCCAATTGAGAGAGTTTGAAATTCCGATCGACGTTGTGTGTGCATTTGAGTTGATTTTTATGAAGCTTCTCCAGCTTCAGAGTCAAAAAAAAAAAAGCAAAGCATCACTCTCGTATCTGTCCGTATGCCATCGAACTATACTGTAATCTGCAAATTGAGAGTGTTGTGTTGTGTTCTCTCTAAGACGAAGGTGGCAGAAGGCAAACACTCGCGTTCACTTATGCCTTTGTGTAGATACAGTGTATAGTGTAGATACTCCTCATCATGCTGCCTATATACCGGGCGTGTGTGGTGTCTCTTTAGCGAGAAGGCACAGCCGCCTCGCGTTTGTACGCTGAGGTCTATCGAAGAGTATAGTTCGTTTCGCTGGCTGTGTTTATAATTTTTTTTTTTTCCTATTTGTGCCATCATCATCACATCGACGATAAGGCATGTGTGCACTATAAACTTGATATTTTGCTCTTTTTTTCCACCAACTCTCGGTGTATATAGTTTGAAATGATTTTCCTTCTAAACTACTCGCGTTTTAGCTTTTGGCGCTTAGTTTCACAGTATTCCTTAGTCTGCCTTTCAGTGTGCTCTTCGGTTCCATGAAAGCGTCGTTTTTTTTTGTGGGTTTCTATCTGTTTTATTTGGAATTCTTTTCGCGTTGTGCGCTCCTTTAATTGATTGTTGTGCTTAATCTTCTTGCGGCTTAAATTTTGACTTCGTTTTGGTGTTATAGATACTTTTTTTTGTTTTGCGTATGTATCTTTCTAGATTTTGCGTGATCGCATAGTTCGCACGATCGATTGTCTCTGTGAATGTGTGACTCTGACTCTGGGGTGTTTTCAATTAGAAACTAAAGCGGGCAGGGTCGACGCGGTGCGGTGGTAGCAATTGAAAAATTGTTTTCCTAATAAAAAGTGTGCTACTTGAGAACGTAACTTATGATAGATACGTTCAATTTTATAATTATAAAAATGACGTAAACCTTTAATGCGGTATATATTGGTTCAAAAATAGGTATCTCGTTCATAATTTTCTATTCTGAAAAAAAAAAAGAAAAACAAATCAAATCTAGTGTTTGTCAGTCGGTTTTGACTATCTGTATCTATTGGGTTGAATCGGGATCAATTTTTGGATACTTTTTGCCAGAAATATACGTTTCCTCCGCTGGAACAAGTTCTTTCTAATTTTTTTCCCCTGAAGATCGTTGTTTTTTTCTCGACGGTTTATTTGCGGAATATATAAAAAAAAAGAAGAAGCAAAGTATCTATAGCTGTTTTCTCTGTATTTAGTTTAATTTGTTTGTATCTTTTGCTTGCCATATTTCTAAGAATCCACAAGAGAAACGAAAAATAACTCGATCGTTAGTTTTAAATGTTCAAGGTTCGTTTTTTTTTTTGTTTTGCAGAGGAAGAGGAAGAATACTAATGAGTGTATAGTGTAGATGGGAACGGAATAATAATAAAAAAAAAGCTAATAATTCAATACCCCCAAAAAAGTAGGAAAGTGTACAAGTGAGCAGAGAGTTTGATATGTAAAAAGTGAATAATATACGAAAATCCGTTGGCGTCGTCGTTGCTGTTGTGCGAAAATAAAAGGAAGAATAATGCCTTCTTTTGAATGTGTTTATCTAATCAAATTGATTAAATAAAAAAATTTTGTTCGGCTGATGTGTTAGTGCTAGCGCCATTTGGGGGCAATCTAAGTCAAGGCAAAGGAAAAAAGTGAATTTTTTGGATATATACTACATACGATTGGAATTTTGTGGATACACATACATAGCTGGCGATAAAGAAGATGATAAGAGTCAATTCACAATCATTCAGCTTGTCTAGCACATTGAAAAAGGTAATTGCCATTGAAAACATCATCAGCTCTACAATACTCATTTCGAAGCACCTCTCTCTACATGTTTATCTTATGTAGTTTTTTTTTTTTTTTGGTTAATAAAGCCTTTTCACTTTTCATTAGCGTCTGCTTGTGAAGTGTAGTAACTACACAGCTATTATGTTGTACAATTGCTTGTGTACCTTAACAATGTGTAATTTTGAATTTATCACTGGGAGTGATTTGACCTTTGGGGAATATCTTCTTTAATTGTACAAAATTGACAAGACTGCATAATGTTAGTGCTTACTATGTGTCTAGACTGGGGTACTGGATATAATTTTATTTGTTAATATTTTTCACTTAATCGGCTAAAACGAAAGCGGAGTCGTTTACACTTATTTGTGTCATATACGAGTATATCTGTTGAAAGAGTCCAAATTTCGTACGATAACTGCTAGCTGCTATTGCGTATTTATTGATTTTGTTTTTATTTTCTTAAAGGTGAGACATTCCTTTTAATAATCTCTTGACTTATTGATTTATGAGCAAGCTGTGACAAGCGTTTTCGAAATTCGCAGTACACGTTCATAATTTGTTAATATAAGAACGTGAGCGATAGAACTTTCGATAGAGATAGCTATTATTTGACAGATGGCAAATGACATCTATTTTGACAATTGTGCTTAGTAAGGTTCGACAAATTAACGTGCAAAGATTTATACTGCAACAAGGTTTGCAAATTGTGAAGATTTAGTTCCTGTTTGGCAAAGCAAAAGAGCACTTCATGAATTTTATGGTATACATAATCGCTCACCTGAGCAATTTATTCGTCGAATTAATGATAAACCGAATCAAGGGTAAATTTGCTGACATAAGCCTGATATTTGCTCATGTCCCCATGCAACAAAAGGACCCTGCCACCAAGGATTGTTTCTACACACTCTTCGACAAAGCATAGGAGCAATGCCCTAAATACGTATTTTGCGATTTCAACGCCAAAATAGGAAAGGAGGACATCTTTGGTAGGGCCGTAAGTAAACAAAGGCTACACGACACTACGTCTGACAATGGACAAAAGCTAATTGATTTAGCTGTGGAGCGAAATGTCACGATGGCAAGCACATGGTTTCCTCATCTCAATATTCACAAGCAGACATGGGGGTCCAATAATCATGTAACGATCAATTAAATTGATTATATTGCGATCGACGCAAGACATGCCTCCAGTATTTTGGATGTCTGGACCTTCCGAACTGCCAGCATAGATACCGATAATTAACTTATTGTAGTTAAGGTACGAATGCGGATATCCCAAATTGAGCAATAAAGAAGAATTACTGCGAGAGAAAATTTAATGTCGAACACCTACAATCGCAAGAGGCCGCCAGAGTCTTCGCTGAACGCGTATCCCGAAATCTCTCATCATCACTCCTATGCCGCCAACATCAAGTGTCGAAGACCAGTGGCAACGCTGCCAACATGACATCAGAAACGCCTCAACTGATGTGCTGGGTTTCGCCCGACCTACACCGCAAAACCCCTGGTTTGACGAAGAATGATGGCGAAAACGACGGAAGACGAGCAAAAGAGACGGAAAGAACATCGGCTTCTCCAAAAGAAAAAGAAAGAGCATGAGAAGCGCGTGATCGAGAATACTGAGAGCTTATACTCCAGGAACAATGTACGGAAATTTTACCAAAAGGTCAAAAAAACGTGTCAGAGAAGCAAAACCCGTACAGAAATCTGTAGAGATAAAAATGGAAGATTCGTAGTAGAATCACAGTATGTGCTGAGAATATAGAAAACGTACTTGTGCAGAGTGTATAACGCCGACGAAGACCAACATCCTGCTGTCGACAGAATGAACAATTCAATATAGACGATGATAGCCAAAATTTCCGTCCACCGAAGTGAAGTGAGGATAGCAATGTTCAAGCAGAAATCCAACTGGACCTGACGGCAGCTGGTGATGAAAAGAGAGCATACACCAATTCATCTCTAAGATTTGGTCAGACAGTGTATATCTGACGAATTGAATCTCAGCATCGTTTGCACGATACACAAGAAAGGAAACCCTCTCAACTGTGCCAATTATTGAGACATCAGTCTCCTCAAAATTGCATACAAGATCCTTTCTGCGATATTATGTGAGCTTCTGAAATCTGTCATCACAGCCAGAGTATCCCCTATCAGTGCGGTTCCAGGCCAGATAAGTACACTATCGATCATATCTTCACACTTCGGCAGATCCTGGAGAAAACTCAAGAAGTCCAAATTAATACTCATTATCTCTTTATCAATTTGAAGGCTGCCTATGACAGCATCTATACAGAAGATCTATATAGAATCATCAACACGGCTAATTTGAGATGGTCCAACTTAGATGGTCATATGGTGTTCAAGGCCTTGTAGCCTGTGTTAGACCGCAGGAGATCTGGGGAGATTATAAAGCTAAGAACAGCGAGAAGAATACTCTCTGACCATTGTCTTCTAAGAAAGCATGCTATGAGACTTGGGTTATCAAATACGGATGTTTGTAGGTATTGCAATGATCTACGTGTCTCAGAGGATATAACACAACACATAATACTCTGTGAATGCCAAGGCATTGCCAGAACAAGGCTTAATTTACTTGGAAGATACTTCTTCGATAACCTAGAAGAGGTAAGGTCCGGAAACCACAATAATGATATCCACAAATTCTGTAGGGAAATTAAGTGTATGGGCATAATTGGTTTAGGTCTTTCTGTTGTGAAGGTTCCCTAGGGATTGCGATGGGCCCACCTTGGTGTCTGGTATTTTATGATAACCTCATAACTCTACGCAACCTAACCTGCCTCTAATAACAAATTCGCACTCGAATAGACGCTGTCCTTGTTGTCATGAGGCGCTCGTTCACATGCCGAAAACTCAAGATTTCTTGCCTTAGTCTGCCTCTAATAACAAATTCGCACCCGAATAGACGCTGTCGTTGTTGTCTGTAACAATCGCCATAGTACTCGTAGATGTCGCAGTTTTTCATCTTCCTTTTGCCCGGCCCTTCCCATCGCACTTCTTGGAATGCGGTAATGTCTGTTTTGCAGCAGTCTAGGGCCTCCGTAAGTTGTTCGGCTACACGTGGGTTGTAGAGAGACCTATTATGTGCAGACATGGAGATCATTGCCCTTTTTACGTTTGTAAAGGCTGCTGGTTGGAAGTTAACCCGACTGCACTACCCCTAACCCGGAGGGCCAGTTCCTTTTGTAATACCCTAGGACGTGGGGCCTGGTACACCGGAGTCAATAGTCCATCGGAGTCCGTTGGCCTACTAAGGGGTTCTTCCGCCACCACCTCTATTCCAAGGTCCTGACTAACATTAGAAATTCCTTACCGACCTATGATCCGAATATTTCGGACCAGCTCGTGCAAGTTGTTCGCTAAGCTCAACCTAACTGGAGCTGTAGACGCCACTGTTGACCCCATCTAGCGAATTCGTCCGCTGCCGTCTGGCACAAGAACAAGTGCTCTAGTGAGAAAGCACTCTTCCCCTCTCTCATCCGCTGCCGTCGAAAAAAAAATTCCTGTCTCATCTGCGTTATATATTTGGCAATCAGAAAGATTTTGCTCCTGAACAAATATTTTAAAATCACTTTTAAATAATTCTGCATTTTCAGTGTCAGCACTTAGGGCTTCTCCAACCACTTTTCTATTTAAAATACCATGTCTGTTTCTAAATCGTGATAACCAACCACCGCTGGCAGCAGTTTGAATTTCAATTCTACGAACAATACCAAGTGTAAACGGCACTGTCAATTTTTTTAAAGTTTGGCTCTCTCAGTCTAATTATATTTTTATTCGATTTTGTTTCAGATTTAACAAAGCTTTTTAATTTGTCTTTATTTTTCTTTATGTCGTAAAATGTAGATTTAGTTATGTTAAACTTTTATAAAATTTTCTTGTAATTCATTCCACTCTTTACACAGTCAAGAACTTCTAATTTTTGTTTTAAGTTTCAACCTCTACTTGTTGATTGTTTAACTGACATTTTCACCTGAATTATAATTAATTTTTATTTATGTAGAAATTTTTTTTTTTTTTTTTTTTTTTTTTTTATTATTATTATTATTATTTATTTATTGATTAACTCCATTTTCATTTCATACTAGCAATTATTCTTAATTCTAAGTAATATTGTACATAAGTATTTAAGCAATTACATTAAAAGAAAAAAATAGCAAAAAGTGGGTATATAATCACGTAAGATTGGAAAATGGTACAATGACGCCTTGTGGTCGGAAAGATTGACCAGTATCAAGCGTTCATTATATTCACTGATAGCTAAGATAAAATACTGTAAGAGCCGAAAGAGATAAGTAAAACAGCAAGAGAATAAAAGCGCGTGTAAAATATTTAACATGAGTGTAATAGATTTATGTATGTGTTCGTGAAATTTGCATGTGCAGTGATAGATGATAATAATTATGGATACAATAAAAATTAGCAAAATTGAGCAAAATGGCAAAACGAAAACATAACAAAACGTATGAGGAAATGTGGGGTACAGTGTCAGCTATATTAGTACTTGAAGAAGTGATTCCACCTCTGATCTGGAGAGTAGCCATATCCTTAGGTCTCTGAGAAATTTATTTGTCTGCGATAGTATATCACGTAGTGCAAGAGGCAGCTTATTGAAAATAAAAGGGGCAATCGAATTGAGAAATCGTCTACTGTGCTCTGTTCTAACAGATGGAACTACCACATTGCTTATATTCCGTAACGAATATATTTCAACCCTTCTGAAATGAAGGTTTCCACTTCTGATAAAGAAAACTTTAAGGGTTTTATATACATACAAATATCTGAAAGGCAGTATTTTCTTCGATTGGAATAGAGGCAATGAGGCTTCACATCTTTGCTTATTTAATATCAGTCGAACTATTTTCTTTTGCGCTGTTATAATGGGTTGCAAGTTACTTACATAGGTACTACCCCAACACGCAACACCATACTCCAGTCGTGACTGAATTAACGCGTAATATATTGTCAATAAGAGCTTTTGAGGGACTAGCTTACGCATGTAGTATATTCTATTTATAGCAATGTACAACACTCTTTTTAAGGACCTAATATGCGTTTTCCAATTTAAGTTATTATCAATTACAACTCCCAGATATTTAAATTCATCGACGAATTCTAGTTCAAAGCAGCTTTCTGGATATAGGCAGGCATTGCCACAAGAGACATGATGCCACCATATGCCTTTAATTTTATGCGAGTTAGTTAGGGAGAAACACAAGCCCTTGGATTTTTTACTTAAGACCATTTGATGATAATTGAACCAAATGTTGAGCAAATAAATATCCTCTTTCATTCGTTGTTCTATCGTTTCATATGACTCAGCGGCGTATGACAGAGCAAGATCGTCAGCATAAGCGACTAATTTTCCGTTGAGGGGTAACTTCGATAAAGAGTTAACATACATAAGGAATAAAATTGGCCCGAGAACCGAACCCTGGGGAACCCCAATATTTGGACTTAATGTTTCCTTACTAAGGACCCCATTCACTCTGACGTATTGTTTACGGTTAGACAAGTAAGACTCAAACCATTGAAAAATACCACCTCTAAAACCCGCCGCATTCAGTTTTCGAAGCAAGATTTCGTGATTAACTAGATCAAAGGCTTTGGTTAAATCAAGGAACAGGCCTACTGATTTTAAACGTTTATCAAGTGCGGTATATATGTTGCTCAAAAAAACTGCTATTGCATCTTCGGTACATCTACCCTTCCTAAAGCCAAATTGAAAATCGTTAAAGTAATTCGTTTTTCCTAAAAATCTTAGCATTTTGTTCACTATAATTTTTTCAAATATTTTTGCGAAGACAGGCAACAGAGAAATAGGCCTATAATTGTTTGGATCACTGGGATCGCCCTTTTTAAATATAGGAATTATTATAGATGTTTTAAGTATCTCCGGAAATTTACTACACTGAAAACTTTTATTAATAAGATACTTCAAGGGACTTACGATTGAGTTTGCAATTCTTTTTATAACGAAGCTATTTAAACCATCAATGCCACATGAACTCTTTGATTTGAGTCTGCTTATAACAGTAAGGAGTTCATAAGAGCTTACTGGGCTATAAAAGAAGGAAGCAGAAGATGGAGTAACTATAAATAAGTTATTATTCGCTTCATTTGAAAAAACACATACTGCAGGCTTTGACTTTTCTGCGATTTCTTTGAAAAACGAATTTAGGCCGTCACTTATTTCTTCAACATTTGTTATTATAGTGTCCCTATTTGCATTTGCTTCATATTTTTATCTTTATTTTCCTTGCCCAATATGCTATTAACTGTACGCCACTGTTCCCTAGCATTGAAACGATTTTCAAGAAACTTATTTTGGTAGTACAATATTTTTTGACTGTCAACTAAAGTACGAACATTTGTTTTTAGTACCCGATATTGCTCTTTGATAACAGTGTCGGCGAGTCTGCTTTTGTTTTTTGAGAAAAATTTGTTCTTTTCCTTAATTTTAGCACATATTTCATCTGTTATCCAAGGTTTTAGTTTTTTTGTTTTAGCCTTTAATTTGCTAGTCTTACTTGCATCTATATAATATTTCAATGTGCTTAGAAAAGCAGAAAAGGCATTTGAAGGACAATCACAATTATAAATTGTCGACCATTTTTCCTGGCTTAAGTACTGATTTAATTTATTATAATTTACTTTAGCAAAGTACTCTTTATCAGAACTTATGTATGGTCTACAAGTATTTCCGTTTAACAAACCTTTGAAGGACAAACCAGTGGAAAAGTGGTCGGTTATATCTAGCTCCAAAACGAAAGGGGCGGCATTTAATTCATTTTTGCATCTTAGAAATGGGTGGTCAATACATGTTTTGGACTGTTCCCCTATTCTAGTGGGCACATTGATAAGGGATTGAAATCCCATTGTCGATAATAATAACATGTAATCATCGCTTTCTTTTGGTTGGCCTAGTATGTCAATATTTATGTCACCTAACAAGCATACATTTTTGCAATTGAGAGAGCACAGAAGTCTATTAAGATCGCTAATAAATACTTCACTTTCAACAAACTGAAGACGATAAATGCACACAAAAGAAAGAAAAATATTTCCCAATTTTAATTGAATAACTATACAATCAGCACTTTCCAGGTCTGGGATAGATACCACCACTTCATAGCAGTTTTTAACAAATACAGCTGTGCCACCCGCACCATAGTTTTCGTTACATTTCGCGTAAAGTTTATAGCCCGGTATAGAAAAAAGACTAAGCTCATGATTATACACCCATGTTTCAATTAATACTATTATTTCGGGCATAATTTTAAAACAATTTTGCATATAAGAACATAATGTATCAAAATTCTTCCTCATACTTCTAATATTTTGATGCATAACCGTAAAATCTAATGAAGTATTAGCTAAGTTAGTACCAACAAATATTTCATTTCCATCATTCATAATATTGAGATCAAATAAATCATTTAAATTTTCTATCATTTTAGTTTAAGAAAAAAAGGGAAATTTAAAAATTAACGAAAATTAATTACGTATTTACAATTTTTTAAGATCATCCACACATTTGATATATTTGACCTCAGTTCCGCTCGCACGCCGCATCAGTATTCTTCCATTTCGCACCCACAGAAACTCATATCCACATTGCTTCTTCGCTATTTTAGCTTCTTTTAGGAGAAACTTTGTCTCACCCGACAGCCAGTCTTTGATGTATATGTCGCCTCTCAGAGATGTATCAATTACGCTAGCTTTAATTGTTTTTTTCCTTGCATAGCTCGCGCGCAAAATATTTTCTTTTGTACATCTTCTACCAGTTGTTTTTGATTTCCTCCTATAGCAAAGGTCAATGTCTTCGCAAGAAATCTCAACACCAAGCCCAGTGTTACAAATTTTTACAATGGTATCATGTAGGCTCTCGCTTTCAACGACTGGAACATTATGCAGTTCTAAGTCGTTAGCATGAATCAATTTTTCAGCGTTGCTTAGGCGTTCGCTCGTAGCATCCAACTGCATTTTGAGTTTTTCGTTTTCTTCTTTGAATTCATTCATGATTTGCGTTGTTTGCTCCAGAACTAGTAGGCGACTGTTCATAACATCAAGAGTAGCTACCGTTGAGGAGAGCGATGCTTTCAGTTGCATTATTTGTTGGTAGATTTCTTTTAGCGTTATCTTGCTGGAATCATCGTCTTCGGTCACTGAACTTATAGACAATCTATATGTATCAACTTTGTGCTTAAGGACTACGATTTACATTTATCGCCAACTTAAACTGTACTGGTGTTTTCCCAAACAGCATCTAAATGTGGATTACCGGGATTCCCCCAATACAATTTTTGTTTATGGTTTTTCACGACTTCTAAAGGTGAATTGCTGGGACTCCCCCAATAGACATTTTGACGATTTGTTCCGACTCCTACATATTTGAAATCTATTTGCTACCTATACGTGTTCAATCATTGCGTTATTTAATTTCTGCTAATTTTATTTAATTTTTACATAAAAATATTTAAAACCGACTCATTTATTCGGAAAAATCTCTTTTATTCGGAACATTTTTTTTTTTCGAATAAACGAGTTTTCCGAATTAAAGGGCTTTTTTGTTATTTTTTGTCTTTGCTTTTGATTGACAGTATTTTATTCCCGATAACCGATCTCATAGACAAATCATCATCAACAGAGCGAACAATTTTTCCAGCCATATGACCAAGCTACTGCCAGTGTTATGCCTTCGCAATACTGTTCACACAAGCTTTCGCAATTGATCGGACTGACTTTATATATTTCATGAGAAATAATATAAATAAATGCTTGCTGACATCAGGATTTGAACCATGAACCATTAGCGTGGGAATTGACGACGTTACCACTACACCATTGCCACCCCCATATATTTTTTTTTATTGAGCAATTTTTAGCATGTAAGGATTGAGTACAATTTTGGGCATATGGTCATCCTATCCTATTAGTCCAATTTTAGACCACTTTTTCATGTAAATCGGCCTGCAAATTGTAAATAGCAATCACAATATTGGCTTCCAAGTAGTCAATAGTTGCTGGTTTATCTGCATAAACCAGTGCCTTCAAGCGGCCTCAAAAAAATAGTCAAAACGTATGATGTTGGAGACCAACTGGCAGGTCCATTTTGAGGAATCACCTTCTCGGCATAGTCTCATTGCATGCTTTCTTAAAAAGCGGTGAACAGAGATGATTTCTATCGCTGTTCTTAATTGTGCTCTTCCTAGTTTAAGAATCTTCCCAGTTTCCCGATACCTTACCTTTGGCCAGAGGCCTTAGATACTCCACGCTCTCCTAATTCAGTCCAACTTAGCCACCAGCCAGTCTTAAAATTTTGTTTAAAACAATTTGCTTTGTTATACTCGAGAAGGGTTTTATGTCACCTTCACCGCAGTGCCTAAGTACCCAACTTTATATGAGAGAGTTCTGCATACTTCTACTTCCTTTTATCAGCGAGGTTATGATCCGAAAACAAGGGATCATAACCCTCCCACTTCACCGCATTTCTACTAATCCGCCTGTGGGGTTCGCCTATTTGACCTCAGAAAATATCGACAGGCCTGCCGATTTTGGATCACTCGGTTACTGAGGCCAATGAAATGCCGATGTTGTCGCATTTGTCTGATCCAGGCGTTTATAGGCCTGCCTTGCCTATATCGCGATGTCTTTGGAACGTGCATTGATATTGCATTTTTAACTGGGTTCAAATGATCTCTTCTTTGAACGTGGCAATAGCAGCTGAGCCGGTCGTGCTCTATTTTTTGTACGATGGTTTCCTTGATGTGAAAGCTTCCACGGATCTTCGAACTTCTTATTCGATCAATCTTTGTCACTCCTGCTGTCATGTGAAGCATCTTCATCTCAGCTGCCGTTAATTTACTCTCATACGTTTTGTTCATCGTCCAACATTGTGAAGCGTGAAAGCGCTGGACGCACAACTGCAGTGTAGAGCCTTCCTTTCAACTAAGGTGGCATTTTTCTGTCACAGAAGATAGCGGAATTTTCTCACCATCATCCACCCTACGCTTACACGATGATTGATGTCGTCATCACAAGTTGCTTTGCTATTGATCATAGATCCCAGATATTTAAACTTTTCGCACTTGGGAAGCACTGTTCCATTCAAATAAATGTCTGGAATAGGCCTGAGTGGATCAGAGAATGGGCAGCACAAGTACTCTGTCTTTTTTGAACTAATGCGATACCCATTTCCCTCCAGAGCGTCCACCCACACATCAAGTGCTTGTTGCAGGGATGTAGAACCCTCACTTATGATGGCTCCATCGTCAGCAAAGAATAACTGATGTACCTTGGGGTCCATCACTTTACCTTCAAGCAGATAGTCAAGAACTGCAATAAAGAGCAAAGGACGCTTCGCTGGTGCACCCCGACTTTGATTGGGAACTCTTCGGTTACTCCAGCGGGGCATCTTACTCTTGTCTTTGCTCCTTCGTACATGTGACATGTACATGTCGTGTCCTCGATGTCTTAGCGCCACCCATATCAGATCTCGTGGTTGTCTGTCGAATGCCTTTTCAAAGTCAACCAATACAATATGCAAATCCCTTAAGGAATCACGATGTTTTTTTCATTATGATTCTTATACTTTGGATTGCATCTGTGGTTGATTTACCCGAAACAAACCCGCACTGATCATCAGATAGCCGTATTATTTACCGCTGAACGATCTTCATGATGTGTGACATCAGGTTGATCGAACGGTAGTTATCACAGTTTTGCGTATCACCCTTCGCTTTGTATGCAGGGAGAAGGTAACTTTCCCTCCATTGATTCGGCATTGGATCACCTCTCACAAATTTGGAGATGAGAATTCTGAGCCATCTGAACCCGACGTCTCCTATCTTTTTCCAGAACCCAGGGGACATCTCGTCTGGCCCAACGGGTTTTCGTTTTTTGGAGTATTTGACCGCCTCACTAACTTCTTCGACTGTAATGTCGGGTATCTCTTCACAGTTAGGGGTGGCTCTTGGAAAGTATAGCCGGGGAAAC
Source organism: Brachypalpus laphriformis (assembly GCA_945910035.1). NCBI lineage: Eukaryota > Metazoa > Arthropoda > Insecta > Diptera > Syrphidae > Brachypalpus > Brachypalpus laphriformis. The sequence goes on along the minus strand of OX246753.1, from coordinate 108,767,626 downwards.
TGTTCATTTAGAAGTTCTTCACAATACTGCCGTCACCTCTGCAGAATTTTGTCGTCATCCACAAGAAGGTGGCCATGAGCATTGTAAATGAACTTTGGCGAACGAATCTCCTGGGCATTCCTCCTTCTTTTGGCGGCTATTTTGAAGATGGTTGCACTCCTGTTCATATTGTTTCTTCGCAGCTCCTGGATAGCCTGGTTTGCACCAACAACCGGGGAAGATATTTTCTCCAGCTCCTGATACAGGCCGTCCGTACTCTCTGCTTGAAGCTGGGCGCCCTTCTTCTTCGCTTTTTTCTTGCAGCATCTGTATTCCATTTCGAGGTGAACTTTTTCGTCACTATTATTAGAGGGGCACTTTGACCAAGCTTTGAAAGCCGCTTTCTTCTCATTTATCAACTTCTTAGCCTTATCACTCCACCACCATGTTTCTTTGTTGTGTTGATGGTGCCCGTTTGAAGCTCCTAGCAGTGATTTGGCCTTCTTTATGCAAGTTCGCTGTAGGGAATCCCACATATTTTGTGCTCTGCACTCTTCATCCTTAGTTCCGTTGATGGTATGAGAGAAGTAATTTTTCATTACGAAAACAAAAGCCTTGCCTTTTTCTTTGTCCAGATTGTACCACTTGATTTTCTCAGAGACCCTTGTTTGTTTGCTTTTCTTGGATGTTTTCATAAACATTTCTGTTAGCAGGAGACGGTGTTGCCGAGCGATTGCTTCTCCCAGGATCACTTTGCAATCTTTTACCCGAGGCTTCATGAAACTGCCTACTAAGTGGTAGTCAATTTGAGTTTCATCTCCGTCACTGCTGTGAGTGATCAAGTGTCGGCTTTGTTTGATGAACATGGTATTTAACACGATAAGACCATGTGATTTGCACATGCTTAGGATGTCATCACCAGGAAGGTTCCTGGTGCCATATCCTAGCCCTTAATGGCAGTCTTCATAGTCTTCGTTTGACTTTCCGACATGTCCATTCAAATCTCCTCCAACAAACAGAAACTCTTCCTGAGAGAGAAACTCTTCTTACGAGAGGGTTCTGCATACATATTGCCCTAAGCATGCATCAATTTCTGACTACTTCAGATTTGATGATAGATGATTCTAGCGCCGTAAGCGCAACCTGACTTAATGGAGATTGCGATATTCTTGTTTCATTTCAAGTAACTCCGCAGTTTTAAGCACAGCCAGCACCTCAGCCTAGACCATACTGCAAAATGGTGAAAAGAACAGTTTTCATTATATCACTTAATGTGTCTAGAAATGTTTCCTGTACTATAACAACGATTTTTTTCCACTGAATATGTCATCGATAGCCAACACCCGAAGTAGTAGGAATACGACACCTCCCTGGGGTTCATGAGGAATAAGCAGGCCACTGAAAATGTTAACGATGATGATGATGAGTGTAATAAGTGCAGGGTTGTATAATAAGCTTGCATAGCTCTGAATATGTCCCTACTCAGAGAAAGTGTACGAAAATCTACAATAAGCTACAACAGGTTCTGCAAAATTAGCATAAAAACATGTCTTAATTGGACTACTCGTATCTAACTAAATTTTGACGTTCACTGCATGTTGAAGCTCTGATGGAAGAATATTTCTTACTCTCTTGCTTCTGCCATTGTGTGGAATTATATTTTCTAATTAACTCATCAACCAGATTTTAGTCAATTGGAATACAACTGCAGAGCCGGTTAAGTTCTGACGTCTGCAACTGTCTTGTATTAACCACGATAGTGTCAACATAACTCAGCCAATGGCTCAAACCGAACCACCTTAAAAAAAAAAAAAAAAACTAAAAATAACTACAAACAATACGTTTAATTAAATTAGCAGATAATTAATACTATTTCCTGTTTAAATAACTCACAATAAAATAACATTTAAACCACTTGTCGTTAATACTTCAATAATTATCGTAACGAATTACAACTGAATAGAAACGTTCGAGCAAATCTGATATTTCCGATGCGGTCTACCCCAGAATCACCTAAGATCAACACTACTCGCTTCCTGTACATACAATACCGCGTGTTATCTCTACAATTCCAATTGTTAAGATCATTCGAATGACACAAACAAAGTATTATAAGCTCAGGTTTTCAAGGCTGACAGGCGAGACCTCACAGAAACAATCAAAAAAAAAAAAAAAAAACCGGTGGCATGGCGTCATCATTCAAATCAACACGAACCTAAAGTGGACATTTTTTTCTCTGGTCTGTTCTGTCTCTTGCTTTTGATTTTATTTGAAAATTTTATTAGCATGCTAACGATGAAAGAAATATATTTGTTTTAAAATGTATTAGTTGGATGTGTTTAAGAAATAAAAATAATAATAAATTGGTTTTGAAAGGAGAATGGGTTGTACATAGCTATACAAATTTGAGTACATAAGTACAAGTATCTCAAAGTTGGTTGCGTGAATGAAAATATCAGGCACTGTTCGCTTTAATCGACGAAGATGGGCAGATAGAAGGGGACGTAATGGAGCGTCTGTTATAATTTGAAAATAAAGCGTTTGAGCCGAGTGCCTTATGCTTCTGCGTCGAGATTTTATTGTACAGGGAAAACTGTGTTTTATTTAAATTTCCCGCCATTTACCTGTTTCAGATGGAGATGTCACATTTGACAGCTGTCGAGTGAAATACGATGGGACTCTGTAATCATCATCGGTAGTAGAAACTACTATAATAGATTGACATGGTCCTCAAGAAAGGAGGGCATCTGAACAGCTCCAACTAAAGAGGTATAAGTCTTCTCAACAGCGCATATAAGATCCTCTATGCCGTATTATGCGAACTCCTAAAACCGATCGTCAAGAACGTGATGGGTCATTATCAGTACGGTTTCAGACCGGAAAATTCTACCATTGACAAAATATTGACGCTACGGTAGATCTTGGAAAAAACCCATGAATATCAAATCGGTAAGCATCACCTCTTCATCGATTTCAAAGTTACTATGATAGAGTGTATAAAGGCGAGTTATACAGAGCCATGTCTAGTCTCGGCATCCCTGCCAAGCTTGTCCGTTTGTGCGGGATGACGACGGAGAACACACGCTGCTCCATCAAAGTCGGAAAGAATACGACCGAAATGTTCGATGTCAGGAAGGGTCTTCGACAAGGTGACGAGCTATCATGTGGTCTCATTAACATAATACTTGAAAGAATTGTACGGAACTCACAAGCCAAAACCGGAGGTACAATCTTTTACAAGTCTGTACAACAACTCGCTTACGCCAAGACATTGACATAATCACTAGAACTCAGCGGGCTGTAAGTGGGGCGTTTGCGAGTAGTGAGATCGAGGCAGCAAAGATGGGTTTAGCAGTCAACATCGGCGTATTGGACATAATGCCACCATAGACAGTGGGGAGATCAAACGAAGAATTACTATTGCCAATCGGTGTTTTTATGGGCTAAGAAGGCGATTGAATAACAAAGCCCTATCTCGAACTTCTAAGGTAACTCCATATAAGACACTAATCATCTCAGTCCTGCTGTATGGCGCAGAGGCATGGACTTTGTTAAAATCGGATGAGGATACCCTTGCTTACTTTGAGAGAAAAGTTCTTCGAGTGATCGTTGGTCCTATCCGCATAGACGGAGAGTGGAGAAGAAGGTACAATGCCGAACTATCCGGCCTATACAAGGTCTTAGCCAGAAGAGTTCACATACATCGACTGAGATGGCGGATGGAGCCCAACGTTCCAGCCCGGAAAATCTTCGAATCCACCCGGGATGAACGGCGCAATAGAGGACGACATCGCCATACGTTGCGCAAACAACTGGAGGTGGACCACAACCAACTTGACGTGCGTAACTGGAGGCAACTAGTTCGTAACTGTGCTGGCTGGATAGGTCTGTTGGTTGAGATCCATGTCCATCCCAGACTGTAACACAACCTAAGTAAGTAAGTAAGTAATTCTCCATAGAAGTTCAAAAAAACTATAGAAGCACATTTGTTAAATCGAAAATACTAAAGACTATCTAATAGAGCGAAAAGTTCCTTAATAATTGGCGAACGTACGAGGGCAAGGTGAAAAGTTCTCGGCCTGACAATGAAAGACTGCGATTTTCAGTTAAAAAATGATTTTATTTTTCTACATAGTCTCCCTTGACTTCAACACACTTAGTCCAGCGTTTCTCAACCTCAGTATTCCTTCTCGGAAGTGAGAGTCTGGAAGGCTGTGAAAATATTCATCTACGGCCCTCTCAAGTTCTGCATTGGATGCGAAGCGCTTCCCAGAAACAAATTTCTTCAAGTTTGGGAACAGATGGAAGTCTGAGGGTGCCAAATCAGGTGAATAGGGGGGATGGCCGAGCAAATCGTACCCCATATCCCGCAGTTTTCCCATCGCCAGCGCACACTTGTGTACAGGTGCATTGTCCTGGTGAAAGATGATTTTTTTCTTCTTCAAGCGAATTTTGGCATCCAGCTGGTCAAGAAGGTTGGAGTAATATTCGCCTGTAATTGTTATGCTTTTCTCAGGGTAATCAATTAACAGGATCCCTTTCGCATCCCAAAATACACTGGCCATGGACCTTTCCGGCAGATGCGATCGACTTCGCTTTCTTTGGCGCTGTACCACCGGCTTCCACCTACTGTTTCGACTGCTGTCTCGTTTCTGGCTTGTAGTAGTGGACCCATGTCTCATCCATGGTGACAAATCACCGCACAAAATCGGTCGGATCCCTACTGAATCGGTCCAAAGATTGCCGCGAAAATCGTTCGCGCATTTGCCTTTGATCGGCATTCAGCAAATGCGGTACCCATCTTGCGCAGAGCTTTCGCATCCCTAAGTTTTTGTGCAAGATGTTTCGCACCCTCTCTTCCGATATACACACAGCCTCAGCTATCTCACTCACCTTCACTCGCCTATCGTCCAACACGATATCATGCACTTTTTCGATGGTATTCGGCGAATCCGAAATTTACCTTCCGATTTTATAATTTTGTAGTATATACCACTGGGTGGTACCCCGAAACAGGGTTCAGGGACGATGAGTAGGCGCTCAGCGCCTATCTTCGCCAGACAGTCTACTCGTTCGTTCCCCTCAAAATCTTCGTCTCCAGGAATCCATGCTATGGTAACCTGATTTGTAGATGCGAGGCTATCAAGGAGGTCGAGACAGTCCCACAAGAGCTTTGACCCTACAGTATAGGAATTAAAGGCCCTTAGTGCTGCCTTACTGTCTGAATAGATGTAGATGCGGGTTCTGGAAGTGATTCTGCACAGGCATCCGCGAATGCATAGTTCTATCGCACGGACATCTATTTGGAAGATTACCAAGCGCTGACGCACGCTGAAAGTTGGTACTACAAACCCCCGCTCCTGTACTGCTATTTTCCAATTTGGAGCCATCTGTGTACCACATTTGTGAGTTGGATGATGTGTTGAGACCTTTGTTTCTCAATTCTTGACGGTTGCTAATGGTCACTTCTAATGTCATGGAGAACCGAAATCTCTCTCATATGGAATCTTGAAGATTGGGTTGTTTTGGATATTTTCAAGAATATTCAGATGGCCTGTGAAATCGCCGGGTTTCAGTTCTTGTGTCTGAGGCAGCCTTAAAGCACTTACATGGCTTCTTTCTGCACTGTAAGGTGCAAGGGCGTGAGATTAAGTATTGCACATATTGCTGCCGTCGGGCTCGTTTTCATTGCCGGTGCAGTCGATTTAACTATTCCTTAGCTTTGATCTCCTAATTTAGGCCACCATTGTACCACAATGGGTCAACGCTGACCTGAGTGTGGCAGAGAGCGTCGCTCCCTGCCAGCCCACATACTAGAGAAGGCGTAGGTGATCATTGGTCTGATGACTGTGCTGTACATCCAGTAGATCATCTTGGGCTTCAGACCCCACTTTTTACCGTGGAGGCGTTGGCACATGAACATTGTCCTGGTCGCCTTGTTGATAATATTGTTTAGGTGAGAGCTCCAGTTAAGCTTTTGTCCAGGATCATTCCAAGATATTTTGTCTTTCAGTGAGATTCGCTTCAGTTCGAACTTCCTCTTTTTAGAAAGGGGCACAAGGATAGTTTTTCCAGGGTCCCTAGTTAAGCCCTTGGTTCTATACCATTTTGAGATCATTTGCCTTGATTGAGGGCACCTTGCATCATTTCCGACATGATTTTCTTGAATTTACCCACAACACTGACGACAACATCATCTGCGTATCCTTGTACTCTACCTATAACCAGATTTGGCTAGTAGTTCTAGGGGTTCATCTATAACTAAGGTCCAAAGGAGAGGAGACATTACTCCCCTCTGCGGACAGCTTCTAGTGGCTATAACAGCCTTCAACGATCCTCCGGACTTTAGTTTTACTTTTCTGCTTTGTAGCATGCATAGAATCGAATTTATGATCAGGGGTGTGATACCTTTCCTAGTCATAGCCTTATTAATTGCTTCATAAGAAGTGTTGTCATTGGCTCCCTCTATGTCAATAAAGGCACAAAGAGCTGTTTCTTTTGCAGCCAGGATTTTGCTAATTTGTTTTTTCACAAACGGTGGTAACATAGGATTTTTTCCGGATTTCATCCACTTTTTTGCATTCCTGTTTTAAATTGGCTTCTATTTGTAGGGCCTGGAGGGTTTGCCTTCAAGTGGTCTATGAATAAAATCATTTACTCTTCCATTCTTTTTTTTCCGAGCGTAGGTGAAAATCTTCAACAAGACACTATGAGGATCGACAGCGCGTGCTCATAGTAGTGTGGGATTCTTACCCACTAAAAAACCTTCCTTCAAAACAGACTTGTTTTCATTTTTTACTACAACTAAGTATTCGACTTATCAAGTAGTTTTCATTTCACGTAATAAGGACGTTTTGCAGGGACCTTCCCATTAGAAATTCCTGCCAGCTCAGCAGTTTAGACGCGGTTACTTATCGCGCTAAGTCTAAAGGTTTGGTTCTTTGTAGATGGCGCAGTAAATTTCTTTCTTCCAAAACTTGGAGGACTGTAATATTTACGTGACTTTCTAGTCGACTTCTATGCTTTCTCGCGTAGATTTGAATTTCGTCTTCTATAGTTTTAAAGCCAAGATCTCTGTGGATATCACTATTTCTGATATACCGTGGCGCATTAGCAATACCTCTTAGCACTTTGTTTTCAAAAATTAGTAAAATTGTAATATTAGTTATTTTGGTACAACCCCAGAGTTGTATACAATATGTCCATACGGGCTTTAGCACTTGCTTATATAAAAGCAGTTTGTTCTCTATATTAAGCTTGGAATATTTTCAAAGTAACCAATACATTTCTCTATATTTATTATCTAGTTCTTTGTGTTTTTTTCTTTATGTGCGTTTTCCATTTCAGCTTTGTATCAAGTGTCATTCCAAGATACTTAGCCTCGTTTGCAAACGGAATTTGAACCGAGTTTGAAAAAATCGGCAAATTATTTATTTTCTTATAGGTAAAATTTACATGAACAGATTTGGTCTCGTTAAGTGCGATTCGCCAAACCTTTGTCCATTCATTTACTCTATCCAAAGCTTCTTGCAGTTTTTCTGTAGTATCTTCGACCGTTTTACCTACTGCCAAGATAGCAGTGTCGTCGGCAAATGTAGCTAGCTCAGTGCCTTCTACTTGCGGTATATCACGAGTGTATAATAGATACAAGACTGGACCAAGAACGCTTCCTTGCGGCACCCCAGCCATTATTTCCTTGAAATCTGAATATTCGTTTCCACATTTGACGCGGAATTGTCTATTCGTAAGGTAGTTCTTCAAAATATTATATAGGTGCTCTGGCAGAACTTGTCGTAATTTAAACTTTAAGCCTTCGTGCCAGACCTTGTCAAAGGCTTGAGAGACGTCAAGGAATACGCTTGAACAAATCTTTTTTTCTTCAAGTGATTTTTCGATTACATATGTTATTCGATGTACTTGTTCAACTGTAGAATGCTTACTTCTGAATCCGAATTGATGATCAGGGATGAGATGTCCTTCTTCTATTACCGGCTGTATTCGCCTAACCAATATTCTCTCGAACACTTTGGATATAATTGGAAGAAGCGAAATCGGTCTATAAGACGTTTTTTCATTGGGCGGTTTTCCAGGCTTAAGGACCATTATAACTTCGGCGACTTTCCATTGACTGGGAACATATTCTAGTCTAATAGCGGCGTTTATAATGAACAGAAGCTTAATTAGAGCTTTTCTTGGTAGTGCTTTAAGAACCTCTCCCGTAATTAGATCGTATCCAGGAGCCTTCTTAGGTCTACGTTTCTTTATTTCTTCCTTAAGTTCGGTAAGTGTTGCATTTCTTATTACGCTATTGGCTTTATATGACGTATTTATATTTTGAATAAGAGCTTGTCCATCCAACGGTTTGAAAGTTTCTTCCAGGTGGGTGGCAAAAACTTGCGCTTTCTCTTTATCATGCCTGGCCCATTCGTCTTGATTTTTCCTAATTGGCGCGGCTTGAATTTGAGGTTTTTTAATACCTTTTATAGCCTTCCAAAGGGAATAGTTAGAATCTTTTTCTGCCGTTAAGCTTTCTAGGTAATTTTGTATTTCATTATTCTTAAGGTCTTTAATAGATCTTTTTAGTGAGTTGCACAAACGGTTAAGATGTGATTTATGTTGCGGAGCCCGAGTTTGTTGCCATTTTTTGCGTGCTTTTTTCTTCTCCTTAATCATCTCTTTTATTTCCTGTGGATAAGTTTGAATGTAGCTTGCCGGCGTTTTCTTTGGTTTGGGAGTATTCTTCCACGCGGCATTCTGTAGGATTTCGACAAAGCGATCAACTTCAACTTCAAGTTCATAGGGCGTTTTAAGTGTTACGCTCAACTCAGTAGTTGCTTCAATATCTTTTTTGAAGCTATCCAAATTAGTTCTCCCGCTGGTTAATCTGACCGGTCCTACTTTTTTGATCAGAGCATCGCTTATCGTCATAATGATTGGAGAATGATCAGAAGAGAGATCAAAGGTTTCTTCAACTTGTATACAGTTGCCAGATATTCCTTTAACAACAAAGAAATCGATCAGATCTGGATCTTATTTCTATCAGTCGGCCAATATGTTGGTTTACCCGTCGAGTGAAAATCACAACTGTATTGCATACCCGCATTATAAAGCCTTCTACCTTTCTTAGAGGCGTACCTTGAACCCGAGAAGGGGTGTTTCGCGTTGAAGTCGCCACCAATAATAAAATTTGGTTTGAGGAAGTTGAAGATGTTTGTGAGATCACTTTATTCAAGTTTACATCGCAGTGGACAATATATAGACGAAATGTTGAAGGCAAAATGTATATTTCTAACACGTACCGTGCTTACTTGCATTGCTTCTAATTCAATCTCTACTTCCGCTGAGTGTACGACACATTCTTTTATAAACAAGGATGATCCGCCTCTTGCTCTTTCCGATGGGTGGAAGGCGTGATACACGCTATATCCTCTTATCTTAACGTTCGTTTGTTTTGTCAGATGAGTTTCGCGGACCAACCATATATCAATATCTTTTTCTCGTATAAATATTTCTAACTCGTCGAGTCTTCGTATGAGGCCGTTAGCGTTCCATGTAAGAATTTTTAGCATTTCTTTCATATTCGGGTTGAAGTGCGCCTGTTATGAATGTTGCTTTCTAGTGCAACTAGTCTCTCGAAAATAAGTTTGTTTGTTTTGCATTGCTCTTCAAGTTTCGCAAGTATTAAGGAGAAAACATTGGATACTGGATTTTATGAGCTACCTCTATCACCGTTTTCCAATGTCGCAACTTGAGCAGGAGTCTTTACGTTAGAGTTTGGACGATTTTTTTGCCTTGATCTCCCGTGGGTTGACGGTCATATACTTGCCATTAGCTGTCATCGCCGCTTGAGCATAAGACTGTGCGTCAGTATTCGAAGACTTTGCTTCTGCCACATTTTCTCTACTGCGTTTGGGGTTTTCTTCGTTACCCGATCTTAAGTCAATATTGACGTATTTCCTATCTTTCGCTGCTTTTTTTGTAGCTATTTTGGGTCTGTTCTTAATTGGTTCCGGAATAGGGTGCATGGAATTTTTAAGCGTATCGCGCCTTTTTTGGAGCTCTTTCGCCACTTCGCAACCTCGATAGTTCGCAGGATGTTTTCCTTTGCAGTTTATACAAGTGGCTGGGGTTTGCTTGTTTAGGTGACACTCTTCCGAGAGATGCTTACCTGTGCATTTGACGCATCGCGGCTCTTTCTGGCAGTAAGTCTGCGTATGATTGAAGCCTTCCATTCTTACTTCAATAACAGGTACTGCAAAAGATACTAGAATCCACTAAATAGTAAGCTAGAGTCCGTACATTTTTTTTATGAAGTTTCTGCAACAAAAATTCTTCTGAAGTTTGAACTCTGCTCACCACTCTAAGTACATCAGTAAATCTCGTGCTATAGTGTTTGCACATTGTTTATGCTCATTACTAGGGTGTTGAAAGCAGGAGCATACTCGTTTGAAGTTATTTCTCAGTAAAATGCAACATTAGGCTTAAGATGTGTAACCCACCTACACAATCTGTTCCAACCTTCCATACAATGGGCTTGACTCCGAAATTATTAAAAGAAATCAAAATCTGCTTGACTCAGTTGAAAGTAATTTTCAAAAGCAACATATGGCACGAAGTAGGACAGAACAGAATTCACTTCAAGACAGTCAATCTTTTTCGAAACCCTATCTCAACATTGCCTCTCCTCTAAAATGAAATTTGATCATCAAAAATCAAGAAAACAAAGATAATAAAAAAAAGGCAAACAACAGCCAGAAATTCCTCAGCCCGAGATAGAATTAAACTAACATATGGCGTGTATGTGCCTCCAATCCACTCTGCAATATTAGCACAAGTTAGTGCCTTCAATCACTTCGTCAATCGAAGGAGAAAGATAAATTGCTGCAACATTTCAAATACCCAGTAGTTTATTATTTCTTCTCCTTGAAATTGCTCAGCGGTTTTTCGCTTTATTGAGATTTAATTGTCTTAATTTGCATAATATGCCGGATAGATACATAGATATTTCCTCAAGTAAGCGGCTTTCATCGTCACCGCACACACGATGATGACGTAATTTATTGAGGCCGATCTATGTGTATCTCTTTTATTTTTTTCTCGCCGTTTCCAAGTAATTTTAAGTAAAGATAAACTTCGGAGAATGTTTGCATTTCTGCCCAACCCTAAGATTGTTTTTTTTTTAGTGTTTCTTGGTTTTTTTTTGTGTTTTTTTAATTTGTATCTGAACTATCACACCACACCTTTCATGTCTAAATATAAACTTTTTTTTTTTTAAATAAACGATCATCGCCAGACACACTTTTCCGTTGTATATCTTTTTGGAAAAATACTTTTTCCGCATATGCGCGTAAAAGATAACTTAAAGATGTAAAGTCAGTTGTAATTCATTCAAAAGAATTGTTACTCGCATCTGCTGGTAGTATTGTGGCCCCCAATGGCAAGGTGACTATTTTTAATTAAATTCCATTTTTTTATGACGATTTCAATCACATTTAACTTGTTGGACCTGTCGGTTTATCTTGTTGGATATTTTTAATAACAAACTGTTGAAGTAGCTGATAAGTGTTGATTAAAAATTTATTTTTTTATGAAGCACATATCTGTTGGTATTTATTTGTTTACAATTAGAAATGACACAACTGCTATATTTATAGAAACAGTATCATAAATAAATAAACTTTAAAACTGTTGTATTAAAATGCAAAACCGTGCATTTTTTATTTAAAGGTTAATTTCAAGGAACGCAAAATGGTGATGACATATTCAGTCAAACACGTCAATGAATTGCAAAATTAATTAGTCCAGAACTTGTTTCGAGAGCATAAGTCAAGTTGTCATGGTCATTGTATTGATTTTTGCTTGCATTCAATCAGAATAGGATATGACGAGTTGAAAGTGACATTGTTATTTGACGTCTAGTATTATTAATGCAGTTTTGAATGCTCTATCGGATCATGCAAATTTAATTAGACTGCGAATAGATCTATATGGTATTGGATCCAAGAGATTTTTTTGCTTAAATTCACAAGTTATGAAGCAATTTCCTACAGAGAAGCGGGATCGTGAGGGGGATAGTGAGAAAACTATTTTTAGATTTTAAATCAGACAGGCAAATGCACGGGGATTTACATTACATCCAGAGTATCTAAAGTTTTCTTTAGTCTTCCGACTTCTTCATCACAGTGTCTGTCCATATAACTGTCTATATGATTATAACTTTCAATTTTTTTTACCCAGGGAGCTAAATTTTCCCATACCTATGTATGAATAATAATCGACAAAATGTAGTCCATACAACATATGTATAGTACATACATATTCAATGGTCCCCGTGCAGGGACGGGTTAAGAATATCACTGCAGCGCCCCCCCCAACAACCAGCGCTTGTCGTAAAAGGCGACTAAGGGGACAAATCAGATCTAGGCAATATAACACCCAAGTGAGCCTAGCGACACATATACTACCTTAAAAACCCTCCCACAAGTGTGCATGCGAGTCCGTGGGTTGACACGACTGGAGATCACCGGTGTCATAAAAGAAAGATCAAACAATACTAAAACAGGAGCATGCACGTGTCAAACAACAAACACCATCGCAATATGGTGCAAAAAATTGTATTGCAAAACTGTATCATTATGGTAATACTTGCAAAAAGGAAAGGCACTACCCCGCCAGGCACTACCACTGCTGTGCATGGTACTGATCCTGGACCGAGCAGAAATGTTCGGGTCAGAGCTATACGGATTCCGGGGGCTAGCAAAATAATGAAACAGTTTGGACGCAATTTGAGGGTCGCGAGTTGGAACGTTGGAAGCATGACCGGTCGAAGTTACGAGCTGGAAGAGATGATGAATAGAAGCCGGGTGGACATCTTGTGTGTCCAAGAGACGAAATGGAAAAACACCGGGAATCGGGCGCGTTTCTTGGACGTTAGGACAAAAGATTACACGATGTTCTACTACGGAACGGAAAAGTCTAAGAACGGAATCGGTATCATCCTTGCGGCAGAGCTACTTGGTAACGTCTTGAGCATTTCGAAGTCCAGCGACCGTTTGATGTCTCTCAAACTAGTAATACAAGGAGAGGTGTGGAATATTGTCAGTGCATATGCTCCCCACGATGGGTACAATCAGAGAGATAAAGATGCATTTTGGCTAGATTTCCACAATCTCCTTAAGAACATCCCAAAAGAAGAATTTCTTTTTATTGGAGGAGATTCGAATGGACATGTCGGGAAATCAAACGAAGAAAATGAAGACTGCCATGGAGGACTAGGATATGGCACCAGGAACCTTCCTGGTGAAGACATCCTAAGCATGTGCAAATCACACGGTCTTATCGTGTTAAATACCATGTTCATCAAACAAAGCCGACACCTGATCACTTACAGCAGTGGTGGAGATGAAACTCAGATTGACTACCATTTGGTAGGCAGTTTCATGAAGCCCCGGGTAAAAGATTGCAAAGTGATCCTGGGAGAGGCAATCGCTCGGCAACACCGTCTCCTGCTAACAGAAATTTTTATGAAAACACCGAAGAAAAGCAAACAAACAAGGGTCTCTGAGAAAATCAAGTGGTACAATCTGGACAAAGAAAAAGGCGAAGCTTTTGTTTTCGTAATGAAAAATTACCTCTCTCACACCATCAACGGAGCTGAGGATGAAGAGTGCAGAGCACAAAATATGTGGGATTCCCTACAGCGAACTTGCTTAAATAAGGCCAAATCACTGCTAGGAGCTTCAAAAGGCCACCATCAACACAACAAAGAAACATGGTGGTGGAGTGATGAAGCTAAGAAAGTGATAAATGAGAAGAAAGCGGCTTTCAAAGCTTGGTCAAAGTGCCCCTCTAATAATAATGACGAAAAAGCTCGCCTCGAAATGGAATACAGATGCTGCAAGAAAAAAGCGAAGAAGAAGTGCGCCCAGCTTCAAGCAGAGAGTACGGAGGGCCTGTATCGGGAGCTGGAGAAAATATTTTCCCCCGTTGCTTATGCAAACCAGGCTATCCAGGAGCTGCGAAGACACAATATGAACAAGAGCGCCACTATCTTCAAAATATCCGCCCAAAGAAGGAACAATGCTCAGGAGATTCGTTCGCCAAAGTTCATTAGCAATGCTCATGGCCAGCTTCTTGTGGATGACGACAAAATTCTGCAGAGGTGGCGACAGTATTGTGAAGAGCTTTTAAATGAACAGTTTCCCCGGCTATACTTTCCAAGAGCCACCCCTAACTGTGAAGAAATAGCCGACATTACAGTCGAAGAAGTTAGTGAGGCGGTCAAATACTCCAAAAAACGAAAAGCGGTTGGGCCAGACGAAATACCCTCTGAGTTCTGGAAAAAGATGGGAGACATCGGGTTCAGATGGCTCAGAATTCTTATCTCCAAGTTCGTGAGAGGTGATCCAATGCCGAATCAATGGAGGGAAAGTTACCTCCTCCCTGTATACAAAGGGAAGGGTGATACGCGAAACTGTGATAACTACCGTTCGATCAAGCTGATGTCACACACCATGAAGATCGTTGAGCGGGTATTAGGTGGCCGACTGCGAAAAATAATACGGCTATCTGATGATCAGTGCGGGTTTGTCTCGGGTAAATCAACCACAGATGCAATCCAAAGTATAAGGATCATAATGGAAAAACATCGTGATTCCTTAAGGGATTTGCATATTGTATTGGTTGACTTTGAAAAGGCATTCGACAGACAACCACGAGATCTGATATGGGTGGCGCTAAGACATTGAGGGGTTCCAGAAACCTATGTGCAGATGATCATGGACGTGTACGAAAGAGCAAAGACAAGAGTAAGATGTCCCGCTGGAGTAACCGAAGAGTTCCCAATCAAAGTCAGGGTGCACCAGGGAAGCGTTTTAAGTCCTTTGCTCTTTATTACAGTCCTTGATTATCTGCTTGAAGGTAAAGTGATGGACCCCAAGGTACATCAGTTATTCTTTGCTGACGATGGAGCCATCATAAGTGAGGATCCTACATCCCTGCAACGAGCACTTGATGTGTGGGTGGACGTTTTGGAGGGAAATGGGTATCGCATTAGTTCAAAAAAGACAGAGTACTTGTGCTGCCGGTTCTCTGATCCACTCAGGCCTATTCCAGACATTTATTTGAATGGAACAGTGCTTCCCAAGTGCGAAAAGTTCAAATATCTGGGATCTATGATCAATAGCAAAGCAACTTGTGATGACGACATCAATCATCGTGTAAGCGTAGGGTGGATGAAGTGGCGAGAAAATTCCGCTATCTTCTGTGACAGAAAAATGCCCCCTAAGTTGAAAGGAAGGCTCTACACCGCAGTTGTACGTCCAGCGCTCACATACGGTTCACAATGTTGGACGATGTACAAAAAGTATGAGAGTAAATTAACGGCAGCTGAGATGAAGATGCTTCGCATGACAGCAGGAGTGACCAAGCTTGATCGAATAAGAAGTTCGAAGATCCGTGGAAGCTTTCACATCAAGGAAACCATCGTACACAAATTAGAGCGCGACCGGCTCAGCTGGTATTGCCACGTTCAAAGAAGAGATCATTTGAACCCTGTTAAAAAGCCAATATCTATGCACGTTCCAAAGACATCGCGATGTAGGAAAGGCAGGCCTATAAACGCCTGGATCAGACAAATGCGACGACATCGGCATTTCATTGGCCTCAGTAACCGAGTGATCCAAAATCGGCAGGCCTGCCGATATTTTCTGAGGTCAAATAGGCGAACCCCACAGGCGGATCAGTAGAAATGCGGTGAAGTGGGAGGGCTGTGATCCCTTGTTTTCGGATCATAGCCTCGCTGATAAAAGGAAGAAGAAGATACATATTCAATGGCCGGTTTATCCTTCATGAGTGTCGCAGTTGTAGGATGCTCAAGTGAGCTCCCTTTCTTTCTCGATCCTTCGCCATCGACTACAACTCATCACGAGTAATCCCCACCATAAATCCAGAAGGGATTTCAGACTTAATCCAACCATATTTCTCCAGGCCTACCAAGAGGCCATGCTCACTACGTAACTAAACCTATACCTATAGATTGTGAGGGTATTTTCTGGTCGAAGGCTGAGGTGGGCTCGCCGGCTCCAGGGTCAACCCAAAGAAATACCCTAAACTTTGGGAAAGAGGTACTTTATATACGAAACGAAGTGATTCTATACAATGTTTCTTCGTTATAACAATTCAAATGATTCTTTACTAACAATTTCTATACTTAACAATTTTTATATATCTTCATGCTAACGTTGGTCGTCCTGCGGCTGGTTCTGTCGCGGGTCGGGGTCACACGAGTTGTTGGGCGGCTCGACTCGGTGCGGTCGTATTTCGGCTTGAAGGGTTCGAGTCCGCGCAAGGGGCGGGCTTGGAAAGCAGTCCGGATTTAGGGCAGGCTTGCAAGGATCAAGTCCGCACAAGGGGCAGTCCGCACTTAGGGCAGGCTTGCAAGGATCCAGACCGCGCAAGGAGCAGGCTTGGTTGAGGCAGTCCGCACTTAGGGCAGGCTTGCAAGGATCCAGCCCGCGCAAGGAGCAGGCTTGGTTGGGGCAGTCCGCACTTAGAGCAGGCCTGCAAGGATCCAGCCCGCGAAAGGAGCAGGCATGGAAGAGGCAGTCCGCACTTAGGACAGGCTCGCAAGGATCCAGTCCCCGCAAGGAACAGGCTTGGAAGAGGCAGTCCGGACAGGCTCGCAAGGATCAAGTCCGCGCAAGGGGCAGGCTTGGAAAAGGCGGCAAATCCGCTGCATGTAAACCACAATGCTTCTCCCAGATGGGAGAAAGCTATCGGATGGCGGGCCGGCTATGGCCAGCAGCAGAACCGTATTTAACCGGCCAATCACCTAGGTGAAGGCGTCAAAACGGAATAAATGGGTCAGAAATTGATCCCTGGGAGAGGCTATCAAGAGTACACAAGATCGGTACTTCACCACTTGATCAGACTCTCTCAACTCCCCCTTATTCAAATTTCTGCAAAAGCAAAAAGAATGCAATTCACTTTTGCAAACAACTTGGCCAATGAGATTGAGGGAAGTGGTCATGTTCGGGTGACGTGATCATCCCCAGATGTTGTTGTTTGTGCTGAACCAACCGTGCACAGAAGCGGCCGTCAAAATGGAACACAGTGGAGGCGATATAATTGTAACACATCGTTATAAGATCCTCAGCATTGAGTGCTTCGCGTTCTCAATCTCTGTAACACCAAGAAGGAATCTCATGCCGACAGATTACATCCGTGATCCTATTCTTTCAGTTACTACCCAGATTTCATAGCCATAGGTGAGAGTTGGCATATACAGTGAGTTAAGGACCGAAGTTTAGTTTTGACACTAAGTTCGACCTAACTTAAACAGATCGACCAAAATTGATCCAGTCCGGCCAACTCTACAAGACGGCATTTCTCTTTCCATCACTCGTGCATTAAGACCCCGAGGTACTTAAGCTTCCTTCTTCTTCTTCCTTTTATCAGCGAGGTTATGATCCGAAAATAAGGGATCATAACCCTCCCACTTCACCGCATTTCTACTGATCCGCCTGTGGGGTTCGCCTATTTGACCTCAGAAAATATCGGCAGGCCTGCCGATTTTGGATCACTCGGCAACTGAGGCCAATGAAATGCCGATGTCGCATTTGTCTGATCCAGGCATTTATAGGCCTGCCTTTCCTACATCGCGATGTCTTTGGAACGTGTATTGATATTGCCTTTTTAACAGAGTTCAAATGATCTCTTCTTTGAACGTGGCAATACCAGCTGAGCCGGTCGCGCTCTACTTTTTGTACGATGGTTTCCTTGATGTGAAAGCTTCCACGGATCTTCGAACTTTTTATCAAGCTTTGTCACTCCTTCGTATCTGGAATAGGCCTGAGTGGATCAGAGAACGGGCATCACAAGTACTCTGTCTTTTTTGAACTAATGCGATACCCATTGCCCTCCAGAGCATCCACCCACACATCAAGTGCTCGTTGCAGGGATGTAGGATCCTCACTTATGATGGCTCCATCGTCAGCAAAGAATAACTGATGTACCTTGGGGTCCATCACTTTACCTTCAAGCAGATAATCAAGGACTGTAATAAAGAGCAAAGGACTTAAGCTTCCTTATCTGCTTTAATGGGGCTCCACTTACATATATGTGCTTTGTGGTAATGGCCATATCACTCTGACTTATTTAAGTCTACCTTCATTCCAGTATAATCATAGACAATACTCTCAGATGTTTGTCAGACGTTCGCGAGAGGTGGGACCGTGAGCTTTTTTTTGTATTCGAACATGGAACCTCACGCACAGTGGTCTGACACATGGTCCGCCACGGCGACCCACATAATCGCTCCTAATTCTACATCAATTCCAAAAACAAAAATTGCTACGTGAAGTCAATATACTTACGCAAATTTTAAGGCCTTAACCTTTTCTTAGTTATACCTACATGCTGAGAAATAAATGAATAACTATTTTAAAAACTTCCATTATTTTTATTTGATTACATCGACGACTTAAATTCAATCGCAATGACATTGCTGCCTTGTTCCCTTTCATCATCATTCCTCGGTTCTCTCATGCTCTCTCCGTCCCATTCATATTCCTGTTTTGTATTTTCAAGTGTATGTATGTTAACTGGATCACCGAGATCAAGGTGCAATGACATGTACTTTTTTTTCGCATGCATTGTATTATTCTTGCTGGGGTTCGTAATAATAAAACCGTCTTCTGTGTATTTAAACTGTTTTTGTTTATGAGCAGCTATCAAATTCACTTTCGTTATACTTCAAAATAATCAAATCACTTTATTCTTCATTAATCTCGACTGAAACTGTGTTTACTAATCCACTTTTAATCACAATATCGTTTATTCTCAACACCAATTTGCAAATAGTTAACTCTCACAGTAATCGCACTTGTTCATCGCTATTTTCATCTCTATCGACTGTCTCTTCTCTGCTGTTGGTTGGTGTATAATATTTATACCAAATACAAAAACCTCTTGAAAATTTTCGAATATGCTAGATGTCAATAGGAGTGAATTGCGGAATGTGAAATCTGGAACAAACTGCTGTGCCTGATGGCAATTTTGACAGATGGTAGTAGTGTTGCCACACCGTGCTCGTTGGTAATACAGTGCAAACAGTACTTTTTGTGGATACTACCGCATGTATGTCAGAAAACATGGTCGCCTAGTTCTTTTTATAACTTTAATATGTAATCCAAAAGCTGTGCTTTTTCCGGGGCAGAAATCCATTGACAGACATGGCATAGTTGCAGGGGTTTTCCACCTGAAATATAAGAAACTAATGCATTTTATTCATAAAAGTTATATTTTAGGTAAGACATGTTGACCACTGAATGTCAAAAGAGGTCTACCGCCCGCGCATATATTGATTTGGCTTGCAACAAAAATTCAACCTAATGAAATCGATTCTGTTATAAGAGTTCAGATACCTAATAAGAATGAAGACCGTTTATTATACGACATAGTCTGCAAGCACATGATCCATGGACGCTATGGTGAGCTTAGTCCGAAATTTCCATGCATTGTTGACGGCAAATGGTGATGACGGATGTCCACAATATCGTCGACGTTCTTTCGAACATGGTGGCAATGTACCTATTGTAGGTACAAAAGAAATATATGATCGTTGGGTTGTGTCATATTCTCCCATTTTCAGTAGAAGTTTTGCTGCACACATCAATATTGAGTATTGCCATTGTCTATCCCGAAGTATTAAAATAAATAAAAAAATGAATATATAATACATACAAGCTTCTATAATATCTACTTTTCCTAGAATTACGAGTACATCTCTGAAATTCATTATTTTGGATACGATAAGCATATTAAAATGTTGTTTCTAATATTATAGTCAACAAAAGTTTATGAAGTAACGCACCCTTGACGGAGTTCAACGCCTAGAGTGAAAGGCTTTAATTCAACGCCTTTTACCTGAATACTGCTCTTGCAATTTGTATATAAAGACCGAACGCAAACTAAAAATGAATGGAGTCGTTATTAAGGAATCTACTGGTTTATCTATGTATGGCATGCATATCAACCCAGACCTTCCTAGCAATTTGCAGATTATTGATGCTTTAAAAGGTGGTACTAGATGCCTCGGGTTCCTCAGAGGGTGCAAAGTTCATTAGTATAGAGTCGAATACAATCTATAAAGCTTTTAACTGTTAAATCAGAGCACGTCATCTTTGCTTGGGTAAGTTTTAATGGGCACCATAGCGTGGTTAGTGCCTGGACCAATGTCCGAATCCCAGAAAATTCCAAACAGCTTTTTCACTGTCCCACCCCTCGCGAACGTTTGAGAAGGATCCAAAATTATTGTTGTCACGGAAATGCCTCTCAAAAGCAAAATTAAAATTGCCCTTTGGACGCGCCACAAAACTGTAGGTCCCTTCCATTTGTGGGAAATATATAACGCACTCAACACGAGCAGTTGCGAGAAGCTAGGCCTGGGCACTTCAGGTTATTGGCAGCAATATACACATATGTAAACTAAAGTTGACCGAAAAGCCACTTTTGAACAAACATTCCCTTAACGCTTATTAGAAATATATATTCGAAGAATCTACGAATATGCATAAGTTATCTATCGTGCTGCGAATGCCGATGACGTTTTGTATTTTGTCATCCCTACCTAAGAACCACCAAAAAAAAAAACTGTTTGTATGCAAATTTCCGACAAATTAATACCGTAACCCCAATTTATCTTAGATAAAGATCAAAACAAAAGAACATCATATTTTTAACACGTTAATTAATTTGTTTTCTATTTTCTGACAGCGTTACTCGCTCTGCTTAGTTTTCGTTTTACTTGTCATTATGCGATTAGTTTCGCGGTTAAAACCGAACGAAAAGCACCGCCATTATGCTAAAGTTATGACGGGAAATCGTATATTTGACCCAAAATGGAGGTTAAGAGCCATTCCAAATTGGGTGGCCATAAATATATATTTTTTTTATAACACAACGGACGTTGATCTTTTCTTTAATAGAAATCTATTAGTCATACAGACGGTTTTGGATGTTGAAATAGTTATGACAGTACGTATCTACGTATATGTGTTGTGGTACAAAAAATGGAATGGTTTAGTTCTCCTTAGAAAGAGGGTAATAAAGTTTTATTCTGTAGATCCTACTTATAGTCTTACTGTGGTTGTGCTTATAGTTTTGCATACATTGTTAAGTTATTAATGGGATGCAAGCTTTCTCTTAAGGTCTGGTCTAGAATATGTATCTGGGGAACGATAGAAAAATATGATTACTGAAACCATCCTCTTAGGTATGAATGAATATATTCTTAACAAAATAAAGAGCATCAAACCTGCGGTAAACTCGTGGTTTGACCAGAGCTAGGTTGAACAAAGTAAGTTTTCGATCTTATAAAGCCAACAAATCTGAGGAAAATCGGAAGAAGTTTAAACGAGCCGGAAATGACTGCAATGCCGTCATCCAACGTGTAAAATTCTTACATGACCAAAAATGTATTTATTTTTATTTTATTTATTTATTTGTAAACTGACACATTAAGCTACAATATCTTATAAATTTGTGGAGCTTGAGAAACAAAGCAAAAGAAGAACACTTTCTTTCTAGTAACATACACATCAATATTTGTCCAATTAAACATTTTATTCAATAAGTTAACCGAGTTAAAGAAAATTTAATTTGTGAAGACAAAAAGAAAACAGAAAAAAACAAACCTATGAACAGAGGAAACGGACAATGGTTCAGGAAAAAAAAAATGTTTAAGGACCAGAAACCTAGTCGGATGCAGATAGTAATAATTGCAATCGCGTCTTATATTCGGTGAGATTACTTGTTCTTTTTACATTGTGTGGTAGACAATTCCATAAGTGGACGGCATTGACGAGAAATTGCTTATTGGATGTCAAACAAGAAAACCGGGGAACAATGAGCTGCGAAAATCTTTTTGATGGCACTGAATTATATTAAATAATTGCAAAAGTGTTCGGAAATTTAAGAGGTTTACGAACAACACCCCATAGATACTTTTAGAAAATCTCGCAACATGATCGTAACTATATCGCGCAATATTGTTACATGCCACATTAAGTTTTCTTTGGCCCACAGCATCGCTTTTGCAAAAGATTTGACAGCCGTAAGTAAGGATAGGTATGACTAATGTCTTAGCGAGCATTTTGAGTGTTTTTAAAGCAGTAAAGCCTTTTGTGCTCGAAGAGGACCATATACTTTGCTGACAATGGAGTTAATGTTGTTCTTTATTAATTTAAATATATTTCCCAAATGTTTGCATGGTCAACAAATTCTATAGGAGCATTTTTTAGATAGATTTGAGGGAAAAACGATAAATCTACCGATTTCTTTGATATCACAATGACCTTAGACGTTTCAGGATTTAATACTACGAAACTCGTAAGCTCGCGACAAATTATAAATATTCGGAAAGTGCTCGTTTAAGGTCTGCGTACTGTACTCGATAAGTCCCAGAGGACAATTTTATCTAATTGGGCATCATCGGAGTACATATGTATAAGAGATTGAACAGAAATTTCAGGAATTTCATTTAAGTATAAAGAGAAAAGAAGTAGCCCCAATAATCTCGATGACTTTTGTCCAATAATTTAACTGCTTCAGGAGCGAAATTGTACAGATTTGATTATTTGCTGCATAATACACGACGACTTATCGAATCGAATGCCTTTGAGAAATTAAGAAGCACGAAGAAAGTTAATTCTATTTTGCTTATATATAAGTCAAATTTTAATATTTTAGTTTGTTAGCGTCTGTCGTTAAAATGCCAAAAAAGGGATATGTATTGCCAGGATATAATTACCTTGGTCCTGGCAATAATATATTTGACGAGGAAGAATTGGTAAATTCGGCGGATTTTGTCGCATATGTTCACGATTTAGAATATGAGTTGGCTAATTCTTCTGATGATATAAGAGAGGCGGATAGAGATGCAATTGGCAGTTTTATTAAAGATTTTAAACAAACTGGACGTGTTGCAGATTTAGCTGGGTTTCTCGGAATAGGAATTAAATATGGTGTCGAAAGTGTGTTTGGTGTACATTACCCAAAAATGAGTAATGAGAAAAGAACATTAGCTCAAGAAGTATTTGCTCAACGTGAAAAACACATTGCAGACACTTGGAAGAGACAAGAATTTAAAGCTAAATACGAGAATTTTAACGCATTTAAAAAAGGAGAAGAGTATAAACAATTGTACGCAAAATATAGAAGTCCACACGGACATTTCTATAAACAAATTAAGACTCAATACGAAAATGAAATTTCGCGGGATATACCTGCTGAAGATATTCAACCTGGACCTAGTAGAATTAATAAAAGACCCGCCAATACCGGATCCGACCCTAACGCCGCCAAGCTACTCTGTGTTGATCCGGCTTTTGGAGGTGCAGACACAGGCGAAGAATTTGGCGACTTCTCACCTGATACTATTAAATTCTTTGAAAACATTGTTGGTGTTCCTGACACTGGTAGTATTTCTGAAGCTGCTAATAGAGCATCGATTGGACTTGCAGCGGCTGTACCAATGGATACGTCAGAAATTGGATCGTCGCGTGGGCCGAATACGGGAGCAAGATCTGGAGCAAATGGAGTTGCTGTATCGTCATCGTCAGCCGTTTCAAATTTAACATGGATTCACCCCAGCACTCCTTCTCCGTCAAGTATAGCTCAACTAAAAAAAAAGTCGTATTTTAATAACTTATGGATATAGTACAGAAAACGTTCAAATACAAAGCCCAGATTTCGTAGAATGTGTTACAACTCCATTGGCATTAATTTTAGTAGATTTTCTACCATTTTATTTAAGTCATGCTGAATTCGAAAGTTTACCATTTGGATCGAAAATTGTTGAAGTGTCATGCAAAGTTACACCATTGGGAACAAGAACTGTATTTGATACAGGTACAACACTTAGCGGAACAGCAACTTTAGATCGTGTTTAGGTGCGTTTTGGTGAGTTGTCGCTTCTCAGTGAAGCAAGATTTAACACGGATTACAACAACAAAAAGTGACTGGCAACCACTTTAGCTTTTTTTTCCAGTCAAAACTGAGTTTGCATGTTTAGTTTGCGCTCCTTAATTTTAGAGGGCGCTGGAAAGAGCTTTTTCATTCAATTTGATTCAAGGTGAATGATTCAGTAGTATTTCACAAATTTAAGCACAATTTTTTCATACTTTTCAATTCAATCAACAATCTTCAAACAATAAAAAAAACTTTTAACCAGATTGACTGGTGATCGTTTTGTGGAAAAGCTTTCACTTGGTCTTGCATAATTCTCACTAAAACGCACCTTCTAGCAAATGTTTTAAAAGTAAAAGCTTGGGAAGGAGAGCTTTTACGAAAACCGGATAAACGTCGCCCAGACCTACTGCATTCGATTTGATCGATACCGCACTTTCAAACACATCAGCAGGCCCGAGAAGCTAAATCCTGTAAACGCTTGATTCTCACACGTAAGGGTTGGAGGATCAGACAAGGGTTGTGGGACTTGGGAAATGAAATTGAGTTCATCACAGGCAGGTCTTGTTTTTGCCTTCAAATTCCCGTACTACGCAAGATGTTCCAGAGTTTTCGCCCGTTACCTAATGCGGCGATCCGGTTTGGAGCAAAAAATTCCACAATGTCCCCAATGTATTCAAAGTTGTTGATCATTCGTCATAAATATTAAAAATGCTGCTTTGCCTGCTACCCCAACGCTCATTTACAATGACATCCCAGCTAGCAGCTCCTTAGACAAATTCTGCATTGCCAGATAGTGCTTTGTTTCCACCTGTACTTGAGATCGTCGAATTTCTATAGGACAAGGTCACTTTTGAACTCGTACAATTGCAGGAGTGCTCAACGATCTTAACATAGACTAATCCGCTGCACTGGTTCAGATCATATATCCCCCATAGTTCTGAAGAGATGTTCTTCCACGCTGACAAAACCTCTGCGTAAGCTTTTATGTCTATCCTACTCGTCTGAGCTCTTTTCGGGAAGATGGTCAACCCAATTTGTCCAGTCCGTCCCTAAAAAAGGCGAATCTTCCTCCGCGTCCAACTACCGACCCATCGCATTTACGTCCCTTCCCTACAAGGTCATGAAAACACTGATAAATCGCCAGCTTATGAAATATTTTGATACACAGAAACTCCTCAATAACCGGCAGTATTGGTTTGTTGTAAGCAGTTTTTGGTTGCTACTTAACTTTTGTTGTTACCTCGCTTTAGGGGGTTTACACTTGTATCGATCCCACAATTAAGGAATGCGGTCAACCTATGAGGTGGGAAATATCAGACCGCCCATTTGATAATATATCTCACTTAGAAGTGTGAAACCAATCTCTCCATCACTTCGGCGAAATAAAGAGGGTTGCGCTCGATATTTCTAAAGCATATGGCAGAGTTTGGCATCAGACTGTTTTTTTTTTTTTTTTTGAAAATGCGTTCATATGGCATCGATGAGTCTCTCCTTCAATGGATTAGAAACTACCTTTCGGGTCGACCAATACAAGTTGTCTTGGACGGCTTCAAATCTGCAATTCACCATATAAATGCTAGTGTTCCCCAAGGTTCTGCTTTGTCTCCGATTCTCTTCCACATTTTTTTATAAATGACCTTTTGTCTGCAACTTCTAATTCAATGCATTCCTTCGCTGATGACAGTACCCTCAGTTTTTTGTATTCTTTCCTAACTTACGTCCCTGCTCTTCGGCCGTAGAAGAGGTACGACGGCGTATGCTTAACACATTAAATTCCTGCTTGGACAACATAAGCAAATGGGGTTCAACCAATAGAGTGAAATTTAATGCATCCAAAACTCAATGCTGTCTTCTGTCTCTCAAGCGAAACCATGATCCTCAACAATTATCCATGAATGGTACTTGCAACGCTAAATCCGAAAGTCTTGCCATTCTCGGTATGTGCATAAATGACCAGGCTATCCTAATCCTCACACATTATGAACGAGATGCCCTTACATTCCCAAAGAGTCACTGTTTGGTGTGAAATTAGTGCAGGAAGGGTGATAGTGTGGTACTAATTTGAGGACACCGCAGGCAACAACATCAGTGACCCGCGCTATAAAGATAGTTGACGGACTTTTAAGAGACCGAATTCAGCAAGACGATGCTACGTCACACTCAGCCCGTGAAACAATCAATTCCCTAACTAGTAAATAACATTAAGAACTTCATTTAAACCCACACTGTAGCACTATTTTTCAGCTACAGATAATAAAAACATCGTCATTTAATTTCTGATAATAGGCATAGATAATGCGATTGAATGATGCTTTCCGCGGCATAAGAGGTATGCAAATATCTAAATTCACATTCATTGTCCGGCGTTTGAAGGTACAAATCTTAAGAGCTTCACGGCTTTTCTGAAAATACTGTGAGAACTCGTGTCGCTTTGTGTCTAGGGGGCTCATGTCAATTCAAGTCAAAATAAAATGAGATTTATTGTCATTTTTACGATTTTGTAAGCAAAAAAAAAACGTCGGTTCAATGTTAAGTTGTAAATTATATAGCACGTGACGTTTTATGTGCTGACTTTGAAATTGATTACAGGAAACCAATAGCTTAACAGTCACTACTACTTTTAACTTTAACATTTTAAACAGAAACACAATCAAACATTTATTTTTTTTATTTTTATTTAAAACGAAAAAAAAAACTTTTTGAGTAGTTTAGCTGGGTAATGTAGATTGGATGGTTATATTCCTGCTTTTCAGGCCTAACTCCTTCTTTCACACACTAGTACATATACATATGTTGGTTGGTTGGTTAAGATCGCCCCTCGATGAGGATGCACTTAGACCAGAAATATGTCCATTGTATAGTTCGAAGATCCGTGGAAGCCTTCGTGTCAAGGAAACTATCTTACGAAAGATAGACCACGACCGGCTCAGCTGGTATTGCCACGTTCAAAGAAGAGATCATTTGAATCCTGTTAACAAGGCAATATCAATGAAGGTTCCAAAGACATCGCGAGGCAGGAGAGGCAGGTCTATAAACGCCTGGATCACACACATGCGACGACATCGACATTTCATTGGCTTCAGTAACCGAGTGATCCAAAATCGGGAGGTCTGCCAATATTTTCTGAGGTCAAATAGGCGAACCCCACAGGCGGATCAGTAGAAATGCGGTGAAGTGGGAGGGTTATGATCCCTTGTTTTCGGATCATAACCTCGCCGAAATAGGAAGAAGAAGAAGGTCTATTGTACTGCCGATGTGTAAGGTGGGTGGGTCACCCTCTTACCTAGAAAGCAATTGCTTCGTTGTATGAAGGAGTTCATCTTAGCTGTGCAGGCGTTGCCGATATCATTAGATCATTGAAAAAGTATTCACCGAGGGTGGCCTTCCTAATGTTGGCGAGCACAGGACAAGCGCATAGGAGATGACTGATGGTCTCTTCCTCCTTTTCATCCCTACAGCTTTTGCAGAAGTTATTCTAGGGGATGCCTAGTCTTTGGGCATGTCTTCCTATGACGCAGTGTCCGGTCAGAACTTTTATTATTGAGAGAGTTCCTCTCTTGTATTTAAGGAGTCCGATGGACCTAGATTTGTTAAATGTTGGCCAAAGTTACCTGGCGGTGTTGCATTGGCCTAGACGCTGCCATCGGTGATTGGGCACCTTCTCCGCGTCGATTTGGATAAGGTACTTAACATAAGACGTTGGCGATTCGATACCGGTAATGCTTATGCTAATTGTACCAGAGAAGGCACGTCGAGCCAGCTCGTCAGCCACACAATTCCCTGGTTAGTCACAGTACCCAGCAAAGGGTGAAGTTGTACTGACCAGCTATCTCGTTACGAGATACGCGGCAGTCTTTCACTACCTTAGTTCTCGTAGTGTTGGATGCGAGGGATTTGATAGCTGCCTGACTGTAGACGTAAATAACAATATCCGATGTTGATAGTGTATTAGACGCTAGCCGCAGTAACTTCGGCATGAAAAACGTTGCAATTGTTTGGAAGGTTAACAGAGATGTGTACACGTATATTCAGGTCTTCTGAGAAGTTTCCGGCACCGACTCAGTCCTTGGTTTTTGACCCGTCTGTGAAAATTGACAGCAATTCATTGTATAGGACATCGCGTTGCGTCCACTCAGTTTTTTTCCGGTATTGAGTGCATGTAGCCCCTGTTGAAGTCATATTGAGTAGGCAGTTGATCGGTGAAATTGGGGAGATGACGGTGCATCGAAAGTATTTTGACATGCCCCGTGTGTTTCTTCTTCCACTGCTTAGAGTTTCTCAATCTTATTGTCGAACGGATAGCCAATTATTTACTGACGATGTAAATCGAAAGTCTGTTTGGAGCGCCGCTGTGGCAGAAGTTCTCAGTGCACCGATAGTGCTGGGACATGCAACTCGTTGAGTTTTTTCATTATGGATGGTTGGACTTCTTCTCCAAGGCGGGTCACCATACATATACATATAAGAATTGTTTTTTTTTTACCGGCGTGTATAGTCAGTTCATTATGTTTGCTTTTAGCCCCAAGTGGATTCGACTGCCTTCTTGCAGATCTATATGACAACCAGCGATTTTCTGGCACGTTCGACGACATTCTTTTTTTCAAATAAGCTTGCATTCAAGCATTAGGCCTAAATAACTAGCGCTATTTGAAATTTTAAGAGTGGATCCTCTTATTTTGGGTGGAGTGAAGTCAGGGAGTTTGTGTTTTCTTGTAAATAGAACTAGCTCATCGTCGGGTTAACGGAAAGGCCGCATTTGTCGGTCCATCTGAGCAGTTCGTTAAGAGCAGACTGCATGATATCGGCCAGCGTCTGTGTAATATCATCTGCGTAAGCAATAACCTTGTATCCAGTTTTCTAGATTTTCAGAAAGGCTTCGTTGAGTACTAAATTCAACAGTAGTAGAGACAGCACACCTCCTTGAGGGGTGTCTCGATGTGCATGCCGTTTGACAGTGCTGCTTCCGAAAGATGCTGTTATTACCCTGCTCTTTAGCATATGCTCTATTAAGTAACAGATGGGTTCGCAGATATTAAACCTGCGTAGGTCATTGGTGATTGAATTTTGTTCAACTTTGTTGAACGCTCCCTGTATATCCAGAAAAAACATTTTGAGAGTATTTTTCCATGGGATGGATGATGTGTAAAGCTGTTTCAACAGATTTGCCTTTGTGGTACTCATGTTGTGACGTAGATAGTAAGGTGCTACCAATGTTGGCTTTGATGTGTAGGTCTAGGATTCTTTCCCGAATCTTAAGAAGGAAGGACGTTAGACTGATCGGTCTAAGGTCCTATGGGATGGTGTGCGATGTCTTATCTGCTTTGGGTATAAAAACTACTTTCACTTCAGTCCAAGCGGTTGGCGTTGTTCCGAGCTCGAGACATCCCTTCAGAATGCATGGGAGATTCTGCCATACAATAATGAAGGCCGTCTGGAGCTCTGCCGAAAAAATACCGTCCGGTCCCGGGGATTTGTATTGTTCGAAACTGTTCAGCGGCCATTTCAGCTTATCCTCACTGATCAGATTAGGAGGTGCCAGTGGGCGTGCAATATTTACCAGAGCACCGTCATCGCTGGAAACAGGCGTGCCGGTGAAGTGAGTTTCCATGAGCAGGCTAAGCGATCCTTCGTCTGATTCTGCCTAGGATGCATTGGGACTCATGAGGACGCTTGGTACGGTTGGTGTTTTAGAGAGAACCCCACAGGCGGATCAGTAGAAATACGGTGAAGTGGGAGGGTTATGATCCTTTATTTTCGGATCATAACCTCGCTGATAAAAGGAAGAAGAAGAAGGTGTTTTAGAGAGAACTTTCCGCATTCTAGAGGATTGAGACGTGCTATCAATACTCTGATAAAAACTGTGCCTGGATCTACATCTTCAGGCTTTCTTGTACATCTCCCAGTCCAGAAGTAGCCTCGCTAAATAGTTCCTACTTATGCAGCGGAGATTGGTAAGTTCTGTATTCCACCATGGCGGACGATTACCTACCTTCCGCCCTGTTATAGAGTGGAAGTTAAAACGGTATTAAGCTTATTTAATTCCAATTGTGTGGTTGGTGTAGTGTACACATGGGTGGATAGTTTAGCAGGGAGGGTTTTATTATCTTTGGACCAGTTGGTTTTCCGTCGATTGCGAAAGGGGACTGAGGGTGCGGTATTATAAAAAATTTCCAGTACGTACCCTGGAAATTTCAGGGTAGATGTTTTGAGAAGCAAAAGTGAAGTCAAGCACCTCTTGTCGGGTTTGTCGGTACTACTCCATGCGCGTTTGTGTCGAACCCCAATATTATGCCTTCACTTCTCATTCTTGCTTCTTCTACCGCTACTTCCACTACCTTGGATGGAGCAGACTCGGGGTCTTCGTAGGGTAGGTATCCAGACACCAGCCAAATGGTGGTGTTTTTTATTTTTATTTTTTATTTAAGCAGTGTTACTGCTAATGTGGGCGCCGTGGCGTAAGTGGTTAGTGTGTCGGATCATTACGCATGAGGTTCCAAGTTCGAATCCCAGAAAATACCAAAAAGTTTTTTCACGGCCCCACCTCTCGCGAGCGTCTGACAAACATTCTAGAGTGTTGTTTTCACGGAAAAGCTTCTCAAATCGCCGTTCGGATTCGGCATTAAACTGTAGGTCCCTTCCATTCGTGTGAAAAATTTAACGCACACAACATGAGTGGTTGCGAGAAGCTAGGCCCTGGCACTTTAAAGAGCTGTTGCGCCAAATATTTGTATTTGTAGTGTTACTGCTAAGTCGTTTGTACTGCGGTGGGGAAGAAAAGTCAGGTTTAAGAAAGTTTTAGCAAGAACGCAACCTCGGATTCTGCATCCTTTGCAGGTATTCCATCAATACCCGGAAGTTTATTAACATTTAACTCCCTCAGCATCCTTGACATCTCATTGAACTGCCCACTTACATATTGGATCTAAATTATTCGTACTTTTCGTGAGTGAAACTTTGTTTCATAAAATATCTGAGCAATGAAACCTCATACGCCGAATGTAATCGAAACATACTGACCTACCCTAATCTAGTCACTTACTCTAAAATGAACTGAAGTATGAGTACACTCTTTAAGGATACAAGAAAGGAGTGCTATTTACGTTCATTCCGACGTATCCTTGGTCAATTTAGGTCATGTCCTAACCTTGACCATCAGTGTATCTTTTTATTTAACAGCTGTGTACACATTGACACGCAGTGTATTGCCATCACAATACATCTACGACCAGTCCTGCGCCAATGTATTGAATCACAGAAAACACACCCAACATCAACACTGCACAGGAAGTTTTCAGCAGCATTCCAATTCCAAGTGCCAAAAAGGCCAGCCACGAGAGAGACCATTTTTTTAATAACTCATTTAGAGTTTCCTTTATTTTCGACATATATCCGTTCCGTACTCCTGTTTGTAGTTGTGTGCAGTGAAAAGTATCTGGTCCTCGTCTATGACAAAAGACTTTTGCCTATATATGCAAATCCACTGCAGTATTCCACTTTCTCCCCGTGTGAGATCAACCTACGTGTGTTTTTTTGTTTAACAAACCTAACGCAAAACAATTTGCATTTTGAATTAAAAAAGATACTTCATCGCCGCCGCCGCCGCAGGAAAAGTGTTTTTTCATTCAATAGATACGGATAGTGGGTGAAATTGAAATACAATGCACTGTTTAACTGGTTTTAACATTGTACTGTGGCTATAAGTGTATCTATATGTCTAGTCTTTGAGTGTAAACAAGAAAAATGTACGACGACAATTTGTACGTGGATAATCCTGGTGAGCCACGGTGCTCGATAACAACATTTTTATATCGGATTGCTTTTACATTGTTTTATGCGGGATTTTATCTAGATCGTGCTACAGTTGCGGTGGGTGGGTGGCTGGGTGTGTGGGACTTCTGGTTTTGTTTACATTGTTTCGTATAATAATTTTGTATTTCCTTTATCATTATGGGTTTCCTTTTCTCTTCTTTTTTTCCAGAAATCAAATGAGGACAGAGTAGACCCCAGTCAGCAGATACTACCGAAACTAGAGACACAATCCGTGAGTATTCAAACCAAACACAGTACAGATTCTTTGTTCATCTTCATTTGATGACGCAGAGCATTTTAGTGGATGAATCATGTCTTTCAGTTTATTTATAAATTTCATTGAGAAGGAGATTTATGTGGTGATGTGATGCTGCCGTGCTGGTGCGCCTTTGTTTTGGCAGAAAATGCAGAAAATTATTACATTGCAGTGTGATTTGTAGATTACTACTCGGAGAAGAGAATTTTACATATTTTCTGAGAATTGAAACGCTACAAAGGGTAAACATTCGAAGATTTGCAATTTGTAGCTCAAGGTTGTACAGTTTTAGATGAATGTTTTGAGTGGCTGCGTTCTTAGTTAAATGATTTATGCGGTCAGATTCTTAGGATATTCGGAGGGTAAACACGAGTATGATTCATTGGGGAACCAGACTCACTGGGCGCCTCTTTGTTGAACTAACTAATATACGAAATCTTTAAGGAAAATAATTTGAGTGACTAATTTCATTTTCAGTCTTTGTGTTTTGATAAACCATCTTTTTCCAGTACAGATGCAGAAAGAC
This sequence comes from Brachypalpus laphriformis, assembly GCA_945910035.1. Taxonomy (NCBI): domain Eukaryota; kingdom Metazoa; phylum Arthropoda; class Insecta; order Diptera; family Syrphidae; genus Brachypalpus; species Brachypalpus laphriformis. Next base: position 108,735,086 of record OX246753.1, on the reverse strand, counting down.
GAATTAAATCCGGAAAAATCTTATATTACTGAATTTTCTTTAAAAATGTGCTAAAACGACATTTATTTCGAAAGTTTTTGTCCTAGTGGATTTTTTTTGTCGGAATAGGAAACGCTCGACTGGAGCACTCAGGCGCAACTGGTCCATTGTAATACCAGAGAGCAAACCCTAGGTTACGAATTTTATTACAATTTCCTTGTGTTTTTAAGAAAGCCAAGCAAGAACTTTAGCGATGAGGATCTTACAGTACCAGCACTTACCACATCAACACCGAGGATCTGCCACTTGATATGAGCAAAGGCCAGACACTTACAGAGATAATGTTCCGCAGTGTCGTCGCTCTCTTCACACGTGTCGCAGATTTTAATGTCACTTACACTCAGCACGTTAAGGTGCTTGGCAAAAGCGAAGCGGACTGTCAAGGTGCCAATAAGTTCTCTTTTCTGCTGAGAGACAGCACGAATGCCGCTGATTTCTCACAGACGTCCGGGAGTATTCGTTTAGTCAACCTTCACTCTGGATCGTCATGCCACACACAGATGCATATTTGTCTAATGAGAAAAGAAGTCTAATGTTGTCGTCTTCCACGAAGACACCAGCGACAGACCCTTGACTGATTTTGCAACCGTCCGTGAAAATACGACTGCATTCCATTCCTGGCTCAGACTCTGGTCGAAGCCAGTCCTGAACACAAGGAAAGTCGACACTGAATTTGCGTATCATCTGAAGTTCTGGTGTCATTGCATCAGACGGCATATCCATGAGACCAAAGTCGTATGATAGGTATCGCGCAAGTTCATCAAAATTCCAATGTGAAATATACCAAAAACCTAAGACGATTTATTCTTTTTTTTTTTATAATTTGCGCACACTCAAAGGAATGACGCAGCCCATGATATAAGTATTAAGAGGAGGAAAGTTCAGCAAGGCATCTAAAGCAGAGCCAGGCGTACTCAGAAAAGCTCTCGTGCACCCGAGACAAGCCGTTCTTTGGAGTTTGGCGCAAAAGGCAGCCACATTTTTATGCGAGATCCCCTTCTACCAAAGGGCGCATATGCGAGAAATGGTCTTATCATAGCCATGTAGATCCAGTGATCCTTACTCGGTGGTAAGCCCCATGTCTTGCCAAATGCACCCCTATACCGCCAGAAAACTCAGAGCACCTAGGATGTTTTCGACTCGACGTGTTTAGACTAATGAGGTTTTTTTTTTTTTATCTAGAATCACTTCTAGATACTTGGCTTCATTGGCAATGCGGACAGTAACGCCTTTAAGCACTGGGTGAGACAGACCGGTCAGAATCGTGAAGAGAACAACTTCAGTTTTAGAAGGATTTACCGAAAGCCCACTTCTAGTGCAGCATTCATCGATCATTTCTAGCGCCGCCTGCGCGTTACCACGGACAGTCGCCAGGCATGGCCACTAAATTTTGAAGTGCACTCTCGCAGGATTTCCCACGCTGATAAGAATGCATCTCCGATAGTGGATGCAGCTTTAAAGCAACTTTGCGCACGTGAAATTCCACTAGTCTCCATACTTTTCAGTAAGAAGGAGGTCAGACTTATTGGTGTGAAACTCTTAGGGAGTGAATAGTCCCATTTATCAATTTTCGGTATGAAAGCTATTTTGGCTGTCTGCCATGGTGTAGGAATATACGCCAGCCACAAGCCTGGATAAGCGGGCCAAACTGCGACCCAGTGGTTATCAGATTGCATAGAAAGTGAGCCTCGAGTAGAAGACTAAAAGTTTCCGCTTTCGTCTCAGTGAACTTACCATCAGACTTTCTGAGTGACTCCAGTTTGGTCGGCCTGCCCCTTGAGGACTTTAACCAACCTTCTGGTTTCACCGAGTGTCTCGATCTTTTCACAAAAATCTCTCTCTAAAAGGACTTTTCGACAACCGAATTAACTTATAGTTTTTTTGCTTCGATCTAAAAATATCGTAGTCCCCCTCTAAATTTGTCTTGAGTGAGCCATTCAGAAGTTTTCTGGTTTCTTTCCTAAGTCGCTGCAGTTCTGGGCTTAGCCAGGAAGCCGGTGTTCTGCAGGTGTTTCCTGTCGCTCTAGTAGATACTTTCCGGTTATTGCTTTTTTTTTATCTTTAAATGCTCAAATTTACAAGATTTTATCCAATATAGACGTTTTTTTTCTAATGTTTCCAGGAAAAAGCCGAAAACCGATTTAATCCGTTGGGGTTTTCCTGATTTTTTCCCCTTTGCATCTCTGCTAGCTATTACTCGTACTTGCGTCCCCATTTAAGTAGACGCTTTGGGAGAAAATTAAATATGGTTTGGAATGACTTAGAGCTTAGATTTCAAGTTACAATCACCCTGATTGTCGTTGGCGTTTGTCGCTTTTCGACGATTGTCGTTTTATTCATAGCGACGACCTGCTGACCGTTAAACATTACCAAGCAATTTTTTTGTCGTGTAGAATACTATTATAACTCTTTCACAGTGAAAAAGTCATGAAAATGCATGTGTGCTACATCTGAAGAATAAAACGACAATCGTCGAAAAATGACAAACGCCAACGACAATCAGGGTGAATCTGATTGGAAAATTCCTCGATCTATCGTTTTTTTATGCAACAGTAGATACAGCTGTAGATACATTTCACCAAAGCACGCGTAATGCTTTAATCGGTTAATACTAGGAAACATTAGTACATAAGGAAGGGTGGGGTGAAGCGCACATGGGGCCTGTTTGGCCCATTGTGTTTCCCATTTTGTACTTTATACGTTATCTATCTACCAAACTTCGCACAAAGTTCCTTAGTACAGCCAATATCAGGATTCCAAATGTTGCATTTCCAATTGAACTAAAGGAGTTAGCTGCAATTACGAGGATCTTATCTCACAAATTTTCAATCGCCTTTGATGATGTTTCAACTTTTATTTGGATTCAAACTAGGTCAAAATTACTTACATATTATACTTAGATGGTGTTACAGTCCGCGGTGGACCTGTGCCTCAACCAACAAACCTCTCCAACCTGTTCGGTCATTACCCACGTGCCTCCAGATGTGTACCACCAGCTATGGTAAGACCTTCTCTACAGTGTCATCTATCTGATTGAATTTGAAGACTTTCCGGGCCGGAGCGTTGGTGTCTATCTACTCTATCTGCCCAAGCCATCTCAGTTACTATATCATACTCTTCTACCTAGGTGGATAATGCTGTACAGGCAATATAATTTCTATTTATATCTTTACTCGACAAACGTTTCTCGTTACTTTAAACCAAGGGCATCCTCATTTGCTTTTAATAACATCCATGCCTCTGCACCATTAGCAGAACTGGGATGATTAGGGTTTTTTATAAGGTGACCTTACTTGTTCGAGAGAGGGCTTTACTACTTGGTTGGATCCTTAGCCCAGAAAAATTATATTAGCAAGATGAATTCCTTCAATTTGCGCGCTTGAATTAACGGCCTAGGTGGACAAGGTGCTAACTACCCCAAAGTTGTGACTGCCTATTGTGACATTCTATCAATGATGATTGTCCTGAAAGCATGTACCTTTGTTTGCCCTCGTTCATCGTTTAACTTACTTATGTTACTTCTGTCTCAATACTTAAGACCGCCGAATGACAAATGGTTTGACAGTGTAATCGTAGCTTTACTCTTAGGGGTAAGTTTTTATTAAAGGAAATTATTTTTTAGTAAAACTCCCAACCGGAGAAGAATGAAAGAACGAGAAACTGACAAACGATTTCGATACAGCACACGGTTGACTCCAAAGTGGACTGCGTTGTTGGCTCAAGTATTTTTTTCAGACAAGATGATTGTATGAAAATCTTTTCGCCTATCGGTTTACAATTTACTTCATAAAGACTCATAGAGCAATGCCAGAATCATCTCACCTATTTGGCGTTCAAACAAGGGTCACCTTCACCTGGGTCCTAGGACACAGTAACATTGAGCGCAATAAATGAACTGGCGTGTTGGTCAGGCGAGGGTTAACCCTTAACGGGTGATTAACTCTTCCTAAAGGTAACCGTTTCGAGAAAAACAAACTACTAATTGCCGTAAACATAGGAAATCGACCATTAGAAGATCGTGTAGTCAAGCTAGGTATCTCTCACAACACTTTTTCCGTAGTTGCAAAGATAAAACGATAATTCTTCAATCTCGCCGATTGGAGCATCTGGCGATACTTGCATGTGGTGACGGTGCTTGAGTGTTCGATAGCCTGTAACCGACAGTCAGTCAGTAACTCTTGATTGCAAACGATAATCACTGTCGCATCATAATGTTCCTCAACCAACCTCTTGTGGTCAATCCCAGTAATCTAATTGAGATACAACTGATGGCCCATACAGCGGTCATCTGGCACCACTTGTTATTCCGAAACTTTGACTTGTTTCTATAAAATTGTTGAAGGAAATGCGTCTTTGATTGAAGACAAATTTTTCTATTGCTAGGCACAACTCCGGTTCCCCCCAACTCGCTATCATTGATCCATCCATGTCTATCGGAGATTTCTTCTCGTAAAATTGTTTCAACTAAATTTGGCTTAACGCCTGAGAGAGGGAACAATACATGGTCGCACTTGGCAATGCATATAAACTAGAGTAACTTAACGCGTACTCAAAACAAATCCTAGAAATCAGAATCAAATGGAAAAATGAAAGCAAATTCACATCGGATAGCACGGACACCACCCATGGCGTAAACATATACTGAAACTTAATATCACCTGAGTTGCAAACCACTACAGCAAAAAAAAAAAAAAACTCTTCTCTTCATTTCCAATTTACGTCGTGCAATTGTAATGAAAGATTTAAGCTCTTAGACGTAAGTTAACAATAAAAGGAAAAAAAATTGTCTACGAGTTCCTGGCCAAATCTGTTACGATTCCATATTTACGGCTCGTTGTCGATATCGTACCTCGACATTCCTTATACTAGATACATGACTCAACAGCCCTAACAATCATCAAGTCATTACACACTACATGTGTGAAGAACATTAATATTCCAGTTATGACTTAAGTCGCTGAAGGGGAAACCTACCCAGAATTTCTAAGGAAATTTACTGATGGAGCGATGGCACCACTTTAAGATAGGTAGTCGGACTGACGCGCTGAGTTGCAACATAAATTGGGGGATTATTATTATTATTTGTGTAGGGTTATTTTGCACTGCGACCTAATGGTCTATTGTGCCCCCTGCTAAAGCCTTGGGGAGGTTTGTTCCCTCTTTAGAGTCCCCTTCGCAATTGCAATTCTTGAGGAATTGTGTTTGAAGGTCATATGCTCTTACTTTGCCTTGGCGAGAATAGTTCACCTTAGAGCTCTTTCTCCAGACCAGTTTCTTTTAAGAATCTGAGAATGAGAAGTGGGTCCATGGTTGGCATATCCTCTTCTGATACTTGGTATTTGCCCAAGTATTTCAATCTTTTGTGGGTCAGTGCCCCACAGGACTCCAGAAGGTGTTCCGGAGTCTCACATGACTCGTTGCAGAATCTGCAAAGGCCTTCATTTGTTATACCTAGTTTCCGTAGATGCTCCCTGAGTTTGCAGTGCCTCGTTAGGAAGCCTGTTAGGATCTGTAGGTTATTCTTGCTAAGGCAGATCCAGGCTTCGAATCTTTTCCGGTTGTAACATTCCAGTAGTTTCTTAGCTTGCCTCAGGCCTGCGGTGTTGTTCTAGGTTTTTGCCTTGTCTTCTCTCTCCATTTTCCTGAATTTCTCGCGTATGGTTCCCCTATTCCACAGAATGGTTCAGGTCCAATGAAGGGTTCTGCAGCCCCTTGACTTGCCAAGGCGTCCTGCTGCTTTGTTACCTTTTATCCCGACGTGACCGAGTATCCAGTAAAGTGTAACTTTATTGTTTCTGCCCAATTCATTAAGCTTGCATAAGCATTCCCACACAAGTTTCGACTTAATGACATAGCAGTCAAGTGCTTTCATAGCTGCTTGGCTGTCTGACAGTATTGCTATGTCGCAGTTGCTGTAAATTGGGGGATTAATCCTAAGTCTATCTGCCTTAAAATACTATCAGCTTTTACTCGAAATAGGTTTATTTGATTACTCAGACGACCTTGGATCTACCCAAGCTATAAACTTGATACGCGATAACATGTCTTGATAGAGACTGCATTATGTCCGACGATCCGTCATTATTTTTGACTCAACTTTATCTCCATCGTCTGTGACTGCTCATGGTCCACGTTTCTAAATTGCGTCATATATTTTTTTTAATTAAAAATAACCCTATACAGACTTTCCGCAAACTCGGTTATTTTCAACTTTCCGTCATCGAGCTTGTCATCTAAATTTATATTTATAATCTTCGATATAGAATTACATAATGTTGTCGAGAAAAAAAAAGCACCAAGATTCCCTGGAAATTATATCATACGCGCACATTGAATGTAACTCAACAACATTATGTGCGATGCCGATGATGTCGTTGCAGTTGGCTATTGCGAATCGTTCATTAGTATTCATTGTGCGAACTTTCTGTGATTGCGAATATTTTTATAGGTCAATACATCTTGATGTTATTTCATTCGGTTAATCCTTAAGTATCTGCGATAAGCATCTTATGCATTACACTTACTCTATGGCATTAGTTTGAAAAAGATAAACTTTCCAAAGCCAGACTTTATGAACTTGAAGTACTTTTTTTTTATAAAAAAAATGAAATCTTTGTGTAAAAAAAATAGTTAACTCATTTTATTTGTTAAATCCCACTTATTACTGACTCATGAAGTGCGTTCATATCTTTTTAAATTTATTCGCGAGGAGTAAATATTGATATTAGCATGTTAATGCTGTTTTGACGTTAATGTATGCAAAGCATTATAAAATTAATGATTTAACATTTAACACGTGATGTCATGTTATGTTATGTTGCCCTGCCCTTGCAGAATAGTGGATATTCACACCGCATGCCGCTCAGATTTTTTTTTTTTTAATTGTGTGACTTCCTTGGTCATACGTCCTCTCTTATGAGTCATTCTATGAAGGACCACCGGTCCTGAGCGACCCCATCGAATCGATTAAACTTTGGCAAGACTATTACTCTTAGTTGCATGGTGATTCACGGGACATGTGGTCATGGAGTTCTGCATAACTAAGAGAACAAATACTCACGAAGAAGCAAACATATTTCATGTTATCCTGGCACCTTCTTTGGAAAACCGACAATTTTGAATCGATGAGGTTGCTGGGATGACTGCACAGCAAATCAGTTGTGGAAGCTTAAGGCAATACTGGAATTTAGAACCTGCATTGGGGTCAAAACTGATTGCTTGACTTTTCTAGCTAGCTTAAGTTGAGAAGCTCCAGCTTGTACTTAAAACATTTCATTTGTTCCGATTTGATCACTGAACCTCAGATTGCTTTGATGGCCACCTGGTTGTCAAGATAAGTGTCGGTATCTTTTTATACATCCAAAATTGTTTTCAGAAATACTCGTCAATAGATAAATTTGCGGCTTGGAACAGACTGCCGACTTTTTCAAATCAAGGCATACAAGGCATATGCCCTTAAAATATCAAAATAATTTTTTTTTTTTATACACTTCTCTCAAGAAAGGCGAACCTATAAGGTTAAGCCTGCACCCCGAGATGTCTGTAGATGTCTGTTGATTATGCTTTTAAATTGTTGCAGATTGTGGTTTTCTGGAAATATTTCGCCTGGGAGTGAGTTCCAAAGATAGCTTGCTCTGTAACAAAATTAATTCTTGTAGAATGATGTTTTTATAGGTTACCTGGTGAACATAAAAGTTGTGTGCTCTAGTGGCCTGCCTGGTAGGACGTTGAAATATCGAGTTTCTAGGGATCATTTTGTTGAGATGTTCCGAACAACTGCTTGCCTCTGTATGGTGTCAAGTAGATTCAGACTATTTTGGGGCCGAGCTCCAAAACATGAGAGCAGTACTCAAGCCCCGGTCTTACTTATGCTTTGTATAAAAGAAGAAGTTGCGGTGGTGTAAAGTACGTCTTTGCTTTGAAAAGATAACACAACTTTAAGGAAACTGATTTTGTGATGTTGGATATGTGGTCATGTCATGTTAAGTTAGGTTAGGTTGAAGTGGTTTTCAGCTTACGCCAACACACATAGTCCAACGATTTTCGTTGTGGTACCACGAAGGATCATGTAATCCCTGCCTAAACGGCTTCAACGTGACGGCCTATGCGGACGATGTCATTATCCTGGTATCGGGAAAATTTCCTCCAGTCCTAAGTGAAAGGCTCAATTTCGCGCTACAACTAGTGAACAACTGGGTTAACAGCAAAGGGCTGGGAGTGAATCCTTCAAAGACGGAGGTAGTTCTCTTCACTAAGAGGAGATCAATCCCTACCTTCAGACCCCCAAATATTGGTGGCACTGAACTAAGTATCTCACGTTCAGCTCGGTATCTGGGCGTAGTTCTAGATTCCAAACTTAACTGGAAGGAAAATATTGCCGAACGCGTTAAAAAAACAAGCGTAGCTTTCTACTCCTGCAAAAAGGCTTTCAGCAATGCGTGGGGCTTCAAACCGGCTGTGGTGTACTGGATATACACGGCGGTTGTAAGACCCATTCTCACATATGGTTCACTAGTATGGTGGACGGCACTTGAGAAGCAATACCTGCTTTCAAACCTCACCAAAATCCAGAGGGCGGCGTGCATCGGTGTCATGGGATCAATAAGAACAACACCAACAGCGGTAATGGAAACCATGCTTAGTTTCATTCCGCCGCAGTCTGGCGGCTAAAACCGCTGTAAGACTGAGAGAAGGCCGGTTGTGGTCATCAAGCCTTTACGGCCATGCCTCCATTCTGTCTCGATGGGAGATCACCAGCGGATTGACGGGAACTGATCACATGAATCCGACGCTAGCATTCGAAAGGAGATTCACTACAAGAATTCCCGATAGAATATACTGGAAGAATCGAAGAACCATGAAGAAAAAGGAGTTGGCTCTCTATACCGACGGTTCTAAGATGGACGTTGGCACGGGAGCCGGAGTTTATTGTGAGGCCCTAGGAATAGACCGCACCTTTAGAATAAACGACGACTGCTGCGTCTTACAGGCCGAGGTCACGGCCATTATACAGGCTGCTGAAATTATACGCGAGAGTAATATCGTTGGCAAAACGATCATTGTCTATATAGACAGCCAGGCAGCCGTTAAGGCTCTGGACTCTTTCGTAGTTAGGTCGAGGCTCGTGAGAAGCTGCCGGCCTACAGCAAGAAGAGATCAACCTCTCTGGTAAAACTTAGTCGTTATAACGCACGGGTCATTTCTAGCATAATTACCGGACATTGTGCCATTGGCGTTCACGCGGAACGACTCGGTGTGCTGCATAATGACTATTGCAGAAGTTGCAGGGACGAAGAAGAAATTGAATCTGTTCGTCACCTGTTGTATGACTGTCCTGCCCTATCCGTCAGAAGAATGAGGACTCTGGGTAGTTACTTCTTCTCGGAGCTGGAGGACTTGGGTAGTGTTGAGCTAGCGGACCTCCTGAGATTCATATCACTTTCTGGGTGGTTCTAACGGCGGATTTTCTTTACAGCGTTTCCAGGGTTAAATAATTGGGCACAATTGACCCGTACTGTTGGTCTGAGTGAGCAGTGACTCCTTGCCACAAGGCACCCATCTACCTAACCTAATCCCTGCCTACTTGTTAGAACCACTTTGAGCTTCTAATGAAGCGTAGGGCTCCTGATGTCTTAGTCTATCAGATCGCCTCAGTCGTTGTAATACACTGTTCCTTAGTGAAGCTTCTTTCTATGGGAGAGATCTGGGCACGCACAAGGAAGGTGAGGAATGGCTTCTTCCTTTTCTTCTGCAATAATCATCCGAATATACGCCAAGCATTGTTGCATGCCTTCCAATTAGGTTATGTTAGGTATGTGGACTGGCAGGGAGAGACGCTCTCTACCACACTCAGGTCAGCGTTAACCCATTATGATATTCATGGGGGAAAAAGTAATCCCTTACCCAATGAAACTAAAAATTTTTAACTCGCCACTTACTTCATTTGTGCATACAAACCACCCTGATGATTTGATTAAGTTTAGCATCTTTCCTGTCGAAACGCCGGAGAGCTCCTCGAGATCCTGGAAGAAATATTTACCAAGGAACTTTTTCCTGGAGTGTTGAAGACTCGGACAGTGGCACAGGAAGTGGGTAGTGTCCTCAAAAACTTGCTCGTCACCACAGCCTCTACAGAGTTCCTCCTCCGACAGGTGTAGTTTCTTCAAGTGGTACCGCAGAGTTTTGTGCCCCGTGATGATGCCCACGAGGGTGGAAAGGGATTTCCTATCTTTCTGAGTGATTCTCTCGGTCCTTGCTTTGTCGAAGGACGGCCATAGATTCCTGATGATGGCACAAGTTACCATGGAGTTCCATCTTGTGTTCGCTTTTTTAATGGATTGCCTATTAGACAGTGTCCTGTGATCACACCAATTGAAGCGCCAATATGCAATCGGTTGGGCCAAATCTGTTTAGCCGCTAGACATGTTGTAGCACTTGTCCACCTAAGATTCCTTCTTTCGATTGCATCCAACTTGAATTTAAATTTACAAGTAACGATTGGTATACCTAGAGTACCCTTGTTCGGAAGGATGGGTACAGTTTTTTCCTATTCTGGCGAGTTCATCAGTCTTACAATTCCTCTGAATATCCCTATGCTCTGGCACCCAACAGAGGTGATGTCTCACCTCGAGAGACGATCGGCAGTCTAGAGCTACTAATGAATTTATAGAGACCGATTTCAAGGATTTGATTGCTTGGCTGTCTTTAGCGGATATCTTGATGCGGATATCTTTAGCGGATATCACGTGTTTCTTAAACCAAGATAAGACTTCCTTAATCGCCATTATTTCCGCCTGGAACACGCTACAATGATTTGGAAGACGGAAGGAGATTAAGATCAGGCCTATCAGCGAAGACACCTCCACCCACCCTATCCATGGTTTTTAAGCCGTCAGTGTAAAAATGAATCGATTCATCTTGTGAAATAATTATCGATGACTTCTTCTTCTTCTTCTTCCTTTTATCAGCGAGGTTATGATCCGAAAACAAGGGATCACAACCCTCCCACTTCACCGCATTTCTACTGATCCGCCTGTGGGGTTCGCCTAAATAATTATCGATGACTGTTTTGGACATTTTTGCCCGTTGGTTCTTAAGTACTCAAAAGTTTGAGGGTTGTCTGCATAGACACGATCTTCAGCATAGCCCCACAAAAAGAAATTCAACGCGGTCAGATCACACTTAGATCTTTGTGGCCAATTGCGTGCAATAGAGCCAATTTGTCTGTATTGTGTGGCACGTAGCGCCATCCTTTTGGAACCACATCTCGCTCACATCACTGTCTTTAATTACAGGCCAAAAAAGTTGGTTATCATTTGACCATAGTACAGAGAATTCACCGTAACAGTGGCGCCTTTGTCGTTCACTTAACACATAGATTCCGAGCGTCCTTCACAACCTCAATATGATAACAATCAGACAAGAACATTGCTTTTAAAATACTTTCCCTCTCATTGCATCTAACTTACAAAAATAATTTCTTCTCTCCTTCAGTGGCCCAGTCAAACATCGCCACCGCCAAGACAACATCAAAAAGGTGCTTCCCCCTCTGCCAGCTTACGACTCCACTATGTCACTGAACGAATACTGGCCTACATATTACCAACACAAAATGGAAACCATTTGGGTGCACACGATCAATACGAAAAAGAGGTGATACCAATGCTAGAACAGAAGCACGGAAAGGTAAGTAATTGCTCACCACCCACTGAAGCCAAAGCCGAGATTAAGTCCTGATTAACTTGTCATCTTACAGAACTATCAGCTCTTTAACCTAGAAACGTGTATTTCTGTAATAACTTTGGAAAGAATCTGTGAACTATGCAAGCACATAGACAAATGGCTCGGGAGTGGCCAGGAGAAAGTCGTCGTTCTACAAGATAGGTAAGTACTAGTGTTGAACTTAAATTTAATTTTTGCATATTGTGTCGTAAAATCTGTCACACTTCTTCTTCTTTGTGTTCGTCTTCTGTGCGAAAGTTGCCCAACCTAAATGACACAAAAGAGATGGTATTCCCAATTTTATGAAAAATCCTAAACACGTTAGCTTTGTTTGAGCACTCACACACTCAAGGCTTGAACCTCGACATTTTTGGTATCAAATTTAGCTTTGGGCATTTCTCTTCGTTTTTCTTCAAAGCCACTTGTTTGTTACGTCTGATCACTTTATTTCGGTGATTTTATGTGCAAAGAATCCACTGGAGCTGCGCAGAAAAACGTGGTGTGGGTCGTAATGTCGCCAATTTGAATTTTCACATAAAATTTTGCACTTTCGGTCGCTCGTTTTGAGGTAAATAACGCGCGAGAATCGCGTCATCGCTTTCGTGCGAGGTCTATTATATCTAATTATATTTAATTTAATCTGACATTTTTGAACAGCGAGTGCAATTTCGTGTGATTATCATACTTACCAGTCGGCAGTGACCACCGGCAATCACAACATCGTGATAGGCTGGCTTAAGTGTTAATTTTAGCTGGGAATGCATTGAAATTTGGGTTTTGTTGATGATCGTATCGCGTTTCAAGGACATGCACTTAAAACAGTGACATTGGCATTCTCATTAAATTGCTGTGTCCAGAATGTGAAATTTGAATTTTTTTTTGGAAAACACTTTCTATGACCTGCAGACATACACCTTCCGTGTTGAATGTAGAACGTGGTCGTTTTCAATGGCTTCCAGTAGCTGAGACTAAACCATAAATTGGAAGCCGACAGGGGTAACGACACAGTTGCTATCACCTTGTGCTGATGAAAAACAATGTCATTGTATTATGCTAATTGAGGTCGTGGGGGATAATTTATCAGAGACAATAAATATCAAAAGTAATTGTTGCACTGCTTGGTGTACCTTGTGTGACTTCCTTTTTTGCATACTTACATATTCAATTTTACTTTTGTCCCGATGAGAGTGTTAACCTCAGCAAGTGCAGCCTTGAGAGACAGACGTCTCATCACGGTCTAGGTATAGTTTACAGGTATGAAACGGTGACAGATTGTGTCAGTGAAGGTGCCACCTTAATGAACAAATCTTAGGTGGTTCCTGCTCTCATTAACAAGACAGAGAAACATGTCACTCTGTTCTAAAATGTTAATCTGAATTGTAAAGTCTTAAGCAGGGTCTGTACCCTGTATCGTTTGCTTACACCATAGAGGGACTTGAAACCATTGAAGCGAGTCAGGATACCAATATTGACTAGCTAGTGGGTCACATCTTGGCTAATATGATCCTGATAAGCAAGAATCCAGTACAATATGGGCAAATCACCACTGTTGTGCATCCCCAGCTCTCTCCCCTCGGAAGGAAGCTTCATTTAGGAACTTTCTACTAAAACGATTTACTTACTTACTTACTCGTAAGAAAGCTCTCGTTTTCCTTTACAGCGCCACTTTGTATGCCTCTTGTTTTGCTGCATGCACTCGCCGGCATTCTTCGTCAAACCAGGGGTTTCGCGGTGGTGGACGAGCGAGACCCAGCACATCAGTCGCGGCGTTTCTGATGGCATGTTGGCAGCGTTGCCACTGGTCTTCGGTACTTGATGCTGGTGGCAAAGGGGTGATTGAGAGATTTCGGGATACGCGTTCAGCGAAGAGTTTGGCGGTCTCTTGCGATTGTATCTTTTCGACGTTAAATTTTCTCACAGTAATTCTTCTTTGTTGCTCAGATTGGGATATCCGCATTCGTACCTTGGCTACAACAAGGTAATGATCCGAGTCTATGTTGGCCGCTCGGAAGGTCCGGACATCCCGAATACTGGAGGCATGCCTTGCGTCGATCGCAATATGATCAATTTGGTTGATCGTTACATGATCAATGGACCTCCATGTCTGCTTATGAATATCGAGATGAGGAAACCATGTGCTTGCTATGGTGACATTTCGCTCCACAGCGAAATCAATTAGCCTTAGTCCGTTATCAGACGTGGTGTCGTGTAGGTTATGCTTACCGACTGCCCTACCAAAGACGTCCTCCTTTCCTATTTTGGCGTTAAAATCGCCCAATACGATTTTAACGTCGTATTTAGGGCATTGCTCGTATGTTTTGTCGAGGAGCTCGTAGAAACACTCTTTGGTGGCAGGGTCCTTTTCTTCTGTGGGGGCATGAACACATATTAGGCTTATGTTAGCGAATTTAGCCTTGATCCGGATAGTCATAATACGCTCGCTCACGTGTCGGAAGCTTAAGACTTCTAGCCTAAGTCTGCCGCGTATGACAAATCCGCATCCGAATGAGCGTTGCCTGTTGCCTCTGTAGCAATCACCGTAGTAGATGTCACAGTTTTTCATCCTCTTTTTGCCCGGCCCATCCCATCGCACTTCCTGGATGGCGGTAATATCTGCTTTATAGCAGTCTAGGGCCTCTGCTAGTTGTTCGGCTGCACGTGGTCTGTAAAGGGACAGAACATTCCACGTACAGATCCGAAGGCCGTTGTCCTTATTTCGTTTGCTGGGGTCGTCATTAGTTGAGTCACCCTTATCCAAGGCTTTTGGTTGTTTCGGAACCATAGATTTTTTACGTGGTAGGGAAGTTACCCCGACGGCACAACCCCCAACCTGGAGGGCCAGTTCCTTAATTATTCCCCTAGGATGAGGGGCCGGGTACACCGGTGCCAGTAGTCCACTACGGGAGTATGAGCGCTGCCGTTGGCCCATTAAGGGCTCCTCCGTCACCATCTCTATTCCAATGTCCCGACCAACATTGGTAATTCCTTACCGACCTGTGATCCGAATACGTCGAAGCAGCTCGCGCAAGGTATTCACTAAGTTCAACCTAACTGGGACTATAGACGCCACCGTTGACTCCGTCTAGGGAATTCGTCCGCTGCCGCCTGGAACAGGAAGAAGTGCTCTAGTGGAAAAGCACTCTTCCCCCCCTCTCTCACCTGCTGCCACCAAGAATCCGCCAAACGGAGTTGGTTACCCACTTCTTGGATTAATGTACTAGGCACCCGGCTGTCACCGCGTGGAGGTTGAGAGTAGGAGTTGGTAGGCCTCAGCTAAGGCCCAGCGTGATGATAACGCAGTACCGTTTGCTCCCGCCTTTCCATTGCTTTCTTTCGATAGCTTTTTTCGCCGTATTCACAACTTCGTCAATGGCGTCGACCATAGAACGTGCCTTACGGAACCTATACTAGCGATCCCCGAGGCCACCTGCCTCATCGATTGCACTCTTCATTCTATCACTTACGATGCGCTCCAGTATTTTCCCCACGGTGTCTAACATGCATAAAGAGCTATACGATGAAGGGTCCTGCGGTGGTTTATAACCTTTTGGTAGGAGGACCAGTCTTTGCTTCTTCCACTAGTCAGGAAATACAATACCTTCTATTGTATATTTCTGCGAAGATGAGTGGGTGCCAATTGGTTGTCGCTTTTAAGGCAGTATTGGAGATTCCGTTGAACTTCCCCTCTCCATCTGTTCCTCTATTCAGTGTTCTTCTTCTTCTTCCTTTTATCAGCGAGGTTATGATCCGAAAATAAGCGATCATAACCCTCCCACTTCACTGCAGTTCTACTCATCCGCCTGTGGGGTTCGCTTATTCAGTGTTGTTGTGAAAAAAGTACCGTGACCACGTTTTCGAGAAACACTGTGGAGAAGGTTTTCAGTCATCCTTCCACTTCATCATAATCACTTGATAAGCTTTCCCTCATGGATTTTGGTCAGCTTCATTGCACAGTCGACGAAGATTCTCTTTTTACTGTATTTAATTGCAGTTTTTAGGGTTCTCCGGGCAGTTATGAATCTCTCGTGGAGTTCTCCGTGACTGCTGTGTTCCCTGGAGATCTGGTACAATCGGCGCGCATTGTGACACTCTGCGCGCAATTGATCAATCTCATCGTTCCACCAGTATACTGGTAGCTCTTGCGTTTTCCGTTGCATCGATGCATCACAGGCTCTCGTCAATCCTCTTGTGAGCTGATTCGCCTTCTCGGTTACCACTACACCATAGCGATGCACACATGCCCGACAGCGGCGGCATTGGAAGCCCTATTCGACTTCCCGTCTTTATATATACAAGTTAAGAAGACTGCTGCCGCCAGTGCTCTGAAGCTTCATCCGCTTTGTAATGTGAATGATTCTGATTTAACAACATATGAAGATTCTAAAAAAAATTCCGCTGCTAACCTCACCAGCCGTATGTGAATCTGACTTCATGCCCAGAAAAATAAACCTATAACATCCCTTCAAAATCAACATCCCAAATCAAACTTATTGGGACAACCCCTGGCTTCCTCAGATGCATCGAAAAATCAATTGGTACACCGAGGGCTCAAAAATGGCAAATGGTGTGGGAGCCGGAATTTTTGGTCCAAATTTCAAATCTGCTGTGTCATTAGGTTAAACACCTCTATCTTCCAAGCAGAGGTCTATGCTATAGAGCTATATACAAGAGAATGCATCAGAAGAGGCCTCTGAAGGTTACACATAAATATTCTATCGGAGAGGCAAGCAGCTCTAAAAGTTAAATTAGTTTCGAACTGTCTCATTACCCTCAAGCAGCTCCCTGCACACAACACCCTCTCACTAATTTGGGTCCCTGGCCACAAGGGCTTCGCCGGCAATGAGACTGCTGATAAACTAGCCAGATCTGGCTCCCAACTCTAGTTTATTCGGCCGCAACCTTTTGTGGACTGCCTACAAGCCAAATCAAAATTGAGCTAGATCATTGTGAACAACGCGAAAAGCGCTCATACTGGGACTCGCAAATAGGTCTAAGACACGCAAAGAGATTTATTGATATATCCAATAAGAGATCGAATGAAATTCTAGCAATGAGCAAACATAGTACAAACTTTTGAACAGACTTCCTTACTGGTAATTGCTCTCTCAAATACCACCTTAAGAAAATTGGCATAAGTCAATCAGACCATGCCTTGACGACACTGAAACTACTGAGCACATTATGTGTGATTGTCCCTCCATCGCTCGCAGCAGACACAAAATGTTTCATAAAGGGTTCATCACTCCATCTGGCATAATCTCTTCCTCAGCGCAAACTATCCTAATCTTCCTTCGAGAACTTGATTTCAGCTAGGACACCATTGCAACATGCCTTCCTTCAGGGGTTAGTACAAAAGATCACTTTGTAAGTCTAAGTATAATACTTCGATGGGTCTTAGAGCACCCTCCTATCACCCCACTCCCCACTTAAAAAAAAGAATAACTGCGTTGGTGTAAGCTGGCAGCCACTTCAACCTTACCTAACCTAATTATTGTCCATTGGTGTGCTTAATTCCTTTGTTGCAGAGAGCTACGCAGACTGAGATTATAATCGCGGTGATATCGAGCCCCAACGTTTTTAAGCTATAGGTTGACGCGCAGTGTAATTTTGGAAGTTAGGCCCCAGTTTCTGTCAC
This sequence comes from Brachypalpus laphriformis, assembly GCA_945910035.1. Lineage (NCBI taxonomy): Eukaryota > Metazoa > Arthropoda > Insecta > Diptera > Syrphidae > Brachypalpus > Brachypalpus laphriformis. The sequence goes on along the minus strand of OX246753.1, from coordinate 108,717,691 downwards.
AGATGCAGTGACAGCTTCATAGTACTCTTTTGGCTATATCGATACTTCACTGTCCAGGATGACCCCACGTATTTTGCTATTCGCGAGAATTAAATGGTTTCCTCGTAGAAGAGGAAGGGGTTTATTACTTCTGTACCTCAGATTAAAGCTAATGACCACAATCTCCTGTTTTTGTTTTTTTTTTTTTAAGTTTCATGAGCCAGAGCAATTTTGGACTTAAGTCGGTAAATCTCCAAGTGCTAAGCTACAGATAACTAGTTCTGAAAGTGTATGATCTTTAAGCAAGCTGGCGGTAGTTTCGCATACCGAGTTGAAGTTTCTATCCTCCAGTCGGTTCGAATAAAAGACTCTTCGGGCGAGAACATTAGTGGAAACTCTGCAATGGGCTTGGTATATACCCTCAAATGAGACTGTTGAGATAGAGTTCTTTGAGTACGGAATAAATTACATACTAAAAACTACACAAGTCTTGCAGATATGCTATTAATTCTTCAAATGGATAAATGACATGACAACCAATAGATTCGGATACACTATACTATTCCATCAGAATAAAATGACAAACTTAACAATGAATCCGGCAGTTAAGGGCAAATGGTGATCATTAAGAAAATTTAACAAGCCTCTGACAAATTGAATAACTGACAGCCATTGTGAGGTCTTGGATGCTATGCCTAACATCTTCGCTATCCAAGTCACAGCTCAGCTCTTACAACATTTCCACGATCTTAAAGCTGTGAACATAGTAAACAAGAATGATCTCAGCAGTGAAACCTTTACGACGAGTTCCAAGCGCCCAATAGAGCCATTAAAGTAATTAGTGGGTTTATTGAATATTGGAATCCCATTCAAAGAAAAGAAACTCACGACCTTGATGCAAGTCACGTTCACGGTCGATAGGGCAAAACACGTTATTTCTCTCATAACAACATTATGCATGCGGCATGCCTATGAATGCCCGGGCGGGCTTAGCTCGCTTTTGAGAGACCAATCTCAAGTCCCAAGTGGGAACCAAACCAAATGTTGTGAGTTCAGCACTCGAATTGTCAATGAAAGTTCACCGCCAACCTGACACGCGACCGACTGTTTGGTCAGGTAATTAGTGATTGTAATATCAAAATAATCGAATACAAATCAAATCAAGAAACTAATTGATATGCGTAGTTAATGGCATCATAGGCTACGTGATGTTTCTGAAATCAATTTGGGTTGTAGCTCTGAATGAAGTGTGTGTTTAGTGTAAACGTCTGGGTTGTTTGCTTCACAAATTCATCAAGAATTTGTTGTGTTTGCTTATGTTTTCTTTACTTTCGGTGGGTTTTTAGTGGTTCGGAGTCAATAGAGATCAGTTAATTGAGCTTGTTTGGGCCCTGGAATTTTCTAGCTCGCTTATGTGGTGTAATGCCTTTGGGATTGAGAACGCCTAATCTATATTGACTGTGAAAGTTATATTTAGGACCAGCTATAAAGGTGAACCAGCATTCACTACGTAGTCAAACACATGTAGAATTTGAAAGGACTAGTGAAAAATAAATCACAATACTTTGTTGCTAGGATAACTAGCAGGGAACGAGTGAGCAACACTCAATGTTGTGCAGCTATTTATCGGAAAGGAACAATCTATACTTCTATCTACGTTTAGTCACGTAGTGCGCACTTCCTTAAACGGCTTCCAATACATGTTATGATTGCGGCGCAATCAGGTAAAAGACGCCATGGTAGGCTCAGGAATAGATGAGTGGGGTTATGTTCGACATATCTCCTGGACCCGTCTTGGGCTTTCTTCTGATGAGTTGGGTTCGGTGACGGATGATCGATAAGGATAGAGAGTTTGCGATCCTCATGAAGGATAAGCGGATCACTGCAAATAATAGCAACGGTGATGATGGTACTCTAGCAGAAATACATAAGTCCAAATGGGGACCCTTGCGAAACTTAAAACGCAGGGCCATTGTTCAGAGAATACGCTGGTAAGTCTTACATAAAATGGCCTCCAGCTATTGGTAAATATAATAGGTAGGTATTAAGCAACCAATAAAAATCGAACCTATTAAACAATAAAGCAGTTACGAATGCTGCTTATTATATATTAAAACACTTGATCGATTTCCAAGGAAGCAAATGGCCCAATGTGACCATAAGCGTTTTATGTGAACCTTAATAATAAATTTAGCTGACCTTACTATGCAAATTATCTAGATGGATTGGGCGAATGCATAGACTCGTGTTTATGTTACGTACTACGCTTATAGCGACATCTAAATAGAGAAACATTAACTAAGGGCACGATACCATCAATTTGACCCCGAAGACAAATATTCAAGCTATCAGTTCGCAGGAATAAGGTTTAAAGTAAATCTATGCAGCTGTTTCTTCTGAACTGTAGGTTCAGACAGACATGCAATATTGCGAAACTCACTCTGTCCAGGACGTTCCTAACTTGCAATTTTATTTTGAACTAGCTGTGGCACCCAGCTTCTTGCTGTTGCGGCTTATTTTGCACATCAAGCCGGTTTCCGCCCTGGAAACCCAAGATAACACATTTGAGTATAGATACTGTAAACTGAGACTTCATATGCCAAGCAGGAGAGGCATTCCGGATAAAATGGTGCCTATTATAACGCAAGCTATGAAGGTGCGGAGTACCACGTGTTACATAGGAGTACGTAGGTTGTCAGAAGAAGTTGAGATTCAGAACTGTGTTTGCCAAGTTTGCATTCTATTACCACTATTCTTTATGTTAGTGGTTAGTGGTGTTCTACGGACTGCTTTGTCAATGCGAAGTAGTGAAATCCAATCGACCCTAACAACTTATCTGAAACGCCTCGACTATGCCGACGATATTTGCCTATTATCATATAGAATAATGGAATTGCAGCGAATTTCCACTGGTTTGGTGATAGACGCAACCCTAATGGGACTGCAGATAAACTGCAGCCACTCTTAGACCATGAAAGTTCCATTGTGCTACCACATGGATCTGTGATCCCCAGAAAGAACTGCCTTTAGGACCAATCGGATCTTGTTATGCACCGCTGGAGGCTGTTAATGTCGTCGTTAGCCAATTCGCCTAAACTGCCGAAGAGTAGGCCCCTAAGTGCAATCTTCTACGAGCGAAGAGTGTCTAGCATGTACAAAGAAGATGTGGTATGGTTTCCTTCTCTTCCTCGTCCATACAGCTTCTGCAGAAGTCATTTGCGAGGAGGCCTAGCTTGATGGCATACCTTCCAATGATGTAGTGCCCCGCAATATTACCTACTACAGTTGTAATGAGCGCTCCTTTTCGTCTAGTAAGGCGATTGTCGAACTTTGTCGTAGCTAGTACGCGGTTCCCACGTCTCGATATTCACAAAGGAACATGGCTCTCATTTGATCGAAAAATCGTCAACCAAATCGATCACCTTGCGATTGACGCAAGGCACTCTTCCAGTATTCTGGGTGTCCGGACTCTCCGAGGAGCCAACGTGGACTCGGATCACTACCTAGTTGTAGCCAAGGTACGGATGCGGATATCCAGAACGGAGCGAAATCAACGAAATACTGTGAGGAAATTTGACGTCGGGCGGCTACAATCACAAGAGACCGCCAGAGCCTTTGCCGTTCGAGTTTCTTCTAATCTTAATCTAAGTCCTATGCCGCCAGCAGCAAATGCGGAAGACCAGTGGCAGCGTTGCCAACAAGCCATCAGAGATACCGCCTCTGTTGTACTGGGTTTTTCTCGGCCCCCACAACGAAACCCCTGGTTTGATGAGGAATGCCGGCAAGCACATGCAGCTAAACGAGAGGCGTACAAAGCGGCGCTGCATAGAAGGACTAGAGCTGCTTACGAGCTTTACGTGAGCAGAAGAAAAGGGGAACATCGATTTCTCAGAAATAAGAAAAAGGAGCATGAGAAGCGCTCTATCGAAGAGATTGAGAGACTTTATTGCAGGAATAATGTTCGAAAATTTTACCAAAAGGTAAAAAGAACATGCCAGGGTTTCAAAGCCAGGACAGAAGCCTGCAGGGACGAAAATGGCAATATAGTAGTAGAATCGCAGTCGGTGCTGAGGATATAGAAGGAACACTTCTGCAGACTGTTAAACGGCGATGATGATCAATATTCCGCTGTCAGGCAGAATGAGCCATTCAACAGTGACGATGGCAGTCAAAATTCCCGTCAACCCGATCAGAATGAAGTGAAGATAGCGATATCTAAACTCAAATCCAACAAAGCTGCTGGAGCCGACGGCCTTGCCGCTGAACTTTTCAAGGCAGGAGGAGATGAGTTGGTAAGGAGCATGCACCAGCTCATCTGTAAAATCTGGTCGGACGAAAGTATGCCCGATGAATGGAACCTTAGCGTCGTCTGCCCGATCCTGTAGAAAGGAAACCCTCTGAACTGCGCCAACTACAGAGGTATAAGCCTCCCCAACATCGCATATAAGATCCTGTCTGCCGTATTATGCGAACTCCTAAAACCGATCGTCAACAACCTGATAGGTCCTTATCAGTGCGGTTTCAGGCCGGGAAATTCCACCATTGACCAAATATTCACACTACGGCAGATCTTGGAAAAACCCATGAATATAAGATCGATACGCACCACCTCTTCATCGATTTCAAAGTTGCTTATGATAGCGTGTATAGAGACGAGTTATACAGAGCCATGTCTAGTCTTGGCATGCCTGCCAAGCTCGTCCGTTTGTGCAGAATGACGATGGAGAACTCTCGCTGCTCCATCAAAGTCGGTAACAACATCACCGAACCATTCGATGTCAGGAAAGGTCTTAGACAAGGTGACGCGCTATCATGCGATCTCTTTAACATAGTCATTTAGAGAATTGTACGGAACTCACAAGCCAACCCCGGAGATACAATCTTCTTCAAGTCTGTACAACTACTCGCTTATGCCGATGACATTGACATAATCGGAAGAACTCAGCGGGCAGTCAATGGGGCATTTACGAGTATTAAGATCGAGGCAGCAAAGATGGGTATAGCGGTCAATGAAAGCAAAACAAAATATATGCTGTCTTCAAAAAAGGACACCCAACATCGGCGTCTTGGACAGAACGCCATAATAGACAGATATAATTTTGAGGTAGTAAAAGATTTTGTCTACCTAGGCTCTATGGTCAGCTCCGCAAATGACATCAGTAGGGAGATCACACGGAGAATTACTCTTGCCAATCGTTGTTTCTATGGGCTAAAACGGCAATTGAGTAACAAATCTCTATCTCGAACTACTAAGGTAACTCTCTATAAGACACTTATCTTCCCAGTCCTGCTGTATGGCGCAGATGCATGGGCTTTGACAAAACCGGATGAGGATGCCCTTGGTTATTTCGAGAGAAAAGTTTTTCGAGCGATCTTTGGTCCCGTCTGCATAGACGGTAAGTGGAGGAGAAGGTACAATGCCGAACTATACGGCCTGAACAAGGACATTGACTTAGCCAGAAGTGTTCACATACAGCGACTAAGATGGTTGGGTCATTTAGAGCGGATGGAGCCCAACCTTCCCGCTAAGAAAGTCTTCGAATCCACCCCGGATGGACGGCGCAGTAGAGACGACCTCACGGTAGGTGGCGCAAACAAGTGGAGGGGGACCTCAACCAACTTGGCGTGCGCAACTGGAGGTAGCTGGCTCGTAACCGTGCTGGCTGGAGAGGTTTGTTGGTTGAGGCCTAGGTCCATCCCGGACTGTAGCGCCATCTAAGTAAGTAAGTAAGTAAGTAAGGCGATTGGAGCCTTTTTGATCCTAGTAATGAGGCACGTACGAGTAGTACCATCTGCCCATCTGCGGTTGGTTACGTCGATAGTATTGAGCTTAACCAGCAATTTTACTGCAGCGAGAGGTATGCCGATATTCATCATGTTTGGTAAAACCGATAGGCTAGTGCCTTGGGGAGTTCGTCCGCCATGGAATTCCCTGGAATGTCTCTGTTTCCTGACACCCAAATGAGGCGAATATTAAATTGTTTCACCATCTCGTTAAGAGAGGCTACAGGCTATTCCAGGGATTTGATCCCGGCTTGGCTGTCAGTAAAAATTGTGATATGCCGATTAGATATCACATTTTACCTTAACCACGACAGACTTCCTTTGTCGCCATAATCTCCATCTGGAAAACGCTTCAGACACCTCTCCTACTCCCGATTCTGTTTTGGATCCACTTTTTTTTTTTTGCTTCGGAAACTGAGACCGTACTCAGTAATAGTGTGGGATTTCCATCCACTAAATCCACTCCCCTCCTACGCGAGGGGGGACTTAAGCCTCAGGCACTTGGGTCATTCGTGTTGGCAGTCTCTTGGCAGTTTCGTTGTCGCTCCTGTCTTCGTTTCTCCTTCATAATGTTTGCCACAGTGTCGCTAACTTCTTCCCAGGCATCTTCCCTGCTCATCATCTGTCTGATGATGTTGTCTGGGATTAGGTCCACACCCAGTTTGCGCACCAGCAGGTGCCATTCTTCATAGTATCGTAGGCAATGGAAAATTATGTATTCCGCATCCTCGACTACTTCCGTGCACGTTGGGCAATAGGGGTTGTCGTCGAAACCTGTGGAGGGAGGCTCTGAAGCAACCATGGCCAGTAAGCATCTATATCAGGTAGGAATTAAGCTCCCCTTGCTTCCTAATAGGAAGAATAGGAGCCAAGAGTCTATTGTGGGGGTCAATCTCTGCGTCCATCTGCCTTTACCAGAGTGATCCCATCTCTCCTGCCATTCTTCCAGACTTGTTCTTGATGGTACCTCAGTAATACTTCGACTCATCGCTGTTGATGCCGCTGTCCTTCTGAGACGGTATTTCCGTTGGGCTTCTTTAGCCAGAAGGTGTATTGGTACCATGCCAGCCACTACAAATCCCGCACCGTAGGAAGTTGCTCGGAAGACCCGCGATACGTTCAACGTGTTGATTCTATAAGGTGTCTAAGTCTTCCTTCTGTATGGCTTCGTCTTCATGGTTCAAGCCCATATTTGAGAGCCGTAAAGCTAAATGGAGAGGCTTGTTGGTTGAGGCCCAGGTTCACTCCGAACTGTAGCGCCACCTAAGTAAGTAAGTAAAGCATTATTGATGCCGCAAACTATACTAAGAGTAGTCTCCTCTTGTGCTTTGGTCCGATGATATTTGATATGATCCTTACTAGGGCAGCCATTGCCTTTGCTGCCTTCTCAGCTGCATACTGCAGATTTTGCTTAAAAGTTAGCCTTGCATCTATATTAAGGCTTAGAAACAACAACGTGATTGCCCACGGTTACTCTTATAGTCTCCATGAGGTTTAGTACGATGGATTTCGTAACCTTTAAATGCCTATCTGCAGAAGCATGTTCCATAATAGTAAAGTTTTCAACCAGATCGTAGCAGCCACTTGAGCCCACCTTCCACGACAATACTTCCTGTTTATGTGAAGAGCAACCTTGTCGTTACCTTTGTCAAAATATCCATAGAATACAAAATATGAGATTGTATGCTTCCTAGTCAAATGGTTGCCATTTTTGTAGCAAGCCTTGTGCTCAAAGGTATCGTCGTCTCTTTAAGACTATTCTCTTTCAGCGTGGCTTCCTTGGATATTGTCTGATAATTTGACACCAAATTTTCTCAAAAATGAATTGTCATTTCCGTACAAAACGAGTAAGCGACTAATGATAGTTTTGAATTTATTTTTTTGTTCACAGAGAGGATTGTCAACGATTGGGTGCAACTATAATCGCCTTTCTAGAGTATCTTCGAATATGTGCTTCAAATTACCAAACTCGAACTATCAGCTTAAACGAAGATGCCCAAGCTCAGAATACAATCACAAGAAATTGGATGAATCTGGATATGTTCTCGATGAAGAAATTCCTTGAGGGCAATATCGAACCGCTACGAATTCCATCCTACAAGCGATACATTCGATATTTCTCCGGACTACTGTCCGGTCAAATCAAGTTGAACTCATCGGCTTTGCATCTGAATTCCGTAAGTATTGAGTCACCACCATCATGGCTCCAATACAATGGTATGTCCTCGAAAAGTGAATGGAATAGTTTCATCAAAATCTATGAAGGGTTACAGTGCGTATATACTTCCGGTAAGTCTGTCACTTGGCAATTTCTATTTGAAGATAGTAATCAATTTCGTATTTACAGATATACACATCATTCCAATAACAACAAGACAATTCCTCTATCAAATTGGAAATCTACGTCTTCGTGGTGATATATTAGTCAGGTGCTATCAGATAAGCTCTTCAGATGGTAGCTACAGTCGTGAGTCGAGAAAACTATTGTTTTCGGTTCAGTTCCATACTTGTGCCATTAAGACAAATGATGTAGTTTTTGGGAAGGAAGACTTGGATTACGCTCATGGTGGTAATGAACTAAATATTGTTTACTCTATTTTAAGCTAAAGTGTTTTGAATTCTTTTCAGATCCCCGATTTCCAAACGACTGCAAGGTTTCATTTCACTTCAACTCGGGCGCCAATAATAACTTCTTGTTCCAAAGTCCGCTTATAAGAACCGAACGTGCTCATGACTTGGCCAAAGCCAATAGTATCGAACATCTGGACTTGAGTAAGTTGACTTTTTCAAATCTAAATACTTTGTGTAGTCCTTTTAGATTTTTAGAGTAAAGTCCTTGGTTTTCCTATGTTAGCTTTATGTGATAGTATGTCGCGTTTGAGACGTAGATATTGTGTTTAGTCAGCAAATGCAAATGCAAAGTTTAAGCCATCACTTGGAAATTGATTTTCTTAAAACATTTTTTCTATATATATTATCTACATATTCCTTACCTGCTCTTTAATGCAATGTATAAGGATTTTGTCCTGTATCTCTTTGTGGGTCCTAGGGCCTCTACCAAATCTATGCGCCATCGTGTATAGTTTCGGGGAATGTACCGCAACTCTCCCCAACACCTGCGTCATGTTCTCTTCCGACCGCCAGGTATTCTGCCATCCTGAGTTAAAGGGGTCCATTGCATATCATGGTTAACTATGGAACTGTCACGTTTTCGGAACATGCGACCAAGCCACTGCCACTTCCTTTATTGGATGGTTGTGCCTATTGGTTCCTGACCCGTTCTCTCGTATAGGTGTTCGTTACAGATACGTTGGGCCACAAAATCCTTAAGATGTTGCGCAGGCACCTGTTAACGAATGTTAGTGCAGCTTTCTAGTGACAGTAATGGTCACTCCCCACGTGCTGCATCTATATAACAGCACAGATTCAACGTTGGAGCGGAACAGTCTTAGCTTGGTGTTCAAACTGATTGCATTGCTGTGCCATATTTAGGACAACATCCTGAACGTAGACTATGCTTTGGCGATCCTTTTGGGTATATTCAGTTCGGTTCCACCATCTCGGCGGAGACAATACTCCCAAGACACTGGAAACCATCTTCTCTCTCTCGCATGTTGTGTGCGTTATATTTTTCACATGAATGGAAGGGACCTACATTTTAGTACCGTATCGGAACGGCGAAAGTACATATGTTATATGTTTTTGCCAAAATGTACATCTTCAGTATACACACGTATGTGCATGATGAGCTATTCCCAGGTTTTACTTACTTCCCGAGCGACGAACCTCTGAAGAGTCATCGTCCATTCATCGCTGTTGAAACCTATTCTTTTTCTTTTGACCACTATGCACACGTGACCTAATCTCCGACCAAGGATCTCACAAAACAACAGAGCAGGAGTATACAAAAAAAAATATATTTGGCGCAACAGCTCTTTAAGTGCCTGGGCTTCTCGCAACCACTCACTTATGTCCTGTATCCCCTTGTGGGTCCTAGGGCCTCTACTACGCCTACGCGCCATCGTGTACGGTTTCTGGCAATGTGTCTGAGTTCTCCCCAACTTTTCCCTAACTGCCGTGCCTCCTTCTCGACTGTTCTGCGCCATGTTTTCCGCGGACCGCCAGGTCTTCTGCCATCCTGAGTTAGAGGGTTCCATTGCATAGCATGGTTCGCTATGGAGCTGTCACCCTTTCGGAACGTGTGACCAATCCACTGCCACTTCCGCCGTTGGATAGTTGTGCCTATTGGTTCCTGACCCGTTCTCTCGTAAAGGTGTTCGTTAGAGATACGATTGGGCCAGAAAATCCTTAAGATATTGCGCAGACACCTATTAACGAACGTTTGCAGCTTTCTGGTGATAGTAGTGGTCACTCTCCACGTGCTGCAACCATATAGCAGCACGGATTCAACGTTGGAGCGGAACAGTCTTATTTTGGTGCTCAAACTGATTGCATTGCTTCGCCATATTTTGGACAACATCCCGAACGCGGACTTTGCTTTGGCGATCCTGTTGGCTATATCCAGTTCGGTTCCACCATCGGTCGAGACAATACTCCCAAGATACTGGAAATCCTCTACTCTCTCTACCGGTTGTCCAGCAATGCATATTTGAGCCGATGAGTTAGTTCCAAGGCTGATGATTTTAGTTTTTGTCGTATTAATTTTCAGCCCGACGACACCTGCCTCCCTCTCCACATCTGCTGTCATTTGGTGGAGGTCCATAATTCTGTGGGAGAGTAAGCATACATCGTCTGCGTAGTCAAGATGCTTCAGTTGAGATGTAAGAGTCCATCGAATTCCTCCGTTTCCCGTCGACAAAGCTGCATGAAGCACATCGCTAATCACCAATAGGAATAATATTGGTGAAAGGATACAGCCTTGTCTTACCCCACTTTGGATCTCAAATTCCTCAGACAACCTTCCCCTGTGCAGAACGTGACATTTGGAGCCTTCATATGTAGCTTTGATAATAGCAATTAGTTTATCGGGAATGCCTCTCCTGCGTAAGGCACGCCAAATAAACTCCCTGTTGACACTATCGAACGCCTTCTCAAAATCGATGAACAGCAGGTGCAGTGGCGATCGATATTCAACACACTGTTCGATGATAATCCGCAGGGTGTTGATGTGGTCGGCACAGGAGGATCCAGAGCGGAAACCTGCTTGTTCGGCATCGAGTGTGTCTTCGAGATGTTGTTTGATTCGCTCAAGGATGATTTTAGCTATTATCTTAGCTACAGCAGGCAGCACGCAGATACCCCTCCAGTTTCCGCACTCCATTAAATTTCCTTTCTTAGGAAGCTTGACGATCATTCCCTTTTTCCACTCGTTAGGAAAGCTCTCAGCTTCCCAAGCTCTATCTATAAGTGGAAGCAGAAGCTCAGCCGATGTTGTTGGCGTTGCTCGTAAGAGCTCTGCTGGAATACCGTCAAGTCCTACCGCCTTGTTGGTTTTGAGTGCCTTGATCGCGGTAATGATCTCATCTTTACTGGGAGTCGTGGTGCGTATTCGGGAACTTCTCACCTCGGGCATCTCAGTCTGATTTGGGAGCATATCGCTAGCGAATACACGGTTCAAAACTGTAGCAAAATGCTCTTTCCATCTCTTGAGCTGGTCCTCATCCGAAATGAGCAAGGAGCCGTCTAGGCTTTTCGCTAGGTATTGGCTGGAGCTGCGACCACCTGTCAGCTCTTTCGTGATTCTGTAGACAGTCCTGCTGTCGCACCTCCGTGCAGCTTCTTGTGCTTCTGTAGCCAGCGCGTTGATGTAGTTGCGCTTGTCACGTCGTACGCTACGCTGAACTTCTCTCATCTTCATGCGATATAGGGACTCTAGCTCGCTTCTCCCTGCTCCTGGGGTAGCTGCAACGCGAGCTTTTAGCTGTTTTCGTTCGTCAATCCGTCTCCAGGTATCCTCGGAAAGCCACGCCCTATGTCTTCCCTGCGATCGACCGACAATTCTTTCAGCACCAGATGTAAAAACATTTTTCACAGCACACCAATGGTCTTGGATGGTTGCGGGCATTGAGCTGCTGATTGCTTCCACACCTTGCGAAAAGTGCTCCCTTAATTGTTGGCGCACTGAGGGATCACTAAGTCTATCGATGTTGAACCTGGGCATTCTTGTGTTGTCGTGGGATCTTCGAACTGCAGCAGTGCGTAGTTGGAGGGTAGCTATCATAAGATGGTGATCACGTACTATCCCCCCATCTGTCCCTCGCCTATTTCGGACATCCAGGAGACTACTTCTAAAGCGGCAGCTGATAGCAAAATGGTCAATTTGGTTGGAGGTTGCTTGCCTGTCATTGGAAACCCAGCTGACTTTGTGGCAGGTCTTGTGCTCAAACATCGTGCCACCTACCACAAAGCGGTTGGCATTGCAGAAATCCACAAACCTTTCGCCGTTGTCATTGCGGTTGCCTAGACCATGCTTCCCGATTACATGCTTGAGCCCTTCGTTGTGGCTGCCTACCTTGGCATTCAAATCCCCCATCACTATGACAATGTCTCCATTTGGTGTTGTGTTGAAGACGGCACTTAAGAGATTGTAGAAGCTCTCCTTTTCGTCCTCAGACGAACTATTCGTTGGGGCGTAACACTGTATGATGGTGACGCGTCGTACTCTAGTCCGGAATCTGGCCGTCAAAATCCTATCACCATGAGGCTGCCAGGAAATTAGGCCCTTGCGTGCTGTTGTTGTTAGCAGTAGTCCGACTCCATATTCCCGCGGACTTCCGGATGGTCTTCCAGAATAGAGTAGTACAGTGTTACGCGTTGGAGACTGGTACTCGCCCGCTTCTAACCATCTTACTTCACTTACCCCCAAAATGTCCAGTTTATATCGCATGAATTCCTTTTCCAGTTGGAGGAATCTGGCATTGTAAGGACCTTCTCTTCCCGAGTCGAGGAGCGTCTTTACATTCCAGAAACCTATCTTTGTCCGGGTACAATAGCCAAAAGTCGTCAACATGTGATCAGTCCTTATCCGAGGCATAGTGTCGGTTTCAGTAGCGAGCTGGTTTCAGTAACGCAGGTTGCTGGCCCACGTTACCTAGCCTAGAATCAAGGCCCTAGACAACCCGCACTTACAATTTTGGCCTATACGTATAAGGGTTTATACGTATAGTTGCCCGGGGACCACCACTAGGAGGTAAAGTAAGCACTTCATCACGAACTTGATTGTTGCGCTACTGGCCCAAGCCAAGTTTTGGGCAGTCAGTAGTTTCCCGATCAATCGCAATGCAGGTCCCGCAACCACTCGTGTTGTGTGCGTTATATTCTTTTCACACGAATGGAAGGAACCTACAGTTTAGTGTCGTATCCGAACGGCAATTTGTTTTTCAGAAGCTTTCTGGTGACAAAAATACTCTCGGATATTTGACAGACAGACAGACCGTGAAAAAAATGTTTAGTGTTTTTTGGGATTCGAACATGGAACACGCAGTGGTTCGGCACACTTAGCACAGCGCAACGGCGCGCATAGAGCAGGAGCATAACTCTCGAAAAATGTTAATACCTGTTGTACTTTCTTATTTATCGGCAAAAACTCAGCGCCACGTAATAGGAGTGCTAAAATTGTAATTGCTTCGTCAAACCGAAGTATATGTATCAACGATTTCCCTTTGTGGAATTGATAACTACCCCGAAGAAAATGAACTGCTTAACTTCTTCAAACTGAAAAAATAAAATCCGATTTCAAAAACGCCATTCTTCGTTGAATTACCCTGGACATTATGTATTTTCAAGAATTGTAAAACTCATGGTACAAAATTATATTCGTCTTCACCACACGCTGGAAAAATATCTTTTTCTTTTTCTTCCTTTTATCAGCGAGGTTATGATCCGAAAATAAGGGATCATAATCCTCCCACTTCACCGCATTTCTACTGATCCGCCTGTGGGGAAAAATATGAACTATGAAAACCACCCAATATGGTGAATGGAGGTAACGTCATTTTATACACCCTGTACAAAATGGTTCTTCATAATGTCCAAAAAGGCCAGTCGGCAGATATTTAATTGTATTGTAGCATCCACAGAAAGTACTGTACACACTGTATTACCAACGAGCATGGTATGGCAACACTAATGCCATCTGTCAAAGCTCCCATTATGCACACGAGTTTGTTCCACATTTCACATTCCACATTTCACCCCTAGTGACATTCAGCATGTTCGAAAGTGTTCTAGAGGTTCTTGTATTTGGTATAAATACACCAACCACCAGCAGAGAAGACACAGTCTTTAGAGATAAAAATAGCGATGAACAGGTGCGATTACTGTAAAGTTAATTGGTGTTGGGAATAAACGATATTGTGAATTTGTAGAGACAGTTCAATTTGAGATTAATAAAGAATAAAGTGATTTGATAATTTCGAAGTATAGCGAAAGTGAATTTGATAGTTGTTTATAAATAAACAGTGTAATTACACAAAAGACGGTTTTATTATTACGAACCCTAGCAAGAATATTATAGTAATTTCTGTTGAGAAACAGCCAGAATGCAGTTTCTTACAGACGTCTGAGAGCATCCGTTTAGTCTACTTGTATCCTGGAGAATCATTCCACAAAATCGTCAATGGAAGCGCTGACTGAGGCCACAGGGAGACCCAATGCAGGTTTAGGTCCTGAGAAATCCTTCTCTGAGCCTTGCCTTGCAATCTTGTGAGAACTCGCATTCTTCATGGTGCCAGTTTTACTTGAACCCATATAATAGTCAGACAGTTCAGCCTTGCAAAGAAACTTTGGCTTTATTCGTGCATTCACGAATTATTTTGAAAGTGGTTGAAACTTGATCAAGACCTTAAACACAACTTGATACAAATAGTCCAACCCTTCCACCTATTCCTTGTAATATAGTGCAGGGCCATCAGGATTGCATAAGTGAGAAGTCAAGCCTATTGACACAAGTATCAAATCCTTGAGCCATTCGTGAAAATTGTGCTACAATCCATTCCTGGCTCAAATTTAGTCCGGAGCCAGTCCTGGACACAAGAAAAATCGATTTGAAATACTTTACAACATAGATGCAAGTGATTTGGAGTTGCATGTACTCAGCTAGAACAAAGAGCAAGCTACAGAATCTAACCGGGAAGGTCGAACAGCCATAGGATACTGACAGGCAGGAAAAAGAAAGAAAACTCACCATTATGCAGTGGTACGCTCTGACGGAGCTCTTGTCTTAGAACAATAAAAACGAAGCGCTTATGTTGAATCTGGGAAAATATGGTCTCGATAATAGAAAAGACAAGACTGAAAAGTGTGCGAATTTTACCACATGCGACACCTTTCTTAAGCATATAACCTGCTGCAGTCAGTTGAATGTTCAATGATCATTTTGATATCAGTAGCTGTTTTAGAAGATATTCTGCGATAGCCGATATAGGAGATCACTATCTTATGGTAGTCTGTTTAGAGAAGGGGATTTGTATGCTCCGAATTGCGTTTTAGCCTAACTATAACCAGTTAGTTAGTTAGACTTTTTATTAACTTCATATAATTTTCACAAACAGTATATACATAGTCGTTTATGGTTTGGCTTAAGGCCGTCTACCAGATTGACAATATGGTTGCTATTTCTGTTTAAAAATCGCCTTCCAAAATACGGGCTCTGTAGCGGATTGCAGCTGTAGCATAGTTGTACAAAACATCCCAACCATGACTTCCGTTCAGTACGTTGATCACCTCATCCAAGTCTAGCGAAATTACTCCGAAGTATCTCGCGCGAAATTCTCCTAAAATGGGACATCTTCCGATGAAATGGTAAACATCCTCCCTCTCTTTAAGGTTGCACAGGTCACATAAAATTGGCAGATCGGGTCGATGTGGAATAAAATAAAGACTTGTTAGCTCACCTCTAAGTTTGAATATTGTGCTTATCATATGCAGAAAGTAACGATTGAGGAAGTACGTTGAGTCGCTTTCAATGTGGTTAAAATTCAGCCTACTGTAGATCAGCCTATGTTGCGATGAATGTGCTTCAGCTACAAATCTCTCATACATGGAATTACCTGCATTTTTCAAAACATTTGTAAGCATAGGTTTTATTATTGAAAGTTGCATATCAGATGCAATATTTAAGCTCGCGCCATAATTTGCTGCCAACTCCTCCCACTTTTGAACCAAGTGCCCTCTTGTCGAAAGTATATGCTTCAGAACAATCCTGGGCAGTCTTCCATCATCCATCTCCACTACTTTTACAATATAATCTATATGCAGCTTTAGGGTATCTAAAAAGAGAGGAGGGACTCCAGTTTCTAGATGCAGCATATAGTTCGGTGTACATATTGGAAGTCGAAAGATTCGTTTCAAAAAGTACCTTAGAAATTTTTCAACTTCTTCAAAAAAGCAATAACCCCAAATTTGGGCTCTGTACAGCAGTATAGACTATAGAGGCAGCAGTTGTATGAAATAGTTTATTCTTCGCTATGTGATCGATAAACTTATTGTCGACGCAACGTCCCCAAACTGATGAAATAGCTCTTTTAGCTGCTGCTAGTTGACATTGAAAGTGTTTTTTCATATTGAGGTTGGATGTAATTAGCACACCTAAATATTTATACTCTTTCACTATTTCAACGTTTTCACCCCGATAGGACCACTTTTCGTTGCGAGAGTATCTTCCACCTCCATTTCTAAAAATCATCATCTTTGATTTTGATAAATTCACTGTCAAATTCCATTGCTTACAGTAGTTTTCAAGACGGTTCATAGTAAGCTGCATCCCTTCAACTGTCTCCGATAAAAACACTATATCGTCCGCAAACTTTAGCGCCGGTATCCGCACACCACCAAGCTCGATCCCTCCTCCTACTTCTCCTACTATGTCGTTGATAAATATGATGAAGAGTAGCGTGCTTAAGATGCATCCTTGCTTAACTCCCATTTGTGTTCCAAATTCTTCGGATACATTCTCTCCATTCCATACGTACGCCACGTTGTTCTCATACATCGCTTTTAGCACATTTATCACTTTACTTGATAAACCAATTTTGTACAGCTTATAGAAAAGAGCTTCACGCGCTATGGAGGCAAAAGCTGCACGAAAGTCAACGAAGAAGGCATGTATCTTTTTGCTACTTTGTTTAAAAAACTCTGCAATGTTGGTGAGAGTAAAAATGTGATCCAGTGTTGAATAATGCTTTCTGAACCCCGCCTGGTATTCATTTAAAATTCTATTGTTTGCCATCCATTGTGTAAGCCTAAAGCACTAAATAGTTTTGCCGAAGTATTCAAAAAAGAAATGCCTCTGTAGTTAGCTGGATAATCTATTGTAGTTCACCTTTTTTGTGCAATGGGAAAATTATCGCTCTTCTAAAGCTTTCTGGGACATTGGCTGTTTCAAAAATTTTATTAAATTCATTTGTGAGTGCAGTGAGAAATTCTGTGGAACTGTTCTTGTAGAATTCGAAAGGGATCCGATCGTCACCTGGGGCTTTCCTCGTTTTAGAGCAATCAACTGCGCGTTTCACTTCCAAAAGAGTAAATGGTGAGCCTAAGAGCTCGTCTGTGATAAAAGGGGCTGCATATTGCGGTAACGGAGAAAACTGTGGAGTGTTAAGTAAATTTTTGAAATACTCCCTCAGCTCAGAAGCTTGTAAAGTCGACGAAATCAAGTTAGTTCTTCCAGTTACAATTTTAACCGCCTTCCAAAAGTCTGCTGAACACCTTGAAGTATTAAGAACTGCAATGACTTCCTGGCTAAATTGTTTCCTTTTTTCTATACAAAGACGCTTGAAATATTTATTTGCTACTGCATAGAGTTCTTTGACATGGTCATTATTTTGCTTCCTTAGGCGCCTTAGCAATGCAAATGATCGTTTCCTCGCCTTTAGACACTCGATATCGAACCACTTCTGTTTACTGGCTACAATACGTCTTGCATTGACGTTAGACGGTACAGATCTTTTTATGATTTGCGTTAGGACGTCAATGTGTGGAGCTGAATTATGTTCCATCAGACTCAAAAGTTCCGTATTCAAATTACTTTGATAAGAGGCACGAAAACTGTTATTCCAAACCAACTTCGGAAGGAGAGCCAGCTACTTTGAGTTAGACGTATCCCCTGCCTTCCAAATAGTGCACGAAATTTCCAATGGCATATGGTCGGAAAATGTTTGAATAGCTATTGAAAAATCGTTGACAATTGAGTTCCAATTACCGGACATAAAACAATAATCTATTACGGAGCACGAAACAAGAAATCTCTTCCGGTGGTCTCATATCTCTCCCAGGTCCCCAAAGCAGTCGCCTGCGTATTGAATTTAAAAATCTCAAACCCTTTGATTTGAGACTTGACTAAAAAGATACCAAGCTATTGTAAGATACTTTTTCACTGCTTAAAACCATGCAATGTTTTATATCAATTTCGACGTATAAAAGCTTTCTTACAGCATTGCCTATTTTTAGTTCATCTCCACAACCTGTAGAAGCTATATGCTGTACCTTTGACTCGGCACTTAATCACTTTATGACGTCATTAAATCTTAATTTATTATTTACATTAAAGTTCCTGTAGCTCTACCTTCTAGCTCCTACTTCTGAAATTAAACTCAAATAAAATGTTATACTCGACACGCTACACAAAGTCAAGATGAACAAGAAAGTGCTCATAAATAATGTAAAAATAAAAATACATATCATGTAGCTATATTTTTGTTTTTTTAATTTTTGGCACTGAAATACAACCGCAAACTGCTTGTACCTACAGAGATACACTCAAGCAATTTTTTGTTTTTTTTATGTTCTATTTCTATATTTAGAAGATTCAATTAAACAAATATTCTGAGATTTTTCTAATAAGAGAATTAGTTTAGGAAAATCCTTCTTTTTTATTTTCTTTTCGTAGCGGAAATGCTAAGATTTGTTTGGTTTTTTTTTTTTTTTGCTCTGCCTTGTCATAATTAATTAGAATCGAAAAGAGAAAGATAGAACGAATATTATGAATCCATAAATTTGAATTGCGAATCGAAAAATTTGGAGAATAGATGCTTTCCAAAACAACTTGCTGCAGGCACCACCCACCCACCCTGATGGTTGTATCTAAATCTAAAAGTATTAAAATTCTCAATATATTTCACAATATATTGTGTATCTTTTGCTTTTGCTGGGTTTATGTTCTTGGTTCTGGATATTTTAGATTTCACTTTTAGTCAATGTTGTATTGTTTCGGTGTCCGGATTGGTTTATTTCTCTGTGGGATTTAATAACAAATCGTCGTGTTGGGGATTTTGGTGCCGAATGAAAAATAAGAAATTTATTAATTTTTGTGTAGGATTTCATCAAAGTGAAATGTTGTTGTTTTGAAAATGGAAATTTTAATGATTCAGTGAGATCATAGTGCTAGTCGTATAAGCGAGTGTGTATCTGCAATGTCTAGTCGTCAGTGTCGCGTGAATGGTTAATCTTATCTTGTAGAACTAATTGCGGTTATCTGTTCTTGATAAAGTGGGCTAAAACTCACGTAGCATACTTGTATTCCTATGCATTGTGGATATATTGTGTTCTGTTGAGAAAAATTTTTGAACAACTATTTACAAATCTGAAAAAGGTAAATAGAGCATTTAAAATTTTTTTTTTTAACGGTTTTATGGTGAAAGTTTGATTGTTTCGCTTAACTAATTCGATTGCAGAATTTGGTCGTCCTTGCTGAACTTTGACCCTTAAAATAAAAAGTGTTCCATTTGTTCTGCATTATTAGAGAGACTCTGTTGCAGTGGCCAATTACTTCTCCAGTAGCTTACTCATTTTGTTTGCGCGACATCTGTTATTGCTAGGTTCATCTGAATATCCAACTGTGTGAATCTAAATTTCAAATGTACATATGTATCTTATAGCTAATAAGATATCACCCTGTGGGCGATGTCTTGTTTTTCGACATGTAAGGTCATAAGTCGTTCACACCCTCCCACGTGACCCGAGAGACCAACATATTATATAAAAATGGCTCATGGCTCACCTCACCTATGGCTCTACATTAAATTTATCTGAACTTATGATCCACCCAGAACCATTCTGCGAAATATGGGACCATGCCCTAAAAGATAATTCAGCAAAGCAAAAACAGGAAGCCGTGCAAGTGCCTGGCTCAATACTTGAGGCAAGCAAAGAAACTACTGGGGAACTGTAACCGGAAAAAGTTTGAAGCATGTATTAATCTTAATAAGAATAATCTACGCATCCTAACAGCTTCCCTAAAGGGAGCCTGTAAACTCAAGAAACACCTAAGGAAACTGGTATAGCAGAAAAAGGACTCTACAGATTCTGCAACAAGTCCAGTAAAACTCCTGAGCAAATTCCGGAGCCTAGTGGGGTTCTAAATCCCAAAAGAATGGAATTGCTGGGCAGTACCAAATATCAGACGAGGATACATCAATCATAGACCCGCTTCTCATTCAAAAATGGTTCAAAGAAGCTGGACTGGAGAGGGGGCTCTAAGGGTGGTCTATTCTTGCCGAAAACATATTTTCTGCGATATTGTGTGAACGCCTGAAACATCAACAGCCTGATTGGTCCCTATCAATGCGGTTTCAGGCCAGAAAAGTCCACAATCGATCAAATGTTCACACTTCGGCGAATCCTGAAGAAAACCCAAGAAGTCCAAATCGATACTCATCATCTCCTTGTCGATTTCAAGGCTGCCTATGACATCATCTATAGAGAGGAACCATACCTAGTTTTGACATCCCTACTAAACTTGTCCGTCTATGCAGGATGACAAGCCATGCAGGCAGAGTCTTCGAAACAAACCCAGAGGGACGAGCAGTAGAGGACCGCCTTGTCGTATGTGGCGCGCACAAGTTCAAGGAGACCTCAACCAGCTTGAAGTGCGCAACTAGCTAAAGACCGAGCTAAATGGAGAGGCTAGTTGGTTGAGTCCCATGTTCACCCCGAACTGTGGCGCCACGTAAGCAAGTAAGTAAAGTATGAGTCACGGGCTTTTAACTGGCAACTGTCATATGGTGTCTATACATAAAGAGCGGTGGTCTCGTTTGGATTCTTGTGGAACCACCAAGTGTTTTGTGAAGGGACCTCATAGAAGCACTGCAAAATACCTTCTCAATCTGAGTTGGAAGGAATAAAATAAATAAATATTTACCGCAACAGGTCTTTAAAAGTGCCAGGGCCTAGCTTCTCGCAACCACTCGTGTTGTGTGCGTTATATTTTTCACACGAATGGAAAGGACCTACAGTTTAGTGCCGTATCCGAACGGCGATTTGAGAAGCTTTTTCGAGACAACAATACTCTCGGATGTTTGTCAGACGCTCGCGAGAGGTGGGACCGTGAAAAAACTTTTTGGTGTTTTCTGGGATTCGAACTTGGAACCTCATGCGTAGTGATCCGACACACTAACCACTTACGCCATGGCGCCCAGTTGGAAGGAATGCAAAACTATATTTGGGCTATTTGCAAGACATGACCAACATGGCGTCTCGAAAGCGAGAATACTTTAGAACACGTACTACGTCGGTGTTTCGCTTTTCTAGAACAGTACTGCGCATCTTAGGCTTCAATTTCATGGCAACGAGTTCAATCCAATCTCTCCCTCTGATCGCGTTTTAGTAAGATTAATGTGCTAAACTTCGGTTTAAGAACAATAGATCGCTGTGTGCTTGGGACAAACTAACCTTTGTCCCTCCGATCTAATTCATTACCTAATTCATTCATGGCTGAGCGTGAAATCATCAAACACAGGACGATGAAAAATTTGCTTCACTTGTGCCTGAAGAACGACAACTTGATGACGTGAGTAATATATTCTTCTTAAAGTGCCCAAGATCGAATGAGCAGATACGGATAGAATGACGTTTTCAACGTAAGCGAAATGCGACCCTGATGAACTGTGCGCTATTCTGATTAGATTGCAAATATTTTTCCGAAAATGTGTTCTGACACAACAATATTTTCAAGTTTTTGAGATTGAGTCATTGCATGACTACAGATTTAATATACATATTTCGTATCATGGGAAATCGGTCGGTGGTTTAAGTTGCTAATGAAGCACTAGCTATGCTGGATACTTGTCTAACTTATGTTAGATGAGGTGATTGAGTGCCCTCTGACGTCAGACACTGCTCAGATAGACCATGATATATACGTGCATTGTTGTTTGATGGTCAAGTAAGTAAACTGCAGCACCCCATGTGCCAGTGTATAATTCGGGTAATGAGAGGAAATCCTGCTCTGTCTTCCTTCCCAACATCTGTTTATTGAAAAAGAAGCCAGAAATGATCATTGCCACACAAGTGGTCAACGTCAGTAAGAGTCCAGCGGTAGAAGGCTAAGAAGTCTTCTCAGTAGCATACCGGTGGCCTCTTGCGGATCCCTCGCAATAGAGCAACGAAGGGTGGATTGGCTTCAAGCCAGTTGCCACTGTCCTATATATGCATGGTTCACTTATCAAGGGAAAGGAAAGAACTGTTGCCCTTTCTCATCGTTGCTCATCGTTTCTCAAACACAAAATGACTAAGCTACTATAGAACAATGAATCCTATCTGCTCAGTCTGAACAAAAATTACTTGAGAGCCTTAGTTTAGTCCCTTAAACAAGCATCTTAAAATCATTCGTATAAGAACCCTATAGACTTATGTGAATGCAGAACGGAAACATCTTGTGTTTCATCTTCGAACATTCAGCCGTCGCCCGAACTAGAATGACTTCCTTAAGATAGATAAGATATAAACTTGTAATGAGGTGCAAGTGCACTGCGACCCTTAGCAGATCTATTGTGCCCCCCAAACTAAGGCTCTAGTTGATGATATACTCGGTCTAGAGCACTTCCTGCTGCTACTATGAACCGGAGTATCTTGAGTGGATCCAGCGAAGGTAGATCCGTCTCTGATAGGATATAGGCACCTAGGTGATTTCTTCTATTGTGAATCAGTGCTTCGTATTCCATAAGAAGGTGCGCTGGTGTTTCTGCGAAGTCCCTACAGAATCTGCAGTGTTCGTCTCCTTCTATTTCCAGGGAGGTTTTATAAGGTGCACATTGAGTCTGCAGTGACCCGATAACATGCCCGTCAAGACGCGAAGTCGTTTTTTGCTAACTCTTAGGCAGGTTCTGCTTCTCTTATGGTTGTATTTCCCCAGAAGTTATTTTGCCTGTCTTAATTGGGGGATATTGTCCCAATGCTTGACCCATTTGTTCTCTTCTTCTTTTCGTAATTCTTCCCTTTTTTTGTGGGGTCCTATTCCATAAGAGTTCTGGTCCAAGGAACGGCGCTTCTGATCCGTTTCTTGCTAGTTCATCAGCTGTTTCGTTCCCCTTCACTCCTACGTGTCCTGATACCCAGTAGAGAGTTACTTTATTTCCCTCTTCCAGTCTGTTCATC
Organism: Brachypalpus laphriformis; assembly: GCA_945910035.1. Classification (NCBI taxonomy): domain Eukaryota; kingdom Metazoa; phylum Arthropoda; class Insecta; order Diptera; family Syrphidae; genus Brachypalpus; species Brachypalpus laphriformis. Next base: position 108,694,597 of record OX246753.1, on the reverse strand, counting down.
CTGGTGAGGCATTCTTATACCAGTTTGAATCTGATCTCATGCGAGGTTAGTGGTTTGATAGCGGCTTGGCTGTCTGATAGTATTGCGATGTCCTGCCCGCGATATTTCCTGTCTAGGTTGAATTGGACACATCTTTCGATCGCTTGAAGTTCTATTTTAGTTGAAATATACTGGGGAAGATTCCCAGTGCTTCTGAGTATCTAGTTCTGAACCCGTACACTCCTGCCCCGGTGTCAGTAGATGTTTTCATCGGACTTACTGCTCCAATCTCTTTTGTTGCTCAGCTTTGAGTTAAATTTTCTATCAAAGCAGTATTTCTTGACCATATCATCTCTCGACCAGTCCAGAAGCGGTACCGATTTGGATAAGGTTACACGCTTTTTTTGCTATGCATGTTCCTTTCCCGATGCCCTCTTTGATAATTCTCAATACGGTCTCCTTGGCGATTCGTTCTACCACTATGTGTAGCGGAGATATGTACCTACGATTAGTTCTAGTGCTGCTATGGGACAGGTTCGCATAGCTCCTGTTATACACATGTAGGCTAATTTTTGCACTTTGCTAAGGGATGCCGTTGTCGTGGTTAGCCTTGTTCTGTTAACCCATGACATGATGATGGGTCTTACTACGAGGGTTGCTACGTAAGTTTTGAGATATGGCAACACCAGTGTGAATATGTCAAACCTGACATTGTCATCGTAAAGTTTTTAATAATAATCATGCTCAGAATATTTTGTCATACGAATGCTATTTGTGGTGTGTACAGGTACTTGAAATATTTATTCGTCTTGGTCAAAAAATGGATTTAAATCGTGAACATTTTCGTGCGATGATTTTTTATGACTTTCGACGTGGATTAAACCAACAACAGTGTGTCGATCAACTCACTTTAACTTTTGGTAATGAAGCACCATTTCGAGCCACCGTGTTTCGCCGGCTCTCCGAATTCAATCGTGGTCGCACCTCGCTACAGGATGAATTTCGTGAAAGTCATCCAAAATCGGTTGTTGTGCGAGAAAAAATTGGTGCTGTGCGTGAACTGATGCTGCAAGATCGTCATGTGACATACCGTGAGATTGAGGCATGCTTGGGCATTAGTTCCACTCGCATACAGTCAATATTGCATGAACATTTGGCCGTCAAAAAGATTTGTTCGCGTTGGATACCGCATAATTTGACAATCGCTCAAAAAGGCTCGGGTCGATTGGTGCCAAGAAATGTTTGCCAGAAGTGTTGGGAAAAATAAGGGAATCGCAAAAGACGAATCATTCTCTACCACGGCAATCCAAGCACTCACACATCGGCTCAAACAAGTGAATTTTTGAGCATTCAAAACATCGAATTGATGGGTTATCCGCCGTATAGTAGTGACTGACACCCAGTGATTTCTTCTTATTTCCGCAGATCAAAAATTAAATGCGAGGTCAAGGTTTTTCGGCGCCTGAAGAAGCGGTTGATGCGTTCAAATCACATCTTTTGGAGGTACCTCAATCGGAGTGGAAAAAGTGCTTCGAAAATTGGTTCGAACGCATGCAAAAGTGTATTCATCTTACTTACTTACTTACTTAGATGGCGCTACAGTCCGGGGTGGACCTGGGCCTCAACCAAAAAACCTCTCCAGCCAGCACGGTTACGAGCCAGCTGCCTCCAGTTGCGCACGCCAAGTTGGTTGAGGTCCCCCTCCACTTGTTTGCGCCACCTACCGCGAAGTCGTCCTCTACTGCGCCGTCCGTCCAGGGTGGATTCGAAGACTTTCTTAGCGGGAAGGTTTGGCTCCATCCGCTCTAAATGACCCAGCCATCTTAGTCGCTGTATGTGAACTCTTCTGGCTAAGTCGATGTCCTTGTACAGTATAGTTCGGCATAGTACCTTCTCCTCCACTTACCGTCTATGCAGACGGGACCAAAGATCGCTCGAAGAACTTTTCTCTCGAAATAACCAAGGGCATCCTCATCCGGTTTTGTCAAAGCCCATGCCTCTACGCCATTCAGCAGGACTGGGATGATTAGTGTCTTATAAAGAGCTACCTTAGTAGTTCGAGATAGGGCTTTGCTACTCAATTGCCGTTATAGCCCATAGAAACAACGATTGGCAAGAGTAATTCTCCGTGTGATCTCCCTACTGATGACATTTACGGAGCTGACCATAGAGCCTAGGTAGACAAAATCCTTTACTACCTCAAAATTGTATCCGTCTATTGTGGCGTTCTGTCCAAGACGCCGATGTTGGGTGTCCTTTTTTTGTAGACAGCATATATTTTGTTTTGCTTTCATTGACCGCTAGACCCATCTTTGCTGCCTCGGTCTCTTCTTCTTCTTCCTTTTATCAGCGAGGTTATGATCCGAAAACAAGGGATCACAACCCTCCCACTTCACCACATTTCTACTGATCCGCCTGTGGGGTTCGCCTATTTGACCTCAGAAAATATCGGCAGGCCTGCCGATTTTGGATCACTCGGTTACTGAGGCCAATGAAATGCCGATGTCGTCGCATTTGTCTGATCCAGGCGTTTATAGGCCTGCCTTTCCTACATCGCGATATTGCTGCCTCGGTCTCAATACTCGTAAATGCCCCATTGGCTGCCCGCTGAGTTCTACCGATTATATCAATGTCATCGGCATAAGCGAGTAGTTGTACAGACTTGAAGAAGATTGTACCTCCGGGGTTAGTGTATTCATCTTCATGGAGAATATTTTGAAAAACAATAAAGCCATTTTCGATTATAAATATTTATTTTTACTTGTCTATCTCAAAATTTAAGTAGCAACCTACGTATCATCATGTATATTCACCTCAGTGTGGCCGGGCTGGATTCCTAGGTTTTTCTGAAATGTTCCTACACACCATAAGTGCTCTGTTGGCCTTGGTAACCACAGCTTCTAAATATTCTTTTGAAAGGAGCTTGTTGTCTAGTGTTAAACCTAAATTTTGACCTGTTTCTGTATGACGACTTCCTTAAGCAAACACGTCCTCCAGAAGGTAAAGCACATCTTAAGCTAAACCTTGCCAATGTCTTTTCTTTCAAAGAACACTGGTGGATCTAGAGCCCTTGTGTTCAGCGGTGCACAATTTTTATTACCCTGGAAGTTCGTGAAAAACTGCGATGTTAGAACCACCGAGGTAATGATATAAACGTCTCTCAGTTAAATTGTACGTCAGTCATCCGGTTCCGGAAGAAAATGTACTTGATTGCCAAAAGTGCTTAGTCTCGTGTCAACTACAACAAGATTTCTGCACTAGTCACTACTAATTTCTCCAAGTGTGCATATCAAAAGCACAGTGCGTACTAATGATTCCAGTGGTGACTTGTACAGTTCAGCGAATAAGTTCCACTGAAAAGCTATTAAGGACTGGCCACATAATTTTCAAGCGTAGTGTGTCCCGCAAATATTTGAAGATCTTGCCATTGTACGTACATACAACAATTTTAAGTAGAAATTCTCCGAAATAGTAAGTAGAAAAATAGCAAATCCTCAATCAAACGTGACCTAATGATACTCTCCATGGTAGCTTTCTGTAGCTAAGAGTCTCTTTTTTAATAGTAAAAGCTTCAAGTCTACCATATGTCAGAAACTAGCAGATCGCAAGCTATGAATCAATCAAGGCATATTCATAGCGCCACAAATCTCTCTACTCCATGTACACTTTTATTTACAAATATGTTTACGAGATGTTGAAGACTAGAAAAGGGGATGTGACGTCAGTCAGAGAAATCAAATTAAAAAAAAAAAAAATATTACTCATGAAGTTGATTTGACTGTTTAGCGGCCTTGACGTCATTCTACCTGATTTTTTGTTTATAGCAAAAACTATATCCCTAAAAATATATAAATAAATAATATAAAGCAAAGATATACTTTATTTCATTCCACGATTTTTTTTTTCAATACATCTTTATAAAAGAGACGGGGAAACTATTTTTTTTTTTAGAAATGAAATATGAATTACGAGTATGTTCAAAGGAAAACTTAAAAAAAAATTTAAATTCAAATATCGAGAACAATTTATTAGTTAATTTAGTTTCTTAGAAAAATAAAGACAAAAAAACGGTCTGCTACTACGGTTTTCTCAATCTAAATTTAATTTGAAGCATTATTACGGTAAGGAATGCTCTTTTGCCCTATTTTTGTTCGTCATAAGTCTTCAAGTCAAAATTTAGATCGAATGCAATCTGGCCCACAAGGTACAATAGTAAAGGGTGTGGGACACACCAATGTGCGAACATTTTAATTTTAAATAAAACCCTGTTTTCTTGAAAAATACAGAAATGTTGATTTAATCATAAAGTAGACATGCGGCAATTATGAATGGAACAACGCATCGTCCAAACGGCAGATTACACCACCAAATTAATTAATTAATGCTCTATAGGACGGCCATCTTACCAGAGGCCTTATTTTATATTGCGTTTCTATAGCAAATGTAGATTAGATTAGATTAGAAAAGACTTTATTTAGCAAATTCAGGATACATATTACACGGTACATTGTCTTTAGTGACCTGGTATCAAATGTATACAAACTCAATTTCCAAGTAACTTAAGTGACGTTTGATAGATGTTTTGACAATCTAACTTTCGGAAATATTTGATTTTGAGTTGAAAGCACTTACACCCAATCCGAGAACCATACAAAATCCCAATTCATTTTAGAATCGGATTACATTTCCGAATAGCAATCCGAATCCGAAAGCAGTAATAAATAAGGCCCCAGTCTTGCTTTATGGCGCCGAATGCTGGACGATAAGTAAGAAAGCAGAGCAGAGTACTTTTGAACGAAAAATACTTCGTCTGACATTATGGAGGAGCAGATACAATCGCGAACTCTATAAGTTGTACCAGCATATGGATGTAGTCTAAAAAGCCAAGAAACGTCGACTACATTGGCTCGGCCACATCGAGCGAATGGACAACAACGCTTCAGCCAAGAGAATCTTTGAATCCCAGCTCCCAGGTTCGAGACGGCGAAAAAGACCAAACGACCATTATAAAGACCAAGCTATCTCCGATGCCAGAAAAGTTGATCTTCACAACTGCAAGCATCGTGCCCGCGACCGCAGAGGATGGAAGACATCTGTGTCTCAGGCAGAGACTCTTCAAGGTTCTGGAGCCCTTAAAGAAGAAGAAGCACGTCATGTGTGGCAAGGAGCACCGTCCTGTTGGAACCACATGTCCTCGAGATCCATACTATCCATTTGATGCACAAAAGTCTGGGTTAACATTCCCCGATACCGTTCGTCCAATGATGCTTGTAGCTCAATATCCACACCAAACAAGCCAAGCCTTGTTAGGCTTTTCTGCAGAAGATTGTTTTACAATAGTTGTTTATTTAATCTTAAGTATTCTTGAGAGAGAGTTAAGAGTTAATTTAATACATCTTAATACAAAAAGTATACCCTTTCAATGAATTCATTTTTCTTTTTCTTCTTCTAATTAGGATTTTATGGTTGACGTAGTAGGTAGTTCTTTAGTAGTTTCTTCCTTAAGCCATCTGTAGCGATGTTTAGTAGTTCTCTAGGAAGTCGGTTGAAAACATTTGGAACGATGACCGATAATTGTTGTCTGCCGTATGAGTTTCTGAATCTTGGCGTCTGCAGGAAACCGTGTGCTCTTCTTCTAGTGTTGACTTCGTGATCGATTGGACGCTTGTAGTGTTGGTCGTAGTAGTATTCTTCGAGAATGTTTAGTTCGAAAAGTTCAGGTACGTTTAATAAGCCAAGCTCTGCATAGGTTCTTCGCTGATTGATGTTAGCTTGCCAGTTTCTTCCATGTTTTGCTCTGATTAATATTTTTACAATTAGGTTTTGTATTTTTTGTAAATCTTGCAAGTAACTTCGCGTAGTATTTCCCCACGCTAATATTCCATACCTTAATATCGACTCCACCAATGCCAAATAAACTTGTTTAAGGACAGTGTAGCTAGTATGGATACTCAAATGGTGAAGAGCATACACAGCTTTCCGAAGTCTTTTACATAGCTGCGCTATATGTAAATCCCATTTGAAAAAGCAGTCAACTTCCAAACCGAGATATTTTAGATGTTGAACATTTTCAATAAAGTTGTTACAGCTATCGTCGTAATTTAGACTTGCCTCGTCGGCATTGTGATGCAGGCATGTTGTTTCATGGCATTTGATGTAAATTTTGGTTTTTAATACATGTGTTGGTCTGATGTGCATTAACTTTGTTTTTTTAGAGTTTATGATTAGTCCGAAATCGTGACACCATCGTACTATAGTGTCAAACTCGACCTGCATGATGGTGGTCGCCGTTGGTAAATCCCTGTGGCTGACTACTATCGCTGTATCATCCGCAAAAGCAAATCCAACACTATTTTGTAGCACAGTAAGCATTTGATTTACATATATTATAAAGAGTAAAGGTCCCAGTATAGAGCCTTGACAAACGAGTCTGTAGGCTTGAGTTGTTGAGTCGTTTGAATTTTGTAGGCATGAAGAAGCAAATCTTTCGTGAGAACACACTGCATTGTGTTTCCTGAATTGTTCACTTATTGACCACCATGCCGAATGGAGTTCTCGGACTCTCGGCTACATTCCGGCGAACAGCCATTAGTTTTCTGTTGGACAACCTGGACGAACACATGTCGATGGTCTGAAATCAGAAATCGCCCCAGTTTTCTAAAATTTTTTGAATATTCCTTACGTAGTTGACGCACGTGGATCTTTCTTCTATGACACCGGTGATCTCCAGTCGTGTCAACCCACGGACTCGCATGCAAACTTGTGGGAGGGTTTTTAAGGTAGTATATGTGTCGCTAGGCTCACTTGGGTGTTATATTGCCTAGATCTGATTTGTTCCCTTAGTCGCCTTTTACGACAAGCGCTGGTTGTTGGGGGGCGCTGCAGTGATATTCTTAACCCGTCCCTGCACGGGGAGCGCTCGCATACGGTTCACAATGTTGGACGATGTACAAAAAGTATGAGAGTAAATTAACGGCAGCTGAGATGAAGATGCTTCGCATGACAGCAGGAGTGACAAGGCTTGATCGAATAAGAAGTTCGAAGATCCGTGGAAGCTTTCACATCAAGGAAACCATCGTCCAAAAAATAGAGCGCGACCGGCTCAGCTGGTATTGCCACGTTCAAAGAAGAGATCATTTGAACCCTGTTAAAAAGGCAATATCTATGCACGTTCCAAAGACATCGCGATGTAGGAAAGGCAGGCCTATAAAGGCCTGGATCACACAAATGCGACGACATCAGCATTTTATTGGCCTCAGTAACCGAGTGATCCAAAATCGGGAGGCCTGCCGATATTTTCTGAGGTCAAATAGGCGAACCCCACAGGCGGATCAGTAGAAATGCGGTGAAGTGGGAGGGTTGTGATCCCTTGTTTTCGGATCATAACGTCGCTGATAAAAGGAAGAAGAAGAAGAAGTAGTTGATGCACGTGGAACATTTTGGCTAACAAATATTAAACGCAATTTGCGAATCGTGAAAGTTCAGACTTTCAACATTTTTGAAACAATGCTTAACAATACGTATAGGAGCTGGAAGAAATAACAGGTGGGCCATCTAGTGATTTCTTTTTAAATCATAGGTTATTTTGACACTGACAGCTGTTTCCCGCTCGAAATCTTGACAGAAAGTCAGTATCATACCTCCGCGGAACGAAATGAGTCGCTTCACGCTTGAACAACATTGGGAAATATTGAAAACTTATTTCCAAAGTGAGTGCTGTGTAGCCCAAACAGTGCGTTTTTTGAAAAGAAGTTTTGGCCGAAATGAAGCACCCACCGCGGCTGCTGTACGCAAGTTTGTGCAAAAAGTTCGTGAGACTGGTATGCTAGTGGACAACACTCATGATCCCGGTCATCGTACGGTGCGCACAGACGAGAATGTGGCTGCTGTAGCCGAGAGTGAGAGTAAGACTGAGACTCAATTCACGAACATCAACTCGTCATCGATCTCAACAGCTCAACATTTCACGCACTAACCTGAGGAGAATTCTGCACAAAGATCTGGGATTATTCGCTTTCAAGGTCCAATTGATTCAGCAATTGAAAGCGCACGACCATCCGCTTCGTTATCGCTTCGCAGTTTGGGCCTTAGAGCAGCTTGAATTGGACAACGATTTTGGGCGAAAAATCATCTTTTCTGACGAGGCACATTTTCATCTCGGCGGCTACGTTAACAAACAAAATTGTCACATCTGGGGCTCGGAAAACCCGCACGTTATTGTCGAGAAGCCAATGCATCCACAGAGAGTGACAGTTTGGTGCGGATTGTGGAGTGGTGGCATCATTGAACCATTTTTCTTCGAAAATGAGGCTGGGAACAACGTTTCGGTCAACGGTGGGGGTTACAGAGCCATGTTAACGATTTTTTTTTTACTGAAATTGAAGACATGGATTTGAACGACCTGTGGTTCATGCAGGATGTCGCGCCATGCCACACAGCCTATGCCACAATCGGTCTTTTGCGCACCAAATTCCCAAATCGTGTTATCAGCCGTCTTGGCGATGTCAATTGGCCGCCTCGGAGCTGCGATTTGACCCCTTTGGACGTTTTTTTGTGGGGAACCATGAAGGACCGATGTTATGCCAACAATCCGGAAACAATTCAAGCACTTAAGGACAATATCATCCAAGCAATCCGTGAGCTACAGCCCGAAACCATCAGCAAGGTCTTGGAAAATTGGAGTGATAGAATGCGCTACTGCGAGGCCAGCCGAGGCAGCCACTTGAACGTTGTGTTCCATAATTAATGGGAATGTTTGCTCTTACTAATAAAGCCATAATACGTGGAAGAAATTTCATTTTGTTCATTTTATTGCATTTTTAAAAAGAGACTTGTAGTTGGCCCACCCTGTATCTTCGCCGGTTGCTGAGGCCATCCATGAGACGCGACGTTACAATATGAACAAGAGTGCAACCATCTTCAAAATAGCCGCCCAAAGAAGGAGAATTGCTCTAGAGATTCGTTCGTCAAAGTTCATTAACAGTGCTCAGGACCTGCTTCTTATGGATGACGACAAAATTCTGCACATGTGGCGGCAGTATTGTGAAGGACTTTCGAACTTTGGCTATATGTACTTTCCAAGAACTGTGAGGAAATACCCGAAATTAAAGTTGAAGAAATTAGTAAGGCGGTCAAATACTCCAAAAAACCGAAATCCGTTGGGCCAGTCGAAATACCCTCTGAGTTCTGACAAAAACATCGGGTTCAGATGGCTCATTATTCTCAGCTTATGAAACGTAACCCAATGCAAAGGAAAATTCGAAACTGTGATTATTGCCGTTCGATCAAGCTGATGCCGGACACCATGAAGATCGTTGAGCGGAATTTAGGTGGCCGACTGCGAAAAATAATACGGCTGTCTGAAGATCAGTGCGAGTTTGTCGTGGATAAACCACCCGCAGATGGAATCCAAAGTATAAGGAAAAACATCGTGATTCCTTAAAAGATTTGCATATTGTATTGGTTGACTTTAAAAACACATTCGGCAGACAGCCACGAGATTTGATATGGATGGCGCTATGTATTGATGATCATTGACATGTACAAAGGAGGAGCAAAGACAAGAAAAAGATGCCGCGCTGGAGTAACCGAAGACTTCCCAATAAAAGTCGGGGTGCACCAAGGAAGCATCTTAAGTTCATTGCTCTTTATTGCAGTCCTTGACTGTATGCTTGAGGGTAAAGTGATGAACCCCAAAGTGTACCAGTTATTCTTTGTTGACGATGGAGCCATCATAAGTGAGGATCCTACGTCTCTGCAAAAAGCACTTGACGTATGGGTGGACGTTTTTGGGGGAAATGGGTATCAAATTAGTTTAAAAAAAGACAGAGTACTTGTGCTGCCTGACACTTTCTTGAATCGAACAGTGCTACCCAAACACATGTGGGTTTTCGTCACTCCAAATGTGGCAATTTTGCTAAACAACATGAAAATGGGCCTCATCTCTGAAGATCATTTTGTTGTAAGACACACCGTTCACTTGTTGTTGTTCAATGAACCAATTGATGAACTCTCTTCGCTGTGTATGGTTTGTGGGCTTGAGTTTTTGAGTCAGTTAGATTTTGTAGGCATGAAGACGCAAATCTACGCTGCACAGCGCTTCTTGAAATGTTCAATTATTTACCACGTTGCCGAATGGATGTTCCCGGACTCTCGGCTACATTCTGGCGAACAACCATTAGTTTTCTGTTAAATGAGGACGAACACATGTCGATGGTCTGAAAGACCCCCAACTGTGAAGAAATACCCGACATTACAGTCGAAGAAGTTAGTGATGACCGCCTCACTCCAAAAAAACGAAAAGTAATGATGACGACATCAATTATTGCATAATTGGCGGAAAAACTCCGCTATTTTTTGCGACCGAAAAATGCCCCCTAAGTTGAAAGGAAGGCTCTACGTCGCAGTTGTGTGTCCAGTCAGCAAAAATGGATCACCATCGACGGAATGTCAGTATAGGCAGCTGCAACCTTGAGGTAGTTAAGGATCTTGGGTACCTAGGCACATACGGTTCACAATATTGGACAATGTACAAAAAGTATGAGAGTAAATTAACAGCAGCTAAGATGGCAACAGGAAAGTTTAACCGGAAGATTCGTAGAAGCCTTCACATCAAAGAAACCATCTCACGAAAAATAGAGCGCGAACGGCTCAGCTGGTATTGTCATGTTTAAAGGAGAGAGCATTCAATCTCCGTTAAAAAGGCAATGCCAATGAACGTTCCAAAGATATAACGAAAGAAAGACATGCCTATAAACTCCTGGATCGCACAAATGCACCAGCACTAGCATTTAGTTTGCCTCAGTAACGAAGTGATCTAAAATTGGGAGGCCTGCCAATATTTTCTGAGGTCAAACAGGCGAACTCCACGGGCGGATTAGTATAAATGGAGTGAAGTGGGAGGGCTATGATCGCTTGTTTTCAGATCATAATCTCGCCGAAATAGGAAAAGGTTCCTTGGAATTACGGAGACTGATCACTGAAAGACCACTGTATCAGGACGAATCGGAATTCCGTAATAATTCCGTTGTAACGGGTGGGCCATCTAGTGATTTCTTTTTAAATCATAGGTTATTTTGACACTGACAGCTGTTTCCCGCTCGAAATCTTGACAGAAAGTCAGTATCATACCTCCTCGGAACGAAATGAGTCGCTTTACGCTTGAACAACATTGGGAAATATTGAAAACTTATTTCCAAAGTGAGTGCTGTGTAGCCCAAACAGTGCGTTTTTTGAAAAGAAGTTTTGGCCGAAATGAAGCACCCACCGCGCCTGCTGTACGCAAGTTTGTGCAAAAAGTTCGTGAGACTGGTATGCTAGTGGACAACACTCATGATCCCGGTCATCGTACGGTGCGCACAGACGAGAATGTGGCTGCTGTAGCCGAGAGTGAGAGTAAGACTGAGACTCAATTCACGAACATCAACTCGTCATCGATCTCAACAGCTCAACATTTCACGCACTAACCTGAGGAGAATTCTGCACAAAGATCTGGGATTATTCGCTTTCAAGGTCCAATTGATTCAGCAATTGAAAGCGCACGACCATCCGCTTCGTTATCGCTTCGCAGTTTGGGCCTTAGAGCAGCTTGAATTGGACAACGATTTTGGGCGAAAAATTATCTTTTCTGACGAGGCACATTTTCATCTCGGCGGCTACGTTAACAAACAAAATTGCCGCATCTGGGGCTCGGAAAACCCGCACGTTATTGTCGAGAAGCCAATGCATCCACAGAGAGTGACAGTTTGGTGCGGATGGAGTGGTGGCATCATTGAACCATTTTTCTTCGAAAATGAGGTTGGGAACAACGTTTCGGTCAACGGTGGGCGTTACAGAGCCATGTTAACGACTTTTTTTTTACTGAAATTGAAGACATGGATTTGGACTACCTCTGGTTTATGCAGGATGGCGCGCCATGCCACACAGCCCATGCCACAATCGGTCTTTTGCGCACCAAATTCTCAAATCGTGTTATCAGCCGTCTTGGCGATGCCAATTAGCCGCCTCGGAGCTGCGATGTGACCCCTTTGGACTTTTTTTGTGGGGAACCATGAAGGACCGATGTTATGCCAACAATCCGGAAACGATTCAAGCACTTAAGGCCAATATCATTGAAGCAATCCGTGAGCTACAGCCCGAAACCATCAACAAGGTCTTGGAAAATTGGAGTGATAGAATGCGCTACTGCGAGGCTAGCCGAGGCAGCCACTTGAACGACGTTGTATTCCATAGTTAATGGGAATATTTACTCTTATTACTTAAGCCATAACATATGGAAAAAATTTCATTTTGTTCATTTTATTGCATTTTTTAAAAGAAACTTGTAGTTGGCCCTCCCTGTATAAAGGTTACATACATACATACATTTCCAATGCCGCTAATCCTTCATGAGGGTTGCGGGGATAGGATCCTCAATTGGGCTCTCCATCCTTCTCGATCCTTCGCTATTGACTCCAACATATCAGGGAGAATTCCTAGACGGCTCCAGGAGAGATGTCGGACTTGATCCAACCATCTACTTCTAGGCCTACCGAGGGGTCGCCTAACTGGTGGCAGGGCAACCATGGCACGTCTTGGAAGCCGGTATGGGGGCATACGCACTACGTGACCAAACCATCGAAGCATAGATCGTTCCGTTCGAAAAAGTAGCTGCTCAACTTTGAGCGCATTGCGTGCTCTGGTGTTGCACACTCGATCCCTATGATTTATTTCAGCAACACCGCGAAGGAACCTCATTACGGTATCCGCGATCTTATTCTTTCGGTCACTACCCAAATTTCATGACCAGGTTAATTCTTAGAATTTTAGTACTTATGCATACGTATGTAAGGTCGGATTGTCTAAATGTGGAGATATAAGCCCCCAAAGTTTTCATATAAGAGAGATTTCAAATTTGCCAAAAATTGTCGGTTTCCTGTTTGATAAATTCTGACATAGGTAAATGTCATTCGCCTGCTGTAGCTGCACTCCAATTCCAATGGCAAATTGAAGTAAATGAACTCGTTTTTGAGCAGTCTATCAATGCTACTTAGGCAAATCTCGAAAATCTTCAGCTTTCGGCTGAAGCATCCCCGTCTTAAACGGCGGACGGACTACTCGTATGCCATACGAACTTTTCGTTTTGACAAGAAAATTTATTAGCATCTCTTGCAGAGAGGACTGACACAACAATGCAGTCCTAGTGGAATCCATGAACGAGATTTATAATGGTTCGAAGTCTGATTTGGGTATATCAGCTTCCCATTCATTCACAGCAGAATTTTTCGCCAGATGCCTTGGCAGTGGCTCTTTTCTGTTTCAGACCTGGCCCTAGAATCAAAGAAATACAACATTGCTCTACGAACTAATGCAAAGACAAATTGTCAAGCTTTTCCTTGTGTTTGAGCCGATGTTCCTCAGCTACCCTGAAATATCCTTCATTAATTAGAATGTCAATCAAGGCTACATATCTGCTATTCAATTCTTTTGATATTTTAACTGAATCCCTTACCAGTTCTGCAATAGTCTGGCATAATTGCTGTCATTCATGTTGAGCTTACAAAGGACTTGAACGAGCTGGAAGAACCTCAAAAGACATACTGTATAGGTAGCAGAATACTCCAAGTTAACTCTTCAACATCATCTAACCCTAAGATATAGAACTGAAGCTGTTATATTAGCAAAATAAAATGGTTCGGCTTAGACTTTGATATATTTTTATTATGTGTTGTAAAACTATGACAAAGGCTGTTTAGAGCTTTTTGTATAGAAGTAGGCAAATGTCATAGCTCACAAACTCAAATGATTTCAATTGGGACACCAATACTTAAGCCTTAAGTACATATTTCATAACATTATTCCTCTGCCAGTAAGCATTCGTAAACTAAGCTCTTCAACTTTTCTTCAACTCTATAGACTCTTGTCATACGCAAGGTCCTTTGGATGGATCCTTATATGCAACTATTTTAAAATCACCAAAGTCATCACACTGTCCCACTAATCTCAGCGATCAATCTATAAAATCCATCGCTGTAGCACAGCCGACGAATGCCAATCAATTCGGTTTCGATAAAAGCTTTGATTCGATCATTGACTGCAAACCGATTAACACTAGTACTCCAATTAAAAGCACATCTCGTACGGAAATCATTTCCGGAAGAAGCTCATTTCGAGAGGCATCTGTACCATTGCCGCGTTCCGATTACAACACATACATAGACAGTCGTCCTGGGACATCACAATCGAATTATCGCCATCAATCAGGACATCCGTCATCTACGTCACATCACCAAACAACCTCCGCTATTGTTCAGACAATTCAGTCCCCTGATAGTCGGATCAGCCAAAATGGTTCAAGAGAATTCGTACGCAGTCCGCTTACACTGTCTATGGATTCGGGAATCTCGAGTAGCGGTGTGCTAAATAGTAAGTAAAGAGTTCTTTACCTTCGTCTGTATCCTTATTTTGGCTGTTTTTTTTTTTGTTCTAATTGCATCTGCCTGGGGGGAGGAGGTGCAGTCAAGAATATGTTGAACTCTCGTATATTGTTCGTTCTAATTATTGTATCTATCGTAGTTAAAACTGTAGTAGTCTACCTTGTAAGCGTACTGGTAATAGGTAATAGCTTGGCTTTGCCTTTTCCTTACGTATAATAATGCCTATGTGTGTGTTTATTAAAAATGTGTGCCCACGCTACTGTAATTTAACAAAATAAATTTTTTTTTTACTAACAAAATTCGTAGATAAATTGTATTATTCTTTGTAAACATTGGCCTAGACAGTTTTTAAAATTAAAAAAAAAAAAACAAAAATCTTTGCAGGACCTGCCTTAACATCAAGTGTGTCGCCATCAAGTTTTCCTAGTCAAGTGAGCCCTCAAGGTAACTGTTTAATAGTAATAAGAACAAATTCAAAATCTTTAAATCATTTGCACTGAAAGGTGCTAAGCCGAGCCTGAGTCTTTCAATTATTCCCCGCATGAGGTGCACCCAAAGAGAGTCTAGCGACAACGAGGATAGAATGGCACAAGAAGTAAAAGATATCTTCATCCCGCTCAGAGTCTCAAAAACCTCTACAGGCGTGAAGACCGTTTTAAATTCCCATCCGTACTGAGTAGTTGATGAACAGGTTGTCATCACTTTACTTACCACTTACTTAAATCCTTGCACCCCTCGAGGAGCATAGGGTGTCAATAACGCCTGCGCCCCATCTTGTTCGGAGTTCTGCAACGCTTGAGCTTGATTCCTTCTCTACTGTCCTGCGCCACGTTTGCCTGCCTGTGTAAATGGATTCCACTGCATGGCGTATTTTGCAATGAAATTGTCATCACGCCGTAGAGCGTGTCCAATCCACTGCCACTTTCTCCTTCGTACACTAATGTCTATGTATAGCTTATTGCCTCGTTCGCAGATAAAGTTGATCGTTGGAGATACGATTGGGCTAAGAGATCCTTAAGATGATTCCTATACATCTTTTTACGAAGGTTTGTAGCTTGCGTGGGATAGTGGTATCCACCTTCCAAGTAATGCACCCATACAGCAGTACTGATTCTACGTTGGAGGGAAACAGTCGCAGCTTGGTTCTTAAGCTGAGAACATTACTTCTCCAGACTTTCGATAGCATTTCGAACAGACCTTTTGCATTCCCGATTCTGCTGCACACATCCAATTCGGTGCCACCGCGGTCAGCCGAGACCACACTTCCTACTCGTAAGTATAGAAAGTTGTCTACTTTCTCGACCATCCGTTCGGCAATGTTGAGTTGAGCGCGGGTGTTAGAAGTGCTTTTGTTTTGGTTCTGTTTGTCTTAAGCCAGACTTTGTTTGCCTCAGCTTCTAAACTTCGGGCCATCAGACGAAGTTCCATTATCCGATGTGAAAGTAGGCAAACATTGTCAGCGTAGTCGAGATGTTTAATATAAGTTGTCATAGTCCATCGAATCCCATTGTTACCTTCCGTCAATGCTGCGCGGAGTACATCGTTGATGACCACCAAGAATAACAGCGGTGTCAGTATGCACCCCTGACGTACTCCACTTTGGACTTCAAAACCTTCCAATACCTTACCATTGTGTGAGAAGTGACACTTACTTCCCTCGTATGTAGCCTTGATAATAGCTATGAGTTTTTCTGGGATGCCTCTCCTGCACAAGGCCAACCAGGTAGCATCTCGATTCAAGCTGTCGAAAGTCTTCGCGAAGTCAATAAACAGTAGATGTAGTGGAGACCTATACTCCATGCATTGCTCTATATTACACCGTCTCCGTCGGTAATATTGAGCAATGGTCTTTACGCCCAAATCACTCTACTTTGGTAGAAGGTTTGAGATTGTGATCCCAAGCCGTGATATATGGAATAATGGCGGATCGTCGCTTGATCGAAAGGGTATAGTGTGGTACACCGCTGGATCAAAACTGGATTCAGGAGTTGGCGCCGGTGTGTATGGACCCAACCATAAAATTTCGAAATCACTCGGAAAGAGTCCTAGTGTTTTCCAGGCCGAGCTTTACGCCATTGAAACTTGTGCTAACGTTAACATGCACTCAGGCATCAAAGGTGCTTCTATCCACATACTTACCGATAGCCAAGCGGCGGTCAAAGCACTGATCTCCCATTTGATCAGTTCAAAATCAGTTTTAAACTGCTTCGACAGCTTACAAAACTTGGCCCGACACAATAAAGTAAAATTGTGCTGGGTACCGGGTCATGTAGGCGTTGACGGTAACGAAGCTGCAGACCTGCTAGCTAGGAAAGGCTCCCCTGAGTTGTTCACTGGACCTGAACCCTTCTGCGGAATATCTTATTCCGCCTTTAAACTGACCCTAAACATTTGGGAACGCAACATGTGCACCACCCACTGGAATAACTCCCAAGGTGTCAGACAGGCTAAAAGAGCTGTCCAACCCTTACAAAGACAGGCAGTTGACATCCTAAAATACGGCAGAAATGACATAAGAAGGCTTGTGAGCTTCCTAACCGGTCACTGTCAACTTCTTTACTACCTTAACAAAATGAGAATTTCGGAGGATATCTGCCGCCTCTGCCTAGAAGAGGACGAAACCGCAGAACACATACTAAGTGAGTGTGTAGCTCTGTGTAGTACTAGGAGAAACTTTTTCCTTAAAGAGATCATATCTCAAAAAGATCTTAGGAACTCCTCCACAGCCGTAATTATAGCTTTCATAAGGAGAGTAGAAGTATTGCTGCCCTAAAATTGGCCTCTGGCGCAATAGATATACTTGGTCGCAGTGCCTACACGCCATTGGGGGTGGCCACACACCTGTTTAAAAAAAAAAAATATTGCTCTATTATGATTTGTGAGGTGTTTATGTGGTCGATGCAAGAGGACCCAGCACGAAAGCCTGCCTGTTCGACGTCGAAAGTTGAATCTAAATATTCCTTAATGCGTTCTAATATGATTCTAGCTGTTATATTGTCTACGACCGGTAGAACGCATTTGCCTCTCCAGTTCCCACAATCCATCAGAACTTTTTTTTTTTTAAGCTATTTAGACCCATACTGACTTAATGCAATCTAGTATGGTGGCCAGCTGTCAACAAATCAACCAACTTGAAGGCAATCACCAAAGCTCAAAGACTAGCGTGCATTGGCATCACCAGTGCAATGAGGACAACCCCAACCACAGGACTCGAGGCTATCCTCAACCTGCTACCGCTAGACATCTTTATACGAACATCAGCAGCCATTAATGCTATGAGAATAAGTCAGTCAGCGAACTGGAAACCAAGCAGAACAGGTCACTCGATGATCCTACTCGATTACTTTGGCCTCATGCCAGTAACGGATTACATGACGCCATATTTAGACTTTACAAGGCCTTTCTCTACCGCCTACCCTAGCAGGGAAGATTGGAAAAACGGTCATATACCTTATGCCGAATCTATAGCCATCTACACGGATGGTTCAAAAATGAGCACTGGTGTAGGATCAGGTATCTTCTCCGACCCTCTAGGTGTATCAAAATCCATACGACTTCCAGACCACAGCAGTGTTTGCCAAGCAGAGGTCTTAGCAGTGGCAACAGCCGCCCGTGAGTCTGTGATAAGGGCAATACCGCCAGAAGGTATCACCATCTTTATCGACAGCCAGGCAGCTATAAAAGCGATTACTGCCATAGAAATTAAATCGAAGCTTGTGAAGTGTTGTCGAGAAGAGCTCAGGGTTCTTGGAACACAGCGCAAGGTATCGCTCTGTTGGGTCCCTGGACACGAGGGTATCCCAGGCAATGAGAAAGCCGACGAGCTGGCGAAAATCGGCTCAGCAGCCCCAACAGAACAAGTTGACCCCCCTGTGTGTATCCCGCCTTGCACACTCAAGCTCGCTGCAGGGAATAAAGCCACTGAGGAGGCGAACACAAGATGGAACTCCATGGAAACTTGCGCCATCACTAGGAAGCTATGGCCATCTTTCGACAAAGCAAAGACCGAGAGAATCATACGTAAAGATAGGAAATCCCTTTCCACCCTCGTGGGCATCATCACGGGGCACAACACTCTGCGGTACCACTTGAAGAAACTACGCCTGACGGTGGAGGAACTCTGCAGAGGTTGTGGTGACGTCGCTCCCTGCCAGCCCACATACCTAACCTAACCTAATGCTTGGTATGCATGTAAGTTCAGACTTTCACTGCGGCTTCCTTAGAAGAGAGAAATGTTTTTCACTTCTACAGACTAGCTATATTCGTACAAAACATGGATACATTTTGCATGTTTCTGCTGCTGCAATCAATTCGAATTTATTAGGTCGTATTAAGCGTCAAGCATGCAGATTGATCGGTGATCCGTCAATTTGCAGCCTGTGCCGATACTTCTCATCATTGTTTGAATGATATCTATAGTTGTGCCCCGCGTGCATCATCTTCCGGACATCCTTACTTCCTAGAGCCTGTTTTCGGCTACATAGTGAAATACGAGTATATAAGCATGTTTCTCAACCATTCAACAAGAATATGAAATAATACTCCTTTTAGGTATTCAAAATTAGCACTTTTCTTAACGTCTTTCCCAATTCACATTCTAACTCTCCTCTATAATTACCTCTTCCTTTCATCCATCATTGGGTCTTTCAACTTTAAAGGACACAATCCTAACTTGTGGGGAAAGAAAAGTTTTATGAAACCAGCACTCGCCCTTTATGTTGCAAGCAGAAAACAGCTTACTCCTGGTTACTTTAAAAATACACATATTACACACTTAGGCTCTGTAGAGGAGATTGTTTAACCTTCCTTCCTTATGAACTGCTTACTGCCATATTTGGCGAAGTATTTTTAATTTACATTCACTCAATCAACTGCAGTTACTCATGTGCAAACAATTATTTTTTTGTTTATTTATTTACAGAAGATCGCCATCGTGAACTTGATGACATCCTGAGTGACATGCTTTTAACAGTTCAAGATATACCTGACTTCCAAAATCGTAAACCAAGTACGCATTCGGTCAATCAATACGGTCGTAGTCAAAGTGTCGTGTCCCACGTTTCTGCTACCGCCTCCGCATCATCCCCCGTGTATACGTTACCAATACCAAATCCGCCCGCGCACAATACCAATCGCGAAATAGTGCATGGATCGCATTCATACGTGTCGCAAGAGAACGTCCAACGCCATTCAAACTCGAATTCATACAAACAAGATCGGTTCGATCCGTACGATACAGCTAGTACAACAACCACATTGACACCGCCAGCAAGTGAAAGTGGTCGTGATACGCCAAACCTGTTCAGCGGTTACCACAGCAGCACAAGCAACATTTCGTTGGTGCACTCGCGCCAACAGCAACAACAACAACAACAACAACAACCACGTCGAGATACAAATACAATCGGAACGATGTCTACGCAACATACTCAGGTGAATCCACAATTGGCGGCGCAAACAAATTCGCAACATCAGTCGGCGATATATCAGCGAGTTGTGCGGACGTCTAACGAATCGCATCCGATCGGCACTAACGTATCCGAGGACGAAGATAATATACCGTACCACGCGCGTGAACACTCACAACCTTTCACCTACGGCAATCTACCGTCGAACGGCGTACATTTACACGAAATTCCCAGTCCGGATAATCAGCAGCAGAAGGATCCCAGAATGATTAAGGCTCAATCGGGACTTACCAGTCCCATGCTGGTGCGTAAAACCTTTGGTGGGAGTGCCAGCGGAGCTGCTAGCGAGTATAGTACGTTGCGGAAGACGCCAACGCGTAACGATTTCGAAGAGATGCTCCGGGAGCGACGCGAAAAGGTGATGAGCGAAAAGTACTCAATTAGTGACAAACAACCAGTTGCATCCAATGGATACCATAACTATTACAACGACCCGTTGAAGCGTTCAAATACTTTGGATGGATTTCATCGAAGCACTAGCAATACTGAGTGAGTACTCTTGATTATTTCATTGTATCTCAGCTTTTCAATGCCTGTGGGATTGAGAAATGTAATAGTATCTATAGATTCTCATGTGTATGTGGTATAGGCCGGAATTCTAGTGTCAATGGAGATTTGATTTGTGGTTTAGCAGAATCTAGCAAAGGCGTAGATACTCAGTTGGGCCTTTGTGGGTCGTTAATTGGAGGCTGTAGGTACATACATATGTGTGGCAAAGTTATCTCATTACCTAGCGTCCTTGACGCAATGGTTCTATTTTAGAAAGAAATCTAAGAACGTCATAATTTGACGCCAGACAGGTGCATAACAGATTGCATTTGGCACACACTCGCACACTTGCCCCGTGGAGAAGAGTTTTGTTAGGTTTTATTCTAAATACTACCTACATACGTGAGCGTATTTCTTAGAAAAATTTTTTTGTTAATTTATCTATCTGCAAGTTGATGAAGACAAAAAAGTATCTCAAACTGGTTCTTGTTGTCATATCTGACGATATTTGAAAATCGCACGCATGGGCGAACAGCTATTAACTCGTTGCGAGTGTAAATCTTGTGGATTTCCTTATTTGTAAATGGATTGCTTACAATGTTCCAATTGAGAAACTCTTTTTTTTTTTTTTTGATTTCCTTTTACGTACTCGTATACAAGAAGAAATTAAAATTATGTATTGGGTTTTATTTGAAAAATAAGTTTTATTCATTCTGCCGTTGGCTTTGGCTATTGTTTTTGGCATTTTATCCGAATGGAGGCAGTTTATTATTTCAAATCCAAAACTGGAGTATTTGTTCTGATTTTGAATTGATTGTCGTTCATGAATTATTGAATAATCCCAAGCACTGCGATTTTAATTTGTTGCATGAATAAGTATCTGCAAATCGTTAAAGTTCCTCAAATGTCATATGTTTGTCCATTTCCATATCCGAATGATTGTCGCCACGATTGCTGGAATAATGTATGCGGATACAGCCAAACAAGTTTTTATATGTATATGATATTTCGTATCTAAGATACATGCACCTGCTAATGAGATGTGGGTGCAAAAGCCTCTGATTGCTTCGGCGGCACCTTATAAAGTTTTGCTTGAGTGTAAAATATTCAAACTCATTTAACTGTATAATTTTGGCTAAAAGCATGTACATGTATATTTTTATTAAGTTGTATAATAAGTTATTTAACAGTTTCCTCTGTATCTCTGATTTCCTATCTGCCATCGGATTTCATTCGTGGGAGTTTTCACAACCTACGTAGACTGACAGGTATAAGCCAATCAACCGCATCTAGACAGTTTATATAATTTAAACTGCAGCCCCAACTTTAATGTAAATAAAGTAAATTTGAAGAATGAGTAGCAGGCTTTGATTTGGAAATCTCTTACAGTAAAGAATTAGAAACTACCTCCCATTTCTTCTGCCCTTTGTCCTTATGGTACTGCTGTCAAGGATTTTATCGCAATTAGAGCTCCGTCCTTATCCGATCGATCCTTTTGCTGGTCTACATTTCTCTGCCGCTCTTGCCCTCAGTGTTCTTTCATAACAGCGGATTCAAATGTCCTGATTGCTTCCCATTATCCTCTGCTGCTAGCATATGCTGTACTAAATATATTTCCGGAGATAAGCTACCCCCTAAATTTACTTCAAGCACTTTTCGCAGGCGTTCGAAGATTATATGCCCGGCATCTTCAACACTGTCTACACAGCTTGGACTATAAGATGAACTATTGTATCCGAATCTACATATGTACAGGGTGGGCCAACTACAAGTTTCTTTTTAAAAATGCAATAAAATTAACAAAATGAAATTTATTGCATGTATTATGGCTTTTATTAGTAAGAGCAAACATTCCCATTAATTATGAAACACAACGTCGTTCAAGTGTCAGAATGCGCTACTGCGAAGCCAGCCGAGGCAATCACTCCAATTTTCCAAGACCTTGTTGATGGTTTCGGGCTGTAGCTCACGGATTGCTTGGATGATATTGGCCTTAAGTGCTTGAATCGTTTCCTGATTGTTTTCATAACATCGTTCCTTCACGGTTCCCCACAAAAAAAGTCCAAAGGGGTCAAATCGCAGCTCCGAGGCGGCCAATCGACATCGCCAAGACGGCTGATAACACGATTTGGGTATTTGGTGCGCAAAAGACCGATTATGGCATGGGCTGTGTGGCATGGCGCGCCATCCTGCATGAACCAGAGGTCGTCCAAATCCATGTCTTCAATTTCAGTGAAAAAAAAAAGTCGTTAACATGACTCTGTAACGCCCACCGATGACCGAAACGTTGTTCCCAGCCTCATTTTCCAAGAAAAATGGTCCAATGATGCCACCACTCCACAATCCGCACCAAACTGTCACTCTCTGTCGATGCATTGGCTTCTCGACAATAACGTGCGGGTTTTCCGAGCCCCAGATGTGACAATTTTGTTTGTTAACGTAGCCGCCGAGATGAAAATGTGCCTCGTCAGAAATGATGATTGATGATGATTTTTCGCCCAAAATCGTTGTCCAATTCAAGCTGCTCTGAAGCCCAAACTGCGAAGCGATAACGAAGCGGATGGTCGTGGGCTTTCAATTGCTGAATCAATTGGACCTTGTAAGCGAATAATCCCAGATCTTTGTGCAGAATTCTCCTCAGACTAGTGCGTGAAATGTTGAGATGTTGAGATCGATGACGAGTTGATGTTCGTGAATTGAGTCTCACACTCTCGGCTACAGCAGCCACATTCTCGTCTGTACGCACCGTACGATGACGGGGACCATGAGTGTTATCCACTAGCATACCAGTCTCACTAACTTTTTGCACAAACTTGCGTACAGCAGGCGCGGTGGCTGCTTCATTTGGCCAAACCTTCTTTTCAAAAAACGCACTGTTTGGGCTACACAGCACTCACTTTGGGAATAAGTTTTCAATATTTCCCAATGTTGTTCAAGCGTAAAGCGACTCATATCGTTCCGCGGAGGTATGATACTGACTTTCTGTCAAGATTTCGAGCGGGAAACAGCTGTCAGTGTCAAAATAATCTATGATTTAAAAAGAAATCACTAGATGGCCCACCCGTTAGTTAAAATTGTACTGAATTGACGTTTCAAAAACATGTCTACTCAAGTCAATCGGTTGATAAATGTCAAAGCCATTCAATGATTACATACCGACATAAAAGATGGCGCACCCGTTAGATACGAAATATAATAATCTGTTTCGTATGCAGAGTTAATCATTAATAATTTGGAGAATTAATATTTTCGCCAGAAAGTTTAAGTTACGACTGTTGCATTCCCACATAAACAGATCTTCGTATTAGTCTCAGAATTTTCTGATCGAATGGTATTTTAAGCGTATTTACCTCTGTAAGCGAGAAGATAAGGTCAGTAACCTATTCTCGCAACATGCACTCGTTATTTAATGAATGAAGAGGTAAATGGATTGGTTACACTTCAAAATGCAAAGATAATATGCCAAACAATGGAATCAATTTTCTGAACCGGCAGAAAGGCATGTCGCCCTAAATAAGCTTTCTTCAAAACAGTTCAGGAGTGGTCGACAATTTTGAAAACGCGCTGGAAATGGTTCAAACGCTACGGATAGAAGGACATAACTAAAACAAGTGTAAGTAATAGCAAAAAGCACATACAATGACAAATTATAGGGCAATGTCGTCACGTTCCATTTTTAGAAATAAGCGCATCAAAATGGATACGCTCTCACTTATCACTTTGCAAACACCTCCATTCGGTGCACTAATTGAAGTCACTGCGAACATTATTATTGTAGATACATACCTACATAGTAAAAGTGAGAAGCTGAGAGTATTGGGAACCCATTGATTAGTATCTAATGTAAGAATATATCTATAAAACTCAAATTTTGTAATTACTCGTGTAAACCCGTATTTCGGTCGAGGAATTTAAAAATGCTTGCCATGCAGAGATAGTGCATACAATTTGCACCAACCAGCTCCTCAATTATAGTCTTATATCTCATGCTGTGGAACTTTATGTGATGATGACGTATTCAGACTCGAGACCCCGGAAAAGGCAAAGTCGTGCTTGCTGAACTTATGGAAGAGGTTGAGCAATTCAGCAATGCGACCATTCGAATTGGGATAACATTAGCTGACGTCTATGGGTGTTAAACTAGCGGAGCAAAAAACAGAAGCAATGCTCATCAATAGAAGGAAGAAAACTGAAACCATCACAGTCGTTGTTGGAGGACATCGAATAGCATCCAAAACAGGGATAAAATATCTTGGCGTAATGATAGATGCAAAGCTGACACATAAACAAGACTAGAAAGGCAACAATTGCAGCCAGGGCGCTCGCTAGTATTACGCCAAACATTGGCGGACCGAGCTACAGGCGGATGCTTCTGCTAGCTGTAATAACTAAATGTATTGTACTCTACGGGTCCCAAATTTTGGTCAAAGCCATGATAGTAAAAACCAATAAAACACCATTTCAGACAGTTTACCGCCTAAGCGCGCTGAGAGTCTGCAGAGCTTTTAGAATAATTTCTTATTGCTGGAATGATGCCAACAGGTACTTTAGCCGCCAAAGCACAAAGAAAGTACCAAAGCAATAGAAATGTATCAGTGCGTATGCAAAATGACATACGAAGGGCAACAACAGCGGAGTCATTCTACAAAAGGCAGATGGACGTACAGATTAATCCCCAACATCGACAAGTAGATAAACAGGAAGCATGAAAGGTTCGATTTTCACCTATCCCAATAGCTAACGTGACAGAGCGTAACGGGTGGGCCATCTAGTGATTTCTTTTTAAATCATAGATTATTTTGACACTGACAGCTGTTTCCCGCTCGAAATCTTGACAGAAAGTCAGTATCATACCTCCGCGGAACGATATGAGTCGCTTTACGCTTGAACAACATTGGGAAATATTGAAAACTTATTCCCAAAGTGAGTGCTGTGTAGCCCAAACAGTGCGTTTTTTGAAAAGAAGGTTTGGCCAAATGAAGCAGCCACCGCGCCTGCTGTACGCAAGTTTGTGCAAAAAGTTAGTGAGACTGGTATGCTAGTGGATAACACTCATGGTCCCCGTCATCGTACGGTGCGTACAGACGAGAATGTGGCTGCTGTAGCCGAGAGTGTGAGACTCAATTCACGAACATCAACTCGTCATCGATCTCAACATCTCAACATTTCACGCACTAGTCTGAGGAGAATTCTGCACAAAGATCTGGGATTATTCGCTTACAAGGTCCAATTGATTCAGCAATTGAAAGCCCACGACCATCCGCTTCGTTATCGCTTCGCAGTTTGGGCTTCAGAGCAGCTTGAATTGGACAACGATTTTGGGCGAAAAATCATCTTTTCTGACGAGGCACATTTTCATCTCGGCGGCTACGTTAACAAACAAAATTGTCACATCTGGGGCTCGGAAAACCCGCACGTTATTGTCGAGAAGCCAATGCATCCACAGAGAGTGACACTTTGGTGCGGATTGTGGAGTGGTGGTATCATTGGACCAATTTTCTTTGAAAATGAGGCTGGGAACAACGTTTCGTTCAACGGTGGGCGTTACAGAGTCATGTTAACGACTTTACTGAAATTGAAGACATGGATTTGGACGACCTCTGGTTCATGCAGAATGGCGCGCCATGCCACACAGCCCATGCCATAATCGGTCTTTTGCGCACCAAATACCCAAATCGTGTTATCAGCCGTCTTGGCGATGTCGATTGGCCGCCTCGGAGCTGCGATTTGACCCCTTTGGACTTTTTTTTGTGGGGAACCGTGAAGGAACGATGTTATGAAAACAATCAGGAAACGATTCAAGCACTTAAGGCCAATATCATCCAAGCAATCCGTGAGCTACAGCCCGAAACCATCAACAAGGTCTTGGAAAATTGGAGTGATAGAATGCGCTTCTGCGAGACGTATAGTCACCGCTCTCAGCATTTTGGCGCCACTGGAACCACCTTGCGGCGCATTTTGAATGATGATTTGCATTTGTTTCCGTATAAAAAGCAATTAACTCAAAGAATATTTGGAATACAGCCAAACAGTCGCTCGAATGGTTGCCACTGAACCCAATCTCCAGATTTGACCCCTGCGGACTTCTTTTTGTGCGGTTATTTGAAAACCAAAGTATACGCCAGCAAGCCTCAGACCATTGATGAGCTCAAGGCAAACATTCGTGCCAAAATCATCGTTATACCGCCCAAAATGATCGAAAAACGGATGGGAAACGCAGCAAAAAGAGCACATTTTGCTTAGGTCAATAGAGACGACTACTTTATTGATGTGGTACTCAAGAACTAGTCCAAATAAATTATAAAGAACCAAATAAAATAAAAATACCTCATATGTAGAAATCGGTTGTTTCATTTTAAAGTAATTCAACATTCACATACCGACATAAAAAATGGCGCACCCGTATGTGTCTTTTGTCCGCTTCATTCGTTCTTAAAAATGATGATTTCTGTCTTGACATACATACTCGTATGTGTAGTTCAAAAATGTCTATTCCTTCATTAGTTCGACATTATGTTCTTTCTAGAAGCCGTATATCAAGTGCAAACCACTATGCTAGTAGGGAATTTTGAAGCAAGATATCTTTCACGGTCCCACCTCTAGCGAATGTTTGACAAACATCCGAACATTTTTTTTTCATGAGAAAACTTCTCAAAAGACAAAATAAAAATTGCACTTCGGATGCGACACAAAACTGTAGTTCCCTTCTTGGGCTGTTGCGCCAAATAGTAGTGTCAGCGTGCTCATAGTAGTGTCAGATTCTTACTGACTAAAAAACACCACCCTTCGATATAAATTTGTTAGATATCGCAACTAAGTACAAACTTATCAAGCAATTTTTCTATCATGAAATAAAAACGTTTGGCAGGTTACTTTCCACTGAAAGATCCTGCATATTCCGCAATCTAGACGCGGTTAATCATTATCTCGCCAAGTCGAAAGGTTTCGTCCTTTGTAGTCGGCACAATAAATTGCTCTCATCCAAAATTTGTAGGACTATATTATTGACATGTCCGATTAGTCGGTTTCTATGCTTTCTCGCGAAGCTTCTAGTTTTAGCTTCGATTGTCGGAATTCCGAGATCCCTGTGGATATCGTCGTTTCTACTATACCACGGTGCTTGGACAATTTCTCTTAGCACTTTATTTTGAAAAGCTTGTAAAATATTGGCATTTGTTTTCTTGGTACAACCCCAAAGTTGTATACCGTAGGTCCACACCGGCTTTAGCACTTGCTTGTATAAAAGCAGTTTGTTCTCAGTACTGAGCTGGGAATGTTTTCCGAGTAACCAGTACATTTCTCTATATTTGATTTCGAGTTCTTTTCGTTTCATTTTCACGTGCGAATTCCATTTCAGTCATGCGTCGAGGTATTTGGCCTCGTTTGGAAAAGGTTTTCCGGGGCGAGTTTAGGAAAATTGGCAAGTTGCGCCAAATATGTACATTGTGACCAAGATAAAACTACCCTGCGCTCCGAACTAGAACTCTCGTCGATGATATATTCGCGCTAGAGCACCTCCTCCAGCCCACTTGTCTACTTGTCTTAATCAACCGGAGTATCTGTAACAGGTCGAACAAGATTGGTTGATATTTCACCGTGGTCCCTGCTAAATCTGCAGTATCCATTTTTTTTATACCTAGTTTCGTGAGGTGCTCCTTAAGTAGCAGTGACCGATTTATGGTACATGCCTGTCAAAATGTTAGGTCAACTTTTGCTTAGATTCCTTTCTCTGCAGAAATTCTTTGCCTGTCTTAGCTAGAAGATACCATCCTATAGCGTTGCTCTCTTTTTTCCTAGCTCTTCCCGTATTATGTGCGGTTCAATTCCGCAAAATGGGTCCAGACGGGGTTTAGGAGCCTTTCCTTGCTAGAATATCAGCTGCTTCGCTTTCGTCCATTCCTACATGTACCCACTACCCATTAGTTCTGTCCTGGCTTAGTCTGCTTCTTCTTATTCTTCCTATTTCGGCGAGGTTATGATCTGAACTCAAGGGATCATAACCCACCCACCTCACTACATTTCTACTGATCCTCCTGTGGGGTTCGGCCCCTTGGCCTAGTCTGCTAATCTTAGTAAGGCACTTCCCCTTCTATTTTGAGTCTGATCTCGTGTAACTTCAGTGCCTTGACTGCGGCCTGGCTATCTGATAGTATTGCGCATTCTTTCCTGCCATATTTTGTATCGAAATTAAATTGGGCTCATCTCACGATCGCGTGAATCTCTGCTTGACAAATGCTTTGGAAAGTTTCACACACCTGCCTCAGTTCCTGTGAATGTTTTGGATACCTCCGTTTGATTATATAGGTACTTTGTTAGCTTCTGTGTCCTCTTCTGGGCCTTGGGACATCTACCACCCCTACGCGCCATATGATTGTGTGCTGTTAAAATTGGTATTTATAGGACTTAATGCTCCAGTCTTGCTTAACTTTGTGTCAAGTCTTCTCTCAAAGAAGTACCCACATCGTCTCTTGGTCAATTCTGAAATGGGACCGATTTGGTTCGAGTTTGTCCTCCTCCACGAGCGTTTCATTTTTCTTTCCCGACGCTCGCTTTGACTGTTCCAAATTTGGTCTCTTAGCGATCCTTTCTAGCACTGGGTATAGGACGACAAGCCCGACGGGTTCGCATATGCAGATCCGGCTATACAGATGCAGACAAGTCTTTCCCCTTTGCCTTTGATACGCTCCTTCTGCTTAATCTTAGTCTGCTGGCCTAAATGCGTCTAACTACCACCATGAAGCGAGCTTTATTGTTGAAATTCATTAATCATGGCTACAGCTTTTCCTGAAATTGAAAGCATAGTTGAGGTCACAATAGACCTTGACAGAGTACCAAACAATGTCCATCTTCATAATGCAAATGCTGTTTGGCGAAGATACAAAACAGGCACCAAAAGTGCGAAAGAGCTCATATCCATCACCCCTCTACACGTTCTGACGAATGGAATTGAGACGAATAGACGACTGATCTAAACAAAAAGCAAAACGTTTAACCAAAAGAAAACTGTTAGCAGCACGAATACATTACAAAGTGTACATTCAACTTATTTAACCTTAAACAAGCGAAATAATTTAGTCATATCTCTCTCACCGCGCGCCGGGCCAAACAAAAGACGATGAATATATTTTTAAACGGCGGCAGCGGAAAGCCATCTAATAAATTTCGACATTTGGCTGTTCGTAAATACTCTGCTTTACACTTTTTGGCAAAATTTCAATTCTATCTGCATGAGTGTATGAAAATCTGTTCATTTGCCCGCCAAACTTTACAGACAGTAACGAGTACTATTCCCTGTCCTACTTATGGATCAAGGCGCAGATCTTTGAAATGCTTGATGCTATTAATCATCGACTCGTGGTCGGGGAGATGATAATCCTTATATCATTGCCCTGTTCCGCTTTATTTACGGCAATCATGACTAATGCTGATCTCTGACCGAGACGTGAATAAGTGAAATACTTTCGTAAAAAAAAAAAGACTCGAAGTTGCAGCCAATTCACTTTCAACGCCACTGCCGCCGATAGTGGGCTGGCAGTGAGTGGCCCAAAACGATTACTTACATGAACTACAACTACACTAATTGCAACTGGCAACACGACCAATGGTAAATGGGTGTAGGTACTATCTTAAGTATTGAATGTTGCATAAAAAAAAATGCATTAACTTGTTATCGACCAAGTGGGCAAAGAATTTAATTATCTTTCACTTGAAAAGTAGCTGTAGATACTGTAGAAGTATCTCAAGATGCTTGTTGTCCATCTACAGAGATACACTATGAACATAAGGCACGTTCAACACGTTATGATGTCATTGCCTTACTCAACTGCAACATTTCTGAGCACATACGTGTGCTGCCCCCGTATACACTTCATAGGAATCTATCTGAAGTTATGTGGGTTTCGCTGAATGACGTCACTGCACTTCGGAGAACATTCAGACTTACATTTCAGATGCCTTGAAAAGATGCAAACACTTGTTTCGATCGCATGCAGATGATAGTGGAATTAGCAATTTTGTATCTCGTGCATTTGAAGCATTATTATAGATTTTCCTCACAGCTGTGCTGAGTCATGTAAACAAACTAAGCCAACCAACATAAATATGTATAAACAGGAAAAAAGCATTCGCTAGCTGTGTGTTCGCATTTTTCTGTTGTACCACACACGTCATTCAATTATAGCAGAAGCAGCACTAGTAGCCGCACTAAAAGCCACTTGATTGGGTTGGCTTTAGGAAGGTTCGGTTGTAACAATCCTTATGGATAGAAGTAGTACGATTGGCAGTAGATACTTCTTTAAATAAATAGTGACTAGGCAGCATTTTATTTAAAAAAAAAAAACTCCGTGCACTAAGTATGCGATCACTTCAGAACCAGATCAGATTTCGTCATTGTATGCTCATCGTCTATTCAGGACCTTAGAGAAGTGTGGACTATATCATGAACCTCATTTGAAATAGTGTGAATTCACACTAAGAGGGAATAAAACAATGCAGAACTCATTGAGCATTCAGGTGCATACATAGTGAGCATTTGTATAGCAGCCTAGGATAACGTCTAAGTTAGGGTGACAGGAACAAGCTTCGAGGTCTATTCGTGTAATACACACTCGTATGTTCTTCGGAAAGAGGGAGTCTCTCCTTTCTTTCCACCACGCCCTCTAGACTGATCGACGTTATATACATATGTATGCACTTGGCCTTCTTCTTCTTTCTTCTTCTTCCTTTTATCAGCGAGGTTATGATCCGAAAACTAGGGATCACAACCCTCCCACTTCACCGCATTTCTGCTGATCCGCCTGTGGGGTTCGCCTATTTGAC
Organism: Brachypalpus laphriformis; assembly: GCA_945910035.1. NCBI lineage: Eukaryota > Metazoa > Arthropoda > Insecta > Diptera > Syrphidae > Brachypalpus > Brachypalpus laphriformis. The sequence goes on along the minus strand of OX246753.1, from coordinate 108,663,429 downwards.
CTCAGAAAATATCGGCAGGCCTGCCGATTTTGGATCACTCGGTTACTGAGGCCAATGAAATGCCGATGTCGTCGCATTTGTCTGATCCAGGCGTTTATAGGCCTGCCTTTCCTACATCGCGATGTCTTTGGAACGTGCATAGATATTGCCTTTTTTACAGGGTTCAAATGATCTCTTCTTTGAACGTGGCAATACCAGCTGAGCCGGTCGCGCTCTAATTTTCGTACGATGGTTTCCTTGATGTGAAAGCTTCCACGGATCTTCGAACTTCTTATTCGATCAAGCTTGGTCACTCCTGCTGTCATGCGAAGCATCTTCATCTCAGCTGCCGTTAATTTACTCTCATACTTTTTGTACATCGTCCAACATTGTGAACCGTATGTGAGCGCTGGACGTACAACTGCGGTGTAGAGCCTTCCTTTCAACTTAGGGGGCATTTTTCTGTCACAGAAGATAGCGGAATTTTCTCGCCACTTTCTCCACCCTACGCTTACACGATGATTGATGTCGTCATCACAAGTTGCTTTGCTATTGATCATAGATCCCAGATATTTGAACTTTTCGCACTTGGGAAGCACTGCTCCATTCAAATAAATGTCTGGAATAGGCCTGAGTGGATCAGAGAACGGGCAGCACAAGTACTCTGTCTTTTTTGAACTAATGCGATACCCATTTCCCTCCAAAACGTCCACCCACACATCAAGTGCTCGTTGCAGGGATGTAGGATCCTCACTTATGATGGCTCCATCGTCAGCAAAGAATAACTGATGTACCTTGGGGTCCATCACTTTACCTTCAAGCAGATAATCAAGGACTGTAATAAAGAGCAAAGGACTTAAAACGCTTCCCTGGTGCACCCCGACTTTGATTTGGAACTCTTCGGTTACTCCAGCGGGGCATCTTACTTTTGTCTTTGCTCCTTCGTACATGTTCATAATCATCTGTACATAGGTTTCTGGAACCCCTCGATGTCTTAGCGCCACCCATATCAGATCTCGTGGTTGTCTGTCGAATGCCTTTTCAAAGTCAACCAATACAATATGCAAATCCCTTAAGGAATCACGATGTTTTTCCATTATGATCCTTATACTTTGGATTGCATCTGTGGTTGATTTACCCGAGACAAACCCGCACTGATCATCAGATAGCCGTATTATTTTTCGCAGTCCGCCACCTAATACCCGCTCAACGATCTTCATGGTGTGTGACATCAGCTTGATCGAACGGTAGTTATCACAGTTTCGCGTATCACCCTTCCTTTTGTATACAGGGAGAAGGTAACTTTCCCTCCATTCATTCGGCATTGGATCACCTCTCACGAATTTGGAGATGAGAATTCTGAGCCATCTGAACCCGATGTCTCCCATCTTTTTCCAGAACTCAGAGGGTATCTCGTCTGGCCCAACCGCTTTTCGTTTTTTGGAGTATTTGACCGCCTCACTAACTTCTTCGACTGTAATGTCGGGTATTTGTTCACAGTTAGGGGTGGCTCTTGGAAAGTATAGCCGGGGAAACTGTTCATTCAAAAGCTCTTCACAATACTGCCGCCACCTCTGCAGAATTTTGTCGTCATCCACAAGAAGCTGGCCATGAGCATTGCTAATGAACTTTGGCGAACGAATCTCCTGAGCATTCTTCCTTCTTTGGGCGGCTATTTTGAAGATAGTGGCACTCTTGTTCATATTGTGTCTTCGCAGCTCCTGGATAGCCTGGTTTGCATCAGCAACCGGGGAAAATATTTTATCCAGCTCCCGATACAGGCCCTCCGTACTCTCTGCTTGAAGCTGAGCGCACTTCTTCTTCGCTTTTTTCTTGCAGCATCTGTATTCCATTTCGTATGGAACTTCCATGTATGCACTTGGCCTATCGTCTAGATATATATAGGACAGATATTTCTGTCTTTGGAATGCGATGCTTCACTTGCCATTCATCTATGGGAATGGTATGTCTGACCTCCTTCTTACTGAAAAGTATGGAGAGGCTGGTGGAATTTAACGTGCGCAAAGTTGCCGTGGAGCTGCATCCACTATCGGAGATGCAGCATGCTTATCAGTGTGGGAAATCCTGCGAGAGTGCACTTCAAAATTTAGTGGCCAGAATTGAATACGCGCTTAATTGGAAAGAATACGCCATGAGCATTTTCATCGACATTGAGGGTGCTTTTGACTGCGACTTTTGACTGCATGTGCGACTCGGTCAGAAAACACGGGGTAGATGAAACATTAGTGTTGTGGATTAAAGCAATGTTTATGAATAGAACTTTGGAAGTTGATGCAGATTGTGGCCGATATGTTATAACAGGGGTAAACAGGAGCTGTCCGCAAGGTAGCTTTCTGTCTCCACTGCTATGGTGCATGGTGGTCGATCCTTTGTTGAACACTCAACATAGTTCCAACGCCTACGATCAAACATATGCGGACGTTACAACTACAAATATTTGGCGCAACAGCTCTTTAAAGTACCAGGGCCTAGCTTCTCGCAACCACTCATGTTGTGTGCCGTATATTTTTCACACGAATGGAATGGACGTTGTTGCTGTACTTTCTGTCAGGCCATGTCCACGACTGTCGGTGCTAACGCACAGGCGGCGCTAGACATGATCGATAAATGGTGCACTATTAGTGGGCTTTCAGTGAATTCTTCTAAAACTGAGGTTGTTTTCTTCACGAGAAGGGGGATGTTGACTGGTCTGACTCAGTCAGTGCTAAGAGGCGTCACTATCCGCATTTCCAATGAAGCCAAATATCTAGAAGTGATTCTAGATAAAACACTTTACTGGTCTAAGTACGTCGAGTCGAAAACATCTAAGGCGCTCTCAGTTTTCTGGCAGTGTAAGGGTGCTTTTGGCAAGATATGGGGCTTATCACCGAATAAGGTTCTCTGGATCTATACGGCTATGATGAGACCTTTCGGTCTCGCTTATGCGTTGGTTGTTCGGTGGAAGGAACTTTGGCGAAAATATATGGCTGAATTTTGAGTCAAACTCCAAAGAACGGGTTGTCGCGGCTGCACGGAAGCTTTTCTGAGTACGCCTGGCTCTGCTCTAGATGGTTTGCTGGGTGAACTATCAAAGCCATCCATCATCTTAAGCGGTGTGATTTTTGGTATACTCCACTTACGATTCCGGGATATGCTGGATATCTCATGGATATGCTGTCTGATGCAATGTCACCAGAACTTCAGCTGATACGCAAATTCAGTGTCGACTTTCCTTGTGCTCAGGACTGCTTTCGGCTAGAGTCTGAGCCAGGAATGGAATGCAGTCGTATTTTCACGGGCGGCTCCAAAATCAGTAAAGGGTCTGGCGTTGGTGTCTCCATGGAAGACGACAACATTCGATTTCATTAGACAAATATGCATCTGTTTTCTAAGCGGAAACTTATGCAATCTTAATGGCCATGAACTATGTGTGTGGGCGCCGTGGCGTAAGTGGTTAGTGTTTCAGATCACTACGCATGAGGTTCAAAGTTCGAATCCCAGAAAACACCAACAAGTTTTTTCACGGTCCCACCTCTCGCGAGCGTCTGACAAACATCCGAAAGTATTGTTGTCCCGAAAAAGTTTCTCAAACCAAATTGCCCTTCGGACACAGCACTAAACTGTAGGGTCCTTCCATTCGTGTGAAAAATATAACGCCCACAACATGAGTGGTTGCGAGAAGCTAGGCGCTGGCACTTAAAGAGCTGTTGCGCCAAATATTTATTTAATTATTTTTTTTTTAGTAAAAGACTTCCTCTCCTAGCGATCCCTAGAGACGACGGCATTAGGAAATTCAGATTTGAAAAGAATTTCCTATCAAAGCTCAGCAATAAGAACTTAAGCAATGTATCCACGGTCTACATTCTGAACAATCACATGATAAGGTGATATAGAGATGGATCAAAAACTGAGAAAGGGACTGGTGCAGGAGTATTTGGGCCAATCGCAAAGTACTCTGAACCAATGGGCAAGAGCACCAGCATCTTTTAGGCTGAAATATATGCCAAAGAAACTTCAGGAATTGCGATGCAGCAATAATATCAGACAGTCAAGTAGCCATTAAAGCACTTGACGTCCATGCCGTCAAGTCTAAACTTGTGTGTGACAGCCTATACAAGCTTAACGAATTGGGCAGAAGAAATAAGGAAACCCTCTATTGGATACCGGGCCATGTCGGTATAGAAGGTAACGAAGCAGCGGGTTCGCTATCAAGATAAGGTGCAGCAGAGCCCTTTATAAACTTTTATGCTCCTGGAACATTCTGCGGAATAAGGAACCATCCATATTCCATACCAGAAAAGAAGAATTCAGAACAGTAGATAGAGCAAGCATGTCAAGTGTCTTGATCAACACTAGACGAATGAAGTTATCTCTGCTGAACAAGCTGGTTTTCGACCAGGACGGAGCTGCGCGGACCAGGTAGTGGCATTCACAACTTATATTGAAGATGGCCTCGATTGAAGGCTCAAGACAGTGGCTATATTTGTGAATCTCACAGCGCCGGCGTACGACACAGTTTGGCGAACTGGAATGATCTACAAACTCCTTAAAGTTGTGTGTTGCAAGAAGATTGCATACCTTGTCAGCAACATACTAAGCAACCGCTCTTTCCAAGTATCCACCAATGATAAGTCCAGTAAGTTAAGACAGCTCAACAACGGCCTCCCACAAGTATCAGTCTACGCTCCATTGTTGTTTAATCTTTATATCCACGACATCCCGAGCACAATGTCATACAAGTTCACATACGCAGACGATCAAAACAGCCACTCAAAGTCAAAACATTAACATCATTGGACATACTGTTGGACCTGGATACGTCAGGTTGTAGAGTGATCGCCTATGCTGATGACATTGCTATTGCTGCCTCCGGTAAACACCCGGACACTCTCAAGGATATCCTCCAATATGCTCTCCTTCGGCTCACCAAATGGGCCTCCAAATGTGGACTGGGGGTTAACCCCCATAAAACGGAACTCGTTCTCTTCACGAGGAAATATAAAGTTCCCCTCATAGACCCTCCTATGATAAATGGCACCAGTCTCACCTTCTCTGAAAACGCAAAATATCTGGGTCTTATTTTGGATAGGAAACTAAACTGGAAGGCCAATCTACTAGAGCACGTCAAGAAAGCTAATGTAGCTCTCTTTTCCTGTAAAAAGGCTATAGGTAGGAGCTGGGGTATCAAACCTCAAATCACTCATTGGCTATAAGGCCTATACTACTATATGGCGTGATCGTATGGTGGCCTGCTCTTGACAGGGCTGTCCACCTCACTCAACTAGCTAAGGTGCAAAGATCTGCATGCCTCTGCATCAGTGGTGCACTGAAAACTAGTCCCTCCGCGGCACTGGACATTTTGTTTAACCTGCTACCTCTAGATATTTTCGGCAAACAGATGGCTGCCTGTGCGGCCATCCGCCTATAAGGCTCCTCTCAGTGGTCTAGCTATCGCTTGGGCCACTCCTCGATCCTTGATCTTCTCAACTTCAAACACAAAAACACGGACTACACCCCGCTGAAACTGAGATTTGACCATAACTTCCGTACGAGCATCCCTAACCGGGATGTATGGGACACTTCCCCCCCTGTCGATGGTAGTTCGGTTCACTTCTTTACAGATGGATCTAAGACGGAGGGCGGGGTGGGTTGTGGTGTTTTCTCCGAACAGCTCAATCTGAACATCTCTTTCCGCCTCCCTGATCATTGTAGCGTTTTCCAGGCGGAAGTCATGGCGATCAAGGAAGTCCTGTCCTGGCTGAAATGTAATGTATTATCTGTCAGGGATATTAGCATTTTCACTGACAGCCAAGCGGCAATCAAGTCCCTGGAATCGTTCTCCTTCACTTCAAAGGCTGCCTTAAACTGTCGTCTATCTCTTATGGAGATGACAGAGCAGTTCAACATTCACCTTTGCTGGGTGCCGGGCCATAGAGACATTCCAGGTAACTGCAGAGCTGACGACCTCGCTAGACAGGGTACTACTCTAAAGATTTTGCCTGAAAAGCAAGCCCTGGGTATGCCCCTCGCTACATGTAAGTATCTACTAAAGCTGAACGCTATTAGCAAGACCAACCTCAGATAGGGAAACGGCTCAACGTGTCACACTTCGAGACAGATCTGGCCTAAGCTGGATCAAAACCGTAGTGCCGACCTGATCAAGCTAAAGCGTACACAAATCAGCTGCGTTGTCGGTGTTCTCACTGGACACTGTCTTATAGGCCAACACGCCAGAAGACTTGGTCTCTTCTCCAACGACTTCTGCAGGAGCTGTAGGGACGATGAGGAGGAGGAAACCATCCTTCACCTCCTATGCACATGTCCGGCCTGTCGCATAAAAGAATGCTCCATCTAGGGTCCCCTTTCCTTGACGACCTCTGCGATCTGGCGTCCCTGGACGTCATGAGCATCCATCGCTTTGTCAAAAGCTCCGGTTGGTTTTGTTAGTACCTGAGTGGCCAAATGGATTGATCCATGGTATCACAAAGGACCTTCACTGGTCTAAGTGTGTCTGCACTCTCGTGTGGACAGCCAACCTAACCTAACCTAACCAACCTAACATCATTGAGGAAACTCTTGAAAATGACTTAGAAGTGCTGGGAATCTATTCCAAGGCTTGGAGGCTAACACCAGTGTAAAAAAAACCGAGGGTTCCTGCTTTCACCCTAACAAGAAAATGGCAAATATTCCTCTGGAAGTTGAGTTCAACGGTTCTATGCTACAGCATAACAAATGCCTTAAATATCTTGGGATTACGTTGGACAGAACCCTGTCCTTCAACGAACACTGCCAAAGTACAGCTGCTAAACTCAGAACTCAGAACAACTTGATCCATAGACTAGCTTCTAGCTCCTGGGGTGCAACACCTGGCACATTACGTACTGCTTCTTTTGGGTTGGTATACTAAACTGCCGAATATGGAGCTCCTATCTGACTTAACAGTGCACATACTCATCAAGTAGATAGCCAACTCAACACGGCTATGCGCACAATCTCGAGTACCATACGATCGACTCCAACCCAATGGCTACCAGCCTTAAGAACATTGCCTCGTCCCCACTAGGACTTTAAAAAACGTTATTAAGAGTGTTTGGAAAAATTTCACAAAACCGTAGCCTTCCAATACACGAGCACATCAACGTTTAAGACTGTTACCGGCTAGAATTCCGAAAACAACCTTTGAGACAAGCAAACGTTTTGCTAGAGTCCAACTTTCACGGAGTTTTCCCCGAACAACAACATTGCAGATGACCCCACGGCTCGAGTTCCAAATTTTGAGATTCCAAGGCGCATGTGGACCCATAGTAAGTAATGACTTAAGCAGAAACTGCAGAGAAGAGGAAGAGGAGAAGACCATAGTTCACTTCCACTGCAGATGTCATTTCTTGCCTATATCAGAACGGCCATTCTAGGAGAATACTTTTTCAGAAAATATGGGGCTTTTTCGAAGGAACAAGATGGTTTCATGACTAAATAGGGATCGTAATCCCTCTTTTGTAGTGGTACTCGTATCACAATGGACCTATGTTTGTTTAACTGCATCGCATCGATGCACCCTCCTATCTATCCAGTTTCCCATTGAACAAGCATCTATTTTAAAGTGCAACTAATGCGTTTCATACAACAATTAAATAAAGTATTTAAGGGTTACCATTTTCACGGCAAATATTGAGTCATACGTATGAACTAAAACCAATTAAAACGTCAAGTGGAAAATGTCACATTTTGCTAGAATCTCTGACCTCCTTAGATAGTCCGTCCACACAATATGTTTGTAAACGATTTATTATATTTGTTATTTAAAACAAATTCAATTCTGTAAAATGAATGTCATCAATCTATAGGTTAAGATATATTTTCAGTTTATAGTTCTCTCATCCCTGCTTATGCTACAGCATATAGCATCTCAATCTGCCTTGACCCAGTTTCAGCAAACAGATTTAATTGAATCGTTGTATCTTAACATAAAGTTAAATATATTTATGGGAAATAGTGTGATGGTTCGTTGAATAAAAACACAAAACTATTCTAAAAAGGAAACTTGTCTCCGATATTCTGAGGCAGTGTGTAATACCTGATTACGTCAGGATTGCTTGATGACTTGATGACAACCTTGATAATGTCAACGAATGGATGTGCATATAAATATGCTATTAATGATAAAAAATAATTGAGTTTAACTGTGTTGTATTCATTCGATTTTTATTGGTTTTCCGATAAATTTTTAACGCATTCATAAAATAAAAACTCGTCCTTGGAACATGTTAGCTGGCTTGATGTGCAATAAGTACAGACTCTTCAGAAAAAAACAAGAATCAGTAAAGTAGAGTCAAGCTGTCATATGGGTTCAGATGCATTTAAGGTAGGGATGGGTGTGGAAAGAAAAATACTTCGATCAATACACTTATAACAAATCTTACTAATACTGAAGTTAAATATGATAGCGTGTATAGAGACGAGTTATACAGAGCCATGTCTAGCCTCGGCATCGCTACCAAGCTCGTCCGTCTGTGCAAGATGACGATGGAGAATCGCCGAACCGTCCGATGTCAGGAAAGGTCTTAGACAAGTTGACGCACTATCATGCGATCTCTTTAACATAATACTTGAACGAATTGTACGAAACTCACAAGCCAACACCGGATTGTACAATCTTTTACATCATTGCTTCGATATCATTGACATAGTCGGAAGAACTGAGCGGGCCGTCAATGGGTGTTTGCGAGTATTGAGACAGAGGCATCAAAAATGGGTTAAGCCGTCAATGAAACCAAAACAAAACATATTCTGTCTACCAAAAAGGACACCCAACATCGGCGTCTTGGACAGAACGTCGCAATAGACAGATATAATTTTGAGGTAGTAAAGCACTTTGTCTATCTAGGCTCTATGGGGAGCTCAGCAAATGATACCAGTGGGGAGATCAAACGAAGAATTACTCTTGCCAATCGCTATTTTTATGGGCTAAGATGGCAATTGAATAACAAAGCCCTATCTCGAACTACAAAAGCAATTCTATATGTCACTAATTATACTAGTCCTGCTCTATGGCGCAGAGGCATGAACTTTGTCAAAATCGGATGATGGTGTTGTTTTAAGAGAAAAGTTCTTCGAGTGATCTTTGGTCCCGTCTGCTTTGATGGCGAGTGGAGGAGAAGGTAGAATACCGAACTATACAGCCTATACAAGGACATCGGCTTAGCCAGACGAATTCACATATAGCGAACGAATGGAGCTGAGACTAAATTTAGGAGTGGGGAGGTAAGTTACGTAGGGAGATTCGAAGGATAGATTTGCTACTGTGCATGTCAAAGACATTAGGTAACTTATTTGCATTACGTATCATTCTGGTCATAGGTTCATATTCGCTGTTTTCAGTGCGGTGGTAGGCATGGTGGAAAAATACATGTATCCTAAAAAAATGTTAAGTCATACCGATCATTGGGGATCTGCATTGCGAGTGATCGGGAAACTACTGACTGCTCAAAAATTGGCTTGTGCCAGTAGCGCAATAATCATGTTCGTGATGAAGTGCTTGCTTTACCTCCTAGTGGTGGCACCCGCCCAACTATACGTATAAACCCTTATAAGACTAGGTAACGTGGGCCAGCAAATTCGGTTACCAAAACTAGCCCGTTATAGAAACCGACACTATGCCTCGGATAAGGAATGATCACATGTTGACGAATTTTGGCTATTGTACCCGGACAAAGACAGGTTTCTGGAATGTAAAGACGCTCCTCGATTCAGGAAGCGAAGGACCTTACAATGCCAGATTCCTTCAATTGGAAAAGGAATTCATGCGATATAGACTGGACATTTAAGGGGTAAGTGAAATCAGATGGTTAGAAGCGGGCGGGTACCAATCCCTAACGCGTAACACTGTACTACTCTATTCTGGAAAACCATTCGGAAGTTCACGGGAATATGCTGCTAACAACTACAGCACGCATGGGCCTAATTTCCTGGCATGGTTATAGGATTATCACGGCCAGATTCCGGACTAGAGTACGACGCGTCACCATCATAGAGTGTTATACCCCAACGGATGGCTCGTCTGAGGACGAGAAGGAGAGCTTCTACAATCTGTTAAGTGCCATCTTCTACACAACACCACATGGAGACATTGTCATAGTAATGGGGGATTTGAATGCCAAGGTAGGCAACGACAACGAAGGGCTCAAACATGTAATCGGGAAGCGTGAACTAGGCAACTGTAATGACAACGGCGAAAGATTTGTGGATTTGTGCAATTGCAAATGCCTTGTTGTAGGTGGCACCATTGTTGAGCTTAAGACCTGGCAAGAAGTCTAACTACGCGCTGCTGCAGTTCGAAGATCTAACAACAACACAAGAATACCCAGGTTCAAGATCGACAGATTAAGTGGTCCACCAGTACGCCAATAATTTAGGGGCTACCTTCGCAAGATGCAGAAGTAATCAGCAGCTCACTGTTCGCTGTGAAAGTGTTTTCACATCTGGTGCTAAAAGAATTGTCGATCGATCGCAAAGAAGAAATAGGACGTGATTTTTCGAGGATACCTGGAGACGGTTTGACGAACAGAAACAGCAGAAAACTCGCATTGCAGCTACTCGAGCAGCAGGGAGGAGTAAAATAGAGTCCCTATGTCGCATGAAGATGATAGGAGTACAGCGTAGCGTGCGACTTGACTAGCGCAACTACATCAACGCGCTGGCTACAGAAGCAGAAAAGCTGCAAGCAGTTGTCACAGCATGGCTGGTCTACAGCGTCACCAAAGAGCTGTCAAGTGATCGCATCTTCCTCAGGTTCCTTGCTCATTTCGGATGAGGACCAGCCCAAGAGATGGAAGGAGCATTTTGCTACGATTTTGAACAGTGTATTCGCTAGCGATATGCTCCTATAGCCGGCAGGGGTGCTCGAGGTAAGAAATACTCGAATATGCACAACGACTCCCTGTAAGGATGAGATCACAATCGCGATCAAAGCACTGAAAACTAATAGACGGTAGGACTTGACGGTATTCCAGCGGAGCTTTTAGGAACATCTCCAACAACATCGAGTGAGCCACTGCTTTCACTTATAGAGATAGCTTGGGAAGCTGAAAAGCGTTCCTAACGAGTGGAAAAAGCGAATAATCCTCATGCTTCTTAAGAAAGGAAATTTAATGGAGTGCGAAAACTGGAGGAATATCTGTGTGCTGCCTGCTATAGCTAAGATAATAGCTTGCTTCATCCTAGAACGAATCAAGCAACATCTCGAAGACACACCCGATGACGAACCAGCAGGTTTCTGCTCTAGATCCTCCTGTGTCGACCACATCAACGCATGGGGATAATCATCGAGCAGTATGTTGAATATCGATCGCCACTTCACCTGTTGTTCATTAATTTTCAGAAGGCGTTTGATAGTGTCAACAGGGAGTTTACATCGGGATATTCCCGATAAATTAATTCTTATTTTTAAAGGTCCAAATGTCACGTTCTACACAGAGGAAGGCTGTCTTAGGGATTCGAGATCCAAAGTGAGGTAAGACAAGGCTGAATTCTTTCACAATTACTATTCCTATTGATGATTAGCGATGTGCTTCATGCAACTTTGTCAACAGGAAACGGAAGAATTCGATGGGCTCTTACATCCCAACTGAAACATCTTGACTACGCTGACGCTGTATGCTTACTCTCTAATAAATAAGGCCTTGGAAGAAACTTATCGGCTCAAATACGCATTGCTGGGCAACCAGTAGAGAGAGTATTGCTTCGACCGGGTGGAACCGAACTGGATTTAGCCAACAGGATCGACAAATCAAAGCCCGTATTTGCGATGTTCTCCAAAATATGGCGAAGCAATGCAATTATTTTGAACACCAAGTTAAGACTGTTCCGCTCTTATGTTGAATCTCTGCTGTAATATGGATGCAGCACGTAGAGAGTAACCATTACCACCACGAGAAGGCTACAAACGTTCGTTAATAGGTGCCTGTGCAATATCTTAAGAGAACGGGTTAGGAACTAATAGGCACAACCATCCAACGACAAAAGTGGCAGTAGATTGGGCACACGTTCCGAAAAGGTAACAGTTCCATAGCTTACCATGCTATACAATGGAACGCTTTAAGACAGGATAACAAAATACCTGACGGCCCGAGGAGAACATGGCGCAAAACAGTCGAGAAGGAGGCACAACAGTTGAGGAAAAGTTGGGGAGAGCTAAGGCGCATTGCCAGAAATCGTACAGTATGCCACAGCCCACCTACCTAGCTATGTGATGAATCTGTTAACTGCTCCCTAATAGGTATATGTTGCACCAGAATGACTTAGAATCTTTACAAGATTCCGGTTTTCAGCATAGTTTTGCACACCTTCTTTTGAGCACACTCCCATCAATCATTCGTCAAGATTCTATCAAATCAAGGCGCCAAGATCAGTAATGAAAACGTAGATCGGCTTTCTTTTGCGTTGCACCAAGTAGTATTACCTATGCAACGAACTGTTTGTATCATAGTATCTCAGCACCCCCAACCTTAAACAACATAACAACTTACAGTACATTTACGGGCATTTTATGATTACATCTCACATATATCAACACCCGTCTGTATGCCGCATCAAACGTAATAACAAGTCATCAACTGCATAAAACACGGGCGCCATAAATAATCCCAACAATCGCTAAGGCTACTTAAATATGCAACAAATCACTTAATCACAGCATGTCGATCGGAGGCACAAATCAGTTAGTTCGACATGAAAATTGTACACAATTAGATTTTACCTGTGAATGTATCGGTCAATTTCATTGATACCTACATATGCATGATAAATTCCATTCATTGATGATCGGTGTTAGAAATGCTTTTAACGCGATCACCGATCGGCCTTCATAATTTTTCAAAAATTTCTCGTTTTCAATACCGAACGGGGAAGTGGTGGATGACTTTGAAATTATTCGCTAGCAGTAAGAAAAAAAAAAAAAAATTCAGAAGCAGATCAAAATATGTGGCGCCCACAATAAATTGTTTTGAATTGTTTTGACCTTTTCTAAAGAACGTGAGAAGAGAAGAAAAAATTGAGCAGTAATTGGTAGCTGTCCGCCCCCATATTTAGCCAATTTTACAAACAGAAACATATACATACAAAGATAGAGATATAAAGATACAAAGTTACAAAGATAAAGGTGATCGTTGAAGACTTAACAGGAAAAGATACACAGGGAAAATAAACAAACAAACCGATTGGAAACGATTATATTACACGGTTGGGTGATCAATGAAATTTGTAGTCATTTACATAAGTTAAACATACATATGTACATTTAAAGCAATTTGCATTTATGGGTTACGATATGAGGTTGTTTTTCCTTATAGTAGTTATCTTTGACTAATTCTAAGTTCGCTGGAATGAGCAGCAGCTGCTAAAAGCGGCCATAGAGGCCAAGCATTTTCTTAAAACTTGAAAACGGTGATTCCATTTTATACTTTTTTTTTGTCGGGATAAAAGACGCTCGACTGGCGCACTCAGACGCAACTGATCCATTGTACTACCAGAGAGCAAATCCTGGTTTACCCAATCTGTTGGAATTTCCTTGTCTTTCTAAGAAAGCCAAGCAAGCACTTCAGTGATGAGTACCAACTTTCAGTACCAACACTCACCATATCAGCACCGAGAATCTGCCACCTGAAATGGGCAAAGGCTGGACACTCGCTGTGATAATGTTCCACAGTGTCGTCGCAGATTATAGTGTCACTTAGGCCCAGAATGTTAAGGTGCTTGGCGGAAGCGAAGTGTCCTGTCAAGACGCCAATAAGTTTTCTGCAGTCTTTTCTGCTGAGAGACAGCGAGAATGCCGCTGATTTCTTACAGACGTTCAGGAATATTCGTTTAGTCAATCTTCATCCTGGAGAGTTATGGCACATACAGCTGTGTTCGTGACAAACCCAATCGTTAATGTGCTTGACGAAAGCGAAGTGGCCTGTCAAAACGCCAAAAAGTTGTCTGCAGTCTTTTCTACTAAGAGACAGCGAGAAGGCCGCTGATTTCTTACAGACGTCCGGGAGTATTCGTCTAGTCAATTTTCATCCTGGAGAGTCATGCCACACATAATTGTGTTCGTCAATGGAAATCATAACCGAACACGCAGGGAAACCCAACGCGGATTCAGGACCTGAGAAAGCCGCATTGTCTAGTAATCTCATCGGAGATCTCGTTCCCCAGGATTCCAGTGTGACCTGGGATCCAGATAAGAGACAGAGAATTCAGCCTTGCGACCGAGTTCAAAGAGTTTTTGGTTTCACGAACTATTTTGGAAGTGGTTAAAGGGTTAAGGAAGGCCTTAAGCGCAGCCTGACTGTCACTACAGACACAAATGCTACGTCCCTTTCACCTGTTCTTCACAACATAAAAAAATCAAATCAAATATTTGGCGCACCAGCACTTTAAGTACCAGGGCCTAGCTTCTCGCAACCACTCATGTTGTATGCATTATATTTTTCACACGAATGGAAGGGACCTACAGATGTAGTGCCGTGTCCGAAGGGCAGTTTGGTTTGAGAAACTTTTTCGAGACAAGAATACTCTCGGATGTTTGTCAGACGTTCGCGAGAAAACGTGAAAGCCGTGGAAAAACTTGTTGGTGTTTTCTGGGATTCGAACTTTGAACCTTACGCGCAGTGGTCCGACACACTAACCACTTACGCCACGGCGCCCACGGAAGTCTTCTACTAGGCACCCTGAATTCTCTGCTGTGGGTATAGTCCCGAATGTCAGGCAGCCCTCCCTGATTCTTCCAAAATATGATGAATAATTTTGTAAACTTTTTGAATGGGAAGCTAAGGGTAGATGTCTAATTTGGTGGAACTGTTTTGCATCGAACAAATTGAATGCGGAATGGTAGCATGTAAGTGTGCGCTCGGCTGTCTGACTACTATTAGTGTCCATCATAGAAATAGCTTAATGCAGATCTCTCGAACGACATCGTATAAAATTTATTGAGTATGGAGAAGTTGGAAGACAAACTTCTAACTCCTCACATTCTGTCAGATCCCATCATGATCTTATATTCGTACATTAATCACATGGACATCATCCCATGGTGGCCGATGTCAAGTGTCTCAAGCTACTTTTTGTCACCTTTCTATTCAGATTCTTTAATGAGCCGATCAATATTTGCAAATCAAATCTGATTTATTTTATTTTTGTTTTTCAGACTTTCTGGACAAACATGGCTTCAATTGCAACAACAAAAGCTACGCGCTAAGAAGAACCAACAACAAAATGATGATCGAAAATACTTTGAAGAAATCCATACAGAGATCAAAAATAGATCACTCAGGTAAATTGAAATCATTTCAAAATCATTCCATGTACTCGTGTGATTTTAAGCTTGAAATTGTTTACTCAATCTAAAAATAAAATAACTTTGCTAGGCCGAGAAATAATGTACGATACGATGGCTATGCTAGCGATACGGCAGCTTTCGATGAGGTAGACTTTAGGAGACCACTCCATGTACAGACTCCGTACCATACTACGAACAGGTATAGGCGAAATTGAATTTTAAAAATGTTTAATGTATTTACCCGCTCTTGTTGGCTTTTCGTCTATTTTTCAGTTCGCCAGAACGACATTATCATACAATCAGTACGACAACAAAAACTGTCACCAAGGAACGTCCATTTGTCGCTGTAAGACGCTCCCATGAGACTGCCAAGCAAAATAAACTCGGTGTAAGTTTAATTTTATTTATTTTCTGATTTCTGTCGTTTTGTCTTGTGTCCAATTGTTAATACCAAATGCTGGAGTGGTGATTTTGTAAAATTATTTGCAATTGAAATAAGCAAAACTAGTACATCACTGATTTATACTCACATATACCTCATTGAGTTCCATAATGTTTTGATGTTTTTTTTATTTGTTAATGTTAATCCCTAACCTCTTTTTTTTTTATTATTAATTTTTTTCACCTTAGTCACCGTCATTATCGCCACTCGCTATTTTGAATGCCTCACCACTTGGCCATATTGCACAAGCACAACAAAGCAATAATATTCGTAACAGTAACAATAATAACAATAGTAGTAGTAACCAAAATGGACTACTCTCATTGGCAGATTCGTCGTTAAATAACGGACGGGCACGATTGGTATGTATTTCAATGTCGCATCAATTTGTTTTAATATTTAATTTTTTTTTTTTTTATTAAATTAAAATTAACAACTTTGTTCGTCATTTTTTTATTTATTTATGTCATAACAACATTCAACTAATTTTTAATCATTTCTAATTTATCTGCACATCAATTTCTTAACGCGCATTCAAATAAGTCTGCAAACGTTTGGCTATAGGACAAGGATTGCTTTTGGTAATATGTGAACATTCTAAGTTCAACGGCTGCACTTTACATACCTTAAACTCCAGCACGACACTTATCTCTTCATTCCAAATCGGTACATAGGTTAGGTTAGGTAAGGTAGATGGGTACCTTGTGACAAAAGAGTCACTGCTCACTTAGACCCAACAGTTTGTATCCATTGTGCCCAACTATTTAACCCTGGAAACACTGTCCGCTGTTAGAACTACCCAGATAGTGATATGAATCTCAGGGGGTCCATCAGCTCAACAATACCTAAGTCCTTCAGCTTCGAGAAGAAGTTACTACCAAGAGTGCTCATTCTTCTGATGGATAGGGCAGGACAATCATACAGAAAGTAACGAACAGATTCAATTTCTTCTCCGTCCCTGCAACTTCTACAATAGTCATTATGCAGTCGTTTCGCATTAATGCCAATGGCCCAGTGACCAGTGATTATGCCGGAAAGGTTGATCTTTTCTTGCTAAAGGCTGGCCATAGCGCCCTGATCATGTCCAGATAAACCCACAGTGTGTTTGCTCGACCGGTGGCGTTACCTTCTATTTTCTTCCATAAGGAACTAATTGGGATCACTACAAAAGGGAGAGCCCGCGATACATGCAGCGCTGACCTCTTCCTAGCAAGCTCGTCAGCCCTTTCCATATGCCCTGGTACCCAGCAAAAGGCCACCGCATTGGCTCTAGATATCTCATTTTAAAGTGATTTGCAGGTCCTCACAAGCCTCGACCTTATTACAGCAGAGTCCAGAGCCTTACCAGCTGGCTGGCTGTCTATATAGACAAACGAAGCGATCATTTCACCAACGATACTACTCTCGCTTATAATTTCAGCAGCCTGTATAATGGCTGTGACTTCGGCCTGAAAGGCGCTGCAGTCGTCGCTTATTCTAAAGGAGTGGTTTATTCCTAGGGCTTCACAATAAACTCCACCAACGTCCAACTTAGAACCGTCGTAATATAGAAGGCCACTTCCTTTTTCTTCAAAGTTCTTCGGTTTTTCCAGTACATTCTGTCGGAAATTCTTGTAGCAAATCTTCTTTCAAATAGCATCGGGATCATGTGATCAGTTTCCATCGACGAGCTGTTAGTCCCCTATTGAGACAAAATGGACGCATGGCTGTAAGGGCCCGATGACTGCAATCGGCCTTCTCTCAGTCTTAAGGCTGTTTTGGCCGCCAGACTACTGCAATAAAAAAATAACAAATCAATAGATAAGTCCTACGCCAAAACAGGGAGGTTAGTTCAATCCAGGAAGAGGAAGCCTAGATGCATTACACCTTCGGTTTCTACAAACAGGCTAACGACACAACTGGGACGATATTTTGAAATATTTCGTGAGGCCTATAAGTGTATTATTTTGCCTTACACCACTTCTTAAAGGGAGTAAATCGATTCATCCACCGTGCCCAATCTTACTTTACTTACTTAGGTGGTGCTACAGTTCGGGGTGAACCTGGGCCTCAACCAACAAACCTCTCTATTTAGCTCGTTCTTTAGCTAATTGCCTCCAGTTGCGCACTCCAAGTTAGGTTAGATTAGGTTAGATTGGCTGTCTGCACCACGATGCAGACACACTTAGACCAGTAAAGGCCCATTGTGATGCCAAGGATCTACCATTAGACCACTCAGGGACTAGTAAAACCAGCCGGAGCTTTTGATGAAGCGATGGATGTTCGTGACGCCTAAGGACGCCAAATCGCTGAGGTCATCAAGGAAGGGAGCTCCTAGATGGAGCATTCTTTTGAGTGATAGAGCACGACATGTGCATAGGAAGTGAAGAATGGTTTCCTCCTCCTCCTCGTCCCTACAGCTCCTGCAGAAGTCATTGGAAAAGAGGCCAAGTCTTTTGGCATGTTGGCCGATTAGACAGTGTCCGGTGATGACACCCATAACGCAGCTGATCTGTAATCGCTTTAGTTTAACCAACTCGGCACTACGTTTCTGGTCCAGCTTAGGCCAGATCTGCCTCGAAATGTGACACGTAGCCACTATCCCACCTAAGGTTGGTCTTGCTAATAGCGTTCAGCTTCAGTAGATGCTTACATGTAGCGAGGGGCATACCAAGGGCTTGCCTATCTGGCAGAATCCTTAGAGTAGTACCCTGTCTAGCGAGTTCATCCGCCCTACAGTTTCCTGGAATGTCTCTGTGACCTGGCACCCAGCATAGGTGAATGTTGAACTGCTCTGTCATCTCTGTAAGAGACAAACGGCAATCTAAGACTAAGCTTGCCTGTCAGCGAAAATGCTAATATCGCTGACAGATAATACATTACATTTCAGCCAAGACAGGGCTTCCTTAATCGCCACGACTTCCGCCTGAAAAACGCTACAATGATCAGGGAGGCGAAACGAGATGCTCAGGTTGAGCTTATCGGAAAAAACACCACAGCCCACCCCACCTTCGGTCTTAGAGCCATCTGTGTAGAAGTGCACCGAATTTCCATCATCAGGGGGAGAGCCATCCCACTCATCCCGTTTAGGGATACTCGTACGGAAGTGTCGGTCAAATCTCAGTTTCGGTGGGGTGTAGTCCGCCGTGTTTTCATGTGTGAAGTTGAGAAGATCAAGGATTGAGGAGTGGCCAATGTGATAACTAGACCACTGAGAGGAGGCTTTAAGACGAATAGCCGCACTGGCAGCAGTCTGTCTGCCGAGGATATCCAGGGGTAACAGGTTGAACATAATGTTCAGTGCCGCAGAGGGGGTAGTTCTTAGTGCACCACTGATGCACATGCAAGCGGATCATTGCACTTTAGCTACCTGAGAGAGGTGAACAGCCCTGTCAAGGGCAGGCCACCAAACGATCACGCCATAGAGTAGTATTGGCCTGACAACAGACACGTAAAGCCAGCGAGTGATTTCAGGTTTCATACCCCAGCTCCTACCTATAGCCTTTTTACAGGAATAGAGAGCTACATTGGCTTTCCTTACGCGTTCTAGTAGAGTGGCTTTCCAGTTCAGTTTTCTGTCCAGAATAAGACCCAGGTATTTTGCATTAACAGTGAAGGTGAGACTGGTGCCATTAATCATCGGAGGGTCTACGTGGGGAACTTTATATTTCCTTGTGAAGAGAACAAGTTCTGTTTTATGAGGGTTAACCCCCAATCCACAATTGGAGGCCCACCTAGTGAGCCGAGAGAGAGCATATTGGAGGATTTCCTTGAGAGTGTCTGGGTGCTTGCCAGACGCAGCAATAGCAATGTCATCAGCATAGGCAATCACTCTACAGCCTGACCTGTCCAGGTCCACGCACTCCAAGTTAGTTGAGGTGAACTTGTGCGCGCCACCTATGGCGAGGAGGCCCTCTACTGCGTCGTCCCTCCGGGTTAGATTCGAAGACTGCGGGGCGTAATTGGTGTCCAGTTGGTATCCATCCGCTCTACATGTCCTAGCGATCTCAAACGTCCAATGCGCAGTTTTCTGACTAGAACGATGTCGCTGTACAGCTCATATAGTTCGTCATTAAATCTTCTTCTCCGAAACCCGTCAAGCCAAACGGGACCGAATATCTTATGAAGAATTTTTCTCGAAGCGGCCAAGGACATCTTCATCCGTTTTTAATAAGGTCCATGTTTCAGCGCCGTAAAGCAGGACTGTATAGAGTCTCGTTAGTTATGCGAGATAGGGCTTTACGTTGAATTGCCTTACTAGCCCAAGAAACTGCGATTGGCAAGAGTTCTTCTTCGCTTGATTTCTGCACTGATTTTGTTTGTTGAATTTATAGCAGAGCCAAGGTAGACAAAGTCCCTTACTACCTCGAGTTGAAGCTGCCCACTGTGATGTTCTGTCTAATTCGTCGATGTTGATTGTCCCTTCTTGGTGACAGTATGTATGTTACGTGGGTTTGCCCTCGTTTACCACTAAACCCATTTCGGCCGCTTGTGCTTCGACGCTTGCAAACGCACCGGTGACAGCCCGCTGAGTTCTTCCAATAATGTCGGCGTATTGTTGGCATATACAAGCAGTTGAACAAAGTTTTGATAGATTGTGCCTCCGGTGTTGGCTTGTGAGTTCCGCACAATTCGTTCAAGTACTATATTAAAGAGGTCACATGACAGCACATTACCTTGCGTTAAACCTTTTTCGACATCAAAGGTCATTACCTACCCTGGTGGAGCAGCGAGCGTTCTTCATCGTCAGCCTGCACAGACAGACCAGTTTGGCAAAGATGTTAAAACTAGACGCGGCTCTATATAGCTCCTCTCTATAGATACTATCATAAGCGGCCTTGAAATCGATAAGTAGATGATGAGTATCGATTTGGACTTCTTGGGTTTTCTCCAGGAAGTTCAAAGATTTCCTAGTCCTGAAACCGCACTAATAGGGGCCAATCAGGCTGTTGATGAAAGGTTTTAGGCGTTCGATTAATATCGCAGAAAAGATCTTGTATGCGATGTTGAGGAGGCTGATACATCTATAATTGTCGCAGTTAAGGGGGTCTCCTTTCTTGTGGATCGGGCAAACGATGCTGAGATTCCATTCATCAGGCATTCATTCGTCTGATAAACTCTTAGAGACAAGTTGGTGTATGCTCTCTACCAATTCATCAGCAACTGTTTTGAAAATTTCGCCACGTAAGCCGTATGGTTTAGCAGTCTTGTTAGGTTTCAGCTTGGATATTACTGTTCTCACTTCGCTTCGGTTAAGTAGACGGTAATTTTGACTATCATCGTCTATGTTGAATGGTTCGTTCTGCCTGACAGCGGGTTGGGTTGGTCTTTGTCGCCGTTATACAATCCGCAGAAATAGTTTTTCCATATTCTCAGCACCGACTGTGATTCTACTACGAGGCTTTGCTTCTCTGACCTTTTAGTAAGCCTTCTGTACATTATTCATAAAGTATAAGCTTTCAATATTCTCGATCGCGAGCTTCTCATGCTCTTTCTTCTTCTTTTGGAGAAGCCGATGTTCTTCCCGTCTCTTTTGGTCGTAGATCTCACGAGCAGTTCTCGTCTTCCGTTGCAACGCTGCTTTATATGCCTCTTAGTTTGCTGCACTCGACAGCCTTCTTCGTCAAACCAGGGGATTCCAGGTGTTGTTCGGGCGAAAGCCAGCACATCAGTTGTTTCTGATTGCATGGTGGCAGCGTTACCAGTGATCTACGACACTTGATGCTGGCGGCATAGGAGGGGTTAAAAGATTTCGGGATACGCGTTCAGCGAAGACTGTGGTGGTCTCTTGCGATTGTAGCTTTTCGATGTTAAATTTTCTCTTAAATGAGCTGCCTGCACTTACTACAATTTACTCAATTTTTGTTTTTTGAGGGGTTTCAAACCTTTTTTTCGTTTTTAAAAGTTTGGCACGAAGCTGATCTGATTTTCCCGAAAAACACAATTCAGTTTCTGGTTGAGGATGTTGGGTTAAAGCTAACATAGGATATCAACAATGGAATACCGAGATTCTTTCTATCACTCGCGTATGAAAAGCTCTGGCATATTCAGTTGTATTATCACTGTAACTCAGAACTGTTCTTTAGGGCCTCTGCTTTACCTTTTATTGTATATGTAAACATAGTACGAATAGTGAAAATCCATTGAGCCTTTTTCTAAAAACTAAATATCTACATCTATAGGCATATATGTAGATGTAATAAAATTATAAACTTCCCCTTATGACGATCATGCCCCAAGAGAATTTAATTAACAAACAATTGGCACTTATAAGTTCTTATTTGACTTTAATTTTTATTTTCAAAACTTAGGAGTCCGACAACAAGACAAATGTCCAAACGGATACCCTAACCATTGCTAGAGCATGTGCAAACTCTCATAACAATAATCTCAATACAGATGTTAGCCCCGTGAATAGTAATCACGTTACCGCCAACAATAATAACTTAAATGAGGTTCACCTAAAAATTACTGACAACAAAACCATCATAGACTTTAATTCCACTGATCTTTCTAACAATAATCATAACAATAACATTTGTTACGCATCGGTCAATAACAAAACGCCATACCATGCCAACACTGAAGTGTTGAACAATCATATTCACCATACGGATAGTACAAACCTCGAAAATACCTCAACAAATGGTCAAATTGCTTTGGAAGAACTCTTAGCCACACTGGCAGCAGAAACTGATTTGATGAATCAGCAGTTGATCCAAAATAAACAACAGCACACGAATGGAAGTTATTCGCGTTCCAAGGAGCCGCCATCAACTGAACAGAAGGCAAATCAGGAACTTTCTGATGTGATTGCCGATCTGGCCGAATTCACAAGATTCGAGAACCAACGAATGGCAAACGGATTCACGGATAGCATGAGTAATAACAGCAGTGACAGTAGCAATGGTAGCAATGTAAATAATGCACAAAAACGCTTACTATCTGAATCAGATCAAAGTTCATCCATATCACCTAGTCCATCAGATAGAAGCAATAATTTAGCACTATGGCATGAGCAGGTAAGTCATTCACACACTCACACACACACTCTCCCACCCATCAAGCATGCTTCACCTTATGTGTACTATTTTCGGTTTTACGAGTATCTGTTGGTTTGCCTACTATTTTGTGTCAAAATTAATCCCAAAATCTTCCCCTGAAATCCGCAATGTGTCATGATAAGTGTCATGATATTTCAAAATTGGATGTCAACAGTTTTTTTCTTCTTTTTTTTTTTTGAGAAATCTGAACCTTTGTTTCTATTGCAGGTACGCGAAGAATCCTTCTCTTCATATCGTTCAGAGACAGATCAGGATATTTCGATAGCTGGCTCACCACGACCGGAAACACCAGCATTTCCAGTAACACCACGCACACCATATGGGATGAACAATGGCAGCATTAGCCCAGGAATTCCACCGAGAAGTCCAACACCACAACGGTAAGACAGGCTTTATCTAGCCCCAAACCCTTAAAACTAAGTTATCGAATTTATTTAATTAATTTGTGTGAATTCGCTTTTGTTAATAATAATTTTCTATTTTTTTTATTATATGCTTTTTTTATTCAAAATTATATATATATTTATAAATTTCGCATTAAGACGTCTATATAATTCGAGTTGGTCATTGAGGAGCGTTAAGTCTACAACTTCGACTTTAGACAGGAGGTTAGATATTTGGCAATATTTGGCAAATTGTTGTTACAAATTATTACAAAACAAAAAAAAAATAACTAACAAACTTATATAAATACTCGTACATATATGTAATTACATAAATATTGTTGCACTTATATAAATAAATTGGAAAACTTAGAGCTATCACAAAACTTGAGCTTGAACTATACATACATATAATACATACATATGCCAATACATTTCGCTACTACAATATGATTTGATTTTGAACAACAAGTTACAAGCTAGCTTTGTTGAGGCATACCATATACATCAGCACATAAGTGGGCGCCGTGATGCAAGTGGTTAGGTTAGGTTAGGTTAGGTAGGGTTATGAGGTTGTCATAAAACACTAGGCACCAAAGTGGGCCCATCGCGATCCCCAGGAAACCTTCACGGCAAAAGACCTAAACCCAATCCTCCAAGCAATTAATCTCTCTACAAAATCTGAAGAGATCCTTGTTATGGTTCAAGGACCTCACCTCCTCCAAGTTATCGAAGAAGTATCTACCCAGGTACTTAAGCCTTATCCTGGCAATTCTTTGACATTCACAAAGTATATGAGTTATATCCTCTGAGACATGTAGGTCATCGCAGTACCTACAAACATCCGTATCGGATAACCCTCATGGCATGTTTCCTTAGGAGACAGTGGCCAGAGAGTACTCCTATCGCTGTTCTTAGCCTCGATCTATCTAACTTAATTATCTCCCCAGATTTTCTCCGATCTAACACAGCCCACAAAGCCTTAGACACCGTGTGACCATCTAAGTTTGATCATCTTAGATTAGCCGTGTCAATGATTTTATCCCGGATAATTCTCTTAGCCACGCACCCTGGTTGTTTAGTACTACCAATTATATCGCTACGTGGGAGCCCCGCTCCTCTTTTAGCCAGCGCGTCGGCTTGCTCGTTGCCTTCGATATCGCAGTGTCCAGGTACCCAACATAATCTGACTCGGTTCTGTGTACATAATGCCCTAAGCATTGTGCGGCAATTCCTGATTAACTCAGATTTGGTGACGTAAGACTCTAGCGCCTTTAGCGCAGCCTGACTGTCAATGTAGATGGCGATATTCTTATCGGATATTGATCCCATCTCAAGTAATTTCGCAGCTTTTAGTACAGCTAGAACCTCTGCTTGGAACACACTGCATGTGTCCGGAAGTCTCAGGACCACCTGTAGGTTCGTATCTCTCGAGTAAATACCTGACCCCGTGCCCTCACTGGTCTTAGAGCCATCTGTGTATATTGCAATCTCGTTATGGCCAGAGACTGTCTTCCTTTGCCAGTCGTCTCTAATAGGATACAGTACTTCGTATGGTGTGTCGAAGTCTAAGGTGCCAAGTATATCGTCCGATTCGTCAGGGATTCCGGGAAAAGATTCCTTGAGAATGGAGCTGTGTCCTATGTTATTAATCCTGAAGAGACCAACGTTAGTGAGCCGAAGCGCACTGTTGCCCGCTTGAAATTTGATTTGTAGGTCTAATGGTACGAGATACAGGAAGATCTCGAGTGCAGCTGTAGGTGTTGTGCGTAGAGCACCTGTGATGGCAATGCAGGCTGATCTTTGTACCATGGCCAACATATCCCGTGTGTTTTTCGTATTCGTTGCCTTCCACCACACAAGAGCCCCATACGTAAGGATGGGTCTGACTACCATGATGTATAGCCAGTGCATCATTGCGGGCTTCAGCCACCATTTTTTCCCCGCGGTCCGCTTACAAATGAAGAGAGCATTATATGCTTTGCGGACTCGTTCTTGTATGTTAAGTTTCCAATTCGGTTTCCTATCCAGCATTATACCAAGATATCTAGCGCGATCCGAAAGGGAAAGCTCCACCCCTGCTAGCTTAGGCAGTTTGAAGGGTGGTATCTTGTATTTTCTACTGAAGAGTACCAATTCAGATTTATCCGGGTTGACGTGTAGTCCACACCCTCTAGCCCATTTTTCAAGACTATTAAGAGCTGATTCCATCATTTCACTTAATGTATCAAGGAACTTACCCTGAACTAAAATCATCACGTCATCCGCGTAAGCAGTGACGCTTATGCCTGTATTGCTTAGTTCTTTAAGTATCCCATCGATGACTAGAACCCAGAGGAGGGGTGAGATAACGCCTCCCTGGGGAGTCCCCCTGGTAACGGATTTTCTTATTGAACTGTTTCCGATAGTGGAGTTAATGTTTCTAGTGCCGAGCATATTGCAGAGCCAATTGGTAATGCTATGCTCGACATTCATAGATTCCAGGGCCTGTTTGATGACCCTTCCTTCTACATTATTGAAAGCACCTTCTATGTCTAGGAAGGCTGCTAGTACGAATTCCTTATAGTGAAGGCTAGCTTCTATCTTCCCTACTACGTCGTGTAAAGCTGTTTCCACCGATTTCCCCTTCTGCTGGTTCCATAAGATCTCATAGAGTTGGAAATTGATACCTGTATAGCCCTTGCATTATTCTTCAACGTTATGCCTACGTGAAAGCAGCATTTTGATGAAGGTTAGGGCATTTAACTGCCAACAGATATTGTTGACAGAGACAAGAGGAAAAAGAGGGTAAAAGACTCTAAATTCGGTTCTCCCTTTTTTATAAGCTTCTCCTAGGAAAAGCGAGCCTATAACGCTGAAGAAGAGCCCTGAGATGCTTGCAGATGTTTGTTGATTCTGCTTTGCAATTGCTGTAGGTTGTAAGTTTCTGGAAATATGTCACCTGGCAGCCTATGCCAAAGATGACTAGTCCTGTAACAAAAGGAATTTTGTTAGAGAGATGTTTATATGGCTGCCAGATGAACATGGAAATTATGCGCTCTAGTGGCATGTCGGGTATTATTGTACATCCAAATTTGGTGTTTATTCCACTGAATTCTTCCGAGCATCTGCTATGTTAATCACCTCGATTACGGCGCGCGTTTTTCACCAATTGTCGACAATTGTCGGTTTATTCCTCAGATGTACCACTAATCCATTTTCATAAATTTTTAAACGTGAAAGAGTAGTAATAGTATTCTACACGACAACAAAATTGTTTAGTGACGTTTAACGGTCAGCAAGTCGTAGCTATGAATATAGCGACAATCGTCGAAAATCGAAAAACGCCAGCCGTAATCGGGGTGATTATCTGTAGTATAGACAAAGGTCTGCTACCAGCATTCGATGAACCAGTGATTGGAAATTGCATGATAGTGCTGGGTCTTATATTAATCGAATTGCTAGCCGCTGGATACTACCAACGGCTAGCAATTCTATATAGGTAGTGCTTCGAAGCCGAATTCCAAATGTGAGAGCAATATTCTAGCCCCGGTCTAATCTGTGCTGTATGTAGAAACAGGAGCTGAGCCATTATTTGAATCTCTCAAGCCTTATCTAGTATTAATGCATTAAGGTGGCGAATAACAATTTGTATAGCTTGACAGCTCTAAGAAGAATGAATTTAATTTTTATAACTAAATACATTTAAAAGCTTCCAGCTAACTAGAACAAAACCATCAATCGCTTATATATTATAAGTAGGGCAAAGGCCTCATGGTGTTAGAACTGTGTATACCTAAGTTACTTAAACCGAAGCTCAAAAGTTTTCCAGTTTTGCCGTACACTATCAACAGTAATAGCTCGCAGAAATAATCGTAAACTAAGTTAGCATGAAACATTTTAAGCACATAAAACCTTAATCTCTAAGAAATAATAAAACATTGAAAATAAAAAATAAAACTATTTAACGGTGCACATCGTGTCACACAAGCACGCCTCACATATTCTAATTTTTAAGCATGACTGTTTTATTAATTTAAAATAAATCCAATTCAATATCACTAATAGTGTCACTTTTCAACAACAAAGCAGCAAGGACATCTACAGTGGTGCTCAGAAGGGACTGTTCCAGGAGGTTGCGAATCAAAACGATACAATTTACAGGGCACGCATGAACTCAAATGCGTCAAACGCTAATAGCGAACCTCAGGAAGTTGCTCCTCATTTAGTCAAGTAAATAATCGAAAACCATTTTGTATAGATTTTGCATAACTAATGTCTCGCAATAGATTTGTTCGGGATTCGTCAAAATTCTGGTACAAGGCCAATTTGTCCCGTGAAGAGGCAATAGACCTACTTCGCAACGCTACTCCGGGAACTTTCATTGTACGCGATTCTACAACTTTTAAGAATGCTTACGGCTTAGTTGTTCGTGTTGCCCAGCCTCCACCAGGAGTGACAGCTTCACCGGGAAGTGACGAACTGGTTCGTCACTTTTTAGTAGAGCCAACTACACGCGGCGTCCGGCTGAAGGGATGCGCCAACGAACCTGTTTTTACATCACTGTCAGCTTTAGTTTATCAGCACTCAATCACACCATTAGCTTTGCCATGTCGCCTTATTATTCCAGATAGCGTAAGTTTTAACTGAAAAATTTACATAAATATATTTGACATGCATGTGCAATTGTTTTAGGATATTCAACCGGTGGATTTGCATACACCAGCACAGAAACAGCTACTAACACAAGGTGCAGCTTGCAATGTACTCTATTTATACTCTTGTGGAACAGAATCTCTAACCGGTGAGGAAGCAGTACGTAGAGCTGTTGCGCAACTATTTTCAATTGTTCCGCTTCCAAAGCCAACTGAAGTGCACTTTAAGGTTGCCGCACAGGGTATCACCTTGACGGACAATACTCGACAGAAGTTCTTTAGGTAAGTATCATAATTTTTCAAATATTCCAGGGGTACAAATAATGCCCACTAATTCATGCATAACTTTAATTTCATATCTGCATCGTAACAGTATGGTTAAAAATTGTTCTCAAATAAAAAATTCTTTGACCATAATCCCTTCTGGCATCATCGACAGCTTGGTCTTTATACCGGAGGTTCGGTCTTTTTCACCGTTTCGAACTTGGGGACTGAGATTCAAAGGTTCTCTTGGTTGGAGCGTTGTTGCCTACTCGCTCGATGTAGCCAAGCCAATGGAGCCGACGCATCTTGGCTTTTTGAACTACATCCACATCCTGGTACAACTCATAGAGTTCGCGGTTGTATCTTCTCCTCCACTCGCCCTCCTCGCATCTTCTTCTTCTTCCTTTTATCAGCGAGGCTATGATCCGAAAACAAGGGATCACAGCCCTCCCACTTCACTGTATTTCTACTGATCCGCCTGTGGGGTTCGCCCTCCTCGCATATGGGATCTAATATCCGACGAAGTATGTTTCGTTTAAAGGTACCCAATATTTGTTGTGCTTTCTTACTTATCGTCCAGTACTCGGTAAGATAAGCGTTCTATAGAGCATTAGGTTGGTCCGTCGAGTTAGAAGTTTTGAACCCAGTTGTTTTGCCAAACAAAAGTAGCAGCGGTTTACTAGGGTTATTCTTCGTCAGTGTCATTTGTGGGGTTTTTGTTTGCTTCGAAGTAGGTAAACTTCTTAATTACCTCAAAGTTGTAGTCATCAACAATGACATTCTGTCCGAGGTTTTGAGCAGATAATTTCTTGTTTGTTGACAACATTTATTTAGTCTTGTCCTCATTTACTTCAAGACCTACCTACTGGTTTCGCCTGTTCTTCAATCGCCCTAAGTGCCTCTACAACGGCTTGACGATGATGTGAATGTCGTTCGCGTATCACAAAAGTTGGATGGATTTGTGGAAGATAGTGCCTTACTTACTTGTGGGTCCTAGGGCCTCTACTACGCCTACGTGCCATCGTGTACGGTTTCTGGCAATGTGTCTGAGTTCTCCACAACTTTTCCCTAACTGCCGTGCCTCCTTCTCGACTGTTCTGCGCCATGTTCTCCTCGGACCGCCAGGTCTTCTGCCATCCTGAGTGAAAGGGTTCCATTGCATATCATGGTTCGCTATGGAACTGTCACCCTTACGGAACGTGTGACCAATCATCTGCCACTTCCTCCATTGAATGGTTGTGCCTACTGGTTCCTGACCCATTCACTCGTAAAGGTGTTCGTTAGAGATACGATTGGGCCAGAAAATCCCTAAGATATTGCGCAAGCACCTATTAACAAACGTTTGCAGCTTTCTTGTGATAATAGTAGTCACTCTCCACGTGCTGCAACCATATAGCAGCACGGATTCAACGTTGGAGCGGAACATTCTTATTTTGGTGCTCAAACTGATTGCATTGCTTCGCCATATTTTGGACAACATTCCGAACGCGGACTTTGCTTTGGCGATCCTGTTGGCTATATCCAGTTCATTTCCACCATCGGTCGACACAATACTCCCAAGATACTGGAAATCCTCTACTCTCTCTACCGGTTGTCCAGCAATGCATATTTGAGCCGATGAGTTAGTTCCAAGGCTGATCATTTTAGCTTTTGCCGTATTAATTTTCAGCCCGACGACGCCTGCCTCCCTCTCCACATTTGCTGTCATTTGGTGGAGGTCCATAATTCTGTGGGAGAGTAAGCATACATCGTCAGCGTAGTCAAGATGTTTCAGTTGAGATGTAAGAGTCCATCGAATTCCTCCGTTTCCCGTCGACAAAGCTGCATGAAGCACATCACTAATCACCAATAGGAATAATATTAGTGAAAGGATACAGCCTTGTCTTACCCCACTTTGGATCTCAAATTCCTCAGACAACCTCCCCCTGTGCAGAACGCGACATTTGGAGCCTTCATATGTAGCTTTGATAATAGCAATTAGTTTATCGGGAATACCTTTCCTGCGTAAGGCACGCCAAATAAACTCCCTGTTGACACTATCGAACGCCTTCTCAAAATAGATGAACAGCAGGTGCAGTGGCGATCGATATTCAACACACTGTTCGATGATAATCCGCAGGGTGTTGATGTGGTCGGCACAGGAGGATCCAGAGCGGAAACCTGCTTGTTCGGCATCGAGTGTGTCTTCAAGATGTTGTTTAATTCGCTCCAGGGTGATTTTAGCTATTAACGATATTGACGATCGTTCCCCTTTTTCACTCGTTAGGAAAGCTCTCAGCTTCCCAAGCTCTCTCTATAAGTGGAAGCAGAAGCTCAGCCGATGTTGTGGGCGCTGCTCGTAAGAGCTCTGCTGGAATACCGTCAAGTCCTACTGCCTTGTTGGTTTTGAGTGCCTTGATCGCGATAATGATCTCATCTTTACTGGGAGTCATGGTACGTATTCGGGAGCTTCTCACCTCGGGCATCCCAGTCTGATTTTTGAGCATATCGCTAGCGAATACACGGTTGAAAACCTAGCAAGATGCTCTTTCCGTCTATTGAGCTGGTCCTCATCCGAAATGAGCAAGGAGCCGTCTAGGTTTTTCACTGGGTGTTAGCTGGAGCTGCGACCACCTGTCAGCTCTTTCGTGATTCTGTAGACGGTCCTGCTGTCGCACCTCCTTGCAGCTTTTCTGCTTCTGTAGCCAGCGCGTTGATGTAGTTGCGTTTGTCACGTCGCACTCTACGCTGAACTTCTCTCATCTTCATGCGATATAGGGAATCTAGCTTGCTTCTCCCTGCTGCTCGTGTAGCTGCAACGCGAGCTTTCAACTGTTTTCGTTCGCCAATCCGTCTCCAGGTATCCTCGAAAAGCCACGCCCTATGTCTTCCCTGCGATCGGCCGACAATTCTTTCAGCACCAGATGTAAAAACATTTTTCACAGCACACCAATGGTCTTGGATGGTTGCGGGCATTGAACTGCTGATTGCTTCCACACCTTGCGAAAAGTGCTCCCTTAATTGTTGGCGCACTGAAGGATCATTAAGTCTATCGATGTTGAACTTGGGCATTCTTGTGTTGTCGTGGGATCTTCGAAGTGCAGCAGTGCGTAGTGGGAGAGTAGCTATCATAAGATGGTGATCACGTACTATCCCCCCATCTGTCCCTCGCCTATTTCGGACATCCAGGAGACTACTTCTAAAGCGGCAGCTGATAGCAAAATGGTCAATTTGGTTGGAGGTTGCTTGCCTGTCATTGGAAACCCAGCTGACTTTGTGGCAGGTCTTGTGCTCAAACATCGTGCCACCTACCACAAAGCGGTTGGCATTGCAGAAATCCACAAACCTTTCGCCGTTGTCATTGCGGTTGCCTAGACCATGCTTCCCGATTACATGCTTGAGCCCTTCGTTGTGGCTGCCTACCTTGGCATTCAAATCCCCCATCACTATGACAATGTCTCCATTTGGTGTTGTGTTGAAGACGGCACTTAAGAGATTGTAGAAGCTCTCCTTTTCGTCCTCAGACGAACTACTCGTTGGGGCGTAACACTGTATGACGGTGACGCGTCGTACTCTAGTCCGGAATCTGGCCGTCAAAATCCGATCACCATGAGGCTGCCAGGAAATTAGGCCCTTGCGTGCTGTTGTTGTTAGCAATAGTCCGAGTCCATATTCCCGCTGACTTCCGGATGGTTTTCCAGAATAGAGTAGTACAGTGTTACGCGTTGGAGACTGGTACTCGCCCGCTTCTAACCATCTTACTTCACTTACCCCCAAAATGTCCAGTTTATATCGCATGAATTCTTTTTCCAATTGGAGGAATCTGGCATTGTAAGGACCTTCGCTTCCCGAGTCGAGGAGCGTCTTTACATTCCAGAAACCTATCTTTGTCCGGGTACAATAGCCAAAAGTCGTCAACATGTGATCATTCCTTATCCGAGGCATAGTGTCGGTTTCTGTAGCGGGCAATTTTCCGTAACGCAGGTTGCTGGCCCACGTTACCTAGCCTAGAATCAAGGCCCTAGACAACCCGCACTTACAATTTTAGCCTACACGTATAAGAGTTTATACGTATAGTTACCACCACTAGGAGGTAAAGTAAGCACTTCGTCACGAACTTGATTGTTGCGCTATTGGCCCAAGCCAAGTCTTGGGCAGTCAGTAGTTTCCGGATCAATCGCAATGCAGGTTCCCGAGATAGTGCCTTTTGTGTTTACATCTGCCCTACGCATCTGCTCCAGCACAATATTGAAGAAGTCACATGACAGTATCTCCTTGCCGGAATCTGGTGCATGTTTGGAAGAATTCGGTAGAGCTATTTCCAAGTTGCACAGAGCATCGCGAGTTTTCCAGCATTACGCGCCACATCTGGGTAAGTTTTGACAGTATCCCGAATTGGGCCATCGCTTGGTAGAATTCAAGACGATGAATGCTGTCATAAGCGGCTTTTAAGTCAATGAAATGGTGATAAGTTTCGACTTGATATTCGCTGGTCTTTTGCAGTACTCAGTGTACTGCACAACGACTATTGTAGAAGTCGCAGGGATGAAGAAGAAATTGAATCTGTTCGTCAGCTGTTGTGTGATTGCCCTGCCATATCTGTTAGAAAAATGAGGACTCTTGGTAGTTACTTCTTTTCGGAGCTGGAGGACTAAGGTAATGTTGAGCTGATGGACCTCCTAATATTCATATCACTATCTGGGTGGTTCTAACAGCGGACCATCTCTACAGTGTCTCCAAAGTTAAATAATTTTGCACAATGGACCCGAATTGTTGGTCTAAGTGAACAGTGACTCTTTTTGTCACAAGGCACCCATCTACCTTACCTAACATTTCCAGGATTTGCTTCAATGTGAACATTTGGTCTATTGTCGATCTGTCGGGCCGGAAGCCACACTGGTACGTGCCGATTAGTGTGTTTCAGAAAGGTTTTAGACACAATACGTTGGATAGGATCTTATATGCGACATTAGGAGGGATATGCCTCGATAGTTCTTACACGACATAGGATCGTTTTTTTTAAAGATGTGGTGAAAACCTCTTAGCCTTAGTCATGGTCTTAGTTGATGAAAAGAGTTCTCATATATTTACGGTGTAACTTTCACTAATAGCGTTGCTTCAAATTCTCTTTTCAGGAAACACTACACCGCGCATAATATTTCATTTTGCGGTATTGATCCTGAGCACAGGCAATGGAGCGTAAGAACTGAAGAGGGAAGTGTTCCAGTCAGCAATAAGTAAGTTTTAACTAAAACTACAAACAACAAAAATACTAATACAACAAACGATTTTCATTTTCAGAACAATCTTTGCCTTTGTTGCACGCCGATCGCCAAGCTCGAAGGACAATCAATGCCACGTATTTTGCGATCTAGCCGTTGCTCAGCCAGCCACTGCTGTTGTTTCCTTCGCCAATAAAGTTCTACCAACAGAAAAACAAATAAATAGAAATATTTAAGTTTTTTCATATTTAAACAAAAAAAAAAGAGTTTACCGAAGCTGAAACGCATTATTGATTATTTTGTAGGCTTTTGTGGTACACATTGCCAGATTGTTGTTTTTTTATTTGATTTTACTTTTTTTTATTTTAAATTAATATTAGCATTAATAATAATTATTATATTATTTTTTTATTTTCTGTAATCATTCTTAGTTCTCTTTGGAAAAAAAAATGCTTTAATTATGTTGTTTCTGTGTATTTATAACGAAAAAAGAAAATTTTTTTGAAGCGCAAATTAACAGAAAACAAATAGTAAAACCTTGTAATTAATTACCTCGAAACAATTGCTTGGCCAAGGTCTTATTTTTCAGCGAAAAAATAACAACCATTTGGTGTACAAGATGTAAAAATTGCAAAAAAAAACAATGCCACAGAATTTAACATTCTATATATTGAATTCTACTTTTAGTTAGTTTAACACACACGCTGCACACGCTAATTGATTAACTTATTCATTTTTTACACTTGATATTTTTTCGCACGAAAATTCCACACAAAAGGTAGAAAAAAAAGGAAAAACACCACTGCAAGGCCTTACACATGCAAAAGTACAATTATAGAAAACGAATGTAATTGTAGAAGCGAAACACCCAAGCCAATATACACATGATATTTAATACAATTAAAAATAAAATAAAGTTATAATAATAATTTAATTAAAGAGCAACTAAAAAAATAAATAATTTTGTACTAGTCTTCTTTTTTGTTAGTAATACAACTCAACGAATTCACGAAAGGTTTTCTGAAATGATCACATTTTGTTAAAAAAAAAAAAAATTAAAAATTAATATAGTAATATGTTGAGAAAAGATATATAAAAATATATATATAAATAGCTATTTTCTTAGAAAGTTTATATTTCAGGTGTAAACAAAATATTAATCGCTTTATAATTTTACTTTGAAAGAAAATTATTTTTATCTTTATTTTTATTTTGAATGACAACTATAAGCACAACGGAAAATGTAATATAAATGTTTTAATGAAGTGTAATATGTATATATTCTTTATGCAATAAAATAATATTAACACAATGTTAGTCCTTCAATTGCCAGATGGCGTTATAGTCCGAGGTGGTGTGGCGGTTGACGTCTTTGACGTTTGTCATCGAGACGTTCGACTCGATAACACCCGTAGTTGTGGAACCTGCTCGAGTCATTTTTAATCACATCGAGTAATCTTTGATTTTTTTTAATTTCAAAAAAGTCAAAATTTTCAAAATTAAAAATAGTCGACTCAGGAATTTAAAACCAAGCGGATCTTCAAGAAGTTTTTACATCCAAGACAACACATTCCCCCAAGAGGAATCTTTCAAGCCAGAAGACCTCTTTCAAGAACCCTCGACTCCTCACAAAATTGTCCCCAAGAATTTCTGTGATCCTGCTCCCGACAAAAAGAAACCTTTTTCACCAGGGAATTCAAGTGGTCCTGTTCCACGACATTCTCCGGATTAATCAAGACCATTCAAAAAGACGTTTTCATTTAATTCATTGTTGTGTTCGTGTTCCAGTTTGCTTTCGTTTCAAGAACTTCAGTTTCCTTAAATAAAGAAACGAAAATTACATTGTGCATTTGTGTTCCACTTTCATAGTGAGACGGCGCTCGCATCGGCACCGACCTCGCTAAAACTGGTGACCCCTACGTGATCGTTGGAAGCAAATTCCAATTGCACGCTCGCCTCGTACAAGTGGTCAGAAGAAGGCGCACGCAGACCCTGATATCTCGTCAAGTGAGGAGAAAACTCCCACGAGTCTCAAAACCGACTCAACCCAGGAAGCTATGCCTAACCCAATGGATGCAGCGATGTTGGTAGTCATCAAGCAGCTGCGCGAAGAGCTTTCGCTGGCGAATGAGGCAAAACCGAGCTCAACCGTCGCGAATCTACGCCCTCACCAGCAAGCAATCCAGCATTGCTGGAGGCTTCCGGCCAATAGGATCCTCCTAGGCAATCCCTGCCGAACCACAGTCAGCCAATGACGACAACAGCTGCAGAGATCCCAACGCTCGGTCAGTTCCTGCCGAACTACAGTCAGCCAACGATGTCAGCAGCTGTTGACTTCCCAACCGTTGGATTGGTCCCTCAAGCTTCGACGGCTGCCCTCGGCGCTCAAAGACATTTCACCCAGCCACTCAAGCTACCGAAATTCAACGCGCTTTACCCACAGCTGTGGTTGGCTCAGGTTGAAATAGCCTTTCAGCTGAGCGGGATCCACAGCGACGCGGAGCATTTCG
The DNA here is from genome assembly GCA_945910035.1 of Brachypalpus laphriformis. Taxonomy (NCBI): domain Eukaryota; kingdom Metazoa; phylum Arthropoda; class Insecta; order Diptera; family Syrphidae; genus Brachypalpus; species Brachypalpus laphriformis. The sequence continues at coordinate 108,627,657 of OX246753.1, read as the reverse complement.
CACATTTCTTGGTCAGCCTGGAGGGTGAAGCTCTACGAGCAGTCGAAGATTTGGTGACCAATCCACCATCGACGAACAAGTTTGCGGCACTTAAAGAGCGACTTGTCCAGAACTTTGCGCCAAACCCAGAGTCACAATTACGTCGCATGCTCAGGGGAAGAGACACGGAAGGCAAAAAGCCCACGGCAATCCTAGCGCACATGAGGCACCTTGCTTCTGGCCGGTGTGATTCTGCCATCATGCGGACGTTGTTCTTCGACCGTTTGCCCGAGAGTATGCGCACCGTCCTGATAGCCACTGGGCAAGAGGACCTGGACAAACTGGCGGAAGTTGGGGACAAGATCTTTGACATGTCCAATGCACACTTGTGAGCGATCGCGTCCCCAGCTCCAGCACCGGCGGTCCAGGCTCTGTCGCAGCACGAGACGATCACTCTGGACAAGCTAGTCAAGTCCATCGATGCTCTGCGGAATAACGTCAACGCGATTAAACGCATCAAGCCGACGACAAGTCGATCCTTGTCACGCCGCAGATCGATTAGTCGAACCAAGCCTGCCGAGAAGAACGATGACTTCTGCTATTACCATAGCAGATTTGGTGACGAGGCCAGGAAGTGTCAGCAAGGGTGCCGAAAAGGGAAGGCGTCGGAAAACTAGGCCTGCCGTTGAGCGAAATGGAGGTCGCACACGGCAACGAACGATTCCGCCTCCAAGTTTCCGACAAGAAGACGTCCATCAACTTCCTGATTGACACCGGTGCAGATTTGTCCGTCTTGCCGAAAGACCACACCTGCATCAAGAAACCGGCTTCTACAAGCTTGTTCGCCGCCATCTCGACGTATGGAGCCAAGACGATTGAAGTGGACCTAGGTCTTCGACGAGCATTGACGGAAGCCTCGTTAAGTCTCAGCAGCCCACGGTCTGTACCATCGACAACGGCAACCCATACTTCGACATCTTGGAGAAGTACATCGAGGTCACTCGCGACACCAACAACAACGTCTCCGAGCATTCTGTGCACCACTCCACATGGTCGAAAAGAAAACTGGCGGTTGGAGGCCATGCGGTGACTACCGTCGGCTCAATCGAATCACAGTTCCAGACCGGTACCCGATACCCTATCTGCAAGACTTCGCGCACAAGTTGACAGGATGCACGATCTTCTCCCCACGCTCGATCTCAACCGAGCATAGCATCAGATCCCGCTAGCAGTAGAAGACCGACCGAAGACTGCCGTCATAACACCTTTCGGCCTCTTCGAATTCAACGTTATGACGTTTGGTTTGTGCAACGCTGCGCAGACCATGCAACGTTTCATGGACACGGTTCTGAGAGGGTTGGCTTCTGCCACTGCTACATCGATGATATTCTGATCGCATCAGCCAATGAGAGTGAACATCGACAACATCTTCATATCGTCTTCAGTCAACTGCGAAAGTTCGGCTTGACCATCAACGTCTCCAAGTGCTTCTACGGCCAAACAGAAGTAAGGTACCTCGGATACACTGTTAGCTGTGATGGGATTAAACCTCCAGCTGACCGAGTCGCAGTCATCGCCGAGTACCCAAAGCCAGACACGATGGACAAGCTTAGAAGGTTCCTGGGATCCTGGAACTTTTACCGCAGTTGTCTGCCAGGTGCTGCCGAGACACAGGCTCCCCTTGTGCAACTGACCCTTGGAGCGAAGAAGAGAGACCGACGTCCGGTTGAATGGACACCTGATGCTGAGAAGGCATTCGACGAATGCAAAGTGAAGCTAAAGGAGGCCGTCCAACTCGCTCACCCCAGGGTAGACCTTCCTTTAGTTTTGCGATGCGATGCATCAGACACCTCGATCGGCGCTGCTTTGGACCAACGCATCGGTGACCAGCAGCAACCTCTTGCCTTCTTCTCCAAGAAGCTCAGCCAAGATCGGAAGCTGCTTGCGATTTATCAAGCAGTCAAGCGCTTGAAGCACCTCATCGACGGAAGGGAAGTGGTCATTCTCACCGACCACAAGCCGCTAATCCATGCTTTCGACAAGAAATCGGATCATGCTTGTGACCGAGTAGCGCGGCAACTTGAAGAAATCGGCCAATATTCCACGAACATCGTGCACATCTCAGGAGAAGACAACATCGTGGCTGACGCACTATCCCGCATCCATACCATCAACATGCCCGTCACCTTCGGTACGCAGGAGCTAGCAGACATGCAACGAGAAGACGCCGAACTGCAGCAACTCATCGCTGCGCCAACGACGACATCACTCCAGCTTCAAGGACTGGAGCAGGTTCCACGCCTACGGGTGTTATCGAGTCGAGCGTCTCGATGACAAACGTCAAAGACGTCAACCGCCACAGTGGGTCGAGACATCAATCAACAAGTTTTTATCCTCAGACAGATTATTTAAGCCAGTGAATTCGAAGGCTTTGCGAATAACCACCCAAAACAAAATGGCCCAAATTTCAAAAATTATCAATCGCCCAAAAAAAACTTGAAAATTGTTTGGGCGAATATTTACTTTCACTTGGGCGACCTCGCATTTTTATATGTTTGGCTGTTCATAGTGAAAGATCACCAAAAATGGCAAAAGTGAAAATACGCCCAAAATGTTATGCGAATAATCGCCCAAAACAAAATCGCTTAAAACTCCTAAATGAACAATCGACCAAAAATGTTTGGCATACAGGTCACAAAAAAAAAGACCATAAACCGAAATGAAAAAGGTTAGGTTAGGTTAGGTTGAAGTGGCTGCCAGCTAAAAATCGCCAACACACTTAGACCAATAATAGGTCCATTGTGATACCACATGGATCATGGGAGAAATGTCTCCTACCTACTCTCCAGGTCACAAAAAAAAGACCATAAACCGAAATGAAAAAGGTTAGGTTAGGTTGAAGTGGCTGCCAGCTAAAAATCGCCAACACACTTAGACCAATAATAGGTCCATTGTGATACCACATGGATCATGGGAGAAATGTCTGCTACCTACTCGTTAAACTATTCTGAGCTTCTTATGAAGCGCAGGAGGCCTTTAATATCAATGTTTTTCAGGTCGCCTATGTCGTTGTAATAGGGGGCTCCTAGGTGAAGCTTCCTTCTATGGGAGAGAGCTGGGCAGTGACAAAGAAGGTGAGGAATAGTTTCTTCCTCTTCCTCATCCATGCAGCCACGCCTAGCCATGTGGCATCCTTGCCTATTAGACAGTGTCCAGTGATGACACCTATTAAAGCGCCGATATGCAATCTGTGAAATCAAATTCTTAGAACGTTTAAGATCCAGATTTGTTTTGTCGCTAGACATGTGGGTCCACTTGTCCACCTAAGGTTCGTTCGATAGCATCCAGCTTAAATTTGAGTTTGCAGGTAGCGATTGGTGTACCTAAGGAGCCTTTGTCCGGCAGGATGGATATAGTTGTTCCTATTCTGGCGAGCTCGTCGGCCTTACAATTCCCTGGAATGTCCCTATGCCCCTGCACCCAACACAGGTGAATATTGAACTGCTCAGCCATCTCCACGAGAGACGAGCGGCAGTCTAGAGCTACTAAGGAATTTATAGAGGTCGATTCCAAGGATTTGATTGCTGCTTGGCTGTCTGAAAAGATGCGGATAATTTTAGCAGATATCACGTTTTTCTTAAGCCAAGACAAGACTTCTTTAATCGCCAAAATTTCCGCCTGGAACACACTACAATGATTTGGAAGACGAAGGAGAGCTTAAGATTAAGCCTGTCAGAGAAAACACCTCCACCAACCACGTCCTTAGATTTTGAGCCGTCAGTGTAGAAGTGGATTGACCCATCTTCTAAAAATGTATCATCATTCCAGAGTGATCTGAAGGGGATGGTGACGAGGAAGTTCTTGTCAAAATTTAGACGTGGGATGGTGTAGTCCGTGTTTTCTAGAGAGATTTTGAGTTTATTCAAAATGGAAGCGTGGCCAAAGTCTCTTTTTGACCACTGTTGGGTAGCTTCGAGGCGAACGGCTGCATTCGCTGCCAATTGCTTGCTAAATATATCGAGGGGTACCAGATGAAACAGAATGTCCAGTGCCGCAGAGGGGGTAGTACGTAGTTCTCCGCCTATGCACAGACAAGCTGTGCGCTGGACATTACTTAGATAATCGCGATTTATAGCTTTTTCTAAGGCCGTCCACCAGACAATGACCCCGTATATGAGTATCATTAGATCGATACTCACATACGGGGTGATACCGAGATATAAAGCCAGTGAGTGATACGGGGTTGTAAACCCCATATATTTCCAATAGCTTTTTTGCAAGAGAAGAGTGCTACTGTAGCTTTCTTTACTCTTTCTTGAATATTAGGTTTCCATCCTAGTTTCTTATCCAGGAGACCCAAATATTTTGCTGTGTCAGAGAAAGTTAAGCTGATACCATTTAGAGAAGGACGGTCGACTGACGGAATTTTATATTTCCTGGAGAAGAGTACAAGTTCAGTTTTGTGGGGGTTTACACCCAAACCACACCGAATTGCCCATCTAGTGAGCTTGTTTAAAGCGTTTTGTAGAAGTTCTTTTAGAGTATTTAGGTGCTTTCCTGAGACAGCCAAAGCAACATCATCTGCATAAGCGATCGCCGTGCATCCCTCGCCTTCCATCATTAACAATAGTTCATTGATCACCAAGTTTCACAAAAGGTGGGATAGAACACCACCTTGCGGAGTGCCTCTACTGACAGACCTTCTGGTAGACGTCCCACTCAGCTTAGAGTTGATAATCCGACCATTAAGCAGTAGATTAATCAGTTCACAAAGTGAGCTGTCGACCTTCAGGCCTGAGAGTGCATCTGCTATCGTTAATACATTGACGTTGTTGAAAGCGCCTTCTATATCCAGAAAGGCAACCATTGTATACTCCTTATGAAACAGGGAATATTCAATTTTACGCACCAGTGAGTGTAATGCCGTCTCCACTGATTTACCTTTGCAATATGCATGTTGGGCCGCCGACAGTAGTTTCTTGTCAATACTTTTGCATAAATGGATATCAATCAGTCGTTCTAATGCTTTTAAGAAGAATGATGATAGACTTATCGGTCTGAAATCTTTTGGATTTATGTGAGAGCATTTGCCCGCTTTGGGTATGAAGATAACTTTGACTTCTCTCCATATCTTTGGGATATATACCAGATCTAGACAACTTCTAAAAATTGTCTCAAGCATAGGTAGGATTATGTCCGATGACTTCTGCAAACATGAAAAATGAAAAAGGTTGGAAAAAATTGTTTTCCCAATTTCTTTCTGATTTGAATGGATATAGTCAGGGTTATCGTGAATAAATATCCCGACGGAATTTTTCCCACGAACAAAAATTACTTACTTACTTAGGTGGCGCTACAGTCGGGGGTGGACCTGGGCATCAACCAACAAACCTCTCCAGCCAGCACGGTTACGAGCCAGCTGCCTCCAGTTGCGCACGCCAAGTTGGTTGAGGTCCCCCTCCACTTGTTTGCGCCACCTACCACGAGGTCGTACTCTATTGCGCCGTCCATCCGGGGTGGATTCGAAGACTTTCTTAACGGGAACGTTGGGCTCCATCCGCTCTAAATGACCCAGCCATCTTAGTCACTGTGTGTGAACTCTTCTGGCTAAGTCGATGTCCTTATATAGTTCGGCATTGTACCTTCTCTTCCAATCACCGTCTATGCAGACGGGACCAAAGATCGCTCTAAGAACTTTTCTCTCGAAATAACCAAGGGCATCCTCATCCGGTTTCGTCAAACCCCATGCCTCTGAGCCTTCAAGCAGGACTGGGATGATTAGTGTCTTATAAAGAGTTACCTTAGTAGTTCGAGATAGGGCTTTGCTACTCAATTTCCTTCTTAGCCCATAGAAACAACGATTGGTAAGAGTAATTCTCCGTGTGATCTCCCTACTGATGTCATTGGCAGAGCTCACCATAGAGCATAGGTAGACAAAATCCTTTACTACCTCAAAATTATATCTGTCTATTGTGGCGTTCTGTCCAAGACGCCGATGTTGGGTGTCCTTTTTTGTAGACAGCATATATTTTGTTTTGTTTTCAATGACCGCTAAACCCTTCTTTGCTGCCTCGATCTCAATACACGTAAATGCCCTATTGACGGCCCGCTGAGTTCTTCCGATTATGTCAATGTCATCGGCATAAGCGAGTAGTTGTACAGACTTGAAGAAGATTGTACCTCCGGGGTTGGCTTGTGAGTGTCTTACAATTCTCTCAAGTACTATGTTAAAGAGATCGCATGACAGCGCGTCACCTTGTATGAGATCTTTCCTGACATCGAACGGTTCGGTGATATTAATATTACAGACTTCGATGGAGCAGCGAGAGTTCTCCATCGTCATTCTGCACAAACGGACGAGCTTGGCAGGGATGTCAAGACTAGACATGGCTCTGTATAACTCGCCTTTATACACGCTATAAGCAACTTTAAAATCGATGAAGGGTGCGTATTGATTTTATATTCGTGGGTTTCTTCCAAGATCTGCCGCAGTGTGAATATTTGGTCAATGGTGGACTTTCCCGGCCTGAAACTACACTGATAACGACCTTTCAGGTTGTTGAGGATCGGTTTAGGCGTTCACATAATACGGCAGACAGGATCTTATATGCGATGTTGAGGAGACTTATTCCTCTGTAGTTGGCGCAGTTTAGAGGGTCTCATTTCCTCAGGATCGGGCAAACAATTGACTTTCCATTCATCGGGCATACTTTCAAATACAAGTATTTGGCGCAACAGCTCTTTAAAGTGCCAGGGCCTAGCTTCTCGCAACCACTCATGTTGTGTGCGTTATATTTTTCACACGAATGGAAGGGATACTTTCGTCCGACCAAATTTTACAGATGAACTGTTGCATGCGCCTTTCCAGCTTATGTCCTCCTACATTGAAAAGTTCGGCGGCAAGGCCGTCGGCTCTAGCCGCTTTCATGGATGTAAGTTTAGATATCACTATCCTCACTTCATTCTAATCGGGTTGACGAGAATCTTGATTTATAAGCGTTATTGTTTCAGCGATCGTTCTGCCTGACAGCGGAATATTAGGCATCGTCGCCGTTTAGCAGTCTGCAGCAGTGTTCTTTCCATTTCTTCAGCACCGACTGCGATTCTACTACTTTATTATCATTTTGGTCCCTGCAGGTTTCTGTTCTGGCTTTGAAACCTTAGCATGTTCTCTATACCTTTTTGGTAAATTTTCCAAACATCAGTCCTGCAATAGTCTCTCATTCTCCTCGATCGAGCGCTTCTCATTTTTCTTTTGTCTTCTCTCTGAGAAGTAGATATTCCTCAGTTCTCCTCTGCTCGTAGAGTTCGCGAGCAGCTCTAGTCCTTCTATGCAGAGCCGCCTTGTACGCCTCTTGTTTTGCCGGCATTCCTCATCAATCCAGGGATTTCGTTTTGGTGGCTGAGAGAAACCCAGTACATCAGAGGCGGCATCTCTAATGACTTGCTGGCAACGCTGCCACTGGTCTTCCGCATTTTCTGCTGGCAGCATAGGACTTAGATTGATATCAAAAGAGACTCGGTCGGTAAAGATTCTGGCAGTTCTTGCTATTGTAGACGTCCGACATAAAATTTGCTTACAGTATTTCGTTGATTTCACTCCATTCTGGATATCCGCATCCGTACCTTGGTTATAACTAGGCAGTGATCCGAATCCCGTTGGCTCCTCAAAAAGTCCGGATACCGAGAATACTGAAAGAGTGCCTGCGTCGATCGCAATGTGATCGATTTGGTTGACCGTTTTTCGATCAAAGGAGAGCCATGTTCCCTTGTGAATATCGAGACGTGGGAACCGCGTACTAGCTACGACAAAGTTTCGTCCCTCCGCAAAGTCGACTAGCCTGAGTCCGTTGTCAGATGTGATGTCGTGCAGGCTGTGCTTTCCGAACACGCTAATAAAAATGTCCTCTCTTCCTAGTTTTGCGTTAAAATCACCTATGACAATTTTAACGTCGTGACTAGAGCTCATACGTTTTGTCCAAGAGCTGGTAGAGGTCATCTTGGTCGCGTCGTCCATCTTCTCGCGAGGGGCGTGAGCGCATATAAGGCTAATGTTGGCAAATTTAGCCTTGATACAGATAGTCATGAAGCGCTCGTTTACATGCCGGAAACTCAAGACTTCTTGCCTAAGTCTGCCTCTAATGACAAATCCGCACCCTCCTTGTTGTCTGTAGCAATCGCCTTAGTAGATGTCGCAGTTTTTCATCCACCTTTTGCCCGGCCTCTCGCAAGCGTCTGACAAACATCCAAGAGTATTGTTGTCACGAGAAAGCTTCTCAAATCGCCGTTCGGATTCGGCACTAAACTGTAGGTCCCTTCCATTCGTGTGAAAAATATAATGCACACAACATGAGTGGTTGCGAGAAGCTAGGCCCTGGCACTTAAAGAGCTGTTGCGCCAAATATGTTTTTTTTTTTTTGCCCGGCCCATCCCATCGCACTTCTTGGATAGCGGTAATGTCTGCTTTGAAACACTCTAGGAACTCCGTAAGTTGTTAGGCTGCACGTGTAGAAAAAGTATGAGAGTAAATTAACGGCAGCTGAGATGAAGGTGCTCCGCATGAAAACAGGAGTTACAAAGCTTGATCGAATAAGAAGTTCGAAAATCCGTAGAAGTCTTCACGTCATGGAAACCATCTTACGAAAAATAGAGCGCGACCGCCTCACCTTATATGGCTGTTGAAACGGTAGTGCATGCGATTATATAAGAATACAAGCGTTTTCACTTAGCTGAGGCCTACCAACTGCAACTCTCAACCTCCACGTGATGACAGCTGGGTGCCTAGTACCTTAATCTAAGAAATGGGTAAACAACCTTGTTTGGAGTACTTTTGGCGGCAGCAGATGAAAGAGGGGGGAAGAGTGTTTTCTCACTAGAGCACTTCTTCCTGTTCCAGGTGGCAGCGGACGAATTCCCTAGACGGAGTCAACGGTGGTGTCTATAGTTCCAGTTAGGTTGAACTTAGTGATTACCTTGCGTGAGATGCTTCGACGTATTCGGATCACAGCTCGGTAAGGAATTTCGAATGTTGGTCAGGACTTTGGAATAGAGATGGTGGCAGAGGACCCCTTAAGGGCCAACGGCAGCGCTCATACTCCCGTAGTGGACTACTGGCACCGGTGTACCCACCACCTGATCCTAGGGGAATAACTAAAGGAACTGGCCCTCCAGGTTGCTGGTTGTGCTGTCAGGGTAACTTCCCTACCAAGTAAGAAAACGAATGGTTCCGAAACAAACAAAAGCCTCAGATAAGTACGATTCAACTGATGACGACCACAGAAAACGAAATAAGGACAACGACCTTCGGATCTGTACGTGGAATGTTCTGACCCTTAACAGACCACGTGCAGCCGAACAATTAGCAGGGGCCCTAGACTGCCATAAAGCAGATATTATCGCCATCCAGGAAGTGCGATGGGATGGGCCGGGCAAAAAGTTGAGCAAAAACGGTGACATCTACTACGGTGATTGCTACAGAGACAGCTTACTTACTTACTTACTTATGTGGCGCTACAGTCCGGGGTGGACCTGGGCCTCAACCAACAAACCTCTCCATCCAGCACGGTTATGAGCCAGCTGCCTCTAGTTGCGTACGCCAAGTTGAATGAGATCCCCCTCCACTTGTTTGCGTCACCTACCACGAGGTCGTCCTCTACCGCGCCGTCTATCCGGGGTGGATTCAAAGACTTTCTTGGCGGGAACGTTGGGCTCCATCCGCTCTTAATGACGCTACAAAGAGGACAAGCAGCGCTTATTCGGATGCGGACTTGTTATACGCGGCAGACTTAGACAAGAAGTCTTAAGATTCCGACACGTGAGCAAGCGTAGTATTACTATCCGGATTAAGGCTCAATTCACTAACGTAAGCCTGATATGTGTTCATGCCCCCATGGAACATGCCCTCTGCCACCAAAGATTGATTCTACGAGCAATGTCCTAAATACTACGTTAAAATCGTATAGTTCGATTTTAACGCCAAAATCTTTCTCTCTCTCTCTCTCTATCCATCCTTTCCAACGCAAGCACTGTGTATAAACATGTTAAAGGTATTCATAACCCTTTGAGTGCGCGCAAATTATAAAAAAAAAAAAAAAAAAAATAGGAAAGGAGGACGTCTTTAGTAGTGCAGTCGGTAAACATAGCCTACACGACACCACGTCTGATAACGGACTAAGGCTAATTAATTTCGCTGTAGAGCGAAACGTCACCATAGCAAACACATGGTTTCCTCATCTCAATATTCACAGACAGACATGGTGGTCCAATGATCATGTAACGGTCAATCAAATGATCAATTAATATTGCGATTGACCCAACACATACCTCCAGTATTCTGAATGTCCGAACCTTCCGAGCGGCCAACATAGACTCGGATCATTGCCTTGTTGTAGCCAAAGTACGAATGCGGATATTTCAAATTGACCAACAAAGAAAAATCACTGTGATAAAATTTAACGTCGAAAAGCTACAATCGCAAGAGACCGCTAGAGTCTTCGCTGAGCGCATATCTCGAAATCTCTCAATCACCCCTATGCCGCCAGCATTAAGTGCCGAAGACCAGTGGCAGCGCTGCCAACATGCCATCAGAAACGCCGCGACCAACACCTGGAAACTCCTCATTTGACGAAGAATGCTGTCGAGTGCATGCAGCAAAACAAGAGGCATGTAGAGCAGGGCTGCAACGGAAGACGAGAACTACTCGTGAGCTCTACGAGCAAAAGAGACGAGAAGAACATCGGCTTCTCCAACAGAAGAAAAAGCATGAGAAGAGCGCGATTGAGAACATTGCGAGCTTATACTCCAGGAACAATGTACGGAAATTTTACCAAAAGGTAAAAAAACGTATCAGAGAAGCAAAACCCGTACAGAAACCTGTAGAGATGAAAATGGAAACCTCGTAGTAGAATCACAGTCGGTGCTGAGAATATGAAAAAACTACTTCTGCAGACTGTATAACGGCGACGAAGACCAACATCCCGCTGTCAGGCAAAATTAACCATTCAACATAGGCGATGTTAGTCCAAATTTCGTGGTATTGACACGTTCAAAGAAGAAATCATTTGAACCAGGTTAAAAAGGCAATATCAATTAATGTTCCAAAGGCATCACGAATGATGGTCAGGCCTATAAACGCCTGGATCACACAAATGCAACGACACCATCATTTGATTTGCCTCAGTAACGAAGTGATCCAAAATCGGGAGGGATGCCGATATTTTCTGAGGTCAAACTGGTGAACCCCACAGGCGGTTCAGTAGAAATGCAGTGAAGTGGTAGGGTTATGATCGCTTGCTTTCGGATCATAACCTCGCCGAAACAAGGAGAACAAGCCCCATGATTTCAATGTACTCAAGAGACGTTGAAAAGTACGCCACATAAAACACGACAGCTAATCCCCATAACATTAGACTGTGTCTCACACTACGGTGTTTATGATTAAAAAAAAAACTAAATTGGCATAAAATAATACATTTTTTTTTTTATTATTTTTTGTTTATTTTTTTTTTAATTACACATATACAATATTGCAAACATGATTTTAAAGTTTCATTTAATATTATTATTTTTTGTTTCCTTATTAAAATTATATACATCAATATGACACTCACAATAGTATCTTATTCACAATATCAATAAGCAGTTATATATATGTATATATATGTTGTTGTCTTTTATTCATTAAAAACAACACAAATATTATAGTTAAACAAAATAAATTTCTGTATAAAAAAATGGCATAAAATCCCTTTTCTCTTAATCAATTGAAAAAAGTTTCATTTTCGAAAAAAAGGAAAACAATTGAAAATTTTAAATACAAAAGTACTTAAATATAATTCGTTTATATAAAAAGCGCAATTTAATCATTTTGTTTCCATTTAAAAAAATTATCCGATACGAGTTTTTGGATAGTTAATATGGAATTTAAGAAAATAAAACGCAAAGTTTCATTAAATTCTTTGTCTCGTCACAACCGAAATATTTTCATAGGAATTAAAGAAATTACAAAAATGCAGGAACTATATCCTGCAATTTTATTAATGATTAAGAAACAAATAAAAAAAATAGCAATAAATCTAACAGGACGGACATGCTACAAAAGAAAATTTGTGGAATTTGTTTGTCAGTTGTGCAATTTTATTTTTAATTGTTTTTTTTTGATTATACAAACGATTTGTTGAACAAACCGAGATTCCATAAGAAAGGCTTATATATGTATTTATCTGCTCAGTCTTCTTTTTTTTGTGTATTTAACAAATTTGTAATGTTATCATAGAAAGGTGTTCAAATTTGACTCGGAGATTTTGCATATGGAAGGTGGGTGTAGGTATGATGATGTATCAAAAATTGTCGACGAGGTAAATAGATACAAAGCCAAGCTTATGACGTTGTAAATATTAGGTTGTGAAGGTTAAAATTGTTCCTCTTGTGGGAAGTTTGGGCAGGAAAGAGAAAAGCGGTAGACACTTAGTGCTATAATCGTTTGTCCCGTCTAAAATAGCTCTCGGTATACTTGGCAGCTTCAACGCTTCCAACATTATTTGTTTGTATACACAGAGCTTAGTGCTGATGGGGATATCTTGAAGTCACATTTGCCCTTTTCTTCACATCATTGTGGTAAATCTTCAATTTTCTTTATCACCAGTTACTCACTGATTAAAAAATAAAACAAAAACCCTCGTATTGGTAACGTCAGAGGAAGAAAGAAGCGGTAGTAATCCGGTTTGTCAAATTTCTTTCGTTAACTTCCATTTAGGGCACTTGGAGACAAATTTAAGTTTTTTTAAAATAGTTTTCTAAGAATTACACTGGACGCGAACGCAACGAGCTCGAAAATCGATTTAGAGAAATGTATTGGCTAATTGGAAGATATTCCAAGCTAAGTGTATGTAACAAACCGCTTCTATATAAGCAAGTGCTTAAACCTGTATGGACGTACGGTATACAACTCTGCGGTTGTACAAAATCAAGAAATTATATACAAAACAAATACAAATATTTGGCGCAACAGCTCTTTAAAATGCCAGGGCCTAGCTTCTCGCAACCACTCATGTTGTGTGCGTTATATTTTTCACATTAATGGAAGGGACCTACAGTTTAATGCCGAATCCGAACGGCGATTTGAGAAGCTTTTTCGTGACAACAATACTCTCGGATGTTTGTCAGACGCTCGCGAGAGGTGGGACCGTGAAAAAACTTGTTGGTGTTTTCTGGGATTCGAACTTGGAACCTCATGTGTAGTGATCCGACACACTAACCACTTACGCCACGGCGCCCACTGAAATTATATACAATCATTCCAAAATAAACTTATAAGAGCAATCGTCAATGCTCCCTGGTATACTAGAAACAATTATATCCACAGAGACTTAGGGATAACCACCTGGGAAAACGAATTAACAAAGCAAGCTCGCAAGCTCTGTATTCGTCTTCATGGTCATTGCAACCGTGCCATACTCCAAACTTTGGAAGTAAAAAACCTTACACGCAGACTCCAAAGAACGAAACCGTTCGATTTAGCGCAATAAGAAGTAGCCGTATGTAATGACGGTATCAGTAGGTGCTTTTTCTGGAAATCTACCTGCCTCACGCTTTTGTCTGAAGCTTAAACTACTTCATAACGTACTTAACTTACTTGTAGTATAGAAGAAGAAGGAAAGTCTGTTTTTAGAAATTTGACACTACTATGAGAACACGGTGTCTCATAGTGTTTCATGAAGATGTTCACCTACCCACGCACAAAAAAAAAATTGTTTCTAAACATAGAGCATGCTTCCTACAAGAATCACAAACAAGAATTGAAATAAGCTGTCAAATATGTGTATATACTCGTAGCACGACTGTTTCGCACGTAGGGCACAGATAAAGCGAGGAACTGAAAGCCTCAGAAAAAAACGACAACCCAAGCTTGCCAACCTAATATATTCAATAATTATTTCTGAAGTTATGATTCGTACTACTGCAGATATCTACATCTTTACTTGTTACAAATTCACTTAAAGGATTCAGTAACCGAAAAAATATTCCGTGATCCTGTGTATGCATAGAAATTGTTGTAAGTAACGGCCATTTTGAAAAACATCAAATGATCGTCAAAATGATCATCATGGAACCAAATCGTATGTACAACCTGCGATGACGTTTTCGAGAATGGCCAACATTTATGTTTGAATACAGAACGGGCATGGAACAGCACTGAAAATATAACACAGACTTCGTGCATCGATGGTGTTGAGATTTGCCTGGAAAAAAAGGAATTGCATGCCAAATTTGAAACCTCCTACTCAAAACGATTCTTTAAGCCTTATTTTTTATTCTGCTGAGGAATAAACTGGAAGCGGAATCAATTTAAAAACAAACAAAAAGACTATAAAAGGCTCGTAGGCTGTATATGCAACAAAAAATTTCAAAAGAACAAACTTTTTATGTGAAAAAGCTTGGTTTTGCTTTAATCTTAATTATGCATATTATTCTTTATATATATTTATTAATTTTAAGTTCCTTACTTTTGGTAGCTACCTATAAATAACATTCACAATATCTTTTTTTGTTTTTTTTTTTTGTTTTATTCCATTGATATCAATATAAACATAAATATCACGTTAAATATATACCACATTTATTAATTTTTAATTTTTTATTTTTTTTTTGTATTTGAAATTTATTTATTTATATCGTAAAACTATTTATAATTTATTTTCCAAATTAAGGGTATTGATGTTTTATCTTTCACTTATCTCCTTTGCTTTGCTTTTTTTTTTGTTAATACTACTAATTACGGAATTACATTCATTCGATCTCTTTCTCTCTTAACTAGAAGTTGAGATTTTTAATTTTCACATATTTTTAAATCTTAGTTTTAATTTTCGTTTTCTTTGTTTTTTTTTTTAATAAAAAAATAAAAAATATATATCTGTTTTATTTAATTGTTTAGGTCAGTTTTAATTTATTTTTTTTCCTTTTTATTTTGCATTTCTTTTACTTAACAGTAATGTTTAATAATTATTCCTTTCAGTTTTTTTTTTGATAAAAGGATTTTATAGCTACTTTTTATAAAACATATACACACACATATATAAATATTTTGTTTGCCTTTGTTTTTATTCACTCTGGTCTTCTATACATTGTCCGCTAAAATAAAATAATAGTACACATCAATTAGCAAAAATAAATTTAATTTAATAAAAATTTACGAAGCCTATAATTAATTAAACACTGTTGTTTAAAAATTCCTTTGTTTCAAGAATAGCATTTTGCCAAGACAGTTTTGTGATATTTTTATTTTTTTTGGAATGATTCATTATTAAAACACTTACACAAGGGTTTTATTTAAATGCCACAACCTTAAAATTCAATAAAAATAAGTTATGGTTATATACAAATTGAATTTTCAACTTTTTTTCGTTGTCATTACATAATTTGAAATTTAATTTGTTAGGCAACTAAGCAATGAACTTGGAAGGACGGGTAATATAAGATTTCTCATGAATTAATACACAATTATACTGCTTAGGGGATAGTCTTTGAAATGCACTAATGAAATAAGAATCGTTAAGATTTGAAACATTTTGAAACATTGAGAAAATTGACTTCAAAACCTTGAACTGCGATTTGCAAGAAAATACTTTTGATAAAGGGTTGATGATATTATTTGTTCACTATTAAATTAAATTAAAATTTCAGACGAATTATTCGAGGTACTCGTAAAATTTGATATCAAGATTGGAAAACAACGAAATAACAAGCGAAACTAATGTGTGAAATTGTTTTTTTTTTTTTGCTTTTCATCCACCAAATTGTCATTGAACCTCCTTTTTACCTGATTTTAGTGAATGGGAAGTGGTCGATTCGCAAACTTATAATAAGTATAAAGTCTGATCTGCTGAAATGTTAGTTTAAGTCACTAGTTTAGAACATTAAAAACATTCAACAGGCGACGTTTTCTCTGTTCGTATTGGAAAGATTTTCTTAAAATCTAGAGAGTAGTTGGGTGAACATAACAATCTTTGTCCACGACGTTGTTCTCCTGAAATAGGAGTGAAAGACTCAATCCCGCACTACCGCAATAAGTAATACATTATAGTGATCGTGTTTTTTGCTGGGACCAGAACATTCCTAATGTGAATGAATATCTGGGGAAATTTTATATTCCAAACTCCAAAGCGCATTGAAGACCGGCTTTGGGTTTCAAAGTAGCAGTGGTAAAAAAAACATTTTAACATCTTAAGGGTCTGATAAAGACCCTTGAAAAGCGGTGCTATCTTTTAAACATAACTAAGATTCAGAAGGTGTGGCTGAATTCCTAAACGTCAAAATAATGCGCATCGTGAATGCATCACTGCTGTTGTGATGCGATGTTATGATGCTTTCGTTATGCGATGCTTTGACGATGCGTTGCAATCTTTGACATTTTGGAACGATATGAATTAAAACAAAACTATTATCAAAAAAAAAAAACATTTTTTGGTAGTTTCTAGTAAATTTTACAAAATTTAGAATGTAATAAATAATTTAAAACGATAATTTCTTACGAATCTGGAGAGGGCGCTTCCATTTTGGCGAAATAAAAAACAATAAAATGGCATATGACATTTGCATCACATCAGTTCATGATGCGCTGTTTGCTTTTGTTTGCGCAGTAGATACATTCACATTGCGTTTAGGAACGCTTGACTTCGCAGTACTTCGGCAGTACTGCATTAAGGAATTCAGCCTGTATGCATCGGGATCTATAAGACAGGAATTCACTGTGGCAAAAGGAGACCCACAAACTAACACTAAGAGGCTACCTAAAGCTAAAATCTAGCTTAGTGTTTACTCATCAGCATTTTCCAGTCATGATGACTTCACAAGTAAGCTCAAGTAAGCTCTACATAGATTTCCATAAGAACTACTCAGGATATTCAACTCTACACTGCCGGACTGTAGCCTCTTCCAAGCTAAGGTGTTCGCAATTGATAGGGCTGCACAGTAAGAGATTAAATCCTTTTCGTGGATAGTCAAGCGGCAATCAAAGCACTAGACAGCGAGGAAGTTAGATCAAAAACAGTTTCCAGATGCCGCAACACATTGAACAGAATATGCAACAACCATGACGTAACCCTCTGCTGAGGTCCAGGGCATAGAAATTGGTATAGAGGGAAACGAGATATTTAGCAAATGAACTAGCTAAAAAGGGATCAGCATTGAATTTTTAACATACTCGTATATCAGAAGGAGCCCCAATTGATGTACTAAAAAGAAAAATAGACCTAAGAGCAAGAGAACTGATTAGCTCCGCCAGAAGCGACTGTATCATATCTCGCAGCTTATGGCCGACAATGGATGAAAACAGAACCAAAAGCATATTGGCGACGAATAATAAAGAAATTCGTATCTTGATAGGCGCACTAACAGAACACTGCGCGATAGAGGAAATGGCTGCTAGACTAGGCATTAACTCACCCGACCACTGAAGGAGCTGTCAAGATATAGACGAGATTGAAACCATCAAACACTTGCTATGTGATTGCCCAAATTTCAAAAACCGCCACCTCCGTCATATGGGAAACAGGCTTTTTGACGAACTAGGGGATCTCGTACACGTTCCACTTAAGAACATGATATGCTTCATAAAAGCCACAGGCTGGATTGCAACAGAATCGACCGCAAGATAAATGCTTTAAATATAGGTTCCACATAACAAAAGGGAACCACAATGAACCGTACGGCCACCGTGACAAGCATTCAAGTGCACTTCCCTCCAGCATAACCTAACCTAAGCTCAGTCATCGATCTCTAGTAATGTTCATCCGGACTGTAAAAGTAAACACAGATATCTTCAAAAACATATGCCAGCAACTCTGTCTTGTCAACGCATCATTGTGGGTGTTTTCTCGTTTCAAAAAACTCTGATGGCTATTTGGAGGCGTCCGTGAAATGTCTTCGTTAAGCCGAAATTAAACCTCAGTGATTTTTCCAACTTGTTTCTTTTCTCTACACCGCAAAATAAACTCGAATTAATTATAAAGATTCGTATATTGTTTTCCACCTCATTGTAAATATCAAAATAATTCTAAAATGATTTTTTTTTTACTATATCTTTTATCTCGTAAAATAACCAAATCCACAGAACATAATTATTATCTTAGGATATGAAAGTGATAACAATCCAGCAGTATTTCCAGTTTTCTTTAAATGAGACGGTTTAAGTCATAGTGGTGTAAGCCATATTTAGCTCGTTTTAAGAACTTGCGATTTGCACCTCTGTAATTTACAACATATCAGCTTACCCTTCTATCTATCAAACTTGCACTGTTAACGAAGTAATACAATTTTTACCTAATTCACATGTTCACGCAACTGTTTGGCATGTGTAGTATCATTTGGTCTATTCGCGTACATTTCTTTTTTCTCTTTGTCGTGATAGGAAACGCTCCATTGTACTATTCGCGTACATAATTTAAAGCGCTTTAAGGCGCTCTAAAGTGCTCGAAGTGTATTCGGATATAGAACGAATATGACAGATAAAGAGAAAAATTGATAAGTAACGAGTATTTCCTCTCTGCGCTTGAACATGCTCGAAGAATTTCTGCTGGCACGGAAGTACAAACTGACAAGTGCAATCAACTGATTGCTAAGAGAGTCGAAGAGTTTTGACTTCAGTTCAAATTCAATAGACATAAAAAAATAGATGCAAAGTATATTGAAGAAAATTTTGTCATGCTTGTATATTCTTCCATAACATTTCTTTTTAACTTAAGAAGAAAAAATGAATCTGCTGGTTTTCACACGAGGTCTACAAATACAAATATTTGGCGCAACAGCTCTTTAAAGTTCCATAACAGACCTCGTTCGCGTACTTTCTGCACCAAAATTCGCAGTTTGTCAAATTTACACGAGTGGGGATAAAATTCTCTCAGAGAGAGGTAAAATTACGAAAAAGTAAACGAACGCGTTGAACCACAAAAGTTGCCCACATTTTAAACATCAAACCTCAAACCCAATTGTACACGAAAGAAAGAAAGAGTAGGAACAATCCAACAAATACAGCACATATACAGCGATTTGACAGATTTGACATGTTCCACAAACTAGCCCACAGAAATTTCTTGCACTCAAATATTCGCAACATGGGGAAGTTTCTTACTCTATCGAGAGCGGTCTCTTCTGTCAAAAACTACGAAAATTCTCATTACTCGAACAGGTTTTCGTAAAAATTCGTAAATTTTAGTAAAAAATTCTCAGCAAGTCTTTCGTTTTTGGCTTGGAAAGTACGTGAACGATTTCTGGACTTACACCAACATTTTTAAGAAATGACTTACACCACTATGAGGTTAACTACCTCAAATGTAAATATAAACGATTTAGCAGGTTTTTTTTGCTCTCCTGAAAAGTTTGTCACTTTCACTTTCAGCTGACGATATACAAATAATACAGCATATACATTTCGTATAAAACAAATCTTTTTCTTTTAGCAATTTTGTTTTGGCAAATACATTCCCTTCTTTCGAACAATTTCCAACAGTGCAAGTAGTTATATAAGCGAGCTTAATGACATTTTAAGCCATTTATTCTTTCGTTTTATTTACAATTAACATTTAGTAGTGTAGACAGAAAAAGAAAAATTTAATACTTTGCTCCACTTTTTTTTTGTGTCAAATATTTTCTGTTGTATAATGCTTAAACATTTATAATATCAATTAACCAATTGGAATGAATGCAAATTGGATAGGAATAAATCGGTTTCTATGATTTTCTTTTCTTTTTAATTAATTTTCCCTTAGGTATTAGGTTTCTTTTTAATTATTTTACTAGTTTTTATCTGTTTCACCATCTTCTAAGCAAAGCGATTTGAAAGTTTTTTTTTTATTGTTTTATTTTATTATTATCTGTTTTATTTTTGTAGTTAGTTTTGAATCATTTAATTTGTTTCCTTAATTCCTTGAGAATTTATTTTGCAAAGCTTAATAACAGTTATTATTATTATTATTATTTTTATTATTATTCGCTTATCATTATTAGCAAAACGACGACGATTTTTAGTAGGTTATACTATATTTATGATAAAATGTATGTTTGCAATTTGTTTTGAATTAAAATAAAACATTAACAAAAGAATAACATAAACAAAAAATGGTTATCAAAAATATATATTTATCACATAATTAAAAGGAAAAAAAAATTGTTGTTAAAGAAATAAAATGGAAACAAATACATAAATATACAATAAACTCAGCCTCATGTACAAATAAAAATAACAAAAAAAAAAAATGGATAAACAATGGCGTAGTACTAAGAGTAAATGTTAATGTAAATTTAAAACAAAAATAAAATATACAAATTAGAAAAGGTAAACATTTAAATATTTTTTTTTTTTGCTTAAATTGTAAAATGTACATTTACATTATTTAAAATTGTTTGTCTTTACGATGACGATGTTTTATTTTTTTTTATTAAGTTTTTGTTAAATACTCATTTGATTTGGTTAGATTGTGTGTTTAGTTATTTACTTATTTTGTGTATAACATACAAAACAATAGTTTTACATTTAAAGAGAATTGTTATTTACAGAGCTTAATGACTGAAGAATACCGAAAATGTGGATTTTTGTCTGTTTGTTTTATAAAAATGCCACTGATTCTTTGTGCGTCTTATGTTTGGATTTAAATTTGATTTTGACAATATTATTATAATACCAACCTTACAAAGGAGTTATTAAAAAAAAAAACTGTAAGCGCATTCGTTACATTACCTCTGTTAATTGCGCATGGATTTGCGTTATTAACACTTGCGTTACCTTCTTCTTACACCATGACAAATGCCTCCTTACCACAAAACAAATAGGGGAATTGATCGATCATAGTTTGAACAATGTCCTCCAGATAGGGGCGTAGTTGTTCAAAATGTCCCATGTCTGTGAATTCGATTGGTATTAATGTTGGCCACCAACATATGGCGAGATTTTTACTATCCATGCTATTGAGTTTGGAATTTTCCGATACTCTGAAAAAAACATAATTTATAAATAAAATTAATTTATTTTTTTTTTTGATTTGTTTTTTTTGATGACTTTGTTCGACGTATGCAATCTGCAATCTTTTTCAATCCGTACGACGATGGACAACACTTCCGACCACCCGACCTTGAAGGGGTGAGGATAGCGATATCTAATCTAGGTCCATCAGACTCTTGAAACACAGGAGAGGTACTCTCTCCAAAATAACAAACGTTCTAACCGGGCACTGTGTCATAGGAAGACATGTCCAAAGATTAAGCATCCCTACAATAATTTCTGCAGAAGCTGTAGGAATGAAGAGGCGGAAGAGTCAGCCTTTAGTCACTTCCTATGCGCTTGTCCTTCGCTCGCCAACATTCGGAAGGCCACCCTATGTGAATACTTTTTCCATGATCTTAGTGATCTCAGCAACTCATGCACGGCTAAAATTAACGCTTTCATACAACGAAGCAAATGGTTCCCAGAGTAAGAGTGTGATCCACACACCTAACATATCGGCAGTACAATGGACCTACTTCTGGTCTAAGTGCATCTTCATCGAGGGCCGATCCTAACCAACCAACCATAGCGATATCCAAGTTAAAGTAAATAAAGCTGCTGGAGTGGACGGAATGGTTGCCGAAATCTTTAACGTAGCGGGAAATGATTTGGTAGAGAGCATACACCAACTCATCTGCAAAATATAGTCGGACGAAAGTATGCCCGATTAGTGGAACCTTAGTATCAAAAAAGGGAACCGCCTAAACTGCGCCAATTACAGGGGCATTAGTCTCCTAAACATCGCTTACAAGATCTTATCCGCCATGTTGTGTGAACGTCTAAAACCATTAACTGATTGGTCCGTATCAGTGCGGTTTAAGACTAAGAAAGTCCACCATCAACCAAATATTCACACTACGACAGATCTTGAAAAAAGCCCAGGAACACAAAATCGATACCCAACACCTTTTTATCGAAGCCGCCTATGACAGTTGCCGTGTTTTTTTTAAACCTAGCCAGCCAGTCGTTCATTTAAACGATTTGCCATTTGTTTTATGTGTAACATTTTACTTTACTAGCAACTACTGGCTAACTAAGTTTCAAAAAAACACGGCAAGTGTATGGTATATCGAGAAAAGCTATACAGAGCTATGTCTAGTTTTATCATTCCTGACAAGCTTATTCGACTATGCAGGATGACAATGGAGAACTCACGCTGCTCCATCAAGGTCGCTAACGACCTTACGATGTCAAAAAATGATTTAGGCAAGATGATGCTCTGTCCTACAATTTCTTCAATATCGTACTTGAACGTACTTTCACAAGCCAACATGAGAGGCACATACATTTTCAATGGCGCGCTAATTCTTCACGAGGGTAGCGGGGGTAGGATGCTCAGGTGGGCTCCACATCCTTCTCGATCATCCGCCAATGACAATAACTCATCAGGAGGAATCCCTAGATGGCTTCAGGAGAGAAGTCGGACTTCATTCAAACCTATATTTCTAGGCCTATCGAGGGATCGCCTGCCTGATGGCACGATAATCATGTCACGTCTTTGAAGCCGGTCTGAGGGCATATGAACTATGTGACCAAACCATCGAAGTATAGATCGTTCCGTTCGGAGAAGTAGCTGTTCAACTTTGAGCGCATTGCGTGCTCTGGTGTTGCATACTCGATCCCTATGAGTTATTCCAGCAACACCGCGAAGGAACCTCATTTCGGTATCCGCGATCTTATTCTTTCGGTCACCACTCAAATTTCACGACCATAGGAGGCACAATATTTCAAAAGTCTGTACAATTACTCGCCTACGCGAACGACATTGACATAATTGGGAGAAGAAAGCGTGATGTCAGTGGTGCGTTCGTGAGTATTGAAGCAGAAGCGGCAAAAATGGATTTAAGGGTGAATGAGGGCAAAACAAAGTACATGATGTCAACAAAAATGGGCAATCAACATCGACAGAATGTTACAACTTTGAGGTACTCGTAGTTAAGGACTTTGTCTACCTATGCTCCGCCACAAACTCGAGCAATGACATCAGTGCGCAAATCAAACGAAGAATCAATCTTGCCAATCGCTGTTTCGTTGGGCTAAGAAGTCAATTAAGTAGCAAAGCCCTCTCTCGAACAAATATGGTAGCCAGAGGTATGGACCCTATCGAAATCGGATGAGGATGCCCTTGGCTACTTTGAGAAATAAAGTCCAAAGACTTATGGACCCGACTGGATAGACGGCGAGTGGAGGAGACATAATCAAGAACTGTATGTGCTGCACAGAGACATCGACCTAGACAGAAGAGTACGCATACAGCGACTGAGATGGATAGGTTATTTAGAGCGAATCCGGCCCGAAATCTTCAAATCCATTCCCGAGGGAGGACGCAATAGAGGAAGGCCACAGCATAGGTGGCGCGAACAATTGGAAAGGGACCTCAACCAACTTGGCGCGCGCAACTGGAGACAGCGGGCTAATGACCGAGTCGGTTAGAGAGGTTTGCTGGTTGAGGCCCAGATCCACCCCGAACAGTAGCGCCATATAAGTAAGTAAGTAAATTGGGTAACCATTTATATGTATGTAAAAATCGTTGCTTGAGATGAATTGAATAATACTGTAACTGAAATTCTTTATACTCACCGAACAAAGTGTTGAAAAATGAACTTCAATATTGCAAAGTTAACAACCGGCAATTTGTTGAGTAGATTCCTCAGAGATATCAAACGACAGCTGCGGTCAGTTTTTACTTCCATACTGAGTTTAGCTGATGACATGTTTCGTGAGCCTATTAAATTAAAAAATAAATAATTAAATAAAACATGAAATAACATTAGAACTACAGAGCATCACTCAAAATAATGATTTGATGATCAAAATAAAAATAAAAAAAACTCTACCCTATGTAGTTAGCAATATACATATGTATAATAAAATTGCATAAAAAATATTAAAATTGAACCTTTACAGCAGGGAAGAATGCAGAGTGTGAAAATTGCAAAAGGGAAAATGAGCGTATATAAGAGATCTAATTTCGATGAGCGGGGGGAAAAAGGAGAGTATGATTCCAACAAAAATTCAGGCATAGGTAATTGAACTTACCCACGATTTCCGTTTCGGGTTTAACGTTGGGCGTACCTAATTAAAATTAAAATTAGCCTAAGACTTTTCCACACATAATTCAATATAAAATAAATTTTTTACTTGAAATTACATACTTGTTACCTCAAGCAAATAAAAGAAAATCATAAAGAATATCGTCTAACTAGACAGTGTGCTTGAGAAGAAATATACTATTTCGTATAATCGATCAAATAAAAGATATTTAAATAATCAAACTAAATCGGAAATATAATATTTAAATTAATTTATTGAGTATGTTCGCCAGCATTTCTTTATTTGCAAATGTAACAAAATAATAGTTAAGCTGCTGGTCGTTTAAAAGAACAAGATCAGAAGTTTATAGTTGTTTTCCAAAAAAAAATTAAAGAGAATTCACTAACCAGATGATCAAGTTATACTTGATACGATGTATGATCTCTAAAGCAGCAGGGCGAACTCAAACTACACCAGTGACCCCATAGTAAAGAACCGCAACAACCCTTTATCTTAGGAAAACCGATTTTTTACTTAGACAGCGTCTGTTTATTATTACCTACGCTCTTTTTTCGAGTATATTTGCATAGAATGGGATTTAAGCAAAGTCTACCCAATCCTAAAAAACGAATATCCTTTGAACAGCGCTAACTATAGAAACAAAAGTCTCCTTAATATGGCATTTAAGATCTTTTCTCCAATAATACATACATATGCGAAGGAGACCGCTCGTCAAGAACCTGAAAGGTTCTTATTAGTGGCCGAAAAAAATCATCTATTGACCAATTATCCACAGTTCGGCAGATCTTAGAAAAAACCCAAGAATACCAAATCGATACCCATGTCTTAGTGTGATACACTATCATGTGACTCCGCAGCAAAATATTTCTTCACATTAACATTCACAAAAAACTCATCCCCGAGAAAATCAGCACTATCAAGTCAAGTCACAATCAGTCACCACTACTAGGTCGCTACAAGAACCAGCCAGCTTTAGAGTGATGCAACTAAGCTGCAACTGCATTTCAGGGAAGTTCGCTCAAGAAACAAAATTGGCAATTTCAATTTGCAATGCAGTCAAATAGAAGCCCATCTCGTCTACCGTTCGCCCAACTTCTGATAACACCAAGACATCGCAACGAACTTGCATACATCAACATCAAGCACTTCTAGTACTTTATAATACACTACGATTGGTTCTGTGGGTAGTTCGACATACCCAGATCCCTATGGTTTAACAAAGGACCTGTATTGAACTAAGTGAGCCTGATTTTAATGCAGGCTGCCACTCGAACCTAAGCTAACCTAAGGCATCGCAATAAAACCCGGACCACAGATATAGCAATAATCAACATCTACATTCTCCTAGTCAGCAGCTGCCCTCCGAGTTATAAACTATCAATCGAACCATTCTTAATGGTGACGACTACCTCATTCTAGACGGCATTACGCCCACCATGAGATATGGTACTCAAACCTGGACAGAGACCAATGCGACGCCAGCATTGCGGAGTAGATCGATAGCTCGGACTTCAGGATCCTCAACGAGGAAACTCCCTCCAAAATCACGGCAATTTCCAAAGCCTATCGAATATCAACCAGTGCGACTTGCAAGACAGATGTCGCACTCAACTCAAACCACCTGCTAGTCACAATCACCATCGAAAATGAGGGCGAATTTCTAGTCTCTGAAAAAAGAAATTTCATCAATTTTAACAAAGCTGACTGGCCTAGTTTCAAAGCCGACTAATTAAGCAGATCCTCACTCCCAACAAATGTCCATGCTGGAGAAAAAATCATCCATAAAACAATAAACAAAGCAGCAGTACGATTAATGCATATGTACCAGCAGACAGGATACCAAAAATATGCCACGGCAGCATTTCTTGCCGATGAGCAAAACTCTATTAGAACAACCGACCCATCAGACCATTCCAACAACTAAATGGCAAAATCATCTTGAACATCGCCGGAGAAAATGGTCCGAACACTTGTTAGGTCGGGTAAAATTCTATCACCAATACAGCAAAAAATTCGCTTTGCCATTCTGTTTGGTTTTCGACGTCAGTTCAAGCCCGTGCAAATTTTAAACAAATATCACATATGGATTAAATGCAGCTTTAATAAAATAGTGACAGTTGCATACCGGCTTCGTCAAGTAGTCTGCCTTTAATTGAATCCCATCTTCCTGCGATTCTTCACCAGGAAGAAAATAGTCGCTGCCATTCCATTGGAAACTCGTCAGACAGTAACTGTCAACTGGTATACTTGTTTGAAACTTGTTTGCCAAAGCTTTTAAAAAATTTATTTGGAAAGAGAACCTGCGGAAATTTTGAGGCGTTGAGTGTTGAGGCGTCTTGGAAAATATTAAAAGGTGGAAGCAAGAAGGGGGACTTGACTTTATTCGCAGTTGATGTGCGCTCCTGCAGAATACAAATTTTAAGAAACACTGAAAACCAATAATCTGAAAATCACAGAGTTCGAAATTGAACTTGCAGTGAAGGTTTGTTATGCGCTGAAGGTGCTAGCTTCCTAAATAGTCGCCAAGTGTTTAAGGTAATTTGTTAATTGTAAATCGTGATATAGGCAATTGAAGTTGTTAATAAACAAATATACAAATGTAAAGAAATCAGTATCTTGGTCTTTGGGATATTTTTTATATTCGATTTTGTTTTGATTGGAGCGGTGTACAATTTCATTTGTAATTGCAGATATGAATAGATTTTCAATTTTAGAATGTGTGACGAATTTGAAACACGATATCCACTTATTTTTGAAACGTGGAAATGATAGAGCAGCAATTGCAGCATTTTCTGCTTCAGATGAGGATAATTCAAAAAACGACTTAAACCTCTCTTTTACGCTTTTAAAGTAGACTTCTGCAAGTTCCGTACAATAACTTAAGCTTTTGCAAGTATTCCTCTCCAATTTTCGACGTAAAGCTAGCAAACAGGGTAAAACGAGCCCGTAATAGGAATCATTTTGAGCCTGCAAAATATCCATTGCTTCCACCACAGGGCTAGTGCATAATATATATTCATCTATATACTGAAAATTCTTTGCCTTCATTGAATTTTTCAGACCCAGTGCCTTGTGAAGAGCAGAACATCTTTCTTTCATTTTTGAAATCTCTTTCAATGAGTCAAACAAACTGTTCCACCTCGTTTCACTTGGGGGTGTTATTTTGTGTCCTAAAATGTTGAGAATTATCTCTGCAGATTTCGCACAGTTAGTCAATTTCCACAGAGAATTACATTTATCCATTACGCTTTTATGAATCTTGCACAATGTGGATTCCTCATTATTAAGGACTTTATTAGCGTCAGTTGTCACACATAAGTTGAGCTTCTGTGCATTGTATTCTATAAAGAGAGGTAGTACATGATCATGATTCGTTATACTAGGAGATACTGAAATTTCTGACTCATTGTTTGGTTGGTCACAAGGATCTGAAGAATATTCATCTTCTAATATCTCACAATCGACTTTAACGCCAAATTCTTTAAACGCTTTTATAAAATTACTGTGGCTATCTCTTATCGTCGCTATAACCTTATTGGCTTTAACGAGATCGAACTCAGCATGTATCTCAGTAAGAAGCCGTGCAATTTGATCATAGCTATAAGTCCCAGTAAACTTAGAGCACGCTAAAGCCCTTGAATGTCTTCGGAAATCCTTATCAATCCAATGCGCTGTAACACCTAGGAAACTTGTTTTACCATCCGGCCAGATATCTGCGGTGGTGCAGACATAGGCAACTGCTTTCAATTGTTCCTTAGTACTTGTTATTTGATTCTCATAAACGTCATTCAATCTACGGCCCAAGGTTTGTCGAGTCATTAGCCTTAGTCCAAATTTTTCGATTGCGAGTCCATTAAATACGTTTTTGAAGTAAGGATTTTCAATTGTCCTTAATGGAATCATGGAATGTATGAAAAATTTGACTATATCAGTATCAAAACTGTCTTGATTTGACCTTGCAGTCTTTGGCTTTGAGAGCAGGTTTTCATTATTTAATTTCGATTTGCCTTCTTTATTTTGAAGCAAATAATTCTTGTACTCCGTTACACACATATCTCCATGCTTTCTCTTTAGATGACTTATGAAGTTGGATGTGCAGTTTTTGTAGCCCTTTATTTGAACAGTATTTGGAAAGCATTTCACACATGTAGCGAGAATTATATTTGATGAAGATGGGAAGCTTTGTGGCACGCACTTGAAAAATGTTCCATCGAGTAAAGTCAGGTTTTCTTGTCTCGGAGTTGGTAACGATGCATTGGTGCTTTCGTTTGAAGTGGATTCAGTATCAGACATCCTAAGGTGTTAACGCCTACCTAATAGAGGAAAGACGCACGTTAAAGTGGAAAAATCCTTTTACAAGTGATGCACTGTCTTACCTCGTAAATATTAAATTAAAAACAAAGTTAACACTGCTAATTAAGATTCAGTAGTTACAAATATAGAAACACAATAATGCTCTTCCCCAGTCGAACTAACATGAACCAGCTCTCTACACTGACTGACCAGGGTCGCGCAGAGATAAAAAATGTCAATAAAGATTTATATTCCCCTGTTATGTATACATATCATCAGTTATCAATGCAATTGAAAATTTGCAATTAACTTGCCTTTAACTTTAATTAACAATTACAATGAATTCCAATTAAAATTTAAAATCAATTGCAATTAATTTTCTGCAATTGGTTTTCTTTTCAATTAGCTGATTGATTGCAATTAATTTTAATTGATTTATACCAGACATTGACAAACGTTAATAATTTCACTTTTGATTCAGCTATGGTAGGAATATTAAAATTTAATCGTTTTGACGATTATCAACTAACAATTTAGTACTGCAAGCTGCAGTTAGAAAAGTTAATTTAAATTTAAACTGTCCGAATGATTACAATTAAGCGAGCAATCTTTTTTTTTATAATTCACACACGCTAAAGTTTATGACTACCATTTAGCATAAACGAGATAAGGGTTACAAGGAAAGGAGGTGCGGATGCAGATTGGTCTTAAATGTCTGTAGGTTATAATCGAGAGGAAAAACAGAGTTTGAAAGAGCATTCCATATAGGTGTTGTGCAGCTCAAGAAAAAAATCGTTATATTTCACGGTACATTCGAGGGCATGCAGAATATTGCGGTTAAAATCAAGGAGAGGACGAATGCTGCTGGCTATTTTGTTTGAGCACTTTCGGTGAAAATATCGATAAAAGAAAGATTAGCAGGAGACATCCAAAAGACAAAGGTATCTAGAACGGAGCGAAATCAACGAAATACTGTGAGGAAGTTGACGTCGGACGGCTACAATCGCAAGAGACCACCAGAAACTTTGGCTATCGAGTCGAGAATCTAAACGTATGTTCTATGCAATTTAGGGGTGGCAATGGTGCAATGTATAGTGCATTTACTCGTTAACCGGTGTGTGCAAGTTCAAGCCCCAGCGAAGAAGAGCAATCGTCAGCCACCTGAGTATAAAATGGAAAACGAATAACATCAAAGTTTTCCAACCACTGCATCAAACAAAGGTTCCTGCCTGGTAGTCCTATGCCACCAGCAACAAATGCGGAAGACCAGTGGCAGCGGTACCAAGAAGCCATCAGAGATGTCGCTTCTGATGTACTAGGTTTCTCTCGGCCACCACAACGAATCCCCTGGTTTGATGAGAAATGTTGGCAAGCACATGTAGCAAAAGTAGAGGCGTGCAAAGCGGCGCTGCATAGAAGGACTAGAGTTGCGAGCTCAGAAAGAAGAAAAATCAAGGAGATTGAGAGACTTTATTGCAGGAATCATGTTCGAAAATCTTACCAAAAGGTAGAAAGAACATGCCAGGGCTTCAAAGCCAGAACAGAAGCCCTCAGAGACGAAAATGGTAATACAGTAGTTCGAAGGAACACATCTGCAGACTGCAGAACATTCAACATTCAACAGTGACGATGACAGTCAAGATTCCCGGCAACCCGATCAGAAAGAAGTGAGGATTTTTTTTTTAATTAATTGTGGCCACGCCCATTTGGCGTAAAGGCACTGCCATCAGGTAGATCTATTGTGCCATGGGGACAACTTTAAGACAGCAGTAATTCTACTCTCCTTATGAAAGCAATAATTACAGCAACGGAGGAGTTCCTTAAGTATGTTGGAGATATGAGCTCTTTAAGGAAAAAGCTTCTCCTAATTCTGCACAGAGCTACACACTCACATAGTATATGTTCTGCGGTTTCGTCCTCTTCTAGACAGAGGCGGCCAGTGATATCCTCCGAGATTATCATTTTATTGAGGTGGTATTTAGCTCACTATATTTGAAAGTAGAATATTTGAAAGTCAGGTCCAATGAACAACTCAGATGCTTCTCTGGCGAGCAGGTCCGCAGTTTCATTGGCGTCAACGCCTACGTGGCCCGGTATCTACCACTGTTTTAGTTTGTTGAATTGGGCCAAGTTTTGTAAACTCTCGAAGCGGCTTAAAACTGATTTTGAACTGCCTAAGTGGGAGATCAGTGCTTTGAGCGCCGCTTGGCTTTCGGTGAGTATGTGGATGGTGGCACCTTTGATGCCTGAACGCAGGTTTATACTAGCGCAAGTCTCAATAGTGTAAAGCTCGACCTGGAAAAACACTGGAATTCTTTCCAAATGGTTTTGAAACTTTATAGCTGGGTCCATACACTCCGGCGCCAACTCCTGAATCTTTTTCTGATCCGTCGGTATACCACACGATTCCCTTTGGATCAAGCAGCGGTTCGCCATTATTCCATGTATCATGGCCTGGGATCTCAATCTCAAACCTTCTACCTAAGTAAAGTGATTTGGGCACAAAATCAGAAACCATGCTGAGCATATCTAGCTCGGGGAAGTCGGTTTATAAATCCATGAGATCCACGTGATCCCATATACTATTAACACCCGACTTCCGAAGACTAACTGCACTGCGAATTGACACTTTCTTGATGAATATACATATGTGGCGGAGTGAGTCCGATAATAACCTCTATGGCTGAAGTGAGGATAGCGATAACTAAACTTAAATCCAACAAAGCTGCTGGAGCCGACGACCTTACCGCTGAACTTTTCAAGGGAGGAGACGATGTATTGATAAGGAGCATGCACCAGCTCATCTGTAAAACCTGGTCAGACGAAAGTGTGTCCGATCCTGAAGAAAGGAGATCCTCTGAACTACGCCAACTACAGAGGTACAAGTCTTCTCCACATCGCATATAAGATCTTGCCTGCCGTATTATGTGAACTCCCAAAACCGATCGTTAACAACCTGATAGGTCCTTATCAGTGCGGTTTCAGGACGGGAAAGTCCACCATTGACCAAATATTCACACTACGGCAGATCGTGGGAAAAAACCCAGGAGATTTCGAAGTTGTCTACGATAGAGTGTATGGAGACGAGCTATACAGAGCCATGTCTATTCTCAGCATCCCTGCCAAGCTCGTCCGTCTGTACAGGATGACGATGGAAAACTCTCGCTGCTCCATTAAAGTAGGAAAGAACACCACCGAACCGTTCGATGTCAGGAAAGGTCTAAGACAAGGTGATGTGCTATCATGTGACCTATTTAACATAATATTTGAAAGAATTGTACGAAACTCACAATCCAATCTTCATCTTTTACATCATTGCTTACGCCGATGACATTGACGTAATCGGAAGAACTGTGCGGGCCGTCAATGGGCGTTTGCGAGTATTGAGACAGAGGCTGCAAAGATGGGTTTGCCGGTCAATGCAGGCAAAACAAAATGTATGCTGTCTACAAAAAATAACACCCAACATCGGCGACAGAACATCACAATAGATAGATATAATTTTGAGGTTGTAAAGGACTTTGTGTACCTAGGCACTATGGTGAGCTCCGCAAATGAAACCAGTTGGAAGATCAAATGAAGAATTACTCTTGCCAATCTGTGTTTTTATGGGCTAAGAAGGCAATTGAATAACAAAGCCCTATCTCAAACTGCAAAAGTAACTCTATATAAGTCACTGATCATCCCAGTCCTGCTTTATGGTGCAGAGGCATGGACTTTGTCAAAATCGGTAGATGGTTACTTTGAAAGAAAAGTTCTTCGAGAGATCTTTGGTCCCGTCTGCTTAGACGGCGAGTGGAGGAGCAAGTAAAATGCCGAACTATACGGCCTATACGAGTACAAGGACATCGACTTAGCCAGAAGAGTTCACATACAGCAACAAAGATGGCTGGGTCATGTAAAACGGATGGAGCCCAGCGTTTCAGCTCGGAAAATTCTCGTATGCACCACTGATGGACGGCGCAGTATAGGAAGGCCTGGCGGTAGGTGGTGCAAAAAAGTGCAGGAGGGGCCTCAACCAACTTTTTGGTTTGTTGGTTGAGGCCCAAGTCCACTCCGAACTATAGCACCACCCAAGTAAGTAAGTAAGAGCTGGAAATAATGTAATGAAAACAATGTTCTGCATATTCTATGTAATGAAAGATAGAAAGACGGATAGGCTTTATATTTTTCTCACAAATGGAACAGACCTAGTTTTATGGCGTACTCGAGACGCAATTTTATTTTTTGAGAAGCTTGCTGACAACAGTATTCGATATTTATCAGACATCCGCGAGATGGGGGATATGAATATATGAATCGCCTCACATCTGTAGTTTAACTCCAAAAAAGAGGTACACTAAATGCATCAAAATAACAGGCCAACTTCCCTGTGATCATCTACACTAGTAATGACGAGATTGATCAGTACCCCTAGATGGAAGATTTCCAAGAAACCTGTACATGTCTTTTATAAAAGAAAGTTTTCTTAAACCAAGGTTTTCAATCCGTTTGTTAATCAAACATCAAAACTTTATTTTTTTTTTTCATTCCCAAAGTGTCCCTGGAATATATTTAATTTGTTTAAATACACATAAAACACTTGCCTGCAATTTCTTCCAATTCGGCCATGACTTCCTTATCGAAAAGTGGTGGAAAACGTTTTGAGAAAAAGTCCTTTAACGCTGTAGCTACCGCATTGACTGGTATATCCAATGACTCTATATCAACATTCGAATCTAAAATTCAAGTCGATTTCAATCAGACACACAAGTTACACCACATCTCAATTGTGTACATACCTTCTTCAAACTTCTGAAACAACAAGTCTACATGAGCACGATTACCAGGAACACGGTATATTCCTTCAGAATCCAATCCTTCTTGTTCGATGAATTGTATACATTTATGCAAAAATATTGGAATATTATTCTTATCAGATTGCATAAACTCTGGCAGAGATGATAAAGCAGACTCCAAGGTCTCACTAGTACCAGGTGGCGCTTTACTGTTTTGCTTAGATTTTCGTTTCATTTTCTTCTCCTGTTCCTTTTCTTTGTCTTGGAGTTTACGCAACTTGGCTTGTTCTTCTTTGAGGCGACGTTTCTCCATTTTTTCCTCTTCTTTCCAGTTCTTTTGCTTCATTTTCATATCGAGAAGTTTCTCACGTTCATTTTCACCAGTCAGTTTTGACACCATTCCAAACTAAATGGATATAAATGGGTAAGGAACTTATATTTAAAAATACAAGTTACTCACGATTGGAGAATTATTGTCCCTGGGAGACGATACATCTACACTTGATTCTTCCTCTTGGACATCAGGGTGCATTAGTTTAACTGATAAAAAGAATTATGTTGCGGTATGAGACACAAAATACGTAATGTACAGCGGTAATAACTAAATTACCTTTCTCCAGAGTCTTCATTTTCTGATAATGCAATGGAATTTCTGGGGGACTTACAAATGTTCCAAATGGTGGAACTTTTGGAGGTTGTACGGGGATGGCAACACGCTTTTTCCTTGTTCGTTTGTGCGTCTGTGGTTTACGGTTCATCTTGTAGTAGCCATCATAGCCTCTTGCCTTACGCTCTGATGAACTCGAGTCGCTGTCTGACTCGGAATACTCTAAATAAAGAATAGAAACCGGGTGGTAAATTCTTTTCCTCCGAAACACTACTATTATTATTTTTTTTTCAAACTAGTTTTGCATTGTAAACGTTCAAATCTACATCTTGCTTTATGGTATGAGTTATTCAAAAAAAAAAAGTAACACTAATTTCATAATCCGGGGAAGGGGTCAAATTGCACACACTCCTTCACCAAACATTTAAACCAAATTTGTGTG
This sequence comes from Brachypalpus laphriformis, assembly GCA_945910035.1. NCBI lineage: Eukaryota > Metazoa > Arthropoda > Insecta > Diptera > Syrphidae > Brachypalpus > Brachypalpus laphriformis. The sequence goes on along the minus strand of OX246753.1, from coordinate 108,593,470 downwards.
TGTTCTTGTGTGGAGAATTTTCACAAATAATTAATTAAATTTTTTTGTTTTGTTTCATAGTTTTTTTTTTATGCAACCAACCAACCCATCTACACGCTAAAATCTACTTTTGTATATGTACAAGTTTAAAATATCGAATTATTTTCGAGCAATACTATTATTTTATATTAGTGCAAATACAATATTGTTTTGTTGGTAATATTTTTGGCTTGCGAGTAAACTTTGGAGGTCAATAACGCTATTAAAAATGAATTTACTTTGTTCTTTATCCCGACGATGTCTAGATTTGCTCGATTTGCTTGGTGTCAAATCATGTGGCAAGTTGTACATTTGATCATTGTTACCTTCATCCCCGTATACGTCTTTAATTTGTGCGTATTCGGCCATCTCATCGGAATCATCTTCAGGAGCCGCCAGGGGAGCATGATCAAATATTGACGATTTATTATTTAAAGTTAAAACGTTTTTCTTATCACCTTCTGCTAAATTGGTGTCACTGCTAACATTCATCCGGGCAACTGCATCGCTCACCAGCTGGAAGTTCTTCAAATTCAATTTACCGGGTTGCTGTAAGACGAAAGAGAAACAGTTATTGATTAGATTAAATTGAATAAATTTAACACATTAAAATAGTCATTATGCTTTGAATAAAACTACACGTTTATTGCTTATAAGCTTTCGATATAACCCTAGCGAAAAAAAATAAACTGGACAATCTCAAATGCAGAAACACCGATGAGGCAAAAAAGCATTTAAGTGAATACATCACAAGACACTCCTTAAGGTGTTCTATCACCCGTAATGTGGAACTTAGAGTTGATTGAATAAGTGGCGAGGAAAGCCACTCGAGTCGATTCAAATTTAGTCCCGGTATTCGTGCTTTTGTGGTGAGACATAATTGCTTTGCATTGGGCAAGGAGAATTAATTTTATTCCGATAAAGAAAAACAAAGAAAAAGGGTCAATAACTTCAGCACAAAACTAAAGTATACAAACACCAAGAACCAAACACTCGAATTCAATTGGCAAGTTATGTGAAACGAAGACACGATGCACTGAGTTTCTGTGAAATCTGTTTTAAAGCGGTAAGAGATTGCATTTACAAACTCAAGAACCTATATGTTATGCTATACTAAGTGCCATGCCATCCAGGTAGGAAACTTCTGCCAATAAGAGAGAAAGGTAATTTAGACTTTTTAGATCGCAATGCACACTAGCCCATCACAATAATTTATTCAAGGCGGGCAAGGAAATTTTAATTGGAATTGGTTTTAAAACAACAGTTGCTTCAGCAATAGTAAGCTGAAGCGGTTTCTCTCTGGACTCTGTAAATTCTTAAGGAGCCTAGAAAATAAAAGGGAATGTAGATTTTACGATGAACCGAAGGAGACACAGTGCCAGCACTGAGAACGTTAACTCGAAACTGAGGGCGTAGCTAATATGGGAAGCACCTCTTCATAAGGTTTTTATGGGCTTTCGCTATTCGTTAATTTATTCATTCATTTAACCTTTCGGTTATAAATAACGGAAGCTAATTTGACTTAAAGCTCTTATGTTATTGGAGCGAATCCAACTCATATTCGCTGGATGTTCTGTGTAAAATGAGTATGTGTGTAGACCAGCTTAACTTCCAACAGCTCTTGAAAACTTGTGAAGGTGCCGATCATTCTTTTACCTAAGTGTAGTGAAATTTTCGTTAACTTCGCTATAATATAACTATGAACTGAATTGGTTCATCATTTAGGGCAAGATGGTGACAATCGATTGCACATCCAACTGGACGTATTATTCTTTAAAACAAATTAAACAATACAGACTGTATTAATATTAACGTTAACTCAATTGACGAATACTTCTCCAATTGTAAATTTATAATTTTAAATTACGTTTATTGGTTTGTAAGCATTTTTGGGTTGCTACTTAACTTTTGTTTTACCTCGCTTTAGGGGGTTTACACTTGTATCGATCCCACAATTAAGGAATGTGGTCAAACTTATGAGGTGTGAGATCCAATCGACACATGTGTTTTCAAGTAATGCAGCAGTGCAAAATGAGCAGCTATATCAGCAAAGGGCTAGTAAGGCTGACTTACTGAATAATAATTGTAGTATTTTGACCTTTCTGTAGGCCTTAAGAAAATCAGGGCTATTCAGAAACTAAGTGGAAAAGAGAACGACAATTCTCTTCAATTTTTATTGAATGGCATGTATTATCGGCGCTCATGGGAATACTAGACAACATTTCGTTACACTCGACAAATCTGGAAGTTACTCGTACCACTCATAGACTTTTTTTTTAAATAAAAAGGAAACCCAAAATCCCAGAGCACTCAGACTCTCTCTGGTCCATTGTACTACCAGGCAGGAACCTTTCTTTGGTGCAGTGGTTGGAAAAACTTCGGTGTAATTCGTTTTCCTTTATTTCCTCGGGTGACTGATGGTTGCTGTTCCCCGCTGGGGCTTGAACCTGCACACATCGGTTAACGAGCAAACACACTACCCACTGCACCACTGCCACCCCACTCATAGACATACATATGTATGTTCTGTTAAAAGTCTGCCTGATGGATGGAACCCCAGCTTGAAGACAATAGACCGTCTTAATTGCGCCATCTGCAGAGGTATCAATCTCCTCACTATTGCGTACATTATTTTACATTTTGTCAATAAACTGAATCGTTCCGCGTGGCCCAGTTATACCTGTAAATTCTTAGAGTGGACTTTCTTGGCAAATGTTACTTAACTGGAACTTGAAGGTAATTGAAGAGCAAAGCCCTCTTAAGAACAACCAGGGAGGAACTTCATAAGGTCATCGTCTTATCCCAGTCTTGCTGTATGAACTTATAAGACGGCTATGATACACGAGACACATGTGGTGCGTTTTGGTGAGAATTATGCAAAGCAAAGTGAAAGCTTCTCCACAAAACGATTCCAAGTCAATCTGGTTAAAAACTTTTTTTATGTACTTTTTTTTGTACATATAATAATACTATAGAGGGTCGAATGTTTTTGTCTGTCTGTGCACACATCACGCGGAAATTAGCACACGGATTTTGATGAAAATTGGCTAGTGATAGCTTAAATCCTAGGTCAACATCTAGAACACTTTTTTATCCCGGGAAATGAAAGAGTTCTTTAAAACCGTAAGTGTAAAAATGTTTGAACACGCATCATGCGAAAACTAATTTACGAAATTGAATGGGGTTCGCAGTTGCATTGTTCAGTGTCTAACTTTGGTGTATGTTTTATCGTGATTTGCCGTCCAGAAGCTGAGATCTTATCAAAAACATCTTTTGCGAAATTCGGAATTTAATTAATTTTTTCTTGATCATGATCTCGAATCTGCACTCAGGAGGTAATACATTTTTTTTTATTCTATTTTCGCTGTCTTTTCGTAATCTTTAAGACCAGAGCCGACTGGCTGTCGGAGGATGGATGGTACTCTTTGTGTTTTCTTATTCGTCTGTTTCGTTTTCTTTTATACCTGCTTGACGGGTTGTTTGTTTAGTCTGGTGAGGAATTGAAATTGATCATACACCCCTATTATGGTTAGCGAATTGAACGTTCGACTCAAGTCGAACTGTCCGCGAATTGCTTCTGTCGTGGTATTGCTGTTAGCAAACATTTTCATTCGAATAAAGAATAAGTGCTGACAAAGGAAAAACAAATTAAATGTCATCTGTGAAGTGTATAAAGCGACAGAAGTAATTCGCCGGGAGGTTCGACTTGAGTCGAACGTTCGATTCGCTAACCATAATAGGGGTGATAAATTATTGATTTCTTGACGTTAGTAGCTGGAGATATACTATATATGTAATCCTGAATATTTTTAAATCTTTCGTAAATCTTAGCAATATGGGTTTCTATGGACATAGGAATATCTTGGAAGAAAATACTTCTCATCTTAAAAGTAGCAGGCGGGCGAAGCAAAGCGAGCACGGGTCAGTTACTCTTTAATATAATTCAAAAATTAAGAATAGTACGATTTCTGTGACCCCACAGAACCTTTACCAAACAAGCAGTTTTAAAATAATTAGCTTAGTCGAAAGTACAATGCACTATTCTCCACAATAAAATGGTAGGAACAGTTCTTGTTAATGGTTTTAAAGATAAAATAGCAATAATGATCGAAACAAAGAAAAGTGGAACCAAAAGGAATTTGATCACTAAATTTAATTAAATCGAATATTAGTTGTAATATAAGGACCAGGTGATGACAATGCCAAATAACGAAACCATAGTAAAGAGCACAACCATCAATTCTTGTAGAACGAATTGAATTGTAATAGAATAAGCGTAAGCTTCTTTCGTTTTCTAACATTTAATAAAAATATTTTTTTCTCAAATACATACCTTCAACGTCTGACTAGGTCCCTTTGGTCGTATTTTATTTGCAAAACTGGACTCGTTTTGCCGACGTCCCGTGGTAAATGCATGATGATTTGATCCGCTAAAGTTATTCCAAATCATATTCCGTCGAACACTTCCACGAACATCGTGTTTCTCTGCTTCTCGACTTATAAATAGTGCATCATCAAGCCAACCTATTAAAAATAATAAACATACAACGGTTTTTACAAATTAATTGTCTTCTTTAATTGTCACGTTTAAGTTTATTTTAAGTAAATAAATTTTGTGAAAATGATGAATTGATCAGGAAACAATAATAAACAAAAATTATTTGCGATTAGTCTTTTTTTTTAACCTGAATCATGAGTTGTCAATGAATCCTTTGAACCGCTCACATCCGCTAAATGAAAGCATGAAAAAATTCCCCAGTATTATTACAGTCAAATAAAGTCTTTAAACACAAAGAACTAAATAAATTAATTTAAAAAAAAAAACATCGAAACAAAACAAAAGAAGAAAATCAAAGGAAACATAACAACTAAACTAAAAAAGAATAATTTATAATACAATAAACAAAGAAAAAACACTAAAACGGCATCTTAAAACAGATTTACATGTTATCTCGTCTAAACTGGACTGAGATGCTGAAACTAAATTCCCTTTGAATTGACGCATTATCGATGAAGGAGCCATATGGTGATCTGGCGGTGCAGGCTCTGGGGGCGTTGTTGGTGGTGGATAAATCTGGAATCCTATAGGCAAGCAAACATCGGAACATTGGTTATAGACATCATTAACATCACAGGCCATGTAATGTAATGTTTGGACAGCAAAAAAGACAATATACAAGCATACAAAATACACATTCAAGAGCAAGTGGGGGATGAGAGAAAACAAAAAAAAAAAAAACTCAAAGAAATCAAATTAGTAAAAAAATAAAAAAAAAAAAAACAAAAAAATCATCACGATCAAGCAAAACAAATCAAATAAAACATACATCTATAAGTCAAAAAAAAAAAAAAATATGATGATGGTGGTAGCGGTGGGTGTTATCGATGATGAAAAAGTAAGAAATCCAGAAAAAAATGTTATTACCTTGATGTAAAAGTCGAGCTTTCTCATCCTTATCATCATCATATGTATCATCCATCGATATATCTTTCTCACCTGTGAAATGGTCACTCGTTTATTTATTCAAATAGATACGGATGGCATGAATAATTTCAAGTAAATGCTAGCAATGAATATAAATGAAATCTGAGAGAATCTGTAATCGCCAGGAGAAACATTAGCTGAAGTTCTTGCAACTAAACACCTTAGACGAGTGACTCTTTTGGTGCTAAGCCGTTTCCTAATCTACTGCGTTGGCTGTTACGAATATGTGCATACAAAATATTATTCCTTGTATTAACTTTATTCAGACATATGTAGTTAAAACACTTTGCCAGAGTCTGCAAATGTATTATTTTTTTTTTATTATCTTCTTGTTCTTCTTCTTGTGTCTATCTACCTTCTTCTATATATATAAAATACAAAAGGTCTTTCCGTTAGTGTGCTAATAACTGGAGAACCACTTATCTGATAATTCATAGATACGAGAGCAAGGTGAAAAGTTCTCGGCCTTACAATGAAAGACTGCGATTTTCAATTAAAAAATGATTTTATTTTCCTAGATAATCTCCCTTGACTTCAGCACACTTAGTCCAGCGTTACTTCAACATCAGTATTCCTTCTCGGAAGTGAGAGTCTGGAAGGCTGTGAAAATGTTCATCTACGGCCCTCTCAACTTCTGCATTGGATGCGAAGCGCTTCCCAGAAACAATTTTCTTCAAGTTTGGGAACAGATGGAGTGCCAAATCAGGTGAATAGGGGGGTTGGCCGAGCAAGTCGTACCCCAAATCCCGCAGTTTTCTCATCGCCAACGCACACTTGTGTACAAGTGCATTGTCCTGGTGAAAGATGATTTTTTTCTTCTTCAAGCCAGGCCTCTTCTCGCGAGTTTTGGCATCCAACTGGTCAAGAAGGTTGGAGTAATATTCGCCTGTAATTGTTCTGCCCTTCTCAACGTAATCAATTAACAGGATCCCTTTCGCATCCCAAAACACACTGGCCCATGACCTTTCCGACAGATGCGATCGACTTTGCTTTCTTTGGCGCTGAACCACCGGCTTCCACCCACTGCTTCGACTGCTGTTTCGTTTCTGGCGTGTAGTGGTGGACAAATGTATCATCCATGGTGATAAATCGCCGCACAAAATCGGTCGGATCCCTATTGAATCGGTCCAAAGATTGCCGCGAAAATTATTTGCGCATTTGCTTTTGATCGGCATTCAGCAAATGCGGCACCCATCTTGCGCAGAGCTTTCGCATCCCTAAGTTTTTCGTTTCGCACCCTCTCTTCCGATACACACACAGCCTCAGCTGTGCGATATACACTCAACTTCACTCGCCTATCGTCCAATACGATATCAAGCACTTTTTCGATGGTTTCGGGTGTGGTTGCGGTTTTTGGCCGTCCTTCACGTGGGTCATCTTCGAGGGACGTGCGACCACGTTTAAATTCAGCTGCCCACTTTTTAACGGATGACATGGAAGGAGCAGAGTCCCCGTCAACTTTTGTCAACTTTGGATGAATTTCCTTAGGGATTAACCCATCCAAAACAAAGAATTTTATGACCGCACGATATTCAGTTTATCCATTTTAACGAAAAGCACGCAAGACGTCTACTGCAAAAATTCGTGTAAACAAACTACTTGAGAGAACAAGTTGAAACTTGTCATACGAACCAATAAGAAGTGCACCCATTTAGGAAACATAAATTGTTGCTGATTGGAATGCTATCTCTGCGTCAGGCCGAGAACTTTTCACCTTGCCCTCGTATATTCTCTGGCCATGTTTTAGTATATATTCCGTTGCGTTACATTTTAACACATATTTTGCCACGTTATGTTGAATGTTCGTGAGTTTTGTTACGTTACGTTACGCCGTCCACGAGACCGAAGCCACGGGCACAGCTAGTTATTTATATACTTTGAAATATGTAGTAGTTCATATTTTTTGTAGGCACCGTGGCGCAGTAAAGTAAAACTTTAAAATTTTGCCAACGTATAGTATGAATAGTAGAAGATCAAAACAAAGGAATTCCTATTTTTAAAATGAAAAGAGTTGCTTTATTTTTGCAAACCCCTTGTATATATTTACACCATTTCTGACGTTCAAATTGAATAACCATAGTATTGATCTCGATGGGTCGATTTAAAAAAAAGGTAACAGTGAAGTAACGGTGTTTCAAACAACTCTCTTTTCTCCTAAAAGTCCTTGTATATACTTCCTTTATTTAACTATCGCCGACATAGGTATATTCCATAAACGTATAAATGCTTATAAACAAATCCGTACAAAAAGCACTCGTATTTCATGATAAAATATCGATTTCATTAATATCTCGATCGTTGTTCAATTATTTTCTGGGGATTTAGGAGACTTTTTTACTAAGACTGTTTCCAACAACATATTCCTTGCCTCATTTTTGTATAAATTCCGATAAGTATAGCGCGATAAAACATTTATTTGTGTACCTCACACATTAAAGTATTTATAACAATGATCCATTTCGCTTGATATCAAGAACATTCATTTTTACTTACTTCTGTTTATCCAATGAGCAACGACAAGTTCCTTTCAACCCTAATTTAGTGAAATTCATACGATTGCGTACATCAAAAATATATGAATTTACGTCTTAATGTTTCAAAAATTCTTTGAAAACTAAACTATATGCATCTATACGGCTACTATAACTTTCAGGCACAAAATGTTCAATGTTCACAAAAGCAAAATAATTAAAAATAATTGTCCAGAATGCGGAAATATAATAATAATAAAATAAATATAAGTAAATCACGATTCCTGACAGTCAAAATTAAGCAAATTAACCAACGGCGTCGCAGCAACAAAGTAAGAAAACAATTTCAGTCTTTATAAGTTATATTCTAACGAAGCAATAAAGACCGTTTAAAAGTTTTACAAGAGTCGGTCGCCAGCGACTATGTTAAGAAAAATGCATATATTTTAGGTCAAGGGGGTGTAATCAAAATATGGCAATGCCCTGGTAGACACAAGTGAAAAGAGATGTAAATGTTACATAAGAGAGAACGGCAGCAAATAGCGGAAATGATGATGATGACCCCGATGAAATACCAAACAAACTTATTGAACTAATAGATGGTTGTAGATCTGTTAAACAAAGTATATCAAAGTGGAGTAATGTCAAAAGATGGGCTGAAATCCTCCTTCGTAGTGCTTCCCAAAAAGAACAATGCTACCAAATCCGAATACCGTAGGACAGTCAGTTTAATGAGTCAAGCTAAAGCCTTTTTTTTTTAAATACATAACAGAAACAAAAGTGAACAAGGGTATATATGATTTAAAGATTACGAAAAGATTTTTGATATAGTCCGGCACGTGAAACCAACAGAAATCTAAGAATGCATGGCAGTGACTTCAATATCATTGAAACCCTATATTATAATAAGAAAGCTCCGGAAAAATTGGAGGCTGTAGAATCTTAAGAAATTGAGAATCTTAGAGGAGTACGGCAAGGGTGCATTTGTCACCATCTTTATTTAATATATACTCCGAGCTAATTTTTAAAGAAGCATTTGAAAACGAAAACGGTGAAGTTGCGGTTAACGGCATGAAATTCAACAACGATGATGAAACTTAATGGTTTATAGCCTTCGAATAAACATTCAAAAAAAAAAGTTCATGGTGTTCTTTAAGAAAAATATTATTAATGTAGACACTAAAGTACATCGTCTAGAGAAATTTAAATGTTTGGGAGCACAATTCAACTACAAAGCAAACTCAACCGAGGAGGTAAAATGTAGAATTGAACAAGGGCGAGCATCGTTTTGCCAGTTGCAGTGATCTTTAGTTGTCTATACAGGAAAGCCTTATTAAGTACTACTTTTAGTCTACGCTTTTGAATGGAACCGAAACATGGGACATTAAGCGAGCGAATAATAAAAAGATTGGAAGCATTTGAAATGTAGTTACCCCGAAATAAAGGAAATAAAGTTCCTGTTATAAATTTTAGCCTATTCGTAAAATATCGTACAAAACGAGGCCTGAATGTTATCGAATAGAAGTAAACCTGCAAATAGGTCGTTGTTTACGTAAATAGCAAAAAATGAATCATTATAAGCTTCCGAATTGTAGCTTAATAGGCTTATTGAATAATCAGTAGCATACAAACGCCTTATTTCCTGAAGCCTTCTCGTAAATCTAATTTTTTCAACTCCCAAATTTCGGATAAAGGTAGGGTGGATCACCCTCATCGTCAGCCGACGATTTAATAAATACCTTTAGGATATCTAAAAAAAAAAAGAATACAGGCGTCCGTAATAGTAAATAATCGCAGAGCGGCAGACTAAGTGTTCCTACAATGCAACAACAAAATGCAACAAATGCAGACAGCTAGGCCGGACCAAAGGTGATAGAGTACCTGGGTATCCTCAATTACTTGCAGATAGATCAAATAGAAGTTTCCTCATGCTTAAAAAAGAAAGCATTCATGCCACCCAAGCAGTGTGCTTGAGATATTATATGGAAATGAGAGAAGTGCAGCACAACACACGCCGTAACAGAAGTACTTGTATCAACCTCCTGGTTTCCAAACAGTACCGTCTATAGAATCGCCAAAGTGCTTATAGATGAGCACATAGAAAATATAAACCTTCACTGGCAAATTGAAGAACCTAAGAGAATGCAGACCTACATGGGTAGCGGTCTAGCATGCATTGAATATCTGGAAGGCAGCCTTGATATAAGCAGGCTGAGCTCTGATCCTAGTTCTACTTTGACAATTTGTCCATTTAGATCGTTATTATTGCCACTGATTTTCTGGTGGTTATTGTGTCTTGTTTTAATAACCCCTCATTACTACAAGCAATGCTGAATAATAAATCGAGATGATAAAAGACAATGTTAAACCTTTCCCTCTTAATTTAGGGATGGTGAATTATCCCCAAGAATAAAGGCCATCGAAACAATTTGTGGAAACACCAGCTCTCTATTGCACTCGAAAGGATTGGGATTAAATCAGTGTGTAATACATCGAGCGGGTAAAAACAGAAAATAGTAGAGCAAACCAGCAGCCAGTAACTACGTATTCTCGCTGAAAAGCTTCTCATCAAACAATTTGTATACAGCCCTGTAGTATGTTGCATGCCTAAAATTGATGTGTCATGTAGGAAGAAATAGAAAAATATTGGATGTAGTGATATGAGAAACGCTGAAATTGTTTGTTTCTTTTTCTTTCCCCTCGCAACGGAGAGAAATGACTTCGTATTTTGTGAATACATACAAATTAGACAATGGTTGGCACACGAATAGGCAACATGTTAGTTAACAGTCACACGATATAACCACAACCACATCGAAATATTAGCTGTCTTGAGTGATCGTTTTTGTTGTCAGCAAATATTTTTGCTTTTACCAATATTCACTGCTAATCCATCCTCACTGGTTCTGTTGGAATGCACGCGAACGCACCACTGAGAGGCTGCTGCGCTCTTCCAGATTATGCAAATGTCGTCAGCATATAAGAATAGTAGTACAGACCCTCATCATCCCCATTCTATGCTACCACGCATGGACACCAGAGGGATTTGCTTCGCTTTTCTAATGATACAATTTTAAATGAATTCCCATTATTAGTTTCAAAAGTAATTTGTGAATGTATTCATAAAATGGAATTGGTGGTGCTACTCCTTTTGATTGAATGATATTATTTTTTTTTTTTTTTGCAAAACAAAGGGTGTCTATCAAGATCAACACTTTTAAGGATTTGTCATCCTGACAACCAATGAGATTATACTACAAAACAGCACAGATCCACAGCCACAGAGATGTGACAAATTTCAAAAACAAATAAAATCCAATAAAACGAAAACAACTTGGTTCAGAACAATACATAGTAGAACATAAAAAAAATGGAAAATAGTGCAACAATTCAATGCTTCACATAAAATTGCATAAATAATACATAAAAAGATGTAGCATTCACTTGATTTAGTCCATATAACACTACGACACTTACCATTGAGCGAATTTAAAGATCGTGTTGGAAGGTGTTCATAATTTTCGCTGCCAGATCCATCAGTACCAGCAGTATTCTTCAGCATGTAACTCTCATGCCTTGGTGGAGGCTGTGGCAAATGATGCATTGAATGCTCCAATGTTCCCTCTCCCGAGTCTAAAGTTACTGGCTCTTCCATATGAAGAGTTTCTATTTCTGGTTTGCGATCCCAGACTTTTTTCAAAAATGGTATATAAAATGCAACTATACACAAAAAAAATAAAAATAAAAAATTAATACATTTGTTGACGGGCATTCTCTACTTCTGTATTACATTTCAATGGTTGACCAGCGGATGATGTCATAAAATTACCCCTATATCGGTCAGCGATAGAGTTACCCTCTGTTATTAACAATTGACACAAATCATTATTAAAAAATGCATTGGCACCTCCATTCTCAGTTATCGCAATTATCTGTATTGGCATGTTTGGAATGTTCATTGTAAACGCACTGAAACGAAAGACAACATTAAGTGAATTAACAGACCACTCCGACGTTCCATCTACTTACTTTAAATTGGCTAGAGATGACTTCCTTTTGGTAGAGTAAAACAGGATAAATCCATGTATCAATTCATCACGATATTGATTTGCTCCGTGATAAGATGAAATAATAAACTCAACTCGTCGCTTCGATTCCCCTAGGAATGTGTCTACCAAAATACTACGATCTTGAGTAATACTCGAGGTAGACTCTGTTACCAATGGAGCTAAAATACTCTCTGGAGAGTATAGGTCACCACAAAACATACAAACGATTATTCGCAAGTCTGGATGATCTGGCTGATATGAATCATCGCATTTGATGTCTGATAAACGTAAACTTATTATCAGATTGTTAAGGATTTCGTACACGTATTTTTGGTGTGGTGTCTGACGGTGGCGATAGAAGTTCATAGTATCAATAAATTCACAGTGTAACATTTCTGATAGACGTAGACCTTCAGATCGTAAGTAGTCGATTTCGTTCTCTTTCAAATCATGCGGTTGATAGACCAATACAATGGGGAGATTTTCAAATTTGTCTTCTAGTTCTAAATTGCATAATAAGCTGCGTTCCAAATTGTCCTTAAGCGTTTCAAACGATTGTTGATTTGAGTACACACAAATTAAACCTAGATGAAAACAAAATTATATAATTAGGTTTTGAACCACGTTAAAACTGGTCTATTGACCTAGACATTTAATTAAAGATCTAATGCTCTATGTTGGATGCAGGACGCTGGTGTAATTGTCCTATGATGTGTTGAAAAGTATCTACATACAGATAATAATGATTTTACTGTTGATGAACCTCCCAAACAAAACCCCAAATGACTCTAAGTAGGTCATATGCAGGCGAACAACTAATGGAGGCTTTGCAAAGAAAGGCATATTTGGAAACACGGTTGGAAAATACTGTCCACATAACGTTTCCCCCGGAAAACAACTCAGGCTAATAGACAATTACAGACGCACTAGATCCAAAGGTAGATAGCTCACTTTACGAGTTGATCAATCTATTACTTACTAGCAAGATTATCAACTCAACATCTGTTCGAAGATTTGTCAGTAGAGGCATCCCACAAGGAGGCTTCCTATCCCTTCATTGGTATTTGGTGGTCAATGAACAACTAATAATCCTGGAAGCTGAAGAATGCACGTTGATCACTTATGCAGTTGGAGTTGCTATAGCAGTCTCGGGAAAGCGCCTTAATACTGTAAAGGAACTTCTACAAAGCACCTAAATGGCTATTGGTACTTTTTTCTGTGACCTACAAAATTCAATTCATTGATCCTATCATTGATCCCTTGACTAAACTTTCTCCAACGAAGCAAAATTTTTGACTAGAAACCCAATATTCAAGGAAGAATCAAGAAAGCTACAGTAGCACTTTTCTATTTCGGGCACTGGACATTCTGTTGCACCTAACAGGCCTCAACAACTTAAGTAGGCAAATGGCAGCTAGTGCTAGTGCTCCAGTAAACAATTTGGCAATTTATCGTGACAACATAGACTACACCATACCCAGACTTAATTTTGATCAAAACTTCCAAGTAACTAACGACTCCAGTTCATTCTGAGGAAGATTCATTTCTAGAAGATAAATCAAAGCAATTCTACACTCGGATCAAGAACTAACGACGGGGTAGGTGAAGGTGCTTTACGTGATATGCTTAATCTTAGCTTCTATTTCCGTCTTCCAAATCATAGCAGCGTGTTAAAGGCGTTCATCGTCTCCCATAGAGACGGCGGAGCTGTTTAATATTTACCTTTGTTGAGTTCCAAGGCATAGGGACACTCCAGCGAATTGTAGGGTTGGTAAACTCGCCAAATATGGAACAACAATATCCACCATACCAGAAAAAGGTACCTTAGGTACATAAACCAAAACATTTTAGTAGAGGCGCAAGAAAGTTTAACCTCCAAAAGCAACAGTCACATTAGGCAGCTAGTCTTAACCGTTTGAGTGACTAACAGAACTTTTCACGCGCAGATCAATAATGCCATCATTACCATTAGCCATCGAGAAGCTTCTGAGTTAGTAAAAGAGTGCAAGACCTACTTCCCCGCTTCTACATATCACTTGGGAAATTGTTGACACCAAGCCACTGGTTGGTCACTCAAGGTTTCATTTATGATAATTAAATCAACATCTTCCCGATTCACACTGGTATCCTTACCCTATTTACATTTATATTGGCTGGCGCTGAACTACTTGTCTTATTTACCGATGAAACATATGAGTAACATATGGCTATATACGTATGTTGCACTCCTTTATGGAGTTTTCAGAAACCAATAACACCGTTTCTCTAGAAAAGAGATAATGCCTGGCTAAACTTCAATAGTTGAGGTCTTGGAGAATCTTCTTCCTATTTCGGCGAGGTTATGATCTCAACTCAAGCGATCTTAATCCTGGCACTTTACTGGATTTACTGATCCACCTGTGGGGTTCGCCTAGGTCTTGAGAGGTCTTGGATAAATTTACAATAAAATGTACTTTCTCTCCCTGCACCTTTAGTACGGAGTATTCACTGAGTTGAAGACACTCGCATATTAAGCCTTCTTCTAGATCAAACTACAGTTTTTTTTGTTTTCGAGAAGATTCCTCGTGGCAACAATAATACCCTTGGATGTTTATCAGACGTTCGCGAGAGATCGGACTTTTGGTGTTTTCTGGGATTCGAAAATTGAAACTAACGCGCAGTGATCCGACACACTAATTACTTCCCCCTGTGCCCAATTACTGATTCTAAAACCCACAAGCAAACTGAAATGTGTGAAACATCCGTAAAAGTTTGGATGAAATACAGAATTGCGAATAGCATTCTAAGCTTCGAATAGTTCAGGAAAGCTTACTGACTACAATTCTTTAAGTTTCCATTACCATATTCGCATGATGCAGATACGATTGATGCTGACATTATCTATTATTTATTATTTTAAATTTCAAAATTATGTCATACTCACCACTAGATTGAAAATCAATTGACTTAAAGGATTCCATATCACCATTCACAATGCGATAGTTGAGATAATACGTTTGATTATCGTATATATATTCTCCCTCACTGCCAGCACTAATTCGAATATCGTTTAGTAAATCGCTAGCTAAATGCTCGGATCCCATAATTAGGAGATTCAAAATACTTTCGGTGGATGGAGATTTCCATTTATTAGACGTAAGCGTACTTGTCTTTTTCGAATTTAATATCCGCTCAATCATGCAATCCATGCAATTGGGAAAAGCGGGACAGTGTTCCCTCATCGGACAATGAATAAAGCCAAGATGTTGGAACAACATTACTTTTCTATCTTGATCAAGACGATCCAATAGCTTATACCTAAGAATTAAAACAAACTGATTGTACAATTCCCTTTGCATACGGTTCTATAGTCATACCTTAAATCATCTTGTAATACTTCAGTAATTTCTTTTATATCGTCTTGAGTAATCGTTCCCGTTGGTTCGATATTTTTGAAATGCTGAAATAGATCAGCATGCTCCAATAGTAATTCCAAGAAATTGTGCTTAGCTTTGTCAATAAGCTCTCGCTGATGATTATCGTAGATTTGCTGACAATCATGTTCAGACAATGCTTCGAAACACTCACGCCCCATAAAAAGCACACGCACCTCAGATAGCTGTTTTCCTGGAGTTACATAGCCAGTCTCTTCTAATAGCTTCTTAAATTGCTTCTTCCATCTGTAAAAATTTAATTAAATATCCGGGGTTAGATTAACTTGTAAGAAGTTAAAGAAAATGCAAGTTCTACCTTTTTGGCATCCTTGGTGGAAAGCGAAACAAAGAAAATGTATTTAATGCATTAGTTAAGTAGAAAATAAAAAATTAAGTACAAATATATGTAGATGCAACCAAGGAAAGCCAAAAAAAAACTAATGATTTGTTTATAATAGTAGGTAACTAACTACTAGAGAATTGAAAAACGTTTCCTGAGTACGTACGCAGGTCCGAACGACAGCAAAGTCGCATTCGGGAATAATTGTGTGTTGAACTTCATAAAAGATTACGTTCGTACGGCCGACTAAGTGTACGTAGTGGCTTCTGTTTTGCTCTAATCACTTCTTCACGTCTTACCTTTGGCATGCCATTCACTGATCTGCTTCCGTGTTTTCGAAGGTATATTAATTTAAATGAGGGCTATTCAGTAGTAGTTCAGAATTATGTGCATGCGATTTTAAAACAATAAATTATTTATAAAATTTCCGATAAAACCGTACAACGGACAAGGTATGTGTCTTTGAATATGAGAATGGTCCGACTCAACATCAATCTCCGTGAATAAATAAATTATAGCAGTATTCTTTAGAAATATAATTTTGGTGAAGACATTCATGCTTGAACATCAAATGTAGGGGGAGTGATACCAAGTGGTTTACGGAATAGTGTCTTCCTCATTTGATGAAAACCCGTACAAAACGAAGACCAGGCTGATAATACTAATGATAATGCAGAACTCACAGCCAACTATTTAAGCAGTGTGGACAGATCGCAGTCCGGCACTATTTGTTACAAAAGTTTATTTCCCTACGTTCAATTGCGCCTAAAACGCCATCACATTTTTAACGAAGAAGAAAATGTGTGAAACATACGCCATCCAACTAAACCAGTGAAATGCTAAAGATTAAAACGGCTCAAATTGGAGGGGAACAGATTAACTAGAGACAACACACAACGAGTTATTCTAACACCACTATTAAGGAGCCTAGTTGCAGGCGAACTCTCTGCAACAGCATACAGAGACACATGGGAGTGGTGCTTAACAGGAGGAACCTAGGTAAATCGACCAAAATTAATGCGGTTCCCTCCACCTGGATAAACAGATAAAATACTTGAAACTAAACGGATTAAATGGTCAAGTACTAAGCTATAGTACTACAGATTTGCAAGAAACAAGTAAAAGCTGTGAAAGTTTAAGTCCATCGGGCACTCATTGTGTGCAAGTATATTTCAGCTACAGCTTGTTGATTTAACTCAGGAAAACCAAAGTATCAACAATGGTTTGAATTTGATTAGCAGGTCTATGAGAACTAGTCCCATCGCAGCTGGAGATGGTTTTGCGACTAACCCTCCTTGCCCACAAAGATACAGAAATCGTATCTAAATCGGATCCTCTTCTGGATTGGCCAAGAGAGATATGATCAAGAGGCCTAAATTTGACTTAAAGCTAAGCAAGAAGAAAGACTGAAGCAAGCATTTACAGAGATCACCATCAAATGTTACACGTAAGGATTCAAAACATCTACAGGAACCTGGAGCCGGGATGTTTAGAACTAAATGCTCCGAATTGCTGGAGGAATAGTAATATAAGTCTTTCTGAAGAGCAAAGCTACATTTATTCAATCAGAACTAAAAAAGAATGAGACCACCAATCCTCCGAACTAAAGGGCTACTGACTTCTATGTTCTCCAAGTGATCTATTTGAACTGCTGATCAACTCCGCCCTATCAAATTACCTTAAAAGGTGCAAATTTATTAACCATCACCAACGTGATTTTCAATCAGATAGTAAGCATACGACATTATGTAGCTTGCAGAACGCCGAAAGTGTAGCCTTTATAATCTTGATGAAGCCCAAATCGTTGTTTAGATAGAGTATGACATTTTGGACAAACTCCAAGCAAATTGGCATAGATAATCTCTTGTTTCAAAACGTCTAAAATGTTGACATTGCGATTCCATTTGACAAAGGAACAGTTCCAGACCCAAAGAGGATAGTATACCTCAGTTTGAGGACCAATATTGCCAACCAACTACCGAAGAGCTTGGCTGAAGCTTGTCTATAAGCCAGCATATTGAACCGTCAATTGGTGACGAAACCAGAGCGGGTTAATGAGCTGCAGATAAATCGGAAGGAAGACGTTGAGACAGAGTTTTCCCTAGCACTCATCAAATGGTCAGATTTTAAAAAGTGTCTGCTTTGGTCCTTCTGGGAACTTCTGCAGTATCAAGCAGAATTTCATGCCACGGGCAAGACATCGCGATATTGTCGGATAGTAACGAAGTTAGTTCTAAATGAGTATGGGAGTACTTTAACAAGTTCAAAAGAATAGAAGCCAGAATTATTAAGTCACTCTCTTCTGGGTTACGTTCGTTGACAGGCAACCATTCCGCGGTCCGGTTGCGAGAGAAACTAAGAAAAAGAAAAAAGACAGCAACGGAACTATGCTTTAGAATAGATTCTCCAAACTGAAACAGGCAAAAAAACTTCCCTTAACCATGCATAAGCGTAAGCAAGATCTGCATATGCATTCAAACTGGCTTCACTGTAGACTTGAAAATATAAATTCAGAAAGAGAAATATGAGACAGCCTAAAACCGGCAACGCACTTGACATCATATTGATGAAACACAAGCACACCGTCTCAAGAGAGACTGCCTCATACCTATCAATCATCAAAGAAAAATATACAATTGCTAGATCCATTTCATACTCTCCGGTTTAATCCGACTGAAGGAGGGTATCTAACTTGTCATCTATTAACGTGGCAGTGCACCTATTTAGGGCTCACGAGACACCATAGAAATAAGAATACATAGAGAGTATTTGAAAACCACCGACGAACACGGAAACTTCCGAAAACTTGTCTCTTTTTTATCTTTTTGAATTCCAAATATATATATACCATATGTACATCATCAGTTCACCATCAGCTATTTAAAAACTTTTTACAGGACTCTATGCATGCTATTAATAGGATGATGTTAATTTGAACAAAATGAAAAACCGCTAGCATACCATTCAATAAAAACAATTGTCTTACTCTAATCTCTTCTGTTCCTGTTGCAAGGCGTTCAAATGATTCTTGAAAACAGTCTCCGCCTCTGGTGTATCCAGAATATCAAATGGTATTCGTGCCTCGTCTTCAATATCACTGACATCACTCAAATCAGTCCACGGTGCACGTTGGCAATCGAAAAAATACTGATCGAACTCAACGTGATTTCGTATGTAATTCCTCACCGAATTATAATCTTCTTCGGTTTCAATATTAAACGTGCTTATGTCCGGAATAATGTCTTGCAGAGCACATGCAAATCCATCCATATACTGCTGTAGACGTTTATTCAAATGATCATCGCGCAGCTTTTTCATGTGTCTTCGGAAGATCCTCTGACCTGCCTCTTGGCCGAATAAATCCAAAAATTCATTCCACTCTCTATGCTGAGCGAGCATCTTTGAGCCATGTGACCACAGAGTATGGTAATCAGTTATTTGATTTCGAATCAACTTGGCCACAGCTTCGGTTCTGGTATCCAACAATTCTTTGCGGGTTCGTGCTGCTTCGGCATAAGTTGTTATCTTTGTACGATTCTTAGTCTTATCAATGAGTTGCGCCAAAAGTAAGAAAGCCATATCGATGTTAATTGACTCGTGTGCTGATGTTTCCACAAGTTGAATGGAACCTTTGTATTCCTTACGCTGACAGATTCTTTCCGCTTCACGGATATAAGCCTCACTGGCATCATCATTTTTTGTAGTAACCAATAGTATTGGCTTCTTTGTCTTGAGCAGATTCGTCAGAATATTATGTACAAATTCAACTTGTTTCTCAAGTGATCGATTTGGAACAGGACTGACATCGAACACAACAATAAAGCCATCGATTGTGAGACGCCCATCGGGCAATACCTTCTGTTCATATTCCTTTTCAATTCCTAACTGATTCTTACAGACGTACATAAGCTTCTCGGCAGATGCCACTTTGGTTGTGGTGCAGCGTTTGTAATACGGTTCCATTTTTCCAACTTTGAATGGCTGAAATGTGGCATCATCGACAAACTCAGTTTGCTCCACAACATTGAAAGTGTACTCGACTCCTTCGTCTGTGGTTTTCTTGACTTCACCCCAATAAAGAAAGTGGTCGTTGTTGACTATGCGTCCACTGAAATCCGACTGTAATTAGAGATTTGAAACGAATTAGAGAAGGTTTCTAAGAATTAAAGAAAGGGAAACATGTTACCTGACTCAAGACAGATATATGATCGATAAAGTAATCATCTGTCATTGGGCGTATGAATCGGTTGCATAGGCAGGATTTCCCTACGCCCATTTGTCCCTTTTCCTTTTCATTACCCGAGAGGCCAACCACACTCACGTTGACTTGCTTCATCGCAAATTTGTTTATCTGCAACAAAAAAAAAAAAAATTGTAGAATTATTCTAAATTACTATAAATTATTACAATTAGTTAGTACAGATACTAAAAAGGAAACCTTCAAAATGTCTCATATAGATAACGAACATGTGTATGTAAATAATAGAATTCGAGCTAGGGATTTTATATGAACAGAAGACCCGCTGCTCAGCGATGATAAAGTTTCAGCCTTCAACGAACCAAAGCATTTGAACAAGCTATCCCAGTCAAGAAACAAAAGCTACAGAAAATCGCCTCTTAATTGAGCAAGGCAAATGGTTGAATATCCCCGTGGATCGTGCCTTTTCTTCGCTATCGCAAAATTCATGAGGAAGGGGACGTATCACAAGCCACCACACCGAATGAATATGCCGTCAATATGGCAAACACGCAATTCGACACTAGATCTGGTAAAAGTGGAGACATCAACTACACCAGAAGTACATACATTCATCAATGCCAGAAGTTTCGATCTCATGTGAATCAGAATACACATGTAGGCATAGCTCTCAAAATTCCTATATTTTACCTTCTGGAAAATCTCGGCATTTAGCCGAGTCAAAGAAAAACTACTAGTACCAGTTCCTGTTATCTAGCATGATGATTGAAGTCATCAATGCTAGAAATAATGAACGAGCTAGGCATAAACGATAAATACTACGATTTTTGCAACCACCGTTCAACTGGAGACAGCGTAAAACTCTGTTAGAAAACCGCCCGCATTCAATGGAATCACAAAAAAGAATGTCTGCCATCACATTATCGCGCCATACACCTACTGACCCTGCTACCTTAAGTGATGGAAAAGTTATCAACGTCGCAATAATATCATATAAAATATGTAGAGGGACACGAACTAATAAATGACCGGAAGTATAGTTTTCGCACAAGCTATTCGACTGGGGACCTGCTGAGAGATGTAATGCACATAGGAACGTTTACCATCGGAAAACATGTGGAATCTAGAGTCCTTGCTCTGGACAACTCAAAAGCATAGGTGGCATAGCATAAGTTAAAAGTTTCTTGAGAGCAAATCAATTTGAGTTATGGTTAATTGTGTATCTTCCAACAGCTTTGCTGTAAACGCAGAAGTACTTCAGGGATCTATTCTTTCTCAAGCATTATTTTATTTTTCAATAATAATTCTATTATATTATCTGCTGGAGATAACAAATAACAAGATTTTTAGTTTCGCTGACGACAGCACCATAATAACATCTTGCTCGGACAACATGTCCGCAGTGCGCACACCAGACATCGCTAGATATGCGAATTAATTCACTCACTAACCGAAGATCTACAGAGATTCTTGCAATAGGGGAAAGTAAGTGGACTTCAATGCGAAGAAAACTCAATCTACCACCTTCTCCTGTAAGAATACGTCCACTATACTACAAACGCAAATGAATAATCAAACAGTCCAACCCAAATAGGGCATACATTTACTTGGTGGCACAGTCAATTTTTTTTTGGGCACGACTGCATATCCAGCATCGCGAAATCAGCATCCATCTGTTTAGAGCAAAAAGATACTTCACATTGGCTCAACTCCTATCACTAGTTAGACAGGGTTGAATATAGCTCTCACATTTGGAGTTCGGTCCGCAATATGACTTATACTCGTATCTACTCGACAGTATCTATAAACGAGCAATCCGATGAACAGAAGATTCAACACTAACAGCCAACTTTCGATCATTGACACATCGTAGGAAGACGGGTTAAATAACTCCTATACTAGAGGTGCTACCACGGCAGATGTTCCGTCGAACTTAATGGGGCAATCCGTAAAAATACGACATATGGACGTCCCACAAGATAGGCGGCTAAAACCCGTAGGTTAGATCCCTTGACTATGCCAATTTATTAGCAACAATATTTGCCAATAACTCTAGTCTAAAGTTATTCTCACACACGTAGTCTAAAGGAACTTAACGTTAATAAAACCATGGTTCCCAACAGGAATAGTAATACTTAAAAAAAGTATTTCTGAAGAGCAAAGCTACATTTATTCAATCAGGACTAAAAAAGAAAGAGGCCACCAATCCTCCGAACTAAAGGGCTACTGACTTCTATGTTCTCCAAGTGATCTATTTGAACTGCTGATCAACTCCGCCCTATCAAATTACCTTAAAAGGTGCAAATTTATTAACCATCACCAACGTGATTTTCAATCAGACGGTAAGCATACGACATTATGTAGCTTGCAAAACGCCGAAAGTGTAGCCTTTATAATCTTGACGAAGCCCAAATCGTTGTTTAGATAGAGTATGACATTTTGGACAAACTCCAAACAAATTGGCATAGATAATCTCTTGCTTCAAAACGTCTAAAATGTTGACATTGCGATTCCATTTGACAAAGGAACAGTTCCAGACCCAAAGAGGATAGTATACCTCAGTTTGAGGACCAATATTGCCAACCAACTACCGAAGAGCTTGGCTGAAGCTTGTCTATAAGCCAGCATATTGAACTGTCAATTGGTGACGAAACCAGAGCGGGTTAATGAGCTGCAGATAAATCGGAAGGAAGACGTTTAGACAGAGTTTTCCCTAGCACTCATCAAATGGTCAGATTTTAAAAAGTGTCTGCTTTAGTCCAGAGAGAGAATTGTTTAAAAGCTCACATAGGTTCCATGTGAGCTTTTAAAGTATCAATGGATGTTAAGAGTCCATTATGCGAGTTATATTGAATATTTCATGGACTTTGCGGTTGAAAATAATTTAATTTAATTTAATATATGGTAGTGCCTAACCGCATACCGCTAATTTTTTGTGGTCTATCTAGGGGATGTTACTATTTAAAGAATCGAGGTTTATGCAAGAATGCTTGAAAACTTGTCATAAGTGCTAAAAAGGCCAAATAAACTTCAAAAACTCCAATAGTACCAGTTTAGGAGATAATGCCGAGTGGTAATCTGTAGACATCGAGGGGTTCCAGAAACATATGTACAGATGATCATGGACATGTACGAAGGAGCAAAGATAAGAGTAAGATGCCCCGATGGAGTAACCAAAGAGTTCCCAATCAAAGTCGGGATACACCAGGGAAGCGTCTTAAGTCCTTTGTTATTTATTGCAGTCCTTGACTATCTGCTTGAAGATAATGTGACGGAACCCAAAGTACATCAGTTACTCTTTGCTGACGATGGAGCCATCATAAGTGAAGATCCTACATCCCTGCAACGAGCAGGGTGGACGTATGGGTGGACGTTTTGGAGGGAAATGGGTACCGCATTAGTCGAAAAAAAAAGACCGAGTTCTTGTCCTGCCCGTTCTTTGAACCACTCAGGCCTATTCCAGACATTTATTTGAATGGATCAGTGCTTCCCAAGTGCGAAAAGTTCAAATATCTGTGATCTATGATCAATATCAAGGCAACCTGTGATGACAACATCAATCATCGTGTAAGCGTAGGGTGAATGAAGTGACCGAAAAATGACCCCTAAGCTAAAATGAAGGCTCTATACTGCAGTTGCGCTTCCAGCACTCACATACGGTTCACAATGTTGGACAATGTACCCAGTGTATGAGGGTTAATTAACGGCAGGTGAGATGAAGAAACCTCGCATGACAGCAGGAGTAACAAAGCTTGATCGAAGAAGAAGTTCGAGGATCCTTGGAAGCCTTCACGTCAAAGAAACCATCTCACGAAAATAGAGCGTGACCCGCTCAGCTTGTATTGCTATGTTCAAGATTATTTGAATCCCATGAAAAAGGCAATATCAATGAACGTCCCAAAGATATCGCGAAAGAAAGACAGGCATATAAACTCGTAGATCACACAAATACAGCAACGCCAGCATTTGGTTTGCCTAATTAAAATATCCAAGGATATCTTCATCCGTTTTCAATAAAGTCCATGACTCAGCGCCGTAAAGCAGGACTGGGATGATCAGGGTCTTACACAAAGTGTCCTTAGTTGTTAAGAGATATAGGGCTTTACTGTTGAATTGCCTTATCAGTCCAAGAAAACAGCGATTTTTTTTACATCAAAGGTCTCGGTGAGGTCATTACCGACCTTGATGGAGCAGCGAGCGTTCTCCACCATCCTCCTGCATAGACGGACAAGTTTGGCAGGGATGTCAAAACTAGACATGGCTCTATATAGCTCTTTTCTATAGACGCTGTCATAGGCGGCCTTGAAATCGATAAAGAGATGATAAGTATCGATTTGGACTTCTTGGGTTTTCTTCAGGATCTGCCGAAGTGTGAAGATTGGATCGATGGTGGACTTTCCTGGCCTAAAACCGCACTGGTAGGGGCCAATCAAGCTGTTGATAAAAGGTTTCAGGCTTTCAGACAATATCGCAGAAACGATCTTGTATGCAATGTTGAGGAGACTGGTGCCTCTATAATTGGCGCATTTGAGGGGGTCTACTTTCTTGTGGATCGGGCAATCTATGCTGAGATTCCATTCAGCAGGTATACACTCGCCTAACCAAATCTTAGAGATGAGTTGGGGTATATAAATACAAATATTTGGCGCAACAGCTCTTTAAAGTGCCAGGGCCTAGTTTCTCGCAACCACTCATGTTGTGTGCGTTAAATTTTTCATACGAATGGAAGGGACCTACAGCTTAATGACGAATCCGAACGTCGATTTGAGAAGCTTTTTCGTGACAACAATACTCTCGGATGTTTGTCAGACGCTCGCGAGAGGTGGGACCGTGAAAAAAATGTTTGGTGAGTTGGGGTATGCTCTCTACCAATTCATCACCAGCTATCTTGAAAAGTTCGGCCGGTAGCCTTGTTGGTATCCAGCAGCCTAGTTGAATTACAGCTTGGATATTGATATTCTCACTTCGCTTTGGTCAGGTGGACGGAAATTTTAGCTATCATCATCTATGTTGAATGGTTCATTCTCAACTCAATTGTGCTGCAAAATACTCTTTAATATTATGCATAGACATAGACATCGGCTTTCCTATCTTTCTCTGCGACATTAATTTATTAATACTTTAAAATATTACAATAAACAAGTCAGTTTTAGACACACTCGTATGCGTAGATAAAAGTATCTGTAGAGATACACAACATGAAGCCTAAATTGTATAATCTATCGCCAAGAAGGTATGTATACGAAAATAAATAAACGTAGTGATTGATTTCATTCAACGATTATAATTTCATGCAAGTTAAATACATAAAATGACATCATCTCACCCCAACCCACAGCAAACGACAGATTACTCTTGTGCACGGCAGAACGGAAACTTATTTAAAAATTGCGAAAATGCTTAATGAGGGATTTCATTCAATTTAATTAAATCGCTCTCAAACGCGGACATTGAATTTAGCTTGCATGCATCCACCCATTTAAACAGGGGTTGTTGGTTGCTAGAGTGGAAATAAGAGAAAAAACATAAATGTTGGTCTTGTCCACTAATGCATTCACTTGACTATAGAAACAAAACAACATAATTGAAACTGCTTTGCAGCGGAAAAAATTAATCAGCTTATGAAAACATTTTCTAAGTGGTTTCTTTGGTAGCTAATATACGTATTCAAAACCAAATCAAAATTTACATTTTTTTTTCTATTTGATAGTTTTAGATACATAAAGCATCTGTGACTTTTAAGTACTTGGATGTAAGTTCCTGAGGTTAATGAATGAACTTATACTTTCTCGCAGAATTTTTCACAAAAAAGTTACAATTCACCTAAAATGGAGTAGGTGTGTCGTTGTCAAATAAAAACAAGATACCTAAACGTAGTTTCGTCAACTATAGCCGTGTTTTTTTTAAACCTAGCCACCCAGTAGTTGCTAGTAAAGTAACATTTTATACATAAAACAAATACAACCACCGGCTGGCTACTACTCTTGATTTTATCCCCAGCAAAAAGTTACTGGCTGGAAATTTCGTGATGCCTAATTTCAGGCGGCGCAAAAACGAATGTTTTCTAGTTATTTTTTGTTGCTGTCACTGCGAGGTTGCTTGGTTCCTAGAGATATGTTCCTATAAAATCGACTGGCTTTGGCTGGCTGGCAAATCGTTTAAATGAACGACTGGCTGGCTAGGTTTCAAAAAAACACGGCATATATCAGATATTACATGATATTAAGTTCTTTAAAAAAACCGCCTCAAGAAGTGAACGTGGGCATGCATGAAAAAATTGTAGAGAAAGTCAGTCTCTACATATTTTCTTAATTCAGTAATACCTCGATAATGTGAACTCATAAATCTACACATCACCATTTCTATAATGTGAACTTTTCCTCAATAGTTCGCATTCCATGTCATACCAACTGATACTTATAGGTGGAAGAACCTCTTTCGTCTTATATGGGCATTATTAGTTAAATTAGTTCACATTATAGAGGTACTACTGCTGATGTCACACACCATGATGATCGTTGAGCGGGTATTAGGTGGCCGACTGCGAAAAATAATACGGCTATCTGATGATCAGTGCGGGTTTGTCTCGGGTAAATCAACCACAGATGCAATCCAAAGTATAAGGATCATAATGGAAAAACATCGTGATTCCTTAAGGGATTTGCATATTGTATTGGTTGACTTTGAAAAGGCATTCGACAGACAACCACGAGATCTGATATGGGTGGCGCTAAGACATCGAGGGGTTCCAGAAATTTATGTACAGATGATCATAGACATGTAAGAAGGAGCAAAGAGTAAGATGCCCCGCTGGAGTAACCGAAGAGTTCCGAATCAAAGTCGGGGTGCACCAGGGAAGCGTTTTAAGTCCTTTGCTCTTTATTACAGTCCTTGATTATCTGCTTGAAGGTAAAGTGATGGATCCCAAGGTACATCAGTTATTCTTTGCTGACGATGGAGCCATCATAAGTGAGGATCCTACATCCCTGCAACGAGCACTTGATGTGTGGGTGGACGTTTTGGAGGAAAATGGGTATCGCATTAGTTCAAAAAAGACAGAGTACTTGTTCTGCCCGTTCTCTGATCCACTCAGGCCTATTCCAGACATTTATTTGAATGGAACAGTGCTTCCCAAGTGCGAAAAGTTCAAATATCTGGGATCTATGATCAATAGCAAAGCAAATTGTGATGACGACATCAATCTTCGTGTAAGCGTAGGGTGGATGAAGTGGCGGGAAAATTCCGCTATCTTCTGTGACAGAAAAATGTACCCTAAGTTGAAAGGAAGGCTCTACACCGCAGTTGTGCGTCCAGCACTCACATACGGTTCACAATGTTGGACGATGTACAAAACGTATGAGAGTAAATTAACGGCAGCTGAGATGAAGATGCTTCGCATGACAGCAGGAGTGACAAAGCTTGATCGAATAAGAAGTTCGAAGATCCGTGGAAGCTTTCACATCAAGGAAACCATCGTACAAAAAATAGAGCGCGACCAGCTCAGTTGGTATTGCCACGTTCAAAGAAGAGATCATTTGAACCCCGTTAAAAAGGCAATATCAATGCACGTTCCAAAGACATCGCGATGTAGGAAAGGTAGGCCTATAAACGCCTGGATCACACAAATGCGACGACATCGGCATTTCATTGGCCTCAGTAATCGAGTGATCCAAAATCGGCGGGCCTGCCGATATTTTCTGAGGTCAAATAGGCGAACCCCACAGGCGGATCAGTAGAAATGCGGTGAAGTGGGAGGGTTGTGATCCCTTGTTTTCGGATCATAGCCTCGCTGATAAAAGGAAGAAGAAGAAGATAGAGGTAGTACTGTATGTACGATTTCACGATTTCCAGTAAAAATATTGGAAAAAATAGGAAAATTTCCAAAAACAGAAAAGGAAAAAAATCCACAAAGTGGGCGTGGCTCTAAATAATATATGAATCATTTTAGAATCATATTTTGTCAATACCCCTTTTTATGAAATCTAATAAAATCAGATGGTGTACTGGTAACGTCATCAATTGCCACACTTATGTTTCGTGGTTTAAATCCCGATGTCAGCAAGCATTATTTTCTCATCCCGATCAATTGCGAAAACTTGTGTGAACATTACTGCGAAGGTATAACACTGGCAGAGGGTTGGTCATATGGCTGGATAAAATTTTCGCCCTATTGGGTGATTGATATGCATATGACATTATGTAGTCGGGTAAAAAATACTGTGAATCAGAAGGAAAAACAGAAATAACAAAAAATTTCCCCAGTTATCTGGGGGCCATCCCCCGGAGTTTTTCTGAAAAATAACATCTGAGTTTCAAAACCACTACACCAATCTTTCTCTTTCTCTCTTTCTTTCTATCCTACCCAACGCTCCACACTGGGACAGAATGACCCTGTTCCGGCACTCCACACCAGAATCACACATTAAAAATAGTATATTGAACAAGCAAACGAGTGGTATAAATAAAAACACAACTTTTAAGAGGAAAATTAGTAAAAAAAAAAAAAAAAAAAAAACGACTGTCTTTATTGGTACGCTTCCCTTGCATGGCCCCTGCGCAAGGATGACACGCAAAATCGTGAAGCGTTCCACATTTTTTTGGTGGGAAAAATCGCATCATCACCTCCACGCGGTGCCCGCTGGATAGCTATCTGATAGTGAACTAACGATGAGCGTATGCTGAGTCTGACGATATATGTGCAGCTGAACACTCAGACCTGCGTAAGCACATCTGGGTGAACTTCAGCGCGCATATGTCTAACCAGACGAAGCATCTCTTGTTGACCTGATCGGCTGAAATATGCGTCTCAGAAGTCTAGCAAGAGGTCCTCAGAAGGAGGACGTGCGGCGGACGAATTCTCTCGATGGAATCAACGGTGACGTCTACAGACCAGCGGATACCTTACTGGAGCTACTTCAACATATTTGGAGCTGAGGTCTGTAAGGATTTTCAATACTACGTCAAGGTATTGAAAAAGGTATTGGCGGATGAACCTTTAATGGGCCAACGGCAGCGCTCATATCCCCGAAGTGGGTTACTGACATCGGTGTATCCGGCCTCTTGTCCTAGGGGTACAAAAAAAAGGATCTGGCCCTCCAGGTTGGGGGTTGTGCCGTCGGGTTAACTTCCCTACCACGTAAAAAACCTTTGGTTACGAAGCAACCAACAGCCTCGGATACGGATGATCTTACTGTTGACGACCCATGCAAACGTAAAAAGGACAACGATCTTCGTGTCTGCACATGGAATGTTAGGTCCCTCTACAAACCACGCGCAGCCGAATAACTTGCGGAGGCCCTAGAGTGTCTCAAAGCAGACATTACCGCCATCCAAGAAGTGCGATGGGATGGGCCGGGCAAAAGGAGTATGAAAAACTGCGACATCTACTACGGCGATTGCTACAGACAAAAAGGACAGCGTCTATTCGGGTGCGGATTTGTCATTGGAGACAGACTTAGGCAAGAAGTCTTGAGTTTCCGGCATGTGAACGAGCGCCTCATGACTATCCGTATCAAGGCTAAATTTGCCAACATTAGCCTAATATGCGTTCACGCCCCTCACGAGGAGAAGGACGACGCGACAAAGGATGACTTCTACCAGCTCTTGGACAAGACGTATGAGCAATGCCCGAGCCACGACGTTAAAATTATCCTAGGCGACTTTAACGCAAAGCTAGGAAGAGAGGAAGTCTTTAGTAGCGTGGTCGGAACGCACAGCCTGCACGACAACACTTCCGGCAACGGACTCAGGCTAATCGACTTTGCGGCGGGGCGAAACTTTGTTGTAGCTAGTACGCGGTTCCCACGTCTCGATATTCACAAAGGAACATGGCTCTCCTTTGATCGAAAAATCGTCAACCAAATCGATCACATTGCGATGGATCACTACCTAGTTGTAGCCAAGGTACGGATGCGGATATCCACAACGGAGCGAAATCAACGAAATGCTGTGAGGAAATTTGACGTCGAAAAGCTACAATCGCAAGAGACCGCCAGAACCTTTGCCGATCGTGTTTCTTCTAATCTCAATCTAAGTCCTATGCCGCCAGCAGCAAATGCGGAAGACCAGTGGCAGCGTTGCCAAAAAGCCATCAGAGATGCCGCCTCTGATGTACTGGGTTTCTCTCGCCCACCACAACGAAACCCCTGGTTTGATGAGGAATGCCGGCAAGCACATGCAGCAAAACAAGAGGCGTACAAAGCGGCGCTGCATAGAAGGACTAGAGCTGCTTACGAGCTCTACGTGCGCAGGAGAAAAGAGGAACATCGACTTCTCAGAAAGAAGAAAAATGAGCATTAGAAGCGCTCGATCGAGGAGATTGAGAGACTTTATTGCAGGAATAATGTTCGAAAATATTACCAAAGGGTAAAAAGAACATGCCAGGGTTTCAAAGCCAGAACAGAAGCCTGCAGGGACGAAAATGGCAACATAGTAGTAGAATCGCAGTCGGTGCTGAGGATATGGAAGGAACACTTCTGCAGACTGTTAAACGGCGATGATGATCAATATTCCGCTGTCAGGCAGAATGAGCCATTCAACAGTGACGATGGCAGTCAAAATTCCCGTCAACCCGATCATAATGAAGTGAGGATAGCGATATCTAAACTCAAATCCAACAAAGCTGCTCTGAACTTTTCAAGGCAGGAGGAGATGAGTTGGTAAGGAGCATGCACCAGCTCATCTGTAAAATCTGGTCGGACGAAAGTATGTCCGATGAATGGAACCTCAGCATCGTTTGCCCGATCCTGAAGAAAGGAGACCCTCTGAACTGCGCCAACTACAGAGGTATAAGTCTCCTAAATATCGCATATAAGATCCTGTCTGCCGTACTATGTGAACGCCTAAAACCGATCGTCAGCAACCTGATAGGTCCTTATCAGTGCGGTTTCAGGCCTGGAAAGTCCACCATTGACCAAATATTCACACTACGGCAGATCTTGGAAAAAACCCATGAATATAAAATCGATACGCACCACCTTTTCATCGATTTCAAAGTTGCCTATGATAGCGTGTACAGAGCCATGTCTAGTCTTGGCATCCCTGCCAAGCTCGTCCGTTTGCGCAGAATGACGATGGAGAACTCTCGCTGCTCCATCAAAGTCCGTAAGAACATCACCGAACCGTTCGATGTCAGGAAAGGTCTTAGACAAGGCGACGCGCTATCATGCGATCTCTTTAACATAGTGCTTGAGAGAATTGTACGAAACTCACAAGCCAACCCCGGAGGTACAATCTTCTTCAAGTCTGTACAACTACTCGCTTATGCCGATGACATTGACATAATCGGAAGAACTCAGCGGGCCGTCAATGGGGCATTTACGAGTATTGAGATCGAGGCAGCAAAGATGGGTCTAACGGTCAATGAAAGCAAAACAAAATATATGCTGTCTACAAAAAAGGACACCCAACATCGGCGTCTTGGGCAGAACGCCACTATAGACAGATACAATTTTGAGGTAGTAAAGGATTTTGTCTACCTAGGCTCTATGGTCAGCTCCGCAAATGACATGAGTGGAGAGATCACACGGAGAATTACTCTTGCCAATCGTTGTTTCTATTGGCTAAAACGGCAATTGAGTAGCAAAGCCCTATCTCGAACTACTAAGGTAACTCTAGTAACATTAATCATCCCAGTACTGCTGTATGGCGCAGAGGCATGGGCTTTGAAAAAACCGGATGAGGATGCCCTTGGTTATTTCGAGAGAAAAGTTCTTCGAGCGATCTTTGGTCCCGTCTGCATAGACGGTGAGTGGAGGAAAAGGTACAATGCTGAACTATACGGCCTGTACAAGGACATCGACTTAGCCAGAAGAGTTCACATACAGCGACTAAGATGGCTGGGTCATTTAGAGCGGATGGAGCCCAACCTTCCCGCTAAGAAAGTCTTCGAATCCACCCCGGACGGACGGCGCAGTAGAGGACGACCTCGCGGTAGGTGGCGCAAACAAGTGGAGGGGGACCTCAACCAACTTGGCGTGCGCAACTGGAGGCGGCTGGCTCGTAACCGTGCTGGCTGGAGGGGTTTGTTGGTTGAGGCCCAGGTCCACCCCGGACTGTAGCGCCATCTAAGTAAGTAAGTAAGCAGTTTAGAAGTGTTTTTTTGGTTGCATCCAAAAGTAATACGGTTATAAAAAAATTTAGTTTTCGGTATGGATCTCTCAAGTTCTGGTATGATATGTGTAAAGCTATTTACGAGTTTTTTTTTTTGTGAGAGAGTGGTACTATTTTTATAAAACGGTAATAATCATCAAAACCATTTTTAATGCCTATTTTTTGCTTTTGCGTCCACATATTGGTCGGTAAAGTTGTGTTCCAAAGCCGCCCAAAGCTTAAAACTATTTTTTGTTGGTAGCTCGTTTTATCGTTTTTGAAGAACTGTAAAAAAAATGTTGCGAATATTTGCGAATTCGTTTGCAATTTTGTTTTGAAAATTGGGCTTTCTGTGAATTTTAGTGGTAAACTTTTAAAAGATATGTTTAATCTTTAGGAACAGGTTCAAATGTGATGTTTATGACCCGAAGGGAGCTTGTTAATATTATGGGGTCAGCAGAAAGCAATAATTTAGAAAAAACATCTTGATTTTCTAGCAGAGGAGTTAAAAAAAACGAACTCGAAACTACGACAATAAAGGCCCGAATAAAACATTATCGTATTTCAAGTCACAGTATAATTTCGGTGGGAAAAGATATCTGTTTCTCTTGACTGTCGTCCTGAACAAAAGTATTTCTTTTGATGAAAGTACTAAAGGAACAAATAAAATGAAAACTGCAGAATTGAGAGAGTCCACATCAGTTTCCATGTTGAGTTATGATACTCAGATGAGCTTGAGAGCAGTAGGACAAGTAAATGCCTCTGGAGTCTTAAAAGAGATAACGACAACAACTCGTGATCGCACAAAAAATTATAGAGTCTTATAAGAACTCACTTAATCAAAAAGTCTAAAAATGTCAGGTCAAGAAGCACTAGGGGTTGCAGTTGATGCACAGAAAAATTCCCAGAAATCAAGCAGGGAAAATACTAATATAGATATTTTCAACTCGTTTTTGTTAAGTTCTGATCCCATATTAACTAGCATGAGGAAGCTGTCTGAAAAAAAGAACAACTCCTACCCGTTAAAGCATTGGGTTTGCTTAAAGCTCCTCCTGTTCAATAAATTAGTAATTCTGAGGAAGATAGCACAAGTGAAGACAGTACTAGTGAAGACTTTGTTTTAAATTAAATCAAAATCGATTGGGTATCATGTTATTTTTTTCTAATAATTTTCATAATTAAACAATTCTGCTGTTCTGTTTTTATTGAACAAAAAAATTAAGTTTAGTTTTATTACAGAGGACATTCGAACAAAAGGTAAACTTGTTTGTAGGTGCTTGTGGGCGTGTTTTATAGTCATACATTTTAAGAAATTCTTTACGCTGATGAAAATGGTAGGTACGAGGGGTGATTGATAAGTACCCGTGTTTGAAGACACATAACGGCACTGATGTAAAATCTATAACGACTGTCAAAATTCCAGATAAATTCATTGATTAATTTTGTTGTAGTAGCTGTTGGAAGTGAGCAAGTAAGAGCAAGCAAAGAAAAAAAGTTCTGTTCCATCACGACAATGCACCGGTTCACTCGTGTCACTTCGCGGCGGTAAAATCGATGGAATTAGGCTACGAATTATTGCCGCATCCACCGTATTCTCCAGATTTGGCCCCATGTGATTCCTATTTGTTTCCAAATATGAAAAAATGGCTTGGCGGAAAGAGATTCACAACAAACGAGGAGGTCATTGCCGAAACTGAGGCATATTTTGCAGGGTTCGACAAAACCTATTTTTCGGAGGGCTTAAAAAAGTTGGAATATCGTTGGGCTAAGTGTGTCGATGTAAAAAGAGACTATGTCGAAAAAAAAAATAAAATTGTTTAAAAAAAAATGTTTTTTCTTGCCTAACACAGGTACTTATCAATCACTCTACGTATATTAATGCTTTAATTTTTTTAAGTTTAAAAAAGTGGGCGTTTTGGTGGGCGTGGTAATTTTTGGACTTAAAAATATCAGTAGCTTAGTTGTAACAGCATTTGCTGACATTTTCAGGCTCGTAGCTATGTTGGATAGTTTATTGCCACCAATTGGGATATTCTGCCCCAGTGTGCGCCCGCACTGTGTGTACTCATGTAAAGTGTATTCAAACCCCTTGAGTGCGCGTAAATTATATAAAAAAAAAAAGGTTTCAACATTGGACCCATCATAAGATGGTTATGAGATGAGATACATAAAAACTCTCGTACGTACTATTAGGCAAAAACTATTGCACGACTTGGTCGAGCGTACTTTCAGCTTTACGAGTAACGCGAACAACATCGTTATATTGATTTTTTTTTTATTTTGTTAAATAGCAGTCTTTTTCTATGAAAAAATAAAAAAAATGAAATTGCATGAAAAAATATTTCACAAATTTCCAAAACTTAGCACGAAATATTTTTGCATGTCGCGTCTCGCTTAGAAATTAATTTTTAAAACCGGCCATCGGTGGATAGCTGCAATTGAGGGTTTCAGAACATCAATCACACTAGAGCTAGGCAATAGCGTAATGAAAACGTCGACAGCGAAAGGAATGCCGCAGTGAAGTGTTGCTGGGAAGGGCTAGAATAAGATCTATCGGTTATGCTAACAATATGGCTTGTGGGAGATTTTTCTTAACCATTAACAAAGTCCGAGATACTGAATGATCTAAGCAAATAGGCTTGCTGTGACCTAAATACAACTCATACTGACTCACAGTAGGGAACGAAGTCTTTTTTTATAAAACAGCGTAAAATATTTAGGCTAAGGTAAGGTAGATGTAGAAGTCCTCTCTTCACTCTCCCACCAGTCAGAACGTCTGACAATCATCGGATAATCCACATAGCAATCATGAAAAGCTTTTCAATTACCGTCATTCGAATACGAAATATCATATTTATTTATTGAGGCAGTTATGGAGGATATAAGAATCCTATCTAAGCATAACGGGTGCTCTTAAGTGAACACCTGCTACCTACCTAGATACTGTTCTTAAGTTGAATCTTCTACAACAATTTACATACAGACTACCTGATAGAATACGACCTGTAAGTAAACTTCAACTGAATATACTACTCGTAGATTCAAATTTACACTAAACCAAGTTGTCTAAAGTCCAGGCATTCAAATACAGAAGCCGAATAAAAAATTAAACATGGAGGTCGAGCGGATGTCTTTTCAGAGAAACTCGGTATCTCTAAATTCATACGCCTTCCGGATTCAAGCAGCGTCTTCCCAACAGAATAGCTAGCTTTTCTATAGCTAGCTATTTTATAGCAAGAAACTGCCAAGCACGCCAGCACTATGACCGAATTCTATCCATCTGTTTTCATTGTAATTGTATGGAACTTTCCATGCAGCCATTTAGTCAGGTACTCGTAACAAACGAACAACGTCTCATTTTTTATATAGTAAGTGGGATAGGGAAGGGAATAAGTTTATTTCTTTAAATGCGAGGGTTGGTTTTTAGGTAGATCGTTTGAAGTAGAACAGGGAAATCAATTGTACCGGCTACACGATGAGTATGTCAGCAGCTTGGCAGCTTTTTTCTAGAGTTTAAAAGCTAATTAGTTTTAGCCTATCTTCGTATGGATGGAATTTACATCTGCCAAACGAATGAACCTATGTACCTGCAGTTGTTTGTCAAGTCTCCCTTCAATTCTCAAATATTATTTATTTATTTGCTTTAATATGAACTTACGCCTAAAAGTAAGTGGGCAGTGGGTTACGCAAAAAATGGGTGGCAATGGTGTAGTGGTAACGTCGTCAACTGCCACGCTAATGGTTCATGGTTCAAATCCTGTTGTCAGCAAGAATTTATTTATTTCTCATGGAATATATAAAGTTAGTCCGATCATTTGTGAAAGCTTGTGTGAACACTTCTGCGATGGCATAAAACTGGCAGTAGCGTGGTCATGTGGCTGGAAAAATGATTCGCTCTGTTGATAGTTATTTGCCCTTGACATCGATTATAGGGAAAAAAGTACTGTGATTCAGGAGCAAAGACCAAAAATAACAAAAATCTCCCCAGTTATCTGGACGCCACCCCCGGAGAATCTCTGAAGCATAAACAACTGAGCTTCAGAACCACTACACCAAAATCTTTCTCTCTCTCTCTATCCTTTCCAACGCCCGCACTGTGTGTGAACATGTTAAAGGTATTCCTAACCCTTTGAGTACGCGCAAATTATAAAAATAAAAATAAAAAAATTAGCGTGCTATTGCACGAAATGATGAGAAAAAAGAATAATAATTTTATGTGATGCTGTTTTTAAATTCCAGGTGCCATCAGGTTTCATTGCATACTTCATGGGTGGCGTCCGAATTGGCCCAGGAGGTGACTTTTTTTTCCATTTGTTTTTGATTCACAGTAATTATGAGTATAAGATTATTCTAGGTGATGCGTAGCAACATCATTTAATTTGATTGCTGCGAAATTTGAATGGTTGTGGTTGGTCTAGAACCAACACCCATTTTTAACTTACGATATCCCGACGTGCTCACTAAAACGTTCAATGTTCCTTGTTTCGCCCTACTTGCGGTTGCCTGCTGCAGTGCATCTAGAGGCATAAAAGACCTCGCTTTTGAAAGTTATGTGCATTAATTCAGTCAGTTCAGTTCTATAATTAGGAACTCAGAATTGGTATATTTAACCACCTTGAGATACTAAAATTCCTTGCAGCTATTTTTGGAAATAATCAACATTTTTAAAAATCAATCTAAAAAGGTTATTTTTATTTAAAGTTCAAGAAAAAAAAAATATGTGGCCATAGATTTAGAATTCCTTTAAAAGGATTTGCTACAAACATTTAGGTTTTTTTTTCGTCTATCCTTAGAAGGTCATCATCGCCCACGGGATTCCCATAATTATCCGCTTACCACGAACCAAATCAACTGCACCACTGGTTAATAAAAGAAAATTGATGCGCTACCACCCAAGGAGACAGAAAAACGAATGCTTCGTATGCAAAAGCACTAATCAATTGTTTTTTCTTTAAATCAAAGGTGGTTATCAATCTATGTATTAAAAATAAGGTAATTTGTTTAGTAGAAAAAGAGACCATCACAATGAGGGACATTTTTAATTCTGTTCTTATCAATATTATGAACTTACTTTTGAATCTCGGCTGCTTCCCGCATGTTGCCACATTGCCAATCAATGACGATTTGAACAATTGGATATTGTATTTTAGGTTTATTTTGGAATTTTGGGTTTAAAAGCAACCCCGTACCGGGTGTAAGCTTAGTGTCTTGGGTGGCGAATTTTCAATGCAATTGCATGTACAATTCTGCCTAATTGTTTTCCTATACAGTCATCCCCCATTAATCGACGATAATAGCTTCCATCAAACGCACCGTCGATTAACGAATTGCCGATTATTGAACCTATAGTGATGGAACAAAATTTAAAAAAAAATATTTATGATCATTCCTTCTTACGTTTCTCATCATATGTACATATTACAAAACATTTAGACAAATTTTAATCTATCAATATTATTAGTAGAATCAATTTAGTGAATACATGTATCGGCTATGAACGATGAGAAATTCTGTGAATTTTGTTAGTATATAAGCATACATACATACATATAGACATACGAGTATATGCGCGAGGCACGATTAATTTAAATCAGTACGACGATTAGCAGAGGATGACTAACACAAATGACACAGAAAAGAATAATGACTGCTTAGTTAGTGGCGAAATTAAGTGTGAAATTACGATTTTTATGAGAATCTTCTTTTTTTCGAATACATACATACAAATATGAAATGCTATGCGGGGGTTTGATGTGAATACACTCGTAAAACATGTTTCCCTTTGTACTGCAATAATTAGGCAGAAAAAAACTTTCAAAAAAGGTCAATCGCTGTGTCTGAAGGTTGCCCGCAGTTAGCAAATCTATACTATGAATCGATGGTGTACCTGATACATCTAAGGAACATTTTTGATGCAGCTCAGTAAAAAAGATCAAAATGTTCGTCATGATGTATATCTTGCTATACACAGATGCAGCGTTGCAGCTGGGCCACTTTTTTTGCTAGCCGTATACCAGGACACTACTGCTCTCTAATTTTTCGAAATCAGACCCTTTCTGTCGTGCTGGGACTCTTTGGGACACTTTTTGTTAAATTGTAGGTAAATAGGAAGAACGTCTCGTTTTCCGTTCTACATTTCACTTCTCTTTTGAATGCAGAACGCAGCCCTTTAGTATTACATGAAAGGCACTATGAACGCAGTACCTTTTTGTACCCTATCCCATAATTTATGACAGAGAAAATATGAAGGTAGTTCTATCGGCCTTTCTGGAGCCAGAGTTTACTCTAGACATTCTGGGATTAAACAATCTGCAACCCTGGGCAGAATACATACTGGCTTTCTGACAGAGATCTTTACGATCGCTACTGCAGCACATATCGCTCATTTACTTGAAAACTGTAACTCAAAAAAAGCGATTTTGCAGAAAATGCGTTTAAAGTTTTCAATTGACTACCACCACCTTGCAGGAAAAAAGAAGACATCTTTTAATTCTAACGCAGAGAGTATACAAGATATTAATATGAAATTTTTACACAATATGAAGCATGATAAAACGAACAATTCTGCTCTGGAAGCTATTGTTGGGCTAACACCCTTACCAATCTTCATTAGGAAGATGGCTGCTAGATATGCCATCAGGTTGCAGCTAGATCACGAGTATAAACCAGGTGAACTTGTGGGACATTTAAAGATACTCAACTCAATCCCTAAAAGAGACATGTTTTGCACTTTACCAGATATTATGGTCAGGCAACTGAAATGCTCCGCTACTAAAGACATACTCACTTTCATAAGGGAGGTAGTACGTCTGTTAGATTAACTCCAACCCTCCGATACAATAGATCTTTCAGGTCGCAGTGTCGTTGCCACGCGGGCATGGGATCAACTTCAAACTTCTTATTTAAGGTCTGCGTTATACCACAAGACGAAATAGGAAATTTCATTGTAACCTACGGTACTTCCTACTTTAATCAAATTTTATACTTGGAACGGC
Organism: Brachypalpus laphriformis; assembly: GCA_945910035.1. NCBI lineage: Eukaryota > Metazoa > Arthropoda > Insecta > Diptera > Syrphidae > Brachypalpus > Brachypalpus laphriformis. The sequence goes on along the minus strand of OX246753.1, from coordinate 108,554,411 downwards.
CTAGACATTTGCTACTAGATGGCTTTGTACTTCACTTATTAAACTGTTTTTTTTTTAATTTGTCTAGTCGCATAAATTTTTTTAAAAAATCAAAGCATTTTTTGAAAGTCCACAATATTCCACAGGATATTTAATAGGACTGAGTTAGAAAATAAGGGACGGTAAAGATACAGCTCGTTGCAGCCGAACTATAAATTTTAACGACAGTTAAGCCCATGAAATCTGCCAGATTCAATTTAAAAATCGATTTGATATGCCGATTATGATGATTAACGAGATGGCTGATCAATTCAAAATTAGCACCTTGTTCGGGTGCCAGGACAAATTGACGTTGCAGGTAACGGTATGGCTGAAGTTGCCATCTATCCTTTTTTCGGCTCCCAAAAACCTATCCCGCGAAAATTTTCTAAATCCTTTTTTTCATACAAGATTCCTAACGTACATAATATTTTGAATTTGATATGTGACGAACATTAGACTGTTAGACTGAACGATGACAGCAGGCGAATATTGTACTCGTTCACAGCGAACGAGTAAGGGCTGAATCATAATATAATAGTCGGAAGCAATCGGAAGCTAATGTTATAATTCTGCGTTAAGTTTCCTTCAGTACTGTCAATAGCAAAAGTAGCCCATAATAGGCGTATGTGTTCGGAAGCAATTGTGTGGTTCATAGCCATTCACAGCTGTGCAACTGTCAAATTTTCGTATAAAAGAGCGAATGGATTCGGTCTTTCGTAAGTGACCAAAAGTGAACGAAACTTAACGAATCGAAGCAAAAAGCTATTATGGTCGCTTAATACAAATCCTTTGTATTCGCACTGTTTCGGTAGTGGTCGTACGAAACCATTCTTCTATTAGTTCAGCCTTAAACCATACACATTACTACTATCATTCATGTCAGTTTTCATGTCAGTTTCAGTGAACTTTTTGGCATCAGTGTTTCGTTAATCTACAGAAAAAAGAATGTCTCTTTTTCAAAAAGAAGCCAGATTTACTCCTCCAAATTGCTAAAAAGGGGAAATATTCCACCAAAAGTGATGCCAATGCGAATGGGATTGACGTTGAACACGATCACAATGCAGTTGTAACAATGTTGGTTGATTAGTTGGTATACGTATAAGCGTATAAGCATTTTTGACGAATAAAATATGAATTTGCGGCAGACATTTTTTTATATTTGATATCCTTTTATTATCCTTTTTTTTCTTCATTTCGATATCCCGCGAAATTACCGAATTTAATGGATTTTTCCTTTTTTTTCGACCAAAAAAAGATGGTAAGTTTAGCGTATGGCTGATGAACACGCCAGGTATGGCACAACTTTATAGATTCTACCAGAGATGGGGAAAATCACAGCACGGCTCTCACCAAAAGCAAACTGTACTTAAAATTGAATGCGATTAAAATCACCAACCGCAGATGACCAATTGGAACTACGTGCAACATCACTAGACAGATCTGACCTGAAGCTGGATCACAAACGGTCCAACTGTTTAATTACACACAAAAGGTAGCTCATTATTATTCAGAAGAGAAATGCGAGGATCTGCATTACGAATAGAGAGCCTCTTGCGACAAAGAAAATTTTTAAGGTTCGGAAATTATTAGCAAGTGAAAGTCTGAACAATTCTTTCATATCATAGACGGTCAGTGAATGAGGAGATACAGCGGCGAACTGTGTGGGCTGTTCAGCAACATTTACCCAACGAGTAAATTCTATACATATACGTATGTACAACGACTACATGTCACCCGATGGACACCAGAGGGACGGCGCAGTAGAGGAAGACCTCGCTTCAGGTGGCGCCCACAAGTAAAAAAGTACCGCAACCAACTCGGCGTGCGAAATTGGAGGCAGTTAGCTAACGATTAAGCTGGCTGGAGAGGCTTATTAATTGAGGCCCAGATCCTGCCCTGCCCCTATTGTTCACTGACTAGTCTTTACATACGAGTATGTGTCAACCACTGAAGAAGCAAGTGCATGTGACCGACACAGTCGTGATGAAAAATGCGACCGTGGAAAACTTATTTGATTTTTTCTTGGACTTCAACCATTAACCTCCCAGTCAGTAATCCAACGCACTAATCATCAATCCCACACTGTATTCATGATTCATATAAGTTTCATTATTCCGTGATACCAAAATACGGAAAATGTTTCACACTCGCTGAAATACCCTAGTATTGAATCTTTAAAAATGCGGATCTGAGGCTGTGTGCCAATTAGTGTTAAACTATAGTCAGTGGCAAAATTTTGAGAAAATTCAGAGAAACGTTAACATCTAGCCACTGGCTAAAATAAACCACCAATTGACACACGACCTAACTATAGCAAATTAGCACCTTCCAAGTTTTTTTTTTATAATTCTCTGACGTTGTCGCAATCCCCCGTCATTGTTCTGAAAACAATGGCAATCCACCAGTTTTCTTCTTCCGGGAATACTCATTTCATGTACTTAATGATCACTCATTTGTTTTTATTTAATTCTGGTAAATAGTGCATGAATGAGCTATACTACAGTGCCACCTCGATACGATTAAAATACAGGCACTTTCCATTTTGGAGTTTTTCACATTAGTGGATACAATTACAAATCGTTCGACTGTAGTTGGCTTTCACATAAGTTAGGTTAGATGCGTATAGCTGGTCACAGGCACGTTTTACCAACGGCCATCCGTTGAGATGAAGCAAGGATAGTATCGTTACAAACGTCAAAACATACAACAAAGACGATTTCTTTGTTTCTCGATCGTTCCAGTAGGTTATAATTACGAATTAGGTGTTCATATAAATATTTATTTTATTTTTAATGGGGGAACATCAATGGATTCGAGAGCATATTGCTCATTCTAGAAGCTGTCAAGAAGTTTATTAGCTTCTCCGGGTGTATCACAGGAAGGCAAGTCAGTGCGACGAATTCGCTGCCAAGAGTGCGCATTCTCATTTGAATAAGAGCGGAGCATTCCGTGATTACATAGAGAGGTCTCGTCGCGCTCTAGGCATAGTCTACAGATAGATTTCAATACTATGATATATTGAATTTGTGGAGATGCTACTTTAGTAGCCAGTGTTCATTGATGTCACCGGTTATAATTCTACAATGATTTTTCAGATTCACTAGAAACTTAAATTTCTTGAGTGACAGGACAGGAAAGATGAACTTGGAGCATTTCCGGCATGGGGTGTCAGTCCAAATCGAGTTAGACGCCGAAAGGTTCAAGGCCAGTGAAGAAGAATGCTGCACCGGTCTTGGTGACTAAAGATTCAGTCATTTCATTACCTTGGTGACCTTCATGTGCGACTATCCAGTGTAAAATGACTAAGTTTCATTCAGCTATTTCTGAAAGCAGTTTGACTGTCTCCAGAACTAACTTTGATTTTACTGATGCTGAGCCAAGCGCCTTGAGGGCAGCTTGATTGTCAAAGAAGATAAATATGGTTTTGCCATGAATGTTAGATTGCGGGTTTAAGCCTGCGCACTGTTTAATGGTAAAAATTTCTGCAAGATTTTTGAAGTTGTTGAGTATTTACCAAGGATTACTGAGTTTTAAAGCATTCATTTCTTAATTAAGCGGAAAGCGTACCATCATACGGGGCGGAATGGCTATTTAAGAGGTGCCAACGACATTAAACTGCTCTAGGAAGCTTGCACAACATTTCATTAAGGTCATGCGAGGCTCAATCGTCAGCAAATTTCATTAAAAAAAAACTGAGGGAGAAAGACATCAGAAAAGACTAACCTGATCATAACAGAATCAGCTGTAACGACCCTTTCTTAACATCACAGGAGATAAAGCAACAATAAGCTGACGAACATGCTGTCAAAAGTTCTGCAGTCACTGTGCGTTGTCGCTTGATGGAGGTCCAATCAGATTGACAGAAAAAAATCTCATGTGCGTTATATTTTTCGCACGTATGGAAGGGACCTACAGTTTTGTGCCTTATCCGAAGGGCATTTTCGCTTTTTTTCAGAAGCTTTCTTTTGACAACAAATACTCTCAGATGTTTGTCAAATGTTCGAATGATGTAGTTTCGTACAACCATGACCATCACCGCAGGACAAATGTCTGCTAAGATTTAACTTCAGCCACAACTTCAACGTTACATTCCCAAATCGCAATAACTGAGAACAGAACATTTGTCAATAACTCTCATGTACGAGGGCAAGGTGAAAAGTTATCGGCCTGACAATGAAAGACTGCGATTTTCAGTTAAAAAATGATTTTATTTTTCTACATAATCTCCCTTGACTTTAACACACTTAGTCCAGCGTTTTTCCAACATCAGTATTCCTTCTCGGAAGTGAGAGTCTGGAAGGCTGTGAAAATATTCATCTACGGCCCTCTCAACTTCTGCATTGGATGCGAAGCGCTTCCCAGAAACAAATTTCTTCAAGTTTGGGAACAGAAGGAAGTCTGAGGGTACCAAATCAGGTGAATAGGGGCGATGGCCTAGCAAATCGGACACCAAATCCCGCAGTTTTCCCATCGCCAACGCACACTTATCCTGGGAAAGACGATTTTTTTCTTCTTCAAGCCAGGCTTCTTCTCGCGAATTTTGATATCCAACTGGTCAAGAAGCTTGAAGTAATATTCGCCTGTAATTGTTCTGCCTTTCTCAAGGTAATCAATTAACAGGATCCCTTTCGCATCCCAAAACACACTGGCCATGGACCTTTCCGGCAGATGCGATCGACTTCGCTTTCTTTGGCGCTGTACCACCGGCTTCCACCCACTGTTTCGACTGCTGTCTCGTTTCTGGCTTGTAGTAGTGGACCCATGTCTCATCCATGGTGACAAATCGCCGCACAAAATCGGTCGGATCCCTATTGAATCGGCCCAAAGATTGCCGCGAAAATCGTTAGCGCATTTGCTTTTGATCGGCATTCAGCAAATGCGGCACCCATCTTGCGCAGAGCTTTCGCATCCCTAAGTTTTTGTGCAAGATGTTTCGCACCCTCTCTTCCGATATACACACAGACCGTTGCGACCACGTTTAAATTCAGCTGCCCACTTTTTAACGGTTGACATGGAAGGAGCAGAGTCCCAGTCAACTTTTGTCAACTTTGGATGAACTTCCTTAGGGGTTAACCCATCCAAAACGAAGAATTTTATGACCGCACGATATTCAAGTATATCCATTTTAACGAAAAACACACAAGCCGTCTACTACAAAAACTTTTGTAAGCAAACTACTTCAGAGAAGAAGTTACTTGTCATACGAACTAATGAGAAATGCACCCAGGCAGGAAATATAATTTTTTGCTGATTGGAACGCTATCTCTGCATCAGGCCGAGAACTTTTCACCTTGCCCTCGTATGGCACACAGATGGATCCAAGACAGATAAAGGAGTTGGGGCTGGAGTATACAGCGCTACTACGAAGACCTCCATTCACTTATGCATCGAAAAAAGTAACCACGTATTCCAAGCCGATGTATTCGTTATAGAATTCTGCATCAGAGAAAATATAGGCATATCTATAACCAACAAGAACATTTATATTTTATCAGATAACAAGGCAGCTCTATTAGCAATGAAAGCTTGAGAAATAACAACCAAACTAATATGGGACTGTCTTCAACTACTCATATCACTAGCCAGCACAGAGGTCATCTCATTTGGGTGCAGCGGATATGAAGGAAATAACGAGGCTGACTTGCTAACCAGAATAGGAGCTGCATCAAACTTCATGATGCTAAAACCATTCTATGGATTACCAGTGAGTACGACAAAAAGCTGTATAAAAAATTGGCTAAAAGAAAAAGCGCATCATTACTCGATGGATACTGAAGGTAACAAACAGACAAGCCAAAATCTTTCTGCCAAATACTTCCCTCAAAAGAACGAAACAACTTCTTTAATTAACTAGGGGTCAGATTCGAATAGCCACAGGTTTCCTTACCGACCACTGTCGAGTGAAAAAACATCATGGCTATGGGAATAGCACAAGACAATATTTGCAGAATGTAAGCGTGTAAGGAAGGGTGTGTTATTTATGTAAGCACAACTGTAGCTAGGCTAACTGCCTAAAGGGGTCATTGAACTAGCCGCAATTTCTTATGAAGTGGATGATACTTCTTATGTAAACTGAACGTTATTATTGCATTATCTGCAGAAGACTGGTAGGGCTTTGACATCGCCTAGCGGAACACTACCATTGCCGAGATGGCTAAGGTGCTGTGTTCACTATTCTTCCATCGGTGATCGAGGTTCGAATCGCGTTTTGGCACATGCATTTTTTGATGATTTTTTTTTAATAATTTGTATTTCCCAATTAATAATTAATCAACAAATCAGCCGTACCAATCATCCTCACTGATGGAATATCAATGTAAAGAATGATTATTTTTTGGAGAATTGATCAAAGAAGAAAACATTTTTCGAGAGGCAGGGGACGAACCTGCGATAGTTACGGTTTTAGCCACCAACGCTCTACCACTGAGCTATCTCTGGATGTTTTCTTCTCTGGTCAATTCTTCAACATCCTATTTATGTCTTATGTACTCTCTGCTATAAGTTGTAGCTGAAAAATCAATTCTCCAAAAAATAATCATTCTTTACATTGATACTTCTTATGTTAATGTTGGCCCGGTCTCAGAGGTTGCAAAAGCTCTTTCGGCAATCTTTTTCTTGGGCATAACTGAACAAGTGCAAATGAGCAGTCTCTTTCGCACTGATGACGGTGGTGATGTGCGATCGTTTTAGTGAAGTCAACCCATTACAATGTTTCTGTTTCAGCTTACGCCCGACTGGTCTAAGTGTGTCTGCACTCTCGTGTGGACAGCCAACCTAACCTACGCCCGACATATTTAGAGGCATTCTCCCATCTGTGTTACATCGGCAAAATTCTAAGGGCAAGTTAGCCTTGGAAGTTCGCTCGCATGCAGCATAAGTGACAATTGAATTGTTTCACCATCTCCGTGCGAGAGCTCTCTCGAAAGGACTTCATATTCAGTTAGCACGATTCCAAGGACTTTATTGCCGCTTGGCTGTCCATGAAAATGTTATATTATTGAAAAACCATTATATTTTAACAATAAAAAATAAAAGAATAGTTAAATCAGGAATGTAAAAAAAAAAAAAACTTAAAGATACTTTTAACAAAAATATACAATATTAAACGAAAACATTTTCGATTCGCATTATCGGTGCTTCACATTGGTGATGTAGTATACTTCACAGGCAGTATATGAAATTGCTGACAAATTAGATAACATTTGTAAGTAACGATTATATCTACGAGTATGCAAACAAACGGCTAGTACAATTCAATTTTTCATCAAAGTGACGTGCATAATGGTTGTTAATTATTGCCTAGTGGAAATTCTTAAGAATTCCCATGACTTCGGAATAAACTTCGACAGTAAATAATTTAGTATATGTACGCATTGACTTATTGAGTCGCTTGCAATTTTTTTTTTTTGTTTTTTACATATAAAAGGAAATCCAAATCCCAAAGCGCTCAGACTCTCCAGTCCATTGTACTACCAGACAGGAACCTTTTTCGTAATTGTCTAGGAGGGGGGCTCCACCTGTTTATGGGGTTTAAATGTTGTTTCATAATGTGAGGCTTTTTTTATCAGTACTAGTATTATATTTGAGTTGGGGACAAGGCCATTCCAATCCTTAAAACTACCCTCATCCCATAATAGTGAATTTTTTTGTATCTTCTTTGACTCGGGGAAAAACTATGTTAACCATTACTTTAGCTTTTTTCAAGCGAATAATTTCCGGCCATGAAGAGCTAAAATATGTGCAAAAGTTGAATAAATCTAAATTCGAGAAGAATAAAACAGTACATTTGTGGCCCGCTTCGCGAGTTAAAAGGATTTCACACTACGGGATATTCTTCGACTCATATACCGCACGACCTTCGGCCTCACATGCAGGTGCTCAGGGCGCCACTACGCGCCGTGTAACTAAAAAAAAAAAAAACAAATCGAAGTCGCTTGAAAAAAGCTAAAGTAATTGTTGAAATATTGTAGTTTTCCCCCAAGTCAAAGAAGGTAAAAAAAATTCACTGAAATTTTGAGATTCTTAAAAGAAATTTTAAGAACAAACAGTGGAGCCCCATTTCCAGACAATTAATACTTTTTTTTTGTGGTTCACCCGTAGGACAAAATTCAATCTCAGTAATGTTATCAGAAAAAAAGTTTTATAGCATATTTACATTAGTCAATAAACAAACTGCTGCGAAACATAAATATTTGCCCGATTTGTTTGCATTAGCAAGTGAGCACATGTAACAAGTGAAGTTATCGTTCGTGGTATAGCACGTAAGACTTTCGTTTTTTAGTCCGCTATCCGAGTTTTGGGGAATGTTGTTCTTTCGCAATGGATGTACAAGAACGGGATATGCGCGCGTTCACACGCGAATAATTACATGCGAAGTTACAAATGCACGGACTTTTACTTAGTTCGGACCCTTTAATAACAAGACTTCGGGAGTTAATATTATTAGTAATCCAACTACTACTCTATGGCGTGATCGTATGGTGGCCTGCTCTTGACAGGGCTGTCCACCTCACTCAACTAGCTAAGGTCCAAAGATCTGCATACATTTGCATCAGTGGTGCACTGAGAACTTTCCCTCCGCGGCACTGGACATTTTGTTCAACCTGCTACCGTTAGATATTTTCGGCAAACAGATTGCTGCCTGTGCGGCCATCCGTTTAAAATCCTCCTCTCAGTGGTCCAGCTATCGCGTTGGCCACTCCTCGATCCTTAGTCTTCTCAACTTCAAGCAAAAAAACACGGACTGCACGCCGAAACTGAAATTTGACCGTAACTTTCGTACGATCATCCCTGAACGGGATGAATGGGACATCTCCCCACCTATCGATGGTAGTTCGGTCTTCTTTACAGATGGCTCTAAGACCGAGGATGGGGTGGGTTATGGTGTTTTCCCCGGAAAGCTCAATTTGAGCATCTCTTTCCGCCTCCCTGATCCAGCCAGTAGTTGCTAGTAAAGTAAAATTTTACACATCAAACAAAAACAACAACCGGCTGGCCACTACTCTTGATTTTATCCCCAGCAAAGAGTTACTGCCCGATCCTGACGAAAGGAGACCCTCTGAACTGCGCCAATTACAGAGGTATAAGTCTCCTCAACATCGCATATAAGATCCTGTCTGCCGTATTATGTGAACGCCTAAAGCCGATCGTCCACAACCTGATAGATGCTTATCAGTGCGGTGTCAGGCCTGGAAAGTCCACCATTGACCAAATATTCACACTACGGCAGATCTTGGAAAAAACCCATGAATGTAAAATCGATACGCACCACCTCTTCATCGATTTGAAAGTTGCCTATGATAGCGTGTATAGAGACGAGTTATACAGAGCCATGTCTAGTCTTAGCATCCCTGCCAATCTCGTCCGTTTGTGCAGAATGACGATGGAGAACTCTCGCTGCTCCATCAAAGTCGGTAAGAACATCACCGAACCGTTCGATGTCAGGAAAGGTCTTAGACAAGGTGACGCGCTATCATGCGATCTCTTTAACATAGTACTTGAGAGAATCGTACGAAACTCACAAGCCAACACCGGAGGTACAATCTTTTACAAGTCTGAACAACTACTCGCTTATGCCGATGACATTGACATAATCGGAAGAACTCAGCGGGCAGTCAATGGGGCATTTACGAGTATTGAGATCGAGGCAGCAAAGATTGGTCTAGCGGTCAATAAAAGCAAAACAAAATATATGCTACTACTACAAAAAAGGACATCCAACATCGGCGTCTTGGACAGAACGCCACAATAGACAGATATAATTTTGAGGTAGTAAAGGATTTTGTCTACCTAGTCTCTATGGTGAACTCCGCAAATGACATCAGTAAGGAGATCACACGAAGAATTACTCTTGCCAATCGTTGTTTCTATGGGCTAAGAAGGCAATTGAGTAGCAAAGCCCTATCTCGAACTACTAAGGTAACTCTTTATAAGACTCTAATCATCCCAGTCCTGCAGAGGCATGGGCTTTGACAAAACCGGATGAGGATGCCCTTGGTTATTTCGAGAGAAAAGTTCTTCGAGCGATCTTTGGTCTCGTCTGCATAGATGGTGAGTGGAGAAGGTACAATGCCGAGCTATACGGCCTGTACAAGGACATCGACTTAGCCAGAAGAGTTCACATACAGCGACTAAGATGGCTGGGTCATTTAGAGCGGATGGAGCCCAACGTTCCCGCTAAGAAAGTTTTCGAATCGACCCCGGATGGACGACGCAGTAGAGAACGACCTCGCGGTAGGTGGCGCAAACAAGTGGAGGGGGACCTCAACCAACTTGGCGTGCGCAACTGGAGGCAGCTGGCTCGTAACCGTGCTAGCTGGAGAGGTTTGTTGGTTGAGGGCCAGGTTTACCCCGGACCGTAGCGCCATCTTAGTAAGTAAGTAAAGAGTTACTGGCTGGGAATTTCGTGATGCCTAATTTCAGGCGGCGCAAAAACAAATGTTTTTTAGTTGTTTTTTGTTGCTGTAACTGCGAGGTTGCTTGGTTCCTAGAGATATGTTCGTATAAAATCGGCTGGCTTTGGCTGGCTGGCAAATCGTTTAAATGAATGACTGGCTGGCTAGGTTTCAAAAAAACACGGCAATTGTAGCGTTTGCCAAGCGGAAATCATGGCCATTAAGGAAGCCCTGTCTTGGCTGAAGTGTAGTGTACTATCTGTCAGGGATTTTAGCATTTTCACTGACAGCCAAGCGGCAGAGTTGTAAAAGAATGCATTCTTTTGGGAATGCATTCACCGAATTCGAAAGAAAAAATTCACATTTTTGATTGATGCAATCGAATTCAAGAAAGACTGCGATTTGAAAAAAACTGAGAGGCCAAGTCTTTTGCGTGTTGGCCTATAAGACAGTGTCCAGTGAGAATACCCGACACCTGCAGTTTCCTGGAATGTCCCTGTGGCATGGCACCCAGCATAGGTGAATGTTGAACTGCTTTGTCATCTCCATAAGAGATAAATGGCAGTTTAAGGCGACCTTTGAAGTGAAGGAGCACGATTCCAGGGACTTGATTGCTGCTTGGCAGAGTTGTAGAAGAATTAAATCTTTTGGGAGGATAATTCAATCGAATTCATCTAGAATAATTTGAAGTCTTTTTGCTAAAAAAGACTGTGATTTAAAAAAATCGAAGTCACCATTCTTTTGAAGTCAATGATTGGGGCATTCAATTTTTAGCAATCATAGAATTGAAATCATTTTTGGAAGTCAATTGAATTCACTTAATGTGAGTTGAAGTCAGCAGTGAATTCATATATTTCGTTGAAGTCAGTAGTGAATTCACTTTAAATCAGTTGAAGTCAATGAATTCAACTAAAATTGTTTGAATTCATTATTAATAATCATTTTAATAATAAATACACCTTTTTTAACAAAAGTGTAAACAAACAGTTTATTTAATTAAATTTTTTATAAATATCTAGAAATTAATTGCTGCAGTTTCTATGACCGTTACTGTATGTTTTTTGATTTGGTTTGTATAAGTCAATGGCTACATATAAAGTTGTGTTTTCTTAAAACTATGCAGTTCATGTGACTTAGTTTTATAATTAACTAGCGAATACCCGCCGTGCGATGCTATGCCTCAAAAATAAAATACATGAACATTAGCATCGCTCAGTAATCATTGTATGGGGATGCATCAAAATAAGTTGAAAAAGTCGTAGTTGAACTACCCTAAGTTTGTTCTTGACATGCAACTCATACGAATATGTGGTAAAGAAAATATGTACATACAGACAGACATACTTTCGCTTTTATATACGAGTATAATGGTGGAAAAAATAGAAACAAAAGATGATGCAGTCTGCATCAGTGATTCTAAAGTAAAGCCTGATTTTATTGATATCTTTTTATATTGAGATTCTGTGCTCTTAGAATTAAACAAAACTGTGTTGGCAATGACAAGAACCTTATTATTGAGCACTCAACAGTTTCTATTGCCTTAAACGAGCTCATAGATGTAGTTGAAGAACATGTTTGTCTTGAGTGGATCAAGCTTCACACTCAGGAGAAGAAGAGGACACCAAATTGTTCTTTTATGAGAAAACTGGACTTCCAAACATGATCGGTTGCATCGATGGAACACATATCAAAATAAGATGTCCCATGCTACTAAGGTCTACTATAGCACACTTCTTACAATGTTCGCCTGCCTCCTGCCTGAAGCGATTAGCGGATTTTTTCCCTGAGGCATGCCAATTTTTTGATTTATTCCTTATTAGTAAGTTTTTTCCTTATTTTCGTAAAAAAATAAATAATAAATTTTTTTATTTAACAATAAATCCAAATATACAAAAGTCGACCAGATATTTCTGATAGAATTGATATTTCTATCAAATAGTAAAATATCTGAAATGATTGCGGCTTACGTTTTTTTGGGAAGCGGGAACCAGCAGTTGAAATCATCAACATACTCAACGGAGAAACTAAAAGGTGCTGGGAAACTTCACAAAGATGTACTACCGAAAAACTCTTTTCGATGAGTACAACTCATAAATTTATACACACTAGTGTTGAACTAATTTGTTGTTATAAGTATATCTTTCCAACAGACAGTATTAGTATTTTGTAAGATTTTTTTATTTTAAATAAAGAAATCCATTTACTACTAGAAAAATAATGATAGCATTAGAAAGTCGCAATACCGACAATCGAGTTTTATTCTATTCGACTTTAATTCTATTGCGAATAGACGTTTGCAATAAGCTTCTTTGTTTGGTTTCGATAGGAAAATGTACTTCTGGCGGTCAACAAATTCTGAATTCGATCCAAAATATACGAAGAAGTCTTGCTGGTGGTATTTTAATGACTTGGGGGTGCTTTTCAGCATCTGAGACTGGACCAATTTTTCGGATAAAGGATGAACTGTAGACGACATATAAATCCTTAATACACTTTATAGAGAATGGTATATGCCAATTAAATGGGAGTTCATCCCGGATAATAACCCAAAGCATTCCTCAAAAGGAAGCATTTCACAGACTGTTTGAAACGTACAGTAAATTCCCAAATGATATGGGTATGCATACCAATACCGTTGGGTGTGGTAACCTGTATTTCGTTGATGGCCTTATAAATGCAGTTAAGTACCTAAACAATTTAGAAGACCAGCTTCTTCCTTCAATACCACTACTTTAGTCAACCGAAGCAAATTAAATACTTCAACAAGATTGTGCGTCCTGCCATACGGCGAAATCAACTAAGGTCTGGTTATCTGATGAAGATGTTCCTTTGTTGGATTGGCCTTTCAGCAGCCCTGATCTTTCACCAATTGAAACCTTATTGCACAAAATGAAAGAAAAATGAAAACAAACCGACAAGGACTCTTCAAGATTTACGCCGGAAAATAAGTGAGATATGGGAATAATTTACTACTGAAAAGTGCCAACAATTAGTGGATACTGTGCTACAGCGAATTCATGCTGTCATAAAAAATAAAGGCGAAGTGGTGAAAAAACATTTCGACATGGTAGACCAATTTGTTTACATTAAAATGTACACAAGCCAATTATATTGCTTTTTTGAATCAATAATAACTACATACGACTCTTTCTAACTTACAGCTTCAATTGTCTTATTTTTTTACGTGAAATAAAGGTTCTCAGTTCTATAAAAAAAAAAAAAAAGTCATTATCTCACACGTAAGTTTCCTATGATGAAATTAAATTTGATAGCACAACTATTTTGCATTTGGGCTCGTAGAAGAATATAAAACACTTGTACGTACTATAAATATGGTAATATTGAGTTGCACAAGTTTACAACGATGTTTGATAATATTCTGAACAGTTGAGTAGTCCCAAACAGTTTTAGAGAAGTTTTAATTTCCCCCTTGCATAAAAAAGGAAGTACATCAGATCCAGCAAATTATAGAGGTTTTTCTTTTTTAAATGCTTCCCATAAGATATTCACACCAATCTTGCAGTGCCCACTATCTAAATGGATAAAGGATAATAATCAGCTAAAAGAGCATCAAGCAAGTTTCACGTCAGGATATTCTACTATCGACCATGTGTTTTGAAGAGCATTGTGGAGTTTTTCTTTGGAAGGAGTAAAAAACCGTATGTATTTTTCGTTGATTTCGAATTTGCTTTTGATACGGTAGACCGAAAAGCTCTGTTTTATTTACTACATGGGCATGTCGAGGAAATTCGGACACGTAATTCAAAACCTATATGCGGATACCAAATCAGTGGTGTGGAGTGGCGAGGAGTTGTCAGGTTGGTTCCAACCGTTGTGCGGAGTAAGACAGAGATGTTCGCTGAGTCAAAGCTTATTTGTACTGTACATCGAGGGCGAACCCCGCAGGCGGATCCGTAGAAATGCAGTGAAGTGGAAAGGTTATGATCCCTTGTTTTTAGACCTCGCCGAAATAGGAGGAATAAGAAGACATCGAGGGCATAGTAGATATTGTCCCTGGAGGTGTCGAGTACACAGGGCGTGCTACTGGCGCACTCACCTGAATTCTAACAACTTATGATCAATCGGCTATATGACTACTTCAGGTTATGGAATTTGATCGTAAATTTAAGCAAGTCAAAGATCAAGATATATAAGAGAGGAGGAAGTGAGGGCTGCAGAAACGAAAAAAAAGGAGGAAAAGCTAGCGAAGTGTAAAACACTCATTAATGTTGTTCGGAAGAAATGTATCAGCAACAAATGTATCGCCCACAGCTGCAAATACAAGTAGAAGGTTTTTGTAGCTGTATCAGAATCAATCATGAAGCGCAAGTTTGGGGAAAAGTTCTCAACGATTCAAATTCGCTATTTAAAAACAAAATATACAGTACTGATCAAAATAATAGGTAAAATGAAGAAAAATGGTAACATGCGCAATGAAAGAAAAAATCTCTTAAATTGACATTGAAATAAAAAATAAAATACAATTTTTTTTTTTTCTTGCAAATGCATTTCTGAGTAAGAAATATCTGTTTAGTATCCAAAATGATCACTTTTGTTTTTTACTGCTGCGTATATTCACCTAGACATTGAGTCAAGAAAGTTGCGACAAGTTTTAACAGGAATCGCGTTCTAAGTTCTTTTTATGACTGACGACAATAAATGCTTGTTTTTGAACGTTTCCTTAGCCAAAGGTCTCTTAAGCTCCCACCATATATTCTCAATTCCATTGAGATCGGAGGACTGGGAAGGCCATTGGAACACCGATACTTGTTATGACTCAACCAAGATTGTACAAATTTTTGACAAAAGCTTTGGATTTTCATGTTTGAAGTGCCACTGTATCGGCATGTCGCTTTACGCTTGAACAACATTGGGAAATATTGAAAACTTATTTCCAAAGTGAGTGCTGTGTAGCCCAAACAGTGCGTTTTTTGAAAAGAAGTTTTGGCCAAAATGAAGCACCCACCGCGCCTGCTGTACGCAAGTTTGTGCAAAAAGATCGTGAGACTGGTATGCTAGTGGACAACACTCATGGTCCCCGTCGTCGTACGGTGCGCACAGACGAGAATGTGGCTGCTGTAGCCGAGAGTGTGAGACGCAATTCACGAACATCAACTCGTCATCGATCTCAACAGCTCAACATTTCACGCACTAGCCTGAGAAGAATTCTGCACAAAGATCTGGGATTATTCGCTTACAAGGTCCAATTGATTCAGCAATTGAAAGCGCACGACCATCCGCTTCGTTATCGCTTCGCAGTTTGGGCCTTAGAGCAGCTTGAATTGGACAAAGATTTTGGGCGAAAAATCATCTTTTCTGACGAGGCACATTTTCATCTCGGCGGCTACGTTAACAAACAAAATTGCCGCATCTGGGGCTCGGAAAACCCGCACGTTATTGTCGAGAAGCCAATGCATCCACAGAGAGTGACAGTTTGGTGCGGATTGTGGAGTGGTGGCATCATTGGACCATTTTTCTTCGAAAATGAGGCTTGGAACAACGTTTCGGTCAACGGTGGGCGTTACAGAGCCATGTTAACTTATTTTTTTCTTTTTGCTGAAATTGAAGACATGGATTTGGATGACCTCTGGTTCATGCAGGATGGCGCGCCATGCCACACAGCCCATGCCACAATCGGTCTTTTGCGCACCAAATTCCCAAATCGTGTTATCAGCCGTCTTGGCGATGTCAATTGGCCGCCTCGGAGCTGCGATTTGACCCCTTTGGACTTTTTTTTTGTGGGGAACCGTGAAGGACCGGTGTTATGCCAACAATCCGGAAACGATTCAAGCACTTAAGGCCAATATCATCCAAGCAATCCGTGAGATACAGTCCGAAACCATCAACAAGGTCTTGGGAAATTGGAGTGATAGCATGCGCTACTGCGAGGCCTGCCGAGGCAGCCACTTGAACTATGTTGTGTTCCATAATTAATGGGAATGTTTGCTCTTACTAATAAAGCCATAATTCATGGAACAAATTTCATTTTGTTCACTTTATTGCATTTTTAAAAAGAAACTTGTAGTTGGCCAACCCTGTATCTATAATACATATAAATTTGGCGCAACTGCTCATGCCTCATTTGGCACAACTGCCTTGGTCTAGCTTTTCGCAACCGTTCGTGTTGTGTTATATTTTTCGCATGAATGGAAGGGGTCTACAGTTTTGTGCCATATCCGAAGGACATTTTTGGTTTTTGAGAAGCTTTCTCCTGACAATAATACTCTCGGATGTTTTTCAAATGTGGCACCGTGAAAAAACTTTTTGGTGTTTTTCTGTGATTCGAACATGGAACCTTACGCGCAGTTGTCCGACACACTAAACACTACACCACTACGACGGTATATGGCAACACAATATTCTCCAAGATATCACAGTAAATCTCATTCGTCATGGCATTATGGATCTGGAAAATAGGACCCGCACCGAACCAAGAAATGCATACCTGCCTGCATGTTTAACGGTTTTTTTTTTTTCGTGTAACGATTGTAAAACTCCTTTGCTTGTGGTGTTCGAACAATTCTTTTGCAATTGAAGCCGAAAAAAATAATTTTTCTTTCATCACTCCACAACAGATTGCGAAACCGTTTTACTGTATGGGCTTGCAAAGCTAGTGCGAACTGTCTCCCATTCCTAATATTTTTCCAGCTCAGTAATGCAACTTTTCTAGCGATTCTTCCTGGTAATCGACTCTACGAGTATTGTAGCGTTGGACCGTTGGAGGACTGATGGCGTTGTTAATTACCGCCGCGATAGCTTTTGATGGAATGAATAGATACATTTTTGCCAGCAATACGTTTTGAACATTGTCACTGAGGTTGTTTTTCGCGGTCTACCTCGTGTTTCTGCTGCAGGAGTTCTTTTCAAAAGCATTGACTGCAGAGTTGATTGATTCCTCTCCAATTTTCAGCAATGAATTTTAGCTTTTTGACAGTATTATTATATGCTAAGTTCTTCAGAAGTCCAATGTTTTCAACAACACATCTGACATGCAAACTTGATACAGTTTTAATAATAATGATCGATGTTATAAAAAAGCGTCAATAAGATCACCTTTTATGTAACAAAAAATCCCGGATGAAGAGCAGTTACCTATTATTTTGATCGAGTAAAAAATTACGTCATCTTTCACACTTACTGCTGCAACACAACAAATCACAGCAGATGACTCCTTGCACACGTCGAAACAAAGGAGATTTGTATGCTTAAGTAATGTTACTGTTACTATATCATAAAAATTTGCAAAAAAAAAAAAAATTGACAACCGACTTAAGCGTTACCATTACTATTACATATTATTTTGATCAACACTACAAATCAAAATTCTCAGAAAAATGCCTTCTTTCACATCTTAATTATTATAAAATTAGATGGATAGATGATAGCTTTATTATTTCTTAAAAACCAAAGCTAACAATAGATCCGTTCGCGTACTTTCCGAGCCAAAAACCAATCAATTGCCAAATATGACATGATTAGAGTAAAAACTCTCAGATAGCGGAAAATTTAAGCAAAAGTACACGAATGAAAAGCGATCCATTTCGAGCCATGTCGAGCCAACTGTCATTAAAAAAAATTATAATGAACAAATTAAACTTGTGTGAAAACCAATAGATTCATATTAAATTAAAAATGAATGTTTTGGGAAAACATTCACACATCACAGCATATTCTTCAAGATACTTTGCATCTATTTTTTATGCCTATTGTCGGCAGAAATAATTACAGAGGTATAAGTCTCCTCAACATCGCATATAAGATCCTGTCTGCCGCATTATGTGAACGCCTAAAACCGATCGTCAACAACCTGATAGGTCCTTATCAGTGCGGTTTCAGGCCTGGAAAGTCCACCATTGACCAAATATTCACACTACGGCAGATCTTGGAAAAAACCCATGAATATAAAATCGATACGCACCACTTCTTCATCGATTTCAAAGTTGCCTATGATAGCGAGTTATACAGAGACATGTCTAGTCTTGGTATCCCTGCCAAGCTCGTCCGTTTGTGCAGAATGACGATGGAGAACTCTCGCTGCTCCATCAAAGTCGGTAAGAACATCACCGAACCGTTCGATGTCAGGAAAGGTCTTAGACAAGGTGACGCGCTATCATGCGATCTCTTTAACGTAGTACTTGAGAGAATTGTACGAAACTCACAAGCCAACACCGGAGGTACAATCTTCTTCAAGTCTGTACAACTACTCGCTTATGCCGATGACATTGACATAATCGGAAGAACTCAGCGGGCCGTCAATGGGGCATTTACGAGTATTGAGATCGAGGCAGCAAAGATGGGTCTAGCGGTCAATGAAAGCAAAACAAAATATATGCTGTCTACAAAAAAGGACACACAACATCGGCGTCTTGGGCAGAACGCCACAATAGACAGATACAATTTTGAGGTAGTAAAGGATTTTGTCTACCTAGGCTCTATGGTCAGCTCCGCAAGTGACATGAGTGGAGAGATCACACGGAGAATTACTCTTGCCAATCGTTGTTTCTATGGGCTAAAACGGCAATTGAGTAGGAAAGCCCTATCTCGAACTACTAAGGTAACTCTTTATAAGACTCTAATCATCACAGTCCTGCTGTATGGCGCAGAGGCATGGGCTTTGACAAGACCGGATGAGGATGCCCTTGGAAAAAGAAAAGTTCTTCGAGCGATCTTTGGTCCCGTCTGCATAGACGGTGAGTGGAGGAGAAGGTACAATGCCGAGCTATACGGCCTGTACAAGGACATCGACTTAGCCAGAAGAGTTCACATACATCGACTAAGATGGCTGGGTCATTTAGAGCGGATGGAGCCCAACGTTCCCGCTAAGAAAGTTTTCGAATCCACCCCGGATGGACGACGCAGTAGATGACGACCTCTCAGTAGGTGGCGCAAACAAGTGAAGGGGGACCTTAACCAACTTGGCGTGCGCAACTGAACTAGTTTTTGAACTATCGTCGACCAAACAACTCAATAGGGAAAAAAGTGTAGAATATGGAGAAAATCGAGTACTGCGCTGTTATAAAGTGGCACAGTCTTTATAAAAAAGGAAGGGACTCACTTGAAGATGACCCACGGCCAAGACGGTCGATCGAAATGCCTACTCCGGAAATTGTTGAAAAAGTTGAAAAAATAATATTGGAAGATGCGTCTCCATATTCAGAGAATACTACAATTCAATCCTATAGCGGTTAAAAGAAGCCACCAAAGAAAAAAGAAGGGGAAAACGACATTGCGCCTGTTCACAAAAGTCGTGTGGCGTTGGCTGCCCTGCATAAGGTGGGCTTTAATATTTTGGATCACCCATCCTACAGCCCTGACTTTGCTCCCAGCGATTATTATCTTTTCCCAAAATTGAAAAAGGAACTTCGTGGGAAGAAGTTTTCAAGGGATAAAGAAGTAAAGGACGCAGTTTCGGCTTACTTTTTGGACAAAGACAAAACTTATTTTTAGAAGGTATACTTACATAGACTAATGAAAGAAAAATGTATAAGGGTAGCAGGTGAATACATTTATGAAGAAAAATAAATTTGCATTTTTATTTTCACTTCTTACCCCCCATTACGCGAACTTAAAAACGCCCCCTCGTACCTAGCAATATGTCATGGTCGACCAAATCAAAAGCTTTCGTAACATCTACAAACAATCCAGCTGTACACTTCTTTTTGTCCAAGTATACATATACACTACATCAAAAAATTGCACATACAACAGTTTTAAATTTAAGGAAATTTCATTTATTTTATTTCAAAATAAGATTTAATTAAAAACTTGGTCTGTTGATAATTGATCACAAGAAGTACTTATAACAAAGAAAAAGTTATGAGATATGTTTACAGTCTTTTTTTTTTTTTTTTTAAGAAAAGAAGTGAAGAAGTATTTAAAAAAAATGTACAGTAGGGTTTATCGGTTATCTAGTAGTGGGTGTGACATCCGTCGGCGGTTATTACATCTTGTCGTCATTGAAACCACTAGCTTGCCAGTAACTTCTGGTGTAATTTTGTTCCACTCTACTAAAATACTGGCTTTAAGGTGAGTTTTGCTTGTTATGGGATGTTCTCTAAGCTTTTTCTCCAAAATGTCCCAAAAATGTTCGATGGGATTAAGGTCTGGGGATTATGGTGGATGGGGTAATACAGATTTAACATGGTACAACAACCATTCCTTCACTAGCATGGAGGAATGCTTTGGGTCGTTATCCTGAACTAGTGCAAAATCCTCCTGTAAGCCAATTTTGGTAGCACTATCTCTGAAGTCGTCCTTAAGAATCAGTAAGTATTTATGTTTATCCATTGTGTTTTGGACGAAAACTAAGTTTCCCACCCCTTTCACCCCCCAGACCGCTACCATGCTTCACTGTCGGTTTCAAATTCTTCATATCTAAAGCTGTATTAACTTTACGCCATACAAACCGTCGGCCGTCAGATCCAAATACATTGTATTTGGATTCTTCAACGAAAACTACGTTTTTTCAAAATTCATCAGGCTTTGTCATATTCATTTGCGAACAACAAACGCCGCGCTATGTTTTTCCTAGAAATATACGGCTTACTCCTTTTTTTTGCGTACCCATATATTTCATTTTTTTTATACGCAATTGCAATTGCGTATCGTCTGAGCGTTTACTGTTAGTCCGTCATTTTCACTAAGATCTCCAGCTATTTTGGCAGCACTAATTTTGAGGTCATTCTTTATAATTCTCTCCAAATGTTCGTTGAAAGCTTTTTTACGTCGTCTTCCTGGAGCAATTTTGGAAGTTTTTTACAACACTTTGCACTGTCGAACGAAGTCTCAACAATCTCTGATATTTCTGTATAACTTTGACCTTCTTCCTTGAGCTTTACAATTAATATTTATATATATATCAACCGAGACCTTCAAGTGCGATGAAGCCATACCGACCCAAACTTTGTAAAGCTTGTAAGCAGGAAACTATATACACATCAAATGACTACTACAAGCTTCAACACTAACAGTCAAGATCAGATTATGTCAATATGTCACAAAAGAAGTACCGTTAGTACGCGGTTACTAGTGCTGCCATAAGTGTATGCGCAGTTTTTTTTTCTTCTTCTTCTTCTTCCTTTTATCAGCGAGGCTATGATCCGAAAACAAGGGATCACAACCCTCCCACTTCACCGCATTTCTACTGATCCGCCGGTGGGGTTCGCCTATTTGACCTCAGAAAATATCGGCAGGCCTGCTGATTTTGGATCACTCGGTTACTGAGGCCAATGAAATGCCGATGACGTCGCATTTGTCTGATCCAGGCGTTTATAGGCCTGCCTTTCCTACATCGCGTTGTCTTTGGAACGTACATTGATATTACCTTTTTAACGGGTTTCAAATGATCTCTTCTTTGAACGTGGCAATACCAGCTGAGCCGGTGGCGCTTTATCTTTTGTACAATGTACAATTTGTATGTGCAATTTTTTTTATGTAGAGTAATGTCTCGCTAATCCGAAATCAATTATTGCAAGGGTGATTCGGATTATCAAATTATTCGGACTAATGAGTACAGGACGAGATCAAGAAAAGAGTTGGTTATTTAACGAATAAAATCCATTTTTGTTTCAATGTTAGTGTTTTATGCTTCCTCTTATTGGTCATTTCCAAGCAAAATTATACAAAACAATAAAAACTACCTATTACAACCATAAATAAACATCTGAGCACGTGTTTAACCGCCAAGAAGAAAAGCCAAATACATGCAAAAGCCGGGAAGCTAGAATGAATAATGAGAATGTGTATACGTATACATTCATAATTATGGTCGCCAGAAGACGAGTAATGACTAACATATCCATAAACAAAATTACGGTAAAAACTAAAATGACTGTGGAAACGAATGTGTTGTGTAAGTTTTTTATTTGGAATTCGGATTACAGCGTACAAAAATCGGGGTAGGTTCGGATTGTAGAGTACATAATGAGAAAAAAAAGAGGTTCGGATTAGCGAGACATTACTATAAGTAGATTTTTTTTTTATTTTTGTTTGCGTTTTATTAGCTAGAGAAATGTTATGTTTTGTATGAAAAAAAAGGTAAATTTCTGATATACCGCTCTTAGTTAGTACTAATCATCTATATCTATATATAATACATATAATAAAATTATAAATGGGCAGATATCACGCAGAAACTACATCACAGATGTTAACAAAACTTTGGCGTTTTATACCTTAGGATATTGGTCCTTATCTGCAATAAGAATTATCACAATACCCCTTAAGGAGATTAAGATATTAAAAGAAATAAACACAGATTTAAAAAAAACTGACAAAACCAGGCATTATAAAACTATACATTCGGAAAGTTTGAGAACAACTGATTGTTTTGCATACTTTTGTGTGCAGTAGGTATAAAAAAAATGAACACATTAATTTCTTGTTGGTTGAGGTCCAGACTCACCTCAAACTGCAGCGCGTTTTAAGTAAGTAAATTACAGTAAACTCTCGATAATTCGAATTTCATTGGACCAGGGAAAATTTTTTTTAAATTCCAGAGGTTTCAGAGAAAAAAAAAAGATTTTTAGAAAACATAATTTTATTTTGTAAAGAAATTATAATTTTTTGTATACAAATTACTAAATCTGTAATTTTGTTCTGAGTAAGCGACTGCAAACGACCTCGGTCTAGGGTCTTTTCAATCGTGATTAAAGCTGAAAAAACGTCATCGTCGACATCTGTCCTCTCTAAAAGTTTGCTTAGAATGCAAAAATTTTAAGCTCTACTGTAAACCATCTGAACACCATTTCGTTCAATGAATACCTACACAGGGCACAAGTTTTCATTGCATACGGACTTCAACGAATAGTTGAATAGAAACAAATAGACTTAACTTCGAATTATAGAGGTAAAAAAGTCAACAAGTTTGAATTAGAGAAGTTTCTAGGTTATGTTGCACAAGAATAAGTTCGAATTAACGAAGAGGACAAATTGCATAGGTTTTCTTCGATTAATAGAGGTTTTCTCATTGGACTTAGACAGTACTTCTATTTACAGAGGTTTTCGAATTATAGAGGGTCAAATTATCAAGAGTCCACTGTATATTCTATGTTTGATGTATTGCATGTAAAAACATACACATTTTGATGAAATTTGCTTTAAGGAGTCCACGCTCGTTACAGTGAACAATCTCGTTCCAGGCCCGGTTTTTATTAGTTCACTATATCGAGCGTCTACTGTACTTCAAAAACAGATGGTAGCACAAACTTGATATATAAAGGAAAAGCTGAATTGTATTGTTGAAAGTTACAGGAGTGCAAATCTTAAGTTCTTAAGCTAAATAAAACTTACACCGCTAGCTTTAACTGCCTAACATAAGGTTATTGTGGACTACACAGACAAAGTTACGGGTATCTGCCAGTAACTAATAGAAAAATAGCATTTAAAAATAAGCGATTTGCCACAAATCACGAATATGTTAAAATTATTTCCAAATTTTACTACTGTATGTGCAATTTTTTGTGTATATAAGAGCGAAAATGTACTGAAAAACTTTGTTTTATTCAAAAAAAAAGATCACCACTCTAATTTTTATTACTTTTTCGAAAATTTTACTTACTGAAGGTGAAAGTGAGGAAGGATTATAATTACTCAATTCATCAGCAGAACGTTTCTTAAAGAAAGGTAAAATGTTGGCACGTTTAAGTGCATCAGGAAACATTTCAGAAAAAATGTTCTTATTGAAAATATGCGCCAAAATATCAACTAAGAAACAAGCAATACTTGTTTAGTACTAAATTTGAAACACCATCAAAACCAGAAGAATTCGTATTTTTCAACGATCCAATAGATTTTAGTTCTAATCCAGTTATCAGCTCAAATAAAAAGCCTTGCCTCTGCAAGAATTCACTAGGATTATTTAAAGGACTATGTGCCTGCAAAAGGTACAAGTTGAATGAGTAGGGCTCGCTTGTAAAATAGTTATTAAAAGAGTTCGTGATCCCTTGTTTGTCAGAAATTACACAATCGTTAATAAGTACAGCAGATGGCCTTTTCACAACCGGTGTTCTGTTAAGAATACGGTTGACTAACTGCCATTCAACTCTCAGATTTCATCAAAATAGGGATTTGATGACAATTTCATACGAGTAATTACCGAGGTTTTGTTTTTTTTTTTTTAATCTTTCATTTCCTATTAAAAAAGGAATTACACCAATAATTACACCAATAACTGAACTGGTATCGTTTGGCAAAAATAATAATTATTTACTCATTTCAAGAAAAATGGGAATTTGGGTTGAGTCTATAATTTTTCACAGCACTTACCACCTTGATCAAAAAGTTCCCGGAATTTATTCAGAAAATTAAAAATACAAGTTTATTCATCTAAATCTATATTGTCCCCTTCAAAGTAATCCCCATCGACTACAACACACTTATGCCAGCGCTTGATCCAATCTTCGAAACATTTTTTATATTCGGTTTTCGGTATGTCCATCAGTGCTTCCTGCTATTTTTCCATTACTTCCCCTTCCATTACTCCTCTCGGCTGCTGAAACGCGTAATGGTTTTTTAACTCGATTGAACAGAAAGAAGTCACAGGGAGCCAAATCAGGTGAATTCTGTGGCTGTTGAATGGTATTTGTTGCATTTCTTGTCAAAAAATTACGAATAATGATGGCACTGTGCGACGGTGCGTTATCATGGTGCAAAATCCACGAGTTTTCTGCCCACAATTCTGGTCTCTTTCGGCGAACTGCTTCACGCAATCGTCTCATAACGCCCAAATAATACTCTTTGTTTACTGTCTGGCCTTCTGGCAAAAATGCATGATGCACTACACCGTTGTAATCCATGAAAACCGTGAGCATTGCCTTCTTTTTTGACCGAAAACGACGTGGTTTTTTTGGTCTCGGCTCATTTGGTGAACGCCATTCACTTGCCTGAAGTCTGGATTGCGTGTCGTACTCATAAACCCACGTCTCGTCTCCAGTAATGATCCTTTTGATGAATGTGGGATCGGATTCAGCCTCGCAAATCATGTCTTTTGCGACGTCAACACGGTCTCTTTTTGCATAAAATTGAGGTCTTTTGGCACCAACTTTGCTGCTACACGACGGAAACCCAAATCATTAACCAAAATGTCTTGGACGGATCCATAGGCAATGTTCAAGTCCTCCGCTATCTCTCTGATGGTTAATTTGCGGTTATTGACCAACATTTCTTTTACTTTATCAATGTTTTCGTCGGTTTTCGATGTCGATGGTCTGCCACTGCGTTCATCATCTTCGATTGATTCACGACCACTTTTGAACCGCTCGTGCCACTGGTAAACACCGTTTTCTTTCGAGAATCGTTACCGAAACACTTTTCCAACATTTCCAACGTTCGCGCACCATTAAATCCGTTTTTTACGCAAAATTTAATACAAGTTCGTTGTTGCAAATTTAAATCCATTTCTAAAATTGTAAAAAATCGCCAACACACACAGAGATAGATGTACTCTTGGCTACGTAACTTTTGCAAATGTCAAGCTATGACGCTAAGATTTAGAGGGAATATCAACAACAGATGTACCAACTTAACAAAGAAAACAGCACTCAAATCGGAACTTTTTGATCAAGGTGGTATATAGGGTGATGGCATGTAAGGTCGGCCCTCTCCAGTAGTAGGCCGCCGCGCCAAAAAATTAAGCGTAATAGTTAATGCGTTTGTAAAACACACATGCAAATTTGTTTTCCCAAAAGGTTAACGGTTTTCCTGTCTGTGAGCAAAAGGTTGTTGCAATGCAGCTGCTAGTTTCTTCGTTAAAATTGTCACTTTGATTCAAGTTCTTGTCTGAAGTGAAATGTCTGGATTTTAGTAATAAAAAAATAGTGGAAGTGATTTGCAAAAAAGTCTTAAAATCAGTGAAATATTGACGGCAAGTGCGTTATATTGTTATATTTATCTTACTAATAGATTCTTTTTACTGTTTATTAAACACAAATCTAAAAAAAATGTTATTTTAAATAAAAAGAGAGAGGCCGACCTAAGAAGACATTTTTTGTGTGATTCTTTTAAGGTCGGCCGTCCTGGCTGACTACTGAAGATTCAGTTTCTTTTTTGTTTTAGTTAACTAACGATGCAAATGCAAAGCTAACTTCAGCTATGATTGATTTTTGATAAAATTTTTAAGTTTTTTTCCTTGGTTTTAGTAGTCGGCCCCCTGTTAAAGAAACGATAGAATGGACGGCCGACTTTAGGAGACAGGTTTTGTTAATTCGGCCTTCAATATTTTAGATTAAAAAATTAAAATATTGTAGATAGGTAGATCGGGGCAAATTAACGGCTCAAAAAACTATTATTTATTAAAGCTTGATCAAAAATAGAAAAATCTGAAGGAAGGCCAAAACGTGCTTTCCATAAGTACTCAGAGGAGGCAGTTAATGAGGCCTTGAAAAAGATCAGGGGGGAAAATTGGCCAATAAGGAAAGCAAGCAAGGAATTCGGAGTCCCTAGAACAACAATCCAAGACGGAATTCATGGGAGAATTGGGGAAAAGCCAAGACAAATGGGGCCGGATACTGTGCTTAGGTAAGCAGAAGAACAGACCCTGGTAAACTGGCTTTTGAACTTACCAAAATGTGGATTTCCACAAAAACCAACAGATCTGCTAAACACGGTGCAAAAAATCATTTTGGAAGAAAATCAAAAAACACAATTCAAAGACGGTCTACCAGGAAAGACTTGGTACTACGGGTTCCTAAAGCGCCATCCTGAACTGTCCGTCAGAACACCAGAGGGACTCTCAAAAGGTCGGGCGATATTCACCGAAGAGTCGGTCAGGAAGTGGTTTTCAGACCTAAAAAATGATCTGCAGGAAATTGATGCTGCAGATATTCTTGAAGACCCTTCCAGGATTTTTAATGGGGACGAAACATCGTTCAGTATGTCTCCTAAATCTGAGTTTGTTTTGGCACCTAAAGGCTGGAAAAACCTTTATAAGATTAGCCAAGGCGACGAAAAGGAGACAGTCACTGTTTTTTTTTACTTTTTAGTGCTAATGGTGAAACTTTACCCCCTTTAGTCGTGTTTCCACACGTCCGCCCCCCCACAACCTCTAATCCAGAGTATACAAGGCAAATGGATTTTGAGAAGGTCAGAGTGGCTGGAGAGCTATATAATAGCTATGTACTTTGATGGTTTTTATGAATTAATAAATACCTATTGTAAAGTTAAAAAATTAACTTTTAACCTTAGTTGAAATAGTGAAAGTCTGGATGTAAAAACTCGGGCCGACTACTAAATACTTAACTGGCCGACTTCTGAAGTAGGGGGGGCCGACTACTCAAAAATGAGGTTTTCATTAACATTTTTGTAAATAATTTGTTTTAGGTAGTAAATACACTAAAAATGCCTTGAATTTCATAATTAACACATTCCAATTAATCAGAAATGCCGAATATTCTATTCTTTATTATAATAACGGATTTTTAAAAGCAAATTAAACACAAAAAAAAAGTTAAGGGCCGACTACTGACGACATCACCCTATGTAGGTATGTATTTTTTTTTTTTATTGTTAATTAAAAATAAATTACAGATAACAATGTAAAAATTAATAGAAGTAACTACCAGGAATTTTGCCTACTATGTAGTATAACTAATTGTACAAATGTATGTTATTAATGGAAAGTTGTGAGACTTAAACTGGATTCCCAAATCGAATTTCCTTTCCATTTGTTGTACATGTATTTAACAAATCAACAAGTAAAAACGTATTTTTCTGCTTAAAAATAAAAACAAATAAAAGTAATTAAACATGTTTATCCTTCCTACGGGATTTACATCAATTTTTCTCTCAAATACCTACGACACACGACGAGCAGAGAAAATTTCTACTAAAAGTACAGAATCTGGGTACACAGGTTCGCCTGCCGTGCGCATTATCAATGAAAACGAGAAAAAGCAAAAAAAAAAAAAACCGAAAAGGAGCAATGCAACAGACCTTTCCCCCAGCACAGAGAGACACCCCCTTTTCACACACCACCCACAGTTAATGGAAAACCCAAACCCATCTCAGCCATTAGACAAAAATTTAGCTACACCTACCTACACCCTTTTCTAACTCTCGACTAAGTGCACCCAAACAAAAAATGGATTTTTATCATTACTTTCGGGCATAGGTACTCGAGATTACTAATTAATATGACCGACCACTGGACAGTATCCGGGACGGTGGACGGAAACGAGAAAAACTAAAAATTAAGGCATCTCGACACGAATTTTTGTGTCAAGGCAACATGTGTAGGTGTAGTTTCGCACCAATGTAGATACATTATGCAGAATTACACTAGATTTTAATTTTTCGACTCGATGTATGCAATGCAAGCAATTAAACAAATTTCCGACAACGAGGGATAGACACATTTCGTGTGAGGGAGGATGATGAGGAAAACTACAAACTAGTGGGGGAGTTGGCAGAGAAAACTTACTTTTTTCGTTAAAACAAGCGAAACACGAACAATACCGACGACACTGTGATGCAAATTTCCAACCTTTTTGTCTATTTTTTCTTTTTTCGCCCGGATGAAGAGAAGAAAATTTTCGAGATTCGATTCGAGATTCGACAAAGAAAAAAAGGAAACCGACGACGACGAATGACCTTTAGACACTCATTTCACTTTTTGTCGGGAGTTTTGTTGCACTTTGCACGGTGGTGGTGGTTGGGATTTGAATTTAATTGATTTCTGTGGTATTTGTTTATTGGTTTTCGGTTTTAGTTTATTAAATCGACAACATTTTTGCGCAAAACAATTGAGGAAAAGTTTTAACACTAAAAGCTACCCGCCGCCCCATATGACGCCATTTGTAAATTTCTTACTTCGTGTGGTGAGAAAAAATTATTCGACTGAGCGAGAGAGAGAAGAAAGTGTGTAGCACTGATACTAGTGCAGGGAGTTAGTAATTTTTCGTGTATGGATAGGGATGTGGGCTGGTGTTGGTGTGGTTTTGACAGCTGACAGGTTGTAGCATTGCCCGGTGTAAATGGGTGTTGTTTGAAAATATGATTGCAGTCACGAAGGGGTTTGGTTCTTTGCTACGAGAAATTTTACGCGGAAAGTACACTGCGAACTGATATTTCTAAATTTCAATTGCAGTTGGTAATTGGGCTATATTAATGTGCCTGTTCATATTAGCGCAGGTATGAAAGGGTATCATGGCAAAACAAATAAATTTTGTCAGGGAAGATCTAGACGGCGATGGAAGTGGTGGCGCATTTCAGTAGATCTTCAAGTTATGGTTGCTATAAGATACTGAGAAGATAACAAGAATAAAAATAGTGTAAATACATTACATATTCTACACCTACAAATTCATTTTCTGCAACTAACTATGAAATAATGAGAATAAAAATAGTGTCAATATATTAAAACGGCTAATCTAACATCGCATGTAATATTTGTTGGAATCCACTTGGAACTCATTTGGAATCAGCTCCATTATTTGCGAAAACTCTTCATTCGGTGGTATGGGTGGTGGATCACCACCTGTCGCATTTTTTTGCTGTTGGTATTCGGACTCTAAATGCACCTCCCATGATGGTGCTCGCTTCATTGAATCTGAAAAAGAATTACGTATTTGTACGAATGTATACACTCGCTATTAATTACCACTTGCCCTGTTGGACTAATCGAAGATTGCGTCTGTGTTATTAATGAGGACTTAGAGAAAATCGTTTCTTCTCTGAAAGAAATGGTCTCTTTTTGAACCCAAGTAAGTCGAAATGTCTTATTATTTCCAAAAAACCTGTAGATTTTTCAAACTATCGATAAATTAAACTTAACGGTGCTGCAATAGAGTATGTTGAAACTGCAAAATCTTAGGAATGATTTTTAATCGGATCTTAACTTGGGACACGCATATCAACGTAGCTATAGGGAAAACTTATGGAGTGCTCCGTTCGTTGTGGCCCACGCAATATTATACTCATCTAAAAACCAGTTTAATGCTTGCCAAAACACTCATAATACCAATATTGATTTATAGCTGTGAGGTATATTGCAATTGCGACTATAACAGCAGGAGAAAGCTGAACGTAGCATACAACTGTATTGCTAGATATATATACGGTCTGAAAAGATATGATCGGATATCATCTTTCTCAAAAGCCATTTATAATTTTTCCTTTGACAACCTCATTCGATATAGAACTTTAGTCTTATTGTTTACGATAATGCATACGCATCAGCCTTGTTATCTCTTTGCCAGACTGCAAATGTCCACATCAATTAGATCACAACAGCTTATACATTTTCGGTCCTCGTGCTTAACCTCTGAACGACAGTTTTTTGTCAATGCCACTCGGTTATGGAACTGTCTACTGCGCAATATTAGGCGAATTGAAAACCTCTGGTGTCTTAGGACGGAATTAAGGACATATTTGTCCTTGCACTAGTAGTCTTTTTACTCTATCCTCTATTCTTTCTTTCTTGTTTTTTACTTTTCCTTCTTTCCTTTATTTTTTGAATAGCAGTCATTTTAACCAGAACAGAATATAAATTTAAGACAAATGTAATATAAATGTAAATGCACGTAAAATGAATGGCAAATGAATTTTAATCAAACCTTACCAAAGGTAATGCATTTTATAAATTATGTATTTGATTAGCTTATTATGCACTATGTAAATGTTTATCCAAAGTTAGCTTAAAATAAATTTATAAATGAAGCTTGCATTAGTTTATAAGATATTGTATCTTAAAATGCAAGCATACAAATAAAATAAAATAAATAAATAAATAAATATATGACGGATTCAGAGATCGCTGTTTCGCTGTTACTGATTTGAGAGAACGGTGTTGAATAGAATCGAAGGAGGATTGAGCTCTGAATTTTCTTCCTGTGTGAAACTAGATACGTCAAACTCTTTACCCTTATCTGCCTTTTGAGATAAGCTGCATTTTATGTGTATACATTTTTTTCGTAAGAAAAAACATCCCAACCTTCCCTCTTAACGTCATAAAGAGAAATTTCCTTCCCTTTATTTTCCTCATTTATCAAACTCGATCTTTCGATTATTTGTATGCAAAATTTGAGCTTATATCAGAAAACTTTAATTCGATGTGTATATTTACTTACGACTGCGTTATGGATATCCAACAGTCCTTTTTTTGTATGCTCCTATTTGTGTCAATGCGTTTGTTTTCTATAATATGGATGTATTCTGCACACAAGTCAAAATTTGAGAGAAAGTTTTATATATTATAAACACAAAATTGTTATGCTCATCCTGGTTATTACCTACCTCATCACTTGTACTCCAATTTTCTCTTTGTTTTCGTTTCATTTGTATTGTTTACATTGTAATCACACTAATATCATACCCGTTAGTAACTTAAAAAACCGATATACGCAACCAATTATTCTGATATTTCAATAGAATGCAGTAGATTCCATTCCATTCCATATATTGCATTTACACATTCTAGACATAATTAAAACGTAAGACAGCTATTGCATGAAGGAAACCTTTTTATAAATAGGAAAATATAACTAATGTCTAGCTTGAGGAACGGACGATGCGGCAGGTAATTTGACATTAAGGTCTCTGACGTCAATTTCATTATCGTTTAAATTTAAATTCTTACCTATGCCCAACTCTTTCACATTCTTCCATATTTCTTTTTATAATTAACCCAAGCCTAAATTTAGAACCAAAAAAATTCCATTTAATTTCCGTTTTTGACAGAAATAAAATTTTTATTTGGTGATTGACCATCGAAGAGTGGACGACTACAATAGCTACATGGATGCACGAACAAATCCCATGCTTGGGTTTCACCGATATT
This sequence comes from Brachypalpus laphriformis, assembly GCA_945910035.1. Taxonomy (NCBI): domain Eukaryota; kingdom Metazoa; phylum Arthropoda; class Insecta; order Diptera; family Syrphidae; genus Brachypalpus; species Brachypalpus laphriformis. The sequence continues at coordinate 108,522,224 of OX246753.1, read as the reverse complement.
TTATATATATTCAATGTTTGGATTCGTCGAAATTCCCAAACAAAAATAATAAAATTTGTTGGTTTTTAAAACTACATATAATTTTCTCCGTGCGATACGACTACTTCGATGGCTCGTTGTGTTTTAAATTGCTTGGTCCGGCAGTGGTCCGACATTCTAACCACTGCGCCACGGTCCCCACTGTGAGTTATAACCATAGAATTTGACAGTTCAGGCACAATTGTATAGAAAACTTAAAACGACAGAAGGTTCCATAAAAGAAAAACGTTTCTTTAATTGTTTAGTGAAAAAAAAAAAAAAAACAAAGGAACAGTAAACAGTAAAGTTTAAATATTATGCAATATTTTTTTGCGAATATATTGTACATAGCATAAGAAAAAAGTTTCTGCATTGCATTACCAAGGAGCTAAGTGCCGCAACAGCACTGGCAATCTGCCATATCCCATCTGTCATTCCACGTTCCACAATTCACCGCTAGACATCTAGTGCCTTCGAACAGATACTTTAAGTTCGTATTGATACAAAATAAAGAGATTTGATCATTTTGAAAATCAACGAAAGTGAATTTGGTAGTTGTTTATAAATAAACAGTTTAAGTACACAGAAGATCGTTTTATTAATACGAACCCTAGCAAGAATATTACATTATAAACCCTGGCAAGAATATTATACGAGTATCTCTATTGATCGCGTTTATGATTAAAGCATTTTTGAACAAATCTATTACATCCAATTTGTAAAATTCGTAAAGATTTAACTGTATTGATCTTAAGAAGCCACAAAAAATCTTGTCAACAGCAACAGCAGCATATAGTTCTAAATATTGAGGATGGGTAGCCCGCCGTCTGGCGGATTTCATTTGAAACCTCATACTGTCATACAGGAGTAATTTTCAGACAGCAATTTAAAGAAAAAACTGATTTATCGTAAAAGATACACGATTTTTGTGTTAAATTCCAAAGTAACTCGTAATTTCTGTTTACATTTTCATTTAAGAACCACAGATTTTCTATTGAAGAGACATGCCAAAAAAAACAAACCAGCTATGTGGAGTTCCATAATACAGGAGTTACAGGAATACGAGTATCCCCATGCACAAGATTTCCAAAGAAGTACTTGTTGACCGGAAGGAATTGGGACCACGTAAGCTGCGTTGCACGCTGTCTGACGGATTTTTTAGTACCCGAATTGTAGGATAAAATTCTCAGCAACTGAATTCACATTGCAATTTCCATAAAAAATCCTCAAATCGTGTAATTATAAATTGCCTCAACGTTTATTTTTTATTACCGAAAGCAATTCAGAGTTCAACAAGGTTGCACCAACATATAAAGAATAAATAAAATATTTGGCGCAACAGCTCTTTAAGTGCCAAGGCCTAGCTTCTCACAACCACTCATGTTGTGTGCGTTATATTTTTCACACGAATGGAAGGGACCTACAGTTTAGTGCCGTATCCGAACGGCGATTTGAGAAGCTTTTTCGAGACAACAATAGTCTCGGATGTTTGCCAGACGCTCGCGAGAGATGGGACCGTGAAAAAACTTTTTGGTGTTTTCTGGGATTCGAACTTGGAACCTCATGCGCAGTGATCTGACACACTGACCTCTAACTGCAGGGCTGACGACCTCGCCAGACAGGGTACCACTCTAAGGATTTTGCCTGAAAGGCAAGCACTGGGTATGCCCCTCGCTACATGTAGGTTAGGTTAGGTTAGATTGGCTGTCTGCACCAAGATGCAGACACACTTAGACCAGTAAAGGTCCATTGTGATACCAAGGATCTACCATTAGACCACTCAGGGACTAATAAAACCAACCGGAGCTTTTGATGAAGCGATGGATGCTCATGACGTCTAAGGACGCCAAATCGCTGAGGTCGTCAAGGAAGGCAGCTCCTAGATGGAGCATTCTTTTGCGTGATAGAGCAGGACATGTGCATAGGAAGTGAAGAATGGTTTCCTCCTCCTCCTCGTCCCTACAGCTCCTGCAGAAGTCATTGGAAAAGAGGCCAAGTCTTTTGGCATGTTGGCCGATTAGACAGTGTCCGGTGATGACACCGATAACGCAGCTGATCTGTGATCGCTTTAGTTTAACTAACTCGGCAGTACGTTTCTGGTCCAGCTTAGGCCAGATCTGCCTCGAAATAAGACACGTAGAGCCACTATCCCACTTAAGGTTGGTCTTACTAATAGCGTTCAGCTTCAGTAGATGCTTACATGTAGCGAGGGGCATACCTAGGGATTGCCTATCTGGCAGAATCCTTACAGTAGTACCCTGTCTAGCGAGTTCATCCGCCCTACAGTTTCCTGGAATGTCACTGTGACCTGGCACCCAGCATAGGTGAATGTTGAACTGCTCTGTCATCTCTGTAAGAGATGAACGGCAGTCTAAGACGGTCTTTGAAGTAAAGGAGCACGATTCCAGGGACTTGATAGCAGCTTGACTGTCAGTGAAAATGCTAATATCGCTGACAGATAGTACATTACATTTCAGCCAAGACAGGGCTTCCTTAATCGCCATGATTTCCGCCTGAAAAACGCTACAATGATCAGGGAGGCGAAACGAGATGCTCAGGTTGAGCTTATCGGAGAAAACACCACAGCCCACCCCACCTTCGGTCTTAGAGCCATCTGTGTAGAATTGCACCGAATTTCCATCATCAGGGGGAGAGCCATCCCACTCATCCTGTTCAGGGATACTCGTACGGAAGTGTCGGTCAAATCTCAGTTTCGGTGGGGTGTAGTCCGTGTTTTCATGTGTGAAGTTGAGAAGATCAAGGATCGAGGAGTGGCCAATGTGATAACTAGACCACTGAGACCGCTACATGTAAGTATCTACTAAAGCTGAACGCTATTAGCAAGACCAACCTCAGATGGGGAAACGGCTCAACGTGTCACATTTCGAGACAGATCTGGCCTAAGCTGGATCAAAACCGTAGTGCCGACCTGATCAAGTTAAAGCGTACACAAATCAGCTGCGTTGTCGGTGTTCTCACTGGACACTGTCTTATAGGCCAACACGCCAGAAGACTTTGTCTCTTCTCCAACGACTTCTGCAGGAGCTGTAGGGACGAGGAGGTGGAGGAAACCATCCTTCACCTCCTATGCACATGTCCGGCCCTGTCGCATAAAAGAATGGTCCATCTAGGGTCCCCCTTCCTTGACGACCTCTGCGATCTGGCGTCCCTGGACATCATAAGCATCCATCGCTTTGTCAAAAGCTCCGGTTGGTTTTATTAGTACCTGAGTGGCCTAATGGGTTGATCTATGGTATCACAAAGGGTCTAAGTGTCTGCACTCTCGTGTGGACAGCCAACCTAACCTAACCTAACCTCTTACGCCACGGTGCCCACTGCACAAACATATACGCGACTAAATAAAACAAATGAAATGTTTGTAATTATAATAAGTAATGTAATAAGAGAAAAATTGAGACTCGAAAAATGTAAGCAAACCCCTTGTAATAAGCACGAATTTCGAATTTTCGAGTTCTGGAAACGACCATTACTTCCGATTTGTTCAGGTTTACCTAAATTCCAGCATCATCACAAACTGCTACAAGCCTTTCTAGTGCGCGCTGAAGTTCGGTTTGAGAGCACCCAAGGCGACCAAATCATCCGCAAAGTTTCCCACTTTGGAAAATTTTTCGACACGGCTACGAGTAGTATCCATTCCATACATACAATGAAGAGGAGAGGTGACAAACGCACCCTTGTCAGAGTCCAACGCTCGCAGTGAAAGGTGTTGATGTAACGCCATTTACCCGGACACAGCTTCTTCAGTTTGTATATAAAGACTGAATCGCCCTTAACACTTCCTACTTCGGTGAGGTTATGATCCGTAAACAAGGGATCATAACTCTTCCACTTCACCGCATTTCTACTGATCCGCCTGTGGGGTTCTCCTATTTGACCTCAGAAAATATCGGCATTCGCTCTATATGTCCTAGCCATCTCAAACGTCGAATACTCAGTTTTTTGACTAGGTCGATGTCGCTGTACAGCTCGTATAGTTCGTGATTGAATCTTCAACTCCAAAACCCATTAACGCAAATGGAACCGAATATCCTACGAAGAATTTTTCTCTCGAAGTGACCAAGGATATATTCATGTATTTTCAATAAAGTCCATGTTTCAGCGCCGTTAAGCAGGACTGGTATGATCAGAGTCTTATTCAGAGTCTCCTTAGTTATTCGAGATAGGGCTTTCACGCTAACCATTTATTTCTGGGCACTCCGATTTATTGTAGTAGTAATAATTCCATCAAGAAAACTTTTGACAATGAATGCTTACTTGGGCCAAATAATTAATTGATTTTTATGACTCTTACACGAACATAAAAGTAGGTCATGCTTCTTATCACCTCAGTCTTGATCTATAACGTGGAGACATGGAAAAGTTCTTTAAGTGAATTTCGGTAACATTTGTATTATCGGATTATAGATAAGAAGCTTATTTACCCGCGAATTTAACGTTTTCCGTGATGATGGTCTTGACAAAGACGATGATTCTTCTGGCCGCGGAGTTCTCCTGGCTATACATAACCGCTATGACTCCGCACCTTACAAATCATCGCATACTGCTAGTTTTGAGTTTATTTGCGCTAAAATTACAATGTCTAAACGCGACCTGTACCTACTTTGCTGCTACATTCGCCCCTCTCAACCAATTCAAAGCTACCAACTTGCTATAGATGCTATAGACTCTCTCTTTGATGCTACTGATCCTAGCGATGGTGTCATTATCTTCTATTTCTCCAATGGGTTCAGTCTGAGGATAAGTCCCATCTTTTCACTTCAAATGCAACCTCAGACAAAGAAGTCATTTTCACAGACTGTCTGTCCAACTCCATCAACTCAGTGGCATAACTGGCAGCCTTGGCAGACAACTTGATTTTCATCTGATGCTGATAATTGTATTGTTACAGCAAGCAACAAGTAGTAGGCGGCACCTAAACGGCTATAAAAATTATCCTTTTCATCCTCAGTCGCGTCTAGAGTCGGAACATAACACTGTATGATGGTAATTTTTCTAACTCTACTCTGGAACCTAGCCGTCAATATCCGGTCACTATGGGGTTTCCAGGATATGAAACTACTATGTGCTGCTGGAGTTAGCATGAGTCCTACGCCAGAACTCCGTGCACTTCCACCTGGTTTACCAGAGTAGAGCATCACAGTGCTTTTTGTTGGGGAGATGTATTCTCCAGCATCGTACCATCTTATCTCGCTCAGCCCTAAGATGTTGATTTTATACCGTGCGAATTCGCGCTCCAATTGGAGGAATCTGGCATTATAAGGCCCTTCCTTGAGTGAGTCCAGGAGGGTCTTAACGTTCCAGAATCCGATCGTTGTCCGTGTCCGATAGCCAAAGGTCGTCAACAAATTATCCGTCCTTATCCGAGGCGATTGTTTCCGTTTCGGAGCAATAGTTTGTTTTACGGTTGCGGCTCGCTGGGCCACAGAACAACCGACACTTATCCTGTTTTTTGGCGCAGGAAGCTCGCCATTCGTCCTCTCCCGTTAGCAATTTCCGAAGAAATTCCCAGATGACACCACGAGGAGGTGGGAGTAGGGCTTACTAACAGAGCTGCTAGGTTTTCGGCTGCAGTGGCTCCTACTCGTTACAAAATTGAATTAGTCTCATTTAACACCAATCCCCGTAACTTAAGGTCCATTCCCTTCTTCCGTCCATCAATTATAGTTATATCGCACCACTGTCCAGAATGTTGCGCTTGGCTAACTACATGAAAAACACTTTTGACTTCCACTGCAGCTGAACCACCCTTCGAAACAATCTTCAACACCGCTTCAATTCGACCTAGCCATATCTTGATTTTGCCAGCCCCCACACCCACAGCTTTCCTCTCCCCTCTACCTTCTCCCTTATCTTTCTTTATACCCTAGTTTTTAAGATAGTTTTTTAAGACCTAATAGTTAAGTTTAGATTTAAGTTGTTGCTTGTATTAAGTTTAAATAAAATAAAATGAAAATAATCGTAGAAAATCACCGTTTAAGCCTGATTCTGAACATACGTATATGTATCTTCTTCTTCTTCTTCTTTTTATCAGCGAGGTTATGATCCGAAAACAAGGGATCACAACCCTCCCACTTCACCGCATTTCGACTGATCCGCCTCTGGGGTCCGCCTACGTATATGTATATCGCTACATATTATAAAACAAAGTCCCTCGCCGCACCTGCCTGTCTGTCTGTCTGTGTGCGATTTTCTCCGTAACTACTGAACGGATTTTGTTTCGGTTTTTACAATTAGAGCGATTGGTTCAAGAGAAAGTTTTAAATGTATACTTGATGAAGGTTTTGTGTAAATTGACTAACCTATGACGATGAAAATCGGAAAAAGAGCAACGTCAATGAGGTAATCTTCGCGTGCCCGGCGTACAATGTTTGCTTTTTCCTGATCATGATCTCGAATCTACACTTAGTGAAGGTAATAACTTTTTTTTTGCTTTATTCTCCTTTCACAGTCTTTCGCAATCTTTAAGAGCAGAGCTTTCTGGCTGACGGAAGGGGGATGGTACTCTTCGTGTTTTTTTATCGTCCGGTTTTCTTTTCTGTTATACCTGCTTGACGGGTTGTGTGTTGCGTACGCATTTGTATGTGCTCTGCTGGGAATTCACACTGGGGAAGTTATAATTAAGTTTTCACAATTTAAGTATTGTATTAAGTTGGCAATTATATTTCAAAAAATAACTTAATGAGCATGAACTAAAATGCGGGCGAAGCAAAGCGAGCACGGATCAGCTGGTGTGTGAATAAAATCCAGTATTTCACTTTAAGGTTACTACCGAACATTATGGTTTATACCTGTGATTATCGCAGCTCATTTTATTTATAATTTTAGTATGTGACTGTTAAGTTTTATTAAGCAAGTAAACCATATAATTATGAAAATAAACCCACCAATCATAATGAAAAATTTTCCATTATGACTCCCTTTTAAAAGCCTACACCAGCCACAACAGCTGATATATAAAATTTCCTATTTTTAGCTTGGAAGTAAAATGTTTGGATTGCCTGTGTTGGGGTTGTTCTTCCTAATAAATCATCGAAAGCATACAAAACTTTAAGAGTACTAGCAAACACGCGGTGTTATACATGTGTACAAACATAGGTATCCTATATTACTTTATCTTATGTCACACATGACTTACAGTTTATATATGTTTTTATATTTAATTCCAGTCGATGAGTTTCTATTCCCCTTATTTTGTTACCGCCTTATTCACACAATGTCATTCTAGCATAGCTCAGTAGTCTCGATAAGGGGGAAACAAGTCTGAAAAAGTATTGCATTTACACATACTTTTTCTAGACATTTACAATCAGACGATATTGAACAAGTCCTAGAAAATCGTAAACGTACATTAGTTAAACAAACAGATAATTCTCTTAAAGTTGTCCATTTTCAATATTTGCTCTTCCTGGTGAATTGATCAACAAAGGTATTATAATCACATTCTCCTAACAAGGTCGCCTCACAGGCTTAGTACCATGCTTTGAGTATACACTCTTACTGTATACATATGGCCGCAATCACAACATTCTCATTCTCAGTATCAATACTTCCAATGTTTGCTTATACCTACACTTCCTTAGAAATCATATCATGCAATCAATTTACCCTCCTCCTCCCATTCTCTGTTTCATCCCCTACCATACCGTTGTGTGTCTACAAAACCACTTTACATAAAAATTCAAAACAATGGAAAACTTTCAGGATCAAAGTCTAAAATTTCTAATTTGCTTTTGAAGCTTGCTTTTTGCTAATTTTTTTTATTTTTATTTTGTTTTTGTGTTTTAAGTGGTCACCTAGCTTTTCAATCTACGCTTATTTAATATTCCCTACCGCCCCTCAACTCTAGTGGCCTGAGGGTGTGTGTATTTGGCTCTATGTAGGTACTCCTACCGTAACTGCCTTTTTTACTATAATCAAAGTACTTAGTTCCGATTTGACACAGGAGTATTTTAAGTGAAAGTTGTCTGTATCGTCGTCAAGATACTTGTATCAAAGGAACTGCGCAGGAATTCTATTGACAAAAAAAGTAAACGCTTTTTAGCCCGCTCCCTGGGATACAGTGGGGCCAATCATCACACACAAGTAGAGTTTTTTTTTACTTCAAAAAACATAGGAGCTAATTTTATAGAATGTTTTCGGAAATATCCTTTGTTGTATATGAACATACATAGTCAAACCTTAAAAAGCAGCATGCGAAGAACATTCACTCAGACTCGAATATACATTTTTTTTATTTGAAAGCTTAAACTTAAGGTGTATGCAACTCTCGCTGTATTTTTACACACCAACCCGAGCAACATACATATGTACATACATACATTTTCAATGGTCCGCTAATCCTTCATGAGGGTTGCGGCGGTAGGATGCTCAAGTTGACACTCCATCCTTCTCAATCCTCCGCCATTGACTCCAACCCATCGGGAGGAATCCCTAGACGGCTCCAGCCGAAATTTCGGACATGATTCAACCATCTATTTCTGGGCCTATAGAGAGGTCGATTACCCGATGGCATGACACGTCTTGGAAGCCGGTTTGGGGGCATATGCACTATGTGACTAAATCCTCGAAGCATAGATCGTTCCGTTTGGAGAAGTAGCTGCTCAACATTGGGCTCCTCGCATACTCTGGTGTTGCGCACTCGATTCCTACGAGTTATTCCAGCAACACCGCGAAGGAATCTCATTTCGTCAGCTTGCATCCGCGATCTTATTATTTCAGTCATTACCCAAATTGCAAACTACGATTTATTGTGTCAAAGGTACTTACTTATAAGTTTAGAATACTCACCACCTTCTTTGTGAAGGTGAGTTAATCCTTGGTATAGGAGTCCCTAAGCTCCACGAGTGTGAGTAACTCTCTATTGAAGATGCGGCGTCCCAACCAGCATAGTGCCGAACATTCACAGGGAATGTGCTCGGAGGTCTCATCGTCCTTCCTACAGAGATGGCACTCTGTCTTTGGATTGTTAATATGGTACCTTAGCCAGCAGTGTTCAGTGAGGGAGCCCACCAGCCTCCTAATACAACCCTTCTCGAGCGTAAATATTTCTTTGTAAGAATGAGGCTTAATTAGGATTATGGCTTGCCTTAGTGTAGGATATCTGACCAGTTGACGTAAAAAGGTTCTGGACGTACGAATTTAGTTCAAGATGCAATTTGATCTTAGTCTTCCTAACGAAGATTTGTAATGATGACTGTCGTGTGATAGCTTCCAGTGCAGACGTAGAGCAAATACACGTAGCACTTGTGATTCCAAGACAGGCCATTCTTAGTAGCTTCGCCAGCTTTAAAGCTGTAGTCATTTTGAATACTTTCGGACATCATACTTAGTAGCAACGAGTTTTCCCAGCTCTTTCAATCCGTCTTGGGCCAAACACAAGGATTTTCCGAATTTTAGTATAACAGAAGATACAACTTTCTTTAGATTCGCAAAGATACGTTTCGGCTACAGTCTATTACTTCAATTTTCCCTGTTTTCTTACACTTCTTCTTGCAAGTTGATGAACAGACATTTAAATAATTATTATACCTCTGAAATTGGCATGCGAGTTATGCACCATACTCGAATTTTTAAGAAAAACACTCGACCAGCATGTTATTCATAATATGCCGAATAATTTGAAAATGTATATATTTTTATTCAGTATATTGTAAAATTCTTGCTGTGCTGTTTATTTATTAGCAATTACCAACTTTACTTTAGCACAATATTCAAATCACTTTATTCTTAATTTATTTTAAATTAAACTGTCTCTACAGATTTACTTTCAATCACAATGTCGCTTATTTTCACCACTGGTTGAGTCTCTCTTTTAATCGCTGTATTCACCTTATTAACAACTGTACCGACGGTGGTTGTGGTCGGTGTATTTATACAAAATACAATAAGTTCTAGAACATGCTAGATGTCGCTAGGGGTAAATTGATAATTGTGGAATAATTGGTGAAATATGAGTGAACATTGGCACATTGGCCAGCACCTGCTAGGTTTGGCGAATAGGTGGCGCTGCTTACAGTTAGTGTGTGGCGCATGCAATCGAGTTGCGCGCACTCTATAAGTGGAATAACTAAAACGGAGCTAGACTCAACCATTCCTGCGAGCCAGTTGTGAAATAGTTTCGACTCTCGTTCAGCTCAACTCAACCAACTTCGAATTTTGTTATTATATAAACTATTGCCAAAGAGTTTTCTAAATAAAATCTGACCATCGATAACATGTGTACTGTTGCTACCCGCAAAGTTGTATCTTATTAAGTCCAAATCCCATTCCTTTTCTATATGCACGAAAGCATGAAATTCCCTTTTCGATCTTTTTTGTTCAAAACTGAAAAACACCATTAACCTTACAGAATATGTAAACACCAGCTTTTTCTATAAACCTGCTCTACAGTGCACTGCGTGTGAGGCAGTTAGATTTCCAGCAAAAGCACCTGCTGTTACCGTCATTAGATGTAGCTACTTCTTGTTGCGCGAAATCAGATGGTTTCGTTCTTTGGAGTCGGCGCGTAAGATTTGTACTTCCAAAGTTTGAAGTATGGCACGGTTGCAATGACCATGAAGACGAATACGAAGCTTGCGAGCAAAGTTTGTTATTTCGTCTTCTATTGTGGCCATCTCTAAGTCTCTGCGGACATCATTGATTCTAATAAACCAGGGAGCATTCCCGATTGCTTCTATAACTTTATTTTAGAATGATCGTATAAAATGTGTATTGCTTGGTTTGGCACAACCCCAGAGTTGTATACCGTACGTCCATACAAGTGTAAGCACTTGCTTATATAGAAGCAGTTTAGCTTGGAATATCTTCCAATGAGCCAATCAATTTCCCTAAGTCGATTTTCGAGCTAGTCGCGTTTCTTTTTAACTTGATTCCCAGATATTTAACTTCGTTTGCATGCGGCATCTATACCGAGTCAATGAAACGGGTAGGTGGATAATTTTTTGTAAGTAAAGTTAACATGCGGCAATTTGGTACCAAGTTTTGGCCAAGTTTTGGCCAAGTTTTTGTCCACTCGCAGATTTTATGCAAAGCTCGAGTAGTTAGTTAGTTAGTTAGATAGACTTTTTATTAACTTCATATAATTTTCACAAACAGTATATACATAGTCGTTTATGGTTTGGCTTAAGGCCGTCTTCCAGATTGACAATATGGTTGCTATTTCTGTTTAAAAATCGCCTTCCAAAATACGGGCTCTGTAGCGCATTGCAGCTGTGGCATAGTTGTACAAAACATCCCAACCATGACTTCCGTTCAGTACATTGATCATCTCATCCAAGTCTAGCGAAATTACTCCGAAGTATCTCGAGCGAAATTCTCCTAAAATGGGACATCTTCCGATGAAATGGTAAACATCCTCCCTCTCTTTAAGGTTGCACAGGTCACATAAAATTGGCAGATCGGGTCGATGTGGAATAAAATAAAGACTTGTTAGCTCACCTCTAAGTTTGAATATTGTGCTTATCATATGCAGAAAGTAACGATTGAGGAAGTACGTTGAGTCGCTTTCAATGTGGTTAAAATTCAGCCTACTGTAGATCAGCCTATGTTGCGATGAATGTGCTTCAGCTACAAACCTCTCATATATGGAATTACCTGCATTTTTCAAAACATTTGTAAGCATAGGTTTTATCATTGAAAGTTGCATATCAGATGCAATATTTAAGCTCGCGCCATAATTTGCTGCCAACTCCTCCCACTTTTGAACCAAGTGCCCTCTTGTCGAAAGTATATGCTTCAGAACAATCCTGGGCAGTCTTCCATCATCCATCTCCACTACTTTTACAATATAATCTATATGCAGCTTTAGGGTATCTAAAAAGGGACTCCAGTTTCTAGATGCAGCATATAGTTCGGTGTACATATTGGAAGTCGAAAGATTCGTTTCAAAAAGTACCTTAGAAATTTTTCAACTTCTTCAAAAAAGCAATAACCCCAAATTTGGGCTCCGTACAGCAGTATAGAGGCAGCAGTTGTACGAAATAGTTTATTCTTCGCTGTGTGATCGATAAACTTATTGTCGACGCAACGTCCCCAAACTGATGAAATAGCTCTTTTAGCTGCTGCTAGTTGACATTGAAAGTGTTTTTTTCATATTGAGGTTGGATGTAATTAGCACACCTAAATATTTATACTCTTTCACTATTTCAACGTTTTCACCCCGATAGGACCACTTTTCGTTGCGAGAGTATCTTCCACCTCCATTTCTAAAAATCATCATCTTTGATTTTGATAAATTCACTGTCAAATTCCATTGCTTACAGTAGTTTTCAAGACGGTTCATAGTAAGCTGCATCCCTTCAACTGTCTCCGATAAAAACACTATATCGTCCGCAAACTTTAGCGCCGGTATCCGCACACCACCAAGCTCGATCCCTCCTCCTACTTCTCCTACTATGTCGTTGATAAATATGATGAAGAGTAGCGTGCTTAAGATGCATCCTTGCTTAACTCCCATTTGTGTTCCAAATTCTTCGGATACATTCTCTCCATTCCATACGTACGCCACGTTGTTCTCATACATCGCTTTTAGCACATTTATCACTTTACTTGATAAACCAATTTTGTACAGCTTATAGAAAAGAGCTTCACGCGCTATGGAGTCAAAAGCTGCACGAAAGTCAACGAAGAAGGCATATAGCTTTTTGCTACTTTGCTTAAAAAACTCTGCAATGTTGGTGAGAGTAAAAATGTGATCCAGTGTTGAATAATGCTTTCTGAACCCCGCCTGGTATTCATTTAAAATCCTATTGTTTGCCATCCATTGTGTAAGCCTATTAAATAGTTTTGCCGAAGTATTCAAAAAAGAAATGCCTCTGTAGTTAGCTGGATTATCTAGCTCACCTTTTTTGTGCAATGGGAAAATTATCGCTCTTCTAAAGCTTTCTGGGACATTGGCTGTTTCAAAAATTTCATTAAATTCATTTGTGAGTGCAGTGAGAAATTCTGTGGAACTGTTCTTGTAGAATTCGAAAGGGATCGTCACCTGGGGCTTTCCTCGTTTTAGAGCAATCAACTGCGCGTTTCACTTCCAAAAGAGTAAATGGTGAGTCTAAGAGCTCATCTGTGAAGAAAGGGGCTGCATATTGCGGTAACGGAGAAAACTGTGGAGTGTTGAGTAAATATTTGAAATACTCCCTCAGCTCAGAAGCTTGTAAAGTCGACGAAATCAAGTTAGTTCTTCCAGTTACAATTTTAACCGCCTTCCAAAAGTCTGCTGCACACCTTGAAGTATTAAGAACTGCAATGACTTCCTGGCTAAATTTTTTCCTTTTTTCTATACAAAGACGTTTGAAATATTTATTTGCTTCTGCATAGAGTTCTTTGACACGGTCATTATTTTGCTTCCTTAGGCGCCTTAGCAATGCAAATGATCGTTTCCTCGCCTTTAGACACTCGATATCGAACCACTTCTGTTTACTTGCTACAATACGTCTTGCATTGACGTTAGGCGGTACAGATCTTTTTATAATTTGCGTTAGGACGTCAATGTGTGGAGCTGGATTATGTTCCATCAGACTCAAAAGTTCCGTATTCAAAGCTCGAGTATTTGAGGTATGTCCCGAGTGTACAGCAAGAATAAGATGGGACCAAGGACACTCTCTTGCTTAACTCCGACGGCGATTTCCTTAAGCTAATAATATTCGGTTCCGTGTTAACCACGAAAAAGTCGGTTTTCAAGGTAAAATTCTAAGATCTTATGTAGGTACTCCGGAAGGAGCCGTCTTAGCTTATACTTCGAGCCATCGTGCAAAACCCTCTCAAAGGCTTGAGAGATGTCTAGAAAAGCGCTAGAGCAAATCTTTTTCTCCTCTAGGCCATTTTAAATTTCATCAGTTATTCTATAAACTTGGTCAATTTTGGAATGCTTGGTTCTGAAATCAAATTGGTGGACACGTATTAGGCGTCTTCCTTCAATGACCGTTTGAATGCGTTTCAATAGAAGTTTTTCAAATACATTTGATATTATTGGTAGTAGCGATATCGGTCTGTACGATTTTTTGTCGTTTGGAGATTATCCCGGTTTCGGAACCATTATAACTTTCCATTGATTTTGAACATATAATAATCTGAGCAAAGCATTTATTAAGTAAATATTATTAATAAATAATTTATGTTGTAATGATGAAGCAATTTAGAGTTGATTTTTCCAACATTCGTGGGCTTAGAACGAATTTCTTTGACCTGTACGCCCACGCTCATTCCTACAAACCAGCTGTGTAGGCACTTGGTGAAACACAGGAATTTGAAGAATCATCTGATTTGAAGCTGCCTGGATATAACTTAGCGCCATTATTCTTTCTCCATCGCAGCCTCGCCATTTACGTCCGTAGTGATACAGCTTACCAAATTCCACCACAATATGGCCACTGTTCCAATCCGGAATTTAATTACAAATTCACCGTCCGTAAGCAAATAATTCACTACTGCTTTATTTACAGAAGCCCTAGTGCGGATAGCAACTCAACTTTTAACGAGTTTGGTGCGCTGTCCGCTTCCATCACACAAATTGTCTCCCTGTATCCTCATACTGAAATCGTCATTGCGGGCGATTTCAATATACGCAATTAGGATTACAAATACAAATACAAATATTTGGCGCAACAGCTCTTTAAAGTGTCAGGGCCTAGCTTCTCGCAACCACTCATGTTGTGTGCGTTATATTTTTCACACGAATGGAAGGGACCTACAGTTTAATGCCGAATCCGAACGGCGATTTGAGAAGCTTTTTCGTGACAACAATACTCTCGGGTGTTTGTCAAACGCTCGCGATAGGTGGGACCGTGAAAAAACTTTTTGGTGTTTTCTGGGATTCGAACTTGGAACCTCATGCGTAGTGATCCGACACACTAACCACTTACGCCACGGCGCCCACTAATTAGGATTGGCTTCAACATTCTGACCAGACAACACCCGAAGGAAGGTATGTTGAACTTTTCACTGAGATTAACACTTTCACTTAGCTTGTAAATGAGCCTACACGAATACCGGACATTGTAAGTCATTCCGCCAACACTCTGGACTTGTTTCTTACTTCGCACCCTCATAAATGCACCATTGATGTTTTAGTGCCTCTAGGCCGGTCTGACCACAATATCGTATCAGCTAAATTCTCGTACTCCGACCGCCAAGTTAAAGAAAAAACTCCTAAAAGAAAAGTATGGCGTTACGAGAAAGCCAATTCGGACGGTCTTA
Source organism: Brachypalpus laphriformis (assembly GCA_945910035.1). NCBI lineage: Eukaryota > Metazoa > Arthropoda > Insecta > Diptera > Syrphidae > Brachypalpus > Brachypalpus laphriformis. Next base: position 108,506,993 of record OX246753.1, on the reverse strand, counting down.
ATAGTTTCTTTAGGAGACTTAACTGGTCGCTATGCTTCCTCGATAGCGACGTGGATGCCGCCGCTGATATGATTACTGACACCATCCTCTTAGGTAAGAATGACTTTATTCCTAACAGAATAAAGAGCATCAAACCTAAAGCAAACTCGTGGTTTGACCAGAGCTGCAAACAGGCTATCAGGTTAAAAGAGATAAGTTTTCGGTCTTATAAAGCCAACAAATCTGAGGAAAACCGAATGAAGTTTAAACAAGCCAGAAATGACGGCAATGTTCACATTCGACGTGTAAAATTCCTACATGACCAAAAATTGAGGCAAAAAATTCTACAATGTCCCAAAGGTAGTAAAAATGTTTGGTGTTTCGTCAAAAATATTAAAAATTCTGCTTCGTCTATATATATATATACATATATATATATATTGACATTCCAGCTGTTAGCTCCTTTGCAGCGAACTTCACCCTGCCAGATAGTGCTTTGCCTCCACCTGTACTTGAGAGCGTCGAATTTTCCATGGGAAAAGTCCACATTCGCTCTCGTACAGTTGCAGGAGTACTCAAAGGTCTTAACATACACAAATCCGCTGGTCCAGATGATATCCCCCCCACAGTTCTGAAGAAGTGTTCTTCCACGCTGGCAAAATCTCTGCGTAAGCTTTTCTGTCTATCCCACTCTTCTGGGCTCTTTCCGAGAAGATGGAAAAAAGCATTTATCCAGCCCGTCCCTAAAAAAGGCGAATCTTCCTCCCCGTCCAATTACCGACCCATTGCACTTACGTCCCTTCTTTCCAAGGTCATGAAAACGCTGATAAATCGTCAGCTTATGAAATATCTTGATTCACGAAAACTCCTCAATGACCGGCAGTATGGTTTTCGTAGCAACAGGTCCACTAGTGATTTGATGGCATATCTCACCGAGAAGTGGAACCAATCTCTCCATCACTTCGGCGAAACAAAGATGGTTGCGCTCGATATTTCTAAGGCATTTGACAGAGTTTGGCATCAGGCTCTTTTGTCGAAAATGCGTGCATATGGCGTCGATGAGTCTTTTCTTCTTAGAAGTTACCTTTCGAACCGTTCAATACAAGTTGTCTTGGATGCTTTCAAGTCTGCAATTCACCATATAAATGCTGGTGTTCCACAGGGCGCCGTGGCGTAAGTCGTTAGTGTGTCGGATCACTACGCATGAGGTTCCAATTTCGAATCCCAGAAAACACCAAAAAGTTTTTTCACGGTCCCACCTCTCGCGAGCGTTTGACAAACATCCGAGAGTATTGTTGTCATGAAAAAGCTTCTCAAATCGCCGTTCGGATTCGGCATTAAACTGTAGGTCCCTTCCATTCGTGTGAAAAATATAACGCACACAACATGAGTGATTGCGAGAAGCTAGGCCCTGGCACTTTAAAGAGCTGTTGCGCCAAATATTTGTTTTTGTTTTTGTTCCCCAGGGTTCCGTTCTTTCTCCGACTCTCTTTCTCATTTTGATAAATGACCTCTTGTCTGCTACTTCTAATCCAATCCATTCCTTCGTTGATGACAGTACTCTCAGTTTTTCATAGTCGTTCCCTAACTCACGTCCCTGCTCTTCGGCCGTAGAAGAGGAACGACAACGTATGTTAAACACATTAAATTCCGACCTGGACAGCATAAACAAATGGGGTTCAACCAATAGAGTGGAATTTAATGCATCCAAAACACAATGCGGAATCCGAAAGACTTGCCATTCTCGGTATGTACCATATATCAATAACCATCTTTGATGGAACGATCACATATTCGAGGTCGCCAAAAATGCTGCAAAATGTCTAGAATTCCTTAAGCGGTGCAAGAAATATTTTACCCCGTCTGATCTGGCCTCCATCTATAAGGCATTCCGCCCAAAGCTGGAATATAACGCCCACATTTAGTCTGGTGCACGTCGTCAAGGCCGTTCTGCACACTCTAGATAGGGTACAGAACCGCGCGTTAAAACTTATAGGTGATAGAGACATTGTGAACTCCATAGTCTCACTTGAACATCGTAGAAATGTCTCATGTCTTTCCCTATTTTATCGCATTTTTTTTTTATAAAAAATGCTCCAGCGAAATAGCCGGTTGCATTCCTCCCCTTCAAAACTTCACCCACAATACGCGTCATGCTTCGAATGTACATCAGTTCACCCTCAAGTCCAACTTCGGACGTACTGTCAAATATAGGGATTCGTTTATAAGCCGAATAACACGTTTGTGGAATGATCTACCAGCCTCTGTATTTCCTAATCATTACAACCTACAAACATTTAAAGCCAACGCAAACCGGCATCTCCTTCGTTCCTCCCCCCCTTTTCCTATCCGCCCGTGCCCTGAGCATCAGTATAAGGGTATTAATAATCCCTTCGGCGGGCGCGTATTATATAAAAAAAAGGGAGTTTTATTAGCGCTTTTTGGCAACTCCTTGAGGATTTGTCCGGATATTAAACCATAGCCAAAGGCTTTATTATTTTTTAGTTTTTTTTATCGTATGGCAAAATTCTGTAAACGACACACTTTTTATTCCAAAATTGTCAGATGTCGTTGTCGTACCGGTAAAATCGTCTATCAATGATTGTCCATCAAATGACTTAAAAGTCGCTTCTAAATGCTTACCAAATAGATCCGCTTTTTCTTTGTCACCTTTTGCCCATTCCTCATTGTTTTTTTTCTGATCGGTAGCGATTGCATTTGAGGTTTTTTAATACTTTTAATGGCTTTTCAGAGCGTGTAATTTGGGCTTTTTTTCGGTGGTTAAACCTTGAAAATAAGCAGAAGTTTCTCGATGTTTTAGATCTTGGATCTTGGAATATGTATTATGTTGGGGAGCGCGGGTTTGTTGCGTGCACTCCTCTTTTCGCGAATCAGTTCTTTTATTTCCGGTGAATAGTTAGCTTCACTGAGTGTGACTTATTTTCTCCTTAAAGGAATTTTTTTTTTTCTTTCTAAACCAAGAATGAAGAATAATTTTAAAGGTCTTATGATACCACGCCCACTTTCTCAGATGAAAGGTTCCATCTATAGATTGCGTATATAATAACAATATACATCTAGATTGCGTATAAAAAAAATTCTATCTTCAGTACAGATTACTTTTATATCGATGACACCACTGTGCGTACTCTTTAGCATAGGAGAAAGGTTTAGTTCCAAAGGATAACGTTCATTCAAAGCTCCTTCCTTCAGTAGCTCGTTGTCGATGGGGTCGAAAGGAAGCGTGTGGATCTCCTACATACTTATGTATACAGTGTGAAAGCGGCATGTGAAATATAATTTGTTATAAAGTGCACTATTAAGAGCAATACTAAGAGTAATGTTATAATTTCTGTTAATATTGGGCTAGTCCTATAGTGAAATTTAAATTTTTTTTTTTATTTCTACAAGAATAAATATACAAAGTGCGCGAATCATAAGAAATTAACTTTAATCTACTTCTTAAGTGGTCGGAAATCCCATTGGATTTGTTAAGGTTGGTGTTGGCTATCAATTATCCTTTACATTGTTCTGATTTTTATTTTTATTTTTATGTTGTACCTACTTTGTGGTAGCATACCCATGTAGCAAGGACACCTGTAATCACGTCACCCCTTTTCATGGTGTCAGTGTTTTTTTATTTTTTTTTATGGCTCATTCCTTAATAATTTTGTGCGGGAGTTCTAGCAGTAAAGAGAAAAAGAAAAAATGTTTGCGTGCACGTTGCTGTGCGTTTTTTTATACCTTTTATGAAAATAATCAATAAAATTAAACTAATGGCCACAGTGTTGTGTGCAAATTAGAATCCGTTAGAATGATGTTGGCCTTTTTGTTGTTAATATTTTCCACGAACAGGATGGTGTGGTTATTTCTATTTTTGGAACGTTACTGTATCGCCAGGTGCCTGTAGCTGGTGTAGAAACAATATTTGGTTTGGTGGTGCACAATCAGCCTGCACGGATTGGGTTTCGTTTGTATTCTGGTTATTCACGGTGGGATTGATTGGTCGGAAATTTGAATTTTGATTGGCAGGGTAAATAGACTGTATTGTGTGGGGCAAATTGCAGGGTGGATAATTAAGGTGTTCGCGGGTCAATCGATTGTGTTGGCGTTTCTTTGATATTAATTGCTTGACTACACGATTTACACGGAAAAATTTTATATATCAAATTTGTTTTATTTAACTTTAAGTTAATGAGTACCTAGTTAGTTGGATAGGTCATGAGGAAAAGGTAATACCAGGGTTATTCTTTGTTGTGTTGGTATTAGCCAAATGAAACTACGAGAAATCATCAGCCACCCGAATATAAAAGGAAAATGAATAACATCGAAGTTTTTCCAACCACTGCACCAAAGAAAGGTTCCTGACTGGAAGTACAATGAACCAAAACGAGTATGAGTGCTCTTGGATTTGGGTCCCAATTTTTTTTTTTTTTAAGTAGAGGGCTGACACTGTTGGAAGTCGCTTATTACGACGTCCGCTTATAACGACCGCATTTGTCGGTCCTTTCACCGTCGTTCTAAGCGACTTCCACTGTATATTTAAATTTCTTTAAATTTCCGTTAATCGAACGCATTCATAGTCCAATAAACATTAGCCCAAAACATTGCCTCAAAATTACTATTAAAACAAAATCAGTAAAAATCATTCACCGTTTAGATTTGAAATTGGGTTAGTTAATGGTTAGTTAATGCGACACTTAGCATGCTTGGTTGCTTGTATGATGGGTGGGTTTGGGTAGTACTTAGTTATTGAGTGATAGATTGTGGGTTCAAGTACCAACCACACGCATTCAGTTTTTCCAGTATTAATATTAATGGAGTCCATTTTACAATAAAGTAAAATAAAATAAAAAAATGAGAATTAAGAGCCAATGCAAAAAAAAATCGCCTCCTCCTCGACCAGGTCGGACAGTACCCACGGAGTATGCAATGAAACCGCTACACATGCATCATGCCTATCTCTTCTCTTTACTTCCAACTAACGTCGTACAATTTAATAGTTACATTTTAAGGGATTCATTCTTAGACGTAAGTTAAGACTTACAAAATATACCTATATATCCATTAGAATGGCCAAGAAACAGGGCTGGATAGAATACTGTCAATCTATTCAAACCCTCAAAGCATCTACAAAACTCTATAAAAACGGTCCACAGAAATGAAAAACCCGTGAGGTCGAGTGCACTTTTGCTACCTTTCTCGACATAGAAGTCGCCTTTAACAACATTCTTACTGATTCTATTCAGGAGTCTCTCACCGGGCCAGGTGTATAGGGGACTAGGTTCGTGTATCGGCACGCATCACGCAAAAACCGTTCTATACCTTAAACATGCATTACTCATTTGGCCGCTTGTGTGGTGGATGAGATTTTGGAAATACTCGGAGCGAATACGTGGGGTTCAAGCCAACTTGGTATACATATTAGTTATACACGGCCGCTGTGTGACCCATCCTAACTTATAGTTCGTTAGTCTGATGGAAGGACCAATACCAGCAATACCAGCTTTCAAGCTCAGCAAAATCCAGAGGTCACAAATAAGCAGTTATAAACCGGTGGGCGCCGTGGCGTAAGTGATTAGTGTGTCGGATCAGTACGCATGAGGTTCCAAGTTCGAATCCCAGAAAACACCAAAAAGTTTTTTCACGGTCCCACCTCTCGCGAGCGTCTGACAAACATCCGAGAGTATTTTTGTCACGAAAAGCTTCTCAAATTGCCGTTCGGAGTCGGCATTAAAACTGTAGGTCCCTTCCATTCGTGTGGAAAATAGAACGCACACAACATGAGTGGTTGCGAGAAGATAGGCCCTGGCACTTTAAAGAGCTGTTGCGCCAAATATTTGTTTTTTTTTTTGTAAACCGGTTACATGGGTCCGATGCAGACGTTTGACAGGAGATTCAATATTAGAATTCTTGGCAGAAATTACTGGAAGAGTGAACAAGTTACTAGTAATGAGGAATTGGGCTTCTTCACTCACGGTTTCAAAATGGATGTCGGTGTTTACTGAGTACCAGCGCATATCGGATAATGAAAGAGCAAACGAACTCGCTAGAATAGGGTCGACGTTGCGCATCTCGCAGGCTCTCCCCTAAATGAGGGTTCTTTTTAGCTGTATAAATAAACTCGTCGGAGATGAAGCCACTAACAAAGCTAACAGACGATGGATCCATCTGTTACAGTACGCGGATTATCTCTGGCATAATCACGGGGCATTGTGCCATTGCAATTCATGCAGAACGTATCGGAGTACCTCACTCCGACTTCTGCAGGTTCCTTTTGAAGTAATTAATTTGTGAAGAATTGGAGTCGATTTAAAGTCTAAGTAGCTCTCATCATATCGCCTTAGAGCATATGTGTTCATAACGAGTCACATTATTAATTGCTACGTTAAACTTCCGATTTAAAGCATAGTCCCGTTTAGGAAAGAGTTCGCATCCATAAGTAATAAATGGAAAAATTAGAGTTTTAGCTAGCGTAGCTCTTGTGGAGTCAGGTGTAAACGATTGTGAGTGGTACAACGTGCGCAGGGTTGCTTAAATTTGAGAGATTTTGCTCTTATGTTCGTCCTACTACTCAACGTACGATCAACGACTATACCGAGATTGACTGCTTTATTAACGTAGGTTAATGCAGATAGAGTATCAAATGCTTTTGAAAAATCTAGAAGTGTTAGGAGTGAGATTTTCTTGGCGTTCATAGAAACTCTGATGTCATCTGCCACTTTAAGCAAAGCAGCAACACAGCTATGTTTTTCTATAAACCCTGACTGTAGCGTACATAAGAGATGGTTTTGCTTTATAAATATAGAGATCTGCTAGAATGCTATTCTTTCGAAGACTTTTGAAGGTATGGAAGGATCGCTACAGGCCCATATTACACTGTAGCGGAGGGTGATGAACGCTTCTTTACAATGGGTATGACTTTGGCATGTTTCCACTGCCAAATTGAAGTTATCTGAAAGAGCGCATCTACGTGAGCAAGCTCGAGATAATGATTGAGCTCAAGACCAACATTGAACCAAAAATTCAAGCTCTTCAGCCAGTAACTTTGAAGAATGTTATAGAAAATGCTTTAAATCGTGGCCATAATTGGGAAACCGTAACTTTTTTATTTATATATTTATTTAACCCTATAGTGCTTGATTTTTTTTTTTTTTACATACATACATAATCAAGTTTTTGCCACCCACCTGGAAGAAACTTTCATACCGTTTGATGGACAAGCTCTTATTGAAAATATAAATACGTCTTATATAACCAATAGCGTAATAAGAAATGCAACACTTACCGATCTTAAAGTAGAAATAAAGAAACTTAAACCTAAGAAGGCTCCTGGATACGACCTAATTACGGGAGAGGTTCTTAAAGCCCTACCAAGAAAAGCTCTAATTAAGCTTCTGTTCATTATAAACGCCGCACTTAGACTAGAATATGTTCCCAGTCAATGGAAAGTCGCCGAAATCATAATGGTCCTTAAGCCCGGAAAACCGCCGAATGAAAAAACGTCTTATAGACCGATTTCGCTTCTTCCAATTATATCCGAGGTGTTCGAGAGAATATTGATTAGGCGAATACAGCCGGTAATAGAAGAAAAGCATCTCATTCCGAATCATCAATTCGGATTCAGAAGTAAGCATTCTACAGTTGATCAAGTGCATAGAATAACACATGTAATCGAAAAGTCACTTGAAGAAAAAAAGATTTGTTCAAGCGTATTCCTTGACGTCTCTCAAGCCTTTGACAAGGTCTGGCACGAAGGCTTAAAGTTTAAATTACGACAAGTTCTGCCAGAGCTCCTATATAATATTTTGAAGAACTACCTTACGAATAGACTATTCCGCGTCAAATGTGGAAATGAATATTCAGATTTTAAGGAAATGATGGCTGGGGTGCCGCAAGGAAGCGTTCTTGGTCCAGTCTTATATCTATTATACACCCGTGATGTACCGCAAGTAGAAGGCACTGAGCTAGCTACATTTGCCGACGACACTGCTATCTTGACAGTAGGTAAAACGGTCGAAGATACTACAGAAAAACTGCAAGAAGCTTGGTTTGGCGAATCGCACTCAAAGAGACCAAATCTGTTCATGTAAATTTTACTTATAAGAAAATAAATAATTTGCCGATCTTTTTAAACTCGGTTCAAATTCCGTTTGCAAACGAGGCTAAGTATCTTGGAATGACACTTGATACAAAGCTGAAATGGAAAACGCACGTTAAGAAAAAACGCAAAGAACTAGATAATAAATATAGAGAAATGTATTGGTTACTTGGAAAATATTCCAAGCTTATTATAGAGAACAAACTGCTTTTATATAAGCAAGTGCTAAAGCCCGTATGGACATATGGTATACAACTCTGGGGTTGTACCAAAATAACTAATATTAAAATTTTACAAACTTTTGAAAACAAAGTGCTAAGAGGTATTGTTAATGCGCCAAGGTATATCAGAAATAGCGATATCCATAGAGATCTTGGCATTAAAACAATCGAAGACGAAATTCAAACGTACGCGAGAAAGCAGAGAAGTCGACTAGAAAGTCACGTAAATATTACAGTCCTCCAAGTTTTGGAAGAAAGAAATTTACTGCGCCGTCTACAAAGAACCAAACCTTTAGACTTAGCGCGATAAGTAACCGCGTTTAAACTGCGGAGCTGGCAGGAATTTCTAATGGGAAGGTCCCTGCAAAACGTCCTTATTACGTGAAATGAAAACTACTTGATAAGTCGAATACTTAGTTGTAGTAAAAAATGAAAACAAGTCTGTTTTGAAGGGAGGTTTTTTAGTGGGTAAGAATCCCACACTACTATGAGCACGCGCTGTCGATCCTCATAGTGTCTTGTTGAAGATTTTCACCTACCCTCGGAAAAAATAAAAAAATACATACATACACACATAATCCGATGTACCCTACGGTGTCGAGGTTCTGTCTCTGGTTTCCGTCATCCTTTCTTTAATAAATTTTAGCTGCTTCCTTCGCCGAGTTCCAGCTTTCTCTTGCATCTTTTAGTACTTTCTCTAGCGCGCTGTTCCATGTTGTCCTGGGCCTTCCCCTTCTGTTCTTCCCTTCAGCTCTAGCCTCCCAGATTTTTTTTACTTGTCTGTTGTCTTCCATCCTCACTAGATGTCCAAACCATCTCAGTTTTTTATCTTCTATAACTTTTTTCTCGGATTCCACATTTAGCTCTTTTCTGATGTCTTCATATCTTTTTCTGTCGATTCTCTTTACTCCTATCACTCTTCGAAGGTATTTCATTTCCATGGCCTGTATTTGCTTTTCTTGTCTTTCAGTAAGGATCCAGTTTTCTCCTCCATGCAACAGTACTGGTAGGTACATAGACTTGAAGATTGATATTTTTGTGGCTCGAGTTATTTCTTTATGATCTAGAAATTTGTTCTGCAACACTGCGTACACCCTATTTGAAGATTGGATCCTTGCCTTCAATTCCTCCTCTAAGTTACCCTTGCTGTTAATAACGCTTCCAAGATACTTATAATTTTCAACTTGCTCGAAGGTCACTCCGTCCACACTCAATATTATCGTCCCTGTTCTATTACTTACGGCCATCACTTGAGTTTTCTCGACATTGAGGTGCAGATTTTGAGATTCCAGGACCTCCTTCCATACTTGTAAGTTTTTTCTCTAATTTTCTTTCAGAGTTTGCAAAGAGTTTAATTTCATCGGCAAAAGCACATGCCCATAAAGAGATGGGTTCTAGGCGCCTATATCCCACATTAAAAATTTCCATCCTTTCCTGACACTGCCTGATTGCATCGTCCATGGCGCAGATGAACAAAAGTGGGCTTAGTGTACTCCCTTGTCTGACTCCTTCCGATGTTTTAAATGCGTCAGACATCCTGTTACTACATTATATGTCTCTTTATATATACTTTTAATTGCCTCTACAAGTTCTTCTTCCACTCCTTTATTTCTTAGACTCATCCAAATTTTCCCTCTACTTATTGTATTGAATGCCTTCTTCATATCTAAAAAACATATGTAAACATCTTTATCTTTGGCTAGTTTTTTCTCCAGAACTTGCTGCACTATGAAGGTATGGTCTTGTATACTATGTGCTGGTCGAAATCCGCTTTATACATCGGAAAGTTGTCTTTCCACAGTCCTTCTTAATCTTTTTTCGAGTATTGTTTCGTATACTTTGAGAGCAGTGGTAAGCAGTGTGATGCCTCTGTAGTTTCCGCAATCTTTTGCATCTCCTTTCTTATATATAGGCAGAATCACTCCATATTTCCATTCCTGTGGGATTTTCTGGCTTATCCATATCATGTTCAGTATCTTTCTCAGTTCATTCTCTCTTTTTTTTTTTTTAAAGAAAAAATATTTCTCGGAAGGAAATCGCTCAGGAAATAAAGTTTGTTCTGGCAAAATTTACACCTTTGAGATTTAAATTAAAAAAAGCAAAAAACATAGTGATTCATATATGCATCACTATGCATTAGGGCCACTCTTTAACGAAAACAAACTCAAACAAAATCATACGGTGGATTTTGATTTTATAGTATGTAAATTCCCTAATAGTTAGTTCAAATAGTTGGCCGGTAACAGTTATTTTTTATTCCCGAGTTTCATTTTGTAGCCATTTTTTAGAGGAAATGGTGAACCGTTAGAATGTATTATGCAAAGTTTTCTCAGGCTCTTATTTTCAAAATGAAACTCGATTTGAATTGAGTTTGCAAAGAGCTAAAGAAACTCAGATTTTATTCCTTTCTCTCATAGCCCAAAGGTGACTAGCTGGCCGTAACCAGTAGATATTTTCATATGAAAGACAAATTAATGTCTCCAACTGCTCTTGAATCCATAACCGTTAAGCAGCCAACACACAATCTATTACGTGATTGCCACCCGTAACATTCATAGTATATAGTTACTTTCTTAGGTGGCGCTATAATCCGGGGTGGATCTGAACCTCAACCAAGAAACCTCTCCAGCCAGACCGGTTACGAGCCAGCTACCTCCAGTTGCGCACGCCAAGTCGGTTGAGGACCCCCTTCACTGGTTTGGGCCACCTGCTGCGAGGCGGTTCTGTATATATAGTTCGTATAGTTCGGCATTGTACCTTCTCCTCCACTTGCCGTCTATGCAGATCAATCGAAGAACTCTTCTCTCTAAGTAACCAATCGAATCCTCATTCGGTTTTGATAAATTCCATGCCTCTGTCCAGTCCTTACCTTAGTAGTCCGAGATATGGTTTTTTTACTCAATTACCTTCTAAGCCCTTCGAAACAGCGATTAGCAAGAGTAATCCTTCGCTTGATCTTCGTACTGATGCCATTCAAATGAGTGCCATACTATAGGATGACCTAAAGTACTGCAAAAACTAAATCACGATGAACAAGGTATCGCTTAAAGCTTTTTCATGACTCAGTAAATTTTTATTCATTTTACTCTTTTTTCTAGTCCTATAATAAACGCATTCGGTACAAAATGCTTTTGAATTGAATTACACATCTCGTTTCATTATTACCTCACAGGATGACATTAAACCTAAATTTAAGAAAAAAGGTTTTGTCAATTGAACTCTCCTTTCCGTTGGAAAACCTTTATTGGCAAATTTTTAATATGACTTCATTTATACACTCACACAATAATTCTGTATTATTATTGCCAGGCAACTTGCCAAGGGTTAGTAATTTTCAGCAAATGAAGACCTACGAGAGAAAAAGTTTCTTATACAAATAAACTCAAAGTCAAATGTACACAAATTATATTTAACTGCATTTCTTATTTCATAATGAAACCATACATAATTTTACTTAATGACTCTTAATTAAATTAAACAAAACAATTTATATTTTCAGATGGAAACACTCTACTCACACCACCTACATACATTTGTTCCTCCAATAAATTCCTCGAGTGTGACATTTGGCGCACAATGGGGATCTCAGGGAAGTGTTATTGCTCTTGGAGTAGTTCTTGGAAGTTCTATTAGCTTAGTGGGACTCGCATTTGCATTCATAACGTATAGGTGAGTAATGAGAATAAGATTATTTGCTTATCCTATTTACTTGGCATCTGAGCTATGTACGTCTCTTATCAACTTATAACACCTTGAACAACAATCATGTACATACAAGTACATTTGCATATGTATGTGCAAAATCATACCAGTCGGGGGTGTAAAAGTTGTGTGTCTTTAGATCTATAATCTTTATACCTCCTGTTTGTAAATATGCGGTGAATATAATTTTACCTAATGACATCGTATGTGGGCGCCGTGGCGTAAGTGGTTAGTGTGTGGGATCACTACGCGTGAGGTTCCGAGTTCGAATCCTACAAAACACCAAAAAGTTTTTTCACGGTCCCACCTCTCGCGAGCGTCTGACAAACATCCGAGAGTATTGTTGTCTCGAAAAAGCTTCTCAAATCGCCGTTCGGATACGGCACTAAACTGTAGGTCCCTTCCATTCGTGTGAAAAATATAACGCACACAACATGAGTGGTTGCGAGAAGCTAGGCCCTGGCACTTAAAGAGCTGTTGCGCCAAATATTTATTTTATTTTTAATGACATCGTATGCTGTCTTAAGATGTTTCCTGGAGATTAAACTCGTAATGCATTTTTTTTCTGTGCCTTAGACACCATATGAAGTAATGTAAGCTTTTATGGAGGATTGGAAAAAGAAGACATTCTCTGTCCACAACGAGATTTCAATGCATACAGATGGTTCTTAGACCAGAGAGGAAACGGAGTCAGGTATATACTCGAGAGATACTAACCTACAGGTAGTAGGTGCAGTGTGTTCCAAGCAGAGGTTCTAGTTATGGTTAAAGCTGCGAAATTGCTTGAGATAGATTCAATATCCGATAAGAATATCGCCATTTACATTGACAGTTAGGCTGTGCTAAAGGCGCTAGAGTCTTACGACAGGAAATCTGAAACCGTCAGAAATCGCAACACAATGCTCAAGGCATTATATTCGCAGAACCGTGTTAGATTATGTTGAGTACCTAGACACTGCGATATAGAGGGCAACGAGAAAGCCGACTCGCTGGTCAAAAGAGGAGCAGAGCTCTCACATAGTAATATAATTGGAAACATTAAACCAGCAAGGTGGATAACTAAGAGAATTATTCTTGATATACGCGCTGTGGCGTAAGTGGTTAGTGTGCCGGATCACTACGCATGAGGTTCCAAGTTCGAATCCCAGCAAACACCAAAAAGTTTTTTCACGGTCCGACCTCTCGCGAGCGTCTGACAAACATCCGAGAGTATTGTTGTCACGAAAAAGCTTCTCAAATCGCCGTTCGGATTCGGCATTAAACTGTAGGTCCCTTCCATTCGTATGAAAAATATAACGCACACAACATGAGTGTGCTAGAAAGATCATGGATAAGAATAGCGATAGAATACTCTCTAGCCATTGTCTTCAGTACGAATAACCAACTCCTCAAACTCGATTACAGAGAGCAAACTCCATTGGGTGCTTCAAAGCTTCAAACCATATAAATCCACGGGACCAGACGGCATAATACCTGGCGAATTGCAGAAGTCATCGGGCATAATTTTGCCAGTGCAAGAGAGAATTTTAAAAAGTTATCTAAATCTGGTATACATATATTCCAAAGATGTGGAGAGAAGTTAAAGTTGTCTCATACCCTTCTTCTTCATTTTTCTATTTCGGTGAGGTTATTACCTGAAAACGAACGATCATAACACTCCCACTTCACTGCATTTCTACTGATCCGCCTGTGGTGCTCGCCTATTTGACCTCAGAAAATATCGGCAAGCCTCCCGATTTTGGATCGCTTCGTTACTGAGGGAAATCAAATGCTGGTGTTGTTGCATTTATAGGAGTGCCTTTCTTTCGCGTTGTCTTCATACCCGAAGCGGGTAAGTGTTCTTACACAAATCTAAAAGATTTCAAACCTATTAGTCTATCATCATTCCTCCTAAAAACATTAGAACGACGCAACAGTATTGATAAGAAACTACTGTCGACGGCCCAACATGCACATTGCAAAGGTAAATCAGTGGAGATGGCATTACACTCACTAGTGCATAATATCGAATATTCCCTGTATCACAAGGAGTACACAATGGCTGCTTTCCTGGATAAACAAGGCGCTTTTAACAATGTCAATACATCAGCGATAGCAGACCTGACCGACCTGAAGGTCGACAGCTCGCTTTGCGAATTGATTAATCTACTGCTTCATGGTCGGATTATTGACTCTAAGCTGGGTAGGACGTGTACTAGAAGATCTGTGAATAGAAACACTCTCCAAGGAGGTGTTCTATCCCCTCTTCTTTCGAATTTGGTAGTCAACGAACTATTGATAATTCTGGAAGGCGAGGGTTGCATAGCGATCGCTTACGCAAATGATGCTGCTTTAGCTGTCTAGAGAAGCACCTACATATATACTCTAAAAGAGCTTCTACAAAACAATTTAAACAAGCTAGCAGTAGCAGTTTTCTCTTGCAAAAAAGCTTTTGGAAATAGATGGGGTCTAAAACCTCGAACAACTCACTGGCTCTGGGTCATTAGACCGATACTCACATACGGTGTAATTGTCTAGTGAACAGTCTTAGAATAAGCAATAAATCGCGATTATCTAAGCAAGGTCCACCAAACAGCTTGTCTGTGCATAAGCGAAACACTGCGTACAACTCCCTCTGGAGTACTGGATATCAAGTTTCATCCCTTGATATATTTAGCAAGCAAATGGCAAGTGCAGCTGTTCGCCTTGAAGCTACTTCAGAGTGGTCAAGCAAAGAATTTGACCACGATTCCATTCTGAGTAAATTCAAAATCTCTCCCGAAAACACGAACTACACCGTCCCACGTCTAAATTTAGACAAGAACTTCCTCGTCACCATCCCTTCCAGATCACTCTGGAATGACGATGCATTTTTAGAAGATAAGTCGATTTACTTCTTTACTGACGGCTCAAAAACCATGGACGGAGTTGGTGGAGGTGTTTTCTCTGGCAGGCTTAATCTTAAGCTCTCATTCCGCCTACCAAATTATTGTAGCGTGTTCCAGACATCCATAAATTCTTTAATAGCTCTAGACTGCTGGTCGTCTCTTGCAGAGATGGCTGAGCAGTTCAATATTCATCTGTGTTGAGTGCCGGGTCATAGAGACATTCCAGCGAATTGTAGTGCCGATGAACTCGTCAGAATAGGAACAACTACTCGTATATCTATCCTGCCGGACAAAGGCGCCTAAGGTATACCAATCGCAATACAAAATTCAAGCTGAATGCTATCGAGTGTACAAATCTTAGGTGGACAAGTGGACATGCTGGATTTAAAACGCTCTAGGAATTTGATTTCTCTCAATAGATTGCATATTGGTACTACAATAGGTGTCATCACTGGGCATGGTCTAATAGGCAAACATGCTACAAAGCTGGACCTTTTTGCGTACGACTTTTGTAGAAGCTGCATGGATGAAGAAGAGGAAGAAACTATTCCCCACCTTCTTTGTTTCTGCCCAGCTCTATCCCGCAGAAGGTAGCTTCACTTAGAAACCTTGTATTGCAACGATATAGGCGATCTGTTAAACATAGATATTTGGGGCCTCTTACGTTTCATCAAAAGCTCAAAATAGTTTAACGAGTAGGTAGAGAGAAACTTTCTCTTATAATTTACGTGGTATCACAATGGACCTATTGATGGTCTAAGTGTATTGGCGTTTCTAAGCTGACCGGCACTTCAATTGATCCTAACCTTTATCTTCTTCTTCTTCTTTCTTTTTCAGCGAGGTTATGATCCGAAAAACAAGCGATCATAACCCTCCCACTTTACCGCATTTCTACTGATCCGCCTGTGAGGTTCGCCTATTTGACCTCAGAAAATATCGGCAAGCATGCCGATTTTGGATCACTAACCTTTATAATAACCTCATAACTCTACTCAACCTAACCTAGCCTAACTCGCAATTTACACTGCTATTAGTGAGACAAGCATACATTCATTCATTCATTTTTAATGGCCCGCTAATCCTTCATGAGGGTCGCGGGGGTAGGATGCTCAGGTGGACTCTCCATCCTTCTCGATCCTCCGCCATTGACTTCAATTCATCAGGAGGAATCCCTAAGCGGCTCCAGGAGAGATGCCGGACTTGATCCAACCATCTATTTCTAGGCCTTCCGCGAAGTCGCCTACCTGATGGCACGGCAACCATGGCGCGTCTTGGAAGCCGGTCTGGGGCATACGCACTACGTGACCAAACCATCGAAGCATAGATCGTTCCGTTCGGAGAAGTAGCTGCTCAACGTTGAGCGCCTCACGTACTCTGGTGTTGCGCACTCGACCCCTACGAGTTATTCCAACAACACCGCGAAGGAACCTCATTTCGGCAGGTTGTATCCGCGATCTTATTCTTTCGGTCACTACCCAAATTTCATGACCATAGGTGAGAGTTGGAACATACACAGAGTTAAAAACCGATAGCTTAGCTTGAACACTAAGTTCGGCCTTCCTTATAACAGATTGGCCAAGCTCTCTCAAAATTGATCCAGCCTGACCAATTCTACAGGATAACTCGGCATTGCTCCTCCCATCACTCGTGAATAAAACCCAGAAGTACTTAAACTTCTCCACCTGCTTCAGTGGGACTCCACTAACATGCAGAGTGCACTGAATGGGTTTTTTTGGAAACGATCATTACTTCCGATTTGTTCACGTTGATCTTCATTCCAGCTTCATCACAAACGGCTACAAACCTTTCGAGTGAGCGCTAAGGTTCGGTTTGAGAGGACCCAAGGATGACCAAATCATCCGCAAAGAGCAGATGACTAATCCTTATGTCTCCCACTTTGAAACATTCCCCGCCACGGCTGCGCTGTAACATCCAGTCCATATATACAATGAAGAGGAGAGGTGACAAAACGCACCCCTGGCGGAGGCCAACGCCCACAGTGGAAGGTATTGATTTAACACCGTATATCCGAACACAGCTTCTACAGTTTGTATATAAAGACTGAATCGCCCTTAACAGGGAACCAGCAATCCCATTCTCTTGCAGAACACTCCAGAGTTTGCCTCGAGGAACCACATCATATGCTTTTTCCAAATCCACAAAACAAGTGTAGACAGGTTTGGCATATTCCCAGGCCTTCTCAAGAACCATTCTGAGAGTGAACAACTGGTCGGTTGTGCTTCTACCGGGACGAAAACCGCACTGCTCATCCCCCAAACTGTCCTCAACCACAGCTCTGGAACGCTTTTCTTACACCTTAGCGAAGACTTTTCCAGGGAGACTTAAGATGTACCCCTATAGTTGGCGCAATCTCTTTTGTCCCCTTTTTTAAAAAGAGGAACTATCACCCCCATTTGCCAATCACCAGGTGTTTCACCACATTCCCAGGCCACTTTAATGACACGCGAGAGCCATTGAACTCCCTCTTTACCTAAAGCCTTGAGCATTTCTGGCCGAATTTCATCCACACCAGCAGATTTGCCAACTTTTAGCGCTTTGATCGCCAAAATTACTTCCTCTACCGTAGGAATACTTTCCGCCCAACTCTCGACCATAGGTCTGCCATCTTCGGTGCCCTGTTCGGGATTGAGCAATTCTGAAAAGTGCTCGCTCCATCTGCGTAAGATGTCCTCCTCATTGGAAAGAAGTGTACCGTCTTTGGATTTGACTCCTTCAACGATATTCAACTTTTTTCCTCTGAGTCGGCGGACGGTCTGCCAGGACATCTTATTTGCAGATCTGTGGTCACGTTCCAATTTCTCGCCAAACTCCTTCCAAGACTGTTCTTTCGCTGTTTTCACAGCTAATTTGCAAGTTCTTCGCGCCTCAGTGTACCGATTTCGAGAATCGGAGTTCCCCAAGTGAATCCACACCTTAAAGGCTCTCTTCTTCTCTCTGATGGCTTCTTGAACTCCGGGCGTTTTAAACCAAGCAGTTCTTTTCTCACCACCAGCCCCCACACCAAGCCGCTTCACTCCACAAACATCTCCCGCAGAGCCAATAACCGCTGTTGAAAACAGTTGCCATTCTTCCTCTACATTTGATGGAACAGTTGGAATTCGTTCAAACCTCTCAGATATTTGCCGCGTAAATGTCTCCCGTATCTCATCGTCCTGTAACCTCTCCCATCATTCATCATCATTCACTCTCTCGCTAAGATACAATTTGCACAGCACTAAGTGATGATCAGTTGACAGTTCGGCCCCTCTCAATACTCGAACATCACAAACCATTCTCTTCAGACAAGATGGTACCACAAAGAAATCGATCAGCGACTTCTGCTGAAGACTCTAACGGTACCACGTGTATTTGTGAATGTCTTTGTGCGGAAAGATAGTGTTCATGATGGATAAGCCATTTTCACAACAAAAATCCAACAACCTCTCTCCGTTCGCGTTTTGATCAGGATCACCGTTCCTCCCAATCACACTCCCCCATGTCATAACATCTACACCCACATGAGCATTGAAGTCACCCATCAGGACAAAAGAATCCATACCTGCAACCTTTTCAAGGGCAACATCAACTTCATCTAAGAAAGCTGCGTACTCTGACAGAAGGTTCGGTGCATACACCTGCACCAATGCCAGAGTTGATCTTTCAAGGTTGAGCTTTAAGATCGCAACTCTCCCTCCCAATGGTATCCACTCCAATACTCTGTCTGTCAACCTGGGACTTGTGAGTATCCCCACTCCCGCCCGAGCAGACATTGAGGGTGCGACTCCTGACAGGAAGAGCTTCCACCCACCCGATAGGTCCACAGTTTTAGAACCTCTCTGCTTTGTTGAAAAGACGCCAACTATATCTAGTCGACTTTTAACAGCCTCCCCAACAAGCTCTATGTGCCTATCCTAAGTCGATGCCGTTGTCGAATCTCAGAGAGTCCATCTGTGCCCCTATCGGTGCACAGCGCGCTCACCCCTTGACCCCCGTAATGGTTCGCGAGACCATTGACAGGAAGCTCGTAGCCATTTCGGGTTTGACCCGGCCGGCTGCCGAGCGGGACAGGCCGACCACCAGACGCTCGCATACTGACACCCTTCAGGCCTGGCTCCAAAGGATGCCCTGGCTTACCAGGCTTGGCAATATCCGAGGCCGGTCGATTCCTTCTTGTCATCATGGGGTGTGCACTTTGTTAGCCGTAACTGGATTGTATGGATGGGAATAACTATTTAAGTTACCCCATCCGCACATCCCCCTCACGTTGCCCGCCCCCCACCACGAGGAGGTCAGCTGCCAGGGGGGCACAAGCATACATATTTTCATTAAATTAAAAAGAAATATATTTTTAGAGATAACTTTAATAGTTAAACGAGCATGTAAAGTATCAAAAAAAAACCTAACCATTCACACACAAGGAAAAGTTCAAGTCAAAATATACTCATATTTCCTTGCAACAAATTATTATATATTATTATAATAAATTATGATGCATGGTTGGCATTTTTGGTTCCAGCGACTTACTTGCCCTTTTCAGTTGTGCTTTATTAGAATGTAAGCCGAATATGAATGCCAACAAAATATATCTGCAGCCTACTAGGCTCACTAATAAATTCCAATACACTCAATTGGCAGGGATTTTAGAATAGTACGATGTTATTTAGTAGCGTCAGTATCTGTAGTGTCGTGTGAGATATGATTTACGAGTACACACAAGCATATGTATATCGTTTTTTTTTTTTGATTTTATTTTCCTAAGCTCAGAAGTGCTGTAGGATGTTGCTACTGAATAAAAATAATGTATGGGTTGGCCTCTGCTTATGGTGCCAGTATGGTAGGTCGTATACTTATTATTTTCCAAAATTATTGCCCAACATTTCTTTTATAGAATAAATCATAAGAAATGAGGTTTGTGGGTTATTAATGGTGAAGTAATTCAAAAGGCTAGTACTTTTTGGTTATGCACTTAAAAAAAAAGTATCACGAATTATTTTCTTATAAGTGATGGGAAAAATGCCACCCATATCAGATCTCTTTGTTGTCTGTCGAATGATTTTTCAAATTCAACAAATATAATATGCAAATCCTTCAAGGAAGCACGATGTTTTTCCATTATGATACTTATTCATTGGATTGCATCCGCCGTATTATCGACGTATTATTTTTCGCAGTCGACCACCTAATACCATTCATGACATCAGCTTGATCGAACTGTAATTATCACAGTTTCGTGTATCACCCTTCCCCTTGTACACAGTAAGAGATAACAAATTTTCCTCCATTGGTTCGGCATTGGATCACCTCTCATAGGTTTGGAAATAAGAATCATGTGCCAACTAAACCCGATGCCTCCCATCCTTTTCTAAAACACAGAAGGTACATCGTCTGGCCCAACCGCTGTTCGTTTTTTTTTTTTTTTGAGTATTTGAATACTTTTTCGATTGTAATGTCTGTTATTTCTTCACAATTAAGGGTGTCTCTTGGAAAGTGTATGCAGAGTAGCTATTCATTCCTCCTTCATTGAGCAGGTGTTTTGCATATGTTTGCACACTTATTCATATTTTCTTGTCGCAGCTCTGCCGCAAGGATAATACCGATTCCATTTTTACCCTGTTCCGTTTCATAGTAGAATATTTTGTAAACTTTTATCCTAATGTCCACAAAACGCGCCCAATTTCCGGTATTTTGCCATTTCAGTTCTTGAACACACAACATATCCACTCACCTTCTACGCATTATCTCTTCAATCTCGTAACTTCGATTAGTCATACTTTTGACGTTTCATCTTGCAATCTTTACACTTCGTCCAATCTTTTGCATTGCTTTGCTGACCCCCGGAACCCGTATAGCTCTCACCCGAGCATTTCTGCTTGGTACAGGAACAGTACCTTGCGTAGCAGTGGTAGTGCTAATAAGAACTCTGACGGTAGGTGGACAGACTCCTATGCAAATATGCTGGAAACTCTCTTAAAATGTCACTTTGCTGACCGTAAAGAAGCAGGGATATCAAACCCGACAATCGCACCAGAAAACATTGAGACCGAAACAATCGACATAAAAATATTTTGATGGGGAATCAAGTCGTTTGCTTGATTGCTTTGCCTTATAAAGCATCCGGAATTTACCAGATACATCCTTTAATGCTACAAGAATCAATGAAATCTATCATTCTATAGCTCAGAAATATTTACGGATGGCTCAGTTATATTCCAGAATCTTGGCGAAAGGTTGGAGTAGTTGGGCAAAATAAACTACATCAATGCCAAAGTTAAGAGGAACAGTTACAAAATTCACAAGCCAGCACCGGAAGTACCATCTTTTACAAGTATGCACAACTACTTGCTTACGCCGATGACATTGACATAGTCGGAAGAACTCAGCGGACCATCAGTGGGGCATTTGCGAGTTTTGAGACAGAGGTAGTAGTGATGGATTTAGGGGCCAGAAAAAAAAATACATGCTATCTAAAACAAAAGGATACCCAATATCGGCGTCTTAGACGGAACGTAAAGTTCGGATCCACCCCGAATGGACGACGCAGTAAAAGACCACCTCGTGGTAGGTGGTGCAAGCAAGTGGATGGGGACCTCCACCAACTTGGCGTGCGCAACTGGAGGTCCGTAACCATGCTGGCTGGAAAGGTTTGTTGGTAGAGGCCCAGGTCCACCCCGGACTTTAGCGCAGAGACTGACGCCGACGTCGCTGTACAGCTCGTATAGTTCGTGATTGAATGCAAGCAGTTGTTAACACATTTGATAGATCGTGCCTCTTGTGTTGGTTTGAGGGTTCTGCACAATTCATTCAGATACAATACTAACGAAGCCACGTGGCAGCGCATCACCTTGTCTAAAACCTTTTCTGACATCAAAAGTCTCGGTGAGGTCATCACCAACCTTGATGGAGCAGCAAGCGTTCTCCATCGTCAACCAGCACAAACGAACAAAAGGGCAGGGATGTCAAAACTAGACATGACTCTATGTAGCTCTACTCTATAGATGCTGTCATAGGAGGCCCTGAAATCGATAAAGAGATTGGCTCTATAATTGGTGCAGTTGACGGGGTCTCCTTTCTTGTGGATCGGGCAAACGATACTGAGATTCCATTCATCAGACATACGAGTACTATCGTCTGACCAAATCTTAGAGATGAGTTGGTGTATGTTCTCCATCATCGACCAGTGGCAACGCTGCCACCATGCCATCAGAAACGCTGCAAGTGGTGTGCTAGGTTTTACACCGCGAAAGCCCTGATTTTACGAAGAATGCCGGCGAGTGCATGCAGCAAAACAAGAGGCACATAAAGCGGCATTGCAACGGAAGACGAGAAGAACATCGGCTTCTCTTAAAGAAGAAGAGAGAGCAGGAGAAGCGCGTGATCGAGAATATTGAGAGCTTACACTCTAGGCACAATGTACAGAAGTTTTACAAAAAGGTTAAAAGAACATGTCAGAGAAGCAAAACCCGTACAATAATCTGTAGAGATGAAAATAGAAACCTCGTAGTAGAATGGGTAGGGGTGGGGGATGGGTGCTGAGAATATGGAAAAACTACTTCTGCGGACTGTATAACGGCGATGAAGACTAACATCCCTGTCAGGCAGAATGAACCAATCAACATAGACGATGATAGCCAAAATTTCCGTCCACCTGACCAAAACGAAGTGATGATAGCAATATCCAAACTGAAATCTAACAAGGCTGCTGGACCTGGTGGCTTGCCGGCCGAACTTTTCAAGGCAGCTGGTGATGATTTGGTAGAGAACATACACCAACTCATGTCTAAGATTTGGTCAGACGAAAGTATGCACGATGAATGGAATCTCAGCACCGTTTGCCCGATCCACAAGAAAGGAGACCCCCTCAACTGCGCCAATTATAGACGCATCAGTCTCCTCAACATCGCATAGAAAATCTTTTCTGCGATACTGTATGAATGCCTGAAATATTTCATTAATAGCTTGATTGGCTGTTGTATAAGTACAAATCGATACTCATCATCTCTTTACCGATTTCAAGGCTGCCTATGACAGCATCTATAGAGAAGAGTTATATAGAGCCATGTCTAGCTTTGATATCCCTGCCAAACTGTCCGTGTGTGCAGGATGACGATGGAGAACGCTCGCTACTCCATCAAGGTCCGTAGTGACCTCACCGAAACCTTTAATGTCAAAAAAAGTTTCAGACAAGCGCATCACGCTGTCACGTGACTTCTTAAATATTGTACGTGAACGGATTGTGCGAAACTCACAAGCCAACACCAGAGGCATAATCTATTAAAAGTCTGTACAACTGCTTGCATAGAACTAGATCTAGAGAAGTAGATAGAACATAGAACGGAAGAACTCAGCGGGCTGTCACCGGTGCGTTTGCAAGCATTGAAGCAGAAGCTACCAAAATGCGTTTAGCGATAAATGAGGGCAAAACCAACATATGCTGTCAACAAGAAGAGACAATCAACACCGATGAATTGGACAGAACGTCACAGCGAGCAGCTACAACATGGAGGTAATAAGAGACTTTGTCTACCTTGACTCTGCTATAAATTCTGATAGTTATATCAGCGCAGAAATCAAGCGAAGAATAACGATCGCTGTTTTTTTTTTTTTTTTTACTAATAAGACAATTCAACAGTAAAGCCTTATCTCGAACAACTAAGAAGACTCTATATAAGACCCTAATCATCCGAGTCCTGTTTTACGGTGCTGAAACATGAACTTTATTGAAAGCGGATTAAGACGACGCAGTAAAAGGCCTCCTCACCGTAGGTGGCGAACAAGTTGACCTCAATCAACTTGGAGTGCGCAACTAGAGGCAATTAGCTAAAGATCGAGCTAAATGGAAAGGTTTGTTGGTTGAGGCCCAGGTCCACCTCGGACTGTAGCGCCACCTGAGTAAATATGTAAGTTAAAAAGGCTTGTATTGACCTAACCTATGATGGGTGGGAAGAAGTCTCCTTTTTCATGGACTTTCTATACAGATATATGCCCTATCACACTCTCTCCTTCATATCCATTAAGTAGCTGGGAATGCTTCTTCATTCAGAGATTAATTTCATTCAATAGTCGCGCTCTATCAACAAATGCTGTTTATCACCGGATACGATTTCGACTTTATATCTTGAATATATTGTCTCCAAAAGGTCGGATAACCCTTTCTTGCCTAAACCCATCAGTTTTTTTCGATAGGGATGCTGCCAATCATAAGGCTGGTGTTGTAAAAAGTACTTTTGATGGGGATTGCAGCCTGGTGTATCAAATTCTTTGAGAGAACTGGCGAGGAACGTATAGATGTGATTATACAGAAACGAAAGCGGCATTGAATTGGTCACACCATACGAACAGATGAAAATTGTGGAATCCGGTAACACAACAAGGACGACTGAGAAAGAGTTGAAGCACATTACCAGGAATCGAACACGATGATTCTTGTCTGGGTCTCAGGTCACACTGGGATCTTGGGAAATGCGATCTCCAATGAGATTGGTAGGCAAGGCTCAGAGGAGTATTTCTCATGATCCGAACCTGTGGTGGGTCTTCGTGCCTCCTCGGTTAAGGCTTCCATTGACGATTGCGTTTCTCGCAAACCAACTGTGTGTTGGATGACTCTTCAGGAAGCAGATTTACCAAATGGATGTTTCCGGGCATCTGTAAGAAATCAGTGGCATTCTTGCTGTCTCTCAGCAGAGAGACTTATTGGCACTTCGCTTTTGCTAAATGTATTAATATGTTAGGCTTAAATAGCACTATAGTCTGCGATGCTTGTGGAGTGGGCGACGATACTGCGAAACATTTCCTGCGCTATTGTAGTACCTTTAATCGTATGTGGTGAGTGCTGGTACTGTAAATTCCTCGCCACTTGTTTGACTTTCTACGAAAGACAAAAGATAAAGTTAAATGTGTATGTCAGGTAGTATAATAGACTAGTTGCATCGAAGTATTTTCTATCCTGATAGAAAAAAAGCTATTAGTTTTTTTCCACAATAGCTCAAGCTGGAAGATTTGATCCTTCATTGTTACCCATTAGCAAAAAGTGGCCGGCTATATCTGCGCCGCCAACAGTTTGTGGAAGCCTCGAAACCAGAAACACTCGACATATTATTAAAAAGCTTGGGACCGCTTCAAACATATCCGGCGAGGGATACCAGCATCTGATTCGATTTATTCAATATTGGATATCTGCCTAGGTTAGGTTAGGTTACAGGGAAGTGCACCTAGGTGCTTCACATTGGGCCAAACGGTCCATTGTGTTTCCCTTTTTGTTTGTGGAACCTATAAACTCTTTATCTTTCAGTCAATCCCTTTCTGGCTAGTTCATCTGCTATCTCATTTCCTACTATATTGCTAGGTCCGCGACCCCAACAGAGAGTTACATCATGGGTATTTCACATACTGTTCAGCCAATTTCGGCATCTGGGAACTGCTTTTGATCTAATTTCCTCTCTGTCTAGTGCTTTGCTTGCCGCTTGACTACCCATGAAGATAGTAATCTTGGAAGGATTGAGTTTGCTACTCTTTCAATTGCGAACACTTCGGCTTGAAAGATACTGCAGTCGTTCGGGAGTTTGTATGAGTCGCTGATTTTAAGTGACTCACAGGAAACTTAAGAACCAGTTCTTATACCCATTGTAGACCCGTCCGTGTAGAGCTCAATGACCTGTTCATTGGTTAATGTGTTGGAGTCCCACTCTTGTCTTTCAGGAATAAATCTGAAGTAATTCTTATAGAAGTCTATGTAGGATATGACGTAGTCAGTTGTTCTATCGATATCTGTTCTGTAGCTGCATAGTATAGATAGAACCACGTCCATATGAGCTTTGCTTCCACGCCCCCAATTGTTTGAGGCCAATCGCGCTCTTACTAGCTGTGCTTCATCCAGTTGAAGGAGGTTTAACATCACCTCCATGCCTGCTTGCGGTGTTGATCTCTGTGCTCCTGTTACGTTTAAGCATGCCAGTCGTTGTACCTTAGTTCGATCTACTAGGTAGCTGGTCTTGTCGGTTGCATTTCATAATACAATGATACCTTACTCACTTACTTAGTTAGGTGGCGCTACAGTTCGGGGTGAACCTGGGCCTCAACCAACAAGCCTCCCCATTTAGCTCGGTCTTTAGCTAATTGCCTCCAGTTGCGCACTCCAAGTTGGTCGAGGTCCCCTTGAACTTGTGCGCGCCACCTACGGCGATGATTCCCTCTACTGCGTCGTCCGTCGGGATTAGATTCGAAGACTCTGCGGGCCGGAGCGTTGGTGTCCATTTGCTCTACATGTCCAATACGCAGTTTTTTTACTAGGTCGATGTCGCTGTACAGCTCGTATAGTTCGTGATTGAATCTTCTCCTCCAAAACCCGTCAGTGCAAACGGGACCGAAAATCTTACGAAGAATTTTTCTCTCGAAGCGACCAAGGATATCTTCATCCTCTTTTAATAAAGTCCATATTTCAGCGCCGTAAAACAAGACTGGGATGATCAGGGTCTTATACAGAGTCTCCTTAGTAGATTGATAAGAGTTATTCTTGCTTGATTTCTGCGCTGATGTTGTTCTCAGAGTTTATAGCAGAGCCAAGGTAGACAAAGTCCCTTACTACCTCGAAGTTATAGCTGCCCACTGTGACGTTCTGTCCAATTCGTCGGTTTTGGCTTTCCCTTCTTGTTGACAGCATATACTTGGTTTTGCCTTCGTTTATCGCTAAACCCATTTTGGCCGCTTCCGCCTCAATGCTTGCAAACGCACCTGTGACAGCCCGCTGAGTTCTTTCGATAATGTCTATATCGTCGGCGTATGCAAGCAGTTGTACAGACTTGTAATAGATTGTGCCTCCGGTGTTGGCTTGTGAATTTCGCACAGTCCGTTCAAATACAGTGTTAAAGAAGTCACATGACAGCGCGTCACCTTGTCTAAAACCTTTTTTGACATCAAAGGTCTCGATAAGGTCATTACCGACCTTGATGGAGCAGCGAACGTTCTCCATCGTTAGCCTGCACAGACGGACAAGTTTGGCAGGGATGTCAAAACTAGACATGGCTCTATAAAGCTCTTCTCTATAGATGCTGTCATAGGCGGCCTTGAAATCGATAAAGAGGTGGTGAGTATCGATTTGGAATTCTTGGGTTTTCTCCAGGATCTGCCGAAGTGTGCAGATTTGATCGATAGTGGACTTTCCTGGCCTGAAACCGCACTGATAGGGTCCAATCAGGCTGTTCATAATGTTTCAGTTGTTCACACAATATCGCAGAAAAGATCTTGTATGCGATGTTGAGGAGACTGATGCCTCTATAATTGGTGCAGTTGAGGGGGTCTCCTTGCTGAGGTTCCATTCATCAGGCATACACTCGTCTGACCAAATCTTAGAGATGAGTTGGTGTATGCACTCTACCAATTCATCCCCAGCTGCCTTGAAAGGTTCGGCCGGTAAGCCGTCAAGTCCAGCAGCCTTGTTGGACTTTAGCTTGGATATTGCTATCCTCACTTCATTTTGGTCAGGTGGACGGAAATTTTGACTATCATCGTCTATGTTGAATGGTTCATTCTGCCTAACAGCGGGATGTTGGTCTTCGTCGCCGTTGTACAGTCTGCAGAAGTAGTTTTTCCATATTCTCAGCACCGACTGTGATTTCACTACGAGGTTTCCATTTTCATCTCTACGGGTTTCTGTACGGGTATTGCTCCTCTGACATGTTCTTTTTACCTTTCGGTAAAACTTCCGTACATTGCTGCTGGAGTATAAACTCTCGATATTCCCACACGCGCGCTTCTCATGCTCTTTCTTCTTCTTTTGGAGAAGCCGATGTTCTTCCCGTCTCTTTTGCTCGTAGAGCTCACGAGCAGCTCTCGTTTTCCTTTGCAGCGCCACTTTGTATGCCTCTTGTTTTGCTGCATGCACTCGCCGGCATTCTTCATCAAACCAGGGGTTTCGCGGTGGTGGGCGAGCGAGACCCAGCACATCAGTCGCGGCGTTTCTGATGGCATGTTGGCAGCGTTGCCACTGGTCTTCGGCACTTGATGCTGGCGGCATAGGGGTGATTGAGAGATTTCGGGATACGCGATCAGCGAAGAGTCTGCCGAACTCTTGCGATTGTAGCTTTTCGACGTTAAATTTTCTGACAGTGAGTCTTCTTTGTTGCTCAGATTGGGATATCCGCATTCGTACCTTGACTACAACAAGGCAATGAACCGGGTCTATGTTGGCCGCTCGGAAGGTCCGGACATCCAGAATACTGGAGGCATGCCTTGCGTCGATCGCAAAATGATCAATTTGGTTGATCGTTACATGATCATTAGACCGCCATGTCTGCTTATGAATATCGAGATGAGGAAACCATGTGCTTGCTATGGTGACATTTCGCTCCACAGCGAAATCAATTAGCCTTAGTCCGTTATCAGACGTGGTGTCGTGTTGGTTATGCTTACCGACGTCCAATACGATTTTAACGTCGTATTTAGGACATTGCTCGTAGAAACACTCTTTGGTGGCAGGGTCCTTTTCTTCCGTGGGCGCATGAACACATATTAGGCTTATGTTAGCGAATTTAGCCTTGATCCGGATAGTCATAATACGCTCGGTAACGTGTCACGTGGGCGCCGTGGCGTAAGTGGTTAGTGTGTCGGATCACTACGCATGAGGTTTCAAGTTCGAATCCCAGAAAACACCAAAAAGTTTTTCACGGTCCCACCTCTCGCGGGCGTCTGACAAACATCCGAGAGTATTGTTGTCACGAAAAAGCTTCTCAAATCGCCGTTCGGATACGGCACTAAACTGTAGGTCCCTTCCATTCGTGTGAAAAATATAACGCACACAACATGAGTGGTTGCGAGAAGCTAGGCCCTGGCACTTTCAAGAGATGTTGCGCCAAATATTTATTTATTTGATTTTTAACGTGTCAGAAGCTTAAGACTTCTTGCCTAAGTCTGCCGCGTATGACAAATCCGCATCCGAATACGCGTTGCCTGTTGCCTCTGTAGCAATCACCGTAGTAGATGTCACAGTTTTTCATCCTCTTTTTGCCCGGCCCATCCCATCGCACTTCCTGGATGGCGGTAATATCTGCTTTATAGCAGTCTAGGGCCTCTGCTAGTTATTCGGCTGCACGTGGTCTGTAAAGGGACAGAACATTCCACGTACAGATCAGAAGGTCGTTGTCCTTATTTCGTTTGCTGGGGTCGTCATTAGTTGAGTCATCCTTATCCGAGGCTTTTGGTTGTTTCGGAATCATGGGTTTTTTAGGTGGTAGGGAAGTTACCCCGACGGCACAACCCCCAATCTGGAGGGCCAGTTCCTTAATTATTCCCCTAGGACGAGGGGCCGGGTACACCGGTGCCAGTAATCCACTACGGGAGTATGAACGCTGCCGTTGGCCCATTAAGAGCTCCTCCGCCACCATCTCTATTCCAATGTCCTGACCAACATTGGAAATTCCTTACCGACCTGTGATCCGAATACGTCGAAGCAGCTCGCGCAAGGTGTTCACTAAGTTCAACCTAACTGGAACTATAGACGCCACCGTTGACTCCGTCTAGGGAATTCGTCCGCTACTGCCTGGAACAGGAAGAAGTGCTCTAGTGAGAAAACACTCTTCCCCCCCTCTCTCATCTGCTGCCGCCAAGAATCCTCCAAACGGGGTTGGTTACCCATTTCTTGGATTAAGGTACTAGGCACCCGGCTGTCACCGCGTGGAGGTTGTGAGTAGGAGTTGGTAGGCCTCAGCTGAGTGAAAACGCTTGTGTTTTCATATGATCGCATGCACTACCGTTTAACCAGCCCATGATACTGTAGCAGGTAAGTATAGGTCTGACAGTTGCTGTATACATCCAGTTGATTATGGACGAACACAGGCTCCATAGTTTACCAAAGGTTTTCTTACAAGCGTAGATTGCGCATAGTGCTTTCTTTACTCTATATCTATAGAAATTTGGCGTAACAGCTCATTAATGGGTTAATGCTCTCATTGGGTTATATACACTTTCAGACTAATATACCCCGGGTACTCGTTTCCGGATATTTGTGAAACCGTACTCGTGCTTAGACTTAATTCCAACAGCCCACATCAAATTGTTTTCAAGGATGAGCAGACAACTTCAAAGCCTATTATTCAACCGCCATTACGTTTATACCCAGAATTCAATGCTTATAATATGTATTTATCAAGAAACGCCTTCAAGGAGATATAAAAAAAAAAGTTAAAATCGCATTTAGTCGTGGAAGCACTCATTTTTACGTGACAGATTCCATTTCCTTCTTTCAATGAGTGTACCATAATACAAATATTTTTCTCCGTTTCGCAATTGCTCAGTCTACCGTACGAAAACAAAAACGGAAAAAACACATAGGATATTTTAAAGAATACAACAACTTCAAAGGACACAAGGCAAAATTAATTCCTCACCTGAAAAATCAAAGAAGTCACCAACTCCAGCAATATTCACCACAACCACTCCTCACAACTTTGGTCAACAAACAATGTATTTCCTTTCTTTTCGTCTTGAGACCTTAGTGTTTTGTATTGGCGGCATCCACAAACACATTCAACCACACATATTTGAAATGTTTGTATACGAGTATATGTGCGGGCGTTTACGGTGTATGTGGATGTCCTTTCAACTTTTCGTTCTGCCAACCCCCATGCACCTGTTCATATCCATCTCAGTAAACTCAATGTTAATTAATGGTCGCTTTGTAACCGTATATTTCAGCAACAAATGTATCCATATAGTGTGAATTTTCCCATTAAAAATACCCAATTTAAAGTTTATTTTCAGATTTACGTTCGCTTGCCGGAACGGCCCTCCTTAGCCTTTTGGCGTCCTTATTTATGGCACAACTTTTATTTGTTATCGGAGTGGGTGGTATACAGGTAGGTAAACACATAATAAACTCGTATATTTATTGTGATTATAACTAGATAACTTCCTATGTATATGTGATACATCTGAATGGAACACCCTCGACTAGATAAAATCATACATCGGTATCTACATATGTAATTGCGTTCCATTCAAGGAACTTTTTAATTTATCAATGTCAACTTTGTATCGTCGGAATTAACAAAGAAGTGTGACGTGTAATAAATGGTTTCTCAATTGACACATAATGGGAGACAGATAGGTATATACACATACAGTGCCGCATAATGTATATGTTGATGTGCGTACAAAAGTTTAGGCAGGATAATCCTTTTCAATTGAAGGGAAGTAAGGAGATTAAAAACGACATTTGTATTTCACGTCCTTCCTTAGAAACCATTCATGAAAGGCAAAGATAAATTTAATAAGCTTAAGATACATTGCTAGTTATCCCTATTATCCGACATTGAATTTAACAAGAATTTTTTATTTTTATTTTTTTTTTTTCAATCTCCGGTCTAAGATATCCTATTTGCAATTTTATTAGGGTTTTGTCATAAGCCCAAGGGGCGGGATTATAAAATTTAATTTAGTCCTTTGAAAGTCGTACATCTACCCAGAAGGCTCAAGGTCGTTTTGATCGTAATAAATTTTGATAAAGGTGCTTATTAAACTATTGCGAATGTAATAAAATCTATTTCATATGTAGTAAGTGATTTGTTTATTTTTAGGGCTACTTTTGTCTGGAAAGATATTTGATTTAACCCAACGTAATATTTACTTACTTTATTACTTATAGAGTTGTCGACGCACGAAGAGTTGCAAGCGAAGGCACCGGATTCCATTTTCGCCAATTATATGTGTACTCTTGCCTAGAGTTCTTTTTTCCTTTCCCCAGGGCAGGTGAAAATGTTCAAGAAGATACTATGAGAACCATTATAGTAGTGCTCATAGTAGTGAGGGATGTTTACCCACTAAAAAAACCTCACTTCAAAACTATGTTGTTTATTTGACTACAATTAAGTTTTCGACTTATCAAGTAGTTTTTCTTTCATAAAATAAGGAAGTTTGTTATATCCTTTAACCCCTCGGGGGGCATAGGGCGTCAACCACGCCTGCGCTCCATCTTGTTTGGGGCTCTGCAACGCGTTTGAGCTACCTCCAACTCATTTCTTAAGAGCTGAATTGCTCCTCAACTGTTCTGCGCCACGTTTGCCTAGGGCGTCCCGCTATTCTGCCTGCCTGGGAGAGCGGATTCCACTCCATGGCGTAAGGAGGTTTGGCAGGTAGCTTCCCATTAGAAGTTCCTGGTAGCTCCGTGGTTAAGACGCTATGTTCGATTCTTTGTAGACGGCACAGTAAATTTTTATCGTCCAAAATTTGAACGACTATATTACGAGGGTCGCTCAATAAGTAGCCGTGTTTGAAGACAGGTGGCGTTGCTGGGGAAAGTTAACATTACCGTCGTGTACTGTCATCTGTCAAATGGCACCATTCTAAATTTCAGACTGATTTATAGGTTAGTTTTTATTTGGCAGCCAGTTGTATCACACGTGTTTCATGTTTCGCAATGAAGTGGAAAAAGAGCAATATCGATCCGTAATTCACTTTTTATTTTTGGATGGAAAAACATGCAAACAAATAAAGTCGGAGTTGGATGCTGTCTATGGAGACCCTTTACCATCTATGACAACCGTTAGATATTATTGAAGTTCAACGAATTTAAATGCGGCCGTACATCTTTTTTTGATCAAGAGTGTCCATGCCACCCTGCAGACGTGGTTACAGAGAAAATCTTTGGAAAGGTCCATGACATGATTCTCGCTGATCGCCGAACTAAAGTGTGCGAAGTAGCAGAGTAGGAATGGCAGACAATATTTTACATGATAAGTTAAGTGTGAGGATACAGTGATGCCGTTTGCCAATTTTTTAGTGAAGTGTTTTCAGGAAAAAATAGAAGTGTTTTGCTGAAAAGTGAAGTGTCATTATAAAAGCTGAGTTTCTTATATTAAACGACTATTTATGGGGAAAAAACATAATTTTTTTTTAACTTAGGAAGCTTTAATCTAAGCTTTGTGATGTCTTAATACAACATCTTTTGGCGATACCCAGTTCTTGAAACCGTTTTCAGGAACAATTCCTTTCACAAGCATTAGTGAATTAACAGTGCTAACCTTTAAGTTGTCTCGGCCTAAACTCTTAATCAGTTTAGTTTAGGAAAACACTCTATCAGTAGTTGCACTACTATGAGGAAGACACAACAAGGCTCCTATAAACTCTTTTAAATGAGGGTACATAATCTGCCCCAAAGCATTTTTGAGGCAGAAGACAGAATGCCAAAAGACTTATAGACTTTCTTCTTTGGGTAGAATTGTAGACTTGTAGTTATCTATGTAGTTATTGAATGGATGTGTTCGCGTATACGATTTTTGGCTACTTTATGGGAGAGCTCATTAATTAATATATAATGCAATTTCCCAATTAAGAGGGAAAATATAAAGTCTACAAAAAGTGAAGTGTTTTAGCGAAAGAGGAAGTGTCGAAGTGATTTCTATGAAAACGAAGTAAAATACTTCGATTGAAGTATAAACGGCAACGCTGGTGAGGAAGGTGTCGGGCCGATGGATGCCGCGATTGCTCATGGTTAAGCCTACCAACCGTACAGATTTTATCTGCACAGTACAGATTTTCGGCTCGTAGTACAGATTAAAAAAATTGGTACGGATTTGGTACAGATTTTTAATTTTCCAAACGCTCACTCCGTTTACAACAGGCAACAGGCAAAGTTCCAATAGAAAAAAGATGGGTTGACATTTTTTAGCACATGGATACCGCGCAAGTGCCCTATTTGGATTTTTCACTTATCATCGAATTCATTCTTTGCTTGCCTGGAACGAGCGCACCGATCGAACGCGCTTTTTCTTCAATCAAAAACATTTGGAAAACCGAGTCGGCCAATGTTAACATCGACACACTGAAATCAATTTTATTCTTGAAATTTAATTTAGATTACAATTGCATTGATTTCTACCATTTCCTGAAGAAATAGCCACAACTATTGAGACATATCACGAGCCAGGACAAATATGTATTCAAAGAGGCTACTGGCTCCAGTAGTATTGCGTCCGGGAACAATGATGATGCTGCTGGTATCAGTAAGACGTCAGTTGATAGCGCACAGGCTGATGACGATGAATCAGTTTCTTGAATATGTTTTCACATGCAACATTTCATATTATTATTTACCTTTTGATATTTATTCTATTATCTTCTGATTAAAAAAAATGGTACAGATTTAGTACAGATTTTTGAGTATGATTTTGGGTACAGATTTCGTGCGATCAAGAGTTGGTAAGCTTACTCATGGTGGACAACAAGCGCTGTCAATGTCGAAGCAGCGTTTGGACCTTTGGACGAATTGCTGCCCCACCCACCGTACTCGCCCGAGCCCCCGCGATTTCTTTCTGTTCGCCAATATAAAAACATGGTTCGGAGGAAAAAAATTCAGCTCAAACGAGGAGATTATCACCGAGATAGAAGCGTATTTCGAAGAAGCGTATTTCGAGAGAGAGAAAAAAAACGAAAATATTTGGCGCAACAGTTCTTTAAGTGCCAGGGCCAAGCTTCTCGCAGCCACTCGTGTTGTGTGCGTTATATTTTTTCACACGAATGGAAGGGACCCACAGTTTAGTGCCGTATCCGAATGGAAATTTGTTTTGAGAAGCCTTCTCGTGACAGCAATATTCTCGGATGTTTGTCAGACGTTCGCGAGAGATGGGACCGTAAAAAAAACTTGTTGGTGTTTTCTGGGATTCGAACATAGAACCTCACGCGCAGTGGTCCGACACACTAGCCACTTGGTACATATAAGACTGCTTTTACAGAATGTGACATAATGTCTTCAAAGGCCTATTAAAAATGTGCTCCACCTATAGTTAGTTGCTCTAGGGCGGATTCGAAAACTCAAGACTTTTTAACTCTAAGATAGCAATAATATCTATTCCACAGTAGTCTAGGGAATCTGCTAACCTTTTGGCCACACATAGTCTGCGAAATGACCTACAGACATTTTACGTACGGATAAGATAATTCGTTCACTTGGATCTGTAACAGAATAACAAAACGTAGACGAGGTTCATGGTTATTTCATAACGGTAAATTTGGCATTGTAGAGCAAGAACCCCGACCCAGTTTAAAGATTTTTACAGACTTGAGCGTCGAACATTTCGAGTAACTTATATAATCTATATATATAATAATATAATAAAATAATAATATATTATATGGTCTGGCGCTGGGGTCTTCGTGGAAGTCGACAACATTAGACTTCACTTCTCGTTAGGCAAATATGCGTCTGTTTTCCAAGCGGAAACTTATGCAATCCTAATGGCCATGAACTATGTTGTGAAGAACAGGTGGAAGGGACGTAGCATTTGTGTCTGTAGTGACAGTCAGGCTGCGCTTAAGGCCTTGCTTAACCCTTTAACCACTTCCAAAATAGTTCGTGAAACCAAAAACTCTTTGAACTCGGTCGCAAGGCTGAATTCTCTGTCTCTTATCTGGGTCCCAGGTCACACTGGGATCTTGGGGAACGAGATCTCCGATGAGATTGCTAGACAAGGCTCAGAGGAGGCTTTCTCAGGTCCCGAACCCGCGTTGGGTCTTCCAGCGTCCTCGGTTAGGGCTTCCATTGACGATTGGGTCTCTCACGAGCACAATTGTGTGTGGCATGACTCTCCAGGTTGCAGGTTGACTAAACGCATGCTCCCGGACGTCTGTAAGAAATCAGCGGCATTCTTGCTGTCTCTCAGCAGAAAAGACTGTAGACAACTTATCGGCGTCTTGACAGGCCACTTCGCTTTTGCCAAGCACCTTAACGTGTTAGGCTTAAGTGACACTACAATCTGACACGCTTGTGGAAAGAGCGACGACACCGCGGAACATTATCTCTGTGAGTGTCCGGCCTTTGCTCGTATCAGGTGGCAGATCTTCGGTGCGGATGTGGTGGGTGCTGGTACTGTAAGCTCCTCATCACTGAAGTGCTTGCTTGGCTTTCTTCGAAAGTCAAGGAAATTCCAATAAAATGGGTAACTCAGGGTTTGCTCTCTGGCAGTACAATGGACCAGTTGAGTAGTGTTTCCTATCCCGACAAAAAAAAAAAAAAAAAAAAAAATACTTATATAATCTAGGTCCTCACAAGAGCTGTAAACGCCAACATTATATTCCCCTAGAGATTTGTTTCGCCGTCGCAGCCTCTGTCTAGTAGAAATTACCTTAGCGGACTTAGCAGCAGAAGTTCTTAAAAGCTTTGCAGAAAACCAGGAAGGCAAGAGAGGGATGGGAGTAAGATTTTCATTTGTATAGCTCGTTATTAATAGGATAGCCTAATGGCTTTTGAATTTTTTTTGATTCCATTATGTAAAACCATCACATCGTAGTGTAATATACCTATATAATGTAGGTACATTCATAACTCCATAGTACACGTGTCTTTAGTCTCAGGAGAATTCAAATACAATGTAGTGTTTCAGGTCTTGGGTTGAATTCGCCTTTATATCTCTCCTTCCAAAGGACTCCAATTCTTTCAAAAGAATAATTCTTGTGAATACATCTTCGTTCAAATGTCTACCAATGTCCTTCCTCAAGAACATGACGTAAATTAATTACATACATAAGTAATTAGAAAGTTACTAGACATAACAAATTAGTAGAAAATACTTTCTTTATTCCACTTAATAAATTGAATTTCTTTCTTAAATATTTATAGGATCCTGAGCTGTGTGTGTCCTTATCGTTGGCATTTTTATTTATGAAATTGGCGTCATTATGTTGGATGACTTGTTGTTGCCATCAAGCTCTGAGAACTTTTCGACACAGCGTTAATTTAATTTTACGTCCAGAACCGAAAATGTGCAGACTACTAACGGAGTACAAGTAAGTGCAACATCTATACAAGCGCTTGACATTAATTGAATAAAATTTAAACTTTTGCAGCTGCTTCTCATGGGGATTTCCTCTTCTAATGGTGGGTATTGCAGTTGCATTTAAATGCAATGAGACGACCGCTACCAGGCAGCATTATCACAGAGCAGAAATTGCAACCATCCAGGATGAATTAATTACAAGACATTGCTGGTATTAAAAACAAAATGTACGTATTCAAAATAAATACTATGGGAGAAACATTTCCTTTCAGGATAATGGAAGGTCAAGCATATATTTGGGCATATATGGTACCTGCAATTTTCATCCTATTTATTGGGTTCCATTTGGCATATCAGGCAAAGCATACTGCGAAATTATCCGCACAAATGCAAGTTGACGTCAAAGCAAGACGTAAACTTATAAAAAGAAGACTTCTACAATGTGGCTTATTTATTAAGGTAACTTAAAGTTTTTAATCACTAACTCCTGCTCTGTTTTAGATTTTAAGTATCTGCTATAATTTTTTTATTTTTATTAATGACATCTTGCACTTCATTGCAATACTAATGCAATACCAATGCAACTAAGTGATTACACAACGTTGTATTTTGGAAGTCAAAAAAAGAGATGGAAAATTGGTATATTCTTAGATGCAATGATTTTGAGACTCAGGTGGTATTAGGTTTCATTGCATATTTCAAAAGAAGAAGTGGATTTTTGCATTCACTTTTGATTCACAGTATTTTTTTTTTTTTTTTGAGTACTTGCTTGATTACTCTATGTGCTCTAGTCGCATTATTTTATTACTTTAACGGACACCATACTCCGGATTGGATTGAGCCTCTTCAGCTTGCTAGGCAAGGGTTCATGCCAGCACGCCATCTAAGATTAGGTCAAAACGCTGGTGTTCATCCACTCTGAATGTCCTAGCCGCCTTAAGCATTAGGCGGCTCACAAATCGTCAGAAATGTGAATTCGCACTTTGTATTAGATATCATGCTAAAATATTAAATGGATTCGTGAGACTCTGGCAAAAAAGACGGACTTTGGCGAAGTTTATCACCTGCATTCCGATTGAGTTACTGCGTGAACCCCTGACAATATAATTTTTAAAAATTTTCTAATGCTTCTTTCAAGAATAATCTACTTGTAAGATAGTGAAAAGTAGAAGGGGCGACAGTAATTATGTGATGATGCTGAAGCTTTCTCTAGCTCAACTTTAAAGCACCGTCAAATCTAGTTCTAAGTTCCCTGCACATCTTTTCAGGTCAAAATTATCCTGTCAAATTGTAATCCTTTTTATACCGCAATATTTGTGACAAACAAATTTGGCTACAAAGTGATTTAATTGAATGAATTCTGATCCAGTGTGCGAGCAGACTTGAATGCGTTGAATAGCGACAAAAGCGTACGGTGCTGAATTTTATAAAGCATTTCCTTAATCCTCGTTTGAAGGACATTTTAAAGAAGTCCTTGAATGGCATGTTTTCTTTACTTTGTAAGGTTAGGTTAGGTTTGAGGGGTAAGCTGCATCGAATAGATGCAGCCAGCACTCGGATCTTAAAAGTATACCCTGATGTGGAATCCCCTGGCTAAAACAATGAAAAAATAGAGAAAGAAACGAACTGTTATAGCTGGTGTTCTGTGGTATTGGAGCGGCCTCCTCTAAACCATCCTGTAGAAGTTATGAATTTCAGGATGGCGATTGGTGACTTTTGAGACATGTCGCCCAGATGATTGAAGAAATACTCTCCTAGGGCCGTCTTTCTGGTATTGCAGAGACTAGGACATTTGCATAGGAGGTCTATGTTGCCGCAGCCTCTGCAAAGTTCATCTGTACTTAGCCGCATTCTTTTTCGGTGGCCCGGCAATAGGTTGTAGCCGGTTATGTTTCATATGAAAAGCGTCAAGTTATGTCTACTTTGAGTGAGGATGAGCTTGGCTTTCACCTTGTCGTGTTTTGTCCAGATGCTTCTGGAGACGCGGCACGATCGAAGTGCTCTCTATCTTTCGTCTGCTTGTTGTTTGAAGTCAAGTGCTATGCTTGATTTAACAAATTCTAAAGGAGAGAGAACTGAGTTTTGGACCATTGACATGTCTTGTTCTGATCCTTTTCTTGCCATTTCGTTCCCTGGAATTCTTGTTTTTGTTCTGGAACCCACCAGAGTGTCCATAGTGGCTATCGGTGAGCGTTTTAAGCTCCTCGCGGCAGTGCTTTATTAGCTTTAATTTTATTACCGCAGATGAGTGGCTTTTATAGCAGCTTGACTATCAATGTAAATGTCAATCTCTTTCTGGTAACAAGTTTCGCGGGAAGCTCTCATACCGCTATTATATCTGCTATATTTGCTATTGAAACATCGTAGCTTGGACATTACAAATACAAATATTTGGCGCAACAGCTCTTTAAAGTGCCAGGGCCTAGCTTCTCGCAACCACTCATGTTGTGTGCGTTATATTTTTCACATGAATGGAAGGGACCTACAGTTTAATGCCGACTCCGAACGGCGATTTGAGAAGCTTTTTCGTGACAACAATACTCTCGGATGTTTGTCAGATGCTTGCGAGAGGTGGGACCATGAAAAAACTTTTTGGTATTTTCTGGGATTCGAACTTGGAACCTCATGCGTAGTGATCCGACACACTAACCACTTACGCCACGGCGCCCACTTGGACATTGGCCGTATGTATTTTCCTCTGTGGATTTATTATTATAATTTACATATATATTTTTTTTTTAATGAGAAACTTACGTCTTTTAAAGAATACTACTTCTGTTAGCAATAATATTTTCCATACGGTATAGTATGTATCTGTTAGAGTTCCACTTAATTTCTAGGAACATTCCCCAATGCTTTGCAAGGAAAGGTTAAGGCGATCAAAAGATGCGTCCGATTCAACCTCGATCGAAAATATCAC
Source organism: Brachypalpus laphriformis (assembly GCA_945910035.1). Lineage (NCBI taxonomy): Eukaryota > Metazoa > Arthropoda > Insecta > Diptera > Syrphidae > Brachypalpus > Brachypalpus laphriformis. The sequence goes on along the minus strand of OX246753.1, from coordinate 108,467,445 downwards.
GAGAAAGACATCGCAATACTGACAGATCAGATCCAAGCTGGTGAATGCCTCACTAAGATTAGCATACTGCACTAGGCTCATAAAGTAACTCTTTACTGAGTATCAGGTCATGTAGAGGTAGAGAGAAACGAAGTCTAAAGGTCGATTCACAGCTCAGCGACCTGCGAATGCGAATGACCGAATATTCGCAAATTTTGACATTTCATTCACAGTCGCTTTTTTTGTGGTCGCGGCAATCCGCGAATTTGAGTTGTCATTAATTTTATACCTAATTGCCTAAACGTGAAAAATACATAAATACATAGCGTAGTTTTCATTCACAAGGTAATATCATACATTCTTTCGATAAATTCAACCACGATCTTACCCACCAAGAACAAAGCAAAAGAATTGTGAGGTTAAACTCTCGCGAATGTTTTGGTCGCGGGAATGTGGATTGCGTCCTACATGTGTGGAATGTGAATAAAAGTTGACAGTTCGCAGAAATCATTCGCTTATTCGCGGAAAAATCGGCGAATTGTTAATTTCTTCGCAGAAACTAATTATAATTCAACTTTTTATATATTAATCAATAAGTAATTAAGCTCCGTTCCTTTGGAATAATAAAATTTCCAAGGGCGTGCTCATAAATGTGCTAAAAACTGTTTGTTCGCAGTTTGGGCATTCGCAGTTCGCTGAGCTGTAAATGGACCTTAAGGCCTTGGGTGTCATTGACGGTGGGAAATGCACATGTTACCTTTCCAACTCTAAAGGGTATATTTAAAAGCAGACTCAGATATTCCGCAAAAGAGTTCTGATCCAATGAACAACGGAGAGGAGAGGATAGGCGAGCAGATACGCAGTTTCATTGCAGTCGACGCCTACGTGGCACAGCACCCACGACAGTTTTACTTTGTTGTATTGGGCCGATTTTTGGAAACTGTCGAAGCAGCTTAAAACTAATTTTGAACTGATCAAGTGGTAGTTCAGTGCTTTGAGTGCCGCTTAGCTGTCGGTGAATACGTGGCACCTTTGAGGCCTGAATGCAAGTTTATACTAGCGCAAGTCTCAAAAGCGTAAAGCTCGGTCTCCTGGAAACTCGGACTAGGACTTCTTCCAAGTGGTTTCGTAATTTTATAATTTAGTCCATATACTCCGGCACCAACTCCTGAATCCAGTTTTGATCCATCAGTATACCACACGATTCCCTTTGGATCAAGCAGTGGTCCGCCATGTATCATGGCTTGAGATCTCAATCTCAAACCTTCTACCTAAGTAAAGTGATTTGGGCATAAAGTCAGAAACCGTGCTGAGCATATTTAGCTCGGGAAAGTCGGTTAATAAATCCATGAGATCCACTTAATCACATGTGCTATTAACATCCGACTTTCGAAGACTAACTGCACTGCGAATTGCCACTTTCTTGATGAATATATTTAGCAGAGTGATCCCGATTATAGCCTCTATGGCTGTCGTGGGACAGGTATCCAAGTGATTCCAAGGCAAGCCAATCTTTGAAGTTTATTGGGTTTGTTGATGGTTTTGGCTTTCTTTGTTTTTGTCCACCAAACAATGGACGCATACGTTAGGATGGGTCTAACCACCGTGGTATATAACCAAAATGTGAACTCATCAAAGCAGTTTTTCCATTGTTTGTAATATCTGAACAGAAGTCCATGGGAGGCTCTGTGTCGAAATTAGTTTGGAAATGTCTCATTACCCTCAAGCAGCTTGCTGAACACAACACCCTCTCACTCACTTGGGTCCCTGGTCACAAGCGCATCGCCGGCAATGAGACTGCTGAAGAACTAGCCAGATCTGGCCACAAGCGCATCGCCGGCAATGAGACTGCTGAAGAACTAGCCAGATCTGGCCACAAGCGCATCGCCGGCAATGAGACTGTTGAAGAACTAGCCAGATCTGGCTCCCAAATCTAATTCATTGGTCCGGAACCTTTTGCGGACTACCTACAAGCCAAATCTAAATTGAGCTAGATCGTTGGGAACAACGAGAAAAGTGCTCCTACTGGAACTCACAAATAAGTCTAAGACACAGAAAGAGATTTGCTAATCTCTTCAGTAAAAGATCGAAAGAAATTTTAGCAATGAACAAACATAATACAAAGTTTTTAACAGGCTTCCTTACTGGTCATTGCTCTCTCGAATACCACCTTAAGAAAATTGGCATTTGTCAGTCTGACACTTGCAGACTATGTCTTGAGGACACTGAAACAGCTGAGCACATTATATGTGAATGTCCCACCATCGCTCGTAGCAGACAAAAAATTGTTCATAAAGGCTTTATCATGACATCTGACATAATCACTTCCTCAGCCCCAAACTATCCCAACCTTCCTTCGAGAACTTTATTTCACCTAGGGTACTATTGCAGCATGACTTCCTTCAGGGGTAAGTACAAAAGATCACTTTGCAGGTCGAAGTACTTCGTTGGGTCTTAGAGCACCCTCCTACCACCCCACTCCCTCACTTAAAAAGATAAATTGTTTTCTTCTAACAAAATTTATATTTTTATTTTCAGATATTGTTCTTATTTACTATTGTTAACATATTTGGTTCACTGGCGGCCTTATTGGGTATGATAGAATTTTGGGCTATATACTGCGTAGCCCAAGGCATTCAGGTCAGTCTTATATCTTAAGCTACAGGAAGAAAGTATTTTAAATCTCTTTCTCTTTCATACAGGGTTTAGTAACTGCCTTATTAGTAACCTGTAATTGTCGGGTTCTGAAGTTATACACTTCAACCAGAGGACACAAAATTCAACAGGGTATATACAATAATCTACGAGAGGGGGAAGGTGGCAGATACGGTGTTCTGACAGTCACAAATCCTAATTATCACGAAGATGGAACTCATCAAACAACACCGGATGGCGCTTATAGCAGTGGTAGTAATGGCGGTGCTGCTTGTGATGGTACCTTTGTCACTGCACGCTATGAAGATGAAACATTAGTGGAGAGACGTGTGGCTAACAAAGACATACCAAAAACCATTGATATTAGTAATGATTTAACGGATTCTCTTCCTACCAATGCAATACAATCTACGCCATTACCACAAACTGTTTGAGCACCAACTAGATGAGCGACTGAGGCAAATTCAGAAATAGCGCACATGGCAAATTTAATACTTCCGCTAATAGCATTGTTGTGGTGCGATTCCTTCGTGATTATGTCCTTTGATTTATATCAAACAAATTTATTTTAATTGGATACTATCAACTAGAGTAACGGAATGCAGGTTAAATGTTTGTAACGTAAATATTTTATATGAATTAATAATTGTTAACTAGAATACTATTTGGCGGATAGATATACCTTTATCTACATATCTACAGTTACAGAGCTTTAGAGAAGTTTTATTATCATAATTTGCTAAGATTAAATAAAGATAAATATTTATTACAGTTTATTTTTCTTGTGGAAATTCTTTACTGGAACTGCTGTTAAATGTGATAAGACTTGAGAGTGATTACAAGAATTTCAATTGTTTCAATCCAAAGCAAGGAGTTTCGAGTAGACTTATAAGAAAAGCTTAATTCCGTATTTTTCATACAAAATACAAAATTTTGTATGACATATAAAAGCGTTTAAAAAGTGTTGACTAACTCGCTAAGAAAGTATCCTAGCAAATAATTCCTGGTATGAGTAGTTGGTTCAATAAGTGTCTTGAGCTGGCCAATAATCGAGTGAACTGGAAATCGAACTGAATACCCCCAATTTTGGAAACTGGATAATTAAACTCCACTCCGCCGTCTCTAATCTGCCTGAACCTGTAGTGCGAGATTCTTAGAAAATGCATCAATATCAGAAACGAGGCCATAAGCAACTGGGTATTTAAACGACATCCCAGAGCAAAAAAGAGAGATGTTTGAGTGATGAACATCGCAGAGGCGAGGACATTGAGGATGGTAAAAAACTTTAAAAATAAATTAATATATACAACTCGTCACGAAAAATTACCTTTAATGTGTATTACCTGCAACCTGATGGAAAGGAGGATGCAAAACCGAGATATCTACTACGGGGATTGCTACAAAAAACCGGGGCAACGTCTATTTGGAAGCCGATTCGTCATTAGAGGCGGATTTAGGCAACAAGTCTTAAGTTTCCGGCATATGACAATCCGCATCAAGGCTAAATGTACCAACATTAGCCTCATATGCGTTCATGCCCCCAAAGAAAAGAGCGATGACAACGCCAAAGATGAGTTTTACGAGCTCCTCTACCAAACCTATGAACAATGCCCTAGCCATGACGGTAAGATTGTGCTGGGCGGCTTTAACGCAAAGGTGGGAAAGAAAAACGTATTTGGTGGTAAATTTGAAAAACATAGCCTACACGACAAGACATCCGATAATGGACTTAGGCTAATCGACTTTGCGGTGCTCGAAATGTTGTAGTAGCAAGCACGTGGTTCTCTCGTCTCAGAATCCACAAGTGAACAGGACAGTCTAATGATCATATTACCGTCAACTAAATTGATCATGTTGCAAATGACGAAAGACATTCATCCAGTACATTGGATGTCCGGACATTTCGACTCAAACCACTACTTAGTCACAGCCAAAGTACAATACGAATGCGAATATCCATTGCAGTGCGGAGTCAGCGAAATACTGTAAGAAAGTTTCACATTAAGCGGCTGCAATAGCAAGAAAACGCCAAAACATTTGACGATTGAGCATCTCTCAATCTCGAAAGATGTCCTATGTCACCAGCAGCAAGTGCAAGTAACCAATGGCAGCGTTGCCAGCTAGCCATTAAAGATGCTGCTTGTGATGTGCTGAGTTTCTCCAGCCACCCACCACAAAGAAAACCCTGGCTTGATGAGGAATACCGGCGAGCACATGTAGGTAAAAAAGTAGCATATAAAGCGGCGTCGCACAGAAGAACCCGAGCTGCTAACGAGCTCTATGAGCAGAGGAGAAGGGAAGAGCATCGATTTCTCAGAAGGAAAAAGAAAGAGCATGAGAAGCGCTTGATCGAGAAGATACAGAGGCTAAAACGCAGGAATGATGTTCGAAAATTGTATCAAAAGGTAAAAAGAACATGCCAAGGCTTTAAAGCCAGAATAGAAACCTGCAGGGATGAAGATGGACACCGAAGGATATGGAAGGAATGCTCCTGCAGACTGTTAAACGACGATGATGACCAAAATGCAGGTGTCAGGCAGAATAACGTGTTTCCATCTGGACAATAATGGACAAGACTTCCATCCACCCGACCTTGACGAAGTGAGGATGGCTATATCCAAATAAAACTGCTGGAGCGGACGGCCTAGTCGCCGAACTCTTTTAAGCAGCGGAAGATGATTTTGTAGGGAACATACACCAACTCATCTGTAAAATATGGTCGGACGAAAGTATGCCCGATGAGTGGAACCTGAGTATCGTCTGCCCAATCCTCAAAAAAAGGAACTGCCTAAAGTGCGCCAATTACAGGGGCGTCAGTCTCCTAAACATCGCTTAGAAGATCTTATCTGCCGTGTTGTATGAACGTCTAAAACCAATAGTTAAACAAGCTGATTGGTCCATATAAGTGCAGTTTTAGACCAGGAAAGTCCACCATTGACCAAATATTTACACTACGACAGACATTAGTGGCCTTTTAAGGCCACCTATGACGGAATATATCGAGAAGAGCTATGCAGAGCTATGTATGTACATTAGACTGGTCCAAAAATGTATAGGAATTTTAGGACATATCTTTCCTTTGGTGCGCCGCGACTTTCAGAAAATTTGGCTTCTTAAACTTGTAATAAGCCCTTAAAACAAAAAAAAAATATGTTATTTAGAGGTAACTCAAAAAGGTCAAAGCTTATTTTATGGTTTTGAACGACTTAAATCACTGAATTTGCTATTACTTTTAAACTGAACAAGATTTCCTAAAAATGTTGCTAAACATTTTTTGCAAATACTTCAGAAAATACAGAGTTTAAAAATTATCAATTTTCTTAGCACCGTTACTTTTTGGCAGCATTTTAAACACGACATTTTATTCCTTGCCTTATATTTTAGTATTTTTACAAGGAGATATTTCCCTTATATTATTCCACCAAATTGAAGTTTATATTTTTTTTATTTTTATATAGGGTCTGACCTTTAGAAGCAAGTCAAAATCGTTACTAACTAACTTCTTTAAGTCGCTAAGACTTGAATATTTCTTAGTTACCCTACGACTCAATAATATGGGAAAACTACTTCTGCAGAATATATAACGGCGACGAAGACCAACATCCCACTGTCAGGCATAATGAACCATTCAACATGGACCATGATAGTCAAAATTTCCGTCCACCTGACCAAAACGAAGTGAGGATAACAATATCCAAGCTAAAATCCAACAAGGCCGCTGGATCTGACGGCTTACCAGCCGAACTTTTCAAAGCAGCTGGGGATGAATTGGTTGAGTGCATACACCAACTCATGTCTAAGATTTGTTCAGACGAGTGTATGCATGATGAATGGAACCTCAGCATCGTTTGCCCGATCCACAAGGAAGGAGACCCCCTCAACTGCGCCAATTATAGAGGCATCTGTCTCCTCAACATCGCATACAAGATCTTTTCTGCGATATTGTGTGAACGCCTGAAACCTTTTATTAACAGCCTGATTGGACCCTATCAGTGCGGTTTCAGGCCAGGAAAGTTCACCATCGATCAAATCTTCACACTTCGGCAGAGCCTGGAGAAAACCCAAGAATTCCAAATCGATACTCACCACCTCTTTATCGATTTCAAGGCCGCCTATGACAGCATCTATAGAGAAGAGCTTTATAGAGCCATGTCTAGTTTTGACATCCCTGCCAAACTTGTCCGCCTGTGCAGGCTGACGATGGAGAACGCTCGCTGCTCCATCAAGGTCGGTAATGACCTCACCGAGACCTTTGATGTCAAAAAAGGCTTTAGACAAGGTGACGCGCTGTCATGTGACTTCTTCAATATTGTACTTGAACGGATTGTGCGGAACTCACAAGCCAACACCGGAGGCACAATCTATTACAAGTCTGTACAACTGCTTGCATACGAACGATACTAACTTCCTTATTGTAAGTGTCTAGTGTAATGTTTGGCTCATGCGTAGCATATTAATTTTTAGTTCATACTTTTGTTCTTTTGTTTAGTATGCAATCTGCTTTTTGTTTACTTGTCCAGTCTTTTTGTGTAAGGTGTTAGGCTTTATAAATATTCACAATACTAGCAACTAACATCACGCTAAATGATGACTGTGACAAGCTGGATATTACTTCGTAGCTGATTCGAATTTTTCTCTTTCAGTTCAAAGTAATATTCTTCACAAAATGTGGGCACCGTGGCGTAAGTGGTTAGTGTGTCGGATCACTACGCATGAGGTTCCAAGTTCGAATCCCAGAAAATACCAAAAAGTTTTTCACGGTCCCACCTCTCGCGAGCGCCTGACAAACATCCGAGAGTATTGTTGTCACGAAAAAGCTTCTCAAATCGCCGTTCGGATTCGGCATTAAACTGTAGGTCCCTTCCATTCGTGTGAATAATATAACACACACAGCATGTGTGCTTGCGAGAAGCTAGGCCCTGGCACTTTAAAGAGCTGTTGCGCCAAATATTTGTATTTGTATTTGTAAAATGCTTGCCCTTAAGCAATACTGATAGCGTTGAAAAAAGGTTTAAGACAAGGTGACGCGCTGTCATGTGACTTCTTTAATATTCTACTTGAACGGATTGTGCGGAACTCACAAGCCAACACCGGAGGCACAATCTATCACAAGTTTGTACAACTGCTTGCATACGCCGACGATATAGACATTATGGGAAGAACTCAGCGGGCTGTCACCGGTGCGTTTGCATGCATTGAGGCGGAAGCGGCCAAAATGGGTTTAGTGATAAACGGGGTCAAAACCGAGTATATGCTGTCAACAAGAAGGGACAGCCAACACCGACAAATTGGACAGAACGTCACAGTGGGCAGCTATAACTTCGAGGTAGTAAGGGACTTTGTCTGCCTTGGATCTGCTATAAACTCGAAAAACAACATCAGCGCAGAAATCAAGCAAAGAATAACTCTTGCCAATCGCTTTTTTTTGGGGCTTATAAGGCAATTCAACAGTAAAGCCCTATCCCGAACAACTAAGGAGACTCTGTATAAGACCCTGATCATCCCAGTCCTACTGTACGGCGCTGAAACATGGACTTTAATAAAAGAGGATGAAGATATCCTTGGTCGCTTTGGAGAAAAATTCTTCGTAAGATTTTCGGTCCCGTTTGCGTTGATGGGTTTTGGAGGAGAAGATTCCCTAACGAACTATACGAGCTGTACAGCGACATCGACCTAGTAAAAAAAACTGTGTATTGGACGTTTGAGATGGCTAGGATATGTAGAGCGAATGGGTACCAACCATCCGGCCCGAAGAATCTTCGCATCTAACACGGAGAGACGACGCAGTAGAAGGCTTCCTCGCCGTGGCGCGCACAAGTTCAAGGAGACCTCAACCAACTTTGAGTGGGCAACTAAAGGCAATTAGCTAAAGACCGAGAGGTTTGTTGGTCGAGGGCCAGGTTCACCCCGAATTACAGTGCCAATTGAGTAAGAAGGTAATTAAGGAGCTGCAACCATAGATAACTGCATAATTCAAATACTGTGAGAGATCCACGGAAATTTAGTCACTCAGTTCTTTTCAAGACAGCCGGTTGACAGGAGTTAGCACGTGTGTGTTGAACGATGTGGACTTAACACATTTACGTTTCATTCATTCATAACAATTGAACTCGGTAAACGACTCATCAGTTCTTATTCACTAATTCTTCATATCATCTTTCGAATGGCACCAACAAGCGATATGATTCAAAACCTAAAATCTATCTGGAAAACGAGGACTGACCACATATAAATTCAAGACAACCCATGGAGTTGATAGTTACAAATATCTGAGAGTCACAATCGACTGCCATTTTAGATGGGACCAAAACATAAACGCACTACACACGGACCTGAAAAAAACGCTGTTGCCGATTGTGTATCTCAAAAATCACTCAACTTTCGACCTCCAGAAATAGGTGCACTTTTCTCCGGTTGAATCCAAACTGAGATACGAAATACTAGCTTGGGGAAATGAAGTAAAAACTCATTTGACAAACTAAGTAGGATTAAAAAAATAATCCCCAAAAATGGCTCACCTGTTACAATACAATACAAATTAAATACATAATTGAAATTTAATTAGTAAATGTTCTACATCGAACTCGAACTAGTTTTAGATAGATATAAGATAATTTTAAGAGTAAACATATAATAATTTTACAAAAGTATGAATTGCTCTTTACGACATGCAAGGATATCTTCATCGGCTTTCAATAAAGTCCATGCTTCAGCGCCGTAAAGCAGTACTGGGATGATTAGGGTCTTATATAGAGTCTCCCAACAACAAGGGAGTTATTTGTCGTTTGATTTCTGCGATGGTGTCGTTGACAGAAATTATAGCAGAGCCAAGGTAGACAAAGTCTGTTACTTCCTCGAAGTTGCAGCTTCCGATTGTGACGTTCTGTCCAATTCATCTGAGTTTATTGTCCCTTCTTGTTGACAGCATATATGTACTTGACTTTGCTCTCGTTTATCGTTAAACCCATTTTGGCCGCTTCTGCTTCAATCCTTGCATACGCATCGGTGAAAACCCGCTGTCAATATCGTCGGCGTATGCAAGCAGTTGTACAGACTTTTAATAGATTATGCCTCTGGTGTTGGCTTGTGAGTTCCACACAATCCGTTCAAGTTCAATATGAAAGAGGCCACATGACAGCGCAACACCTAGTCTAAAACCTTTTTTGACATCAAAAGTCTCGGTGAGGTAATTACCGACCTTGATGGAGCAGCAAGCGTTCTCCATCGTCATCCTGCACATACGGACAAGTTTGGCAGGGATTTCAAAACTATACATGGCTCTGTATATGTCTTCTCTATAGATGCTGTCATAGGCGGCTTGAAATCGATAAAGAGATGATGAATATCGCTTTGGGCTTCTGGGGTTTTCTCCAGGATCTGTCGAAATGTGAAGATTCAATCGATGGTGGATTTTTCTGAAACCGCACTGATAGGGACCAATCAGGCTGTTGATGGAAGGTTTCAGGCGTTCACACAATACCGCAGAGAAGATCTTGTATGCGATCTTGATGCCTCTATAATTGGCGCAATTGATTGGTTTTCCTTTCCATTCATCAGACATACACTCGTCTGATCAAATCTCAGAGATGCGTATGCACTAATGCTCTCTACAAATTCACCACCAGGTGCCCTTTAACTTTTATTAGCTATTTATATATATATTTTTCTATGTGGGAAATTTTTTTATTGTTTCTCGTATTGCATATTAATCATGAAATGCTTTTCGTTAAGAAGAATAGCTAAATATGTTTCAACTCTCATGGAGCAGTTTATCACACAATACTTTTGTTTCCATTTTTCTTATTGATTATTGCTTTCAGATATTAGCAATGTTACACGACATTGCTTTATTATTTTAATTATTTAACTATATTTTATTTATCCTCACTGAAAAACAGTACATTAAAAGTAAACGATAAAAACATTCACAGTTGTATTCTACAGTAGCATTTTGTCACTTTGGCAATAAGGTTCAGAGATTAGGCGTGTTTTTTTTTTACGAATCCGTACTCAGCTCACTTTCATTTTACATGCAATGCAACAACTAAACAAAAATGTGTATAAAATGAGTATAATTTATTTAGTAAGCAAAGTGACTATATCGATTGAGTGCGGCGAATTGATTTCAATCTCAATCTCAGTCGTAGGTGACTTTGTTCATCCAAATTGATTGTTTTCGGTTAAACTACCTATGGCAACAATATTCACGGAGCAAAATAGGCACGGAACGTTTTACCGCCCTCTGGAATTAAGTATTACAAACTATACATCCCAACTGACTTTTGACTGGAGATGAAAGCTAAAGTTGCCAGTCATTTTTTGTTGTTGTACTTCGTGCTAAATCTTGCTTTACTGAGAATTACTGTCTCACCAAAACACGCCTAAAGTGGTCGCATAATAGGTACTTACAACTCAAGATAAAGCATTATAATAAGCACAACTAAACCAGTGACAAAATTGATATAGCGATTTCATTCTTCTAATTTTTCGGTTAATTCAGCTATTTTTGCCTTTATATAAATGACAGTTCACGCCACGTCCTTGATTAATACATCCATGCATACAGCATTTATCCAAAATGAAATCCTAAAATCGTTTATATAGTGCTGAATAGGACTAGAACCACTTCGCAGCGAAACGTGCTCATTATAACTGATCTGAGGTGAAAATGGTGAATAGCTGATAAAGTAGCTCACTTTGACACTTGTCGCTGCATAGTTGTTTTATATTTATTATTTTAGATGAACGGGTTTTTGTTTTTGTCGGCATTTCAGTGAGCCGAGGAGCCTCCTTGATTCAATTATTTGTTAAACAAAATGTATGGACCACCAGAGACCGACTCCGAGGATGACTACGAAGGCTTCTCCTTCGGAGATGTGAGTAACTTCTTACGCCAGGCGATTCCAATTGATTTGTGCTGACTCGTTCCCGCTTTAGACTATCATCGAGGAGCACCGTGAGCGCAACCGTTTTGTCTTCGATACCGATCAGGATTTGGAAAACGCCATCGAGCAAGGCGACCTGAACAAAGTTATAGAGCAAATCAATGCACCCACCGTCAACTTGGACAGCCCGATGAAGAGTGGCAGTACCATGCTCGCGTGCGCGTGCAGAGCGGGCCAGCTGGAAATCGTGAAGTATCTGCTCGACCGGAAAGCTAACCCCAACAAGCAGGTGGACTCTGTCACAGCCCTGATGGAGGCCTGTGCGTGCACGAAGCAAGGCGCCGATGTAACAGCGATTGTTGAGCTTCTGCTGGCCGCCGATGCTGTTGTTAATGTTTCCAGCAAGTACGGCACCACTCCGTTCATGTTGGCCTGCAAGAATGGCCACATGGGCGTTGTGCGGCTCCTGATCAACGACGTGTCGTTCGATGCTTGTGACAATCAGGGTTGCACCCCAATCTTCCATGCGATTGAGTATAACCGCGCAGATATCGTTCGGTTTCTGATCGAATCTGGAGCAAACGCTAACATCGCAAACAACAAGGGCTATACCCCGCGACAAGTCGCCCAATTTCATGGTTTCTATGACATTCTGGAAATTCTGCCGAAGGAGAAGGCGCAGCCGTACCAAGTGCCTACAACGTTCCTCGCGTACAACAACATCTGTGATATGATCCCAAGGATATTTCTGAAGACCGAGTGCCCCGAGTACTTCCAGGACATCAATTTGATTCTGATGAACATTGGCATGGAGGATATGTTGGAGTACTTTGCCAGGGAGAAGGTTTCCTTAGCGCAGTTTCTGACGATGAACGATGAGAGGCTGGAAGAAGTCGGCATTCATTACCCCATTCACCGACTGAAGATCCTAAAGGGGTTGTTGTAGTAAGTATTTCTCTAATGCTGGCAAACGTAACGTAGAATTAGAAAGAAAAGTTCACTAAAACACTCGGCACCAAAGTGAGCCCATCGCAATCCCTTCGAACCTGTAAAACGGTACCAAAACTTTAGCACTCACTCCTTAAAAACACTTCTATTTTCCTTGAACTTGCGCTCCTACCCTCGAATTCGTATAAAATATCTTTCGCAACACATGGGTCGATGTAGCATCTACATGAGTCCGATTCTGTTTAATTGAATACCTAAATGCAATACTGCCTGCATTGTGCATCTGCAAACATTCCTTAATGAAAACAGGTATCGTTGCATTGCGTCACGTTTCAAAATGCTTTGTAAACAGATTTCACTGCGCAAGGAAATGCAAACAGCGCATCGTGAATTAGTACGATGCAGATGTGATTATTTACGGTTTTATTTTGTTCAATGGTGGTGTTTGTCTATATTGAGAAAAGATGAGTGACTCGCCGATGGCTTAAGTAGTTTTATTAAATATTTAGTGCAATGGTCTTATTTTTGTAAAATAATTGAGGATAATACCAAATATTTGCGTTTTAATTTTATTATAATTTTGTAAATGTTGTATTATTTTGGAAATAACTGTTTAAAGGATTATTTAAAAGAGTTGCAACAAAATTTCTTGACAACATTTTTCCAAATTATGACACAAAACACAGCATATGCATCGCACGCTGTTCCAAAATGTTAGCAGGCAGAAAGCAACTGCAAACGCAACAAAGTGAGAGAGCATCATATATTTTCCAAACAAATGCGATGCGCATTCAAAATGCCTCTTGCCAGTTGTTCGGAAAACTCATTGCCACCTATACTACAAACCCCAGGCATCCACAGTTCGTGGTATGTACGTCTGAGAAATAAAACGACTTCTTCCTTTTTATTAGCGAGGTTATGATCCGAAAACAAGGGATCACAACCCTCCCACTTCACCGCATTTCTACTGATCCGCCTGTGGGGTTCGTCTGAGTAATAAAACCTCGGAGCAAATATAAACCCCACAAATAACACCTTTGTGGAGATCCAACGAAGAATAACCCTACCAAACCGCTGCTACTTCGGTTTGGCAAAACAATTGGGTTCAAAACTCCTAACTCGACGGATCAAATTTATGTTCTATAGAACGCTCACCTTACCAGTTTTGTCTTATGTCGCCGAGTGCTAGACGATAAGTAAAAAAGCCAAGCAAATATTGAGTACCTTTGAACGAAAAATACTTCATCGGATATTAGGTCCCATATGCGAGGAGGGCGAATGGAGGAGAAGATACAACCAAGAACTCTATGAGTTGTACCAGGATGTGGATGTAATCCAAAAAGCCAAGACACGTCGACTACATTGGCTGGGCCACATTGAGCGAGTGGACAACAACTCTCCAACCAAGATGGTTTTAGAGATGAACACCAAAACTAAGGTTCTCAGAGTTAATAACGGTAAAAGTTAGCATTGCAACAGATCGAGAGAGTAAGCTTTCAATACCTGGGTAGTATTCACCCTGATTGTCGTTGGCGTTTGTCGCTTTTCGACGATTTTCGTTTTATTCATAGCTACGAATAGCCGAAAGCCCTGGCAGCTAGTGCTAAAATATTTTATAGTATTGATTGTGTAATTTACTTACTCATTAATAAACTTATAATACTAATAATAATCATAGCTATGACCTGTTGACCGTTAAATAGTAGCAATTTGTTTGTCGTGTAGAATACTATTACAACTCTTTCACAGTGAAAAAGTTATGAAAATGGATTCGTGCTACATCTAAAGAATAAAACGACAATCGTCGAAAAACGACAAATGCGACAATTAGGGTGATTGTCTTCTCGGAAAGAAAAATTGAATGTATCAACGGAATCGGGAAATCCAGATTGCTGTTGGTATGCTCTCGAAAATCTGGAAAAGTAGTGTATGGAAACTAGTTGTGGAACGGTTCCAGCGCTGCCGAGGGGTTGTGCGTAGATCAGATCTGATGCCAACGCTGGCCGTTTGAACTGCCGCTAGTTTTCATTGCGTAGTTATTATATATGTAGCTTTCCATCAAACTAGAGCTTTATACGTAATTATGGGTCGAACTACTATTAAGTATAGCCAGTACATCATTGCTGACTTCAGCCCCCAAGTTTTCCCCGTTGCACTTTGTATACCATATAGGCAGTCCTAATCTGTTTCTGTATATTTAAGTTTCAATTCAATTTCAATTTGGCATAAGCTCATATAAGTGCCTGATATGTTTGAACTATGGTCGGAGACATAGCAATGCAGAACTTCAGTTCTATAAAAAATCTTCCAGTAGCTAGGTACCTCAAGGTTCATAGCTTCTTTCATCGTAATGTTTGTTTCTTTGCAAAAATGGTTCGATCTTTTGAAGTAGTTTGTTAAATGCTCTTTTGTTCATGCGGAATTTGTTACGATAGTCTTCTACCTCACATATTTTTTAAAATGGAAAATGCCAAAATTATACTAAGATATACTTTTTTACGCGAATCTATGACCGGAATTGGTAAGAAATTACACTTCCTCTCCTCGAACAGTCAATTAATACTAAAGCAAGTAATGACATTATTATTGATCGTGTAAGGCTCAAAGTAATGATGGAGTAATGACGAATACAAATTGTTTTAATGACATTATAATTGGTCGTGTAAGCTATACTCGTATACAAGCACTTCATGCAGACAACATTTCGTACGATCTTGAGACGTGAATAACATTGCGAATGTGTATAACAGGTTCAATATTGAAATAAGTTTAATTTGTTGTTGTTTTTTCTCTCTATGAGAATGTATTAAATTAAAATATTTTTCCTTTAGTTTCCACCTTCATCAATGGACAAAGAGATCAATCGCCCGAGTGCGCAAGGGCCCGCCAGATGAGTATGCACTTCGTAAAATAAACGCTCAAAAAATGTCCTTAATATAGTCCTTTACATTACAGTTTCTACGAAATTCTCATTCTCTCTGCAAATCATCTTCAAAACCTGATAATCATTAATTCTTCCTTAAAATACGTCCATAACAATTTGACTGCGAAAAATTGTGGGCAAATAAGCTCCGAAATTGTTCAAAATTTGAAGCAAAACATAAAGAGTTATCGCACAGCCATGAAGGAGCTCAACAAAACAACCAAATACGTATGTAATTGGACATTTATTTGTGTTACACAGATTTTACTTGATTTACTAATTTCAGCTTCAGTCCTTCAGTCCAGAGCGACCGCCATTGTACATTGATTACGATGAGTACGTGGCCGAAAGAAAAAAGGCAAAAATGCGAAAGATTTTCAAGTATACGTGCTTTGTCGCGCTATCAGTGGCCATTTGTTTGAAAATTAAGAAAGTTTTCTGATATTTAAACTAAGAAGCATTAATAAGCGCATTCCTCGAATTAAATTCGCCAATGTTAATTAATTTTAATATTTTTTTAACCTGTTCTAGAATTAACAGCCAATGAATTAATTTTAAATTATCTATGTTTGTTTGAATAAAATAATGTTGAATTTCACAAATAACTTTGTTTATAAGTGTTTTTTAATGGCGGATCTGAACACACTACCCAACGCACAAATCTGGTATACAGATGGCTCCAAATTGGAAAAGGCAGTACCGGAGCTGGGGTGCGGCAAAGCTTGGTAAATCACCTACCGTCTTCCAAGCAGAGGTCATTTGGGAGATACACTACCGGAACCCGCATCTAAATCTATTCGGACAGTCAAGCAGCAGTATTGGCCCTTAATTCCTATACGGTAGGGTCAAGGCTACTGTTGGGCAGTCTCGACCTCCTTGCCTTGCGTCCACAAATCAGGTTACCATAACATAGATCCCTGGACACGAAGGCTTTGAGGGGATCGAGCGAGCAGACTGTCTGGTGAGGAAAGGCACTGGGCGCCCAATCATCTGCCTTGCGCCCTACTTCGGGGTACCACCCAGTGGTATCCACACCACGATTACACAATGGGAAGCTAAAGGACTCGCCGAACACTTGGCTAACCAGACAAGCGAAAAAGCTAATCAGGGCTATCGGCAATTCCGGGGGATTAATTCTCCCGGAATCAGCAAAATATTTTCGAATGTTTTGACAGTTGTCAATCACTGCGGTTTTTATTATTTTTTTAATCACACATTTTAAATATTTGTACAAATATATCGGGAACCACTTATCAGAAAGGTGTGACTTAAATGAGCAGGCTCCGGCGGCCTGCATAAACTGCAAAGGCAAACACCCAGCAAACTATCGAGGTTGTGAAGTAGCAAAGGAGCTTCAAAAAAGGCGCGATACTCTCAAGAAACCGATACACCCGAACCCAAGCTTAAGAGAACGTAAAACCGATAAGCCTAAGACCGCTAAGCCAGTCAAAACGATGAGACCGAGAAAGGAAAATAAAAAAATTGCGCAAGAGAACGTCGCTGGTCCACGTGCAGCGGAAAAACCGCCACAGGTTGACGCGAGATCGTACGCGCAAGGCGCGTCAAACGAAAACAAATTAAGATCAGCTACAACAGATCCGGTCAGCCAAATATTTACCATTATATTGGAAAAATTTGAGGAGCAAACCAAGGTTAATAAAATTATACTTGACAAATTGAACAAGCTCAAGTTCAAACCTCGCAAGACAATCAATAAAACATGAATATGAAACAGCTACTTAAGATACTAACGTGGAACGCAAACGGCCTTCTGAAAAAAATCGACGAGTTAGAAGTGTTTCTACGGAAAAATAATATCAATATATGTTTGGTATCGGAAACGCACTTAAAAAAGGGACTTAGACCCAAAATAAAAGGTTACAGCGACTACCATGCGAATCATCCTTCGGAAAATGCGAGAGGCGGGTCCTCTCTATACATCAAAGACTGTATTAAGCACTCCGAAAACATAGAAATAGAATTTGATTCTATGCAAATAAGCTCAGTCTCCGTAAAAATAAACCACTTAGACTACAACATCGGATCTAGTTACTTCCCACCGGGATATAAGCTAGTAGAAGACTACCTCGTTCTTCTCTTTGACTCACTCGGACCTAATTTTGTCTTAGGTGGTGACTTTAACGCAAAACACACTTTCTGGGGATCAAGATGCAATTCGACAAAAGGCAGATTATTGTACAAAGCCAGCATGAAACGTGGGGTGAACTTTTTTTCGACAGGAAAGCCAACTTATTGGCTAACTGACAAAAATAAAATCCCTGACCTCGTCGACTTCTTTATCGCAAAAGGGTTAACTAAAAATTTAACGGAAGTCGAAGAATGCTATGATCTATGCTCAGATCACTCAGCAGTCAGTCTGAAAATAGGTGGAAATCTAGTAAAAAAAGAAGGACCGCCTAGGTTAACTAGTAACAAAACTAACTGGGACGCTTTCAGAAGAGACTGCAAGAAAAATGTAGCTTTAAATGTACCGCTAAAGACACCGTTCGAAATAGAAAAAGAAATCGACAAACTCGTCGAAGCCATTCAGAGCTCAGCGTGGAAAAACACTCCTTTGCGAAGACAGAAGCATGGAACAATAAAGTCAAATACCAGCCTGAAATCGAAGACCTCATACGAGAAAAGAGGAGAGCGGGCAAGAGATGGCAACAATCCCGTGCGCCACCGGATAAAACTTATCTGAACCACCTTTGTAACAGTCTAAAAAATGTGCTGCAGGACCTAAAAAATCACGAGACTTCTACTTACCTCGAGGGTCTAACCGCTGATAAGTATTCAAGCTACTCTCTATGGAAAGCCTTGAAGTCCATAAGGAAACCTGTAGTGCACTCGCCGCCAATTAGGAAAGCTAACGGAGAATGGGCAAAAGAAGACAAAGAGAAAGCAGAATTATTTGCCGATCACTTAGGAGAAACGTTCAAGCCGTTCGATGGACAACCATTGATCGAAGATCCGAATGATAATATGGCACCCGACAACTTTAAAGTAAAAACCGTATCCCTGTCCGAGCTTCGAATGACAATAAAAAAATTGAAAAATAACAAGGCTCCGGGATATGATTTAATCACTGGCGAAGTTTGAAAGAGCTAACGAAAAAAGTGCTGGTTAAGTTGCTCTACATTATAAATGCTTCTTTAAGACTAATATATGTTCCAAGGCAATGGAAAATCGCCGAAGTTATTGTGGTTCCGAAACCGGGAAAATGTGCAAATGACAAGAAATCATATAGACCCAATTCACTTCTGCCAATAATATCTAAGGTCTTCGAGAAACTTCTGCTGAAACGATTGCAACCTGTAATTGAAGAAAGGCACTTGATCCCGGATCATCAATTCGGCTTTCGGGTCAAACATTCCACAATCGATCAGGTGTATCGAATAACGAATGAAATTGAAAAAGCTCTAAAAGGGGAAAAAATATGCTCTAGCGCTTTTCTCGACGTATCGCAAGCCTTCGACAAGGTATGGCACGAAGGCCTAAGGTATAAGCTAAGGGTAATCTTAACGGAAAAGTTGTACAGAATATTGGAATCTTATCTTGAAAACAGACTTTTCCGTGTTAGACACGGGAGTGAATATTTGGATTTCAAAGAAATCTACGCCGGTGTTCCACAAGGAAGTGTTTTTAGTCCAATCCTGTTCCTGCTCTACACAAGAGATATACCACAAGATGAAGGGACCGTTTTAGCAACGTTCGCAGACGACACGGCTGTCCTCGTAACGGATGAGTCAGTCGAATCATCAACGGGAAAACTCCAACGAGCTTTGAACAAAGTATGCGAATGGGCAAAAACCTGGCGAATAGTCCTCAATGAGACAAAATCCACGCATGTCAATTTTACGTTAAGAAAGATAAACAACTTACCTATATCCATTAACTCGGTGCAAATACCGTACGCAAACGAGGCAAAATATCTAGGAATGACCCTAGACGCAAAACTTAAGTGGAAACCACACGTTAAAAAGAAGCGCGAAGAGCTCGAAATCAGATTTAGAGAAATTTATTGGCTACTCGGAAGATACTCGAAGTTAAGCGTATACAACAAACTGCTTCTGTATAAGCAAGTGTTAAAACCGTCTTGAACATATGGCATACAACTTTGGGGTTGTACCAAACCAAGCAATATGGATCTACTGCAAGCATTTCAAAACAAAATACTAAGAGCAATCGTGAATGCTCATTGGTATATAAGAAATAGTGATATTCATAGAGATCTAGGAATTGCTACCGTGAGTGACGAAGTAACAAACTTTGCTCGCAAACTTCGTACCCGTCTTCATGTTCATTGCAATAATGAAATAATCCGTACTATGGACGTGACAAACTTTGAGCGCCGACTACAAAGAACAAGACCTTTCGACCTAGCGCCGTAAGGAAAAACCGCATGTAATGACGGTATTAGTAAGTGCCTTCACTGGAAAGCTACCTACCTAACGCGATTAACACTACAGAAGCGTAAACTACTCGTTAAGGCAACTTAGTCGTAGTCATCACAAAAATGAAAAAATGAGAGGAACGAATTTCCTACTACTATGAGTACGCGCAGCCGGTTCTCATAGTGCCTCTCTGAGGGGGTGAGGTTTAGCCCGTAGGCATATACTGACTAGCACTGATGGCATTGTCAGATATATGAATCGGGCATAACCAATGGTACGGACCATTGGTATTTTTTGGAGATTCCTGCACCTCCAGGCGCAACCAAAAAAAAAAATATATATGTTTTCAGTGAGAAAATTGTGTTTATTGTGGTAAGTAGTAAGACGCGTATTTTATTTATCGTTAGTTTGGTATGGAAAGCGTTCGATTTATTCCAGATTAAAACAAAATTCTTGTATAAAATGCATAGCCTAGAATTTACATTGTTAGCCGAGGAGTAAGACTGATTAGATAAAAATGAACAAAGATTCATAACCAGGAGTTAAATATGCAAGTTCAATGCTTTGAAGCTATCACAGGCGCTGCAAGTACAGCCAAGGAGCTGTGACGTTATTGCAACGTCTCGCTCCACCCCTGTGCGAGATTATACTTTTAGAATGGTTGGTATACACTCCTTATTATGTGCACTTTCAGTTGGGATGGATCTTTGGAAGGTTCAATATTGCTTCATTTTACTACGAGAAGACGTTAAGTGGCCCCTCGATCATCGGATCATCTATCGTGACCTATTTTATTTGGTAAAAATTTCACTGATTCACCCAAGCAACATATGTATCTAAATTATGGCTTCTTCCAAATAGGAATTTCTGTATTCCCTGAAATAGACTCCTCCAGTACCATTTTGGTGTTTTCTATTTTCGTTTTAGGAATAGTAAAGTTAAACTTAATTCAAATAAGTAAATGTTTATTTTAGTATTTTCAAATAAAAGCAATCAAGCTTTTTACTTTTAAAAGGCCCCGTCCTTTGCGGTTGGTGCACATTAAACCCGTGACGTCTGTATTTTTTATTCAACGATAGCCTTGATTGTCAATAAATTCTCGGGTTTTCTCCCCGGACAAAAATTTGGTTTCTTTAAAGAGAAAATACTTACTTACTTACTTAGGTGGCGCTACAGTTCGGGGTGAACCTGGGCCTCAACCAACAAGTCTCTCCATTTAGCTCGGACTTTAGCTAATTGCCTCCAGTTGCGCACTCCAAGTTGGTCGAGGTCCCCTTGAACTTGTGCGCGCCACCTACGGAGATTATTCCCTCTACTGCGTCGTCCCTCGGGATTAGATTCGAAGACTCCGCGGGCCGGAGCGTTGGTGTCCATTCGCTCTACATGTCCTAGCCATCTCAGACGTCCAATACGCAGTTTTTTGACTAGGTCGATGTCGCTGTACAGCTCGTATAGTTCGTGATTGAATCATCTTCTCCAAAACCCATCAACGCAAACGGGACCGAAAATCTTACGAAGAATTTTTCTCTCGAAGCGACCAAGGATATCTTCATCCTCTTTTAATAAAGTCCATGTTTCAGCGCCGTAAAACAGGACTGGGATGATCAGGGTCTTATACAGAGTCTCCTTAGTTGTTCGAGATAGGGCTTTACTGTTGAATTGCCTTATAAGCCCAAAAAAACAGCGATTGGCAAGAATTATTCTTCGCTTGATTTCTGCGCTGATGTTGTTTGTAGAATTTATAGCAGAGCCAAGGTAGACAAAGTGCCTTACTACCTCGAAGTGATAGCTGACCACTGTGACGTTTTGTCCAATTCGTAGGTGTTGGTTTTCCCTTCTTGTTAACAGCATATACTTCGTTTTGCCCTCGTTTATCGCTTAACCCATTTTGGCCGCTTCCGTCTCAATGCTTGCAACCGCACCGGTGACAGCCCGCTGAAATCTTCCGATAATGTCTATATCGTCGGCGTATGCAAGCAGTTGTAAAGACTTGTAATAGATTGTGCCTCCGGTGTTGGCTTGTGAGTTTCGCACAGTCCGTTCAAGTACAGTGTTAAAGAAGTCACATGACAGCGCGTCACCTTGTCTAAAACCTTTTTTTGACATCAAAGGTCTCGATAAGGTCATTACCGACCTTAATGGAGCAGCGAGCGTTCTCCATCGTCAGCCTGCACAGACGGACAAGTTTGGCAGGGATGTCAAAACTAGACATGGCTCTATAAAGCTCTTCTCTATAGATGCTGTCATAGGCGGCCTTGAAATCGATAAAGAGGTGGTGAGTATCGATTTGGAATTCTTGGGTTTTCTCCAGGATCTGCCGAAGTGTGAAGATCAAATCTCAGATGGTGGACTTTCCTGGCCTTGAAAGGTTTCAAGCGTTCACACAATATCGCAGAAAAGATCTTGTATGCAATGTTGAGGAGACTGATGCCTCTATAATTGGCGCAGTTGAGGGGGTCTCCTTTGTTGTGGATCGGGCAAACGATGTTGTGGTTCCATTCGTCAGGCATACACTCGTCTGACCAAATCTTAGAGATGAGTTGGTGTATGCACTCTACCAATTCATCCCCAGCTGCCTTGAAAAGTTCGGTCGGTAGGCCGTCAGGTCCAGCAGCCTTGTTGGATTTTAGCTTGGATATTGCTATCCTCACTTCGTTTTGGTCAGGTGGACGGAAATTTTGACTGTCATCGTCTATGTTGAATGGTTCATTCTGCCTGACAGCGGGATGTTGGTTTTCGTCGCCGTTATACAGTCTGCAGAAGTAGTTTTTCCATATTCTCAGCACCGACTGTGATTCTAAAAAAAGAGGAAATGATTCCCCGAAAAACATAGTATCATGAATGACAATTCAAAATAATTTTCAGCGCAATCGCAATATCTATTGTTTCCCCTTTTTTTGTTCGGGGGAAAAATTCCGAGGGAAAATTTATTCACGCTAGCCATAAATAAACCCCCATCAACAAAGCAAGCAAAATAGTTGAACTCGGCAAAGAGGATTAGATATGATACACTCGGAAGAGACCTGATATGAAGTAATTGGATATGTGACCAGCGTTCAGATCGAACTCAAGAGAATCAAGTGCCTGAGAATTGAAAATACCGAAGATGATAGCAGAGCCTCAAATGCTAAAAAGCCCCGTTAAGTAATACTTAACGGTACATACTAGCGTGGAGTGAGGAAGAAGTGTGTAGGGTGTGGATTAGTACTTAGGCGTATTCCTGGCATCGATTATTTGGGTTTACGGATTGTATTGTACATGCTGGTAGTCCCGGCTATTAGTATTTTTCGAAGATTACCACATCCCTTGGTGCAACAAAAAAAAAAGCGATCGCTTCTCGCATCACTGTGCGCTTAGCCTAAGGGTCGGCATCTTATCGAAGTACATGTATGAAAAAACGACAGAGCTTTCCCTTACACCTTCTTCTTCTTCCCATTTTTTTTTTTTCAGCGAGGTTATGATCCGAAAATAAGGGATCACAACCATCCCACTTTACCGCATTTCTACTGATCCGATATTTTCTGAGGTCAAATAGACGAACCCCCACATTTGAAATTTTACATTCCACTGAAAATAATTATGTATCTCAATAAATTGCATCCAACCATGAATAGAAATCAACAGAAATTATCTTTTTTCAAAAAAAAAAATCAAAAAAAGTCCCAAATCAATTTTTATACATTTATTAAAATTAAATTGTAATATTTTTCTTATGTCTAATATTATTGGAAAATACAATAAACAGCTTTAGATCTGATATATATTTTTTTTTTTACTTACATTGTATTGAATATTTTTATAAAATTAATTCACTACTTATGCATAATTTCTCATGATCTTCCATTGATATTTTTAATGAAAATATTAAAAAACACAAAAACTTCTTTGGAATGTAAGTAATTAGCTAATTTGGAGATTTTGTTTTTTTAATTTTATTTGTTCTTAACCCATTTTTCATCATTGAGAAATGTATAAACTTTTCTAATTATACGAAATGAAGTTTTTATTTAAATAACTTGTTTCAAAATTTATTTAGGTTTGGTTTAAAATTTTCGACAAATTTGTTGTACGATTCCTTATTTTGTAAAATAATAAAAGAAAATAAAAATTAAAGACGACTTGGTTTAATAATTTCAACAAATTTAATATTTATTTTGAACTGGACAAGCACCGACAGTTTGGATTCGCAACCTACAAAATTAGAATGTAAAATCTTTCTGGACCGTACTAGATGTGAGGAAAGAACATTCTCATGTTATTATACTGGTTTTCAAGTTTGTTAAGAAAATTAATGGGCTATGTAGCACTAGGACCTATACATAAAGCTGGGCATCCACGATCACTCATGAATGCTATTCCCGACCTGAGCGCAATAATGAATGCCGCGAAGGTACTCAAACATTTTTGAATTCCGTATTCATGCGTGGTAGTAAATTGCGATGAATTCCATTCTTTTCTCACGTTGCATTTGACTGTCGTCGAGCGCGGACAGAAGAGGGGAACTGAAGAATGTCATTCATGAATGATTGTGGATGGTGAGCGAACAAAACAACATCACGCCGGGAATGGCATTCATGAGTGATCATAGATGCCCAGTTTAAGCCATGCAACATACCTAACTTGTAAATTTCCGATATTTTAAGCCCGATTGTTAAGAAAGAGGGAGATGGAATCCAATGGAATAGAGAATCGGGTCTAGCACTTTGTTAGATGCCACGTATGGTCTTATCACAAGGAGCAGACTGACTAGAAATTTGATTCTTCAAATCCTCACTAATACATACACATATTTATCGGGTCCGGTAGGAATGGTAATATCACATGTGCATGCAAGTCACTATCCAAAAAGATAAGTCTAAAGTAGCAAATCACGTTGTATACTTTGAAAGAATGGATAGCATTTTAAATACGAGAGTCTTTGAGTAAGAACAGTAGGAATGAATAAACCATCGTATCAAAACAAAGTTAATAAATATGTCCAAAAGTTAAAACTAACTGGAATTGATGTAATCGTAATCGATGGGATAGAAAGTTGAACGCTGAATTCGCAGATTAAGATCTCGAGAAACGTACAAAAAATGGTGATCTCATTTTTTCAAACGATGCTATTTTATTGTAACTGCTTTTCATTTAATTGAATGCAAGAAAGTACGTTTCATTAAATTTGTATATTCAACGTTAACCATGTATTTTTCTCAAAAAATACAGAAAAATTATTAAAAAATCTTGATTATTTCAGATTTGATGCCCATGATATATTAAGGATAGCACAATCCTTTCCATTTTTTTCTAATTAAAAAAAAAATCACTGAAATTGGTGCAAATTTGATGAAGATTGATGTAAAATAAGTTTAATGTAGCAAGTCTCAAAAAGTGGTATAGCTCCTTAAAGGTATAAAATCAAAGATCACAGCAATAAAAGATCATTTCTCTACGACTTACAATCCCGTTTTTAAAAGTTTCAAAAGCCCAGCGATTAAGTAAGTATTTCACTGTTCATCACTGTTTTATCCATTCTGTATAACGCATAATAATATAGAACATAGTTTATGACTCTAACTATGACATGACTCATAATCAAATGCCGCATCAGATCAAAAGCATTTGTGTGCGTACCTTAATTTAAACACCCACACTGCAGCAACGTTACCAAATTATAAATACACAAATGCGGGTGGCTAATATACCTACACATGACAAAATAAAAAATACATGTATTGGCATAAAAATTTGAACTTAATTTTATAAACTATGTTGCTTCGTTGCACTGTTTTGAGTCTGATTAGTTGAACTTTTATATTATTATAAACCAATGACAAGTTTTTATTTGAAACGTTGTCTACTAAGCTGCGGTTTCACTATATGACAAATGGTCAATCGTTTGACCCCTTTTGTTGGCAATTGGGGTCAAATCGTAATATTTTTTATACAAATGTTTGACCATATGTGGTTTGCTAGTGTTTGACACAGTTTTCACCGAAGACTCGGTCAAATGTCTTAACGGTGACCCGTTTCCCAGCAGAAATGGTCAAACTTTTGACATACATTCATACAGTGGAATCGTAGCTTTATTCGGTGTCGTTTACGAATATTTTATCGTAAGCATCTTATATACTCCAACTGATTTATGTAGTTAGTGTCAAAGCATGGCTTGTAACATAAACGTAGATTTATTTGAATCAAAAAGTTTACCATGCCACGCCTACCCGTTAGGGTTTGAAGAGGATGGATGACCAACGGATTAGAACCTTTATCAACAATTTGAATAAAAAGCGTACTTTGTAATAGACCGTGGTAAAGATATTTTAAAAGCTACCTACTCCTAAACTCGTGTTTAACTAACATGGGCTCACAACTCGATAGCATGTGCAACCTGAATAAAAGCACTTGGATACATCGCTGGTGGCTTCGAGGTTTTGTGTTTAGTTTGCATGACTAACCCATACAGAAACCTGTAGACATGAAGAAGAAAATTTCGTAGTGGAATCACTTCTCTAGGCTGTATAACGGCGACGAAGACCAACATTCCGCTGTCAAGCAGAATAAAACATTTCAACATAGACGGTGATGTACAAAATTTCCGTCCACCTGACCAAAGCGAAGTGAGGATAGCCATACCCAAGCTAAAGTCCAACAAGCCTGCTGGACCTGTCGGCTTACCGGCCGAACTTTTCAAGACAGCTGGGGATGAATTGATAGAGACATACACGAACTCATCTCTAAGATTTGGTCAGACGAGTGTATGCCTGATGAATATCTCTTTATCGATTTCAAGGGCGCCTATAACAGCATCCATAGAGGAGAGATATATAAGGCCATGTCTAGTTTTGACATCCCTGTCAAACTTTTCCGTCTGTGCAGGATAATGATGGAGAACACTCGCTACTCCACCAAGATCCTCAGCGAGACATTTAATGTGAAAAAAGTTTTTAGACAAGGTGACGCGTTATCATGTGACTTCTTTGATATTGTACTTGAACGGATTGTGCGGAACTCACAAGCCAGCACCAGAGGCATAATCTATTAAAAGCCTGTACAACTGCTTCCATACGCCGATGATATTGATATAATCGGAAGAACTCAGCGTGCTGTCACCGGTGCGATTGCAAGCACTGAAGCAAAAGCGGCCAAAATAGGTTTAGCGATAAAACAGGGCAAACCCAAGCATATGCTATCAATAAGAAGGGACAATCAACAACGACGAATTAGACAGAACGTTACAGTTGACAGCTACAACCTCAAGGTAGTAAATGACTTTGTCTACCTAGGCTCTGCTATAAATTCTGACAATGATATCAGCGCCAAAATTAAGCAAAGAATAACTCTTGCCAATCGCTTTTGTTTTGGGTTAATAAGGCAATTCAATAGTAAAGCCTTATCTCGAACAGCTAAGGAGACTCTATAAAACTCTAATCATCCCAGTCCTGCTTTACGGCGCTGAAACATGGATTTTATTGAAAGCGGATGAAGATATCCTTGGCATATCCTTGAGAGATAAATTCTTCGTAAGATATTCGGTCTCATTTGTGTTGACGGGTTTTGGAAAAGAAGATTCAATGACGAACTATACGAGCTGTACAGCGAAATCGACCTAGTCAAAAAACTGTTCACTGGACGTTTGAGATGGCTAGGACATGTAGAGCAAATGGATACCAACGCTCCGGCCCACAGAGTCTTCGAAACTAACCCAGAGGGACGACGCAGTAGAGGGGCTTCTCACCATAGGTGAGGCGCACAAGTTCAAGGGGACCTCAACGAACTTGTGCGATCCTGGAGGAAATTAGCTAAACATGTACTGAAATATCAATATAATTTTTAATTAATATCACATGAATTTCAAACCACTACACCAGAAATAAGCTTTTCCTGTTTCTTCTCTTTATTTCCAACTTACATAGTGCAATGGCATTAACATAGTTAAACTTCTAGACTTAAGTAATATTTGGCAAAAAAAAAACGAGAGCTCTTGATTGCGGAAGAAAGATTCACCTACCGATAAAAACGTCAAGATACGAAATCTTTACACTAATATTGGAACAGGCTGATGAGCGATGGCGTAATCTTATACATGTAACCATTCAAGGCAAATGTGGCCCCAGCCGAACTGTAGCAAAACCTGAAGCCTAATGCAGATTAGTAGAAACACACACAGACGTCCTGATCGGGATACTAACAGGTCAATGCACATGGGTAGACACGCTGTAAGACTACGGATTCCCACCAATGACTTTTGTCGCAGCCGCATGGATGAAGGAAATGATTCACCATATCACCTGCTACGCAGTTGCCCATCAAAAACATAGCAAGTTCTTGACGAATACTTCGCCGAGGCACTTACAGGTATTACCGACATCCATAAAATCTGGAAACTAATCCACAAATCAGAATGATTCCAAGAGTAATGACTGGTTTATGTGGTAACACAATGGTCTGTGTATTCTACCGATTACGGGGGACAGGCACCTTTTTTAGGATCAATTTTCAGATTTCCATTTTCAAATTGTTGTAGTGCCCAATTGTCCATACATACGCCAAAAGGCCCAAACGACCTTTTGTTTTTCCTTAAAAGAAAATCCAAATCCCCATAACACTCAGACTGTCCGTTCCATTGTACTACCAGTCAGGAACCTTTCTTTTGTGCAGTGGCTGGAAAAAAATCAATGTAATTTGTCTTCCTTCTTATACTCGGGTGACTTATACTGGTCCCCGCTGGGGCTTGAATTTGTGCATTTGTGAACTCTCTGCTTAGCACAGATTGTGCAATACTGCATTTATGAAATAATGTCTCAATATATCTCAATACGTAAATGCAAAGCCTAAATCAGTTGGAAAGGTATATAGTAAATATATAACTTGCGATAAAATATCCGACATCCGTTCAGGTAGGTATTTTTCTTTATAAAATTTGAATAAATAGCTAATACTGATTTTATCATTGAACGATAGTATATATAATAAATGTACATAGTTGCATTTTGACTAGTATTCGGTTTCTTTACATCGCAGTTTAAATATATATATATTTTTTTTTTTAATGATGATAATAAGAAAATGTATGTATGACTAGCAAATTTCTATATTTAGATTATTTTCTTTAACAGAAAAAAATAAAACAAATTAAAGTCTGACTAGATGGTTAGATACGTTTATCAGTCATTTACAATGCAAAAAGGTCTCTGTACCAGAAATTACAATAAAATATCAATAAATACATTTACATCAAATACATATACAATATAATAAATATTTATCTAAACTCAAAATTATTCTATCTCAGATGAGAAATTTAACTTACATTTATAAATTTATTTTTATATTAAAAATAATAGATAAAATAGGTTTTTCTTTTTTTTGTAAAATAAATAAATATATGAATAAAAAATATAGTAAACTATATTGAATAAAAACATTTACATATACACACCTATGTATGCATGTGTAGAAAAGCAAAACAATAAATTATAAACCATCATTGGTCAGGTACTTACATATTTACAAAAATTAATAGAACTTTGAAAAAAAAATAATAAAAAATCATGACCTAAATAAATGTACGAGTATATATAAACCTTAATCTGGACATTCGATATTACATTGCAGCTATGTCGTTTGTAACTTTTGTGTGAAGACATTATTTAAGACCCAATCATTTCAGAAATCTCAAGTCTTATTGTTCCATTAAAATTGTATCTTCGGTTTTAACGTTACCTCCTGTTATCGCTTCCATGGCCTTTGATAGTAGTGTAGCATCTTTTAAGCTAACCACTTGTAAAACTTGGGGTTCAGTACCGGGTGCTCCTTGTATCATCATTTGATGCATACCTGGTGAGACTGTTATCGTTTCCATGTGATCCCCATTTTCTACCTATAATTTAAAAAATAAATATAAAACCTTTGTAGCACTGAAATTGATAGATAAAATATATATACTGAGAAATAATATAATGGCATAGAAGGGGATACCTTTGATCGTGTGTATGACAAAATAAAAACTCAAAAATTATTTCTGAAAAAAAGAAATCATAAAGTAAATATGGGGAATTTAAAAATAAAAATATTGCTTAATTTAACAAAAAAATATTAAAAATGATATATAATTTTTAAATTTATAATTAAAGTAGCAAAATCTGCAAAGCTCTAAGGTTTCGCTATCGCGAAGCTAGTTGTAAGCATATAAAAGGTAAATTAAAAAGAATCAAACGAATCAATTCGATTGAATCAAACTTATTTCAATTTAAAAATAAAAATCCAAAAAAATAAAAGAAATTATATATAGAGAAAAAACAAAAGTTTCAATTCACATTTTTTCATTAATACCATTCAGCTTAGGATTAGATTTATATAAGTTATCTTCGTTTAGATCAGAGTATGAAGAAAGAAACAAGTAAAGGGTCATTCAGTAGCTAATCAGAGAACTGCAGCAAGTAGCTCGTTTTATTAACCACTCGAAACATTCACTGCCTTTACATACATTCACATTTATTCCACTGCAAAAAGTAGCTCGGTTTTATGAGCCACTCCAAACAGTCACTGCCTTCTAAGTACGTATTCACATCATGCACATTTATTCGAACAAATTATTAGTCATTGCAATCATCAGGGCAGCCAGCAGTGTGTTTATGTTCATTTAAGGGATGTTTTCCTTTCTTTGTTTGTTTCTTTCTGCCGTTTGGTTTAGCTACGGAGAAGTGCACTGCCCTCACTTCATTCCAAGAAATGATTAGCTACCCTCACACTTTACCTCTCATACACTTATTCAATGCAAGCTAATGCATTCGTGAATGGGCCCAATACTTTAACTCGTATACGACAGTCGAATCCGACTATGGACGCATTTAGTTATTACTTAAGTCGTATTTTACGAACAAAAAATACGACTTTGTCATATTTAAATGCGACCATGGTCGAAACGACTGTCGTATACGAGTTGAAGAATCGGGGTGAATATTCTGAATACTTTGAGTGCGAGCCTACTACGCATTCACATATTCATTGTTTTTTTTAAGCGTAAGACTATAGATGGCTCGTATTTTAGCGAATAATTCACAACGGCAAATGAGTGGCTTGATGCAGTTCTCTGGTGTGGATTCTCGAAATCGGTACACTAAGGCGTGAAGAACTTAGCTGTGAAAACAGCGAAAAAACAATTTTGGAAGGAGTTTGGCGAAAAATTGGAGCGTGATCACAGATCTGCAAATAAGATGTTCTGGCAGACTGTCCGCCGACTTAGAAGTAGAAAGTTGAAAGTCGTAAAAGGAGTCCAATCCAAAGACAGTACACTTCTTTACAACGAAAAGGATATCTTATTTAGATGGAGCGAGCACTTTTCAGAATTGCTCAATCCCGAACAGGATGACAGACCTATGATCGAGAATAGGGCGGAGAGTAGTCCTACGATAGAGGAAGTAACTTTGACGATCAAATCGCTAAAGGTTGGCAAATCTGCCGATATGGATGAAATCCGACCAGCAATGCTCAAGGCAGTGCAATGGCTCTCGCGTTTAAAGTGGGAATGTGCTGAAACACCTGGTGATTTGCAATTGGGGGTGATTGTTCCTAATTTTTAAATGTAAAATTTTTTTTAAATGTTAATGTAAATACACTAAAAGTGTTTCTCTGTTTTAAGTCTCCCTAGAAAAGCTTTTCTTAAGGTGTTAGAAATGCGTTCCAGAAGTGTGGTTAAGGACAGTTTCGGGGACGAGCAATCCGGTTTTTGTCCGGGTAGAAGCACAACCAACCAGTTATTGAATCTCAAAATGGTTCTTGATAAGGCCTGGGAGTATGCTAAACCTGTCTACACCTGTTTTGTGGATTTGGAGAAAGCATATGATAGGGTTCCTCGAAGCAAACTCTAGAATATTCTGCAGGAGTATGGGATTGATGGTTACCTGTTTAGGTCGATTCAGTTTTATATACAAACTGTAGAAGCTGTACTCGGGTAAATGGCATTAAATCAATGCCCTGTGGGCGTTGGACTCCGACAAGTGCGCGTTTTGTCACCTCTCCTCTTCATTGTATATATGGACTTAAT
Organism: Brachypalpus laphriformis; assembly: GCA_945910035.1. Taxonomy (NCBI): domain Eukaryota; kingdom Metazoa; phylum Arthropoda; class Insecta; order Diptera; family Syrphidae; genus Brachypalpus; species Brachypalpus laphriformis. The sequence continues at coordinate 108,435,627 of OX246753.1, read as the reverse complement.
GTGGGCGCCGTGGTGTAAGTGGTTAGTGTGTTGGATCACTACGCATGAGGTTCCAAGTTCGAATCCCAGAAAACGCCAAAAAGTTTTCTCACGGTCCCACCTCTCGCGAGCGTCTGACAAACATACGAGAGTATTGTTGTCACTAAACTGTAGGTCCCTTCCATTCGTGTGAAAAATATAACGCACACAACATGAGTGGTTGCGAGAAGCTAGGCCCTGGCACTTAAAGAGCTGTTGCGCCAAAATATTTATTTATTTATTTATTTTTTAATGTTACAGCGCAGTCGTGGCGGAGAATTTTTCAAAGTGGGAGACTTTAGGATTTGTCATCTGCGTTTTGCGGATGATTTGGTCATCTTTCGGTCCTCTCAAACCAAACTTCAGCGCGCACTCCCAAGGTTTGAAGCCTTTTGTGATGAGGCTGAATGAAGGTAAACGTGAACAAATCGGAAATAAATCGGGGTGGCAATGGTGTAGTGGTAACGTCGTCAATTACCACGCTAATGGTTCATGGTTCAAATCCTGATGTCAGCAAGCATTTATTTATTTCTCATGAAATATATAAAGTCAGTCCGATCATTTGCGAAAGCTTGTGTGAACACTACTGCGAAGGCATAACACTGGCAGTAGCTTGGTCACGCGGCTGGAAAAATTGTTCGCTATATTGATCGTGGTTTGCCCTTGGCTTCGGTTATCGGGAAAAAAGTACTGTGAATCAGAAGCAAAGACAATAAATAACAAAAAAATCTCCCTTAGTTATCTGGACGCCACCCCCGGAGAATCTCTGAAGCATAAACAACTGAGCTTCAAGAACCACTAAACCACTACACCAAAATCTTTCTCTCTCTCTCTCTCTCTCTCTCTCTCTCTCTCTCTCTCTCTCTCTCTTTCTCTCTCTCTCTCTATCTATCCTTTCCAACGCCCGCACTGTGTGTAAACATGTTAAAGGTATTCATAACCCTTTGATTGCGCGCAAATTATAAAAAAAAAAAATAATGGTCGTTTCCAGAACGCCCATTCATTGCACTCTGCATTTTAGCGGAGTCCCACTGAAGCGGATGGATAAGATTAAGTACCTCGGGGTCTTATTCATGAGTGATGGAAAGAGCAATGCAGAGTTACCCTGTAGAATTGGTCAGGCTGGATCAATTTTAAGAGAGCTTGGTCAATCTGTTATTAGGAAGGCCGAGCTAGTGTTTAAGACAAACTATTGGTTTTTTTTTTGTTTTCGGAGTATGTTCCAACTCTCACCTATGGCCATGAAATTTGGGTAGTGACCGAAAGAATAAGATCGCGAATACAAGCTGCTGAAATGAGGTCCCTTCACGGTGTTGCTAAAATAACTCTTAGGGCGCAACACCAGAGTACGCGGGGCGTTCAATGTTGAGCAGCTACTTCTCCGAACGGAACGATCTATTCTTCGATGGTTTGGTCACGTAGTGCGAATGCCCCAGCCCGGGTTCCAAGACGTGTTATGATTGCTGTGCCATCCAAGATGGCCTGGGCTTAGAAATAGATGGTTGGATCAGGTCAGACATCTCTCCTGGAGCTGTCTAGGAATTCCTCCCGATAAGTTAGAGTTAATGGAGGAGAATCGAAAAGGGTGGAGAGTTCACCTCAGCTTCCTACCCCGCGACAATCATGAAATGGACATATGTATGTATAGAAGAACCCACTCAGTACTATAACACTGGTCAACAATGGTTTTGTGGCCCTTAATATGAAAGTAGTTTCGAATAATTGTATGCCTACAATTTATGAAACTAGGAATAATTTTGGAAAACTGGCTCGTTTTTTTTTAAATTTTCATTTTTTTATTACACTACAAAAAACAGAATAAAATAACTAGTATATTCTTTAATATCAAATTTTTATTGAAAAATATTACTAATTGTTTTGTTTTAGTGTTTAGTTAATTAGAAGTAAAAAGAGAGAAAAATTTGTAAAACTTATGTTATACTTTAAAGAAACACCTTTTATAAGCTTTTCTTCTATAATTTTTTTGGGGGCAATCTCTTCTTAAAGACCAGCAGTAATCTACCATCATATGACGGTCCCATCTACCCTGATACCTTTGTACCGTAATTATCTACATTTAAAAAAAAACAATTAAATTGGTTGAAAATTACGGTCGGTAGATTTATATAACTAGGAACAACGTTTCGGTCAACGGTGGGCGTTACAGAGCCATGTTAACGACTTTTTTTTACTGAAATTGAAGACATGGATTTGGACGACCTCTGGTTCATGCAGGATGGCGCGCGATGCCACACTGCCCATGCCACAATCGGTCTATTGCGCACCAAATTCCCAAATCGTGTTATCAGTTATCAACCATCTTGGCGATGTCAATTGGCCGCGATTTGACCCCTTTGGACTTTTTTTGTGGGGAACGGTGAAGGACCGATGTCATGCCAACAATCCGGAAACGATTCAAGCACTTAAGGCCAATAACATCCAAGCAATCCGTGAGCTACAGCCCGAAACCATCAATAAGGTCTTGGAAAATTAGAGTGATAGAATGCGCTACTGCGAGGCCAGCCGAGGCAGCCACTTGAACGACGTTGTGTTCCATAATTAATGGGAATGTTACTAATAAAGCCATAATACATGGAAAAAATTTCATTTTGTTCGTTTTATTGCATTTTTAAAAAGAAACTTGTAGTTGGCCCACCCTGTATATAGATAAGGTACGCCAAGCTCATAAAAACTAGAGCCAATTCATTACTTTCATGAATATATTCGCAAACTGGGTACTTGAAAATATAGAAATCCGCAGAGATATTCAGGGCAACAAAAAAAAATATTTTTTTCTTGAGCTTATTTTAACTGGTCCAAATAAAAGTTTCACTGTAGACCTTAACATAATAGCACGTCATTCCCTAATTAGCGCAACTGGCGATGTTCAAGAAAAGCTAAAATAGGAACAGAATAGAGAGCATTTGCATATCTATCAGAGAAATGAATATCAATGGTTGCTGACTATACAGATCTGTATTGTGCACCAAAAAAACTAGTAATGTACATTATGTAAGTATTTAAATAGTTTCGGTGAGGGCCAAATATTCGACATATTTTCCGCGAAACCTTAGCTGAAAAATGCGTTATTTCGATCATACCAAAACAAATGCAAGTACAAATTTTCCACAAGCAAAATAAAAAATTATAACAAAGTAAAGAAAAAAAACTCATATTTTGTAAGATCAAATTAAATTAAAATTTATTTCAAACTTTTTTTTTTTTTTGTAGAAGAAATTATTTTTTTTAAAGGATAGCTTAAAATAAAAATTTAACAGAAAATATAAACTATATATAATTTTTTTTTTTTTTAATTAATATTTTTTTTATTTTGTTTATTTTACATCACAACAACTAAAAATGATAAAATATATATTACTCTACATAAAACTAAAACAATAAATAAAAAGCTAATTATAAAAAACTACACCAATTTTTTTTTATAACAAACACTACACAAAAAAAATACAAATTTATAACATAAACAAAAAAAAAAAAAATATTTATATGTATAAAAAACAATAAAGTGAAAAACTCATAGTTTTTTTCTCAAATTAACTTAAAACAGGTAAAACTAAGATTTACACGTTCATTTGACGTTTTGCACAGTTAAATATTTTGTTATTCATTTTTTTTTTTTAATTTGGTACATTGCACTATAACTAATTTTTGGTTTTGGCTTAGTTTCAATTTGGATTTAAATAAATGGCTTAATCTGCTAAGTTTAGCATTGCTTACACTTTAAGTATAGATATTAATACTAATTTAATTTTTTAATAGTTTTTCGTTTTGATTTCGATAATAGCAACAATACTGTTAATTTTCTATTCGAAGTGATCGCTTTGAAGGTGATTTGGTGTAAGTGTTTTAAAAACAATAATAATGGCGTTGACTAATTCCGTTGCACGATAAAAAATAAAAATTGCACAATAAAAATAAAACTAAACGAATGAAGACTTATTCTTCACTTTGTTTCTTTGCTATTCCTGACAGTAAAAGGGAGAGAGTTATGTGATCATTACCCCACACCACACACAATTTTTGGTTTTTGAAAAAATTTTGATCTAAATATATCGGATGAATAGAAACACGTTTTGTTTCGTGTCTGTCTGTGTTCTAAAAAAAATGAAATTTGGTTTTGTGTTTAACATTTTATTTGAAACACCATCAAAGTCGGTTGTTGTAGCTCGAATGAATCTAAAATCTTCAAATGATTCTTCTTGCAAACTCAACCAAAGAGCCAGATTTTGATGTGTACGTTTGGCCTGACACCTGAAATATATCAAAGGCAACGTGAAGTATGGCTATGATATGGGGATGTGGTTTTCAAGCCACTCTTCTTATCCGCATTGAAATTAAGAATGTCTTAACGGATTTTCATGAGATGGAGTGGCGGAGAAGCTAGCGAATCAACTAGCTAATCTTCAAAAATGATGTATAATGCACTGCAATAATGTACGAGGGGTTGGTCAGGCACAGCGGGATCAGCATTGATATTTAGACACTTTGGAGAAGATTCGATTAACATTTCTCTGCTACAGATCCTTGGATTTTGAAAGGAAAGATTAAAGGACTGCCAGAGAGCGTGGCTACATTGCACTATGTGTCATGGTGAGGCACGGTGTTCAATCAATTATGCTGACACACTTGCCACCAGATCTCTTGTGGTAGTGCGTATGGAGGCAGATGCGGGCGGCTTTGTGGTAACCTCTGCATACATTTCATAGTATTCAACAGAACCTACTCTCACAATGAAAGTAGAGGTCCTGGTGAATTCTGACAAGGACAGAATGGAGGGCCTAATAATTGATTACGATGCAAATTTATATTTTTTTCTCTCGCGAGTGTCTGACAAACATCCGAGAGTATTGTTGTCACGAAAAAGCTTCTCAAATCGCCGTTCGGATTCGGCATTAAACTGTAGGTCCCTTCCACTTGTGTGAAAAATATAACGCACACAACATGAGTGGTTGCGAGAAGCTAGGCCCTGGCACTTCAAAGAGCTATTGCGCCAAATATCTGTTTTTTGATGCAAATTTAAAGACTGTGCAGTAGAGGCCTTTCTCGATGTAGTGTTTTGTAAGAACCTACTCGTATCTATTGTCAACACAGGATCCGAAACAAACTAAGGGAAGGATTGATCTAACAGGACTTAGGAAGGATATCAAATTAGATAGAAAAGGACCGGGCAACTTTATTAGATTGCAGACTGTTCACATTTGGAAGCAAAATCGGAAATCGGAAAGTCCAAGAAACACCGACAGGTATAACTAACAGGAAGTGTTAACTTGGAAACCTGCATGTAGAAATGCAATTGAAAAATATATGGGCGCATAATATTAAGAGGTGTGTACTCTACTCTTAGAAGAATAAAAAATAAGCCCTGGTGGTGTAGAGAATTAGAAACCCTAAAGCAAAAGATCAGGAAAGCCTTTAGCTGTACTATACAGTGAAATGAGTTAAGCCAGAAGCACGGAATAGTTAGTTACAAAGCCAAAAGAAAAGGTTGAACAAAGCTCAATGACCACAAATTAGTCGTGGAGGAGCTTCTGCTGGAATATAAAAAGCGTTTCAGAACTATATGTGACTACAAAGGAAAAATTTGGAGAGAACGAATTAGATTCTGATGGAGATGCATTTTCCACAAAGCTATAAGAAGCTGATCTACCCAGGTCCCCGAGGAAGCAAGATCTAAATAGAATGGATGGGTCAAAGCCGGAAAAGATTATGAAACTGACTTCCGTGTGAAGTATGAACCACTTAGCCGGTTAGCCTAACGTCATTTGTGTTAAAGACAATGGAAAGGGTTACAGTGTACCATATGGAGATCATAACGCAAAAAGTGTATCACTAAGACATTAGACAACATGCGTTCAAAGCGGGTTCGTTTACAGAAACTAGAGCTTAATACAGGAGGTCTTGCATTGAACGCATCGTAAACAATAAAGGTGCCGTCACTAACTCAAACAGGAATCTGAAAACTTAGGCAGAGGGTTAAAAGGGGCGCGAGGTAATACCCACATTATGCTATTTTATCGCCCTCTATGAAACATAACTGCTGACTCTCTCTTCTAGATAGGGATAAGAAAATCGGAGCTCATACAGTTGGCTATGCAGATCGACAATGTGTAGAGGAGAGTTCACGAATGGCACACCAGACATTATTAGTGGTGATCAGTGGGGGTCTAGAATAGGGTTTTCCTATTATTGCGGAAAAAAACAGATTTATTCGTCTTCACTAAGAAGCTATTATTGCGGGAAAAAACAGTTTTCACTAAGAAGAGGAAGAATCTAGAACGGAAGTTTAGAGGTATTCATAGATACCGGAGTAATATGGAACGATCACGATGAAGAAAAGATCCGAAAAGCTAAAAGGTCGTTATGGACAGTGAAGAAAAATCTCACCATCAGCAGCAGCATAGTAGGGTAAAGTAAGGATGGATCAAGCCGCGACTGTTGCTGTGCTGCGCTGTGTCACTTAAAAGAGGTCTGGTGACAGGAAAAAATATCCTGTGATCAGCGCATGGAGCAAGCAGACATCAATGCTTCACATCAATGCTTTGCCGCTTTTCGACGATTGTCGTTTTATTCTTCAGATGTAGCATGAATCCATTTTCATAACTTTTTCACTCTGAAAGAGTTGTAATAGTATTCTACACGATAAACAAATTCCTTAATAATGTTTAACGGTCAGCAGGTCGTAGCTATGAATAAAACGGCAATCGTCAAAAAGCGACAAATGCCAACAACATTCATGGTGATTGACTTTAAAATCTGAGCAGAAACTAAACGACAGACGGTTGGTTCACTCTAGTGCCAACTCAGCATTTTTTGCCCAAAATATGCATCATTGCCAATGTACAGGTGCTTTGCTGTGATAGACGAAACTTAAAGGAACATTAGAGGAAGAGCTTTTTCCAGATGATATATTAAAACATAATGCTGTCTTCAAAAGAAAAATTGAAAGCGGTCAACGCCTACTCACCCTCTGTTATGAAACAAAAGCGACACCAGAAGCATGAACTGAATAGGAAATCGTGTAGAAGACTTCGCGATCAAATGCCTGTCGGCAATCTCGCAACGAGGTTTCTGTGGGTAAAAAACTTAATACTTTTGCTGAGAGTTCCACCTTTCATCAAAAAAATTGTTTTGCTGAGAGCTTCAATTATAAATCTTATAAATATTTGCAATTAACTTCAGTAATATTCAAAGAAAAACGCCTCTTAGTAAGAAATTGCTGACTAGAGCGGGCAAACTGCTTGGATTCCAGAATAAAATTAGGAACCGTGTCAAGCAATAAAAAAAAGTGGAATTGAAAATCACTGAGTTCTTCATTTGCTCTCAAAACAGGTAAACTTGTTGATGCTTTTTTTACCTATTTTTCCGCTTTACCGCTGTATCGCCGAATGTTTAGAAAAAAACGGAAGTATGTAGAAACATGAGAGTTTCGTGAACGTAAGAAATCTTAGCGCTGGCAATGGGGTTTACATAGTACATTATCTATACGGCACCCTTGAAAGCTATTCTTTCATGAGGCAAAGGAAAAATTAAATTAATTTTTTGAACGAAAACTTTCCTTATTCATATAATCAACCAGGAATCATAAGAAAGAAATAATAGGGTAAACTTTGACTCAAGGCCCGACTAACATTTGCCTATTTTACACTGAAGAGCGAAAGACAGGAATAATATAAAGGCATAAATCCTAAAATAAAAAAAAATTAATTTTAATTTTTTTTTTCTAAGAACAAAGTTCGAGGAATTCTCTACGTAGTCGAATATATTTTTTGTATTTTGCACCACCGGTGCAAAAATGACAAATATAAAAGTTCAATAGCTGCTTTTTTACTGTTTTGCACCATTGCAACGGGTACACAAATTAACTAGTATTTTCGTGTCTGCCTGTCGCGTGTTGATCATTTGTGGGCGTCATTTTGAAGTGATCAGTAGTGTCAAAACAAAGTTTTACCAAAAGGAGAAGTTTAAGTGATGAAATAAAGAAAAAAGCTCTAGATTTGTTGAAGGACGGAAAATTTACTAGACAAATCGCAAATGCATTAAAAATGAGCACCATTCCGTCTCGAGAATAACAAAAAAAAAAAATGCAGCAATCTGGAAAGATGTAACAAAATAAGGGAGGAAGACCAACAAAAATTGAGGATAGGTAGGCAAGACACATTGGGAGACTGTTTATGCGCAGGGTAAAATGTCTGTGCCAAGGGATGATCTCCCGCTGCTAGAGGGAAAAGCAAGTGTTTGGTCTCTTCGTCGGGCGCTAAATGGCAACCTTTACAAGGCTACAGAAAAGAAGAAGCTTTGTCAGCCAAAAATGTTTCGCCACGAAGACACGATAACTGGTCTTTTGGTGATTGGAGACGGTTAATACTCAATTTGTTTTCTAGGTAATTTGGTCCGATGCGACTAAAATTAACCATTTTCAGTCAAATGGGCGCTCTTGGTACTAGACAAGCTCCTCAGGTCCTCTGAAGCCACAACACGTTAAACAAACGGTTAAGCTTGGAGGAGGTTATTTGATGATTTGGGGATGAATTACGCCTAATGGTATTGGCCCAGTGGTCAAAACTGATGGTGTAATGAAGAAGAAAAAGTACCTCAACATTTTGCATCAGAATTTGCGAGTTGATGTTGATATGATGGGAATGGAGCAAGATTGAATCATTTTCCAACAGAACAATGATCCAAAACATTCCTCAAGTCATGTAAAATTGGCTAAATTGTCAAAACTTTGACACAATGGAATGACCTGCAAAGGATATGAATCCCATCGAGAATTTATGGGTTTATTTGAAAAAGAAACTGACAATCTACAAAGATGTTGCGAAAGGAATGGCAGCATTATAAAACCGAGTGCATGAATAGCTAAAGCAAAAAGAAAGGGGTCATAGCAATATATACACAGGTATATACATATATAAAAGATGCGTTTTTCAAAGAATTAAGGTTATAGAACTTAATAATCGAGAACGAAGTCGCGCATAAGAAGTTATTATGTATGTACAACTGGAAAAAAAAGTATATATAAATAAAAAAAAACTAAATATAAATCACCTTTACAAGCATTCACTTCTGCTGCTATTTGGCTCTTTTGACTAGATTTATAGCTAATCCCTACACTAATTTAGATTTGTTAAAAAAAAAATCATTTAACCTATAAATTCCTAGAACTCTTTGGAACACGTCCCGTTAATTGAATTTCCTTCTCTCTATCACTTTTCATCCTTTTCTAACTTAATGACTTTGGCATTTTCTGTATTGCTTTCATTGGCTAGCTGCGTCCCTGATCTATTAACTTGCTTTATACTGTTTTTACTCAAAACTTGCTTTCGTCTCTTAGCAATTTTATTAACCGGTATATTTTTATTATTCTCGCAAATTGTATTATTATTATTATTTTTGGTGGCACAACTACGACTACTGCTGTTGCAATTAATAATAAGGCTATTGTTATTCGTACTAATTCGATTATCTCCAACAGTATTGCTGCTGTTACTTATAAACACTTTTGTTACAGCATTTTGCGGTTGCTGCTGTTGGTGGGGCTGGTGACTAGAGTTACTATTAGTAGAAGGACTATTAAATGTTTGGCAACGTGGAGTTGTTACTGTAGACGCTATCGTCTGTGCAATTGTATGAATTACACGGCCACCTACTTGAGCTTGTGGCACACCAACCGTAGTAGCCCCGTTTGAATTACCCGGGGCTGATAAGATTGAATAATATTGCAAATTATTATTTTGACTATTTGAATCTACCTGCATTGGTGTTATACACACGGTACCATCACTATTCGTATGTAGATGTTGGATATTGGCCATCATAGACTGGTACATTGATGCTGAAACTGGTACGGTGATCATATTGCTAACTGAAACTGGATAACCTATAAGAACAAGAAAAGGTCAGTCAATACTCAATACTGAAAATAGTTCTAAGCAAACCTTGGCCATCCTCTGTTGTGATATATATTTGTCCATCTTGACCTACTTGTGCTTCGGTTAGGTCAACGGTCACGTTATCATGACCATTGACATCAGAGAGACTTTGAACCGTTTGAATTGTCGCACCGCCTTCACCTTGATGAAGCTGCAATTAAAAAATTGATTTTCTTCTAACAAAACGTGAAAGCTAGAACATTCTAGATGTAATTTACCGTTGCGACTCCTTGAACTTGAGCTGTTGTGCCATCTGGAAGTGTGATGATTGGATTATTCGGATCCACTTGAATCAGAGAAACAGTTCCATCAGCATTTTGAATAGTCGATAGAACCGTTTGAGTATACTGAAAATTAAAAAAAGAAAAACACAGACATTAAGCATGATATCGATATGATAAGCAAAACAAGTGATATCTCTATATACAAATAAAACAAAAAAATATACAAAATAATTAGAAAGAATAAGCAACAAAAAATGTGAGCATAGTGACGAGGGATCGGAAATACTCGTACTTGTTAGTTCTCAACTTTCAAATAAAAAAAAAGCCAGTAGAAGTGATGGTGGTAAGTCTACGTTAAACCCATCGATTTTCGGTAAAATATAAAATGTTTTTAAAAACTGGTCAAAGCTTTTTAAATACGGAGGAGAAGCCTTGGTTGGGTGTATGCGCAAGTCATCACCCAATTGTTGGTGGACAAAAGCATACCCGATGATTGTAGTATCAGCTCTATATGCCCCATCTTCAAAAAATGCGATCCCATGTCTTGAAATAATTACCGAGGCATATGCCATGCTAAATCCCCCATACAAGATTCTATCCAACGAACTGTGTGAACGTCTTAAGTCCATTTGCAACAACGAATTTCAAATCGAAACCCACCACCTGTCTAACGACTTTAAGGCCGAATATGATAGCATTTATCGGCCTGATGAAATCCTGGAATAGACCAACGAATTTCAAGTCGAAACTCACCACCTGATTATCGACTTTAAGGCCGCATATGATACCATTCATCGTCTTGATCTCTACAATGCGATGGCTGAATTCGGGATCGCTGGAAATTTAGTCGGTGCCCTGTGCAATTTAAAAATAACTCATCCGAACTATTCCGAACTTACACCGGATTTCGGTAAGGAGACGCGCTATCATGTGATTTCTGTTGATGACTTTACTCTTCGAGGTAATCAAGAAGTTCACCTACATTGGCATAATTATTAATCCCACAAACGGCACCTTCATGGGGATTCGACGAAGAATAGCTATAGGAAACCGCTGCTACTGCGATTTTCAAAACAACTGGGTTCAAAACTCGTAATCTCAAAACTCAACGGACTCAATTAAAATTCTACAGAACGATAATCACACCAGTCCTGCTATATGGCACTGAGTGATGGACGATAAGTAAAAAAGCTGAGCTAATATTGAACTCTTTCGAGAGAAATACACTTCGTCGAGGATATTAAGTCATGTGTGCGAGGAGGGCGAATGGAGGAGGAGATTTAATCCCGAACTCAATAAGCTGTACCAAGATGTATATGTAGTCCAAAAAGCGAAGAAACGTCAAGCGAATGAACACAATGCTCCACCCAAGATAATCTTCGAATTACAGCCCCCAAGTTTGAGACGACGAAAGCCACCGAACCTCCGGTATTCTTCTTCTTCTTCCTTTTATCAGCGAGGTTATGATCCGAAAACTAGGGATCACAACCCTCCCACTTCACCGCATTTCTACTGATCCGCCTGTGGGGTTCGCCTATTTGACCTCAGAAAATATCGGCAGGCCTGCCGATTTTGGATCACTCGGTTACTGAGGCCAATGAAATGCCGATGTCGTCGCATACCGAACCTCCGGTATTATGGCCAAATAATCGCGAATGCCAGAAAATTTGCAATATACCTAGTCTTGCCATAAGCTTTGTAACATAACTTACCGTGCAAAATGTACGAGGGCAAGGTGAAAAGTTCTCGGCCTGACGCAGAGATAGCGTTCCAATCAGCAAAAAATTATGTTTCCTGCCTGGGTGCACTTCTCATTAGTTCGTATGATAAGTTTCAACTTGTTCTCTCAAGTAGTTTGTTTACACAAATTTTTGCAGTAGACGTCTTGCGTGTTTTTCGTTAAAATGGATAAACTTGAATATCGTGCGATCATAAAATTCTTCGTTTTGGATGGGTTAACCTCTAAGGAAATTCTTCCAAAGTTAACAAAAGTTTACGGGTACTCTGCTCCTGCTCCTTCCTTGTCAACCGTTAAAAAGTGGGCAGCTGAATTTAAACGTGGTCGCACGTCCCTCGAAGATGACCCACGTGAAGGACGGCCAAAACCGCAATCACACCCGAAACCATCGAAAAAGTGCATGATATCGTGTTGAACGATAGGCGAGTGAAGGTGTGTGAGATAGCTGAGGCTGTGTATATATCGGAAGAGAGTGTGCGATACATCTTGCACAAAAACTTAGGGATGCGAAAGCTCTGCGCAAGATGGGTGCCGCATTTGCTGAATGCCGATCAAAAGCAAATGCGCAAACGATTTTCGTGCCAATCTTTGGACCGATTCAATAGGGATCCGACCGATTTTGTGCGGCGATTTGTAACCATGGATGAGACATGGGTCCACCACTACACGCCAGAAACGAAACAGCAGTCGAAGCAGTGGGTGGAAGCCGGTGGTTCAACGCCAAAGAAAGCGAAGTCGATCGCATCTGCCGGAAAGGTCATGGCCAGTGTGTTTTGAGATGCGAAGGGGATATTGTTAATTGATTACCTTGAGAAAGGCAGAACAATTGCAGGCGAATATTAGTCCAACCATCTTGACCAGCTGGATGCCAAGAAGAAGAAAAAAAACATTTTTCACAAGGACAATGCACCTGTACACAAGTGTGCGATGGGAAAACTGCGGGATTTTGGGTACGATTTGCTCGGCCATCCCCCCTATTCACCTGATTTGGCACCCTCAGACTTCCATCTGTTCCCAAACTTGAAGAAATTTGTTTTTGGGAAGCGCTTCGCATCCAATGCAGAAGTTGACAGGGCCGTAGATGAATATTTTCACAGCCTTCCAGACTCTCACTTCCGAGAAGGAATACTGATGTTGGAGAAACGCTGGACTAAGTGTGTTGAAGTCACGGGAGATTATGTAGAAAAATAAAATCATTTTTTAACTATAAATCGCAGTCTTTCAATGTCCGGGCCGAGAACTTTTCACCTTGCCCTCGTATCGTAACTTTTTTCTAGAACACAAACCACAGAACGCAATAAATATCACCCAATTTGGTTTCAGCTACTGATCGGTTATCATGAAATAAAATCGCATTGCTGTCAAAGCGTTGTATAGGTGGGGAAAAAATGTTAACCAAATTTGTAATTGCTAAAACCGCTCGGGATATTAAAAATGTTTCTATACCGTGCTGTAAATCAATTTGTTGAATCGTCTCAATTAGAAGACAGACCAAGGAGTGGTCGTCCGCCCGTAGTCCATATAATTTGCGCGCGCCGATTCATGTTAAGGCACATGATAATCTCTAATGATCGGTCAACTGGACATCTACTCACGCCTAATTTAAAGCCAATTTGACTTAAAAGATGCATGGGACTCTTGCACTTGCACGCGGACAATGGCCACGAAAATATCAATTTACGAACAAAAATATTTCCACCGTCGAGGTTTTTAGTTTTTATTAAACAAAACAACAAAAGGATTCAGCGCGGTAACATCCTACTTTGGGAGTGGTTTAGTGGTATCGCATCAAGGAGTTATTGCTCTCCATTTTCGTTTAAAAGAAATAAAAGGAGTCAAAACCGAGGCAAAGGTGTACCAAGAAGATGTCCAAGAAGGCGTCGTTAAACGTTTGACAAATACCCTTTTTAATGGAGCAAGGTGGGTTTCCCAACAAAACTCTGCTCCAGCACATAAAGCTAAAACAACTCAGCAGTGACTTAGAATCGGAATATTTTTGTTGTTATTGTCCAATCGTTGAATAAATTGTTGAAATTTAATAACGCTTTTCACTTCTAGCAGTACTTATGGCAGGACTAGGTACATACATGCATACATAGGTACAAAACATACAATTTTCAGTTATTTGATAGTTGAAAGCGATTTACAATTTTTAAACGCCAGCTTATTATGTTTGGTTTTTACTTTACTGTGGGCATGTGTGCAAAACATGGTTTTGAAAATGTTATGGTATTATCCAAGATATCGCTTAGTATTGCTTTGATAGAATAAATACGTTTTTATCATAAAACATTTAGTTTCCACTCCGCAAAAGGCAAGCACACAATATAAAACACTAAGAAAATAAGTTCGCTAACAAAAAATTATTTATATCGACACAGTAGTGGAAAAAATAGTATAAATTCAAACTTAAGAACATCCAACAAACAAAATTTTTAAACGAAAAAAACTACCAACAAAAATAGCAACTCAAATTATATAACAAGTAAAATGTAAGAAGAATAACAAAAAAAAAATTAGAAATCACAGTATTATATATTGGATTTAGTTAGTACGAACATCAACGTCACTCAATGTCATCGGGTCGAGGCAAACCTGCGTGCCTCCTATTGTGGTCTGAGATGATGAAGAATTTGAGTTCGGCGTAGTTGTGTGAATTTCAATTTTGGTTCCTCCTTGATTTGACTGATGGTTCGATTGGACCACCGATTGTGTATTCTGTATAATTGCCCCGCTATTATGTATTTTTACGACTCCAATTTGCTGTTTGGGGTAGCGTTAAATTAAATGATTTTTATTTTAAATTCTACAGATTACATTTATAATAATACATAATGCGGATATTTTCTTTAATGTTTAACCTAAAATAATGTATATATTACCAGCTAATATGCGCACTCTAATTTGAGATATTTTCAATTTGCAAATTACTCATGTGGGGACCTGTACAATAAAAAAAAAAAAAAAAAGAAATCTGACAATGCTGTGCGCGCAGTGCCCAGATAAGGGATACGGTGTGCGTAGAACTGACCGACGAACATTGGCACTGCTGCTGAGCAGAAGTATTACTAAGGTTTAATGTATTATAGATATTTGAGAATTCAATACAGATGATTTGGAGAACATTACAACACACATTCTGAAACTTTTGCGGAGAGATTTGGGTAAGAAAGGAGGAAAAAGGAAACAATGCGAAAAGTAGTTGTTGGAGTTTTATAAGAGTTAAAACTGAAACCCTTTAGTTTTTTTCAAACTGGTGGAAACAACAAATGTAATGGAAACAACAATTTTGCGCTTAGATTCTAATGCAAGTGATCAAAACGCACATCAACATCAAACATGTCTAAAATATGTGTAGCTTTGATTTAAACAGGAGACCACCTATCCGCAGCGGGTTTCAACTTCCTCTTAAGCCGGAAGTCTCTGACCACGTATGACCCTTTTAGCGAACCAAATCTGTAGACTATGCCAAGAGAATAAAGAAATCTCTTCCCATATTTTGACGAAATTATCAGTTCGCCTCGAAGATATCGGATTTAAAGGGCTCAAGATTCTCATCTCAAAACTTATGAGAGGTGATCCAATGCCGAATCAATGGAGGGGAAATTACCTTCCCCCTGTGTACAAAGAGAGGGATGATACGCGACACTGCGGATAAATCAACCACAGTTGCAATCCAAAGTATAAGGACATAATATAAAAACATCGTAATTCATTAAAGGATTTGCATATTGTTTTAGAAATAATATTGATTGGTAGCCGATAGCCCTGGTAGCTAGTGCTATATACCTTTATATTATTATTGTAATTTAATTACTAAATAATAAAGAAATAATAATAATAATATTGATTGAATTATAATTGTCAATCTGGCAGCGGCAAAAAGCCAAGCTATATTGTTTTTGTAAAAACTTATATAAAAAAATTACCGAGTAAATAAAACTAAACTAACTATTGTAAATGTTTTTCAAAACGAGTGCTAAAGCCGAAATAACGGGGCTGGTGATGAACAACGTCCTAGCAATATACTTGATAGGATGACTGAATTTTGAAGGACATGGAATCTGTATCAATAATTGAAAACATCCAACCGTTTCCGGCATAAAAGCCTCTGAATTTAATTTGACTAGAAACTCTAGAAGTGAAATGGCGAAGATATGAAGCACTAGACAAACATTCCTGACATTCTTGGTTCCCACAGTCACCACACCAGACTTCTAGTTTTGATGAAAGTAATAGTGATGAAGAAAGTGAGTAAGGCAAACACCACAGAACTGTCTAACGACAGTTCTTCCTTGGAAGTGGAAGAATATTTTGTTGTTCCAAGGAAGAAGATAAATTAACGAAACTACCCAATTGGAAAAAAAAGGTTCTTCCGATTTTACAGATTATTTGAAACATATCCGTACACAACTCTATTGAAACGATTCTCAGGAGCGACAGACAAATGCATAGCAAGCAAGACAAATACATAATGTATGTATGTATGTGCGAGCCGAGTGCAAAAGAAGAAAAAATACAGAAATATTGTAAAGAGCCCGGAAAAGAATAGCAAAGTCCCTATAATACGGCTTTATGAGGTTTCATAGCATCTCCAAATGAAAGTGCGCTTAATGGTTATGAGATATGTAGGTACGTTGAAAGAACTTACATTGTTATTGTTCGCTGTAACCGTGGATATAGTTGACGTCGATTGGTCACTAGTTGTTTGTCTGACAATCTGTGTGATCTTGTCATCTTCATCGGCGAATGTTGGTAAGAGATCTTCCCGTCCATGATATTTGTAACAGTTTATAACAATTTTGCGCAATGCATGTGTCCAACTTATCTGTAAAATTGAAAATCCAAATTATTAAAGCTTCCTTACGTCGTCTTTTGTTCTTTTTTACCTTTTGTTTCTCTTCCTCTGTTCGGGCATCCATTCTCACATTTGCCCATGGCAACTCTTTCGGCCACCAAGGTGGGCGTGTCGATTCCCTACCCCAACCAGGTTTACCCCTTCCTGTAGAGTACTTTAACATCAGCGGAATAAACGCTCGCAATTGTGCTTGTGTCATTTTCTCAACCGGCGTTGGTATACCATCGATAATTAGAGGTGGAAGTTCAAATAGTGATGGATCTTCTGTAGCTGGTGGCGGCGCTTGTTGTGCTAGTGCGGTTTCCAATTCTTCCATTACAATATTCTTTAAATTTCGTACAACATCTTCGAGCGGTTTAGCACCGAATACTTTATAACTAGTATTTGGTTTACCAGGTGTTGCCACAAGTACTACCGCTTGTTTGCCCACACGACCAGTGAATTCATAGATTATACCACGTAATTTACGCAGCAAACGATTTTGTTGGCGTTTTCTCACCGAAGGATTTGTTTCGAAGCAATGTGGTCTCTTGCGTTTCTTTGATGAGGCAATTGCTGCAGCTGCAGCTACACCGACCGGGCCAGCGGCTGCTAACTGCGAAGCTACTTCATCTTGTATACTCATATGTACCATATCTGAGTCGTCGTAGACGCTTACACCATCACTGCTTATCACATCATCGTCATCATCGTCCGATGCAATACTCAACTGATCGTCCTCGATCATCTCTATTTTGTACGTTGTGTTATTCATAGTTGTAGTGTGGGTTGTGGTACCCGTGGACACGGTGGTGACGTTCATTTTCTATTTCCTTATATTACTATATATGATTTAAAGACTAATTAATAACTAACAGAGTGGATATCCACTCGTTCTTTGGTATATGTTGCCTCAACGTGCGTTTTGGTGTTTTGGATTTGTGGTTTGGTATGATGTGGCGTTATATAATGCAAGGTCACTGGCTAAAAATCAATAAAAAATCTGAAAAAAATAAGCATACAGACATACCATAAATTATACAAACAAATAAGTTCGCAATGCATTAACATGACCATTTCAGAGAAGAGATTCAAAAGTTTTGAATTCAAATTACGTTCAATTCAGTATGCAAACTATGACGCATAGCCTTTAAGGGAAATGAGAAAACAGGGCGAACCATTTTATTTAGAACGGAAACTTTCTTTACTTTCTTACAGTTTTCTTATTTGCTTTAAAATTCTAGTACAAAGTTGTAAAAAGAAAGACAAATTTATCAGAAGTACGTCTCCAATTCAGAAAGTCCCCGCTGACCCCCACAAATCTCTTTTACATGAAGTCATGCAACACCCATCTAACCGACGAACTAGGATTATGGCCAAGAATATCTTCTCCCTCCTACTTGTGCTGCTCGTTCTCTGATCCACTCAGGCCTATGCCAGACATTTATTTGAATGGAACAGTGCTTCCCAATTGCGAAAAGTTCAAATATCTGGGATTTATGATCAATAGCAAAGCAACTTGTGATGACGACATCAATCATCGCATAAGTGTAGGGTGGATAAAGTGGCGAGATAATTCCGCTATCTTCTGTGACAGAAAAATTCCACCTAAGTTGAAGGGATAAATCTGATAAATCTACGATCACAGCCCTACACCATCTAATCAGCAGTATTGAAGAGACTTTGTTAAAGAAGTAAATCACTTTCAATGTCCATCCTGGGCATCTCTGGAGCCTTCGATAACATATCGTTTCAATCAATTAAGTCTGCTGCTGATGCCAAAGGTATTGACCCGCAAACTACCAAATGGATATGGTCCATGGTCAGTAGTGGATTAATTACTACCAAGCTTGGACAAATCTCGATCTCCATAAGAATTACTAACAGTTGTCCTCAAGGGGGTGTCCTATCCCATCTTTTATGGTCCATTGTAGAGGACAGAATCCTAAACGACCTCAATAGTTCCGGCTATGCAGATGATGTAATCATAATAGCTAGGGGCAAATATGAATCCAACATTACTGAACAAATGCAACATGCCCTAAATAAAGTAAATCACCCTTATTGTCGTTAGCGTTTGTCGCTTTTCGACAATTGTCGTTTTATTATTCAGATGTAGCACGAATAACGTTTTCACTGTGGAAAAGAGTTGTAATAATATTCTACATGACAAAAAAATTGCTTAGTAATGTTTAACGGTCAGGAGGTTGTAGCTATGAATAAAACGACAATCGTCGAAAAACAACAAACGCCAACGACAATCAGGGTGAATAATTGGTGCGAGTCAGAAGGACTGATGATTAACCCAACTAAAACCTACCCAGTAGCTGCTCTTGAACCTTCCACCTCTACACATTAATATTATGAAGACTGCGGCTGCCAGTGCTCTAAAGCTTCACCTTTTATGCAACAGCGCAAACTCAATTTAGTTGGTCACATGAAGATCCTTGAGAAAATTCTGCTCTATCTTCTCCAGCAGTATGTATTTCAGAATTTATGCCAAAAAAAAATCCATCCCAACCACCCCTTCACAGTTACCATCCCGGACCGCAGGTATTGGGATTATCCTTAAATCCTTCAAACAACACCTCAACTCAATTGGTACACTGACGGTTCGAAAATGTCGAATGGGGTAGGAGCTGGTATCGTCGCCCCAGCAACAAACTCTTTACACCACTAGGTCAATCCATAGACTTTGAGTCTAAGCTGGTTATGAACTGTCTCCAGACTCTCTCTCACAATAAAATCACGCTAGTGTGGGGCCCTGGACACAAAGGCTTCCCTGGTATTGAAGCGGATTAGCTGGCTAGGTGCCCAATCTCCTCTAATTGGACCTAAGCCTTTCTGCGGTTAACCTACCAACCAGATAAAGATAGAGCTATATCATTGGAAACGCGAATAATGCTTTCACATTGGAATGCACAAGAAATTTATTAATTTCTCAAAAAATAGAACCAGCGACATTCTAATAATGAGCAAACACAATGCTAAGATCCTAACTGACTTCCTAACTGGGCATTGCTCTCTCAATTACCATCTCAAGAAAATGGACTGTGTTCAATCGGTTACGTGCCGTCTGTCTTGAAGACATAGAAACAGCCCATCACACACTATGTGATTGGCCATAGCCCGGCTTAAGCTAAAGCACTTTAAAAAAGGCTTTACACCACCTTCTGATGTCACCTCTTCCTGAGCTCGAACTATCCTTAACTTCATCAATGAAATAGACTCCAGCTGACAACTACTTCTTGAACAATCAACATGGGGACAACACAAAAGATGTTTGATGGGTCATTGTTTGCCCTGTCTTCCCCATCTCTCAAAAAAAAAAATAAAAATTGCTTCACATTGTACATATGTACATATAACATGTAAGAGCGGCAAATAGCTCCTTTGAATCCACCTTGCATTTGATCGTAAAAGAAAAAATATTATAAATGTCGATCAAAACACCCTTTCCTTTTCAGTGACCTGTGTGGTTAGTAATTTCAAACTCACCGACACGGTGAAAAGTTACCAACCTTATATGAACGTGGACGGCCTCCTTCCGGTGAATCCCTACTAATTCACACTAACCTAATAGCCGCTTTAATAAAAAGTATATAGCTAACTGATATACTTAATTTACCTACCGATTACTAGAACCTGATCATTCCTTTTTTCTTTCTCCCCACCGTTAAACAGATTGATTGCTCATTACGTATAACGCTGGTTTTATTCTATTCGTATACTCGTATTAGTAAAAAGTCATAAAAACAAGAAACTTTAGTTTTTAGCAGCCACAAATACGATAACAGCCAAATTAATATTTCTTTTCATTTCTTTACAGAAAATTTTACAAGATTTTGTCACAAATTTATGTACAAATTCAAAAAAAAAAATATTATAAAGATAAAAAGTTCTTAAGTAAACAAAATTTACCAAAAAAAAAAAACATTTTAAAAGGTATAACACCGTCGCGCCGACGCACTAAACACAACTACCTTACATAATCAAAATCACCCCACTGCCTCTGCAAAGTAAGAACAACATAGTGGGGTTGATATTATCATCCCTCTTGAAACGGTTACGCATGCACCTCGCCCTTTTGTTTGTTCACAAAGTCGCTCGTAACAACCCTTATTAACAAAAAAAAATAGTATTCACGGCACGACACACGAAATTTACATAAAAAAATCGGTGCCAGTGAAATGAAAGTGATAAGGCATTACACATTCTGGAATGCAACCGAAAAAATGTGCTCTATATGGTCATTTTTTTAAATTATTTTTTTCCTAATTTTCCAGCCATCTATGTCTGTAAGGCTTCCATGGTAAAGAAAGTAACATAAGTAAGAAGTAAAGGCTTTCGTTCTTAAATTTCTTACTCTCTCGTTAGCTCTCTCTTCTACGAGAAACTACGAAATTTCTCCGTACTCGAACAGGATTTAGTAAAAATTCCTAAAAACATTCTTCGTGAAAGTTTGCTGCTTTGGGATGGTACACGAAGAGGCCCATTGCTTAAACTTACTCAAATCTATTGAAGGATATGATTATTTCTAAGGTCAAATGTTTTAGAATGAGAACGCAGAATATCATCATTTGTCTTTGCTTCTCATTCAGATTATTTTTTTCCCGACTACCTGATGTCGTAGGCATATCATTCACCCAACAGAGCTAACAACTTTTTCAGCCATATGAACACCTACTGTCAGTGTTATGCCTTTGCAGTTCACACAAGCTTTCGCGATTGATCGGACTAACTCTTTGTTTCATGAGAAATAAATAGATGATTGCTGACATCAGAATTTGAACCATGAACCATTAGCGTGGCAATTAATGACGTTAGCACTGCACCGTCACCAATCAATTTTTAACAAATTGTCTGTGTACGAATGCATACTGTAAACAGATGATACCAAGTATCCAAGAAAATCAACACATGCACTCTACTACTAAGTACTTTATGAAGTCTGGATCTGCCAATGGCAGCTCGGGCATATGAGTAGTGTGGATGAAATTCTTAGTTCAACACAGCGAACGGTAGACATATGCCCGAGTTCGCTAAGGATTGTGGTACTTTAGTTTATAATATGAATATGTTTATGTTATCTACTACAGTTTTGTGTTGTTATTGCATCTCCGTAGTTAGTTATTTACGTCACGATTTTAAGATTGTTTTGTTCCTAACTGGCTGAACACAATGCATGCCGCTGCGGCGTAGCGGTAGCGTAGTACGACCTGTCACAAAGTAAAAATATATGGGAGCTCAGTAGAGCGCCCACAATGAGGTAGCTGCGGCGTAGCAGTGGCAGTGGTGTAGTACGAAGTTGGTTTAATTTTAACTTGTGCACCGCCACAAGTGACAGACAGAGAAATCGACGACTGTTGAAGACTGTTTTGGCTTTCTATACGATGTTTTCGTGGTGGATTCTTGAACTGAGCTCAGCAGTAGCGCAATAAATTTGAAATATTCGTTACAGTCAAAATGGAAGAGCACGCCGTGGAAAAATTTATTTTGCTCGTGAAAGGAAAATAAATTTATCCATTTCTTATTATTTTTATTGTATTATTATAGCACAATAATCTCACAAAAATAATCAAATCTCAATAACACTCAAAAAGAAAAACACAATTTTAATCAGCTGACCTTATTTGACATTACTACGCGCTACACCATTGTGGGCGAATTTTGCGAGTGTAGCGCCGCACCATTTGACAGCTCTATTTACTACGCTACCGCTACGCCGCAGCGGCATGCATCATGTTCAGCCAGTAAAGCTAAGATCAGACAATTTGTTTATACACGAAAATTTGTGTAAAAATTCCTGCATTAGCCGTGTTTTTTTTAAACCTAGCCAGCCAGTATTTGCTAGTAAAGTAAAATTTTACACATAAAACAAATACAACAACCGGCTGGCTACTACTCTTGATTTTATCCCCAGCAAAATGTTACTGGCTGGGAATTTCGTGATGCCTAATTTCAGGCGGCGCAAAAACGAACGTTTTTTAGTTATTTGTTGTTGCTGTCACTGCAAGGTTGCTTGGTTGCTAGATATATGTTCGCATAAAATCGGCTGGCTTTGGCGAGGTTTCAAAAAAACACGGCAAATCGCATTTGCGTAGAATTTGTATATACCAAATCGTCTGATCTTAGCTTAAGAATTTTTTTTTTTAATGAATAAAAAGATTATGAATTAAAAAAAAAAAAAAACATTAAACATTTTTTTCTTGTCTTGGACGAACAACTCCCTTGGAAGGACAAAAATGTTGGCACCGTCGCTGTCCGCCTAACGGAGATTTTATTGTATTTAAGGTCTTGTCTAGTTTCGAGGATATAAGCCTTAAAAGTTCGCATACAAATGCAGCTTGTAGTTTCGCATGGAAACATGCAATCATGTCTAAAACAAAAACATTTTTTTTTTACTGAAAGCTACGTTCTTTAACTTCTAACAGTATGCAAGGATTGGTTTTCAAGCGTTTGAAAGATTCTGAACATACCCTTAGCGGAGCAATGAAGTCGCGTGAGCGGCTAAAACACTCTGGAAATGAAAGTTAATTAGATCAATGGCGGAAAATGCACCTCTAATCCAGTTGTCATCCACCGATCATTACAAAACTTTTGAGAGTTAAAAAACGTAGGTTTAGGTTTAGGTTTCATGAAAATCAGTCCAGAACAACAGAAGTTATAAGAAAAATAAATACACCGTGTCCGGGCCACAAAAAAAATGGTTACGCCCTCGCTACACAAGTATGTGTTTTCGCATAGGAAAATAAGCTTAAGAGAAAAGAAAAAGTAAAAAATTCGCCCGAATTTTTACTATTATTTTCTCAAATTTTCAATCACTAAATTTCTTTAGGATCTATTTAATTCTCCTTTTTCTTTTCTCTTGAGCTCATTTTCTTGAGGTTTTCTCGCATGGTGGGAATACGATCGACCGATGGTATGTATATTTATTTTTACTATAACTTTTGTTTTTGTGGACCGATTTTGATTTTTTTTTATTTGTTAATATAATTCTTTATCTTTGCAGCAAAAGAATAATTTAAGAATTTGGCTACTCCATTCCCGAAATGTTTGTATCATTTAACTACAAGCTGCATTTGCATGAGAAATGTGTATGCTTACATCTTCGAAGTTAGACAAGCCCGACCTTAGATGTACATATATATCAAAAATGCTTTCTACTGTACGAAGAAACAAAGACAAGAGTAAGATGCCCTGCTGGAGTAACCGAAGAGTTCCCAATCAAAGTCGGGGTGCACCAGGGAAGCGTTTTAAGTCCTTTTCTCTTTATTGCAGTCCTTGATTATCTGCTTGAAGGTAAAGTGATAGACCCCAAGGTACATCAGTTATTCTTTCCTGAGTATGGAGCCATCATAAGTGAGGATCCTACATCCCTGCAATGAGCACTTGATGTGTGGGTGGACGTTCTAGAGGGAAATGGGTACCGCATTAGTTCAAAAAAGACGGAGTACTTGAGCTGCCCGTTCTCTGATCCACACAGGGCTATTCCAGGCATTTATTTGAATGGAACAGTGCTTCCCAAGTGTGAAAAGTTCAAATATCTGGGATCTATGATCAATAGCAAAGCAACTTGTGATGACGACATCAATCATCGCGTAAGAGTAGGGTAGATGAAGTGACGAGAAAATTCCGCTTCTCTGTGACAGACAAATGCCACCTAAGTTGAAAGGAAGGCTCTACTCCGCAGTTGTGCGTCCAGTGCTCACATACGGTTCACAATGTTGGACGATGTACAAAACGTATGAGAGTAAATTAACGGCAGCTGAGATGAAGATGCTTCGCATGACAGCAGGAGTGACAAATCTTGATCGAATAAGAAGTTCGGAGATCCGTGGAAGCTTTCACATCAAGAAAACCATCGTACAAAAAATAGAGCGCGACCGGCTCAGCTGGTATTGCCACGTTCAAAGAAGAGATCATTTGAACTCTTTTAAAAAAGCAATATCAATGCACGTTCCAAAGACATCGCGATGTAGGAAAGGCAGGCCTATAAACGCCTGGATCAGACAAATGCGACGACATCGGCATTTCATTGGCCTCAGTAACCGAGTGATCCAAAATCGGCGGGCCTGCCGATATTTTCTGAGGTCAAATAGGCGAACCGCACAGGCGGATCAGTAGAAATGCGGTGAAGTGGGAGGGATGTGACCCCTTATTTTCGGATCATAACCTCGCTGATAAAAGGAAGAAAATCCAAAATGCCTTCTACTACATATTCAAATTTCACCAAAATCGGGCGTATGCTCTTTTTCTATATAATTCCTTTTTCTTTAAATTGTGCAATTGAGCGTAAATCCATAAATACGAACAGCCGGGCAGAATTGAGCACACGAAACCAATACCTGCTTGCTCTACAGTTATACATTACTATATGTAGGGGCAAGGAAAAATTCCTGTAAAACGAGTGATAAAAAGTGCTGCAATTCAGTCCCTGAGTCAGTACTTTTCGGCACACTTTGCCCTGACAAGAAGTACTATTGAAGCGTGTGGTATCGCTCCCTTATCAAAAGTACACATCGACCACATGTACCTTAAACCAGTTGTTCCAGTAAGAATTCAAAGGACAACCCATCAAGGAAATCCTGTAAGTGCACCGCCGAACGGCAGCAGTACACAAAACCACCCCTTTTTGCACTCCCTCTACTCATACAAGTAATTCCAGCTTAACATTGAGACCAGCATTTCAACGACAAGCTAACACACAAACCAACCGCAATTGGCAAATAGATGGCAGCAGCAGTGCCGTCGAAGCAGTCAATTACATTACTTCCCCAACCCCCACCAAGAAAAAAAAAAATAAAACTATGCTCGCGCGATATTAATTAAAACAAAACTACCATATATGCCCCGAAATTTACATTCACCTAAACAAATTAAACAAACTTAACAGAAATCAATCAGGAAATGCATTCACCCCCCGCGGACTGCAATTGGAAAATCCCAAATGACGACAGCTTCCCATGGAAAAATCCAAAGCAAATGCGCTGAGCAGCGAGAAAAACTATCGATGCGCCAACCGAATCCCAAAATATAAACAAAAACAATATTTATCTGCTATTACAGCGCAAAAAGCAGCCAAGCATTCAGTCAAATGGATATCCTCATCGACTCGACGACAGCAAGGATAGACCCATCCAGCCAGCTCTAATTGGAAACAGATTTTCCCCCCATAATCGCAATTAAATGCAATTGGAACCTGACGGACGGAACGGACGGTTATCTAATAGTGGAAAACTTCTGACTGCACATGTTGGGACACCAATGCGAAGGCGAATTGGGATGGAAGATCGCCAACTCGGGACTGTTTGGAGATGACCAGGCATTGGCGTTGGTTGGATTCCACTTTTTTACCACGGAACGAGCAACGAAAATAAATTATTTTTTGAGAGCAAGCCCAGTTGGGCTGTTCTGTCACGACTGCGTACGCACCTGCGTGTGATTTTTGATGATTTCCACGAAATTACACTCGGAACAACACCATTGCACGTTACTGTTTGATTAATTAACGATTATTCGCGGCGGTTTTTTGGTAATTCGACATTTTAATGAGTTTTCTTCAAGCACGACCCCAAATACGCCACACTTGCTTGCTAGGGAGAAAATGCATTGGAACATTGTACTAGTGTTCGAGTCGCACGTACACAGCCAGTGTAGGTGATTGTAAACAACGCGTCTGTATACGACACACACAAACGCGCCGCGTCATGGTGTGATGTTGAATTTTCATGAGGCTCGGAAATTTTCAAAGATGGACGGCTTTCGACAAGTATATGGGGTTTTCGAATGCTTTTTTCGGATGCGGGGTGAGAAAATCCACCCCCACGGTATGGATCGATACTTGAAAGGTTTGGCTTTTGCTGGATCTAGTACAATTAGGGAGTGTCTGAAAAATGTGACCAGATGTGTTCGGAGAGTTGGTAGAAATCAATCGCTCTACAGTGGTTCTGTGAACCGTTTTTTTCACGAGAGAATGTGAATGTGATAATAACCATTAAATTGCAATTAATGGTTATTATAATAAACTAAATTTAACGTAAAAAATTCAATTAACAAGCCTTATTTTCAAGATTATGGATTGAATTATATGAGAATACATATTTTGCCGCTATTTTATATAATTAAATGATTAGAGATTTTACATTTTTAGATTGTTAACCCTTTAACCACTGAAATTGAAATACGAGCTATTTTGTTAAGAGAATTTTGGTTATAGAATGATTTTAGACCGAAAAACAAGAATGTGAAGTCCGTTTGCAAAAAAAAAAATTATACCTGATAGCGCCAGGTGAAAAAAGTGAAAGACCGTCTGTAGACTGGGTTAGTGGGTTAGGTGAAAAAAATAAAATAAAATGTGTTGCATGATTCAAGTACAAAAAACAGTTTTTTATTCAAATTAAATGATCAATACAATGACCTAAAAAGGTAAATACTAATAGACAATGAATCATTTGGCTACGTGATACTTTGTGAAAAAGTTTTTGCTTTGGAAAAACACAAATGGATGTTACATTTAGTACAAAACGTGTGTGTATCCCCGTTCACGAAAATGGCTCTCTTCGTCGAATCTCACACTTGCCACTGGATGAACTGCTTTTTTACCAGCACCATTGCTAGTGGTTGGTTGTACGTCGGATGGTGGACGGCCAACGGATCGTTTTTCAACAGCAGCACAGAGTTCGTTCGAAATGCTCAAGCGAAACTTATACATCGTCATATCTTTTATCTTTTCATCACTTTATTGGTTCGATTTTTTTCAGCGTTAAGTCTCCGATATAAAACGAATGCCTTTGCTATAGCCATGTCGAGAAGATGGTAAAAAATCCTGGTTGCCATATCCTGGGTTTTTATTTGGAGTCCATTGCGGCCCATATAAGAGTCCATCACATCGACACCGCCCATGTGTGCGTTGTACTCACGGATTATTTGTGGACAATCAATCTCGTTATACAATTTTTCTTTCCGATTATAACGAGCAATTTTCGATGGCTGACTAACTGAATTGGTTCTCTGGAAAGGCTTAGTGCCAACATATGTTAAACAGAGTTTGAGATTCTTCGTGTCCTTCCACAAAACTGTGGTGATGTCGACACCGTAAGCCGCTCCAACGAATTCAGTTGAATAACCTCGTGGTGTTTTTTTCAATTCTTCGCTTTTGTCAGTTGGAAGTTTGCATTTGGGAATCCAATTTGCTCTCACAGTACCAAGACTATATATGGATGGCGCTTTAAGATATACCATAAACGGTAGAGATGTGTAGAAATTGTTGTTGCAAAGTTAACTGCATTCATAAACATTGAAGAATCCATTAGTTGTAAACAATTGGTTATCATTGCATTATATTCGGGTTCGAACTCATCACAATGATAATCTGGATCTTCGATGCTGTCATCAAAGCCTTCATCATCAGTTTCAATTGAATACATAAAATCTGCAATCTCTTCATCAATCATTGAAGAAAGATTGAATTTTTTCTGCTTATTCCCATCCTCATTTCTCCGCTTCGTCATGACATTTTCTTAAATAAAAAATAAGCTGAGCCACTAAGACCGTCTACAGACGGTTTTTACAAAAAACTTTATTGGACAGAAACTTTGTTTTCACAAATAAAACTAGAAACAAATTATCAGAATACAATTTCAAACAACTTACCAAAAAAATTCCCGATTCGATTGAGCTGTTGGAAAGTATTTTTATTTTAATTTTAATTTGCACCGAAATCACAAATAATTTTCGCGCCCGTTTTCACAAAAATCTTGACAGAAATGACTTTAACGGTTAAACCAGTCAAAAGAGAGGGCTCAAACTGGCACCGTTAGATAGGTAATTTTAGCCAACGGAAAACGTCTCTCGCGGTCAGAGCGGTAAAAATGTTGAGTTTGAATAGAATTGGATTGGAGTGATGACCTCCTACAGACGGTCTTAGAGGCTAAAGGGTTAAATTAAAGAAAACAAAATTTATTTTTATGGATTTAAGAATTCGCGTTCGAAAAGCAGCATAAGCAAAGAATTGGCGCTCTGATAGAATATGTACATGTCAATCTTGGTTGAATAAATATAAAAGACCGACTTACTTTATCATAACGATTCGATGGTTCTTTCCTCGTTAGAATATTATTCAAAGCCTTTAACATGCGGTCATTTATTTAAGCGTGTAAGGTGCAACCAAAAATGCCCTTCGTGTAGCTGGACACATGATCAAAACTATATTGTTAAATGCAACAGTAAAATTTCTTCTAGATTCACATTGACATCCATATGTTATGAAATGGATAACTAAGGTTTTTGCCAAACGCAATCTTATATTTTGTGTGGTATAATGCTTTGTAAAGAAAAAACTTCAAAAATGTCGTGTTGTTGATTTTTAGTGATTAACGTGTACATTTCGTTATTGTAGTAAATATAAACTAGATCGTTTTGTCTTCATTAACTTTTATGCGCCACTCAACAATCCATTTGGTAGTGTCGTCTAGAATTGTTTGTAGTTACATTGTGTGAGTAAAACAATATGTTGCCTAAAAGTGGAAATCATCGATGTAATCTGTATTGGAAGAAGAATGTCTTTGGTATAAAGATTGTACAGTATTGGTCCTGTAACGAACCATCACATTTTTATCGCCACTACTCTGGATTCTGGGGTGTCACTTTTTATTGGTTATCCCAGCTAAAACAAACATCTAGCGATAATCACGCCACCACTGAACGGCGATTAAGTTGTTTGCGTAACCGATTCATTGGGACAATTTCGTCTCCCAATCATGCCGCTCCCTACACCCACTGTAATGGCACAAAGTGGGATGGGCCAGGGGAAAATATAAAAAAAATGATTTGCCGCAACAGCTCTTTAAGTGCATGGGCTTAGCTTCTCGCAACCACTCGTGTTGTATGCATTATATTTTTTTCACCCTAATGGAGTGGAAAGGAAAATATATCACATTTATACAATTCACACTTCCTTGTTTTCAAAATTTATTAAAAGAGGAAAGCAGTGAATGGGACCGGCAGAGTCCGTGGTTTCAAAGTACCAATTTGGTGTACCGATTGGTAGACTTTACGGAAGTGCGCCCCCAATAACCCTTTTGTTTCGCTTCTCATTGCTGTGATTAGCGAAAATAATTACACGGGCCTGCTGCTGATCATAGCCGGCGCAACAGCTTTTTAAAGTGCCAGGGCCTAGCTATTTCTCCCCTTTTCGTAGAAATAATAAGATTAGTTTCGTACTTACTTAGGTGGCGCTACAGTTCGGGATGAACCTGGGCCTCAACTAGCAAGGCTCTCCATTTTGCTCGGTCTTTCTTCAGCTAATTGCATCCAGTTGCGCTCTCCAAGTTGGTTGAGGTCCGCTTGAACTTGTGTGCGCCACCCAGCTACAAGGAGGAGACCCTCTACTGCGTCGTCCCTCAGGGCTAGATTCGAAGACTCTGCGGGCCAGAGCGTTGGTGTCCATTCGCTCTACATTTCCTAGCCATCTCAGACGTCCAATACTCAGTTTTTTAGCTAGGTCGATGTCGCTGTACAGCTCGTATAGTTCGTTATTGAACCTTCTTCTCCAAAACCCTTTTTTTTTATATAATTTGGGCGTGCCAAAGGAGTTATTAATACCCTTATACTGGTTCTCAGGGCACGGGCGGATGAGAAAAGGAGGAAAGAGACAGAGCAGATGCCGGTTTGCGCTGGCTTTAAATGTTTGAAGGTTGTAATGATTAGGAAATACAGAGGCTGTGGTAGATCGTTCCACAAGCGTGTTGTTCGGCTTATAAAGTAATCCCTACATTTGATTTTTTCAAGTTGGGCTTGAGGGTGAACTGATGTGCATTCGAAGCATAACGCGTATAGCGGGTGAAGTTTTGAAGGGGAGGAATGCAGCTGGCTATTTCACTGGACCATTTTTTTTTTAAAAAAAAAGGCAATTAAAAAGGGAAAGACACGCAAACGGGACCGAATATCTTACGAAGAATTTTTCTCTCGAAGCGACCAAGGATATCTTCATCCTCTTTTAATAAAGTCCATGTTTCAGCGCTGTAACGCAGGAATGGGATGATCAGAGTCTTATACAGAGTCTCCTTACTTGTTCGACACATGGCTTTACTGTTGAATGGCCTTATAAGCCAAAAAACAGCGATTGGCAAGAGTTGTTCTTCGCTTGATTTCTGCGCTGATGTTATGTTTAGAGTTTATAGGAGAGCCAAGTGGGCGCCGTGGCGTAAGTGGTTAGTGTGTCGGATCACTACGCATGAGGTTCCAAGTTCGAATCCCAGAAAATACCAAAAAGTTTTTTCACGGTCCCACCTCTCGCGAGCGTGATGGCGCGCTGTCATGTCATGGGCGCAGCGAGTGTTCCCCATCGTCATCCTGCACAGACGAACAAGTTTGGCAGGGATGTCAAAACTAGACATGGCTCTATAAAGCTCTTCTCTATAGATGCTGTCATAGGCGCCCTTGAAATCGATAAAGAGATGGTGAGTATCGATTTGGACTTTTTGGGTTTTCTCCAGGATCTACCGAAGTGTGAAGATTTGATCGATGGTAGACTTTCCTGGCCTGAAACCGCACTGATAGGGTCTAATCAGGCTGTAGATAAAAGGTTTCAGGCGTTCACACAATATCGCAGAAAAGATCTTATATGCGATGTTGAGGAGACTGGTGCCTCTATAATTGGCGCAGTTGATGGGGTCTCCTTTCTTGTGGATCGGGCAAATGATGCTGAGATTCCATTCATCAGGCATACACTCGTTTGACCAAATCTTAGAGATGAGTTGGTGTATGCACTCTATCATTTCATCGCCAGCTGCCTTGAAAAGTTCGGCCGGTAAGCCATCAGGTCCAGCAGCCTTGTTGGATTTCAGCTTGGATATTGCTATCCTCACTTCGTTTTGGTCAGGTGGACTGAAATTTTGGTTATCATCGTCTATGTTGAATGGTTCATTCTGCCTGACAGCGGGATGTTGGGCTTCGTCCCCGTTATACAGTCTGCAGATTTAAATCTTAGATGATATTTACTTTAAATCATAAAATTAATTTCATGGAATTCGCATAATGCTTGTACAATAATAAGTGTTTTTATTCTGCCCGGGCGAAACTGTGTATCACAGCTAGTGGAGTAGTACTGCTTTATCAAGACGCACGATCATGCCATCTATCGTTTTCTAGTACACATGAGTTATTCATAAAAAAAGAAAGATTGGCAACAGTAATTTAAATCCCCATTTCAATACTTTAGGGGTTGAATTTTTAAAAATCCTTTCTTAATAGATGCCTACTTTATACAAGGAATCTCTGTGGAAAGTTTCAAGTTTCTGGACCCGACGGCTTGGGCTTTGCCTCGGCATGACAGTCAGTCGGTGAGTGTGAGCGATTATGAATTTTTTATTTTTTTTTTTAGATAAAAATTAGCCCAGAATATGGACTATCTGCCAAGTTTCATCCAAATCCATTTAGCTATTAAAGCGTGTCGGAGTAAAGAACATCTAAATATCCAAACTTTTGCATTTATATAGTAGTAGGATTTATATAGTAATAAGAGTGGAAAAATGGAATGATCGCCAAGCTCCCTAACAAAGGGAATTTAACGAATTGCGAAAACTAGAGTTGGCTGCGTGCTGCCTGTACCATAGCTGAAATCATTCTGGAGCGAATCAAACAACATCTCGAAGACTCGAAGCCACAAAAAAGCAGGTTTCCACTCTAGATCCTCCTGTGTCATCAACACCCAGCGGATCATCATTGAGCAGGGCGGTAAATATCGATCGCCACTTCACCTGCTGTTCATCGAATTTGAGAAGGCATTGGATAGTGTCAACAGGGAGTTTATTTAGTGTGCCTCTCGTAGGAGAGGTATTCTCGATAAATTATTTGCTATTATTAAGGCTACATACGATGGGTCCAAATGTCACGTTCTACACAGAGAAAGGTTGTCTGAGGAATTGGAGATCTAAAATGGAGTAAGACATGAATTCTTTCACAAATACTATTCCATTTGGTAATTAGCGATGTGGTTCGTGCATCTTTGCCGACGGGAAACGGAAGAAAATTAATACGGCAAAAACTAAAATGATTATCCTTCGAATAAACTCATCGGCTCAAATATGCATTGCTGGACAAACGGTAGAGAGAGTAGAGTATTTCCAGTATGTTGGGAGTATTGTCTCGACCGATGGTGGAACCGAAATGGACGTAGCCAACAGGATCGTTAAAAAAAAGTCCGCTTTCGGGATGTTGTCCAAACTATGGCGAAGCAATGCAATCAGTTCGAAAACCAAGGTAAGACTGTCCCGCTCCAACGTTAAATCTGTCCGGCCATATTAATCCAAGAGCTCATAGTAATTTTAGCTGTGAAAGGTAACCGAAAGGTATGCACATTAATATATAACCTGGATAAATAAGATTTCATATTCAATCGTCTGGCAGTACATCGTGGCAGCTAAAGGGAACAATTTATTAAAAATGGGTTATTTTCCAAAATTAGTATAATTAGTGTAACCACTCGATTATGTTCCTAAATAAGAGAACAGAATCCCCTTAGTACACATATATGGGTCTAAGACGTTTTGGGTGCTGGCAAGGCCTTGCCAGACGCAGTGGAAGTGCGTAAAAATTCCCAATTTTGAATAATTCAAGCAAAATTTCTAATAAAATATAAAGCATGGTACCCTGAACACAAATATGAAAGTCCAAGACGTTTTTTTGTCGCCAAGTCCTTAGCAGACATGGTCAAAATATCGGAAAAATTGCAATTTTGAATAATTTGTGTAACCACCTATTTTTTTCTGAAAAATATAGAACTGAACTCCCTGAATACAGACATATAAGTTCAAGACGTTTTTCTTGTCGCCAAGTTCTTGCCAGACGCAGCCAAACTTTCGTTAACGGGTACCTGTGCAACATCTTAAAGATTTGTTGGCTCCACCGTATCTGTAACGAACACCTTTACCAAAGAACGGGTCGGAAACCAAAAGGCACAACGGAAATGACACTTGTTCTAAGGTGACAGTTCTATAGATGGAGCTATGCAATGGAATCCGTTAACCCAGGATACCAGAATACATAGCTGTCCGAGGACAACATGGCGCAGAACAATCGAGAAGAAGGCACGGCAGTTGAGGAAAAGTTGGGGAGAGCCGAGGCACATTGCCAGATGCCGCGTAGGCTTAGTATAGGCCCTAGAATCCACAGGATATAAGTAAAGCAATTGTTTTCATAAGAAGTCATCTTAAGGCCTCAAGGTCTGCCTCGGAATTCTTTGATCTTATTCGGCAGAAGAGAGACAAGCCCCCCCAAATTGGGGTTAAGCAGTGAGAAAATAAGTTCTTATTAGGATTAAGCGAAAAACTCTTAAATGATTTGTGGCGATGCTCATTCAACGTGGTAACTTCACATAAAGAAATCCTACTTGGGTTGATACCGGTAACCAGTAGCTCAGGTCGCGCAATCAATCTTTCTGGAATGACATTAAGACAACAATTACAGCAGTTAACACCTCCTGGGCTATTAACAGCTTCTCTCCCTATAAATCGGGCGGCCTTGACAGCATTCTCCCTATTATGCTGCAAAAAACACTGGACCAGGTGGTCCCGTAGCTAGTTCCGATCTACAGAAGCTGTATTCTCCTAAACCACGTTCCCCTGAGCTGGAGGCGTGTTCGTGTTGTGTTTATCCCGAAAGCTGGGAAGCGGGGTCATGGATCCGCAAAGGATTTCAGACCCATTAGCTTATCCTCTTTTCTTTTAAAGACGTTGGAACGCATCTTAGATATACATATCCGAAATACCCTAGATAAATCCCTTCTATCCAAATCTCAACATGCGTACACTAAAGGGCGATCGACAGAGATGGCGCTCCACGAAGTTGTGCGAACGATAGAAAAGACAATCCATTTCAAACAATATACCCTTGCTACCTTCTTAGACATTGAAGGTGTCTTCAATAACATCAGTACGGAATCGATTCAGGAAGCTCTGATTCAACTGGGTGTGGAACAGTTTATTAGCAAATGGATCTCGGCAACAGCAGTTCCTCCATATCTGTTGTTAGAGGAACTCCTCAAGGTGGGGTTCTATCTCCTCTTATATGGCTTATGGTCATCAACAAAATTTTGTGTAGACTCGATAGGGGTGGAGTTAAGGTTGTCGCGTATGCGGATGACATGGTAATACTGGTATCGGGGATGTTTCCATCCGTAATCAGTGAGATTATGGAAGGTGCCTTGGGCAAGATTAGCTCATGGGCCACTGGATGTGGACTCAGCGTCAACCCAAGCAAAACTGAACTGATGCTCTTTACCACTAAAACCAAAATACCGACGTTTACGCTTCCACGGCTAAATAATCATCTACTCTCCCTATCCTCCAGTGCCAAGTACCTAGGTGTGGTACTTGATCCAAAACTAAGCTGGAAGCTTAATATTGAGCAACGGATAAAGAAGGCCTATGTGGCTTTCTATGCCTGCAGCAAAACCTTTGGCAAGAAGTGGGGACTTCGCCCGAAGATGGTCTTATGGATGTACACTGCCCTGGTGCGTACCATTATTTCCTATGGATCCCTAGTCTTGTGGCCTGCGCTAAGGAAAGCTTATATCATCAAACTTATCAACAAGGTACAAAGAACTGCGGCTATAGGCGCAACGGGTGCCATGAGGACATGTCCAACCGATGCCTTGAACGTTATTCTGCACCTTTTACCACTCGATCTTCACATTATGCTATCATCTTGTAGTGCGGTCAGGCTAAGGGAAACGGGATGCTGGTGCACCAATCCGTATGGTCACAGCAGTATCCTGAATTTGCTACCGCAGGATCTGGTAGCTAATCTGACCGACTATATAACTCCCACAGTGAACTTTAGAAATTACGTCACGGTCAGATTCCCAACCAGGGCGGAATGGGAAACTAGCGTACTGATAAATGAGTTCGAATCAATAATTTTCACCGACGGTTCAAAAATGGACTGCGGGGTAGGGGCGGGGATATTCTCTGATTCCCTCAATATTTCCAGGTTGTACCGGCTTCCTGATTCGTGCAGTGTCTTCCAGGCGGAAGTTTTAGCTGTACGTGAGGCCTGCCGCATACTCAAGCAAACCTCTACACCCCTAAATACCTTTGCCATCCTCATTGACAGCCAGGCGGCTATCAAGGCTATAGTGTCTGCCACTACATCCTCAAGGCTAGTACAACAGTGCAAAAAAGAACTCGCCTC
Source organism: Brachypalpus laphriformis (assembly GCA_945910035.1). Taxonomy (NCBI): domain Eukaryota; kingdom Metazoa; phylum Arthropoda; class Insecta; order Diptera; family Syrphidae; genus Brachypalpus; species Brachypalpus laphriformis. Next base: position 108,399,663 of record OX246753.1, on the reverse strand, counting down.
GCTTGGTCACCGGCTAAGGATCTGTTTCCTTTGGGTTCCGGGTCACAGCAACATTAAGGGGAATGAAAGGGCTGATGAACTCGCGCGGCAAGGATCTGCCCTTGATGCTTCCCTAGCAAAGGAGGTGAACGTCCCGTTGGGGGTCGAGTCATCTTTGCGCACTATCTGCTAAAGGCAGATGGCAGGAGGTGTGGAACTGTGTCATCTCCAGGCAGATGTGGCCCAAATACTTCCTGAAATGAACCCAAGATCTACTAAACAGAAACCGTACAGATATCGCAAGAACTCTGGCAGTTAGTACTGGCCACTGGCCCATCGGGGTTCATGCGGCCAGAATAGGCATTGTATTTAATGTACGCTGTCGCATCTGTAATACTGCTGATGAAATAGAAACAATCTTACACTTCCTCTGCAGGTGTCCGGCTTTAGGCAAGGCCAGACAACGCATCTTAGGTAAACTCTTTTTCGACAACCTTATAGAGCTAGCGGAGATTAGCATTGGAGATATTATCAGCTTCCTCAATGCAACGGGGTGGATTTGAATAATCCTTACCCCCTTTTTCTTCTTTTTTCCCCTAGTAGTTAACATCCGTTAGGCCACTTGAGTTGTGGTAATAAAACGGCGCTTCTGCGCTAATTAAGTGTCGGCATGGTTTGCTGATACAACCACTCCTACCTACCTACCTGATGCTGGTAGACTACGTCACAAGGAAGTTCACTGGCACATGCATATGCTAAACTAATGCACATACCTAGGTACCTACTGTAGAAATTATAACATTGGGTAATGAAATTTTAAACGGTTATTTTCGTTGAGATACACCTGTTCGTCAACGTTTGTAATATAACTTCTTAGGGCTCGACCGACTTTCCGGATCTACAAGTCAACGATGTATAGAATGTACGAGTACGCCGCAAACTAGTGTTTTCAAAACACGCGAAGAACGGAATTTTATCCATATTTAAAAATTTAATTTAATTTGAAAATAAAGCCTAACCACACCAGATATCGCCGGATCAAGATAACTATTATGATTATTATTTTTATATTTTGTTGATACAACAACTATTATAATTTGTGATTACAATAATTTTAGGTTATAGTTAAATAAATTAGTATTTTATGAAATATTCGATGTTTAACACAAACAAGGAAGCCCTTCACTAGGCAGCTAACAATCAAATTTCAGTTAGATTGCCAAATGATGGACCGGCTTGTAAACTGTTGGAATTCAATTATTTTTCACTTAGCAACCGAAACTTACACCGCACAGAACGAAAGACTGTATATGACTGATGAAATACCACATTCTTGCGAGTCCTTTAATAGTGGCAAATATTAAAATGTGTTCCCACTTGGTTTATAGATAAGATTTTAGTCACAGTATGTATTCGTTTAAAGAAATTCGAATCTGCTATGCTTAACATACATATGCATGTATATTATGTACATGTTCCCTTTCCACTTTTTGTGATACGTTAGACACTCCCTCTGAAGATTAGTCAGCACACAAACCATACTCGTATTCGTACTCAACGGAAAGCAGATAAGTTTAAGATTATTCTCGATGTTTTAACGAATCAGCGTGGACACGAGTACCTAGTTGCTCAAAAGTATATACACATTCTGATAAACACTTTCAATGACCGCTGAATTGATAATAATTTTCTTGGCATTCCTTCAGCTACGCAGTTTTAAAGATTAGAGGAGTGATTGAGGGCGGATTACTTTCCTTGTTCCCTGAAACTGTCGATCTTCTTCAGTTGACGTCTAGATTATGTATTCTGTAGCAGTAAAAGCTGCCATATCTTCCAACCAGCGAAGTACTCCTACAAGTACCTACATATGGTATGTACGAGTACTATTGAAGCCACTCAAGTGTGAATTGTTTCTCTGTCTGAAACATTGCTGCCTCCCGCTCTCGCCTAGTTTGCCAACAGTTTGTCATGAAACGTTTTAGCATTCGCGATTGCTTGGTCTTTGAATATGATGTTCCATATTCCTTGCCCTCTGGAACCTAAGTGCATTTCCAAGTTCCCGTATCCGTTCTATAATTATTGCATATCATAGATAATCCAGGTTATATAAATTGTTGGTAGTTTCATCTTCTTCTCCATTCGGCCTTCTCGCAAATAGGACCGAAATTTCGACGGAAATTTTGTTTTGTCTGAAGAACCCAATTACTGGTATGCTCTGCTTTCCTGAGCAGATGCTTCCTTGTTTGTTGACCGCATATATTCCTCATTGAGTTCATAACCAACATCTCCTGCCCTTTCTCCGAAAGGTTCGAAATCTTCTACTTGTTTGTGAAACCAGGGGTCGAATCGCGTCCTCTGTGAACGGATAACTCGTCAAGTAATTTGTATGTATGTTGTTGCTAGATCTACCAACAACACAATACCAATTACGTTACCAGTTATCCGTTGACTGAGGGCGCGATTCGACCATGTACTCACTTGTTGAAGACAGTGCGCTCCATATACGAGACTGAAGTCGCACGATGGCGTATCCACTTGCCGAAATCACATGACTGTTGGAAGTGTCCTCAAATTGCACAGAACCCCATGCGAAGTTCCATTTGAAACGGAATAGCTGGTGTAGTTTTCGCGGAATAAGGAATTCTGATATCGCCTTGTGTAGCTCCAAGCAATGTGTACTGTTACTTATGCTGCTTAAAAGAAGGGCCGGCGTTAAGGAAATGCCTCAGCTTAGGAGACCCTTAGCCAATCTTAGCGCTTAAAACGTTGATTAAAACGAGAGTCCACCGCGAAAATCTGAAAGTAAAGTAATTTGTAATTAGCATCTGTATCAATTATACAATAATTATATTTGTAATATCTTATTTGAATTTTGAATTAAAAAAAAAAAAAAACATTGAAGAGGAGATGTAGAATCATGTGACATTAATTATCATTAACCATCTTTGGTCACCCATAGCTTAAGATAGCGAAGGGACATTTAATAAAACCAATTCTTACTTGGACCTCAAACACGTTGCATTATAATATTATTAATTACTAAATTATATTCTCTTAGTAAATGTTGGCAATGCGATAGGAAAATATTTCATTAACAAATGTATCACACAAGAGTCATTAAAAGCTTAATTTACTAAAATGTAAGTTAAATACAATAAAATTAGATTCGTCTGGACCGAAGTGTATTATTCCCTGATAAAATAAACATGGTTTTGGTGAACCTTTAATTCAAATGTAGCTTTCAATTCTGAAGAAATTTCTCCAATTTGTGACAATTTTATCAGAAAATAAAATTTATAATATAAATTTATCAAATAGGGCACCACAATCTCAAAAACATTAGGACATGCATGAATAAAAGGTTTATATGACAAAATTGTAGAACAAAATGGCCCTTACTTAAAACCAAACACTAAAGTCCACTTCGAAAAATAGTCAACACATATTATAGCCAACTTAAGGACATCACTTGCTCATGTGAATAGTACTGTGAATACTATGTTCGTGCAATAGCCAGGTGCTTGTTTGCTAGGATATCCAATGTTCATGTCCATGCTAGTAGGTGGCATGTCCCCGATCACTCGGTCGCAGGATGTCGATTCAAACCATATCCATTCAAGTTTTTTTAGTTATAAAATTAAATCATACACCCTCTAGAGTATATCAAGATATACTCGAAATGAATACTAGAAATCAGAACCGAATATAGAAATCACACCAAATTCCCCTCGACTATGCCGGACACCACTGAGTAAGCATATACTGAAACCTAACATCACCTGAGTTTCAGATCAGATGTCATATTTCTGGGGACCATTCCTTTAAGTTCCTTGTAACACCTGCCACCGTAGTATCTGTAGCTATATGCAGGCTGTAAGTCGGCCACCTGTCTCCAATGGGCAAATGGCTGAAGGATGCTAGCGCCGATTTTTTTTTAAATGCTATACATGGGAAGAAAGAAAAACGAAAGGACAGGTGTCGCTTGGGCATTACTAGCAGTCTCCCACTATGTCTTTTCTTCCATCCCTTGGGTAGTTTGACCGCATAATATTTATATGTTTCGTGAGCTCACGAAGGTGACCCTTCTTCGCTCAGTTGGGTTCAAGAGCCATTATCTACTTTCCTTTGCTATTGCCGGCTATAGCTTGTCCACAGTTATTTACTTAACTATGGTTTGCTGCCAAATATTTTTTTAGTGGAGTAAAGGATTTAAGGTTCTTTCCACGAAAAATTATGTCAGTGATAGCTTCTGTACATTCGTCAAGATCGGCACTCCTAAAACATTCGTATGTCGGCCTTATGAAAAAGACACTAAGAAGTCCCGCAGCTCTCAGTTAGACATCTTGTGATTACAAATCTCCCGATAATGGTCCTGTCGCCCTATCATTAGAATCGATAGCGAATGTGGTGTCTACATATAAATACGAGTATATGGTTTGAATTTCTTGACGGACAGAGGTTATGATAAAGTAATTGTCTAGCTCTGAGGAGAGAAAACGACCAAGAGTATTTCCGAAGTCGTGTAGATTGTCTAGGTCGCGTGTGGGCTCTTTGAATTGCTGAATGATTTTTTTTCGACCTCACCGATATTTATCGTCATAGGTCAGTTAATTTACACCAAACATTCATCAGCTTACAATCTAAACTATACATATACCTCGTGAATCAGTCTATCTAGTCGTGGAAATCGGAGCAAAATCCGTTCAGTAGGTACAGAGGAAATCGCGCACAGACAGACAAACATGGCGCGGGAATTTGTTTTATAATACTCGTATGCAGTGAAGGAAAGGAATATTTACTATATCTAATGTGTACTCGAACATTATTGCTTGTGATGTATTATGGACAAGATCGTTTTGAAATATATTTTTATGCGGTTACAGTGAACGCATGTTTGAAAAAAATGGACCCCCTACTATACAAGTATACATACGTATAGAACAATACAAAACTATTTGAAATCAGAATATTTGATCGAACTTAAAAACGCACAGACAAACTTGATTTCTAAAATTTACGGAAATTAACATTAAACAGAAAGAAAAAAATCTAGCTGTTTCGAACCTTTAGCGTTTTGTGTGTTCTATTTTTTGGAATTGAAGGCAGCACTGAATGTGTCAGGCCACATGTTGCAAAAGACGTAATTTAGAAAATCCACAGCTTTGGTTAGAAAATGATGAATCATTTAATGCACTTCCCCAACATTGCTCCAGCGATTTCCATCTTTACAAAGAAACGCTTAAAATTCTTACATGGAACGCCAACGGGCTCATACGACGACTCGACGAGTTAGAAATACTTATACGAGAAAAAGACATTGATATATGCTTGGTCTGCGAAACTCATCTGACAAAGCAATCGAATGTTAAGATAAGGGGATATAGCGTGTATCACGCCTTCCACCCATCGGAAAGAGCCAGAGGCGGATCAACCTTGTTTATAAAAGAATGTATCGAACACTCAGCGGAAGTAAAGATTGAATTAGAAGCAATGCAAGTAAGCACGGAACGCGTTAGAAATAAACATTTTGCTTTCAACATTTCGTCTATTTATTGAACACTGCGATGTAAACTTGAAGAAAGTGATTTCACAAACATCTTCAACTTCCTTAAACCAAATTGTATTATTGGTGGCGACTTCAACGCGAAACACCCCTTCTGGGGTTCAAGGTACGCCTCTCAGAAAGATAGAAAGCTTTATAATGCGGGTATGCAATACAGTTGTGATTTTCACTCGACGGGTAAACCAACATATTAGCCGATTGATAGAAATAAGATACCAGATCTGATCGATTTCTTTGTTGTTAAAGGAATATCTGGCAACTGTATAAAAGTTGAAGAAAGCTTTGATCTCTCCTCTGATCATTCTCCAATCATTATGACGATAAGCGATGCTCTGATTAAAAAAGTAGGACCGGCAAGATTAAGCAGCGCGAAAACGAATTGGGATGGCTTCAAAAAAGATATTGAATCAAATACTGAGCTGAGGGTATCACTTAAAACGCCCTATGAACTTGAAGTATAAGTTGATCGCTTCGTCGAAATCCTACAGAATGCCGCGTGGAAGAATACTCCGAAACCTAAGAAAACGCCGGCCAGCTACATTCAAAATTATCCGCAGGAAATAAAAGAGATGATTAAGGAGAAGAGAAGAGCGCGCAAAAAATGGCAACAAACTCGGGCTCCGCAACATAAAGCACATCTTAACCGTTTGTGTAACTTATTAAAAAGATCCATTAAAGACCTTCAGAATAATGAAATGCAAACTCACCTAGAAAGCTTAACGGCAGAAAAAGATTCTAATTATTCGCTTTGCAAAGCTATAAAAGGTATTAAAAAACCTCAAATTCAAGCCGCCCCAATTAGGAAAAATCAAGACGAATGGGACAGGCATGATAAAGAGAAAGCGCAAGTTTTTACCGCCCACCTTGAAGAAACTTTCAAACCGCTTGATGGACAGGCTCTTATTCAAAATATAAATACGTCGTATATTGTCAATCGTGTAATAAGAAATGCAACACTAACCGAACTTAAGGAAGAAATAAAGAAACTTAAACCTAAGAAGGCTCCTGGATACGACCTAATCACGGGAGAGGTTCTTAAAGCACTTCCAAAAAAAACTCTAATTAAGCTTCTGTTCATTATAAACGCCGCGCTTAGACTAGAATATGTTCCCAGTCATTGGAAAGTGGCCGAAGTCACAATGGTCCTTAAGCCCGGAAAACCGCCGAATGAAAAAATGTCTTATAGACCGTTTTCGCTTCTTCCAATTATATCCAAAGTGTTCGAGAGAATTTTGATTAGGCGAATACAGCCGGTTATAGAAGTGAGGCATCTCATTCCGGATCATCAATTCGGATTCAGAAGTAAGCATTCGACAGTTGAACAAGTGCATAGAATAACTCATGTAATCGAAAAATCTCTTGAAGAAAAAAGGATTTGTTCAAGCGTATTCCTTGACGTCTCTTAAGCCTTTGACAAGGTCTGGCATGAAGGCTTAAAGTTTAAATTACGACAAGTTCTGCCAGAGCACCTATGCAATATTTTGAAGAACTACCTGACGAATAGACTATTCCGCGTCAAATGTGGAAACGAATATTCAGATTTTAAGGAAATAATGGCTGGGGTGCCGCAAGGAAGCGTACTTGGTCCAGTTTTATATCTATTATACACTCGTGATATACCGCAAGTAGAAGGTACTGAGCTAGCTACATTTGCCGACGACACTGCTATCCTGGCAGTAGGTAAAACGGTCGAAGATACTACAGAAAAACTGCAAGAAGCTTTGGATAGAGTTAATGAATGGACAAAGGTTTGGCGAATCGCACTCAAAGAGACCAAATCTGTTCATGTAAATTTTACTTATAAGAAAATAAATAATTTGCCGATCTTTTCAAACTCGGTTCAAATCCCGTTTGCAAACGAGGCTAAGTATCTTGGAATGACACTTGATACAAAGCTGAAATGGAAAACGCACGTAAAGAAAAAACGCAAAGAACTAGATAATAAATAAAGAGAAATGTATTGGTTACTTGGAAAATATTCCAAGCTTAATATAGAGAACAAACTGCTTTTATATAAGCAAGTGCTAAATCCCGTGTGGACATATGGTATACAAGTCTGCGGTTGTACCAAAATAAGTAATATTAAAATTTTACAAACTTTTGAAAACAAAGTGCTATGAGGTATTATTAATGCGCCATGGTATATCAGAAACAGCGATATCCACAGAGATCTTGGCATTAAAACTATAGAAGACGAAATCAAAAACTACGCGAGAAAACATAAAAGTCGACTAGAAAGTCACGTAAATATTACAGTCCTCCAAGTTTTGGATGAAAGAAATTTACTACGCCGTCTACAAAGAACCAAACCTTTAGATTTAGCGCGATAAGTAACCGCGTTCAAACTGCGGAACTAGCAGGAACTTCTAAAGGGAAGGCACCTGCAAAACGTCATTATTTCGTGAAATGAAAACTACTTGATAAGTCGAATACTTAGTTGTAGTAAAAATAAAAAACAAGTATGTTTTGAAGGGAGGTTTTTTAGTGGGTAAGAATCCCACACTACTATGAGCACGCGCTGTCGATCCTCATAGTGTCTTCTTGAAGATTTACACCTAGCCTCGGAAAAAAAAAAAAATCTTTACAAGAGCATCTGTACAACTGGAGAAAAAGAAATTAGAACCATGTCAAAAGTGTACTGGATGCTGGACTAGACCAGAGCAATTTTATCAATCTAGCATAGAACTGGTACGTTGGGATGCCAAATGCAAAAGAAAACGCATTTTATTTATTATTTATTGGGCGACATCATATACAGGGTGTTTCGGGAATACAAGGCAACCTGCATAGTATACTGACTTTTTTTACCATATTAGAAACCCTACAAATTTTGGTTGCATATTTTTTACGTAAACTTAAAGCAATTAAAATAAAATAGCGGACAAAAAATGTATTTTTTTTAAAACACACTTTAGAATTTTACTTTTGATTTTATCATGATCGTATATAATTAAGTGGTTACCACCAGAAAAACAGGAAACGTCATAAATATTTCCAAGAACCTTAATTGCTGTATCATACAAACTATTGGTTTTGCTTAAAAAACTTTGTTAACAAGAAAAGTATGGTTTTTAATAGTGTTTCAAACTCAAAAACTCAGTTAAACTCAACTAAAAGTGCAAAAAAATTTAAAATTCTTGTTTGTTTTAAATTTGTAAATAAACTCTCTGCTGAAAAGGTCTTAAGTCTGCTTTCATCGTTTTTCATGAGAGCGAATAAACTAAAGCGGGTCATCTCGTTTTTATACGCATTTTGGGACTTTTCTTTTGTAAATATCACAGGAAGTAGGTCCGATAGAAAATATGCTATTAGATACAGTTGCGTATAGTGAAAATATATGTCGCTTAAACAAAGAAAACGAATTTTTACATATGTAAGTCGGCTTAAGATGTATCACCTTTTCAGCAGGGAACTGCAGTTGGTCAAGTGATTTCACAATGTTCTATAATTTTAAACACTGAATTCATTTTGCACTGCTAACGGAGGAATCACTAAAATCACATTTGGCAAAGATTGAGCTATTTTAAGAAGGTGGTAGCAAAATCGTTATAAATACTCAATGGTGAAAAATGTGGAAATTTATTAAATATTTTTTTTTACTAACAAAGACCTCTACTACACACGTATTTCCGAAACATATGGATCTACTACCTTTTTGGTTATAGATCCCAAGTCGAATAGCAAATTATGTATGCATGTATCTTAGTAATGATTTCTATAAAAAAGGGAAATAATTGGTTTGTTGAACATATTTGACTTTGCTATTTTTTTTATCAATCTTATAATAATATTTCCAATATACTGGAATTAAAGAAATAGTCCGTCAGCCTTGTATTTCTTCATACTTCAATATTCATACCTTGTTTGCTAAGAGGTCGTACTTGGTGCTAAGATTTTGATTTTAACCTTCAAAAATTAACGATAATCTGGACCAATTTAGGAATATATTGACTTTCTCAAATCAATTCAAAATTTGTATTTGAACTTCTATGTACAAAATGTGGCCAAATTTAAATAGATTTATACGGTCGTAGTATCATGAAATGAAAGACATAATGTATGTACATATACTTTACTTACTTAGGTGGCGCTACAGTTCGGGGTGAACCTGAATCTCAACCAACAAACCTCTCCATATAGCTCAGTCTTTACCTTATTGCCTCCAGTTGCGCACTCCAAGTTGGTCGAGGTCCCCTTGAACTTGTGCGCGCCACCTACGGCGAGGAGGACCTCTACTGCGTCCTCCCTCGGGGTTAGATTCGAAGATTCTGCGGGCCGGAACGTTGGTATCCATCCGCTCTACATGACCTAGCCATCTCAAACGTCCAATACGCAGTTTTTGACCAGGTCGATGTCGCCCCCAGCATCAGTTGAATCGTTTTTATCCAACGCTTGTGGTTGTTTCTGAACTAGTGCATTTTTACGTGTAAGGGAATTTACCCAGACGGCACAACACCCAACCTGGAGAGGCAGTTCCTTTTGTTATACCCCTAGGACGCGGGGCCGGGAACACCGGTGCCAATAGTCCACAACGAGAAAGTGAGCGCTGCTGTTGGCCCATTAAGGGGCTCCTCCGCCACCATCTATATTCTAAGGTCCTGACTAACATTCCTTATCGACGTGTGATCCGGATGTATCGAAACAGCTCGCGCAAGGTGTTCACTAAGTGCAACCTAAATGGAACTGTAGACGCCACTTCATCTAGGGAATTCGTCCACTGCCGTTGGAACAAGAAGAAGTGGTCTAGTGAAAAAGCACTTTTCCCCCCTCTCTCGTCTGCTGCCGCCAAAAATCCTCCAATGGGGTTGGTTACCAATTTTTCAGATCAAGGTACTGGGCATCCAACGGTCACCACGTAAAGGTTGAGAGTAGGAGTTGGTAGGCCTAGGCTAAGTGAAAACGCTTGTGTTTTCATATAATCGCATGCACTACCATTTGACCACGCATGTACATGCATATGTAAGTATGTATTATATTGAAGACGATAATTAAATAAGTTTCGTTAAAGTTGTTCAAAGTATTTAATTTTACTTTAAAACTTAACAACCGTCATTAGCATTCTCAATTATTAAAAAAACCAATACTCAGATAGAAAAGTTATATACTATCCAACCTTCCCGCATTGACATTGCACAAATTCAAAATGACCCAAAACTACATATTGCCTTAAAGCTGTTCCAAATTAAATTACAAATGGTATTATCTACATAGCACACCTCACTGACACACTGCTCTTGAGCGTAATAAATGATGTTTCTTGTCGTCCAATGCTTCCCTTTTTAGGTCACGTGCAGCATGTACTCGTATGTACATCCTTAAGAAACACACAAACAAAAAGCATACAAAAAAAGTTGACCCCTTAGGTTTGATATGATTATTCAATAGGTATAGGAATTTATATAGGTGAGACGACACCCGACCTATGTATGTATACATGTTGAAAACATCCTTGTGTATGTTTATTTTGGCTTAGCAAAAAAAATATTTCAAATTAAAATTGATTTTGTTTTAACATTTCCATACAACAAGTATACACTGTTAATAGCACGAAACATAAACTTAACATTTTTATGTAACACTTTTTAAGTCGTTTTCACAAAATATGTATTATAGGTACACTATGCCTTAACTGTTTCTAAAGAAAATGTTTCCTTATTAAAAGCAATTAGAATTTCAATTGAATTGTTTGAGAAACAATTGTAAAACTTTCAAATTAGCATTTAAATTATATCCTTTTTTCTCCTTAAATCGCTACCGAATAACCTCAACGTTGTTTCCGACAAAAATAATAATAATAATAAACACAACACGAGCTCGTAGTAATCGTAACACACGAGGACTTCAGTCTCGTAAGGAATAGTGCGCATAATCCCTACAAATACGAGCACAAAAGAAGATACAAAACTACAAAAAAGAGTATTCCTTAGCCAAGCTATTTGCATAAAATTGCTTCATTGTACACACATAGGTATTGGGATGTCGGCGCATTTTTTTCTATTTTCAAGAGTATAGAACGTGTTTCTACTTCTTCCATTGCAACGGGTTGTCAATTTGTTATCAAAGTACACGACATCATTACTGGTTAATTAGGGGGTGTATGGCGCCCAATGGAGGTTACCATCCTATTTTAAAAGCCTTGTAGTGGTGAAGATTTCCTTCGGGAGCATGGAATACTGAAAATGCATCAAATAGACGTTACTGAACGAAATATTTCTCCCTTGTTAGAGGATATTAATATTAAGGAAGTTTGTATCCTGAAGACATAATGATCCTAGACTCCTAAAAGTACATACCTATATAAGTATGCCTACATACTCGTAGATACTACTCGTATAGGTGCAATGCTAACTTTTAAGTAACATCTGCAGTATGCAGCTGAGAAGGCAACAAAGGCAACAGCTGCCCTGGCAAGGATCGCGCCAAATATCGGCAGACAAAAGCATAAGAGGAGACTGCTCTTAGCAAGAGTTGTAGCATCGATAACGCTCTACGGCACCCTAATATGGGCTAGTGCCATGAAGAGGAAGTCGTACAGAAGGAAGATGGAGGCAGCTTACAGAATCAACGCATTGAGAGTGTGCAGCCCCTTTCGAACAACCTCATACGACGAGGCATGTGACTTTACAATAATTTGTAGTCGCTGGCATGGTACCAACAGACACCTTCTTGCTAAAGAAGTCCAACAGAAATACCATGCCAGCAGGACAGCGGCATCAACAGCGATGAGTCGATGTGTACCACCAAGTCTGGAAGAATGGCAGGAAAGATGATATCACTCTGATAAAGGCAGGTGGCTGCAGATATTGGTCCCCAATATAACCGCTGGAATAAATAGGAAACATTGGGAGCTGAATTTCTACCTGATGCTTACTAGCCATGGTTGCTTCAGAGCCTACCTCCACAGGTATGGACTCGACGACAACCCATATTGCCAACGTGCACAGAAGCAGTCGAGGATGCGGAACACAGTATGTTCCATTGTCCACGACACTATTAAGAATGACACCTGGTGAACAAACTGGATGAGGACCTGACCCCAGACAGATGATGAGCAGGTAAGATGCCTGGGAAGTAGTTAGCGACACTGTGGCAACAATTATGAAGAAGCAGCGAAGACAGGAGCCTCAAGGAAACGCAGCGCAGGTGGCTGCCAACACGAATGAACCGAGTACCTAAGGCTGAAATCTCCCTGAAATGCTTGACGGTAGTTTCAGTTTATTGACTATGTGCAAAACTGCTGATTGCGCCAGTTGTTTAATATTGGTACCAGGATCCAAAAATGGTGGAATCCATGCCAAAAGGAATAAAAATCGTGTTAAAAGCCAAGGGTGGACATATTAAATATTAATTTTACTCATTACTTTTTTCCACTTTTTAAATAAATAATACCAGTTCTTTATAAAAAAAAATGTTGTTCACATCAATTCAATTCAATTCAATTAATTATAATTCTAACTTTGCCTTTTATAGCACATAGAAATGGGAAATCAGTAAATGTATCAAATTTTATAAGATACAAAATGTGTTATATATTTTAAGTAACAAAAAAAAGAAAAAGAAGAAAATGGTATATGGTATACATATTAGATGGTTAGAGGAGCAAGTATTGGAAGGGGGGGCTGATATTCTATATTAGTGCTGATCAGAGAAGTATCTAAAGACTTCATTTCTAAAGTTAGTTAAGTTCGTAATTTGCTTATACTTGTTGGCAATGAATTCCATACGCGAGTGCTATTGACGAAGAAAAGGCGCGATGAATTCAAGTAATTAAAAGTAGATATCACAATATTGAGAATTCTTCTCGACTGACAGAAAATAAGTTTACTGTAGAGGTAAGAAGGTGACCTTGTTTGAATAATTTTGTGCAAGAAAATACAGTTTCTTCATGAATTCAATGTCAAACCGTTTACTACTGACCAAACCAGAATAGCGTGAAGATCTTCATTTGTTCTTCAAATTACGTCTTCAATAAGACCAATAGGCCTTGATAAATAGATTTGGATATCATCAGAATATAAATGAAACGATACGTTCTTATAAACCTTGGGCAAGTCATTTATTCACGCAAAAGAGAACAGGACCTAACGTCAACTCTTTGCGTTCTATGACTTATAATAATTCTCTATTAGGAGAGCAGCCCTGGTACTAAACCCAAAATAGAAAACAAGTTTACCACATAATACCTTGTGGTTGACTCTGTCAAAAGCCTTAGAAAAGTCAAGAAGGCATAGAACTGTCAAGCAATATTTATCAAGTTGGTGTCTTATATCATCCAATACTTTAACCATGGCGGTAGAGCAGCTATGATTTGCTCGGAAACCAGACTGATACTGGGACTGTAGTCCTGTTGATTCAAGATGCAGGACAATCTGTCCTGCAAGGATCTTCTCCGAGATCTTTGACAAACAAAGCAAAATGCTAATTGGACGGTACTCACTATTACTATAAAGGTTTTTAGAAAATAATAGTTCAAAATTCGCGCGAATTTTTAACTATTATTTTCTAAAATACTTAATGGAACAGCCGAAGGCATTTGCAATAAAGAACTTTAGAAAATGATGGTTGTTAATGAAACAGCCGAGATCTATTACTATAAAGGTTTTTAGAAAATAATAGTTAAAAATTCGCGCGAATTTTGAACTATTATTTTCTAAAAACCTTTATAGTAATAGTGAGTACCGTCCAATTAGCATTTTGCTTTGTTTGTCAAAGATCTCGGAGAAGATCCTTGCAGGACAGATTGTCCTGCATCTTGAATCAACAGGACTACAGTCCCAGTATCAGTCTGGTTTCCGAGCAAATCATAGCTGCTCTACCGCCATGGTTAAAGTATTGGATGATATAAGACACCAACTTGATAAATATTGCTTGACAGTTCTATGCCTTCTTGACTTTTCTAAGGCTTTTGACAGAGTCAACCACAAGGTATTATGTGGTAAACTTGTTTTCTATTTTGGGTTTAGTACCAGGGCTGCTCTCCTAATAGAGAATTATTATAAGTCATAGAACGCAAAGAGTTGACGTTAGGTCCTGTTCTCTTTTGCGTGAATAAATGACTTGCCCAAGGTTTATAAGAACGTATCGTTTCATTTATATTCTGATGATATCCAAATCTATTTATCAAGGCCTATTGGTCTTATTGAAGACGTAATTTGAAGAACAAATGAAGATCTTCACGCTATTCTGGTTTGGTCAGTAGTAAACGGTTTGACATTGAATTCATGAAGAAACTGTATTTTCTTGCACAAAATTATTCAAACAAGGTCACCTTCTTACCTCTACAGTAAACTTATTTTCTGTCAGTCGAGAAGAATTCTCAATATTGTGATATCTACTTTTAATTACTTGAATTCATCGCGCCTTTTCTTCGTCAATAGCACTCGCGTATGGAATTCATTGCCAACAAGTATAAGCAAATTACGAACTTAACTAACTTTAGAAATGAAGTCTTTAGATACTTCTCTGATCAGCACTAATATAGAATATCAGCCCCCCCTTCCAATACTTGCTCCTCTAACCATCTAATATGTATACCATATACCATTTTCTTCTTTTTCTTTTTTTTGTTACTTAAAATATATAACACATTTTGTATCTTATAAAATTTGATACATTTACTGATTTCCCATTTCTATGTGCTATAAAAGGCAAAGTTAGAATTATAATTAATTGAATTGAATTGAATTGATGTGAACAACATTTTTTTTTATAAAGAACTGGTATTATTTATTTAAAAAGTGGAAAAAAGTAATGAGTAAAATTAATATTTAATATGTCCACCCTTGGCTTTTAACACGATTTTTATTCCTTTTGGCATGGATTCCACCATTTTTGGATCCTGGTACCAATATTAAACAACTGGCGCAATCAGCAGTTTTGCACATAGTCAATAAACTGAAACTACCGTCAAGCATTTCAGGGAGATTTCAGCCTTAGGTACTCGGTTCATTCGTGTTGGCAGCCACCTGCGCTGCGTTTCCTTGAGGCTCCTGTCTTCGCTGCTTCTTCATAATTGTTGCCACAGTGTCGCTAACTACTTCCCAGGCATCTTACCTGCTCATCATCTGTCTGGGGTCAGGTCCTCATCCAGTTTGTTCACCAGGTGTCATTCTTAATAGTGTCGTGGACAATGGAACATACTGTGTTCCGCATCCTCGACTGCTTCTGTGCACGTTGGCAATATGGGTTGTCGTCGAGTCCATACCTGTGGAGGTAGGCTCTGAAGCAACCATGGCTAGTAAGCATCAGGTAGAAATTCAGCTCCCAATGTTTCCTATTTATTCCAGCGGTTATATTGGGGACCAATATCTGCAGCCACCTGCCTTTATCAGAGTGATATCATCTTTCCTGCCATTCTTCCAGACTTGGTGGTACACATCGACTCATCGCTGTTGATGCCGCTGTCCTGCTGGCATGGTATTTCTGTTGGACTTCTTTAGCAAGAAGGTGTCTGTTGGTACCATGCCAGCGACTACAAATTATTGTAAAGTCACATGCCTCGTCGTATGAGGTTGTTCGAAAGGGGCTGCACACTCTCAATGCGTTGATTCTGTAAGCTGCCTCCATCTTCCTTCTGTACGACTTCCTCTTCATGGCACTAGCCCATATTAGGGTGCCGTAGAGCGTTATCGATGCTACAACTCTTGCTAAGAGCAGTCTCCTCTTATGCTTTTGTCTGCCGATATTTGGCGCGATCCTTGCCAGGGCAGCTGTTGCCTTTGTTGCCTTCTCAGCTGCATACTGCAGATGTTACTTAAAAGTTAGCATTGCACCTATACGAGTAGTATCTACGAGTATGTAGGCATACTTATATAGGTATGTACTTTTAGGAGTCTAGGATCATTATGTCTTCAGGATACAAACTTCCTTAATATTAATATCCTCTAACAAGGGAGAAATATTTCGTTCAGTAACGTCTATTTGATGCATTTTCAGTATTCCATGCTCCCGAAGGAAATCTTCACCACTACAAGGCTTTTAAAATAGGATGGTAACCTCCATTGGGCGCCATACACCCCCTAATTAACCAGTAATGATGTCGTGTACTTTGATAACAAATTGACAACCCGTTGCAATGGAAGAAGTAGAAACACGTTCTATACTCTTGAAAATAGAAAAAAATGCGCCGACATCCCAATACCTATGTGTGTACAATGAAGCAATTTTATGCAAATAGCTTGGCTAAGGAATACTCTTTTTTGTAGTTTTGTATCTTCTTTTGTGCTCGTATTTGTAGGGATTATGCGCACTATTCCTTACGAGACTGAAGTCCTCGTGTGTTACGATTACTACGAGCTCGTGTTGTGTTTATTATTATTATTATTTTTGTCGGAAACAACGTTGAGGTTATTCGGTAGCGATTTAAGGAGAAAAAAGGATATAATTTAAATGCTAATTTGAAAGTTTTACAATTGTTTCTCAAACAATTCAATTGAAATTCTAATTGCTTTTAATAAGGAAACATTTTCTTTAGAAACAGTTAAGGCATAGTGTACCTATAATACATATTTTGTGAAAACGACTTAAAAAGTGTTACATAAAAATGTTAAGTTTATGTTTCGTGCTATTAACAGTGTATACTTGTTGTATGGAAATGTTAAAACAAAATCAATTTTAATTTGAAATATTTTTTTTGCTAAGCCAAAATAAACATACACAAGGATGTTTTCAACATGTATACATACATAGGTCGGGTGTCGTCTCACCTATATAAATTCCTATACCTATTGAATAATCATATCAAACCTAAGGGGTCAACTTTTTTTGTATGCTTTTTGTTTGTGTGTTTCTTAAGGATGTACATACGAGTACATGCTGCACGTGACCTAAAAAGGGAAGCATTGGACGACAAGAAACATCATTTATTACGCTCAAGAGCAGTGTGTCAGTGAGGTGTGCTATGTAGATAATACCATTTGTAATTTAATTTGGAACAGCTTTAAGGCAATATGTAGTTTTGGGTCATTTTGAATTTGTGCAATGTCAATGCGGGAAGGTTGGATAGTATATAACTTTTCTATCTGAGTATTGGTTTTTTTAATAATTGAGAATGCTAATGACGGTTGTTAAGTTTTAAAGTAAAATTAAATACTTTGAACAACTTTAACGAAACTTATTTAATTATCGTCTTCAATATAATACATACTTACATATGCATGTACATGCGTGGTCAAATGGTAGTGCATGCGATTATATGAAAACACAAGCGTTTTCACTTAGCCTAGGCCTACCAACTCCTACTCTCAACCTTTACGTGGTGACCGTTGGATGCCCAGTACCTTGATCTGAAAAATTGGTAACCAACCCCATTGGAGGATTTTTGGCGGCAGCAGACGAGAGAGGGGGGAAAAGTGCTTTTTCACTAGACCACTTCTTCTTGTTCCAACGGCAGTGGACGAATTCCCTAGATGAAGTGGCGTCTACAGTTCCATTTAGGTTGCACTTAGTGAACACCTTGCGCGAGCTGTTTCGATACATCCGGATCACACGTCGATAAGGAATGTTAGTCAGGACCTTAGAATATAGATGGTGGCGGAGGAGCCCCTTAATGGGCCAACAGCAGCGCTCACTTTCTCGTTGTGGACTATTGGCACCGGTGTTCCCGGCCCCGCGTCCTAGGGGTATAACAAAAGGAACTGCCTCTCCAGGTTGGGTGTTGTGCCGTCTGGGTAAATTCCCTTACACGTAAAAATGCACTAGTTCAGAAACAACCACAAGCGTTGGATAAAAACGATTCAACTGATGCTGGGGGCGACATCGACCTGGTCAAAAACTGCGTATTGGACGTTTGAGATGGCTAGGTCATGTAGAGCGGATGGATACCAACGTTCCGGCCCGCAGAATCTTCGAATCTAACCCCGAGGGAGGACGCAGTAGAGGTCCTCCTCGCCGTAGGTGGCGCGCACAAGTTCAAGGGGACCTCGACCAACTTGGAGTGCGCAACTGGAGGCAATAAGGTAAAGACTGAGCTATATGGAGAGGTTTGTTGGTTGAGATTCAGGTTCACCCCGAACTGTAGCGCCACCTAAGTAAGTAAAGTATATGTACATACATTATGTCTTTCATTTCATGATACTACGACCGTATAAATCTATTTAAATTTGGCCACATTTTGTACATAGAAGTTCAAATACAAATTTTGAATTGATTTGAGAAAGTCAATATATTCCTAAATTGGTCCAGATTATCGTTAATTTTTGAAGGTTAAAATCAAAATCTTAGCACCAAGTACGACCTCTTAGCAAACAAGGTATGAATATTGAAGTATGAAGAAATACAAGGCTGACGGACTATTTCTTTAATTCCAGTATATTGGAAATATTATTATAAGATTGATAAAAAAAATAGCAAAGTCAAATATGTTCAACAAACCAATTATTTCCCTTTTTTATAGAAATCATTACTAAGATACATGCATACATAATTTGCTATTCGACTTGGGATCTATAACCAAAAAGGTAGTAGATCCATATGTTTCGGAAATACGTGTGTAGTAGAGGTCTTTGTTAGTAAAAAAAAATATTTAATAAATTTCCACATTTTTCACCATTGAGTATTTATAACGATTTTGCTACCACCTTCTTAAAATAGCTCAATCTTTGCCAAATGTGATTTTAGTGATTCCTCCGTTAGCAGTGCAAAATGAATTCAGTGTTTAAAATTATAGAACATTGTGAAATCACTTGACCAACTGCAGTTCCCTGCTGAAAAGGTGATACATCTTAAGCCGACTTACATATGTAAAAATTCGTTTTCTTTGTTTAAGCGACATATATTTTCACTATACGCAACTGTATCTAATAGCATATTTTCTATCGGACCTACTTCCTGTGATATTTACAAAAGAAAAGTCCCAAAATGCGTATAAAAACGAGATGACCCGCTTTAGTTTATTCGCTCTCATGAAAAACGATGAAAGCAGACTTAAGACCTTTTCAGCAGAGAGTTTATTTACAAATTTAAAACAAACAAGAATTTTAAATTTTTTTGCACTTTTAGTTGAGTTTAACTGAGTTTTTGAGTTTGAAACACTATTAAAAACCATACTTTTCTTGTTAACAAAGTTTTTTAAGCAAAACCAATAGTTTGTATGATACAGCAATTAAGGTTCTTGGAAATATTTATGACGTTTCCTGTTTTTCTGGTGGTAACCACTTAATTATATACGATCATGATAAAATCAAAAGTAAAATTCTAAAGTGTGTTTTAAAAAAAATACATTTTTTGTCCGCTATTTTATTTTAATTGCTTTAAGTTTACGTAAAAAATATGCAACCAAAATTTGTAGGGTTTCTAATATGGTAAAAAAAGTCAGTATACTATGCAGGTTGCCTTGTATTCCCGAAACACCCTGTATATGATGTCGCCCAATAAATAATAAATAAAATGCGTTTTCTTTTGCATTTGGCATCCCAACGTACCAGTTCTATGCTAGATTGATAAAATTGCTCTGGTCTAGTCCAGCATCCAGTACACTTTTGACATGGTTCTAATTTCTTTTTCTCCAGTTGTACAGATGCTCTTGTAAAGATTTTTTTTTTTTTCCGAGGCTAGGTGTAAATCTTCAAGAAGACACTATGAGGATCGACAGCGCGTGCTCATAGTAGTGTGGGATTCTTACCCACTAAAAAACCTCCCTTCAAAACATACTTGTTTTTTATTTTTACTACAACTAAGTATTCGACTTATCAAGTAGTTTTCATTTCACGAAATAATGACGTTTTGCAGGTGCCTTCCCTTTAGAAGTTCCTGCTAGTTCCGCAGTTTGAACGCGGTTACTTATCGCGCTAAATCTAAAGGTTTGGTTCTTTGTAGACGGCGTAGTAAATTTCTTTCATCCAAAACTTGGAGGACTGTAATATTTACGTGACTTTCTAGTCGACTTTTATGTTTTCTCGCGTAGTTTTTGATTTCGTCTTCTATAGTTTTAATGCCAAGATCTCTGTGGATATCGCTGTTTCTGATATACCATGGCGCATTAATAATACCTCATAGCACTTTGTTTTCAAAAGTTTGTAAAATTTTAATATTACTTATTTTGGTACAACCGCAGACTTGTATACCATATGTCCACACGGGATTTAGCACTTGCTTATATAAAAGCAGTTTGTTCTCTATATTAAGCTTGGAATATTTTCCAAGATACTTAATGGAACAGCTGAAAGCCTTTACTATAAAGAATCTTAGAAAATAATAGTTGAAAATTCGCGCGAATTTTTAACTATTATTTTCTCAAATTCTTAAAAGAACAGTCCAAAGCTTCTACTAAAAAGAATTTTGGAAGATAATAGTTAAAAATTGGCGGGAATTTTGAACTATTATTTTCTAAAATTCTAAACGGAACAGCCGTAAGCTTTTACTATAAAGAACTTTAGAAAATGATAGATCTTAATGAAACAACCGGATATCTATTACTATAAAGGTTTTTAGAAAATAATAGCTCAAAATTCGCTCGAGTTTTTAACTATTATTTTCTAAAGTTCTTAATGTAACAGCCGAAAGCTTTTACTATAAAGAGTTTTAGAAAATAATAGTTCAAAATTCACGAGATTTTTAGGTGCTTGGTTTCTGGAATGTAATAAAGACTACTTCCTTTCCTAAAACTCTCGCAAAATTCAAACGGAAGTACTAAATCACTGCTACTAACGCACGTTGTTATCTCACTTAGCTTTATTTTGCAAATGAACTGACTTCAAATCAAGCTTACAAACCATTGTGTTGTCAGTTCAACGAACAGTAAATTCTTCTGTTATGTTGACTAGTACATTGTTGCAATCTTCTCATAAAAAAAATGTTATTTGCAGTTTGCAGTTGGTCTTAATGCTCTTTTGAAATGCAAAATAAGTACAACTTCATTCTTATAAATCCTACTTGTAGCTTGATGAGCCTTATAGTTATAAGAAGTTATTAAAGTTGGCTTTATTTCGCACACTGTAACTACCGTTACACAGTAGTTTATTATGTGGGTAAGTGTGCCCAAAAAGTAGGGAAGTATTAATTTAATTAACCAAAGAGGTATGCCATCTTCTCCAATAGCATTTGATTTTATTGCTTTACTAATTTGCACAAGACTGTATGCATATCCAAGTAATCACTGCCAATAGCGAAGTCAAATTAACCATGATCTTGGCTCCTTAAATTTCAACTAGTAGGTACACAGACTCCTTGATTCTTAGCGTTAATGCACAGAGCGTTTGATTTTGAAAGTTCGGGCATATGCACACCCACAATCATTTCATTCTGAAGAGCTTTTTAAATCAAGCACACTAGACTTTCATGACGCCATGTGGGTTTTGAGATGCAAAGGGTTGCCATAATGGGTAATGCTCACGGCGGGACACCATAGAACCAGAATAAGAGTTTGAAATACGAAGGAGCAGGCGTTTATGAAAATGTACATAATAAAAATATACATACAGTATGGATGTCTCCGGCGCAAACTTTCATCATAAGACAGATTATAATTAAAACCTTAGTGGTCCCCAATAAATGCACGTATAAATCCGATACACTCATAATGCATCAATTCTGGACTAAATATCGTAAGCTTCCAAACAGGTACCCTGTCTAGGCGCTCACCTACGCGCGGGCATTCACGCCCCTATATGAGTAAGCCCGTATAATCCATGCCAAGAAGGCGCCTACCTACTAATCCACACCCCGCACCATTCTACCACTCTTCCCGCGGGACTGTCGTTAGTTATTACTTCGCAGGGCTGGTAAGTAGTTCATGCAATACTTCTTCTGCTGCTGCTTCTGCTCTTCTTGCTTTCTCGATTATTCGAATTTATCTTTGCACATTCGATACGAGTGTACACATTTTCACCCATTCCTCCTCTGATGTGCTCTATAAGGAACGGTGGACTCCGCAGGTTATTTCTCCGTTCTACGAAGCGACTGCAATGGAATACTGAGTTTCTGTGTCTTCCTCTCGATCTAGACAATCTGGACAGAGAAGTGAGCTATCTTGTCCAAATTTGTGTAAATATTTGCGATAGCCGTCATGGCCCGATAGGAACTGCGTAAGGTGGTAGTTGCAGTCCCCATACACTCGTTTTGTCCAGACCTCGATGGTGGGGATGAGCTTGTAGGTCCATTTGACTTTTGTATTATCCCACCTGGCTTGCCACGTAGCTATTAATGTTGCCTCCTTCTTTTTTTTCTCTTGATAAGATCTGCTTCTTGATGGCTCGATCTTCTCCTTTCGTAAATCTTTACCATCTCATTCGCGAGGATGTCGATAGGGATCATTCCGGCTATGACACAAGCTGCTTCGTCCGATATTGTTCGGGAACCGCTGATTGTTCTTATCGCGCAGAGGCTATATGTTGACGAAAGTTATCTCCGTGCTTCAATCGTCGCTAACGCCGCCGCCCAAACTGGAGCAGCAAATAGTTAGAAGAACTGAGCTTACAACTCTGGATAGTAGAATCCGTTTACCGTATGTAGGTAGTATTCGAGAAAATGCTGCTCTGACCTCTGACCTCACTACTGGGCCTTCTTGCTCAAGTGTTCCACGTGCACTTTCAACTTTAATGTGTTATCGATTATTACTTCTAAATATTTAACTGCATCCTTGGATCTTATAGTCTGACTGCCGACTCGAATATTCGCATATTCAACAGCTTTTCAAATTGTTATAAGAACAGCCTCAGTTTCGTGGTCTGTGAATTCTAAACCGGCGGACCCTAGCCAGTCTATAATTGTTGCTAATTCTATTTGGTAGATGTGTTTAGCCACGGTAACTACGATGTCGTCAGCAAACCCAATTATCATAACACCTTGTGGCAATGTTAGTCACAGGACTGCTCGTACATGAGATTCCATAGGAAAGGGCCTAGTACCGATCCTTGCGGGACTCCTACAGTGACTTTGTAGTACTTCACTCCCTCGTCGGTTTGATACCTCAGCTTCCTGTTGGTGAAGTAGTTTGTAACTTTCCTCAACAGGTACTATGAAGTATCCATCCGTCCATCCGTCTATCCATCCGGCTAACGACCTACTTATAAACGACCAATTCGCCGAATTAAAGGCGTTTTTGATGCCCAGAGTGACTACTGCACAGTATTTCTTTGTGCCCTCGCGCCTTCTTTCTCCTTGGATCGCTTCAGCTTCAGTCGACATGACTACCGCTTTTATGGCATCAACGGTAGAACGCGATTTTCTGAATCCGAACTGCTTGTTTGGCAATGTTCCTTTCGCCGCTGCAAGTTCTATGCGCATTCTTCTACATACGCCGTCATAATGTATAAATGCGCCTTTCAAACTCATACACAGCGATTGGGAGACCTATTCTAAGGGAATGGCTCGATAGTCTGATAGAAGGTACACGTAAACCAATACCTGCTTTTGAACCTCAAAAAGATTCAGCAGACAGACTGTATCGGGAATGGGGAACATGGTAAGTCTCATTCTGCTGGATCTATACTATAGTAATATGGCGGCGAAACTACATTTAGGCTGAAGGAAGCATGATTGTTATCATCTTATCTCTGTCTTATCCCGATGTGATGCTACAAAATTACGTACAGAAACTAATTACAATATATATGTAGGTATGACTCCGACTAGATATTCACTATCACAAGTCCTGACAGAAAGGAAGTTGTCCTTCTACGCTGGTGAAGGAAGACGGATGTCGGTGCAAAAGTCAACCGTTCCTCTAGAATCAACAGCGTGTGGAGCAACTTTTAAGCTGAACTCGCAACCATTATCCAATGAGCGCGTAAGTGCACGTGAATACGAGGGTATGTGAGGGCTATGGGCGCGCGTACGTACAATATACCTGAAAAGCGATATTTTTCCAAGACTCCGCTTGTAAAGAATTACTTCAATCTTGAAACCTTAATGTTTGGGACGCGTTTAGCGCCAATATTATCAAAAGTCAAAAGTAATTGCAATCTTTAATTAATTTTAATTTTTAATCTTTTTATACATATGTACATATATACCCTCATACAAACATACTGTACATTTTTTATCAATTCTACCTATACTTTGCTTTGCCCTATTTATAGTCACGTAAATTTAGATGGAAATGTATTGCGCAATGTAATACCGATGAACAGGGAAGTTTCGAAGCCCATTGGACCTGGCCGGACAAAATACGAGAGGAGATAATGAAAGAAGATGAGAACAAAAGTGCCCAGCTTCGGAAAGAACTGCCCCAACTGAAATAGACCAACAACTATTTCTGGGAAAAAAGTGATAGGCTTCTTATTTTGACTGGCTTAATGGGCCTGTTAGGCGATTATTATGAGGGATTGAGAATGAGGAACTGGGGGCTTTGAATCCGAATGTGACCATTATCAGCACACATGTACTCGTATATGAGGATAGTTAAGCCCATGCCTCGCTAGTAAGGTAGCAGAAATCGTCACAAAAGACCAGAATTTCGAAAAGGATTGGAATTTGGCGTGAATAGGAATTGCAATAAGGAGATTCATAAAGAATGAGATCTATCTATGCCTATGGATTAAATTAAAAATGGATCAGTCCCGAACAGGAAGATTAGATACATGCTGGATGGCGGAGCAAGATTAGGTGTCTTCGAGATACAATAAATACAGATGTTGCAAAAAAAACAGCAAAGAAGAAGTGCGCCCAGCTTCAGGTAGAGAGTACGGAGGGCCTGTATCGGGAGCTGGAGAAAATAACTTCCCCGGTTGCTGGTGCAAATCCGGCTATTCAGGAACTGCGACAATACAATATGAACAAGAGCCCAACCATCTTCAAAATAGCTGTCCAATGAAGGAGGAATGCTAAGGAGGTTCGCTCGCCAAAATTCATTACCAATGCTCATGACCAGCTTCTTGAGGATGACGACAAAATTCTGCAGAGGTGACGGCAGTATTTTGAACGACTTTTGCGTGAATAGTTTCCCCAGCTATACTTTCCAAGAACCACCCCTAACTGTTAAGAAATACCCGACATTACAGTCGAAAAAGTTAGTGAGGCGGGCAAATACTCCAAGAAACGAAAAGCGGTTGGGCCAGACGAGATGCCCTCCGAGTTCTGGAAAAAGATGGAAGACATCGGGTTTAGATGACTCAGAATTCTCATCTCCGAATCAATGAAGTGAAAGCTACCTTCTCCCTGTGTACAAAGGGAAGGGTGATACACGAAACTGTGATAACTACCATTCGGTCAAGCTGATGTCACACACCATGAAGATCGTTGAGCGGGTATTCCGAATAGGTAGCCGACTGCGAAAAAAATGACGGCTATCTAATGACCAGTGAAGATTTGTCGCGAGTAAATCAACCACAGATGCAATCCAAAGTATAATTATCATAATGGAAAAACATCGTGATTCCTTAAAGGATTTGCATATTGTATTGGTTGATTTTGAAAATTCATTCGACAGACAACTACGAGATCTGATATGGGTGGTTCCAGAAATCTATGTACAGATGATCATGGACATGTACGAAGGAGCAAAGACAAGAGTAAAATGCCCCACTAGAGTAACCGAAGTGTTCCCAATCAAAGTCAGGGTACACCAGGGAAGCGTCTTAAGTTCTTTGCTCTTTATTGCAGTTCTTGACTATTTGCTTGAAGATAAAGTGACGGACCCCAAAGTATTGTTCATCAATTATATTTTGCTGACGATGGAGCCATCATAGGTGAGGATCCTACATCCCTGCAACGAGCACTTGATGTGTGGGTGAACGTTTTGGAGGGAAATGGGTATCGCATTAGTTCAAAAAAGGCAGAGTAATTGTACTACCCATTCTCTGATCCACTCAGGCCTATTCCAGACATTTATTTAAATGGAACAGTGCTTCCCAAGTGCGAAAAGTTCAAATATCTGAGATCTATGATCAATAGCAAAGCAACCTGTGATGACGACATCAATCATCGCGTAAGCGTAGGGTGGATGAAGTGGCGAAAAAATTCAGCTCTCTTCTGTGACAGAAAAATGCCACCTAAGTTGAAAGGAAGGCTCTACAACGCAGTTGTGCGTCCAGCGCTGACATACGGTTCACAATGTTGGGCAATGTACAAAAAATATGAGAGTAATGTCGTTTTCCTTTGGTTTCACTCCCGATTTCACTCTTTTTTGATTCCAATGGAACATGCGAAATCGTCCTCTGCTTACTTTTGTGTGTGTTGGTGAATGTCTAATTTTTGTTTACATTTTTCACAGAAAAATAAAGCAAAAAATAGCTTCTTTTTGCCTAATGGAAAACCACATTAGCAATTCTATCATGTTTTTATTAATATATTATCAATTTTTTTAATTATATCTATGTAAAATTTGTTTCTACTAACTTGCCCCAACTGAAAAAATAAAATAAACAAAAGAATGCGTATTGTACCATATGACTTTGACAAGTAGTCCGATGTAAGGGTTTATATGTATGAGTGCATTTTGAAAGCACTCCCAAATGAAATCCGGAAGAAAAAAACACTCCCGGAACAGCACTCCAAACAGCCATTGGAACATGATTGGGAGTGCTTTTTCTGTGCGGAACACAAAAAGAGTACTCCTTTTGGCCCAATGGAAAACGACATAAATTAACGTGGTCTGCCGGTATTTTTTGAGGACAAATAAGCGAACAGATCACTAGAAATACAGTGAAGTGGGAGGGTTATGATCCCTTGATTTTAGATTATAACCTCGCCAAAATAGGAAGAAGAAGAAGTGATCGAAGGAAATGAAAAGGCGAATGCATTAACAATGCTGGGGTCAGACGAATGGTGGGGGACTTAATACAGAAACAGACAAAAGGCAATAAAAATCTCAGAATGCTCTACTAAAGGTAATGTACTTAGCAGGGTGGGGACCGTTTAGTAGTGATATTCAAAGAACATGGTAGCCTTAAGATCGGGGAAAAATGAAGTATCGCGATTGCGTTGAAAATGTTCCTGAATTGCAGGATTTATTTATTTTTTTCCGCGGATTTATTTCCTCTATTTTAAAGGTACCTAATTTTTGTTCGGGGGAAAAATTCCGAGGGAAAATTCATTCACGATAACCCTGATTGACCTATCACTGGCTGAAAACCCAGAGGATCATCCAAATAACATTCTATCAAATGCTGTAGGGGTACTCATGCTGTGGATCTGATGTGAAGAAGTTGGTCTGATTCAATGTCCCTCGAAATATTATGTGTATACAAATATATGTATACATATGCATATATGTATACACAATATGAGGAATTTCCTCCTCTGAAATAGCTTTTCCTTCGATATACTAGCGATGAGGTATAATTAACAAAAAATTCCCTGTTGGGGCCATTCGTTGATGGCGAAATACAGGTAAGGAAAATCAAAATCATAGATCTCAACAGTTTTATTTAATTTAGTTCAAATTTACATTAGTGCTTACAAAATACATAACTACGAACTAGATTTTAATACAATCTTCAATACATATCATTTCAAATAGTATGTGCATATTTCAATACGACAATCTAACACGAACAAATGTTAAAGTCAAATGAAGGGCGGGGCATTAATTCACATAAGCTTGACATGAAATTATCAAAAAAGAAATAAGAAAACAAAACGATACTCTCACCACTCCTCCGCTGCGAGTACTTTCGCGATAAAAACTAACAAATAACATATTTAAGACATATTTTCATAAAAAACAAACATAAGATAAATAATACAACTAACTGTGGGTGCATATCAAGTGTCAGCTACAGTTCTTTGGATTTCTTTTTTGTAAAGATCGGCCTAGTCGATTGCTTAAGAATATGGTGTTCTTGGGTTGACGTTTATCATTTCTGTGGTGCTGAAAAGAAAACAATAAAAAGAAAACAATGTAAGTAAATGGAATTCAAAAGTCAAGCTCAGGCGACAATCATTGTGGTTACGATAACCACTGTAGCATGTGCCTGGGTATCGGAAGTGAGAACTAACCTTTTGCTACACTTGATGTGGATAAACAGAAGTACGATTCCCGCAATCAAACAAATGGAACCAACAACAATATATGCAATGCCCAGGAAAGGGTTTTTCCCACCCATCAGGGATGTTGTCGATAAAATCATTTTCTTAGTACCACTGAATGCCATGACGGGATATTCTGAAAAAAAAACCCAAAAATATAACATTTGATTGCTTTGAAATTTTCTTTGTTTTGCGGAATATTTACGATAAGTGACTTTTAGTGTGTAGTTGCCTTTTCTGAGACCATCGGTGAAATATGGTTTGGTATGATCGACCCGACGGTATAATTTTCGGAAACTGGGTAGAGCCGCAGTCCGCATCCAGACGATGAAATCTTCATTCTGGAAAAAAAAATGAAGTGAACTTCAGTTTCTGATGAATAAGAAATTCAATAATGATCCCGCTATATTTATTAATTTTTTCCAGACTTTCTTTATCCGTTCTTTTCGAGAGTGTCCCTTTTCCATGGATTCCCACATAAGCATATCAGAGCACCCACATAATAAGTGAAAATATCCAAAAAACCAATATTAATTTGAAACAAACTACAGTTTTCACTTCAAGGATACACGGATACACAGAGCGACGCAATTGAAAACAATTATTGAATTGTTACATTGGATTTGTACTACTTATTCAACGATAAAATTTGTGAATAAGAAGTCTTTATTGCTTTCGTATCGTTGAAGATGTAACACCCCATAACGCTCTTTATTTGAGGGAGTCTCAAAGAAGCTAAGCAGGTACCTAAGGCGTTTGCCTTTTCCGTTAACAATTGTATGGAACAACTTTTTGATACCTCTATCAGCTTCAAAATTAGTTAGGGCATTCCAACCGGAATCGGGTGAGACGGCTATATGCCTTTAACTTAACTAGGTCTGCTAATGAGCCTGTCCAATGAACCCGTTCATATAGGTGCAGCGGCTTCATGAGACACTTATTGTGATTCTAGAATACATAAATTTTATAATTCTAAGTGATGTTAGAATGAGGGTATGGTGAATGAATGGAGTGCAGCAATAGACGAATCCACTGCTTAGTGTCTGTTAATTATATGAATAATAATAATGAACATTATCTTATTACCTACAGATGTGTTCCAGTAATAACTCGATTCTATGGAAGTGCCTTTTTAGGAGACCCGTGATCATTGACAGCATGAATTCGCAAGCGTTTACTTACTTACTTAGATGGCGTCCGTGGTGGACCTGGGCCTCAACCAACAAACCTCTCCAGCCAGCGCGGCAGCGTCAACAGCTGGCTCCAGTTGCGCACGCCAAGTTGATTGAGGTCCACATCCAAGTGTTTGCACCACCTACCGCGAAGGCGTCTTCACTGCGCCGTCCATTCGGGGTGGATTCGAAGATTTTCCGGGTTGGAACGTTGGGCTCCATCCGCTCTACTCGACCCAGCCATCTTAGTTGCTGTGTGTGAACTCTTCTGGATAAGTCGATGTAATTGTATAGGCCGTATAGTTCGGCATTGTACCTTGTCCTCCACTCGTCGTCTATGCTGACGTGACCAAAGATCCCTCGAAGAACTTTTCTCTCAAAGTAACCAAGGGTATCCGCATCCGAGGAAGAGGATGATTAGATTCTTATACAGAGTTGCTTTAGTAGTTCGAGATAGGGCTTTGTTACTCAATTGGCTTCTTAGCCTATAAAAACAGCGATTGGCAAGAGTAATTCTTCGATTGATGTTAATAGAGTTTAAAACCAATAAATGAGCTTGTTGCAACCTACCCTACCAGCTGTACCTCCTTGATCAAAAAGTTCCCGGAATAAAAACCGTGTGGCGCTCCCATCGTTCCGATTTGAGTTCTGTTTCTGTTCTTTGTTAAGTTGGTACATCTGTTGTTGATATTCCCTCTAAATCTTAGCGTCATAGCTTGACATCTGCAAAAGTTACGTAGCCAAGAGTACATCTACCTCTGTGTGTGTTGGCGATTTTTTACCAGACCAGAATTGTGGGCAAAAAACTCGTGGATTTTGCACCATGATAACGCACCGTCGCACAGTGCCATCATTATTCGTAATTTTTTGACGAGAAATGCAACAAATACCATCCAACAGCCACCGAATTCACCTGATTTGGCTCCCTGTGACTTTCTCTTTCTGTTCAATCGAGTTAAAAAACCATTACGGGGAACGCGTTTCAGCAGCCGAGAGGAAGTAATGGAAAAATCGCAGGAAGCACTGATGGACATACCGAAAACCGAATATAAAAAATGTTTCGAAGATTGGATCAAGCGCTGGCATAAGTGTGTTGCAGTCGATGGGGATTACTTTGAAGGGAGCAATATAGATTTAGATGAATAAACTTGTATTTTTAATTTTCTGAATAAATTCCGGGAACTTTTTGATCAAGGTGGTATATTGTTATCCTGTATACTTTATAAACTGTGATTCGCCGCAAAATGACCAGGTAGCACCATGTCGATATCAAAGACAAAAGACAAAAACATGATCGCCTGCATGTGTTTATGTACCATCAACTGCAAGGTAAACGGCTGAACGAGTTCACTTCAAACTTTAAATCTGAGTTCGATGCTGGGCTTAATCTTAGCCTCTCTTTCCTTCTTTCAAATCATTGTAACTTGTCCCATGCGCAAATAATGGCATTTAAAGAAGTTTTACGTTGGCTAAAGAAAAACGTGATATCCGCTTCTTTTCCGACAACCACACAACAATCAAGTTCTCAAAATCATCTTTTCTAAACTAAATAGTAGCTTTAGATTGGCAAACATCTCTCATAGACATGGCAGAACAGTTTAATATTATTGGGTGCCAGGACGTACGGACATTCCAGGGAACTGTAGGACTGATGAACTCGCCAGATATGGAGCAACAATAACCATCCTGCCAGAAATAGGTGCCCTAGGTATACCGATCACTACATGTAAACTTAAACTAAAGCTGATGCTATCGAAAGAACAAATACTAGGTGCACAAGTGGTCCATGTAACATGTCTAGCGACAAAACAGATTTGGCCAAAGTTGGATCTGAAGCGCTCTAAGAATTTTATATCTCAACCGATTGCATATTACAATATGCAATGGGCTACTATAGGTATCATCACTGGACACACTCTAATAGACAAACGTGAAACAAGGCTTGGCGCATACTCAAACAAATTATCCTACACCTTCTCTATAATTGCCCAGCTCTCTCCTATAAAAAAAAATAATTCAATTCGCTCCCAAAATGGTGCAATTTCCTTTCAGACATATGTTCATACATAACAAGGGAAGTTCGAATAAAATGGAGAGTAGTTTCACCTTCCCATTTGAGCTTACAACTTTTACAGAAATGTTTAAAAATACGCAACACGTATTGATACGCAGGGCTGTCGGACAATCTGCCATAAGGACGTCTGCTGCTGGTCCAGCTACAGATGTGCTACCGTTTTAGAAAAATCAACTCATTAAAACCTATTAGGGTAGATATCATCTAATTGACTTTACTGATTATATACTGCATGAGGAGGTTCTTGCAATAGAGAGGTTTACTTAAATTTTGCTATTTCGATGCTTTTTTGGCGATTCCGTTAAACTTGGAAAGTCTCTGTAGCCTCGCATAGAAATACTATTATTTGAGATATTTTTAATGGACAAACAAAATGGAATGAATTCACATTACAGAGAGAAAAGAAATCAAAAAGTCACATTATAGCGTACACATTATCAGAGCTTCACATTAGCGTGCCTATGATATCACCACTACTGAATTTGTACAAAGAATGGCTAATTGATTATGAATTCATGCTTAATACATACTCACTCATAAACTGAAACTCGTTTCGAATTCAAAGTTATTCGAATTCATACAATCATCATTTCTGTCAGACAATTTTACAGCCGTAATTCTCAAAAATATTCTGGCGATACACAGTTTGAAAACATACCTAGATTTATACCGTCAAATCATGGATAATAGTATATAAGCCACTCCATTCGAATGAATTCGAATAAATTTCCATTCGAATGGCGGTGCGCAATAAAGCCCATTATTTTAACAAGACTTGGAACGGTTGCAATATAATTGGATTTAACCCTAATATTTTCCCACATACAATACGACCATCAAACAGACATCGACGCAGACGATACGATTGATCATACTCAGCCACAAAATATCAAATATAAGTCGATTTTCTGACCGTCGGAAAGACGTAGAACAGACTATACAGCAACCCTACACACTATCAGATCGGTAGAATGGGCATCAAACCCGGACAAATCATATCGTGTATGGGTTTAATACTTTCCGGATACCTCATGCGCTGACGATCGAACTAAATGACTGTAGAGTGAAATGGACACGGAGAATATTACTTTTTGCAGCATAAATAATCTGCTGCATACCAAGGAAACCGTACTCAAGCTTTCATCACCATAATGATGAATGCTCTTGTTCGAAAGGTAAGTGAAAGCTGTTGCCTGAAACCACACTGTCGGTTATTTACAAGATGGTGTCTTTAGAGATAACTTATTAGGTGATGATTGACAATATTCTCTATGACCTTGGAAAGCACAGACGTTAAAGTTGTAGGTAGGTAGTTAGATAGAGGTTCGATCGCCCTTTTTGTGTGCAAGTTTCCACCTGCGTATCTTGAAAAACGACTAAGGTGTGAGATTGCTTTCTGGGTAAAGACTTATTACTATTTAGATCTTTAAGGACTCGGGCTAATGAACGATTTCAGAAAAATATTTGTTCTAAGGAATATTGAACCGGGCAGTATAGGTGAAGAAACAGAGCCAACAATAACAACAAAAAGGCAGTGGTATTCTTTTCGTTGTACACAAGAGCAGGGATATTGGATGACGTAGGGCCTTTAACTGTTTTAACGAATAGCCAAAAAAATTGACTGCCTTTTGCAGTTGCAGTCATATGAAACGTTGTATTCCCTTAGCCGCTGGAAATGCTTTACTCTACCGATATACCGCATTTACTAATTCAGTGGGGAAATGCTCGCATGCCGTCCATATTTACCTGGAATCCATTGTTATCTGAATTACTGGGATCCAATTGCCAAAGATTCTTCTGCCAGGCGATGGGTTTTGCGAAATCTTTCAAAGCGGTTTCAAGATTTCCTTCCGGATTTCTGAATTTAATCTGCTTGTCTGATGGCCAAGCGATACCAGTATTCAACAGTGTCACCTGCTCCAAACCAAAGGACAGCTCCAAAGTATCTGCAAAGAACATACGATTACAATTTCTCTTCATGCGCAAGAAATTCTCACCATTGAACAAGGAATTAGCAATAGCACCGCATGGAGCAATCGGCTTGTTATCCGCATAGTTAAATGGTGCGCAATCAGTGGACGGTGTCAGCGAAAGACGACCCAACAGCTGGTCGTCGTCGCGTGATTTCACATACCTTCGATGGTTCTGATAGTAGTTACTCAGTCCGTAGTACATATAAACATTCCCCTGTTGACTCAAAAACAGATAAGATTAGATTTGAGACAAACAAACCTCGAACAGCTTACCAAGAAGTCTTTCGTTAGCGTAAAGTTGATTCTACATTCGCAAGCCGAGCTGCTATGCGAAGTCAGATAGTCTGCACAAGTGAGATTCACCTCACCGTACTTTATGCAGTTCGTGTAGTCGATGATATGCTCACGAACGGCGTCCGAGAAGTACATAAGGGCAATGCCCACAGGAATGAATGCGATCCCTATGATGAAGAACGTTGGCAGCACAGTGCCAGCAGTAAGAACTGGCTGCCAGGCGGGCAGGCGCTGCTGCTTGAACGCAGAATCTAATTGGACGCAGAAATTGTATTCAGTTGTGTGCAATCCATACAAGGTAACTAATCAATAACTCCGATATCAGCTAATGACTCACCTGAGGGTCGCTTGGATTTTACATTTAGCTCTGGGTTCTCTGCTTGCAAGGCCATCGTGATCGGTCCGAGTCACTTAATCCAAACACGGTCCTGCAGTGGATAGACGAAAGTTTAAGCGATTACCCTACTTAGCCGCAGAATCGTTGAATCTTCTCAAAGCAATAAAATTAATTCACACAGGTGACCACGAACCTGGCTTCTGACAGTTCACGAATTATCGCTATATTTCTCTCACTCGTACAGAGCCGATTGGACGCGTTCAGAGGTTTGATAAACTGACCTACATAACATGGTCGCTACATTTGCCTTTTTACTTGCGCTGTGTCGGATTTACAAGAAGCAGTTCTATTACAACTGTTATATGTGCAACTCGAATTTGTAGGACAGTGATTGATTAGATAGTGGCTTCTCACTTTGTAATGAGAACTCATGTCATGTTTACTCGTGTAATACTTGTAGTCCAGGGTAGACAGACACGCGCGGGTGGAAAATTGCTGCTTCTTATTTATATTACGTCTTGCTCTCTTCCGTATTTTTCATTGTTTTGCTATTCTTATTCTGGTTGCAATCGATAGAGGTGGATGGAATGATATTTATGAATGACATGATTTAGGAATTATCTTTGTACATATTATGAATTATGAGTGATATATGATATTATGAATGAAATCGTTCAGTAAAAATCAGATAAATAGTGGCAAAGGTAATACATGATATCTTATGTCGTTTTCCATTGGTTTCAC
The DNA here is from genome assembly GCA_945910035.1 of Brachypalpus laphriformis. Classification (NCBI taxonomy): domain Eukaryota; kingdom Metazoa; phylum Arthropoda; class Insecta; order Diptera; family Syrphidae; genus Brachypalpus; species Brachypalpus laphriformis. The sequence goes on along the minus strand of OX246753.1, from coordinate 108,364,622 downwards.
TCCCGATTTCACTCCTTTTTGATTCCAATGAAACAATTGAAATCGTCTTCTGCTTACTTCTGCGTGTGTTGGTGAATGTCTTTGTACATATTATGAATTATGAGTGATATGTGATATTATGAATGAAACCGTTCAGTAAAAATCAGATAAATTGTGGCAAAGGAAATACATGATATCTTATGTCGTTTTCCATTGGTTTCACTCCCGATTTCACCCCTTTTTGATTTCAATGGAACATGTGAAATCGTCTTCTGTTTACTTCTGCGTGTATTGATGAATGTCTGATTTTTTGTTTACATTTTTCACAAAAAAAACAAAGCAAAACGTGGCTTCTTTTTGCCCAATGGAAAACAACATTTGCAATTCCATCATGTTTTTTTTTCAATATATTATCAATTTGTTAATTATATCTATGTAAAATTTGTCTCTAATAACTTGCCCCAACCGAGAAAATAAAATAAACAAAAGAATGCATCTTGTACCATATGACTTTGATAAGTAGTCCGATGTAAGGGTTTATATGTGTTAGTGCATTTTAGAGCACTCCCAAATGAAATCCGGAACAGAAAAACACTCCCGGAACAGCACTCCAAACAGCCAATGGAACATGATTGCGGGTGCTTTTTCTGTGTGGAACACAAAAAGAGTACTCCTTTGGCCCAATGGAAAACGACATTAATATCAAACTAGTAGCAGGGAAATTACATTTTTGTAACGTAGCGTTTTTGTAACGTACCAGGGAAATTACGTTTTTGTAAATGAATGAGTTTTTAGAAGGTTGTTCAAAGAAAAACATAAAACGCCGAAAAGTCGGCATCTACGTGTAAAATAGAAAATAAAATAAATTTTTAGCGAATATTTTCATTCATATTGAAATAAATATGAGCACTTCTAGCACAGATATTACATACTACATATCTGCATGAATACATTCATTTGCCTTCTCTTAACGTGTACAGTACTTTAGTGTACTCTAATCATTGCAACCATTGCATACTAGTGTACACTGAAAATGAATACCACTCCCTAGTAACAATTAAATTAAATGAGACATGTTCAAGTCTAACTGTTATACACACTGAATACATCGAGTACACAGAATGCGCTGACTTAAACGAGTGCAGTGGATAGTTTCTCCTAGCTTTAATCCAGTGTAGATAAAAACATATTGCTAACAATCACCTGTTAAATAGATTTGATAAAACAAAAATGAATGAAGAAAGTCAATTTGTAACATTTAGAGAAGGATAACTTACGCGTATTCATTAACAACCTGCTGCAACATTACCAGAGACTCGAATCGCAATAATTGACTACTACATCATTCATTAGTAAATGAATGTACTCAGTGTACTCAGTGCACTGCACTTTTGAGTGCCCATTCTTCATAAGTGCTCTACACTATAAATGTTTTGTTAGGAATGGGTGAACTGCTCATTTGATATTCAAACATCAGATGAACTATTCGTTTCACTTTTCGAGTATAATAGTGGAAGTGGAACTGAATGTCTTGAAGCTGCTTTCAAAGCATTCATTGCAGATGTGTATTACATGCATAAACACATAACCCGGCCCTCTTTTACCCTACGTTGTCGAGGTGCTGTCTATGGTTTCTGTCTTACTCTCCTTCAGAAATTTTCTGTCTCTAGCTGATTTCTTTACCGAGTTCCAGCTTTCTCCGGCATCTTTTAAATTTTCTCCACCGCGCTATTCCACGGTTATCTTTTTTGATCTTCCCATCTTTTCTTAACTTGACTGTTATTTTCCATCCTCACTAGGTGTCTAAACCATCTAAACTTGTTATCTTCAATAGCTTTCTTTACTGATTTAACATTCAGCTCTTTTCGGATGTCGTCATTATTTTTCCTTTCTCCTTACTTGTAGCACTTTTCGAAAGTAATTCATTTCCATGGGCTGGATTTGTTTTTCTTGCCTTTCACTAAGGATCCAATTTTTTCCTCTTTGCAGTAGTACTGGTAATTTTATATGTACATATATACATATATATTTGGGGCAACAGCTAGGCACTTAATGCTAGGCCAACCACTCGTGTTGTGTGCGTTATATTTTTTCGCACGAATAGAGGGACCTACAATTTTGTGCCGTATCCGAAAGGCAATTTTGTTTTTGAGAAGTTTTCTCGTGACAACAATACTCTCAAGAGTTTGTCAGGTGTTCGCTGAGTTTTCTGCAACATAGCATACATCCTATTAGAAGCTCGGATTCTTGCCTTTAATTTCTTTTGCGAGTTGCCCTTGCTGTTAATGACGCTTTCCACACACCTACTTTACTTACTCAAATATTTCTTCATTCAGACTCATTCTTATTAGACCCGTTCCATTTTTTACTACCATCAACTTTGCTTTTCAACATTGAGCTGTAGGTTTTATGATGCAAGGCTATCTTTCCACACGTTCAGGTTTTTTATGACTTTTTTTTTAGAGAGACATCGGCAAATGCGCAAGTAATAAATAAATAGCTTTGCAAGTGCCTATATTGAACTTTAAAAAAACTTTTCATCTTTTCTTGGTACTGTCTGATTGCGTCATCCATGGCGCAGATGAACAAAGGGATTAGGATTAGGATACTCCCTTGTCGGACTCCTTCCGATTTTTTAAATTTGTCTAACATTCTGCTGCTGGTTCTAACTAGATTATATGTCTCCACATATATACTTTTTACAACATTTATAAGTCCGCGCGGATATTAATAAAATTATAGATATTTTAACCATTTGGCTGCTAAATCCTCCAAGTGTTTCATAACCAGGTCAGAGCGCTCTGACTAAATTTGGTATAGAGCATACTCAACGTGCGTGAGCTCAACGTTCCGCAGCGGATCAGATTCATAAAGCAAAAAGCTCAAAAAAAAAATTCTAATATTAATATAATTAACATGAAGTGCCCAGCTTCGCTCCTGATCAAACATAACTAGCGCTGATGTTACGTAGCGGCAAAAAATGAATTAATTGCATGCCGCCTCCCCCTCTTTTTACCACTTATATACGAAACACAGCGTCACATCTTCGAAATGCATGAATACAATTTGTATTGAATTATTTTTCTTTATATTTCAAATTTCTGTGCGGTGGTACACCCTGTATTTCGAAAGCTGCAAAATCAGCTACTTCTTCGTGATATTATGCCGGAAACACATGTGCAGAATTTATGCATGCAGCGCTGCGTACAGTTCTGCAAGTGAGGCACATGTGCAGACATTGCATCGCATTAGCTATTGTCATTGGCTGATTACAGTCGAAGGGGTTCTGTTTTTGTTTTCTTCTTGTGCCTGTTTCACTTGGTGTACATTTCTATCCCATTCCGTTTTTTGCGATTTGACACCACTGACCCATGCAGCGAAGAGAACTAGAGACATCATGCAGATCTGTGCTGCATGTAGCAAATGCATGTGCCTTTCTTCATTTAACTAAGTTCACTGCATGCAGAACACTGCACATGTGTTTCCGGCTTATAGGAATTTGAATGAAGCTCATGAAAAAAATAAAAGCGATATTTAATTTTTAATTACGAAGATTAAAGAAATTGATATCATTTCTCATTTGGATAGCTTTCTATCTTTACATGTTCAGAATGTCAAGAGATATGAAATAAGCGACTTTGTCTGTCATAAGCTAAGCTCATCGCAAAATTTGAATCGACAAAGTGAATTTAGGAAAAAGTCCGTTTAGTTCTTTTTTTTACAAATTGAAGAAAAACCGTTGAATGTTTTTGTTTTTTTTTTATTCCCGCTTAACAACTAATGAACTCTATTGAATTATAACGGCACCATTTTACTATGTATCACATGGTTGTAATTAATTAATTAATCTCTTTATTTACGTTATGTTTCCCTACTTACATATAAATTTAACAAAATAGACAATTGGATTTTTATATTGTGCATTCACTTTAATTACATTCCTTTTTTTAGGCACATGTATATTAACGAATGTGTACTATGTAACAGTTCCGGTTGCTCAACACACGTGTATGATCGAGGCCAATAATGTGAGAAATACTTTTATATCGTAGTTTAAAACTTGATTGGTAATTTTAATTTAAGATAATTGAATGTAAACGCGGCTAATTAAAAAATATTGCAGTAAAAGGATACGAAACATTTGATAATGTATATATGACGATGTTATAAAAAACAGATTTATAAGAAATAGTCTCAGAACATCTTGGCGTAAGATTTGCGCGGGTATTTTACCAGATTCAAATGATCCAGTTTCATAATATTTTTTTAGTATTTTCTCCTTCTCGTAATAACGTTCATAAAGCCATGTTGTAAGCGATTCTTCTTCACTGGGTACCTGAAAATATAATAGTTAAGAGTTAATGAAAAATTATGATTTACACACACCATATTTGTACACAGTTAAATAATATGTAAAGCAACCCAGACAAAATACTAACTTTACGACTTTCCAAGAAAGTCCTCAAATCAAAAAGAAATCGGTGCAATTCTTCAGAAATTTTAAGAAATATGACTAATAAGTTTCTAACGGAACCCAGTATGTGCAAACAAACTAGCACTTGACAATTTTTTTTAATCATCATGCATCTCGAAAGGAACCATTTCTATCACTGCCAGTGCAGATAAAAGGTCAAAATACCAGCTCTAAGAGAATTCGGGCATAAAAACTCCTGCATGCAAGAATTTCTGAAATGTACGAGTAGTTCAAGAAACACGACTTTTCTTTCCCTCACATTTCCCTTTTTCTCTCAAAATTGTATACCAATTTATTTAAACGAGTGAACATGTGAGGAAGAATAAGCTTTTTATTCGCTGCTTGTTCTTTTTTAAGCGTGTATCTTCGAGTCGAGGCAAAAATGGAAGAACAAAATAAAAATCGTCACTCGATTCTGTGTTTTAGGGGAATAGATGTCAACGAGTGTGCATTCTGTTAAAAAGATGAGCCCCAAGCAATCCCTGGGGCCTTATTTTGTACTGCTTTCGGATTCGGATTGCCATTCGAAAATGTAATCCGATTCTAAAATGAATTAGTATTTTGTATGGTTCTCGGATGTTGAGTGCAAGCCTTTCCCTATGAACAGAGCCTTCATGGAAATGGAAACGAGGGATGACTAGCCACAACACCCAAAGAAAATGCCGATCTTATCAATTCAACACTAGATCCCGCGGAAGTGGAAAGCAAACTTTGTTCATTTCAATGCGAATAAAACCCAATCTACTAAATTTCCAGAGAGAACACGTACACTACATTACAACTGCAAATAGATAATCAAGCAATCAAACCCAAAGAGAACATCAATCTCTTTGGTGTCACAATCAACTCTGGGGTAACATGGAACGACCACATACCAAAATCGCCAAATCAGAGTCCACACGAAGTTAAGCTGCTTCCTGAGAGCAAAAAGTTAATTCACATCTTCGCAGTTCGTTCTCTTCTAAAAAGCATGTGTAAGACCAGAGCTTGAATATTGCTCTCACGTTTGGAGCCCGGCCCAAAAATATGATTTAAATCTAATCGATAGCATCCAGGAACAAGCGGTTTCATTAATAGAAGACACGGCACTAACAGACAATCTTTAATCGTTGTCCCATCTAAAACAAGTGGCTGACTTATGAATGTATTACAGATACGGGAGATGTTTCGGCGAATTTAATGGAATAATCCCTAGAAATACGACATCCTACCAGACCGGCCAAAACCTCGCGCATCTCTTAACCAAATTTCCTTTTGATTCAGAACAAGCACACTATGAAACTCACTGACTGAAATAATATTCCCTGAAGCCTATAATCTACAGCTATTCAAAAACAAAATAGTCATCTGCAGACATCTCGGGGCGCTGTCGCAGAGCAACATGCTCACCTCTCCAATACCCATAATGCCATACTTTACCATCAAACTCCAAAACACACAGGGGGGAACATCAAAATATACTTATTATTATTTATCATTTCCATTTATAGCAATACGACATACCTCCGATATTTTATACAATCTATAATGCATATAGGTGCTACACGGATCCTTCATGCCATGCAAAATATTGGGCAAATCTAATGGAACTCCCTCTGGATATGCAATTGTTATGTCTAAAATATATTCAAGAAAATTTTGTGCTCCTGAAAATAAAACGAAAAATATTGTTATAACGGCCACACAGAATATTTATGCAATATTAACCTTTTTCATTGTTATCCGAATGCAATACATCCAAAATTGCTTTCATCGCTCCAATTCTAGGTAAAGTCACATATTCTAAGTGAGGAAGGTCATTTTGTGTGGCAAATCTTTGACTGATATGTTTGCGCTTCCTCAGAAATCCTCCCTCAGGAAATAAAATCATCCACTTTCGATTATTTTTCTTATAGGAATGTTCAAGGTGATGTCTTAAAGCTTGTATCGAAGCTTCCCGGTTTTCTTTACCCTACGAGAATAAGTTCAAACTTAAACAAATCTTTCAAACATCAATTAATATACCTAGTAGTACAATCATTTTATATTTTTGTTTTAGCAACTATTAAAATTACTTACAGATGAAATGAAAAAGTCTTCGTGTATTAGACTGACTAGTCCGAAATTCGTATATTTAAATAATCGATCCATTATCCACATAACATTTGGTAAAATATTTGGCTTAGAATTAAAATTTGCCATTAACAACGGTACGTCTGCCGTACTTTGATGGTTAGCTAATACTAAAGTATGTTTCTTCAAGCAAGGAGTTATATCGTCTCCCACTTCTATAACTAAAAATAATAATAATAAAAATAAATATTTACTATGTTGGAAAATATAAACATTATAATTTTTTTTTTTTTTCAAATCGAATGTTATTTTCTTCTTTTAAATATTATATATTGTGAATCCATATATAGAGGAAAAACGTTCGGACGTATTCCAGTAGTCGCTTTATTCATTGTACCATACTGCCAACTGTCAGAAGCAATTATAGTCTCCTTGTCGTTCGTAACACTATTATAAACGAAATGCACTGAGAAATTTATGGAAATCATTTCAGAAATAGGCAGACAATGGTAACCGGCGAAGAATAAAAAAATAAAAATAAAAAATAAAAAAAATAGTGAATAAGGAAGCAAATTAAGCACAACAAAAGTAAAGGGTATTTTTTAAACCCATAAAAACTTTAAAAATTTGCATTTTGGAGGCCAATTAACAGGTTCATTTCTCTAAATCAACTTATCGCTAAATTGTGATTTCAATCGATAGTTTCAGCCGGCGTATTGCACGTAGCGAAATCCTGTTGACACCTCATCTCATCCGGATCATTGTCATCCAAATTTTCAAAGAAATATTCATTGATCATGGTCTGGTGACGATCTTAGCGTAGAAACCGCACCAAACGGTGAATTTTTCTGGATGTATGCTTTTTCTCCTGGATTGTTCTTAGCCTGGCTACATTATCATGCAAATGAAAGTCGTGTCGCGCGAGGCGGGTAGATTTTGTGAGTCATAAAGGGAGGGGTTGATTGCATAATTTTCTGTGGGGGTATGAGTGTTCTGTTTTCAAAGCGTTTCCCTACATACATTTTCTTCATTTTTGCTGATCGTCGGAGGGTAAACAATGTGCGGAAGTCGAAAAGTAGAGTGCGAGGGCGATTGAAGGAAAAAGCGAATTAAATCTACAGCATAAAATCGATTCGTGATTAAAACCAGGCGTGTTGCACATGCTGGTTATGTTGCTGTTGTTGGGTGGTAGATTCCAAAATACATCGTTATTTTCTAATGACGCCCATCACAAGAAGACAGTAATTCAATTTTAAAAAAGTGACGAGAAGGCAATCTGAACCTTGTTACTTTTCGATTTTTGCTTGTCTAGTTTAGGAGTTGTTTGCTTAATAATAAATCAGTTTTACTAGGGCACCAATTACGTTATAACCGTATATACAGAAATATGTATATACGAGGATGCATTTAAAAGTTCGAAGCAGATCCACGGAGATATGATGGCAACTTTAGAGGAATTTGCCCCATAGAAAACAACTGTTAAAAAGTGGCTAGTCGAATTCAAAGTAGGCGAGCTAGAGGTGAACATACGCTGTGGAGAACCATAAATCTCAACTACAGAGGAAAATATCGAATGTGTGATCTGGGGTCGAATCGCGTCCTCCGTCAACGGATGACTGGCAACTTAATTTGTATTGTATTGTTGGTAGATCTAGCCACAACATACATACAAATTACGTGACGAGTTATCCGTTCACGGAGGACGCGATTCGTCCCCTGATCATGGGAAACCACAAATTGAAGGTAGATAGAGAGAGAGAGCTAATATCGTCGGCATCTCGTATGAACGGAACTAAAATATGCTTTAAAACGAACTTGGGCTATGCAAGGTTCCTGCAAGATGGGCTCCGAAACTGTTTTCCGTTGAACAAAAACGCAATCGACTGACGGTGTCTCGCAAGTGTTTGAAACAGTTTTAAACCGATCCAGATGATGTTTTGGCCAGATTTGTGACGATAGGTGAGACCTGGGTTCACAACTATACTCCTGAGACCAAATAGCAAACAAAAGAGTGGAAAAGATCTGCACCACTAGCCCCGAAGAAAGCTTAAGTTACATTTTTGGCGGATAAGGTAATGGCATCGGTTTTTTGAGACTCATTATTGATTACACCTTGTCAAGGGTCAAACAATTAACTTGATTACTTCTGCGGTCCTTCGTCGACTGCAAGAGGAAAAAGCAAATAGCGTCCAGGTAAGTTGATGAAATAAGTTTTTTTCACGAGGACAATTTTCAGTATGCGCACACACATCACATCAAATCATAGATGAAATCATTAACTGTGGGTTTGAATCACTGCCGCATCCTCCACAGTCGCCTAATCTGGCTTCGGGTGACTTTCATCTGTAGCCCAACCTAAAAAATTACATTTAGGAGCGCAAAGATTTTCAACGAATGAAGAGGTCGTAGCTGCAGTAAACGTAAAATTTGAAGGCATTAAGGAAACATTTTTTAAAACTAGTGTATTGAACTTAAAGGAGATTACGTTGAAAAAGTTATTTGTAAACTTCGGAGTTTCTCATTTCGGTCAACCCGCATACTTTTCAATCTACTCTCTTAGGTATGGATGACTCAACAACAGCTCCCCAATGATCGACTGGTGTTTCTTCATCACCTTATTATGATGATTAATAATAATAATTATAATAAAAGTGTTGTTATTAAGTTAATTGAAAGATTATTTTCAATTTATTGACTGCGTAACATGCACGCTGGTGGTGAACTTTCGTGTTCCTAATGAACTTTTAACTTCGAAGATAAGAAATTTAAAGCCAATAAAATCACAGATATAATAAAAAAAAACTGTTGAAGCCAATCACCTATTTCAAGCAGTGAGGGATTATTTTTTTTTTTTTTTTTAGAGCATACAAAATATTATTTACATATTTGTACATGAAAACTTGCTCAACACCTCTCATCTCTCCCTCCATAAAGATATGGATCAGTCTGGTTTACATAGCGAGCAATATGTACTTAGCTTCATTATTATAGCTGTCGTTATCTACACTGATTACATTACCATATCAGAAAATACGTTTTGACGTGACGTGTGAAACTAGAAAAAATCCAAACTTAATACGCTTGTTCGTCGTTTTTTTAAATGCATAGTAGCATACTTGGTCTTTTTTTTTTCGTATTAAAATATAAATGTGTTAGCAATATGCAACTGCCCGACAGAAGGCAGAGTAAAGATTTTTAGTGTAACAGCTAAGAAAACTAAATGTTTCTTTTTGTTTACCACTAACATGAATACATTTATAAATCTCTAAATAGTCGTCAAAATATGAACTAGCAAATAGTGTAATATTACCTTTAAATATGAATTTACGACGAAATACAACAGTAACATATTGAAGGAAAGCAAGTTGGTGTAAGGGGGACTGTGTCTTGTGCATTTCACCAGTCAGGCTCTTACTACCTCCTTCATATTCCATTCATCATGAAATTTAGTCCATTAGAAAACAACCCTTTACGAGAAGTAGACTATGACTATATCGGTAGCCAAGTACCTTGCTCATGTCAATGGATTAGATAAATCAAACTACAGGAGGAAGTGCCTGAATTATTGGAACACCGAGAGACTACCACAGCAAATACAATCGACTTCGGAGACTTTTATTGACCACGAAAGTTTCAACGTCCATGCTTACATATTCGACCCAGTAATAATGGTTTCTGTAGATATAAAGAAAAGCAATTGGGGTTTTTTTTTAAAGATACATGAACTTACTGCCTTCTCTTGCCTTCGCAATAGAGTTTACATAAACTTTCGCAATTGATCAACCTGACTGTTTATATGTTTCATGAGAAAAAAATAAATACTTGCTGACATCAGGATTTGAAGCATCAACCATTAGCGTGACAATCGATGACGTTAACACTAAACCACCGTCAACATGCTTTAAAAACTATAAAAGCTCGCTTACGCGTTGTAGTAGACCGCCGCTGATGGTCTGTGTCAGTGCGTTTACCTTTAAGTTTATTTGAACTACCCGAATAATCTAATTTTTAAGACACACGTGATTGATAGCATGGTATCCATAGCCGAGTATAGCTGTTATACCAATTACATTTATTACGGATCTCGTCTGTCGTGGACATGATTGAGTTGTTAAGGATTAGCTGATGCATTCATTCCCAACTTTTCAACTGGCTAAGCCAACCGAAACACTCTCAGATATAATGAAATACTTGCATTCAATATGTGAAATATCATTTCTTTCAGATTTCAGCTATGTCGAAGCATGTAAAGATAATTAAGAAAATATCTTTTGACTAAGTTTTTTAATTCATTTGCCAATAATTACGACTTTGCCAAAAAATACCTCGCCAAAGGTGGCGCGCACAAGTTCCTCAACCAACTTAGAATGTGTAAATAAGTAATATTTACGACGGTCTTTACGTGTTATTCATTTCAAAAGTTTAAATGAAAATATTCTCTAGCTTGGTCGTTAAAAATAATAATAATAGGTCGATTGTTGGTATAACAGAGCAAAAAAAAACCGTGGAAACTGGCAGGTGCGGTGCGCCACAGGCAGCCTTATAGGATAACCGGAATGTGTATAGCAGGGCTTAGTCTTATTTAACATAACTTCCAATTCTATAAGCCATATTTGCTTTGAAATATATTATTTAACATATATTTCTAAACACATATCAAACATATAAAACAACATAAAATGTCGGATTATTCCAAAGTAAACAAATATTTATCCAATATTTTTTATATTTAGAGTTGCTACTCTCTTATGTTTTGCAAAACGTGAGCAGTAAACAAATTATTTAAATTTCCTTTCTCATTTTTTTTTTTTTAATTGTGGAATGTTCGACTTTTTATTTGGAATATTCTCAAGAAAAAAAAAACAGAGAATTCCACACATGTAGATATGTATATTATGTAAGTTGATACAAATGAAGATTTTGAAGAAGTCTCTGATTCTACTTACTGTCATATCCTGCTGAATAAGACCACATTGCAACAACTGCTAAAAGCCACGAAAATAAAAATCCTTCGATTTTGGTATAAAATACAGGATACACAATTTTAAATGGCAACAAGCAAGTCATCCATATTACATAAGTCGGAATGCAATAAATATTATTGATTATTATAATTGCTGTTCGTATTAAGGCAACAGGATATTTAAGGAATCTGAAAGATAGAAATAATTTGTTGTTTTATAACATTTTATTGATGTTTAAAGCAATATGAACGATATAAAACCCAAATAAGTATGTATATATCCGAGCATGGTGAAGTTTTTGCATTTTATGTGTATGAATAGAAAAATTCCACAATTACGACTATTCGAGGAGTTATCGCAGAACAATGTGTTTAGCTGCAAAGAGAAATGCACCACTTTAGTATGCATTAATGATGAGCTGCTTGTTTGTTAACACTGAATAAAACGTCGTCGTCGAATAGTCGATGTTGGATCAATGAAATTCAGTGTCGTAGCCAATTTAAAAAAAAAAGTGATGAAAATATTAATCTTTCGAATTCAATGGAATGAAGGTTTTTCTTGCAAAATGATTCAAATTAAATCTGATATATTTATAATTATGTTACTTAATTCGGTAGTAAGGAAGTAACTATGCAATTAAGCATAAAGATGTATTATTTCTGTTGCAATAAAGATATATTGATTTTAATCTTCCAAATTGAAGAACAATTGCATTATATCCTTACTTCAAAGCGCACTGTAACTGATGAATACATTTATAAGTTCAAACTAGATGTTCAGAAAAAAAAAAGCTACAGGCGACTTGTTTTTAAATATACAGTATAATTCAAGAAAAAAATGTATAATAGCACATTGTATCCTTATATAAAAAAAAATTAAAACTCATTTTTGAAAAAAAAAAGTTTGGGGAAAGGGAGTTTCAAATAATTTTTCCAAGTGAGAAATTTAAACCAATTGTTACCTTATGACTGTTTCCAAGTGGTTTTAAATATTCCAGACTAAATATATTTTTTTTTTTTGAGGACGAACCACGTGTACCTCGACCCAAATTTTCGACTGACTACAAAAATATGGCTATCATGAAGGCAAAAATTGACGAAGATCCAAGAACGACCCAGGAAGTGATATGTAATAAACTGGGTTTGAATGTCATGACTGTGTCACGGAAATTAAGACATCACCTGAACTACTTGAAGAAATCTGCTCGATTGTTTTCATGGACTTACTTTAAAGGACGCGTTCGTTTGCTCAATAGTTTTTCTAGCTTAATAATCGTAACCGGTGATGAATCATATTCCTATAAGTTTAAGCCGGAAACCAATCAACAATCCATGGTATGGAACCCAGAAGGTGCAAGTCCCCGTGTTTAAGCCAAGACAACAAAAAATTGCCAGTAAATGCAGTAGGTATCATTTTGATACCACAAATTCACGTGACCTGATTGTTGAAAATATGTTGTTGAGGAGTATTTGAATTCATCCTATTGAATTTAAGGAAAATATTAGTTTTCTAATGTTATTTCCTGAGACCTCGTCAAGTAAATTGAAGAATGGTTTGCCCCAGTGCATGTTATCTGGCTCTAGCTAGTGTCGTACAGGCGCATAAAATGTAAGTCAGAATTTCTTTTTCAGTTGCGACGTTGCAACTGCGGCAATGTGTATTATGGGGAATGCATAGTTTGAGGCCATTGTCCCGTGCTACTCGCTGTTATTCTGGAGATATCTGCACGTGATCTATTTAGGAGATCATTTGTTTTTGCCTTGTTGTAATTTGACCCTACCTTCTTGATGTGACACACTTTGTTAGCCTAGTCCATCTGAGATTAGCTTTTAGAAAGAAATTGAAGAAGATTTTTGCCTTGACTGCTCCAATCGGAATGCATACTACTTCTGCAAGTGAACAGTGGAGAGCCTTGACATTACTTCACCTGGTCGAATATAGTTGCTGGTGTTCCATTGAAAACTGGACAGACTGTAACTGCCAATTGGTAAACTGAAACCAGTTTACCAATAGTTTTCAAAAATTTGTTGGCAAATCAGTGGGGTTCGGATCACTCGGTTACTGAGGCCAATGAAATGCCGATTTCGTCGCATTTGTGTGATCCAGGTGTTTGTTGGCCTGCCTTTCCTACATCGCGATGTCTTTGGAACGTGCATTGATATTGCCTTTTAAACAGGGTTCAAATGATCTCTTCTTTGAACGTGGCAATACCAGCTGACCGCAAAAACACTTTAAATAACGAAAAGATTTCACACAGGTCTTGGGTGTTATGATATCCGGGTAGTAATATCCTTTTCAATTGTACAACTGAAATTGGTAGTGGTATGCTTAGAAAATCAAACAAAACTCTTACATAACGATATACAAAAGGTAAAAAAAATACTTAATATACGAGTATATGCTCAATTTCCAGACTTCTGAATTGGAGCTCTTTTTCTGCTTTCCAGTTCTGCTACCAGTTATCCTAATATTTCAAAAGTTTAGTGAAGATATGAGGTATGTAAATTTACTGGATGGTAATTTGATAAATACTGTTACTTAGGCAAATTAGCTTTATTCTATAATACACTTCTAGTATGATCTCTACTTATAGAAGTGAAAAATAAACAAACAAAATCTCAGCCAACCAGCAAATCCATCCATCCTGCAGAATATCTAACCAGCTTCCAGTTGCTTACAAATTGGCTGAAGGTTGCTTATTTCTACCAATTCTGCTTCGTGTGCAGTAGTATAACGTACATTGGTTCCAACATAATTTCCAGTGAAAAACTGTCGGTTAAAAATATTACATTTACATTTTTATCTATATGATGGAACAGTGAGTTCTTTTTGAATCGAGAATAAATCAAATAAAATGACTGCTCAACAATAAGTTCTGTAGAATACCATCGTATTAATTCGAGTATCAAATATTCGAAAGAAAAATAGAACAAAAGATCCAAAAGAGCTTAATGAATAGTAGTAAGATTTTGTATGAGTACGACTTTGTTGTTACATGTACATATATCTGCTAAAAAGAAATAAAGCCCAAAATTCAGCTGAATCTGGTCTACTCTACTTTTGACTCATCAACTACATGTTTTCCCTTGAACATTTTCACGTATATGGAATTATGGATAAACACGTAACACATGTATGAAAGAAAAAAAAACTAGTCTTGAAACAATTTGGAGGATTTTCGAAAAATGATTTTTCTTACCTTTTAACGTAACTCATATTCAAATGTGTGCAGCAGTTATTCACAGAAGTAGTCCCATTTTACTTTTCTGAAAATAAATATAAAAAAAAGAAAATTTGTTTTAAAAATTAATTTGTGTAACATATGTATATACGAGTATGTAGGAACTCTCCAAGCGATATACACATGTATAACTAATGAAGGATGATGCATGGATTTTAGAGTGACGCATGTTAAATCTGAGCGTGAGATATCACCTCGGATTCCAGTAGTCAAAGTAAACACGCAACAAGTACGAGCAGTATGGGTAGCTTAGCCTTTAATTTTACAAAACGAATACGTAATACCTTAATTAGCTAAATTCGCCAGCTGCGAATTTGTTTGTTTTTAAATGCCTTCAATGAATAAAGATACAATGCAAATGAATTCAAAGAATGGAGATGAATTCAAAGAATGGAGATGACTTCAGCTGATTTCAGTGAATGGCAAAGAATTCAGATGACATCTGTGGGTCCAATGGAATTAGACAAAATTACATTCTTATGATTTAAATTTTTGAAATGCAGTAAAACAAATGTCCACGCACATTTTTTGCTTTGTTGGAATAGGAAACGCTGGACTGAAGCAATCAGATGCAACTGGTCCATTGCACTACCAGAGAGCAAAACCCTGATCCACCTATACATATTCGGCGCAACAGCCCATGAAGGGATTAGGACTGTGTGCATTATATTTTTCACACAAATGGAAGGGTCCTACAGTTTTGTGCCGTATCTGAAGGACAAATTTTATTTTATTTTTGAGAAACTTTTTCCTGACAACAATACTCTCGGATGTTTGCAAACGTTCGCGAGAGGTGTATCCGTGAAAAAACTGTTGGTGTTTTCTGGGGTTCAAACATTGAACCTCACGCGCAGTGAACCAACACACTAACCACTGCGCCACGGCGCCAACCATTTACGCTCATTGGAAATACGGACAGTGACGCCCCTTATCGCTGCATGAGTCAGTCCTGTCAGCATCCTTCTTCTTGTAAAGAGAACACCCTCAGTTTTAAGACGATTGACCAAACGCTCATTCCTAGTGCACCATTCATCTAGCTTGTCTAGCGCGTTAGCACAGACAACCGTTAAGCATGGCCTGACAGAAAGTACAGCAATATCATTCGTGTATGACTAAGCGTAGACGTTAGGACTATTAAGAGTGTCGACCACCATGCACCGCAGCAGACAGAACAACCCGTCATAACATATCGGCCACAATCCACATCCACAACCAGTTCTGTTAGTCCACACATTAAAGTCAATGTGATTAGATAATATAATTCATAAGAACTTATTGAATGAATGATTGGATTATTTCAAAGCCCTGACGAGATTACTGTCGACGGCAAAAGGATATCGTGATAGTAAGAGATGGGATCTCACAGGCATGCACTTTGACACACACAGAACGCTGAAATGGATTTATTGTAACGGAAGGTCAGTAAATCCATAATTTTACCATATCGCTCCTCAGATCTTGTGACTTGAAGTCAATGGATTCTTTTTACTTAGCTCCGCTAAATATCAGATATCTACATCGAACGACTGCTGAACTAAAGTCCAACATTAGACATGTTATCGGTGAAATAAAAGCTTCATTCATAGACGATAATATAACTGTGAATTTGACCATTCGCATGCGGAATCATTTTAACTTTTTTATATTCATGACATCGAATTCTTGTTTAAATAAAATAACAATAATGCATTACCTTGACAGACAGATTTTTTGAATTTTAATTAAAGTTATATCGCGATTTTTAAATCATGTCTTACTATTTATTTTGGAGTAATTGCACATGTTATATTAATTAACTCTTGGCCTATGAACAATCAAGCCAGTAAAGCTAGCCTTTTAAAATGATTATGTGCCAATGTTTTAGTATCGCTTCAACCATGATTATTGGCAATGAATAATGAATGATTGCCAAATATTTTCTCGTTTTTCTTCCTGGTATAACAAACAACAAAACTGCAAAAAAACAATAACCACAAAGAATTACAAATTAAGTAACAAGATTTTCGCAAAAAAAAAAATAAAACAGTGTATGACATAAATATGCTATAATTTTAATATGGTATATACAAATTTATGTATGTTATTATGTTTATGACTTTATTAACTCATAAATAAATTACAAAGTTAATATGACTACATAAGTAACACTAACCCGCGGGTTTATGGCTAATAACATACGAGTATGTACTACGAGTACACTACAAGATTTCAAATACCTGGAGCAAACATGATATTTGAGTGATTCATTTCATCTGCGTCTTAATAGTCTGAATAACCCACTCAGGTGATGAAAATGAGTATACATTCGTAGTAAAATGTTTCGTAATAAGCATAAAAGGCGTTAGTGAATACAGACCACGTTACTATAAATAAATACATACGTATTCGTATTATGTAACTTTGTATTTTAATACATTTTATTATTATTATTATTATTACTTTATTAAAGGGTAAATTAAATACAAAGTACAGCACTAGGTACCAGGGCCTTTCGGTGTTATTTTTTCTCTATAAAATTTGTAAATTACTTAAGACCGTAGAACACTACATGTAAATGGTTGCATTTACATGCGGCTCTGACGTCATGATATCGTGGAGGTTCGATGATGTTCATCTTTAGAAAACCGTGCTACTTCAGTCTGGCAAACGAATTATTTCCAAATTCCTGACGCAATAGACAAAATTGAAGCTTTACAGAACGGCGATACTACCAGTCTCACTCGCGCAGTATATGGTGCCGGGTTCTGGACAAGTTAGAAAATAAGAGGATGTCGGAATCCCAGCCTCCGGGTTTCAGACGGCAATGACGACTTGGTCTGTGTAACTCGTACCCGCAATCGACGAGGATTGTAGGTTACGATGACTAAGGCAGAACCTAATGTTCAAAGATAAGAGACAAACCTTTCGTATAGACATGTGCTGATGATATTACACTTGTTGTGATTAAACGGACGGAGTAATGAGACCGCTATATATTCCATACAAACACTTTTGGTGAAAGTTTTGATAAAGGAGCACTAAACATTCAATATTACAGCGGTGCTCAAGCGAAGGAATTGAGTTGCAATTGAACTGATCACCGAGCAGCCTAAAGGCTTGAAGGCAATATACGACTAAGTAAAACTCATGTGGACAGGGCTGCAGCGAATTATAATATGACATGCGAGTTATATTCCAGCTTCGGACGAATGTAAGCTTTATAGATTGTAGCAAAATCTGTGGGAGTGAAGAAAACGTTTGCACCTTTAGAGGAACCCGGGGCATCTAGTCTGATGATTCCTGCGAAGGTTGACGCCAACATGCATGAATAGCGTTGGCAACCCATCGGATTCTTCAATGTCAACATCATTCATTTTTAATTTAATATCCCGCTTAAGAGTTCTCGAATTTTCGTTTATCGATTGATACCTACGGATGAGGCAGTGCATTAGCAAAAACGAAGTAAAGTTATGGAACACCCTACCGACAGATTTGGCCTAAGCTGAATCTAAAACGCTCTAAGAATTTGATTTCTCTCAACAGGAAATAGGTCGTCACTTTTCCACCATCGGTCAGTGTGATTTAATATCACAGGAGCGATGGAAGTTTCGTTTATCGATTGGTACCTACGTACTAAAGTTATGGAACACCCTACCAACAGATTTGGCCTAAGCTGAATCTAAAACGATCTAAGAATCTGATTTCTCTCAACAGATTGCACATTGGCGGTATAATAGGTATTATCACTGGAAACTCTCTAATAGGCAAGCATGCAACAACGCTTGGCTTATTTTTAGAAGATTTTTGCAGAAACTGTATGGACAAAGAGATCATTCATCACCTTCTTTGTACATGCCCTGCACATGCCAACAGAAGGAAACTTCACTTAGGAGCTTCCTACTACACCGATTTAGCAACCTGTTAGACCTAGATATTGGAAACCTCTTACGCTTCATCAGAAGTTCAAAATGGTTCTAACGAGAACGTAAGGATTACATGATCAATATCGTATCACAAAGGCGTGTCGCTGGTATAAGTGTCTTGGCGTAAGCTGGCAATCACTTAAACCTAACCTACCCTGTCGAACACCCTTTATATGGTCTGACTGAAACCGCTGTACGGTATTTAGCTCCGCTACTGTTATTGAATAATTGAAATCAAAAATTATAGATTGGTATTTAATCTTCGTAAACACGTGATTTAGCATTTGAGTTTGGGATATCTTACAAACTAGTATACCGTTACTTATTGCCTAAAATTTGCAAGGTTCCACCGAAAAGCTTATATGTACATACTGTGTATATATCTGTGAGCAATTCGATTTGCCAATTTATTGAATAAACAGAGTTTTACAGCGGGCAATGATGACATCAGTCAGCGGCACCTTTGGCTAAGTTAACTACCCAGCTAGTGCTATTCTTATCGCTAGGTCAAATTCCACAAAAAAAATAAAAAAAATTTTAAAAATCATACCTGTATGCGTTTATTGGCGCTCGTGTTCTTTTTTTATTATGAATATTCATAGTTTTATGTAATTAAGACTGGCTCATATGAATATAAAAGAATACTGAGCACCCTTAACACCAGATGGCTACCAATGGTCTGACCTTCAACAGATCTATTACAGAGCTTGTCATGCACTCATGGAGACAGTTTACTATCAAAAATTCATTCTCAAGGCTTGTTGATTCGAAAAAAAAAAAAATAAAAATTAAAAAAAAATATAAACCAAAACAAAATAACATGTCATAGATTGACCAGGACCCCTCTTCACTTTTTTAATGGTTTTCATTCCAAATATATCGTGTCATTCAGATTTGCACGAAACAGATTTTACTCCAAACCTAGTACTATCAAAATATTATAAAAAATTAACAGTTACCCAGAGAATTAAGTTGTTGGCCTTCGGGGGATTCCACATTACCCCCTAGAATAAAAACAAAAAATCCCAAATGACTACTTACACGACACTAGAGAAGAAACATTATTTTCATTTCTATTTTCATCAGATAAATGCGCCTCAATTCGAAGATTACCAAAACGGATTGATTAGATCGATAGTACTACTTGAACTGGTACTCAACAAATTTTCTACATAAACACTAAATTTTACTAGATCGACCTCGGAAAAAAATAATCTGACACTACGGTCGATGTCGATTTGAACTAGTTAACACACATAGAAAAATAAACACCGCGTGTTGAAAACAACCACTATGCCATTTTAAAGTTAGGACAACACAAACAATAGATTATTATAGGTTTTCTGTGGTGTCTGGTGGAATTTTTGAGAATTGATTTCAACGGAAGAGGAATGTTTTTACTTACCAATTGAACCGTACTTCAATCAAATTAATAACCTCCAATCGCTATCTATGATTAAGTTTAATAAGTTCTCCTGTGATTTCAACAGTCGACGATACATTTTTACCTTCTGATTATTAATAGAGGTTAGATTTGCACAATTGCTGTTTGTGTATTAAGCGGCTTCTAGATGGCCGCAATGTTTGATGTTGCACAATATTATTGAAGATTTGTGTGGTTTATATTGAACTTCTTGCCATCAAATAAAATAGATAGCATTAATCAAAACCACGAACTAAAAATAAAATGAAATTAATGAAACAAATTAAAAAAACATATGATACAAATTTTACAAATATTTTGTTCAAAATCGAAAACGCAATGAAGAAATTTCATTATCGGTTTTAAGTGGGAAATACACGATACAACTGTTGTACCAACAGCTCGACAGCTATACGATAATTATATCGTGTGTATCCACACAACCGACTGTTGTGCCAATGTCGTATGTTCGCATGGTCTTGACTGTACAATCGCTGTCACATTCACAGATTGTATGTAAATCATATGGTGTGCATGTGAAAAATGGGTGGATAAGATGTCTGGTTGTACGTAAATCGTACACAGATTGTATAATGTGTGTGCTGAATACAACAGTTGGGCTGATGTCGCTACAACACAAGTCGGTGCGACGGTTGTAGTATCGTGTATTTCCCTTTTTAGACGTTCCTGTGAGTATGAGTTATTTTAAGTAAATCTTATTTTTCATAAGGACTTCACACTGATGGCTGCAAATTTGTCATATTTGAGCTGCATACATATATCTGTGGTCACAAGGAATAACAACATAAGTATACTTATGCTAAAATTGAAATAGTTCTTGTTTTCAAATTTTTTATATAATCTTCTCTCAGGGAATGCGAACCTATAACGCTAAAACAGCGCCCTGAGATGTCTGGAATTCAATATTTGCAGCGGTTACTGAGCTAAGGACAAGGAAGTGAGACCATAAATCGCATTTACGTTTCCTGAAATGTGGAAAGGCACTTATGCTGTTATTCCTTGTGGCCACAGATATATGTTCATTTTGTATATCGTAAAAGTTGTCTTCTATTGGCCATTGGAGGCAAAACTCTGGTGGCGATGTTTAGAATTGAGTTAGTACTAGAGGTGAGACGTTTTCGTTTTTTCTGATAACGAAACGAAATTTATTTAAAAAAAAATTAACTAGTTTAAAAACTACTTACAAAGAAAAATATCTTTGTTTCATGCGACGAATGAAACCGTTTGTTTTCAGTGTAAAATAAAGCCAACTTTTCCTTTACCCAAAGGAAAACGTTTTTGTTGTTTACTCCTGGCTGATACATACACTAACTATCTTACTGTTTTTTCGTTTCTTTAAACATTAACGTTAAACAGAAAAACGAAAATTCGAATAACCAGCGGGTGAAATATTTATATGCCGCGTTTTATTATCCCACATTATTCATATAGATCATGCGACGAAAATAAAACAATTTGGATCAACGAACAAATTTCGTTGTATGCTGTGGCTATAATTTCCACATCGAACTTTTTTCAAAATATGGTTCATTTCGTTTTGAATTTGTGCTTGCTTCTTACTTTATGCATCCAGAACAACATTTCTTTCTTCTGACGTAATTTATAATTGTTTTCACTCAATAAATAATTAGTTTAAAAGTACTAACTATTTGAATCCCCTCTTCTCCATTAAAATTGCACAGCTGATTTCTTTAACGCAAAGCTGCCATGTGTTGAATTTTCCTTTATAAAATTCAAAAGGGATGCAATTTTTTTTTTCACTTTATATTTTTCCGATACTAATTCATTCAAAATGGTATATATTCACTCAATATTTATTAATCTGAAACCATTAGGAGTAATTGGTATAATAGCCGTGTTTTGTTTTCTCCGTGAACAAATAAACAATTGAACCAGCGCTTGAGCTGGTTCAGTTTTCGTAAACCAGAATTTCTATCCCATATCTCACCACTAGATGGCTTTTCCCAAAAAAAGAAAAATTATATGTGAAGCTTGGCCGCTCTGCTGAATGCCAGAAGTAAATCATAGTTATTTGTTGTATCCTCACTTTCTGACATAAGTATCTAAAAAACACTTAATTATTAAGCGAATATAAAAATATTAAGCACTTTTCTCACCTCGCATTTTTAATCCATATTAAACGTCGGCGTGATAGCTGCTGCTACCAACTTTTGAAAATTAAATTTCTAGGTAAGCCTTCAGTTCACGGGGAAAACAAAACGCGACTAATAATTTACTTCAGATGCTCTTTTATGTGCCAATTTCTAATGCTAAGACAGCATAGAAATTTTAGAATAATATTTGGAGTGCAAAAAGTATTTCAAATTCTAATACCATGTTCCCACCAAACGAAATTCCAAGATTTCACCAAATCTCTCCAAATCTGGGAGATTTCGCCATACATTTTCAAGATTTCGAAATCAGGAGATTTCGGTGAAATCTACTTGAAATCTCCCTGAGTTCATCCAGCCGTGATAGGTTGTCAAACCAAACAAGCCTACAGCGTGAACTTTGGTTCATTTTGGCGTTCATTTATAGATGTCGAAACATTAGTAGTGCGTTCCGGGTCAAGCGCAATTTGTGAAATTTGCGAAATATGCGAGTTTGGATTTGGGACTAGATCGAGTTAATTTATTAATTTCACATAAGCTGAAAGCATTTGCCATTTCTCTTTCCTTGTGTTCGCAAGCATGCTTGACATACGAAGGAAAATGGGATATTTCGCCAATTTCTTAGTTGAATTTTATTTTTTTTAAGTCTAACAACGTTCTCGGAAGGTGATACTGATCGTAAAATCAACACCTTATTTGCGTGATAAAAATGTATCAACAAAACAAAAAACTGTTATAAAGTTCACCGATACGAAGCTATTTCTTCCCTCAGTGGAACACGTCTCATGACAGTTCTCATTTCGGCTATCTTTGGGGGTGGCAATGGTGTAGTAGTAACGTCGTCAATTGCCATTCTAATGGTTCATGGTTCGAATCCGGACGTCCACAAGCATTATTTCTCATGAAATACATAAAGTCAGTCCGATCAATTGCGAACGCTAGTGTGAACACTACTGCGAAGGCATGACACTGGCAGTAGCTTGGTCATATGGCTGAAAAAATTGTTCGCTCTATTGGATGATTGATCGCAAAAAAAAAAAAAAAAATGCTGTGAGTCGGAAGCAAAGGAAAAAAATTATAAAAATGTCGCCAGTTATTTGGACACCACCCCCGGAGTTTCTTTGAAGCATAAACAACTAATTAATTTGCTTATCTCAGCTGTTCCGAGATGTAAGGTATTATTCATAATATTTGCATAACTTGGAACGCACTCCAGCCTACAAAATTGCCAATTATTGGCATTTGAAATCACTTTAACCCGGTGGGAACGGCTTTCGACATTTCGGTAAAAGTTCATCGAAATCTCGGGATTTCGGTTCAGTGGGAACATGGTATAATCTGGCAACAGGAATTTTGACAACTGTCAGCAAAGTGCTACTTATCGAAGTGCCAGCTAATTTCCATATCACGAAAATTGATCCTGATAGAAAGCAAGATTTCGTATTGCTGTTGTAATGAATGCAAACCAATGATCTATACCGTATAGTATAGACTATACGGATCATCGGTGATAATAAAATGCGGATTTTGTAAAAAGCTAAATCTTGTATTGTTGTTGTAATGAATGCAAAGAAATAGTCTATGTGTATCATCAGTGATACTAGAACGCAGCTATTCGTAATACCAACAAATATGACGTCCTTTATAGTGATCCACAAAGGGCTTCCGTAATAAGGGTGAAGTGGGAAATACACGATACAACTGTTGTACTAACGATGTGACAGCGTTAGTGTTGCATATGATAATTGTATCGTGTGTATCCACACAACCGACCGTTGTACCCATATAGCATGGTCGCACGGTCTTGACTGTACAACCGCTGTCACTTGCACAGATTTTATGGAAAATATATAGAGTATATGTGTAAAATAACAGAATAAAATGTCTGGTTGTGCGTAAATCGTAAATAGATTGTATGATGTGTGTGCTACATACAACAGTTGAGCCGATGTCTGTATAACACAAGTCGGTACGACGGTTGTATCGTGTATTTCCCACTTAATAGTTAAGAACTAAATCTTCTCATGGTTGTATGGTTATTATAGCAATCAGAAAAATCTTGTCAGTGTTTTACAAACCATAAATAAAAACATTTTTTGCTCTAGCCGACGAAACAGTGAAAAAATGGATATATAAAAGAAAAGCCAAGGTGTGGGAAAAAATTTTCGAAACATTTGGATTACTAACAACAAACACCCGTGCAGCACTTCACCATTGTGTTCGTACTCAGCAACATCAGTGCACGATTTATTTGACAGCGCTTCATACTACAGCTTCAGCTTCACCATTGTGTTCGAGTTATATATAAGCGCCATTGAAATCAAAAACCAAAATGTTACCTATAAATATATATAATCGATAATACATATACAAATCTAAGCATATGATCGATTTAACCATCTTTTTATGTCGTTTCCTATTGGCAAACGAGTACTCTTTTTGTGCTCCGAGCAGAAAAAGCACTCCCAAATATGTTCCATTGGCTGTTCGGAGTGCTGTTCTGAGAGTGTATTTCTGTTCCGGATTTTATTTAGGACTGCTATCAAAATACTCTCATATATACTTTTACTTATCAAAGTCATATGGTACAAGACGAATTCTTTTGTTTATTTTATTTTCTCAGTTGAGAAAAGTCGATAGAAAGCATATTTACATATGTGATATAAATAATAATTGATAATATAGTAGCCATCTTTGTTTGCTAAAAAGATAAGCCACAAATCTGACCTTTCACCAACGCACGCACAGCAGACATATTCCTTTGGAATCAAAAAGGAGTGAAATCGGGAGTGAAGCGACATTAGGTAGTGACATCATTGTGTTGACACCTTCAATATGACTTTCGTACAATTCGAAAACCAGGAATTTAGAAATAAGTTTGCAGTAGTTACTTCCAAGGTAATTGGAAATAAGTTCAAAGTATCGGTTATTTTCTTTATTATTGTTTTCGTTTCATTATCAGTCGGGCGTTCGTTATCAATTTGTTGCAATCTTTTGTGCGACTCAATCATTCTTTGTTCAGTTTTACTTCGTTATTAAACGCTAACTTGACAATGCAGTAACTCCCACAATGAATCCTGCACTAATTTTACTTGTAATTGTCACAGCAGTCAGCTGTGAACTTGACAAAGTTTTTCATTATCAACCGGAGCAGGTGCATTTGGCTTTCGGAGGTAAGCATAACTTATCAATGTTTATTTTGTTTCATGTTATATACCCTGTTGTTAACACCGAACAAGCTTAAGTTCAATTTTTTGTAAAAATCATCTCACCACAGCCAGTTATAATCCGCACCTTGCAGTGTACCAATCATGTCTTTACGTGTAACATCGTCTATTCGCGGTTGTTCCCGGAATGACTGTACTTACATATTTACTTAGGTGGCACTGCAGTCCGGGTTGGACCTGGGCCTCATCCAACAAGCCTCTCCAGCCAGCCCGGTTACGACTCAGCTGTCTGCAGTTGCGCACGCTAAGTTGGTTGAGGTCCCTTGTTTGCGCCACCTACCTCTACTGCGTCGTCCATCCGAAGTGGATTCGAAACATCAATATGCCTAGTTTTTTTCTTGGAAAATGTATAACTTTAGCTGGTTCTGCATTATAGTGACGAATTATACTCGAGATGATAACGCCTTACTATTGTCGAGATCATTGAGGACCCCTACATACGAGTATGTCAAACATTTTGTAAAAAAAAAAAAATGTAGAAACATGCATATGTGTGTCGATTTACCTTTACATGTCAGCGATGTTTTATTTTTAATGATCTGTACTTCCCCATGGCTGTAACTAATGAGTAATTCATTGTATTAATCATCACGTACTCATTTGAGCTGTTCGTGTCGCTGGTTGCTGTGATGTTAATATCTATTGAATCAATTAGTACCTAACATCTGTAAAAACTAATATACACATGTGATAAAAACAATAGCACTGTTCACATAAATGAATAGAATAGAAAATAATTTTCTTAAACTGCCTACCCACATTTGTTTTATCTCAAAAGCTAGTACATTGCCGAGCTTCGAGCCGCTAAGCAGGGATTAGAAGCTGGGACTAACCGATTATCGATAACCATTGCGTTATGATAGTGGTTTAGTCTCAGGATCTCACTTCGAGGCTGTTCGAAAAAGATGAGAGGCTATTAAGATTTCGTAGTCAAAACGGAGACTCAGGTATTTTACTTCGCTTTTCTGAGATGTAGGTACCTGACAATAGAACAGACAAACAAAAACTACATAACGTTCCACAAACTAGTAGACATTTTCGTATTCAGGAAATTTAATAAAAAGTTGAATTCTGGATTAAATGGCATTTTAAACATTTTAAGAAACATATACTGATTAAAATCATAAAGCAATACATTGCGATATTTTCAATTACTTGTTTACTAAATATGCGTGTTCGGCAGCATCTTGCTGAGACGTAGCAGTTCGCCGAACTGATTTGCGTAGCAGAGAACATGGAGAACTTTGACTATGGCAATCAATCATCCATTCATCCAACTTTACTTACTTACTTAGATGGCGCTACAGTCCGGGGTGGACCTGGGCCTCAACCAACAAACCTCTCCAGCCAGCGCGGTTACGAGCGAGCTGCCTCCATTTGCGCACGCCGAGTTGGTTGAGGTCCCCCTCCACTTGTTTGCGCCACCCACCGCGAGGTCGTCCTCTACTGCGTTGTCCATCCGGAGTGGATTTGAAGACTTTCTTAGCGGGAACATTGGGCTCCATCCGCTCTAAATGACCCAGCCATCTTAGTCACTGTATGTGAACTCTTCTGGCCAACAGAGCGAACAATTTTTCCGCCGTTTTAGCCGGCGTATTGCTGCAGTATAGATCAGCGTATCCCATTGCCACCGTGGATGTTGTGCTTAATGATCCCAATGCAAGTTGATGTCTGGATCTTGGTGGGGCTTGAAAGTTGTCATTGCTTCAGTGCCTTCCACCAAACTAACGATCCATAAGCTAGACAACCGCAGTACTTAGCCAGTTTATCACGGTGGGCTTGAAATCCCACATAGTACCGAACGCTTTTTACATGCGTAAAAGGCTACGCATTCCTTTTTAATGCGATCATCGATATTTTCGCATCCTATTCAGGAAGTCTTCAATAAATTTGTTAACTAGTTTATAAGCTAACATTTTGCAGTGGTTTCTGCAGCTCTGTCTATACCAATAACAATTTGTTTGTTCTGAATAGACCGTTTTCCCAGAAATTTAAACGCAAAACAATAGTGATAGTACATGAATACGTATTAAATAAAAATCAACAATTTCGCCGTCAATCGTTAAGACCGCTACATTAAATTCCTTAGAAAATATTATAGTTTTACCAAAATTTTAAGAACCGGAAGGCTTATCAAATTACGAGTAGGTACATATAAGAGGTATTTTTCTCGATTTGACTGCAAAACCAAAAAATCAACTAATTCTTTTAACTGTCTGCACGCGGTAAGAGGTTACTACGCTGCTACGGCCTTTGTACTGAGTTGCCACGTAGCAAAGTGTCGCCGAATGTCCCCAAATCGGTTTGAATTGATGGGTTGCTTTACGCGCTTATCTTCGAGATAGTAATGGACTACATGGACTTTACTGAAAGCAGATGAAGATATCCTTGGTCGCTTCGAGAGAAAAATTCTTCGTAAGATATTCGTTCCCGTTTGCGTTGATGGGTTTTGGAGGAGAAAATTCAACGACAAACTATACGAGCATCGACCTAGTCAAAAAACTGTGCATTAGACGTTTGAAATGGCTCGGATAAGTAAAGCAGAGGGACACCAACGCTCCGGCCCGCAAAATCTTCGAATCTAGCCCGGAGGGACGACGCAGTAGAGGGCCTCCTCGCTTGTTTTGTTTGTTTTTATTTACTTCACTTCTTTTTATTGATTGAGTTCATTGGACCATCGCATACTGGAGGAATTACCCCGGGGTTAAACCGCGTTTATGGGAGAGAGAGGTGAAGTGTACAGTAAGAAATGAAATGGAATGAAACCGAGCAAAATCTTCAACCAGCTATGAGGTAGTTTAACATCGGGGTAAACCAACACACACATGAGTTCTCAATTTCTTCAATTCTTCAACTTAGTATGTCATACCACTACAATGAAAATCGGTTTATGTATACACAATTTTCCCGTGTCATTATGCATCCAGTGTGCGATCGAAGTAAAAGACACCACGGTGTCACCCCGGTGTTACCCCGGGGTAACATTCAGCCAGTGTGCGATGGCCCATTCACCTATAAACTTCCTTCATAGTCGTTTAGATCTTTAGTCCACGGAAAATGATGTGCTGTTCAAGTATCAGTGTCCTAAATTTCGTACGCATTGTTTTCAAATTCAGCCAGCATAAAACCACAACGAACGCGGAGCCAACCAAACAAATCCCAGAATCCGCTGATTTTAACTTTTTCCACTTGTACCTACTTATGTAAAAAGAAATATTTGGCACAACAACTCTTTAAGTACCAGGGCCTAGCTTCTCGCAACCACTCATGTTGTGTGCGTTATATTTTTCACACGAATGGAAGGGACCTACATATTGCCGTATTCGAAGGGCAATTTGGTTTGAGAAGCTTTTTCGTGACAACAATACTCTCGGATGTTTGTCAGACATTCGCGAGAGGTGGAACCGTGAAAAAAACTTTTTGATGTTTTCTGGAATTCGAACTTGGAACCTCACGCGCAGTGGTCCGACACACTAACCACTTACGCGACGATGCCCACAGTTAAAGACTGCCGTGAAGTACATATTTAGGGGGTCATTTCAGTAATGTTTTTTATTCCAATGACCCATTTCAAGAAGCTAAGAGATGCATTTATGTCTCTTAAAAGTCTCAAACTACCTAAGACGCGATATCAAATTCAAGTTTTATGAGTTTAGCATGGTGAAACATGCGAATATAATATTAATTTTATAATTAATATATATTCGCATAATTTTTATTCACTCGAACATCAACAAGTAAAAGCATTTAGTCCTGCCATACAAATTAATCTTTACATCACCTCTGTAAAGACAAGAAGACACATTTTATTTAAAAAAAAAAATGCTGATTTTATGAACTCGAACAACTTTCGATTCGTTTCGCTTTTCAGAATAAGGGTAATTATGGGCGGCGGCATTCTACGGCTTGTGATACCAAAGCAGATGAAAATAAAAAAAATTCCTACTATCAACAAATCCTACATCACCGTTATCGTTTCCGCTAAACTATTGGAATAGATGTAAAATATAATCCATACGATTAGAATCATTGTTCAGCAATGGCTTACATCGGAGCATAAGGCTGAATAAATTCTTATAAGCAGAAGGAATAACATGGAAAACACACTTTCGCATTTAGTGCACATTCAATATTAATTACATCAAAACCGCACGTCAAATAGATGATACATGAACCCTCCCACACTAGAATAACAATTAAAGCACGTCAGTGTATACTGCGTATTATGTACCGTCACTACTACTGCCACAAGGATCTGTGGGTGGTAAAACCCAACATTCAGAAAAAAATATGAAGCTTAAGAGAATGACAAAAAAGGTGAACGCACAGACATATCCAGGGAATTCAGGCATGGATTGAACAGTGTTACTTAAACTGGGTTTCCAGCTAGCTTTCACTCGTAGTTGCACAAACATAAACACGATTATCTCTATCTGTCTGTGACGGACAGTAAACATTGAGCTCATTATTTTCCAATGCCCATATTTGGTCAGTGCAAAGAAAGATTTGAAGAGCTGTTGAGTGCATAATGAAACTACAAGCAATACAAAGACATATAAGAAAGGCCACACTTGGTGATAGAGAAGAGTAGAACAGAAAATCAAAAGCTGTCGCCATCTTCGAAATAGTTTTCACACAAAGATTCAGAAGTATAGCTTGTAAGTAAGTACTTACATAGTTCACAGAAAAGGATCACACGACTTATTGACTTTCTTTTCATTAATTTAAATCATTTCCCAATTCTTAGTCGCTTTACCCCAATGTTCTTCAGTTTGAAACGGCGAGGTATGTATTTCCTTCACTTGTAGGCTTTTCTTTTATTCGATTACGATTTATTTTTTGATATTGAAAAGTACGAGTATATATGTACTTCTGACTTAATTCGCTGAGAATCAATTCTGTGTAATCATGCTGCTGAGTGATTTCTGTCGATGAATTAACATCGATTACGGGACTAAATAAATTGCATTAACATTGTTTAAATTCTAAAAGTAATTTGTAATACACTGACAACCAATAAAAGCAGTGGTAACTGTATACAGCCTTGTAGGAAACCGCTTTCCATCTTGAACTCGTCTAACAGGTCACTTCTGTGCAGCATGTCCAATTTTACGCTTGCAGATGGCTACCAATTTTTCTAAGATTTCTCACGTGCCCAAGGCATGCCACATAAAGTCTGCTCACACTATCGAAGGCCTTTTTCGAAAACTTATACAATCAGCGTTGAGGTATACTGCTCGATGGACGGGAACCATCTTGCTCTTTATCGAGGGTACATTCCAGTTGTGCTTTAATGCTTTCGAGAGTCATTTTGGAAACTGCGGGAGGCACATAAATATCCCATTGCTCACAATCTGTATTGCGAATCATCACTGGCAATTACTCTTTCATATGTACATATGTATGTACATATATATTGTGTCTGGTAGTTGGGGTCCATAGGATAGTGTATAACACTATCTTTTTTGGTGGGTAGGTGATATAAAGTACTCATTACTTAGTCACTAGGTATGTGGGGTGGTGGTGGCTTCCCAACATATTTCATGTATTGCGTGTGTTTTTTGTTAGATATTGATTATTGCTTTCCTTTGTTGTAAATTTTCCCTAATTATTGTTTTTTTTTTTTTTGTAAACGAAAACTCATCTCATCGTCATATCGCTGCAAGCTCAACAACTTCAACTCTCTTCTTTCTAGGCACAACTGATGAAATTGTTGTCACATGGTCAACACGCGATGACGCTGGCACGTCCATCGTTGAATATGGTATTCGAGGTTACGCCCTTACAGCAGAGGGCACATCGAAACTCTTTGTTGACGGCGGTGATAGGCATAGATCTCAGTATATCCATAGGGTAAATGTTATTAATAAAATCACTAGAAGCTTCTAGTCCTTTTCATTCTCTATGGTTGTAGGTAAAACTAAGCAACTTACAACCAAACTCTACTTATGTTTATCATTGTGGAGGCAACCTTGGCTGGTCGCCACAATTTTCATTCCGTACTATACCAGATGGCGCCGATTTCTCACCTACCATTGCAATATACGGTGATATGGGCAACGAAAACGCTCAGTCCTTAGGTAGGCTCCAACAGGAAACCCAACGTGGCATATACGATGCAATAATACATGTTGGTGACTTCGCCTATGACATGAATAGTGAGAATGCAAAGATTGGGGACGAGTTTATGCAGCAAATACAATCGGTTGCGGCTTATGTACCATATATGGTATGCCCAGGCAATCACGAAGAAAAGTTGTAAGTTGGATATATATTAAATAATTGCGTTTCGTTGTCGCTAGTTTTGTTATTTTCTTTTTAAGCAACTTCTCGAACTATCGAGCTCGCTTTAGTATGCCAGGAGAAACTGATAATATCATGTACAGTTTCAACTTGGGTCCAGTACATTTCATTGGCTTCTCAACCGAGGTCTACTATTTTCTTAATTACGGACTTAAAACGCTTGTTTTTCAATATGAATGGTTGGAAAGAGACCTTCAGGAAGCAAACAAACCTGAAAATCGAGCTATTCGGCCCTGGATTGTCACCTTTGGTCATCGTCCAATGTATTGTAGTAATGAAAATGACAATGATTGTACGCATTCTGAGACTTTGGTGCGGGTTGGTTGGCCGTTTGTGCATTTATTTGGCTTAGAAGATCTTTTCTACAAATATGGAGTTGATGTTGAGTTGTGGGCTCATGAGCATTCTTACGAACGGCTATGGCCTATATACGATTACAAAGTGTATAATGGATCGAAGGTTGAGCCGTATAGAAATCCAGGTGCACCAGTGCATATTGTTACAGGCTCTGCAGGTTGTAAGGAAGGTCGAGAGCCATTTGTTTCTAATATTCCAGAGTGGAGCGCCTTCCATAGTCAGGTAGGCAGAGACTACTCTTGTATTTGATCATGCTATTCAATTTATACTTCTTTAGGACTATGGCTATACTCGCTTAAAAGCGCATAATAGAACGCATTTGTACTTTGAGCAAGTATCGGACGATAAAGATGGTGCAATTATTGATTCTTTCTGGATAATTAAGGATAAACATGATACTTACGGACGAATAAATTAAAGAAGCAATATGTGTCACTGTAGTTGAGACTTACATGAGAGGCTATTAAGCCAATAGAACCTTTACATTCCCTTTTTATATAACTACTTAAGTAAATTTTAAATGATTCTCACGCACTCGAACCAGCGCAAATTTTCGGTATTAATAGTAATTTACAATCAGTGGTGTTTGTAAGACAAAACTGTATTTTGTTATATTATTATAATATATATTTTAATTAGTCATAAGATAAATGATATACACACTCAATAAATATTTATGCCAACATTGCCCGTGAATTATCAATCATTACGATTCCATGGCTTAGTAAAAAACAAAACAATCTCCCTTCGTAGATAGTAAGTATTCACATGTTATATGTATGCACATCTTTGACTAACATCAGCTACGCCGATGGCTTACTTTCTTAGACTGTGTGCGCTGTCGTTTTCGAATCTCTGAATCTCTTAGTTATCTCAAACTTATTTCTAGCGTCCTTAGTTCGTACTGCTCTGGTTAGGTCGACTATTTCTTTAACTTGTGTTTATTGATTCCTCTACATGGCGTGCTTCATGGCATTGCCACATCCTTGGCTTATTGTGAGTTTTGGTATCTAGTCATTTGATTTGCAATTGGGCCAGAAAATCGGTGGGATACTTGTAATACGCATCGATTTCGATCGAGACAGTGATGGATATAGAAACTTGCGAGTCTGTCGACTCGCTATTCAGCAATGTTGAGTTAAGCGCTAGAGCTTGAAATTTCTTATCCCGCTTTATTTAACGCTTTAACTTGAATCGCGAAAACTTCTTAATGACCGATAGTACGGTTTTCGAAGCAACAGGACCGACGGTGGGTGATCTGATGGCTTATCTCGCCGAAAAGTGAATCCAATCTGTACATAACATTGGAGAAACTAAGATCGTTGCACTTGAAATTTCTAAAGCATTTGGCAGAGTTTGACATCAAGCTCTTTTGTTGAAAATTTCGTGCATATGGAATCGACGAAACTCTCCTTTCATAGATTAGAAATTACCTTTCGACCCATTCAATTTAGGTTGTTTTGGATGGTTTTAAGGCTGCACTTCACCATATAAATGCCGATGTTCCTCAGGCCTATGTTATGTCACCGAATCTCTTTCTCAATTTTATGAATGATTTGTTGTCTACACTGCTAATCCAGTTTATTCTTTCGCCGAAGACAGCACACTTAGCTTCTCATATTCGTTCATTGATTCATGTCTCAGCTCTTCGGTAACGTATGTTAAGCTCATTAAATTCTGTCCTTGACAGCATAATAACCAATGGAGTGGAATTAAATGCTTCGAAAACAATGCTGTCTACTGTCATTAAAGCGTAATCCGAACCTTCAACCACTATCCACAAGTGGCGCTGGCATTGTTGAAACTGAAAAGCTTCCATCTTCAGTATGAGTATTAATGACGACGATCACATATTCGAAGTCATCAAGAATGCAGCGAAATGTTTAGGTTTCCTTAAACCTTGCAAGAAATATTTCACCCCCTCTGATCTATCTGCAATATAAATATAAAGCATTTACATATATGCCCCAAACTTGAGTATAACCCGCATATCTGAATAGAATTCAAAACCGCACGATAAAACTGATAAGACACACGAATATCGCGAGTTCTATAGATTCGCTGAAGCACCGTAGAAATATCTCACGCCTTTCGTTGTCAAATTGGAATTCACCCTTTCACCAATACAGCTACAATATTCGCCATGTATCGAATGCTCACCAGTATACCACTAAGCCCATTTTCAGACGTACAGTAAAATATGGAGATTCTTTCGTGAGTCGTACCAAACGAATGTGGAATGCTTTTCCGAGCTAAACGTACATTGGTATTTCTTTTTGTGACCCCTTCTTCCTAACGCCACACCCTAAGGGTATATAAAACCCTGAAGTGCTCACTTATTATAAAGAAAAAAGTAACTGAACCATTTGATATAAAATCGTCACAATACTATAGACCTTATGTAATCTCATCGCCATGCCCCTCCTATCAAGTCGTGAACAAGTATTGTTTAAAAAAAGCTGCAGGGTTCATCTAATTCAACTTGCCTACCCATCTACTCCAAACATCGACACCCAACTACTATGCCTACTATGCAAGACGGTGTCTTCGCTGTCTAACCTGAAATCCGCCTAAGATTACGATTCCTCTTTGGACGGTGCGCGGTTTGCTGGAAAAATATTCTCAAGTTGTTGACAGGTTTCCACAAAAAGAGGCGTTTCTGCGCCTTTTATGTCAGCACCGATACTACAAGTGCTTTTATTTAAAGTGCAAGTCAATGTCTCTCGTAGATGAACGATGCTCATTTGCGCCGAACTACCTTACTTCACTCGAGTCCAAAACGTCAATGCGGTATCTATGAACTCCCTTCCCTGTTAGAGGGATCTGCCATATTAAGGACTTTCATTTCTCGAATGGACGATTGCCCTCACTTCTTCTTCCTTTTATCAGCGAGGCTATGATCGGAAAACAAGGGATCACAGCCCTCCCACTTCACCGCATTTCTACTGATCCGCCTGTGGGGGACGATTGCCCTCACATTACAGAATACCCGAGCATTATGCATACTGACCAATTTATTACTTTGTCTGTAACATGCACATACATACATTTGTAAATAAACAGAGATAATGCACATTGGTATCCCAACTTACGAAAAATCATTGTATCTAAACTGCTTTGATCTCGGTTCACAGAATTTAAGGTATTACCTTAGAATCTTTCGAATAAGATTTCATAAATCCACAGAAAGTACAAATGAATTCGTTGTCACATGGTCAACTCGTGATAATTCCAAACAGTCTATTGTTGAATATGGTCCTACAACATTTGAACTCGTATCACAATCGAATCCAATAAAATTCGTGGACGGCGGAAAAGGCCATAGCACGCAATACATTCACAAAGTAAGGAACACGCTACTCATAAGCTATTTCAAATTATAGAGTTTCCATCCATACTTAACCAGGTTACTCTAAGTAAACTAAGCCCTTCTACTCGCTATGTTTATCATTGCGGAAGTCCTCTTGGCTGGTCTGCTGAATATTGGTTCGTGACACCACCCAATGGTACAGAATGGTCACCTCGTTTAGCAATTTTCGGGGATATGGGTAATGAAAACGCACAATCGCTAGCCAGATTGCAGCAGGACACTCAACGTGGTATGTATGATGCTATTATTCATGTCGGGGATTTTGCTTACGACATGGATTCTGAAAATGCTGAAGTCGGTGATGAATTCATGCGGCAGATAGAAACTGTAGCCGCATACTTGCCTTACATGGTTTGCGCTGGCAATCATGAAGAGAAATAGTGAGTCTTGCTATTACATTCTAACTTTTTAACCGTTTTCAAAGCATTCTCATTCATTCTGCAGCAATTTCTCCAACTATCGAGCCCGTTTCAGCATGCCAGGAGGCACAGAGAATCTCATGTATAGTTTCAACATGGGACCAGTGCATTTCATTGGTTTCTCTACTGAATTGTACTATTTTCTGAGTTATGGTTATAAGCCCTTGATTAATCAGTATGAATGGCTTGAAAAAGATCTACAGAAGGCATCTGAACCAGAAAATCGTGCATTGCGACCATGGATTATAACGTTTGGCCACCGTCCCATGTACTGTAGCAATGATAATGGAGACGATTGTTCAAAGCATGAAACTGTTATACGGAAAGGACTTCCTTTATTGGGATTCTTTGGTTTAGAAGATCTTTTTTACAAGTATGGTGTTGATGTTGAGGTATGGGCTCACGAGCATTCATATGAACGTCTATGGCCAATTTATGATTATAAAATGTATAACGGTTCGAACGAGGAGCCATATAAAAATCCTGGAGCTCCAGTTCACCTAGTCACTGGATCAGCCGGGTGTAAGGAAGGCCGAGAGCCTTTTGATAAGAAAATTCCAGAGTGGAGTGCATTCCACAGTCAGGTAGGATTTTACATAAAACTGTTGATAAATCAAATTCTTAAGTTGTATTTTATAGGACTATGGCTACACTCGAATGACGGCTTTCAATGCTAGTCACTTGTACTTCGAGCAGGTTTCTGATGATAGAAATGGTGCAATAATTGATTCTTTTTGGATTATAAAGGACAAACATGGTGCCTATGGTCAATAGTATTTTTACAGTTTATTCCACATACAAACATACATTTTATTCCATGACAAACTAATGTAACAAATAAAAGCAAAATTATTCAAAATTTATAATTATCTGATTTCTGGGCGGATGCATTACTGAATTTTGCTTCCCCTGGTGTTTCACATTTCTCTTACAATAACAGCAACAGGGTATGGCAACTAAAGTAAATGAATAGGAACCAGAACTAGAATCCACTTTCTGAAAAGGATGAAACGGCTTTATTTTTCATTTGTGAATGATCGGACTTCGGTCGAATTAGGGTGACTACCTTAAGCAAACCCTTCCTTGGGAGTCTCCTTCTCTTTCGGAAAGCAACGGGCAGGTTTTGAGCTTTGAGTTCTGGAGCAGTACTAGTATAAAAGCAATGCTTATATATATTTAAACAGTTAATTTAACAGCTTTGAGCAATTGCTGATCAGATCACTATCAAATGGGGCTTGTTAGAGTACAATAGACAATTAGGTCTACGTGCTATTCGTCCTTGAATGAGCGCCCGTAAAATAAAAGCAATGTGGAGTGTTTCCGACGATATAGACATTATCGGAAGAACTCAGCTGGCTGTCACCGGTGTGTTTAAAAGCATTGAGGCGGAAGCGGCAAAAATGGGTTTAGCGATAAATGAGGGCAAAACCAAGTATACTATATGCTGTCAACAGCTATAACTTCGAGGTAGTAAGGGACTTTGTCTACATTGGCTCTGCTATAAACATCAGCGCAGAAATCAAGCGAAGAATAACTGCTTTACGGCGCTGAAACATGGACTTTATTAAAAGAGGATGAAGATATCCTTGGTCGCTTCGAGAGAAAAATTCTTCGTAAGATTTTCGGTCCCGTTTGCGGTGACGGGTTTTGCAGGAGAAGATTCAATCACGAACTATACGAGCTGTACAGCGACATCGACCTAGTCAAAAAACTGTGTATTAGACGTCTGAGATGGCTAGGATATGTAGAGCGAATGGACACCAACGCTCCGGCCCGCAGAGTCTTCGAATCTAACCCCGAGGGACGGCGCAGTAAAGGACCTCCTTGCCGTAGATGGTGCGCACGAGTTCAAGGGGACCTCGACCAACTTGGAGTGCACAACTGGTGGCAATTAGCTAAAGACCGAGCTAAGGGGAGAGGCTTGTTGGTTGGGGCCCAGGTTCACCCTGAACTGTAGCGCCACCTAAGAAAGTAAGTTTTTCTTGAAATGTATTCACATACTCAGATTAAAGACGGAACTTTAAGTCAAAAGATTTAGTTTCAAATTATCAAACACGGTTGAAGCTTTACATAACATCACAGGGGTTGGTGAGATGAATCTACATATAGCTCAAAGTTATAGTAGAATAAAAAAACGTTTTAAATAAATCAAAGCAACGCAATTGTGTATAATCATCTTATGTCCAAAAGTAATTAGCTTAACAGTCAGGGTATTCTTTGCAGTGCGGCGTTTGTTTTAATATTCTTCTTATTTCAGATAACATTGAAGATATTGTAGTTACCTGGTCAACAGGTGATAATACTTCAGAGTCTATAGTGAAATATGGCCAATGGAATTCCCCAGATAAGATTCTTTTAACAGCCACAGGAGAATCGGTGCTATTTACAGATGGAGGTCCAAAGCAAAAGTCTCAATATATTCATAAGGTAATATCAGAAATGTGTAGTCACAACTGTCTACATCTAGTTGAAACAATCTAGTAACTGCGAATAACACGCTTAACCTGATTCCCGTTGTCGTTTTTCAACTGTTGCCCTTTATTTTTTCCGTCGTTTTACTAGAGATCATAGAATTTTACTGCTGCCTAGTATCAGTTATGGTAATCAATTCAGAATCCACCGTAACTAAACAAAACTTCGAAAAACTACAACCGGAATAGGGGTGATTACAATAGTCTCATTGTGAATTTTTTAATCATGTATCTGCGCTCGAATTAGGTAATACTGAATGACCTGGAACCGAACACTAAGTACAGATATACATGCGGCTCATCTCTCGGGTGGTCTGCAGTCTTTTGGTTCACCACTCCTCCAAACAATGAAGACTGGTCACCTCGTTTAGCTATT
Source organism: Brachypalpus laphriformis (assembly GCA_945910035.1). NCBI lineage: Eukaryota > Metazoa > Arthropoda > Insecta > Diptera > Syrphidae > Brachypalpus > Brachypalpus laphriformis. Next base: position 108,325,932 of record OX246753.1, on the reverse strand, counting down.
TTCGGCGATTTAGGCAATGAAAATGCCCAATCGTTGAGTCGTCTACAAACCGACACTCAACGAGAAATGTATGATGCTATTATTCATGTCGGAGACTTTGCTTATGATATGGACTCCAACGATGCCAGAGTAGGTGATGAATTTATGCGGCAAATCGAAACAGTGGCTGCATACCTACCGTACATGGTCTGTCCAGGAAATCATGAAGAGAAATAGTAAGGAAAATACTGCTTATTAAACTTTTAATAATTTATCGAATCTTTTTAGCAATTTTTCCAACTACAAAACCCGTTTCAACATGCCAGGCGATAGCGATAGCATGTGGTATAGCTTTAATCTCGGTCCAGTTCACTTTATCTCTTACTCCACGGAAGTGTACTACTTTCTTGAATATGGGATTAAAATGCTAATTAAACAGTATGAATGGCTAGAGAATGATTTGAAGGAAGCAACTACACCAGAGAACCGAGCTAAAAGGCCATGGATCATAACTTATGGACATCGACCAATGTATTGTAGTGATGACAAAGAATATGACTGTAACGAAAAGCTGGAAACATTTATCAGGAAAGGGTTGCCTTTGTTTCAGTGGTTTGGTTTAGAAGATCTGTTTTATAAGTATGGAGTCGATGTAGAGATTATGGCTCATGAACATTTTTATACACGTCTCTGGCCAATTTATGACTTTAAAGTGTTTAACGGTACGAAGGAGGCACCATACACGAATCCTGCTGCACCAGTGCAAGTGATAACTGGATCAGCTGGATGCAAGGAGAAACGAGAGCCCTTTTCTAATAATTTGCCTGAATGGAATGCTTTCCACAGCAATGTAGGTGTTGAGACAGAACAAGAGGAAATTATTTTTATTCTCTTCTTTTTTTATAGGACTACGGTTATACCCGTATGAAGGCACATAACAGCTCGCATTTGTACTTTGAACAAGTGTCCGACGATAAAAATGGAGATATTATTGATTCCTTTTGGATTATAAAAGAAAAGCATGGTGTATATTGAAAATTTTAATGTGATAGAGAAACCTTAGTTTGATGTAGATTGATGATATTACGAAAGAACTGATGTTGGAGATACAGGATATTGATAATAAATTGATGTTTTAATATGTGCATTTCATAAACAAATGAGAAGTAACTTTCGTGGGCATTGGTGACAAGAGGCTTTAGGTATAATACGTGAAATGCAGCAGAGAAGAACGTATACGCTGTGTTTAGTAAAACCTTGACTCCACGGGATTATAGATATGTACAAGTATAAGTAAGCTGCGACTAAGAAGTGGACCCAACTCCTCGGTGGGTGTGCTAAAGCTTAGTAAGTATTCATGATACACATCTAAGATAAAGACATTGGAATCGCTACGCGTTGTTTGTGCTGAGCTCGAGGAGGGTTTCCAAATATAAAATCATAAATACACTGCTAAAACCCTCCTCGATGTCAGCACAGTGGGTGCGCTAAGTAGCAGTAGGAATTGATAATACGCTGCCTCGCCCGAATCGCAAAGTGAAATTGTAAATTGAAATGACTCGTAAGTCCCTTCAAGTATTGTTGCTCTTACACCATCACAGACTTAGTGTTACCCACTCCCGGTGCCTTATAACAGCGACAGGTGAGCTTATCGCAGATACATCCGAAGTTAGTATGCTCGTTAAAATATCTAGCGCATCTCCATACAAATCTGTCTAACAGCTAACGACTGTCTTGATAGACGAGTTTTCGGCCAGTACTTCTTAACTGCGTACTAGCTAACGAAACGTTTTGTCCCACCATCACAGTCGATTTTTCAAGTCGGGTGTGATTTTGTCTAGGCTAGATGTGTGTTGGATATGCTAGCGATTACACATTAAAGAAAACAAATTTCTTCTTCTTCTTCTTCTTCCTTTTATCAGCGAGGCCATGATCCGAAAACAAGGGATCACAACCCTCCCACAAATTTATTAATTGATTATATAGTCCAATTATTTTACAGCGGTCTCCTAACGGTTCACAAGCTTGCGTGTCGTTTTCCTTCAAAAAATGTAGTTTTCGACAGCTTCCGCGGAACCAAATTTCCTACCATTCCAACCATTCTGAAGAGACCGAAATACATGAAAATCTGAAGGAGCAAGATCTGGAGAATACAGTGGGTACTGGAGTATTTTCCACTTTGCTCCTTCAGATTATTCTTGACAAAGCAGCGTTCACACGGGGTGCCTCATCGCACGCACTTTGCAGATGTTGCTTATAAGAGAGTCTATATCGATCATCATTCATACACTTTATAGCATGGCCAGTTGCAAGGCATAACTTAATATTAAATATCGAATGCTGACCTAAAATTGTTTATCTTTTTGCCTCCTTCTTTGTTTGGCAAGGTTGTTAACATAACTTCTTTGTGCGAGGCTTGTTTTTTCTTCCGAATTTTTTATCGAAATACAGTTGCCCCAACGGAACGATCCACAGTTCGGATTGCCGTATATCACCATATCATTCTAAGACATCCTAGCCTATTCCGAAAAACATTTCAACATTTCAAGAACATTTCAAGCTGAACTATGTCAGGAGTGGAATCATCTAAGGTGATAGTTGATAGTTCACTCTTGATAGTCAAAATTGATGATCACACTTTGTCAGCTCTCCGTAAAACGATCACAAAGTCACACAAAAACGATCGCGAAAACGTGATGATCACGCTGATGGTCACCTTAGAGAGAGCGAAAGGGATGATTGTGATCGTTAACAATCAACTATCACCTTAGAGGATCCCACTCCTGGCATAGTTCAGCTTGAAATGTTCCTAAATGTCGAACAACCGTATCTACATTCATGAGGTCCAGATTGTCTCCATGTGAAGATCAAAAGCAAACAGACTTCAAAACGTTCATTAGCAGCCTAACTTCGGCTTCGGTTTCGAAATTGGATTCGGTTTACATTCACTACCACTGGACCTCCACAACTTGTAGTCTTGACGTGGTCCCATTTAATGAGTAAGCTACGTCGAGCGCTGTCGTCCGCGAAGGAATGGATTAAATTGCAAGTAATAGAGAGAATGGGCCATCGCACACTGGATGAATGTTACCCCGGGGTATCTTTTACTTCAATCGCACACTGGATGGATAATGGCGGGGGAAAATTGTGTATACAGGGATACCTCGATTTACGTTATTCCTATTTACGTTGTCCGGTTTTTCACTTCCCAGTTTCGATTAACGTCGCTACAATTTCGATTTACGTCCATCCTTGAAACACAATTTTGTATTGCTTTACCCCGATGTTAAACCACCTCATAGCTGGTTGAAGATTTTGCTCTGTATCCTTTCTTTTTATTTCATTTCTTACTGTACACTTCACCTCTCTCTTCCATAAACGCGGTTTAACCCCGGCGTAATTCCTCCAGTGTGCGATGGCCCAATTTCGTTGACTTAAATTTAGAACAGGGTCGGAGAAAGAACAGAATATTGGGGTGTGGTTCTGACACTGCAGATGTCACCGTTGATTTATTCTGGAAGTCCTTCGCTGCTGCCTGAAAAGAATAGTCTTCGAGTGCTCTCTTGGTTTCGATGTCTGGCAACTTAGATCTTGCAGAAGTTGAAATAAAACATAAAATTCTCTTCAAGAGGTTGTGTCGTATTTACTTAAAAATAAAGTACAAATAAAAAAAATAATCAACTTTCAACTTTAACTTTCTTTTCTGGTGGATTTTCACTTTCACTCTTTCGCTTCTTCTTCTTCTTCTTCTTGGTTTTAGTTTCAGAAACTGCCGCACCATCTTCTGCTTCATTTTCAACATCAACCTCTTCATTCTTTATTGAAACATCAGCTTCTGAGTGTTTCCTTTTCTTAACCGATAACGTACTGTCTGCTCCCGCCTCATACGTTAAAACCTCACTTTAAGTAAAAAAAATAGGATCGTTAACGGTTTAACAATACACCTATGCATGTAATTAAATTACCTTTTAACTTGATACTTTTCAAATTTGGCCTTAGCTTTACCAGTTCCGGATAACTTGCGCAAATTACCCTCCTCCAAGAGTCTCAGTCGAGCTTCTAGTTTTACTTTGTGTGCAACACCCATTTCAAACGTAGCCTCCTCACCAAATGCATCAACTCTGGTCGCCAGAGACGCTTTAGCAGCCAAAGATCTCGACATTTTACCCTTATTCTTCAAGCTAGCTTGGCCAACCAATTGCGCATGGAAAATCAAACCATACTTTGGCGTGTCTTTCTTCGTTTTTAACGCTCTAAAAAGTGCTTTCTCAGCACCTAATATTTGTACTGTGGACGAAGGATGTTTAGCTAAGTTAATCAATGAGCCAGCATGTGCGATGAGACGTGCGCCAACTGTTTCTCCAACCAGGATGGTTAGGTTTGGTGCCATTGCCATCATGCGCGTCTTCAAGTAGTCGTACAAGTGAGTTCTGTAGTCATTGATCGACAGAATTTCATCGCAGAGAGATTGAATATTCATTATATCTTCCTCGGAAATTTCAGTACCTTAACGTACAACAGAGGGTAAGTTTCTATGAGAGAAAATGTGATTTATAAAGTTTACCCATTGAAATTTCTGCGGCTTCTTTTACTCGCTCTTCAATGTCCTCAGGCAGTATGTCGGACAGATCAATTTTTGACATATTCTCCCTCGTTCCAACCAGTTTGATAGTCTTTACAAAAGATATATTGTCCGTGATAATCTTTCCAAGTTCAGGAAAATGCCAGCCATACCTGTACAAATAATTTTGGAACTTTTTTGAAAACTAAGGAATGCAATTAAGATATTCTCATTTATGAACTTCCATCAGACAGCCAAGGTTTTAATCAAAACACTCATAGGAGTTCATTTTTATGCGAAACCTTTGTGGTATCATCATTTGGGAATATTTTTCTTTTCAAAAGCTATCAAGGACAAAAGTAAAATTATTTCTTACCATTCTCTAGCTCTCATAATGTAATTGTTCAGCTCCTTGTCTAAATCATCCAGCAGACATTGAGCCTGAACAATCATCGTGTCGATTTTGTCCGGTGAAAACTTAAGCTTATATCTTGAGAGTGAGTGTGCAAGTCCTAACGCCATTGCGGTCATTTCTTTTTTAGGCAAGCCGCTCAAAAGACTGTCAGATTGTTGTCGAATACAGCGCATAAGCTCCTGCACCCCAGTATTGTAAACACATTTAACTGAGAACTTGTCCTTAATGGCGTTTCCCAGCTTTGCGTCAGCAACCATAAGAGATTGTTGAACTTCTTCACTAAAAAGCTTCTTCAGAGTTTTCTTTAGTGGCTTGGCAATTTTTCCTTCTACGGCTGCAGTTGCTGCGGCTAGTGCTTCGGTGGTGTCATTGAATTTCTCAAAATGCTTCAGTTTCAATCTGGTAAATAAGAAAAAATGTGAAGATCAACTCAATATGTTTGATATTAAGAACTGTAGCTAAAGATGCGGGGTGTATTAATAAATCATCCATCAGACAGCCAAGGTTTTAATCAAAACACACATAGGAGTTCATTTTTATGCGAAACCTTTGTGGTATCATCATTTGGCGATTTATTACATATTTAAGAGTATATTATCCTACGTTTGAACATTATCTCTAAGACCTGTATTCCTATGTAATTTTAAAAACCATAGACAATGCAAAATGATTGCAAGCTTTGTATTCCATAGCCCAATATACACCTCAGCTATTGAACATCATGGCGAATCAAGAGTGGTTGCACTAGACATCTTAAACCCATTTGATCGAATCTGGCATAGTGTTTTACTAAGTAAACTAGCTTCCTATGGATAGTCAGAGATGCGAAAAAGTAATCCTCACAATTAACGAATATCTGTAGAAAATCTTGCAATAATGGGTAGAAGCAAACCTTGTGGAGTTCAACGTGAAGAATACATCTACTGTTCCCCAGGTTCAAATGGATAACCAAATAATCGATCCCAAGTGGACCATACACTTTTTATGTCACAGTAAACTGTGGAGTAACATGACATGACCACATACCCAACATAGCAAAATCAGCTTCCATGAAGTTGAGTTATCTTTTTAGAGCAAACAAGTAATTAAGCCCGGGGCTTGAGTACTGCTCTCATATTTGGAGCTTGGCCCAAAAACACTATCTATATCTACTTGACAGCATACAGAGGCGAGCAGTTCGCTTAATAGAAGATCCAGCACTTATGTACGTCGAACCTTGAATCGAAGGCAGGTGGCAGATTTATGCCTGTTCTACATATACTACCAGATCTCCAGATAATGATCGTTAGAAACTCAACCTTTCAACGTCCTACAAGGCAGGCCACTAGAGCACACAACATTCATGTTCACCTGATAGCCGCAAGATCATTCTATCAAAATTCATTTTGTCACAAGGCTGTTTTGAACTCACTCACAGGTGAAATATTTCCAGAAAACTATAATCTGCAAAAATTTAAATGCAGAATCAACAGACATCTGCAGGCATCTCGGGGCGCTGACTTACGTTCACCTTTCACGAGAATTTTTTAATAAAAAAAAAAAAAAAATATGCATGCGGAGCTTCATCCCTTCCAGAGGTTAAATTAAAAGGACAAACTGTAACTACCTCAGAATCCAAAAAGTCTTCACATATAAACACGTGACACGAATAAGTTTGCATGTTATTCGTGTAACGTTGGTTTGTGTAACAATTTGTGGATGCATGCAGCTTTTCCAAGTGATGCAAGAGAAGAACAATTTCATGACTGCATGTCTTTTTGTGGATAGAATCGGACCGGAGTAAAAGAAGAGTGAAACGGTCTCTTTCTCTGCATCAGCTAAGGCAGTAAACTGGCTCAAAGCAAATTCAAATTATAAAGCTGGCAATAAGTTACTATTACCGGGTATGCAAAACGAAGCATCTTTCTGCTGTTCCGCAATAACATGCAGCATAAGCTCCATATGAATCCCATAAAAAAGCACTTCCAGCGCCTTAATAGCAGCGGAATTTCATTACATAACAAGCAGAATGTTGACTGTCAATGGAGACGATTTATAACTCAAAATCACAAGCTGTTTACAGGTAAAAGTTAGAAGAAACTCACACCAACATTATATTAACAGCTTTAGGTTGTCTTCGATTCCATAGAAAAAACGTGGTGCAACTAGTAATTTAAAAAGAAAATACGCGTCTTTGGACTCACGAAGAAATTTTGGCGGTGCAGGGCAGATTGTATTTACATAACGTAATAAATTATCTGTTGCCATCCATCATCTTAGAAGGGGTGGATTTTGGTTACTCCACACTGAGACTCCGGCTTCATGGATATGCCGTCCAACTTCAGCTGATACGCAAATAACAATTTTCTTTTTGTTCAGAACTGACTTCGGCCAGAGTCTGAGACAGGAATAGAATGCAGTCGTATTTTCACGGACGGCTCCAAAACCTGTCAAGGGTCTGGTGCTGGTGTCTTTGTGGAAGACGACAACATTAGACTTCTTTTCTTGTTAGGCAAATATGCGTCTGTTTCCAGCAGAAGCTTATGCAATCCTAATGGCCATGAACTATGTTTTGAAGAACAGGTGGAAGAGCCGTAGTATTTGGCTGTAGTGACAGTCGGGCTGCGCTTAAGGCCTTGCTCAACTTATTGGCGTCTTGACAGGCCGTTAAGTGCTAGCACCTTAACGTGCTGGGTTTAGGTGTCACTACAATCTGCTACGCTCTGGAGAGAGTGTCGATGCTGCGAAACATTATATCTGTGAGTGTCCGGCCATTGCTAGTATCAGGTGGCAGATTCAGTGCTGGTACTGTAAGGCTTTCTTAGAAACACAAGGAAATTCCAATAAAATGGGTAAACCAGGGTTTGCATTCTGGTAGTACAATGGACCAGTCCTCTAAATAAAGTCTACATACAATGTTTTGAATAAAGTTCATTTGTCATACTTAAGCGGCTAAACCTGCTGACATTGTCACTGATATATTCAAGAAAGTATTTTTTTTTTCTTATGAAAGTGTCAAACACAGCTTTATTGTCTTTGATTCCCAGAATGATAAGCGGTTCTATAGAAGAATCCTTTCTGCCTAGTTAGCTAACAGTTTCACCTACATACACATCTGTATGCATACCTCGAGTATCCACAAGAATTTTAATTGTGCTCTGATGTCTGTGAGTAGAGTAGGCATATGGATAAATATGATAAACTTCTAGTTAATCGATGACAAGAGAAACTCGAAACACCAGTAGCTTCAGTATCGCGCTGATACTCAGGCATACTAATCTCTAAAGCCGTCACGGTTGATCTCCGTTGCTTTCTTTTTTTTTCAACTCTGGTCTATCAGACAACAAACTCGTATGTGATTTATTAGAAATTATCTACCTATACTTGTTGTGTGCGGTTATCTGTTTCAGACAGAAGTTTTATGCTCTACTTCTTTGATATACTAAGGCAAAGATTGCATAATGAAATAATCGAAATGCGACCAAATCAGCAAAGCTTACCTACCTAACCGGGTAATGTACATACATACCATATGTACATGTCCGTCATAAATACTTAAAAATTTAACTGTACTTCAGCTATTAAGTGTAAGCAAATTCAAAAACGTTCTACACAAAAGCTTAATGTGCAAACGAGTGAAGTATTACTGATTTTATTATACGAAATTATAAAAACGCAAAGACCAAACACTTAAGATCTCCGCATGGAACAATTTCGATTATAAAAATGAAAAATAAACAAAAAACTAACAAGTCTCCAATCAAACAATTGTCGGTGACTAACGCATTCTAACAACTGCTTATGAAGTTTAGCCGGGGAAAAGCTAATTGGCTAAGCGAACACAATTTTTGTATTTGATTTTATCTGTGTGGGTTATACTGTTTGACCACCGCTACCTCGCTAATGTGATCCGATTATCTGTACTCCATAAGTCGAATTTTTGATTTATTTGCTCTCTGTAATGTGAATTCTTTTTATTCATTAGGCAAGCAGCAATAACGCCCTTGAAATCAGATTCCCTCACTATAGTCTGCGTTACATTTCCACTTATCTATCACCAAAAGTAACCAATCAATGGAAAAATGGAAATGCCAAGCCTTAAAAAATATCTGACCTAAGCTGATTTAGAAACATTTTGACACGGCTGATTTTACCAAAAACGATTGGACATCAGCACCGTCGTCGGTGTTATTACTTGTGATTTTCCGATAAGTCTATATACTAACAGGTTTGGCAATATTTTGAAACGTTAATACATAAATTGAAGAGACATCGAGTCATAAGAGCGAAAGAAAATTGCTCTATCTGGGACCATTTCTTTTCAACAGCCTCAGATAACTGACGAATATTGACATTAGAAGCATCCTCGATATTCTTGAAAAAGCCGCGGTCAATTCTTTTAGATAATGGTATCACAATGGACTTCCTTTATTCAAACTCATCTGTGCCCAGATACTAACGTAATCTAAACTATATCAAAACCAACCGCTGTAAGCCCTACAATGATATTCACTAATATGAACACCACAAGAATGTGAATTGTCTATATTTTAATTAGTTCAGATTATCGAGGTAGCAGTGTACATAGATTCGCTGTTATTGGTATAATTGAGAAGTTGGTGTTGTTCCTAAACGTGCCACGTCCATAAAAAAAAGAGCATAAGACAGATACCATTTTCAAAAGCGACTTTTCACTTTCGACGCATTTAGCTTTGGGCTATTATGAAAAGCGATCGAGGTGAAAATTTGCTTTCCAGCGCATATCACCGACGGATAATTTATCAGCAATGTGTTAATCGTTACAGTAAATATCGAATTATTATCTGATATTATTTTGGTACTTATGTGGATTTACTTGTGGTTGTGATTGAGTTTCTGCTTCTTTGGGTGCATTGCTTACTTTGTCGGGTTTAGTGGCTTGCACCGGTTTCCACTTACACATGGATAATTGCCAAACCTATCGCATTTGAAATTCGTTTTCGCTTTCACAGTGAAAGTGCAGCCGATTTAGTAATAGCAAAAACCAAATCCGCCTTCAATTGCGATCCCCGGTGCTTTGCGTAGTTGGCGGCCAGATGCGGCAGCACGGCCGACCAGAGTTTATAGATGGTCTGCGGCGAGTTCTCTACAGATTTCGGATGAGGCTCAACTAAGAAGATGAAGGGAACATTTTCCCACAATTTAAACCATCTCATTGTTGGAGATATGTATGCACGTGTGCCCAAATGGTAAAACAGAGAATGTATATGGTATGAGTTAGGCTATTATGAAGCAAGCAATGCATGCAGGAAATGACGCGTATTCTATAAGAGTATGCTGTCGGGCATTTGAGATTTGAAGTTACACCCAGTGTAGTATTGAAACGTAACATAAATTGATGATCATGGACATGAACATAGAAACAAGGGCAATGTTAAGATGCTCCGCTGGAGTAACGAAAGAGTTCCAAATCAAAGTCTGGATGCACCAGAAAAACGTCTTAAGTCCTTTGCTCTTTATTGCAGTTATTGACTTGAAGGTAAAGTGACGGACTCCAAAGTACATCAGTTATTTTTTGCTGACGATGCCAATCATAAATGAGGATCCTACGGATCGGGAGGTCTGCCGATATTTTTGAAGGTCAAACAGGCGGATCAGTACAAATGCGGAGGGTTATGATCCCTTGAATTCAGATTATAGCCTCGCCGAAATAGGAAGGCGCCTTAAAATAAAGCCGAAGCAAGTTGACTAAATGGGCAGTTCTCGGTGATTGGTGTATGAGTCGAAGAATATCCCAGTGTGAAATCCATGAAGCGGGCCACTCAAGTAATGTTAAGATATAAACGCCTGCCGATCACTTACCCCTTAAACAGACATTTAGATAGTGCTCCGCTATGGGTAAGTGCTTGTAATCAAGCATAATAGGCACATGACCCGTCGGGTAATGCAATAAAACACATTTACAAATAGCTTTCAAAAAAAATTCTGTAAACGTTCAGTAATACGATCTTTTACTACCCTTTGAACTGTTTTTTGCATTGAATTTGTCTTTGAATGGATGAATTGGCGATAGTGAGCGATTCAGGATTTGCTAGCTATGCCACACATAGTTGAAAGCCTGAATAGCCAAAGGTGTACAAAGAATAAGAACGTATCTACAGCAATTACGAGTATATGACAAATTCAAGTAGAGGGAAACTCGTACAAACACACGTGTCAGCTAACACCCCTAGATCTAGATTTTTATGGTTATGGGAAAAGTTTTACTTACAGTTTGTTGGCCTTTTCAGGAGTTTGGAACTCCAAGTACAAATTGTCCACTTCAGCGACTTTTTTCTCATCAAGAAGCTGCAAATGAAGATGACAACGAAAATAAGAGACGGGAAAAAATGAGGCGCTGAGTTGAAACTTACTTTGAATATGGCATAGCCGGCCGGTGTTTCGTATAAAACGAACATTGTTGACAGTATATTATTGATTGCACACAATAAATGAGGGCATTAAATTGAATTATTAAAAATAAACGAATTTAAAAGAAACTACATCCAACCCAAATGGATTGCAATACAAAAAGAGAACGAATATCGACAGCGACAGCGCGGTTTGCACGTGTTTCTACTTCAATGGCGGGCGATGAAAGCGCCAACTACATATGAGATCTCAAACTGCTTCCACTGAAGGCGGACTCACAAGTGTAAAAATAATAGACACTTAAAATTAATTCTAAATTAACGACCCGGCCCGACTTCGCCCGGGTACAATTTAATTTTTACAGCGGTACACTAATAAATAAATTGGGAAAATACGTTAATAATATTATATGATAGCAAATTAGTAGATACCTGTTTTATTCTTTATTCACTAATACCTTTATGGTGTTAAGTGGGAATTAACCGATACAACGGTCAAACCGACTTGTGTTGTACCGACATCGGCCTAACTGTTGTATGCAGCATACACATTACACAATCTGCGTACGATTTACGTACAACTAGACATTTTATTCAGTCATTTTACACATACACGCCATATAATTTGCATACAATACAATCTGTGCATGTGACAGCGACTGTACGGTCAAGACTATTCGACCATGCGATATCGATGCAACTGTCGGTTGTCGGTTTTATCGTATACAACACCAAAACTGTCAAATCGTTGGTACAACAGTTGTATCGTGTATTTCCGACTTTATGGCAGCATCTCTTTCTGATGTAGCTGAGTACGAACACAATGGTGAAGTGCGTAGTTTTCAAAGACGAAATCAAAAACTACGCGAGAAAGCATAAAAGTCGACTAGAAAGTCACGTTAATATTACAGTCCTCCAAGTTTTGGATGAAAGAAATTTACTACCCCTACAAACCCTTTGACCTAGCGCGTTAAGTAACCGCGTCTAAACCGCGGAGCTAGCAGGAACTTCGACTTATCAAGTAGTTTTCATTTCACGAAATAAGGACGTTTTGCAAGTACCTTCCCATTAGAATACTTAATTGTAGTAAAAATAAAAACAAGTCTGTTTTGAAGGGAGATTTTTTAGAGGGTAAGAATCCCACACTACTATGAGCACGTGCTGTCGATCCTGTGGGCGCCGTGGCGTAAGTAGTAAGTGTGCCGGATCACTACGCATGAGGTTCCAAGTTCGAATCCCAGAAAACACCGAAAAGTTTTTTCACGGTCCCACCTCTCGCGAGCGTCTGACAAACATCCGAGAGTATTGCTGTCACGAAAAAGCTTCTCAAATCGCCGTTCGGATTCGGCATTAAACTGTAAGTCCCTTCCATTCGTGTGAAAAATATAACGCACACAACATGAGTAGTTGCGAGAAGCTAGGCCCTGGCACTTTAAAGAGCTGTTGCGCCAAATATTTGTATTTTGCTGTCTTTTTGAGGATTTTCACCTACCCTCGAAAAAAAAAAAAAAATGGTGAAGTGCTGCACGGGTGTTTGTTGTTGTTAATCCAAATGCTTTGGATTTTTTTTCCACAGCTTGGACTTTTTTTTTTGTTAAGATTATTCAAATCCCATAGAATATTGTTCCTCTTTACTCGATTAATTTTTCTGTTGGCTAATTTTTTTTTATTTTGTTCTGAAATGTCAGAAAGTGGCACTGCGTGAAGTTGAAGTTGACTCCACTTCTACTTCAGCTACAATCTTCAACTTCACATTGTGTTCGCAGTTTTGGATGTGTGTGTATTTTACTTTGAAAGCGCTACGTACTACAGCTTCAGCTCTGTGTTCGGGCAGTAAAGTGGGAAATACACGTTACAGCTGTTGTGTGACAGATTTGGTGTTGTATACGATAATTGTATCGTGTTGTTCTCGATTAGGGAAAATAAAGCGCACGCTCAAACGTTGCAAATCACACGTTTATTTCTACAAAGGATGTAATAGATCTTTACAGATTTCATGTAAACGTATATATAATACTTACCGCGGTTTGCACCTCTTCCCTTGGCTTCGAGATCGAGAATGAAATGTAAAACCCGGAAACAAAATGGCTGGCCATTGGAAGAAGTGTCAACCGCAGCAAGAAAAGTAATGCCAATTCAAATTATATTCGTATTGTCAAATAGATGGCGCTTTTGGATTAATGGGTTTTCCACATCCCCGCCCCCGTGAATCGGTCCGATTCACCATCGGCTTCCACATCCAATACGGCCAATCTTGAAACTGGACGAGATAGAACTCCTGTGTTCGTCTGCACCTCGACTCGTCTGACAATTCCATCTGCTCCCTGATGTACACTTTGAACTCTGGCTCGCTTCCACTCTCGCCTGGGTACGTTGGGGTCGCAGATAAAAACCAGATCTCCGACCTCGACCGGCTTCGTCATTCGGCACCACTTAACTCGCCGTGTCAAAGTTGGAAGGTACTCAAGTACCCATCGCTTCCAAAACCTGTCCCTCAATTGGCGGGCGACTCTCCACTGCTTCCTTAAGCGGCATAGCTTCACGTCTGCTTCCAGAATCCTAGGTGTCTGCGCTGTGTTGGCTGAACCCAGCAGAAAGTGATTGGGAGTAAGCGGCTCCTCCTGGTCGACCGTCACTGGCAGGTGGGTTAGTGGTCGAGAGTTTACCACATTCTCCGCCTCAATCACCAAGCACTGTAGAGTGTGCTCTCGTGGCGAAACCTCCTTGAGCGTGTGTCGCAGAACACGCTTCACACACTGCACCATGCGCTCCCAGGCACCTCCTTCGGACGGATTGTTTGGACAATTGAAGCGCCAGTCGATCCCCTTCGCTGACAGCTCGTCTTGGATCCGGTGGCAATCGAAGACCTGAGAAAAACGCTTCGCTTCTTGGTCGGCACCAATGAAGTTCTTCCCATTGTCGCTGCGCATCCTTAGTGGCAATCCTCGGCGGTTAATAAAATTGCGTATAACCATGATACACGCATCCGTTGACAGGTCATGCGCTACTTCCAGGTGAATGGCTCTCACCGTCAAACAAGTGAATAGCGCTATCCACCGTTTCTCGATACGGCGACCAATGGAGACGGTGAGCGGACCGAAGTAGTCCAAACCGGTGTACGAGAATGGTTTCAAGTACGGCATGAGCCGGTCCTCTGGTAAGGCTCCCATCACTGGCGGGATCGGAATGGCTTTGCGAAGTCTGCAGACCCTGCAGTTGGCGACGACTTTCCGCATAATCTGACGCAGGCGGGGCACCCAGTACTTGCGACGTACCTCGCAAATTGCAGCTTCCGTATTCTGATGCATCATCTTGTCATGGCAATGTGCAACCACGAGCGTTGTAAATCGGTGAACAGAAGGCAGTATGATAGGTCTCCTGGCGGCATACGTCAACCAGGATGCGGCATCAATGCGCCCATAGACGCGGAGAACGTCTTCCTCGTCAAGGTACGGCATAAGCTTAGAGAGCTCGTTGCTCTCCGGAACTGGTAAGCCACGCTGAATTAGACTTATTTCAGCGGTAAAGGCTTGGCGTTGAGCTTGGCGGCAAAGCTGTCTTTCGGCGGCATCTAACTCATCAGCTGTTAAGGCGTTATCCTTATTGCGATTGAAAACACGCAACACCCAGGCCATAGTTCTAACGGTCCGTCTGAAAGAAGAAAAGCGGTTCCAATCTATCAGGCTGTTACTTACCACGACGAGGGCGTATTTAGGGCGAAGCTCTTCCTCGGCGTCGTAAGAACCTTGGACGTTGGCATTGACTGGCCAGTTCTCCTCCGACTGTGACAAAAAGGCTGGACCATTCAACCACCTGGATGATAAACTAAAGTCAACCTGACTCTTAGCCCTCGTAGCGTCGTCTGCTGGATTCTCGGTTGTCGGCACCCACCTCCAGCTAGTCTGCTCCGTGGTCTCCAAAATTTCGGCGATTCTATGAGCCACGAACGGCTTGTACCGACGGCTCTCACTGTGAATCCATTTGATCACCGTCGAAGAGTCGCTCCAAAGGACCTTTCGGGAAACAGCGACAGAATGTCCTTCAAGCACAGTGTTCATGAGCCTTGAACCCAAAACTGCGGCCTGAAGCTCGATACGAGGCACGGTCAACAGCTTCAATGGAGTGCATTTCGTCTTCGCGCATATGAACGCGATCTCGAGCACGTCATCCTGATTCGTTGCCCTCCAATATGCAACGGCTGCAAAGGCGTCCTCACTTCCGTCGACAAAAACGTGGAGCTGAAGATCCTTAGGGGCACCACGTCGGAAGTAATATCGAGGAACTGTCATCTCGATAACGTTGGGTAACTGGAGGCGCCATTTGTTCCAGAAGGTGCAGATATTTTCCGGCAGTTCTTCATCCCACAGCAAGTCCCGACGCCAAACCTCACGCATCACCAGCTTCGCGGCTACCACGAAAGGGCACAAAAATCCAAGCGGATCGAACACCGACATTACGATGCTGAGCAGCTCCCGCTTTGTGGGGCGTCGGCTTCCATCAATGACGTCTCTGCTCACTCGGTGGAACTGCAGCTTGTATTGGAACTTGTCCTTACCTGGCTGCCAGAACATTCCCAGGACCTTTTCAGCTTGCAGAAGAGTCTCTCCGTTAGTTGCTGCAGGACACTTCAAAGCTCGGAGGACAGCTTCCGAGTTCGAACTGAAGTTCCGCAACTCAAAACCAGCGGCCTTGTGTATTTCTCGAACTTGAGTTGAGATCCGGATCGCATGCTCGACGGATCCGAAGCTGTCGACGAAGTCGTCAACATAATGAAAATCAGTGATGGATTTGACGGCACGAAGATCATATATGCTGCTGTGCTCTAAGGCGTTTTTGAGCTTGACGTGCTGAGCAGCGCAAGGCGAGCAGGCCGCTCCAAACGTCATCACCAGCATCTCATAAATATCAGGCGGCTTGCTGTCATCTCCATCGCGCCACAAAAATCTTTGGGCGCTTCTATCCTCCTGGCGAATTCCAATCTGGTGGAACATCTCCTTGATGTCTCCACAGACAGCGACTGCTCCTTCTCGGAAGTTGAAGAAAACAGATGGCAGTGGCTGGTACTCTTGAGGACCCTTCAGTAGGAAGGAGTTGAGTGATACTCCATTCATCTCGGCGGCAGCGTCAAAAACTAGGCGTAGCTTTTGAGGCTTGTTGGGGTTAACTACCCCGAAATGAGGCAAATACCACGTCCTTGGCCCCGTGACGGCGGCTTCTGCTGGCTGCAGCTTACGGGCATAGCCTTTATCCACATAATCTCGCATGATCGATTTGTAGGCGGCGGCGAAGTCTTCGTTCCTCTTCATCTTGCGCTCTACTCCGACTAAGCGCTTCTGTGCCATAAAATAATTGGCTGGCAAAACAACATCATTAGCTTTCCACAACAAGCCAACCTCGAATCGACCGTTAATCCTCCTTGTAGTTGAGTCGAGAATGCTTCTGGCACGAATGTCTTCCTTGGATTCGACTGCGGGGCATGCTCTGACTCCAAAACTCTCCGTGCGGAAATAGTCATCAACCAGGTCATGTATAACGGCATCAGCGGACTTGGTGTAGGTCAGGAGGCACGCAAGTGTGCTCGTGTGCGTGATCATCGGCGTGGGACCAAACACAGCCCAACCAAGCTTCGTCCGCGTTGCATACGGCCCATGCTTACCTAAACTCCGTAGTTCCATCGTCATACCCAAATGACAATGATCGAGCCCGATCAAAAGTCTCGGAACAGCGTTGGAGTATGACTGCATAGGAAACTCCTTCAGGCGATTTGAAATTCCATTCAAATCCGACTCCTTGAGGCTTTGAGTTGGTAACTTGAGGCCGGAAACACCATATACATGCCGAAGTGCATACCTTTTCTTCGAACCTGCTCCACTTATCTGCAGGTCAACAACTAACGAGGGCTCCTGTGCCTGTTTTCCAGCAACCCATTGCATATTGAGCTGGCGCGGGCTACCTTTGAGGCCAATCTCCTTAATCAGGTCCACATCCAACATCGAAATCGACGATCCGTCATCGAAAAGTGCATAAGTATTGACGGATTTATTTGGGCCGTGCAACGTCACTGGCAAAACACGAAACAAGAGCTTCCGGTCGTTGTTGGCAATCTCCTTTGTAGCTAGCACACTACCAGTGGTGGACCATTGAGGAGTTTGTTGACTCACATTAGTCAACGGAGTAGGGTTAGGCAGGACATCATGTAGTAGTTTGTGGTGTCTTCTCTGGCATCCATTTGTGGCACAAATATTCTTCACACGGCAGCTACGAGTGGTATGTCCTTTCTTTAGGCACGTGAAGCATAGACCATGTTGCTTCACACTCAACCATCGTTCCTGCACCGTTGCTTTGACGAACTTTCTGCATTCATTGACCTTGTGCGCCTCTTGACACAAAGGGCATCTTGGAGATCTAGTTTCCTGGGGTTCCATAGTGTGCAACACCGGCAGGCGTCGCTTCGGCTCCTTGTCATCATTATCCTGGACGGAGCAAACTAATCTGGCTACGTCAGAGAGCCAGTCACTGAAGTTGACGATCGTTGGGTATGGCTGCATCATTGTTGCGTATCTCGCCCATTCCATTCGCTTGGTCATGGGCAGCTTACAAACTAGTTCCTTCAGCAGTGATGGGTTTGCAATGTGCTGTTGACCGTTGACAGATTGTAAAAACACTGCCAAGTTCCTCACCTTTGTTGCGAATGGAACGAGACGAGCCATATTGGATTCGTTGACAGGCTGTATATCACGAACTTGACTCAGCTGGCTGTTGATAAGTTGTTCTGGGCGACCAAAACGAAAACGCAATTCTTCTATGATACTTCCAATATTGTCCGGGTGAATCAAGAGGGATTTAACGGCTTCCTTTGCTTCACCTTGAAGAGATTTTTGAAGCCTCTGGTTGTTCTCCAAATTCGTATAGTTGAAGGCGGCATTTGTCTGCAAGAACGTATTGTAAAACATAGGCCAGTCGTCTGGATTCCCGGAAAACATAGGAAGATCCTGAACCTTACGTGGCGTCAAGGTGTATACGTTGGTTCCCGACAACTGGCTCCGAACATTGCCTGAATTGGACGGCTGTGGCTCTTGAGAAAGTGGAGTCTGTATGTACGAATGTGGCGACGGTGCGTACATACGTGGCGGCTGTGTATGCAAATATTGTGGTGCATACGTAGATGCAGGTAGCGACGTATTCACGACTGGCTGCGGTGCATACGTGGCTAGCTGCGGTGCATACGTCGCTGGCTGCGGCGCATGTGTGACTAACGGCAGTGCATGTGTACCTAACGGTGGTGCATGTGTACCTAGCGGTGGTGCATATGTGGCTAACGGCAGTGCATATGTACCTAACGGTGGTGCATATGTGGTTAACGGCATTGCATATGTACCTAGCGGTGGTGCATACGTGGCTGACGGCTTGGCATGGGCATGAACGAATGACATCGTTGCCTGGGCGGCTGGCGGCTGATCACATGTGACTGGCAGTGGCGCTTGACTGATAGGCTGGTGCAATGGCAACGACTGCATCGCCAATTTAAGCGTGTTGCACTGCGAATCACTACTCCTTAACTGGACTTGCGTGGCCTTGAGTTGTCCTTCCAATGCAGCAATCTGTTCCTGTAACGAAATAATGTACATTTGGTCTGCTCGAGTAGCGGCGGCTCCTCCAGAATCATCTGTAATAGAAACTGGGGTGGCTATGGCAGCAGACGTAGTGTATCCAGGAGTCCCACTCATGGCTGAAGAGTTTGCTACTGCATTTGCACTGTTTTGCATTTGCAGGGGCGCTGTGCACTCGGAAGTCTTAGTGGCGGCTGACAAGATCGACGCAATGTACTCAGGAGTCTCAGTTAGTGCGGCTGGTGGAATCGGGGCAGGATTCGCTGTGGATGCGGCGGCTGGGGCATCACTTTCAGAAGACCCTGCGGTGCCGGCGCTACTTACGGCGGCTGTGGAAATAGTTGGCACCATAGATTCCATTCCGTGGTTTCGTGGACTGCGTCGAGGCGGTGTGCGACTCAACATGTGGTACGCAAACAAACAACCACACGAAACAAAGCTGACCAACCGCGAAATAAAGATGTTCTCGATTAGGGAAAATAAAGCGCACGCTCAAACGTTGCAAATCACACGTTTATTTCTACAAAGGATGTAATAGATCTTTACAGATTTCATGTAAACGTATATATAATACTTACCGCGGTTTGCACCTCTTCCCTTGGCTTCGAGATCGAGAATGAAATGTAAAACCCGGAAACAAAATGGCTGGCCATTGGAAGAAGTGTCAACCGCAGCAAGAAAAGTAATGCCAATTCAAATTATATTCGTATTGTCAAATAGATGGCGCTTTTGGATTAATGGGTTTTCCACACGTGTGTATCCACTTAACTGACCGTTGACCGATATCGCATGGTCGCATGGTCTTGACTGTACAACCGCTGTCACATGCACAGATTGTATGGAAATTATGTCGTGCGTATGTGTAATATGACTGAATAAAATGTCTGGTTGTACGTAAATCGTACGCAGATTGTGTAATGTGTATGCTGCATACAATAGTTGGGCCGATATTAGTATAACACAAGTACGTTACGAGGGTTGTATCTTGTATTTCCCACTTGAGAACACTTCTTTCTAAACCATAAATTGTTATTTGCAACGTTTCATTTGTTTGTATTATTCGTCTGAGAAAAATAGAATATTAAAAATTGTGAGAAAAATATCTGACCGATTTTAATGATTCACACCTCATTTTAAAGCCACAATATTAATTTTTCCAAAATATAGTGGGAACAATCTACATCGTACACCACAATTCTCAATGAAATAACGATTAACTACTCATTTTAATGCTGAGGCTCCTAGAATGTCAGCAACATTTTTGATTTTTATTAAATACTGTAAGACCAATCCAAATTCATACACCACGATTTTCAAAGGTATAATGATGAAGGACTCACAGAATACCTAGTACTATCATAAATACCGTTACAGATGTAAATGCTCATAGGTATCAAAAAATAAAGACAGAATGCATTAATTTGCCTTGAGACGAGTTGGCCACTCATCAATCGTAGCACGCACGATTTCTGTTGCAAAAGTGTCGACTGCTTTTCTTAAGCTAATTTTTAGCAACTCCTGGTTTGGGTGTCTTTTCGTACAAATAATGCCCTCCAAAACGAACCATAGCTTGTAATCCAAAGGATTAAGATTCAGACTTGCTGATGGCCAATGATCAATGGTTATGAAACAAGGAATATGCGTAATAACCGCAATCCTGTTTTCCTTATCGCTCCACTCCATGTTAAAAACTTAGCGAATCTTAATTTAAATTTGCGTGTGAACAGACCAAATTTAAGACCACAAATAACGCAAGCCAAAACAAGGGTGCGGATAATACCAGAGGCAGGAAACCGCTAAAAGTTGTAACAGTATTTATGAAAGTACTATGTATATGCAAAATTAAAAATATATGTAAAAAAAAAATTCTTATTCGTATTTGACTATTCTGGGCGCCGTGGCTTAAGTGGTTAGTGTGTCGGATCACTACGCATGAGGTTCCGAGTTCGAATCCCAGAAAACACCGAAAAGTTTTTTCACGGTCCCACCTCTCGCGAGCGTCTGACAAACATCCGAGAGTATTGGTGTCACGAAAAAGCTTCTCAAATCGCCGTTCGGACTCGGCATTAAACTGTAGGTCCCTTCCATTCGTGTGAAAAATATAACGCACACAACATGAGTGGTTGCGAGAAGCTAGGCCCTGGCATTTTAAAGAGCTGTTGCGCCAAATATTTGTATTTGTATTTTTGTGTTTGACTATTTTTAAAGAATTTAATGTACCGGTCTTAATGATTAGAGGCGAAATCGTTGATAATTATTCAACACGTATTCATGTATTACCATTATTAACTAAACTTCCACAATCCTTAGCGAACTCGGGCATACGTCTACCGTTTGCTGTGTGTCGCTATTGAACTAACAATTTCGTCCGCACTACTCATATGCCCGAGCTGCCGTTGGCAGATCCTCACTACATAAAGTACCCAGTAGTAGAGTGCATGTGTTTATTTTCTTGGATACTTAGTATCCTCTGTTTACACTATGTTAAAAAAAATAATAAAAAGTAAAACGAATTTGGCGTTTGAAATTGTGAGGAAGCCCTTGGTTTTAATGATTCTATCCATGCAGGGCAAACATATTGTTAATGGTTTATAGGCAGAGCTGCATTTAATGCACACTTAACTAACAGATAACGACATATTCTCGCACAAATCCTCAAAATCCATATAATTATGCAACTGTAGCATACACAGAAAGTACTTTTCGCACTGCACTACCAACGAACATGGTGTGGCAGCACTAACTAATGCCCTCTGTCATATCTGCCATGTTCGGGGATGATCTAGAGGCTCTTGTATTTGGTATTAAAAATGAAGATGATACAGTCGATAGAGGTGAATATATACAGTGATGAACATTGATGTGATAACCTACTTTGAGAGTTAAATAGTGTTGAGAATAAATGATATTGTGATTAAAGGTGAATTTGTACAGAGAGTTTAATTTGAGATTATTTTGAACTATAACGATAGTGAAGTTGATAGTGTTTAATAAATAAACAGTTCAAATACACAGAAGACGGTTTTATTAGTACGAGCCCCAGTAAGAATATTACAGTACCTACAGGTGCACCCAAACCGAAAGAAACATTTGAGAAACATTGCTTAAAATCTGTTTCCCATTTGTCTCAGAAACATTTCAGAAAAATTTATTTTGATGTGGACTTAGCCAAAACGTCGGCTTTTTTGTTTTATTTTTTTAATTTTCGTCTTGCGGACGCCATAGAACTATTTTCATTTCATGTACTTTAACTAGAGTGTAGGCATAATGTAGTTTTGATTATTTGTCAGTATTTTTAAACATTTTAATTTAAAAATGCAGTGTGCTGTTTACGTGTAAAGTGTAAATAATAAACCCAAGAATTTCAATAAGGAAATATGTCCTCATTCAAACAGTGTTTGCTTTTGTGCCGCAGAAGAACACAAATGTAGGTTGTAGTTTACTTACCGGATGTATCGAAAATCTAATTTTGTTTTTCTTAGCCCGATAACCTTGCGCTGATCTCAAAAATGAAAAAAAAAGTTTGACTAGCCTTTCAATAGGACGTAACCCGGCCTAAAGTTTGAAAAAGGCCATCTAAAATCGTACCAAAATCTGCGATTTACTGCCTATCCGCTTTTACGTTGGGGCCCCAATGGTCGCCTTTGTTTTTGACAGATGCGCAGAATGAAACGAACATTATTGCGCGGAATACCCTCCCAAAACAGGGAATTTTAACTAAATCCTATTCGGGTACAAAGAAATTTCGTAGTTTTTCGTACAAGAGAGAGCACAAGGGTAGGTAGGTAGGTTGACGTTTAAAAACTGGGTAACTTTTGTCCTTCAATGCGTTCGTTTACTTTTTCATAATTTTATCTCTCTCTGAGAATTTTACCCCCACTCTTTGAAATTTCACAAATTACCAATTTTGGTGCAAAAAGTACACGAACAGATCACTTATTATACATATACTTTGGTGGTGGTTAGTGGTGTGTTTCGCAGCGGTCTTAAAAATGGCTCGTGAGAGCGCATTTTATCTCCATATTTGCATAGCCTGACGTGCATGTTTGGATTTATCGCTTGCCATCCATGTGTGCCATGACGTTGAGTATTTTGTTCTTGGTTTTGCAATTGCTCTTAAGCTCTGAGTGCAAAAATGCGCCGTATTTGCCTATTATACGGTTCCATCTTCAATGAAATGTTCAGACATGTACTGCCCTTCCATAATATGGCAGCTTGGGCATTGTCTGACATATGTCTAAGCATGAATCATGGCTCATGGAGACACCGTGTGAAGTTCAATTATCGTCAGAGAAATTCACCACACTTGATTGGTTGTTTTGCAGCATTTGAGTGTAGGTGTGTGCGAATGTGTTTTGTAGTGGTAAGAACGTTAAGTGACAATTAACTTTTTGACAGCAACGATTGTTATACATTTTCTTGTATATTTTCTCTAGACTCTGTGTAGTTCTTTCTGTCAACGCATAAACTTCTTCGTTTTGTTTTTATACCTCCGTCACTTCAATATAACCCTGTGAAGCTGCTAAATATTTCCGCATACAATGTCCTTGCCGCCAGCTTTATTGAAACGTTTGGCATCTCGGGGTCTGGTTAAAGCGGGAGCTGCAAATGATCGTAAGTAGACACAGAACTTTTGCTTCGCGGCGCACAGAAATTAACTTTGCATGTTTCCAGCATCAATCGAAAGTAAAGGCGAAGAAATCCTCGAGAATGAAGAAATCATCGCCGAGGACTACGACGAGATAGAGTACCCATCGCAGTACGATTCGTTTGAGCCCACGAGAAGAATCGAGGAAAACTACTGGATTGAGCGCATGAAGCTCAGGATAGGTGAAGCGAACCTGTGCGGTTATAAAGGATGCCCCAACAAGTACAACATTTACCACAAGTGTAATCTGTACTGTGTCACTCGCTGGGGTACTGGTGCTCTAGAACCAGAAAAGGGTTACCTTAAGCGGAAGGCCCGCCTCCTGAAAAAGTACGGGCTGCCTAAGGGTTGGAAAGAAGTGTATGACTGCGGTAGCGGTTGCTTCTATTATTGGAACACAGCCAACAACAACGTATCGTGGTTACCGCCATTACATCCCAAATCATGTGTGACCAAGAGCGCAGCGGTCTTCAGGCGCCAACTAGAAGAAATGTTGCCACTCGGAGGCGAGGATTCGGCTGAGGGCAAGATGGACATCGACGGAGGTGACAAGTCCACCGATCAAGAAGAAACAAACATAATGCAGCCTCAATCTGCCTCACAACACTTTTCTGCAAAGAACCAAACGACTGGTCGATCCAAAAACGATTTTAGGAACCACCAATTGATGGGCTTAAAGAAGCATAGGAATCGCGATTTGGACAAGACTATCCGCCAAAATGAGATTCGGCGCTACCGGGACAAGAATCCTCTCAAGGACGGCTCGCGTGATCCCCATCATAAGTCTGCACTGCCAAAGCAAATGAGAGATCTTGGCGAGAACTTGCCGTTCAAAGGAAATACATGAGTTTAATATAATTAAATGATCTTTATTACTTCGAGTAGAGTACTAATAATAAAATATAACGTATTGTAGTTTATATCGATTAAAATTGAGTTTAACTTAAAATAGTCTCCGCCGTGATGTTCATTGTGTTGAGGAATACACCCATCGGTGTTGTCGGACCAAAGCTCTCCATAGTGTTGACGACCTTGTTGCGGATGTTCCTCAAACGCAGTGATGAGTGCACAAATGTCACTAAAATTATGGAATTTATGGTTTATTAGTATTTTAATTGAAGAAAGTCGAAATGGTAATCTGAATTAGCAAGCATTAGCTGCGAAGTCTTACGACTCTCAAAACAAGATTAAGTAAATTAAGAGAAACAGTACAGAGCTGTGTGTCTACCGATCTGGAGTGGGAAAGAAAGAATTTGATTAGGGAAAGTAATGGAATTTGAAAAGGGATGTTTATTTATAGGCGTTTTTCTTTTTTAGTTCAGAGCAGAGCCTGAACTGTAAAAAAAAAATTCGTGTTTCTTTTTTAGCTCAGACACATCAGAGCTCTGAATTCGTTTTTCTTTTTTCGTTCAGAGTGTAGCGGGTCGACGGCGCTCACTCTATGAGCTCTGGATTAATTGACCGAGCGTTCAGAGCAAAATCCTGAGCACAGCTATTTTTCATGTTTGACAGGAGAGGACAAAAAAAAAAAAATTCCAAAGCAATTGAAATTGCGGACGAAATTTGTTGTTCTGGTGCAGAAAGTAAATAAAACATAAAAAATAACTATCAATAGATATTTCATTCATATTTTGACAGCTCAAGCTCTAATTACTAATCAAATGACTCAGAGTGCTTAAGTGTGTTTCATAAACAAATCTGAACGCTGTGAGCACGCACGGTTCAGAGCACGCTCAGAGCGCGCTCGATGTTCTCGAGCTCTGTTCAGAGCTCTGCTCTGAACGAAAAAAGAAAAACGCCTTATATAAAATAAGGTAACCAATTAGGGTGCCTTATTATTTAAATAAATGACACGTCTTGCACAATGGTAAGGTCCCTAGTGATTTTGAAGTCCGAAGTGGGGTGCAACAAAGTGCATACTTTCACCACTATTACTTCTGGTTGTAATCAAGATTTTTTCTGCGCATACAATGGACAACGACATCTTAAACACTTAGACTACTCTGACGACGTTTGTTAGCTCTCACACAGAATAATGGATCTGCATCAAATGATTGAATGAGGATTTTCTGACCTAATCGCATCTCAAAGCAAAAGTTTTATATGAAATCAGTCCAGGAACCTATCGACATCAACATATGACGAAAAAATGATAATGTATTGGACACCCCAGGAAATGTCAAATATGCCATGCAATAGAATAGCACCCAAGAGATACTTGGCGCAGAATAGTTCAGAAAGAATTTAGAACTTTAGTGATGAGTTGAAGGACGTTGCGGAACTCCGAACACGATGGAGCGCAGTTGACGCAGTTGGCGCCCTACGCCGCAAGAGGGTTGACAGGAGGTCAAGAAGAAAAAAAGCAAAAGAAGATTTATTAAGGAAAAGAAAATAAGTGTTCAAAATTAATTTGTAAACTTTGGAAAACGGAAGGCATTCGGGTGATAAAACCATATAATGCCGTTTCTTTAAAACTATGTAGAAAATATTACATAAATATATGTAATATGTGCATGTATGTATATGTACAATATTTGGTTTGACTAATCGTGCACAACACCAAATGCAGTTCTAATGTTTTTAATTGTTTACAAATCTGCACAGTTCAGGAGTTTAGACACTTTTTGAGTTGATCCTGAACTAGGCTTGACTTGACACAATCCATTGAAATGTGCTGTATTATAAATGTCGTTCTACAATGTTGATATTCTTATTGGCTTTCCTGATTGAAAATGTGCTACTATTGAATAGGACTTTTCCTACCCTCCTCAACTGCATACATGTGTAGAGAACATGTTGTACTAGATACCAGTATTCTGGATTTGAAAGATTATACTGTAATTTCACAACTCTGTATCCTGTTTTTTTTTGTTTTTCTGAGAAGGTTTAACATTTCAGTTGATAGAAGTTTAGTGTTCCTGCTATTAAAGAGAAATTGATTGGCTTCTTTGCTGCTTCGTTTCCCGAGATTGCGCCTGGACAGGCGAAAAATATATTGTAGAGATGTAAAGATAACTTCTTATGCAATCGAGGGACGAACATTTGATCAACTCATTTGAAACCCCATCAGGATACAGAGGTTGGTCGAACAGATGAGAGTTTCTCCCGTACCATATCTTGAAACTATGGTAGCTTTTTGAGTCCCTACTAGCTTAGCAAAATAGCTAAGACGATATATCGTACATTCAATTTTTCTTGGGATTCTTTTATCCACGCATCTGGCATTGTCCGATCCTGAAGAAAGGAGACCCTCTAAACTGCGCCAGCGTCCACCTTGGACTGAAGCGCTACCTAAGTAAGTAAGTTATTTTATCCATTCTATCATATGTAAGGGAGCTAAATACCATGGTGAACAAGATAGACCAAATAAGCAAAGAATATGGAGTCAGGAGCAACACTTCCAAAACGAAATTCATCATTGTGTCTAAGAATACATATAGCAGATGCATAGCTAAAAATAGGCTGTGTATAGGGTACACAATTTGACTGTAAGGATCGAGCAACTTTCTGCAAGATGAAAAATGTACTACAGTTATGGCTGATTGTGTCATGCCTGTTCTACACTCCTATATGGAGCAGAAACTTGGACGCTACACAAACCATCACAGAAGAGAATAGGTGCCTTTGAAATGTGCCTGTTTCCAAATACGCTGAAAATCTCAGAGACAGGCGGTACCAGGACATTCCGGGATTGAAGGGAATGAAGAAGCTGATACCGTTGCTAAAGCTGCTCTCAGGGAACCTCTAATTCATCATCGCATCCACAACAAATGCGACCTAAAAAACGAATTATTGCGTTTTTGGGAAGTCCATAAAAGGGAAAAATGGAAACATTACATCCACCATTACGCTACAATCAACCCGGAGGCACGCGTAGCCACTTAACCAAATAACTATTCAAAGAACACAATCAGGGCCTATATCCGTCTTCGCCTAGGACATACATCACTCACACACAGTCATCTCTTCTCCAAAAACACTCCACCTATTTGTCATCTATGCCCAACCAATGAAACGCTAACAATTCAGCACCTAGTTTACGAATGCACCAAGATCCTCGGGTTAGTGCTAGTTATATATTAACTTTGTAATTTAGTTTATGAGTTAATAAAGTCATAATAATAATAATAATAATATTCAAGTAATTCCACAGGCGAACCCTACAGGCGGATCAGTAGAAATGCGGTGAAGTGGGAGGGTTGTGATCTCTTATTTTCGGATCATACCCTCGCTGATAAAAGGAAGAAAAAGAAGAAGATATTCAAGTAATTCCACAATGTTGGACAGCATCTAACATGAATACACAATCTGAATTATTGTACGGAAAGTCTGTCAAGGAACTTTTCAGGAGCGTGACCTCACATACAAAAATGATGATAACCAACGTCCCAAGAAGAGAGACACCACAAGATCACACCATAGAGCATGATGGTGAAAAAAATAATTACTTGGTCTTGGTCTTGGTTTTTTTTTTTTTTCTTTTTTGCAATTTCATTAGGGTCTAAATGAATCATATTATCATCTTACTGACGTGTTGATTCATACTCGTTTCCACGTTATCCACATTATCGCTGGAAAATTAGTCATAATGGCACGAATAGATTGGTTGGCATTAGTACTTTGGCCTTCATCGCTATTTAACACTGACGACAATTTTTTTTAAAAAAAAGACCTTCAACTTTACCAATTTTTTGCACCAGCATTCTACAGGATTCCAGTTCTCCATCAAGTCAAAAAAGCATTCGGTGACAGGCAATGTTACAGTAAAAGCAGCATTCTCCAAAGAACCAAAGCCCTTCAGAACATTGTACTTGAAACACAGATTTGAGAGAAGGGGCAGACATAAACACTTCTGACATTCTCTTTTTTTTTTAAAGGATTCTGCATTTGTTCTACCTTAAAGGCAAAGAATTCTGCCCTCCAGAAATGCCAACTGATATTTTTTGACAAGGACAAAGGGAATAGCATTTGGACATTATATAAGTTGTTGGGTATGAAGGGAACAAATCTGTGTAGAAACAGGTAAAAGAACGAATAAAAATCAATCATTACTGATATTAGTTTTGTGTGAAAAAATTGCCTAATTCACCTTAATCTTCATTATCTGAGAATAATATGCGTATTTGTAAAATAAGAAGCATTTTATCCTTACAATCATTATTTTGATTTTAAACTTTTCTTTTGTGATATTTTTTTAGGTGCAATGAACTGACTAGCGAACATAAAACCCAAAAATGCTGCGTTTTTCCTGTTCTATTCTCAACATAAAAGGAGGTAGGCAAGACCAGGCTTTGAATTTCAATTTGGTCATGGAAAGTCATTGAACCTTTTTTCAAAAAGGCAGTATATACCTTGCAAAATTACAGTTTTAAAAATTGTATAACAGGAATGTTAGTTAGTTTGAACTTTATTTAGCACTGATGGTCATTTTTACAATATTTATATTTTTGCAATTGCAATTGTAATACAATTAGTTTTGCAAAAGTACTCTTTACATTTTCGGATTGTTAAGGATAGCTTAGACAATTGGCCTCAGTATATTTACGACTCTGTTTGATATCTCCATGTGAGACATGCAGTGAGCTCAGGTACTGTCCTACTTTCTTGCTGCTCGTGCTTGTTGCTTGTTTGTGAATCAAGAGCATTGAAAAGAGACATTCTGTTTCTTTGTTTTTCTGATTTTTCATTCCAATTGTGACCTGGCGCTTATTGCCTATTACCATTGTATCATTCCCGCGATTGCACAATTTAAATTGTCAGAGACCATATGAGTACTTAACCGCTACATATTCTTAATGGGTTTACTCCCTACATATAGTATCCTCGAGTTCATAAACGCATCATGACTGCAATACTATATATTCGGAGATTTTTGAAGACTAAAAATCTTTAAATCGGTCTGTCTATTGAAGCAATAGATACATACATAAGTATTTGTAAAGTTCTAGTATCATATAAACCACAGGGACTTCGTCTTTCACGCATTAGTCTTCTCTTTAAGTGCTTTGGTCTGAATTGGTTAGAGAACTACTGATTAAACTAGCATTTTAATGATCTTACTCCCTGTCTTGCAATTACAATAATGAACAGTGTTCACGCCTGGCTTTGCTGCACAAGCTCTGCATATGTTAATTGTAGGAAAGACTTGCATCAACCCTGGGAATAAATAATGACTGAATGCGAAGCTTTGTCCTGACTGTCTACTTTAAGTTCAATCGGCTTTGCATCTGTTCTGTTGTTTCCTAAATCTGCTTGTTTTGTATTCAGTCGGATCTACTCCGAGATGTTTTAACCAAGTTTTAACGTTTCCATGCGCAAATCTAGTTCATTCAAACATTTTGCAACTGCTGTGTTGTCAGCGCATCGAAAGGCATGCTCGGATCTCCGAACCGTCATTGTACATTATATTCTATAATAAAAGTTCTACTCTTGGGGGCTCTATTTTTAAATGAGTCTTTCACCCCATTAATTAAGTGGTCCTTACTTGCATTCTTCTAAGGCAACCGAGAACGTGACTCAGTTTGCTGTGTTGAATGTATTAGGATGTGTTGTCACTAAAGCCCTCTATTGAACGACTAAGGTAACCATGTCCAACCCCTTATCATCTCAGTCCTGCTATATGGAGCTATTGGTTACTTTAAAAGAAATGTTCTTCGAGTAATCTTTACTCCCGTCTACAAAGAAGGGGAGTGGATGACAAGATACAATGACAAATTGTACGGCCTATACAGCCGCAAGAGTACGCATACCAAGATGGCTTTGACATGTGGAGCGAATGGACACTAACGTTTCGGACCGGGAAGTCTTCAAATCTACTCGAGGACGTAGAGGAAGTAGAGTAGTAGAGGAAGTCCTCATCCTTACATGACGCAAACAAATGGAAAGGGACCTCAACCAACTTGGTGCCCGAAACTGGAAGCAAATGGCTTATGACCGATCCGGCTGGTGGAGCTTATTTGATGGCCCCAGGACCATACCGGACTGTAGTGCCATCTAAATAAGTTAGATGTCGTTACTGTGCAGTATTTTTTTGCGTTATGTGTGGCTGAACGTTGATACAAGGCAACAGTTTGACCGTGCGAGAAGTACATTTAACCCTGGTACAGGTATCCATTTCACCGTCTGATCATGTGAGATAGAGGTACATGACAATCACTAACCATGCAACAGAGTTAAGTATGTACAGGGCTACACTTGTAATGTTGCCGTGATTGTAGAGAGCCTATCAAACGATTGTTCTGTACCATTATCTCACATGGTGACACAGTCACCTTGTACATGGATAAAACAAAATATTAAAAAAAGCAAAATAGTTCACATTTACATACTTGAGAATGGTAGCAACAGCGTAAACAGCGACCAGAGTACAGCGTTGAGCCAGTAAAGCAGAAAATAACCGACCGCCAGTGTCGCGACTAGATAGTACCACTTCTGAGGATCATCTGTAGCCCTCCTCCGCCTTGAAGCATCGCCAGAGAAATGGATTGCAATGGCAATCAGCATCGCCTGCACGACAAGTCCACAAATTATCTTAACTGGATGCAAAACAGCCATCAGAGTGTATATCGCAATAAACATGAGAAAGTAATTCGTTTGGTAGTACAGCAAGTTCTTGACCACGCGATTGCCCCATTTGTCCAAATCCTTTAGGTTTGGTAGTTGGAAACGCGCAGATCCTAAAATGAAATCATCGAGCGTCCGCAGTGGAGGAAGCTGAAAGCTTTGTGCATTCAATTGTGCACTAGAGGATCCACCCGACATATTTGCTTTATTTGCAAAGTGGACTTATATTTAACCAAAGGTACTCAGTAATAAAACAACCGACTGGAGTGATAATGTGAAACTGAAGAATCTACGACCTCGAAGTGACTCTGACTGTATTGACTGAAAATGACGTAATTGATATAAACGTTGCAAAAACATATGAATCTGTCAAAAGCCAGAGATCAGTTTCAGAGCAATTGCTCTGGTAAATATCTTGTGTGGCTACACGTGGACCTACCACACACTGCACCAGTCGAGAACGCAGTTGCAACGTTCACGTCAAAAGCTGATAGCAAGTAAAAGTGTCGCACGCACTAGTGACAGCCACTATGGTAAAATACAATATATTTCATATAAAATGGGACGGGACCTCCATTCCTGCAAAATATAACGCACACAACACGAGTGGTTGCGATAAACTAGGCCTAGGCATTTAATAAGCTGTTGCGCCAGCTATAGGACATGTTTTGGCCCATTAAGCATAAGTCTATAATTTTTCCACTAATTTATGCTATTCTTTTCATTTAACACTCATTTCATTCATTTTCTCTTCATTTAACAAATCTAATGGCTTTGATCGGATTTAGTATATGACATTCCACCACTCGATCTTTTCACTTTAAATAGATGGAAAATAACAAATTTAGAGGTGTATGAGAAATAAACAAACAATGGTTAATTCCCTACGAATTGTTTTTGAGTTTAAAAACCCTTATTTGTTACACAGCTAAATGAAAACAACACATTTTAAAGCACGTTTTGTCGTTTGTACTGTACACATTTGGATAAACATTAACTGTCTTTTCGTTGTTTAAATAAGCATGCAAGTACTTATATATAACAATATGATAACTAGAGCCGTCTTTGGGCAGGTATCACTTAAAAACGAATTCGTAGATTTTAGTAAAACTGCCATTCCATAGCCTAGAGGCTTAGTCGCAATCACCAATTACAATTATCACGATATTCCTCAAGGGGATTTAGATATTAATATAAATAAACAGGGAGATTAAAAAAAAAACATGCGAAACTAGGCATTATAAAACTAAAAATTCAAAAAGTTAAAGAAGTACTGATTTTTTTGTGTACTTTTGGCGGCAGTATAAAATTAATAAACACATGGATTTACTTTCTTGCCTACCTAAGGGGTGCAAATTTATAGCCACGTGTGTATTTGGACTATAGGCTGTACTATTATAGTCGGAAGTAATGGGAAGCTAATGTCATAATTTTATGTTAAGTTTCCTTCAGTACTGACAATTGCTGAAGTACACCATAATAGGCATATGTGCTCGGAAGCAACTGTCAAATAGATTTGCCTGTCATTTGAGCTGTTGTGTTGTGTTGTATATATTTTTTACTTGTGTTCTTTAATTTAAGAATTATATTAATTCTCATTGTACTCACCTCACGCTTAAAAAGGCAATTGTGCGGTTCATAGCCATTCACAGCTGTTTAACTGTCAAATTTTCGTATGAAAGAGCGAATGGATTCGCCCATTCGTAAGTGACCAAAAGTAAACGAAAACTTAACGAATCGAAGCAAAAAGCAATTGTGGTCAAATAATATAAATCCTTTGCATTCGCACTGTTTCTGAAGTGGTCGTACGAAACCATTCTTCTATTACAGTTTACCCTTAAATATAAATACATACATACGATATATAGTTAAGTATTATTGTGAACCACGCAGACAAAGTCGCGGGTATCTGCTAGTATTAAATAAAACTATTGGGAACGATTTCATAGACCTAACTCAGGTCTCCACTGGCAATACTTCATTCCAAGAAAGAAGCGTCTTTCATCCCGGTAGAAGCATAACCGAACAGTTATTCACTTTCAGAATAGTTCTTGAGAAGACCTGGGAGTATGCTAAACCTGTCTACACTTGCTTTATGGATTTGGAAAAAGCATATGATAGGGTTCCTCGAGGCAAACTTTGGAGTCTTCTGCAGGAGTATGGGATAGATGGTTCCTAAGCTAAATTGTCGGTTTTTTACTCAGTGTATGTTCCAACTCTCACCTATGGTAATGCAATTTGGGTAGTGACCGAAAGAATAAGATCGCGGATACAAGCTTCCGAAATTAGGTTCCTTCGGGGTGTTGCTGACTCGTAGGGATTGAGCAGCTACTTCTGCGAACGGAACGATCTATGCTTCGATGGTTTGGTCACGTAGTGCGTATGCCCCCGGCCGGCTTCCAAGACATGCCATGATCAGGTAGGCGACTCCCCAGCAGGCCTAGAAATAGATGGTTGGATCAAGTCCGAAATCTCTCTTAGTGCCGTCTATGGATTCCGCCTGAAGCATTGGAGTCAATGGCGGAGAATCGAGAATGATGGAGCGCTCACCTCCATCCTACCAAACGACCCTCATGAATGATTAGTGGGCCATTGAAAATGTATGTATGTATGTATGATTGAAGTCTTATATTCATCCTGATTACTGTTGGCGTTTTACGCTTTTCGACGATTGTCATTTTATTCCTCAGATGTACAACGAATCCATTTTCATAACTTTTCAATGTGAAAGAGTTGTAATAGTATTCCACATGACAAAAACAATGCTTAGTGATGTTTAGCGGTCAGCAGGTTGTAGCTATGAATAAAACGACAATCGTCGAAAAGCGTAAAAGCCAACGATAATCAGGCTAAATAAGTCTGAAATAATTATGTCTCATGGAGACTCGGTGTAGAGGCAGAGTTAGTTTATAATTAGTCCTACGTGGCATGGTTGGAAATGAAATGTTTTTACAAAATTTCCTCACCCACAAGTTTGTTGTACACAAGAATCTGCAGAGATTGAATGAAAATAACACCATTAGTGTCAAATTGGTATTCTGTTAACTATCTTGTCTTCAGGTAATTAAAGTCTCTTTGTATGATTGCCCCTCACAGATTTTCAAGGGAACAAGCAGGCCAACAAATTGTATCTTTCCTCGCGATTGACCTCGAATTTACTCAAAAAATGAATTAAGGTTAAAATTTAACTTATGCTTATGAGCATAAACCGCAATACCATGGCATTCGAATGCCGCGTTCTATGCGATATGTCTGTCGCTTCAATACCATGTAAATACTACTATCTATACATAACAAAAGTGAAGTTGATCGTATTTAGTCCGCCTTTTCAGATTCGATGCTCTCCACTTTCGTTTATTATGAAAATTTCCCTTCAGACATTTTGTGTTGAATGTACAAGAAATTTTTTCAAAGTCATATGAAATTTTCGTATTTCGCTGTGCTAATATTGAAGTTAAGTAAAATAAATAAAAAATTGTTAATGGCTGTTTTTAGTTTGGTACGTACATTTACATATATGGTTATGATTAAATTTCGAGTTCTTTGGATGTATTGCTTTCTTTGGCGAATTGATTTTCAGTTACTTATGGATATTCGTCACCAATCTGCCACACAAACACCTGATATATTTTACATGTTATGTCATTTGAAATTCGCTATCGCCTTTTCTTTGGGGATTTGGAATGAAAGCCAAGATTTAGTACACAAAAAAACTACAAATTTACTAATGTGTCCGGGAAAGATGGTAGAATTAACAAATAAAAATACTTCATAATGTCAGCTACTAACGTCAATGCATAGAATGGCATTACTGTGTTTTGGCATCTATGTGTACAGTACACATAACAATAGTTTAAATAAAATTAGCTTTGGTGAAAGATTATTTCTAAAACACTGGTTAACATTTGATGCAGTCACTTTTAATCATCACGGCCGTGTCATAATTTAACCATTGGTTAATTTTTAAATCCAAATTGACGCGGTATAAGATTTGCGTGGGTGTGTGTCCGATTTATGAACGCTGACGTTTGGTTGCCATCTTTTTTCTCTGTCTCACACAACTTCGGTGCTGTGGTTAAAACACGTAATTGCACACACATGCTCATATCTCACCTAAAATTGTAATCGACAGCTGTCACTTCCAAGATTTTTGGAAAGCTTATGACTTTATTTATATCGATTTGCTTGTCATCCCCATTTGTCCTCCTACATTTTCTATGATCTCCGTTCTAAACAATTGACTGTGCAACATCCGAATTTTATATACACACAAATCTTGGGGGGGAAAAAAAATACCAAAAAGCGTAAAAGAGGTTTCGGAAATGTTTAGATAAAGTAACAGCAATTTAGAATTAAGTCCAAGATGAAGTTTGTTAACGAATTTATCCAAGTGTTTGTCATTGTGTTTTTCCTTGTGCACGTCGAATCTAAAAAAGACAGTTTTATTATTGAAAAATTTGATAGTCATCCCAGTTTAATTGAAAGTAATTCCCTGCAATACAATGGACGGAGAGTGAAACGCTCTGCAGCGAATGATTCCTCGGAAAATGCTTACGTTAAGGTGAGTCAAGGCGAAATACTTATTTCAAAGTCATATGCAGGCCTTTCTATGTGACTTGAGTTTGATGATTTGCATTTATTTTGCGATTACAGGAATTTTTTTGCGCATTTGCATTAGTTCAGTACAATCGGACTTTGTAGTTGTGGTCTTTTGTTTCTGCCCATTGTTTATTTGGGTGGTTTTTCCATGAATGATTGATTAGATTAGATAAAGGTTGTTCGGCTGGTCACCAATCTGTATGATGGGGTCTATTAAAGAAATTATGACACGATATATACGATATCCTGGTAATGCAACCAGTTAAAGTATACTTATTCGTATGACCTTTAATCTGAGAATTTGCCGTATGTCCCCACCCAATCGGATGGGTAATATTGCTTACAAAGCCACCGCACTAAATGGAATGAGTAAGCTGGGCTAGTTATGGTAATCGTGCAAAAGACTAGTATGATCTTGACTTTGCGCAGCGTACTACTGGCTAAGGAGCTATACCTCGGGTATCGAAGTTCGTTTTGGTGCATGTATTGTATTTTCCGTTGATAATATCTATTTCCTTTTCACTTGAAATGATTGTATCGGCGAATCAGCCACACCAACAATTTTTACATAACGTAATGTTAATGTTTAAACTTTACTCTAGGTGGCGGTAACAGTTCGAGGCATACCTGGGCCTCAACTATTAACCCAACCAACTGCCTACATTTGTGCACGCCGAGTTGATTGAAGTCCCCTTCCAGCTTTGCACGCCACTTAAGGTAGGGTCTTCCTCTTCTGCGAAGTCTCTCTGGAATAGCTTTTACCCGCCAAAGAGCCTGGTGTCCGTTCGCTCTATATGTCCTAGCTATCTTAGCCCATGAATACAAATCTTAACTAGATCTATATCGCTGTACTTCTTTTATTAATCGTTGAAACACAACGCATACGTACACGTATGTACATGTCAATGTCAAGTTCTCCCACATATCTGTGTTGCTGCTGCGCCCCTTGTGGGGTTGGCTAAGTTTGCGGACTTAAATTCATTCTACAGGCCGCTCCATTTGGATCATATCGTTACCGAGATTTTGCTGTTGCTTTTGCGTTTAATTCCATTTATTTTTTCTTCTGCCTTTCATTTGAATTTCACTTGAAACTTGAGTTGCTATTGCTTTTAGGATTGGATTTTCCGACGATGTTTTTTTACATGACGATACTAGCTAGATACTAATCGGTTTCCTTACATGGAGGGTTCTGGGTACTTCTAATTAGGTTTAGTTTTAATACTTCCGTTGAAATCCGTAATAATTTCATCTCCGCCGCAGTCGTTATTTCTTTATATTTTTCATAAATCGTCCAACATTGTCTTGTGTATGTTAAAGCCGGACGAACTAATGTTGTGTACATTAAACCTTTGAGTATAAGTGGCATTTTTCGGTCACAAAAGACTGCGGCGTTTTCTTGCCATGTAAAAATGGCAATCAGTGCTAAATAAACATCAAACTAACTAACCATCATTTTAACCACCCCAAACTCACTCGGTTAGCAATATCGTCGTCGCGATTTTCTTGGTAATTTACGATTAACCCCAATCCAACTTCGTTCGATTGCGGCTGGGTCACACCTCGGCTACTCATCAGCACCTGCTAAATAAACACAACCCTCCAGCATGCCCTACATGTAATATACTAGAAAACTGCACTAAGCTAAATCCTGTAATTAAGAACATATTTAAGGAAACATCAATTTATGAAATACAGTGCTGTCTGGGTAGCGTGAACTAATTATTGCACAGGCTGCCCATGCTAGCCAGTTTGTTCACACTGCAGTCTTGTTCACAGTTTGTTTACACTGCAGTCTTGTTCACAGTTTGTTCACACTGCAGTCTTGTTCACAGTTTGTTCACACTGCACATTCCACTGCAGTCACAGATAAACTATGTATCTATATTTTACCGTTTCATGCGACGCGAAGAATGTATGTGTGCATTTCTGCAAACCACGTACCTAAAAAGGGAAGTCCCCGAATAGTATGTGGGCACAAGTTCTGTAAAAAAAAAAAAGTGTTTATGCGAGCG
Source organism: Brachypalpus laphriformis (assembly GCA_945910035.1). Classification (NCBI taxonomy): domain Eukaryota; kingdom Metazoa; phylum Arthropoda; class Insecta; order Diptera; family Syrphidae; genus Brachypalpus; species Brachypalpus laphriformis. The sequence continues at coordinate 108,288,177 of OX246753.1, read as the reverse complement.
AGGTGCTCACGCAATCAGGGGTTCACGCTACCCAGACACCACTGTACTTAAGAATCCCAATCCTGTAAATATTGACTTAATCAATAAATTCTTAATAAACGCCAATATAATCGTATAACCTTAGACTACCATAGAGCCAATAGTCCCGCAGCTAGGCTCATTATTTGTTTATATTACCATGTAATTTTAATTACTTGCTAGTAAATTATAATAATAATAATAATAATAATAATAACCCAAGTACAATGAACTCTTGATAATTCGAATTTCATCGGACCAAGGAATAACTTCGAATTACTCGTACAGAGGCTTTCGAATAATAGAGGTTTAAACAAGAAAAAAGAAAATATGTCTTCTAAACAAAATATTTATTATCCGTAGTATTATGAACTATACATGTTAATAGATAGAGTAACGGAATTATACATTTTTAATACAAATAACACTCGAAATTTGTAATTTTTTTCTGTGTTAGCGACTGTAAGCGAGCTTGGTCCATGGTGTTTTCGATCGTGATTAAAGCTGAAAAAAACGTCATCTGCGATATCTGTTCTCTGTAAAAATTGATAGTGCATCGTTTAAAATGAAAAAATTGCAAACTCATTGTCAACCGTCTCCATGCCTTTGTCGTCCAATGAATACACAGGGTACAGGCTTTCGTCACATACGCATATCAACCAACAGTTGAGTAGAAACATATGGACTTAACTTAGAAATAATAGAGGTAAAAAAGCCATCATGTTCGAATTAGAGAGGTTTTCAGGTTATGTTGCAGAAGAGTAAATTCGAATCAACGATGAGGGCAAATTGAAAAGGTTCTCTTCGATTAATAGAGATTTTGTCATGGAACTGAGAGAGTACTTCTATTTATAGAGGTTTTCGAATTATCGAGAGTTCATTCATTGTATTTAAATGTATTGCATTTCGGAACGATAACTCCGTCTAACAGAATATATGGGTACAGGTTTGCAGAACTAAGAAAACGACAGTGCAAATGTTCTGTCTTCACGCGTCAGATTCTTAAATCATTATCTTCCAACACTTTAATCCATTTGTCAAACGTATTCTGAAGGGCTACTAGTTACGATAGTGCTATCGCCGGTAAAAAGAAAAGATGCATCCTTTTACCAAGAAAAACTGCTCGACATTTAAAAGTTGAGGACTACGGCAACTGCCTTGGTACACTCTCACTTTGGCTTCGAATTTTCCATTTATTCCCGGTATATTCGACTTTTGTTTTCGTACATATCTCGTATCATTCTAAAATACGTTTCCGTTACTTTTTGAGATCTTAGCGCCGTCCATATGAGATCTCGCGGAACTCTGTCGAATGCCTTCTCTAGATTGATAAAGATGATGTGTAGATCTTTTGAGGTCTCGCGATGTTTTTCCATTATTATCGAAATTCGTCTAAAGTAGACTTCCGGCCGACAGACCCGCATTCACTTTCTTCTTCTTCTTTTCTTTTTTATCAGCGAGGTTATGATCTGAAAATAAGGGATCACAACCCTCCCACTTCACCGCATTTCTACTAATCCGCCTGTGGGGTTCGCCTATTTGACCTCAGAAAATATCGGCAGACCCGCCGATTTTGGATCACTCGGTTACTGAGGCCAATAAAATGCCAATGTCGTCGCATTTGTGTGATCCAGGCGTTTATAGGCCTGCCTTTCCTACATCGCGATAACTTTGGAACGTGCATTGATATTGCCTTTTTAACAGGGTTCAAATGATATCTTCTTTGAACGTAGCAATAGCAGCTGAGCCGGACGCGCTTTATCTTTTGTACGATGGTTTCCTTGACGTGAAAGCTTCCACGGATCTTCGAACTTCTTATTCGATCAAGCTTGGTCACTCCTGCTGTCTTCGCATGGCATCTTCTACTCTCATACGTTTTGTACATCGTCCAACATTGTGAACCGTATGTGAGCGTTGGACGCACAACTGCGGTGTAGAGCTTTCCTTTCAACTTAGGTGGCATTTTTCTGTCACAGAAGATAGCGGAATTTTCTCGCCACTTCATCCACCCTACGCTTACACAATGATTGATGTCGTCATCACAAGAGCCGCATTCACTATCATGAAGATTAATTATATTTCGCTGTCGACTGCCTAACACCCATTCGTAAATTTTCATTGTATGGGATTTTAGCTTCACCGATCGATAGTTATTGCAATTTCTCGTGTAGCTTTTGCCTATTATGTATAGTGAATTGGCATCCGATCTCATCTCATAATTTTATTAAATAGAGTCGCGAGCCATTTAAAATCTACGTTTCCGATTTTCAACCGGCTTTAGGCATTCACGTAATACGTCAGATAAGATTTTGTACGCTAAGTTAAGAAGACTTGTGCCGCTGCAGTTGGCGCAGTTCAGAGGGTTTCCTTTCTTCCAGACTTTAGTGTTAGAAATTGTTATCCTCCTCCTGACCAAACCATCGCGAAGGGATATTTAGACCGATTGGATACAGCTCTTGCACAAAAACGGGCAGCGTTGATCAATCGCCGAGGGATACCCTTCTATCACGACAAAATGTTGTACAGTGCATATTATTAAAAAATGTTCAGTTGACCTCTCCTGTCTTTGGTCCTTTTTTATATGCTTATGACTAGCTCGATTTGAAACCTAAATCGTCTTTTATTTTGGTTGTTATCCTTTATTTTCCCAATAAATAGGCGGCTAGCCTATCTATAAAAACAAGTATTAGTTTCGTGAAAATTTTAAATCTAGAGATTTCGTTCAATCTTGGTATTACTATTGAAGAGAAACTCAAAACTGTGGGTACGCCAGTTCTATCTGTCGTGATATACTTACATAGTCTGTGTAATAATCATGTGTGTGGTGCTTATAGTTTAGGAGCTAGGAGGTGAAGACCGACAGATACAAACGGGCGAGAAAGCAATACGGTTTTCTAGCACATTTACGGAACTTCTGAAAAGAAGTGATAATAACACTCATTTAGCATTAAACAGTTTCATAATTCTTACGACTTATTTTGCAGGTTAATGGACTCAATGATACGCATGCACAGCTTATGGTACACTGGTTGGGCGATGGTTCCGATGTAATGATTTGTCTCGCTCGAGATCCGCCTGTCGAAATAAATGATGATTCAAGAAATGATATTGATCAAAATCCCCCAAAGGTGTTCATTTCATATGACTACGGCGAAACTTTTGAGGATAAGACTAGCTTATTTACCGTTGATTATGACCAAATTTTGTATGGAGAGGACACCTTGTTTACCCCCGTACGCAACAGGACCAAAAAATCAGCTAGTCTAGATCAGTTCCTTACTCATCCCAAATTTGATACGATCATCTTTACGGACACAAGGAATAGAGCAATATTTAATTTTTCTCCTAAACATGGAAACGTTAAATCAACTATGCTTCACTTTACACCCTCCGATATATCATTCTATGAAAATGATCCAAATATCTTCCTTATATTGGACAAAAAGGATGTTGAAAGAAAACTATATGTTACAACAGACAGTGGACATAGTTTTAATCTTCTAGAAGAATATGTTAAATCATTTGCATGGTCCAGTGGACCAGACGCTCCCCTACAATTGTATGTTGAAAGAGGAGAACCTTCAGGTAAGTTAGCATATTTTTAAACTTAAGGTACATTTTTACTTTTATTTCTTCGAATTATAGGAGCTTCTTCGATCATTTACATTGATCCTGCAAATTTTACCAAATCCGATGAACGCTTTAAATTCAATGTTTTGATTGAAAATGTAAATGAATTTTATATTAAAAAGGACTTTATGTTTGCCACACGAAAGGTATTCATTTCAGTTTGGTCTTATACTCTGAATTATTTATTAATATTTTTTTTTTTTAAGGATCGCAACACAATTGAGTTATGGGTTTCTTATAAAAGAAATAGTTTTGTGAAAGCCAAGTTCCAAACAGAATTGGATATTAAGGGCTTACACATCTGTGATGTGGAAGGGAAAAAATTAATGGTTTCAGCAGCGCATACCACTACAATGGCTCATTTGTATGTTTCCGAGTTTGATGAAGATCTAAAGTCAGTAACGTTTGTAAAGAGCTTAGAAAATATATTCACATTTATTCCGAATATAATCTGGAAACATGGATGGATCATGTGCGTAGATTTTGTATTTTTCTTATGTAGAACTGCATATTTGAATTTGTTACTTTTTTTTTGTAGTGAAACAACCGATGAAACTTTTACAGATCTCTATAAAGTTGAAGGAATGGAAGGAATTTATATTGCTTCGAAGATAAATCGGTTTTCGTCCATGTTGAATTTAGAGCCATCTGTGGGGCCTGAACATCTAGTATCGGTGATAACTTTTGATCACGGTCACAATTGGCAGCCTATTGCAGCACCAGCTGTTGATGATGAAGGACAGGCGATAAACTGTACTCAAGACTGTAGTTTGCATTTATCTCAGAAATTCAGTCAGTTATACCCCGTTACAAGGTAATTATATTAAGTTAAGCCGTATGCCAATATTAAGTCCAATGGGATAAGAATGAATATGGTTGTCAGTTTTTAGGTACGAGAAGTTACTTTTCCCCTATATCTGCGATAGTAGTCGTTCAAGGTTGTTCTTTGAAATAGTACAGAATGATTTGTTCTTATATATATAATATAGATTTGGCGCAACACCTCATTAAGTGCCTAGGCTTAGCTTCTCGCAACCACTTGTGTTGTGTGCGTTTTATTTTTTGCACGAATGGAAGCGATCTACCGTTTTTTACGAAGAGACTTGTTTTTAGGAAGCTTTTCCGTGACAGCATTACTCTCGAATGTTTGTCAAACGTTCACAAAATGTGGGACTGAGAAACAACTTTTTAGTGTTTTCTGTGATTCGAACATCACGCGCAGTGGTCCAACACACTCACGGTGCCCACGTTCTTATATTCTGCCTATAAATCAGTTTGTATTATATACTAGCATACAAGCCGGCATTTCTCAATGCCGAAGTTAAGAGGCTTATTTGCCATAGTTATATTTAAGGTGATAAATGCTGTGCTTTAGCAGGGTTCATCACTTATGTGTATTTATGTTATTAGTTGGTTATTTATTTATTTGGCTCCACAGCTATTTTAAAATAATTGTAACATTTTAATATATACATACATACTCACCCCTCATTGAATAACCTTTGTAACTTAATATTCATTCAGTCTTTCCTTTTTCTCTCTAACTTTGTCCTATCTATGTATGTAGATCAATCTTACTTATTCATTTTATGTATTATATATATCTGTGGCAAAAAGGAATAACAGCATAAGTGCCTTTACACATTCCAAAAAACGTATTCAAAGATGTCTTTATAGTCTCATTTCCCTGCCCCTCATTCAGTAACCGCTTCAGATAATGAATTCCAGACATATCGAGGCAATGTTTCAGCGTTATAGGTTCGGCTTTCCTGAGAGAATATTATATAAAAAATGTTAAAAACAAAAAATATTTCAATAACGGCATAAGTATACTTATGCTGTTATGCCTTGTTGCCACAAATATATTCTCTCATGTTCTTTTTATGCTTATCACTTAATTAAAAGATATTGTATCTTACTGTGTAAGCAAGTCATATGAAATAAATAGAATAAAAATAAATAAATATTATTGCACTATCGTAGACTTTACCACAGTTCTCAAGTTAATAATATTGTCTTTCTTTGTTTTTAAAACATATTTCTTTAGCTGTCTTCACATATCTTTCTGTTTATTAGCTGTACCAATTTTGTTAATAATAAATGAAGATTTTTCGTTTTCAATTGTTTATTTGTAAAAATGTCCATACTGTCTATAAGCTTGCCAGTCACTAAGATTGTTTGTCATCACAGCCCTCTTGTATATCACGGTCCGCATTACAATCATGAATTTATTATTGTTTTTAATTCTCTTTCAAAATTTGCACTTAATGTGTTTAAATTATAATATGCTGACTCAACTATAACTTGAAAAGACTGGACTTACTGTTTACGTAGAAATGAATTGCTGCTTGTTATACTTACAGTACACAATTGTGTTTTTATTCAAATTTGATTGTTTTTGGCATTTAACATACATATACTTCTGTCGTTTATATTAAATCATAGTTCTAATATGTAGGCAGAAAGAAGCTAGACTCTTAAAAAGTGAAATTAAAGTAAATATCATTAGCAGTAGTCAAGTTTCTGTTGTAGCAGTTATGTTGATTCGTATATGGTTCAAACGTTAGTGTATTGTGTGTAGGCTGTCATCAGTGTGGCCGAGGCCCAGGAATGCAGTTACTTCGATATATAGTGCATATATTTATTCAGCATTGAGCTCCGGCCGGATCTGTGAAGACATTGTTTGCTTTGATTTATTGGTGGTGGGCGACCTTCTAGCAGGATGTTATCCTGGCGAGTATCAAGCGCGGTCCTAACTGCATGTTGATGATCGTTGGATCCATTGGTGTATGTGTTATAAATTGATTGACCTCTTCGCAATATACGCGAAGGTTAGATTGAATTTCCCTTGGTGGTATGATGAGGCTAAGTAAATCGTTGTTAGGATTTTGCGAGTAGCTCGTTATGTTCTTTGACGATTCGAAATTCCCACGACAATTGGGTCTTGGTTCCGGAATCGACCCAAGATATTCCTAGCCAAAGATTGTCTACACTTCAACTACAAATACATTAAAGTTTATTGAACGATCATTTTTTTCATGGCACTTTTTTGTTTCGATATTCAAGTTGGTTTGCTTTTTAAATTGTCGCGGCATACGAGTATCGTTGGTTGTTGCTGCCTGTAATTACTTCAAATTATAACATTCGATACTCGATGTTTTTCGAATAACTCCCAAACTACTTCAAAATTTCTCTTTAAATCCCAATCTTTTTTAGCATTTCTAATATTTTTTGTCTGCAATCAAATAAGTAAGAAAATTCGGCCACAAGATCAACTTTGTGTTTTCATTTTGTGTGACTACAAATTCGTGTTTGTTGATGATTTTATAGAGTTTGATATAATTTATGATGTACAAGCGATACATACATAAGATGTTGATAGAATTTCGGTAAGGATTGTTGCCTTCTTCAATGGTCTTTAATTGGGAAAAAGATTTATACAATTATGGTATGAGTTTGGAAAAAGAAAAACGGAAAGAATATATGAAAATTTAAAAACCGAGAACCATTACCAGAAAAGAACACTTCTTATTGTGAAGGTTAATCCTTTATTAACGGACAGAATTTGAAATTTAGACCTTTGCAGAGATGATAGAATAGTGTGTCATATTTAAGACACATCTTGTTTTTGTTGTTTAGAATATATAACATTTCGAGAGTGTAGGGCTTTGATGTGCACTTTTCCTTCTGTAGGATTTTGACGTTTTCAAAGTCCGGCTTACGGCTGCTACTGAATCGAATCGGATGTATGATTTATGATTGGACCATAGATCACAATCTTCGGTCTCGTTCGCAAGATAGTTGACTTTATAGATGACATCCGTACATCTATCCTTCTGTGTTTTGGCCGTAAACTTGCCGAAAAAGTATGTTCTGTTGGATTTATATGTTAGATTAACATCCTTGGTGTAGTTGATGATCGCATGTTTAAAGCCATCTGCTTATTTGGGAATTTAAAAATTCCTCTTTCATTACATATGTATGTATCCAACAAACATGTTTTGACCAGATCTTAAAGCTTCTATGTGATAGGTTTCAACGTTACATGAATGAACATTTTCTGTTTCATTTATAAAGCGTGTACCCAATTTATTATCAAGCCGGTACCTCCGAATTTTTTACAAATTCATTCGGCAAGAGTGCTTGTATTTTTGCCAAGTATACCATATTTCTTCTCTTATTATTTATTGTTTATAAATAAAAATAAATAAATATTTGGCGCAATAGCTCTTTAAAGTGCCAGGGCCTAGCTTCTCATGCTGTGTGCGTTATATTTTTCACACGAATGGAAGGGACCTACAGTTTAGTGCCGTATCCGATGGGCGATTTGAAAAGCTTTTTCGTGACAACAATACTCTCGGATGTTTGTCAGACGCTCGCGAGAGGTGGGACCGTGAAAAAAGTTTTTGGTGTTTTGTGGGATTCGAACTTTGAACCTCATGCGTAGTGATCCGACACACTAACCACTTACGCCACGGCGCCCACATTTATTTATTGTTTGAGATGCTGTTTTTTTAAGCTACATCAAATATGCACATGACTAGATTGTAAAAGTGATTAAAGTCTGTTTAACACGGATAACATAATTGTTTTTGCATTACCAGTAGTTTTGCTTGCTACACCACAGAATAGGGGTAATGATCTGATCCATTTTAAATAACTTGGGAGTAATTTTTTTTTCATTCTCAGGTCTAGTCTCCTGCTACTATCCCCAACTAAATTAACTCTGGTGGCTAATTTAATTACATTTTCAACTCCTCTACAAGCTACAAACTTAAATGATTATTTACTATATAAAAATTATCTTCGCTAAAATTTGTATTCATATTCAGCAAATGTCAGCCACAACTTATTATATCGAAAGAAATCACCTTCTCCATGACCATCAGTATGGTTTCAGGCAACATCGTTCCACGGTGGGCTTAATGTCATAGTAATTGCAAAGTATTTGCCTCCGATATATCGAAAGCATATGACAAAGTGTTACATAGTGCCCTCTCAAACACGCTCTAAGCCCATGTTGCCGTTGAGACTCTCTCGAAATGGATTTTGAGTTTTTTAAGTGTACTTCTGCCCAATGCTAGTGTCCCTAGGACCCTGTCCTATCTCATACCTTCTATCTGCTACTCGCAATTAAATAACACTCTTGACATCTCCAATTGATTAACGACAACGCTCCAAGTTTTGGAGTCGCGTATGTCAAACAAACTCAACTTTAAAATTTGAGTAAAGCACTACGGTAGCCAAACTAAATATGGATGAGGTTACATCGAAGAAACTTCACATATACAACTCCTTAAAATAATCACCCCTATCGTGGAATCCGCCGGGGGGAATTATTCACCGAAAAAAATATTTCGGCATCGTCAAATCCGCAAAGTGAACAGTTCCCCGTGTGGGTAATGTGAATCAGTTCCACTGTATCGTGGAAAACATTCGAATCGAATTTTTCCCGAACAAAATGACATTTCTCATCCGCATCAAAATCATTGCGGATTTCTGGCTTGGCTGGCTGCACATCGTCTTCTGTGTACAAACAATTTGTGTTTACATATAAATTACAGGAAGAAAACTACAACTGCTTTATTAAGCCGAAAATTGTTAATAAATCTATGCAATATTGAACTTTATTTAAATCAGAAATAAATAAAAAATATGGTTTCTAGAAGCATACATTTCATCTGGAAGTTCCACGAAATCATCCACTGTTGCTATAAACCTCTGTCGTACTCTTCTCTGGGAAAAATGTTCATCTTCTTCCTCTTCTGCTTCCAAAAACAGCTATCCTGTCCATCTGTGTGCCATATTTTTATTTTAATCACTTTTTAAAGAAATTTTCGTTTTACGAAACGAATGTAGCTACACAGATTTTTATTGACAAATAAAAGACAGCTGTTTGACAGTGAAACTACCTTTCCCCAATGCCTGTCGATAAGGAGACGTTCTCGGCGGATTCCACGATAGCAGTAGAAAGTGAAAGGGAATCGAATAGGTGAAGTGAAACTCAATTCCGACGGATTCCACGATAGGGGTGAATAGCATGGTGGGATCAAAAGACGAAATTATATTAACATTGGTCTAGTTGTATGTATTTTGATTTCTTAACCAACAGATTACTATACGAACGAAAATACAACAGATTTTCAGACTTTATTTGTACTCCCTTTTCTTATTTCTCCAATAGGTCGATTACAATCATGAGTTCCAAGCTCGCTCCCGGAGTGATAATGGCCTCAGGAGTTATTGGCAAGTCCTTGAAGGGTCACCCTGGTGTATTTTTATCTCGAGACGCCGGTCTAACATGGAAGCAAGTTCTAAAAGGTTATCATTTCTTTAATTTCGGAGATCATGGTGGAATTCTGGTGGCAGTCAAATATTTTAAATCCAAAGGCGAGACACGAAAAATACTATACTCAACAGATGAAGGTGAAAATTGGCAAACATCGACTTTTCATAGTAAAGACCTAAAAGTGTACGGCCTGATGACCGAGCCAAATTCAAATTCAACAATTTTCACCCTCTTTGGCTCGGAAAAACAAGAACACCGATGGTTAATTGTTAAAGTGGATTTTCAAAATGCATTCTCTCGTAATTGCACGGAAGCCGATTATAAATTTTGGACACCAAAATCCTCATCCCCGAATGGTGAACTTTGGTGCACACTGGGAAAACAACTTTCATTACAAAAAAGACTTGCCCATACGAATTGTTTAAATGGAAAAGAATACCAAAGAATTATCAGGACTGAGGTGTGCCCGTGTTCGAAGCGGGATTTCGAATGTGATTACGGTTTTACAAGGCAGCCTTCAAACAATGCTTGTATTTTAGACAAGAAAATTACACTGGCCGAGCATCCGTATGATATGCCTTCGACATGTCGTGATGGAGATTTCTATAACCGCACTAGAGGATACAGAAAGATTGAAGGCGATCAATGCATTGATGGCGTTGAGAATCGTTATTTACCCCAACTGATACCATGTCATTTTGAAGAGTCCAATTATTTCCTGCTGGTGGCGCAGAGAGAGCATATATCTCGAGTTGATTTAAAAACACAGACTGTTAAAAAATTACCCCTAAACGATATGAAAAATGTTATTTCTGTAGATTTTGATGTGAAGAATAACTGCGTGTTTTATGCTGATATATTTTCCGATAAAATCGTTCGCCAATGCCTAAATGGAACAAGTGAGGCGGAAATAATTTTAGAAGAGAATTTAGCTTCTGTCGAAGGCATGTCATACGATTGGATCTCAGAAATGTTGTTTTTCGTCGATGGAACTCGAGCCAAAATAGAAGCTGTAAAAACTTCCAAGGATTCTTTATTCCGAATGCGCACTACTATACTTGAAGCACCAACTTTAATCAAACCCCGGGGAATAGTCGTTCATCCTTTGGAGGGGTATGTATTTTGGACGGACTGGGGTAGTATTGATCCATCATTATCAAGAAGTAACCTAGACGGTAGTGATGTTAAACAGCTATTCACCAAACCTACTGTAGTCTGGCCAAACGGAGTAACAATTGATTACTTTGCTCAAAGAATCTATTGGGTTGATGCCAGTAAGGATTATATTGGTAGTTCAGATTTAGATGGGAAACATTTCTTAAAAGTATTACACCATGACGCAAGGATAGCCCATCCATTTGCCATAGCAGTGTATAAGGACCAAATGTTTTGGGATGATTGGAAAATGAAGTCAATATTTTCGGCAGATAAAGATCATGGAATTATGATTAAAACTGTTGCAACAGACTTGCCACATTTAATGGATCTCAAAGTATTTGCTTATTCTCTTCAATATGGCAGTAATGAATGCGTTAATCACAATTGCTCCCACATTTGCGTGGGACTGCCTGAAAAAAAGTATGCATGCCTTTGTCCAGACGGATTGGTTAGATCAAATAAAACCAATGAATGCGTTTGTGCCGATGGAAGTGACAAAGCTAACTGCTTGCCGAAGACAAACAATTGTGGAGATGGTTACTTTTCATGCAATGTTACAGGACTATGTATTCCAGTGCTTTATACTTGCGATGGTGAAGATGATTGCGGAGATTACTCAGATGAACAGAACTGCTCTACGAAAAATGTCATATACAAAAAGACATGCCCACCAAATATGTTCACGTGCGAGTCTGATAACAAATGCATTCCAGAGTATAAAGTTTGCGATTTCGAGACTGACTGTGAAGATGGTAACGATGAAAGAAATTGTCCTCTGCATGAGTGCACTGAACTCGATTTCAAGTGTAAGAGTGGACAATGCATTAACAACCGCTGGAAATGTGATGGCGACAGAGACTGCTCAGATGGATCAGATGAAATAAATTGCAAAACCTTGGGAAGTAAAAATATATCATCATCTTGCGGAACAGATGAATTTCAATGCAAAACAAATGGTAATTGCATACCAATACAATGGAAATGTGATGGAGACAAGGACTGTCTTGATACTTCGGATGAATTAGGTTGTCAGAACATGGAATGTGAAGCATGGCAATTTAGGTGTAATAATGGTAAATGCATTAACAAGACCTGGGCGTGCGATGGAGATAAAGACTGTGAATTGGGTGAGGACGAATTGAACTGTACTGTGGCAGAAAGGCCAATGATAACGAACAATTTCCCATCAATTATATGCCATGATTGGATGTTTCAATGCGATAACACCAAATGCATTCCAATGTGGTGGAAGTGTGATAATGTAAATGATTGCGGTGACAACAGCGATGAATTTGGCTGCGGTCTTCCTATTTTCTCGCCGGTAAATAAAAACAATGCATCTGCAAAGCCAAAAGATGTTGCCGAAAGTAGATGTACACTTAGTGAATTCGAGTGTAATTCTGGTAGCTGTATATCGAAAGCTTACATCTGTGATGGAACTAAAGATTGCAGTGAAGGTGAAGATGAAGAACATTGTGCCGAACAACAACATCCCACTGAAAATTGCCAAAAAGATCAATTTAGGTGTACCGCCGACAAGACATGTCTGCCAATCTCGAACTATTGTGATAAAATAGCTCAATGTTCAGACGAAAGTGATGAAAAGGGGTGCGGCTATGATTATTCTACATTGGCTCCAGCACAAAATACTGTCTGCGGAAGTGCTTTCTTTTCATGTGATGATAAATGTAGGCCTCTGTACAAAAGATGCGATCAAAAACTGGATTGCTATGATGGCAGTGATGAGGAGAATTGCTTGAATTTTACTCGTGTACACCAAGTTATAGAGTATGATATTCCTTTTGTTAAAATATCCGACACTTCTCTTTTGCTCACATGGACCCTACCGCCATTAAGTAAAAATATACCTCTTAAATATTTACCTTCATTTGCTGAGTTAAAGCTTAACAAATGGAAGAATGCAACATCATGGATAGACAAAATGCATTATACTTTTACGGGCTTGGTACCCTATACTGAGTACAATTTTACTGTTTACGTCAAATTGAATAATGATTTAGTTTATCCACCTTATTTGTTTGTTAAGGCAACAACTAGTTCGGGAACACCTACTGACCCGACTAATTTCGCTGCGGTGTCATATAATGCCACCAATATAAAGCTTTCATGGGATAAACCAAATGATTGGAAAGGTGAACCAAGTGGATATAAACTTTATTATAAACTAATTGAGAATAACGCACGAGAACGCAGCTATGGTTTTGAAAAAATTTATAACACTACCGTCTTAGTCGACGTACGAGGTTGGAGGAATGGAACATATGAATTCTGGGTAAGTTTTTTTTTTTATATTTCCTTTTATATATTCTAGATAAAGAACTTACTTATGTCCAGTTTCTCGTTGTGGGTCCTAGGGCATCTATTACGCCTGTGTGTCATCGTGTACAGTTTCTGGCAATATATCTCCGTTATCTCCAACTGTTCCTCAATTACCGTGACGCTTTTCCACTGTTCTCCGCCATGTACTTCTTGGTCGACTCGGTGTTTGGTCATTCTGGATTAACTTTCGCCTTTTCGAAATGTACGACCAATTCACTGCCACTTCGGTCGTTTGAAGGACTATGCCCATTGGTTACTGACCTATTCTCTGGTAAAGAAGTTTGTTAGAGATACGGCTTGGCCAGAAAATCCTTATTGTGTTTCTAAGGTACTTTTTAACGAACGTTTGCCGTTTTATCGTGATATAGTAGTAGTGGCCACGTTTCAAGTGCTGCACCCACATACAAGCACGGATTCAACATTTGAGCGGCTTGGTGTTGAAACTGATTGCATTACTTCGCCATATTTGTTTTGCAAATTTGACTGTACAATCACATCTTTTAATTTTGTAGATTAAATAAAGTTAAAATGGCTGTTTGTACATGGGCATCCATACGTACAATTGTGATACCTCGAGATTTATCGTCACCCTTAACTACTCCATCTTAGATGACGCCACAGCCCGCAGTGAACCTGAGCCAACCAACCACCCCTTTAGCCAAGTCGGTTCTTAGCTAGCTACCTTCAGTTGTGTACATCAAGTTGGTTAAACTTTCTTTCCACTTGTTCGTCCCACCTTAGGTGAGGCCTTTCTTTACTGCGTCGTGCCTCCGAGGTGGAATCGAAAAGATTGTGCACTACATAAGGAACCAATTGAATCAACCAAGACTTCTTAGAAAGCATATGCCTTTGACGTCAATGTTCGCCAAGTCTTGTGAAAGAAAGAAGCCTTAAGATTTTGTGGACAGAGGCTCTTCCACAATGCAACTCCTGTACATATTGTTTGAAAATAACCCTAATCATCTGGGCATATGCAGTGCAGGCCAGTGTACATTCAAACAAAGAAAAATTAAACACGCTCAACGAAGTTGGAGAAAGGACAGAAAAATTTGACGGAAGAGTATTCGTATTAGAACTTAAAATGAGAACGCTTACACTTGCTTACATATTACTCTGGTATTGCATGGCGGTCTGGCATTAATCTTATGTATGTACGTATATTGAAATCCAGCAAACTACGGGGTTTTGATCACAGACTCTGTTCAGTTCTTCTCATAACATAACAACAAGTTACAGAATAACTTAAATCTAAGATTTTGTAAATCACATTCTATTCAAAAATTGTCCTGTGTAATATCGAGCTGTGGTATTGTCTCATTGCGTGATAAATTTATTTTCATCGATGTGCTCGAAGACTGGCTGGTATCCGAATCTATTTCTACTGCTCCTTCTTCATTATTCCATCGATACGAACCATATCTCCTACTCCACTTGCAGAGAATCATCCGATAATGACCCTAACGGAACTTTCAGCATACCATGTACAGCATTTTGTGTTCGGGTCTGCGACAAACCTTTCATTAGTTCAACATTTTTTTTTTTTTTTTTAAATATTTATGAGTTAGTTTCCATTCCTAACTTTTATTGCTTCGAGATCCAAGCAACAGATTTTTACGAATGCTGATATAGTTAAAGTTTTTATCTTTCCTGAACATATTCTTTTTCGATAATTTGATAATACTAAAAGTTAGATCTACACTCCTTACATTTTTGCTCGAAATGCTCTGAAGTACCCCGAAGTACCCGCCCTTATCTTTATATACTTATATATATTATTATTTATTTATGTTTAAAATCGTTTCATTCTTTAGGTTGTTGCATACAACAAAGGACGACATTCATCAGCTTCCAATATTGTTACGATAAATGTACAGCCAACTCAATCAGTTATAAAAAATCTTTCCTATAAAATTGCCGATGATAACACTACGATAATACTATCATGGGAGTCTGAACCATCTGCTGAATCATATATTGTGAGGGTTATTCTACCTGAACCATATCCACAGATGTTAAGAAGAAAAACAAATGCAACTGAAGTTACATTTGATAAACTGGCACGTGGTATAATATACACATTTAAAGTTTCGTCTTTGAGCGGAAACAATGTTGGACTTCCTGAAGCCATTCAAGTTAAACTTCCTGGTGAGCCTTTGCCAGACGTAAAAAATATTCGTGTCGTTCACAATAACGATCACACAATTAGTATTAAATGGGAAAAAGCTAATCTATCAACTTCGAATTTGACTTATGGCATTTATTATGGTACAACGCTACGTGATTTTTTGGAAAGTAAGTAGATCGAGGATCAAATTAGTTTTATAGTCATCATGATTTTAATTTTTATACTTTCATACTTATTTACAGAACCTCGCCTTACTACGCAAAGTACAAATACTGTTCTGACCGATTTAAAACAATGCTTATCCTATTTTGTTGGAGTTAATATTGTCGGTCCCTATGGTCCTGGACCAATGCCCAACAAATCAATTAATCTTGAAACAGAAGAGGATATCAAGAAGCCCCCAATGAACCTAACGGCAAGAATAAACGAGGAAAAACGAGTCTTATTTATCGAGTGGGAACATAGTTGTCCCTTTGCTAAGATGTATCCCTCATATCTTATTACAATATGGGAAATGAAACAGAATAAAACATTCAACATTGAGTTGAAGGCATTCTCACAGAAAATGTCCCACTACATAGTAGACGTACCGTTTGGTGCTATTTATAATATATCTGTAAAAAGAAACACCGCAGAATCTGAATATGCTTCTATACTACTACATTCCACACATCTGGAAAGTCCAAAGCAATTAAAAGTCTTGCAACAAAAAGACGGATCATTCATAGTTTACTGGAAGCAGATAAGCAGCGTTTATGATTTTAGGTACATGAACTAACTTCTTATTTCTCACGGAATCAGTCAATCATATTTACTTTTATTTTAGATTTACCTACGAACTTGTTATTTACGAAGGCTTACTATCAAATTACACCAACTCTCTTGATGCTCCTATTATGAAAACAATCAACGCTACAACTCCTCCGATAGTTGTTAATCATTCAGACTTAGGAATTGAAGATCCGTTTGGAAAAACGTTCACATTTGGCATGCGCATAATTTCAAATGAAGGATATACTTCTGAGATACTCGAAACTGAAAACGTAGAATTTATGCCAGCTTCAAAGTGGTATAAACAAGTGTCTACATCGTCATATATTTGGCTCTTGCCAATCTGTATAATCATATCAATATCATTCTTTGCATCAGTATTTTACGTTACTAGACGCAACAAACGAGTACGAGCATCGTTTACTAGATTTGCCAATTCTCACTATGATCCAAAGACAGGTGCTACACGAATAGATGATGGTAGCATTAATGACATTAATACCTCTAATAATTATGATCATAATAGATTTTCGGATGATGATCCTCTAGTTCAAACATAAAGTAATCGTTTTCCTTTCGTAATTTATGTATATATATATATATTTCCTTGTATTTTGTATTGTGTTGTAATAATTTTAAACTTAGAAAAAATAAAGGCTGAAACTAAACGTAGTGGAGTGTTTATATCCACATAGTCATTCAATACTTCCAGAAATCAAATTATATAATGTGGCTAATCAACATCTATAGCAGTCAAGAAAAAAAAATAATAAAAATACTGTGAATCACAACCGAATCCAAAAAACCGCTCTCTCCCCGACTGGTTTACTACCGAAAACTGCTCATTCTGTAAAAAAAAAACCTTGCTACATATCCATACGATCGTGCTGAACTTAGAAGTGTATACAGATTTGTGTCAATTTTTCATGGATCTAAAATGACTGAAACTACCAAAAATTAAAGATAAGACCCGGTTCGGGAGCCACGCATGGAGTCTACTGCACGCTGTGCAACTACATTTAGGGCACTTCCGCACTGAATAGAAGCAAAATGAGTTAGACAAACAAAACTGTTTTTTTACGTTTTTTAAGGAGATAAAACGCCAATTGTCGAAAAGCGACAAACGCCACCCACAAACAGGGTTAATGACTATAGGGTTTTAATGCTCCATTCATCGATTTCCTATGAAGTGCAGCGTCAATATGTGTGGCGTTGAAAAATTATTTTTAATTGAAGCTAATAAAAAAAAAAAAAAAATAAACATTTGGCGCAACAGCTCTTTAAGCGGCAGGAGCTAGCTTCTCGCAACCACTCATGTTGTGTGCGTTATATTTTTCACACGAATTAAAGGGACCTACAGTTTTAGTGCCGAATCCGAACGGTGATTTGATAAGCTTTTTCGTGATAACAATACTCTTGAATGTTTGTCAGACGCTCGCGAGAGGTGGGACCGTGAAAAAACTTTTGTGTTTTCTGGGATTCGAACTTGGAACCTCATGCGCAGTGATCTGATACACTAACCACTTACGCCACGGCGCCCACGAAACTAATAAAGTATGACTCTTCAATAACCCACACACTACTTGCTTCATTTGGTGTGGGTTAACAACAGTCGTTTTGTTTTGTTTGTTTCTGTTCTATTTGGTGCGGGGTTTACCATAGACCCTGTTTAGATGTTAACTGATGAGTGCGTAGTGGGCAGTCATGTCGTGTTCACGCACTGTAGTTTTGAGTGCTGCCAAGTGAAAAGTTTCGGGGTGGAACAAGAGTATTGAAACAATTGTGTATCGGACAGTGTTCCCTCATCCAAATATCAAACTAATAATGAAAAAATGGAAGAGAATGGAACATTTCAGATGTAGAACGTTGCTTTCCACTCGATTTTTATATTTTCTTCATGACTATCCCCCTCTCATTACCCCTCACTCTTCTCACCCATAAACTATCGACATAGCGCACTCATCAGTTAACATCTAAACAGGGTCTTAGATGTAATTTAATACATACAAAAAATAGTGTGAAAACGTGGGAAAATTTTGCATTCTAATTTGGCGATATTTACCTGTTGTTTGATATCACCCTTCCTTTCTCATTAAGGTAGTTGCAGCCAAAGCTAATGCTGTTAAGAGACTGACCAAAGCGGTTGTACTCGGTAGTCTGCAAATCCGAATAAATAAAAGAAAAAATGAATCCATTTAAAATACACTTAAGCCGGAAGCCGCCATCTTGCCTTCGTCATATTGAAATTGGGACGAGTACCATTCCAAATAATTTTTCAGAAAACCTGATTTGTCAGTCCATAAAAACAAATCAGGGCTAACATATACCGAGTATGGTTGAGTTTCAATTTGTTTTCCTTGCTTATGGGGGTGCGTGAGAAAAACTTGTGCAGCCAATATATTTGAAGACAAGTCAGCAGCATGGAATCAACAAAAAAATGCGTTGAGTGTAGAAAACTTTCAGAAACTATTTTTGGATACAGGGTGTTTCGTTTCATTTTTCTAGCGAAATGAGATAAAAATCAACTTTTTGGTAGATATTTTTTTTTCAGACACATTATTATTAAGTACATGTGGTATGTTATTTTGACTAAAAGAAAAAAATTGGTGTGAATGTCTGGGATTTCTTGGTAGACAAAGGAATGTTAATTTCAGCGTGGAAGGAGCGGATGAGTGAATTGTTTTCTTCAATAACTAGAACGATTAAAACCATCCGTGCCGATGCAGGCGACGACAAGTTAACGTGAGCGGGGAAAATGGCGGAAGCGTTTTTGACATAGAAAAAGGTAAAGTAAATCGATTTATTTCGAAGTCGATATTTATACTTATAAACCAAGAGGTATATTTGCGTACACAATCAAAGGCGCTATAAGGTGCTTTAAACCTAAAGTGCTCGAAGTGTATTCGGGTATTGAGCAAACATGACAGATAACGAGGAAAATTGAGAAATAACAAGTAGCGAGTATCTCCTCTCTGTGCTTGAATGCGCACGAAGAATTTCTGCCGGCACCAACGTACAAACTGCCAAATGGAATCAGCTTATTGCAAAATGAGTCGAAGAGTTTTTGATTCCATTTCAAATAGTCAATAGACATAAAAAAAATGTATGCAAAGTATCTTGAAGAAAATTTGAATTTAATTATACCTAGATTTTCCACTCTCTGAGATTTTTTACTCTCATCATGTCATATTTGACAACTGATTCATTTTTGGGTCGGAAAGTAAGCGAACAGACTTATTGAAACATCAATTGAATTCCGATATTCGGAGAAATTTTTTCCTGTAGAAAAGCTTAAGTAAATTCATCTGTAATAGAACTGACCTGAACATTTTTCTTGTACATTATTTTTATTCTGTCTCGCCATTATGCCTGCTTTTGGAGTGAAATAGGGTATAAAATAGGAAAAATATTTTTAGAAAATTAAGAAATTTATTAACAATTCATAACACATTTAAAAAAAAACAAATTTAAAAATATGAACTGAATCAGTTTACAGGGAAAACAAAACGCGGAATTGCGCTAAACTATAGAAAGAGAATTTTATTAGAGGATTTTTAAAATGATCATCTGGCTGACGGCCCTTCTGGCAATGCCTAACTAAATTTTAATAAAACCAATTGTTTCTGAAATAAATTTATCTATCCATCTACTGACAATTCTAAAAATTGATATAGGTAATTTTGGGATCACTCCTTATACTTTTCATAGATGTCACATGTTCTCCTTTATTTATATATATTTTTCGATGTAAACTAGCGATGTAGATTTTATGTATAACTTATTTGATTGAATGAAATACAATAATCCTTCAGCAATTACGGTTTCCGATTGCGCCGCTTCGAAGACGAACGACTTAAAAATACGCCCCAAAAACTCGTATTGTTTGTTTTTTATTTAAAATTTCGCCACTGCGACGACATTTTTTCACATACAAAACAATTCGTATGCACAGGTTGCATGTAAGCAATTCTTTGAACTGTCAGTTCGTATTTGAGGAACCCATTTTATGTGGTAAAATGTCAAGCATTCGCATAAAAGAAGTTAACTTTAAGATAAATTTAGCATTGGGTTTGATCCTTAGGAAGTCTGCTTTTACACGTAGACTCTTGAGGTTGGACTCACATAAGTTTAAAAGAGAAAGAAAGTTTGAAAAGTTGAAAAGAAAAATATTTTGCCCTGTGAGTCGAGGGTAAAGCTTTCATCGACTCATTTTGACGTTTTTTTTTTCCTTCTTCATTTTCACCTAGTCAACTGCAAAATAAAAGAGGAATGTCAAATTTAAGTTAAGAAAAAAAGTCCCACGTGTAAAAGCGTGAGACTCACTAAAGAAAATAACAAAGAGAACTTCGAAAAGAGACCACCCTCAAAAGTCTACGTGTAAAAGCAGACGAAGATTTCAGCCCTTTTTCGGTGCTCCTCCATTCCTCTCGTAAGTCGAACACGCACATTAAAAATCGCGTAAAAATTTGAATTCTAAGTCTCACCCATACTACTACTACAAAAGCGATGAGTTTCGGCAATTTGCATTGGATGTCAAATATGTATATAGGGAGAACTGTCATATCTCTTGATCGGAAAGCGTGGTAGCTAGTTGAAAATATAAATAATTAAAATAAGTTTCAATATCGGTAGGAGCGGATTCGTTTTTTGTTGGGTATGACAGAAATTATTTGTAATTAAATAGAGTACCAAATATTTAGCTTTACTGACAACCCATTGTAGATCTCGGAACTTGAAAAATCTTGCTTTGCTTCTGGCAAATATGTTTCTGTTTAATTTATGTACCTACCTGCATAAACAATTAAACTCTGTACGCAAATGGACATTTAGTATCGCATTATTGAGGGGTGAAGTATGCAATAGCCAATTTCAAGATGTAATACTCCGAATCTGCTATAAATTTGATGGCGCTCATTACCATTCATTCCTAACCTGTTCCACGAATGACATTTTCGTCAGTGCGCTCTGGCTCGTAGGTTTTCTTACTTTTTTTTTGTCGAGATAGAAAACACTGCCCTGGAACTCCCAGACGTAACTGGTCCAATATGTATACAACCTGGAAGCAGATTCTGTTAAAAAAAGACGAGTAAGTGCTTCAGTGATGAGCTTACAGTTCCAGCACTCATTACTTCAGCACCGAAAATCTGGCACTTGATATGAGCGATTGCAGGATATACGCAAGTATAGTTGTCTTATTCAATGTAGCTTCACTGAGAATAGTGCCCCGTCACAACCACAGTGAGTCTGCAGTCTTTTCTGCTGAAAGACGGTACGAATACCACGAATTTCTTACAGACGTCCGAGAGCATCCGTATAGTCTCCCTGTAAACAAAAATAGTATGGCATATAATTGTGGCCGAAGGAAACCAAATTATCGATGAAGCCCATGACCTAGGTCGCCTTAACACAGGTTAAGGTCCTTTGTCTACCAATCTACCCAATGGGGAAAAATCGCTGATAAAAGGAAGAAGAAGGGGAAAAATTGGCCAGACCATTTTTCTCTCAACTAATCCATAGATGCGTGCTTTGCTTCAGTGCAATTTGTAAGATGATCAATTCAAATATTCCGAAATTTGAAATGTGTGCATTTAGAAAGCTGTATCCAGTCTTAAGTATTAACAACGCTACTGCTTCTCTTCTTTGTGCTTGGGCTGGGGTGTGGTAAAATTTATTGATGCTTTCGTTACTCTGCTCTTACATTGATGCGCTTTTATTCTTTGTTTCTTGTTGGGTGAGGAATGGTTTTTATCTTTTGCAATCTATTAATTAGTGGGATATTTTCGGGTAATTTATCTTTTTATATTTTACCTACTGCTTGAAGGTAAAGTGGCGGACCCCAAAGTACATCAGTTATTCTTTGCTAACGATGGAGCCATCATAAGTGTAGATTCTACGTCCCTGCAAAGAGCACTTGACGTGTGGGTGGATGTTTTAGAGGGAAATGGGTACAGCTTTAGTCCAAAAATGGCGAGTACTTGTGCTGCCCATTCTCTGATCCACTCAGGCCTATCCCAGACGTATTTTTGAATAGAACAGGCTTCCCAAGTGCGAAAAGTTTAAATATCTGGGATCTACGATCAATAGCGAAGCAAACTGTGATGACGACTTCAATCATTCCTTAAGTGTAGGGTGGATGAAGTGGTGAGAGTACTCCGCATCTTCTATGATAGAAAAATGTCCCCTAAGTGGAAAAAAGGCTTTCCTAGCATTGCCATGTTCAAAGGAGAGATCATTTGTGCCCAGTTAAAAAGGCAATATCAATTAACGTTCCAAATAATGGCAGCTTTGTTGGTAATTTTTTTTTTCTGATGTGAAAACACTCACCGTCTTGTGTGCGCGAAACCATGTCCATAAAAGAACCTAGCATGCACAAGTAAGCTAATCTTATGTACGTTATTATTCAAAGTCGCTACCGAACCGTTTTGGGGCCGCTATATTATTATAATATATAAACATTTGTTCGAACTGAAGTTGAAAAAACCTTGGTCTAAAATAGAGGCAAGTCCATTTTTAAAGAAAGAGATCAACACTATCTTCAATAAGTTATAAGTTATACTTCAGTCTGGTTAGACAATAATTGATTTTTTCATTGTTTTAGGCACTATGGCTCAACCACCTGAGACTCCGGCACAGAAACTAACTAATGATGACTTTCGAAAATTACTTGCCACACCTCGTCCGAATGCGCAGTCAAATCTATCTACGGGATCAGTTAGAGACGCTGGACTTAAACCAATCAAAAAAACATCTGCCCCTCTCAGCTCGGACAGAATTGAAGCGAGAAGAAAAAAGAAGCACTTCTATGCAGCTTTAAAGAAACAGGAAGACAATAAATTAGCCGAACTATCCGAAAAGTATCGTGATCGAGCTCGAGAACGTCGTGATGGGGCTAATCCTGATTACCAGAATGTTGAGACACCGGGACACGGCAATAATGCATACAGAGCTGTCGCACCCGATGTCAAGTCCGGAATCGATGCTGCCGAACGAAGACGCAGAATAATTCAAGAATCCAAGTTCTTGGGTGGTGATATGGAACACACTCATTTAGTCAAAGGTCTTGATTATGCTCTCTTACAGAAGGTACGCTCAGAATTGCAACATAAGGAGGAGGAGCAAGAAAAGGAATTGGAAAAGGTTTACGAAGAAAAGGAATTAACTATTAGTTTGGAGGAAAAGGAATTTTCAAATGAACCAACTTTCAATACAGTCATGGCGAAAAATATTTACAATGCCGTACTTGCTGCTAAGTCGAAGGAAATTACAAGACATGAACATTTTATGCCGGGTCGAATGGCCTACATAATCGACTTGGAGGATGATAATGCAGAAAGTGATATACCTACGACGTTGGTTAGATCTAAATACGATGTTCCGGTGAATCTTGACGATACACAGACGCTCACAACCAATGACATTGTAATAAACAAGCTTTCGCAAATTTTGTCCTATTTGCGCTCGGGAGGACGCAACAAAAAGAACCGAAAACGTGACAAAGATAAGCCACTATTTAATGACACAAATGATAATATGAAAAACTTTTCAAATGATAACATATACGACGATATTGGAGAGTACAACCCACCTGTTAAAGGTGGTAATAGAGCGTTACAAGGTGCTAGATCGCCGATGAAATTCGATGAAGAACAAGAAATAGATAAAGCTTTCCTAACGAGCAACATGAGTCGCGAGGCGAAAAAATACTTTCAAGAGGAAATACTCGGACAAGAGGCATCTCCACCGAAAAATATATTTATTCCACCAAGAATCTCAAAGGCTTTTGTTTCTAAGTTTTCCAATGAACCACAAGGCTATGCCGAATGTTATCCTGGTCTAGAAGAAATGAATGATGCAATTGATGACTCTGACGACGAGGTGGACTATACAAAAATGGATTTAGGCAATAAGAAAGGACCAATTGGAAGATGGGACTTTGATACCCAAGAAGAATACTCTGATTACATGAGCACAAAAGAAGCACTTCCGAAAGCAGCTTTTCAATACGGTGTCAAAATGCAGGACGGAAGGAAAACAAGGAAGAATAAAACTGATAAAAACGAACGGGCGGAGCTAGATCGAGAATGGCAAAAAATTCAAGTAAGTACATTCCTTAAAATATGTTCAGATTAATAACACACTGGAAAGGGTTTTAAAGGCGATGTTTGGGTTAACACCTCAGTGATTAGTGCGGTTTGTTTATATTTCTCTAGTCTTAAGATTGCAATCATCGAGCATTCTTTAATCCGACTATATCGTACGAGGGGCGGCTCATAAGTTCGCGATCTAAGGTATTCAGGGTTATTGTGAATAAATTTTCCCTCGGAATTTTTCTCCGAACAAAAATTAGGTATCTTAAAAAAAGAGGAAATAATTCAGCGGAAAGAAAATATTTATCATGAATGACAATTCAGGAGAATTTTCAACGCAATCGCGATATTTAATTTTCCCCGATGAATTTATTCCCTATTTTTGAAGGTACCTAATATTTGTTCGGGGGAAAAATTGCGAGGGAAAATTTATTCCCGATAACCCTAATTAAGTGAAAGAAGAGATCCGATCAAAAAATGTTATTTCTCAATATAATCTCCCTGGAGTGAAATGCATTTGTCACATCGGGCATACAGTGCCTTAACACCACCGGAAAAATTATCTTTTTCTTTGCGTTCAAAATAACTTTATGCGACCGTTTTCATGTCGCTCTCAATTGCATATCTCCGGCCTCGTAGTACCTTTTTCAAACTAGAAAAAAGGAAAAAGTCGCTTGGGGCCAAGTCTGTGCTATAGGCTGGCCGGTCTATCATTGAAAAATCAACGTCTTTTAAGGCGTGTCTCGAAACCCGCACTCGAGTCGTCGTTGCTCGTTGAACGGTGTGAGCATTTTCGGTACCCAGCGCGCACACATTTTACACATGTAAAATGCACATGTTTAAATGCTTGTGTAAAATTTCTCCAATCCGTTCTATGCTGATATGCAACTCGTCCGCTAACGTTTTTATTCTTCGGTCGGCCAGAACTAATTTTTCCACTTTTCCGAAGTTTTCTTCAGTGACCACTGACACAAGACGCCCTGGGCGGGGATTTTCTTCACAGCTCTTTAGCCCTTGTAGATATAAGCGAGCCAATTTTTGATGACATGTCTTCGAACATTTCTTTAGGGGATTTTCCTTTGTTCTGGAAGTACTTTATCACGGTGCGGTTCTCAAAATTGCGAGAATTTCCGATTTCGCCTGACATGGTGATATTTATCTTCCCACAGATAATAACAAAATTAAATTATTATTGAAACGAGGTGATATTCGTACTACTAAAGAGTGCCGCAGTTAGTGCTATCATTAATGAGAAGATGACTCGTTGTTGAGTATCTCAGGCTGTGAACTAATTTTTTTTATGATCATTTGCCCTCTTAAAATGTTTTACACAGCGCAAAAAGGTAAAAGGAGAGAAAGAAAGATTGCTTTAGTGGTTCAAAACTCAGGTGTTGCTTCAGAAAAACTCCTGGTATTTTTTTCCGACCGCTTGATTTCATAGGCATATCATCATCCAACAGAGCGAACAATTTTTCTAGTCATATGACCAACCTACTGCCAGTATTATGGCTTCGCAATAGTGCTGACACAAGCTTTCGCAATTGATCGGACTGCCTTTATATATTTCATGATACTTCCTGACATTAGGATTTGAACCATGAACCATTTAGCGTGAATCGCTGACTTTACCACTACACCCTTTAATGCATTTTGCGGAATTCTGCCAGATAATATCCCCATCTACGAACCATTTCAATTTGATTTTATCTTTGTTTATTCTGATTAAAGGAAAGCAGTTAATTAACAATATTTTTTTTCTTTCAGACAATAATACAGAAAAGAAAAACTAAGAAGTCATCTGATGAGCCAGAATATAAAATAAGCAAATTTTAGACTTAAATAACTATCAAACTATTAAAGATTTATCAACTCAATTTAACCTTATTTATTATCTAAGGCATGCCAATTTTATAATGAGAACGGTAATACAAGAAATGAATTATCATTGCCCGTTTTGGTGTACACAGTTCAGAAAGTGTCGAAACGGACACAAATGATTACAAGACTATAAAAGAAAGGAACGAATAAAACGGACAATAGCAACCAGATATATTACGAGAACAAATAACCGAAGGACAAAAAGGATGACCAACAATACGAGTATACAAACGGACACTACCGTTCTATCACTTTTGCAGTGCAGTGTATTTGTGAAGAGTTACTAAGCCAAAGTAGCACACCAACAGCCATATTATCTTGAGCAAAAACCGTCAATGTTCGGTGTTAAATATTAATAGTTAGTTTTAACTGAATTTTAGATATACCTAGACCTGATATAAGGTGTGATGTTATTGAGTAGGTTTGAGTAAGAGATTAAAATTATTGGAACACAATTTTGTTCTAAGAGAGAGCGAAAAGTAGGATGCACTATAGGGTTAGTAAGGATAATTTTAAATAAGACAACGAGACCTAAGTGGGAGGGTTATGATCCCTTATTTTCGGATCATAACCTTGCTGATAAAAGGATGAAGAAGAAGGAGAACGAGACTTAAGTTGTTCTTAAGGCGAACCCCACAGCCGGATCAGTAGAAATGCCGTGAAGTGGGAGGGTTATGATCCCTTATTTTCAGATCATAACCTCGCTGATAAAAGGAAGAAGAAGAAGAACGAGACTTAAGTTTTAGTTTAAGTAGGTTCCGGTACACTTTCTCCCGGGATGCTTGTTGTTCTGTTCATATCGCAAAGCTACCAGCTTTCAGAATACATTGTCAAATTTTTTCTTTGCGTTAAGAAACTATAAAAATATCGACTCGGAAATCGTCTGGCGAAACGACAATCACTGAAAAACTACAACGTGTGATTAAGTAAAATTGCATGTACATACATATATGTATAAATAAATGTAAGAATTGTGTGGCTAAAGATAGCATAGAGCCAAAGCTCAATTTATTTTAATTTAAATAATAATTTCCCTATTATGAAAGCCGGCGGCAAGCATCCGAATCCAAAGGGCATTCATTTTTTGTAATTAATCACCCAGATTACCGTTGGCATTTTTCGTTTCAAGACGATTGCCGCTATATTCATAGCTACGACCTGCTGACCGTTCCGGTACAATGCAATTTTTTGTCCTGTAGAGTACCATAACAACTCTTTCACGCGGAAAAGTTATGAAAGTGGATTCTTGGTACATCTGAGGAATAAAACGACAATCGTCGGGAAGCGAAAAACACAAAATAGAAAGTAAGATTAATGTATGCTTTTATAAATGTTAATACACAGTCGCCACTTCGCTACAAAATACATCGGAAAAAATTAAAAAATTACATAAGTAAAGTACCGTTAAGTGGGAAATACACGATACAATGGCTTGACAGCTTTATATTTAATTATACGATAATTTTATTGTGTGTGTCCACACAACCGACCGTTGTACCGATATCGCATGGTCTTGAGTGTACAACCGCTACCACATGCAGAGATTGTATGGAAATTATGTGGTAGTATAAAATAACTGAATAAAATGTCTGTACGTAAATCGTACCCAGATTGTGCAATGTGTATGCTGCATACAACAGTTGGGCCGCAAGGTACGCAAGTCGGTATGGCGGACCTGGTACGCCATTTAGTAAATATGTCAAAGCCAAAGCAAATACGAAAGGCGAACCCCACAGGCGGATCAGTGGAAATGCGGTGAAGTGAGAGGGTTGTGATTCCCTTATTTTCAGATCATAACCTCGCTGAAAAAAGGAAGAAGAAGAAAACTAAAGCAAAATCGAGAATTTAACAAAATCGTAGCAGCCATTTTCGAGAAAATCGGCTTTAAGTACCTATAGGAAAATTAAATTTTTTTTAAATTCCTGTTTGACCTCGAATTATGAACCCACAGATCACAGATTTGAAGTTTAAAGCAAACCGTCCAGCCGATTTGGTTACAGTCGTGCGTAGACTGACAGACATAATTGAAAGACCCAGTTTTTCGAGTTTCTCTATAGTCGTAATATCATTTTTGATTAAGATCTCCATCCAAATTGTTCACCCTATACTTATGGGTGAAAATAAAATCGAATGAAAGCTGAATTCGACACCTGTGTGTCGTCGGAAAAATTCGGGCGATTCTATTTATTATGGTTCACGAATCGAACAGCTCATCAGTCTTAATCAGTCTTAAAATTGTTAGTGACTGACTGAAAACAAAAATAATTTCATCCAATTAGTCGGTGATAGTTCCCAAGCCATATTTCCAACCGAATTACTTGAATAACGAGTTTTATAAAATTGTTTTTGCTTTTTCTACAACAAATCAGTCACTGACAATTTGCATTCGCCTGATTTAAACAAATGAGCGCTGTTCTATGTACAAACCATAATAATTAGTGCGATGCACCGAAATTTTCGTTCGACTCGCGAATGACAATAGGACCTAAAAATATTTGTTCAGTTTATGAATGCTTGGTGAACAAGCTCATTAACACTCCCCTATGAACTCATCTACTCTTTGATTGCGTTGAATACGAGACACAAAATGTCAAATCATGGGAAAATCACCGGCTATGCACTTCCAATGATGATGGAAGCCACCAATTTTGTGTATAAGTTCTCTTATCTAAAATATGGTAGTTAGTGCACGTCAGTTTAATTATGGTGTGAAATAAGAATTAAAAATGTTTCGTAATATAATAGTTGGTGTATCTGGTGGGGTGGACAGTGCTATCACTGCGTATTTGCTGAAAGAAAAAGGTAATTCTAAATTACAAACTAAATCCCAAACAGGTGTTGGTTATGAACACTACACATGTAGACTTGCAGTGTTGTCGATTGGGAAGTTTAGTATTCCTTAGTACATTTGTGTTATTAAACGGATTACGTACTAGACGCTTAAATGAGAATAAATTTAATTTAGCACCGAAAGAATAATACGATTAGAAGTTATATAAGTTTAAAGTTGGCCAAATGTATTTTATACAACGCTAACACTGTGTGTTAAATTTGTATGCCTAGCCGATCTCTACATACACTTTATTATCTATTAAAGAGCGTAATGCCAAACGTATTGTTGAATTGTCGCTAAGTTGGGAACACAGACGTAGCATACCAGATTTATGAAAAAATTCAAGCATCGTACATGCACTACTTATAGCTTGCGAATGAGAAAATATTTTAATGAAACAACCCCCTCTAAATCCCAGAGCACTCCGATCCAAATATTAAGCGTGGTATTCAAAACGAGGTGTTATTTATTCCTATTCCTGCTGTCGTTTTATAAATCAAGCAATTTCTAAATTGATATATTTTTTTTTATAATCTGCGCGCGCTCAACGGGCTAGATTTGAAAATCTACGGGCCGGAGCGTTGGTGTCTAGCAGTTGTCCGATTTTTTTTTTAGTTTGTACCTTCGGTGTTGGCTTGTGAGTTTCGTACAATCCGTTCAAGTACAATGTTAAAGAAGT
Organism: Brachypalpus laphriformis; assembly: GCA_945910035.1. Lineage (NCBI taxonomy): Eukaryota > Metazoa > Arthropoda > Insecta > Diptera > Syrphidae > Brachypalpus > Brachypalpus laphriformis. The sequence continues at coordinate 108,258,369 of OX246753.1, read as the reverse complement.
CACATGACAACACGTTACCTAGTCTAATACCTTTGGTGACATCAAGGGTCTCCGTTAAATCATTATCGACCGTGATGGACCAGAGAGCGTTCTCCATCGTCATCCTGCATAGACGGACAAGTTTGGCAAGAATGTCAAAACTCTATATAGCTCATCATCACATGATAGCTCTATATAGCTCATCTCTATAGATGCTGTCATAGGCAGACTTGAAATCGATAGAGATGGTGTATATCGATTTGGACTTCTTGGGTTTTCTCCAGGATCTGCCGAAGTGCGAATATTTCATATATTATTTAATTATATATATTTTTCCCGAAACTGCACTGATAGGGCCCAATTAGGCTGTTGATAAAATGCTTCAGGCGTTCACACAATATCTCAGAAAAGATCTTGTTGAGGACATGGATTCCTCTATAATTGGCGCAGTTAAGAGATGTCTCCTTTCTTGTGGACACATGAAGTGGGGAATGTTATTTATGCGTGTGTGAGTTGAACGTATACACACCCTAAATAAATTAAAATTTGAAGCGAACTAAACAGTACTTGAGTGGGACTAAAAAACGATGAGACATTCCTCTCACTCATACACCAGTCTTCGGTCTCACATGTAGGTACTCAGTGCGCCGCTATGAAGCGTGCTTTATATGTTTATTTACGAACTAGCTTATCACCCCGACTTGGTCTGTGTGGTCCACAATAATATTAACTATATATGTATGTATTTTGACTACAGAAGTTAAAACATCAAACGCTATCTGTCCAGTAGTTTATGCTCGGTGTGCCGGGAAGCGGCTGTAGTTATAATTTTATTATAAAAAACCAGCTGACCCGACAGACGTTGTCCTGTCCAAATTTCAATAAATTTGTTCGAATCGTGAGTTATGGTCGCGAGTTCATACAAAAATCCTATGGAAAAAAGCACTTTCAACTTTTCCCGAATTTGCCAAATTTCCGGGCAACTTTTTCAATTGTTCTTTCCGTAGAAACCTTATTCGGATTATTAGTATTACAAACATAAAAAAAAAAAAGAAGAGCCAAATCGGTCCAGTCGTTCTCATGTGATGCGCTTATCAATGAACAGCATTTAATTTTCATTTATTTAGATATAGATTCTCATGACCCTTAAAAAAAAAAAAACAATTCCGGCCGAAATTTTTGTCGATGTTCGGACAAAAGTGGAAAAATGTGGTGTTCCCTGATCAACTCGAAAAACAGACAACGGGAATCGGGGTGATTACCTTTACTTTCAGACCACACACGAATGATCAGGCAATATAATGCTCTTTGTGCATCCTAAAGAGGGGAAGATATACCCGAAAAGTTTGAAAGATTGCCACTGATGCATAAATATTTCCATTGTCTTTTTTTTTTTAAATTAAAGGACCGTATTCCCATTCACTAGCCTAACTAAAATTTCAGTGAAACAGACTGCTATTATGGTTTTAGAATCCAGTAACTCCTATTTGCCTACATCACGCGAGTAAGAAATTAAAGCATTAGCCGTAAGGCGTTTGAATTGCGAATAATAGGGTTCTGATTCTAGTTTTGGGAATTTCGCCTAATACTTGGGCATTTTGTGTTTGGATTCTTTTCTTAATATGTGTTTAACAAGTCTGAACACAATACATATTTTATTGACTGGAGATTTATTATACGTTATCTCTGCACAGTTACCGCATTAGTAATACGTAATCATTCTCTTCCTTAAATCGGGGTATCTAGCTATTTAAGTATCTCCCTCTCAAGAGTCAGCACTGCCAGGTTATCTCTTGTTACAAGTGTATACACATGCTATCGGTGTGGTTATCTTATATTGGTTGAACTTATTATATTGTTGAGTAAATGGTATGTATGTATGTAACCAGACTTCCGTACGCATATAGATATGCGATCAATATGGGGATCGCGTCTTGGGTGTAGGATAAAACATTTTCAGTCCCTGTACAGTAAACTAAACAAATTACAGTCTATCGCAGCTTATACACACCGAAATTGATACAAATTTATTTCCAAAGGTTACTCCGTCTTGGGAGTATTTATGCGTAACTGGGATGAAATAGACGAAACCGGCCAATGTTCTGGAGAAAAAGAATTGGCTGATGCGCAGTATGTTTGCAACAAGATCGGAATTGACTTAGTGGAAGTAAATTTTGTCAAGCAGTACTGGAACAATGTTTTTTCGTAAGCATGTATTTATTCTACTTGGTATTATCATAGTATTTGATTTTAAGGAATTTCCTTGAAGATTACGAATCCGGTCTCACCCCTAATCCGGATATACTCTGCAACAGACACATCAAATTTGATCAATTTTACAAGTATGCAACAGTAAAACTAAATTTTGATGCCATTGCAATGGGCCATTATGCAAAAACATCATTTGGATCGTATTTGGAAAACTATCATGACAATGAGGGTATACTAATGTTTTTAATTAACCGGTTTTAGTATCAATAATATCGATTCGCAGATGTGCGCCTGCTTCAGGCAAAGGATTCTTTCAAAGATCAAACATTTTTCTTATCCGGAATAGAACAGACTGCACTACGAAAGACAATGTTTCCCTTAGGTGACTACATGAAAAAAGATGTAAAAGATCTGGCGCGGAAAATTGGACTTCGTAGAGTTGCTGTTAAAAAGGAAAGCACTGGAATTTGCTTTATTGGCAACAGGAATTTCAAAAATTTTATAAAAGAGGTAAAGGATATTTGTTTATTTTAATTCTTATAAAATAATCTAGTTTTGTTAGTTCTGTTAAACGCTATGTATAACGATGAACCAAAAGGTTATCTGTCAAAGTGGAAAAGACAACTCCGAGGTGTTCAGTGCATCGAAGCAAAGCAGTATACAATTACATGCATATGTGTGGACATACGTAGTCTTTTCATTGATTACGAAGAAAGGCTGTGTAATACCTCGAAGCATTATTTTTTTAAAGCTAGGTTCGTTTAGACAAAATTCTGGTTTAGGAAAAAAAGCCTTTCTCTAGATAAATAGTCATTTAGTCATATCGTTTGGACAAAATCTCGATTAGATATGCGTGCTTTACTGAAAATGACCCATCTTTGCGCTCAGTCACACAGACCACACAAACAAATCAACCAATAAACCAACTGATCAGAGTTACCGATCGAGTCCCAATACTGAAAAAATCGATACTGGAACTCTTTAATTCTCTAGATTTAAAGATGGCAGAAACCTACGAAAAATCGACAATCGAGCAAGGAGAAACTTGGCTGGAAAAGTGCTGCTCGGGTTACCAAAGAAATATTGTAGTAGAGAGTTGCAAACACAGAGACAGGCTTTATCGCAGATGGAAAAATAATCAAAATAGCCTTCCATACGAAAACGCGTTCAAGAAATTACGTAATCAGGTCAAGAAAAAATATCTAAAAGTAAGAATCAATATTAATACATGAAGTGTTAGGAAGAAGGAAATCCTCACTGGACGCAAGAATCACACAAAATTTCTCATCCCGTAAGAGTACAATTGACTTGGTAGATAAGTTTGAAGACCTATTTTCGCAGCAAGCAGCTTCGATCATTCATACATGCAACACAGCAGCATTCAACCATCAGAGCACAGCAGCACGGAACTCTATCTATTTTACTAACGTATTAAACCTGATACATCGATTAAACGTGCAATCGATATATGCAAGTTCAAGACCCAGCGGGGACCAGCAACTACAGCCACCCGAGTATAATAAGGAAAACGATTAACATTAAAGTTTTTCCAACCACTGCACCGAAAAAGGTTCCTGCCTGGTATTGCAATGGACCGGAGAGTTTCAGTGCTCTGGGATTTGGGTTTCCGTAAAAAAAAAGCACATTGACGGTACCAAACAAACTCAAAGAGGCAGTCGTTCAATCTCTAGTCAAAAATAGCCTTGCCAAGAAGCTTGATGTCCTAGTGCTGTTTTTGGATTTCAGCAAAGTATTCGACATGACGCCATGCAAGGAGTGGGAATAAGGGGAAAGCTGGCGGAGTTGTTAACAGATAGACTATCTGAGATCGAGGACTTTTAGTGTCAAATTTAAAGTTTGCTGTAGCGGTAAATATAGAGTGCAGTGTGGAGTTCCACGCTGTTAAAAATTCGGTTCTCTACTTTTCATACTATATACACATATAAGCGAAAATCGGAAAAACTATCGTTTAGACAAATTGCATGTTATTGGAAACGTTTGATATCGTTATCTTTAGGCAAATTCATGTTATACAACTTTATCTTGTTTGACCTCACTGAAACCTTCGGCCGTGTTCTATTTATATATTTTTTTTTTTGTTTTACTCCATGCTTCTCAGTTGCGCATTAGATCCTAGAAATTAATCTAAAATTGAAATTATTTTCATTCCAGTATGTACACTCTAAGCCGGGCAACTTTATTGATATTGACTCAGGAAAAGTTGTGGGCCATCACGAAGGTATTCATCAGTGGACAGTGGGCCAACGATGTCGATTGCATTCATTTCTTAAACCATATTTTGTCGCTTGCAAAGATGAAAAATCTAATTCCATTCTAGTCGCCTCTGGCACAGATCATCCTGCACTATACTCCAGTGTCGTTTATACACAAGAACCATCCTGGATTTGCGGTGATCCAATCAAGAACAAAACGCAACTACGTTGTCAATTTAGATTTCAACATACAAAACCGTTAGTTGATTGTACTTTAGAAAAGAGTGCTGACGAGTCTGGGCTTGTCGTCAGCTTAGACACACCATTGCGAGCAATAACACCTGGACAATATGCTGTATTTTACCTACGCAACGAATGCTTAGGTTGTGCTAGAATAAGGACATCACAGCAAATGCAAGTTAATGTCAAAAAATTATCAAAAGCGATTGTGTGACATGAAAGACAAAACAAGAATGTAAATTTAAACGGCTCTCGGAAGGTACACATTACTTAGTTTATTTATTTTATTTTCTATTGTCCTAAATTACACTAAATATAAAGCTTATAGTTAATTTTCTTTTCTTCTCTTAACGAAACAAGTGTTTGCCTTGATATTAGTCTATTGAAAATGATTTTATTTTTTATTTATTGTCTCAAATGTAGGGGAATATTATGATTAAAAAAATTCCAGAAATGTAATTTGTACTTTCTGAAATGTGTAATTAAACATAAAAATGTAATTAAAGTCAAATAAATACTACTTAATAATTAAATGCATAGTCTAAGGTCTATTTCAACTTAGTAGAACCGTTAGGGTATCTAGAAACCGAGTTAAATCACTCTGTCGTATTTGTATCAGTGAGGGCTCGAAGAAATCTTGTCGTATTACTGAGTTGCTTTTCTGAGCAGCCTGTTCGAAGGCTTTGCCAAAGAAACTCTTTGGCGAGTTCGCACGAACGGGCGGTATTCCGACTAAGAGGCACAATCCGCGTTCAGCATCAACTGGACAGCTGGCGATGAGAGGTAATTCTGGAGCGCGACGGCTTCTTGACACCGACACATAACCATTCAAAACGAATTTAGCCAGCATCGTCAGGCCGTAAGGATACGAAAAGAAACTATTCTCATCGTTCAATACGTAATAAAAGAAAGGTCCAGCTGAATGCACTTGATGTGCTTCTAGGCTGCTTTGTACTTGTCGAAATACTGCCGACAATAATAGTTTGGAGTTTTCAATTCCGGCTGTGAGCATATCTTTATGATTTCTCGACAGGCTGTCGAGTGCCTCAAGAAAACAATCCTCGGGAGATTTGTCGTGTTTCACTGATTCCAAGATTGCAAGCATAGCGTAAACATAGTCAGCTGCTGAATAACGATTTCGATAACCATAATTGAGAGTGAAGGAACCGTACACGATATCAGGAATACCATACTTCTCAGCGAGTTTCTCGACCATTTGATGGAACTCTTGCCGTAAAGTGAGATCCATAGAGTTGAACATTTGTTTTGCGTGCGTTAGCGGCAGACCCATTTCGACGAGTAGTTCATGAAGTTTTTTCTCACCACGAAGAGTCCAAAGCTTCAATTTACATGCACAGTACATTGAGTATCTGAAATGAAATAAGAATTATTTTTTTTAATTTAATATTTAATTCGTTTGGGGGAAATTAGCTTTTAATTATTTAATTGATCTTGTAAGCAGGGGGACAGTCTAAATGTGGAGACCACAACCTGTTTATTTGCGATTCCTACTGTACGTAGAAAAACCGGATGACGGTAAATGTCAATAACACTAAAATAATGTGGATCTCTAAAAAAGGACAGGCCAAAAGAAAATTTCACAATAACATGCGACGGGAAGGAGTTGGAAACCTTGGAATACTTAGGAACCATAATAACCTGCAATAGAAGAAGAATAAATAGAGAAGTTATGAACAGGAATCAAAGAAGCAATATCGGCTTACTACTAGATAAATAACGCAAAAGTGATCAAGCGGAAGGTAAGCGCCAAAACGAAGCTGAAGTTACAAATATAAATATTTGGCGCAACAGCTCTTTAGAGTGCCAGCGCCTAGCTTCTCGCAACCACTCATGTTGTGTGCGTTATATATATATATATTTTCACACGAATGGAAGGGCCCTACAGTTTAATGCCGAATCCGGACGGCGATTTGAGAAGCTTTTTCGTGACAACAATACTCTCGGATGTTTGTCAGACGCTCGCGAGAGGTGGGACCGTGAAAAGACTTTTTGGTATTTTCTGGGATTCGAACTTGGAACCTCATGCGTAGTGATCCGTCACACTAACCACTTACGCCACGGCGCCCACAAGCGCCCAGAAGCTGAAGTTATCCAAGTAATATTGGACTGAGGTCTTACCTCTACTGAATAAGTACTTAAATAAGTTTGAAGTTGCAGAAATGAAGTACTTAAGAAGATTCACAGAAGAAACTAGAAGACTGAATAGGAAACGAGATAGTAAGAGCAGAAATTGATCAGAAAAATCGATCGAACAAGTAATCGAGAAAAGGTATCCAAAACGCATGGAGGATGCAAGAGAAGCTAAACAAGTTGCTGAAATGAAGAACGGAATGACACCAAGAGGTAGACTACGTATTACTTATGAGGACCGAATTAAGGTGGTAGAAACAAAAAGAAGCAAAGCCCTCACCTCACCAGACCGAGTAAAGTGGAAGAGATGGATCTGAAATTTTCCTGGCTATAACAGCAAAAGGGGAACGAGGAATTTTGCCTCGAAAAGATATCTTTTCACCGAACACCATAAAGAAAAATCAATACATTCATATGCTTTGCGTCGAGGAAGGTTTCGTTTAAAGATGATAAGGACCTTTGCATTGAACTGAACGTCGCTATTCACAATATTCTCATTAGTGACTTATGGACAAATGTAAAAGTAGTCTGTTCTCTGCCATAGCTACTACATTCCAGTATATGTACTTTTAAAGTGTGTCGGTAGAAACAACTCTTCAATCGGTGGTACACACGAGTAAAAAATATCATTAGAGTGCAAGGAGTTTGCTTCTGGGAGAAAGTCGTCTCGTTCTATTGCCGTTCAATCCTTACAAAGCTGGGTGCTACCTTCCTTCAAATGTTTGATAGTAGTGGGACAACCAAAGGCGGTATCTTTTATTCCCTGGAATCCTAGGGCGAACAAACTGCAACTTGTGCGTTCATTTGTATGTGTTTGTGTTCTCATTGCCTTATGGAGCCGCCCCATTTGAAAAAAAGGGAAAACATTTTAAAAACCATCCCTGGCAAACATCTACTTCTAACTTTGGCACGGGAGGGTGGCAATGTTGCAGTGGATAGTGTTTTTGTTCGTTAGCCGATGTGTTGCCATCTGTTCTCAGCGGGAAACAGCAATCAACAGCCACCCGAGTATAAGAAGGAAAACGAATAACATCTAAGTTTTTGCAACCACTGCACGGAGATACGTTAAAGTGCATTGAAAGTCAAGGTTACTCCCGGGGATAAATATTCGATATAACCAATTAGTTGAAAAGTTGAAAATCAAATACACGACTATTAATAAAGTCAACTCACCTCATGGACTCTGTTACTGACCAATGTCGATACAGTGCCAAATGCAAATCATTTTCAAATGTTATCTTGGACGCACTGTGGGTAGCCTGATCGCTAGCCTTATTCGTCAGTCTCGAAACATGACTCTGAATGTTATCAATCTCTAGGGTGTATGTTGTGCTCTCTATTTTGCCCAGAATTAGTTGCTCAGTTGTACCCACAATAGCCCACCACAAGAGATCTGTAGAATCTTTAGACAATTTCCAGGCTAATTCAAAAATTGTAATAGCTGCACTTCTGCCATAATAACTGTACTGTGAGTATTCGAACATAATGCGGTCGCGTTCGCTTTCCCATGCACGACGTTCACGTTGTTTGAGAACTCGGTTTTCATGCCGTTCAATGCGTGTTAGACCGTTATTATCGTTTTCGTCATTGGAATCGTCATCTTCGTCACTCTCTTCGCCATCGGATTCACGAAATATCGCCTCAAATGTGGGTATAGTCTCTTCAGCGTTGGGATCAGCTAGTAAACAAACCTGAAATCAAGATTAATGATAAAATGTTTTAGTGATCAAGTTTATTTACCGTAAGAATATCGTATTATTTAAAAAGATACTTGAGAGGGTCATGCGAAAGTCCTATCATGCGTTCGTTCTATAAATGTACCCTTTAATGGATATGAAAAACATAATTCGCATCAAAGACACCGTATGCTTTGCGTCAGGCAACATTGAAATATTGTGCAGTGAAAAAGATCTTTAATCCACAGCCAACCTGTTTAGGATTACCACTTGAGACCAAGTGATCGTGGGTGCCTAAGGCACGATCTGGAGAAGTGGAACATGGTGGTTATGGGAAAAGGAGGCAATTGAGTAGCAAAGCTATCTTATGAGTAACTAGGAAGCAGTGCTGCCAGTTTGTGTGAAATTTCCTTTTTGAGGGAAATTTTAACCTCCATATGAGCTTTGTTTTCCACAACAAAGGAAAGGAATTTTCATTCTTTGCGAAAATTGTTGAATCTGGTAAAGTCTTGTATTAGAATTTCGCCGTTATATTTTGCACAGGCTTTCTATTTTCTACGCCTTACAAGCTCTTCCATTCGAGCAGGCTTGCCGAGAAGAAATTCACTGCTTTGCTCAAACCAGTAGCAGTTTATGATTTCAAACCGCTCTGCAAAGCATGGGCATGGTTGCTGTCAAACATAGTATGGAAAAAAAAAATACAAAGAATTTAAAAACAATCTAAAAAACGACAGGAATAGACGAAGTTTTCGCATGTACGAGCTCTGGTGCACATAAAGCTAAAGTTTAGGAATTTCCTTCAAAATGTTAAAGGTTAACTCAAAGTTATACAAAAACAACCAAACTGCCTTGTTTGGCGGAAAGTCGTTATCGGATTACAAAACCTCAGACGTAAAACAAGGACAGCTGAGCCCTCTACTCTTCGCACATTTCCTGGATGATCTATTAGCATTTCTGCTCAGTGGAATTTTATTGAGTGACACAAATATCAAACAATTCTATACGCTGATGATATCGTGATTGTAGCTGAAACACCTAATAAGCTGCAAATCATGATAAATGAACTGAGAGTACTGTGAACTATGGAATCTTCGTAAGAATATAGAAGAGGACGAACACTGTAGGAAGCGATCAAAGATAATATCGGTACTTAGAAGTAACTTCTACGCAGAGGATATTTTGTATCACTCATTTTCGGGAAAAGCTCGTCGGGTCCAAAAAGTCACCAAACACTCCGCTTACACAATCTTGATCTCATTTCGATAACGTTTTAAAACCATATCCAGACTGCTGCGATGGTGATAATGCATCTGCTAGAAAGGACGAAGAACCTGTATGGCACATGAGAGAAGCTCAATGCCAGTGCAATTTAAGATTATCATTGCGGTGGGAAGACAGATTCGATGGACGGAGGCACTAGTGGATATACTATACAAAACCCATTTACAATTCTTAGAATTCTTTTGGAATTAAGAGGAACAAGAATACACTATAACTACGAAAGGTAAGAGAACGGAGAAGAGTAAAATACGAGTATGTCGACTAGACGACAAAAATTATGGAAACGTGTTTTTTTTTTTTTAGTCGAATGCTATGAATAGGTCGGGCACTACCTTTTTACTTCAAAAGTGTATATGTATAGGCCAAATGCTTCATACTCGTAAGAGAGTGGTTGAGCTAGGAGATACACATACAAACTCAAGGCAATTGGGAATACCTACGATGACTGAAAGTTAGTTTTTATGTTCTCCGAATGTATACACACCTGCTTATCACTGTAAATATTGCAAACATCCAAAGGTCTATGGGCATCGCATACAAAGAATATAACTTCCTCGTCCGGTTGCAGAAGGTCCACAATGTCCACACAACCTCCACAATTAATTAGTATCACGTACTTAACATCGTCACGATTCTCAGTGTATGCCCGCTGAAGTCCGGCCATCCCCATTATAGGAACGACCGAGTACAACATATGGTCATACATGAACAAGGACTGTAGTATTTTGCTCGCGCAAATGGCATCGATATCGTAGTTAACGATGATGAGGATCCTCTTGCCCACGAGTACATTATAGAACTCTTCCTTCAAATGCTGCACAAACATGTTACCGTTCGAAGGCGGACTAGTATTTCATTTAGTCTAAATAAATCCGCGTGATTTTTTACAAAATAAAGCGAAGACCCAAACGACCCGCGCTAGGATTCATAATGGAGAATACAGTCGGCTTCACAAACCCGGTTTTCTTGTAAACTTGTAGACGAATTTTAGAAACAACCACGTGTTTACGTGATGTAGTTGTTAAGGAACATACAAAACAAAGGATATTATATTTAAATCAAAAGAAAATAACAAAAAACGTAGATCTCTACTCGTCCAGTATAATATTTTCTCGATTTTTAGTTTTTTTAAAGGCAAATGTCAATAGGTTGGCGCGAAATCTACTATGAGCGGGTCACAATAGTACTCCGTATAGGGTACATAGCAATTGTTTGATGGATATGTTCACCCAAAAACTGGTAAAAATACACATTTAAAATTGTATTTGTAGTATGCCAGAACAGCTAACGCTGAGGTCAAAAGCGCAAAAAAAATAAAAATTGACATCGACTTCTTTCGAATTCCGTCATTATGATTGTTTCGTATAAACAATAAATGTTACCTAATTTTTGTTCGGGACGTAAAATTTAGAGGAAAAATTTATTCGCGATAAGTCTGATTTTTTTTTCGAAGGTGTATTAAAACGCTACTCCTCACTTCAGATAAAAAAACAAAAAAAAAAACACAAATATTTGGCGCAACAGCTCTTTAAAGTGCCAGGGCCTAGCTTCTCGCAACCACTCATGTTGTGTGCGTTATATTTTTCACACGAATGGAAGGGACCTATAGTTTTAATGCCGAATCCGAACGTCGATTTGAGAAGATTTTTCGTGACAACAATACTCTCGGATGTTTGTCAGACGCTCGTGAGAGGTGGGACCGTGAAAAAACTTTTTGGTATTTTCTGGGATTCGAACTTGGAACCTCATGCGTAGTGATCCGACACACTAACCAATTACGCCACGGCGCCCACTATATTACTTGAGATAGGCTCCCTCTTTTCCAAGTAGTGTGGGACTTCCACCCACTAAAAAACCACCCCTTTTCTATTTGACACCATCCATCCTGGGAGTGCTTTCGCATTACTGCAGGGTGGCGTCGTTTTCTTTCCTCTCTGGGTAGCCGGGTTATTTATTTTATTTCAATTGCGGGTTGTGTTCTTTATTTGTCGGTATCGAATTCATCAGGCTTATATTACATATTTTCCTCAATTTTCTTTTGACGCAGAGTCATTTCAATGTAGGCCGTTACCTTGTTCCAATTATTTTCGTTTCTCCGCATTACTTGTATGATGTTTTCTTTCGCAATTCTGCCGAACTCGTTTTTGAGAGTTCTTCTTTGTTCACTCCATTTTTGACATTGGAAAACGTGTGTTCGCGTCATCTTGGCTCGCATCATTATAAGGACAATCCGGGCTGTCGACTTTTCCCATTCGTTGCAAAATATTATTGCTTGGTGAGAAACTACGTTATGTAATAAGCTACCTCCCCATGTTTATGTTCGATTCACGCCTCTAAGCCTTTTTGTCCCTACCTCTTTGGTCTATGTCTCACACTTCCTGCCATGTTGTACCTTGCCTATTTCACTTTTCACCTCGTAGACTCTGCAGTTCTTGGTGATAAGGCTGATTGGAATAATCACTGCTACGACGAAGACAGCTGGTTCTGTTCGTAAAGCTTCTCTTCTTTGCACCGCTGTCTTGCGTTTTCGGCATTTCCCCTTATTGAGAGCATCTGCCCATATCTCAACACCATAAAAAATAAACATTTGGCGCAACAGCTCTTTAAGTGCCAGGGCCTAGCTTCTCGCAACCACTCATGTTGTGTGGGTTATATTTTTCACACGAATGGAAGGGACCTACAGTTTAGTGACGTATCCGAAGGGCAATTTATTTTGAGAAGCTTTTTCGAGACAACAATACTCTTGGATGTTTGTCAGACACTCGCGAAAGCTGGGACCGTGAAAAACTTTTTGGTGTTTTCTGGAATTAGAAACCACTTACGCCACGGCGCCTACTCGCACCCATCTCGACAGCATAGAGAAGGATAGATTCCATCACAGACATAAGGAGCTGGCGTTTGTTTGGTATGGGTCCGCTGTTTTTTGCTTTAGTGCTTTAGCGGGGGTTACTGACGCAGCCCTGTCCGATGTCTGCTTTATTTGATCCCGAAAGTTTAGCTTCGTGTCGATGGTGACTCCCAGATAATTAACAGTTCCCTTCGTCTGAATTGTTTCAACGCCAACGGCCATCGGAATGATGATGGGGATTTTCTTTTTGGTGGGCAGGGCTATTTCTATCTCCGACATGGCTAAGTTTAGGCCATGCTGTTCCATCTACCCGTTCACCTATCTCATGACCTGATTTAAGCTGAGTTAGGCCATTTTCGTACTGCGCGCAACAATGACCGCTGCGACATCATCTGTTTCCACCACCTGTCTTACCGCATCCACCGTCGACCAACCGCGCCTAAATCCGTGTTGATTATTTCACAATCCTTCAGCTTCTTGTACGGCCAACTGTTGTATATTTCTAAAAGCATTCTTAGGCATATTCGTGCTACAATCTTAAGCGCTTCTACCGGGATTCCATAGGAGCCTGATGCTTTGTTGCTTTTTTTTTTAAAAGAGGTCACGGCCCTCTTATAGCCTCTTATAGGACGATCTTATAGCCTGGGCCTCATAAGTTTTCATCCACCTCTTCTCTAAGCAACCCCCAACTGTCTGTCTTGTTCCGTTTGATGGAATGTTGGAGCTCTTTCTTTGCAGCCTTGTGTATTGCTGATCTTTGCACGGCTTCCGGCTCTCTCCTTGGCTGTTGTGCCCTTCTTCTGAGTTGGAAGCATTTCTTCGACGGTTGTTTCTCCTATTTTTCCGTTGCATTGATGCGCTACAAACTTGGTGTATAAGCCGCATGGTGTTCTCTACTGCATCCTGCCCGTTTGCGGAATTTCCGTGGACTAACAAGGTGTCTTGTCTTCCTCGCAGTGTAGTAACAAACCATTCTTTGCTCATTCTCGAGACATTCCACTTTAGTCCGCTCCTTCCAGCAGTTATTTTTGGTGGTTGTACATTGGATGATAGACAGAAGGTGATATATTGGTGCTCGATACGCGTGTAATCCTCCATAAATTAGCATCCATGTACTCTTGGTGCTAGATGCTGCGACATTAGAGAGATGTCAGGGGTGGTTTCTCGGTATCCAGATTATCTAAAGTCAGCAGCAACTATGACGTTACTATCCAATTGCCGTAAGTTGTCCTCGAGACTATACAGTTTTTCACGGAATTTCCCTATTCTTTCGTTGGGCATCAGATAGCAGCTTACGGGTGTTGCGCTTTTGCTTTTTACCCATACGAAGCCATTTCCTGAGCCGTGGTCCTCTAGCAGTGTTTTGATTGATCTTCTTTCGGATTTCTGCCAGTATCTCCGCGTAGGTTTTACTGTCTGCTAGCTTAATAAGGACCGCCTCATATCTCGTTTTCTCCTGCTCTTTGTTCTTGGGTCTCCTCTTGTGGTCCCTCTCTTCAGATCTCTTATCTTTTGCCTCCGCACATCTGGGTTTTTTATGGTTTACGGTGGTCCATAGTCTTCATCTTTGCGGCAGGCAACCCATTGCTTGTATCCCCAGGGCTCCCAATCTCGTTTCTGCTACGTTTTGGGTGTGTTTACGATGTCTGTAAATGGCTAACTCCTTCATCGGAAGGGACTTGCTCCAGGCTTCTCAGTTTCTCTCATGTTTTCTTTAAAATTTCTTTACTCGATCTGCCAGCGTTTAAGGCTTCCTGCAGTTTCTGCAGACCTGTCTGAATCTTCATTTTCAGGTTCTTCTGCGAAACATTCATTATCGTACATCTTCGTCCCTCACTACTTTTTGAGTCACTTCTCCTTGTAATTTAGTCGGCAATGAGTTGTCGTTTACGGGTGACGGCCCTATGGGGGTCATTTTCACACCGCCTAACCTTTCCGAAAGTGGTGAACGCACCAACCTAGACCCGCACTTGAATGGGTCTTCCTCCATAATGCAAAGCGGGCATTTAGGCGTAAGCAAAAGACAAGTTGCGTACTCCAAAAGGGTGTTGCCTACATTTAGGAGCGATTAGCACTGATTCTAGCAAGGATCACAACCACCCACGATTTCAGATATTTCTTTTTGGATAGTGTAGTATACTTGCAGGGGCTATGCAATGGCGTTAAAAGATTTTTGCTTACCTCGGTGCGAATATATTGCCTACTCTCCGGTACTATAAAATGGATTTTCCGCTTAGAAGAAAAACTATATATTTTCTCTCAAAACAGGAGAGACTAAACTATACGTATAATATCCAAATTCCCTCAATGTCTACTGAAGCACCTACATTTGGGGTGGTATCCAAACCTTAGATAGGGACACATTCCTGCCGGAATTGGTGAGACCTCCAATCCACTGGGGTACAGCAGCAGCTGATCCTCGAGCTGGTACAATTTACTGGTCTTAAAACTCACTAATCTAATGTTTTATGATTAAACACTTGAAACTGTACTTTGCTTATACTAAGGTTGCCAAGTAAAGTCTCAGTCTAAGCCTGATAGTAAAAATATATATACTAAAGGTCGATCGCATTCCCACCATGGGTGGCAGCTTCATAGAAAACGAGTGCAAGAGAAAAGCAAAGGAGAATAACGTAGAAATGTGGTGATCGAAAATTTGAGAAAATAATTGTACAAAAATCGAGCGAATTTCTTTGGGAACTACACAGTTTTTATTTCTCCATTCCGAACGGCATTTTTGAATTTTGGGGGCGGATTATGCCTTTCTGAAAAGCACCAACATTTTTTTTCCGCTTTCACCGTCAGCACTATCGGAACAAAAAAACAATAATTTAATTTTCGAAATTTCCGGTAGAGTAAAATCTAACCCAATTGACATATTGCCATATAATTCCTTTACTCAAAATATGTGAAATAATAGCAAGACAAAATTATATTATATGGCCAATTATATAGCTCATAATTGAAGGCTGAAAATAGATGCAATCTCTTTCGGCGGTGCCAAAAAGTAGCAATTTTGAATGATTCACATAGCTCTCTGAAAAAATGAACGGAATGAAAAGGATGGGGTAGGACAGAGATAGAAAATGCTTATTCATTCTGACCGGAAAGAATAACCTATAAAAAACAGAAAAGGAACAAAACAAATTCTTTCACATAAAACGAACTGATCTTATACCATGTTCCCACCAAACGAAATCACAAGATTTCGCCAAATCTCTCCAAATCTAGGAGATTTCGCCATACATTTTCAAGATTTCGAAATCAGGAGATTTCGGCGAAATCTACTTGAAATCTCCTTGAGTTCATCCAGCCGTGATAAGTTGCCAAACCAAACAAGCCTACAGCGTGAACTTTGGTTTATTTTGGTGTTCATTTATAGATGTCAGAACATTAGTACTGCGTTCCAAGTTAAGCGCAATTTGTGAAATTTGTGAAATATGCGAGTTTGGATTTGGGACTAGATCGAGTTAATTTATTAATTTCACATAAGCTGAAAGCATTTGCCATTTCTCTTTCCTTGTGTTCGTAAGCATGCTTGACATACAAAGGAAAAGGGATATTTCGTCAATTTCTTAGTTGAATTTCATTTTTTTAAGTGAAACAACATTCTCGGGAATACTACTGCGAAGGCATGACACTGGCAGTAGCTAGGTCATATGGCTGGAAAAATTGTTCGCTCTATTGGATGATTGATTTGTCTATGACATCGGTTATCGCAAAAAAAAAAAAATCGCAAAAAATTCGCCAGTTATTTGGACACCACCTCCGGAGTTTCTATGAAGCATAAATAACTGATTAATTTGGTTATCTCAGCTGTTCCGAGATGTAAGGTATTATTCATAATATTTGCATAACTTGGAACGCACTCCAGCCTACAAAATTGCCAATTATTGGCATTTGAAATCACTTTAACTCGGTGGGAACGGCTTTCGAGATTTCGGTAAAAGTTCATCGAAATCTCGGGATTTCGTTTCGGTGGGAACATGGTATTATTCGGAATATTCGAAATATGTTAGTTTTGTTTATTTGTGCAGCAAAAAAGGGTTGTAAAAGTGCAAAAACAATTCAAAGAGAGCGAATTGTTTTTACCTATTTTGAGTGAGGCCCAATTGTCTCCATTGGCGAAATGGCATTTGGCGGATCGGATTGGAAGCATTGTGTATAGTTTTTCCGGATTGGATCGCATTCAATTTGTTTAACTTAATAAAATGGAAAAAAAGAAAGGCATGAGAATCCAACACAAATCCGTAAATAGAACTTAAAAAATGTGTATTATTCCTTATTTTCAATGCCTTTCGAATCAGATTAGATTTTCTTTCATTTTCTTTCTAATAAGCTTAAGATTGTAATACTCAGTTCTCGGGTAAATATCAGTGAGAGAGTTCATTATACAACGTTTTTGAATCATTACTGAACTGTTTGTACCACACCTTAGAATGTGTTTCATTGTCTGTCAATTTTGAAACACTTTTTAGAACAGTTTATCCTAAAAGAATAATTTATCCGAGTTATAGAAGAACTTAATAAAAATGCGAAATAGTGAAAATATTAAGAAAATGTTGTCTTTGTATCTTGAAAGTGAACACGATTTTGTGGTTCTGGAAAGATTGATTGAATTTTGATATTTCGTTCATAGCTACTGTAGAGAAGAGACCAACAATTGTCCCTCAAGTCAGTCGCTATCGCACCGCCAGATGGATAACATACCTCGCTTCTCATTTATCATTACACTGTTACTTATACTACTGAATTATTAACAGTCATCATTTCTTAATCATTATATACATTAACAATAAAGAATAATTGTACTTAACAGCTACTTTTTTTATTTCGTTGTGGCAATACGCAAATTTTAGTCATCATTCATTCTATGACTTATTGCCTAACCATAAGAAAATACATATATGTACATATAAATAACGCGGCTTTAACTTTAATTTCATATGGCCTATATCTTACATAACTTCTTTCGGTAAGCTCAACCGCGATCTTACCCATGAGGTTAAATTCTCGCGAATGTTTTAGTCGAAATGTGAATTTCGTCCTACATATGTATGTGGAATGTGAATGAAAGCTGACAGTTGGCAAGAAATATTGGCACATTCGCGGAAAAATTGGAAAATTTTCAATTTCTTCGCAAAAACTAATTAAAATTTAACTTTTTATTTTGGAACTGTAAATTCTACTGAGAATTGTGTGCTTATAAATGTGCTTAAAATGGTTTGTTCGGAAGTTCGGGCATTCGCAGGTCGCTGAGCTGTGAATAGACATTTGTTGTCGCTCGCTTTCGCGTAAGTCGAACAACACGTTTGTGGAATGATCCTTCATCCTCCGTATTTCCTTATCATTAGAACCTTCAAACATTTAAAGCCAATGTAAACCAACATCTCCTTTATCCCTTCCCCCCTCTTTTTTCATCCGCCCATGCCATGAGAATCAGTGTAAAGTAGGAAATATACCATACAACTGTTGTACCAGCGGCTTGACAGCTTTGGTATTGTATACGATAATTGTATCGTGTGTATCCTTACAACCAACCGTTGTTCCAATATCGTATGATCGCATGGTCTTGACTGTACAACCGCTGTCCCATGCACAGATTGTATGGAAATTATATAGTGTGTATGTGTAAAATGACTGAATAAAATGTCTGGCTGTACGTAAATCGTACGTACGCAGATTGTATAAAGTGTGTGCTGCATACAACAGTTGGCCCGATTTCGGTACAACACAAGTTGGTACGATAGTTGCAAGGGTATTAATAATCCCTTTGGTGCGCGCAAATTATAAAACAAAAATATATAATTTCAGCGTATATCGAGTTAGGTACACAGTTGTTGAACATGTCTTCCACATTTTTCTCGTTTTTAAAAGCAGGAAATGTTCAATTGTAGGCATGTGTTGAACACCATTTTCTTACACACACACACACACCTGTATGAGTTGTGTAATTTTACACTCCGTCGACCAAAAGACAATCAAGACAAAGTGTCTTCTCCGCTGATTGTAGTTGATTTGTGTCATCGCGCTCAGGTAGAAACCCAAAGAATTTATTTAATTATTTCCGATTTGTAATTGAGATTTTCTGTTATATGCAGGCTAAACCATGGGCATATACGACACGGTAATGCAGGAAAAACCTCCTGTCGTTCTGGATGTCGGTACTGCGTACACCAAGTGAGTGACTTCTTCCTCACCCCATTTATGTGTTTCTTCAAATGATGTCATTCCTTACCGCTGTCTTCTTTCAGAGTTGGCTTCGCCGGAGAAGCTCACCCCAGGTTCATTCTACCATCTGAAACCTATGTATCCACCAGTGGGAAGATCAGGAAACTTTTCGATTACACAGCCAGCAATGAGCTGTATGACCAAGTAGTCGACTTCCTGCAGACCATATTTTTCAAGTAGGTTGCTTTGTTACACCCTTGACTTGATTTCTGAATAAATTCTTTCAGGCACGTTCTAGTCAGCCCCAAGGATAGAAAAATAGTGATCGTAGAGAACGTCTTTGGAGAGACAATCATCCGCGAGACCATGGCTAAGGCTCTCTTCAAGCATTTCGAGGTGTCGTCTATCCTGTTTGTACCAACGCATCTGGTGGCGCTGTCCACACTCGCAGTGTCCTCTGGAGTTGTTGTCGATATGGGCTACAACGAGGCGACCATCATTCCAGTCTTCAGTGGTGTGCAAATCCTTCAAGCCTTCAAGGACCAAGCGTTCGGAGCCAAGTCTATTCACGACGAAATCAAAAGGCAACTGACCGAAGCCGGGATTAATGCAAGTTACCTCTCCGAGTCAGTTCTGGAAGACATTAAGGTTCGAACATGCTTTGTTACAACTCTTGACAGAGCCAAGGCGTACAGAGAAGGCCAGTCAGTGGCGCCCCCGCCAGACTTGGAGTACTCAATCAGCGAAAAGGAGATCATCACTATTCCAGGTACTGTCCGTGAGACGGCTTACGAAATAATGTTCACCGAAGACAATGAGCGGTCGAGTTTGCCGTACTTGATATTGGATTCGATTCTCCAGTGTCCAGTTGATGTGAGGACGGTTCTGGGCGAAAACATATTTTTAATTGGGGGAACGTCCATAATAATGGGACTGTTGGCCCGTTTGAAGACTGAATTGAATCTGCTTCTGGAGAACAATGTTTACAAAGATAAACTGTTCTTCAAAAGTGTGAAGTTCCATAAAGCCATTGGACGAGCGAATTTCTCAGCTTGGCTCGGCGGTTCTATTTGTGGAGCCACCGATTTGGTTGGTTCTCGATCTCTGTCGAAGGAGGCGTATGCGAAGTGTGGTAGAGTGCCCGATTGGGTGAATTTAGACGATAACCGTTTGTCAGATGCGGTTTATTAATGTCGACCACAAGTATTTTTCTAATTTATTTTAATATTAATTCTTTGTTCAATATAACTAAAAGAAATACATACATATATAAACAAATTAGCAATACACCTGATTCATGGGATGCCAATAGCAGGAAAGGCGTGCGGGGTTGCTTAGTTATGCGGGATGGAGGGACGAAATTGGGGAATATGTTAGTTTTGAGGCTCCAATTAGAGTCAGATTTAGGGCGGGTGTAAATTATTTCTAGAATTAGATTTTGTGCTAAGATTATCTGTCTCCTGTTTCTTGGTAGGTTGTCTGTCCATATTTTTTTTATAATTTGGGCGTACATATGAATAGCCTTATTCAGTGTTATCGTGAATAAATTTTCCCTCGGAATTTTTCCCCCGAACAAAAATTAAGCACTTTAAAAATAGAGGAAATAAATCCGCAGAAAATAAATAGGTATCATGAATTGCAATTCAGGAGCATTTTCAACGCAATCGCGATACTTAATTTTTCCCCGATGAATTTTTCCCCTGTTTTTGAAGATACTCAGGGTTATCGTGAATAAATTTTTCCCTCGGAGTTTTTTCCCCGAACAAAAATTAGGTATCTTCAAAAAAGAAGAAATAATTCCGTGGAAAGGAAATAGTTATCATGAATGACAATTCAGAAGAATTTTCAAAGCAATCGCGATATTTAATTTTTCCCCGATGATTTTTTTCCCTGTTTTTGAAGGTAGCTCATTTTTGTTCGGGGGAAAAATTCCGAGGGAAAATTTATTCACAATAACCCTGACTTAATTTTTGTTCGGGGGAAAAATTCCGAGGGAAAATTTATTCGCGATAACCCTGTATATGTTTTTACATAGTCCGGTGAAGTTGGAGAGGATAGATAGAGAGAGAAGGATTTGGTGTAGTGGTTTGAAACTTAGTTGTTTATGTTTTAGAAAAGCTCTGGGGCTGACGTTATGTATTCGCAGTAGTGTTCACACAAGCTTTCGCAATTGATCGGACTGACTATATATTTCATGAGAAATAAATAAATGATTGCTGACATCGGGATTTGAACCATTAACGGGGCAACTGACGTTACCACTATACCATTGCCATCTCTTAAATTTGCAAATACGTATCTTTCCAATGTTAAAATTAGAGCCGGCAGGATTTTGGAATAACCATACATATCTAGCCGGGAGGTCGAATGTGAAGTTTTATTGCTTTTGTGGTCAGACGACAGAACCTTTTTGCATTGACTGATGGTTATTTTAAATTTCTATTCGAAGAACTTCGTAATTCAAAAAACATCAGCCTTACGAGCGGTGCCTTTAATGAAGAGAGTGATAACCTGGTGGTTTCTTGAACTTAGATGAAGGTGTCCATGTTGAACCAAAATATTTGATCAGCTTGCGTGGAGCAGCTACTGGAGTTCACGTTGAAACGGTTTGGGACTCGTGGATTATAGGGGCAGTGGGAGATTTCGGATCCAAGGATTGGTAGATCGTAAATTTTGCTACATGCCATTCCAATGTGATTCTAAATATCGTAAATAGTTTATCGTACCACAGTAAGTTCATCGCCGGCACTGTTTATTTTATCCAAGATTAGGCATTAGGCATGATCGAGCATAGGATCAGCCTACTTGGGGGATGGTTGTTTGTTTGATGATTGGAAATGAATATTTATGTCTTCACACAGGCTGTTTATGGATTCGCACAATTTATGATTAAAGACTATTTGCGCGGAACAACTTCAGATCACTTAACGCTGTATTAATGTGGCGCATGGTAGTTTCATCGTCCATGGACCTTACTAAAACCAACTAGAATAGACCGGCAAATTTGTTGTCGATGTTGATGAGTTTGGATTTGATAAGGTTGGATGAGGCCTGACCCGAATTAATTGCCAAAGTCGTTAGGAGCACATGTAAGAGTGAGATGATTAGCACTCATAACAAAAAAAGAGGTTGCCAGAAAATGATTTTATTTTTTTATATAGACCGACACGAATGGTATGGAATGATTTGCAAGTTAACAAGCAACCCAATCAACGTTCCTATCAATAATTCAGCAGTTAGTTGTTCCGTAAATATTATTATTATTATTATTATTTATTAACAAGTAATTACAAATTACAGGCTAATACTTAGAATTAATGAGCAACTAGCTGCAAGGGCTTTCGGCTCTTAGGTGGTAATATTAATTTTATATAATGATTTAGCTTTATTTATAAATTCACTGATTCGATTTATGTTATCTTTGGTAGGATTTTGCAATATATCGTAAAGAGATACTCCTTTAAATAAACTATTTCTTAGTGCGTTTAATGCTGTACAATGTTGGAGAATATGCTGTATGTCAATGGGTATGTTACAAGAGGGGCAAGTCTGGGGATTGCTCCTATTTAGCAGATGTTGGTGTGTAGAGTTAGTATGTCCCAATCTCAGTCGCACAAAGTTGGTTATTTTACACTTTAAGATGTTCGGCGGGTAAAATGGGTGCAATCTATCGGGGTTTATTTTCTTGTAATGATGGGTGTAGGAGTTCCATCTGTCCTGTTGGAGTTGATTGAAAGATCGGTGTATGTAAGTAAGCAGATCGGACTTACTAAACGCTTCAAATGTATATACTGGAGCTTTGTTTGCGTATGTAGCAACTTCATCCGCGAACTCATTTCCTTTAATGCCACAATGTCCTGGAATCCACATGATTTTGGTTTTGTTGCGAGTCTTCGTAAGAAGGTTTCTTATTTCAGCAACTAATGGAGTATTGTTGTTGGGATTTTGTATGGCTTTTAGTACCGAGAGACTGTCTGTACATATGACATGTTTACCGCGCATTTTGGAAGCTGCCTTTCCGGCTTCCAGAATCGCAAATGCTTCTGCGGTGAAGATTGATGCAAATTGCGGTAAGATGCCAATTTGTATGGTCGCTCCGTTTTCCAGTACCACAGCAAAGGAGGTGTTAGTAACAGTTTTGGAACCGTCGGTAAATATGAATTTCCATCCAGATGATTTCAGGTCTGAAGAAATGCTGGCGAATAAAGCGCGGTATATTGTAGAGTTGGTGCTGGTTTTACTATGGTCTGCTAGGGACATTACGAAGCTTTCCGGTGATATCGACCATGGAGGAAACGTGGGTATGAAATTGCAACAACGCACTCTAGGCAACATCATGGACGCGTATGTCTGCAAAATATTATCAATACCCGAAGCTATTCTTTTTGAGGACCTACGAGCCAAGGATAGTCGAATATCGTGGTCAATGACAGAATTTCTACAAAACATGAGTTTTGCGTACAGTTTTGAAATCACTGTGTCTCTTCTATCCTCGATGGTGGGAAGGCCTGCTTCAACTAGGATGTTTTTTATTGGAGATGTACGAAACGCATTTATGCTTCTTCTTGCTGCTTGATGATACTCTGGTTTAATGATTTTTAATGTAGTCTTGGGACAATTCCCGTAAATGTAAATGCCGTAGTCGAATTTACTAAGAATTAACTTTTTTGATATATTACATAGAGTATTTATGTGGACATTGCTTTTTTTGCTAGATAAATATTTGACAATATTAGCCCTTTGAGCGATTGATTTTTTAAGATAAAGACAGTGAGACTTCCAATTATACTTATTATTAAACATTAAGCCTAAAATACATAATTCAGTGACATTCGTAATTTGAACATTATTGAAACTTAAATCTAATCTTGGACAAGAACGTTTACGACATATATGCATTATTTTACACTTATCTATTGAGAGTTTGGCGCCAGAAATTTTGCACCAATTTAGGATGTCATTGAGTGCATTTACTAAGTATTCTTTATTTTTATCTAGATCGTTGTTTTTGCATAGAATGTATACATCATCCGCATAAAGACAATGATCCAGATTTCTGTGTTTCGATAACATTTTGCTTATGTCATCGAAAGCAATGGAAAATAGGACTACCGACAATGGCGATCCTTGAGGAATACCATTGTGCAGCGGAAATGAATTGGAAAAAGAGTTGTTTAGTTTGACACAGAGTTTTCTATTAAACAAAAATGATTTGATGTAACGAAAGATGTTTGGACCAATACCCCAATCTCTAAGCTTATTTAAAATTATATGTACCCCGATCCGGTCGAAAGCTTTTTCGAAGTCAAGAGACAAAATGGAGACATGGTTTTTGGCGGATAATGCATTAGAGATTATGAAATCTATGTGAAGTAAAGCATCAACACATCCTCTGTTTGGTTTAAAACCTACCTGGTTGCGGCTAATAAGATTCTTAGTTTCGGTGAACCAAAGTAAACGTTTTGCCACCATTTTTTCCAATAACTTGGCTATACAGGGGAGAAGGGAGATTGGTCGATACCCGTCAATTGTGCTCTTATCCTTATTTGGTTTTGGAATTGGGAGAATGGAGGCAAGTTTCCAGTTTTGAGGAATTATTCCAGTGTCTAGCACGTTATTGTATAGTTGAATAAGACGATTCTTGGTTTCAGGAGGTACATTTTTTAACATTGGGTATGAAATCCGATCTCTACCCGGTGTTTTCCCTTTAGCTTTGCAAAGGCTCGCTTCGAATTCTGTAAGTGTAAAGTGCTGTTCAATGCGGAGGGCAACACGGTCGGTCTGATAATGGGTTGAGGTGGAGTTGAAGGAATCGTTCTTATGCGTAATGAAATCATTGGAGAAGTTTGAGTCTTGAGAATACTCTGACCAGGTTCGAGCGGCAAAGTTACAAATTTTGTTTGGATGAGAGACTGAACCGTCGGGTGTTATAATATAAGGTATTGTGTACGAGGAGGGATTTCCAGTTAAACATCGAATTTTCTGCCAGATTTTAGTAGGGGAGGAATTGGGGTTAATGTCGGACGTGAAATCGGCGAAGGATTTTGCTTTACTCTCTTTAAGTAATCTCCGGAATTTTGCATTCGATTTTTTATAAAGAATTAGGTTTAATTGATTGGGATGTTTTTTAAATTCTTTCCAGGCAGTCATCTTTTCTTTTCGCCGAAACGTTAATTCAGGATTCCACCAAGGGACCGAGCGTGAACTTTGCCCTGAATATGTTTGTGGGATGGTTAAGTTGGCTGCCGATCTAATTGCTTTTAACAGAGTAGCTGCTTCCTTATTGGTGTTTAGCGTTTTGTTCTTGCCCTCTAAATTAGACAAGACATGGGAAGTGAATTTCGGCCAGTCGGCTAAGTTAGTTTTAAATTTTGGGTTGGAGGAATTGAGTGCTATGGTAATACCAGTATTTACGGTCATAAATATGGGAAAGTGATCACTATTATGTAGATCGTCCAGAATTTGCCAAGAGATCTTGGGGAACAGTTCGGGCGAGGAGCAGCTTATGTCGATATGGGTAAAGGATTTATGAGTTGAAAAATGCGTAGGAGAACCGTCGTTGAGGACAATTAAGTCCGTGTCCAGTAAAAAATCCTCTAGAATGGCGCCTCTGGAATTACTGCGAGTCGATCCCCAAAGTGTACTCCAGGAATTCACATCTCCTACAAGTATAACTGGAGTTTTAACTTGACAAAAGATGTTAACCAGAACGTTTTTTGTGAAGGTTTGATCGGGCAATATGTATATGGAAATGAGAGTAAACTTTGTGTCCGTTTGTATTTCAATAGCAATAGTAAGTATATTAGAGTTAATTGTTACCCTTTTATGCGGCACATTGTTTTTGACTAGTACACCGATGCCTTGTTTTGCTGTCATGTTGGTGGGAAAATTTTGGAAATAGCCTTCGTATGTTTTTGGTAGAACGGGCTTATGCACAACAGAACAGTGGGTTTCTTGCAAGGAAATTATATTAGGAGAGAAATTTTTAATTAGGATGTTAAGCTCATCATAATTATTTGCATAACCTTTTACATTCCATTGTAAAATTTTGAGAGCTTTTCGTGATAAGTAGGACGGTAAGGAAGACTTTCTTGCAATATAATTCGAGTTATATTGCAAAAAGCCTGAATTGGGGAAAGACAGTGGGTAAAGAATGGTATTCTGCTGTCCCGAGGTTGAACCATCCGGGCTCTGTGGAGAACCCGGGTGATGCAATCTCTGGACAGCAGATATTGGGTTTGACAAAAATTTTCTATTATTGGGAGTGTTCATCGTTCATGAATTCATCAGCATTTACGTAGTATTGGTTAGAGTTTAAGAGTGATTGAGTGACTACCGAAATAGGTGAGTGAGTGGTTGTAGCATTGAGGGTGACAGGTGGGAGAGTTTGAGCGGTTCTGTTTGTTTGGACAGAGTCGGGAGTGAATGGATTGCCTGAGTTGATTGAAGTTGAGTGAGAGTTAGTGTTAAGGTTGGGTTGATTGTTGGAGTTTGTTTTTGAATTTTGATATGATGTTTTTATGGATGATTTTGAGGTTGAGCAGGTTTTGTTTACATTTTCGTGGGAGAGTGAGTGATTACTTTTGTATGATGAAGTGGACGGTTGGGTGGGAAGATTAGAGATTAAAGAATTGTTGTTGGTGTTATTAGATGGATGATTTACGGTTATTTTATTTTTAATAGATGATGTCGAGGGTTCAGGGTTATTGGAAGAATTGGAAGAAGATGGTGGATTGGCGGTGTGGTCTAAAACTTTTACCGAAGTGTTTTTTAGAAGAGTTGTCTTTGGTTCTGATTGGGGCGCTGTCTTAGCGACTGTGGAGTACGCTAATGCCGGTGTTGCAGCGGCGTGTTCTTGTCTGAATATTTGTTTCGCTTCTGCCATGGTACATTTATTAATTGTTTTTATTTTTAATATTTCTTTCGCTTGAAGGTAGCGTTTGCAGGTTTTAGATGATGACGGGTGCTCTTCTGAGCAATTAGCACAAGCGATACGAGTGCATGGGTCAGGGGAGTGGGGAGGCAAGTTGCAGGTTTCGCACGATGCGACCCCAGTGCATCTTTTATTGGTATGGCCTAACAACTGGCAAGTTCGACACCGCATGGGGTTAGGGAAATATTCTTCTGCTTTAATATTGTACCAGCCAACCTTAACCGCGCTAGGGGGTCGGAAGAGATCAAATGTCAATAAGATGAGTCCAGTGGCACGTTGGTTACCGTTATCAGATTTAGTAAACTTATAAACATCAGTGACACCTTGAGACTTCATTTCATAGACAATTTCAGACTCGGGGACATTAATCAGGCACGGGGCGTATATGATTGCCTTAGATGCGTTAAGAGTGGAATGAAGGGAGACTGAGATTGGGCATAAGTTTGACAGTGTTTGCTTGGAACAGAATAGCTCGGCAATTTTCTGCGATTTCACAAGAATCAGAAGATTTCCGTCACGTAGCTGGGAAATAGATTCATAAGCAGTACTGATGCCATCAATGGCCTTTTTAAGTGCGAAAATACTAAATAAGGAGAATGGCTTATCTTCTTTAGCTGGAGAAATCAAAATGAATTTGGGGTTATTCGCTGTTATGTGAGATGGGAAAGCACTATTCAGGTCGATAGTGTTGGTAGCTGGTTTTTTCCTTTTTTGTTTTGGGGTTCGGTTAGCGGTTCTATATCCAACCCGCTAAACCGATTCCCAATGCGAACATGTGGCCCGGAGGCCATAACGTGTCAAAATTTCACTATTTATTGGTTTTCAACAATGCACTAGCGCGTAGAGAAAAGAAAAAATGAGAATGTACCGGAGATAACTGTTGGTACTAAAGTGACTGATGCACGAAATTAGCAAAGAGAGCACAATAGAAGAGAGAAGTTACCGGCTTGAAGGTTAGTCGGAGACGTAAATAACTGCGAGAAATATAAGTCGACGAGCGCGTCAGGGACAACAAGGCACGTGGATACTACGATATCCGTGGCGTCACTTATTGGCGATATTTTCTGATAGATTTCAACGCCCTCAAAAAAAAAAAGTTAATGACTTTTTTAGATATAGAAGTTTTAAAATCTTATTTTCGTTTATTTTTTGAATCTATAATTTTATTGCCAAAGGTAGTCGATTAATTAAGTTAAACGTGTTATTTTCATTGATATTGATTAAAGAAAAACCATTATTTGTGAAAATAAATTTTATATACAAATTACAATATATAGACAACAATTTTGGCTATAAAGTAGTTTTTTATGTTCTTTATACTCGAAATGTACCAAGGGAAGGTATTGTCTGTTGGCATTTCATACACAACAAAACGGGGATCCATCGGCTCGTCACTTCCGAAGTATTTTATGACTCCAAATGACTTTTGATGTGTGAGATGAACTCATTAGAGTTCAGAAGATACTGTCTGTCTGATATTCAGGATCATAAAAATCTTCTTCAATCGGCCTTTCTATATCACCCAGTTCATAATCCGCTTCCTCGTATAATCAAGGCTTTTTTTTGAAGGAGGGAGAAATTGTTCTTCTTCGTTAGAAGTATTATAAATGCAGGCAGATCTAATTCTTTAATTGTCAGCCCTTCTTTCAACTCACACCATCCACTACTCCCAGATAAACTATTTTTGTGCCAAGAAGGAACTGCATGATTTGGGAACCAAGATACTTCTTCAAGTAATCTTTTCTGTAATAATACGGAGCCATGTGTTCATGAATTGGGATGGCAAACGACTAACAAAGGCATCGTAGGGGCAGCATCTCCCGATAGGTGTTGGTCCGCTAAGTAACGAGAAAGAGCCACTGCAGCCGAAAACCTAGCAGCTCTGTTAGTAAGCCCTACTCCCACCTCCTCGTGGTGCCATCTGGGGATTTCTTCGGAAATTGCTAACGGGAGAGGACGAATGGCGAGCTTCCTGCGCCAAAAAACAGGATAAGTGTCGGTTAGTCTGTGGCCCAGCGAGCCGCAACCGTAAAAACAAATCTTGCTCCGAAACGCAAACCAACGCCTCGGATACGGACGGATAATTTGATGACGACCTTTGGCTATCGGACACGGACAACGATCGGATTCTGGAACGTTAAGACCTTCCTGGACTCACTCAAGGAAGGGCCTTATAACGCCAGATTCCTCCAATTAGAAGGCGAATTCGCAAGGTATAAAATAGACATCTTAGGGCTGAGCGAGATAAGATGGTTCGATGCTGGGGAATTCATCTCCCCAACCAAAAACACTGTCATGCTCTACTCTGGTAAACCAGCTGGAAGTGCACGGAGTTCCGGAGTAGGACTCATGCTAACTCCAGCAGCACGTAGTAGCCTCATATCCTGGAAACCCCATAGTGACCGGATATTGACGGCTAGGTTCCAGAGTAGAGTTAGAAAAAATTACCATCATACAGTGTTATGCTCCGACTCTAGACGCGACTGAGGACGAAAAGGATGATTTTTATAGCCACTTAGGCGCTGCCTACAACCAAACACCTAATGGGGACATCGTAATGGTTATGGGAGATTTCAATGCCAAGGTGGGTAGCGACAACACCATGCTTAAGCACGTGATGGGAGTTCACGGCGTGGGAGACCGTAATGATAACGGTGAGCGGTTTGTGGACTTCTGCAATACCAACCGCCTAGTCATCGGAGGTACGCTGTTTAAGCATAACACCTGCCACAAAATCAGTTGGGGCTCTACTGATAGGCAACGAACATCCAACCAGATCGACCACATTGCGATCAGTCGCCGCTTTAGAAATTGTTTCCTGGGCGTCCGAAACAGAGCGAAACAGGAGCTGACGTCGGACTAGAACGAGATCACCATCTTATGGTAGCTCATTTACGCCTTCGTACTGCATCCGTCAACAGCAACCGCTCAAACCTACTTAACATCACCAGGTTTAATATCGACAGGCTCAAGGTTCCCCAAGTGCGCCAACAGTTCAGGGACCATCTTGCCTTAGAAGCAGAAGCAATCAGCAGCATAGAGAACATGGATGACCACTGGACTGCTGTGAAAAATGCTTTTGCGACTGGGGCACGCACGTATGTCGGTAAAAAGCAGAAACACCACCGCACATCGCTTTCTACAGACACCTGGAGACGGATCGATGAGCGTACAGCAATCAAGGCTCGGATTGCAGCGGCCTCAGCAGTAGAGAGAACCGAGCTTGAAGCCCAATACCGTGCGAAGAAGAAAGAAGTGCAGCGTAGTGTGAGACGTGACAAACGTCAATATATCAACTCACTGGCCTCAAGGGCTGAAGAAGCAGCGAGTAGGTGCGACAGTAGGACTGTGTATAGCATCACTAAGGAGCTCATTGGTGGTCGAAACTCCAAACAACATCCAGTGAAGAGTCTAGACGGTAACCTTCTGATTTCGGATGAGGATCAGCTCACTAGATGGAGAGAACATTTTGCTACAGTGCTAAATCACATAGACGATGGCGGTATGATCTCGAATTCGAATGAGCAGTTCGAAGCAACAAATTCCCGAATTCGCACCGCACCTCCCAGTAAAACCGAGATAATAACAGCAATCAAGTCCCTCAAGAAGAACAAGGCGGTGGGTATTGATGGCATCCCTGCCGAGCTATTTCAAGCGGCGCCAAATACATCGGCAGATTTGCTGCATCCCCTAATACGGAGAGCTTGGGATAGCGAACAATTTCCACAGGAGTGGAAAAGGGGGATGATCATTAAACTTCCAAAGAAGGGAAACTTGACGGATTGCGGTAACTGGAGAGGTATATGCGTTCTTCCCGCCGTGGCTAAAATAATAGCTAAAATAATTCTAGAACGAATTAAAGAACATTTAGATTCAACTCTCGAAGTCGAACAGGCAGGCTTTCGCGCTGGATCCTCCTGCATTGACCACATAAACACCTTACGGATCATTATCGAGCAATGCGTTGAGTATAGGTCTCCGCTACATTTAATGTTTATCGACTTCGTGAAAGCTTTCGACAGATTGAATCGAGATGCTATCTGGTTGGCCTTGCGCAGGAGAGGCATCCCAGAAAAACTTATAGCTATTATCAAGGCTACATACGAGGGCGGTAAGTGTCACGTCGTGCACAATGGTAAGGTGTCGGAGGATTTTGAAGTCCAAAGTGGAGTACGTCAAGGGTGCATACTGTCACCACTTTTGTTTTTGGTGGTTATCAGCGATGTACTCCGTGCAGCATTGACGGAAGGCAACTATGGAATTCGTTGGACCATGACAACTTACCTTAAACATCTAGATTACGCTGACGATGTTTGTCTACTTTCACATCGGATAATGGATCTTCATCTGATGGCCCAAAATCTAGAAGCTGAGGCAAACAAAGTGGGGCTAAAAATAAACACAGCCAAAACAAAAGCCCTGAGCACTTCTTCTAACAACCGCGCTCAACTTAACATTGCCGGACAGGAAGTCGAGAAAGTTGATAACTTTCTTTATTTAGGAAGTGTGGTCTCGGCTAATCGCGGTGGCACCGAACTGGATGTGTGCAGCAGAATCGGGAAGGCTAAAGCTGCGTTCGGAATGCTATCTAAAATCTGGAGAAGCAATGTTATCAGCTTAAAAGCTGCGACTGTTCCGCTCCAACGTAGAATCAGTGCTGCTTTATGGGTGTAGTACTTGGAAGGTGGACACCATTAACACACGGAAGCTGCAAGTCTTTGTAAACAAATGCTTAAGAATCATCTTGAGGATTTTTTGGCCGAACCGCATCTCTAACGAACAACTTTATCTGAGAACGGGCCAAGAACCTATAAGCATTACTATACGAAGAAGAAAGTGGCAATGGATTGGACGCACCCTACGGCGCGAAGACAACTCCATTGCGAAATACGCCATGCAGTGGAATCCGCTCACCCAGGCAGGCAGAATAGCGGGACGCCCTAGGCAAACGTAGCGCAGAACAGTTGAGGAGGAATCGAGCTCTTTAGGAATGAGTTGGAGGCAGCTCAAACGCGTTGCAGAACTTCGAACACGATGGCGCGCAGGCGTGGTTGACGCCCTATGCCCCCCGAGGCGTTAAAGGATCTAACTAACTAACTATGTGTTCATGAAGTAGCTTTGCTGTTCTTCGATATTTTATTGATCTTTTCAATAATTCATTTTCATTCTCCTAATCATTGATACTATTGGCTGGATTAGATTTATTAACATATTCACCGATGCTATGGTTCGCTGCAAATAAATGTTTTCAGGAGAGAACATTTGTTCTACTCCATGATACTGTCTTGCACTGTTTGTACATAGGTAGTCGGGAAATGTTGAAATCCACATACTTTTGAATGTATGTCCACAGTTCTTTCTTGGTTTTAGAACTAACTTGTAATGGTCACCTGCAGACTCCAACAATAGAGCGAGGTTCCAGACGCTGAAAAAAATAAAATTAATAAAAATATACAAAGACCAACAAGGGATGTATGACTTACCTCGACTGTATTTCCATCGGTCGCACTGGTACTGCATTCCATCACATCCTACCTGTTATGCGCAACAGAATACTTCCTGGGTTAACAGGAGGTATCCGCTGGTTGAAAATATATCCTTGGAAATATTATTATTATTATTACTTTTATTAAACGGTAAATTAAATTTATTTTCGTTCCTTTTTGTTTTTCCTTTGTGGATTACAAGGCATTAGAAAGAGATAAAAACCCCACAACAGCTCAGGTTTGTGTACAAGCTTCCGGATAAAAAAAAACAATGTTTTAATTTAAAGAAAGAAAAAAATAAGTAGAGCTGGAGTGGCGTTTGCTCGAAAGGGTAGAGAATACTGACTAGCGTGATTGTTGTGACGGAATTAAGCAAAAAAAAAAATAAAAAATAAGTTGCTGTTTTCTCACTTGAAATCAATTCTTTAAAAGAATGAAAGATAGAAAAGTTTTTCAATTTAATTTATGAAATAATTTGAAAAACATTATTTCGTGCAAGAACTGAAGTGGAGTACATTGATAAGAGCAAAATTTATTAATATCCGCCTGGTATTCTGTAAACCGCCTGCGTAGTCGATTGGAATATCAAAGCATGCTCTGATGTGGGGAATACCATTTCGTGACGGTACATTATTAAAATCAAACATTTCTTTTTACCGGGTCACGTCTCGGGCTGAACAAACATGATCGACTAAGCCATCTTTGGCTGAAGGCAAGCGTGTCTTCAAAATGGCTGCACCCATGCAGGACTATTCCATCTGTGGTTAAATGCAAATGTTTTTTCAAAATAGCTGTGTCCATATGACCGACTATGCCATCTGTGGCCGGGTGTGAACGTTTCCTCAAAATGGCTGCGCCTACACCATTAACGGCGTTTTTTTTTGTGGCGGATTGCAAACGTTTTTTCGAAATGGCTGCACTCCACAATTGACCGTGGCTAGAACCAAATGGTGGAATGGCGTACTGCGAGTGTGAAATGAAAGTTACATTTTTCGTTGCAACTTTCATTCGAACAGACTACTTGGCTTAAGAAGAGACGAGCTTTTCAAAGCAAAAGATTGTGCTTGAGCAAACGCATTGACGAAAAGTTTGTGTTAAAAACAGAGTTGAGTTGGGGAGGATACTCAATTACGAGTTACGAAAAAACACAACTAATTAGCCAGGAATGGTAAAGGAAATTCGCAACTTTAACTATGCGATAGACAAGCGCTGATTCAAAACATCAATGCGTGGGACATAATACTTGACAATTACACAGTAATAAGTGCTACGCTAACCGAACTTGAGAAGGAATACAGAAACACCCACATAAGCACACGGTTGAAGTGAAACTTCTTTTATGGTCATCAACCATGTGAATTTAAATGATTAAATGCATGCATCAAAAATATAAAACTAGATATTAGAATGGTTTGCGAAGTACCTACCGGGTTAGGTTTTAAAACTTAATATTTCCTTGCCTACTTATGGGGCAAACGGAATGGAAAAAGCTTAAACTTTTGTTGCATATTCCTTGACGGTATAATTTTATTACTACTTGCAAGTATGAATGTCCTTACTTGCGCACGATAAATTCATTCAATTCAATTTGTTTCGCGATTATAGTAATGCCATTAACACGGCTATATTCGGCAGATATGTACATATAAGATTTTATTTTTTTTGTTTTAAACATAGATTCTTTTATTTATTTATTTTTTTTGTTTTGTTTTATTATATTTATGTTTTTATTTAATAACTTATCCTTATGATTGAGGCATCTTATTTGGCCAAGGAAATTTGCTTTTTCCTCCTGAGTTGTTGCCAGGTGTGAGAATCTGTGGAGTTTTGCCACCACTTGTCTGTGATGCACTTTTACTCCTCTTTTTGGTTTCTTTGTTGGCTTAGTCTCCTCGGGTTGATCTCTTGTTGTTTTCCTGGACTGCCCTTTTCTTGTATTCCTCAATAGTCAGTCTTTGTGGGCCAGCATTTTTCGGTGTTAGTACATATATACTTCGGAGCATCTTCGTGTGTGGCACCTTCCGGGATGTATTGCTCGTTCAGTTGCCGAAACAATCCATCAAGTTCCTCCTTGTTTTAACTATGTGTCATCTCTGTAGCAAGATCTTAATGCAACAGGATCGTATCGGTAGTATCGTATCGGCAGGATCGTATAATCAGAACCTTAATTCATTATGTAAGGCTCAAAGATGCTAGGATCGTAATTCGGTAGGCTCGCCATGTAATTTAGTTCTTTTACTATTCCCTACCTCACCTTACAAGCTATGGGGATGGTTTAAACGGCTATCCTAAGCCAAAATGTTGCTAACTAAAGAGCCGAACTGTTTTGAAGGCTAAAGAGGCCGAAGTGACAAGAAGGATATTTGAGCCAAGACTTCTGATTCATTGAATGCCTTTTATTCAAAATTTCTTAGCCTTTTATACAAAATTTCCTTAGAAGCTACTTACAGTAAAATTACACATACTCGTACGAAGAAATCAAAGCCACATAGGTTATTAAACTACATGCAAGAAATGCAGCCATCAACAATAATTATTCTAATAAATACAACTCAAAAAATGTGCATAACAAAAATGCTAAGGCATAATTTTTATCAAGTGGCCTTGACTTTGTCGCGTGTGTCTGATGTCGAGTTCATTAAATGCATTTTGCGAGATGTGTAAATTGTTACTGGCTGAATGAATGAATGAATGGATATTGGGGTATACTTTGTGTTAAATTAATGGCATGACAATTCTATGGGGTTTGAATGTAAACAAATTGTGCATTTAATGGAAGTGTGTGTTGTTATGAATGAATAGGTTAATGGCATTACATAGTTAATTCAACCAATAATAAACGTATGAAATGAGACCACTTACCGTAAATCTTTGACCATGAAAGGTACTGACTTTTATATAGAAGACAATTCTAACAACACATAATAAAGCTCTCAAATTTGATAAGGATGTGTTTACATCAAAGTTTTACCATAGTACATAAATCTCAAAATGTTTCATACTAATGAAACAGCGAAAACCGGTAAGGAATATTTTTTATTTCGTTTTCGATCAAGAACGAAATACATTTATAAAACCTTTTCGGTTAATCTCGTTATTTCGTTCCTGTTTTTGTTTCGTTTTTAGTTCCTGGTTGTAGGGATATTCTTAGGATTGTACAAACTTTCACCTTCCCTCGGAAAAAAATAAAGACGGCAATACTTTCGATTTTCAACGAAAACCTAATACGGCTGTGTTACGTTTATCAGACACAGTGACATCACGGATAATTGATGTTTGCTGCACGCTGCCCCTTGTACATCAAGTTCACTTTTCTTTCTCATCTAACCGCCATGTACAGTGCTTGCTGTCATTCGTGCGTACACTTTCTCTCTCTCGACAAATTTTGTTTATTGTTTTCGTAGATAACACCATTTTCCCTTTTTATTTATTTTCCACAAGAAAAAGTGATTTTACCATAAACCAGTAAGTCCTCACCTTCGCCTTTGCCCCAAATTACTCATTCAATCTATTGAATATTGAACAGATATGGATATTATGGACATACAAGCCGTCGAGTCGAAACTCAGCGACGTAACCGTGACACCAATTCCTCGATCGCAAGTACAAAACTTCTACAACTACCAACAGCAGCGGGAGCAGCGCGACCAGACGCCCCAGATCCAGATCTCGGCAATTCACCATGTCGTTCCACAGATTCCGCCACCGCAGCCGGTGTCGCCCGCAATAATAACCACACAGACCTCGGCCAACATTACGACTCCAATGACCTCGGCTGCGAATATACCCTCGAACCTGACCAACTTGCACGGGTTGACGAAGTACGCCCAACTGCTGGCGGTCATCGAGGAGATGGGTCGAGATATCAGACCAACGTACACCGGATCTCGCAGCTCAACCGAGCGGCTTAAGCGGGGAATCGTCCACGCCAGGATACTGGTCCGTGAATGCCTGATGGAGACAGAGCGCTCAGCGAGGCAGTGAGTTGAAGCTGCAAAGTCCTAATTTTTTTGCGCCTAGAAGTCAGGTATTTTCTTAGTAATAGTGTCGTTATCGATGCGGACAACTCACGTCCGCATTCCATAAGGTTCCCATTATTATTCGCGGGTCTTAACTTTCGGCGAATCATAACATTTGCAGTTTTTGTCTGCGCCTAAGTCAGGCGAATATAAAATTTAACCGACTAACGAATTATAGTGACTTACAACAAAGTAGTGAATAGCGAAAAACAAAACGTTACTTTGTTCTGTCATTTGCTAGTTCGTCAATCATAATAACAACTTTCACCAAATGAAGCAATACGTTCGACTCGTGAATGATAATAGGGCCCTTAACTTTTTTTTTTTTGCATTCGAAGAATAATAGTGTGTTCTGCGAATAACAACAACAAAGTACCTTTGTTTCAAACCTCTAAAAAAAAACGAAATGATATTTGTATACCAAAAAAAAAAAAAAAAAAACTGCAACACGAATGAGGAGCAAAATAAATAAAAATAAAATAAACTAGCTCAGGATTTTATAGAAAAAAAAAAAATAAATAAAATAAAAAGTAAAAATAAATAAAAGAAATATTAAATTCATAATATTGTAATATTTAGTCACATAGTCCGTAGAGTGTAATAATTCTAATACGAGTATAGTATACCTACTGTTTGTAAAATAGATATTGGAGACAAATGTTATAAAACTTTTATGCAATATTGTTTCGATACTCGACGAGAAAAACCGATTCAAAAGCAAATGCGTAATATTTTATCAATAAAATTTTAAGTCTTTTTTTTTTATAAAAAAAAACCGGTATTTTTATTGCAGTGTTAGTCCTCTCACTCCTTAACCTTTTTCTTTACCTGCGTCCATTCCAACAGATAGTTTTTGAACATTTTTTGATCCGAGATTTTGATCAATTGTATGGAGAGACTCGATAAAATAGGTCCAGCAACCTGTCTGTTACCTTAGACTGCCGCCTAGAAGCTCGAAAGATTTACCTCAATTTTCATATCTAGGGACTGTGACCAGAGGCACTGTTTCGCGAATTGGATTAATTACTGACATGAATGTACATGGTTAGGTTAGGTTGAGTGTCCGCAGGTGAGTGCAGACACACTTAGACCAGTGAAGGTCCTTTGTGATACCATGGATCATGGATTAGGCCACTCAGGGACTAACAAAACCAACCGGAGCTTTCGATAAAACGATGGATGCACATGAGGTCTAAGGACGCCAGATCGCTGATGTCCCCAAGGAAGGGGGGCCCTAGATGGAGCATTCTTTTATGCGACAGGGCTAGACAAGTGCATAGGAGGCTTCCTTCTCCTCGTCCCTACAGCTTCTGCAATGAATGTACATAGTCCGGCCATAAAATCTGTTACTTGTATAAAACGCAATAAAAAAGAACATTTAAACATTTTGCATTAAGATTTATTTCATTTATTGAACTGTAATATTGGTTAATAGAATTAAGTATGGCACTCGAAATGACTACCTTTTACCGTAATAGGTACGAGGGTAATCTGAAAAGTTTCCGACCTCAACATGAAGATGGCAGCGCTCGTAAATAAAAGCTAGGGAATGTATTTGCGCATCCTTTGAAAGGTGCTCACCAAAATTTCAGCCATTTTGGACGCACAGTTATTGTTTAACAATCGTTTGACTGAGTCGATGTGAGTGTTTTTGTGAAAATGGAAAAAAAATCGAGTATCGACCTGTCATTAAATAATTGTTTTTGAAAGGCAATAAGTTGCACACTGTGTACGGGGACTCTGCACCATAATTTACCACCGTGACATTTGGTGCAGTTGAATTTAAAAGTGGCCGTACCAGCTTGGGAGACGATGAACGTTCGGGACGCCAAAAAACTGCAACTGCTGACGATAACATTGGTCAAGTTCATCAAATGGTCCTAGACAACCGTCGAATTAAAGTGAGAGAGATAGCAGAAACTACGAATATGTCCAAGAAACGTGTTTTTCACATATCGAATCAAGATTTAGGCATGAGAAAGTTGAACGAGCGTTTGCTCACGTTGGACCAAAAACATGTACGAATGAACATTTCCAACCTTTTGGCGCAGTTTAGGCGCAATAAATCAGAGTTTTGGCGGCGAATAATGACTGTAGATGAAACTTAACTTGGATACACCATTATACCCCGGAAACAAAAATTCAGTCAAAACAGTGGACTCCGAAGGGGGAATGAGCTCCAAAAAAGCAAAAATTGTTTTTTCTGCTGGGAAAGTGATGGCGACTGTTTTTTGGGATAGTCATGTAGCAATCTTGATCGATTATCTTCAAAAAGGAAGAAACCACTACAGGAGCATTCTACGGATCATTACTTGACAAGCTGAAGGCAGAAATTGCGGAAACGGCCACATTTGCAGAAACAAAATTTTTGTTTCACCAAAATAATGCGCCATCTCACACCTCGGTGGTTGCCATGGCGAAAATTCACGAATTACGGTTTGAACTGCTTCACCATCCTCCTTACTCACCGGATCTAGCCCCAAGCGAATTTTTTTGTTCCCTAAACTAAAAGTTGCGCCCAGAGGACAGAAATGTTCGTCAAATGAGGAGGTCATCACCTTCGTAAACAATTATTTTGCAGAGAAAGACGCCGAGTACTATATGTAGAAGCAGGCTCCTCTTACTAAATTCAAATTCATTTTATTACTAAAGTTTAGATTTACATTGCTATACATTTATCTGCGAAGCTTGAGGGGGTTATCTGCAGAAGATTGCGTATCAAAGTTTTCAAAAAAAAAGTCTGTTAAATGAGCTTAAGTTATTTATATTTATACTTCTTCTTCTTCCTTTTATTAGCGAGGCTATGATCCGAAAACAAGGGATCACAACCCTCCCACTTCACCGCATTTCTACTGATCCGCCTGTGGGGTTCGCCTATTTGACCTCAGAAAATATCGGCAGGCCTGCCGATTTTGGATCACTCGGTTACTGAGGCCAATGAAATGCCGATGTCGCCGCATTTGTCTGATCCAGGCGTTTATAGGCCTGCCTTTCCTACATCGCGATGTCTTTGGAACGTGCATTGATATTGCCTTTTTAACAGGGTTCAAATGATCTCTTCTTTGAAAGTGGCAATACCAACTGAGCCGGTCGCGCTCTATTTTTTGTACGATGGTTTCCTTGATGTGAAAGCTTCCATGGATCTTCGAACTTCTTATTCGATCAAGCTTTGTCACTCCTGCTGTCATGCGAAGCATCTTCATCTCAGCTGCCGTTAATTTACTCTCATACTTTTTGTACATCGTCCAACATTGTGAACCGTATGTGAGCGCTGGACGTACAACTGCGGTGTAGAGCCTTCCTTTCAACTTAGGGGACATTTTTCTGTCACAGAAGATAGCGGAATTTTCTCGCCACTTCATCCACCCTACGCTTACACGATGATTGATGTCGTCATCACAAGTTGCTTTGCTATTGATCATAGATCCCAGATATTTGAACTTTTCGCACTTGGGACGCACTATTCCATTCAAATAAATGTCTGGAATAGGCCTGAGTGGATCAGAGAACGGGCAGCACAAGTACTCTGTCTTTTTTGAACTAATGCGATACCCATTTCCCTCCAAAACGTCCACCCACACATCAAGTGTTCGTTGCAGGGATATAGGATCCTCACTTATGATGGCTCCATCGTCAGCAAAGAATAACTGATGTACCTTGGGGTCCATCACTTTACCTTCAAGCAGATAATCAAGGACTGTAATAAAGAGCAAAGGACTTAAAACACTTCCCTGGTGCACCTCGACTTTGATTGGGAACTCTTCGGTTACTCCAGCGGGGCATCTTACTCCTGTCTTTGCTCCTTCGTACATGTCCATGATCATCTGTACATAGGTTCTGGAAGCCCTTGATGTCTTAGCGCTACCCATATCAGATCTCGTGGTTGTCTGTCGAATGCCTTTTCAAAGTCAACCAATACAATATGCAAATCCCTTAAGGAATCACGATGTTTTTCCATTATGATCCTTATACTTTGGATTGCATCTGTGGTTGATTTACCCGAAACAAACCCGCACTGATCATCAGATAGCCGTATTATATTTTAAGGAAGATGGGCAACAGACTATTCTATCTAGGAGTTACGCCACGAGTTCATATTCGCAAACTTTAGTTCTTTTGTAAGAGGTACTTTTTGCACTGCATTACCAACTACCATGGTGTGGCAACACTAATGCCATCTGTAAAAATTGCATACATATTCCACATTTCACATTCCACAATTCACCCTAGTGAAATCTAGCATATTCGACAATGTTCTACATGTTCTTGCATTTGGTATAAGATACAGTTCAAGTTGTGGTTAATGAAGAATAAAGTGATGTGATTATTGATTTGAAGTACAGGGTGTCCGCCGGGAACGTATACTACTTTGTTTTGCCGCCATTTTGGTAAACATTAGTCTTGACAGTTCATATTTGGCAGTCGTGAAGTAGACACGTGGAAAAATTTATTATGGAAAAATATTCGATAAACCAACGTGTCTTAATCGTTAAAACATTTTATCAAAATCAATCATCGATTACTGTGACGATGAGAAAGTTACGTGAAATTTTTGGGAGAAACAACGTGCCAACAAAACGCACTATTTATCGTGTAGTGAATGATTTCGAAGAAAGAGGGTCTGTAGGTGATAGGCCCAAGCATGGGCCACAACGTACTGCAAGATCGGCTGAAAACATTACTGCTGTTCAAGGAAGTGGTCAAAACAATCCATCAACCTCAATTCGACGCCGTGCTCAGGAGCTTGGTCTTCAAAGAACAACTTTGGCCACAATTTTGCACAAGGATTTGCATTTGTTTCCATTTAAGATTCAGTTGACACAAGAGCTTCTTCAGGAAGACCATTTACGCCTCCGTACATATGCCAATACAATGGAATTACTGCGAGACCTCTTTCCACAACAAGTTATTTAAAAAAATGGTGATGTTGATTGGCCTCCACGGTCGCCTGATTTGACTGCTCCTGACTTCTTTTTGTGGGGATATCTGAAAAGCAAGGTTTATGCAAACAAACCAGAAACGCTTGAGCAACTCAAACAAAATATTCGTTATAAAATTAATGAAATACCGCGTGAAATGTGTGAGAATGTAATGAAAAATGTGCTCAAAAGGGCTCGCATTTGTGAGACTAGCAGAGGCGGACATTTACCTGATATTGTATTCCATACATAATTGCCGACATTAAATAAAACATTTATCAATATAAGATCCATTCTCTTTCATTTAATCAAAAATTATAAACAAACAAAGTAGTATACCTTCCCGGCGGACACCCTGTACATTATATCGAAAGCTTAACGATAGGAGAAGACTCAAGAATAACAAATCGACACCCACCATCTGGTTAAGGGCCTTTCGACCCAAATGTATACCTATACAAACTGCAAGAAGTGTGTTCGGGTAAACGGCGTTAAATCAGTACTTTTCGCTGTGGGTTCTGGACTCCTCGAGGAAGGCGTTTTATCATGGACTGGATGTTATAGTGCAGCCCAAATGGAAAATGTTTACATTGGGCGCCTTAATGACTAGTCATCTGCTGTATCTTAGGGACTTTTTTTTTTTTTTTTTTGTCGGGATAGGAAACACTCGACTGGAGCACTCAGACACAACTGGTCCATTGTACTGCCAGAGAGCAAACCCTGATTTACCCATTTTATTGGAATTTCCTAGACTTTCGAAGAAAGCCAAGCAAGCACTTCAGTGATGAGGAGCTTACAGTACCAGCACTCACCACATCCGCACCGAAGATCTGCCACCTGATACGAGCAAAGGCCGGACACTCACAGAGACAATGTTCCGCGGTGTCGTCGCTCTCTCCACAAGCGTCGCAGATTGTAGTGTCACTTAAACCTAACACGTTAAGGTGCTTGGCAAAAGCGAAGTGGCTTGTCAAGACGCCTATAAGTTGTCTACAGTCTTTTCTGCTGAGAGATAGCAAGAATGCCGCTGATTTCTTACAGACGTCCGGGAGCATGCGTTTAGTCAACCTGCAACCTGGAGAGTCATGCCACACACAATTGTGCTCGTGAGAGACCCAATCGTCAATGCAAGCCCTAACCGAGGACGCTGGAAGACCCAACACGGGTTCGGGACCTGAGAAAGCCTCCTTTGAGCCTTGTCTAGCAATCTCATCGGAGATCTCGTTCCCCAAGATCCCAGTGTGACCTGGGACCCAGATAAGAGACAGAGAATTCAGCCTTGCGACCGAGTTCAAAGGGTTTTTGGTTTCACGAACTATTTTGAAAGTGGTTAAAGGGTTAAGCAAGGCCTTAAGCGCAGCCTGACTGTCACTACAGACACAAATACTACGTCCCTTCCACCTCTACTTCGCAACATAGTTCATGGCCATTAGGATTGCATAAGTTTCCGCTTGGAAAACAGACGCATATTTGCCTAACGAGAAGTGAAGTCTAATGTTGTCGACTTCCACGAAGACCCCAGCGCCAGACCCTTGACTGGTTTTGGAACCATCCGTGAAAATACGACTACATTCCATTCCCGGCTCAGACTCTGACCGAAGCCAGTCCTGGACACAAGGAAAGTCGACTCCGAATTTGCGCATCAGCTGGAGTTCTGGTGTCATTGCATCAGACGGCATATCCATAAGACAGGAGTCGTAAGATAAGTGTCGCGCAAGTTCATCAAGTTCCAGTGTGGAGTATACCAAAAACCGCCCCGCCTAAGACGATGGATGGCTTTGATAGTGCAACCCATGATATAAGTATCAAGGGGAGGTAAGTTCAGCAAAGCGTCTAGAGCAGAGCCAGGCGTACTTGGGAAAGCTCCCGAGCAGCCGAGACAAGCCGTTCTTTGGAGTTTCGTGCAAAAAGCAGCCACATATTTACGCGAGAGCCCCTTCCACCAAACAACCGACGCATATGCGAGGAATGGTCTTATCATAGCCGTGTAGATCCAGAGAACCTTATTCGGTGATAAGCCCCAAGTCTTGCCAAAAGCACCCTTACACTGCCAGAAGACTGAGAGCGCCTTGGATGTTTTCGACTCGACGTGTTTGGACCAATGAAGTTTCTTATCTAAAATCACTCCCAGATATTTGGCTTCATTGGAAATGCGAATGGTGACGCCTTTTAGTACTGGCTGAGTCAGACCGGTCAAAATCCTCCTTCTCGTAAAAAGAACAACCTCAGTCTTAAGAGGATTCACCGAAAGCCCACTCCTAGTACCCCATTCATCGATCATGTCCAGCGCCGCCTGCGCGTTAGCACAGACCGTCGCCAGGCATGGCCCGACAGAAAGTAC
This sequence comes from Brachypalpus laphriformis, assembly GCA_945910035.1. NCBI lineage: Eukaryota > Metazoa > Arthropoda > Insecta > Diptera > Syrphidae > Brachypalpus > Brachypalpus laphriformis. The sequence goes on along the minus strand of OX246753.1, from coordinate 108,214,901 downwards.
GGCGACATCATCCGCATATGCCTGAGCGTAGACGTTAGAACTATTTAGAGTGTTCAACAGAGAGTCGACCACCATGCACCATAACAATGGAGACAGAACGCCAGCTTGCGGACAGCCCCTGTTTACCCCTGTCATAACATATTGGCCACAATCCGCATCCACTACCAAAGTTCTATTCATTAGCATTGCTTTAATCCACAACACTAATGTTTCATCTACCCTGTGTTGTCTGGCAGAGTCGCACATGCAGTCAAAAGTCGCATTGTCAAAACCACCCTCAATGTCGATGAAGATACCCATCGCGTATTCTCTCCTATCAAGCGCGCATTCAATTCTGGCCACTAGATTTTGAAGTGCGGTCTCACAGGATTTCCCACGCTGATAGGCATGCTGCATCTCCGATAGTGGATGCAGTTTCAAAGCAACTTTGCGCACGTGAAATTCTATCAGTCTCTCCATACTTTTCAGTAAGAAGGATGTCAAACTTATAGGTCTGAAACTCTTGGGGAGCGAATAGTCTTCCTTACCAATTTTCGGTATGAAAGATACTCTGACTGTCCGCCAAGGTGTAGGAATATATGCCAGCGCCAAGCCAGCGGTGAAAATTCTTGTCAGAGTTGGCAATAGCTGATCTATACCCTGTTGCAGCATAGCTGGATATATTCCATCGGTGCCAGGCGATTTGAAACCATCAAAAGATGCCACAGCATATTTGATGGCCTCATCTGTTACCACGGCTGATGCAATATACCAGCTGCGCCGAGTTTTCTGACTTAGATCAAGCTCAGCCTGGGTAAGCGGGCCAAGCTGTGACCTAGTGATTATCCGATTGCCAGGAAAGTGAGTCTCCAGCAGAAGACTAAAAGTTTCCGCTTTCGTCTCAGTAAACTTGCCATCAGATTTTCTCAGTGACTCCGGTTTGGTCGGCTTGCCCCTTTTGAGAACCCTAACCAACCTGCTGGTTTCACCGAGTGTCTCGATCTTTCCACAAAAATCTCTATAAGAAGCACTTTTCGACAACCGAATTAACTTCTTATAGTCTTTTTGCTTCGATCTAAAAAGATTCCAGTCACCTTCTAAATTTGTCTTGAGTGACCTATTTAGAAGTTTTCTGGATTCTTTCCTAAGTCGCTGCAGTTCTGGGCTCCACCAGGGAACCGGAGTTCTGCAGGGGGTTTTTGTCAATGGGCACGTCAGTTCAAAACAGCTGGTAAGGATGCTAGTCAGGTTTTGAACAGCATCCTCAACCTTTCGTTTCGATCTGAGTTTAGTTGGAGTTTTGACAGATCTGTCTAGCTCTTCCCTAAACCGCACCCAGTTGGTTTTCCGCGGATTCCTCCTCTCCTGCAAAGTTATGGCCTCGCATTCGATTTGGAAAGCGATGTATCTATGGTCTGACAAGGACACCTCCGGCAGTACCCTCCAGTTAGTAATTGACTTGAAATACCTATTAGATAAAGTCAAATCAATTACCTCCTGCCTCCTTGCCGTAACAAAAGTTGGCTGGGAGCCAACATTGTTAACTACCATGCCAGACGATAGTATAAAATCTAGGAGATGGTTTCCTCGTATGTTACATTTGCTGCTGCCCCAGACTGTATTCTGAGCATTCGCGTCGCAACACATGACTAGTCCTATCTCCCGAGTGTCACAGTACTTTATGAGTTCGGTAACCGCCTTCGGTGGTGGAGGCATTACCGAATCATAAGGGAAGTAAGCCGACGCAACGACGAAGGTTTTCCAACTTCCGGTCGTTTCGTAGCTTACAGCTGCAGCAACCAGGTCCTGTCCACAAAATTGTCCAAGCTTGGTTACTGAGAGGAAATTCGGCACAATTAGACAAGCTCTCGGTCTTTCAGATCGCTCGTCACATAGCACCGTTACTCCACGAACACCCCCAAAACCACATATGCGCTTGTTCCGCACGTATGGCTCCTGGATAGATGTTATGTGGGGTTTTGTACGCACCACGGAAAGTCTGCTACTTAAGAGAGCGGTAGCAGCCTTTGAGTGGTGGAGGTTTATCTGCGAAAATATCAAAGATATAGTCGCAGTTTTATTAGCAGAACGGCGCGCACCAGGTGCGCACATGCTTCCGGCGAGGCGAGCGCCCCTACCCGTGGCATTGCCTGCGTCAGCAATTTTCTGTCCGCTAGTGCTGGGACCTTTAGGGGTAACAGCACCAGTATCCACCAGATTTTGTGCGCAGATAACGCCACCGGTAAGAGTGTGTCCGACAGAAGAGCGCGCATCAGATGCGCACACGCTTCCGCCAAGAAGAGCAGGCGACTTAGGGACTTACTCTGCTGAGTTATCCTGTAGGATTAGTCAAGCTGGATTAATTTTGGGAGAGCTTGGACGATCTGTTATATGAAGGTCGCATTTACTTACAAATATAGATTGTCGCTCCTTTACTTAGTATTTGAAATATTTCGCACGGACGGGGTGAGAAGCTCCGGACTAGGCGAGGAACTAACTTTTAACTTTTCCGAACGTAACACATGTCGTTAAAATCATCAGGTAATCGATCTAGGATGAGGTAATTGGATCAAGTCCTATATCTCTCCTGTACCCGCCTGTGGATTCCTCCTGATGAATGAGCGTCAGTTGCAGAGAATCGAGATGGATGGCAAGTTGACCTGAGCATCTTGCCTCCGCAATTCTCATAAAAGCTAATCGGGTCATTGAAAATGATGGATGAATATTCTTCTTACGATATAAGTGAAACGTAAATGTGTAATACGTTTTGAAACGTATTTGCTATGCTTTCGAACTGCGAATTTGTTAGCGAAATAATCGGCCTGCGCTAACCAAGATTTGCACCATAAATTCTAGTAAAGATCAGAGGTCAAATCGCCGTATGCGTAAACGGATGATTCGTCACGTAATGCGTATGTACCTATATGTTGTTGCGAGATCTACCAACAATAGAATATAAATTACGTGATTCTTAACCCATTCACGGGTACGGCGGTTTGACCCCTTAGATTGTCGCTGCGATTAAGAATTTCCTACGGAGCTTTTACGAGCCTTACCAATAAGATCGACTGAGATTTTATATTCGTTCGCAGAAAGAGCTTGGGAGGATGAAAGCTTTCTCGACGAGTGGGAAAAGGAATAATCGTGAAGCTCACTAAAAAACGGAACGAAACTGGAGAGGTACATAGTTGCGTGCTTCCTGCAGTTGCCGAGCTAAAATAATGTTCCGCTCTGTGTCCTCCTATGTCGAGTAAATTAACACCTTGCGGATCATAATTGTTCACAATTTGAGCAGTGAATTGAATATCGATCGTTACTTCACCTAATGTTCTTCGATTAAAAAAAGGCGTTCGACAGTGGCAAAAGTGAGACTTACCTTGCACATGAGGGGTATTTCAGATAAACTAATAGCTATTATTAAGGCGCCTTACTATGGGCCTAGGAGTCAAATCGGGCATTGAAGTAAGCCGTCAGAAGACTTAAATATGCGAAGTGGAGTCAGGGAAGAGTGCATCCTATCCAGATAGTTGAATAGATAGAAAATGTTTCTTGATGAGATGCACTTAGATCAACATAGTTCCATTGTGGTATCAATATTTAACAGGGATTTTAATCGCTATCTACTTCATTTACTTTGGCGGTGCATACTGTGTTTCGATCATTTAGATAATTGGTATAGTAATCTAGAGTAGCCGTACATGCACCTATGATTAGTTTTATTTACTGCCTTGGCATCAGCCAGGCTTTAACAAATGAATGAATGATTAGTGTTAACCCCGAGGAATATATCCCGACAATATTTTTTCCTGCTTAGAGTCCCAGAAAACACCAACAAGTTTTTTCACGGTCCCACATCTCGTGAACGTCTGACAAACATCGGATAGTATTGTTGTCACGAGAAAGATTCTCAAAGTAGGTCCCTTCCATTTGTGTGAAAAATGTAACGCACGCAACGCGAGTGGTTGCGAGAAGCTGGGCCCAAGCACTTAAAGAGCTGTTGCGCCAACCTTTTTTTTTTTTATTATTATTTTTCCTGCAGTTTTCGTCTAGGGCCTACAGCTGTCTTGCATGAGTATAGAACAAGTGTAATTTTCCTATCACGTTCGGTAGCGTTTTGAAGGAGGTGTTATTGACATTCAGTCCAAGATACCATCGATTCCCACGGATTTTTTTTTCCTCAGTAAGTCGAAGATCGTTTAGAGCTCTGCATACGAAATGAAGGGGGGATGTAGCCTTTCATCGGCGGACGGCATTATTTGCCATATTTCTTTCATTGTACACGGTAAAACCAGTGTTCTCAGACCGACAGTGCTTCATGTCATTTCGAAGGTAGACGTTGTGCAAAAGAACCCGATTTTCCAAGCCGTGGTTCGGGCAAGTACTATCAATCACCTTATATACTTCCTGAAAAGTCGCTCCTCTACCTTCTCCTGCGGATCTTCGATCATAAAGAAGTTGTCATCCTCTTCTGTATTATCTGCACCTGTGCCTGCTGTAACCAGTATTTGTTTATTGTTCGTTTTTCGGGGGAACTTAAGACGCGGAAGGTCGTTCTGATTATTCGTCCGAAATATTTTGTTTATTTGCGGGAGTATACTTGAGTTGTTGAAAATTTTGAAATTTTATTTTAAATTTTAAATTTAATTAATCTCGAGAGGTTTTAAAATGTCCTTGAAATATCAGCGAGCGTCTGTGGGTGTTTACCTGACACTGAGATGGCGACATCGTCTACATATGGAACCACATTACATCCCATGTTCTCTATAATAAGAAGGAGTTCATTTGGAACCAGGTTTCATAGCAATGGAGACAGTACACCCCCCTGTGGCGTGTGATCTGTTTTCTTTCTAGCAGACCTGTAAACAAATGTGGAATCTATCACTCCGCTTTTAAAAATGCTGGAGATGAGTTTGAGATATTTAAGACATATCGCATGAAACCGTTTGCGATGGCTTACTAGAGGACAGTGGAACCCACAAGGGGGTTGAAGATAAAAGTAGATAAGTAACATTCCCACACATTTTTCATAAGAGTTTTTCAAAAAAAGTGCTGAAGATAGTATGCACCTATCTAACACTGTTTCTGAAATGAAATCTACACTTAGAACCGTTCTGAAATTCTAGTCAATTATTTTCAACTTGAAGTTGCTTAGCCTCCACTTGAAATTGATTGCTTTCAAATTGAACCTCAAACGGTATAGTGAGCAAGACGTTCTAAGGCTGATCCATTTGGCTTACCCAAAACTCATTTTTTTTAATAAAACAATTGCAAGACTTTTACTCAAACAGTTAAAATTTATTGATGACAGAAGTACATACAAATGTTAAACAAAAGCACCCTTAAGTGCGCAAACCCCCTCCTCAAGAAAAAAAAGAAGAATTCCAACTTAGCGAATAAACTTTCGACAATTGAAGAATAAATTTCAGATTATGTTTTATTCATTTTAATGACTACGAAGCCATTGCATCTTACAATTCCACTGCAAATATGAGAATGCCTTCGCACCGACATCGATGTTCCCTTGTGTAATATTTACCAAATCGTATGTAAACTAAAATGGAAATCTTAAGAAGGGGGGGAAACAAAAAATAATGTATGTACGTACAGACACAGATATCCTTGTATCCTTAGCTTCCAATTGTTTTTGTGCAAATTTTCAAAAATTATATTCCATTGCAAACACGTACAAATGTATCTATATGTACACCTAAAGAACAAAAGATACTCATATTAACATAGAGAAAGAAATTTATCTATTTCCAGGATAATTGCCTACTTATACGTACAATTGTGGTGTATTTGTTGTGCGAATCTCCAATTCAAACTTTTCCTATTAGCAACTCTCAACATTTACAAATTACGGTAGATAGAGTGATTTGTTCGTCCTAGTTGCTGTGTCTTAACTAATTATCACGTAACTAAGCTGACAAATGACTGTTATTTGTATTTCCGCCTTGCAGAGGGTAACTCACTTCTCCAGTGATGAGGTTTCCAAGGAATGGCATATATTTCGGACACTCCTAATTAAGTAAGATTTTGTTTACCATTTATTTTTAGATAAGTTTATTTGCGGACTTCAAACATGAAGGTATGAGTACATGTGCGTGTTGTGAAGTTGAATTCCAATTTATTCTCCTTAACTTTTCTAAACTATTCCCTTATTTTGTGTGTATCTTTAGGCGGTGTAATTGATTAGGGAGATATACTTTTGTTATTGAGGAGATGCTCATTGCCTAAACTGTGAAGCCTTGTCTAAAACAGAGCTTCAGGGCTGCAATGTTGAAGTAAGAATATATTTCACTTGGGTTAAATTGTTAACTTTGTTGATGATGATTTGCCTATGACGTCGGTTATCGGGAAAAAAATACTGTGAATCAGAAACAAAGACAAAAAATAATAAAAATCTCCGCAGTTATCTGGACACCATCCCCGGAGTTTTTCAAAAGCATAAACAACTGAGCTTCAAACCCCTACACCAAATTTTTCTCTCTCGCTATCTATCCTTTCCAACGCCCGCACTGTGTGTAAACATGTTAAGGGTATTCATAACCCCTTGAGTGCGCGCAAATTATAAATATATATAAATATATTTCTAGATATGACACAGTTTGTTAGCCTAGTCAATCTGATGTCGGCTTTAGTAATGAATTTTGAGGATATTCCTGATTTGACTGCTCCAAGCGAAATCTGAACTGATTCCGCAAAAGAGCTGTGGAGGGCTGAGTGTGGCCTAGCCAGTTCATCAGCAAGTTAGTTTCCTTAAACGTTACTGTGTCCTGGAACACAAATTAGGGTAACACTGAATTGGCCATCTAGTGAAGCTAACTCATTTTGGCATTCAAGCACCAGCTTGGAGGATGTAGTAACCGAGGCAATGGCTTTAATGGCTCCCTGGCTATCAATAAAAATAGAGATCTTTTGCCTTGGCCTTAGATTAGCATGTATGTATGTATTGATCTAGCGACAGGCTTTTCGGACAGCGAGTTATTCTGCCTGAAACACCCTGGCAAAATCCGGAAGCCTATATGATTAAGAAATGTTTAAGGATTCGGAAAACACACCCGCATCGACTCCACAGTCAATCTTTGAACCGTCTGTGTAGATTGTTGCGTCAAAATCCTTAATCACCTGTCCATCGTGCCATTCTAATCTTGTGTGGGAATTGAACGTCGAAGCGTTCCCTGAGTCTGACGGCACAGTGTGCTATGATGTTTATTATGCGTAGGTCTAAAGGTAGAAGATGCAAAAAGACTGTCGTGGTTGACCGTAGAGCGCATATGGCGCATATACATGCCGGCCGTTCTTTGTACCATATTAAGTTTCGTTATATTATAGGCTTTGTTTTAGAGCCGACCACCATACTATCGATCCATAGGTGAGAATTGGTCATACCACGCTGTGTACATCCATAAGGTCAATTTCGGTTGTAGTCCCCATTTTTTTCTGAAAGTTTTGCTACAAGTATAGAAAGCTATACATACTTTCTTTACCCGTTGTTCTATGTTTAGCTTCCAGTTAAGTTTAGGGTCTAGGATAACTCCTAAGCACCTAGCACTGGAAGATAAGGAGAGTGGTTGGCCATTTAGCCGAGGAAGTTCGAAGTCAGGTATTTTGATTTTTGTGGTGAAGAGCATCAGTTCAGTTTTGCTCGAGTTGACACCAAGACCACACTTTTTGGCCCAAGCGCTTACTTTATTCGGAGCATTTTCTGTGATTTCGCTTACGACGGAGGGGAACTTTCCTGACACTAGTATCACCATGTCGCTTGCATACCCGACTTCCTTGATTGTTTCTATATAATGTTAAAAGGATTTTATTCATGACTATCAGCCATAGTAAAGGTGAGATAACACCGCCCTGGTGTGTTCCACTACTGACAAATTTGGTAATATTGCTATTACCTAGTGTTGCCTGAATAATTCTTGTGCTACGCATAGAAACAATCCATTGACTTAGATAGCTTTCCATCCTCACCTCCGTAAGGGACTCTAGAATTGCTTCATTGCGTACGTTATTGAAAGCTCCTTCCATTGCTAGAAAGGTAGCTAGGGTATATTCTTTGTAATGTATAGAGTTTTCTATAGTTCGCATTACCTCGTGAAGAGCTGTCTCTGTTGATCTACCTCTGAGTATGTGTGCTTTGAAGAGGGATGGATCTACTACTTTGCTTCGGAAATGGTTGTCTAGGAGTCGCTCGAGAGTCCTCAGTACAAAGAAAGTTAGACTGTTTGGTCAGAAATCTTTCGAGTTTTCATGACTGCTTCTGAAATGAAAGCCACTCTTATTCGTCTCTATGAAAAGGGTACGTGGTTGTTCAGTAAACAGCTCCTGAAAATCGACGTGAGCCATGGAATAGCTAGGTCCTGCGACCTCTGTAGCATAATGGGTAGAATGCTGTCCAGGCCTGGGGATTTATAAGGAGCGAGGCTGTTTAAGGCCCAGGAAATTGTTTCCTCTGTAATAATAGGTACAAGGTTTTCCCAGGCGCTAGATTGCGTGCGCTGAGAGCTTGCAGGTTCTGCGCTGTTATCTGTGCATACGGAAAAATAGGTGTTTATCAGAAGTTCTAGAAATTCTGCTGTTAACCACCCATCCATCTTTCTAAGAAAGTATGGATTGGAGTGTTCTTTCGATAGAATTTTACTGAGTCTTGCAGAGTCCTTGAAGGTCTCAATGGATTGGCAGTATTCTATCAATGATTGTCTTTTAGCCAATCTGGCAGATTGTTTATACATATTTTCTAAAGCAGTCTTTATAGGGCTGCCAGTATTTATAGCTATGACAGATATTGAAAGTCTCTCTAGTTAAATTTCTAAGACGTGAGAGTTGCTCATTCCACTAACGTGGGAATGTTTTCTTGCTATATTTGACTGGAAACGCGACTTTATACGCCGTATTAAAGGCTCTTCGAAAGTCTTTACTTTGTTGTCGAGTTCTGTAATTGAGGCTCAATTCAATTTCAATTTATTTCAATTCAATTTCAATGAATTTATGACTTGACATGACTTAGTCTAGTCGATTCTTGTGGGGTTTCTAAAAAGTTTAGGAGTCTCGACCTCGAGATCTACATTGAAGAGTGTCTAGTTATTGTCTGAGAAGGATTTCAGATTTAATACTCTCCAATTTTCAACATTGATATTACCGTTATTGCTAGAGAGTGTGGCATCTATAACGTCCTCCCAACCGTTAAAATGATGCTTGCTCGGAAAGATAAAGGTCGGCGTGTTACCCTTGTTACAAATTGAGAGGTTGTTTTCAATAATATAATCAGACAAAGACTCGCCGCGTTCATTGTTCTCTGAGCTGCCTCATACCGTGTGACTGGCGTTGGCATTGCAGTCCATCAGCAGGTTGGTCTTTGTTGTGGAGTTACTGGTTATTACGTCATGGACTTCCTAAGGCAGTGCTTGTGGGTCGTGTGTCATACAGACGGATGCGATTATGAGGTTCTCTCCGCCCGTGTTTTCTATTTTAACAACCGTTAAATCAGGCGAGCTAAAATTTGGACATATCAATGCTTTAATATGTTTTTTAGCTAGTACCTTCTCGCGTAAATATTTGCTTTCAGAATGCGAGGACTCCTCTTAAACAGAAGGATCATTCCTTTTTCATTCCTTTTTCAGTCAGAATGAACCATTTAATATAGACGATGATAGTCAATATTTTCGTTAACCTGATCAACTGCGCCAATTATATAGGCATCAGCTTCCTCAGCATTGCATATAAGAATTTCTCTGCGATGTTATGTGACCGCCTGAAACCTTTTACCAACAGCCTGATTGGCCCCTATCAGTGCAGTTTCGGGCCAGGAAAGTCCACCATCGATCAAATTTTCACACTTCGGCAGATCCTGGAGAAAACCCAAACTCGATACTCACCATATCTCTACCGATTTTAAGGACGCCTTCTCTATAGAGAAGAGCTATATATACGTAGAGCCGTGTCTAGTTTTGGCATCCCTGTCAAAATTGTCCTTCTATGCAGGAGAATGCCCGCTGCTCCATCAAGGTCATCAAGAACTCACCGAGACCTTTGATGGCAAAAAAGGTTTTAGACAAAGTGACGCGCTGTCTTTCGACTTCTTTAATATCATACTTGAACGGATTGTGCGAAACTCACAAGCCAACACCGGACGCATAATCTATCAAAAGTCCGTACAACTGCTTGAATATGTCGACGATATTCACATAACTGGAAGAACTCAGCGGGCCGTCACCGGTGCAAATGAAGCAGAAGCGGCCAAAATGGGTTTACCGATAATCGAGGGCAAAACCAAGAAGGGACAATCAACACCGACGAATTGGACAAAACGTCACAGTGGGCAGCTACAACTCCAAGGTAGTAAGGGACTTTGTCTACCTTGGCTCTGCTATTAATTCTGACAATGATGCCAGCGCAGAAATCAATCGAAGAATAACTCTTGCCAATCGCTGTTTTGTTTTTTGGGCTAATAAGGCAATTCAATAGTAGAGCCCTATCTCGAATAACTAAAGAGACTCTATATAAGACCCTGATCCTGCTTTACGGCGCTAAAATATGGACTTTATTAAAAGCGGATGAAGATATTCTTGGTCACTTCGAGAGAAAAATTCTTCGTAAGATATTCCCTCCCGTTTGCGTTGACGGGTTTTGGAGGAGAAGATTCAATCACGAACTATACGAGCTGTACAGCGACATCGACCTATTCAAAAAACTGCGTATTGGACATTTGAGATGGCAAGGGCATGTAGAGCGTCAGAGTCTTCAAAACTAACCCTGAGGGACGAAGCAGTAAAGGGCCTCCTCGCCGAAGGTGGCGCGCATAAGGGGACTTCGACCAACCAAATTTGTTACACAAAAACAAATACATAATTTGCTAATAGGCAAATGTAGACCATAGTTCTAGTTTCTTGCAGCCTTTTGTTTTGTATGTGCTATACCTTTCATTCGAACGCAAGGGTTGGCAAATTTATTAAGACTGGAATTAGCTTAATTAAAGCTGCCTTCTGAGAGAAGGTTTTTGGTATCTAGCTAAAGCTAAACTTCAAACTTACAAAAGAGAAAATTGTGGGCTAAGAGAAAAGGTGATGCAAGTTGAGAGCTTAAAGTTAGCTTAATATTTTTTATTATTATTTTAAATTATTTAACTAAAACTTAAACTAAGAAAAAAAGGGGAAGAGTGATATGAGGGAATTTCTCACTGCAAATCTGCTGCAATGTAAATCGAAGGAGTTTTACATTCGGTTCGCCACACGTAGCATTCTTGACATGGAATTGTTACAACCATAATTGGTGCGATAAAAATGAAGACGATATGGTTACAGATATGGTTGCTTGTGTTCCTGTTAGATGAAATTTGTCAATATTTCCTGTTAGTAGCTGTTGGATAAAGCGTGTGTCAGCTACTTCACGTTTTTCGAGTGATTGTACATTGATTAGTTTTAATTGATCCTCATATAGGGTTAAGTTATATCTGTCGTTCCACTGCAGGCCCCGTAGAGCGAAACGGATGAATCTGCGTTGAACAGCTTCAATTCGGGAGAATGAATATCGTTGTAGGGAGACCACACTTGGCTAGCATATTCAAGAATTTGCCTGAAAAAAGTGACATAGGTATAGGGATTTTGTGAGACATCCAGAATTCCTTAGATCATCATTTTACGAAATCGAGCATAGAGGTGTCTTGCTAATAATTTGGTCGATATGGCAGCGAAAATTGAGTTATTTGTCACAGATGACACTCAGATCCTGCAGTAGAGAGACGGAGGGCACAAGCTCTTCACCGATGAAATTTGATCGAGGGACTGGTACGTGTAGAATACTCTTATAAGAATATGTGATAGCTTGACATTTATTAACATTGAGCTCAATGAAATTGTATTGCCACCATGTTGAAAAGCTATCCATTGATAGGGGAAGTGTGGGCAAAACCACACATTGGGGCAGAACCGTTTCTGTACTATGTTGTATGAAAAGAAAAACTCAATAGCAACACGGTCCTCCAGGTTGGGGGTTGTGACGTCGGGTTAACGTCCCTACCACGTAAAAAACTTTCGGTTACGAAGCAACCAACGGATACAGATGATTTTACTGTTGACGACCCAAGCAAAAGTAAAAAGGACAACGATCTTCGTGTCTGCACATGGAATGTTAGGTCCTTCTACAAACCACGTGCAGCCGAATAACTTGCGGAGGCCCTAGAGTGTCTCAAAGCAGACATTACCGCCATCCAAGAAGTGCGATGGGATGGGCCGGGCAAAAGGAGTATGAAAAATTGCGACATCTATTACGGCGATTGCTACAGACAACAAGGACAGCATCTATTCGGGTGCGGATTTGTCATTGGAGGCAGACTTGGGCAAGAAGTCTTGAGTTTCCGGCATGTGAACGAGCGCCTTATGACTATCCGTATCAAGGCTAAATTTGCCAACATTAGCCTAATATGCGTTTACGCCCCTCACGAGGAGAAGGACGACGCGACAAAGTATGACTTCTACCAGCTCTTGGACAAGACGTACGAGCAATGCCCTAGCCACGACGTTAAGATTATCCTATGTGATTTTAACGCAAAGCTAGGAAGAGAGGACGTCTTTAGTAGCGTGTTCGGAAAGCACAGCCTGCACGACATCACATCCGGCAACGGACTCAGTCTAATCGACTTTGCGGCGGGGCGAAACTTTGTCGTAGCTAGTACGCGGTTCCCACGTCTCGACATTCACAAGGGAACATGGCTCTCCTTTGATCGAAAAACTGTCAACCAAACCGATCACATTGCGATCGACGCAGTATTATGGGTGTCCGGACTTTCCGAGGAGCCAACGTGGATTCGGATCACTACCTAGTTGTAGCCAAGGTACGGATGCGGATATGAAGAATGGAGCAAAATCAACGTAATACTGTGAGGAAATTTGACGTCGGGCGGCTACAATCGCAAGAGACCGCCAGAGCCTTTGCCGTTCGAGTTTCTCTTAATCTTAATCTAAGTCCTATGCCGCCAGCAGCAAATGCGGAAGACCAGTGGCAACGTTGCCAACAAGCCTGTACTGGATTTCTCTCGGCCACCACAACGAAACCCCTGGTTTGATGAGGAATGCCGGCAAGCACATGCAGCTAAACAAGAGGCGTACAAAGCGGCGCTGCATAGAAGGACCAGAGCTGCTTATGAGCTCTACGTGAGCAGGAGAAAAGAGGAACATCTACTTTTCAGGAAGAAGAAAAAGGAGCATGAGAAGCGCTCGAGATTGAGAGACTTTATTGCAGGAATGATGTTCGAAAATTTTATCAAAAGGTAAAAAGAACGGCGATGATGACCAATATTCCGCTGTCAGGCAGAACGAGCCATTCATCAGTGACGATGACAGTCAAGATTCCCGTCAACCCGATCAGAATGAAGTGAGGATAGCGATATCTAAACTCAAATTCAACAAAGCTGCTGGAGCCGACGTCCTTGCCGCTCAACTTTTCAAGACAGGAGGAGATGAGTTGGTAAGGAGTATGCACCAGCTCATCTGTAAGATCTGGTCGGACGAAAGTATGTCCGATGAATGGAACCTCAGCATCGTTTGCCCGATCCTGAAGAAAGGAGGCCCTCTGAACTGCGCCAATTACAGAGGTATAAGTCTCCTCAACATCGCGTATAAGATCCTGTCAGCCGTATTATGTGAACGCCTAAAACCGATCGTCAACAACCTGATAGGTCCTTATCAGTGCGGTGTCAGGCCGGAAAGTCCACCATTGACCAAATATTCACACTACGGCAGATCTTGGAAAAAACCCATGAATATAAAATCGATTACGATGATGGAATATCGTAAGCTTCGTACTACGCAAAATTATTATCACTTTTATAATTATCTCTATACTAACTTTGCTTTAATTTGTCTCTTATTTCTAAATTACTTGTTGAATTTCAGCCAAATATCTGAACTTATTTCTCACTTCGCTTATTTCTTATTCTCGGTAGTTTTGTGTCTTGGCGGAGGGTTCCATTTCTCGTTTTTTGAAAACGATTAGCAACAACAATAGCACTGCGCCTGACCGCATAAACAATATGCGCGCTATCCTTAATATTCTATGTAACCAATGCAGTGGGCTTCATGTATGTCATCTTAATGCACAAAGCCTTTACCCAAAAATAGATGAATTTAGGTATGTGTTTGAGGGATCAAATATGGACGTCATTTGTGTATCTGAGACCTGGTATAATGCCAAATTATCTGATATTCTGTGTAGCTTAAAGGGATATAATTTGATTCGTGCTGATAGAAATGATCAAAGAGGCGGAGGTGTGGCTATCTACATTCGCAGTTTAATCAATCATAGGTTTGTCCTAAGCTCAGATACTTCTCTCCCTATTGAATATTGTTTTGTCGAAATCTTGAACGGCCGAAACAAATGTTTAGCTGGTGTAGTTTACCGGCCTAACAAAAATGTTGATATTTCTAATCTCTACACAGTACTTGAAAACATTTCTTCTAGCTATTCAGAAATTTTCATATGTGGTGACTTCAACTGCAATTTACTGAATAGTGAGACCTCTAAATCCTTTATTGAGCGAATGAATAGTCTTGGTCTTTACACGACTAACTCTAATAATCCAACTCATTTCTCTAACGATGGCGCAACATTACCAAGTAACTTTCCTACAAAACTCTATACTTTATTTGTTTAATACTCACGTGAAATTAAAAACCAAGGTAGTCAAAAATCAGCATAATTCGTGGTTCACTCAAGAAATTCTGGAACTGATTAAGCAGCGAGATTTGGCCTACAAACACTGGAAACGTTTCAGGTTACCAGAGTTTCTCAGTTCTTTTCGTGTGGCCCGAAACAAGGTATGCATAAAAATTAGGGAATCTAAAATCCAAGAGTACTCAAATCGGCTTAATAAAGATTTACCATCTAAAATGTTTTGGAAAAACATTCGGGAACTTGGCATTGGGCGCATAAAGGAAAAATTCCCTGATAACTTAAACCGAGACGTTCTTAACTCAGACTTTGCAAACGTCCAATCTGGATCTCCTAATCTACAAACTAGCTCAATCGATCCTCCTGTACTTTTAAACAGTCCTCGCCCGAACAGCTGTTTTTAGTTTCAAAGAATTGAAGAAGCCGATGTCGTGATCAACATTTTAAAGATTAAATCGAGAGCTATGTGCTTCGATGAAATGCACCCGATCTTTATAAAAATGATACTGCCGCATATTCTGCCTGCTCTCACCCATATATTCAACACTATAATCATGACATTCCTTCCCCAGCATCTGGAAAATTGCCAAAGTTATCCCCGTTGTTAAAAAACCTGCCACACGTCTATCGCCACCGGAATATAGGCCAATATCGATTCTTCCTTTTATCTGGAAGGTTTTTGAAAAGCTTTTGCACTGCCAGATCTCAAGTTTCATAAAAAACAATAATCTCTTATGTGTTAACCAATCGGGCTTTAGACAAAACCACAGCTGCGTATCTGCTGTCCTTAAAGTAACTGAGGAACTCAGATGCGCTATGGATGCAGATTTAGTATCTTTTTTAGGATTACTGGATTTTTCCAAAGCCTTTGATACGGTTAACCATAGTGTCCTCATCTCAAAAATGAAAAATCAGTTCTGGTTTTCTGACTCAGTTGCTAATTTAATGCTTTCCTACCTATCTGGAAGAAGCCAAGCTGTGGCGATAGGTAAACACGTCTCTGGTGTCTTAAAACTTTTTTCTGGAGTACCCCAGGGATCTATACTTGGGCCACTGTTGTTTTCAATGTGTATTAATGACCTTCCGCTGCAAGTTCAGAACTCATCGATTAATTTGTATGCCGATGATGCACAGATTCGCCTCAGTTGCAAATTGGGAATGATCGAGAACGGTGTTTATTTATTGAACAATGACCTTGATCGTATCTTACGTTGGTCCGAGGCAAATAACTTGAAGTTGAATCCGACAATATCAAAATGTTTAGTCATTTACAAAAATGAGCTTGACCTTAGTTATTTTCCTCCTTTACACATTGGAAACCAAGAAATAGTTTATGTTGAAAAGGCCAAGAACCTGGGTATTTGGTTCAACAATACACTTAGCTGGGACTATCATATACAGCTAGTTATAGGGAGAATTTATGGATGTTTGCGAAGTCTTTCCTTTACAAAGCTCTATACCCCACAAAATATAAGACTCCGTTTGGCAAAAACATTAATTATCCCTTTCATTATATACGGATGTCCGATTTTTTGCAGTCTTAATTCGGAATCTAGGAGAAATCTTACTGTTGCATTTAACAACATAGTTCGTTACGTCTATAATCTTAAGCGTTTTGATCATGTGTCCAGATACACGAAGAGCGTCTTGGGTTGCACCTTACACGCTTACATAGATTACCACACATTAAAGGCTTTGAATAATATTATAATGAGGAAAGAACCATCGTATCTTTATAATAAAATAGCTTTTCCTAATTCAAGTCGGTCTTTTATATTTATTCAACCTAGATTCACATGCATTCTATCAGAGCGCAAATTCTTTGTTTATGCTGTCAGGCAATGGAACTCTCTACCCTTAGACATTAGAAAACTCCGAGGAACTCAGCTCTTTCAATGCGTTCTCTTCAGGTATTTGGCAGAAAATTCTTAAATCCAATAAATTTTATTTTCTTAATTTTAAAACTTTAAAAATGTAAATCTCTAATCAATTGATTATATAAAATGGCAGAATGAATAATTATACTCATGTAATTCTTTTGATTCACAATCAAGAAAATAAGGCTCCTTAATTGAATTATTTACGTTAAGTTTTAGTTTGTTATATTTACTATTAATTGTAACTTAACTTTTGCTATAAAAGACTTTACTGTAAAAGATAACTTTCGGCTGGGGATTAAATCAAGAGTAGATACGCACCACCTCTTCATCGATTTCAAAGTTGCCTATGATAGCGTGTATAGAGACGAGGTATACAGAGCCATGTCTAGTCTTGGCAACCCTGCCAAGCTTGTCCGTTTGTGTAGAATGACGATGGAGAACTCTCGCTGCTCCATCAAAGTCGGTAAGAACATCACCGAGCCATTCGATGTCAGGAAAGGTCTTAGACAAGGTGAAGCGCTATCGTGCGATCTCTTTAACATAGTACTTGAAAGAATTGTACGAAACTCACAAGACAACACCGGAGGTACAATCTTTTACAAGTCTGTACAACTACTCGCTTATGCCGATGACCTGCATTGCGATTGACCTGGGGACCTGCATTGCGATTGATCGGGAAACTACTGACTGCCCAAAACTTGGCTTTGGCCAGTAGCGCAACAATCAAGTTCGTGATGAAGTGGTTACGTTACCTCCTAGTGGTGGTCCCCGGGCAACTATACGTATAAACCTTTAACGTATAGGCCAAAATTGTAAGTGCGGGTTGTCTAGGGCCTTGATTCTAGGCTAGGCAACGTGCTCCAGCAACCTGCGTTACCGAATATTGCCCGCTACAGAAACCGACACTATGCCTCGGATAAGGAATGATCACAAGTTGACGACTTTTGGCTATTCTACCCGGACAAAGATAGGTTTCTGGAATGTAAAGACGCTGCTCGACTCGGGAAGCGAAGGTCCTTACAATGTCAGATTCCTCCAATTGGAAACGAATTCATGCGATATAAACTGGACATTTTGGGGGTAAGTGAAGTAAGATGGTTAGAAGCGGGCGAGTACCAGTCTCCAACGCGTAACACTGTACTACTCTATTCTGGAAGACCATCCGGAAACCCGCGGGAATATGGAGTCGGACTGCTGCTAACAACAACAGCACGCAAGGGCCTAATTTCCTGGCATCTCATGGTGATAGGATTTTGACGGCCAGATTCCGGACTAGAGTACGACGCGTCACCATCATACAGTGTTACGCCCCAACGAATAGTTCGTCTGAAGACGAAAAGGAGAGCTTCTACAATCTCTTAGGCGCCGTCTTCAACACAACACCAAATGGAGACATTGTCATAGTGATGGGGGATTTGAATGCCAAGGTAGTCAGCGACAACGAAGGGCTCAAACATGTAATCGGGAAGCATGGACTAGGCAACCGCAATGACAACGGCGAAAGGTTTGTGGATTTCTGCAATGCCAACCGCCTTGTGATAGGTGGCACCATGTTTGAGCACAAGACCTGCCACAAAGTCAGCTGGGTTTCCAATGACAGGCAAGCAACCTCCAACCAAATTGACCATTTTGCTATCAGCCGCCGCTTTAGAAGTAGTCTCCTGGACGTCCGAAACAGGCGAGGGGCAGATCTGGGGATAGTACGTGATCACCATCTTATGATAGCTACTCTCCAGCTACGCACTGTTGCAGTTAAAAGATCCCACGACAACACAAGAATGCCCAGGTTCAACATCGATAGACTTAGTGATCCCTCAGTGCGCCAACAATTAAGGGAGCACTTTTCGCAAGGTGTGGAAGCAATCAGCAGCTCAATGCCCGCAACCATCCAAGACCTTGGTGTGGTGTGAAAAATGCTTTTACATCTGGTGCTGAAAGAATTGTCGGTCGATCGCAGGGAAGGCATAGGGAGTGGCTTTCCGAGGATACCTGGAGATGGATTGACGAACGAAAACAGCTGAAAGCTCGCGTTGCAGCTACCCCAGCAGCAGGGAGAAGCGAGATAGAGTCCCTATATCGCATGAAGATGGGAGAAGTTCAGCGTAGCGTACGACGTGACAAGCGCAACTACATCAACGCGCTGGCTACAGAAGCAGAAGAAGCTGCACGAAGGTGCGACAGCATGACCGTCTACAGAATCACGAAAGAGCTGACAGGTGGTCGCAGCTCCAGCCAACACCCAGTGAAAAGCTTAGACGGCTTCTTGTTCATTTCGGATGAGGACCAGCTCAAGAGATGGAAAGAGCATTTTGCTACGGTTTTGAACCGTGTATTCGCTAGCGATATGCTCCCAAATCAGACTGAGATGCCCGAGGTGAGAAGTTCCCGAATACGCACCACGACTCCCAGTAAAGATGAGATCATTACCGCGATCAAGGCACTCAAAACCAACAAGGCTGTAGGACTTGACGGTATTCCAGCAGAGCTCTTACGAGCAGCGCCAACAACATCGGCTGAGCTTCTGCTTCCACTTATAGGTAGAGCTTGGGAAGCTGAGAGCTTCCCTAACGAGTGGAAAAAGGGAATGATCGTCAAGCTTCCTAAGAAAGGAAATTTAATGGAGTGCGGAAACTGGAGGGGTATCTGCGTGCTGCCTGCTGTAGCTAAGATAATAGCTAAAATCATCCTTGAGCGAATCAAACAACATCTCGAAGACACACTCGATGCCGAACAAGTAGGTTTCCGCTCTGGATCCCCCTGTGCCGACCAAATCAACACCCTGCGGATTATCATCGAACAGTGTGTTGAATACCGATCGCCACTGCACCTGCTGTTCATTGATTTTGAGAAGGCGTTCGATAGTGTCAACAGGGAGTTTATTTGGCGTGCCTTACGCAGGAGATGTATTCCCGATAAACTAATTGCTATTATCAAAGCTACATATGAAGGCTCCAAATGTCACGTTCTGCACAGGGGAAGGTTGTCTGAGGAATTTGAGATCCAAAGTGGGGTAAGACAAGGCTGTATCCTTTCACCAATATTATTCCTATTGCTGATTAGCGATGTGCTTCATGCAGCTTTGTCGACGGGAAACGGAGGAATTCGATGGACTCTTACATCTCAACTGAAACATCTTGACTACGCAGACGATGTATGCTTACTCTCCCACAGAATTATGGACCTCCACCAAATGACAGCAGATGTGGAGAGGGAGGCAAGTGTCGTCGGGCTGAAAATTAATATGGCAAAAACTAAAATTATCAGCCTTGGAACAAACTCATCGGCTCAAATATGCATTGCTGGACAACCGGTAGAGAGAGTAGAGGATTTCCAGTATCTTGGGAGTATTGTCTCGACCGATGGTGGAACCGAACTGGATGTAGCCAACAGGATCGCCAAAGCAAAGTCCGCGTTCGGGATGTTGTCCAAAATATGGCGAAGCAATGCAATCAGTTTGAGCACCAAAATAAGACTGTTCCGCTCCAACGTTGAATCCGTGCTGCCATATGGTTGCAGCACGTGGAGAGTGACCAATACTATCACCAGAAAGCTGCAAACGTTCGTTAATAGGTGTCTGCGCAATATCTTAAGGATTTTCTGACCCAATCGTATCTCTAACGAACACCTTTACGAGAGAACGGGTCAGGAACCAATAGGCACAACTATCTACCATGCTATGCAATGGAACCCTCTAGCTCAGGATGGCAGAAGACCTGGCGGTCCGAGGAGAACATGGCGCAGAACAGTCGAGAAAGAGGCACGGGAGTTAGGGAAAAGTTGGGGAGAACTCAGACACATTGCCAGAAACCGTACACGATGGCGCGTGGGCGTAGTAGAGGCCCTAGGACCCACAAGGGGATACAGGACATAAGTAAAGAAGTATGTTATGCCGATGACATTGACATAATCGGAAGAACTCATCGGGCAGTCAATGGGGCATTTACAAGTATTGAGATCGAGACAGCAAAGATGGGTCTAGCGGTCAATGAAAGCAAAACAAAATGTATGCAAAACCCAACATCGGCGTCTTGGACAGAACGCCACAATAAAGGATTTTGTCTACCTAGGCTCTATGGTAAATTCCGCAAATGACATCAGTAGGGAGATCACACGAAGAATTACTCTTGCCAATCGTTGTTTCTATGGGCTAAAATGGCAATTGAGTAGCAAGGCCCTATCTCGAACTACTAAGGTAACTCTTTATAAGACACTAATCATCCTAGTCCTGGTGTATGGCGCAGAGGCATGGGTTTTGACAAAACCGGATGAGGATGCCCTTGGTTATTTCGAGAGAAAAGTTCTTCAACCGATCTTTGGTCCCGTTTGCATAGACGGTGAGTGGAGGAGAAGGTACAATGCCGAACTATACGGCCTGTACAAGGACATCGACTTAGCCAGAAGAGTTCACATACAGCGACTAAGATAGCTGGGTCATTTAGACCCCGGATGGACGACGCAGTAGAGGACGACCTCGCGGTAGGTGGCGCAAACAAGTGGAGGGGGACCTCAACCAACTTGGCGTGCGCAACTGGAGGCAGCTGGCTCGTAACCGCGTTGACTGGAGAGGTTTGTTAGTTGAGGCCCAGGTTCATCCCGGACTGTAGCGCCATCTAAGTAAGTAAGTAAGTAGCAACATAGCAGCACTTTTGATGCAGGCACGTGGCAAAAGACATGATACATCACGTCTGTGAATGTTGTGTTATGCTTTGAAGACGTCGAAAAGTTACGGTTGTTTTTGTGGTTTTTGCTCAAAACACTCAACACTATCGTTGTTGATGCAATCGCCGCCAGTATAGCAAATACTCTATCAACGTCAACAGCTTTCATATTATCCTCGCTAAAAGAGCTTCTCAAAATACATGTTGGGAAGAGGCTGGTTTCCCAGAGAAAAACTAGACGAGGAAAAGCTGCATCTTAACAAGTTCACCATACAAAGCAGAGCTGGAGGAAGCCCTATCAACTCAAAAAGTATCTAATAACAATAAGCGACCAAAACAAGGAACCTCAAAATCGGCAAAAGAGTTAAGCGGCAGTCTAGAAGAATCGAAACAGATAGTGAGGATGAAAACAGTACTGATGACGATTGCAAATGTATCTTCTGTCAAGAACTTTATTCGAAATCCAAAAAAAAACTGATGGCTGGATTAAGTGCACTAAATGTTCTGGGTGGGCTCACGAAGCTTGCGCAGGAGTTGGAGCCAATGAAGGTGTCGAATACGTATGTGGCTTCTGCACCTAGATTGCGCTTTTGACTCAAAAACGGTTTTGCCCCCAGGAGAATTCACTAATGCGGTCTTTCCCCCACATAAGGGCAAAACCGTTTTTTTTCTAAGTTTTTTAAAAATTGATTAATGTTTTTTTCTATCATTTATTCATTTTTTCTACAGAATAAAGATTTTATTTTTGTTAAAAAAAATTTCTTCATAACTTTTAAGGCTGAAAAACACTAAATATTTCAGACACATATTTTCATGTTATCATATCATGTTATCATATGCGTACATGGAAATATTTGAGTCTTAAACGATTCGGTCAACGTCAATAATTGATAAATGAAAATCAGCGGACCCAGGTGGCTACCTTGAGGAACTCTTGAGGGGGCTGTAATGAGGTCAGATACAGAGGATCTAGATAGTGCTTTGTATTGTCGTGCTTCAAGGTATAATTTAATCGACTTAATGAACCCCGATTGAAAGCCAAGAGATTTTATCGAAGACACGTCGACTTTTTTATCATCTACCAATGCGCATGTAGTTGTCAACACGAATTTTGTTCAGCTTATTGTTGTTGAACTTTCCTTAAGAAAACCGTGCTGATAAGGAGACAAGATAGACTTACAGTGGAAAAACGTTGTATCGTAAATAACATAATGCTTTCGAACAATTGGGGTATGCAGGAAAGTTTAGCGATCGGACGGTAGTTTGAGATTTCATTCTTAGAGCCTTTTGTGAAGGCGGATTATGTAAGAGCTACTTCAGAGCAGACACCCTGTGATATAGAAAGTTAAAAGAGTGTGGTAAGGGTTTGGGCTAAATGTTCCATGTATTTTTTTAGAGCTATGACGATAAGCCTTTTGCTCTCGCTCTGTCGTCCGTCTATCTGCGTGTTTTTTTACAGCCTTTTAGATCCTAATACTCTATTTGAATGATTTGTGTCATTTTACAAACAATTTTTATTTTGGAGATGGCTCAAGTACAAATGTGACAAATAGAGTTCAAAATATCTTTTCGAATGCTATCCCCAAATACTTCTGTCGAAACTATGGTTTGAAATGTGCGCTCACAGTGGAGGAATGTATGGGAAAAAGTGTGTCCACATCCTATATTTACGAAAGTACTATACCTAAAAATAAATTATTCAAACATTCTGACATATTTACCGATTAACAATGGAGATTACTGGGAGAGTTAATTCTCGACTGGAAACGTAAAACATCTTAAGTCGACTTATGTCTTTTTTTCACTTCTTTGTTCAACCGATATATATTTTCACTATACGCAGCTGTATCTAATCGTCCATTTTCTATCGGACCTACTTCCTGTGTAAAGTAAAAATAAATTCCCAAAATGCGTATAAAATCGAGCCGACCCGCTTTAGTTTTTTCGCTCTCCTGAAGAACTATGAAAACAGACTTAAGAAAGTTTACCTTTTCAGCAGAGCATTATTTGAAAATTGGTGTTGAGAATAAAAGATATTGTGATTAAAAGGGAATCTGTAAGGAGTGTTTAAGTTGAAATTGATAAAGAATAAAGAGATTTGATAATTTTGAAGTCGTTTATGAATAAACAGTTTGAATACATAGAAGACGGTTTCATTATTATGAACCCTAGCAATAACATTACAATATCTACAGCGGCATATAAGTTCAAAATTGATATCTTCAACAGTTTTTGAAGTGCGTATGTCATTTTGCGTCATTGGATTGATTTTGTCAACTGCCCTGGAGGAGCAACTTAGAAGGATATATGTATTGTACAATGTACATATGTTTTGAGTTGACTAATAAGTCCCGACTGGTTGAGATTGATGCAATCCAAATTAAAGCTCTAATCGAAAATAGCGCACGCTATACAACCAGGCACATTGCAGAAACATTGGATATATCGAAATCAAGCGTGGAAACTGAAGCACGTAAATCGATACGATATTTAGATCTCGCATAACCTTCTTCTTCTTCTTCCTTTTTATCAGCGAGGTTACGATCCGAAAATATGGGATCATAGCCCTCCCACTTCACCGCATTTCTACTGATCCGCCTGTGGGGTTCGCCTATTTGACCTCAGAAAATATCGGCAGGCCTGCCGATTTTGGATCACTCGGTTACTGAGGCCAATGAAATGCCGATGTCGTCGCATTTCCTACATCGCGATGTCTTTGGAACGTGCATTGATATTGCCTTTT
Organism: Brachypalpus laphriformis; assembly: GCA_945910035.1. Lineage (NCBI taxonomy): Eukaryota > Metazoa > Arthropoda > Insecta > Diptera > Syrphidae > Brachypalpus > Brachypalpus laphriformis. The sequence goes on along the minus strand of OX246753.1, from coordinate 108,190,974 downwards.
TAACAGGGTTCAAATGATCTCTTTTTTGAACGTGGCAATACCAGCTGAGGCGGTCGCGCTCTATTAGATATTAGATCTCGCATAACTTGAGTGAAAAAATTTATTGGATAGTGTTTCAACCAGCGATTCCCTACAGAAATGCAACGAAAGGAAACTATGATGATGGATGATGAGGGGCGATGAAGAGTAGATTCCTAATAGCAACGTGGAACGGAAAAGATCATGGACCAAAAGAGGTGAGCCACATTTAGCCATTCCAAAAGATGATTGCAAAGAAATTGTGTACCATGAGCTTCTTCCGCATAACCAAACCACTGACTCCGATAAGTACTACTCTCAATTGGACAGACTGAAGGTTAGCTTGAGTAAGGTTATGAGATTATCATAAAACTCTAGGCACGATAGCGGGCCCATCGCGATCCTTAAGGGAACCTTCACGGCAGAAAACCTAAACCAATTCTTCCATGAACTTAATTTTTCTAACTAATTTATTATGGTTCAAGGACCTTACCTCTTCTAAGTTATTGAAGAAGTATCGCCCAACGTACTTTAGCCTTGTCCTGGCAATACCCTGGCATTCACCGAATATATGTGTTATGTCCTCTGAGACATGTAGGTACCAACATACATCCCTATTTGATAATCCTAATCTCATAGCGTGCTTCCCTAGAAGGTAATGGCAAGAGAGTATTCCTATCGCTGTTCTTATTTTCATGATCTCCCCAGATTTCTTGCGGTCTAACAGAGGCCACAGGGCATTGGACACTCTATGACCATCTAAGTTGGACCATCTTAGATTAACCATGTTGATGATTCTATCAAGGATAATTCCCTTAGCCATACACCTTGGTGGTTTAATGCTACCAATAATGTTACTATGTGGGGGCTCTGCTCTTCGTTTGGCCAGCGCGTCGGCTTTTTCGTTGCTCTCTATATCGCAGTGTCCAGGTAACTAACATAATCTGACACGGTTCTGCGCCCATAATGCCTTAAGCATTGTGTGGCAAAAACTTACGATTACTAGTTTTGAAGAGTGCGCTTGTAATTTGATTTGTAGGTCTAGTGATAAAAGTTACAGAAAGATCCCGAGTGCAGCCGTGGGAGTTGTGCCTAGAGCACCCGTATTGGCAATGCAGGATTTTCTTTGAACCAAGAGCCCCATGTGTAAGAATGCGTCTGAATATCATGATGTATAGCCTGTGCATCATTGCAGGTTTCAGACCCCATTTTTTTCCCGCAGTCTTCTTACAGATAAAGAGAACATTGTAAGCCTTGTGGACTCTTTCTGTATGTTCAGCTTCCAGTATAGTTTTCTGTCTAGCATTATACATAGATATCTAGCGTAATCCGAAAGGTAAAGCTCCACCCCTGTTAGCTTTAGCAGTTTGAAGGGTAGTATCTTGTACGTATATTTCCTGCTGAAGAGTACTAACTCTGTTTTAGTAGAGTTAGTACTCTTCAGTCGCAGTGCCTACACGCCATTTGGGAGTGGCCACACAGCTGTGTTTTATACGGGTTGACGTGAAGTCCACAATCTTTAACCCATTTTCCGAGACTATTAAGAGTTGATTCCATCATTTCACTTAATGTGTCTAGGAATTTGCTCTGGACTAAGATCATCACGTCGTCCGCGTAAGCAATGTCGCAGACTCTGCGGGCCGGAACATTGGTGTCCATCCGCTCTACATGTCCTAGCCATCTCAAACGTCCAATACGCAGTTGATTAAGTCGATGTCGCTCTACAGCTCGTATAGTTCGTCATTGAATCTTTTCCTTCAAAACCCGTCATCACAAACGTGACCGAATATCTAATGAAGAATTCTTCTCTCGAATCGACCAAGAATATCTTCATCCGGTTTCAATAAAGTCCATGTTTCAGCGCCGTAAAACAGAACTGGGATGATTAGGATCTTATAGAGTCTCATAAGTTGTTCGAGGTAGGGCTTTACTGTTTAATTGCCTTATTAGTCCAAACAAAAAACAGCGATTGGCAAGAGTTTTTTCGCTTGATTTCTACGCTGATGTCGTTTTCCTTTACTATCTCGAAGTTATAGCTGCCCACTGTCATGCTTTGTCCAATTCGTCGGTGTTGATTGTCCCTTCTTGGTTTTGCCCTCGTTTACCCGTATACCCATTTTTGCCGCTTCTGCTTCATTTGTCTGCTGAGTTCTTCCAATTATGTCAATATCGTCGGCGTATTCAAGTAGTTGTACAGACTTTTGATAGATTATGCCTCCGGTGTTGGCTTGTGAGTTTCGAGTACAATATTAAAGAAGTCGACCTTGCCTAAAACCTTTTCAACATCAAACGTCTCGTTGAGGTTATTATCAACCTTGATACGAGTACCTTGGAGCAGCGGGCATTCTCCATCGTCATCCTGCACAGAAGGATAAATTTGACAGAGATGTCAAATCTAGACATGGTTCTATATAGCTCCTTTTTATAGATACTGTCATAGGCGTTCTTGAAATCGATTTTGACTTCTTGAGTTTTCTCCAGGATCTGCCGAAGTGTGAAAATTTGAACGATGATGGACTTTTCTGGCCCAAAATCGCACTGATAGGGGCCAATCAGGCTGTTGATAAAAGGTTTCAGGCGTTCACATAATATCGCAGAAAAGATCTTATATGCAATGCTGAGGAGACTGATGCCTCTATAATTGGCGCAGTTGAGGGGGTCACCTTTCTTGTGGATCGAGCAAACGATGCTGAGATTCTATTAATCAGGCATATACTCGTCAGACCAAATCTTAGAGATGAGTTGGTATATGTTTTTACTAATTCATCACTAGCTGCCTTGAAAAGTTCTGCTGGTAAGCCGTCAGATTCAGCAGCTTTGTTGGATTTCAGCTCAGATATTGCCTCACTTCGCTTTGGTCAGGTGGACGGAAATGTTGACTATTGTCTATGTTGAATAGTTCATTCTACCTGACAGCGGGGTGTTAGTCTTCGCCTGCAGAAGTAGTTTTCCCTATGGTAACGGATTTTCTTATTAAACTATTTCCGTTAATGGAACGGATGCTTCTAGTGCCAGTGTCTGTTGGTAATGCTATACTCGACATTTATACTTTCCAGGGCCTGTTTGATGGCGCTCCCTTCTAACTTATTGAAAGCACCTTCTATATCTAGGAAGGCTGCTAGTACAAATTCCTTATAGTGAAACGCCAACACACTTAGACCAACCATACTCGTAGGTCCAATGTGATACCACGTTGATCATAGGAGTAAGTTTCTATCTACTTACTCATTAAACAATTTTGAGCTTCTGATGAAACGTAAGAGGGTCTTAATTTCTATGTTTATCAGATCGCCTATATCGTTGTAATAGAGGCTCCATGTTTTCGCGAGAGATTTTGAATTTTTTTTTTTTTGAATTTATTCAGAATGGAAACGTGGCCAAATTCTTTTCTTGACCACTGTAAGGTAGCTTCAGGGCGAACGGCTGTATTTGCTGTCATTTGCTTGCTAAATATAACGAAGGGTATCAGATGAAACATGATGTCCAGTGTCGCAGAGGGAGTTGTACGTAGTGCTTCGCTTATGCACAGACAAGGTGTACGCTGGGGCTTGTTTAAATAATCGCGATTTATAGCTTTTTCTAAGGCTGTCCACCAGATAATCACCAGATGTAGAGCCAGTGAGTTATCCGAGGTAGATAAAGACCCCATCTATTTCCAATAGCTTTTTTGCAAGAGAAAGGTGCTACTGTAGCTTTCTTGACTCTTTCTTGAATGTTAGGTTTCCAGCTTAATTTCCTGTCCAGGATAAGACCCAAATATCTTGCTTTATGAGAGAAAGTTAAGCTGATACCATTGAGAGAAGGAGGGTCGACTAACAGAATTTTATATTTCCTGGAGAAGAGCACTCGTTCAGTTTTGTGGTGGTTTACACCCAAACCACACCGAACCGCCCAACTAGCTAGCTTGTTTAAAGCGTTTCGTAGAAGCTCTTCAAGAGTATTTAGGTGCTTTCCCGAGACAGCTAAAGCAACATCATCTGCAGAAGCGATCGCAATGCATCCCTCGCCTTCCATGATTATCAATAGTTCGTTGACCGCCAAATTGTAAAGAAGAGGGGATAGAACACCTCCTCGCGGAGTTCCTTTACTGACTGATCTTCTAGTAGACGTAACACCCAGTTATGAGTTGATAATCCGACCATTAAGCAGTAAATTAATCAATTCGCAACCTTCCGGTCCGATAGTGTATCTGCTTTGCTATGTATTGACATTGTTAAAAGCGCCTTCTATATCCAGAAAAGTAACCATTGTGTACTCCTTTTGAACAGGGAAAATTTGATATAACACACTAGTGAGTGTAATGCTATCTCCGCTGATTTACCTTTGCAATATCCATGTTGGGCTGCCGACAGTAGTTTCTTATCAATACTGCTGTGTAAGTGAATATCAATGAGTCGTTCCTATTTTCTTGAGAGGAATGATGATAGTGTGAGATCATTTACCCGCTGTGGGTATGAAGACAACTTTAACTTCTCTCCATATCTTTGGGATATACCTACTCGTACGAGTATACCAGATCTAGGCAACTTAATTTAGAAAATTTAGAAGTTGTAGCAGAATTTGGCCGGTAAAGCGGGAAAGAAACTTTTTGTGTGCAAACAAACTGGCAAATGACGAATTTTTATTCGGTTTTATCAAAAAAAAAAAAAAAAACAAATTCACTTTTATCACTTTTTTATTGGTGATGCGACATTATTTGGCAAAGGTTTGTATGGGAAAATTTCGACAATTTGTAGTAAATCACTTGAAGAAGTTGTGTGACAAATAATCACGTACAAACTACAATATTAAGCTTAAAACTGGAAAAGGAATCGAAAGGAAGATTATTGCTTAGAAGAACACCATTTTAAGTCCACTGGAGTTGGGCACCCCATTTTGTTTTGTCCATGTAACTCTTGCAAAAAACGGATAATTATTTGTCGTTAAGTTTTGAAATGTTTTCTTTGAACAGTAGCCATTACTCAAGTGTACTCCTTTGGAATACTTTCAATCTCGGATGATTCGATTCGATGCTGTTAATATTATTTGTGTCCTGTCCTGTCTTTGCTGTTGCGCCTAACTATGTGCAAAAGAGGTGAGCATATTAACGGAACAAAGAAAAACATTTCGAAAGCTCACCTTCTTTATTTGTATGGGTTTCATTTTGCCAAGGGTGTCTTCTTTTTTTATTTTTTTTTTCCACGCGCATGCTCCAACCTCACCCCTATATTATGTTTCTAGATGCAAAACTAAAATAACTCTCAATTTCATCGATAAACTTTTTCTAGGATCACACTCGTAGTTTCCCCTGCTTTAGTAAGCCTTCTAAATATTTCGGGAGAGACTTGAAGCGCGTTCTAATTTACTCGAAGATTAACACAAAAAACTTTTAATCCTGTGACCTATAACACTGAGCAAGAACAACACTATTCTATGTACCATAAATGGTCATTAACCAATCAGGATAGAACCCTTGATGCACACACATACAGTGTGACCGATTGTTAACGCCCTAATCCACCCCATTCATGCGTCAACTTGGTCAAAAAGGGTACTGTAAAGCAAAGTTATTGGGTGGGTCACATCCTAGCACCACCCTTACCTCGAAAATTTGACAATCGAGAGAAAGAATACCTTTGCCTCAGACGTGTTAAAGAATTCGTTATCCTTTCTTCGTGTCTAGTTGTAAAATCTGTAAAAGTTCATATGGCTTAGAATTTAAAAGAGGATTCGAACGCATATAGATTGTGCAATCGTTATTGTTAGAATAATTGTAAATATTAGTACTGTGGACGTTAAGAGCAAACAAAAGAGCCGTTCGATATCTACCCCCGCACACATAATTCAGTATTCTAAACGTTTTCTAGTTTTCACATTTGGATAATGGTCTACGCTTCGATAACAATAATGGATACCAACTGAAATTAATTGCATGGATTCCGAGTGATACTGGTCTTTCTGTTTTATTAAATAAAAAAAATTATTCAAAGGAAAAGTTATACAAAAAAAATAAAATAAAAGTAAAAATTTGTAAATAAATTCAAATGAAGTGAAAATATTTTCAATATATCGAGTGCTAAACAATCAATCAAGATGGTTTTTTGTTATTGTCAGACCGTTTAAAAGGTCAAAGGTGCAGTTTACTAAGGAAATACAAATAAATATAAAGAAAAAAAATAAAAATAAAATCTAAAAAAGAATTTATACAGAAATTCAAACGGTTTTAAGTAGCGCCCCCGCTTCGTACTGCGGGAATTTGTTTGTGTTGATATAAATTGTTAATAGTGTTTCAAAATTTATTCTCCCACGTCCTTTGACGCCTCTAGGGCGTTAAAACTGGAAGAAGATTTCGTTGGCGGCTGTATGACGATGTCGATGTATTCGACACCCGATAAAATGAAAATGGGGACACCGACATGTTTTCCAGGCCGCTATAGCCCATCTTATCGGGGACCAGATCAAATGCGGAGATGTATGACTAATCCGTCGGTATGTGTGTTGAAATTTTTAAAACTTTATACTTAGCTCATTATTTTTCAATATAAGCTTGTTAAATAATTTATTGCTTAAAGAACATTCTTATCAGTGAAAAGTTTCCCAAAATAAAAGCGTGTTTTTAGTGAATGAAAAGTTTTTGAACATTTTCGGTCTGCTTTTGTTTAGGTACGGTGAAGCTAGTTTTAAAGAGTTTTGACAACGCTACTTTTAGTGTTCACACAGCACTAGGTGGAATTTAAGAAGAAGTCGGGCACCATAAGTTATCATTCATTCTACTCATAAATAAAGGTTTAATGGAACAAATAAGCTGTATGCGCAACATACCTACGGCATGTAGTCGCTTCTCTGCGACTAATTTCAGTGGTTCATGAGTGAAATGGATGCACGCTAGTGCTATAAATATGTTCCCCATTTTGCATTAGTTTAGGTACTACCAAGTGGTTGAAGACAGGCTTGTGTGCTTATGTTACAATCGACAAAGATAGTGGGTCTAAACTTTCAAAAACCAAAATCCAAACGATGGGTTTTTAACAGTACGGAAATGCGGAAGGCCAAAGTTCTGCGGCTTCTCTTAGTTCTCTTTAATTAATTAATCTTATCGACAGCTGACACTGATAAATCATTTTCAATAATTTTTTTGTCTCTGCAACTACAGCCAAGCTCTTTGGCAAATTTAAGCAAAATTCTGGTTTCAATATCCAGAAGACTGTAGTTCCAACATTTCGTCCCTAAACTGACTTTTTCCGTGGGCTTATCATCTAGCACATATCCGAAAGGGAGTAAATATAAAAGTAAATACCTACAAGGAAACATTGAACACGTTTGAGTCCTATAACCTAAAGCAATTAGTTGGTGTCTACCGGGTGAAGTCTACAGGGTGAAGTCTACAGGGTGGGCTTAAATCCCTAATGTGAATCGGTGTTACTTTTCAAAAATGCAAATATTTGGCGCAACAGCTCTTTAAAGTGCCAGGGCCTAGCTTCCCACAACCACTCATGTTGTGTGCGTTATATTTTTCACACGAATGGAAGGGACCTACAGTTTAATGCCAAATCCGAACGGCGATTTGAGAAGCTGTTTCGTGACAACAATACTCTCGGATGTTTGTCAGACGCTCGCGAGAGGTGGGACCGTGAAAAAACTTTTTGGTATTTTCTGGGATTCGAACTTGGAACCTCATGCGTAGTGATCCAACACACTAACCACTTACGCCACGGCACCCATTTTTCGGAAGTTTATTTGTTTTGACAGATGTAAACTGGAGTAGTTGGAAATTAATCATGGAACGATACATAGCTCAAGAGCAGTATGCCCAGGCAACTTAAATCTCAACGCAGATATTGAATTTTAACATAAGTGACCATGGCTACTTAGACCTCAATAGATCTATCAACAAACATTATATCCGGAATTTTAGCGGTGAACTACGTACAACTTCCACTGCGGCACTGGATATCATGTTTCATCTGATACCCCTCGATATATTTAGCAAGCAAATGGCAGCTAGCGCAGCCGTTCGCGTTGAAGCTACTTTACAGTGGTCAAGAAAAGAATTTGACCACGCTTCCATTCTGAATAAATTCAAAATCTATCCCGAAAACCTTCCTACGTCTAAATTTTCACAAGAACTCCCTGGTCACAATCCCTTCCAGATAACGCTGGAATGACGGTGCGTTTTTAGAAGATGAGTCTATACTAACGGCACAAAAACCATGGATGGAGTTCGTGGAGATGTTTTCTCTGACAGGCTTAATCTTAACCTCAGGAAAACCTGATATCCGCTCTAGCTCTAGATTTCCGATCGTCTCCCGCGGAGATGGCTGAGCAGTTCAATATTCACCTGTGCTGGGTACAGGGGCATAAGGACATTCCGGCGAATTGCAAGGCCGATGAGCTCGCCAGCATAGGAACAACTATACCCATCCCTCCAGACAGAGGCGTCTTGGGTATACCAATCGTTACTTGCAAGCTTAAGTTTAAGCTGGATGCTATCGAGAGAACCAATCTTAGGTGGACAAGTGGACCAACATGTCTAGCGACAAAACAGATTTGGCCAAAGCTGGATCTAAAACGCTCTAAGAACTTGATTTCTCTCAATAGATTGCATATTGCCACTACAAAAGGTGTCATCACTGGGCAGTGTCTAATATGCAAGCATGCTACAAGGCTGGGCTTTTTTGCAAACGACTTTTGTAGAACCTGCATGGATGAAGAAGACGAAGAAACCAATCCTCACCTTCTTCGTTTCTCTTCAACTCTCTCCCGGGGAAGGATGCTTCACTTAGGAGCCTTCTATTACAACGATGTAGGCGATCTGATAAACATAGATATTAGCCGTATTTTATTATCACTCATGATCCATATGAATCATTGGTTTCTATGCAATACAACAACAATGCGAGATCTTGCTTTCTATCAGGATCAATTTCGTGATCCAGAAATTTTTTTTTTTATTCCTTGGTAGGTCATACAACCACACTACAAGACACAAGAAAAATAATTTCGTTGATCCAGATCCGGATCGTTTTATTTTTGTCGTGTGATCTATATGGATCTTGGGTGATAATAAAATACAGCTATTAAGACCCTCCTTATGGATTAACGAGTAGGTAGAGAGAAATTTTCTGCTATCATCTACGTGGTATCACAATGGACCTATTGTTAGTTTAAGTGTGTTGGCATTTCTAAGCTGGCAGCCACTTCAACCTTCAAAGAGTGACCGTTTGAGTACTTTTTCGAAGACGCCTCAAGCAACGTTTTCATCGTTACTGGTCAGATCTAGAGAGATGTTTAAAGGCTTCTTTGAGATCAAAGTGGAAAAGCAAGGCATGGAGAACATGTATAATAGCAAGATGAAATTTAGCATTACTGTCTGCATGTCTTCGCATTTTCATTCTTACTAATTCCATTCCTAAATTTCTAGACATAAACATGGCGATCACTGTAATATCACTTTGCTGATAGCTTCAGCGAGCAAAGTTCACTCAAATATGGCCTCAAGCACAGAAATTTGTTTCACATTTTTCCTTTTATGGTTTTCGATAGGTTTTTAGTATTTCGTGGCGCCATGGCGTAAGTGGTTAGTGTGTCGGATCACTACGCATGAGGTTCCAAGTTCGAATCCCAGAAAACACCAGAAACGTTTTTTCACGGCCCCACCTCTCGCGAGCGTCTGACAAATATCCGAGAGTATTGTTGTCTCGAAAAAGCTTCTCAAATCGCCGTTCGGATACGGCACTAAACTGTAGGTCGCTTCCATTCGTGTGAAAAATATAACGCACACAACATAAGGGGTTGCGAGAAGCTAGGCCCTGGCACTTAAAGAGCTGTTGCGCCAAATATTTATTTATTTTTTTTTTTTTAGTATTCCATCATAACATCCCTCAACGAATTCATAAGCAAATTCTATCAAAATTGCTTGCACAATTGCAAGTTTCTTCTTCCTGTCAAGTTACATTTTTTATAGGTTGATAGAAACGCTTAAGTTAAATTTCGAAATTTTGTGTGCGAAATTTACATTTCGGATCGATGGAAATGTACTCTTAAACGATGAGCCACAATTAAAAAAAAAAATAACCAAGAGAAAAATATGTTAAGGTCACATACAGCACTAGGAAAAGATGATCGTTACTTAGAAAATCCGAAAATGTTATTTAAAAAATCTTTAAGTGGTATTTACTACATTTTAGACGGTCTGTTTAATTCGAAGTAGTCGTCTTCGCATTAATAAAGATTTTCTGTAATATCTGGTGTAGTTTTGTAACATTACTGTTCTCTTTGCGATTCAAAACTTATAAATGCAGTGCTTGAGTTTGCTTTAAATACGATGCACAGCGGTAAAGGTCGATTCACAGCTCAGCGACCTGCGAATACGAATAAGTGAATATTCGCAAATTTTGACATTTCATTCACAGCTGCTTTTTTTGTGGTCGCGGCAATCCGCGATTTTGAGTTGTCATTCATTTTATAACTAATTGCCTAAACGTGAAAAATGCATAAATACATAGCGTAGCTTTCATTCTAGGCCCTGGCATTTTAAAGAGCTGTTGCGCCAAATATTTTTTTTTTTTTTTTGTTTTTTTACCTTTCATTCAGAAGGTAATATCCTACATTCTTTCGATAAATTCAACCACGATCTTACCCACCAAGAACAAAGCAAACGAATTGTGAGGTTAAACTCTCGAGAATGTTTTGGTCGCGGGAATGTGGATTGCGTCCTACATGTGTGGAATGTGAATAAAAGTTGACAGTTCGCAGAAATCATTCGCTTATTCGCGGAAAAATCGGCGAATTGTTAATTTCTTCGCAGAAGCTAATTACAATTCAGCTTTTTATATATTAATCAATAGATAATTTAAGTTCACTTCCTTTGGAATAATAAAATTGCCAAGGGCGTGCTTATAAATGTGCTAAAAACTGTTTGTTCGCAGTTTGGGCATTCGAAGTTCGCTGAGCTGTGAACGGACCTTAAGAACTGGCGGTTGGGTTTCGCGTTTCGCGACATTTTCAAACTGTCAATCGTATGGCGAAGGCTTGCCATCTTAATAATGGAGCGCTTTGCGGTCGAACAATGCATTATTCATTGTGAAAACTTACATATTACAAAAATTGTGAAAATCTCACGCAAACATTCCGCAAAATTCGTGACCAATTCGGTCCGCATAGTCGTCTAAAGTGGTTCACAATTGAAGTTTTAATCCGTAAATTCGAGTCAACTGGTTTCGTTGGGAACGTAAATCACCTTGTGCGTACTTTGGCCGGTCAAATGAAAATTTAGACGCAGTGACTGAAAGTTTAACAGAGAATCCACGCACCTCGATTTGGTATCATGCATAAGCATTTTGACGAAAGATATGCATTGCCTTGCTTATGAGGTCCAACTGACACAGAAATTGTTGCCAATCGACCGTTCGGCGTGTCGTGAGTTCGCCGATTAGGTGTTGAAAAGCCAGGCAAGGCAGGCGATGTGGAATTTTCGACAAAAATCATTTTAAGTGACGAAGCGCATTTCCGTCTTGATGGCTACGTCAACGTTAACGAACAAACTGCCGAATCTAGGGCACGGAAAATCCACATGTGATCTAACAGAAACCTATGCAACTAGAACGCGTTACGATTGGGTGTGGGTTTTGGGCAGGTGGAGTGTACTTTTTTGACAATGAGCAAGGCCGAGCGCTACCGTAAGATGATAACTAACTTTTTGGGGCCCGAATTGGAAGGTATGTAGCTAAGCGATATGTGGTTCAACAGGATGGTGCCCCTTGCAACAAACCAAATAAAACATTGGACTTATTACGAAGAAAGTTTGTTGAACGTCTCATCTCGAAAAGAACGGACACCTTTTTTTCTTTTGGGATTTGTGAAGTCAAATTTGTCAGACATTGTACTACACGCAGAATTAGATTTCAGAAGCAAGCTGCACTAGTCAAATTTAAGGGTCTCTGGGTTTTGACGGACAAGGCCCCACAAGGGGTGACAGGCTATAGTCTGGTCTATAGGTACCTATACCAATAGCCTTCTTATTTTTAGGTTTTTTCTCGAGTCGGCATTTTGACATTTACTTTTTCCTTTTGATTTTATTTATTATTAATATATCGCCTCGATTTTCTTGTCAATACAAAACACTAACAATGACAACTGATGCGAGTGAGCCAAAAATAAATGAAAGTCGAAAAGGGTCAAACTAAATTCTACTGGTTACTCGGTTACGGTTCTGTTCTTCCACTTCTTCTCACATTTCACTTCCACTTTCTGAATTTTAGAAAGATTGCATCTTTTGAGGCAGTGTGTAAAACAAGATTAAGAGGGGTATCCCTTTTATGCGAACATAAAAAATTCCAAGAAAAGTGAAAATTCGAAAAATGGTACGGTGTTTGAAAGAAAATTGAGATTTTTTATGAAATTTTTATGAAAAAATACAATTCTTTTTTATATTTTTGGAGGAACTTTAAGTTCAGATAGAAGTTTATCTGTTATCTAAAAGTGTGCAACATTTCAAAATGATCGATGAAATACATAGTCTTTGAGTTCTCTTTTACGAGGTTCATGTAAAAGTGATTTTGAGTTTATACCTGCTGCGTGCTCTGAAGCCGAGCGGAGGTCAGCAGCGTTCAGAGGCTATAACTTTTGAGAGAGGCTAACATTTTTAAAAATGTTTGACTAACATTTGATGCAATAGATAAAGGGTAAAGTTGTAAAGTTAGACGGATTTCAAATGACCTTTGTGTTTATTTATTCATGTTGATGCCAAAATGAGGCTTCAAAGCAATTTGCTAATCTATCTTTCAAATTGTTTAAGTTTGTGAGTGTTTCAGTAGTTAGCATAGTCATCTCATATTTTAAGGAGTAGGAATGGATGAAATGTTAAGAGTAGCCAAGAAAAAGGTATTTGTTGCACTAGCTTTTCCCGTAAATAAAGTATAATATTTAGAAATACTGCATTCGTTGTTGGGGCATTCAACAGATTAATATATTAATGTGGATAGAATTCAAGCAGAACTGTGCCAATCTGATCAGAAAAATTGATGAGTTTGGATTAATATTTTCCATGCAAACGCGAATCGAAGAATTGAGTTTGAAAGCCGGAAAAAAAGAAGGAAGCTCGGGTCGCTCTGATATCGCTCTGAAGTTAAGCCAGGTTTTTCTTGGGTAAGGAGAGTGGAGCTGTCAAAAGCATAGTGGCATTTGTGGTTATCATCTTATTTGCATACGTTTAAATAATGGACTAGTTTTTTTTGCCTTAAATCATGTTTAAATTAACAACAATCTATTTGGTATCCAATAAACTAACGATGCAAATATGAAAATTCAGTTTAAAAATAAATTCACTTTGGCAGAATGTCTGAATGCCATCTGCAATGCGTTTTTGGAGAAATAAATAATCCACGTTTTCTTTTAAGGAGTTTCAAAAAAACCTGAGTCAACCCTGGGATGAATCTCAATAAACAGACTTACAGTTAGCTAAATGTATGATATTCCAGAGATGTTTAGAATTTTCATTTATTCTTCTGTACCCTGACAAATATCTTAGTTCTTTTTTCTGCGAATCGAATATTAAAGCATAGAAATGTTTTTGTATTTCTCTGGTGTCAGGTATTAAGGGGTTGAGGCAAAAAATGGCAAATGGGTTTAAGTCAGTTTGTTTTCTTTTACGATTGGTATTACCAACTTAAGTCTAGTGCAACTGCTTCCTATAGTAATTAACTGATTCACAGGCAATAAATCAGTAAATTGCTCATATAACAAGCACACTTAAAATCCCATTTTCTGGTAACCGCAATTTCTGACTTAACCACTTTTTACCTAACGTCAAAGATTTCTTCTGATCAGTATGAATAGACAGTATTAAGAATTGGATTTATTTGGTGAAGTCCACCCCCAGCATAGATATCCGCAAAGAAACTTTATTGTAAAGTATTCAAACGGCGTTAGGTATACGATGTCGGAAATCCGCCGCTAGATGCATAAGCCTAGGAGCATCGTTCGGGCATTGGACCATTTTCATTTGAAATTAAGTTAAGAACGTTTTGCAGTATTAATATAGGATTTGGTCAAATCCACAGAAGAATTTAAATGTACAAATAAACATAATTTACATAGTTATTACAGTTTCTGTTAATAGTTAACATTTAAATTGGTTAAATCTGTAGGTCTTGTTCTTTTTAATCTGCGTCTGTTGGCAATTTCTTGATTTGGCAGGGTATTGATGTCATTATTGGAGTGTGTACTGATTCTTGTCAAGTGCATATTGCTCGTTTTTGTTATTTCATCTTCAACCGTAGGAATTTGAAGATCACTGTGTATGTCAGAGTTAGGTATGTACCATTCGGTGTTGACTATCGTTCTTAACATTTTTGATTGTTGTCTTTGCATTATTTTTGTGTTAGATTTTTTCGCTGTACCCCAAAGTTGTACTCCGTAGATCCATATTGGTTTTATGACAGCTTTATAGAGTAGAATTTTATTATTAATTGACAATGACGAGTCTTTCCGTAGAAGCCAGTATAGTTGTCTGAATTTGTTCTTTATTTGGTTACGTTTTTGCTGTATGTGGTGCTTCCATATAAGCTTGCTGTCAAGATACATCCCTAAGTATTTCGCTACTGCATCTATGTGGTCGCCGTGGCGTAAGTGGTTAGTGTGTCGGGTCACTACGCATGAGGTTCCAAGTTCGAATCCCAGAAAACACCAAAAAGTTTTTTTCACGGTCCCACCTCTCGCGAGCGTCTGACAAACATCCGAGAGTATTGTTGTCACGATAAAGCTTCTCAAATCGCCGTTCGGATTCGGCATTAAACTGTAGGTCGCTTCCATTCGTGTGAAAAATATAACGCACACAACATGAGTGGTTGCGAGAAGCTAGGCCCTGGCACTTTAAAGAGCTGTTGCGCCAAATATTTATTTTATTTATTTATCTATGCAAATGTTTTTGTTGTTAATTTTTAGTGGCTCAGCGGTGTAGTTAGTCCTTGTCGTGAATATTACCTGTACTGTTTTTTCATCGTTTACTTTTATTCGCCACTCATCAAACCATTTAATGGTTTTGTTTAGAATTTGTTTAAGTTCGGTGCTCGCTGTATGCAAGCTTTTGTTCGAGTAGAGTAGTATTGTGTCGTCAGCAAAAGTAGCGATCATTGATGTTGTTTGAGTCGGAAGGGGAATATCGCTGGTAAATAGGTTGCATAATAGTGGCCCCAATACACTACCTTGTGGAACTCCAGCTCGAGTTGTATAGAGATATGAGCATTCGTCTTTGTACTTCACGTAGAAATATTGGTTAGTTACATAGCTTTTAATTAATAAGTAGTAGTCAATTGGAAGAATTTGTTCTAGTTTTTTTAATAGTCCGGCATGCCATACGGAGTCAAGAGCTTTAGCGACGTCGAGAAAAACACCAATGCAGAATCTTTTCTCTTCTAGGTCAGTTGCAATTTTATTGGTCACTCTGTGAATTTGCTGAATCGTCGAATGTTGTCGTCTGAATCCAAACTGGTGGTCAGGAATTGCATTAATGCTTGTCAGGATAGATTCCATGCGGTCACATAGTAGCCTTTCAAAAGTTTTGATAGCACAGGCAGTAAGCTTATAGGTCTGTAAGATGTCGTTTTCGTTGCATCTTTTCCTGGCTTGGGTATCGCTATAACTTCAGCAACTTTCCATACCTTAGGAAAGTGGTGAAGTCTTATCATCGCATTATATACGTTTCGTAGATATTCAAGTGCTTTTTTGGGCAGTTTGTCAAGTAGTTCTCCCGTCATAAGGCCATATCCAGGAGCTTTTTTGTGGTTCACTCTTTTTTTAATACAATTTTTAATTTCGTTATTGTCATTTTTCTGATTGGTGTATTGGGTGTAATATTTCTGTTCACTTGTGGGATATGAGAATTGCTGCCGTCGTTGGAGAAAGTATTCCAAAAATGTTTAGCCAGAGTATTGGCCTTATCTTTATTTTCCCTGGCCCAGCTTCCGTCTGTTTTTTGGATGGGTGGATAGAAAGTCATTTTGTTTTTTTTAGATGCTTGTTGTTTTCCAAAGTGAATAGTTCGTTTCAGAGGTTGGAGTCAGCGTTCTTAGGTGTTTTTTGATGTTATTATTCTGTTGTTGTCTTAGTATTTCTTTTAAGTCTGTTATTGCTTTGTTGAGTTTTTGCTTATCTTCTGGTGATCTTGTCATTTGCCACCTTTTCCTGAGTTTCTTTTTTGCTTTGATTTGTTTTTTTATGAAGTCTGGTGTATAATTCTCGTATATTTTTTGCTCCATTTCTGGTGTTGTCCGGTAAGCAGCCTCATTAATCATGTCGTTGAAGTAAATAATTGCTTTTTCAATATCCGTCCGTCAGATTTGCAGTCTTAGATCAAGGAATTCGTGAAATGCTTCCCAGTCTGTTTTTTGTTATATAGTTTTGGTCGTTCTTTGTTTGTTATAACGTTGCTTGAGTACTCTATTATAACAGGCGAGTGGTCGGAAGAAAGTTCGAAACAAGATCTTATTTTGAGTTTTGAAGTACATATATTTTTGGTTATACAAAAGTCTAGTAGGTCTGGTTTTTTCTTGGGGTCAGTTGGCCAGTAGGTTGATTCTCCTGTGCTTAGAAATCTGCAGTTGTTGTTTTTTAGGGCATCTATCAGATTTCTTCCCTTTTTGTTTGTAAGTCTTCATCCCGAGTCCGTGTGCTTGGCAGTAAAGTCCCCTGCAGCTATGAATCTTTGTCCTAGTTTTTCTATGTAGCTATTATATTGTTTTGTTGAAATTATGTGTTTGGGTGGGCAGTAGAGGGCAGAAATTAGTAGTGGTCTGATATTATCTTCAATTTGTATCGTTGTGGATTGAATATGTTCTTTTTTATATTGTTGGAGTTCTACGCATTTTATATTGTTTTTTATAATGATCGATGTACCTCCATGTGCTGTTCCATCAGGGTGAGTAGTAAGGTAGATGTTATATCCCGGGATTTTTAGATAGCTTTTTTCAGTAAAGTGCGTCTCTGATATAATTATTATGTCTACATTAATGTCGTTGACCATTGAAATAATCGAGTAAAAGCTCTCATTTATACACTTAAAATCAGAAAGTTAAATTGTGTATTTTTGTCGTATAAAATGGATAAAATATAAATATTTCGGTTTTTCATTTCATTTGCATTTACCAATGTGCATATCCATTGGTATTAATAATTCAGTTTTCAGAGATTTATTTGTTGATTGAGGTATGATTCTACCTTCGCAAGGAGAAGAAATTTCAAAAATATTAATTTGACATAAGAACATTTTGAACTTTATATAAAATGCTTAAAATGTTGTTAGTTATATAGGTCTAGGATTTCGATGCATTTGCAAATTTTTTTTGAGACACGTTAGAAGCAATAGAACAAGTTATCTTTCCGATTCACGAATTTTCCTTTAAATTGGCATCCAATCGTTAGTGCATATTTTTACATATTTTACTGTAAATGCATATTTTGCATATTCTTGCATATTTTTAATAATAAATGCATATTTTGTGCATATTTCCGAAAAAAAATTAACTCAAAATTTAAAAAAAACAAAACCGTAAAATGATGAAATGAAGATCTTTATGTTTTGTTAACTTTTTTATTTATTTAATTAACATTTTTGTTTTTTAGTTCTTAAATTAAGAAGACTGAATTTTTTTAAAAACTGGATAACATGTTTTTTGTTTTTCATTAAAAAAAAGGGAAAGTTTAACTACAGTCGTACAGTTTAACTGGTCGCTATAGCCAACGGTCGTTTTATCCGACTTTTCAAAAATAGAAAGATTACTTGTGCAAAAACCAACCACGTGGGGGAAAATTGGTCGTTAAAAGCGACTGGTCGTTATAAACCACGTCGTTATAGGTGACTTGCCATGGTTTTAAATGCATATTTAAAGTTCATATTTCCCATTTTTAAGAGCATAGTTTAAGCGCATATTTTGCGTTCTTAAGTGCATGAAAATACTACTTACTTACTTAGGTGGCGCTACAGTTCGGGGTGAACCTGGGCCTCAACCAACAGGCCTCTCCATTTAGCTCGGTCTTTAGCTAATTGCCAGTTGCGCACTCCAAGTTGGTCGAGGTCCCCTTGAACATGTGCGCGCCACCTACGGCGATGATTCCCTCTATTGCGTCGTCCCTCGAAATTAAATTCTAGGACATGAAAATCCTAACCCTAGTTATAAGTAAGGAACAAAAGCCGTTAAGTTGTTTGAAAGAAGTTCTGGTGAATTACTGAACAGTAACACAATTTTTTTTCTATAGAAAACCCTCTTAGTAGCTATGACTAAAATATCACTCGTGTGGTATTATGATAACATACGTTTTTGTAACTAGTGCGCGAAGAATTCTTTCCTAAGGACCCCACAAATATAAGCATGTGCCACTACGTTCGAACTGCGATTTTTAATCAATTAAATGTTGGATATCGCAGGTGCGTGTGCTTGAATCAGTCTTTTAAGATTGGGAGAATCCCATGACACGTTCTTATAATATCTCCTTCAATTCCTAAGTTTTTTTTCCAATTCCTAAGTACCATTAGTCTAAGTCTTTAAACGATGTGTCAGTTCGTCACACCAAGACCCAAAAGACCTACCACGCTGAACATTTGGAATCACTCATTATACGATCATAGTTTTTATTCAGTACAATAATCTCTAAATGTCTTATTAAATTTCAAAAAACCCATTTATACTTTCGCTCTTATCGAAGGTCTTATATGAACATCACCTAAAACTATAGAGCCAAGCGTTGCTTAATCGCTTATCGCACCTCCAACATAAACGCATCCTTAGTTAAGCTTTCATATTTCGTCCAGTTTGGACAAACCCTTTGGATGGTATACCAGTACTTTGGCTAAAAATTGGTATAATGGAACTATACTTACAAAACGATTCTCAAAATATGACTATAGGCGTGTTTTGGTGAGAATTATGCAAAGCAAAGTAAAAGCTTCTCACCAATACGATCCCAGTTAATCTGGATTTGAAACTTTTTTTAATATTTAAAGATTGGTGCACCTGCTCGCCATCAGCCTAACAAAATATACGCGCTGTAGAAACAATTCTTTTCAGAGCCCTCTGGCGACACGTCTCACCAAAACACGCTTTATATCTTGCATTTAATATATGAAACCGACAAGAAAACTATGCATTTTTGATGGCTTGTAAGACTCAAAATATTCGAATCTCTAAAAATTTAATAAATGTAAGT
The DNA here is from genome assembly GCA_945910035.1 of Brachypalpus laphriformis. NCBI lineage: Eukaryota > Metazoa > Arthropoda > Insecta > Diptera > Syrphidae > Brachypalpus > Brachypalpus laphriformis. The sequence continues at coordinate 108,171,777 of OX246753.1, read as the reverse complement.
GAGATAGGAGATGAAATGGAAGAGTTTAATCTAAGATAGAAATTAGCTAGACTCTATTTAACGTTCGACGTGGTGCTAGTAGTTAGTGTCTCGGACCACTGCGCGTGAGGTACCGAGTTCGAGTCCCAGAAAACACCAACAAGTTTTTCCACGGTCCCACCTCTCGCGAACGTCTGACAAACGCCCGAGAGTATTGCTGTCACGAGAAAGCTTCTCAAAACAAATTGCCCTTCGGATACGGCACTAAACTGTAGGTTTCTTCCATTCGCGTAAAAAATATAACGCATACAACACGAGTGGTTGGGACAAGCTAGGCCCAGGCACTTTAAGGGCTGCTGCGCCAAATATTTATCTATATTTTTAAATATTCTTATAAGTAGATTTTGATTTTTAATTTATTTTTGCTAATAGTCACATCAGTTTCTATTGAAAAAAAGAGCGATGTGATGTATGAATAATAAATTAAGGTAAAATGAAAAAGATTATTATGTCCAGGTGCCGACTCAAAAAGAGTCAATGTGAGAATGTGAAGGAATTTCAGGATGAGCGTTCAAAAGAGAGTAGGCAACAGAGTCGCATCTATTTAGTCAGTGCATGAATTACAACTAAAAAAAAAATATTTGGCGCAAGAGCTCTTTAAGGGCCATGGCCTAGCTTCTCGCAACCACTCATGTTATGTGCGTTATATTTTTCACACGAATGGAAGAGACCTACAGTTTAGTGATTTGAGAAGCTTTTTCGTGACAACAATACTCTCGGATGTTTGTCAGACGCTCGCGAGAGGTGGGACCGTGAAAAAACTTGTTGGTGTTTTCTGGGATTCGAACTCGGAACAACTAAGGAAGCTTTAAAAATCGATCATCTCGCTTACATTTGATATCAATTTGCGAATACTAGTCATATATGTAGGTGCAAGTAAATACGACTTATATGTTTTTTTCGAAGAATATAGAGAAAAGGATATTTATTTACTTAGGTATTTGCAAGATTTTACAGTTTTATTTATACGAGTACCTACATAATCTACAAATATTTTAGTTACACTACAGTGTAAATATACTTTACATTGGATATACCCAATGTGTATGTATATATTTATTTGTTAAAATACAAAGTAAAATCACAACAAGAGTCAGGAATTCCACAGAAAGATAGCCGTCATACTTTGTGTTAATTCAATTGGTAAGTGATGCATAAGTAATCCCTAGTCGTCCTTGGGAAAGCACAACCAAAAATCAATGCTGTGTAATGTCACACTTACTATTGGCTTCAAAAATCGCCTGGCAATCATGAGTATTGCATATTTAAAAACATTTTATACTTTCTCTCCTCCATTTATTCTACTTCTGAACATTCATAATTAATGTATCAGTGAAAGTTGTTTCATTATAACGAAACATGTCACGCAATTGTGCATAAGATAAAAAACTTCGAATGAATGCCTCTGGGTTTTTACATATGTTTCCGACGGTATCTATCAATATTTGGTTGGGGGTGGATAGGAGTTACATTTTAAATTCATTTTTTTTTTTGATGACCGTGGCTAGGCTACAATGAATAGTAGCATCAACAACATTTTTTTGATGCGTATTTGATAAATTTTAATAATTGTGTTTGGCGATTTTCCTTTATTGGCATTCATTACATTTGTAAGCATAAGCTTCCAAATTTATCGGTGGTTATTTCAAGGATTCAATAGTTAGGGATGCTAATTTTCTAAAAGACACGATGATTTCTTAACAAAGTTTGACTGTGTTGTACTGTATAATACAATTTATTGGACTGCAAAGCACTTAAAATTTGAAAAAAAAATTGAAAGTGATTCTTTGGATCTTTGGCAGCGATTATATCAGAGATGCTTATGCCTTTTCTTATTTTTGTTGAGACAACTGTCATCTACATGATTTGGCAAATTTGGTCATGAAGCGATATACATTTGAACAATGCATTGCGTGATTTTTTTCGGTCAACATAACTGGTTGTCTGAGACAGTAATAAGTCGTTTGGAATCTGTGTCGGTGCAAATCGTTAAAACAACAACAAAGGAGTATTTCATGAAACTTGGTTTACTAAACTTAAAACCAACGAGAGCCCATATTATCTTTTAGTATCGACTTTGAAACCTCTATCACTTTTTGGGTTTGTTTGACTAAAATTCATTGCGGATTCGTTCGAAAACTGATACTAGTTGTAGGCAGGTTAAAAAGAAGTTATATTTAGATACAAAGTTAGGACCTGGTTTTAAAGTTAACATGATACTACTTAGTATGCACTTAATCTACTTAAAATACGGTGATTATAATTTTGTGCCATTGTTTTTACTGCTTATTTGAATCAACATAATAAATATTTATATTTATTTTCAATTATTATTCTTCAATTTATCCCATAAACTCTTCGCCCATCGTTTCCTCATTTATATCAATCATAACCTCGCCGATACAGGAAGAAGAAGATATCAATTTCTGTGGTTCCCGGAAGCAGAATTTATAAAGCTAAGTTAGCAAAGGGCTTACTTTTCTTTTTTGACTTTGGCCTGTTCCTACTCAAGAAAGGGTCAGATGTTAGAAAGAGTCTGCTAAGTACGTCTTTGTTGCATTTTTTTCGGGAAAAATTTCTTACAAATGTTGTGTGTAAAGACGGAAATGTTTGTTTCTTGATTCAGCCGCTTCCGCTGAGAGTTTACCTATCGGTAATATTGCATGTCAATTCAATTCAAACCTAATTTTATCATCGGCGGCGACTTTAATGCGAAACATACGTCTGGGGCTCAAGATACAGTTTGAAAAAAGGTAGAATGCTTTATGGGGCAGGTATGTTGTGATTTCCATTCGACGGCTAAACCGACTTACTGGCCAACTGATACTTCGAAAATACCTGACCTGATAGATTTTTTCGTTGTGAAAGGAATATCTACCAACCACATAAAAGTCAAAGACAGCTTTGAACTGTCGTCTGATCATTCCCCGGTTATTTTAACAATCAGCGAAAAATTTGTCTATAACCTAGAGCCAGCGAGATTAACTGGTCGAACAACTAACTGGGAAGGCTTTAGGAACGAAATTGAAGATAATGTTGAACTGAGCGTTCCATTTACGACACCCTATGAACTTGAGGTTGAAGTTGATCGCTTCGTTGAGATCGTACAGCTCGCCTCTTGGAATAATACGCTCAATCCAAGGAAAACGTCGGACAGATACGGTTTGCGATATCCTCCGGAAATAAAAGAATTGGTCAAGGAAAAAAGAAAAGTGCGTAAAAAATGGCAACAGAGTCGTGCTCCGCAACATAAAGCACACTTGAATCGTCTGTGCAATTTGTTGAAGAAGACTATTAAGGATTTTAAGAATCGTGCAATAGCCTCTTACCTTGAAAGTTTAACAGCGAAAAAAGATTCCAATTATTCACTTTGGAAAGCTGTAAAATGCACCAAAAGGCCCAAAGTCCCCGCGCCGCCAATCAAATTAAATCAAAATGAATGGGCGAGGGAAGATAAAGAAAAAGCGGACGTCTTTGCGGCGTACCTGGAAGAAACATTTAAACCGTAAGATGGTCAAGTGGTTTACGATAACCGCAATAGGCTGGATTTACCATCTGACGATTTGACGCTCACAAGCGCAACGCTAAGGGAACTCAACCTAAGAAACCTCCTGGTTATGATTTGATTACCGGAGAAATTCTCAAAGTTTGACCTAGAAAAGCATTGATTAAGCTTCTCCATATTGTAAATGCTTCACTTAGATTAAAACACGTGCCGAGCCAATGGAAAGTTGCGGAAGTCATAATGGTTTTAAAACCAGGAAAACCGCCAAATGAGGTAAAATCGTATAGACCAATTTCGCTTCTTCCAATTATATCGAAAATTTTCGAGAGGATATTATTAAGGCGTCTCCAACCAGTTATAGAAGAAAATAATCTTATCCCTGACCATCAGTTTGGGTTCAGAAGTAAGCATTCGACGATTGACCAGGTGCATAGAATTACTGACGTAATCGAGAAAGCATTTGAAGAAAAAAAGATTTGCTCAAGCGTATTTCTTGACGTCTCGCAAGCCTTTGATAAGGTGTGGCATGATGGCTTGAAATGCAAACTACGACAAGTTCTCCCTGTATGCTTATACGATATTCTAGAATCATATCTCGGGAATAGACTCTTTCGTGTTAGACATGGAGTCGAATACTCCGAGCTCAAGGAAATTTCGGCCGGCGTACCGCAAGGAAGCGTTCTTGGGCCGCTTCTCTATTTGCTATATACTCGTGATATACCGAACGAAGATGGCACTATCCTTGCTACGTTTGCTGATGACACCGCTATCCTAGCAGTAGGTAAAACAATCGACGAAACGACTGCAAAACTGCAAAACGCACTCAATAATGTAAATGATTGGACGAGGGACTGGCGGATCGCCCTCAACGAATCTAAATCTGTTCACGTGAATTTCACTTACAAGAAAACTAATGACTTGCCAATTTTCCTAAACTCGGCCCGAATACCCTTTGCAAATGAGGCCAAATACCTGGGAATGATAGTCAACGCAAGGCTGAAATGGAATTCGCACGTGAAAATGAAACGTAAAGAACTCGAAATCAAATATAGAGAAATGTACTGGTTACTCGGAAAACATTCCCAGCTCAGTACTGAGAACAAACTGCTTTTATACAAGCAAGTGCTAAAGCCGATGTGGACCTACGGTATACAACTTTGTGGTTGTACCAAGAAAACAAATGCAAATATTTTACAAGCTTTTCAAAATAAAGTGCTAAGAGAAATTGTCCAAGCACCGTGGTATAGTAGAAACGACGATATCCACAGGGATCTCGGAATTCCGACAATCAAAGCTGAAACTAGAAGCTTCGCGAGAAAGCACAGAAACCAACTAATCGGACATATCAACAATACAGTCCTACAAATTTTGGATGAGAACAATTTATTGCGCCGACTACAAAGGACGAAACCTTTCGACTTGGCGACATAATGATTAACCGCGTCTAGATTGCGGAATATGCAGGATCTTGCAGTGGAAAGAATCCTGCCAAACGTTTTTATTTCATGATTTTTTTTTTTTTTTTTTTTTTATAATTTGCGCGTGCCAAAGGGATTATTAATACCCTTATACTGGTTCTTAGGGCACGGGCGGTGGCGAAAAGGGGGGAAAGAGACAGAGGAGATGCCGGTTTGCGTTGGCTTTAAATGTTTGTAAGCTGTAATGATGAGGAAATACAGAGGCTGGTAGATCGTTCCACAAACGTGTTGTTCGGCTTATAAACGAATCCCTATATTTGACAGTACGTCCGAAGTTGGGCTTGAGGGTGAACTGATGTGCATTCGAAGCATGACGCGTATTGCGGGTGAAGTTTTGAAGGGGAGGAATGCAGCTGGCTATTTCGCTGGAGCATTTTTTGTAAAAGAAGCGATAAAAAAGGGAAAGACATGAGACATTTCTACGATGTTCAAGTGAGACTATTGAGTTCACAATGTCTCTATCACCTATTAGTTTTAACGCGCGGTTCTGTACCCTATCTAGAATGTGCAGAACGGTCTTGGGTGCACCAGACCAGATGTGGGCGTTATATTCCAGCTTTGGGCGGATGAATGCCTTATAGATGGAGGCCAGATCAGACGGGGTAAAATATTTCTTGCACCGCTTAAGGAATCCTAGACATTTTGCAGCATTTTTGGCGACTTCGAATATGTGATCGTTCCATCGAAGACAATTATTGATGCACATACCGAGAATGGCAAGTCTTTCGGATTCAGCGATAAGTTAATACTTAGTTGCGATATCTAACAAATTTATATCGAAGGGTGGTGTTTTTTTAGTCAGTAAGAATCTGACACTACTATGAGCACACGCTTGCTATTCTCATAGTGTCTATGTACGATTTTTCACCTACCCTCGGAAAAAAAATAAAAATAAAAATTAAGTTCAATTCAATTTGTTTATTTTCAATGTACAAGTAAGACCGAGTCTTTTATAGTACTAACAATGTTAAAATATACCATAATGATAGGGAGATAGAGATGAGAAGAGTTTAATAGAAAATAGAGATAGGCAGAAGAATAGATATCCATAGATGGAAATAGGAAGATAGTAAGAATTGAAAGGGGGAGAAGGAGTGATTTAAGACTATAAATACTATAGTATTTAATCGTATTAACGCTGTTCAGATACAAGCTTTAGTATTTTATTTTTAAATAATTTAGAACTATTTATTCGTTTAATATCAGCTAGCAGATCATTCCAAATGTTAGTGGTGCATACAAAGAACAGTCGTGATGAGTTCAGATATTGACAATTCGGAACAATAAGGTTTAAAGTTCTTTGAGATTTCGCAAACTGCAATTTGTCAAATAGATATGCAGGCTTTTCCGTAAAAATTAGGTTATACAAAAAAAATTATTTTCTAGCTTTTAAAAACTGTGTTAATGAGCAGCCTAAGGTAAGTAAGTTATATTGTGTAATCTGATCATATCTACGAAGACCACATACATATCGAACCGAATTATTAAATGCAACTTGGATTTTATTTTGCGACACCGAATCCAGCTTACAATACAGAGTTTCAGCATAACATATGAGTGGAATTGTAAGCGTTTCAAATAGTTTCTTGAGGAGTAAATGTCGCCGACAGCCATAATTTGCGAAGACCACCAGAGATTCCGCCAACAATGTAGTTTATGTGGTTACTGCAGGATAAGTTACGATTTAACTTAAAGCCAAGAGTGGTGATATTACGAGTATTTACAAATGATAGTCTGTTGTTTGAAAAGAAAATCGGAGGTATTATTTCCGTATTAAAGCTATTACTAGCGATTAATATTAGTTGAGTTTTGGCTGCATTTAATGTAAGTACATTAGCAATGGACCAGTCATATATAGCGGAAAGATCCTCGTTGATTCTGCACACTAGATCCTCTATAAGACCAAGTGGCCGCGACAAACAAAACTGTACGCCATCAGCATACAGATGAAAAGAAAAATTCGTGCATATTTTTGGCAGATCATTAACATACATGCAAAAAAGTATTGGGCCCAAAAGAAATCCTTGCGGCATTCAAAATGGGACATCTTTGAGACCTGATTGATTACTTCCAACATCCACTCTCTGCAATCTATTACTCAGGCAATCTTTTATTAGATTAACAGCTCTCGGGCTAAAGCCGAAATAATATCGCAGTTTGAAACATAGAATGTGATGGTCAACTTTATCAAAGGCCTTTGAGAAGTCTAGCAAACAAAGTATAGTCAAATCCCCCCTGTTAAAATTGAGCCTTATATCGTCCAAAATTTTTGCCATAGTCGTAGAACAGCTGTAGGTTTCTTCGATCAAGATGACCAACAACTTGTTCTGCCATGACTTCCTCAAAGACATTTGATAAACACGGTAAAATACTAATCGGTAAACATTAAAAAGACATGTTCAATCACTGTGTCGGACCACTTCGCGTGAGGTTCCAAGTTCCAAGTTTTTTCACGGTCCCACCTCTCGCAAACGTTTGACAAACATCCGAGAGTATTGTTGTCACGAGAAAGCTTTTCAAAACAAATTGCCCTTCGGATACTTTAGGTCGCTTCCATTCATGTGAAAAATATAACACACACAACACGAGTGGTTGCGAGAAGCTAGGCCCTGGCACTTAAAGAGCTGTTGCGCCAAATATTTATTTCATTTAAATGACAGTGGCATCATGACACAACTTTTTGTGCACTGTTGTTGTCATCGGGTACCATCCATATAGGCCAACATATAATTTTGATGATTTTTCGGTGTATTCAGAAAAATGTGTCAATATTAATTTTGTGTCCACTTGTCAATATTTCTAGAATAATACCAAATCTTTTAATTAAATTAATGTCTACTCCAGTCATTGACATACTACGAGTATATATGGACTGCTAGTGAAATGTCTGTTCCATACAATCTCCGCTCAAAAAATGACGCCAACATAATAGCCCTCTTGGTTCGAAGCGGAAAAATATGGAAACAAAGTACAAACCATCTTGAATTTCTCCATAGAAAGGTAGAGACACCTCTTGGGTTTATACGGATTTGCTATGTAAAACGGTTGAAATTCAAATAGTTGAGGCATTGTTTGCAGCAGATGTCACCTCGAAAATGTGCTAGTTAAAATAATTACCGATAGATAGAACCAACAAAATTAAAAAAAAAAATCGTTACGCGACTATATGCATTTGACAGCCCCATAAATTGCACAATATTCGTATATTTATTACAAATCAATTTTTTATGTAATATGTCAATGAAAATACTATCTTTGCACATCCAACAAAATTTCAAACAAGTGTGAGTTTCCATTTTTTCCGCTTCAAACCAAGAGAGCTATCGCTAATAATTAAAATTATTTTGAATCCTTTTTTTTGTGTCAGCTACAACTTTTTTTTTATCTTCTTTTCCCATAACTTGTTACTTTTTTAATGAAACTTTGTACAATAGCTTTTAATGATAAAAACGAATTCTTGCATGTAAAATTGATGGGTCGAAATTAAGAGATTCTGGACTTGTTATAGTTGCTTTTTTAAGTTATTAACATTTTAAGAGGTTTCTTCATAAATGTAATATCGCATTGAAAACATAGTACCTGTTACTGCATTGCAAACTTTACGGTCTATCATAGTCATTGCTAATATTATGTTTAACACGAATCAGTGCCTCATTTTCTGTCCAGATCTCAATTTCTTTAATGCTGCGTTCTTCCTGACAAAATCAATTTTTTCATTTGTGACATCTTTTGATTCACGAATGAAACAAATGCGGATGGGTCCACAGCAACGCAGGACAGGATTTTGCCAAACGATCTTTTTCTCGTCAAAAATATTAGCAATCAATCGCAATGGAACCATTGAGCTTAAAAACTATTACATATCTACATTCTGGAATTTTTGGTTATAGTATGATTGTTGCTGAGAACCGTCACATCCCCATCCCCAGGATATAGTTGTTTGAGGTGTATCAAGTGCTTCAATGACTTCCATCAAATACTTGCCCAACCTCGTAGCCATATGATTGAGAAGGTCTTGAAGACGAATTTCAGCTAAAGTCTCTGTCACTTTGATAGAGTTTTGAGATTTTGTCTGATGGATAGCATTCGAATTATTTAATATTGTACGAATTATTTAATATTGTGTATAACAACAGTGCGCAACCAACTGTGATAAGTGGCGCTCCGCGCGCGATTAATTTAATAAACTCCACTCCACGGAGGAGTTTAGCTTCTAATGGTTTCGTCGTTCCGCTAAGGGTATGTCAATAATTGTCAGGCAGGCGCCTGGACCTTGGAAGTCTATTAGAGAAATGTTATAATATAACCTATAAATATGCAATAATTTTTTTCCATACATCGGTTGCTATCGTTCAAACGATGATCGTCTGAAAATTTACGTGATTAGAGCCAAGCTTTGGTACATCACTTTTCCCTGCCGCTCGTAAGCTCATTTGGGCTGCAAATGTCAGTTCCTCATGGGATGCCGACTGCATTAAGTCCTTAGTTTTGCATCTTTTGCTCCAACCGCTCACTCTAGCAAAATTTTATTGGTTTCCAGCTAGGTAGAGTTAGTTTTTCTTAAAATAAAATTTGAATATTTCGGCTATCTTTTTTTCTAAATCAATTTGCAAAAATCATTTTATCACAAGCGAGAGCTCCGTACCACTTTGATTTAAAGTTATGTGGAAAAAATGGCGGGCCTGAGCGGACAATTTTTTTTGCGAATTAACTCCTCAATAGCTAGTGATTATGGAAAAATCAAAAGTTAAGCTGAACCACGTTGAACTCATTAATAAAAACAATTTTAGATGATGTAAAAAATGTCAACAATTTTTCCAAATGTCCTTTACTATGAGTCTCTGCTATCAGTCTTTGTAACGGCATCGTCTTTTACTGCAAAAGTTCATTTTAATTTTTGACTTTTGGTCAGGTTTTCCATCAAAATACTCTTACGTTCAGGTCATTCGACCAAAAATATTGCTGTTGTGGAAGAAAGTGTAGCCCAGGCTCTGACAACTTCAATTCGCCGCTGTGCACAGCAAGGGAGCCTTTCCTATAGCACCACTTAGTGAATTTTAACAAAAGATCTATTATTACACGGCTTCAATTGACATAGGAACTCAAGCCTACAGACCTTTTGCTTGAACAAGTGTTTTAAAAAAAGAAAAAAATCATCATCAAAGGATACATTTACAAACAAAACAAACATTTGCGGTACTGAAAATCCACAAGTCATTAAAAAAAAAATTATGCACCCACAACGAGTCACTGTTTGGAGCGGTTTTTCGGCTGATAAGAGTCATAGAACCGTACTTCTGCGAAAACGATACCGGTCATGCACCAAACAACGAGGTTAATGACCGCCGATATCCAGCGATTTAACACCATCAAATCAATCGAAATCATTACGCGTTATTAACACGGTACAGCCCAAACTATGCAAAAAGTGATGGAACATTTTAATACGCGCATCCTGTGTTGCCAGAGGATTCGTGGTGGGTATTTATCGGATATCGAATTTTGTATATAAATACCATAAACTAAAGAACATATTGAAATAACTGAACTCTTATTGAATCACCCTTTGGTTTTTCGAAAATTATTTGAATTCGTCTGAAGAAATTTTATGCACTCTAAAATATCAGAATTCAGGTGTCTACTGGCACCGGTGTACCCGGCCCCTCGTCCTAGGGGAATAATTAAGGAACTGGCCCTCCAGGTTGGGGGTTGTGCCGTCGGGGTAACTTCCCTACCACGTAAAAAACTCATGGTTCCGAAACAACCAAAAGCCTCGGATAAGGATGACTCAACTAATGACGACCCCAGCAAAAGAAATAAGGACAACGACCTTCGGATCTGTACGTGGAATGTTCTGTCCCTTTACAGACCACGTGCAGCCGAACAACTAGCAGAGGCCTTAGACTGCTGTAAAGCAGATATTACCGCCATCCAGGAAGTGCGATGGGATGGGCCGGGCAAAAAGAGGATGAAAAACTGTGACATCTACTAAGGTGATTGCTACAGAGGCAACAGGCAACGCTTATTCGGATGCGGATTTGTCATACGCGGCAGACTTAGGCAAGAAGTCTTAAGCTTCCGACACATAAGCGAGCGTATTATGACTATCCGGATCAAGGCTAAATTCGCTAACATAAGCCTAATATGTGTTCATGCCCCCACAGAAGAAAATGACCCTGCCACCAAAGAGTGTTTCTACGAGCTCCTCGACAAAACATACGAGCAATGTCCTAAATACGACGTTAAAATCGTATTGGGCGATTTTAACGCCAAAATAGGAAAGGAGGACGTCTTTGGTAGGGCAGTCGGTAAGCATAGCCTACACGACACCACGTCTGATAACGGACTAAGGCTATTTGAGACTAAGGCTGGGGAGCCAAATGTCACCATAGCAAGCACATGGTTTCCTCATCTCGATATTCATAAGCAGACATGGCGGTCCAATGATCATGTAACGATCAACCAAATTGATCATATTGCGATCGACGCAAGGCATGCCTCCAGTATTCTGGATGTGCGGACCTTCCGAGCGGCCAACATAGACTCGGATCATTACCTTGTTGTAGCCAAGGTACGAATGCGGATATCCCAATCTGAGCAACAAAAAAGAATTACTGTGAGAAAATTTAACGTCGAAAAGCTACAATCGCAACAGACCGCCAGACTCTTCGCTGAATGCGTATCCCGAAATCTCTCAATCTCCCCTTTGCCGCCAGCATCAAGTACCGAAGACCAGTGGCAACGCTGCCAACATGCCATCAGAAACGCTGCGACTGATGTGCTGAGTCTCGCTCGCCCACCACCGCGAAACCCCTGGTTTGACGAAGAATGCCGGCGAGTGCATGCAGCAAAACAGAGGCATACAAAGCGGCGCTGCAGCGGAAGACGAGAGCTGCTCGTGAGCTCTACGAGCAAAAGAGACGGGAAGAACATCGGCTTCTCCAAAAGAAGAAGAAAGAGCATGAGAAGCGCGCGTTTGAGAATATCGAGAGTCTATACTCCAGGAACAATGTACGGAAGTTTTACCAAAAGGTAAAAAGAACGTGTCAGAGAAGTGATACCCGTACAGAAACCTGTAGAGATGAAAATGGAAACCTCGTAGTAGAATCACAGTCGGTGCTGAGAATGTGGAAAAACGACTTCTGCAGACTGTATAACGGCGACGAAGACCAACATCCCGCTGTCAGGCAGAATGAACCATTCAACATAGACGATGATAGTCAAAATTTCCGTCCACCTGACCAAAACGAAGTGAGGATAGCAATATCCAAGCTAAAATCCAACAAGGCTGCTGGACCTGACGGCTTACCGGCCGAACTTTTCAAGGCAGCTGATGATGAATTGGTAGAGTGCATACACCAACTCATTTCTAATATTTGGTCAGACGAGTGTATGCCTGATGAATGGAATCTCAGCATCGTTTGCCCGATCCACAAGAAAGGAGACCCCCTCAACTGCGCCAATTATAGAGGCATCAGTCTCCTCAACATCGCGTACAAGATCTTTTCTGCGATATTGTGTGAACGGCTGAAACCTTTTATGCACAGCCTGATTGGACCCTATCAGTGCGGTTTCAGGCCAGGAAAGTCCACCATCGATCAAATCTTCACACTTCGGCAGATCCTGGAGAAAACCCAAGAATTCCAAATCGATACTCACCACCTCTTTATCGATTTCAAGGCCGCCTATGACAGCATCTATAGAGAAGAGCTTTATAGAGCCATGTCTAGTTTTGACATCCCTGCCAAACTTGTCCGCCTGTGCAGGCTGACGATGGAGAACGCTCGCTGCTCCATCAAGGTCGGTAATGACCTCACCGAGACCTTTGATGTCAAAAAAGGCTTTAGACAAGGTGACGCGCTGTCATGTGACTTCTTCAATATTGTACTTGAACGGAAAGCCAACACCGGAGGCACAATCTATTACAAGTCTGTACAACTGCTTGCATACGCCGACGATATAGACATTATCGGAAGAACTCAGCGGGCTGTCACCGATGCGTTTGCAAGCATTGAGGCGGAAGCGGCCAAAATGGGTTTAGCGATAAACGAGGGCAAAACCAAGTATATGCTGTCAACAAGAAGGGAAAGCCAACACCGACGAATTGGACAAAACGCCACAGTGGGCAGCTATAACTTCGAGGTAGTAAGGGACTTTGTCTACCTTGGCTCTGCTATAAACTCTTAGAACAACATCAGCGCAGAAATCAATCGAAGAATAAATCTTGCCAATCGCTGTTTTTTGGGCTTATAAGGCAATTCAACAGTAAAGTCCTATCTCGAACAACTAAGGAGACTCTATATAAGACCTTGATCATCCCAGTCCTGCTTTACGTCGCTGAAACATGGACTTTATTAAAAGAGGATGAAGATATCCTTGGTCGCTTCGAGAGAAAAATTCTTCGTAAGATTTTCGGTCCCGTTTGCGTTGACGGGTTTTGGAGGAGAAGATTCAATCACGAACTATACGAGCTGTACAGCGACATCGACCTAGTCAAAAAACTGCGTATTGGACCTCTGAGATGGCTAGGACATGTAGAGCGAATGGACACCAACGCTCCGGCCCGCAGAGTCTTCGAATCTAACCCCGAGGGACGACGCAGTAGAGGGAATCATCGCCGTAGGTGGCGCGCACAAGTTCAAGGGGACCTCGACCAACTTGGAGTGCGCAACTGGAGGCAATTAGCTAAAGACCGAGCTAAATGGAGAGGCTTGTTGGTTGAGGCCCAGGTTCACCCCGAACTGTAGCGCCACCTAAGTAAGTAAGTAATTTGATTTTGATAGATATCAGACGGTATTCTATACATCCGACTAAAGACAATGCTTCAGTAGAAATATAGAATAAAGATATCAAATCTCTGAACGTTATTGCAAATTGGGCTATAACCTATGTAAAAATCGTATAACGAATAAATTATCTATCTATCAATCTAATTTCTTTAATGTCCATTAATTGGTTTTTGATTTAGATACGGATTCACTACTACACCGACGGATCAAAAGCTAACGACTTAATCTCAGTCTCTCCGTCCATCTTCTAAATCATTTTAGCGTGTTCCAGGCGGAAATAATGGCGATTAAAAAGTCTCATTTTGGTTTAAGAAAAACGTAGTATCCGTTAAAGATATTCGCATCTTTTCGGACAGAGAAGCAACAGAAAAGTCCTTGGAATCTTTTTTACTTATGTAATTTTAAAAGTACCTATATATCTCTAGATTTCCGATCGACTTTCTTAGAGATGACGGAGCAGTTTTATATTCACCATATTCACCTTTGTTGGGTGCCGGGGCACTGGAACATTCCAGGCAACTGATGAGCTCGCCAGACATGGAACAATAATGCCCATTTTACCAGGAGAAGGTACATAAGGCATACAATGCTACATGTAAATTTAAACTAAAGCTGAATCTGATAAAAGTCGATATTAGAAGTCTCATCCGCTTCATCTTAAGCTCCACTTGGATCAACGAGTAGATATGGAGAAATTTTTTATGATCCATGTGGTATCAAAACGGACCTATTATTGGTGTGTGTTGGTTTTAGCTGGCAGCCACTCCAACCTAACCTAACCTATGTACGGATACGGACATTTTTAAAATTTCAAAACTCACTGCATATGATTTCTATTATTTTCGGAATGGAAAGGTTAAGTTTAAATTGTAATTGTTGTATAAAATTCGTACGCCTTTTTAAAATAAACACATATTGTACATACGAGTAGATATTGTTTTTTTTATAGAGGAAGCAAAATCAGCAATCAGTTAAAAATTTACAAAAAATTGCAAATTGGAAAATAATATCTTTTATTTATTTATTTATTATTTATAAACATCAACAATAAATTAAAATCTATCATCAATAAATGTTTTAAGAACACTAGCATCAGAACACCTTTGGTTCTTAATTAAAGGATAAGGCATATAAAACTTTGATTTTATTAATAATTGATAGGTATTATATATTTTTGTAGTTAAGTTTTAATTTTGTGTATAGATAGTAGCTTATTTCTTATAAGTTCAGTATGTTTGTGGTTTGGGTCTTGGAGGAGCTTCAGTATATTATGATGATTTATGTTGCAATTTTCAAGCAGATTTGTGGCTGAGAGGTAGCATAATCCCGAAAAGGTGTGATATCGTATTGACACTGTTGCTTTTTGGGCATATCGGGGGTGCCTCTTCTTCGAAGTGTGTTGGTGTGTCAGTTGGGCTTGTCCCAGGCACAGTTAAATTAAATTGGTTATGTTGAGCTTGGACGTGTTGTGGGGGTATACTGGGCGGAATTTGTTTGAGTTGATTGTTTGGTAATGGTGTTTATAATGGATCCACTTCTGTGTTCCACGATCTCATGGTGTCCAGATAGTTGGAGAGTTTGTTTTGTTATTTTGTCTTTGCTTCTGAATCACAGTATTTTTTCCCCGATCCCCAGATGTCATAGGCATATCAATCATTGAACAGAACCAAATATTTTTCCAGCCATATGACCAACTGTCAGTATTCTGCCTTTGCAATATTGTTGACATAAGCTTTGATTGATCGAACTGACTTTTTATATAATTCAAATAATTACTTGCTGACATCGACATCCGGATTTGAACCATGAACCAATAGCGTAGCAATCGATCGCCACGTTCCAGAAGGCTTGTGCACAATCATGCATGTGGCTTTGGCGTGTATAACTAATAGGTGGTGTCACCACATATATAACGGACTTATTTTTTCTTTTTGAAACATGAGTTGAGGAAGGTAATTACAATAAGATTTTTAATTATTTAGTAATTATAGACTAGAATGTATCATGGTAGTTAAAATTAATCGAAAGGGTAGAGCAACAGGTGGCTGCTTGTATGGATATAAGAAAACATTCAACGTACGGTTTTTCTTTTATGGTAATTGAGGAAATTTTTAACTGTTTTTTTTAAATGGAAAGCAAGGGAAGGATCGATTTTATTGTACCTACATACCTGCTGTACGCAATGGTTTACAGATTTTGAAAAATTCCATGATGCACTAAACTGTTTTGGAAAAGATAATTCAGTAATAATATGCGGTTTGAATTCAAGAATTGGGCTGCACCAGTCTTGTACGGAACTATTGTCTTCTATGACGAAAACGTTGCGAACTGAGCGTAACTCGAAAGATATTCTCTTTTGATTCAAAGGGTAAAAAGTTAATAAAATGTTGTAAGTCATTTGATTTTGATAGTTTGAATGCATACAATTTTTTCAAAATTTTCTTCGATTTTCTATAATAGTAAAAGTATTTTTCTATACCAGTCAGTCTCATTGAAAACTGGTTAATGGATTTACTTGAACAAACTTTGCTCTAACCCAACCAAATCTAACGCTCAAGTAATATTTTATACCTGCAGATGTAAATTTCCTACCAATTCGACCCTTGAAGAGTCTCTGCCTGAGACACGGCTCCCTTCCATGCTCTGCGGTCTCGAGCATGCTGCTTCCAATTGTGAAGACGAAATTTTCTGGCATCCACGATAGCTTGGTCTTGATACCGGAGGTCAGCGTTGCCGTTGGGACACTTAAGCGTCCATTTGAACACCTTTTCGCGATCGGAACTCCTGGAGACTTTTTTTTTTAAAACTAGCTAAAATGGCCACTTTTGGAAAGTTGTGGACACTTTTGGACGCTTTTGACTCAAAATCTCCAAATTACTTTTTTAGTTTCGAGTAGTTAAAATATTTTCAATCGGTATTTCAATCGATAACTCTCTACAACCACTTAAATATACACAATGGTCGGAATTTTCCAATCTCTTATTGGATCCAGAAAAAGTAGTAGAAGACAAAGCTTAAGAAACAAATTTTGAAATTCGAGATGTGCAAGAATTTTGGAACGAAATTGGGAAAATAAAAAATTATTTAAATGAAAATCTTTTTGAAAATTTGTTTAATTTTGCTATTAAAATGTTTTCTCTGCAGCATAGCAGTGCATCTGCGAAAAGAATTTATTCTAAGCTATGTTTAATAAAAATTAAAACTACAGATAGACTTAATGAACAAACACGCAATTCCATTGAATGTAATAGAACACAAAACTAAACTTGCAGCATACTTACTTACTTAGGTGGCGCTAAAGTTCGGGGTGAACCTGGGCCTCAACCAACAAGCCTCTCCATTTAGCTCAAATACAAATATTTGGCGCAACAGCTCTTTAAAGTGCCAGGGCCTAGCTTCTCGCAACCACTCATGTTGTGTGCGTTATATTTTTCACACGAATGGAAAGGACCTACAGTTTAATGCCGAATCCGAACGGCGATTTGAGAAGCTTTATCGTGACAACATGACAACAATACTCTCGGATGTTTGTCAGACGCTCGCGAGAGGTGGGACCGTGAAAAAAACTTTTTGGTATTTTCTGGGATTCGAACTTGGAACCTCATGCGTAGTGATCCGACACACTAACCACTTACGCCACGGCGCCCACATGCTCGGTCTTTAGCTAATTGCCTCCAGTTGCGCACTCCAAGTTGGTCGAGGTCCCCTTGAACTTGTGCGCGCCACCTTCGGCGATGATTCCCTCTACTGCGTCGTCCTTCCGGATTAGATTCGAAGACTCTGCGGGCCGGAGCGTTGGTGTCCGTTCGCTCTACATGTCCTAGCCATCTCAGAGGTCCAATACGCAGTTTTTTGACTAGGTCGATGTCGCTGTACAGCTCGTATAGTTCGTGATTGAATCTTCTCCCCCAAAACCCGCCAACGCAAACGGGACCGAAAATCTTACGAAGAATTTTTCTCTCGAAGCGACCAAGGGTATCTTCATCCTCTTTTAATAAAGTCGATGTTTCAGCGCCATAAAGCAGGACTGGGATGATCAGGGTCTTATACAGAGTTTCCTTAGTAGTTCGAGATAGGGCTTTACTGTTGAATTGCCTTATAAGTCCAAAAAAACAGCGATTGGCAAGATTTATTCTTCGATTGATTTCTGCGCTGATGTTGTTCTAAGAGTTTATAGCAGAGCCAAGGTAGACAAAGTCCCTTACTACCTCGAAGTTATAGCTGCCCACGGTAACGTTTTGTCCAATTCGTCGGTGTGGGCTTTCCCTTCTTGTTGACAGCATATACTTGGTTTTGCCCTCGTTTATCGCTATACCCATTTTGGTCGCTTCCGCCTCAATGCTTGCAAACGCACCGGTGACAGCCCGCTAAGTTCTTCCGATAATGTCTATATCGTCGACGTATGCAAGCAGTTGTACAGACTTGTAATAGATTGTGCCTCCGGTGTTGGCTTGTGAGTTCCGCACAATCCGTTAAAGAAGTCACATGACACCGCGTCACCTTGTCTAAAACCGTTTTTGACATCAAAGGTATCGGTGAGGTCATTACCGACCTTGATGGAGCAGCGAGCGTTCTCCATCGTCAACTTGCAAAGACGGACAAGTTTGGCAGGGATGTCAAAACTAGACATGGCTCTATAAAGCTCTTCTCTATAGATGCTGTCATAGGCGGCCTTAAAATCGATAAAGAGGTGGTGAGTATCGATTTGGAATTCTTGGGTTTTCTCCAGGATCTGCCGAAGTGTGAAGATTTGATCGATGGTCAACTTTTCTGGCCTGAAACCGCACTGATAGGGTCCAATCAGGCTGTTGATAAAAGGTTTCAGGCTTTCACACAATATCGCAGAAAAGATCTTGTATGCGATGTTGAGGAGACTGATGCCTCTATAATTGGCGCAGTTGAGGGGGTCTCCTTTCTTGTGGATCGGGCAAACGATGCTGAGATTCCATTCATCAGGCATACACTCGTCTGACCAAAGCTTAGAGATGAGTTGGTGTATGTACTCTACCAATTCATCCCCAGCTGCCTTGAAAAGTTCGGCCGGTAAGCCGTCAGGTCCAGCAGCCTTGTTGGATTTTAGCTTGGATATTGCTATCCTCACTTCGGTTTGGTCAGGTGGTCGTCTATGTTGAATGATTCATTCTGCCTGACAGCGGGATGTTGGTCTTCGTCGCCGTTATACAGTCTGCAGAAGCAGTTTTTCCATATTCTCAGCACCGACTGTGATTCTACTACGAGGTTTCCATTTTCATCTCTACAGGACTCTGTACGGGTATTGCTCCTCTGGCACGTTCTTTCTACCTTTTGGTAAAACTTCCGTACATTGTTCCTGGAGTATAGACTCACGATATTCTCAAACGCGCGCTTCTCATGCTCTTTCTTCTTCTTTTGGAGAAGCCGATGTTCTTCCCGTCTCTTTTGCTCGTAGAGCTCACGAGCAGCTCTCGTTTTCCGCTGCAGCGCCGCTTTGTATGCCTCTGTTTTGCTGCATGCACTCGCCGGCATTCTTCGTCAAACCAGGGGTTTCGCGGTGGTGGGCGAGCGAGACCCAGCACATCAGTCGCAGCGTTTCTGATGGCATGTTGGCAACGTTGCCACTGGTCTTCGGTACTTGATGCTGGCGGCAAAGGGGTGATTGAGAGATTTCGGGATACGCGTTCAGCGAAGAGTCTGGCGGTCTCTTGCGATTGTAACTTTTAAACGCCATTAAGATGGTAGTTGACATCGCAGCCGAAGCGATACAAGGAGAAAGATGGCGTTTTGAAACTAAGGAATACTACGTGGTAGTGACGTTGTACATAAAAATGCGTTCAACTCGGCAGACTGGTCTTTCATAAGAAGAACATTAGTCAGAATGGGCACGTCATACTACTATGTAAAGCTAAGATATGAAATCGACGAGGGCCTAAAATACCACAACGTGTCTGCGGGAGTTCCACAAGGTTCCGTACTCGGCCCCCATCTGTGGAACATCATGTACGATGGGCAGCGTCAGCAGCTGTGTAGCAAGCTCGTTGGGTTAATACAACAAAAGGCCGATGGACATACAAGCTGATACCGACAATCCAAGACTGGATAAGCCGAAAGCATGGAGACTGCAACTACCATCTTGCGCAGTTCCTGTGTGGTCACGGCGGTTACCGCAAGTATCTCCACCGATTTGGACACGGCAGCTCACCATTCTGCCCGGAATGTCCAGATGAAGATGGAGATACGGAGCACACACTATTTTATTCCACACATTTCACGGCATGGAGAATTACTCTGCCCAGTCCGTCGTTAAGTAAGTAAGTAAATATGTTTTTCGTAACACCTCTTCAAAAAGAGCTGCGGAGAATAGAAAAGCTAAGAAGAGCAACAGAAGCAGCGGAAACAGCTGACACAAAAAGCATAGCATGTACTGCTAACCAACCCCCCGAAGTAATACTTAAGGGTAGTCCTGCGGTGAGAGTAGTAGAAGTGTGCAGGGTTTGCGAATCGTGCATGCTGGTACCCCGGGCTACTAGTATCTTCGAGGGGTACCTGGCTGATACCTTGCTGGCTCTGACCTTTCACTTTTCGATGGCCCAGATGACTACTTTGTGGGAAGTTTCTTTTATCATGTTAGATGTAAAATTGACGACCTTTACCAATTGCCTTTTATCACTTAAATAATTGGAAAACCAACTTAGCATTGGAAATAGAAAACCTAATGATTTAAGCTTAGCTAAAAGTAAAGTGTGATGTACTCTATCAAAAGCTTTTGTTTAATCTAGAGTATGTACATCAACTTATAAGATGAAAAAAAAATGCCAACAACACGCTGTGTTCCAAAACGGTCCTCCACCTGCGAACTAACCTTGCTCGACGCTGCTTGATTTCGGTGCTCGGACAAGTGTGGTTGATCGTGGTTCATGCTTGGTTTTCGTGTCGAATTTATTTCGATTCACTAGTCGCACTTAAGAAGTTTCACTTCAATAAAATTGTCCCTAAATATTTTCGCCTCTATTTCGACTTCTTTTTTTCCAGACCAAATATAATGTCTGTATGTACTTGTTTTTTTTCTACCACCACCGTGGTAGCTTAAGCAATTAACATTGCCCCGTAAAATTCAAATTTATTTTCTTCTATGAGGAAAACTAATGCCGCCTTTTGAAAAATCGGAGCGTTGCAATTAATCTCATTTAATTTGCGTTAACAGAACGTAACAAGGGTGCATAATGATAAATTAGGTCCGGTCACTCCTTACGTTAATCGTCCAAATTATTCAAACAAATGAGTATCTCTATTTAAGTAGACAAGCGTTTTGTATTGTTAGAGAAAAATAGGGATACAAAAAAAATTAAATCTTTATCATAATTTGGCGTGTAATTTGAGCTTTTTAATTAAGTTAATTAATTATTGTTAAGAGATATTGAAGAAAGTGACTTCATCGTGTAGTTATTGTTGTTATTATTTTTTTTTTATCTGAACAGAATAATGACAATATTTAAATAGAATAATGAAGTGCTAGTTGTGGTGTAAGCTGTTCAATACGTGTCCATGGGCTCATTGCCTTAAAACAGGGCTTTATAAAAAAAAAAAATAGTGTCTTTAAGAAATATACACATGTACGTCTCAGATTGCGAAAGGAACCCAAAAGTTATTTCAATTTTCGGCCTTTGTCAGTCAATGACGGATTGACGGATACCACAGTGCAATTATTTGTTTACATCTATGTACGTAGCTACAATCGATTTGAAATTCGGGAGTCTATTGAAGTGAGCTGTATGGAAAATAATGTAATGTAATGTAATAATGTTCGCCGTCTATACGGAGCAAAGATATATATTGTATTTTGTAATAAGGCTTCCCTGAGAAGGAGTTTAATTTTTAATCACCCGAACATAAAAAGATGTAAAGAGTCCATGAATCGGGGAAATTTGTGCAAGTAAATTATTTATCAGGAACCATATATGTACGTTCAGTGGAACCAAGGGATATGCAAATATAATGCATACAAGTTTAATAAGGCTGTGACGGCTTGACCTTGAACATACATTTGTATGTACAAGCTATCCTGTCAATCTGATAAATGACAAATAATTTGGCGACATTACAACAATTTGAACTTGGCTCTAGCTTGGAGACTAGGAACCTGAGATGACCAAAAGAAATCACCAGCGTTGTTTACATGCATTATGATTGCTTCACGGAAATTGAAAATTAACTAGGGGAAGCATGAGTACATGCTTATACTTTAGGTCTATTTATACGCCTCAGGGTCGACCCCGGTTTTTTTTGTTGATAACTTCTAGATGTGTCAAAAAAAACCGGGCTTTCCAATCTAAAAAAATGCATGTCATTTAGACATTTTGCCAATACGAATTTATTTTGACGTGAATACATCTATAAATTAACAGAAAATCAGATGATAACGAAATCATGCAATATGTATTCGTGTTCCTACTCAAAAACTATTATTTATATCGAAAATTAAGTTGATGTTAAATATATAAAAAAAAAAAAAATAAAGTGTCAGCTTATACTCGTAGGAAAACCATGTCGAAGTACCAAAATCGTATACCTACGATTGGAAAAAGCATTTCAATAGCAATTCAGTAATGCTTGTTGAAAACGATCGAATGCCTCTGCGGCGGCGGCCACGTACATATGTCAATGACGGCGCCAGTACATCTGGCGGCGGCGGCAATACAAATAGATAATGGAATCGATTAAGCGTCAACGTCACAATTTTGTGCGACCACCGACCATGCATCCAAAAACAACATCAAGTTCATACCCGACTACGAGCCAGATCTCGCTACGCCTATCATTATCTTGCAACGCCACTCGTTACTGGGCTTCATGCTCAGTGAGTTCAATCTATCCTATATTGAAAACCCAACGACTATTCTAGGCAATCCTTGTATGGCTTTAACGTTTGCCAGAAATCTCGATGTAACATGCATGTCATTTGTAGCCTACTTTTCATATCACAGACCTCTCACTAATAAACTTATAATAGAACTAGCAGATCCCCCCAACTTTGTCTGCGTGAAGTATATGTAGCTATAAATTTGCGCCCAATAGTTAGGCAAGAAAATAAAAGCATGTGTTCATTTATTTTATATTGCCCCCAAAATTACACAAAAAGATGTTTAGTTTTCCGTAAAGAAGTACTTCTCAAACTTTTCGAACGCGTAGTTTAATAATGCTCGGTTTTTTTAATCTGTGTGGTTATTTGTTTTAATATCTTAAACCATTTGAGGAATATCGTGATAATTCTAATTGAGGATGAGGACCAATCCTCTAAGGTATAGAATGACAAAGTTTTATTAAAATCTGTCGGTTGGTTTTTGCGTGATACCTATCGGAACACGACCCTAGTTATCATTTTATTATATGTATAAATAAATAGATACCTTTCCGCCCCAGATTCTATTCATTCCAACAGTTTGATACAAAGTAACATTTTTAATTTAAATTTCTGTCGATTTGATACTTTTTAGCTTTTACAGTCCAGTGCAAAACATTTTCCAAAAGTATGTATTGGTATTGAGTCGTAAATGAGCTTGCTCAGTAGCCACTAATACCATCGGATTTAACAGCTCCTTATCATTCAATGAGCTTCCTGAAGAACTTTGTTTACTAAACCAGGTCTGGATCATTAAAAATGCGTTGGGGTAGGCTCATCCGTATATTTAATTGCAATAATATATCATCCTTAGACCTGATTCACAATACAAAGAGAGAGCAAGACGAGAGCGAGTCTAGCGCGAGTTGTAAAATTAGTTTCTAACAGAAAAAATGTATGTAGCAAGTCACAATGGCGCGAGACTCGTCGACTCGTTGCGTTCTAATTTTTAAAAATCAAAACAATATATAAGTGTGTGCACTTTGAAAGAATTCGGTTCGTTTTGGGGGTTGCTTTTTACATTTTACACTTTAATACAACTAAAATAAATTACGAGTGCTGAAAGTAAAGCTTAACGCTAGAAATTTAGATTTCATTTTGAGTAGGTGGTTATTATTTTGGATTGTTTACATGTTAAAGATACAAGTTTTGATACATGTCTTACCGAATTTGCCGACGGCTTTTGCTAAATAAATTCCAAGTTGTATGTACAAGAAGACTAGCAAAAGTTCGCTAAATTGGTTAAAAAAAAAGCTTTTTAACTGAATATCTTTAATTTTTATTTTTTATTCAACATAATAGTTGGCGAACACCGCAGGCGAATGAGTAGACATGCAGTGCAGTGAGAGGGTTATGATCCCTTGTTTTCGGATCGTAACCTCGACGAAATAGGAAGAAGAAGAAGAAGATTGCCATTAATTTCTGATCATTTTTTAAATGACAGCGCCACCTTTCAAAACACACCTCAAAATCGTGCTTTGCGCCAAGTTCGTCTGGTTTCCCATGGATTGTTGTTCGGTTTCCGGGTGATATTTCACCTGTAACGATTTTATTAAGTCAGCTAAGCTCTCCATATTAGAAATTTTCTAAAAATATTGAGCAAAAGGAACGCATGCCTTTTTTTCTTGTTGTCATTCAAAATACGTGAAGCACATTGAATAGATTTCTTCGGATAGTTCGTGCGATTACTTAATATTGATAACATGTTCATGACATTCAGGCCTAGTTCACTTGACCTTCGTCAATTGTTGGACTTACGAAGGCCACATTTGTGCCATCGGTCAACGATTTGGGCAGACCATTACAAGGTTCGTCCTCCACAGAAAAATGCCGATTCAGGAAGTGATGGGGCATTTTGACATTCGTATAAAAATTGACATCGAAATCCGAAGAGAACGACAAAGCGTATTTTTACCATGTGGATGGTGGAATTTATTATTATTATTATTATCGTTTATTAACAGGTAATTCAAATTACGAGGTAATATAAAAAAAAATATATTAAAAAGAGCCTAGCTGCGGAGACTATTGGCTCTGGTGGAATTTAACCCGACCATACATCACTAATTTTACGGTTACTTGCCTCCATTCTTGCCGATTTTTCTGAATTCTAGAATCGTATATGGTTGAGTATAATGGAATCGATAACCAACTTTTCTTTATACTCGTAGAAAGAAGAAAATAATAAATTGCCATCAACTAAGCCAACGTCTGTTAGACCCTTCGTATAATATCTTTGAATCGTTTCCAACGACGAATGTTGTGCTAAATCCGTATCTGCAAACAAAATGGTTCTATCACATACGAGTATAGTTTTCAAGTTACGAAACTTTCATGAGAGTCTAACAGGATTCTTTTAATAATTTATTTCGTTGTAAGAATTTTCGTCATGGTGGTGGTTATACGAGTATGTTCCTATACATAGGATCGAAATTGTATAGTTTCTCTATAATAGAATACCAAAATAGGTGAACAATTTTCACATGGCCCTATGTATTGTTCCATAATTTTTGTTTTTCAATCAGAGTTTCAATAACAAATTAGTATTTTCAGAGCAATTTCTATTTTTGGTAATACCTTCGTAGGTATGAAACCAATCATCGAGCCGAAATTCCAAATTTTCCATTTCAAAATGGCGCAATTGATGGGGGGACCAGCAATTGACGCATTGACGGGAGGACCAGTCACCAGTAGCTAGATCTGGGCTATATGGGGGATGATCTAAAAGAATACACATGACTTTTCAAATAGCTTGCAGTGAGCAGTAACAGTGTAGGTGCAAGAGCATAGTGCACTGTCTAGCCTTGGATTTGTAGGAGCTTTGGAGAAGACACTGTTTCGTATATTACAACTGGAAGCTAATAATCATACCTACGTGCTCTTACCAAACCCGTCTTCCTGAAGAATATGTCCACTATTCCCTTTTTAATGCAACAAAATCTTCGGGTTTGGGTTAGAATGTTTTCATCTTCAGAGACCCATACGGGGAGGATAAAGGTTAGTTAATCCCAAGCACTCAGCAACATAGAAGTCCGTGACACTTAAAACCCTTGTACTCCTGGACCCATACGTTGAACTGGGACTTTGTAGAAATGTCATAATAATATAGCTAAATTTTGTCACCAATTTCAGCTGAAAGTCCTTGGATTTGGTATAGTAGTTGCAAAACATAATTTGAATAGCAGAAAAAAAGGGTAGCATATTGTAGTGGTTATGTGTCCAAGTATCAACCATATCCATTAAATGTTTTCAGAAATAAAATTAGTGACTCAACACTTACTCGAAATAAATCGTAGAAATTAAAACCGAGTGCAAAATGTTCTCTCCGACGGGTTCGGATGCCACTACACCTTAAATTTCGTTTCCTCCTATCTATTCCCTCATTTCGTCGTGCTACTGAATTAAGTAGACGTAAATTATTATTAAAAAAAAGTAGGAATTAGAGCTATTTTTGGAGTAGTGGTTTGAAGCTCAGGTACTTATTATTATTTGGTTCCAGTACATACTTACGCCATGGGTGGTATTCGAACTAGTCAACGAGATTTATTTTTTAATTTCGCATTTGGTTGCGATTTTTACCATTTTGTGGTTCGCGCATAATTTAATTTGATTACTAGAAATATTGAGTGTTTGGTACTTGAACCGAAAAGCGAACAATTTAAAAGATATGTAATTGATAACATTAAAATGATAATGTTTTTTTATAATTTGCGCGCACTCAAGGGGTTATGAATCCCCTTAACATGTTTACACACAGTGCGGGCGTTGGAAAGAATAGATAGAGAGAGAGAGAGAGAGAGAGAGAGAGAGAGAGAGAGAGAGAGAGAGAGAGAGAGAGAGAGAGAGCGAGAGAGAGAGTGAACGATTTTGGTGTAGTGTTTTTTTTTTAAGTTCAGTTGTTTATGCTTCAGAGAAACTTCGGGGCGGCGTTCAGATAACTGGGGAGATTTTTGTTATTTTTTGTCTTTGCTTCTGATTCACAGTATTTTTTCCCCCGATAACCGATGTCAAAGACGAAACATCATCAACAGAGCGAACAATTTTTCCAGCCATTTGACCAAGGTACTGCCAGTGTTATGCCTTCGCAGTAGTGTTCACACAAGCTTTCGCAATTGATCGGCCTGACTTTATATATTTCATGAGAAATTAATAAATGCTTGCTGAAATCAGGATTTGAACCATGAACCATTAGTGTGGCTATTGACGACGTTACCACTACACCATTGCCATCATATATTCAAAACGAATGTTAGTGGATCTATAAGAGATACTAGTGAAACAATCTGAGTATCTAGCTGCTCAGATGATATTTCTCAAATTTTAAAGAGATTTTGTCAGAAAAACTGTTCCCTTTCAGTTTTTAAAAATTGCCCATTTTTTTAAATATAATTAAACGGTGTTCACTTCAACGATATGTCTGTTGTTAACGTAAAAATCTCAATTAATTAAGAAGCAAAGAAGTGAAGAGCACTACGCTGTGAATTCATGGAATTCATGGTTAAATTAAAAAATAAAAATAAGGTAAATTAAAATAAATTTGTTTGCAATTTTTACTTCGTGATTGAATAAAAAGGTAATCTATATTTATCTATACATATAATAAAACTATAGAGGGTCGAATGTTCACGCATCACGCGGAAACTACTGCGCGGATTTTGATGAAACTTTGCAGCGTTTTCTTTTTTTTTTTTTTTGAGGCGCATGCATGGTTCCGTGCTAAAAAAAACCCTTCCGATTTCTCTGTCCTGTCAAGGCATTCCTTCACAGGCAGGTTTGACATTTCGTCACTTCTTTTTAGCTACCAGACCTGGCAGGATCTTTTTTTCTCGCGTTTTTCGTTGTTCGTTCCTCTATACTCAGTTGCTGCATCATACTCGTGATTACTTCATTTGCAGTCTCCCAGCCTTCGCTCATCGCCAACATAAATTAGGTCAGGCTTCTTGGGATCACTTGCCCACCAATTATTCTTTCTCGGATGTTCCTAGCCCTGGTATAATTTTGGCATTCCATTAGTACATGCTCTGCGTTCTGTATTTTTTCTTCACAGTGCTGGCAGAATGGGTCATCCGCGTGCTTGTATTTGCAGAGATACTCCCGGAAGCATCCGTGCCCCGATAGAAATTGTGTTAGGTGGTAGTCTATCTCCCCGTGCTTTCTGCTAATCCATTCATCAACTTCGGAGATCAATTTGTATGTCTATTGCCCTTTGGCTGTGATGTTCCACCTTTGTTGCCATTCTGCTTTTATAGCTTCTATAGCTGTTGTACCGTCGTCGTGCTCGTTTTCGCGTAGGGCTGCAGTCTTCTTCGCGTCTAGATCGATAGGTATTCGGTCTGATATTACGCTTATCGCATCCGCTGATACAGTTCTAAAGGCGCAGCATTCCCTTTAAGATGCGATTCTATGCGCCAAGTTCATCATTCTAATGTACGCTGATGCCCACAATGAAAAATCACCCCAAACTGAAAAATGAAAAAATTAGAAATAATACTCCAATTCAAACAAATTTTATCAATTTTTTGCTGTTGTTGGTTGTTATATAAATTTTTGGGGCCATTTTTCATTTTTCTTTTGGAGCCAAATGTCACGTTTGACTCCATGCAGTCTGATTCGTTTTAAGGTAGCCCGGAATGCACGGTATGAATTCAACGTATACATTCCATAAACCTACCCGATTCTTAATCTGTTTCTGATAATCCTCTTGGTCCTTGTCCAGATGGGTGCAGTGTAAAGGTTTATAGTTGGCCATAGGTAGCTTTCGACTATGCCCTGTACCTCTTATGCCGTCCATGTTGCTTGATGCTTATTAGTTTGTCTCGGTTTTGCCGGGACAATCCTTACTAATCTGCTTCACTCCTTGTATCAGCCTAGCAGTAACAACAATATTTGTCTCTTCGGGGAACAAAATTCCAGCAACATTCGATTACACACTTTCCTTACTAAAATCTACCTAGTACGGACATAAATATTCATACAATATGTATAAAACGCATGAATCACCATAGCAAGCACTGACCAACAAATAGCTTCACTTAATAGCACTTTGTTTCAGAACCAATGGAGCTTTGAGTAAGACTCTTGCGTCTGTTTTCCAAGCGGAAACTTATGCAATCCTAATGGCCATGAACTATGTTGTGAAGAACAGGTGGAAGGGACGTAGCTTTTGTGTCTGTAGTGACAGTCAGGCTGCGCTTAAGGCCTTGCTTAACCCTTTAATCACTTCCAAAATAGACAACTTATTGGCGTCTTGACAGGCTACTTCGCTTTTGCCAAGCACCTCAACGTGTTGGGCTTAAAAGACACTACAATCTGCGACGCTTGTGGAGAGAGCGACGACACCGCGGAACATTATCTCTGTGAGTGTCCGGCCTTTGCTCGTATCAGGTGACAGATCTTCGGTGCGGATGTGGTGAGTGCTGGTACTGTAAGCTCCTCATCACTGAAGTGCTTGCTTGGCTTTCTTAGAAAGTCAAAGAAATTCCAATAAAATGGGTAAATCAGGGTTTGCTCTCTGGTAGTACAATGGACCAGTTGCGTCTGAGTGCTCCAGTCGAGCGTTTCCTATCCGAAAAAAAACTAAAGGCTCTTCGCCAGCACATAATCCGAAAACTGGCCATCTACGGCTTGAAAACAGTGTTCCAGACCTTATAGGGACTCAATACTGCCCGTCTGCAAATCCCGATTTGAATGCACTGGATTACAAGCTGTGGACGGTGTTGAAGGATATGGTATGCCGTAAAACATACCCTAACATTGAGTTCTTAAAGATTGGGTGGTCTTAGCTGTAATCAATTTTCCGATGGAGGGGGTTCGTGCAGCTATCAATGTGTGGCCCAGCGACTTGATGCTTGTTTTTCATCAAAAGGCGACCATTTTGAACCGGTTTGCGTTTTTTTGTATTTAGTATTCAATTATAAATTAAGGAAAAAAAAAATCAAAGAAAAATATTCGGTTTTTAATAAGTTATGAAGAAAAATGGATGTATTTTTTGTATTCCTACTCGGTAAAGGGTCATTCAGTAGCTATGATAGAACTTTGACAGTCGACTGCGGCCATATTTGAAAATATTTTGCTATTATTCGGTCGACCGAAAATATTGCTGCAGTGGAGTAGAGTATGTGCGAAACCAAAACGTCTCAATTTCGCGATGTTCTCAAGATCTTGACTTTTCGTACACTTCACCTTGACGACTGTATCCGTACAAAATCAAATCTTTGAAGGACTGAAGCATACTGACCATTCCATGCGTCGCGCATTCGCTGATTGGGCTATGGAGCAGTTGGAAACTGATCCCAATTTTTGCCAAAAATATGATCTTAAGCGACAAGACGCATTTTGGAGCAATGAAAATCCAAGATAGATTATTCCAACACCTTTGCATACCGAAAAACTCACTGTTGGTGTAATCGGATCTTTTTTTTTTCAAAGATGAACGTGTGCGGGCGCTGACTGTTAACGGGTAGCGATACCGGGCCATGATTAGCGATGGGAGCATTCGAATGATATAATCAATTAAAATCGATTCTTTCAATATCTCGAGACATCGTCTGGAATCGTTCGAATGATGAACTATATCTACATACTTCTGTCGAAGCAACGAGAACCGATAACGAGCGCCGAAAGGGTAAATATTTCGAGACATCATCTGAAATCATTCGAATGATTAACTATACCTACACATTTCTGTTGAAGCAGCGAGAACCGAGAACGAGAGCAAAGGGAAAACACAGCACAAAACTCATGTCTTATTCTCATGTCTAATGTCTCAATTCTAAATTCGTGTCAATACAGGGTAGCATTATATAATCGAATGATCATTCGAGATATGAGTGCTATATGCATATGAGATCACACTCCCCGAAAATCGAGATATGAGATGTACTCGGTTTATTCGCTTTGCTACTACCCGCCTTTAAAATGAATCGAGTACTATTTTACTCGGATACACATCCCACATCTCGAATCGTGATATGAGTGGAATCGAGAACTTTGTTTGTGTATTCAACCACTTGGGGAATGTCTTGTCATATGCATATAGCACTCATATCTCGAATGATCATTCGATTATATGGATCACTCGAGTACTAATGTCAATATTCTTTAAATCATTCGATGATGTCCATTACTAGCCATGATAACCGAGTTTGTTTGGCCGAAAATGTATGTTTTGGGTATTGGCAACATATGGTTTCAACAGGACGGTGAGACGTGTCACACATCGAACGAAATACTGGAGATATTCATGCCAATCGTGGAATTCGTCGGATTTGAGTTTCCCTTCACCTATTCGATTCACGTGAACATTAAAATGCTATCGTGCGATCCGTTGAATATTCTTCCTTACCGACTAGTATTGTTGATTAGGAAGTTTTATTATGACAGCTCGTCTGAAACACATGTGTGCCTTGTGAAAATTCAATTCGTAAGAAAAAAAAATTAATTTTGTGTGAAAATGGTTTTTAATGAAAGATCATCTTCAGACAGACAGAAGAAGGAAAATATTATGGAACTACCAGAAGCAACGTAAGATTTTATACACCAACAACCAAATCCGCAATGAAATAGATCCGGACATAGACATACTCATACTATACATATATGGACTGCTAGTGAAATGTCAGTTCCATAGAATGTGAGCGCTGGCCGCACAACTGCGGTGTAGAGCCTTTCTTTCAACTTAGGGGATATTTTTGGTCACGGAAGATAGTGGAGTTTTCTCGCCACTTCATCCAGCCTACGCTTACGCGATGGTTGATGTCGTCATCACAGGTTGCTTTGCTTTTTATCATTGATCCCAGATATTTGAACGTTTTCCACTTGGGAAGCACTCTTCCATTCATATAAACGTCTAGAATAGGCCTGAGTGGATCAGAGAACGGGCAGCACAAGTACTCTGTCTTTTTTGAACTAATGCGATACCTATTTCCTTCCAAAATGTCCACCCACATATCAAGTGCTCGTTGCAGGGATGTAGGATCCTCACTTATGATAGCTCCATTGTCAGCAAAAAATAATTGATGTACCTTCGGGTCCGTCACTTTACCTTCAAGCAGGTAGTTAAGTACTGTAATAAAGAGCAAAGGACTTAAGACGCTTCCCTGGCGCACCCCGTCTTTGATTGGGAATTCTTCGGTTACTCCCGCGAGGAATCTTACTCTTGTCTTTGCTCTTTCGTACACATCCATCATTGACATACTAAAGGGTGTCCCATAATTCACGCAAAATATAATTTTGATAGAAAATACGGATTTTTAATTAGAAAGCTTAAATTTTTTATTGATTCATAGAGTATACAGATTGGGGCTATGTATGGAATAGCACATGGGATAAATGGCCGCCACGGCTTTGCTGGCAAGTACGTACTCTTTTAATGAAATTTTCTATGACCGTTTCGCATAAATTTGGCTGAATTTCATTAACACACCCCCCAATTTCCTCTTTCAAGGCGTTGGTGGTCGTGGGCTTGTTTGCATAGACCTTTGACTTCAAAAAACCCCAAAGAAAAAAGTCCAATGGCGTTAAATCGCAAGATCTGGGTGGCCAATTTTGATCGCAAGAACGGCCGATTACACGATTAGGAAATGACTCATGCAGTAATTGAATTGTTTCTCTGGCTGTATGGCATGTGGCACCGTCTTGTTTACACCACATGTTGGTCATATCCATATCTTGTAATTTAGGCACTAAAAACTGGGTTATCATGTCACGATAACGAACACCATTAATTGTTACTGCCTGATCAGCCGCATTTTTAAAGGAGAATGGTCCGATAATCCCTCCATCCCAAAATCCGCACTAAACAGTCACGCGTTGTGGATGCATTTGTTTCTCAACAATTACTCGTGGGTTTTCTGAACCCCAAATGCGACAATTTTGACGACTAACGAAGCCATCAAGATGAAAATGAGCTTCAACATTTTGTACGAAAATTGCAGACTGTAGCTGACAAACCTTCATTATTTTTAAAATATTGCTCAACAATGAAAATGCGTTGTTCTTTCGTATAGCGCTCCATTTTTACTAACCCCGAAATGTCAGCTGTCACATTGTTATCTTTTTTTCCGTTGGCACCACTGTACTATTAAACGGCGCAAAATTCAAATTTTGCGTGAATTATGGGACACCTTTTATATATAAACTGCTAGTGAAATGTCAGTTCCATATAATCTCTGCCCAAAAAAATGACGCCAACATAACTAGCCCTCTTGGTTCGGAGCGGAAAAATGTGGAAACAAATTACCAACCATCTTGAATTTCTCCATAGAATGGTAGAGACACATCTTGGGTTTGTGTGGATTTGCTAAGTAAAACGGTTGAAATTCAAATTGTTGAGGCATCGTTTGCAACAGATGTCACCTGCAAAATGTGATAGTTCAAATAATTACCGATAGATGGAACCAACAAAATTTAAATCAAAAATCGTTA
This sequence comes from Brachypalpus laphriformis, assembly GCA_945910035.1. NCBI lineage: Eukaryota > Metazoa > Arthropoda > Insecta > Diptera > Syrphidae > Brachypalpus > Brachypalpus laphriformis. The sequence goes on along the minus strand of OX246753.1, from coordinate 108,138,666 downwards.
TATATGCATTTGACTGCCCCATAAGTTGTACAATATTCGTATATTTATTACGAATCATTTTTTTAAGTAATATGTCAATGAAAACACTGTCCTTGTACACCCAACTGCATCCAACGCAATTTCAAACAAGTGCGAGTTTCCATTTCTTTCCGCTCAGAACCAAGAGAGCTATCCGGAGGAGGAACTCTGTAGAGGCTGTGGTAACGAGGAAGTTTTTGAGGACACTACCCACTTCCTGTGCCACTGTCCGAGTCTTCAACATTCCAGGAAAAAGTTCCTTGGTAAATATTTCTTCACGGATCTCGAGGAACTCTCCGGCGTTTCGACAGAAAAGATGCTGAACTTCATCAAATCCTCAGGGTGGTTTGTATGCAGAAATGAAGTAAGTGACTGAGTTAGTAGTTTTTAGTTTCATTAGGTAAGGGATTACTTTTTCCCCCATGGGTACCACAATGGGTCAACGCTGACCTGAGTGTGGCAGAGAGCGTCCCTCCCTGCCAGCCCACGTACCTAACCTAAGAGGGCTATCGCTAATTTTGTTGGCTAATGTTGGCAGTCCATATATAGTATGTCGATTGCTGCGGATGTCAAATGCATGGGGAGATTCGATCCCTCCGCTTTCCACAATACAGTGAATCTCATTCACGATACCAACATGTGAATGGTTCACGTCTGCGGATTGCACGAGGCAAATTTTTCATTATTAGTGGATCGTTCTCCCCGACGGGTTCCACGATAGGTGTGATTGAAGTCGAAGTTTTCGAGTCGAAATCGAATCTTACGAAGAGTCGACGTCAATTGGCCGCCAAGATCGTGCGATTTGACGCCCTTAGGCTTTTTTCTTTGGGACTACGTTAAATATCTGGTCTATGCCAATAAGCCACCAACAATTGTCGACCTTGAGGAAAACGTTGTTGTTGTTTATTAACGAGATTGAGGTCAACTTACTTGCCTGAGCCATCCGAAATTGGACCTCTCGGATGACCGCCGTCAAGCAAAGCCTTGGAGGCTATTTGAACGATATTATTTTGAAAACATACTGGTATCGAATGCTCTTTAACTTGAAATTAAAAGATCCGCTATACCTCAAATAAAATTCGTTTTACTTAAATTCAAATATGTATCGCTCTTAAGGAATGACCATTTATAAAACCCTCATCGCCTTTTAACTATTCAGCGGACATTCGTTTTTCACGAGAGTTAGATTGCGATTGCGGCTTGATTTCATGGGAATAGATTCGATCCAATGTTCGAAGTTCTGCATCTCAGTAAGAGGACAAATAGAAACAATGGATCGCTTTTGTGCCTGAGTGGGTGGGATAAACTAAATTCTATCTTACCAAGTGAATTTATTCATTTAACATGAATTACCAGAAACATCTGTTTTTTTAAATCTCTATTATTTGAAACCAAAGCAAGTCTCCTTATTTAATTGAATGATTTACATTTCCTACAAGTATACATATTTATTTGGCTTAGAAATAATGATGTGTGTCATAAACTGTCTTGTTCTCTATAGTACAGCAACATTGAAACCTAGTTTTCATCGGCAATTAAGGTACTCGTACGACCATCTACACCTGCTATATCGATTAGTAATTGCATAACAATAATCGATTTGCTTACAATGCACGAGTATACAAAAAATAGAAATTATTAGGTTTATTTTAAGCTTTTTAAAAGTTCTTACTTTCTTTCAGTATTTGTTTATGACAAACAAATAGCTGCATATAGACTTGCTTATGTACACAAAAAGAGGATGTTCTATATACAATTTATTATTTTAATTCACTATGTTTGCTACCTGCAGTCGTTCCTTGTGGGCCTCTGATGTACCGTCGGCTTAACACGAAAGAATAAGGGCGATCGAAACGAGGAATCCTCTCGGGAATAATCCCACATTCAATGTAGTATACGCAAACGTATTGAAGGGGGCAGCAGTTTTTTCAACCCTCACAAAATGTATCTGTAGTCGTTGTTTTTTTTTTTTTGCTTTTACTAAAAAAAAAAAAAAAAAAACGGAGAGGCATAGTTTGGTACGTTTCGTACGAATTTTTGTAATTTTTACCTCTGCAACTAGCGATAGATTAACAATCCTGTAGCGGGAGAAACATAGAAACTAATTCCAGCTATGTTATGCATTCCACTCTCTGTCCACGACTAAAATCTACAAAAAAAAACATTGTGCTCTCTAAAGCGGAAAGCAAAGTCTTTTTTTTGTCATTTATTGGTTTTCCCATTCTCTGGGTGGAGAGGGTTTTTTATGCTGAATTTTTCTATTCAAAGGATTTATATTTTTTTTACCCTTTTTAGAAGTGAGACTACTTGCTTTTATGCAAAAAACATTTTTTGCTATGCAATGGGAATACAAGAGAATTTTTTAGGGATGTTATGTATATGCATGTGTAGAGATACTTTTGCATTTATCCTGTGTTGCACTTTACAATGCACCTGTTAGTAAGAGAATAGTTTTTTGTCATATAACTAAGTTCAGAAATCTATACATGCACATACCTACACAACACATGCACATATTCAATTGTTTAAAATTTATTTTATCAATGCTAGGACATGCTCAATTCAGCCAGAATAAAAAAAAAAACTTGTACACATAGTAAGTACCAAACGTTGTCCCTAGCAGCTCCGTGCAGATGCTGTACAGTTGTACTCATATTATATATAAAATGGAAAAAGCCTTTATCGTCCTGTGTATGTATTGTATGTGTGTGTAAAATGTTGACAACTTGTATCCACCCATAGTAATGTATCCAAGCTGGTTTTATGCTCGTTTCCTTGCGATATTCAACATTGCTACATATGCAAAATGTTGGTCGCATAAAGGTAGAAGACAAGAGTCGCATACAAAATGATGAAAGCGTGGCACTGAAGGATAAGAATAAGGAATGGTATACATATACGTATATGTACATAAAACTAGATGGAGACTTTTCCTTTTATTATTTGGCAATAAAAAGGATAATTTTTCTTTTTATTTTCTTGTGGATCGTTTGAGGCTTTCATGTATATACTACGTACGAGTATACTTTAATGGAAATATATTTGGACCAAAGCAATTTAGGGTTTATTTTATTGCAAACAAGTGGAATGAGTATTGTGTTTTATGTTTCTCGTGGTTATTATTTGGTTAGAATGCTTAAGTATGACTTGTAATGTCTTGGACTTAAATTTAAATTTAACTAATAATTTTGTTGCAAAGGTTTTCTTTTTTTGCCAGAAAGTTTTATTTCCGATGTTTGGGATTTGAACTCTAAAAGGCAGCAGCTAGACATCTTACATATGAAAAAGCACGAACTTTTCCCGTCGGAGAAGTGAAATCAAATGAAATCTCTTACAATCCTTTTGGATAAGTTATATCGAGTTTTCTAGACAAACACAAGTAAAAGTTGATTTTTTGAAGTTCAAAGGATTTAATCTACATATATTTATCAAGTTCGGGCGCCGTGGCATAAGTGGTTAGTGTGTCGGATCAGTCCGCGTGAGGTTCCAAGTTCGAATCCCAAAAAAACACCAAACAGTTTTTTCACGGTCACACCTCACGCGAACGTCTGACAAACACCCGAGAGAATTGTTGTCTCGAAAAAGTTTCTCAAACAAAATTCCACTTCGGATATGGCACTAAACTGTAGGTCCCTTCCATTCGTGTGAAAAATATAACGCACACAATATGAGTGGTTGCGAGAAGATAGGCCCTGGCACTTAAAGAACTGTTGCGCATGAAGCACATCGCTAATCAGCAATAGGAATAATATTGGTGAAAGGATACAGCCTTGTCTTACCCCAATTTGGATCTCAAATTCCTCAGACAACCTCCCCCTGTGCAGAACGTGACATTTGGGGCCTTCATATGTAGCTTTGATAATAGCAATTAGTTTATCGGGAATACATCTCCTGCGTAAGGCACGCCAAATAAACTCCCTGTTGACACTATCGAACGCCTTCTCAATATCGATGAACAGCAGGTGCAGTGGCGATCGATATTCAACACACTGTTCGATGATAATCCGCAGGGTGTTGATGTGGTCGACACAGGAGGATCCAGAGCGGAAACCTGCTTGTTCGGCATCGAGTGTGTCTTCGAGATGTTGTTTGATTCGCTCAAGGATGATTTTAGCTATTATCTTAGCTACAGCAGGCAGCACGCAGATACCTCTCCAGTTTCCGCACTCCATTAAATTTCCTTTCTTAGGAAGTTTGACGATCATTCCCTTTTTCCACTCGTTAGGAAAGCTCTCAGCTTCCCTAGCTCTCTCTATAAGTGGAAGCAGAAGCTCAGCCGATGTTGTTGGTGCTGCTCGTAAGAGCTCTGCTGGAATACCGTCAAGTCCTACCGCCTTGTTGGTTTTGAGTGCCTTGATCGCGGTAATGATCTCATCTTTACTGGGAATCGTGGTGCGTATTCGGGAACTTCTCACCTCGGGCATCTCAGTTTGATTTGGGAGCATATCGCTAGCGAATACACGGTTTAAAATCGTAGCAAAATGCTCTTTCCATCTCTTGAGCTGGTCCTCATCCGAAATGAGCAAGGAACCGTCTAGGCTTTTCACTGGGTGTTGGCTGGAGCTGCGACCACCTGTCAGCTCTTTCGTGATTCTGTAGACAGTCCTGCTATCACACCTCCGTGCTGCTTCTTCTGTGTCTGTAGCCAGCGCGTTGATGTAGTTGTGCTTGTCACGTCGCACGCTACGCTGAACTTCTCTCATCTTCATGCGATATAGGGACTCTATCTCGCTTCTCCCTGCTGCTGGGGTAGCTGCAACGCGAGCTTTCAACTGTTTTCGTTCGTCAATCCGTCTCCAGGTATCCTCGGAAAGCCACGCCCTATGTCTTCCCTGCGATCGGCCGAAAATTCTTTCAGCACCAGATGTAAAAACATTTTTCACACCACACCAAGGTCTTGGATGGTTGCGGGCATTGAGCTACTGATTGCTTCCACACCTCGCGAAAAGTGCTCCCTTAATTGTTGGCGCACTGAGGGATCACTAAGTCTATCGATGTTGAACCTGGGCATTCTTGTGTTGTCGTGGGATCTTCGAACTGCAGCAGTGCGTAATTGGAGAGTAGCTGTCCTAAGATGGTGATCACGTACTATCCCCAGATCTGCCCCTCGCCTGTTTCGGACGTCCAGGAGACTACTTCTAAAGCGGCGGCTGATAGCAAAATGGTCAATTTGATTGGAGGTTGCTTGCCTGTCGTTGGAAACCCAGCTGACTTTGTGGCAGGTCTTGTGCTCAAACATGGTGCCACCTATCACAAGGCAGTTGGCATTGCAGAAATCCACAAACCTTTCGCCGTTGTCATTGCGGTTGCCTAGTCCATGCTTCTCGATTACATGTTTGAGCCCTTCGTTGTCGCTGCCTACCTTGGCATTCAAATCCCCCATCACTATGACAATGTCTCCATTTGGTGTTGTGTTGAAGGCGGCGCTTAAGAGATTGTAGAAGCTCTCCTTTTCGTCGTCAGACGAACTATTCGTTGGGGCGTAACACTGTATGATTGTGACGCGTCGTACTCTAGTCCGGAATCTGGCCGTCAAAATCCTATCACCATGAGGCTGCCAGGAAATTAGGCCCTTGCGTGCTGTTGTTGTTAGCAGTAGTCCGACTCCATATTCTCGCCGACTTCCGGATGGTCTTCCAGAATAGAGTAATACAGTGTTACGCGTTGGAGACTGGTACTCGCCCGCTTCTAACCATCTTACTTCACTTACCCCCAAAATGTCCAATTTATATCGCATGAATTCCTTTTCCAGTTGGAGTAATCTGGCATTGTAAGGACCTTCGCTTCCCGAGTTGAGGAGCGTCTTTACATTCCAGAAACCTATCTTTGTCCGGGTACAATAGCCAAAAGTCGTCAACATGTGATCATTCCTTATCCGAGGCATACTGTCGGTTTCTGTAGCGAGAAATTTTCGGTAACGCAGGTTGCTGGCCCACGTTACCTAGCCTAGAATCAAGGCCCTATACAACCCGCATTTACAATTTTAGCCTACACGTATAAGGGCTTATACGTATAGTTGCCCGGGGACCACCACGAGGAGGTAAAGTAAGCACTTCATCACGAACTTGATTGTTGCGCTACTGGCTCAAGCCAAGTTTTGGGCAGTCAGTAGTTTCCCGATCAATCGCAATGCAGGTCCCCGAACTTCTTCCTCACAAGAAGGTTATGCTGTCAGTTCGGCGCTTTAAGGCTTTTTGGAGCTGATTCGAAGAAACCAAGCGATTGATTTTCGCAGCTTCGCCAGACAGATCTATCTAAAACTCTTTCAATGGAAAATGCTATTTAAAGTCTGGAAAATCAATGTTTTCAGCATAAGAATGAATTTGCGACTGTTCCACTCCAATTTAGAATTAGTACTGGAATGTGGGTACTACTATCAAATACAAACCTTCGTAAACAGATGTCTAACAACCATCTAGAGGATCTTTTTGTCCAACAGTATTTCTAACGAACAACTGTATCAGCGAATGGGCCAAGAATATGTAGGCACTACTATATTGAGGAGAAAATGGCAGTGGATGGGCCATACACCACGGCGCAACGAAAACTCTATTGCAAGATATGCCATACAGTAGAATCCGCTTACCCAGGCAGGCAGGGCAGTTAAAAAGTTGAGGAGGAATCGATCCCTTTAGGAATAAGCTAGAGGCAGCTCAAACGCGTTGCGGAACTCCGAACAAGATGGCATACATGCGTATTTGACACCCTATGCTTCCCGAGGGGTGTAAGGAATTAAGTAAGTAAGTAACGAAGCCATCAACTCTACTTGAATTCATTTTTTGAAGAAAAATATCAAAGGCTTATTGATCGTCGAATCATGAAGTTGTCTAAAACGTCAATGACTTTCTTCAGTCTATTTGTAGCCTAAACTTACAAAGAAGCATTAAAGCACCCTTCACATGGCCATAAAATAATTTCGTAGAATTCAAACCAATTTTCCAATAAAAAAAAAAACTAAAAATAAACTCCTTTATATTTAAAAACTTGAATTTTATTCGAAACGACATTTTATTGGGATTGTATTCCATCCACTTTGCAACTTCGTGTTTGTTCCTCGTAAGATGCATCGATAAATCGTTCTCAGAAAATTCTCAACATGCACACATCTCGAGGTAAAACTTTTTAAGAAGTTCATGTAATCCACTTATATGCTTTGCAAGCAACATTAACCCATTACCCCGTAGCTCGTGTACTCGTGTCCATTTTAAGCTCTTTGACTTTAAGGACGAATCTTAGTACTCTGTGTACTGTTTCACAATCCACTTTTGATGTTGCCCCTTCGTGGATTACATTTCGTAACTCCATTATTTTTTGTACTAGCCATCGAAGACTGTCAGTCACCATCAAATGACTTTCACCCTTTTTATTCGACGATTTATATGCTCTTATGTGTAATTTAATGCCATATACAATTCGTATGTATATTTACAGTTGTGTATCTGGTTATCCTTTTTAAATTGACACTCGAACTAAAAAGAGCAAAGGCAAAGAGGATGAGCCTGGGTAGTGTTGAATCAAATATAATGGTACTGCGTCGAATACCTTCCTGTCAATTTGTTTTTTTTTTTTTTAGTATTTAAGAAGGTTTGTGGTACCGTTGAAACTAAAAAATCAATTAATTCATTAGCAAGTGTTCATTTTCTCACAATTATATGAAGTCCGGAGCTTTTAAGCCGCAGGTGGACGAAGTTGAGAGGGTACACGAAAATTGTTCCGATAATGGTAAGGATTTCTTGCCACGAATAGGTATACATAAAGGTGGATAAATTAAAATTCTTATTAGTTTTAGATAATAATCGGTTTGAGTTTTATAATAACATATCATGTACTCTAGTGCTGTGCCGGAGAACACGTACGAGTAGTTGTAATGTGCATATTGGGAACAAGAATGGGTGTTTCTCCTTTGATTAGTGCCTGACTGGGTAAATTCATGGTTGATGTTGCACGTAAAATTAACGGTGCGCAGATTTTCAAAACTAAATAATAACTTTAGTTTTTAGAATCGTAGATTTAGAAGAACCTGTCTATCATTTTTAATAACAGAACTAGTGTATGGGGTGTAAGAACGGGGGAAGAAATTGTGGTTTTCCTAGTACGAAATGTACAAATGGGGCCGCTGATATCACTTTGTGTTGTTGATACCGGAATAATTTGCAAATAAGGTTACGTCCTTCAGCTTCCGCGACACGACAACAGACAACGCTTTCCGACTAACTGATTTTGAAGCATTTCTTAATACGGTTCCCTAGACTAAGAATCCACACAGCAACCTGACTTTCTTTTGATGATAGAATACGCAACTAAATCGACCACGTGCTAATCGACAAGACACTCGTCCAACGCGCACTTTCCGAGGGGCCAACATCGACTCTTAGCATTTTCTTGTTGCAGCTCAATTCAAAGCCAGACTGTCAAACGAGAAAAAGCTGTGAGCCGCCCGGAAAAAGAAGCTTAACGTTGGACGCCTTAGCACGCCTACAAAGGAACCAGAGCCTACAAAGAGCACCTGCACGAGAAATTCTCTGCAGTGCATTCACCAACCACAAATGCGAACAACCAGTGGACTAAATACGGCAACATTATCAAAAAGGTGGCCATAACCACCACTGGTTACGGGCCACCACCAAAAAAGAGCCCTTGGTGTGATGATGAGTGCGTTCAACGGATAAAGGTGGCAGAAGATGCACATGGGAAAGCGCTGCAGCACAAGACAAAAGTGGCGAGAGAGGAGTACTGGATCAGAAGAAGGGAAAAGAAGGAAATTCTCCGTAAAAGGGAAAGGCACCACTACGCTGCCCAGCTCGAGGATATCTAAGAGTCTCGCGAGAGCAACAACATGCGGAATATTTGTTGAAAAGTCAAGCAGCTGGCAGCTGGCTTCAAACCCGGAAAAAAGGTTCTTCGAAACATTGATGGCAACCTATTCACTAAAACGCAGGAAATTGTTAATGTGTTTAAGCAACACTTTTAACAGTTGCTTAAATGGAAGCAAACAGAGAGAGAGATGGGGCAAGAAGAGAATCCGCTTCCAGTCTATGACGCACCAATATCACCACCCAGTATTGAAGAAGTTAGCGCAGCCATCAGAAAACTGAAAAACAACAAAACCGCTGGGCCTGATGGTCTCCCAGCTGAACTTTTTAAATACGTAGGTGATGTCTTGGTAGGGCGCATGCCCCTATGGATGGAGGCAAGCATTCCCGAAGACTAGTGTATCAGCTCTATATCTCCATCTTCAAAAAAGGCGATCCTATGTCTTATAAGAACTATCGAGCATATCTCTTGGGGGTGGTAATGCTGAAGTGGTAACGTCGTCAATTGCCAAGCTAATGCGAAAGCAACGTTCAGGCTTAGAGTTTTAGGTTCAAAGCGCAATCGTTGATTAGCTGCGAATGGGGTTTGTTATAATACAGATATCAAAATATTTGTGATATGTATTAGTTACTTATGATCTGTTTTCTTACAGGCCTTAGAGCAGGTATGTCCCATCAGTAATTGTCAGTGGAACACCAAACCAATTACTCGTAACAATACCTGCCCATGCCTCGTTTGTTGAAATAAATTCAAAAATTAGATGCGCAAACCATGAGCAACTCACAATAGAAATGTTTGTCTTATTCGAAAAACGAGAACACCTAATTGGACATATACGAGACCTCGTATATGCATGTGACCCGTCAGTATTGAAAGGGTTAAGTGATCTTTGTATTTATTTACTGAAATCGTGACGCATCACAACTGGACCGCTATTTTCGAGAATTAGTATAGGTTAGGTTAGGGTGGCAGGCTGTAGAATGCATCCTCACTTAGGCCAGACTAGGCCCGTTGTGGTACCACATGGATCTATCATCCCCAGGGAGAACTACCCCTGAAACCAGTTGGAGCTTGTTATGAACCGCCGTAGGCTGGCCGATGCTGACGTTAGCTAGCTCGCCTAAATTCTCGAAGAGGTAGGTTCCTAAGTGTAGTCTTCTACGAGGAGAGAGAGCCTGGCACGTACAAAGAAGGTGTATTATGGTTTCCTCCTCCTCCCCCTCCATGCAACTTCTGCAGAAGTCATTTGCTAAGATACCTAGACTGATGGCATGTCTACCGATGATGCAGTACCCCATAATGACACCTATTGTGGTTGCGATGAACCACCTTTTCAGCCCAATAAGGCAGTTGGAGTGTTCTGATCCAGCTCAGGCCAGATCTGTTTAGTAATGAGGCATACAGTATCGCTAGCCCACCTGCGGTAGGTCGCGCTAATGGAGTTCAGCTTAAGTAGCAGTTTCACTGTAGCGAAAAGCATGTCGAGATTCGCCTTGCTCGACGAAATCAGTAAACAAGTGCCCTGCTTGGCGAGTTCGTTGGCTGAGCAGTTCCCTGGAATCTCCCTGTACCCCGATACCCAGATAAGGTGAATGTTGAACTGTTTGGCTATCTGGTTAAGAGACAAGCTACAATGTAGGGCTGTTTTTGAGTTGAATGTGACAAATTCCAGGGACTTAATCGCAGTTTGACTGTCCGTAAAAATGGTAACATCCCGTCTGAATATCACATTGTACTTCAGGTACGACAAGGTTTCTTTTATTGCCATAATCTCCGCCTGGAATACACTAAAGTAGCCGTGTTTTTTTGAAAACTAGCCAGCCAGTAGTTGCTAGGAAAGTAAAATTTTACACATAAAAGAAATACAACAACTGGCTGGCTACTACTCTTAATTTTATCCCCAGCAAAGAGTTACTGGCTGGGAATGTCATGATGCCTAATTTCAGGCCGCGCAAAAACGAATGTTTTTTAGTTATTTGTTGTTGCTGTCACTGCGAGGTTGCTTGGTTCCTAGAGATATGTTCGTATAAAATCGGCTGGCTTTGGCTGGCTGGCAAATCATTTAAATGAACGACTGGTTGGCTAGGTTTAAAAAAAGCACGGCAAGTGATTAGGGAGGCGGAAAGAGATGCTAAGGTTTAGTTCTTGGGAGAAGACACCTTCCCCACTTCCGCTTCTGTTTCGGATCCATCTGTGTAAAAGCAAATGGATCACTCTTGTGTCCCTAGCGCCCCCTTCCATTCAGGTCTGGAGGGGATGCCTGTTTCAAGGTTTTTATTAAACAGAAGTTGTGAAAGTACATAGTCGGTGTCTCGTGGAAGGAATTCAAGAATGAGTGCCCTGTACTTAGACTGAACCACTGAGATATGGCCTTCATGCGGGTGGCTGCACACGCTGCCACTTGCTTGCTATAGATATCTAGAGAAGGTAGGTGCAAAAGAATGTCTAAAGCCACTGTTTGAGTTGTTCTTAGTGGTCCGCTGATGAACAGGCAGGCTGTCCTTTAAACACGGCCAAGTGAGGTTAAATGAGCAGCTCTCTCCTAAAGCCATCCACCAGACGATCAGGCCATACATATGGTAGTATGACAGTATGGGTCTGATTACAGATACATAGAGCCAGTGTAATTCGTGGCTGTAGTCCCCATTTATTTAATATTGTTGGCAGCAGTACAGAGCTGTAGTGGCTTTCTTCACTCGTTCTACGATATTGGGTTTCCACCTAAGTTGTTTGTCCAGAATGAGACCCAAGTATTTGGCTTTGTCTGCAAGTGTCAAGCTAGTGCCACATAGTTTTGGAGGGTCAAAATGCGGATGATAATAAAAAAAATGTTTTTTCCTAGATAACGTCAAATATGTAGGAAGGGGTTCTAGTTCTGCAATCGCCAAATGAGCTCCGATAAAGAAGAGTAACTATGTGGAGCTCTAGCAATCCGAAGAGACTTCAACTTCGGCAGCAGTAGTTGAAATAACAAAAATTAGCCTCTCATTAGCTGATAAAGCTGCCCTTAATCAGGTAGCCAGAAGTGTTGGACATGGAGTTATAGCAGAATCAAATGACAAACGTATACGAGTCGGCAATCAGTATCTTCATCGAGCTAAACGAAGGAGCCATAAAGCCTCAGTTCTTGAACGGGACATGATTATAATGAAGAAGGGATTTTTCCCTCAGGGTACATTCCGAAAAGTTTGACATAGCAAATGGAACGATTCCAGCGACTTTGGATCCCATGTGCACAATTGGTTATGCCAATGAATTGAAGCAACAGCGAGTTGTGATGAAAGATCCTCTGCAGATGACAATGAAAACCATTAGGAAATGAAACGTCCGGTCTTAGTAGTAATGTGGTATCCTAGCAACTCCCGATTTCTTCGGGATTTTCCTTGAAAGCTTGAAGATCACCAAACACTTTGATTTGCTCGAGCAGCGCACAAACCTTATACGGGGATAGTAGTGGCTGATGGTGCGGTACTTTCTCCTCCGTTTGGCGCTTCTGTCAGGTGAATGCATAAAGGAAATATTTTCATTCATGCGCTCTTTCCAGGCTATGGCTACGCCACGGGTATTAAAGCATCTAAAGTAGGTGGTTCGCAGCTTATTCTTTATGGGCAGTCGGGCTTTGAATTCAACTGAAACAATGAATTGGTCAGAGTCGATGTTTGCCATTGGTTGGCGGTTTAGGTTTCTGAAGAAAGTGGACGCATTCTAGTGCTGCTTCCATCGTGCTTCGACAATGTTTTCCGACTATTTTGTGATATCATACTCGGTACAGGCATAGGGTCTTTCCGAAGAGTAGTACAGTTGCTCTTCGATGGGGCTTACATCTCGTCAGTAATCTGCACTTCTTCGATTTATGTTGTTGAACCTTGCGAAGTTAAGTTGACTATAAATCCGCATTCGCAATGGGTACGTACGCTGCAAGTGCATATTCTTAAGTTGTCACAACCTACAACCTAGACAATCAATTCTATCATTCATCGCGAGTAATCCATTGCCATTGTAACCAAATAAGCTTTCATTAGCTTTCTCTTTTTTCAAGATCCCGAGTGAGTTTTGGAAATTTTTAACGGCTTAAGGGAGTAAGTAGAATAAGTAGAAGTAGACAGTATATACTAAGTTCAACCTGACTGAAACCATATAAACGACGGTTGACTCCAGATACGTAATACATCCGCTATGGTTTGAAACAAGAAGAATCGCCTTGATGAGGTCATACCCTTCCCCAACGACCTGCCAAATGAACGAATGCCTTATTTTCAAACGATGTACCCGGCGATCATCGCTGGAATCCAAAAAGTGGGTCGCCCAAACCAAGACCAGTACAAAGTATTTAAGGAGTAATCGAGAACACTGGGAATTAGTCGAAGAATACTACAATGTGTTGTAGAAATGCGGGCATTATATCACTTAGGAATTTGATTCCAATTATTCATCAATTAATAAATTGCTGAAATCACCGATTGCCACTTGAAGTGGGACTACGCGCACACAAGCGTTGCTGGCGCCCTATATCCCTCGAGAGGACATAAATATGGTATCTAAGCTCTAGTCTGGAATCACGAATCAGTTGTTGCGCAATAGTACCCCAGTAGTGTAAAAAAGTTTCTCAAAATTACTTTGCATTTCCATCAGTACCCAGTGTATATTATTCGACTAGCCGAGTGACTAGGTTATGTTAGGTATGTGGGCTGGCAGGGAGAGACGCTCTCTGCCACACTCAGGTCAGCGTTGACACATTGTGATACCCATAGGGGAGAAAGTAATCCTTTACCCAATGAGGCCTAGTGAAAACCGTCAAAAATATACAAAACTCAATCACTTACTTCGTTTCTGCATACAAACCACTCTGTTGATTTGATGAAGTTCAGCATCTTTCCTGTCGAAACGCCGGAGAGCTCCTCGAGATCCTGGAAGAAATATTTACGAAGGAACTTTTTCCTGGCGTGTTGAAGACTCAGGCACAGGAAGTGGGTAGTGTCCTCAAAAACTTCCTCGTCACCACAACCTCTACAGAGTTCCTCCTCTGTAAAGCGCAGTTTCTTCATGTGGTACCACAGAGTGTTGTGCCCCGTGATGATGCCCACGAGGGTGGAAAGGGATTTCCTATCTTTCCGAGTAATTCTATCGGTCCTTGCTTTGTAGAAAGATGGCCACAGCTTCCTGGTGGTTTCCATGGAGGTCCATCTTGTGTTCGCCTCTTTAATGGCTTTATTCCCTGCAACGAGCTTGAGTGTGCAAGGCGGGATACACACAGGGGGGTCAACTTGTTCTAGTAGGGTTGCTGAGCCGATTGTTACTAGCTCGTCGGCTTTCTCATTGCCTGGGATACCCTCGTCCGTCGGGACCCAGCAGACAGATACCTTGTGCTGTGTTCCAAGAACCCTGAGCTCTTCTCGACAATACTTCACAAGCTTCGATTTAATTTCTATGGCAGTAATCGCTCTTATAGCTGCCTGGCTGTCGATAAAAATGGTAATACTTTCTGGCGGTGTCGCTCTTACCACAGACTCACGGGTGGCTGTTCCGCTGCTAAGACCTCTGTTTGGCGGACGCTGCTGTGGTCTGGAAGTCGTATGGATTTCGATATACCTAGAGGGTCGGAGAGAGTCTATTGCAGGAATAATGTTCGAAAATTTTACTAAAGGGTAAAAAGAACATGCCAGGGTTTCAAAGCCAGAACAGAAGCCTGCAGGGACGAAAATGGCAACATAGTAGTGGAATCGCAGTCGGTGCTGAGGATATGGAAGGAACACTTCTGCAGACTGCTAAACGGCGATGATGACCAATATTCCGCTGTCAGGCAGAATGAGCCATTCAACAGTGACGATGGCAGTCAAGATTCCCGCCAACCCGATCAGAATGAAGTGAGGATAGCGATATCTAAACTCAAATCCAACAAAGCTGCTGGAGCCGACGTCCTTGCCGCTGAACTTTTCAAGGCAGGAGGAGATGAGTTGGTAAGGAGCATGCATCAGCTCATCTGTAAAATCTGGTCGGACGAAAGTATGCCCGACGAATGGAACCTCAGCATCGTTTGCCCGATCCTGAAGAAAGGAGACCCTCTGAACTGCGCCAATTACAGAGGTATAAGTCTCCTCAACATCGCATATAAAATCCTGTCTGCCGTATTATGTGAACGCCTAAAACCGATCGTCAACAACCTGATAGGTCCTTATCAGTGCGGTTTCAGGCCAGAAAAGTCCACCATTGACCAAATATTCACACTACGGCAGATCTTGGAAAAAACCCATGAATACAAAATCGATACGCACCACCTCTTTATAGATTTCAAAGTTGCCTACGATAGCGTGTATAGAGACGAGTTATACAGAGCCATGTCTAGTCTTGGCATCCCTGCCAAGTTCGTCCGTTTGTGCAGAATGACGATGGAGAACTCTCGCTGCTCCATCAAAGTCGGTAAGAGCATCACCGAACCGTTCGATGTCAGGAAAGGTCTTAGACACGGTGACGCGCTATCATGCGATCTCTTTAATATAGTACTTGAGAAAATTGTACGAAACTCACAAGCCAACACCGGAGGTACAATCTTTTACAAGTCTGTACAACTACTCGCTTATGCCGATGACATTGACATAATCGGAAGAACTCAGCGGGCCGTCAATGGGGCATTTACGAGTATTGAGATCGAGGCAGCAAAGATGGGTCTAGCGGTCAATGAAAGCAAAACAAAATATATGCTATCTACAAAAAAGGACACCCAACATCGGCGTCTTGGACAGAACGCCACAATAGACAGATATAATTTTGAGGTAGTAAAGGATTTTGTCTACCTAGGCTATATGGTGAACTCCGCAAATGACATCAGTAGGGAGATGACACGAAGAATTACTCTTGCCGATCATTGTTTCTATGGGCTAAAACGGCAATTGAGTAGCAAAGCCCTATCTCGAACTACTAAGATAACTCTTTATAAGACACTAATCATCCCAGTCCTGCTGTATGGCGCAGAGGCATGGGCTTTGACAAAACCGGATGAGGATGCCCTTGGTTATTTCGAGAGAAAAGTTCTTCGAGCGATCTTTGGTCCCGTCTGCATAGACGGTGAATGGAGGAGAAGGTACAATGCCGCCATCTAAATAAGTAAGTAAGAGGGTCGGAGAAGATGCCTGATCCTATGCCAGTGCTCATTTTTGAACCAACTGTGTAGATGGCTATAGATTCGGCGTTAGGTATATGACCACTTTTCCATTCTTCCCTGCTATGATAGGCAGTAGAAAAAGGCCTTACGAAGTCTAAATATGGCGTCATGTAGTCCGTTATGGGCACGAGGCCAAAGTAATGAAATAGGATCATCGAGTGACCTATTCTATTTGGTTTCCAGTTTGCTGACTAGCTAATTCTCATAGCATTAATGGCTGCTGACGTACGTATAAAGATGTCTAGCGGTAGCAGGTTGAGAATCGCCTCGAGGCCTGCAGTTGGGGTTGTCCTCATTGCACTGGTAGTGCCAATGCACGCTAGTCTTTAGATTTTGGTGATTGCCCTTAAGTGGGTCTTTTTGTTGACAGCTGGCCACCATACTAGATTGCCGTAAGTCAATTAAGTCAATATAGGTCTAACTATAGCCGTATAAATCCATAGTATGATTTTGAGGGAGGGTCTCTAGGTTCTACCAAAAATTCTACTACATCAGTAAAAGGCTATTGTTACTTTCTTAATTCTTTCTTATATATTTAATCTTCAATTGGGCTTTTTGTCCAGTATGAGGCCCAGATATTTTGCGTTATCGGACAATCTGAGTGGGATACCACCATACGATCTTTCCTCGAGCATGCTAACAGTCCAGTCAATTAGACTGAAGTCGATGTCTAGAGTTCTTTCAGCCGCTTCGGTATTTACATTATTGAAGGCCCCTTCAATGTCCAAAAATTCAGCTAGGGTGAACTCTTTATCTTGAAATAATTTTTCTATAGAGCCGACAACATGATGTGGGGCAGCTTCCACACATTAACCCTTTATCTATGCGTGTTGGGCTGGGGATAAGTCACCCGGACGTATTCTACTGCGTATGAAATGTCAATTAATCTTTCAAGTGTTTTTAGGACGAAAGAGGTAAGGCTTATAGGCCTGAAGTCTTTCACAGTAGTGTGACTAGCCTTGCCCGCCTTTGGTATAGAAACCACCTTTATCTCCCTCCATGTTCTTGGTATCTTCTTCTTCTTCTTCCTTTTATCAGCGAGGCCATGATCCGAAAACAAAGGATCACAACCCTCCCACTTCACCGCATTTCTACTGATCCGCCTGTGGGGTCGCCTCCCTCCCTCCATGTTCTTGGTATGTGACATTGTTTAAGACTACTAGCAAGTAGCTCTTTGAGTACTGGGTTAATTATCGGTGCAGTTTTTTTGCAGCATGATCGGGATAATCCCATCAAGTCCTGGGGATTTAAAGGAACGAGGAAGAACGATCTAATTGCCCACTCTATTCTATCCTCGGTTACCAAATCCGCATTGGGACCGATTTGCTGTGATTGTTGTTATTAGTACTGCTGCGTGGTACGGTCGTACACCCCGGAAAATGCATTTTAATAAGCAATTCAGGAGCTTCGACGACGCAATATGAACAGGGGCACAACCATCTTCAAAATACCCACCCAAGGAAGGAGAAATGCTCAGGAGATTCGTTCATTAACAATGCTCATGGCCAGCTTCTTGTGGATGACGACAGAATTCTGCATAGGTGGCGGCAGTATTGTGAAGAACTCTTAAATGAACAGTTTCCCCGGCTATACTTTCCAAGAGCCACCCGACATTACAGTCGAAGAAATTAGTGGGGCGGTCAAATACTCCAAAAACCAAAAAGACGAGATACCCTCTGAGTTCTATGAAAAGATGGGAGACATCGGGTTCAGATGGCTCAGAATTCTCATCTCCAAATTCGTGAGAGGTGATCCAATGCCGAATCAATGAAGGAAAAGCTACGTTCTCCATGTAGTGATACGCGAAACTGTGATAACTACCGTTCATCACATCAAGCTGATGTCACACACCATGAAGATCATTGAGCGGGTATTATGTGGGCGACTGTGAAAAATAATACGGCTATCTGATGATCAGTGCGAGCTTGTCGCGGCTAAATTAACTACAGATGCACTCCAAAGTATAAGGATCATAATGGAAAAAAATTGTGATTCCTTAAAGGATATGCATATTGTATTGGTTGACTTTGAAAAAGCATTCGACAGACAACCACGAGATCTAATATGGGTGGCGCTAAGACATCGAGGGTTTTCAAAAACCTATGTACAGATGATCATGGATATGTACGAAAGGGCAAAGACAAGAGTAAGATACCCCGCAGTAGTAACCGAATAGTTCCCAATCAAAGTCGGGGTGCACCAGGGAAGGGTCTTAAGTCCTTTGCTCTTTATTACAGTCCTTGACTATCTGTTTGAAGGTAAAGTGACGGACCCCGAGGGAAATGAGTATCGCATTAGTTAAAAAAAGACAGAGTACGAGTACTTGTGCTGCCCGTTCTCTGATCCACTTAGGCCTATTCCAGACATTTATTTGAATGGAAGAATGCTCCCCAAGTGCGAAATGTTCAAATATCTGGAATCTATGATCAATAGCAAAGAAACCTGTGATAACGACATCAATCGTCGCGTGAGCGTAGGGTGGATAAAGTGGCGGGAAAACTCCGCTATCTTCTGTGACCGAAAAATGCCTGAGAGTATGTATGAGAGTAAATTAACGGCATCTGATATGAATATGCTTCGCATGACAGCAGGAGTGACAAAGCTTGATCGAAAAAGAAGTTCGAAGATCCGTGGAAGCCTTCTCGTCAAGGAAAGCATCTTACGAAAAATACAGCGCGACCAGCTCAGTTAGTATTGCCACGTTCAAAGAAGAGATTATTTTAGCCGTGTTAAAAAGGCAATATAGAGGTAGGAGAGGCAGGCCCATAAACGCCTGGATCACACAAATGCGACAACATCGGTATTTCATTGGCCTCAGTAGCCTCAGTCGGGAGGCATGCCGATATTTTCTGATGTCAAATAGGCGAACCCCATGGCGGATCAGTAGAAATGCGGTTAAGTGGGAGGGTTAAAATCTCTTGTTTTCGGACCATAACCTCGCCGAAATAGGAAGAAGTGGAAAAAACTACGAGTATTATCTATACATGAATTTAAAGTTAGTTGTCAACCATGCGGACGGCAAGCCATGCCAATAACATTTTTTTTTGTAATACACAATGTAACGAATACTTTCATTCTCAAATAAAATCTAATCCAAATTTTAGGCCCATTTAGCTAGTTTAATTCCAATTCTGTGCACGTCTACAAAATTTTCTAGATGCTATATATAAAGTTACTTAGTTAAGGGGCCAATACACTTAAAATTGTATGAAAAGAAAAAAACTACATTTACAAACAATTTGATCTTACTTTAACAAGGGTGCCTTAGACATGGACTTTCCGCCTGAAGCGTACATACCTGCTTCTATTTGAATGTCAATAAATTAGAAAATCATTATCAATCATGCAAACTGCACATTTAGTAATATTTTGCCTGGGAAACGGAAACAAACACTCACAATTTATTGTTGAATTATAGGTTAGTGCAGGTCCGTGGAAAAATAATTAACAAGTTTACCCGTAATTTTTAACTAAAACACTCCACATGTAGTATGCATGGCTATGTTCGTGAGAAGTTAGTGTGGTCAGGTGGATCTTCAGTCACAATCGTCTACTAATTGAGTAATGATGGCCCATAAGGCAGACCTTAGAAACAATAAAGTCAATAATCCTGCTGATGGCTGGATGGTGTTTCATTTCTAAATTTGCATAACAGAATAGCAAATACATTGTTTGAGTTTGTAACCATTTGCTAAGAATGACACGATATTTACTATTTTAATATACGTGAGTTAGATAGGACGAAGAAAATTAAAAAACAAAAAGGAAAAATTAAAATTGTAGAGCAGGAGTAGATAATTGATATAATCAGCTTCATTCTAATGGGTTGTTGGTCTATATAAATGCAGCCAATTACTGCCTATTACGATACGGAAACAAATTAATGAAGGGAAGCTAAGTTGTGGACTATTTCTACTTCTGCATACGGTGACCGCAGTCTTTTTTTAGGAAAATAAAGGATAATATAAAATTAGGTTTCATTACGAGACAGTCACGAATACATAAAAACAACTCCTTTAGTGAATAGAATAGCGTCAGCTCAATTCAAGATAGCATACTTCAAGATTTTCAAAACCATTGTTCTTTCACACTAGACAGGAGTCGGATTACATGTCAGTAAATCCGGAATAGAAGCCATAGACAGATTCTGAAGAAGAAATTTTCAGAAACAGATTTGAAATCTAAAGGTATTTCTTACCAAACTTTGCCAATTGACTCCGAATATACCCAACGATACCTGGAATCGTTTGAGGTGGACGTCGAGTTATTGTTCAACTTACAACAATAAATATTATTGGACGTAAATAAAATGAACTTGTTAGCTTTTAGTTATTGTTTTGGACTTTTATCAATTAAAAACAAGAACATACTCATACAGGATTCTTATTTTTATCTGGAAAGGATCGTATGATATCCTATCCTTTTTTGCTTGATTGATTAGGTCCTGTTTCCGCTTGTGCGTCTTAGGTTAGGTAAGGTAGATGGGGGCGTTGTGAAAAAAAGTCCAGTGCTCACTTAGACCAACAGTTCGGGTCCATTGTGCCCAATTATTTAATCCTGGAAACACTGTAGACATGGTCCGCTGTTAGAACCACCAAGATAGTGATATGAATCTAAGAAGTTGCATCAGCTCAACATTACCTAAGTCCTTCAGCTCCGAGAAGAAGTAACTACTAAGAGTCCTCATTATTCTGACGGATAAGGCAAGACGGGTGATGAGCAGAATCGATTTTTTCTTCGTTCCTGCAACTTCTGCCATAGTCGTTCTGCAGTACACCGAGTCGCTCCGTATGAATGCCAATGACGCAGTGGCCAATACTCGTAATTATGCCAGAAACGGCTCGCGCGTTATGACAACTAAGTTTAACCAGAGCGGTTAATCTCTTCTTGCTAATGGTCGGCCATAACGCCCTGCCCATTGCACATGTGTCCAGATGAACCCAGCGTCTGTTTGCTCGGCTGGTGGCTTCATCTTCTACTTTCTTCCATTCTTCTTCCTATTATCAGCGAGGCTATGATCCGAAAACAAGGGATCACAACCCTCCCACTTCACCGCATTTCTACTGATCCGCCTGTGGGGTTCGCCTACTACTTTCTTCCATAAGAAGAAGAACTAATTGTGATCACTACAAAAGGGAGAGTCCGCGAAACATGCAGCACCGACGCCTTCCTAGCGAGTTCATCAGCCCTTTCGTTTCCTTTGATATCCATATCCCGCGGTACCCAGCAGAGGATCACCGCATTGGCTCTAGATATCTCGTTTAAAAGTAATTTGTCCTCACAGGCCTCGATTTAATTACAGCAAAGGCCGGTTGCCTGGCTTTCTATATAGACAGTGATCGTTTTACCAACGATACTACTCTCGCGTATAATTCAGCAGCCTGTATAATGGCTGTGACTTCAGGCTGAAAGATGGTGCAGTCGTTTCTTATTCTAAATTAGTGGTTTATTCCTAGGCGTTCACAATAAACTCCGGCTCCCGTGCCAACGTCCATCTTAGAACCGTCGGTTTAGAACGCCAGTTCCTTATTCTTCATGGTTTTTTGGTTTTTCCAATACATTCTGTCAGGAATTTTTGTAGCAAGTCTCCTATCAAATGCTGGCATCGGGTTCATGTGATCAGTTTCTGTCGACGCACTAGCAGTCCCCCATCGGGGCAAAACGGAAGCATGGCCGTAAGGGTTCGGTGACAACAATCGGCCTTCTCTCATTATTACAGCGGTTTTGACCGCCAGACTGCTACAGTATACCATATAACACGCGGAATGAAACTATGCATGATTTCTATTGCCGCTGTTGATGTTGTTCTCATTAACCCCATGGCTCCGATGCACGCTGCCCGCTGTATTTTAGTGATTTTTGAAAGCTGGTTCAAGTACTATCTATCATACTTGTGAGCCATATGTAAGAATGGGTCTTACAACCGCGGTGTATATCTAGTACACCATAGCTGGTTTGAAGCTCCACATATTACTGAATGCCTTTTTGCAAGAATAGAAAGCTACGCATGCTTTTTCGATGGGTTTGACAATGTTATCCTTTCAGTTTAGCTTGGAATCTTGAATTACGCCCATGTATCGAGCTGAACTTGAGATACGTAGTTCAATACTACCGATATTTGGGGGTCTCAAGTTAGGGATCGATCTCTTCTTATTGAAAAGAACTACCTTCGTCTTTGAGGGGTTCATTTTCAGCCCTTTGCTACGGACCCAGTTATCCATTAGTTGTAGTGCGATATTGAGCATTTCGCTTGCGCGTCTTAGGGCTTCGATTCGATGATTCCTTCTCAACTGTTCTTCGCTGTGTATTATAATTCTTGGTTGACCAGGTCTTCTGCCCTCCTGGGTTGGCGGGTTCCTTTGCATCGCGTGCACCACGAGAATACAGCCTTGTCTTACTCAACTTTGGATCTCGAGTTCTTCGGACAACCTTCCTTTGTGCAGAACACGACATTTAAAAGCCTCAATATCAGTTCTTCATTTACGAGTATCTGGAATACCTCGCCTATGCGAGGGGTGGGGTGGCAACGATGTAGTGGTAACGTCGTCAATTGCCACGCCAATGGTTAAAAAAAAACAACTGTCAGGCAGGCGCCTGGAGCAACAGCTGTTAGGCAGCCGCCTGGGAGTAAGTCTATTGGAGAACAGTTTTGTGCCGGCCAACAGTGGGTAAGTGGTCCAACCTTAAATACATATATCAAAATATTTTTAGTACCATAGTACAATAATACTAAAGTAGTTGGCAAGCTGCTGGACCGATAGTACCCGGCATGCTTTGTTGCGACTAACAAAAGAGAATTTTTTTAAGTACTAAAGTACGATAATATTAAAGTAGAAGACCGATTTTAACCAAACCTCACAGGAACACTTTTGCGCCAGAAGATTGCCTGAAAATCTGAGCGCAAGCGGTTACGTGGTTTCGGAGTCCATAGCACACAAACACAGCTACACACATTTTTTCCCATGGAGAAAAACACTTTCAGTTTTCCCGAATTTTCCAATTTTGTGGGCAACTTTTCCAATTTTTCTCTCCGCAGAAACCTTATTCGGACTATTACAAAAATTTAACAAAAAAAATGAGCCAAATCGGTCCAGCCATTCTCAAGTGATGCGATGACCAACGAACAGCATTTCATTTTCATTTATATAGAAGATTTCTCATAATATAAAAATTCAGCCCGATCAATTGCAAAAGCTTGTGTGAACACTGCTGCGAAGGCATAACACTGGCAGTAGCTTGGTCATATGGCTGGAAAAATTGTTCGCTCTGTTGATGATGATTTGCCTATGTCATCTGCTATCGGGAAAAAATACTGTGAATCAGAAGCAAAGACAAAAAATAACAAAAATCTCTCCAGTTATCTGGACGCAACCCCCGGAGTTTCTCTGAAACATAAACAACTGACCTTCAAACCACTACACCAAATCTTTCTCTCTCTCTCTATCTATCCCTTCCAACGCCCGCACTGTGTGCAAACATTTTAAGGGTATTCATAACCCCTTGAGTGCGCGTAAATTATAAAAAGAAGGTGGAGTGCTTAACCCAGCCCTGTATCTGTGGCACAAGAAATAACCGCCGATTTTCACAGATTCTCAGAAAACAAGTTTGAATTTTTCGTTTTCCTAGAAAACGTATGAGATTTTGGAACTTTAGTCATGCTTCTGTGCCCATAACTCGGTAACGACAACAGATAAAGAAGTAAATCAATGTAAAGAATGATTATTTTTGGAGAATTGATCAAAGAAGAAAACATTTTGTCCAGAGGCAGGAGATGAACCTGCGATAGTTATGGTTTTAGCCACTAATGCTCTACCACTGAGCTATCCTTGGATGTTTTCTTCTCCGGTCAATTCTCCAACATCACATTTGTGTCTAAAGTAGTCTCTGCTATGGGTTGCAGCTGAAAGAGAGCGGTATGTCATAGACAACGGAGTGATAATCTTGTAAAAGCACCAACACGTGTGTATAGTGTAAACTGAACGTTACTATTGCATTATCTGCAGAAGACTGGTAGGGCTATGAGAAGTAAATAGTTGAACTCCGAGTAACAGACCATCTTCTGGTATCCTTAACTCAGTGGGCAAAATCGTATCATCACCTCCCAGTGCACATCAGTGTATCCGGCCCCTCGTCCTAGGGGTTGCAAAAAAAGGATCTGGTCCTCCAGGTTGTGGGTTGTGCCGTCGGGTTAACTTCCCTACCACGTAAAAAACTTTCGGTTACGAAGTAACCAACAGCCTCGGATAGGGATGAATTTACTGTTGACGACCCAAGCAAACGTAAAGAGGACAACGATCTTCGTGTCTGCACATGGAATGTTAGGTCCTTCTACAAACCACGTGCAGCCGAACAACTTGCGGAGGCCCTAGAGTGTCTCAAAGCAGACATTACCGCTATCCAAGAAGTGCGATGGGATGGGCCGGGCAAAAGGAGTATGAAAAACTGCGACATCTACTACGGCGATTGCTACAGACAACAAGGACAGCGTCTATTCGGGTGCGGATTTGTCATTGGAGGCAGACTTAGGCAAGAAGTCTTGAGTTTCCGGCATGTGAACGAGCGCCTTATGACTATCCGTATCAAGGCTAAATTTGCCAACATTAGCCTAATATGCGTTCACGCCCCTCATGAGGAGAACGACGACGCGACAAAGGATGACTTCTACCAGCTCTTGGACAAGACGTATGAGCAATGCCCTAGCCACGACGTTAAAATTATTTTAGGTGATTTTAGCGCAAAGCTAGGAAGAGAGGACGTCTTTAGTAGCGTGGTCGGAAAGAACAGCCTGCACGACATCACATCCGACAACGGACTCAGGCTAATCGACTTTGCGGCGGGGCGAAACTTTGTCGTAGCTAGTACGCGGTTCCCACGTCTCGACATTCACAAAGGAACATGGCTCTCCTTTGATCGAAAAACTGTCAACCAAATCGATCACATTGCGATCGACGCAAGGCACTCTTCCAGTATTCTGGGTGTCCGGACTTTCCGAGGAGCCAACGTGGACTAGGATCACTATCAGGTTGTAGCGGAGGTACGGATGCGGATATCCATAACGGAGCGAAATCAACGAAATACTGTGAGGAAATTTGACGTCGGGCGGCTACAGTCGCAAGAGACCGCCAGAACCTTTGCCGATCGAGTTTCTTCTAATCTTAATCTAAGTCCTATGCCGCCAGCAGCAAATGCGGAAGAACAGTGGCAGCGCTGCCAACAAGCCATCAGAGATGCCGCTTCTGATGTACTGGGTTTCTCTCGGCCACCACAACGAAACCCCTGGTTGATGAGGAATGCCGGCAAGCACATGCAGCTAAACAAGAGGCGTACAAAGCGGCGCTGCATAGAAGGACTAGAGCTGCGTACGAGCTCTACGTGCGCAGGAGAAAAGAGGAACATCGACTTCTCAAAAAGAAGAAAAAAGAGCATGAGAAGCGCTCGGTCGAGGAGATTGAGAGACAAATAGTAACATAGTAGTAGAATCGCAGTCGGTGCTGAGGATATGGAAGGAACACTTCTGTAGACTGTTAAACGGCAATGATGACCAATATTCCGCTGTCAGGCAGAATGAGCCATTTAACAGTGACGATGGCAGTCAAGATTCCCGTCAACCCGATCAGAATGAAGTGAGGATAGCTGCTGGAGCCGACGGCCTTGCCGCTGAACTTTTCAAGGCAGGAGGAGATGAGTTGGTAAGGAGCATGCATCAGCTCATCTGTAAAATCTGGTCGGACGAGAGTATGCCCGACGAATGGATCCTCAGCATCGTTTGCCCGATCCTGAAGAAAGGAGACCCTCTGAACTGCGCCAATTACAGAGGTATAAGTCTCCTAAATATCGCATATAAGATCCTGTCTGCCGTACTATGTGAACGCCTAAAACCGATTGTCAACAACCTGATAGGTCCTTATCAGTGCGGTTTCAGGCCGGAAAGACCACCATTGACCAAATATTCACACTACGGCAGATCTTGGAAAAAACCCATGAATATAAAATCGATACGCACCACCTCTTCATCGATTTCAAAGTTGCCTATGATAGCGTGTATAGAGACTAGTTATACAGAGCCATGCCTAGTCTTGGCATCCCTGCCAAACTCGTCCGTTTGTGCAGAATGACGATGGAGAACTCTCGTTGTCCATCAAAGTCGGTAAGAACATCACCGAACCGTTCGATGTCAGGAAAGGTCTTAGACAAGGTGACGCGCTATCATGCGATCTCTTTAACATAGTACTTGAGAGAATTGTACGAATCTCACAAGTAGAGGAGAAGGTACAATGCCGAGCTATACGGGCTGTACAAGGACATCGACTTAGCCAGAAGAGTTCACATACAGCGACTAAGATGGCTGGGTCATTTAGAGCGGATGGAGCCCAACGGTCCCGCTAAGAAAATTTTCGAATCCACCCCGGATGGACGACGCAGTAGAGGACGACCTCGCGGTAGGTGGCGCAAACAAGTGGACGGGGACCTCAACCAACTTGGCGTGCGCAACTGGAGGCAGCTGGCTCGTAACCGTGCTAGCTGGAGAGGTTTGTTGGTTGAGGCCCAGGTCCACCCCGGACTGTAGCGTCATCTAAGTAAGTGAGTAAGGTGGGGATCTTCCAAAGACGAAACTGTTAGAATACCCACTTGAACCAGATGTGCGAAATGCCTACAGCATTATCTGACACAGTTCATACCCAATGTCCATACAAACGGTACACGGACCTTAACTTCCTCCCGTACATCTTTGTTTTTAGCGCTCTTACCCATACGGGTGCAGCATACAGGAGAATAGATTATGGTACTTTCGTTAGAAGAAGCCTACTGCTTTGGTCGGGTCATTCCATGCTTATCGTTGTTCTTCATAATATTGGCTTCAACATTCTGACACCATTTCAGCCGGGATTTCAGGGCTACCATAGCTGTGATAGAGCATTGCTAATTGGTTTCCAAACGCCAAGCGTTTGACTCCGTTAATCATAACTTTATGTTGTATAATTTTGCTTCAAATTCTATTAAGCTTTGACAATACTATTTACCGAAATGTAGCCAACAAGTAATTGTTGGCTGTCAATTATTGAATGCTCTAAGCTGCACCAGTGGAGTACCACAAGGCTCTCTCCTGGGATCGTTTCTGTTCAGTATGCTCGTAAGTGACATTACGGGCTACATGAACTATCTGAATTTTCACAATTACGCTAAGGATGTATAGTTGTATCCCTCCTTCTATCCTGGTAAGATCGAACTGGAAATAAATCTAATCTGGAGAGATTACACAAATCGTCGCAAATCGTTTTCTGCTCAATGAGACTAAAACTAAATATATGCACTTAACCGTAAAAGCCATGGACCATGTCCAGTAAATATTGTCCGGTGTTTGATTATGAATCCGCGCGCAAACTTAAAATTTATAATATTTGTCATAGGCAAAGTGTTTCGCATCTGTTGAATACAATTCCTAATTTTACTCAATTGTTACATAAGTTACTTTGTCGAATGATCAATTGTAGTGCTTTTGGTTACCTCCGACATTTTTTGGTTCAGATTAATTGGTTAGGCTATGTAATGGGAACCGCTACAGTCGAAAAGGAGGCGCATCATGGGATAAAAGCTGCAGTAAATTGAGATACGTCGCTAGTAGCCGAACACTATAGTGCGTAAGCATGCTAGATGCATTAGGACCCATAGGGGGACACGGGACCGAGGTATCTTTGCGAATGTATCTTGCTATCAATAACATTAAGCAAAATGATAACGTGCCACGTGTTCCATCCTGTATCAAATTTCTTTAAGTATCATTGTAGCATAGCTGGTGGCTACTTCGACATGATTGAAACTCAGTTAAGGATCTCCAAAACAGGGTCAGGGTTTATGCAAAAAAAAAAGAAAGAATCGCTCGAGAGTGAACTATTATAATCAAATGGCTCGCATGTTCTGTTGGGGTTCTGGCATCGGTTTATCCATCAAATATGTAGATACATTCATAAAGATAAACAATTTGCAGAGCCGTCGGTTCCTCGTTGCCGCAAGCCTTAAAGTCGGTTTTCCCATCGTGTGCGATTTTTTTTGTTCACTTAAGATACTCGGTTATCTGTATCTTATCTGTATGTAGGAAAATAAATATGTACATTTTGCTTCTCTTATTAAAAGGTCAAACTTCTCATTAGGCATAATATGTAAGACAAGTCAAATACTGAAGCAGAAGACAAAAACATGTCAAAGACTTATTTGCGAAGAAATTCCGGAGTGAAATGTGGTATCCATGTACATGTATAAGTATCTACCAAACCAAAGATGGGAGGGAAGTGGATCGATGTTTCTAAAACTTTATTCATGTTCTTCTTCAAGGCTCTTGTCTTGTACATAATTTTCGCTTATAAAGTCGAAGAACTCTCGTTGTGTACTAATAAAACTAAGCATTACTCAATTATTTTAAAATTATATAGGTATCTCCTTCTTAGTTAACAACAGCTTCTAAGAATATAAAGGTCCTGTTTTGTTGTTGTTGTGCATCGTTAGCTATGTATAAGGTATTAAGAGCTTAACTAATTTAAATTAGTGGGTTCAACCCACCATTTTGCAACCCCTTATGACTCTACAAGATTGGCATACTGTCTCTATCTATCTTATATGGCCAACCCCTGAATCAAATTTGTATCTTCTTCAGTTCAGGACATTTGTATACTTTATTTGTGTACAGTTTTGCTACGCGTAAAGCTTTTCCCTTCTCACATAGATACGGTAGATAGATTTGATCAACCAATCACAAATAAGAGTACATATCGATTTCCTCCATTGAAAGTTCAATGTTCGTTAAATTTTGAGAAAGCTTTTACCATAAGGATTTCATTTGCATCTACAGCTGTGTGTGGTACACAACAGCGGAGGAGGTAGTTGATATTAATATAAAATTCATTCAAACAAAAGAAACATTTCTCTAAATTATAAACAAACAATCGACTTTGGTTTAGTGGTTATCAAGGATTA
This sequence comes from Brachypalpus laphriformis, assembly GCA_945910035.1. Taxonomy (NCBI): domain Eukaryota; kingdom Metazoa; phylum Arthropoda; class Insecta; order Diptera; family Syrphidae; genus Brachypalpus; species Brachypalpus laphriformis. The sequence goes on along the minus strand of OX246753.1, from coordinate 108,109,706 downwards.
TATAGATACCTACTTCATTCCTTTGGCTATTTATTTAAAAAAAAAGAAGAAACTCAGAAATGCAGTTCACCAAGATGCACAGATTTACCCTAGCTTATAACTCAATTGCTCGCTGGAATCGAATAACACGACTAATTAACACAAATACCACTTTAGGTTAACCAAATCGATTGGGGGTGAACCTGACTATAAATTTCTATAGCTTGCATGTTCCCCACATATGGGGCCGGACAGGCTACGTAGGTACAAACCAATGATACGAAGCTTTTATTGCGAAACTTGGACAATTTATTGCTCTTACTCATTCATGTGTGTGTGCAAGACGACTGCTTTTTGGATTTATTTCATTGTTAAAATGATTGGGATACCAAACATAAAATTAATTGATTTAATTTACGATACGATTCTTGGTTTTTACAAGGGAGGATATCGACTATGAACTCACGAAATGTCAACCATACCACTTAAAATAAATTTTGCTTAAAATCATTTTAGAAATTTAAGAAGAGCTTTAAATATGGTTTGGATTACCCAGTGGCCATGTTGATGATGTTTGAATACTAGTTGTAAATACCAGTTGTTGGATATTAGCACGGCCAGTACAATGAGAACGACACCTACAGCAGGACTCGAGGCCGTGCTCAACCTGCTTCCGCTAGACATCTTTGTACAAGCACCAGCGGCTATTAGTGCCGTAATATTAAGTCAAACAGATAGCTGGAGAACAAATGCAATAGGTTATACTATGATCGTACAGACATATCTAGGCAATGTATCTAAGTAGTACAGACTATAATACGCCATACTTAGACTTCACGAGAAAATTCCTAAGCATCTATCCGAGCAGGGAAGAACGGCAGAACACCTAACGAACGATCCATAGCTGTGTGCGCCGAAGGATCCAAAATGGAAATAGGTGCAGGCCCAAGTATCTTTTCTGAACCGCTTGGTATCTCCTTGTTAGTTCAACTTCCGAACTACAGCAGCGTTTTCCAGACAGAGGTCCTAGCAGTGATAATAGTCGCCCGTGAGACTGTGATGAGGGTAATACCACGGGACGACACAGCCTTTTTCATCGATAGCCAGGCAGCGATAAAAGCAATTTCTGCTACGGAAATAAAATCGAAGTTTGTGAAGTGTTGTAGAGAAGAGCTAAGGGTTCGTGGAGCACATCACAAGGTAAAGGTCTGCGGGTCCTTGGACATAAGGGCATACGAACTGGCTAGAGGAGGCTCAGCACTAAACTCGGGCCAATTCGACCTCTCAGTGTACATCTCGCCCTGCACACTCAAACTCGAAGCATGGAACAAACCTCTGACGGAGGCGAACAATAGGTGGACCTCTTCAGAAACTTGTATCACTACGAGGAAGCTATGGTCTATATTTGACAAGAACAAGAACTAATAGTCTTGCACAGGGATAGAAAGTCCATCTCTACTCTCATAGGAATCATAATGGGGCAGAACAGTTTGCGATAGCACATGAAAAAGTTACAAGTGACGAACAAAGACCTTTGTAGGGGCTGTGGTGACGCGGAGGTTCAGGTGGACACTACCCACTTTCTTTGCCACAGCACAGGCCTCTACTATCTAAGAATCAAGTTCATTTGATAATACGTCTTTAAAGATTTAGAAGAATTGTCCAACAGACCGGTAAACGGCATCACAAACTTCACACACTTAAATCCTCTGGATGGTTTCTATCTAGGGCACAGTAAGTTTTAAATGCTTACTACTAGGCTATCTACATACATACATATACGTATATTTTTCACGAGAAAGGGATTCGTTCTATCTTTCTTTACCCCCATGGACATCATAATTGAATGTGGTGTGGAGGATTTCTACCCACTACGACAACCCACTTACCTAATATTACAAGTTGTTGGATAGTCTGTCAGGTACTATTCAATTTGCCTACTGTCGATGTTCCTGATTTCCGGAAGATCATTAATAAATATGGTGAAGAGCAAAGGGCCGAGGATAGATCCTTGGGGCACACCCGCAGTTGTTTCGATTAATTCAGACGCTACATCGTTAACTACAACTGCTTGTTTTCGGCCATCGAGATACATAGAAATAAGTTTAGAAGCAGCGGGTGAGAAGAAATACATCATATTAAGTTTCGAGATGAGTCGACAAAAAAAAACCCTACTTGCAGCTTCTTCCGCTTCTATGGCCAATGTATTAATGTGACTACGCTTGGCACTTTGCACGCTACTCTGGACTTCTTTTGTTTTCAAGCGATACAACGACAACAGCTCGCTTCTCCTGTTCCTGTTCCATGTGTAGTAGCAATGTGGGCTTTTAGTTGTTTCCGTTCGTTACACCGCCTCCAGATCTCTGCGATTGACCGACAATTTTCTTTGCACTCCAATGTTCTTAGATGGTGGCGGGCAGTGAGTTGCTGATTTTGTTCACACCTTGCGAAAGGTGATCCTTTACTTGTTAGTGCGCTGTGGGATCCTTTAGTCTCTCGATAGCATAACTGAGCATTCTCAGGTTGTCTTCGAATGGCTGCAGTGCGTTAATGGACTGTAGCTATCATAGGAGATTACTTCTAAAGTGACGGGCTGTGGCAAAATGGTCGATTTGATTAGCAGAAGCTTGCCTGTTTGTTGACAACCAACAAACCTTTCGCCATTGTCATTACGATTGCCTAGTCTGTGTTTACACATGACGCGAATTTCTATCTGGTTTACCAAAATAGAGCATTATAGTCTTACACGTTGGGGACACGTTGGTACTCGCCAACGCCCGCATCAAACAATCTTATTTCATTTATCCCTAACATATCCAATTTATATCGCATGAATTCTTTCTCAAATTAAAGGAATCTGGCATTTTAAGGACCTTCGGTTCCAGGGTCGAGAAGCGACTTTAAATTCCAGAAACAAATTCTTGTCCGCGTACAATAATCAACAAAAGTCATCCGTACATCATACCTTATCCTGTGCATAAGGTCGGTTTCAGTAGCGAGCAGGAGTCGGTAACGCATTCGGTACTAGGAGGCAAGACAAGCACTTCACAAACTTTATTTTTGCGCTACTGGCCCAAGTCTGGTTTTGAAAAGTTAGTATCATAGTCTTGTCGATCAATTGTAATCGCAATGTGACTATTTGACTATAATACTTAGAGTGAAAACATGGCAAAAATAAGGGTTTACTTAGTTATATTCGATTTTACTATTCTAATATTCAAACTTAAATGTACATATGTATGGTGTAGTACTACTCGTAGCTGTACCAGCGGCAGCTAGTACTGAAGCGGGTTTGGCGTTGCTTTGATTAGCAGCTATCTAGCTATTCATACAGTCTGTAATATAAATACTAAAAATGTGTTAGCTCAATTATAATAGCTTTAAGATAAGATTAGTTGGAATGTACAAAAGTAGATAATTATGGACCCGTGGCGTAATATTGACCTCAGTCTGTTGTCATTATTGGTCACATATCTTTACATATCGTATAATAGACATAAATATGTTAGTCGCATATAGCACATAAAAATATGTCTACCTATTTCAAATAAAAATATGTTCATTTCCACATATTTTGTTATCGGATGCAGACATATAACTTCTGACATTTAACTATGGCAGTGAAATTTATGCGCCTGTCTGAAAAACCTACACCTACAGATGGTGCACAACATAATCCAGTCCATCTTTCATTTATTTTTGAATAAATCCCTCGTTTGTAAGGAATTTATTACCCCACGATATTCATCATACCTGTTGTGAAGCTTTACAAGAACTTTATTCAAATCACTAAATCAACGAGATTTCATTGACACGGACTTCTTTTTACCATACTTCGAGGAATAATGGAATATAAATAACACTTTTTTCCCAAATTGTTCGAAATTTTGTAATTAGGTCGGAAATACCTTATCTTAATTCATATGTAGGTACTTTGGTGGAGTAGTAGAAATGGCGAATATATTTGTTGGGTTATTTCTTTTCATTTAACTAACCAGCATTCCTCCGTTCGGGTTTTTGTGGTCCTTCCTTTACGTAAAACACGTAAATGCCTTCCGTTTCCCGAAGTCGTACCCAATTCTTCTCCCAAGCGTGACATTTCCGCACTATTTTCACATCTATGCATTTTTTCTCATTATTTTCAGCCAGACATATGGCCAAAAGAAAAACAGCATCCACTTCCTGCTCGGCATATTTGCGAAACGTCAAAAACTTTGCACATTTACATAAACCGAATCTAAAAAATCTACATAAAAATATATAACAAATGTTGTGTACACATATGAAATCTGTTATATACGTTCGACAAGCGCACACATTTTAATGTGTATTTTTTAAACAATACAAACATACACTATATATTAAGCTAGACTCTAAGCAATGCAACTGCGAAAACCCCGTCCAATTTCGTGCAGTAGTTTTTGCGTAATACCTGTACAAACAAACATACAGACGGGATAATCACAGTTTTATTATATGTATAAATCATATCTATTGTAAAATATATTCAGTCCTATAGTTAGCAATTTAAAATAGTCCTTGATAAGAACGCACTTTAAATTTTTCAATTTCAGACTCGACTATTAGAAGATGCTTCCCTACTATGTAACTCATGGTCTTCGCGGCAAAATGTAAGTTTAATATTATTCATACTCATACACACTTTTCAATTTCGGAGATATATTCTTTATTATCGATCGTGATACCCAACCGACGCTTACGCTAGCTAGGGATACACAAAACAAACCGTTTTTACTTTACTTTTCCTTTGATTACAATGAATACCATAAAACAAAAATTTATATAATTACAATTATTAGTGTCATTATTACTGTTATCTTTATCATTCGTTAGATGGCGCTACAATCTGGAGTGAATCTGTACTTCAACCAACAATCATCTCCAGACGTATCGAGTTGTAGCCAGCTGCCTTCAGTTACGCATTCCAAATTGGTTGAAGTGCCTTTCGACTTGCGAGCGGCATCGAAGGTATGATCTGCCTCTTTTGCGTAGTGTTGGAATCGAAGAAATAACATTGTTGGGGCTAGAAGCCTCAACTTCAAGTCGCTTTACATAATCCATTTGGTTAAAGCGAAATATCGTTTGGAATTATTATTTTATTAATTGTATTTTGTCGCTTAAGTCAAGTGGCTATTAAATAGCTTATTCAGTGATAGAGGAAATGAATGGTAGATACCTACATATATACGAGTATGATCATGTCTGTAAACCAAGATTACCGGTTTGAACAGAAAGGAGAAAATATTATATTAGATAAGGATATCGTTTTTTTTTTAAATATTAACTTACAAACATATATGAGTTTAACTCTTTTAATACATCTGCATGACGTAAGTTGGAAATGAAGCAAAGAGAAGTGATAGGAGAGAGTTAATTTTGGTGTAATGGTTTGAAACTCAGGTGATATTGCGTTTCAGTACATGCTTACACCATGGGTGGTGTCCAAACTAGTCGAGGAGAATCTACTATGACTTTTGCATTCGGTTCTGATTCTCAGTTTTTGTTTCGAGTAAGTATTGGATTACTCTATGTGATGAATGATACGATCACTTACTTTTATTATTGAAAGCTTAGTTGGTACTTGAGCTGACAAACTACCACTCAGAAACCGAATACATTGCCACTAATACACCATGCCGTTTATAGGATATTTGCAGGATATGTCTCTTAAAAAGTGGTTAGCAAATTTATTTGTACTATCAATGGAAGATTATAAGAAGTTTAATGATTTACATATGAAGTAAGCAGACTAGTGCAAAACGAAAATATGTAAGTTTTGTCTGAACAAGTCATTGATACTGTAGTCTGCTGTGGATTCAAAATTCTGTGTGAAATATCAGCTATATAGAGCATCGAATTTTTTGTTTTGTTGAGCAGTAGGTATAATACATAGGTTGTCCGTACATCTTTGTTTACCCGGGCCACTCCTGGATTGTGTAATGGTAAGACCATTGCACATTTCTTATGCCAAGTGTCCGGCGTTCGTCAATATTAAGAAGGCTACATTAGGTGAATACCTCTTTAACGATCTAAATAATCTACGCAAGACCTGCACGGCTAAATTAAATTTCTTGATCGTTAAAAGTGGATGGTTCCAAGATTAGATGGTGTGTAGTGTACCCACGAAAGAACCCATCCGTCACTACACAGTATCAGAATAATGGACCTTATCTGTGGTTTAAGTGTACTTCACCGAGAGCGACTCTTAAGCAAAAAATAAAGAAAAAATTGTGCACCTCTGGGGTTGAGTCAGACGCGAGGAGGGGACTTGCAAAAAAAATGATATTACTGAGTAAAAAAAATTGTTCTCTTTAGGTCATAAAGCGATAAAAGATACCACACTTCACATTTGCATGAGTAAATATTGGGGAAGATAGTTAAATGAACTAACTAAACCACATTTAGATATTCAACGTGGTGAATATCTGTCAGTATGCCACACACTTGTAACGTTTGAATCTTTTGGAGCCCGGACAATTGTTGGTGTGTTTTTTTTTAAAGCCTGATTTTTTTTTTTTTTTTTGTCGGGATAGAAAACACTCGACTGGAGCACTCAGACACAACTGGTCCATTGTACTGCCAGAGAGCAAACCCTGATTTACCCATTTTATTGGAATTTCCTTGACTTTCGAAGAAAGCCAAGTAAGCACTTCAGTGATGAGGAGCTTACAGTACCAGCACCCACCACATCCGCACCGAAGATCTGCCACCTGATACGAGCAAAGGCCGGACACTCACAGAGATAATGTTCCGCGGTGTCGTCGCTCTCTCTGCAAGCGTCGCAGATTGTAGTGTCACTTAAGCCTAACACGTTAAGGTGCTTGGCAAAAGCGAAGTGGCCTGTCAAGATGCCGATAAGTTGTCTACAGTCTTTTCTGCTGAGAGACAGCAAGAATGCCGCTGATTTCTTACAGACGTCCGGTAGCATGCGTTTAGTCAACCTGCAACCTGTAGAGTCATGCCACACACAATTTTGCTCGTGAGAGACCCAATCGTCAATGGAAGCCCTAACCGAGGACGCTGGAAGCCCCAACGCGGGTTCGGGACCTGAGAAAGCCTCCTCTGAAACAGACGCATAATGGCCTAACGAGAAGTGAAGTCTAATGTTGTCGACTTCCACGAAGACACCAGCGCCAGACCCTTGACTGGTTTTGGAACCATCCGTGAAAATACGACTACATTCCATTCCCGGCTCAGACTCTGACCGAAGCCAGTCCTGGACACAAGGAAAGTCGACTTTGAATTTGCACATCAGCTGGAGTTCTGGTGTCATTGCGTCAGACGGCATAAGACAGGAGTCGTAAGATAAGTGTCGCGCAAGTTCATCAAAGTTCCAGTGTGGAGTATACCAAAAACCGCCCCGCCTAAGACGATGGATGGCTTTGATAGTGCAACCCATGATATAAGTATCAAGGGGAGGTAAGTTCAGCAAAGCGTCTAGAGCAGAGCCAGGCGTACTCGGGAAATCTCCCGAGCAGCCGAGACAAGCCGTTCTTTGGAGTTTCTTGCAAAAAGCAACCACATATTTACGCGAGAGCCCCTTCCACCAAACAACCGACGCATATGCGAGGAATAGTCTTATCATAGCCGTGTAGATCCAGAGAACCTTATTCGGTGAGAAGCCCCAAGTCTTGCCAAAAGCACCCTTACACTGCCAGAAGACTGAGAGCGCCTTGGATGTTTTCGACTCGACGTGCTTAGACCAATGAAGTTTCTTATCTAAAATCACTCCAAGATATTTGGCTTCATTGGAAATGCGAATGGTGACGCCTTTTAGTACTGGCTGAGTCAGACCGGTCAAAATCCTCCTTCTCGTAAAAAGAACAACCTCAGTTTTAAGAGGATTCACCGAAAGCCCACTCCTAGTACACCATTCACCGATCATGTCCAGCGCCGCCTGCGCGTTAGCGCAGACCGTCGCCAGGCATGGCCCGACAGAAAGTACGGCGACATCATCCGCATATGCCTGAGCGTAGACGTTAGAACTATTTAGAGTGTTCAACAGAGAGTCGACCACCGTGCACAATAACAATGGAGACAGAACGCCACCTTGCGGACAGCCCCTGTTTACCCCTGTCATAACATACCATATTGGCCACAATCCGCATCCACTACCAAAGTTCTATTCATTAGCATTGCTTTAATCCACAACACTAATGTTTCATCTACCCCGTGTTGTCTGGCAGAGTCGCACATGCAGTCAAAAGTCGCATTGTCAAAAGCACCCTCAATGTCGATGGAGATACCCATCGCGTATTCTCTCCTATCAAGCGCGCATTCAATTCTGGCCACTAGATTTTGAAGTGCGGTCTCACAGTATTTCCCACGCTGATAGGCATGCTGCATCTCCGATAGTGGATGCAGTTTCAAAGCAACTTTGCGCACGTGAAATTCTACCAGTCTCTCCATACTTTTCAGTAAGAAGGATGTCAAACTTATAGGTCTGAAACTCTTGGGGAGCGAATAGTCTTCCTTACCAATTTTCGGTATGAAAGCTACTCTGACTTTCCGCCAAGGTGTAGGAATATATGCCAGCGTCAAGCCAGCGGTAAAAATTCTTTTCAGAGTTGGCAATAGCTGATCTGTATCCTGTTGAAGCATAGCTGGATATATTCCATCGGTGCCAGGCGATTTGAAACCATCAAAAGATGCCACAGCATATTTGATGGCCTCATCTGTTACCACGGCTGATGCAATATACCAGCTGCGCCGAGTTTTCTGACTTAGATCAAGCTCAGCCTGGGTAAGCGGACCAAGCTCCGACCTAGTGATTATCTGATTTTCAGGAAAGTGAGTCTCCAGCAGAAGACTAAAAGTTTCCGCTTTCGTCTCAGTAAACTTGCCATCAGACTTTCTCAGTGACTCCGGTTTGGTCGGCTTGCCCCTTTTGAGAACCTTAACCAACCTGCTGGTTTCACCGAGTGTCTCGATCTTTTCACAAAAATCTCTATAAGAAGCACTTTTCGACAACCGAATTAACTTCTTGTAGTCTTTTTGCTTCGATCTAAAAAGATTCCAGTCACCTTCTAAATTTGTCTTGAGTGACCTATTTAGAAGTTTTCTGGATTCTTTCCTAAGTCGCTGCAGTTCTGGGCTCCACCAGGGAACCGGAGTTATGCAGGGGGTTTTTGTCAATGGGCACGTCAGTTCAAAACAGCTGGTAAGGACACTGGTCAGGTTTTGAACAGCATCCTCAACCTTTCGTTTCGTTCTGAGTTTAGTTGGAGTTTTGACAGATCTGTCTAGCTCTTCCCTAAACCGCACCCAGTTGGCTTTCCTCGGATTCCTCCTCTCCTGCAAAGTTATGGCCTCGCATTCGATTTGGAAAGCGATGTTTCTATGGTCTGACAAGGACACCTCCGGCAGTTAGTAATTGACTTGAAATACCTATTAGATAAAGTCAAATCAATTACCTCCTGCCTCCTTGCCGTAACAAAAGTTGGCTGGGAGCCAATATTGTTAATTACCATGCCAGACGATAGTATAAAGTCTAGGAGATGGTTTCCTCGTGTGTTACATTTGCTGCTGCCCCAGACTGTATTCTGAGCATTCGCGTCGCAACACATGACTAGTCCCATCTCCCGAGTGTCACAGTACTTTATGAGTTCGGCAACCGCCTTCGGTGGTGGAGGCATTACCGAATCATAAGGGAAGTAAGCCGACGCAACGACGAAGGTTTTCCAACTTCCGGTCGTTTCGTAGCTTACAGCTGCAGCAACCAGGTCCTGTCCACAAAATTGTCCAAGCTTGGTTACTGAGAGGAAATTCGGCACAATTAGACAAGCTCTCGGTCTTTCAGATCGCTCGTCACATAGCACCGTTACTCCACGAACACCCCGAAAACCACATATGCGCTTGTTCCGCACGTATGGCTCCTGGATAGATGTTATGTGGGGTTTTGTACGCACCACGGAAAGTCTGCTACTTAAGAGAGCGGTAGCAGCCTTTGAGTGGTGGAGGTTTATCTGCGAAAATATCAAAGATATAGTCGCAGTTTTATTAGCAGAACGGCGCGCACCAGGTGCGCACATGCTTCCGGCGAGGCGAGCGCCCCTACCCGTGGCATTGCTTGCGTCAGCCATTTTCTGTCCGCTAGTGCTGGGACCTTTAGGGGTAACAGCACCAGTAACCACCAGATTTTGTGCGCAGATAACGCCACCGGTAAGAGTGTGCCCGGCAGAAGAGCGCGCATCAGATGCGCACACGGTTCCACTAAGAAGAGCAGGCGAAACTTGCTCCATCAGATTGGACCTGTTCGAGCCGACCGAAAAGGAGCCAGCGTTAGGTCTGAGGGATTGATCGGCTCCAGTTGGAATACTTTCTGCCGACCTAGGCTTCTTTCCTGTCGCTACTGAAGGATGACTGCTTTCGGCGCTTGCGCCTTCAGCTGACTCTGCAGCCTCTTTGCACCGCGCCATCGCCGCCTTCCTTCTTCTCCTTTTCAGTTGACTCTTAGTCAGGAGCCCATCGGAGTGCGCCGCTTCGGGAGCTCGTTCAGCCTTATTGGTTTCCCGAGTCAAACCGTCACCGACACAACTTCGACCAGCTACCCTTCTATTGAGACAGAGATTAGACGTTCCAGCCGAAGCCTTTCCGCCACATTCTTTGCCATTCCAGCCCAGTCTACCAATCGAGTCAGAGACAGAGCTGCAGGAGTCTTCTGAAACAAGCGTCGCTACTACTTCTGATTCAACGCCAGAGACGCGGGGTAAAAGTATGGTGGTTGGGACCTCCGGAATCCTCGTCCCGGCCGTAGTCAAAAAGACCACGGGTGGATTATCGTTTTCACGAGTACCACCTCGAGTAGATACCGTACAAGTTTCTTCCATCATACCTTCAACAGGTTTTGCGTCACAGTCAAGACGTCTTCAGCCTTTAGTTCGATGTCTCACCTGGGGTCCTTTCGGACGCTTAGGGTCATTGACTCTTAAGCCGTTCCGCCACGTCAAGGCAGCTGAAGAATGGGAACGGAAGGTATAATACATAGGTTGTCCGTACATCTTTGTTTACCCGGGCCACTCCCGGATTGTGTAATGGTAAGACCATCGCATATTTCTCATGCCAAGTGCCCGGCGTTCGTCAATATTAAGAAGGCTACACTAGGTGAATACCTCTTTAAGGATCTAAATAATCTACGCAAGACCTGCACGGCTAAATTAAAAGTCTTGATCGTTAAAAGTGAATGGTTCCGACTCTTAAGCAAAAAAAAAGATAAAATTGTACACCTCTGGGGTTGAGTCGGATGCGAGGAGGGGATTTGCAAAAAAAATTATATTACTGAGTAAAAAAAAATGTTCTCTTTAGGTCATAAAGCGATAAATGATACCACACTTCACATTTGCATGAGTAAATATTGGGAAAGATAGTTAAATGAACTAACTAAATCACATTAAGATATTCAACATGGTGACTATCTGTCAGTATGCCACACATTTGTAATGTTTGAATCTTTTGGAGCCCGGACAATTGTTGGTGTGTTTTTTTTAAAGCCCGATATTAACAAAATTAACACAATAAATTTAATCAAAAATCTTTTTTATTCGAAATATCAATTCATGACCTGTCCTGGACGAAGCCCATTCGGTCCATCCAATTTGGGTTCACTTTTTTGAGCAATGGTGGCCGTATGTCACGAATAATACGAACGATGTTGGCTTACTTACTTACTTAGGTGGCGCTACAGTTCGGGGTGAACCTGGGCCTCAACCAACAAGCCTCTCCATTTAGCTCGGTCTTTAGCTAATTGCCTCCAGTTGCGCACTCCAAGTTGGTCGAGGTCCCCTTGAACTTGTGCGCGCCACCTACGGCGATGATTCCTTCTACTGCGTCGTCCCTCGGGGTTAGATTCGAAGACTCTGCGAGCCGTAGCGTTGGTGTCCATTCGCTCTACATGTCCTAGCCATCTCAGACGTCCAATACGCAGTTTTTTGACTAGGTCGATGTCGCTGTACAGCTCGTATAGTTCGTGATTGAATCTTCTCCTCCAAAACCCGTCAACGCAAACGGGACCGAAAATCTTACGAAGAATTTTTCTCTCGAAGCGACCAAGGATATCTTCATCCTCTTTTAATAAAATCCATGTTTCAGCGCCGTAAAGCAGGACTGGGATGATCAAGGTCTTATATAGAGTGTCCTTAGTTGTTCGAGATAGGGTTTTACTGTTGAATTGCCTTATAAGCCCAAAAAACAGCGATTGGCAAGAGTTATTCTTCGATTGATTTCTGCGCTGATGCCGTTTGTAGAATTAATAGCAGAGCCAAGGTAGACAAAGTCCCTTACTACCTCGAAGTTATAGCTGCCCACTGTGACGTTTTGTCCAATTCGTCGGTGTTGGCTTGCCCTTCTTGTTGACAGCATATGCTTGATTTTGACCTCGTTTATCGCTAAACCTATTTTGGCCGCTTCCGCCTCAATGCTTGCAGACGCACCGGTGACAGCCCGCTGAGTTCTTCCGATAATGTCTATATCGTCGGCGTATGCAAGCAGTTGTACAGACTTGTAATAGATTGTACCTCCGGTGTTGGCTTGTGAGTTCCGCACAATCCGTTCAAGTACAATATTGAAGAAGTCACATGACAGCGCGTCACCTTGTCTACAACCTTTTTTGACATCAAAGGTCTCGGTGAGATCATTACCGACCTTGATGGAGCAGCGAGCGTCCTCCATCGTCAGCCTGAACAGACGGACAAGTTTGGCAGGGATGTCAAAACTAGACATGGCTCTATAAAGCTCTTCTCTATAGATGCTGTCATAGGCGGCCTTAAAATCGATAAAGAGGTGGTAAGTATCGATTTGGAATTCTTGGGTTTTCTCCAGGATCTGCCGAAGTGTGAAGATTTGATCGATGGTGGACTTTCCTGGCCTGAAACCGCACTGATAGGGTCCAATCAGGCTGTTGATAAAAGGTTTCAGCCGTTCACATAATATCGCCGAAAAGATCTTGTATGCGATGTTGAGTAGACTGATGCCTCTATAATTGGCGCAGTTGAGGGGGTCTCCTTTCTTGTGGATCGGGCAAACGATGCTGAGATTCCATTCATCAGGCATACACTCGTCTGACCAAATCTTAGAAATGAGTTGGTGTATGCACTCTACCAATTCATCCCCAGCTGCCTTGAAAAGTTCGGCCGGTAAGCCGTCAGGTCCAGCAGCCTTGTTCGATTTTAGCTTGGATATTGCTATCCTCACTTCGTTTTGGTCAGGTGGACGGAAATTTTGACTATCATCGTCTATGTTGAATGGTTCATTCTGCCTGACAGCGGGATGTTGGTCTTCGTCGCTGTTATACAGTCTGCAGAAGTAGTTTTTCCATATTCTCAGCACCGACTGTGATTCTACTACGAGGTTTCCATTTTCATCTCTACAGGTTTCTGTACGGGTATTGCTCCTCTGACACGTTCTTTTTGCCTTTTGGTAAAACTTCCTTACATTGTTCCTGGAGTATAAACTCTCGATATTCTCAAACGCGCGCTTCTCATGCTCTTTCTTCTTCTTTTGGAGATGCCGATGTTCTTCCCGTCTCTTTTGCTCGTAGAGCTCACGAGCAGCTCTAGTTTTTCTTTGCAGCGCCGCTTTGTATGCCTCTTGTTTTGCTGCATGCACTCGCCGGCATTCTTCGTCAAACCAGGGGTTTCGCGGTGGTGGGCGAGCGAGACCCAGAACATCAGTCACGGCGTTTCTGATGGCATGTTGGCGGCGTTGCCACTGGTCTTCGGCACTTGATTGGCACTTGATTTTTCAAAAACTATTCACTGAAGCAACTTGATTTAAAAAGCAAATAAAAGAATGGAATACTAGCTTTCAAAAAAGCTATAGCACATTATTATACGTGTTTCCGTTGATTTTTAATAATTTTTTTTTAATTTAAAGTCAATTTTTTATAACATTGCCCTTCCCGCCTAAACGGGGGGAGATAGACCCCCCTCCCATACGATTTTTTTCTTATTTCAATCTAACCTATCCGTCTTAGACTTTTGTCGCATCTTATGCAAATCACCCTGTATAATGGCACTGCTACTCCTTTGAGGGTCGCGGGGGTAGGATGCTTAAGTGAAATCTTCGTCCTTCTCAATCCCCCGCCATTGACTACAGTTCATCAGGAGGAATCCTTAGACGGCTCCAGGAGAGGTGTCGGACTTGATCCAACCATTTATTTATAGGCCCACCGAGGGGTTGCTTACCTGTTGGCACGGCAATCATGACACGTCTTGGAAGCCGGTTTGGGGACATGCACACTACGTGACCACCCCTTCGAAGCACAGATCGTTCCGTTCGGAGAAGTAGCTGCTTAACATTGAGCGCCTCGCGTACCCTGGTGTTGCGCAGTTGATCCCTACGAGTTATTCCAGCAACACTGCGAAGAAACCTCATTTCAGCAGCTTGTATCCGCGATCTTATTCTTTCGGTCGTTACGCAAATTTCATGATCATGGGTGAGAGTTGGAACATATACCGAGATGGCGTAAATTAATTATTATACGTAGTCCCATCCATACTGGCTAACATACGGCTGACAAAGCGCACATCCCAAGATGACAAAAGGACGTAAACTGGTCTCGGATATTGCCAAACCTGTTAAAACAGGGCATCCTTTGGAGCCAGGTCTGAAGGGTGTCAGTATGTGAGCGTCTGGTGTTCGGCTTGTCCCGCTCGACAGCTGACCGGGTATAACTCGAAATGGCTACGAGCGTCCTGCCAATGATCTCGCGAACCATTACGGGAGTCAGGAGTGAGCGCGCGGGCACAGATGAAAAATTATACATAAAAACATCGAAAAAGAACTTAAATATGTATGCAGAAGTGAATAGCAGCGAATTTTTCTTAGACCACTGTACGAGTATGTGGTGAGTTATTATATTTATCTACCTTTGGTATGTATTTTCAAAAGCGCTAGAGCGTTAACATGTCCTTAATGATACGTTGCTTTTTGTAAATACATAAAAGCACGTGCTACGATATTTTGCTTGACAGTTAGTCCTTTTCAACCATACCACCATCGGAAGACAACAGTCTGCATCATATTAATAATTGCCTACTACACTTCGTGCTATAGTCCTATGCAATTATTATTTTTCTTTGCTTTATCGAATTTTACAAATACGAGTACGTACGAACGCATTCATTAGATATCGCTATATCTTCTGCAGAGTCATGCTCATTTTTTGTTTTGTTTTGTAGGTACTATCCCTTAAGTGTCCACATATGGTTATCCACCCCAATCAAACGGTTGTCCTTTAGTTCTGACCCACAAAAGAAATATCTATAGAACGAGTTGTGCCGCGAAGTAGGGTAGGGTTGCACTTGTTTCAATCGCAGGATATTAATGTTTATTTAGCCACAAATTGCTTCCGGTCACGACATTCTACCTCAAGTAGCGAATTAGTAAAAGTAGCCACTGGATGCATGTTAACAATATTCTTTAACATTTACAAGAAAATTACATGCATGCATATGTGTACGTGTAGGTATGATAGACCACATGTACTCGTCATTTGTGTGTTTCGACAGTCGCGTCTTGACCAAAGCATACTCCAATGACATTTCATTATTCTTGCATGTGTCTATATTATAAATGTACTCTACAGCTGAACATAAGGCTAGTTTCTCTTAATCGGAACTATTGAATCTAATAACGAAATGAAATTCGCCGTATGTTGTTTTTTTCTTTTCACTTATACTGAGACGAACTGTTGACAGGACACACAACACAGGCAAGCGTCCCGGTGAAGAAAATTTGTCCACATTAGATGAACCTGTTCATATCTTTTCGGGGGTAGATTGCTTTTAGACAAGTGTGAAATGGAAAAAAACTTTACTCAACACAGACAGAGATAATTGATGTGAAGCTGACATTCCAAGCCGAGTATTTTGTCAATTTTTGCCTCCCTTACACACAAATGGGGTGTGCGGGTGGAGGCGAATGAATGACGAGTACCTACATTTAAGAAGTAAAATATCAGAAAAAAATAAAGTAAATCGCACACATATCCGTAGTTACGTACATATCTCTCACCCACATATGCCCTTCTGCAGGATGTTAGATGCTGAGGGGAAAGAGGGAGAGAGAAAGTTGGCCTCATTAAAAATTGGCCAGACATCTCATAAATATTTCAAGGTCCTCTTTGCTGAAGGCGCCCCTTATTTCTAGTGCTTGATGGATGACGAAAGCCATCGGTTTTTAACACTCGTCGAGTACACGCTTCCATATATATAAGAAATTATACTCGTATCTGTATATAAGGTATGTGCCCGTAGATAAATATTAGTACCTCTGTGTGTATATATTTTTATTCATATCTATTGATTGTCCACGTGACTATAAGGAAGATATAGACTGAAGTGCAGTTTATGAAAAGTTGTACTCAATTTTTTCGATTTAGAGTTGAGTTTGTGGTACTTTAGGCATTCAAGGGTTGCTTTGCGTTTGTTGTTGCGCTTCATAAACTATGCAGTCTCTATATTTGGTTTCTATTACGTGAATAATGAATCAATTTCTTGAAATATTAATCTTTTGAATGCTGGACATCTTTAAGAGGTTGTAAATAGAAGTTATGAATTAAAGAAAGCGGGGAAAACCCAGAAAGACAGTAGGGAATCATGAAGAGGCTGATGTTGTGTGTTAGTGATTATTAAGGTCGGATATGAAGTACAGTAGAGAGAGTAGAGGATTTCCAGTATCTTGGGAGTATTGTCTCGACCGATGGTGGAACCGAACTGGATATAGCCAACAGGATCGCCAAAGCAAAGTCCGCGTTCGGGATGTTGTCCAAAATATGGCAAAGCAATGCAATCAGTTTGAGCACCAAAATAAGACTGTTCCGCTCCAACGTTGAATCCGTGCTGCTATATGGTTGCAGCACGTGGAGAGTGACCACTACTATCACCAGAAAGCTGCAAACATTCGTTAACAGGTGTCTGCGCAATATCTTAAGGATTTTCTGGCCCAATCGTATCTCTAACGAACACCTTTACGAGAGAACGGGTCAGGAACCAATAGGCACAACTATCCAACGGCGGAAGTGGTAGTGGATTGGTCACACGTTCCGAAAGGGTGACAGCTCTATAGCGAACCATGCTATGCAATGGAACCCTCTAACTCAGGATGGCAGAAGACCTGACGGTCCGAGGAGAAGATGGCGCAGAACAGTCGAGAAGGAGGCACGGCAGTTAGGGAAAAGTTGGGGAGAACTCAGACACATTGCCAGAAACCGTACACGATGGCGCGTAGGCGTAGCAGAGGCCCTAGAACTCACAAGGGGATACAGGACATAAATAAAAAATAAATAAGTACAGTTTTGGTATTGACAAAAATCGATAACTGCCTGAACTATCTACCACAATCTATTGTGAACTCATTTGTAAACCGATTTTTATGTATGGGGTACTGGTGTGGTGGCCCGCCCTGCAGAAGAAGTCAAACCCATCCATAATGGAAAATAACTTAACGAGTTGCATGTCTCAGCATTACCGGTGCAATTCTCTTACAATGGCGCTCCAAACCATGCTCCACGTACTTCCGATTGACATCGTCAGCAAACAAGCAATGGAAGGAACAACACACGGGTCACGCTAAAATACCTCCCCAATTTCACTGACCATCTTCCCATGGAGTATGACTTCAACATGGGATACATGCACTCAATACCGGATAAAACTGAGTGGACGCAATACGATGTCCTATACAACGAATCGCTGTCAATTTTCACGGACGGGTCTAAAACTAAGGACGGAGTCGGTGCCGGAATCTTCTCGGAAGACCTGGACATAAACCTCTCTTTTCTTTCCATACCATTGCAGCATTTTTCATGCTTTTCAAAGTTACCGCTGTTCGTCAAGCGTCTAATACACTATCAACATCGGATATTACTATTTATTGTACATCGACATTCACGCAGCCATCAAATCCCTCGCATCCAGCACTACGAGATCCAAGGCAGTGAAAGACTGCCGCGTATCTCTTAGCGAGATAGCTTGTCAGCACAACTTCACCCTTTGCTGCGTACCAGGTCATTGTGACATAAGTACCGGGGAATTGTGCAGCTGACGAGCTGTCTCGACAAGGCTCCTCTGGTACAAATAGCATAAACATTACCGGCATCAAGGCGCCAACGTCTTATGTTAAGTATATTATTCATGGAGAGAAGATGGCCAACTACGAATGGCAACATACTCTTTTTCTTCCTCGTCATAGTCTAAGTCCTATTTTGGGTCGGTTCTCCTTGTACGATATCGCCACGGCTGTTCTGTCCTGGGTTGTCCGAGCGTTCACATCCCTCTTCGGCACGTCCTTCCTCCAGGTTTTGGGTGGTCTTTTCGGACCTTTTCTCGTCTCTGGGAAATTCAGCACTTGCCTTACTGCATGGTCGTCTGGTCTACGCATAACATGTCCATACCATCGAAGGCGAATCTCTTGGAGCTT
Source organism: Brachypalpus laphriformis (assembly GCA_945910035.1). Classification (NCBI taxonomy): domain Eukaryota; kingdom Metazoa; phylum Arthropoda; class Insecta; order Diptera; family Syrphidae; genus Brachypalpus; species Brachypalpus laphriformis. Next base: position 108,091,289 of record OX246753.1, on the reverse strand, counting down.
TTCGCAGATAGGTACTTTGCGACCGCCTCTTATATGCTTGTTGCTGACTTTGTCAAGCAACTTCAGTCCGCAGGCCCACCTCAGCATTCATATTTCAAGGACATGAAGTTTTTGTACGAGTTTCTGAGGTGCGGCCCAGCACTCCGAAGCTTACATCATTGCAGGTCTGATAATTGCTTTATATATTTTGCCTTTTAGCTGTTGTGGGATCTTTTGGACGCATAAAACATCTGACGCGGCCCGCCAGCCGCACTAAATTCTATAGGTGACTTCTCTCTCTCTTCCCATTGCCGCTGACATGTGAGCCTAGGTATTTAAAGCTGTATGATTCTAGTGGTTGGTTGCCTATCCTTAGTTGCACCGTGCTTACAGTGCTTTTGATAAAACGGAATTTAACCATCTTGTGGTCTTATCTTTAGGCCATAGAACTCAAGAGTCCACTCATAAGGAAAGCCTTTATTGCAGGATCGCTTTATCGTCTGCTAGAAGGGCTACATCGCCAGCGTATAGCAACGTTCATGGTTAACTTCCTTGGATTTCGCGGGTCAGAAGATCCATTACTAGATTGAACAGCTATGGGCTAAAGGCTGAGCCTTGATAGACACCTGCTTTTACTACGAATTTATACGAAAGTTCACAGATGTACTTCACTTGCGTTGTTACTTGGTGATATGTGCCACAGACCAGATCTACATGCGTTCTGGAACAAACTGCATTCTAAGGGACTGCCATACCAACTCTCTCGGCACTCGGTCAAAGGCCTTTTCGAGGTCAATGAATATGCTATAGATGTTTTTTTTTTTTAATTAAGGTGATGCTTTCAATAAGGATTCGTAGAATATGGATAGCATCAACTGTCGATTTTCCGCTCCGACGGAGCCAAACTGATTTTCGCTTACTTCAACGACATTTCTGATGCGGCATATGATGTGACATGAGTTTAATCCCACGGTAATTCGCGCTGCAGCTGACGTCGCCTTTGTTTTTGTAGAAGGGTATCATAAAGCTCTTTCGCCATGCCATGGGAACTCCTTCGTAGACGATTTTATTAAAAAGTGAAGTTAGCCAGGTGGTCCAGTCGCCCAGTTTACTGAACACATCTGATGGAATCTTGACTGGGCCAACTGCTTTATTATTTTTCATTTTATGTACCGCTATCTCTTCTTCTTTTGTAATTTCGAAAATTGGGCGCTCGATCGGTTTTAAGGTAATCTTTTTGTCGCGGGCGAATTTGACGTTAGACAGCTCATTATAGTATTCAAACTACCTCTTTGCAATATCAGCGTTCGTGTCAGCATTGTATTATTGCCATTCTTAATCTATTTCACAGATGTTATGTCCTGCGATTTTTGGCATCGAGTTTTAGCTAGTTCAAAAATATCTGTAGCGCCTTCTTTAGTACTGAATTTGTCATAAAACTCATCTGTGGCTAACTCTTTTGCTTTAGAAACTGCGATTTTGGCCTCTCTTTTAGCTATTTTGTATGTCTGCAGGTCATGTTCAGATTCGGTTGTTTGCCACGTTTTGGAAGTTACTTTTTGGTCTTCAACTTTTGTGGAACGTTTTCGCTCCACCACCACATTTCTTTTTCGATTTTCAGTGGGCCGTTAGATACACTGAGGCATCCTTTAGTTTCCTCTTCGCATACTTTTTGAAACATATTCCACATAGTATCAGCAGACACGCATTGCCAGCATGTGATTGTGATAAAGTTTCGAAGAACATTTTTCAAAGTATCGCCCTTTGTACTACTAAGCAGGCACCACTTGATAGTCGGTGTTCAATTCCACAAACAAACTTTTTTTCCTTTAGACGGATACCTAGCAGTAGGTTTTCGAAGTCCTCCCAGAACGCCAGTTTGGTTAAACTGTCACAACTGATTTAAGGGGCGTACGCTGATATGATATTTAGACAGGGGCCACTATCGGTAGCCAGTTTTATCGCCATCAGCCTGTCTAAAATTCTGTTATCGCTAGCTAGTCTTTCTTTGAGGTCATTGTCTATTCAAATGTCAACTCCATTTTACTTTGATGTATCTCCGTTATAGAATAGCTTATATTCCATTCCTATTTCTTTTGTCTTGGCTCATTTCCACTTTGTTTTCTGTATGCATGTGACATTAATTCGGTGTTTTGCTTTTGGCAAAATGAAGATCCATTTCGTAAAGCGATATAAAGGCTAGTATTGCTTTTATCGAACAATAAGTGGAAGATTAACTGAAAAAGGTTAGGCTTTTGATTTCACCATGAAATATTACCTCCCTCACACTATCAAGGAAGTTGAGGCTGGTTAGTGCAGAGCACAAAATATGTGAACTTCCCTACAGCGAACTTGCTTAATCATTGACAGGATCTTCAAAAGGCAACCACCAAACAGACCAAAGAAACATGGTGGTGAAGTGGAGTTTTTTTCTTTGATGCACCAATTGATGTGGTCATCTTCTAAAGATTCTTATAGTGCAGACTACCGACATGCACGATTCGCAAACCCGAATAATTGATGCCAGGAATGCGCCTACATACGATGGAGTTCTGGGACTAACTCTGCCGCAAGGAGTAAAAATTATTGGATTCGCTGATGATATCGCTGTGGTTACCATTGCAAAATATACCTACGAGATTGAGATTGAGCAATATGCCGCATTAAAAATTGGTTAGTGACAGCTGGAACTGGCAGACCATAAAACGGAGTCCGTCTTTATAACCAGTTGAAAAGTTCCATACGTCAACATTCAGGTTGGAATCAGCAAAAAAAAGTCCAAAGACGCCATAAAATACATTGGTGTGATGCTAGACAACCGGCTGAACCTTAAGAGCCATGTAGAATCCATGCGTAAAAAAAAAACCTCGGGAATCCACCAGGCAGCGCTCTGCAAGATCCTCTCAAATATCGGCTGACCCGGTTACACCGGGCGAATTCTAGTCTCAAGAACAGTCAGCTCGGTCCTCCTTTATGCACCCCCGGTGTGGGCGAAGGCAGTGACAACAAAGGCGATATGAAATAAACTCGGTATACAGACTTTGTGATCTAAGACATAAGTGGATTTAGAACTATCTCGGATGAAACAGCATATGTCATAGCCGGAATGGTCCCCATCGACATTCTCGCAGAGGAGATGCTGCGAATCTATATAAGGAGACTCCCCCATCCGCAAGATGCAGCTGCAGCAAGAACAATAAAAGAAAAACAAAGGTCAATATCACTAGCCAGCTGCCAGAACAGATGTGACAGTGCCACAAAGGCATTTGGACCATAACCAAGAATCGATGTTTGGACAAGTCGCGAACACGGAGACTGTAATTATCACCTAACACAGTTCTTATCCTGTCATGGAGGATATCGCAAGTACTTGTACAGCCTTGGACACGATACCTCACCGCTTTGCACTGAATGTCCAGAAGAAGAAGGAACAACGGAGCACGCAATATTCCACTGCAGACGGTTCTCACATTGTAGAACAGCATTACATAGCCCATTGTCTACAATCGATTACATGCTGTTATCAGAAGAGAGTTGGACAGTGGTTGACAGTGATACATAGCGAATGTGCAAATTGAGCTGCGAAGAATCGAGAAAATTCGCAAAGCACCAGAAGCAGAAGAAGCAGCAACAGCTCAAGTGAAACGAATAGCATATGCTAACCAGCCCCGCGAAGTAATACCTAATGACGTCCCGCGGCGGGAGTCGGGAGTGGTAGAAGTGTATAGGATGTGGCGCAATTTTGGCATCGATTATTTGGGTTTGCAAATTGTGCATCTTTAGATGATTATCACATCCCTTGGCGCAACAAAAAAAAAAAGAATGCGCCTACGTACACCCTACCACTTCTAGCAATTTATACTATAGGTATATCATCTGCATTTGCCGCTAGCCGCCATGCCCGGACAAGAACTGCGTAAGGTGGTAGTTGCAATGGTGGTAGTTGTAGTAGCGAGGTCGATGCGGATCATACCGCCTGTAAAACAGGCTGTTTCGTCCGAAATTGTTTGGAAACCGCTTGTAGTTCTGATTGAGCAGAGCCTGTATGCAGACGAGAGCCTCCTCTTGTTTCCTTCCTTGTGAGTGCCTCCGCTTAGAATATTGGGGACTTGGGTGTGAATATACAAACTTTTAATATGGGGGCTGTAGAGGATTGTATATCTACAATCTCTCTTGTATGCAGGCAATATTTCTGAACAACCCTCATTCATTGCTTGACTCAACTAATATGGCAGCATATGAAATTTATGTAAAATATCCCCGGAATAAGTGCGCCTTATAAAACATTTAAAAAAAATCTTGGTTACTATATCTGAAGTTTACGTACCAGATACAAGAAGTATTTTTATTCCTTTTATTCCATAATTTAAGGCAAATATAACTAAATGAAAATAAGAAGATCTGAGTCACTTTAATTTGATATATCATTGTAGAAGGAGATATACCAAAGTAGAAGAAAAATACACGCAAAACTCATTGATCTTAATTTATTACAAAGACAATTTTCATTTGTATAGGTCCGAGACTTGCGTGAGCATATTTCATTGAAGTCTATAAATTAAGGGACGTCACCTGACCTTTCACAATCCTAGAAATACTAACAATATATTCGATAGAAAAAAAAAAAAAAAAACGAAAATACTCTAGTAAGCCTCATGTTCTTCGTGCTGTTTTGATTAAAATTTATTTCCTTTTCTCTAGGGTGACATATTTGCCGGACTGAACGATGGAATTCTCAGCAGAGCAGAGGCATTAGCAGCTGTCGATATAGGAAAACACCAGACTACACATGCCCACTCGCAAATGCCCTCACAGATAAAGCATGATGTCATGTACCACCACAGTATGAGCGGGCCCCCGCAAAGACCATTACAGGTGATTTACTTATTACTCCTTATATATGTATGCTATTTTTTTCTTACAAACCACTCAACCAATTTGTGCCACACGATTCGATAATTCGATCATGCCTAGTTTTTGGTTAATAATTTTATTAGCTTCACGCACTTACACACACATCCGGTAGGTATTGCCTAATCAGAGACACGATTTCTAGCGTACGCACATCCCCGACGACTGTCACGTGTCATTACTCAAGGGGCCGTGTCAGACATCAACCCTTCGGCCGTCAGCCAAAAACGAAAACCTATTTCAATTTGAATATATACGTATACACAGGTACTTGAGCGTCAAGGGCTTTTGCATTGTCTTGAGCTTCATGCAGCGTAGATTAGATCAATTTGAGTCACACTTATTGCTCCCTTGGAACAAGTGGAGAGTTTCGAAAATCGTAGCCGGGTATGGTGTCGTGGTTTTTCGGCTCATTTGAAAATTAACAGCAAAGCAATACACTTAGATACAAATTCAAATTGCTTTACGCCCCTATGTTGGTCTTATCATCCATTAAAATTAAAGTTGTTAGAAGGGAACAGCTTAGTGGCTGTAATAAGGGCGGGCGGCGCGCGGCAGCAGTGGCTACCCCTCATGAGAGAAACGTCGTGATGACGAGGACTATTCTGAAGTGTGTTTTGAGCAATGGGAAATTGTTTAATTGTTTCCATTTGTACTAACAAGAAAACAACACTTAGGGCTGTTTTTTTTTTTTTTTTTTTTCGCACAAAGAGGGTAAAAGGCAGAAAGGCTGAAAAGGACGCAAGCAATAACGACTTATTTTCAATTAGGGAACGTTCACCGACACGTGATGCATGTGATGGGTAGGTAACAAGTGCATAGCACATGGGACTTTGGAACAACAATTCAGATTGAACTGGTTTCTTTTTATACGTATGACGGTATGTGTGTATTCTAAAAACTGTCACACCAATGAATTAAGGAACACATTTTTGGATGTGTTTGTGAAGGACCGGACGATTTTGCTGCGAGGTATCCTTTCTTTGACAGCGACCTGCCAATAAAAATATTTTGTTACATAATGCACATGTGTGTAGTTGCTATTACTAAAATGATATAAGAAATAAATTTTAAATCAAGATGAGGGTACGACAGTCATTTACGTGGCGCGAAAAATTAACAACGGATTTTTGCAGATCTCGGAATAAAAATTATAATAATATTGGGTCTGCTATCTGCTATCCCAGCTCTCATTATAATGACAATCCAGCTGTCAGCTCCGTAGACAAGGCCAATCTGCCAGATATTGCTTTGTCTCCACCTGCACTTGAAAACGTCGAATTTTACATAGGACAAGTCCAGTTTCGCACTCGTACAAATGCGGGAGTACTAAAATTCCTTAACACAAATCGACTGGTCCAGATGGTATCTCCCCCATAGTTCTGAAGAGTTGTTCTTCCATGTTGGCAAAACCTTTTACTTACAATACTTAAATGTTTGCATATGGCGTCAACAACGCCTGCCATCTTGTTCAGAGTTCTGCGATGCGTTTCATCTACCTCCAACTTATTCCCAAAGACCTTGATTGCTCCTCGACTGTCCTGCGCCACGTTTACCAAGGGCGTCCCGCTCTTCTCCCTCCCTGTGTAAGCGGATTCCACTGCATGGCGTACTTCGCAGTAGAGAAGTCGTCGCGCCGAAAGGTGTGTCCAATCCACTGTCACTTCCTCCTTCTCATAGTAATGTCTACAGTTTCTTGAGCCGTTCTCAGATAAAGTCGTTGGTTGGATATTCGATTCCAAATCCTAAAGATGATTCTTAGACACCTGTTTACGAAGGTTTGCAGCTTGCGTGTGATAGTGTTATTCACCTTCCAAGTACTGCACCCATACAGCAGTACTGATTCTACGTTGGAACGAAATAGTCGCAGCTTGGTTCTTAAGCTGAGAACATTACTTCTTCAGGATTTCGATATCATTTCGAACGCAGATTTGCCTTCCCGATTCTGCTGCACACATCCAGTTCGGTGCCACCTCGGTCAGCCGAGACCACACTTCCTAAGTATAGAAAGTTGTCTACTTGTCCGACGATGTTGGGTTGAGTGCGGATGTTAGAATTCCTCAGGGCTTTTGTTTTGGTTGTATTTATCTTTGTTTGCCCCAGCATATAGATTTTGGGCCATCAGATACAAAAAAACAAATATTTGGCCCAACAGCTCTTTAAAGTGCCAGGGCCTAGCTTCTCGCAACCACTCATGTTGTGTGCGTTATATTTTTCACACGAATGGAAGGGACCTACAGTTTAATGCCGACTCCGAACGGTGATTTGAGAAGCTTTTTCGTGACAACAATACTCTCGGATGTTTGTCAGACGCTCGCGAGAGGTGGGACCGTGAAAAAACTTTTTGGTATTTTCTGGGATTCGAACTTGGAACCTCATGCGTAGTGATCCGACACACTAACCACTTACGCCACGGCGCCCACCAGATAAAGGTCCATTATCCGATGTGAAAGTAGGCAAGCATGGCCAGCGTAGTCGAGGTGTTGAAGATAAGTTGTCATAGTCCGTCGAATTCAACTGTTACGTTGACGGAACAATGCTGCACGGAGTACATCGCTGATGACCACCAAGAACAACAGCGGTGATAGTATGCACCCCTGACGTACTCCACTTTGGACTTCGATATCCTCCGACACCTTACCAATGTGTAAGACGTGACACTTACAATACTTCCCTTGTATGTAGCCTAGATAATAGCTATGAGCTTTTCTCGGATGCCTCTCCTGCGCAAGGCCAACCAGATAGCATCTCGATTCAAGCTGTCAAAAGCCTTCTCCAAGTCGATAAACAGTAGATGTAGCGGCGACCGATACTCGACGCATTGCTTTATTATGATCCGGGTGTTTATGTGGTCGATGCAGGAGGATCCAGCACAAAAGTCTGTCTGTTTGACGTCGAGAGTTGAATCTAAATGTTCCTTAATGCGTTCTAATATAGTTTTAGCTATTATCTTGACTACGGCCGGGAGAACACATATACCTCTCCAGTTTCCACAATCAATCAGATTTCCCTTTTCCAAAAGCTTGACGATCAACCCTCTTTTCCACTTCTAGGGAAATTGTTCATTTTCCCACGTTCTCCCTATGAGTGGGTGTAGCGGTTCAGCTGACGTGTTTGGAGCCGCTTGGTGTAGTTTGTCAGGGACGTCATCAATACCCACCGCTTTGTTTCTTGAGGACTCCTAGCCATCTCAAACGTCTAATACGCAGTTTTTGACAAGGTCGATGTCGCTGTACAGCTCGTATAGTTCGTTATTGAATCTTCTCCTCGAAAACCTGTTAACGCAAACGGGACTGAATATCTTACGAAAAATCTTTCTCTCGAAGCGACCAAGGATATCTTCATCCGCTTTCAATAAAGTTCATGTTTCAGCACCGTACAGCAGGACTGCGATGATCAGAGTCTTATGCAGATTCTCCTTAGTATTTCGAGATATGACTTTAATGTTGAATTGCCTTATTGGCCCAAAAAAACAGCTATTGGCAAAAGTAATTCTTCAGACACTGATGCCTCTATAATTGACGCAGTTGAGGGGGTACTCCTATCTTGTGGATCGGGCAACCGATGCTGAAATTCCATATACATTCGTCTAAACAAATCCTGGAGATGAGTTGATGTATGCTCTATATCAATTCATCACCAGTTACCTTGAAAGTTCGGCCTGTCAGATCTGCTTGCTGCTTCTTCAGCCCTTGAGGCAAGTCAGTCGATGTACTCTTGTTTGTCTTGTCTTACATCACGCTGCACTTCCTTCTTCTTCTTTACGCCATATTAGGCTTCTAGCTCGGTACTCTCTACTGCTGTGGGCGCTGCAATCCGAGTCTTGATTTCTTTGTGCTCGTCGATCCGTCTCTAGGTGTCTGCTGATAGCCATGTCCGGTGGTTATTCTGCCTTTTACCGAGGTAGGTGCGTGTCCCAGTTGCAAAAACATTTTTTACACCATTCTAGTGGTCATCCACGCCTTCCTGCATTGTGCTACTGATTGTTTCTGCTTCTAAGGCAAGATGGTGGTCCCTGAATTGTTGGCGCACTTGCAGAGCCCTAAACCTGTCAGTATTGAACCTGATAATGTTGAGCAAGTTTGAGCTATTGCTGTTGATGGATGCAGTACGAATGGGTATAATAGATTAACATAAGATGGTGATCGCGTTCTTGTCCGATGTCGGCTCCACTTCTGTTTCGGACGTCTAGAATACAATTTCTGAAGCGGCGGCTTTTATCCATTTTACTCTTCTCGGCACTTTCTGAGTAGATGGAAAACAGCATTTGTCCAGCCCGTCCCTAAAAAAAAGGCGAATCTTCCTCCCCGTACAATTACCGACCCATTGCACTTACGTCTCTTCTCATGGAAGCGTTGGTAAATCGTCAACTTATGAAATATCTTGATTCACAAAAACTCTTCAATGACCGACAGTACAGTTTTCGTAGCAACAGGTCCACTGGTGAGTTGATCATATACATATATCTCACCATCACTTCGGCGAAAAAAAGATGGTTGCGCTCGATAGCATTTGACAGAGTTTGGCATTAGGCTCTTTTGTCGAAAATGCATGCACATGCCATCGATGAGTACCTTCTTCAATGGATTAGATACTACCTTTCGAATCGCTCAGTACAAGTTGTTCTAGACTTCTTCAAGTCTTCAATTTACCATATAAATACTGGTGTTCCCCAGTGCTCCATTTTGTCTTCGACTCTCTTTCTCATTTTTATAAATGAACTCTTGTGTGCAACTTCTAATCCAATCCATTCCTTCGCTGATAACAGTGCTCATAGATTTTCATATTCATTTCGTAACTCACGTCCCTGCTCTTCGGCCGTAGAAAAGGAACGTCAACGTAAGTATGTGACTTACTTACTTATATTGCGCTACAGTCCGGCGTGGACCTGGGCTGCCAGGTCATCTGCCTCCAGCTGCGCACACCAAGTTGGTTGAAGTCTCCCTCCACTTGTTTGCGCCACCTACCGCGAGGTCGTCCTCTACTGCGACGTCATCTGGGTTGGATTCGAAGGCTCTGGGTTGGAACGTTGGGCTTCATCCATTCTACATGACGCAGTCATCTTCACATCAGAGTTGACATACAGCGACTATGTGAACTCTCTCTAGCTAAGCCGATGTCCTTGTATAGGCCGTATAGTTCGGCATTGTACCTTCTCTTCCACTCGCCGTATATACAGACGAGACCAAAGATCGGTCAAAGAGCTTTTCTCTCAAAGTAGCCAAGGGCCTTCTCATCCGATTTGGACAAAGTCCATGCCTCTGCGCCACACAGTAGGACTGGAATGATTAGTGTCTTACACAGAGTAGGTTGGTTCGTTTAGGATCGGCCCTCGATGAGGATGTACTTAGACCAGAGAGCATGTCCATTGTACTACCGATGTGTAAGGCGGGTGGGTCACCCTCTTACTCTTGGAACCATTTGCTTCGTTGAATGAAGGCGTGAATTTTAGCCGTGCAGGCGTTGCCGAGATCATTAAGATCATTGTAGAAGTATTCACCCACAACATATACAGAGTAACCTTAGTTTGAGATAGGGCTTTGTTACTAAATTGCCTTCTTAGCCCATAGAAACACCGACTGATAAGAGTAATTTTTCGTTTCATCTCCCCACTGATGTCATTTGCGGGGCTCACCATAGAGCCTAGGTTGACAAATTCCTTTTCTACCTCAAAATGATATCTGTCTATTGTGGCGTTCTGTGCAAGACGCCGATGTTGGGTGTCCTCGTTTGTAGGCAGCATATATTTTGTTTTGCTTTCTTGGAGCGCTAAACCTATTTTTGCTGCCTCGATCTCAATACTCAGAAATGTCCCACAGATGGCTCGCTGAGTTCTTCCTACTATGTCGTCGTCATCGGCGTAAGGGAGTAGTTATACAGATTGTACCTCTGGTGTTGGCTTATGAGCTTCGCACAATTCATTCAATTATTATGTTAAAGAGATCACGTGATAGCGCGTCGCATTGTCTAATACCTTTCCTGACATCTAACGGTTCGGTTATGTTCTTACCGAGGTCGATGGAGCAGCGAGAGTTCTCCATTGTCATCCTGCACAGACGGATGAGCTTGCAGGGATGCCAAGACTAGGCATGGCTCTGTATAACTCGTCATTATACACACTATCATATGCAATGTTGAAATCGATAACGAGGTAATGCATATCGATTTTATTTTCGTGGCTTTCCTTCAAGATCTACCGTGGTGTTAATATATGAATATACAGGGTGATTCAGAAGAAACCACAATTCTCACAAGGCTGTGGCGTGGTCTGTGGTGGGAATAGATACTGCGATCTGGGTCCACTTTGTTTCCCAACTAATGCCATTTCAGTTATTATGGAAGACAATGGTGTTGATGCAAGAGTTACACCCTAAAAATTACGAAAATCGGCGAAATTTTGCTGAAAAAATGCTGGAAATGCTTGAAGATGACATTAATCTGGTAATGTCCGATGTATCAACTTATGATTCATTTTTTATTAGACTACCTGAAGGGAAAGTGTTCACTAACAAGCTCCGAACCATCTCAGAATTGATGGACATGCAGGAAAGGAAATGTTTCTTGTGAATCACCCTGAATGTGTCGGCGGTCTGATATCGCAGAATTTACGGTTGGTTTGGCGACTAGGAATAACATTGTGGTAATATTGTAATCCCTAAGTGCGGTGTCAAGAGGCATATTGTGCTTAGACAATTTGAACTTCATTTGTATAGACACCATCTTTTCTGCAATTCGTCCACGTACTAGGTGGAGCCACGCCCACGATGTATGTATATATATTTGGCACAACAGCTCTTTAAGGGCCTAGCTTCTCGCAAGCACTCGTGTTGTGTGCGATCTATTTTTCACACGAATGGAAGGGACCTTCTGTTTAGTACCGTATCCGAAGGGCAATTTGTTTTTGAGAAGCTTTCTCCTGACAACAATACTCTCGGATGTTTGTCAGATGTTCGCGAGAGGTGGAACCGTGGTGTTTTCTGGGATTCGAACTAGGGACCTTACGCGCAGTAGTCCGATACACTAACCACTTGCGCCACGACGCCCACCACGCCCACGCTAGCGGCATTTTCTTCAAAAAACAGATTTTGAAAGCATATATTTCTTAAAATTTGGTCAAGTAGTAATTCATTTACAAACTTTTTTTTTTAATTAATGTGAAGTAGGTACGTGCGTTACTGCAAAATGTTACAAGAATTCAATTTGAAATGTTTTTTCTTGCGTTTATTTCTGGTTCAATAGCAAAAACGCATTCAAAATTGCAATATGTATGTATAACAGAATAACTTTGCAATAGTCAATATTCTCCACTATTCTTTGCTAAGGAAACCAAACCAACGTTCGTTTGACGATTTGCTATACCGTCCAAGATGCTTATGCAAGTGTTCAATAACACTTTTTGTTGCTTCCTGTTCATATTAAAGTAACGACAGCTCCCGAATAATTTACATGCATTAATGCTCTATCGAATCGTAATACTAATAACTAGTACAAATTTTGTTTTCGAAAAGAAAGACATCCTTCCAACCACTTACAACGTGTCAGCCCCGAATTTCAGATCGAACCCAAGCACATCTACGAGTATTATCTTTTTTAATTAGCATAACGCTTTTCCTATCATTATCACATGTCAGCAATCTAGTCGAACCTGTCTAAGGGATGAGCTGGCATGTGAAACACTTGTCAAAATATGAGCCGTGAACAAGTGAACCCGCTACCCGTTATCATATCTGTAAAAAATCACTTTACTTCCAAATTGCGTTTTAATGGACATATGTTGTTAAACTTCAGCTACCAGGTTTTCATTCTGTAGCCATTACAGACATCACCCTTAAGTGCAGTTTTATGTGTTCCACATTAATGAATATTATTTGAAAGTAATCTGTTAAAAATATGTATACTGTATCTAGCATGTGTTGCGTCCGCACCCTTCCCTTTAGTCCATAATGGAAAACAATCCCTTGTGCCCAAAATTTAAAACAATACAAATCCTATCGACAATCGTAAGTACAGATACATCTACCTACTATCAACACTGTTTCCAATCTATAACCCCTGATGTTATCGCATTAAAAGCGAAAAGGGAAAGTGCATATTACTAACGCAAAAGAGAACAGCAAATTGATCGTATTAATAAATATAACTGGTTCATCCCGCCCATATAATCAACTTAAAGATTAGAACCGATTTTCCATATCGAAACTACTCGCTTGCCATTTTATGGCAATGAATACGATTAACTATCTCCCACGGGGGTTGGCCGCTAACATCGAGTATTGCATATCAAAGGCGAACCCTTATTGAAAATCTCTCAATATGGTCTGGATTCAACCACTGGACTGGTGTTTGCAGATTGTGCACCCCTAAATAAAAATAAATCATAATACGCTTTTCTTAACATCCGTGTACAGGTTATAACCCTGCGTAATATGCGTTGAATAGAAAGCAGGGATGAAGTCTTGAAATTCAGATTTCTTTCCCATTACACCCCCTTTACATATTGATATGGTTCCCAAAAGACGCGGGCAGATACATATGGGCAGGATGAGTGCTTTTTGTGTAGAAGTCATGTACCGCATTAACAACATGTTAACCCCGGCCAAACTCAAGGTTGAAAACTAATACAAGATTGCTAACCAACAGCAGAAGCAGCAGCAGGGTGATAAAATGAGGAGATGCCGAGTCGATTACGTGGGCAACCCCAGTGGCAATTTGTTGTGTTTTTATTTTTATTCTTTTTTTTTTGTTTGTTGTATGTTCACCCTTCAATGTCTGCAGATACTCGTACATTTCGCAAGTATAGCATTGCACACCCCTCACGGGAAGTATTTCAATTTTGTTGTTTATGTTTCATAGCAGAACAACAGATGGTTTACGCAATCACCATGAGACATGATATCTATCCATAAAGGATATTAAGCTAGTTCTTATCCGTATTTGATAATGCAGACTAGATTTGCTGATTTGGTTGGTGGAGAGGTACATACATACTGCGGGTATTGGCCAATAAATTTTGTGCTGGTAGAATTCATACTCAATCAACTTTGTACTTCTTCCTTTAGACAATTTTACAAAAGAGGTGTTTTTTCGCAGCTTACAGCACAGCAGAAATCGACATGTAAAATAAAACATGAGTTGCTGTAGTCTTCATTCCCAACATCTCCGAACCTGTGGAGGTTTTGCTGTAGGTACGCTCTCTTTTTCGCAGCTGTAGAAACATTCGCAAAGAAAGCACAGCTAATACTTATTGTGCTTCATGTCGCAAATTTTATTCTTCTTTCTTCAGCACAACGATTCATTGAGAAAACCGAAAAGCAACAAAAATTAAAAAAATTGTAGCTGAAAATTGAAAATTAAATCAAGTGTACGACTGGCCGCACATACAATAGATAGAGGGATATATAGGCGTTAATGAGGTGCAAGTACACTGCGACCTTTGGTAGATCTATTGCGCCCCCCAAACTAAAGCTATGATCGTGGCTCTAATCAGTCTAGAGCACTTCCTCCAATCCAGCTACTTTTATGAACCGGAGTATCTTAAGTGGTACCTAGGTGATTTCTTCTTTTGTGCATCAGTGCTTCGCATTCCATAACAAGGTGCGCTGGTGTGACTGCGAAGTCCCTGCCGAATCTCCGTCTCCTCCTATTCCTAGTTTCCTAAGGTGCTCCTTGAGTCTGCAGTGATCCGTTAATACGCCTGTCGAGATGCGGAGTCAATTCTTGCCAACTTTTAGGCAGGTTTTGCTTCTTTTGTGGTTGTATTTCTCCAGAAGTTCATTTGTCTTTCTCAATTGGAGGATATCATATCATCCCAATGCTTGACCCATTTGTTCTCTTCCTCTTTTCGTAATTCTTTCCGTATTTTGTGGGGTCCTATCCCACAAAAGGGTTCTGGTCCAAGGAACGGCGTGTCTGATCTGTTTCTTACTAATTCATCAGCTGCTTCGTTCCCCTCCACTCTTACATGTCCTGGTGCCAAGTAGAGAGTTACTTTATTTACCTCTCCCAGTCTGTTGATCCTGGTGAGGCATTCCTATACCAGTTTGGATTGATCTCGTGCGAGGTCCGTGCTTTGATAGTGGCTTGGCTGTCTGACAGTATATGTCTTGTCGGCTATATTTCCTGCATATGTTCAATTGCGCGCATCTTTCGATCGCGTGAACTTCTGCTTCAAATGTACTGGGAAATATTCCCAGTGATTCTGAGTATCTGGTCCTGGGCCCAAATACTCCTGCTCCAATGTCATTAGATGTTTTCGATCCGTCTGTGTTCCATTCAATTGTGTGTTGTTTGAATGGGTACTCATCGGACTCACTCTCCAATCTCTTTTGTTACTCAGCTTTGAGTAAAATTGTCTTTCAAAGCTGTATTTCTTGACCATATCGTCTCTGGGCCAGTTCAGAAGCGTCATCGATTTGGATAGGGTTACTCGCTCCTTGTTTGCGATGCATGTTCTTTTTCCGATGCCCTCTTTGATAATTCTCAATATGGTCTCCTTGGCGATTCGCTCTACAACTATGTGTAGCGGAGGTATACCTACGATTACTTCTAGTGCTGCTGTGGGACAGGTTCGCATGACTCCTGTTATGCAAATGCAGGCTAATCTTTGGACTTTGTTTAGGGGTGCCCTCGTCGTGTTCAGCCTTGCTCTGTTAACCCATTTCACTGCATCGTATGTGATGATGAGTCTCACTATTACCATGTACAATACATCCATCTCAGTGTGGCTGGACTGCATCCCCAGGTTTTTTTCAAATGTTCCTGTATACCATAATTGCTCTAGTGGCTTTGGTTGCCACCCCTTCTACATATTCTTTCCAAAGGAGTTTGTTGTCTAGTGTTATACCTAGATAGTTGACCTGTTTCTGTGGGTCGACTCTGATCCCTTCCAGTAGGATAGGTTGCATACGCTTTATCTGTCTTTTCCTTGTGAAGGATATCACAGTGGTTTTGGTAGGGTTCACTCTAAGTCCTACCGTCTCACACTACTTCTGTGTGATCCTTAGACCCCTTTGAATGATTTCACATAGCGTTTCTTAAAATTGCCAATAATGACTATATCGTCGGCGTACCCTTGGCACTTAATGCCGGCATTTGTGCAGTAGTTCACCTACCACTAGGCTCCACATCAATGGTGATACTACCCCTTCTTGTGGGCAGCCTCTAGTTGTGCTTATTGTGGTGGTTTTTTGTCCCACCTCTGTTTCAGCAGTCCTAGTTCTTAGCATCTCGCACATCCAATTATTTGTGGTGTGGCTTACTCCTTTTATTTCGAGACCCCTCCTAATTGCTTTATGGGAGGTCTTGTCGAAGGCTCCTTCGATGTCTAGAAAAGCGCATACTGCCGTTTCCCTGCTCCCCAGTGCATCCTGAAAGCAACTTATCAGCTAGTAGAGCGCGGTTTCGGTGGATCTTCTTGCTCTGTAGGCATGTTAATTGTGGTGGAGAGGTATTCTTTCCATCACAGTCATCCTCAGGTGATTATCTATGATCTTTTCTAACTTCTTTAACATGAATGAGGTCAGGCTGATGGGTCTAAAGGATTTTGGTAAAGTGGTGTCTATTTTACCCACTTTCGAGATGAATAGAACCTTTGCCCTTCTCCAGATTCTTGGTAAATGCCTAGGTGTTATGTTGCTTTCCAATAGTCCTAGGAGATGCGGCATAATGATTTCATGGCTTTTAGTAATAGGGCATGCATATTCCTCCCGCTCCCGGTGCTTTAAACGGCTGAAATGTGTTTAGAGTTCAACTTAGTCTTTGTTTCGTGCAAATGTCTCTTGCCATCGTCTTCTTTCTTCGTCCTTTTATACCTTTCCAATACATCTGTGCTTCTGAAGATTGAGCTACCCGGAAAGTGTGTTTCTAATAGTAGAAGGGCACTCTGCTCTACATCTTCGGTGTTGCTGCTATCTTGCTTTTTCATTGAGCATGGCGGTCCTTTCTCCTTAGCCAGTGCCTTATGCAATCTGGTCGGGTTGACGCTGTGTTCTCACAGAATACTCTGAAACTATTTCGTTTAGCTTTCCTAATTTCCAAGTTGTACCTCATTAATTGCTCGGTGTATGTTTGTCAGTCTCCGTCGCGCTTTAGTTTGTTAAAGATCTTGCGCACCTTTGTTCTTAATTCGACCAACGTTTTGTTCCACCATTGATTATCGGATCTTTTTTACAGCTAATAGGACAAGTACTTTCATATGCATGAATGATAGCCCTGTCGACCGTTCCACGTTGTTTTACAGTTCTAAGAAGTGGCTTGCCGTTTTCTTTCCTTTCGCATTTATTAGGTTCCACTCGAGTGTATACCTATTCCTGTTCGGAATAACCTCCTTCCTGAGACCTTCTATGTTCGTTAGCTCGTCTTAATACTTGTATCTTGGGCTGTATTATCAAAGCCGTTTATGACGGGGAGGTTTTTGGTATAATTCACACTGGAGTTTGATGAACTTGCTCATACGATTCCGGTCTCATGAATATGCTGTCTGATGTAATAACATCAGAACTTCAGCAGATACGCAAATTTAGAGTGGACTTTCCTTGTGTTCAGGATTGGCTTCGGCCAGAGTCTGAGCTAGGAATAGAATATAGTCGTATTTTCACGGGTGGCTCCAAAGCCAGGCAAGGGTCTGGTGCTGGTGTTTTCATGGAAGACGATAACATTAGGCTTCTCTTCTCGTTAGGCAAATATGCGTCTATTTTCCAGCGGAAGCTCATGCGGTCGTAATAGCCATGTTCTATGTTGTGAAGAACAGATGGAAGGGTCGAAGTACTTGCATCTGTCATAATAGTCAGGGTGCGCTTAAGACCTTTCTTAACCCTTTACCCACTTTCAAAATAGTTCGTAAATGTAAACACTCTTTGAAGTCGGTTGCAAGGCTGAATTTTCTGTCTCTTATCTGGGTTCCAGGTCAAACTGGAATCTTAGGGAACGAGATCTCTGATGAGATTGCTAGGCAAGGCTCAGATGAGGTTTTCTCCGGACCCAAACCCGCATTGGCTCTCCCTTCCTTCTCAGTTAGAGCTTCCAATGACGATTGTATTTCTCACAAACATAAATGCGTGTGGTATGACTCTCCAGGATGTAGGTTGACTAAACGAATGCTCCCAGACATTTGTAAGAAATCAGCGGCATTCTTGCTGTCTCTCAGCAGAAAAGACTGCAGATATCTTATTGGTGTCTCGGCAGGCCACTTCGCTTTCATGAAGCATCTTAATGTACTAGGCTGAACTCATTTCTTCCCAATGATGCGTTTACGTATGCGGAACGCATTACTTGTAAGAAATGGGTTAAGTGATACTACAGTCTGAGACGCTTGTGGAGAGATCGACGACACTGCGGAACATTTTCTTTACGAGTGCCCTGCGTTTGCTCGTATAAGGTGGCAGATTTTCGGTACCGATGTAGTGAGTGTCGGGACTGTAAGCTCCTCATCACTGAAGTGCTTTCTTAGAAAAACAAGTAAGCTCCTCATCACTGAAGTGCTTTCTTAGAAAAAGAAGGGAATTCCAATAAAATAAGTAAATCAGGGTCTTACTCTCTGGTGAGCAATTGCGGCTGAGTGCTTCAGTCGAGCGTTTCCTTGTTCGGCAAAAAATAAAACAAAAAAAGACCCTGTTCCTTATGAATTAATCACCCCCTTTAAATAATATCCTAGTTTCAATATTAATATCAGAGGAGAGCTAGTAAAGCTTCATTTCATACCTCACCAACCTGAATTCTTCTCTTCCTTTTATCAGCGAGGTTATGATCCGAAAACAAGGGATCACAACTCTCCCACTTCACCGCATTTCTACTGATCCGCCTGTGGGGTTCGCCTGAATGATATGTCCAATTTTAATGGAGTTCCGTAGATGACTTCAGATCAGCGGTCCTTAATGTAGATGAAGCAATCAAAAAAGACAGCAAGGGTGGGATTATTTGTAAAACTTCACTGAAGGTGATCAAAGAGGTTTTCCGCATCTTCATTGGACACTGTAAGTTCTGGGAACATCCCAGAAACTTGGTCCTAGAAAATAATGAGATATGAGAATTCCGCAATACAATGGACTGTTGTATACTGGCTAGGTACAGAGTAGATAGACAAGATACATAGTATGATCTTAACGTTGTCTGCGAAACTGAAGTGAACGTGAAGGTGCTTCAACATAAGAATAGCACTAACAGGCGTAAAAATCTCATCGGATTGCATCTAACCCTCACCATTCATATACACTTCGATTGGACCCCTTCTTCACCCTCTCAGATGTGCATCAACAGCATTTAGGTAACAATGCACTCTTCAACCTTCAATAACAACAAAATAGCAAATATTTTGATATGCGTATCTAAAATGTCCTCCACTCGAAACAACAATCAATTATAATTCCTTTCATGGGAAGAATAAAACCACAGCACTTGTCCACAAACTGCGCACTCATATCATGCAACATTTGTCATTAGACTGCTCTACACGAAGTTCAATCTTTTGCGTTCCCTTAAGTATTCTACGCGAAGGCGAAACCAATTATTTCACATAATAACACATCAAAAACCTTGACACAAACTTGAAACAAAAAGGACCACTTCTCTCAAATTGTTGTTATGTTTCTCCAGCAAAAAGGATACCCCGTACATACGTACCTATGTATGTACGATACAAACACAACCGTAGGGCGAACCAGCAACTTGGGGTATTGGGATAGAAGCAAAGATCTTAAGCAAACATAAAATTAATTTCAAGTGCTCTAATCATACTCCGACGATATTTACCTAATTGAATGTAACAGTAATGGAAGTCAAACAAGAGAATTGAAAGTCCTACCCTGTTTGCCGCACTGAGCTACTGCTCCTGCCTCGCTGAGAGAATAGCGAACGATTTCAATATGTTTATTAGGGTTGCTTAAAATCTAGCTACTGCCGCCGCAGTGTCTAGATAATTTTGTGGCTTTTTGATCAGATGGAATAATGGGAGTGGTAAAAGTTCGAATGGAAAATATTTGCGTTGCAGGATTGGGTTAGCTGCCTGAAGCAACTTTAGAAATCCGGTCACCTTGTGTAACTTCTTCTTTTTTTTTGTGCATTTGATGTTATTTTTGCGCCCTTACTAGTGGCTGTGTAACTATAGCATCATTTGAACTATGCACAACCCTCTCCGTACCTTTGTAGGTATGTACCTACTGTCAATGTTTGTTCAACAAATTAAATCGGCATGTAACTTAATTTAGTTGGTGAACAAACAAATCGCTCTCTCTCTCTCTCTATGTTTTCGTTTTACATAGAAAATTTAATTTTTTGAAATAAAGTGCATTTGGAAGCCCAAAGCATGATTGATTTTTTTTTTCGCTTTTGTTGTAACCATCAGCCTCTTGTGTATGCTTGATAAATTATTGAGTAATGATAGAGGTTTGAAATAAATTCTTAGATGCACCATACGATGGACGGACTTGATATGTTAGATCCGACGGGTTCAATGACAACATTAACGCCAATGTCTGAAACACCAATTACCCCTACACACCATCAACTGCACGGGTCATACCATGGTATGAACCACATGATGGGGCATCACCACGCTGGACCTTTAGGTGGACATACACCGGGTAGGAATTATGGTAAACCAAATTCATGGACAGTCAAGCTGTATTATATTATGTGTTCTCTATTTTCATTCGTGACATTACATTTTAATAGGACATCATGGACATCCGAGTGCGCATCATCCTGCAATGGCGGCCGCGGTTGCTGCTGCTGGCCTTCATCCTGACACGGATACGGATCCTAGAGAACTGGAAGCATTTGCGGAACGTTTTAAACAGAGGCGAATAAAATTGGGTATCGTATTTGATCCTTATTACATTATGTATATATATTTTTATTTGCTTTATTTTGCTATTTAAGATTGTGTAATAATATTGAAGGGGAAATGTACTATTGTTCTTTCGGGTACAGGATGATTCATATGTAACTTTTTGGAGCAAATATGATTTGAGTCTTATCTTCGATATTTTAAAAATAACAGAAGAGCATTTCATTCGGAATAAGGATGACGTATTGCTCAGGCAGAACTCCCAAATTAGGGCCCTATTCTTCCCCTTCTTCCTATTTCGGCGAGGTTATGAGCCGAAAACAAGGGATCATAACCCTCCCACTTTCTACTGATCCGCCAGTGGTGTTCGCCTATTTGACATCAGAAAATATCGGCAGGCCTCCTGATTTTGGATCACTCGGTTACTGAGGCCAATGAAATGGCGATGTCGTCGCATTTGTGTAATCCAGGGTTTATAGGCCTGTCCTTTCCTACATCGCGATGCCTTTGGAACGTTCATTGATATTGCCTTTTTTAACACGGTTCAAATAATCTCTTCTTTGAACATGGCAATACCAAGGGTCCTATTCTTCCCCATTCTGCTCTAAAGGAATGCAGTATTAATTTATATGTAAGTCAACCTTACTTACTTTCTTATTCAGGTGTTGCTACAGTTTGGTGTGACCCTGGGCTGCAACCAACAATCCTCTCCATTGAATTTGTGAGCTCCACCCATGGCGAGGAGGCCCTCTACTGCGTCATCCTTCCGGGTTAGATTCAAAGACTTCGGATAGAAGCGTTGGTGTTCATCCGCTCTACATATCCTAGCTACCCAATACACAGTTTTTTTTATTAGGTCGATGTCGCTGTACAGCTTGTATAGTTCGTCATTGAATCTTCTCCTTCAAAACCCGTCAATGCAAACGGGACCGAATATCTTATGAAGAATTTTTCTCTCGAAGCTACCAGGAATATCTTCATCCATGTTTCAGCGCTGTAAAGCAGGACTGGGATGATCTGGATCTTAAATAAAGTGTCCGTAGTTGTTCGAGAATCATTTGGAAAGAAAAGTTCTTCGATCGATCTTTGGTCCTGTCTGCGTAGACGGTGACTGGAGGAGAAGGTACAATGCCGAACTATACGGTCTGTACAAGGACATCGACTTAGCCAGAAGAGATCTCATACAGCGACTAAGATGGCTGGGTCATTTAGAGCGGATGGAGCCCAACGTTTCCGCTAAGAAAGTGTTCGAAACCACCCCGGATGGACGGCGCAGTAGATGACGACCTCGTGGTAGGTGGCGCAAACAAGTGGAGGGAAACCTCAACCAATTTGGCGTGCGCAACTGGAGGCAGCTGGCTCGTAACCGTGTTTGCTGGAGAGGTTTGTTGGTTGAGGCCCAGGTCCACCCCGGACTGTAGCGCCAGCTAAGTAAGTAAGTAGCTAAGTTTTCCGACATAGAGCTTCACAGTATATACTTGGTTTTGCCCTCGTTTATTGCTAAACTCATTTTGTCTGCTTCAGCTTCAATGCTTGCAAACGCGCCGGTGACAACCCGCAGAGATTGAGATAGATTTTGCCTCTGGTGATAGCTTGTGCGTTCCGTATAATCGGTTCAAGTACAATATCAAAGAAATCACATGACAGCGCGTCACATTGTCTAAGACCTTCTTTAACATCGAAGGTCTCGGTGAGGTCATTACCGCCCTTGATGGAGCAGCGAGCGTTCTCCATCGTCATCCTGCACAGACGGACAAGTTTGACAGGGATGTCAAAACTAGACATGACTCTATATGCTGTCGTAGGCGGACTTGAAATCGATAAAGAGAAGATGAGTATCGATTTGGACTTCTTTGGCTTTCTCCAGGATCTGTCGAAGTATGGGGATTTGATCAATGGTGGACTTCCCTGGCTGATGCCTACCAACTCCTACTCTGAAACCGCACTGATAGGGGTCAATCAGGCTGTTGAAAAACGGTTTCAGGCGTTCACACAATGTCGCAGAAAAGATCTTGTATGTGATATTGATGAGACTGATGCCTCTTTAATTGGCGCAGTTGAGGGGTCTCCTTTATTGCGGATCGGACAAACGATGCTGAGATTCCATTCATCAGGCATACACTCGTCTGACCAAATCTTAGAGATGAGTTGGTGTATGCTCTCTACCAATTCATCATCATATTACTATCCTCACTTCGCTCTGGTCAGGTGGACGGAAATTTTGACTATCGTCGTCTATGTTGAATGGTTCATCCTGCCTGACAGCCGGATGTTGGTCTTCGTCGCCGTTATACAGTCTGCAGAAATAGCTTTTCAATATTCTTAATACCGACTGTGATTCTATTGTACTATGGCGTTTCCGTTTTCATCTCTACAGGTTTCTGTACGGGTTTGGCTTATCTGGCACGTAAGACTTCCGTAAATTGTTCCGGGTGCATAAGCTCTCAATATTTTCGCTCGCGCGCTTCTCATGCTCTTTCTTCTTCTTTTGGAGAAGCCGATGTTCTTCCCGTCTCTTTTGCTCGTAGAGCTCACGATCAGCTTTCGTCTTCCGTTGCAGCGCCGCTCTATATGCCTCTTGTATTGCTGAATGCACTCGTCAGCATTCTTCGTCAAACCAGGGGTTTCGCGGTGTTGGTCGGGTGAAACCCAGCACATCAGTTCGCGGCGTTTCGTCGCTACTGGTCTTCAGCACTTGATGCTGGCAGCATAGGAGTGATTAAGAGATTTCGGGATACGCGTTCACCGAAGACTTTAGCGGTCTCTTCCGATTGTAGCTTTTCGACGTTAAATTTTCTCACAGTGATTCTTCTTTGTTGCTCAGTTTGAGATATCCGCATTCGTACCTTGGCTACAACAAGGTAATGATCCGAGTTTATGTTGACCGTTCGGAAGATCCGGACATCCATAGGCATGTCTTGTGTCGATAGCAATATGATCAATTGATCGTTACGTGATCATTGGACCGCCATGTTTGCTTGTGAATATTGAGATGAGCGAACCATGTGCTTGCTATAGGTAAATCAATTAGTCTTAGTCCGTTGTCAGACGTGGTATCGTGTAGGCTATGCTTACCGATTGCCCTACCAAAGACGTCCTCCTTTCCTATTTTGGCGTTAAAATGACCCATTACGATTTTAACGTCGTATTTAGGAAATTGTTCGTATAAACAATCTTTGGTGGCAGTGTCCCTTTGTTCCGTGGGGCATGAGGAACATTCCACGTACAGATCCGAAGGTCGTTGTTCTTATTTCGTTTGCTTTGGTCGTCATCAGTTGAATCATCCTTATCCGAGGGTTGCGGTTGTTTCTGAACCAGTGTTTTTTTTAACATAGTGGGGAAGTTATCCCAACGGCACAACCCCTAACCTGGAGGACCAGTTCCTTTTGTTATACGCCTATTACAAGTGGCCCAGTACACCGGTGCCAGTAGTCCACTACGGTAATGTGGACACTGCCGTTGGCACATTCAGGGGCTTCTCCGCCACTATCTCTATTGCAAAGTCCTGACTAACTTTGTAAATTCCTTACCGACCAGTGATCTGAATATGCCGAAGTAGCTCGTGTTAGTTGTTCACTAAGTTCAACCTAACTGGGACTATAGACGCCGCCATTGATTTTATCTAGGGAATTTATCCACTACCGTCTGCAACAAGAAAAAGTTTTTTAGTGAGAACGCACTCTTTCCCCCTATCTCGTCTGCTGCCGCCAAAAATTCTCCAAAAGGGGTTGGTTACCCATTTCTTGGATCAAGGTACTAGGCACCCAGCTGTCGCAAGTGGAGGTTGAGAGTAGAAGTTGTTAGGCAATCTCCCATTGTGCCCCCTGCTAATACATTTGAAAAGTGTATTCCCTCATTAAAGTTCCCCTCGCATTGAAATTCTTTCGGAATTGTGTTTAAGGGTCATACTTACTTTGCCTTGGCGAGAATAGCTCCCTCTCCAATCTAGTTTCTCTGAAGAATCTGAGAATGAAAAGTGGATCCATGGATGGCATATCCTTATCTGATATTTGGTATTTGCCCAAATATGTCAGTCTTTGTGGGTCAATATCCCACAAGCTGACTCGTAGCAGAATCTATAAAGGCCTTCATTTGTTATACCTAGTTTCCTTAAATTTTCCTGAGTTTGCAATGCCCCGTTAGGAAGCCTGTTAGAATTCGCAGTAATTCTTGTTAAAGCAGATGAATTTTTCAAAAAAGTTTTCTAGCTTGCCTCAGACCTGGAGAATTGTTCCAAGTTCTCGCCCTGTCTTCTTTCTCCATTTTCCTCAATTCTTTGCGTATGGTATGTTCCCCTATTTTGCAGAATGGTTCATGTCCAGTGAAGGGTTCTGCTGCTCCTTGTCTTGCAAAAAGTCTGCTACTTCGTTACTCTTAATCCCGACATGACCGGGATCCAGGCGAGAGTTACTTTATTATTTCTGCCCAATTCATTAAGTTTGTGTAGGCATTCCCACACAAGCTTCGACTTAATGACATAGAAGTCAAGTGCTTTGATAGCCTCTTGACTGTCTGACAGTATTGCTATGTCGCAATTACTGTATCTTCTTTCAAGATTGAGTTGGAAACATCTATCTATAGTACATATTTCAGCATGAAAGAGGCTGGTGCTCTTGCCCATGGTTTCTGAGTGCTTCGTCCTTGGCCCAAACACGCCTGGCCCTGTTCCTTCCTCAGTTCTCGAACCATCTGTATACAAATTTATCGCGTGGTTGCCCAGTCCATATATTGTAGATTCGTTGCTCTATTCTTTCTTGTTGCTTAACTGTGTACAAAAGTTTTTCCCAAAGTTAAATTTTCTAATACTGTCGTCACTGGGGACTGATAGAAGGTGAAGTTTCTTAAAAAGTGCATTGTATTCTCTCGAACTAACGTATTTCACGCTTCCGAACCTTCTTTCCCCATCCTTAGGATCGTCCGCTTTGCATTTTGCTCCACTACGAGATGAAGCAGAGTTAGCTCTAGGAGTACTTCCATGGCTACAGTTGGACATGTTCTCATGGCTCCAGTAATGCAGACGCACGCAAGAATTTGCACTTTTGTGAGTGTCTCCCCCGTTGTGACTAGACTAGTTCATCTTGTTCACGCTATCGCTCCATATGTGATCATTGACCTCACAATTGCAATATGCATTTGTCTTAGATTATTTGGAATAAATCCCCATGACTTACCCGCTAGGCTTCTGCATATCATGGGAACACAGGTAACCTTTTTGAGTATCGTCTTCTTTCTGATGTCTGGTTATATTGGTCATGCTCCCTTCATAGGCGTTCAGCGAACTTCCGGGGAAGTGAGTTTCTAAGAGGAGTAATGCTCTTTGTTCCTCATCCTCATTGAAACTGCCATCTGGTTGTTTTAGCGATGTTGGCATTCCCTCCGATTTTGCTAAAGCTTTGTGTAGTCTAGTGTCTAGGCGCAGCAGTGTTGATTATTGTTTCGCAAAATTTCCTGAAGCTTTCCTCTTTTGCCCTTCTCAGTTCCTTGTTGTAATTTGTAAGTGCCACCCTGTAGCTTTGTCCTGTTGAACCTTTTGCGTGTGTCAAATCGTAATTTTGTCAAATTGCTGCTCCACCTTTCTGTTGCTTATGGGACAGCTTGATTCAAACGCATTTTTAATTGCGATACTTATGCCCTTTACCGCATTTTCTATGTGCTGGAGCCCTTCTATGGTCAATGCGCTCCAGGTTACTGTCTAGGGTTTCTTAAAAACCTCCCAATTTTTTTTTCTTGGCTTTCTTACTGGATTTCTTATGATACATGCAGTATCTAAGTCGAACATAATAATTTTATGATCAGATAATGAAGGCTTATAGGATACTTTCCAGTTTCTAATTAATCTACGAATGCTCGGACTGCCTAGCGTAAACGTAGCCGACAAATTTGGATTCAGCATAAAATACCATCTCAGATACAAATTCAAATATACACGAAAGATTGATACTTTTGCTTAAAATTTGTACCTGAAACACTGATAACTCAAAAACTGTAGAAACTTAGTCCACGCATAAGAATTAAAAAGCACGTTATCCCCTTCTAGTTGCAAGAACTTCTTTTCCTTTTTTTTGTCTAGTGCATCCAAAGCCTGAATCTGGGGATTAGACGATTAATTATAGTCTCTCTATGTTTTGATGCTTACGCTTTTAAGTTTTACTTAAGAAAGTTCGCGTTACCTGTTCATTAACTGACGTAATAATAACGGTGTATAATCTTCTCTATTTTATTTAGGTGTAACCCAAGCGGATGTCGGGAAAGCTTTAGCCAATTTAAAACTACCCGGAGTTGGAGCCCTCTCACAAAGTACAATATGTCGTTTTGAGAGTCTTACCCTGTCTCACAACAATATGATAGCATTAAAACCGATCCTGCAAGCATGGCTAGAAGAAGCGGAAGCGCAAGCGAAAAACAAAAGAAGAGATCCAGACGCGCCGAGTGTTCTACCTGCTGGCGAAAAAAAAAGGTAGACAACGTTTCAATTCGAATGGTGGGACAGAATTTGAGAATTTTACTGAGCGTGCTATAACATTCAGATAAGTGTCCTTTTAGCACACACAGAAATTCAATAGAAACTTTGTCCGAATATTTGAAATTTCTTTTTCGTCCAGTTATCTATATCGAGTCTTTTTTCAAGAAAAAGGACTTCCATTGCTGCACCTGAAAAACGCTCCCTTGAAGCATATTTTGCCGTCCAACCGAGGCCATCTGGAGAGAAGATAGCTGCCATCGCTGAAAAATTGGATCTGAAGAAGAATGTGGTACGAGTCTGGTTCTGCAATCAAAGGCAAAAACAAAAACGTATGAAATTCGCTGCACAACACTGACAATCAAATAATACAGCCACACAATTAGGTATAGTTAGTAGTGTAACGGCATCAATGACCGGTCCTGGACCCGCTGGAGTCACTGGTTTTGGTTACTGATAGTAGCTTACATCCCACACAACCCACAGCAGTACACTGAACGCCATCGACCTAATGGAATCCATCATCAATTCATCGACCGTGACGGCATACTGATCCAAAGACAAAGTTAAAGTGGACAAAATACTGAAAAGAACTGCGCGCCCTCCTCCCCTATTCTCCATCGTCAGACCAAAGTTAAACCTCTTTTTTTTCGTTTTTATGTTTTATTTTTGAAGCCATTGTATTGTCAATATTGTATAGTGCAGTTAAGCCAGTTGTTTTGAATCAAATTTGCGTTCCTAGGGAAATATCATCCGAAATTGTACTTTCCAAAACTTTACCAAAATACAAAACGAACAAAAAGTATCTTTCAATCTTCATTTGATTTTTGACGAAAAATGAATGTATTCCTAGTGTAAAGTAAAAAAAAAAAAACTGAAAAACCTTAATTCAGAACTCAATAGACTCAAGAACTAAGCTAGCAAGTCTTAGCACAGAAGGTTAAACTGCTTACCTACCTACAAAGTGAAAACAAAAAGAGAAAGTTTAGTATTATTTTTTAATAGAATTATTTAAAAAAAAAAAAAAAGAATATAAACGAATGTGCAATAGGCAATAAACCATAATGAATAATAAAATTCGTTCATTTATTGATCATTTAGTATGTGCTAATAGCTTTTTTAATTAACTGATAATTAGTAATAGAATAAACAAATTGCGAAAGATAAATTTGTTTGCATTTTGTGCAAATTCCATGTACATAGTATCCTGTTTCATTGATTTACTAAATGAAAATCATTTTCGGATAAAAACTATCTTGTAAGGATATATTTTAAGAGAAAAGAAATATAGAATAATAAAAGGAAACAAAAAGAAAAAAGTGCATAATATATATGTATATATATATATAACTAAGTTTTATTATTAAACGTTCTTGTATATACAACCTTTTCAAATACAAATAAAGTTAGACTAATTTTTTTAGAAGAATAATTATATATATTTTTTCAATTTATGGCGAAAAAACTAGTTGTAGATAGTTTGGTGGGAATTTTCTCTGGACAGAAGGTAACTTGCACTTAACTTGATATTCTTCAAAAATGTCTTTCAGATCGTACACTAACTCATCTCACATACACTACATATTCGAATAGTTAAATTCTTAGTGAATCCATCAGAAGTCTCTAGGTTTGGACCATTGAAAGCGGGCGGAACATAAATCGTAAAAGAGGTATTCAGATTAATTTCACTATAAACTAGTACTAATGGGGCCCTGTGCCAGTTGAATTTTCAGATGTCTTTCAACCAGTTTCAATTCCATAAGGATTATCTTCTACCTATACATATAATAGCCGTATTTTATTATCACTCATGATCCATGTGGATCATTGGTTTCTATGCAATACAACAACAATACGAGATCCTGCTTTCTATCAGGATCAATTTCGTGATCTAGAAACTTTTTTTTTTATTCCTTTGTAAGTTACACAACCACACTACAAGACACAAGGAAAATAATTTCGTTGATCCAGATCCGGATCGTTTTATTTTCGTCGTATGATCTATATGGATCTTGGGTGATAATAAAATACGGCTAATATAATAAAACTATGGAGGGTCGAATGTTTTTGTCTTGCTGCGCACTTATCACGCTGAAACTACTGCATGGATTTTGATCAAACTTGACATAGTGATAGCTTATATTCTGGGTTAACATTTTTTTTTATTCATCGAATTACACACGCCAGTTGTTCGGCGTTACCTACCCCTGTAAAAACCATGAGTTAGGCTCGGCTGGAGCACTGTCCATGTTCTGTGCCCTTACGAAAGTGTAACGGAGGTGAAAAATCTCGAAAGAAGATTTGGTAGTTCTCGGTTACCAAGTAGTGTGGGACTCTAATGCCACTAAAAAACACCTCCTTGATCAGGACCAATCTATGTAAGATCGACAAATGATTTATCTTTGTTATATTTAAAATCACGTTGAGGAAAGTTTAAAATTTTAAGTACTTTCCATAGCTTTTAGGCCATTAGCTCGTGAGGCTTGGTTCGGTCTCGTACATTTAAGACGGTTTCTACCTCGGAGTTGATGTGATTTTGCAGTCGCTGATTGCGAGACACAGCGTGCTTTCTAACCACTTCCGTCACCACGTTCTCTTGTAGGTCACGGTGCAAATCGCTATTTCTTATATACCAAGGGGCATTTATTATTCCACGAAGCACTTTGCTTTGGAATGTCTGTATAGTTTGAATATTTGTTTTTTTTGTGCAGCCCCATAATTGGATGCCGTACGTCCAGATAGGCTTCAATACTTACTTATATAGCAAGATTTTGTTCTGGATAGACATATCTGAGCCTCTTCCTAGTAACCAGTACATTTTTCTATATTTAAAGTTTAGTTCTTTTCTTTTCTTTTTAATGTGCTCTTTCCATTTTAGCTTTACGTCCAAAGTCATTCCAAGGTGCTTTGCTGTATTGGCATAGGGTACAATTTGATTGTTAATGAATATCGGAAGATTATTTATCTTTTTATTTGTGAAGTTTATGTGAGTTGACTTTGTCTGATTGAGTTTGATACGCCATTGTTGCGTCCAATCACTTACTCTATTGACTGCGTTCTGCAGTTTCTCTGTCGCCTTCACAGTGCATTTATCACGTGCTAATATTGCATTGTCATCTGCAAAAATAGCCATCATGGCATTGTTGTCCACAGGAATATCCCTGGTATACAACAGATATAGGGTTGGTCCTAAGACACTTCCCTGTGGAACACCTGCTTAAATTTTTTTTAGTTCCGAATATTCTTGTTCGTATCGGACTCGGAAGAGTCGATCTGAAATGGGTTAACATTTGAGATACTTTTTACTGTCGGAAATAAAAGAGTTCATGAAAACAGTAATTGTGAAACTCTTTGAACACGCATCACGTAAAAACAACTGCACGAAATTGAACGGAATTTCCACATTTGCATTGCTTCGCCATCCAAATGTTCTTTTGCAAAATTCAGAATTTTTATTTTATTTTTATAATTTGCGCACACTCAAGGTGTTTTGAATACCCTCAAAATGTTTATATATAGTGCGGGCGTTTGAAAGAATAGATATATAGGTAGATATAAAGTTGTAATGAGGTGCAAGTGCACCTCGACCTCTAACAGATCTATTGTACTCCCCGAACGAAGGCTATAGTCGATGATATACTCAGTCTAGACCACCTCCTCCACTCCAGCTGCTATTATGAACCGGAGTATCTTAAGTGAATCCAGCGAAGGTAGATTCGTCTCTGATATGAGATAGGCACATACGTGATTTCTTCTTTTGTGGATCAGTGCTTAACATTCCATAAGAAGGTGTGCTGGTGTTTATGCGAAGCCCTTGCTGAATCAGTCTGCAGTTAACATGCCAGTCAAGATGCGAAGTCAATTCTTGCTTACTCTTAGGCAACTTCTGCTTCTTTTGTGGTTGTATTTTCCCTGAAGTTCTCTTCCTCTTTTCGCATTTTTTCAGGTATTTTGTGTAATCCTTTCCCACAAAATGGTTCTGGTCCAAGGAACGGCGTGTCTGATCCGTTTCTTGCTAGTTCATAAGCTGCTTCGCTCCCATCCACTCCTACATGTCCTAGTGCCCGGTAGAGAGTTACTTTATTTACCTCTCCCAGTCTGTTGATCCTGGTGAAGCCTTCTCATACTAGTTTGGATCTGATCTCGTGCGAGGTCCGTGCTTTGATAGTGGCTTGGCTGTCTGACAGTATTTCGATGCCCGCAATATTTCCTGCCTCTGTTGAATTGCGCGCATCTTTCGATCGCGTGAACTTCTGCTTCAAATATACTGGGGAATATTCCCAGTGATTCTGAGTATCTGGTCCTGGGCCCACACACTCCTGCTCCATTGCCATAAGATGTTTTCGATCCGTCTGTATTCCATTTAATTGTATGTTGTTTGAATTGGTACTTATCGGACTTACTACTTCAATCTCTTTTGTTGCTCAGCTTTGAGTTCAATTTTCTTTCAAAGCTGTATTTCTTGATCATATCGTCTCTGGGCCAGTCCAAACGTGGCATCGATTTGAATAGGTTTACTTGCTCTTTGATTGCGATGCATGTTCCTTCCCCAATGACCTCTTTGATACTTCTCAATGGACCTCTAGTGCTGCTGTGGGACAAATTTGCATGGCTCCTGTTATACAATACGTATGCAGTGTAATCGTTGCACTTTGCTTGGGGATGCCCTCGTCATGGTCAGTCTTTTCTGGTAATCCATACCACTGCACCGTATGTGATGATGGGTCTTACTATCATCATGTACATCCACCTCAGTGTGGCTGGACTGCATCCCCATGTTTTTCCTGAAATGTCCCTGCACACCATAACTGCTCTAGTGGCTTTAGTTACCACAGCTTCAACATATGTTATTCTTTCCAAAGGAGTTTGCTATCTAGTGTTATACCTAGATACTTAACCTGTTTCTGTGGGTCGACCCTGATGCCAGTAGAATAGCTGAGGATATATAAACCTTAATAATTTTACAATTTCAATAAATCCCAGCAATATGGATATCTATGGGCTATAGAAATGTCTTAGAAGAAAATTCCTTTTTCCTTAAAAGAGGTAGGAGGGCGAACGAAGCAAGGCGAGAACGGGTCAGCTAGTTAAAAAATAAGTGCGGATTGTTGGATTAAGCGCAGCTTATTCAACATACTCGTACAGGGATTTCAAATTTTAATGAAACAGCAAGCATTAAAGAGTTCAATGAATTTTTTTTACTGTTTTAAACTTTAGACTATGCCAACTTTAGACGTAGCCAACACAAGCCGATTGAATCTTCTGCCGAAATTGTATTGGGACGACAGAATCCTGTATCAATATCAACACAACTTAAACTCCGAACTCAGTCGATTTGCTAGATCAGAAGTTCCGTTGCGCATTGAAGTTCTTACAGAAATTATTAAGAAGGCAGCCCCCCCCAATGTCGTCTCTGAACTATAAAACCAAAGGTAGAAAGCAGAAGTGGTTCGACAGAGAATGTGAGAAAGCGAGACGTAAGTCGTTTGCTTATCTCAAACTGTTAAGGGAGTATAACTCAAGTACTTTCAAAACGCTTTATGCCACTGCGAACAAGGATTATAAATATCTATGTCGTCTGAAAAAGTCTGAATATGAACAGATTAAGATAGTCTTACTAAGCAACTCTCGATCTTCAGCCGACTTTTGGAAAGCTGTTAAGCAGATAAATGGGAGAACAAATAGCATTGCCCTGTATCTTCATGCACAACAATTGGCTGATCACTTCAAGAAATTACTAAATACAGTCCAAATCTCGCCGTCATTTCAATATGCTGCCCCACTGTTTGTTGACGAATATCTGGACGCGCCATTTACTTTAACTGAAGTGCAGCTAGTAATCAAGAATGCAAAGAAGAATAAAGTCCCTAGAGAGGATCACATCACATTTGAATTTTTTAAAAATTGCACCACTGAATTTACATTAGCACTTACAGAGGAGTTTAATAGAATATTCCAGACTACAGACCTTCCACAAAGCTTTAAGAAGTCTATTATATATCCGCTTCACAAAAAAGGAGACTACGATGAGCCAGCAAATTACAGATGCATATCCTTCCTTAATACTTCCGCTAAGTTGTTTGCTGCTTTACTCTTCAACATGCTTACTCATTGGGTCAAAAATAGAAAAATCCTGCACGAATACCAAGCTGGATTTAGGGAAAAGTACTCGACGGTGGACCAAATTTTTACACATATTGCTGAGATATACAAAAAAAAAGCATAAGAAATTATATGGCCTATTCGTAGATTTCCGTGCAGCCTTTGACTCCATTGCCCGTGAAACGCTCTTCTATAAGCTTTACCGATTAGGAATTAATAGTAAATTCATAAACATCTTGAGAGCTTTGTATGACAACAATTTAGCTTCCATATGGGATGGAAACAGTGTTTCGGATGAATTCCCCACGACAATGGGTGTGAAACAAGGTTGCACTAAGCGCACTTCTATTTGTCCTATTTCTTAATGACATAACAGATGATATTGGGGGTGGTATTGATATCTGCCAGACTAAGATTAGTGCACTAATGTATTCCGATGACATTGTTCTGCTGGCAGATACAGTTAATAACATGCAGCTTATGGTCATTCGTCTGGAATGGTACTGCGACACCTGGAACCTATATCTATAAACTTAGAGAAAACTAAACTACTTATATTTAGAAATGGAGGCGGACGTTACTCAAGAAGTGAGACGTGGACGCATAAAGGGGAACGGCAACAAGTTGTGAAAGAATACAAATACTTAGGAGTTTTAATTACAGCTAACCTGAACTTTGAAAAGCATCTTAAAACCAAATTATCGGAAGCAAAACGTGCAATCAGCTCAGTTTGGGGTAACTGTATCAATAATAAGTGCATTGATCACAGCTCAAAGCAGAAAATTATTCGTGCAACTGCGACGGCCATTCTTCTATATGGAGCTCAAGTATGGGGTTACAGTCCTTTCGACGCCGTAGAAAAGTTTTTTCGTTACTGCGTTAAACGAATTTTTAGACTACCGATTAGCACACCTAACTATATGATCCATCTAGAGACGGGGACCCCACCCCTATACTTGGAAACGCTAAAATTGCATTTCAACTATATAGTAAAAGTTATGGATATGGAACAGGAGAGGCTACCGAGGGTATTGCTTACGCATATGCTCTTTATTAAAGAAAACTGCGTTCAAAAATGGGAAGACTTAGCAAGCAACTGTGGATGCAATACAAGTTTTTCATCCAGTGATCAGTCCACATCACTAAAAAGGATATTTGGCGACATACTCGAGGAAACATACATACCAATTCCTCTTCAATTCTACGCTAATGAAGCTCGGTCATCGCAACATAGAATGTATTACAGCAAAATGAATTACTTCTTAAACGAACATGCATACTTCTTAAACAGTAGCTCTACGGATATGATTAGTACCATATTTGAAATGAGAGGAGAAATGTTACGACTAAATTATATACCGCACCGGCCAGAACTCCCGATTATAAGCGATATCTGTAACTTAAAGGAAAGGGAAGATATATACCATTTCATCGCATCATGTCCTGTTCTTAAGGAAATTCGTAGGGTATTTTTCGGCGTAAATATACTTGAGAGAGAAGAAGTGAAAAAAATGTTGAATGGTGAACTTGGATGGGATGTGCTTTATAAGTATGGCGTAAAAGCGTTGAGTTACAGGCATAAAATAAGGGAAGGCGACTTTTGAAATTTTAGAATTTAAGTTGTTAATAAAAGAAAATGTCAATCTGGTAGACGGCCTTTACCCAAACCTTTTAGACTTAGAATTTATTAATTGTTAAACATGTACTTTCTTTTTTATGAAATAAAAATCATTATAAACTAAACTAACTAACTAACTATGCCATTATGTATGGAATACAACATCGTTCAAATGGCTTTCATGGGAATTTTTGCAAACTTTGATTCTTGTGAGGCAATTTTCGATGAGCTTTTGGCACATTTCTGTCTGTATTGCGGCTATAACTTCACGTTTTTTTTTTGGTTTTTCAATGCTCCAAAGTTTGGGGATTGTCTACATAGGCCAGATTACACGATCTTCCTGACCAATTGATGTTGCTAAATCTCGAAAGTTAATGGCTGGGAAACTTTTCGTGCAATAGATTTTAGTTTGTCTGTGTTGTGTGGCGTAGGTTGGAACCAAATGTCGCTCATATCACTGGCTGAACACAATGCATGCCGCGGCCGCGCCGCGGTAGCGTAGTACGTAGAGCTGTCATATGGTGTGGCGCTGCACTCACAAAATTCGCCCACAATGGTGTAGCGCGTAGTAATGTCAAATAATGCCAGCTGATTAAAATTGTGTTTTTCTTTTTGAGTGTTATTGAGATTTGATTATTTTTGTGAGATTATTGTGCTATAATAATACAATAAAAATAATAAGAAATGGATAAATTTATTTTCCTTTCACTAGCAAAATAATTTTTTCCACGGCGTGCTCTTCCATTTTGACTGTAACGAATATTTCAAATTTATTGCGCTACTGCTGAACTCAGTTCAAGAATCCACCACGAAAACATCGTATAGAAAACCAAAACAGTCTTCAACAGTCGCCAATTTCTCTATCTGTCACTTGTGGCGCTGCACAAGTTAAAAGTAAACCAACTTCGTACTACACCACTGCTACCGCCACGCCGCAGCTACCTCATTGTGGGCGCTCTAGTGAGTTCCCATATATTTTAACTCTGTGACAGGTCGTACTACGCTACCGCGGCGCGGCCGCGGCATGCATTGTGTTCAGCCAGTCAATGTCTTCAATCTTAAGCCAAAAAAAGTTGATTATTATTTGACCAGTTTGCAATTATCTTAGTTCAGGTAAATAGCCACCAAACTTTAAAAAGATTTCGTTCGAAAAATCGGTGTCAACTTGTTGATTTTCCAGCACCCAATCAGCCTTTGTTGTGTGCATTTTATGGTCAGTAGGCTTTAGTTGTTGTGTTAGTTGGACCTTATAGGAAAGAAGATGCAAATCCAAACGCAAAATACTCCAAACGGATCTGTCGATAATGTCCAATTGCTGAGCGTGGCGTGGAATTGACAATTCTAAGGCTTTGGGTACTTTGGTAGGTAGTCACAGTGGCTTTGTTTTCAGATCGAGCATTACGATGATGCACAGGCCTTACGATATCACAAACACTACCGATTGGTTAGATTTTGGTGAATGTGTTTCGAATTGTTTGCTCAGTTGGGCGATTATGACGACCATAATCTGTCCTTAAATCGCTGTACATAGATATTAAAGAACTGTTCTTTTTGTAGCAAAATACAACAATTTCAATGAGGTGATTAAACGATCCATACTGTGAAATGGTAAGGCAAGAACTATGTAACTATCTATCGCTATAGATGACAGATGAGTTTGATAGATACCTCATGGGAGGAATGTGAAATCCCAACCTCGAGACTTGAACTTGAATTTTAGATCCGCGACTATTCGAACGGTTATTGTTATTGTGGAAGCCAGTTCGGAAGACCTTATTCGCAGCAAGTTTAAGGCCACTTTAAGACTATTGTAAAAACAAACGACGCTCTGCTTATATTTAATCAGTCTTGCGACTGCATATAATCAGAAAAGACACCAAAAATCCATGAAATACGAGGCCTGAGATACTCAACAACGAGTCATCTTCTCATTAGTGATAGGGATAACACTAGCTGCGGCACTCTTTAGTACTATAACTATCACCTGGTTTCAATAATAATCTCATTTTGTTATTATCTTCTTTTTTTGTAAGCAGAGGGGAATCCTTTCATAGGCACCGCGTTCCAAGTTACACGGTAGTATCAGATTCTTACTAACTAAGGTTAGGCGCGCACATGTGATTTTCTGTCGCTGCGATTAAAAAATCCTAGTCGCAACAAAATACAACCATGCACGCACTTGTGGTTTTCTGTCGCACGGTTATTTGATCTCAAAAAATAAATAGAATAGAACACATAGCTTTTGATGTGAATGCACGCATATGCGATCAAATAATCGCAGCGATTTATAAACTGTATTTTGTTTACGATTGTTTTGTCGCAAAATATACTGGATCACATGGATAAGCGTAAACCTTCGCGCACTTGCGATTTGTTTGTTGAATAACATTTTTGCATAATATCCAACAACAATTCAGTTATAAGTGGTGCAGTACTGTCGAACTCTATTTATGATATAGAAAGGTTAATCTTAGAAGTTGAATAACGGCAAGGCATAGGTAGTAATCGAAATTTAAAGGAGAAATTGTGGGGTGAAGTGTTTGCAATTGTCGTCGCCCATTGGATAGAACTTTCGGCAAAAGAAAAACTAATTAAAGGTGTGTACGTAAATATATTTAGTTTTTGTTTAATTAGTTTTTAGATAATACATATGTATATCCGTATGATCGAATGATCATTCCAATTATAAGTGCTATATGCATATTAGAATATTAGAATACAGTTATCGATTCCACTCATATCACGATTCGAGATATGAGATGTGTATCCGAGTAAAATAGCACTCGATTCATTCGCTTTGCTACTACTCGCCTTTAACCCTCTGCGACTGACGTGCGCTAGTTTTCACAATTCAACTGACGTGGTAGTACACCAGACACCATTTGGACAGCTTGTATTTTCAAAATTCTTTTTATATTCTCACTTTTTGTTATTATATTTTAAAGTTAAGAGTGTCCACTATTATTTGAAATTACTAATACATAAAATGAAAAATTCATATAAAGTTGAGCAGCATTTATTGATATAACATAAATAATTTTTCCAAAACTTACACATATAGAAAAGATTAAAACAAAAATCAAACATAAATATTTTCTTCATTTACTTACTTATTTATTAAAGCTTACACTTATGGTAATCAAACTTAAAAAAAAAATAATCCGTTCATTGGTTCAATTAAAGGATTTTTAACCTCAAAATCACAATTTTTTTGGCAGTTTTCACAAAGTGGCTTAGAGCATTGAAGACAAATTGACTTCAAACAATCACAGCAACAATATCTCGTTAATCTTTCAAGTTTTGCTGGACAAATAGAGCATAGTTTTCTTCCACCTGGAGGAATCGATTGAGTTCTTGGAGGTGGAGGGGGAACATCTTTACCCAAAACTCTACTGACCGTTATCCGCAGTTCTCTGGGCAATCTTTCATTGTATGCTCTTGCCGTATTCAAAATAAAAGTTCCTCTTCGCATTTGATCATCACTGTCTGCACACATTTGATACAATACAAAGCTGTTTATGCCTGCCATATCTACTATTCTTTGAAAAATTGCCATAGGCCAACGACGAGTTTTGCGGCTGCAAGAATATATTGAACACTTCTTGTCGACTTCGTCAACTCCTCCTTTAGTGTAATTGTAGTCTGCAATCATAACTGGTTTTCTTGTATCAGTATCTATATCTTGATTGTGGTGGGAAGAAGAGATCAATAGAACAGCTTTGTTTTTTTTTCGGTACATATGATAACAATGTATAGTCTTTCGTGAAACCATACAGGGAACTTTCCGATTCTCTATTGTTGTTCGGCAAGAAGCATGGTGGCATTTCAGCTTTATTCTTCTTCAGCGTACCTAAGTAGGTCAGTCCCCTTTTCAGCAATGTTTCCATAAGTGGAATCGAACTGAACCAATTATCAGCTGTAATGTTGCGGTTTGAGTTTTCGACAACTTTCGCAAGTCTCAGAACAGATTGAGTTGGTATTGCCATTTTTCTTTCTTGTTCAGTCAAGCCTATGCCATCTGAATTTTTGCCATGGTAAATATAGGCATTATAAATGTAGTATGTGCGAGCATCTACCAATAACAGTATTTTGATGCCATACTTTGCTGGTTTCTGGGGCATGTAAATAATAAATTTGCAACGACCTCTAAATGGCAGCAACATTTCATCGATGCAAAGGTATGGTCCAGGGGTATATTGAGACTGGCTATTTAAGATGAACTTGTTGAACATGTCTGATATTGGGGTAAGTGGATCTTCTTTCAGACGTTCCTCTCTGGTAGTGGAATCATCAAATCGGAGGCAGTTGACCAAATAAGAAAAACGCAATTTGGACATTACACAGCGGAATATTTCGTGGCCAGTTCCGTCGCTGGCAAATATTATGCGAAGATCAGCGTCATTACACTTAAATACTGACGAGTAGTGCATTAGGCCTATAAATGCTTTCATTTCAGTAACATCTGTTTTCATAAGTTCCACCTTAGTGCTATGTTTGAACTGGGCTCGGTAGTTATAGAGTTTTTGATTCGTAAATGTCACCAAACATTCCAACATTGAATGGTCAAAAAGCTTGGACCAAAGTTCAAAATAGCCTTCAAAATTAGAAGTATGCAAACGGCCAGATAATCTTATTATGTTGTGGGCTGCAGTTCGTGATGTGCTGGGGCACTCTTGTCGATTCCAATGAATCCTTTCTTACCTTTGTAATATTCAGGTGACTCTCTTGACGTTTCTTGATGCACATTTTCAGTGGCGGTTACATGTGGTATTTCTTCAATTGGTTCTTGATACTCTTCTTCGCCTGAAACTTCGTCGGCTTCCAAGAATTCGGTTTCTGGCTGAAAATTTGGGTCATCATCTTCATCGTTAAAATCGCTGAACTCGTGTTCGTTTTCTTCGTTCAACCACTCTTCTATTAGCTGGTCGTGGCTTACAAAGGTTCCAGTCGACGTTCTTTTAGATCTATAAGACCCTTGGTTAGTATTTGAGTGAGCCATCTAAGAAACAACTAACAATTTGCACTTAACAAAACAATTTTACTGACATGTTGCTTAGGAGACACCATGAAAATATAACTATTACACTGAGGTGGTTGTTTATCAGACGCATACCTTAACACTGACGTGGTTGACTTGTAGACACTCTCCTTCGTACAACAAAGCATGCGCACACTACGACCGCTCGCATTACACTAACGCACGCTTGAGCATACGACAGAAAGGTACTAAGAGCGCGCGAGTCGACATTTGAGAAATAACGGCACAACACAAGTTCTTCCATTTTCTGGTGTCTGTCATACTACCACGTCAGTCGCAGAGGGTTAAAATGAATCGAGTACTGTTTTACTCGGATACACATCTCATGTCTCGATTCTTGGGGAGTGTGTTCTTATTTGCATGTAGCACTCATATCTCGAATGATCATTCGATTATAAAATGCTACCCTGTAGTTACACGAGTTTTTTTTTTTGTGTTTCACCTTTGCACTCGTTCTATGTTCTCGCTGCTTCGACAGAAGTATGTAGGTATAGTAAATCATTCGAATGATTTCAGACGATGTCTCGAGATATTTACCCTTTCGATATGTTTACCATTTGCTCTCGTTATCGCTTCTCGCTGCTTCGACAGAAGTATGTAGGTATAGTAAATCATTCGAATGATTTCAGACGATGTCTCAAGATATTTCGAGATATTTGAAGAATCGGTTATAATCGATAATATCATTCGAATGCTCCCATCACTAATTCTGGCCAGACAATACACGAAGTGGAGTATGTCGAACTTTTCGCTGAGATAAACAATTTGACTCAACTTGTAAATGAGCCTACACATCTACCGGGCATTGAAAATCATTCTGCCAATATTCTGGACTTGTTTCTTACTTCACACCCTGATAAATACATCATTGATGTTTTAACACCTCTACGCCGGTCTGACCACAGCATCGTAACAGCTAAATTTTCGTACTCTGACCACTCAGTTAAAGAAAAAACTCCCCATAGAAAAGTATGGCGTTACGAGGAAGCCAACTGGGACGGCCTCAATGGTTTCTTCAGGAGATTTAACTGGTCGCTATGTTTCCTCGATAGCGACGTGGATGCCGCAGCTGATATGATTATTGACACCATTCTCTTAGATATGAATGACTATATTCCTAACAGAATAAAGAGCATCAAACCTAAGGCAAACTCGTGGTTTGACCAGAGCTGCAAAGAGGTTATCAGGTTGAAAGAGGTAAGTTTTCGGTGTTATAAAGCCGAAGGAAGTTTAAACAAGCCAGAAAAGACTGCAATACCCACATTCGACGTGTAAAGTTCTCATATCACCAAAAATTGAGGCAACAAATTCTACAATATCCCAAAGGTAGTATACATTTTTGGTCATTCGCCAAAAATATTAAAAATTCTGCCTCATATGTTATCTCAACGCTCATTTACAATAACATTCCAGTTCCTTAGACAAAGGCAATTTACTAGCTGCTCACTTTGCAGCGAATTCCACGCTGCCAGATAGTACTTTATCTCCGCCTGTACTTGAGAGCGTCGAATTTTCCACGGGACAAGTCCACTTTCGCACTCGGAGGTATCTCCTCCATAGTTCTGAAGAGGTGTACTTTCACGCTGGTAAAGTCGCTGCGTAATTTTTTCTGTCCATCCTACTCTTCTGGGCTCTTTCCGAGAAGATGGAAAACAGCATTTGTCCAGTCCGCGAATCTTCCTCCCTGTACAATTACCGACCTATTGCAGTTACGTCCCTTCTTTCCAATGTCATGGAAACGATGATAAATCGTTAGCTTCTGAAATATCTTGATTCACGAAAACTCCTCAATGACCGGCAGAACTATTTTCGTAGCGACAGGTCCACTGGTGATTTGGTGGCATATCCATCACTTCGGCGAAACAAAGATGGTTGCGCTAGATACACTCCATTTCACAACTTATCACCACCCCTGTATTTGAATTTTTTTAAGATTAAAATCTTTTTTTTTGCAAGTAACTGTTTTTACCCGAAAGAGTAATGAAAACGTAATCTATTCTGTAAAAAGTCGAGAATTTCCCTTATCCTTTCTTAGACAAAAGACAAGAAAATAGTTTTTTGCATTTTTCATAACTATATCACCACGACCTGCACATGCGTGATGTCAATAGTTTGAGTTAAAGTTTTTCTCCAAATCTATTTAACGGTTAAAATAAGAAGTTTTTCGAGTTTTTTCCAGCAAAATGCCGCGCGGAAAATATTTATCGGAGGAAGAAAAAGGTAAAATCATTGCTTACCATGCTCAAGGGCTGTTTTTACGTAAAATTGGTAAACAAATCGGACGTGATCACGTAACGGTTTGAAATTTTTTGAAAAACCAAGAGGTTCTAAGAAAACTGGTGGTCCGAAAAGAAAGTTATCCTTAAGACAAGAGCGTTGCATTGTCAAGGCAACAAGAAATTCAACAAAGATCTTAAAACAGTTCAAGAATGAACTTAATTTAAATGTGTCCTGTTCAACCATTTACCGAGTTATCAAAAACTGTACGTACCTGAAAGTCCAAAAAATTAGGGCTGTATCGCGGTTGACAATGCGTCATAAGGCTGCTCGCCGAGAATTCGCTCGAAAAAACATGAACCGTGACTGGAGCAAGGTAATCAAAAACGTATTCCTTTTCTACTCTGCATATGCTTATTATTGCTGCTTTTTTAAGCAAAGGTAATTTTTTCTGACGAAAAGAAATTCAACCTTGACGGTCCAGATGGTTTCCAATACTACTGGAAAAATCTGCGAAAAGATCCAGTACACTTTTCAAGAAGAAATTTTGGCGGTGGAAGTCTGATGGGCTGGGGCGGATTTTCTTTGGCTGGAACATTACCATTAGGCTTCCCATCCACTAGGATGAATGGTGACGAATTCATTGGCGTCATTAAAACACAACTTTTGCCATTTTTGGTAAATAATCAAGACACGGAATGGGTTTTCCAGCAGGACAACGTCGCTATTCCTACCAGTAGAGCAACCAAATCGTGGTTTAATCGACATGAGATCAATGTTCTTGAATGGCCTGCTTGCTCACCAGATCAAAACCGGATTGAAAATCTTTGGGGCATACTGGTGCGAAAGGTTTACGCCAATAAGAGGCAGTTTAACAGCGTGGCCGACCTAAAAGCAGCAATAAATACTTCTTGGACCACAATCCCGCAGGATATGTTAAAAAACTTAATCAGCAGTATGCCAAATAGGATTTTCTCTTTAGTGGAAAAAATAGGAGACCCCACCAATTACTGATCATTTAAGAATTATGTGTTTTCAAAGTGTAATAAATTTGTATGCAATTAAAACTGAAGTGGTGATATAGTTATGAAAAATGCAAAAAACTGTTTTTTTGTCCTTTTTCTCAGAAAGGATAACGGAACTTTTCGACGTTTACGTTTTCATTACTTTTTCGGGTAAAAATAGTTACTTGCAAAAAAACAGATTTTAATCTTAAAAAAAAATTCAAATACAGGGGTGGTGATATAGTTATGAAATGGAGTGTATTTCTAAGGCATATGACAGAGTTTGGCATTAGGCTTTTTTGTCGAAAATGCGTGCATATGACATCAATGAGTCTCTTCCTCAATGGATTACTACCTTCCGGGCCGTTCAATAAAAGTTGTCCTGAACGGCTTCAAGACTGCACCATATAAATGCTGGTGTTCCCCAGGGCTCCGTTTTGTCTCCGGCTCTCTTTCTCATTTTTATTAATGATCTCTTGTCTGCAACTTCTAAGCACATCCATTCCTTCGCTGATAACAGTATCCTCAGTTTTACATATTCGTTCCCTTACTCACGTCCCTGCTCTTCGGCCGTAGAAGAGGAACGTCAACGTATGTTAAACACATTAAATTCCGACCTGGACAACATAACAAAATGGGGTGCAATCAATAGAGCGAAATTTAAAAAACTCAATGCTCTCAGGCGAAACCAAGACCCTTAACCATTACCCATGAATGGTACTTGTATCGTTGAATCCGAAAGGCTTGTTATTCTCGGTATGCGCATTAATAACCATCTTCGATGAACGATCGATATTCGAGGTCGCTAAAAATGCTGAAAAATGCCTAGGATATCGAATATCGAAGAAATACCTTGTGTCTTTCCCTTTTTTACGGTTTTTTTTTTTGTTTTTATAAAAAATGCTCCAGCGGAATAGCCAGTTGCATTCCTCCCCTTCAAAACTTCCACAATACGTGTCATGCTTCGAATGCACATCAGGTTACCATCGAGCCCAACAACATATGAAAGCCAATTCGAATCTAATGTTGGAAGAAAACCGAAAGAATAAAATTGACGAAGATATAAAAGTTTTGCTATCATGCTTGTTCCCAAGTTGAAAAAGTTCAATAAAGAGCAAAAACATTTTGCAAAAATAGAAATCCCTAATGTTATGAACAGGTACAGGTACAAGTCTGTACAACTACTCGCTTATGCCGATGACATTGACATAATCGG
Source organism: Brachypalpus laphriformis (assembly GCA_945910035.1). NCBI lineage: Eukaryota > Metazoa > Arthropoda > Insecta > Diptera > Syrphidae > Brachypalpus > Brachypalpus laphriformis. The sequence continues at coordinate 108,046,963 of OX246753.1, read as the reverse complement.
AAGAACTCAGCGGGCCGTCAATGGGGCATTTACGAGTATTGAGATCGAGGCAGCGAAGATGGGTCTAGCGGTCAATGAAAGCAAAACAAGATATATGCTGTCTACAAAAAAGGACACCCAACATCGGCGTCTTGGACAGAACGCCACAATAGACAGATATAATTTTGTGGTAGTAAATGATTTTGTCTACCTAGGCTCTATGGTGAACTCCGCAAATGACATCAGTAGGGAGATCACACGAAGAATTACTCTTGCCAATCGTTGTTTCTATGGGCTAAAACGGCAATTGAGTAGCAAAGCCCTATCTCGAACTACTAAGGTAATCTTTATAAGACTCTAATCATCCCAGTCCTGCTGTATGGCGCAGAGGCATGGGCTTTGACAAAACCGAATGAGAATGCCCTTGGTTATTTCGAGAGAAAAGTTCTCCGATCGATCTTTGGTTCCGTCTGCATAGACGGTGAGTGGCGGAGAAGGTACAATGCCGAGCTATACGGTCTGTACAAGGACATCGACTTAGCCAGAAGAGTTCACATACAGCGACTAAGATAGCTGGGTCATTTAGAGCGGATGGAGCCCAACGTTCCCACTAAGAAAGTTTTCGAATTCACCCCGGATGGACGGCGTGGTAGAGGACGACCTCGCGGTAGGTGGCGCAAACAAGTGGAGGCGGACCTCAACCAACTTGGCGTGCGCAACTGGAGGCAGCTGGCTCGTAATCATGCTGGCTGGAGAGGTTTGTTGGTTGAGCCCCAGGTCCACCCCGGACCGTAGCGCCATCTAAGTAAGTAAGTAAGTAATGTTATGAACAGAGCAAAACATTATCATCTACCAATTTTCCCAGATCACCGTAATATGGCATACCATCCCCAAGAAATGCAATTTAACACCTTTCAAAAACCAGAAAAAATCACTCAACAATTTGGCCTTAACTACTTCGACAGTACCACGTCTACCCCAAAACTAGGTTGCTTTCAGTTCAGCACAAAATCGGACCTCTATTGGCAATCATTCAAGTGACACCTTATCTCCGGCAAATATTATACCAACAAATTTTAATATACTCGTATTATTTACAAATGATTCACCCGAAACTTGCAGTACAATATTATTAGCATCGTTTTAATATGCATTCTTATTGAAAAGTGCTGCCACCATCAACCCCTTCGATGTAAACGAACACACACGCATCTTTTTGAACGGAGCCGCAAGCGGTCGTAGTCAATTCAACTGTTTTGCTTGAAACCAGCAATGAAAACGGGGAAGAACCGGATATAGGGGAAAAGACGATGAAACGGAGTCGCTTCGGTTCGAGAGTTCAATTGGGACGGTGCTTTTAACGATATGTAAATAATAAAATAAGAAAAAATAAATTAAATTTAAAATTTTAACAATATCAAATCATTAAATTTGTTTACTTTTGTGCTGTAATTATTAGGGCTTTTAAGAAGTATAACTTTTGTTATATTTTTTTGTATAATGAATGTACATGTTAAATTTCTAATAAAACTACATTATGTATGCATGAGTATTTTGTTTTTGAAGTATCAATTAACATGGCTTTACATCAATGTCACAAATAACAGTTCCTCAGGTGATATAAATTTCCCCAATGTTTTTTGTTCTGATTTTTTATTCTGGGTTCAATTAGTTGAAGAAATTCATCGAATTCATTCAATAGTCGCAAGTGCGAGAAGATCAGTTCGATTTCAGGCCAGGAAAGTCCACCATCGATCAAATCCTCGCACTTCGACAAACTGTCAAGCTTGTCCGCCTGTGTAAGATGACGATGGAGAACGCTCGCTTCTCCATCAAGGTCGGTAATGACCTCACCGAGACCTTTGATGTGAAAAAAGGTTTTAGACAAGGTGACGCGCTGTCATGTGACTTCTTTAATATTGTACTTGAACAGATTGTGCGGAACTCACAAGCCAACAGCAGAGGCACAATCTATCAAAAGTCCGTACAACTGCTTGCATACGCCGACGATATAGACATCATTGGAAGAACTCAGCGGATTTTCACCAGCGGCCAAATGGAACGTCACAGTGGGCAGCTATAACCTCAAGGTAGTAAGGGATTTTGTTTACCTTGGCTCTGCTATTAATTCTGACGATATGACACCAGCGAAGAATTACACTTGCCAATCGTTTTTTTTTTGGGCTAATAAGGCAATTCAACAGTAAAGCTCTATCTCGACAGTTAAAGAGATTCTATATAAGAACGTGATCATCCCAATCCTGCTTTACGGTTCTGAAACATCGACTTTATCGAAAGTGGATTATACGGGTATCCTTGGTCACTTCCAGAGAAAAATTCTGCGTAAGATATTCGGACCCGTTTGCGTTGACGGGTTTTTGGAGGAGACAATTTAATGACGAACTATACGAGCTGTACAGCGTCATTGACCTAGTCAAAAAAAAAAAAAGTTATTCGACGTTTGAGATGGCTAGGACATGTAGAGCAAATGGACACCAAATCTTCAGCCCGCAGAGTCTCGAATCCAACCCGTAGATAGCGCGCACAAGTTCAGGAGACCGAGCTAAATGGAGAGGCTTGTTGGTTGAGGTTCAGGTTCACTCAGAACTATAGTGCCACCTAAGTAAGTAAGTAAGGATTAGGGGTGGCAATGGTGTAGTGGAAACGTCGTCAATTGCCACGCTAATGGTTCATGGTTCAGATCCTGATGTCAGCAGGCATTTATTTATTTCTCATGAAATATATGAAGTCAGTCCGATCAATTGCGAAAGCTTGTGTGAACACTAGTGCGAAGGCATAACACTTACAGTAGCTCTGTTGATGATGATTTCCCCTTGACATCGGTTATCGGGAAAAAAGTACTGTGAATCAAAAGCAAAGACAAAAAAATAACAAAAATCTCCCCAGTTATCTGGACACCACCCCCCGGAGATTCTCTGAAACATAAGCAACTGAGGTTCAAAAAAAACCACTACGCCAAAATATTTCTCTCTCTATCTATCTATGCTTTCCAACGCACGCACTGTGTGTAAACATGTTAAAGGTATTCATAACTCTTTGAGTGCGCGCTAATTATAAAAAAAAAATATTTGGCGCAACAGCTCTTTTAAGTGCCAGAGCCTAGCTTCTCGCAACCACTCATGTTGTGTGTGTTATATTTTTCGCACGAATGGAAGCGACCTACAGTTTAGTGCCGTATCCGAAGGGCAATTTGTTTTGAGAAGCTTTTTCGAGACAAAAATACTCTGGGATGTTTGTCAGACCGTAAAAAACTTTTTGGTGTTTTCTGGGATTCCAACTTGGAACCTCAGGCGCAGTGATCCGACACACTAACCGCTTAAGTCACGGCGCCCACCCACATTCTTCAAAAAGTCATCTATATTTTTGACCTTCGGATGGTCGCTTGCAACAGAAGCCATGGTAGCCCCGTGAACGATGTTGTGTTCCATTTATAATTGCCATGGACCGAACTTAATTAGTCAATAAAGTTCTACATTAATTTCGCAATAAATGTGTGTTTAGTTTATTGAAAACTTCCACACTGGCTGTTGGCTCAGCCTTTATTTAAACTTCCTAACCACTTCGAAAATAAAGTCAAATTTCGGACATATACATATAGTAATTTGTTTATTGGCAACATGTACTTGGCTTTGTCCGCATTCACTTCAAGAGTAACTTGCCTCGCCTGATCTTCAATAGAGGCCGTGACGACCTCTATGACGGAATGCTCAGATCTTCCGATGATGTCAGTAGATGATACTGACATATCCCAGCAAAGCGTGCTCGCAATCTGATATTAGATTACTTTCCAACCATGTACATACGTATGTATGCGTTGTGTACGTCAACCAGTCTTGCCAGAGTTTTAAAAAGAAAGGAGGAGGCGATGATGCGTTTAAAACATTTGGGAGAAAAGTGAGAGACCTTGTCAGATTTCGGTATAAAAACCACCTTAACTTCCCTCCAAGACTTTCGGATGTTCCTTAAGAGTATTGAGAGGAGCAGAGGTCAAAGCCTTCTTGTAGTTCACTGGAATTATACCATTGAGTCCTGCGGATTTAAGCCTTATTACAATGATAATGAAAATTAATCAAAAATTGCAATAAAGCACACTAAAGCTAAACAAAGTGGGCTTTACTGATTTCGATCAAATTACTGATTTCCATCAAAAAACGGTTGCCATCAATTTTGATTGGATTCCACGAGGAATGTGCAGGTATGTTAGCACACCTATAGGTACTTAGACAGGCCGTCAACAAATTCTGCCGTACATAAGAACGGGAGTTTTTTTTAGCGTTTGTTATTTAACGCACAGTTTTCCACCTACTTTTCCACACATTTCAATATACGTAGATATTACCACGGCAGATGTTTCTAAGACCGTCGAAGAATAAAACCTGACCACCTAGAGTGCACCAACTTCATTATCACTTGTACACCACACGAACATTTCTTCCTCCAAATTTTTGTTACAGAACAAGCAAACTTTGGACATTTTTCCCAGGAGAAGCCCTATTCAAGAATAGAATCAAGAGGCATCTGTCGGTATCTCGGGGCGCTGCCTTAGCGTTATAGGTTTGCCTCCTTTGGCAACATTTCCATATCAAATCAGTAAAACTGTCGTTTTGTTGGGACGACCCACTTTTCTGCCTAACTGGGTAAGTGCATAGCGTATTTTGAATGGAATCGTCTTCGCGCCATAAATTAGGTTAGGTTGGAGTATTAGCCCACATTACATGCAGGCACACAGCAGCAGTTTGCGTTTGCAAATTCGCCGAGCTCATCAAAGAATTGTGTTTTTTTGACTGAACACATGTAGAGGAAGTGAAAGATCATTTCTGCTACTCCTCTTCGCCAATCAACTTCTGCAGAAGTCATTTAAGAGGATGCCTTGTCTACTGACGTGCCGGCCAATAATGGAGTGCAGTGTAATTACACCTACTATAGCTTGCTTGTGATCCAGTTTGGACCAAATATGTCTTTTGATATGGCACATGGTGCATCTATACCCATCTGCGATCGGCATTTGAATATATGCAGCGAGAGTCATGTCGAGATTCCCCTTCTCCAGTAGAATCGGTACAGTTGTAAGATGAATTTAAAATTGTTCAGTCCGCTCGTTAGGGGCAAGTGGCAAACTAGAGCGATTTTTGGATTAAAGGTGACAGATTCTTCTAGGGACTTAATTGCTACTCGGCTGTCGATAATCACATCGTCGCTTAGATATCACATTATGCTTCAGCCACGACAGGGTCTTTCTGATCGCCATTATCTCCACCTGGAGAACGCTGCAGTGGCTAGGGAGGCGAAAGGAGATATCTATGTTTAAGTCTTTGGAGACGGCACCTCCACCTACTACAGATTCTGCGTTCGGCTGACCGCCAATGTTGAGTTGAAAGTGGGAGTTTGAAATGTTCAGGGCTTTATTTTTGAAGCATTTATCTTTAGCCCCACTAAATGCAAGTTCATTGTCTTATGTGAAAGTAGGCACACATAGCCAGCGTAGTCCAGATGTTTTAGATAGGATGTCATAATCCATTCCATTTTATGGTTTTCTTCAGTTAGTGCTACCCGAACATTACATCGCTGATGACCACTAAGAACAGCATCTCCGCACTCTGCTTTGGACTTAAAAGTTCTCCGACTTCTTGCCACTGTGAAAACATGCAATTTATCCCCCTCATATGCAGCCTTTATAATAGCTATGAGTTTTTCTGGAATGCCTATTATGCACAAGGCTAAGGCAGTGAAGTACGGTGCTCATTCTGGAATTTGTTGCTCCGAAAAGCTCATTTGAATCCGAGATCACAGCGTTTTCGTCTAAGTGGTTTAGCACTGTTGGGAAATGTTCTCTCCATCTCTTGAGCTGATCCTAACTCGAAATAAGCAGGTTACCGTCAAAACTCTTCACTGGGTTTTGTTTAGAGCGCTGACCGCCTTTAGACTCCTTGGTGATACTGTAGACGGTCCTATTGTCGCATCTGTTTGCTGCTTCTTCAGCCTTTGAGGCAAGTACATATGTTTACTTGTACTCCTATGTTGCTTTAAGATAATTAAAATTTATTTGCTTTAAAAGCCTAATTCAAAACCTAAGTCCGGCAAGAACGGCTCAAGGCTTTAGGTAAGAAGGGAGTGCAATGGGTCTCGTGTGTCATTAAAGTGGCCTGGGAATGTGGTGAAACACCTGGTGATTGACAAAGGGGATTGCGCCAACTACAGGGGTATACTCGTATCTCTTTTAAGTCTCCCTGAAAAAGTCGTTGCTAATGTGCTAGAAACACGTTCCAGAGCTATGGTTGAGGACAGTTTGAGGGATGAGCAATGCGGTTTTTGTCCCGGTAGAAGCACAACCGGCCAGTTATTCATTCTCAGAATAGTTCTTGAGAAGGTCTGGAAGCATACTAAACCTATATACATCTGTTTTAAGTATTTGTAGAAAACATATGGTAGGGTTCCTCGAGGCAAACTCTGGAGAGTTCTGCAAGAGTATGGGATTGATGGTTCCCTGTTAAGAGCTATTCAGTCTTTATATACAAACTGTAGAAGCTGTGTTCGGATAAACGGCGTTAAATCAATATCTTGCACTGTGGACGTTGGACTCCGCCAAGGATGCATTTTATCACGCCTCCTCTTTATTGTAAATATGGACTGGATGTTACAGCGCCGCCGTGGCGGAGAATGTTTCAAAGTGGGAGACTTAAGGATTGTCATCTGCTCTTTGCGGATGATTTGGTCATCCTTAGGTCATCTCAAACCGAACTTCAGCGTGCACTCGAAAGGTTTGTAGCCGTTTATGATGATGGAATGAACGTAAACGTCAACAAATCGGAACTAATGGTCATCTTCAGAACGCCCATTTAGTGTACTTTATATGTTAGTGGATTCCCACTGAAGCAGGTAGATAAGTTTAAGTACTTTGGGGTCTCATTCACGAGTGATGGAAAGAGCAATGCCGATTTATGCTGCAGAATTGGTTAGGCTGGATCAATTTTGAGAGAAATTGGTCAATCTGTTATTACATTGTACTGACTGCCAGGGGAAATTTGAAGAAACTCTATATGATATTTATTATGTATGAAAGCACTTATTGCTAAGTCCATTATTCTAATGTGCTAACTCTAGTTGCTAGCTTACATATCATTATATTAAATATAATTAAAATAAATTCAGTCTCTTGTGAACCAGCAAAGCGAGCGTTTGTCTTAATTAAATACACAAGATATTGGCGACGAGGGAAAATCCGTTTGAAATAATTGTTCAACGGTGTCTGATTCGGAGAGCAATAATTCTACGGTAGTTACAGCAAAATTAAAAACCGAAAGTGATATAAAACTACAACTACTTACTTACTTAGATGGGGCTACAGTCCGGGGTGGACTTGGGCCGACTTGGGCCTCAACCAACAAAGCTCTTCAGCCAGCGCGGTTACGAGCCAGCTGCCTCCAGTTGCGCACGCCAAATTGGTTGAGGTCCCCCTCCACTTGTTTGCGCCAACTACCGCGAGGTCGTCCTCTACTGCGTCGTCCATCCGAGGTGGATTCGAAGACTTCTTAGCGGGAACGTTGGGCTCCATCCGCTCTAAATGACCCAGCTATTTTAGTCGCTGTATGTGAACTCTTCTGGCTAAGTCGATGTCCTTGTACAGACCGTATAGTTCGGCATTGTACCTTGTCCTCCACTCATCGCCTATGCAGACGGGACCAAAGATCGCTCGAAGAACTTTTCTCTCGAAATAACCAAGGGCATCCTCATCCGGTTTTGTCAAAGCCCATGCCTCTGCGCCTCTGCGCCATAGAGCAGGACTGGGATGATAAGTGTCTTATAGAGAGTTACCTAAGTAGTTCGAGATAGGGCTTTGCTACTCAATTGCCGCTTTAGCCCATAGAAACAACGATTAGCAAGAGTAATTCTTCGTGTGATCTCCCTACTGATGTCATTTGCGGAGTTCACCATAGAGCCTAGGTAGACAAAATCCTTTACTACCTCAAAATTATATCTGTCTATTGTGGCGTTCTGTCCAAGACGCCAATGTTGGGTGTCCTTTTTGTAGACAGCATATAGGTATTTTTTTTTTTGCTTTCATTGACCGCTAGACTCATCTTTGCTGCCTCGATCTCAATATTCGTAAATGCCCCATTGACTGCCCGCTGAGTTCTTCCGATTATGTCAATGTCATTGGCATAGGCGAGTAGTTGTACAGACTTGTAAAAGATTGTACCTCCGGTGTTGGCTGGTGAGTTTCGTACAATTCTCTCAAGTACTATGTTAAAGAGATCGCATGATAGCGCGTCACCTTGTCTAAGACCTTTCCTGACATCGAACGGTTCGGTGGTGTTCTTACCGACTTTGATGGACAACGAGAGTTCTCCATCGTCATTCTGCACAAACGGACGAGCTTGGCAGGGATGCCAAGACTAGACATGGCTCTGTATAACTCGTCTCTATACACGCTTTCATAGGCAACTTTGAAATCGATGAAGAGGTGGTGCGTATCGATTTTATATTCATGGGTTTTTTCCAAGATCTGCCGTAGTGTGAATATTTGGTCAATGGTGGACTTTCCCGGCCTGAAACCACACTGATAAGGACCTATCAGGTTGTTGACGATCGGTTTTAGGCGTTCACATAGTACGGCAGACAGGATCTTATATGCGATATTTAGGAGACTTACCATATACCTCTGTAGTTGGCGCAGTTCAGAGGGTCTCCTTTCTTCAGGATCGGGCAAACGATCCGCCACACGTCCTCCTTCTGAGGACCTCTTGTTAGACTTCTGAGACGCATATTTCAGCCGATCAGGTCAACAAGAGATGCCTCGTTCAGTTAAACATATGCGCGCTGAAGTTCACCCAGATGTGCTTACGCAGGTCCGAGTGTTCAGCTGCACATATATCGTCAGACTCAGCATACGCTCATCGTTAGTTCACTATCAGACAGCTATCCAGCGGGCACCACGGGGAGGTGATGATGCGATTTTGCCCACCACTGGGATGTTACAGCCAGAAAATATTCGAGGCCTACATGTGCCTTAACGAGAATAACCTACGAATCCTAGTACGGTTTCTAACGGGGCACTGCAAACTCAGCGAGCATTTCTGGAAACTATGTATAATAAATGAAGCCATTTTCAGACCTCTGCATCTTCTCGAATTTTGTGTGACATTGACCCACAAAAAATTTAAGAAATTGGACAAGTACCAAATGTCACATGAGGATATACTCGTACCAACTATGGACTCACTTCTCATTCTCAAATTCCTAAAAGAAACTGGTTTGCAGACAGAGCTCTAAAGCAAACTATTCTCACCATAAGCTAGCCCTCAGTAGGCCTAGAAATAGATGGTTGGATCAAGTCCGTCATCTCTCCTGAAGCCGTCTAGGGATTCCTTCTGTTGAACTGGAGTCAATAGCGTCGGATCAGGAAAGATAGAGAGTCCACCTGAGCATTCTACCCCAGCAACCCTCATGAATGATTAGCTGACTATTGAAAATGTATGAAATGTATGTATGTAACCTAATTTGTAGTTTCCTTCTCTTATAAAGAAAAGGAAAGACTCCTTAAGATGTGACTATGGGTATCTTAAAGTCCCACATTAACTCACGCGGGTAGATGAATAGAAATGACAGTTCAACGCATTGCTTACGTAGCTCAAGGCAAATTTGTCTACGCCATTAATTAATAAAAAGCAAGTTGCCTTCAGAACGTGAAAATTTTCCCTGTAAAAGATATCATTTCCGACTTCACAGTTAAAGTAGCAACTATGTAGAAAATCGAGTAAAGCTCCCGGATAATCCAGTTAATCACTTCAAATATCCTTCTTTTTTATTATTACCCAGAAATTACCAGCGCTGGTGAAATGAAACAAGTTAAGATATAAACGGAATAAACCCCCCAACTAGGCAGACACTGTGTACCATATCTGACATCCCATTCGTATTTCGACTGGCAAGAGAATTTTTTAATTATTTATGAGACTCTAATGCACCTCATTCAAGGACTTGACTCCCTAGTTGTTATTACAGATAACGTCGTCGTTGCTTTAAGGTTCAAACGCGCGCACCAAATAATAGGAATGGACGGAAGACGAAGATAGGTACGAGTACGTCATCTGTTCCGACTTAGCCACCCCATTATTCTGAATAAGATTGTCTTATCCTATGTTTACCATTCCCAAAACCTTTTAAAGGGTTTTCCAGAGATTGTTGAAATAAGTTACCGAATGAATAATTATTGCATGATTCATGTTTAATTTCTACTTTGTGCCATGTGATCAGCTTAGTATAACACAAAATCATTACGCTTGAAATATTAAGGGATGTTTCCGGAAATATATTATGAAGTTGAAGTATTCAAAGTTATTAGGATGTTTTAACGTTGTGCAGGTGTAAGGAATTTAAGAAACAAATATTTCTATCAAACGGCAGTAGGCACTTATACTATTCCTCTTAAAGCAAATTATGTTATGGTGGGTGGTGGAAGAGAGAGGACGAAAGAGTCGTCCTTGATTGCGACCTCTCAAACTTATACTGCAAGCCTTAATACGAATATAACCCACATTTTTGGGGTGAGCAACTGCGACAACTCTTTCGGCAACTCGGTGTCGACTCAAACTTGTGCTGGAAAAAAATAAAGCGAAGTTCACGGGGCCCACATCCAATCCATACCTTCAGACCCCCAGACTCTTGCAAAAACAGGCGTAGGGCTTCAAACCCGCTGTGGTACTGATAATTGCATAGGGAGAATAGGGCATTGGGCGTCAACAACGTCTTTGCACCACATGGTTCGCAGTTCTTCAACGGGTTTGATCTACCACCAGCTCATTCCCAAAGAGCTTGATTCCTCCTCGACAGTCCTGCGCCACGTTTGTATAGGGCGTCCTGCTGTTCTGCCTGCCTGAGTAAGCGGATTTCACAGATGGAGATGCCGCGTCGTAGGATGTGTCTGATCTACTGCCACTTCCCCCTTCGCACAGTTATGTCTATAAGTTCTTGGCCCATTCTCAGATAAAGTTGTTCGTTGGAGATACGATTAGGATACAGCAAATCCTCAAGATGCAACTTAGACATCTGTTACGAAGGAAGCTTGCATTTGATAGTGGTATCCACTTTCCAAGTATTGCACTCATACCGCAGTGCTGATTGCTACGTTGGAGTGTCCACTACATCATCGGCTGCGACGCCAATGCACATCACGAGGTCTGGGGTACTAGTGACATTAACAGAAGGGGTGAGTGTCTTTTAGAATACATTGTGAGTAGTCAAGTAGATATTTTGAATAAAGGCTCTAAACTCACCTTCATAAATGCGATTCGCGAAGAGGTACTTGACCTCACTCTCGCTAGCCCATTTATCTCTAATTTTATTGGCACGTATCAGACGAGGCCTCACTGTCAGACCATCAACATATTAGGTTTGATATACCCCGTCAACTCTCATATGTCCCTAGCAGATACGATCCCAAATCTACGGATTGGCATCGCTATCGTGAACTAGTGTTCTCAAGAAAAGATATGCTTCTCACATCTATCGAGTCCATAGAGGACCTGGATGAAACTGCTTACCAGCTTAACAATATACTGCTTAATTCCTACCACGACAGCTGCGTCCCCAAAACCAATGTTAGCTAACGTAAAGTGCCCTGGTGGAATGACCAACTGGCGAAACTTAGGAAACTCAGGAAACTCTTCAACTATGCAAAGCGAACGAAGAGGTGGGACGAATATAGGTTGCTCTCACAGAATACAATCTAGAATTGAGACGATCTAAACGAGCTGCTTGGAGGAAATGCTGCGAAACCATTGCGGCTATGCCAACAGCGGCACGAATCCATAAAGCGCTTGTTAAAGATCAAGTCAACTGTGTAGGGTTATTGAAGAAGAATGACGGAACCTACACGACGGACCGTACGGATACACTTAGAACCCTGCTCCAGGTACATTTCCCAGGTTCGTCTCTAAACACATCTCATGTGTACTCGAACACATTTGACCACAGGGTTTTTGTGGAAAGTAGAGTTAACAGTTTATCAGGTAAAATGTTTAGTCCAGATAAAGTTGAATGGACAGTGGGCACCATCAAACCTTTTAAAGCTCCTGGCAGTGATGGTCTCTTTCCAGCACTTCTACAAAAGTCAATCGACCTCATCCTGCTGGGTTTGATAGCTTTATTTAGAGCTAGCTACAATTGGAGATACATACCACCCACCTGGAGACAGGTTAATGTGGTATTCATTCCCAAACCAGGCAATAGGCCTAGCGAGCTGCCTAAATCCTATAGACCTATAAGTCTAACTTCATTTATCCTCAAGGCAATGGAGAGACTAATTGATATTCACATCAGAGACAGGTTAGATGTGTCTAACCCTCTGCACTCGAATCAGTACGCATACAGAAAAGGAAAATCCACAGTAGGTGCCCTTCATTATCTCGTCAAAAAGATAGAGGGTACATTCAGTTCTAAGGATATAGCCTTGTGTGCATTTCTTGATATCGACGGCGCATTCGATAACACTGGTTACGACTCGATCACAAGGGCGATTAGTAGCAGAGGTATTGAAGAATCGACCAACCAATGGATTAGGGCCGTGCTGGTAAGCCGATTCATTACCTCCTCCTCCGGGGGAGTATCGGTGTCTGTAACGGCAGCGAAAGGCTGTCCTCAAGGAGGAGTTCTCTCCCCCCTATTATGGTCAATAGTCATCGACAATCTGTAAGCAGATCTTCACAGATCAGGCTACACCACCGTCGGTTATGTTATGCTGATGACTTGGCGGTTTGTATTGCACTCTTACAAGTTGTAGAATGGTGTAACAAAGAAGGACTATCCATCAATCCTAGTAAAACCGTTCTGGTGCCGTTTACAAGGAAGACACCGGTCAACCTTGAACCCATCACAATCAAAGGCACCACAATAGTTTATTCCAGCGAGGTCAAATACCTTGGTGTAATTCTTGACAAACGACTTAACTGGCATTCACATATCAAGTCCGCCACAGAACGTGCTGCGAGAGCACTTTGGGCTAGTAAACGCCTATACGGCAGAACTTGGGGTCTCTCTCCTAAAATGATACATTGGTTGTACATAATGATGGTAAGACCCATTATCACATATGCGGCTATCGTCTGTCCAGCAGACAACGGCAAACAAGTTGCAGAAGTTGCAAAGAACTGCCTGTCTCGGCATTACAGGTGCGATGCGCACCTGCCCCACGACAGCTCTTGAAGCTATTGTCGGGCTAACACCCTTACCAATCTTCATTGGGAAGATGGCTGCTAGATATGCCATCAAGCTGCAGCTAGATTATAAGTATAAACCAGGTGACCTAGTGGGGCATAATACCGGATATTATGGTCAGGCAATATTGCTTCGGAAGGTTATTCGAGGTAGAAATATTGGACGGCGGAAATTGGTCCAATGGTGTTCCAACACTAGACCCCAAAAGTCTCGTCTGGTTCACCGACGGATCGAAAATGGATTCTGGAGTTGGAGCCGGGGTCTTTGGACCCAACACAAAAATTTCGGTACCTATGGGTACGACTCCCACTGTGTTTCAGGCTAAAATCCATGCCATTGAGATCTGCGCTAGACACAATCTCCGTCAGGGAATCAAGGGCGCTAGGATTCATATATTTTCAGATAGCCAGGCAGCACTTAGGGCATTATCGTCCAAACAAATGGACTCCATAACTGTAAAATACTGCTACGATGCTTTACAAGATCTTGCCAAACACAACAGAGTAATGCTCGGTTGGGTCCCTGGACACCAGGGAATTGTGGGCAACGAATCTGCAGATGAGCTTGCTAGGGCCGGCTCAGAATCTGCGTTTATAGGTCCCGAACCTTATTGTAGCGTCAATTGGACAACAGCTACTGCGTTGATTAACGAATGGGAGAACAAACTTCGTCTAGATCACTGGACTAATGGGCCAGGTTTAAGACAATCCAAACGTTTAATCAAGCCTTATTCCTATAAGGAAATTCTTAACTTTCATAGGGAAAGCATTAGGAAGCTAGTGAGCTTTCTAACTGGCCATTGCGGCCTAAGATACCACCTTAACAAGTTGAACCTGTGTCAAGAGAAGGACTGTCGGCTATGCCTAGAGGAGGATGAAACATCCGAACACATTCTTTGTGAATGTCCGGCGCTACACTGGTTAAGGAAACGTATTTTCCACAAGGAGATACTCACTTCAGTGGAACTGAAATGCTCCACTACTAGAGACATACTCACTTTCATAAGGGAGGTAGTACGTTTGTTAGGTTAACTCCAACCCTCCGATACAATAGATCTTTCAGGTCGCAGTGTCGTTGCCACGCGGGCATGGGTTGTATAAGAGGAAAATAACAAAAAAAAAAAAAACTGGAACTGTAGACGCCTCTGTTGATTCCATCTAAGGAATTCATCAGCTGAGATCCGAAGTGAGAAATCACTCTTTTCCCCTCTCTCGCCTGCTGCCACCAAGACCTTTCAAAGGGGTTGGCTACCTAATCTCCGATCAAGGTACTGGCCACCGAGCGATCACCATCTTGAAGGTGGAGAGTAAGAGTTAGTGGGCCTGGGCTAAGTGAGAACTCTATGCTTTCATATAATCGCATGCACTACCTTTTGACCATCTTAGGAATCTAATCTGATTTTTAATTCTACTATGTCTGCAAGGACATGCGTTACTAAAACCTTTGGCTCGAGTTCATCTATTCAGAGCAACTCAATTCGGATCAGTTCATCATTTTATTAACTCAACAGAGATAACCATTCTTGAGTCATCATCACATCATTACTGTGCGGCCAATTTAATACTTCTGCTCTGCAAACTGCAAAATATAATCGGCTCCCGCACACATGAAATATGCAGCAACTATGTAGCTACAATCTACTAACATCCATCGCAGAACAAATAAAAGCCCGCACTTCATCCGAAACACTGTCCAAACGACAATAACTTGTATAAATATTTTAAAACGCCTCCTTACGTACACATTTGGTTCAAAATATCATCATTTTGGGTACATAAGTACACATCACTATGCACGGTATCCTAACTCGTATATGTGTGCCTGATGTGTTTGCGGGGACCCCTGACAGATGTATTTGATTTGAGGATGAAAATGTTTCCTAATTACTGCATGCCTGCCTGCTCGCCCGCCCAACCAACCCACACCACGATGAAATAAAAACGTTTTCCGAAATCTAATTCTCCGTTGCGTGAATATAAATTAGAATTTAATACGGTGCACGTTTTAGGCCCATCTACACTCATGTGGAATGGGATTTTGTAATTAGTAGACCACTGAGAATAAACCGAAAATTCAAAAGTTCTCGGACAATTTACTCGTACAATGTACAAATATGACATCATGTTTACGGATAAATCCAAACCTAATATGTACTCGAAACCCATCTAGTACCTAATAATGCTAATTTCGCATTAACGAGAACAATGAAGACAATTTGCAAATCGCATGCAATATTCATTCTCATTTAATCCAGGGTAAACATAAAATCATCCTCTGTGTTGTTCTTACGACAATATCGTGTAGCTGGCTCACGTATCATGTCCCTTTTCACTATGTGATGTATTCCATATGGGAGGGAGGTGGGTGCCGCCGGGTTGTGGGTGTTAGGAAACACCATTGTAGGACCATCCGAAGAATATGAACCGTACTGGAGGGCGTGTGTTCGAACTTATATTTCACCTGAAATATGGATACAACATTGCAATATTATGACAAATCCTCTTTTGCTCCTCGATAGTTTTGCGTTCGGTAAGCTGCTGCTATACTTGACTTTGAGTCCGTTAATGCTGACATATCACAGAGGAGTTATTTGCCGTTTAGGTACGACGAACTACATGTGTAAGCTGAGGTACTACCATTATTAGGATATTTCTTCTTTTTTATTGGATGTGTATCCTTTTTGTAGACATTTTGAGTGGAATTGTAATTTATAATGGCTTAGTGAGTTCAAGGAAGGCTTATCTGATGCAAAAGCTTTGTAGAAACGACCACAGACATTGACTGGAATCAGCGGATTACATGAGATTGACTTTAATTCGCAGAAAATTAAAGAAGTCAGCAACCCGAAGCCATTCACGAAATGTAATTACACCCCCAAAAATGTATTGTTTGGTACGGGTCTTATGCTGGAGGGATCATTGGCCCATACTTCTTCTTTAATGATGCTGGCAACGCAGTCACAGTCAGTGAACATCGCTGCCGGATCATGTTGAATGACTATTTTTGGAATAAATTGGAGGAGGATGACTAAGAACACACATGTTTTCAACAAAACGACAACACATGCCACACGGTTGGCCAAATAATCGAGTTACTGAGGTCAAAGTTTAATGGTAGTGTCATCTCCTTAGTGTGATTTTAAGGTATCTTATTTCTTTGGGGGCTATGTGAAGTCCATGGTCTATGCCAATAAGCCGGAGATTTTAGACGGTTTTGTTCGCAAATTGGGCTTAGCTCATTCACTCGTCCAGGCGTTTGCATGGAGGACATTTGAATGCATTCCAAAATTAATGGAATCGATGGTACATTAACCCGAAATAATTTTTTTTAGGTAGTCAAACGATAGTGCATGCATATACACTATACATACAGAAAACATAAAGTTCTCACTTAGCCCAGGCCCACTAACTCCAACTCTCCACCTTCACGTTGGTGACCACTTGGTGCCTAGTACCTTGATCGGAGATTGGGTAACCAAGCCCTTTGGAAGATTTTCTTGTTCTAAACGGCAGCGAATGAATTCCTTTGCAAACGTAAAAAGGACAACGATCTTCGTGTGCGCATGGGGAATGTTAGGTCCCTCAACAAACCACGTGCAGCCGAACAACTTGCGGATGCCCTAGACTGCTGCAAAGCAGATATTACCATACGATGGGATGGCCGGGTAAAAGGAAGATAAAAACCTGCGACATCTACTACGGCGATTGCTACAGGAGGGATAGCGTGTATTCGGATTTGTTATTAGAGGCAGACTTAGGCAAGAAGTCTTGAGTTTCCGGCATGTGAACGAGCGCCTCATGACAATTCGCATCAAGGGTAAATTCAGCATAAGCCTAAAATGCGCCCACGCCCCTCACGAGAAGATGAATGACGCGACTAGAGATGAGTTCTATCAACTCTTGCCAGAAACGATAGTCAACAACCTGATAGGTCCTTATGGGTGTGGTTTCAGGCCGGGAAAGTCCACCGTTGAACAAATATTCACACTACGGAAGATGTTGGGAAAAACTGATGAATATAAAGTCGATACGCACCACCGATTCATCGATTTCAAAGTTATCTATCATACATATATTGTATAGAGAGTCTAGTCTAGTTTAGTCTAGTCCCGGTGTTCCTGTCAAGTTCATCCGTCTGTACAAGTTGATGATGAAGAACTCTTGCTACTCCATTAAAGTCGGAAAGAATACCACCGAACCGTTCGATGTCTGAGGAAAGGTCTTAGGCAAGGTGACGCGCTATCGTGCGATCTCTCAAACATAATATTTGAAAGAATTGTACGAAACTCACAAGCCAACACCGGAGGTTACAAACTTTTACAAGTTTGAGTCGAAAGAACTCAGCTGGCCGTCAGTGGTGTATTTGCGGGTTGGGTGTCAAATCGCCCAAAATCAAATCGCCCAAATCGGAAAAATGTCACATCGCCCAAAAATTTTGGGCGATATGACACTACGACACATCGCCCAAAAATTAAAAAATGACAAAACGCCCAAGAAAGTGGGTGTTTTGTCAGAATTCCGTTCGCCCAAAACCAAATCGCCCAAAATGCGAAAAAATGCAGAAAAATGTCAAATCGTCCAAAAATCTTTTTGGGCGATTTAACATTTTTAATTTTGGGCTATTTAGCATAATGTCAAATCACCCAAAAATATAACAGATTTTGGGCGGATTGACATTTTCGTTAAATTGGGTTTAAGACTGGAGTGGAATCCTCTAAGGTGATAGTTGATAGTCACACTTTTGACAGTCAAAATTGATGATCACACTTTGTTAGCTCACACAAAATCGATCGCAAAAGGGTGATGATCACGCTGATGGTCACCTTAGAGAGAGCAAAAGGGATGATTGTGATCGTCAACGATCAACTATCACCTTAGAGGATTCCACTCCTGCATTCAAAACGAATTGTAACAATTACATTAGCGGTCACAGCGCCTTCACGTCGCGTCCGCGCGCGTACACATAAGTCCACAATGTATAAACAGTGCAATGTGTAAGGGGGAGCATGCTGCCCCACTGCAACCCCCCTGCTTGGGGTCACTGTTGGATTTGAGGTGGGTGCGAGGATGCTTGTATGCAAAGTTTCTTTATATCCATGTTTCGCACCCAACCTCGCACCCGCCTCAAATCCAACAGTGACCCCAAGCAGGGGGTTGCAGGGGGGCAGCATGCCCCCCATACACATTGCACTGTTTATGCATTGTGAACTTATGTATGCCCCATCTTATTTGGCCGTTGTTTTCCTTGAGAGGTTTGTAGGTGGGACATAAGACCCAACATTTTATGTCCCAATGCGGTGGGACTTATGCCCCGGGGACTAATATCCCTGCGCCCAAAATTGCGGAAAATGAATGTTTTCAACCTTTTTCAATTTGGTCGTCTTTTTTGACCTTCCTATGTGTTGGTATTTTCAAATTGCGATGAAATGCCCATTTCTGCTTTGGGTGATTTGACATTTCATTTCTTGGTCGATCTGTCATAGTGTTAAATCGCCCAAAAATGTTGGGCGATGTGACACT
Organism: Brachypalpus laphriformis; assembly: GCA_945910035.1. Classification (NCBI taxonomy): domain Eukaryota; kingdom Metazoa; phylum Arthropoda; class Insecta; order Diptera; family Syrphidae; genus Brachypalpus; species Brachypalpus laphriformis. Next base: position 108,028,232 of record OX246753.1, on the reverse strand, counting down.
TTCCAGACATATGGTACATATGTATGACCCTGCGCTCATATTATATTCATTAATAATCGGAAATGAAGGATTGAAGAAATGGATGTATTGCCAAAAAAAACGTAAGCTGCATTGAGCCTTACTTACGACGTCAATCGCGCTGATTGCTTTGTCAGGCTCACACTTACAGTTACGGGGAAACAAAATCGCTCGGTGGGGGAGGGGGGTCCGCGCGTGGTTGCGTGGCGCAACGCAACGCAACGCGAAACGATAACCGCTCCGCATCGCGCCGCGTCCGGCCGTCCTCCGCGCGGGGACACGACGTGAAAGCGCTGTGATCGCTAATGTAATTGTTACAATTCGTTTTGAATGCAGTCTTAAACCCAATTTAACGAAAATGTCAATCCGCCCAAAATCTGTTATATTTTTGGGTGATTTGACATTATGCTAAATAGCCCAAAATTAAAAATGTTAAATTGCCCAAAAAGATTTTTGGGCGATTTGACATTTTTCTGGATTTTTTCGCAATTTGGGCGATTTGGTTTTGGGCGATCGGAAGCAAGGCTGTTAATGAATTCTAACAAAACGCCCATTTTCTTGGGCGTTTTGTCATTTTTTAATTTTTGGGCGATGTGTCGTTGTGTCATATCGCCCATAATTTTTGGGCGATGTGACATTTTTCCGATTTGGTTTTGGGCGATTTGACACCCAACCGTCTAATGCGCAGTTTCTTGGACTAGGTCGATGTCGCTGTACAGCTCGTATAGTTCGTGATTGAATCTCCACCTCCAAAACCCGGGACCGAAAATCTTACGAAGAATTTTCCTCTCGAAGCGACCAAGGATATCTTCATCCTCTTTTAATAAAGTCCATGTTTCAGCACCACAAAGCAGGACTGGGATGATCAGGGTCTTATACAGAGTCTCCTTAGTAGTTCGAGATAGGGCTTTACTGTTGAATTGCCTGATAAGCCCAAAAAAGCAGCGATTGGCAAGAAGAATAACTACGCTTGATTTCTGCGCTGATGTTGTTCTCAGAGTTTATAGCAAAGCCAAGGTAGACAAAGTCCCTTACTACCTCGAAGTTATAGCTGCCCACGGTGACGTTTTGTCCAATTCGTCGGTGTTGGCTTGCCCTTCTTGTTGACAGCATATACTTGGTTTTGCCCTCCTTTATCGCTAAACTCATTTTGGCCGCTTCCGCCTCAATGCTTGCAAACGCACCGGTGACAGCCCGCTGAGTTCTTCCGATAATGTCTATATCGTCGGCGTATGCAAGCAGTTGTACAGACTTGTAATAGATTGTGCCTCCGGTGTTGGCTTGTGAGTTCCGCACAATCCGTTCAAGTACAATGTTAAAGAAGTCACATGACAGCGCGTCACCTTGTCTAAAACCTTTTTTGAAATCAAAGGTCTCGGTGAGGTCATTCCCGACCTTGATGGAGCAACGAGCGTTCTCCATCGTCAGCCTGCACAGACGGACAAGTTTGGCAGGGATGTCAAAACTAGACATGGCTCTATAAAGCTCTTCTCTATAGATGCTGTCATAGGCGGCCTTAAAATCGATAAAGAGGTGGTGAGTATCGATTTGGAATTCTTGGGTTTCCTCCAGGATCTGCCGAAGTGTGAAGATTTGATCGACGGTGGACTTTCCTGGCCTGAAACCGCACTGATAGGGTCCAATAAGGCTGTTGATAAAAGGTTTCAGGCATTCACACAATATCGCAGAAAAGATCTTGTATGCGATATTGAGGAGACTGATGCCTCTATAATTGGCGCAGTTGAGGGGGTCTCCTTTCTTGTGGATCGGGCAAACGATGCTGAGGTTCCATTCATCAGGCATACACTCGTCTGACCAAATCTTAGAGGTGAGTTGGTGTATGCACTGTACCAATTCATCCCCAGCTGCCTTGAAAAGTTCGGCCGGTAAGCCGTCAGGTCCAGCAGCCTTGTTGGATTTTAGCTTGGATATTGCTATCCTCACTTCGTTTTGGTCGGGTGGACAGAAATTTTGACTATCATCGTCTATGTTGAATGGTTCATTTTGCCTGACAGCGGGATGTTTGTTTTGTTTTCGTCGCCGTTATACAGTCTGCAGAAGTAGTTTCTCCATATTCTCAGCACCGACTGTGATTCTACTACGGGGTTTCCATTTTCATCTCTACAGGATTCTGTACGGGTATTGCTCCTCTGACACGTTCTTTTTACCTTTTGGTAAAACTTCCGTACATTGTTCCTGGAGTATAGACTCTCGATGTTCTCAAACGCGCGCTTCTCATGCTCTTTCTTCTTCTTTTGGAGAAGCCGATGTTCCTCCTGTCTCTTTTGCTCGTAGAGCTCACGAGCAGCTCTAGTTTTCCTTTGCAGCGCCGCTTTGTATGCCTCTTGGTTTGCTTCATGCAAACCGGCATTCTACGTCAAACCAGGGGTTTCGCGGTGGTGGGCGAGCGAGACCCAGCACATCAGTCGCGGCGTTTCTGATGGCATGTTGGCAGCGTTGCCACTGGTCTTCGGTACTTGATGCTGGCGACAAAGGGGTGATTGAGAGATTTCGGGATACGCGTTCAGCGAAGAGTCTGGCGGTCTCTTGCGATTGTAGCTTTTCGACGCTAAATTTTCTCACAGTAATTCTTTTTTGTTGCTCAGATTCGCATTCGTACCTTGGCTACAACAAGGTAATGATCCGAGTCTATGTTGGCCGCTCGGAAGGTCCGGACATCCAGAATACTGGAGGCATGCCTTGCGTCGATCGCAATATGATCAATTTGGTTGATCGTTACATGATCATTGGACCGCCATGTCTGCTTCTGAATATCGAGATGAGGAAACCATGTGCTTGCTATGGTGACATTTCGCTCCACAGCGAAATCAATTAGTCTTAGTCCGTTATCAGACGTGGTGTCGTGTAGGCTATGCTTACCGACTGCCCTACCAAAGACGTCCTCCTTTCCTATTTTGGCGTTAAAATCGCCCAATACGATTTTAACGTCGTATTTAGGACATTGCTCGTATATTTTGTCGAGGAGCTCGTAGAAACATTCTTTGATGGCAGGGTCCTTTTCTTCCGTGGGAGCATGAACACATATTAGGCTTATGTTAGCGGATTGAGCCTTGATCCGGATAGTCATAATACGCTCGCTCACGTGTCGGAAGCTTAAGACTTCTTGCCTAAGTCTGACAAATTCGCATCCGAATAAGCGTTGCCTGTTGCCTCTTTAGCAATCACCGTAGTAGATGTCACAGTTTTTCATCCTCTTTTTGCCCGGCCCATCCCATCGCACTTCCTGGATGGCGGTAATATCTGCTTTATACCAGTCTAGGGCCTCTGCTAGTTTTTCCGCTGCACGTGGTCTGTAAAGGGACAGAACATTCCACGTACAGATCCGAAGGTCGTTGTCCTTATTTCGTTTGCTGGGGTCGTCATTAGTTGAGTCATCCTTATTCGAGGCTTTTGGTTGTTTCGGAACCATAGATTTTTTACGTGGTAGGGAAGTTACCCCGACGGCACAACCCCCAACCTGGAGGGCCAGTTCCTTAATTATTCCCCTAGGACGAGGGGCCGGGTACACCGGTGCCAGTAGTCCACTACGGGAGTATGAGCGCTGCCGTTGGCCCATTAAGGGCTCCTCCGCCAATATCTCTATTCCAATGTCCTGACCAACATTGGAAATTCCTTACCGGACTGTGATCCGAATACGTCGAAGCAGCTCGCGCAAGGTGTTCACTAAGTTCAACCTAACTGGAACTATAGACGCCACCGTTTACTCCGTCTAGGGAATTCGTCCGCTGCCGCCTGGAACAGGAAGAAGTGCTCTAGTGAGAGGACACTCTTCCCCGCCTCTCTCATCTGCTGCCGCCAAGAATCCTCCAAACGGGGTTGGTTACCCATTTCTTGGATTAAGGTACTAGGCACCCGGCTGTCACCGCGTGGAGGTTGAGAGTAGGAGTTGGTAGGCCTCAGCTGGGTGAAAACGCTTGTGTTTCCATATGATCGCATGCACTACCGTTTGACCAGCCAGCCGTTAAATTGGTTGTTGTACAAATATTAAGACACAAAGTAGAAAAAAAAGACTTGGTTCATCTTTAAAATGAAAATAGAGGTTAAATTTATCGCACAAGGAACACATTCAACACAATGGGCAAATAAAAAGATTCTCCCAGACATGCTCTTGCTAATTTCTTTTATTTGTTTTATTTTATCTTTTTTGATGCTCAAGTTTTATACCTTATCCAGGGGAATCACCCCAGATTTCTAATTAATTTTTTTTTACTCTATCACAAGGGATACATTTCAAAATTGAATAAAAGAAATGCGTACTGAAGGCATTTGTATACTTTTTTTTGTCCAATTTTTAGCCAATTACTATGAAAATTATAGAGGGTTGGTTAGGGAGGATGCATCTCAAGGATTTCTATTCACTGTTCATATAATTCAATTTGCACCTGTCTGGGGAGTAATAGTGGTGTGTTTATTTTTCTGACACTGGAATTTGAATTTCTGGTATTGGTCTTTAATTACAGAACTGCCATGGCTCCTTTATTAAAGAAAGAACAAAAGTCAAGTGGGGTGCCGTGGCATAGTGGTTAGTGTATCGGACCACTGCGCGTTTGGTAGACTTTTTGGCGGCAGCAGACAAAAGAGGGTGGAAGAGTGCTTTCTCACTAGAGCACTTTCTCTTGTTCCAGACGGCAGCAGATGAATTCCCTAGATGGAGTCAACGGTGGCGTCTACAGTTCCAGGTAGGTTGAACTTAGTAAACGCCTTGAGCGAACTGCTTCGACATATTCGGATCACAGATCCATAAGGAATGTTAGTCAGGACCCATCGGGGTAACTTTCCTATCACGCACGTAAAAAAACACAGGATCAAAAACAACCAATCATGGGTTGTTTGCGCCAAGTATGAATGTATGTAACGTCATGTTTGGACAAGGAATACAACAACTAAGATCGTATGCAAGACCTTGCTTTGACTCATAGGATGATTGGTTCCGAAAAGTACACGTATGCACAACGGAATATGATAAATCTTTTACATGTTGGTTCAAGTTGCAACTGCTGTCTGGTATAAAAGCAACTGGATCAGAGGGAATAGTCTTCTGAAGGAATATCTTGCAGTTTTAAGGTCTGGCTACTCTACCTTCGATCACTTATTCGTACTATTCTCCCTACTGTCCGAATTGCATCCAGGCTGAGGAAGGTGCGGAACATGTATTCTTTCACTGACCGCGATTCGAACTCGAGAGACAAAGGCTAAGAAATAAGCTTGGAGAAATACCAATCGCTGAGAACATCTTATGATCCAATCGCAGGAGATATGGATTGCTGTGAATGATTATGAAAAGCATATTACGACACAACTAAGGCACCTCGAACGAAAAAGGTGACAGAGTAATGAATTACCAATAAGATTGTGAGCAAGTAATGCTGTTTGCCACTCCACGAAGAAATGCCAAGACGGCGCTCGGTACCGTGGGGAAAAGGGCAATGAAGGGGAGGTGCTGTTTAGTGGGTGGAAATCCCACAGTGGTACTGAGTACGGGCTCAGTTTCGTCTTTTAAAGATTCTTCATCTCCCTGCGAAAAAAAAAATATATTCATATATTAATACTACGAAGTATTGCTGAGTCCTTTTTGGTGAGAGACAAGCAACTTTATGCATTCTTCGTTGACATCAAGAAAACAGTTACTTCGAAAAGGAATGTCAAATAAATTTGGTAGAGTCATGCAAATCTTGAAGGAAACTTGAGCAGCTGTCTGGAATGGGGACACTACTTCAGTATGGTTCCAAACAATATCGGGAGTAAGACAAGTATGCACCTCAAGCCCATCTCGAAGAGACCAAGGATATCTTCATCCGCTTTCAATAAAGTCCATGGTTCAGTGCCGTAAAGCAGGACTGGGATGATCAGGGTCTTATTTAGAGTCTCCTTAGTTGTTTGAGATAGGGATTTACTATTGAATTGCATTATTAGGTCAAAGAAACAGCGATTGGCAATAGTTATTCTTTGTTCGATTTCTGCGCTGATGTCGTTCTTAAAAGTAGCACTAGCAGAGCCAACGTAGACATAGTGCCATACTTTACTACCTCGAAGTCGTAGCTGCCTATTGTGCCGTTCTGTCCGATTCGTCGATGTTGGGTATTCTTTCTTGCTGACAGCATTTACTTGGTTTTGCTCTCTTTCACCGTCAAACCCATTTTGACCGCTTCTGCTACAATACTTGCAAACGAATCAGTGACAGCCTCTTGAGTTCTTGCAATTATTTCAATATCGCCGCCGTACGCAAGTAGTTGTAAAGACTTTTGATATAATGTACCTCTGGTGTTGACTCATGAGTTTCGCACAATCACAGTCACGTTACAGCGCGTCACCTTATCTAAATCCTTTTTTGCCATCAAAAGTCTCGGTGAGGTTGTTAACGACCTTGATGAAGCAGCTAGTATTCTCCATCGTCATCCTGTACAGATGGACGAGTTTGGCAAGGATGCCAAAATTAGACGTGACTCTGTATTGTTCTTCCGTATAAATACTGCAATGGTGGGCTTAAAATCAGTAGAGATGGTGAGTATCGGTTTGGACTTCTTGGGTTTTCTCCAGGATTTGTTAAAGCTTGAAAATTTATTCAATTGTTAACTTCCGTGGCCTAAAACTGCACTAAGGGGCCAATCGAACTGCTTACGAGGGGCTACAGGCATTTACAAAAAATGACAGAAAATATATTATACGCAAGAAAACTGATACCACAGTGATTAGGGTAGTAGGTAGGTAGGCAGAAGTGGCTGTAACAGCAAACTATGCCGAAACCTAATTAATGCCGAATAATTATGCTGCAACACAAAGTCTACCAAAAGGTTGTAGTCTCAATCCACTCATATGTGGGCTTCACGTCAATTTCTGATATCCAAAAGACAATCTCTAAATCGTCGACTAATAGATTTTTTATGTAACCGATAGGATCGGACTGAATGCAAGTGATGTTTCAGAAGTCGATCGTCCAATAACAAGTCGGTTCCTTTGTTGCCAGGGCACTGAAAAATAGTAGATATCCTGCTTTTGTTTGTGAAAGCCCAACCATTTCAGAGATGGAACGAAACGTTGGAGATATTATGTATAAAGAGTGGTATGTACCTAAATTCCAAATAGAGGTTAATACAATTTTAGAAATCGAAATTAGTGCTAAAAGTGGAAGCAGTCTCAACCCTGATTTAATGTTAATTGAAAGTTTTTGTAAGCTAAACACCCTCTCTATGATATTTTTTTCAAATAAACTTATTGAATGAGTGAAAAATGTAAACTCTATGATATTCGTAAATACTATTATATACTGCACATGTTTATATAAAACTCATCCCTTAATTTTCCTTGAAAATCTGTGTTAATACGCTAATATGTAAACCTGACCGGAGTCCGTGATATGCTTTTTAAGGGTATAGAACGAGATATCAGCACCCTTGGCTTAGGTCATAGAGATAACCATCGTTGTGGAAAATCATAAATTAAAAGGGTTAAGAGTTAACAATGAGTAATTTGTGGACCAGAGATACATATGAGTCGTATGGTTGTAATTAAATATGAATGAATGTATACCAAATTATAATTAGAACAACTGGGCAATTTTGAGAGGCATTTTAATATTTCTAATGTAGATAGGTTAATCAATTATTTAAATTTCTTAGGCATTTATAGAATTTATAGCTTTTATGTGCTCTATGTACCCGTACGATGGTCTGTAAGCTATGATGAACATTCGTACTGCTTCTAATAGAACAGGTCCGCTTTTTGTCAAAGCATGTTTTTACTTTAGCGTTTGACTTTCTTATACATACTATATATCAGGACATTCCGTATATAATGTGTGTTTTCGATACCATCGAGTTTTCTCACTAAGCCTTCCAAATACGAGTTTCCCGTGGTACTAATGCATTAATAGGTTTTCTTCATTCGATATTTAGAATTTGAACCGAATAAACCGAGTATTGTGTGAGATATCAACCATTGAAATGGAAGTTATCAAGATGCATATTCGCCATGTTTTGCTTTGGGAATATCATAGAAATCGTTATGCAGTGGATGTTGCACGTGAATAACCTGGGGTCTATGGCAGATTATTTATATGTAAAAACCAAGCTCAAGGATGGCTTAAAAAATCCAAGAAGGAAATTATGTCCTCAAAGATAATGGAAGAATAGCTTTGGAAGACGAGTTGACCTGAACACTGATGAACTGCGTAAAACTCTGGATGAAAACCCATTCGTATCCGTTGAAGAATTAGCCGAGAAGTTAAATATGATACTTCCAGTTCCACAGTGCATAGACACCTAAAAGAAATCCCTAAATTCGGAAACTAGGTAGGTACCGCATGATTTGAGCGAAAGAAGGATTGTTACTGGGAATATGAAATGAGTTTCTTATGAGAACATTAAGCATCGCAGGCAGTGGCTGAGTCCTTCAGATAAACCGCAACGAGTGGTTCCACCCAAAAAAATAGAAACCCTTTGTCTGGCGGGATGTGTGTGGTGTTGCCGACTTTGAAATTATTCCTCCTGGCCAAACCATCACAAAAGAGTAGTACAGTCAACAATTAGACCGATTGAAGACAGCTCTTGATGAAAAACGACCAACTTTTGTCAATCACCGAGGAATAGTCTTCCATCAAGACAAAGCATTCCAGAAAATCGAAAGCTTTGGTTGCGAAATTATAGATCATCCAGCGTACAATCCTGAAATTGCCGTAGCGATTACCATCTTTTCAGGAGTTTGCAAATTCGTTCAAGCAATGAAGAATGAGAAATCAGGCAATGTTAAAGGTGTACGGGACGAGTTTTTCACTATTAACCTAGAGGAATTCTATAAATCTGGCATAACACAATTACCAGTACGTTGGGATGTCATCATTAGGACCGATGGATATGGATAATATGTTGAAAATGGTCAGATTTTTTTTTTATTGAATTAAGTACTGGAAAAGCCGCATTATTTATGTGGATAACCTGATCTGATACTTACTTATGTCCTGTATCCCCTTGTGGGTCCTAGGGCCTCTACTACGCCTACGCGCCATCGTGTACGGTTTCTGGCAATGTGTCTGAGTTCTCTCCAACTTTTCCCTAACTGCCGTGCCTCCTTCTCGACTGTTCTGCGCCATGTTCTTCTCGGACCGCCAGGTCTTCTGCCATCCTGAGTTAGAGGGTTCCATTGCATAGCATGGTTCGCTATGGAGCTGTCACCCTTTCGGAACGTGTGACCAATCCACTGCCACTTCCGCCGTTGGATAGTTGTGCCTATTGGTTCCTGACCCGTTCTCTCGTAAAGGTGTTCGTTAGAGATACGATTGGGCCAGAAAATCCTTAAGATATTGCGCAGACACCTATTAACAAACGTTTGCAGCTTTCTGGTGATAGTAGTGGTCACTCTCCACGTGCTGCAACCATATAGCAGCACGGATTCAACGTTGGAGCGGAACAGTCTTATTTTGGTGCTCAAACTGATTGCATTGCTTCGCCATATTTTGGACAACATCCCGAACGCTGACTTTGCTTTGGCGATCCTGTTGGCTATATCCAGTTCGGTTCCACCATCGGTCGAGACAATACTACCAAGATACTGGAAATCCTCTACTCTCTCTACCGGTTGTCCAGCAATGCATATTTGAGCCGATGAGTTTGTTCCAAGGCTGATAATTTTAGTTTTTGCCGTATTAATTTTCAGCCCGACGACACCTGCCTCCCTCTCCACATCTGCTGTCATTTGGTGGAGATCCATATTTCTGTGGGAGAGTAAGCATACATCGTCTGCGTAGTCAAGATGCTTCAGTTGAGATGTAAGAGTCCATCGAATTTCTCCGTTTCCCGTCGACAAAGCTGCATGAAGCACATCGCTAATCACCAATAGGAATAATATTGGTGAAAGGATACAGCCTTGTCTTACCCCACTTTGGATCTCAAATTCCTCAGACAACCTTCCCCTGTGCAGAACGTGACATTTGGAGCCTTCATATGTAGCTTTGATAGTAACAATTAGTTTATCGGGGATGCCTCTCCTGCGTAAGGCACGCCAAATAAACTCCCTGTTGACACTATCGAACGCCTTCTCAAAATCGATGAACAGCAGGTGCAGTGGCGATCGATATTCAACACACTGTTCGATGATAATCCGCAGGGTGTTGATGTGGTCGGCACAGGAGGATCCAGAGCGGAAACCTGCTTGTTCGGCATCGAGTGTGTCTTCGAGATGTTGTTTGATTCGCTCAAGGATGATTTTAGCTATTATCTTAGCTGCAGCAGGAAGCACGCAGATACCCCTCCAGTTTCCGCACTCCATTAAATTTCCTTTCTTAGGAAGCTTGACGATCATTCCCTTTTTCCACTCGTTAGGAAAGCTCTCAGCTTCCCAAGCTCTATCTATAAGTGGAAGCAGAAGCTCAGCCGATGTTGTTGGCGTTGCTCGTAAGAGCTCTGCTGGAATACCGTCAACTCCTACCGCCTTGTTGGTTTTGAGTGCCTTGATCGCGGTAATAATCTCGTCTTTACTGGGAGTCGTGGTGCGTATTCGGGTACTTCTCACCTCGGGCATCTCAGTCTGATTTGGGAGCATATCGCTAGCGAATACACGGTTCAAAACCGTAGCAAAATGCTCTTTCCATCTCTTGAGCTGGTCCTCATCCGAAATGAGCAAGGAGCCGTCTAGGCTTTTCACTGGGCGTTGGCTGGAGCTGCGACCACCTGTCAGCTCCTTCGTGATTCTGTAGACGGTCCTGCTGTCGCACCTCCGTGCAGCTTCTTCTGCTTCTGTAGCCAGCGCGTTGATGTAGTTGCGCTTGTCACGTCGTACCCTACGCTGAACTGCTCTCATCTTCATGCGATATAGGGACTCTAGCTCGCTTCTCCCTGCTGCTGGGGTAGCTGCAACGCGATTTTCGTTCGTCAATCCGTCTCTAGGTATCCTCGGAAAGCCACGCCCTATGTCTTCCCTGCGATCGACCGACAATTCTTTCAGCACCAGATGTAAAAACATTTTTCACAGCACACCAATGGTCTTGGATGGTTGCGGGCATTGAGCTGCTGATTGCTTCCACACCTTGCGAAAAGTGCTCCCTTAATTGTTGGCGCACTGAGGGATCACTAAGTCTATCGATGTTGAACCTGGGCATTCTTGTGTTGTCGTGGGATCTTCGAACTGCAGCAGTGCGTAGTTGGAGAGTAGCTATCATAAGATGGTGATCACGTACTATCCCCACATCTGCCCCTCGCCTGTTTCGGACGTCCAGGAGACTACTTCTAAAGCGGCGGCTGATAGCAAAATGGTCAATTTGGTTGGAGGTTGCTTGCCTATCATTGGAAACCCAGCTGACTTTGTGGCAGGTTTGTGCTCAAACATGGTGCCACCTATCACAAGGCGGTTGGCATTGCAGAAATCCCCAAACCTTTCGCCGTTGTCATTCCGGTTGCCTAGTCCATGCTTCCCGATTACATGTTTGAGCCCTTCATTGTCGCTGACTACCTTGGCATTCAAATCCCCCATCACTATGACAATGTCTCCATTTGGTGTTGTGTTGAAGATGGCGCTTAAGAGATTGTAGAAGCTCTCCTTTTCGTCCTCAGACGAACTATTCGTTGGGGCGTAACACTGTATGATGGTGACGCGTCGTACTCTAGTCCGGAATCTGGCCGTCAAAATCCTATCACCATGAGGCTGCCAGGAAATTAGGCCCTTGCGTGCTGTTGTTGTTAGCAGTAGTCCGACTCCATATTCCCGCGGGTTTCCGGATGGTCTTCCAGAATAGAGTAGTACAGTGTTACGCGTTGGAGACTGGTACTCGCCCGCTTCTAACCATCTTACTTCACTTACCCCCAAAATGTCCAGTTTATATCGCATGAATTCGTTTCCAATTGGAGGAATCTGGCATTGTAAGGACCTTCTCTTCCCGAGTCGAGGAGCGTCTTTACATTCCAGAAACCTATCTTTGTCCGGGTACAATAGCCAAAAGTCGTCAACATGTGATCATTCCTTATCCGAGGCATAGTGTCGGTTTCCGTAGCGGGCAATATTCGGTAACGCAGGTTGCTGGCCCACGTTACCTAGCCTAGAATCAAGGCCCTAGACAACCCGCACTTACAATTTTGGCCTACACGTATAAGGGTTTATACGTATAGTTGCCCGGGGACCACCACTAGGAGGTAAAGAAAGCACTTCATCACGAACTTGATTGTTGCGCTACTGGCCCAAGCCAAGTTTTGGGCAGTCAGTAGTTTCCCGATCAATCGCAATGCAGGTCCCCGATCTGATACATTGAATAGATAGATTTTAATGAAGCTTTGCCCTTCTATACCTTAGAGGCTTGGTCCTTATCTACAATTAGAACTATCACGATATTCTTCAAAGGGATTAAGGCATTAAGATAAACTAGTGGGCCAAGAGGCCGAAATTCGACCGCATTCTAGTTAATCAAATATTGTATTATATATGTTCAATGAAAATGCATTATTTTTTAATTCAATGACAGTAATTTTTAATATTTGCATTATAAAAATGTACGCATGTATGTACGGTTCGCGATATCTGGGTACAAATATTTTTTTTAAAGTAGTCGATTTAAAGATACATAAGTGGCAAAGTCGGGGTACACCAAGGAAGAATCCTTTGCTCTTTATTACAGTCCCTATATGCTTGAATGTAAAGTGACGGTATAATCCCTTGTATTCGGATCATAACCTCGCCGAAATCGGAAATAGAAGAAGTGGCATTTCTGATCTCTGATCTTTCTTTCGCCCAAAAAATGCATCGCGCATCGTATATACAGTGCGCGAATAAAAGATAGCCCAATTCGTTTTCACGATGTACTATATTTTTTCGCGCGTCACCGGCGGTGACAAGTTCTCAACATTCTTTCAATGCTTCCACCAATGAATATGCTTGCTCTCAATTTGTGAATGCATGAACTTCAATGCGTGAATGTGTAAAACTGCCAACGAATCAACGGACGAAAAAAGTATGTAAAGAGAGTGGTGGCTTTACACTGCACCTTTGCTTTGTATATTTATTTATTTTTTTATTATTATATATATTCTTTATTCTCATGCATTCATTCATAATTAATAAAAAAATCGTACAATTCTTACAATATATCTAAATTACAAATGAGAATAGTTAGTGACATTTTTATTCAGTGAAATAAATAGCGATAAATGTCAGATAAATACAATGTGAGGTGAACAAGTGTATATAGTATATTCAAAATTCATTCCAAATTCAAAATTAATACAAAAAGAAAAAAAATAGAGACAAACAAAGGCAAAGTTTCATCAAATACTGAAGCGCAATAAAGAATCTATATCATTGTGATTAATATCAAGAAGCCACACTTTTTTTTAAAAATCTGGGTAGAGTTCTAACGATTCGTATATTAGCGGGAAGACCATTAAATAATTTGCAAGAAACAATAGAATAGAAGTTCCTGAAGCTGGAGGTATGAAAAGAGGGAATACAGACGAATGTTCCGGTGTTGCTTCGTAAGTTATGGTAGTCAGAGTTCGGGCTTTGCAAATAGCCACCTCTTATGAAGAAAATTTTGAGGACTCTAAAATAGTAAAGATGCCTTACAGGCAGAACTTCCATTTTTCTAAATAACTCCATGGAGTTAGCTAAACGAGGCGATTTACATACCTTCCAAATAGCACTTTTTTGTAGGACAACCAGCTGTAAGCGTTTATTGAGGTTAGTACGTCCCCAGCAGCTTATTCCGTACTGTAATCTAGAGTGGAAGATCCCAAGGTAAATGGTTTTCAAAAAAGCTCCGTAGAGCAGTATTTCCCAAGACGGTAGAGACTACGTAGAGACGATTGTAGGTATTGCTTCAAGATTGAAATGTGTTCGCGCCAGCTCAAAGTATTGTCAATAATGACACCTAAGTATTTGTAGTGTTCAACTATTTCAATTTTAAAGCAATTCACATTACAGCCAATATTTGCACATATAAGCCATTCGTGCTTTGTACATCGTAAGCACAGTTTCGCAAGGTATGTCTACTACAATTAGAAGCATGGAATACAATGTCAATGTCTGGGAATTTTTGCACGGTAAGACTGAAATACATAAGCTTAGTTTTATTGCTTACAACTAACTTGTGTTCGGCGAACCAAAGTCTAAGCAAATGGATATTATGATGGATGTCAGCAACTAAATTTAGGGGGTTAGTTGAGCCATATGCAAAAGCCAAGTCGTCGGCAAAAGCCTTAACTTCACCAGCAAAGGGGAGTGCAAATAGCGACTTGACATAAATCAAGAACAAAATGGGACCAAGGATAGATCCTTGGGGAACACCTAGATTGATTTCCTTGGAACTACTTAGACTATGTCCAATTTTGACTTTTGTGATCTATTTTTAAGATAAGAAGCAAACCAATCTAATATGAATCCACGAAATCCCACGCTATGCAATTTCTTCAAAAGAATGCTATGGTTAACCATATCGAAGGCTTTTGTAATGTCTACAAATAACCCGGCACAGCATTTCTTGTATAAATGCATAAACGCATATGTGTTGGTTTACATATTTTCATATGGCGAATTTAACCTTAAAATAAAAAACACGATGCACTCCGGCACAGAAATGCCTTTCCAAAGGTATATAATTTATGAAAATTTATGAAAAATATATTCGTGTTTGCATATTAATATATAAACCTAAGATATACACAGATATTAAAAAAAAAACTGGCAAAACCAGGCATTATAAAACTATATACCGGGTGGGCCATCTAGTGGTTTCTTTTTAAATCATAGGTTATTTTGACACTGACAGCTGTTTCCCGCTCGAAATCTTGACAGAAAGTCAGTATCATGCCTCCGCGGAACGAAATAAGTCGCTTTACGCTTGAACAACATTGGGAAATATTGAAAACTTATTTCCAAATCGAGTGCTGTGTAGCCCAAGCAGTGCGTTTTTTGAAAAGAAGTTTTGGCCGAAATGAAGCACCCACCGCGCCTGCTGTACGCAAGTTTGTGCAAAAAGTTCGTGAGACTGGTATGCTAGTGGACCACACTCATGGTCCCGGTCGTCGTTCGGTGCGCACAGACGAGAATGTGGCTACTGTAGCCGAGAGTGTGAGACTCAATTCACGAACATCAACTTGTCATCGATCTCAACAGCTCAACATTTCACGCAATAGCCTGAGGAGAATTCTGCACAAAGATCTGGGATTATTCGCTTACAAGGTCCAATTGATTCAGCAATTGAAAGCGCACGACCATCCGCTTCGTTATCGCTTTGCAGTTTGGGCCTTAGAGCAGCTTGAATTGAACAAAGATTTTGGGCGAAAAATCATCTTTTCTGACGAAGCACATTTTCATCTCGGCGGCTACGTTAACAAACAAAATTGCCGCATCTGGGGCTCGGAAAACCCGCACGTTAGTATCGAGAAGCCAATGCATCCACAGAGAGTGACAGTTTGGTGCGGATTGTGGAGTGATGGCATCATTGGACCATTTTTCTTCGAAAATGAGGCTGGGAACAACGTTTCGGTCAACGGTGGGCGTTACAGAGCTATGTCAACGACTTTTTTTTTTGATGAAATTGAAGACATGGATTTGAACGACCTTTGGTTCATGCAGGATGGTGCGCCATGCCACACAGCCCATGCCACAATCGGTCTTTTGCGCACCAAATTCCCAATTCGTGTTATCAGCCGTCTTGGCGATGTCAATTGGCCACCTCGGAGCTGCGATTTGACCCCTTTGGACTTTTTTTTGTAGGGAACCGTGAAGGACCGATGTTATGCCAACAATCCGAAAACGATTCAAGCACTTAAGGCCAATATCATCCAAGCAATCCGAGGCCAGCCGAGGCAGCCACTTGAACGGCAGCTACTATTCCATAATTAATGGGAATGTTTGCTCTTACTAATAAAGCCATAAAACATGGAAATATTGTCATTTTGTTCATTTTATTGCATTTTTAAAAAGAAACTTGTAGTTTTTTTTTTTTTTTTTCCGAGGGTAGGTGAAAATCTTCAACAAGACACTATGAGGATCAACCGACAGCGCGTGATCATAGTAGTGTGGGATTCTTACCCACTAAAAAACCTCCCTTCAAAACAGACTTGTTTTTATTTATTACTACAACTAAGTATTCGACTTATCAAGTAGTGTTCGTTTCACGAAATAATGACGTTTTGCAGGTACCTTCCCATTAGAAGTTCCTGCTAGCTCCGCAGTTTAGATGCGGTTACTTAACGCGCTAGGTCTAAAGGTTTTGTTCTTTGTAGACGGCGTAGTAAGTTTCTTTCATCCATAACTTGGAGGACTGTAATATTAACGTGTCTTTCTAGTCGACTTTTATGTTTTCTCGCGTAGTTTTTGATTTCGTCTTCGATTGTTTTAATGCCAAGATCTCTGTGGATATCGCTATTTCTGATATACCATGGCGCATTTACAATACCTCTTAGCACTTTGTTTTCAAAATTTTGTAAAATTTTAATATTACTTATTTTGGTACAACCCCAGAGTTGTATACCATATGTCCATACTTGCTTATATAAAAGCAGTTTGTTCTCTATATTAAG
Organism: Brachypalpus laphriformis; assembly: GCA_945910035.1. Classification (NCBI taxonomy): domain Eukaryota; kingdom Metazoa; phylum Arthropoda; class Insecta; order Diptera; family Syrphidae; genus Brachypalpus; species Brachypalpus laphriformis. Next base: position 108,011,694 of record OX246753.1, on the reverse strand, counting down.
CTTGTTGGCCCACCCGTATTAGAGATATTTGGGAAGTTTACTAACAATTTTCTTGCCTACTTATGGGGCCCAATATAAAATAAATAAATACATGCATTAATTTCCTTGCTTACATATCTATATATTTTGACGCAGGCGATAACAATGGCGTTTGACGTTTTCGCGTCAAGCATTTCTCCTATTACTACGTATAATACCAGTATTTTAAAGATTTTTTTCGATCTGATGACTCGACTTCCAACGCCTATATTCACATATTCCACAGGTGTACAACTGGTTAAGACACCCTTGTTGTCAGCTAATTCTAGACAGACGGATCCTAGCCAGTCTTTGTTATGAACTACTGCTTCGTTCGTTTCTATCTAGGGAATGTGTTTTGCCACGATACTCGTAACAACGACGATGCCTTCAGCGAACCCAAATATTTGAACTCCTCGTAGCAATGATACCTGCTAATACATTGTAGAAATTTATTCCCACATTACAGTTCCCCTCGCATTATAATTCCTTCGGAATTGTGCTTGAGGGTACATCCTAGAGCTCCCTCTTCAATCCGGTTTCTCTGAGGAATCTGAAAATGAGAAGTGGGTCCATGGTTGATATATCTTCATCGGATATTTGGTACTTGCCAAGTTTTGTGCGTCAATTCTGCAAAAGACTCCAAAACATGGTTACTGTATCTTCTTTCGAGATTGAGTTGGGCACATCTGTCTAACGTATACCTCATATTTCAGCCTGAAAGATGCTGGTACTCTTGCACATAGGTTCTGAAACGTCTGTATACCACTTTATTGTGTGGTTGCCCAGTCCGTATATTGGGAACTCGTTGCTCCAATCTTTCTTGTTACTATACTTAAGTTCGTATGAACATTTTTCCCTGAGGATTGCCGGAAGGGGAAAGAATTCTTGAAAAATGCATCATACCATATTCTCTCGAACTGTTACATTTCTCCCTTCCAATCCCTTCTTTTGCTATCCTTAGGATCGTCCACTTTTCATTTTGCTCAACTATGAGGTGAAGCGGAGTTAGCTCTAGGAATACTTCCATATCTCCATATGTGATCATTGGTCCAAAATGGCAATATACATCCATCGTAGAGTGCTCAGGCTAAATCCACAAACTTGGCCGCTAGGCTCCTGCATGGCATAAGCACGGGTAGCCATTGGATATCTTCTCTATGTGTTTTTTTCGCATGAGTTTACTGTCTAAGTGTAGTCCTAAATATTCAACTGGTGTCAGTATCGTACCCGTTAGCCGGGTTGGCATCAGTTCAAGTTTTCTTTTTATTTGAATGGTTCTATTGTGGTTGAAGGTTAGCACTGTATAATTGTTATCTGTCATACTCACGATGTGAGACTTTTCCTTGCATTTGGAGTCGGAAGCAGTGCCAGGCTGTATTCCCAAGCGCTTTAATGTGGATTCCAAAGTACATATAAAAATACAAATATTTGGCGCAACAGCTCTTTAAAGTGCCAAGTCCTAGCTTCTCGCAGCCACTCATGTTGTGTGCGTTATATTTTTCACACGAATGGAAAGTACATATAGCAAAACAGTGTTTTTTGTCAGTGATTGATTGGAGGAATCTGAAATTTGTTAGCTTTCCATAACCGATACATTTGCTTGCATTTCCAACTCTTATGAATTTTTTTTTGAAGCTTTTGACTTATTAGCCCTTAAGTAAACCGAAGATATGTGTATTATTTTCTACAGAATGCTGGCTATTTGTCCATCTTCTTCTATTCCTAACAGCCGAAAAAATGCATAGAAAGAACCACATAAATATGTGATTAGGTCTCACTAACAAAACTGCAGGATATTCCGATTCGGATTCGACTCTTCTCTTCATTTAGCGAATCTATCGGGTGATGCTACTTCTACTAAGCCTTTGTTAATCATCTGCCTTCGAATGGGGTTGTACAGTTCATTTATATATAGTACAATAAATACAATATACAATAAATTTGGTGAAATAGCTCATTAAGGCCTAGCTTCTCGCAACCACTCGTGTTGTTTGCGTTATATTTTTCGCACGAATGGAAGGGACCTACAATTTTGTGCCGTATCCGAAGAGCATTTTTGCTTTTGAGAAGTTTCCTCGTGGCAGCAGTACTCTCGGGTGTTTGTCAAACAATCGCGAGAGGTGGACCGTGAAAAAGCTTTTTGATGTTTTCTGGGATTCGAACATTGAACCTCACGCGCAGTGGTCCGACACACTAACCACTGCGTCTCGGCGGCGCCCACAACCTCACTTATAGATCTTTTTTGTATTCTTAAGTTATGTTCCTAAGTTTATCGCGATTCGGGAAGCCTGCCGCTTGCTGAATAACCTCCCAACGTATAACCACAGCATCGCTATCTTTTCGGATAGCCAAGCTGCTATCAAGGCCATTGATGTGGTTACCAGATCCTAAAAACTGGTAGAGCAATACCGGTTTGATGTAAGTATCCACTCAAGTATCACTCTCATCTGGGTCCCAGAGCACAGTAATTATGAGGGTAATGAGCTAGCCAAGCGAGAGTCAGCCCTTAACGGCTCTCTAGCAAAAAGAATCGATATTCCGCTATGTATCGTTAAGGGCTATATTCATCTTTACTTTCTTCGGCTAGCCATTCGCGGGTGGAACAGTCTTACTAGTTGTGCCATATCAAGAAAGACATGGCCCAGTTTAAACAAATCTAAGTCAAACGAATTACTAGGCAAATCAAGACCAGATATCGCAAGAGTTGTAACTATTATTGCCACTAGCCAGTTGGGGACCATGCGGCCGAGCTTGGTATCCCCCACAATACCTTTTGTAGAAACTGAAATAATGAGAAAGAATCTCTATGACACTTTCTTTGCAGATGTCCGGCAATAGCGAGGACCAGACAGCGCACTCTAGGTAAACCCTTCTTCGAGGATCTGAATAAGATAGCTGACAAGAGGATTGGATAACTCAACGGGCTGGGCTTAAGCGCATCATCCTTTCACACCCAACACCCTTAGACAAACTCGTATATACGAGTTTGTGGTAACAAAACGGCGCATCTTTGGCGCTAATTGGGTTCTTTCCTCAAAAAAATACGAATATGTATGCATATACCTATTGAAATTTTTTTTGGGAAAAAATAAAAAGATAAGAAAGCAGTCGAGCATATAGAGATCAACAACAAAGAACCCAATTCCGTTCCCACAGTCATTAACTTTCCCTAAAGCCCTTGACATTATCAAAGTAATACCAACAAGATATACCAACATTTCGAACATTTTTCTAACTTCGAATCCGTCCGCAATGGTATCTGACACTATTTACTTTTCTTGTCACCAAATCCTGGAATTGTTTAACAAAAACTTTTTTTCCTTCGACATTTTGAACCACCACCATACTGGAGCGTGCTGACAATTAGGAGCCATAACCAGGAAAATGCATGTGTTTGCACTCCACCGGTATTTGCCGCTTCACATCCTTCGGAAAAGAATGATTTGTTTTCCTTTCTATTTTTTGTACAATGGGAAACGGATCCCTCCTTCACTGTAAGCTGTATTCTATTGTTTTTGTCTAGAAAATTATCTCGATTTCTTTATAGTTCTAAGTATGTAACTTCTAAGAAAACAAATGAATTATTCATGTCCTTTAATATTGCATGACTTTATACCTACAACGTCCTTGCTGAAAATGAAAACAAAATAGAGGAGAAAAACGAAAACATGCTTCTTATGTTTTTTTATTTCAGTTTTGGTATTAATGTAAGTATGTATAATAGCAATAAGAGATGGTAATTGTTAAGTTGTATAAGTACTTCCAAGTTTAAAACTGAAAATGCAACCGGATGTTATGCTCGAAAAAGTACTTGAGTATACAAATGCAAAGTTTGAACTGCTTATGCTTTTACTTTAGTTTTCAATTGATATTTGAGATATGGAACATTTTCGGAACGTACCTTAATCTTTAGGTCTGTTTTTTAAAGATTCGATTAGACTATTCAAGTTTTAAGAAACTCATATGTGTAAAAAAAAAAATGGAAAGACATTCTAACATTTTGCCACTTTGTATTTATTTCTCGGTCTGGATTTCATTTCTGTATTACAGGGACCATGAGGTTTAAAAACTAAATAACCTTTTTGTTTATATGTATATTTGTTTAATATAATTTTTTTTTTGTTTTATATAATAGAATATATGAAATGTAAGAATAATCCCAGCTAAATGACCGTCATTTAGGGCTTCGCAATGATGATAACACATTTTTCTAAAATTCTGGATGAGGCGCTCGAAAGTCTGCGTCGATATCGGCCAAGCAAAATATTGCAATATTCTTGCCGGGGTTCGACATAATAAAACTGTTTTCTGTGTATTTGAACTATTTATTTATTAACAACTGTCAACTGCACTCGAAAGATCTTCGTGACAGCAGACGAGAGAGGGGAAAGCGCCTCCTCACTAGGATAATGCTTCTTGTTCCAGACGGCAGCGAACGAATTCCCTAGATGGAGTTAATACTAGCGCTCACAGTTCCAGATAGGTTGAACTTAGTGAGCGCCTTGTGCGAGCTGCTTCAACATATTCGGATCACAGGTCGGTAAGGAATTTCCAAAGTTAGTCAGGACCTTGGAAAAGAGATGGTGGTGGATGTGCCCTTAATTGGCTAATAACAGCGCTCATACTCCACCAAAATCTTTCTCTTACTATCTATCTATCCTTTTCAACGCCCGCACTGTGTGTAAACATGTTAAAAGTATTCATAGCCCTTTGAGTGCGCGCAAATTATAAAAAAAAAAAAATGGACTACTGCCACCGGTATACCCGGCCACGCGTCCTAGGGGTATAACAAGAGAAACTGGCCCTCCAGATTGGAGTTTGTGCCGTTGGGTTAACTTAAAAAAAAAACAAATATTTGGCGCAACAGCTCTTTAAAGTGCCAGGGCCTAGCTTCTCGCAACCACTCATGCTGTGTGCGTTATATTTTTTTCCCACGAATGGAAGGGACCTACAGTTTAATTTGGATGGCAAACGACTAACAAAGGCCTCGTAGGGGCAGCATCTCCCGATAGGTGCTGGTCCGCTAAGTAACGAGAAGAAGCCACTGCAGCCGAAAACCTAGCAGCTCTCTTAGTAAGCCCTACTCCCACCTCCTCGTGGTGTCATCTGGGAATTTCTTCGGAAATTGCTAGCGGGAGATGACGAATGGCGAGCTTCCTGGATAAGTGTCGCCAAAAAACAGGATAAGTGTCGGTTGGTCTGTGGCCCAGCGAGCCGCAACCGTAAAACAAATCTTGCTCCGAAACGGAAACAATCGCCTCGGATAAGGACGGATAATTTGTTGACGACCTTTGGCTATCGGACACGGACAACGATCGGATTTTGGAGAGTTAAGACCATGCTGGACTCACTCAAGGAAGGGCCTTATAATGCCAGATTCCTCCAATTGGAGCGCGAATTCGCACGGTATAAAATCGACATCTTAGGGCTGAGCGAGATAAGATGGTACGATGCTGGGGAATACATCTCCCCAACAAAAAGCACTGTGATGCTCTACTCTGGTAAACCAGCTGGAAGTGCACGGAGTTCTGGCGTAGGACTCATGCTAACTCCAGCAGCACGTAGTAGCCTCATATCCTGGAAACCCCATAGTGACCGGATATTGACGGCTAGGTTCCAGAGTAGAGTTCGAAAAATTACCATCATACAGTGTTATGCTCCGACTCTAGACGCGACTGAGGATGAAAAGGATAATTTTTATAGCCACTTAGGCGCCGCCTACAACCGAACGCCTAATGGGGACATCGTAATGGTAATGGGAGATCTCAATGCCAAGGTGGGTAGCGACAACACCATGCTTAAGCACGTGATGGGAGTTCACGGCGTGGGAAACCGTAATGCCAATGGTGAGCGGTTTGTGGACTTCTGCAATACCAACCGCCTAGTCATCGGAGGTACGCTGTTTAAGCATAACACCTGCCATAATATCAGTTGGGTCTCTACTGATAGGCAACGAACATCCAACCAGATCGACCACATTGCGATCAGTCGCCGCTTTAGAAATTGTCTCCTGGACGTCCGAAACAGACGTGGAGCTGACGTCGGACAAGAACGAGATCACCATCTTATGGTAGCTCATTTACGACTTCGTACTGCATCCGTCAACAGCAACCGCTCAAACCTGCTTAACATCACCAGGTTTAATATCGACAGGCTCAAGGTTCCCCAAGTGCGCCAACAGTTCAGGGACCATCTTGCCTTAGAAGCAGAAGCAATCAGCAGCATAGAGAACATGGATGACCACTGGAGTGCTGTGAAAAATGCTTTTGCGACTGGGGCACGCACTTATGTCGGTAAAAAGCAGAAACACCACCGCACATGGCTTTCTACAGACACCTGGAGACGGATCGATGAGCGTACAGCAATCAAGGCTCGGATTGCAGCGGCCTCAGCAGTAGAGAGAACCGAGCTTGAAGCCCAATACCGTGCGAAGAAGAAAGAAGTGCAGCGTAGTGTGAGACGTGACAAACGTCAATATGTCAACTCACTGGCCTCAAGGGCTGAAGAAGCAGCGAGTAGGTGCGACAGTAGTACTGTTTACAACATCACCAAGGAGCTCATTGGTGGTCGAAACTCCAAACAACATCCAGTGAAGAGTCTAGATGGTAACCTTCTGATTTCGGATAAGGATCAGCTCACTAGATGGAGAGAACATTTTGCTACAGTGCTAAATCACTTAGACGACGGCGGTATGATCTTGAATTCGAATGAGCAGTTCGAAGCAACAAATTCCCGAATTCGCACCGTACCTCCCAGTAAAACTGAAATAATAACAGCAATCAAGTCCCTCAAGAAGAACAAGGTGGGTATTGATGGCATCCCTGCCGAGCTATTTCAAGCGGCGCCAAATACATCGGCAGATTTGCTGCATCCGCTAATACGGAGAGCTTGGGATAGTGAACAATTTCCACTGGAGTGGAAAAGGGGGATCATTAAGCTTCCAAAGAAGGGTAACTTGATGGAGTGCGGTAACTGGAGAGTTATATGTGTTCTTCCAGCTGTAGCCAAAATAATAGCTAGAATAATTCTAGAACGAATTAAAGAACATTTAGATTCAACTCTCGATGTCGAACAGGCAGGCTTTCGCGCTGGATCCTCCTGCATCGACCACATAAACACCTTACGGATCATAATCGAACAATGCGTTGAGTATAGGTCTCCGCTACATTTACTGTTTATCGACTTCGAGAAGGCTTTCGACAGCTTAAATCGAGATGCTATCTGGTTGGCCAAAATCTAGAAGCTAAGGCAAACAAAGTGGGGCTAAAAATAAACACAGCCAAAACAAAAGCCCTGAGTACTTCCAATACCCGCGCTCAACTTAACATTGCCGGAAAGCAAGTCGAGAAAGTTGATAACTTTCTATATTTAGGAAGTGTCGTCTCGGCTAATCGCGGTGGCACCGAACTGGATGTGTGCAGCAGAAGCGGGAAGGCTAAAGCTGCGTTCGGAATGCTGTCCAAAATCTGGAGAAGCAATGTTATTAGCTTAAGAACCAAGCTACGACTGTTCCGCTCCAACGTAGAATCAGTGCTGCTTTATGGGTGCAGTACTTGGAAGGTGGACACCATTAACACACGCAAGCTGCTCTTTGTAAACAAATGCTTAAGAATCATCTTGAGGATTTTTTGGCCGAACCGCATCTCTAACGAACAACTTTATCTGAGAACGGGCCAAGAACCTATAAGCATTACTATACGAAGAAGAAAGTGGCAATGGATTGGACACACCCAACGGCGCGAAGACAACTCCATTGCGAAATACGCCATGCAGTGGAATCCGCTCACCCAGGCAGGCAAAATAGCGGGACGCCCTAGGCAAATGTGGCGCAGAACAGTTTAGGAGGAATCGAGCTCTTTAGGAATGAGTTGGAGGTAGCTCAAACGCGTTGCAGAACTTCGAACAAGATGGCGCGCAGGCGTGGTTGACGCCCTATACCCCCTGAGGGGTTAAAGTATCTAAGTAAGTAAGAATAGAAGGGACCTACAGCTTGGTGCCGTGGGCGCCGTGGCGTAAGTCGTTAGTGTGTCGGATCACTACGCATGAGGTTCCAAGTTCGAATCCCAGAAAATACCAAAAAGTTTTTTCACGGTCCCACCTCTCGCGAGCGTCTGAAAACATCCGAGAGTATTGTTGTCATGAAAAAGCTTCTCAAACCGCCGTTCGGATTCGGCATTAAACTGTAGGTCCCTTCCATTCGAGTGAAAAAATATAACGCACACAACATGAGTGGTTGCGAGAAGCTAGGCCCTGGCACTTTAAAGAGCTGTTGCGCCAAATATTTTTTTTTTTTTTTACAGCTTGGTGCCGTTTTCAAAGCGAAATTTGGTTTGGGAACCTTTTTCGAGACAACAATACTCTCGGATGTTTGTTAGCGAGAGGTGGGACGGTGCAAAAACTTTTTGGTGTTTTCTGGGATTCCAGCTTGGAACCTCACGAGCAGTGGTCCGATACACTTAGGTACATACATATACCTATATACCCATATATTAAATTTTGTAAAACATTTTATTTAACTTTCTTTTTTGTCTTTCTATCTGTTACAAATCTTGCAGTCAAATTTTCGACTAGTTTTAATATAGTATATCTAATATCCTTCTAAATCCAATATAGCGGATTGCCTTTTTATACATAACCCGTTGATATGGGTATCAAATGAAAGGGTTTGACGAGTAGAATACGATGAGGTTTGTGACGTCATTTCAAATCCAACATGGTGGACGCCCTAAGATAGCAAATTACATTTTTCTTCACAACCACCTTGACATGGGTATCAAATAAAAGGGTTTGGCGAGTATAAATACGATAGTGTATCAGTAAGGATGTATCTGACCTAAAATTTTAAATTATATGTAAAAAATGCTATACTAATAACAAAACAAGCATTTATTTCATTTTAGAACAATTAAATACGAAATATAATTTAATTTTTTGCATTATAGGATTCACCTTTGCTTTTCAGAGTAATAAAAATTCTACATTGTTATTTTGTGGAAATTTTATTGAAAAGAAGAAAAAAATAAGAAATATCCACATATATTACAAATCAATCATGTGTGATAGGACATAAAGCAATTATTTTGTTGAGTGAAACAAAGAAGAATATCACATTTGCTGCATCGCATACGACTAAAGCTCGTTTTGCATAGACGACGTCTTCCTTTTTGTTCGGAATAAACTGGTAAATGACCGTGGTTGTCATATCTTGTATCTTTTGGTGAATTAAGCCGCCTTAGTTTTGTTGACGTTGGGGTTAAAGCTTGTGATGAAGTCGAAGGTGATGTTAATGGCTCTAGGAATTGAGTTGCAGGGGGGGAATCGACGGATTGCGACTTACTCACAAATGAAGGTCGTCCTCTTTTTCTACCTTCAACTTGTGGACTTCTTGTAGTCAGAGTTTTTGCAATAACTAGTTGAAAGTTCATCAGACGCATATGCTTTTTATTTGGGCTCACTGCAACCAAATGTCTGCGATACAGAACCCAAGAATTGACAAGAGATGTGTTAATGCACCAATAGATAATACGAAAGTAATACTTTTTAGATTTGTGATTGATACGATATAATTCAATCAACATATCCGCTAAATCCACACCTCCTATAAAACGATTGTATTCTTTTACAATGTGTGGCCTTTTAATATTGTAATATTCTTGCTAGGGTTCGTTTAAATAAAACGGTCCTTTGTATATTTTAATCGTTTATTTATTATCAAACACCAACTTTACTTCAACACAATATTCAATCACTTTATTCTTTATTTACTTCAAATTAAACTGTCGCTACAATGTCTAATCTCCCTCTTGTAATCGCTGTATGCACTTATTAACAACTGTCTCGACGTTGGTTGTGGTATGGGTATTTATAGGAAATCGCAAGGGGTTCTAGAACATGCTAGATGTTTCTCCGGGTGAATTGAGGATCATGGAATATTGGGATATTGTGTGGAACAATTGTGGAACGTAAGCACATCAGGTTGCAATATTTACTGCTAGCATGTTTTGCAATAGATGTCGTGCTACAGTTTGAGATACAGTGTTTTAGTTTTTGGTACACAAACCATCCTGCAGTCAATGCTACAATATCAATGTATTTTTTGGAAACTCCATCCCATCTGCGACATGAGTCCGTTGGACCTACACTACAGTAAGTAGAAAGGAGTTGAACTGCTCGATTGTCATGCCATCTTACTAATTCTTCATTGTAGTTGTTCTCGACTCTGCAATCAACACGTCCCCTACCTGCTGCTTCCAATGTCTTCTCGTCGTGCATATTCTGTTTCCCGATTTGATTATTTCTCACAGTTCCAATGCACCATATTCCCATATCACGTAAAGCGATTGCTAGTTTGATGGAGGTGAACCAGTTATCGAAATATTCTTTGAAATACTGGCTTTGTGGCATTGTAGAACACAGATACAAAACAATATCGAATGATATTCCTAAACCATATTCTGGACAAATTTCTTTGCCTGCTTACTTACTTATGTCCTGTATCCCCTTGTGGGTCCTAGGGCCTCTACTACGCCTACGCGCCATCGTGTACGGTTTCTGGCAATGTGTCTGAGTTCTCCCCAACTTTTCCCTAACTGCCGTGCCTCCTTCTCGACTGTTCTGCGCCATGTTTTCCGCGGACCGCCAGGTCTTCTGCCATCCTGAGTTAGAGGGTTCCATTGCATAGCATGGTTCGCTATGGAGCTGTCACCCTTTCGGAACGTGTGACCAATCCACTGCCACTTCCGCCGTTGGATAGTTGTGCCTATTGGTTCCTGACCCGTTCTCTCGTAAAGGTGTTCGTTAGAGATACGATTGGGCCAGAAAATCCGTAAGATATTGCGCAGACACCTATTAACGAACGTTTGCAGCTTTCTGGTGATAGTAGTGGTCACTCTCCACGTGCTGCAACCATATAGCAGCACGGATTCAACGTTGGAGCGGAACAGTCTTATTTTGGTGCTCAAACTGATTGCATTGCTTCGCCATATTTTGGACAACATCCCGAACGCGGACTTTGCTTTGGCGATCCTGCTGGTTATATCCAGTTCGGTTCCACCATCGGTCGAGACAATACTCCCAAGATACTGAAAATCCTCTACTCTCTCTACCGGTTGTCCAGCAATGCATATTTGAGCCGATGAGTTAGTTCCAAGGCTGATGATTTTAGTTTTTGTCGTATTGATTTTCAGCCCGACGACACCTGCCTCCCTCTCCACATCTGCTGTCATTTGGTGGAGGTCCATAATTCTGTGGGAGAGTAAGCATACATCGTCTGCGTAGTCAAGATGTTTTAGTTGAGATGTAAGAGTCCATCGAATTCCTCCGTTTCCCGTCGACAAAGCTGCATGAAGCACATCGCTAATCACCAATAGGAATAATATTGGTGAAAGGATACAGCCTTGTCTTACCCCACTTTGGATCTCAAATTCCTCAGACAACCTCCCCCTGTGCAGAACGTGACATTTGGAGCCTTCATATGTAGCTTTGATAATAGCAATTCCATCTCTTGAGCTGGTCCTCATCCGAAATGAGCAAGGAGCCGTCTAGGCTTTTCACTGGGTGTTGGCTGGAGCTGCGACCACCTGTCAGCTCTTTCGTGATTCTGTAGACAGTCCTGCTGTCGCACCTCCGTGCAGCTTCTTCTGCTTCTGTAGCCAGCGCGTTGATGTAGTTGCGCTTGTCACGTCGTACGCTACGCTGAACTTCTCTCATCTTCATGCGATATAGGGACTCTAGCTCGCTTCTCCCTGCTGCTGGGGTGGCTGCAACGCGAGCTTTTAGCTGTTTTCGTTCGTCAATCCTTCTCCAGGTATCCTCGGAAAGCCACGCCCTATGTCTTCCCTGCGATCGACCGACAATTCTTTAGCACCAGATGTAAAAACATTTTTCACAGCACACCAATGGTCTTGGATGGTTGCGGGCATTGAGCTGCTGATTGCTTCCACACCTTGCGAAAAGTGCTCCCTTAATTGTTGGCGCACTGAGGGATCACTAAGTCTATCGATGCTGAACCTGGGCATTTTTGTGTTGTCGTGGGATCTTCGAACTGCAGCAGTGCGTAGTTGGAGAGTAGCTATCATAAGATGGTGATCACGTACTATCCACACATCTGCCCCTCGTCTGTTTCGGACGTCCAGGAGACTGCTTCTAAAGCGGCGGCTGATAGCAAAATTGTCAATTTGGTTGGAGGTTGCTTGCCTGTCGTTGGAAACCCAGCTGACTTTGTGGCAGGTCTTGTGCTCAAACATGGTGCCACCTATCACAAGGCGGTTGGCATTGCAGAAATCCACAAACCTTTCGCCGTTGTCATTGCGGTTGCCTAGACCATGTTTCCCGATTACATGCTTGAGCCCTTCGTTGTCGCTGCCTACCTTGGCATTCAAATCCCCCATCACTATGACAATGTCTCCATTTGGTGTTGTGTTGAAGACGGCGCTTAAGAGATTGTAGAAGCTCTCCTTTTCGTCCTCAGACGAACTATTCGTTGGGGCGTAACACTGTATGATGGTGACACGTCGTACTCTAGTCCGGAATCTGGCCGTCAAAATCCTATCACCATGAGGCTGCCAGGAAATTAGGCCCTTGCGTGCTGCTGTTGTTAGCAGTAGTCCGACTCCATATTCTCGCGGACTTCCGGATGGTCTTCCAGAATAGAGTAGTACAGTGTTACGCGTTGGAGACTGGTACTCGCCCGCTTCTAACCATCTTACTTCACTTACCCCCAAAATGTCCAGTTTATATCGCATGAATTCCTTTTCCAGTTGGAGGAATCTGGCATTGTAAGGACCTTCTCTTCCCGAGTCGAGGAGCGTCTTTACATTCCAGAAACCTATCTTTGTCCGGGTACAATAGCCAAAAGTCGTCAACATGTGATCAGTCCTTATCCGAGGCATAGTGTCGGTTTCCGTAGCGAGCTGGTTTCAGTAACGCAGGTTGCTGGCCCACGTTACCTAGCCTAGAATCAAGGCCGTAGACAACCCGCACTTACAATTTTGGCCTATACGTATAAGGGTTTATACGTATAGTTGCCCGGGGACCACCACTAGGAGGTAAAGTAAGCACTTCATCACGAACTTGATTGTTGCGCTACTGGCCCAAGCCAAGTTTTGGGCAGTCAGTAGTTTCCCGATCAATCGCAATGCAGGTCTTTGCCTGGATACAGTGTGAAATCATAAATTATACCTGCAGAGCCAGCTCTTGTAAAAACTTTATATTCCCATTTATGTGGCTTTTTTGGTAGATACTGTTTTAATGCTGATTGGCTTTTGAATATTATAATTTGTTTATCCACAGACTGATGCTCATCGTCATTTGGTATTTCGTTAAATTTTCTTTTTAGGTGGTCTAATAGCGATCGTATTTTATGCAATTTGTCGTATTCTGGATTTTCTTTAGGTTTGGCTTTTACGTTATCATTTATGTGGAGGTATTGCTTGATTTTCTCAAACCGATTTTTACTCATCACATTTGCATTGCATTATACCGCATATCATCACTCCAAAAACATCGGACATTCGAATAACACCCATATATACCAATAAATTGACGTATTTCCTCAGCTTGAACTTTAATTTCTTCTCGATTTTGTTGTAAGGACTATTTATTGGTTTCCTCTACTATTTTATTTACGATCACATCGTCAAAAAAATCTATAAAATACGCCGAAGGACTCTTAACACTTTCTGCGTAGACCACTTCATGCTTCCATCCAGAGCTCACGCCTCCAAAATCTTTTTTTCGCCAGACAAATTTCGACATAGAAATATCCACAGCTTTTATCAATGCACTTGTCGACGCATTGCCTTCTTTTTCATTATCCCCTGCAACAAGTTCTTCGAAAGCATCTATAACAACTTGAGGTAGATCTGCAAATTCAAAATTTTCATCCAGTATGTCTTCATCATCTTTCTTCAACATATTGTAATATCCTTGCTGGGGTTCGTTTAAATAAAACTGTCTTGGGTATTTCAACTATTTATTTATTGGCAATTACCAACTTTACTTTAACACAATATTCAAATCACTTTTTCCTTCATTTATTTCAAATCAAACTGTCTCTACAGATTTCTTTCAATCACAATGTCGCTTATTTTCACCACTGGTCGAGTCTCTCTTTTAATCGCTGTATACACTTTATTAACAACTGTGTCGACGGTGGTTGTGGTTGGTGTATCTATACCAAATACAAGAAATTCTAGAATATGCTAGATGCCACTGGGGATGAATTGATGACTGCAGTGAGGGCGAAATATGGAGTGAACCGATGTGGACGCTAGCAGTATTGGCAAAAAGGTTGCGTTGTTAGAGTAAGTTGGTAAACAAAGCATGCAGTGCGATGGTACTTTTTGTGAATGCTACACTGCCCCCTCTTAAACTTGTTCGTCCCGAAAGCCGGACTTTGTTGATTTTGTGTCCTACCTGGTTTTCATACGGTCACTAGCGGTTCTTATCTTCATCCTGGTCCTCTGATGTATGTTTCGGATCCCTCTCCTGAGGTCTGCCACGTAGTCCTCTTCACATTTGGGATCATTGTTAGGGGATCCAAACTTCACCTCACTAGGCAGACGGACCGCTCGACCAAACAAGATTTCAGATGGAGTATGTCCATTAGTACTGTGCGCTGTATTTCTGTAGGCCATCAGGAAGAAAAGAATTTGTCGATCCCAATCGCGCTGGTAGTCTCCTACGATAGTCATCGCTTCCTGGTTAGGGATGGCGAACGCTTCCCGCCATTTGCTGAAGTGGTCCATGACAACTAGGACAATGGGCCAGCGATGTCAGCGGTGATTCGTTTAAAGGGTGCGCCCACGTTGTATTGGTGCATTTTGCTTCGCGTCTTCGTTCTGGGTCCCTTGCTGGCTGTACACGACGACGGATTTTCGGCACCGATTTTCTACGTCTTCTTTCAATCACAATGTCGCTTATTTTCACCACTGTTCGAATCTCTCTTTTATTTTTATAGAAAAAAAATCGGTTTTACAAAATTTGTCCACAACCGCCCCCTTCTGCCCTACGTTATCCGATACGTCGCTAGTGCCCTTATGGGGGACGCGTACATAAGGATCGGCTTGCTTGCCGTTGCTAGCAGGTTTCTGATTGGCTGCCTGGGTCTTCCAATTCAACGGTTGGCATTCATCTTAACAGTGCCGATACTGCCCTGGGGCCTTATTTTGTATTGCGTTTCTATAGCAAATGTATACAAACTCAGTTTCCAAGTAGGGGAATTGTGCTTAAGATGACATACTTTTCCTTCAAAGTGAAAAATAAAAATATCTAGAAATCATAGGGATGAAAACAATGTGTATTCAATCAATTCATTTATTGGTAGCAAAAACAGCATTTAACTGAATGGCGTAAAGCAATAAATAGTATTTTTTTAAATACTTTTAAATTAAGTTCAAGCGCAAGTTCAAGATGACATAGTTGAGTGTAAGATGACATGTGCCATTAGTGTAAGATTACATACCGCTTACAAATCTTCTTTGCAGAGCTCACATGTGAACTGCTTTGTGATTTTTCTTGAGTCCATATCTTATCTGAAACCAAAAAAAATTTGTTTAGTTGACGCATTAGTGTCCGGTAGACAAGGAGAATAATTGACTATTTTTCCCAATTTTTGTAAAGTATATTTCATGCCTTGAAGTAGGTAAAAATATCTACCCATCTTAAATCGACCGCTACGGAATTGTATTGCCATTCTCCAATTTTACTTGCAGACACATATTTCTTAATAAATGTAGTCTCATGAAATAGCTCATCCTCATTAATATCATGATGCATAATATTTTGACCTAAATATTTTAAATTTTTTGAACATCAGTCCAAGTTATTTCAGAATTAAGGAGTATCCAATTCAAACGGCTAATATCTTTGAATCGTTCTGTCCAGAGTTCTAAATATTTAAAACTTGTATAGTAGAAGTTAAGTACATGAAATTTGAGCCATTTCTTATCTCTATTGTCTGAATACTCGTAACTTAATTTTTCCAAATCATCTCTAATAATAAGCCGTAAATACTCCACATCAAATCTCTCATGCAGTTTCATTTTTAAATTATTTTAATGTTTCAGACACTTCAATAACGTTTTTCGTTTCTCCGTCTATAAATTTTATTGTTGTATGGAATATACAAGCTTGACTATGCATAAACTTGAACCATATTTCTGAAGTGTCATTCCCAAAAAACGATTTAATTGTCATAGGACATTTCGACAAAATCGATTAGAAATAAATAAATCACTTTGTGGGACACTTTTCATTTTGGTGGGACATTTTGTGGGACAATTTTGTGCGTGGGACGAATGGTTAAAATGTGGGACTGTCCCACGAAATGCGGGACGTATGGTCACCTTAACTTACACCCAATCCGAGAACCATACAAAATACCAATTCATTTTAGAATCGGATTACATTTCCGAATGGCAATCCGAATCCGAAAGCAGTACAAGATAAGGCCCCTGGAAGCGCTCTCGCCTGCGTACATCAGGTGCGCTTTGAAGTTCAGAATGTGGTCCAGCATCATTCCCAGGTATTTGATGTGTGGACATGACTCGATGGTTTGCTCACCGACCGCTACAGTAAGGTGTTCTACTTTTGTCCTTTGTGATCTGCCAGATCCAGACCTGATGCTTGTACCCATACCCTTACGTTTCTTATTATCTGACTTTTTCGGAAACTTGTTCTAGCGTTTGTGCTACGACGATTACTGCGATGTCATCAGCGTAGCGGATGTCTACTCCGCTCTATCTTGCCGTTCTCTGTATGCCATCATACATTATATTCCACAGGACTGGGCCCAGCGCTGACCCTTGCGGGACTCCTCCCGCTTTTTCGTACGTCTTAGGCCCTCTTCCGTGTCATAATGAAGGGTTCTCTCATTGAAGTAACAGCCTATTATCCTCAGCAGGTAGTTATGTATATGCAGGTTACTTAGCGCTCTAATTATGCAGCTCCAGCTGGCTAACTTGAATGCGTTTTCGACGTTGAGTGTTACGACGGCACAATACTGGTTTCTCCCTCCTGGCCATCTTTGTCCCGCGATCGCTTTACGTGCAATGTCGCACACTGCCCTTAACGCCCCTTTGGTGCTTCCGTTCTTTCTAAAGCTGTAATGCCGAGCGGAAACCCCGAGTCTCCTGCCGTGTATGGCTCTAACCTTGTGCGTATCATTTTTTCTAACACTTTCCCCAGTGTGTCAAGCAAGCGGTGTGAACTTGGCTGGAAAAATAAAAACGAGGATAAAATCGAACAAACATGTACAAAATGCTACCAATAATTTAGATGGAGGACTGGTTCCACATAATTTAGGAAGGTCAATGATACGAACTTTGTATTCCCCGGTAAAGAGAATTAATTCCATCTTATTGTGGCTTATCGCTTTACCATACTTTGCTGGTCGATAGCTTAAAGGGCAATTTAAATAAGATTACCAGTGCCAGCTATAGCTTTTCAACCTCAGAATCAAAAGTAATAGAACCACGATCAATATAAACATATATTTCTTTGCATTATACAGGTAGCATGTACCTATTAGGTACACAATTAACTTATTATATCCAGCATGCCGCACCGCTGCTCTCTGCCCGCTACGTGAACAGTATGTTCATTATTTCCCTTTTGACTGCCTTTTTCTTTTCGCTCGGCATTTTGCGCAGTGTTGCAGTGACCAGCTCTCCAAAAATGCTGTCCTCGCACCGATGTTTCTCAGGTTTCACAGTGTGCTCCTCTCTCGTTCCAGAACCTTCAGGTACTGGTTTGGGCACTTGTGAGCGTGACTGTTGTTCATTACACGCTTCTAATTTACCCCGCTGTTTATCATTTTTCGTGGCATTCTCCTTAATAATTACTGTCGCTGTGTCCTCCTTCTCGTCCACCTCAACGATTTGAAACATCTCTGCTTGTGGATCCACTTCGTACTTTCGAGAATTCGCCTGGTGTCGATGCTGTTCGTCATTGGGTATGTATAGCGTCTCGTCGAGTTCGTTCTCGCTGATGTCTTCGGTGAGATCCATGGTGTCATGCATTTGAATCAACTCCTTGTTTGCCTCCTCGTCCAGCTCCAGTTCAATGAAGACGTTCGACGAATCATCATCGCTTCCTTCCTCCAGGTCTTTCTTGGAAATAACGAACTCGGGCGGCGATACCACTTCGTTCTCCTTCGAGTGCATTTCGAAGGCGTTTATGTTGACGTGGTTAACGAGGAAGGACATCTCGTTGAAGTACTTAAATGTGATGGGCTTGCCTTTCAGCTCCGACGAGTACTCCAGCAGGAACTTTGCCCGCAGAAGGTGCCAGCGGCTCCTGACCCATGTAACTGAAAGTACCGAGCTTAGGTTATCGAAAAATAGCTGCAACACTTGGCTTACCATCGACCTTGAGTATGTCGGCTATTTCCTGCCATTGGCCGGCGCGCGAACGGAAGTCGCTGCACTTGGAGTAGAGTAGGGGCCTGCTGTGGACCAATTGAATGATCTGGGAATTTGTATCGATTTCCATTGTATTGCTTGGGGAGCAGACGAAGACTAGCCAAGATATTTTGGGCGATTCTTGCAGAAAATATTAGAAACGATTAATGAACCGAAAGTGTAGAAACTCTTCGTAGATGTAAACAAAAATTTGACTTCAGGCGGATTGTCATCTGCGTTCACAAACTTATTTGTGAAATCCAGGGATGTTATGTAGCCTAGTTTTGTTATGCCTAAAATGAATGGAAGGAAAAACGACGGGAAGAAACGATTACGACGACAATTGGGATGGAAAATACTTGGAAATGTTGTGCAGTTGTGTTGTATATCTGTAATTAAAGATAATATTAGTAACAATAAGTCGTATACTTACTTAAACACTGAATATTCGATATTCCGAGGGAAATGTTTGCTCTTGTCCTGGGCGAAGCGAAGGCCCTCTGAAAACTGTTAGATTGGCTGGAACTATGTCAACGTCGATGATCGATGATTGGGGGGAAGAACTTGGAGCACTTCTATTGTTGTTTTTCTGCAATTTAAAAGTAATATAAGTAACAATTATAGTTATAATATAAACAAATAGACTTACCTCTAAAAAACGCTGGTATTTTTTCCAGTTTGACAGATACGTTGTCTGGACTAAGCTTCATTTTTTCACACAAGAGGGGGTGTGAGTTATTTTCGCTGCGTAATATTAAGCCGATCCATTGCCACTTTCTCTTTTACATGGTGAAGCTTAATGTCAGATTAACATGTCTCTTCTTCTTCATACTTCGATAAAATAAGAATAGAAAATAGTAATAGATGGTGTTTTTCACCGCATTTCGATAACTGAACTCGAAATGCGGTGAAAAACACCATCTTCCAAATTGAGCAATTATTTATATTTCAAGAAAGTATTGGTGGATGTAATACCCACTTTATGGCTTTAATCTTTTTTCGGTTCGAAAGTTAAAATCATTGGAAAGTGTTTTTCGATTTTATTTTTCTTGACACCTTAAAAGTTAAAAAGGAAAAAGAAAAAAAACAAAATTATATATAGAAGTCAATGAAAAAATGTATGTTGAAAATTATTGCTGGAGTTAGCTTTATTCAAAAAGAATAACTTAACTCATCCTCATCTTTGTCATCTGAAGACTAGACGAATTTGTAAATAAAAAATACTTATATCCGCACATAAAAATTGTCACCAATCATTGTTTTCGGTTTTAACTTTTTTGTTTTGATATTCGTCAAACACAAAATACAGAACAGGAAACACGAAAACAAAAAATAAATGTTTGTTCTATTCTCAGCATAAAAAGGAACATATTTGGTTAGTAGAGGGTGGGATCTAAAAATGCTGCTGGGAAAGGGTAGAACCTTTTGTCGAGAAAAGAAAACATGTTGATTTCTGCTCTGATGTAGAGGGTGTCCCATAATTCACGCAAAATGTAATTTTGATAGAAAATACTTATTTAATTTTATTTTTTATTTTATTAATTAGAAAGCTTACATTTTTTATTGATTCAAAGAGCATACAGATTGGGGTTATGTATGGAATAGCATATCGGATAAATGGCCGCCACGGCTTTGCTGGCAAGTACGTACTCTTTTATTGAAATTTTCTATGACCGTTTCGCATAAATGTGGCTGAATTTCAATAACACCCCTCCCAATTTCCTCTTTCAAGGCGTTGGTGGTCGTGGGATTGTTTGCACAGACCTTTGACTTCAAAAGAGATCTGGATGGCCAATTCTGATCACAAGAACGGCCGATTACACGATTAGGAAATGACTCATGTAGTAATTGAATTGTTTCTCTGGCTGTATGGCATGTGGCACCGTCTTGTTGAAACCACATGCTGGTCACATACATATCTTGTAATTTGGGCACTAAAAACTTGGTTATCATGTCACGATAACGAACACCATTAATTGTTACTGCCTGACCAGCCGCATTTTCGAAGAAGAATGGTCCGATAATGCTTTCAGCCCAAAATCCGCACCAAACAGTCACGCGCTGTGGATGCATTTGTTTCTCAACAATTACTTGTGGGTTTTCTGAACCCAATTTGCGACAATTTTGACGACTAACGAAGCCATCAAGATGAAAATGAGCTTCGTCCTCTTGTACGAAAATTGCAGACTGTAGCTGACAAACCTTCATTATTTTTTAAATATTGCTCAACAATGAAAATGCGTTGTTTCTTCGTATAGCGCTCCGTTTTTACTAACCCCGAAATGTCAGCTGTCACATTGTTATCTTTTTTTCCGTTGGCACCACTGTACTATTAAATGGCGCAAAATTCAAATTTCGCGTGAATTATGGGACATCCTTTATATATAGCTGCCTTCAGGTTGATTTTTGCCATTGAAAACAACCGATTCATTAAAAACGCAAAAAAATAGAAAAGTGTGTCCTTTAAAAAGTAACACCAAGTGAAGAAATGAGACAATTGTTAATCTATGTCGTTCAAACAATGACAATTTCCACATGTTTAAAATATTTATACGAAAATAAAGACCCTTAAATCAGGCGTTGATTACAGTGATCAGAAAACGAACATATGAACTTTTTTTTTTTAATTGTGGCCTATGAACTATTAAATGTATTCGTAGAAAAAATCATTGAAATTGAAGTCAAAATTTGGGCACATTCAGGTTTCTAGATTCCGGTTGCTCAGACATATCAAATTATACAAAACGCAAAATCTGTTTGGCGATTTAGTCAGTGTTTAGCTTTTCCCTCGTAATTTGCGAAGACAAAATATAACATTTCGAACGTGCAATTAACTGGGAAAATAAGTTGTTCTATGGCAAAAACACTTCAGAATGGACAGTTTCGAATAGAAAAATCGAAACTTAAAAGAATTAGAATTTTAGAATTTTATTAATCAGCTGTCTTTGTTCGTATTGGTTTGTATTCGTCTTCCTCTGAGTTTGCTTGAGACAGCTGATTAATATCACATAGATTTCTAAGACGATTACACATTCAGGTTTCCATATTCTGGCTGCTCAGACACGTCAGATTGCGCAGAATGAAACATTTGTCTGGGCACTCAGTCAACGTTACGCTTTTCATTCGCAATTTTCGAAGACAAAATTCAAAACTTTAAATTAAAATTATATCGGAAAATTTGTTATCCTATATTCGAAATAATTCGGTATAGATAAATTCACCAAGATTTTATAGAAATCCAAAAGAATTTCAGCAACCGGAATTTATTTAATCAGTTGGCTTTGTTTTTATTAGTTTGTATTTGCCTCTGTAAAAATCTATATACATTTTTTCCCCTGAATTTGTCTGAATCAGCTGATGAAAAATCATTTACATCTCTAAGGCGATTGCCCAGTCCGGATGATCACAAAAAGTTTCAACTTCTCCCTGTTCCATATTTTACGACGTCCAGTTGAACTGCATTCTCTCATCCCTGGAATTTCAGATCATTCCATGACAGCCAGTTGTACCTTCTTCAAAACGTTCCTCTTCCTTCAATGACGGAACAGCAACTGTTTAAACTGACAGCGCTTATCACTTGTAGTATTTCTGTTGTATTCAGTGTTACTTGCTATCTGGGTCGTTTTTGTGGTGTAGAGCGCCAGTCGGTGCAAATATTTTAAAGTAAAGACGACGTATTTTGTTTCATCGTGGGAATACAAGCCGCTAACATGTACAAACATTTGGTGATTGTCATCGCCTTGTCCAGCCTCTGCTGTTTCTTGTACGGAATCCTGACTATTCTGCTGGACGTGGAGAGGAATGACTGCCGCATGACCTACATGTACCACGCTCCAACGTTTATAGTAAGTTTTCTTATTGCACTCATAAATCCGAGATAAGAGGTAACAGCCTGTTCAGATGGTTTAGAATGAGTTGCAGGTGCGGGTGCTCCCATGCCCTAATTAAGTTCCAGTTAATTATGGAGCAACGATGAGGAGTAGCACCAATTGTTTGGGATCCCACACGAACTTCTACCACGATTAATAATTACACAGGTTCGGTTTTTCAAAACTTCGGTCGTGTCACATTAAAAATTTATTTTTTAATGCTTTCTTGGGTCGGGGACTATTTAAACCTTGCCATGCCATGCACAGCTACAAACAAGTGACTGTACACAGATGTAGGTAAGCATTGGCACTAGTTACATTGGTACGTCGTCGGTGTAACTGCACCAACTTTGAGCGGGATATTCGAAGGCTAATTGCACTGCTTGTTCGGTCTGCTGAAGGATGTCATTCGCAGTTTTGTCTTCTCTTTTCCAAACTAATCGCGATTCATTACCATCATCAACTATGTTTTGGTTAGATGTTCATTTTAGGAATCCATCCTTGTTTCCTAACAACTCGTGCTAGTAAATTTCTTACAAACTTAATGGGCTCGCTCTCTACCTGAAACACCAGCCTTCTATCCTTGGCGATGACGTGCAGTTTGCTTCAAGTTTGACTTCATGACATTTTCCACCACTTGATGTTTGAAACGGAGGTTTGGTCTTCATTGTCTCCTCAAACCAGGTAGTGTCCATTCATCGATTCATTCGATAAGTCTGAGTCAATGCAGTCGTCTATACATCCACCTTTGGTTGGTTTGTTATAGAGGGTGAAACTACGCCCTTCACTTAAGCCGTTCCATTGGGGCCGTTGTGTTCTCGTTATTTTTTTCCTGTGCGGAGTAGTTTTGTTAGGGGGTGTATGTATAGAGTAGGATGGTATGGGAGTTGGTATCATGGGGAATAGGAAGACTATCGGAAAAACGTTCTGTTCATCTGGGGAATTCCAGTATATCACCGATTCCTTTTTGCTTGAGGTGTGTCAGATCGGGCATCGTTGAGGACCCCAGTACTCTTAGTCTCAACCATGCTGTTGCGGGGTAGTGTCAGAAGAATGGCTCTACAGCTTTCTCCTCCTCCTGGCAGTTGGCTCAGATTGTTGTTCCTATCAGCCCTGGTTTAGAGTCTTTATTAAGGCTGATATGTCCTGCAGCTGGTCCCAACATCAATCTTACCTGCGCCGCTCTACTTGAATTTAATACTCTCTTTGCCATGTTGTTGTTCGGCTTCTTTATTAGTGATCTGGCCATTTTACATGTGTCTAAATTCGTCTAGTGTTTGATAAAATTCTGTCATATCTTCTCATTGATTATAGTTTTTATAGTTGTCGGTGAGACGCGTATTGTCTTTACGGAATTCAGTTCACTGCTTTTGGCACCTTTTCTAGTTAGTTCCTTCGCTTTCTGATTGCCCACAATGCTTTCATGTCCCAGTATTCTTGAGAGATGAAACGAGTATCTGGCGAGCATATTTAGTTTGATTTTGCACTCTCACGATTTCGACATGATGTTGGTGATGACGCTGCTGCCTTCCGAGCAGATGTCAATTGGCCTGTCTACCCTAGAGTATTCGGTGAGTGTTTCCACAGTTTTCATTCTGGCAAATACCTTCGCTTTAAACGCCGTTACAAATGGGTACAAATGAATTGCAAGTTCAATCGGTGGGTTGATGCAATAGATGCCAGCCCCTGATTCTCATGCTATGTTGTTGCTTGTCGTTTTTTCGTTCGTCCAAGAATCAACAGTCGATTAGCGAAGTCATCATTTGAAGAGACTTTTAAGCCATTTGATGGACAAGCATTAATAGACGATTTTACCGGTACGAGAACGACATTTAACAATTTTAGACTAAAAAGTGTATCGTTTAAGGAACTTTGCTAGACAATAAAAAAACCTGAAAAATAATAAAGCCCCTGACTATGATTTAATAACCGAATAATCCTCAAGAAATTGCCAAAAAAAGCGCTAGTAAAACTCGTTTATTTAATAAATGCTTCGCTTAGATTATTATACGTTATATTTGGGAATGACACTGAATGCGAAACTTAAGAGGAAGCCGCACGATAAAAAGAAACGCGACGAGCTCGAAAATCGACTTAGAGAAATGATTCCGCTATTTGGAAGATATTCCAAGCTAAGTGTACAGAAAAAACTGCTTCCATATAAGCAAGTGGTTAAACCTGTGTGGACGTGCGGTATACAACTCTGGGGTTGTAGCAAACCAAGCAATAGAAACTTTATACAATCATTCCAAAATAAAGTTATAAGAGCAATCGTGATTGCTTCCTGATGTATTAGAAACAATGATATCCACAGAGACTTAGGGATATCCAC
The DNA here is from genome assembly GCA_945910035.1 of Brachypalpus laphriformis. Classification (NCBI taxonomy): domain Eukaryota; kingdom Metazoa; phylum Arthropoda; class Insecta; order Diptera; family Syrphidae; genus Brachypalpus; species Brachypalpus laphriformis. The sequence goes on along the minus strand of OX246753.1, from coordinate 107,987,071 downwards.
CGTGGAAGACGAAATAACAAACTTTGTTCGCAAGCTCCGTATATGTGTTCATGGTCATTGCAACCATGCCATACTCCAAACTTTGGAAGTGACAAACCTTACTAATTAAAAATAATTATGGAAACTTATGTCAACACTACTGCGAAAGCATGACACTGGCAGTATGTTGGTCCTATGGCTGTAAACATTTTTCGTACTGCTTGAGGGTTGATGTGAATTGCATTAAGTGGTCGGGGGAAAAATACTGTGAATCATAAGCAGTGCCAATATGACAAAACAGTCCTCTCCCCAGTCATCTGAACTTCAACCACAGAGTTTTTCTGAAAAACCTAATATAACTTGAGTTTCAAACCACTACACCTATCTTTCTCCCTGTAGACGTAAGTTAATATTAAAAAAAAATATGATAGAAAATTAACTTGCGGTTACTCTTTGAGATTACGATGTAAGTTGGAGATGAAATAGTGGCTTAAGACTCAGGTAATAAAGAATTTTGTTGGTTACTTACGTACTACCAAGCCCATCTTCGCAGGCGTATAACTAGGTTTCAGAACATACTCGTACATACTCCATGACTGGTAACCGAACTAGCCGGGGAAAATTTTGTTGTGATTTTGCATTTAATTTTAGGTGGTGTGTGACCACATCATTTTAGTTTATTGTTATAAACATTGAATGGATATGATAGGTATTTGAACCGCCAACCTTCCACTTGCACAATGTCACTCTATCTCTGTATTATCTCCCAATTATTTCAGAATTAAGTATATATTAAGTACATTCTTTAATTATTTTCTTAGAAAATTAATGTTAATGGCGAGCAGAATTTTCCGAAATACAGTTTGTACGCTTATGCCGAAGGTAGTTTGATAGAAAATGCGCGTTCTCTAAGATTTAGTGGGGCTCCTGTTATATTCGTACCAGGAAACAGTGGTTCATACAAACAGGTAGTAAATTAATGTTGCAGTCTTATAAAATATGTATAACCACCAAATGCTTACCTACAAAGGGAAGATCACTGGCATCGACAGCACTTCAAAAAGGCATTCACAATGACCTGAACCACCATTTGGACTATTTTGTGGGTAAGTGTTTGCTCATTCTTAGCATAAGTCGTTATGTATTCTCTTTCTCGTCTTTGTAGTCGACTATAATGAGGAATTCTCAGCATTATTTGGAGGATACATTAGTACACAAAAGGAGTTCCTCAAAAAAAGTATTTTTTCGGTTTTAAAATTGTACAAAGGGTTGTCGAATGCGCCAAAACAAGTTGTGCTGATAGGACATTCAATGGGAGGAAAGGTTGCACAGTCTTTGCTAGCCGATGTGACTGTTGCCGACATGATTAACACAATAATATTCATAGCGACACCAATAGATCGTCCAGTGATAAATTTTGATGTCTATATGGAGGCGATTTATCGGGAAAGCAACAACTTCCTGCTAACAGAGCGCAGATCATTGACGATAAAAAATGACACAAACTATTGTACGGCTCCTTATTTGAGCGTGCATTCCAAATCACCTGAAGACAGCAAAAGCTTGGACGATAAACTGCTTATATCGATCGGGGGAGGGAATCGAGATCTGCTGGTCCACGCTGGTCTTACGTATTCAAAGTTCAGCGATATAAACGTTTTGGTTGGTCTCTAACTATTTAACGGAAAACAAATAATGTTATCTTGATATTTTCAGGCCTCTGCCATACCGAATGTTTGGCTAAGCACTGATCATGTGGCATCTGTTTGGTGTCTTCAGTTAATGCTTGTAATTAATCGGTTCCTTTTTAGTATAATATCGTATACGGGTAGCAGAAACAAACAAGCTCTCAGCTTCGTTCAAGACAAATCTGTGCGCATGTCTAAAGCTTCGTATTATTTTGTGGTATTTCAATTTAACTTGCTAGACTTTAGCTTTATCGAGCTTATGCATTTTGTTTTTAATATCTCAAGGCACCAAAGACAAGTTCTAAAAGACATAACGTTAGTTTGGTAACTGACGATAATGATGAATGGTTCGAGGACTCCCGTAGAGTATTCACCAAGGATTTCAAAAATGGAGTGATTAACACTTTTGTGCAAATGATTCCACTGATCGACAAACGACAGTATAAAGTAAATATTAAATATTTGTATAGAAAATTTTCAAAGTTAATGATCTATTCTTCTCCAGAAATTGTATGCCGATGTTGTTAATTTAGATTCAGAGGACTGGGTCTTCGGCTGTGATGCTAAGGAGTTCAAACACAGCATGAAATTTTGGTTTGAATCATTTTATATTTACCTTTTAAATTTTTATATATGTATTAATCTAGAATGGAATGACTACGCTCATGAGATTATGTGCAACCTTATAATTCCTTCCAAAGGTTTTTTTATTATTTTTTACTATCAAACCCACTTGTCTTCGTCTGTGCCCAGAAGTTTTAGCCGAAATGCCGCGAACTAATAACTCATTATATTTAAATACGAAAAGGGTATGTTACACTGCATCTAATGGTCTATTGTGTCCCCTACTATTGCTTTTAGAGGTTTGTTCCCTCATTAGAGTTCCCCTCTCATTACAATTTTTTGCAGAATTAGATTTGAGAGTCTTGTACTCTTACTTATTTTCGGCGAGAATAGACCACCCTTTGAGCACCCTCTATGGTCCAGCTTTTAAACTTATAGACTTATAGATATACTTTTTATTAACTTCATATAATTTTCACAAACAGTGTATACATAGTCGTTTATGGTTTGGCTTAAGGCCGTCTACCAGATTGACAATATGTTTGCTATTTCTGTTTAAAAATCGCCTTCCAAAATACGGGCTCTGTAGCGGATTGCAGCTGTAACATAGTTGTATAAAACGTCCCAACCATGACTTCCGTTCAGTACGTTGATCACCTCATCCAAGTCTAGCGAAATTACTCCGAAGTATTCTCCTAAAATGGGACGTCTTCTGATGAAATGGTATACATCCTCCCTCTCTTTAAGGTTGCACAGGTCACATAAAATTGGAAGATCGGGTCGATGTGGAATAAAATGAAGACTTGTTAGTTCACCTCTAAGTTAGAATATTGTGCTTATCATATGCCGAGAATAGCGATTGAGGAAGTATTATACGTTGAATCGCTTTCAATGAGGTTAAAATTCAGCCTACTGTAGACCAGCTATGTTACTTACTTACTTAGGTGGCGCTACAGTTCGGGGTGAACCTGGGCCTCAACCCACAAGCCTCTCCCCTTAGCTCGGTATTTAGCTAATTGCCTCCAGTTGCGCACTCCAAGTTGGTCGAGGTCCCCTTGAATTTGAGCGTGCCACCTACAGATTCGAAAACTGTGGGCCGGAGCGTTGGTGTCCATGCGCTCTACATGTTCTAGCTATCTCAAACGTCCAATACGCAGTTTGGACTTTTCTGTTGAATTGCCTTATTAGTCCAAAAAAAACCCCGATTCGTAAGAGTTATTCTTGGCTTGATTTCTGCGCTGGCATCATTGTCAGAATTAATACTCGTAGCAGAGCCAAAGTAGACAAAGTCCCTTACTATCTCGAAGTTGTAGCTGCCCACTGTGACGTTCTGTCCAATTCGTTGGTGTTGATTGTCTCTTGTTGACAGCATAATTATACGATTTGCATTTGTTTATCGCTAAACCCATTTTGGCAGCTTTTGCTTCAATGCTTGCAAACGCACAGGTGACGCTGAGTTCTTCCAATAATGTCAATATCATCGGCGTATGCAAGCAGTTGTACGGACTTTTGATAGATTGTGCCTCTGGTGTTGGCTTGTGAGCTCCGCACAATCCGTTCAAGTACAACATTAAAGAAGTCACATGACAGCGCAACACTTTGTCTAAAACCCTTTTTGTCATCAATGGTCTCGGTGAGGTCACTACCGACCTTGATGGAGCAGCGAGCGTTCCCCATCGTAATCCTGCACAGACGAACAAGTTTGGCAGGGATGTCAAACCTAGACATGGCTCTATATAGCTACTTCTTGGGTTTTCTCCAGGATCTCTCGAAGTGTGAAGACTTGATTGATAATGGACTTTCCTGGCCTGAAACCACAATGATAGGGGCCAATCAGGCTGTTAATAAAAGATTTCAATATCACAGAAAAGATCTTGTATGCGATGTTGAGGAGAGTGACGCCTATATAATTGGCGCAGTTGAGGGATCTACTTTCTTGTGGATCCCTTCCATTCGTGCGAAAAATATAACGCACACAACACAAGTGGTTGAGAAAAGCTGGGATCTAGGCCCTTCATAGGCTGTCTGCGCCGATTATGTGTGATGTATGTATGTGTAAGCAAACTTTTTTTATACCCTCTGTACATCGTAAGACTGTAATGAAGCGATTCCTTAGTATCTCAAATCATGTAGAAATATTTTTTTTGCATATTGCATTCCAAGCCTACACGTCTTTGATAGCAAATATCTATTGGATAGTAACATATGATTTTAAACCGACAATAATTTTCTAACTTTTGAATATATTCTCTACCGATATATTTACCCCTATTACCATTGTCAGTCATCGTTTTATCTAAAGCGTTGTCTAGCCACCTTTTAGAAACGATAAAAGCACTTGCTTGTCTAAATTACAATTATGCAAATATGTGACGTCCAAAAAGATGCGAAACTCGATTCAGAAGTCGCCTGATGAATGCTCGTAAAACAATAATCTTTAAAAAACGGCAAACGGCAACTGTAATCCGATTGATTATACTGTTCATGCAATACCTATTGTACGAATATTCTATGAATATTTATGTTTATGTTTCGTTTTCAGTTCTACTGGATATTCGATCTCCCATCACGTGGAAAAGCTGCCAAATCATAAAAAAGTGTTGTCAATTGACCTGCATAAAATCAAAAAGACATATCCACATTGGTCACACGTCGTGCTGCGCATTCTCCCAACTAGACGCAATGTATTAGTTCTCTTCTTTCTCCTTTTTTTACTGAATGCGCTAACTCCTTTTCTTTAATTTAGATTAAGTTAAATGTTGACATTCATGATCCAGACGAAAGGACTTTGAAAATGAAAGCTCCAAAATGGTTTTCTTATACCGAGAAACAATTGATTACAGATACAGCGCTCGGTGCCACACATTATAAAATACTTGTTTCAGGTAAATGAATATGACTTCAGTTTGATTTAAAAAGATAAATACATATGTATATGTATTTTTTTGTATTTTAAGACCTTGACGAGTCTCATCAGTCGATTAAATTTTACATCAAACCAAGAGTATGTTCGAATCCTGCACACAATGCAATTGCAAAAACTTGTGTGCCTTGGGCCAAAGGCTTTAACCGTTATCAAAACTTTTCGTAACTATACCTTTTGACTGTAGACAACAATATAGTAATAAATCTTTCCGCTTTGCATTTCAGTAATATGGAAAAAAATCCACTTGCTGTGAATGTGCCAATGTCTCGACCTCTTGGGTACAATACCACTGGGAACCCGGTTACAATAAATTTGTATTTGGACCCTAATTGCCGATATCAAATATCGTAATACAACTCTTTATTCTATGAGTCGTGATATTTTATTTTATTATACGATAGGTACCAAAATTCTTTTGGAGGAACAGCGTCGCGTATTGTACAACAATTTGCGCATTGGCTTCCTGCTCACTTGACTGCAGTTCTGCTTTTATCATTTAAATATCAAGTATCTCTTACACCAACCCGAGCACCGTTTAAATGTGGAAAACTTCATTCAGCTATTGTTCATTCTGGATCTTTCTTCATTATCACAGGTAAACAAAAGGAATGAATGTAAATAATTTTGCATAATGACTAAGCGATTATTTTTTAGTCACACGGATATTTTCCAAAATCTTGCAGTCGGTTAAGGTGCTACCAGAGCCAGATTACTTTCATCATTCGATGCTGATATCGTTTGTTATTCATGGGTCAGCGTCTGCACTACTTTTACTATCTGCTGCTGCCATTTGGACTTTTATCGTATTTTATGGAAATTTTATTCATCGTATTTTCTTAAGGTGCGTGTACAGGTTTCTCGATTTTGTAATTAAGGGCTCTACGGAAGCTACAAATTGGAATTGAATTTCGAGTATAATACGCTCAACTTTTGCTCATATTAGTACGGTCAAAAGGCAGGTACATAATAGCACTCGTATTTGCCTTATAGGGAATTACATTTAGATTAAAAAAAGTGATTACCAATGTCAGTTATTCAGTTTAGGATCTTCCATAATATTAAATATGATGCCTTGTCACATGACATCAATCAAACTTCCTGAGATTGTCTCTATGATATACCTTCAATTGCCTTTCAATATAAAGTACAATCTCTCTTCAACAAACATGTCACCTCAGTGGCTTAGTTCGGAAATGATGCTTCTTATGAAAAAACATGATGCTGTTTGCAGCAGTTGGAAAAATACGGTGTAGGTGAAAGGAAATCGAAATACAGACCGATAGCATCTAAATTTACTCATCAAACATTTTGTTTAAATTAATTTCGCCGCAAATATCTTGTAAATAACAAACGTTTATGCACTAACCAATCTGATTTTCGATAAAAAAAAACTACAAACAGTCTTACCTATGTTATTGATGAAGATCGTATTGCACTGAACAGTAACCTTTAACTGTAACTTTCTTAACGCTTCTTGATTTTTATAAAGCGTTTGACACAGTTAATCATTAGGTACTGTGCAACAAACTTATGAACTTATTTCAACATCCTCGACCAAAGTGTTATATTCTTACTTAAGTGGAAGGCAGCAACATGAGATTCTCACGACTTATTAACGTATAGAGTGGGGTACCGCAAGGATCTAACCTAGGACCTATTCTCTTTTCACTATATGAGAATGAATTTCTCAAAGTTATAAAACACTGTAAAATTCACATGTACGCGAATGATGTTCAACTTCTCCTGAGCCATCCTCTAACTAAGGTCGATGAAGCCATAGGCCTGATAAATGAAGATCTCTCGTGCATTTACAAATGGTCTACGTTTAAGATAGTTAGATTATTATTATTTTCTTTTTATAGTTAAACGTTTACATTTCTTTTTGGCACAGCTTGCGCACAGATACTACTACTGAAAGATACTATTAATTTGAAATGCTTTTTGTGTTAATAAGTAAGTTTAGAGTGAAAACTATAGAAAAAATCTTCATATTAAGTGCTAGTTGTCCACCACAGAGCTCTCGATCTTATAGGTCTTCGCCGAGCTTCGAGTACTTGACCATAGTCCAATAGAGTGGGTTGACTCTGCCAAAAATCTGATTTTAAAATGTACCCATTCTTGGAATACACATGAACATAAATAGTACTAACGGCAAGGTGTATCGTGGACTGCGTACTTTGTGGGCTACACAGCACTTCATACCAAGAAAAACGAAGTTGATGTTGGCGAAAACGCTTCTTCTGTCAGTCTTGTTAAACCAGATATTTTCTACGACACAGACTATAAGAGACTTACTGAGGCTTAATGGCACATCTATTATATTATGCCTGACCATCTGCAGTGTTAACTGTGTCGAATGAGAATGAAAGCAGGCACATTTTGTCAACAAACAAAGAAGCATTTACCACATAAGACAGCACGTTATTGTTGTTAACTATAGTCGTGTTTTTTTTTTTTTAAACCTAGCCAGCCAGTAGTTGCTAGTACAGTACAATTTTACACATAAAACAAATACAACAACCGCCTGGCTACTTCTTTTGATTTTATCCCCAGCAAAAAGTTACTGGCTGGGAATTTCGTGATGCCTAATTTCAGGCGCCGCAAAAACGAATGTTTTTTAGTTATTTGTTGTTGCTGTCACTGCGAGGTTGCTTGGTTCCTAGAGATATGTTCGTATAAAATCGCCTGATTTAGCAAATAAAATCGTCAAAAATTTAGTTCGCTCGATGTTCTGTCCGTGCGGGTGCGGGCGAATGGAGAAGAAGATTCAACCGCGAATAGGATGTGAATGCAGTCCAAAAAACCAAGACGTGTTGACTTCATTGGCTGAGCCACATCACACTTATTCTGAAAATCGATTCGTACCGAAAGTTATTCAAATTTATACAATCAGCACTTCTTTCGGTCAACTTTCTGTCTACAGCTCTTATGTACAGTAGTTTAGATACATAGGTACATTTATATCGTCAAATTGAGGCTTGTAAATAGTCTGCAAATCACACATGAATTCGAACCAAATTGAGTTTCAAATTAAGATTCAATGATTCAACTAAGGAAATTTTGAAATCACGGATGCCTTTAATGTTAAGCGAGCTGTTCAGGCGCACTTCCTTGCGATCGATGGATGTAAAGTCAGCTTCTGTGAGCAGACTTACTGCAGGTGGCGTCCTAAAAGCTCTTAGGATGATTTAGGCTCATACGATTGTTTGTGATTGCTGCTAGCTTCATCTATATTATCGTATTTATACAGTATAATCAAATCATCAGCATATGGAATATGGTCGACTTTCGAGAAATTGATAATTATTTCACTAATGTTACTATATGCAATGGCACACTCGGGTATGCTTTTGTAGAGATTGTAACGAGTTGAGTAGAAGTTATTAAGTCCGATTCTAAATTTTCTCTTGGATAGGAACCACTTTTTTTTATTTTTTTATGAATGTGAAAATCTCGAAAGACACTGTGGGGCTAGAAACCCAGAGTAGTGTGGGACTCTAACCGCACTAAAAACACCTCCTTAATAATGACCAATCAGAGACAGATCGACAAATGATTTTAATTTCAACGTTCAGTTGCGTTTGAGAAGGTATTATAAATTAAATACGCGTTTGCGTATGGATTGCGTTCTTTTTAATTGCTTCCGTCTCATGATCAATCTACAAATCACGATGCAAGTCATCATTTCTAATATACCATGGGGCATTTACTATTCCCCGAAGGACTTTGTTTTGAAATGTTTGTATTATTTGTACATATGTTTTCTTAGCTGTGTTAGAGTAATACTTGAATATTAATAACCGCAGGAAGATTCGTTATTTTTTTGTTTTTAAAATTGATATGCGTGGACTTTGACTCATTAAGTTTAATTTGCCATCGTTACGTCCAATCACATATCTCGTTAACTGAATTTTGAAGCTTTTCAATTGCTTTAGCTACGCATCTATCAGAATGTGGCTATCATCGTGTCATTCGCATGTGGTATATTCCTAGTATATAATAAATATAAAGTGAGCCCTAGAACACTTCCCTGTGGAACACCTGCTTGTATTTCTTTAAGTTCAGAATACGTTGAACCATAGCTCTAAAGAATCTATTTGCTATATAAGATTTAAGTATCTCATAATATTGTCTAGGTAAGTCCCAGACCAGGAACCACTTTATGACAAGAATTCCAAAACGGTCAAATACGTTTTCAATATCTACAGATGGTATCGAGCCGAAGTTACGAACTCATCTATCGTATGTGCATCAAGGCATCGATTTGTTCTCTTTCGCGTTTACTCGTAGTTTTATTAGTAATTTTGTTTTCTATTTTATAAAGTTTTGCATTAGTGTGTTCATTTATAAAAAATATTATTATTATTATAAAGCGAGAACTCTTTGATATATTTTCAGATTAACAAAACTGTCTACGCCAGTTTTTTCAATAGTTTTACCTATTATTGAACGGTTTCCTCTTTTGGCCGGAGTTGCTCTGATTGCTGTCGCATTTGCATCATGTGGTGGAATATCATTAATTCTTGGTTGCTTAGTATATTTTATGCTGGTAAGTAGTTTGTTATGAAAGAAATAATGTAGTCATTTCATTCGTAAGTATAACAGTTCTGTGGAAATAAGTTAAAGTGGCTGAAATTGACTTAAGTTAAATTTTAATTTACTATACCAAAGCAGGTAGTCTATGCAGGAGGATCCTGAGCGAAAAACCTGCTTGTTTTTTTATTCTTCAAACCCCGCCATCTTCCCTTCCCAACCGCGCCAGGGGACACACTTAAGCGCGCGTTAGCAAGATATCGGTTCATAAATTTAGCAATATATCCCATTTAGCTTCTCGGCTATCATTCAATTTAATTGTCCGATTTTAAAAATTTCACAATTTCTTCAAATTGTTTATGTTCTTTATTTCATTCGGGAGACGATTAAATAGTTTCAAACCTTTGAACATTAAAGTATTCTGAGCACGCCGGATGATTTCAGTTCTAATCGAAAATTTTGACCATCCCTAAGGTTATAAGGCTGACTTTCACTTATGTACCTTAGATTGTTTAAAAGATAGTTGGGGAGCATTTGGTTTTCATTTTAAAGACGAACACTAACACGTTTAGGTTGATTTGCTGCCTTATATTTAGCCATTTAAGCCTTTCCAGCATATCCTTTATGTGGGTTAGTCTTGCGCTTGAGTTATACTCATGGCTTTATTTTGGAGCCTTGTTAAATCTCCTTCCGTTGATATTATTATCATTGCATTATATATTCTTATCGCTGTAACAGTAGATATTTTTTGCCGAATTCTGCAAAGGAAATATATTTTCGTGGATACTTTCTTACATATATAATCGCATCTGGAGTAGTGGAATCAAGATGTTCTTTGATTCGATTCAGTATTACTTATGCCACTATTTTGGAAATCGCCGAGAAGACGGAAATACATTTCCCTTTTCGCACTCTGTAAAGTTTGCCTTCTCTTTTCGACTATTCTGTGAAGCTTTCGCTTTCCCAATCCCTACAGATATTTGGTTGCATAAGGGATACTGATATGATTGACACAGCTTTGGAAAAGCTCTGCAGGAAAACCATCAAGTCACATCGCTTTATTTTTCTTGTATGCTTTGATCGCAACTTTGGTCTTTGTTTTACTGGGCGGACCGATGCGAATTCGAATATTTATTGCCGCGGATAGTTCGTTCGGGTACGAGGTAGAGATACTATCGTCTAAGTGCCCAAACTATTTACGTTCTTTCATGAAAGTCGAAAAATCGAATATTAGGAATATTATATGTCATTTTTATTCTCTTTATCCTACGACAGGTTCCAAAATTAAGAAATGAATACTAACACTAAACATTTGACTTCGACATATTTTAGATATCAAAGCAATATGAAGACTACTTAGAGAAATTTGTCTTCGATACAATGGCCACAATAGCCAGTAAACTATTTGGAAAGAGAATTCCAATAACCGAACCCAAAAAAGACAATGATACACATGCCAACGAAAACACTTCGGTTGAAGAACTGACAACAAGCACGGAGAATGCTACTGCTGAAGAAACCGAAGATCTAATGATACTCGATAACGACAACGAAGACAAGTCGGAAATGATGGATATTGTAGAAAAAGCCGAAGATGGCAATAATGAGAGTGAAGAACAAGATGAAGAACTTGAGCGGCTTCTTAATGAGGCAATAGAAAAACAAAATGAATTGCTCAAGGAAAAGCAAGAAAAGAGGAAACTAGAGCGTAAGGAATACGATTCAATCCACGAAGGTCTAATCACTGTTCACTTTCACATGACACTTTTCTTATTGATGTTTGTACTGACACTGCTATTTATCCCTACAACTATATCCTGGGCCAGGGACTTTAGGTAAACTAATCTAACATTAGATGCAAATTTAAGTTAAAAACAAATATTTTGTAGTTATTCGAACAGTCTTTCACCGGATCCATCAATCATCCCGGCAACGATAGTGTTAAGTTGTGTTTTTATACTCTGGCAGATATCAGCTCCGAAAAATTTGTAAGTCAACTATTTAGGGCCCAATTACCGTTCTTTTAGTATTTACACGTGAGTCGAACCAAAATTGTAGCCAATCTGTATGCTTGATGCTATGGATTGCGAATCGAATGAATCTCATTGGCCTACATCAGGCGAATACAAATTCTCTATGATTAATTTCACGAACGAAAAAAAACGAACTCCTTGTTTTGATTTCAGTTCGCCAACCATAATACAAATCATCAGTTCGCGCACTAAATTCGACTCGCGTATGATAATAGGGACATTTCTGTTTCCTATGTAAATCTCTAATAAACGTAACTTTTCTTTCAGATATGCCTATAATTTTGTGGCCAGCATTTTATACGTCTGTGCTGCCATCTGTGTGATATATTGTCAAGACTCAACATATCGTTTAAGTGGAGTTATATCCTCGGTTTTTGTTCTCGTAACAGCACATCAGCTTTTTTCGTCAATAAAAACTGATAATGTTGACTTTGATCCGGCTGAAGCTGAGTTACTACATAGAATAGAAAAAATGAAAGCTGTGTTAGCCGATGCGGATAGTAATTCTAAGAAGACTTCATGAATAAATAATTTACATTTTATTTAAAAAAAAAAAAAAAAAATTCTAGTCCCTAGCACGTTCAAATTGTACTTTTACCCACCATAGTTTCTTAATTCCAGCAGTATTTGTGCGTTCTTTACAATTCTATTTATATTCGAACTGTGGATTTGTCTGGACAAATAAAGTTTCATATTGTTTGAATAAATCTGTCATTATTGTTTGCATTGATATTAGGTCCATTCGTGTGCACAATAGGTCCATTCGTGTACACAATCTAAAGCGCTTTAAGGTGCTCTAAAGTGCTCGAAGTGTATTCGCGTACTGAGTGAAAAATAAGAGAAAAATTGATAAGTAACGAGTAATGAGTTTTTCCCCTCTGTGCCAGAACATGCTTGAAGAATTTCTGCCGGCACGAACGTAAAAACTGTCAAATGAGTAAAAGACTTTTTGATTCCATTTCAAAAAGTCAATAGACATAAAAATAGATGCAAAGTATCTTGAAGAAAATGCTGTGATATTCGAATGTTCTCCCAAAACATTACCTTTTACCTTAATTTTAATTTGCTAGTTTTCACAGTTTTTTTTTTTTTTTTTTTTCTGTTTGTTTATTTATCCACTTATACACTATTACATATTATATTGTTGAAATAAACCCAAAAACTACAGCAATAATGATAACTTAAAGTATCTGACCTGAAGGGTTCTCAATACTTACAATATGATTTTTATATACTTGGTATATTTTCATTATTTTTTATTTTATTTAATTTATTTTTTAATGCTATTTTTATATTTTGTTTTAAGGAGAAATGTGGAAAAACCTTATACAAATGTTTATTATTTTTTACAACTAAATTGGAGGGGAAAACTAACTTATTCTAGGTTAAACCTAACTTAACCTACGACAGAACTGGGCCCTGATATGCGATCTCCAGCCCGTCTATACAAAGGATCAGCGAATGACAAATGTCATTCCCCTTTTAACCGGCGAACCAAAAATCACATACCAGGGCCCATTTCGATCACCCGAGTCAATAGGCCTATTGAGAACACGTTTATCTGTTGCCCTTCTAGCAACGTGATAGATAATTGGTACGTTCGTTGAGTCCGATAAATAACCGTGTGCATCCAGATGCAAGAATGCCTCAGGTGGTATATATCCACTCTCCATAGTATTTCCGAAATACCCAGGGTTAGGGTAAAATAGACCTGACGCAAGTTCGTTTTCTGTAACGTTTGCTGACCGTGCAAAATGATTCCTCACAAGATCCAGAATGAAATTGTCGATTCTGGATACACCGGAAGCATCGAGTAGCCTCTTATTGGAGACATACATCCGCATACATGCTCGAATACGTTTTCTCTCAAATAATCGGAGCTTTTCCATATACGATGGACTTATGTTCCACCATACTGAACTCGCATAAGTCAGGATTGGACGAACGAAAGCTTGGTAACATATGACCTTCACATCGGATCTCAGATAGTTGGAGTAAAAAAGGCGTTTGAGGGACATAAATGCTGCCCTTGCCTTTTTTAACTGTGTATTTATATGTTCATTATAGTATAAGAATTTGTCCAAATGGACACGTAGATATTTCACACCAATCTTTGATTCGATGCGAAGACCATTAGAACTCGTGATTCGTAAATTTTTCCAGTTGCGTCTCAAGTCTGAATTACCGCGTCTTACAGTGGTGCGGAACAGAATAGTTTCACATTTCGCGTGGTTGATTTTAAGCTTCCATTCGGAGCAAAATGTTTGGAGTTTATCAAAATTATTTTGAAGTTCACCTTGAATGCCTTGTATTTTTGAGCCACTTGCATACAGAATAACGTCGTCAGCAAACGCTAGGGAATTATCCAAACCCTGTAGCATTTCGGAAACATATATGTTGAACAGAAGCGGTGCTGTAACTATGCCTTGTGGGAGCCCATTGGTGACATTAAAAACCTTAGTTGTCGTGTATTGTCCATCTGTTACCACGAATTTCTTCTCATACACCATAGATGTAATCATCTTTATAAGATGATGCGGAAATTCATATCTGATAAGATTATATAAAAGCCCGTCGATCCAAACCGTGTCGAAGGCTTTTTCGATATCCACCAGACAGGCAGCTGTACTTTTTTTGGCGTTAAGATTCCAACTAACGTCAGGAGTTTAATTTGTTCATTATAATTTATTTTAATGACAGTTGGATCCACTTAGCTCGAAATGGCTCGCTTTTCATTCGCGTACTTTTGCTTAGACTTTCCGCTCTCTGAGATTTCTTACTCTCAACATGTCATATTTGACAATTTATTACTTTTTGGCTCTCAGAGAGCTGAAAATCTAAGCCAAAGCACGCGAATGAAAAGCGAGCCATTTTCGAGCCATGTCGAGCCAACTGTCACTAAAATAAATAAGAACAAATTAACTCGTGAAAAAAACAACAGATTCATATTTTTTCCTTAAGTTAAACAGAATTACAAATACAAATACAAATATTTGGCGCAACAGCTCTTTAAAGTTTAAAGTGCCAGGGCCTAGCTCCTCGCAACCACTCATGTTGTGTGTGTTATATACGAATGGAAGGGACCTACAGTTTAATGCCGAATCCGAACGGCGATTTGAGAAGCTTTTTCGTGACAACAATATCCTCGGATGTTTGTCAGACGCACGCGAGAGGTGGGACCGTGAAAAAACTGTTTTGGTGTTTTCTGGGATTCGAACTTGGAACCTTATGCGTAGTGATCTGACACACTAACCACTTACGCCACGGCGCCCACTAAACAGAATTGTATAGGCACAAAATCATCGCTGACGGGGGAGTATAGAATTTCAAGACACTTTTCATCCATTTTTTTTATGAATAATTAAATAGAATTAAAAACTGTCGCCTCCTTTTTCAGCGCTTGACAGTTTGTACATTCGTGCCGGCAGAAATTCTTCGAGCACTTTCAAGCACAGAGGGGAAATACTCGCTACTCGTTACTTATCAATTTTTCTCTTTATCTCTCATGTTCGCTCAGTACGCGAATACACGTCGAGGTCTTTAGAGCATCTTAAACCACCTGAAAGCGCTTTAGAGTGTGTACGCGAATGGACCTAATATTTGGTTTTAAATTTAAACGACTAAAACACAATGACAACAATTAAGGATGAATCAACACTATAAATTTAATACATACTATTTACAAATACAGTAAGCTGCCAAATGACTGGTTGAAATACATCTTTATAAAACTCCCAAAAAAAATGAAACCAAAACAATGTTCCGACTACAAAAAGGTAAGTCTAATCACGCACTAAAGATATTCTTAAAAACTAAACAAATTAGAAGAAGACATTAGTTCTATCCAATTTTTTTTCAGAAATGGTTTCGGTACACGCGAAGCAATTTTCGCACTGAAAAGTTTGCATGCTTCGTAGAATATGAAGTACTGTTTGACAATGCTCTGGTGTCAGGTATTAAGGAGTTAAGTCAAAAAATGGCAAATGGGTTTAAGTCAGTTTGTTTTCTTTTCCTATTGGTTTTACCAACTTAAGTCTAGAGCAACTGCTTCCTATAGTAATTAACTGATCCACATGCAATAAGTCAGTAAATTGCTCATATAAAAAACACACTTAAAATCTCATTTTCTGGTAACTGCAATTTCTGACTTAACCCCTTTTTACATAACGTCAAAGAATGTTTAACACAAAATAAAAAATTATCGAAATTTTAAGAAACGAAAACAGAAATGATCGTATAATTATCTAAACTGTATACTGGGGTCAAAAAGCTAAAATACAGAGTGCGACGGCTGAATCAAAGTCAATGGCATACAAATAAACAATATCAAATACGTTGATGATTACTTAATAATTGCCAATGACATTATAGAATTAAATACTATGATGAACAAGTTTAACTCTATAGGCAACGATTTCGGTTTAAAAATTAACGCCAGTAAATCAAAGTTCATAGGTTTAAAAAAAAACCCTCAAAATCGTAATCGTAATCGACATCGCGATGTAGGAAAGGCAGGCCTATAAACGCCTGGATCAGACAAATGCGACGACATCGGCATTTCATTGGCCTCAGTAACCGAGTGATCCAAAATCGGCAGGCCTGCCGATATTTTCTGAGGTCAAATAGGCGAACCCCACAGGCGGATCAGTAGAAATGCGGTGAAGTGGGAGGGTTGTGATCCCTTGTTTTCGGATCATAGCCTCGCTGATAAAAGGAAGGAGAAAGAAGAATCAATAAGACATTAATGGGAAAAGTTTACAGCATTAGATATTTGGGTACTTTAATAAACAGCAACAGCAAACCAAGCGAAGAAACGCAGTGTAGAATCGAGCAATCGAGGGTAGCTTTCTGTATAAGGAAGAAGACTTTCACTAGTAAGGAAATAAATTTGGCGCCGAGGTTAGTAAAATTCTACGTATGGTCTGTGCTCTTATATGGAGCAGAAACATATACTTATGTACTTTACACAGAAGTGAAATAAGAAAGTTGGAGGTTAAGTTAGTCACTACCCACTTACTCCAACAGTTCGGGTCCATCGTGTCCAATTATTTAACCCTGGAAACACTGTAGAGACGATCCGCTGTAAAAACCACCGATATAGTGATATAAATCTCAGGAGGTCCATTAGCTCAACATTTCTTAAGTCTTCCAGCTCTGAGAAGAAGTAACTACCAAGAGTCCTCATTCTTCTGACGGATAGCGCAGGACAATCACACAGCATGTGACGAACAGATTCAATTTCTTCTTCATTCCTGCAACTTCTACAATAATCGTTATGCAGTACACCGAGTCGTTCCGCAAGAATGCAAATGGCACAATGACCAGTAGTTATGCCGGAAATGACCCGTGCATGGTGACGACTAAGTTTCACTAGAGAAGTTGATCTCTTCTTGCTAAAGGCCGGCTTTAGCGTCCTGACCGTTGGGCATGTGTCCAGAGTGTCTGTTTGCTTGACTGCTCTAATTTCTTCCGTAAGGAACTAATTGGGATCACTACAAAAGGGAGTGCCCTCGATACATGCAGCGCCGACCTCTTTCTAGCTAGCTCATCAGCCCTTTCGTTTCCTTCGATATCCATATGTCCTGGTACCCAGAAGATAGTCACCGCAATGGTTCTAGATATCTCGTTTAAAAGTAATATGCAGATCCTCACAAGCCTCGACCTAATTACAACAGAGTCCAGAGCCTTAAAGGCTGCCTGGCTATCTATATAGACAGTGATCGTTTTACCAACGATATTACTCTCGTGTATAATTTCAGCAGCCTGTATTATGGCTGTGACTTCGGGCTGAAAGACGCTGCAGTAGAAGCTTAATCTAAAGAAGTGGTTTATTCCTAGGGCTGCACAATAAACTCCGGCTCCCGTGCTTACGTCTATCTTAGAATCGTCGGTATAAAAGGCCAGTTCCTTTTTCTTCATGGTTTTTCGGTTTTTCCAATACATTCTGTCAGTAATTCTTGCAGCAAATATCCTTTCAAATGCTAGCATCGGGTTCAAGTGATCAGTTTCCATCGATCCGCTGGTAGTTCCCCACCGGGAGGCTCCACAAATTGGAGGCATGGCCGTAAGGGCTCGATGACCACAATCGGCCTTCTCTCAGTCCTACAGTGTTTTTGGCCGCTAGACTGCTACAGTACGAGTATATATCAAGCGGAATGAAACTAAGCATGGTTTCCATTGCCGCTGATGGTGTTGTTCTCATTGATCCCATGACGCCGTCGTCTAGATTTTGGTAAGGTTTAAAGCTGGCATTGGTTCTCAAGTACCATCCATCATACTAGTAAGCCATATGTAAGAATGGACCTTACAACCGCCGTGTATATCCACTACACCACAGCTGGTTTGAAGCCCCACGTATTACTGAATGCATTTTTGCAAGTATAGAAAACTACGCTTGCTTTTTCGATGGGTTCGACAATGTTATCCTTCCAGTTTAGTTTGGAATTTAGAATTACCCCCAGGTATCGAGCTAACTTGAGATACTTTGTTCAATACCACCGATATTTGGAGGTCTGAAGGTAGGGATCGATCTTATGGTGGTGAAAAGAACTACCTCCGTCTTTGGAGGTTCACTCCCAGCCCTTTGCTACTGACCCAATTATCCACTAGTTGTAGTGCGAGGTTGAGCCTTAGTTTCAGTTTCAGTTTATTATGAATAATTAAAAGGAAAGGTACAAATAAGACTTTGTCTTTGATAGTACATAACAATATTATACAATTTACAATAAAAGGAAAGCATTCAGTAAGTAAAGCAAAGAGATTTTAAAGAAATCAAGTTTAAGAGAATAACTGGATAAATGATTTGGTAATTCTATAATACATTGAATAATTAAGAACAAGACAGAAGAAAGAGAATTAAAAGGAAGTTGGGAAAGGATGTGGACAAAAGAGAGGAGGATGAGAGGAAATTAAGTGATAATTGCTGTTAAGAATAATACTCAATAAATCTTTTCAAATTTTGAGTCTCCGATTATTTGTTTTATTGTAGTCGGCAGAACATTCCAGAGTCTGGTAGCATGGACGAAAAAAAAACTTGATGAGTTTAAATAGTTTATATAGTTTATGGACGGAGTTATTAGGTTCCGAGTTCTTGCAGGCTGTACGAAATGCAGTTTTTCAAAGAGATAAAGAGGCTTTTGCGCTACAATGATCTGGTGCATGTCTACGAAGTCCAAATATATACCTTACCATGTCGTTGAAGGCAACAAGTAGTTTATGGAAGCCTAGCCTTTCGCTTAGGACTGGAGGAAATTTCCCCGAAACCACGATACCCACATCGTCGGCATTGAATCCGTTTTCCTTCAGTATTACCGAGATCTTATCCACTACAGAAGCCATATTAGAGGTGACAGAACTCCGCCTTGGGGGTTCCTCTGAAAGATTTTGAAATGTGGAACTACAGACTAATACTTCGAATCTCTTGCATTGACAGAGTAACAAACTTAGAAGTACTAAGGCGCATAAACCTAAAGAAAGTTGTGGCTACTATTAAAAAGAGAAAATTAGAATATCTGGGACATGTTAAAAGGAACGAGAAATACAACCTACTCCAAGTCATCCTGCAGGGTAGAATAGAATGAAGAATAGAAAGGCGAAGACAGAGACTGACGTGGATATCAAACTTACGAGGATAACTCAATCTTTCAAAAGCACAAATATATAAAGAAGTAAAAAACAGAGAAATACTTACCATGTTGATTGCCAACCTCCGTAACGGAGAGGAACCCTAAGAAGAAGAAGAGCACTTTAAATATTCTTTCGAAAAATATGCATAGAGGCTCCCCTATGACTTTTCAATGTGAATCCTTTTTTCTTTTCAAAAATGTGAATACAAATATGTTTCACTCGCTGCTCATTTGTGGCTTGGTATTGAAGGGTATAGCTCTTCGTCTGAATTAAATGGAAGCTATTGTCATTCTCATTCCGAGAATTTAAAAACATCCATTTTAAGTTAGAATCATTATTTATTTTATTTGGGATTAAAACAACGTGAAAGAATAAAGAAGGATAGATCGAAAATTATCAACAAAATATAACATATTTTTTATATAAAATGCTGAATATCACTTTTTTTAATTACTTAACCAGTACTACAACATCGTGTGCCAGTGGCAGGATGCACTTCAGCATTATTATCATCCGAATCGTCCACAATGAGCCGGTTTGAACTCCGCACCGAATTATTGCGTTGAAATGATGAAGCCTTAGCTTCTTTTACATCCGTACATTGAATCATCTGAAATTTTAATAATTAGATACACTTTCAACATACTTTATTAATTAAAACACCGACCAATGAAGTAAGCTCTTGGAAGAGCTCTTCAATTCCTTCGTTTTGTTTTGCTGATGTTTCAAAGAAGCTAGCTCCAACAGCCTGAGCATAACTAAAAGTTCATCTTTGAAAAAATGTCGATATTATTTCAAATGTGGTTAACAAACCTATGAGCTTCTTCGATGTTAACGGTTCTATCCTTTTCTAAGTCTGTCTTATTTCCAACGATAGCTATTACTATGTCTGAACCTAGCATTTTTTTCAATTCTTTTACCCAATTTTTCACCTAAATTTAGAGGCAGTGTTAGCGGTGTATCCTTTGACTCAGTTGTTTAAGAACATTTAGTCTTTCAAAGGTTTCATCGAAATGTTACGGCATTTGGTGTGTAGGAAAACTTATTTAAACATAAATGTAATATAAAAACGGCATTACATGGGCTCGTTGCCCAAATGCCTTCCTACTAAAGAGTTTGTAAATATATTTTATAAACTTCTTTATAAATAAATAAATAAATAAATGTATAATAATAAAAATGGAAAGATGTTGGCTTAAGTAGTCTGCCCCTAATTTTATCACGACTCAGGACAGGTTATCTCCCTATACAACAGGTCGAGTATTTCAAAAAACACAGTTACCATCCCGGACTATAGCTATTTGGATTATCCTCAAATCCTTCAATCAACACTAAATTGGTACACTGACGGTTCGAAAATGTCAAATGGGGCAAGAGCTGGTATCTTAGGCCCCAACTACAAACTCTACACCACTAGGTCAATCCACAACTATCTTCCAAGCAGAGGTTTATGCTATCGAACTCGGTGCCAGAGAATGCACCAGAAGAAACCTCCGAAGATCACATATTAATATAATGTCAGATAGCCAAGCAGCAAAGCTCTCAGATTCTTCGACGTTGAATCAGAGCTGATGTGGAACTGTCTCCAGACTCCAGCAGCTTGCTGCACACAATAAAATCACGCTTATATCGGTCCCTGAACACAAAGGTATCCATGGTAATGAAGCCGCTGATGTGCTTGCTAGACAAGGTGCCCAATCTCCTCTCATTGGACCCGAACCTTTTGTGGTTTACCCACCAGCCAGATAAAGATCGAGCTGAACTGACTTCCTAACTGGACATTGCTCTCTTAATTACCATCCCAAGAAAATGGGCCGTGTTCAATCGAAATTTCTGTCTTGAAGACACCGAAACAGCCCATCACATATTATGTGATTGCCCGGCCATAGCCCGTCTTAGGCAAAAGCACTTTAACAAAGCCTTTACATCTGGGTTTTAGGGCATTTACAGTGCCTATGCGCCACTATGTTTGGCTCTTTGCGAAGTAAATTTATCTCAATTCTTTTCTGGTTATTTCATGGTTTTTTATGCAGTCTTCGCCTTTTCGGAGGGTGTAGCCAAACCATCGTCACATCTGCTTTTGTATAAACACATACGTTCCTGTGCCATCGTCGACCGAAGCAATACTTCAAAGTATTGGAAATCTGTATTCTCTCCATATAATGTCCAGCAGTGCTTACCTTTGATGTTAAGAGGTTTTTGTTTGAGCTGAGCTAATCTTTAAACCAATCAAAAGGGTTGGCTGTTGCCGAACCGTTGGTCAAATTTAATTCCAACTCCAAGATTGCTAGCCTCTGCGAAGGGAAACAGTCTGAGGACAAGTGAGTAAGCCAGAGTCTGAACTACTGGAATACAGGGTGCAGGTTATCTTGGACCATTAGACTAATATCTTTTTACACGACGGTTGAGCAAGAATGATAATTAGGGCATTTATTTGCTCAATTTGTTTCTTCTCGACTTGTAGGAATCAAATTTATAGTTGCACAAAAAAATAAAGTAGCAACTAGTCTGCTGAAGGCGTAGAAGAAGGCATTGAAGAGATTGCGCAGGTACAGATGTGTATTGGAACGACAGCGATCAAGCTTGGGAAATTAGGTAAGATAACTCTCCAAGCTATGGAGAGTTAGGTCCATTATGCTGCCATTTATGAAAAATACCGGATCCTCCACCACTCAAACCATAGCACAATTCTCTATTTAAGAGAATTGGAGAACATTATATAGGTATATCTATATATAGAGACGTTTGGGGCAGGAGAGGCAGGCCTATAAACGCCTGGATCACACAAATGACCTCAGTAACCGAGTGATTCAAAATCGGGAGGCCTGCCGATATTTTTTGAGGTCAAATAGGCGAACTCCACAGGCGGATCAGTAGAAATGCGGTGAATTGGGAGAGTTATGATCCCTTGTTTTCGGATCATAACCTCACCGAAATAGGAACAAGAAGACCAACTATTCCAGTCTAATACAGACTCTCGTGTCTATTTAGTATACCACATAGACGTTTGTGGCAGTGGGTAATGTATTTACTTGTTAACCGATGTATGGAGGTTCATGCTCCAGCGGGGAACTGCAATCATCAGCCACCTGCATATAAAATGCAAATGACATTGAAGAAAGATCACCAAAGGTTTCTGTCTGGTAGTACAATGGACAGTGTGAATGCTATGGGAATTGCGTTTCCTTAGATTTAAAAAAAAAATTTGGTTTATCAGAGCTGCAGAAACCACACTGACAGTAGATGGCAGATACTATGATGCGGAGCAGAAACTGCCCAAGCAAGTGATGTAAAAGGGGAAGATGAAGACAGAAACCAGTTAAGGCCAAGTACCGGATTGTGGCGCCGCCTAAGGAAGTGCTAGGCGGCCTACTCTGTGCAAAACGTGTAATTTCGGCTATGCGAAGAGATTCGAATAAACCCATTCTCATAACATTGAGATCCAAGATACGTATTCCGGTTCTTGCAAAGGCAGGACACCAGCATAGAAAATGCTCCGTTGTATCCTCGCACGTATGGAATGCAATGATTCCCATGTGATGATCACATTCATTGTGCCCTGTGATTAGCCCAACCATAGTCCTGCACTCTTTCCTACTTAAGTAGCATTTGCTATGCTACTTTTCCCAAAACACTTGGTGGTTTTACAAGAATCCAAACTAAACCATTTCTCATTATGTATAGACACCATATCCACACCAAACTAACACATATAGTTAAACGTTTCTATTCACAGCAAATGCCTGGGTACTGCGATGAAACCCTTAGAAAACCAAATCTTGTTAAACAACTCAATCTGACTGCACAAACAATAATTCAAATAGAAATCCATTTACCTTTTGAAACGAATCTTGATCCGTGATATCGTACACCAATATTGCCCCATTTGATGCCCGATAATAGATAGGACCGAGTGCATGGAATCTACAACAAAAAACACAAGTGTTCACGCTGAAAAGGTGGCTAACTATATCTTTTCTGTTTCGTCATGGTGACGGTATCAGTGGCGATAATTTGCGCATTGTCTTATGAATCGCACACTTACCTTTCCTGTCCCGCAGTGTCCCAAATATTTAATTGAATACGTTTATCGTCTAAATTGATTTTCTTTGTCAAGAACGAAGCCTGAAATTGGTAATCGAATGCATAATACATGGTCAAGAGGAAGTCTAACAAACTGCCCCCAATTAGGGGTGGACTTTCGCAAGGTTTTTGGCGGAATTACCTGCAATGTACTTATGTGCTTATTGTTGAACTTGTCTTCAACATATCTCAGGACTATTGAAGTTTTGCCCACACATCCCTCGCCGAGTAGAACGATTTTTAGATTATAACTGGTAGCGGCGCTTGTACTCATATTCTTATCACAGCTGGTTTCTCTCTTATCTTACGTTGATGATCGTTGAACAGGTTGCGACAATATCATTTCATTTCCTCTGCTGCAATTGGATTTAATGCGAAATCTGTACTTTTACTTGCGGATACTCAATACAATACAAAATTGGAAACAACTGTGATAATTTGCTATTTCTTCTTCTTGTTGAATCAAACGTCAGTGCTGGCATTGCCAGGTAATTATTTGAAGTGAGGATAGGTTCAATAAGATAGAGAGCGATGTACTAGCAGCTATCCGTTGCGGATCAGGTACCTTATTAGAAGAAACTTTTCGGATTTGGTCTTTGCCATTACTAAAAACGTTTCGCTTTAGTTCCGCTCTGAATCCGCCCCATTACTAGAAGCGAAAGTGGATTTCAAATGGGATATTGAATAAGAAATGCGATAGGTGTTTGTGTGGTGGTTTAGTCGTGAAATATTTGAAGTTAATTATCAAGGAAAAATGTAACAGAAGAAAGAGATTCTGTAGCGGATACTACTACTACTTAAGTGGTGGGTGAACCTGCGCCTCAACAAAAAAGCATCTCCATTTAGCTTGGTCTTTAGCTAATTGCCTCCAGTTTCGCACCCAAGTTGGTTGAGGTCTCCTCGAACCTGTGGGCGCATCTAACGGCAAGGAGGGTCTGCGGGCCGGAGCGTTGGTGCCCATTCAATCGACATGTCCTAGCCATCTCAAATATCCAATACGCAGTTTCTTGACTAGGATGATGTATGTGTAAGCGGATATTTCTGCAACCCCCACTCGCCAAACAAGACAAATTCTAACCAATGTTAATACCCAGAGAAGTAGAAATTGAATTACAACCATATAAGCAAATTCACGTACAAATAATTCTGTTAATTCTTAGAAAGTAATTTACAATTTGATTGGAAATGAAGGAAAAGTGGATTTCCGCCTTGTTTGATTTTCATAAAGGCAAAGCGAATCGAATCCAAGGACTAATAACGCAAATTGCTTAAAATATAAAAAATATCTTAATATGCACTTTTATTATCTACCGTGTAGTAGCTTCTTTAAGTCTTGCAAATTTATACTAACCAGTGCAGCTGGTCCCAAAACATTAGTTAGTTTATTATTTTTGAGTTCAGACTTCAAACTTTGATTGATGGCATTTTAAAAAATAATATCATTTAAATGTCCTCCTCGGTATCCTTTAGGTGTAATGTACTCTTGAGACCCAGTTTCCGACTACTTTTTAACATATAGTGCGTGACTAATTTTTAGTTTTGGATGTTCTGCTTAAGGTTGTGAATCATTCGTGGCTTATTCTCGTAGATCAGAGATTTTAGATTGTCGTATAGGATAAAATTTGTGGGCGCCGTGGCGTAAGTGGTTAGTGTGTCGGATCACTGCGCGTGGGGTTCCAAGTTCGAGTCCCAGAAAACACCAAAAAGATTTTTCACGGTCCCACCTCTCACGAGCGTCCGACAAATATCCGAGAGTATTGTTGTCACTTGTCCCTTCCATTCGTGTGAAAAATATAACGCACACAACATGAGTGGTTGCGAGAAGCTAGGCCCTGGCACTTAAAGAGCTGTTGCGCCAAATATTTATTTTATTTTATATGATAAAATTCAGGGGTGTGAAATCGCATGATCTTGACGGCCAGGTGGCATTACAATTTCTCGAAATGACTCGTCCAGAAAACTCTTCTTTGTACGTGGTGTTGAATAACGTATCTTTCCATGATAATTTAGGGGTGGCAATGGTGTAGTGGTAATGTCGTCAATTGCCACGCTCCTGGTTCATGGTTCAAATCCTGATGTCAGCAAGCATTTATTTATTTCTCATGAAATATATAAAGTCAGTCTGATCATTTGCAAAAGCTTCTGTGAACACTACTGCGAAGGCATAACACTGGCAGTAGCTTGGTCATGTGGCTGGAAAAATTGTTCACTCTGTTGATGATGATTTGCCCTTGACATCGATTATCGGGAAAAAAGTTGTGTGAATCAGAAGCAATGAGAATAATAACGGAAATCTCCCCAGTTATCTGGACGCCACCCCCGGAGAATAGCTGAAGCATAAACAACTGAGCTTCATGAACCACTACACCAAAAATCTTTCTCTCTCTCTCTCTATCCATCCTTTCCAACCTTTCCAACGCCCGCACTGTGTGTAAACATGTTAACGGTATTCATAACCATTTGAGTGCGCGCAAATTATAAAAATAAAAAGAAAAAAAAAATTTGTCACATAATTTATCACATGTCCCGCTCTCGGCCGGCGTTGAGTTCGTGTCGTGCGGAAGAATTTTTGAAGGGACTGTGTTCCGCGTATTTCCTTCCAATTATGGAAAATTCACACATACCAAACAGTCCCATTCACACACATATATCCACAGGAAATTACGAAAGAAGCGAGAAACAGAAATATCAATAATCGCAGAGCAATCGCAATGTGTAAAAGTACAAGACGAGTCAAAAAAAGAATACCGATAACTCACGCGTGTTCAATCGCTGCATGTAAAAGTCGACAAACTACTGCGCACAGCTGTAAAAGTTTGACTTTGATCTTCCAATCACTGTTGCCGTTGGGAAATTATTAGACTATTAGAGTTTCTCAATTATAATATAGTAATGTCACTACCACAACTATGTACATATATTAGGGTAAATATAGGCATAATTTTACTTTACCGGAAATGTCGAGAAATGCACTTTTTTTTATCTGATAGATAAGCTCAGGCTGACCACGAATCAAAAAAAAATGTTCGCGCTCTTCTACCGGAAAGGCATAACCCGCCCCTAAAGTTTAAAAAATGCCATAAAGAATGATACCAAAATTTGGGGGAATCGAGCACCCAAATTCTTAAATTATTCTTTTGCTGCAAAGATAAAGAATTATATTACATGTATGTATTAGTTTTACATATTAAGATTTTTAATTCAACTAATAAATGTGTGTCAAAAGAGTTTTCAAATGAGACCGCTCAGCGTAAGCCTGAACACAATGGTGAAGCTGCAGCTGTAGTACACAGCGCTGTCAAATTTGAGATCTACGGAAATCAAACAGCTCACCCACAATGGGAAGCTACAGCTGTACTTTTCGACGATAAAAAAAAACAAAACAACAAAAAAGCGGACATGGCAGACCAGTCCACGGAGAAATTGTTGGTAAGATCATATTTCATTAATCATATTTTTTTTTATAAAAGAAACCATAAAATAAACTCATAAAAAAAAATATTCTCGAAACACAGGGCTATTATTTTTCGTTTTTGACAGCAAACATCGGTTTTGCACTGCATCACTGTGGGCGTGTATTGCTACTTCATTGAGCGACTTTTTTGGCAGTTTGCACTGCAGCGACTTCATATGCTGCAGCGATTTTCCATTGTGTTCGGGTAGTTAACCATGAAAGTACCGTCATTTATATAGAAGACAATCCTAGGAACATAGGACATAGAACTCAAAAAGAATTTATCTAACTGCTTCAACTTAGGTTGGGTTAGGTAAGTGGGCAGGTGTAGGGGGATAGAAAACCTCCACACCACACTCAGGTCAGTATAGACCCATTGTGATACCCATGGTGGGAAAGGAGATAGAAAAGGAAATCCCTACCTCGTAGAAAAATACCGTCTTTGTAAATAAACTGCTTCAACTTACAAAAATAAAAGTCAATTTACTATAAATTGGGAAAAATTAACTTGAAAGTGAAAAGAACGGTGTGTGCCTCACCCACATAAGCACATGGTTGAAGTGAAATTTCAGTTCAATAAAACATATTATACAAACGCATAAACCGTACACGCACACGAAGCACGCAGCAGCTAGTGTATCAACTATGTTTACATGACCAGATTGAGAGATCGGATTGGCGCATGACTGAGTTTCGATTTGCGTTTTCGCTTGGAATCGAAGCGAAAGAGGATTGGGTTTAACACTTCTTCCCTTACTCGATCTTTCGATCCGCGTTTACATAAAAAATCTCAACACGATCTCAGAAAACTTTGTGATCGGATTAAGTCAATGTCTGTTTATATGGTACTCGATCTGAATTGAATTCAACCCGGCATGTAAACGTAGTAATCGACACCGACCTAAACTCGTAGTTGAATTAAGGACATGCGGTACTCATCCATCTTTCTCTTATACATCTAATCATTGCTCTCTCACGCATGTGCAAATGCATATTCAAACTGCCTGGCTCTAGCCATTCACTTTCCAGATGATGGCCGAGATGAATACCTTGTGGGATGCCAGAAGTTACTTTTATTACGCGAGTTCTGAAACTTTCTACCTTTACCAATTGCCTTCTATCACTCAAATAATTGGAAAACCACCTTAGCATAGAAGAGTGAAACTCAATGATTTAATCTTAGCTAAATGTAAAGTGTAATGTTTTCTATCCAAAGCTTTTTTAAAATCTGTGTAGAGTATGTACATCATCTTATAAAACGAAAAAAAAAAAAAAAAAAAAATATGCCAACAACAAGCGATATACACCAACGAATTGGACTTAATGTCATAGTGGGCAGCTAAAACTTCGAGGTAGTAAGGGACTTTGTCTACCCCGGCTCTGCCTATTGGACGTTTGACATGGCTAAGACATGTAGAGCGGATGAACACCAACCCTCCGGCCCGCAGAGTCTTCGAATCTATCCCGGAGGGACGACGCAGTAGAGGGTCTCCACGCTGTAGGTGGTGCGCACAAGTTCAAGGTTACCTCGACCAACTTGGAGTGCGCAACTGCTAAAGATGGAGCAAAATGGAGAGGAGTGTTGGTTGAGGGCTAAGTTCACCGCGAACTGTAGCGCCACCTAAGTAAGTAACAACACGCGGTGTTCCCAAGCGGTTCGCCATATATGTACTAACCGCGCCCGACGCTGATGGATTTTGGTGATCGGACGATAGTGGTTGATCGTTTTATGTTTGGTTTTTGTGTCGAGTTCATTCGGATTCACTAGTCCCGCTAAAAAAGTTTCACGTCAAAAAATCAAAATCGTAAATACCTGGAATATTTAAATGCACATGTACATACGTTTAATAATCTGGCCGTGAATCAATTTTCCCAGAACAAAAATTAGGTATCTTCAAAAAAAGGAAATAGATTTATCGGTAAACAAATAAATATTGAATTTTCATTCATGATACCCATTTCTTTCTGAGGAATGATTTCCTTTTTTTTGAAGATACCTACCTAATTTTTGTTCTGAGAAAAAATTCCGAGGGAATCTTTACCAAATTGGTGATCGCACTCCTTGAGTATCTCGTCCGAATCTTGTTCGTTTGATTCTATAAGTGAGTCAGAAAAGTTATAAAATAGAGACATGAATCGGATTGATATTTAAAAAGCTGATAACGGTCTAAAGTCGAAGTACGAAACTATGAAGTTCAAAATTGAAAAGAATCTTAGCTTTGTAGTTGGGAAGGAGCTTCGTATACCACATAGGTATGTATGGAAATAAAGAACTGAAACGTGAACCCTACCATCAACCGAACGTCTATATTTTCCCTAAATTTCATTTTTTAAATTAAAACATTATTTTTTGGTAAAATACATTTTATTAAGAACATCTCTTACCATGGAATGTTAGTTTAATTTCTCCAATATTACATATTAGCGTAAATATCTGTACAAAAATACAATACGATAAATAATAGCAAATTATATAAATAGACACAGAACAGATGAGTCATTTTCAGGTAAAAGACAACAAAAAACACGTTAAGATTTATTTCCTAGATTCTATGGTTGCAATGCACCCCAATTGAAAGAAGATGCACTGAATGATTGATATTTAAATTCACATTACTAATTAATGGCGCCCATTAAAAATTTGTATTCACAGTTCCGTCAAAAGGTCCCATTTCATCACCGAAATCCTGTAGCTCGTCATCCACGATCTCTTCCAAATCATCGCCGTCATCCTTCGATTCGGGACAACGTCTGCAACGACTATCGTTTATGCCATAATTAATACATGTTGCACCAACACATTCACAGCACCCGTCATGGAACCACCTAAAGCCAAAACAAGAATATAAATACAAATTTCAATCGAATAAGTAAAAAAAAAAAAAAACACAATAAATCTGTTAGCACTTAATCTTATGGATTTACGTTACACTATACAAGTACAAGCAATCTTTCAATGTTTCCTACTGTATTTCCCCTGACAATGGAACCTCTGATTTTGTATACAAAGTACTTTATTTTCCATTAGCTCAGACTATGCTGAGCCATAAATTACCACAGAAAGGAGTACTTGCCGATAGCTGCTGGCGCCAGTGCTCTGACAACTCTGGCGACATTTGTTCCAGGAAATGCAGGGCGCCAGGTATATAACACTACAGTTGACTGTTATCATGTGATCGCGCTCCTTGAGTATCTCGTCCGAATCTTGCTCGTTTGATTCTATAGGTGAGTCAGAAGAGTTACAAAATAAAATAAAAAATGAACCTTAGCAGCAGGCATACTTAAATAATATTTCACGTCTTTTTCCAATTTTGGACCTGCAAGGACAGTGTCAAAATCAACCGGAAATGTAACAATATCCCATTCATATTCTTCCGGTTCGGATGTTATGAGAGCATTGAACAATTCTGGAACACCATCAAATTCTTCCACGTGCGATTTCTTGGACAAAGCGTTGCGAGTTTCATTGGGTTTTGGACAAAGTTCTGTAAATAGTAGAAGGATGCATGTTAGACGTGTATCAACAGGTTAAGTTCACTAAAAACCTAGCACGGGCACAAATATTTGATTCTTCAATGTTGCTTATAACACCGATGATAAAAAGTAAGCTTATAGAATATCAAAGAAAAAGCTAAGTGAAGAAAGTGAAGCCTACTTATGCGTAGTTTGACAGCGCCACAGTTCGGACTTGGTCTCAAAATAAGCAAATCTCATCTTAACTAGCCAGCAGTTGTACAACCCATGTTGATTGAGGTCCCTTTCCACGTCACGTGATACTTCCCTTATCCGAGATGTGTAGTTTATGTACTCCTTCAACTCCTTGTACTCGAACTCTTCATGCAGCAGCTTGGAGAACTCATAAAGGATAAAGGCGAATAAATTTGGCAAGGACGTTAAGATTAGGCAGGGAATTGTGAATCTCGTTTCTTTGGACGCAGCCATAGGGGGGCTTAAAATCGATAAGACATGTGACAGTTATTCTTGGATTTTCTGGTTGCTGGTGAACTTCTTCACCTGATCATTTAGTTTAATCGTGTTTTGACGCGAGTGGAATTGGGTAAATACCAATTTAATCGCTTTGGCTGGCAGCAAATTGATCAGGAGATTGCCAAGACACCTTTTGAATGTTAAGATGTGGAAACTACATGCTTGCTACAACCTCGTCTCCGTAACCGCAAAGTCGACTGTAGTATGATGCTTAATGTAGATCATACTTCTGAGCGTGATACCAAAGATGTTTGAGAAATGATAGTAACGTTATGCTAGGACAGTTTGGAGGAGGGTGTATAATCTCCCTTTTCTGCCGTTCTCTTTCTCCTCTGTTGGCGTAAACGCATATTAGGCTGATATTAGGCGTTTTTCTTTTTTAGCTCAGACACATCAGAGCTCGGAATTCGTTTTTTTTTCATTCAGAGTATGCGCAGAGCGCACTCTATGAGCTCTGAATAATTTGATCGAGCGTTCAGAGCAAAATCCTGAGCACAGCCATTTTTCATATTTGAAAGACGATAAAGAAAAAAAAAATTGCAAAACAATTGAAATGGCGGACGAAATTTGTTGTTCTGGTGCAGAAAGTAAATATAACATAAAAAATAACTATCAATAAATATTGTATTCATATTTTGACAGCTCAACCTATAATTGCTAATCAAATGACATCAGAGTGCTCAAGTGTGTTTCATAAACAAATCAGAGCGCTCTGAGCACGCTCGGTTCAGAGCACGTTAAAAGCACGCTCAATGTGCTCGAGCTCTGTTCGCCTATTGCCGAATTCTGGGTGTCTATGTCTAACACGCTAAAATAAATTAAAAGGAGAATAATGTGCAATCAGAGAGCCTGTAGCATTTTCACATGCTGCTTTAAAGCCCTAAATATTGTTAAATACGGACAAACATGGTTTAATGGACTTGACTAGTGTTATTTAGTTTAGTTCAAAATAGAGATCTAATCAAATTGTTCTGTAATACTATGTATCTTAGTTTTTTCAGCATTAAATCTATAATCGGATCAGTTTTCTTGAAATTCCGAATTAAGTTATTGGCTTATTAAACCTTAGAGCTTTTAGCAATCATATCAAATTGTGTAGTCACTCTCGTACTTGGCGAAATAAAGCGCCTGAATATATTTGCTTTGTGTAGTATGGGTTGTTCTCGCTGGACACTCTATCACCTATTTTCTGGTAACCTACTCAATAAACATCTTAGATCGTTTTCAGTTGCACCGACCGTTCACTTGATTTTATTTGTAACTAGATGATCTCCACGACTTTGTGTAGTTCACAATTATATTAACTATATGGTATAAGTATTTTAGCTATAGAAAAAAAAAAAACATCAAACGCCATCGTTATCGCCTGCGTTAAAATATAAAGCTATACATTTGCGTCCCATAATTTGGCAATGAGACCTTTAGTTTTAGTTTTTCGTAACTTCTCAAACTTGTCTAATGTGTAGTTTTATAATGCATGGTTCTGTCTATTTTTTAATACGTGTGTTTATTTATTTTAATATCTTTATCCCCTTGAGAAATATTGTGATAATTCGAATTGGAGATAAAGACCAAGCCTCTAAGGTATAGAACGTTTTATTAAAATCTGTCCAGTAGTTTTTGCATAATGCGCGCCGAGACACTATAGTTTTCACTTTATTATACGTAAAGATTTCAATTTGATTACAACAGTTATAGAAATTAAATAATTAAGTAAGTTAAAATAAAAAACAAACAGAATGCTTACAATCTGTATGAAACGAATCGAATAATTGCCTTATCCATAAATCCCCTATGATTTAACCACACCTTATTAATAAAGTGGGCGTGGAATTGTGAAAAGAAAACTTTCTACTAAAATATACCTTCTTTCTTTGACTTTTTAGATACGTATTTCGTTAAAATCCTTAAAGAAGAAGTATTATACTCGTAGAAGAGAAGAACGTTTACATATTTTACTACTACTGCTTTTTATGATTTCTAAAAAAAATGCTGAAAAAGGAAATTTTTCGGATGGATTCCAAAAATGTGTTCATATCTACTACTTTGGACTTCCAGAAGCACATACATAAGTGAAATTCCATCTTCCTAGCTCAAAATTTAAGTCACAATAGGAGGTGACGTATGAACGGATGGATAGAAAGACATAACTTAATCAACTCGGCTGTTTGTATTGACCAACGTGTTTGTACATACTTTATGTGGTATATCTACATTAGGTCTGTTCGCGTACTTTCTGCACCAAAATTCGCAGTTTGTCAAATTTCCACGACTGGGGTCAAAATTCTCTCAGAGAGAGGTAAAGTTACGAAAACGTAAACGAACGCGTTGAACCACAAAAGTTGCCCACTATTTAAACGTCAATCTTCAAACCCAATTGTACGCGAAAGAAAGAAAGAGAAGGAATAATCCAACAAAAAATCACATATACAATGATTTGACAGATTTGTCAGTTTTCACAAGCTAGCCCATAGAAATTTCTTGCAATAAAATTCGCAGCATGGGGAAATTTCTTACTCTCTCGAGAGCGCTCTCTTCTGTCAAAAACTACGAAAATTCTCAGTACTCGAACAGATTTTCGTAAAAATTCATAACTATTATTTCTCTGTTTTACAAACTATGTACCATGTGTCAAATGCGTAGGGTAGAAAATGTATCATATGTAGGTAGGTACCCAACCTAGTAAAATTATGCAAGCACTTCAATTCATACGAGCAAACTTGGTTAGCTAGAAATCGAAAAGAATTTTTTAATTTTAAAAATTGTTTCGTTGTCATTCCAGGGATTAATCTGTAAATAGTGGAAACGAAACATAAATACAACACTTCATAGAAATCAAAGAGGATCAAGCCGTCCTTATTGCAAAAGTGCTTTCACCTAACTATTCCTTACCTTAGCGAGTTGGTAAAAGGTACATACTTGTAAACGACTTTTTTCAATAGAAGTCAGATTCTTATTGACCATGTACTATAACATAGGGGACCGTTCAAGTATCGTTTTATTAAAACGCCGTTGATTTCAGATCGTTTTCAATTCGCTTTAAACTTGCCAATCGTTGTATTTTTGGAATTCCTCGAATTGAGCATCTCTAGAATTAAATAGATTGCTACGTTCTATAGTACGCTGCACTGTGGTGTAGATATAGGGGAATTCTCGGAACGCGTGTTTATTTCTTATAAAGAATATGTAAACAAATTTGGTATGGAAGTAAAAAAAAAAGTAATTTTATTAATGTTAAAGAATGGAAATTATTTAAAAAATATTCATTATTTTATAGCTTCTACCTTACGTATGATTTTTGGTTTCCTTCTCACTCCCTTTGACAGCATAAGTAAGAACAATTTAACTCCCCATCCCTCAAGCATGCTTACGTAATATTTGAGCGCCCCCTAGGCTTTGCCATATTTCTTTACAGTTAAGATGTCAAAGTGAAATCGGTACATACCCAAAGAATATTATGAATAATATGTTATATACATTTGTACGTGTGTAGGTACATATATTACTATGCAGGTGTGGTAAATTTTTAACTTGTTCGCATATTCTTATTTTTTAAACTTCTTCTTCTTCCTTTTATCAGCGAGGCCATGATCCGAAAACAAGGGATCACAACCCTCCCACTTCACCGCATTTCTACTGATCCGCCTGTGGGGTTCGCCTATTTGACCTCAGAAAATATCGGCAGGCCTGCCGATTTTGGATCACTCGGTTACTGAGGCCAATGAAATGCCGATGTCGTCGCATTTGTCTGATCCAGGCGTTTATAGGCCTGCCTTTCCTACATCGCGATGTCTTTGGAACGTGCATTGATATTGCCTTTTTAACAGGGTTCAAATGATCTCTTCTTTGAACGTGGCAATACCAACTGAGCCGGTCACGCTCTATTTTTTGTACGATGGTTTCCTTGATGTGAAAGCTTCCACGGATCTTCGAACTTCTTATTCGATCAAGCTTTGTCACTCCTGCTGTCATGCGAAGCATCTTCATCTCAGCTGCCGTTAATTTACTCTCATACTTTTTGTACATCGTCCAACATTGTGAACCGTATGTGAGCGCTGGACGTACAACTGCGGTGTAGAGCCTTCCTTTCAACTTAGGGGGCATTTTTCTGTCACAGAAGATAGCGGAATTTTCTCGCCACTTCATCCACCCTACGCTTACACGATGATTGATGTCGTCATCACAAGTTGCTTTGCTATTGATCATAGATCCCAGATATTTGAACTTTTCGCACTTGGGAAGCACTGTTCCATTCAAATAAATGTCTGGAATAGGCCTGAGTGGATCAGAGAACGGGCAGCATAAGTACTCTGTCTTTTTTGAACTAATGCGATACCCATTTCCCTCCAGAACGTCCACCCACACATCAAGTGCTCGTTGCAGGGATGTAGGATCCTCACTTATGATGGCTCCATCGTCAGCAAAGAATAACTGATGTACCTTGGGGTCCATCACTTTACCTTCAAGCAGATAATCAAGGACCGTAATAAAGAGCAAAGGACTTAAAACGCTTCCCTGGTGTACCCCGACTTTGATTGGGAACTCTTCGGTTACTCCAGCGGAGCATCTTACTTTTGTCTTTGCTCCCTCGTACATGTCCATAATCATCTGTACATAGGTTTCTGGAACCCCTCGGTGTCTTAGCGCCACCCATATCAGATCTCGTGGTTGTCTGTCGAATGCCTTTTCAAAGTCAACCAATACAATATGCAAATCCCTTAAGGAATCACGATGTTTTTCCATTATGATCCTTATACTTTGGATTGCATCTGTGGTTGATTTACCCGAGACAAACCCGCACTGATCATCAGATAGCCGTATTATTTTTCGCAGTCGGCCACCTAATACCCGCTCAACGATCTTCATGGTGTGTGACATCAGCTTGATCGAACGGTAGTTATCACAGTTTCGCGTATCACCCTTCCCTTTGTATACAGGGAGAAGGTAACTTTCCCTCCATTCATTCGGCATTGGATCACCTCTCACGAATTTGGAGATGAGAATTCTGAGCCATCTGAACCCGATATCTCCCATCTTTTTCCAGAACTCAGAGGGTATTTCGTCTGGCCCAATTGCTTTTCGTTTTTTGGAGTATTTGACCGCCTCACTAACTTCTTCGACTGTAATGTCGGGTATTTCTTCACAGTTAGGGGTGGCTCTTGGAAAGTATAGCCGGGGAAACTGTTCATTCAAAAGCTCTTCACAATACTGCCGCCACCTCTGCAGAATTTTGTCGTCATCCACAAGAAGCTGGCCATGAGCATTGCTAATGAACTTTGGCGAACGAATCTCCTGAGCATTCTTCCTTCTTTGGGCGGCTATTTTGAAGATAGTGGCACTCTTGTTCATATTGTGTCTTCGCAGCTCCTGGATAGCCTGGTTTGCATCAGCAACCGGGGAAAATATTTTCTCCAGCTCCCGATACAGGCCCTCCGTACTCTCTGCTTGAAGCTGGGCGCACTTCTTCTTCGCTTTTTTCTTGCAGCATCTGTATTCCATTTCGAGGCGAGCTTTTTCGTCACTATTATTAGAGGGGCACTTTGACCAAGCTTTGAAAGCCGCTTTCTTCTCATTTATCACTTTCTTAGCTTCATCACTCCACCACCATGTTTCTTTGGCGTGTTGATGGTGGCCTTTTGAAGCTCCTAGCAGTGATTTGGCCTTCTTTAAGCAAGTTCGCTGCAGGGAATCCCACATATTTTGTGCTCTGCACTCTTTATCCTCAGCTCCGTTGATGGTGTGAGAGAGGTAATTCTTCATTACGAAAACAAAAGCCTCGCCTTTTTCTTTGTCCAGATTGTACCACTTGATTTTCTCAGAGACCCTTGTTTGTTTGCTTTTCTTTGGTGTTTTCATAAAAATTTCTGTTAGCAGGAGACGGTGTTGTCGAGCGATTGCCTCTCCCAGGATCACTTTGCAATCTTTTACACGAGGCTTCATGAAACTGCCTACCAAATGGTAGTCAATCTGAGTTTCATCTCCACCACTGCTGTAAGTGATCAGGTGTCGGCTTTGTTTGATGAACATGGTATTTAACACGATAAGACCGTGTGATTTGCACATGCTTAGGATGTCTTCACCAGGAAGGTTCCTGGTGCCATATCCTAGTCCTCCATGGCAGTCTTCATAGTCTTCGTTTGATTTCCCGACATGTCCATTCAAATCTCCTCCAACAAACAGAAATTCTTCCTTTGGGATGTCCTTAAGGAGATTGTGGAAATCTAGCCAAAATGCATCTTTATCTCTCTGATTGTACCCATCGTGGGGAGCATATGCACTGACAATATTCCACACCTCTCCTTGTATTACTAGTTTGAGAGACATCAAACGGTCGCTGGACTTCGAAATGCTCAAGACGTTTCCAAGTAGCTCTGCTGCAAGGATGATACCGATTCCGTTCCTAGCCTTTTCCGTTCCGTAGTAGAACATCTTGTAATCTTTTGTCCTAACGTCCAAGAAACGCGCCCGATTCCCGGTGTTTTTCCATTTCGTCTCTTGGACACACAAAATGTCCACCCGCCTTCTATTCATCATCTCTTCCAGCTCGTAACTTCGACCGGTCATGCTTCCAACGTTCCAACTCGCGACCCTTAAATTGCATCCAAACTGTTTCATTATGTTGCTAGCCCCCGGAATCCGTATAGCTCTGACCCGAACATTTCTGCTCGGTCCAGGATCAGTACCATGCACAGCAGTGGTAGTGCCTGGCGGGGTAGTGCCTTTCCTTTTTGCAAGTATTACCATAATGATACAGTTTTGCAATACAATTTTATGCACCATATTGCGATGGTGTTTGTTGTTTGACACGTGCATGCTCCTGTTTTAGTATTGTTTGATCTTTCTTTTATGACACCGGTGATCTCCAGTCGTGTCAACCCACGGACTCGCATGCACACTTGTGGGAGGGTTTTTATGGTAGTATATGTGTCGCTAGGCTCACTTTGGTGTTATATTGCCTAGATCTGATTTGTCCCCTTAGTCGCCTTTTACGACAAGCGCTAGTTGTTGGGGGGCGCTGCAGTGATATTCTTAACCCGTCCCTGCACGGGCAATTCTTATTTTTTAAACTGTTTACTACAATTCCTAGAACTCATCAGTCATTAATCTATTATATCAATGATACATATAGATATCAAGTTTCTCAACAAGAAGTACTTTTAAGCGCCTTATACGGTTTGATCTAGTTCTTTTACGACAACTACTCAAAACCATTTATCTCGCTTAAGACTTTGTAAAGGTGTGTGGAAGACGTAAATATTTAGATACTTTAAATAAATAGCTACCTTACTTATTACTATTCATTACGCCTGCTAACCGATGCTACTATTGGATGATGTTACCCTACATATATACATAATACTCATACAGGGTGTTTT
Source organism: Brachypalpus laphriformis (assembly GCA_945910035.1). NCBI lineage: Eukaryota > Metazoa > Arthropoda > Insecta > Diptera > Syrphidae > Brachypalpus > Brachypalpus laphriformis. Next base: position 107,948,822 of record OX246753.1, on the reverse strand, counting down.
AAGACCACCTGACAAGAATTTCGAAGTAGTGATGTTGGGGAATAGACAAGAAAGGAAGCCATGGCATGTACGGTTGATTTGGTTATATTGATTTGTTAATTGGAATGGAAATAAATAAATAAATATTAACAAAAGGATAGCCAGTCATTCCAACTGATATTATGTGCCTGAGTAGCTACTGAAGGATACAGCCGTTGCAAGAGACAAGCGAAGAAGAAGTGCGTCCAGCTCCAAGTAAAGAGTATGAAGGGCTTATATCGGGAGCAGGAGGAAATATCTTCCTCCGTTGCTGATACAAGTTAGGCTATCCAGGAGCTGCAACGACACAATATGATTAAGGGCGCAACCATATTAAATGCCATAAATAAAATAGTCGTTCAAAGAATGCTCAGGAGATTCGTTTGCCAAAGTTTATTAACAATACTCAGGGCCAGATGGCGACAGTATTGTGAAGGACTTTCGAATGAACAGTTTCTCCGGCTATACTTTCCAAGAGCCACCCCTAACTGTAAAGAAATACCCGACATTACAGTCGAAGAAGTTAGTGAAGCGGTCCAATACCCCAAAAAAAAAATGAAAAGCGGTTGAGCCAGGCGAGATACCCTCTGAGTTCTGGAAAAAGATGGGAGACATCGGGTTCGGATGGCTCATAATTCTTATCTCCAAACTTATGAGAGGTGATCCAATACTGAACCAATGGAGCGAAAGTAAGCTTCTCCCTGTGTACATGAAGATCGTTGAGCGGGTATTAGGTGGCTGACTGCGAAAAATAATACGGCTATCTGATGATCAGTGCATGTTTATCGCCGGTAAATCAACCACAGATACAATCCAAAGTATAAGGATCATAATGAAAAACATCGTGATTCCTTAAAGGATTTGCATATTGTTCTGGTTGACTTTGAAAAGGCATTCGACATACAGCCACAAGATCTAATATGGGTGGCGCTTAAGACATCGATGGGTTGCAGAAATCTATGAACAGATGATCATGGACATGAACGAGTGAGCAAAGACAAGAGTACGATGCCCCACTGGAGTAACCGAAGAGTTCCTAATCAAAGTCGGAGTGCACCAGGGAAGCATCTAAGTCATTTGCCCTCTATTGCAGTCCTTGACTATATGGTTGGAGGTAAAGTGGCAGACCTTACTTGACGTATGGATGAACGTTTTGAAGGGAAATGGATACCGCATTATTCAAAAACCACCGAGTACTTGTGCTTCCCGGTCTCTGATCCACTCAGGTCTATTCCAGACATTTATTTGAATGGAACAGTACTTCCGAAATGCGAAAAGTTCAAATATCTGCTATCTAAGATCAATAACGAAGCAGCCTGAGCAACAATGGTGACATCAATCATCGTGCAAGCGTAAGGTGAATGAAGTGATGGGAAAACTCCACTATCTTTAGTGACCGAAGCATGCGCCCTAAGCTGAAAAGAAGGTTCTACTCTGCAGTTGTGGGTCCAGCACTCACATACGGTTAACAATGTTGGACAATGTACAAAACGTATAAGAGTAAATTAACGGCAGCTGAGATTAAGATGTTTCGCATGACAGTGGAAGTGAAAAAGCTTGATCGAATAAGAAGCTCCGTGGAAGCGTTTATGTCAAAGAAACCATCTCACGAAAAATAAAGCGCGACCGGCTTAGCTGGTATTGTGATGTTCAAAGAAGAGATCATTTGAACCCTATCAAAAAGGCAATATCAATGACCGTTCCACTTATATCGCGAAAGTGGGGCAGGCCTTAAAACTCCAGGTTCACACAAGTGGAACAAAACCAGCATTTGGTTTGGCTCAGTAGCGAGATCAAGTAGCCAGTTGATATTTCCTGAGGTCAAACAGGTGAGCCCCACAGGCGGATCAGCAGAAATGCAGTGAAGTTGGAGGGTTATGATCCCTAGAGTTTAGCTTCGTCGACTTGGTGTAAACTATTTTATTTCGGACGCTCGCGAGAGGTGGGACCGTGAAAAAACTTTTTCACCCATCCTTGGATGGTCACCAATTTTCTCATAGATCTAAGAAATTATGAAAAAACCGAGGAGGCCGCACAGAAAGAGCGACAACAGAGCGAAAACGTGGGTGAAGTTTAAGCGAAGCTTCAAATTCTGCCGTGTCCGCTCGCAAAATGAAGGCGTATCTAGCCCATTTGCAGAGACTTCAGTTTTCTTCAGAAGGTGTTTGGCGCTTTAATGCAAGCAACTTCCTTCTCCGGCAGGCAGTTACAATTTTTCACATTTGTTTATACAGTATGTCAAAATGAAAATCATACACCCACACAAATCGTTTTCCTGGTTCAGTTTTCTTAGTGCAGTTTTTCAGGTGCGTATTACACTTTGGTGAATTGTATACTGAAAAATAAGGCAAAAGAAAATCACGAACGAAGAACGAATGGCAATTTCTAAATACAAATTTGAAAAAGCTATAGGGAGATTTTCTTAAATATTAAACAGAAGTCATACTACTGTCCAATGTATTATTTAAAGGCACAAGAGTGGAAGCAGGATTGAAAATAAGAGCAAAACTAACAATAAAAGTATTTTTTTTAAAGCTGATGACGAAAAGTCAAAGCTGACCCGAAATTAAGTGCTCCCAAACTAGCAACTGAAACAGAATATTATTTAGGAAAGAAAACCAATACAAAAACAGTCCGCCCTGTCTTCAGGAAAACTGGATTCAATGGAAGACTTGTCCATAAAAATCCATACATTTTGGTCCAAAAAGAACTTCGCTCTCCTTTGATTAATGGCACCAGTCTCACCTTCTCTGAAAACGCAAAATATCTGGGTCTTATTTTAGATAGGAAATTAAACTGGAAGGCCAATCTACTAGAGCGCGTCAATAAAGCTAATGTAGCTCTCTATTCCTGTAAAAAGGCTATAGGTAGGAGCTGGGGTATTAAACCTCAAATCACCCATTGGCTATACGTGTCCGTTATCAGGCCTATGCTACTATATGGCGTGATCGTATGGTGGCCTGCTCTTGAAAGGGCTGTCCACCTCACTCAACTAGCCAAGGTGCAAAGATCTGCATGCATCTGCATCAGTGGTGCACTTAGAACTACTCCTTTCGCGGCACTGGACATCTTGTTCAACCTGCTACCCTTAGATATTTTCGGCAAACAGTTGGCTGCCTGTGCGGCCATCCGCTTGAAAGCCTCCTCTCAGTGGTCTAGCTATCGCTTTGGCCACTCCTCGATCCTTGATCCTCTCAACTTCAAACACGAAAACACGGACTACACCCCGCCGAAACTGAGATTTGACCGTAACTTCCGTACGAGCATCCCTAACCGGGATGTATGGGACACTTCCCCCCCTGTCGATGGCAGTTCGGTTCACTTCTTTACAGATGGATCTAAGACGGAGGGTGGGGTGGGTTGTGGTGTTTTCTCCGAACAGCTCAATCCGAGCATCTCTTTCCGCCTCCCTGATCATTGTAGCGTTTTCCAGGCGGAAATCATGGCGATTAAAGAAGCCCTGTCCTGGCTGAAATGTAATGTATTATCTGTCAGGGATATTAGCATTTTCACTGACAGCCAAGCGGCAATCAAGTCCCTGGAATCGTTCTCCTTCACTTCAAAGGCTGCCTTAAACTGTCGTCTATCTCTTATGGAGATGACAGAGCAGTTCAACATTCACCTATGCTGGGTGCCGGGCCATAGAGACATTCCAGGTAACTGCAGGGCTGACGACCTCGCCAGACAGGGTACCACTCTAAGGATGTTGCCTGAAAGGCAAGCCCTGGGTATGCCCCTCGCTACATATAAGTATCTACTAAAGCTGAACGCTATTAGCACGACCAACCTCAGATGGGGAAACGGCTCTACGTGTCACATTTCGAGACAGATCTGGCCTAAGCTGGATCAAAAACGTAGTGCCGATCTGATCAAGTTAAAGCGTACACAAATCAGCTGCGTTGTCGGTGTTCTCACTGGACACTGTCTTATAGGCTAACACGCCAAAAGACTTGGCCTCTTCTCCAATGACTTCTGCAGAAGCTGTAGGGACGAGGAGGAGGAGGAAACCATCCTTCACCTCCTATGCACATGTCCGGCCCTGTCACATAAAAGAATGCTCCATCTAGGGTCCCCCTTCCTTGACGACCTCTGCGATCTGGCGTCCTTGGACGTCATGAGCATCCATCGCTTTATCAAAAGCTCCGGTTTTAGGCCACTCAGGGCCTAATGGTTTGATCCATGGTATCACAAAGAACCTTCACTGGTCTAAGTGTGTCTGCACTCTCGTGTGGACAGCCAACCTAACCTAACCTAACCTAACTTCGCTCTTCGAAAACAGGTCGGACTTCGGATTTCGGAAACAGTAAGTACTTCGGCAATGAAGACTTTGATTATTAGAAACATATTTTGTTTACAGACGAGAACAAATTTAATATAAAATGGATCCGTTGGACGAGTCAATGTGTGGAGAAAACCCGGTGAAGAGCTAAAATTGAAAAATATGAGACCAATAGTGAAGTATAGCGGAGGACATGTCTTGGTCTGGGGGTTCATGTCAGCTTCAGGAATACCCAAAGATGTATAAACGCCAACAAATCTCTCTAGTCAGCTCGATCATTAGCCAACTGCCTTCAGTTGCGCGTGCCAAGTTGGTTGAGGTCCCTTTCCAATTGGTCGCACCACCTAAGGTAAGGCCTTCCTCTACTGCGTCCTCCCTCGGGAATGGGCTTAAAGACTTTTCGGAACGGCCATCTCAGCCGCTGTATACGTAGTTTTCTGGCTAGGTCGATATCTCTGTACAGCCCATAAGTTCTGGATTGCGTCTTCTCCTCCGCGCTTTTTCTATGCAGACGGGTCAATGTCAAAACTAGACATAGCTCTGTATAGCTTTTCTCGATTCTGCGGCCTCAAGCAATAACCACTGAAGTAGATTTTCACAGTTTCTCACAAAACGAGTTTGAAATTTTCCTTTTTCACAAAAACGTATGGTACAATATTTTTCTATTTCGGTCTTATTTTTTTGTCTACAACACGGTATCCACTGCAGATAGAAAAGTAAAAAAAAAATTATGCTATAAACTCGGAATATCGGAGCATCTTTTGGAATCCTTAAGATAATTCTGTCATACCACGACTTAAGCGGTTCTCGCATGAGACGACAGTGCCATAGGCGGCCTTGAAATCGATAAAGAGGTGGTGGGTATTGAATTTGGTGTTTCTGGGTTTTTTTTTCCACGATCAATGTTTGGTCAATGGTAGACTTTCCTGGTCTAAAACCCCAATGATATGGACAGATTAGGTTGTTAAAAAATGGTTTTAGACGTTCACACAACACTGCTGATAAGATCTAGTAAACGATGTTTAGGAGATTGATGCTGAAGATTTAGAGGCATCAGGCACTATGGAAGGAATAGTCAAAATAGTCAAACACTCATAAGTTAGTTAGATCAATGGGAAATCGCGCTAAAGTATTATCACCAAATGGGGACCGCTTGAAAGCAAATAGGGTTACCAACGAAGTACAAAAGAGTTCGAAAAGTTTAGGATTATGATTTTCGCTGTGGCTTACTGTACTTTATGGGGTATATCTCCGTTATTACTTTGGCACAAACTAAGAGTCAAACTTAATAGCTCTACTCCATGAGATAGAAGGGTATAAATATGTAACCGACATTTTTTATATTTTACTACCAGTAGCGACAACTATTCGTTAAACCGCCTGCCACTTTTTATAGTTTTTGAGTCCCAACACTGGTTGAAACCCGTGTCTATAGTTACAGCCTAAAAATCAATTATTTATTATTGTGGAATAGAAATGGCTTCTTCTGCCAGAGTTTACGTATCATTGATTGTAAGTATGTATTCTGCCAGAAACCAACACTAAATATTGAGGGCCCAAAAACCGGATAAGTTGGAGAAGGACACACGTGTCTCAATTAACTAGTGATTTGATACGAAACTTTTTATATACATACCTACATTATGTAGGTACATATGTTAATAAAATGCTAACACTGATCTGGTTTTATGAATCTCGTCCATTATTTTCCAAAATCGATTCCCCCGGCAGTCTATAAATAATGAAACATAACGCTCCTAAGTACCCACAAAACGCTTCTCATAATATAATAAGCACGCTTATACTTACCAACGCAGCTGCAGCACTCCTCATAGTACTTTTTTCCCAAACAACTAAGACATTCCTTATAGCACGAGCAATTCTTTGGTTCGCACTTGCAGCTTTGCGTTAGCATGCACTTAGATACAATCGATGCACATACGACTTCATTGCAAGTTTCCACTTCGCTAATGATTAGTATACCGCCGTATATAACTAGCATGCAGAGAGACAGCACTTTGCGAAGTACCATATTCGTAATGATCGATACAAGATCACAGACCACAAATAAAACTTTATTTATAAACAGAAATAAAGATCATTCGCACTTTTCGTCGCCCAATACACAATTGGATGAATCAATGCGACTCTATTTTTCTTCACTCAAACTATACACTGGGCAGTTGTAATTGAAACTATAAACTCTTAGGAAGGAAATAATTTTCCCAACGACACGATCGAGGACAAACAAAAAAATTTATCAAAACAAGATGTAGGTATTTAGGTATTCGAATCACTCTCATAACACGATCTTACAGCTTTTTACATCGCACAGCAACAACCAAGTGAAGCTCAATACAATGCCAAATGCTTTGTCAACAAGATCAAAATCGATCAACGTGATCACATCTCCTTCGATCTTCGATTTTAAAGATACATGCATGGATAGCAGCCTCACTCTACAAAAATGTGGTGAACAACAGAAACCCATCTGTGATCTCTTTCTATTCAATATTATTCTCGAACGCTCTCCTTCCACCTACACTATTGTTGTATGGGGATGCTGAAGTTGTTTAGCAGCTTAGTAGAAAAAAGAAGTATACCTGACTCCCTATATTGTGTGAGCGCAAGAAGAAAAGCACCATGCACCTTATAGCGAGCAGAGATAAAGTATAATACATGCGTATACATTTATACATAATATGTAATTATAATTTATCTCTGATGAGTGTGACCAGACACCCTCAAGAAAAATAGTCCAATAATGCAATGTTGATGACTCTGCCTTGGTCTGACCGAGAATACAACTCGACCGAAGCAGTGTACCTTATTGTACCTATTTTTAGTCTCAAAATTAAGTAAGAGTGAAAAAGTTTTTTTTTGTATTCTTCGGAAAAAAAGAGAACATTTCGATGCTCCGATTTACATATATATTTGTTTCTTAATATTTACTGTGATATTTACTAAATTGAAGGCAATAGTCATAGAATTTATACATACACTGAAGGAATTCAGAGCTACTCGTGAACTCTACGAGTAGAGAAGAAGGGAACAGCATCGACTTTTCAGAAAAAGAAAAGACAGAACGTTACAAGAGTCGCGTTTTGTTTTCCCGTGAACTGATATAGTTCAGCTCAAAATAAAAAAACCCTCCTGGTTCACCTAGAAATTTCATTTTCACAAGTTGGTAGCAGCAGCTACACACTGACGTTTAATATGCATTAAAAATGGCGGAAAAATAGCAATCGAAGTGAGAAAAGTGCTTAATATTTTTATATTTGCTTAATAATTAAGTGTTTTTGGATACTTATGTCAGAAAGTGAGGATACAACAAATAACTATGATTTACTTCAAGTGCTGGTTCAATAATTGTTTTTGTATCCAGTGTAAAAATATGAACTGAACCAGTTCACGGGGAAAACAAAACGCGGCTAAGAGCTCGATCGATGAGATACGGGGGCTAAAATGCAAGAATGGCGTTCGAAAAAGTTATCAAAAGGTAAAAAGAACATGCCAAGGCTTTTTAACCAGAACAGAAACCTGAAGGGACGAAGATGGGCACCTAGTGGTAGAATCGCAGTCGGTGTTAAGGATATGGAATATCACATTCACAGTTATACCTGTGGTATAGTATATATATTAGAGCCTAACTCTAATGCTCGCATTCATTCCACTTTCTACAATATATGCAAGATATATGTTACGCTAAGTTTTTTAACAACTAGTTGAGTATGGTCACACTGTCTCTGATAGCAGGTTAGCGGAATTATATTTATATACGAATATGAATAATTTTCTTATTTGAATGATGAAGCTGATTATCTCTTTTTCACCAGTAGGAGAAAACCTGCCAATGCACCTGTCGCTTAATTCTTTTATATTAGAGTTGCCAATGGCAACATTTGCTTTAAGTACTTACTGTAGTATATTTAAAATGTACTTATCTGAGTTTTTGATTTAGTTTTAGGATTAACAATTAGATTTGGTCAATCTTTGGTGGAAGAAAAAAACCTTCATTTATTTTCTTCTAAAATGAATGAGCAACAATTGACATGACGATGTATGCTTACTCTCCCACAGAATTATGGACCTCCACCAAATGACAGCAGATGTGGAGAGGGAGGCAGGTGTCGTCGGGCTGAAAATTAATACGACAAAAACTAAAATCATCAGCCTTGGAACTAACTCATCGGCTCAAATATGCATTGCTGGACAACCGGTAGAGAGAGTAGAGGATTTCCAGTATCTTGGGAGTATTGTCTCGACCGATGGTGGAACCGAATTGGATATAGCCAACAGGATCGCCAAAGCAAAGTCCGCGTTCGGGATGTTGTCCAAAATATGGCGAAGCAATGCAATCAGTTTGAGCACCAAAATAAGACTGTTCCGCTCCAACGTTGAATCCGTGCTGCTATATGGTTGCAGCACGTGGAGAGTGACCACTACTATCACCAGAAAGCTGAAACGTTCGTTAATAGGTGTCTGCGCAATATCTTAAGGATTTTCTGACCCAATCGTATCTCTAACGAACACCTTTACGAGAGAACGGGTCAGGAACCAATAGGCACAACTATCCAACGGCGGAAGTGGCAGTGGATTGGTCACACGTTCCGAAAGGGTGACAGCTCCATAGCGAACCATGCTATGCAATGGAACCCTCTAACTCAGGATGGCAGAAGACCTGGCGGTCCGCGGAAAACATGGCGCAGAACAGTCGAGAAGGAGGCACGGCAGTTAGGGAAAAGTTGGGGAGAACTCAGACACATTGCCAGAAACCGTACACGATGGCGCGTAGGCGTAGTAGAGGCCCTAGGACCCACAAGGGGATACAGGACATAAGTAAGTAACAATTGACATTATTTGGTTGAAATAAATCCCTGGAGCCACTTAACTACATATGACTTTTTCGATTCTGCCTAAGGTCGATCCAGGTTGTTTGATAACTCTTAAATCTGTCAAACTTGCGCTTTCCATTCGAATAACGCATTAGAGCTGTCACTCGGACATTTTGCCTATATGAATTTATTTTCCACTCTCAAGTTTATTTTCATATTTTATTTCAAGACTAGCAGATACCCCCAACTTTGTCTGCGTGGTCCACAATAACTTTATGTGAGGCGGTTAAAGTTTGTTGGCGTAAGTCATATTTAGCTTAAGAACCTAAGATTTGCACCGCTGTAACTTTCAACAATACATATCAGCTTTTCCTTTATCTATCAATTTTGTGCTACCGTCTGTTGTTGAAGTAGTAACATTTTAGTTTACTTCAGATTTTCACGCAACAGTTTAGCATGTGTAGTATTCATTTATGGACTTACACCAATATTTTTGAGAAATGACTTACACTAGCAGGACTTTAACCGCCGCATATGTATGTATTTAGCTAACAGAATGACTACGTCAAAATGCACATGTGCATACCATAGCTACAAATTTGCGCTTATAAGTAAGCAAGAAAATAAACCACTTACATACTTAGAAGGCGCTACAGTTTGATGTGAGTCTAGGCCTCAACCAACAGGAAATTAATGTGTTTATTTTTTTGTATACTGCACCCAAAAGCATGCACAAAAAAAAATCAGTAGTTCTCAAACTTTTCGAATGTATAGTTTTATAATGCCTGGTTTTGTCTGTTTTTTTTTATCTCTGTGTTTATTTAATTTAATATTGTAGCATTGACTGCAGGATGGTTTGTGTACCAAAAACTGAAACACTGTATCTCAAACTGTAGCAACTATTGCAAAACATTCTAGCAGTAAATATTCCAACCTGATGTGCTTACGTTCCACAATTGTTCCACACAATATCCCAATATTCCATGATCCTCAATTCACCCGGAGAAACATCAAGTATGTTCTAGAACCCCTAGCGATTTCCTATAAATACCCATACCACAACCATCGTCGATACAGTTGTTCATAAGTGAATACAGCGATTACAAGAGATATTCGAACAGTGGTGAAAGCAAGCGACATTGTGAAAATAAGTCTGTAGCGACCGTTTGATTTGAAATAATAAAGTGATTGAATATTGTGTTAAAGTGAAGTTGGTATTTGATAATAAATAAACGATTAAAATACACAAAAGACGGTTTTATTTAAAACGAACCCCAGCAAGAATATTACAATATCTTAATCCCCTTAAGGAGTATCGTATAATTCTTATGAGAGATAAAGATAAATGCCAACGTTTTGTTAACATCTGTGATGTAGTTTCTGCGTGATACCTGCCCATTCCCAGCCCTATTTATCATTTTATTATATGTATATAGATATATAGGTATAGATATAGATAAGAATTTTGCCTATTATTTCCGAGATATGCAAAGTAGATGATAATCAAAATATGTCGTTTTGATAGCTCCACTTTCCTTTCCAAAAAAAACTTGGGTTGATTTCAGAGCTATTTCAGGTTTCTATAATAATATTAACCCGTGCGACCCGAGCTTTCAAAAAAGCAGACCTGTAGTGTCTAAGAAGTATGAGAACCCGCACAGGTCAATGCAAACAGTCAGTTACCCCAAGGGATACCTTTAACACTAGCCCAACCTGTGTTTACAATCTCTAAGAGATATATCAGACAATTCTCATTAACGTAACAAAGTGAAGCGCAGTTAAAAATAGTTTGTGTTAATTGTTTGTAAGCATTTGATTTATTTCTATAACAAGTTCTCTCGTCCTTAATGTAGACTACAGGGGGAAAGCTCTGTATTTCGATTCTAAAATCAAGCATTCGAATGACACTTGATAGCTTGAAAGCCGGATTAAAATATTGTTAAATCGAATACTTTTTAGTAACGGAATTCACTTTATTTACCCTTTCGAAAAACGACAGTCCTATATAGAGTCGCAATGCAGAGCTTTCCCCCGGTAAAGACCAGGAAAATAGGAAACACTTTCATTTTATATAAAGGTATGTACATTTTTCGAAGTTCATACTAGATCAAGTAGAGCCAGCGCCACTCAGGTTCTTAAGTGAATCTTCAAAATCAACAGGCTCGATCATGCGTTTTGCTTTCTCATGTAACGGAGGTCCTATCAGATTAACAACTTCGTCATAGTTAAGGGTTTCCTTTTCGAGTAACGCCTCGGCAAGCTGAAACCAAATTATGTATGAGACTTGGCTTCAAAGTATTTTATTGGTCTAACCTTAATCAGTTTGTCCTTGTTCGTTTTGAGAACATTTTCAGTTTTTTCGTAAGCAGATGTTACAAGGTTTCTTGCTTCTCTATCTATTAAACCTTCTAGCGCTTTGGAAAAGGGTTTGTCTCCTGTTGGTCCGCCTTCAATTTCTTCGGAATCAGTAATGTACATTGGGCCTATAGTTTCATTCATCCCAAATTTCTTTATCTAAAGGAAATATGCAGTTAGACTCAATTTGCAGAGTTACAGACTTATTTACCTGAGCGTATGCAATCTTGGTGACCTTTTCAAGATCATTCTGAGCGCCCGTTGTTATACGGCTAAACATCAGGGCTTCTGCTGCTCTTCCGCCCAGAGCCATACACATTTTATCGAATAATTCCTCTTTTGTGAACAGTTTCTGTTCACTTGGGGTATACTGTGCAAAACCAAGTGCCAAACTTGTTCGTGGTACAATTGTTACTTTCAGTAAAACATCCGAGTTTGGCAGGAGCCAGCCGACAAGAGCATGTCCTGATTCATGGTAAGCAATGACCTTACGCTCGACCGGTGATAGTGCATGTGATCGTTTTTCCGTTCCACCTTAAAATTTCAAATTTAATAAATCCATACCAGCAAACTATTGAAATCACTTACCAACAAGCCTTTCCACTGCATACTCCAGGTTCTTGGTCAAGACAATCTTCTGTGAGTTTCTCGCCGCATGGAGGGCTGCTTCGTTGCAAACATTTGCAATATCTGCTCCTGAAAATCCAGGAGTTAATCTTGCAAGTCGTTGGGAGTATGTACTTGGATCATGCTCCAATTGTATAGATGAAAGGTGTTTCTCAAAAATTTCTCGTCGTTCTATTAGTGTTGGAAGATCAATTAGTATATGACGATCAAATCGTCCTGGACGAAGTAGAGCTTTATCTAGAATATCCCCCCGATTGGTGCTGGCAAGCATGAGAACACCTTCTCTTGAAGCCATACCATCCATTTCAACTAAAAGCTGATTTAACGTTTGCTCTGATTCTCCGGAACTACCTTGACCGCCTGGTCCTGCACCGGATCTAGCTCTTCCGATCGCGTCTATTTCATCGATGTATATAATGCAGGGAGCACGTTTGTTGCCTTCTTGAAAGAGATCCCTAACTCTTGCTGCTCCAAGGCCTCCAATCATTTCAATAAATTCTGAGCCATTCATACTCAAAAATGGCACTTGTGCTTCTGTAGCAACTGCCTTAGCTAATAGTGTTTTTCCACATCCAGGTGGTCCTAGCAGCAAGGCACCCTTGGGTACTTTGGCACCCAGCTTTTGATACTTTTCAGGAGACTTCAGGTAGTCAACGAATTCCACAACTTCTTGTTTGGCTTCTTTTAACCCAGCCACGTCTTTGAAGAGAACGCCACGTCCACCGTCAAATGGATCCACGAGAGTGAATTTGGCACGACCCATTTGAGTCTAAATATTTGTATGTGTATATGTTAAGTAAAACGGTTTTAATGAAAGGGGGAGGAAGTAACCAAGGCCGGTATTCACCGACCAATCTTAAATTAAGAGCTTCATAAACCTATTCACCAACCAATAATAGTGCAGATTTATTAGCGCTCATAAGACTTATAAGTGGTCCCACCCACTCTTAAGTTAAGAGGGTTCATAACTTAGGAATTTCGAAAATTTTCGAAATCAGCTGTAAACTGTCACTCAGACCAAACAAAGGATAAGCTGCATTGGCGAAATGCAAAAGAAAAAATGCCGATGAATTTAATGCCTCCAGCATTTCCGTCAAAAGAACTGCCAACCAAATAAAATATAAAATGTGCCGTGATTAATTCTGACCAAAATCAGGAAAATACAATCACCCCTATCGTGGAATCCGCCGGGGGGAATTATTCACCGAAAAAAATATTTCGGCATCGTCAAATCCGCAAAGTGAACAGTTCCCCGTGTGGGTAATGTGAATCAGTTCCACTGTATCGTGGAAAACTTTCGAATCGGATTTTTCCCGAACAAAATGACGTTTCTCATCCGCATCAAAATCATTGCGGATTTCTGGCTTGGCTGCTGCACGTCGTCTTCTTTGTACAAACAATTTCTGTTTACATATTATAAATTAGAGGAAAAAAACTAAAACTGCTTTATTAAGCCGACAATTTTTGATAAACCTATGCAATATTGAACTTTATTAAAATCAGAAATAAATAAAAAATTGTTTCTAGAAACACACATTTCATTTGGAAGTTCCATAAAATCATCCACTGTTGCTATTAACCTCATCGTACTCTTCTCTGGGAAGACTGCTCATCTTCTTCCTCTTCTGCTCCCAAAAACAGCTATCCTGTCCAATTGTGTGCTTTATTTTTATTTTAGTCACTTTTTAAAGAAATTTTCCTTTTACGAGTCGAATGTAGCTACACAAATTTTTATTGACAAATAAAAGACAGCTGTTTGGCAGTGAAACTACCTTTCCCAAATGCCTGTCGATAAGGAGACGTTCTCGGCGGATTCCACGATAGCAGTAGAAAGTGAAAGGGAATCGAATAGGTGAAGTGAAACTCAATTCCGACGGATTCCACGATAGGGGTGAATGTTTTTTTTTTCATTGGCATTTCTCTCAGTTCGAAAGAGAGTTCGGAAACTCATTTCACAACGGTTTTGGAAATCCGAAAATTAATTTTTCGCATATTCGAATTAGCACGGACACAAACCTATTAGTGCTTGGTGAATACGCAGCAAAAATTTAAAACTAAGAGCTTCATAAAATTAAAATGGATTTAAGAGCGCTTGATAATTACCGGCCCAAGTCTCTCAAATGGTTTTCCGCAATTATTGCAGTGTGACTAGTAAGTTTTTATCTTTCTTCGCTATTGAGTTGTTGGGGGTTAATCGGCCGAAGTCTAAGTGGCTGTAAACTAACAACAAACGATGCCTTCGACCGTTTTCTGTTTTGTTTATCCGTGTTTTCTCGCGGAATAGTCGTAGGTTCAATGGATTCAAAATGAGGATAGGTAATAGGACGAAGAGAATAGATAGCGAGGTATTCTGTCCGAGCTGAAACTCATAAGACATATCATGTCAGCCATTTGAATAAAGACCAAGGGAAAAAGAATTTTTTTTTTTTATATAATTTGCGCGCACTCAAAAGGGTTATGAATACCTTTAACATGTTTACACACAGTGCGGGCGTTGGAAAGGATAGAGAGAGAAAGAAAGATTTTGGTGTAGTAGTTCTTGAAGCTCAGTTGTTTTATGCTTCAGAGATTCTCCGGGGGTGGCGTCCAGATAACTGGGGAGATTTTTGTTATATATTTTGTCTTTGCTTCTGATTCACAGTACTTTTTTCCCGATAACCGATGCCAAGGGCAAATCACTAGCAACAGAGCGAACAATTTTTCCAGCCATATGACCAAGCTACTGCCAGTTTTATGCCTTCACAGTAGTGTTCACACAAGCTTTCGCAAATGATCGGACTGACTTTATATATTTCATGAGAAATAAATAAATGCTTGCTGACATCAGGATTTGAACCATTTGAACCACCACTACACCATTGCCACCCCCTAAATTCGCATTATTCCATAAATAAAATAATCTTTCAAATATACTATGGCACTACCAATTCGCATTAGAGACAGATAGAATAAGGAACTGACATAGTACCAACCTAGTGGAAAACGTTACCATCTTTGAGGATTCCCAGGCATCTACCACCACGTTTTGATGCATAATACGCTCATTTCATCGAAAGTCTGAGCCTTCCATACCAAGCTTGACAAAATACAGTCACTTCTGGTCATGACATTAGAAAGTAAGCGCAATAAAAAGTACTATCGTCCGCGAAAGAATGGATATGGTCGGGGGTGAGAGGAAGGAGGTTACTGACATGAGCGGGAAAAGGACTTCGTGAAACCTGAGGAACATCAGCATTCACTAAGAACAGTGTAGTAGTACACTCACATACTGCAACTTGCATTGATCGATTATTATTTAATATCGCTTGTCTTGGTAACCAGTCCAAATAACATGGGCTTGGTGTTATTTGACAGGGGTTCGTCCTGCCAGTTGGTGTCGCAAAGCGAAGGAGACTGGCGAGGTTGACCTCGATCAGCTCGTTTTATTTCGACCGAAGGTTGGTCATTCACAGTAACCACAGAAACTATGTACATACATTTGAACTTCTCTAGCTCGAATTATTATGCAAGCTAAATTTGTATCAAGCTTTTTTGTTGCTTTATGCCAGCATCTCCCCGAGTTATTGTACAGACGAGTAGAATAGCAGTAGAGGTTTACCGAATTTCCGTAGGATGCGGGATGAATTCGGGAAGGGGAAGGTTAATCTACAAAAATGTTGGTAGATCATGGCAGGTACTCGTAAATAATCGACTGATTACTCACTATTGACAACAAAGCAAAATTGCCATAATCACCCTAAGTACGACCCAATCTTCAGAAAGTTAAGGACGGAAGCAGACAAATTGACTCATTACTTGGGCATGATCTCGGAACTGTAATACAGAAGTGTCAATTTGCCCACACACTACACAATTTGAAAGGTCCTTGCACTTAATTGTTAGTGTAGAATGTAAATGTTAAAAAAATAAAACAATATTATTACCAATCAAGTAAAAAATTCATTTCGTTCTTAAAACCATACACACCTACTGTGTTAGCGTGAAGGAGGTTTTACCATATTGTAAATACAAAAATGTAATATTGAATCCATTCCCGATCACAGCGCACCTGGTGTGCTGAACCGTAGTAGAGATTCTAAGTGTCAGTAGAGAGACAAATGTATTACTGAATTCATCTACACACATTAAGTGTGCTTTCGGCTGCACGCGAGCCTTTCCGAGTATGCCTGGCTCTTCGTGAAAGACGACTTCACTTCTCGTTAGGCAAATACGCGCCTGTTTTCCAATCGGGGAAATGGCTATGAACTATATTGGGAAGAACAGGTAGAAAGGTCGAAATATTTGCATCTGTTGTAAGTCAGGGTGCGCTTAAGGCCTTGCTTAACCTTTTAACCACTTTAACCACAAAATAGTTTGTGTATGTAAAAACTCTTTGAACTCGGTCGCAATGCTGAATCCTGTCTGTTCTCTGGGTCCAACGTCAAACTCGGATCTTGAGGAACGACATCTTCGATGAGATTGTTAGACAAGGCTCATAGAAGATTTTATCAGTACACGAACCTGCGCCCCCACCCCTCCCCACCCTTCTTCAGTTAGGCCTTTCATTGACGATTTGGTTTGCCATGAATAAAATTGTGTGTGTCATGACTTTCCAGGACGTAGGTTGACTAAACGAATGCTCCCGGACGTCTGTAAGAAATCAGCGGCATTCTAGCTGTCTCTCAGCAGAAATTACTGCAGGCAACTTATTGGTGTCTTGTCATGCCACTTCGCTTTCGTCAAACGTCTTAATGTGCTAAGCTTAACTGACACTACAATTTGCGACGTTTGTAGAGTGCGACGACACTGTGGAACATTTTCTCTGAGTGTGTTGCCTTTGCTCGTATCAGGTGGCAGATTTTCGATGCCAATGTGGTGAGTGCTGGTATTGTAAGCTCCTCATCACTAATGTACTTGGTTGGTTTTTTTTAGAAAGACAAGGAAATTTCAATAAAATGGGTAAACTATGGTTCTACTGTTTGGTAGTACAATGGACCAGTTACATCCGAGTGCTTCAGTCGAGCGCTTCCTATCGCGACAAAATAAAGTGTGCTGACACGAATAGGGGCTTGGAAAATAAGATGCTGTTCTAAGAAGATAGCTTCAAATACGCACGAATCAACTGCGAATTCAAAGAGAGCTCAGTTGACTCCCATCAGTTTATACTTACGAAAGAATCCATGCTTATTGGACTTTTCATTCCTTTCATGCGCGATGCTAAAGTCATGAACAGCCCAATGAATAGTAAAAGCACCAAGACCCTCTCAGCCAAATCGTTCTGCCTATCGTATGTGACCGAAACACCTGCAAATATAGGAACCTAGTAAGAAGCATCACCGTTAGTTCGACAATTTACCCTCTCGTATTCCCATTCTTTTCTCGACATCCCTCAACTTCTGTTCAAATTTCGATGCATCTGCTATTGCCATGTGAAAAATAGGTGTAGCCACTTGTCGTCCTTTGACTATCGCTCCATCGTGAAGAATAATAGTGACCATCTCCATGTCTGGACGAATGATTAGTTCTTTCACCTCTCCAGCGGCCAGCATGTGGTGTACGAATTCATTCCACGAAACATACCTAGTAGTGGTCTAGACAATGAAACATATTTACACAACCGAATCTGCACTGTAACCATGCCGTTGACGTACCTCTGGCCTCTCGGGTCTCTTGAAGAACAGCGACATGAACGTAATAAACATGTAGACGCTGAAGATCCAGAGGAACACCTTCGTCACAACAGCCTTCATTTTCTCATCGTTGTCGTCCTTCTTGCTGCCGTTACTGCCGTTGCTCCCACTACCCGCGGAGCTGCTTGGAGGTTTATTATCGGGACCATCGGTTCCCTTCGAGTCGCGTGAAACATCGCCCTTACGCGATGAAAAGACCGAAGTATGCAAACTCCGCACTTCGGCCGGTGTGAGACCAAAGGAACTGCATAGGATCCTAACAACGGAGCTGTATTCCGCCTTGAAGAGCTTCAACTGCAAGGTAAATATGATGTAATGCGTAGTGTTGTGGTTCTCCATACACAGAGCAAGTATGTACTCACTTGTTTTCTTGCGCACGCTATGCCGGGCTGCTTTGGTAGGACTGACAGCGTTGAAATAGATTTTTGTAGCCTTTTCGACATATGTTGATGAATTTTGGAGAATTCCCTTAGCGACCTCAACATTTTACCACTTGATTAGAAATTTGTATAAAATAAGATAAAAACAACTTTTATTTCATGATTTTTGGGCAACGTTACGAGTCCTAAATGTCACATTAAAACATCTGATTTTGACATCTCTGGAAAATAGTTCTGTTCAGTGGATAGGAAAATATGTCACTAAAAAATACCGTTCGATGAAATCCTCGGGGCAGGAGCTGGGAGTACGGCGACGGCCTATTAACTTTCCGTGAAAGCTCGATACAGTGAGCATCAGTATATTAAACAATCCTGCATAGAGAACACACATAGGCCGGTAATTATCAAGAGCTCTTAAATCGATTTTAAGTTTATGTAGCTCTTAGTTTTACATTTTGCTACGTATTCACCAAGCACAAATAGGATTTTGTCTATGCTAATTCGAATATGAGAAAAATTTATTTTCGGATTTCCAAATGCGCTCTAAAATGAGTTTCCGAACTTTCTTTTGAACTGGGAGAAATGTCAAAAAAAAAAAGAACATCGTATTTTTCTGATTTTAGTCAGAATTAATCAAGGCATTTTATTTCACGTAAGTAGGAAACAGAAATTAATACTAAAGTAATAGTTCACCACAATAATATTTTATACAGGCTATTTTAAACAGTGAACAACGAAATGTTCGCTCCAGTGAACTCATGTTTTTTTTTCTCAGAATCTTTCAGCATGCAAAAAAAAAAAAGGATGTAGATGCATGCATACATATACGGATACAATCGAAATCATCCGTTTGTTCTACTCATTGAACAACAATCAATACAGATCGGATTTGTTCACTTTCTTCTAGAGATACTGTTTGCAAATAGTTATTATTTTTTAAATAATACTGGCTTGTTTTTAGTTGTCGGACAGAAAAATTATAATTCTATTTTATTTTCGTTCGATTGCTTATATAAAAAAAAAACATTCACATTTTGAAGAAACTTGCTTCAAGGAGTCCACGCTCATAACAATGAACAATCTCGTTGCAGTGACCAGGCCCGGTTTTCATTGATTCTTTATATCGAGCTTGAATTTCAAAGCTGGCAAGCAGCATTTGACAAATAAATGCCTGTGTGATATCGATAATAATATGGTCTTTTCTAAATTTTTGAAAATGTGTATAGAGGTGTAACTATAAGCCTAGTACACATGGGCATACATTTATCAGCTTTCCAATGTCTTAAATAAATAAATAAATCAAAATCATAAGAATAAGTTCTTCAGTATCCAAAAACATGGACAAGGAGAAAAAGTAATTTTAAAAGCTTTGAAATTTTTTTTCAAAATTATTTTTTTTCTTTTCTTTTTTTCTTACGTTTTTATAGTTTTATATAATGTGTAAAATATTTTTTCGGAGTATGATAAAATATTATAAGAAAACTTTTTTCGGAAGCAAAAAATATTCAGTATTGCGATTTAGCTCTTCGCTTGGACATTTATATTCAAGATCTTTGGAAACCAAATGATTGGATTTTAATGGACAAAAAAATAAGTTTACGTGGGTTGCCTTTCTTCATAATGCCACATTTGTTTCGTTTCATTCCAAAATAAAATGCTGAAATATAATATTTTTTTTTCATAAAACAAAAAAAAAGGAACTCATTCAATCACACTCTCTCCGTAAAAGTTGACCCGAGTTTTGGTGAACGTGAATACGTCTATAATTTAATTTGTACTGGGACCATAATAGAAGATTCGATGATAACGAAATCGTGCAATAGAGTTTCGTGTTACAACTCAAAACTATTGCTTATATCGACTATTCAAATATACCACGTGATAGATACAGAATCTATCTATTTCACCTAGTAGGTGTTTTGACATCGCGCTTGGGATCCAGTGGGTCGCGTTGTCGTTTCGCTATCTTTTCGAAATATTACTTTTGACTCAGTGGAGCTACAAACCCGATCTCGCTACACCTGTCATAATCTCCGCTCACTTTAATGTAAATGTCTTGCAACACCACTCGTTACTGAACTTCATGTTCAGGGAGTTTAATCTATCCTATATCGAAATCCAACAGACGAATCTAAGCAATACTTGTATTGATATAAAGTTTGCCAGAAAACTTGATGTAACATGTATGTTATTTGTATCCTGCTTGTCAGATCAGAGACCTATCATCAATAATCTAAAATGGAATAATAATTAATTTCATTAATTTCCTTTTTTTTTTATTGTTTATTTCCAGTTATCAATGACAATAAAACCATCTCCTTGCGAACATTGATAACGTATTCACGTCTGGAGTTTGGGATTAGTCGCATGCGGCAAATTGAGATAGTCATGTGACACTAGCTGAAAATTTACCAAATAGCGAAGGAATGTACACCGTGTTAGTATGTACGCCCTGACAAATGGGGGAAGGACCTAAGTGACGCTGCAGTTGAAATTGTAAAAGATCGGTTATGAAAAAGTAAATAGTATGAATTCGTCAAAATTATCGAATTTTATATAGTTTTAAACTATTGGACATCGGACTGCTAATTGATTTTTTAGTTATGTCGTTTTCCATTGGGCCAAAAGGAGTACTCTTTTTGTGTTCTGCACAGAAAGAGCACTCTCAATCATGTTCCATTGGCTGTTTGGAGTGCTGTTCCGGGAGCGTTTTTCTGTTCCGGATTTCATTCGGGAGTGCTTTCAAAATGCACTCACACATATAAACCCTTACATCGGACTATTTGTCAAAGTCATATGGTACAAGACGCATTCCTTTGTTTATTTTATTTTCTCAGTTGGGGCAAGTTAATAGAAACAAATTTTACATGGATATAATTAACAAATTGATAATATGTTAATAAAAACATGATGGGATTGCTAATATCCTTTTCCATTGGGCAAAAAGAAGCCAATTTTTGCTCTGTTTGGCTGTAAAAAATGTAAACAAAAAATCAGACATTCACCAACACACGCAGAAGTAAGCAGTGGACGATTTCACATGTTCCATTGGAATCAAAAAGGAGTAAAATCGGGAGTGAAACTAATGGAAAACGACATTAACTTCGGAGTCGTTGCTGATTCCTATACTGCAATTGTTAGTGCTATCTCACCGGTGTGCATATGTCCTTAGTGTTGGAAAACTTTAGGCCAGTTTCATTCAAAAATTGACTTCTAAGACAACTCGCCCAGTTTTTCCATAAAAGATCGAAATTAGTTTTTCTCATAGCCTTGAACGCACCCCAATTCATCTCAGCTGTCAAAGTAAATTCGCGCCTTATTTTTTTTGGCGGATTGGAAAATAAATTTTCTTTTATTGAAGTCACTAGAATTTTCACTATAAAGTTGTTTTTCCAACAAATTGCATGATTTACGCAGCAATTGGCTTAATTGCGTCAGCGTCAGTTTAATTACTCTCCACATTCCACTGTGAGGCGAAGCATCCCTTTAATCTAACAACACTCTGGACAATCTTCCTGGGCTCAGCAGAGATGGACGTAGAAACAAAGTTTCAGGACTTGTGCCGTGAACTTAATATGGACAAGGAAACGGAGGAAAGTGCATGGACGAACTATAAGGATATTTCGCAAAGATTTTCGCTGGACGTAAGTTTCTCTAAGTTTCCTTGATTGGTGTTGGCATGTTATTTCTTTTTTGGTTTGGAGGTCTTATCAATGTCTTATCAAACTTACAATCGTGTGTCGTCGACTGCTTGCGAGGTGCTTTTGCAAATGACAACAAATTGCCACCAGCAATGATTGCAACATGCATGTTTTCATACTTTGTAACGACTTTGTGGTGACAATTCTGATCTAATCACAGAAAGTGTTCTTTATTCTTTTTGACAACTGCTCAAGTTTTTTGAGCTGATTCACTCTTTCTATCCCGTGTTAATAGTCTCCTTTGTTTGAATCTAAACCATCGCTCTTTCGCACCAAGCGTGACTAATTAACGTGTATACCTTGCTGCTGCATATACAGCCAGACGCGAATATAGTCACAGAATTTCTTCTATCCCTTCATTGCTGACTGTTTGGTTGAGTGACCAGTCCTTTGGTACTTTTGTCGCCGTATTCTGATGTCAACAGGTTTTTACCCGTTCTCATATATGGACATACATACATAGGAAGCATAGATCGTTCCGTTCGGAGAAGTACCTGCGCAACATTGAGTTCGCTGTGAACTTTGGTGTTGCGCACTCGATCCCTACGATTTATTCTTTCGGTTACTACCCAAATTTCATGACCATAGATGAGAGTTGGGACACATCGAGTTCGCTTGACTCGGATAACTCGACATTGCTCTTTCCATCACTCGCGAACAAGATCTCGAGGTACTTAAACTTATCCACCTGCTTCAGTGGGACTCCACTAACATACAGAGTGCACTGAACGCGCGTTCTGGAGACGACCATTACTTCCGATTTGTTCAAGTTTACCTTCTTCATTCCGGCATCATAAACGGCTACAAACCTGACGAGTGCGCGCTGAAGTTCGGTTTAAGAGGACCCAATTATGACCAAATCATCAGCAAAGATCAGATGACTAGTGTTTAAGTCTCCCACTTTGAAACATTCTCCGCCATGGCTGCGCTGTAACATCCAGTCGGTGTATACAATGAAGGGGAGAGGTTACAAAATACACCCTTGGTGGAGTTTAACTTCATATACGACGAAGCCAACAAGCACAATGCTTTTATCTTTGCTGAGTTTATTTTCAGCCCCTCGTGTGTTATTTGTGTGTTATTTTTTTTTTTTTTAAAGAAAACTAAAATTCTAGAGCACTTACTGCTGGAACACAATGGTGTCGCTGTCGTAGTCGCGGTCGTACGTCCTGCCAAATGTTGAAATACACACAAATGAATTGAAACGAATACAATGAGTCGATAGTTGGGCAACTTTTAATATTTCTCGCACGACAAGGCTGACAATTAGCATCATAAGAACTGCATTTTATACACATACATACATACTTGGCGCAACAGCCCATGAAGGTCCTGTGCCCAGCTTCTCGCAACTACTCGTGCTGTGTGCGTTATATTTTTCGCACGAATGGAAGGGACCTACAGTTTTGTGCCATAGTCGAAGGGCAATTTTTATTTTGTTTTTGAGAATCTTTCTCATGACAACAATACTCTCGGATGTTTGTCAAACGTTCGCAAAAGGTTGGACCGTGAAAAAACGTTTGATGTTTTCTTGGACTCAAACATTGAACTTCACGCGTAGTGGTCCGACATACTAACCACTGCGCCAGGGCGTTCGCTGCATTTTAGCAGTTGCCTTAATTGCCTGAAATGTAGTTAAGTCTTACCGAAATAAACTTTCAATGTATGTATGATATGGATTTTAAACAATTTTTTCTTTCAATTTCAGGGAGATCCATGTCAGTGGCTATGCTGTGCATTGTATGCAGCTTGTCGAGAGTCCTACAGACCAACCGTTGGTGGATCCAACGAAGTTGTCAAAGGAAATTGTGTAGCACTCAATAAACTACTACGAAGCTGTAATGTCAGGTAAGACATTTCAGTTATACTCGAGTATACTTAACGACTAATAATTACTTTTCATGTATCTCTAGTATTTATGATTTTTTTACAAAAATTAAGAACTGGTGTGAAATGGCAAATCTTTCGACAAATTTTATAAAACAGGTTGAACGGCTAGAACGGGGCTTTATAATAACACTAAATTTGTTTGTCTGGTACAATAAAATCTTTGATAAAATATTTGTTGTACCACCACATGAAAAAAAGAACAAAAAGTCAAGGTAAATGAATTTGTTTTAATTTTTATTTTTTATTTTTATATTACAAAGTTTTTTATTCAAATTAATTTTAGACCAATGAAATGTTCTGCTACTAAACTATACGATCTCTGTTGGTGTTTATTTCTGTGCGCCAAAAATGAAGGCTCAAATTGTACACTTGACCTGGTGTCATCACTCCATCTATTATTGTGCTGCATAGATTTAATATATGTAAATGCGTTAGCGGAAAATCGAGTAGAATTAATAAATCCCAACTTCGAAGGAGTACCAAACCAATGGAACACGCCCGAGTTTAATGCCGCGAATGCTTACAAACACTGCATAATAGAGCCACTTTGTAGATTTACTGAAGGGCTCGATGCAGAGGCAAGGTCGATGAAACTTAATTTATGGAAGAAAATTGTGACTGAATTCATTGAGACAAAAGTGAGTAAAAATTTCAAATAAGTGATTTTCTTTTTATACGTTTTGAAATGTTTCAAACAGACTTTACATGGGAGCACCGAAACTTTTACCGACATTATATCGAACAATAATTTTGAACCAAATTTAAAATCGCTCAATAGTGCCTATGAGCAGTATGTCTTAAGTGTGGGAGAATTTGATGAACGAATTTTGCTGTACAACACAAACTACAGGAAATTGAGCAATAGTGGTAAGTAACTACATTTAAATAAATATTAAATATTTTACTCTGCCTTTGTCTGCCTGTCACACGCTTTTAAACCTCTTGATCTAAATTAAGAGAACATAGGCGTGAATAACTAGCGGTTTTGGGAACATAATGAAATCATCGCTATCTAAACTAAGATGGAGAGTTAATATGTACGTCCGTTTGTTCATCAATCTTTTATTCAAAACCATTTCCGGATTAATGTGGGCAACATATGCATTATAACGCTTTATCAAAAGATGGCTGAACAATGTCGATAAAGGGAAGTAATTCAGAGAAAAAAGTGTCGTCAGTAATATTTTCTACAAAATAATTCGCGACAGTATCTATCTTTATTTTACTCGCAATATTCTCTTAAAGTTGAGTCAATACCTAAAAGGTGGCAATGGCGCTATGAATAGTGTATTGGTTGTTTGACCCTGGTAACGGTCAGACTATTTTAACAAACAATAACAAATCTAAAATGGGATCTATCTAGTTCGGTTATCCCTCTTTTTGTTTAATTCAAAACATAAATTTAATTAAAATCCATAAAAAGTCTACCTCCACGATCTTTAAAATTGGCAATCAGTCTTCCGTGTCTTTTCTAATCTAGGTTCTGAGATTCGAAGTCCTTTTTAAATAGCATATTGTGGCCCATTCGCAGGATGTTTCCAAGCCATAGCAGTCGTCGAGACCTCATCCTTTCAAATACACCCTTAGTTTGATAAATAGTAGAATATCAAACTTGCGGATGTATCACTTTGAATCCAAATTCATTCCAAGAAAGTTTGACAACGAGACAAAACCAACTTATTTTTGCGTGTAAAACGCATGGTTTTGATCCCTGTATAGGTAGATCTTATGCTATATTTAAAATCATTCAAGACATTAATATTCTTCAAACATTTTATGTCGTCTACATATATTAAAATTTCAGACTTTTTGATTATGGAAACAAGAGAGCCACGACGGCTTCCGTGAGGTATACCAAAATTTACCTTAAAGTCATACTCTGATTTGTTGTGAAGACTACACTGTAGCCCTTATTAGTCAACACTTAGTCATAAGCTACTTTATTTGGTGATTAGTACATCATGACTTAGCTTGTTAAATGTCTAGCTGAAATCAGCAAAACTCAGCTTTGAAATGCGACATAACAACACCTTTATCCACTTATGTTTTCAATTGTTGACATTTTGTGGAACTCAGCCATTGGTCAAGAGAGAAATCAATAGTATTGAGATGAGCATATTAAGCAACAAGCTAGTGAGAACATGCGAACTACACTCATAGAAATAGCTGTAAATCCAAACAAGTTTTGTTCAAAATTGTCTTCTTTATTAGTTTTTTTCTTTTGTTTAAAGAGGTAATACAATAATATACATAATTTTATTCTTTCTAACTAAAAAAAACAAATTGTTTTATTTGATAAGTAAAAAATAAATATTTTTCATTTCTGTAAATGATCTTATAAATGCATGTTTTTTTTATTGCTTTTGTGCTGCAAAATAGCTTCGTAAGTCTTGTTCATCGTGGATTTAATTAAATTTTCAACTGATCTCACTTAATTGTCTGCCAAGCATAGCGAATGCCGCCTTTTAATTCAATAGTGGCGTTGTATTGCTTGTCAAAGGAGAGAGACCAGCCAAAAATTCCCTATGTTGTCCATGGGGTTAAGGTCTGCACTACCACCTGTAGTCAGTCTAAAACTGGGACATTTTTCGACAATAGTCACTCTTTAGCTTTACGAGGAGAGTAGATGTCAGCTTCGTCGTACTGAAAAATTCATTCTTCACCTAAGGTGATGTCTCAAAAGTAAAAAACTTCTTCCAATAGCTCAAAGTGATTAGAAAAGTTAAACCTTGTTAAAATCTAGCAAATGTGTGTCTTATCCGCACGACTGAATACTGTCCAAATCATTACCGATCCTCTTCCAAAATTACGAAAATGTATTTTATCGCTGAAGATGTGTCTTTCTCATTTAGAAGTCGAAGACATATCTGTAGCCTCAAGTGATAGCCCCTTACGTCGACTTATGACAAAATTGACGTAAGGATGCCAAAATATACTCCAATATTCGACGTTTATGCCATAATTGTTGTACTGTGTTGGTTACAAAGATGCACATAAAGAAACAAGACCGAAATCGCAAATTCCCATACGTTTTTTGGGAAAAGGGAAAATTTTAAACTCATTTTCTTCTTTGAACAATATCTCTGGCTCAAATATAAAAACTTTCAACTACAGCTTGTGATCATTTAATTTTCTCCGCTATTTGGCGATTGGAATCATGTAGAAACACACAGGATTCCTAACACGAAATTGCTTTTGCTAAAGTTGCTTAAGAAAAAAAGCTTTCTACCTGGATTTATAGGTATTTCCATGAGTGTATAAATTTTGCTTTAATTAAATGCTATTCGAAAACATTATATGGCAGACCATTTCGTAAGGGTGGCAATGTTGCAGTGATAGTGTGTTTGCGCGTTAACCGAGGTGTGCAAGTTCAAGCCCCAACGGGGAACAACAATCATCAGCCAACCGAGTAAAATAAGGAAAACGAAAAACATCGATGTTTTTCCAACCACTGCACCAACGAGCTCCCGACGACGATCGGTTCTAACCACCGAAGCAACGAAGACAACACATCGACCAAGGATTTTCAACCTTAGCTACTTCGTCGATCATTGTTTGTTATAACTTGTGAATTATTTCACTGATTTTGGTGAATTTTTTCTTCTGTTGGTTAGATAATTTTTTATTTTTATTTTTTTTTTAAGTCCTTGATTGAATATTTTCTGGGTTACCTTAAAACAAAACCCCCTGCGAATATTAAAACTGTCTCGCAAACTGCTACAGATGTCGAAATTTGTTGTTAGATTAAAGATCATCCCTCCTCCTTTCGACTTCGTGTCTTGAAAGCCCATTTATATGTATCTACCCTTTAAATTCCCGCATTACTTTATATCAAACATACTATTATCCTTTTATTTATGTAAATATTTTTATTTCATTTTGAGCAGAGTCATCCGGCGGTAATAATGTCTGCCTTAACCAGGTAATTGATTGTAGCATTTAAATATCTTTGTTTCCATTAATTTAGTAAAAAAACAATTCTCTTAGAGTGTAAGATCATTAGCCCCAGAGACACCATTCACACGACGACATGATCTCCCTACAAAAGGCAACATATCAGAACCAGTGGCAAGTGCAACTCAGAATGTGAGAAAATTACAAGAAATAGTTGATAAAACAGAATCATACGAATACATTAAGTAAGTGATTCAATTTGCTTGCAATAAAAATATACATTTGTACTTTTAATAGACAAGCTGGAGAAATCACAATGCAAAAACTCGAAAGTAAACTTGAATCAATGGGAGCTCATTTCAAAGAAAAGTTTCCCATTAAATCAGAGGCTGACAAACGCTTTCAATTAGCACGATTTCTTTATTTTGATTTTTTAAGCAAAATAGTACGAGCTGAAGTGGAAAAAAAACCAAATGTAGACCTTAAAGTAATTTTTTTTATATGTTTTCTTTATTTTTACTGAACAGAGCTACGTACCTTTGCCGTCAAATCCCTCGATTTAACTCATTATAAAAGCAAAACACATTATAAGAGTATTTGAAGGCAAATGTACGAATGACCTTATCAGGAATTGTATTTAAAAAAATATTCTATTTTCCTGTTTTTCTCTTTTATTTCTATTTAAGGCTTTACTGGAAATTGACATGTTAAGCACGGCTCTTATAACTTGTTGTGTAGAGATTGTGCTAGATGCATACAATTCTCAATTGAAATTTCCTTGGGTTTTGAATTGTTTTGAGGTTAAAGCCTTCAATTTTATTAAGATCATTGAAAAAGTTGTGATGTGGCAGCAGAACATATTAACACGCGATTTAATCAAACATCTAAATTTTATAGAAGAGATTTGTTTAGAATTGTTAGCATGGAAAAGTGATTCACCCATTTGGACTGCATTACAACAACGAAATGCACCGCTTCCTTCATGGGCGGACATTGATCCAGATAAAAAGGCTCAAGAACGTAATTGTAAGATTATGATTTTAAGTTTTCTTATTTATTTATACATATTTATGAATACTGAATTTCAGTGATACAATCTCCAATGAACTCTGCGTATGACTGCTTTAATTTAAATTCCTCAACGTCAACATCAGAATCAGCAAGAAGAGACTTGTTTAATGCGGGAAAAGGTACATTTTTATATAATTTAGATTTGATCTTCATTTGTGCTGAAGTGTACGATCTCTTGTGTGGGTAGAACACGTATATTTGATGAGTTTGTGTGGGGTACATACTTGTGTTGATGTGTTGTATTCCACTCACATTTATCAATACTTGATCGTCGATTGTATTGGAAAAAGTATGTCAACTGAATGTCAAAAGCACTGAACCTACAGTCTTCTGTCGTATCCGAAGAGTAAAATTAAGAAGCTTTCAAGATAATTTTCTGCAGACACCTGGAGACGGATCGATGAGCGTACAGCAATCAAGGCTCGGATTGCAGCGGCCTCAGCAGTAGAGAGAACCGAGCTTGAAGCCCAATACCGTGCGAAGAAGAAAGAAGTGCAGCGTAGTGTGAGACGTGACAAACGTCAATATGTCAACTCACTGGCCTCAAGGGCTGAAGTAGCAGCGAGTAGGTGCGACAGTAGGACTGTTTACAACATCACTAAGGAGCTCATTGGTGGTCGAAACTCTAAACAACATCCAGTGAAGAGTCTAGACGGTAACATTCTGATTTCGGATGAGGATCAGCTCACTAGATGGAGAGAACATTTTGCTACAGTGCTAAATCACTTAGACCACGGCGGTGTGATCTTGAATTCGAATGAGCAGTTCGAAGCAACAAATTCCCGAATTCGCACCGTACCTCCCAGTAAAACTAAAATAATAACAGCAATCAAGTTCCTCAAGAAGAACAAAGTGGTGGGTATTGATGGCATCCTTGCCGAGCTATTTCAAGCGGCGCCAAATACTACGGCAGATTTGCTGCATCCGCTAATACGGAGAGCTTGGGATAGTGAACAATTTCCACAGGAGTGGAAAAGGGGGATGATCATTAAGCTTCCGAAGAAGGGAAACTTGATGGAGTGCGGTAACTGGAGAGGTATATGCGTTCTTCCAGCTGTAGCCAAAACAATAGCTAGAATAATTCTAGAACGAATTAAAGAACATTTAGATTCAACTCTCGATGTCGAACAGGCAGGCTTTGGCGCTGGATCCTCCTGCATTGACCACATAAACACTTTACGGATCATAATCGAACAATGCGTTGAGTATAGGTCTCCGCTACATTTAATGTTTATCGACTTCGAGAAGGCTTTCGACAGCTTGAATCGAGATGCTATCTGGTTGGCATTCCAGAAAATCTTATAGCTATTATCAAGGCTACATATGAGGGCGACAAGTGTCACGTCGTGCACAATGGTAAGGTGTCGGAGGACTTCGAAGTCCAAAGTGGAATACGTCAAGGGTGCATACTGTCCCCACTATTGTTCTTGGTGGTTATCAGCGATGTACTCCGTGCAGCATTGACGGAAGCTAATTCTGGAATTCGTTGGACTATGACATCTTACCTTAAACACCTAGATTACGCTGACAATGTTTGTCTACTTTCACATCGGATAATGGATCTTCATTTGATGGCCCAAAATCTAGAAGCTGAGGCAAACAAAGTGGGGCTAAAAATAAACACAGCCAAAACAAAAGCCCTGAGTACTTCCAATACCCGCGCTCAACTTAACATTGCCGGAAAGCAAGTCGAGAAAGTTGATAACTTTCTATATTTAGGAAGTGTCGTCTCGGCTAATCGCGGTGGCACCGAACTGGATGTATGCAGTAGAATCGGGAAGGCTAAAGCTGCGTTCGGAATGCTGTCCAAAATCTGGAGAAGCAATGTTATTAGCTTAAGAACCAAGCTACGACTGTTCCGCTCCAACGTAGAATCAGTGCTGCTTTATGGGTGCAGTACCTGGAAGGTGGACACCATTAACTCACGCAAGCTGCAAGTCTTCGTAAACAAATGCTTAAGAATCATCTTGAGGATTTTTTGGCCGTACCGCATCTCCAACGAACAACTTTATCTGAGAACGGGCCAAGAACCTATAAGCATTACTATACGAAGAAGAAAGTGGCAATGGATTGGACACACCCTACGGCGCAAAGACAACTCCATTGCGAAATACGCTATGCAGTGGAATCCGCTCACCCAGGCAGGCAGAATAGCGGGACGCCCTAGGCAAACGTGGCGCAGAACAGTTGAGCAGGAATCGAGCTCTTTAGGAATGAGTTGGAGGCAGCTCAAACGCGTTGCAGAACTCCGAACACGATGGCGTGCAGGCGTGGTTGACGCCCTATGCCCCCCGAGGGGTTAAAGGAGTTCAAGATAACTCCCCAAGTATTCGGTTGATCGTCATGTAAAGTTTTTGTTTCTCCAAACTTTTAAGTTTTACCTACAATGATCTAAAAATACTTTTGACTATTATTTGGAAGTATAAAAGGAAAACCCAGCATATAAGCATCTATACAAAAAAAACTAAACGCGAATGCTGAAAAAGGAATATACCCCAACAATATTCGTCATAAAATGATATAAAACTACGCAATCACACACAAACACTTCTGCGAAATCAAGCTACAATTCATCATAAGTCACCTACTAGAATGCAACCAAGTCAACGCAATTTTTAAGAAAATCTCTGGTAAAAAACTCATTGAACTGCCAAAATAAATTTCAGAAAGAAAATTAGAACTGTTCTTACAATTTTGTTTGTCTGTTTTTCTTAATTTTGAGAGGAAATTATTCGCACCGCAATGTTTAAGTTACCTTTGTTGTGTCAAGTATTGTCGCTGGGCGAAAATGGTAATAACGTTAGGATTTTAGATATTTTACCCCTTGGATAGGGTAAATCAACCACAGATGCAATGCAGTATTGGTTGATTTTGAAAAAGCATTTGACAGGCAGATGTCGAAGGGTTCCAGAAACCTAGGTAGAAATTATCATAGACATGTACGAGGGAGCAATGACAATAGTAATGTGCTCCGTTGGAGTAACTGAAGAGTTCCCTATAAAAGTCAGGGTGCACCGCCTTAAGCGTCTTAAGTCCTTTGCTCTTTATTGCAGTCCTTGATTTTCTGCTTGGAAGTAAAGTGATTGGCCCCAAAGTGCACCAATTATTATTTGCTTACGATGGAACCATCATAAGTGAGAATCCTATGTCCCTGTCCATTCTCTGATCCTTTCAAGACTATTACAGGCATTTATTTGAATAGAACAGTACTTCCCAAGTGCGAAAGTTAAAATATCTGGGATCTATGATCAATAGCGAAGCCACCTGTGATGATGACATCGATCATCGCGTAAGCGTAAAGTTGATAAAGTGACGGGAAACTCCGCTATCTTCGATAACCGAAAGATGCCACCTAAGCTGAAAGGAACGTTCTACACTACAGTTGTGCGTCCAGCACTCACATAAGGTTCATAATATTGGACAATGTATAAAACGTATGAGAGTAAAGATGCTTGATCGAGTAAGAAGTTCGAATAAGATCCGTGGAAGTTTCCAAAGAAACCATTTCACAAAAAATAGATTTTTACCGGTTCAGCTGGTATTGCCACGTTCAAAGAAGCGATCATTTGAACTCCGTCAAAAAGGCAACATAAATTATCGTTCCACAGATATTGCAGAAGACAGGCAGGCCTAAAAACATGTGGATCACACAAATGCAACAACACCAGCATTTGGTTTCCTTCAGTAACGAAATGATCCAAAATCGGGAAGCCTGCCGATATTTTCTGATGTCAATCAGGCGAATCCCACAGGCGGATCAGTCGAAATGCAGTGAAGTGGGAGGTTTATGATCCCTTGAGCTCTGATCATAACAAGATCATAAAGAAGGTGCCCTTAAATAGTGCCGTTAATGGTAGCAGTTAATAATCATCAAAAATTAGAGAACTTATATAATACGCTTTGTAGGTTAGCTACTGTTAAATTGAATACCGCTGATGTGTTATAATAAAACAAAATTTCATTCCATTCATTTTAAATTATGTAGATATTGCTTATTAACCGAAGGCCTACCATTTATTTTCAGCGTCTGATACAAGACCAGGTGATGTTTCAAAACCCTCATCCGTCGATTGTAGAAGAGATCCCTCACTTGATGTATTTCTAAGAAAGGTATTATGTTATCTTCTTTTTTTTAAGAAACATAAAACTTGAATCTGTTCTTGTTTATAGTTTTACAAATTAGCTTGGATGCGAATGAAAGAGCTATGTAAGGAACTTGAAATGGGCGACGAAATACATGTGAAAAAAATATGGACGCTGTTTGAGTATTCTATTACTCATAAAACGGATCTCATGCGAGACAGGCACCTTGATCAGTTACTCATGTGTGCAATTTATATATATATAAGGGTAAGATACATAAAACATGAAATAAAAATTATGTCAAATTTAAATATACCTTGCATTTAGGTGGGAGAAATACCAGACAAAACTTTTAAGGATATTATGACAATGTACAGGAAACAACCACAAGCCGCTAGCAATATTTACCGTGACGTATTAATTGACAAAGGTTTGTTTCTTTTTTTTTGTGAAGGTAATCTTATTTGTAATGTAATTATTAATTTATTTATTTCTCTTCAGATGAGTATGGCGATATTATAGGTTTCTACAATAAGATTTATGTACAAAAAATGACGCCACATGCGCTTAATTTTAACGAAAAGAAAAAATCGGTAAGTTTATTGTTCAAAAGATTTAAACAACTAACGTATGTGTTGATGGGACTAACAAAAATTCACTAAGTTCGTTAGAAAAACAAACAAAAAACTTGCCATTCATTTGTATGCATTATTTCAAACAGTAGAGTCACCTTTCAAAGCATTACTCCAAATCATGTTTTTAGAGATTTTCAATTTCGGTATTGACTGTTTTTTATTATCTCCTTATTTTGAGAACAACCACAAATCACAAGGTGCTATATCCGGGTAATAAAGTTCTGATCTCTAAGATCCGCAGAAAATTGCTAGCTTTTCTGCAATGTGAGCAGGTGCATTGTCGTGATGCAACAAGTAGTGAAGAAGTGTCACTTTCTTCTGGTTCCCAACAATTTTTTTTTAAATTTTTGGTTAACAAGTTTCAATATATTAATTGGCAGTTACTGTTTGACTAGTTTCCAATGGAATAGAAGAGACTATTTTCATCCTGGTGTTGTCTTAACAGGAGGACTTGCACCTTCCGGGCTCCATGTGAATGCATTGTTGTTTGGTTTTCGCGTTGTACTCGTTTGTACTACTTATATTGTAGATACATAATTCATCATCTGTTACGATTTTATATAAAAAAAAAGCTAGAGTTTCCATTTTCAAATTTTTCTACAAAAATATTGAGCAAACCAAACGCCAAACCAAACGTTTTGGTCGTCATTCAAAGTTCGTGGCACCCATCGAGCAGATGTCTTTGAATAGTTTAGGTCATGACACACATATTCGTGACACAGTGATGGCATTCAAGCTCAAATCACTACCTATCATTTCGTAGCTCGTTCTTGGATTTTCGTAAATCCGACCTTCACGAGGTTCGACCTTTACAGAAAGATGCCCAGTCCAGATGCAGATGCCTTGGAAACAGTCACAAGGGATGGTGTATTTACTTCATATTATGTATCTTGATATTCGTTTAAACTTTGTACCGGCTTGAGTTGACGTCGATATCCAAAGAAAGCTAATTTCTTGCTGTATTGGTGATGATCAATTGTCATCGTTATCGCGTGCGTCAAAATATCTGTGACAATAAGTTTAAGTACCTTAAGTCGACTTAAGTCAAAATTGAATTAATTACAGAAAAATGTTCCCAATTGCACACAGTTTTGTTTCACAAATTTTTAGTTGCATATCTGTAAGGACTGTGACATTAACTCGGATCACAACCCTGTAATAGCGACCCTCAAAATAAGGCTCAAGAAACTAAGGAGAAGGAACCAAGAAAGTAAGATGGATATAGATCTCAGAGAGAGAACAGAGTCACCAGACATATTAACGGTAAATTGGAACAAATTAAAACAAATATGAGCAATGATTTAGAGGTAGAAAATAAATGGACAAAAATAAAAGAAGCATTAATAGTAACAGGAAAAAGACTTCTAAAACCCAGAGCCCGGCGACCAAAAAGAAGCTGGATGACAAATGAGATATTAAACATGATGGAAGAAAGAAGAAGAGCCAAGCAGAATCATAATAGATATAAAACGATAAACACCCTGATTAAGCGAAAAATAAAAGAAACTAAGAACAGATAGTGGAGGGAAACATAACATTGCATAAAAGAAACAACAGGCAAAAGTCGCAAAAGGCAACATATGGTAGTAATATAAAAGGTGAAAATGGCAACTTCATAATAGAAACAAATGAAAAGCTCAGAAGATGGGAAAATTACATAAGAGAACTCTTTGAGGATCAACGGAATGAACGCCAACAGACAACCGAAGTCTCAGGCCCTGATATAATAGCGGAGGAAATTAGCAAAGCCATCAAGAATGCAAAGGACAGAAAAGCAACTGGCCCCGATGAACTGCCAAACGAACTTATAAAGCTGATAGATGAGGAGAATATAAGAATATAACAGTACTGGCAGAGTTTAATAAAGTTTAACAAAGTGGGGAAACTCCAAAAGATTGGTTGAAATCCTCCTTCATAACACTCCCTAAAAGGAGCAATGCCACCAAATGCGAAGATCACAGGACACAGTTTAATGAGTCATATGCTAAATCTATTTTTAAAAATAATACACAAATCTACAGAAAACTAGAAGAAGATATTAGCAATACCCAATTTGGCTTTAGAGAAGGACTCGGAACGCGCGAGGCTCTCTTCGCTTTAAATATCTTAGCGCAAAGAAGCATCGAGGTAAACCAAGATCTATATATCTGTTTTATAGATTATGAAAAAGCCTTCGATAAAGTCCGGCACGGAAAGTTACTAGAAATGCTAAGAAACAAAGGAATCGACGGCAGAGACTTGAACATCATTAAATCTCTTTACTATAATCAGAAAGCATATATTAAAGTGGATGGAGTAGAATCACAAGAAATTGAAATTCTTAGAGGAGTAAGGCAAGGGTGCATTTTATCGCCCCCCTTATTTAATATGTATTCCGAGCAAATTTTTAAAGAAGCTTTTGAGGATGAAGGAGGAGGAGTTGCGTTTAAAGGGGTGAAAATACACATCATAAGATATGCTGACGACTCAATAATCATTGCAAAAAACGAAAAGGAATTAAACTTCATGGTTAACAAATTAAATAGAGTGAGCAATGAATATAGACTCCGAATAAATATTGCAAAAACAAAGTTCATGGTGGTATCGAAGAGAAATGAGAACAATGCAGAGCTAAAAATCGGAGACACTATAGTAAATCGTGTAAACAGTATTAAATATTTGGGAACACAATTCAACTGTAAAGGAGGAGATAAAATGCAGAATTGAGCAAGGGCGAGCAGCGTTCTGCCAAATGAAAAAGGTACTATGTGGCAGCGACCTTCAGTTGTCTTTGAAAAAAGGCTAATCAAGTGCTACGTTTGGTCTACGCTTTTGTATGGAGCAGAGACTTGGACTTTAAGCAAGGCAATAATAAAAAAAACTGGCAGCATTTGAGATGTGGCTGTTCCGGAGAGTTCTCAAGATATCATGGACCGAAAGAATCTCCAACACAGAAGTTCTAAGAAGGATGAATGCGAAAAGGGAACTCCTCAACACTATAAAAAGACGAAAGCTAGAATATCTGGGACATGTGACTAGAAATGAGAAGTATCAACTGCTGCAGGTAATTCTCCAAGGAAAAGTCGAAGGAAGAAGAACAGTAGGCGGACAAAGGATATCATGGATGAAGAATTTACAAGACTGGTTCGGACTGTCATCAATCCAAATAATCAGGAACGCTAGCTCACGCGAAGAGATCAGAAGGATGATAAACAACCTCCTAAGAGGAGAGACACCATAAGAAGAAGAAGAACTGCGAAAAACGGCTATCAGAGCAGTGAGGCAATTCAAAAATTTCATACGATTTTCACATGAGCGACAACTTTAAATGCCTCCTAAAAAATCGTACAAATGGACTTAAGCTACTTCAGCTTATTACCACAGATATATAATTAGTCATAAATCTGCGCCCCATGTATCCGTAACTTCCCAGACTTACATATCCAATGTGTTTGTTTATTTTATATAACGCCCATAAGTAAGCAAGAAAATTCAAGTTTTCATTTTCCGTATCTTCGCAAACTTATCTCATGTGTAGTTTTGCAATGCCTGGCTTTGCCTGCTACTTGTGTCCACGTTTATTTATTTTAATATCTTAATACCCGTGAGGAATATCCTGATAATTCTAATAAGAGATATGCACCAAGGTATAGAACCTCAAAGTTTAATTAAAATCAGTCAAGTAGTTTTTGCGTGATGGGCGTCGGACACGACCCCCTGGTTATCATGTATTGTATAGATGTTTCCACATGCGTTAGTTGAAAGTAACCGAATAAGAACTTTCTTATTTTCTTTGAAAAAAAAACTTAATGCTTTAGTGTGTTTAGCGAATTATACTGCATAATTGTTTTCTATTTATTTTTACAACAACAGCAACATGATCTCCTACTTCTACTCTCACCCCATCCGACCGAAAAACCTAATCCCCCAAAGAAGCTTTCAAATCATATTTGTATCTATCCACTGGAGAAAAATGAAGTTATTTACTCTCCAAATAATATTACATACGAATTCCATAAAAGCCCAGCAAAAGTAATGGTTTGTACTATTTGTTGCTTTATATAATCTAAAACATATATTTTTACAGGACTTAGATAAAATGAATGAAATTGTACGGAGGGGTAAAAGAAATTTAACATTCGGCGAAGAAGAGCCAGTGGTAAATAAAAAACTGGCAAAGTCGGGTCTACATTTTCAAGAAAAAATCTATGCCATAAAGAACGATAGACAAGCAGAGCCTAAGTTGTGAATTAATGAAATATTTAAAATATGTATACTTGTTAATTAATAGTATTAATTATTATTTTTTTATTTTATTTTCTTTTAATATTGTTTTTCATATTTTAAGCAGAGAAAATTAAAATATGTATTTGAAATATAAAATGAAGTTGAAGATGTACGAGTAAGTAAAGTTAAGTGACCGCTATCATTGCAATGCCTGGTTTATTGATTGTATCACTTGAAACATATTTTGTTTTGCGTCTATTTATTTTCTTTTTAGACAAAATTCAAATAGATTATGCTTGATATGGAAATTATATACATATTTTTTTTTTTTATAATCAATATAATACTTCTTAAAACGAAAAACAAAAATATATATATATATACATATATACTGAATAATTTTAAATTTTATAGTATGATACGTCTATTACACGATTACCTTTAACACATTTTTATGTCAAAAGAACAAAACGTTTGTATTAATAAATAACAATTATTTAAATAAATGCATTCACACATAAATAAAATCGAATCAAAATATGTGGCGATTTACACATTTGAATTGAGCTTTAAACATGGTCATACATTCCCACTAGACAACATAAAGCTAAATGAAAGCTCTTGACTTTGGCTTTCTGGACAGATAACACCCAAAGAGAGGTATGCTGGGATCTTTGTAGTGGTCCAGTTCTTAGCACGCACGTATTACTTCTGTTACTAGTCGTACTGCTAATACACTGATAACTCCACCAATGATTTGTTTAATCCTGTAAGTTCGTCGAACCACTGCATCATTTCAGCTAATGTCTCGTCGTACGATCAATGAAGTTAAAGAAGGAACTCCAAAAGGATATTAGAAGCCAATTTGGACGAATTTAACAGCTCTAAGACATTTATTCCTAAGAATGTGATGTGATGGGGTGTGATTCACGTTGTAACACGTTGTACGTTCTTGGTCTTATAAGGCTCATCCACCACGAACGGATTAAAGTTAAATCATAATGAGAACGCAGAGGTAGGCGTCTGGCGCAACGCTCCAAGATGTAATAGTATAATATACTCGTAATAATAATGCGAATATATAGTATTCAAAAACGAGTGGTCTGAATTAGTGCCGCTTCTTGAATTTCGGACGGCCTGAGGCAACATTTTTTTTGGGGGCCCCTACTTTTAATGTTCAATTTTACGAACGAATGTTATTCAAGTGTAAAATCACCCCTCTCTTTTCTTTTGCTTTTTTCCCAATTTTTTACTTTTTTTTCGTTTTTTCACAAATTTTTTTTTTTTTTTTGCCTCTGAAGGGGAGGCTCTGAGGTAATTGCCTCACTCGCCTTTAGGTAAAAGCGGCCCTGGCTGAATTGATTACACTCCGATTGATTACTTCTATTTGACACTTAGTCGATAGAACAGTAGCAGAAATAAGACAAAAATTGGGCCTCCTAAAATTGTGGATACTATCACATGTCGAACTGACAGGCAATGAACCGGTAGACATTGTAGCAAAGATGTAATAAAAACATCAACAAGAAACGAAACACTATCCCACAGATTAAGAGCGAAAATCATACAAACCATACAAACAAACCATCATACAATCATAGGATTTTGTTAAATAAATTAAAGTCGTACGACATAGAAGAGTGTGAGCTAAAGTGGTTTAAAACATTTATTTGTGAAAGAACCCAAGGAATATAGTTAATAACTGAGTATACCCTATTGTATGTATCAATATAGGAATACCTTAAGGAACAATTCTTGGTGTCCTACTTTTTATATTATATATAAATGACATGATAAGGGTAGCCAAACGTTGCAGATTAGTGCTATTTGTTGATGACTTATTATCTACATACATATACCTATATAGCTGGCAGGAATATGCAAATAAGTGCCGACACAATTAATGGGAACTTAAGTGCAATAAGTACTTACGATACGATACGATGTTTGGGGCCCAAGTGCAGTACGACCTTAAGGATCTATTGTGACGGCCCAATGGTAAAAAAAGTAAAATTGAGGACTGCATGTTCCGGGTATTCGTTGGGCCCATCGAGACCCGCGTTAGATGGAGTGATCGTTTCTTTGCAGCCCCTGAACATTCACAAAGAATGTGTCTGCACAGGGCTGTATCTGATAGTTGCATTTTAAGACAATGTCCGGTTAGGTAACCCGTTAGAGTTCGCAAATCGTCTTTACGGAATTCAAGTAGCTTGTTTGCTCTATTTTTGTTGGGGTTTATGAACTTTTTCGCTTGTCTTAGGCCCTTTTGGTTGCCACAGTGTTCGGCAAGTCGTTTAGCATCCCTTTTTGTAATTGTGGAGTGGAACATCGTATCTGGAATCTTGCGTTGTTTTGGAAGTTTTCAAGAATGCTCAGATGGCCTGTGAAATCTCCGGGTTTCAGTTCTTGTATCTGCGACAGATCATTTAGCATAGCTTCGTCCTGCACTGTTTGCTAACAGCTATACCACGACAGAAGCAATTTGCTGGCAGTTCGACTTGAGTCGAACGTTCGATTCGCTAACCATAATAGGGGTGTAAGTATTGTACCTAATGCTGCCGTCGGGCATGCTTTTATTGCCGCGGTAATGCTGGCATATGCTAATTGGTGCAGTCGATTTAACTGTTCCTTAGCTTTGATCTGTGTGAGCGCCGTGGTGCAAGTGGTTAGTGTGTCGGCCCACTGCGCGTGAAGTTCGAATCCTAGAAAACACCAACAAGTTTTTTCACGGTCCCACCTCTCACGAACGTCTGACAAACATCCGAGGGTATTGTTGTCTCGAGAAAGCTTCTCAAAAACAAATTGCCCTTCGGATACGGTACTAAACTCTAGGTTCCTTCCATCCGTGTGAAAGAATATAACGCACACAACACGAGTGGTTGCGAGAAGCTAAGCCCACCCACTTGAAGAGCTGTTGCGCCAAATATTTATTTTATTTATACCTTTGATCTGTTTAT
The DNA here is from genome assembly GCA_945910035.1 of Brachypalpus laphriformis. Taxonomy (NCBI): domain Eukaryota; kingdom Metazoa; phylum Arthropoda; class Insecta; order Diptera; family Syrphidae; genus Brachypalpus; species Brachypalpus laphriformis. The sequence continues at coordinate 107,908,222 of OX246753.1, read as the reverse complement.
TGGAGCCACCATACTAGAGAGGCGTAGTTGATTACTGGTCTGACGATTGTACTGTACACCCAGTAGATCATCTTGGGCTTCAGACCCCACTTTTTACCATAGAGGCGTTGGCACATGAACATTGCCCTAGTCGCCTTGTCGATAATATTGTTTAGCTGAGAGTTCCTGTTAAGCTTTTTGTCCAGGATTATTCCAAGATATTTTGCTTCCCCTGTAGGGTTGTGGATGTTTTGCTTTAGTTCGAGGGCTGATGGTTAAGCTCTTGGTTCTACACAATTTTGAGATCAAGTTGAGGGCACCTTGCATCATTTCCGACATGATGTTTCCGAATTTGTCCACAACGCTGATGACGACATTATCTGCGTATCCTTGTACTCTGTAACCAGAATTGGTTAGTAGCTCTAGGAGTTCGTTTATAACTAAGGTCCAAAGCAGAGGGGACAATACTCCCCCTTGTGTACAGCCTCTAGTGACTATAATCGTTTTCAGCGTTCCTTCGCACTCTTGTCTAGGATATAATCCAGTTTATGATCCGGCGTGAGATACCTTTCCTAGTGATAGGCTTATTGATTGCTTTCTAAGAAGTGTTGTCAAAGTGGTGTGCATGTAATATATCAAGAGATAAGGAACGTATCCCTTATGTAGTGATGAACGATTTTTCCATAGTTTTTAGGAGTAAGGAACTGCGGCCCCTGGGACGGTACGATTTGGGCGATTGTTCCGCCGGCTTTGGTATAAAGACTCTCCTGACCTCTTTCCAGTTGTTTGTAGCCCAGTGTTAGACTGGATATGAATATCCGTTGAAGGGAAGGAGTCAATAATTCCTGTCGCTGCTGTAGGAGATAGGGAAATATGCCATATTGACCTGGTGATTTAAATGGACTGAAAGTGGAAAGAGCCCATTTTATATGAGGTCTGTTCGTGTACCCTTCCAAAACAGCGAATTTTTACGAAAACTTGTTCGAGTATTGAGAATTTTCGTAGTTTTTGACAGAAGAGAGCGCTCTCGAGATAGTAAGAAATTTCCCCATGCTGCGAATTTGAGTGCACCAAATTTCTGTGGGCTAGTTTGTGAAATCTGTCAAATCGCTGTATATGTGATTTTTTGTTGGATTGTGCCTTCTCTTTCTTTCTTTCGCGTACAATTGTTTGGTTTGAAGTTAAACGTTTCAAAAGTGGGCAACTTTCGTGGTTCATCGCGTCCGTTTACTTTTTCGTAATTTTACCCCCACTCATGGAAATTTGACAAACTGCGAATTTTGGTGCAGAAAGTGCGCGAGCAGAGCTATGGTTGGCGGTAAAGACTTTACCGAATAGGCTACAGTCCTGTCTTGAAGAGTTGAGAACAAGGTTCCTCCATTGTGCTGGAAGAACTGGGCTATCGAGGATGCATCCTGGGAAGTGGGTGTCGAGTAAAATTTGACAGGTCTCCTCAGAACTGCTTGTGAACTTGTCATTTTGTTTCTTTAAGGACCCAATAAGTATTATACTTGGCTTAACATAACTAGTACAAAGTCCAATAAGTATTGAAATAGATGACCAACAAAATAAATTAGTGTCATCAATAAAGTACATCGGTGTTGTCTTGGATAGCCTGATAGATACATCTCAATATCAGCAATGTTGACAGCACTAAACTTGCTAAACATAAGCCAACGTGTTTTTATTATGCCTATGGTGTTTATCTACAAAATTAAACTTAATTTGAGCCCGCAATATCTCCAAATCATTATGCCTGCAAATAGAGAAATACATTGGAATCTACGAAACAACGACGACTTTAACATCCAAGGAACGAGAACATGTAGAGATTAAATGGGACTTCGAGGGTTTAACGCTCTGCCAAGGAACAACCAGAGTTAAAGAAATATACAAAGCTTTAAATAAATAAATAAATTACCTGCAACCTTAATCTAAAATTTAAATACTCATAACTTGGGCGAATATAAAATAAATCATTCATTCAAACTTACCATAGAAATCGGTTTTACAAACCGATTTTAAATTCAAAATCTTCATCGATGTGTGGTGGGTTTCCACTTGTCAATTAATTGACAAAGTTTGACTGCTCTCGTTTATGTCAATAAACGACACCACTGCCAATTCATTTCCACTTATGTATGTCAATTATTGACAAAAAATCGTTTGTCAGTTCATTGAAAAATAAATTTTGACAAATATCTTTGTCAGTTCGCTAAAAGCTATTTCCACTTGTAATTCCAATTTGAAATAGTCATCTCATTGTCGATTGGGAACTGTGACATTGACGTGATAAAAAAAAAACATTTTCCGCAAAATTTTCGTGCAAGTGGAAATGGAAACGTAAGTATTTAATTTTATATCGTATATGTTAAAGAAAAACAAATAAAATTTCCATTTTGCCAGTTCAACAATGTTAAAAAGGAAGCGAATCGCTTTTGCTTCTTTTGTTGTGTTGGTCGGATACGAGTTGGAGCTGCAGACAGAAGACGATGAAAGAAGAAGAAGAAAGAAACCTGATTGTTGGGTCCAGCATTTGTTTCTAGATCGAGAGTCTTGCGGATATTACGCAAAACTTTGCAATATGGAGGCGAAATTTTTCAGACGCAAAATGCGTATGAATAGAACTGATTTCTAGTTCATTTTGGAAAGGGTTAAACCGTACATCACAAAAAAGGACACCTTCACGCGAAAAGCGGTGGGGCCAGCCGAAAGATTGTCCGTAACAATTCGCTATTTGGCAACGGGAGCTAGTATGCAAGTCATGTCGGATATTTTTCGCTTATCACCTACAACAGTGTATCGGATTATCCATGAGACTTTCCCGATCATATATGATACATTAAAAGACAAGTTTCTTAAGGTAAAAAACATTTTTTACTATTGTGCAGATTCTGTACACTGTAAACTACTCGTGGATTCTGCCGATTCCAACTCAAATTTAGCATTGACTGCGCTCAGAGCAGCTTTGTATCGCTTAGCAAATGTCAAATTTTCTAGCGACCAAGTGCGTGTCGGACTTGATCCAACCATCTATTTCTAGGACTACCGGGGAGTCGCCTACCTGATGGCACCGCCACCATGGCACGTCTTGGAAGCCGGTCTGGGGGCATACGCACTACGTGACCAAACCATCGAAGAATAGATCGTTTCGTTCGAAGAAGTAGCTGCTCAACGTTGAGCGCCTCGCGTACTCTGGTGTTGCGCATTCGATCTCTACGAGTTATTTCAGCAACACCGCAAAGGAACCTCATTTCGCCAGCTTGTATCCGTGATCTTATTCTTTCGGTCACTACCCACATTTCATGACCATATGTGAGACTTGGAACATACACCGCGTTAAAAACCGATAATTTAGTTTGAACACTTAGCTCGGTCTTTCTTATAACAGATTGACCACGCTCTCCCAAAATTGATCTCCCAGATTGATCCCAATTCTACAGGATAACTTGGCTTTGCTGTGAATAGGACACCGAGGTACTTGAAATTATCCACCTGATTTAGTAGGACTCCACTAACATACAGAGTGCACTGAATGGGCGTTCTGGAAACGATCATTACTTAGGATTTGATCACGTCAACCTTCGTCCCTGCATCATCGCAGTCGGCTACAAACCTTTTGAGTGGGCGCTGCATTTCGGTTTGAGAGGACCCAAGGATGACCAAATCATCCGCAAAGAGCAGATGACTAATTCTCAAGTCTCCCACTTTGAAAGATTCTCCACCACGGCTGCGGTGCAACATCCAGTCCATATATACAATGAAGAGGGGAGGACAAAACGCACCCTTGGTGTAGTCCAACGCCCACAGTGAAAGGTATTGATTTAATACCGTTTATCCGAACACAGCTTCTGAAGTTTCTATATAAAGACTGAATCGCCTTTCACAGGGAACCATCAATCCCATACTCCTGCAGAACACTCCAGAGTTTGTCTCGAGGAACCCTATCATATTCCTTTTCCAAGTCCACACAACAAGTGTAGAGAGGTTTAGCATACTCCCAACCCTTCTCAAGAACCATTCTGAGAGTGAATAACTGGTCGGCTGTGCTTCTACCGGGACGAAAACCACACTACTTATCCCCCAAACTGTCCTCAACCACAGCTCTGGAACGCGTTTCTAGCACCTTAACATTTTCCATTTTACAAATGGAAATTAAATTTATTTAATTTCTCCGTTTAGAAAAAAAAAGTCTTTTGATTGACAAACATTTGAAAATGTATGCCAATTCATTTTCATTAAATGACAAGCAATTTTTCATTATTTCCACTTGCCAATTTTCTAATTGACGAAAAATTAAGTCAATCGTCAATTTCAAATCGACAAGTGGAAACCTAGCATTACCATAGAAATCCGTTTTACAAACCAATTTTAAATTCAACATCTTCATCGATGTGTCCTCATTTTCCTTCACATCATGTTTATTATGAAACGTCCCTTACTTTTCTGAAAAGGATATCGTCGCCGTAAGTATGCGATATTACATCTGATGATTTTTAGGATACAACAGTAATTTGGATATAAGAGAAATGCATAATCTATTTTGTTCATTTAGTTTTTGTTTTTATTAAAACAAGGCAATTACAAACGAATAACATTGTACAAAAGTGTAATAAAAAATCTTCACAGATAATCAACTCGATTCCTATTCTCGTTATTTGTTAGTTGACGATTGTCCTTTGGCTATTCTGAAGCGACGTGTATAATAGAAGACAAAAAACTTCAGAAACAGTTTCTAAGTTAGCATGACGCGATGAATTAAACAATAAATAGGAACTGGGCTGAATAATAAAAAAAAAATAAATGCAATTATTTTAGGTAACTGAACAATTAAAAAAAATAAAAGGTTTATTCATATAAATTCACAATAATTCATACAAAATTGATGAACACGAGGCTATGTATTTAGTTTCAAGTTAAGAAATGGATATAGAATTAAGACACGAAAACAAGTCATATAGCACACAAATGATCGAACTACAAATACCACTTTTAGGTAATCAACATCGTATGAAACTGCGTTTCAAATTAAATTATGTAAAAAACAGCCACTGCAGCAATATCAAATTTAAGAATTTTTTTTAAAAGCCCTATTGCCATTCGCGAGTCGAACTAAAATTCGAATACAAATGCTCAATGACTGATTTGACGAGCGTAAAGCAAAGAAAAAACAACGCAACTCGTTACTTTGATCTGCTATTTTCCAGTTCGTCAATCATAATACGAAGTAATGAATCATTCGCGAACTGGACCAATTCATGACACTATAGTAAACTGATTTAAGGCAATATTATCATTGGCGATTAGTGCGTGAATTTCTTCCTTTCTTCCTTCTATCACAGAATCGTTCGTAGTAGTAATTGCATTACGAATTTCGAAATTTGTTTCGCATTCCGTAGTAGTGAACATTTTGTTACGAATTTCCAATTTACAAGTTTAGAAATTCGTAAAAAAAATGTCCACTACGATGGAGGTAGGTGGTAGGAAACTTCGGTATTCTATGATAGAGGGGTAATACCAAACAGATTCGCCACATACAGCAAGTCTACATGATGATAGTGCTTTGAATCAGTTTATTATAGAAACCGTATTGTCGCAGCTGGCAAATGATATATCACTTCGTATTATGGTTGACGAACTGGAAAAAGTAACGAGTTGCGTTGCTTTGCTTCACGATCGTTAAATCAGTGATTGAACTAGAAAATTACTGATCAAATGAGCTACCTCTAAATAAAGTCAGATTTACTAAAATTTTAGTTCCACTCGCGAATGGTAATAGCATCCTCAATCGCCTGCAATTTGTCAAATTTAATTAGAAATTAGCAAAACATTCCCCTGGGTATTTGTGAATCGCGGCAATGACTCCCATTCATTCTGGAACACATGATACTCCTGGAAGTCGTTTTGCCCGTAAACTATTATACGATCTCCGACAACAGCGCAGCGTGTACATTGTATCTTTATGGCATCTATTGGAATATTAGCAGAAGATTGAATAGCCAAGTTATATCTTGTAATGCATTTTCTCGATACCGCTATAAAATAATCCGTAGACAAGACACTGACTGTTCCCATACCTAATAGCTCCCCAGTGGTGCTTAACCAGTTGTCAGTCCAAATATCAGTACTGGGATCGTATATATTGTACTTAACGGTATTGCCATTGAAGTGCTTCTTGGAAACACACAATCTGTTGAATCTAACTGCTACACATGGGTTTGAATTTGCTTCACGCATAGGTGTCACATAGGTCCATCGTTTCGTCAATGGATTCCATTTCTCTACAGAGTTTAAAACTCCGGAGCTATTCTCGCCACCCAAAGCATATACTTGTCCATCGAATGTGGCCATACCACATCCGAACCTCGCCGTCGCCAATTGAGGTAGTTCCGACCACTTAAGCGTGTGCATATCGAAGCAGTCAACACGATTTGTTATCTCCCCAGTTGACGCCAGTTTACCACCAGCAATGATTATCTTGCCATTAAGTGTAGTGCTTCCGAATTGACAACGCTTTTCCGGAGGACGAGGCCACTCTCTATAGATCCATTCATTCAAACCCTGGTAGTAAAATCCGACATGTAAGGGCCGCTCAGTGGTTTCCCATCCGCTAATCGCTATAACCATGTCCTTGAAGTTCCTTAGCTTCGTTTGCTCTTCGGCGAATAGCGATAGACGAAATTCCGGTAGCAGGTGCCACTTGTATGCCTTCGCTATCAGTCGCTCGCATTCAATGGATTGACAGGCGTGTTCCACCGTACTTGCAATGAATCTAGGCAGTAACAATGGAAAGCGAACATGATGCAGTAGTTTCTCAATAAACTGTTCGCGCTTGACTTTGTCATGCTTCACCCATGACATCACACTATGGAACACCTCTTCCTCGGAAGGCACACGCAGCTCGTCACTGGAAATGAACTTACTCAGCTGATCCGGGTTCAGCGCATAAAACTCCTCGTCATTGCGAAGTTTCATGAAATTCTCACACACAAACGCCTCAGCGATGGTGTAGAGCTTCTTAAATTCGTGGTGCTCTGCGAACAGGGCAATCCCTATACAATTGGATGGATCCAGTTGCTTAGCAATGAAGTCACTGCATATAGTTTCTAGGGAGTTCAACTGAAAGATTTGAGCTGTTTTTATGATATCTTCAACCGTGTCAGCAGTCAGCTCAATCGAGCCCGTGTAAATGAAATCGATGACTACTTTCAGCGAGTGGCTGTCGACTTTTAGTGGAACCTCCTTCGCAGTCGCTTCGCGAAGGCCGCTACCAAACATCCCTGAAAAGTATTCACTTGCCGCGGCGAGTACCACTTTGTGTGCTTCCACTTGGAACCCGTCGCCGTCTGCGGCAATCAGCGTCACGTCGCAATACTTCTGGCGCTCGAACAAAAGTTGGATGCTCTGGATTACGCCGGCTAGATAGTCATCGGATGCAGATGTTCGTAGTGCATCTCCTTTTGTTGGATCCGTTTTGATGCTTAATGCATTCTTTAGGCTGAAGCTTAGCGACATTTTCGAACATGAAAACTGAAATAAGGTAGTTGGGAGATATTCAGTCGCAATTTTGTGGGTTTACGCTTACAAGGTGTGTGGAGAAGGCAATGTAAATCGAAGGTCGCAGATTTCTTCGAGCAACGAATAGAAATGATTAGTTGTACAGGCTCTCGGAATTTTACAATTTTGTCCCAATTCAAATAGCAAACAAAAGCGCGGCGTAAGCAAATTCTTACAATGTCAGTGACAATTGTTATTACATAAAGCGGACCACAAACGGACATATATGTGCGCATACGTGAATTGGCGCATAATGCCTGTTCAATATATTAGAGACCCTGTATACGATACGATCTGTGAGACAAACTTTGGTGTCCGCTCGAACGATCGGATCGTTGTCGTATGGTTTGTTCGAAGTTTACCCAATGGTCTCAACTCAATCATGAACAATCGCAGCAATATGTTCCCGTACTGCCCAAAGAAAAATTATCAAATCTTGTTCCCGTACCAGCGTTGTCGCTTTTGCTACATATGTAGCAAAACTGCTACATTTTGGAGTGCCATGCTACATGTTACATCTTTCCCTCATTATGCTACATATTTCTGAAGTGTCTACCTAATTTTTTATTTTAATTTTTTTTTTATTTATTTTTTTTTTTTCCTTTTTCAACGAGGTTATGGTCCGAAAACAAGGGATCATAACCCTTCCACTTCACCGCATTTCTACTGATCCGCCTGTGGGGTTTGCCTATTTGAGATCAGAAAATATCGGCAGGCCTTTCGATTTCGGATCACTCGGTTACTGAGGCCAATGAAATGTCGATGTCGTCACACTTGTGTGATCCAGCCGTTTATAATCCTCGCTCTCCTGCCTCGCGATGGCTTTGGAACGTTTTGATATTGCCGTTTTAACAGGGTTCAAATGATCTCTTCTTTGAACGTGGCAATAACAGCTAAGCCGGTTGCGCTCTATCTTTTATCGATGGCTTCCTTGATGTGAAGGCTCGTATATTTTTCTGACGTTTAAAGAAGGGTACATTTTTGCTCAACCTGTTCCTATATTTTTTGTAAATTAGTTTCTCTGTGGGAGATTTTTACCCCACTCTTTGAAATGGGGCAAGCTGGGACTTCTGGAGCAGGAAGTACGGGAACGATATAGATTGCATCGTGCGTGATGATGTCCGTCCGACTAGGGCAAAATAAAAGAACAGTCGAGGAGCTGTATTGTATTGTGCACGGGACCTTTTATGGGACGGAAACCCGATAAGCCGGAAATTGCGCGTGTTTTGTTTTACATACGACCCAGGTTTTTTTGATAACTTCCAGACGTGTCAAAAAAACGTCGGTTTTCGCTTCTCAAAAAACGCATTGGAGCTGTCATTCGGACATTTTGCCAATGTGAATTTATTGTTCTGAACTTATTTTTGCGTTGTCATTTTACTGGATACCAAATAGATTGTTATTAGTTTAAATATAATTCAAGACAAAAAAGACTTGTCTATTATTTCCCCGATAAGTTATTTAGTTAAAGCATGTCCCCACCAAAACGAAATCCGGGATTTAGCAAGAATTTAGCTAAATCCACCTAAATCTTCCCTAAATCCAGAGGATTTACCATACGATTTGACGTCTATAAATCCCGTCTAAATTCGAGATTTATAATAAATCTCACTTAAATCCTCACGCGACACAAATCAAACAATCCTTTTATATGTTAGCACATGCCATTTTCGTGTGCTGACAAAGAAAAAATTTAAGTCTGTCGGAAAGTTTCAAACTTCAAATAAATAAAATAAAATATTGACCGATTTGGATTATTTTTTTGGTAAGTATTTTTAAATTTTTGTACATAATACAAATCATTTGCTTTGTTTGCAGACAATGGAACAATCAAAACAGGTGAAAAGCCGCAAAACATGGTGCAAACGTCAATATAAATTCTAAATTCCGGTGGGGACACCTCACGTAAATCTAAATATTTTTTCGCTAAATCTCGTATTTAGTTTTGGTGGGGACATGCTATTATATCCTTTAACCCCTCGGGGGGCATAGGGCGTCAACCACGCCTGCACGCCATCGTGTTCGGAGTTCTGCAACGCGTTTGAGCTGCCTCCAACTCGTTCCTAAAGAGCTCGATTCCTCCTCAACTGTTCTGCGCCACGTTTGCCTAGGGCGCCCCTCTATTCTGCCTGCCTGGGTGAGCGGATTCCACTGCATGGCGTATTTCGCAATGGAGTTGTCTTCGCGCCGTAGGGTGTGTCCAATCCATTGCCACTTTCTTCTACGTATAGTAATGCTTATAGGTTCTTGGCCCGTTCTCAGATAAAGTTGTCCGTTGAAGATGCGGTTCGGCCAAAAATCCTCAAGATGATTCTTAAGTATTTGTTTACGAAGACTTGCAGCTGCGTGTGTTAATGGTGTCCACCTTCCAGGTACTGCACCCATAAAGCAGCACTGATTCTACGTTGCAGCGGAACAGTCGTAGCTTGGTTCTTAAGGTAATAACATTGCTTCTCCAGATTTTGGACAGCATTCCGAACACAGCTTTAGCCTTCCCGATTCTGCTGCACACATCCAGTTTGGTGCCACAGCGATTAGCCGAGACGACACTTCCTAAATATAGAAAGTTATCAACTTTCTCGACTTGCTTTCCGGCAATGTTAAGTTGAGCGCGGGTATTGGAAGTACTCAGGGCTTTTGTTTTGGCTGTGTTTATTTTTAGCCCCACTTTGTTTGCCTCAGCTTCTAGATTTTGGGCCATCAAATGAAGATCCATTATCCGATGTGAAAGTAGACAAACATCGTCAGCGTAATCTAGGTGTTTAAGGTAAGAATTCCATAATTAGCTTCCGTCAATGCTGCACGGAGTACATCGCTGATAACCACCAAGAACAATAGTGGGGACAGTATGCACCCTTGACGTACTCCACTTTGGACTTCGAAGTCCTCCGACACCTTACCATTGCGTACGACGTGACACTTGCCGCCCTCATGTGTAGCCTTGATAATAGCTATAAGTTTTCTGGAATGCCTCTCCTGCGCAAGGCCAACCAGATAACATCTCGATTCAAGCTGTCGAAAGCCTTCTCGAAGTCGATAAACATTAAATGTAGCGGAGTCCTATACTCAACGCATTGTTCGATTATGATCCGTAAAGTGTTTATGTGGTCAATGCAGGAGGATCCAGCGCGAAAGCCTGCCTGTTCGACATCGAGAGTTGAATCTAAATGTTCTTTAATTCGTTCTAGAATTATTCTAGCTATTGTTTTGGCTACAGCTGGAAGAACGCATATACCTCTCCAGTTACCGCACTCCATCAAGTTCCCCTTCTTCGGAAGCTTAATGATCATCCCCCTTTTCCACTCCTGTGGAAATTGTTCACTATCCCAAGCTCTCCGTATTAGCGGATGCAGCAAATCTGCCGATGTATTTGGCACCGCTTGAAATAGCTCAGCAGGGATGCCATCAATACCCACCGCTTTGTTCTTCTTCAGGGACTTGATTGCTGTTATTATTTTAGTTTTACTGGGAGGTACGGTGCGAATTCGGAAATTTGTTGCTTCGAACTGCTCATTCGAATTCAAGATCATACCGCCGTCGTCTAAGTGATTTAGCACTGTAGCAAAATGTTCTCTCCATCTAGTGAGCTGATCCTCATCCGAAATCAGAAGGTTACCGTCTAGACTCTTCACTGGGTGTTGTTTGGAGTTCCGAACACCAATGAGCTCTTTTGTGATGTTGTAAATAGTCCTACTGTCGCACCTACTCGCTGCTTCTTCAGCCCTTGAGGCCAGTGAGTTGACATATTGACGTTTGTCACGTCTCACACTACGCTGCACTTCTTTCTTCTTCGCACGGTATTGGGCTTCAAGCTCGGTTCTCTCTACTGCTGAGGCCGCTGCAATCCGAGCCTTGATTGCTGTACGCTCATCGATCCGTCTCCAGGTGTCTGTAGAAAGCCATGTGCGGTGGTGTTTCTGCTTTCTACTGACATAAGTGCGTGCCCCAGTTTCCTCGATAAGCAGAATAGATAATAACCACAAATGTCACCCATGGTATGTATGAGTTTTTTTCTTACCCAAGAAAAACTTGGGCTGACTTCAAAGCGGTTCAGAACGACCTCAGGTTTCTGAAAAAGCATAGATTTGTAAAAACACAGACCTATTTTCTTAGTTCTTATGGAACATTTCCAAAAGGAAATGAAAAATGTTCCCATACATTTTTTACATTTAAGAAACTCTCTCTCATATCAATAAACATTGAAAAACCGGTAGTTAGGCTTAACTAAGTTTTATCCACCGGTTAAGTCAAAATTCTTATTAATAATTTAACAATCTATTTCTTCGTTTTTCATATAATTGACAATTAGAAAAGTAGTCCTGCGATACCTGGCGGCGATAAAAAGAAGAGAGATAATAAAATTGGATTCTTCTTTATAATTCCATTTCCTCTGTTGGAATCACATTGAGGAAGAACACAATGCGGGATTTATCACATATTCCTTGTACGCTTTACAGAATCTGAAAACAAAACAGCACTCACAAGAAGCCAGATAGTCTTACAATCACCACTTACTTTATCCGTTAACAGAGTTCCGAATATGCTCACAAAATATAGTGCACAATGTTTACAAATTATTCCTTTACTTTTTTTCTTTGTTCCTTTCCACTAAACAATTATAAAAACGTTTTTCTTCTATTGTTTACTTTTATCCTCATGCGTTTTCTATAAAATTGTGCTTGAGCTGTCAAAATGTATGATACTTATTCATTTGAAACATCGCCACCAGAGATTTGCCTTCAACCGTCTATTGTGTAGGTACGAGCAGTCGAATTGTACTAACTCTCTACTAAATCTTGCCATCTGTTTTCTTCCAATCGTCAATAACTTCACTAATAAATATATGTACATACATAATGCCATTCATTGAGCGCGACAAATCTTCGAATTTAAGTAAGCCAAGTCATATTTGAGGTATAGTGGATCTTTTTATTTCAAGTTAAAGAGCATTCGACATCATTATATTTAAAAATAATATCCTTTAAATGGCTTCCATGGCTTTGCTTCGATAGAAGCGAAAATATAGACGATATTTATAATGTAAAAAGTATTTTGAATATCGTAGTTAAAATCGAGCCTATGCGTAAGAATACACGATCGATACCTCTGTGCAAACGCTGTCAAGGTTTCAATCACACCCAGTCGTATTGCCAAAAAGAACCGAAATGTGTAAAATGTGCCGGGAACCACTTATCAGAAAGGTGTGACTTAAATAAGCAGGCTCCGGCGACCTGCATAAACTGCAAAGGCAAGCACCCAGCAAACTATCGAGGTTGTGAAGTAGCGAAGGAGCTTCAAAAAAGGTGCGATACTCTCAAGAAACCGATACACCCGAACCCAAGCTTAAGAGATCGTAAAACCGATAAGCCTAAGACCGCTAAGCCAGTTAAAACGACGAGACCGATAAAGGAAAATAAAAAATTGCGCAAGAGAACGTCGCTGGTCCATGTGCAGCGGAAAAACCGCCACCGGTTGACGCGAGATCGTACGCGCAAGTCGCGTCAAATGAAAACAAATTAAGATCAGCTACAACAGATCCGGTCAGCCAAATATTTACCATTATATTGGAAAAATTTGAGGAGCAAACTAAGGTTAATAAAATTATACTTGACAAATTGAGTAAGCTCGAGTTCAATCCTCGCAAGACAACCAAAAAAACATGAATATGAAACAGCTACTTAAGATACTAACATGGAACGCCTGCAAAGGTGTTGGCATAATCTCTTTTCGATTTTTATTGCTCCAAAATTGACAATTTTGTTTGTTCAGCCAAAAATGCGCCTCGTCGCTGAAGATGATTTTTTGGGCAAAATTGAAATCGGTTTCCAACGTAAACCAGAATTTTTATCCCATACCTCGCCACTAGATGGCTTTTCACAAAAAAAAAATTATATGTAAATCTTGACAGCTCTGCTGAATGGCGAAGTAAATCATAGTTATTTTTTGTATCCTCACTTTTTGACATAAGTATCTAAAAACACTTAATTATTGAACAAATATAAAAAATATTAAGCACTTTTCTCACTTCAATTGCTATTTTTCCGCCATTTTTAATCCATATTGAACGTCAGTGTGTAGCTGCTACCAACATGTGAAAATGAAATTTCTAGGTGAACCAGGAGCGTTTTTTTATTTTGAGATTAACTAGTTCAGTTCACGGGGAAAACAAAACGAGGCTATTGTTAATTGTTTCTTTCACAAAGAAAGTGGCTTGTAAAATTATAAATAAGTTTAGTCAGAACAATTCTAAGTCGACCACATTAATCAACTAACTCTGTAAATATTCCATCCAATATAATTGAATCGGTGAGTGGAAGAACAGTACATGTACAAAATATCGCTTTGGAGAAAAACAGAAAAAACTAAACGCATTTGTACTGCGCTTCCATACAATCAGCGAAAAGCGTATTCCATTTTTGTATACATTTGGCCCTCTAATGTAGTATTATTTTGCTGATTGGTAGATTTACATATGTAGAGCATTTTGGCTATTTAAGACCAAAATGCAATTTTTGGCGCTTATACTGTTCTTCCACTCACCGATTCAATTTATGTAATCAAACAAAGCCTCAATAAAGTTGAATTGAATTGATTGCTGAATGTCCTGTTACATACATGCTCATTTGAGCGCCGTGATGTCACATGAATAGTTGCAGTTGTTGTGCGCCATACCACTTTAAGTGACATATTGAAGATGCACATTGAGCGTTTTTCTTTGTTTAAAATCGAACATTTGGCGTGAACACAGCGCTATGGTGATATGACCGAGTTGAGTGGTTTTCATATCTCTGTTGAGTGATTTTTGTTTTGTTTTGTACGGTAATCGGTAAGGTGAATATTTGGAGTGAAGTGGAGTTCTTCTTCAACGCTATTTCAGTTTAGAGTACCTTCCTGGTGCAGGGAAATAGCGCGGTGTTATCCACGCGGCATTTCTTCCATTTCCTCCATCCTTTTTTTCTATTGTGTCGTGCTGGTGAAAGTTGTCAAAACAGATGCACTTATCGATTAAACATGACATCTCGGTGAGTCTACGTTTATAGCCAAAAAATGTATAGTACCAGATAAATATCCCACGACAAGTTCTTAAAATAAATTCTGTAACATTACATTGTCTGATAAATGATATAAATTGACACTGTCAACGCAAACAACATCCACGATATTATAAAAAGAGAGCTTCCAGCGTTAGTGCGTGTGTGTTGTGTGTTCTTATTGTTAAACAAGTTACATCTCAATTTGTGCGGTTAATTTGATTTTCTTTTTGTTAAAATAAGTGAAAGCATGTAGTGTTGTTAAACTGGTGACTGAGACAATGTTACTTCCATTCATACTGCTGAAGCAGTTTCCTTCCGCTGCAACCATATGAGTAATATTAAATAAATTTAAAGGTATGACACATCAATTTTCTTTTAAAGTAATATAATTTGAGTTAAAGGACTTTTGTTACGTAGACGTAGGCGTTGGTTACATAAGCGCATACACATGTCCCTTGTGTTGGCAACTCGTGTGCTATGCCTGTCAGTGTTTATTATATGGCAGATATACATACATATGTACATATACATGTTTAGTGTGGAATAAATAATTAATTTTAAAAATTTGGTCAAGGTAAACGACTTATGTAAATGGGATCATTGGCCTGACCTTTTGTGGTATTGTTGACATGTAGATGCAGATGTATACTTGGTGTGGTGCATGTGCACTGGGATTATTGTTCCGCTCAAACTAAAGCTCTAGTCGATGACATGCTCGATTCAGAGCACTTCCTCCAGTCTAACTGTTTTGATGAACCGGAGTATCTGAAGGGGATCAAGCGAAGGTAGATCTGTCTCTGATAGGAGGTAGGCACCAACGTAGGTGATGTTTTCTTTTGTGGATAAATGCTTCACATTACATAAGAAGGTGTGGTGGTGTTTCTGCGAAGTCCCTGCAGGATCTGCAGTGTTCGTTCCATCTATTCTCCTTCCCTCGCTTGTCAAGATCCACAAGAAAGAAACCCCCCCAACTGCGCCAATTCTAGAGGCGTCTCCTCAACATTGCTTACAAGAACTTCTCTTCGATATTGTATGAATGCCTGTAAACTTTCATCAACAGCCTTATTGGCCCTTATCAGTGCAGTTTCAAGTTAGGAAAAATAATCACCATCGATAAAATCTTTACACTTCAGCAGATCCTGGAGAAAACCTAAGAAGTTTTAGAGTTATTCACATCTCGGCAGATAGTTGAGATTTATACCTTTCCAAGGTGAATTTCTCCATCAGTGGATTAGGCTCTGATGGTGCATAGTCCTGGTTCTGTAGCTCATTTGAATAATTTTATTAGTTCTACGAACTTTAGAAATAACAATTTTGATAATTTAAACACAAATGGTAAAAAAAACGGATGAATATAAATAACACTTGTCAACACGATTTTTTGCTGTTAATTAAGTTATATATTTTTGGAATCGTACATGCATAAGTATTAACAGAAAAATATCAGAAATAGTTTACTACATCGAATTGTCTAAATATACGACAAAATGTATAAAGGGTAAGCCAACAATTTGTGTGGAAGTTTTCTCTTAATTAAACACACATTTGTTACGAAATGAATATAGAACTTTATTGATTAATGAAGCTCAGTCCATTGATTGATTGATTGATTTATTTATTTAGCAACATGTTACTATTTACAAAACTACTGTTTACATTGTTTCTTTTATGAATTATTTTTTATGAATTATTTTATAATAATAGTTTTTAACAAAATATAATATGAAATGCAATTAATTTTTACAAATTTAAAAGTTAAGACTTCATCATTTATAATTGAAATCGGGATTTTACAAAATTTAATACACCCCTTTTACACACATTAATATTTGTTTCACTTTTGATCGCGTTAGGCAGAGAGTTGAAAAGTTGAAATCCCTTATATATCAGCCCATTACGAGACGCTGTTCGCCGGTAGTTAGGAAGCATAAAGTCCAAGGCATTTCTTAGTCTATATGGTTGTACATCACCTACGTAGTTAATATACCTCGACAAATACTGTGGCATACAATTATTTTTGATTTTAAAAATAAGAATTAACACATTCATATATATTCTCTGTCTTACATTCAACCACATCAATGCATTAAGCATGAAATTAATCGGAGTGTATATATTACACTTTAATATAGATCGCATTGCTTTATTCTGCAAGATCTGAAATCTGTCGAATATATTTTGATTTCCTAGGAATAAAATAGAGGAACAATACTCAAAATAAGGTTAAATAATGACGTTATAAATATTTATTGCACAAATAGTTGATAAGTTCCTTCGAATTCTTTTTAAAAACCCGACTTTTTTTGGCTATTTTCTTCGATATATATTCTACATGGTCTTCAAATTTTAACTCATTGTCTAATATTACACCCAGATATTTAATTTTTTGTACTGTTTCCATATTTCGTTGTCGAAGCATAAGTTTACCGCATAATTATTAATGTTATTAATCACCATCGCTTTTGTTTTTGCTGCGTTTATTTTTAGTTTATTTGCTTTAAGCCACATACTTAATTGATTTAGATCTTCTTGCATTTTTAATACACCATCATTCAAATTCTTACACGAAATAAATAAAAGAGCATCATCCGCGAACAGCGATAATTTACTATGCATAATTACACTTTCCATATCATTTATATAAATGTTGAATAACAATGGTCCAAGCACTGAACCCTGTGGTACACCAATATTTACCGGTAAAGGGCTTGATAATTTCGCATTTACTCGCGTTTTTTGGGACCGGCCTGTTAGGTATGTATAAAACCAACGGAGTTCATTATCACGCACTCCATATTGTTCTAATTTTTGTAACAAAATCGATCTATCCACTGTTTCAAAAGCCCTTTTTAAGTCGAGGAATATACATATAATACTATTTTTTTCGTGAAAATCTTGTTTCCAGCTAGTAATAACCATATTAAGCGCACTTTCACATGAATGGCTTTTTCTAAAACCCGATTGATTTTCCATAAATAACCCGTGTTGATCAAAAAATAACTCTAACTGAGCATGCACCAGTTTTTCAAAAACTTTTTCATAAAGTGGCAACGCGTTAACCGGCCTAAAATCTTCACACTTAATTGATCTCTTCACTTTTTGGATAGGTGTTAATTGCGATACTTTCCACGTGTATGGGAATTTCCCTTGCAGAAGCGAATTGTTGAAGACTCTTATTAATGGAAGCGCGATGATATCGAAAACGTCTAAAAAAATACCTGGACTTAGGAAATTGAATTCTTTCTTTGAAATGTTTTTTTAACGCACACTTAACATCACTCAAAGCGATCTCTTTGAACTTAAAAGCGGTAACGTTTCGCACAATATTATTACAATACCGGACATGCGGAATTGAGTTACTTATTTCCTTAACACTCTCTACGAAAAAAGTATTAAACTTCTCGGCTATAATATGACTGTCGGTATGAGATACATTATTAAAAACCATGAATGGTCCAATTATGAACTGATCTCAAATATAACATCCAAACTAAAATTGCGGTCATTCACCCACTTATTCTTCAAAAAGTCACCGATAATTTTGCCCTTTGGATGGTTGCTTGCAGCAAAAGGCGTTTTAGTTGCATGAACGATGTTGTGTTCCATTCATAATTGCCATGGATCGATCTTCATTAAAAAGTAAAGTTTTACATTTATTTCATAATAAATATTTGCTTAATTTAATGAAAACTTCCACACTAGCTGTTGGCTCACCCTTTATACATTTTGTCGTATATTTAGACAATTCGATGTAGTAAACTATTTCTGATATTTTTCTGTTAATACGATTCATGTACGATTCCAAAAATGTGTAACTTAATTAACGGCAATAACCTTTACTTGATATTGGTTATTGAGCGTTTATCGCGTAGGAGTATTATAACTACCTTCACTAAAGAATTGACGATAACAAAAAAATATTGTTCAAAGCCCCTTAGTAGAGCCAAATAACATCATTTTGCCGCCCTTATACATAAAATTGGGACTTTTGAAAAACTTTGTTAAAGGCATGGATAAAACTGGAGAAGGTTTCCTCTATATAAAAACTTTGTACCCCAGATTGAGCGAAGCTAAATTAAAAGTAGGCATTTTATAGGGCCAGATATAAGAAAGGTCATGAAGGACTCCAATTTTATTGACAAATTAAACATACAGAAAAAAAAATGCATGGCTTTCTTTTGTTGAAGTGACATAACATTTTTTAGGCAATACAAAGTCACCAAACTATAAGGAAACCATTTCTAAGCTATTACAAAACTACAAAAGCTTGGGATGCAAAATGTCCTTAAAGATTCATTTCCTTGATTCGCATTTGAAGTTTTTCCCTGAAAACTTAGGTGCCGTAAGCGACGAGCATGGGGAGAGATTTCACCAAGACATACTGGCGATGGAAAAGCGATATCAAGGAAAATGGTCGTCGAGAATGCTCGCAGACTTTTGTTAGACCTTGAAACGAGATCATCCATCATACTTGTATAAAAGACAAGCAAAAGGCATCAAAAATTCTTCAGAATAATAATAAAAAAAAAATTAATATCTACAAATTTTCATGTATTTTCACTTTTTTAAATAAACAGATTTTTCTAAAAATATGGATGTTTCATAATTTTTTTACAGGTGTAAAACAATAACATTTTGGTAGAACGGCAACAAAAAAAATGTTTTATTTGTTGTCCAGTGTAATTAAATAGATACAATTAACAAATTAATTCAATATGTATATCTAGATTTACTTCATTATGTAACCAATTAAACATCAACCACTAACATTCGGCGTTCTAATAATTGCTTTTAATAAATAAAATAAGTTTCTGTTTAAATACTAAAATCCTTGTCTCAGTCCTTACTTCATTTGGTAAGCTGTTAAATACGATCAATCCCTTATGCATCAATGAACACTGTGCGCTGCTGCTGTTACATCTGTTCGGCCTAAGGTTGCGCGAATTCCTTAAGTTATACGGCTGAAGATTACCGATGCTGACGAGATTCGATTCCAAATATTGGGACAGCATGTTATTTCTCATTTTATGGATGAACATCACCCCTACTCATTATTCCATATATCAGCCAACGCTTCTTGACCTTTTTTGGGTGAGCGACATGGGCAAAGTATCTCTTTATGACCAACTCTCCGCTCCTGTGTTTTCACGGCTGCGGATCTGATATATCTCACGTATCATTTTAATGTTACATCAGCTGTTAAAAGAATTCGATATAGGGACTTTGCGAATGTTGATTATGCACTATTGGAAGCAGATACAAGGAACATAAATTGGGAAACTGTCCACTACATGTCATCATCCACGGAACAAGTTAAATTTCTAAATGATAAAATAGTAAATCTTTTTAATAGTCATGGTCCAATTAAAACTAAGACCTCTCAACCACATAACCAGCCATGGTTCACCCATCAAATGATCAACGTGATCAAGCTTACAGCAATTGAAAGAGATTTCGTTTAGAGGAGCTTCGACGCAACAAAGTTGTTATGGAGATTCGTAGAACAAAATCCCAATTTTTTTCTAATCAGCTTCGCCCTTCTTTGGGCGGACGGCAGCTGTGGAAAAATTTACGCAACATCGGCATCGGTAAGGCTAAATCTAACCTTCCTGATGACATTGATCCTAATTCACTCAATCGGAAATTCATATCATTGCCGATAGCTCAAATCTCGAATAACGTGGAGACTTCCTCTACTTTTTTTTCTGAGTCACTCTCCCATAACACCATTTTCCAACTTTAGTTTTAGAACCGTGGATTGTGCTGATGTTGTAGAAAGCTTGCTTTCAATCAAATCGAATGCTGTGGGGCTTGATGAGGTGAGTCCCATATTCTTGAAGTCGATTTTGCCAATACTTCTACCGTACGTTACACATATCTTTAATACTATTTTGACAACGGGCTCATATCCCTCACAGTGGAAATTGGCCAAAATCATATATGTATATCCAAGGTTTTTGAAAAGATTCTTCAAAAGCAAATGAGCCTGTACCTCAATAACACAAATCTGCTTACAGCTAAACAATCTGGTTTTCGTAAGAAACACAGCTGCACTACGACCTTGATTAGTGTCATGGAAGACCTACATCAAACCCAGGACGAAGGTAAAGTGACATTTTTAGTGCTCCTTGATTTCTCTAAGGCGTTTGACACTGTCGATCACTCAAAATTGTGCACTAAACTTTATCGGAAATATAATTTCAATCCTTCCGCTGTAAAGTTACTCTCTTTCTACTTGGACGATAGAATGCAAGCAGTTGAAATCAATGGTACCTTGTCAGATTTTCTTCCAACAACTTCCGGTGTACCACAAGGATCAATTTTAGGTCCATTTTTATTTTCGCTATATATAAACGACCTCCCCTCAGTTACTAAATACTGCTCCTTTCACATGTATGCTGATGACGCTCAAATATACATGAGCTGTCCACTTGGTATGATTGAGCACTGCGTCGCCTGTGTTAATGAGGACCTCGACAACATTGCGCGTTGGTCTCAAAGAAACGGTCTTTTATTGAACCCTAAAAAATCAAAGTGTCTAGTAATTTCAATTACACCTTTGGACCTTTCTTACTTTCCTTCTATTGAACTAAACTCTGATCCCATTGAATATGTTGAAGCCGCTAAAAACCTTGGTATGATTATGAATCGTAATCTAACATGGGATAATCATATAAACTCAATAGTTGGCAAAACATATAGCATACTTCGTACTCTTTGGGTTTCACAAGCATACACCCCCCTAAAAACTCGGCTTATGTTGGCAAAAACTCTGGTTATTTCAATCCTTACCTATGGTTGCGAAATTTTCTATTCCTGTAATTACGTCAACAAAAGAAGGCTTCAGGTAGCATTCAACAGCACAACTAGGTATGTTTTCGGATTACGTAGATATGACCGGGTGTCAAACTTTTCTCGGCGCTTGTTTGATATGACGTTTGACAGTCTCCTTCAGTTCCGAACATTAACTCTCCTCTGCGACATTTTGTTATCACAGCAACCGCCCTTTACTCCCAACACCGATCCTTGAGGCACACCCAAGTCAATATCCACTGGGTCCGACAACACATCGTTCACTTTAACGTAGTCCTCTGTGATCTTCCCGATAAGTATGATATAAACCACTTGAGTTCAGTACCTTCAATACCATACAGTTCTAGTTTTCGTGCTAATATGTCTCTATCTATCGTTTCAAAGGCTCTTTTGAAGTCCAAGAAGACAGCTATCACTGAATTACCATCATCTAATTCTTTCTTCCACTTAAATTTAATACTGTCTCACATAAGTGTCCTCCTCTAAATTCAGACTGTTCTTTAATAAACAATTTATTCACATTTAAATAGAACTGCAATTGGTTAGCCACTACTCGTTCCATAATTTTTTTGGCAGGTTGGTACCATATTAACAGGACGAAACTCCTCACACTTGGCTGTGTCGACTACCTTCTCAACTGGTATAACAATTGACTCCTTTCAGTTATGAGGTAAAATTCCAGATTGAAAGGATGCGTTGAATATTTCCATTAGTATACTTACTTAGATGGCGCTACAGTCCGGGGTGGACCTGGGCCATTTCCAGTAGTATAGGACCTATAATTTCTATTGACTTGTAAATCATGTCTCGGTTAATTCCAATTATGTCCTTCTTGTTATTACACTTCCGAATAGTCTCACATAAGGTTATTTCATCACAATATCGAAATTTAAACGTACAAGGCACAGTTGTATTTGGTTGGATGCAATCCACATATGGTATTGATCTATTTATATCGCGAACACTGTCTACAAAGTATGAATTTAAACCATTTGCTATTTGTGTTGTATCATTTAACGAATGTTGACCAAATTTTACACATGGAATATTCATTTTCATTTTAATTATCAAAGATTTAAGCACCGTCCACACTTTTTCTTGATTACCACTATTAACTTGAATTTGAGAGTCTATATGTTTATTTTTCGCTTCCAACATTTTTCTCTTAAACATGTTACGAACATTTTATACTTTTTTCAATTTACCTCCGCGTTACTATACACTGCAGTTCTAAAAGCAAACACCGTTTCTCGTTTCATTCGTTGCAAATCTGTTGAGAACCATTTGTAATCAATATTCCCTTTAACAACCTTTTCCACCATCATGTCCACACAGCACTTTTCTATTTTCTCACTAAATAACTTTGTAATCTCAACGAAATTATCCACGCAGTATAGATTGGAGAAGGCTATAGTGTTTAAAATGTTATTGAATTTTGTCTTCGAATATTTAAGAAATTTTCGCTTTTTAATAACATCATGTTGGCCTAAACACTTTATTTCGGCTCTTATTGTCTCATGATCCGATACTTCATTTATACATGCATTAACCATGGTACACATATCCGTCGTATTAACGCATAATCAATTAATGATCGCGATGTATCAGCTATTCTGGTAGGTTGTCTTATTATTTCTATTAGCCCTTGATGTGCAATACTGTCCATCATTTTCATTTTATTACCGTCGTTCGCAAGTAAATTAATATTAAAGTCTCCCATAACAACAACATTGTTTTCATTCTCTAAACAATCAGCATACCAATGCGTATAAAAGTCAATAAAATCATTAACAGCGAGCTCGGTGAACTATACACAACAACAAATGACCATCCATCCATACACTTTCAGGATCCATACAAAATAATCCACATTTGATACAACAGCGACTTCATACTGCATTCCCTTTTTTATGTAAATCATAACTCCCTCCGTTTGCCTTGAATTTGAAGTATAATTCACACAATTATAGTTCACAATTTCATACTCGCTCTGATCAATATCATCTGTAATTCGCGTTTCTGACAACAACAATAGATTTGGACTATACTTCTTCAGCAGCAGATCAACTTCACATTTGTTAGACAATAAACTTTGAATATTCATATAGTAAACCATAATTTTATTCCTGCTGTGTGATTGCTTTCTTTCTACATTAAGCTTTAATTTGAAGGCTTCACACTCGTGGTTAAATACATTTTGATTTACATTTAAGTTTAATTTTAGCTCACTGGTCATTCTTACACAATTGACGCACTTTAGACACCCAGATTGACATTCAGACCCTACATGCATTCCACCACATTTGAAACAAGCTTTACCTTCACTTTTACAATCTTTTCTTATGTGGTTAAATTCTAGGCACTTGTAACCAAGTCCAAGTTGATATTCATCATTCCTATTGATTTCAAGGCTGCCTATGATAGTATCTATAGAGAAGAGCTATATAGAGCCATGACTAGTTTTGACATCCCTGCCAAACTTGTCCATCTGTGCAGGTTGACGATGGAAAACGCTCGCTGCTCCATCAAGAACGGTTATGAACTCACCTAGACCTTTGATGTCCAAAAAGGTAAGGCGCTGTCATTTGACTTCTTTGGTATTGTATTTGAACGGATTGTGCGGAACTCACAAGCCAACATCTATCAAAATTCTGTACAACTGCTTTCATACGCCGATGATATTGATACTATTCGAAGAACTCCGATGTCACTGATGCGTTCACAAGCATTGGAGCAGAAGTGGCCAAAATGGGTTTAGCGATAAACGAGGGCCAAACCAAGTATATGCTGTTAACAAGAAGGGGCAATCAACACCACGAATTGGACAAAACGCCACAGAGGGCACCTATAACTTCGAGGTAGTAAGGGACTTTGTCTACCTGGGCTCTGCTATTAACTCTGACAATGATACCAGCGCAGAAATCAAGCGAAGAATAACTCTTGTCAATCGCTGTTTTTTTTAGCTAATAAGGCATTTCAACAGTAAAGACCTATTTCGAAAAACTAAGGAGACTCTGTATAAGTCTCTGATCATCCTAGTCCTACTTTACGGCGCTGAAACATGGACTTTATTAAAAGCGGATGAAGATATCCTTGGTCGCTTCGAGAGAAAAGTTTGGGTTTTGGAGGAGAAGATTCAATGACGAGCTGTACTATCTATCGATCTAGTCAAGATACTGCGTATTGGACGTCTGATAACTCTTAGGCAGGTTTTGCTACTTTTCTGGTTGTAGTTTCCCAGGCATTAAAAAAAAAGATTGACTGAGTAACAATTCGATAGAGGTATTTGCAGTAGGTTTACGTGATGTTTGCACAAATAAACATACAGGCAGACATTTACAGTTTTATTATAGGTACAGAAAAATTAGTAAATAAGCATTAAATATTTAATTCTTTCAAATACAATAAAATTATAAAATCAACTAGCAATATTTATTTAGTTATAATATGGTCATGAAATTTGGGTAGTGACCGAAAGAATAAGATCGCGGATACAAACTGCCGAAATGAGGTTCCTTCGCGGTGTTGCTGGAATAACTCGTAGGGATCGAGTGCGCAACACCAGAGTACGCGAGGCGCTCAATGTTGAGCAGCTACTTCTCCGAACGGAACGATCTATGCTTCGATGGTTTGTTCACGTAGTGCGTATGCCCCCAGACTGGCTTCCAAGACGTGCATGGTGGCCGTGCCATCAGGTAGGCGACCCCGCGGTAGGCCTTGAAATAGATGGTTGGACCAAGTCCGACATCTCTCCTGGAGCTGTCTAGGGATTCCTCATGATGAGTTGGAGTCAATGGCGGAGGATCGGGAAGGATGGAGACCCCACCTCAGCATCCTACCCCTGCGACCCTCATGAAGGATTAGCGGGCTATTGAAAATGTATGTATGTATGTATGTATGTAAAACATTACATAGATACATACTCATGGATTCTCTTTTCTTCCCTGATCGCTCCTGACATGTACTCGTTGGAGGCGGAGGATCGAGAAGGATGAAAAGTCCGCCTGAGCATCCTACCCCCGCGACCCTCATGAAGGATTAGCGGGCCTTTTGAAAATGTATGTGTGTATGTATAGTTATAATTCTGTTATTTAAAAAAATGCACTTGATTGCACCAACGTTGATTAAGCTAACTAAATAGGTTCTGCGAGACACTAAAATTACTTACAACAAAAACAACGACGAGCTTACTTCTTTAAGTAAGCCAATGGCCTCACATTGTGTTGTTACGCCACTCACCATTAACAAATATATAGAGTTGTCTGTGATAAATTGGCCAGATACATCGACAATCCACGATTCTTAGCGCAGTTCGAAAATATAGTGCACGACTGGCTTATCTTACGTACAGTACTGTTTTTCTATGCAATTATATGCATGTATTCTTTGCCCATACAAAAAGAATAAATAAATTTTTAATAGAATCTACCCACAAAGTTAGAAATAGTAATTTTTCTTAAGGTGGTTAATACGGTAATACGGTACTTTACCGTCATACGAAACTCTAGTCAAAAACTGGGTGTGCTATCTTATTTAAAATATTTATTTTGCCACAGATATCAATTTTGCGCAAAATCCTCTGAGGGGCATTCGAGAAGCAATAAAAATAAAAAAATCTTAAGTCGTTTTCGAGAAAATTCAATTTGCTGAAAAATTAGCCTTAAGTAAAGTACCGTTGGGCGCAGTGGCACAGTGGTTAGTGTGTCGGATCACTGCGCGTGATGGATTTTTCATGGTCCCACCTCTCGCGAACGTTTGACAAACATCCGAGAGTATTTGTTGTCAAGAGAAAGCTTCTCAAAAACAAAAATAAAAATTGCCCTTCGGATGCGGCACAAAACTGTAGATCCCTTCCATTCGTGCGAAAAATATAACGCACACAACACGAGTGGTTGCGAGAAGCTAGGCCTGGGCACTTAATGAGCTATTGCGCCAAATTTACATTATATTATAATATAAGTAACGTACCGTTAATTTTGAGGCTAGAATACGATTTCGCCTCGAAGTGTGTCCCCACCCCAGAGACATGCAATTTTAAGTAAATCCATCCAGCCGTTTAGGCTGCAGTTGCTGGTGCGGACCGACAGACAGACAGACTGACTGATAGAATTGCCGAGATTGATCAAAATCTCGAGATTGAGAAATCACCAAATCACTACCTTTCTCATGATGACCAAGTTATAAGAGAAACAGTCCCACTCCACCATATGAATCATTTCGTCTTTTACCCGAAAAAAACCTCAGCCTACCTAATTTTAATAAAAAAAACTTTTCAAGGAATTTTTGTTTGTTCACCTTTTTTTTTTTTATAAAACTTACCGCGATTAAAGAAGTCTTATCTTGGCTTAAGAAAATCGTGATATCTGCTAGAGAAGCTAGGCCCTGGCACTTTAAAGAGCTGTTGCCCCAAATATTTGTTTTTTTGCTAGAGATATCCGCATCTTTTTAGACAGCCAAGCAGCAGTCAAGTCCCTGGAATCGACCTTTAAATTCCTTAGTAGCTCTAGACTGCCGATCGTCTCTTGCGGAGATGGCTGAGCAGTTCAATATTCACCTATGTTGAGTGCCGGAGCATAAGGATATTCCAGGGAATTGTAAGGGCGAGGAATAACTATACTCATCCGACCGGATAAAGGCACCTTAGGTATACCAATCGCTACTCGCAAACTTAAATTTAAGGTGGATGCTGTCGAGAGTACAAATCTTAGGTGGACAAGTGGATCAACATGTCTAGCGACAAAACAGATTTGACCGAAGATGGATCTAAAACGTTCTAAGAATTCGATTTCTCTCAACAGATTGCATATCGGCGCTATAATAGGTGTCATCACTGGACACTGTCTAATAAGCAAGCATGCTACAAGGCTAGGTCTTTTTGCGAACGACTATTGTAGAAGCTACATACATGGATGAAGAAGAGGAAGAAACTATTCCTCACCTTTTTTGTTTCTGCCCAGCTCACTCCCGTAGAAAGAAGCTTCACTTAGGAGCCCCCTATTACAACGATTTAGGCGACCTGATAGATATCGATATTAAGAACCTCCTACGCCTCATAAGAAGCTCAAAATGGTTTTAGCGAGTAGGTAGAGAGATTTTCTCCCATGATCCACGTGGCATCACAATGGACCTATTTTGGTCTAAGTGTGTTGGCGATTCTCATCTGGCAGCCATTTTAACCTAACCCACCGTCATTTAATTATTAGCAAAGAGTTCTTATCCATTTGTAGGGGCAAGTAAAACTCATGAAGAGAAATGCTCTAGTTTAGTGTTTTGCAGAAACACTAATTGTTTTGCTGCTTCCTGTCTGACCGCTTCTACCCCAAGGCCGCAGACTAATTATTATTCATTGAATTAATAAATATTTTAATGCGTACTGTGTAACTTCAATATAACCATACATAAAATGGTGGCAATGGTGTAGTGGTAACGTCGTCAATTGCCACGCTAATGGTTCATGGTTCAAATCCTGATGTCAGCAAGCATTTATTTATTTCTCATGAAATATACAAAATCAGTCCGATCATTTGCAAAAGCTTGTGTAAACACGACTGCGAAGGCATAACACTGGCAGTAGCTTGGTCATGTGGCTGGAAAAATTGTTCGCTTTGTTGATGATGATTTGCCCTTGACATCGATTATCGGGAAAAAAAGTACTGTGAATCAGAAGCAATGACGATATTAACAAAAATCTCCCCAGTTATCTGGACGCCACCCCCGGAGAATAGCTGAAGCATACACAACTGACCTTCAAGAACCACTACACCAAAAATCTCTGTGTGTAAAGGCATTCATAACCCTTTGAGTGCGCGCAAATTGTAAAAAAAAAAAAAAAAAGTCCGCTTTTTATAGCAAGTTACATATATGTATATAATATTAACTTTTTGTAGAATACTTCTAATCACACTAAATCTAAATAGGGGCGTACGCTTAAGAGGTGACAGTAGGTGTTAAACCATTGGTGCAGTGCAAAAGTACTTGTAAATAAAACATGTCACCCAGTGTTGCTAGGTTTTGGTAGACGACATTCCTTCTTTTTTTTGCGTGAAAAATAAAGATTTACCCCTCTTAGTTTTTTCTCCCTTTTTAATCTAAACTGTCATTCATTAAGCGCAATACATCTTTGAATTTACAATAAGTAAAACTAGTTATATTTGAGGTATAACAGATTTTTTTATTTCAAGTTAAAGAGCATTTGATACCATTATGTTTCAAAAATAATATCGTTCAAATGGCCTCTACGGCTTTGTTTGACGGCGGTCTTACGAGAGGTCCAATTTTTGGATGACTCGAACACATAAGTTAGCTTCAATCTCGCAATGACGCAAATAACGTTGTCCTCAAGGTCGGCAATTATTGCAGACCTGAGATTTAATGTTACACAAAAAAAAATGTAAAGACCTCAAAGTGGCTAGTTGACTTCGGCTTTTCGTGAGACCAAAAACGCGACCAGGAAACTTCGCCTCCAATATCTCAATATCTCCATCATTTCGTCAGATATGTGGCACGTCGCACCGTCCTATTGAAACCACATGTCGCCAATACCCAAAAGATCAATTTCCGGCCAAACAAACTCGGTTATCATGGCCCGGTACCGCTTCCCGTTGACCGCCAGCGCCCGCCCACGCTTATCTTTGAAAAAATTGGGTCCGATTATACCGTTGGTCCATAATCCACACCAAACAGTGAGTTTTTCGGTATACAAAGGTGTTGGCATAATTTCTCTTGGATTTTTATTGCTCCAAAATCGACGATTTTGTTAGTTAACGTAGCTATTCAACCAAAAATGCGCCTCGTAATGATTTTTTAGCTAAAATTGTTTCCAACTGCTCCAGAGCCCAATCAGCGGATGCGCGACGCATGGAATGGTCAGTAGGCTTTAGTTCTTAAACAACTTGAATTTTGTACGGATACAGGCCCAAGTCTTTTCTTGTTGAATTGTACGAAAGGTCAAGCTCTTGAGAATGACATGAAATTAAGACGTTTTGGTTCTCGCGTACACTCTGTGCCACCACAGCAATATTTTCGGTCGACGGCGCCCTTCATTGACTTACTGGGACTGCTCGATCAGCCGCTAAACCACTTTCCTCGAATTTTTTTATAATTCGCCGAATGGTGAGCTTGGAAGGACGCTCATAACGACCGTAACTGGTAGACCACAATGATGTCGCTGTCGTAATCGTAGTCGCTGTCACTTAAGTTTGTGCGCACTTTGCAACCTTGTCGCTCGACAAATATTAAAAATTGCCCAACTTTTTTTTTTGTGCAAATCTATATAATAAATAAACGAAATGCTGTTCGTTGGTCACTTGAGAACGGCTGAACCGATTTAGCTCATTTTTTTTTTAAATATTCGTAATAGTCCGAATAAGGTTTTAACGGAAAGAAAAATTTGAAAAGTTGCCCAGAAAATTCGGAAAAACTGAAAGTTCTTTTTTCCATGAGAAAAAATGTGTGCACCTATGTTTGTATGCTATGAACTCCGAAACCACGAAACCGATTGAGCTCAAATTTTCAGGCAATCTTAAGTATTGGCTCTAGAGTATTACTTTAGTACTAAAAAAAATCTCTTTTCTTAGTCGCAGCAAAGCACACCGGGTACCATCGGTCCAGCAGTTTGCCCACTACTTTAGTATTATAGTACTTTACTATTTTTTACTATAATTTGATATATACCATATACAGTACTACCTCGATAATGTGAATTAATTAAAACAAGGGCTTATTCACATTTTGGAGTGGTTCACATTATTGGAACATTTTTTTCAACTAAAAATAAGAGAATTTTCGAATTTTGCTCATATAAGATGAAAAAGGTCCTTCTCCCAATAAATAACAGGTGGTACCAAATGGGAAAATATGCCTAGACAAATAACTGCAAATATCAGAAGAATAACAAGAGAAGAATGCGAAATATTGAGGAAAAGTTCACATTATGGAGGTGAGAACATTTCAAAGTTCACATTATAAAGATAGTAGTGTATAGATTTGTGAGTTCGCATTATCGGAAAATTAACATTACCGAAGTTCACATTATCGAGGTAGTATTGTATTTAAGGTTGGACCACTTACCCACCGTTGGCCGGTACAAAACTGTTCTCTAATAGACTTAGCCCTAGACGCCTGCCTGACAGTTGTTGCTCCAGGCGCCTGTCTGAAAGTTGTTGCCCTAGGCGCCTGCCAGACATTTGTTGCCCCATGCGCTTGCCTGACAGTTGTTTTCTTTTTTGTTAGGCACAGCAACGCTTGCCGGGTACCCGCTAGTTTCATATAATTTTTTTCATAGTTTTGGTAAACACTTCGCATTTTTCACTCTACAATTAACAGCTCTATGTTTTAATATCTAAACTTTGCGAAATAGGGAAATGGTAGAATGAACCAAAATTAAGGAGAAAAGTGTTAGATGAATTGAGCAAAATTACTTCAAAGCAAAATGATCACGAAAAAATGGGGAATTGTAAAGACAGTCTTATAAAGGTAGTTTTTTTTTTTTGCTCAGATAGAACTTACGACAGGGATAACTGTCAAACCGAACTGTCGTTCTGTTCGCTCTATTTGGCATTTATGTTCAGTATAGAATTGGCTCACGTTTGAACAACTCGATTCGTCGTCGATCGCAGCAATTGGAGTTTTGTACATACGATTGATTTTGTACTACGATTGATTTTAGACACGGCCATACTACACCCGTATAAGATTCAGTTAGAGGAGGAATTAAAGCCATGCGCTCATCATTTGTGTTGTTCTCTCGCTGATTGGGCCGTACAGCGGTTGAGAAGAGATGAGATGAAGTTCATTTTTGACAACGGTCTTATCAATAAGTAAAATTGTCGCATATTAAATAAGCTCAATCCGGAACAGACTCTACATACGACACGTGTGTTTATAAAGTATCCGCCCATAATTTTTCGTGTGTAAGCAGATAAATCTAGAGGGGCGTGGTTTGGTGCATGTATGTAGACGATCCTAATGCGCATGCTTTTTTTTTTGCCTACAGAAGGTTTTAGTCGCCGGCCGGCAGACCGACGGAATGATGAAGCAAGTGACGGGAGTCAAATTTTCGTTTTTGACAAAATGACAGAAAAACTTGAATAACGCTACAAGTACAAATATTTGGCGCAACAGCTCTTTAAAGTGCCAGGGCCTAGCTTCTCGCAACCACTCATGTTGTGTGCGTTATATTTTTCACACGAATGGAAGGGACCTACAGTTTAATGCCGAATCTGAACGGCGATTTGAGAAGCTTTTTTCGTGACAACAATACTCTCGGATGTTTGTCAGACAAAGTCATGCTAACCGTCTGCGTTGACTCCAGTAGCGTTCATCACGAGTACGCACCACACGGCACAACTATCACCAAGGATTACAACAAATTTCAAGCAATTGTATCGTTTCACATGTCGAAATATGGGTTATTTGGAACACCAATTTTTGGCTGAAAATTTGGAAAAACTCTCAAATGTGCAAAAAATATTGCGTTCTATTTGCAGTAGAAGCAGTTGTGTTTTGTATTTCGTTCTGGTTTGATTTAGCTTGGTCCTGTGATTTAGTTTGGTTATGAATAATGAAATACTAATATATTCGTTTGATGTTGTAACACAAAATCCTTTGGAATAGTAAAATTGCCAAAGTTGTGCTTATAAATGTGCTAAAAACGGTTTGTTCGCAGTTTGGGCATTCGCAGGTCGCTGAGCTGTGAATGGATTTTAAGTCCCAAACTGCGAATGAATTAAATCCCAATAATGGAACTTTATGAACTAGGTCCCAAAGTATTTGAAATAAAAAATGCCGTGATGCTGTCATTTTCTGGCAATTCACTGGCATCTATTATGTTTTCGGATTTCTTTATCAAGTTTTATATAAGCGGTGCGCTTCGCACGATTAATTGAATAAACTCCGCTTTCCGAGGTGGTTTAGCCCTTCGCCGCTCCGCTAAGGGTATGTCAACAACCGTTAGGCAGGCGCCTGGAGCTAATGTTTTTAAATATATACATACACATATAAGTGGGGGCCAACAGTGGATAAGTGGCGCGCTTCTTACTTAGGTGGCGCTACAGTCTGGGGTAGACCTGGGACTCAACCAACAAACATTTTCAGTCAGCCCGGTTTCGAGTCAGCCGCTCCCAGTTCCGCACGCCAAGTTGGTTGAGGTCCTCCTCCACTTGTTTTCACCACCTACCGTGAGGTCGTCCTCTACTGCGCCGTCCATCCGGGGTGGATTTGAAGACTTTCCGGGCTGGAACGTTCGGCTCCCTCCGCTCTACATGACTCAGCCATGTTAGTCGCTGTATGTGAACTCTTCGCTTCTGGCTTGTCGTTATAGTTCGGCATTGTATCTTCTCCTCCACTCGTCGTCTATGCAGACGAGACCAACGATCACTTGGAGAACTTTTCTCTCAAAGAAGCTAAGGGTATCCTTATCAGATTTTCACAAAATGCATGCCTCTGCGCCATACATTAGGACTCGGATGATTAGTATCTTATAAAGAGTTACCTTAGTAGTTCGAGATAGGGCTATGAAACTTAATTGCCTTTTTAGTCCGTAAAAACAGTGATTGGCAAGAGTAATTCTTCGTTTAATGTCCCCACCGGTGTCATTTGCGGAGCTCACCATAGAGCCTAGGTAGACAAAGTCCTTTACTACCTCAAAATAATATCTGTCTATTGTGGTGTCCTTTTTTGTAGACAGCGTATATTTCTGTGGCAATACGACAAAATAGCTTAAGTCGATTTGTACGATTTTTCAGGAGAAGCGTTTAAAGTTGTAGCTTACGCGAAAATCGTATGAAATTTTTGAATTGCGCCTCTACTCTAACAGCCATAACTCAGCAGTCTTTAAAGGTATGTAACTACAAATTTGAGGGAAAATACTTTATGCAATTGGGATCATTTTGCTATAATTAACTCAATTTTGACTTAAGTCGGCTTAAGCTATTTTGTCGTGTTGCCACAGATTTTATTTTGCTTTCATTAACCGCTAAACCCATCGTTGCTGCCTCGATCTTAATACGCGCAAATGCCCCACTGATTGCCCGCTGAATTCTTCCGACTATATCAATGTTATCGGCGTAAGCGATTAGACTTGTACAGTACCTCTGGTGTTGGCTTGTGAGTTACGTACAATTCTTTCAAGTATTATCTTAAAGAGATCGCATGATAGCGCGTCACCTTGTCTAAGACCTTTTCTGACATCGGACGATCTGGTGGCGTTCTTTCGGGCTTTGATGGAGCAGCGAGAGTTCTCCATCGTCATTCTGCACAAACGGACAAGCTTGGCAGGAATGCCGAGACTAGACATGGCTCTGTATAACTCGTCTCTATACTCGTTATCATATGCCACTTTGAAATTGATGAAAAGATGAAGCGTATCGATTTTATATTCATGGGTTTTTTTTGAAGATCTGCCGTAGCGTGAATATTTGGTCAATGGTGGACTTTCCGGGCCTGGAACCGCACTGATAAGAACCTATCAAGCTGTTAACGTTCACATAATACGACAGACAAGATCTTATATGCGATGTTGAGAAGACTTACAACTCTGTAGCTGGCGTAGTTCAGATGGTCTCCTTCCTTCAGGATCGGCCAAACGATGCTGAGGTTCCATTCGTCAGGCATATTTTCGTCTGATCAGATTTTACAGATGAGTTGGTGCATGCTCCTTACCAACTCATCTTCTCTTGCCTTGAAAAATTCGTCGGCAAGATCGTCGGCTCTAGCAGCTTTGTTGGATTTAGTTTAGATATCGCTATCCTCACTTCCTTCTGATCGGGTTGACGGAAATCTTGAATATTATCGTCACTGTTAAATGGTTCATTCTGCCTGATAGCGGAATATTGATCATCGTTGCCGTTTAGGAGTCTGCACAAGTGTTCCTTGCATATCGTCAGCACCGACTGCGATTCTATCGTGCATTTTCGCCCCTGCAGGTTTCTGTTCTGGCTTTGAAACCCTGGCATGTTCTTTTTACCTTTTGGTAACATTTTCGAACATCATTCCTGCAATAAAGTATCTTAATCTCCTCGATCGTGCGCTTCTCATGCTCCGTTTTCTTCTCTCTGAGAAGTCGGTATTCCTCTTTTTTCTTCCGCTCGTAGAGCTCGCGAGCAGCTCTAGTCCTTTTATGCAGCGCCGTCTTGTACGCCTCTTGTTTTCCTGCATGTGCTTACCGACATTCCTCATCAAACCACGGGTTTCATTGTGGTTGCCGAGAGAGACCCAGTACATTAGAGTCGGCATCTCTGATGACTGGTGGGCGCCGTGGCGTAAGTGGTTAGTGTGTCGGATCACTACGCATTTGGATCCAAGTTCGAATCCCAGAAAATACCAAAAAGTTTTTTCACGGTCCCACCTCTCGCGAGCGTCTGACAAACATCCGAGAGTATTGTTGTCACGAAAAAGTTTCTCAAATCGCCATTCGGATTCGGCACTAAACTGTAGGTCCCTTCCATTCGTGTGAAAAATATAACGCACACAACATGAGTGGTTGCGAGAAGCTAGGCCCTGGCACTTAAAAAGCTGTTGCGCCAAATATACAGGGTGTCCGCCGGGAAGGTATACTACTTTGTTTGTTTATAATTTTTGATTAAATGAAAGAGAATGGATCTTATATTGATAAATGTTTTATTTAATGTCGGCAATTATGTGTGGAATACAATATCAGGTAAATGTCCGCCTCTGCTAGTCTCACAAATGCGAGCCCTTTTGAGCACATTTTTCATTACATTCTCACACATTTCACGCGGTATTTCATTAATTTCATCACGAATATTTTGTTTGGGTTGCTCAAGCGTTTCTGGTTTGTTTGCATAAACCTTGCTTTTCAGATATCCCCACAAAAAGAAGTCAGGAGCAGTCAAATCAGGCGACCGTGGAGGCCAATCAACATCACCATTTTTTGAAATAACTTGTTGTGGAAAGAGGTCTCGCAGTAATTCCATTGTAATCCTGGCTGTATGCGATGTGGCACCGTCTTGTTGATACCACATGTTAATCAAGCCCAAAGCATGCAGTTGTGGCGTTAAAAACTTTTCAATCAAGACCAAGCTCCTGAGCACGGCGTCGAATTGAGGTTGATGGATTGTTTTGAACACTTCCTTGAACAGCAGTAATGTTTTCAGCCGATCTTGCAGTACGTTGTGGCCCATGCTTGGGCCTATCACCTACAGACCCTCTTTCTTCGAAATCATTCACTACACGATAAATAGTGCGTTTTGTTGGCACGTTGTTTCTCCCAAAAATTTCACGCAACTTTCTCATCGTCACAGTAATCGATGATTGATTTTGATAAAATGTTTTAACGATTAAAACACGTTGGTTTATCGAATATTTTTCCATAATAAATTTGCCACGTGTCTACTTCACGACTGCCAAATATGAATATATCTCTGATGAATTGTTGGCTAACGCTGCCGACCTCTCGTGAGGCGGTGAGCGCATATTAGTCTAATGTTGGCGAATTTAGCCTTGATACGGTAAGTCATGAGGCACTCGTTCACATGCCGGAAACTCAAGACTTCTTGCTAAGTCTGCCTCTAATGACAAATCCGCGCCCGAATAGACGCTGTCCTTGTTGTCTATAGCAATCGCTGTAGTAGATGTCACAGTTTTTCATTCTCTTTCTGCACGGCCCATCCCATCGCACTTCTTGGATGGCTGTTATGTCTGCTTAGCAGCAGGGCCTCTGCAAGTTGTTCGGCTGCACGTGGCCTGTTAAGTGTTCGAACATTTCATGGACAGACACGAAGATCGTTGTCCTTATTACGTTTGCAAGGGTCATCAACAGTAAAATCATCCGTATCCGAGGCTGTTGTTTGCTTCGTTACCGTTTTTTTTTTTACTTGGTGGGCAAGTTAATCCGGCGGCACAGTCCCCAACCTGGAGATGCACATCCCTTTTTGCAACCCATAGGACGAGGTGCCAGATACACCGATGCCAGTAACCCACTTCGGTGATATAAGCGCTGCTGTTGGCCCATTAAGGGTTCATCCGCCACCATCTCTTCTTCGATACCCTAATTCAGTATTGAATATCCTTACAGAAGTCAGCTCCAAATATGTCGAAGTAGCTCAAGTAAGGTGTATTGTTTTTCATGGTTTTATTAAATCTTACTTACACTTCATTTTCCTCGTTTTCAAAGTAGTTCTCTTCTTTTTGCTGCTTCTATTGAAAAATCACACAATATGTGCATCTGTCTGCCTTATATAAATATAGTTATAATGAGGTGCAAGTGCACTGCGACCTTTACCAGATCTATTGTGCCCCCCAAACTAAGGCTCTAGTCGATGATAAACTCAGTCTAGAGCACTTTCTCCAGTCCAACTACTACTATAAACCGGAGTATCTTGAGTGGATCTAGCGAAGGTAGATAGGCACCTAGGTGGTTTCTTCTTTTGTGGATCAGTGTTTCGCATTCCATAAGAAGGTGCGGTGGTGCATAATCTGCAGTATGCATCTCCCTCTATTCCCAGTTTCCTAAGGTGGTCCTCGAGTCTGCAGTGACCCAGTAATATGCCCGTCAAGATGCGAAGCCGATTCTTGCTAACTCTTGGTCAGGTTCTGCTTCTTTTTTGGTTGTACAATATTTCCCAGAAGTTCTTTCGCCTGTCTTAATTGGGGGATATCGTCCCAATGCTCATTTCCACTCTTATATGTCCTGGTACCCAGTAGAGAGTTACTTTATTCGTCTTTCCCAGTTTGATGATTCTGGTGAAGCACTTCCATACCAGTTTGGATCTGATCTCGTGCGAGCTCAGTGTTTTTGCGATATTTCCTTGGTTGGATTGCGCGCATCTTTCGATCGCATGAACTTCTGCTTCAAATATACTGGGGAATATTCCCAGTGATTCTGAGTATCTAGTCCTGGGCCTGTACACTCCTGCTCCAGTGCTATGTCTAGCGGGGGTATACCCACGCACTAGCACTAGAGGTAAGTGCTGCTGTGGGACAGGTTCGCAAGGCTCCTGTTATACATATGAAGGCTAATCTTTGCACTTTGTTCAGGGATGTCCTCATCGTGGTTAACTTTGTTTTGTTAACCCATGCCACTGCACAGTATGTGATGATGGTTCTTACTATCATCATGAATACCCACCTCAGTGTGTCTGGGCTGCATCCCCAGGTTTTTCCTGAAATGTTCCATAAGTGCTCTGGTCGCTTTGGTTACCACAGCTTCATCTGTCTGTCTTTGAAATGATTGTAAAAGTCTTCAAAATAAAATCTCTTGCGATAGTTCTGAGTTCGACATCATTCTAAGTAATGATGTACCATCCGGACCTTGAACTTCACAACTCACTTTGCAATACGCTTTTTCTTGAATGCAACATCAATTAATCATTCAAAGAACAGCATGCTTTACAGTGTGTGGCTGAATATGAATGATAAGTAGCGAGTAGTGATTATTTTTAATTAAATATTGCTTACATATTCGCATTTTACTTCCTAGTACTATACATATGCACGTCGCCGGTAGCGTGTGCGGTGATAACAACCCTTCTAAAACGATAAAAACAATAATAAAATCGTATTATGCCCCATAATGGGCCATATTGTCATAAAGCAATCCTCGAGTGAATTTAGTAGCGCACACTGATAATGACTTAAGTGAGATAGAATTTTTTTTTTCTTTTAATGGAAATCAGTTAATATTTGATATTGATAGAACGGTATATCTGATCAAATTAAAATTATTCCCTCCAATGAATAAGCATTTTTGAAAAAAGAAAAAAGAAAAAAGAATTGCCTGATACCACTGAAATAGCGTTGCACTCTGGTAGTCTAGAAATTATCAGTATTGGCTGCATTAATGCTCCAAGGCTGCTAAGTTATTAGAACGCTGCCGTCTGGGGGGCCAGGGGCTCAATCAATCAATCTTTTCAGGCAAATCAAAGTTTATCTAACAGCTTTCGAGTGTGAATTATAAGTCGACATAATGTAGTTTCATTAATATTTTGAGTGAGAGCTGTTTGCGCCGAATTGTCTATCGGATGTGATTTAGCCGTTACAGTTTGTGGTTCCCAATATACTTGTAGAACGAATAGTGTTTCACTGGAAACGAATAAGACTAGTGTGCTCTGTGACCAATAGTTAGCCGCTACTGACTTTGGTTTTGTCTGTAAAAATTGGGTTTTCTTAAACGTTACCTTAGTATTCCTAAAAAAAAAGCGACTGTCTAGAATGATTCTTTCTTTGGTCGCCATGGTGGTGTCGTTTGCAGAATCAATTGTTATAATTAGGTAAGATAAGTATTTTGGAATCCCATCTATCGAAAGTAACTAAATTCAGTGACCATAACCCTCCCACTTCACTGCATTTCTACTGATCCGCCTATGGAGTACGCTTTTTTGACCTCAAAGGGTTATGAATACCTTTACACACAGTGCGGGCGTTGGAAAGGATAGAGAGAGAAAGATTTTTGGTGTACTGGTTCTTGAAGGTCAGTTGTTTTTTTTTTTTTTTTTGCTTCAGAGATTCTCCGGGTGTGGCGTCCAGATAACTGGGGAGATTTTTGTTTATTTTTTGTCTTTGCTTCTGATTCATAGTACTTTTTTCCCGATAACCAATGCCAAGGGCAAATCATCATCAACAGAGCGAACAATTTTTGCAGCCAAATGACCAAGCTACTGCCAGTGTTATGCCTTCGCAGTAATGTTCACACAAGCTTTCGCAAATGATCGGACTGACTTTATATATTTCATGAGAAATAAATAAATGCTTGCTGACATCAGGATTTAAACCATGAACCATTAGCGTTGCAATTGACGACGTTACCACTACACCATTGCGACCCTCATTGCCAATCTCAGGAAATATTAGCAGGCCTCTCGATTTTGGATCATTTTGTTACAAAGGCAAACCAAATGCTGGTGTTGTTGCATTTGTGTGATCCAGGAGTTTATAGGTCTGTCTCTTTTTTGACGGAGTTCATATGACCGCTCCTTTGAACATAACAATACCTGTTGAGCCAGTCGCGATCTACTTTTGGTGAAATGGTTTCTTTGATGTTACGGCTTCCACGGATCTTTGAACTTCTTATTCTATCAAGCTTTGTCAGTCCCGCTCTCATGCGAAGCATCTTCATCTCAGCTGCTGTTAATTTTCTACAAAACTAGCGTTGTGGGAACTCTGATTCTTATCCAACGATTACATTATTGTAATAGACATTTTCCTGCAGAATAAAGAATAAAGACGTGTGTATTATATCAGAAGTGCAGTAGCTTATAAGTAGTGATAATAGTTTAAGTGGGGAATAACTTCTTTTTTTTTTATTACATAAAAAAAAAATTCATAATTGGAATCCAGTTTATCTGTAAACGCCCTTACATGCGACCTTGAAACTGATAAAAAAACAGATTTAATCATCTATTTGAAATTGCTTTCGTTCTAAGGCCAGATGTAACGTCGCAGATTAATTTTGCTCGTATAATACTACAACGCTGATATCGCCCAATCAGATTGCCGCCGAAAGGCTTTCGGCATTCATTTATCAGGCACAGGCATATGTTAGATAAGGACTTGTGAATGTAACTTATACTTAACTGCCCGGAGACTCTCGACCGATTAGTTTCATTAAGAGATACGGATTCATATTTCTTTTCACGAGGTGAACTGCTCTCATATTGGTAGGTTCTCATAGTTTTTGTGCGATCCTCATAAAAGTGAATTGAAAGAGTAAACATTTTTTTGAGAACGATACTTAATTCATTAAAATTGACAAGGATCGTGTGTCCTATGCTGGTAAGTTCTCTTTAAGTGGGTATGCCCTATTTTGAATTGTATATTTGTTTAAAATTCCTCGTTCTGATACACTTGAACTAAAATAAAAGTTTTGTACATAGACCTCCTGTATTTGACGCCTAAGTAAAATAATTTTAAAATTTTTCTTTTCTTTCAGAATTTCAATTCATTGAGACCATCACTATGATGCTATATCGGACTTCTCATTTGATCTCAACAACGTTACTCCTTTTTGGAAATTCTTCAAATTAGGAGGATTGTTTAATTTTGCATCAACTTTAAGGTAAGCTAATAAATGTACATGTATGAGTATTTTTAAAGACGTACTCCCTTATTAATACAGATCGTTGGGCTAATACA
Source organism: Brachypalpus laphriformis (assembly GCA_945910035.1). NCBI lineage: Eukaryota > Metazoa > Arthropoda > Insecta > Diptera > Syrphidae > Brachypalpus > Brachypalpus laphriformis. The sequence continues at coordinate 107,867,750 of OX246753.1, read as the reverse complement.
CAGACAACAAGTATGTTGATTCATTTTGTTAAATTGTTTTATTAAACTTTACTTACTTAAATCCTTTCTTTTAAATACGTCTTTTTCTTATTCCTATTTCGGTGAGGCTATGATCCGAAAACAAGGGATCATAACCCTCCCACTTCACCGCATTTCCACTGATGCGCCTGTGAGGTTCGCCAATTTGACCTCAGAAAATATTTGCAGGCCTCCCAATTTGGCTGCTCGGTTACTGAGGCCAATGAAATGCCGATGTCGTCGAATTTGTGTAATCATGGTGCTTACAGACCTGCCTCTGCTGCCTTGCGATGTTTTTGGAACGTTAATTGATATTGCCTTTTTAACAGGGTTCAAATGATCTCTTCTTTGAACGTGGCAATACCAGTTGAGCCGGTCGTGCTCTATCTTTCGTAAGCTAGTTTCCTTGACGTGAAGGTTTCCACGGATTTTCGAACTTCTTATTCGATCAAGCTTCGTCACTCTTGCTGTCGTGCGAAGCATCTTCATATCAGGTGCCGTTAATTTACTCTCGTACTTTTTGTAAATCGTCCAACATTGTGAACCGTACGTGAGTGCTGGGCATACATCTGCGGTGTAGAGCCTTCCTTTCGACTTAGGGGGCATTTTTCTGTCACAGAAGATAGCGGAATATTCTCGCAACTTCATCCACCCTACGCTTACGCGATGATTGATGTCTTCATCACAGGTTGCTTTGCTATTGATCATAGATCCCAGATATTTAAACTTTTCGCACTTGGGAAACACTGTTCCATTCAAATAAATGTCTGCAATAGGCCTGAGTGGATCAGAGAACGGGCAGCGCAATTACTCTGTCTTTTTTTGAACTAATGTGATATCCATATCCAAAACGTCCACCCATACATCAAGTGCTCGTTGCAGGGACGTAGGATCCTCACTTATGATGGATCCATCGTCAGCAAAGAATAATTGATGTACCTTGGGGTCCAACACTTTACTTTCAAGCAGGTAGTCAAGTGCTGCAATAAAGAGCAAAGGACTTAAGACGTTTCCCTGGTGCACCCCGACTTTGATTCTTTTAAATCTGTATGTAGCCTCTATAAGAGCTATGAGTTTCTCTGGGATGTCTCTCCTGCATATGGTCAACCAGATAGTATTTCGATTCAAGCTGTCGAAAGTCTTCTCGAGCAAGGTGTTTCAGCACCAGGGTCCAGCTCGACATCGAGATATTTTAAATATTATTTTAGCTATGGCCGGGAGAACACATATAGTACCTCTTCAGTTTTCACATTTCATTAAATTACCATTTTTCGGGAGCTTAGGATGATCTTTTCCACTCCTATGAGAAATGTTATTTTTTCCATGCTCTCCGTATGAGCTGATGTAGCACTTGAAATAGTTCGGCAGGGATGGCATCAATACTCAGCGCTTTCTTTTTCTTGAGGGATTTGATAGCTGTTGCTATCTCTGTTATGCTGGCGAATTCGGGAATTCGTTGCTTTGGAAGACTAATTTGAATTTGAGAATAAAACGCTACCAAACAAACAAAAAAAAAACAAATATTTGACGCAACAGCTCTTGAAAGTGCCAGGGCCTAGCTTCTCGCAACCACTCATGTTGTGTGCGTTATATTTTTCACACGAATGGAAGGGACCTACAGTTTAGTGCCGTATCTGAACGGCGATTTGAGAAGCTTTTTCGTGACAACAATACTCTCGGATGTTTGTCAGATGCTCGCGAGAGGTGGGACCGTGAAAAAACTTTTTGGTGTTTTCTGGGATTCGCGAACTTGAAATCTCATGCGTAGTGATCCGACACACTAACCACTTACGCCACGGCGCCCACATAAAACGCTACCGTCTAAGTGGTTAAGACCTTCAAAATGTCCTCTCCAACCGAGATTAGGAGGTTAACGTCTTAACTCTTCACTGGGTGTTGTTTGGAGTTCCGATCACTAGTGAGCTCTTTGGTGATGCCACAGATGTCCTACTACCGCACCTGTGCTGCTGTTTGGGTGCAATGCCCACTTACTATTTTTTGTTTATGTCTTTCAATTTTGGAATCTCAAATTGCTCATTTCATTTTTATTATATACACATGTAGGTAGATAAACTTCAAATACTTAGCTTTTGCTGAACCGCTGAACCACTGTTTGTGAGTGTCGCACACAAACTTATTAACCTCTAACATCTAATCAAGCATGGTATGCACATTATTTTACAATTTGGTTTTGATTTTTGTATAACGTGTACGTACTCGTATATTTTTATTGTGTTTATTCTTATACTTCTTACTAGCAGATATCCGCGACTTTGTCTGCGTGCTCCACATTTAAATGTTTGAAGGTTGTAATGATTAGGAAATACAGAGGCGTGTTGTTTGGCTTATAAACGAATCCCTATATTTGGGCTTAAGGGTGAACTGATGCGCATTCGAAGCATGACGCGTATTGCGGGCGAAGTTTTGAAGGGAAGGAATGCAACTGGCTATTTCGCAGGAGCATTTTTTATATAAAAAGCGATAAAATAGGGAAAGACACGACCCATTTCTACAATACGATGTTTAAGTGGAATTATGGAGTTCTTAATGTCTCTATTACCTATAAATTTTAACGCGCAGTTCCGCGCCCTATCTAGAATGTGCAGAATGGTCTTGGGTGCATCAGAACACGTCAACGCAAACGGAACCAAATATCTTACGAAGAATTTTTCTCGAAGCGACCAAGGATATCTTCATCCGTTATCAATAAGTTCCATGTTTTAGCGCCGTAAAGCAGGACTAGGATGATAAGGGTCTTATATAGAGTCTCCTCAGTTGTTCGAGATAGGGCTTTACTATTGAATTGCCTTATTAGTCCAGAAAACAGCGATTGGCAAAAGAGAATCGCTTGATTTCTGCGCTGGTATCGTTTTCAGAATATAGCAGAATCAATGTAGACAAAGGGCCTTACTACCTCGAAGTTATAGTTGCCACCGTGAAGTTCTGTCCAATTCATCGGTGTTGATTGTCCCTTCTTGTTGACAGCATGTACTAGGTTTTGCTCTCGTTTATCGCTAAACCGCTTCTGCTTCAATGCTTGCAAACGCATAGGTGATAGCCCACTTCCAACAGTGTCAATATCGTCGGCGTATGCAAGCAGTTGCGCAGATTTTTGATAAATTGTACCTCTAATGTTGGCTTGTGAGTTCTGCACAATCCATTCAAGTACAATATTAAAGAAGTCACATGATAGCGCGTCACCTTGTCTAAAACCTTTTTTGACATCAACAGTCTCGGTGAGTTCATTACCGACCTTGATGGAGCAACGAGCGTTCTCCATCGTCATCCTGCACAGATGGACAAGTTTGGCATAGATGTCAAAACTAGACATGGCTCTATATAACTCTTCTTTATAGATGCTGTTATAGGCATCGACCTTGAAATCGATGAAGAGACGATGAGTATCGATTTGGACTTCTTATGTTTTCTCCAGGATCTGCTGAAGTGTGAAGATTTGACCGATGGTGGACTTTCCTGACCTGAAACCGCACTGACAGGGGCTGTTGATAAAAGGTTTCAGGCGTTACACAATATCGCAGAAAAGATGTTGTATGCAATGTTGAGCAGACTGATGTCTCTATAATTGGCGTAGTTGAGGGGGTGTCCCCCTCCAGTAGCCTTGTTAGACTTCAGCTTGGATATTGCTATCCTCACTTCGCTTTGCTCAGGTGGACAAACATTTTGACATCATCGTCTATGTTGAATGATTCATTCTGCCTGACAGCGGGATGTTGGTTTTCATCGCCGTTATACAATACAATCCGCAGAAATAGTTTTTCCATATTCGCAGCACCGACTGTGATTCTACTACGGGGTTTCCATTTTATCTCTACAGGTTTCTGTACGATTATTGCTTCTCTGACACGTTCTTTTTACCTTTTGGTAAAACTTTCGTACATTGTTCCTGGAGTATAAGCTCTCAATATTCTCGATCGCGCGCTTTTCATGCTCTTTCTTTTTCTTTTGGAGAAGCCTCTTGTTTTGCTGTATGCACTCGCCGGCATTCTTCGTCAAACTTGTGGTTTCTCAATGTTGGCCGGGTGAAACCCTACGTTTCTGATGGCATGTTGACAGCATTGCCACTGGTCTTCCGCCCTTGATGCTGGCGGCATAGGGGTGATTGAGAGATTTCGGGATACGCGTTCAGCGAAGACTCTGGCGGTCTCTTGCGATTGTAGCTTTTCGACGTTGAATTTTCTTCCAGTGATTCTTCTTTGTTGCTCAGTGGGCAAATAATGTTCATGTTCCGTTCCTCGGAAATACTTTCCTCCGACCATATTTTGCAGATGAGTTGGTCCATTCTCCTTATCAATTTATCTCCCGCTGCTTTAAATAGCACGACAGCTAGGCTAGTATGTGCCTATACCCAGTACATAAAAAGACGAGGCATCTGAAGTTATAAGCGTTAGGACAACTGCCAAAAAGTAGGGATGTAAAAATCGACCAGAATTTTTCTTAAAAATGTCTCGTAAGCACAGTATGCAGAGTAAATCATGTACATGTATATGTTTCAGTTCTTAAATCAACTTTGGACGGTAAACCTGAAACTGAATGACAGGAAGAGTAGAAGTTTCAAATTAGGATGTTAAATTTAGGATGGATATACGTACCTTGACTTGACTAAAAATGGCACACATGACCTTGAGTAGATCAGAGTTTTATTTGACTGCATATCGCTGAAAAGTGGTTAAAAAATGTTGTAACATGCATTTTGTGTTACTATATGTACATTTGAAATTAGCTTCAACATCACAAGTAGTTTTTATCTGAGCAGTTCAGTTGCGGAGCTTACATCACGTGCTCAAAACAAGTTATTGAATGCATCATGCTATAAATATAATCCCTGCAATTGCACTGTTCCTTGCATCCGAACATACAAATTGACCCCTTTCAATTATGTGTTATTAAATGAAAGGCAATTACAGCAATAACGTTCATCTGGAAAAGAATTATTTGAAGAATCTCACGTGTTGCTAGTTGAAAGAAATTATTCTTTGTTCGATGAATAATATTAAAAAAAAAATGATGCATGCCTCGATGTGAAAAACATTTGTATTAGCATCTGCTAATTTCAAATTATAAAACCATATTGATTACTTAGAAGGAATATGGATATGTAGAGGGTGGAGGCTTTGATACTTATCTTCTGCTTCTTCCAAGAAAGAGAACTGATTGCTAAGTACGTGCAGTTTTCATCGGGAAACGTATTCAGTGCAAATCAAACCGTGTTCTTAGCCAGACGTGACTTCTTGACTTTATTCGCTGTAATTCTTGCAATATTGATTGGTAAGCTTTCGTGCTTAAATGTATTATATAGACTCTTATTTTCGATGTGAATTTAAGAATAATATTGTGTTTTACTTCTCACAGACAATGTTCAAAACAATTACATTAAGATTACAAATAGTGCAATAAGTTTTTTTGAGGTATGATTTGACTACAGCCAGTGGTTATGGTTACGGTACCAAACCATCCTTTATAAGGCTCATTCATAATAAAACATCTATCGTGCGGAACAATTGCATATGTGGTTTTTGAGGTGTTCGTGGAGTAACGGTGCTATGTGACGAGCGATCTGAAAGACGGAGAGCTTGTCTAATTGTGCTAAATTTCCTCTCAGTAACCAAGCTTGGACAATTTTGACAGGACTTGGTTGCTGCAGCTGTAAGCTACGAAACGAGGGAAATTGGAAAACCTTCGTCGTTGCTTCGGCTTACTTGCCTTTTGATTCGGTTATGCCTCCACCACCGAAGGCGGTTGCTGAACTCATAAAGTACTATGACACTCGGGAGATGGAACTAGTCATGTGTTGCTAATGCTCAGAATACAGTCGGGGGCAGCTGCAAATGTAACGTACGAGGAAACCATCTCCTAGACTTTATACTATCGTCTGACATGGTAATTAGCAATGTTGGCTCTCAGCCAACTTTTGCTACGGCAATGATTTAGGATGTAATTGACTTGATTCTATCTAAAACCTATTCGAATATTGAAGATACAGATATTTGAATTTTAAAATTAATAACTAAAAGGAGGTGTCCTTTCCATACCATAGATACATCGTTTTCCAAATCGAATGCGAAGCTTTAACTTTGCAGGAGAGGAGGAATCTGAGGAAAACCAACTGGGTGCGCTTTAGGGAAGAGCTAGACAGATCGTCAAAACTCCAGCTAAACCCAGAATGAAACGAAAGGTTGAGGATGCTGCTCAAAATCTGACTAACCCCCGCAAAACGCCAGTTCCCTAGTGGAGCCCAGAACTACAGCGACTTAGGAAAGAAACCAGAAAACTTCTAAACAGGTCGCTCAAGAGAAATTTAGAGGGTGACTGGGATCTTTTTAGATCGAAGCAAAAAGACTATAAGAAGTTAATTCGGTTGACTAAAAGTGCTTCTTGTAGAGATTTTTATTAAAATATCGAGACACTCGGTGAAACAAGCAGGTTGGTTAAAGTCCTGAAAAGGGGCAAGCCGAGCAAACCGGAGTCACTCAGAAAGTCTGATGGCAAGTTCTCTCAGACTAAAGCGGAAACTTTTAGTCTTCTGCTGGCGACTCACTTTCCAGGCAATCAGATAACCAGGTCGCAGCTTGGCCCGCTTACCCAGGCTGAGATTGATCTAAGTCAGAAAACTCGCCGTAGCTGGTATATTCCATCAGACGTGGTAACAGTTGAAGCCATCAAATATGCTGTGGCATCTTTCAATGGTTTCAAATCGCCTGGCAATGACGGAATATATCCAGCTGTGCTGCAACAGGGCATAACTTAGATCAGCTGCTGCGAACTCTAAAAATAATTTTCACCACTGGCTTGGCGTTCTCCCACCTTGGCGTACAGTCAGAGTAGCTTTCATATTGAAAATTGGTAAGGAGAACTATTCGCTCCCCAAGAGTTTCAGACTCATAAGTCTGGCCTCCTTCTTACTGAAAAGTGTGGAGAGACTGGTGGAATTTTACGTGCGCAAAATTGCTTTGACGCTGCATCCACTATCGGAGATGCAGCATACTCATCAGCGTGGGAAATCCTGCGCGAGTGCACTTCAAAATTAAGTACCCAGAATTAAATGCGCTCTTGTGTTTTTGTGTTTTTGACAATGCTACTCTTGAATGCATGTGCGACTCGGCCAGACAGCATGGGGTAGATGAAACATTAGTGTTGTGGTTTAAAGCAATGCTAATGAATAGAACTTTGGTGCGGATTGTGGCCGATATAATATTATGACAGGGGTAAACAGGGGCTGTCCGAAAGGTGGCGTTCTGTCTCCACTGCTATGGTATATGATTGTCGACTCTCTGTTAAACACTCCAAATAGACATATGTGGATGATGTTGCTATACTCTCTGTCGGGCCATGCCTGGCGACTGTCTGTGCTAACGCGCAGGCGGCGCTTGACATGATCGATTAATTGTGCAATAGGAGTGTGCTTTCGGTAAATTCTTTTAAAACTGAGGTTCACGAGAAGGAGGCTTTGGCTTTTGTGCTAAAAGGTGTCACTATCCGCATTTCCAATGAAGCCAAATATCTAGGAGTGATTCCATAAAAAACTTCATTGGTCTAAACATGTCGAGTCGAAAACATCCAAGGCGCTCTCAGTTTTCGAGCAGTGCAAGGGTGCTTTTGGCAAGACATGGGGCTTATCACCGAATAGGGTTCTCTGGATCTACACGGCTATGATAAGACCATTCCTCGCATATGCGTCGGTTGTTTGGTGGAAGGGACTCTTTGAAATCGATCGCAAGGCTGAATTCTCTGTCTACTATCTGGGTCCTAGGTTACACTGGGATCCTGGGGAACGAGATCTTCGATGAGATTGCTAGACAAGGCTCAGAGGCGACTTTCTCAGGTTCCGAACCCGCGTTGGATCTCCCTGTGCCCTCGGTTACGGCTTCAATTGACGATTGGGTCTCTCACGAACACAATTTTATATGGCATGACTCTACAGGATGTAGGTTGACTAAACGAATGCTCCAGGACGTCTGTAAGAAATCAGCGGCATTCTTGCTGTCTCTCAGTAGAAAAGATTGCAGACAACTAATTGGCGTCTCGACAGGTCACTTCGCTTTCGCTAAGTACCTTAACGTGCTGGGCTTATGTGACACTACAAACTGAGACGCTTGTGGAAAGCGACGACACTGCGGAACATTATCTCTGCGAGTGTCCGCTACTGTAAGCTTCTTATCACTGAAGTAAACCAGGGTTTGCTCTCTGGTAGTACAATGGACTATTTGTGTCTGAGTGCTTCAGTCTAGCGTTTCCTATTCTGACAAAACAAATGAGTGCTTTAAGGGAAACGTCCTTCTTTCTTCTGACGTCTCGCTTAAAAAAGAAAAACTTTTTATTTCTGAAATTGTACAAGCATTTTTTACAGCCAATTGATGGGTAAATATTTTTATTCTTTTATTTTAGGGAACGTAAGCTGTTAGAACTAATCTTTGATGTGGAATATCTGATTTGATTGAACTTTAAAGGTAATTTTCCCCCTATATACATGTAACTAAGAACGACTTTAGTATTGACTTTGAGTACTCAAAATTCTGACTTTTGTATTCTCTTTTATTTATAGAGAAGTTTCAAGCCTCGTGCTAGTTAGTGTCTTAAATTGAAATGTTCTACAATGTGGGATTCGACATATGCTTTTAGTTTTTAGTTTTCATTTCGAATTGAATAGTATTACAGCAAAAAGAAAATGGAAAATTTTCTACAACAAATTCAAAATAAATACTCCTTCATTGATAATGTTCTGAAAAACTTTTGGAAATCATGGCTTAAGTCGAATCTGTTTATAAAACTAGAGCTGCAAAACGTTAAATGGAAAAACAGCAAAGCGAAGCCAGGATGTGCATATGAACCTACAGAGGTAAGGACCCAAAAGATACACATTAACATTGCAAAAAATAAAAAATAAATACATTTCAGTTGGAGCAAATGGCTAATTGTGTCACACATGGACTATGGGTAATACCATCTGTGGTGGCTACGATGAAACTTATTGAGAGATCTAAGACTTCGGGGCAGATGCTAGTTGCATGGGTTTATGGATCGGCGTTAACCTTATTGTTTTGTATATCCACTTTCTTCCATTGCTCCTTTTACTGTGATCGGAACAGGTATTTTTAGTATCTAAATTCTAAGCCTATGATCCTCTAATCTTGTTTTTAATTTTTTTTTAAAGGGGACTAAAGAATGTCTTACATCGCTGTGATCGTGCTATGATATATGTATTTATTGCAGGGTCGTACTTTCCCTGGCTACAATTGGAGAATACAACCCACTCTATTATCTTAGCATCGTTAGAGTGGATTATTTGGATAATGGCTACGTTGGGTATAACATATCAACAGGTAGTTTGAACAAAAAAGTTAGTTATTTCTTGTACTTAGTTTTTTTTTTATTTATTTCAGATATTCCACGAACGTTTTAAATGTTTAGAGACTTGCTTTTATATTGTAATGGGTTTGGGACCAGCAATGATTGTCATCATGTCCGGTCATGAATTCCATGGAATGACTGAACTGAAACTAGGTGGCTTCCTTTATATACTTGGAATAGTATTCTTTAAGGCGGATGGTATTATACCAATGGCGCATGCCATTTGGCATTTATTTGTTGTTCTGGCTGCAGGTGTCCATTATTATGCTATTTTAAAGCATCTATATCCGGCAGGTGTTAGTGAAATTATTAATTAAGAATATAGCCCAATTGAATTTAGTATAATAGCTGCATATACTCTTAAGAAAGTGATTTAAACCAAATAGTTACAATCAGTGATGCCCTCGTATATACATACATACATAATTGTGGGGAATTCGCAAAAAGAAGTAGAATTCAATTTCAACGAATAGTAGTAAATAATGCCTATTTCGTACATAAGAATCTATACAGTGTATACCATTTACATTTAAAAATAACCTTTGTCGAATTTACATTTTTATTAGAAATATTAACAAACTTTTTTTTTAACCCCTATACATAAACTATATAGTATTACTCATATACTTGCATAAAAAAATAGATGCAATATGTGTACTACAATACTGACAGTAACTTCCACCACCAAGCCTTTCAGACAATACCACTTCCGATACGGGGACAAACTAAGATGTAAATTTATGTAAAAGTTTACTTGTAGTCCAAGCCAAATTAAAATTAAGATAATTGCATGTTTTTTATATTCCAGGCTGATGATTTTTTTTTAAATTAACTTTTAAATGAAAGACAATTTTATATAGTATATTTTATTGATTGATTATATGGTCTTTAACATTACGTATGAAATATGATGTCGGCTGACTGTGGCGCAAATGCGAGCTTACTTACTAACTTAAGTGGCGCTACAGTTCGGGCGAACCTGGATCCTAACCAACAAGTCTCTCCATTTAGTTCGGTCTTTAGCTAATTGCTTCCAGTTGCGCACTCCAAGTTGCTTGAGACCCTCTTGAACTTTTGCGCGCCACCTATGGCGAGGTTCTCCAGGAAATTCAATGTGGTCATAGGTGACCGCCACACATGGAGGAATGAAGGACTTGTAGTCTTACCAAACTCTCAAACTTGGTACACAGATGGTTCCAAATTGGAAAATGGTAGCACTGACGCAGGGGTTTATGGACCCAGGTTCCAACGTGCGGCTGCGCTTGGGAAATCATCAACAATATTTCAGGCGGAAGTCCATGCGATCGAGCTCTGTGTACGAGAATGTCTGCGTAGAAGAGTCGAGGGTACTCGTATCTATATCCTCTCAGACAGCCAGGCAGCACTTATGGCTCTGAAATCGTACACGGTAGGATCAAAACTTGTATGGGACTGTCTAAACCTACTCGAAGATCTCGCATCGAAAAACACAGTCACTGTGGCCTGGATACCAGGACACAAAGGCTTCGAGGGCAACGAACGGGCGGACTGCTTAGCGAGAAGAGGCGCTAGTCGCCCACTAGTCGGTCCTGAACCCTATTTTGGAGTCGCACGGAGTAGCGTTAACATAAAAATAAAGAAATGGGAAGATGATCATCATGCAGAGTACTGGGCCAAACTCAAGGGCCTAAGACAGGCAAAGAAGTTCATTAATCTCAACCGCTGCAAGGCTAAAAAGCTACTCGAGCTTAGGAAAGCAGACCTGAGAACCTAAACAGGCTACTTGACTGGTCATTGCCCACTCAGGTACCATCTGCACAAAATAGGAGTAGCAGATATAGTTGAATGCCGGCTATGTGGAGAGCAAAAAAGAGACGGCAGAGCATATTCTTTGTGAATGTCCCATGGCCGCAAGAAAAAGACTTCTCCATATCGGAAGGTCTTTATTGAGTCCCTCTGACTTCTGGAATATTGAGCCTGGGGCTTTGTTGAGGTTTATCAAGAGCCTTAACCAAGTTCTCAGCTAAATACCGGGCTGGCACAATACATCGTATAGGTCGCAGTGCGTACAAGGTCCTAGTAAAGTAAAGTAAAGTATGGCGAGGAGGCCATCGACTGCGTCGTTCCTCTGAGTTAAATTCGAAGATGTCGGGCCGACCGTTGGTATACATTCGCTCTATATTCCTAGCCATCCCAACCGTACAATACCCAGTTCTTTTTACTAGATGTCGCTTTTACAGCTCGTACAGTTCGTAATTGAATCTTCTCCTCTAAAACCCGTCAACTCAAACGGGACCAAATATCTTACGAAGAATTTTTCTTTCGAAGCGACCAAGGACTTTCAATAAAGTTCATGTTCCAGCGCCGTTAAGCAGGACTAGGATGATCAGGGTCTTATATAGAGTCTCCTTAGTTATTCGAGATAGGGCTTGGCTTATTAGCACAACAAAATAGTGATTGGCAAGAGTTATTCTTCGCTTGATTTCTACGCTGGTATCATTGTCAGAATTAATAGCAGAGCGAAGGTAAACAAAGTTACTTACTACCTCGAAGTTGTAGCTGTCCATTGACGTTCTGTCCAATTCGTGGTGTTGATTGTTCCTTCTTGTTGACAGCATATACGTGGTTTTGTCCTTGTTTATCGCTAAACCCATTTTGGTTTCAATGCTTGCAAACGCACCGGTGACAGCCCGAGATTGAGTCTCGGGAGTTGGCTTGTGAGTTTCACACAAACTGCTCAAGTACAATATTAAAGAAGTCACATCACAGCACATTACTTTGTCTTAACCCATTTTTGATGTCAAAGGTCTCGAAGAGGCGAACAACACAGGCGGATCAGTAGAAATGCAGTGAAGTGGGAGGGTTATGATCGCTTGTTTTCAGATCATAACCTCGCCGAAATGGGAAGAGGAAGAAGATGGTCTCGGTGAGGCGGTCATTACCGACCTTGATGGCGCAGCGAGTGTTCTGATTAATTAATTAATTAAACTTAACATGGCTGTATATAACTCCTCCCTGTGGATGCTGTCATAGGCGGCCTTGGAGTCGATAAAGAGATAATGAGTATCGGTTTGGACTTTTTGGGTTTTCTCCAGGATCTGCCGAAGTGTGCAGATTTGATCGATAGTGGACTTTCATGTGTCACTGTCCTGTTCGAACCACATGTGGTGTAGGCCCAATTGATCCAATTCTGGCACAAGAAAGATTTTCAACATGCCACGATACCGATCACCAGTAACTTACAGCATTGCCTCTACCATCCTCAAAGAAATATGACCCAATGATACCGAAGGCCCAAATGGCGCACCATATAGTCACTCTACGAGGGTATAATCGTCGCTGGTGTATACATCGCGGATTTTTAGTGCCCCAGTAGTGGCTATTCTGTTTATTAAAAAAGCCAGCCAAGTCGAAATGTGCTTCGTCGTTCATGATTATTTTTTGCCAAAAGAAAGATGGTCGTCTATACCGAGCTGTGAAATCCGACCACTTCAATCTCGCCGCTGTTTATGGTCACCTGAAGCTGTTGCGTCAATTGAATTTTATACGGGTAAGAGTGGAAATTGTTTTTTTTTTTTTTTAGGATTTTTAACAAACATGATGGAGACATTGCACATTGCGAACCGCACAGGCGGATCAGTAGAAATGCGGTGAAGTGGGAGGGTTATGATCCCTTATTTTCGGATCATAACCTCGCTGATAAAAGGAAGAAGAAGAAGATGATGGAGACATTGCACGACATCGATGAGAGGTGCCTGGACATTCACAAGCACTCTGCCTCACTGCATTAATATTTTCTGGTATACGTTGGTTATGTTGTCTGTTATCTGAGTCCTTCCAGTCGTTTAGAAGTGCACTGTATAAGCTGGACAAATAGAATAAGTCTAATTGAAGTATTCAACTTGAAGAATCCTTCTTTGCAAATTCTTGTTTGGTTAGCTCCTTAAATGCTGAACTCAAGATGATGAATACATCAACTGCTGATCTAAGGTCCTCTATCGACGTATCCAGTCGGTCTCTCGGCTTAATCGAACAACTGCATGAATGAAAAGCTAAACCACAATGTATAAAAAAAAAAAATTGAACAGGGTCATTGTCAGCGCAATCTGGTGCACTTCTTTCTGTAACTGGTAATTTAACCGACCGCGCTTAACGTGCAAAAGCCACTATAGACTCGTTATATCATGAGTCGGCTGCGAATAATGATTAATTGAAGAAATCGTAGAGGAACTAGAACTAATTTGTAGCAAATTTGATCTTTTGCCGTGCGGCGCCGCAGTCTCTAAATAATAAAGTTTTACTTGACGAGCATCGTACCGCTCTTGTTTCACCTGATATCGTTGCCACTATTGCTTCTGCCAGTGTTTTCCATTGACCCTGAAAATTGGTGTAAAACCATAGAATAGAAACTGAACAGCAGTGGAAACAGGATTAATATCCGTTCGGTGGTTTATAAGTGATGCGCGGATAACTAACAAAGGCGTGTAGCTTATCCGCGCGTGTTTTATTATATGTATAGATACTGCAAGCCGACTCTGTCTAGAAAACCCGAGTCAATTTAGAGAGAGTGTGGCTCTGTGTAATTAAAACAAGTAAGGCAGTATCAGTAAGAACAACACCAAGCCCAACAGAAAAACAATACAAGCAAATAAATTTAATCTATATATTCGTATGTACACATAAGGACATTTTTTTATAAACAAAATACAAACGTATTTTTTTTTTCTCGCGACAAGTTTTTTGTTTGGTACATTTAAACAAATTTTTGTACGAATAAAATATACGATACGAAAATGTTTAGGTACACAAAAATTTCCTAAACTTTTTAAAAAATTATCACACGAAAGAAAAATGGTACGAACGGTAGAACTCTTTGAAGCCCAACCCTTCCACGAACAAACCCGCAAACCGTCTCCACGCAAAATGGAGACCAAAATGAGTCCGCATTACCAGAGCACCTCAGTAAATTTGTCTGTTGTGGCAAAATATTGCACTCCCACATTAAGGACGACAACGCCTATTACCCCATATTTCTAGACGTAGTGAAAACAAAACTCCAAGGGCCCGCGATTCATATGACCGTTTAGATTTGAGAAACAGGGTAGCCGGAATTTGGTTAAGAAATTGGACTACCAATCATTTCATAGTTTAACCTATTTCGTTCTAAAGACCATGGAACGTATTCTGGATATTCACATCCGTAAAACTCTCGGTCGATCGCAAATATCCAACTCTCAACATGCGTACCTCAAAGGAGACGGCTCTCATGAGGTTGTGCGTACAGTTGAAAAATCAGTTCATTACAAAGAATACACTATTGCTACTTTCTTAGACATATGGCGCGTTGTACAACATTTTCACTGAATCTATTCAAGACTCTCGCAGAACTAGGCATAGCAGAACACATAAGTAAATAGATAGCATCCATGCTAAGAACGCGAATTATTCGGTCGACACTCGGTAACGATAGCATAACTATACTCTATTCCATTAGAATTATCAGTACAGGGAAGATAGGATGTTTGCCTCTCAGTCTTGTTGCAATAGCTTGCATAAAGCTGTCTCTCTTTTAAGCTCTCACTGGGTTACCATAGTATGCATGACAAACCGCCGCAAATCGGAGAGCAATACCCGTAGGGTATGATTTAAAAACAACACAATTTGTTGAACGAAATAAAGATAATTGTGTACAAAGTAGACACCAACTCAATTTTGATGAAATTTTAGTTTATATTATTATATTATATTTATAAAACACAAGAAACAATATATCACTATACGCACGTAAATATTGCAAATTATAAAGTATAAAAACCGAAAAATTGTTTAACTGCATTTTAACGGTTTTGCCAGAAAATTGAGAAAATGGAAAAAAGAAATAAAACACAAAAATCAAGTGGCAATACTCTCACATACTCAAATTCATTTATTGGTTCTCAAAGCACAAAGTCCCAAAGTTCTTTGACAAAAACCATAGAAAAAGCTGCAATAATTAGCTTTGCCTTAGTAATGGGAACACTGTTTTGATGTTCATATTTTTCATACACACCGCGGGGATTGATGGCGGCCACATGATCATTCTGCCATCGGCTGTGTGGGAGGCAGGCTATGGTGAGATTGGGATGCATGCGAATTTTAGGAAAATTACCAAAACAAATTGTGTGTTTAGCAGTGGTTTGGTTTTTATTTCAATGGCAATTTGTCTAACTAAGTGACATGAAAACATGTGCAGGCACCAGTGTTTAAAAGAAGCTCCCCCATAAGGCCTGTACTGACAATTCTAATGAAACAGGGTATAAAATTGTAAGCAGAGGTACTCCTCAAGGAGGCGTTATATCCTCCTTTCTATAGCTGATGGTCATGAACAAGATCTTGCCGCGACTGGTTTCAAGGCGGTCGCGTACGCGGATGACCTGGTTATCTTAGTTTCAGGAAAATTCCTCTCTGTGATAAGCCAACTCATGGAAAGGGGTCTGAATCTATTACACTATGGGCCACCAGCAGTGGCCTCAGAATAAATCCAGACAAAACTGAACTGATGCTATTTACCACCAAAAACAAAAATACGGGACTTCACCTCACCCAAACTGAATGATCGGTCACTGTCTTTATGCTCTAGTGCAAAATATATAGGCACGGTTCTCGACCAAAAATTTGTTGAAAGCTAAATATTGAACAGCGTGTTTAGAAAGCAAGCCTATGCATGCAATATAACCGTTAGCCTAAAATACCTCTTTGGATGTACACAGCCGTTGTGCGCCTAATTCTCACCTAAGGAGCTATCGTCTGTTGACCTGCATCTAGTCATTAAACTAAAAAAAAGGCAGAAGAGCGGCATGCGTAGGTGTCATGGGCGCTCTGAGATCTTGCCCAACGGATGCTCTAACTCTGATCCTCCACCTGACCCCCCTCGAACTACACATTAAGGTTACAGCATTATGCAGCGCAGTCCGGTTCAGAGAGTCTGGGTGCTGGAGTGCTATGCCCTAGTGGCATAGTAGAATCCTGGAGACGATACCAATAAGCATAGTTACGTCTTCGACTGATTACAAAACTTACACTTTAAACTTCAGCACACTCTTCTCAGTAACATTCCCAACCAGAGTTGAGTGGAAAAGCGGTAAGATGATAAAAGATTTCGACATAACCACCTACACGGAAGGATCGAAAATGAACTGTGGAGTCGGCGCATTCATTTTCTCTGACAAGCTGAAGGTTTCGAAGTTTTTTCGCTTACCGAACTTCGCCAGCATCTTTTATACTTGTTGCATACTAAACGCCTTCCTAACTCTCAACCGCAATCTTGCTAGTTCAGTTCATAGCGACTCTCTGGCAGAAAGAGTCAATATTCCGCAGGGAGTCGTCTTCACAACCACATTTTGCCACGGGTGGAAATCGCTTTCTAGCTGCGTTATATTAAGAAAGACATGGCCCAGCTATAACAAACCTAAACCAAACGAGCTACTTAGCAGATCAAGTCCAGATATTGCCAGAATCGTAGCCATCAGTACAGGCCATTGGGTTATAGGAGATCATGCAGACAAGCTTGGCATCCCCCATAAGACCTTCTGCTGGAGCTGCAGAGATGCTAATGAGAATATCTTTTTCATTTTCTCTGCAGATGCCCGGGCTTAGCGAGAACCAGACAGCGTACCCTAGGTAAACCCTTCTTCGACGACCTGGGAGATATATCTGACAAAAGGATTGGAGCCCTCATCCTTTACCTAAACTCGACAGGCTGGGTCTAGCATATCCATCTTCTTTAACCGAATACTCCATTATACAACCAGGTGTACATGAGTTTTGTGGTATCAAAATGCCGCAATAGCGCTAATTGGGTTTCTTTTTGAACGTCCACCTCAACCAACCAAAACCAACCATCATTCCAAAAGCAATGTACTATATACTCAATTATGGTGCTTCTACTTAAGAGTATAACACGATGTAGTTTGTAGGAGAGTCGAATGTATTAATGTATTATTAGCCGTATTTTATTATCACCCAAGATCCATATAGATCACATGACGAAAATAAAACGATGCGGATCTGGATCAACGAAATTATTTTCCTTGTGTCTTTTAGTGTGGTTGTGTGACCTACCAAGGAATAAAAAAAAAAATTCTGTATCACGAAATTGATCCTGACAGAAAGCAAGATCTCGCATTATTGTTGTATTGCATAGAAACCAATGATCGATATGGATCATGAGTGATAATAAAATACGGCTATTATTGTTATTAATTGCGCAGATTAAATAAAATACGACAAAACTTACTTAATCACGCGTAAAAAGTTCCGAAAGAACACAAGCATGGTATTCTGTATAACTCGAATTGAACTTAGTAGTAGTAGTAGTAGTAGCGGAACCTTAACACAACTAATTTCATATAAACAAACTAATAGGGTAAACCATTATAACGACTACATGTTTTCGATTCAAACATCAGCACTGCCATCAAAAGAATTTATGTGACTCCCATGACTTATTAGAAAATATTCAAAAATTAAATAAATCCCATTGATTTAATTTTTCCCTAAAACGATAGTTATTGGCTTCATTTAATTATATTTAACGATAAATGAGAATTAATTGGTTACTCGTATATGAAAGTTTTAGAAATTACTATAAAAAAGAGCTCGCTTTTGATATACTGCAATATATAGTATTCCAATGTCGATGATTTGAATAAGCGCAACGTTTCAATTAGTTGTCCGATTTAAAATTGCCAACCGATTACAAGAAATAAAACAAACTCACCAACTACAATATGACATAATGCTTAGTTCTGTTTAGTTTAGAGAGTAGAGTTCCATAGTATTTATCTAAGTCTTAGGCAAAAGATTTTGTCTTCAGTAGCATAAGTTAGTGTCATTCATGTTCGATCGAAAATTGCGTTAAGCAGCTCCAATCTGCTTTACCTCGAGGATAGGGTGGGGTATATATGTAAATACATTCAATATTCAGTAACAGGTTTTCATTGTGTCTAATATTCGAACTTGTACAGTATTTATAGCCTAAAATAGGTACCGACAGTTACACTCCTATTTTTTTGTTTTTGCGAAAAAAAACTGTAAAGGGCATCACTGGCACAAACATTAGTGTTTTTTTTTTTGTTTTTTTTTAATAACTAATATATATAATGTATTGAAATATATTTTCTGAAACATTTTTCGAAAATTGAATTCATGTATACATGTACATATGTATGTATGGCTTTGTATTTTGTTCATTCTTAATGCCAAAACCAAATAATTTATAATTAGTTGCTTGCCAATGTTTTTTAAATTCCAAGTTACATCAAAGGTTTAATCAAAATAAGAAAGAGCTAATGGATAGCACATTATTACTTATAATTTAGTTTAGTCGCAGGTTGAACTTGCAAAGTTTTTTTTGCCATGATTTACACACTGACTCAAAAGACTCTTGACTCTTGTACTTGTCTTGTCTTTTAACTTTCATCCTGAAAGTCCTTCGCAATTTTACGTAGACTCTTTTTGTAACGTCATATTGACATACCTACATACCTAGCCGGGAACGTATACTACTTTGTTTTGCCGCCATTTTGGTAAACATTAGTCTTGACAGTTCATATTTGGCAGTCGTGAAGTAGACACGTGGCAAATTTATTATGGAAAAATATTCGATAAACCAACGTGTTTTAATCGTTAAAACATTTTATCAAAATCAATCATCGATTACTGTGACGATGAGAAAGTTACGTGAAATTTTTGGGAGAAACAACGTGCCAACAAAACGCACATTTTCATTTGAATGGATATGCGAATAAACAGAATAGTCGGTTCTGGGCAATGGAAAACTCTCGAATTATTCATTAGTCACCTTTGCATCCATTAAAAGTAACAGTCTGGTGTGCAATTTGGTCAGGAGGAATCATTGGACCTTACTTCTTTGAAAATGAAAACGGCGTAACGGTAACTGTGAATGGGGAGCGATATCGTGATATGATTGAAAACTTTTTAACGCCACACCTGCATGCTTTGGGCTTGATTAACATGTGGTATCAACAAGACGGTGCCACATCGCATACAGCCAGGATTACAATGGAATTACTGCGAGACCTCTTTCCACAACAAGTTATTTAAAAAAATGGTGATGTTGATTGGCCTCCACGGTCGCCTGATTTGACTGCTCCTGACTTCTTTTTGTGGGGATATCTGAAAAGCAAGGTTTATGCAAACAAACCTGAAACGCTTGAGCAACTCAAACAAAATATTCGTGATGAAATTAATGAAATACCACGTGAAATGTGTGAGAATGTAATGAAAAATGTGCTCAAAAGGGCTCGCATTTGTGAGACTAGCAGAGGCGGACATTTACCTGATATTGTATTCCATACATAATTGCCGACATTAAATAAAACATCTATCAATATAAGATCCATTCTCTTTCATTTAATCAAAAATTATAAACAAACAAAGTAGTATACCTTCCCGGCGGACACCCTGTACATACATACATCGCTCTTTTGTGATGTTGTGATGCGACTGATAGCGCCAAAGATAAATTATTTAGAAATCAAAATCTACAAATATACTACAGCTTCACATCGGAGGAAGTCAAGGCTGTCATACTAAAGGCAAAACCTTCCAAAGCGCTTGTTCCTGATGAGATTTCCATGAGGATGTTAAAAAAATTCGGCAAACCAGGAATTGACTACCTAACATCTCTGAACCTATTCTTCCAATCGCTGCATATGGACCAGGGATATGGAAGGTCGCTCGGGTAATCTCACTTCATAAACTTGGAAAACCACCTGACCAAAGCAAATCGTACCGCCCCATATCGCTTCTCTCACCTATCACCAAGACAGTGAAAGCTCTGCTTCTCCCAGATTTCATCGAATACCTTACGCGAGCGCATCATCAGCACGGTTTTCGGGGAAATCACAGCACCACCTCAGCCCTAAACGTGATTTCATCGCAGATTACCAACGTGCTCAACCAAAAAAAACAACCATGCCACAGAACTGTCGCCGTTGTCCTGTACTTATCGAAGGCACTTGATACGGTGGACCATGCCACGCTACTACGCGATATCCTGGAGTCTCCACTATCCAAAACCCACAAGTGCTGGCTGGCCAACTACCTTTGCGGCCGCAAATGCTTTTTCGAATTCAGGAACGCCAAGTTTCAGTACCAGAGAGTGAAACAAGGAGTACCACAGGGGGGCGTCTTACCGCCACTTCTTTTCAACTTCTACATTTTCAAACTGCCCCTCCCCGCGAACGGATTAATATTGTTTCATATGCCGACGACTGTACGGTCCTTACAACTGGACCCAACGTATTATACGAACACTATGCACAGCGCTGAACTCCTATTTTTCTGTCCTGGATTTCTTAGATATTGGATCGCAACTTACAACTGTCGACTGAGAAGTCCTCAGCCGCACTCTTCACATCGTAGACAAGGGAGATAAGGTCAGTTCTAGACATAAACATAACACGACGTCGAATTCCAAAATCCACCCAAACAAGGTTTCTTGGCGTCACTTTCGATAGCATGATGACGTTCGCCGCACGATGTAGGAAAGGCAGGCCTTTAAACGCCTGGATCACACAAATGCGACGACATCGGCATTTCATTGGCCTCAGTAACCGAGTGATCCAAAATCGGCGACCCTGCCGATATTTTCTGAGGTCAAATAGGCGAACCCTATAGTAGAAATGCGGTGAAGTGGTTTCGGGTCATAACCTCGCTAATAAAAGGAAGAAGAAGATGACGTTCGCCGCACATGAGTCAAATATCAAGAGCCGACTTAGACCCCGAAACAATGTACTCAAGTCCTTACCGGGATCTTTCTGGGGAATGGATAAAGAGACGCTACTCGCCACAAACAAGGCAATCGGTCGCTCCGTGCTGAACTCTGCGGCCCCCATTTGGACACCGCAGCTGAGTGACACAAACTGGCAGCATCTTCAAGCCTGCCAAAATATGGCCATGAGAACCATCACCGGATGTCACCTGATGGCACATGTAAATCACCTCCGAAGTTGTTTCCTGTAAGGGATCACAATACCATGCTCTCCAAGCAGATCTTTCTAGCTTGTCACCTTTAAGACCACGCTAATTATTCACTGATGACGGTACCACAACCACCCCGTTCCATTCGCAAAGGGCTCCAAATCTACAAAAAAGACCTCGATGCCCACACGCAAGGTATCAGGATCGACAGACAGACCTACAAGGATGTATTGAAAAGCATTCATCACACGACTGTATCCCACTCTATGGAGAATCTCTGGCCCAACGTGGTCCTCGGAGGCCGCTCACTACTCATCGCAGACGAAGAACGTAGTCTGGCACGGAGAATAAGGACCACCCTAGCTTAGCTACGCTCAGGTTGGTGCCGCTTATTAATCAGCTACACGAACCGTCTCGATGCCTCCATAGAACATAAATGCCCTGACTGCGGAAATGGCCGGCAAGCAAAACCAACCGTCCTGATACACTTTGGGAACGACCTATAGACGTGACTCGATTCTTCAGCCTAAAAACTGACCTGTCCGCAGCGGAACCGTAGCTGCTACAAGAACAATAACAACAACAGCTTCTGTTATTTCATTTTATCTACCACCTCATTCCATTTACTGAGTTTGAAAAGAGTTGTATCTTTTGAGTTAGTGTGCGAATGCGAAACCAATGTGTGCATGTTCAAGTCCCATCGGTGAACAACAATCATCTGTCACCCGATATTAAAGGAAAAAGAATATCAACGAAGCTTTTCCAACCAAAGCACCAAAGAAATGTTCCTGTCTGGTAGTACAATGGACCGTACGGTCTAAGTGCTCTGGGAAAAATCAAAGCAAAATATTACAGAGGGCTTCTATTCTTCCATTTCATATCCCATATCGTCCCACTTATTCAATTTGAAAAGAGCCGCATCTTTTGAGTCAGTGTGTGTAAATCCCGACTTTTCATTAAATCGTTCTTGGCGCTATCAATTTAGATTTAGGTGAAAACAATATATTACATGCTTCCTACTTAGATGGCGCTTTAGTCTGCAAGGACTAGGAACGACTAGATGCCTTCAGTTTTGTCCATACAGTTGATTGATCTTTTATTATCGCCTTGCACCCTTTATGGCGCATTAGACGACATGTAGGCCAAAGTACTAGAACAAATAATAAAATCAAAATCGAAAATCTTTCGAATATCGTTTTCGAATGAACACGCCTTTTTGAATCGCATCGCTCGTTCCTGTTTCATTGAAAAAAGACAGGGAGAAGCTCGTGATCAATAAATGCTCAAAAAATATTTTTAAGCTGGTTATAATGTACTACAAACAATCGTTAGACTGTACATCATACAAATTCGTTTTTGAAATAGTTAAATAGAAGAATCCAAGTACAATATTTTTGTTAAAAAAAAAAAAAATCATTTCAAATTACTGAGTGCCAAATTATTAATTTTGCCTACCTTTATACAAATTACGTACATTATGTTGTTAGTTTTTTTTTTTTTTTTTTGTAATACATATGCCTTAAACCAAATCGTAATTGAATTGTACAAAATTTTAATAGTCTTTAGGTAAAGTATCAGAAACAAATGTATTATTTGTTGCAAAGTTTGGCGTTTGTTTTTGTATTTCTAAGTTAGAATACTTTAATTTTTTTTATTTTTATTTTCTTAATTCCTAGAAAGTAGACTTGGAAACTTGGAACTTTATCGATAGTCACAAAAAGTAGACTCATATGCATGCATGTCGGTATTAAATCAATCATCAACCAACCATCGTAACTATGGAAATAATTAAACACAGTGGAAGAAGTTGATTTTTTGCGATATTGATCGATAAAGATCTTAGTAATTAGTGCATCTTTGTTAAAATAGTAAAGTGTTAAACTTATTTATAAATCGAAGTTATGTACTATTGTTCCGAGTTCTATAAATAAATGAAAAAAAACCAGCGGATGTTATATTAATTTGTTTTTATACGATTATATACAACAGGAAAATTGGTAAGGAGCACAAAATGTAACGACAAAGATATGGCACAAGGTTTTTAAGTAAAGAAACATATGGTTCCTTTGATTGAAACCTAAACCCATCAGCTTCTGGAAGGACCTATGGAAAAACCCCTTTTGAACTAAAAATAGGAAAACAGCGCCCAACACCTGCCAATGATATAAACTGCGATCTACTTAACTCTAGCTTTCTAGCAACCTCTTACTCCAAAGTCGTAGCCATAAAATCTTATTTGGATTTTCAAAACTATAATTCTAATGAGAATGAACTTAATTTTAGTAGATTTTTAGATGTGGATGTTGCAGGAGCGATACTTCAATAGCGGGCTTTAAGAAATTCACCTGAAGTTTATAAAAATGGTTCTTTCTGTAATACTACTTTACATTACACACATTTTCAATACGAAAGCGAAAATAATTCCCATTCCGAAGAAGCAAACTGGCAACACAACAGAATACCGACTAACCGCAATCCTCTTATTATTATCTAAAGTTTTTGAAAAACTTTATTAGCGCAGATTAAAAAATACTTAACATATTAAATACTAAGAAGGCGGGATTTCGCTCGAACAGTAGTTGTAAAACAGGATTATTTTGTAGTAAATAAAATAGAAAGTCTTAGTCTATAGATGGGCTTCTTCAAAGTCTTTGACACCGTAAATCCTATACTATTCACTTTTTATGTTAATGAACTTCCAAATGTGGTAAGACACTGTTCAGTGCGCATGTATGCTGACGACTTTCAGTTATTTACTAGGTGCCCTCTCCACTCTGCAGTTCATGACATACCGAATATGAATTAGGACCTTGAATGCTTTCTGCTGTGATCACAGGAAAACAATCTTCGTTTTAACCCCGACACATCTAAGACGTTAACAATATAAAAGAAATCCACAAATACGCATTCATTTTCTTCAATAAATCTTGGACAGTCTTCAATTGAATATGCTAATACGGCCAGAAACCTAGGGCTGACTTTTAATAGAAGTCTTACGTGGCCTCACCACATAAACGCTACAATCGGAGAGGTATACGGCGTTCTACGTCATTTATGGGTTACTCAATCTTATACACATATGAAATGCAAATTATTCCTTGCAAAGTCTTTGTTTTTGTCGTTCTTTTTATATGGATCGAACGATCTTTTTAGATTTCACAAATCTTTTGTAATGTTGACTATTGTAGCACGGGAAATTTAATGTGATTTTTGATAATATTGTGCGATATGTATATCATAAAAGAAGGTCCGACCATATCTTCGCATTTTCAAGGAAATCCTTGGTTATTCCTTTGATAACTACTTAAAGTATCTGCCACTGATATCCATGCGCGAAATAATGCAAACACATCAGCCTGAATAATTGTAGAAAAAATTAAGCTTTCCGAGCTCTTAAAGGACATCCGTACTCATCCAACCAAAATACTCCTGTCTGACATCTGAAAGACAATGCTTCGTTACAAGCATTTTAAAACCTCCATTTTAAAATACCTGGTCACTGAACATAACTAAATTGTAAATTAAAACAAGAAGAAAAAAGAGAAATAAAAATTACACTTAGCCTAATAAAGGGTTTCCCTATTGGGATGGGTAGATGTTAAAATTGAATAAAACAAGTAGACATCGTTCAAATGGCGGCCGCGGCTTCGCTGGGTGGCGTGCATCCGAGAGGTCCAATTTTCGATTACTCTGGCGCATAGATCAGGCTGAATTTGAGCGCTGGGACGGGTTATGTTGACTTTGAGGGCACCGGTCGTTTGCGGTTTATTGGTATAGAGCTGCGACTTAAGGAAACCCGGCAAGAAAAAGTCTAACAGGGTCAATTCGCACAATCTCGGTAGTTAGTTCACGTCGCCTCTGTGTGAGATAACCATGCCCTCAAATTGCTCGTGCAGAATGTCCATTGTGGCATCAGCTGTGTGGCACGGAGCGCCTTCCTGTTGGAACCACATGTCGTTCACATCCATATCATCCAATTTGGGCTAAAAGAAAATTGGTTATCATCGATTGGTAGCGCTCTCCGTGGATGGTGATGGCAATGCCATCGTCGTTTTCAAAGAAGTATGGACCGATGATGTCGCCGGCCCAAAATCCACACTAAACAGTGACTTTCTGCGGATGCATTGCCACTTGGTGGACCTCGTGTGGATTGGCATCGTCCCAAATCGTCAATTTTGCTTGTTGACGTACCCGTTCATTCAAAAATGGGCCTCGTCGCAGAGGATGATTTTTTTTTGCTGAAATCGTGGTCCGATTCCAATTGCTCCAGAACCCAGTCAGCGAACACACGGCGTTGTCTGTGGTCGTTTTCCTTCAGCTCCTGGGTCAGTTGGATTTTATACGGATGCAGGCCTAAGTCCCGACGCAAAATTCGCCAAGTTGATGTCTGCGAAAGGCTGAGTTCTTGTGCGCGGCGCGGAATTGACTGCATCGGGTTCTCCTGCACACTCACGGACAGCGGCGATGTTTTCGGCAGATCTTGCGTTTCGTTGACGCACGGGTGTTGGCTAATTGTTCACTGAACCGGTCGACTCCAATTTGGCCACCAAATGTTGAGTACTAGACTGGGAAGGAAGACAATATAAACGGTAAAAGGGGCGCAATGCGCGGATCGTTGCCACAACAAAACACCCATTTTGATAATAAAGTTTTATCATTTGCATGTGTTGCTCGACGCTGTAACTTGCTATTTGTCTTTAGTGTCTGAAAAATAAAAAAAATTGGAAAAGTAATAACAGATAAAAGAACATGGCCGCCATGAACTGTCAAAAGACCTGCCACTATTGGAAAACCCTTTATAGCTATACTTTTCAAACTTGAATTAATTAAATTAAATTATTAATATAATTTGTAGCTTATAAACAAATTGTTCTCAGATTTTGTAGAATAGATGAAACCGTTTAGTGTAGTGTCCCAACAATTTCTACATTTCAATTAACTTTTAAGGGACCTTAAAATACTGATTCGTAAAAAAATGTTGATCTCGGAAATAACACCCATCCAGAATACCCGTTCAGTGCACTTTGCATGTTGGTCGACTACCACTAAAGCAATGTGGAGAAGTTTAAGTATCTCGGGGTCTCATTCATGAGTGATGGAAAGAGGAATGCCGAGTTATCCTGTAGTCAGGCTGTATAATTGTTGAGAGATCTTGATCAATCTGTTATAAGGAAGGCTGAACTTAGTGTTCAAGCTAAATTTATCGGTTTTACCTTAGTATGGAAGGAATACTTCTGCAGACTGCTAAATGGCGACTATGTCTAATATTCCGCGTCAGGCAAAACGAGCCATTCAACAGTGACGATGATAGTAAAGATTCTCGTAAACCCGATCAGAATAAAGTGAGGAAGCAATATCTAAACTATCCACCAAGGCTGCTGGAGCCGATCAAAGTCGGTGAGATCAGCACTGAACCATCCGATGTCAGGAAAGGTCTTAGGCAAGGTGACGCCCTATCATGCGATCTCTTTAACTTAATACTTGAAAAATATTGTACGGAACTCACAAGCCGATGACACTGACATAATTGGAAGAACTCAGCGGGCCGGTAATGGGGGCGAGTATTGAGATCGAGGCAGCAAAGACGGGTTTAGCGGTTAATGAAAGCAAAACAAAATACATGCTGTCTACAGACAGATTTAATTTTGAGGTAGTAAAGGATTTTATCTACCTAGGCTCTATGGTGAACTCCGCGAATGATTCCAGTGTGGAGATTAAACGAAGAATTACTGTTCTCAATCGCTGTTCTTATGGGCTAAGAATTTTTTAATTGAGTAACAAAGACTTATCTCGAACTACTAAGGTTAAAATCGGATGAGGATGCCCTTGGTTACTTTGAGAGAAAAGTTCTTCGAGTAATCTTTTGTCTATGACCTTTTGCCAGCCATCTTGGATCCAATTTTGCCTTTCGCGTGCTCATTCTAGACGGCTTTTCTTAATTATTGGCGTAATAAGCGATTTTTTGCCGTCCAGTAGGCAAACAAATCGGCTTCGTTAAGCCGTCTTTGAACTGTTGTCACAGAGATGTCTACGCCGGTGGTTTCCACAATATCTCTCCTTACTTGTGGTGCAGTAACGAACCGGTTCCTCAACGTTGTCCTCTTTATTTGGTGATCGAATCTTAAAGTAGTGCATCTCGACCGCTCCCTTTTTTCCGCTCTATAAGTCCACTTTGTTGGTACTTTTTTAAAAAACCGTTTTATCGTCGACTCGTTGAAACGTAAGCGTAGGGTGGATGAAGTGGCGAGAAAATTCCGCTATCTTCTGTGACAGAAAAATGCCACCTAAGTTGAAGGGAAGGCTCTAAACCGCAGTTGTGCATCCAGCGCTCACATACGGTTCACAATGTTGGACGATGTACAAAACCTATGAGAGTAAATGAACGGCAGCTGAGATGAAGATGCTTCGCATGACAGCAGGAGTGACAAGGCTTGATCGAATAAGAAGTTCGAAGATCCGTGGAAGCTTTCACATCAAGGAAACCATCGTACAAAAAATAGAGCTCAACCGGCTCAGCTGGTGTTGCCACGTTCAAAGAAGAGATCATTTGAACCCTGTTAAAAAGGCAATATCAATGTACGTTCCAAAGACATCGCGATGTAGAAAAGGCAGGCCTATAAACGCCTGGATCATACAAATGTGACGACATCGGCATTTCATTGGCCTCAGTAACCGAGTGATCCAAAATCGGCGACCCTGCCGATATTTTCTAAGGTCAAATAGGCGAACCCCACAGGCGCATCAGTAGAAACGCGGTGCAGTAGGAGGGTTGTGATCCCTTATTTTCGGATCATAACCTCGCTGATAAAAGGAAGAAGAAAAAGATCGTCGACTCGTTGAATCCGAACCGACGAGAAATTTCTCTCATCGATTTGCTTTCCTCCTTAAAAGCAAGGATTTGGCGCTCTCCAAATTTTGTTAACTGCCTCCGGTTCCTTGTGAACTTTTCAAACTTTTCACTTCACTTAAACAAAAAGAGATTAAAAAATCAGGGCGACTTCGAAAACAAGGAAACCTCGGACTAAAAGAATCCTAATTTCTCGATAATGAAAGGATTTTTCCCATTCAATAAAAAAAAGGAAACAGAGCGGTCAAAGTCCAAATTTCCTTTTTTACTCGAGTGCGGCTTTTTTTTTTGCATGTTAGTGTATGATCATACGCAAGAACACCCCTGACATCAATATTGAATTTAACGAACAAGTTGTCGAAAGGGTTGATGAATTTAAATACTTGGGGTGCGGTTTGATCTAGAACTAAACTTCCGAAATCACTTCCTTAAGATAGGGCGAAAACTGCCATCAATCGCTGGAGTCTTCAAACCGATTTCTGACCATGTACCCTTTAAAATTAAAAGATCCTTATACCAAGCGATCTTCCATAGTCATCTAGTATACCGAATCAATGTTTGGAGCTGCTGCTGCGAAGAAATTGCATCTGATCTTCAAGTGATTCAAAACATGTCTTTAAAAAATCTTTTCGGGTTAAACTGGTTCACTAATTCCATCGAAATGCACAAGCAGCTGAAGCTATTGATGGTTCGTAATACCATTCAACTTAACCTAATATTCAACATCCACAATATCCAGGCAGAGTGAACATACTCAACACTTAATCTAGTCCACGACCAGTGCCAACCGAAAACCTGTATATATGGAATTTCATCTTTACTATTTAAATCAATAAAAATGTATAATAGCCATTGCCGCCGAAAAAATTCCAAGCCTATTAAAAAACAAGCAGTTCAACATATTAATATTTTTACCTTAAACATTGGAAAAAAAACACCAAAAATGAGAATCAGTAGAGGAACTTCGGGTATTGTGGTATACATATGTATTACTATTTTGACTATAATTGCAAAAGTGTCGCTCTGTGGGCGCCGTGGCGTAAGTGGTTAGTGTGTCGGATCACTACGCATGAGGTTCCAAGTTCGAATCCCAGAAAATACCAAAAAGTTTTTTCACGGTCCCACCTCTCGCGAGCGTCTGACAAACATCCGAGAGTATTGTTGTCACGAAAAAGCTTCTTAAATCGCCATTCGGATTCGGCATTAAACTGAAGCTCCCTTCCATTCGTGTGAAAAAAATATAACGCACACAACATGAGTGGTTGCGAGAAGCTAGGCCCTGGCACTTTAAAGAGCTGTTGCGCCAAATATTTGTATTTGTATTTGTCGCTCTGAATCGAACCATATAGCTATATATATATATACTATCTATAAATTAAGACTAAATTATTGGCTTCAAATAGGTATTTATACAAGTTTGTCGAGCAGACAATAAAAAAGATGTTGTCATAAAAGTTGCATAACCTAAAAAGTGGCGATTGAAAAATTGGCGGGTATTGTGGTATACTATGTATTTTAATGTGGTACACTATACCACATTACCGGCTTTACAATTTCTTGTCACAAGAACACTTTTGAAATGAAAGAATAGTTTTGTTTTTATTTTTATTACAAAACAACATAAACCATAGAAACAGTATATACACGTACTCGTATTTTACATTTTTGTAGAAAAGGTTAATTTAAAAATATGGTAAGGAAACGCTTTCTTGGCTAAAAATTACCAAAAATCAAGAACTTTTAAAATGAGATAGAACTTATTCGCAAGATTGGCAGAGGAATATGACATTTTTCTTTGGAACACATTTTTCGTGAGCCCAAGGCATTTCACATTGTAGGCACGAAATCCATTTGGTCATTGCTTTATCCTCATTCCAAATTTGATTGCAGAAGACGCACATAGCTTCTTTTGATGGCTGAATATCCCCGAACTCTTCATTGTCATCAGAATCATTTAATATCAGACTTTGTTCGGTATCGCTTGATGAAATAATTTCTTCCTTTTTAGAGACGCGGCTCTTCTTAAGCTGTTTTTTAACTTGTTTAGGCTTTGCGCTAGGCTCAATTTTTTTATTTTTATTTTGAGTTCTTTCGATGCTATTCTGCAAATCTCGTTTGTATGGCGAAGTGGTTAATACTGTTGCCTTTGATTTTCTTCCTCTGTTGCTAGCAGCGGGTCTTTTCATTTTAGGTGGTGGCGATACCTCCCAAGCAGTTATACCCCCTTTGCTTGGATCTGCGCTGGAATTGTTTGTAGATGGCGAAAAGGCTGACAAACCGTGAACTCGACAGTGGGGAATAGAGGGTGATAGCCTTTTGCTTGTACTAGTAGCACATGCATCTATAAATAGTGGTAAAATGGTCAATGGCTGCATTTGTGCGTTAGAAAGGCAAGATGGCACCCCCTTGCTTGTAGTAGTAGTGCATCCACCTGCATAAAACCGTGATAAGTTGGGGCTATGCACAACAGAGTGCGCTATTATTTCCGTTGAAACAGACTCTTCCAAATCCTTTTGCATTTCCCCAGCTATGAAGTCAACATCAAATGTATTTATCGAAAGGATATATACCAGTCGTTTTCAAACCATTGACGGCAATTTGACCGGTCTGAACTTTCAAATAAGCCTTAGTGAACATCCCAACAAGGTTATAAACCGTACATTTTCGATGATTCTCATGGCTAAAGCATCTAATCTCTTCATTATAATACACTTTTAAAGGATGAATGTTTTGTCAAGTGGGTGCATCTTATAGGTAGAATATGGTGGCAGAAAAATTATAACACCATTTTCGCGTGCCAGGTCTAGCAGGTCTATGTTTCTAGTGTGACTATAATGACCGTCCAAAATCAACAAAATCGGATCGTCTTTTGATGGTTTTGTAGCTGTCAAGAAATGTTGAAACCATTTAGTAAATATAGGAATTTGAACCCATCCAGAGAGATGGCAAGAGGAATCTGAGCCAGGAGGAGCATCTTTCATCAGAAGGGGATTATGGTTTTTTTGCGGAAAGATGAAGAATGGTGGAACGAAGTCCCGCCTGCGCTCATGCAGGAAATGACTGTTATAAGGGATCCAAGCTCTGCAGATGTCATGATTCCGATTTGTTTTTTCCGCTTTTGGGCAAGCACTTTTGTCTGCTTTGACTGCACTACTGATAGCCTAGTTTCGTCGACGTTCCAAATTCGACCTACTGGAAAGTCGTGCTTAGAATACTCCTGCTCCAATAAGTCGAACAATGCACTGACATTTTCCCGTGGGAAACCCCTGGCTCTGTCGAAGGATGTTCCAGTTGGTGATCTAATGCTTATCGTCGTTTGCAAAAAGCATATAGCCAATCCTTGCCAGCGCACCCTGATTTAATTGAAAATTTGTTGACAATGTTATTTCTTTGTGCTATTTGGAAAGCCAAGGACCTAATGTCCATTCTTGTAAGCCCCCAGAAAATATACCTAACGAGGTCATTTTCAATGGATTCGTTGAATATTGGCTTACGACCCAATCTTCTTGACAAAAGTTCCTCTGCAGATTTGCTACTGCGAGCCATGCGTTGCAGTGTAGTGTGCGGGACTCCAAATGATTTTGACTCCAGCAGAATCCCCATTTAATTTTTCTTGACAGCATTTATAGCTCTCCTCATATCTTCTGGGTCCCATTTTCGTATTTCGCTTTTTTTTGGCATGTTTTCTAACAACATAAAACAAAAGAAAAAACCAATAATTCGAAGCAATTTTGAAGTGGGTAATATGGTATAGTATACCACATTGGCCGATGGCAGCTGTACCACATTAACCGACGATGTATGCACAAAAGAAATTATTTATAAAAAATAACAAAAAAATACTTACAGAATAACTAATAATTATTTAATGAAGTTTAGCAAATATTTTATTGTAAGGTAACCTAGGTATGAGTAATGCACAAAACAATAAAACACAAAAAAAATTTTAATAGCACAAAAAAAAAAACACGAGTACAACCAATTATATATTTGACACATATGACCAAAAACGTGAATGGCTTTGAAGTTGGCAGAACACGCGTTGCTAGTTTTTCTTAAATCGCCAGCTTTGTGTGTAACGTAACATTTCGGTAGCCTGCTTAGTTTTCGAAAAAACTGCCTGTACCACATTACCCTCCTATACCACAATACCCGAACTTACTCTACTAAAATACTGATTCACGAGTGTTGAACTCGTTTCGCTATGCTCTGTTTTTTGTATTTATTTTTTTGATTGTTATCTCTTTTGGCAGTATCTATTATTATTACTTATTTCGTCTTTTGAATTCCGTGAATGTTTTCAATCTGCAAAGTTAATTTATAATCTTGTTGCTAATATAGTAAATATTTTATGAATCCGTAATATTTATAACAGTGTACATTCACTTATGAGAGCAATATCTTCTTGACATAATTAGTTGAAAGAAAGAAAGAATAATATCCCTCGATATGCCGAATAACCAGGGACCATCCTCTTCAGCAATCAAACCTGTGACTTTGAAAATTTCTAGCTATCTCCATTTCGTTCTAAAAACTTATCGATTAAAGTTAAAGCTACGAGCGCTCCGCTTCCTGCGGAAAGACGTTTTCGTGTTTCTGTCGGCTCTGGATAAATAAAGAGTCAATTATTTTGAGTTAACTTTAGTATTTTCTTTTATTTTATGTATAATATTAATTCAACGATACATATATATATGTAGATGCTTTATGTAGGATAAAATATTTTAATTTTAAAATTGCAAATTTTGGGAACTATATCAAATGTATGAGTTAATAGTTTGATATATAATATTTATACTAAATGTTTTTTTATTTATATATATTTATATGTATGTATATGTATATATATGCATAGTATTCGAGAGAATAATATTAAAAATTAAAGAAGCAATAAATAACAAGTAAAAGGCATTAGAATCGCAAAATACATTTTTCATATTAAACTCAGTCTACTATTTGTTTTCCTTAGTTGTGCTCGCCATGGTATGATATTGTCATTGTCGACTTGTTCTTCTTGGTATTTTTTTGATTCCTCTGCGGAGTCAGATAACTTGTCGTTAGATTTCCCATATGAGTTGACTGTCTGATAGTCCATTTCATTTTCCTTGTTATCCTTGCTGTTATGGTTATTGTCCATGGGTAAGGTTTTCTGATCATAACTGGACTCTGTACAGTATGACGACATGCTGATGTTATCAATTGAGACTGCTTTGTTTTTCATTCTCCATGAGTCGGACACTCGATTGCCTTCCTCGACTCGAGGTGTGTATATGGTCGCCCTGAAATGAGAAGATTGATTTATTCCATAGAAGAACATTAAAGGATGTCTCAACTAACTTCAGCTTGTTTTCAGCTTCTTCGCGTCTTGCTAAGAGATCTCGCTTCCATTGTGGTATTTGAGACAATCGACGGTTTTCTGCTTCACGGGCCATCCTCTCTTCGAATTCTTTTTTGGCGCGCTCAGCCGCTTTCTTTGCTAGCATCTGCCGTTTCCAATCAGGTATAACATTTCCGGCTTGATCCTTCTCAGGGATCTGTAATTGAATCTTTGAAATTGTATGAAAGCTCCGCAAATCTTTAGATAAGTTCATGACAAATTCTCACCTGGTCTACAAAGTTGCTCGCATTGAACTGCCTGGAAATTTCCGAATAGTGCTCTTGATCGTGTTTGTCAGCCAATCGTGCCTTCTCCACCTTCATTTTCTTGATTCCCGATATATCCTTGGACATTTTAAGCTCTGCAATTAGATCCGTTTTAAGGAAAGTTTCTGTTGTCGATGAAAGACATTGCATGCTAAAGCTTCGGGTGGGGGCCGCAAAAGATTTCTGCATGATTTTGGTGTCTGTCCTTCGAAGCTGTAAAGATTTTTTTTTATATTTTTTATTTTAAGGCAGGGATTATAAATATCTGCAATGATGCAGTTTTACCTGAACGCTGTTCAAATCCTGAATTGATATTGCTGAGAGCGGCTGGTGTTGTTTCCGAGTTGCTGTGTCCTGTAGGGATGGTTGAGCTGGAGATGCTTTGCTTAGAGTGAAGTTGTTTAATCCCGCGATTGGGGGCGCTGGCATGGGAGGTGGCGGTGGTGGTTTTGGAGGTTCAGTTCCGTTTGGATGATGATGTGAAATTTGAATTTGCATATAATCCTCAGTGTCAGTCGACCTTAAAAAAAAATATAAGGGATCAATTAATATCTAATAGCTATTCTTATTTATTAATCTGCAGCTCCGTTTGCGTTTTGGAAACGAAAACGAGAGCATGCAGCGGAAGTCGTTCTAAGGTTAGGTTAGTGTGGCTGTCTATAAAGACATATTTAGACCAGTAAAGGTCCATTGTGATGCTATCGATTTTTGCATTTGGCTACCCATAGAATAATTAGACCAACAGGAGCTTTTAATAAAGCGAAGGATGCCAATGACGCATGCGAACGCCAGTTCACCGAGGTAACCGAAGAAAGGATCGATCTGCTGTGATCAGCTGATCTGTAATCGGTTAACATAACCATCGTTTCTGATCCAGCCTAGGCCAGATCTGGCTCGAAATATGACACGTTGAGCAATTTTCATATCTGCGGTTGGCTCTATTAATAGCGTCCAGCTTTAGTAGATGTTTACATGTTTACATGTGGCGTGGTTTCCGCAAGATTTACTCCACGGTTGATAATATTTTTTCTTGGTAGTTTGGCGCGGATAAAGCTGCAACAGAAAAACCGCAACAAAAAAACTCTACGCCTTCTTCGTTGATTTCAAGGCTGCATTCGATACAATCGACAAAAATGCTTTATTATAAACTGGGAGTATATTACAACTTTGTTAAAGCAATAGAAAAACTCTACCAACAAACAAAAGCGCATGTCTTCAATGGTAGCGGCATCTCTGAAAATATGGAAATAAACTGAGGAGTGAGGGAGGGTTGCAATCTCAGTCCGATGTTATTTGTCCTGTTTCTCGACGATTTAGTTCAGTGGCTTCCTTGCGGAATAGATGTTGGATCCTTACAAATAAAAGTCATTATGTACGCGGATGACATACTGATCTATGCAGTCTCCGGCATCTCTCCAGCTTATGATTAACAGACTTTCAGACTACTGCAAAATGTTAGCTTAGAAGTTAAAACCGACAGGTCAAAAGTAATTGTTTTTAAGAATGGCTGTGGAAAAAGCTAAAGAAGCGAAAATTGAAATTTCAACGGAAAGGCACAGGAAATCGTCAAGGAATACACCTACCTAGGAATGAGAATAACCTTCAACCTGAAGTGGGATAAATACCTCAAAATGAAATTAGATAAATCCAAAGCCGCCATTTGTGCGAATAGAAACGATTATTCAATAACAACCTAATATCAGTCAATACCAAATGCAGTGTTTTCAATGCAATAGCCCGATTGGTTCTTTTTCGTGGAGCTAAATTTTGGAGTTCGTAAGTACGAAGTGGCCTTATCTCTTTCGTCCTGAAAACTTTTGAAAGATTGCTCGACATTTACGTACGTAGTAGAATACGCCCGGGGGACTTATCCCCAGCCCAACACGCATACACGAAGGGTAAATGTGCGGAAACTACCCTACATCATATTGTCGGCTCTATAGAAAAATCACTTAAGGATAAAGGGTTCACACTAGCTGCTTTCTTGGACATTGAAGGGGCCTTCAATAATGTAAATACCGAAGCGGTTAAAAGAACCCTAAGAAACCTAGACATCGACATCAGTCTAATTATCTGGATTGCTAGCATGTTCGAGGAACGACATATAACCACCGAACTTAAGGGTTCAAAGCTCAAAGCATACGCCTCGAGGGGTAATCTCCCCACTGCTTTGGGTCATTGTTCTTAATGAGGTACTACAACAACTAAGATACAGTGGGGTCAGAGCTACAGCGTACGCGGATGACGTCGTGCTGCTTGCAACAGGTAAATTCCTGCCTTAGCGAACAACTTGACGGAGCCCTAAATACTCTTAGCATATGGGCCAGGAGCTGCGGTCTAAAGGTTAATCCCCAAAAAACCGAACTCGTACTTTTTACGAATAAGAGGAAAATACCGGAGTTTAGTACACCTTCTGTTGATGGTATCCCACTCAGATTGTCCGATAGCGCATGGGCCTTGTACTTGACAAAAAGCTCAATTGGAGCTTAAATATAGAGGAAAGAATTAAGAAAGCAACAATAGCCTTTTACTTATGTAGTAGAATTTTTGGTAGAACCTGGGGACCCTCCCCCAAAATCATACTATGGATGTATACGGCTATAGTTAGACCCATACTGACTTACGGCAATCTAGTATGTTGGCCAGCTGTCAACAAATCCACCAACTTAAAGGCAATCACAAAAGTTCAAAGACTAGCGTGCATTGGCATCCCCAGTGCAATGAGGACAACCCCAACCGCAGGACTCGAGGCTTTATCGAACATCAGCAGCCATTAATGCTATGAGAATAAGTCAGTCAGCGAACTGGAAACCAAGCAGAACAGGTCACTCGATGATTTTACTCGATTACTTTGGCCTCATGCCCGTAACGGATTACATGACGCCATATTTAGACTTGACAAGGCCTTTCTCTACCGCCTACCCTAGCAGCGAAGATTGGAAAAGCGGTCATATACCTAATGCCGAATCTATAGCCATCTACACAGATGGTTCAAAAATGAGCACTGGTGTAGGATCAGGTATCTTCTCCGACCCTCTAGGTGTATCAAAATCCATACGACTTCAAGACCACAGCAGTGTTTTCCAAGCAGAGGTCTTAGCAGTGGCAACAGCCGCCCGTGAGTCTGCGGTAAGGGCAATACCGCCAGAAGATATCACCATCTTTATCGACAGCCAGGCAGCTATAAAAGCGATTACTGCCAGAGAAATTAAATCGAAGCTTGTGAAGTGTTGCCGAGAAGAGCTCAGGGTTCTTGGAACACAGCACAAGGTATCGCTCTGTTGAGTCACTGGACACGAGGGTATCCCAGGCAATGAGAAAGCCGACGAGCTGGCGAGAATCGGCTCAGCAGCCCCAACAGAACAAGCTGACCCCCCTGCGTGTATCCCGCCTTGCACATTCAAGCTCGCTGCAGGGAATAAAGCCACTGAGGAGGCGAACACAAGATGGAACTCCATGGAAACTTGCGCCATCACTAGGAAGCTATGGCCATCTTTCAACAAAGCAAAGACCGAGAGAATCATCCAAAATAAAAAAACAAATACAAATATTTGGCGCAACAGCTCTTTAAAGTGCCAGGGACTAGCTTCTCGCAACCACTCATGTCGTGTGCGTTACATTTTTCACACGAATGGAAGGGACCTTCAGTTTAATGCCGAATCCGAACGGCGATTTAAGAAGCTTTTTCGTGACAACAATACTCTCGGATGTTTGTCAGACGCTCGCGAGAGGTGGGACCGTGAAAAAACTTTTTGGTATTTTCTGGGATTCGAACTTGGAACCTTATGCGAAGTGATCCGTCACTCTAACCACTTACGCCACGGCGCCCACCAGAATCATCCGTAAAGATGGAAAATCCCTTTCCACCCTCGTGGGCATCATCACGGGGCACGACACTCTGCGGTACCACTTGAAGAAACTACGCCTGAAGGAGGAGGAACTCTGTAGAGGCTGGGGTGACGAGGAAGTTTTTGAGGACACAACCCACTTCCTGTGCCACTGTCCGAGTCTTCAACACTCCAGGAAAAAGTTCCTTGGTAAATATTTCTTCCAGAATCTCGAGGAACTCTCCGGCGTTTCAACAGAAAAGATGTTGAGCTGCATCAAATCATCAGGGTGGTTTGTATGCAGAAATGAAGTAAGTGACTGAGTTAGTAGTTTTCAGTTTCATTGGGTAAGGGATTACTTTTTCCCCCATGGGTACCACAATGGGTCAACGCTGACCTGAGTGTGGCAAAGAGCGTCACTCCTTGCCAGCTCACATACCTAACCTAACCTAACCTAAGTACGAAGTGGTGGAAGACTTACCGCGTTTTTTTCTAAGAAGAATTTTTTCGGTAATTGCGCCAAAATATGTATCATTTGGAAATAGGACTTTTAATTCTCTCAACTTTCAACTCTCTCACACTAAAGGTGAATTCGGATTATCTTGTGCGTGTAATGGATATGATAATTCTAGGCTCCTAAATCTACTATTGCGGTATGCAATACAGCAAAATTACCTCTGCCACCAGGATTGGATCAAACTAGGCGGATGTTGGTATTACACTGAACTGAAGCAAATCCTGCTCAATGGAAGAGGTCGTTATACGAAATTATACAAGGCACCGATGAGAATGAAAGATACCCCTTCATAGAAAGAGTAAGATTTTCAACGGAGCGAACATTCTATGCAAAGGTTAAATTTAATCTCAACAAACGAAACTATATATTTCAAGAGGGCTTTGCCGTTCAGTGTAATTGGTACGATCTTTAAAATACGAGAAAATTTGATAAAGCTGAACTTTATGCCGCATAGAAGCGATTTGACCGATGTTTGTACTTTGTGTAACTTGCTTGAGAAGGAGGATATCGGTCATTTACTGGGTACATGCCCGATGCTAAAGGAAATAAGAAGATTGTACTGCAAAGATATTCTGCAAGAGGAGGAGGCATCTTATTTGTTAAACGGAGCCAACTGGATGCTGCTGGCTGCGTACTACAAGGAAGCCTGGGCATATAGAGATTATTACCGAACATTCTAAAGTACTCTTATTTCCCTATTTTCTTTTAACTAAACTAAAAGCTTGTCTGGAGAAATGTTGATGTAGTTCATATTCCCAAAACCGGCTGCTTATTAGTCTAACCTTAGTGTTCTTAAAGCTAATGGAGAAAATTATTGACCTCCATATTGGAAATACCGCTTTAATAGAACACCCTCTTAGTGAATACCAATTTGTTTACCAAGAAGGCAAATCAACAATAACAGCCATACAACACTTGGTTGAAAATATTGAAAAATAGCATTTGAAGAAAGATATCACATTTGTGCTCTTCTAGACATCTCCGGAGCCTTTGAGAACACCTCGCTTCATTTTACAAAAACGGCAGCCAATGCGGAACTATTTCTGCCAGGCTTGGTCAATTCTTACTTTTCATTAAAGGCCTTCAGTGCCTTCCAAGGGGGGGTTTTATCTCCTCTTCTTTGGCTAATTGTAGTTGACCAACTCCTTAATGACCTAAATAGTACTGGTATAAATACTGGTATAGTATTATGACCTAGTCATAATAATAAGAGGTCAGCAAGAATCAAATAGAAAATAAACGTTTGGTGTCAAACAAACGGATTAAAAGTTAATCCATCAAAAACTGTCATCGTTCCATTCAGCAAGAGAAGAAATTTAAATCTTAAGACACTAACACTAAATGGTGTTCAACTGAAACCAAATAACTCCAGACCAGAAACTCATCTGGAGGCCACATCCAGATAAAATTACAACAAATGCATCTAAAGTCTTCTGGGCCTGCTCTAGACTCTTGGCAAAAAATGTGGTCTCAAGCCCAAAATGATTCACTGGACCTCCCCTACCATCTTCATTCCTATATATAGCTATTTATGCCTCACTAATATGGTGGAAAAAAATGGAAGGTCCATGCTCGAACTATTGTACCATGCAAAAGGTACAAAGACTTGCCTGCGTAGGTATCACGGGTGCGATGCGCACATGCCCGACAACGGCACTGGAAATCCTATTGGACTTCCCACCTTTATACATAAAAGTAAAGAAGACTGCTGCCGGCAGCGCTCTGAAGCTTCA
Organism: Brachypalpus laphriformis; assembly: GCA_945910035.1. Taxonomy (NCBI): domain Eukaryota; kingdom Metazoa; phylum Arthropoda; class Insecta; order Diptera; family Syrphidae; genus Brachypalpus; species Brachypalpus laphriformis. The sequence continues at coordinate 107,827,835 of OX246753.1, read as the reverse complement.
TTTCCTTTGTAATGTGAAGTGCTCTGATTTGGCAGGGCATATGAAGATTTTAAACAAAATTCCCCTGCTTACTTCACCAGCAGGATGCGTATCTGATTTCATGCCATGAAAAATAAACCTGAATCATCCCTTCAAAATTTAAATTCCAAATCATACCTATTGCGAAAGCCCCCAACTCCCTCAGATGGATCGATAAATCAATTGGTACACCGATGGCTAAAAAATGGCAAATTGTGTCGGCGCCGGAATTTTTGGTCCCAATTTCAAATCTGCTGCACCATTAGGTCAAAACACTTCAATCTTCCAAGCAGAGGTCTATGCTATAGTGCTATGTGCCAGATAATGCATCAGAAGAAGCCTCCGAAGATAGCCAAGCAGCTCTAAAAGCTCTCAGATCCTTCAGCTTTGAGTCTAGATTAGTTTGTCTCATTAACCTTAAGCAGCAAGCTGCACACAATACCCTCTCACTCATTTGGGTCCCTGGCCACAAGGCATCGCCGTCAATGAAACTGCTGATGAATACAACTCAAATTCATGGGTCCTGAATATTTTTGCGGCCTACCTACAAGCCAAATCTAAATTGAGCTAGATCGTTGGGAACAACACGAAAAGCGCTTATACTGGGACTCACAAATAGGTCTAAGACACACAAAGATATTTATTAATCTGTCCAGTAAAAGATCGAAGCAATTCTAGCAATGAACAAACATAATACAAAGTTTTTAACAGACTTCCTTACTGGTCATTGCTCTCCTAAATACCACCTTAAGAAAATTGGCATTAGTCATTCTGACAATTACAGACTATGTGCTGAGGTCACTGAAACCGCTGAGCACATCATGTGTGAATGTCCCGCCATCGCTCGCAGCAGACAAACAATTTCTTATAAATGGTTATCACCGCATCTGACATTATCTCTTCCTCAGCCCAAACCATCCAAGACTGGATAAATCGAAAGCATGGAGACTGCAACTACCATCTAACGCAGTTCCTGTCTGGCCACGGTGGCTACCGCAAATATCTACACCGCTTTGGACACGACAACTCACCATCCTGTCCGGAATGCCCAGGTGAAGATGAAGATACGGAGCACGCAGTGTTTTACCGCACACGTTTCACGGCATGGAGAATTACTCTGCCAAGTCCGTCATTACTCCTCGACCATATGTTACGGTCGGAAGAGAATTGGATGGCAATATGTTCCTTCGTAACAACTCTACAAAAAGAGCTGCGGAGAATAGAAAAGCTAAGAAGAGCAGCTGCAGCAGCGAAAGAAGCTGACACAAGAAGCATAGCATAAATTGCCAATCAGCCCCGCGGGGAGAGCGGTTGAAGTCTGTAGGGTGTGTGTTTAGTACGTAGGCGTATTCCTGGCATCGATTACTCAGGTTTGCGAATCGTGCATGCTAGTAGCACTCGGGCTATTAATATCTATGAAGATTACACATCCCTGGCGCAATCCAAAAAAAAAAAAGCCCAAACCATCCTAACCGTCGTTTGGGAACTTGATTCAGCTAGGACACCATCGTAACATGCTTCCCTCAGGGGTTAGTACAAAATATCACTTAATAGGTCGAAGTACTTCGTTGGGTCTTTTAGCACCCTCCTATCACCGTACTCCACAAAGAAAAAAAAAAACTAAACGTTCTTAAATCGGAGACATAAAGTAAATTGTCTATCTTTGTTTTGAGTCAACTAGAATTAAACCCAAATAATTAACTTGTTTTTTTTTTTGTTTTAGTTAGTCTGAAATTCTTCGAAATTATCAATTTGAATTATTCATAGTAAACGTTAAACTAATTATTGTATAATTATTACTGTTATATAAAGAAGAAACATTGAAAGATTGTGGCCGGGGTAATCTCAGCAAATACTGAGTCGATTAACGTGAATTAAATTTTAAAATATTCTATTCATGAAAACTAGTTAGGCTACGTTTGTTGGTTAAAAAGATTTTCGTTTATAAGAAAATTTAAAATTTATTAAGGCTGACCACATATTCACTCCTAACTTAACCCCAATTTAAAAAATCGCAATAACAAAAATTGTTGCATAAAGTCAATATGCTTATGCAAATTCTAAGCCCTTAATTTTTTCCTAATTATAATGTAGGTATAAATAATAAAATAAGAAATAAATAAATTGCTATTTTAAAAACATCCATTATTTTTATTTGTTTATAACGACGACATCTATTCAATCGCAATGACGATGTTGCTGCTTTGTCCGATTTCATAATCATTCCGCGGTTCTGGCATGCTCTCTCCGTCCCATTCCTACTCCTATTTTATATGTTCAAGACTCAAGTGTATCATACTTTCTGTTTAGATTTGTTTGAACCAAAAAATATGTGAGAGGAGTGTTCCGAGAAGGGATGTTGATGATGGATGATCCGGTATGACATCTTCAAGCAAGGCTTAACTCTAATCATAGATTTTCCTTTTGTTGAGTGATAAGCGGCTTCGTTTTATTTACTTGTTGAAATATAATTGCCAACTGAATACAATACCGAGAATGTGTAAACTCAATTATAACTTCCGCCGTGGGAATCCCACCAGAGCATACACAAACCCGCTTCCAACACACAATTTATTTTAAATTCATTAAAACATTCTAAAATGTGGACAAATCCAACGATCAACAACATCTCAAAATGGAAAAATATGGCAATAGTTCTATGTCTACACATGCCTATGCATGTACATATGTACATATGCGTATATTCCCAAGTGTCTTAATTGCATGAAGTTTTGACAGCACATGGATATCTTAATTAATAAAATTTACAATATCTTAGATTTGGCACTGATAATGTTTTTTTTCAATTTTAACTCTAGAAGAGATCGCACACTGAAGATCAAAACATAATCATGGATAGCGCGCCCATATACTCACACACTATTGCAACGATAGCCACTGCTGCATGACTACTGGCCGCGGTCTCCACGGAAGAAAAATTGTGGGCGATGATTTGATTAATTGTTTTTCAGCATTGCTCAGCTTCAGGACAACACAGAAGGATAAGTTGAAAAAGAAAAATAATAAGAAAGCAAAAAAAATTGTACAATAAGTATAATTTTTAGTTCTAGGAATGGAATGGATGTTGTATACGGAGTCAGTACAGTACGGAGAGTCAGTACTGAGCTACGGGTGTGGAATCAATATTTACAGATGGAAAATTCGATCTCAACCCCCTTTATGGAATGTGAAAAATGAATTAAATTTGAAAATATTTAAAAAAGCAGCCATTGAATTCACTAGGCAAACTAATTAAAAAATATATATATTATGAAATTGTTTTTTTTCCTTTTCTGTAAAACTGTACCGTAAAAATATAATTATAATAACATGTAATACAATTGTAAATTGAATATGAATGGCTTTCAAAGCCAGTTAATAAAACTATCTATCTATCTCGCATCTAGGCAAAACAAGGAATAACTGTGCAATATTTCAAGTACCTACGTCTAGTAGTTTTTGAGAAACGGTGTTCACAAGGAACATCGACATTGCTTTTATAGTAGTTAAGATGTGGATTAAGCAAATAGACTAACAACATCAATACACACAAAAAACCAGATACGATAAGCACAATTTAATACGGTACGTGCAAGAAAATCTACTAAAACTGAATTCAGATCACAAAATTACTTTCAACCAAAGGCGTAGATTCCTTCTTTATGGACGTGCCTCGAGAAGCTGGGAAAACATCTTGATAAATCTTTTTCTGGCAAAATATATATATATATATAGGTCAGAATGTAAAATAGTTCTTGCTGTTGAATCGCAGCAACCTAGCTTAATGGGGCCCGAATTGCTCATTTTACGTTTAAGCTACCAATAAACATCATTGCTCATCAAGGAGCTAGAATTCATTCAAAAAGGAAAAAAAGATGAAAAAGAAAACACAGTTCGATAGCAAAGGTTTTTATAGAAGCTGTGCGAGTATACTACGACGAGTATTCAAGCTCATATTGATCCTGTGAAAAGTATTTTAAGAATTTTTTAGAGTTAAGATCTTCGTCGAAGCTTATGGATGAGGAGTAACAATGATTTTTCCGGGGGAATTTCGTCAAACAATGCCAGTTATTCCCAAAGGCACTCGAGCCGATATAATAAAAGCTTGCCTTAAATCATCTTCTACTTGGCAGCATGTCCAAAAGCTTCAACTTCAAACCAGTATGCGAGTACAGCTAACTAAAAATACCGACAATGTCGAATTCGCATCTCTTCCGCTAAAATTTGTAATGAAAAATATACTCTTTTAGGTGCGGAGAATATAATTCAATTCACTGAACGTTTCGGAAAAATCGGTCATAGCACAGAAAAAACTTTAGTTTTTTCATTAAGTGCGTTTATGGAGATCTGACGGCTATATTATCAATACTATATCTGCGAAAGAGATATAGTGTAACCAAAAAATAGTTCAGTAGATGAAATAAACAACCACGTGCTATAGACTTTAAAAACAGAGTCACATCAATACAAAGCAATTGACGATGTAGTAAATGGCAATGGCACTTAAGAATTTACTAACTAAGTTTGAAAATCGGCACACCAATAATGCTAGATAAGGAATCTTAGTCCCCCAAACCTTTGCAATGGCACACGACTTCAAGTCCAGAAGTTAAACAAAAACATTGTAAAAGCTCAAATTATTACTGAAACCGCAATGGGAAAAAATGCCCTTATTCATAGAATTCCAATGATACTCGTATCAACGGATCTCCCTTTTCAGTTGGGAGGGTTGCAGTTCCCCATTAAACCATGCTTTCTGCCTGATGATAAATAAGGCTTAGGGTCAGTCATATAAGTTTATTCGGGTGGATCTTAGCAACAATGTTTTTTCCCTTGGCCAGCTTTATGTTGCCTTATCAAGAGTGAGCTCAAAGAAAAATCAGTGCTTGCTTCTCTCTGCAATACATAAAACAATAAACATTGTCTATACCAAAGCATTAAAATAAATAAAAAAAATTGTATAGATTTTTTTTTCCTCTTGTACAACCCATGCCCGCGTGGCAACGACACTGCGACCTGAAAGATCTATTGTATCGGAGGGTTGGAGTTAATCTAACAGACGTACTACCTCCCTTATGAAAGTGGGTATGTCTTTAGTACCGGAGCATTTCAGTTCCACTAAAGTAAGTATCTCCTTGTGGAGAATACGTTTCCTTAACCAGTGTAGTGCCAGGCATTCACAAAGAATGTGTTCGGAAGTTTCATCCTCCTCTAAACAGAACCGACAGTCCTTCTCTTGGCACAGGTTCATCTTGTTAAGGTGGTATCTCAAGCCGCAGTGGCCAGTAAGAAAGCTCACAAGCTTCTTAATGCTTTCCCTATCTAAGTTAAGGATTTCCTTATAGGAGTAAGGCTTGATTAATCGTTTGGATTGTCTTAGACTTGGCCCACTAGTCCAGTGGTCTAGGTGAAGTTTGTTTTCCCATTCGTTGATCAGCGTTGTAGCTGTCGCCCAATTGACGCCACAATAAGGTTCAGGACCTATGAACACAGATTCTGAGCCAGCCCTAGCAAGCTCATCTGCAGATTCGTTGCCCACAATCCCTTGGTGTCCAGGTACCCAACCGAGTTTTACCCTGTTGTATTTGGCAAGGTCTTGTAATGCATCGTAGTAGCATTTTACGGCTCTGGAGTCCATTTGGTTGGACGACAGTGCCATAAGTGCTGCTTGGCTATCCGAGAAGATATGTATTCTAGCGCCTTTGATCCCCTTGCGGAGATTGTGTCTGGCGCAAATCTCAATGGCATGGATTTCAGCCTGAAACACAGGGGGAGTCGTACCCATAGGTACCGAAATATTTGTGTTGGGTCCAAAAACCCCAGCTCCAACTCCAGAATCCATTTTCGAACCGTCGGTGAGCCAGACCAGACTTCTAGGGTCCAGTGTTGGAGCACCATTGGACCAGTTTTTGCGATCCAATATTTCAACCTCGAATAACCTACCAAAGCAGTGTTGTCTGACCATAATATCTGGTAAAGTGCAAAACATGTCTCTTTTAGGGATTGAGTTGAGTACCTTTAAATGTCCCACAAGATCACCTGGTTTATACTCGTGATCTAGCTGCAGCCTGATGGCATATCTAGCAACCATCTTCCTTATGAAGATTGGTAAGGGTGTAAGCCCAACAATCGCTTCCAGAGCTGTCGTAGGGCAGGTGCGCATCGCACCTGTAATGCCAAGACAGGCAATTCTTTGCAACTTCTACAACTTGTTTGCCGTTGTCTGGAAAGTTTTTGCCCACCAGACGATGGCCGCGTATGTGATAACCATCATTATGTACAACCAATGTATCATATTAGGAGCGAGACCCCAAGTTCTGCCGTATAGGCGTTTACTGGCCCACAGTGCTCTAGTAGCGCGCTCAGTGGCGGACTTGATATGTGAATTCCAATTAAGTCGATTGTCAAGAATTACACCAAGATATTTGACCTCGCTGGAATAAACTAGTGTGGTGCCTTTGATTCTGATAGGTTCAAGGTTGACCCGTGTCTTCCTTGTAAAAGGCACCAGAACGGTTTTACTAGGATTGATGGATAGTCCTTCTTTGTTACACCATTCTTCAACTTGAGATATTGCACTTTGCATGACGTTGGAAATTGTCGTGCTGTGTTTACCTCTGATAAAAACCGCCAAGTCATCAGCATAACCGACGGTGGTGTAGCCTGATCTGTGAAGATCTACTAACAAGTTGTCGATGACTATAGACCATAACAGGGGGGAAAGAACTCCTCCTTGAGGGCAGCCTTTGGCTGCAGTTATGGACACCGACACTCCCCCAGAGGAGGAAGTAATGAATCGACTTACTGCTGTGTTTACCTCTGATAAAAACCGCCAAGTCATTAGCATAACCGACGGTGGTGTAGCCTGATCTGTGAAGATCTACTAACAAGTTGTCGATGACTATAGACCATAAAAACAGGGGGGAAAGAACTCCTCCTTGAGGGCAGCCTTTGGCTGCAGTTAGGGACACCGACACTCCCCCAGAGGAGGAAGTAATGAATCGACTTACCAGCATGGCCCTGGTCCATTGGTTGGCCGATTCTTCGATACGCTCTTGCGATCGAGTCGTAACCAGTGTTGTCGAACGCGCCCTCGATGTCAAGAAAAGCGCACAAGGCTATCTCCCTGGAACTGAGTGTTCCCTCTATCTTTTTGACGAGATAGTGAAGCGCACCTGCTGTAGATGCCTTTCCTGTATGCGTACTGATTCGAGTGCAGAGGGTTAGACAGATCTAACCGGTCTCTAATATGGATATCTATGAGTCTCTCCATTGTCTTAAGGGCGAATGATGTTAGACTTATAGGTCTGTATGATTTAGGCAGCTCGCTAGGCCTATTGCCCGGCTTGGGGATGAAAATCACATTAACCTGCCTCCAGGAGGGTGGTATGTATCCCCAATTGTAGCTGGCTCTAAATAGAGCTGTCAACCCCGGCAGGATGAGGTCAACTGACTTTTGGAGAAGTGCTGGAAATAGACCGTCACCGCCGGGGGCTTTAAAAGGTTTGAATGTGCCTACCGCCCATTCAAATTTCTCTGGACTGAATATTTTTCCAGATAAACTATTAACTCTACTGTCCACATAAACCCTGTGGTTAACTGTGTTCGAGTACACATGAGATGTGTTAAAAGACGAGCCTGAGAAATGTACCTGAAGTAAGGTTCTAAGTGTATCCACACGGTCCGCCGTGTAGGTTCCGTCATTTTTCTTCAGTAACCCTACACAGTTGACATGATCGTTTACAAGCAATTTATGGATTCGTGCCGCTGTAGGCATGTCAGCGATTGTTTCGCAGCATTTCCTCCAAGCAGCTCGCTTAGATCGTCTCAATACTAGATTGTAATCTGTGAGAGCAAACCTGTATTCGTCCCACCTCTTCGTTCGCTTTGCGACACAGCTGTCGTGGTAGGAATCAAGCAGTATATTGTATCCCAAAGCATTAAAATAAATAAAAAAATTGTATAGATACATACATATGTAAAAACTTCAACAATACCTATTTTTCTTATAATTATTTCTTAGAAATTAATTATTTTGGATTCGATAAGCATATTTAAAATTTTTGTTTCTAATATTATAGTCAACAAAAGTTGATTAAGGACTTTCCGAAGCAATGCGAGCAACAGGGTCTGCTAGTTGATAATATTTGACATTCAGGTAGATGACATTCATGTCATGCCTTATTTATTCATTCAATTTAAATGAATATGTACAAAAAGTCAAATTTTGATGAGTAAATAATATATCTATCTATCTATCTACTACGATTTATCAAGGAACTGGAATAAATGCTCCAACCCAAGTACTTCGTTGATTAGATCTCCAGGTTGGGGAGCATAACAGATATATTCAAACTATCAATAACTTATCAAACTCCATGTAGTGAATTCGCAGTAGAAATTATCCATGTCTAACTGACGATATTCCAATTCTAACTGTGTATTCATTTTAAGTCACAAACTATTCATTTTTCTTTTACTTAAGTTGACACAATATTCACATTTAATCTTACAATATTATGTAAGACCGTTGTAATCCAACTTTAAGCTGCCATTTCTAAGTACTTATGTACTAACTTTTGTGGTACTATAGTTTTAAACACCACTGTAACGGATGGATGGGTTCAGTTCACTAAAATTATGTGGAACTAGATCTAGTTTGTGGGTCAAAGAGAAAATAGTAATTCCAAGAACTTTAACGGTCGATTCACACTTGTCTAACTTTAGAACAATAAAAATGTTTGCTAAACACTTACCTTGCAGATGAGGTGCAGGATCTTTTATCGCTGATACTCTTTAGGTATTCGGATGGCTTAATCAAATGCGTAACACCATCCTGTGAGTTGTTTGGAAAGCTAGGCGGCACAAATGGTAGCACCAGTTGTTTGTTTACAAGATTTGGACCTCCAGGCCGTCCACCAGCACCGCTACGATCGTATCCTGACGAGGAATAATTACAGTGTTGTTCGTTATAATCACTCTCTGCACAGTTGTAGCTCTGCGATATTATTCCGATTCCAGAAGTATGATGGCCGTGGTGTTGCTGCTGATACGAAGATTCGAATGTGGCTGAAGAAGATGATTGCACGGTTGAAGTTCCATTAAGAAGCTTGGCTTTCTTGTTCGCTGAAATTGAACCAATTTATGTATGAAACTCATCTGAGTATGTCTGCGCCGTTTACTTAAACTCTAAAGTGTAACCATGCCGCACGGCACAAAATATACAATTTGTAATTACGAACGTTAAATTGGCTTAGGAAAAAACGAGGTGCATCCAGCGGGTTAGAGACGAAGTAAGCTGATTCAAATAGTGTGTGTGTGGGAAGCAATAGGCATTACCGTTTTTATTTTTAACAATTCTTTCTTCTTCTTCTATTATTTTGTTTTTTTTATTGGAGATGGAATTGTGTGTGTTGGATAGTGTAGCAAGTGGTAGGCAGACTTGAACAGAATTAATTGCAGTTTGATGTTCGCAGTCAGATGCGGATATAGTTATGGCTTATTATGTAGACTGATAGTTTGAGGTCATTTAACTTTCATAAAGAGGAGATCGATAGAGATAGAGAGTTAAATAACAAATTTGTAGCATTTTGTTAGTTTGCCTGTAGCAAAAGTAAAAGTTGAGAGCAAGTGCCAATTTAATACAAATCAAAGAAATTGTGTCAAATAAAACCGGATAAAAGGAATAATACAAAGTATAAGTGTGTGTTTAGGAGAAACAATAACAATAGTAGGGTGCGGATTGTTATGGTTTAATCGGGCTAACATATACATGCAGATGACTATTTACATATGTATGTACATTGTACATACGTATACGGGGTATAAACGGGTATTTTATATAAATTTATGATTGTTGCAAAAGCGATTCATATTCATAATTAGGTTCGGTTGCTTGCTTTTGCGGTAACGCGTAGGTATTTTATGTCACATGATTATCCTAAAGCGTTATCCAAGCAATCACTAGATTCTGAAATATGTAGTTACACTATGTTGGTAAAGTGCAAATATATCATCATGTCTAGTAGGGGACAGAATGCAAAGAACAATTGGTTTAACTATTAAAGTACCGGAACTTCAACATAACAACACTGCGATGGAGCCCAGGACACAAATGAATTCCAGGGAACGAAATGACAGATGAACTGGCAAGGAAGAAATCAGAACGAGACCTGTCAATGGTGCAAAACTCAATGGTTCCTCCCCTAAAATTTGTTAAATCAAACATAGCACTTGACTTCAAACGACAAGCAGACGACAGATGGAGACCGCTTCCATCGTGCCGCGTCTCCAGAAACATCTGAACGAAACACGACAAGGTGAAAACCAAGCTCATCCTCACTTAAAGCAGACAAAACTTGGCGCTTTTCATAGGAATCATTACCGGTCACAACTTATTGGCGGCCCACCGAAAAATAATGCGCCTAAGTACAGATGAACTTTGCAGAGGCTGCGGCAACACAGACACAGAAGAGGATACGGACCACTTCCTATGCAAATGCCCTAGTCTCTGCGTTACCAGAAAGACGGCCCTTGGAGAGCATTTCTTTAATCATCTGCGCGACCTGTCTAAAAAGTCTCCAACCACCACGCTGAAATTCATAAAGGTCCATTCACAGCTCAGCGACCTGCGAATGCCCAAACTGCGAACAACCAGTTTTTAGCACATTTATAAGCACGCCCTTGGCAATTTTATTATTCCAAAAGAACGAAGCTTAACTTATCTATCGATTAATATATAAACAGTTGAATTGTAATTAGTTTCTGCGAAGAAATTAACGATTTTTCCGCGAATGAGCGAATGATTTTTGCGAACTGTCAACTTTTATTCACATTCCACACATGAAGGACGCAATCCACATTTGCGAGAGTTTAATTCGTGGTTGAATTTATCGAAAAAAGGTAAGATATTACCTTATGATTGAAAGCTTCGCTATGTATTTATGCATTTTTCACGTTTAGGCAATTACATACTTATAAAATGAGTGACAACTCCAATTCGCGGATTGCCGCGACCAGTTAAAAAAGCAGCTGTGAATGAAATGTCAAAATTGCGACATGCGAATGCGAATAAGCGAATATTCGCAAATTTTGACATTTCCTTCACAGCTACTTTTTTATCTGGTCGCGCCAATCCACGAATTTCAGTTGTCATTAATTTTGTAACTAATTGCCTAAACGTGAAAAATGCCTTAGTACATAGCGTAACTCTCATTCCAAAGGTAATATCTTACTTTCTTTCGATAAATTAGACCACGATCTTGCCCACCAAGAACAAAACAAAAGAATTGTGAGGTTAAACTCTCGCGAATGTTTTGGTGCTTATAATGTGCTAAAAACTGTTTGTTCGCAGTTTGGGCATTCGCAGTTCGCTGAGCTGTGAATGGACCTTAACTTCTTCAGGATGGTTCCGAAGAAGCCGCTCAAGCCGTTTTTTTCCAATTTTCATTTTAAATTTAAGTAATTGGTAAACGAACCGTGTTGACATGCGTATGGACGGGGTCGCTCTTGCTTTTTTTTCCTTAGACTTGCAGTGGTTTTTGAATATCTGCATCTGTATCTGCGGTTGTACTACTTGTATGAACCGGAAGCGTATTTTGACAAATAGCTTTATTGGAGAATGCGCCAGTAATTAAAAAAATTGGCCACATTTTGCAAAAAGCCCACTGCTGCTTTGCTAACTGTGCAACACCATCATACGGGCGACACACGTAGGACGCTGAGCCCTTGAAGAGATATCAAGACGCTCACCATTTCAGGTGCATTATAGATATAGCACTATATTACGCGCAGGTTAAAGATCGCGAAATATTAAAATCAAAAGAAATTGAAAACCTTAAGAACGAGAATGTAAATCTATTTCTATGGTAATATGAGGGCATAATATTTTATGTTTGCATCTATTTGCAATAAAAAATAACCGCAGTGTTGTAATAAAATAACTAAAATGTAATAAAAGTATTGTACTTCAATTGCGACTACGCACTCGTGCCATATATTTTGAATGTTTTACAGCTCAGTTCACCTCCTTATTTCTAAAGCAAGAGCAACTGTTTGCAATTGTAGAATTCTACGCCTCATTACTACCAATAGTAATAAAAAAAATATGTATTTAACAAGTAGAGAGACAATTTGCACATAGTCTGTAAAATCTGTGATAATTGCGAAATAGTTAAATTGTATCCATATCTCCGGTGCCAAGTTAAAATTGATTTTCATTTAGACGTTTTTACAGTTTTTTGGAATGACTTACTGATATTCTTTACATTGACATCATTTCTTTTCACTGCGCAGTTTAACGGGAGTTTTCATTGCATCTGGTAAAATGAATAATATGCAGAATACCAAGGTCCGACTAGCATGAAGTGGAGGAAACACAAGGTCCATTCGCGTATCTTCCCAAAACAGCGAATTTTTACGAAAACCTATTCTAGTACGGAGAATTTTTGTAGTTTTTCACTGAAGAGAGCGCTCTCGAGAGAGTAAGAAATTTCCCCATGATGCGAATTTTAGTGCAAGAAATTCCCTTGGGCAGATTTTTAAAATCTGTCAAATCTCTCAAATCGCTGTATACGTCATTTTTTGCTGCTGGCTCAAATGGATTTGAGGTTTGACGTTGTGGGCAACTTTTGTGGTTCAACCTGTTCGTTTATGTTTCCGTAACTTTACCTCTCTTTGAGAGAATTTTGCCCCCATTCTACGCGAACGGACAAACAATTACCGATGCTTTGAAAACAGATGTAAAACGTGTAAAATAACGTCGCTGCCAGAAAAAGGTATTGAATGCAATTTTTTTTATAGCAAGATACCGGAATTATGCAAAAACTTATCTCTATCTTATCTTATCTTTTTTTTTTTATTTCACATTTTATATTATTTAATTTCATCCTCACTAATTTATTTTTATTTATTTTAATCTAATCTCCGGTAATCTTACCGGAAAAAATGTACAGAATATTGGAATCTTATCTTGAAAACAGACTTTTCCGTGTTAGACACGGGAGTGGATATGATTTCAAAGAAATCTACGCCGGTGTTCCACAACGAAGTGTTCTCAGTCCAATCCTGTTCCTGCTTTACACAAGAGATATACCACAAGATGAAGGGACCGTTGTAGCAACGTTCGCAGACGACACGGCTATCCTCGTAACGGATGAGTCAGTCGAATCATCAACGGGAAAATTCCAACGAGATTTTGAACAAAGTATGCAAATGGACAAAAACCTGGCGAAAAGTCCTCAATGAGACAAAATAAACGCATGTAAATTTTACGTTAAGAAAGATAAACAACTTACCTATATCCATTAACTCAAATACCGTACGCAAACGAGCCAAAATATCTAGGAATGACCCTAGACGCAAAACTTATGTAAGTGGAAACCACACATTAAAAAGAAGCGCGAAGAGCTCGAAATCAGATTTAGAGAAATGTATTGGCTACTCGGAAGATACTCGAAGTTAAGCGTATACAACAAACTGCTTCTGTATAAGCAAGTCCTAAAACCGTCTTGGACATATGGTATACAACATTGGGGTTGTACCAAACCAAGCAATATGGCTCTACTGCAAGCATTTCAAAACAAAATACTAAGAGCAATCGTGAATGCCCCTTGGTATATAAGGAATAGTGATATTCACAGAGATCTAGGAATTGCTACCGTGAGGGACGAAGCAACAAACTTTGCTCGCAAACTTTGTATCTGAACATGAAGTTCACTGCAATAATGAAATAATCCGTACTATGGACATGACAAACCTTGAGCGCCGACTGCAGAGAACAAGACCTTTCGACCTAGCGCCGTAAGGAAAAACCACATGTAATGACGGTATTAGTAGGTGCCTTCACTGGAAAGCTACCTTCCTAACGCGATTAACACTACAGAAGCGTAAACTACTTGTTAAGGCAACTTAGTCGTAGTCATCACAAAAATGAAAAAAATGAGAGGGACGAATTTCCTACTACTATGAGTACGCGCAGCCGGTTCTCATAGTGCCTCTCTGAGGGGTGAGGTTAAGCCCGTAGGCATATACTGACTAGCACTGATGACATTGTCAGATATATGAATCGGGCATAACCAATGGTACGGACCATTGGTATCTTTTGAAGATTCCGGCACCTCCAGGCGCAAAAAAAAAAAAAATGTTTTAACCAATTTGTGGAATAAAATGAATAGAAGTCTGGATTTAAACGTCTTCAAACATTCTAGGGAATCACTTGCATTTATTTTATAATATTTCCGGTAAATATGTGGTAATTGTCAATTTTATTGAGAGTCTCGTAAATATTTTTGTTTGGCCATGCGGTGAAAGTTGTTCCTTTTATTTGCACGGTATTTCTCATTTCTTAATCTGTACTTCTTTTTATTAATACTCTGCTTAACTTCACATATTTTCAAATCTTCGGCTGCTTGTAATTTAGTTATAAGAGTTAGATTGAAACAAACGTTTCTGTTTGGCAAAACAACTGTGTTTGAAATTCTTACTCAATGGACTAAACTGATATTCTTGAGATGGTGATCCTAACGTTACTAGTATGTATGTCTAATGCTCGTAAGTTGTTGTATTTGTGTATTATCTAAGCAAGATAATTAATTCGTCACATTCCTTCAAAAATCGATCAAATTCAAGAAAATAGTTTGGATAATTATCGTACCCATTTTTAGTCATCCTATAAATTGCGACTAGTCATTGCGTCTATAGTGTAACCGAAGAGACAAATAATTCACAAGCATGAACAGTCCAAACCTATCGGGACTGAGGCAATTTCGGATAATTAATTAATTATTCCTTTTCATAAAAAGTATGTGTATTAAATTGGGTTATAATTTATTTGTATTTGAATTGTTCTATCTTTTCGAACATAATGTACAAATCGAATGACAATTTTACGTCTACACTCTATCTGTTAAGCAGCAACCATTGAACTATAAACTCGTATGAATATGTATATGAAATATCTCATTTTATAAACAAAATATTATAAAAACTAATAGAAGATGAATCTAAAATAGCGATAGGAAGTGGATCAGGCGGGAGGCAAGTCAAAAAAAACTTCTGGAAAACCGCAACCGGAAAAGAAGCAGTATCTGTCTCAGTGCTAACAAAAATAGACTTTGACAGGCGTACTAACAGGTCACTGCAGATTCAAGCTGCAGCTTAGCAAATTGGGTATAAAGAAAACGGACACTGCAGATTCTACAGGGACTTCGAAGAAACACAAGCACACCATCTCTTGTAATGTGAGACACAAATTTACCAAAAAAGACATCACTTGTGAGCCTATATTTTAAGAGAGGCAGATCTGCCTCCGCAGGATCCATTTCAGACACTCCAGTACAACAAAGCCGTTGAACTAGAAGAGGCGCTCTAACTCGAGTAACCCATCGACTAGAGCCATAGCTTGGGGTCGCAATAGATCTATTTAGGTCGTTGTGTACTTGTGCACACAGGCATAGTGGAAATCGTCTCAGAACTCGGTTAATCAGAAATCCGCTTTTTGGCTCGGCTAATGTGGATCTTAGTTAACCCAATTCCCAATAATGATTGGCGTGCTACTGTGTATACTTCGGGGACCTGCATTGCGATTGATCGGGAAACAACTGACTACTCAAAACTTGGCTTGTGCCAGTAGCGCAACAATCAAGTTCGTGATGAAGTGCTTGCTTTACCTCCTAGTGGTGGTCCACGGGCTACTATACGTATAAACTCTTATACGTGTAGGTTAAAACTGCAAGTGCAGGTTGTCTAGGGCCTTGATTCTAGACTAGGTGAAGTGGGCCAGCAACCTGCGTTACTGAAACCAGCTCGCTACAGAAACCGACACTATGCTTCTGATAAGGACTGATCACATGTTGACGACTTTTGACTATTATACCCGGACAAAAATAGGTTTCTGGAATGTATAGACGCTCCTCGACTCGGGAAGCGAAGGTCCTTACAATGCCAGGTTCCTTCAATTGGAAAAATAATTCATGCGATATCAATTGGACATTTTGGGGGTAAGTGAAATAAAATGGTTAGAAGCGGGCGAGTACCAGCCACCACGTGTAACATTGTACTACTCTATTCTGGAAGACCATCCGAAAGTCCGCGGGAGTATGGAGTCGGACTTCTGTTAACAGCAACAGCACGTAAGGGCCTAATTTCCTGGAAGCCTCATGGTGATAGGATTATGACGGCCAGATTCCGGACTAGAGTACGACGCATCACCATCATACAGTGTTACGTCCCAACGAATAGTTCGTTTGAGGACGAAAAGGAGAGCTGCTACAATCTTTTAAGTGCCGTCTTCAACACAACACCAAATGGAGACATTGTCATAGTGATGGGGGATTTGAATGCCAAGGTAGGCAACGACAACGAAGGGCTCAAACATGTAATCGGGAAGCATGGAATAGGCAACCGCATTGACAACGGCGAAAAGTTTGTGGATTTCTGCAATGCCAACCGCCTTGTGATAGGTGGCACCATGTTTGAGCACAAGACCTGCATAAAGTCAGCTGGGTTTCCAACGACAGACAAGCAACCTCCAACCAAATTGACCATTTTGCCATCAGCCGCCGCTTTAGAAGTAGTTTCCTGGACGTCCGAAACAGGCGAGGGGCAGATCTGGGGATAGTACGTGATCACCATCTTATGATAGCTACTCTCCAACTACGCACTGCTGCAGTTCGAAGATCCCACGACAACACAAGAATTCCCAGGTTCAACATCGATAGACTTAGTGATCCCTCAGTGCGCCATCAATTAAGGGAGCATCTTTTCGCAAGGTGTGGAAGCAATCAACAGCTCAATGCCCGCAACCATCCAAGACCATTGGTGTGCTTTGAAAAATGTTTTTACATCTGGTGCTGAAAGAATTGTCCGCTGATCGCAGGGAAGACATAGGGCGTGGCTTTCCTAGGATACCTGGAGACGGATTGACAAACGAAAACAGATGAAAGCACACGTTGCAGCTACTCTAGCAGCAGGGAGAAGCGAGCTAGAGTGCCTATATCGCATGAAGATGAGAGAAGTTTAGTGTAGCGTGCGACGTGACAGGCGCAACTACATTAACGCGCTGGCCACAGAAGCAGAAGAAGCTGCACGGAGATGTGACAGCAGGATTGTCTACAGAATCACGAAAGAGCTGACAGGTAGTCGCAGCTCCAGCCAACACCCAGTGAAAAGCCTAGATAGCTCGTTGCTCATTTTGGATGAAGACCAACTCTAGAGATGGAAAGAGCAGTTTGCTATGGTTTTGAACCGCGTATTCGCTAGCGATATGCTTCCAAATCAGACTGAGATGCCCGAGGTGAGAAGTTCCCGAATACGCACCACGACTCCCAGTAAGGATGAGATCATTACCGCGATCAAGGCACTCAAAACCAACAAGGCGGTAGGACTTGACGGTATTCCAGCAGAGCTCTTACGAGCAGCGCCCTCAACATCGGCTGAGCTTGTGCCTCCACTTATAGAGAGAGCTTGGGAAGCTGAGAGCTTTCCTAATGAGTGGAAAAAGGGACTGATCGTCAAGGTTCCTAAGAAAGGAAATTTAATGAAGTTCGGAAACTGGAGGGGAATCTGCGTGCTGCCTGCTGTAGCTAAGAAAATAGCTAAAATCATCCTGGAGCGAATCAAACAACATATCGAAGACACACTCGAAGCCGATCCAGCAGGTTTCCGCTCTGGATCGTCCTTTGTCGACCACATCAACACCCTGCGGATTATCATCGGACAGTGCGTTGAATATCGATCGCCACTGCACCTGCTGTTCATCGATTTTGAGAAGGCGTTCGATAGTGTCAACAGGGAGTTTATTTGGCGTGCCCTACGCAGGAGAGGTATCCCCGATAAACTAGTTGCTATTATCAGAGCTACATATGAAGGCTCCAAATGTCACGTTCTGCACAGAGGAAGATTGTCTGAGGAATTTGAGATCCAAGTGGGGTACGACAAGGCTGTATCTTTTCACCAATATTATTCTTATTGGTGATTAGTGATGTGCTTCATGCAGCTTTGTCGACGGGAAACAGAGGAATTCGATGGGCTCTTACATCTTAACTGAAACATCTTGACTACGCTGACGATGTATGCTTACTCTCCCACAGAATTATGGACCTCCACCAAATGACAGCAGATGTGGAGAGGGAGGCAGGTGTCGTCGGGCTGAAAATTAATACGGCAAAAACGAAAATTATAAGCCTTGGAACAACTCATCGCCTCGAATATGCATTGCTGGACAACCGGTAGAGAGAGTAGAGGATTTCCAGTATCTTCGGAGTATTGTCTCGACCGATGGTGGAACCGAACTGGATATAGCCAACAGGATCGCCAAAGCAAAGTCCGCGTTCGCGATGTTGTTCAAAATATGGCGAAGCAATGCAATCAGTTTGAGCACCAAAATAAGACTGTTCCGCTCCAACGTTGAATCCGTGCTGTTATATGGTTGCAGGACGTGGAGAGTGACCACTACTATCACCAGAAAGCTGCAAACGTTTGTTAATAGGTGCCTGCGCAAAATCCTAAGAATTTTCTGGCCCAATCGTATCTCTAACGAACACCTTTACAAGAGAACGGGTCAGGAATCAATAGGCACAACCATCCAACGACGGAAGTGGCAGTGGATTGGTCGCACGTTCCGAAAGGGTAACAGTTCCATAGCGAACCATGCTATGCAATGGAACCCTTTAACTCAGGATGGCAGAAGACCTGGCGGTCCGAGGAGAACATGGCGCAGAACAGTCGAGAAGGAGGCACGACAGTTAGGGAAAAGTTGGGGAGAACTCAGACACATTGCCAGAAACCGTACACGATGGCGCGTAGGCGTAGTAGAGGCCCTAGGACCCAAGGGGATACAAGACATAAGTAAGTACAGTAACATAATCCACTATCTCTGGATTTACGGATACGTATAATGTCGCAGCAGTGTCTTATGTGTCGACAAAAAAAAGATAATTTCTGCATTCTTTGATTGAACAGTTATTGACCCCTCATATTGAAGCAAGGATGAACAGTCCAAGGAAAATAGAAGTGTTTTCCGTCCAAGATGTTATCGAATCTTTCTTCTGAACAGCACAGGATACCACAGCTAAACGACAAAATGCAAAGGAAAACCAGATTTGAAAGCACTGCACTGCGAACAGCTTGTCTGTTTACAACACAGTATTCAGTTACATAAATTGCATTAATGTATAAATCAAGAAAATACTTAGTAATATTATTATTAATAATAATTAATTTCCATAGAAAATGTTTAAAGATCCAGCTAGACCTATTCCATTAATGGGAAGGTTTTAAAACATCCACTGGCAGAAGGGTTAAAGTTTTCATGAAGTGTTGCATTACGCTACGAGGATACCACGTTCCTATATTCGTATATATCAAATGTTGTTCACATGTTAAATTTGAATAAAATCGATTAAAGCAAAGTTGGAAAACCATTTTTATACGGTTCTTTTTAAGAAAATCAACTTTTTTCAAAGTAGTAATGGGGTTTATTTTAACGTTCTTAGAATTTGTATTTTATTTAATTAAAGTTTGACGTAACCCCGATCAAATATTCAGGCTGCAGGTTCGCGTACGTCCAGCTGGATCAATAGAGAGAACTGCACTTCATCATCCACCCTATCGAAAAATCACTCTCCATCAAAGAGTTCCCCCTAGTGTCGTTTCTAGACATAGAGGGAGCCTTCAACAACGTTGAAACAAATTCGATTACCAGTGCCCTACGCAGGCTCAACATCTGCGAACCCATCTGTTGTTTCATAAACACATTCTAAAGAACAGGGTAATAACAGCATCCTTCGGAAGTAGCACTGTCAAGCGACATGCACATCGAGGCACCCCTCAAGGGGGTGTACTGTCTCCACTATTGTGGAATTTGGTGCTCAACGAGGCCCTTCTAAAGATCAAAAAAACTGGATGCAATGTTATTGCCTATGCAGATGATGTCGCCATTCTAACAACAGGCAAATACCCGCAGACGCTGGCCGATGTCATGCAGTCTGCTCTTAATGAACTGCTCAGATGGACTGATAAATGCGGCCTCTCCGTTAACCCGACGAAGACCGAGCTAGTTCTATTCACAAGAAAACACAAGCTCCTTGACTTCAAAAAAACAAATATTTGGCGCAACAGCTCTTTAAAGTGCCAGGGCCTAGCTTTTCGCAACCACTCATGTTGTGTGCGTTATATTTTTCACACGAATGGAAGGGACCTACAGTTTAATGGCGAATCCGAACGGCGATTTGAGAAGCTTTTTCGTGACAACAATACTCTCGGATGTTTGTCAGACGCTCGCGAGAGGTGGGACCGTGAAAAAACTTTTTGGTATTTTGTGGGATTCGAACTTGGAACCTCATGCGTAGTGATCCGACACACTAACCACTTACGCCACGGCGCCCACATAAGGAGATCCACCCTCAAGCTTTCAAATAGTGCTAGCTTTTTAGGCCTAAAGCTTGACCGCAAGCTTATTTGGAAAGAGAATGTCGTCGAACGGGCCAGGAAATCGCTGGCCGCCCTATACATCTGCAAGAAAGCAGTAGGCTCCACCTGGGGCCTTAAACCAAGCATCATGCACTGGCTATACACGTCGGTCATTAAACCGATTCTCATGTATGGAGTATTGGTATGGTGGCCCGCCTTGGAGAAGAAATCCAACATATCCATAATGGAAAAAACTCAGCGAGTTGCATGTCTCAGCATTACCGGTGCACTGAGAACTTCTCCCACAGCGGCGCTCCAAACCATGCTCCACTTGCTTCCGATTGACATCGTCAGTAAACAATTGGCTGCCAGGTCGGCAATAAGACTGAGAGGCTCTAAGCAGTGGAAGGAGCAACACACGGGACATGCCAATATACTTTCGATGCACCGTCATCTTCCCAATTCCACTGACCATCTGCCCACTGAATATGATTTTAACAAGGGCTACACGCACTCGATACCGGACAGAAGTGAGTGGACGCAACGCAATGTCCTTTACAACGAATCGCTGTCAATTTTCACGGACGGGTCCAAAACCAAGGACGGAGTCGGTGCCGGAATTTTCTCAGAAAATCTGGACATACATATACCTCTCCTTTAACCTTCCAGACCACTGCAGCGTTTTTCAAGCCGAAATCACCGCAGTTCGCAAAGCTGCTGACTGGCTGGCGGCTAGTACACTATCAACAGCTGATATTGTTCTTTATGTCGACAGTCAGGCAACCATCAAATCTCTCGCATCCAGCACTACGAGATCTAAGGCAGTGAAAGACTGTCGCATATCTCTTAACGAGATAGCTGGTCAGTACAACCTCACCCTTTGCTGGGTACCAGGTCACTGTGACATAACGAGGAATTGTGCAGCCGACGAACTAGCACGACAAGACTCCTCTGGTATAGATAGCATAAGCATCACCGACATCGAAGCGCCAGCGTCTTATGTTAAGTACCTTATCCAAATTGACGCCGAGAAAGTAGCCAATCATCGATGGCAACATCTAGACCAATGACATACCGCCAGACAGCTCTGGCCGACACTCAATAAATCCAGATCCATCGGACTCTTGAAGTACAAGAGAAGAACTCTCTCAAAAATAATGCCATGCCCAAAGATTAGGTATCCCTCATAATGACTTCTGCAGAAGCTGCAGAGATGAAGAGGAAGAAGAGACCATCAGTCATCTCCTGTGCGCCTGTTCTGCGCTCGCCAACATCAGGAAGGCCACTCTGTGTGAATACTTCTACAATGATCTTAATGATCTCGACAACGCCTGCACGGCTAAAATTCACGCCTTCATTCAACGAAGCAAATGGTTCCAAGAGTAAGAGGTTGACCCACCCGCCTTACACATCGGTAGTACAATCGACCTACTTTCTGGTCTAAGTACGTCCTCATCGAGGGCCGATCCTAACCAACCAACCAACCAAGACCCATTTTTATGAGTTGTTCTATAAATATTAATATCAATATTTTCGTGAAACAGGTAGATTTGTATAAATGAAAAGAGCATGGGGAACGTGCGACAGAAGAACTGTGAGGATGCTATAGCAGGATAGGATGAAAATGGGAATACCATATAAGACACACAGTCAACGTTGAAAGTATAGGAGAGTCACTTTTGGCGACAAGTACATACCATTAGAATTACATAGAATTATAAATTGTCACTTAGGATTTCTTATAAGTTAAAGGCGAAAAAAATTATTCATTCGCAATGATTTTGTGATGTTTTTCTTCTTTTTTTTTTAACCATCCTAATAACTTTCTTTTGTTCTAAAAACCCTCAACACAGTTAGATCGTAGTCGAGGGTGCCCCAAGGATTTTTAAATTCAAAAGCAGAAGGCAGAACTTAAGAACTGGAGAAATGCACACACAAAATGAGAAAGTAGGAGCGTTATGTTACTAAACAATTTTAAACTTTGTTAATTATTAGGACTTACTTAAAAATTTACCTACAAGCCCAAAACTCAACATGCTGGATAAATAATTAGATGAAAAAACAAGTAACAATATATTTTGAAATCAGGTGCATTATTTCTTTCACTAGAACTTAACTTCTTACTTCACGCACCTGACCACTGTTCAGAAGGTATGGTTAATTTTTTAAGGCGTTTTTGGAAAAGGATTCACTTATATGGAACAGGATTCACTGTAAATCAGAGATTAACTGTTCAACACGTCCTTATTTGTTGTTTAGCTATCCTCTGTTCTCATGCAGTACTAGGACTCATGCATTGGTATCTCAAAAACAAATACCTCGAAACTTAAAACACGATAATATCGGCTCATCGCGGATCCTCCACTTAAAGGTCATTTCGATTACTGTCCTCGAATTACAATGTCTGAATTCACAATATTTTCTGCTCTAAACAGCAAAAATCCTTGACCACTTACACAAAATTGAGAAAATATCTAGATTTGGAAGGCGCGCAAAGTAGTTCATAGTCAAGTTTTTTTTTTTATTTTTTATTTGCTTTCAACTATCACTTGCATGCACCATCTATCAACGTTTGAACTGTTAAATCTAAACTGTGCAACTGAGCGAATGAATTGTGATAACTGTTTCACAAATTTTCCTAACGCAATTGAAAGTTTTCTTTGGCTGTTTAATGAACTGCAATCTGTTGGATGGCTGCTGCAGCTCAATCTCATGTGTAAAGAAAGTTACCAAGCAAGATCCAGATCGATCGCATTAAGGAGCTTCCATGGAATTCTCATCGGATTGCATCGGTAAAGCAATTTGAACTCGGTTATACTAAGTCGGCTTATTCGCCTTTTGGAGCTGATCAGCTTTGCCCCGCCAGTGCCAGTAGTGGTATGTTGAAGATTTCAAGAAAACTATTTTTTTTTCTGCATTTTTCACCTAATGTGGAGGCTATAGAGGTAATTGATTGTTGATCGTGTATAGGATTTCATAATATGTGCTGACATAGTCGTATTACTACAAAATATTCGGGGTCTATGACTTCGTAGTTTAATTTGTTGTTAGTGTCAAGAGAGAACAAACTTTGAGTGTGGACACTTTCATTTGTCCAAATGTCGGGGAGACGTTTGGTAACTTTCTATTAATTTGTCCAGTCATATTTAGAAAGAGTGCCTGCCTGGCTGCGTAGGCTTGAAAGTGAGATTGACCTAGTAGGTTGCAGTTGACATTAATCAAACGTTAAGATGGGATTATGTCAAATTATCGGGAATTAGTTTACTAATAATGACTTGGGCAAATTAGACTGGTCTGGACTGGACAAAAGCAAACCGAAACAGTGGAAGAGTATTTAAGAGCTAGAAACCGACCAATAAACTTCTTACGTTTGGTTTCGTGTGTCTGCCTATAGGTTTTAAACGTTTTTTTTTTTAAATTAATTCGTCGTATCGTTTGAAAATTATGAAAATCACTTACAGTTCCGATCTCAGGGCGATGAAGTTTGAAATCTTCAAATCATCCTTTCCACAGATCTAACTTAAGATATACCGCACGTCGTCGAATATTCTTTGAAAACGCAATGTACCACTCATACATTCAGTGATAGAGGGAGTCGTTGATCTTTTTTGGGGATTACTGGCCTTTAACTCATAAAACTCTGATACTTCTGAAACATGCATTGACCATATTTTTCTAGGCTTGATAGGAAGGTTGATATTTCTCTCACCAGTGCAATATCTGATTTTAAAATTTCTGATCATTGCATGACTTGTCTCGTTTTCCAACAACAGTATCTTACAAAAAATAAAAATTCTGGTGCTTTTCAAACAGCAAATAAAATTAACTTTGAGAGCTTGAATTCAAGCTTGTTCTTGGAAGACTGGTCAGATATCTACAACCAAAATGACCCTTCTCTGGCTTTTGATATGTTTTGTAGGGTCTTAAATGGCCACGTTAGGAATTGCTCGGCACCATCTGTTAACAAGAAAAGTAAATTGAAGAAACTGCAGCCCTGGATGTCTGACTATTTATTACATAAAATTCATAAGAAAAATGTACTGCATTCTAAATTCAATAAACAGCCTAATAATGAACGAATTCGAAAGACCTATGAAAGAATTTGTAAAGAAGTTGCCGCGGATGTTCCTATTTGTAAAGATAATAATTTCTATATTGGAAAATTTCATAGAGCAAAAGACAATCTCAAAAAAGAATGGGGAATCGTTAATGAGATGTTTTCTAGAAGTAACTCCTCTGATGGTCCATCTTGTATCTCTTACAAGGACAAGGAAATCCATTCTCCAATTGAAATGGCCAATATTTTTAATAAGTTTTTCACTAGTGTTGCCACTGATACCCTTTCAAATGCAGGTTTTACATCTTTGTCTTAAAATGTTTGTACTGAACAATGTTTTATTAAGGAAAGTGCCTCGCCAAATAGCTTTTTCTTCGAACCTATCTCGTCTTTTGAACTGTATAGGAATATCTTGCTACTTAACAATTCTAATTCGTTTACACAGAACAGCTTTTCAAATGCTTTCCTAAAAAAACATTTCTTTGAACGTTGTGGATGTCTTAGCACATATTTTCAACAAAAGCGTTTATGGTGGTATTTTTCCTAGCAGTTTAAAGATTGCTGAGGTTATACCCATACTCAAAAAAGATGACCCCAACAAATTAAATAATTATAGGCCAATATCCCTTCTACCGGTTTTTTCTAATCTTTTCGAAAAAGTGATCAAAGTTAGTATTATTACATTTCTTGAGAGATGTTCGTTTTTAAGCGTTAATCAACACGGTTTTAGAGCTGCCAAATCAATGGAAGATGCGCTTTTAAATTTGTATAGTCAGATCTACGATAGTTTAAATAAAAGACAAATGACTGCTGCACTTTATATTGATATTACCAAGGCTTTTGATACAGTGGACCACAAACTCCTAATGATGAAACTAGAAAAGGCTGGCTTTAGAGGTTTTATTCTTAAATGGTTCGCTTCCTACCTTAAGGATAGAAAACAAAGGGTGAAGATTGGTAACGTGTTCAGTGTGTGTCTGGATATTCAAATCGGTGTTCCACAGGGTTCGGTACTTGGTCCCCTTTTTATTTCTAATTTTTACTAATTTTATTTTAACCTTGATCTAAAGGGGCAAAAAACTGGTTTTGCAGATGACATAGCATGTTCATACTCAAATAATTCGGCACTGGACTTGGTAGCGGACATCAACCACGATTTGGAAATCTTGAGACACTGGTTTGGTATGCATAAACTAGTCATAAGTGGCAAAACCAAACTTATGTTCAATATACCTACTTTTTCTCTGTACTCCCCGAACATCATCTACTACAGTTTTGATTGCAAAAAAATGTGTGTTAATGCTGCTACTTGCACTGCGAGCAGTTCCACTTCAACATATGATGATAGCCTAAGCTGCTCTTCAAAATGTTTTATAATCGAAAACGTTTCTGTTTTTAAGTACTTGGGCTTGTTTATAGACAGCAACCTTAACTGGAGCGTTCAAACCTCCCAATTAAAAAAGTATCTTCTGTCAACTACTTACATTATGTATCATCTAAAACAGTTCTGTTCTCGGAAACTCCTTGAAACTATTTACTTCAGCTTAGTGCAGTCTAAATTGCAGTACGGGCTCGTATGCTGGGGTAGTACATTTAGCTACAACTAACAACCCTTAATTATTGTCCAAAAACATATCCTAAGAATTATGTGGAAAAAAAGGCGGCGCGAACATAGTTTTATAAAGTCTTAAACATTTTTTACTTAAGAAGTGGTAATTTTCTTAATCAAAATGTAACCGCTTATAGTCTTCGTAGTAATGAACGTTTTCTGGCTTCAATTCCATCGCATAATAACCATAACTTCTTAAACTTTTATAGCTCAGTAGCACCTAGGCTTTTCAATCGACTACCTATTGAACTTCGTAGTATTCGTAACTCGTTTGCTTTCAATCAGAAAATCAAATCATGGCTGTTCAACTTCGACTTTCTTGCAATCAATAACCTAATAAGGGTAATTATTTTAAGGATCTTGTAGTTTTCTTGTAGTCTTTATATCTTGGAAATCATTAATTTTTTTATTTTAATTTTTATAATACTTTTTTATTGTACACTTGGAATTTACACTATCACCACCCCTTAATCATTTTATTTGAATTAGTTTTGTTTTTTAATTTGTTTTACTCGATTCATACGCCACTAGTTTTCGTAACTAAAGGATGGATCTAAATTATTCCTCAATGACATTGTTAAGCAATATTTTTATAGTTTTTTATAAGATAAGTTTTCTTGTGTATTTTAGTTTATTGTAGTTAATAATGTTAATATGAATTCATTGAATGGAATAAATAAATGAAAAAAAGCAGTATGTATAGTAGTTGTGATTTAAAATATGAAAGAAAAATAGAGAAGCATCAGAGTAAATTTTGACTTTTGGTTGGCTGGCTGGGAGAGTTTGCCTTTGCATTGTTCAGTCTAGGTCTCTAAGAAATCGATGGCAATAGAAAAGAAACTGTATTATACAGATCCTTGAATCGAGCCATTAGACTAAAACAACTTGTAACAAATTTTATTGATATCTGACAGAATTATGATGCTTGTTTCATACAAACTTAAGAGCTAGTGACGCTTATGCCTTCACTTCATGCAAACACACAAAATAGTTACAACCCGTCTGAAATGGATCGTATGATACCCTATCGTTTATAAATTCACTACGCCCTATTAAAGTGGGCGTAGAGCGATTAAATGGAATGTACCTACTTCCTTTGACTTTTCAGACATTTCATTAAAATGTATTTGTCCCTCCAGGTTGGGGGTTGTGCCGTCGGGGTAACTTCCCTACCACGTAAAAAACATATGGTTCCGAAACAACCAAAAGCCTCGGATAAGGATGACTCAACTAATGACGACCCCTTTACAGACCACGAGCAGCCGAACAACTAGCAGAGGGCCTAGACTGCTATAAAGCAGATATTACCGCCATCCAGGAAGTGCGATGGAATGGGCCGGGCAAAAAGAGGATGAAAAACTGTGACATCTACTACGGTGATTGCTACAGAGGCAACAGGCAACGCTTAATCGGATGCGGATTTGTCATACGCGCAGACTTAGGCAAGAAGTCTTAAGCTTCCGACACGTAAGCGAGCGTATTATGACTATCCGCATCAAGGCTAAATTCGTTAACATAAGCCTAATATGTGTTCATGCCCCCACGGAAGAAAAGGACCCTGCCACCAAAGAGTGTTTCTACGAGCTCCTCGACAAAACATACGAGCAATGTCCTAAATACGCCATTAAAATCGTATTGGGCGACTTTAACGCCAAAATAGGAAAGGAGGACGTCTTTGGTAGGGCAGTCGGTAAGCATAGCCTACACGACACCACGTCTGATAACGGACTAAGGCTAATTGATTTCGCTGTGGAGCGAAATGTCACCATAGCAAGCACATGGTTTCCTCATCTCGATATTCATAAGCAGACATGGCGGTCCAATGATCATGTAACGATCAATCAAATTGATCATATTGCGATCGACGCAAGGCATGCCTCCAGTATTCTGGATGTCCGGACCTTCCGAGCAGCCAACATAGACTCGGATCATTACCTTGTTGTAGCCAAGGTACGAATGCGGATATCCCAATCTGAGCAACAAAGAAGAATTACTGTGAGAAAATTTAACGTCGAAAAGCTACAATCGCAAGAGACCGCCAGACTCTTCGCTGAACGCGTATCCCGAAATCTCTCAATCACCCCTCTGCCGCCAGCATCAAGGGCGGAAGACCAGTGGCAACGCTGCCAACATGCCATCAGAAACGCCGCGACTGATGTGCTGGGTCTCACTCGCCCACCACCGCGAAACCCGTGGTTTGACGAAGAATGCAGGCGAGTGCATGCAGCAAAACAAGAGGCATACAAAGCGGCGCTGCAAAGGAAAACGAGAGCTGCTCGTAAGCTCTACGAGCAAAAGAGACGGGAAGAACATCGGCTTCTCCAAAAGAAGAAGAAAGAGCATGAGAAGCGCGCGTTTGAGAATATCGAGAGTTTATACTCCAGGAACAATGTACGGAAGCTTTACCAAAAAGTAAAAAGAACGTGTCAGAGCAGCAATACCCGTACAGAAAACTGTAGTGATGAACATGGAAACCTCGTAGTAGAATCACAGTCGGTGCTGAGAATATGGAAAAACTACTTCTGCAGACTGTATAACGGCGATGAAGACCAACATCCCGAACCATTCAACATGGACGATGATAGTCAAAATTTCCGTCCACCTGACCAAAACGAAGTGAGGATAGCAACATCCAAGCTAAAATCCAACAAGGCTGCTGGACCTGGCGGCTTACCGGCCGAACTTTTCAAGGCAGCTGGGGATGAATTGGTAGAGTGCATACATCAACTCATCTCTAAGATTTGGTCAGACGATTGTATGCCTGATGAATGGAATCTCAGCATCGTTTGCCCGATCCACAAGAAAGGAGACCCCCTCAACTGCGCCAATTAAAGAGGCATCAGTCTCCTCAACATCGCTAACAAGATCTTTTCTGCGATATTGTGTGAACGCCTGAAACCTTTTATGAACCGCCTGATTGGACCCTATCAGTGCGGTTTCAGGCCAGGAATGTCCACCATCGATCAAATCTTCACATTTCGGCAGATCCTGGAGAAAACCCAAGAATTCCAAATCGATACTCACCACCTCTTTATCGATTTCAAGGCCGCCTATTACAGCATCTATAGAGAAGAACTTTATAGAGCCATGTCTAGTTTTGACATCCCTGCCAAACTTGTCCGTCTGTGCAGGATGACGATGGAGAACGCTCGCTGCTCCATCAAGATCGGTAATGACCTCACCGAGACCTTTGATGTCAAAAAAGGTTTTAGACAAGGTGACGCGTTGTCATGCGACTTCTTTAACATTGTACTTGAACGGATTGTGCGGGACTCACAAGCCAACACCGGAGACACAATCTGTTACAAGTCTGTACAACTGCTTGCATACGCTGAGGATATAGACATTATCGGAAGATCTCAGCGGGCTGTCACCGGTGCGTTTGCAAGTATTGAGGCGGAAGCGCCCAAAATGGGTTTAGCGATAAACGAGGGCTAAACCAAGTATATGCTGTCAACAAGAAGGGAAAGCCCACACCGACGAATTGGACAAAACGTCACAGTGGGCAGCTATAACTTCGAGGTAGTAAGGGACTTTGTCTACCTTGGCTCTGCTATAAGTTCTATAAACAAGATCAGCGCAGAAATCAATCGAAGAATAACTCTTGCCAATCGCTGTTTTTTTGGGCTTATAAGGCAATTCAACAGTAAAGCCCTATCTCGAGCAAACTAAGGAGACTCTGTATAAGACCCTGATCATCCCAGTCCTGCTTTACGGCGCTGAAACATGGACTTTATTAAAAGAGGATGAAGATATCCTTGGTCGCTTCGAGAGAAAAACTCTTCGTAAGATTTTCGGTCCCGTTTGCGTTGACGGGTTTTGGAGGAGAAGATTCAATCACGAACTATACGAGCTGTACAGCGACATTGATCTAGTCAAAAAACTACGTATTGGACGTCTGAGATGGCTAGGAAATGTATAGCGAATGGACACCAACGCTCCGGCCCGCAGAGTCTTCGAATCTAACCCCGAGGGATGACGCAGTAGAGGGAATCATCGCCGTAGGTGGCGCGCACAAGTTCAAGGGGACCTCGACCAACTTGGAGTGTGCAACTGGAGGCAATTAGCTAAAGGCCGAGCTAAATGGAGAGGCTTATTGGTTGAAGCCCAGGTTCACCCCGAACTGTAGCGCCACCTAAGTAAGTAAGTAAGTACAGAAATAATAATGTACATATAACGTATGAATGGATTAAAGAAGAGAGCTAAACACTAACTTCTTATAATTTCTCATAAAAATTTTGGAAAAAAAGATTTTACGAAAGTGTCAGTGGGCGTATTTCACTTTTACTGCTTTGAATTCTTAGAAGCTCATATATGAATTAGATTCAAGGTTTTTTTTTTATTGGAACAACACACGGTTTTTTGATTGGGCCAACATTGGAGGCACACAATTTAGTCAAACTGTTACTTTCTGTAATTATCTGTTGCACGGGACCGTGGGTCCACCACTGTTTTTTATTTAAGACTAACTAAACAACTACTTAAGACTAAATTTAGGAGTGGGGAGGTAAGTTGCGTAAGGTGTTTCGAAGGATAGATTTGCTACTGTGCATGTCAAATACATTAAGGACTTTATTTGCATTACGTAGCATTCTGGTCCGAGATTCATACTGGCCGTATTCAGTTCGGTGGTAGGCAAGGCAGAATAGGCGTGCTGATTTTAAACGTCGAGAGTTTGTATTAAACGAAATCAGTTGCAGCAGGTGAGGGCAGTCAATAGTTTCGGCTAAAAATTGATGCACAAAAAGTATATCAGCGTCAACGCGACGTGTTTCTAAGGCCCAATGCACACGGAGCAACTGGAAAAAACTGATCAGCGATGCGAATTGGCAACTAGTTTGCTTTGAGTCATACCCTGTGTAATCAAATGGGACGTCGCACACGACGCTACTGGTTGAAAACTCGTTTCCGATTCATAAAAACTAGTTTGTAACCAGTCGTCTGTTGATTTGCATGTCGGGTTGCCCATTGATTTCAGTTTCTAGTTTGTCGAAGATGAGCGAACAACAGACCAACCTGTTGCTGGTGGGGGAGGTTGAAAAACATCCTATTTTGTACAATTATCACCTTCCCGGCTATTCGAAGAAAAATGAAAGAGAGAAGGCGTGGATAGAAGTCAGAAATGTCGTAACAAACGGTTCTGAAAATTGTTTTCAAAGTATGGGTGTACCCAAAACCTTCTAACTATTCTTCTTCTCCTCCTGACATAGTAATACAACATGATGGTTTCATCATCGCTCGAGTCTTCCGAAGACATTTCACGCCCGGTATCCGTGACGACACTCAACGAACTAGAGATTTTGATTGGTGATGAGTTTCCTCGTGTATGGAGTCAAGTCACCGCTGAGTCCGTAACTGGTCTGTAACCCGAGTTGCCAACCGGTTTAGTTTTTTTCCAGTTGCTCCGTGTGCATTGGTCCTAAGGCTTATAAGTTTAACAATGTTAGTCGGTTCTCATTGGGAGATAAGTTGCAGGGGTCATTGAGAGCCTAGACCTCGCAAGGTAAAACGGATGATCCGAGTTAAACAGCTTCAATTCTCTGAATGTTGATTTTATTGTATGGTGACCAAGCCTGGCTTGCATACTTAAGAAGTGGTCTGACGAAAGTCATGTAAAGGGATCTGGTTACGTAGGAGTTGGAAAATTCCCTAGACCAACGTTTTATAAAAAAAAAGCGTTGAGTTGGCTCTGCTGATTACGTTATCGATGTGAGAACGAAAGTTAAGTTCAGTGTCAC
This sequence comes from Brachypalpus laphriformis, assembly GCA_945910035.1. NCBI lineage: Eukaryota > Metazoa > Arthropoda > Insecta > Diptera > Syrphidae > Brachypalpus > Brachypalpus laphriformis. Next base: position 107,796,004 of record OX246753.1, on the reverse strand, counting down.
AAATGATGCCGAGATCACAAAATCAATTAACTATGGGAACAGGTTCATTGTTTAGGTTAGGTTAGGTAAGTGGGTTGGTGTAGGGGATAGAAAACATCCACACCACACTCAGGTCAATATAGACCCATTGTGATACCCATGGGGGAAAGGGGATAGAATAGAGAATCCCTTCCTCGTGGAAAAATATCGTCTTTGTACATATCCTAAAGAAAGCATTTAGTACTTACTGTGCCCGAGATACAAACCATCTAGAGGATTTGATGAAGTTTGCGATGTCATTTATTGGTCTGTTGGCCAACTCTTCTAGATCCTCAAAGAAGTGTTATCCAAGGAGCTTATTTCTCAAATGATGTAGGCCTGGGCAATGACAGAGAAAGTGGGCGGTGTCCTCCTGAGCCTCCTCGTCGCCGCAGCCTCTACAAAGGTCTTCGTTAGTCACACGTAGTTTTTTGACTAACGAAGACCTTTGTAGAGTTCATTGTTTAAACAATAAATTCTTGGTGGCAGGGGAGGGCGTCTCTGAGAGTAGTTCATAAATTGGTATTTTGCGACGTTGAGTTCTAAAAGGTTTTGTCGGCACCAGGTGAGGAAAATGTTTAAGTCAGCCTGCAGCGAGTGAGAATCAGTAATGCAGGAAATTTGTTTTGAGATTATCATATCGTCTGCGTAGATCGCCAGGTCGGATCCCGTAATGATAAGCTCGATATCGAATGACGGAGGTCCTAAATGGCAACCCTAAGGTACGCCTGAGATCGCAATGATTGGGTTTGAAACGGAAGATCTAAAGAGGACACTGTATTGGCGGTCTTCTAAGTAGGACCTCACCCATGAAATAAACGACGGCGGAAAACCAACAGCTGAAAGGCAGAGGAGTATGATTGTGTAAGAGATTTTGTTAAACACTTTACTGAAGTTAGTAGCCACGACGTCTACTTCTTTATCTTCCATTGTGCATAATGTGGAAGAAACGAATTCGGTGAGGTTGGTGATTGTGCCCTTTAGGAACCCATGCTGCTTAGGGGAGACTTACAGTGGAAGAAGATCAGGACATAAACGATATGCTCAAAAAGTTTGGGTATACATGAAAGCTTAGCAATAGGTATATAGTTTGAAATTTCGCTCTTGCAGCCCTTTTTATGGATGGGGATTATAAATGAGTCTTTCCATAGTTTGATGAAGATACGTGAGATTGATAGTTGAAAAAGAGCAGTGAGGGGCCGAGCTAAATTGCAAACGCATTTTTTCAAAACTGTTGCCGGAAGTCCGTCTGGGCCAGAAGAGTAATCGTCTTTGAGAATATTGACACTGTTGACAAGCTTATATTGTATTTAAATATGTTAGGAAGGTTTGAGCGCAGCTGCTCAAGTAAGTAAAATAGTTAAGATCGGGTTCAGCAGTAACATTTGAAAATGCCTGGCTGAAGAAATCAGGAAGAAGTTTGGTGATTATTTTAGGATCAGCGGACGCGCAGCCTACAAATTTTAATGTAGAAGGATACCCGTCAGATTTCCTTTTAGTGTTGATAAAATGGAAAAATCGTTTAGGGTTAGAAGTAAGATGATCGAACTGCATATGGTCAAGGTATTCAGAGTAAAGAGATTCACACAACGCGGAGAAGTTGTTCTACGCTGAAAGATAATTTGAATAGTCAGGCTCAGATCTGGATCTTAGATATGTCTGCCATAGCTTACTTCGCTTATTCCAAAGTGAGCGTAATTCTTTGCTGTACCAAGGGAGAGAAGATGCGACATTTTTTTTTGTTATGCCCATGTCCATGTCGTTCCTTCAGCGCCCCAGAAAGCTAACAGATGACCATAAATGTGAAAATTTGCACACTCACAGTAAGAACGTTGCGGGTGGAAAATTTAAAAAAAGTGTCACCACCTAACACAATATGATCCATATTGTCTTTCAATTTTGGATGAGTATTCAAAAAAAACCTTAAATTGAATTCTTTGTAAAAGTTTCTATTTGCATGTTACCATGTCCCTTATTTTCTAGCCCAGTCCTTTAAAAAAATGGTTTAAGGCTCAAAAAATAGTTGTAAGCCTAAAAAGCTACCCCCCTGGCCTCCTAGTGGTGGAGAGCGGGCAATGTGACTAGGACGTGCAGATGAGGTAACGTAAATAGTTATTCCCATCCAGATAATCCAGTCAAGGCTAACAAAGCTTACACCCCAAGATTACAAGAAGACGTGAACGGGTCTTAGATATTGCCAAACATGGTAAACTACGACATCCCTTGGAGCCAGGCCTGAAAAGTGTCAGTATGCGAGCGCCTGGTAGTCGGCCTGTGTCGTTCTGTAGCCGACCGGCTATAACCCGAAATGGCTACGAGCTTCCTGCCTCGTGAACCATTACGGGGGTTAAGGGGTGAGTGCGCTATGCACCGAAAGGGGCACAGATGGAGATCAAGATTTTCAATATATTTTCACTGATATTACTTGGACCAGGACGATAAGATAAGTGCTTCTAAACGCCCGCATATTCTCGGAATTTACATAATTCCTTAAAAATTTGAACTTTTGAATGTCTTGCACACACGAGCCCAAACGTTGTATTCCATCTTCGTCGCTTTTGCCAGAGGCACTTGTTTAGTGTAAGTGATTAGTTAGCGAAACAAATTAATTGTGTAAATTGCTAAATGGCTTAGTACGAGTGTACTAACATGCATATATCTTACTTACCCGATATAGTTGACATAGTACGATTATGATTTCCTCGAACTAGTTCCGATGGTCTTAGACTCGGTTCCTCGACAACTTCGAGACCGGAATCGGAATCGAAAGATTCTGGTTGTGAACTATTGGCATTTTTAGAGTTATTTTCCACATAGCTGTCTGTATTTAAGTTGTTTTTATTAACCGGTGCTCTTAGAGGTGGTGGCAGTGGAGGAGGTGGGGGCCCATTAGCTTAAAATAATAAAAGGATTATGTTATAATTGATTGTAATAAATAGATTTTAAAAATAACTTAGATATGAAGTTTGAACCATATCCCAATATATAGACGTGCGGAGAAATTAATAGGGGGACAAAATTAGGCTGGCATTTAATAAATGATTTAAAATAGGACATGTTTAAGCCGAATCTATTTAAAAGTTAAGCCGTCCGTCGGTAGGCTAGGTAAGGTTGAGTAGGGTTATGAGATTATCATAAAAACATTAGGCACCAAGGTGGGCCCATCGCGATCCCTAGGGAACCTCAAGGCAACAAATCTACACCAATTCTCCCATACACTTAATTTCCCTACATAACTTGAATATGTCATTGTGTGGTTCAAGGATCTTACCTCTTCTAAGTTATTGAAGATGTATTTTCCAAGTTACGTTAGCCTTGCCCTGGTAATGCCTTGGCATTCGCAGGGACATGTGTTATGTCCCCTGGCTCTGAGACATGTAGGCCATTGCAAAACATTCGTATTTCATAATCATAGTCTCATAGCGTATTTCCTTAGAAGACAATGGCTAGAGAGTATTCTTTTCGCTGTTCTTAGCAGTGATCTTTCTCGTTTTATGATCTTCCCAGATTTCCTGCTATCTAACAAAGGCCAGAAGGCCTTGGACACCCTATGACTGTCTAAGTTGGACCATCTTAGATTAACCATGTCACTGATAATTGCCTTAGCCACGCGCCTTGATGGCTCTGCACCTCTTTTGGCCAGCGCGGTTTTTTCCTTGCTTTCTATATCACAGTGTCCAGGTACCCAACATAATCTGACTCGGTTCTGGGTACATTTAAATTACAATTCCTGAAGATTTCAGATTTAGTGTCGTAAGACTCTAGCGCTTTTAGTGCAGCCGGACTGTCAATGTGGATGGCGATATTCTTGTCGGATATTGATCCCATCTCAAGTAATTCCACAGCTTCAAGTACAGCTAGAACCTCTGCTTGAAACACACTGCATGTGTCCGAAAGTCTTAGAGCCACCTGTAGGTTAATATCTCTCGAGTGTATACCTGCCCTGTGCCCTCTCTGGTCTTAGAATCACCCGTTTATTGGACGGAGACTGTCTCCCTTTGCCAATCCTCTCTAACAGGATACGTCACTTCGTACGGTGTGACGAAGTCTAGGCACCAAAAATATTGTCCGATTTGTCAGGGATATCGGGAAATGATTCCCAAAGAATTGAGCTATGCCTTACAACTATGCCTTGTCAGCTGAAAGCGCAAGCGCCGAAAGCAGTCATCCTTCAGTAGCGACGGGAAAGAAGCCTAGGTCGGCAGAAAGTATTCCAACTGGAGCCGATCAATCCCTCAGACCTAACGCTGGCTCCTTTTCGGTCGGCTCGAACAGGTCCAATCTGATGGAACAAGTTTCGCCTGCTCTTCTTAGTGGAACCGTGTGCGCATCTGATGCGCGCTCTTCTGCCGGGCACACTCTTATCGGTGGCGTTATCTGCGCACAAAATCTGGTGGATACTGGTGCTGTTACCCCTAAAGGTCCCAGCACTAGCGGACAGAAAATGGCTGACGCAAGCAATGCCACGGGTAGGGGCGCTCTTTGATATTTTCGCAGATAAACCTCCACCACTCAAAGGCTGCTACCGCTCTCTTAAGTAGCAGACTTTCCGTGGTGCGTACAAAACCCCACATAACATCTATCCAGGAGCCATACGTGCGGAACAAGCGCATATGTGGTTTTGGGGGTGTTCGTGGAGTAACGGTGCTATGTGACGAGCGATCTGAAAGACCGAGAGCTTGTCTAATTGTGCCGAATTTCCTCTCAGTAACCAAGCTTGGACAATTTTGTGGACAGGACCTGGTTGCTGCAGCTGTAAGCTACGAAACGACCGGAAGTTGGAAAACCTTCGTCGTTGCGTCGGCTTACTTCCCTTATGATTCGGTAATGCCTCCACCACCGAAGGCGGTTGCCGAACTCATAAAGTACTGTGACACTCAGGAGATGGGACTAGTCATGTGTTGCGACGCGAGTGCTCAGAATACAGTCTGGGGCAGCAGCAAATGTAACACACGAGGAAACCATCTCCTAGACTTTATACTATCGTCTGGCATGGTAATTAACAATGTGGGCTCCCAGCCAACTTTTGTTACGGCAAAGAGGCAGGAGGTAATTGATTTGACTTTATCTAATAGGTATTTCAAGTCAATTACTAACTGGAGGGTACTGCCGGAGGTGTCCTTGTCAGACCATAGATGCATCGTTTTCCAAATCGAATGCGAGGCCATAACTTTGCAGGAGAGGAGGAATCCGAGGAAAACCAACTGGGTGCGGTTTAGGGAAGAGCTAGACAGATCTGTCAAAACTCCAACTAAACTCAGAACGAAACGAAAGGTTGAGGATGCTGTTCAAAACCTGACTAGTGTCCTTACCAGCTGTTTTGAACTGACGTGCCCATTGACAAAAACCCCCTGCAGAACTCCGGTTCCCTGGTGGAGCCCAGAACTGCAGCGACTTAGGAAAGAATCCAGAAAACTTGTAAATAGGTCACTCAAGACAAATTTAGAAGGTGACTGGAATCTTTTTAGATCGAAGCAAAAAGACTACAAGAAGTTAATTCGGTTGTCGAAAAGTGCTTCTTATAGAGATTTTTGTGAAAAGATCGAGACACTCGGGGCAAGCCGACCAAACCGGAGTCACTGAGAAAATCTGATGGCAAGTTTACTGAGACGAAAGCGGAAACTTTTAGTCTTCTGCTGGAGACTCACTTTCCTGGCAATCGGATAATCACTAGGTCGCAGCTTGGCCCGCTTACCCAGGCTGAGCTTGATCTAAGTCAGAAAACTCGGCGCAGCTGGTATACTACATCAGCCGTGGTAACAGATGAGGCCATCAAATATGCTGTGGCATCTTTTGATGGTTTCAAATCGCCTGGCACCGATGGAATATATCCAGCTATGCTGCAACAGGGTATAGATCAGCTATTGCCAACTCTGAAAAGAATTTTCACCGCTGGCTTGGCGCTGGCATATATTCCTACACCTTGGCGGACAGTCAGAATAGCTTTCATACCGAAAATTGGTAAGGAAGATTATTCGCTCCCCAAGAGTTTCAGACCTATAAGTTTGACATCCTTCTTACTGAAAAGTATGGAGAGACTGGTAGAATTTCACGTGCGCAAAGTTGCTTTGAAACTGCATCCACTATCGGAGATGCAGCATGCCTATCAGCGTGGGAAATCCTGTGAGACCGCACTTCAAAATCTAGTGGCCAGAATTGAATGCGCGCTTGATAGGAGAGAATACGCGATGGGTATCTTCATCGACATTGAGGGTGCTTTTGACAATGCGACTTTTGACTGCATGTGCGACTCTGCCAGGCAACACGGGGTAGATGAAACATTAGTGTTGTGGATTAAAGCAATGCTAATGAATAGAACGTTGGTAGTGGATGCGGATTGTGGCCAATATGTTATGACAGGGGTAAACAGGGGCTGTCCGCAAGGTGGCGTTCTGTCTCCATTGTTATGGTGCATGGTGGTCGACTCTCTGTTGAACACTCTAAATAGTTCTAACGTCTACGCTCAGACATATGCGGATGATGTCGCCGTACTTTCTTTCGGGCCATGCCTGGCGACGGTCTGTGCTAACGCGCAGGCGGCTCTGGACATGATCGATGAATGGTGTACTAGGAGTGGGCTTTCGGTGATTCCTCTTAAAACTGAGGTTGTTCTTTTTACGAGAAGAAGGATTTTGACCGGTCTGACTCAGCCAGTACTAAAAGGCGTCACCATTCGCATTTCCAATGAAGCCAAATATCTGGGAGTGATTTAAGATAAGAAACTTCATTGGTCCAAACACGTCGAGTCGAAAACATCCAAGGCGCTCTCAGTCTTCTGGCAGTGTAAGGGTGCTTTTGGCAAGACTTGGGGCTTATCACCGAATAAGGTTCTCTGGATCTACACGGCTATGATAAGACCATTCCTCGCATATGCGTCGGTTGTTTGGTGGAAGGGGCTCTCGCGTAAATATGTGGTTGCCTTTTGTGCGAAACTCCAAAGAACGGCTTGTCTCGGCTGCTCAGGAGCTTTCCCGAGTACGCCTGGCTTTGCTGTAGACGCTTTGCTGAACTTACCTCCCCTTGATACTTATATCATGGGTTGCACTATCAAAGCCATCCATCGTCTTAGGCGAGGCGGTTTTTGGTATACTCCACACTGGAACTTTGATGAACTTGCGCGACACTTATCTTACGACTTCTGTCTTATGGATATGCCGTCTGACACCAGAACTCCAGCTGATGCGCAAATTCAGAGTCGACTTTCCTTGTGTCCAGGACTGGCTTCGGTCAGAGTCTGAGCCGGGAATGGAATGTAGTCGTATTTTCACGGACGGTTCCAAAACCAGTCAAGGGTCTGGCGCTGGTGTCTTCGTGGAAGTCGACAACATTAGACTTCACTTCTCGTAAGGCAAATATGCGTCTGTTTTCCAAGCGGAAACTTATGCAATCCTAATGGCCATGAACTATGTTGTGAAGAACAGGTGGAAGGGACGTAGCATTTGTGTCTGTAGTGACAGTCAGGCTGCGCTTAAGGCCTTGCTTAACCCTTTAACCACTTCCAAAATAGTTCGTGAAACCAAAAACTCTTTGAACTCGGTCGCAAGGCTGAATTCTCTGTCTCTTATCTGGGTCCCAGCTCACACTGGGATCTTGGGGAACGAGATCTCCGATGAGATTGCTAGACAAGGCTCAGAGGAGGCTTTCTCAGGTCCCGAACCCGCGTTGGGTCTTCCAGCGTCCTCGGTTAGGGCTTCCATTGACGATTGGGTCTCTCACGAGCACAATTGTGTGTGGCATGACTCTCCAGGTTGCAGGTTGACTAAACGCATGCTCCCGGACGTCTGTAAGAAATCAGCGGCATTCTTGCTGTCTCTCAGCAGAAAAGACTGTAGACAACTTATCGGCGTCTTGACAGGCCACTTCGCTTTTGCCAAGCACCTTAACGTGTTAGGCTTAAGTGACACTACAATCTGCGACGCTTGTGGAGAGAGCGACGACACCGCGGAACATTATCTCTGTGAGTGTCCGGCCTTTGCTCGTATCAGGTGGCAGATCTTCGGTGCGGATGTGGTGAGTGCTGGTACTGTAAGCTCCTCATCACTGAAGTGTTTGCTTGGCTTTCTTCGAAAGTCAAGGAAATTCCAGTAAAATGGGTAAATCAGGGTTTGCTCTCTGGCAGTACAATGGACCAGTTGTGTCTGAGTGCTCCAGTCGAGTGTTTCCTATCCCGACAAAAAAAAAAAAAAAAAAAAATGCCTTACAACACTGGTTTTGAAGATACCTGCGTTTGTGGGCCGAAGCGCACTGTTGCCCACTTGAAATTTGATTTGTAGGCCTAGTGGTAAAAGATACAGAACGATCTCGAGTGAAGCCGGAGGCGTTATGCGAAGAGCATCCGCTTTCTTTGTACCATGGCCAACATATCCCGTATGTTTTTCGTATTCGTTGCCTTTGCTAGTTTGAAGGGTGGTATCTTGCATTTCCTGCTGAAGAGTTTCAATTCTGTTTACATTGTCGAACGCATCAGAAAAGCAAGCGTAACTTTCTATTCTTGCAAAAAGGCATTCAGTAGTACGTGGAGCTTCAAACCAGCTGTGGTATACTGGATATAAACGGCGGTTGTAAGACCCATTCACACATATGGTTCACTAGTTTGGTGGACGGTACTTGAGAAACAATACCAGCTTTCAAACCTCACCAAAATCCAGAGGGCGGCGTGCATCGGAGTCATGGGACCAATGAGAACAACACCAACAGCGGCAATGGAAACCATGTTTAGTTTCATTCCGCTTGACATATACTGCAGCAGTCTGCCGGCCAAAACCGCTGTAAGACTGAGAGAAGGACGATTACTGTCAGCGCGCCCTTACGGCCATGTCTCCATTTTGTCCCGATGGGGGACTACCAGCGATCAATGAAAACTGATCACATGAACATGATGCTAGCATTTGATGATGCTTTAGTTCCTTACGGATGAAAATAAGAGATGAAGCCACCGGTCGAGCAAACAGATGCTGGGTTCATCTAGATGCGCAACGGCCAGGGCGCTATGGCCGTACTTTAGCAAGAAGAGATTAAACTCTCTGGTGAAACTTAGTCGTCATAAAGCAAGTGTCGTTTCCGATACAATTACTGGTCACTGTGCCATTGGCATTCATGCGAAAGGACTCGGTATACTGCAGAACGACTATTGCAGAAGTTGCAGGGACGAAGATGGAATTGAATCTGTTCGTCACCTGCTGTGTTACTGTCCTGCCCTATCCGTCAGAACAATGAGGACTCTTGGTAGTTACTTCTTATCGGAGCTGGAGGTAATGGTAACTTAGGTAATGTTGAGCTGGTGGACCTCCTGCGACTCATATCACTATTTGGGTGGTTCTAACAGCGGACCATCTCTACAGTGTTTCCAGGGTTAAATAATTGGGCACACTGGACCCGAACTGTTGGTTAGGTTATGTTGAGTAGGGTTATGAGGCTATCATAAAACACTAGGCACCAAGTTGGGCCCATCGCGATCCCTAGGGAACCTTAACGGCAGAAAGACCTAAACCAGCTCTCCTATACATTTGATTTCCCTACAGAATTTGAAGATGTCCTTATTATGGTTCCGGGACCTTACCTCTTCAAGATTATCGAAGAAGTATCTACCAAGGCGCTTTAGCCTTGTTCTGGCAATGCTTTGGCATTCACAGAGTATATGTGTTATATCCTCCGAAACATGTAGGTCATTGCAGTACCTGCAAACATCCGTATTTGATAAACCCAGTCTCATATCATGCTTCCTTAGAAGACAATGGCAAGAGGATATTCCTTTTGTTGTTTTTAGCCCTGATCTTTCTAGTTTTATGATTTCCCCAGATTTCCTGCGGTGCAACACAGGCCACTAGGCCTTCCCTATGACCATCTAAGTTGGACCATCTTAGATTAGCCATGTTTATGATTCTATCCCGAATAATTCCCCTAGCCACACACCTTGGTGGTTTAAAGTTACCGAGTTATGTCCCTATGCGAGAGCTCTGCTCCTCTTTTGGCCATCCCATCAGCCTTTTCATTGCTTTCTATATCGCAGTGACCAGGTACCCAACATAATCTGACTCGGTTCTCCGTACATAATGCCTTAAGCATTGTGCGGCAATTCCTGAAGATTTCAGATTTAGTGACGTAAGACTCTAGCGCTTTTAGCGCAGCCTGACTGTCAATGTCAAGGATTTCGGCCGATTCATCAGAGATATCGGGAAATGATTACTTAAGAATGGCGCTATGTTCCACATTACTGGCCTTGAAGAGACCAACGTTAGTGAGCCGAAGCGCACTGTTGCCCGCTTGAAGTTTGATTTGTTTGTCTAATGGTAAGAGATACAGAAATATCTCAAGTGCAGCGTTAGGCGTTGTGCGTAAAGCACCCGTGATGGCAATGCCAGCTGTTCTTTGTATCATGGCCAACATATCCCGTATGTTTCTTGTATTCGTTGCCTTCCACCCCACAATAGCCCCATAGGTAAGAATGGCTCTAATATCATACTATATAGCCAATGCATCACTGCAGGCTTCAGGCCCCGCTTTCTCCCCGCCGTCTTTTTAAAGATGAAGAGAGCATTATAAGCCTTGTGAACTCTTTCCTGAATATTAAGCTTCCAGTTTAGTTTCCTATCAAGCACTATACTTCCCTCCATGCCATCGGTACGTAACCTGACCTTAAATAGTGTTTGAAAATATCGCTAAGCCTGTTTCTAACCTTGGCTGGAGTTTTTTGCAGCATAGCTGGTAAAATTCCCTCAGGGCCTGGTGCTTTGAGCGGTGCGAATGACATGATAGCCCATCGCAGATTTTTCCATGTAATGAGATTATCTACCTCGTCTCCTATTAACATACCAGTATATGAGTTGCCATAAGTGGAAATATCCATGGTGTAAGTGAGCAGTGATTCTTTTGTCACAAGGCAAGGCACCCATCTACCTAACCTAACCCAACCTTCAACTTTCTTCTTTCACTTCTGTGTAAAGTATATGTTTTTGCACCACATAAGAGCTTCCGGTCCCACTAGTGAAAGTCTTTTTCATTATACAGCTAGCCTCGGTTGCTCGATTCTACACTGTATTTCTTTGCTTGGTTTTGCGTTGTTGTTTACTAGACGTAGTACCTAAATATCCGATAGTATCAACGTTTTCCACTAATGAGTTATTGATTCGCCGTTCAAAATTATGATTTTGAGGGTTTTTGTGAAAAACTAAAACTAATTTGTGCGCACTCAAGGGGTTATGGACACCTTTAACATGTTTATATACAGTGCGGGCGTTAGAAAGGATAGATAGAGAGAGAGAGCGATATTTGGTGTAGTGGTTTGAAGCTCAGTTGTTTACTCGTATGCTTCAGAGAAACTCCAGGGGTGGGGTTCAGATAACTGGCGAGATTTTTGTTATTTTTTGTCTTTGCTTCTGATTCTCAGTATTTTTTCCTGATAAACAATGTCATAGGCAAATCATCATCAAAAGAGCGAACAATTTTCCAGCCATTTGACCAAGCTACTGCCAGTGTTATGCGTTCGCAGTAGTGTTCACACAAGCTTTCGCAATTGATCGGCTTGACTTTATATATTTCATGAGAAATAAATAAATGCTTGCTGACATCAGGATTTGAACCATGAACCATTAGCGTGGCAATTGACGATGTTACCACTACACCATTGCCACCAGCCCCCTATGCTCGAAATTTTTAGTTTCCAGGCACTGTTTGATGGCCCTCCCTTCTACGTTATTGAAATCACCTTCTATGTCTAGGTAGGCTGCTGGTACAAATTTCTTATGGTGAAGGCTTGTTTCACCATAGCAAGTGTCTTGAGGGGAGAGAGAGGCGAGAGACTTATGGGTCTATAGTCGTTCGCCGATGTGTGGCTTGGCTTAACTGCTTTAGATATGAATATAACCCGCACTTCCATCCATGTCACTGGTACGTAGCCTGACTTTAAACAGTGTTTACAACTTTTTCTAAGCCTGTGTCTAACCTTGGCTGGAGCGTTTTGCAGCATAGCTGAAAAAAAAATAGATCAGTGCCTGCTGCTTTGAACGGTGCGAATGGCATAATAGCCCACCGCAGATTCTTCCATGTAATTGGTTCTCTACATCGTCCTGTATTGACATTTCAATATACGAGCAACCATAACTTTTTAAGCATAAGTTCATACAAAAAAAGAGCAGATACTAATTATAAATAAATGTACGTGCGAATGGATTTAATATAAAATTATTACCGATTGCGTTGCTTTGAATAGGAGGTGCGGATGATACTCGTTTTAAAAGTCGGCTCGAGTTATTGGAATTATTTAGTATGTCCAGGTTATTTCTAATCACTGTTGAGTTCTTATTAGCCTGCTTGGTACGTTCTGCTACATCCTCTGGAGGACAAACACTCTCGTAGGTATCACTCTTAAGGCCGCTGTTGATTTGGTTCTTCAGATTTACATTCTTTGTCGTGTATGCGTCTTTTCGCGGCGAATCGTATTTACTATGAAGACCATTGATGGACTGCGACTTGTAACGATTTAGCAAAGCCACATCACGCTTGTTGTTCAAATCCTGTGCAAGAGAAGGAAATGAAAAAGCAGAAAAAAATTATATAGAGGCAGTGTGGTGGAAGCAATTACATGTATTTGGGTCGAAATTGAATTTACTTGTTTGGTATATTGTATGGCAACGTCTGTGCTCCTTGTAGAACTGGCACTTGCCGAACGGCTGTGCGATCCACTATCTCTCGACCGAGATCTACCAATGTTGTACTTCTTCTTGATAGCATTCCTCGCCTCTTCACGCACCAGATAGATGTCTTCGTAATCATGATTGTTATTGTTGCTGTTGTTATTGTTGTTATTATTGTTTTTGCTGTGATTGTTGGAGCTATTGTTGTGAATGTTTCTGTGGAGGTTGTGGTTGTGGTTCATACGAATGTTGTTCTTTGGAGAATCCAAACTGGATTGGACAGAAACAGATTCATCCGAACCACTTCCGGCACCACTGCTGCTGGAATGAACATCAGCCTGGATGACCATAGCCTTGTTGGAGTGATCAGTGGGTATTGCATTCTTACTGATGCTGCTACAATCAGAGTCAAACAAGTCTTTAACCCGATTGTAGATGATCTCTTGAGGATCATGCAAGAAGAATGATTCGCCGGATATGCTGCCATTTGGCGAGGGCGGTGTAAGGGAGCCATTTCGCATAGGATTTACATAGAGTCCATCGTTTGGTACGATTGGACCACTGTAAATTTTCTCTGACGACGATCTCGACTGTGAGTAAATGCCGTCGTTACTTTGACGCACTGATGGTGGATGCAAGTAAAATGGTTCAATGTCGGAGCTACCTGTCGATGACTTGGATTTGATTGTGTAGCTGCGGCTGGTCTGTTTGCTGCTGTTACTATGTTTACCATACGATTTCTGACGCGAAACATTGGTTTTTTCTCGAGTGTTGTAATCGACAGATGTTCCATGTTGAACTAAGATGTTGAGACACTGTGCGGATAGAAAATTCCTGTATCACTTATGGTCGAGTACCAATGGAACGTGCTATGCAGTAATTGAACACTTACCTCAACCTGTTGGTTTTCTGCTGCATCGTTAATTGGACTTTTACCATACTTGTCAAGCGATAGTTTTGCACCATGATTAAGTAGCCATCTGACTGTTGTCAGGTGACCTCGGGAAGCAGCGAAATGCAGTGGAGTAGCACCGTCACCGTCTCTTAAGTTAGGATCAACACCCTGCTCTTCGACCTGAAATAGTTAATGTTTTTATTAAAAACTAAAACAAATTACATAGACCAAATTGAAATGAGTGTACATACATACTTATGTATAATGTACATAAATGTACTGTAAATATGTATGTTTGTATTCATGTGCACACTTTTTTTCCTGCTCAGTTAAAAAAGAAATAGTCTCACCAGGGCATATTAAAAGAGTTGCACATTCTAAAAATTGTAAAAAAATATTTGTCTTAAATTTCAGCAGGCTAACTGAACTAGCTATACTAGAAAGTTTATACATAAACAAGGTCCCCGGCAGAGGGGCCAGAGGAGTAGAGGCATCCTAATGAATCTATCTACTAAGACCGTCCATACGTGTTGAAGAACCACACCCTGCTGCATCCTGAATATGGTGGATCTAAAGAGGAAAACTTGAAAAAAAACGTCAAATCCCAGGTGTTTAACGACCGTGCCCAAGGAATGAATGGCACTTCGTAAGTGTGTCTTATAACGGCGTACTATGGAAATCAGGTGACATCCGGTTTAATTTAGCCCTCCCGTGTATCCCCATGTATTATAATTTTAAAAAAACATAAACGAGGAATGCACTCCTCTTAACGTGTAAACTGGGGACCCTCAGACTCTGTAGAAAGGGCACTTGGTCTTTGAGTTGGAGTTTGAAAAAATTGATGTCATAGTATATAGTATATTTAAAAGCAGAATCAGATATTCCGCAGAAGGGCTTAGGTCCAATGAACAACTCAGAGGAACTTTTTCTGTTAGCAGATCTGCAGTTTCGTTGCTGTCAACGCTTACATGGCCCGGTACCCACCATTATTTAACTTTATTGTATTGGGCCAAGTTTTGTAAACTATCGAAGCAGCTTAGAACTGATTTTGAACTGATCAAGAGGGAGATATGTGCTTTGAGCGCCGCTTGGCTGTCGGTAAGTATATGAAAGGTGGCACCTTTGACGCCTGAGTTCAGGTTTATGCCTGCACAAGTTTTAATGGAGTAAAGCCCAGCCTGAAAAACTCTTGCACTTTTTCCAAGTGGTTTCGAAACTCTGTGATTAGGTCCATGCGCACCGGCACCAACTCTGAATCCATTTTTCATCCATCGCTATGAACCACTATTCCTTTTGGATCAAGCAGCGGTCCGCTATTACTCCATGCATCACGGCTTAGGATTTCAATTTCAAACCTTCTACCGAAGCGGAGTGTTGTTGTGTAAAGTCAGAAACCGTGCTGAGCGTATCTAGCTCGGGGAAGTCGGTTAATAAATCCATGAGATCCGCGTGATCACATTTACTATGTTCGTCCGACTTTGGAAGACTAACTGCACTGTGAATTGCCACTTTTTTGACAAGTATACGAAACATTTCCTTAGGTATTCGATTATGTACGAAGCCAAATAAGGATGATTAAAAAGGAAAACATAGAAAGTGCGATAAATCGATATATTATTATTTTTTTTTTTGTCAATGTCAATGTCGAGGTAGTAAACATTGACATGCAAAATATATCGGTATCCTTAACTCTTACTCGACCACATTGCGATCAGTCGCCGCTTTAGAAATTGTCTCCTGGACGTCCGAAACAGACGTGGAGCTGACGTCGGACAAGAACGAGATCACCATCTTATGGTAGCTCATTTACGCCTTCGTACTGCATCCGTCAACAGCAACCGCTCAAACCTGCTTAACATCACCAGGTTTAATATCGACAGGCTCAAGGTTCCCCAAGTGCGCCAACAGTTCAGGGACCATCTTGCCTTAGAAGCAGAAGCAATCAGCAGCATAGAGAACATGGATGACCACTGGAGTGCTGTGAAAAATGCTTTTGCGACTGGGGCACGCACTTATGTCGGTAAAAAGCAGAAACACCACCGCACATGGCTTTCTACAGACACCTGGAGATGGATCGATGAGCGTACAGCAATCAAGGCTCGGATTGCAGCGGCCTCAGCAGTAGAGAGAACCGAGCTTGAAGCCCAATACCGTGCGAAGAAGAAAGAAGTGCAGCGTAGTGTGAGACGTGACAAGCGCCAACATGTTAACTCACTGGCCTCAAGGGCTGAAGAAGCAGCGAGTAGGTGCGACAGTAGGACTGTTTACAACATCACTAAGGAGCTCATTGGTGGTCGAAACTCCAAACAACATCCAGTGAAGAGTCTAGACGGTGACCTTCTGATTTCGGATGAGGATCAGCTCACTAGATGGAGAGAACATTTTGCTGCAGTGCTAAATCACTTAGACGACGGCGGTATGATCTTGAATTCGAATGAGCAGTTCGAAGCAACAAATTCCCGAATTCGCACCGTACCTCCCAGTAAAGCTGAAATAATAACAGCAATCAAGTCCCTCAAGAAAAACAAAGCGGTGGGTATTGATGGCATCCCTGCCGAGCTATTTCAAGCGGCGCCAAATACATCGGCAGATTTGCTGCATCCGCTAATACGGAGAGCTTGGGATAGTGAACAATTTCCACAGGAGTGGAAAAGGGGGATGATCATTAAGCTTCCAAAGAAGGGTAACTTGATGGAGTGCGGTAACTGGAGAGGTATATGTGTTCTTCCAGCTGTAGCCAAAATAATAGCTAGAATAATTCTAGAACGAATTAAAGATCATTTAGATTCAACTCTCGATGTCGAACAGGCAGGCTTTCGCGCTGGATCCTCCTGCATCGACCACATAAACACCTTACGGATCATAATCGAACAATGCGTTGAGTATAGGTCTCCGCTACATTTACTGTTTATCGACTTCGAGAAGGCTTTCGACAGCTTGAATCGAGATGCTATCTGGCTGGCCTTGCGCAGGAGAGGCATTCCAGAAAAGCTTATAGCTATTATCAAGGCTACATATGAGGGCGGTAAGTGTCACGTCGTGCACAATGGTAAGGTGTCGGAGGACTTTGAAGTCCAAAGTGGAGTACGTCAAGGGTGCATACTGTCCCCACTATTGTTCTTGGTGGTTATCAGCGATGTACTCCGTGCAGCATTGACGGAAGCTAATTCTGGAATTCGTTGGACTATGACATCTTACCTTAAACACCTAGATTACGCTGACGATGTTTGTCTACTTTCACATCGGATAATGGATCTTCATTTGATGGCCCAAAATCTAGAAGCTGAGGCAAACAAAGTGGGGCTAAAAATAAACACAGCCAAAACAAAAGCCCTGAGTACTTCCAATACCCGCGCTCAACTTAACATTGCCGGAAAGCAAGTCGAGAAAGTTGATAACTTTCTATATTTAGGAAGTGTCGTCTCGGCTAATCGCGGTGGCACCGAACTGGATGTGTGCAGCAGAATCGGGAAGGCTAAAGCTGCGTTCGGAATGCTGTCCAAAATCTGGAGAATCAATGTTATTAGCTTAAGAACCAAGCTACGACTGTTCCGCTCCAACGTAGAATCAGTGCTGCTTTATGGGTGCAGTACATGGAAGGTGGACACCATTAACACACGCAAGCTGCAAGTCTTCGTAAACAAATGCTTAAGAATCATCTTGAGGATTTTTTGGCCGAACCGCATCTCCAACGAACAACTTTATCTGAGAACGGGCCAAGAACCTATAAGCATTACTATACGAAGAAGAAAGTGGCAATGGATTGGACACACCCTACGGCGCGAAGACAACTCCATTGCGAAATACGCTATGCAGTGGAATCCGCTCACCCAGGCAGGCAGAATAGCGGGACGCCCTAGGCAAACGTGGCGCAGAACAGTTGAGGAGGAATCGAGCTCTTTAGGAATGAGTTGGAGGCAGCTCAAACGCGTTGCAGAACTCCGAACACGATGGCGCGCAGGCGTGGTTGACGCCCTATGCCCCCCGAGGGGTTAAAGGACATAACTAACTAACTTAACTCTTACTCTTACAGAAAAATAATTGGGATTTGAAGTTTATATACATACATTTTTTAGAGGCTGTTTCTAAGTTAACATTACTATTATATAAAGACGAAACATTAAAAAATTTGATATCAATTTATTATCAATGGTTCCTAGTTGCTGACATACCTCTTGGAATATCTTCGATTCAAAGTTTCGTCCCTGGTCAGAATGCAGTTCCATAGGCACGCCAAATCTGCTCACCCAGTTGCTGACGATCTGTTCCACGATGGTCTTCGCTTCCTGGTTAGGGATGGCGAACGCTTCCGGCCATTTGCTGAAGTTGTCCATAATGACTAGGATGTAACGGTTGCCACTGTCGGTTTCCGGAAATGGACCAGCGATGTCAGCGGCAATCCGTTCAAAGGGTGCGCCCACGTTGTACTGGTGCATCTTGCCTCGCGTTTTCGTTCTGGGTCCCTTGCTGGCGGCACACACGACGCATTTTCGGCACCAATTCTCTACGTCGTTCCTTGCGCTGAGCCAATAGAAACATTCTCGTACCTTCTCCAGCGTCTTGTTTGCACCCAAATGTCCTCCGGATGCTCCATCATGCATCTCCCGTAGCACCTCGTGTACTTTTGATTGCGGCAAGACAAGCTGCATTATGAAATCTTTCCCGTCCGGCCTCTCCCATTTCCTTTTCAGCACACCATCTTGCACATGAAGGGAGTCCCCAGTATGCCTTGAGAGTGGGGCTCCTGTCCGAGATATTTTGTCCGTTTGGCCTTTCCATAAACTTCTTCCACGCTAATATCGGCTCGATGTCTGGGTCTTTTTTTTGAGCGTTGCGGATTTCCTCTCCACTCCAACCAGCCAGCGACAGGATCAGCTCTTACCCTTTGGATGGAAAGAAGGTTCTTCTCTTCCTGTTGCACACAATGCTTGCAATCGATCTCGCATAGTTGCCGGGATAAGGCATCTGCATTAGAATGGAGTTTGGTTTGGGGAACCTGGATGGTGGTATTGGCGGCGTCGACTCCGACATCCGACTTCCGCTCCGCGAAACTGGTTCCTGAGCGGTCTCCCCATTCCTGGTTTCGGGAAGCCTGACCAACAGGATGGATGTTATACCTGTTGGATGGTATTTCACTACCTCGCCAATTACCATAGTGTGGATAGTTTCCGCGGCTGGGTAAAATTCTGCATTGCCGTTGTAGGTGTCCTAGCTTGTTGCAGTTCCAGCAACGAACTTGTCCTCCGCGAGTTTTGTTTCGGTCTTCGACGTCCATCCGCTGGCAAGGGCATTCGACGGCGGCTACTTTCCGCACACGGTGGATTCCCTGACATGCTTGGTCTGCCGCCTCCATTGTCAGAGCAAACGCCAAAGCTTCGGCGAGCGTTTTCTTTCCAGCCATTCTTACAGCCATTTGCAATTTTGCATCGGCTATAGCATGGGTAAATGCTTCTGTTGCCATCTCATTAATGATCTCCTCACCGGCGTTTAGATAAGACAAATGTGCCAGCCGCTCGATATCTGCTTGCAGACTGCTGGAGCGTTTCTCCTCTCACCTGAACTCTTCTGCGCAACTGGACCCTATATACTTGCTGCATATGGTCGTCCCCAAATCGCATCTCGATGGCTTTTACCAGACTATCGTAGTTGCGTTGTTTGTCCTCGGGAATGGTTTGTAGTAGCTCTGCAGCTGATCCTCTAAGCGCGAGCGTGAGGGCAATGGACCTCTCTTCGTCATCCCAATTGTTCGTCATTGCCGCAGCTTCGAACTGCCTCTTATATATTGGCCATAATGTCTGCCCATCTCGAATCTTCCTTCAATGGCTGTTTCAAATGTCTCAATTTTGGCCTCTACATTTTCAATCTTTCCATCAATTGTCCCAAATCTTATTTCCAAACTTTTATTTTGTTCATCGAATTTGCTTTCGAGAACACTCCTTTGATCGAATAGCTGTTGCTCTAGAGAGTTCATTTGCTCATCGAACTTGGCGTCTAGAGAATTCTTTTTGTTCATCGAGCTTGGCGTCTAGAGAATTGTCTAGCTTCTCGAACTTTCTATTCTGATCGTCGAATTTCTCAGATAGCAATTTCATTAAGGCCGACATGTCACTCGTCGTACTTACTTGTCCTTCTTCGACGAGGGATCTGCACCCTCGTCCGTTACTATTTTCCGCAACTTAATAATCAATTCTCTTTTCTTCTAGTAATTTCCGAACCATTTTTTTTTTTTTTTTTTTATTGCACTTACACAATAAGCAATACACAAAATTTGTTTAATCCCACTTCTGACACCAATGTAATATTCTTGCTGGGGTTCGTTTTAATAAAACTGTCCTTTGTGTATTTTAATCGTTTATTTATTATCAAACACAGTATTCAATCTACAGATTTACTTTCAATACGTCGCTTGTTTTCAGCACTGGTCTAATCTCCCTCTTGTAATCGCTGTATGCACTTATAAACAACTGTGTCCACGATGGTTGTGGTATGGGCATTTA
Source organism: Brachypalpus laphriformis (assembly GCA_945910035.1). Lineage (NCBI taxonomy): Eukaryota > Metazoa > Arthropoda > Insecta > Diptera > Syrphidae > Brachypalpus > Brachypalpus laphriformis. Next base: position 107,775,962 of record OX246753.1, on the reverse strand, counting down.
TATAAAATACAAGTCCTTCTAGAAAATGCTAGATGTCGCCCGGGATGAATTGATGATCCTGGAATATTGGGATATTGTGTGGAACAATTGTGGAACGTAAGCACACCAGGTTGGAATATTTACTGCTAGCAGGTTTTGGTGATAGATGTCGCGGTACCACGCAGTACCTGACGATGTACTTGATACTACAATACTAAAACTTTAAGTGTTTTCACAGGTTCATTACCGACACCAAATTGTTAGAAAACAAGTACTAGCAGTCGAAAAGAATATGAATTTAAGTGAGTTCGCAAAATCAATTTCCATTTTAGATGCTTAAAAGAAGGCAAAAAGAGCTTGGTGTTTAGTGGCACCTACAACAAAGAAAAATTCCTTCAAGAAAGCAGGTTTCCTTAAATCGATAAATGTCGATGGAGAAGAAGAAGTTGATGAAATACTAGAAATTCCATCCGATATAAGAGACGAGCTCTCTCAATTATTAGACATTAACGAAAATGAAATATGTTTTGGAAAACTAACCGATGCTTAAATATGTAAAGAACTTAGAAACGATGGTCATATTGAACTTGTATCGGAAGAAGTTGATTTTCATGTAGAAGAAGTAAAAATTAGTCGTAAGTATGGGTTTAGGGTTACCCCTGGGCCCTGTCGTGGTGGAGTACCCAGGCTCCTACAGCCGTCTTCTAAATGTCCTTCTGTCGCTTGTTGTATTTTGTAGTGACCCTGAATCCATACTTAACGCCCAGGAGGGTGCTCCGTGGGATGCAAAAAGCGTTTTTTTTTTAATTAAGAAGTGATTTGTTAAGTGAATATAGTGTTAAGGTTAGTTAGCTTAGTTTAATTTGTTTGATGTTAAGGTTAGGGCATAAGCTTTCTGCTTTTAATACTGTTTTGGTGCGCGTTTTCAGCAAGAAACAAGGATCTTTCCTTGTGCTGCCGGCAGGACAACGGGGGATTCCAAATACAAACCGTGAGTAGCCCTAAGTTTTATTTGCATTTTGTTTAGTAGTCTTAAGAACAGAAAGTGGGTTAGTTTTTTTAATTTTAGTCTGATTCATATTCAATAAAAGAATTTAAATGATGAAAGGAATCTAGTGAGTTTCTGTGATCCTAAAGCTATGCGCGGCTAAAGTTTCCTCTATGCTAGTGGTGTGTGGGTGACGGGTTCTGACGTCCTTCTATGGACGGACAATGACGAACGCTGACGATATGAACTGACGACAAACTTACAGCAGTGATCGGAAGGTACTTTGAGGGGCTAACTCTCACAGAAATCCGGCCAGAGAGATAGCATTTGGTTTGCGTCGCAAGACTTTAAGGGTGGGCTGGCCAACCTTTGCCATTAACATCTGGCATACCACGGGTTCTTGACGAACCTTTTTCTGAGGGAGACTGTGGAAAGGAGGAGTTGCGTGTTAGGGTAAGTTAGGGTAGTTTTAAGGTAGTTTAGGGGTAGTCTTAGGGTTTATTTTAAATTTTAGGTTAGTTTAAGTTTAGTCTAGATTAGTTAGGTTTAGTTCGCGTTTTCTTTTCCACACTTTCTCTCGGGTATAGGCATAAGTTCTTGGACATGGTTTTGTTTTCTTTTTTTTTCCTATCCTCTTTCGTCCGTCCGATGTCTGATTAGGGCTTAGCTTTCTTCTTCTTCTTTTAGGTATTGGCATGATTTTTTTCTTTTTTGAGTAGGTGTAGGGTGGGGTTGGCAAGAACCACCCCGTCCGACGAGCTGAGCCGAGCAACCGCAAGCATGCCGCCGCCCTCCTCACCTGCACCGAAGTTGAGTCTGTGGCCCTACCCTTACTCACAACACAATGTACGTCCAATATCCATGCACTAATGTGACAAAAATTCGATAGCAAATGTTTTCAAAAAAGCTGTGTTTATCATTTGGGATAAATATTCGTATACTATGATTAATCAAGCTTGATCTTCGCCGAAACTTTTGGGTGGAGTAATAATAGTTTTTTTGGTGTGATTTTCGTCAAACACTGCCAGTTATTCTCAAAGGCTTCCGAACCGATCACTGCCTTTTGTTAAAAACTTCAAGTTGAAACCAATATGAAAGCATAGCTAACTAAAAATACCTACAATACCAAATGTACTATTTATAGAGATCTGAAGTCTTTATTTTCAGAACCAATTTCTTGGTTCTGCGAAAGAGTCATAGTATCACCAATAAATAGTTCAGTAGACGCAATCTCAGTCCCCCCTTCAAACCTTCGCAAATGCACACGACTTCCAGCCAAGAAGTTAAAGAAGGATTATTTCTGTGAAATTCATTATTTTGGGTACGATAAACATATTTATATAATTTTTTTTTGATTTCTAACATTATAGTCAACAACATTTTTCTAAGAACTTTGCGAAGCAACCCGAGCATGGGTCTGCTAGTTATATAATGTTATATAATAGTTGCAATACTACATCAAAAAATAAAGCAGAAATGTATCGCTTGTCCATTTTAAATAAATATTATGCATTTCAACCACTGACTATGATATCATAAAAAATATATTAAACCCAATTATATATCTTTTTAGCGTTTATTTTTTAACTTGTTATTAATTACTATAGACCACTAAAAGCGACTACTTTAATACATATTTTTATTGCAACAAATGCATGAAATTCATGCGAATAAAATGTTTGCTGTGTGTGTTATTACCCTTGAATTGCAGTGCAGCATCATCATGTGGAAAAAAGAAAGTTCAGATAATCTCTCCGGTTTTCTTTTTCCCCTCTTCTTCTGCATTAGAAAGGTGAATTTCAACTCTTTGTCGTTGATTTTTTTTACGGTCGTATGTATGCCCGCAAATGCTATTATAGTTTATAACAAATCATGATTTACATTAGTACGGGGAAATCGCGATACGAAGAGTGTAGCCGACATTTAACGTTGAGATACAGTTCTGTAGCAAACGTGTGTTAAACCAGAGTCAAGGCCATTGATTTTCAGTTTTCGAATGTTTTTCGATTATTAACTCAGCATAAAAGAAAATTTACAAGTAATGGACTATGGTTTTGTTGCCTTTTCTATAGGAATGCAATAAAGTCGAGTTATTGAAATATTTTTGGCTTTATGTTCAATACATTGTTATTTTCACAATTGGGTGTAACTGCTATTTATTTATTGTCATAGTAATATAAAACTTTAGCTACATACAGACCAAACATACCATTTAATAAGACAAAAACTTTGAGTTAAAATTGTGTAAACATTCTGCAATTACAACAAACGTGTTGCTTGACTTGCCTTACTGGACCACTAAAATGCACTTTATCAAGCTTATAACTAATGGAGTAAAGAAGGACAGAAACCTTATGTCAAATTCAGCTGTATTATAATTGTACATATCAGTATTTTGCTGGGGTACGCTGACCGGCTCAGTTGGTATTGCCACGTTCAAAGAAGAGATCATTTGAACTCTGTTAAGAAGGCAATATCAATGCACGTTCCAAAGACATCGCGATGTAGGAAAGGCAGGCCTATAAACGCCTGGATCAGACAAATGCGACGACAGCGGCATTTCATTGGCCTCAGTAACCGAGTGATACAAAATCGGCAGGCCTGCCGATATTTTCTGAGGTCAAATAGGCGAACCCTACAGACGGATCAGTAGAAATGCGGTGAAGTGGGAGGGTTGTGATCCCTTGTTTTCCGATCATAGCCTCGCTGATAAAAGGAAGAAGAAGAAGAAGAAGATCTACCAATAGGAAACACAAGGAGAGAAAAAAAAGAAACAACTTAAAAACAATATATTTGGGTCCCACTTTAGCAAATACTTATTAGCACTTTTTTCGGGAATAGAAGGAGGAGTCCTTAATGGGCCAATAGCGCGCTCACACTTCCGTAGTGGACTACTGGTAACGGTGTACCCGGCCCCGCGTCCTACGTATATAATAAAAGGAATTGGCTTTCCAGTTTGAGGGTTGAGCCGTCGAGTTAACTACCCTCCCACATAAAACAAAAAAAAAAAAAAACAAAACTGGTTACGAAACAACCATCAGCCTCGGATACGGATAATTTTATTGTTGGCGACCCTTGTAGACGTAAAAAGGACAACGATCTTCGTGTATGCACGTGGACGTCTTTAATAGCGTGGACAGAAAGCACAGCCTGCACGACACCACATCCCACAACTGATTCAGGTTATTCGAATTTGCGGCGGGGCGAAACGTACGCGGCTCCCATGTTTTGATATTCTTTTGATCGGGACGCCCTAGGCAAACGTGGCGCAGAACAGTTGAGGAGGAATCGAGCTCTTTAGAAATGAGTTGGAGGCAGCTCAAACGCGTTGCAGAACTTCGAACAGTCGTGGTTGACGCCCTATGCCCCCCGAGGGGTTAAAGGATTTAAGTAAGTTAAGTAAGTTGATTGATGAATATTAAATCGATACGTACCACCTTTTCATCGATTTCAAAGTTGCCTATGATAGCGTGTATAGAAACGAGGTATACAGAGCCATGTCTAGTCTTGGCATCCATGCCAAGCTCGTCCGTTTGTGCAGAATGACGAAGGAGAACTCTCGCTGCTCGATCAAAGTCGGTAAGAACTCAACCTCCACGCGGTGACAGCCGGGTGCCTAGTACCTTAATCCAAGAAATGGGTAACCAACCCCGTTTGGCGGATTCTTGGTGGCAGCAGATGAGAGAGGGGGGGAAGAGTGCTTTTCTCACTAGAGCACTTCTTCCTGTTCCAGGCGGCAGCGGACGAATTCCCTAGACGGAGTCAACGGTGGCGTCTATAGTTCCAGTTAGGTTGAACTTAGTGAATACCTTGCGCGAGCTGCTTCGACGTATTCGGATCACAGGTCGGTAAGGAATTTCCAATGTTGGTCAGGACATCCTAATAGAGATGGTGGCGGAGGAGCCCTTAATGGGCCAACGGCAGCGCTCATACTCCCGTAGTGGACTACTGGCACCGGTGTACCCGGCCCCTCGTCCTAGGGGAATAATTAAGGAACTGGCCCTCCAGGTTGGGGGTTGTGCCGTCGGGGTAACTTCCCTACCACGTAAAAAACGCATGGTTCCGAAACAACCAAAAGCCTCGGATAAGGATGACCCAACTAATGACGACCCCAGCAAACGAAATAAGGACAACGACCTTCGGATCTGTACGTGGAATGTTCTGTCCCTTTACAGACCACGTGCAGCCGAACAACTAGCAGAGGCCCTAGACTGCTATAAAGCAGATATTACCGCCATCCAGGAAGTGCGATGGGATGGGCCAGCGAAAAAGAGGATGAAAAACTGTGACATCTACTACGGTGATTGCTACAGAGGCAACAGGCAACGCTTATTCGGATGCGGATTTGTTATACGCGGCAGACTTAGGCAAGAAGTCTTAAGCTTCCGACACGTGAGCGAGCGTATTATGACTATCCGGATCAAGGCTAAATTCGCTAACATAAGCCTAATATGTGTTCATGCCCCCACAGAAGAAAAGGACCCTGCCTCCAAAGAGTGTTTCTACGAGCTCCTCGACAAAACATACGAGCAATGTCCTAAATACGACGTTAAGATCGTATTGGGCGATTTTAACGCCAAAATAGGAAAGGAGGACGTCTTCGGTAGAGCAGTTGGTAAGCATAGCCTGCACGACACCACGTCTGATAACGGACTAAGGCTAATTGATTTTGCTGTGGAGCGAAATGTCCCCATAGCAAGCACATGGTTTCCTCATCTCGATATTCATAAACAGACATGGCGGTCCAATGATCATGTCACGATCAACCAAATTGATCATATTGCGATCGACGCAAGGCATGCCTCCAGTATTCTGGATGTCCGGACCTTCCGAGCGGCCAACATAGACTCGGATCATTACCTTGTTGTAGCCAAGGTACGAATGCGGATATCCCAATCTGAGCAACAAAGAAGAATTACTGTGAGAAAATTTAACGTCGAAAAGCTACAATCGCAAGAGACCGCCAGACTCTTCGCTGAACGCGTATCCCGAAATCTCTCAATCACCCCTATACCGCCAGCATCAAATGCCGAAGACCAGTGGCAACGCTGCCAACATGCCATCAGAAACGCCGCGACTGATGTGCTGGGTCTCGCTCGCCCACCACCGCGAAACCCCTGGTTTGACGAAGAATGCCGGCGAGTGCATGCAGCAAAACAAGAGGCATACAAAGCGGCGCTGCAAAGGAAGACGAGAGCTGCTCGTGAGCTCTACGAGCAAAAGAGACGGGAAGAACATCGGCTTCTCCAAAAGAAGAAGAAAGAGCATGAGAAGCGCGCGTTTGAGAATATCGAGAGTCTTTACTCCAGGAACAATGTACGGAAGTTTTACCAAAAGGTAAAAAGAACATGTCAGAGAAGTAATACCCGTACAGAAACCTGTAGAGATGAGAATGGAAACCTCGTAGTAGAATCACAGTCGGTGCTGAGAATATGGAAAAACTGCTTCTGCAGACTGTATAACGGCGACGAAGACCAACATCCCGCTGTCAGGCAGAATGAACCATTCAACATGGACGATGATAGTCAAAATTTCCGTCCACCTGACCAAAACGAAGTGAGGATAGCAATATCCAAGCTAAAATCAAACAAGGCTGCTGGACCTGACGGTTTACCGGCCGAACTTTTCAAGGCAGCTGGGGATGAATTGGTAGAGTGCATACACCAACTCATTTCTAATATTTGGTCAGAGGAGTGTATGCCTGATGAATGGAATCTCAGCATCGTTTGCCCGATCCACAAGAAAGGAGACCCCCTCAACTGCGCCAATTATAGAGGCATCAGTCTCCTCAACATCGCGTACAAGATCTTTTCTGCGATATTGTGTGAACGCCTGAAACCTTTTATCAACAGCCTGATTGGACCCTATCAGTGCGGTTTCAGGCCAGGAAAGTCCACCATCGATCAAATCTTCACACTTCGGCAGATCCTGGAGAAAACCCAAGAATTCCAAATCGATACTCACCACCTCTTTATCGATTTCAAGGCCGCCTATGACAGCATCTATAGAGAAGAGCTTTATAGAGCCATGTCTAGTTTTGACACCCCTGCCAAACTTGTCCGCCTGTGCAGGCTGACGATGGAGAACGCTCGCTTCTCCATCAAGGTCGGTAATGACCTCACCGAGACCTTTGATGTCAAAAAAGGCTTTAGACAAGGTGACGCGCTGTCATGTGACTTCTTCAATATTGTACTTGAACGGATTGTGCGGAACTCACAAGCCAACACCGGAGGCACAATCTATTACAAGTCTGTACAACTGCTTGCATACGCCGACGATATAGACATTATCGGAAGATCTCAGCGGGCTGTCACCGGTGCTTTTGCAAGCATTGAGGTGGAAGCGGCCAAAATGGGTTTAGCGATAAACGAGGGCAAAACCAAGTATATGCTGTCAACTAGAAGGGAAAACCAACATCGACGAATTGGACAAAACGTCACCGTGGGCAGCTATAACTTCGAGGTAGTAAGGGACTTTGTCTACCTTGGCTCTGCTATAAATTCAGCAAACAAAATCAGCGCAGAAATCAATCGAAGAATAACTCTTGCGAATCGCTGTTTTTTTGGGCTTATAAGGCAATTCAACAGTAAAGCCCTCTCTCGAACAACTAAGGAGACTCTATATAAGACCTTGATCATCCCAGTCCTGCTTTACGGCGCTGAAACATGGACTTTATTAAAAGAGGATGAAGATATCCTTGGTCGCTTCGAGAGAAAAATTCTTCGTAAGATTTTCGGTCCCGTTTGCGTTGACGGGTTTTGGAGGAGAAGATTCAATCACGAACTATACGAGCTGTACAGCGACATCGACCTAGTCAAAAAAACTGCGTATTGGACGTCTGAGATGGCTAGGACATGTAGAGCGAATGGACACCAACGCTCCGGCCCGCAGAGTCTTCGAATCTAACCCCGAGGGACGACGCAGTAGAGGGAATTATCGCCGTAGGTGGCGCGCACAAGTTCAAGGGGACCTCGACCAACTTGGAGTGCGCAACTGGAGGCAATTAGCTAAAGACCGAGCTAAATGGAGAGGCTTGTTGGTTGAGGCCCAGGTTCACCCCGAACTGTAGCGCCACCTAAGTAAGTAAGTAACATCGGCGTCTTGGACAGAACGCCACAATAGGCAGATATAATTTTGAGGTTGTAAAGGATTTTGTCTACCTAGGCTCTATGGGCAGCTCCGCAAATGACATCAGTAGGGAGATCAAACGGAGAATTACTCTTGCCAATCGTTGTTTCTATGGGCTAAAACGGCAATTGAGTAGCAAAGCCCTATCTCGAACTACTAAGGTAACTCTTTATAAGCCTCTAATCATCCCAGTCCTGCTGTATGGCGCAGAGGCATGGGCTTTGACAAAACCGGATGAGGATGCCCTTGGTTATTTCGAGAGAGAAGTTCTTCGAGCGATCTATGGTCCCGTCTGGATAGACGGTGAGTGGAGGAGAAGGTACAATGCTGAACTATACGGCCTGTACATGGACATCGACTTAGCCAGAAGAGTTCACATACAGCGGCTAAGATGGCTGTGTCATTTAGAGCGGATGGAGTCCAACCTTCCCGCTAAGAAAGTCTTCGAATCCACCCCGGACGGACGGCGCAGTAGAGGACGACCTCACGGTAGTTGGCGCAACAAGTGGAGGGGGACCTCAACCAACTTGACGTGCGCAACTGGAGGCAGCTGGCTCGTAACTGTGCTGGCTGGAGAGGTTTGTTGATTGAGGTCCAAGTTTCCGGAATATCATAATTTTATTAGAAACTCGTCTCGAAAATGCTAAGGAATCCCATTTTTTTAAATACTTCAGATATTATAGTATGAAATGTATTCTCGTAACATGAACTAAGACTCGCGTGGTAGAGCAAGTGGTAGTATTTTATGCGCATTCAATAATCTTCTTCTTCCTATTTCGGCGAGGCTATGATCCGAAAACAAAGGATCATAACCCTCCCACTTCGATGCATTTCTATTGATCCGCCTATTTTACCTCAGAAAATATCGGCAGCCCTCCCGATTTTGGATCACTTAGTTACTGAGGCCAATAAAATGCCAATGTCTTCGCAGTTGCGTGATCCAGACGTTTATAGGCCTGCCTCTCCTGCCTCGCGATGTCTTTGGAACGTTCATTGATATTGCCTTTTTAACAGGGTTAAAATAATCTCTTCTTTGAACGTGCAATATCAGCTGAGCCGGTCGCGCTCTATTTTCCGTAAGATGGTTTCCTTGACCTGAAGGCTTCCATGGATCTTCGAACTTCTTATTCGATCAAGCTTTGTCGCTCCTGCTGTCATGCGAAACATCTTAATCTCAGCTGCCGTTAATTTACTCTCATACTTTTTGTACATCGTCCAACATTGTGAACCATATGTGAGCGCTGGACGCACAACTGCGGTGTAGAGCCATCCTTTTTTTTCCCGCCACAGTCGTCATAGATCCTAGATCCCAGATATTTGAACTTTTCGCACTTGGCAAACACTGTTCTATTCAAATAAATGTCTGGAATAGGCCTGTGTGGATCAGAGAATGAGCAGCACAAGTACTCTGTCTTTTTTGAACTAATGCGATACCCATTTCCCTCCAAAACGTCCACCCACACAACAAGTGCTCGTTGCAGGGATTTACGATCCTCACTTATGATGGCTCCATCGTCAGCAAAGAAGTCAGCTTATATGTTGTACAAATTTGCTTGAAAGTGTTAGACGGTCCTTGGATGATATTTTGAATGCGTGCCGTAAACATCTTATAGATTTGTTCGAAGATTTTGGCTTTATTGTTTTAGACGGTGTGACTGAAAGCGACACTAGAGGCAGGGTTAGCTTCGTATCTGGTCAAGGCTGCTCTGAAATTGATTACTGTATTATATGAGTATTATAAAAGATTTTGAAGTAGTTCCAGCTACATTTTCATCACATCTGCCCACGTCGACTTCTCTCACGTTTAAAATCATCGAGAGCTAGCGATAGACTAAAGTGGTTAGCCAATAAAGTCGATCTGTAAAGTCGACGGCTCAATCATCAGGCAAATTATTTTCCAGGGATGAGTAATCTCTGCTAAATCAGTTGGTGGAAATATTATATTCTCTTAAGCTATAGGAGACTCAGCTGTTAACAACAGCATAGGTCAATATTTTTAGCAGAATGGTGTGACTGGGAGTGCAGGGATTCTAGGATCAAATCGTTTATACTTCCTAATCTGTTTAGAAAAATAAATCCTGAGTTCTTTAGGTCTCTTTACTTGAAAGCGAATAGGACATTCAAACAGCAGTGTGAGATAAAACAAGGCAACTTTATTAGGGGTATAGCGGATAGACTGAAAGCATCCAATAATTCGAAGTCATTTTGACGTAAGGTGCGCCTATTGGGAGCCTGTAAATCGGTTTCCTCACATGCTATTTGCATCGAATCACTTGCTGCATATTTTTAAGACTTCTAACATCCGAAATGGATGAAGGATGGATCAAAGCTAATCACCGCCTCAGCATTCATCAAACTGGTTTTCGTGCAGGTCTACCAACAAAAAAAAAAAAAAACAAACAAATATTTGGCGCAACAGCTCTTGAAAGTGCCAGGGCCTAGCTTCTCGCAACCACTCATGTTGTGTGCGTTATATTTTTCACACGAATGGAAAGGACCTACAGTTTAGTGCCGTATGGCGAACGACGATTTGAGAAGCTTTTTCGTGACAACAATACTCTCGGATGTTTGTCAGACGCTCGCGAGAGGTAGGACCGTGAAAAAATTTGTTGGTGTTTTCTGGGATTCGAACTTGGAACCTCATGCGTAGTGATCCGACACACTAACCACTTACGGCACGGCGCCCACAGTTGAACAAATATTTGCGCTAGAGAGCATTGTCAGGATATAACCACGCCTTTTCAATCTTATGTAGAGGAGTTTTTTTTGTAACCAGCGTATAGATATTACTTCCAAATTCAAAGTATTTGATGCTACCATAAACTCTTGTCTTGCTACGGCAACCAGGTCTTCGGACAACGACCACTTACGCAGTACATGCTGGGCTCCCACAAATCTACTTAACAAATCTTAAGGCAAATGCAGATTAAATCATCAAGGTTATGCGTAGGAGGGATAACGATCTCCAAACAAGGCTTATAAAATTTGCGCTTCAATGCCGCTCAACACCATTTAAACAATGATATGATATAACAAACGAACAATGTGTTGGCTTCGACCTAGATGAGTTAAACCTTAACGATTGGTAAGATATGCTTTATCGCAGCATAGCAAATGTTGACGAGTATTTATATAAACATTGTCTGAGCAGGGCCCGGGAGCCAACAAGTAGGCTTATTTATTATATGTATATTCGGAACACATTATTTCAGTAGGGAATTGACGTACCATATGCATATATGGTATGTAACGTTTCTAACATTACTTTTGCATTTGTAGGAAAAACTCTGATGATCAAAACAGGAAACTGTAGAAATCCCACTGTTTCCATTAGTCGATGACGTAAAAAGTTGCTGATTTAAATAACTCAGTAATTATGAAATAAATGCTTGCATGTGCTAAATTCTATTACATTTCAGGTGCATTTTAATGAGATGCAACTGTTTAAATTAAGAAATTAATTCTGTGTAAGTATTCTGCTATTATTCTACTTCTATTGTACCCAGACGTTGTGTGACGACGCATATTCAATTTAACATTTCTAGACAAGAAAAAAGATAACTTAACTGACCAAAAGTCGTTCTAGATGTCTGCTTAGTATCTGTCATCTTTCAATAAGAAAACTTAACATTAAATTTATTGATATGCATGCAAGCATATGTAACTTTCAAATGACTTTTGCGCAGGCTGCATGGGTCTCTTTATTTAAAATAAAAAAAAATATTAACTCGACAACTTCTTCCTACGATAACCTCGATGATCTGACAAATAGCGTAGGATAGGAATTTGTGTCATCGGCGAAGACAATCTTCCAGTGTTCCATTGGAATGCTGAGTATTTCGTGACGCTAACATTAGGTGCGTTTTAGTGAGAATTATGCAAAGCCAAGTGAAAGCTTCTCCACAAGACGATCCCTAGCCAGTCGGGTTTAAAACTTTTTTTTATTGTTTGTAAGATTGGTGATTGAATTGAAATTGAATTAAAAAGTATGAAAATGTTGCTCTTAAATTTGTGAAATACTACTAAATCATTCAACTTGAATGAAAACGCTCTTTTCAGCGTCCTCTGAAATCTAGTAGCGCAAACTAAACATCCCAACTCAGTTTTGACTGGGAAAAAAAGTTAAAGTGGTTCCCAGTCACATTTTGTTGTTGTACTCCGTACTAAATCGTACTTCACTAAGAAGCGACGTCTCACCAAAACACACCTATTGACCTAATCCATTAGGTACATGATTGCAGTAATCTTGAGTACGTTCAATGCGAATTTAAAGCATTTACTGATCCGCTCGCTGATCCATCGAGGTCGGAAAAGACAACCGGAACCTTCAACCCCAACAGAATTTTTAGACAATACGGCAAACTATCATGTAGTTTTTTTTAACATTATTCATTGGGTCCTAAATCGTTGTTGTAAAGTGTATGTCAATAACAGTCCGTCTAATTTATTAAGTGTCCCCGCTTGTTTCCCCCAAGGCTCAGTCCTCGGACCAGTTTTATACAACGTATATATATCCGATTTTCCAAACTAACCAGGATGCGAATTTGCAGTATATGCTGATGATACCGCGATGCTTTCTTCGCATGAGTTCGGTCTCAACATCGAGATGAATCTTAAAAATGCCGCTGAAAAACTAAGCGAGTATTATAAAAAATGGAAAATTAAATTGAATTCGGAGAAGATACTTTTTTAACAGAAAAAGAAAGCATTGTTTTCTTCCATCCAACCAATTAATTGTTAATGGACATCAGATAGCTTGGGAGTCAACAGCAAAATATCTAGGTATAAGAAATTAACCTTTCAAGAACACATAAGGAGAACATTGCATAAAATAAGTATTGCCACTAGGATGCTATATCCTTTTATAAACAGAAAGTCCTCATTATCCGATGGAAATAAAATAATCATACATAAAGTTATATTTCAATCACTCTTACTCTACGGTTGTCAAGTATGGGGTAGATGTGCTAGGTGTCATGTTAAAAAATTACAAATACAAAAAAATAAACTTTTAAAAATGATGCTGAATCTTCCTTGGCATCACTCCACTTCCAATCTACATAGCTTAGCTAATGTTGATCTGATCTCCGATAGAATACAAAAGCTTATCAACACATTTCTGATCAGATGTGACCTACCTGATAACCCTCTAATAAACGAATTAAATGTTAGTTACCACAGGTTGGAATAACATTGTAAAAATTCCACATGTTTTTGCATACCTATAGTTTTAAGTTCTTTATTTGATATATAGGTATGTTAATTTATTAATTCTGTTTGCTTATATGTTTGTTAATTTATTTATTTTTTTTATTAATATTTTGAAAATATGTTTTTGTTATATGTTATATGTTAATATATTTTTCTTGTTGTTCATTTCATATTTATATGTTTATTTATTTAGTTGTAAGATTATTTATTTATTCATTTATTTTTTGTTTGTTTACTTACTTTTTCATATATTTATTTGTTAATTTATTTATTAATTTGTTAATTTTTTTATTTGTTAATTTATTTATTTGTTAATTTATTTATTTATTTGTTAATTATTTATTTGTTCATTTATTTATTTGTTAATTTTGCTAATTGAAGCATTTACTTTATATTCAAATTCATTCATTTACTTTATACTTATTTAATTCTTTATTTATTAACCTAATTTAATTTAATTTAGCAACAAAGTTTAATATATTATATTTGTGTTAAGTAGCTATTTCCTATAAACTTATTATTGCCTTAATGATGCAACTTATTCATTTTATCTTTTTTTTTTTTTTTTTTCTCATTGTTTCCCCTCGAATAATAAATTAATCGTAAGAAAACTGTAAATAATTTAAAATTTTGTTCAGTTGAAAGATATACATATATATATCATATCACTGTATGTAAATTGTGTGGTGGCAGACCTTTGTTACTTTGAAACGAAATAAATATCTATCTATCTATTCATTGGGTCCTATATTTTAAATGCCTGTGTATCAGGATGGAGGGAAAACTAGGATTTTTTCCTGTAAAGACATGATTATTAAGTGTTATTAAGTATTAAAATATATATTTCTTTATTCTTTAATTTTGAAGAGCCCCAGTTCCATCGAAATTTTATAATAAATGTTCTTTGTTTCATTTTGGCTTATTATTAATTGATTAATTAATTAACTCTAAAATAGCCAAACATAAATTTAACGGCACTCTGATCACCCCAAAGTTGGAATTTTAAGGAAAGTCACAAAAAGAAAGTTAATACAATTTTCCTTATATATTTAATGAAACATTACTCATAATAATTTAATGTCAGGAATACTCGTAGAATACACTTGCGAACATTTTAGGACAATTTATCAAAGTGAATTTATCTGCAGTTTGAAAGGCCATAGACTTATTGAGCATCAACGATATTGTTTGTTTTTTGGTTTATCATCCAAAACTGAACCTTTGCTTTAATATAACAAAATTGTAAATTAATGGTTTTAATTCATTTCAGCTTGAAAGTTCAATAGTCTAAACAAAATTGTAACAATATCCATAAATAACTTTAGTAACGTTGCGTGACTCTGTCAATAAAATATTATTTTTCCCAGAAAATTTGTGCATTATAATTCAGGATATACGAACATACATTTACATACAAATTGTTTGCGAAATTATTTGACCGTTACGGTGCAAATATATAAATAAACATTTATATCGCTTTTCGAATGACTTACCATCCATTTCAAGCAATCCAAACAACCCATTTGGGAAGCGGCATGAATCGGTGCCATTCCATCGCGAGCACGAACATAGAGAGATCCGCCAGCTTCAAGCACCAAAAATTTCAAAACTTCTAAGTGTCCTTCTTGCGCAGCTAAGTAAACTGGTGTGACATCGTTATCCATTTGAGTATTCGCACTGCAATAAGAAAATTTTAATAAAAAAAAAAAATAAATAAAAAAGCACTTAACGGAGAAGTGATTGTGAAATGAAAATTATACACACATACGAGTACAAGTAGATGGATACTTGAGAAAAGATACGAAACAAAATGATCTTTTGTTGACTAAATTGAGAAATCTATTCGACTGTCGTAAGTGCTATTTTATGCAGTATATATAAATTAAGTATCTATGGGTTTTACTTGTTGCTTTTTTGTGCACCAGAGCAGAGAAGATAATTATTTACAACGAATTAGTCTAGACAGTGACATGCGTTTATCTATAAACATAAAAATCACGAGAAAGTCTTTTATAACAGATAAGTAAGCCCAAGTTTAGATTGTTAAGTCCGCGAGCGACGTGCATCATTTCTATATGACGGTATATCTTTAAGAAGGTTATCTCAAGTCACAAATGCTAAATACTCACAGCCTTCTAATAGGCAGATGAAGACATCGTATGCAAAATGCTTTCACTCAGACTCAAATCTAGTTAATAATAGCATCCGCTTGATTTCATATGCAATAAATAAGTCAGATAGAACACTACAAATCCCTTGAGCAAGATTTCTTATTTTGATATATCTCAAAGAATGTTTCTACAAAGCAGTGTTACCAGAAGGTTTTGGTTGGAATTCCCAAAAAAAAAAAAAAAACAGCTAAAGCTTTAAAAATTCCATTTCACCCACACTGAAATTAAATCATGCAAATTGTTAAAACAAAAATTAGAAGAACAGTTAATTTTGTTTAATTACTAAGAAATTAATATATTCATTCATTTGCTATAAAAGAAAAATATTACAATAATAAAAATTTGTAAAGCGCTTAACCGAATTCTATTAATGTACTGAAACACTCTATTGGTCTTTCTTTCATTGCAAGGACTTATGGATTCACCATCTTATGGTAGCTCATTTACGCCTTCGTACTGCATCCGTCAACAGCAACTGCTCAAACCTACTTAACATCATCAGGTTTAATATCGACAGGCTCAAGGTTCCCCAAGTGCGCCAACAGTTCAGGGACCATATTGCCTTAGAAGCAGAAGCAATCAGCAGCATAGAGAACATGGATGACCACTGGAGTGCTGTGAAAAATGCTTTTGCGACTGGGGCACGCACGTATGTCGGTAAAAAGCAGAAACACCACCGCACATGGCTTTCTACCGACACCTGGAGACGGATCGATGAGCGTACAGCAATCAAGGCTCGCATTGTAGCGGCCTCAGCAGTAAAGAGAACCGAGCTTGAAACCCAATACCATGCGAAGAAGAAAGAAGTGCAGCGTAGTGTGAGACGTGACAAACGTCAATATGTCAACTCACTGGCCTCAAGGGCTGAAGAAGCAGCGAGTAGGTGCGACTGTAGGACTGTTATATATACCATCACTAAGGAGCTCATCGGTGGTCGAAACTCCAAACAACATCCAGTGAAGAGTCTAGACGGTAACCTTCTGATTTCGGATGAGGATTAGCTCACTAGATGGAGAGAACATTTTGCTACAGTGCTAAATCACTTAGACGATGGCGGTATGATCTCGAATTCGAATGAGCAGTTCGAAGCAACAAATTCCCGAATTCGCACCGTACCTCCCAGTAAAACCGAGATAATAACAGCAATCAAGTCCCTCAAGAAGAACAAGGCGGAGGGTATTGATGGCATCCCTGCCGAGCTATTTCAAGCGGCGCCAAATACATCGGCAGATTTGCTGCATCCCCTAATACGGAGAGCTTGGGATAGTGAACAATTTTCACAGGAGTGGAAAAGGGGGATGATCATTAAACTTCCAAAGAAGGGAAACTTGATGGATTGCGGTAACTGGAGAGGCATATGCGTTCTTCCAGCCGTGGCTAAAATAATAGCTAAAATAATTCTAGAACGAATTAAAGAACATTTAGATTGAACTCTCGATGTCGAATAGGCAGGCTTTCGCGCTGGATCCTCCTCCATCGACCACATAAATACCTTACGGATCATTATCGAGCAATGCGTTGAGTATAGGTCTCCGCTACATTTAATGTTTATCGACTTCGAGAAAGCTTTTGACAGATTGAATCGAGATGCTATCTGGTTGGCCTTGCGCAGGAGAGCAATTCCAGAAAAATTTATAGCTATTATCAAGGCTACATACGAGGGCGGTAAGTGTCACGTCGTGCACAATGGTAAGGTGTCGGAGGATTTTAAAGTCCAAAGTGGAGTACGTCAAGGGTGCATACTGTCACCACTATTGTTTTTGGTGGTTATCAGCGATCTACTCCGTGCAGCATTGACGGAAGGCAACTATGGAATTCGTTGGACTATGACATCTTACCTTAAACACCTAGATTACGCTGACGATGTTTGTCACATCGGATAATGGATCTTCATCTGATGGCCCAAAATCTAGAAGCTGAGGCAAACAAAGTGGGGCTAAAAATAAACACAGCCAAAACAAAAGCCCTGAGCACTTCTTCTAACAACCGCGCTCAACTTTACATTGCCGGACAAGAAGTCGCGAAAGTTGATAACTTTCTTTATTTAGGAAGTGTGGTGTCGGCTAATCGCGGTGGCACCGAACTGGATGTGTGCAGCAGAATCGTGAAGGCTAAAGCTGCGTTCGGAATGCTATCTAAAATCTGGAGAAGCAATGTTATCAGCTTAAGAACCAAGCTGCGAATGTTCCGCTCCAACGTAGAATCAGTGCTGCTTTATGGGTGCAGTACTTGGAAGGTGGACATCATTAACACACGAAAGCTGCAAGTCTTTGTAAACAAATACTTAAGAATCATCTTGAGGATTTTTTGGCCGAACCGCATCTCTAACGAACAACTTTATCTGAGAACGGGCCAAGAACCTATATAGCATTACTATACGAAGAAGAAAGTGGCAATGGATTGGACACACCCTAATGCGCGAAGACAACTCCATTGCGAAATACGCCATGCAGTGGAATCCGCTCACCCAGGCAGGCAGAATAGTGGGACGCCCTAGGCAAACGTGGCGCAGAACAGTTGAGGAGGAATCGAGCTCTTTAGGAATGAGTTGGAGGCAGCTCAAACGCGTTGCAGAACTTCGAACACGATGGCGCGCAGGCGTGGTTAACGCCCTATGCCCCCCGAGGGGTTAAAGGATCTAAGTAAGTAAGTAAGGACTCATGGATTACTGTGGCAGAATGAACCTTCAGCTTATAATTGAATGCGATGCAAATGCTCATCATACCATCTGAGTTAGCTCAGACATAAACAAAAGAGGTGTCTTTTCTAAAATTGATTAATAAAAATAATATCGATATTATAAATTATGGAAATAACGTCGCCTTTATGAATAGAGTTAGGGCGGATGTTCTCGATCTCCCTCTCAGTACCTCATTTATAAAAAAACGTTATCGAAAATTGGCATGTTTCAATAGAACTATCCATAGAGGACCATCACCAAATTCGCTTAGATATTAATTTAGGCAGTAAAAACTCTCAAACAGTCAAGTTCCACAGATTGGCACTGATATAGTCTAGAATTAATTGATAGCCCGGAACTTTGCAATGAGAATATTAGAGACATAGATAGTTTACAGCTTGATTGTGAGAATCTAAGCCCGGCAATCAAACCAGCCTACCACCAGTATTGTCCAGACAAAGAAAAATCAGGAAATCGCTTAACTCTGTGGTGGAAAAAAAAGGTATAATCTAAGAACAAAAACTAGAAAATAATTCAATAAGGCAAAGTGCGACAATGATTGTGCGTCATACTCTGAAGCTCAAACCAAATATAACCTCGAGATTAAAAGAGCTAAAAACTTCTCTCTAAACAGCACACTAATCAAATCGGGTTAATAAAAAATCCAGATGGCACATATGCGGAAAACGTTATACAGACGCTACAGCTCTTAGCCGAAACACACTTTCCAGATACCATCACCGCTCCCATCTCTCCAGCTAATCCTGCCCAGAGTAGGATCGTTAGACCAATCGGAGTGGACTGCCATAGATCAAAAGAAATTTTCCACGAAGAAAAAATAATATGGGACATACATTTTTTTCTTCCCTTTGAAGCCCCAGGATAAGACGGAATATTCCCTGTTCTCCTCCAAAAAGCCACCCCACATATAACACCGCTATTAATTGGCATATTTAGAACAAGTTTTGCGTGGCGTTACATACCGAAAAGCTGGAAAGAAGTCACGGTTAAATTCATTCCTAAAGAACTACCAAAATCATACCGACCCATAAGCCTTACCTCTTTCTGTTGGAAAGCTATGGAGAAAGTACTTGATAGACATATCAGGGACAGAGCCCTCGCTATGAATCCTGTATATAAAAAGCAATATGCCTATAAACCAGGAAAAAGAACAACCCATGCTCTTCAGGTACTCAAAATTAGGATTAAATCCTTTTGAGACAAAGAGTTTGCGGTGGGCTGCTTCCTTGACATCGAAGGAGCTTTTGATAACACTAAATACGTCCAAATATACAGATGGATCCAGCACACAAGAGTATATAATACAACATGCAACTGGATAAAATGCATAGAAGACAGGGGCTTTATTTTGTATTGCGTTTCTATAGCAAATGTATACAAACTCAATTTCCAAGTAATTTAAGTGACGTTTGATAGATGTTTTGACAATCTAACTTTCGGAAATATTTGATTTTGAGTTGGAAGTACTTACACCCAATCCGAGAACCATACAAAATACCAATTTATTTTACAATCGGATTACATTTCCGAATGGCAATCCGAATCCGAAAGCAGTACAAAATAAGGCGTCAGGAAAATTAACATCTCACTAGGTAGCAATAAACTCAGGGTTACTGCTGCGAAAGGATGCCCCCAAGGAGGAGTCCTCTATATAGATATATATTTATCAAATAGCAAGGCTGTTCTATTAGCTACAAAACTCGTATGGGACTGTCTTCAACTACTTATATCACCAGCACAAACAGAGTTCATCTTATTAAGGTGCCAGGACACAGCGGATATGAAGGAAATGAAAAAGCTGACTTACTAGCCAGAACAGGAGATGCATCAAACTTCATGATGCCAAGATCATTCTGCGGATAACAAGTGAGTACGGCAAAAAGCTGTTTGAAAAATTGGCTAAAAGAAAATGCACATCATTACTGAATGGAAACTGAAGGTAACAGATAAGCCAATATATTTCAGCTAAATACTTCCCTCGCTGATTTATTTTAATCTAACTTAGTCTACAAATGTTATTTGACAGATAAGACGATTTACCGAAATTAAGTCCGATTCACATTGACAAAGTTCACTCCCAAAGTTTAATTGCTTTCCATTTATAGCAAAAATGAAGGATTCTATACCTGCGTCCATCCTTCGAATTTTCACCAAAAAAGTGGGTAAATAGTACGTAGTAATTCCATTACGAATTTGGTTATTTTGATCCTATAGGTAAATTTCGAATTTACATATGCTCAGGTATAGTGTAACTGTTAAGATTCTAGTTCGAGTATGATATCTCCTTGGTCCCTTTTGGGTCAGAATTTGCACTACTCCTATAGATAAGTAAAATTAGGACCTAGACACATGAACTAACAACATGGAACCTTTTAAAAATGAAAACCAAAAAAGGTGCAACCCGTATGAACTCTATTCTTAATTTTCGAAACATAGGGTATTTCAAAGAACTTTTTGCACACTTACCACTAGTAAGGCAACGCCGCCTGAAAGGCTAACAATTTCAGGCGGCGTTGCCTTGCTATGAAAATTGTCCGTTAAAATTCAGACAGAAAATGATTTCATATTCGAATTTAGAGTAAAATAAATACTTTCAGCACTCAATTGGGGTATTTTTTGAAAGATTTACTGTGTTCAGTTTTTGTTTTAATCCATAAAGGGTTAATATACTGAATACTGAGTATTATTTAGTCAGTAACCAAAAGTGAGTACAGCGAATGAGTACGATGAATTGATTTCAATCTCAATTTCAGCTGTAAAACATTTTGTAAGGCTTTGCCTCCAAAAACCGATACTTTAAAGTTTATAATTAGTTCATTAACGAAATAAATGTGAAAACGTGGCATATGCTTGTTTCGTACCATCAATTTTCATTTACATAGGCTAATGTCGGTTTGTGGTAGGTCGCATCACTCATTTAATTGAAAATGATTTCCCCATCAGAACAAAATATTCCCAGAGTCGTTATCAAAAAATGTTTCAACCCATTGAGATGACAGGCAAATAGTCAATTATCTCTGTGCGGAGGTGTAAAGTTCTTTTAAATTTTGGACTGTCATGTCACTGCTTTAAGGTTTATATTCCAAACCCGTGATATGCTGCGAGTGGCGGCGCAACGCCATTTAATGCAATGAAATACCTAGGTGTTTTTTTTTGTATGCATGTTTTTTTATTGAACTACGGAAACATGAAAATAATTACGCAAGTTCATCGTCATCGTGAGTTATGATGATCGCAAGTTCATACAAAAATCCTATGGAAAAAAACACTTTCAGTTTTTCCAGAATTTTCCAATTTTCTGGGCAATTTTTCCAATTTTTCCTTCCGTAAAAACTTTATTCGAACTATTACGAACATTAAAAAAAAAAATAAATAAAAAATGAGCCAAATAAAAAAGAAAACTTCTAAAGCCGATGAAGTACTTGCTTAGTTCTACTAGGACGGGTCATTGGGCGTATCCACTAATAAAAAAAAAAAACTTATGAATAGGTAAGGTGCTCCTGTTTAAATGAACTCACGTCCACCTACATTTGCTAGCTTTGGTTAGGACTTCTATGGGCTTTAATAACTAGTTCCGCCTCTGCCGGTTTTTATTTATGTATTCAAGGAACTGAGTGTCAATATTGAAATCATTAAGCTCAACAGGATGTGTAATCTGTATCTATTGCGTAGAATGCAAGCAGGTACGCCTCATTAACAACACCTGTCTAGGCTGTTGAAGACATATGTACGTCATGAGTTTGATTTGACTTAATCGCTCCGCCTTCATACTTGGAAGAGTTACTAATGCAGAGATACCAAAGCAAACTGCGTGTGCAGTTTTAGTCAATATGAATAAAGCAGGAAGAGAGTCGAGTCTAGCCATGAACAGTGGTTGGATAAATTAATTAGTTGTTAGCAATAAGACATTAACACTTCCGCTCTCCTGCTTTCCCCTGTAACAGTGGAAAAAATGCTTTAAATAGTTATGGGAGCTAATACTTGGCAGTTTTACCAACCGCTGGCAGTTGATGAACCGCTTGATTTGCAGAGTCAGTTTGTAGAGTCAGCACAAAAATGGACCATTGCATGACTCGAGGAATGCATTGTATAGTATTGCTATGCTTTTCACAGGTACGAGTAATGTCAGGAAGAGAGCTGGATCAGATTCATTGCCTGTCAAATGTATCGGAGATCTTATTTCCCATAATTCCATTGAACCGTGGACCCAGACGAGGCCAGTGAATTCTAGACGAATTCGAAGGAAAGTATTTGGAGGTTGGAGGAAGGTGTTTATCGTGGGATTTCTGCTACTGCGAAGAATCTCAGCTCCCTTACTTGTTTTTAATATTTATGTTTGGCGGGAATGCAGGCACAACATTACCCATGTTAGACAATCAAGTGTAGTGTTGATGCACTTCATGGATACACCAGTCTTGAGAGTCAGCCCTAGTTCTGATAAAAATCGATTTTAAACTTGTCGGAATTTGGATGCATTTCCATTAGACAGCATATCGATAAGAAGATGATCGGAAGATTGTTACGCAGGGCAACAAAAGAACAAAGACTACATTATGTGTTGTACCAAAATGTACTACCTTTTAGGATATATGTATACATCTTCCTATAGTATGAATAGATTGGTAAATCACAAAGAAAGGTTCATCAAAACGTCAAAGCGTCAAAGCGGGGCCAGTCATGCTGGAGAAACCAGTTGTGCTTTATACTATACTATATTCATGTATGATGATTCATTGACGTAGAAAAAATTGCCGGTTCCTCAAAGAAAATGTTGTACTCTTTTTAATTTGATTCGTAATAGTACGTGTCATATAGGTTGAGCTCTACTTCTTCTTCTTCTTCTTCCTTTTTATCAGCGAAGTTATGATCCGAAAACAAGGGATCACAACCCTCCGACTTCACCGCATTTCTACTGATCCGCCTGTGGGGTTCGCCTAGGTTGAGCTCTCCTGTTCAGTCATATTACTTACTTACTTAGGTGGCGCTACAGTTCGGGGTCAACCTGAGCCTCAACCAACAAGCCTCTCCACTTAGCTCGGCCTTTAGCTAATTGCCTCCAGTTGCGCACTCCAAGTTGGTCGAGGTCGCCTTGAACTTGTGCGCGTCACCTACGGCGGGAGGTCCTCTACTGCGTCGTCCCTCGGGGTTAGATCCGAAGACTCTGCGGGCCAGAGTGTTTCTGTCCATTCGCTCTACATGTCCTATCCATCTCAGACGTCCAATACGTAGTTTTTTGACTAGGTCGATGTCGCTGTACAGCTCGTATAGTTCGTGATTGAGTCTTCTCCTCCAAAACCCGTCAATGCAAACGGGACCGAAAATCTTATGAAGAATTTTTCTCTCGAAGCGACCAAGGATGTCTTCATCCTCTTTTAATAAAGTCCATGTTTCAGCGCCGTAAAGCAGGACTGGGTTGATCAGGGTCTTATACAGAGTCTCTTTAGTTGTTCGAGATTTACTGTTGAATTGCCTTATAAGCCCAAAAAAACAGCGATTGGCAAGAGTTATTCTTCACTTGATTTCTGCGATGATGTTGTTCTCAGAGTTTATAGTAGAGCCAAGGTAGACAAAGTCCCTTACTGAGTTCTTCCGATAATGTATATATCGTCGGCGTATGCAAGCAGTTGTACAGACTGGTGATAGATTGTGCCTCCGGTGTTGGCTTGTGATCTCCGCACAATCCGTTCAAGTACAATATTAAAGAAGTCACATGACAGCGCGTCCCCTTGTCTAAAACCTTTTTGGACATCAAAGGTCTCTGTGAGGTCATTACCGACCTTGATGGAGCAGCGAGCGTTCTCCATCGTCATCCTGCACAGACGGACAAGTTTGGCAGGGATGTCTAAACTAGACATGGCTCTGTAAAGCTCTTCTCTATAGATGCTATCATAGGCGGCCTTAAAATCGATAAAGAGGTGGTGAGTATCGATTTGGAATTCTTGGGTTTTCTCCAGGATCTGCCGAAGTGTGAAGATTTGATCGATGGTGGACTTTCCTGGCCTGAAACGGCACTGATAGGGTCCAATCAAGATGTTGATAAAAGGTTTCAGGCGTTCACGCAATATCGCAGAAAAGATCTTGTATGCGACGTTGAGGAGACTTATGCCTCTATAATTGGCGCAGTTAAGGGGGTCTCCTTTCTTGTGGATTTTGTGGATCGCTCAGTCATATTGCATAATGTTACATTATAATGTGTACTGTATGCATTATTCTTTATAAACATCTATCTTCTAATATAATAAAACTGTATATGGTCGAATGTTCTTGTCTTTCTGTGCACGCATCACGCGGAAATTTAATTCTGTTACGTATATTACATACAATTTTGTTTTAATTTACTTTATGAACTTTTAAATTACATTAAGTACATACCTATATTGTCAGTTTATTACTTTATCTTAATGTATTTTTTACACTCTAGAAAACAAAGATTTTATAATCTAATGTAAGAGATGTAAATTAAATAAATAAATATAATAAATTAAATATTAATGTTGTGGAAAATCGGGAAAACCAAACTACTACTAGGCCAGTATATCAATAAAGATAAAAGTCGGTTGGGCTTAATTCAGAGATAGAAGGAATTTCCCGACCCATACTAAAGAAAATTACTATATTACACGTTAAGTGCGTCCTATTCTTGACTATTGTAGTTGCGTATGGTCACCTTATTATGCTGTCCATATCGATCGTATCGAGTCTGTCCAAAAACGTTTCCTCTTGTTTGCTCTCCGTAGATTTTTTTGGAACATATTCAACTCCATACCTAAACCGTTTGCTTCTTCTACACCTTCCTCCTTTATATAAGCCTAGATCCATTACAAATGCAATATTTTTGTTCGATTTATTGAATTACTTACTTACTTAGGTGGCGCTACAGTTCGGGGTGAACCTGGGCCTCAACCAACAAGCCTCTCCATTTAGCTCGGTCTTTAGCTAATTGCCTCCAGTTGCGCACTCCAAGTTGGTCGAGGTCCCCTTGAACTTGTGCGCGCCACCTACGGCGATAATTCCCTCTACTGCGTCGTCCCTCGGGGTTAGATTCGAAGACTCTGCGGGCCGGAGCGTTGGTGTCCATTCGCTCTACATGTCCTAGCCATCTCAGACGTCCAATACGCAGTTTTTTGACTAGGTCGATGTCGCTGTACAGCTCGTATAGTTCGTGATTGAATCTTCTCCTCCAAAACCCGTCAACGCAAACGGGACCGAAAATCTTACGAAGAATTTTTCTCTCGAAGCGACCAAGGATATCTTCATCCTCTTTTAATAAAGTCCATGTTTCAGCGCCGTAAAGCAGGACTGGGATGATCAAGGTCTTATATAGAGTCTCCTTAGTTTGCTTGAGATAGGGCTTTACTGTTGAATTGCCTTATAAGCCCAAAAAAACAGCGATTGGCAAGAGTTATTCTTCGATTGATTTCTGCGCTGATTTTGTTTGCTGAATTTATAGCAGAGCCAAGGTAGACAAAGTCCCTTACTACCTCGAAGTTATAGCTGCCCACGGTGACGTTTTGTCCAATTCGTCGATGTTGGTTTTCCCTTCTAGTTGACAGCATATACTTGGTTTTGCCCTCGTTTATCGCCAAACCCATTTTGGCCGCTTCCGCCTCAATGCTTGCAAAAGCACCGGTGACAGCCCGCTGAGATCTTCCGATAATGTCTATATCGTCGGCGTATGCAAGCAGTTGTACAGACTTGTAATAGATTGTGCCTCCGGTGTTGGCTTGTGAGTTCCGCACAATCCGTTCAAGTACAATATTGAAGAAGTCACATGACAGCGCGTCACCTTGTCTAAAGCCTTTTTTGACATCAAAGGTCTCTGTGAGGTCATTACCGACCTTGATGGAGCAGCGAGCGTTCTCCATCGTCATCCTGCACAGACGGACAAGTTTGGCAGGGATGTCAAAACTAGACATGGCTCTATAAAGCTCTTCTCTATAGATGCTGTCATAGGCAGCCTTGAAATCGATAAAGAGGTGGTGAGTATCGATTTGGAATTCTTGGGTTTTCTCCAGGATCTGCCGAAGTGTGAAGATTTGATCGATGGTGGACTTTCCTGGCCTGAAACCGCACTGATAGGGTCCAATCAGGCTGTTGATAAAAGGTTTCAGGCGTTCACACAATATCGCAGAAAAGATCTTGTACGCGATGTTGAGGAGACTGATGCCTCTATAATTGGCGCAGTTAAGGGGGTCTCCTTTCTTGTGGATCGGGCAAACGATGCTGAGATTCCATTCATCAGGCATACACTCCTCTGACCAAATATTAGAAATGAGTTGGTGTATGCACTCTACCAATTCATCCCCAGCTGCCTTGAAAAGTTCGGCCGGTAAACCGTCAGGTCCAGCAGCCTTGTTCGATTTTAGCTTGGATATTGCTATCCTCACTTCGTTTTGGTCAGGTGGACGGAAATTTTGACTATCATCGTCCATGTTGAATGGTTCATTCTGCCTGACAGCGGGATGTTGGTCTTCGTCGCCGTTATACAGTCTGCAGAAGTAGTTTTTCCATATTCTCAGCACCGACTGTAATTCTACTACGAGGTTTCCATTCTCATCTCTACAGGTTTCTATACGGGTATTACTTCTCTGACACGTTCTTTTTACCTTTTGGTAAAACTTCCGTACATTGTTCCTGGAGTATAGACTCTCGATATTCTCAAACGCGCGCTTCTCATGCTCTTTCTTCTTCTTTTGTAGAAGCCGATGTTCTTCCCGTCTCTTTTGCTCGTAGAGCTCACGAGCAGCTCTCGTCTTCCTTTGCAGCGCCGCTTTGTATGCCTCTTGTTTTGCTGCAATTTATTGAATGGTTCTATAAATTCTCCCATACTTCTCGATAAGCTTAATACGAGTAATCCTGGTGCAAGGCCTTTAAGGCGCGTACATTTTTTAGCCCCGCGCTTTTGGAGAACTAATTACAGCATTCATGAACCAATCACAAATATGATAATAATTTTAATGCTCAATGTCATCTAATCGACTCTAATTTAAGTAAGTCCCATTTGAAAATTAAATTGTATAATTCAGTGTTAGAAAGTTTCCTTGATGAAGTGTGGAAAAATGCAACCGAATCTGTGAAACAAGAATTCATTGATGAATATGAAGCTTAAAAGGTAGAATATCCGTATGAGAAATCTCTAAAAGCATGTCATGATTCACCGGCTTTCGATGCTGCTAAAAACCAGACAAAATCTATGAACGTAGATACTGATCTTCATGAAACACCATCATGTTCTAGTGGAAAAGGGCAACAAGAAAGACGGATCAATATACAACCAGCTGAAGACGAGGATGACCAAGACGATGGATACTCTTTCAAACATTTGGTTTACGCTCGTTCCCCCCGAAATCATAAATTAGTAAATTAAGGTTTTTCGGACACTGATGTTCTTGGTGTGCGATCTATTGTTACAACTTATAAAATGCCAGTTCTGAGGAAACAAATAAGTTACTTAACAATGCACCAAACGAAACTTGAAGTTGAACTACAAACAAATGGAAGAAAAATTCGAGACAAAGAAACACAAAATGATCGAGTCAAGCGAAGCATTTCAGGAGGAATTGAAGCGGCATTGCTAACCAGCTGTCGACAAAAAATAGTTCAAAGAATGTGTGAAGAAACGCGAAAAGAACGCCAAAAATGTGCAGACGATGCAGCCAACAAGCCGCCAAGCCTGTTAGGAAACAAACCATCAGTACGGTCCGAAGAGCTTAAGCTTCTAACTTCTCCGCAAATGCAAATTTCATCTGAACAAGGATTGTGCAACTCCGAACATAGTAAAACTGATCCAGAGCCGATAGAAATAGAACCCACTACGAAACCATCTGTACCAACACCTTAGCCGGAGAAATCCAAGCAACTTGTCAATAAAGACACATCTTCTGAAAATCGTATAAAAGGAGGAAATACAAAAAAAAGTATAGTTGGGAAAAACTTTAAGATTCCCGGCTTTCTCCACCATCTCAAATACCTCCTTCTAAGGACGCAATTACGGGTCAAAATGTGGGAGCTACAAATCTAAACTCAAATTTGTAATATGCGACCACCTTCGAAAATACCACAGCAACATCAAATTTCACAGCAAAGTATTGGTATGCAACATAGTCTAACTTTAACACAGCAAGTACCGCATACAACACCTAATACAAATACAGCAGGGCCATTACCGCCACCTCCAATAAGTACAGAGCCATCTACCACACCACAAGCAACTGGGAAGCAATCTCCCGGAATTCAGACCCATCATGCACCGCATCATTTACCACCTCATATGGCAAATTGTTGTTCACAAGCATTTTTTTTAGCAAATTTGTGGAAAAATCGATTTTTTTCTGTTTCACAAAATGTTTGTGTTACAAAATTGTATTTGTTGTTTACAAAGGGAAATTTGTAGAAATTTCATTATTTCCGTTTCACCAAAAGTTCATTTTCTTTGTTGCTTACAAGTACAAATTTGTTAAAATTCATATTTTTTTGTATGTTTGTGTTTCACCAAATCAAGAAAATTTACAAATATGTTCAATTACTGAAAATTTACAATAGAAAGATCGTGTGTCGATTTAATAACAATTTGTAATTTTCAAAAGGAATTGCTTTTCAAACCTAAAAATATCTTTACGTCGAAGGCATAGTAGCACCGATAGTGATATAAGTGAAGATTTTGTGCTAAATAGACGAAGAAAAATTTGTCGACCGCGAATTAAATACGAAATTTCAGATTCTTTTGTTTTCGACGAAAAGTTTCGGTTAAAACGTGCTAAGGCAGAAGAAATAATAAGACAAATTGGACCTCGGATTGCAAATAAGTCTGAAAAAAAAACTTTTCACTGACACCGATACATCAATTTCTAACAGTTTTACATTGGCTTGGAAATGGGGGACAGTATCACGGGATCGCAGACATGCACGGTATATCTAAATCTACGGTATGCAGAACTGTCCATCGTGTTTGTTTAGCCATTGTTGATGCTTTCTTTGAAAATACTGCACGTTAAAAAAAAAAAATTGTTGCCACTCGCTAACTTAACTGGTATTCCCAGTCAATCGAAAGTCGCCGAAGTCATAATGGTCCTTAAGCCCGGAAAACCGTCGAATGAAAAAACGTTTTATAGACCGATTTCGCTTCTTCCAATTATATCCAAAGTGTTCGAGAGAATATTGATTAGGCGAATACAGCAGGTAATAGAAGAAGGGCATCTCATTCCAGATCATCAATTCGGATTCAGAAGTAAGCATTCTACAGTTGAACAAGTACATCGAATAACACATGTAATCGAAAAATCTCTTGAAGAAAAAAAGATTTGTTCAAGCGTATTCCTTGACGTTTCTCAAGCATTTGACGAGGTCTGGTACGAAGGCTTAATGTTTAAATTCCGACAAGTTCTGCCAGATCACCTATATAATATTTTGAAGAAGTACCTTACGAATAGACTATTCCGCGTCAAATCTGGAAACGAATATTCAGATTTTAAGGAAATAATGGCTGGGGTGCCGCAAGGAAGCGTTCTTGGTCCAGTTTTATATCTATTATACACTCGTGATATACCGCAAGTAGAAGGCACTGAGCTAGCTACATTTACCGACGACACTGCTATCTTGGCAGTAGGTAAAACGGTCGAAGATGCTACAGAAAAACTGCAAGAAGTTTTTGATAGAGTAAATAAATGGACAAAGATTTGGCGAATCGCACTCAACGAGACCAAATCTGTTCATATAAATTTTACTTATAAGAAAATAAATAATGTGTTGATCTTTTCAAACTCGGTTTAAATTCCGTTTGCAAACGAGGTTAAGTATCTTGAATTGACACTTGATGCAATGCTGAAATGGAAAGCATGTAAAGAATAAACCTAAAAAACTAGATAATAAATATAGAGAAATGTATTGAAAATTCCAAGCTTGATAAAAAGAACGAACTGATTTTATGTAAGCAAGTGCTAAAGCCTGTATGGACCTATGGTATACACCTCTGGTGTTGTACCAAAATAAGTAATATTAAAATTTTACAAAACTTTTGTTAATGCGCCATGGTATATCAGAAACAGCGATATCCACAGAAATCTTGGCATTAAAACAATCGAAGACGAAATCAAAAGCTACGCGAGAAAGCATAACAGTCGACTAGAAAGTCACGTTAATATTACACTCCTCCAAGTTTTGAATGAAAGAAATTTATTACGCCGTCTACAAAGAAGCAAATCTTTAGACTTAGCGCGATGAGTAACCGCGTCTAAACTGCGGAGCTAGCAGGAACTCTAATAGGAAGATACCTGTAAAACGTTATTAAAAAACTACTTGATAAGTCGAATACTTAGTTGTAGTAAAAATAAAAAAACAAGTCTGTTTTGAAGGGAGGTTTTTTAGTGGGTAAGAATCCCACACTACTATGAGCACGCGCTGTCGATCCTCATAGTCTTGTTGAAGATTTTCACCTACCCTCGGAAAAAAAAATGTGTTATGGTATTAGAAAATTTGCGAATAAAACATTTTTCTTATTGCGAATTAAACCGGCGATAAAACTTTTGTTCTGTTTATTCATTTTGTTCTTTGATGTTATCAGTTAGAGGACTTACTTTTTTTTTTCTGTTTGTTTATTTATCCACTTATACACTATTACATATTATATTATTTAAATAAACCCCAAAACTACAGCAATAATTATAACTTAAAATATCTGACCTGAAGGGTTCTCAATACTTACAATATGATTTTTATATACTTGGAATATTTTCATTATTTTTTATTTTATTTTATTTATTTTTTAATGCTATTTTTATATTTTGTTTTAAGGAGAAATGTGGAAAAACCTTATACAAATGTTTATTATTTTTATTCAACTAAATTAGAGGGATAAACAAATAAAACTAACTTATTCTAGGTTAAACCTAACTTAACCTAACTTAACCTACGACAGAACTGGGCCCTGATATGCGATCTCCAGCCCGTCTATACAAAGGATCAGCGAATGACAAATGTCATTCCCCTTTTAACCGGCGAACCAAAAATCACATACCAGGGCCCAGTCCTACTTAACCTAAACATTAGCTTCAACCCAGTCGAGCCACCAGTATTTCTCCCGATTAAACCGGTCGGTGTTGATTATATCCCTTTTAGGTATGCTTACGCAGTATCTTAGGACGGCATTTCGATCACCCGAGTCAATAGGCCTATTGAGAATACGTTTATCTGTTGCCCTTCTAGCAACGTGATAGATAATTGGTACGTTCGTTGAGTCCGATAAATAACCGTGTGCATCCAGATGCAAGAATGCCTCAGGTGGTATATATCCACTCTCCATAATATTTCAGAAATACCCAGGGTTAGGGTAAAATAGACCTGACACAAGCTCATTCTCTGTAACGTTTGCTGACCGTGCAAAATGATTCCTCACAAGATCCAGAATGAAATTGTCGATTCTGGATACACCGGAAGCATCGAGTAGCCTCTTATTTCTATTTTTTTTTTTTTATAATTTTGCGCGCACTCAAAGGGTTATGAATACCTTTAACATGTTTTACACACAGTGCGGGCGTTGGAAAGGATGGATAGAGAGAGAGAGAAAGATTTTTGGTGTAGTGGTCCTTGAAGCTCAGTTGTTTATGCTTCAGCTATTCTCCGGGGGTGGCGTCCAGATAACTGGGGAGATTTTTGTTACTATTGTCATTGCTTCTGATTCACAATACCTTTTCCCGATAACCGATGGCAAGGGCAAATCATCATCAACAGAGCGAAACATTTTTCCAGACACATGACCAAGCTACTGCCAGTGTTATGCCTTCGCAGTAGTGTTCGCAGAAGCTGACTGACTTTATATATTTCATGAGAAATAAATAAATGCTTGCTGACATCAGGATTTGAACCATGAACCATTAGCGTGGCAATTGACGACGTTACCACTACACAATTGCCATCCGCATACATGCATCGAATACATTTTCTCTCAAATAATCGGAGCTTTTCCATATACGATGGACTTATGTTCCACCATACTGGACTCGCATAAGTCAGGATTGGACGAACGAAAGCTTGGTAACATATGACCTTCACATCGGATCTCAGATAATTGGAGTAAAAAAGGCGTTTGAGGGACATAAATGCTGCCCTTGCCTTTTTTAACTGTGTATTTATATGTTCATTATAGTATAAAAATTTGTCCAAATGGACACCTAGATATTTCACACCAAATCTGTATTATCGCGTCTTACTGGGGTGCGGAACAGTATAGTTTCACATTTCGCGTGGTTGATCTTAAGCTTCCATTCGGAGCAAAATGTTTGGAGCTTATTATTTTTATATTTGAGCCACTTGCATACAGAATAACGTCGTCAGCAAACGCTAGTTAGAGGACTTACAAAATTATAAAAAACAATTGTTGTTTACAACTCTTATTACAATTTCCCTTCATTTCTTTTTTTCTCTTTTTAACAAATTTGTTGGAATTAAGTTTGTAGTTTGTGAAAGAGAAAATCAGTAAACAAATTTGTAAATGTAATCAACAAATACAAATTTGTAATTATAATTGTAATTTGGTGAAATAGGCCACAGGTATGCCTCTTTCCGGATATGGCAGTTATGCCACTTCTGAAGGGTGGCAATGGTGCAGTCGGTATTGTATTTGCTCGTTAACCGATGCGTGCAGATTAAATCCCCAGCGGGGAACAGCAATCACCACCCACCCAGAGTATAAAAGAAAAACGAATTACATCGAAGTTTTTTCAACCACTGCACCAAAGAAAGGTTTCTGCCTGGTAGTACAATGGACCAGAGGGTCTGAGTGCTCTGGGATTTGGGTTTCCTTAAAAAAAAAAAAAATGCCCCTTCTGGAAGGTCTTCGCGATCTCCGTAATATCCACTACATCCCTACCATCAGCAATATGGGGCTCCTCCTCCTTCGCACTATAATATCAATGCCTGTCCTCCCCATGTACGTCCACTCCATTACCAAGCCCATTCATCTCCTTCAGGACAACAAGTTCACGGTCCATATGATGGTCACCACGTAGGTTATGCTCCTTCTTAATTGGGGGTTATTCCATCATTGCAACAAAATTTCACGCCAATAATAGCGACAGGTGCCCCATTCACCTGTGCTTCAAAACCAGTCGATGGTGTAAAACGCGAAATGGATGGTGATTCTGATAAGAAGGACTCTGAACGAACTGCATCCAGTTTCCATCGCTTGTGAATTTTAATTAGCACACAGTTTAAACAGTGTACGTACCCTGCAACTTATAATTTTTCATTATGATACAAATGTGCTAAATTGTAAAACAATAACATATTTGTACATTTTAGATAATTAAAATGAATCTACTCGTATTATATTTTGCTCAAAGTAAATTCAAATCTCTGGTCACGGTTCAAAATCAAATAGTTACCCAAACCAGTGCAAGATACGAATATAATAAATGTCTTCATCATGAATTCATAGTAGAACTGCGTTTTGAAGGGTCAATATTGTGATAAATTCGTTAACTAATCACATTAACTGTTATGTTAAAACTTTTACCCAAATAAATTGATACGACAGCAATAGCTTTACATCTTTAAATATGCATGCGAACTGTAAGCCATAAGGCTATGATATAACGTCAAACTTATCTCCGCATAAAATTTGTGCTTTAATATGAGATTTCATCTCTGACTTGTATATGCCTTAGATTCAACTTTCCGATACCTATATTTCTGTTTTTTTTTCACTTTTTTCTTTTAATATTCCCGGCGACAACAACTCTCACTTTAAAATTTTATCAGTTACATAATGACGATCTATCTGTGACGGTTTTAAAGCGCACAAAATAAAAGAAAAAGGGAGAGAAAGGGAAACTGATCCGAAGAACAATAATTAACCCAAAGAAGAAGAGTGATATACATACATATATGATAGCTTACGGTACGGGAGGCTTAAATTTTGTTGACAGGTTGAAAGTAAAAAAAAAAATAAGAAATTTAAATAAAAACAAAATTACCTTACAATACTTCGTCTATTATTCCGCTCTTTGCGCACAAGAATCTTATTGTTCTCGTCGTCGGTTTGATCTTTTTTACCTATTGTCGTTGCATCTTTATCGTTGTTGGCCAAAGCAAATCCATCGGATGCGACTGTCTTCAACGTAGTCGTAGTAGTCGTCATATTATTGCTTTCACCGAACTCATTAATAATTGAACGAATATCACTGTTTGACGAATTTTTCATCTTGCTGCGTCGATACGACGTCAAGCTTGTCATTTTGCTGAGCAATCCTTTTTTAACATTTATCGTCGAGAAATAGCTAAACATGAATAAAAATAATTGTTTTGGTTTTCTTATTTTAAATTGCTCAACTTGTGCTTGTGGATAGTTTGCAACGCCTGAACTGATGCTGCTAGATTTTGGGATTTTGGGAGATACAGTAGTGGTGGTGATGTTGCAGTTGTATAGTGAGTGATATATATACTTTTATTTATATAACAAAACTAACTCAGCACTTTCAAGATGCACTCGTGAAGTTGAAAATATGAAACAAAGACAGTAACATAACCCACCTTCATTTTCAGTTACAACAGACAAAGAAAACTGTATCTCAGTAGATTTATTTAATTTTTATTTTGGGTTCTTCACACGATTTTTTTAGTATTTATTGCTCAAGAAATTTTTGAGGAGAAAAAAAAACTTTTTGAAATGGTGAGCCACCCACTGAGGCACATTGTATCCTTAACCTTAAAGGAAATTTGTATTAAATTCTACTGAGTAGTAACATTCTGGCCACACTTGTTTGCCGATGAAATCTAAACGGACGACTGCGGCGGTGAAATTGTGAAAATCGGTCGATAGCTTGCTTTTGAGTAACACTTCATTATCCACTGCACTGCACTTCACTTATCACTTGCAGTTGCGCTGCGCGAAGCGCACTATTTTTCCAAAGGAGAATAACAAGTTGAATGAGTATCTATGTGAAAATGGAGCGAAATCTCTTGCCTCACGGAATTTACCGGTGTGTAGTTTTGATTTTACAGTTTGTCTTCGATTTTTTTTTATAATTGTTTGAATTTAAATGAAAACCCAGTGACCATAGAGAATGGGTTTGGATAAAAGAAGAAGAAAAACAAAAAAACACTCAAAACCGAAATCAGTGTGATAATCAATTGGTCATGGAGCACAACAATACACCCACTACACTGAAGTTGATTATATGTATCTCACGGATGCATTTGCGATTATGTATTACAATGACAGTGTTATACAGATGGTCTGATGCAGCCCTATATTTTTGGGTTTGTGCTAGTAATGCAGTTTACGAATAGCACTGACCATCGAACCGAACACTTCAGGGAGCCGATGACGAATAGATACAACTCTTTCTCCAGTTAGCGGAAAGCGGGTCTCTTCTTCGGCTTCGAACTCGTTCGCTTAGTTTTTCCTCATTTGACTTTCTGGTTTCTTGTGCGGACAGAGTCTGCACAGACTGCAGCGCATTGTAAGTCAGTGGGTAAAAGCTAGATAAGTCTGGTAGCAGGCTACAAGATAGATAGTATATGTATATATTTAGCAGAGGATTTTTCCGATTCCTAGTTTACATTTCGATTATTGTGTATGGATTGGATAGAACCAAGAGGATTGTGAACATCTATTATTTTTTTTGCCCCTGGAGTGCATGTTTTCGTGGCATGAAATCCATGTTGCAAGCGAAATTCTTCTGTTGTAGTTCGCGATTTCATTTCATATTGCAGTATGCACATGAAGTTGTGTATTTGTGTGCGTTCATTAGTAACTATTTGAAAGAAGAAGAGTCGGATTCTTGCGACAGATTTGCAGGATAGAAATGAATTGGTATGCCAATTAAATGTTAATATAAACCTACTGGGGATAGTTGAGTAATACGTTCCATGTTGAGAGTGGCAATTATCCTATCTCAACATACATACATACGATTACATATATGATATATAGGCCAAGCATGAGGAATGCAAATTGCCTTAGCCATCTTATTTTACTCGCATGTCTATGGTGAACATATGGATTATGTTTTTCCTCTCCTACGAGATGTGCGTTTGGCACCGCTATGAAGAAATAATAGGTTGAAATGGAGGTTTTTGAGAATATCTCATTAAACGTTGATTTGGTGCAACATTAGGTTGTTACTACACGCACCGGTACACTTAGGGAAACAAGACAATTTTTCGAAATTGGTGTAGGTGTTCTCTTCGGTGTGAGTTTCTTGTTTTGCACTTGGGCTGTCATGAAGAGTGAACGCACTGCAGCTTTCACTACAATGCAATATTACATTGCATTTGTCCATTTGTTTTCGTGTGCTGTGTTAGATAGTCACAGCTGCTCTTAAATATAAGATATTTTGCAACAGATTGTAGTAAAATCATAGGAAAATGTCGTTTTTTATTTAGAGAACTACAAGGCGGTGCAAAAGTTATGACCATGTATGGATTGCCTATAATTCTTGCAAATGGCGCCTCTTGTCATCGTGATATTGACAGTTCTGTATTTAATAGATACGAAACATGACCATGAACAGAGGAACACTATAATTGTCAAGAAGGTGGAAGAATTGTGTCGATTTTATTGGGAAACAATTCATCACTGTTTTTTTTTTGTCGTAATAGGAGACGATCGACTGGAGCACTCGGTTTTCACTCAGCTGAGGCCTACC
Source organism: Brachypalpus laphriformis (assembly GCA_945910035.1). Lineage (NCBI taxonomy): Eukaryota > Metazoa > Arthropoda > Insecta > Diptera > Syrphidae > Brachypalpus > Brachypalpus laphriformis. Next base: position 107,739,140 of record OX246753.1, on the reverse strand, counting down.
AACTCCTACTCTCAACCTCCACGCGGTGACAGCCGGGTGCCTAGTACCTTAATCCAAGAAATGGGTAACCAACCCCGTTTGGCGGATTCTTGGTGGCAGCAGATGAGAGAGGGGGGGAAGAGTGCTTTTCTCACTAGAACACTTCTTCCTGTTCCAGGCGGCAGCGGACGAATTCCCTAGACGGAGTCAACGGTGGCGTCTATAGTTCCAGTTAGGTTGAACTTAGTGAATACCTTGCGCGAGCTGCTTCGACGTATTCGGATCACAGGTCGGTAAGGAATTTCCAATGTTGGTCAGGACATTGAATAGAGATGGTGGCGGAGGAGCCCTTAATGGGCCAACGGCAGCGCTCATACTTCCGTAGTGGACTACTGGCACCGGTGTACCCGGCCCCTCGTCCTAGGGGAATAATTAAGGAACTGGCCCTCCAGGTTGGGGGTTGTGCCGTCGGGGTAACTTCCCTACCACGTAAAAAACGCATGGTTGCGAAACAACCAAAAGCCTCGGATAAGGATGACCCAACTAATGACGACCCCAGCAAACGAAATAAGGACAACGACCTTCGGATCTGTACGTGGAACGTTCTGTCCCTTTACAGACCACGTGCAGCCGAACAACTAGCAGAGGCCCTAGACTGCTATAAAGCAGATATTACCGCCATCCAGGAAGTGCGATGGGATGGGCCAGGCAAAAAGAAGATGAAAAACTGTGACATCTACTACGGTGATTGCTACAGAGGCAACAGGCAACGCTTATTCGGATGCGGATTTGTCATACGCGGCAGACTTAGGCAAGAAGTCTTAAGCTTCCGACACGTGAGCGAGCGTATTATGACTATCCGGATCAAGGCTAAATTCGCTAACATAAGCCTAATATGTGTTCATGCCCCCACAGAAGAAAAGGACCCTGCCTCCAAAGAGTGTTTCTACGAGCTCCTCGACAAAACATACGAGCAATGTCCTAAATACGACGTTAAGATCGTATTGGGCGATTTTAACGCCAAAATAGGAAAGGAGGACGTCTTCGGTAGAGCAGTCGGTAAGCATAGCCTACACGACACCACGTCTGATAACGGACTAAGGCTAATTGATTTCGCTGTGGAGCGAAATGTCACCATAGCAAGCACATGGTTTCCTCATCTCGACATTCATAAGCAGACATGGCGGTCCAATGATCATGTCACGATCAACCAAATTGATCATATTGCGATCGACGCAAGGCATGCCTCCAGTATTCTGGATGTCCGGACCTTCCGAGCGGCCAACATAGACTCGGATCATTACCTTGTTGTAGCCAAGGTACGAATGCGGATATCCCAATCTGAGCAACAAAGAAGAATCACTGTGAGAAAATTTAACGTCGAAAAGCTACAATCGCAAGAGACCGCCAGACTCTTCGCTGAACGCGTATCCCGAAATCTCTCAATCACCCCTTTGCCGCCAGCATCAAGTACCGAAGACCAGTGGCAACGCTGCCAACATGCCATCAGAAACGCCGCGACTGATGTGCTGGGTTTCGCTCGACCACCACCGCGAAACCCCTGGTTTGACGAAGAATGCCGGCGAGTGCATGCAGCAAAACAAGAGGCATACAAAGCGGCGCTGCAAAGGAAGACGAGAGCTGCTCGTGAGCTCTATGAGCAAAAGAGACGGGAAGAACATCGGCTTCTCCAAAAGAAGAAGAAAGAGCATGAGAAGCGCGCGTTTGAGAATATCGAGAGTCTATACTCCAGGAACAATGTACGGAAGTTTTACCAAAAGGTAAAAAGAACGTGTCAGAGAAGTAATACCCGTACAGAAACCTGTAGAGATGAGAATGGAAACCTCGTAGTAGAATCACAGTCGGTGCTGAGAATATGGAAAAACTACTTCTGCAGACTGTATAACGGCGACGAAGACCAACATCCCGCTGTCAGGCAGAATGAACCATTCAACATGGACGATGATAGTCAAAATTTCCGTCCACCTGACCAAAACGAAGTGAGGATAGCAATATCCAAGCTAAAATCGAACAAGGCTGCTGGACCTGACGGTTTACCGGCCGAACTTTTCAAGGCAGCTGGGGATGAATTGGTAGAGTGCATACACCAACTCATTTCTAATATTTGGTCAGAGGAGTGTATGCCTGATGAATGGAATCTCAGCATCGTTTGCCCGATCCACAAGAAAGGAGACCCCCTCAACTGCGCCAATTATAGAGGCATCAGTCTCCTCAACATCGCGTACAAGATCTTTTCTGCGATATTGTGTGAACGCCTGAAACCTTTTATCAACAGCCTGATTGGACCCTATCAGTGCGGTTTCAGGCCAGGAAAGTCCACCATCGATCAAATCTTCACACTTCGGCAGATCCTGGAGAAAACCCAAGAATTCCAAATCGATACTCACCACCTCTTTATCGATTTCAAGGCCGCCTATGACAGCATCTATAGAGAAGAGCTTTATAGAGCCATGTCTAGTTTTGACATCCCTGCCAAACTTGTCCGCCTGTGCAGGCTGACGATGGAGAACGCTCGCTGCTCCATCAAGGTCGGTAATGACCTCACCGAGACCTTTGATGTCAAAAAAGGCTTTAGACAAGGTGACGCGCTGTCATGTGACTTCTTCAATATTGTACTTGAACGGATTGTGCGGAACTCACAAGCCAACACCGGAGGCACAATCTATTACAAGTCTGTACAACTGCTTGCATACGCCGACGATATAGACATTATCGGAAGATCTCAGCGGGCTGTCACCGGTGCGTTTGCAAGCATTGAGGCGGAAGCGGCCAAAATGGGTTTGGCGATAAACGAGGGCAAAACCAAGTATATGCTGTCAACTAGAAGGGATAACCAACATCGACGAATTGGACAAAACGTCACCGTGGGCAGCTATAACTTCGAGGTAGTAAGGGACTTTGTCTACCTTGGCTCTGCTATAAATTCAGCAAACAAAATCAGCGCAGAAATCAATCGAAGAATAACTCTTGCCAATCGCTGTTTTTTTGGGCTTATAAGGCAATTCAACAGTAAAGCCCTCTCTCGAGCAACTAAGGAGACTCTATATAAGACCTTGATCATCCCAGTCCTGCTTTACGGCGCTGAAACATGGACTTTATTAAAAGAGGATGAAGATATCCTTGGTCGCTTCGAGAGAAAAATTCTTCGTAAGATTTTCGGTCCCGTTTGCGTTGACGGGTTTTGGAGGAGAAGATTCAATCACGAACTATACGAGCTGTACAGCGACATCGACCTAGTCAAAAAACTGCGTATTGGACGTCTGAGATGGCTAGGACATGTAGAGCGAATGGACACCAACGCTCCGGCCCGCAGAGTCTTCGAATCTAACGCCGAGGGACGACGCAGTAGAGGGAATTATCGCCGTAGGTGGCGCGCACAAGTTCAAGGGGACCTCGACCAACTTGGAGTGCGCAACTGGAGGCAATTAGCTAAAGACCGAGCTAAATGGAGAGGCTGTTGGTTGAGGCCCAGGTTGACCCCGAACTGTAGCGCCACCTAAGTAAGTAAGTAGACTGGAGCACTCAGATAAAACTGGTGCATTGTTCTACCAGAGAGTAGTACGCCAATAAGTTGTCTGCAGTCGTTTCTGCTGAGAGACATAGAATTCAGCCTTGTGACCGAGTTCAGAGTGTTTTTACATTCACGAACTATTTTTGAAGAGGTTATTGGGGTTAAGCAAGGCCTCAAGCGCAGAATGATTGTCACTATAAACACAAATACGTTGACCCTCCCACCTGTTCTTAACAGCATAATTCGTGGTCATTAGGATTGCATAAGATTCCGCTTGGAAAACAGACGCATATTTGCCTAACGAGAAAATAAGTCCAATGTTGTCGACTTCCACGAAGACACCAGCGCTAGACTCTTGACTGGTCTTGGAACCGTCCGTGAAAATACGACTACATTCCATTTCCAGCTCAGACTCTGGCCGAAGCCAGTCCTGAACAGAAGAAAAGTTGACTCTGATTTTGCGCATCAGCTGAAGTTCTGGTGTATGTCGCCATGTTCATCAAAATTTCAATGTGGAGTATATCAAAAACTGGACCTGACGGCTTGCCGGCCGAACTTTTCAAGGCAGCTGTGGATGAATTGGTAGAGTGCATACACCAACTCATCTCTAAGATTTGGTCAGACGAGTGTATGCCTGATGAATGGAAGCTCAGCATCGTTTGCCCGATCCACAAGAAAGGACACCCCCTCAACTGCGCCAATTATAGAGGCATCAGTCTCCTCAACATCGCATACAAGATCTTTTCTGCGATATTGTGTGAACGCATGAAACCTTTTATGAACAGCCTGATTGGACCCTATCAGTGCGGTTTCAAATCTTCACACTTCGGCAGATCCTGGAGAAAACCCAAGAATTCCAAATTGATACTCACCACCTCTTTATCGATTTTAAGGCCGCCTATGATAGCATCTATAGAGAAGAGCTTTATAGAGCCATGTCTAGTTTTGACATCCCTGCCAAACTTGTCCGTCTGTGCAGGATGACGATGGAGAACGCTCGCTGCTCCATCAAGGTCGGTAATGACCTCACCGAGACCTTTGATGTCAAAAAAGGTTTTAGACAAGGTGACGCGCTGTCATGTGACTTCTTTAACATTGTACTTGAACGGATTGTGCGGAGCTCACAAGCCAACACCGGAGGCACAATCTATCACAAGTCTGTACAGCTGCTTGCATACGCCGACGATATAGACATTATCGGAAGAACTCAGCGGCTGTCACCGATGCGTTTGCAAGCATTGAGGCGGAATCGGCCAAAATGGGTTTAGCGATAAACGAGGGCAAAACCAAATAAGTGCTGTCAACAAGAAGAGAAGGCCAACACCGACAAATTGGACAAAACGTCACAGTGGGCAGCTATAACTTCAAGGTAGTAAGGGACTTTGTCTACCTTGGCTCTGCTATAAACTCTGAGAACAACATCAACGCAGAAATCAAGCGAAGAATAACTCTTGCCAATCGCTATTTTTTGGGCTTATAAGGCAATTCAACAGTAAAGCCCTATCTCGAACTACTAAGGAGACTCTGTATAAGACCCTGATCATCCCAGTCCTGCTTTACGGCGCTGAAACATGGACTTTATTGAAAGAGGATGAAGATATCCTTGGTCGCTTCAAGAGAAAAATTCTTCATAAGATTTTCGGACCCGTTTGCGTTGACGGATTTTGGAGGAGAAGATTCAATCACGAACTATACGAGCTGTACAGCGACATCGACCTAGTCAAAAAACTGCGTATTGGACGTCTGAGATGGCTAGGACATATAGAGCGAATGGACACCAACGCTCCGGCGCGCAGAGTCTTCGAATCTAATCCTGAGGGACGACGCAGTAGAGGGAATTATCGCCGTAGGTGACGCGCACAAGTTCAAGGGGACCTCGACCAACTTGGAGTGCGCAACTGGAGGCAATTAGCTAAAGACCGACCTAAATGGAGAGGCTTGTTGTTTGAGGCCCAGGTTCACCCCGAACTGTAGCGCCACCTAAGTAAGTAAGTAAGTAAGTATACCAAAAACCGCCCCGCCTAAGACGATGGATGACTTTGATAGTGCAACCCATGATATAAGCATCAAGAGCAGGTAAATTTAACATAGCATCTAGAGCAGAATCAGGCGTAGTTGGAAAATTTCCCGTGCAGCCGAGATAAGCTTTGGAGCTTGGCGTAAAAGGCAGCAACATATTTACGGGAACGCCCCTTCCACGAAACAACCAACGCATATGTGAAGAATAGTCTTATCATAGCCGTATAGATCCATTGACCTTATTTTTTGATAAGTCCCATGTCTTGTAAGAAGCACTCTTACAAGTACACTGCCAGAAAACTGAGCGCGATTTGGATGCTTTCGACTCGACATGCATAGACCAAAGATGTTTCTTATCCAGAATCACTCCTAGATATTTGTCCTTATTACATTTACTTCCTTCTCGTAAAGAGAACAACCTCAGTTTTAAGAGAATTTAACAAAAGCCCACATCTAGTGCACCATTCATCGATTATGCCGCCTGTGCGTTAGCACAGACAGTCGCTAGGCACGGCCTGACAGAAAGTACGGCAACATTATCCGCCTATACCTGAGCGTAGACGTAATAGACGTAATTTAGAGTGTTCAACATAGAGTGTTTAGCATAGATAGCCTTGCGGTCAGCCTCTGTTTACCCCTGGCATAACAATCCTTTACTACGATCTACAACACTAATGTTTTGTCTAGCCCGTTTTATTTGGCAACGTCATACATGCAGTCAAACGCGCATTGTCAAAAGCACTCTCAATGTCGGTGAAGATGCCCATCGCGTATTCATTCCTGTCAAGCGCGCAGTCAATTCTGGCCACTAGATTTTGAAGAGCAGTCTCGCAGCGGATGCAGCCTCAAAGCAACATTGCGCATGTTAAATTTAACGAGTCTTTCCATACTTTCCAGTCAGAAGGAGGTAAGACTTATAGATCTGAAACTCTTAGCGAGCGAGTAATCCTCCTAACTAGTTTTTGATATGAAAGCCATTCTGACTTTCTGTCAAGGGGTAGGAATATATACTAGTGCCAAGCCAGCAATGAAAATTCTTTTCAGAGTAGGCAGCAACTGGTCTATGCCCTGTTGCAGCATAGCTGGATATATTCCATCGGTGCCAGGGGACTTCAAACTATCAAAAGATGCCACAACATATTTGATGCGCAGAAGTTTTCTTTTACTTAGAACAAGCTCAGCCTGGGTTAGTGGGCAAAGCTCTGGCCAAGTGGTTATCTGATTGCCTAAAAAGTAAGTCATCAGCAGTAGAATAAAAGTTTCCGCCTTCGTCTCAGTAAGTCGTTTTAGTTTAGACGGCTTGCCGAGTAATTCGAGTATTTCGATCTTTTTACAAAAAACCTCTATAAGAAGCACCTTTCGATAACCGAATTAACTTCTTATAGTCTTTTTGCTTCAATCTAAAGAGATCTCAGTCCACCTTTAAGTTTATCTATAGTGACATATTTAAAAGTTGTTTGCTTTGTTTTTTGAATCTCTGCAATTCTGGGCACCACCAGGGAACCGGCCGGCCGGCGTTATGCAGGGTCTTTTTGTCACTGAGTACGTCAGTTCAAAACACCTGGTATGGGTGGTGATCCTATCATTACTGATAGGAGACATCATAAGTGAGGATCCTACATCCCTGCAACGAGCACTTGATGTGTGGGTGGACGCTCTGGAGGGAAATGGGTAACGCATTAGTTCAAAAACGACAGCGTACCTGTGCTGCCCGTTCTCTGATCCGCTCAGGCCTATTCCAGACATATATTTGAATGGAACAGTGCTTACCAAGTGCGAAAAGTTCAAATATCTGGGATCTATGATCAATAGCAAAGCAACTTGTGATGACGACATCAATCATCGCGTAAGTGTAGGGTGGATGAAGTGGCGAGAAAATTCCACTATCTTCTGTGACAGAAAAATGCCACCTAAGTTGAAAGGAAGGCTCTACACCGCAGTTGTGCGTCCAGCGCTCACATACGGTTCACAATGTTGGACGATGTACAAAACGTATGAGAGTAAATTAACGGCAGCTGAGATGAAGATGCTTCGCATGACAGCAGGAGTGACAAAGCTTGATCGAATAAGAAGTTCGAAGATCCTTGGAAGCTTTCACATCAAGGAAACCATCGTACAAAAAATAGAGCGCGACCGGCTCAGCTGGTATTTCCACGTTCAAAGAAGAGATCATTTGAACCCTGTTAAAAAGGCAATATCAATGCACGTTCCAAAGACATCGCGATGTAGGAAAGGTAGGCCTATAAACGCCTGGATTAGAAAGATGCGACGACATCGGCATTTCATTGGCCTCAGTAACCGAGTGATCCAAAATCGGCAAGCCTGCCGATATTTTCTGAAGTCAAATAGGCGAACCCCACAGGCGGATCAGTAGAAATGCGGTGAAGTGGGAGGTTTATGATCCCTTATTTTCGGATCATAACCTCGCTGATTAAAGGAAGAAGAAGAATGATAAAGAACCAGTTCGGCACCGACTGGTTGCGCAATTCGACGCCTAGACGTATGTCTCGAACATACTGGCTAAACACGAGATAGAGCAAGGGCTGGCAAACTAAGAACAGGTCTTTCGGCTGAGAAAACTAATGTTGTGCATGAGGATGGGGAAGAGTGTTCATAAACATCAACGAGACGGGCCACGCCATTGGGCATTAACAGGCGGTCTCTGTACCGTATATTGGTCAAATACTTGAAGATGTTTCCATATAAAATGCAGAATGTGCGTTAAATGCTGCATGTAGACCAGCAAACCTATCTGGAAACAACCAGCGCATCATATACCTCAACCATGAAAAAGACGATATTCCTTCGAAATTAATCATGAGTGACGAAGCCCATTTCCATCTCTCCAACCACTGAAAGATACTGTAATGGTGCGGCGCCTGCGTTGAAACTGTCATTGGCTAAAGTGCACATGTGCTTTCGACAAGACGGTGCTACTGTACACACAAATGATTTAGTGAACGACACTTTTCCAAGCCGCTTTATCCCTAAAGCCCTATTTTGCCTCCGATTCTCTTTCTCATTTTTATAAATGACCTCTTGTCTACAACTTCTAATACAATCTATTCCGTCGCTGATGATAGCACACTCAGTTTTTCATATTCGTTCTCTAACTCACGTCCTTGCATTCCAACCGTAAACACAGTTAAACACATAAAATTCCTACCTGGAGAGCATAATCGAATGGATTTCAACCAATAGCATGGAATTTAATGCATCCATCACTAAATAGTGCCTTCTGTCTCTCAAGCAAGAAACCAAGAAACCAAGACCCCCAGTCATTATCCATGAATGACACTTGCGTCGCTGAAACCAAAAGACTTGGCATTCTCGGTACGTGTATCAATAATCATCTTCGAAAAAATGATCACATATTCGAGTTCGCCAAAAAATGCTGCATAGTGCAAAGGATTCCTTAAGCAATGCAAACAATTTTTTTCCCCGTCTCATCTAGCCTCAATCTATAAGGGATTAATCTGCCCAAAGATGGACTATAACGCCCATGTCTGGTCTGGTGCACCCAAGACCGTTCTGCATATTTTAGATAGCGTACAAAATCGGGCGTTAAAACTTATTGGTGATAGGGACATTGTGAAATCCATAACCTCACTTGAACATCGTAGAAATGTATTATGTCTTTCCCTGTCTTATCGCTTTTTATAGAAAAATTATTATACGTGTCATGATTCGAATGCACATCAGTTCACCCTCAAGCACGATTTCGGACATACTGTCAAATACAAGCCGAACTACATGTATGCAGAATGATCTAAGGTTCTGTATTTTCTCGTCATTACAACTTCTTCTTCTTCTTTTTTTTTCTTGCAGTTTTTCCCATTCATTCAGGGTCTGCCCTTCTGGTCCTGAGCTTCCAGATTACTTGATCTTGCGTTGTCGACCTGATGTCTTTTAAGATCTTTTTGAATTGTTTTATACCATACTGTCTTCGATTTTCGGGGTCCTTGCGTGGGGTTTCTATCTGCAGTGCCTTTCGAACCATATACGAGTACTCTTCCGGTCAATGCAGAATGTAACCATACCAGCGTAGTCTGCATTCCGTTATTTTTTTGCCTATGGGTACTATTTCGTTTCGTATGTAGTCTTTGATGTTTACTCCACTTGCCCACCTTAGCATCGTCATTTCGGTCGTGTGTATCTTTTGGTGTTATTTCTTTTTCTCTGACCAACATTTAGAACCGTATAAAAGGGCTGGACTGATCATCGTCAGACCATCGATGCTTCCGTTGTTTGATATGATCGACCCCAGGTACTTGAATGCATTTGATTTCGATAGTGGTTTACCCCACAAGTAGGGTGTGTTTTGTGGTCCGATTACTTGCATTCCAAAGAGGAGGGGCATGTATTCGATTTTGGTTCGACTTATCCGTAGGCTATTTACCTCTAGGGCTTGTCTCCATTTGCCCAGTTTTGTCTTTGCTTTATTTAGGCTTTCAGACACAATGACAATGTCATCTGCATACAGAATCGTGTTTGCCAGTGGGAAAGTTGAAGATAAGTGGACTGATTGCCGATTCCTGGCAGTCCATTTCCATTCCTTTTTTTCAGGTGCACAACATTAACCTGACTGAATTAGTTTCCAAAACACTGCAAGCATTAGTGGAATGTAATGAAATGGATGCCATTACCACCGACTCAGCAAGGCGTTTGATAAAATCTGTCACTTAACAGTTTACCTTAAACTTAATGTCCTCGATTTTCCACCCTCTTTCATTTCATGGCTGAGATCGTACCTAGAGAAACGCCAGTACAGGGTTCCCTTTAGATTTTCAGTCTCTGAACCCATTAACGCCACTTCAGGGGTTCCTCAAGGCAGTCATCTTGGTCCACTGATCTTTTTCTTAACTATAAACGATGATGGTCACATTATAAAAGACTTTGATCTGACTGTTTAAGCGGATCACATAAAAATCATCGAGTTAATATCTACCCCACCGATTCACTTTTACTCCAAAATGACTTAAATTCATTCCACACAAGGTACGACAAAAACTTTTACGAACTTAATGTCGGTAAATGTCAATCCATCACTTTCTCCCATAAACGCCCCCCCCCCACCCCTCAGAATCTATTACTTTCGTATTGAGCCCGTTCCTTCAGTCTCCTCTATACGCGATTTGGGCATTATTTGTGACAGGGAGCTAAACTTCCGTTCCCACATTAATCAAATAATACACAAAGCGAATTCTTCATAAAATGCTGGTCTAAAAAATCCTCCTTGAATACCCCAGCCAAGTTTGGTTACCTTTTCACGACACCCAATCCTTTAGAATCGAAGCTGTGTGTCTCCCATTGGTCGACAACTACATTTTACCCCCTACGTACTCGTAGATCGCCTAAAATTAATTAACTTAACAAGCCCTTGTGAAACGTTACGAAATCGCTGACATACTCTTCGTGCACCAATTTATTAACTGGTGCGATCGATTCTCCCGGACTACTACCTCTTTTTTTGTTTTAAGTTTTTATTGTATTGTCAAACCAAAAAAAAAAAAGTTTAAAGTATAAGTTTAGCGTTCCCCATTGTTCCGGCTTGTATTAAGCTTTAAATAAATAAAAAATTAAGTACACCAACCTGAACTTCGAATCTCCACAAGCACTACGGATGCACGTCGGAGTGTCCTTGTACATGTCTTGAATCGCCTTTATAAAAACCTCTGGTACTCGTACTTCCCTGGTTCTCAAAGTCTGCCATGGTAGTCGTCGTGGTACTCAAGGTCGATAAATATCATGTGGAGACCTTTTTTATAGCATATACTTTTCGACTAATATTCGAGTTGTTTGTATAGCGTCTGCTTTTGATTTGCCGCATTGGTTTTCAGAAATGGATATCAGTATTCTGATACGTTGGTCTATACTCGTACCCAGATTTTTAAGGGATGAGATGTGACCTTCACACCCCTATAGTTTGAGCATATTCGCACTTGTTTGCTTTTGTTCTTGTAGAATGGAATGAGTGAACTTAGCCGCCATGCATTTGGCATTTCACGACCATCCAGGATTTTATTGAACATTTCCGCTAAGCAGATACGGATATATGCCAGGCTATATAACTCGGCTAGTAGGTTATCAAGGCCGACTGCTTTTTTATTTTTTATTTTACTGACCGCTTTAAGCGATGTTATAGGCTGACGCAATTTCAAAGATTTCCTCTGCCTGTTGGTTTATCGCACTACAGCCATACCCTCCATGCGATTCTTTAAAGGGGTCGTTTCGCCCACATGACCATTTAAGCCGCCGCGCACAATGCGTGACTCTTCCATTGAAAATTTTTGTAGCACGTTTTCCAGGTCTTCCCAAATTTTTAGCTTAGTGGTTTGATCGCAACCTCCTTGTGGGTCATATTCAAATACGTCTGTTCCTCCACAGCATTTTGAAAAAACATGATTCTATCGCTGACTCTTTCAACAGATATCACTCTATCAGCGATGTCTTTACTTATGATTAGCCGACGCCATTTTTCCGCCATTCTCCTACATAAAACAATTTATAACAATGTCCTAGATCTCTAGCTTTGGCACCTTCCATTTAAGCTCTTGTATATAGGCAATCTGCATATTGCATCTTCCCCCCTTTTCCCACTAACCCGTGCCCTGAGAATCAGTATACTTACTTACTTACTTAGATGGCGCTACAGTTCGGGGTGGACCTGGGCCTCAACCAACAAACCTCTCCAGCCAGCACGGTTACGAGCCAGCTGCCTCCAGTTGCGCACGCCAAGTTGGTTGAGGTCCCCCTCCACTTGCTTGCGCCACCTACCGCGAGGTCGTCCTCTACTGCGCCGTCCGTCCGGGGTGGATTCGAAGACTTTCTTAGCGGGAAGGTTGGACTCCATCCGCTCTAAATGACCCAGCCATCTTAGTCGCTGTATGTGAACTCTTCTGGCTAAGTCGATGTCCTTGTACAGGCCGTATAGTTCGGCATTGTACCTTCTCCTCCACTCACCGTCTATGCAGACGGGACCAAAGATCGCTCGAAGAACTTTTCTCTCGAAATAACCAAGGGCATCCTCATCCGGTTTTGTCAAAGCCCATGCCTCTGCGCCATACAGCAGGACTGGGATGATTGGTGTCTTATAAAGAGTTACCTTAGTAGTTCGAGATAGGGCTTTGCTACTCAATTGCCGTTTTAGCCCATAGAAACGACGATTGGCAAGAGTAATTCTCCGTGTGATCTCTCCACTGATGTCATTTTCGGAGCTGACCATAGAGCCTAGGTAGACAAAATCCTTTACTACCTCAAAATTGTATCTGTCTATTGTGGCGTTCTGTCCAAGACGCCGATGTTGGGTGTCCTTTTTTTGTAGACAGCATATATTTTGTTTTGCTTTCATTGACCGCTAGACCCATCTTTGCTGCCTCAGTCTCAATACTCGTAAATGCCCCATTGACTGCCCGCTGAGTTCTTCCGATTATGTCAATGTCATCGCCATAAGCGAGTAGTTGTACAGACTTGAAGAAGATTGTACCTCCGGGGTTGGCTTGTGTGTTTCGTACAATTCTCTCAAGTACTATGTTAAGGAGATCGCATGATAGCGCGTCGCCTTGTCTAAGACCTTTCCTGACATCGAACGGTTCGGTGATGTTCTTACCGACTTTGATGGAGCAGCGAGAATTCTCCATCGTTATTCTGCACAAACGGACGAGCTTGGTAGGGATGCCAAGACTAGACATGGCTCTGTATAACTCGTCTCTATACACGCTATCATAGGCAACTTTGAAATCGATGAAAAGGTGGTGTGTATCGATTTTATATTCATGGGTTTTTTCCAAGATCTGCCGTAGTGTGAATATTTGGTCAATGGTGGACTTTCCAGGCCTGAAACCGCACTGATAAGGACCTATCAGGTTGTTGACGATCGGTTTTAGGCGTTCACATAGTATGGCAGACAGGATCTTATATGCGATATTTAGGAGACTTATACCTCTGTAGTTGGCGCAGTTCAGAGAGTCTCCTTTCTTCAGGATATTGAGAATCAGTATACGAGCATTAATAATCCTTTCGCCGCGGAAAATTATATTTCAAAAAAAAAAAAATGTTTTTTTTGTAATTTTGTACTATTGCAAGGCCAATTTACATCAAAAAGTGAATACTCTGAATGATGAAAATAAGATTTTCCCCAAATTCCATGATTAGCAGAAAATTAGTTTTCATTCCGCAATATCAAGCAATCTAAGAAGCTGCATACGAATTATGTTAACACAGTTTTTATGTAAAGGTAATACTTGGAAAGTTGCTGCTGTGCAACTAAAACGAGTAAAGATGAAATGGCATTCATTTCAAAATGCGAAGAATCAAGTTTATCTTGAAATCTTAAAGAAGTTGTCAATCCAATGTTATCTAATTGACGAGAGGAACATCACTGCACAAAGTCAGCCCAATACCGAAACCCTCTGTATGTAAAAATTAAAATTAAGAAAAATGTATTCACGAAAAAGAGGAAAATATGATAAAAGCAGTTTTGTTTGAGTTGTTATTTAACTTTACCGACAACATTATTGCATTATTTTAAAAATCAACTCAAGATGCCATCACAATACTGTCAGATTCAAGCTGATATGGGAATACCTAACTAAGTTCAGCAGACACGGCCAGGCTAACAAAGTGACTATCTACAGGGCACCAGATAATGGAAGAATAGAGGAAAATTAAGCAGCTGACGCTCTAGTGAGAAACGTCTCGAAAGTTTCGATTTCTAAACTAGAACCTTTCTGTGGGAAGAAAAAGGAAAGAAGGGATAAGAGAGAAAATGAGCCAAGCATTGAGATGATATTCCCCGAGCAGACACGGACCAAAGGATTTCTGGGGAACTCTTACTCATAATTCTGAAGGTGTTCTCTATGCCATTGCACAAGTTTTTTCCTACTCTTCCGGATTCTTTCTCATCAGATGTAAAATATTCATCCTGTCCCTAAAATATACTTCCAACTACCGACCCATTGTACTTACGTCCCTTCTTTCTAAGGTAATGGAAATGCTGCATTTGGTATCGATGAAGTTCTTCTTCAGTGGATTGGAAATTATCTTTCGGCAGTTTAATTCAACTTGATTTAGATGGTTTCAAGTCTGCAATCCACCACCTAAATGCTTGCTGGTATTACCCAAGGCTCCGTTTAGTTTAATGATCTCTTGTCGGCTGCTTCGCTGACGACCGTACTCTCAGCTTCTCATATTCGTTTTCATTTTTACGTCATTGCTCTTCGACCGTGGAGCTGGAGCGGCAGTGTATGTTAAGGGATGCAAAGAATAGAGTGAAATTTAATGTTTCGAAAGGAAAATGATGTCTTCCGTCGCTCAAACGAAATATAAACTCTCAGCCTTTATCAATGAATGGTGCATCGCCGAAACCGAAAGACTTTCCATTTTCTGTATGCGTGTTAACGATAATCTTCAAAATATTGGAATGACCTGATGTTTGATGTCGCCAAGGACTCTGCAAAATGTCTAGGATTCTGAAAACAGTGCAAGAAATACTTTATCCCTTCTGAGCTGGGTGGTATATATGATATTTATCCACCCTAAACTCATGCCTTGTGTGGTGCACCTAAAGCCACATTGCACATAGATCGGATTCAAAACCGTGCTCACTAATAAAGGACAGAAGCATTGCGGAGTCAACAGAGCGCATCAACACCGAAGAAATATTTCTTGTCTCTATTTGTTTTATGGTTTTTTTTTCAAGCCAAGTGCTCCAGCGAAATAACCAGCTGCATTCCGACACTTTAACAGTTCGCGGGGTCGTCCTCTACCGCGCCATCCATTCGGGGTGGAACTTCGACTCCATCCGCTATATAGTTGGCTTCATATCCATATTCACGTATATTTTACTTCCAGAGCTAACGAAAGAACCGTCGGACTTGCAAAGTATACCTACATATTTCTCTAGAATTTCGACTTCTAGATATTATTATTATGAAAACTATACTAAACTACGTGCGGCGATGATCCGAAAAGTATATTATTTCCAAAGCAGGCAGCATTGTCATTGAGTTGCACATCGTTCTGTTAGAAATAGTCATATCAATCGCTTTTTGACTTCGGCTTGTGGCAAAGGTGTTTTCAATTCTTGCAAAATTAGCATCCTTGGTGCTACAATTACATGAATATCCTAGTCAATAATTGGCCTAGGATGATCTTTCTTTGCATCTTGTATGCGAAAGAACAGTAACCCAATATACAAATATGGACACATCTCGTACATGGATTTGGAAGATACTAATTGAATTGAGGACAAACACAACCACTTGCTTGACCCAGACATGCTTGACCCAGACGTTGATATACTTACCTTAGTGGGTTAGGGTACAGAAATACTAGAAACCTGTAATACTCACTCTGTAATTAAAAAAAGCAATCAGCTAAATGTTTCCTTAATCTTATAGTACTTGCAGTAATACTGTATACTTGTTCCATATGTATAAATACATTACCTTTCAGTGCACAAGAATGTTTTGATGGAGCTATTGGCACCACTCATCGAGTAAGGGAAAACAGAATTTATTTTGCCCTGCACGATAAATTGCATTTGCTTATATAACGAAACTTTCAACACTAAAATGCCACAAAATTTTTTACATAGTAATTCATTTTGGAGGGTCTTGTCTATTATGTTTACACGCATTCACTTTACATACACCATAGTCCGATTGGCTACACAAAAATGTCTACATACTCCTACGCTAACTGTACTAAATTAAATGTACATATGTATTAGACTCACCAAATATCCGAAGTTGCCTCTACAAGCAATCGAACGCAGTCCAAGCATCCTCTTGCGGCTGCATAATGTAATGCTAATGCACCTCCGTTGGGCCTTTCAATCGAAGAAATGCTCCCCGAGTGCAATGAGTCATATTTATCAAACTGATGTGAGTGCATTTTCCTAGCAGTATTCAAATTACCCGGGCAGTCGACAGTCCTGAAAATTACAAAAGAAAAAATACATATTTCATGCAATTGTAGATAGAAAGATACAGAATAGTAGTCATTGCATAGTTTTGAGATGTATCAGCAGAAGAGCTTTCTTACGCCTAAGCATATGCTACATATCTATGTGATCATTGCCTAGATCATATACCAAAAAGCTTAATAATGAATTAGGCGCCAAGTTATATTTTTTTTTGAAAAAGATTAGCGTCAAACAAAAAGCAATGCGTTGTTAAATAAGTAGGTATGGATATTATTATTTTATTTTTATGGTTCTTAGTATTTTTTATCTAGCCACTTCAAATAATCTTCAGCAGAGCTAGAGGTCGAGGTCTGTTTTTAGAGAAATTGTGTACATTATGTGTATTTACTTTCACTGCCACATAAAAGCTCTATGCTATTAGATGTAAAAGTCCACCTTTCTCTGCCGGTGATTTTAGTGAATAGCCTTACAAATGTCTTAAAATCAATCCGCAATTGTAACGTTCTAAAATCAGTAAAAGCAAAACAAGTATCTAAAACTCAATTTGGACAAAGGTACCCCTATATTATTACCTGCCTCATGTTCTTAGAAGCATCCATAAAAAAAAAAGAATGTACCCAGAGAAGTGGGAGAGACGAAAGGCATGGTCTTAAGTGATGAAGTATTCATAGAACGTACAATAAGATTACAATCCGTTTGAATGAAGTGAACGTAGCCTTGCGAATGTTTGTTTTAAGTTTTAGGTATTTTGTGTATCTTCTGGAGCAGCCAAGAAATATCTGATAAGCTGCTTTGAAATGCGTCCATTAGGCTTTGATCATTGAAAATTAATTGAAAATTCATTTGGTTTCTTGACGGCATCAGGTCGGCGATTCCCCGGTAGGGCTAGAAATAGATGGTTGGATCAAGTCCGATATCTCTCCTGGGGGCGTCTACGGATTCCTTCTGATGAGTTGGAGTCAATGGCGGAGGATCGAGAAGGATGGAGGGTCCACCTGAGCATACCACACCCGCGACCCTCATAAAGAATTAGCGGTACTTTATAATTTATATCAAATTTTAAGCAATGGCTCCAAATATTGAAAATATTTCGCCCTGTCTGAAGTGTAGAAACGAATTGTACGACGTGTAGAAATAAAGCACAGAGGAATAGATCTTGCAGTGCAGCCTTTGTTGATAAGATTAGGACGATTCAAATATTTATTTTTAAAGTTTAACAAGTTGTGCCGAGGTTAAGACATGGAAATCCCATGCGAACAGAAAAATACATATACTTCTTCCTCTTCTTCTTCTTTTAGGAAGGACACATCCTCTGAAATAACATTACATCATGCTCTTGTGTCTATTCATATTATTATTACCAGCAAAAATCTCTTTTTCTTTGCATTACAACCGCAAAATTATAGCGGAATGATAGAAAACAGATATGCTGTCCACGAAATTTAAACTTGGGAAAATCAAAAAAAAACTCCCTTCTTGTCAATTCTCACAATTCGTAATGATTATTGTCTTTTTGATTTACAATTTTTGTGCACGTTCTTAATGGTATTGACGCGGTTTTTGAAGTTTTTGGTACGTAGAGTCATTGGTTTTTAACATTAGTGCTCTTAGTGTGAAGGACAATATTGTCGCGAGGAAGGCGAATGCTAATAAGAGGCTGTTGGGGATAACCACTAGAGCATTACATGTAAATGTACCTTAAGGGGTGCAAAATTATTATTAATCAATTATACATTTTGAAAGCGGGAGTTTATATGCAATTTCCGAAACTGCACCAAGTTTGAAATGCAGGAAAGTTAGGCCAAAGTTTACATAGGTAGGCACATAACATAATATTCTGCCAAAATTACAAGATATTACTCACAATTTTAATATTGGCGGCTAGAATATTGTAAAGGTTTAAGAACACCAGTCGTGCTATATCCAGATATCAATTGTACATTCCATGTGTAACCTTACGTATGTACGTAAGTAGGTGCAAAGGAAATAAAGGTGTGGCATGACGCAGCATTTGAAGATTTGTCTCTGCATCCAACGACTTTAATTAATTTTCTTATGTGAAATTCATTTATGCTGCACAAGATAAAACTTTAATACAACATTTCTAGGTTTTTTCAATGTTTTTGTACATTGAACCCAGATTGTAAATTTTCACATGTTATTCAACTTTTTTGTGCATTGGCTTGTGATATACGATACGTTTGTCTAAACAGGGAAAGTTTTTTACTATCTTGACCCACTATTAGTTAGTTAGTTAGATAGACTTTTTATTAACTTCATATAATTATGTATGTGTCGTTTTTTTTACAAAACATACTTCGACTTAAGGCTATTATAACAGACTCTTCTAAGCTAAGTCTGTTCTACTAGGGTAAGAGTACGGCGAATGGTGATAGATGCGTTCACGTAGCCAAGTATTTATACATATGTACATATTTGTGAATTAATGTACCCCGCGATTTTCACACTCTTTTTCCCTGAACAATATTAAAGAAATTTCCCTTCCAATGACATTGAGCTTGGCTTCATCCCACACAGCTGCATAGACAGTTATCGGGTCACGGCGGCTATCGTAAATATTTACACAGACTTGGACATTATAACTTACCTCTCTGTCCACATTGTCCAGACCAGGAGGAAGATACAGAGCACGCAATATTCAATTGGAACCGCTTCATGGAATGGAGAAATAACCTGCCAAGTCCATCATTCCTTCTAGACCAAATGCTGCGGTCAGAGGAGAATTAGCTAGAAATTTGTACACTCATAACGAATGTACAAAAAGAGCTCCAAATAATTGAGAGAGATAGGGAAGAGCAGGAGCAGCAACACAAGAAGCATAGCATTAATTGTTACCAGCCCCGCGAATTAATACTTTACGGCAGTCCCGCGGGGAGAATGTCAGAAGTGCGAAGGGTATGGATTAGTACGTAGGCGCATTCCTGACATCGATTATTCGGCCTTGCGAATCGTGCATGCTAGCAGCCCGGGCTACTAGTATCTTTGGGAGATTACCACACCCCTTGGCACAACAAAAAAAAAATAAAAACAAGGGTGTATTGACGAGCTGAAGAACCTCTTTGAAATCGGTTTCATGATGCGCTTGCGAAAGAGCAGAATACGAAAATAGATGTTGCGAGCTAGAAACTTGCTCAGAAATGGATTATCAAACACTCCATGTATAACATTTTTTAACGAGTTTTGCTTAATTTAAGCTTGGCTAATAATAGATGTTTCGTTTTCTGTGCAAAATTGTAGTTGGAAATGTGATGTTGCAATTTTGCTGGCATCTCTTCAGGATCTTAACATACCGTACCATTCTATTATGATACTCTTATGTATACATATCATGTATGTTTCTTATCTTTTTCTATTCGATTTGGTTTAAAATTCGAGGTCAAGCTTTTTACAAGGTGGCGCAAAATTTATCATCCAATTTTGTTTTTGAATTACTTTTTTACTAAATAAAAAAAAAAAAGATTTTGAGTGATGAAAATCTTTATTTGAACCTTTACAATTTTCTCTCTATCTGTTTGTATACTGCAGCTGTCTAGTTCATAAATGTCAACTATGATTGACGTACGACGCCATTTGCAAAAATTATAACATCTTCCGATAGGGTGATTAACTTTGCGCCACCTTGTACATATATGCAGGGATATGATGTACTATGTCGTACAAAATGCTAATATGGTAATACAAACGACATCACTGGCTGGATTGCGATTAGAAAGATTTGTCACATAACCTCCATATATCTTCAGCAATGGCACTATTATGAAGAGCAGATTCATATCGTAATATTCTTGCTGGGGTTCGTAATAATAAAACCATCTTCTGTGTATTTAAACTCTTTATTTATAAACAACTATCAACTTCACTTTCGTTATACTTCAAAATACAAAAGAAGCAAATATTTGGCGCAACAGCTCTTTAAAGTGCCAGGGCCTAGCTACTCGCAACCACTCATGTTGTGTGCGTTATATTTTTCACACGAATGGAAGGGACCTACAGTTTAATGCCGAATCCGAACGGCGATTTGAGAAACTTTTTCGTGACAACAATACTCTCGGATATTTGTCAGATGCTCGCGATACTTCAAAATAATCAAATCATGTTATTTTTTATTAATTTCTACTTAAACTATCTCAAATTTACTTTTAATCACAATATCGTTTATTCTCAATACAAATTTTCTATAAAGCTAACTCTCACAATAATCGCTCTTGTTCTCGCTATTTTCACCTCTATCGACTGTGTTTTCTCTGCTTGTGGTTGGTGTGTTTATACCAAATACAAGAACCTCTAAAATATTTTCGAACATGCTAGATGTCACTAGGGGTGAATTGTGGAATGTAAAATATGGAACACATTGACGTGCATGATGGCAGTTTTGACAGATGGCATTAGTGTTGCCACACCATCCTCGTTGGTAACGCAGTGCGAAATGTACTTTCTGTGGATGCTACAATATATATACTATACACACATACATAGCATTTCTAATAGCTACTGAGCTTTTCTCTAGTCAACACCCCAGTTAATGGACAACAGTTCCTTCTTCTCGAAAAAAGCAAAAAATATGGATGCTGATAAACAAACCCGGGATAATACGTAGAGTTTTTTCCGGCTAATGAAATTTTAATGAGAAAATGACATATTTCTAACTTTTGTTGGATGATTGGGTCTCCTGGTTGATTGGACTTCGGTTAATCGGTTCTCCACTATAATATGATAGTGAAATTCTCATTGCTTGGTAAAAATTAAATAAAAAATTTCCAAGGTAAGGATCATACGTATATAAAATATCACAATTTAAAAAAATAAGCTTCGCTCAATTTAACAAGAGAACAAATTGGAAAAAGAAGCAAAGAATATTTCTAAAGATATGCATTTTTAAAATGCACTTAATGTACAGAGGTACTCCAAGCAACACAATCACTGGAAAATTATCAACAAGGCTATTTAAATCAGCATTGTTAGTCAAATATTTATTTTGTAAAATATTTTGTAACGGGTGGGATTTCTTTTTAAATCATAGGTTATTTTGACACTGACAGCTGTTTCCCGCTCGAAATCTTGACAGAAAGTCAGTATCGAGTCGCTTTACGCTTAAGCAACATTGGGAAATATTGAAAACTTATTTCCAAAGTGAGTGCTGTGTAGCACAAACAGTGCGTTTTTTGAAAAAAAGTTTTCGTCGAAATGAAGCACCCACCGCGCCTGCTGTACGCAAGTTTGCGCAAAAAGTTCGTGAGACTGGTATGCTGTGGACAACACTCATGGTCGCCGTCGTCGTACGGTGCGCACAGACGAGAATGTGGCTGCTGTAGCCGAGAGTGTGAGACTCAGTTCACGAACATCTACTCGTCATCGATCTCAACAGCTCAACATTTCACGCACTAGCCTGAAGATGCAATTGATTCAGCAATTGAAAGCGCACGCCATCCGCTTCGTTATCGCCTCGCAGTTTGGGCCTTAGAGCAGCTTGAATTAGACAACGATTTTGGGCGAAAAATCCTCTTTTCTGACGAGGCACATTTTCATCTCGGCGGCTACTTTAACAAACAAAATTGCCGCATCTGGGGCTCGGAAAACCCGCACGTTATTATCGAGAAGCCAATGCATCCACAGAGAGTGACAGTTTGGTGCGGATTGTAGAGTGCTGGCATCATTGGACCATTTTTCTTCGAAAATGAAGCTGGGAACAACGTTTCGGTCAACCGTGGGCGTTATAATTTTTTTACTGAAATTGAAGACATGGATTTGGACGACCTCTGGTTCATGCAGGATGATGCGCCATGCCACACAGCCCATGCCACAATCGGTCTTTTGCGCACCAAGTTCCCAAACCGTGTTATCAGCGATGTCAATTGGCCGCCTCGGAGCTGCGATTTGACCCCTTTGGACTTTTTTTTTTGTAGGGAACCGTGAAGGACCGATGTTATGCCAGCAATCCGGAAACGATTCAAGCACCTAAGGCCAATATCATCCAAGCAATCCGTGAGCTACAGCCCGAAACCATCAACAAGGTCTTGGAAAATTGGAGTGATAGAATGCGCTACTGCGGAGCCAGCCGAGGCAGCCACTTGAACGACGCTGTATTCCATAATTAATGGGAATGTTTGCTCTTACTAATAAAGCCATAATACATGGAAAACATTTTATTTTGTTCATTTTATTGCATTTTTAAAAAGAACTTATAGTTGGCCTACCCTGTATATCAAGGACACACAAAATAAAGTGCACGTCTTGGTCGCAGTTCCTTGCACCTTTATATCATATGCTGTTCAGTTGGTTTATTCAGATTTAACATTAAACATTGTTAACACTACTTTCTTTTCTGCAATTTTTCAGATATTAGTACGCTATGCTCATTCATATATCTTACTTATATATACATTTTGATCAAAACCGACCTAGGAAAAGCTTCGAAAGAGCCGGTTTTTAAAAGCCAATAAGTAAAGTGCCCCCCTGGCAGCTGACCTCCTCGTGGTGGAGGGCGGGCAACGTGACTGGGATGTGCGGATGGGGTAACTTAAATAGTTATTCCCATCCATACAACCCAGTCACGGCTAACAAAGTGCACACCCCATGATGAGACGAAGAAGACGACCGGCCTCGGATATTGCCAAGCCTGGTAAGCCAGGGCATCCTTTGGAGCCAGGCCTGAAGGGTGTCAGGATGCGAGCGTCTGGTGGTCGGCCTGTCCCGCTCGGCAGCCGGCCGGGTCAAATCCGAAATGGCTACGAGCTTCCTGTCAATGGTCTCGCGAACCATTACGGGGGTCAAGGGGTGAACGCGCTGTGCACCGATAGGGGCACAGATGGACTCTCTGAGATTCGACAACGGCATCGACTTAGGATAGGCACATGGAACGTCTCATTGCTCACAGGGAAGGATCTTGAGCTGGTTGGGGAGGCTGTTAAAAGTCGACTAGATATAGTTGGCGTCTCTTCAACAAAGCAGAGAGGTTCTAAAACTGTGGACCTTTCGGGTGGGTGGAAGCTCTTCCTGTCAGGAGTCGCACCCTCAACGTCTGCTCGGGCGGGAGTGGGGATACTCACAAGTCCCAGGTTGACAGACAGAGTATTGGAGTGGATACCATTAGGAGGGAGAGTTGCGATCTTAAAGCTCAAGCTTGAAAGATCAACTCTGGCATTGGTGCAGGTGTATGCACCGAACCTTCTGTCAGAGTACGCAGCTTTCTTAGATGAAGTTGATGTTGCCCTTGAAAAGGTTGCAGATATGGATTCTTTTGTCCTGATGGGTGACTTCAATGCTCATGTGGGTGTAGATGTTATGACATGGGGGAGTGTGATTGGGAGGAACGGTGATCCTGATCAAAACGCGAACGGAGAGAGGTTGTTGGATTTTTGTTGTGAAAATGGCTTATCCATCATGAACACCATCTTTCCACACAAAGACATTCACAAATACACGTGGTACCGTCAGAGTCTTCAGCAGAAGTCGCTGATCGATTTCTTTGTGGTACCATCGTGTCTGAAGAGAATGGTTTGTGATGTTCGCGTATTGAGAGGGGCCGAACTGTCAACTGATCATCACTTAGTGCTGTGCAAATTGTATCTTAGCGAGAGAGTGCCGCCCCTACCAAAGCGTAAACCAAGGATGGTTACACGCATACGATGGGAGAGGTTACAGGACGATGAGATACGGGAGACATTTGCACGGCAAATATCTGAAAGGTTTGAACGAATTCCAACTGTTCCATCAAATGTAGAGGAAGAATGGCAACTGTTTTCAACAGCGGTTATTGCCTCTGCGGGAGATGTTTGTGGAGTGAAGCGGCTTGGTGTGGCGGCTGGTGGTGAGAAAAGAACTGCTTGGTTTAAAACGCCCGGAGTTCAAGAAGCCATCAGAGAGAAGAAGAGAGCCTTTAAGGTGTGGATTCACTTGGGGAACTCCGATTCTCGAAATCGGTACACTGAGGCGCGAAGAACTTGCAAATTAGCTGTGAAAACAGCGAAAGAACAGTCTTGGAAGGAGTTTGGCGAGAAATTGGAACGTGACCACAGATCTGCAAATAAGATGTTCTGGCAGACCGTCCGCCGACTCAGAGGAAAAAAGTTGAATATCGTTGAAGGAGTCAAATACAAAGACGGTAGACTTCTTTCCAATGAGGAGGACATCTTACGCAGATGGAGCGAGCACTTTCCAGAATTGCTCAATCCCGAACAGGGTACCGAAGATGACAGACCTATGGTCGAGAGTTGGGCGGAAAGTAGTCCTACGGTAGAGGAAGTAACTTTGGCGATCAAAGCGCTAAAAGTTGGCAAATCTGCTGGTGTGGACGAAATTCGGCCAGAAATGCTCAAGGCTTTAGGTAAAGAGGGAGTGCAATGGCTCTCGCGTGTCATTAAAGTGGCCTGGGAATGCGGTGAAACACCTGGTGATTGGCAAATGGGGGTGATAGTTCCTCTTTTTAAAAAAGGGGACAAAAGAGATTGCGCCAACTACAGGGGTATATCTCTTTTAAGTCTCCCTGGAAAAGTCTTCGCTAAGGTGCTAGAAAAGCGTTCCAGAGCTGTGGTTGAGGACAGTTTGGGGGATGAGCAGTGCGGTTTCCGTCCCGGTAGAAGCACAACCGACCACTTGTTCACTCTCAGAATGGTTTCCTGAGAAAGCCTGGGAATATGCCAAACCTGTCTACACTTGTTTTGTGGATTTGGAAAAAGCATATGATAGGGTTCCTCGAGGCAAACTCTGGAGTGTTCTGCAAGAGTATGGGATTGATGGTTCCCTGTTAAGGGCGATTCAGTCTTTGTATACAAACTGTAAAAGCTGTGTTCGGATAAACGGTGTTAAATCAATACCTTTCACTGTGGGGTTGGACTCCGCCAGGGGTGCGTTTTGTCACCTCTCCTCTTCATTGTATATATGGATTGGATGTTGCAGCGCAGCCGTGGCGGGGAATGTTTCAAAGTGGAAGACCTAAGGATTAGTCATCTGCTCTTTGCGGATGATTTGGTCATCCTTGGGTCCTCTCAAACCGAACTTCAGCGCGCACTCGAAAGGTTTGTAGTCGTTTGTGATGATGCTGGAATGAAGATCAACGTGAACAAATCGGAAGTAATGGTCATTTCCATTCAGTGCACTCTGCATGTTAGTGGAGTCCCACTGAAGCAGGTGGAGATGTTTAAGTACCTCGGGGTTTTATTCACGAGTGATGGGAGGAGCAATGCCGAGTTATCCTGTAGAATTGGTCAGGCTGGATCAATTTTGAGAGAGCTTGGCCAATCTGTTATAAGGAAGGCCGAACTTAGTATTCAAGCTAAGCTATCGGTTTTTAACTTGGTGTATGTTCCAACTCTCACCTATGGTCATGAAATTTGGGTAGTGACCGAAAGAATAAGATCGCGGATACAAGCTGCCGAAATGAGGTTCCTTCGCGGTGTTGTTGGAATAACTCGTAGGGATCGAGTGCGCAACACCAGAGTACGCGAGGCGCTCAACGTTGAGCAGCTACTTCTCCGAACGGAACGATCTATGCTTCGATGGTTTGGTCACGTAGTGCGTATGCCCCCAGACCGGCTTCCAAGACGCGCCATGGTTGCCGTGCCATCAGGTAGAGGACTTCGCGGAAGGCCCAGAAATAGATGGTTGGATCAAGTCCGACATCTCTCTTGGAGCCGCTTAGGGATTCTCCCTGATGAATTGGAGTCAATGGCGGAGAATCGAGAAGGATGGAGAGTCCACCTGAGCATCCTACCCCCGCGACCCTTATGAAGGATTAGCGGGCCATTGAAAATGAATGAATGAATGAATAAGTAAAGTACCGTTATACAAATTTTCTGGTAAATTCCGGTATATCCTGTAAAAATATATACTATATTACATTATATTTTGATATACTTACTTATGCCTACACTAATCTGAATGTGAAATTTAATCAAAGTTAGAGCCGTTTTCGAGAAAATCTTTTTTTTTTCCTAAATCATCACTTAAGTAATGTGGCGATATTTTTTTGTTTAGGTTAGCATGAAAATTCCAATTTCACCTTGATTCGTGACCCCATTAACCTCAGATATGTAGTTAGAAGAAAATCTGTTCAGGGGTTTAGGTGGCAGTCAACTATACATACAGACGGACAGACAGACAAAATTACCGGAGCCACTTTTTTTGAGATTCTCTATAATAATACGAAGATTGATTGAAATATCGAGATTGGAATTTTTCACGAAAACAATCCTTGCTGTCTCTCAGCGGAAAAGACTGCAGACAATTTATATGCTTTCACCAAGCACTTTAATATGTTAGGATTAAGTGCATACTGTATGCGATGTTTGTGGAGAGGGCAACGATACTGCTGCGGAATATTTTATTTGAGAGTGTCCTACCTTTATTCGTATCAGGTGGTAGATTTTTGGCCCGATGTGAGGAGCGCTGGTACTGTAAGCTCCTCATCACTGAAGTGATCTTTCTAAGAAAGATAAGGAAATTCCAATAAAATAGGTAACTCACGGTTTTACTCTCTGGTAGTACAATGGAACCAGTTGCGTCTGAGTGCTCTAGTCGATTGAAAATTATCGCATCAAAAAAAAAAAAAACAAAAACCTAGATTTATCGGAAAATCAAAAGCAAAGATACTGATGATGGTGCTGATGTGCGATAGTTTTAGTGAAATTAGATACTTTTGAAGCACATTTCGTTTTTCCATTTTTGATTGGCTTTGCTGGTTGCATAAAGCCTGAGTAGATATTTCGAGGTAATGAGAGGTATACTTGAATTCGGTCTTTTCGGTAACATTTTGAGTGTCGGCCTTAGAAGTGCACAAGATGTTCCTATGGTCTCGCTGTTGAACTCTTTCCGTGGAAGGTAATTGGAAATATAGATCTTTATACGTATATGATTTGCTGATTGTATAAATATTGGTTCAAGGCAGCGGTACTATATGTAGTACATCGAGTATAACCTGTATCGATCGATTAATTCAAAAGTTCGCAGTCCACTTCGGGCATATCTGAACAGCATTATTATAAGCTTAAAGCTTGTGAACGAGGCCACTATGCCACACTCTGTCGAAAACATTGGCAAAATTAAGGGCAGCTGCTTTGCATAGCATAATATGCATAGCTTATTACCATGTTAATATATGTATGTATTGGTTTCATTTTTCTGGCAGATAATTCTTTGCCAAAAATCATATTGATGGTCATCAATGGAATTTGGGTCTGAACTACCTTGAAATGTATCCTTCTTCTTACTCATCTTCATTTGATCATCAAGTTCCGACATGACCTCGATCTTACAAAAGGTTAACCGTGAATAGCACAAAATATTTTTTAGGTCATATTGTTAGGTTGCCTCTTTTTTTCTGTATTTTCAAACTAATCGTCTCGTCACGCACTATTTATTTTTTTTTATAAATTATTAAGAAGAGAAGATCAATTTTTAAATTAAGGACACATCTAACTGCAGACTCTTTTCACTTCTCATTTCGGTACCAAAACACATAATGGAGAAAGCAGTATTTGCATAATTAAGAAATTAGCTTAGTTTAGCTTGTTTACCTCAAACGTACCGCAATATCTTTACACTTTCTACATGGAACACTTCTACTTTTACGCACTGCTGCTGCTCTCAACTTAGCTCTATAAGATTTAGATCTCGGATTGAGTATCACACTTGGAGTATTCCTCGCCGACACATACTTTCTGCCACAACTAACCACTTCACTTGAATTTATCACATTTGCACTTCTCTGATTAAAGTATCCATTACCACTTATAAGAATATCTTCGTAATCCACACAACAATTGTTCCTCAAATCGACACATCTTTTGAACACACGTGGTTGATGGTTACATTTCCGAAGCACTTCCATTCTTTTATGCCGAAGTTCAATAGAAAATATTAACCGAACCCGAATGAAACGTTGCTTTTCCCCCGAGCTGAGTTGTTTGAGCCGCCGTTTGTTTTTTCGAATCTCCAATTTGTGCAACCAACAGACACTTCTCTCGATATCACGCCGTGATTTCGTATTGGTATCCCCCCAGTGTGGAGTATCTGCCAAGTCTACGAGATTTTTTTGTCTTCGCCACGGCAGCAAATCGAACTGAGCGAACTTCTTTCTTCCACCATGAACCCACGGGTGAAAGTTTGTTTCTGAATCACTGTAACGTAATATCCATGCAGTGGCTAAGTCGCTAGATGGAATTTTGTAAGAACCATGCAATGGTTCTTTTCTGCCATCTTCACTTTTTCGGTTGTTTGGTGAAAATGCTCTATTTCGTACCGAGACCGGTTTAATTTTAATATCTTTCCGAGCGGGCGCAGATGAATTATTAAACATTTTCAAAATGAAACACAAGTACCACAAATCAGCCGAGTCATTGTGTACAGAGTAACGTAGCTCACATCGCTAGCAGATGCATTTAGTATCTAAAAAGGCCGAAATTTCGGATTGAACTGAGCTGTTGAACTCTTGTTGATTATTCTCACTCCAATGGCCACCTGTTGTACAAAAAAAAAAAAAAGTTGTCTTTGTCTCTTTTATGCTTTTAGTGCGTCTGTCCAGCACCACATGTCTGTGTTGTGAACATTATTAAGCACTGCGTGATGCGAGGGGTAGTCTAGCATTAGTCATTGTGAGCAACACGGTTTCGGTTGGATGAGCACCGCTTAAGGTCGACTCTGCCCAATGATTATGGTTCATATGAACCTACCATTGAACGGGGTACACTTGTCACCAGAAAATATAATAAAAAATTATTTAAGTTAGTTATACAACACAAGAGCATAATTTAATTCGTTGTTGATGACTCTTTGTTGCATGAAACAAAATTGTTGAACCATGGTTTTGGGTTTTAAATTATGCATGTTGTAGATGTGTGGGTACACAAATATTAGAGTATGACATAATTGGCTATGTCAGGTCCTTCTCTGGAGTTTTTGTATAAAGAAAATTATAATGGTCAGATATGACCTTTTACACATGAAAAGGTGTGTTCAGTAATAAGGGATTTTTTTTGCTCGGAAAGAGCCTACGATAGAGATTACTGTCAAACTGAACAGCCATTCTGCTCATTTTTAAGACACTTATGCTTAGAATAGTCCCGCAAATAATCATGAATAGACTCATACTTGAACAACGCTACCAAACTACCCAAATCGATCGTCAATTCGCGAAACTTCGTGATTTTGATGATGTCCGTCCAACTGTGGATAGATTTTGTACCACATACTCTCTCAATAATGCCAACGTATTAAAGGAATCTGTGTTTTGAAGTGAATATCGCTCACCGCTGCAAGCAAAAGTGTGCAAGAAGATCAAAACTTATCGAAATATGCATACCAATACGTGAGTAATTTTACTCAAAGATTTTGGCCCACACCAGTGCAAGATCTACTTGGTGCAGGAATTAAATCCACGAGACAATCATTTGCGCCGCTCTTTCGCTCATTAAGCTCCAGAGCAGTTGTAAGCTGACAGGTTGTTTTATTGCAAAATTGTGTTCAGCGATGAGGTTAATTTTGCCTTAAGGGGTTTTTTAATAAGCAAAATTGGAATGAGACCAATCCAGAAGACACCCTGCATTACAAAAAAAAAACTACAACTGAGCCATAACACAAGAACTTGAGAAAAGAACTCGGACAGACGCCGCAAGAAGGGAGCATGCGTCTAGACTGACCATCCATTTTAACACACATTGTCGCAGTTTTAAATATGTTATTTTGAAAGAAACTCTATCCCACTTCCTCTGCAAATATCCGGCTTCAAGTAGACCCCGAAGTCGAACTCTAGGCAAACACTTCTTCGACAACCTTAGGGAAATTTCAGAGAATAGTATCACAGAGTTATCAAAACTACCTAGCAAATAAGGTCACGTGAGTTGTGGTATTCAAAATCGCGCTTAAGTACTAATTGGGCTACAGTGCAGTGCACGCGTGCAATTGCTGCGAACGTCTTCAAATGGACAAAGTTTTCAGTTGATCTGGCTGGCTGAGCATAGGTTCGGTTCTTAACATCACTAATCTAGCCAAGAATATCAAATTCAAGCCTAAATGAAAGAGAAGGTTCTTCTCTGCAACCGAAACTGCCATACATTTTGAGTGCCTCTGCGAAATGTTTGCAGTGAGTTTTCACTATTTGCATGAGATGTTCAAACGAATCCACTGTTATTAAGCGCGTCAACATCAAATACCACAGCTCCAACTTTTTCAGGTAAATGGGTTTTAGATGAGGACCATTTGTATTTGGTGCCTATTTTTCATGTCAGTTTTCTTTTTCCGGGTGTTTGTAAGCCGTTCGTCAAAGGATGGGGCGTGACAAAACTTTTCGGGTGAAGCTCACCCTTTTTTTATGTTCCATCTTATTTTACAAAACCAGCTCCAGATGAGGTAGTTGGGTTTATAAAGAAGTTAAGTCTTCTTCATCATACTCAGGACTATGTAGACCTATTGTAATGCCAATGAGGTTTCGTGATCAGTGATCTTGGTCTGTAGTTTGTTCCATCCTACACTCGTGGATCACTGTTGGGTGCCCTTAGCCAGCCCGATGTCCTCGAAAAACTGTAAAAATTCTTCAATATTTTGGATGTAGTATCTTCCTAGAATTCTGTTTCTGATTCATTATTTTTGATTTGTTTCTTAGATGACAGAGGCTCGGGCAGTGACATAGAAACTTGGGAGCATCTTCATGAACTTCTTCGTCGCTGCACCCTCTGCACAAATCATCATCGGTTAGTTTCATTTTTAAAGTGTGACTTTTTAATAGATTATGACCAGTGAGTATGTTTATTAGTGAGGAGAGTGATCCCTTCTCTCTTTGCAGTAGTTTATTGGTTCTATTTTAATCGTACTTTGGCCACAGCCTATTTCACACGTGCGATGCGAAGAAGTACCCGTGGGGTGTTTGCTGCCTTTAGAATCTGTTGCTCTACTATTCCTCTGAGCTTACAAAGTTGAGTCCTGACTGATTTGTCAGCTCGTTCAGACTCCAGCGCAGAGCCCTTTCTCGCCAAATCGTCCGCTATTACGTTACCCGCGACACCCTTGTGGCCGGGGACCTAGCAGAGTTTTGCGTTGTGCTGCGAGCCGAGAACCTTGAGCTCTTCGCGACTGCTCTTAACAAGTTTCGATTTTATTTCAGTAGCAGATATTGCTTTTATAGTCGCCTGGCTATCAATAAAAAAGGTGATATCCTCTCGTGATATTGGTATCATCGAATTTAGATTGACAGCTGTCGTCACTGTTAGAACCTCCGCTTGGAAAACACTGCTGTGGTCAGGGATTCTGATCGAGCTTCGAATATTGAGCGTTATCGAGAAGACGCCCGCGCCAACTATATAGATGGATAAGGACTTGGTTTCTAGTACTTTTCCTGTATCCCATTCTTCTCTACTTGGAAAAATACAGGAGAAGGGTTTACTGAAGTCGAGGTAAGGCTACTGTTATTTGTTGCTACTGTTATTTGTTGGTGCGAATTTAGTCAGGACCTGAGCATGTCCGATTGGTCTTGATTCCAGTCGTTGCACATTTTCCCACAGACTCTTGCATATGGAGATTTTTATAACTTTTTCAAAAGTTTTTAGAATCAAGAACGTAAGACTTATGGGTCTGAGGTCTCCTGCAGTGGTATGGCTGGGTTTCTTAGCATTTACATATGTATATATAAAACAGAGAGTGACATACGTCTTGTTGTGTTCGCCTCCGCCCAAGGAAAAAAACTTTCTACGGCGGGCAAATGTGAAAATTTTAAAGGAAAATTAGAAAATTCGGAAAAATCGATTTTCCATACATTATGTATGGGAAATTTTATTAATTTTTTTTCTTTTTGACAAGAAATCATTTTTTGGCGGAACAAAGTTCGCCGGGCCCGCTAATTTGGTATAAACATATAGCCCACCCATACTAGGTCGTGGAACAACAACTCTAAAACAAATCTAGCACAGATATTTGCAGGATTATTGCTTTGGCACCGTCGATTATTGCTTTACCACCGTACTCATGCAGTTGTAAAGATGAGAACTCCCTAATTCTTCATACACTCAAGTGATCCACCTTAACACACTTAAATTTATAACTCAACTAACTTGCTACAGCAAGCCATTTTTTGTAGATTTCCTTTTAGGTTGATTTTCCCATCAAATCTACCTAAATCTTAAAGTGCAAAGATGTATCATACATACAGCGTTGAATCAACATTCACAGTAAAATATTTTTCATTTTTCATTTCCATAATAATTGGTTCACGCTTCATGCTTGCAACGCATTGATGAACTTTCGCGTTTAAGGTGCAAATGTGTTATTTCGAAATCAAAGCGTCCGGGGTAAACTAGTGAAGAATGTATTTTGTTAAACGATACTCTATACATTTCACCGTCACTGTCTCACCCTTTTCAATAAAGATTGCTTGCGTTGCTCAAACTGGAAAACAACCAGCCTGATGGATTTGTTACATGTTTATTTATGTGCGGCCGATTTTTTTTTTTTGTACTACAGAGTTTCAAAAATTAATAAGGAAACACGTCCAACCATAAAAATAAAAGATAAACATTATCAGGTAGCTGATAGCATATTTATTTATTGCTTTCTATTTAAATAATTTTAATTAATTTATATTAATATTTTTTTACAAACAATTACCTCTAGATTGCTTTTGGCAACATTATTGCTAGACCTTATGCTCTCTTGAAATGGTAGATCATAATTTGACAGACATGGTTCCAAAGAAACGCTGCCTAAGGCCTGTTTCACACATGTCCGACAACATGCATCCGGTTTGAAATGTACAGAACTAAATGAAAGCTTTCACACTTATTCGACACCGGATACACTGCATAAATGCCGGATACCCCGCATTTTATTTGCCGGATCAATTTTAGCTCTATCGGGCACCGTATAATTCGAAGTGTACGGAACTAAATGG
This sequence comes from Brachypalpus laphriformis, assembly GCA_945910035.1. Taxonomy (NCBI): domain Eukaryota; kingdom Metazoa; phylum Arthropoda; class Insecta; order Diptera; family Syrphidae; genus Brachypalpus; species Brachypalpus laphriformis. Next base: position 107,705,792 of record OX246753.1, on the reverse strand, counting down.
AAGCTTTCTCACTATTCATCCGGTATTGGATACGACTTGCCTATTATGTTGCAAAATAATATTCAAACGACTTTCGGATGCCGTGTGTCCGGTGCCGGATAAGAGTGAACGCTCTCATTGACATTAGTACACTTTGAACTGGATACACGTGTGAAAGCTGGAGATATTCAGGGTGGGGAAACAGCCTCTTTCTGATTGAACAAATTAATAACTTTTTTATTTGTGAACATTTTATTTTGTTGTTTTTATTTTTTTATTTCAAACGTTAAAGTCAGATGGGAGATTACTGTCTGGAAAAATACACAATTGCAAAGCGAACGAGAATGGTCACATTTTTTTTTGGGCAACGGCCGTTCAGTAATTGACACTCAACGTGCATACTGGCAATTTTATAGAGTTCGGAATGCCCTAACGGCTCCTATTGTTTCATGCTATGGTAGCCAAATTTTAGCGATACGGGAACGTTAAAGATCAGACGTACCTGGACCTGGAAGATTGGATGAAAATATCGACCTCGTTAGGCAAAGTGTTGCAGATAACCTTGAAACATCAACACGACGAGTTGGATACCACGTGGCACAATTCGTCAGAGTATGAAAAAAGATCTGCACCTATGGCCCTACAAGATTCAGTTAGTCAGACAGCTCTAACTTGGTGACCTGGCACTGCGTTTAGAGTACTATAACGCTGTCCTAAATCCCGCCGAGAATGACCACCAATTTTTGGAAAATTTAATGATGTCTGACTAGGCGCACTTTCACCTGAATGGATTTATGAACACGCAGACACACATACGAGTAGTCCCCAAAATCCGCAACAATATTCATTACATCCACTCCGTGTTACTGTTTGGTATGGGATAATTTCGCGCAAGATTTATCGACCGTATTTCTTCGAAAATGCTGCAGGTGCAAGCGTTACGATCAATGAAGATCGCTACAAACAATGCTTCAAGACTTCCTCTTTCCTTTGGTTTCAACAAGATGGTACTACTAAATAATTTCCGAATCGTGTCATCTCAAAAACGGTGACTCGAGATGGCCGCCGCGATCGCCTGATTGAACGACTCCAGAATTTTTTCTGTAGAGTAACCTGAAGGAGAAGCTATTTCAACAAACCACCGATTTTAAAGGAGCTGAAAGACAACATTCGAGCGGAAATTGCGCAAATTACACCGGTCATACTGCAACAAATGAAGCAAAATGCAATGAAAAGAACCAACGCGTACATGAACTCTAATGGCGGACACTTAACCGATATCATTTTCCACACCTTTCGTAATGTAAACAGAATTAATGAAGTAAACTTTAACTTTTAAATATATTTTGTTTTTATACTTATTTGTTACTAGCTGAACAGTGCAGTGTTAAATACTGACCCAGGATATAAGCTATCACTATGCCAAGTTTGAACAAAAATCCGTGCAAAAATTCCGCCTGATACATGCACAGAAAGACAAGAACATTCGACTATTTACATTTTTATTATATGAATAGATTACATTTATTATTCGAAAATAAACTTTTTGCCACCCTGTATTTGCGTGCGTCTCATTATCGCCAATACTATAACTAAAACAACTCTTCAACGCATTAAAAAACATTTAAAATACAGTCTAGGAAATAAGTAAGCAGGTTTCCGCTTGGATCCTTATATAATTGTTATATCAATTAGGGGCAAGCATGGAGAAGGCATTCCATCATTTTAACAGAGACAGTTTGCTTGGTGTGACCTTTATTAAGACTACCTGCTTCAAGGCCTATACTTTTGAGGGTTTTGAGATTTGAAGCAGTGCCCGCCAAGATATACTACCATTGCCACTACTATTTCTAGTGCTGATCAGACAGACAGTTTTCTTCGTGTGACCTTTATCAAGACCACGTGCTTCAAGGCAGTATACTTTCAAGGGTTTTTGAAATTTGTAGCAGTGCCCGCCAAGATATACAATCATCGCCACTACTATTTCTGGTGCTGATCATTGATTTAATTTTGAGTATTTTTCCGATGAGAAGTGGTCGACATTTCCACTACGCACACCAAATGTTCATCGTTTTAGTGTAAGGACAAACTTTGTGAATGATTAATTCTCGGTCTTAGTGATAGTGATTGAGTTGGACATAATGACTACATAGCCTGCGCTTAGACCCATACGAAATCAAATAATCTTTGGAGAACGCAATGCGGTTCAAGGGGTAAAATCCAGCTGCACTTACAAATTCATTCAAGCAACTGCATAGATCAGTTAAATTAAGCTAAATAAAACTTCACAGAACGATTCACAGTTTCTCAGAAAACGAGATTGAAATTTTCCTTTTTCCCAAATATATATGGGATTTTACTGTTTCGGTATTGTTTCTTTGCATAGACCTCGAATATTGAAGCATCTTCTGGCATTCTTAAGTTAATTCTGTCATAACTCGACTGAAGCGGTTATTGCTTCAGGTCACAGAACTCAATACGCACTCGAAATAAAATACTAGAAATCAGAACCAAATGCAAAAATTTCAACGAATTCTCCCTGACTAGTTCGGACACCATCCATGGAGTAAGTAAGTACTACTGAGTTTCAAACCACTACACCAAAAAATAACTCTTTCCTATCTCTTCTTTTCATTTCCAACACAACACCATGTTGATACACAAACGCTACTAAATGGAAGCAGGAGTTTATTTGTGGCGGTACTATCTGCCTTCAAAACAGTTTGGTCTTCAAAGCTAAACGTTCATACAAAAGCCAAGAGGTCAATTGCATCTATGCGGGTATTTATCTCTTCGGTTTACTTCTGACTATGACCACATAATGTGGTTGATTACGTTACAAGTATCTGTGTTGGAAATTACGTAACAAAAACAAACATACCCTATGCGAAGCATAATCGCAAGTGCAGTAGATTGATTTATATTCGAGTCTATACGTACAAACCTTAGTATTTAATTAAAAACTATGAACTCCTCCATTTCCAATACAGTTAAAACAGTAACAATTATTGTGTACAGTCGATTTATGTAAAACACCGTGAAGTCCGTAATTAAAGCTTTCGAGTTCGATGAGATTTGCCTTTGCCTCCCGATGTTCTTCAAGAGAATTCAAATGCATGGTTTCTTGCTGGAGTTCGACCGACAACCAATCATTTTATGCCGTATGAATAAGTGTGCATATAGGTACATATGAGTATTATAAATTCTTTATTCTAGTGATTGGTCGAATGAACTCAAGAAGCGGAGGAATTTAAATTACAGATTCTGGAGTACTTGCAGTACAATTTGCATCTGTGCAGTTCTGAACATGTTGCAGCAAATGCACATAAGGAATTAGCAAACATGTTTAGCCATACCTACAAAAAGGCGGTCAAACTAAGTTTTTTTCTAGAACATCTGTGTCTTGATCCAGATACGGAATTTGAGTAAAAAGGTAAAAAGAAGTACTGAATACTTTTAAGGAAGCCATACTCCATTTGGATAAGCCATGAGGAGAGATCATATGGCTCTCTAGATGTGACATCTGAACTATGTTATATATAAATAGGCGACTATGAAAAGAAGTGCCTACGAAGAATCAGCTATAGAGATCCATTCCCCATGGTTCAATGAAAAGTCCCTAAGTAAATATTATTTTATATGAATTGAATTGTTTCATGTTTGATCTGCTACGTGACGTTTTGTAATATCTTAGAGTAACAATCCGTAGCTTTTTGAATGTTAAGTTGAGCCGCATAGGGTGAAAGAGCAAAATGTTAGGAAGAAATAGCAGTATTGAAGTAAATAGTTAGGAGAGGGTAACAGGAGTTAACAGTTTAAGAGGTGAGCAAAAACTGTAAGTGGCAGTCTAATAATAAAAAAAAAGAGTTATGAGTGACTAAACTAGGCTCAAATTTGCAAGTAATATCTCTTCTACGTAAAAAAAAAAATAAATAAATATTTGGCGTAGCCAAGTCAAGTGCCTGAGCCTAGCTTCTCGCAACCACTCGTGTTGTGTGCGTTATATATTTTCACATGAATGGAAATGACTTACATTTTAGAGCCGTATCCGAAGGGCAATTTGTTTTTGAGAAGCTTTCTCGTGACAACAATACTCTCGGATGTTTGTCAGACGTTCGCGAGAGGTGGGACCCTGAATAACTTGTTGGTGCTTTCTGAGATTCCAACTTTGAACCTCATGCGCAGTGGTCCGACATACTAGCCACTTACGCCACGGCGCCCACAGCTGCTGATTGGCCAGCGGCCAATACACTATCAACATCGGATATTGTTACGAGTATTTACGTTTACAGTCATGCAGTTATCAAATCCCTCGCATCCAGCACTACGAAATCTAAGGCAGTTAAAGACTGCCGCGTATCTCTTAACGAGGTAGCTGGATAGTATAACACCTCACCTAAAGGTCACTGTGACATACCGGGAAATTGTGCAGCTGACGAACTGCTTCGACAAGACTCTTCCGGTACAAATAGCATGAGTAATACCGACATCGAGACGCCAACGTCTTATATTAAGTACCTTGTCCAGACCAACTCGAAGAAAGCGGCCAGCCATCGTTGGCAACATCTAGGCCAATGCAACACCGCCAGACAACTTTGGCCACCACTAAACAAATCTAGGTCCATCGGATTCCTGAAATAATAAACTTTCTCATCGCACACTGCGCCATAGGAAGACATGCCCAAAGACCATGACTTCTGCCGAAGATGTAGGGATGAAAAGAAGGATGAGACCATTAGTCACCTCCTATGCGCTTGTTCTGCACTCGCTAACATTGGGTGAATACTCTTTCAACGATCTAAGTGATCTCGGTAACGCCTGCATGGCTAAAACAAACTCTTTAATACAACGAAGCAAATGGTTCCTAGAGAAGGAGGGTGACTCGTTCATCTTACACATCGGCAGTACAATGGACCTATTTCTGGTCTAAGTACAGCCTCATTGAGGGCCGATCCTAACCAACCAACCAACCAACTAAATGGTAAATTTTTCTTCAAATATGAATATACGAATATTTTCCTTTATATAAAAAAGGAGATCCCAAAAATCCTAGTAATTACAGAGGAATATTTTTTCTGAACACAGTAATGAAGATTTTCACGGGGATCATTCTAGAACGTCTAACAGAATGGATACAGGCAAATGACCTACTTAGCGAGTTCCAAGCTGGGTTCAGGAAAAACTATTCTACGCGTGGACAATATTTTTACACTGACAAGTATTGCTAGGACATACCTGGACAAGGGCAAGAAGCTGTATGCGTTCTTCGTAGATTTTACGGCAGCTTTTGACTTTGACAGAAGGGCGCTCTTTTACAAACTAAGCAATCTGGGAGTCTCTACAAAGTTGTTCAAAGTTATACAAAGCCTTTACAAAAACAATACAACTGCAGTATGGGATGGAGTCAACATGTCAGACTGGTTTCAGTCATAAATAGGTGCCAAGCAAGGATGTCTTATGAGTCCTCTTCTGTTTTCGCTGTTCCTGGATGATTTGCCAACGTTCTTGCCCGGTGGAATCGAGTTCGCTGGAATTAAGATAAAGCTGCTCCTATACGCTGATGACATTGTCATTCTGTCGGATACACCAACGATGATGCAAATCATGATTAACAAATTAGAGCAATATTGCAGTTTGTGGAACCTAAAAGTCAACACCGCCAAGTTCAAAATAATGGTTTTCCGAAATGGTTCTGGTCGTCACGCAAGAGATGAAAAATGGACATGGCAAGGCGAAGAACTAGAGAAGGTGAAAGAGTATAAATATCTTGGAGTCATGATAACACTTCGGCTAACTTTTAACAATCACCTGCAAGGAAAACTAAAAGAAGCCAAAAGGGCAATAAATTGCAGCTGGAAAGGCATACTTTGTAAAAATAACATTGCATTAAGCATAAAGTACAAAGTATATAAAGCAGTAGTAAGGTCTATTATTGGCTATGCGGCTCAAGTATGGGGTATTTTTCAGTATGAAGAAGCTGAAAAACTGCTGAGATATTTTATCAAAAAAATCTTCGGATTACCCGAAAATATGCTAAACTATATGCTTCACTTGTAAACCAGTTTGCCACCACTGTATGTTTATACAATAAGGCTACACTTCCTCTATATCTTAAAAGTAATGTCACTTCCGAGTCAACGCCTTCCGCATATAGTTGCAATGCACTTACTACGAGGGAAATTACAGTTCTTCAGTGAATGATTTAGGTTGTGCAGCGAACACGATATTCCCCTGATAGACTTCAATGCAGCATCGTGGAAAGAATCTCTTCAGGAGCTGTTGATACAGATCGAGCTATCTACCCGTGTCACTTTTAGAGAAAGAGCACAGAAAAGCCTTACCAGGAACACGTACCGATCTCTTGAATATGACCTCGGGGAAAAAAACTATTTCCACGACCAAAACAGCATATGTACAATCTCTTTAATTTTCAAGGCTAGAGGTGAGCTTCTCAGATTAAATTATATGCCATATAGGACTGAAGGAAACCCGGAATGCAGTTTGTGCAATCTAAGAGCTAAGGAAGACATTTATCACTTCATTGGAATATGTCCCATATTGAACGTGATCAGGAGAAATGACTAGGGAAAAAGCAGCCTGTCGTCAAACGAAGTTATTTCAATCCTGAACGGCCAAAATTGGAGTATGTTGGCGAGTTATATAAAAATTGCTTTAAACTACCGAAAGCAAATACAAGATGAAGCATTTTAAATATTAATTATTTGGAGAGGATAGGATAAAATAGTTACATTACATAAAAATAATCAAATCTAATAATTACATGCTTTAGACTATAAATCCTTCTTTTCGGGCTGACGGCAAATGCCAGTGCTATACTTTGTGAATTTATATCTATGGATTCTTTCTTTATTGTACAATAAAATCACATATTTAATCTATCTTATATATGACAATACAAAGAGAGCAATAGCATAGCATTTTTAAAATGACACTTTTCCTATCGTTTTTAAAATCGTTTTCTAACTATAAAATATAGTTCGGCAAGCATGGTCTCAAAAGTTACGAGACCATAGCCCAGGTTTTTGACAATACTTTGATTATACAAACTAACCCTACTTTATTCAGGACCGACTTTGCGTGCGATCCAGGCGTGCACATCGTTTCGTTGAAGGTTCATGGGAACACTGTTAGTAGCTGACAAATGAATGAATCTTTTCATAATTTCCAACCAGAATCCCACAATGCATTCACAGCTTGTATTGGCATAATATGGTCATTCTATCACACGTTTCACATGTCATTTGCATTAAATTGAAGGTCATCAGCAAAGGCTACAAGCATATAAGATGTCGCAGCCATGTGATCACTACTACCACTAAAAATATAGGAATTCAAAATAGGTATCGACAAGAAAACCAGCTTTTCGATGTACCGATATTCTTATGCATTCCTTGTTCCAAAAAATATCTTGGTTGACTGGACCAAACGTAAAGTGACCACGGTTACATAAAGTATTATAGCTTACGAGGATTTATAGACTGGCTACCGGAAATATCAGCTTAGTTCAAATATTAAATACATACTTGTAAATAAATTGAATTTAACGAATTGTACTTATTTAGATCAAGTTAAGATATGTATGCACACATTTTTATGTAAACATTAATTTACATTCTAAGATTAATAAACGAAGGGGCAACGATAACCCCATATCCATAGTTTGAAAGAAGAAAGTTAGAAGTAAAAGTAAAATATTATACAAATTAGAACATAAAATCTTTTAGAAAGGTTAGAATGAAAACAAAACGGAATTATGTAGATTTAAGACTAAAGCTCTGAAAGTAGAACAGAATGAATTATCCAGTAGAAATACATTTTTTGATTTGTGATCAAAGTAATTTTCGACCCGAAAAAGGGGACAAAAAGTGCAAGTTTATGGTTTATCCTATACAAATTACTATAAACCTGAAATGATTGATAAACAAAAAATTCGTACGTAGGAAAAGAGATGAAGAAGATTTGATGTCAAGACCCCAATATGATGCGTTCCTTAGTGTCAACAATATTTCCGTCAGACAGTCAATGCACTTACTTGGTTTAATAACTGCTTACTGAACAAATCGCTAAAAGAAAGTTGAATGGCCATTAGCATTTCGCTTGGGAGTTCTTTGAAGTATAAATACAAAACATTCTAAAAGGTACTATTGTGATAAAAGATTCTTTTTCTTGATGAAAAGATATTTTCAAAGAAAACCTCAACACATATATGATATTAATACTGTATTTCGTGAAAGTATGTCAGGCCAACACTTAATTCGATGTTAACATAAGCAGCACCAAAACGTGAACATACGAGTAGAGGAACAAAAAGAAAACAAAAGTAGAAACTTAAGATTGCGTGCTTCCACCTCTTAGATGGTTCTTGCACACTTATCTTCCGATTTAAGTTTATTTGGATGCAGAAATGTATTACACATAGAGTAACGGACTGAGATATGGGCGATAACTGCTATTATTGCCTAACTACGATACTTGGAAGTTGTATTTTTTTGGGAGAATAAATTGGGAGATGATCGCTAGAGGGAATCTATATTTAATTAGTAAATGAACTTTAAGCTGTAGAGATTCTAGAAATGAAAAAAGAACGAATCTTCATATGCTCGAACCGTTTACAGAGGATTCGAGAACCTGTTTTATTTATTATTTATTTATTTATTTATATATATTTCATCACATAGTTCAAATACATATATTGACAATTTATTGAGTAGGTTTATTCAAATTAAGTATCCTGTTTACGGATTACTCTAAAAATTAATATTATTAACATAAGAAAAAAAGAATAAAAACCAGAAAAGCAAAAAAAAATAATTCAGGGTATAATAATCATGAACTAACGATGAAAAAAGAGATGCACTTTGTGGTTCGAGAACCAGTAGCAAGTGCGTTATCTGTAAGTAATCTAATGTAAAAGAAATCCGCAAAGAGGGAGACAGAGAGCGCGATACACATAAGGTGCAGATATTTATTTTAGAAGTTTCGATTAAGGTAGGGAAGACAATTATAACAATGAAATATGAATACGAAATTTAGACGTGCGTAAATAATGTAATGAGAAACATTTATATTGGGGCTATTAAGTGATTACTTGAAGGAATGATTCCACTTCAGATCTTGAGATTAGCCAATCCCTTAAACTTTTGAGAAATTGTTTACTTGATGTGACCATACTGCATATTTCGACAGGCAGTTTGTTGTAGATGTAAGGTGCAATATTAGTAAGAAACCGTCTACTGTGCTCTTTTTTAACTGTTGGAACCGAGACTGCAAGATTACTTCTCATTTAGCGTTGTATTTCATTTCTTCTAAATTGAATATTCCCACTTCTAACAAAGAATATTTTTAATGCTTTATAAATGAAAAGATAGCGTAATAGAAGTATTTTTTTAGATTGGAAAAGTGGAAGGGAAGGCTCGAGTCTATTTTTGTGTAACATTAATCTTACTATCTTTTTCTGTGCTACTATGATAGGCTGCAAGTTACTCACGTATGCACAGCCCCAGCAACCAATGCCATACTCCAATCGAGAATTAACTAGTGCATAGTATATATTTATGAGCAGGTTGTGTGGGACCAATTTTCGTATATAATAGATTTTATGTAATGAAATATACAGAAGTTTTTTTTAGATACATTATGTGAGCTTTCCAGTTTAGTTTATTGTCTATCAAAACTCCCAAATATTTAAATTCCCTAACAAATTCTATATTCAAGCAATGGTTATTACAATTGACTCGAACGCAGCCTACATCATGATATTTTAATTCTTCAATTACAATATTGGAGCTATAGGGTGAAAAAGTTATTGCTTTTGACTTAGTACTCAATACAATTTGATGGTAATTGAACCAAGTACTTAAATTGCATAAATCCTCTTTTATTTTACTTTCCACAGTGGTTAGTGTTTTTTCTGCATAGGAGAGTGCTAGGTCATCTGCATAGGCAGTTATTTGTCCATTTAGGAGTAAGCTAAAGACTGAGTTTATGTATACCAGAAACAGTATCGGTCCAAGTACCGACCCTTGTGGCACGCCTGTGTTTGGGGATATTATCACTTCACTCAAGACTCCATTGATTCTGACACACTGTTTTCTACCATTCAGAAAGGACTTAAACCACTCAAGAAGGCTTCCTCTAAAGCCTGCGTTACTCAATTTTCGAAGTAGTACTTCATGATTAACTAAGTCGAAAGCTTTAGTTAGATCCAGAAACAGACCCACGGTTTTTAGATTATTATCAAGTGCACTGTAGATTTTGTTTAGAAACACCATGATTGCATCCTCAGTACACTTATTCTTTACAAATCCAAATTATGCTGTATTGAAAAATTTGGTCTTATCAAAAAAAACTCATCATTTTACGAACAATTATTTTTTCATAAATTTTAGAGAAAACTGAAAGTAAAGAAATAGGTCTGTAGTTGTTTGGATCTGCATGATCACCTTTTTTATAGACTGGAATAATGATTGATGTTTTCAGATCCATTGGAAAGTTCCCACATTCAAAGCTTTTATTTGTTAGGAATTTAAGGGGATACAATATCAATCTGGCTATCTTTTTCACAACAATGTTACTGACTCCATCAATACCGCACGAGTTTTTCGATGTCAGGTTATTAATGACAGAGAGTAATTCGGAATCATCCGCTGTGCCAAAGTTGAAAGAGGATACATTCTGTTTACCAAGCAAAAGTTCCCTATTTTGTTCATTTAGTTGTACATAAGAACTGGCTTTGACTTTACCGCTGCATTCTTAAAGAAAACATTGAAGTTGTTACCAATTTGAACATCGCTAACTAAAGTGTTATTATCAAACGATACGTATAATTTCAGTAGCCTGTATAATGGCTGTGATTTCAGCCTGAAAGACGCTGCAGTCGTTGCTTGGGAATGCCTACACAAACTTAATGAAATCAGCAGAATTAATAAAGTGACCCTCTGCTGCATACCCGGCCATGCCAAGATCAAGGGTAACGAAGCAGCAGACTGTTTGGCAAGACAAGAAGCAGCAAAACCATTCTTTGGAACTGAACTATACTAGGGAACAGACTATACGCGAAAAATTCAGAAAAATGGAGAAAGAAGACAGAACAAGAACATGGAATAATACTCCAGGCCTGAGGCAAGCTAAGCAACTTCTGGGATGCTATAACCGGAAAGGATTTGAAGCATGTATCTGCCTTAACAAAAACAACCTATGAATCCTAACAGGCTTCCTAACGAGGCATTGCAAACTCAGGAAGGATTTAAGGAAACTAGCAAAAACAAATGAAGGGCTTTGCAGATTCTGCAATGAGTCCAGCGAGACTCCGGAACATCTTTTGAAGTCTTGTGGGGCATTGCCCCACAAAAGACTGACATTTTAAGGTAAGTACCAAACATCATATGAGGATATGTATACCATGAACCTACTTCTCGTTCTCAGATTCCTTAGAGAAACCAGATTGGAGAGCGAACTTTAGGGTGAACCACTCGTATTCTCGCAAAGGCAAAATAATTCCAAAGAATTATAATGCGAGGGGAACTCTGATGAGGGAACAAATCTCTCCAATTCATTATACCATTAGGTCGTAGTGCATAATGGTCATACACAAATAATATAATATGCTCGAACCAACACTAATGGATTTAGATTTTATCCAATCTCTGTCTATTAGTATGCATATATGCAGAACGAATTTGTACGAGTACATTTATGTTATATGACTTATGCAATAAATTAGATAATTATACAAGTAGTGAGCAATGGCTTTCAACAATATTTTGAGTCAGATGTCTAGCAATTGCAGCAATCGATTTTATTAAATCAAAAATTTAAGCAATTACCTTACAAAATCTACGATTGCGGTAGGACATGTAGTGAAGAGATGCAGTGATCCAGCTTATAATGGGATTAGAGATTGTTCATCGTCATTTTACGAGTACCAGCAAAAAGCTACAAATTTTCTTTCATCACTCTAAAAGTAAAATAGAGGTTATACGGAGATTTAATTTCATTTCATAGATCTCTTTATAAAAGTAAACAATGCCCAAAACTCAGGTACAAAAGTTTAGTAATTTGCCATGTCGTTGGAAAATTGTTGTGCAAGATATCCTCAGGTTTCTGGTACAATGCAGTGAAATGTTAGGTTAACCGACATAATCCGTGTACTGCCTTTGTATAATCTCCTAAGAAATTGTTACTTGCACTCAAACTATACATACTAGAGCAAGTATTGGCTTTGGGAACATTTTCGATTTAAAGATTTTGAGTGGGTCTCGCAATTGTGTATGTTTGTCTGTCTGTCCATCTGCCTGTTTGTCCGTCTATCCGTCTGCTTGTAGAGTTCTTTTAAGCCCGATATAACTTTAAATTTAAAAAAAACAGCACAAAAAATAACTTTTAATCAGAAATCTTTTTTTATTCGAAAGACCAATTCATAGCATTATGGTATATATGAAAAAATATTAGCTTTAAAGGCGTCAGTTGCTGCTGGTTTATCAGTATAAACCAGTGATTTCACATAGCCCCACAGATAATAATCGAGAGGTGTCAAATCGCACAATCTTGGAGGCTAATTGGCAGGCCCATGTCTCGAAATTAGTCGACAGTTTCGATAGCCGTATAGCACGAAGTTCCATTCTGTTGAAACCACATGCCCTGAACGCTGAACTTCTTATGTTTTATGCATTCTGGTGTTATCCATAATTAAGAATCCATCATTAAGAGGTGCGTCTTTTAGTTTTTCTGTAAGTTCATCAAGAAATGAACAAAACTTGTTAGTTACAAATTGAGTTTTTTAAAATCTTATAATGCATCATTTCTTGGTTACGGTTAAAATGACTTGCTTTAGGTTTAAATAAATATATTTGTTAAATGGTTAAACATATTTGCTAAAAGGTTTGCTTTTGCGTTAAATTTAATTGCTAAAAGGCTAAATATATTCGTGTTTGTGTTAAATTTATTTGCTGTCAGGCTAAATAAATGTGCAAATGCTATTCCTTCCATCTATTCAAGAGAAAAAATTCATTGATCGTAGCCCGGTAACGATATTGACTTTTACGGGAGCTCCAGTCGCATTTTTGACGGAACAAGGTCTGATGACCACCAAGCGTGGAAACCACATCCAAGGCTAAATTTGTCTGGATATACTCGTAATGCGGTCTTAGGGTGTCTTCTGAATATTTGTTATGCGGCAATTCTGCTTATTAACAAATGTTCAGGTGCCATCCGCTATATGGAGCCCAGTTCATCAAAATTATAAATGGAAACGGAATGCAAGAGAGTGCATATATTTATTTAAAGATAACTAAATTATTTAAGCTATCAAAGCGGCACTTATTGGCCGAATTTTTTTTTTTTTTGTTTTTACAATTTGCGCGAACTCAAGGGGTTATGAATACCCTTAAAATATTTACACAGCACATGCGCTGGAAAGGATAGACGAGAGAGAGAGAAAGATTGGTATAGTGGTTTGAAACTTAGATGTTAGGTTTCATAAAAACTCAAGGGGTGGTGGGCAGATAACGGGAGAGATTTGTTTTCTGCCTTATAGGCCATCAATCATCAAACAGAGCGAATACATTTTTCCAGCTACATATATGATCAACATTTTTTTTAATTTTTTTTTTTTTTTTTTGTCGGGATAGGAAACATTCGACTGGAGCACTCAGACACAACTGGTCCAGTGTACTGCCAGAGAGCAAACCCTGATTTACCCATTTTACTGGAATTTCCTTGACTTTCGAAGAAAGCCAAGCAAGCACTTCAGTGATGAGGAGCTTACAGTACCAGCACTCACCACATCCGCACCGAAGATCTGCCACCTGATACGAGCAAAGGCCGGACACTCACAGAGATAATGTTCCGCGGTGTCGTCGCTCTCTCCACAAGCGTCGCAGATTGTAGTGTCACTTAAGCCTAACACGTTAAGGTGCTTGGCAAAAGCGAAGTGGCCTGTCAAGACGCCGATAAGTTGTCTACAGTCTTTTCTGCTAAGAGACAGCAAGAATGCCGCTGATTTCTTACAGACGTCCGGGAGCATGCGTTTAGTCAACCTGCAACCTGGAGAGTCATGCCACACACAATTGTGCTCGTGAGAGACCCAATCGTCAATGGAAGCCCTAACCGAGGACGCTGGAAGACCCAACGCGGGTTCGGGACCTGAGAAACTCTCCTCTGAGCCTTGTCTAGCAATCTCATCGGAGATCTCGTTCCCCAAGATCCCAGTGTGACCTGGGACCCAGATAAGAGACAGAGAATTCAGCCTTGCGACCGAGTTCAAAGAGTTTTTGGTGTCACGAACTATTTTGGAAGTGGTTAAAGGGTTAAGCAAGGCCTTAAGCGCAGCCTGACTGTCACTACAGACACAAATGCTACGTCCCTTCCACCTATTCTTCACAACATAGTTCATGGCCATTAGGATTGCATAAGTTTCCACTTGGAAAACAGACGCATATTTGCCTAACGAGAAGTGAAGTCTAATGTTGTCGACTTCCACGAAGACACCAGCGCCAGACCCTTGACTGGTTTTGGAACCGTCCGTGAAAATACGACTACATTCCATTCCCGGCTCAGACTCTGACCGAAGCCAGTCCTGGACACAAGGAAAGTCGACTCTGAATTTGCGCATCAGCTGGAGTTCTGGTGTCATTGCATCAGACGGCATATCCATAAGACAGGAGTCGTAAGATAAGTGTCGCGCAAGTTCATCAAAGTTCCAGTGTGGAGTATACCAAAAACCGCCTCGCCTAAGACGATGGATGGCTTTGATAGTGCAACCCATGATATAAGTATCAAGGGGAGGTAAGTTCAGCAAAGCGTCTAGAGCAGAGCCAGGCGTACTCGGGAAAGCTCCCGAGCAGCCGAGACAAGCCGTTCTTTGGAGTTTCGCACAAAAGGCAACCACATATTTACGCGAGAGCCCCTTCCACCAAACAACCGACGCATATGCGAGGAATGGTCTTATCATAGCCTTGTAGATCCAGAGAACCTTATTCGGTGATAAGCCCCAAGTCTTGCCAAAAGCACCCTTACACTGCCAGAAGACTGAGAGCGCCTTGGATGTTTTCGACTCGACGTGTTTGGACCAATGAAGTTTCTATCTAAAATCACTCCCAGATATTTGGCTTCATTGGAAATGCGAATGGTGACGCCTTTTAGTACTGGCTGAGTCAGACCGGTCAAAATCCTTCTTCTCGTAAAAAGAACAACCTCAGTTTTAAGAGGAATCACCGAAAGCCCACTCCTAGTACACCATTCATCGATCATGTCCAGAGCCGCCTGCGCGTTAGCACAGACCGTCGCCAGGCATGGCCCGAAAGAAAGTACGGCGACATCATCCGCATATGCCTGAGCGTAGACGTTAGAACTATTTAGAGTGTTCAACAGAGAGTCGACCACCATGCACCATAACAATGGAGACAGAACGCCACCTTGCGGACAGCCCCTGTTTACCCCTGTCATAACATATTGGCCACAATCCGCATCCACTACCAACGTTCTATTCATTAGCATTGCTTTAATCCACAACACTAATGTTTCATCTACCCCGTGTTGCCTGGCAGAGTCGCACATGCAGTCAAAAGTCGCATTGTCAAAAGCACCCTCAATGTCGATGAAGATACCCATCGCGTATTCTCTCCTATCAAGCGCGCATTCAATTCTGGCCACTAGATTTTGAAGTGCGGTCTCACAGGATTTCCCACGCTGATAGGCATGCTGCATCTCCGATAGTGGATGCAGTTTCAAAGCAACTTTGCGAACGTGAAATTCTACCAGTCTCTCCATACTTTTCAGTAAGAAGGATGTCAAACTTATAGGTCTGAAACTCTTGGGGAGCGAATAGTCTTCCTTACCAATTTTCGGTATGAAAGCTACTCTGACTGTCCGCCAAGGTGTAGGAATATATGCCAGCGCCAAGCCAGCGGTGAAAATTCTTTTCAGAGTTGGCAATAGCTGATCTATACCCTGTTGCAGCATAGCTGGATATATTCCATCGGTGCCAGGCGATTTGAAACCATCAAAAGATGCCACAGCATATTTGATTGCCTCATCTGTTACCACGGCTGATGCAATATACTAGCTGCGCCGAGTTTTCTGACTTAGATCAAGCTCAGCCTGGGTAAGCGGGCCAAGCTGCGACCTAGTGATTATCCGATTGCCAGGAAAGTGAGTCTCCAGCAGAAGACTAAAAGTTTCCGCTTTCGTCTCAGTAAACTTGCCATCAGATTTTCTCAGTGACTCCGGTTTGGTCGGCTTGCCCCTTTTGAGAACATTAACCAACCTGCTGGTTTCACCGAGTGTCTCGATCTTTTCACAAAAATCTCTATAAGAAGCACTTTTCGACAACCGAATAAACTTCTTGTAGTCTTTTTGCTTCGATCTAAAAAGATTCCAGTCACCTTCTAAATTTGTCTTGAGTGACCTATTTAGAAGTTTTCTGGATTCTTTCCTAAGTCGCTGCAGTTCTGGGCTCCACCAGGGAACCGGAGTTCTGCAGGGGGTTTTTGTCAATGGGCACGTCAGTTCAAAACAGCTGGTAAGGACACTAGTCAGGTTTTGAACAGCATCCTCAACCTTTCGTTTCGTTCTGAGCTTAGTTGGAGTTTTGACAGATCTGTCTAGCTCTTCCCTAAACCGCACCCAGTTGGTTTTCCTCGGATTCCTCCTCTCCTGCAAAGTTATGGCCTCGCATTCGATTTGGAAAACGATGTATCTATGGTCTGACAAGGACACCTCCGGCAGTACCCTCCAGTTAGTAATTGACTTGAAATACCTATTAGATAAAGTCAAATCAATTACCTCCTGCCTCCTTGCCGTAACAAAAGTTGGCTGGGAGCCCACATTGTTAATTACCATGCCAGGCGATAGTATAAAGTCTAGGAGATGGTTTCCTCGTGTGTTACATTTGCTGCTGCCCCAGACTGTATTCTGAGCATTCGCGTCGCAACACATGACTAGTCCCATCTCCTGAGTGTCATAGTACTTTATGAGTTCGGCAACCGCCTTCGGTGGTGGAGGCATTACCGAATCATAAGGGAAGTAAGCCGACGCAACGACGAAGGTTTTCCAACTTCCGGTCGTTTCGTAGCTTACAGCTGCAGCAACCAGGTCCTGTCCACAAAATTGTCCAAGCTTGGTTACTGAGAGGAAATTCGGCACAATTAGACAAGCTCTCGGTCTTTCAGATCGCTCGTCACATAGCAACGTTACTCCACGAACACTCCCAAAACCACATATGCGCTTGTTCCGCACGTATGGCTCCTGGATAGATGTTATGTGGGGTTTTGTACGTATGTATGATCAACATACTGCCAGTGTTATGCCTTCGCAAAAATGTTGACATAAGCGTTCGCAGTTTTTTGGACTGGCTTTATATATTTCATGAGAAATTAATAAATACTTGTTGACATCAGGATTTGAATGGTTTCCCGGTGGATGTTTAG
Organism: Brachypalpus laphriformis; assembly: GCA_945910035.1. Lineage (NCBI taxonomy): Eukaryota > Metazoa > Arthropoda > Insecta > Diptera > Syrphidae > Brachypalpus > Brachypalpus laphriformis. The sequence continues at coordinate 107,688,366 of OX246753.1, read as the reverse complement.
ACTTAGGGACTACATTTCGCCTGAGGCCTGTCTTCTTATTCTGAATGTTATTATAGCCTGTTCCCCAGAGTTTGCTAAAACAGTGCTAATAGCTGTGTTTGGTGGTCAAACAGTAGTGCATGCGATTATATGAAAACACAAACGTTTTCACTTAGCCTAGGACTACCAACTACTACTCTCGACCTTCACGTGGCCACCGCTGGGTGCCTTGTACCTTGATCCGAGGCAGCAAAAGAGAGAGCGGTAGCAGGCGAGACAGGGTGGAAGAGTGCTTTCTCACTAGACCACTTCTTCGTGTTCCAGACGGCAGCGGATAAACTCCCTAGATGGAGTCAACGGTGACGTCTACAGTTCCAGTTAGGTTGAACTTAGTAAATACCTTGCGCGAGCTGCTTCGACATATTCGAATCACAGATCGGTAAGAAATTTGCAAGGTTAGTCAGGGCCTTTAATGGGTCAACGGAAGCGCTCAAACTCCCGTAGTGGGCTACTGGCACCGGTGTACTCGGCCCCTCGCCCTAGGGGTATAACAAAAGGAACTGGCCCTCCAGGTTGGGAGTTGTGTTATCGGGGTAACTTTCCTACCACGTAAAAAACCTATGGTTCCGAAACAACCAAAAGCCTCGGATAAGGATGACTCAACTGATGACGACCCCACCAAACGAAATAAGGACAATGACTTTCGGATGTGTACGTGGAATGTTCGGACCCTTAACAGACCACGTGCAGCCGAACAATTAGCAGAGGCCCTAGACTGCTATAAAGCAGATATAACCGCCATCCAAGAAGTGCGATGGAATGGGCCGGGCAAAAAGAGGATGAAAATGGTGATTGTTACAGAGACAACAAACGGCGCTTATTTGAATGCGGATTTGCAATACGCGGCAGACCTAGGCAAGAAGTCTTAATCTTCCGACATTTGAGCGAGCGTATTATGACAATCAAGACTAAATTCGCTATCATGGCCTAATATGTGCTCTGCTCGTCGTCTTTGGTAGGTCAGTCAGTAAGCACAGCCTACACGACACCACGCCTGACAACGTACTAAGGCTAAATGCTTTCGCTGTGGAGCGAAACGTCACTATACAGCAAGCACATGGTTTCCTCATCTCAATATTCATAAGCAGACATGGCGGTCCAATGGTCATGTAACAATCGACCAAATTGATCATACTGCGATCGATGAAAGACATACCTCCAGTATTCTGAATGTCTGGAGCTTCCGAGCGGCCAACATAGACTCGAATCATTATCTTGTTGTAGCCAAGGTACGAATGCGGAAATCCCAATCTGAGCAATAAAGAAGAATTACTGAGGGAAAACGCCAAAAAGCTACAATCGCAAGACACCGCCAGAGTCTTCGCTGATCGCACATCCCAAAATCTCTCAACCACCCCTATTCCACCAGCTTCAAGTGCCGAAGACCAGTGGCAACGTTGCCACCATGCAATCAGAAACGCTGCTGGGTTTCACCCGACCAATACCGCGAAACCCCTGCTGGACGAAGAATGCCGCCGAGTGCATGCAGGAAAACAAGAGGCATAAAAAGCAACGATGGAAGGGAAAACGAGATCTGTTCGTTGGCTCTACGAGCAAAAGTGACGGGAAGAACATCGGCTTCTCCAAAAAAAGGACAAAGAGCATGAGAAGCGCGATGATGAATGTAATCTCAGCTTCTCTTGCCCGATCCACAAGAAAGGAGACCCGCTCAACTGCGCCAATAATAGAGCATCATTCTCCTTAACATCTCATACAAGATCTTTTCTGCTATTTGTGAATGCCTTAAAACAGCCTGATTGGCCCCTATCCGTGCGATTTCAGGCCAGGAAAGCCCACCATCGATCAAATCTTCACGCTTCGAATCCTGCAGAAAACCCAGGAAATCCAAATGGATAATCATCATCTTTTTATCGATTTCAAGGCGTTATGGTCACAGCAAGGTTCTGGAGACGATACCAAGTGAACTGGTTGTGTCCTCGACCGACTACATGATACCCAAACTCAACTTCAGAAAATCCTTCTTAACAAAATTCCCTTCCAGAGAAGAGTGGAAGAACGGAAGCGTTACCTGCAACTATGATATAGGGATATACACGGACGGTTCGAAGATGGACTGCGGAGTCGGCGCAGGCATCTTCTCTGACCAGCTGAATATATCAAGGTCTGCTAGTGTTTTCCAAGCGGAGCTTCTTGCGATTCGAGAAGCCTGCCGCCTGCTAAACAATCTTCCAACATCTAATCACAATATCGCTATTTTTTCGGATAGCCAGGCTGCCATCAAGGCCATTGATGCGGTTTGTATCTCTTCAAAACTGGTAGAGCAATGCCGGTTCGAATTGATTCAACAAAGCACTCACTCGAGAATCACTCTCATCTGGGTCCCAGGGCACAGCAACCATGAGGGTTATGAGCGTGCTGATGAGCTGGCCAGGCGAGGGTCGGCCCTTAACGGCTCTCTAGCAGAAAGAGTCGACATTCCGCTTGGTGCCGTTAAGGGCTATATTCACCTTCACTTCCTCCAGCTAGCCAATCGCGGGTGGAACAGCCTCACAAGCTGTGTCATATCTAGGAAGACGTGGCCCAGTTTCAACAAACCCAGGTGAAAAGAGTTACTAGGCAAACCAAGACCAGTTATTGCCAAAATCGTAGCTATTATCACAGGTCACTGGCCAGTTGGAGACCATGCGGCCAAGCTTGGTATCCCCCACAACACCTTTTGTAGGAGCTGCAGGGATATTAATGAGAAAGAATCTCTATGTCATTTCCTTTGCAGATGTCCGGCCCTGGCGAGGATCAGACAACAAACTCTTGGCAAACCCTTCTTCGAGGATCTGAGAGAGATAGCGAACAAGAGGATTGGAAAACTAATCCTCTTCCTGAACTCCACGGGCTGGGTTTAAACTTAACATCCTTTTTTTTTTAACTAACCACTACAATAGGTATACACTAGTCCGTGGTAACAAAACGGCGCACCCTAAGCGCTAATTGGGTTCTTTTGGACCGCCACTTTACCTACCTACCTACCTACCTCAAGGCGTTTATGACAGCATAGGGACAGCTATATAGAGCCACGTCTAATTTTGAGATCTCGGACAAACTTGTCCGTCTGTGCAGGATAACGATGGAGAACGCTTGCTGCTCCATCAAGGTCGGTAATGACCTCACCGAAATCTTTTATGTCAAATAAAGGTTTTCGACAAGGTCACGCGCTGTTATGTGACTGCTTTAGTATTGTTCTTGAATGGATTGTGAGGAACTCACAAGCCAACACCAAAGGCACAATCTATTAATAGTCCTACTTGCATACGCTGACGATATTGTCATAATCGGAAGATCTCAGCGGGCTGTCACCAGTGCGCTTGCAAGCATTGAAGCAAAAGCGGCCAAAATGGGTTTAGCGATAAACGAGGGCACCGTTGCACAGAGGTTAGTGTGTCGGACTACTGCGCGTGAAGTTCAATGTTCGAATCCCAGAAAATACCAACAAATGTTTTCTCGGTCCCACTTCTAGCGAACGTTTGACAAACTTTGTAATGAAGATTCTCGAGCGACTCCTAGACAACCATTTACGAGGCAAAATAGAAGAACCATCCCTCTCCAAAGCACAACACGCATATCGCAAAGGTAGATCGATGGAGACAGCTTTTCACGAGGTAGTGCGAATTGTAGAAAATGCTATATAATACGAAGAATACACTCTAGCTACCTTTCTAGACATAGAAGGAGCTTTTAATAACGTACATACTAAAGCAATTTTAGAGTCCCTTATGGAGCTGGGGATAGAAAGCTATCTAATTCAATGGATTGTTTCTATGCTGAGCACTGGAATTATTCAGGCAACACTAGGTAATAGCAATATAACCAAATTTACCAGTAGGGAAACACCCCAAGGCGGTGTTTCTCACATCTACTATGACTTATAAGTCATGAATAAAATCCTTTTAACTTTAGACAGAGAAAAAATCCAGGTAGTCGGGTATGCAGACGACATGATGATATTAGTGTCAGGAAAGTTCCCCTTCGTGCTAAGCGAACTCACGGGAGATGCTCTGAGCAAGGTAAGTACTTGAGCCAAAAAGTGTAGTCTGGTGTCAACTTGAGCAAAACTGAACTGATGCTCTTCACAACTAAAACCAAAATACCTAACTCTTCCTCTTCCCCAACCCCTGTCTATCGTTTAGTGCTGGGTATTAAGGAGTTATCCTAGATCTTAAACTTAACTGGAAGCTAATCGTAGAAAAACGGGTAAAGAAGGTATGTTGTATAAGGTCCTATGCATGTAGCAAAACATTTGGTAAGAAATGGGCACTACAACCGAAATTTACCCTAAGGATGTACACAGCCATGGTACGACCAATTCTCACATATGCATCAATAGTATGGTGGCCGACTCTAAAAAAAAGCCTATAACATAACCAAACATGACAAGGTACAAAGAACGGCATGTATAGGCACCACAGGCGCTCTACGGTCAACCTCGACAAATGCTCTAATAGTCTTTCTACATCTTCTACTTTTATAAACAAATATCACAGTAAATAGTGCGGACAGACTCAGGGAGTCTGGGTGCTGGATTACGAAACCTTATAGGCAGAGTAACATATACATAGGTACGTACTAGATTCTCTGCCAAGAGAACTCGTTTTGCTCACAACAGATTACATTATACCCGAATTGAATTTCAAATCGTTTGGACGTTCAATTCTCTAGAAGATCAGAATGGCGAGATGGACATGCGATTAAGGTAACAACCCTACACAGACACGGTTCAAAGATGGACAGTGGAGTCAGTGCGGGTGTGTTTTCTGAATCCTTAAACATCTTAAAATCATATAGGCTTCTGGACTTTTCCAGTGTGTTTCAGACAGAATTATTGGCTGTCGCCAGATCAAATTACACACAAATATAACGCCAAGGCAAAGGATCGCCATATTCATTAATAGCCAAGCTGTCATCAAAGCCGTTGCTTCGGTACCTATATCCTCCAAGCTAGTTCTAGAATCTCGAAATGAGATAGCCTCATTAGATCTTTAACGAGTTTTAGGAAAACCCATTTTCAATTCCTTTGAGGAAGTCTCAGGAAAAAACATTTAAGAATTAATAATCTCCTTAAAATCCACAGGTTGGATCTAGAGGTTCCCCACCAACACACTGTCACATCCAGGTTACATGAGTTTGTGGTAACAAATTGGTACCTAGCGCTAATTGTGTTCTTTTTTTAAGAAGAACCACCACACCTACCTATCTACCTACCTAAAACAATTTCTTGTCCACTAATTGATTTAGTTGGGACTCCGTTACTGGTTATCCAAAGCCTTCCATAAGTGGCTGCTTTTTAGTTTAGGACGAAACAATTTCGACTGCCCAGTTCGGTATTGACATAGCTCTTCACGCTTGATACTTATATGATGGTATTTTTGAGCCATCATTGAATGGTAAAGAAAAATAGACTGACAGGCATATTGGGAACTTACCCACATTGGCCTCCTTTTTTGGCTCACACTGAAGATGACCAACACTCTGCACGCAGCCAACAAATAAGTGCAACAGTAACAATAAAACCTGAACAAATCCATTAATCTAAAATCACTTTTCTCTGGCATTAGCCATGCGTCAACATATGAAAATAAATTCAAAAGCATCCAAGATGCACAGTGAAACCAAAACAAAGACATAAACGGATTGTTATCGACGAAATGCATTAAGATGTAACTAACGATTATATTAGACGTTTATAGTCTAATATATGCTCATACATGTTACAAGCTGTATCTGAAGAAATTGAAAAATAATACGCCTAGTTCAAATGAAATTTAGCTTACAGCAAAAAAAAAGTGTAAATGTAAAACTGGAACCAAACGCTGCAATTACCAATAATAACTTTCTGATAAGTTTTCACTTTTGATAAACTTTCATTGCCGATGTCCAATACTAGTTACTGAGACGAATATCTATGGAAAGCAGACACACAGTATTAATATCTGGAAACGAAAAAAAAAAAAAAAGAAAGATAAAGAAAACTCATAATTGCCGTTGGTGCCTACTCATGAGAACCTGTATTTCTGAAAATTAAAAAAAAAAAATGAAATAAAATATCGTAGACATATTGATGTGTATCATTCGCACTAAAATAAATGAACTGCATTTTAAGGTGGCCGGCGGGAGAAATTGCCGAAGCCAAAAGAAGGAGAAAGGAGCTCTGCACAGCACAGCAATCATAATTATAGACACTCGTTTTCGAAAGTAAAATATCTCACAAAATAGGATGTATAAACGCTTTTTGTGTGTTTATAATCGGTGGTATAATAGCCACTTCTTTAATTTGCATAGGTAATTTAATTTGTACTTAATTTGTTCCTGTACAAGCACCCATGTTATCAATACATTGTAACCGAAAAATGTCGATACGAAAGAAGCTTAATTTACCCGAGATGAATGGAAGAATGTGTAAAGCGAAAGTGAAAGTGAAGTTTTTCTACTTTTTTTCTGTATTTGATCTGCAGAAGAAGTGGCCGAATTTATTACCAAGGGTAGTTCAGAAATGTTTCCTGGAAGTATGTAGTTGTGCATATTCCCCGATTTAGTTCTCTTAGTTAGAATTTGCTTAGTACTGAAATGATTGCCGACCATGGTTAGATGATGTTGGCTAAGAGTGAAGACACATTTAGACCCGTAAAGGTCCATTGTAATGCCATGAATCTACCATTAGACTACTCAGGGACTAATTAAAACCAACTAAAGCTTTTAATAAAGCGATGGATGCTTATGACGCCTAAGGACGCTAAATCGCCGTCCATCAAGGAAGGGGGCCCCTAGATGGAGCATTCTTTTACGTGATAGGGCTGGACATGTGATAGGAGATGAAGGATGGTTTCCTTCTCATCCTCGTCCTTACAGGTTGGCATGCTGACCAATAAGACAGTGTCCAGTGAGGACACCGACAACGCAGCTGATCTGTGATCGCCTTACCTTAACCAACATGGCACTACGTTACGTCCAGCTTAGGCCAGATCTGTCTCAAGATATGACACGTTGAGCCGTTCACCCATTTGTGGTTGGTGTAGATAATAGCGTCCATCTTTAGTGGATGCTTACATGTAGCGAGGGGCATACCTAGGGCTTGCCTATTAGGCAGAATCCTTAGAGCTTGTCTGCCCTGGAGATTCCTGGAATGTTCCTGTGGCCTGGCACCCAGTGTGAGTGAATGTTGAACTGCTCTGTCATCTTCGTAAAAGACAAATGACAATTTAAGGCGGCCGTTGAAGTGAATGAGTACGGTTCCAGGGACTTGATTGCGGCTTGACTGTCAGTGAAAATGCTTATATATCTGACAGGTAATACGAGTACATTACATTTTAGCCAGGATAGGGCTTCCTTAATTGCCATGATTTCCGCCTGAAAAACGCTACAGTGATCTGGGAGGCGAAAAGAGATGCTCAGGTTGAACTTTTCGGAGAAAACACCACAACCCACCCCATCTGTCATCTACAGGGGGAGAGTTGTTCCATTCATCCCGTTTAGGAATACTCGTACGGAAGATTCGGTCAAATCTCAGTTTCGGCGGGATGTAGTTCGTATTTTTATGGGTGAAGTTGAGAGGATCAAGGATCGAGGAGTGACCAATGTGATAGCTAGACCACTGCGAGGAGGCTTTTAGACGGATGGCCGCACTGGCAGCAATCTGTTTGCCGAAAATATTATACCTAATGGCAGCAAATGGAACAAAATGTCAATTTCCGCAGAGGGAGTAGTTCTCAGTGCACAACTGATACATATACATGCAGAACTTTGCACCTTACCTAGTTGAGTGAAGTGGACAGCCCTAACAAGAGCAGGCCACCATACGATCACGATATAAAGTAGAATAGGCCTAATAACGGACACATACAGCCAGCGAGTGATTTGAGGTTTCATACCCTAGCTCCTACCTATAGCCCTTTTTACAGGAATAGAGAGCTACATTAGCTTTCCTTACGCATTTTAGTAGACTGGCTTTCCAGTTTAGTTTTCTATCGAAAATAAGACACAAATATTTTGCATTTTTATTGAAGGTGAGACTGGTGCCATTTATCGTTGGAGTCTTTATGAGGGGAACTTTATATTTCCTCGTGAAGAGAACTAGTTCTGTTTTATGAAGGTTAACCATCAGTCCACATTTAAAGGCGGCCCATCTGGTGAACGGAAAGAGAGCATTTTGTGGGATTTCCCTGGGAGTGTCTGAGTGTTTGCCTAAGGCAGCAATAACAATGTTATCAGAATAGGCAATCACTCTAAAGATCTTGTCTTTTTAGGTCAACTTATAACTCATTTACTACCAGATTCCACAGAAGAGGTGACAAGACCCCACCTTGGGCTGCCAACCGTACAGGTTTCTATTCAGTTCGCTTAGAAGGGGTGAGACGTTAATTGGGAAGAAGCTAGTCATAAGGATCTCGTAATAGTTTCCGGGGAAGTTGCGATCTAATCCCTGGAATCTTTCCCCTTCAATTATCGGGAAAAGAGTACTGTGAATCAGAAGCAATGACAATAAAAACAAAAATCTACAGAGTTATCTGGACACCACCCCCAGAGAATAGCTGAAGCATAAAACAACTGAGCTTCATGAACCAATACACCAAAAATCGTTCTCTCTCTCTCTCTATCCATCCTTTCCAACGCCCGCACTGTGTGTAAACATGTTAAAGGGAATCTCGGTATGTCTCTCGCTACAGTGAAACTGCTGCTTAAGCTCAACACTATCAACGTAACCAACAGCAGATCAGAAAACGGCACTACGTGCCTCATCACTAGACAGATCTGGATGAAAAGCGCTCGAATTGTGTTATAAGACAGAAGAGAGCGCTTATTCCAAATATATTAGATGTCATTACAAGGTACTGTATCATTGGAAGGCATGCCATCAGGCTATATCTCCTCGCAAACGACTTCTGTAGAAGGTGCATGGACGAGAAAGAGGAGGAAACCATACTACACCTCCTTTGTACGTGCTCCATCCATGTGGTACCACAATGGACCTTTGCTAGTCTAAATGTGGCTGCTTCTAAAGCAGCCTGCCACGCTAATTTAACCCAACCTTCCGGAAAAGCCGTAATTAATGCCCTACCTACCTTACCAGATTGATAACCTTTGATGGTAGTACTCAACTCAGATATGCATACATATGTTTGTATTCGATAAAAAAGAAAAAGAAAAAAGACAAACATTTAAGACATCTGATCAATCTACATACAATGTAGAGGGATATCTACATATGTGCCTTGTGTAGAAGAGGAGAGCTGCTGGCTTAATTGGTGAGAAAAATCGCACAATTACAAAATCAGTTCCTTAAAAACAAGGAAAGTACCGAAATTTGCTTTGTTAATTTAAAATCGTGTAATTTCAAAAAATGTCATGTGTTGCACAAAGTTAAGGTATCGAGCGATTTTAAGGTCCAATGTGGTTTGCGGCAGGGCTGCATTCTTTCACCATTACTGTTTCTAGTGGTGATTAGTGATGATCTCCATGCAGCCCTAACGTCAAATAACAGCGTCATACAGTGGATAAAGACATCTCATCTTAAGCATCTAGACTATGCTTACGACATTTGTTTGCTTTCGCACATAATACTGGATCTACATCAAATGATCAAATGAGGCTGAAGATAAATACGGCCAAAACAAAAGCTCTCAGTCTTACAGATACCTCCATTCAATTAAGCATTGCTGAACAGCAGGTCGAAAAAGTTGACAACTTTCTTTACCAAGGAAGTATTGTCTCGGCTAAAGGTGGCACCAAACTTATTGTGAAGAACAGAATCAGCAAAGCGAAGACTGCATTCGGAATGTGTTTACAGCACAAAAACCAAGCTGCGACTGTTTCGCTCAAAATGTCGATTCGATATTACTATATGGGAGTAGTACGTGGACGACGTACTCCACTGTAATTCTTAAGCTGCAGTTTTTCGTCAATAGATGTCTACGCAAGATTTTCTGGTCTAAGCAAATCTTCAACCAACAACTCCATATGAGAACGGGCCAGGAGCCTGTAGGAGTCACCCTACGATGGAAAAATGGCAGTACGCACCTTGCCGCGCGAAAAAAGTTCTATTGCCAAATATGCCATGCAATGGAATATGCTAACTTAATTAGGTAGAACAGCGAGGCATCCAAGGAACATGTGCCGCAGAACTGGTGAGAAGGAATCTCGGACTTTGGGGATGATCTGGAGAGAGTTGCAACACGTTGCAGAACTCCGACCACGATGTCGAGCAGGCGTTGCTGACGCCCTATGCCCCCCGGGGGTGGCAGACATACGTAAGTAAGTAAGGTTTGAAGTATTTAAGTAGACGCCATGGCTCAAAGTTGGTGTGTCGGACCATTGCGCGTGAGGTTTCATCTTCGAATCCCAGAAAACACCCAACGTTTTTCATGGTCCTATCTCACACGAACGTAAACATCCGAGAGTATTGTTGTCATGAAAAAGCTTCTCAGAAACAAAATCAAAATTGCCCTTCGGATACGGCATAAAGCTGTAGGTCCCCTCCATTCGTGCGACAAAATATAACGCACACAACACGAGTGGTTGCGAGAAACTAGGCCTAGGCCCTTCATGAGCTGTTGCGCCAATTATGTATGTATGTACTGTACATACATATATGTAGGTAATCAAAAATATGAGAATTACCAAGAACGATTCCCTCTATTATTTTTACACATGTAACCCAATTTTTGAGCGCTGGTGATTTGTTAGCAAGTTTTTGATAGTTAGAAAAGCTACCAGATAGTGTAACGACATTTCACGAAATGTCTAGACTTTGCAAGAAATGCTGCTTTACGTCATATAACTACTTTTACTTTTGTATTTGAAAAACCCAACGAAAATATGCTGATCCTAGGCGAACCCCACAAGCGGATCAGTAGAAATGCGGTGAAGTGGGAGCGTTGTGATCCCTTATCCCGGATAATAACCTCGCTAAAAAAGGAAGAAGAAGAAGAACAAAAATATGTTGAACTCTTTGCCAATGGACATATAAAAAATTATCTTTACAAAGTGCAGGACGGGGCAGTGGATCGGCTTAAGGTAAATTTTATCGACACAAATGTAAAGCTGAAGAAACAAAAAGTTGCCATCCTTTCGTAGCATGAAAGTCGTACGTTGCAAGAGTCACTATTGTGATACTAGTGAATAGAATTGCAACTTCACATCAAGGAAAATTTTCGAGGAAAAGGATCCAGTCAAACTATGGTTAGAGAATCTGAAAAAATAATGACGATGAAGTTTTTAGTAATTAAATTGCTAGGGCGATCAGTGGAACTATAGTTGAACAGAAGATTTTCGAAAACTCAAGAAAGGAATTGCTACAAAGATACGCAATGCATCCAGCTCTGTTAGGAAGGTGCTAAAGCCAAGAACGTTGTAATGGTAGAACCAAAATGTTTCATCTACCTTTCAGCTAAACAACATTTTCTTACACAGGCCGAAATATCAGCAATCCTATAAACAGGACTATTAACAACACTAATTGTAAACCTTCCCTATAATGCCTCAATATGCAAAAGCCTGGTGGTATTCAGTCTGATTTAAGTTGGACAAAAGGAATTTGAGTACAAAATCTAACGAAAGGAACCCGAAAGTGAACTATTTAGTTCTCTTTGTCAAAGAATTTACAGAAGATTTTAGCCTTCTGCCCAAACTGAACAGACTGAGACTAACATTCTTGGATCACGCCGGTATATGGCTGTACAGGAAATTGAAAAACGTAGAAAATCATTAAACAATAAAGCTGGTTTTACAAATATCCGCTATCGGATATATGACGTCGGATGTTCTGTTGGAGGTGTCGGGAATTAAATCTCGGCATCGGATGGATTACACAGATATCATGTGTACGATTCTCAGATTATCGGAAGAACTGGTATTTCCCGTTTTATATCTTGTGGTTCTATTATCCAATTTTGATAATTAAAATAATGAAAGTTCCAACACAGGCAAATATAGGCAAATCACAATTAATCGGGAGTTTCTTGACTCTTATAACTTTCAGTGATTGTTAGCAATAAACCTTTTTTAACTTACCAGTACCTTATACAAATTTAATGATTTCACTTAGAGGCCATCTACACGTATTCGTATAATACATTAGTATCATCAATATCCAATCGATCTTCGATCCACTCATTATATCACTGTACCACCCTTTGAAGCAAAACTCAATCATACTCGTAGTTCGTCATTGTGGTACAGATTATCCGAAAAAAAAAACAAAAATGTTTACCAAAAGCCGTGTATCCTGCGTGCTTCTCTACCATAAAATTTATGTATGTAGAGTGTTTGCAAAGAAATTTCTGGTAGATCTCTACCAAACGCTCTACCAGCCATTGACTTTTCTTTTCGTCTCGGATAGATACATATAATATTTGGCTGGAGTTCCAAAAAGCGGAGCCATCCAGTTGCTTTAAAATTTGTTTTACATATTCTCTGTTAACTTCCCTTCCACGTAAAAAAGTTGTGGTAATAAAGCAACCAACAGACGACCCTTGCAAACGTAAAAGGGACAACGATATTCGTGTCTGCACGTGCAATGTTAGGTCCCACTACAAACCGCGTACAGCCGAACAACTTGCGGAGGCCCTAGACTGCTGCCAGCAGACATTAGGTGACAAAAGGTGGATGAAAAACTGCGACATCTACTGCGATTGTTACAGAACACAAGGACAGCGTCTATTCGGGTGCGGATTTGTCATTGAAGGCATGTGAACGAGCTCCTCACGACTATCCGTTTCAAGGCTAAGTTTGCCAACATTAGCCTAATTTGCGTTCACGTCACTCACGAGAAGATGGACGATGTGACGAAGGATGGCTTCTACCAGCTCTTGGACAACACGTATGAGCTGTGTCCCACGTCTTGATAATCACAAGGGGACATGGCTCTCTTTTGATCGAAAAGCCGTCAACCAAAACGATCACATCGCGATCGACGGTAGGCACTCTTCTAGTATTCTGGGTGTCCGGACTTTACGAGGAGCCAACGTGGATTCGGATTACTACCTATTTTTAGCCAAAGCTCGGATGCGGATATCCGGAACGGAGCGAAATCAATCAATCAATCATACTGGAAGGAAGTTTGACGTCGGACAGCTACAATCGCAAGATACCGCCAGAGCCTTTGCCGATCGAGTCTCTTTTAATCTCAATCTATGTTCTATACCACCAGCAGCAAATGCGGAAGCCCAGTGGCAGCATTGCCAACAAGCCATCAGAGATTCCCCCTCTGTTGTACTGGGTTTCTCTCGGCCACGACCACAACGAAACCCCTGGTTTGATGAGGAATGCCGGCAAGAACATGCAGCCAAACAAGAGGCGCTGCATAGAAGGATTAGAGCTGCTCGCAAGCTCTACGAGCGGAGGAGAAAAGAGGAACAGAGACTTCTTAGAAAGAAGAAAAAGGATCATGAGAAGCGCTCGATCGAGGAGATTGAGAAACTTTATTGCAGGAATGATGTTTGAAAGTGTGCTGTGCTGAGGATATGGAAGGAACACTACTGCAAACTGCTAAACGGCGACCATAACCAATATTCCGCTGTCAGGCAGAATGAGCCATTCAACAGTGACGATGATAGTCAAGACTCACGTAAACCCGATCAGAATGAAGTGAGGATAACGATATCTAAACTTAAGTCCAACAACAGCCGACGGCCTTGCCGGCGAAATTTTCAAGGCAGAGATGAGTTGATAAGGAGCATTGACCTGGTCGTCGAAAGTATGCCCGATGAATGGAACCTTAGCGTCGTTTGCCCGATCCTGAAGAAAGGAGACCCTCTAAACTGTGCCAAATATAGAGTTATAAGTCTTCTCAATACCGCCATTGACCAAATATCCACACTACGGTAGATCTTGGAAAAAACCCATGAATATAAAGCGATATACATAATCTTTTCATCGATTTTAAAGTCGCCTTTAATAGCGTGCATAAAAAGGAGATATACAGAGCCATGTCTATTCTCGACATCCTCGCTAAGCCTGTCCGTTTGTGCAGGATGGCAATGGAGAATTCATGCTGCTTCATCAAATTCGGAAAGAATACCACCGAACAGTTCGATGTCAGCAAAATTCTTAGACAAGGTGACGCGCTATCGTGCGCTGTTTTTATGGGCTAAGAAGGGAATTGACTAGCAAGCCCTATATTTCAAACTACTAAGGCATCGACTTAGCCAGAACAGTTCACGTAAAGCGACTAAGATGGCTGGATCATGTAGAGCGGAGGGAGCCCAACGTTCCAGCCCGGAAAATCTTCGAATCCACCCCAGATGGACGGCACAGTAGAAGACGACCTCGTGGTAGGTGGTGCAAACAAAGGAAGATGGATCTTAACCAACTTGGCGTGCGTTACTGGTGGCAGCTAGCTCGTAACCGGGCTGACTGGAAAGGTTTGTTGGTTGAGGACCAGGTCCACCCCGGACTGTAGTAAGTAAGTAAGTATGTAAAAACTCTTTGAACTCGGTCGCAAGGCTGAATTCTCTGTTTCTTAGCTGTGTCCCAGTTCACACTGGGGTCTTGGGGAACGAGATCTCTGATGAGATTTCTAGACAACGCTCAGAGGAGGTTTTCTCAGGACTCAAATCTGCGTTGAGTCTCTCTGCGTCCTCGGTTAGGGACGACTGCGTTGAAGATTGAGTTTCTCACGAACACAATTGTGTGTGCCATAGCTGTCCAGAATGAAGGTTGATTAAACTTATGCTGTCGACATTCAAATTTTCGGTACCAATGTGGTGAATGCTGATTTGTAAGCTCCTCATCACTGAAGTGCTTGCTTGGCTTTCTTAGATAGACAAGGAAATTTAAATTTTGCTCTCTGGTAGTACAATGAACCATTTGCGGTTGGGTTGATGATCCCGTTTTTTAAACCCGCATTTAAAATCCCGTTTTTATAATCCCGTTTCTTATAATCCCATTTTTTAAATCCCGCTTTTTCAATCAAAACTACTTGTTTTATGGCAAACAACGGGTAAGCGGTGCGCTTCGTGTGATTCATTTCTTTAAAGAGTCGTCTTTCCAGAGTCGTTTAGCTGCTTACGTGACTTCGTCGTTCCGCTAAGGGTATGTCAACAACTGTCTGGCAGGCGACTGGAGCTAAAGTTTTTAAATATATACATATGTAGGTGGGGGCCAACAGAGAGTAAGTGGCGGGCTTCGCGAATAATTTAATAAACTCCGCTTTTCGGGGTCGTTTAGCCGATCACGCGACTTCGTGCTCCGCTAAGGTTATGTCAACGACTTTCAGGCAATTTGATAAAATTCTATAAAGCAATAAAAATAACCAAAATTTAGTTTTAAATTATTAAATTTAAATAGAAAGACGGGATTCTGAAAAACGGCATTATTATTCTTTGTGTGATTGTGGAAACTGTTAAACCCGGTAAAGTCTTGTATTAGTATGTAACTATTATTGTTACTCTAGTGCAGATCGAGCGTCGAGCGTTTCACATCCCGTAAAATAAAAATGCAATTATTACATTTATTATAGGTAGAGTGCGGTCTCATACTCGTAATTTGATTTTATAAGTTCAATTCAATTGAATGTACATATATGGTTGAGTCTTAAACGAATGATCTTTCACTGAATGACCAAACACTTTACTAAAAAAAACGTGGTTAACCATTAACCATGACTGGGGAAGATGCCTTCTTTTTGTTTAACCCTACACTGATGTAAACAGTACCTACTTAAATTCTATTCCGAGTTTTTTGCTAGATATCCAATATAAGATCAGAATCTGTAACGAGGTTTTGGTGCGCTCCAGCTACTTGTCCAACAAGTCCAAACTCGATTTCTTGTCATTGCGATTGAAATACTTTTGCATCTATGAGGGGAATTGCAATCTTAATAAAAAACAATATACCAAATGTTTGACAGTAGAGTCAGTAGGCTGTAGGCAGTATTTTCAAAATTCAGCAAAAATATATTAGGGCTTCTACTTACATAGTGCGGTAACGCTGACAAGCTGCCAGCAAAATTAACAACCTAACTGAGATCATAAAAGTACAAGGATTAGCGTGCATTGGTATAACCAGTGTAATGAGAACGACACCTATAGCAGGACTCGAGGCCGTTCTCAATCTGCTTTCGATACACATCTTTATACAAGCATCGGCGGATATTAATGCTGTAAGATTTAGCCAAACAGATAGCTGGAGACCAATGGCAATGGGTCATACTACGATCCTACAGAGATATATAGGCATACACAACACCATACCTAGACTTCACGAGAACATTTCTAAGCACCTATCCGAGCAGGGAAGAATAGAAAAACGACACGACACCTAACGAGCGATCCATAGCTGTGTACACCGATGGATACAAAATGGAAATAGGTGTAAGCGCAGGAATTTTCTCTGAACCGCTTGGTATATCCTTGTCAGCTCGGCTTTCGAACTACAGCAGCGTTTTCCAGACAGATGTCTTAGCAATGAAAATAGCAGCTCATGAGACTGCGATAAGGGCAATACCACGGGAGGATATTACTTTTTTTTATCGACAGCCAGGCAGCGATAAAAGCAATATCTGCTGCAGAAATAAAATCGAAGCTTGTGAAGTGCTTTAGAGAAGAGCTCATGGTTCTTGGCACACAGCACAAGGTAAAGCTCTGTTGGGAATGAGAAAGCCGACGAACTGGCCAGAGGGCGCTCAGCACTAAACTCGGAACAATCCTACCCCTCAGTGTACATTCTGCCTTGCACACTCAAACTCGAACCAGTGAACAAAGCTCAACAACAGGTGGACATCTCTATATACTTGTATCACCACCTACATTCGACAGAGCAAGAACCAACAGACGAATGCAGAGCGATACAAAATCCCTCTCTACTCTTATAGCAGTCATTACGGGGCATAACACTATGCGATACCACATGAAGAAGTTACGTGTGACGAACGAAGACTTTTGTAGGATCTGCGGTGACAAGGAGGTTCACTTTCTTTGCCACTGCCCAGGACTTTACCATCTAAGAAATAAGTTCCTTGGACAATTCTTCTTTAAAGATTTAGATCCAACAGACCGATAAACGACACCCCAAATTTAAGTAAATCCTCTGGATGGTTTGTATCTCGGGCACAGTCAGTACTAAATGCTTTCTACTAGGCTATGTACAAAATACGTTTATTTTTTTCCTTCATGAGGAAGGCATTTATTCTACTCTATCTTCTTTCCCCCCATGGGAATCACAATTGATCTACGAGTATATCGACCTGAGTGTGGTGAAGACGATTTCTATCCCCTACACCAGCCCACTTACCGAACCTGTGCAGAAGCCATGTAAAATAAAAATGGGAGAAGTTCTAGTTCTAGAAAATTTGAAGAGCATTGAAGAGCAATAATAAATAATTGAAAAGTAAATCTTCAATCTGTAAGCCACCGAGTGGCTACCAGAGTGTTGAAATCTGCGCTTCTAGATCATGTGTTTAGGTTCGAGGATAAACTAAAACATTTGGCAAACTATTAAAAAAAATGTAATTTGTAACAAGTCCAAGAGTATTTGCTGTTTCGTAGTATTATGTATAGGTGAAATCACTGCAACCTCCATAAAGCTTTGAATTCTATAAATCTCAGACAAAGATATATTACGTTACATAAAGTACAAAACAATCGTTAAAGTCGTAAAAATATTGATATCCTATTCAATCAATAAGTGGGTATAAAAAAAAAGCAAATAAATTAAGACAAACCTTTTGAAAGCAGTTATCCAAATATTATTAAGTTTCTCATAACTCTCACTTGATGCCACAATAACAATTTGTTTTATGTATTAATATATGAATATGAATTTGTTTAAATAATGTAGATTACATTAACATTTTTCACATACGAACGAAACGAATAAGTATTTTTTTGCGAACATCGTTGCGAAGTCGAGGTGGTATACAAACTGCACTTTAACTTTCGAACATAATAATTTTCACCATATATGAACTTTCAAGCGTTTAAATAACGTATAACGACACCTAAGCCAGGCTTAAACAAATAAAAAAGTATAGGTAACGTGTAAAACCAACTGCGGGAAAAATTCTTTAAACAAACAAAAAGAATGAAATATGCACACACGTTATAAGCACATCCAAGATCCAAGAAGAAGAAATTTAGCTCACAAATATTTACACCCAAGAGAGATGGGGGCTTCTCAAAGCCACAGAAATATCACGTGCTATCGCAACAATGGCCGAAGAGCATATGAGCCAAGTGAAGATTTCTCGATGGAAATGGTCCCGAAGAAAGGAAATTAGAGGTGGCTGACTGTTCATCTCTTCATCAACGCATTATAGTTGCACGATTCTTGTGGCCAGAGCCATGCACTGCTGCTGTATTGTTGAGATATTTCTGGATGTGGTGCTGCGGATGCATTGTAAGAAGAAAAAAACTTAAAAGCTTGGCTATCTTTTCTTACAAGCCATTCATCACGTCGGTATTAACCGTTTGGGCATGGCAGACTTGTGTGTGCCTCGGTTTTTTTTCAATGGGATGGGTTTGAGAAAAGATCTGTAACACGTTCGTGCGTTAATAATCTTCAAATTGTTTATTTTTTTTTTTTTACTGTGGAGTGCGCTTCTTTTAGTTTCACCACGAAGCTGTAATGGAACTCGAACAGATGGCATCATAAGGTTTAGTGAATTGCACTCTCACTCTCGATAGTGAGAAAAGCTTTTGACGACAATGGGTGACAACGACAATGTTATCTGTTTGACCCTTTAATGAGTGGACAGAGTTTCCGGTCATAGTGTCAGGGCGAAATTCTTGGCTAGGTGAAATCTATAATGACACGAAAATGGTCAAAACGACAAAAGACATTATCATCGCCCTGCTGTGTAGCTAATTCAAAACGAACTAGCAATGAACGTGGAGTTCATCATTTGGCCCACTAGGTGAAAAGCCTGAGTTCTCTTTCTAAATATTATATTACACGAACAGCCAAAGAATCGCCACAAAACGTAGAATGCTAGAGAACCTACATACCTATGTACGTCGGAAGCAAGTGATGAAGTCGAAAAGTGCTTTGGATAAAAAGTATGTATGTACTACATATGCATGCCCGTGCTTTCTGTAGACCGCATGCAGTCGATCAATTTACGCAGACTTTCAAGTGCCTATTCATTCAGTTTATTTATTTCTTCTTCAATTAAAAATATATTGTTACATTGCCCATCTTAAAAAATACCAATAAAATGTTTGTATGCTTTATTTACAAAAATACATACAAAACAAAACTATTATTTAATAAGTGTTTTTCACTACAGTATAAATTGAAGAAAGAATATAAAGATACAATCTGCTGTCTAAATAACAAGTGTCGAAAGTATCAGTATCATGGTATAAGGTATAATTCATTAAAGTGGCGTTTGGATGTTCGAAAGAAAGAAAAATAAAAAATAAAAAGTTAAAATAAAATCAAACGTTACCAGAAGAAATTTAATTATCATACCAATTTAAATTACTATACGGATTAAGTCACTAATTTCATCAAAATTAAAGTCAAAAGGCAAATTTTTATTTTTCCTATTAAATGGATAAGTTGAGCGAATGCACCGAAATTCGAAGGGTAACGTATTGTGTTATATTATCTAGATGCCACTGATGTATACAAATTTAAAAATGGACTAGTCAAAAAATATATTATTAATATTTTATAAAAGTAAAGATGCATTAGAGGGAGTATACCAGAGCTGGCAAATAACGAGAAGCTGTGATGAAGTCGGCGCAGGGACATAAGCCCCAAACTTTTTTTTTGGGAGTTATGCCCCACTTATGTGGGACATGTTCTCAAACCAAATTAGGGAACTTATGTTCCACCGCATCTGGACCCCAATATAGAATACAACAAAAATACAGTTACTACCAATTTGCGTCGCTCTGCTAAGGGTATATCAACAACTGTCTGACAGGCGCCTGGAGCTAAAGTTTTTAAATATATACATATATAGGTGGGGGCCAACAGTGGGTAAGTAGTGGGCTTCGCGCGATTAATTTAATAAACTCCGGTTTCCGGGTGGTTTAGCCACTCACACGACTTCATCGCCCCGCTAAGGGTATGTCAACAACTGTCAGACAGTTTGATCAAATTCTATAAAGCAATAAAAATAATCAATATTTCGTTTTAAATCCCATATCTAAACCTAAGACAAAAGTCTCACCCCCATGGTAGACCAAAGAACTAGCCAGAATAAGAAGAGAAACAAGGAAACTCTTGAACCTGGCGAAATCAACGGGAGCTGACTCGGACTGGGAGCTATACAAAGCCAGTCAGAGGAACTTCAAGAGCGCAACGCAAAAAGCCAAAAGACAGTCGTGGCAACGCTTTTGCGACGAGATTAAGGGTACAACAGAAACGGCCAGATTGAAAAAAATCCTCTCCAGAGAATTGAAAACTCTAGGTTCCCTAAAGAACACTGAAGGAAACTGGACCGAGTCTTGTTTGGAATCCCTTGAATTGCTTATCAAAACGCACTTCCCGGGGTGTACTGCCGTACCATGTGGTAGTACTAATAACAACAATCACATCGAATCGGAACCCTCTGCGGATTTGGTAACAGAGGACAGAATAGAGTGGAAAATAAGATTGTTCTCCCCCTTTAAATCCCCAGGACTTGATGGGATTATACCGATCATGCTGCAAAAAACTGCACCAATCATTATCCCAGTTCTCAAAAAGCTATTTGCCAGCAGTCTTAAACAGTGTCACATACCAAGAACATGGAGGGAGGTGAAGGTGGTTTTTATACCCAAGGCGGGCAAGGCTAGTCACACCACCGCGAAGGACTTCAGATCAATAAGCCTTACCTCTTTCATCCGGAAAATTTTTGAAAGATTGCTCGACATCTACATACGTACTAGAATACGCCCAGGGGACTTATCCCCAGCCCAACACGCATACACGAAGGGTAAACGTGTGGAAACTGCCCTACATCATGTTGTCGGCTCTATAGAAAAATCACTTAAGGATAAAGAGTTCACACTACCTGCTTTCTTGGACATTGAAGGAGCCTTCAATAATGTAAATACCGAAGCGGTTAAAAGAACCCTAAGAAACCTAGACATCGACATCAGTCTAATTAACTGGATTGTTAGCATGCTCGAGGAACAACATATAACCACCGAACTTAAGGGTTCAAAGCTCGAAGCATACTCCTCGAGGGGTACCCCTCAAGGCGGGGTAATCTCCCCACTGCTTTGGATCATTGTTCTTAATGAGGTACTACAACAACTAAGGTAGAGTGGGGTCAGAGCTACACCGTACGCGGATGACGTCGTGCTGCTTGCAACAGGTAAATTCCTGCCTACCCTTAGCGAACAACTTGACGGAGCCCTAAATATACTTAGCATATGGGCCAGGAGCTGCGGTCTAAAGGTTAATCCCCAAAAAACCGAACTCGTACTTTTTACGAATAAAAGGAAAATACCGGAGTTTAGTACACCTTCTGTTGATGGTATCCCACTCAGACTGTCCGATAGCGCAAAATACCTGGGCCTTGTACTCGACAAAAAGCTCAATTGGAGATTAAATATAGAGGAAAGAATTAATAAAGCAACAATAGCCTTTTACTCATGTAGTAGAATTTTTGGTAGAACCTGGGGACCCTCCCCCAAAATCATACTATGGATGTATACGGCTATAGTTAGACCCATACTGACTTACGGCAATCTAGTATGGTGGCCAGCTGTCAACAAATCCACCAACTTAAAGGCAATCACCAAAGTTCAAAGACTAGCGTGCATTGGCATCACCAGTGCAATGAGGACAACCCCAACCGCAGGACTCGAGGCTATCCTCAACCTGCTACCGCTAGACATCTTTATACGAACATCAGCAGCCATTAATTCTATGAGAATAAGTCAGTCAGCGAACTGGAAACCAAGCAGAAAAGGTCACTCGATGATCCTACTTGATTACTTTGGCCTCATGCCCGTAACGGATTACATGACGCCATATTTAGACTTAACAAGGCCTTTCTCTACCGCCTACCCTAGCAGGGAAGATTGGAAAAGCGGTCATATACCTAATGCCGAATCTATAGCCATCTACACAGATGGTTTAAAAATGAGCACTGGTGTAGGATCAGGTATCATCTCCGACCCTCTAGGTGTATCAAAATCCATACGACTTCCAGACCACAGCAGTGTTTTCCAAGCAGAGGTCTTAGCAGTGGCAACAATCGCCCGTGAGTCTGCGGTAAGGGCAATACCGCCAGAAGGTATCACCATCTTTATCGACAGCCAGGCAGCTGTAAAAGCGATTACTGCCATAGAAATTAAATCGAAGCTTGTGAAGTGTTGTCGAGAAGAGCTCAGGGTTCTTGGAACACAGCACAAGGTATCGCTCTGATGGGTCCCTGGACACGAGGGTATCCCAGGCAATGAGAAAGCCGACGAGCTAGCGAGAATCGGCTCAGCAGCCCCAACAGAACAAGTTGACCCCCCTGTGTGTATCCCGCCTTGCACACTCAAGCTCGCTGCAGAGAATAAAGCCACTGAGAAGGCGAACACAAGATGGAACTCCATGGAAACTTGCGCCGTCACTAGGAAGCTATGGCCATCTTTCGACAAAGCAAAGACCGAGAGAATCATCCGTAAAGATAGGAAATCCCTTTCCACCCTCTTGGGCATCATCACGGGCACAACATTCTGCGGTACCACTTGAAGAAACTACGCCTGACGGAGGAGGAACTCTGTAGAGGCTGTGGTGACGAAGAAGTATTTGAGGACACAACCCACTTCCTGTGCCACTGTCCGAGTCTTCAGCACTCCAGGAAAAAGTTCCTTGGTAAATATTTCTTCCAGGATCTCGAGGAACTCTCCGGCGTTTCAACAGAAAAGATGTTGAGCTTCATCAAATCATCAGGGTGGTTTGTATGAAATAAGTGACTGAGTTAGTAGTTTTTAGTTTCATTGGGTAAGGGTTTACTTTTTCCCCCATGGGTACCACAATGGGTCAACGCTGACCTGAGTGTGGCAGAGAGCGTCCCTCCCTGCCAGCCCACATACCTAACCTTACTTAGTTTTAAATGATTAAAATCAAATAGAAAGGCGGAATTCTGAAAAACTGAATTATTAAAACGGAATTTTAAATAATCTGGATTATAGACGACGGAATTTTAAAACTTTTTTTTTTGGATTTTGATAAACGGGTTTATAAAAGCGGGATATCGACACGCTCGCTTTTCAAACAACTTTTGGCGTTCGTCTACATACTCGTACTTATGAACCGTCTACGTCAAGACCATCATAACTGGCTAGGGCTTTTAAAAAAGCTGTCAAACGATAGCTGTTTATAGTGTCAAATGCATTTATGAAATTTGCTTACAAAAATCTTCGCAGCACATACATACTCAATGGTACGTTTTAAACCACTTCGAAGAGGATGCTAACAATAAGCCAAGCACATCAGAAGTATGCAAATCAAAACAACGTTCTACTTGTTAATTCTCCCACATTTGAATATTAACACTTAGTGTTTTAAAGCTTGTGAAGTGTTGTCGAGAAGAGCTCAGGGTTCTTGGAACACAGCACTGTTGGGTCCCTGGACCCAAGGGTATCCCATGCAATGAGAAAGCCGACGAGCTGGCGAGAATCGGCTCAGTAGCCCCAACAGAACAAGTTGACCCCCCTGTATGTATCCCGCCTTTCACACTCAAGCTCGCTGCAGGGAATAAAGCCACTGAGGAGGCGAACACAAGATGGAACTCCATGGAAACTTGCGCCATGTGGGCGCCGTGGCGTAAGTGGTTAGTGTGTCGGATCACTACGCATGAGGTTCCAAGTTCGAATCCCATAAAATACCAAAAATATTTTTCACGGTCCCACCTCTCGCGAGCGTCTGACAAACATCCGAGAGTATTGTTGTCACGAAAAAGCTTCTCAAATCGCCGTTCGGATTCGGCATTAAACTGTAGGTCCCTTCCATTCTTGTGAAAAATATAACGCACACAACATGAGTGGTTGCGAGAAGCTAGGCCCTGGCACTTTAAAGAGCTGTTGCGCCAAATATTTTTTGTTTTAAAGCTTGAGATTGACGTACTTTATGTGAATTCTAAGTACAATCGTAAAAAAAAAAAACTTCTCATAACCTCATAAGGTCAGACTATTTATAAAAATAGATAAATATTTCTGTCGAAAAAAAAAATAATAATAATAAATACCTTGTTGCTTGAAATTGGTATCTGTTTTGTTCTTTAGAGTTCTTTTCTGAATCACACATAGATCCGCACAATGAATTTTCACAAAATCGACAACATTGGGTGTAGCTAAACGTTGATGTGCATAACGTGCAAAATGAATCCAATTGATCCCCAACGTTACCAGTGCTTCCATGGTTCAAATTATCCGTTTCGAATGATGTATAATCCATTTCACTTTCTGTGCCATTTCCAGATGAAAAATCCAATTTGAAACTTTCAGAATCATATCCAATCCTCGATTTGGATGATCGCCGTGAAAAACTATCACTTCCGCTTGCACAATCTGAGCCCAGATTGTAGGATGTGTAATATCCAAGACCATTTCCTGCGAAATGTCTCATTTCGTATTTGCTTGTCATCGACAGATTCTCATTGAAAAATATAACGTTCACGTCGTTGTACTTTTGCATTAAATCAGACGGATATTTGGCGCATATGTCCTTAAGTGATTTTTTTGGTTTCGAACATGATCCAGAGGGACGGATCAAATCTAATAAACACAGCTTCAGATCAAGCATTTTTACGCGCAATTTTTCCTGATTGTATCTGAAATATAGAATAAAAATTAGTATGCATAAATATCCACACACATAAGTGTTTTTTTCTTTTTTTAATGCTCATTTCCTATTTACATATATAAATCTGTTAATAATTGGTACTTAAAGACGACTAAATAAAAACGATCGACAACATCTAACATTCTCTAAAAATTGTGAACATATCTGGTCTAGAAATTTTTATTGGTGTTATGTTAAGCAGTAAATATTATTTTTATAGTCGTAAAGGATTATTTTGAAAATGCAAACGTACCACAGAGTTCACTTACTTACTTAGATGGCGCTACAAGCGCAGTTAGTTTAGTTAAGTTATTTAAGCTGCCTTTTTAAAAGTTTTAAATTTATGTTTAAGTTATTACATTTGTGTTAAACTTAAAATAAATAAATAAATAAATACAGTCCGGGGTAGACCTGGGCCTCAACCAACAAACCTCCCCAACCAGTCCGAGAACGAGCCAGCAACCTCCAGTTGCGCCCCTTGCCGCGAGGTCGTCCCCTACTGCGCCGTTCATCCGGGATGGATTCGAAGATTTTTGGGGCTGGATCGTTAGACTCCATCCGTTCTACATGGCCCAACTATCTTAATCGCTGTATGTGAACTCTTCTAAGTCGATATCTTGATAAAGGCCATATAGTTCAGCATTGTACCTTTTCATTCACTCGCCGTCTATGCAGATGGAACCAAAGATCATCAAGTAACCTCTGCGCCATACACTTGGACCGAGATGATAAGTGTCTTATAGAGAGTTATCTTAGTAGTTCGAGATAGCGCTTTGTTACATAATTACCTTCTTAGCTCATAAAAACAGCGATTGGCAAGAGTAATTCTTCATTTGATCTGTCCACTGGTGTCATTTGCGGAGCTTACCATAGAGCCTAGATAGACAAAGTCCTCTACTACCTCAAAATTATATCTGTCTATTGTGGAGTTCTGTCCAAGACGCCGATGTTGGGTGTACTTTTTTGAAGACAGCATATATTTTGTTTTGCTTTCATTGCCCGCTAAACCCATATTTTCTACCTCGATCTCAATGCTCGCAAATGCTCCACTGACGTCCCGCTGAGCTTTTTCGATTATGCCAATGTCATCGGCGTAGGCGACTAGTTCTACAGACATGTAAAAGATTGTACCTCCGGTGTTGGCTTGTGAGTTTCGTACAATTCTTCTGTCGTCGTGTGAATATTTGGTAAATGGTGGGCTTTCCTGGCCTTAAACCGCACTGATAAGGAGCTTTCAGATTGGTGACGATTAGTTTTAGGCGTTCACATAATACGGCAGACAGGATCTTTATACGATCCTCTGTAATTGGCGTAGTTCAGGGCGTCTCCTTTCTTCAGGATATGGCAAACGATGCTTAGGTTCCATTCCACAATTCGTAACACCTTCCGTAAGGGGTATTCCCGTAAGTATCTTCAGTAATGCGAAATACCTCGCGCTGGTGCCCAATAAGAAACTAACCTGGAGACTAAACATTAACGACAATGTCAAAAAACGCACGATAGCTTTTTACTCGTGCAACAGAATATTCGGCAAAACTTGGGGGCCGAACCCCAAAATCATCCTATGGATGTATACAGCTATAGTAAGGCCAATACTAACTTATTGCAAGCCTTGTATGGTGGCAAGCAGCCAGCAAAATGAATAACCTAGCTGCTATCACAAAAGTACAAAGACTAGCGTGCGATGAGAATTTCACCTACAGCAGGACTTGAGACCATTCTCAATCTGCTTCCGCTAGACATCTTTATACAAGCATCGGCGGCTCTTAGTGCTGTAAGATTAAGCCAAACAGATAGCTTGAGACCAAATGCAATGGGTCATACCACGATCCTGCAGAGATATATAGGCAATGTATCTAGTACAGACTACATAACGCCTTACCTAGACTTCATGAGACCATTTTTAAGCACCTATCCGAGCAGGGATGACTGAAAAAATGACAAAACACCTAACCAGCGATCCATAGCTTTGCACACTGATGGATCCAAAATGGAAATAGGTGTAGATGCAGGCATCTTCTCTGAAACGCTTGGTATCTCCATGTCAGCTCGGCTTCTGAACTACAGCAGCGTTTTCCAATCAGAGGTCCTAGCAGTGACAATAGCAGCCTATGAGATTGCGATGAGGGCAATACCACGGGAGGATATCACTTATTTCATCGACAGCCAGGCAGCGATAAAAGCAATATCTGCTATAGAAATAAAATCGAAGCTTGTGAAGTGTTGCAGAGAAGAGCTTAAGGTTCTTGGAACACAGCACGAGGTAAAGCTCTGCTGAATCCTTGGTATAAAGGCATACCAGGGAATGAAAAAGCCGACGAACTGGCTAGAGGAGGCTCAGCACTAAACTCAGACCAACCCAACCCCTCAGTGTACATCCCGCCTTGCTCAAACACTCAAACTCGAAGCAAGAAACAAAGCCCTAAAGGAGGCAAACAACAGGTGGACCTCTTTAGATACTTGTGTCACCACGAGGAAGCTATGGCCTGCATTCGACAGAGCAAGGACCAATAGACTCATACAGAGGATAGAAAATCCCTCTCTACTCTAATAGCAGTCATAACGGTCCATAACACAATGCGATACCACATAAAAAAGCTACGTATGACGAACGAAGGCCATTGTAGAGGCTGTGGTGACGAGGAGGTTCAGGAGGACACCAGCTACTTTCTTTGGTACTGCCCAGGCCTTTATCATTTAAGAAATAAGTTCCTTGGACAATACTTCTTTAAGGATTTAGAAGAGTTGTCCAACAGATCGATCAAACTTCATCAAATCCTTGGGATGGTTTGTGTTTAGGGCGCAGTAAGTATAAATGCTTTCTTTAGGATATGTACAAAAGACGTTTTATTTTGTGCTTTTCACGGATTCTCTAATCTATTTCCTTTCCTCCATGGGTATTACAATGGGTCTATATTGACCTGAGTGTTGTGTAGAGGTTTTCTATCCCCTACACCAGCCCACATACCTAACCTAACCTAAGCCCTGAACTAGTTCTCTTCACTAGGAAATATAAAATTCCCCATTTTGATCCTCCGTGTGGTACTTGCCGTGTACTCATAGATATGGCTAAGTATTTGGGTCTCATTCCAGAAAAGAAACTCAGTTGAAAACCTAATATCGTAGAGCGAATAAAGAAACCCGCCTCAGCTCTATACTGCCACAGAAAAGCTATAGAAAGTGGGGACTACAGTCCCGACATACTGGATCTATGATCATCTGGTGGACAACCTTTGGCAAAGCCTACACTCTACTACCACTCCTAGCCGCCACAAACTTTAAAACCACGATCCCTTCCAGACTCAAGTGGAAGGAATATCTGAGGTAACGAAAGGGGTCCGCATGCTTCTATACACACAGCTCTAAAAGAGAAGTTAGAGTGGGAGCTGCCTTCTTCAAAGACTTAATCACAAATATCTTCTTCCGCCTCTATTGTACCTTCAATCGCAGATGAGCAGATAGTGCTACGTACCACATAACATTATAGATCTGGCCTGCGCTGAGGCATAAACGCTCCAACTGTTTAATAACGCAGGGGGTGGAGAACGATTGGCACGCTAATGGTTCATAGTTCAAATTCTGCTGTCAGCAAGCATTTATTTATTTATTTATTTATTTATTTCTCATGAAATATATAAAAAGTCGGATTAATCGCGTAAATTTTTGTCAAAACTATTGCAAAGACATAGCACTGGCAGTAGTTTGGTCATATGGCTGGAAAAATTGTTCGCCCCTTCTGGATGATTGATATGCCTATGACTTCAGGTGGCCGAGAAAAAGTACAGTGAGCCAGAAGTAAAGATAAAATAACAAAAACAAATCAACTGGACCACCCCCAGAGTTTTTCTGAAACCTAATATCTGAGTTTCAAACCACTACGTCAATCTTTCTGTCTTTCTGTGCTTCCTTTATAAAGCCTCCACTGTGTAAAACATTTAAAGTTTATTCATAGCCCCTTGAGAGCGAGCAAATTATAAAAAGGACTCTCATCAGTATCCTATTAAATGAATTCACAGGATACTGCATCATTGGCAGGCACGCCAATAGGTTGGGCCTCCTCTCAAACTTCTGCAGAAGCTGCTTAGACAAAGAGAGGGAAATTATCTTTCATCTCCTCTGCAAGTGTCCGGCCCTCACTTATCAAAGACAATCACACAATTATATTCAAACGCATAGGATTATGCATGATTTGAAAAAGTAATTATAAATTAAAATTAAACTTAACTATTTACTGGAAAGGTTGATTTTATCTGACAATTTTTAGGCGATGGTAACAAATAAACAGCGGTGTGCTCATCAAAATTCATTAATTTTTTTTTCCATTCTTATACCTCATTTCATGCACACTTTTAAGTTAATTGTTTTAAAATCACTTCATTTAGCTCAAGTGAAAAGCAATAAATGAAAATTTACTTGTTAAGAGCCGAAATTATATTAATTTTTATATGCGCCTGTCTTACGACTCAGATTTATAACTAATCGAACAGACCATCGTATTCATCGCGTACACCAACCATAGAAACATAACTTTTCATTCCACAGCGGATGTGTTCCACTTGTTTGATTGCTGAAACTAAAATGACAATTCTTTGTGAGGTTATGTATTTGTTATTTTACAGTAACACGTTCTTCACGTAAATATTGGTTTCTTTCAGGTAATTTCCTTCGAAATAAAAGGTGTTACGCATTAATTTTATAAATTTATGTTTGCGTAGCAGTAGATCTACATAAAATGAGCACACAACGAGGTAATAACGAACGAACACGCGCGCAAAAGTACAAAAACCGTCACGTCTTCAAGAATGACTTACACGACAAGACCCCCCAGCAGAAGAAGCTGAACTCGCTGCACATTTCAGAGGTGTGCCAGCACTGTAAACAGGTGATAGAGTGGAAGATCAAGTACAAGAAGTACAAACCCCTGAGTCAGCCAAAGACGTGCGTCAAGTGCCAGCAGAGGAACATCCGCAAGACGTACCATGTACTGTGTCGTGGCTGTGCTTTAGCGCAGAAAGTCTGTGCAAAATGCTTGAAGCCCGCCAATGAGGTGGAAATCGAGCCTCCCGCACCCTCGCCGGAGGAAGAACTCAAATTAAAAGTGGAAATGGATCGGCTAATAAAATCCCTTCCCGAGAGGAAACGTCGAGCGTTTCTTCGCTACATGAAGAAGGGTCAAGTTGAAGAGAGGACAGAGGAAGAGGTGAATGCTGCTGAAGGTGAGGAAGAAGATGTTCCAAAGCCGGCCCCTAGAAGAACACCACATTCGAGGGATACCCTGCTAAAGAAAATAGAAGAGCTTCAGCTGGAGGAAGACGGCGAATTCGATTCAGATGACTTTGGCGATAGTGACGAAGATGATCTGTCGGAAGATGGTACGAAGTCAGAGTAGGTTTAGTATCTGTATAATGAATTCCTGGTAATAATAAATTAAGATCTAATCAATGATTTGGAGAGCCACTAAGGCTTGTTATCAGTTCTTTCGCTTTCAGGGGGGCAATTCTCTAACTGCAAGGTAAAGTACTGAACATGAATTTGTATGAGAATTCTATGCTACTTCACTCTATTATTCAGAGGTGGAGAAAGTCATAGGATGACTAGTATCCATAGTTCACCCAGTGTCATGCTTCTGTAAGTCATGGCATGCATTTGCAACAAAATGTTTCATTATTTTCGTCCGTGGAATGTAATGTCGTTCTGTGACTTAACCTTTGTAACGTGAAATAGAAAGTAAGACGTGAAAATGATTTTAAATTTCAAGTCTGGTGGTCAGAGATTATAAATTGTCCGAACCATCACATTCGCAGACCATAGAATGGTTTGGCTCGCCCTAAAAGAAATGTCTTACCCTATACTGAAATGTCTTCTTACTGGTATGTCTTACCTATCCAAATTCTGATATTCGCACTCCAACCCCCGGACAAACTACTTAGAGATTGAAAAGGAAAGCAAAATGACAATGCTTTCCGCACAGTCTTTGAAGAGTCTTGTTCCCTAACCAGAGGCAAAAAAGGCATCGCACTTGGTGGTCAAATGATCTTACGCAGAAAACTAGAACGTAGTCAAAAGCTCCAAGGATTCCACAGACTAAGGTCAATATGGGGAAAGCAAGGAAGTTTTTAAAAACAGAACAAGCTTCGCTAAAAGAACGACATAAAAGAAGTTACGCAGCGACATTGAATCGAGTAAAGACACTGATAAGGAAATTCTACCCCCACGACCCTAAAACGTCAACAACTAGCCCTCACACTGACGGCGGAGTCCAAAATATAATTGACTATACAAAAGTATCTGCAAGGAATAAGAGAAAGCGTACTGAGAGGTACTGATACGAATACTAGCCGATATCAGAAATAATAGTCGCTCGTTTTGGAAATTAGCCCCTTCTCTGCCATGAAAATATTTACGGGTGTCATCCTTGATCGTTTAACGGAGTGGAAACAGCAAAACAATTTGGTTTGTTTTAAGCTGGATTAAGAAAGGAATACTTAACTGTGAGCAACATATCGTCATTAACGAGTATGGTAAAAACATATCTCGAGGAAAGAAGTTATATGCATTCTTCGTGTATTTTAAGGCAGCTTTCGACTCTATCGATAGGAAAGCCCTCTTCTACAAGCTAAGGAACCTGGGAACGTCAACAAAGATGCTCAAAGTAATCCAAAGCATTTATGAAGAAAACAAGACCTCAGCCTGGGAGGAAAATGGGAGTTAAATAGGGCTGCCTACTCTTGCTCTTTTTAGATGACCTCACTACATACTTTCCATGTAGGCTCATGTTTGTCGGGCTGATAATCAAATTGCTCCTGTATGCGGATGATATGTTGCAAATGATGATAAACAGATTCCAGCTGTACTGCTGTTTATGGAATCTTAAAGTAAATAGCAGCAAATCAAAAATAATGGTTTTTTGAAACGGGACATGGAGGTACGCAAGATATGAAAAATGAACTGGGGAAAGCGAGGATCTAGAGATTATAAAGGAATAAAGGTACATTGCAGTCATCATCACGCTAAACCTATCGTTCCGAAAACATCTTCAAGGAAAATTAAAGGAAGCCAAAACGGCCATCAACGGCAATTGGAGCGAATGTTGGGGAAGAAAAAATGAGCCCCTATTGGAAAATATACTCTGTTTGATTTCTTCAGTATGAAGAGGTAGAGAAGTTGCTGAGGTACTTGATTTAAAAAAATGTTCAGACTACAAGAAAACATCCCTACTTAGATGTTACACATCGAAAGTGGGGCTAGTCCGTTATACATATTCACGCTTTAGAATGCACTTCAGCTGCATAGAGAAAATAATCGCCCCGATTACAGTTGGCGTTTTACGCTTTTCGACGATTGGCGTTTTATTCACAGCTACGACCTGCTGACCTTAAACGTCACTAAGCATTGTTTTTATCATGTGGAATACTATTACAACTCTTTCACATTGAAAAAATTATGAAAATGAATTCGTGGTACATCTGAGGAATAAAACGACAATCGTCGAAAAGCGTAAAACGCCACCGGTAATCAGGGTGAATGTCACTTTCAAGTCAGCGACTGTCTCATAATATGACTACAATCAGACCGGTAAAATTCAAGTACAATTACCTTGTACTTATTATTATTTTTTTCAAGTACAAGTACAATTTCTTGGTACCAAATACCAGTACCAGGACTTGCAATTCCTTCGAAGTACTTAATAAGATGAACTTAAGTAGGTTCTTTAATATTTACAATTCTATGGGAATATGTTAAAATAGCTTAAGTCAATTATTGCGATTTTTCTGAAGAGGCGCTTAAAGTTGGCGCTCACATGGAAAGCGGAAGAAATTATTTAATTGTGGCACTAGTCTGATATTCATCCAGCCATCTTAGTCGCTGTATGTGAACTCTTCTGGCTAAGTCGATGTCCTTGTACAGGCCGTATAGTTCGGCATTGTACCTTCTCCTCCACTCACCGTCTATGCAGACGGGACCAAAGATCGCTCGAAGAACTTTTCTCTCGAAATAACCAAGGGCATCCTCATCCGGTTTTTTCAAAGCCCATGCCTCTGCGCCATACAGCAGGACTGGGATGATTAATGTCTTATAAAGAATTACCTTAGTAGTTCGAGATAGGGCTTTGCTACTCAATTGCCGTTTTAGCCCATAGAAACAACGATTGGCAAGAGTAATTCTCCGTGTGATCTCTCCACTCATGTCATTTGCGGAGCTGACCATAGAGCCTAAGTAGACAAAATCCTTTACTACCTCAAAATTGTATCTGTCTATTGTGGAGTTCTGCCCAAGACGCCAATGTTGGGTGTCCTTTTTTGTAGACAGCATATATTTTGTTTTGCTTTCATTGACCGCTAGACCCATCTTTGCTGCCTCGATCTCAATACTCGTAAATGCCCCATTGATGGCCCGCTGAGTTCTTCCGATTATGTCAATGTCATCGGCATAAGCGAGTAGTTGTACAGACTTGAAGAAGATTGTACATCCGGGGTTGGCTTGTGAGTTTCGTACAATTCTCTCAAGTACTATGTTAAAGAGGTCGCATGATAGCGCGTCGCCTTGTCTAAGACCTTTCCTGACATCGAACGGTTCGGTGATGTTCTTACCGACTTTGATGGAGCTGTATAACTCGTCTCTATACACGCTATCATAGGCAACTTTGAAATCGATGAAAAGGTGGTGCGTATCGATTTTATATTCATGGGTTTTTTCCAAGATCTGCCGTAGTGTGAATATTTGGTCAATGGTGGACTTTTCAGGCCTGAAACCGCACTGATAAGGGCCTATCAGGTTGTTGACGATCGGTTTTAGGCGTTCACATAGTACGGCAGACAGGATCTTATATGCGATATTTAGGAGACTTATACCTCTGTAGTTGGCGCAGTTCAGAGGGTCTCCTTTCTTCAGGATCGGGCAAACGATGCTGAGGTTCCATTCATCGGGCATACTTTCGTCCGACCAGATTTTACAGATGAGCTGGTGCATGGTCCTTACCAACTCATCTCCTCCTGCCTTGAAAAGTTCAGCGGCAAGGCCGTCGGCTCCAGCAGCTTTGTTAGATTTGAGTTTAGATATCGCTATCCTCACTTCATTATGATCGGGTTGACGGGAATTTTGACTGCCATCGTCACTGTTGAATGGCTCATTCTGCCTGACAGCGGAATATTGATCATCATCGCCGTTTAACAGTCTGCAGAAGTGTTCCTTTCATATCCTCAGCACCGATTGCGATTCTAATACTATGTTGCCATTTTCGTCCCTGCAGGCTTCTGTTCTGGCTTTGAAATCCTGGCATGTTCTTTTTACCTTTTGGTAAAATTTTCGAACATTATTCATGCAATAAAGTCTCTCAATCTCCTCGATCGAGCGCTTCTCATGCTCTTTTTTCTTCTTTCTGAGAAGTCGATGTTCCTCCTTTCTCCTGTGCACATAGAGCTCGTAAGCAGCTCTAGTCTTTCTATGCAGCGCCGCTTTGTACGCCTCTTGTTTTGCTGTATGTGCTTGCCGGCATTCCTCATCAAACCACGGGTTTCGTTGTGGTGGGCGAGAGAAACGCAGTACATCAGAGGCGGCATCTCTGATGGCTTTTTGGCAACGCTGCCACTGGTCTTCCGCATTTGCTGCTGGCGGCATAGGACTAAGATTGAGATTAGAAGAGACACGATCGGCAAAGGTTCTGGCGGTCTCTTGCGATTGTAGCGTTTCGACGTCAAATTTCCTCACAGCATTTCGTTGATTTCGCTCCGTTGTGGTGGATATCCGCATCCGTACCTTGGCTACAACTAGGTAGTGATCCGAGTCCACGTTGGCTCCTCGGAAAGTCCGGACACCCAGAATACTGGAAGAGTGCCTTGCGTCGATCGCAATGTGATCGATTTGGTTTTGTGCAAAAATCCGTAAAAAAAAATAATCAAACTTACTAAAATACTCTCTCAAAGAGAGAAAATACGAAAAAGTAAAGGAACGCATTAAACAACTAAGGTTACTCATAAATACATGTCCACGCTTTTAGCTGCTTCTGTTCGGTACTTCTCATCAGCCTGAGCCACCTAATTAAAACCCTGCTCAAACCAACGCGAAACGAGGCAGCGAAAGCTGTAGTGAATTTCGTGCGCGAAACATGTGGGAACGGAAACAACTCAGCGGGAACATTCACGCCAAACTCCGGGAACGAATCCATCACTATTTATATTAATTTCTGTCAACGCCATACTCAAATTTTGATTTCACACACACGCAGGAAGCATACGTATGCTATGAAAACAGATCTGTCAGAGGTTATAACTTATAATACTTGCTGACGGTTATCATAGCATCAGTACCAAAAAACATGCCTAACGTAGGAAATAATAAAAAATCGCTTTCGATCACACATGTTTTTATTTTTGTATACAAAATTTTTTGTTCAATTTCGTTTTCAGTACTTGGTTGTGCTTATCCCATATATTTTTTGAGCAGTGTAATTAACTAAAAGCCATTCGAACGATTCCACCGCACGCGAAGAGATTCCCGCAAACTAGTCATCCACCGCGAAAGAGACAACTATACAATTTTATGTGTCAAACCAGCCAGACGAACTGACAGCGGGCGCCATACGAAACAAAAATCCACTGAATGGATATTTTGATACATAAAATTCTTTATCGTGGTTAATATAAAATTCGGGCGTGCGACCATCTTAACCTTTACACAGACGGCGTTCGTTTACTTGTTTTGCTGGGCAGAGACACCCTGAGGAGCCCGAATTAGCGGCGGAAAAGTGTTTTTGTTTGCAATCACTCCACAGCTGGGCCCATGGCTGGCAGGCAACAAAAGTCGCAGGATAATATACCCCGCGATTTGCAGCGTGAGCTGAAGGCCAAGATATCGCACTTCCTTGACTACGGGGACTCGAACATACTGGTGCTGGCCGGCCTGCCGAATGACCAGCGCAAGTTTCTCCACAAGTATGCAGCGTCCATCGGTCTGAAGTCGAAGAGCTACGGCGGCAGGAACCAACGCGAGCTGCACATAACACTTCCAAAGAAGCTGCGGGTGCTGGGCGACGCAAGAATCCTCGCCCTGTCCGATGAGTCGCGGAGCTACTTCTATAAATCGCTGCGAGACCAGTTGAAGGACTGCACGGAGGTGAACTTTTCGCAGAACTCTGCCTGCGATAAGAACTTCCAGCGTAAGCGGAACAGGATACGCAACGAGTGTTTGTTGCTGGCACTGTCGTCGCGGCTGGTGCCGCCAAGGCCGAGTCGGCTTAACAAACAGCTGCAGAAGGACAGGGTGGAACTGCCAATATTCCTCTACCAGAACGCCATCAACGATGTGCTTCATAACAACTCGGTAGGTATTCCCATGGGCATGGGATGAATGAAACTGAATTTGTTTTCTTGCAGGTCGTCATTATAAACGGAGAAACAGGATCTGGCAAGACCACCCAGGTTCCCCAGTACATCCTCGAGGAGTGCGGAAGGTTGAATAAGCCATGCCGGATTGTGTGCACTCAGCCGCGGCGCATTGCAACCGTCACCGTGGCCAATCGCGTAGCCGAGGAACGTGGCGAGCCCGTGGGAGAATCAGTTGGATACCAAATACGTCTAGAAAGTGAGTTTTTTTTTTTTTTAAATGAAGGTACTTGTAAGGGGGCAGGAAAATAAATTTTTAGGTGCTGCTGTATCCATAGAAAAAAATTGTCAAATGCGATGTTTTCCACACGGGACTCCTTGAGATATTTTGTCTCTCCTAAAAAAGGCGGACTTTTCTGCCGATCATTTTCTTTAACAAATTCTTAATTATTGAACCCATTTTAGTGAAAATTGTTTTGTCCGCTAAAATACTTTCGTGGATAGTCTTGGGGTTGGGATATTGTCTTGAATTGGTTCTACAGAACGCGTAACAAAATATTAAAACTGTTCGAAACATTAAAAATATCATGACTCCCAAACCCTTAAGATATAAAAATATCGGCTCATTTGCCGCTATAAAGGGTGGGCCATCTGTTTGTTTCATTTTAAAATTCCGATTATTTATGGAAAACACTTCCGGCTGGCTTGGCAGTAACCATTATATTCTTAATGGTTCGGTACTCAATTTCACGAATAGCTCGATCAATATTGAACTTAAATGTCTGAATCGTTTCTAGATTTATTTACTTAAGTCATGTTTCCCCTTATGGGTCTTAGGGCATAAATTACGGTTACGCGCCATCGTGTTCGGTTCGTGGCGATTTGTTTCAGCTCCAACCAGCTCTTTCCTAGTTGCAGAGATTCCGTTTCGACTTCTACACCATGTCATACGAGGACCTCCTTATATTGGCCCTTGTTTTGTTAGCGGTTTCCGTGCAGGCGTCTTGTCGTGTAATACAATTTTCATCTTTTCATCAATCTATTGACACTTTCGCTTTTTCGCTATACGTTCCTGGCCCGTTTTCTCATAAAGCTGGTCGTTTGAGATACGATTTGATCAGAACACGTAATATGCTTCTTAGACAGCGATTAAGGGGTATCAGTGGAAATGCAGTGAAATGGGAGGGTTATGATCTCTTGTTTTCGGATCATAACCTCGCCGAAATAGGAAAAAGAAGACAAGTGATTCAAATTTTTTTTTATGATATTGGCGGTCACTTTCCAGGTACTATAGCCATATAGCAGTATCGATTCCACGTTAGAGCGGAATAGTCGCAGCTTGGTGTTTAAGCTGATTGCACTACTTTTTCATGCTTTCGATATGCTGCTACCATCATCTAATGTACCACCCCGTCAATCGAGACTACACTTCCAAGGTGACGAAAGTTTTCTGCTCTCTCGACCTGTTTTCCTGCAATGCTAATGTGAGTTGTTAATGAATTCGAGGAAGACTTAGGATTTTAGTTTTGGCGGAGTTTGCTAAGTTTGCCTACGCCACCAAACCAGTGGTCATTTGGTGGCTTTGTGAGGGTCCATGATTCTGTGCGATAGCAGGCAAACATCGTCCGCATAGTCGAGATGTTTGAGAGAGGTTGTAAGGCTCCATTGGGGTCTGCTACTTCTTGTCTACAGGGCGTTCCGCAAATCATCGCACCAAAAAGAATAGTGGTGCTAGTATGCAACCTTGCCGAATGCCGCTTCAGATCTCAAATTCTTCCGACAACTTACCCATATGCAGCACGTGACACTTCGCACCTTCATAGCTTGCTTTTATAATAGCCATCAATTTTTGTTGGTATGCATCTCCTACGTGATGCATGCCATATCTCTCTGTTTATACTGTCGAATGCTTTTTCAAAATCAATGAATAACAGGTGTAGCGTAGAGATCTATACATATACAAATATTTGGCGCAACAGCTCTTTAAAGTGCCAGGGCCTAGCTTCTCGCAACCACTCATGTTGTGTGCGTTATATTTTTCACACGAATGGAAGGGACCTACGGTTTTTAATGCCGACCCCGAACGGCGATTTGAGAAGCTTTTTCATGACAACAATACTCTCGGATGTTTGTCAGACGCTCGCGAGAGGTGACACCGTAAAAAAACTTTTTGGTGTTTTCTGGGATTCGAATTTGGAACCTCATGCGTAGTGATCCGACACACTAACCACTTACGACACGGCGCCCATCGGTCTATACTCGACGCATTTTTGGACGATGATCCATAAGGTGTTAATATGGTCAACGCAGCAAGATCCAGAACGGAAACCCACTTCTTCACTGTCGAGAGTACTTTCTAGATGTTCGAGGATTATATTGGATATTATTTTTGCAACTGCAGGAAGCACGCAAATGCCTCCAATTTTCACACTCTGTTAGGTTGCCACACTTTGGGAGCTAGATAAGCATTCCTTTTCTTTATATTTAACGACACCCCACAAAACAAAGTTCAACGGCGTAAAATCGCAGCTCCACGGAGGCCAAGCGGCTAATTACACGATTATTGAACTTAGTGTGTAAAAGATCGATTGTTGGACGGCTTGTATGGCACTTAGTGTCATCTTGCTGGAAGCAAAAAGCGTCCAAGTTGATTTCCCCATTTTCTCGAAAAAAAAAAATCGCTTATCATGCGTCTGTAGCGCTCTCCGTCGACCGTCACGTTGTTGCCATCTTCATCTTCAAAGAACAATGGGTCAATAATGCTGTTCCAATTCCACAAGCCACACCAAAAAGACACACGCTGAGAATGCATTCGCTTCTATACGACATAGCCGCCGAGATAAAAATGCCCTTCATCTGCAAAAATGATTTTTTTTAGCCAAATAAATGTCAATTTTGCGTTGCAACAGAGAAGCGATAACGAAGCGAGTGGCCATTTGCTTTAATTCCTGAGTCAGTTGGGCCTTGTAAGGGAATAATGCGAGGTCTTTATACATAATTCTCCTCAGGTTTGTGCGGCTAATGCACTATTAGATATGTGGCGAGTTGAGGTTCTCGGGTTTAGGCGAACACTTTCGGTAACAGCAAAAATATTCTTGTGTCACTAATTTCTTTCACAAACTTGTGTATAGCAGGCATGGTTGTGCATTCAAAATTCGCACTATTTCAGCAATACAGCACTCATTTTAGAAATAAATTTTAATATTTCCCAACGTTTTTCAAGTGAAAATCGATACATTTCGCGGAGATGTGATGCTGTGTTTTTGTAAATTTGTTAGTACTTAGGTCGGTCATATCGCTAGGAAAATTGTTCGTACTGTTTGATGATGATTGATATGAATGAAATCAGGTGTTCGGGAATCATAATCAGTGACAAAATAACAAAACAATTCTTCCCAGTTATATGGACACCATCCCTGGAGTTTTTCTGAAACCTAATATCACCTAAGTTTCAAACCACTACACCGATCTTTCTGAGTCTTTCAAAGTTGTTTTGTGATAGAAAATTAAACACACTGTATCACAAGGAATACTGCTGCTGTCTTTGCTTTGACTCCTGTCAATACTTAGTGCTATCCCACCTTACCTTAAAAACAATCTCTATCCTTGATGGAATTCACAACGTTTTGGAGCTTTATTCCTTGATTTGCTACGGAATGACCTGCGAGTAGATTATTTTGTGGACAATGGTCCTCATGGACATCGGGGTATAGTGGGCAGAAAAGCAGTTAGTAAATATATTCTTTAAAATGAACACGTAAGTTTACCCACTTACGCCAATTGTCAATTAAAAAAAAAAAATTGAGTAAAACTAATTTTGCAATTGTAAAACGTTTTCTGTCCCTCAAGGCTCTCCCTTATCCGTTCCCCTCTTTCTTATAGCCTCCAAAATAGAATACGGTCTATTCCCTTACGGCTATTGCGCCAAATCCCACCTAGGCAAAATCAAAACCATATACAGGGTGGGCCAACTACAAGTTTCTTTTTAAAAATGCAATAAAATGAACAAAATTAAATTTTTTCCATGTATTATGGCTTTATTAGTAAGAGCAAACATTCCCATTAATTATGGAACACAACGTTGTTTAAGTGGCTGCCTCGGCTGGCCTCGCAGTAGCGCATTCTATCACTCCAATTTTCCAAGACCTTGTTGATGGTTTCGGGCTGTAGCTTACGGATTGCTTGGATGATATTGGCCTTAAGTACTTGAATCGTTTTCGGATTGTTGGCATAACATCGGTCCTTCACGGGTCCCCACAAAAAAAAAGTCCAAAGGGGTCAAATCGCAGCTCCGAGGCGGCCAATTGGCATCGCCAAGACGGCTGATAACACGGTTTGGGAATTTGGTGCGCAAAAGACCGATTGTGGCATGGGCTGTGTGGCATGGCGCGCCATCCTGCATGAACCAGAGGTCGTCCAATTCCATGTCTTCAATTTCAGTAAAAAAAAAAGTCGTTAACATGGCTTGTAACGCCCATCGTTGACCGAAACGTTGTTCCCAGCCTCATTTTCGTAGAAAAATGGTCCAATGATGCCACCACTCCACAATCCGCACCAAACTGTCACTCTCTGTGGATGCATTGGCTTCTCGACAATAACGTGCGGGTTTTCCGAACCCCAGATGCGGCAATTTTGTTTGTTAACGTAGCTGCCGAGATGAAAATGTGCCTCGCCAGAAGATGATTTTTCAAAAAACGCACTGTTTGGGCTACACAGCACTCACTTTGGAAATAAGTTTTCAATATTTCCCAATGTTGTTCAAGCGTAAAGCTCATTTCGTTCCGCGGAGGTATGATACTGACTTTCAGTCAAGATTTCGAGCGGGAAACAGCTGTCAGTGTCAAAATAACCCATGATTTAAAAATAAACCACTAGATGGCCCACCCGTTACAACGCCGCTCTAAGAAAAGCTCTCAACGCTTACCGAACAACACCCATTAACCACATCCTGTTCGAAGCGAAAGTGCAAACGATTGAAAGCCTGCGTTACCAATCCACTCTAAAGCTATACAAACCCACTTTATTCCTCTATATAAAATACTAAGAAACCCCAAAAAAAGGAAGAAAACCCTGACCTGCATCGAACGTTCCACACCCCTCTGTAATGGAATCAACATACCTCACAAACCCATTCAACTCTACCCTTCCTTCCCTCCACCCTGGCTCTTCCAACCTTCCTGTGTTATCTCATCTCTAAGAACCCACAAAAAAGCTCATACCTCCCCCGAGGTATTCCGAGCCCGTTTCCTCAAGCTCAAAAATAACTTAAGCGATCACTTCTTCATCTACACGGACGGCTCCAAAGTAGGAGATAGCGTAGGCTTCAGTGTCACTTCTGAAAACGAAACGATTTCCTCCTTTTTACTTCCTACGTACAGCTCTATATTCACTGCCGAAATCATTGCCATTTTAAAAGCCTTGCAACACACAAAAAACTCCAACAAAAAATTTACCATATGCACTGACTCTTTGTCATCAATTGATGCAATTCTTAACATCAATAACCAAACCTATTACCCTTCCCTAATCCGTAACCACCTCTACCTCCGAACCCCCAATATTAAACTAATATGGGTTCCAGGCCATGCCCAGATCGCGGGCAACGAATTCGCCGACAAAACCGCCAAAGACACTCTTAGAAACCCATCCTTTTTCTCCCCAAACTTCAACTCCCAAGATCTTAACAAGTTTATCAGAAAACATGCCAACTCCAATCAACTACTCCTTTGGGAGAAAACATCCGAATGGTACAGGACCACTAATAAAAACAAATTGTCCGCCAAAGACTACACAAATAATATAGAACCTTCTAGTTTGTCCCGTATCGAAGTAACTAAAATAATTAGACTTAGACTCGGCCACAGTAAACTTACCCACGAGCACTGCATAAACAAAAACAAATCATCTCAGTGCTCTTACTGCAACCAATCACAAATCAGCATCCACCATATCCTCTCCGAATGTCCGACCTTCCACAACCACAGATTCCTTCCCCAAAACAATCCCAAAGAACTGCTTTCTAACCCTAACCAAAAAAATAATAGAACTATAATACATTTTCTCAAATCATCTAATTTATATAACCTAATCTAAATGTATGTACCTACATAGCTGAAGGCCTTCGACGCTCTGGCTACACAGCTAACTTATAATTTTAATTATAGGCTAGTTTTTAAATAATAATAATAATAATAATAAAACGTTTTCTATGTGTGCGGCATAGTGACCCTTACACCTGATGGTGTGTCTTACCTCAATCCAACTATTCCCTAATTGCAGACATTTCTCTTGGCGTATTTATAAGCAATTGAAAATATATAAGGAGAGGAAATAAACACTACGCCAACGTAATCACTTTCGCAATAGCAAGACCAATCTGGCCAGTCTTCTGTAAGAAGAGATAGTTTTCTCTAGTTAAATTTTGTTGGAAGTCACAAAAGTCGTCTCTGGTATCTGCCATAATGACTACTGCACGCTCTGCAGCAACGTAATATTAGATTTGTTTGACATCTGTTTTGCAATTATTTTTATATAGAACAACATAAGATTGAGGACTGCAGTCAATGATGTCAGAAGGATAAATGACTGCTAATGTTAAGCTGAGTAGCTTCCTGTGGTTTTAAGCCAGCGTTCTAAAAATAGGTACAGTAGGCCCAATTGATGGTCTATGGGTATATGGGAGCAATGCCTAACGTCACGGGTCATCATATTATCTAACCCAATCTATGTATGAGATTGAAGATTCTTTGGTTTATTTCAGATTTAATCACATGCTACGTTCGCCATAGAAATATGGTGATCAGACTGAGTTCTTCCTACCATCGATATGTCCACAGGTATCTGCCGACAATTCATTGAAAGAGAATCACGACAATATTTTCTCTTTCGAATGCTATTAAATATTTACCAATAGTCCTGTGCTCTATTATGCAGTTATGGTAGCGCACTGTGGGATCCATAAGTCCATATCGATAATGGTTCTTCTCTTCTATTTCGAATTGCCAGAAACAATCTCTAAACTTCAAACTGTCAATTTTGCATTTTCCTGGTAGTCAGTCGTTACGCGCCGGATTAATATTGCAGTAACCTATAGTACACGTTCTCATTATTTTCACAGTGTTCATAGTATAATACATCACGTGCAAGTCGATTACTAAAAAATGTAAAAACCCTTAATAGGTGTCATTACAATTGCGTGACGAAACATAAGTTAACTGGTGCATGTTTTGACTAAGAGTATTTATTGTCTTCTTACGTATGTAGTCTGCTTATCTTCACGGAAAAGTCAATAACAAAAGGCAAATTTATAATATCTAATTAGCAAACACATTAAATTTAAACAAACGCTATGAGATTAAAAGGCGTGAAAATCTATAAAACAAAAGCAGATGCCTTACGTAAAATACGAGTATGCTTGCATTTTTTTCGCGCTTGATTTCCTATTCGAAAAAGTGTACATTTTTATGTTGCATAGTAATAGGCACAAGAAAGAGTCCAATGTGCTTTTTCGGTGTAAGTGGCTTGTTGACTTCGGCCCAGTTCCATCCACCATCGGAACTGTAGCAAATGCAGCAATTGGATATAATATAAATGTGTCGGCCTTGGTATGTGGAAATTTTTTTCAAACCAGGAACTCAAATGGTGTGGCCATCAAAAAGTTTAGAGAAAGTTAGTAGAGATGTTGTTAGTTTTTCGTAGCATTTTGATCACAAGTTGATATTGACAATAATCAGTACGGCGGTGGGCAGCGCGGAAAAAGAGAGCATATCTAAGACGACAGGGATTAATGTTGAAGTATACAGTTGGTGTACGAAGGGTATATTAGCAATGTCACGACGAGTTCCTATGGTCTTTAGGTCAATTAGCTTTAGTCGGTCCTCATAGTTAGATTAAAAGCACCAGTTCATCCATCCGTCTACGTTGAACAGCTTCAATTTTTTATTAATGTGGGTGTAATACAAAAAGGTGA
Organism: Brachypalpus laphriformis; assembly: GCA_945910035.1. Classification (NCBI taxonomy): domain Eukaryota; kingdom Metazoa; phylum Arthropoda; class Insecta; order Diptera; family Syrphidae; genus Brachypalpus; species Brachypalpus laphriformis. Next base: position 107,644,317 of record OX246753.1, on the reverse strand, counting down.
CCAAAGTTAGCTTGCGTGTTCGACAAGTCGTCTAACGAAGGCCATACAAAAGGATTCACTAAAATTTAACAAAGCCAATTGCTGAATTGGCCCTGCATACTCGTATTACGCGTATGTTATCGATATGAGAGCTGACATTAAGTTCGATGTCACAGATTATGTCCAAATGAAGAATAGAGGTAATCGTAAATACAAGTTCATTATTGGTAGTTCACATAAGGAGAAAATCCTGCAGCTTTTGTTTGTCAGTTAGTATCATCAATCAGTGTTAGGACACTCGTCAAAGCCAAGAGAATATACCGGAGTAATGCGATGAATGCGTTAGGAAACTAATTGTTTATAAACAAGTCAGACGAAGTGTAAGCTATAGAAGGGGAACAAAGGAGATTGCGCCAATTACAGGGGTTTCCCTCGAAAAATCTTTGCTAAGGTGTTAGAAACTCATTTCAGGGCTGTACTCGAGTCTAGTTCAGGGGCTAAGCAATGGGGTTTACCTCATGGCAGAAATGCTACCAGCCAGTTATTCACCTTCATGGAGTTTGAGAAGGAATTGAACTATGCCTAACTAGCCTACAGCTGATTTGTGGATTGGAAGAAGGGGTTTCGATGGGTTCCTCGAGGCAAACACTAAAGTGTTCTACAGGAGTATGGGATTATTGCTTCTCTGTAAGGTCCATTCGGTTTTTATATACACAATGTAGAAGTTGTGTTGTAGAAATTTTCATCGTGCGCTTTGTCACCTCTCTTCATTATATATGTATATTGAATGGATGTTACAGCGCAGCCTTGGCAGAGGATGCTTCAAATTGAGATTTGAATACCTTGTGAATTTGAGAAGTCGTTTAATTTTCATTTGTGCATATTCTTACGCATATCATGTTCATAATGCTGTCGTCAGTTTTAATTTGCATATTTATCTATCTATTTTCAGGTCGCGTGCGAAAGACTACGAATCTTATATACACTACAAGCGGTTGCGTTTTGCGATCTATAATGGCAGATGCACGAGACTTTTTCCAGAAAATCACCCACTTGATAATTGACGAAATACATGAGCGCGATAAGGACACCGACTTTATACTGATTGCAGTTAAAGAGCAGCTAAAATACAATAAGAATCTCAAAGTCATTCTAATGTCTGCGACAATGGACATTCACTTGCTTTCAACCTATTTTAATGGTTGCCCTATAGTAAATGTGCCTGGACAAGGCTATGACGTGAAGATATATCACTTGGAGGATATCCTATTCCATACTGGCTACCGTACATCATTGATGGAGAAATACTTGCGTCTATCTCCAGCTGAAATCCCAACAAGAGTAATTCAGGCAGATGATCACACTCAAGGTATTTTCGATACAATTATCGAAGAGATACTAGAAGCACATCTCAGACTTGATAGTACAATTGAATATTTCGATCAACTACAGTACTACATTGAGAATGAAGGTGTTTCCATTGATTTGCGTCACTCGAGAACTGGTAAGACGGCACTCATTGCAGCTGCTGAATGCAACATACCACAGTATGTGTCGCGATTTATGCAGCTCAATGCAAACACAAGTATTCGCGATTTCTCTGGAAAGTCAGCTCTTATTTATGCTGCTGCATTTGAGGACGGCATTTGCTTACAGTTGCTCGGTAATAGACAACAGAGTAACGACACGTTATCAGAAAAGCAGATCCTGCTTTCTGCTTACAAGCAGCAATTCCACGATGAGAACGAAGTTGACCACTACTTGATAATATCACTCTTGGAGGGACTATATCGCAGCAAGCATCCTGGCGCTATATTAGTATTCTTGCCCGGCTACAATGACATTGTAGCTCAAAGGGATTTGATAACAAGCACTCTCCCTGGAGGAACATACAAAATGTTCATACTGCACGGTCAAATGGAATCGAATGACCAGTGGATGGCCATGCAACCCCAGCGGAATCGCAAAATAATCTTGTCCACCAACATAGGGCAGACGTCGATCACAATTCCCGATCTCGCCTTTATCATTGACTCTGGACAAGTAAAGATGAAAACGCATGACGTTGTGACTGGCTCGTCAGAACTGCGCTCGGTATGGATTTCACAGGCGGACGCCAATCAAAGATCTGGCCGTGCTGGTCGAACCCAAAACGGAGTATGCTATCGATTGTACTCCACCGAACAATACCAAATCATGAGCAAGCACTGCATTCCAGAACTAATGCGCATTCCCCTGACGGAAATTTGTCTCTACGCAAAAGCGTTTGATCCACAGTCAGATGTGCAAAGCTTCTTATCACGTGCTCTGAATCCGCCTTCAAGCATAATCGTGCAAAATGCGATCAACAAACTCAAGATCATAGGAGTCTTCACCGATGACGAGCGAATTACTGAATTGGGTAGGCACTTGGTTGAAATTCCAGTCGATGTGCAACTGGGCAAGGCCCTCATGTATGGCATATTTTTTAAATGCATTGATCCGCTTGTTACTATCGTGGCGTTTCACTCGGTTAAGGATCCCTTCGTACTACCAACCGATCGTTCGCTCCAGGGTCAGGCCTCTTTCCAGCGAAAGTCATTATCCGGTGACTTTTATAGCGATCAGAAGGGAATTCTGGTCCTTTACGATTCGTATATGGCCATCAGGAATAACAAGAGGAAAAAGCAAGAATTCTGCAACAGATTCTTCCTTTCAGCGCCCTGTATGGAGATATTTTGCGCAACAAGACGACAGATATACGATCTGATTTGTAACAAGTACTCGGCAGCAGAAAAAATAAATAATGCCGACTGGAATCTAATCCGATTGTGCATGGTAGCTGGTCTCTACCCGAATATTGCACTTATTGATCGCAAGCGGATGGCTATCAAGTCCGGCTTTGACAAGCAGCTGATACTACAGCGAAGTTCATCACTTAATCCACCAGGAAAGAAAACCCTAAAGGAATTTGTTAGCAAGTTACCCTACGATTGGCTTGTCTTCTATGAAAAATCCAAACTCTACAACATGTTTAGCATTAACATGAACACTTTAGTGGCACCCGTTCTAATTGCTCTACAATGTGGCAGGGATCACATGGTTGAAAGCGAAGGTGATTCGGAACCAGAAGAAGAGCTCAACGAAGACAATGACTATAAGCCAGAAGAAAATGATGAAATCCCAAGAAGAAGCATGCTAACCCTGGACAGTTGGATAAAATTCGACATGAGCGTAGATGATGTAGACATCTTAATTACCCTGAGGAACCTCATCCAGAGCGAGTTCCTTAAGTTTTTATATCAGGGCCATTCCGAGACCTCCGCAAAAGCTGTTGGCTACATTCAATACCTCCTCAACTCCGAAATAAGCAACAGTAGCCAGCATCTTTAAACGGCGAACAACAAATAGAAAGAGAATATTTTTTATTTGTTTGTGGTATTTATATGTATGTTTCGAAAAAGTTATAATATCACAACAAGAGAGTATTATATAAATTTTATGCACTTTAAGTTACAAATGGAACATTGGTCAGGATGCTTCGACATTTTATGGACGTATGGCATCCGTCGTAATTATACATACATACATACATACATACATACATATATTTAATGTTACAAAAAAATATTTTTCTTTTGAATCTTTAATATGGCATTAGAGAAATGTGATTTTATACATAAATAAATATTAAATAAGTAGTGTCATTATTTAGAAATGTTCTTTGGCTAGCTGTACGTATTGTCTAACATCTAATAGCTGTTGCTATGCTTGGTAGTGTGTTCAAGGTCGAGTACATGTCAGGAGAGATCAGGGAAGAAAAGAGAATCCATGAGTATGTATCTATGTAATGTTTTACATACATACATACATACATACATTTTCAATGGCCCGCTAATCCTTCATGAGGGTCGCGGGGGTAGGATGCTCAGGTGGACTCTCCATCCTTCTCGATCCTCCGCCATTGCCTCCAACTCATCAGGAGGAATCCCTAGACGGCTCCAGGAGAGATGCCGGACTTGGTCCAACCATCTATTTCTAGGCCTACCGCGGGGTCCCCTACCTGATGTTACGGCCACCATGAAACGTCTTGAAAGCCGGTCTGGGGGCATACGCACTACGTGTCCAAACCATCGAAGCATAGATCGTTCCGTTCGGAGAAGTAGCTGCTCAACATTGAGCGCCTCGCGTACTCTGGTGTTGCGCACTTAATCCCTACGAGTTATTCCAGCAATACCGCGAAGAAACCTCATTTCGGCAGCTTGTATTCGTGATCTTATTCTTTCGGTCACTACCTAAATTTCACGTAATGTTTTTCGAACGATAAATTGGCTGGGTTGGTAGAAGAATTGGCATTTATAGAGTTTTTCCCAGAACTAACTATGAAAGTAAAAAGAGTCAACTAGAGGTTGCAATTTGGTAGTGCAGACTCAAAATAAACGCCGCAGAAAGCTTAAAAAATATAGTTTTGAAATTGGCGATTAAGGGTCAAATCTAATGGGAAAACACTGCAAGGGTAGGATAGAATTGAATCGTTTATTTGAATGTAGCTTTGTTGTCACAGACAGATGTAAGCATAAAGTCTAACGCTTCAGACATGCGATTCATGTTTAAACTTTCAAGATTAAGTCAACGCATCACCTTATATGCACTCACGCCCTCACAGAAATATGGCGTTGCGATTATGACGAATACGCCCCCTATCACCGAATCCGTCGTAGTGGAAATTGCTATCCCAGATTCCGTCGCAGTAAAAACTTTGTTACGAATTTTGAATTTACGAACTAACGAATTTTGAAATTCGTAAAAATATTTCCACTACCATGGAATCTATGATAGCAATTCCTATATTCAAAGCGGATTCTGTGACAGGGAGGATTAATTTTCAGTGACGGATTTGGAGTACGAAAACCGACCAATGTCAATGTTATATCAAATCTACCACCCTTTTTGTAAATCTACCACATTTTTTCGACCAATCTATCGCTTTTTTCAAAATCCAAGTGACAACACTGGTTGCGTTCCTGAAAATAGCGAATATTTGAAATAATGTAGCTAGTATTTAATTATAAAAACTAAAATCTCGCATTCAAACAAAAAAATTGCAAAAGTTGAAAACAATGATATTGTACTCGTAATTATGTTAAAAATATTTTAATTTGCATTTCGTTTAAAAAAAATCCGTTGAAACCAATTTTTTAGATTTTTCTAAATGAACTGCCCTGATAGGTTTTAGAGATGCTCTTATGCTGCTCCGAAACTTGTTTGACCGTCCTTCGTCAGGATTCTGGAATCCTCTTCCACCAATATGTCACCCATATCGAGAATCCTGGCGAGTTTGGTTGCAGTCATTTAATCTTGCTCTGTAATTGCAAATCCTTCAGAAGGTTCAGGTTGTTGAAATTAATCATTTTTTAAAATAATGTTTGCGCACTCAAGGGGTTATTATGAATACCCTTAAACTGCTGACACACAGTGCGGGCGTTGGAAAGGATAGATAGATAGAGAGAGAACGATTTTGGTGTAGTGGTTTGAAGCTCAGTTGTTTATGCTTCGGAGAAGCTCCGGGGGTGGCGTCCAGATAACTGGGGAAATTTTTTTTTGTTAGTTTTTGTCTTTGCTTCTGATTCACAGTATTTTTTTCCCGATAACCGATGTCATAGGCAAATCATCATCAACAGAGCGAACAATTTTTCCAGCCATATCACCATGACTGCCAGTGTTATGCCTTCGCAGTAGTGTCCACACAAGCTTTCGCAATTGATCGGACTGACTATATATTTCAGGAGAAATAAATAAATACTTCCTAACATCATGATTTGAACCATGAATCATTAGCGTGGCAATTAAAGATGTTACCACTACACCATTGCCACCCCAATTGCCATCTCTTCTGCAGCAATGTACGGCCTATTAGCCTCTAGATTTCATTAATATCTTCCCGATTTAGGTCTACGAAGTCTTCTGCAGCTATTTGCCTGCCAAGATAAATTAATCCTTTCACATCAATTTCTGTGTCACCTGGACAGTCTTGTTGATTTAGAAGCTTTCCAAACAGCTTGTCGAGTTGATAGTTTCAATTCTCCCCATGCTAGTTTTATATTGTTTCCAAAAGCTTCGAATGGTGTCAATGTCATGGTCTTCATCAAATACTTTGATTAGCTCCGAGAATGTGTGCTTAGGTAATTTATCTTCAAGGTGGAAACTATCCCTTGGTCCATCGGTTGGCCTAAAGCCGTTGTATTCGGAGGTAAGAAAACAACTTTTATGTTTGGGTACAAGTCTGTTAGATATGCTGGGTGTGATGTTGCGTTGTTCAGAACAAGTAACGCTTTGAAGGAAATGTTGGACTTTTTGCAATATACTTCGACTTCAATGGCGAAATGTTCCGACAATCATTCCTTGAATATGGAAGCGGTAACCCAGGCTTTTTGCTCAACCTCCAGTGAACAGGCAAATGCCGTTTAAAAATGCCATTGAAAGGCCTCCGATTTTCTGATGCATAAATAACAATAGGCTTACATCTGAAATTGCCCTAAGTACTACATAGATATAAACGTTTGTATCTGTTAACAGAGCAACCATGACGTACCATGGTTCTTTAGAAAAGAAAAACGGTATTTCGCGCAAAGCGAAGTCGCACAAATCGAATCTAGGTATATGAAAATCGCGCAAAGGTGAAACCGCACAAAACGAAACCGCGCAAAGCGAGGTATGAGTGTACTTAAATACTTAAAAGTTGTACTTAAGTCTTTTCCAATGACTTTCAATTACTTTAAATTCGTTCTTAGTCCTCTTAGTTCCTTTAAGTACTTGTAATTCTATGTTACAAAATTACATGCAACTAAAAATGTTATCCATGCTTGATCTCTGAAACTCATTTGACAAAGGAATCCGGAGTAAAAATAAGAGGATATTGTGCTTATCACGCATACCACCGTTCCGGAAGAGCTAGAAGCGGATCCTCCCTATTCATTAATGACTGCATTGAGCACTTCATGAATACGACGATTGAAATCGATACAATGCAAATTATTTCAGTTCGAGTTAAGAATAAGCACTGGTATTCCAACATCGTGTCCACTTTTTGTCCTCCGCGATGCACGTTTAAAAGTAAGGACTTTGTATGTCTCTTTGACTCACTTGGGCCGAATTTCATTATTGGTGGGGAAACACACCTTTTGCGATGCAGCAAAAGCACCTGATTTAATAGACTTCTTCGTAGCAAAAGGAGTATCTACAAATTTTGCGAAAGTAGAGAAAAGCTTTGATTTCCCCTTCGATCACTCACCGGCAATTTTGAGAATAAGTAACCGACTAATGAAAATAGAAGGTGCGCCTAGATTAAGTAGCACCAAAATAAACTGGAACAGCTTTAAGAATGATTGCGAACAAAATATTGTCTTAAATGTATCGCTCAAAACACCTTTCGAAATAGAAGATGAACTCGGCAAATTTACTGAATCCGTATAGAGTGCCGCGTGGAAAAATACTCCTTTAAGGAGAAAAGAAGTCACACACCATGAAGCTAATTATCCGTCGGAAATAAAAGAACTTATTTGTGAAGAGGAGAGCACGCAAAATATGGCAACAAACCCGCGCTCCCCAACATAAAACGTATTCGAATTACCTATGTAATAAGCTCAAAAAAGCGACCCAAGATCCGAAAAACCAAGAGACTTCTGCTTACCTTAAAGGTCTAACCGCTGGAAAAAAGCACAAATTACTCGCTCTGGAAAGCCATTAAAAGTATTAAAAAACGCCAAATGCAATCGTCACCGATCAGAAAAAACAATGGCGAATGTGCAAAAGGTGACAAAGAAAAAGCGGATTTTTTTGCGGAACGCTTAGAAGATATTTTTAAGCCATTTGATGGACAAGCATTGATAGACGATTTTACCGGTGCGACAACAACATCTGACAATTTAAGAAAAAAAAGTGTGTCGCTTACCGAACTTTGCCAGACAATAAACAAATCTGAAAAATAATAAAGCTCCTGGTTATGATTAAATAACCGGACCAAAAAAGCGCTAATAAAAAAATAAATATTGGCGCAACAGCTCTTTAAGTACCAGGGCCTAGCTTCTCACAACCACTCATGCTGTGTGCGTTATATTTTTCACACGAATGGAAGGGACCTACAGTTTAGTGCCGAATCCGAACGGCGATTTGGGAAGCTTTTTCGTGACAACAATACTCTCGGATGTTTGTCAGACGCTCGCGAGAGGTGGGACCGTGAAAAAACTTTTTGGTGTTTTCTGGGATTCGAACTTGGAACCACATGCGTAGTGATCCGACACACTAACCACTTACGCCACGGCGCCCACGTACTACTAATAAATAATAAAACTACTCTATTTAATAAATGCTTCACTAAGATTATTATACGTTCTAAAACAATCGCAGAGGTTATAATGGTTCCGAAACCGGGCAAATCTCCAAACGACAAGAAATCCTACAGACCGATATAGAAATTATCAAAGGTATTTAAAAAGCTTCTATTAAAACGCATTCAACCGGTCATTGAAGAAAGACACATAATATCTAACCAACAATTCGGGTTCGAAATCATGCTTTCCACAAATGGCCAAGTTTACAGAATAACCGATGAAATTGAAAAAACCCTAGAGGAGAAGAAGATTTGCTCTAGCGCTTTTCTTGACGTCTCTCAAGCCTTTGACAGGGTTTGGCACTATAGCTTGAAGTATAAGCTAAGACGGGTCCTTCCGGAGCACCTACATAAGATCTTAGAATCGTACCTAGAAAACAGACTTTCCCGTGTCCGAATATTCTGAATTTAAGGAAATCGCCGCCGGAGTTCCGCAAGGAAGTGTCCTTATCCCCATCTTATTCTTGCTGTACACTCGGGACATACCTCAAATTGAAGGCACCAGGCTACGTTTGAGGACGATACGATTATTCTGGCAACGGAAAGTTTAATCGAGTCAGTAACTACAAAACTCCAACGAGCTTGGGATAAAATCTGCGAGTGGACAAAAACTTGGCACATTAACTTCACTTTAATGAAAATAATTCACCTAGATATTTGCGTTAATTCTGTACAGATACCGCATGCAGACGAAGCTAAGTATTTGGGTATGACATTGGACGAGAAACTTAAGTGGAAGCCGCACTTTAAAAAGAAACGCGACGAGCTCGAAAATCGACTTAGAGAAATGTATTGGCTAATTGGAAGAAATTCCAAGCTAAGTATATATTGTGGTGTGACATGACAGCGTAAAATCTTTTTTGACATCAGAGGTCTCGGTGAGGTCATTACCGATCTTGATAGTGCAGCGAGCGTTCTCGACAAGTTGGGCAGGGATGTCAAACTACTATATATGCTGTCAAGCCTGGCCTTGAAATCAATAAAGAGATGATGAGTATCGATTTGGACTTCTTGGGTTTTCTTTAGGATCTGCCGAAGTGTGAAGATTTGATCGATGGTGGACTTTCCTGGCCTGAAACCGCACTGAAAGGGGCCAATCAAGCTGTTGATAAAAGGTTTCAGGCGTTCACACAATATCGCAAAAAGATCTTGTATGCGATGATAAGGAGACTGATGCCTCTATAATTGGCACAGTTGAGGGGGTCTCCTTTCTTGTGGATCGGACAAACGATGCTGAGATTCCCTTCATCAGGCATACATTCGTCTGACCAAATCTTAGAGATGAGTTGATTTATGCTCTCTGCGAATTCATCACCAGCTGGGTATTGCTATGCTCACTTATCATCGCCTATGTTGAATGTTTCATGCTGCCTGACAGCGGGATGTTGGTCCTCATCGCCGTTATACAGTCTGGTCTGCGGCACTTGATGCTGGCGGCATAGAGGTGTTTGTGAGATTTCGGAATACGCGTTCAGCGAAGACTCTGGCGGTGTGTTGCGATTGTAGATTTTCGACGTTAAATTTTCTCACAATGATACTTCCTAGTTCCTTGTTGCTCAGTTTGGAATATCCGTATCCGTATATTGGCTACAACAAGGTAATGATCCGAGTCTATGTTGACTCAGAAGGTCCGGACATCCAGAATGCTGGAGATATGTCTTGCGTCGATCGCAATATTATCAATTTGGTTGATCGTTACAAACCAATCGTAGAATCAAAAAATTTAATCCCAAATCATCAGTTTGGCTTTCGAAGCAAACACTCCACGATAGAATAAGTCCACAGAATAACATCTGAAATCGAAAGAGCACTAGAAGAAAAAAAAGTATGCTCTGCAATCTTTTTAGACGTAGCACAGGCTTTCGATAGAGTACGGCATGAAGGTCTTCTCAATAAATTAAAAGTGTACCTGCCAGAACAGTACTTCCACCTAATGGAGTCTTATTTAACATCGCGTTACTTCCGTATAAAACAAGAAAACTACTACTCTAAGCTAATGCAGATCGAAGCCGGAGTTCCTCAAAGAAGCGTATTCGGACCTCTGTTATACCTTCTTTATACTAAAGACCTATCTACAACGCCCTACACCAAAACTGCAACTTTGCCGACGACACGGCAGTCTTAGCAGTGGGAGATACAACGCTAGAATCGACGCAAAAGCTACAAGCTGCTACAGACCAAATTATCAGGTGGACTCAAAGACGGCGTATAAAACTAAATTCGAGCAAATCTGAACATATTGACTTCACAAGTAAGTCTATCTCGTACTCCCCTATAGCAATATCAGGCACGAGAATACCTTACGCTAATACAGCGAAGTATCTAGGTATGACTCTAGATGCCAAGCTTCGTTGGAAAGAGCATATTAAAATGAAAAGACAAGAATTAGATATTAAATGCCGAAAATTAGCATGGCTTATAGGCAGGAAGTCAGGACTATCAATTAATAATAAAATTCTTTTATATAACCAGATCCTAAAACCAGTGTGGAACTATGGCGCTCAACTCTGGGGATGTGCCAGCCAGTCTAATATTGCAGTCATCCAACGATTCCAGAATAAAGTCCTTCGAAGTATTGTGAATGCTCCATGGTACATCAGAAACAGCGACCTCCATCGGGACCTAGGGATTCCTACTATTCTTGAAGAAATCAACACTAGGGCCAAAGCACACATGAAGAGTCTCCAGGAACATATTAACGAGGAAGCAACAATTCTTCTTAACGTATATGGCGTGAGACAACTGCAACGTATATAACCGTCAGATCTTGCAAGGCAACCGCAAACCATACGACTTACCACATCCTTTACTAGATAGTGACAGAGCGACAACTACGAGCGAAAAGAGGCGCACGGAGTGAATTTAACCTCCAACGCTTTGGATGGATTAAATCCCATCTATGCTCTTGCTACTGTCATTAAAAGTTAAGAATGACATACATCAAATTAAAATTATATTGTACTTTAAAAATAGTAAACTGTTAGCCATTTACTTTTCTCTCACTATTTATACTGAAAAGCAAACTATTCGTTGGTTTCATAACTAGTCGCAGTGTTAACAAACATTTGTACTCCTTTGCAGCTTATTATGTTTGGAATAAAAAAAAATAAAAAATTATCAGTGTACCGCCATGTCTACTTGTGAATATTGAGATGAGGAAAGCATATGCTTGCTATAGTGACGTTTCGCTCCACTGCGAAATCAGTTAGCTGACGTGGTGTCGTATAGTGTTTTCCAACTGCCCTACCAATGACGTCCTTTTTTTTTTTTTTTTTTTTATTTTGGCGTTAAAATCGCCCAATACGATTTTAAAGTCGTATTTAGGACAATGTTCGTATGTTTTGTCGAGAAGCTCGTAGAAACAATCTTTGGTGGTAGGGCCCTTTTGTTCCGTGGGGGCATGAGCACATATCAGGCTTTTGTTAGCGAATTTAGCTTTGATTCGGATTGTCATTATACGCTCGTTCACGTGTTGGAAGTTTAAGACTTCTTGCCTAAGTCTGCTGCGTATTGCAAATTCCAAATAAGCGCTGCTTGCTGTCTCTGTAACAATCACCATAGTAGACGTCACAATTTTTCATCCTCTTTTTGCCCAGTCCATCCCATCGCACTTCTTGGATGGCGGTTACATCTGCTTTAAAGCAGTCTAGGGCCTCTGCTAATTCTGCTGCACCTGGTCTGATAAGGGTCCGAATATTCCACCTACACATCCGAAGGTCGTTGTCTTTATTTTGTTTGCTGGGGTCGTCATCAGTTGAATCGTCCTTATCCGAGGCTTGTGGTTGTTGCTGAACCATTAGCTTTCTTTAAGTTACCCCGACGGCATGACTCCCAACCTGGATGGCTAGTTCCTTAGGATGCGGAGCTGGGTACACCGGTCCCAGTCGAACACTAAGGGAGTGTGACTGCTGCCGTTGGCCCATTAAGGGGCACCTTCGCCACTATCTCTATTCCAAAGTCCTGACTAACATTGGAAATTCTTTACTGGTCTGTGATCCGAATATTTCGAAACAGCTTGCGTAAGGTGTTCACTAAGTTCAACCTAACTGGAACTGTAGACACCACCGTTGACTCCATCTAGGAAATTCGTCCGCTGCCGTCTGAAGCAAGAAGAAGTGGTCCAATGAGAAAGCACTCTTCCTCCTCTAACGTCTACTGCCGCCAACAATCCTCCAAACGGAGTTGGTTAACCATTTCTCGGATCAAGGTACTAGGCACCCAGCGGTCACCACGTAAAGGTTGAGAGTAGGAGTTGGTAGGCCTAGGCTAAGTGGAAACGCTTGTTCGTACATATGTACATATGTATATGTGCGCAAGCCCGAGACAGTCACCGAGCTCTAGGCTAATAGTGACGCGGAAATTCGAACGCTGCAGCGAGAAACTTTGAAAAATGTGATCATATTCAAATTTTTTCATAATTAATGTAAAAAAAATTCCATTTTTTATGTTTTATAAAAAAAAGATAAACTAAATATATAAAACAAACAAACATTTATTGAGTGATTAAATCCCATGGGGACTTATGCCCCACCCTGTGTGATAGCTTCGGCAGAACTTTCCATACCCATCACATTGAATATTCCATGAATAATTTTTTACCATCCGACTGGTCCACCCTAAACCTATTAGTTAATATTGGGTTCCCGTCCCTGTTTAAAAATACGGATAACGATAGTTTAAACAAAACGAACGCAAGTAAGATAGGCTTTCTCTTTATAGGGCAATAAGATAAAAAAAAAAAGATACTCCATTTGGAAGAGTGGACAATGTTTGCATTTAAGCTGCCACAGTAACATATATTCATTAATAATTACCTTACACAAATTACACCACAAAATTAATGGTCTCTTCTTCGTTTTAGTTTCTCTAATTTGACTTGTCATTCTTTTACGTTTGCTCGCAAAGTAAATAAGCCACACAAACAAATTGTTTCACTTTTGCTTCAAGCGCTCAAATGGCCTTGGCATTCACTGCCCTTTCAACAATGTCCATTCGACAGTGGAGAAATTGGTTTTACTTTTTACCAATTATATCAGACTCGAATTAGGCGCCATTGAATTCCCAGCATTGGATCGGTTCTACACCAACCTATCAGTCACTTTTGAATGGTCCACACTGAACGGAAAGGCCACTTATAGTATTCAGGCAAAACGAATCAAAATGCGAATACAATACCTTTGCATACTAGCTTATAAGATAGAAACAATCAATTTCGATTTTAAGCCGATTAATTTGTTCTGCTATTCTACGAATATTTAATATATAAAAAAAAAAAAACATCTTTTGTATGGGAGGCGATGGATGATAAATGATTTATATACGTGGAAAATATGTGTCAAATTAAGCCGAGACATTTCGAATGTTATTTATTTTTACTTTCTCCGGGGCGTATTGCTTTTTCCTTTTGTTATTTATGCTCAACTAAGCAGACGTAACCTTTCCTTCTGTAACAGATATTTACATTTCTTCTGGTAAAAATTGTTAGATTGATGCTTAGATGACGTCAAATCGCCTCAAGACCTAGAAATAATGTTTATGCACAAATCAAATTTATTTCTCTTGTTTTCTTTTTAGATTAATCTTCTTTTTTTTTTCTAGTATGGTAATTGTAAGTGACTGGTAAGTGGATGTTGCGAAGGAAAGTATTCACCTTAGAGGCTCACAAATAATACTCCTAAGTACAGAAGGTAGCTACATCAATTAATTTTTAATATTTTTCTTATTACATACGTATATGTATGCAAGTAAGTATGATGTGTATAAATGTGTTAATTAGCATCATTAAGAGATGAGTTGTTTAATTTTTGGGGAAAGATCATTTTCATAGTTTCTTCTTGTGCCGAGAGATTTCAGATCTTAACATTCGTAGTGAATTGGAGACTCGAAGATTGGCACAATCTAGTACATAACTCTTCAGAAAGGCAGGGAAACCAACCCATTCCACCGCAAATGATTTCAGAACAATTAGAGTCTCCTCGTTTCTTTTAAAAACACTGGAGAGATTAATTGATCTACATCTGAGAAGCCTTCTCAATGAACACACTCTTTGTAGCACTTAACACGCCTATGTAAAAGGCAAGTCGGTAGAAACTGCACTACGTATACACGATGTTATTTCATTCATAGAGAAAAACCTTCACTTTAAAAAATATACGAGTACTCTGGCTGAATTTTTGGACATCGATGGGGCGTTCAACAACGTAAATACGACATCGATAAATGCAACACTAGTTGAACTAGGAGTAAAACAGAGATAATCGACTGGATTGACGAAATGCTTAAGAGCAGAATAATCAACTCCTAATAAGGTGAGAGTATCGTAAATAAAAGAGTTACAAGAGGAACCGTACAAGGACGAGTAGGAGTAATTTCTCCTTTGCTCTGGCTCCTTGTCATTACCAAAATTCTGAAGATTCTCCAAAACCAATGGAATAAAAACAGTTGCATATGCAGACGACATACGAGTATTAATTTTGATCAGTGGGAAATACTTACATACGAGTACCATCAGTAATCTCATGGAATATGAACTAAAACAATTCTCCTCCTGGACAGAAAAAAAATTGCCTAGGTATTAATCCGACAAAGACCGTACTGGTTCTGCTTACTAAATGAAGGAAAATAGATGAATTTGACTTCCCAAAACTGAATGGAACTCCTCTGATACTGTCTCCAACAGCAAAATATCCCCGAACTGTCCTAGATTCGAAGCTTACCTGGAAGAAGAACACAGAGAAGGAATAAAGAAAGCACTATGCGCATTCTACGCTTGTAAGAAAACCTTTGGTAAATGATGGGGCCTGTGTCCGTCCATAATCAACTGGATGCATACAGCAATTGTCAGATCTACGAGTATACTTACCTACGGTATAATTGCATGCTGGAAGGGACAAGACCAGCTATCTAGTAAACCTAAGTATAATAAGTTACATACACGGACTGGACATAAACGTAACAGGAGCACAGAGATCAACATTGCAAGCTTGATGTTAAACCTCGTCCACCAGGATGAGTACATTCGAAGAATGGCTGCCAAGGATGCGATTCGCTTCAAACAATTGGGCGCGTGGAAGCAAAGCTCTTTTAGACATGGTTGTATACTACACAGGTACAGAACAGATCTCGATAGAACAAGTGACTAGGGCATACCTTGTATAGACTTGTATAAGAATTACTCCACGTTTATTCCCGAAAGACAAGAGTAAGACTCCAAAACATTAACTAATGAACAGCTCTACACGGACGAGTCTAAAGTGGATATAGGAACTGGTTCTGGAGTTTTCTGTGAGTCACTCCACAATCAACGACTCATACAAACTCCTGGACGAGTGCAGTATCTTTCAAGTCGAAGTCTTCCCTATTAAAAGACAAGCAGACTATTCACAGAAAGAAACTCAATCCTTCCAAGATTACTATCTTCGCGGATAATCAAGCGGTAATCAAAGCATAAGGCAGCTAGGAAGTTTGATCAAAATTAGTTTTCAGCTGCTGAACAGTATATGATATGAAACACCCATGATGTAACTCTATGCTGGGTTCGCAGGCATAGCGATATAGAAGGCGATATTAAGGGCGGTGGGAAGGAAGGGTAGATAATGGCTCCCAGAGTACTGCGACCTAAAAATATCTTTTGTGTTATCTCCTGGTTGGTTGTTTGAGTATTAGTTGTCAACTAGCTAAAATCTAGTTTATTAATGAAGCTAAGGATAGTTCGAGCTGAGGTAGAGGTGCCATCAGAAGGCGGTGTGAAGCCTTTGTTAACATGTTTTAGCCTCAGTCTGGCTATAGCCGGGCAATCACTGAGTATGTGATGGTCTGCTTCGGTGTCTTCAAGACAGATTTAACATGGCCCATTTTCTTGAGATGGTAATTAAGAGACCAGTGCCCAGGTAGGAAGTCAGTTAGGATCTTAGCATTCTGTTTGCTCATTCAAAGAATGTCTGTAGTTCTATTTTTTGAGAAATTAATGAATATCTTGGAATGCTTTAGGTCAGGTTGTGCATTCCAATAGCATTAGATATAGAACATACTCAGACGCCAATAGAAGTTCTTATTGGTGTACTAAAAAGGTAAATCGACCTCCGTATGGACTACCAGAGGCGACTGTATCATATCTTGCAGTTTATGGCCGGTATTGAATAAAGGGAGAACCAAAAGCCTGCTGGTAATGAATAATAAAAAAAAATCCGTATCTTGATAGGTGTACTTACAGGACACTGCACCATAGGAGAAATCTGCCGTAAGACTAGGCATCAACTCACCCGACCACTGTAGGCGCTGTCAAGATGCAGAAGAGATAGACACTATCAAACACCTGCTGTGTGGCTGCCCAAATCTACAAAACCGCCGCTTACACCATATGGATAATAGGTTTTTTTTAGAGATCTTGTGCAAGTTCCACTAACGAATATAATTTTTTTTTATAGAACAAGGAAACCCAAATCCCAGAGCACTTAGACTCTCCGGTCCATTGTACTACCAGGCAGAAACTTTTCTTTCGTTTTTCATTTTATACTCGGGTGGCTGACGACTGCTATTCCCCGATGGGGCTTGAACTTGCACACATTGACTAACGAGCAAACACACTATCTACTGCACCATTTCCACCCCCAAGGAACATGGTACGTTTCATAAAGAGCTCAGGTTGGTTCGCTACTGGACAGACCGAAAGATAAATAGGTTCCACATATAAAAAGGGAAAACACAATGGACCGTTTGGCCCCCGTGAGAAGCACCAAGGTGCACTTTCCTCTAACACTAAACTCTTAGAATTTTGGAAATTGACCAGGAGACTAAATGGTGGAAGATATATCATGCACATGGAGCTGTGTCCAAACATCCTCCAATCATATTTTTATATGTTATGGAATCCATTGTCCAATAGGTTTAGCTTCCAACACGTGTAAATGTCTTACAGAATAATATTTTAGACAGACCTATAACTATTTAGGTTGTTTTTGAAGCACTTAGAGGATTGAAAGATGGAAAAACAGAAGAATCGGATGGGATCCGCTTCGAATTTTACAAGTATGGCACCAACGAGCTTACGAGTAACATCAGACTGACCTACCTGTTCAAAAACATCATGGATAAGGGAACAGTACCACACTGGCTTAAGGAAGAGCTTATCTTTCCAATTTAAAAAAACAGGTTGTAAGACAGACCCAGCAATACTAGGTGGGTTTCAGATTGGGTTATTCCACTGTTTACCATGTATTTGTCTTAAAAAGTGTTGTAGAGTCATTTCTACTGCAGAAGATGAAGATATACGCATTCTTTGAGAATTTCAGGGACGCCTTCAACACAGCGGACCGGAACGCGTTGCTTTACAAGCTCACTGTTGGACTATACGGAACTTACATGCTGATATCAAAGGAGCTGTATGGAATAGCGAGGACTTGTTCAAATGGTTGCAATCATGCTTTGGAGTAAAGCAAGTGCTTTGAGCCCGAGTTTACTTGCTCTCTTCATTGATGATAGGGTAGACTTTCTGCTGATTATAGCACCTAACTATGTTTGCGGACGATATATTGCTGCTCTGGCTTACTCGCCCGAATTTATGCAGCTTATGATCAATCGTTTATATGACTACTGCCGGTGGCTAATTTGAATAAATCGCAAATAATGATATTCAAAAGCAGAAGCCCAAACTTTACCAGCTCATTGCTGGTGTGGATGAACTGTTCTACAGACACTCGTACATACTACTATGGCAGTTGCTCGAAAAATTTCAATTTAGTGATGATAGCAACTCGACATAGTTATAGCTATAATCTGCAACAATTTAATTGCAGAACTTACAGACATCTGCAAGCATCTCGGGGCTTGATGGAGTGTGAGAACTAGAGAGGTAAAAGCAAAGCATGCGTTTTTTTACGCACTATGCCATAGGGGTGATAGGACTTAAATAAAAAGTAAACCTATACAAAGTACGTAGGTACGATGGTTATTTTACTTGCAAAATATTGGGACCCACAGGGTAACTTTATTTTATAACACATACTTAAGTTTCTAGTTACCTACTAAATTTAAATCTAAAATAATCAAAAAGAGTCAACCGAAACTTAACTTACTCAATACCCCAGTTACTTACTTGACCTCTTGTCTAGCAGCCAAGCATGCGTGATTGTTAAGTAAGACTTATGTGTTTGGTGTGGGTGCAGTATACCTTTAGCCTCATTAACTCAGCTCGTTTTACCAAATCAAAGAGCAGCAACAACTTGGTAAATTGTATCTCTTCCGAGTAATTGGTTATCTACTGAATTTTTGGGAAAGCTCAGCGGCTATATTGCATTTTTAAATATATATTTTGATAACGTTAATGCGTTCTGCTTGCGTTCTCTTAATTTTACTGTCAACTTCTTTTTTTCTTTAATTTGTAGCTGTTTTTAACCACAATTACGGATACGCTTGGGGTAGCATTTGAAGTTAATTTAATGCAACTCATGACTATAAGTATCGGTCGTCATTCGCGTTAAGGAAAAAAAAATTGTCTCTTCTGACGTGGAACAGTAGATAAAGTAGAGAAACCGTCATAAAATTAAGAGAATGAAAGTTGTTGCTTTCTAATAATACCGATGTCATTTCGGGATCAACAATTTTTTTTTATGTTTCAACATCAAATAAAAAGGTTCGAACCCAGCTGCGGGGTTTCGTTTTCAAGGGTACCTATGCAGTACATAAAATGTATCCACTGTGTACGCAGCTATAGATAGTAGTTAATTTATTTATCGATTAACGGATGTATCGATCGAGGAGTTCACAAATTGATATCGATTCGCTCCACTGCTTTGCCGTTATCGTTATAGCCCTAAGGCTATTGAAAGGCGCATGACCACTTTCTGAAATACTTTCAAGTATCATATATATCGACTTTGTGAGTTCTACCACAGATAGAAGAATTGTGGATTAGTCTGATGGTCAATTTCTGTACACAGAACAGCAGACACAAGAATATATTATAATAATCAAAATTCATCGTACTGTCATATATTGGGAGGACATGGTTGGTGTCCTAGTTTGTTGGGTCTTCGATTGAAGCTATGCCTAACCAAAGATACGTTTTTAAAATGGATAAAATATTCTTGACTCAAGAAATAAAAAAATTACAAATTCAAGCTAAAGTTGACTGTTATAAGCTGTTGATCATATTTTCCCCAGGGCCAATATTAAAGTAGATTGGAAGACACATTTATGGTAATTACTCCTACGTAATATTTGCTTGATAGTTGCTTTTCTCTGGCATTCATTTGTAGTTGATATTCTGGATTGGGTGCCATGGCTCAGTGGTTAATGAGCTAGATGCACGTGATTTTCGAATAACAATAACAAATTAAAAAAAAGCAACATCAATACGATTTTCTTCACGGCCCGTTGTCCTCTCAAAATATCTGTCCTCGTTACATGGGCTTCGTGTGCATAAATAATAGCAACCTGTTATCCAATAGAATTCGAATGTAAGGTTTTAATAGAGTTCTTCCTTAAGATACCAGATAATGTCAATTTGATAGAATTTGGTCTTTATACCGTATGCCTTATGGTTTTGAGAATTAAGTTACTTCTTGCATAAAAACCATAACTGTGTCCCCGACTTAGCGGAGGAGTCCTTAATTGGCAAACGGCAGTGCTCATACTCCCGTAGTGGACGACTGGCCCAGTGTACCCGGCCCTGCGTCCTAGGGTTATAACAAAAGGAACTGGCCCTACAGGTTGGGGGTTGTGCCGTCGGATTAACTTCCCTACCACGTTAAAAAAACCCTGGTTACGAAGCAACGAACAGCCTCGGATATGGATGATTTTACTGTCGACGTCCCTTGTAAACGTAAAAAGGACAAAGATCTTCATGTATGTACGTGGAATGTTAGGTCCCTCTAGAAATCACGTGCAGCCGAACAACTTGCGGAGGCGCTAGACTGATGCAAAGTAGACATTACCGCCATCCAAGAAATGCGATGGTGCGGGCCGGGCAGAAGGAGGCTGAAGTGCGACACGGCCATTGCTACAGTGTCTATTCGGGTGCGGATTTGTTATTAGAGGCAGATGTAGGCAAGGAGTCTTGAGTTTTCGTCAGGTGAACGAGCCTCATTATTATCCGTTTCAAAGCTAAATTCGCCAACATTAGCCTAATATGCGCACACGCCCCTCACGAGAAGATGGACGATGTGACAAAGGATGACTTCTATCAGCTCTTGGACAAGACGTATGAGCAATGCCCTAGCAATGACGCTAAAATGATCTTGGGTAATTCTAACGTAAAGCTAGGAAAAGATGACGTCTTTAGTAGCGTGGTCATCAAGCACAACCTGTACGACACCACATCCGACAATGGATTCAGGGTAGTCGACTTTGCGGCTGGACAAAACGTTGTCGTAGTTATTACGCGGTTCCTACATCTTGATATTCACAATGGGATATGACTCTCTTTTGATCGAAATACTGTCAAACAAATCGATCATATTGCGAATGACGCAAGGCATTTTTAAAGTATTCTGTGTGTTCGGACTTTCCGAGGAGCCAGCGTGGACTCGGATGACTAGCTAGTTATAGCTAAGGTACGGACGCGGATGTCCAGAACAGAGGGAAATCAACGAAATACTGTGAGGAAGTTTTACATCGGATCGGAGACCGCCAGAGCCTTTGTCGATCGAGTCTCTTTTACTCTCTATCTATGTTCTATGCCACCAGCAGCAAATGCGGAAGCCTAGTGGCAGCGTTGCCAACAAGCCATCAGAGAGGCCGCATCTGTTGTACTGGGTGTCTCTCGGCCACGATCACAACGAAACCCCTGGTTTGATGAGGAATGCCGGCAAGCACATGCAGTAAAACAAGAGGCGTGCAAGGCAGTGCTGCGTAGAATGACTAGAGCTGCTCGTGAGCTCTACGAGCGGAGTATAAAAGAGGAACATCGACTTCTCAGAAAGAACAAAAAGGACCATCAGAAGCACTCGATCGAGAAGATTGAGAGACTTTATTGCAGGAATGATGTTCGAAAATGTTACCAAAAGTTAAAAGAACATGCCAGGGTTTCAAGGCCAGAACAGAAGCCTGCAGGGACGAAAATGGTAATGCAGTTGTAGACTTGCAGTCGGTGCCGATGATATGAAAGGAACACTTCTGCAGACTGCTAAACGGCGATGATAACCAATATTCCGTTCTCAGGCAGAATAGTGACGATGATAGTCAATATTCTCGTCAACCCGATTAGAATGAAGTGAGAATAGCGATATCTAAACTTAAGTTCAACAAAGCTGCTGTAGCCGACGGCCTTGCCACCGAACTTTTCAATGCAGGAGGAGATGAGTTAGTAAGGAGCATGCACCAGCTCATCTGTAAAATCTGGTCGGATGAAAGTATGCCCGATGAGTGTAACCTCAGCATCAATTGCCCGATCTTGAAGAAAATAGACCCTCTGAACGGCACCAACTACAGAGGTATAAGTTTTCTTAACATCACCTGAACACCTAAAACCGATCGTCAAGAACTTGGTAGCACAGATAATAAATCTACGTATATCTATCTGCAATGCCGCAACTGAGAAAGAAACCTTTATCCACTCTTTATGCGCCTGTCCGGCACTAGCTAGAGCCAGACAACGAGCTTTAAGAAAACCCTTTTTCGAGTCTCTTGAGGAAGTCTCCGAGAGAAACCTTAAAGATTTAATAATCTTTTTAAACTCCTCAGGCTGGATTTAGAGACTCCACACCAATACATTTTTTATATCCAGGTACACGAGTTTTGTGGTATCAAAACGGCACCTAGTGCTAATTGGGTTCTACTCTTTTCTTAGAAGAACCACCACACCACCTACCTACCTATTTCTAATTTATTGTCTGTGCTGATAGGTCCATATCAGTGTGGTTTCAGGATAGGAAAGTCCACCCATGAATATAAATTCGATACGCACCACCTCTTCATCGATTTCGAAGTTGCAAATGATAGCGTGTATAGAGAGTTATACAGAGCCATGTCTAGTCTCGGAATTCCTGCCAAGCTTGTTTGTTTGCGCAGGATGACGACGAAGAACTCTCCTGTTCTATCAAAGTTGGAAAGAACACCACCGAACCGTTCGATATCAGGGAAGTCTTAGACAAGGTGACGCGCTATCATGCGAGCTTTTAATATACAACTTGAAAGAATTGTACGAAACTCACAAGCCAACACCTGAGGTACAACCTTTTGCCAGCCTATGCAACTACTCACTCACGCTGATGACATTGACATAGGCGGAAGAACTCAACGGGCCGTCAGTGAGGCATTTGCGAATATTGAGATTGAGGTAGCAAATACGGGTTTAGCGGTCAATGAAAGCAAAACAAAATATTGTATATGCTGTCTTCAAGAAAGGACACCTAACATTGGCGTCTTCGACAGATATAATTTTGAGGTAGTAAAGGACTTTGTCTACCTAGGCTGTGTGGTAAGCTCCGCAAATGACATTAGCGAGGACAATTACTCCTGTTAATCGCTGTTTTTATGGACTGGAAGCCAATGGAATAACCTAATCATATCTCGAACTACTGAGGCAACTCTGTATAAGACACTAATCAATCCAGTTCTGCTGTATGGCGCAGAGGCATGGACTTTGTCAGAATCGGATGAGGATGCCCTTGGTTACTTTAAGAGAAAAGTTCTTCGAGTGATCTTTGGCCCCGTCTGCATTGACGGGGATTGGAGAAAAAGGTACGAACTATACGGCCTATACAAGAACATCAACTAAGATGGTTGGGTCGTGTAAAGCGGATAGAGCCCAACGTTCCAGCCCGGAAAATCTTCCAATTCACCCCGGATGGACGGTGCAGAAGAGGACCACCCCGCGGTAGGTGGGGCAAACAAGTGGAGGGGGGCCACAAATAACTTGGGGCAACTGGAGGCAGCTGGCTTATAACCGAGCTGGCTGGAGAAGTTTGTTGGTTGAGGCCCAGGTCCACCCCGGACTGTAGCGCCATCTATGTACGTAACTCCCCCAACTATATGCTATACTTGTAAACAGGCATACCCCCACTCTTCATAACAATTGGAATGCACATCGATCTACTAAGGAAAATAAGAGCAGTGTACTTCGACAGCACTGGAACATTGAATATTTTAAACGGCATCGACGAATGGCAGCCACTTTACGCATACTGCAGAGAGGCGCTCAGCTTTAGGCAGAGAATCATTACCTTTGATTTTTAATCCTCACGTATGGTATGTACTTATTTCCGTGGTCAATCCATTGATTCAAACCAATTTTGTATCTTGTTTAAGTTTAAACTATCTGAACTTGCCAACCGGGGAGACGGCCAAAGATATGCCTTTCTTGATTGTAAGAATGATTAATAATATTAAAATTGTATATTTATTTTTAAATGAAGTAAAACAATAAATTAAATTAAACTAATTAAACCATAACCTCTTTTCCTATACTCTTTCCTTTCACTCTATTACTGAGTTTCTAACGTTTAAATGAATTGTGTTCGGAGCGTAGTGAAGGACATTAAAAGAGAAAAGTGTTGGGGCTGTCTCTTTCATATTTGGAAACCCACAAACGTCCAATAGACTCGTTATCTCTCGATCGTGAATATTTAATGTACTTGTTCTGAAAGCATCGAATATTACCAACGTATTGATATATTTCGTACATCCATCTGTCAAATCAAAAGGTGATCAAGTACTTCCCGTCTAAGGGGACCTAGAGTGCATTTCTCCCATGTTTCCTTCATACATTCTTGGGCTGCAGATAATTAAATTTCTTATTATCTGCAGCCCAAAATGGCTGGGATATGTAGTAATTAATAACTACATATCCCTGCCATAAGTTCTCATATACATACAAGTGCAAACCGTTCTAAAAATTAAACAAAAAACATTCTGGATTAGTATTTATAAAATTTATTTGATTAAATAATAAGCATTTTAAAATAATGCGGTTTATTCAATGTGAGCTTCTTCTGCTTTAACGCTTTAACGCAGATCCTCAAACAGTGTGGCTATTGAGCTAGAGCGGAACGTACGGTTTCCAGGGATATGGACAACACTGCTGTGGTTAAAGCACTCAGGCTCTCCAAATTTTAGTGGGTCTCATGCAGGTCATACTATCCAACACTGACCACAAGGAATAATCCAAATGGTTCAAATCTGGGATTCCTGGAGGAAAATCCTTAAATGCAATAAAAACAGGAATATTTATTCTAAGCCACTGTTGAGTTGTATCGGGTTGCTCCATTAAAAAGGGTATTCGTCAAGCCATTAACGACTCCTTCTAGAACATCGAATGACATGGATCCAGCTGACATGGTTCCTTAGGCGAACCCCACAGGCGGATCAGTAGAAATGCAGTGAAGTGGGAGGGTTATGATCCCTTATTTTCGGATCATAACCTCGCTGATAAAAGGAAGAAGAAGAAGACATGGATCCAGCTTACGCGAAATAATTTTCTGTTTTCGAAGGGGATTTCTTCGAATTTGCTCGCGTACGCCTTTACAACTGAGGCGATTCAACAAATCAATATATAGCACGATATACAAACATTTTTGCTATCCCGAGTGGTATTAGTAATTCATAAATTTTATTAGCATTTTTTTCTGCACGTATTCAACGCTATGCCAGCAATACGATTTTCTTTCATGCCTCACTCCGTGATAACCGATCAGTGAGTCTAATTTTTGAGACCTCGCGGCGTTTGGGTTTTGCTCCAAAATCGCTCTGATGTGTTTTTTGAGAAACCTGGGGTCCTTCTGAAATCGCTCTGAAGTCAACACATGTTTTTCTTTGGGAAGGAAAGTTGAGCTGTCAAAACAATATGTGGCATCTATTTTGCATATCGTGGAAACAGTTATAATAGACAAGTTTTATTTTTGCCTTGAACTACGTTTAAATTAATAAAAATCCACTTGGTATCCACTAAACTAACGATGGGAATATGGAAATTAAGTTCAGAGCGAAAAATAAATTCAAAGAAATCCCAGGTTTTTCTTTGACACATCTGGGAGCTATCAAAAAAAACCTGGGTCGACCCTGGACTGAACCTTAAAAACAGACCTAGTAGCTGAAACTAAAGTGGGTGAATTTTATTACGTTTTGCAGAAAGTGTTTTAAAATGTTATCTTTATTCAGTTTGCGCTGGAAATTTTGTAATAGATTATAAAAGTGGAATATTATAGTAAATAAATACTCCATTAATTTTTACACTAAGTGAACCTCAGTGCTCTAAAAGAGCTTCTACAAAACTCTTTAAACAATCTATTGGGGGGGTGTAAACCTCCACAAAACTGAACTGGTACTCTTCTCCAGAAATACAAATTTCCGTTAGTCGACCCTAGTTCTCTTAATTGTATCAGCTTAACTTTCTCTGATAAAGCAAGATATATATAAATATATGATTAAGCAAAATATTTGGGTCTTATCTTGGATATGACATTAAGCTGGAAACCTATGATAACATTCAAGGAAGATTCAAGAAAGTTACGCTAGCACTTTTCTCTTGCTCTACATCTCGATCATTAGACCAATACTCCCATACGGGGTGTTTGCCTGGTGGATAGCTAGAAAAAGCTATAAATCGCGGTTATCTAAGCAAGGCCCAGCGAACAGCTTGTCTGTCTATAAGCGGAACACTACGTACAACTCCCTCTGCGGCACTGGGCATCATGTTTCATCTTATACCCCTTGATATATTCAGTAAGCAAATGGCAGTAAGTGCAGCCGTTAGTCTTTAAGCTAATTGACAGCGGTCAAGAAAATAATTTGGCCACGCTGCCATTCTGAATAAATTCAAAATCTCTCCCGAAAATACGAACTACACCATCCCACGTCTAAATTATGACAAGAACTAGTCACCATCCCTTTCAGATCACTCTGGGAGGACGATGCATTATTAAAAGATGAGTCGATTCGCTTCTACACTGACGACGGCTCAAAAACCAAAGACGGAGTTGGTGGAGGTATTTTCTCTGACAGACTTTATCTTAACCTCTCCTTCCGTCTACCAAATCATTGTAGCGTGTTTCAGGCGGAAATAATGGCGATTAAAGAAGTCTTGTCTTGGCTTAAGAAAAACGTAATATCCGCATCTTTTCAGACAGCCAAGCAGCAATCAAATCCTTCGGATCGACCTCTATAAATTCTTTAGTAGCTCTAGACTTCCGATCGTCTGTTACCGAGATACTGAGCAGTTCAATATTCACCTGATTGCATATTAGCTTTAAAACAGGTGTCATCAACGACACTGTCTAATAGTCAAGCATGCAGCAAGGCTGGGCCTTTTTGCGAACGACTTTTGTAGAAGCTGCAT
Organism: Brachypalpus laphriformis; assembly: GCA_945910035.1. NCBI lineage: Eukaryota > Metazoa > Arthropoda > Insecta > Diptera > Syrphidae > Brachypalpus > Brachypalpus laphriformis. Next base: position 107,617,699 of record OX246753.1, on the reverse strand, counting down.
GGATGAAGAAGAGGTAGAAACTATTCCTCACATTCTTTGTATTTGATCAGCTCTCTCCTACAGAAAGAAGCTTCACTTAGGAGCCTTCTATTACAACGATATAGGCAATTTGATAAACATAGATATTAGGAGCCTCTTACGTTTCATCAGAAGCTCAAAATGGTTTAACGAGTAGGTAGGGAGAAACTCTCTCCTATGATCCACGTGGTATCACAATGGACCTATTGTGGGTCTAAATGTGTTGGCGTTTCTAAACTGGCAGCCACTTCAACCTTACCTAACCTAATGGTTTGAAACACAGTCCAGATAATTGGGGAAATTTTTTTGACCACCTGATGTCATAGGCATATTAGGCGAACCATTTTTCCAGCCATATGACTAACCCGCTGCCAGTGTTAGTTAGATATTCAGTAGAAATTGACACATTACAAATTTTTATAAAATGTTTCTTTCATCGAGCTCTAAACATTATAATCGGCTCTATTCAACTATTTATTATTTAGTTAAGAAATTGCTTTTCAAGCCCTTCCCTAAGTGAAGATTCACTCTAATAAAATATTAAACAAACCCCCCTGTGAGAATCCGTCGTAGCGAAAATTGCTCTACGAATTTCAATTCCGCTTTTACAGATTTTGCTTTAGTGAAAGTTTCATCGAATTTCAAAATTCGTAGATTCATATGTTCGAAATTTATAACAAAATTTTCCTTACGACAAAATCTGTGACGGTGTCCCTAGAATTTGTAATGCAATTTGCACAGCGATGTATATTGGGACAAGAGGGAAAATTATACAAAACCCCAATAATAGAAAGGAAAAATTCATTTCCAAATAATTTATATTTGAAGCAATAGTTGAATGGTAATGACAAAACTTACGGAAGAGTAATTTATAAATCCAGAATTTGACGTTTCTCGAGTTGAGGTAGACGATATTATTCCATGAACATTCCAAACAAAATGATTTGCAGAGTTGGCATATTAAGGTTCAAAACGTAAAACATCCCGAATAATTCAATTTTTTCACTTTCACTGAATATAGCAGTTGCAAGTAAATAAACTTATTCCTTACAAAGTAAGTTGTTATGTGTAAGGATGTAAGTGTATATTTTTATGCTATTTTCTTATAGAACTCAATTTATACCACACATATGTATGTACATAAGTATACTAAACTGAAACTATAGATGCATTTGTGGCAGCACTTCACTTCACAATTGAACGATTTTTTTTTCTTTCAAAGATACATTTTATTTATGCAATTGCAATTCAAAAATGCAGATGCTCACATTAAACTCATTTTTTGCTCGTTAAATATCTTACTTGGTTCACGTCGATTAAGCAGCAGAGGTTTAATTACAATTAGAAAAAAAAAATGTTATGAATGCATGTTTAATAAACAGACCGAATCAATTCATTAAGTATCGACCAGATGCAAGTAACGAAAGGTGTTAAATAAGTTATTTATAGCTTTAACTCTCTTAATTTTAAAATCTCTATCCTTCTACGTGGTAGTTCTTCACACACCAATAGATACTCTTGCACAACTGTCATATGTTTTTCAAATAAACAACGACCGTTAAAAACACTGGACACGTCGTTCTTATATGCATATCCGTTTTCTTAAAACAGATTAAGATTATTCGTGGAGGTGACATTAAACAAAAATATAAAAAATTAAAATAAGAAAAAAACACTCGCGATCCGATGAGAGTGCGCAAACAAAATGTTTAAGAAAGATGTTACCAGAGTCCGCAATGGCTCAAAACTATTCAAAAGAAATAGTCAGCAGAATGGAAAAGAAAAGATAACGCTTTCGTGACGTCGATTTAGTTCATCATTGCATGAACAGATGCTAAAAGATGTGGAGTTAGAGTGCAGAAAGAAAACGAAAAAAAAAAAAAAAAAAGAATTATATGTTTTGATGAATATACGAGTAATAATGCAGACAATAGAGGTAATCTTGAATGACGTTATTGAGATCTTTTCATCAATTTTGCTTGAATTGTATCAATATGAGATTTATTTGTATTTGGTTTGGAAACGCATTCAAATAAGTAAAAGTATTTATTTAGATTTGGTCTATTTTTGGATGAATGTGTTCGTCTAGTTAGTGAGTAGAATCTAAGTTTAATATTTCCATTGAGAAAGATACTAAGCAATAGCTGTTGGAGAAAAAGACTTTTAACACTGTGGTGCGGCTACACCAACTCATCTTGAATATACAGTCGGACGAAAGTATGTCCGATGAGTGGAACTTCAGAATCGTTCGCTCGATCCTCAAAATAGGGGACTCATGATGTCAATCAATATTTATTTATTTATTTATCATGAAACATATAAAGAGCCAGTCCGATCAATTGCGAAAGCTTGTGTCAATATTATTGCGAAGGCAAAACACTGGCAGTAGGTTAGGTTGGTCATATGACTAAAAAAAAATTGTTGCTCTGTTGAATGATTGATATGCCTATGAGATCAGATGGTCAGGAAGAAAATACTGTAAATCAGAAGCGAAGACAAAATAACAAAACCAATCTCCCAAGTTATCTGGACAGCATCTACGGAGCTTTTTTGAAACCTAATATCTGAGTTTCAAATCACTACCCCAATCTTTCTCTTTCTGTCTATCCTTTCCAACGTTTGCACTGTATAAAAACGTTTTAAGGGAGTTCATAACCTCTTAAATGGGCATAAATTATAAAAAAATTTATGAGTAGGTTAGGTTAGGTTAGGTAAGGTGGCTTCAGGACACACTTAGACCACTTGGGTCCATTGTGATACCACGTTGAGTTGAACCGGAGGAATCACCGGTTACTGGGGAACTTTGACCTTTCTCAGGAGGGTACTGGCTGAGAATAGCTGTGCCTGAAGTGGCTAAAAAGGGTGACTCAATCAACCCTAAAGTCAAGGTGTACAGACAAGTACTGGGGGTTAATGACTCATTCGTACTCCCTGTACTGTTGTGGAAGTTATAGGCAAGTATGGGCATAGGTGAACCGTGCAGGTGTAGAGGTGCATAAGCGTAATAGAGTGACTGATTCAATCGAACTCTAATTACTGCTATGCATAAGGTGTTGACTAGGTAGGGTGACTGTTTCAATCGAATTTTTCATACCTAGGTGAACCGTGCAGGTGTGGAGGTGCATAAGCGTAATAGAATGACTGATTCAATCGAACTCTAAGTACTGCTGTGCATAAGGTGTTGACTAGGTAGGGTGACTGTTTCAATCGAACCTTTCATTCCTAGGTGAACCGTGCAGGTGTGGAGGTGCATAATCGTAATAGAATGACTGATTCAATCGAACTCTAAGTACTGCTGTGCATAAGGTGTTGACTAGGTAGGGTGACTGTTTCAATCGAACCCTTCATACCTAGGTGGACCGTGGAAGTAGTGAGGTGCATAAGAGAAAACGAGGTGACTGATACAATCAAACCTTGCACTATTATGCAGTCGAACTATGCGTAATTGGTCTGGCTAGGTAGGATGACTGAATCAAGCGAACCCTTAGTACCTAGTTCACCGTGTAGGTGGGGTGCATGGGAGTAATAGAGCTGATTGACTCAATCAATCTCTGTTACTCTTATGCAGTCGTGTTATCTATATTTACTAGTGTTAGTCTATTAGTATTTGAAAGGGTTAACTATCGATCTTAGGGGTGTATGTTACAGTACCTCCGTTGGTGACTGACTCAGTCGAGGGGGTGGGGTATTCACCTAATAGTTTCTTCCTCAGAGTGCCGAGGAGGTAGAGAATGTTCTCCTCCTCCTCTCATCTCTGCAGCTTCTACAGAAATCATTTCCTGGGACTCCCATTTTAGTGGCGTGTGCACCTCACAAACAGTGTCCTGTGATTATTCTTACTGTGAGGCTTATGTTCCTTCTATTTAATAGAAGGAGATTTTTGGTTTTCTTTACGTCTAGTAGAGACCAGATCTTTCTGGTCGATATACACGTAGCTAAATTACTCCATCTATTGTTTACAATAGCTTGCCCTTCGTTAAATATGCGAAGTTTCATCGTTTGTATTGGGGGTGCCGGTACCTCTCTATTGGCAGCTAGAGGTAGTACGGTCAAACGGTAGTGCATGAGATCATATGAAAACACAAGCGTTTTCACTCAGCTGAGGCCTACCAACTCCTATTCTCAACCTCCACGCGGTGACAGCCTGGTGCCTAGTACCTTAATCCAAGAAATGGGTAATCAACCCCGTTTGGCGGATTCTTGGCGGCAGTAGATGAGAGAGGGGGGGAAGAGTGCTTTCTTACTAGAACACTCCTTCCTGTTCCAGGCGGCAGCGGACGAATTCCCTAGACGGAGTCAACGGTGGCGTCTATAGTTCCAGTTAGGTTGAACTTAGTGAATACCTTGCGCGAGCTGCTTCGACGTATTCGGATCACAGGTCGGTAAGGATTTTCCAATGTCGGTCAGGACATTGGAATAGAGATGGTGGCGGAGGAGCCTTTAATGGGCCAACGGCAGCGCTCATATTCCCGTAGTGGACTAATGGCACTGGTCTACCCGACCCCTCATCCTAGGGGAATAATTAAGGAACTGGCCCTCCAGGTTGGGGGTTGTGCCGTCGGGGTAACTTCCCTACCACGTAAAAAACCTATGGTTCCGAAACAACCAAAAGCCTCGGATAAGGATGACTCAACTAATGACGACCCAGCAAACGAAATAAGGACAACGACCTTCGGATCGGTACGTGGAATGTTTTATCCCTTTACAGACCACGTGCAGCCGAACAACTAGCAGAGGCCCTAGACTGCTATAGAGCAGATATTACCGCCATACAGGAAGTGCGATGGGATGGGCCGGGCAAAAAGAGGATGAAAAACTGTGACATCTACTACGGTGATTGCTACAGAGGCAACAGGCAACGCTTATTCGGATGCGGATTTGTCATACGCGGCAGACTTAGGCAAGAAGTCTTAAGCTACCGACACGTGAGCGATCGTATTATGACTATCCGGATCAAGGCTAAATTCGCTAACATAAGCCTAATATGTGTTCATGCCCCCACGGAAGAAAAGGACCCTGCCACCAAAGAGTGTTTCTATGAGCTCCTCGACAAAACATACGAGCAATGTCCTAAATACGACGTTAAAATCGTATTGGGCGATTTTAACGCCAAAACTTCAAATAAAGTCCAAGGCTGTGAGCTTTGATGAAATACATCCACACTTTATTAAAATAATTTTGCCTCACATTCTTCCTACACTAACATACATTTTTAACTCAATAATCACAACATGTTCATTTCCTCCCTCCTGGAAGGTTGCTAAGGTTATACCGATTGTAAAAAAGCCGGCTACCCGTTTGTCACCGCCTGAGTTTCGACCTATTTCTATTCTCCCGTTTTTATCCAAAGTCTTCGAGAAACTTCTTCATAAGCAGATGACCGTTTTTGTTAAAACTAATAAGCTTCTGAATGTCCAACAGTCAGGTTTCAGGGAAAACCATAGTTGTGTCTCTGCTATTTTGAAAGTAACAGATGATCTGAGGAGTGCGATGGATCACGACTTAATATCATTCCTTGGGCTCCTAGACTTCTCAAAGGCATTTGACACTGTCAATCACGGAATACTCCTCTTCAAGTTGAAGAGGAATTTTCGTTTTAGTAACTCTGCTGCTAACTTGATTCTTTCCTATTTAAGTGATAGAAGTCAAGCCGTATCAGTTGGGGAAAACACCTCCGGGTATTTACAGCTAATGTCAGGTGTACCACAGGGATCAATTCTCGGGCCATTGCTGTTTGTCATGTTTATTAATGATCTCCCGCAAGTAGTCTAACACTCATCAATGCATTTATATGCTGATGATGTGCAGATTCGGTTGAGCTGCAAACTGGGTATGTTAGAAGATGGAGTAGACAAACTTAATAACGACCTTAAGCAAATCTCACATTGGTCCGCAAAAAATCACCTGAAACTAAACCCAACGAAGTCGAAATGCTTAGTAGTTTACAAGAACAAGCTTGACAGTAGCTATTTCCCAGCTCTATATCTAGGTAACAATATTTTGGAATATGTCGAAACTGCGAAAAATCTAGGTATATGGTTCAATTCGTTACTCACATGGGATCAACATATTCAAATAGTTATTGGCAAAATATACGGATGTTTACGTGCCCTCTCATTGACAAAGCACTTCATACCTCAGCATATAAGACTTAGCCTAGCAAAAACCTTGGTTTTACCAATCGTCACCTACGGATGTCAAATTTTTTGTTGTCATAAATCAGAAACACGACGGAATCTTACAGTGGCTTTTAACAACGTTACACGATATGTGTACAATCTTAAACGATTTGATCATGTCACTGGATACACTAACAGGATTCTGGGTTGTGACCTGCATACCTTTTTCAAATTTTGCGCCCTTAAAACACTTAATAATATATTAACTTGCAAAGAGCCCCAGTATCTGTATGAAAAACTTCAGTTCCCAACTTCCTCTCGTTCTTTAGTTTTTATTCAACCTAGGTTTACGTGCAGAAACTCCGAGAACCAATATCTTGTTTATGTTGTCAGAAAATGGAACACTCTACCCATGGACATTAGAATGCTACGTGGAACCAAGTCATTTGATAAAGTTTTATTTAAATATCTGACCGAAAGTGCCTAGAAGAATTTTGTAATTAGAGTTTATCTTTTTCCTTTTAATTTTTTTTTCTTTTTTCTCTATTTTGAATACTTACCATATATCTCCAGTGTTAACATGTGTAGTTTATTTTAATTCACGAAAGCAAAATCAAAAATATGAAATTATGAATTACTTAGTCTAAAATTTATTAACTTTTACTATTATAGACTTTAACTTATAAGTCCAATGTAAATAAATGAAATGAAAAAAATGAAATAGGAAAGGAGAACGTCTTTGGTAGGGCAGTCGGTAAGCATAGCCTACACGACACCACGTCTGATAACGGACTAAGGCTAATTGATTTCGCTGTGGAGCGAAACGTCACCATAGCTAGCACATGGTTTTCTCATCTCGATATTCATAAGCAGACATGGCGGTCCAATGATCATGTAACGATCAACCAAATTGATCATATTGCGATCGACGCAAGGCATGCCTCCAGTATTCTGGATGTCCAGACCTTCCGAGCGGCCAACATAGACTCGAATCATTACCTTGTTGTAGCCAAGGTACGAATGCGGATGTCCCAATCTGAGCAACAAAGAAGAATCACTGTGAGAAAATTTAACATCGAAAAGCTACAATCGCAAGAGACCGCCAGAATCTTCGCTGAACGGGTATCCCAAAATCTCTCAATCACCCCTATGCCGCCAGCATCAAGTGCCGAAGGCAAGTGGCAACGCTGCCAACATGCCATCAGAAACGCCGCGACTGATGTGCTGGGTCTCGCTCGCCCACCACCGCGAAACCCCTGGTTTGACGAACAATGCCGGCGAGTGCAAAGGAACACGAGAGCTGCTCGTGAGCTCTACGAGCAAAAGAGACGGGAAGAACATCGGATTCTCCAAAAGAAGAAGAAAGAGCATGAGAAGCGCGCGTTTGAGAATATCGAGAGTTTATACTCCAGGAACAATGTACGAAAATTTTACCAAAAGGTAAAAAGAACGTGTCAGAGAAGCAATACCCGTACAGAAACCTGTAGAGATGAAAATGGAAACCTCGTAGTAGAATCACAGTCGGTGCTGAGAATATGGAAAAACTACTTCTGCAGACTGTACGAGTAAAACGACGACGAAGACCAACATCTCGTTGTCAGGCAAAATGAACCATTCAACATAGACGATGATAGTCAAAATTTCCGTCCACCTGACCAAAACGAAGTAAGGATAGCCATATCCAAGCTAAAATCCAACAAGGCTGCTGGACCTGACGGCTTACCGGGCGAACTTTTCAAGGCAGCTGGTGATGAATTGATAGAGTGCATACACCAACTCATCTCTAAGATTTGGTCAGACGAGTGTATGCCTGATGAATGGAATCTCAGCATTGTTTGCCCGATCCACAAGAAAGGAGACCCCCTCAACTGCGCCAATTATAGAGGCATCAGTCTCCTCAACATCGCATACAAGATCTTCTCTGCGATATTGTGTGAACGCCTGAAACCTTTTATCAACAGCCTGATTGGACCCTATCAGTGCGGTTTCAGGCCAGGAAAATCCACCATCGATCAAATCTTCACACTTCGGCAGATCCTGGAGAAAACCCAAGAATTCCAAATCGATACTCACCACCACCAGACATCGCGTGGCAGGCATGTACATAAATGCCTGGATCACACAAATACAACGACACCAGCATTTGATTGGCCTCAGTAACCCAGTGATCCAAAATCGGGAGGGCTGCAGATATTTTCTGAGTTCAAATAGGCGAACCCCAGATGCGGATCAGTACAAATGCAGTGAAGTGGGTCGGTTCTGGTCTCTTGTTTTCGGATCATAACCTCGCCGAAATAAGAAGAAGAGAATAAACGATATTGTGAAAAAAAGCGAATTTTTAGAGGAAGTTTAAGTTTAGATTAATAAAGAATAAAGTGATTTGATTATTTTGAAGTATAACGAAAGTGAATTTGATAGTTGTTAATAAATAAACGGTTTAAAGACACAAAATACGGCTTAATTATTACAAACCCCAGCAAGAATATTACAATAGGCATGTTTTGGTGTGACTTTGCAACGCAGTGGTTGCCAGTTTTTTTTCCGAGGGAAGGTGAAAATCTTCCATAAATACTATGAGAATAGCAAAGGCGTGTTCATAGTAATGTAAGATTCTTACTGCCTAGAAAACACCACCCTTCGATATAAATTTGTTAGATAATACAACTAAGTAATAATTTATCCAATTTTCTATCATGAAATTAAAACGTTTGACAGGTTACCTTCTACTGAAAGATCCTGTATGTTCCGCAATGTATATGCAGACGCGGTTAATCTTTATCTCGCCAAGTCGAAATGTTTCGTCCTTTGTAGTCGGCACAATAAATTGCTCTCATCCAAAAAGTGTGGGACTGTATTGTTGACATGTCCGATTAGTCGGGTTTTACTTTTTCCCGCGAAGCTTCTAGTTTCAGCTTCGATTGTCCAAGCACCATGGTGCTTGAATAAATTGTCTTAGTACTTGGAAAGGTTGTAAAATATTGGCATTTGTTTTCTTGGTACAACCCCAAAGTTGTATACCGCAGGTCCACACCGGCTTTGGCACTTGCTTGTATAAAAGCAGTTTGTTCTCAGTACTGAGCTGGGAATATTTTCCGCGTCACCAGTTCATTTCTCCATATTTGATTTCGAGTTCTTTACGTTTCATTTTCACGTGCGAATTCCATTTCAGCCTTGCGTCGAGTGTCATTCCCAGGTATTTGGCCTCGTTTGCAAAACGTTTGTATTCGGACCAAGTTTAGAAAAATTGGCAAGCCATTAGTTTTCTTATAAGTGAAATTCACGTGAAGAGATTTAGATTCGTTGAGGTCGATCCGTCAGTCCCTCGTCCATTCATTTACTTTACTCAGTGCGTTTTGAAGTTTTGCAGACGTTTCTTTGATTGTTTTACCTACTGCTAGGATAGCAGTGTCATCGGCAAACGTAGCAAGGATAGTGCCATCTTCTTTCGGTATATCACGAGTACATAACAGATAGAGACGCGGCCCAAGAAGGCTTCCTTATGGTACGCCGGCCGAAATTTCTTTGAGTTCGAGTATTCGTGTCCATGTCTAATACGGAAGAATCTATTCCCGAGATATAATTCTAGAATATCGTATAAGCATACAGGGAGAACTTGTCGTAATTTGCATTTCAAGCCATCATGCCACACCTTATCAAAGGCTTGCGAGATGTCAAGAAATACGCTTGAGCATATCATTTTTTCTGCAACTGCTTTCTTGATATACGTCAGTAATTTTATGCACCTGGTTAATGGTCGAATGCTTACTTCTCTATGTGGTTGCCAATGAAGTAAAATTTAGCACACACAACAACAACAATTTTCAATGGGAACTACTTCAGCTTTTATCTTCAGTCAAAAGTGAGTTGCGATATATAGTTTGGAATACTCAATTGCAGAGGGCACTGAAAACAGCTTTTTCATTTAATTTGATATAATTTGAATTTTAATGCTTTCAGTACTACCTAAGAGCAAGCATTTTGTGACGATTATTAATTCGAACTTAGAGAGAAAAACTCAAATCAGCTACTAAGTAATATCCAGCTTGTCACAGACATCATTTAGCGTGGTATTAGTTGTTAGTATTGTGAATATTTATAAAGCCTAACACTTTACACAAAAAGACTGGACAGGTCAATAAAAAGCACATTGCATACTAAACAAAAGTATGAACTAAAAGTTAATATGCTACGCATAAGAAAAAAAAAAAAACATTACACTACGCACTTACAACAAAGAAGTTAGTGTCGTTCATATAATTTATGTTTTAGCTTTAATTTACTATAATCAAATTTGTCGCGGTTGCTATTTACTTCCTTCACAATACGTTAGAACCGTAGTTCGTTCGGTGGAAATTTACGCGGAAAATCTCGGTATTTCTGGAGTTGCACCACCTTACGTTTAAACCGACTTAATTTAAAAGGTCCGACGAGTCAATAAAACCATTTACCAGTTGGTATAAAAATATTACATCACATACTTCCCTACGTTCCTCGAAAGAGAAGAAGGCGGTCGCAATAATGATTCCAAGACGTGCCATGATTGCCGTGCATCAAGTAGGCGACTCCCCGGTAGGCATATAAATAGATGGTTGGATCAAGTCTGACGTATCTCCCGGAGCCGTATAGGGATTCTTCCTGATGGGTTGGACTCAATGGCGAAGGGTCGAGAAGGATGGAGGGTCCACACATCCCACGACCCTCGGGCTTAACGGACCATTGAAAATGTGTGTATGTTGTGTATTTCACAAATTTAAGCAATACTTTTTCATACTTTTCAATTCAATTTCAAATCAATTCAATTCAATCACCAATCTTTAAATAATAAAAAAAGTTTTAAACCATTGACTGACGGTGAATCGTTTTGTTGAGAAGCTTTTACTTTGCTTTGCATAATTATCACCGAAACACATCTTATATTAATATTTGAACATCCATTTGTCATTATGACACTGATAAATTCAAGTGTAAAAGTATGCACTTTGAAGCTTTTCTCTTTTTATTTACATTTTATAGCAAAAGCTTTTTAAAGTTTATAATTGTTCAGAAGAGCCTATGAGTATGTAACGAAATTCATACTTGAAGATACATACATTTTTACATGTTGAGACGGTGATAGTACTTGTATAGACAGATAGGAATTAATGATGAAAAAACATTGGAAGTAATATCATTGTCAGAGGATCGAGAAGGATGGAGAGTTCACCTGAGCATCCTACCCCCACGACCACCATAAAGGAGAAGCGGGATATTGAAAATTATGATAATGATATCTTGCATTTTAATGAAGTGGTATTTTGAAGATTCATGGATTCATTAACTCTGAACAGATAATTGATTCCTGCCTTCAAATACATAATTATTGAGGCTATGATTATATAGGTATTGTCTGACCCACTGTCCAACATCTCCCCACTTTGCAGCCAAATGGCGTCAAACAATGTTATCTCCAAAAGGAAATGGCCAATCTATTGATGTCAGATAATGCGATTTATCAATAACCATCGAGTTTACAATTATGAATGATTTACAGTCGAACCTGGGTGTTTTTCTAAAAAAAAAAAAAAAACCATATAACTGAAACTCGTATTTTATAAATTTACATCTGTAAGTGGAAATTATTTATTTGAAACTTTGTAAGTGAGACAGACTTGTAAGAAAAATTAATATTTGTTCGCTATAAATTTTTGTATGCGTTTGTTTTAACACGTTTTATTGCTTTTGCTGTCCTTTTCCTTCGTTCCTTGTTTTCCATAAGTCAGTATTTTCACCTTCTGTCAAGACACCATGCAGGTATGCGTATCTCGACGTCAAATTTGTATCCCTCCCTCCTACTGTGGGGTTCGCCTGTTTGACTTCAGAAAATATGGGCAGGCCCCCTGATTTTGGATCACATATGTGTGGTCCAGGCATTTATAGACCTGCCTCTCCTGCCTCGCGATGTCTTTGGAATATTCATTGATATTGCGTTTTTTTTTAACGTAGCAATACCAGCTAAGTCAGTCGCGCTCTATTTTCCGTGAGATGTTTTCTTTGACGTGAAGACTTCCCAGAATCTTCAAACTTCTTATCCGATCAAGCTTAATCACCCCTACTGTCATGCGAAGCATCTTCGTCTCAGCTGCCGTTAATTTACTCTCATACTTTTTGCACATTGTCCAACATTGTGAACCGTATGTGAGCGCTGGACACACAACTGCGGTGTTGAGTCTTCCTTTCAACTTAGGAGGCATTTTTTATTTATTTATTTATATATATTTGAACTTTTCGCACTTGGAAGCACTAGTCTATCCAAATAAATGATTGGAGCCTGAGTGGATCAAATAACGGGCAACATAAGTACAAAGACACGAATAAGATGCCCGCTGTAGTAACCGAAAAGTCTCCAATCAAAGTTGGGGTCTTAACCGTCTTAAGCGTCTTAAGTCTCGGCTCCATTGTCAGCAAACAATAATTGATGTACCTTGGTGTCCGTCACTTTACCTTTAAGCAGATAGTCAAGGGGTGTAACAAAGAGCATAGTCCTTGACTATCTGCTTGAAGGTAAAGTGACGGACACCAAGGTACATCAAATATTGTTTGCTGACGATGGAGCCGAGACTTAAAACTCTTAAGACGGTTAAGACCCCGACTTTGATTGGGGATTATTCGGCTACTACAGCGGGGCATCTAACTCTTGTCTTTGCCCCGTCGCACATGTCCATGATCATTTGCATGCAGGTTTCTGGAACCCGTTGATGTCTTGGCGCCACCCATATTAGATCGCGCGGGTGTCTGTCGAATGCCTTTTCAAAGCCAACTAATACAATATGCAAATCCTTTAAGGAATCACTATGTTCTTCCATTATGATCCTTGCTTTGGATTGCATCTGTGGCTGATTTGCCCACGACAAGCCTACACTGATCATCCGATAGCCGTATTCTTTTTCGCAATGGGCCACCCGTTCAACGATCTTCATGATGTGTGACATCAGCTTGGTCGAACAGTAATTATAACAGTTTCGGGTATCATCCTTCCCTTTGTACACAGAAAGAAGGTAACTTTCCCATGCAGTGGTGTTTTATTACGGCCCAACAACAAAGAGGAATCGATGAAGAGGCATTGTTCTGATGAGTAGAGCTCCAAAAAGCCAAGAGTATCAAAAAGCGTCAGAAAGTTAATGGCAATAATTTGTTGGGATATAATTTGTTGGATCATAAGGAGTCCTTATTCTCTTCGACGACTTCAAGCGAAGATTCGCTAAATTTACTGCTTGACACTCATTTTCCAGGCAGTTCCCAAGTTGTTAGCAATATGGTTTTCAGCAAACCATCTGCACAAAAAACAAACTACTCAAAACTGTTTACACAGAGCAAGCTTCGGTGGGCACCGCACAGCTTCAGACCATATAAATCAGCGGGACCAGACGGCATTATACCTGCCGTGTTACAGAAGTCATCAAACATAATCCTGGCGATGCTTGAGACAATTTTTAAAAGTTGGCTAGACTTGGTATATGTATATCCGGAAGATATGGAGAGAAGTCAAAGTTGTCTTCGTACTCAAAGCGGGTAAATGCTCTCACATAAATCCAAAAGATTTCAGACCGATAAGTCCATCATCATTCCTCTTAAAAACATTAGAACGACTGATTGATATCCATTTACGCAACAGAAACTACTGTCGCCGGCCCAACATTCATATTGCAAAGGTAAATCAGTGGAGACGGCATTATACATGCGTAAAATTGAATATTCCGTGTTTCATAAATGGTTGCCTTTCTGGATATAGAAGGCGCTTTCAAAAATGTCAATGTATCAGCGACAGCAGATGCACTATGAGACCTGAAGGTCGACAGCTATCTTTGCGAACTGATTAATCTAGCGCTCAATGGTCGGATTATCAACTCTAAGCTGGGTGGGACGTCTACCAGAAGGTCTGTCAGTAGAGACACTCCGCAAGGTGGTGTTCTATCCCCTTTTGGTGATCAATTGATAATAATGGGAGGCGAGGGATGCACGACGATCGCTTATGTAGATGATGTTATTTTGGATGTTTCAGGAAAGCACATAAATACTCTAAAAGAACTTCTACATAACGCTTTAAACAAGCTCACTAGATGGGCAGCCCGGTGTGGTTTGAGCGTAAACCCCCACGAAACTGAACTTGTACTCTTCTCCAGGAAATATAAAATTCCATTAGTCGACCCTCCTTCTCTTAATGGTATCAGCTTAACTTTCTCTGACACAGCAAAATATTTGGGTCTCATCCTGGATAAGAAATTAAGTTGGAAACCTAATATTCAAGAAAGAGAAAGAAAGCAACAGTAGCACTTTTCTCTTGCAAAAAAGCTATTGGAAATAGATGGGGTTTACAACCCCGAATCACGCACTGGCTCTATATCTTGGTCATTAGACCGATACGGGGTCATTTTCTGGTCTGGCGGACGGCCTTAGAAAAAACTATAAATCGCGATTATCTAAGTAAGGTACAGCGCACAGCTTGTCTGTGCATAGGCGGAGCACTACGTAAAACTCCCTCTGCGGCACTGAACATTTTGTTTCATCTGATACCCCTCGATATATTTGGCAAGCAAATGGCAGCGAATTCAGCCGTTCGCCTCGAAGCTACCCAACAGTGGTCAAGAAGAGAATTTGGGCACGCTTACATTTTGAATAAATTCAAATTCTCTCTCGAAAACACGGACTACACCATTTCACGTCTAATGATGGCACATTCTTAGAAGATGGGTCAATCTACTTCTTCACTGACGGCTATAAAATCCAAGAACGGAGTTGGTGGATGTGTTTTCTCTAACCGACTTAGTCTTAAGCTTTCCTTCCGTCTTCCAAATCATTGTAGCGTGTTCCAGCCTGAAATTTTGGCCGTTAAAGAAGTCTTATCTTGGCTTAAGAAAAACGTGATATCTGCTAGAAATATGAATAAGATGAAGTAGAGGATAAAACTATTTCTCACCTTCTTTGTTTCTGCCCAACAGAAACAACACCTAGGAGTCCCCTATTACAACGACATAGGCGACCTGAAAAACATCGACATTAAGAGCCTCCTACGTTTCATAAAAAGCTCAAAATGGTTTAACGAGTAGGTAGGAAAAAACTGTCTCCTATGATCCACGTGGTATCACAATGGACCTATTGTTGGTCTAAATCTTCCCGACACTGAACAAAGTATTTTCTTCCTAGAATATAGCGAATCTAAACAGGAAAATGCCAAGCAGCGCTTAGGTGACTAAAAAACAAAACACGCACAATGAAATACAAAAAATGCATGACAATTTATTAGGCTTATCCAAGCATCGCTTAAAGCAAAGCGACACAGCTATCAATATTACGATTGATCACTTCCAACTGCGCTTCTGCAGATTCCTCAGCAGCAGCGGAACAATTTTCAAATTCCTGCAATATTTGAGGAAGTGTCTCATCCACGGATTTATTTATTTCGTCGACAGCTCGTTTTGTTTCAACAATAAGCTTCTCAGCTTTGACCAATTGAATAGCAAAGCAAGATTTTCTCCTAATAGAATTAGTATGCTGCCTGCATCTTTGAATGCCCTTCGCTAAATTAAGTGTATCAGCAGCTACTTGTAGGGATAGTATCGTTATATCTACAGCGACAGCGACACTAGATGTAGATGCAGTTTGGGTGCATAGATCCAAAGAATTCTCCAGACTCGGAACAACGCTTTCAATTTCATCAAGTTGTCGATTAACACATTCTTCACTTTCTTGCTTTCGCTCCTCGATTGCAGCAACCGATGCCTCAACACGTTCAATTGGCTGTACAACTACCTCATCATACTTAATCTCGACTTCCCTGGAAACTTGATTGGCCTTTTCGGTCAATGAGTCGCCATAGCCTTCCAACACACTCGTACTCTGTTCAAGCGGGTCTATAGAAGCCGCGTTAGTCTGTTAAAGACTATTTAAATGAAATGTGTATCAACAAATAAATGTTCAAGGAATTACTTACTAAAACAAGGCTGAGTGCCAGTACACCAAAGATTGCTAATTTCATTCTCGTATGCTTAGTGGTTAACAAAGACTGAATGGGTAACGAAGTTCACTTTATTTTTATAGACGCATCAATAAACGATTAGAATAAAAGAAATCGATAATATTTTTAATTGTGATGAATTACATTTATATCGAAATATCTCACTTTTAACTTATCAAATCTGCTGTCAAATGCTAATCAGATAAGGATGTGATAGAGTCAAAATAACATCGAGCTACTTTGCACTTTTTTTTTCAAAAAATAAAAAACACAAAACCCCTAAATTATAGCATGACAGTTCTAAGAGGATTGTAAATTTTCAACAGATTTTACTTAATAGGTTAGTTGAACTTTAATTAGATTTTTTATAATTCTTAGATTGCCTTGATAAGTAGGTATTGTAGAATGTTCATACCTACCCTAATAAAAAAATATTTGAGATCTTTTTTTTTTACTTAGTTACTTACTTAGGTGGCGCTACAGTTCGGGGTGAACCTGGGCCTCAACCAACAAGCCTCTTCATTTAGCTCGGTCTTTAGCTAATTGTCTCCAGTTGCGCACCCCAAGTTGATCGAGCTCACCTTGAACTTGTGCGCGCCACCTACGGCGATGATTCCCTCTACTGCGTCGTCCCTCGGGGTTAGATTCGAAGACTCTGCGGGCCGGAGCGTTGGTGTCCATTCGCTCTACATGTCCTAGCCATCTCAGACGTCCAATACGCAGTTTTTTGACTAGGTCAATGTCGCTGTACAGCTCGTATAGTTCGTGACTGAATCTTCTCCTCTAAAACCCGTCAACGCAAACGGGACCGAAAATCTTACGAACAATTTTTCTCTCGAAGCGACCAAGGATATCTTCATCCTCTTTTAATAAAGTCCATGTTTCAGCGCCGTAAAGCAGGACTGGGATGATCAAGGTCTTATATAGAGTCTCCTTAGTTGTTCGAGATAGGGCTTTACTGTTGAATTGCCTTATAAGCCCAAAAAAAAAACAGCGATTGGTAAGAGTTATTCTTCGATTGATTTCTGCGCTGATGTTGTTGAAAGAATTTATAGCAGAGCTAAGGTAGACAAAGTCCCTTACTACCTCGAAGTTATAGCTGCCGACTGTGACGTTTTGTTCAATTCGTCGGTGTTGGCTTTCCCTTCTTGTTGACAGCATTTACTTGGTTTTGCCCTCGTTTATCGATAAACCCATTTTGGCCGCTTCCGCTTCAATGCTTGCAAACGCACCGGTGACAGCCCGCTGATTTCTTCCGATAATGTCTATATCGTCGGCGTATGCAAGCAGTTGTACAGACTTGTAATAGATTGTGCCTCCGGTGTTGGCTTGTGAGTTCCGCACAATCCGTTCAAGTACAATAATAAAGAAGTCACATGACAGCGCGTCACCTTGTCTAAAGCCTTTTTTGATATTAAAGGTCTCGGTGAGGTCATTACCGACCTTTATGGAGCAGCGAGCGTTCTCCATCGTCAGCCTGCACAGACGGACAAGTTTGTCAGGGATGTCAAAACTAGACATGGCCCTATAAAGCACTTCTTTATAGATGCTGTCATAGGCGGGCTGGAAATCGATAAGGAACTGGTGAGTATCGATTTGGAATTCTTGGGTTTTCTCCAGGATCTGCCGAAGTGTGAAGATTTGATCGATGGTGAACTTTCCTGGCCTGAATGGCCCGCGCATTACGTTCGACTTACGGTCGTAATGAGCATCGTTTCGAGCTCATTATTCGGTGGTTCAGCGGCTGTTCGAGCAGTCCCATTACGTCAACGAAACGCGCGCTCGATCGAAAATATTTCTGCAGTGCCACCGAGTGTGCGCGATAATCAAAATGTCTCAATTTTGCGTCGTTCTTAAGAACTTGACCTTTCATACGCTTCAACTTGGCGAATTTTTCGAAAAGACTTGAGCCTGTATCCGCACAAAATCCAAATTGTTTAAGATTTGAAGCCTACTGACCATTCCATGCGTCGCGCATTCGCTGATTGGGGTCTGGAGCAGTTGGAAACTGATCCCAATTTTGGCCAAAAAATCAATAATGTAATGTCGCGTAATTTTACGAAGAGCCGACGTCAATTGGCCACCAAGATCATGTGATTTGACGCCCTTGGACTTTTTTCTTTGTGGTTACGTTAAATCTCTGGTCTATGCCAATAACCCAGCAACAATTGCCGACGTTGAGCACAACGTTGTTCGCGTCATTGGCGAGATTGAGGCCAACTTATGTGCCCGAGTCATCCAAAATTGGTCCTCTCGGATAACCGCTCCGTCAAGCAAAGCCGTGGAGCCCATTTAAATTATATTGTTTTTCATAATGGTATCGAATGCTCATTAACTTAAAATAAAAAGATCTACTATACTTCAAATACAACTTGTTTTACTTAAATTCAAAGATGTATTGCGCTTAATGAATGACCCTTTACGTATACCTGTTATAACAACTGCATGGTTTTAATTAAACTTACTCTCGCAATTTATTTTTCTCACTAGTCCCAATATATAGTACATACATAGAATTTTTATTGATCTTGATTTTCCTCATAATAATATCCTTAAACACTACCTATGTTCCAAATTTCAAGGCTCTAGCTCGATTGAAAGTACCTTAGATTTATGATGGTCTACCAGTCAGTCAGTCAGTGAGTGACAGCCTTATCGTCGAAACTATTCCACCTAGACGTATGATACTTGAAATACTGCTTCTTGGTAACCTTAACCTCATTGAAAAAATTTAGATAGAGGGGGGTCGAAAAGGATTCGAAATGGTTCGTGTAAATATTGCACACTGCGCGCGCCGTCGTCGGTTTTGCGAGAACCTAGCCTGGCGCATTCTGTGCGCTTAGATTCTCTGCGATATTTTTCAAAAGGATTACCTACAAGCCTTGCTTCAAAGCAGGCAGCAAATATCGGCAGGCCCACCGATTTTGGATCACTCGGTTACTGAGGCCAATGAAATGCCGTTGTCGTCGCATTTGTCTGATTCAGGTGTTTATAGGCCTGCCTTTCCTACATCGCGATTTCTTTGGAACGTGCATTGATATTGCCTTTTTAATAGGGTTCAAATGATCTCTTCTTTGAACGCGGCAATACCAACTGAGCCAGTCGCGCTCTATTTTTTGTACGATGGTTTCCTTGATGTGAACGCTTCCACGGATCTTCGAACTTCTTATTCGATCAAGCTTTGTCACTCCTGCTGTCATGCGAAGCATCTTCACCTCAGCTGCCGTTAATTTACTCTCATACGTTTTGTACATCGTCCAATATTGTGAACCGTATGTGAGCGCTGGACGTACAACTGCGGTGTAGAGCCTTCCCTTAAACTTAGGTGGCATTTTTTTATCACAGAAGATAGCGAAATTTTCTGGCCACTTCATCCACCCTACGCTTACGCGATGATTGATGTCGTCATCACAAGTTGCTTTGCTATTGATCATAGATCCAAAATATTTGAACTTTTTGAACTTGGGAAGCACTTTTCCATTCAAATAAATGTCTGAAATAGGTCTGAGTGGATCAGAGAACGGGCAGCACAAGTACTCTGTCTTTTTTGAACTAATGCGATACCAAATTTCCTCCAAAGCGTCCACCCACACATCAAGTCCTCGTTGCAGGGATGTAGGATCCTCACTTATGATGACTCCATCGTCAGCAAAGAATAACTGATGTACCTTGGGGTCCATCACTTTACCTTCAAGCAGATAATCAAGGACTGTAATAAAGAGCAAAAGACTTAAGACGCTTCCCTGGTGCACCCCGACTTTGATTGGGAACTCTTCGGTTACTCCAGCGGGGCATCTTACTCTTGTCTTTGCTCCTTCGTACATGTCCATGATCATCTGTACATAGGTTTCTGGAACCCCTCGATGTCTTAGCGCCACCCATATCAGATCTCGTGGTTGTCTGTCGAATGCCATTTCAAAGTCAACCAATACAATATGCAAATCCCTTAAGGAATCACGGTGTTTTTCCATTATGATCCTTATACTTTGGATTGCATCTGTGGTTGATTTACCCGAGACAAACCCGCATTGATCATCAGATAGCCGTATTATTTTTCGCAGTCAGCCACCTATTACCCACTCAACGATCTTCATGGTGTGTGACATCAGCTTGATCGAACGGTAGTTATCACAGTTTCGCGTATCACCCTTCCCTTTGTATACAGTGAGAAGGTAACTTTCCCTCCATTGATTCGGCATTGGATCACCTCTCACGAATTTGGAGATGAGAATTCTGAGCCATCTGAACCCGACGTCTCCCATATTTTTCCAGAACTCAGAGGGCATCTCGTCTGGCCCAACCGCTTTTCGTTTTTTGGAGTATTTGACCGCCTCACTAACTTCTTCGACGGTAATGTCGGGTATTTCTTCATAGTTAGGGGTGGCTTTTGGAAAGTATAGCCGGGGAAACTGTTCATTTAAAAGTTGTTCACAATACTGCCGCCACCTCTGCAGAATTTTGTCGTCGTCCACAAGAAGCTGGCCATGAGCATTGTTAATGAACTTTGGCGAACGAATCTCCTAAGCATTCCTCCTTCTTTGGGCGGCTATTTTGAAGATGGTTGCGCTCTTCTTCATATTGTGACTTCGCAGCTCCTGGATAGCCTGGTTTGCATCAGCAACCGGGGAAGATATTTTCTCCAGCTCCCCATACAGACTCTCCGTACTCTCTGCTTGAAGGTGGGCGCACTTCTTCTTTGCTTTTTTCTTGCAACATCTGTATTCCATTTCGAGGCGAACTTTTTCGTCACTATTATTAGAGGGGCACTTTGACCAAGCTTTGAAAGCCACTTTCTTCTCATTTATCACCATCTTAGCTTCATCACTCCACTACCATGTTTCTTTGGCGTGTTGATGGTGGCCTTTTGAAGCTCCTAGCAGTGATTTGGCCTTCTTTAAGCAAGTTCGCTGTAGGGAATTCCACATATTTTGTGCCAACCAAAAAACGTTGAAATTTGGACGGACCCTGTCTCTTATGTTTTGTCGGTTATTCTCGAAAAATTCGAAGAACAAAGCAAAATAAATAAAATTATTCTCGATAGGCTGGTTGAGCTTGAAAATAATTCTCAGAAAACGCATACTTCAACTAGAATATGAATGACAAACGAATGTTAAAAATATGTACTTGGAATGCAAACGGACTTTTGCAAAAACTCGACGAATTGGAAATATTCATGCGTGAAAAAGATATTGATATTTGTTTGACTTCCGAAACTCACGTAAAAAAGGAATCGCATTTAAAAATAAAAGGCTATAATGATTACCACGCTTGTCACCCTTCGGGAAAAGCGAGAGGCAGATCATCCTTGTTTATTAAAGACTGCATCGAACAATCCGAAGACCTAAAGATAGAGCTTGAAACTTTGCAACTCTGCACGATTCGAGTTAAAAATAGTCAGCGTACTCTTAAAATCTCATCTATCTACTGTCCACCGCGTTCCGCGCTTGAAAATCTGATTTTACTAACTTGTTTGAATCGCTGAAACCTAATTTTATCATCGGCGGCGACTTTAACGCGAAACATACGTTCTGGGGCTCAAGATACAGCTCGAAAAAAGGTAGAATGCTTTATGGGGCAGGTATGGAGTACAGTTGTGATTTCTATTCGAAGGGTAAACCGACTTACTGGCCAACTGATACTTCGAAAATACCTGACCTGATCGATTTTTTCGTTGTGAAAGGAATATCTACCAACCACATAAAAGTCGAAGACAGCTTTGATCTGTCATCTGACCATTCCCCGGTTATTTTAACAATCAGCGAAAAACTAATTTATAACCTAGAGCCAGCGAGATTAACTGGTCGAACAACTAACTGGGAAGGCTTTAGGAACGAAATTGAAGATAATGTTGAACTGAGCGTTCCACTTACGACACCCTATGAACTTGAGGTTGAAGTTGATCGCTTCGTTGAGATCGTACAGCTCGCCTCTTGGAATAATACGCCCAATCCAAGGAAAACGCCGGACAGATACGGTTTGCGATATCCTTCGGAAATAAAAGAATTGGTCAAGGAAAAAAGAAAAGCGCGTAGAAGATGGCAACAGAGTCGTGCTCCGCAGTATAAAGCACACTTGAATCGGCTGTGCAATTTGTTGAAGAAGACTATTAAGGATTTTAAGAATCGTGCAACAGCCTCTCACCTTGAAAGTTTAACAGCGAAAACAGATTCCAATTATTCACTTTGGAAAGCTGTAAAAGGCACCAAAAGGCTCAAAGTCTCGGCGCCGCCAATCAAATTAAATCAAAATGAATGGGCGAGGGAAGATAAAGAAAAAGCGGACGTCTTTGCGGCGCACCTGGAAGAGACCTTTAAACCATAAGATGGTTAAGTGGTTTACGACAACCGCAATAAGCTGGATTTACCATCTGACGATGTGACGCTCACAAGTGCAACGCCAAGGGAACTGAAACATGAGATCGAGAATCTAAAACCTAAGAAATCTCCTGGTTATGATTTGATTACCGGAGAAATTCTCAAAGTTTTACCTAGAAAAGCATTGATTAAGCTTCTCCATATTGTAAATGCTGCACTCAGATTAAAACACGTGCCGAGCCAATGGAAAGTTGCGGAAGTCATAATGGTTTTAAAACCTGGAAAACCGCCAAATGAAGTAAAATCGTATAGACCAATTTCGCTTCTTCCAATCATATCGAAAATTTTCGAGAGGATATTATTAAGGCGTCCTCAACCGGTTATAGAAGAAAATAATCTTATCCCTGACCACCAGTTTGGGTTCAGAAGTAAGCATTCGACGATTGACCAGGTGCATAGAATTACTGACGTAATCGAGAAAGCACTTGAAGAAAAAAATATTTGCTCAAGCGTATTTCTTGACGTCTCGCAAGCCTTCGTAAGGTGTGGCATGATGGCCTGAAATGCAAACTACGACAAGTCCTCCCTGTATGCTTATAAGATATTCTAGAATCATATCTCGGGAACAGACTCTTTCGTGTTAGAAATGGAGTCGAATACTCCGAGCTCAAGGAAATTTCGGCCGGCGTACCGCAAGGAAGCATTCTTGGGCCGCTTCTCTATTTGCTATATACTCGTGATATACCGAACGAAGATGGCACTATCCTTGCTACGTTTGCCGATGACACCGCTATCCTAGCAGTAGGTAAAACAATCGAAGAAACGACTGCAAAACTGCAAAACGCACTGAACAATGTAAATGAATGGACGAGGGACTGGCGGATCGCCCTCAACGAATCTAAATCTGTTCACGTGAATTTCACTTACAAGAAAATTAATGGCTTGCCAATTTTCCTAAACTCGGCCCGAATACCCATTGCAAACGAGGCCAAATACCTGGGAATGACACTCGACGCAAGACTGAAATGGAATTCGCACGTGAAAATGAAACGAAAAGAACTCGAAATCAAATATAGAGAAATGTACTGGTTACTCGGAAAACATTCCCAGCTCAGTACTGAGAACAAACTGCTTTTTTACAAGCAAGTTCTAAAGCCGGCGTGGACCTACGGTATACAACTTTGGGGTTGTACCAAGAAAACAAATGCCAATATTTTACAAGCTTTTCAAAATAAAGTGCTAAGAGAAATTGTCCAAGCACCGTGGTATAGTAGAAACGACGATATCCACAGGGATCTCGGAATTCCGACAATCGAAGCTGAAACTAGAAGCTTCGCGAGAAAGCAAAGAAACCGACTAATCGGACATGTCAACAATACAGTCCTACAAATTTTGGATGAGAGCAATTTATTTTATAGTCGGCGCAACTATAAAGGACGAAACCTTTCGACTTGGCGATATAATGATTAACCGCGTCTAGATTGCGGAATATGCAGGATCTTTCAGTGGAAAGAAACCTGCCAAACGTTTTTATTTCATGATAGAAGAGTTGCTTGATAAGTTAATACTTAGTTGCGATATCTAACAAATTTATATCGAAGGGTGGTGTATCTTTAGTCAGTAAGAATCTGACACTACTATGAGCACGCGCTTGCTATTCTCATTGTGTCTATGGAAGATTTTTCACCTACCCTCGGAAAAAAAAAAAAAAAAAATTACGAAAACAAAAGCCTCGCCGTTTTCTTTGTCCAGATTGTACCAGTTGATTTTCTCAGACACCCTTGTATATTTGCTTTTCTTCGGTGTTTTCATAAAAATTTCTGTTAGCCCGAGATGATGTTGCCGAGCGATTGCCTCTCCCAGGATCACTTTGCAATCTTTTACCCGAGGCCTCATGAAACTGCCTACCAAATGGTAGTCAATCTGAGTTTCATCTTCACCACTGCTGTAGGTAATCAGGTGTCGGCTAAGTTTGGTGAACATGGTATTTAACACGATAAGACCGTGTGATTTGCACATGCTTAGGATGTCTTCACCAGGAAGGTTCCTGGTGCCATATCCTAGTCCTCCACGGCAGTCTTCATAGTCTTCGTTTGATTTCCCGACATGTCCATTCAAATCTCCTCCAACAAACAGAAACTCTTCCTTTGGGATGTTCTTAAGGAGATTGTGGAAATGTACCCAAAATTAATCTTTATTTTATTTATTTTATTTATTTATTGATAGCTTGAACAATATTCTTTACATTTTGCACAATTTACACAGAGTTATGATTTTATCTTACTGCTGAATAATGTTATAATATGCATTTTAATGAATATATGTATTGAAAGGAAAACGCTATAAGAAAAAAAAACCTTTCATCTAAATAAAAAAATAAAAAAAAAGATTTAGTTGTAATAAATGATAAATAATCTGTCTGATAACAAAAGATTACGAATAGTAAAACTTAAATCTATTATCACAGTTGGAAAAAAAAAATAAAAATCTATATAAGTAAATAAATATGCAATAATTAGTTTTCAAATAAATATGTAACAAATAAACGATAAATAATAATTAAATAGATAACAAATAATAAATAAGTATACAATAAATAGTAATAAATAATAAATAAATAAATAACTAAATAAATAAGTACATACAAAAATAAATAATAATTAGATAAGTAAATAAATAGATAATGAATATATAAATAATAAACAAATGGGTAACAGGTCGGTAAATATTAAACAAATAATAACAGAATGTAGTAAATAAATAATAAACAATATTTAGTTTATGACTAGATTATTAACAAGGATGTTATCAGACATCTCACAATTTATTCTATATTTAATATTAAGCCTTTATATTCTTGTAGAAACAAAATCGATGTTGGCTAGATCGTGAAGTTCGAGCGTCGAAAAATACCACGGAAGCTCCAGCATAAGTTTTAATAACTTGTTTTGCGCTATTTCCAATTTGTTTATGTGTGTTTTTGCACATTTTTCCCAAACTGGACAACCATAAAACAGAAAGGACTGTAAAATTACCTTAAAAATGATAAGCTTATTCTCTCAGCAGAGAATTTCTGTTAATGAGAGGATACATAATTCGTATCGTTTTATTCATTTTATCTAAAGTATAGGTAACCTGATTGCTGTATGTTAGTTTTTTATCTAAAGTTATGCCTAAGTATTTAACACTGTCCGTCCAGGTTGTACTAACACTTTTAATTCTCACATTAGTGCTTGGTAAAAAACAAGCTTTTCTTTTTTTAGTAAAAAGGATAGCTTGAGTTTTTGCAGCATTGACTTTAATTTTTCACTTATCGAAATGACTCATAAGAGTAATTAGAGCCGATTGAAAGTTGGTTTCAATTGCGGAACCAAGTACATCGGACGAATATATACACGTATCGTCGGCAAACATTGCAGACTCGCAGTTGGGAAGATGTGGAAAATCAGACGTACATATGTTAAATAATACGGGGCCGAGGACGGATCCCTGAGGGACGCCTGCAGGAGCAGATCTTGCAGAAGAATAAGCATTATTTAAAATGACTGTAAACATCCGATTATCTAAAAAAGATTTTACGATTTTAATAATGTATTCAGGGAATTCATACGAAGTCATTTTATATAATAGATCTGAGTGCCAAACAGCATCAAAGGCCTTTTCGACATCGAGAAGTATTAGACCAGTGGATTTTTTCGAAGTAAATCCTTTTTTAATATGTTGCGTTATTCTATCTACTTGTTGCATCTTTATCTCTCTGATTGCACACATTTTGGGGAGCATATGCACTGACAATATTCCACACCTCTCCTTGTATTACTAGTTTGAGAGACATAAAACGGTCGCTGGACTTCGAAATGCCCAAGACGTTACCAAGTAGCTCTGCCGCAAGGATGATGCCGATTCCATTCCGTAGTAGAACATCTTGTAATCTTTTGTCCTAACGTCCAAGAAACGCGCCCGATTTCCGGTGTTTTTTCATTTTGTGTCTTGGACACACAAGATATCCACCCGCCTTCTATTCATCATCTCTTCCAGCTCGTAACTTCGACCGGTCATGCTTCCAACGTCCCAACTCGCGACTCTCAAATTTCGATCAAACTGTTTCATTATTTTGCTAGCCCCCGGAATCCGTATAGCTCTGACCCGAACATTTCTGCTCGGTCCAGGATCAGTACCATGCACAGCAGTGGTAGTGCCTGGCGGGGTAGTGCCTTTCCTTTTAACAAGTATTACCATAATGATACAGTTTTGCAATATTACCATATTGCGATGGTGTTTGTTGTTTGACACGTGCATGCTCCTGTTTTAGTATTGTTTGATCTTTCTTCAATGACACCGGTGATTTCCAGTCGTGTCAACCCACGGACTTGCATGCACACTTGTGGGAGGGTTTTTAAGGTAGTATATGTGTCCCTAGGCTCACTTGGGTGTTATATTGCCTAGATCTGATTTGTCCCCTTAGTCGTCTTTTAAGACAAGCGTTAGTTGTTGGGGGGCGCTACAGTGATATTCTTAACCCGTCCCTGCACGGGGATTTTATAAAATGTTACTGTTTGCATAAAAAGAAGTTAAAATCAGCTGAAGGAATATTAGTACCTAGCCCCCCCACAGTGGTTAGAGAAACCTTCTTTATACATTATTGAATACTAGCGGCTACCTGGCGAGCGTTGCTGCGCCTAACAAAATAAAAAAAAAACAACTGTCAGGCTGGCGCCTGGAGCAACGACTGCCAGGCAGGCGCCTGGGGCTAAGTCTATTAGAGAACAGTTTTGTGCCGGCCAACAGTGGGTAAGTGGTCCAACCTTAAATACATACATATATCAGCATTTTTTTTTGTACTAAAGTACTATAATACTGTACTTAAGTAGTGGGCAAACTGCTGGACCAATGGTACCAGGCGTGCTTTGCTGCGACTAACAAAATAGATTTTTTTTAGTACTAAAGTACGATAATACTAGAGTAGGTGACCGATTTTGACCAAACTTCACAGGAACACTCTCGGGCCAATACCGAAGATTGCCTGAATCGGTTACGTAGTTTCGGAGTCCATAGCACACAAACATACATACGAATACGAATATTTGGCGCAACAGCTCTTTAAAGTGCCAGGGCCTAGCTTCTCGCAACCACTCATGTTGTGTGCGTTATATTTTTCACACGAATGGAAGGGACCTACAAGTTTAATGCCGAATCCGAACGGCGATTTGAGAAGCTTTTTCGTGACAACAATACTCTCGGGTGTTTGTCAGACGTTCGCGAGAGGTGGGACCGTGAAAAAACTTTTTGATATTTTCTGGGATTCTAACTTGGAGCCTCATACATACATAGGTACACACATTTTTTCCGATGGAAAAAAACACTCAGCTTTTCCCGAATTTTCCAATTTTCCGGGCAACTTTTCCAATTTTTCTTTCCTCGAAAACCTTATTATTACGAACATTTAAAAAAAAATGAGCCAAGTCGGCCCAGCCGTTCTCTACTACTGATGCGATGACCAACGAATAGCATTTCATTTTTATTTATATAAATAAAGACAATACACGTCATTTTATTAATTAATAGTCTATAAAAGTTAATAAATTCCGTCCACCAAGTAGTACCACTAAAACAAAAGATTATGCGCCGGTGTGGTTGCTGGTATAGGGAACATAAGAGTTGTTTTCCTTCTGCATTCTTATGGTATCGACATAGCTAAGAGCTTCATTCACAAACCTAAACTTAGCTTTGAAATTTGCATAAGTTATGGAAACGGAAATACATTGTAACCCCTAAGGAGTCCAAGGCAAAATGACCTTAAATTTCTCTTAAAATAGAACGGATTTTAATTAGATACTGAAGGTTGCTACATCACTAACAAAAAGTAAACGCAGCAAATTCGAATAAAACCAACGAAAGTGTAAAATAAAACAAGTCAACCACTACCCTATACACACATAATTTATTCCATACACAAGTCCAACACATCGCTATGTCCACCCATCTATCTAGTTGTCTGCAATTTGCCAGATACCTGTTCGTAGCCTACTCAGACTCAGATACTTTGTGCTAACTTAGAAGACCCGCTTCGGCTAAAACATCATACATTCTCCGTGAACTTGCTCAGTTTAAATCGAAACGTGAAACCAGACTTTAGCTCTCGCGCGCAAGATACCAATTCAGTATCATCAGTCACACGTGGTCCAATCGTTCACAAAACAAAAAAGATACATACACTCGTATTTGAGTCGCAAAAGCCGCGCCGAAGATGAATCAAGAATGACTATATACAGCGTAATTGTACAAATAATTCTGATTTGTCACTGAATAAACCGTGAAAAAAAAAAAAAAAAACATGGCTTACGCGCTATCTTTGAAACTTCAAGACCATTGTACTGAAGAAGACGGGACCGACGAGGAACTCATTTCCAAGGTCAATATACCATATAATACAAATTCGCATTTATACATATGTATCTATGACGGAAAGTGTTAAGCAAAAATTACTTGTTTGGACCGAACCTGTGACCATTCTAATTAAGCGCCTTAGTGTTTGTTTTAATTTGTGTTGGTTGCCTGATAGTGTGGTTATTCTTGAATTCTATTTAATTTTTACGAGGAGATACTAAAAGTTATATGCTTCTACCCATTTTATGCCGAAGCTGTTTTTGGGGTGTTTTCTTAAAACCCTGCTCTAATAAGCAGACCTTACTCCCAATAGATACAATTTATTCGTTACGCCTACTCTCTATTGGTCAAATGCAGTTTCAAGACCTTGTAGAGTGCATTTAAATAATTAATGCATGAGCTGCTTGCAATTGAGGCCATTGGCATTGCTAATCCATTTTAATTTTGTTTGCGTGGTATGTTTTGCAGCGTCCGACTGTTACAAAGTAAATTCATCTTTTGGTGTAAGTTGACTCCCAGTTTTTTTTTCTTTTTTTTTTTTTTAGTATCTGAACATTCAACTTGAATGTTGGGTTCATTTTAACATGACCTTCCTCGGTCAAGGTGGGAAAACGTTTACTACCGAGTTGAGGTGTGTTCAAATGCATATTTTATCAACTTGCTGACGGATATACGGAAGATTATGCTCATTTTAGATACGATTTCCTAGCCTGGGAAATGTGTTCTGTATAACGTAGGTACAACTTACTATATATTTGTATCTACACAGTGTTAAGTGTAAAATTATACACATGTATTTACCTTGAGAACAATTCTAATTTACGAAGCTGGGTGGCATGACGGCACTTGAAATGACTAGTTACATTTATGTAGCTACAATAAAACATTTAAGCTTTAGTTACTTAGTGCGGCTTAATAAGATGAATTTGTGCAGTAATTAAATACAAGCCATTAGGTAAAAAAAAAAAATGAAAAAAAATTAATTGCAGGTAAATCAAGTGTAGGCACTAATTGGGAGGGAATTTCTTGCCCAAAATGCGATACATTCAGAAAGATACTTTTATTACTGTTAAAAGTGGTAACAGATGCCAAGTTCAAGGTTCTTTGTATCATACATTCCTTGGACTTGTGCGTACATTCAAACCTGTTGTTTCATTCATCTTTAGTTGTTTTGTGGCGGCGAGTTCTTTGTTTGAGTGTGTGATGTTCTTCGTGCATTGTGTATACATACGAGTATGTTAACTCGTTAACTCTCAATTTCTTGAGATGTTTATCTTTATATTAAACTAGTGGCCCGACCCGACTTCGCCCGGGTATTGTGGTCTCCACTGATGGAAAATTGTTGGCGATGATTTCATGAATTGTTGTGAGCAAAAAAAAAGCTTTAGAACAACGCAGAAGTATGATTTATAGCTCAGCTATATGATTTATAGCTGGACGAATTTACTACTATAAAAACCATATCTTTTGTTTTTAAATCCAATAAGCCTTTGTTGAGTAAGGGCTGTGTAATCACTTTTAAATGACGAGAATTTGATTTCAATCACATTTCTTCCACATAAACATATGCTCAGCTCATATAAGCGATAGAGCAATTTTTTGTACACATAAACCTCCGGCGAGGAATTCAGATCATAATAGTGAAAACCGCATCCAAATCCATTCAGTGGTTCCCGACATTAGCGCAGTCATACGGACAGACGCGTTCTGGGGACTTCCTCTTATACTATGTAGTGACAAAGTGATACATATTCCATACATATAATAAGGAAACCCAATTGCTCTCGCCTTTTCGTCTGTCCGTATGTCTGTCTGCCTTCCTGTCAGTCTGTTTATCGGTCGGTCTGTCTGCCCCTCTGTCTGTCTGTCAACCCCTTCTAGGTCTTAGATCTATGTATACCTAGTCCTGCTATAAGTTCTGTTAAAATGGCAAAACGCTATAAAAATTAAACAACAAAACATTTTGCATTAGTATTTATAAAATGCATATGTCTAAATAAGTAAACATTTTCAAACAAGGCGGTGGATGCAGAGTGACCGTCTTTTGCTTTAACGCAGGCACTCATACAACAAAGAATAATCCAATGGATTCAAATCTGGGCTTCCTGAAGGTTAATCCCTGTTGTTTTGCCTTTAGGTGCTGGAGCAGTCTTGTTGAAAAATCCAGCTTGCTCCATTCAAAAGTGTATTCGTCAAGCTTTTAACAACGCCTTCTATGATATTTTCTTGGTACACCTTTGCCCCAGTTTTGACTTCTTTTTCACCAAAATGGAGCGAAGTAGCTCCAGATGGGATACCCCCACCACCACAATTATCGAATCAGGAACTTTATTTCTTGTTATTTTAGATGTTCTGTCCGTTTTGTTTATTGAAAACTTCCTCGATGATTAAAATCTTTTCGTCCGCAAGAAGGATGTTTTCGTGGGCGTCATTCACATGCCAGTGCAAGACTCGTTTACATCTTTCAAGTCTAATTTGCTTTCAATTAGGTGTCAATAGTTATCCAGTTGATCGACAAAAGGATTTCATGTTGAGATCATTCCGAATGAGCCTTGACATGGCTCTGGTGGATATAGCCAACTCATGCCACATACTTTTCTTTTTCGCAAGGGTATTTCTTTGAATTCGCTGGGACAACCGCACTCATACGGGCAACGCGTGGACGACCACTTCTGGGTCTGTCTTCTAATTGAGACGATTCATCAAATCGATTTATAGCACCAAGGATAGACAGAGAGAGAAAGATATTAGGCTTCAAAAAAACTCCGGTGATGGTGTCCAGATAATAGCTCCGTTTTTTTGTCGTTACTTCTGTTTCACAGTCTTTTTTTCTCCCGGCCACCTGATGTCATAGGTGCATACTCTTCAACGACAAATGAGCCCCACAGCGACAGTTTTGTCATAGCATAGATTTTTTAATTTTGTCAACTCTCCTGTGGGAACAACCCCAAAAAATATTCAGATAACCATTTTTTAGGAACGTTTTCTAGTCGACAATTTTTTTTTACGAAAATCGGCTCAATAATCAAGCAATTAAAGCAGAAGTTGATCGACCGGTGTGTTCTTTTCTTTAGAATAACAGTTCCTAATGAAACCCCCTTGTATGTGACCGAACTCGCACCTAACGATTTGCTTTGTATGAGATTTCCACCCACTAAAAAATACCACCCCTTCATTGCCCATTGCTTCGTTTGCCCGATCCTGAAGAAAGGAGACCCGCTGAACTGCGCCAACTACAGAGGTATAAGTCTCCTCAACATCGCATATAAGATCCAGTCTGCCGTACTATGTGAACGCCTAAAACCGATCGTCAACAACCGGATAGGCCCTTATCAGTACGGCGTCAGGCCGGGAAAGTCCACCATTGACCAAATATTCACACTACGGCAGATCTTGGAAAAAACCCATGAATATAAAATCGATACGCACCACCTCTTCATCGATTTCAAAGTTGCCTATGATAGCGTGTATAGAGACGAGTTATACAGAGCCATGTCTAGTCTTGGCATCCCTGCCAAGCTCGTCCGTTTGTGCAGAATGACGATGGAGAACTCTCGATGCTCCATCAAAATCGGTAAGAACATCACCGAACCGTTCGATGTCAAGAAAGGTCTTAGACAAGGTGACGCGCTATTATGCGATCTCTTTAACATAGTACTTGAGAGAATTGTACGAAACTCACAAGCCAACACCGGAGGTACAATCTTTTACAAGTCTGTCCAACTACTCGCTTATGCCGATGACATTGACATAATCGGAAGAACTCAGCGGGCCGTGAATGGGGCATTTACGAGTATTGAGATCGAGGCAGCAAAGATGGGTCTAGCTGTCAATGAAAGCAAAACAAAATACAATACATGCTGTCTACAAAAAACGGATACCCAACATCGGCTTCTTGGACAGAACGCCACAATAGACAGATATAATTTTGAGGTAGTAAAGGACTTTGTCTACTTGGTGAACTCCGCAAATGACATCAGTAGGGAGATCACACGAAGAATTACTCTTGCCAATCGTTGTTTCTATAGGGTAAGAAAGCAATTGAGTAGCAAAGCCCTATCTCGAGCTACTAAGGTAATTCTTTATAAGACACTAAACATTCCAGTCCTGCTGTATGGCGCAGAGGCATGTACTTTGACAAAACCGGATGAGGATGCCCTTGGTTATTTCGAGAGAAAAGTTTTTCGAGCGATCTTTGGTCCCGTCTGCATAGACGGTGAATGGAGGAGAAGGTACAATGCCGAACTATACGGCCTGTACAAGGACATCGACTTAGTCAGAAGAGTTCACATACAGCGACTAAGATGGTTGAGTCATTTAGAGCGGACGGAGCCCAACGTTCCCGCTAAGAAAGTCTTCAAATCCACCCCGGATGGACGACGCAGTTGAAGACGACCTCGCGGTAGGTGGCGCAAACAAGTGGAGTGGGACCTCAACCAACTTGGCGTGCGCAACTGGAGGCAGCTGGCTCGTTTGTTTTTCTCTCGGGTTCGAATCGCGGACAGTGAGAGAATACATGTTCCGTATCTTCCTCAGCCTGCATGCAATTCGGACAGTAGTGAGAATTGTTGAGCTTGAATCTGTAGAGATACACCCGAAAGTATCGACGTCCACTTAGTAATTACGTATTTAAGTATTACCAATGCCAGTCCTTCTTCCCCTAGAACATAGCACTTCACTTCAAACGACAAGCAGACGAAAGACGGAGAGCGCCTCCATTGTGCCGCGTCTCCAGAAATATCTGGACAAAACACGACAAGGTGAAAACCAAGCTCATCCTCACCCAAAGCAGACAAAACTTGGCGCTTTTCAGAGGAATCATTACCGGCCACAAGTTATTGGCGGCCCGCCGAAAAAGAATGCGGCTAAGTACAGATGAACTTTGCAGAGGCTGCGGCAACACAGACGCAGAAGAGGATAGGACCACTTCCTATGCAAATGCCCTAGTCTCTACAATACCAGAAAGGCGGCCCTCGGAGAGTATTTCTTCAATCACCTGGCGACCTGTTCGAAAGGCCACCAACCACCATTCCGAAATTCATAACTTCTTCAGGATTATTTCGAGTAGACCACAGAACTCTAGTCATTTTTTTTCTTTTTTATCTTTTCAGTGTTTCAGCCAGAAAGTTCCACGTCACGGGAGCACAATGGTTCCTTTTGTGATTCGATGCAGCTAAGCCCTTTAACCTAACCTAACCACACCTAACCTAGTAATTTCATTGTGTAGAAATCTACCTCACCATGCTTGCGGCATGTCCATGCCTTAAGGAGCGAGATGAGATGATAGGTCCATCAGCCTTTGCTTGACACGCTCCATTGTTGTTGTTACTTTGCTATGCTGTTTGCTCTTTCTGGTAAGTTCGCTTCTTCGTCGATTACGTACATACAGAAACATCTAGGTGGCAAGCTTTCTCCAGCTGTTTCATGAGCGCATCACAGATTTCCTCTTTGGTTGTTATTTCGTCGATATCCTTTACTTCCAGTACCACCCCATGCGTTAGCGTCTTAACTTCCGCTTGCTGCTCCAATATTTTCTCGAAATCTCAAAATCTTTGGGCGTTATCACAATACGGCAGACAAGATTTTGTAAGCGAAATTGAGCGCAGTTTAGGGGATCTCCTTTTCCCCGATTCTAGTGTTTGGTACATCGACCAAAAGCGTAATATTGAACAAATTTTCAAGGAATGTTGGAAACTGCATTTAATAGCTGTCGAAAGGCAAAGCATTCATGAACCCGATGTTTCTTCTATCTATAATAAATCATTTGATGAATATTACGCTATTATAACTTTAGAATAGTTACATTTTTAAAGTAAATTACAATATTTGGGCGTATACATAGTCATAAACCTTTGAAATAAATCTCTGTCTGAGAGTGCGTGCGATTAAACTTATGCTACAGATTTCCCTTAAGCTATGCAAATCTCAATTTGGTGTTAATAATATTATATTAAGTTCAATTCCAGTGAAATGGGTCTGATCTTAGAATATGCTTAGGCAGCTGTTTTTTGGTTTAAGATTGACCACTTGACGTGAAATGCTTGAAAGCTTGAAAGTCGTTTTCGAAAGAAAAAAAATAAATAATTTGTCAAAAACGCCAATAAGTAGCAAATCGCATCTGAAGGACATGAATTCGTTTAGGCTGCAGACCGAGGTGCTTAGGGGTAGACAGATAGGTCTACACGGAGTTGCGCGATCCACTTTCGAATTTTTTTTGGAAAATAATAATTGCCCTTTAAATATATATAAGTGCAAGTAAAAATTAAGATAACTTCATTATGTGTATAATGTGTTAAGTTTTTGTTTTTCTTTTCAGATTCCTTCAATAGTTGCATTTCTAATGTTGGATTAAAATCGAAAGCTGCTTAAGGGATTTAATTTTATATAAAGGACAGCAATGTGTGATTACTAAAAATGTAAAAAGTCTGATTTTATGTGACGCCAACCATCAAAAGCAACCAAGTCTTATATAGAAATGTATTTTTTTTTTTAATTACTAAGAAATATTGTTTTTATCTATTTGTTTCGAAACTTAGTCAACACACATGCCTTTACAAAAATTAAAGAACTTTACAAATAACAAATGTTTTTTTTTGGTTTTAAATTTATTTTGAAGGTATTATTTGTTTTTAATTTAAGAACTTTGAAAGAAACTACATAGATTTAGAAGTTACTATTTAATCATTTCAGTTCCAACTGTCCAACCGCTCAGACGTGTTTGCATTTTCTCCCGCTTCGCGAGTTAATTTTTTACTTTTTGCCGGATGGCTTTAGTCCGGTAGTCTCGCTGACTTCCCCCTTTAGGTTTTATCATTTCCCACTCGCTGTGTTCAACTCACCTACCTCACCATTTGACCTACATTCGTGTTACCTAATCTTTTTTTTGCCAAAAGTGACATTCCATTCTTTTCATTATGCCCATTGTGACATCGATAGCTCTAATGCTGACCGGGTGGCATGTAGAGGCCTTTGTGGGAAATCTTTCCACCCTCTTTGTATTGGTCTTAGCGAAAGATCGAGTGTCTATCAAAGATTATCGGAACATTTCCTATTCTACTGCGATGAGCGCAAAGAAATCTCTCTCAAGTGACTGGTGCATGTCTAAATTTGCATCCTTTGAAAAGCAACTTGCCACTTTAACTCAGTTTGCCTCAAAAAATTCGCAGGACGATCATACCAAACGCCATATTGATGACCATAAATGTGACCTAAAATCAACCCTTGCTACTCTTCTAAAAACTATACCATTTGAAAAAATCAATGAGGATATAAATTCTCTTCGCTCGGACCTTGATGTTCATGTTCGTAATTCCTTCAAAATAACTGTACCTTTACCCCGTCAATCTGATCCGCTACTCGAAGATTTGGTTAGTAAAATGAACAATATTTGTAGTGAGCTTTCAGCAACTCGACTCACAATTGGCGTAATAGTTGATGTTATTAGGGCGGTGTCCAGCAAAATCAATGATACACCGGATCAAATCCAACCGAACTCTTTCATTTATAACACTTCAATACTTGCTGAAATACTCGAGACTAATGCCAACACTCCTCCAATTGCTCATTCACCTCCTCCTCTACCGTCTACTGCGATTTCCCCCCGTGCCGCACGGACTCACGAATCTGTTCCAACACCACCAACCAATCACCCTGCCTCCATCGCACCGATACTTATTAATCGTTTTGCAACTTTATGGACCCTCTCCGAATTGAACAAGAGGCTTGAAAAGATAATCGCCATAAACGCAGATTACACAAATTTTATCAAAGGCGCTCCCCAACTGACTGATGCTTCCTGGGTGCGGAAACTTGTTCGCCAGAGTTTGCTATGTCAGAAGATCTTTCAATTCAGTTCCAGAAATCCTAGCTGCTTTAAACTCAACATTCGATCCAAATACCAATGTTTTTTTGGTCCTCACCTGGCGATGCTTTCCGGCTAGGGGAAATAATTATGGCTATGGTAACAGGTTAAGCTTTACAATAAACCTAACTCTTACAAAAAACCTAGATCTAAGCCTAATTCTTATTGACATAAGGTATTATATGGTACGGGAACAAATTAATAGGCTCAAGAAGGACTTTTACCCCGGTCTTGATGGTCTGTCCGCCATATTTCTAAAATGTGTAAATGTCCTGTGACAGCCCCCTTCAACTCTATTTCGACTCTCACTCTCTCAAGTCTTTTCCCAAAATTATGAAAGGACTACTTTTTTTTCCCTATCCATAAAAAAGACAGTAATAACGACATGGCAAACTATCGACCCATAGCCAAACTCTCTTCTATCCCCAAGCTCTGCGAAAGCATTGTCTACGACTTACTGTATTTCCACTGCAAATCCATCTTTTCGCCACAACAGTATGGTTTCTTAAGGGGTAGGTCGAAAACGATTAACCTAACCGAATTCGTTTTTAAAATAATGTAAGCATTAGATGAAGGCAATGAAGTGGATTACCATTACCACCGACTACATCAAGGCGTTTGATAAGATCGGTCAACTAACTATTTACCTTAAACTTAAAGCCCCCTCTACCATCTTTCATTTAATGGCTGAGATCGTACCTAGAAAATGCCAGTACAGGGTTCTCTTTAGATTTTCAGACTCTGACCCCATTAACATCACTTCAGCTGTTCTCCAAGGCAGTCATCTTGGTCTACTGATCTTTGTCTTAACAATGAACGATATCGGTAACATCATAAAAGACTCAGATCTGTCTATTTACGCAGATGTCATGAAAATCATCAAGGTAATGTCTACCCCAACCGATTCACTCTTACTTTAAAACGACCTAAATTAATTCTACACATGGTGCGACAAAACTCCTTAGAACTTCACATCGACAAATGAGAATCCATAACATTTTCCTGTAAATGTTTACCCCACCTCTAGGAACCTATTACGAGCCTGTTCCCTTAGTCTCCTTTATACGCGATCTGGGTATTATTTGTGACAGAGAGGTAAACTTCCGTTCCCACATTGATCAAATTATATACAAAGCCAATTCTTTTCTCGGTTTCATAAAACGCTGGTCTAAAGATTTTTTGAATACGCCGGCCAAGTTTGGTCACCATTTCACGACACCCACTCCCTTAGAATCGAAGCTGTGCAGGGTAGGTTTATCCGTTGTGCCTTACGCGGTCTTCCATAGGCTGACAACTATATCTTACCCCCCTACGAGAATCGGCTAAAACTGATTAACTTGCAAGCCCTTGTAAAACGTAGCGAAATCGCTGACATACTCTTCGTGCACCAATTAATAACTGGTACAATCGATTCCACCGCACTTCTGGAAATGATTTCCCTTCACACTAAACCTCGTAACCTTAGGTCTGTACGCTCTTTCGGGCCCCCACCACCCCACCAACTACAGTCATTTCGAACCAATCTCCAGAATGTTGCGTGTGGTCAACAACGCACAGAACACCCTTGACTTTCATTCCAGTATATCTTCCCTTAGAAATTTCCTCTACACCTCCTAATGACACCTCCCCTTATTTTCTAAATCTTAGTCTTAAGTGCTAGTTTAAGTTTCCTACTTCTCTTCATGGCCTCTCCCCTTATAAAGTAGTTTTAGTTCCTAAATGTTAGTTTTAAGTTTTAGTTTAATTTTTCCTTTATTTTGTTTGTAATAAGCCAATAAATAAATAAATAAAATTAGGTTGTATCTTCTTCTTCCTTTTATCAGCGAGGCTATGATCCGAAAACAAGGGATCACAGCCCTCCCACTTCACTGCATTTCTACTGATCCGCCTGTGGGGTTCGCCTATTTGACCTCAGAAAATATCGGCAGCCCTGCCGATTTTGGATCACTCGGTTACTGAGGCCAATGAAATGCCGATGTCGTCGCATTTGTCTGATACAGGCGTTTATAGGCCTGCCTTTCCTACATCGCGATGTCTTTGGAACGTGCATAGATATTGCCTTTTTAACAGGGTTCAAATGATCTCTTCTTTGAACGTGGCAATACCAGCTGAGCTGGTCGCGCTCTAATTTGTGTACGATGGTTTCCTTGATGTGAAAGCTTCCACGGATCTTCGAACTTCTTATTCGATCAAGCTTGGTCACTCCTGCTGTCATGCGAAGCATCTTCATCTCAGCTGCCGTTAATTTACTCTCATACTTTTTGTACATCGTCCAACATTGTGAACCGTATGTGAGCGCTGGACGTACAACTGCGGTGTAGAGCCTTCCTTTCAACTTAGGGGGCATTTTTCTGTCACAGAAGATAGCGGAATTTTCTCGCCACTTCATCCACCCTACGCTTACACGATGATTGATGTCGTCATCACAAGTTGCTTTGCTATTGATCATAGATCCCAGATATTTGAACTTTTCACACTTGGGAAGCACTGTTCCATTCAAATAAATGTCTGGAATAGGCCTGAGTGGATCAGAGAACGGGCAGCACAAGTACTCTGTCTTTTTTGAACTAATGCGATACCCATTTCCCTCCAAAACGTCCACCCACACATCAAGTGCTCGTTGCAGGGATGTAGGATCCTCACTTATGATGGCTCCATCGTCAGCAAAGAATAACTGATGTACCTTGGGGTCCATCACTTTACCTTCAAGCAGATAATCAAGGACTGTAATAAAGAGCAAAGGACTTAAAACGCTTCCCTGGTGCACCCCGACTTTGATTGGGAACTCTTCGGTTACTCCAGCGGGACATCTTACTCTTGTCTTTGCTCTTTCGTACATGTCCATGATCATCTGTACATAGGTTTCTGGAACCCCTCGATGTCTTAGCGCCACCCATATCAGATCTCGTGGTTGTCTGTCGAATGCCTTTTCAAAGTCAACCAATACAATATGCAAATCCCTTAAGGAATCACGATGTTTTTCCATTATGATCCTTATACTTTGGATTGCATCTGTGGTTGATTTACCCGAGACAAACCCGCACTGATCATCAGATAGCCGTATTATTTTTCGCAGTCGGCCACCTAATACCCGCTCAACGATCTTCATGGTGTGTGACATCAGCTTGATCGAACGGTAGTTATCACAGTTTCGCGTATCACCCTTCCCTTTGTATACAGGGAGGAGGTAACTTTCCCTCCATTGATTCGGCATTGGATCACTTCTCACGAATTTGGAGATAAGAATTCTGAGCCATCTGAACCCGATGTCTCCCATCTTTTTCCAGAACTCAGAGGGTATTTCGTCTGGCCCAACCGCTTTTCGTTTTTTGGAGTATTTGACCGCCTCACTAACTTCTTCGACTGTAATGTCGGCTATTTCTTCACAGTTAGGGGTGGCTCTTGGAAAGAATAGCCGAGGAAACTGTTCATTTAAAAGTTGTTCACAATACTGTCGCCACCTCTGCAGAATTTTGTCGTCATCCACAAGAAGCTGGCCATGAGCATTGCTAATGAACTTTGGCGAACGAATCTCCTGAGCATTGTTCCTTCTTTGGGCGGCTATTTTGAAGATAGTGGCACTCTTGTTCATATTGTGTCTTCGCAGCTCCTGGATAGCCTGGTTTGCATCAGCAACGGGGGAAAATATTTTCTCCAGCTCCCGATACAGGCCCTCCGTACTCTCTGCTTGAAGCTGGGCGCACTTCTTCTTCTCTTTTTTCTTGCAGCATCTGTATTCCATTTCGAGGCGAGCTTTTTCGTCATTATTATTAGAGGGGCACTTTGACCAAGCTTTGAAAGCCGCTTTCTTCTCATATATCACTTTCTTAGCTTCATCACTCCACCACCATGTTTCTTTGGCGTGTTGATGGTGGCCTTTTGAAGCTCCTAGCAGTGATTTGGCCTTATTTAAGCAAGTTCGCTGTAGGGAATCCCACATATTTTGTGCTCTGCACTCTTCATCCTCAGCTCCGTTGATGGTGTGAGAGAGGTAATTTTTCATTACGAAAACAAAAGCCTCGCCTTTTTCTTTGTTCAGATTGTACCACTTGATTTTCTCAGAGACCCTTTTTTGTTTGCTTTTCTTCGGTGTTTTCATAAAAATTTCTGTTAGCAGGAGACGGTGTTGCCGAGCGATTGCCTCTCCCAGGATCACTTTGCAATCTTTTATCCGAGGCTTCATGAAACTGGCTACCAAATGGTAGTCAATCTGAGTTTCATCTCCACCACTGCTGTAAGTGATCAGGTGTCGGCTTTGTTTGATGAACATGGTATTTAACACGATAAGACCGTGTGATTTGCACATGCTTAGGATGTCTTCACCAGGAAGGTTCCTGGTGCCATATCCTAGTCCTCCATGGCAGTCTTCATAGTCTTCGTTTGATTTCCCGACATGTCCATTCAAATCTCCTCCAACAAATAGAAATTCTTCCTTTGGGATGTTCTTAAGGAGATTGTGGAAATCTAGCCAAAATGCATCTTTATCTCTCTGATTGTACCCATCGTGGGGAGCATATGCACTGACAATATTCCACACCTCTCCTTGTATTACTAGTTTGAGAGACATCAAACGGTCGCTGGACTTCGAAATGCTCAAGACGTTACCAAGTAGCTCTGCCGCAAGGATGATACCGATTCCGTTCTTAGACTTTTCCGTTCCGTAGTAGAACAACTTGTAATCTTTTGTCCTAACGTCTAAGAAACGCGCCCGATTCCCGGTGTTTTTCCATTTCGTCTCTTGGACACACAAGATGTCCACCCGCCTTCTATTCATCATCTCTTCCAGCTCGTAACTTCGACCGGTCATGCTTCCAACGTTCCAACTCGCGACCCTCAAATTGCGTCCAAACTGTTTCATTATTTTGCTAGCCCCCGGAATCCGTATAGCTCTGACCCGAACATTTCTGCTCGGTCCAGGATCAGTACCATGCACAGCAGTGGTAGTGCCTGGCGGGGTAGTGCCTTTCCTTTTTGCAAGTATTACCATAATGATACAGTTTTGCAATACAATTTTTTGCACCATATTGCGATGGTGTTTGTTGTTTGACACGTGCATGCTCCTGTTTTAGTATTGTTTGATCTTTCTTTTATGACACCGGTGATCTCCAGTCGTGTCAACCCACGGACTCGCATGCACACTTGTGGGAGGGTTTTTATGGTAGTATATGTGTCGCTAGGCTCACTTGGGTGTTATATTGCCTAGATCTGATTTGTCCCCTTAGTCGCCTTTTACGACAAGCGCTGGTTGTTGGGGGGGCGCTGCAGTGATATTCTTAACCCGTCCCTGCACGGCGGATGAGGTTGTATCAAAAGTGTATATGTCCACTCTTTCTGAAGACAGACTTACAGTCAATCCGTTGTTATTACTGGTTGATAATCCGAGTATTAAGCGGGAGATTGGTCTATTCGCAATGTGATCTACATATCTACCTTCAGAATTGAAAGTGCACCTGTAATTACTAATGATACCATCCTTTTTTTTGGCCGTAAAAAAGAAAAAATCCACTAAATTCGGCAATTTCGCGGGATATCGAAATGTAAAAAAAAGGATTATAAAAGGATATTAAATATAAAAAAAAATTTCTGCCGCAAATTCATATTTTTTTCGTCAAAAATACTTATACGCTTATACTAACCAATCAACCAACATTGTTACAACTTGCAATCGACAGTAGTGAAGTAAACTTAACGCAGAATTATGACATTAGCTTCCGATTGCTTTCGAATATTATACTCGTAATTCAGCCTTTACTCGTTCGCTATGAACGTGCATAATATTCGCCTGCTGTCATCGTACAGTCTAAATGTCGATACACAGCTCAGCGACCTGCAAATGCGAATGAGCGAATATTCGCAGATTTTGACATTTCATTCACAGCCGCTTTTTTTGTGGTCGCGGCAATCCGCGAATTTGAGTTGTCATTAATTTTATAACTAATTGCCTAAACGTGAACAATGCATAAATACATAGCGCAGCTTTCATTCAGAAGGTAATATCCTATATTCTTTCGATAAATTCAACCACGATCTTACTCACCAAGAACAAAGCAAAAGAATTGTGAGGTTAAACTCTCGCGAATGTTTCGGTCGCGGGAATGTGGATTGCGTCCTACATGTGTGGAATGTGAATAAAAGTTGACAGTTCGCAGAAATCATTCGCTTATTCGCGGAAAAATCGGCGAATTGTTAATTTCTTCGCAGAAACCAATTACAATTCAACTTTTTATATATTAATCAATGGATAAATTAAGCTCCGTTCCTTTGGAATAATAAAATCGCCAAGGGCGTGCTAAAAACTGTTTGTTCGCAGTTTGAGCATTCGCAGTTCGCTGAGCTGTGAATGGACCTTAACAGTTTAATGTTCGCCACATATCAAATTCAAAATATTATGTACGTTAGGAATTCTGTATGAAAAAAAAGGATTTAGAAAATTTTCGCGGGATAGGTTTTTGGGAGCTGAAAAAGGAGTATCCCGCGAAAAAAAAGATAAATGGCAACATTAGTATTTACTGATGTGTTGACGTTGTTAAAATAAAGAATTGTATACTTGTACTTCTTGTGATGTATGCAATATTCGATCGTTCGTAGTAACGTATGTTATGCCGTTTCCACTGATTTACCTTTGCAATATGCATTTTCAGCCGCATACAGAAGTTGTGTATCAATACTGCAACGTAAATGGATATCAATCAACCGGTCTAGTGTTTTTAGAAGCAATGTTGATAGACTAATGGGTCTGAGGAATCTTAAGTCAATGGTCAGGCCAATACCTAGGTTTCTTACATACATACATACATAATCCGGTTCT
This sequence comes from Brachypalpus laphriformis, assembly GCA_945910035.1. NCBI lineage: Eukaryota > Metazoa > Arthropoda > Insecta > Diptera > Syrphidae > Brachypalpus > Brachypalpus laphriformis. The sequence continues at coordinate 107,574,201 of OX246753.1, read as the reverse complement.
CTTCTACCCTACGGTGTCGAGGTTCTGTCTCTGGTTTCCGTCATCCTATCTTTAATAAATTTTCTCCACTTCTTCCTGTCTCTAGCTGCTTCCTTCGTTCCAGCTTTCTCCTGCATCTTTTAGTACTTCCTCTAGTGCGCTGTTCCATGTTGTCCTGGGCCTTCCCCTTCTGTTCTTCCCTTCAGTTCTAGCCTCCCAGATTTTTTTACATGTCTGTTTTCTTCCATCCTCACTAGATGTCCAAACCATGCCAGTTTTTTATCTTCTATAACTTTTTTCACGGATTCCACATTTAGTTCTTTTCGGATGTCTTCATTTCTTTTTCTGTCGATTCTCTTTACTCCTATCACTCTTCGAAAGTATTTCATTTCCATGGCCTGTATTTGCTTTTCTTGTCTTTCAGTGAGGATCCAGTTTTCTCCTCCATGCAACAGTACTGGTAGGTACATAGACTTGAAGATTTATATTTTTGTGGCTCGAGTTATTTCTTTATGATCTAGAATTTTTTTCTGCAACGCTTACTTACTTACTTAGGTGGCGCTACAGTTCGGGGTGAACCTGGGCCTCAACCAACAAGCCTCTCTATTTAGCTCGGTCTTTAGCTAATTGCCTCCAGTTGCGCACTCCAAGTTGGTCGAGGTCCCCTTCAGCTTGTGTGCGCCTTGCCATCAATTCCTCCTCTAAGTTACCCTTGCTGTTAATAACGCTTCCAAGATAATTATAATTTTCAACTTGCTCAAAGGTCACTCCGTCTCTCTTATAGTCCCTGTTCTATTACTTACGACCATCACTTGAGTTTTCTTGACATTGAGGTGCAGATTTTGAGATTCCAGGACCTCCTTCCATACTTTTAAGTTTTTCTCTAATTTTCTTTCAGAGTTTGCTTTATTTGTGTCAAAAAAAAAAAAATGTTAATGATTTCGTTGCCAATCTAACGGTTGATTTCTTCACCGCTTACTACCGTTAGTAGCGGTATTAGACAAAAGTATTGATACTCAAATCGGTATCAAGTCCTTCACGAAGTACTAACGCCCTAATCTACCAAATTTGGTGTCGAGTATTAGTTGGTACTCGGTATTGGCTGTACCTTTAATATCAGTAGTTTGGTGTTAGTGGCGTTAATTCCTTAACCACAAAAGAAAGTACTCGATTTGATTTGGATTCATTTTGGCTTGTATTGATGTCTATTCTATTTTCTGCTTTCCTTGTAAATTTTGTGTATTTTGGGGTGGTATTTTATGTGTAGAAAATGGATATGATTTTTGGTAGAGAGAATTTGTTTCGCTATTTTGACAACGCACGTCGATAACGAGAACAATGAGGGAGTGAAAGTTCGTTGATTTGACCGCCGCATCTACCATATGCCACAACGAACTACAATAAATACTTGAAACGATGTAAATTTTTTTCGGTATTTTCGGTTGTCGAAAATAATATTTCTCTGCAAACGTGGAGTTGAGCATCACTGCCATCGATTGTTGGACTTGAGTGGCTCCGTAAGCATATTCAATCTCTCCAATTCGATTTTGTTATCACGTACTATATGTTGCTCCTTTGCTCTACATGTCCTAGCCATCTCAGATGCCCAATACGTAGTTTTTTGACTAGGTCGATGTCGCTGTACATCTCGTCATCGAATCTTGCACTCCAAAACCAGTCAAACTACATTTTTCTCTCGAAGCGACCAAGGATACCTTTATCCGCTTTCAATAAAGTCCATGTTTCAAAGCCGTAGAGCAGGACTGGGATGATCAGGGTATAGGGATATAGAGTCTCCTTAGTTGTTCGAGATAGAGCTTTACTGTTGAATTGCCTTATTGTCCCCCATATAATATTTCGAGCATTTGCTCCACACACAAGATACTTTCTCCCCATATCTTCCTCCTTATCTCCTTCAACATTGGACAAACACATAAAAAATGCCTTATATCCTCCCTATCCCTATCAAAGAGAACATGTCAGTGGCAAGTCAATCCCTTTGCTGAATATAATTTGTATTTAACAACATACATAAATTCGTACAACAAAGTCAAGAACAATATGAAAACGACAGAACATTAACATTAACATGACATTTCATATGCCAAATAGAGCTAAAATCGGTTATTAAGTGGGAAATATACGATACAACCGTCGTACCGACTTGTATTGTACCGACATCAGCCCAACTGTTGTATGCAGCACACACATTATACAATCTGCGCACGATTTACGTACAGCCAGACATTTTATTCAGTCATTTTACACATACACACCATATAATTTCCACACAATCTGTGCATGTGACAGCGGTTGTACAGTCAATACCATACGACCATACGATATCGGTACAACGGTCGGTTGTGTAGATACACACGATACAATTATCGTATACAGCACCAAAGTTGTGAAACCGTTGGTATAGTGTATGTCCCACTTTAGACCAGTATAGACGTGCGTATTACCTGTATATACTGCTCAGTGAATTCAGATCTGGCACTAACGATGTGAAAAAAAGTACAAGCACTAACTTTTCGTTGGTACCGAGTACCAAAGGTAGTACCTGGTCTAGCTAGATCGGGTACTATGTCAGTTTTGTACTCATGTGAAGAAATCGAGCGTTTTAGTAATAGATGATGAATTCCCTGACGCATAAGTTTAAGTTTGGTTGGGTTGGATTGGTTTTAAACTCCTATGTGGGATTATGGAACTCTAGACTTTTTGCTGATATATTTTCAAGTCAAGCATCTAAAATCGTTCATAAATGCAATCAGAAAACTTCCAATCACTGAAATATGTATCTTGTCCAGTCTATACTTAGAAGAAGCCAGTGAAGCTGAAGTCTTTAGAATGCTGTCTTGTATACCTATCTAAATAAATCAATGTCCAGGAGCGGACGATATAAGACCAATTCATCTGAAGATGAATGCCTTAAATCTTAGTCCAATTATAATGACAATTGTTAATAGAAGTTTTGAACAGTGTTGTATTGTCAGCTTACTAAAAACATTGATAATCCGGCCAATTTATAAAGGCCGAATTAAAATCAAAATGGAAAATCATAGGTTGAGAGAATTTTCAAACAGTAAATACAGGTATAAATAAGAGCGACCACATACTAGTGATGTGTTTCTCATGTGCCAGTGTGCTTTCGATACACTGCCACAGGATAAACTTTTAGATAGCCGATATAGGATCCGAATAAGAGTAAATGTGGCAAAATGGGTAAAAAAAAAAATATTAACAGGAAGAGCAGTAAGGGCAAACGTATCCAGGACAATTAGCAATCGAAAACAGAGTTTTTGCAGTGTACCACAAGGGTCTGAATTAGGTCTAATATTTTTTTTTTTCTCTTTACCAATGAACATTTAGGTATATTCGAAAAAAGTGCGGCATTCGCTCACGCAGATGATGTTGCTATTGTTATAACACACAGATGTCTTGACGCCGCGACAATTATAACGCAGGAGGAGTTTGAAAAGGTGACACGATCACAGTTTAGTAATAAACTCATAGAAAACTAAGATAATGTACATGCGCACACCAAATAAACCAACGCGTTTACCACAAAAATGAACACTGTTCAGTTGCAATGAGAAGCGAAGCTGTCGAAGTTGTCAAAAGTATCAAAAGTATCTCCATACCTGAAGAGATACACTACCACAGGTGCCCAGAAGCTGGTTTACTATTTACTATGGTTCTTGCATGGGAAAATGCATCAAAAATACATTTTGATAAGATTCTAAGTCTTCAACATTGGCAACAATAATCATTTTAAAGTTCTAGATGTCAGGGGTATACTTGTTGACAACAGTATTACAATATTTGATGACCAACGTTTTGGACAACATATACATCATAATCAAAACAAACAAAGACGAACTCAACAACTGTTGGAAATTCCGGCAATCTACAACAACTACGGACAGCTCATCTACATTATGCCAACGATAATGAATTCACTGCCAAGCAACCTAAAAAATATTCTGAATTTAAAAAAAAAATAAAATCGCACTTTATAAAGTTACACTATATTATCTAAAGTTAAATTAAATTTTTATCTATGTACCTATGTATATCTAAAACTTAAAAACTTTCAAACTATAATTAATTGTTAAATTCAGCCACCTGCAGATAAGCCACAAGCAAACAGTTGTAACGTTTTAAAGGAAAAAGAATTAATAAAATTTCAAATTTTAATTTTAATTTCAGACCTCAGTAAAACTAAAGTCCTGTTGCGATACCGAAGAGACAGAATATTCAAACCCACTAATGTTATCACTCGACACTGTGTCCTCGGCAGACATGCTTAGAAATTAGCAATAATTTTTCCAGAACCTGCAGACACGAAGAAGAGGAGAAAACCATTGTTTACTTTCTTTGCAGATGTCCATCCCTTGCGCATATTAAAATTGCTACTGTAGGGGATTACTTTTTCAATGCCGAAACATACGGCGTTATTAAAAGGAGTAGATGGTTCCAGGAGTAGGCAGGGATCGAAGTCCCTGCTTTATAGTGGTATTACAGCGGAACTAGCAGGTAAAAGGTGTTTACTAAAACCTATTTAAAAATATAATATGTATAATCGAGTAGTGTACTTAATTATCTGAACTACTCGTATGTGCATGGCAACACTAACCTGAATGCACATCTAAATCTTTACAGTTTTAGAGCTGCTGGTTTGAATGGTTTATGTACATGATGGAGTCGCGCATCGTGTTCCTCAACCCATCTATCCTAACTATGGTTTCTCTTTCGACCGCTTAATTTAAAATTACAATATTCGTGGCCTCGTGGGTAGCCACCGGCACAGGCAAGCAATACATACTCGTATTGGGTTTCGGCTATTCTGTGAATGAAATACATCCACAGAGGAACACCCTCAATTTTATGTATACAAACACATCAAACACAATGAATTGAACTACTTTGCACATCACTGCGATTAATATAGGTACGCAGTTTTTGTTTGAAAATAATTTTTTTTATTAACAATACGACATGGTAATTAAAATTCGTCAATACCATGCAGAATACTTGCACATGTATACATTTTTGCCTTTCCCCTTGAGGTTGCGTAATTACTTCACAGGTGGTGAGTCTGATTCAATGAGTCAACCATTGGCGAAGCGTGAAGCCCAAGAGGCACAGACATATTAGGCTAGAGTTGCATCCAAAGCAGTTGAATGTGAATCGTGCCCACAGTGTTTTACCTTGTTCTGCTACTCCACCAGCTAAACATCGTTTTTAGGGCACAGCGGACGGCGCGGCAATCGGAAAACCTATAAAGCCTAATAAAGAATGTCTAGGTATTATTCACATTTATTGTTTGAGTGTGCACTTCTGACTGTCGGGTCTTCTGCAGGAAACAAAGTAAGAAACTGCACACCAGCTTGTTAGTGGCGGACAAATGATTTTGCGATTACGTTCTTCAGTATTTCTAGGTTTCTTCTTTTATTTTCGTATAGTCGTGGGTGCCATGGCGTCGAATACAATCAAACGCGATAAGTACTAAAAACAAAGCCATGTCAATAGCTGGTGAGCTTGTATCGCGTCAACATTGATAATGGATATTAAAAGTTGTATACTTTGGAAATTTTAAAATCAGTTCGTCTGATCGCTAATGTGACGCAGGACGAGCGTTTCTCGGTTCGCGGTGCGATTGTGCGCGTTTTTCGAATGAGAACGAGAAGAATATATACGAAATTGAGTTGCAGTGATATACGTACATATAAGTTGTTAGCGATGGAATACGATGAAGGACCACCATTCAGGACATTGTTTCGGAGTATATCGCAGGTGCTATACACAAAGGGCAAGTCCACTGATGATGGTAATGCTGTTGTAAGTATGACGACATTCGTTTTTTTTTTTTTTAAACAAAAAAACGGTTGAAGTGCACAGTTGCCATAGATACCTTGTATTTTTTTTTTTTAATAGGTACTCAAGTGTATCTCAGAATAGGATTGCCAGACAGTGTGTATTACTTTCCATACTAGGAATGGTGTATTTTCCTTTGGTTATACATTTTCGAAAAGCATAAGCTGGTATAATTCAAAGCCAATAAAGAGTAAAGGAAATTGGTTCTTAAAGATTAATTGGGAGCTTTATGGACGTCAACAAACCAGTAAATGAAATCTAAGATAATTTCGAGATAGTCATGTGCGTATGTATGTGCAAAGTTCAGTTCGGACATATTTATGACAAGATATGGATTGAAGATGATATTTTGATAGCAGTGATTTTTTCACTGCTACTAAGACCGCTATAGTAGCAGTGAATGCGTTTGCTAGCTCTTGAAAAGTGCTAGTAGTTTTTTGTATACAGATGTCCTAATAGCTGTCACTTGGAAACCCTCAGATATTGTTTCATGTCTCTAACAGAACAAGTAACAGAGCATGTGATTGGCTATTTTTATCCCTGTTACATGCATACATGTTACACGCAGTTTTATGACGTTTCCAAAGGTCAACTTTTTTTTTTTTTAATATACTCTTGAATGCATGTCAGACGTTCCCGAGAGGTGGGACAGTGAGATAAATGTTGGTGTTTTATGAAATTCGAACATTCGAATGTGCATTCGCCCGAGGCACTAACGACTGCGCCCAGAATCACTGTTGGTACTGATCATTTCTACTTTTCCCGAGGTGGGAAGCAACAACACCGAGCTCAGGCATATGACGCAAAATGTTGGCCTCGGGTTGTAGACCAATAGAAGCGCCCATATGGCTTCGCCCGTTGATGATATGCTTTGAAATTTCGCCAATACTCAACAATTTGGAAAAGAACTTACATGGTGCCGAAGTAACAATGAATATGAAGTACTACGAGAGAAAGAAAAAAAAAAAGTGAATAGTTGGGTGTGTTATTGGGTTCCTTCATGAACTTACAGCTGTAACTATAGGACAAATCATAAGGTCAACATCGATTCTATTTCCACAAGGATGCTAAGATTTAATGCTAAATATAAGTGCTTGAATCGTTTCCGGATTATTGGCATAACCTCGGTCCTTCACGGTTCCCCACAAAAAAAAAGTCCAAAGGGGTCAAATCGCAGCTCCGAAGCGGCCAATTGACATCGCCAAGACGGCTGATAACACGATTTGGGAATTTGGTGCGCAAAAGACCGATTGTGGCATGGGCTGTGTGGCATGGCGCGCCATCCTGCATGAACCAGAGGTCGTCCAAATCCATGTCTTCAATTTCTGAAAAAAAAAACTCGTTAACATGGTTGACCGAAACGTTGTTCCCAGCCTCATTTGCGAAGAAAAATGGTCCAATGGTCCAAATGGCTACAGCAGCCACATTCTCGTCTGTGCGCACCGTACGACGACGGGGACCATGAGTGTTGTCCACTAGCATACCAGTCTCACGAACTTTTTGCACAAATTTGCGTACAGCAGGCGCGGTGGGTGCTTCATTTCGGCCAAAACTTCTTTTCAAAAAACGCACTGTTTGGGCTACACAGCACTCACTTTGGAAATAAGTTTTCAATATTTCCCAATGTTGTTCAAGCGTAAAGCGCCTCATTTCGTTCCGCGGAGGTATGACACTGACTTTCTGTCAGGATTTCGAGTGGGAAACAGCTGTCAGTGTCAAAACAACCTATGATTTAAAAAGAAATCACTAGATGGCCCACCCGTTATGTTAAACTGTAAATTTTATTTTTGTATATACCTTTGGCGGGAAAGGCGAGCCTACAACACTGAGCCAGTGCCCCGAGATACCTACAGATGTCTATTAATTCTGGATTTAAACTATTGTAGATTACGTATATAGCTTTCTAAAAATATTTCACCTGAGAATGAGATACAAAGATTGCTTGTCCTTTAACACGAGTAATTTTGATAGAATGACGTTCTTGAGGTTGCCAAGTGAACATGAAAGTTGCATGCTCTAGTGGCCTGCCTGGTAAGATATTGAAAAGTCGAGTTCATAGGGATCACTCTGTTGAGATCTTCCGAACATCTGTCGTGGTAGTATCTATAGAACAGGCATTAGTCTGCCATCTGCCTTCGATAAGCCAAAGATTGAAGGTTGGACGATAGTTCTGGATCGTCTATTAAGCGAATTGCTTGCCTCTGGATGCTGTCAAGTAGATTTATATAGTGTTTTGGGGACGAGACGTGAGAGCAGTCGCGGCAGTGTAAATTACTAGTTTGCTCTGAAAACATACGAAGGGGCGTTTTTTAGTTCGCAAAATGAGTAGGTAGGTCAATAGTGAGGGTATTTTACTAAGACGTAACGAGTTCAGTGACTCATTAGTATAAAAGTATAGTATAAAAGCAAGTTTTATTTTAATTGAGCCATTCGTTTTTGAATTATCGTTGACCAAGCAACTCAATCGGGAAGAAAGTGTAGAATATGGAGAAAATCGAGTACCGCGCTGTTATAAACTTCCTCACTAAACAAGAAAAGTCGGCTCAAACCATAATGGAGGAGATGGCATCCGTTTACGGGATCTCTTGCCCGGGTAAAACCATGATTTACAAGTGGCACACTCTTCTTAAACAAGGAAGGGACTCACTTGAAGACGACCCACGGGCAGGATGGCCGATCGAAGTGACCACTCCGGAAATTGTTAAAAAAGTCAAAAAAATAATATTGGAAGATGCGTCTCTATAGCCGGAGAATACTACGCTTCAATCCTAGAGCGGTTCAAAGAAGCCATCGAAGAAAAAAGAGGAGGAAAATTAACCAAAGGCGTCCTCCTCTGTACGCCAACGCGCCTATTCACAAGAGTCGTGTTGCGTTGGGTGCCCTGCATAAGGTGGGCTTCGATATTTTGGATCACCTACCCTACAGCCCTGACCTGGCTCCCAGCGATTATTATCTTTTCCCAAAATTGAAAAAGGAACTTCGTGGAGTGTAGGACGCAGTTTTGGCTTACTTTTCCGACAAAGACAAAACATTTTTATTTTAAATTGAAAGAAAAAAAAAATTTATTAGGGTAGCAGGTGAATATATTGAAAAACAAAAATAAGTTTGCATTTTTATTGTAACTTCTTACCCTCCATTTGGCGAACCTAAAAACCCCTCCTCTTAACTCAACTGCGCGGAGGCTGATTTTTTTCATATTGGTTTGTAGTCTTGCCATGTAAATCCAGAGTTTACTGTCACATCCAGTAAATACATGGTCTTCTTTGGTTCGATTATTTAGTTTTCCATTTGAAGCTGGGGAATAGTAGATGTATTCTTTCTGGAAAAGGTGGTGGTACAAGGTTTGTTTTTCTCCAGATTTTCTGTAGACCTTTGTTAGTAGTGTGGATTTGTTAGCATCTCTAACTATGTGAGGTACCAGACATTCCGTTCCTTGTACCAGAAACTTTTTGTGGGATAGGACCCCACAAAGTACGGGAAGACATAAGGAAGGATAACAGAATAATTGGGTCAAGCATTGGGACGATGTCCTCCAACTAAGACAGGCAAAAGAACTTCTGGGGAAATACAACCTGTAAGAAGCTGCCTAAAAGTTAGCAAGAATCGACTTCGCATCTTGTGGGGCATGCTAAAGGGTCACTTCAGACTCAGGGAGCACCTTAGGAAACTGGGAATAGATGGAGATGGATACTGCAGATTCTGCAGGGACTTCGCAGAAACACCAGTGCACCTTCTGATAGAATGCGAAGCACTGATCCACAAGAGAAAAAATCACCTAGGTGCCTATCAGAAATGGATCTGTAGTGTATATCTGTAGAGTGTGTCATCAACTCCTAGTAAGGGGGAACAGTAGATCTGTTAAAGGTCGCAGTGTACTTGCACCTCATTCCATTTGAGTGTATCAACCATCAATCTTACTACATATGAGAGGTATTGGCACTCACGGGCATGCCATCGGTGAAACTAAAAATCTTATTATAGGTTGATCCTATTAGATTATTAATATGCAGTCAAAATGGGCAAAGAATGAATCCCTGAGGTACACAAACGTTAATAGCAAATGTATCAGAAAACATGCCGTCGACGACAACCTGCATTGATCTGTTTTAAACAAAATTTGCTAGTTTGCTTAATAGAGCTCTATGCCAAACCCAATCAAACCTATTTAAGCGCAGGTTAGCAGCTTAGTCTTTAAAATGAAATAAATAAATATTTGGCGCAACAGCTCTTTAAGTGCCAGGGGCCTAGCTTCTCGCAACCACTCTTGTTGTGTGCGTTATATTTTTCACACGAATGGAAGGGACTTACACTTTAGTGCCGTATCCAAAGGGCAATTTGTTTTGAGAAGCTTTCTCGAGAGAACAATATTCTTGGATATTTTGCAGACATTCGCGAGAGGTGGGTCCCCGAAAAAACTTTTTGGTGTTTTCTAGGATTTGAACTTGAAAACTCACGTGCATTGGTCCGACACACTCACCCTCACGCCACGGCGCCCACCTAGTTCAGTCTTAGTCTATATCACTGTTTAAATTTAAATGTTACTTATTTAGTACCATATTTATTTATTTTTCTAGTTCTTTTTTCTTTGCCATAGAACTAGTTTCTTTATTTATTTATGCTTTAACTATTAGTTATCATTTATTTACTAATCCATTTATCCATATTTCATGGAATTCATTTGCATATACCTTATAACAATAAATAAATATTTAGTAACCTACGATTCTACTATTCAACTACTTATCTGATATTTGTTTGTTTAATAATTTTCTCTAACTGTGATACAAAATTGAATGATTAAATATTGCATACACGTTTTAAATAAAACTTTCTTGCTTACTGAGGCAGCACTACAATCCGAGGTGAAGCTGGGCCTCAACCAACAAACCACTTCAGTCAACCCGTTTACGAGGCAGCTGTCTCTAGTTTCGCACGCAAAGTTGGTTGAGGTCACCCTCCACTTGTTTGCGCCACCTGCCGAGAGACTGTCCTCTACTGCGCCGTCCATCCGGGTGGATTCGAAGATTTTCCGGGCTGAATCGTTGGGCTCCATCCGCTCTACATGACCCAGCCATCTTAGTTGCTGCATGCGAACTCTTCTGGCGATGTCCTTGTATAGGCCGTATAGTTCGGCATTGTACCTTCTTCTCCACTCTTTGTCTATGCAGACGAGAGCAAAGATCACTCGAAGAACTTTTCTCTCAAAGTAACCAAGGGAATCCTCATCCGATTTTGACAAAGCTCATGCCTCTGCGTCATAGAGCAGGCCTGGGATGATCAGTGTCTTATACAGAGTTACTTTAGTAGTTCAAGATAGGGCTTTGTTACTCAATTGCCTTCTTAACCCATAAAAACAGCGATTGGCAAGAGTAATTATTCGTTTGATATCCCCACTGGCGTCATTTGCGGAGCTCACAATAGAGCCTACGTCAAAATTATATCTGTCTATTGTGGCGTTCTGTCCGAACGCCTATGTTGGGTGTCCGTTTTTGTAGACAGCATATATTTTGTTATACTTTCTTTGATCGATACACTCATCTTCGCTGAATCGATCTCAATACATTACTTTTATAAAGAAACTAAAAAAAAAGTTAATCACCCAATTCCGTCTGTTTGTATGTACTTTCAACTGCATATCTGGGGTCCATGGGGTCAATATACGAGGTCAAAGCGGAATTTGCATTTTAGCCTCTGGTTTAAAGGTATGTGGTTACTTTCCTTAGAGTCGAATTAAAAAAGAGAAGATTTCTCGAAAAGGGTAAAGGTAAAGGGTTAAGTAGGCCTAGATATGTTGATACTATCAGACGGTCTCTCTCTTTCTTTCTTTAGGATACTTACAAGACGGTATTTTTCCACGAGGTAGGGATTTCCTTTTTCTATCTCCTTTCCCCCTTGGGTATCACAATGGGTCTATACTGACCTGAGTGTGGTGTGGAGGTTTTCTATCCCCCTACACCTGCCCACTTACCTAACCTAACCTATCAGACGGTCTACCAGTTTTTTTTTGTAAAAAACGGAAACGGTACTTTATTCCTTATTGGTTCCCGAAAATCGACTATTTCTCGACTATCTACGAGCATTGCTTAAAATCAATGTTTTGCGTTTATATCACATTTAGTATATACATTAATGTAGTAAATAATGATGAATTGAAATTAGTGTCTAGATGATCGGCCGTCTGAATAATAAGAGTCTATATAATCGGGATCCTAATGTATGCAAAGAAGGTAATTGTTTATACTAAAGACATATGTAGTGACCAAATCGCAAATTCCGTGCATTTCGTACTTCTTCGCAGACAGAACCGGGCACACTAATAGAGTGATAAATGCCTGCATTCAAGCCCCCCACACATGTGTGACCGCAATAAATAAAAATAAACTACGGTTTAGCAATTGAAAACAACATGACGCGAACACCCCCGTTCAGAATCAATTAAATAAAACCAAGCAATTCATTTGTTAATATTACTTTGAAACAGTTTTTCCATGCAATGCGCTATTTCCATTTAGAAGATTTTTTTTTGTTTATTTTAAAGATGTGTGTCCTTTTTAATGCCAACGAAAATAAAAATAAAAAATAGAATGATACGTATACATACTTGTTGTAATTGTGAAGCGATCTTAATCGCAAAGGTGAGTGGTGGGTCCATTGATATACATTTACATTTACAAATCTGTAACTCTACGTGAGAACCAAAGCATCATCTGCCGTAAAAAAATTGAAAAACCCGTAAAGTAACTCTATTTTCTTACTTAGGTGGCGCTACAATCCGGTGTAGAACTGGGCCTCAACCAATAAGCCTCTCCAGCCAGTCCGGTTACGAGCCAATTGTCTCCAGTTTTGCACGCGAAGTTGGTTGAGGTTACCCTCCACTTGTTTGCGCCACCCACCGCGAGGTCGTCCTCTACTGCGTCGTCCATCCGGGGTGGATTTACAGACTTTCTTAGCGGAAACATTGTGCTCCATCCACTCTACATGACTCAGCCATCTTAGTCGCTGTACGTGAACTCTAAGCTAAGTTGATGTCATTGCACAGGCCGTATAGTTCGGCATTGTACCATCTTCTCCACTTTCCGTCTATGCAGATTGGACCAAAGACCACTCGAAGAACTTTTCTCCTAAAGTAACCAAGGGTGGGCGCCGTGGCGTAAGTGGTTAGTGTGTCGGATCACTACGCGTGAGGTTCCAAGTTCGAATCCTACAAAACACCAAAAAGTATTTTCACGGTCCCACCTCTCGCGAGCGTTTGACAAACATCCGAGAGTATTGTTGTCCCGAAAAAGCTTCTCTAATCGCCGTTCGGATACGGCACTAAACTGTAGGTCCCTTCCATTCATGTGAAAAATATAACGCACACAACATGAGTGGTTGCGAGAAGCTAAGCCCTGGCTCTTAATGAGCTGTTGCGCCAAATATTTTTATTTTTTTTTTTTAACCAAGGGCCTCCTCATCCGATTTTGACAAAGTGCATGCCTCTGCGCTATACAGTAGGGCTGGGATGATTAGTGTCTTATACAGAGACTCCTTAATAGTTTGAGATAGGATTTTGTTACTCAATTGCCTTGTTAGCGCATAGAAACAGCGATTGGCAAGATTCATTTTTTGTTCGATCTCCGCACTGATGTCATTTGCGGAGCTCGCCATAGTGGCTAGATAGACAAAGTCCTTTACTGTGGCGTTCTGTTCAAGATGCCGATGTTGGGTGTCCTTTTTTGTAGACAGCATATGTTTTGTTTTGCTTTCTTTGCCCGGTACACCCATCTTTACTGCCTCGATCTTAATACTCGTAAACTTCCCACTGACGGCCCACTGAGTTCTTTCGACTATGTGAATGTCATCGGCGGAAGCGAGTAGTTGTGAAAGATTGTATCTCCGGTGTTGGCTTGTGAGTTTCGTACAATTCTCTCAAGTATAATAGTTTAATTAAGATATCCCATGACAGCGAGTCACCTTGTCTAAGGCTTTTCCTGACATCGAACGGTTCGGTGGTGTTCTTTCCGATTTTGATGGAGCAGCGATAGTTCTCCCGTCGTCATCCTGCACAAACGAACAGGCTTGGCAAGGATGCCGATACTACCCATGGCTCTGTGCAACTCGGCTCTATACACGCTATCATAGGCAACTTTGAAATCGATGGAAAGATGATGTGTATTGATTTTATATTCATACTAGTACCTTGAGGCTCCATGCGATTATTGGAAGTAGTTGGACCATGTGTAACCACAGTCTTTTGAGTAACCAATTCTACAGGGGCTTTACCGGTAGACAGCTTAAGCGCCGTACTACCGTCCGGTTTGAAAGGAGAACCAGTCTTTTTTATGTTTTTTAATAGTTCCTCAGCGGAACGAGGGTGAGTTTTAGTGCCCTGGGGCTCCATGCGGCTATTGGTAGTAGTCGGACCATGTGAAGCCACAGTCTTCCCACTAGCCAGGTCTTCAGAGGCTTTACCGGTAGACAGCTTAAGCGCCGGGCTACAATCCAGTTTAAAAGCGGGACCGGTCGGTTAGTTGTTTTTTGTTTTCATTTATTTTTAGAGTTCATATTTGTTCCCACGAGTAGCGGAGAAAAGGATGTCAGTCTGTGCAGAGATCCGCAATACACACATAAGGCTAGCTAATCCGGAGGTCGCCAGGTATCCGAATACTCCGTTCGCGACTGAGCTATTTTTGGGATGGGCTCTCAGCCAGGTTGATCTTCGGCACGGGTCGTATGACACCTTTCCCAGAATGATGGGAAAGGAAGGGTTGGGGGTTGACTGCATCTTGGTTTCGAATCTCATCTAAGGAATAAATTCCAAGAGTCTTTGACCTCTACTAGGCCCTTACACTACGACGAAGTATGCAGTCACGTAAGGGAGAGACTAGGAATGGCTCTGCATAACTCATCTCCATATACGAGTAGGTTGTCATAGGCAACTTTGAAATCGATGAAAAGGTGATGCCGATCGGTGAAGGAGGTGATGCCGATTTTACATTCATCGGTTTTTTTTTCCAAGATCTACGGTAGTGTGAACATTTGGTCAATGGTGGACTTTCCAAGCCTGAAACCGCACTATAAAGGACCTATCAGGTTGTTGACGATCGGTTGTAGGCGTTCACATAATACGGCAGACAGGATCTTATATGCGATGTTGAGAAAACTTGTACCTCTATAGCTGCGGCAGTTCAGATCTCCTTTCTTCGGGAAATAGATAATTAATGGAATACAAACAAAATATAGACGTCATTTTTGTTTACAAGTAAAATGGTACTACGCTTCTGGTCACACTGTTTCTGAAGATCGACCTCCCGTCAGTCTATTTCTTTGACTGTTTTTGGACTCATTACGCATCACATTCAGTGACGTTTTCGAACTGATAAATTTTCGAAATATGTTCTAGGTACGATCACCCTATATTTCTTTTACATACACTCGCAGTGTGTGTATTGTATTTATTTGTCTTATCTTAAATTATTGAAAATTTAGCCGTAAACAATATTTTATTAATCTTTAGTATTTAAAGGCAGCAATGTCAAATAAAAGTCCAATAATTTACAATGCGCCGGCTGTTATTATATTTTAGTGTGTAGCTCATGCTACGGGCGCGACGATCGTTTGGGGCAAACATTTTCAGTCTAAGCTCGCGATCGTACCTTCTATGTACGAGTATGTATACGAATGGTAAATATCTCGTTCGCAGTAACAAGTAAATGAATTCGCGATGTGTCATTGAATCACACCAGGAAATGACCCTGTATTGCTGGCATTCTTTTTTGTATATCATATTTTTATTCCCCCCCGGTTTCAACACTGTATGAATGTGAATGTTCTACAGAAGAGCTGAAATGTTTTAAATTGCATTAGCTTGGCATTGGATATATACAACATGGACAGGGGCTTCCATTGATAGCTGGCTTGGCCCCATTATTCGTTTGTGCTCTGCCCTGTGTGACCTCTTCAATTTAGCGTGCTACTCCCTCTTCTGACGTAAGCTGGGTAATATGTTTAAAATTTGTGTTAATACTTTTTTTTTTGTTATTTCCCCTCGCTTTTTGTATGTATGTGGTTGTAATTAAAGTCTCACGCGTTCTTATCGAAACTTTTATTTATGATGAGTGGCGTGCTTGGGGGTTTGGCTGTCCCCTATTTTAAAGAGAGTCTTTGTGTTTCTTTCCAGTTTTGCAAAAAAATAAAACAAACAGGAAATGCAATATGTGAATGTATTTTTAGGGAATCATATATTTTTCTCTGTGGTTTCCCAGTTCTATACATAATTGTAGTAATTTTGTATTTTATTGCCAAACACTCTTATCTAATTCAATGGAACTTATAGAGGCCTAATGATAGAAACAAGTAAGACGGGAATTTTATCATATATTATTTTAAGTTTGCTTTTAACGTTCTGATATCAGAATGAAGTAACAGAAGCTTTGAAGTTTTATTAGATAGGTTAGGTTGAGTAGGTTATGAGGTTATATATCAAAACACTAGGCACCATAGTGTGCCTATCGCGATCCCTAGGAAGCTTTAACGACAGAAAACCTTAACCATTTTTTCCCTGCACTTAATTTCCCTACAGAATTTAAATAAATTATTGTTTTGATTCAAAGACCGAATCCTTTTCCAAGTTATCAAAGAAGTATCTTCCAAGGTATTTTAGTCGGTTCCGGACAATGCCTTGGTATTCAAAGAGTAAATGTTTTAGAATGTTTAATTTTTAAATGTATATAATATATCCTGTGAGATGTGCTGGTCATTGCAGTACCTGCATTCATTCGTATTCGATAATCCTAATCTCATAGCGTGCTTCCTCAGAAGGAAGAGAGTATCCCTATCGCTGTTCTTAAGAGTGATCTGCTTAGTTTTATTATCTCCATATTGCTTGCGGTTTACCACTGCCCACAATGCCTTAGACACCCTTTGCCCTTCCAAATTGGACCATCTTAGGTCAGTCACGTTATTGGTTCTACCGAGAATAATTCTCTTGGCCACACACATTGGTGGTTTATGCCTCAAATTATATCACTTCGTGGGATTCTTTTCTTGCTCTATGCATCGGCACTTTCGTACCCTCAATATCGCAGCGTCCAAGTACTTAACATAATCTGACACAGTTCTGCCTACATAATGTCCTGAGCATTGTGCGATAATTCCAGATGATATCAGATTTCGTGACTCAATATCTTAACGTCTTTAGCGCAGCCAGACTGGCAATGCAGATGGCGATATTCTTATATAATATTGATCTCATCTCAAGTAATTCCACAGCTTTTAGTACGGCTAGAACATACAGCATGTGTTCGGAAGTTTCAGAGCCTCCTGTACATGTATCTTTCGAGTTATACACGTTCCCTCACTGGTCTTAGAGCTTGGGAAGAGACTAGCTTCCTTTTTCAATCCTCTCTAACAGGGTACATTACTTTGTATGGCTTGTCGACGTCTAAGGTACCAATTTGGATTTCGTCCGATTTGTAAGGGACATAGTTCCCAAAGAATGAAGCATTACTGCTTTTAAGAGGCTCTAAGTTAGTGATTGTAATTTTAATTTGTAGTTCTAATGGTAAAAGATACAGAAAAAATCTCGAGTGCAGCAGTGAGCGCAGTGCGCAGAGTACTCGTGATGATAATACAGGCTGTTCTTTGTACTATAGTCAACATATCCCGCGTATTTTTCTTACTCCATACGTAACGATGCGACTAACGTTCATGAAGTATAGTTTAGTTAGATACTTATCTAGTAAAATCCGTTTCGAGTTGCTAAGCTACTTTAATGACTTTGAAGTAAAAATCAATTTTCTGCCGCAATAAGTGATCACTTGACCCAAACTGCCATTCCTCTACACTTTCTTGTCTTATATGAGCTGCCCTCTAACTTCTTTTTAAGGTGAAGTTATGTTAAGTGAATATACAATACAAACATCTCCAACTGTTCAAACTGACTTATGCCCTGTTTCCTCTTTCCTCCTGTGGGTCCTAGGGCCTCTATTACGCCTGCGGTTTCTACCAGTAAATCTCAACTCTCAACTCAACAGCCGTAACTTCTCCTCGCTTGTTCTCTCCGATGTACCGCTCGGTCGAATCGCTCTTCGGATACCCTGTTAATGGGTTCCATTGCATTGCGCTATAGAACTGTCACCTTTTCAAAATTTATAGCCAATCTACTACCACTTCCGTCGTTGGATGGTTGTGCCTATTGGTTCCTGACCCGGTCTTTCGCAAAGATGTTCGTTGGAGAAATGGTTGACCCAGAAAAATCGTTAGTACGTTTCACAGACATCTGTAAAAGAATGTTTGCAGCTTCTTCGAGATAATATTTTCCACTTTTTAAGTGCTACTCCCATCTAAGAGCATGGATTTAACATTGGAGGGAAACAGTCGTAGCTTGGTGTGTAATTTGATTACATTACTTCGCTATATATTCGACAGCAGTCCGAACACAGATTTTGATTTGCTGATTCGGCTATTCGCTCCCCCCATCTGGTCGAGATAATACTCCCAAGATACTGTAAATTCTCTCCTCTTTCATATAGTGGGCACATATTAGATACATTTAGATATTTTGTCTGACTTTATGCTATCACTCCTTAAATTCCTGAAGGGCATTTATTCTCCTGCAAGTCAGTGCCCCACAGTTCGTTATGATGGTGCCTGGAGTATCTTCTGCTTCATTGCAAATTTACTCATCGTATTGCTTTCTAAGCCCATTTTCCTAAAATATTCACGTAGCTTCGAATGTCCTATAAGTTTATTTCTGCTTATGCCAATGCAGGTCTAAGATCTTTCTCTCTTAAAATTTTCTAAAAGTGTTTTTGACTGGCTTTACTTTACTTTACTAGGGCCTTGTACGCACAGCGACCTAGAAAATCTATTGTGTCAGCCCGGTGTTTAGCTGAGAACTTGGTTAAGGCTCTTGATAAACTTCAACAAAGCTCCAGGCTCAATATTCCAGAAGTCAGAGGGACTCAATAAAGCTCTTCCGATATGGAGAAGTCTTTTTCTTGCGGCCATAGGGCATTCACAAAGAATATGTTCTGCCGTCTCTTTTTGCTCTCCACATAGCCGGCATTCGTCTGTATCTGCTACTCCTATCTTGTGCAGATGGTACCTGAGTAGGCAATGACCAGTCAAGTAGCCTGTTAAGGTTCTTAGGCTTGCTTTCCTAAGCTCGAGTAGCTTTTTAGCCTTGCAGCGGTTGAGATGAATGAACTTCTTTGCCTGTCTTAGGCCCTTGAGTTTGGCCCAGTACTCTGCATGATGATTATCTTCCCATTTCTTTATTTTGGTGTTTACGCTACTCCGTGCGACTCCAAAATAGGGTTCAGGACCGACTAGTGGGCGACTAGCACCTCCTCTCGCTAAGCAGTTTCATTGCCCTCGAAGCCTTTGTGTCCTGGTATCCAGGCCACAGTGACTGTGTTTTTCGATGCGAGATCTTCGAGTAGGTTTAGACAGTCCCATACAAGTTTTGATCCTACCGTGTACGATTTCAGAGCCATAAGTGCTGCCTGGCTGTCTGAGAGGATATAGTTACGAGCATCCTCGACTCTTCTACGCAGACATTCTCGTACACAGAGCTCGATCGCATGGACTTCCGGCTGAAATATTGTTGGTGATTTCCCAAGCGCGGCCGCACGTTAGAACCTGGGTCCATAAGCCCCTGCGCCAGTGCTATCATTTTCCAATTCGGAACCATCTGTGTACCAAGTTTGAGAGTTTGGTAAGACTACAAGTCCTTCATTCCTCCATGTGTGGCGGTCACATATGACCACATTGAATTTCCTGGAGAACCGGTATTTCTTGATCATAGTATCTGGGATTTTGAGAATAGGGTCATTTTGAATAACCTAGAATCTTCAAATGGCCTGTAAAGTTGCCGATTTTAAGGTCCGAGATCTTGGGTAGCCTAAGAGCACTCAGCATAGCTTCTTTTTGTGCTGCAAGGTGCAACGGTGTGAGGCTAAGCATTGCTCCCATTGCTGCTGTAGGGCACGTTCTCATTGCTCCTGTGATACTCAGACAGGCTAGACGATGTATTTTATTCAACTGTTCCTGAGTCTTGGCCTGTAAGGTTTTTGGCCACCAAGCCAACGATGCATAGGTGACCATGGGCTTGATAATGGCGCTGTACGTCCAATATATTATCTTGGGTTTTAGCCCCCAAGTTTTACCATGTAGGCGCTGGCACATAAACATTGCTCTTGTCGCTTTCTCGGTAACCTTGTTCAGGTGTGAATTCCAGGTGAGCGTCTTGTCAAATATAATACCTAGGTATTTCGCTTCCTTGGATATGTCGATTGGGACGTTTTCCAGTCTAATTTCTTTGAGAGTGTGGTTTCTTTTCCTGGAAAAGGGTACAAGTATAGTCTTTCCGGGGTTGATGATAAGTCCCTTTGTCCTGCACCAATCGGAAGTTAAATTGAGGGCACCTTGCATTAGTTGAGAAATTATGTCCTCAAATTTGCCTCTGACACTGATGACAATGTCGTCTGCATATCCTTGTACTTTGTAATCCGATTTTTGAAGTAGCTCTCGGAGTTCGTCAATAACTAAGGTCCAGAGCAGGGGAGAGAGGACTCCTCTTTGCGGGCAACCTCTGGTAGCTGTTATAATTTTATGCGAGCCTCCGCACTCGATTCTTAGCTTCCTGCTGCATAGCATGGTTAGGATCCAGTTTATGATCAGAGGAGCGATATTTTTCCTGATCATAGCCTTTTTGATAGCCTCATAGGAGGTATTGTCGAATGCTCCGTGTATATCTATGAAGGCACATATGGCTGTTTCAGTTTCCCAGGTTGAAAAGCAAGTTGGTTTGCATGCAGAGGATCATGTATAAGGAACCTTATATGATGATCGACAATTTTCTCCATCGTTTTTAGGAGAAAGGAACTGAGACTAATGGGTCGAAAGGATTTAGGCGATTGCTCCGCCTGCTTTGTCGCCTTTGGGATGAAGACCACATTAACCTCCTTCCAACCTTTTGGTATGTAGCCTATTGTAAGGCTGGATCTGAAAATTCTTATAAGGGTAGGAATTAACAGGTTTGCTCCTTGTTGTAGTAGGCAGGGAAATATGCCATCTATACCTGGTGATTTAAAGGGGCTAAAGGTAGATAGAGCCCATCTAATATGGTTGGCAATAAAGTTTTTGCCAGATAGGCTATAGTCTTGTGTAGAAGCAATGAGAACGTCGTTCCTCAGGTGTTCTGGAGAGACAGCACAATCGGATATACAGCCTGGAAAGTGGATATCAAGTAAGGCTTGACAGGTTTCCTCCGGACTGCTGGTGAATTCCCCATCTTGTTTCTTTAGGGAGCCAAGATGCTTGGAGTGACTGGGCTATGGCCTTTTGAAGGCGAGCCTCAGTGGGGAAGCTTTCGATACGTTCGCAGTGAGTTTTCCAAGATTCGCGTTTAGATTTTCTTAGTTCTTTGATATAATTTGTTAGAGTTTCTTTGTAGAGGCACCAATCGCCATTGATTTTAGCTCTATTGAATAGCTTCCTAGTTTCACGTCTAAGTGACTCAAGACGCTTATTCCACCAGGGGGCGTTGCGGTTGGTCCTTTTCTGTGTTTCGGCACAACTGCCTTTGTAAGCGACGGACATGGTTTTTCGAAGGTGTTCTGCCTCGAATTCCAACTCTGGAATGGTATGTATAGGATTTGAAGCACGATTTTGACTGGCTTGGTTCTGGTAATGCAATTTTTCTTCTTCATTTTGTAATTAATCTCAGATTATGGCCCTATTTGATAGAACTCAATGGTGTCGCAGTCGTAGTCGTACTCACATTTGTATGTCCTGTCAAAAGCTGCAATACACATAAATGAATAAAAGTGAATGCAATAAGTCGCGGTCGTGATTGTAGTCGTAGTCGTAGTCGTATAAAGTTGGACAGTTTTTAATACTTGTCGCGCGGCAAGGCTGAATAGTGTGCGCAAACTCAAGTGACAACCACATCATTGTGGTCTACCAGTATGAGCACGGTTATTGATTCGTTTACTGCCAGCCTATCGATCTCCTCGTTAGTCTTCATTCGGATGTGGCCTGACGTCCAGCATAAGGTTGTTCTTGCCCAAATTATTGAGTTTGTCAAGCCAGTTCCTATCATCTTCGAGGTGATCTTATGTGAACTCAGCGCTCTGATGTAGCTTGACTTTTTAACATGAAGGAAATGTGTTGCTTGTTTCTGTTGAGATTAAATTGGATGCACGTTCTTACTGCGCGAGTTTCCTTGGAATATGCTGAAAACGTTGCGCGTTGATTCCGAACATGTGTGGTTCTTCGCCTGAATACTTTTGCAGCTGTTCCTGACCCGTCTGTGCTCAAGGCATACACCCTCGATTTGCTGGTCCATTTTGTTTTTTTTTTTTTTACATTCAGTTACTTTATTCTTAGTGAAGCTATATTTTTTCTTTACTTGCTGTAAAGGTGTTCCTTTGATAAGCGAGTTTCGGTCTCTGAGCCCGATACATTTTTCCCTATCAATTTTTTTTTACAAGATAAAGAGGTAATGCATAGAGGACTACCTCTTCACCATCATGATGTAACGGAGTGTACAAGATTTCTGTTTTTTTTTCCACGAAATTAAGTTTCAAAAATAAATTCCAGTGTCTCCTGTTTGTTGATATAGCCTAGCATTGCGGGAGATTTGAACAGGATTCTTCTTAGCCTTGCATAGTGGTAGTCTTCTTTTCCTTCTGCTCTCACCTTGCAGTTTAGCCAGTTCAGTGTTCTTCTGTGAATTGATTGGTCATGCCTTGAAAGAGAACAATTTATTGCATCGTATTACATAAATATCTACACATTTGGTAATGCATTAATACAATGAAATTCCAGGTTTTCACATTTATCCGTAAAGATCAAATGTTATTCAAACAGGAATGATTTGAAAGTAAAAGTTATTTCAATAACCGGTATTCCTGTATCTCTCAAATCCATCAGCGAATGTTCTAACGCATTTGGAGACGAAAATAACTTTCACTTTTTAAACTGATATGGACTCCCAGAAAGAATTACATAAAAGAAATAGCATGCGGACCCGGGAGCTCATTTTGTAGACGTAACAAGGAAGATATGTTGAGGCCCAGGTTCACCCCGAACTGTAGCGCCACTAAGTAAGTAAGTAAGGAAGATATGTGCCTGAAGACTAGCATATTCTTTTTTTAATCATCCAAAAGATCTTTAGAAGATATTCTACAATTACCAGCATCCAATATAGTCTTATGCCTTCAGGCTAGATAATATTGGTTTTTCCTAATTTAGGACAGTATTTAAGGTGTTTTTTTTGGCACTGCTTGAAGCCCTTTGAATCACGATAAGCAAAAAATTATCCGCATCCCTAGATTTGTTTCTTTATGATGTTTTTAATTTTCTTCAATATAATCGTCTTATGCTTCATCAATTGGACATTATTTATACACCTTTCTAACATCTTTTTTCTTGGCGTTAATATTCTTGCACCACCATCCACCAGGCGAACCCCACAGGCGGATCAGTAGAAATGCGGTGAAGTCGGAGGGTTATGATCCTTTATTTTCGGATCGCTGATAAAAGGAAGAAGAAGAAGAAGATTCTTGCTCCACCATATCTACGAGATCAGGAATAATGCACCCAAAATCGATGACGTCATGGCAATGCTCCCCGACGAGTTCCGACTCTACATAGAGCAAAATGAAACCAAATAACACTTAAGTTTTAAATTATAAAGAAAAAATGTTTTTGTACAAAGCGTTGAGATGGCAGCTAAACTCAGCTTATATAAGGTCTTCCACCTCAAAAAATCTGGCTTTAGGTAGCAATACGATGATGATATAGACCTGCGTAACTCATTGAGTAAAAGCAACGAATTCAGCATGTCATAAGATGCACCTTGGGGTTAGATTCGGAGACTCTTCGGTCCGGAGCGTTGGTGTCCATTCGCTCTAAATCTCCTTGCATCTTCTCTTCCAAAACCTGTCAACGCAAACGGGATCTAATATCTTAAGAGTAATTTTTCTCTCGAAGCCATCAAGGATATCTTCATCCACTTTTAATAGAGTCCATGTTTTAGTGCCGTTTTGATAAAGTCTCCTTATCGAGATAGGGCTTTACTGTTGAATTGCCTTATTAACACAAAAACAGAGATTGGCAAGAGTTATCCTTCGCTTGATTTCTGCGCTGATGTCGTTTTCAGAATTTTCAGCAGAGCCCAGGTAAACAAAGTCCCTTACTACCTTTCTACCCACTGTGACGTTTTGTCCAAATCGTCGGTGTTGATTGCCCCTTCTTGTTGACAGCATATACGTTTTTGTCCTCGTTTATTGCTAAACCCATTTTGGCCGCTTCTGCTTCAATGCTTCAAATGCAATTACTTAGTAGCATTGTACATATATACATGCATCTTCACACTACACGTTGATCATCCAACAAGCGCAACAGCTCTTTAAGTGCCAGGGCCTAGCTTCTCGCAACCACTCTTGTTGTGTGCGTTATATTTTCCACACGAATGGAAGGGACCTACAGTTTAGTGCCGTATCCGAAGGGCAATTTGTTTTGAGAAGCTTTTTCGTGACAACAATACTCGAACTCTCGAATGTTTGTCAGACGTTCGCGAGATGTGGGACCGTGAAAATACTTGTTAGCGTTTTCTGGGACTCGAACATTGAGCCTCACGCGCACCTCAATAACCACTGCGCCACGGTGCATACATACATACGAGTATATACGGTTTGCCTATCAACTATAATCGCTAGGTTGAAGTTGCGATTTGATCCAAGCATATCCGGTATCTTACAGTTTGCCTTTGTCGACAGCATACGAGTAAATACAATTTTTGACAGCTTATCTTGCTCCATCGCCTTTACCTTTAGTACGTAATCTAGCTGGAGTTTCACCGTATCCAAGAGCAGTGTGGGTACCCGATTCCCTGAATGAAGCATATACATCAGTAGTTAGTTAGGTGTACTTACTCTCCTACAGAATGTAAGATGTGGAGAGGGAGGCAGACGTCGTCGGGCTGAAAATTAATATGGCAAGAACTAAAATTATCAGCCTTGGAACTAACTCATCGGCTCAAATATGCATTGCTGCACAACCGGTAGAGAGAGTAGAGGATTTCCAGTATCTTGGGAGTATTGTCTCGATCGATGGTGGAACCGAACTGGATATAGCCAACAGGATCGCCAAAGCAAAGTCCGCGTTAGGTATGTTGTCCAAAATATGGCGAAGCAATGCAATCAGTTTGAGCACCAAGATAAGACTGTTCCGCTCCAACGTTGAATTCGTGCTGCTTTATGGTTGCAGCACGTGGAGAGTGACCACTACTATCACCAGAAAGCTGCAAACGTTTGTTAATAGGTGTCTGCGCAATATCTTAAGGATTTTCTGGCCCAATCGTATCTCTAATGAACACCTTTACGAAAGAATGGGTCAGGAACCAATAGGCACAACCATCCAACGGCGGAAGTGGCAGTGGATTGGTCACACGTTCCGAAAGGGTGACAGTTCCATAGCGAACCATGCTATGCAATGGAACCCTCTAACTCAGGATGGCAGAAGACCTGGCGGTCCGAGAAAAACACGGCGCAGAACAGTCGAGAAGGAGGCACGGCAGTTAGGGAAAAGTTGGGGAGAACTCAAACACATTGCCAGAAACCGTACACGATGGCGCGTAGGCGTAGTAGAGGCCCTAGGACCCACAAGGGGATACAGGACATAAGTAAGTAAGTAGGTGTACTATTGGATAACCGAAAAATTCGCCTAACGAAGTAGCGCACTATATAAGAGGATTGAATTTGCAGTCGCGCTAAATATTTTTAGCTTAGAAGTACATCTGCCTTATGTGCTTGCTACTAATACAGTAACTTCAAATTGAGCAAATTGCACGTGTTGCTTCGTCTTAGTTGTTCTGCAGCTGCTTCTTCATGTATAAGTTTGCACTTATCGATACTCTAAGATATTTATACTCTCATACAATTTCAATTATTTTGTCTGGAAACGTTAACCGTTCTCTTCGAGCGTATCTGAGCATTTCTGATTATCATCATCTCCGACTTCTTCAGATTAACCGTCAAGTTTTAAGTTTTGCAGAAAATATCTAGCCCGTTTAATAATTCCCTACATACCACCCAAAGAATCGGCGAGGAAGACAATCTCGTCGTTAAGATTAAAGCAGGGATGCTTTCATGGGTTATCATTAGCAAGATACAACCATATACAAATTTGAGTTTGTTAATTTGCAGCAGTCTCTGCATTGTCATCGCTTGTGAAACGGAACCCTTATAAAATGAGACGATCGTTGAAAGTCAAGTCAGAAAGCACTCTTATAAGATAGATAGATACGAGTACGTACCCAAAAGTATCCACAAGAGTTACTGCATGAAGTTTCTTTTTTTTTCTTTTTACAAGAATTTATGAAAAGCAAATCCACCCTTTCCTAAAGGCAATTATTTCGATAAATGAATGTATTTATATTTTTATGGACAGTGGTGAAAAGAAAACACACATCTCTATGGGATATTTCATGGTATTAAAATGTTCTAAGAAAGTTGTGAAGATTTTTCCATTGAATTTCTTTTTGGTAGAATTAATAGTTCTCAATAATTTATCTACTTAAGCCGAAATTGTTGAACAAATTTAGAATTTCTGCCGAAGTTGTGATTTTACAAACAAGCGGGCATTTGACTACGAATTCCTTGGATAACCACTACGAAGTCGTATCTCTCTCCATTTATTACCACTGAACTTTGTATCAATGAAAACTGATTTGAATGCAGTCAAGAGCTCTCACGTGTTGTGGCGTTAAACTATGCAACACATATTCAACTAATTATGCAATATCAATATTGTGCCTTATACGTTACTACAATTTGAGGTGTGTATTCATAAGGCGATCGACTCTACGTGCTTTCACGCATCGATTGCTCAGGGTAGCTCACTTTTAAACGCTATTTTAACTTTCGCTTGATTCGATTTCTAATGATTGTATAGGTAGTTACCATGAAATTAAACTTAAAAATATTTAGCGTAACAGCCATTTGTGTTCTGCTTATTATATTTTTCGCACGAATGGATGGAACTTACCCCCTTATTAATAAAAATGGTTAACAAACAGACATTAAGTGTGCTAATTAACACAAATTGAATTTATTAAAAAAACGAGTATTCCTTTTGATAAATAACCGAAGTTTTTTGTGAACAAATAATTTGAAAATGTTGGATACAAAATAAGTAACATGATCTAATTGCTCCAATTTGCTCTAAAAAATCTCCCTGCATCGAATGATTTTTGATCTTCGAAATGTTCTGAATCCTCTAGACATCTGGACGATACAACCAAATTAAGCTTTTTTACGTTAACATTGTTTATAGTTGTTATACATTGTCAAACATGGAGACCAATAGCGTTTGAAGGTAGTAGAAATATGTTCAAATAAAACAAAAGTTAATTAGTGTCATACAACCATAAAGAAATAGTAGATTTTAACTTATAAATGTACATATGTATATATTTATGGTAAATCTAATTTTATATATGTTTTAACATCGTCTTCATATCGCGAAATATGCCTCCTGCATACAACGGGAAAAATACTGGAGTGCATCATCTATGGTGATGGCTTTTTGCGATAGCAGAAGAGAAAGATGCACTGTCTGACCTTCGGTTCGGATTTAGGAAATCTCGCTCAATGGTCAACGTCATTAAGATGACAGCTGACATAAAGAGTGTTTCTACGAGCTCCTCGACAAAACATACGAGCAATGTCCTAAATACGACGTTAAAATCGTATTGGGCGATTTTAACGCCAAAATAGGAAAGGAGGACGTCTTTGGTAGGGCAGTTGGTAAGCATAGCCTACACGACACCACGTCTGATAACGGACTAAGGCTAATTGATTTCGCTGTGGAGCGAAATGTCACTATAGCAAGCACATGGTTCCTCATCTCGATGTTCATAAGCAGACGTGGCAGTCCAATGATCATGTAACGATCAACCAAATTGATCATATTGCGATCGACGCAAGGCATGCCTCCAGTATTCTGGATGTCCGGACCTTCCGAGCGGCCAACATAGACTCGGATCATTACCTTGTTGTAGCCAAGGTACGAATGCGGATATCCCAATCTGAGCAACAAAGAAGAATCACTGTGAGAAAATTTAACGTCGAAAAGCTACAATCGCAAGAGACCACCAGACTCTTCACTGAACGTGTATCCCGAAATCTCTCAATCACCCCTATGCCGCCAGCATCAAGTGCCGAAGACCAGTGGCAACGCTGCCAACATGCCATCAGAAACGCCGCGACTCATGTGCTGCGTCTCGCTCGCCCACCACCTCGAAACCCCTGGTTTGACGAAGAATGCCGGCGAGTGCATGCAGCAAAACAAGAGGCATACAAAGCGGCGCTGCAAAGGAAAACGATAGCTGCTCGTGAGCTCTACGAGCAAAAGAGACGGGAAGAACATCGGCTTCTCCAAAAGAAGAAGAAAGAGCATGAGAAGCGCGCGTTTGAGAATATCGAGAGTTTATACTCCAGGAACAATGTACGGAAGTTTTACCAAACGGTAAAAAGAACGTGTCAGAGGAGCAATACCCGTACAGAAACCTGTAGAGATGAAAATGGAAACCTCGTAGTAGAATCACAGTCGGTGCTGAGAATATGGAAAAACTACTTCTGCAGACTGTATAACGGCGACGAAGACCAACATCCCGCTGTCAGGCAGAATGAACCATTCAACATAGACGATGATAGTCAAAATTTCCGTCCACCTGACCAAAACGAAGTGAGGATAGCAATATCCAAGCTAAAATCCAACAAGGCTGCTGGACGGCTTACCGGCCGAACTTTTCAAGGCAGCTTGGGATGAATTGGTAGAGTGCATACACCAACTCATCTCTAAGATTTGGTCAGACGAGTGTATGCCTGATGAATGGAATCTCAGCATCGTTTGCCCGATCCACAAGAAAGGAGACCCCCTCAACTGCGCCAATTATAGCGGCATCAGTCTCCTCAACATCGCATACAAGATCTTTTCTGGGATATTGTGTGAACGCCTGAAACCTTTTATCAACAGTCTGATTGGACCCTATCAGTGCGGTTTCAGGCCAGGATCAAATCTTCGGCAGATCCTGGAAAAAACCCAAGAATTCCAAATCGATGCTCACCACCTCTTTATCGATTTTAAGGCCGCCTATGACAGCATCTATAGAGAAGAGCTTTATAGAGCCATGTCTAGTTTTGACATCCCTGCCAAACTTTTCCGTCTGTGCAGACTGACGATGGAGAACGCTCGCTGCTCCATCAAGGTCGATAATGACCTCACCGAGACCTTTGATGTCAAAAAAGGTTTTAGACAAGGTGACGCGCTGTCATGTGACTTCTTTAGCATTGTACTTGAACGGATTGTGCGGAACTCACAAGCCAACACCGGAGGCGCAATCTATTACAAGTCTGTACAACTGCTTGTATACGCCGACGATATAGACATTATCGGAAGAACTCAGGGGGCTGTCACAGGTGCGTTTGCATGCATTGAGGCGGAAGCGGCCAAAATGGGTTTAGCGATAAACGAGGGCAAAACCAAGTATATGCTGTCAACAAGAAGGGACAGCCAACACCGACGAATTGGACAAAATGTCACAGTGGGCAGCTATTAGTTCGAGGTAGTAAGGGACTTTGTCTACCTTGGCTCTGCTATAAGTTCTACAAACAAAATCAGCGCAGAAATCAAGCGAAGAATAACTCTTGCCAATCGCTGTTTTTTTTTTGGCTTATAAGGCAATTCAACTGCAAAGCCCTATCTCGAACAACTAAGGAGACTCTGTATAAGACCCTGATCATCCCAGTCCTGCTTTACGGCGCTGAAACATGGACGTTATTAAAAGAGGATGAAGATATCCTTGGTCGCTTCGAGAGAAAAATTCTTCGTAAGATTTTCGGTCCCGTTTGCGTTGACGGGTTTTGGAGGAGAAGATTCAATCACGAACTATACGAGCTGTACAGCGACATCGACCTAGTCAAAAAACTACGTATTGGACGTCTGAGATGGCTAGGACATGTAGAGCGAATGGACACCAACGCTCCGGCCCGCAGAGTCTTTGAATCTAATCCCGAGGGACGACGCAGTAGAAGGAATCATCGCCGTAGGTGGCGCGCTCAAGTTCAAGAGGACCTAAAGACCGAGCTAAATGGAGAGGCTTATTGGTTTAGGCCCAGGTTCACCCCGAACTGTAGCGCCACCTAAGTAAGTAAGTGACATCCCACCTGAAGCGATAGGAGAAAGATGGTGCTTTGGAACTAAATGGACATAAAAATGCACTCAATTAGACAGACGGGTCGTTTATAAGGAAAACCTTAGTCAGAATATTTACATTGCCATACTACCTGCGAAAAATATTCGCAAACTATCTGACTAATAGAAAGGTAAGGTATGAAACCGATGAGGGCTTGAAATACTACACCGTGTCTGCGGGAGTTCCACAAGATTCCGTACTCGGTCCCCTTCTGTGGAACATCATGTACGATGGAGTTCTGCGACTAAATCTATCGCAAGGAGTAAACATTATTGGATTCGCTGATGATATCGCTGTGGTTACCGTTGGGAAATATACCCACAAGATAGAGGCAACCATAAACGAAGCAATATGCCACATTAAAAATTGATTACTGACAGCTGGTCTGGAACTGGCTGACCATAAAATGGAGGACGTCCATACGCGGTGTCTCCACGAGCCATAATTCATGCTTGGGCATATGACAGGTCTTCAAAATGTTTCATAGAGACTGCAGCATGTTCCATGTCCTGACATGTATGTTTGGATTTATCGCTTGTTATCTACGTTTTCTTGTGGGCGCCGTGGCGTAAGTGGTTAGTGTGTCGGATCACTACGCATGAGGTTCCAAGTTCGAATCCCAGAAAACACCAAAAAGTTTTTTCACGGTCCCACCTCTCGCGAGCGTCTGACAAACATCCGAGAGTATTGTTGTCACGAAAAAGCTTCTCAAATCGCCGTTCGGATTCGGCACTAAATTGTAGGTCCCTTCCGTTCGTGTGAAAAATATAACGCACACAACATGAGTGGTTGCGAGAAGCTAGGCCACTTAAAGAGCTGTTGCGCCAAATATCTATTTATTTTATTTTTTTTTGTCTACGTTTTCTTTGTTTTTTGTTCTTTTTTTCCTTTGCTTTTCAGTTGCTCTAAAGATCTGAGTGCAAAAATGAGCCGTAGTTGCCTGCTGTACGGCTCCATCCTTAATAAAATATTCAGACATGAACTGCCCGCCATTAAAGTATAGCAGCTATTTGGGCATTGTCTAACACATTTCTAAAATATGCCCGAGCATGAATCATGGCTCGTGGAGACACCGTGCTACAACCAGTCGAAAAGCTCCAGAATACTTTAACATTCAGGTTCGAATTAGCCAAATAAAGTCCAAAGACGGCATCAAATACCTTGGTGTGATGCTAGACACCCGACTGAACTTTAAGAGCCATGTAGAATCCATGAGTAAAAAAGCCAGCGGATTCCAAGCAGCGCTCTGCAGGATCCTCCCAAATATCGGGGGACCCGTTTACGCCAGGCGAATTCTACTCTCAATAGTAATCAGCTCTGTCCTCCTTTATGCTCCGCAGTGTGGGCGAAGGCATTGACAACAAAGGCGATAGGAAATAAACTCACTTCGGTATACAGACTTTGTGCTCTAAGAAAAATCTCGGATAAAGCAGCATTTGTTACAACCGGAATGGTCCCCATCGACATTCTCGCAGATGAGATGCTGCGAATCTATATAAGTAGACTCCCCCATGGGACTCCGTAAGATGGGGCTACAGTGAGAATAATAAAAGATGAAGGAAGGTCAACATCACTAGCCAGCTGGTAGAACAGAGGCATATGGACCTACAAACTTAAACCAAGAATCGATGTTTGGACTAGTCACGAACACGGAGACTGTAACTATCACCTTATACAGTTCTTATCCGATCATGGAGGATATCGCAAGTACTTTTACAGATTTGGACACGATACCTTACCGCTTTGCCCTGTCCAGAAGAAGAACAAACAACGGAGCACGCAATATTCCACTGCAGACGGCTTTCACATTGCAGAACAGCATTACATAGCCTATCGTCTATAATCGATCAGATAATGTTATCAGAAGAGAGTTGGACAGAAATTGGCGCATACATAGCGAATGTGCAAATTGAGCTGCGAAGAATCGAAAAAATCCACAAAGCAACAGAAGCAGAAGAATCAGCAACAGCTCATGCAAGGCGAATAGCATGACATGCTAACCAGACTCGCGAAGTAATACCTAACGGCAGTCCCGCGGGAAGAGTGGTAGAAGTGTGGGTTAGTACGTAGGCGCATTCCTGGCATCGAATATTCGGTTTTGCCTTCTCCCTGTATACAAAGCGAAGGGTGATACGCGAAACTGTGATAGCTACCGCTCGATCAAGCTGATGTCACACACCATGAAGATCGTTGAGCGGGTATTAGGTGGCCGACTGCGAAAAATAATACGGCTAACTGATGATCAGTGCGGGTTTGTCTCGGGTAAATCAACCACAGATGCAATCCAAAGTATAAGGATCATAATGGAAAAACACCGTGATTCCTTAAGGGATTTGCATATTGTATTGGTTGACTTTGAAATGGCATTCGACAGACAACCACGAGATCTGATATGGGTGGCGCTAAGACTTCGAGGGGTTCCAGAAACCTATGTACAGATGATCATGGACATGTACGAAGGAGCAAAGACAAGAGTAAGATGCCCCGCTGGAGTAACCGAAGAGTTCCCAATCAAAGTCGGGGTGCACCAGGGAAGCGTCTTAAGTCCTTTGCTCTTTATTACAGTCCTTGATTATCTGCTTGAAGGTAAAGTGATGGACCCCAAGGTACATCAGTTATTCTTTGCTGACGATGGAGTCATCATAAGTGAGGATCCTACATCCCTGCAACGAGGACTTGATGTGTGGGTGGACGCTTTGGAGGAAATTTGGTATCGCATTAGTTCAAAAAAGACAGAGTACTTGTGCTGCCCGTTCTCTGATCCACTCAGACCTATTTCAGACATTTATTTGAATGGAAAAGTGCTTCCCAAGTTCAAAAAGTTCAAATATTTTGGATCTATGATCAATAGCAAAGCAACTTGTGATGACGACATCAATCATCGCGTAAGCGTAGGGTGGATGAAGTGGCCAGAAAATTTCGCTATCTTCTGTGACAGAAAAATGCTCCCTAAGTTGAAAGGAAGGCTCTACACCGCAGTTGTGCGTCCAGCGCTCACATACGGTTCACAATGTTGGACGATGTACAAAAAGTATGAGAGTAAATTAACGGCAGCTGAGATGAAGATGCCTCGCATGACAAAGCTTGATCGAATAAGAAGTTCGAAGATCCATGGAAGCTTTTACATCAAAGAAACCATCGTACGAAAAATAGAGCGCGACCGGCTCAGTTGGTATTGCCACGTTCAAATACGAGATCATTTGAACCCTGTAAAAAAGACAATATCAATGCACGTTCCAAAGACATCTCGATGTAGGAAAGGCAGGCCTATAAACGCCTGGATCAGACAAATGCGACGACATCGGCATTTCATTGGCCTCAGTAATCGAGTGATCCAAAATCAGCGGGCCTGCCGATATTTTCTGAGGTCACAGACGGATCAGTAGAAATGCGGTGAAGTGGGAGAGTTGTGATCCCTTATTTTCGGATCATAACCTCGCTGATAAAAGGAAGAAGAAGATTATTCGGTTTTGCGAATCGTGGGGGGAGATACAACCACCTTGTGGGGTTCCTCTGTATACCATCTTAGTTGTACTACTGTTGCCTGAATGATTCGAGTACAAAGCATTGATACTATGCATTGACTAAGGTGAGAGACTCCGAATATAATTAATAAGGATATTGTTATGGGCTCCTTCAATGTCAAGAAAGGTAGGACGAGCGTATTCTTTGTAGTGAATAGTTTTTCAACTGTGCGCACGAAGAGCAATTTCTATGGACCGGTCTTTGAGATATGCATGCTGGGTTATTGGCAGTGAAACATTTTTCAAGTTATCGCGGATGTGAAAGTCGAGGATACGTTCTAGAATTTTCAGAAAGAAAGAGGACAGGCTTGGCCGCGAACTTTGTTATGACTCCAGGTCAAGAGACCATAGATAGAGCACATGTAAATAAGAAGTCAGTTCAGTATTATGTGCTTAATTTATTGCTTATTTTTTATAATTTGCGCGCACTTAAGGGGTTATGAATACCCTTAACATGTTTACACACAGTGCGGGCGTTGGAAAGGATAGATAGAGAGAGACAAAGAAAGATTTGGTGTAGTTGTTTGAAGCTCAGTTGTTTATGCTTCAGAAAAACGCCAGGGTGGCGTCCACATAACTGGGGAGATTTTTGTTATTTATTGTCTTTGCTTCTGATTTACAGTATTTTTTTCCCGATAACCGATGTAATAGGCGAAATATCATCAAGAGAGCGATGTCGATGTCTCAAATTGAGCCACAACACCTACATATTTAATCATCCAAAAGACTAAAATACATGTATTTGGCGCAACAGCTGTTTAAAGTGCCAGGGCCTAGCTTCTCGCAACCACTCATGTTGTGTGCCTTATATTTGTCACACGAATGGAAGGGACCTACAGTTTAATGCCGAATCCGAACGGCGATTTGTGAAGCCTTTTCGTGACAACAATACTCTCGGATATTTGACGCTCACGAGAGGTGGGCCCGTGAAAAAAACTTTTTGATGTTTTCTGGGATTCGAACTTGGAACCTCATGCGTAGTGATCCGACACACTAACCACTTACGCCACGGCGCCCACCAAATCCAAAAGACTGCAAAAGCTGAGTTAATTAGCAAAATCTATATTAATTGTTCACTTAATGTAGCAATTAACAACTGAAAGTAAATACGAGTATATGCGTAGCTACACCACAGTGAGTAAAAGAATGTCTCCGTGGATATTTTTCATCCCCTACTGTACTCCCATATGTATCATACAAGCAGCCAGCACTCGTCTAGATGATCTTTGAACTTAATTAATTAAGCACAATGATCTCAATTGTTGGTTGTTTTTTTTTTTTTTTTTTCTGAATTGATTTTGATTAAACTACACATGTCTTCGACGACGACACATGCATCCAGTAGAGTCATACTTGGCATCACCCTGGCATAAACTCATTCGATGTGTATAATGTTTTTTTTGAAATGAAATCTTCATTCCACATACATTTCCCGGCTGGAGTCCGCAGCTCCAAGACCTAAAATTAGTCAGATTAAATGTCCGCCTCTGTGCAGTTGACAAAAGCCTCAAAGTGAAACAAAATCTCTCCGCAGTACTATCGGTCAAGTCAGTAAAAAAAATATAAAAAAATATATTACAATCACCTTATCTCGGTTCGAGTTTTTGTTAAACTGAAAAGCACACCTTTGTTATCACAGATCGGAGTTATTTTTGTTGTATGAATGTATTGCAACAACAATGCAGTTTGGGGAACATCTTAACGAATTAAAATTCTCAACATAAGCCCCTTCAAAGTATGATAATATCGCGCACACGATTCATTCTCATGACTCATTTTGAAATTCAAGTTGCTGTTGTTCTCAATTTTATATAAACAACAACAGTTTACGATAAACGAATAAAAACCAACGCCGCACAACACTAAAAGATACACTAATACAATAAAAAAAAAAAAATACTATCCCATATGTAATAAACCAGTGATCATGCCAAGGGGAAGTAGTAGCTCAGAAAACATTCATTCTGATTACAGAGAAACGCACGAGACGTCGTCGTCGACCATCAATAGCGTTGGTAGTATTCGTTCAAACCAGACCGCAGAATGTAATAATATCGGAAGTGACAACCATCGTGAATATTCAAATATCCCATTGGATACGAGTAAAAATTTGATTTTATCGAAATTTTTCAACAGCACCCGAGCTAACAATTCGACTTATGAGAATCTTTGCTCCGGCTGCGGTTATGGGGTGTTCGAGGCGCGCGGTAAATTGTGCAACTTTTGTCAATATGTTATAAATGGATATCTTGAAGATAACTCGAATATATATGAGAATATTTGTGATAAGTGTTCCGAACTGTATAGTGGCGGGGAGTGCTTGCTTTGCTCCAAAAATAATAAACTCAACAAAGAAGATAACGCGCGTCGGAGCAATAACAAATCGACGACTTCGAAGAAGTTGAAAAAGCGTTTATTTCACAGTCTTCTCGGATCGTTAAAGAGAGTCAAGTCGTTTAATGTACCTGCCGCCGCCGCTGCTGCCGCGACTAATGACAGTGTAAAAGTATCTACTCGGAAATTAGAAATTGTTCATAATGTCGACGGGTATGATAATGTCTTCCGGACGAACGAAACCTTCGATCTGAGTCGCATTTGTGAATTGAAGCGACTCAAGTTGAGCACAAGCGATCATCATATTTACGGAAAATTGCGCAAAAGCGACGACGATCATCTACAAACGCCGTATGAATGCGTAAAACAAAAATCACAATCTGACGATTACCTAATCGGTGGAACCGGCTGCGAGACACTTTTTCGAAGCACCTCTGTCAATAGTCACGATTCGGTTGATAACAATTCGTTGTCGTCTTACCGACGGCAGATACAAAATAGTGTTGGTGAATGGATGACGTCATTGCGGTGTGAAACCCACGACTATTACAGTTTTGGGGCGCCAGATACAGTGATTTGTAATCCAAAAAGTATTCCGGCCAACTTGGAATTATCGTATAAATTCGGGTTTGGTGCTGGTGCATCATCTGGTTTATTTTCTCCAAGAGAGCCGCTATATGAACAGTTGACAGCGACAGAAGTTAGATTACGATCACTTTCCGACGAGAGTAGGCAATTAGATTTCGCACATCAAATGGTTAATGAATTCAAACGAAGTCTCATGGAGAAGCAAGAGGCACACAGCACTGCACACAGGCACCTTCGAGCGAAACGTCAGGGTATCTACCTGAAACTGGATGATATCGAAAGCAAACAAGCAACAAGTAATTATCAAGTGAACTTGGTGGGAGATCACCATAATTGTTTATCACCGTCATCAGCGCAGCCGCAATCCGTATCCACAGAACTGACAGTAGGTACGGAGAACAGTCGACGCGGTGTAGCGCATCAGTTGAGCAAACGCTGCTGTATCTATGAGAAAGATTCCGAGTTTGTTAGTGATATACTTCAGGCGTTTGATTCGTTTTTACTTAGGGAATCATCCGCGGTAGTGGAAGAGGACGAAGTGAACAGTAGTTGTGAGAAAATTCAAGTGGTTAATGAAAATCTAGAACCGACAAAAAGTGATCTGGATTTTGAATTGGTGATCGACATTGAACAGATCATCCGCCAGTTGGCACTCTCGAAAAGTTTAAATAGAATCGTACTAAGCTACGATCTTCCCCTGAAAGTGTTTTTAAGTGGCATTGATCAGTCGCCACATCTTGCGTGTCTGAAATTTCCCAGATTGTCAAAGAAATTCCGTCGGTTTCAAGTGTTTTTCTACAGGCACAGGCGTGAAGTTAAAACTCCAACAAGTGCAGTGTCAAGTGATCGTGCGAGGTCATTAGCAAGTGAAAACATTCCAGCAATAGACTACATTCCTGATAAAAAAGAGATACTTTCGAATCTAGAACCGAACTTAATAAATTCCAATATAATGACTGTGCCAAATCGAACCCTAATATCTGACACAAAGGAAGAAGAGGAAGAAGAAGAACCGATCTACCAACCAATATGGAAATTTAAAACAGTTGGGGAAGTCCAAGAGTACTACATCACCGATGAATACTACGATCATTTGCCAAGAGCATGTGACTCATCATCTGCATCCATAGCAGGAGTAGATATTGAAGATCACGACGAATGGGAGCCCGATGACGAATTTACATTCACCACCAAATTGGATGGTGGCAAAGAGGCAGATACTCTCAGTACGAATACAATACAATCATC
The DNA here is from genome assembly GCA_945910035.1 of Brachypalpus laphriformis. Lineage (NCBI taxonomy): Eukaryota > Metazoa > Arthropoda > Insecta > Diptera > Syrphidae > Brachypalpus > Brachypalpus laphriformis. The sequence goes on along the minus strand of OX246753.1, from coordinate 107,536,398 downwards.
AAGTGGAAGTACCATAACTGGATACGCTAGCAGTATTAGTACGATGACTATCGCGTCTACGTCTAGCGTCATCACACATCACATTTTTCGAAACATATGCATATTCTATAGTCCCAAAGAGCCAAAGATACGTGCTGTGTTGTATGAGTACGACCGGAATCGGTGTTGGAGTTATTTTGCGCAGCAGCCGCCTGTTGTTAAACAGACAGGGCGGGGCGCGAATTGTAGTCCAACAAGTGCGGACTGTTCGAGCAGGCGACCCAGCAGCAACGATTCAAATAATTCCGATGGAAGTAAATTGAAAAAGTCAAGTGAAAGTGGGGGCGGTATGTTCGCGGATTCAGTTCAAGCGTGGAAATATATGCTGTTGGATGTTAATTATCTCGAGGATGAAGAAGATATGGTGAGCATACAGAAGGAAAAACTAAATTGTAGTCTTTTGTGTTTTTGTGTTGGCAAAACCCTTTTCTCTTTTTCGTATTCCCATGGTGTACTGGGTAGAATTAAAACAATAGATACAATGGAGTGAAAAAGTATGTACATATCTATCTATTCACTTCCATTCAGAGATGCTATGTAACGTACACATAAATACTCTGTGATTCATCTTTTATTCTTTCATCAAATCTGAGTCTCTGGGAAATGTAGTTTCACTTCATCTTAAACAATAATTCCGCGGCGCGGCCATTCGGTTGATAACCTTTTGTGTGTTTGCCCAGCGAAGGTCATTACATGAATGTGTGGGTTCTAATATAAGTGTAATGTTCTATCTCTTTCTCTATCATTAAACGTATCTACTTTTCTGTTGCTAGTATGAATTACATTACAAGAATTTATTAAGCATTTCGTTTATTTTGTCAGGATCATAACGGCTTGGTATTGTTGACTAACACTAACACAAGGTGCATACCTACTAAATGTATTTTATATGACCTTGCAAATTTATTTATTTATTTATTTTTTTAAAATAAACAAGAATAAGAAATTTTCTATTTTGAGTGTAGGTATATGGTTCCTACACTTTCCTTAACACATGGTGGGCGGCCTATACATATGTAGATGTAGTTGATGATTTTAAAGACATTTGTGTATTTATTTTGGTGTAGCTTCTCTGAAAAATAAATTAGACTGACAAAAAGCGTTGAAATTTAAAAATTTTAGAATGAGTTCAATGGAAATTTTGTCGTTTTTCTTATAGGAAAATATATATTGTAACAAAAATTGTCGATCACGTCGAATACTTCCTAAGGTCGCGAAGGATAATGGAGGCAAAGAAATAACAGAATATCTCTGGTTCCCGAGAGAGTTTTTGAACTTCTTTTATTTTACTAAAATTGATTTTTCGAAAAAATAAAATTTATTTTTGGCTTGAAATCTGTGCTTCTCTAATGTCTGCTGTCATCTCTTACCAAAACAAAACTTATCCCTACCCTGGGCTTCTGCTAATGTCCTTTTATATTTGACTCCGTCTTTCTAGGCAAATTCCCAAATTTCCAATTGGCAACAATTTGGAAAGTTCTGGTACCTTCAGGTTAATAGCTTCGAGATGTCTTTCGGGGCTTCTCGGTGTTTACCTTTGTGTTTATGCGGTCGCGTAACATTGCCCCCTCCTTAGGACTCAAAGCTCCTGCTGAGTTCCACAAAGGTAATAGAAGAGCGATAATCCGAAAAACTATTTCTTCGGCCAACTTCTCTGGACTTTCCTGTGAAAGCTCTTGAAGATGTTTGGTTGTAGGTTGAGTTGTCGGTGAGTGCTCGCATCGCTTAGCTGCGCACACCTGCCTGACGACTAGTTCCTGTGGTAAACTCACAGCTCCCGCAAATGCGGTTCTTCTCCTTACCATCTGTTGAAATTGGCTCGGGTCGACGAAGTTTCGAGTTAATGCTAAATCCGCTGAAAGCTCGTCCTTACCCAGCTGCCTCTGCAAAAGCTGGACGCATTTTCGATGACGTAGATCCCAAAAAGTTAGTATTTGTTTTCGCTGGTAGTTGCAGTGGCCGATGATTATTTCAGCAGCACTCGCTCAAAAGGGGGAGCCCATTCTTTGTCGCTCGTTTACCTATGGTGGCTGCGTAACTAATCGTGTCGCTTGCAGTGACGGGTGGGGCTACTGGATCAGGGCAACTATCTATCGGGCTTAGATGGCGGTGGTCTAGCCTTTCAGATTGCCTTACGAGTAGTCCTTGGCGATCCTGAATCGTTAATGGTTCCGCTCGATACAATGGTTTTCTAATATATTTCTTATTTTGGTTTTGTTTCAATTCACTGCAGAGAAAGCTCTTTCGCCACTAGCACCACTATATGGGAGGCAAAAAATGAATGAAATCAGACTTTTTATTTTTGGAAGCATTTCAAAAGAATCTGCACATTTGATAGACGAAATAGGTCTGAATTTTATCAGGATTTTATATATGATCCTTCTGCTATAGAAATAAAATCGAAGTTTGTGAAGTGTTGTAGAGAAGAGCTCAAGGTTCTTGGAACAAAGCACGAGGTAAAACTCTGCTGGGTCCCTGGTCATGAAGGCATACCAGGGAATGAGAAAGCCGATGAACTGGCTAGAGGAGGCTCAGCACTAAGCTCGGACCAATCCGACCCCTCGGTGTACATCCCGCCTTGCGCCCTTAAGCTCGTAGCAGGAAACAAAGCCATAACGGAGGCTAACAATAGGTGGACCTGTTTAGATACTTGTGTCACCACGAGGAAGCTATGGCCCGCTTTTGACAGAGTAAGAACCAATAGACTCATACAGAGGCACAGAAAATCCCTCTCTACTCTAATTGGAGTCATTACGGGGCATAACACCATGCGGTACCACATGAAAAAACTACGTGTGACTAGCGAAGACCTTTGTAGAGGCTGCGGCGACGAGGAGGCTCAGGAGGACACCGCCCACTTTCTCTGTCATTGCCCAGGCCTCTATCATTTGAGAAATAAGATCCTTGGGCAACACTTCTTTGAGGATCTAGAAGAGTTGTCCAATAGACCAATAAATGACATCGCAAACTTCATCAAATCCTCTGGATGGTTTGTATCTCGGGCACAGTGAGTACTTAGTTCTTTCTTTAGGATATTTACAAAGACGGTATTTTTCCACGAGGTAGGGATTTCCTTTTCTATCTCTTTTCCCCCCTTGGGTATGACAATGGGTCTATACTGACCTGAGTGTGGTGTGGAGGTTTTCTATCCCCCTACACCTGCCCACTTACCTATATATGATCCTTCGAATTCTATATTCCAACTCGAGATTGTTGTACTCGGATTCATTAAAAATGCGGAGAAAGTGTTCACAGAGTGGCATTAGCAATTAAAATGCTTTATTCTTCAAATCCGTAGGATATATACACCGAAATAATTTAAATACTTTTCCATCATCTTAAAAATCAAATCAAATTAATCTGCTGACAAGCTGTTACCAAAAACTCCCTACGATTCGTCTTACATGTATTGATATCTGTTATTTCTATTCCAGAAATATGCGAACTAAATTTCTCAGATAAAGAAGGCTCTAAGTAGATTTCACCGGTTGGTAAATAGTTCACAAAAAAAAAAAAAAATACAAATATTTGGCGCAACGGCTCTTTAAAGTGCCAGGGCCTAGCTTCTCCCAACCACTCATGTTATGTGCGTTATATTTTTCACACGAATGGAAGGGACCTACAGTTTAATGCCGAATCCGAACGGCGATTTGAGAAGCTTTTTGATGTTTGTCAGATGCTCGCGAGAGGTGGGACCGTGAAAAAACTTTTGTGGTATTTTCTGGGATTCGAACTTGGAACCTCATGCGTAGTGATCCGACACACTAACCACTTACGCCACGGCGTCCACAAATAGTAAATAGTTACTTACTTACTTTACTTACTTAGGTGGCGCTACAGTTCGGGGTGAACCTGGTCCTCAACCAACAAGCCTCTCCATTTAGCTCGGTCTTTAGTTAATTGCCTCCAGTTGCGCACTCCAAGTTGTTCGAGGTCCCCTTGAACTTGTGCGCGCCACCTACGGCGATGATTCCCTCTACTGCGTCGTCCCTCGGGGTTAGATTCGAAGACTCTGCGGGCCGGAGCGTTAGTGTTCATTCGCTCTACATGTCCTAGCCATCTCAGACGTCCAATACGCAGTTTTTTGACTAGGTCGATGTCGCTGTACAGCTCGTATAGTTCGTGATTGAATCTTCTCCTCCAAAACCCGTCAACGCAAACGGGACCGAAAATCTTACGAAGAATTTTTCTCTCGAACCGACCAAGGATATCTTCATCCTCTTTTAATAAAGTCCATGTTTCAGCGCCGTAAAGCAGGACTGGGATGATCAAGGTCTTATATAGAGTCTCCTTAGTTGTTCGAGATAGGGCTTTACTGTTGAATTGCCTTATAAGCCCAAAAAAAAACAGCGATTGGTAAGAGTTATTCTTCGATTGATTTCTGCGCTGATGTTGTTGAAAGAATTTATAGCAGAGCTAAGGTAGACAAAGTCCCTTACTACCTCGAAGTTATAGCTGCCGACTGTGACGTTTTGTTCAATTCGTCGGTGTTGGCTTTCCCTTCTAGTTGACAGCATATACTTGGTTTTGCCCTCGTTTATCGCCAAACCCATTTTGGCCAACTTCTCTGGACTTTCCTGCGAAAGCTCTTGATAGCGTTCAATAAACTAATACAAAAAAAAAAACTATAGATTATTGTTTTTTAGTTATCGTTTTTGGTGGCGCTACAGTCCGTTGTTGATCTGGGCCTAAACCCACAGACCTCTTCAGCCAGCCCGGTTACGAGTTAGCTGCCTCCAGTTGCGCACGCCAAGTTGGTTGAGGTCTCCCTCCACTTATTTGCGCCACCCACCGCGAGGTCATCTTCTACTGCGCCGTCCATCCGGGGTGGATTCGAAGACTTTATTGGCGGGAACGTTGGGCTCCATCCGCTCTGGATTACCCAGCCATCTTAGTCGCTGTATGTGAACTCTTCAGGCTAAGTCGATGTCATTATATACACCGTATATTTCGGCCTTCTCCTCCGCTCGCCGTCTATGCAGAAGGGAGCAAAGATCACTAGAAGAACTTTTCTCTCAAAGTAACCAGGGGCATCCTCATCCGATTTTGACAAAGTAGATGCCTCTGCACCATATAGCAGGACTGGGATCATAAGTGTCTTATAAAGAGTTATTTTAGTAGATCGAGATAGGGCTTTGTTACTCAACTGCCTTCTAAGCCTATAAAAACACCGATTGACAAGAGTAATTCTTCGTTTGATCTCCCCACTGATGTCATTTGCGGAGCTCACCGTAGAGCTTAGGTAGACAAAGTCCATTACTACCTCAAAATTATGTCTGTCTATTGTGGCGTTCTGTCCAAAAAGCCGATGTTGGGTGTCCGTTTTTTGTAGATAGCATGTATTGTATTTTGTTTTGCTTTCATTGACCGCTAAAGCCATCTTTGCTGCCTCGATATCAATACTCGCAAATGTCTCACTGACGGTCCGCTGAGTTCCTCCGATTATGTCAGTGCCATCGGCGGAAGCGAGTAGTTGTACAGACTTATAAAAGATTGTACCTCCGGTGTTGGCTTGTGAGTTTCGTGCAATTCTTTCAAGTTTTATATTAAAGAGATCGCATAATAGCGCGTCGTCGTCTTGTCTAATCCCTTTCCTGACATCCAACACCACGGTTTGGTGGTGTTTTCTCCTACTTTGATGGAGCAGCAAGAGTTCTCCATCGTCATCACATGCACAAACGGACGAGCTTGGCAGGGATGCCGAGACTAGACATGGCTTTGTATAACTCGTCTATATACACGCTATCATAGGCAACTTTAAAATCTATGAAAAGACGATGCGTATCGACTTTATATTCATGGGTTTTTTCCAAGATCTACGGTAGTGTGAATATTTGGTCAATGGTGGACTTTCCCGGCCTGAAACCGCACTGATAAGGACCTATCAGGTTGTTGACGATCGGTTTTAGGCATTCACATAATACGGGAGACAGGATCTTATATGCGATGTTGAGAAGACTTATACCTCTGTAGTTGGCGCAGTTCAGAGGGTCTCCTTTCTTCAATCGATGCTGAGGTTCCATTTCTCGGGCAAACTTTCGTCCGACCAAATTTTACAGATAAGCTGGTGCATTCTCCTTACCAACTCATCTCCTCCTGCCCTGAAAAGTTCAGCGGCAATGCCGTCGGCTCCAGCAGATTTGTTGGATTTAAGTTTGAATATAGCTATCCTCACTTCATTCTGATCGGGTTGACAGGAATCTTGACTGTCATCGTCATTCTGCCTGACAGCGGAATATTGATCATCATCGCCGTTAAACAGTCTGCAGAAGTGTTCCTTCCATATCCTCAGCACCGATTTCGATTCTACTACTATATTGCCATTTTCGGCCCTATAGGCTTCTGTTTTGGCTTTGAAAACGTTTCATGTTCTTTTTACTTTTTAGTAGAATTTTTGAACATCATTCCTGCAATAAAGTCTCTCAATCTCCTCGATCGAGTGCTTCTCATGCCCTTTTTTCTTCTTTCTGAGAAGTCGATGTTCCTCTTTCCTCCTCCGCTCGTAGAGTTCGCGAGCCGCTCTAGTCCGTTTATGAGTTGCCGCCTTGTATGCCTCTTGTTTTACTGCATGTTCTTGCCAGCATTTCATCCAACCAGAGCCTTTGTTGTGGTGGCCGAGAGAAACCCAGTACATCAGTGGCGGCTTCTCTGATGGCTTGTTGACAATGCTGCCACTGGTCTTCCGCATTTGCTGCTGGCGGCATAGGACTAAGATTGAGATTAAAGGAAACTCGATCAGCAAAGGCTCTGGCGGTCTATTGCGATTGCAGCCGTCCGACGTCAAACTTCCTCACAGTATTTCGTTGATTTCGCATCTGTACTAAGTAGTGATCCAATTCCACGTTGGCTCCTCAGAAAGTCCGGACACCCAGAACACTGGTTACTGACGATTTTTCAATCAAAAGAGAGCCATGTCCCCTGGTGAATATCAAGACGTAGGAACCGCGTACTAGCTACGACAATATTTCGTCCCGCCACAAAGTCGACTAGCCTGAATCCGTTGTCGGATGTGTTGTCGTGCAGGCTGTGCTTTCCGACCACGCTATTAAAGACGTCCTCTTTTCCTTGCTTTGGATTAAAATCACCTATGACAATTTTATCGTCGTGTCTAGGGCATTGTTCATACGTTTTGTCCAAGAGCTGATAGAAGTCATCCTTGGTCGCGTCCTCCATCTTCTCGTGCGGGGAGTGAGAGCATATTAGGCTAATCTTGGTGAACTTAGCTTTGGAACGGATAGTAATGAGGTGCTCGTTCATATGCCGGAAACTCAAGAATTCTTGCCTACTTCTGCCTCTTATATGAAATCCACACCCGAATGGGCGCTGTCCTTGTTGTCTGTAGCTATGGCCGTTGTAGATGTGGCAGTTTTTCATACTCCTTTTGCCCGACCCATCCTATCCCATCTAGAGCCTCCGCAAGTTATTCGGCTGCACGTGATTTGTAGAGAAACTTAACATTCCACGTGCAGACACGAAGATCGTTGTCGTTTTTACGTTTGTAAGGTTCGTCAACAGTAAAATCATCCATATCCGAGGCTGTTCGTTGCTTCGTAACCATACATTTTTTACGTGGTAGGGAAGTTACCCTGCGGCACAACCCCCAACCTGGAGGGCCAGTTCCTTTTGTTTGCCCCTAAATTGAGGGGCCTGGTACACCGGTATCAGTAGTACACTACGGTAGTATGTGCGCTGCCGTTGGCCCATTAAGAGTTCATCCGCCATCATCTCTATTCCAAGGTACTGATTGACATTGAAAATTCCTTACCGACCTGTAATCCGAATATGACGAAGCAGCTTGCGCAAGGCGTTCATTAAGTTCAACCTAACCGGAACTGTAGACGTCACCGTTAATTCCATCTAAGGAATTCGTCCGTTGCCATCTATAACAAGAAGAAGTGCTCTAGTGAAAGAGCACTCTTCCCTCCTCTCTCATCTGCTGCCGCCAAAAATTTTCCAAACGGGGTTGGTACCATTTCTCGGATCAAGGTACTAGGCACCCCAAATAAAGCAATGTAATAGGCTTCTGTAATATGCAGAATTCGCATTTCTTTGCAATGAAAGTGTCCAAAAAGGTGCCTGTAAAATAGTGTATCAACGCGAAAAAATTGTTGAGTAATTGTCTGGACATTGGAGAAAAAGAGGAGAGAAAGCCATCTGGTTTGAGAAGGATGTAGGATTTAGTGAGGCTTAATGTTGAAAAACACTTGGTACTCATTAAAAAGATATTGACGCCTTGCGCTGCATTTTCAACTATGTAAAAAGTATGGCAAATATATCGAATAGTAAACAGACTTTGTTTTTTCGTTTTTGAAAATTTTGGACACGGAATTGTATCTGCCAACCATAACACTTACCCTATCCGAAGCAAATGCAATTAAAATTTGTTTATATGGAATATCACATTTGTCGAAAGATTCCACTAACTTACAAATTATTATTTCTGCAGACCCCTCGGGAACTTCAATTAGTGTCAAGAAGTCCTCATGTTGAAACATTTTATCGTCAACATAACGAACAATGACGCATAGACTCTTCTTCGAATCGCCACTAGTAGATTCACCGATAATAATGGAACAGTGATTTTTTTTTTGCATGAAATGTGGAAGAATTTTATTTAATGTATAGAACTGATAAAAAATTGGAAATTGTAATTAAGGTTTTTCTCCATTTCAAACCAGTTTTCCCCACTGCCCCGAAAATCTCCAAAATGGGAAAAATCCCCACACGTGGCAACGCCATTCACTGCAACCTTAGGTCAGTAAGAATAGAGACCGAACAGGTTTGTCTCAGACTCGTTTTAAAGTCAAACTTAGGATACACACAAGCATATGTATATTCTTAAGTGAAAGCAGAGGCAGGAACAAGTTTTTTTTAAATGTTGTAATTCCAGACTATGCAAGTTCTCGTGCCTCGCACGAGTATGTTGTTGACTCACCGTCTTGGAACTCAAAATTAATTGGAGAGCCTATTGACTCAATGATGCAATAATTAATCTCTGTTATAAAATATTTATTTTAATAGCTATTGGTTTTACACATTATAAGCTGAATTTGTTAGAAGTTATGCTCGATCTCAAAACAACTTGAATTTCATACACATAAATTAGAATGGAAAATGTACAGAAAAAATGTAAAAATTGAGTTTCATTACTTACTTACTTACTTAGGAGGCGCTGGGCCTCAACCAACAAGCCTCTCCATTTAGCTCGGTCTTTATCTAATAGCCTCCAGTTGCGTACTCCAAGTTGGTCGAGGTCCCCTTGAACTTGTGCGCGCCACCTACGGCGATGATTCCCTCTACTGCGTCGTCCCTCGGGATTAGATTCGAAGACTGCGGGCCGGAGCGTTGGTGTCCATTCGCTCTACATGTCCTAGCCATCTCAGACGTCCAATACGCAGTTTTTTGACTAGGTCGATGTCGCTGTACAGCTCGTATAGTTCGTGATTGAATCTTCTCCTCCAAAACCCGTCAACGCAAACGGGGCCGAAAATCTTATGAAGAATTTTTCTCTCGGAGCGACCAAGGATATCTTCATTCTCTTTTAATAAAGTCTATGTTTCAGCGCCGTAAAGCAGGACTGGGATTATCAGGGTCTTATACAGAGTCTCCTTAGAAGTTCGAGATAGGGCTTTACTGTTAAATTGCCTTATAAGCCCAAAAAAATTGCGATTGGCAAGAGTTATTCTTCGCTTGATTTCTGCGCTGATGTTGTTCTCAGAGTTTATAGTAGAGCCAAGGTAGACAAAGTCCCTTACTACCTCGAAGTTATAGCTGCCCACTGTGACGTTTTGTCCAATTCGTCGGTGTTGGCTTTCCCTTCTTGTTGACAGCATATACTTGGTTTTGCCTTCGTTTATCGATAAACCCATTTTGGCTGCTTCCGCCTTAATGCTTGCAAACGCACCGGTGACAGCCCGCTGAGTTCTTCCGATAATGTCTATATCGTCGGCGTATGCAAGCAGTTGTACAGACTTGCAATAGATTGTGCCGCCGGTGTTGGCTAGTGAGTTCCGCACAATCCGTTCAACTACAATGTTAAAGAAGTCACATGACAGCGCGTCGCCTTGTCTAAAACCTTTTTTGACATCAAAGGTCTCGGTGAGGTCATTACCGACCTTGATGGAGCAGCGAGCGTTCTCCATCGTCAGCCTGCACAGACGGACAAGTTTGGCAGGGATGTCAAAACTAGACATGGCTCTATAAAGCTCTTCTCTATAGATGCTGTCATAGGCGACCTTGAAATCGATAAAGAGATGGTGAGTATCGATTTGGAATTCTTGGGTTTTCTCCAGGACCTGCCGAAGTGTGAAGATTTGATCGATGGTGGACTTTCCTGGCTTGAAACCGCACTGATAGGGTCCAATCAGGCTGTTGATAAAAGGTTTCAGGCGTTCACACAATATCGCAGAAAAGATCTTGTATGCGATGTTGAGGAGACTGATGCCTCTATAATTGGCGCAGTTAAGGGGGTCTCCTTTCTTGTGGATCGGGCAAACGATGCTGAGATTCCATTCATCAGGCATACATTCGTCTGACCAAATCTTAGAGATGAGTTGTTGTATGCGCTCTACCAATTCATCCCCAGCTGCCTTGAAAAGTTCGGCCGGTAAGCCGTCAGGTCCAGCAGCCTTGTTGGATTTTAGCTTGGATATTGCTATCCTCACTTCGTTTTGGTCAGGTGGATGGAAATTTTGACTATCATCGTCTATGTTGAATGGTTCATTCTGCCTGACAGCGGGATGTTGGTCTTCGTTTCCGTTATACAGTCCGCAGAAGTAGTTTTTCCATATTCTCAGCACCGACTGTGATTCTACTACGAGGTTTCCATTTTCATCTCTACAGGTTTTTGTACGGGTATTGCTCCTCTGACACGTTCTTTTTACCTTTTGCTAAAACTTCCGTACATTGTTCCTGGAGTATAAACTCTCGATATTCTCAAACGCACGCTTCTCATGCTCTTTCTTCTTTTTTTTTGGAGAAGCCGATGTTCTTCCCGTCTATTTTGCTCGTAGAGCTCACGAGCAGCTCTCGTTTTCCTTTGCAGCGCCGCTTTGTATGCCTCTTGTTTTGCTGCATGCACTTGCCGGCATTCTTCGTCAAACCAGGGGTTTCGCTGTGGTGGGCGAGCGAGACTCAGCACATCAGTCGCGGCGTTTCTGATGGCATGTTGGCAGCGTTGCCACTTGTCTTCGGCACTTGATGCTGGCGGCATAGGGGTGATTGAGAGATTTCGGGATACGCGTTCAGCGAAGAGTCTGGCGGTCTCTTGCGATTGTAGCTTTTCGACGTTCAATTTTTTCACAGTAATTCTTCTTTGTTGCTCAGATTGGGATATCCGCATTCGTACCTTGGCTACAACAAGGTAATGATCCGAGTCTATGTTGGCCGCTCGGAAGGTCCGGACATCCAGAATACTGGAGGCATGCCTTGCGTCGATCGCAATATGATCAATTTGGTTGATCGTTACATGATCATTGGACCGCCATGTCTGCTTATTGCATTTCATTGAAATTACCCTTTTTTTTCTTGAAAACTAGCCTACGAGTACATTATAAAAACAGAACTAAAATTATATTAACTTAACTTACCCTAGATAAGGCCCTGACATTTGTTTTTTAGGCCGTCGTCGCTTAAGTGAAACCAATGAAAGAGAACATTCATTTAACCAAATCATCGGCATTGTCGACATTAGGATAGGTCAGGTTGAGGTGGCTGCCAGCTTACGCCAACACACTTAGACCAAGGAAGGTCTGCTGTGGTACCACGAAGGACCTTGTATTCCCTGCCCACTTTTTAGAATAACTTTGAGCTTCTAATGAATCGTATGAGGCTCCTGATGTCTGAGTCTGTCAGATTGCTGAAATCGTTATAGTAGAAAGCTCCTAAGTGATGCTTCCTTCTATGGGAGAGAGCTTGGCACGCACAAAGAAGGTGAGGAATGGTTTTTCCCTCTTCTTCGTCCATGCAGCTTCTGCAAAACTCATTCGAATATACGCCAAGCTTTGTTGCATGCTTGCCTATTAGACAGTGTGCTGTGATCACACCTATCACAACGTACTACGCCATCTGGTAGCATATGCGTATATAACGTAACCTTAATATAAATGAAGCAAAACAGAGAGCCGTTTTTGAGAAATCTAAATTTTAAGTTGGAGCTAGGAATAACTGATCCTACAGACCTCAAATATGAACTTTGAAACAAATGCATCCAGTCCGTTAGGCTTCAGTTAACAGTAACGGGTGCGCCATCTTTTATGTCGGTATGTGAATATTGAATAACTTAAGAAAAAAAACAACTGATTTCCATATTTCCTGTATATAGACACAGACGGGTAGATACCGAGAAACTTACTTACTTTCCCTATCATTATGTTTGCGAAGATTGATTAAAATTTCGAGTCCGAATATTTTCAAGAATCCATACTTACCCATACAAGACAAAGCTTTTCCATCATAATTTCTGGCTATTTGATAACGTGACCTTGAAGTTTCTAAAGTCATAATTCGATCAATTCATCAGTTGCATGGTGCAGTGGTAATATGTTCAGCTACTGCTTGGTTGTCGCATCTATTCAGCTTTCTAGGAATAAAATTGCTTGATCGAAACTTTCGAACACTACCCTTTCATCTGAGTTCCAAAACATTACACCAAACAAAACTTTTTTGTTCATTTTCAACTTATGTTGTGCTGTTGCATTAGAAGAGATAAGCGGAAGTTATTGCTTAAAAAGAATATAGAGCTGTGATTGAAAACTTTTCATCAAGTTCAATGAAATCATTGTCAAATTGTAGGTATCTGATGCCATAAGAATTTTTCTTCAAGCACTTCAAGTGAAGTGCTTGCTCTGATATTTACATTTCACCAAATGAGAGATTTAAGAAATAAAAATAAAAATAAAATTAAACGAGTTAATAGGTTTCGAAGCTGACTTAGAAATTTAGTTAATTTATGATACACTAGCCGTACCTGCGGGTCCTCTTGCGTTTAAAAATTTATTATGCTCCCGTATGAATTTGCGTATTTCTCAGCTTCAGGACAACGTACTAAAATTATCTATGGTTTTGAATCTTTGATGATATTTACTTTAAGTCATAATATTTATATATATTTGGCTTAACAGCTTATCAAGTGCTCTCGTTACCACTCGTGTTGTGGGCGCTTTATTTTTTCGCACGAATGGAAGGGACCTACAGTTTTGTGCCGCATCCGAAGGGCAATTTTTGTTTTTGGCAAGCTTTCTGGTGACAACAATACTCTCGGATGTTTGTCAGACGTTCGCGAGAGGTGGGACCGTGAAAAAACTTTTACGTGTTTTCTGGGTCTTAAACATGGAACCTCACGGGCAGTGATCCGACATACTAACCACTGGGCCACGGCACCAAAAGTCGTAATATTTATTTCATGGAATTCGATGAAGCGGTTTTGACGTTATTCTGATACTTAGATATTCTGATAGATAGTTAGCTATCTACCTATTACTTAAAGTTAATAATAAGCGTTTTATTTTACCCAAGCGAACCTGGATACCACAGCTAATGGAGTAATACTGCTTTATCAACACACACGGTCGTGTGACGTTAGAGCTATCTATCATTTTCATATAAAAAGATAAATGATTGGTAACAGTATACTGATTCCTCATTTTACCCCTTTATGTGTTGAATTTTGAAAACCGTATACGCCTACGTTATATAAGGAACCTCTGCGGAAAGTTTCAAGCTTCGAGACCCGACGGTTTGGGCTGTTTGTCAGCCAGTCAGTTTTTTTATAAATATTATCCTTTTTTTTCGAGATTATGCACTTTTTGGAATAAGCCAATATGTTCATCCAGGATATGGACTATCTATCCACTAAATTTCATCCAAATCCGTTCTGCTGTTAACACGTGATTGAGCAACAAACATCTAAACATCCAAACTTTCGCATTTATATAGAAGAAGGATAGGATCAAGAATAGCAATTACTATTATATTATAATATCGATGAAGGTGAAGTAAAACTAACTTACAAACATCCATATCAATAACCATTCCTTCATCATTCAGGTCTTTTTTTTTATATTGTTGGCGGTGTTGGCTTACATCAATTGACACAGAAATATGTATAACAAACTAAATCTGTACCTTACTGTGTAGGTATAGTCCCAGCTAGAAGATAACACTAAAACTGCTAACATCCTATAAGAGTAAGATTAGAGTGACTTCAACTTATTCGGTCCTCTTAACAAACAACAAGTCTTGTGGGAACTTACTCTAATCTAACTCTAATTCCTGTCCCAAAGAAAGTTGATTTGATTGATTGAGAAATTGATTTTATTCCAATTTTAGATCGTTTCAGAAAGCAAGATCTTAAAAGCTCAGACTATCAAGGAAATGGATAACTACTCACCGCCTGTTCGGACCCTTCAAAGATTTAAAAGTGTTTCCACTGGGAATTTAGTAGATGTGCCAGCCGAAGAAGATAAAAAGTCAATTATAGAGAGACTGCGGAATAAATGTGTTCAAGTAAAGTCCAAAGTGTTTGCCTAGCATTTGCTATATATTTTTTATGCCATCTTGTGTAGAAGCAACATAATTATTTTCGATATTTATATGAAATTCGGACGTTGACTTAATCTGCTTCAAGGTAGTTACTCTATTTAAGCTCCAAACGCTTTTTTCACTTTCAACTTACTTATTGTTCGCAGATGGGTTATAAATTCATAAAATGTAAATTCCTTAAAGAAAATATTTTCCGTGTCCATATTTCTATTTTCTCCTAATGAACAGCATTTTCAATACAACTTAAAAAACAAAAATTAAGTATGGAAGACATATGTACGTACCCCATAGAGTATATGCGACATACATAGGAAAGAACCTGCGTCGTACCATATCCGCCGGTTGCCTATCTACCTACATAACGAAGCTGCTGGTGAGCCTATTAGACTAGGTTTACCTGCGGCTTACCTGCCAGTCAGATAAAGTTAGAGCTCATCACTGGGAGCGTGAACAAATTATCTCAAATTGGAATGCTGAACCTGGCCTAAGGCACTCCAAGAAAATTATAAATTTCTTAAAAGATAGAACCAGAGAGACATTCTAACAATGAGCAAAAACCATGCTAAGATCTTATCTGACTTCCTAACTGGACATTGCTCTCTCAATTACCACCTCGGGAAAATGGGCCGTGTTCAATCGGATACGTGCCGTCCCCGTCTTGAAGACACCGAAACAGCCCATCACATACTACGAGTATGTGTTTGCCCGGCCATTGCCCGGAACTTTAACAAACCTTCCCATCACCTTCTGATGTCACCTCTTTCCCAGCTCGAGTATCTTAAACTTCATCAATAGGCTAGATTTCAGCTAACTGACAACTACTTCTCGAACAACATATGTACCAGGGGATGGATGGCACAAAAGATCTCTTTAGGTGCTCTCTCGTAGTGCTTCGTGGGTCATTCTTTGCTCTGTCACCCCATCTTAAAAAAAAAAATAAAAAATAAAGAAATATGCCTAAAGTATGTATACAAGTATGTCACCAGTTTTCAGGCTTTAAATTTTGAGCTGGGAATACTAAAGAAATATATAAACAACCATTTTTAAAAACCTCCCAACAATACGCCAATATTATTATTGACTTTCTCTACAATTCAATACATAGTCATAGGGTTTAAAAATTTATCAATTTTCTTTGTTTTTATACATATTTATTTATTTTTGTTTTATGAAAAATTCAAAAAGGAATTAATCAATAACCACCGTAAAGCCGGTATAAATGGCTTCGCAATGTTGGGCATTTAGTAGCATTTTCCCTTTTTTCAAAGTTTCTGATTTACTTACTTACAATAAGTTTCTCCATTTAGCTCGGTCTTTAACTACTTGTCTCCAGTTCCGAGCTCGAAGTTGGTTGAGGTCCCCTTGAATTTGTGCGCTCTACCTACGACAAGGAGACTCTCTACTGCGTCGTCCCTCTGGGTTTGGAGACTCTGCGAGATAGAGTGCTGCCATGCGCTCTATATGCCCTAGCCAACTTAAACGTCCAATACGCAGTTTTTTGACTAAATCGATGTCGTTGTACAGCTCGTACAATTCGTCATTGAATCTTCTCCTTCAAAACCCGTCAATGCAAATGGTGCCGAATATCTCGCGAAGATTTTTTCCTCGAAACGACCAATTATATCTTCATCCGCCTTCAATAAAGTCCATGTTTCAGCACCTTAAAGAAGGACTGGGATGATCAGGGTCTTATATAGAGTCTCCCTAGTTGTTCGAGATAGGGCTCTGCTAGTGAATTGCTTTATTAGCCCAAGAAAAAAGCGATTGGCAAGAGCTACTCTTTGCCTTATTTCTGCGCTGATGTCGTTTTCAGAATTCATAGCAGAGCCAAGGTAGATAAAGTCCCTTACTACCTGGAAGTTATAGCTGCCCAATATGACGTTCTGTCTAATTCTTCGGTGCATGTTGTCTTTTTTGTTAATGCTAAACCCATTTTGTCATCTTCCGCTTCAATGCTTGCAAAGTTACCGGCGACAGCCCATTGAGTTTTTCCATTTATATTAATAAAAGTTATGGCTGCACCGCTCAAATTTCTGCGTCAATGTTGGCCCTGAGCTTGTGGATTGTCTTGGATTGCTAACATACACCCGCTCTTTCAGATAACTCCAAAGAAAAAAGCCGGGTGCAATCAAATCTGGGGAGCAATGAATTTCAGAATTTTCGTAAAATATTCGCTATCCAAAAATTTGCCTTAAAGCTATGAGCAGTGGCTTCATTATGCTGAAACTACATCTCAGGCCTGTTTTCAAAAGCAGGACGTAAAAAACGTTCAATCATGCTGCAATACCGTTCTCCAGTAACCGTGACTTTTTGGGGAACAGCAATCGTCAGCCACCCAAGTATAAAATGTAAAACGAATAACATCAACCTTTTTCCAACCACTGCACCAAAGAAAGGTTCCTGCCTAGTAGTAATGGACCAGAGAGTCTGAGTGCTCTGGGATTTGGGTTTCCTATTTATAAAAAGAAAAAAAAAAACCTGAATTTCATTTTCATTTGCGAAGAAGTAAAACCTAATGATCCTCTCAGATGTAATATCACACCATACCGTACATCTAATAGTGTGCATTTGATGCTGATGATTGGAACACGGATTTTCAGTACCCGAAACCTCGAATTTATTTGTTAACACTTACTCATGATCAGATTTTGAAGAAAGCCATTTTCATTAAAATAAATAAAATTCTATTATTCTGGTTCTTCATTCAGTTGTGAATCCCTTCATTATTTTTTTCTCCAAATATTATTCACAAATCTGCCAAATAGAATTAAGAAATGGGTTTGAATGAATTGAGCCTTTTTGTCACTAGATGGCATTGAAGTGAAAACTCTGGTAATATTTATCCGATTTGGTAACCCTTTCTAATGGTATTATGGGTATACGTAGATCAATTTAAAAAAAAAGTCCACAACGTTTGATAATTCAATACATTTTACAATTTTACTTCGCTAAAGGCGAACATGATGCGAAAAGTCACGTCGTGAAGAAATTTTTGCTGTTCATGGTGAAGGTATTATATCAAAAGCAACAACCAGAAGATGGTTCGCTCGATTCCGCCCTGGAAATTTTGGTCGCAAAGATGCACTCCGCTCTGGTCGATCAACGACTGAAAAAGTCAATGAAATCCTGAAAAAGTGTAGGATGACCGACACATAAGCAGTCGTGACAGCGCTTCAGAACTAAACATCAGCCACGCAACAGCTTTAAATCATTTGGAGAAGGCTGGCTACGCAACGAATCTTGACGTTTGGGTTCCACACAATCTGACAGAAAAAAAAAAATAAAAAAAATGTTGAACAGAATTTGAATTTGTGAATCGCTGGTGAATCAAAACGAAATAGAGCCGTTTTTGAAAAGATTCATTACTGGCGATGAAAAGTGGATCATGTACGACAATGTGGTGCGTGGAGCGACAGGGTGAGGCTCCCAAAACGGTTGCAAAGCCGGAACTGATGCCAATTAATGTGATGCTAAGTATTAAGGGGCCAAAACATTATGAGCTGCTGCCCCTTGGCCAGATGGACCTACACTGCCGCTCCCGGGCAAATTCTACCTAATATCGTTTTTGCGTAATGCCTCCCATTGCAGAGGAAAATATATGTATATGAATATGTACAGTTGTGTTCAAAATAATAGTTGTGCGCTTAGTCGTATGGGTTTTAATATTCCTGTGGTCAAATAATAATTTATTTGTTAATTCTAAAGGCTAGGATATAACAAGTGTATCCGTATGTATAGTCTTCATTTACTTGAAGACTGTCATAACTTAAAAAACGCTGTTTTTGAGTTAATGATGCAAAATTGTTCGTTTTATCTTGCTTCATATTGTGTAAAAATTTCATATTAATATCTTGTATGCTCTCCGCGTTAGATTTAAAAGATGTCTTCTTTTTTCCTGCAAGGTGGTAGTCAATTGAAAACTTTAAACGCATTTTCTGCAACATCGGTTTTTTTGAGTTATGACAGTGACAAGTAAATGAGCGATATATATTTATATATCATATTTGGCGCAACAGCTCATTAAATGCATAGACCTAGCTTCTCGCAACCATTCGCGTTGTGCGCGTTATATTTTTCCGCACGAATGGAAGGGACCTACACTTTTGTGCCGTATCCGAAGTGCAATTTTTTTGTTTTTGAGAAGCTTTCTCGTGACAACAACACGCTCGCACATTTCTCAGACGTTCGCGATAGGTGAGAGCATGAAGAAACTTATTGGTGTTTTATGATATCCGAACATGGAACCTTACGAGCATTGGTCCGACACATTAACCACTACGCCACGCCGCCCACTTTTGGCTTGAGGTTCGAACCGCAGAAAATACAAAAAATATTTTTATGGTCCGATATCTCGCGAACATCTGAAATTTATCTGAGAGTATAAAATGCCATGAGAAGCTTTTAAAAAATGTCCCTTTGGATTATATGTTGATTATTCGTATATGTTGAATTTTATAGACTTTGAGCCGGATAGACGAAGTCGTATATCCGATGTGGGATATGTGTGAAACAGGTTTAAATATAGTTTTCTCTGCTTATCAGTGGCTCTTAGAGAGGGTAGTACAGACATACATATGATTTCGATGAAGACAGAGAAATAATTTTGTCTATATTCACTACATCCGTGCATGACTCGTGTTAGACCAAACTTGTAAAATCCCGAACTTATTGCGTACTTAGAACAATCGTATTGTGAATCGTTAAGGGCATTCACACTTTGATCTAAATGGGCTTTGCGGCATCGCAAATGTTTACTCTTCATAGCAAAATGTGACAGAAGATGTGCCAAATAGGAAAAGTTTCACCAAAGAGTATCCTTATTCAAAGAAAGTATTTAGATAGGCAGGTACATACATTTTTAATGGGGCTGACTTGTGAGATATGCAAAATTGCATTGCATTGCATTCCTTTGGTATTTAGATTAGTCCTTACTCTTTAAAATTTTTCATCAGTCCGTTGCATAAATAAATTGTTTATTTGTTTATATTTTAAATTCATTATTTCAAAGATTAATTTTATTCCAATTTTAGATCGTTTCAGAAAGTCAAATTTTAAAAGCCCAGGCTGTTAAAGAGATGGATAGTTCGCCACCATCTTTTGGAATGCTTCAACGATTCAAAAGCGTTTCCAGTGGGAATCTGCTAGATGTGCCAGCTGAGGAAGATAAAAAGTCTATTACAGAGAGAGTGCGGAATAAATGTAAGTTGAATTTCACTATTATTTGGAAACTAAGGAAGAATCTTACGCTAAGGGAGATTTAAGAGTACATTTTAGAGCTTAATGAGTAAATTCGACGTGTGCAAGTGAGGTGTGTAATTTCGCTACCTCGGAACGAAAAAGTAACACAGGGGTGCTTAGGAGGTATGCATATGCATAGGTACATACTTAATCAGACATGGATTTACCTCTAATGCATGCATCAATTGCCTTTGGTTCCCTATCAAACCTGCTAACACCGCTATTGTGATTCTAAGCATGGTGCTAGTCATATATCTATTTAGCTTATGAAGTAGTGTATTCTATGCACAGTTTTCCTCCTCAAAAAATACTTTATGTAGCCCTGATGCAGCTGCAGATGAGTGTAAGTGGCTGTATTTCTGTTTGGACTTTAACTGCCCTCTGCTTTATAGATCTTATATTGTGCATGGGAATACAAGGGGCATATCTCTTGATTTCACTGACTCATAAGATATTGTTTATGTACCCGTACCATTCCAATATTAACATGTTTCAGCCTTCAAAATTAAAACTTCTAAGATGCTGACTTATGGTATAATAGTGGATCTATGGTTCCCTTACTTTTGAACCAGTTTTCATTAACTAGTGTTAAAAAAAAATTGTTCTAGAGTATCATATGTACTTAAGTACATTATTCGTAGCATGACTCTTGACGATGTAAGCAGCTCAAGTGAATGCTTTCCTAAGCCTGTACACAATCTACTGCATTCTTGCTATCTCTCAGCAGAATAACCACAAGCTTGTACAATTTTTTAATGAGCTTTACCACACACTTTCGGCAACGCCTGTGGCATTGACACTGCCTTGCTTCTCAGGTGGCTGATTTGTGGTGCTGAATTGGCAAGTGCTGATATCCTAAACTCCTACACGTCGATCTTTGAAATCTAAGAAATTCCAGTATAAGGGTAGTACCAGCTGGAAGTACAACGGACCTGTATCGTACCTGAGTGACCCATACGTGGTGTCGGGGTGTTCTACAATTTATTTCGGAGAATATCTGCAACTGCATTTTCACGGAATTAATGTAGGTATTACATATGGCATTTTGTTATGTTTGGTGTAGAACGAAAAAATTTAGTAGGGATCACGAAATCGATGTTATAACTCTAGTAAGTATTGAAGACATAGAAAATTCATTGCTACTCAGCAGTAAGTCATCGGTGTCTTTACGGGAGATTACTCAATAGGTCTACGAAGGTTTGGCATCTTTTCAAACGTTGCTGTAGGGCCAAAAGCCCCTGTGCCCCCGTGCCCCCGTGCCCCCGTGCAGGGACGGGTTAAGAATATCACTGCAGCGCCCCCCCAACAACCAGCGCTTGTCGTAAAAGGCGACTAAGGGGGACAAATCAGATCTAGGCAATATAACACCCAAGTGAGCCTAGCGACACATATACTACCTTAAAAACCCTCCCACAAGTGTGCATGCGAGTCCGTGGGTTGACACGACTGGAGATCACCGGTGTCATAAAAGAAAGATCAAACAATACTAAAACAGGAGCATGCACGTGTCAAACAACAAACACCATCGCAATATGGTGCAAAATATTGTATTGCAAAACTGTATCATTATGGTAAAGTCAAATGGGCGAACCCCACGGGCGGATCAGTAGAAATGCGGTGAAGTGGGAGGGCTGTGATCCCTTGTTTTCGGATCATAGCCTCGCTGATAAAAGGTAGAAGAAGAAGAAGAAGCTGTAGGGCCAAAGGGGAGGAAGAAACTAGTCTCCAGTTCCTTTGCACTGGTTCAGTTATGTTATCCTGTTTCATCTGGGTGAGATTCTCTTCTATAGCATTTGAGACCCGGAGTATTGGTGTCAGAAGCATCATCCACTATAAACCAAATTTAAGCAACAAACAGCTGATTCTTTTGTCTCCATTTTGAATAACAAGGTTGGTACGCTGCTACGACTTTTGCAATGAGTTTCTACGTGGCACCGTGTTAACAAACGCCATTTCGCCTAAGAGAAGCCTGACTTTTGTATGGTATGGTATAGCTCGAGAAAAGTGCATCCTAGAGAGTGCTTGCATAGGGGCCATTTGGTCAATTGTGATTTCCTATAAATTTTGGTACGATCTCTAATTTGGTTACCTCTGGGTTAGTCTTAAACCAAAACAGCCTGTACTCTTAACGAAACATATCATGTTCCAAATTGGAACTTGCTCAGATCCTCTAGCTCTTAAAAAAGTATATTTCCCATATAGTGGAATCGACGAATTTGAAGGTTGGAACAATAACACAGCAACTCACATGAAATGATAGATAGTCCATCTACCATGATACAATATCCTCTTTTTGTTCAACGTCAAAAGGCTTTTAGCCCTTTTTTGTTCAGAGTTGGCCATAAGCTGCGAGATATGACACAGTCGCTTCTAGCTGCACAGAAGGTGTTGATCTTTTCTCTTGTCTTAAGGCCCTTTTACTTTTGAGCACACCAATAGGGATAGCTACCGATGCACGGGTTCCATTTTATATTACTATGTTCGGGAACTCAGTAGAGAGTGAGTACATGTTTGTTGGCATGCGGATAATGCTTTTAATCTGATTATCACCCTATCTAGTGCCTTGACTGTAGGTTGTTTAACCATGAAAATTGTGACCCTAGATGGGTTTGGTTTCTTTGATTATATGCTGCTCTTTCAATGGCGAAGAATTCGGGTTGGAAAATAATACAATTACCGGTATGAATTGCTGATGTTGAGTGATTCATAGAAAACTTCAGCACCGGTTTGTATGTTCATTTTAGACCTGTTAGTGTAGAGTTGAAAGTCCTGTGCGTTCACGGAGAAAAAAAAGTTCTTGAAACTACCGAAACTACAGTCAATTCAACGATTTCCAGTCTTGATTTTCAGCTAATAGCATAAAATGTTGAATTTACGATTTTGCTTAATTGTTAAATCAACAGATACTTGGGCAAAAACAACTGAAATATCTGAAGATTTTGCTGATTCAACTGCTGGCACAAAAGAAAATCGGTAGAATCAACAAAGTTCTTGTACATTACAGGACTCACACGATTGAAACTAAAATCAGTAAAAGCAACTAAAAAATAAGTTGAAATTTTATTTTGGTGGTAAATGTATTTCGATAAGATCAACAAACTCTCCGTTGCTTTTACAGATCCTATTGTTATTGAAAAGTATCCCAAATCAACCCATTCATCAGCTAAATTTACTTGAAGTTGGCGTTTACAGCAGTTTTTGCTGTTGATATATATTTTTCAAAGAAATTTTCTACCGATTTGCTTTTGACAACTTTGAGATGTTGATTTTACAATTTTTATTCTCTCTGTGTGGTTGATGTGTGGGATGGCTATGTAAACGTACGACATACTCGTAGCCTGTTGTTCTATCGAAATCAATTGACTTATATCTTTGACATATAGATCCATGTCCGTATAAGGCTTGTTGCTTGATTGTCAGAGCTAAATCGAATTTTTGGCGGCCGTGCTTCGCATGAGCTCATCCAGAAGAGGAAGATTGAGCATCATTTCCAACCCTACCTGAGACGTTGACCTCTGTGCTCCTATTATGCTAACACATGCTAATCTTTGTACCTTCATAAGATTATTGATGTATTATAGATAGCTTCGTCTGTTGCATTCCACAGGACAGCTGTTCCATAAGTAATTATAGGTTTTACGATCGCAGTATACATCCAATCGATTATGGGCTGTCGCAAGTCTCATTGTTTGTTGAAGGTCTTCTTCCACATATAATGAAATTCTTTCTTCTGTGTATATCCCCCATTTGAGCTTCGCATTAAGCCTGGGTTTACTTCAAGGTGACCTCCTGCTTAAGAAAACAAAAGAGCAAAAACATTAAGTTTCTACGTTCAGTGATGCCAATTACTTTCCATTACATTCGAATTCTTTAATTTTCAATCATTTTTAACAAATCGTTCTTTTTCTCTTTTCAGTGCAAAGAGGTGTTTTTAAATTGTAAGTATTTCGTATAATGATACATTTTTTACAATTGATCGAACCGCATTCTCTTTATAGGCAAACAAGATCACCCAAAGAGAACAAAAAGGGTCGAAACATATTCAGACGCAACGATGGAACTAGTCTTAGTCTATACCTAGAAGATGGCATGAAACCAAAGTATCCCATATTCAAAGCACCATTAGAAGATTTAGAAATGAATGAAACTTCATATCCCGATGTACCACGCTTTGTTGTCGATTGTATCGAATATATTGAACAAAAAGACTGCATCCAAATGGATGGTTTATATCGAGCCTCTGGCAACAAAGTGGCTATAGATGAACTTAAGCAAAAACTTACCGAAAGTTACATCTACGACCCTAAGCTATTAGTTACCGATGATATTCACACGCTAACTAGTCTATTAAAGTTATTCTTCAGAGAGTTGGGCTCGCCGCTTATACCACACGATAGTTATCAAAGATTGGCTTCAACTAGAAACCTAATGGAGACATCGGCTGTTGAAAATCTGAAAACCGTGCTTCAACAAATGAAAAACCCCAACCGAGCCACTTTGAAGTTTTTGATAAAACATCTGACAACGTAAGACAAGCAGACTAAAATTAATTATAGAACTTATTTATATTTGTTCTTTTATTTTACAGGGTGGCTCACTATAGTAATGAAAATCGTATGCCTGCGTCCAATCTGGCCATTGTTTGGGGTCCTTGCATTCTAAGTGCAAACCAAATAGAGTACGATATTGCTCGCATGAATACATTGGCAAAAGTGCTCATTGAAAACTACGATCAGATATTTGGAGACAATGAGCGATTGGTTAGCTAACTTTTGAGAAAAACATTCCTACTTATAAAATTAATTAAGTGCTGATAAAGAAAACCAAAAATTATTCAACTAACTTAAGAGACGAGTAACTAATTTAAGTGAGATTTGCTTAGAATAATACAATATACTACACTAGAACATGAATTGAAAGGGAATGTACCAGCCCTTATATTTTTTATTGTGATATTTATTTAAGCTTTTTTTTTCTATTTGAACAACAAGATAAAAAAGACAAGTAAACTGCTTTGGGATAATTTCTTCAATAAAATTAATTTATATTTAATAAGTCATTTTCAAATTGTTTTATTAATACAGAAATATGTATTAACTAGACTACCACAAGTCCTAAGCGAACGCAGGCAAATGTAAATGGTTTTCTAATAGAAACGGAAGGATTTAACAGTTCATGGCGGCCATGTTGTTTTATCTATTAATTTTCCTGTTTTTATTTTTCAGACACTAAAGACAAAAGCGAGTCAAACGGTAGTGCATGCGATCATATGAAAACATAAGCGTTTTCACTCAGCTGAGGCCTACCAACTTCTACTGTCAACCTCCATGCGGTGACAGCCGGGGCCTAGTACCTTAATCCAAGAAATGGGTAACCAACCCCGTTTGGCGGATTCTTGGTGGCAGCAGATGAGAGAGGGGGGGGGGAAGAGTGCTTTTCTCACTAGAGCACTTCTTCCTGTTCCAGGCGGCAGCGGACGAATTCCCTAGACGGAGTCAACGGTGGCGTCTATAGTTCCAGTTAGGTTGAACTTAGTGAATACCTTGCGCGAGCTGCTTCGACGTATTCGGATCACACGTCGGTAAGGAATTTCCTGTGTTGGTCAAGACATTGGAATAGAGATGGTAGTGGAAGAGCCCTTAATGGGCGAACGGCAGCGCTCATACTCCCGTAGTGGACTACTGGCACCGGTGTACCCGGCCCCTCGTCCTAGGGGAATAATTAAGGAACTGGCCCTCCAGGTTGGGGGTTGTGCCGTCGGGGTAACTTCCCTACCACGTAAAAAAACTCATGGTTCCGAAACAACCAAAAGCCTCGGATAAGGATGACTCAACTAATGACGACCCCAGCAAACGAAATAAGGACAACGACCTTCGGATCTGTACGTGGAATGTTCTATCCGAACAACTAGCAGAGGCCCTAGACTGCTATAAAGCACATATTACCGCCACCCAGGAAGTGTGATGGGATGGGCCGGGCAAAAAGAGGATGAAAAACTGTGAATCTACTACGGTGATTGCTACAGAGGCAACAGGCAACGCTTATTCGGATGCGGATTTGTCATACGCGTCAGACTTAGGCAAGAAGTCTTAAGCTTCCGACACGTTAGCGAGCGTATTATGACTACCCGGATCAAGGCTAAATTCGTTAACATAAGCCTAATATATGTTCATGCCCCCCCGGAAGAAAAGGACCCTGCCACCAAAGAGTGTTTCTACGAGCTCCTCGACAAGACATATGAGTAATGTTCTAAATACGACGTTAAAATCGTATTGGGCGATTTTAACGACAAAATAGGAAAGGAGGACGTCTTTGGTAGGACAGTCGGTAAGCATAGCCTACACAACACCACGTCTGATAACGGGCTAAGGCTAATTGATTTCGCTGTGGAGCGAAATGTCACCATAGCAAGCACATGGTTTTCTCATCTCGACATTCATAAGCAGACATGGCGTTCCAATGATCATGTAACGATCAACCAAATTGATCATATCGCGATCGACGCAAGGCATGTCTCCAGTATTCTGGATGTTCCAGCCAACATAGACTCGGATCATTACCTTGTTGTAGCCAAGGTACGAATGCGGATATCCCAATCTGAGCAACAAAGAAGAATCACTGTGAGAAAATTTAACGTCGAATAGCTACAATCGCAAGAGACCGCCAGACTCTTCGCTGAACGCGTATCCCGAAATCCCTCAATCACCCCTATGCCGCCAGCATCAAGTGCCGAAGACCAGTGCCAACGCTGCCAACATGCCACCGGAAACGCCGCGACTGATGTGCTGGGTCTCGCTCGCAATCCACCGCGAAACCCCTGGTTTGACGAAGAATGCCGGCGAGTGCATGCAGCAAAACAAGAGGCATACAATGCGGCGCTGCAAAGGAAAACGAAAGCTGCTCGTGAACTCTACGAGCAAAAGAGACGGGAAGAACATCGGCTTCTCCAAAAGAATAAGAAAGAGCATGAGAAGCGCGTGTTTGAGAATATCGAGAGTTTATACTCCAGGAACAATGTACGGAAGTTTTACCAAAAGGTAAAAAGAACGTGTCAGAGGAGCAATACCCGTACAGAAACCTGTAGAGAAGAAAATGGAAACCTCGTAGTAGAATCACAGTCGGTGCTGAGAATATGGAAAAACTACTTCTGCAGACTGTATAACGGCAACGAAGACCAACATCCCGCTGTCAGGCAGAATGAACCATTCAACATAGACGATGATAGTCAAAATTTTCGTCCACCTCAAGAAAGGAGACCCCCTCAACTGCGCCAATTATAGAGGCATCAGTCTCCTCAACATCGCATACAAGATCTTTTCTGCGATATTGTGTGAACGCCTGAAACCTTTTATCAACAGCCTGATTGGACCCTATCAGTGCGGTTTCAGGCCAGGAAAGTCCACCATCGATCAAATCTTCACACTTCGGCAGATTCTGGAGAAAACCCAAGAATTCCAAATCGATACTCACGACCTCTCTATCGATTTGAAGGCCGCCTATGACAGCATCTATAGAGAAGAGCTTTATAGAGCCATGTCTAGTTTTGACATCCCTGCCAAACTTGTCCATCTGCGCAGGCTGACGATGGAGAACGCTCACTGCTCCATCAAGGTCGGTAATGACCTCACCGAGACCTTTGATGTCAAAAAAGGTTTTAGACAAGGTGACGCGCTGTCATGTGACTTCTTTAATATTGTACTTGAACGGATTGTGCGGAACTCACAAGCCAACACCGGAGGCACAATCTATTACATGTCTGTACAACTGCTTGCATACGCCGACGATATAGACATTATCGGAAGAACTCAGCGGGCTGTCACCGGTCCGTTTGCAAGTATTGAGGCGGAAGCAGCCAAAATGGGTTTAGCAATAAACGAGGGCAAAACCAAGTATATGCTGTCAACAAGAAGCGAAAGCCAACACGGACGAATTGGACAAAATGTCACAGTGGGCAGCTATAACTTCGAGGTAGTAAGGGACTTTCTCTACCTTGGCTCTGCTATAAACTCTGAGAACAACATCAGCGCAGAAATCAAGCGAGGAATAACTTGCCAATCGCTGTTTTTTGGGCTTATAAGGCAATTCAACAGTAAAGCCCTATCTCGAACTACTAAGGAGACTCTGTATAAGACCCTGATCATCCCAGTCCTGCTTTACGGTGCGGAAACATGGACTTTATGAAAAGAGGATGAAGATATCCTTGGTCGCTTCGAGAGAGAAATTCTTCATAAGATTTTCGGTCCCGTTTGCATTGACGGGTTTTGGAGGAGAAGATTCAATCACGAACTATACGAGCTGTACAGCGACATCGACCTAGTCAAAAAACTGCGTATTGGACGTCTGAGATGGATAGGACATGTAGAGCGAATGGACACCAACGCTCCGGCCCGCAGAGTCTTCGAATCTAATCCCGAGGGACGACGCAGTAGAAGGAATCATCGCCGTAGGTGGCGCGCACAAGTTCAAGGGGACCCCGACCAACTTGGAGTGCGCAACTGGAGGCAATTAGCTAAAGACCGAGCTAAATGGAGAGGCTTGTTGGTTGAGGCCCAGGTTTACCCCAAACTGTAGCGCCACCTAAGTAAGTAATTAGTTCCCCTTGTTCCTCACTGTAAAAGGTTCTTGTCTGATTTCTACAATGGATTACATCGAGTCTGGGTGCAGTGGCTATCACAAAAGTGCGTGCGGTTGGTTGTATTTTATTCGCTATGGGATATAAATCGTTTCAAAAGGCCTATTTATCACTGAACTGCTTACTCCTCACATAATGCCTCACTTCATTTTTAACATCAATGATAAGGGCTTACTCAAAGGTACAAGTAAGCGCAGCTTCAGCGCCACTCAGGAGTACGCTCTTAAGGAAAAGTAAGTTAATGTTCAAGCCTCACGCCTAGTGATCCCACTTATACACTTATACAAAATTACAAGCATGTAT
Organism: Brachypalpus laphriformis; assembly: GCA_945910035.1. NCBI lineage: Eukaryota > Metazoa > Arthropoda > Insecta > Diptera > Syrphidae > Brachypalpus > Brachypalpus laphriformis. Next base: position 107,507,645 of record OX246753.1, on the reverse strand, counting down.
TAAAAGAAATAGCAGTGCTTACCACGCCCTTACTAAGGTATTTAGAAGTTAGCTCTTGCAATGCATTGTATTGAGTGTTTCAAACGAGCTTCTACTTTAAAGGCTACGAAGCTTGTGGTCTGCTACCGCTTACCAATGTAAAGAATGATTCTTTTTGGAGAATTGATCAAAGAAGAAAACATTTTGTCCAGAGCCAGGAGACGAACCTGCGATAGTTATGGTTTAGCCATCAACGCACTTCCACTGAGCTATCCCTGGATGTTTTCTTCTCCAGTCAATTCTCCAACATCACACTTGTGTCTTATGTACTCTCTGCTTCGGGTTGTAGCTGAAAGAGAGCGGTATATCATAGACAATAATCATTCTTTACATTGATATTCCGTCAGTGGGGATGATTGGTACGGCTGATTTGTTGATTGACGATTAATTGGGAAATAAAAAAAAAAACGCGATTCAAACCTCGATCACCGAGGGAAGAATGGTGAACACAACTAGGCGATGTCAAAGCCCTACCAGTCTTCTGCAGATAATGCAATAGTAACGTTCAGTTTGCTACCGCTTACTACTGACCGTGAAATGGTCTTGCTGAACATTGCAATATGAAATTCTCAAAAAATGAGTTGTCATTAAAAATTTGGTAAGTTACCTCGATGTATCTGACGTCATATATTCGATGCCGAAAATGTGCAATACTTACCTAAGGTTTTGGGTTACATTGGCTTAAAACATGAAAGCCATCAACCGAGAATAAACACTCATGGTAGATACATACGATACATTGTACATCAATGATTCCAGGTAGTTCTAGTCCAGAAACCTAATGCCGTCTTGGTTGATAATGTCCTATGCGCTCTCAAAACAGCTCGAACAGCGTTTCCTTATTTTCCTGGTAGACCAAAACCGGAGTAAATTTGCCAATTAGGTGTAGGAAATAACACAAAGTAGCCTAGACTTTTGAAATTCAAATGCAAGTTAGATTAAAAATTATTTCTTAAACTGTACTTAAGACGATTTTTAGCCTCTCTGTGGTCTAATATTGACCATAGCAATCTAACTGAATTGCATTACTTACTTAGGTGACGCTACAGGCCGGGATGGACCTAGGCCTCAACCAGCAAACCTCCCAAGTCAGCACGGTTATGAGTCAGCTGCCTCCAGTTGCGCACGGAAAGTTGGTTGAGGTCCCCTCCACTTGTTTGCGTCACCTGCCGCGAGGTCGTCCTCTATTGCGCCCTCCATCTGGGGTGCATTCGAAGATTTTCTAAGCTGGAATGTTGAGCTCCATCCGCTCTATAAGACCCAACCATCTTGGCTAAATCGTTGTAATTGTATAGGACGTATAGTTCGGTATTGTACTTTCTCCTCCAACAGCGATTGGCAAGAGTAATTCTTTGTTTGATCTCCCCACTGGTTGATGTCATTTGCAGAGTCCACAACAGAGCCTAGGTAGAGAAAGTCCTTTACTACCAAGACGCCGATGTTGGGTGTCATTCGCCACTCGCCCTCTGATCGTGTCATGTGACTTACAAGATTTTCTGGACTTGGCAGGTTTGCTCTATCTTCTGCAAAGCGTCTGCAGTAGAACACTGCATGCTGCGCGTCCTCCGCTTCGTTTGGACATATTGGACACAGGGGCGAACTATCGTGTCCAAATCTGTGGAGGTATTTCCGGTAGCCACCGTTTCCGGACAGGAACTGTGTAAGGTGGTAGTTACAGTTCCCCCTCGCTCTCTCTGTCCATGATTTAATAGTGGGAATGAGCTTGTGGTTCCACCTGCCTTTGGTAGAGCTGTCCCACCTGGTTTGCCACAGCGTTGCTAATGCTGCCTTTTCCTCCTCCTTAATCCTTTTTGCCTCTTGCCGGTTCGAGGGACGTCTAAGTTATACCCTCTGTGTCTCTTCAGCGAGGATGTCGATTGGGACCATCCCAGCTAAAACGCAGGCTGCATCGTCGGAGATAGTTCGGAAGCCGCTGATCACTCTGATTGCGCAGAGCCTGTGAGCTGATTCTTCTTCCTGCACTCATTTGTCGCCAGTGCACCTGCCCATATCGGGGCAGCGTATAGAAGTACTGAGCTAACCACTCTGGACAGTAGGATTCTGCGGGCGTATCCAGGCCCGCCGATGTTCGGGAGCATTCGGGAGAGTGCTGCCTGCATCATCGATGCTTTCTTACTAGAATACTCGACGTGGGCTTTGAAGCGCAGCCTGTTGTCGAGCATGACTCCAAGGTACCTCAAGGATTCTTTGGACCTGATTGTCTGGGCTCCGACCCGGAAGCTGGCGTATTCCATCTTTTTGCGGCTGGTTATTAGGACAACTTCGGTCTTGTGGGCAGCTAGTTCCAGACCGGTAGACTCCAGCCATTCCTTTATTCTTATAACTGCCTCATCCGTGGCAGACTCCACCTCGTGTACGTGCTTGGCTACTGTAACCACTGCGATATCGTCAGCGAAGCCAATTACTTTGACTCCCTCGGGTAATGTTAGTCGCAGAACTCCGTCGTACATAATGTTCCATAGGAGAGGTCCCAGAACCGACCCTTGCGGGACTCCCGCGGAAACACTGTAGTGCTTAACGCCATCGTCAGTATGGTATCTTAGCTTCCTATTGCTGAAATAGTCCGTGACTATCCTCAGCAGGTAGTATGGTGTATCCATCCTGGCCAGGGATCTCCTAATGAATGACCAGCTTGCCGAGTTGAACGCATTTTTGACGTCGAGCGTTACTACTGTGCAGTATTTCTTCGTCCCCCATTTCCACCTTTTCCCTTGTATTGCATCAGTTGCTATATCTTCGGCATAAGGAAGTAGTTGTATGAATTTGTAAAAGATTGTACTTCCGGTGCTGGCTTGCGAGTTCCATATAACTCGTCTCTATACACGCGTAGGCAAGTTTGAAATCGATGAAAAGATGATGATCGATTTTATATTCATGGGTTTTTTCCTAGATCTGCCGTAATGTGAGTGCTATCAAGTTATCCGTTCTAGGCGTTCACATAACACAGCAGACAGGACAGATAACAATATTCATTGTAAATTAAAAATACCTAATTTGATAGGAGCGCTAAAAGGTACATTTTTCAAACATTCGTCTAACAGCTATGGTAACAATTGCCTTAATATTTAAAACTCAATCAAGGATGGATGTAATCTGCTATTCCTTGTCGGCTTCTTCCGCGGCCTTATTATGAAAAAGGATACCGCCACCTCAATCCTTTCTATTTGCTGTTGAATCGCTGACAGGAATCTCACAATTTGAAACTTCTCATTTGTAAGATTTATTCCACAAACGGAATCTCACCCAATGAAATATCAAATTTGATCAACCGCAAGTAGAAAATGTTGCCGCAACCGCAAGTCCACCTTGCATAATGTACTTTCTTTCGTTTTCTGATTTTAGAGTTGTTCGTCGGTTGAAGCCCATGCAAATCTCTTTCAACTTTATCTCTAATTTTGCCTACTTGCAGTGTGGTTACTTTTGAGAAAACCCCAAAAACGTGATTAAGTTATAGAATTTTCACCACTGTGCATGTATTTGAGTAAAAGGATGTGCTATTCGTATAATTTGGACGTGAAAGATTTTCAGAAAATGTTTCTTCGAAGGTTGTGGTTAAGAAACTTTGAATCTACACTTAACTTGTTACTCCAATTTGCAACCGAAAATTGCATTTACCGCTGTGTAATCAACATTAAATGTCCCGAAAAGTGTGTGGCTTAGTTCATACATGAAAGTCCTGTTAGGGTTGCCTTTGGACAATTGAAGTGGCTTTTTTGGGGAGTTTTTAATGTCCGATGCTTTGTTTTTTTTTAATTTGTTCCCACTGAAGGGATTGTGAAAAGCCTTATACTGAATCTCAAGGCGAGTTTCCTTGTGTTCAGGACTTACTTCTGCTAGAGTCTGAGCCAGGAATGGAATGCAGTCGCATTTTCACGGACGGTTTCAAAACCAGTCAAGGGTCTGGTGCTGATGTCTTCGTGGAAGTCGACAACATTATACTTCTTTTCTCGCTAGGCAAATATGCGTCGGCGTAAGTGGTTAGTGTGTCGGATCACTACGCATGAGGTTCCAAGTTCGAATCCCAGAAAATACCAAAAAGTTTTTTCACGGTCCCACCTCTCGCGAGCGTCTGACAAACATCCGAGAGTATTGTTGTCACGAAAAAGCTTCTCACAAATCGCCGTTCGGATTCGGCATTAAACTGTAGGTCCCTTCGATTCGTGTGAAAAATATAACGCACACAACATGAGTGGGTTGCGAGAAGCTAGGCCCTGGCACTTTGAAGAGCTGTTGCGCAAAATATTTGTATTTGTAAATATGCGTCTGTTTTCCCAGCGGAAACTTATGCAATCCTTATGGCCATAAACTATGTTATGAAGAACAGGTGGAAGGGCTGCAGTATTTTTGTCTGTAGTGACAGTGACAGGCCTTGCTTAAAGCCTTGCTTAACCCTTTAACCACTTCCAAATTAGTTCGTGAAACCAAAAGTTCTTTGAACTTGGTCGCAAGGCTGTCTCTTGTCTGGGTCCCAAGTTCCACTGGGATCTTGGGGAACGAGATCTCCGATGAGATTGATAGACAAGGCTCAGAGGAGGCTTTCTCATGCTCCGAACCCGCGTTGGGTCTCTTTGCGTTCTCGGTTAGGGCTTCCATTGACGAGTGGGTCTCTTACGAACACAATTGTGTGTGGCATGACTCTCCAGGATGTAGATTAACTAAACGAATGCTCCCGGACGTCTGTAAGAAATCAGCGGCATTCTTGCTGTCTCTCAGCAGAGAAGACTACAGACAATTTATTGGCGTCTTGACAGGCCACTTCGCTTTCCCCAAGTACCTTAACGTGCTGGGCTTAAGTGACATTACAATCTGCGACGCTTGTGGAGAGAGCGACGACACTGCGGAACATTATCTTTGTGAGTGTCCGACCTTTGCTCGTATCAGGTGGCAGATCCTCGGTGCTGATGTGGTGAGTGCTGGTACTGTAAGCTCCTCATCACTGAAGTGCTTGCTTGACTGTCTTAGAAAGACAAGTAAATTCAATAAAATGGGTAAATCAGGGCTTGCTCTCTGGTAGTACATTGGACCAGTTGGGTCTGAGTGCTCCAGTCGAGCGGTTCCTATCAAGACAAAAAAAAAAAAGAGGTGGGAGAACCCTAGCAGAATCTGTATCAGACCAAATGTATGCATCCAGCGGGTAAATGACATATGGATTGAGGGCAAGCAGACGGGGTAAAATATATTTTTTACTGCTTCAGGAATCCTAGAAATTTTGCAGTGACCTCAAATATGTGATCGTACCACCGAAGATGGCTATTGATGCACATACTGAGAATGGCAAGTCTTTCGGTTTCAGCGATGCAAGTACCATTTATGGTTGGGGGTCATGGTTTCGCTTGGATGCACTAAATTCCACCCTATGGGTTGAGACCCATTTGATTATACTGTCGAGGTCTCAACTTAATATGTTTAGCATACGTTGAACGGATATGAGAAACTTAGGGTACTGTCATCAGCGAAAGAATGGATTGGATTAGAAGTTGCAGAAGTCATTAATAAAAATGAGAAAGACAGTCGGATACAAAACGGAGCCTTGGGGGACACCAGCATTTATATGGTGAATTGCAGACTTGAAGTCGTCCAATACAACTTGTATTGAACGGTTTGAAGGTAATTTCTAATCCATTGAAGAAGAGATTCATCGAGATCATATGTACGTACTTTCGACAAAAGAGCCTGATGCCAAACTTTGTCAAATGCCTTACAAATATCAAGCGCAACCACATTTGTTTCGCCGACTCTTTGGCGTCAACTTTTAGAAAATTTTCCAAATTAGACACTTTTTCAAAATTCCTAAACCTTTTTAATATCAGAAGGCAAAATAATTGAAATCTTTAATCTTCACTTAGTCATTGAAACATACCACGGCTCCGGTCTCCGGGGAATAGTACAGCAACAACGAAGTCAAGGTGAAGACAGAAAAATGTTGAAGAAGAATCAGTAAATTCGGGACCTCATCTCATGATGAAATATATAATGGTTGTCTCACGAGAATTCTGGAAACGTGTTCGAAATGGAAGTTGGTGTTACAAGTTACGAGCTTAGTTTTGTTCTTGAATGACTCCCATCTCCCATCGCAAAAAAAAGGTTGTCTAATCCGATCGTACTTTATGTAGGGTCATGTTCACTTTTGGAAGCGTTTTCTAATCGAAAAAATAAAAAAATAAAAAATTAAATTAAATGCCATTTTTTTAAAAGTCAAGTTACAGTAGAAACTCTACATGATAGGAGGGTGCAGTTAAATCATTAGGGATATGGTATCATTCAATTTCAGACCCTTCTGCATGCTTTAGTTTTAATTCAATATCTTACAATCTTTATTGAAAGCCCCAGCACTTCTAATATAGGTAGGAGATTACCTTTTGTCGGCTTTCAGTACCCACCATCATACACGTATACCACTGTACTACTGCCGTTGACAGATGTCACGACAAACTGTCCGTAACAATGTCCACTGAAACCAATCACAATTGAATGTTAGTTAATCATCGAAAATAATCCAGCTTCTAACTAAAACAAAAACCTCTGTCTATTAACCCTTAGAATTGCCACTAAATAATTTCAGAACTAATTTCAAAATTGTACACTCCAATCGAAGGACAGAAAACCAATTTGGTGGTGGTGTTACCCCTATTTCGTTATCTTTTGCGGTGGCTTTCAGTTATAAGGGAAATCACAATAACCAGCCGGTGTTGAACAAAAAGACGAGAAACCATAAAAGACCACGTATTCCAAAAGCCAAAATCCATATACGGACATATCTGTATCTGTGTAGCTTTATCTTTCTCTACTCAGTGAAGCTTGACCCTATCCAAGTTGTTCGACGACACACCATTCCTCCTGTTGGCGCTGCAACGAAGCAATATGATTTTTCAATATAATTTTGCTGGAGATTTGGAAAGGATTTCGGGTCATGAATAATTTGGGAGTTTTCCTTTCGTTTTGGCTGTTCAATTTTCGAGCCAATTTATGCTTATGTATATTTAAAGCTCCAACAATATGATTCTTATATTAATGCTGAGCATCCACGGATGAATCCCGTTGTGATATAATTCTTTGGGTGGGTTTTTGCCTGTGACTATTGTCAATGGTCAATGTTAGAATGGATTTTCGAATTATGGACATAATAATATATTATACTCGTAGTAGTACGATTTTTTTCCCTTACACGTGCATGCATGTAAGAAAGGTTACTATGTGTATGGAAGTATCTGTGTATATACGCTAATAATGAATGACGCAATATATTTCAATAAAATTAATTTTCCATTGAATGGTTGATACACTAATATATTTCGGGATTACAGATGCGACTTGTTCTCCTTTATAGAAGTCTGTTCCTTGGGTCTTAAATCTGTCTCTAATCCAATGGTTGCAATTAAGGCAGGCTAATAGCATTCGTATCTTGGTAAGAACCCAGGAATATAAAATCGATAAGCACCATCTTTTCTTCGATTTCAAAGTTGCCTAGGAGCCATGTCTACCCTCGGCATCCCTGCCAAGCTCGTCCGTCTGTGCAGGATGATGATGTAGAGATCTCTCTGCTCCAACAAAGTCGGTAAGGATACCACTAGACTTTTCGATGCCAGGAAAGTTCTTATAGAAGATGCGGCATCTGTAACATAATACTTAAAAGAATTGTGCGAAACTCTAAGCCAACACCGGAAGTACAATCTTTTACAAGTTTGTACAACTACTTGCTTACACCCATGCCAATGATATAGTCAGAAGAACTCAGCGGGGCGTTTGCGAGTATTGAGACAGAGGCAGCAAAGATGCGTTTAGCGGTAAATGAAAGTAAAACATAATATATGCTGCGTGCGAGAAAGGACATCAACATCGGCATCTTGGACAGAACGCCACTGGAAAGGACTTTGTCTACCAAGGCTCTATGGTGAACTCCGCAAATGACATCAGCTGGGATATCAAACGAAGAATTACTCTTGTCAATCGCTGTTTTTATGGGCTAAGATGGTAATTGAGTAACAAAGCCCTATCTCGAACTACTCGAACTCTGAATAAGACATTTATAATCCGGTCCTGCTGTGTGGCGCCGAAGCATGGCCTTTGTTTGATGAAGATGCCCTTGATTACTTTGAGAGAAAAGTTCTTCTATTGATTCTTCGGTCGTATGTGCATAGACGGCGAGTGGAGAAGAAGGTACAATGCTGAACTACACGGCTTATATAATGACCTCGACTTAACCAGAAGTGTTCACATGTAGAGCGGATGGAGCCCAACGGCCAGGAAAATCTTCGAATCCACCCCGGATGGATGGCGCAGTAGACGAAGCCGAGGGGGCCCTCAATCAACCTGACGTGCTGGCTTGTAACCGGACTGGCTGGAGAGGTTTGTTGTTTGAGGCCCAGGCCCTCCCCGGACTATGACGCCACCTAAATGGCTTTCGTATTGAGTGCGGATGGAGTACCAACGAAGGAATGAATATTAGAAACTCTCAAATGGGTTAGTTACGAGCATGCTAAAGACAGCGCAGATAAGCGTCATTACATTTACAATGACATTCCAGCTGTCAGCTCCTTAGACAAGGCCAATCTGCTTGATGCTCACTTTGCAGCGAACTCCACCCTGCCAGATAGTGCTTTGTCCCCGCCTGTACTTGAGAGCGTCGAATTTTCGATGGGACAAGTCCACTTGTTGTTTCAGATGGTATCTCCCCCATAGTTCTGAAGAGGTGTTCGTCCTCGCTCGCAAAACCCTTGCGAGCAAATCTTTCCAGGAAGATGGAAAACAGCATGTGTCCCTAAGAAACGCGAATCCTCCTCCCCGTCCAATTATCGACCCATTGCACATACGTCCCTTCTTTCCAATGTCAAGGAAACGCTGATAAGTTGTCAGCTTTTGAAATATGTTGATTCACGAAAACTCCTCAATCACCGGCACTATGGTTTTCGTAGCAATAGGATGAATGGTGATTTCATGGTAAATCTCACCGAGAAGTGGAACCAGTCTCTCCATCATGTCGGATAAATAAGGATGGTTGCGACCGATATTTGACAGAGTTTGGCATCAGGCTTTGCCGAAAATACGTGCTAGTGGAATCGATGAGTGCCTTCTTCAATGGATTAGAAATTAACTTTCGGGCCGTTCAATACAAGTTGTCCTGGACGGTTTCAAATCTGCAATTCACCATATAAATATTGGTGTTCCCGAAGGCTCCGTTTTGTCTCCGACTCTTTTTTTTATTTTTATAAATGACCTCTTGTCTGCAACTTCAAATCCAATCCCTTCCTTCTCTGATGACAGTACTCTCAGTTTTTCATATTCGTTCCCTAAATCACTTCCCTGCTCTTCGACCGTAGAGGAGGAACGTCTGCGTATGTTAAAGACATTAAATTCCGACCTCGACAGCATAACCAAATGGAGTTCAACCAATAGAGTGGAATTTAATACATCCAAAACACAATGATGTCTTCTGTCGAAACCCAAACCCTCAACCATTATCAATGAATGGTGCTTGCATCACTGAATCCAAATGACCTTCTATTCTCAGTGTGTACATTAAGAACCATCTTCGATAGAGAACGATTACATGTTCGAAGTCGCCAAAAATGCTGCAAAATGTCTAGGATTCCTTAAGCGTTGCAAAAACCGGCATCTCCTCTGTCCCTCTCCTCCTTTTTCCCTTCCGCCCGTATCCTTAGAACCAGTATAAGGGTATTTATAACAAAAAAATATATGTATATGGGATGTTCAATAGGTCTTGAAGAACATGTTTTGCAAGTTTGTGTCCTTCGTCTTTCTTCTTACTGCCAAAAAGAAGTACGTTCCATATGGATTTTTTTCTTTCCTACGTCATCAGATTTGTCAGAAGCATTTTCTGTTTTTCGAAAATATTGGCTTAGAACACCTATAGACTTCGTGGTGCCACAAGGGTCTTTCTTGTGTTTAAGTGTATCAGTGGTCAGATACAGACGGCCACTTCAATCTATCTTCAGCCAGAGAGAACGTATGACCTGAGAGCTCCATTGTTAAAAATGTCCACACCGTGCTAAAAGTATCGTCATATCAATACACAGCCAAAAGCTTGTGAGGCCAAGAGTGGAAAAGCGATCGATTTTCAAGCCCAGAGTTGGGGATTAGAGAAAAGTACAAATGATTCATGCAATTGCAAAGGTAGTGCGAAAAATAGTTTTGCGACGAGTGATTGCACGACAAGCCGACTTCATTTTAGGCACGACGTATGTCTCAAACTTTAACTTACCGGATTCATTCATCATTCTAGGCAGAGTATCTACCAATCGCTATCCTTAGCGACCATCAAGCCGCTTCTAAAAGCTCCATATTTAGCTAGCTTATACAGACGTGGAGCTGACATCGGACTTGAACGAGATCACCATCTTATGGTAGCTCATTTACGCCTTCGTACTGCATCCATCAACAGCAACCGCTCAAACCTACTTAACATCACCAGGTTTAATATCGACAGGGTCAAGGTCCCCCAAGAGCGCCAACAGTTCAGGGACCATCTTGCCTTAGAAGCAGAAGCAATCAGCAGCATATTGCAAGAAAACATGGATGACCACTGGAGTGCTGTGAAAAATGCTTTTGCGAATGGGGCACGCACGTATGTCGGGAAAAAGCAGAAACACCACCGCACATGGCTTTCTATAGACACCTGGAGACGGATCGATGAGCGTACAGCAATCAAGGCTCAGATTGCAGCGGCCTCAGCAGTAGAGAGAACCGAGCTGGAAGCCCAATATCGTGCGAAGAAAAAAGAAGTGCAGCGCAGTGTTCTTTTTTTTTTTTAGGTTGCGCCAAAGATGTATAATCTTCATAGATACTAATAGCCCGAGTGCTACTAGCATGCACGATTCGCAAACCTGAGTAATCGATTCCAGGAATACGCCTACGTACTAAACACACACCCTACACACTTCAACCACTCTTCCCGCGGTACTGCCGTTAGGTATTTCTTCGCGGGGCTGGTTGGCAATTATGCTCTAGTCTCCGATGCCGCCTCTTGGGCTCTTCTTAGGGCTTCTGCTCTTCGCAGCGCATTCTGCACCCATACTATGAATGAGCAGATCTCCATCCACTCGCCATCTGATTGTGTCATGTGACTTACAAGATTTTCTGGACTTGGCAGGTTTGCTCTGTCCTCTGCAAAGCGTCTACAGTAGTACACTGCATGCTCCGCGTCCTCTTCTTCGTTTGGACATATTGGACACAGGGGCGAACTATCGTGTCCAAATTTATGGAGGTATTTCCGGTAGCCACCGTTTCCGGACAGGAACTGTGTGAGGTGGTAGTTACAGTTCCCCCTCGCTCTCTCTGTCCATGATTTCATAGTGGGAATGAGCTTGTGGGTCCACCTGCCTTTCGTAGAGCTATCTCACCTGGTTTGCCACAGCGTTGCTAATGCTGCCCTTTCCTCCTCCTTAATCCTTTTTGCCTCTTGCCGGTTCGAGGGACGTCTAAGGTATACCCTCTGCATCTCTTCAGCGAGGATGTCGATTGGGACCATCCCAGCTAAAACGCAGGCTGCATCGTCGGAGATAGTTCGGAAGCCGCTGATCACTCTGATTGCGCAGAGCCTGTGAGCTGATGATAGTTTCTTCCTGCTCTCACTTGTTGCCAGTGCACCTGCCCATATCGGGGTAGCGTATAGAAGTACCGAGCTGACCACTCTGGACAGCAGGATCCTGCGGGCGTATCCAGGCCCGCCGATGTTCGGGAGCATTTGGGAGAGTGCTGCCTGTATCAGCGATGCTTTCTTACTAGAATACTCGACGTGGGCTTTGAAGCGCAGCCTGTTGTCGAGCATGACTCCAAGGTACCTCAAGGATTCTTTGGACCTGATTGTCTGGTCTCCGACCCGGAAGCTGGCGTATTCCACCTTTCTGCGGCTGGTTATTAGGACAGCTTCGGTCTTGTGAGCAGCTAGTTCCAGACCGGTAGACTCCAGCCATTCCTTTATTCTTATAACTGCCTCATCCGTGGCAGACTCCACCTCGTGTACGTGCTTGGCTACTGTAACCACTGCCTTATCGTCAGCGAAGCCAATTACTTTAACTCCCTCGGGTAATGTTAGTCGCAGAACTCCGTCGTACATAATGTTCCATAGGAGAGGTCCCAGAACCCACCCTTGCGGGACTCCCGCGGAAACACTGTAGTGCTTAACGCCATCGTCAGTATGGTATCTTAGCTTCCTATTTCTGAAGTAGTCCGTGACTATCCTCAGCAGGTAGTATGGTGTATCCATCCTGGCCAGGGATCTCCTATTGAATGACCAGCTTGCCGAGTTGAACGCATTTTTAACGTCGAGCGTTACTACTGCGCAGTATTTCTTCGTCCCCCATTTCCACCTTTTCCCTTGTATTGCTTCAGTTGCTATGTCTACTACCGCCTTAATGGCATCGACGGTAGAGCGTGATTTTCTGAAGCCGTACTGACAGTCTGACAAGGCTCCGTTTTCCTCCGCCACCGCAAGCAGTCTGTTATAGATGATACGCTCTAGCATCTTTTCCAGCGTATCGAGCAGGCATATTGGGCGATACGATGATGGTTGTCCGGGCGGCTTATTGCCCTTTGGAAGCAGCACTAAATGTTGCAATTTCCATGGTGTAAGGAATACCTCTTCCTCTATGCACCTTTGCATCGTTGTTAGAAAGATGTCCGGTCTCATCTTAACAGCCGCCTTGATTGCCCTATTCGGGATGCCATCCGGTCCAGGTGCTTTAATGTCTCCGATTTTTCTGCATACCCCAAAGAGTTCTTCTGACGTGATTGCCGGGATATGCTCCATGCTGATCTCCCTCGTGATGGAGACCATAGTAGTTGGTCTATGGGGGAATAGGTGCTCTACTATAGTCTTTAGCATTGCCGGGCATGTAAGTTGTGGAGACCTGCTGCTTTTAAGCTTCTTCATCACCACTCTATACGCCATGCCCCATGGGTCTAATTCGGCCTCGTCACAGAGCCGCCTAAAGCGCCTTGACTTAGTCTCCTTAATGGCCCTTTCCAGTTCTCGCCTCGCCAATTTAAATGTGGTTAGCCGCTCTTGGAAATCTTGTCTGCCTCTGGATCTCTGAGATCTGCGCCGTGCTTGTAGGCACTTCGCCCTCAGCCGTTTAATCTCGTCGGTCCACCAGTAGCAGCAGCGTAGTGTGAGACGTGACAAACGTCAATATGCCAACTCACTGGCATCAAGGGCTGAAGAAGCAGCGAGTAGATGCGACAGTAGAACTGTTTACAACATCACTAAGGAGCTCATTGGTGTTCGGAACTCCAAACAACACCCAGTGAAGAGTCTAGACGGTAACCTTCTGATTTTGGATGAGGATCAGCTCACTACATCTAGTGAACATTTTGCTACAGTGGTAAATCACTTAGACGATGGCGGTATGATCTTTAATTCAAATGAGCAGTTCGAAGCAACAAATTCCTGAATTCGCACCGTACCTCCCAGTAAAACCGAAATAATAACAGCAATCAAGTCCCTCAAGAAGAACAAAGCGGTGAGTATTGATGGCATCCCTGCCGAGCTATTTCAAGCGGCGCCAAATACATCGGCAGATTTGCTGCATCCGCTAATACGGAGAGCTTGGGATAGTGAACAAATTCCAGAGGAGTGGAAAAGGGGGATGATCATTAAGCTTCCAAAGAAGGGAAACTTGATGGAGTGCGGTAACTGGAGAGGTATATGCGTTCTTCCAGCTGTAGCCAAAATAATAGCTAGAATAATTTTAGAACGAATTAAAGAACATTTCGAAAAACTTTCGCGCTGGATCCTCCTGCATCGACCACATAAACACCTTACGGATCATAATCGAACAATGCGTTGAGTATAGGTCTCCGCTACATTTACTGTTTATCGACTTCGAGAAGGCTTTCGACAGCTTGAATCGAGATGCTATCTGGTTGGCCTGCCGCAGGAGAGGCATTCCAGAAAAACTGAAAGCTTTTATCAAGGCTACATATGAGGGCGGCAAGTGTCACGTCGTGCACAATGGTAAGGTGTCGGAGGACTTTGAAGTCCAAAGTGGAGTACGTCAAGGGTGCATACTGTCCCCACTATTCTTCTTGGTGGTTATCAGCGATGTACTCCGTGCAGCATTGACCGAAACTAATTATGGAATTCGTTGGACGATGACATCTTACCTTAAACATCTAGATTACGCTGACGATGTTTGTCTATTTTCACATCGGATAATGGATCTTCATTTGATGACCCAAAATCTAGAAGCTGAGGCAAACAAAGTGGGGCTAAAAATAAACACAGCCAAAACAAAAGCCCTGAGCACTTCTCATACCCGCGCTCAACTTAGCATTGCCGGACAGGAAGTCAAGAAAGTTGATAACTTTCTATATTTAGGAAGCGTTGTCTCGGCTAATCGCGGTGGCACCGAACTGGATGTGTACAGCAGAATCGGGAAGGCTAAAGCTGCGTTCGGAATGCTGTCCAAAATCTGGAGAATCAAGCTACGACTGTTCCGCTCCAACGTAGAATCGGTGCTGCTTTATGGGTGCAGTACCTGGAAGGTGGACACCATTAACACACGCAAGCTGCAAGTTTTCGTAAACAAATGCTTAAGAGTCTTCTTGAGGATTTTTTGGCCGAACCGCATCTCCAACGAACAACTTTATCTGAGAACGGGCCAAGAACCTATAAGCATTACTATACGAAGAAGAAAGTGGCAATGGATTGGACACACCCTACGGCGCGAAGACAACTCCATTGCGAAATACGCCATGCAGTGGAAACCGCTCACCCAGGCAGGCAGAATAGCGGGACGCCCTAGGCAGGTTCTTCTTAACATTGTAGAGTCACCTTTAAAAAACTTGTGATATCAATGGCAGTTCCTCAAAATGTATTGGCAGGATCAATTATTGATATTAAACTTTCTTGAAAATATCATTTTATTTATTAACGACTATGTGCACCAAGCCCATTACAAGGTTTTCCTAAATACATTTTTGTACCAGTGTTTTCCTTAGCGCTCCCTTACGTTTTAATCTGGGCTCACATGAGGTTGAAAAGGATTCCATGACTTAGATCCTACAGCTATATGAGGTTGCTACTCCTGTTTGGTGCTCAGTGCATTTGGCTGAGTACAGTAAACATTGAAAACGAGAAACGGATGATCTAAAAGAACAGAAATAGCTTTTTAGTTACGGCTCCTACAAAACTAAGAACAATAACTTACACCAATGAATGTTTGCAGTGAAATTGTTGCCAGACCTCCAGCCAGTATAACGTTGGTCTTTTGCGAGCGTTGCATAAATATAATGACACATTTGCGAAATTTAGTTGACTGGTTTATCCAGTTGCAGTTGTAGATAGCATTGGTGAGGCGGTCCGTCTCCCACATCAAAGAGTTTCCAAAATAACACACAGGAAATGCTTCCGATAGAATGGCAAACATATAAACAATTGTGCTAATCAGTTGGCCAAATTCACGATTGAAAATAAGAAAATGAACAACGGTTATGCACAGGACAAACCCTGTCACAATAAACTGTATCATGACACTCAAAGAAATCACGGGCTTAATGGTTTCAAATATGCTGTGAACGAGGGCGCATGATTTTAATTTATTTTTGTGAACAATCCTAGTTAACAAACCTTATAACGTTTTTATGATCATTCACGCACGCTTTCAGCTCGATATAATTCTCTTCAAGTGTTGTACTTGGATCCTTTCCAATCCTTGCAACTCGCATGCAAAGAACATGAATATGACCGTTTAGCATGTTCATGTATGCTGGTGGATATGCGTCGTTGGCGGCATTCTGTATAATTTGGAAACCAACTGACAGGAACTGGAACGAAAACGCAATTAAGTAATATGTTTTCGAAGAAGTCCAGTCTAGGGGAAACCATCCCTCGAAGACAAGTCGTTTTTTGAATAACCCAGGAATGGCGAATGATAGCAACGAAAACACGAATCCAATTTGAATTGCCTGCACCATGAGGCGGCATTGCTTGATGACATTTTTCAAATATTCGACCTCTTCCTGATTCAGCCTAGCCCTCTGATCCAGTTTGTTTAGATGCGGTCCTACTCTTCGTAAGTCTGATAGTCTTAGAAAAATCACAAATTGTTTCAGTGTTGAGACAATGAGGGTGAGGCTGGCTTGCAAGTTATGCATAATTAATCCGATGTCTCCCAGAAAGAAGACATTCATGAAGACGAAAGTCGGTGACAGGACACTGGCTAGTAAATTTACTACTACTCCATAAATGTTGTAAAGCCATGTTAGTCTTTCGTATGGATATATGCCGACGAATCTCCAGATGTACCATATGTGGACGAAGGCGTCGTTAGTGTTTAGAGGCGACATTGTTTCTGCTTTGAGTAGTGTGACTTTTTCACTGCCTTTTCTGTATATCGTAAGGGGTGAACAGTGATTCATTACTTATTTACAAGACCAATCATTTAGGTGTCCACTAAGTGTTGTAATTAAATTATTTAATGCGAGGCAAGGTGTCATAATGACTCTTAATTACAAATAATTGTTAAGGGGCAATTAATACAATCTGGCAGTTAAAATTCGTTGATGATCATTCGAAATTTAAATTGTATCTATAGGCATATGTACATACATAGATGTAAATGAATACTTTATGTTTCACTTCGGATTCCAGGGTTTGGAGAAACTATACAGTATATCGTTCAGAACAGTGATGCCCGATTTTTAAATCGATGAATCACAAACCTGTGAGCGAAAATTCCATTTATCCTACATCAGCAAGCCGAAAATAATTTCCAAAATTCCAATGCTCAGAGTTAAGTTCTGTTAACAAAAAAAAAAAACAATTGAATCAGCCATTTCAAAAATTCAGCAAATCTCCTAAAAGCTTTTTTTCGTAGGAATTTTGAAATTTTCAGAAATATTCTTTTACTTCTTGTTTTTGGACTTGTCGCCCTACGTTTCTTTAACAGAATTCTACATTTACCAGACTTGAAGAAATTAGCAAACGGAAGAGGACGAATGGCGAGCTTCCTGTGCGCGCCACAAAACAGGATAAGTTTCGGTTGGTCTGTGGGCCAGAGAGCCGCAACCGTAAGAAACCTAATTGCTCCGAAACAGACTTCAACGCCTCGGATACGGACGGATACTTTGTTGAAGACCTTTAGCTATCGTTCACCGACAACGATTGGTTTCTGGAACGTTAAGACCCTCCTCGACTCACCACAGAAAGGGCCTCAAAACGCCAGATTCTCTCAATTAGAGCGTGAGTTCTTGCGATATAATATAGACATCTTGGGGCTGAGTGAAATAAAACGGTAAGATGCCGGAGAATACTACTCCCCAACATGAATCACAGTCATATTCTACTCTGGTAGATCAGCTGAGAGCAGGTGGAGCTCCGCAGTTGGACTACTGTTAGCTCCAGCAGTAGAAGCAGCCTAATATCCTGGAAATATCACAGTGACCAAATATTGACGGCCATTACCATGCTGTGATCGAAGACGCGACTGAGGATAATAAGAACAATTTGTGTAGTCATTTAGGCTCCGTCTACAACCAAACGCCTAATAGTGACACCGTAATGGTGATGGGGGATTTCAACGCCAAGATAGGTAGAGACAACACTATGCTTAAGCACGTGATGGGAGTTCACTATCTTAGTGACCGGAATGACAACCGAGAGCGGTATGTGGACTTCTGCAATTTCAAGCGCATAACTGTTTAAGATCAGTTGGGTCTCAACTGATAAGCAGCGAACATCTAACCAGGCCGACCACATTGCGATCTGCCGTCGCTTCAGGAATTGCGTTCAAGACGACCGAAACCGACGGGAAGCCGACATCGAACAAGAGCGCGATCACCATCTTCTGTTAGCTACTATAGGCCTTCGTAATGCATCCGCAATCGCTCAAACTTACTCAACATTACCAGGTTCAATACTGACAGGCTAAGGGACCACAAGCGCTCCAACAATTCAGGGACCATTTTGCCATAGAAGCAGAAACTATCAACAGCACAATGCGGGAAAGTGTGAACGACTACTGGATTGCTGTGAAAAATGTTTTTGCAACTGGGGCACGCACCTACGTCGGTAAAAGGCGGAGATATACCTTGCCAGGAGATATATAGTATCACTGACCACGCAATGACCGGTTTATTGGTGGACATCTCTATGGCTAAAAAAAGAGTAGATTCTAGTTCTCATAACATGGTTACTAAAATTGACTTCGCTAAACTCCAAACATCTCTCTGTTTTGAGCTTTGGGAAGATGTTTACTCAGAAAACAGTGCTTCTAATTCGTACGACCTTTTCATAGGAACTCTTTCTAAGCACATTGAGATTTCTACCAACAAGGTATTTTTAATAAAACCATTAAAGAGGCTAAAGCCTCTTATTATTTATTAAAAAAAGTTATTCATAAGAATAAGCTCAGAGTAAAGTGTGCAGCACATCCACAGAATCGTAATTTAAAAAAAAGATATAAGAAACTGTGTTCGGAGCTAAAAAGGGATATTCCACTATGTCGTGACAGTTTTTACCGCAATAAATTTAATTTAGCCAAACATAACCTTCGTAGTGAATGGCAGATAGTAAATAGTATATTGAATAAATCCTCTTCTTCAAAAAGGTCTTTTAATATCAATGTTGACAATTCAGTAATTTCGGATAAGAAAGTCTATTGCTGAATCCTTGAAGCCCCATCCAACCTTGCCTATTTGTAGACTATGTAGTTGCTTGAATAATGTAAGAGAATCTTCTCAGGAAAGTTCTTTTTTTTTTTTTATTCTATAACAGGTTTTGAGCTCTTAAAAATTATTGGTACCTTAAAAAATTCTACCTCTGGAGGTTTTGATGGCGTATCAAATCGTTTGATAAAAAATATTGCGTGTTTCATAGTAGATGTATTAACACATAGCTTTAATAAAGGTATTTTGTCAGGGGAGTTTCGTGAAGCGCTTAAAAGCGCAGATATTATGCCACTTTTTAAAAAAGGGGCGGCTGAGGATATAAGCAATTACAGACCCATCTCGCTTCTTCCTTCGTTTAGCAAAATTTTTGAAAAAGCAGTGAAAAATAGAGTTGTTTTATTTTTAAATAATACTAACTTTTTCAGTTCAGCCCAATATGGTTTTCAAGAAGGTAGATCTACGGAAAAAGCTCTTTTACATTTCTGTTCGCAAATACTTAATAACCTAGATAGTAAAAAGTTAACAGCCGGGCTTTTTGTAGATATTGCCAAAGCTTTTGATTTGGTTGACCATGAAATCTTGCTGGGAAAGCTTGATAAAGCTGGTTTTCGATGTTTCATGTCGGACTGGTTCAAATCTTATCTGTCTAATAGACCTCAAAGAGTGAAAATTGATGAGATCAGAAGTGAAGCTAGGTTTACAAATCTGGGGGTACCCCAAGGCTCTGTCTTGGGGCCCATTCTGTTTCTAGTTTACATCAACTCTCTTTTCGAGTTACGTTTCAGAGGCATACTTACAGCTTTTGCAGATAATGTCGGTTGTGCTTATGGCTCGGACAGTATATTAAATTTAATTTCTGACATAAATTATGATTTGAATTTATTAAGAATCTGGTTTGCAGAACATAAGTTGGTGATAAGTTCTAAAACAAAAATTATGTTTTTCAATCTGTCAGCACATAGTAATTTGGAGGCTGATTTTTTCTACCACGCACCTGAATGTCAAAAGTTTAAACTTTCGAGCTGCTCTTGTAACTCTAGTTTTCCGTCGTACACTTTTTGTAGCAGTATAAATTGTAACGAAAATTGTTTTCGAGTCGAGAAAGTTGATAGCTTTAAATATTTAGGGCTCATCATTGACTCTAAGATGTGTTTTGCTAGCCACACTGATGCTTTGAGACAATATTTTCGTGCTACTCTGAGAAATTTTTTTTACTTGCGTAGTGTTGGCTCTCCTAACCTTTTAAAGATAATTTATTACGGTATCTTTGACTCCAAATTGCAGTATGCTGGGGAGGAGTTTATTTCAACAAAATTGAGCCTTTACTGCTTTTACAAAAACATATTATAAGAAAACTTTGCGGAAAAAATCGTATGCATCATAGTTTTCCATTATTTCAAGATTTGAAAATTCTACCCGTACGTCATTTGTACTGTTTTAAGGTACTAAAGATCAGGCAATCTAAATTTTAGAATACTTGACAATCATAATTTGCGTGGCAATGTCATGAATCTTGTCACTGTGCCTAATTTTAGAACCACAGCTTTTCGAAATTTCTACACTGTGGCTTCATGTCGCTTATTTAACAAGCTTCCGCTTTCAATCAGGACACTAAGGCTATCAGCTGTGTTTGCAAGGCATCTAAAACATTGGCTGTTAAGTATAAATCTAGTTAATATGGAATCGCTTCTTAGTGTTCAAGCATAGGCATTTCTGGTATTCTGGTGAAATGAATTTTCCTTTTCGTTGTTTTTATAGTTTTTTCCTTGATTTCATTTTTTCTGGTTTGATAATTTCATTTAAATTTTTACTCTTCTTCAATCTGTCCTGCTTTAATATAAATTTAATTTTCTTTTCTTCGTTAGTGTAAGCTACACTTAACGGTTACCCCACCCATTATTATAATATATATTTGTTAACCCTTTTGAAGTGGCATTTAATTCCATTTTTTCTTTTTAAATATAAAATGTCATTATTATTTCTCTACTCATTCTAATTTAAGTAATTACAATCTAAACATTTTATGTATTGAATTAATTAATTGAGAAATAAAAATATCTAATCTAATCTAATCTAATACCAGCAAGAAAAAAAACGATATCCTTTTTTGTCGATTTCAAGGCAGCACTCGACACCATCAATAGAAACTCGCTTGTATATAAACTGTCTAAGATCGGCTTATCATCCAAATTCTTACGGGTTTATAAAAAGCTAATCACGAATATGTTACCTACAGTGTCAAATAGAGATTATGTGATGTCTTTTCTTCAGACTAATACAGACGTTCCTCAAGGATGCCTTCTCAGTCCCATATTGTTCACACTTCTTATTGATGATGTGTCTGATTATTTGCCTGGTGGGGTTACTTTAGGAGGTGTAGGTGTTAAAGTTTTGCTTACGCAGACGATCACGTAGCCGAGAGTCCGCCTACTTTGCAATTACAAATTAACAAGTTCTACTGTGATACCTGGGGTTTGAAAATCAACGCTGCCAAATCTAAAATCATGGTCTTTGAATCATCTTCGCATAGGAGGGTGTCACGGGAAAAGTGGTATCTGGGAATGAGCCTATTGAAGTAATCAAACAATTTAAGTATCTAGGATTCCTTATCAACCACAATCTAGACTTGCATCCTCACGTAAAAGAGAAAATGGTAGCAGCTAAAACGGCTATCAATATTATGTGGAGGAGGTTTTTTTGTAACCAGCGCGTAGATATAACTTCCAAATTCAGAGTATTTGATGCTACCATTAACTCTTGTTTTTGCTACTGCAACCAGGCCTTCGGATACCAACATATTGAAGAGTTTGAATACATTCAACGTACTTTTTTCAAGCGCATCTTTTAGCTTCCCGTGATAACGCCCACCTACACAATTCATGTTGAGTCTGGGCTCCCACAAATCTATTTAAAAATATCAAGGCAAATGAAGATTATATCATCAAGGCTATGCGCAGGAGGGATAACAATCTCCAAAAAACGCTTATGCAATTTGCGCTTCAATGTCGTTCAACACCCTTTCAAGAATGGTATGATATAGCAAACGAACACGGTGTTGGCTTCGACCTGGATGAGTTAAACCTTAACGATTGGCAAGATATGTTTTATCGCATCATAGCAAAGGTCGATGAGTATTTATACCAACAATGTCTTAGTAGAGCCCGGGAGTCAACAAGTAGGCTTATTTGTAAGGAATTTTGCCATTCTTTAGGTACAAGCAACTATTTTTGCAGGCAACTAACAGCCAGTCAGATAAGATCAGTGGTTAAAATAAGAACGGAGGTTTTAGCTCTCAATTACATTCCGCATAGGCAGAATCTTCGAACAATTTGCACCCTTTCCAATAGAAATGAAAATTAAGATATTTACCACTTCCTAGCAGAATGCCCCATACTTCAGGAGATACGCCGATTATATTTCTCCAGGAATTGCCTCACACTTGAAGAAGCAAAGCAAGCTCTAAATAGTTCATATGGTCGGAAATGACTCTCATCTTACTGTAGTCATCCCTATAACTATCGCAACAGTTTCATAAATTTATAAATGCTAGTAACTATTTTTATTAATGAAATATCGTAATTAATCAAATTATTTTTGAACTAACTTTTATTATTTATATGTATATTATGTCCACTATTTATTTATTTTTGAATTATTATCATGAAGTCAATTCTCGGCAGACGGCAATTTATGCCATGCTTACAAATTCTTTTGTTAATCAAAATCTAATATTTTAATGAATTGCAATAAAGAATATTAATAACAATAATAATAATAATAGTATCGAATTGGAAAATAGTAGGGTCAAGGCTCGCCTGGGACTGTGTCTATCTTGTTTAAGATCTTATAAAAGATTACTCTACTGAGCGTGGGACTCAATGAACCCAGTGGAAACTTGGAACATACTCGTATAACCTAGAATTCTATTAAGGTTCATTTAGAAACTCAATCTTGTTATTACGAGTATGGTTATCCACTGGGCTATCACAATAGATCTTACAGGTCGCGGTACATATTTAGGACTTAAATATCGTATGGCACTATAGCTCTTAAAACGGAGAGTGGACAGCAGTATTCAAGTCGAATTTTATTTTAAAAATAGTGTACAATCCACAGAAAGTACTTTTCGCACTGCACTGCCAACGAGCACGCTGTGGCATCCCTACTACCATCTGTCAAAACTGCCATCATGCACAGCAGTTTGTTCCACATTACACATTCCACAATTTACCCCTAGTGACATCTAGCGTATTCGAAAATGTTCTAGAGGTTCTTGTATTTAGTATAAATACACCAACCACCATCAGAGAAGACACAGTCGATAGGGGTGAAAATAGCGATGAACAAGTGCGATTGCTCTGAGAGTTTGGTATTGAGAATGAACTATATTGTGATTAAAAGTCTATTTGTAGACGCAGTTTAAATTCAGATTAACAAAGAATAAAAAGATTTGAAAATTTTGAAGTGCAGCGAAAGTGAATTTGATAGTTGTTTATAACTAAACAGTTAAAGTACACAAAATAAATGGTTTTATTATTACGAACCCCAGTAATAATATTACAATAGCATTTATAAGATGGAAAAAATATGTTATCTTCTCCAGACTTGTACGAAGTTGCAGGAGGGTTCCGGACTTATTTCTTATACATAGCTCTATGTTGCCTGGGTATTGAAGGTATTGGAAACCGTAGTTTGCTTTTATTGCATCTGACTGAGCACCGTGAACATGGAAAATGAAAAACGGATGATCTAAAAGAAATAAGTTATAGACGACATAACATTTATTGTAATAACCTACAGCAATAAATGTCTGCAGCGAGATTGTTGTGAGACCTCCAGCTAGAATAATATTGGACTTTTGCGAGCGTTGCATGAATATAATGACACACTTGCGGAATTTCATCGATTGATCCATCCAGTTGCAGTTGTAAATGGCGGTAGTAAGGTCGTCTGTCTCCGACATTAGAGCGTTTCCAATATAACACACAGGAAATGATTCAGTTAGAACGGCAGACGTGTACACAATTGTACTAATCAGTTGACCAAACTGCTGATTAAAAAGAAAATGAACACCTGATATGCACAGGACGAAGGCTGTTATAATGAACTGCATCATGACGGTCTGGGAAATCACGGGCTTGATGGTTTCAAATAAGCTGTGAACGAAAACTTGATTTATATTCATTCAAAAGCTCCTAGTTAACAAACCTTATGATGTTCTTATGATCATTTACGCATGCCTTTAGTTCGATGAAATTCTCTTCGAGTGTTGCATTCGGATCCTTACCAATCCTTGCAACTCGCATGCGAAGAACATGAATTTGACCGTTCAGTACGTTTATATACGCCGGTGGATAGGCATCGTTAGCAGAATTCTGTATAATTTGGAAAACTACTGCCAGAAATTGATATCCAAACGCAATTAGGTAATTCGTAGCCGACGAGGTCCAGTCTAGGGGAAACCATCCTTCTAAGACTAGTCGCCTTTTGATGAAGCCAGGAACGGCGAAGGACAACAATGAGAAAACGAATGCTATTTCTACTCCAAGCGAAATAAAGCGGCATTGTTTGATGATATTTTTCAGGTATATGGCCTCTTCCTCGTTTTTACTAGCCCTTACATCCAGTTTATTCAGATAAGACTTGACCTTTTGTAGATCGGCTAGTCTCAGGAAAATCACAAATTGCTTTATGGTTGCGACGATAAGGGTAAGACTGGCTTGCAAGTTTTGCATAATCAATCCGATATCTCCCAGGAAGAAAACATTCACGAAAACGGACAGAGGTAGCAATATACTGGCTGCCAAGTTTACTAGAACGGCATAAATGTTGTAGAGCCATCTAAGCCTTGTGTATGGATGTATGCCGATGATTCTCCAGTTGTACCACAAGTAGACAAAAGAGTCGTTAGTATCCAGGGATGACATAGTGCTCGAATTGAGTTGTGTTACTTATGGAAATACTTTGGTGACTGCCAGTATTTCTATTTGAATCTTTGGAAAACCTTGAATCCTAAAGGGTTGATGGTTGCACATTACTTATTTACGAAACCTATCCGCACTAGTAGCCGTAATTAAATTATTTAGCGTGTTACGATATTTTGGGCGAGGTATTATAATGACTTTTAATTACGAATAATTGTTGAGGACAATTACTGCAACCATTTCCTTATAAAGGACAACTTTGCCGTCCTGCTTTGGGTCTGGGGTTGTTGTGCAGAGCTGTTATTTATGTTGGCCGACAAAAACAAGAACGACCGTTATTCAGTTGGTGGATGACAAAGTTAAGAAAAACATTTATCAGAAAAGTATTTTTTTGTTTACAAATTTGAAACCAGTATTTATCTCACATGCGGTGTGTTTATTATGAAACTTATCTTTTTTCTAGTAGTAAGCCGCGACATAAACTCAATCAGAACAGAGGTACTAGATCTTACCATATCTAGTTCTTCTCTTGCCGATTGAATTTCCAATTGGCATGTCTCGAAAGAGCTCTCACTGTCTGACCACATCTAAACCAAAATGGTCTTGGGTACTTCACGACATCCAATTACTATTAACAGAACTCCTAAACACACCAATCGGGTCCTCTACACGGACACCCTCAGATGCGACTAATCAACTCTCAAATCATGTCCGCCTCCGAAACCAACTACGAGGTTAAGGCTAGTTCATCTAACCATGAAGTTCTCTGGTGGACTAATGAAATTAAAAGTCTTAAGCGTAAGGTTAGGAAGCTCTTTAATAAATTAAAACTCATGGATTTAATACAAGAACGCTTTTACCACCTACAACTCAGCAATTAGGAAATCAAAAAGACACACTTGGAGATCTTTCTGTGAAAGCATCAATGACTTCCCGTCATCCATGAGGATTCAAAAGGTCCTCTCTAAAAACCAATAATGGCATTGGTCTCCTACAAAACCTGAAGGCAGATACACTAAAAACTAAAGCAAAGAAATGGTACGAAAAGTCAAAGTCTACCACTACAGATTCACTTTCCAGACCCTCAGACCACTGACGCATCCACATTACCTGTCTATGAACCTCTTCTTCACCCTCCAAATAGACACACCAGGAGTCTCTCTAAAAAAAACTCTTCTCCTCCAACTCAATCAGATGGGCTATCTCAACCCAAAAGCCTTACAAGGCAATTGGTGGAATGGCATTTTTCCCGCTTTAATTGAACATGGGATTGAAATCATCATAGACTCCCTGGTTTCGATCTTCAGAGCCAGTTTAGAGCTAAACTACCTGTACATTCCCTTTGTCTGGAAAAATATCAATGTAGATTTCATTTCCAAAACCGGCTATAGATCTCCCTCAAACCCAAAATCGTTTAGGCTACTTAGTCTTACCTCAGTCTTCTTAAAGTTAATGGAGAAAATTATTGACCTCCATATTAGAGGTACCGCTTTAATAGAAGACCCTCAAATGAAAAATAACAGCCCGATACCACTTGGTTGAAAAGATTGAAAAATCATTTTTGAACAAAGACATCACACCTTGTGCTTTCCTAGACATCTCTGGAGCCTTTGACAACACCTCTCTTTATTCTATAAAAACGGCAGCCAGTGCCAAAGGCATCGACCAACGCATCAATAAGTAGCAGAACTAGTTCTGCCAGACTTGGTCAATTCTCACTTTCTATCAAAAGCACTCAAGGTTGTTCTCAAGGAGGCGTTCTATCTTCTCTCCTTTGGTTAATTGTAGTCGACCAACTCCTAAACGACCTAAATAATGCTGCTTATGCAACTCATGGTTATGCTGATGGTCTAATCACAATAATAAGAGCTAAATAAGAATCCATTATTACTGAAAGAATGCAAAATTACCTATCAAAACTAAAGGACAGAAGGATTAAAAGTTGATAAATCAAAAACTGTCATCATACCATTCACCAGGAGAAGAAACTTAAATCTCCAGACGCTAACACTAAACGGTGTCCAACTTAATTTTTCCAGTGAAGCCAAATATCTGGGGGTAACTCTAGATCAGAAACTCGCATGGAGGCTTAGATAAAATTACATCAAAAGCGACTAAGGCCCTTTGGGCCTTTTCTAGACTCTTTGTTAAAAAAACCTAAAATGGTGGGAAAAAATCGAACAAGTCCATGCTCGAACTACCATTTAATACAAAGATTCGCCAGCGCAGATATCACGGGAGCGATGTGCACATGCCCGACAGCGGCGCTGGAAGCCCTATTGAACTTCCCACCTCTAAAAAAAAAAAAATAAAGAAGACTGCTGCCTACAGCGCTCTGAAGCTTCATTTCCTTTGTAATGTGAAGGAATCTGACTTAACAGGGCATATGAAGATTCTAAATAAAATTCCGCTCCTAAGCTCATCAGCAGTATGTGTATCTGACTTCATGCACAGAAAAATGAACCTGAATCATCCTTTCAAAATCAACATCCCAAATCGAACTTATTGGAAAAGCTCCCAGCTCCCTCAGATATGTACCTATGTACACCTATGGCTAAAAAAGGGCAAATGGTGTGGGTGCCGGAATTGTTGGTCCCAATTTCAAATCTGCTGTACCATAAGGTCAAAACACTTCAATCTTCCAAGCAGATGTCTATGCTATAGAGCTATGCGCCAGAGGATGCAACAGAAGAGGCCTCCGAAGATCACACATAAACGTTCTATCAGATAGCCAAGCTGCTTTAAAAGCTCTCAAATCTTTCAGCTTGACTGGAAATTAGTTTGAAACTGTCTCATTACCCTCAAGCAGCTTGCTGCACACAACACCCTCTAACTCACGTGGGTCCCTGGTCACAAGGGCATCGCCGGCAATGAGACGCCTGATGAACTCGCAGGATCTGGCTACCAACTCAAATTCAGTGGTCCGAAACCTTTTTGCGGCCTACCTACAAACCAAATCAAAATTGAGCTAGATCGTACTGGGGCTCACAAATCGATCTAAGGCACGCAGATTTATTGATCTCTCCAGTAAAAGATCGAAAGAAATTCTAGCAATGAACAAACATAATACAAAATTTTTAACTTTTTTGAGACTTCCTTATAGTCTAAGAGCTGGTGAACGTTTTTGAAACGTCATTTTAGCACAGGAAATAAATATATTTTTTTGTTAATGATCACAAATATCAACGTCTGGCAGCTGTCTGTTGGTGCGTTTGGGGGGGGCTGGGCCCCAAAGACGTCGAAAAAAGGGATGCGGTCACGTCATTTCAGCAAAGCTGAATTTTTGTATATGAGTAGTTTACTTATTTATATAACATATTTTACCACTGCCAGACATTTTGGCCGGGTCTAACATCCTGCCAGACGCAAGCGAAGTTTGAATGTCGCTACTAAAGCGATGTGCGACAAATGTATCTAATAGCCGATTTTCATCGAAACTATTGAAGCATTTGAAAACTTACTAAGTGTGTCTTATAGGAAATTAAATTCTAAATAAAATAGTATATACACAAAATTTTTATATATCCAGTAGAACAGAAGATATTTTAAAAAGAGTCATATGTCTTCTCCCTTCGGCTGTTCTACCTGGGAAAAATAAAACAATCATGCTTTCAATAATTTTCGGTTTTTTTTATTGGGCTGTATAAATGATTTGGAAGAATATAATTTCCTGTATTACGGTATTTTAATCTTGTATATCATGGTCTTCTTCGCCGTCAGGTTCGATCCATCATCACATAAATTAAAGAATTTAACAAATTTTTTTAGTTTGCATGGAATAATCAATATGCAATAGTATTGCAATAAAAATAATGCATTATAATATTCATAATGTATGTACCTGAACTCTCGTTTTCATCATAAATATCAGGAGGTTGGATTACAACGTCTTTCACTAAAGCAGGTAATTGATCACCGTCGAACCAAAGAAACTCATATACACCATTAGATTCCAACCATCCATTTTCAATTGGGGATAAATTAGTTGAATTTTTTAAATGTGCATTTCTCCAAATATTTGAAATATAATGAGCCCGTAACAAATGTTGACGCAGCTCTGATTTACACGGTGGCAAATTTCTAGCTTCAACATTTTTAAATTTTTTATGGAAATCGTCATTCATGTTCATTGCATTACATGTTTTTGTAAATATCTCATATCTGGATTTATTGACGTAATTTATATTACGGATATTATACAAACGACATACAAACTCCTCTAGAACTTCAAAAACTTTTTCCCTTGAGCCTTATACATGTACATCCAAAGTACCAAGCAAGATCAGTAAATGCTTTTTAATATTTGTGGGATTCATTCAATTGAATAAAAGGTCTTTGTTTTCCTTTTCTGTAAAATGTAGCATAATAATCGCAACCAGTTGCTGCATGAAATTCTGGTAAAGAATTACACAAAGACTCTCTTAGAGCATTAAACAATTTGGATAAATCTACAAATCGTTGTGAATTTGCAACGCCAACCTCCTTCCAAATGTTCAGAGAGCTCTTTAAATGTTCCATGTTACCTAACATAATCACAATAACGTCTGCATCTGAGCATTTTATAAAAACATTTGCATCTTGATCGATGTTGCAAACATGGTAGACGATTTTGGTGCCAGCTTCTTCATGTTTTTCACAAGATAAATTGTCTTCCACAGTTTTTTTCACTTTTCCATTGTCAGTTTTAAAATAGTAACAAAAGTCATAATTTGTTGAGGTTGTCCAAGCTATCTCTCAGAAGATGTTCGCTATCTTCGATAGATGGTGAAAAATAACGATCAAAATGATATCGATTCTGGATGCAGAATACCTAGTAGCCACTTGCAATATTTTTTTTGAGATGTTGCCGAATGTTTTTGGAACTTCCTTTAAGAGATGCAGCATGAAAAAGCCATCGATAATTACAATATCAATATTGCGTACTGCCTGACTATCAACTTTTTCATGAGAACAGGTTTATCGGTTTTACAAACTGTTCCATCTAAATGGCACATTGATAAAGGAACAGGCATCAAAGGATACGATAAAACTTTTGCAATATCTATATACTGTTCCAGGGTATTGCTATAGGGTTTGGTGCTGCTCGTCCTGTTGCAATGTTATATAAGAAAACGTTACTCAGTTCTGGTGCAAAGGGATTTATATTTTATTTAATGTAATGCATAAACTTCTGAAGCTGCACGCAACTTTTTTCCATTCTACTTCTTTCCAAGTCTGCTGTAATATCTTGAGCTTTATGCAATCCACATTCCTCAAATATGTGCGATATTATCGTTGATCTTATGCTGTGACTTTTAGACCAGCGTTGACGAGCAGATATCGAATTGGTGAAATGCATAACTCCTGTCAATCTTTTTGGAGCATCTGCATTTATTGTCTGTTCCAACGTCAAATCTATTGGCTGTCTAGAGAATGCTTTTTCGGTTCTTTTCACAACGAAGGACCTGTTCTCAAAAAGTTCTCTTAGTCCTGGGTGAGGTTCGTCGATTTTTAATAAATTATCGTGGTACTTGACCAACCACCGTGCGTGCGATTTTGGGCAATATGTATTTAAATAATTCGAAATCTGCAGTACGAATGCTTCGTGTCAAAATTAAATAATAATTAACATCATCTACATAAATCATGTAGAGCTGCGGTGTTTTGCCAAATTGTCCATTAATCGTTGCTTCTTGATATGCATTATATTTTCTAAACAATTGTACAAGGTAAGGATGGTCAATAGTGGGACTTGATGTCTGTGTAGATTGAAAGTCATTAAGATAACTGATTATATCATCGCCAATTTCTATTTGTTCTTTCTTCATAAAACTTTCGAAACGTAGGATCTGAAAGCCCAAAGTCATTAAAGGATGCAGTCTCTTGCACGTGTTAAAATGATTTCCAGCTATAAATCCAGCTACTGAACCATTTGCTAAAGGTTCACTATCCACCATTACATAAGCCAGTCCAGAATCATCTATAAACTTTCCGATGGCTTTGAAATAAGCCATCATAATGTGGAAGCTGCCTAGATGAATAAAAAGGCCATTGAATCTTGGCTTTTTCAGTTGCTTGAATTTGAATAGCGGCTACTGACTCTTTTTAAAATATCTTCTGTTCTACTGGATATATGAAAATTTTGTCTATATACTTTTTTATTTAGAATTTAATTTCCTATAAGACATACTTAGTAAGTTTTCAAATGCTTCAATAGTTTCGATGAAAATCGGCTATTAGATACATTTGTCGCACATCGCTTTAGTAGCGACGTTCAAACTTCGCTTGCGTCTGGCAGGATGTTAGACCCGGCCAAAATGTCTGGCAGTGGTAAAATATGTTATATAAATAAGTAAACTACTCATATACAAAAATTCAGCTTTGCTGAAATGACGTGACCGCATCCCTTTTTTCGACGTCTTTGGGACACCACTGCAAGATGCCTTCTTTCAGGAGATCACTTCGTAGGTCGAAGTACTTCGATGGGTCTTAGAGCACCCTCCTATCACCCAACTCCCTTAAAAAAAAAGCCGCGACATTCTGCGAAATGTCCCAAAGAAATGACTTCAGTCAATGGCAGTCCAATGTGATATGTTGGATGGTCTGTCTTGGTATACCGCAATCACAGGCGCATGACGAAATCTCACCACATTTAAAAAGAGTGTCAGCGCACCGGCCAGGTTAGTGTGCACATGGTTTAGCTTTGCCTGTAAGTAACGAGGTAGATTTTGGCCAGGAACAGGGACAGACTGGTCTTCTACTACTATATGTGCCTTGGATGGTTGCGGGCAATGAGCTGCTGATTGCTTCCACACTTTGCGAAAGGTGTTCCCATAGATGTTGGCGCACTGAGGGATCACTTAGTCTATCGATGTTGAACCTGAGCATTCTTGTGATGTCGTGGGATCTTCGAATTGCAGCAGTGCTCAGTTGGAGAGTAGCTCTCATAAGATGTTGATCTCGTGCTATGGCCACATCTGTCCCTCGCCTGTTTCCGACTACTTCTAAAGCGGCGGCTGATTGCAAAATGGTGAATTTGATTGGAGGTTGCTTGCCTGTCGTTGGAAACCCAGCTGACTTTGAGGCAGGTCTTGTGCTCAAACACGGTGCCACCTATCAGAAGGCGATTGGCATTGCAGAAATCCACAAACCTTTCGCTGTTGTCATTGCGGTTGCCTAGTCCATGTTTCCCGATTACATATTTGAGTCCTTCGTTGTCGTTGCCTACCTTGGCATTCAAATCCCCCATCACTATGACAATCTCTCCATTTGGTGTTGTGTTGAAGACGGTGCTTAGGTGATTGTAGAAGCTCTCCTTCTCATCCTCAGACGAGCCATTCGCTGGGGCATAACACTGCATAATGGTGATGCATCGTAGTCTAGTCTGCAATCTGGCCGTCATAATCCTCTCACCATGAGGCTGCTAGGAAATTAGGTCCAATCGTGCTGTTGTTGTTAGCAGCA
Source organism: Brachypalpus laphriformis (assembly GCA_945910035.1). NCBI lineage: Eukaryota > Metazoa > Arthropoda > Insecta > Diptera > Syrphidae > Brachypalpus > Brachypalpus laphriformis. Next base: position 107,475,591 of record OX246753.1, on the reverse strand, counting down.
GTCCGACTCCATACTTGCGCGTTGGGGACTGGTACTCGTTCGCTTCTTACCATCTGATTTCATTTACCCTCAAAATATCAAGTTTATATCGCATGAATTCATTTTCAATTGAATCTAGCATTGTAAGGTCCTTCGCTGAGTCGAGGAGCGTCGTAACGCAGGTTGCTGGCCCATGTCACCTGGTCTAGAATTAAGGCACTAGACAACCTGCACTTGCAATTTCAGCCTACACCTATAGTGGTTTATGCATATAGTTGCCCGGTATCTATCCAGGAAGGTAATAATATTTCTATCGCATAAAGAGCACTTTGATAATAGCTAAAATCATCCTGGAGCGAATCAAACAACATCTCGAAGACACACTCGATGCCGAACAAGCAGGTTTCCGCTCTGGATCCTCCTGTGCCGACCACATCAACACCCTGCGGATTATCATCGAACAGTGTGTTGAATATCGATCGCCACTGCACCTGCTGTTCATCGATTTTGAGAAGGCATTCGATAGTGTCAACAGGGAGTTTATTTGGCGTGCCTTATGCAGGAGAGGCATTCCCGATAAACTAATTGCTATTATCAATGCTACATATGAAGGCTCAAAATGTCACGTTCTGCACAGGGGAAGGTTGTCTGAGGAATTTGAGATCCAAAGTGGGGTAAGACAAGGCAGTATCCTTTCACCAATATTATTCCTATTGGTGATTAGCGATGTGCTTCATGCAGCTTTGTCGACGGGAAACGGAGGAATTCGATGGACTCTAACATCTCAACTGAAACATCTTGACTACGCTGACGATGTATGCTTACTCTCCCACAGAATTATGGACCTCCACCAAATGACAGCAGATGTGGAGAGGGAGGCAGGTGTCGTCGGGCTGAAAATTAATACGACAAAAACTAAAATCATCAGCCTTGGAACTAACTCATCGGCTCAAATATGCATTGCTGGACAATCGGTAGAGAGAGTAGAGGATTTCCAGTATCTTGGGAGTATTGTCTCGACCGATGGTGGAACCGAACTGGATATAGCCAACAGGATCGCCAAAGCAAAGTCCGCGTTCGGGATGTTGTCCAAAATATGGCGAAGCAATGCAATCAGTTTGTGCACCAAAATAAGACTGTTCCGCTCCAACGTTGAATCCGTGCTGCTATATGGTTGCAGCACGTGGAGAGTGACCACTACTATCACCAGAAAGCTGCAAACGTTCGTTAATAGGTGTCTGCGCAATATCTTAAGGATTTTCTGGCCCAATCGTATCTCTAACGAACACCTTTACGAGAGAACGGGTCAGGAACCAATAGGCACAACTATCCAACGGCGGAAGTGGCAGTGGATTGGTCACACGTTCCGAAAGGGTGACAGCTCCATAGCAAACCATGCTATGCAATGGAACCCTCTAACTCAGGATGGCAGAAGACCTGGCGGTCCGAGGAGAACATGGCGCAGAACAGTTGAGAAGGAGGCACGGCAGTTAGGGAAAAGTTGGGGAGAACTCAGACACATTGCCAGAAACCGTACACGATGGCGCGTAGGCGTAGTAGAGGCCCTAGGACCCACAAGGGGATACAGGACATAAGTAAGTAAGAGCACTTTTAATGGTTTCCGTCAGCTAAAGCAGTCTTGATGGATCTGTCCACTCTGTATGCATGTTGGCAGTGATGAAGGGGGATGTGTATATCGCTGTCCTTATAGAGTATAATCCTTTATATCATACCTCGCTTCTTTTATTTTCATATTATGAGGTATTGAACTTGCATCCCCTGACCGGAAAGATCCACAAATTAATCTAATTTTTGGCATTGGTGGGTTACGACATGGCGAATGTTCATAACTAGCTTTGTTGAGGTACAACAATCAAAATATTGTCTGTTGAATGTTGAACCATAAAAAAAAGACTGCCTTATCCGTATCTCATCGACAACAATTTCGAATTATGAAAGCGCCGCCAATGCGAGAAGTGCACTAGAGCGTGTCGCAAGTAACTTCAATCTCAAATCGAATGTAATATGATTACACCAACTGCATACAAATATGATAAGGTAAATCAACAAGCTGGCATCATGCCGCAGTAATTGAATTTGTCAGTTGATATCTCACGAGAACGATGGAAATTTAGTTGACCCTTGTATCACATTCAGTGAAGGACTTATACTTCAATCGATAGGGCCATCAATACTGAAGTCTACATTAGTAATATGCATTGGTACTGTGTGATTCGAAATGATAGGTAATTGAACGATAAAAGTAAAATTTCTGATTAAACTCGGATATGTTGGAGGAGCTCAGGTGTTATGAGGGTAATAAAGTCGCAGTCGCATTCTTAGGAACTTGTAAACGTAGTAAAAGATTATGCTATTGTCTTTGTTGATCTTAAAAAGGCGCCCATGCAATTCTATGTACGTCACTCCTTTCAGTGAACACAAATGCATAGTTTACTTCCAAATGTCCTAAAAACTGCATGCTGGAGCTAACCCCTAGTAATATCAGACTTTTCTCTATGTCGCACAGAAAACACATTTAAAAAGAGTGTCAGCGCACCGGCCAGGTTAGTGTGCACATGGTTTAGCTTTGCCTGTAAGTAACGAGGTAAATTTTGGCCAGGAACAGGGACAGATTGGTCTTCTACTACTATATGTATACCATGCTTTGGTGTGAAATGCCTCCACTGCTTCTTCGATTCCTCATTTAGTTGGAAATTTGAATGTTTGAGGCCTGAAGCTGTGTTCATTGGGGGTTTTCGCGGTTTAAGTCGAGGTTGTCGATTTATGGTGGTTTTTAAATCTTGGTGTATGGGAAGATCTGAGTTTATGCATGTTTTTTCGTATTGTCTGATTAGCGTGTAAGAGCGTTTCAGGTCAGGTGGCGCAATGTTGCTCAGCACAGGTAGCCATGGCGTAGGCTTTTACTTTATTGTTGCAGATATTTCTCTCATAGTTTTATTCAGTATGCGACCCAAAAGAAAAGGTCAAACATTTTTCGGAGAACCTGACAAATGTTTTCAAACCTTTTCCAAATAGCATGACAAATGAACGTCTTGATTTCTCTGATAGAGTAGATGAAGACGTAATTGCTTATGTTTCGCTAAGAGAGATCAGTACATGCATTCATAAACTATCTAATAGAAAATCTCCAGGTTATGATCTTATAACTGCCCAAATCCTTAAAGAGCTACCCTTGAAAGCATTGTTAAAACTCAAGCTTATTATTAATGCTTGTTTTAAATAAAGACATGACCTAAACAAGGTAAATCTCTATCAGAAGTTACCTCCTATAAGCCAGTCTCACTTTTACCGGTATTATCAAAACTTTTCAAGAACCTGCTTCTTAAAAGACTAGACAGAATCATAGAGCAAAGAAGGCTTATTCCCACTCATCAGTTCTGGTTTAGAAATAAACATACGACAATAGACCAAGTGCATCGTATAAAAAATGCTATAGAAAAAGCACTAGGAGAAAAACAAGTTTGTTCTTTAATATTGTGGGCGCCGTAGCGTAAGTGGTTAGTGTGTCGGATCACTACGCAAGTTCGAATCCCAGAAAACACCAAAAAGTTTTTTCACGGTCCCACCTCTCGCGAGCGTCTGACAAATATCCGAGAGTATTGTCGTCACGAAAAAGCTTCTCAAATCGCCGTTCGGATTCGGCATTAAACTGTAGGTCCCTTCCATTCGTGTGAAAAATATAACGCACACAACATGAGTGGTTGCGAGAAGCTAGGCCCTCGCACTTTAAAAAGCTGTTGCGCCAAATATTTGCATTGTATTCTATAATATTCTTAGACGTTGCACAGGCTTTTGATAAAGTTTGGCATAAGGGTTTAGAGTATAAACTTCATAGGGACTTACCTAGACAATATTATGAGATACTTAAATCTTATATAGCAAATAGATTCTTTAGAGTTCGCTATGGTTCAGCATATTCTGAAATTAAAGAAATACAAGCAGGTGTTCCACAGGCAAGTGTTCTAGGGGCCACTTTATATTTATTATATACTAGGGATATACCACATGCGAATGACACGATGATAGCCACATTCGCAGACGACACTGCTCTTCTATCATCTGATGGAAGCTAAAGCAACTGAAAGGCTTTAAAATTCAGTTAACTTGATACTCGTATGTGATTGGACGCAACGATGCCGAATTAAACTTAAAGAGTCAAAGTCCACTCATATCAATTTAACAAACAAAAAAATAACAAATCTTCCTGTTGTTATTAATAACTAGCTGGTTATAACCGCTTCGCTGGGTCTTTGAATATGCGATTTCAAGTACACTTCTTTAGAGCACTTTCCGTTTTGTCATTGAAATTGTTTACCCGGTAATCCTTTATGAGGGTCGCAGGGGTAGGATAATTAGGTGCACTCTCCATCATTCTTGATCCTCCGCCGTCGATTTCAACTCATCAAGAGGAATTCCTAGAGGGCTCCAGAAGCGTTGTCGAACTTGATCTAACCATATATTTATAGGCCTACCGAGGGTTGGCTAACTTGATGGCACGGCAATCATGACACGTCTTGGAAGCTGGTCTGGAGACATACGCACTGCGTGACCAAACCGTCAAAGCATAAATCCTTCCGTTCGAAGAAGTAGCTGTTCAACATTGAGCGCCTCGCGTACTCTGGTGCTATAGGTGAGAGTTGGAGCATATACCGAGTTGAAAACCGATAATTTAGCTTGAACACTAAGTACGGCATTCCTTATAACAGATTGACCAAGCTCTCTCAAAATTGATCCAGCCTGACCAATTCTACAGAATAACTCGACATTGCTCTTTCCATCACTCGTGAATAAAAGCCCGAGATACTTAAACTTATCCACCTGCTTCAGTGGGACTCTACAAACATGCAGAGTGTACGTTTACTTTCATTTCAGCATCATCACAAACGGCTACAAACCTTTCGAGTGCGCGTTGAAGTTCAGTTTGAGAGGACCCAAGGATGACCAAATCATCCGCAAAGAGAGGATGATCAATGCTTAAGTCCCCCACTTTGCAACATTCTCTACTACGGCTGCGCTGCAGCATCCAGTCCATATATGCAATGAAGAGGCGAGGTGACGAAAGGCACTCTTGTCAGAATGAAACCTCCACAGTGAAGGGTATTGATTTACCGCCATTTACCCGAACACAGCTTCTATAGTTTGTATACAAATACTGCGTAGCCCTTAATAAGGAACTACAGGGTTTGCCTCGAGGAACCCTAACACATGCTTTCGCCAAATACACAAAACAGGTGTATATAGGTTCAGCATACTCCCAGGCCTTCTCAAGAACTATTCTGAGAGTGAATAACTGGTCGGTTGTCCTTCTACAGGGCCAAAAACCGAAACCATTGCTCATCCGCCAAACTATCCTCAACCAGAGCTCTGGAACGCATTTCTAGCACCTTAGCAAAGACGTTTCCACGGGGACTTAAAAGAGATATCCCCTTTAGTTGATTCAATCTCTTGTGTCCCCCTTTTACAAAGAGGAACAATCACCAGGTATTTCACTGCATTCCTATGCCACTTTAATGACACGTGAGAGCCATTGCACTCACTCTTTACCAAAAGCATTTAGCATTTCTAGCCCGAATTCGCCACATCGCTAGATTAGCCAACTTTTAGTGATTTGATCGCCAAAGTCTCGAGCATAGGTCTGTCATCTCCCTGATGACAGGGCTTGTTCGGGATTGAGCAATTCTGAAAAGTGTTCGCTCCATCTCCATCGCTCATTGCAAAGCAGTGTACCGTCTTTGGTATCGACTCTTTTCACGATATTCACATTTCTTCTTCTGATTCGGCGGACCGTCTGCCAGAATATTTTATTTACAGATATGCTTTCACGTTTCAATGAAATAGTTTATTACATTTGAAAAACACGTATAATTACCTGAAGTGTTTCTCAAAAAACACCTTCTAAGAGGTAGGAAACTAAATTTAAAGTATGAGTATTCAACTTGCAATATACTGCCTACGCCACTCTGTTAATAATTTATTTTAAATCTATTAAAACATTCTAAAATGTGGACAAATCCAACGATCAACAACATCTGATCCAATAAAATGGAAAAAATATTGGAATTTTTTTGTCTGTATATGCATATGTATTATACGAGTATATACATATGGTCGCGTATATTCCCAAATCTCTTAATTGCAAGAAGGTTTGGCATATCCTAATTAATAAAATTTAAAATGTCTTAGATTTGACATTGGCACTGATAATCATTTTTTTCAATGTTTACTCCAGAAGAGATCACACACAAAAGCTCAAAACAGCGCGCCCATACACTCACATACACACACTATTGCAGCGATAGCCTCTGCTGCATGGCTGCTGGCAGTGCTCTCCACTAAAGGAAATATATGTACCTCAAATCGATCTTAGACGAATTTACTAAAAAGAATTTCTTTTGTTTTTAAATCCAATAAACCATTGTTGAGTCAGGACCGTGTGAATTTCATTTTAAACCCTTTTCTGCTACTTAGACCTGCAATGCTCAGTTCCTGTAAGTGGTAGAGCAATTTTTAATACAATTTTCGCCGGGAAATGCAGATCATAACAGTGAAAACCGAATCCAAATCCCTTCAGTGGTTCCCGAGATTATCGCAGTTATTCACGTTTTGGGGACTTCCTTTTATACGATGTAGTTTGTTTGATAAACATGAATATGCGTGCACTCCACTGGCGGGCCATTGATTGCAATGACCCACGCATATCTGTGATATCTTTATATCTCAAATAATTATATTTTTGCTTATTACTTTCATTGTAAGAATCACAGAATAATGATTTATACCTCAATCTCTTCAGCAAGAAATGTACTAATCGAAGAATTGAGTCACTTTTAAATCGGTTCAGCCACTTTGTAGACATTTGTATGTAAATCATAGGAAAATGGTTTTTGTCAAATAAGAAAACATATAAAAGGGGTTTAAAAGCCCGATCCGCTATCCAGGATACTAAAATATATCCTATACTATACCTCTTCTCAAGACAAATCGATTGATATATATATTGTTGAGGTATCGTTACGTACCTATTCCCTATTCGCGGACAAACAGAAAAAATGTGTTCTCTTTTATAGATGTAGAGATCAAGTAGTTCCTTATTCTAACACAGCTAAGAATCTGGGTATGAATCTGGATGTAAACTGAAATGGAAGGAACATGTGAAAAAGAAACTAGAAGAGCTAAATATCAGATATAGAAAACTTTATTGGTTGTTAGGATATAACTCAGAAGTGTCTATTGAGAATAAAATCTTAATATATAATCAGATACTAAAACCCGTTTGGACGCATGGTATCCAATTATGGGGTTGTACAAAGAAAAGAAATGTACAAATAATACAAACATTTCAAAACAAAGTCCTTCGGGGAATAGTAAATGCCCCATGGTATATGTTAAAAATGAATTATTAGCAATTCCTCATCATTACTTTTACTTAAATACTTGCTACATTTGTATATTATCTACCTGTTTCAATTTACTCTAATCTACGTTTTTGTATTTCTATCAAGTTAGTCTTGTGAATAAAACTCATTGAATCAGACTCGTGTGTTTTTTCTCTCCGAATTTTCCAACAAAATGTTATGGGCCCAGGTTTGAAGATAATTATTAAAGAAAGTCAAGAAATTTAGAAATGATGGCGTCTTCTCTATATCAAATCGAGAGATTAGACGAAAAGAATTACGAGTCATGGAAATTGCAGATTAAAAGCGTATTGATCCATAGCGAATTGTGGTCATACGTAAGTGGAGATGAGATAAAACCTATGGAAGGAAGTACTACTGCTTGGAGTAACAAGGACGAGAAAGCGTTGGCCACAATTTTATTGTGCGTTAAGACGTCTCAGCTGAACTACAACAAACATTGCAAAACGTCGAATGAAGCGTGGATTATTCTGTAAAATACTCATCAGCCACAAGGACCAGCAAGAAAAGTTTCCCTGTTTAAGCAACTGTTACAGCTGAAAATGCAAGAGAATATCCACGTGCTAGCGCATCTTAATAAATTTTCATCTCTGGTCGAAAAGTAAAGAGAGATAAGTGTTGAGTAACAGGATGAACTTTTGTCAATAATTTTGCTCTCTAGCCTTCCACACAGCTTTGAAAATTTTGTTCTTGCCATTGAAGCGCGAGATACTTTACCCACGTGTGAGAACTTAAAGATAAACTTACTTACTTACTTAGATGGCGCTACAGTCCGGGGTGGACCTGGGCCTCAACAAACAAACCTCTCCAGCCAGCACGGTTACGAGCCAGCACGCCAAGTTGGTTGAGGTCCCCCTCCACTGTTTGCGCCACCTACCGCGAGGTCGTCCTCTACTGCGCCGTCCGTTCGGGGTGGATTCGAAGACTTTCTTAGCGGGAAGGTTGGGCTCCATCCGCTCTAAATGACCCAGCCATCTTAGTCGCTGTATGTGAACTCTTCTGGCTAAGTCGATGTCCTTGTACAGGCCGTATAGTTCGGCATTGTACCTTCTCCTCCACTCACCGTCTATGCAGACGGGACCAAAGATCGCTCGAAGAACTTTTCTCGCGAAATAACCAAGGGCATCCTCATCCGGTTTTTTCAAAGCCCATGCCTCTGCGCCATACAGCAGGACTGGGATGATTAATGTCTTATAAAGAGTTACCTTAGTAGTTCGAGATAGGGCTTTGCTACTCAATTGCCGTTTTAGCCCATAGAAACAACGATTGGCAAGAGTAATTCTCTGTGTGATCTCTCCACTCATGTCATTTGCGGAGCTGACCATAGAGCCTAGGTAGACAAAATCCTTTACTACCTCAAAATTGTATCTGTCTATTGTGGCGTTCTGCCCAAGACGCCGATGTTGGGTGTCCTTTTTTGTAGACAGCATATATTTTGTTTTGCTTTCATTGACCGCTAGACCCATCTTTGCTGCCTCGATCTCAATACTCGTAAATGCCCCATTGACGGCCCGCTGTGTTCTTCCGATTATGTCAATGTCATCGGCATAAGCGAGTAGTTGTACAGACTTGAAGAAGATTGTACCTCCGGGGTTGGCTTGTGAGTTTCGTACAATTTTCTCAAGTACTATGTTAAAGAGATCGCATGATAGCGCGTCGCCTTGTCTAAGACCTTTCCTGACATCGAACGGTTCGGTGATGTTCTTACCGACTTCGATGGAGCAGCGAGAGTTCTCCATCGTCATTCTGCACAAACGGACGAGCTTGGCAGGGATGCCAAGACTAGACGTGGCTTTGTATAACTCGTCTCTATACACGCTATCATAGGCAACTTTGAAATCGATGAAAAGGTGGTGCGTATCGATTTTATATTCATGGGTTTTTTCCAAGATCTGCCGTAGTGTGAATATTTGGTCAATGGTGGACTTTCCGGCCTGAAACCGCACTGATAAGGACCTATCAGGTTGTTGACGATCGGTTTTAGGCGTTCACATAGTACGGCAGACAGGATCTTATATGCGATATTTAGGAGACTTATACCTCTGTAGTTGGCGCAGTTCAGAGGGTCTCCTTTCTTCAGGATCGGGCAAACGATGCTGAGGTTCCATTCATCGGGCATACTTTCGTCCGACCAGATTTTACAGATGAGCTGGTGCATGCTCCTTACCAACTCATCTCCTCCTGCCTTGAAAAGTTCAGCGGCAAGGCCGTCGGCTCCAGCAGCTTTGTTGGATTTGAGTTTAGATATCGCTATCCTCACTTCATTATGATCGGGTTGACGGGAATTTTGACTGCCATCGTCACTGTTGAATGGCTCATTCTGCCTAACAGCAGAATATTGATCATCATCGCCGTTTAACAGTCTGCAGAAGTGTTAATTCCATATCCTCAGCACCGACTGCGATTCTACTACTATATTACCATTTTCGTCCCTGCAGGCTTCTCTTCTGGCTTTGAAACCCTGGCATGTTCTTTTTACCCTTTTTACTTAAAGATAACAAGCATTATTTGTACGAAATCGAAGACAAGAGCAATCGCCACAGCAAAGCCAACAACAACGTGGAAGAGCCGATCAACACAATTTTAGAGGAACCTGCTTTAATTGGAATCGTCGTGGACATCTGGCAGCAAATTGTAGAGACAGACAGAAAAATAAAACAACCACATCATCATTTGCCATGATAAACATAGTATGCGTTAGCGGGCTCACAAGCGGATCGTGGATTTTTGACAAATCGACAAGTCATCTCTGCTGTGATAAAAGCATGCATACTAAATTTCGCCCACACATTCAAAAGATTGCACTAGCTAACGATGCACATGTTTTATCGGATGGTATTGGCGAGGTTATTTTAGAAACGATTCATGGTAGTGTCACCTTGAAGGACGTTCTTTATGTGCCGACGATGAAGATTAACTTTGTTTCAATTGCAAAAGCCGCAGAAAGTTCCAATCGAATTATTTTTAATCAAAATGATGCGAAGATCATTAACTGTGCTGGAAAAATTTTACTGTCGGCAAAAAGGTCACAGAGCATGTACATATGTGACACTTGAAAAGGTGAGGTTAATGCATACACGTGTTCTAAGAGAACAAGTGTAAGTGATTTTTATGTTTGGCACGCGAGATATGGTCATCTAAATGGAAAGAGCTTGAGCCATCTAATAAAGGGTTGCGGAACGGGCGAATCGAACAATCGTGGAGATGGCTCGTTGCATGTTGATTGCTTCAGGATTACCTGAGAGTATTTGGGCAGAGGCGGTAAATACAGCCGTGTATTTCTGGAATTGATCACCATGCAGTAGATTACAAGGAGTTACACCATTCCAGGCTTGGACAGGTTTTAAGCCATCTGTCTCTCATTTTAAAGTGTTTGGATGCAAGGCGTTCATGCTAAACAAACGACCGGGAAGCTCCAAATTCAATCTAAAATGTATCGAATGTGTTATGATTTGGTTATGCGAGTGGGTGCAAAGCGTACCGTTTATTCGATCGCAAGATTGGTAAAGTATACATAAGTCGAGATGTTAAGTTTATCGAAACACCATATAATGAACCAATTAGTAAAAATGCTGTTTACCTTCTTGTAGAACATCCTAAAATAGAAGTTGAGATAACACAAATAATTGACGTCGAGGTACTACAAATAAGAACAGAAACAGATGCCGAAAGTGTTTTCGAAGATGCTCTGGGACCTCAAGATGATGTTCTGGATGTTGAAGTACAAAATGGTGATGGTGTTAACAAGAATGGAACTGGTGAGGAAAATGATGTAGGGAAAGAAGGTGCACAAGGTGAACAGTCTCCTCAAGTAAGTCCTAAGATATTAAGAAGTGGAAGAGTTCGAGTAGGAGCTGATAGAAGTAGACAAGTTCCTAATTCAATAAATTATTTAAGAAAATTTGAAAATGAAATTCCACATACGGTGGCGGAAGCCCTTAAGAGTAAAGATGTTGATCGATGGATGCAAGCTATGAGAGTAGAGTTTGATGCTCTTGCTCGAAATCATGCTTGGAAACTTGTTGACTTACCAAAGAACAGACGTGCAATTAAGTCGATGTGGGTGTTCACCATTAAACGCAATAAACAGGGGGAAATTGATCGTTATAAGGCTAGGCTTGTAGCCAAAAGGTTGCGGACAAAAATATGGCGTTGATTTTTATGAAACATTTTCTCCTGTGGCTAGGTATTCGAATATACGTCTAGTGATTGCGTTGGTAGTTGAATATGACTTGCTATTACACCAGCTTGATGTAACTTCAGCATATCTAAATGGAGATTTAGATGAAGATATTTATATGGAACAACCAACAGCGTTCGTCGATAAATCTTATTCAAACAAAGTGTGTAAGCTTCAGAAGGCCTTATATGGACTTAAGCAGTCGGGGAGGCAATGGCATTTGAAATTAGATCCTTGTGTCAACGACACAAAGTATAAAATATATATGTTAAAAATAAAGATGCAGGTACTATCATTATTGTTGTCTACGTTGATGACATTTTACTCGCCTGTAAGGAGGAGCGCGTTATGAAAACAATTAAAGAGCAAATAGGATTTGAGTTTAACATTGTCGAAAAGGGGCCATTGAACCACTTTCTAGGGATAGGAATTGAAAGGCATGGTACAAGGAGATCAATTAAGCTTGGCCAGCAGCAGCTTATAAAGAACCTCTTACAAGATTTTGACATGACAGATTGCAGGAAAGTGAGCGCACCAATTAAGAAAATGTGATGGCTGCAAAAATAGTTCTAAGCTGGCCAAAACCCAGTATCAATCCTTAATCGGCTCACTGAATTTTATAAGCATTACCACACGACCCGACATTTCTCATTCGGTCATAAAATTGTCACAGTATGATATGAACCCACACATCGACCATCTTGCTGCAGCGAAACATTTACTTAGATACCTTGCTAATACTATAAATTATCGGATTATTTACAGGAAATCTGGGCGCGATTTATATGGTTACACCGACGCCGATTGGGGTGGAAACATCGATGACAGGAGGTCTTTTACGGGTCATATTTTTTTCTTGGCCAGCAGCCCGGTGTCTTGGGAATCTAAAAAGCAACCGACAGTAGCGCTTAGTAGTACCGAAGCGGAATATACGGCGCTCTGTTTAGCATCAAAGGAGATCGTGTTCCTACGTAACCTCATTAGTGAAATGGGCTTTAAAGATTTAGTCACCAAACTAACAACCCTTTACGGTGATAATTTGAGTGCTCAACAGTTGGTAAAAAATCCAGTCTTTCACGCTAGAAGCAAACACATCGACATTAAGATGCATTTTGTACGAGATGTTTACGAAAGGAAGGAGCTCGCACTGGCATATGTACCTGCAGATGAAATGGTCGCTGACGTGTTGACCAAAAACTTAAAGAAGATAAAATATAATCAATTTGTAGAATTACTTGGTTTAGTTAAATGATAATCTGATTGAGGGGTTGTGTTAAAAATGAATTATTAGCAATTCCTCATCATTACTTTTACTTAAATACTTGCCACATTTGTATATTATCTACCTGTTCAATTTACTCTAATCTACGCTTTTGTATTTCTATCAAGTTAGTCTTGTGAATAAAACTCATTGTGTGTGTTTTTTCTCTCCGAATTTTCCAACAGTATATTAGAAATGATGACTTGCATCGTGATTTGCAGATTGATCATGTGATGGAAGCAATTAAAAAGAACGCAATCAGTCACAACGAGCGCCAGCAGATGCATATTAATCCTGAGATAGAAGATGTCTTAAATGTACGATATAATATTCATAGATTAAGAAGAACTAAACCTCTCGAACTTATAATTTGACAATTATTAGAACCCGTATTTAATTTATAATACCTTCTCAAACGCAACTGAACTTTGAATTTAAAATCATTTGTCGATCTTTCTCTAATTGGTCATGATTAAGGAGGTGTTTTTAGTGCGGTTAGAGTCCCACACTACTCTGGGTTTCTAGCCCCACAGAGTCTTTCGAGATTTTCATCTTCATTAAAAAGATTCCGTTGACTGGCAACTTTTTTAGTGTGGACACTGCTAGCCCATACAGGTGCGCCGAATTCAGCTATTGAGAAAACCAAACCTAAAGCGGCTACGTGTAGGGCTGACGGCACCAGTTGTGTGGCAGTATGGTATTGTTAAATTCTACTTTTGCTAAGTTGGGTACTTTTGGTAAGTTGTTGTTAAGATGGACATATGCCGTCTCGGTTCTGTTCAGGCTAATCCTTAGTCCCCATTTTATAAAATATTCACCCAACGCCTTGAGATCTTGTGGAAGTATTCCTTTTGCGTCTTTATTATTTTTGGTCTGAGTTGTTAGAGCAAGATCATCGGTGTACTGAAATTTCCCGGATCTTCTTTCGGATAAGTCGGACCTGAAAACGTTGAAAAAGAGTGGGAATAAAACTAAGGTTTGTGGAAAGCCTTTTCATCTTGCTTACATTGCCGTCTATATAAACTTGGAATGTTCGGTTGTTAAGCGCGTTATTTATGAGGCTATACATCTTCTTGCAAGGAATAATTTCTGTAGATAACTCTCGTCCGCTAAACAGTGTCATATGCTGCAGAAAGGTCTACCAACACAGCTTATGTCTTTAGTTTATTTTCCAACCCGTTCTCAATATGTGTAATCAATGAAAGTACCTGGTAAACACACGTTTTTATCTGAACAAAAGCCAGCTTGTTCTACTGGGCCCATCAATCCTACACTTTGCACTATTAAGTAGTAAGTAAGTAAATAATTTTATTTTTCAAGTTCATGTAAAGATACATAAATTTTACAATATAAATTATACAAATAAATTAAATTTGGCCTTGGTTTGAAACCGTCTGCCAGATGCCAACTTTCTATTATTCTTCTTATTCACACAATCTTGATTAATATATTTATGGTAACACATCTTTAAACGAAAGAATATGAAAACAAAATTAAAACTTTTTTAGTTATTGGGGTATAAATTTAGAATTTTTGTAAAAGAAATTTAATTGCCTGAACAAAAATGGAGTTTTGACTAACGAGATATATTGTATAGGTAGACGTTAGGGTAAAATCTGTTAGAAATCAATATAATCTTTTTGTATTTTTGTGCTTTAATGCAATATTCGGCAAGAAGTTTCCAATTCCTCCCATTCAGAATACTTATTGAATCTGTTTCGCTTAATTTTGGCTTTTGGAAATATAGAAATATTAATTCTTTTAAAATCGGGTATACAGATAGAAAGTGATAAGAGGTTTCCTGCTCTTGCATGTTGCATAATGAGCAGAAAGAATTTCGGTCAATAAAAATGGCCTATAATTTAGATCGAGGAGCTTTCCCCTTAGACGGAAAATTTGTGAAATCTCATATAAGCTCCGTTCGTCTGAGAAATAGTTCCGGTCGCACAGGTTATACTCAAGTTTTGGGTACATGGATCTGCGAGAAGAGCCTTTAGCTTCCTCTATTAGATCTGATCCTATTTTTTCATCTAATATTATAAGAGCATTTAATAAGCTTTCTCTTAAAAATCCATTTCGCATGTCTAATAATTGCACTGAACATCCACATATCAGAAATATGTCCTCCCAGTTCTTGAAGCAGCTGATATTTTTTTCTATGCTGTGTTTCGCTAGTAATTTTGGAAGGCGATTGTCACCATAGGATAGAACTTTGATGATGTATTCGAAGTGCACTTTCAAAGTAAATAGAAATATAGGTGAGAGACCAGTTTCTAGGAGAAGCATGTAATTGGGAGTTGCCTGTGGTAAACCAAATGTTTTTTTGAGGAAAACGCGTTGCAATTTTTCTACCTCATCATGCTGTTGATATCCCCATACTTGAGAACCATATGTCATAATAGATCTTAAGGCTGCTTCAAAAACTTTGAATTTAACGCTATGCGCAACATGTTTGTTTCTGAATAAGCTTTTCCATGTTGAGTTTATTGCTGCCAAAGATTTTTTAAACTTATTTTGGAAATGTTTTTTGGGAATAAGTTGTGGTGTCAGTATCATACCCAGATAGCTATACTCCTCGACGACTTCCACATTTTCTCCATTTAGAACCTATCTCTCATTTCTGCAGTGTCTGCCTCTCCCTGTTCTGAAGATCATTACTTTAGACTTTGATGTATTAATTACCAAATTCCACAGTTTGCAATATATATTTAGGTTGCTTATCATGAGTTGGAGGCTATTAGGCGAATCAGCGAGTAAAACCAAATCATCGGCATATAGAAGGCATTTATAGTCAGTCCAGGAATTTGTATTCCGTTTGGCAAGGCGTCAACTAGATCATTGATAAATAGCGCAAAGAGCAATGGCGATAGCTAACAACCTTGCCGCACTCCACTTATGGTTCTAAACCACTCTGACAGTTGCTCACCATCCCATACCGCCGACATAGTGTTTTCATAAAGATTTTGTAATACCTTTGAAATTTTCGATGATAAGCCCAAAACAATTAGCTTATAGAACAATGCTCCTCGATCAATACTGTCAAAAGCTGCTTTAAAATCGACAAACATTACATACAGTTTTTTCCCGTTTTTGAGCTAGTAATCGACTGTATTTTGTAAGGCGAAAAGGTAATCGATCGGTGAGTAGCCTGCGCGGAACCCTGCTTGAAACTCATTTAGCAATTTGTTTTCTTCTACCCACACTTCAAGCCTTTTCAATATGACACCTGTGAAAATTTTGGCGATAATATTTGTAAAAGAAATGCCCCTATAATTTTCAACATTAAAAAAAAAAACAAACATTTCAACATTCCTGGGGCTAGGCTTAGGGTACCAGGGGGGTCAGCAAGGTGGCGGATGGCTGAACGGCCTATAGATATGTAGGTTAGCTGCGAATACTGAATAAGCAGTCCCCGACCAAGAGCGGCAGGGGTGGAGGGCGTGAGTAAAAACCACAAAAGCTCAATGAAATTCCCTGTGACAGGGCGAGTCGATGCCGCCCTTTAAATAAGTGTCAAAATCTCAATTAAAAAAAAAAAAAAAACCCTGGCAGTAGGTATAAAATGCAACCGTTTCTGGGGAGGACCAACTATGGCGTTTAAACGACCCATTCATAAGGAGAGGAAGGGTATCCAGGTCTCCACCAACACGATCTGACACCCTCATCGCTGCCCTGGGAGTGAAACACTTGGCTCCCACGGATTGTAAAGCGTCTACAAGTGAGGCAGGAGAAAATCGTTTCAAAAATAGCTATCATCTGCGAAGATCACCACTGCCTTTAAAACAGGATGAACCCGAATCGGCACCACGGGAGAAACCCGCCACAGCCCGAAAAATCATCGCAGAAAACTCTTCAATAGGGAGTGCCACCCTAACGAAACCAACAAACGCTAACCAACATGAGTCCTCCGATGTAAGTGAAGCCCAGCTGACGGAAAACTCACTGGAGAAGGAGCTGCAGAAATGCAAGGAGACGATTAAAAAAATGAACTAGAGGAATCCTTGGACGTAATC
Source organism: Brachypalpus laphriformis (assembly GCA_945910035.1). Lineage (NCBI taxonomy): Eukaryota > Metazoa > Arthropoda > Insecta > Diptera > Syrphidae > Brachypalpus > Brachypalpus laphriformis. Next base: position 107,458,722 of record OX246753.1, on the reverse strand, counting down.
AGCTTCCTTAAAAAGGGGCGGGATAGCGACCTGAGGCTTCACCGACCACAACAAACTGAACTTCAGATGCGACAGGTCAACAGAGCAGATGCGAACCACCAGGAGCCTCCAAAACGTAGGACACCGAGCGAAATTCGGGAACCCAAGAAGAGACCACCATCTAGTCCCCTTGGAGACAGAAAAGAAGAAGAAGTCACCGAAGGTTGCAACTCCTCCAACTAGGCTTCAAACCGTGTGGAGAAGGGATGTAGCCCACAAAGAACGTGGCAAAGATCTTGGACCTAATATAGGCCAGAAGGACAACCCCTTCTCGAAAGGAAAAGAGCCTAAAAAGCTGATCGAGAGCAAGAAGGCCAATGGTAAAGCGCGGATTTCCTCGGTGAAAGAGCACGAGCAGCAGAAAAAGGTGGAAGGGATGGTAATTAGCAAAAAAAAAGATAAGAGACCAGCGAGGCACCGGCGCGAAGCAATCATCATAAGACCAATAGGAGCAGAAAAGTACGCGGAGATCCTCCGAGAAATTCGTACAAGAGCCAACCCAGATGAAACACAAACGGAGATAAGACCTGTCCGTCAAACGAGGTCTGGAGATATCTTGCTTGAGCTCGGTGCAAAAACAAAAGAAAGGTTTTAGCTCATCCCTTAAGTCCATCTTGGGGGAGAAGGCAACGGTCCGAAACCTTGAGCCAAAAATGACACTGGAGATCAGAGACATGGATGACCTGACAACAGTAGATGAAGTCGAGGAAGCTGTCAAACGAGCAATCAATGACCAGAGGGCGGAACTTCAAATCACCTTAATGAAGGCCAACAGCAGGGCGCAAAAAATTGCTTTAGTTCAGCTGAACGACCAAGTGGCAGGTGAGCTGCTAAAAATCGCTCGTATAAGAGTCGGGTGGGTTTTCTGCAGAGTTCGCCGAAGAGTAGTGGTCACGCGCTGCTACAGATGTTTCGGCTATGGCCACCAGCAAGCTAATTGTATGGGGCCCGACAGAAGGAACCAGGGAATATGCTTCAAGTGCGGAGTACAAGGCAATAAAAAATCCGATTGTAAAGCTATCGCGAAGTGCTGCTTATGTGTGGAACTGAAGCTCGGGCCAGCACTGCTAGCTCATTTACCAGGGTCGGGAAACTGCCAGGTGTTTAGAGGGGCACTTGAAAAGGCGAAGAGAAGCAGCGCACCATGATGAAAATCCTACAAGCAAATCACCATAGAAGTCGCACGGCTGACAACCTACTCTCACAACTTAGACACGATCTTAAAGTGGATGTGGTGGCCATAAGTGAGCAGTATAAAAACAAGGATGGGCCTAGTTGGTTCCCGGATACACTCGGCACAGCTGCAATATGGATATCGGACGCAAAGACAACCCACATAAAAACCCACGGTGCAGCTAGTGGCTTTGTTTAGGTGAAATGCGAAGGAATCACGATATTTAGCTGTTATTTTACGCCGAACGAGAGTATCAGTAATTTTCGAGCAAAGCTAGATCGCTTAAAGGACACCGTGAGAGATATTGAGGGCGGGATCTTGGTTGCCGGCGATTTTAACGCCAAGGCCTTAGATTGGGGGATGCCTAGCACAGACTCACGAGGTAAGCAGATACTCGAGATGGCTGCTAGACTGGGGCTCTACGTGTTGAACGAAGGAAATACACCCACCTCAGGCTTCCCGGATATACCGAAACAATACCGGATGTTACTTTCGCGTCAGAAGAGCTACTAGCAAAGGTAGAAAACTGGAGGGTCATCGAGGAGTACACCGGGAGCGACCACCAGTATATCGTCTTTGACCTACAGAGGACCCGACGAGTCTCTAACGGACACCAGAGGCGAGCACCGAAGTGGAAAGTCAGTCGGTTAAATGAAGAGGCTCTCACGGCCACGCTAGACGAAGGGAAGGAAGCCATTCTGGAAATGACGGGGACAGCTGAAATATGGTAAAAGCTCAAGCGACGATGCAACTCTTACATTGCGCATGCGATGCGTCGATGCCTCGAGTTAGAAACTCAATGGGAGGGCGAAAACCAGTGTACTGGTGGACGGAGGAGATCGCTGAACTTAGGAGGAGATGCCTACACCATAGACGCAAGGTCACCAGGGGAAAGCGAAGACACGCTGAAATCACGGAAGGCGCACTCGCGGAATACAAAACCGCAAGATCCGAGGTCAAGAGGGCCATCAATTCGAGCAAGAAACAAAAGTGGGAGGACCTTCGGCGGGAGATCAACAGCGACCCCTGGGGACTCGGCTATAGGGTTGTCATGAAAAAATTAGGAGCGCAGGCGTCACCCCCCACGACGACCGCAGAGCTAATGAAGAACATAGTAGACACACTCTTCCCGGCCCACCCTGTTAGGTCAATGGAGATCTCTCCTGCCGAACAACAAGACATCCCATTGTTCAGCGAAGAAGAGCTGATTCTAGCAGCTAAATCTCTACAGAACAATAAGGCCCCCGGCCCCGACGGCATACCAGCGGAAGTATTGAAAACGGTTGCCCAAACTTGCCCACAGATACTGCTAAGTATGTATAACGGCTGTCTAAAGGAAGGGATCTTTTTCAAGAAGTGGAAGGTACAGCGCTTGGTGCTCATAAGCCAGGGAAAAGGAGACCCGGATTCCCCATCAGCATATAGACCTCTGTGCATGCTGGACACGGCAGGAAAACTCCTCGAGAAGATGCTAAAGCCTTGAATCACAGAAGCAATCCAAAGAGCAGGTGGCCTATCCGATCGACAACACGGATTCAGAAAAGGCCACTCCACGATAGGAGCAATTGAGGAAGTAGTCAAAACCACCCACCTCCCCCAAAGGGGAAATCACTACTGAAGGCGAATCGTCGTGCTGGCAGCTCTGGATGTGAGGAATGCCTTCAATTCGGCTAGATGGGGAGATATGTTAGATGCGTTCGAGAACACCTTCAGGATACCGCAATATCTTTTGCAAATTGTGAACGACTATCTCAAAGACAGGGAACTTCTGTACGACACCGTGGAGGGTACTCACAGAAAGGAAATCACTGCTGGAGCAGCACAGGGCTCAATCCTTGGACCCGATCTGCGGAATATCTCATACGATGGAATCCTTCGCATGGAGATGCCCGACGATACCTTCTTAATCGGGCACGCAGATGACATCGGTGCGGTGATTACCGCAAGAGACATCGAAGGGGTTCATCTGAAACTGAACCAGGTAATGAGACGAGTACTCGCCTGGATGGAAGCCCATGGCCTAAGTCTCGCCGCGGAAAAAACAGAGATAGTTCTTCTGACTAGGAAACGGACCCCGACCATTGCTGAGTTCCGAGTAGGTCCAGAAGTTATAATCAGCAAACCAGCCGTAAGGTATCTAGGAGTCGCCCTGGACTCTAAACTCTCTTTCTGGCAACAGATTAAGTCCGCATCTGAGCGAGCTGCGAAGGTCACGTCATCGCTGAGTAAGCTTATGGCAAATATCGGATGTCCATCAATGAGTAGGCGACGACTCCTCATGTCCATCACCCACTCCATTCTTCTGTATGGGTGTGAGATCTGGGCATACGCACTTAGACAGGAGAAGTACAGAAAGCAAATTGCCGCAGTACAAAGGCGAGGAGCTCTCCGAGTTGCAAGCTCCTATCGCACAGTGTCGGAACCAGCCGTCCTCGTAGTTGCGGGTGTGACCCCCATCGACCTCCTAGCGACAGATAGGAAGTACGCCCACGACAAGAAGGCGGAAGTAGGGGCAGAACTGGCAGTTGCTGAAGCGAAGGAGCTTACCAAGCAGGCTTGGCAGAGAAGGTGGAGCGCTGAAACGAGGCGGAGGTGGACAGCGAGGCTGACCACAGACGGCACGGCTTGGACAGAGCGGGAACACGGGGAAGTGAACTACTTTGTCACTCAATTCCTAACCGGAATTAGAGCGCAGCCTGCCAATATGGAGACTCAACGGAAGACGACGCTTTCCAGAGAAGTAGACTGGAGTAGACTGGAGTCGGAAATAGGCGTTTTTTCCCGGAAAATGCTATAAGCAAGATGATCTCGAGTACCGACACGTGGAATAGAATATCTTCCTTTATCGAGACGGTACTAAGATCCAAAAAGAGAGAGGAAGACGCCGTTTTTCCACTACCCCCTAGGCAAAAAAAAAAATAAAAAATTTAGCTAAATGTTCTAAAAATATTTGGGGAGCGTTTTTAGAGAATTCATACGAAACTCCGTCATCTCCTGGTGCCTTATTATTTTTTGCTTTGCCCAAAATCAAGCGAATCTCATCAGCGGTGATATCCTGCTCTAAAATCATTAGATTTTCAACGAACTGTACTGGCTCTGGGATTAGTACTGGGTTTAAAAGTTTTTTCAAATAAACACCCAAAATATTGGCATCTAAATTCTTTCCTATTTTAAATTTGTTGCCATTTATTTCCCTAACTATTTTCCAGAACTGAGATGAATCTTTCACACAATTTAAGCTTTTTGCTATTTCCGAAAAGTACTTGCTTCTACTCAATTTGCAAAGCTCTTTGTATTGCTTATTAGCCTTAACATAAGCGTTTCGGAAAAATTCGCTATTTCTGGTCCTTACTAATTTAAGAAGTTTAAATGATTTGGCACTTTGCACTATCCTATTGTAGATAACTTTCTCGAAAAGTTTGCAGCTAATACTTAGCAATGCTATAGAACGATAACATCACCCCTGTCAGGTTGTTTTCGTGGTTTCATGCCTATCTTTTTTTTTTAATTCTTTAGGTAACATTCCTGTTTGAATTATATTATTGAAGAACCTACGTATCCAAGCGTGGTGCTATTGCCAATTTTTTTTTCCAAATTCGGGATAAATTCGATCAAATCGAGCTGCCTTACCCAATTTTTATTTGTTCATAGCTGTATCTAGCTCTGTAGCTCAGATTTCTCTTGAGAGTTCCAATTCCAGAAAACACCAAAAAGTTTTTTCACGGTCCCACCTCTCGCGAGCATCTGACAAACATCCGAGAGTATTGTTGTTTCGAAAAAGCTTCTCAAAACAAATTGCCCTTGGGATATGGTACTAAATTGTAGGTCCCTTCCATTCGTGTGAAAAATATAACGCACACAACATGAGTGGTTGCGAGAAGCTAGGCCCTGGCACTTAAGCAGCTGTTGTGCCAAATATTTATTTATATATATTATATACAGCCAAGCTGCTATCAAAGCTCTTGCCTTGGTTTCTTCATCATCCATACTAGTACAAAAATGCTGAAATGAGCTAGCCTCGCTAGACGGTCAATTCAAGGTAACCCTGATTTGGGTCCCCGGGCGCTGTAACGTTTATGAAAATGACCAGGCCGACGAACTGGTCAGCCAAAGCTTCGCTCTCCACTGTTCACCTGTAGAATTATTCCACATTCCGCTGGGAGCAGTCAAGGCAAAAATCTCCTCAAAGTTCCTTACTGAAGCCAACCTCAGATGGACTATGCTGACAAACTTGAAAGTTATGACTTCAAACAAGGCAAAAACAGACGGTTTCGTAAACAAAATGCGTAAAGACATCGCCAGAATAAGAACGATTACCATGGGGCACTAGCCAATAGGAGACCACGCAGCCAGACTAGATATCTCACATAACACAGACTGCCGCAGTTGCAATGTCGGAACCGAAAAAGATACCCTTAAGGTCAGGCGCGAACGCAGAAAAAAATGTTGGGGGGGGGTTTGGAAAACAAGTATTATTTTTTCATAAATAATGTCTTATTTTATTTTTATATAATATAATATAATTAATATAATATATATAATATATATGTAGGATTTAGGAAAAGAAAAAGAACTCAGAGACCTCTTTTATATAATAAGTTTATTTAAAAGGATAAATATATAATAATAGAAATAGTAAATCGACCATCTGTCTCTCATGGCGGCTCGCTGAAAACTGCCTCCTCTTTTGTCATACTCCTACATATATAGTAATATAATATAATATATAGTTGGAATATTTTACAATATTATATCCATACGTCTTGGTACTTTAGCCATCATATCTATAACCTCTTCGTATTCCACGTCAATATTTCTATATATGTTAAGCAACGTCAAGCCATTTAACCGCTCCTCACTAGTCTTGCTACGCAGATAAGTTTTCAATCTGCGAAGACAAGAAAAAGACCGTTTAATTGATGCCACAGATACGGGAAGTGCTGCACCGATCTGCATAAAGCGATGCAATGTTTGGTGCAACGTTGAATCGCAACAATTGAGAGCGTCTAGAAAATTTGTTGGCCGTTTAACAATCGGAATATTTAAGCAATGTCTGCAACCATAGTTAATTTTACGTTCAAACAGATATCAAGAAAATGAAAGAAATAATTTTTCGTCATTTTTTACCTACAATATCATCAGTACATCTTTTGATGTCATTTGGCCATTCTTTTAAAAATTCCTTGGTAGTGCTACGTATTTCTTCTGTCTCCAGCTTAGAACACTTTTCCGGTAGAATGTTTTGAATTTAAGAAAGGAGTTCTCGATGGCCAATAAATCCGAAACAGACGTGGAGCTGACGTCGGACAAGAACAAGATCACCATCTTATGGTAGCTCATTTACGCCTACGTACTGTATCCGTCAACAGCAACGGCTCAAACCTACTTAACATCACCAGGCTTAATATCGACAGGCTCAAGGTTCCCCAAGAGCGCCAACAGCTCAGGGACCATCTTGCCTTAGAAGCAGAAGCAATCAGCAGCATATTGCAAGAGAACATGGATGACCACTGGAGTGCTGTGAAAAATGCTTTTGCGACTGGGACACGCACTTATGTCGGTAAAAAGCAGAATCGAGATGCTATTTGGTTGGCCTTGCGCAGGAGAGGCATTCCAGAAAAGCTTATAGCTATTATCAAGGCTACATACGAGGCGGTAAGTGTCACGTCGTGCATAATGGTAAGGTGTCGGAGGATTTTGAAGTCCAAAGTGGAGTACGTCAAGGGTGCATACTGTCCCTACTATTGTTCTTGGTGGTTATCAGCGATGTACTTCGTGCAGCATTGACGGAAGCTAATTATGGAATTCGTTGGACGATGACATCTTACCTTAAACACCTAAATTATGCTGACGATGTTTGTCTACTTTCACACCGGATAATGGATCTTCATTTGATGGCCCAAAATCTAGAAGCTGAGGCAAACAAAGTGGGGCTAAAAATAAACACAGCCAAAACAAAAGCCCTGAGCACTTCTAATACCCGCTCTCAACTTAACGTTGCCGGAAAGTAAGTCGAGAAAGTTGATAACTTTCTATATTTATGTGTGATGTGTGCAGCAGAATCGGGAAGGCTAAAGCTGCGTTCGGAATGCTGTCCAAAATCTGGAGAAGCAATGTTATCAGCTTAAGAACCAAGCTACGACTGTTCCGCTCCAACGTAGAATCAGTGCTGCTTTATAGGTGCAATGCCTGGAAGGTGGACACTATTAACACACGCAAGCTGGGAGTCTTTGTAAACAAATGCTTAAGAATCATCTGCAGGATTTATTGGCTGAACCGCATCTCCAACGAACAACTTTATCTGAGAACAGGCCGAGAACCTATAAGCATGACTATACGAAGAAGAAAGTGGCAATGGATTGGACACACCCTACGGCGCGAAGACAACTCCATTGCGAAATACGCCATCCGCTCACCCAAGCAAGCAGAATAGCGGGACGCCTTAGGCAAACGTGCCGCAGAACAGTTGAAGAGGAACCGAGCTCTTTAGGAATGAGTTGGAGGTAGCTCAAACGCGTTGCAGAAGTCCGAACACGATAGCGCGCAGGCGTGGTTGACGCCCTATGCCCCCCGAGGGGTTAAAGGATATAAGTAAAGTAAGTAAGTAAGAAATCTAGTCCTTAGTTACATCGTCGGTCCAAAAAGGAACAAAGATGGACCGACGGGAATATTCTTCAGGACCTCCTTCATAGCTGTCACGGTTCTTTTGTTTTACAACTTGCTGCGGGACTACTAATTGAATATCCATTTTGTTTGCCATTTCTTTAGCTCCAGCAAATGTGTGACTGAATCTAACCTCGGAGTTTTGACGCATTTCATTTACTTCCTCATGTAAATGGTTTGCATATTCCATACAGCAGCTCAGATCACTTTCTTTTTTTGTAAAAGTTCACTTACATTTTTCATTAGGCTGAAATTTCGATTAATCACTGCTAAGGATATTATAAATTGGGAAGTTTGTATAGCAGAAAGTAGAACATGAGGTTTGACTCCTTCGGTTTTCAAGACGCGTTTGTTTGCTTTTGGGCAAGACGCCTGAATTTTGTCTTTTAAAACTAGAGCTGCTTTATGTTATAAGACAATCGGAATAAATTAACAACCTCTTTAATGGTTCCTATGCAATTTCGTATAGACGGTATGTTACAAGCGCGTGTAATGGCCAAATTCAAATTATGATTAGCACAGTGGACGTAAATAGCTTCTGGATACAATGCTCTGACTTTGGCAGCACAGTCGTTGAATTTTCCGGTCATTGACAGGGCCCATTCATACCCTAAACATGTATTGTAGTTTATTACCTAATCGGCTTAACTGACAGTTTTATTTACATAGAAAGTGTGAATTATTGACACTCACTTTGCCCTCTCATACTAGCCAAATTTATGCCAATATCCTTCATCGTGGTCAGCAACGTACTTGCAAGCCCTTTTCCCGTAATGTCATCAACAGGAACGAAACACAAAAAGTCTTCCCGAATCGTATATTCGTTGTCAATTGTATCAATATAACGAACGCATATTGAAAACTGTTCAGTGCGATGTGGTACGATCGTATTTTTGCCGTGCCAATTTCCTAGTACCTAGTAGCACGGTGGCAGATGTTTCGAATCCCCCCCCGTGCGTTCGCGCCTGCTTAAGGTCCATTCACAGCTCAGCGACCTTTGAATGCCCGAACTGCGAACAAACCCATTTAGCATATTTATAAGCACGCCTTTGGCAATTTTACTGTTCCAAAAGAACTGAGCTTAATTTATCTATCGATTAATATAAAAAAAGTTAGGTTATATGAGTTGTGTACCAAATCGCCACCTAGTGCTAATTGGGATCTTTTTAACAGATCAACTACTTCTACTTACCTACGCACCCGGCCCTTACAAGCTGTCGTTAAAGTTGCAAAAATTTGCTTCCATTCGAAAGATTTTTAAAGGCCCTTTAAATTCGACTACCCACGTATACAAAATTACCATTTTTATACAATAAATCAACAGAATGATAAATAAATCAATCAGAAATTTAAATACATTTAAGGCAGCTTTAAAACTTAACTTTAGAATATTGCATAACTAAAGTAGATACTCGTACATGGGAATTCTAGTAGTAATCTAAAAAAATGGAATTTATATTTTTTAAACTTTGTTTTTAAATCAAATTTTAAAAGTTCATCCTTCTCGCGTCTTTCGACATCAGGTAAAATATTGTTAATATTGTAATGTTTACATTGTACGCAATACTCTCCACGAGGGTTGAAGTCGGTGGTTGACATTTGCTTTCAACAGAAGTATCTTTAATGGCAAAAACCCCCAAGAAGAAGAAGAAAGGTTGAAGTTTCTCTTCTGTCCACGGTCCCACGAACATTGTTCTAACTTACTTCTTTTTTTTTTCTGTTTTTATCAGTAAGAAAGTTTCTCCACAAAAGTTAAATTAAAAACTTTTTCTTGGTAGGAATGTTTGTTTGGTTAAGAAGAAACTGTATTAAAACCTGACGGAGAGGGATATGACATATGATGTTATCACTGCAGATGATACCTAGCGTGTCGTGTGGTGAATATATTATGGAAGTTCTGGTGCACTGATTTTAAATATTCGTCAACGTATGAGTAAAATTAAATACTTACTTACTTAGGTGGAGCTACAGTTCGGCCTCAACCAACAAGCCTCTCCATTTAGCTTAATTAATTAAATAGTTTATAGTTTTTCAGATTTAAATATGACTTACAATTAGTCTAAGGGCTAATCGGAATGTTATTTCAGATGTGAGGCTTAGCTAGAATGGGTGGCAGAACAAGGTGGACAAAAATTACTCGTATACAGGGTTTTCTCGAAACCATGTCTGGATCGGGGTGGATATTGGTCGGAAAACTACCGAAGTTTTACTTGGCTTAAGTATCGCAATCACACCCCATCGAAGACCACTCTCAATCAAAGAGTTTACGCTAGTGTCATTTCTGGACATGGGGGGATATTTCAACAACGCTGAAATAAATTCGATCACCAATGCCCTACGTAGGCTTAAAATCTGCGAACCCATCTGTTGCTTTATACAGCATATGCTTAAGACCAGGGCAATAATAGCTTCTTTAGGAAGCAGCACTGTTAGACGACATGCACATCGAGGCACTCCTCAAGATGGTGTACTGTCTCCACTACTACGGAAATTTGTGCTCAACGAAGCCCTTCTGAAAATCGAAAAAGTTGTATGCAAGGTTATTGTTTACGCTCATGTCGCTATCCTAACAAGTTGCAAATATCCGCAGACGCTGATCGATATTATTCAGTCTGCTCTTAATGAACTGCTCAGATGGACCGACAAATGCGGCCTCTCCATTAACCCGACGAAGACCGAGCTATTTCTATTTAGCAAAAAAACACAAACTCCCTGACCTCATTCCACCCAAAATAAGAGGATTCACTATTCAACTTCAAAATAGTGCTAGCTATTTAGGCCTAAAGCTTGACCGCAAGCTAATATGGAAAGAGAATGTCGCCAAACGTGCCAGGAAATCGCTGGCTGTCCTATACATCCACAAGAAACCAGTAGGCTCCACTTGGGGCCTACAACCAAATATAATGCACTGGCTATACACGTTGGTAATAAAACCAATTCTTATGTTTGGGGTACTGGTATGGTGGCCCCATCCTGGAGAAGTCCAAGCTATCCATAATGGAAAAAACTTAACAAGTTGCATGTCTCACTGCACTGAGAACTTCTCCCACAGTGGCGCTCCAAACCATGCTCCACCTAATTCCGATCGACATCGTCAGTAAACAATGTGTTATCAGCTCGGCAAAAGGACTCGAAGGAGCAACACATGAAACACACCGGAATACTTTCGATGCACCGTCATCTCCCCAATTTCACTGACCACCTGCCCACTGAATATGACTTCAACTGGGGCTACATGCACTCAATACCGGACAAAACGCTATGTCCTATACAACGAATCGCTATTCATTTTCACGGACGGGTTTGAAACCAAGGACGGGGTCGGCGTCGGAATCTTTTTCGAAGTCCTGCATATGCACTTCTCTTTTAACCTTCGAAACCTTTGTAGCGTTTTTCAAGCCGAAGTTAATGCGGTTCGTCAAGCCGCTTATTGGCTAGCGGCTAATACAGTATAAACATCGGATATTTTTATTTATGTTGACAGTCAGGCAGCCATCTAATCGCACACATCCAGCACTACGAGAACTAAAGCAGTGAAATACTGCGGCGTATTTCTTACCGAGATAGCTGATCAGTAAAACTTCACCCAGGTCACTGTGATATACCGGGGAATTATGCAGCTGACGAGTTGGCTCGACAAGGCTCATCTGGTACAAATAGCATTGGCATTACCCACATTGAGGCGGCAACGTCTTATGCTTAGTACCTTATCCAAACCGACGCGAAGAAGATGGCCAATCATCGATGGCAATATATAGGCCAATGCAACATTGCCAGGCAACTTTGGCCAACACTGAACAAAACTAGGTCCATCGGACTACTGAAACACAAAAGAGGAACCCTCTTCAACATAACAAACGTTCTCACTGGACACTGCGCCATAGGAAGACATGTCCAGAAAGTAGGCATCCCCTACAACGACTTCTGTAGAAGCTTTAGGGATGAAGAGGAAAAAGAGACCACCTATGCGCTTGTCCTACGATCGCCAACATTAGGAAGGCCACCTTGGGTGAATACTCTTTCAATGATCTAAATGATCTCGGCCGAGCCTGCACGGCTAAAATCAACTCCTTCATATAACAAAGCAAATGGTAAGAGGGTGATTCACCCATCTTACACATCAGCAGTACAATGGACCTATTTTTGGTCTAAGTGCATCCTCATCGAGACCCGATCTTAACGAACCAACCAAGTATCGCAACAAATAAGTTCGTACCCAGTGCTTGCTTTATCTTTAAGATAGATGACTTACTTACTTACTTACTTAGGTGGCGCTACAGTTCGCGGTGAACCTGGGCCTCAACCAACAAGCCTCTCCATTTAGCTCGGTCTTTAGCTAATTGCCTCCAGTTGCGCACTCCAAGTTAGTCGAGGTCCCCTTGAACTTGTGCGCGCCACCTACGGCGATGATTCCCTCTACTGCGTCGTCCCTCGGGATTAGATTCGAAGACTCTGCGGGCCGGAGCGTTGGTGTCCATTCGCTCTACATGTCCTAGCCATCTCGTCTAGCCATCACTTCCAATACGCAGTTTTTTGACTAGGTCGATGTCGCTGTACAGCTCGTATAGTTCGTGACCGAAAATCTTACGACACAATTTTCTCTCGAAGCTACCAAGGATATCTTCATCCTCTTTTAATAAAGTCCATGTTTCAGCGCCGTAAAGCAGGACTGGGATGATCAAGGTCTTATATAGAGTCTCCTTAGTTGTTCGAGATAGAGCTTTACTGTTGAATTGCCTTATAAGCCCAAAAAAATTGCGATTGGCAAGAGTTATTCTTCGATTGATTTCTGCGCTGATGTTGTTCTCAGAGTTTATAGCAGAGCCAAGGTAGACAAAGTCCCTTACTACCTCGAAGTTATAGCTGCCCACTGTGACATTTTGTCCAATTCGTCCGTGTTGGCTTTCGCTTCTTGTTGACAGCATATACTTGGTTTTGCCCTCGTTTATCGCTAAACCCATTTTGGCCGCTTCCGCCTCAATGCTTGCAAACGCACCGGTGACAGCCCGCTGAGTTCTTCCGATAATGTCTATATCGTCGGCGTATGCAAGCAGTTGTACAGACTTGTAATAGATTGTGCCTCCGGTGTTGGCTTGTGACTTCCGCACAATCCGTTCAAGTATAATATTGAAGAAGTCACATGACATCTCGTCACCTTGTCTAAAGCCTTTTTTGACATCAAAGGTCTCGGTGAGGTCATTACCGACCTTGATGGAGCAGCGAGCGTTCTCCATCGTCATCCTGCGCAGACGGACAAGTTTGGCATGGATGTCAAAACTAGACATGGCTCTATAGAGCTCTTCTATATAGATGCTGTCATAGGCGAGATTCCTGAGATTCCATTCATCAGGCATACACTCGTCTGACCAAATCTTAGAAATGAGTTGGTGTATGCACCCTACCAATTCATCCCCAGCTGGCTTGAAAAGTTCGGCCGGTAAGCCGTCAGGTCCAGCAGACTTGTTCGATTTTAGCTTGGATATTGCTATCCTCACTTCGTTTTGGTCAGGTGGACGAAATTTTGATTATCATCGTCTATGTTGAATGGTTCATTCTGCCTGACAGCGGGATGTTGGTCTTCGTCGCCGTTATACAGTCTGCAGAAGTAGTTTTTACATATTCTCAGCACCGACTGTGATTCTATTACGAGGTTTCCATTTTCATCTCTACAGATTTCTGTACGGGTATTGCTTCTCTGACACGTTCTTTTTACCTTTTGGTAAAACTTTCGTACATTGTTCCTGGAGTATAAACTCTCGATATTCTCAAACGCGCGCTTCTCATGCTTTTTCTTCTTCTTTTGGAGAAGCCGATGTTCTTCCCGTCTCTTTTGCTCGTAGAGCTCACGAGCAGCTCTCGTCTTCCCTTGCGGCGCCGCTTTGTATGCCTCTTGTTTTGCTGCGTGCTCTCGCCGGCATTCTTCGTCAAACCAGGGGTTTCGCGGTGGTGGGCGAGCGAGACCCAGCACATCAGGCGCGGCGTTTCTGATGGCATGTTGGTAGCGTTGCCACTGGTCTTCGGTACTTGATGCTGGCGGCAAAGGGGTGATTGAGAAATTTTGGGGATACGCATTCAGCGAAGAGTCTGGCGGTCTCTTGCGATTGTAGCTTTTCGACGTTCAATTTTTTCACAGTAATTCTTCTTTGTTGCTCAGATTGGGATATCCGCATTCGTACCTTGGCTACAACAAGGTAATGATCCGAGTCTATGTTGGCCGCTTGGAAGGTCCGGACATCCAGAATACTGGAGGCATGCCTTGCGTCGATCGCAATATGATTAATTTGGTTGATCGTTACATGATCATTGGACCGCCATGTCTGCTTATGAACATCGAGATGAGGAAACCATGTGCTTGCTATGGTGACATTTCGCTCCACAGCGAAATCAATTAGCCTTAGTCCGTTATCAGACGTGGTGTCGTGTAGGCTATGCTTACCGACTGCCCTACCAAAGACGTCCTCCTTTCCTATTTTGGCATTAAAATCGCCCAATACGATTTTAACGCCGTATTTAGGACATTGCTCATATGTTTTGTTGAGGAGCTCGTAGAAACACTCTTTGGTGGCAGGGTCCTTGTCTTCCGTGGGGGCATGAACACATATTAGGCTTATGTTAGCGAATTTAGCCTTGATCCGGATAGTCATAATACGCTCGCTCAGGTGTCGGAAGCTTAAGACTTCTTGCCTAAGTCTGCCGCGTATGACAAATCCGCATCCGAATAAGCGTTGCCTGTTGCCTCTGTAGCGTAGTTTTTCATCCTCTTTTTGCCCGGCCCATCCCATCGCACTTCCTGGATGGCGGTAATATCTGCTTTATAGCAGTTTAGGGCCTCCGCCAAGCGGGGTTGGTTACCCACTTCTTGGATTAAGGTACTAGACACCCGGCTGTCACCGCGTGGAGGTTGAGAGTAGGAGTTGGTAGGCCTCAGTTGAGTGAAAACGCTTGTGTTTTCATATGATCGCATGCACTACCGTTTGACCAGCTAGATGAAGAAACGGTAAAAAAAACCTAACACCCAGTAGAGTTTGTCCAAATTTTTAACAGAATTGGGGTCAGGAAAGCGGCCGAACCTGACAATATCCCAAGCTTAGAGCTCAAGACGGCAATCAAAGTATGCCCAGATTTATTTGGTGACATATATAAATTTTGCCTTAAGGAAGTAGTCTTCCTTGATCAGTGGAAATGCAGAGGCTAGCACTGCTTCTTTAAGGGAAGAAACCAGTAGATGAGCTCTCACCGTACCATCGACTCTGCATGCTTAGCAAAACATCTTAAAACGCATTATCCCCAATAGGCTTGAGGTGACATCTGAAGACACCGAAGGATTGTCGGAACACCAACACTTTTTTCGAAAGCCATGCTCGGTAATAAATGCAATTAACGTAGTTGTCAAAATGGCACAAGGGGCTATACAGGAGGGAAATTAGAGACGAGGCACTAAAAAAAATTTAGCTCAGTTTCGAGTGTTATCGACATCAGTTATTTGATTCATAATACCACATGGTTTCATACTCCATATTAATGTCTTGCTAGAGTCGACAAATGACACGATATTTAGCTTGGCCTATGATAGTATCCTCTTGTTCGAACAACATCCCCGTAAACGCAAGCACACCTCCAGAGATACGGCAAAATCAAATAATTAAATGAAGATTTGTAAACAAATATTAACTTGGTCGAATTCAATGCAAAGCCAATCAAATTCACCGCCTTATCTAGAAAGAACCAATCTACCATACTACAGTTTCAAATGAACGACCAAATAATTCAACCTAAGGAGGACATCCATCTTTATATCCAACATTGCAAAATCAGCAACCATGAATTTTATTTATATTTATTTAGAGCAAAGAGACTGGGTAACGTGATTGGGATGTGCGGATGGGGTAACTTAAATAGTTATTCCCATCTATACAATCCAGTCACGGCTAACAAAGCGCACACCCCATGATGACAAGACGACGTAAACGGGCCTCGGATATTGCCAAACCTGGAAAGCCAGGGCATCCTTTGGAGCCAGGCCTGAAGGGTGTCAGGATGCGAGCGTCTGGTGGTCGGCCTGTCCCGCTCGGCAGCCGGCCGGGTCAAACCCGAAATGGCTACGAGCTTCCTGTAAATGGTTTCGCGAACCATTACGGGGGTCAAGGGGTGAGCGCGCTGTGCACCGATAGGGGCCCAGGTGGACTCTCTGAGTTTTGACAACGGCATCGATTTAGGATAGGCACATGGAACGTCTCATCGCTCACAGGGAAGGATCTTGAGCTTGTTGGGGAGGCTGTTAAAAGTCGACTAGATATAGTTGGCGTCTCTTCAACAAAGCAGAGAGGTTCTAAAACTGTGGACCTTTCGGGTGGGTGGAAGCTCTTCCTGTCAGGAGTCCCACCCTCAATGTCTGCTCGGGCGGGAGTGGGGATACTCACAAGTCCCAGGTTGACAGACAGAGTATTGGAGTGGATACAATTAGGAGGGAGAGTTGCGATCTTAAAGCTCAAGCTTGAAAGATCAACTCTGGCATTGGTGCAGGTGTATGCACCGAACCTTCAGTCAGAGTACGCAGCTTTCTTAGATGAAGTTGATGTTGCCCTTGAAAAGGTTGCAGATATGGATTCTTTTGTCCTGATGGGTGACTTCAATGCTCATGTTGGTGTAGATGTTATGACATGGGGGAGTGTGATTGGGAGGAACGGTGATCCTGATCAAAACGCGAATGGAGAGAGGTTGTTGGATTTTTGTTGTGAAAATGGCTTATCCATCATGAACACTATCTTTCCACACAAAGACATTCACAAATACACGTGGTACCGTCAGAGTCTTCAGCAGAAGTCGCTGATCGATTTCTTTGTGGTAATATCGTGTCTGAAGAGAATGGTTTGTGATGTTCGTGTATTGAGAGGGGCCGAACAGTCAACTGATCATCACTTAGTGCTGTGCAAATTGTATCTTAGCGAGAGAGTGCCTCCCCTACCAAAGCGTAAACCAAGGATGGTTACACGCATACGACGGGAGAGGTAACAGGACGATGAGATACGGGAGATATTTGCGCGGCAAATATCTGAGAGGTTTGAACGAATTCCAACTGTTCCATCAAATGTAGAGGAACTGTTTTCAACAGCGGTTATTGCCTCTGCGGGAGATGTTTGTGGAGTGAAGCGGCTTGGTGTGGCGGCTGGTGGTGAGAAAAGAACTGCTTGGTTTAAAACGTCCGGAGTTCAAGAAGCCATCAGAGAGAAGAAGAGAGCGTTTAAGGTGTGGATTCACTTGGGGGACTACAATTCTCGAAATCGGTACACTGAGGCGCGAAGAACTTGCAAATTAGCTGTGACAACAGCGAAAGAACAGTCTTGGAAGGAGTTTGGCGAGAAATTGGAACGTGACCACAGATCTGCAAATAAGATGTTCTGGCAGACCGTCCGCCGACTCAGAGGAAAAAAGTTGAATATCGTTGAAGGAGTCAAATCCAAAGACGGTAGACTTCTTTCCAATGAGGAGGACATTTTACGCTGATGGAGCGAGCACTTTTCAGAATTGCTCAATCCCGAACAGGGCACCGAAGATGACAGACCTATGGTCGAGAGTAGGGCGGAAAGTAGTCCTACGGTAGAGGAAGTAACTTTGGCGATCAAAGCGCTAAAAGTTGGCAAATCTGCTGGTGTGGATGAAATTCGACTCAAGGCTTTAGGTAAAGAGGGAGTGCAATGGCTCTCGCGTGTCATTAAAGTGGCCTGGGAATGCGGTGAAACACCTGGTGATTGGTAAATGGGGGTGATAGTTCCTCTTTTTAAAAAAGGGGACAAAAGAGATTGCGCCAACTACAGGGGTATATCTCTTTTAAGTCTCCCTGGAAAAGTCTTCGCTAAGGTGCTAGAAAAAGCGTTCCAGAGCTGTGGTTGAGGACAGTTTGGGGGATGAGCAGTGCGGTTTTCGTCCCGGTAGAAGCACAACCGACCAGTTGTTCACTCTCAGAATGATTCTTGAGAAGGCCTGGGAATATGCCAAACCTGTCTACACTTGTTTTGTGGATTTGGAAAAAGCATATGATAGGGTTCCTCGAGGTAAACTCTGGAGTGTTCTGCAGGAGTATGGGATTGCTGGTTCCCTGTTAAGGGCGATTCAGTCATTATATACAAACTGTAGAAGCCGTGTTCGGATAAACATTGTTAAATCAATACCTTTCACTGTGGGCGTTGGACTCCGCCAAGGGTGCGTTTTGTCACCTCTCCTCTTCATTGTATATACGGATTGGATGTTGCAGCGCAGCCGTGGCGGGGAATGTTTCAAAGTGGGAGACCTAAGGATTAGTCATCTGCTCTTTGCGGATGATTTGGTCATCCTTGGGTCCTCTCAAACCGAACTTCAGCGCGCACTTGAAAGTTTTGTAGCCGTTTGTGATGATGCTGGAATGAAGATCGGAATCGGAAGTAATGGTCATATCCAGAAAACCCATTCAGTGTACTCTGCATATTAGTGGAGTCCCACTGAAGCAGGTGGAGAAGTTTAAGTACCTCGGGGTCTTATTCACGAGTGATGGGAGGAGCAATGCCGAGTTATATACGGCTGGATCAATTTTGAGAGAGCTTGGCCAATCTGTTATAAGGAAGGCCGAACTTAGTGTTCAAGCTAAGCTATCGGTTTTTAACTCTGTGTATGTTCCAACTCTCACCTATGGTCATGAAATTTGGGTAGTGACTGAAAGAATAAAATCGCGGATACAAGTGGTTGTTTGGGAACCATTAGTCGGTCTGACATTGCCAGAGCATAAAACTGAAGCAATTCTTACAAGTTGCAGAAGAAGTTAGAGACTGTTTTATAAAATGGCATTATGGTAGATACGATACCATCATTCAAAAATCATATAAGATGTGCAAGTCGGAGATATGCAAACGCACGTGCCGCACTATCGCTCATCATGCCCAGCAGTACATGAGGCCCCAGACATAGCTGGAGGCTGCTTTTGCCCGGAGTTGTCACACCGATAGTTTTTCTTGACAAGATAGCGGAGGGCTCTTTCCATGGACTCATTCTCCGAGAGGAGAGTCAGGATCAGCGTTGTCACTTCTTCCAGAGCAAATGTAGCGTACTGACAATAAAAATTTAACATTTTCAAAGAAAATGTAGCAAATTAGAATTTTTTCTAAATTTTCCTTATTTTTGCGTTATAATTTATAGCATTCAGTTTCAACAATACAAAATATTAAAATAAAGAAAAAAAGAAGAAACAACATAACAAAAAAGTATTAATTCAACAACTAAGGTCAGGTGAGGTTAGGTTGCCTGTCTTGTAAATGTCCTTTGTGTTACCATGGATCAACCATTAGGCCACTCAGGCAATAACAAAACCAACCGGAGCTTTTGTTAAACCGATGGATGCTCATGACGCCTAAGGACGCCAGATCGCCGAGGTCTTCAAGGGCTCGTAGATGGAGCATTCCTTTGTGCGACAGGGCTGGACAAGTGTATAGGACGTGATGGATTGCATCCTCCTCATCCTTGTTTCTACAGCTCCTGCAGAAGTCGTTGGAGAAGAGGCCAAGTTTTTTGGCATATTGGCCTACAAGACAGTGTCCAGTGAGGACATCGACAAAGCAGCTGATCTGTGATGGCTTTAGCTTGACCAACTAGGCACTACGTTTCTGGTCCGGCTTAGGCCAGATCTGTCTCGAAATGTGACACTTTGAGCCGTTTACCATCTGTGGTTGGTCTTGCTAATGGCGTTCGGCTTTAGTATATGCTTACATATACCGAGGCGCTAAGGCTTGCCTATCAGGCACAATCCTTAGAGTTGAACCCTGTCTGGCGAGCCCGTCGGCCCTGCAGTTTCCTAGAATGTCCCTGTGGCCTAGGTCCCAGCATCGGTGAATGTTGAACTGCTCGGCCATCTCTGGAAGAGATAAATGGCAGTTTAAGGTGGCCCTTGAAGTGAAGGATCACGATTCCAGGGACTTGATTGCTGCTTGATTGTCAGTGAAAATGCTAATATGCTAGACATGATGATATAATACATTACCCTTCAGCCAGGACAGGGCTTCCTTAATCTCCATGACTTCCGCTTGAAAAATGCTACAATGATCAGGGAGGCGGAACGACATGGTTAGGTTGAGCTTTTCGGAGAAAACACCACAACCCACCCCGCTCATAGCCATCTGTGAAGAAGTGAACCGAATTACCGTCGACAGGGGGGGAGTTGACCCATTCATTCCGTTCAAGGTTGCTCGTACGGAAGTTTCGGACAAATCTCAGTTTCGGTGGGGTGTAGTCCGTGTTATCTTGGGTGAAGTTGAGAAGATCAAGGATCGAGGAGTGGTCAATGTGATAATTAGACCACTGAGAGGAGGCTTTTAGACGGATGGTCGCACTGGCTGCAATCTGTTTGCTAAAAATATACATTCATTTTAACAACTTAAACATAAAAGAAAAGTACTTTCCAAAGTTGATAGAGCATTCATAACATTTGAAAAAGATTCTTTAAAATATACAGTGAAACACCAACTTTTACGTTACAATACTTCTTCTTGATTTATTTGATTGAGCAAATAGCTCCGAACGCTTGTAAGTCCAATTTACGAGTGCTTGTACATTTCTATTTGAATTTAACGGAAAGGTGGGCTGTGGTGAATATGAGTTAAAAACCAAAAAAAGAAAAAAACGTAAATAATTATAAGGTAGACTGTTTGGAGAAATGTAGCATAATGAGGAAAAAAAATGTACGAGTAGTATGTAGCATGGCACTTAAAAATGTAACAGTTTTGCTACATATGTAACAAAAGTGGCAACGCTGCAGGATCGTCCGATCGACACTCAGATTCGTGGGGGATGCCTCGAACAAATTTTATAGATAACTTGGTACATATTACTTACCAAGTTTGAATAGTTCGGCGATGAAGTTGTCAGCTAACAGAACTTTGTAAGACTAAATTTTGGATAAGGATACCTTCATTTCAGTTTGATCAGGGTGCCGTGATTCTTGTCTGTCACCATCACTCTCGGATGACTCATACTGCCTGACAGCTGATTATTGGTCGTCATCGAATTTTAACAGTCTACAGTATTCTCGGTACCGACCGTGATTCTACTACTATATTCCCTTTTTTGTTCTAGCAGCCTTCGGTACAGACTATGTAGCTTTGACATGTTCTTTCGCTTATTGGTAAAATTTCAAGACCTCATTCCTGGAGTGGCATCCATATATCTTTTCTTTGGAGCAGATTGTGCTTGTCCTTTTTTCTCTGCTCATAGGTCTCGTGGGCAGCTCTAGTCCTTGCAGTGTTACAAGGTACTTCTTCTTGTTCGCTGCGTATGATTGCCGGCACTCTTCATCATACCATGGGTTCCTACTTTTGTGGTGAACTGATGAAACCTAGCACATCAGAGGTGGTACTTCTGATGGCTTCTTCAGCGTTGTCACTGACAGCACCGGACATCTCGAGATCTTAAGGGACACACGGATGGCAAATGTTGTGGTAGTCTCCTTCGATTGTCGACGTTGAACTTCCTCAAAGTATTTTCTTGCCGTTTGACTGTCACTAGGTAGTAGCACAGGTCGATCTTGGCGCGAACATCTAAAATACTGGAAGCGTGTCTTCCGACGATCGAAATGTAGTCAATTTAGTTTCTCGTAATACGAGACAATGCTAAGTCGATTAGCTTGAATCCGTTTTCGGAATTTAGTGTCGTACTGGCTATGAATACCGACTGTAGAACCAAACTTGTTTATATATCCGAACATCATCGTCCTTATTTCGCTTGCAAGGGTCATCAACCGTAAAATCAATCTTATCCCAGGATGATTTTTGTAAGGTCCACCTCCACTATTTTTCTGTGTTACGAACTACTTATGAAAACGATTACACCCTATGGGGTGAGGTATAAAAATAATATTCATTCATAGAAGGACATGATAGCTACATGCTTGAACTAGTGCCTAAACATATTGCCTTTATCTGAGCACCCATTTGCCTATTTTATCCGACATAGTAGATTACCTTAAATAAGCTTCCTTCATCCGTGATGACTAGAGTCCATCCTGCATTTAATTAAAATCATCGTTAAGCCTCATAAAATATGCAAATATAATTGATTTAATATCTAACTATGTTTAGGTAACAGCCGCAGAATGCACATTTCGGATTAGGACAGCTTTCGACGCAATTTGCTCTCAGTTCTGGTTCGTGTGTGTCTATTATCTGAGCACTGCCACATCGAAAGCTTGCATTATCCAAAATCAACATGAATTATAATCTGCAGCTGGAGTACACTATCTTCAATGAAGTGCCACTACGCGATGCAAAATGAGGTAAGCAAACAGATTAGAAGGTATTCGTTTGATTAAGAAACTTTTGATTAACAGATGCCACTTAAGTACTCAAGATCGTGATTTACGCCAACGCACACGTGCGTGAACAATTTCAATTTTATTCAATACCATTCTGGATATTAATCGTAATTTTGCTTTAAAGGCTACATAAGAATGGTTCCAGCGTTGAAGCGTTTAATACTCCAGGCCGTAGATAAAAGCGAAAATATCATCGGGAAGACTTTTTTTTGTAAAACTGAAACATTTAGCAACTACTGATTAGATTGTTTGACAAAAGTTCTAACGTTTGATACGAACTGATTGACACTAAATCGGATGCTCTGTGACAAGCGCAATTATACACCTAGCTTCGACTGAGAAAGCCAATTCAGCCAAACCAAAAGCTTAGATAGAAGCACATGGTTTCCTCATCTCAATATTCATAAGCAGACATGGCGGTCCAATAATCATGTAACGATCAACCAAGTTGATTATATTGCGATCGACGCAAGATATGCCTCCAGTATTCTGGATGTCCGGACCTTCCGAGCGGCTAACATAGACTTGGATCATTGCCTTGTTGTGGCCAAGGTACGAATACGGATATCCCAATCTGAGCAACAAAGAAGAATCACTGTGAGAAAATTTAACGTCGGAAAGCTACAATCGCAAGAGACCGCCAGAGTCTCCGCTGAACCCGTATACCGAAATCTCTCAATCATCTCTATGCCGCCAGTATCAAGTGCCGAAGACCAGTGGCAACGATGCCAACATGCCATCAGAAACGCCGCGACTGATGTGCTGGGTCTCGCTCGCCCACCACCGTGAAACCCCTGGTTTGACGAAGAATGCCGGCGAGTGCATGCAGCAAAACAAACAAGAGGCATACAAAGCGGTGCTGCAAAGGAAGTTGAGAGCTGCTCGTGAGCTCTACGAGCAAAAGAGACGGGAAGACATCGGACATCGGCTTCTCCAAAAGAGGAAGGAAGAGCATGAGAATTCAACATAGACGATGATAGTCAATATTTCCGTCCACCTGACCAAAACGAAGTGAAGATAGCAATAACCAAGCTAAAATCCAACAAGGCTGCTGGACCTGACGGCTTACCGGTCGAACTTTTCAAGGCAGCTGGTGATGAATTGGTAGAGTGCGTACACCAATACATCTCTATGATTTGGTCAGACGATTGTATGCCTTATGAATGGAATCTCAGCATCGTTTGCCCGATCCACAAGAAAGGAGAAAATTCAAGGGGACCTCGAACAACTTGGAGTGCGCAACTGGAGGCAATTAGCTAAAGACTGATCTTAATGGACAGGCTTGTTGGTTGACCCCCGGTTCACCCCGAACTGTAGCATGATTTAAGTAAGAAATTTCACAAGTATTATTCTTAGAATCGCAGACCGATTAGTCTGACTATTTTGCACTGAAAATTCTCAAGGGGGTTCTCTATCTTTTTATTAAGGATTCAGTGGATAGTATTTCGCCATCCAAGTCATAACATGTCTATCAGAATTGAAAATCCATTGAGGCTGCTCTACGGGAAAGAACATACAATTTCGAAAGGTTCCCCCAGCTAAGAAATCCTGGCGAGAACAAATCGATTACCACTGCGCTATACAGGATCAACTTTTACGAACTCTCACGAACTTCTTCTAGAATTATATTGGATGCAAGACAGTATCTTACGCGGACGATGTCGCCATCTTAGTGTCAGGCAAATACCCATTTGTATTTCCCAAGAAACCGAGCTAGTTCTATTTAACAGGAAATATAAAACTTATCAAGAACTGCTTTTACTGATTAGAATTCTTTCTATATCAATGTAGTAGCCGCCTGGAAGAAGAATTTCAATTTTAAATTATTGGAAAGGACTCAAAGAGAAGAATGTCTCAGCATCACCGGCCCGTGCCGCACATTTCGCTATCGCCATTGCAGAAAAACAACTGGCTATAAACTCAACATTAAAACTAAGCGATCTGGTATGCAAAAATCATCTTATTGTACTTACCAGAATCTTTCTCAGTGTCACCAAAAGCCTGCCCGTTGAATAAGGCTTAGGACGCAGTGCGATGCCTTTTAAAACGAAAGACGTAGTTGGTTCCTTTTTCGAGCCATTGCAGTGGTTTTCATGTGGAAATTACCGCTAACTTCTCTAGTACTAAATTCCTAATCAAACCGACCTTCATAACTCGTAACTGACAAGAAGTCCCGGACATCACCCTTATCTCTGATCAAAAATATAACTTGGTAAGGGACTGGAGAGTCTCTGAAGAGCACCTTTTTCGCTGTCTAAATCTAGTCTACATTCCCGAATTGTAAGCCGAGGTTGAAGTCGCATTCATTCCTAAGGCAGGAAAAAGTTCGCATGTGCAACCAACGGATCTTCGGCCTATCAGTCTATCGTCCTTTCTACTGAAAACGTTAGAAAGTTTGATTGATATCCACCTTCGACAGAAAATTCGTCCGATCTTGCTCTAGGCGTCCCAACATGCGTCCTGCAAAAGCATATCGGTAGAGACAGCCTTATACTCGCTTGTGCGCATCATTGAAAATGGTGGCTCTCCTTGACATTAAGGAGCTTTTAACAATGTCAAATCAAAGGCAATTACCGACGCGCTTGCAAGTCTGAAAGTGGATATTTCGCTCGGAGTGTTGATCAATCAATTGCTCACATGCAGGATTATTAACACACAGCTGTGCGGAGCATCAGCCAGAAGACTTGCCTGCTGAAGAACACCCCAAGGTGGAGTCTTGTCACCTCTTCTGTGGGATCTGGTAGTAAATGACCTACTAGTGGACCTGGATAAGTCAGGCTGCAGAGTAATTGCTAAAGCTGATAACATTGCTATTGCTGTCTTTGGCAAGCACACAGACGCTCTCAGGGAAATCCTCCAATGCTCTTCTTCAGCTTACCAGATGAGCCTACAATTGTGGACTGGGGGTTAACCCTCATAAAACAGAACTCGTTCTCTTCACGAGGAAATATGAAGTTCCCCTTTTAGATCCTCCTACGGTAAATTCTACCAGTCTCAACTTCAATGGAAATGCAAAAGATGACAGAGCAGTTCAACATTCACATATGCTGAGTGCCAGGCCACAGGGACATTGCGGGAAACTATAGGGCGGACGGATCGCCAGACAGGGTACAACTCTAAGATTCTGCCTGATAAGCAAGCCCTGGGTATACTCCTCGCTACGTTTAAGCAGGTAAGACCAACCAGAGATGGGAAAATGGCTCAATGTGTCATATTTCGAGACCGATCTGTTTCTAGCTGGACTAGAAACGTAGCGCCGAATTGGTTAAGCTAAAGCGATCGCAGATCAGCTGCGTTATCGGTGTCCTCACTGCACACTGTCTTATAGGCCAATATGCCAAAAGACTTGGCCTCTTCTCTAACGACATCTGTAGGAGCTGTAGGGACGAGGAGGAGGAGGAAACCATCATTCACTTTCTATGCACGTGTCCAGCCTTATAACTTAAAAGAATGCTCCATCTAGGGGCCCCCTTCCTGGATGACCTCGGCGATTTAGCGTCCTTAGGTGTTATGAGCATCCATGGGTTTATCAAAAGCTCCGGTTGGTTTTAATTAGCCCCTGAGTGGTCTAATGGTAGATCCATGGAGTCACTACAGACCTTTACTAGGCTAAGTGCGTGTGCACTCTCGTACGGACATATAGACTAACCTAACCTACCGCTGACTTCGACAACTTGTTGACTAGCTGATAGTTAATATATAGTAAGTAATACTGCATTAACGACCCACAGTCAGACATCCATTGAACTCCCGGCATCATAGTACATCACGCGTATATTAGAAACTAGCTGACCAGTGCTCGCCTTGCTTCGCTCGCATTTTATTTGACGGTTATTTACTTGATGAAATATATTTGCCAACTGAATACAATACCGAAAATGTGTGAACTCAATTATAACTTCCCCCGTGGGAATCCCACCAGAGCATACAATTTATTTTAAATTCATTAAAACATTCTAAAATATGGACAAATCCAACGATCAACAACATCTCATCTAACACAATGGAAAAATATTGCAATAGTTCTATGTCTACACATGCATATGCATGTACATATGTACCGACGCGTATATTCCCAAGTCTCTTAATTGCATGCATTTTTGACAGCACATGGATATCTTATTTAATAAAATTTACAATATCTTAGATACCGATACAGATCTTAAACCGATACACCCCAACCCAAGCTTAAGAGATCGAAAAACCGATAAGCCTAAGACCGCTAAGCCAGTCAAAACGACGAGACCGATAAAGGAAAATAAAAAAATTGCGCAAGAGAACGTCGCTGGTCCAAGTGCAGCGGAAAAACCGCCACAGGTTGACGCGAGATCGTACGCGCAAGTCTCTTCAAACGAAAACAAATTAAGATCAGCTACAACAGATCCGGTCAGCCAAATATTTACCATTATATTGGAAAAATTTGAGGAGCAAAACCAAGGTTAATGAAATTATACTTGTCAAATTGAGCAAGCTCGAGTTCAAACCTCGCAAGACAATCAAAAAACCTGAATATGAAACAGCTACTTTAGATACTAACGTGGAACGCAAATGGCCTTCTGACGAGTTAGAAGTGTTTCTACGGAAAAATAATATCAATATATGTTTGGTATCGGAAACGCACTTAAAAAAGGGACTTAGACCCAAAATAAAAGGTTACAGCGATTACCATGCGAATCATCCATCGGAAAATGTGAGAGGCGGGTCCTCTCTTTACATCAAAGACTGTATTAAGCACTCCGAAAACATAGAAATAGAATTTGATTCTATGCAAATAAGCTCAGTCTCCGTAAAAATAAACCACTTAGACTACAACATCGGATCTAGTAACTTCCCTCCGGGATATAAGCTAGTAGAAGACGACCTCGTTCGTCTCTTTGACTCACTCGGACCTAATTTTGTCTTAGGTGGTGATTTTAACGCGAAACACACTTTCTGGGGATCAAGATAATATCAAGATAATAATCATACAAATAAAATTCACCGCGCCGTTACAAAAAAAATTCAGTGCAGTGCAGTGCAATAAAAAAAAAATATATAAAATAAGAGACAAGTGCATAACTTGGGCTTCCATCTCGCCCTCTTACCTCCCCTTGGATAGCGGGTTGTGTGTGCAGGTCTATGTTGGTGGACCAAACCTAATTGTCGTATGGGCATAACACCTGCGATAATCTGTTTTGGGAAACTAACGTTGGATCTGCACTTCACAACTCGGCTTAGTTAACGTCGGAGTTGTGTTTTTTATGTCTGTTTTTTATAATGGTAAGGAATTTTAGAGTAGATCTGAGCAACATTCGTGGGCTCAGATCGATTTTTTTTTCTGTGTACGTCCACGCCGCCAAATATAGACCAGCTGTTTTGGCTCTTTGTGAAACACAGGTGGGTCAAAATTCCGATCCTTCGGAATTCGATCTCCCTGGATACAGCATTGAGCCATTATTTTTCCACCATCACGGTCTCGTCGTATATATACGAAGTGATGTAGCCTACCAAATTCTCCCACAATACGGCCAATGTTCCAATTCGGAATTTAATTTCTTGTGGCTGAAACTCCATGTCCGTAGGCAGTTAATTCACTACTGTTTCATTTATAGAAGTTCAAATATTGACAGCAATTCAACTTATAATGAGTTTGATGCGCTGTCAGATTCCATCCTAAGAATTGTATCCTTGCACCCACATTCTGAAATCGTCATTGCGGGCGATTTCAATGTCCACAATTCTAATTGGCTTCGCCACTCTGGACAGACAACACCCGAAGGAAGGTATGTTGAGATTTTTTCTGAGGTAAATAACCTAACCCAGCTTGTGAATGAGCCAACTCGTGTTCCGGACATAACTGGTCATACCGCCAACACTCTGGACTTGTTCCTTAGTTCCGACCCTAATAAATACACGGTAAATGTATTATCGCCTCTAAGTTCGTCAGACCACTGTGTCATATCGGCCAATTTCTCGTACCCCAACCACAAAGCTAAAGAACAAACTCCAAAAAGAACAGTTTGGCTATACGAGAAAGCCAATTGGAATGAACTAATTAAGTTCTTTAGGAATTTTAACTGGTCGCTATGCTTCCTCGATAGCGATGTGGACGCCGCGGCTGATATGATTACTAATACAATTCTCCTAGGTATGAGAACTTACATCCCCCACAGGATAAAAGCTATTAGACCCAAGGAAAACGCGTGGTATGACTCGAGCTGTAAAGAAGCTATTAGATTAAAGGAACTAAGTTTTCGGTCTTACAAGGCCAACCCAACTGAGGAAAACCGAAAAAAGTTTAAACGAGCCAGAAATGACTGCAATGCCCTCATTAACCGAGTTAAATTCTCCCACGACCAAAAGTTGAGGCAAAAAATACTACATTGTCCCAAGGGTAGTAAAAACTTTTGGTCGTTCGTAAAAAACATTAAGAATTCGACCTCGTCATCTATACCGACGCTCATTCATAACGACGTACCAACTGTCAGCTCCTTAGACAAAGCTAATCTGTTTGCTGCTCACTTTGCAGCAAATTCCACACTGCCAGATAGTGCTTTGACTCCACCTGTACTTGAGGTCGTAGACTTTTCCCTATTGTTCTGAAGAGGTGTTCTTCTTCGCTGGCAAAACCACTGCGTAAGCTTTTCCACCGATCCTACTCTTCAAGTCTCTTTCCGAGTAAGTGGAAAACAGCATTTGTCCAGCCCGTACCTAAAAAAGGCGATTCTTCTTCTCTCTCCAACTACCGCCCCATTGCACTAACGTCCCTTCTTTCCAAGGTCATGGAAACGCTGATAAACCGTCAGCTAATGAAATATCTTGAATCACGAAAGCTCCTCAATGACCAACAGTATGGCTTTCGTGGCAACAGGTCCACTGGTGATTTGATGTCATATCTCACCGATACGTGGAACGAATCTCTGCACCACTCCGGTGAAAGTAAGTTTATTGCGCTTGATATTTCAAAAGCATTTGACAGAGTTTGGCATCAAACTCTTTTGTCGAAAATGCGTGCATTTGGGATCGATGATACTTTTCTTCTTTGGATTAGGAACTACCTTTCGGGCCGTTCAATTCAAGTTGTTTTGGACGGCTTCAAGTCTGCAATTCACCATATAAATGCTGGTGTTCCCCAGGGCTCCGTTTTGTCTCCGACTCTCTTTCTCATTTTTATAAATGACCTCTTGTCTGCTACTTCTAATCCAATCCATTCCTTCGCTGATGACAGTACCCTCAGTTTTCCATATTCGTTCCCTAGCTCACGTCCCTGCTCTTCGGCCGTAGAAGAGGAACGACATCGTATGTTAAACACATTAAATTCCGACCTGGACAGCATAACCAAATGGGGTTCAATCAATAGAGTGGAATTTAATGTATCCAAAACTCAATGCTGTCTTCTGTCATTAAAGCGAAACCCTACTCATCAGCCATTATCCATGAATGGCACTTGCATTGTAGAAACGGAAAAACTTTCCATGCTCGGTATGTGTGTCAACAACAAACTCGCAAATCGAAAGAATGCAGCGAAATGTTTAGGTTTCCTAAAGCGGTGTAAGAAATATTTCACCCCTTCTGATTTGGCTACAATTTATAAGGCGTACATTCGCCCTAAGTTAGAGTATAACGCTCACATCTGGTCTGGTGCACCAAAAACCATATTGCACTTGCTAGATAGGATTCAAAAACGCGCGATAAGACTCACCGGAGACACGAATATTACAAGCAATTTTGCTTCGCTCGAACACCGTCGTAATGTCTCCTGCCTATCCCTGTTTTACTGATATTTCCACAAAAAAATGCTCAGTTGAAATAGCCAATAGCATTCCTCCCCTTCTTCGTTTTAACCGCAATACTCGCCATGCCTCGAATGCTCATCAGTTTACCCTTAAGCCTATCTTCGGACGTACCGTGAAATATAGAGATTCTTTTATGAGCCGCACAACACGTCTGTGGAATGCTCTCCCCGAGTTTGCTTTTCCTCTCCATTATAACCTACAGTCATTTAAGACCAATGTACATCGGTGCCTCGTTTCCCCCTAACCCCTCTTCCTTAACGCTCACGCTATGTATAATGCATAAAAAGGGTAGTCATAACCCCTTTAGCGCGAGTAAATTATAAAAAAAAAAAAAAAAAAAAAGCAATTCGACAAACGGTAGATTATTGTACAAAGCCAGCATGAAACGTGGCGTGAACTTTTTTTCGACAGGAAAGCGAACTTATTGGCCAACTGACAAGAATAAATTCCCTGACCTCGTCGACTTCTTTATCGCAAAAGGGTTAACTAAAAATTTGACGGAAGTCGAAGAATGATATGATCTATGCTCAGATCACTCAGCAGTCACTCTGAAAATAGGTGGAAGTCTAGTAAAAAAAGAAGGACCGCCTAGGTTAACTAGTAACAAAACTAACTGGGATGCCCTCAGAAGAGACTGCAAGGAAAATGTTGCTATAAATGTACCGCTAAAGACACCGTTCGAAATAGAAGTAGAAATCGACAAACTCGTCGAAGCCATTCAGAGCTCAGCGTGGAAAAACACTCCTTTGCGGAAGACAAAAGCACGGACCAATAAAGTCAAATACCAGCCTGAAATCGAAGACCTCATACGAGAAAAGAGAAGAGCTCGCAAGAGATGGCAACAATCCCGCGCGCCACCGGATAAAACTTATCTGAACCATCTTTGTAACAGGCTAAAAAATATGCTGCAGGACCTAAAAAATCACGAGGGTTTGACCGCTGATAAGTATTCAAACTACTCTCTATGGAAAGCCTTGAAGTCCTTAAGGAAACCTGTAATGCACTCGCCGCCAATTAGGAAAGCTACCGAGGAATGGGCAAAAGAAGACAAAGAGAAAGCAGAATTATTTGCCGATCACTTAGAGGAAACGTTCAAGCCGTTCGATAGACAACCGTTAAACGATCATCCGAATGATAATACGGTACCCGACAACTTTAAAGTAAAAACCGTATCCCTGTCCGAACTTCGAATGACAATAAAAAAATTGAAAAATAACAAGGTTCCGGGATATGATTTAATCACTGGCGAAATTTTGAAAGAGCTACCGAAAAAAGTGCTGGTTAAGTTGCTCTACATTATAAATGCTTCTTTAAGACTGTTATATGTTCCAAGGCAATGGAAAGTCGCCGAAGTTATTATGGTTCCGAAACCGGAATGTGCAAATGACAAGAAATCATATAGACCTATTTCACTTCTGCCAATAATATCTAAGGTCTTCGAGAAACTTCTGCTGAAACGATTGCAACCAGTAATTGAAGAAAGACACTTGATCCCGGATCATAAATTCGGCTTTCGGGTCAAATATTCCACAATCGATCAGGTGTATCGAATAACGAACGAAATTGAAAAAGTTCTAGAAGCTCTCTGAAAAATATGCTCTAGCGCTTTTCTCGACGTATCGCAAGCCTTCGACAAGGTATGGCACGAAGGCCTAAGGTATAAGCTAAGGGTAATCTTACCAGAAAAGTTGTGCAGAATATTGGAATCTTATCTTGAAAACAGACTTTTCCGTGTTAGCGACGGGAGTGAATATTCGGATTTCAAAGAAATCTACGCCGGTGTTCCGCAAGGAAGTGTTCTCGGTCCAATCCTGATCCTGATCTACACAAGAGATATACCACAAGATGAAGTGACCATTGTAGCAACTTTCGCAGACGACACGGCTATCCTCGTAAGGGATGAGTCAGTCGAATCATCAACGGGACAACTCCAACGAGCTTTGAACAACGTATGCAAATGGACAAAAACCTGGCGAATAGTCCTCAATGAGACAAAATCAACGCATGTCAATTTTACGTAAAGAAAGATAAACAACTTACCTATATCCATTAACTCAGTGCAATGTATTGGCTACTCGGAAGATACTCGAAGTTAAGCGTATACAACAAACTACTTCTGTATAAGCAAGTCCTAAAACCGTCTTTGACATATGGTATACAACTTTGGGCTTGTACCAAACCAAGCAATATGGCTCTACAGCAAGCATTTCAAAACAAAATACTAAGAGCAATCGTGAATGCTCCTTGGTATATAAGAAATAGTGATATTCACAGAGATCTAGGAATTGCTACCGTGAGGGACGAAGTAACAAACTTTGCTCACAAACTTCGTACCCGTCTTCATGTTCACTGCAATAATGAAATAATCCGTACTAGCTGACAAACCTTGAGCGCCGACTACAAAGAACAAGACCTTTCGACCTAGCGCCGTAAGGAAAAACCGCATGTAATGACGGTATTAGTAGGTGCCTTCACTGGAAAGCTACCTACCTAACGCGATTAACACTACAGAAGCGTAAACTACTCGTTAAGGCAACTTAGTCGTAATCATCACAAAAATGAAAAAAATGAGAGGGATGAATTTCCTACTACTATGAGTACGCGCAGCCGGTTCTCATAGTGCCTCTCTGAGGGGGTGAGGTTTAGCCCGTAAGCATATACTGACTAGCACTGATGGCATTGTCAGATATATGAATCGGGCATAACCAATGGTACGGACCATTGGTATCTTTTGAAGATTCCGGCACCTCCAGGCGCAACAAAAAAAATAAATCTTAGATTTAGCACTGATAATGTTTTATTTTTTCAAGTTTAACTCTAGAAGAGATCGCACACTGAAGATCAAAACATAATCATGGGATAGTGCACCCATATACTCACACACACATACAATTGCAACGATAGCCACTGCTGCATGACTGCTGGCCGTGGTCTCCACTGAAGGAAAATTGTGGGCGATGATTTGATTAATTGTTTTTAGCATTGCTCAGCTTCAGGACAACACAGAAGGATGTTTTATACCTTAAATAAATCAGCGGCGAATTTGCTAAATTTACCTATTTTTTATTTTTTTAATCAGCCAGTACTGAGCTACGGCTGTGGAATCAATATTTACAGATGGACAATTCGATCTCCACCCCCATTATGCCACTTAGACCTTGAATTTCGGAAAAACCCTTCTTATCTCGCATCTAGGCAAAATAAGGAATAACTGTGCAAAATTTCAAGTACTTACGTCTAGTAGTTTTCGAGAAACGCTGTTCACAAGGAAAATTGATTTTACTTACTTACTTAGGTGGCGCTACAGTTCGGGGTGAACCTGGGCCTCAACCAACAAGCCTCTCCATTTAGCTCGGTCTTTAGCTAATTGCTTCCAGTTGCGCACTCCAAGTTGGTCGAGGTCCCCTTGAACTTGTGCGCGCCACCTACGGCGATGATTCCCTCTACTGCGTCGTCCCTCCGGGTTAGATTCGAAGACTCTGCGGGCCGGAGCGTTGGTGTCCATTCGCTCTACATGTCCTAGCCATCTCAGACGTCCAATACGCAGTTTTTTGACTAGGTCGATGTCGCTGTACAGCTCGTATAGTTCGTGATTGAATCTTCTCCTCCAAAACCCGTCAACACAAACGGGACCGAAAATCTTACGAAAATTGATTTTGCTTTTATAGTATTTATAAATTAAAAGATAGGTAGCCGGCCAGTAGAACTCCACCCTTTGCTAAGTCCGAGGAACTAAGAAGCGGATAAGGTCCTTCTGGTACAAACAGTAATGGTATAACCAAGAACGAGGCACTGATGTAGTCTGTTAGGTTCCATATACTCACCGACGTGTTAGACAAGGCGAACTACAGATAGAAACATCTAGACCATTGTGACATCAGTGCTTACAGAAATCACTCTTAAAATGGAAGCGGCGAACCGTCTCTAAATTAAACAATGTCAATATCAAACACTTTCCTGTAAGTAGGCATGCTTAATGGTTGGCTATCTTTTACCTTAATATGTACCTTCGCAAGAGGAAGGGTTGAACTGTATCCATTCCCTTGACAATTCTTGCCGGACGAAGAGAGTTATTTCGACACAACCACTTCTACGAGTACATCATAACGTTGAGGCTTGATCCTAGAATAGGAGCA
This sequence comes from Brachypalpus laphriformis, assembly GCA_945910035.1. Classification (NCBI taxonomy): domain Eukaryota; kingdom Metazoa; phylum Arthropoda; class Insecta; order Diptera; family Syrphidae; genus Brachypalpus; species Brachypalpus laphriformis. Next base: position 107,424,606 of record OX246753.1, on the reverse strand, counting down.
GTAGGAGCAGCATTTTAGGTTCCTCATTGGTCTACCTGTTGAATCTTCATTCTCGCTTTGACCCAATTACAACCGGATCCCTAAGCAATAGTTAATTAATTTCCCTACACATTGGCCCTACTAATACTGACCTACCCCAGCTAGATAACAACTCTGGAGGGTCATATAAATATGTATACCACTTGACCTAATGACCAAATGTTTATAATGTATCTTTCATTATACCCCTGCAGTTGCATCTGCAACCATTTATACAGTTCATGTGCATTACCTACGTGAGAAATTTGCAAATGAAAGCAACCACATTGACATAAAATTTTGTTATAATTTGGAAACATAAGAGAATGGAAGCCAAGCAAGGACACTTTAACATGAAGGAAAACCAGAGGAGGCAAGTAAAACCTTGAATAGGGCTTGTGTTCACTGGGGTGGACATTGTCTTTTGAATAATGAGTCGTTCGCGTGGCCAAGGATAAGATATTTGTGTTAACTTTTCCTTCATTTTTTTTGTGTGGACATTCTGAGTGGGATAGAGAATACGAATGACTTCATGGCCCTCTGACAAAAGTTAGCGAAAAGTTTTTGATGACAAGTTGCGATAAAAATATAATTTTAATGTGTCTAGGCAAAGCCTTATGCGATGGCTGCATGCATTTCCGTTTTATTACAAAGAATTTATTTGCTAAGAAATACGGATACGATTCTGAAGTCTTCGGTTCGGGAATGGTGAGTTTGGATTCCAAATAAAAAAAAAAAAAAACTTAAAGACCGTTGAAAAATAAATTTATCATGATAAAAATCATGACCAATTTCAAGGGAATTTTAAAGGTTGACTGCATACGTATCTAATGTAAGTTCTGATGAATTATATTCCTTGGATTTTTTTTTCTTATGTTTTGGCTCTGTCGAACATACAATCGAAGGCTATTTTGTGGGTATGAAGTCTATAAATCATTTGTGATTTTTGGAACAACGACGCTGAGATAGATTTAATTCGTGTGCAGCTAAAATCTGCAATACATAACTTTTCTTCTTACCAGTTTCTGGTATTTTTTTTTTTGTACGTAGTACCTCACTGAAAATATGAAAGCAACTATCCTGTCTTTTTTTAATTACAAATCTCTTAGGTATATATATAATGCTTGAATAACTCTGGCATGGAGGAGAGCATAGCCGGTCTATATTCTTAAACCAGGAAATAATGCATACGATCTACCCAAATATTTTAGGATTATCAGCCTTTTTACATTTTTATTGAAGGGCCTCGAAAATCTGATGGATGTGCGGCTTAAGTCACATATTCCGCTATTATTAGATATTTCTGACAGTCTGCATGCACATCAAAGAAACAAATCAATGGAATTGCGGGCCAGAGAACGAGGTCGTAAAACCTAGGCCCTCGCTTCTTAGGCACTGAGGGAGCATTTGACAACCCCATCTTCTGTAGAATTGAATCGGCTTTCATGATTTCAGGGTAAAGAAAAAGCTGATGCTCTTGTCAGGAAAGGTCCACCTGCAGTCGTATTTGGCTAACAAGCTTTACTGTACTGGCATATTGGAACGCTCATGCCGACATTCGAAGAGGTTGGTGAGACTACACGGACCAAAAGAAAGCACGGCTAAATGCCTTTCCCCTTTAGGGATAGATGACGTTTCACTAGCCCAATGCTCAATGAAAAGCGAATTCTTTTGGAAACCTTTTTACTGCAAATTCAACTCTAGATTCTTTGTAGGTGGATGCACCTACAATTGATGTTTTGACCGCGTATGATTCTGTGCACCTAAAAACATCTTGACGTAAAAGACCGCTGGGACAAATGAAATACCTGCCATTATTGTCCTAAAAAATGAGCACCATTACGAAAACTTTCCCATCGTGCTGGAAAACTGGGCGTCTTCACTCAATTCTCAAAAAAAGAAATGAAATGCCTGCCGCGAAATTATTGCTCCAAAGCCTTGCTGTTCATGCCGAGATAATAGAATTCTAGAAGAACACGAACTAATAACCGAAGCAATATCACTTTCGTGGAAGTCGTTCGACTGGAGATCTGCTGAGTTATGTAACTCGCCTATGGACGTCTGTCATTGAACAACATGAGTAATCTAAAACAATCGCCCTGGATATTTCGAAAACGTTCGCTCGAATGTGGCATGGAGCTCTACTTAGTAAACTAGCTTCCTATAGACTATGGATGGATGGAGAACATTCTTTAAAACCGATGAACTAAAGTTGTGGCGATGGTAGATATATCTTCCTATATTATTACTATAAATGCTTCTGAAGATGAGCTATGAAGTTGAGCTGCCTTCAGAACAAAAGTATTCTTTACATAGGAGTTGCTCTTTCTATTGAACAAAGCATAGGCAAGAGTGGAGCATGAATATTGCTTTCAGACTTGGAGCTTGGTCCCAAAAAATAAATAAGATAAGATAGCTATCAATCGTAATCCTATCGAAGGCTGCAGATACTACTTTTTTTTGTTGGGACGAGAAAACGCTCCACTGGAGCACTCAAACGCCACTGGTCTATTGTACTACTAGAAAGCAAAAACCATGGTTTACCACCTTATACGAGCAAAGGCAGGGGGAATGTACCACAGTGTCATCGCGTTTTCTACAAGCTTTAGCACAGCCTGACTGTCAGTATAGCGCAAGTACTCCAACCCTTCCACCTATTCCTTGCAATATACTTCATGGCGATTAGGGTTGCATAAGTCTCCGTTTAGAAAACATATTTGACGCATATTTGTCTAAAGAGAAGTGAAGCCTAATGGTACTCGTATCATCATTCACTAAGACACGAGCACCAAACCATCGACTAGTTTTGGAACCATCTGTGGAAATTCGACCACATTCTAACTCTGTCTTAGATGCAGGAAGGAGCCAAGTCCGAACACATGGAAAGTCGACATTGAATTTACGTAACAGACGAAGTTGTGGTGTCATTGTGTTAGATATATCAATATATCTTAAAACTACATAGTATAGTATTTGTTCGTACCTGGGAAGCCATATGGCTTATCTGCATGCAAACTCGTCAAACTCCACTGTGGATTATACCAGGAGCCATTTTGCTTTGATAGTGCTGCCCACGATGTAAGTATCAAGTGGGAAAGCTCCAGTGCATACGATACAGACCGTTCTTTGAAGTTTACGGGGAAAACTTCTTCCACCAATTGTGACGCCCTTTAGCACTGGTTGAATCAGTCCGGGCATAATCCTCTTTCTCATCTCAGTTTTGAGAGGATTGTCCGAAAGCCCATTTGTAGAGCACGATAAGCGCTGCCTGCGCGTTAGTACAGAGAGTTACTAGGCATGGCCCGACACAAAGTGCCGCAGCATCATCCGCATATACCTGAGCGCATACGCTAGAACTATTCAAAGTGTTCCACAAAGAGTCGACCAACATGAACTATAGAAGTGGAGACGCCTTATAGCCAACCGGATAGCCACTACACCCGCATCTACAATCAAAGTTCTGTTCGTTAGTACAGCTTTGACCCACAGCAATAATATTTCGTTTATCCCATGTTGTCTGGCAGAGTCCCACGTTCAGTCAAGCGTCTCATTGTCGAAAGCACCCTCAGTGTTGATGATGATGCCTATAGCGTATTCTCCTCTGTTAAGTTCGAATTTAATTCTGACCACTAGATATTGTAGCACAGTCTCGCAGGATTCTCTACGCTGATAAGCATGCTGCATCTCCGATAGTGGATGTAGCCTTAAAGCAACTTTGCTAACGTGAAACTCCATAGTTTTCAGTAAGAAGAAGCTGAAGCTCTTGGCGAGCGAGTAGTCCTCCGTAGCAAATTTTTGATATGAACGCCACTCTAACTGTCCGCCAGAATGTAGGAATATACATATGTCAATGCCAGGCCAGCAATAAAGATTCTTTTCAGAGCTGCCAGCACCTGGGTAATACCCTGTTACAACATAAATAGTACGGTTCCATCGGTGGCAAGTGATTTGAAACCACAAAACGATGCCACAGCCTCATTTGTTACCACAGCTGATCCAATGTACCAGTTTTCCCTCTTAAATCAAGCTCAGCCTAGGTGAGCGGACCAAGCCGAGACCTTGTTACCTGATTGTCTTGAAAGTAAGTCTCCAGCAGAAGAGCAAAGGTTTCTGGTTTCGTCTCAGTAAAGGTCCCATCATATTTTCTGATTGACTTTGGCTTACCCAGTTTGGTATTTTTGAGGACTATTCATGCAATAGAAGTTTATATTCTAATTGAAGGAATCGAATAGCTCCCTAAAAGATCTAGAATATGCCAATAACAAATTGCACATATAACATTCCATCCATACTTCAAGTAAATAATAACTGAACTGAAGAGGTTGTTCCCACTTTGCGAGACCTACTCGAAGATACACTAACTTTCATGAAAAGCAAATTCAGCCACTCCTACATGGATGGCAAAACCAACAATCTTATTTCCAATTTCACAGTCGAAGATTACTATCGGCAATATTTTATTTCATACACCGTGGCCCACATCAACCTCATCTGGGAATTTCAGTCACGTTCTACCGTAATGCGACACGATCTTATTGATAATGACACTAAAAGGGCATACACTTTTATAGTTCGACTGCCAAACTATTTTACTAGGAGGCATGCCTTTGCACGTCGCCCGGCTATCTGAGTTAACTTCAACTGAATGCCTTAATGTGTGCGATATGGATACATAAATATCTTATCCTCTATCGTATGGCATTGTGGTTTATTATATTTAGCGCCACAAGGACTATTCTTGTTAATCTAATCAGTCCTTCAATAGAACCATTTGAATGTCCTTGATGCTTTTTTTTTCGCACTGGCAATGTTTTAAATTTCAGAAATTCTCTATTCTGTGAAGAATGTAAAAATAAATCACATTTACTCGTATTTGCGCTGGCAACCAAGAAATAAGAGCTCACGCCTCCGTTTTAGATTAAAACCACTTGTATATTCATCCTTTATTTTCATTAGGGATAATGAACAGCTGTGGGATAGAAAATTAATTAACTAATGTAAGCCAGTTTCTTTGAATAATAATGCTGCCATGGCAATATCTCTTCGATCCATGTGACACTGCCTTTATTCTTGAATACAGAGTGGAGTTTTTTTTCAGAACGGATGGACGTAAAGACTTAAGTCCTTGGCTTCCCATATCTATGCTGATTTTTTGCACAAAGGAGAACCTGTAACAAAGTCATGCGGCTTAGGGTGTGTTGTCCATCCGACGACAGTAATGATATTAATAAATGTGTTTATGAACGTGGATACGTTTATTTTTACACTTGAATTGGTTTTCGCTTCCAGGTACTAACTAATATTCTGACTTAGGAAAATGAAATGGTGGGTCGTTGGCAACTTTGGCATTATTTTTAAAGAGAACCTTACCAGTGGGCAAAATCGCATCATCACCTCCACGCGGTGCCCGCTGGATAGCTATCTGATAGTGAACTAACGATGAGCGTATGCTGAGTCTGACGATATATGTGCAGCTGAACACTCAGACCTGCATAAGCACATCTGGGTGAACTTCAGCGCGCATATGTCTAACCGGACGAGGCATCTCTTGTTGACCTGATCGGCTGAAATATGCGTCTCAGAAGTCTAGCAAGAGGTCCTCAGAAGGAGGACGTGCGGCGGACGAATTCTCTCGATGGAATCAACGGTGACGTCTACAGACCAGCGGATACCTTACTGGAGCTACTTCAACATATTTGGAGCTGAGGTCTGTAAGGATTTTCAATACTACGTCAGGGTATTGAAAAAGAGATGGTGGCGGATGAACCCTTAATGGGCCAACGGCAGCGCTCATATCCCCGAAGTGGGTTACTGACATCGGTGTATCCGGCCTCTTGTCCTAGGGGTAAAAAAAAAAGGATCTGGCCCTCCAGGTTGGGGGTTGTGCCGTCGGGTTAACTTCCCTACCACGTAAAAAACCTTTGGTTACGAAGCAACCAACAGCCTCGGATACGGATGATCTTACTGTTGACGACCCATGCAAACGTAAAAAGGACAACGATCTTCGTGTCTGCACATGGAATATTAGGTCCCTCTACAAATCACGTGCAGCCGAACAACTTGCGGAGGCCCTAGAGTGTCTCAAAGCAGACATTACCGCCATCCAAGAAGTGCGATGGGATGGGCCGGGCAAAAGGAGTATGAAAAACTGCGACATCTACTACGGCGATTGCTACAGACAAAAAGGACAGCGTCTATTCGGGTGCGGATTTGTCATTGGAGACAGACTTAGGCAAGAAGTCTTGAGTTTCCGGCATGTGAACGAGCGCCTCAAGACTATCCGTATCAAGGCTAAATTTGCCAACATTAGCCTAATATGCGTTCACGCCCCTCACGAGGAGAAGGACGACGCGACAAAGGATGACTTCTACCAGCTCTTGGACAAGACGTATGAGCAATGCCCTAGCCACGACGTTAAAATTATCCTAGGCGACTTTAACGCAAAGCTAGGAAGAGAGGAAGTCTTTAGTAGCGTGGTCGGAAAGCACAGCCTGCACGACAACACTTCCGGCAACGGACTCAGGCTAATCGTCTTTGCGGCGGGGCGAAACTTTGTTGTAGCTAGTACGCGGTTCCCACGTCTCGATATTCACAAAGGAACATGGCTCTCCTTTGATCGAAAAATCGTCAACCAAATCGATCACATTGCGATCGACGCAAGGCACTCTTCCAGTATTCTGGGTGTCCGGACTTTCCGAGGAGCCAACGTGGACTCGGATCACTACCTAGTTGTAGCCAAGGTACGGATGCGGATATCCACAACGGAGCGAAATCAACGAAATGCTGTGAGGAAATTTGACGTCGAAAAGCTACAATCGCAAGAGACCGCCAGAACCTTTGCCGATCGTGTTTCTTCTAATCTCAATCTTAGTCCTATGCCGCCAGCAGCAAATGCGGAAGACCAGTGGCAGCGTTGCCAAAAAGCCATCAGAGATGCCGCCTCTGATGTACTGGGTTTCTCTCGCCCACCACAACGAAACCCCTGGTTTGATGAGGAATGCCGGCAAGCACGTGCAGCAAAACAAGAGGCGTACAAAGCGGCGCTGCATAGAAGGACTAGAGCTGCTTACGAGCTCTACGTGCGCAGGAGAAAAGAGGAACATCGACTTCTCAGAAAGAAGAAAAAAGAGCATGAGAAGCGCTCGATTGAGGAGATTGAGAGACTTTATTGCAGGAATAATGTTCGAAAATTTTACCAAAGGGTAAAAAGAACATGCCAGGGTTTCAAAGCCAGAACAGAAGCCTGCAGGGACGAAAATGGCAACATAGTAGTAGAATCGCAGTCGGTGCTGAGGATATGGAAGGAACACTTCTGCAGACTGTTAAACGGCGATGATGACCAATATTCCGCTGTCAGGCAGAATGAGCCATTCAACAGTGATGATGGCAGTCAAAATTCCCGTCAACCCGATCATAATGAAGTGAGGATAGCGATATCTGCTGGAGCCGACGGCCTTGCCGCTGAACTTTTCAAGGCAGGAGGAGATGAGTTGGTAAGGAGCATGCACCAGCTCATCTGTAAAATCTGGTCGGACGAAAGTATGCCCGATGAATGGAACCTCAGCATCGTTTGCCCGATCCTGAAGAAAGGAGACCCTCTGAACTGCGCCAACTACAGAGGTATAAGTCTCCTAAATATCGCATATAAGATCCTGTCTGCCGTACTATGTGAACGCCTAAAACCGATCGTCAACAACCTGATAGGTCCTTATCAGTGCGGTTTCAGGCCTGGAAAGTCCACCATTGACCAAATATTCACACTACGGCAGATCTTGGAAAAAACCCATGAATATAAAATCGATATACGCACCACCTTTTCATCGATTTCAAAGTTGCCTATGATAGCGTGTATAGAGACGAGTTATACAGAGCCATGTCTAGTCTTGGCATCCCTGCCAAGCTCGTCCGTTTGTGCAGAATGACGATGGAGAACTCTCGCTGCTCCATCAAAGTCGGTAAGAACATCACCGAACCGTTCGATGTCAGGAGAGGTCTTAGACAAGGCGACGCGCTATCATGCGATCTCTTTAACAAAATACTTGAGAGAATTGTACGAAACTCACAAGCCAACCCCGGAGGTACAATCTTCTTCAAGTCTGTACAACTACTCGCTTATGCCGATGACATTGACATAATCGGAAGAACTCAGCGGGCCGTCAATGGGGCATTTACGTGTATTGAGATCGAGGCAGCAAAGATGGGTCTAGCGGTCAATGAAAGCAAAACAAAATATATGCTGTCTACAAAAAAGGACACCCAACATCGGCGCCTTGGGCAGAACGCCACAATAGACAGATACAATTTTGAGGTAGTAAAGGATTTTGTCTACCTAGGCTCTATGGTCAGCTCCGCAAATGACATGAGTGGAGAGATCACACGGAGAATTACTCTTGCCAATCGTTGTTTCTATGGGCTAAAACGGCAATTGAGTAGCAAAGCCCTATCTCGAACTACTAAGGTAACTCTTTATAAGACATTAATCATCCCAGTCCTGCTGTATGGCGCAGAGGCATGGGCTTTGAAAAAACCGGATGAGGATGCCCTTGGTTATTTCGAGAGAAAAGTTCTTCGAGCGATCTTTGGTCCCGTCTGCATAGATGGTGAGTGGAGGAGAATGTACAATGCCGAACTATACGGCCTGTACAAGGACATCGACTTAGCCAGAAGAGTTCACATACAGCGACTAAGATGGCTGGGTCATTTAGAGCGGATGGAGCCCAACCTTCCCGCTAAGAAAGTCTTCGAATCCAACCCGGACGGACGGCGCAATAGAGGACGACCTCGCGGTAGGTGGCGCAAACACGTGGAGGGGGGCCTCAACCAACTTGGCGTGCGCAACTGGAGGCAGCTGACTCGTAACCGTGCTGGCTGGAGAGGTTTGTTGGTTGAGGCCCAGGTCCACCCCGGACTGTAGCGCCATCTGAGTAAGTAAGTTACCAGTTGACATCTAGCATAAGTAGGTGAGAATTGAATAGTGAAGGTATTACGGAAGTATATTAGTATCTCTCAGTAGATATTGAGTTGCAACAAGCGAGAAAAAGTAACTTCGTTCACATAATTTCGTTGGAGATATCCGCTTTTTTGTGATGCCCCAATGGATGTGATAATCCTCTAAAGATACTAAAGGCCCGATGCGAATGCACACCACGCGCAATGGGGCAGTGGTAACACAAACCCACGCGGTGAGTTTATTTTCGAATTTATTATCGAACATAATGTCTTAGTAGCCAATAACCCCTATTGGAACCCACTTTCGTAGTTAAAAAAAGGCAGGAGGTTATTGACATTACACTAGCAAGTAACTCAAATACCCTCTCTATAGACAATTGGAATTCTTTGGGGATAGAATCCTATTCCGATCACAGATTTATTGAATTTAATCTTAATTATAGATGCGACTTTCCCAAACCCAATAGAAACCCAAGGAAGACCGACTGGACTACCTTCAGTTACGAGGTGCGGAGGACCACGAATCTATTACAAGAATGTTACTTACATGAGCCAGCGGACATTGACCGAAAAGCCGAGGAAATCACTGCTGTCTTCAAAGAGGCTTTCTAGAAGGCACGTCCCGTATCTAAACCTAAGACAAAAGTCTCACCCTCATGGTGGACCAAAGAACTAGCCAGAATAAGAAGAGAAACAAGGAAACTCTTGAATCTGGCGAAATAACGGATTAACGGGATTATACCGATCATGCTGCAAAAAACTGCACATCACATCATTATCCCAGTTCTCAAAAAGCTATTTGCCCGTAGTCTTAAACAATGTCACATACCAAGAACATGGAGGGAGGTAAAGGTGGTTTTTATACCCAAGGCGGGCAAGGCTAGTCACACCACCGCGAAGGACTTCAGACCAATAAGCCTTACCTCTTTCATCCGGAAAAATTTTGAAAGATTGCTCGACATTTACATACGTAGTAGAATACGCCCGGGGGACTTATCCCCAGCCCAACACGCATACACGAAGGGTAAATGTGTGGAAACTGCCCTACATAATGTTGTCGCCTCTATAGAAAAATCACTTAAGGATAAATAGTTCACACTAGCTGCTTTCTTGAACATTGAAGGAGCCTTCAATAATGTAAATACCGAAGCGGTTAAAAGAACCCTAATAAACCTAGACATCGACATCAGTCTAATTAACTGGATTGTTAGCATGCTCGAGGAACGACATATAACCACCGAACTTAAGGGCTCAAAGCCCGAAGCATACGCCTCGAGTGGTACCCTTCAAGGCGGGGTAATCTCCCCACTGCTTTGGGTCATTGTTCTTAATGAGGTACTACAGCAACTAAGGTACAGTGGGGTCAGAGCTACAGCGTACGCGGATGACGTCGTGCTGCTTGCGACAGGTAAATTCCTGCCTACCCTTAGCGAACAACTTGACGAAGCCCTAAATATTCTTAGCATATGGGACAGGAGCTGCGGTCTAAAGGTTAGTCCCCAAAAAACCGAACTCGTACTTTTTACGAATAAGAGGAAAATACCGGAGTCTAGTACACCTTCTGTTGATGGTATCCCACTCAGATTGTCCGATAGCGCAAAATACCTGGGCCTTGTACTTGACAAAAAGCTCAATTGGAGATTAAATATAGAGGAAAGAATTAAGAAAGCAACAATAGCTCTTTACTCATGTAGTAGAATTTTTGGTAGAACCTGGGGACCCTCCCCCAAAATCATATTATGGATGTATACGGCTATAGTTAGACCCATACTGACTTACAGCAATCTAGTATGGTGGCCAGCTGTCCACAAATCCACCAACTTAAAGGCATTCACCAAAGTTCAAAGACTAGCGTTCATTGGCATCACCAGTGAAATGAGGACAACCCCAACCGCAGGACTCGAGGCTATCCTCAACCTGCTAGCGCTAGACACCTTTATACAAACATCAGCAGCCATTAATGCTATGAGAATAAGTCAGTCAGCGAACTGGAAACCAAGCAGAACAGGTCACTCAATAATCCTACTCGATTACTTTGGCCTCATGCCCGTAACAGACTACATGACGCCATATTTAAACTTTACAAGCCCTTTCTCTACCGCCTACCCTAGCAGCGAAGATTGGAAAAGCGGTCATACACCTAATGCCGAATCTATAGCAATCTACACAGATGGTTCAAAAATGAGCATTGGTATAGGATCAGGTATTTTCTCCGACACTCTAGGTGTATCAAAATCCATACGACTTCCAGACCACAGCAGTGTTTTCCAAGCAGAGGTCTTAGCAGTGGCAACAGCCGCCCGTGAGTCTGCGGTAAGGGCAATACCGCCCGAAGGTATCACCATCTTTATCGACAGCCAGGCAGATATAAAAGCGATTACTGCCATAGAAATAAAATCGAAACTTGTTAAGTGTTGTCGAGAAGAGCTCAGGGTTCTTGGAACACAGCACAAGGTATCGCTCTGTTGGGTCCCTGGACACGAGGGTATCCCAGGCAATGAGAAAGCCGACGAGCTGGATAGAATGGGCTCAGCAGCGCCAACAGAACAAGTTGAACCCCCTGTGTGTATCCCGCCTTGCACACTCAAGCTCGCTGCAGGGAATAAGGCCACTGAGGAGGCGAACACAAGATGGAACTCCATGGAAACTTGCGCCATCACTAAGAAGCTATGGCCATCTTTTGACAAAGCAAAGACCGAGAGAATCATAGGAAAGATAAGAAAGATAGGAAATCCCTTTCCACCCTCGTGGGCATCATCACGGGGAACAACACTCTGCAGTACCACTTGAAAAAACTACGCCTGACAGAGGAGGAACTCTGTAAAGGCTGTGGTGACGAGGAAGTTTTTGAGGACACAACCCACTTCCTGTGCCACTGTCCGAGTCTTCAACACTCCAGGAAAAAGTTCCTTGGTAAATATTTCTTCCAGGATCTCGAGGAACTCTCCGGCGTTTCAACAGAAAAGATGTTGAGCTTCATCAAATCATCAGGGTGGTTTGTATGTAGAAATGAAGTGACTGAGTAAGTAGTTTTTAGTTTCATTGGGTAAGGGATTAGTTTTTCCCCCATGGGTACCGCAATGGGTCAACGCTGACCTGAGTGTGGCAGAGAGCGTCCTTCCCTGCCAGCCCACATACCTAACCTAACCTAACCTACTAAAAGCCCGGGCTACCAGCATGCACGATTCGCAAATACGAATCGATGTTAGAAGTGCGCCTACTTACTTATCTACACCCTGCAAACTTCTACCACTCTCCCCGCGGACTGGTTAGCAACTTATGTATTTTATTATGAAGGAATAGGTCTCGATTTAGTCATCCCCTGACCTCGTCATATGCGTTATTAGAATCTCTGGGCTTGGCAGTTTCATTCTTCCATCTGCTAATCGCTCGCAGTTGAATACTGCGTGCTCCGTGTCTTCCTCTTTATCTGAGTTTTCTGGGCAAAAGGGCGAGCTATCGTGTTCAAATCTGTGGAGATATATTCAATAGCCGCCGCGCCCGGACTGCAACGGCATAATATTGTAGTTGCAGTCCCCACGTGCTCTCTTTGTCTAGAGCTCGATGGTGCGAATCAGCTTGTGGATCCATCCGCCTTTTGCCGTGTTATCCTGGCTTGTCAGATTGCTACAGATGTTGCCGTTTATTTCGTTTAACCCTTCTGGTGACGCTGCCTCCTTCTTGCCGGTTCGCGATTCGCTTAAGGCAAACCCTTTGCATCTCGTTGGCGAGAATGTCGATCGAGATCATACCGGCTATAACACGGGCTGCTTCGTTCGAAATTGTTCGGAACCCGTTTATAGTTCTTATTTCGAAGAACTTGTACGCATACGAGAGCTTCCTTCCTGTTTTCGATGAGGTAAGTGCCCACGCCCAGACGGAAGCAGCATAAAGAAGAATTGAGCTTACCACTCTGGATAGCAGGATCCTCCTGGCGTATCCAATGTACCTTGTATATGGAAAGCTGTAAGGTTGCTCACTGCAGAATATACTTCCTGACAGTTACTGTAAGCACACAAAGCTATTAGCTTTATAGGCCTTCTGGTTGCTTGCTGACCATAAGCAAAATGGAGAAGCTGTCAGTGATATGTAAATTGGTTTGAAAAACAGTTCAGGCCCATTCAGTTCATCGGGGTTATGCTGTATTAAAAGACGAAACACACGCAGTTAGATAATTGCTTCCAAAGTGATTTCGACAAAATTCTTTTAAAATTGGACGAATTTCTAAGAAGTGGGAGACATCTTCCCTCACCCGTAAGCTGCATAGAGTGCACTGCTCATCAAGAGCATCCCTGTAGGGCATATATCCTAGATGCAGAAGTTCTCCTCTAGTCTTGAAAATAGCACAAATGGCTTTTGCGCTATAGAGGTCATGCAAGTAGTTTTTTCGCCAAGGTTATGTTGCAATACTCGATATGAATGCCTTGTAGTACTTTCCTGAGCCTTCTCTGTATATTTCGTGAAGATGGATTCTTGAATCTTACTGAATAACATTTGAAGAGTGCTCTCCCAGGTCGAAATGTCTTCCTCCATTACCAGAACATTGTGCTTGCTCCCAGCCTGGACCATTTCTTAAAGAATTGTAGTTTCCAGTGTTGCAAGTGTGAAACCACAACATTCGGAAGTTGATGACTTGACAGAACTGCAATGTACCTTATGTAGGCGAAGTGCATTTTCAGGGTAAACATATATAATGGTGGTAGACCAGTTTCCAGATGTATCATGCATTTTAGTTTAGCGTATTTTCAAGATTGCATCTGAAAATTTTCTTCCTGAAGTATAGCAGTAGCTTCTCTGACAAACATCCGAGAGTATTGTTGTCACGAAAAAGCTTATCAAATCGCCGTTCGGACTCGGCATTAAACTGTAGGTCCCTTCCATTCGTGTGAAAAATATAACGCACACAACATGAGTGGTTGCGAGAAGCTAGGCCCTGGCACTTTAAAGAGCTGTTGCGCCAAATATTTGTATTTGTATCCTTGAGTTTTTCTTGAAGATGTTTCTTGAATGACAGTTGCGGAGTAATAACCAGCCCGAGATATTTGAACTCTTTCACCATTTCTAATTCTTCATTCTCCCAGGTCTATCTTTCTTCATTTGCGTACCTTCCAGTGCCATTGCGAAATACCATTATTTTCGATTTGTTTGTGTTCACCTTGAGATTCCACAATCGACAGTACTATTGTAGCCGGTTTATCACCAGTCGGTTTGCAACACGTTTGCAGTTTCCGCTAATATGACTATGTCATCGGCATACAGGAGAAATTTGATTGTGACTCCGTTGAACAGAATCCGCCCCGGTAGACATTCCACGAGGTCATCTAGGAAGATCGAGAACAGGAGTGGACTTAAAAAGCCCTGTTTTACTGGAACCAGCTGGACAATTCTTCCCCGTCTCAAACTGCGGTCATGGTTTCGTTATACAAACTTTGGATAACCTTCAGCATTTAAGTTGAAACACCCAAATTGCTCAGCTTGTAGAATAAAGCGTTCCGGTCGATAGAGTCAAATGCCGTCTTGAAGTCAACAAAGATTTTTTTCCATTGTCAAGGTAAGTTTGGGCAATGCCTGCCGAATAACCTTTCCTGAAACCTGCTTGATATTCGCTTAGTAAACTATTCCGTCGTATCCATTCTGTTAAGCGTTCTAAAATTACGCCTGCGAAAATTTTCATCACGGAGATCAGAAACGATATTCCCCTATAATGATTTGGATCGCTTGCATCTTTCTTGAACAGGGGAAATAGTCATTTTTTTTTTTAAACCTATTGGTACTTGACCCCTGTTAAAAATGAAGTTGTATCCTTCTGTAAGCTGCTCCATGGACTGTTCCGTCGCGTATTTAAAGAATTTATAGCGTATGCGATCCTCTCCAGGTACTTTTTTAAGATTGCAGCGTTGAACAACTTTAATGACTTCCTGAAATGTGATCAATTGGTCCAAATCTGAATTTTCAACATATGGTATGACATGACATATTGTATTGGGTTGGAACTGATGCTCGGGTTAAACAGATTCTCGAAGTGGGCAGCTAGTGTATTTGCTTAATTTTAGTTCCTCCTGCGAATTTTGCGCCGTTAAATGTTCTTACTAACTTCCGGAAGGACCGACTGTCTCTTATTTCCGCTTGTTTCCGAATTAGAACCTCCGAGTGTTCTGTTTTTCTCTGCATATGGACGTCGTCTTGCGGAGAGGCAAAAAAGATGACAGCATTTCTTGCTGGTGTCCAGGGGTTACAGGGAGAAATTTTTCTTCATTTACTCTCATGGAACCTAGAACTTTATTGAGGTTTATTAAGAGCCTGAATCTAACTTATGGCTAGCCATTGGACCAGCAAAATAGATCTTGCAAATTTTCCTTTCGACCCGTATTTCCTTTCGACTACTTTCAAATTTAAATGGACAATCTTAACTGTTAAAGCATTTTATTGATAGGCTTACTAACACGTTTGTGTAATGATTTTTGCAGAAAACGGTTAACAATCGAATTTCTTTTGTAGTAACAGCAGGAACTACTGTTTTAATTTATTTCACTGAGTAGAGTATACATTGAGAACGAAAGACGGATGATCTAAAAGAAATTGTTTATCAGTACGAATACTCGTACATCGAATAGCATTACAAGTAACATTTAACTTACACCAATAAATGTTTGCAGTGTAATTTCTACAAGACCTCCGGCCTTAATTATATTAGTCTGTTGCGAACGTTGCATAAATATAATGACGCACTTGCGAAATTTCACCGACTGATCCATCCAGTTGCAGTTGTAAATAGCGGTAGTGAGACTGTCGCTCTCCGACATTAGAGCGTTTCCTAAATAACACACAGGAAACGATTCAGATAGTACGGCTAATAAGTAAAAAATCGCACTAATCAATGCGCCAAGTTCACGATTGAAAATAAGAAAATGAACAGTGGTTATGCACAGCAAAGCGGCAGTTACGATGAACTGCAGCATAACTGTTTGGGAAATCACCGGCTTTATGGTTTCAAATAAACTGGAAAAAAAAGAAAAGGAGTTACACTGCTTCAAACTCCAAAGGAAACAAACCTAATAACGTTTTGGTGGTCAATAATGCATGACTTAAGTTCGATGAAATTTTCTTCAAGTGTTGTATTCGGATCCTTTCCGATTCTTGCAATTCGCATGCGAAGGACATGAATTTGCCCTCTAAGGACATTGATGCATACCGGTGGATAGGCGTCGTTAGCGACATTCTGTACAAGTTGGAAACAAGTACACATAAACTGATACCCAAACGCAATTAGGTAGTAAGTAGTTGAGGAAGTCCAGTCAAGAGGAAACCATCCCTCGAAGACTAGTCTACCCTTGATGAAGCCAGGAACTACGTATGATAGCACAGCAAACGCAAATGTAACCTCAATTGCCAGTGTCATGAAGCGACACTGTTTGATGACGTTTCTCAAGTATTCAGCCTCGTCCCTATTTAGAATAGCTCTTTGATCCAATTGATTTAGATTCGCCTTTACTCTTTTTAAATCTGACAATCTTAGGAAAATTACAAATTGCTTGAGGGATGACACGATGAGGTCGAGACTGGCTTGTAAGCTGTGCATAATCAATCCAATATCTTGCAGAAAGAATACATTTATGAACACGAATATTGGAGACATTACACTAGCTGCCAAATTTACTGCAACTCCATAAATGTTGTAAAGCCATATTAACCTTTCGTAAGGATATATGCCGACGAATCTCCAGATGTACCACATATGGATAAATGAGTCGTTGGTGTCCAAGTGGGACATGGTTCTTACTTTGAGTAGCACAACTTTTCGACTCTCTTTTATGACTGCGAAGAGTTTTGCATGAATGCACAACATAAAGTAAAGAATATATAACATATTTATTATTTATTAATTTGATATATTATTTAAGTGTGAAGAAATATAGTTTGTGTACAAGTTCGAAGACAAAGACCTTATATTAAATTGTCATTAGTGTAAATTATTGTATACCGAAGCTTATATTTATAGTTGCTACGTAAGTGTTGAAGTTAGATATAATACATTGTTACAGTGATTGGTTGATTAGAATTGCAAATTATTTTAAAACACTTACGTAAGCTTTTAAAGCTGCCTATCGTTAGAAATTACAGTGGACGCTCGATATAGTGAACATCGATACAGTGAACAATCCTATATAGTGAACACACAATATTTTATACAGGCTATTCTAAATAGTGAACAAAAAAAATCTCGCTACAGTGAACTTAAGTTTTTTTATTTTCTTAGAACTTTACAGCATGCAAAAAACAGTTGAAACTCATTAGTGCCATGCAGTCGCCAGTTAGGCCCGCTGGGAAGTACATATGTACAGTGACAATCGCTTATAACGATATCGGTTATAGCGAAATATCGCTTATTACGAACCAATCTCAAAGTACCCGCTGAGATACGTATGAATTACATTAACGGCATATCGCTTTTAACGAAATCGCGTATAACGAATGTATTAGCACTAAAAACAAAAGGAATTATCGCATATAACGAACTTAGTAAAAAAATAAAAAAGGCAAACATAGTAGGCTTTGAGTTTTCTCATAATATGTATTTTAAATTATGTATCTTATTTTTGGGGATTCCCCGTTTAGTGCAGTTTCTTTTTTTCTCATTTCGTGCCTAGGATTTTTCGTTATTTATTGGTGAACATTTGCCGAAAGAGAGCTAAATTTGACTGTGCTATTGTGTTTTAATCTGTAATTATGTGTTCAAAACATGGAAGAATTTTTTGCATAGAAGAGAAGGCTTCAATCATTTGGAGACTGGAAGCGGGTGAATCTAATAAAGCATTGGCAGCTGAATATTCTGTTTCGCCGTCAACCATATCGACGATTTTAAAGGAAAAAGCTAAAATCAAAATTTTGAGAGTCCCCATTTGAAAGCAAAAAAAGTTAGATCCAGTCATCATCCGGATATCGAAGCCGCTTTGCTTAGTTGGTTCAAAGCCCAGAGAACTGCAAATGTTCCAATTAGTGGACCAATATTGCACAGTAAGCTGGAGGAATTTGCAAAGCGATTAGAAAAACCCGATTTTATCTGCTCACCAGGCTGGATTCAACGCTTTCGAAGGCGACATGATATTGTTGGTGGAAAGGTAAGCAGTGAAGCAGGGAACGTTTCCTCAAAAATCGTCAATAATTGGTTACGTGTTGTCTGGCCGAAACTTCGTGAAGATTATTCCCATGAAAATATTTTTAACATTGACGAAACTGGATTATTTTACAAAATGGTGCCAAATAGGACGTTCAAATTTAATGGAGAAAAGTGTGTTGGCGGTAAGATGTCCAAACATAGAATTAGTGTTTTGATTGGAACTAATATGATTGGAACTGAGAAAAAAAACTGCTCGTTATTGGTAAGTCGAAAAATCCAAGGTGCTTTCAGTACTATACGAAAATAATAAAAGGGCCTGGATGAGTTCGGAAAATTTTTGAAAAATTTATAAGAAATTGGGATAAAGACCTGAAAGAGAAAAATTGTAAAATAATATTACTGGTCGATAATTGTCCTGCGCATCCAATGCTTAATGGGCTCTCTTTCATCAAGCTGATTTTCTTACCACCGAACACAACGGCTGTCCTACAGCCAATGGACCAAGGCATAATAAAATCCTTACAGGAACAATACAGAAAGCTTCAAGTGCTAAACATTACCAAAAAATGAGGAATGGTGTTGACCAGCATAGTATAAGTTTGTTAGACGCGATTCTATTAGTTTCCAGGGCTTGGGATATGGTCTCAGTAACAACAATAGCAAATTGTTACAGACATGCTGGGTTTGTCTCATTTGAATTAGCTAATCGAGCAGAAGCTTTTGAAGAAGAGGACGAACTGCTTTTTTAACGTTGGATAAGGCATGTCCACTCATTGAATAACATTCTAGATTCATGCACTTTTGAGGATTTTGTACATGTCGTTGACTATGTTGTAACTTCGGAACGTTTGACAGACGAACAAATTTTGGAATCGGTACAGAATGTAGATGTAAATTTGGAGAATGATGACAGCGGGGAAGGTAACAAATTCTTATTCACAGAAATTAAGATTTTTCAGAGCACTTAAAACATGATTATTTCTTACAGAAAGTGAGATTTTGACACCAACAATAGCAGATGCACTTTCCGCAGTGAATAAATTGCTGGAGTACGTTTTGTTAAATGCCCTTTTTGATAATTCATACAAAGATTTTCTGTCTAAAATTGAGTTGGAAATTGAAAATGAATTCTTAAAACAAAGGTGTAAACAGCAAAAAATTACGGATTACTTCAATAACAATGAATAAATAATACACAAACATTATTTTGATTAATTCAATTACAGTTTCAGATCTATTTTTTGTATTATATAGATGTACGTACACATTTAAAATATTGAAAACCAAAGATCGGTTTTAACGAAATATCGGATATTACGAACTAAATTCTCAGTCCCTTCGCGTTCGTTATAACCGATTTTCACTGTACGTTCATAGGTATGCATAACTATATACAATCGTCCAAATTTACCATTTGTTCTACTCATCGTGTTGTGCGAGTACCTTGCCCGTTTACCTATATGGTACGCAGTTTGGGGTTCTTTGTAGTACAAATGCAAACTGCCTGTTGCTTGTTTTTGTTAAAAATAAAATATTCCGTTCAATAAATATTGGGTGGTTTTTTAGTAATTGCAAAAATTCTAATTACAGTAAACTCTCGATAATTCGAATTTCATTGGAGCAGGAAAAAGCTTTAAATTACAAAAAAAAAAAAGATTTTTAGAAAACTTAACTTTATTTTGTAAAGAAATTATAATTTTTTGTATACAAATTACAAAATCTGTAATTTTTCTCTGAGTAAGCGACTGCAAACGACCTCGGTCTAGGGGCTTTTCGATCGTGATTAAAGCTGAAAAAACGTCATCGTTGACATCTGTCCTCTCTATAAGTTCGTTTCGAATGCAAAAATTGTAAACTCTACTATAAACCTTTTCTACTGAACACCTTTTCGTTCAATGAATACACAGGGCCCAAGTTGTCATTGCATACGCACTTCAACGAACAGTTAAATAGAAACAAATAGACTTAACTTCGAATTATAGAGGTGAAAAAAAGTCAACGAAGAGGACAAATTGAATAGGTCTTCTCATTGGACTTAGGCAGTTTTACGAATTATAGAGGGTCAAATTATCAAGAGGGTTGTCAAACGGTAGTGCATGCTATCATATGAAAGCACAAGCGTTTTCACTCAGATGAGGCCTACCAGCTCCTACTCTCAACCTCCACGCGGTGACAGCCGGGTGCCTAGTACCTTAATTCAAGAAATGGGTAACCAACCCCGTTTGGCGGATTCTTGGTGGCAGCAGATGAGAGAGGGGGGAAGAGTGCTTTTCTCACTAGAGCACTTATTCCTGTTCCAGGCGGCAGCGGACGAATTCCCTAGACGGAGTCAACGGTGGCGTCTATAGTTCCAGTTAGGTTGAACTTAGTGAATACCTTGCGCGACGTATTAAGATCACAGGTCGGTAAGGAATTTCCAATGTTTGGTCAGGACATTGGAATAGAGATGGTGGCGGAGGAACCCTTAATGGGCCAACGGCAGCGCTCATACTCCCGTAGTGGACTACTGGCACCGGTGTACCCGGCCCCTCGTCCTAGGGGAATAATTAAGGAACTGGCCCTCTAGGTTGGGGGTTGTGCCGTCGGGGTAACTTCCCTACCACGTAAAAAACTCATGGTTCCGAAACAACCAAAAGCCTCGGATAAGGATGACTCCTGACCAGCAAACGAAATAAGGACAACGACCTTCGGATCTGTACGTGGAATGTTCTGTGCCTTTACAGACCACGTGCAGCCGAACAACTAGCAGAGGGCCTAGACTGCTATAAAGCAGATATTACCGCCATCCAGGAAGTGCGATGGGATGGGCCGGGCAAAAAGAGGATGAAAAACTGTGACATCTACTACGGTGATTGCTACAGAGGTAAAAGGCAACGCTTATTCGGATGCGGATTTGTCATACGCGGCAGACTTAGGCAAGAAGTCTTAAACTTCTGACACGTTAGCGAGCGTATTATGACTATCCGGATCAAGGCTAAATTCGCTAACATAAGCCTAATATGTGTTCATGCCCCCACGGAAGAAAAGGACCCTGCCACCAAAGAATGTTTCTACGAGCTCCTCGACAAAACATACGAGCAATGTCCTAAATACGACGTTAAAATCGTATTGGGCGATTTTAACGCCAAAATAGGAAAGGAGGACGTCTTTGGTAGGGCAGTCGGTAGCCTACACATAGCCTACACGACACCACGTCTGATAACTGACTAAGGCTAATTGATTTCGCTGTGGAGCGAAATGTCACCATAGCAAGCACATGGTTTCCTCATCTCGATATTCATAAGCAGACATGGCGGTCTAATGATCATGTAACGATCAACCAAATTGATCATATTGCGATCGACGCAAGGCATGCCTCCAGTATTCTGGATGTCCGGACCTTCCGAGCGGCCAACATAGACTCGGATCATTACCTTGTTGTAGCCAAGGTACGAATGCGGATATCCCAATCTGAGCAACAAAGAAGAATTACTGTGAGAAAATTTAACGTCGAAAAGCTACAATCGCAAGAGACCGCCAGACTCTTCGCTGAACGCGTATCCCGAAATCTCTCAATCACCCCTATGCCCGCAGCATCAAGTACCGAAGACCAGTGGCAACGATGCCAACATGCCATCAGAAACGCCGCGACTGATGTGCTGGGCCTCGCTCGCCCACCACCGCGAAACCCCTGGTTTGGCGAAGAATGCCGGCGAGTGCATGCAGCAAAACAAGAGGCATACAAAGCGGCGCTGCAAAGGAAAACGAGAGCTGCTCGTGAGCTCTACGAGCAAAAGAGACGGGAAGAACATCGGCTTCTCCAAAAGGTAAAAAGAACGTGTCAGAGAAGTAATACCCGTACAGAAACCTGTAGAGATGAAAATGGAAACCTCGTAGTAGAGTCACAGTCGGTGCTGAGAATATGTAAGAACTACTTCTGCAGACTGTATAACGGCGACGAAAACCAACATCCCGCTGTCAGGCAGAATGAACCATTCAACATATACGGTGATAGTCAAAATTTCCGTCCACCTGACCAAAACGAGGTGAGGATAGCAATATCCAAGCTAAAATCCAACAAGGCTGCTGGACCTGACGGCTTACCGGCCGAACTCTTCAAGGCAGGTGGGGATAAATTGGTAGAGTGCATACACCAACTCATTTCTAATATTTGGTCAGACGAGTGTATGCCTAATGAATAGAATCTCAGCATCGTTTGCCCGATCCACAAGAAAGGAGACCCCCTCAACTGCACCAATTATAGAGGCATCAGTCTCCTCAACATCGCATACAAGATCTTTTCTGCGATATTGTGTGAACGCCTGAAACCTTTTATCAACAGCCTGATTGGACCCTATCAGTGCGGTTTCAGGCCAGGAAAGTCCACCATCAATCAAATCTTCACACTTCGGCAGATCCTGGAGAAAACCCAAGAATTCCAAATCGATACTCACCACCTCTTTATCGATTTCAAGGCCGCCTATGACAGCATCTATAGAGAAGAGCTTTATAGAGCCATGTCTAGTTTTGACATCCCTGCCAAACTTGTCCGTCTGTGCAGGCTGACGATGGAGAACGCTCGCTGCTCCATCAAGGTCGGTAATGACCTCACCGAGACCTTTGATGTCAAAAAAGGCTTTAGACAAGCTGACGCGCTGTCATGTGACTTCTTTAACATTGTACTTGAACGGATTGTGCGGAACTCACAAGCCAACACTGGAGGCACAATCTATCACAAGTCTGTACAACTGCTTGCATACGCCGACGATATAGACATTATCGGAAGAACTCAGCGGGCTGTCACCGGTGCGTTTGCAAGCATTGAGGCGGAAGCGGGCAAAATGGGTTTAGCGATAAACGAGGGCAAAACCAAGTATATGCTGTCAACAAGAAGGGAAAGCAAACACCGACGAATTGGACAAAACGTCACAGTGGGCAGCTATAACTTCGAGGTAGTAAGGGACTTTGTCTACCTTGGCTCTGCTATAAACTCTGAGAACAACATCAGCGCAGAAGTCAAGCGAAGAATAACTCTTGCCAATCGCTGTTTTTTGGGCTTATAAGGCAATTCAACAGTAAAGCCCTATCTCGAACAACTAAGGAGACTCTATATAAGACCTTGATCATCCCAGTCCTGCTTTACGGCGCTGAAACATGGACTTTATTAAAAGAGGATGAAGATATCCTTGGTCGCTTCGAGAGAAAAATTCTTCGTAAGATTTTCGGTCCCGTTTGCGTTGACGGGTTTTAGAGGAGAAGATTCAATCGCGAACTATACGAGCTGTACAGCGACATCGACCATCGTCTACCAGAATTAAATAAAATGTTTAGATTTAATATTAGGATATAATCGTAATGCCTCGATATTATAGATTATGTTAAAAGTTTCGATATATTTGTATGAATTTTTTGAAATACATGGTTTAGAAGATGAAAAGGAGAAATTTGCAGAACTATTTAGGAACTATGACTTGAAATGGATTCCAGCTGTAAAAGTAAATACATAATTGGAAGATGAAGTGGGGGGAACTACTAGGCTATGGAAAAAGTCTGGAAGGAGTTGTTTTGAATGTGATGTTCTGTCCTCTTTATTGCATCGATTTACCTGAACTGTAATCACTGGAACAGGGAATATGACCAACTTTGCGATGCGCTACAAGATTTAGGGTCAATGCATTTGCTTTTTGTTGGTGATTTTAACGCAAGAATTGGAGTGTCGCAAAATAACTTTGTAAGTGGATCTGTATCAACAATTATTATTCCAACTTACAGATCAAAAGATGAAGTGTGTGATGGGAAATGTACTAAAATACTGTAAGTTGCTGATGCTTTAAACGCAAGGATTCTCAATCGATCCGTAATGGAGATCCGAATGCCTTATATACGTTTATTCGAGAAAAGGTGTGCTCAGTTATTGGTTACTGCTTTGTGTGGGGGAATAGGAAGAGGGCTCTATTCTGAGCAACTTCAGGATAGCTGCACAAGCTTTCTTGACCTTGTGCCCTTGAAATTTCATGCAAAGCTTCGGGAACGAAGGAAACGCTCAGCACGAAGCCACTAGTGCCAAAGTTTATATGGAGAGACCGATTTCAACCTATATTTCAAAATAATTTAAATCGGGAACTTGTTACACCAAGGTTAAAGAATAAGCCGTTGCACTTGGAGGACCTTACTCGAATAATAATTGAAGCTGTTGCAGCAAGTACTACAGGAAGGCGTAAGGATACCCTTAAACAGGTCTGGTTTGATGCTGAATGCCATAAATCCAGAAAAAAATCATTTTCGCCTCTAAGGCTCTTAAGGAACTACAATACAACGGTTTTCAAAAATATGTTTACAGTTGCCAATAGAGAAGCATATTTTTTTTTTTATAATTAGCGCGCTCTGAAGGTGTTATGAATACCTTTAACATGTTTACACACAGTGTGGGCTTTGGAAAGGATCGATAGAGAGAGAGAGAGAACGATTTGGATAACTGGGGAGATTTTTGTTATTTCATGTCTTTTATTCACAGTTTTTTATTCCCGGTAACCGATGCCATAGGCAAATCAACATCAACAAAGCGAACAATTTTTCCAGCCGTAGTTTGACGCTTGTTTTGTATGTTAGAGAGATTTTTGATGACAACTAGTGTTGCACAAGTTAGTCTCCACTGTAGAAAGGTTGCAACAGATAATACACCTTGCGAGTACTTCTCCATAAAGAGAAAGAAAGCGCATTCAATCAAGTAAGTACGCGAACTATCATTGATAGCATTCGCAATGCTTTCAGGGGTAAAAGCCAGTCAATTACCGAATTTGAGCTACTCGCACTGAAACATATGTACAGATGACTATGGACATGTACGAAAGAGCAAAGACAAGAGTAAGATGCCCCGCTGGAGTAACCGAAGAGTTTTCAATCAAAGTCGAGGTGCACCAGGGAAGCGTCTTAAGTCATTTGTTCTTTACTACAGTCCTTGACAATCTTCTTGAAGGTAAACTGACGGACCCCAAGGTACATAAATTATTTTTTGCTGACGATGGAGCCATCATAAGTGAGAATCCTACATCTTTGCAACGAGCACTTGATGTGTGGGTTGACGTTTTGGAGGGAAATGGGTATCACATTGGTTCAAAAAAGATAGAGTACTTGTGCTGCCCGTTCTCTGATCCACTCAGGCATATTCCAGACATTTAATTGAGTGGAAGAGTGCTTCTAATAATAATAGGTGGAAATTGGAGGCGAACCCCACAGGCGGATCAGTAGAAATGCGGTGAAGTGGGAGGGTTATGATCCCTTATTTTCGGATCCTAACCTCGCTGATAAAAGGAAGAAGAAGAAGGAAGAGTGCTTCTAAAGTACGAAAGTTCAAATATCTGGGATCTATGATCAATAGTAAATCAACATGTCATGACGACATCAATCATCGCGTAAGCGTAAAGTGAATGAAGTGGCGAGAAAACTCCGCTATCTTCTGTGACCGAAAAATGTTCTCTAAGTTGAAGGGAAGGCTTTACACCGCAGTTGTGTGTTCAGCGCTCACATGCGGTTGGCAATGTTGGACGATGTACAAAAAGCAAATTAACGCCAGCTGAGATGAAGATGCTTTGCATGAGAGCAGGAGTGACAAACTTGATCGAATAAGAAGTTCGAAGATGCGTGAAAGCCTTCACGTCAAAGAAACCATCTTACGAAAGATAGAGCACGACCGGCTCAGCTGGTATTGCCACTTTGAAAGACGAGATCATTTGAACCCTGTTAAAAAGGCAATATCAATGAACGTTCCAAAAACGTCGCGAAGCAGAGGCAGGCCTATGAACACCACACAAATGCGACGACATCGGCATTTCATTGGCCTCAGTAACCGAGTGATCCAGATCGGGAGGCCTACCGATATTTTCCGAGGTTAAATAGGCGAACCCCACAGGCGGATCAATAGAAATGCGGGGAAGTGGGAGGGTTATGATCCCTTGTTTTCGGATCATAACCTCGCCGAAATAGGAAGAAGTAGAGCTACTCACACTGAATAGAGCTGGCGTACGTATGGTATGCTCTGATTTGAGTTAGAGCTCTCTGATTTGTTTATGAAATACAATCAACACAAAAAAAAAAAATGCACAGTTATCTGGAGACAGCCCCCGGAGTATTTCTCAAATTTGATATTACTTAAGTTTCAATCCATTACACCGAAGTTTCTTTTACTGTCTATCCTTTCAAAGGTACGACGCACAATCATATAATTGCATTTAACGGATTGCTCCATCGGCGGAAGTTAATCGGTACGTTTAGAAATTTGGGCGCTAAGTAGTCAACGGACTCTGATTGGTCGAATTAAGGAATTTTTTGTGAGGTAGTGGACTGGACTTTTAGTTAAAAATAACACCTTGGATTTGTTAGTTAGTTGAAGAGATGTAAATAACAGCTTGACACTTGTGACATATGGAAATGTCAACTGTAAAGTTAGTCAAATTGACCGTTCAGAAAGTACTATAGTACTATACTGTACTAGGACCTTGTATGTACTTCGACCTATAAGATCTATTCTGCCAGCCCGGTGTTAAGCCGAGAAATGGGTTAAGGTTTTTGGTAAACCTCAACAAATTTCCAGACTCAATAGTCCAAATGTCTAAAGGGCTCAGTAAAGCCCGCCTAAGGAGGAGAAATCTTTTTCTTGCGGCAACTGACCATTCATAAAGAATATGTTCTGCCGTCTGTTTTTGCTCTCCACATAACCGGCATACGTCTGTATCTGCTACTCATATTTTGTGCAGATGGTACATGAGTGCGCATTGACCAGACCCTACTTTGTTGAGCTCAAGTAGCTTCTTAGCCGTACAACGGTTGAGTTTAATAGACTTGTTTGCCTGTCTTAGGCACTTGAATTAAGCCCAGCACTTTGCATGGCAATCAGTTTGCCATTGTTTTATTTTGAGGTTTGCGCTACTCCGGTGGTATCCAGGCCACAGTGTCGGTGTTTTTCATGCGAGATCTTCGAGTAGATTGAGACAGTCCTATACAAGTTTCGATCCTACCGTGCAGGATTTTAGAGCCCTAAACACTGGCTGCCCGAGAAGATGTAAATATGGGTGGCCTCGACCTTTTTATTGACATGTTGTGTCAATGGTAATGTCCCGGTAGTATCAAGAAGCGTGGCAAGTCACGAAGGTGCTTGACATGCAGGAAGCCTTGTAAAGATCGAAACTAACTGATTGCGACGCTGTTGTCATTGCCACCGTGCATGCCACCGAAGAGTCGACCCCCAAGTTAAAAAAAAAGAAAGAAAAGGAAACCCAGGCCACTTAAACTCGTTTCGGACTACTAGGTAGGTACCTTTCTTTAGAGTAGTGTCTGGAAAAAATCCGATGTTATTCGTTTCGCTTTTATATTCAGGTGGCTCATGATTAATGTTCCCCACTGAGCCCTGAGCTGCACACATCGGTTAACAAGCAAACATACTATCCACTGCACAATTGCCACTTTGAGCCCCAACGCTACCACTAAGTAAAAAAAGATACAGTAGCTGAATGTTAAAATATATTCTGATGAAAAGGCACCAAATATTTATTTATTTGTACATACTGTGTACAAGACGTGCCATGATTGCCGTGCCATCCGGTAGGCGACTCCCAGGTAGGCCTAGAAATAGATGGTTGGACCAAGTCCGACATCTCTCCTGGAGCCATCTAGGGATTCCTCCTGATGAGTTGGAGTCAGTGGCGGAGGATCGAGAAGGATGGAGGGTTCACCTGAGCATCCTATCCCCGCGACCCTCATGAAGGATTAGCGGCCCATTGTATGTATGTATGTATGTACTATATATTTACTTTTAAATGTTGCCACTTAATTTTTTATTAATGCAAAAAAAATAAACAATTTGGATTTGCACTTATCCTTTTTAAAAACAGTGGAAATCTTTATTCAGGGTTTTGAAAAGTTGTGCACTTATGAGGAATTTGCACTTAAACGTTTTGCACTTATACGAACAAATTTATATAGAAATCGCGTGAAATGGCTAGGGGCATCTAAAGTTGTTGCCCTTGTGCGATTTTTCCAGTTATCCGTTTTCCGCTTATCCGTTCTCGACTGTGCATATATACAATATAAGATGAGCTACACTCATACACCTTGTAAATGGTACTATAAAATCTTCAGCAGAAATTTTCAGTAAGAAGAAGACTCATTACCAAAAAAGTCTTCTCCACTAATCCTCTAGGAATATCTTCTCTTGGAATTGTAAGCCCAATCCCTCATATGAAATCAAAAACAAAACACTTCAATCACATTCTCATGCATGCTCCTGGGTTTATTTCCCAACCATGTCCCAAGTCCTTATTAAAATCGCAACCAACAATCTTCAAACCCAAATGAGATTATCCAAATTGTAAGTGCAAAGACAAAAAAAAAAAAAAAAGAATAAGATTATTCGAAACATAGTGTTACTCAACACACGTAACCGTAAGTAAACGTTTCCAAACAAAACATTGGCATCATCATAAAAAACCGCTCCTGCAGATAACGACAATTCCTCCCCGAATCCCCCCGACTACTGCCGAAAGGAAAAGTACCTCACATTCCCACTTCCACAAACGAATTCATCTAATTTCGTCTGACATCCACCGTAATCCTCTAATTTTCTTTTACAGCACAGTCAATTCGAAAAAAGGAAAGCGAAGTAAAAAATAGAAATCTGTTGGCTTTATCCCCGCAAATGCATTTAACACATAAAAATTTGCATACAAAGTGCTCAAAGCGAAGCCAAAGCAGTCTCAATAAAAACCAAAGAAGGCTTTTAAAATCCTTACTTGCCAAGGTGCCAAGCATCTGTGAGCGACAGTAAATGATTCTGTTACACAGAAAAAGGTCATTCCTTTCGAATGGCAAATTTACCCTTAGCCTGTATTGGAGGCACTCATTCTCGTTTCGTATCAATATGTCGTAGACGGTGTATGTGTTTGTGGAACAAATGAAGAGTGCCATTCCACACTTGCTTAAGTTATATCCTGAGTCTTGAGACTGGGCTTAAGGTTGTTACTTTCGGGATAACTGGGTGCATGAACAGGATCCCATTAAATTTGCATATAAATTGCGTCTGGCTGCAGCTCATTCCCGCACACACACACAAGTATTTTTTATTACGCTCCAGCTAACTTATGGTAGAAAAAAAGAAAAGGACCCGGCCGTTAATACTCTGAATCACATCATCCACCGCCACATTTCCGCCCGCTCTATTCCCTGCGAAAGTGAATCCGTTTGGCAATACATACATAATTTATGCATAGCAAGGATGCAACCAACTACCGTGCATAATCATTCATTGGATCTTCCGCTCTATTTGGTACGATACTGTTTTTTTTTTTTTTTTTTTTCTTATCAAAAAGGACATTTGAAATTAGCAAATAGGTTTGAAGGCTTTTTTTCCTTCTCGACGATTGGCGCCCGATTCACTGTCGCTAACTATTATTATATGCAAGTCAAGGACTTCCGTTTTATAGTGAATGACCCCATATGATGCTACCCATATAAGATCGGGGAAACACCATTCCGAGCCACCATTCTACCAAAAATTAATCGACAGCGTTGTTTAGATGTGCGGTGGATGAGTTGCAAGTGCACAGTTTGTGCCTTCCAAACTAAGGCTCTAGTGGGATACACTACTATAATTAATTTGTGGATCCAGCGAAGGAAGATCCACCTCTGGTAAAAAATGAACCCCAGGTGGAGTCTTTGTTTGTTGATTAGTACTTCGCCTTCTTTAAGCAGATATGTTGGTGTTTCTTCGAAGTCCTTGCAGATGATGCAGTGTGTATTTTCTATGCCCAGTATTTTTTTAGACGCTCTTAGCACGCTTGTCATAATTCTACTTCTTCTCCGGTCACAGTTTCCGAGAAGTTCTTTGTCCTGTCTCTGTTGGGGGATATTATATTAATCCTTGGCCTATGTGCTTTCTCTTTACAATCCTTCCCCCATTTTGGGCGATCCTAGCTCACAGAAAGATTGCGGCCCAAAGAACGAGGTCTTGTGCCCGATATTTCTGTCGAAGTTGAATAGGGCGTGTCATTCGGTCGCGTGAATCTCTGCTTGGAATATGCTGAGGGAAAATCCCAGGGATTCGGAGTCACCTGTCCCAGTTCCTGTGGATCGGATCCACTATTCCAGTCCCTTATTTAGATCAGCTTTGTGTAAAATTTATTTTTAAACAAAAGGGCCTACGAGATGTGAATTGTTGCGAATTCAACTGCTCTTTCAGTACCCAGAATATCGACATGCCCTAGTACCTAGCAGAGAGTCACAGGTTCGTGATACCTCATTAATATGCCGCTTGCAAATTGTGACTATCTTTGATCTAACAACTGCAGATTTCTGAGCCTTTACTGCTTCCAATGTGCACAGTAATTGATTATCCAACGATGTTTCCTTCGGTGATGATTTTCGCAACCTGGATTATAGCTGTGATTTCGGCTTTTAAGACGCTGCATTCAAACAAACATAGGCAAACTCGATTATAAGGCCTGTTCAAATGTAAGACGACCCTCGATTTTCTTATATATAATTTCCGAACAAAAATACGTCCTATAATCAGGCTAATATGGTAATTCAAGCCAGATCTTAAAATGACACACTATCTGAAACTTTATACAGGGTGAGCCAAGGATGTGTGATGTATTTTAAAAAGCGTGTGCACAGTTCTTCTTCTTCCTATTTCGGCGAGGTTATGATCCGAAAACAAGGGACACCGCCTTTCTACTCCGTGTTGTGGGGTTCGCCTACTGTCTTCTGAAAATATCGGCAGGCCTCCCGATTTTGGATCACTCTGTTAATGACGCTAATGAAATGCCGATGTCTTTGGAACGTTCATTGATATTGCCTTTTTAACAAGGCTTAAATGTTCTCTTCTTTCAACGTGGCAGTACCAGCTGAGCCGGTCGCGCTTTACTTTTCACAAGATGGTTTCTTGGCGTGAAGGCTTCCACGGATCTTCGAAATTCTTATTTAACCAAGCTCTGTCACTCCTGCTGTCATGCGAAGCATGTTCATCTCAGATGGCGTTAATTTACTTTTCGTACATCGTCCGACATTGTGAACCGTATGTGAGCGCTGGACGCACAATTTTGGTGTAGAGTCTTCCTTTTAACTCAGGGTACATTTTTCGGTTACAGAAGATAGTAGAGTTTTCTCGCCACTTCATTCACCTTACGCTTATGCGATGATTGATTTTATCATCACAAGTTGCTTTGCTATGCATCTTAAATCCCGGATATTTAAACTTTTCGCACTTGAGAAGCGCTTTTCCATTCAAATAAATGTCTGGAATAGGCTTGAATGGATTAGAGAACGGGCAGCACAAGTACTCGGTCTTTTTTGAATTAATGTGATACCCATTACCCTCGAAAATGTCCACCCACACATCAAGTGCTCGTTGCAGGGATGTAGGATCCTCACTTATGATACCTCCATCGTCATCAAAAAATAATTGATGTACCTTGGGGTCAGTTACCTTCAAGAAGATAGTCAAGAACTGTAATAAAGACAAAGGACTTAAGACGCTTCCCTGGTGCACCCCGACTTTGATTGGTAACTCTTCGGTTACTCCAGCGGTGCATCTTACTCTTGTCTTTGCTCTATCGTACATCTCTATGATCATCTGTACATAGGTTTCTGGAACCCCTCGATGTCTTAACGCCACCCATATCAGATTTCGTGGTTTTCATTTTCAAAGTCAACCAATACAATATGCAAATCCTATGATCCATATACTTTGGATTGCATCTGTGGTTAATTTACCGGCGACAAACCCGCACTGATCATCAGATAGCCGTATTATTTTTCGCAGTCGGACACCTAATACCCGCTCAACGATCTTCATGGTGTGTGACATCAGTTCGATCGAACGGTAGTTATCACAGACTCGCGTATCACCCTTCCCTTTGGACACAGGGAGAATGTAGCTTTCCCTCCATTGATTCGGCATTGGAGAATTGGAGAATTCTGAGCCATCTGAACCCGATGTCTCCCATCTTTTTCCAGAACTCAGAGGGCAACTCGTCTGAACCAACCGCTTTTCGTTTTTTGGAGTATTTGACCGCCTTACTAACTTCTTCGACTGTAATGTCGGGTATTTCTTCACAGTTAGGGGTGGCTCTTGGAAAGTAAAGCCGGGGAAACGGGTCATTTCAAAGTTCTTCACAATACTGCCGCCACCTCTGCAGAATTTTGTCGTCATCCACAAGAAGCTGGCCATGAGCATTGTTACTGAACTTTGGCGAACGAATCTCCTGAGAATTTCTCCTTCTTTGGGCGGCTATTTTGAAGATGGTTGCGCTCTTGTTCATATTGTGTCGTCGCAGCTCCTGGATAGCCTGGTTTGCATCAGCAACCGGGGAAGATATTTTCTCCAGTACCCGATACAAGCCCTCCGTACTCTCTGCTTGAAGCTGGGCGCACTTCTTCTTCGCTTTTTTCTGCAACATCTGTATTCCATTTCGAGGCGTCACTGTTATTAGAGGGCCACTTTGACCAAGCTTTGAAAGCCGCTTTCTTCTCATATATCACCTTCTTAGATTCATCACTCCACCACCATGTTTCTTTGGCGTGTTGATGGTTGCCTTTTGACGCTCCTAGCAGTGATTTGAGTTCCATTGCTTGCATAGCATGGTTCGCTATGGAACTGTCACCCTTTCGGAACGTGTGACTAATCCACTGCCACTTCTGCCGTTGGATGGTTGTGCCTATTGGTTCCTGACACGTTCTCTCGTAAAGGTGTTCGTTAGAGATACGATTGGGCCAGAACATCCTTAAGATATTGCGCAGGCACCTATTAACAAACGTTTGCAGCTTTCTGGTGATAGTAGTGGTCACTCTCCACGTGCTGCAACCATATAGCAGCACGAATTCAACGTTGGAGCGGAACAGTCCTATTTTGGTGATCAAACTGATTGCATTGCTTCGCCATATTTTGAACAACATCCCGAACGCGGACTTTGCTTTGGCGATCCTGTTGGCTATATCCAGTTCGGTTCCGCCATCGGTCGAGACAATACTCCCAAGATACTGGAAATCCTCTACTCTCTCTACCGGTTGTCCAGCAATGCATATTTGAGCCGATGAGTTTGTTCCAAGGCTGATAATTTTAGTTTTTGCCATATTAATTTTCAGCCCGACGACACCTGCCTCCCTCTCTACATCTGCTGTCATTTGGTGGAGGTCCATAATTTTGTGGGAGAGTAAGCATACATCGTCAGCATAGTCAAGATGTTTCAGTTGAGATGTAAGAGTCCATCGAATTCCTCCGTTTCCCGCCGAGAAAGCTGCATGAAGCACAACGCTAATCACCAATAGGAATAATATTGGTGAAAGGATACAGCCTTGTCTTACCCCACTTTGTCATTTGGTGGAGGTCCATAATTTTGTGGGAGAGTAAGCATACATCGTCAGGATAATCAAGATGTTTCAGTTGAGATGTAAGAGTCCATCGAATTCCTCCGTTTCCCGCCGAGAAAGCTGCATGAAGCACAGCTCTAATCACCAATAGGAATAATTTTGGTGAAAGGATACAGCCTTGCCGTACCCCACTTTGGATCTCAAATTGCTCAGACAACCTTCCTCTGTGCAGAACATGACATTTGGAGCCTTCATATGTAGCTTTGATAATAGCAATTAGTTTATCGGGAATACCTCTCCTGCGTAAAGCACGCCAAATAAACTCCCGGTTGACACTATCGATCGCCTTCTCAAAATCTATGAACAACAGGTGAAGTGGTGATCGATATTCAGCACACTGTTCGATGATAATCCGCAGGGTGTTGATGTGGTCGGCACAGGAAGATCCAGAGCGGAAACCTGCTTGTTCGGCATCGAATGTGTCTTCGAGATGTTGTTTAATTCGCTCCAGGGTGATTTTAGCTATTATCTCAGCTACAGCAGGCAGCATGTAGATACCCCTCCAGTTTCCGCACTCCATTAAATTTCCTTTCTTAGGAAGCTTGACGATCATTCCCTTTTTCCACTCGTTAGGAAAGCTCTCAGCTTCCCAAGCTCTCTCTATAAGTGGAAGCAGAAGCTCAGCCGATGTTGTTGGTGCTGCTCGTAAGAGCTCTGCTGGAATACCGTCAAGTCCTACCGCCTTGTTTGTTTTGAGTGCCTTGATCGCGGTAATGATCTCATCTTTACTGGGAGTCGTGGTGCGTATTCGGGAACTTCTCACCTCGGGCATCTCAGTCTGATTTGGGAGCATATAGCTAGCGAATACACGGTTCAAAACCGTAGCAAAATGCTCTTTCCATCTCTTGAGCTGGTCCTCATCCGAAATGAGCAAGGAGCCGTCTAGGCTTTTCACTGGGTGTTGGCTGGAGCTGCGACCACCTATCAGCTCTTTCGTGATTCTGTAGACGGTCATGCTGTCGCACCTCCATGCAGCTTCTTCTGCTTTTGTAGCCAGCGCGTTGATGTAGTTGCGCTTGTCACGTCACACGTTACGCTAAACTTCTCTCATCTTCATGCGATATAGGGACTCTAGCTCGCTTTTCCCTGCTGCTGGAGTAGCTGCAGCGCGAGCTTTCAGCTGTTTTCATTCGTCAATCCGTCTCCAGGTATCCTCGGACAGCCAGGCCCTATGTCTTCCCTGCGATCGACCGACAATTCTTTCAGCATCAGATGTAAAAACATTTTTCACAGCACACCAATGGTCTTGGATGGTTGCTGGCATTGAGCTGCTGATTGCTTCCACACCTTGCGAAAAGTGTTCCCTTAATTGTTGGCGCACTGAGGGATCATTAAGTCTATCGATGTTGAACCTGGGCATTCTTGTATTGTCGTGGGATCTTCGAAATGCAGCAGTGCGTAGTTGGAGAGTAGCTATCATAAGATGGTGATCATGTACTATCCCCACATCTGCCCCTCGCCTGTTTTGGACGTCCAGGAGACTACTTCTAAAGCGGCGGCTGATGGCAAAATGGTCAATTTGGTTGGAGGTTGCTTACCTGTCATTGGAAACCCAGCTGACTTTGTGGCAGGTCTTGTGGTCAAACATGGTGCCACCTATCACAAGGCGGTTGGCATTGCAGAAATCCACAAACCTTTCGCCGTTGTCATTGCGGTTCCCGATTACATGTTTGAGCCCTTCGTTGTCGTTGCCTATCTTGGCATTCAAATTCCCCATCACTATGACAATGTCTCCATTTGGTGTTGTGCTGGAGACGACACTTAAGAGATTGCAGAAGCTCTCCTTTTCGTCCTCAGACGAACTAATCGTTGGGGCGTAACACTGTATGATGGTGACGCGTCGTACTCTAGTCCGGAATCTGGCCGTCAAAATCTTATCATCATGAGGCTGCCAGGAAATTAGGTCCTTACGTGCTGTTGTTGTTAGCAGTAGTCCGACTCCATATTCCCGCGGACTTCTGGATGGTCTTCCAGAATAGAGTAGTACAGTGTTATGCGTTGGGGACTGGTACTCACCTGCTTCTAACCGTCTTACTTCACTTACCCCCAAAATGTCCAGTTTATATCGCATGAATTCCTTTTCCAGTTGGGGGAATCTGGCATTGTAAGGACCTTCTCTTCCCGAGTCGAGGAGCGTCTTTACATTCCAGAAACCTATCTTTGTCCGGGTACAATAGCCAAAAGTCGTCAACATGTGACCATTCCTTATCCGAGGCATAGTGTAGGTTTCTGTAGCGAGCAATTTTCGGTAACGTAGGTTGCTGGCCCACGTTACCTAGCCTAGAATCAAGGCCCTGGACAACCCGCACTTACAATTTTAGCCTACACGTATAAGGGTTTATACGTTTAGTTGCCCGGGGACCACCACTAAGAGGTAAAGTAAGCACTTCATCACGAACTTGATTGTTGCGCTACTGGCCCAAGCCAAGTTTTGGGCAGTCAGTAGTTTCCCGATCAATCGCAATGCAGGTTCCCGAAATGGGACGATGAGCTTCATCCTTTCAACTCCTTCTTATGCCATCCTTACGATAGCTCTGTTCTAGAAGGACCTCTATATCCGCGGTTAGACATTGTTGCATGGCTCCAGTAACGCAAGGCATGTCTGTTTTGCAATTTGATGAATGTCTTCTTCGTTGTGCCCGCGCTATTGCTTCATAGGCGATCATTGGACTCACAATTGCAATATACATCCTACAAGACAGTTTAACCGTTTCACTTAGATTTGAAAGTATGGAATGTGTAAAAAGAACACCATACTCGTACATGCATAAGAGCATGTATCCTTCAGGTAGAGACGTTTTTGCTTCTTGGGGCTCAAACACTCATCCCGTATTTTTAATGCCGATAATGATCACTCTAGCCAAAAACGCTTATAACAATAAACCCACACATACTCCCATAAGTCTGTACATACTTAAGAGTTGCGACTGCAGAAAACCATTCTATGATACATGTTGACACTTTGAACACGGGCTGCACACGCAAGCACTATTTTTCTCGCAAAGTAGTTGCGTCCCCGTAAATAAATAGTGGCGGTGCCAAGGATTAAATGATTAAGTGGAAGATTTTAAGTGCGCACGTATTCATCGTTCTGTCCCAAATGTCCAAAAAGGATTTTCACAACATCCCCACTCATATTTTGCGACGATCGTACGAGACCACATTGAATCTTATTATATCTTACTGCGAAATATTTCCTCTGCACTTGCCGCGGAAGCAAGTGCTGCTGTTTTGTTCAAAAGGACGAGCACCACCACCACCGCCGCCGCCACAAGAGCTATCATGCTCACAGTTCTCAATAGTGCGGGTCGGTCAGACGGTAGTAGGGCACATCCCTTAATGCCTTCCTATGGTGATGAGTAATAGCAAAACTTAAGCTGCTTGGATAAGGGATATGCCATCACATGGATACAGAAAAACGTTCTCGTTTCTCTTCGGCATTCGACATTTATACCTTGTTTTTGTTTGTTAAAGAGGATAGCATCTCTGACTGTTGGCTGTGGGCGGGTGGTTGGTGGCTGGAAACTTCCGACGTGTGACTGGGTAGTGTGTAAACAAAGGACGATGTTATCCCCAAATACAAATGACGGCAATATGTCATTTGCGGGAATCATCTTTCAAGGACTGTCATATAGTTTTCCCCAGACGATCTACGTTTAGTGTGTACGACGACGAATTTGTTTTTCTTCGTTTTTTTTTTTTTTTTGTCTGTTTATGTCGTTATAAGCTTGATGCGATTCTGCCCAGGAGCACATGTTAGCTATTTGTTAGTTGGCCAGTGAATTTGATAAATTTCTGCTGACAATCCGGGACCATACATTACTTTGGTTTGTGTGTGTCCTGTGTCCTGTATGCTGGGTGCCTTCCTTCTTTCAGGCCTAAAATAAAGTAGATGACAGAAAGACAAAGGGAAGAAATATTTCCGCCCTAGCTCGCCTTTGCTTTGCTAATCATTTGTCTTCGTTTTTTCTAATTCGTTTTCGGCACTGTCACTCTCCGGTCCATGGTGACTTTATGACTGTAATAAAATTTTACGTTTTGTGTTAATTTCTGCTTGGGTTGCGCAATGTTTGCAACCCCTAGTTTGTATTGTGCCACAGGAAATGTGGAGGACACTTGGATTGGAGCTGTATCTGCGGAAGTTGTAGTGGTCGTTATATTTTAACGCCAATATATGAGAGCATTATTGTCATCATTTTAATATGAAAACAATAATAATGTAATATTAATAGTGGAAATTAATTCGCAATAAAATGGTTGCTATACGTAGTACTCTGTAGCCAAACTATTTATATTATAGGATATGGTTCACAAATTTTCTGCTCACGGCTTAAAATTCCCCAAGCACCTTGCAGTTTACAGTTTGTCAAATCGAACATACCATGTTGAACATGGTCGAGTCTGCAAAGAGCCGTGATGCCTATCGGTGCCCTGATGAAATACGAGACATTTTGTTTTTAATATTTTTAGCCCTCGAGGGGCATAGAACGTCAGCAACGCTTGTGCCCCATCTTTTTCAGAGTTTTGCAACGCGTTTGAGCTGCCTCCAACTCATTCCCAAAGAGCTTGATTCCTCCTCGACTGTCCTGCGTCACGTTTACCTAGGGCGTCCCGTTGTTCTGCCTGTCTGTGTAAGCGGATTCTACTGCATGGCATATGTATGTCACTATGGAGTTGTTGTCGCGCCATTGTGTGTGTCAAATCTACTGCCACCTGATCCTTTGAACAGTAATGCCTGTAGGTTCTTTGCTCGTTCTTAGATAAAGTTGTTCGTTGTAGATACGATTGTGCCAAGATCCTCAAGATGATTCTTTGATATCTGTTTACGAAGGTTTGCAGCTTGCGTATGATATGATATCCACCTTCCACATACTGCACCCATACAGCAGTACTGATTCTTCGTTGGAGTGGAACAGTCGCAGCGATTTTGGATCATTTCATTAGTGAGGCAAACCAAATGCTGGTGTCGTTGCGTTTCTGCGATCCAGGAGTTTACGGGCCTGCATTTCTTACGCGATGTCTTAGGAACGGCATTGATATTCCCTTTTTCACAGGGTTTAAATGTTCTCTTCTTTGAACTTTGAACATGATAATAAAATAAAAACAATAAAAAGGTTCCTTTGCCGTGAAGGGTTCCACGGATCTCCGAAGTTCTTAATCGATCAAGTTTTGTCACTCCTGCTGTCATGTGAAGCATCTTCATCTCAGGTGCTTTTAATTGACTCTCATATGCTGTACATTGTCCAATGACGCACAACTGCACGAAGGCTCTAGCTTTCCTTTCAGTTTAGTGGGCATCTTTCGGTAAGTTGATCAGCCAGTTCATCCACCCTATACCTATTAATCATAGATCCAAGATATTTGAACTGTTCGCACTTGAGAAGCATCGTTCCATTCAAATAAATCTCTGGAATATGCCTAAGTGGATCAGAAAACGGGCAGCCCAAGTACTCGGTCTTTTTGAACTAATGCCATACCCATTTCCCTAAAAAACGTCCACCCACATATCAATGGCTCGTTGCAGGGATATAGGATCCTCAATTATGATGAATAATTGATGTAATGGTCCATCGCTTTACCTTTAAGAAGATAGTCAAGGACTGTAATAAAGAGCAAAGGACTTAAGACGCTTCCCTGGTGCATCCCGACTTTGGTTGGAAACTCTTCGGTTACTCCAGCGGGGTATCTTGTCTTAACTCTTTCGTACATGTCCATGACCATCTGTACATAGGTTTCTGGAACCCCTTGATGTCTTAGCGCCACCCATATCAGATCTCGTGTTTGTCTATCGAATGCTATTTCGAAGTCAACCAATACAATATGCAAATCCTTTAGGGAATCACGATGTTTTTCATTATGATCCTTATACTTTGGATTGCATCTGCGGTTGATTAACAGATTACGGATTTACAGATTTACAGATAGTCGTATTATTTTTCGCAGTCGGCCACCTAATACCTTCTCAACGATCTTCATGGTGTGTGACATCAGCTTGATCGAACAGTAGATATCAAAGTTTCGCGTATCACTCTTCCCTTTGTATACAGGGAGAAGGTAACTTTCCCTCCATTGATTTGGCATTGGATCGCCTCTCATAAATTTCGAGATGAGAATTCTGAGCTATCTGAACCCGATGTCTCCCATCTTTTTCCAGAACTCAGAGGGCATCTCGTCTGGGCCAACCGCTTTTCGTTTTTTGGAGTATTTGACCGCCTCACTAACTTCTTCGACAGTAATATCGGGTATTTCTTCACAGTTAGGGGTGGATCTTGGAAAGTATAGTCATCTGTTCAAAAACTGTTCATTCAAAAGTTCTTCACAATATTGCCGTCACCTCTGCAGAATTTTGTCGTCATCCACAAGAAGCTGGCCATGAGCATTGTTAATGAACTTTATTGAACGAATCTTCTGAGCATTCCTTCTTCATTGGGCGGCAATTTCGAAGATGGTTGCGTCTTTGCTCATAATGTGTCGTCGCAGCTCCTGGATAGTCTGGTTTATGTATCAGTAACCGGGGAAGATATTTCCTTCAGCTCCCGATTCAAGTCCTCCATCCTCTTTGCTTAAATCTGGGCGTACTTCTTCTTCGCTTGCCTCTTGCAATTCTTCTCATTTATCACTTCTTTAGCTTCACCGCTCCACCACCACATTTCTTTGGCAAAATGGTGAAATTTCAAATGGAAAAATGGACAACATTTTTTTTATAAAATTCGTTTAAAATATGAAGAAAGTATTATTTGGACTTTCACTACAAAATGCTCAATACTTTCTTTCAAACCCAATATAAGGTAATTTCCAGAATACCATGTTCGTACTGTAGAAATGTCAGTACAGTCACTGTATATGAAATAGCTTCATGTTCAACGGTACGGTCTAACTTGGAACCAATTTTAATGTTATACATCAAATTAATCATGTTTTCGAAATAACACTGAATAAGAATTATCGAACTAAGCGAACATCAATCTAATAAAGAATTTCATGGACTTCATTATGACAATTCAACATTTTTCGCTGTCACATCAATAAAAATAGTCATTAGTGAATCAGCAAACCACTCAAAACGAATGGCGCTATAAAAGAATCGAAAAACACCCCCATTAAACTATCTCGCCCATTGTAGTTTTGCTAACATTCGGATTCGCAAGCAATTAGCAAGGAAACGAGGACAATTCTATCCTATCTTACTGGCATTTAATTAAGACATGGTTTCTTTCATCAATAACGAGAAATAACAAACCCTTCCTACATACCTTTGGTATGAAGGGCGGCATCCCCTAGAATGCGGGCGGTGGAGATTCGAATGCCTCTGGTCGTTAAATCAAGATCTTAATCGTTACCCAATTTGTGTATTTCGTATTGCGAAGAAGAATAAGCATCCACCGAATGCTGCTCCTTGTTAATACAATCAGAGAAGCGAACACTTTCAGGGTTATTGTTTGGCTTTTGTTTATTTGAAAGTTGTTTACCCATCGCGCTCTATTTGGAAATATGTATCTATGTAGATACGTATCCTTCCTAGAGAGAAAGAGAAGAGTTTTATCGTGAACGGCTTTCATTATAATTTTGATAAAGACAATAAGGACCCAACGATATCTGTGCTTTGTAATTTCCATCGTCCTTAGTTGAACCACTAGTGATTATTTAAGGAGTTTGTACAATTTGAATTTTAATGCTTATCTCTCTGGAGGCTTCAAATCAGTTTTTTTCAAATTTGAATATAGCAATAATTTTCATTAACTTATTTATGGTCCCTTAATGAGTAGGTGCTTTTACAATATGTGTATCCTTTTGCCAACTGAAATTCTGTCTATAACACATGGCCAGCCTACCCTTTGAATTTGTATCCTGCTTTTCAGAAAGCAGCGTGAATTTTAGGTTTTCAAAAGTTGAAATAAAAAGAGGATATTTTACTAAAAATGCGTCGTCAGATTTTACATAGAGCCTGCGAAAATACTACAAGAAATCCTCGTTTAAAAGTCAGGATTTCAGGATATGTGTTTACATATTTTATAATTTTTTTGTTATCTGCCACTTATAGCTGTGAGCAGAATATGAAATTTACGAAAGTAGGGTCAAAAGGAGCAAGTCAGCAAGAGAAGGGTGAAAATGCTTCGACAGCATTCCTAAAGGATTCAGATTTAATTTATTGCATTCCACGTCTTTATTGTGAACCTTGTTATAAC
Source organism: Brachypalpus laphriformis (assembly GCA_945910035.1). NCBI lineage: Eukaryota > Metazoa > Arthropoda > Insecta > Diptera > Syrphidae > Brachypalpus > Brachypalpus laphriformis. The sequence goes on along the minus strand of OX246753.1, from coordinate 107,382,936 downwards.
GTAATTCTGATTATCCTTCTGTATTTTATTTGCAAAGATTTTTCCTTTTGCACAAGATTATCCGTAAATTTTGAAAGCTATTATCATCTATCATTTGTTTTATTTTGTTTTTAAAAAAATGTAGTCACTGGTGGTGGGGTTGTGTGAAGGAGATGACTGTTGTACTTTGTATGGACGTTCGTTTAAGGAGACTTGGGTGGTTATTTGAAGGAAAAGTATGTATTTGGATTTAACTCTGATGGAATGTGTCTACAGAATATGCACAATCAAGTTCGTGATAGAGTGCTTGCTTTATCCCTTAGTGGTGATGCCCGGCAACTATACGTACATACATATGTACAATGTATTAACCTTATACGTGTAGGCTGAAATTGCAAATGCAAGTTATCTAGGGCTTAAATTCTAGACTAGGTGGGCCAGCAATTACACGTTGGCGACTTTTGGCTATTGTACCTAGGCAAAGATAGGTTTCTGGGATGTGAAGACTCGGGAAGCAAGAGACCACACAATGCCAGACCCTTCGAACTTTTTTTTATGTCCTTTATTTATTTACATCTGTTTAGGTTGGACACCAAGTATTTTTTCTTTATCGATATCAAGGCCGCCTATGACAGCATCTATAAAGAACAGCTATATAGAGCCATGTCTAGTTTTGACATCCCTGCCAAACTTGTCAGACCGTGCAAGATCACGATGGAGAACGCTAGCTGCTCCATCAAGGTTGGTAATGACCTCACCGAGACCTTTGATATCAGAAAAGGTTTTAGACAAGGTGACGCACTGTCTTTAATATTGTACTTGAACAGATTGTACGGTACTCACAAGCCAAAACCGGAGGTACACTCTATCAAAAGTCCAAACAACTGCTTACATACGCCGATGATATTGACATAATTGGAAGAACTTAGCGGGCTGTCACCGGTGCGTTTGCAATCATTGAAGCAGAAGTGGCCAAAATGGGTTTAGCGATAAACGAGGACAAACCAAGTATATGCTGTCAACAAGAGGGGACAGCCAACACCGACGAACTGGACAGAACGTCATAGTGGTCCGCTACGACTTCGAGGTAGTAAGGGACTTTGTCTACCTTAGCTGCTATTGGCCCTGAAATTATACCCTGATATTAGTACTGAAAACGACACCAGCGCAGAAATCAAGTGAAGAATAGCTCTTGCCAATCACTGCTTTTTTGGGCTAATATGGCCACTCAACCGTAAAACACTATCTGGAAGAACTAGTGAGACTCTATATTGCTTTACGGCACTGAAACATGGACTTTATTAAAAGTGAACGAAGATATCCTTAGTCGCTTTGAAAGAAAAATTCCTCGTAAGATATTCGGTCCCATTTGCGTTGATGGATTTTGGAGAAGAATATTCAATCACGATCTATACGAGCTGTACAGCCACATCGACCTAGTCAAAAATCTGCGTATTGGACGTTTGAGATGGCTAGGACATGTAGAGCAGATGGAAACCAACGCTCCGGTCCGCAGAGTCCTTGAATCTGAACCGGAGGAACGACACAGGAGAGGACCTCCTTCCCGTAGGTGGCGCGCACAAGTTCAAGGCACCTCAACCAACTTGGAGTCCAGAACTGGAGGCAATTAGCTAAATAGAGAGGCTTGTTGGTTGATGCAGCGGTTCGCCCCGAACTGTAGCGCAACCTAAGTAAGTAAGTTGATTTAATTTCTTATAGCTAGTGTTCATGTCTAATAGAAATACTTCATTACTCCTGAAAGCACTGCGAATTCCATCGATGATAGTTCGTGTACTTACGTGATTGAATACGCCTTCTTTCTCTTTATGGAGAAGGGCTCACCGGGTGCATTATTTGGGGCAACCTATCCTAACTATCACACCATTTAAAAATTTCAATAGAAAAAGTGTCAAACTTATAGGTCCGCCGATTTCAGAAAATAACAACCCTTACCTTCTACCAGGATCTTCGAATGCAGAATATCATATCATGTGGTAGTTTCGCAATAACTTTTTGCAGTTAGCGGACTCCCCTTAAGGAAGGAGTAAGCTATTTTAAGCTGCATTTCAACCGACAAGTTTTATGCGGCTATATTGTGCAGATCCTTCCACGTCTATGATGTACCAATTTTGTTGATCATCATCATCGTCACTTTCAATTACCGGCTTATTCCTTATAAGGCTCGCGAAAGTAAGCTTGTTTAACATCTCGATCCTTCGCCACTGACTTAAGTTCACTAGGAGGCCAAACAGCTCATGTTAGTCAATCAATAATATGCACTTAAGGTGGGAGCTCGGTTGACAAGGGATCCTGCATTCTATTTCGATTGGAACATTATTTATGTATAGTGATATGTATCTTTAAGATTATCCGTAAGTGCTTTAAAATAATTTGCAATGCCAATCAACCAATCACTGTAACAATGTATCTAACTTCAACTCTTGCGTAACAGCTATAAGTATAAGCTTCGGTATACAATAATTTACACTAATGACAATTTAATATAAGGTCTTTGTCTTCGAACTTGTACACACACTATATTTCTTCACACTTTAATAATATATCAAATAAATAAATAATAGATAATTTATATTCTTTACTTTATGTTGTGCATTCAGACAAAACTCTTCGCAGTCATAAAAGTGAGTCGAAAAGTTGTGCTACTCAAAGTGAGAACCATGTCCCACTTGGACACCAACGACTCATTTACCCATATGTGGTACCTCTGGAGATTCGTCGGCATATATCCATACGAAAGGTTAACATGGCTTTACAACATTTATGGAGTTGCAGTAAATTTAGCAGCTAGTGTAATGTCTCCAATATTCGTGTTCATAAATGTATTCTTTCTGCAAGATATTGGATTGATTATGCATAGCTTACAAGCTAGTCTCAACCTCATCGTGTCATCCCTTAAGCAATTTGTAATTTTCCTAAGATTGTCAGATTTAAAAAGTGTCAAGGCGAATCTAATTCAATTGGATCAAAGAGCTGTTCTAAATAGGGACGAGGCTGAATACTTGAGAAACGTCATCAAACAGTGTCGCTTCATGACACTGGCAATTGCGGTTACATTTACATTTTCTGTGCTATCATACGTAGTTCATGGCTTCATCAAGGGTAGACTAGTCTTCGAGGGATGGTTTCCCCTTGACTGGACTGGCTCAACTAGTTACTACCTAATTGCGTTTGGGTATCAGTTTCTCTGTGTTTGTTTCCAACTTCCACAGAATGTCGCTAACGACGCCTATCCACTCGTATGCATCAATGTCCTTAGAGGACAAATTCATGTTCTTCGTATGCGAATTGCAAGAATCGGAAAGGATCCGAATACAACACTTGAAGAAAATTTCATCGAACTTAAGTCTTGCATTGCTGACTACAAAAACGTTATTAGGTTTGTTTCCTTTGGAGTTTGAAGCAATGTAACTCCTTTTCTTTTTTCAGTTTATTTCAAACCATAGAGCCGGTGATTTCCCAAACAGTCATGCTGCAGTTCATCATAACCGCCGCTTTGCTGTGCATAACCACTGTTCATTTTCTTATTTTCAATCGTGAACTTGGCGCATTGATTAGTGCGATTTGTTACTTATTCGCCGTATTATCTGAATCGTTTCCAGTGTGTTATTTAGGCAACGCTCTAATGTCGGAGAGCGACAGTCTCACTACCGCTATTTACAACTGCAACTGGATGGATCAGTCGGTGAAATTTCGCAAGTGCGTCATTATATTTATGCAACGTTCGCAACAGACTAATATAATTAAGGCCGGAGGTCTTGTAGAAATTACACTGCAAACATTTATTGGTGTAAGTTAAATGTTACTTGTAATGCTGTTCGATGTACGAGTACTGATAAACAATTTCTTTTAGATCATCCGTCTTTCGTTCTCAATGTATACTCTGCTCAGTGAAATAAACTAAACAAGTAGTTCCTGTTGTTACTACAAAATAAATGCTATTGTCAACAATTTTTTTGTAAAAATCATTACACAAACGTGTTAGTGTCTTGTGTCTGTAGCCCCTGGACACTCGTAAGGAATGTTCTGCCGTCTCGTTTGTGTCTCGCAAAACGACGTATATCTGATAATTTCATTCTATGCAAATGGTACATGAGTAGACAGTGTCCAGTTTGGTAATCCAATAAGTAAGTTAATAAATTTGTTCGTTTGCCTCAGGCCCTTAGAACTGGCCAAGTGTTCCAATTATGTTGTTTTGGAATGTGCACTGCTCCAGGACCAACAAATGGGAGACAGGCCACTGTTACATTGTTCTTGGATTCAAAATCTTGAACAAGATTCAGAAAGTTACAGACGAGCCTTGACGCTGCCGTTTAAGCTTTGAGGGACTTAGCGCTACCTAATTCTCTAAGCAAATATAGCTATATGTACATAAATAGGTATTCCTTCGATTCTCTGCAGGCATTCCCGAACACGTATTTCAATTGCATTAATCTCTGATTGGAACGTCATTGGCGATCTTTCAAGCACTGCCGCAAGCATAAATCTAGGCCCCCTTACTCCAACTACAGTGTTGCCATTTCCCAATTAAGAAATATCTGTGTATCGGATGCATGCCCTCCAATTAAGAAAATATAAACAATTGGCATCAGTATACACTGCACGTGGTTGTGTTTATCGATACATTGGAAGTAGTTGCCAGATTAGATTAGATTGCCAAGGATTTAACCATACACAAATGTACTGCAAAAAAGAACCGCGATGTGTGAAATGCGCCGGAAATCACGTCTCCCAAGTCTGTGGAGTAAATAAACAAACCTCTGCAACCTGTGCTAATTGTAAGGGAAATCACCCGGCAAATTATAGAGGCTGTGAAGTAGCTAAGGAGTTGCAAAAACGGAGAGATGTGCTCCTTAAGCCCCTAAATGCAAAATCTAAGCTGCAAACTAAGCCAAAGCGTAAGGATGCACAGGAGAAACTAGCTAAACTAAAACTACCGGGTTCAGAGCGCAAACAAGTGAGGGAAAGAGTGACAACAGAAAAGTCCTCGACGTCAGTTCTTAAATGAAACGGTACTGAAAAGCTAACATCGAAAAAGCCGCCAGGTAATGGCCCTCAGACAGCAGGAGTGCAGACTTACGCTCAGGCCGCGGCATCCGAAAAACCAAAAAACGTTGAAATTTCGACGGACCCTGTTTCTCATGTTTTGTCGGTTATTCTCGAGAAATTTGAAGAACAAAGCAAAATAAATAAAATTATTCTCGATAGGCTGGTTAAGCTTGAAAATAATTCTTAGAAAACGCGTACTTCAACTAGAATATGAATAACAAACGAATGTTAAAAATATGTACTTGGAATGCAAACGGACTTTTGCAAAAACTTGACGAATTGGAAATATTTATTCGTGAAAAAGATATTGATATTTGCTTGATTTCTGAAACCCACGTAAAAAAAGGAATCGCATTTAAAAATAAAAGGCTATAATGATTACCACGCTTGTCAACCTTCGGGAAAAGCGATAGGCGGATCATCATTGTTTATTAAAGACTGCGTCGAAAAATCCGAAGACCTAAAGATAGAGCTTGAAACTTTGCAACTGTGCACGATTCGAGTTAGAAATAGTCAGCGCACTCTTAAAATCTCATCTATCTACTGTCCACCGCGTTCCGCGCTTGAAAAATCTGATTTTACTAACTTGTTTGAATCGTTGAAACCTAATTTTATCATCGGCGGCGAAACATGCGTTCTGGGGCTCAAGATTCAACTCGAAAAAAGGTAGAATGCTCTATGGGGCAGGTATGGAGTACAGTTGTGATTTCCATTCGACGGGTAAACCGACTTACTGGCCAACTGATACTTCGAAAATACCTGACCTGATCGATTTTTTCGTTGTGAAAGGAATATCTACCAATCACATAAAAGTCAAAGAGAGCTTCAATCTGTCGTCTGATCATTCCCCGGTTATTTTAACAATCAGCGAAAAAATAGTCTATAACCTAGAGCCAGCGAGATTAACTGGTCGAACAACTAACTGGGAAGGCTTTAGGAACGAAATTGAAGATAATGTTGAACTGAGCGTTCCACTTACGACACCCTATGAGCTTGAGGTTGAGGTTCGTTGAGATCGTACAGCTCGCCTCTTGGAATAATACGCCCAATCCAAGGAAAACGCCGGACAGATACGGTTTACGATATCCTCCGGAAATTAAAAAATTGGTCAAGGAAAGACGAAAAGCTCGTAAAAAATGGCAACAGAGTCGTGCTCCGCAACATAAAGCACACTTGAATCGTCTGTGCAATTTGTTGAAGAAGATTAAGGATTTTAAGAATCGTGCAATAGGCTCTTACCTTGAAAGTTTAACAGCGAAAAAAGATTCCAATTATTCACTTTAGAAAGCTGTAAAAGGCACCAAAAGGCCCAAAGCCCCCGCACCGCCAATCAAATTAAATCAAAATGAATGGTCGAGGGAAGATAAAGAAAAAGCGGACGTCTTTGCGGCCCACCTGGAAGAAACATTTAAACCGTACGATGGTCAAGTGGCTTACGACAGCCGCAATAGGCTGGATTTACCATCTGACGATTTGACGCTCACAAGTGCAACGCTAAGGGAACTCACATATGAGATCAAGAATCTAAAACCTAAGAAATCTCCTGGTTATGATTTGATTACCGGAGAAATTCTCAAAGTTTTACCTAGAAAAGCATTGATAAGCTTCTCCATATTGTGAATGCTGCACTCAGATTGAGACACGTGCCAAAGGAAAGTATAGACCAATTTCGCTTCTTCCAATCATATCGAAAATTTTCGAGAGGATATTATTAAGGCGTCTCCAATCGGTCATAGGAGAAAATAATCTTATCCCTGACCATCAGTTTGGGTTCAGAAGTAAGCATTCGACGATTGACCAGGTGCATAGAATTTAATCGAGAAAGCACATGAAGAAAAAAAGATTTGCTCAAGCGTATTTCTTGGCGTCTCGCAAGCCTTTGATAAGGTGTGGCATGATGGCTTGAAATGCAAACTACGACAAGTTCTCCCTGTATGCCTATACGATATTCTAGAATCATATCTCGGGAAAAGACTCTTTCGTGTTAGACATGAAGTCGAATACTCCGAGCTCAAAGAAATTTCGGCCGGCGTACCGCAAAGAAGCGTTCTTGGGCCGCTTCTCTATTTGCTATATACTCGTGATATACCGAAAGAAGACGGCACTATCCTTCGTACGTTTGCCGATGACACCGCTGTCCTAGTAGGCAAAAGAATCGAACAAACGACTGCAAAACTGCAAACGCACTGAATAATGTAAATGAATGGACGAGGGACTGGCGGATCACCCTCAACGAATCTAAATCTGTTCACGTGAATTTCACTTACAAGAAGACTAATGACTTGCCAATTTGCCTAAGCTCGGTCCGAATACCTTTTGCAAACGAGGCCAAATACCTGGGAATGACACTCGACGCAAGGCTGAAATGGAATTCGCACGTGAAAATGAAACGTAAAGAACTCGAAATCAAATAAAGAGAAATGTACTGGTTACTCGGAAAACATTCCCAGCTCAATGCTGAGTACAAACTGCTTTTATACAAGCAAGTGCTAAATCCGGTGTGGACCTACGGTATACAACTTTGGGGTTGTACCAAGAAAACAAATGCAAATATTTTACAAACTTTTCAAAATAAAGTGCTAAGAGAAATTGTCCAAGCACCGTGGTATAGTAGAAACGACGATATCCACAGGGATCTCGGAATTCCGACAATCGAAGCTGAAACTAGAAGCTTCGCGAGAAAGAATAGAAACCGACTAATCGGACATGTCAACAATACAGTCCTACAAATTTTGGATGAGAGCAATTTATTGCGCCGACTACAAAGGACGAACCCTTTCGACTTGGCGAGACAATGATTAACCGCGTCTAGATGGTTACGGAATATGCAGGATCCTTCAGTGGAAAGTAACCTGCCAAACGTTTTTATTTCGTGATAGAAAAATTGCTTGATAAGTTAATACTTAGTTGCGATATCTAACAAATTTATATCGAAGGGTGGTGTTTTTTTAGTCAGTAAGAATCTGACACTACTATGAGCACGCGCTTGCTATTCTCATAGTGTCTATGGAAGATTTTTCACCTACCCTTGAAAAAAAAAAACCATACGGAGTCAGCTGTATTAATCGACTGCATCGATACATTGGAAGGAGTTGCCAGATTAGATTAGATTAGTACAATATATGAATTTGTTTAGTTTTAGTCTAAGCACAGTAATATCAGTTCTTAGATCTCCCATCTTCTTCTCTTTTTTTTTTTTTATTTTTTTTTTCGTTATATTTTTCATAAGCAATTATAAATTTATTCTCGATCATCTTCTATCGCATCATTTATTTCTTCTTTTTATAAATTCGAGTACTTTTCAGCAATTCTATTTGCAAAGATGGATGGTAGTGGAGCATTGCATACGATGGTAAGGGTTTTAACTTCTCAAAACGATGGTCTTAAGGTATGTCACATAAGCGCTCAAAGTATAATACAAAAAATTGATGAATTTCGTGACCTGTTTGCGGACTCTAAAGTCCATGTAATAGGTGTTTCCGAAACGTGGTTGGCAGAAGGCTTGAGGGACGACTTGTGTTGTTTGAGGGGATACATGGTTTCCGTTCTGATAGAAGAGGTGGTGGGGGCGGCGGTGTTGCGACATATGTAAGGGACGATATCAAATGCAAACTGAAGTGCCTGTCTCAAAGTTACAGCGAGATTGAGTACGTTTTTGTTGAACTCGATAGTGATGAGAGTAAGCTACTCCCCTATCTCCCCTTTTATAACACTAATGGAAGAAATTTCCTTAGGTAGTCTAATATAATAGTGCGTGGGGATTTTAATTCTAATATTCTAAGAGATCATTCCCTTATTGATGCTATGAGTGCATTCAACTTACGAGCGGTAAATACCACCATGCCGACTCATTTTTCTTGCTATCTCCCAACGTTGCTAGACTTATTTTGGGCCAGCGACTTGAAAAAAATAGTTTTATATGATCACCTCACAGCAGCCGCTTTCTCTAAACTTGATTTGATTTATCTTTCCTTCGATTTCAATATCACGCCTACAGTCAAAACCATTCAATATAGAGACTTTAACGTATTGACTATGCCTTATTAGAAGAACATGTTCGAAGCATAAACTGGGAGACAATTTACTATGTGCCATCGTCTAATGATCAAATTGATTTCATTTCATTTCATTTCATTTGATTTAATATTTCAGAATATCTTTTACAGTAGACTAAAGTCTTTTATAGCAAAAGTTAAGTTACAATTAATGGTAAATATAACAAACTAAAACTTAACGTAAATAATTCAATTAAGGAGGCTTATTTTTATGATTGTGAATCAAAAGAATTACATGAGTATAATTATTTATTCTGCCATATTATAGAATCAATTGATTAGAGATTTACATTTTTAAAGATTTAAAATTAAGAAAATAAAATCAAATTTCTTAGATTTAAGAATTTTCTGCCAAATACCTGAAGTGAACGCGTTGAAAGAGCTGAGTTCCTCGGAGTTTTCTTATGTCTAGGGTTAGAGAGCTCCATTGATTTCCTTAATTCTAATATATTAAAATTATATGAGAGACACGTTCCCCTAAGCATTAAAGATTGCACGCCCAAAAGCAAACCATGGTTCAGTCAGCAAATTCGTGAACTAATGCTTCAACGTGATCAAGCCTACAATCACTGGAAACGCTTCCGGTTAGAGGAACGCCACACTGCTCGTATCGCTCACTTCGGAACAAAGTCGTTATTGCAATTCATACTGCAAAATCGCAGTTTTACTGCAACCGATTTAACTCATATATAACCTACGCCAAATGGGAATTGCCAAAAGCAAAACACACTGTGTTGATGATTTCGACTGCAATGACCGTAATAGTAAATTTGTTTTACAACCAGCACCCCCCGTACCGAACACTAGTTCTACAGAAGCTTCTACTAGCAATCCTCATAGATTGCTCTCTAGTACTAGCTTCACCTTAAGAACAGTAGACAATACAGAGGTCGTTGCCAGGTTATTCTCGATTAGGTCAAACGCGGTTGGGATTCGATGAGATGCACCCATCATTTTTGAAATTGATTCTTCCTATCCTACTTTCCTTCTTAACATATACTTTTAACAACATTTTCACAACAGGTGTATTTCTGGGACAATGGAAGTTGGCTAAAATACTGCCGGTTGCTAAAAATCCCAAGGGAGATGAATTTAGACCTATTTCTCTTCTACCTTTTTTATCTAAGGTGTTTGAAAGAATCTTACAACGACAAATGTCTTTTTACCTTGGTAGTTCGAACTTGCTCACATCAAAGAAATCTGGTTTTCGGAAAAATTATAGTTGTATTACAGCCCTCGTTAGTGTCACCGAAGATCTACGGCAAGCAATGGACTGGGATAAAGTAACATTTTTAATCCTTCTCGACTTTTCGAAAGCATTTGATACGGTGGACCACTCCATTTTATGTGAGAAGTTTCGCCATTCATTTAATTTTTCACAATGCGTTGTTAAGCTTCTGCACTACTATCTTACCGATTGAACGCAAGCAGTTGTATGTAACAACAAAATATCTAGTTTCTTACCAACAACGCGTGGTGTCCCCCAGGGCTCTATTTTGGGCCCTCTTTTATTCTCGCTGTACGTGAATGAACTGCCGTCGGTTGCAAAACACTGCCCAATACATATGTACGCCGATGATGTGCAAACGTATTTGAGCTGCCGACTTGGTCTAATCGATCATTGCGTTCACTGTGTCAATGAGGATATGGACAACATCGCACGTTGGTCTCAGCAAAACGGCTGAACCCTCAAAAGTCGTTGTCTCTTGTTGTCTCAAAAAATGTTGTCGACCTCTCGTATTTCCCCCCCGTCATTTTAAATAACGCTCCAGTACCATATGTCGATACAGCCAAAAATCTCGGCATGGTTTTTAACCGTACACTAACTTGGAACAACCACATAAACATCGTTGTGGGAAAGACATATGGTATCCTTTGGACCATGCGGGTAACTCAATCTTATACAACAATAAGAACGCACATCATGTTGGCGAAAACGCTAGTAATACCCACCTTGATCTATGAATATGAAATTTATTCAAATTGTGATTCCGTAAGCAAACGAAGGCTCAATGTCGCATTTAATAGCCTAATACGATACACTTCGGCTTACGGAGATACGATATGGTATCTAATCTCTCTTAGAACCTTCTAGGGATGACCTTTGACAATTTTCTTCGGTATCGCACACTAATTCTGCTCTCAAACATTCTGCTTAACCACCAACCTCCTTGTCTCTATGAGGAACTAAGAATGGCGTCTTCAAACAGGTCTCGAATGTTAATTCACCCGCGTTATGCTTCCCTTATATCCGAACGTCAATTTTTTGTTCATGCCACGCGCTTGTGGAATTCTCTACCGCGCCCTTTAAGAGAAATAGATGATGCTACGACATTTAAAAGCAAAATAAAGATACATTTTACTTACTTACTTACTTACTTACTTAGATGGGGCTACGGTCCGGGGTGGACCTGGGCCTCAACCAACAAACCTCTCCAGCTAGCACGATTACGAGCCAGCTGCCTCCAGTTGCGCACGCCAAGTTGGTTGAGGTCCCCCTCCACTTGTTTGCGCCACCTACCGCGAGGTCGTCCTCTACTGCGTCGTCCGTCCGGGGTGGATTCGAAAACTTTCTTAGCGGGAACGTTGGGCTCCATCCGCTCTAAATGACCCAGCCATCTTAGTCGCTGTATGTGAACTCTTCTGGCTAAGTCGATGTTATGTATGTCCACTCACCGTCTATGCAGACGGGACCAAAGATCGCTCGAAGAACTTTTCTCTCGAAATAACCAAGGGCATCCTCATCCGGTTTTGTCAAAGCCCATGCCTCTGCGCCATACAGCAGGACTGGGATGATTAGTGTCTTATAAAGAGTTACCTTAGTAGTTCGAGATAGGGCTTTGCTACTCAGTTGCCGTTTTAGCCCATAGAAACAACGATTGGCAAGAGTAATTCTTCGTGTGATCTCCCTACTGATGTCATTTGCGGAGTTCACCATAGAGCCTAGGTAGACAAAATCCTTTACTACCTCAAAGTTATATCTGTCTATTGTGGCGTTCTGTCCAAGACGCCGATGTTGGGTGTCCTTTTTTGTAGACAGCATATATTTTGTTTTGCTTTCATTGACCGCTAGACCCATCTTTGCTGCCTCGATCTCAATACTCGTACAATTCTCTCAAGTACTATATTAAAGAGATTGCATGATAGCGCGTCGCCTTGTCTAAGACCTTTCCTGACATCGAACGGTTCGGTGATGTTCTTACCGACTTTGATGGAGCAGCGAGAGTTCTCCATCGTCATTCTGTACAAACGGACGAGCTTGGCAGGGATGCCAAGACTAGACATGGCTCTGTATAACTCGTCTCTATACACGCTATCATAGGCAACTTTGAAATCGATAAAGAGGTGGTGCGTATCGATTTTGTATTCATGGTTTTTTTCCAAGATCTGCCGTAGTGTGAATATTTGGTCAATGGTGGACTTTCCCGGCCTGAAACCGCACTGATAAGGACCTATCGGGTTGCTGACGATCGGTTTTAGGCGTTCACATAATACGGCAGACAGGATTTTATATGCGATGTTGAGTAGACTTATACCTCTGTAATTGGCGCTGTTCAGAGGGTCTCCTTTCTTCAGGATCGGGCAAACGATGCTGAGGTTCCATTCATCGGGCATACTTTCGTCCGACCAGATTTTACAGATGAGCTGGTGCATGCTCCTTACCAACTCATCTCCTCCTGCCTTGAAAAGTTCAGCGGCAAGGCCGTCGGCTCCAGCAGCTTTGTTGGATTTGAGTTTAGATATCGCTATCTTCACTTCATTCTGATCGGGTTGACGGGAATCTTGACTGTCATCGTCACTGTTGAATGGCTCATTCTGCCTGACAGCGGAATATTGGTCATCATCGCCGTTTAACAGTCTGCAGAAGTGTTTCTTCCATATCCTCAGCACCGACTGCGATTCCACTACTTTGTTGCCATTTTCATCCCTGCAGGCTTCTGTTCTGGCTTTGAAACCCTGGCATGTTCTTTTTACCCTTTGGTAAAATTTTCGAACATTATTCCTGCAATAAAGTCTCTCAATCTCCTCGATCGAGCGCTTCTCATGCTCCTTTTTCTTCTTTCTGAGAAGTCGATGTTCCTCTTTTCTCCTGCGCACGTAGAGCTCGTAAGCAGCTCTAGTCCTTCTATGCAGCGCCGCTTTGTACGCCTCTTGTTTAGCTGCATGTGCTTGCCGGCATTCCTCATCAAACCAGGGGTTTCGTTGTGGTGGGCGAGAGAAACCCAGTACATCAGAGGCGGCATCTCTGATGGCTTGTTGGCAACGCTGCCACTGGTCTTCCGCATTTGCTGCTGGGGGCATAGGACTTAGATTGAGATTAGAAGAAACACGATCGGCAAAGGTTCTGGCGGTCTCTTGCGATTGTAGCTTTTCGACGTCAAATTTCCTCACAGTATTTCGTTGATTTCGCTCCGTTGTGGATATCCGCATCCGTACCTTGGCTACAACTAGGTAGTGATCCGAGTCCACGTTGGCTCCTCGGAAAGTCCGGACACCCAGAATACTGGAAGAGTGCCTTGCGTCGATTGCAATGTGATCGATTTGGTTGACAGTTTTTCGATCAAATGAGAGCCATGTTCCTTTGTGAATGTCGAGACGTGGGAACCGCGTACTAGCTACGACAAAGTTTCGCCCCGCTGCAAAGTCGATTAGCCTGAGTCCGTTGTCGGATGTGTTGTCGTGCAGGCTGTGCTTTCCGACCACGCTACCAAAGACGTCCTCTCTTCCTAGCTTTGCGTTGAAATCACCTAGGATAATTTTAACGTCGTGGCTAGGGCATTGCTCATACGTCTTGTCCAAGAGCTGGTAGAAGTCGTCCTTTGTCGCGTCGTCCTTCTCCTCATGAGGGGCGTGAACGCATATTAGGCTAATGTTGGCAAATTTAGCCTTGATACGGATAGTCATAAGGCGCTCGTTCACATGCTTGAAACTCAAGACTTCTTGACTAAGTCTGCCTCCAATAACAAATCCGCACCCGAATAGACGCTGTCCTTTTTGTCTGTAGCAATCGCCGTAGTAGATGTCGCAGTTTTTCATACTCCTTTTGCCCGGCCCATCCCATCGCACTTCTTGGATGGCGGTAATGTCTGCTTTGAGACACTCTAGGGCCTCCGCAAGTTGTTCGGCTGCACGTGGTTTGTAGAGGGACCTAACATTCCACGTGCAGACACGAAGATCGTTGCCCTTTTTACGTTTGCTTGGGTCGTCAACAGTAAATTCATCCGTATCCGAGGCTGTTGATTGCTTTGTAACCGAAGGTTTTTTTACGTGGTAGGGAAGTCAACCCGACGGCCCAACTCCCAACCTGGAGAGCCAGATCGTTTTTTTTGTACCCCTAGGACAAGAGGCCGGATACACCGATGTCAGTAACCCACTTCGGGGATATGAGCGCTGCCGTTGGCCCATTAAGGGTTCATCCGCCACCATCTCTTTTTCAATACCCTGACGTAGTATTGAAAATGCTTACAGACCTCAGCTTCAAATATGTCGAAGTAGCTCCGGTAAGGTTTCCGCTGGCCTGTAGACGTCACCGTTGATTCAATTCAATTCAATTCATCGGGAGAATTCATCCGCCGCACGTCCTCCTTCTGAGGACCTCTTGTTAGACTTCTGAGACGCATATTTCAGCCGATCAGGTCAACAAGAGATGCCTCGTCCGGTTAAACATATGCGCGCTGAAGTTCACACAGATGTGCTTACGCAGGTCCGAGTGTTCAGCTACCCATATATCGTCAGACTCAGCATACGCTCATCGTTAGTTCACTATCAGATAGCTATCCAGCGCGCACCACGGGGAGGTGATGATGCGATTTTACCCACCAAAGATACATTTTACACAATAATTAAAAATTATAATTGTATTCCCTCTTCTTTCTACTTGGCTAAACTAAAGTATTTCACTAAGTTAAGTTAATACATTTTCTTTCCTTTTTTTTTTCTTCGAACAATGAACTATGTTCATTCATTCATTTTCAATGGCCCGCTAATCCTTCATGAGGGTCGGGGGGGTAGGATGCTCAGCTGGACTCTCCATCCTTCTCGATCCTCCGCCATTGACTCCAATTCATCAGGGGGAATCACTAAGCGGC
The DNA here is from genome assembly GCA_945910035.1 of Brachypalpus laphriformis. Taxonomy (NCBI): domain Eukaryota; kingdom Metazoa; phylum Arthropoda; class Insecta; order Diptera; family Syrphidae; genus Brachypalpus; species Brachypalpus laphriformis. The sequence goes on along the minus strand of OX246753.1, from coordinate 107,367,746 downwards.
TCCAGGAGAGATGTCGGACTTGATCCGACCATCTATTTCTAGGCCTTCCGCGAAGTCGCTTACCTGATGGCACGGCAACCATGGCGCGTTTTGGAAGCCGGTCTGGGGGCATACGCACTACGTGATCAAACCATCGGAGCATAGATCGTTCCGTTCGGAGAAGTAGCTGCTCAACGTTGAGCGCCTCGCCTACTCTGGTGTTGCGCACTCGATCTCTACGAGTTATTCCAACAACACCGCGAAGGAACCTCATTTCGGCAGCTTGTATCCGCGATCTTATTCTTTCGGTCACTACCCAAATTTCATGACCATAGGTGAGAGTTGGAACATACACAGAGTTAAAAACCGAAAGCTTAGCTTGAACACTAAGTTCGGCCTTCCTTAGAACAGATTGGCCAAGCTCTCTCAAAATTGATCCAACCTGACCAATTCTGCAGGATAACTCGACATTGCTCTTCCCATCACTCGTGAAAAAAACCCCGAGGTACTTAAACTTCTCCACCTGCTTCAGTGGGACTCCACTAACATGCAGAGTGCACTGAATGGATTTTTTTGGAAACGACCAATACTTCTGACTTGTTCACGTTGATCTTCATTCCAGCATCATCACAAACTGCTACAAACCTTTCGAGTGCGCGCTGAAGTTCGATTTGAGAGGACCTAAGGATGACCAAATCATCCGCAAAGAGCAGATGACTAATCCTTAGGTCTCCCACTTTGAAACATTCCCCGCCACGGCTGCGCTGTAACATCCAATCCATATATACAATGAAGAGGAGAGGTGACAAAACGCACCCCTGGCGGAGTCCAACGCCCACAGTGAAAGGTATTGATTTAACACCGTTTATCCGAACACAGTTTCTACAGTTTGTATATAAAGACTGAATCGCCCTTAACAGGGAACCAGCAATCCCATACTCCTGCAGAACACTCCAGAGTTTCCCTCGAGGAACCCTATCATATGCTTTTTCCAAATCCACAAAACAAGTGTAGACAGGTTTGATTCTCAAGAATCATTCTGAGAGTGAACAACTGGTCGGTTGTGCTTCTACCGGGACGAAAACCGCACTGCTCATCCCCCAAACTGTCCTCAACCACAGCTCTGGAACGCTTTTTCTAGCACCTTAGCGAAGACTTTTCCAGGGAGACTTAAAAGAGATATACCCCTATAGCTGATGCAATCTCTTTTGTCCCCTTTTTTAAAAAGAGGAACTATCACCCCCATTTGCCAATCACCAGGTGTTTCACCGCATTCCTAGGCCACTTTAATGACACGCGAGAGCCATTGAACTCCCTCTTTACCTAAAGCCTTGAGCCTTGGGCCTCAACCAACAAACCTCTCCAGCCAGCACGGGTACGAGCCAGCTGCCTCCAGTTGCGCACGCCAAGTTGATTGAGGTCCCCCTCCACTTGTTTGCGCCACCTACCGCGAGGTCGTCCTCTACTGCGCCGTCCGTCCGGGGGGGATTCGAAGACTTTCTTAGCGGGAAGGTTGGGCTCCATCCGCTCTAAATGACCCAGACGTCTTAGTCGATGTATGCGAACTCTTCTGGCTAAGTCGATGTCCTTGTACAGGTCGAATAGCTCGGCATTGTACCTTCTCCTCCACTCACCGTCTATGCAGACGGGACCAAAGATCGCTCGAAGAACTTTTCTCTCGAAATAACCGAGGGCATCCTCATACATATGCATGCACAGACAGAAGAATTGCAATATTTTCTTCATTTTATTAGATGAGATGTTGTTGATCGTTGGATTTGTCCACATTTTAGAATGTTTTAATAGATTTAAAATAAATAATTAACAGGGTGACGTAGGCAGTATATTGCAACTTGAATACTCATACTTCAAGTTTATTTTCCTACCTTTTAAAAGGTGTTTTTCGAGAAATACTTCAGGTAATTATACGTGTTTTTCAAGTGTAATAAACTATTTCATTGAAACGTGACTGCATATCTGTAAATAAAATATTCTGGCAGACCGTCCGCCCAATCAGAAGAAGAAGGTTAAATATCGTGAAAAGATTCAATACCAAAGACGGTACACTGCTTTCCAATGAGCGATGGAGATGGAGCGAACACTTTTCAGAATTGCTCAATCCCGAACAAGCCATATCATCAGGAAGCTGACAGACCTATGCTCGAGACTTTGGCGATCAAATCACTAAAAGTTGGCTAATCTACCGATGTGGATGAAATTGGGCCAGAAATGCTAAATGTTTTTGGTAAAGAGTGAGTGCAATGTCTATCACGTGTCATTAAAGTGGCATAGGAATGCGGTCCCCGTGCAGGGACGGGTTAAGAATATCACTGCAGCGCCCCCCAACAACTAGCGCTTGTCGTAAAAGGCGACTAAGGGGACAAATCAGATCTAGGCAATATAACACCCAAGTGAGCCTAGCGACACATATACTACCATAAAAACCCTCCCACAAGTGTGCATGCGAGTCCGTGGGTTGACACGACTGGAGATCACCGGTGTCATAAAAGAAAGATCAAACAATACTAAAACAGGAGCATGCACGTGTCAAACAACAAACACCATCGAAATATGGTGCAAAAATTGTATTGCAAAACTGTATCATTATGATAATACTTGCAAAAAGGAAAGGCACTACCCCGCCAGGCACTACCACTGCTGTGCATGGTACTGATCCTGGACCGAGCAGAAATGTTCGGGTCAGAGCTATACGGATTCCGGGGGCTAGCAACATAATGAAACAGTTTGGACGCAATATAAGGGTCGCAAGTTGGAATGTTGGAAGCATGACCGGTCGAAGTTACGAGCTGGAAGAAATGATGAATAGAAGCCGGGTGGACATCTTGTGTGTCCAAGAGACGAAATGGAAAAACACCGGGAATCGGGTGCGTTTCTTGGACGTTAGGACAAAAGATACCAAGATGTTCTACTACGGAACGGAAAAGGCTAGGAACGGAATTGGTATCATCATTGCGGCAGAGCTACTTGGAAACGTCTTGAGCATTTCGAAGTCCAGCGACCGTTTGATGTCTCTCAAACTAGTAATACAAGGAGAGGTGTGGAATATTGTCAGTGCATATGCTCCCCACAATGGGTGCAGTCAGATAGATAAAGATGCATTTTGGCTAGATTTCCACAATCTCCTTAAGAACATCCCAAAGGAACAATTTCTGTTTGTTGGAGGAGATTTGAATGGACATGTCGGGAAATCAAACGAAGACTATGAAGACTGCCATGGAGGACTAGGATATGGCACCAGGAACCTTCCTGGTGAAGACATCCTAAGCATGTGCAAATCACACGGTCTTATCGTGTTAAATACCATGTTCATCAAACAAAGCCGACACCTGATCACTTACAGCAGTGGTGGAGATGAAACTCAGATTGACTACCATTTGGTAGCCAGTTTCATGAAGCCTCGGGTAAAAGATTGCAAAGTAATCCTGGGAGAGGCAATCGCTCGTCAACACCGTCTCCTGCTAACAGAAATTTTTATGAAAACACCGAAGAAAAGCAAACAAACAAGGGTCTCTGAGAAAATCAAGTGGTACAATCTGGACAAAGAAAAAGGCGAGGCTTTTGGTTTCGTAATGAAAAATTACCTCTCTCATACGATCAACGGAGCTGAGGATGAAGAGTGCAGAGCACAAAATATGTGGGATTCCCTACAGCGAACTTGCTTAAAGAAGGCCAAATCACTGCTAGGAGCTTCAAAAGGCCACCATCAACACGCCAAAGAAACATGGTGGTGGAGTGATGAAGCTAAGAAAGTGATAAATGAGAAGAAAGCGGCTTTCAAAGCTTGGTCAAAGTGCCCCTCTAATAATAGTGACGAAAAAGCTCGCCTCGAAATGGAATACAGATGCTGCAAGAAAAAAGCGAAAAAGAAGTGCGCACAGCTTCAAGCAGGGAGTACGGAGGGCCTGTATCGGGAGCTGGAGAAAATATTTTCCCCGGTTGCTGATGCAAACCAGGCTATCCAGGAGCTGCGAAGACACAATATGAACAAGAGTGCCACTATCTTCAAAATAGCCGCCCAAAAAAGGAAGAATGCTCAGGAGATTCGTTCGCCAAAGTTCATTAGCAATGCTCATGGCCAGCTTCTTGTGGATGACGACAAAATTCTGCAGAGGTGGCGGCAGTACTGTGAAGAGCCTTTGAATGAACAGTTTCCCCGGCTATACTTTCCAAGAGCCACCCCTAACTGTGAAGAAATACCCTACATTATAGTCGAAGAAGTTAGTGAGGCGGTCAAATACTCCAAAAAACGAAAAGCGGTTGGAGCAGACGAGATACCCTCTGAGTTCTGGAAAAAGATGGGAGCTGGAGAAAATATTTTCCCCGGTTGCTGATGCAAACCAGGCTATCCAGGAGCTGCGAAGACACAATATGAACAAGAGTGCCACTATCTTCAAAATAGCCGCCCAAAGAAGGAAGAATGCTCAGGAGATTCGTTCGCCAAAGTTCATTAGCAATGCTCATGGCCAGCTTCTTGTGGATGACGACAAAATTCTGCAGAGGTGGCGGCAGTACTGTGAAGAGCCTTTGAATGAACAGTTTCCCCGGCTATACTTTCCAAGAGCCACCCCTAACTGTGAAGAAATACCCTACATTACAGTCGAAGAAGTTAGTGAGGCGGTCAAATACTCCAAAAAACGAAAAGCGGTTGGCCCAGACGAGATACCCTCTGAGTTCTGGAAAAAGATGGGAGACATCGGGTTCAGATGGCTCAGAATTCTCATCTCCAAATTCGTGAGAGGTGATCCAATGCCGAATGAATGGAGGGAAAGTTACCTTCTCCCTGTATACAAAGGGAAGGGTGATACGCGAAACTGTGATAACTACCGTTCGATCAAGCTGATGTCACAAACCATGAAGATCGTTGAGCGGGTATTAGGTGGCCGACTGCGAAAAATAATATGGCTATCTGATGATCAGTGCGGGTTTGTCTCGGGTAAATCAACCACAGATGCAATCCAAAGTATAAGGATCATAATGGAAAAACATTGTGATTCCTTAAGGGATTTGCATATTGTATTGGTTGATTTTGAAAAGGCATTCGACAGACAACCACGAGATCTGATATGGGTGGCGCTAAGACATCGAGGGGTTTCAGAAACCTATGTACAGATGATTATGGACATGTACGAAGGAGCAAAGACAAAAGTAAGATGCCCCGCTGGAGTAACCGAAGAGTTCCCAATCAAAGTCGGGGTACATCAGGGAAGCGTTTTAAGTCCTTTGCTCTTTATTACAGTCCTTGATTATCTGCTTGAAGGTAAAGTGATGGACCCCAAGGTACATCAGTTATTCTTTGCTGATGATGGAGCCATCATAAGTGAGGATCCTACATCCCTGCAACGAGCACTTGATGTATGGGTGGACGTTTTGGAGGGAAATGGGTATCGCATTAGTTCAAAAAAGACAGAGTACTTGTGCTGCCCGTTCTCTGATCCACTCAGGCCTATTCCAGACATTTATTTGAATGGAACAGTGCTTCCCAAGTGCGAAAAGTTCAAATATCTGGGATCTATGATCAATAGCAAAGCAACTTGTGATGACGACATCAATCATCGTGTAAGCGTAGGGTGGATGAAGTGGCGAGAAAATTCCGCTATCTTCTGTGACAGAAAAATGCCCCCTAAGTTGAAAGGAAGGCTCTACACCGCAGTTGTACGTCCAGCGCTCACATACGGTTCACAATGTTGGACAATGTACAAAAAGTATGAGAGTAAATTAACGGCAGCTGAGTTGAAGATGATTCGCATGACAGCAGGAGTGACAAAGCTTGATCGAATAAGAAGTTCAAAGATCAGTGGAAGCTTTCACATCAAGGAAACTATCGTACAAAAAATAGAGCGCGACCGGCTCAGTTGGTATTGCCAGGTTCAAAGAAGAGATCATTTGAACCCTGTTAAAAAGGGATCAGACAAATGCGACGGCATCGGCATTTCATTGGCCTCAGTAACAGAGTGATCAAAAATCGGGAGGCCTGCCGATATTTTCTGAGGTCAAATAGGCGAACCCCACAGGCGGATCAGTAGAAATGCGGTGAAGTGGGAGGGTTGTGATCCCTTGTTTTCGGATCATAACCTCGCTGATAAAAGGAAGAAGAAGAAGAAGGAATGCCGTGAAACACCTGCTGACTGTCCCTATTTGTAAAAGGGGGACACAAGAGATTGAATCATCTAAAGGGGATACATAACCTAATCTAAAGTGCTAGAAATGTGTTTCAGAGCTCTGGTTGAGGATAGTTTGGCGGATGAGCAATGGTTTCGGTTTTCGGCCCGGTAGAACCACAACCGACCAGTAATTCACTCTCAGAATGGTTCTTGAGAAGGCCTGGGAGTATGCTGAACCTGCATACACCTGTTTTGTGTATTTAACGAAAGCATGTGTTAGGGTTCCTCGAGGCAAACTCTGAAGTTCCTTATTAAGGGCGAAGCAGTATTTATATACAAACTATAGAAGCTGTGTTCGGGTAAATGGCGGTAAATCAATACCCTTCACTGTGGGGGTTGGACTCTGCCAAGGGTGCCTTTCGTCACCTCGCCTTTTCATTGCATATATGGACTGGATGCTGCAGCGCAGCCGTAGTAGAGAATGTTGCAAAGTGGGGGACTTAAGCATTCGTCATCCTCTCTTTGCGGATGATTTGGTCATCCTTGGGTCCTCTTAAACCGAACTTCAGCCCGCAGTCGAAAGGTTTGTAGCCGTTTGTGACGATGCTGAAATGAAAGTAAACGTGAACAAATCGGAAGTATTGGTTGTTTCCAGAACGCCTATTCAGTACACTCTGCATGTATGTAGAGTCCCACTGAAGCAGGTGGATAAGTTTAAGTACCTCGGGGTCTTATTCACGAGTGATGGAAAGAGCAATGTCGAGTTATTCTGTAGAAATGGTCAGGTTGGATCAATTTTGAGAGAGCTTGGTCAATCTGTAATAAGGAAGGCCGAACTTAGTGTTTAAGCTAAATTACCGGTTTTAACTCGGTATATGTTCCAACTCTCACCTATAGTCGCGGATACAAGCTGCTGAAAAGGGTTTCTTCGCGATGTTGCTGGATTCACTCGTAGCGATCGAATGCGTATCACCAGAGTATACGCGAGGCGCTCAATGTTGAGCGGCTACTTCTTCGAATGGAAGGATTTATGCTTTGACGGTTTGGTCACGTAGTGCGTATGTCCCCAGACCGGCTTCCAAGACATGTCATGATTGCCGTGCCATCAAGTTTGCGACCCCTCGGTAGGCCAAGAAATATATGGTTGGATCAAGTCCAACATCTCTCCTGGAGCCGTCTAGGGATTCCTCCTGATGATTTGAAGTCGACGGCGGAGGATTAAGAATGATGGAGAGTGCACCTAATCATCCTACCCCTACAACCCTCATAAAGGATTAGCGGGTAAACTATTTCAATGACAAAACGGAGAGTGCTCTAAAGAAGTGTACTTGAAATCGCATTTAAAGACCCAGCGAAGCGGGTACAACCAGCTAGTGTATTATAAATAATCTATCTTAACTTTCATATAATGTTAATTGATAGCTTATCACTAGTTATAAGATACTATATCTTAATGTGTATAAGCTGTTCAAGTAAAAAAATAAATAAATAAAACTAATACTGACACCTTCCCCATTTCGCTTATGGTTAGCAAGCAACCAGAATGCTTATAAAGCTAATAACCTTGTATCCTTACAGAAACTGTCTCGAAGTAGATTCTGCAGTGGGCAACTTACAGCCTTCCATATACCAGGCACATTCCCAAACATCGGTGGTCTTGGAAACGCCAGGAGGATCCTGTTATCCAGAGTGGTAAGCTTAATCCTTTTTTATGCCGTTCCCGTCTGGGCAGAGGCACTCACAATGACGGAAACAAGAAGTAAGCTCTCTTCTGCGTATAGGCTCTGCGAAATCAGAACTATAAAAAGATTCCGAACAATTTCGATCCAAGCAATCTGTTCCAGTGATTACAGTTTAGGTAAATGGATGCAATAAAGAGGACAGAATGTTTGGTTTTTACTTCCAACACACCTGTTTCTTCAGTTCTCTTGAAATTCAAAACTACTCCTTCCAGACACTTTCTATAGCCTAGTAGTTCCCCCCACTTCCTCTTTCAAATGTATTTATTTTGACTGCTAAATATTAGTATAAGTATCTCCTTCTCATCTTCTAAAACATGTAATTCAAAAGGTAAAAATATATTAAAACTTTTTACAATACATTATCAATAATGTCCTGAGACATTACGATTATATCCTAATATTTTCAAATCTATACATTTTATTTAATTCTTGTAGGCGGGACCGTCTCAATTCATTTCATCGAAACGATCACCTGCTTGTTTTCTCGAGCGCATGCATGTGCACCCAAATTTCTCCTCACTTCATAGCGGCTTTAATTATTTATAACGATACGTAGCTTCAAAAGCATACGTAAGTGTTTTAAAATAATCAACCAATCACTGTAACAATGTATCTAACTTCAACTCTTGCGTACCAACTATAAGTATAAGCTTCAACATATTTTACACTAATGACAATTTAATATAAGGTCTGTGTCTTCGAATTTGTACACACACTAAATTTCTTCACACTTAAATAATATATCAAATTAATAAATAATAGATAATTTACATTCTTTACTTTATGTTGTGCATTCAGACAAAACTCTTCGCAGTCATAAAAGTGAGTCGAAAAGTTGTGCTACTCAAAGTGAGAACCATGTCCCACTTGGACACCAACGACTCATTTACCCATATGTGGTACATCTGGAGATTCGTCGGCATATATCCTTACGAAAGGTTAACATGGCTTTACAATATTTATGGAGTTGCAGTAAATTTGGTAGCCAGTGTAACGTCACCAATATTCGTGTTCATAAATGTATTCTTTCTGCAAGATATTGGATTGATTATGCATAGCTTACAAGCCAGTCTTACCCTCATCGCGTCATCTCTCAAGCAATTTGTAATTTTCCTAAGATTGTCAGATTTAAAAAGTGCCAAGGCGAATCTAAATCAATTGGATCAAAGAGCTATTCTAAATAGGGACGAGGCTGAATACTTGAGAAACGTCATCAAACAGTGTCGCTTCATGACACTGGCAATTGAGGTTACATTTACATTTTCTTTGCTATCATACGTAGTTCCTGGCTTCATCAAGGGTAGACTAGTCTTTGAGGGATGGTTTCCCCTTGACTGGACTTCCTCAACTACTTACTATCTAATTGCGTTTGGGTATCAGTTTCTCTGTGTTTGCTTCCAAGCTGTACAGAATGTCGCCAACGACGCCTATTCACCGGTATGCATCAATGTCCTTAGAGGACAAATTCATGTTCTTCGCATACGAATTGCAAGAATCGGAAAGGATCCGAGTACAAGACTTGAAGAAAATTTCATCGAACTTAAGTCTTGCATTGCTGACTACAAAAACGTTATTAGGTTTGTTTCCTTTGGAGTTTGATGCAATGTAACTCCTTTCATTTTCAGTTTATTTGAAACCATTAAGCCGGTGATTTCCCAAACAGTCATGCTGCAGTTCATCATAACCGCCGCTGTACTATGCCTAACCGCTGTTCATTTTCTTATTTTCAATCGTGAACTTGGCGCATTGATTACTACGGTATTTTACTTATTAGGCGTACTATCTGAATCGTTTCCTGTGTGCTATTTAGGAAACGCTCTAATGTCGGAGACTGACTGTCTCACTACCGCTATTTACAACTGCAACTGGATGGATCAGTCGGTGAAATTTCGCAAGTGCGTCATTATATTTATGCAACGTTCGCAACAGACTAATATAATTAAGGCTGGAGGACTTGTAGAAATAACCCTTCAAACATTTATTGGTGTAAGTTAAATGTTACTTGTAATGCTGTTCGATGTACTCGTACTGATAAACAATTTCTTTTAGATCATCCGTCTTTCGTTCTCAATGTATACTCTGCTCAGTGAAATAAACTAAACAAGTAGTTCCTGTTGTTACTATAAAATAAATGCTATTGTAAACAATTTTTTGTAAAAATCATTACACTCAGTGCTAGTGAGCCTATCAATAAAATGTTTTAACGGCTAAGATTATCCATTCAAATTTGAAACTAGTCGAAAGAAAATACGGCGATCTATAAATAAGATCTATTGTGCTAATCCAATGGCAAGCCATAAGTTAGTCAAGGCTTTTGATAAGCCTCAATAAAGTTCTAGGTTTCATGAGGGTAAATGAAGAAAAAACTTGTCCCTGTGGCCCCTGTAGACTCGTAAGGAATGTTCTGCCGTCTCTTTTGCCTCTCCGGAAAGACGACGTATATCTATTTCTGTCATGTATCCTTTTTTTTCGCGGGATACTCCATTTTTCCAGCTCCTAAAAACCCATCCCGCGAACATTTTCTAAAACCTTTTTTTCATAAAAAATTCCTAACATATGCAATATTTTGAATTTGATATGTGGCGAACATTAAACTGTTAGACTGAACGATGACAGCAGGCGAATATTATACACGTTTATAGCGAACGAGTAAAGGCTGAATTATAATAGTCGAAAGCAATCAGAAGCTAAAGTCATAGTTCTGCGTTAAGTTTCTTTTAGTACTGTCAATTGCAAAAGTAGCCCATAATAGGCGTATGTGTTTGGAAGCAATTGTATAGTTCATAGCCATTCACAGCTGTGCAACTGTCAAATTTTGGTATGAAAAAGCGAATGGATTCGGTCTTTCATCAGTGATCAAGAGTGAACACAACTTAACGAATCGAAGCAAAAAGCTATTAAGGTCACATAATACAATAGAATTTCATGCCTAATAGAAATAATTCATTACTCCCGAAAGTACTGCGAATTTCATCGATGAAAGTTTACGTGATTGAATACGCTCTCTTTCTCTTTATTGACTCACTTGGTGTACCACAAGGCTCGGTATTAGGAACGCTTCTATTCCTAATTTATATTAACGATATGCATTATACTGTTAAAAAAGGAAGAATTGCGGTATTTGCGGATGATGCACTTATTTATGTAACCGGCAAGGACAAAGAAGATTGTCATCGTAGGATGCAAGAAGACCTTGAAAGAGCCAATACATGGTTAAAACAAAATAAATTAAAGCTCAACGTCAGCAAAACAAAGTAGATAATGATAAACGGACAACAAGGCGAGGACACAAGCCTAATAATTGACGGCGAAGCTATTGAGAGGGTCGACGAGATAAAATATTTAGGTATAATTGTTGACAGTAAACTCAGTTTCGCAAATCATGTTGACTATATATATAAAAAAATTTCTTTAAAAAAAAGGTTTTTTAAGGAGAATTAGGAATGAGGTTTCTACATTAAGTGCAATAAAGATTTTCAATGTGATAGTTAAGCCACACTTCGAGTATTGTTCAACTGTTCTTTTTTTATGTAACGATACAATGATACAAAGGCTGCAATTACTACAAAATAAAGCTTTGCGGTGTATTTTAAAGTGCAGTAGATATGTGTCCATTAATGTCATGTTAAACACGTTGAAATGGTTGTCCGTTAAACAAAGAATTGTAATGAATGTATTAGTTTTCGTGTATAAGATTAAATATAACTTAATGCCAAAGTATCTATCAAAATATGTAATGTATGTTAGAGAAGTACAACCATATTCGTTAAGAAATATGCATGATATAAGACTGCCAAATTTATTAAGTACTAAATCACAAAATTCACTAATATATAAAGGATTTAAGATGCTTAATGAACTGCCTAATAATGCGAAAAATGAATTAAATTTGAAAATATTTAAAAAAGCAGCCATTGACTTCGCAAGATAAGCTTATTAAAAAATATATATATTATGAAATTGTTTTTTTTTTTTTTTTCTGTAAATCTACCGTAACAATATAATTATAATAACATGTAATACAATTGTAAATTGAATATGAATGGCTTTCAAAGCCAGTTAATAAAACTATCTATCTATCTATCTATCTATGGAGAAGTGCTCACAGGGTGCAATATCTGTGGCAACCTTCCGACAATTGAGACTAACTTGTGTAATACGAGTTCTCTTCAAAAATCTCTCTAACACACAGAACTATCACACTGTTCAAAAATTTCAATAGAAAAGTGTCAAACTTATAGGTCCATCATTTTCAGAAAAAAATACAGCCCTTACCTTCTACCAGGATCTTCGAGCGCAGAATATCATATCATGTGGTAGTTTCGCAATAACTTTTTGCAGTTAGCGCACTGCCCTTAAAGAGAAGTAAGCTATCTTAAGCTGCATTTCAACCAACCAATTTTATGCGGCTATATTGTACAGATCCTTCCACGTCTATGATGTACCAATTTTGCTGATCATCATCATCATCATCACTTTCAATTACCCGCTTATTCCTTATAAGGCTCGAGAAAGTAAGCTTGTTTAACATCTCGATCCTTCGCCACTGACTTCAGTTCACTAGGGCACCAAACAGCTCATGTTAGTCAATCAATAATATGCACATGAGGTGGGAGCTAACTATGGAATTCGTTGGACGATGACATCTTACCTTAAACACCTAGATTACGCTGACGATGTTTGTCTACTTTCACAACGGATAATGGATCTTCATTTGATGGCCCAAAATCTAGAAGCTGAGGCAAACAAAGTGGGGCTAAAAATAAACACCGTCAAAACAAAAGCCCTGAGCACTTCTAATACCCGCGCTCAACTTAACATTGCCAGACAGGAAGTCGAGAAAGTTGATAACTTTCTATATTTAGGAAGTGTCGTCTCGGCTAATCGCAGTGGCACCGAACTTGATGTGTGCAGCAGAATCGGGAAGGCTAAAGCTGCGTTCGGAATGCTATCCAAAATCTGGAGAAGCAATGTTATCAGCTTAAGAACCAAGCTACGACTGTTCCGCTCCAACGTAGAATCAGTGCTGCTTTATGGGTGCAGTACTTGGAAGGTGGACACCATTAACACACGCAAGCTGCAAGTCTTCGTAAACAAATGCTTAAGAATCATCTTGAGCATTACTATACGTAGAAGAAAGTGGCAATGGATTGGACACACGCTACGGCGCGAAGACAACTCCATTGCGAAGTACGCCATGCAGTGGGATCCGCTCACCCAGGCAGGCAGAATAGCGGGGCGCCCTAGGCAATCGTGGCGCAGAACAGTTGAGGAGGAATCGAGCTCTTTAGGAATGAGTTGGAGGCAGCTCAAACGCGTTGCAGAACTTCGAACACGATGGAGCGCAGGCATGATGACGTCCTATGCCCCCCGAGGGGTTAAAGGATCTAAGTAAGTAAGTAAGGTGGGAGCTTGGTTGACAAGGTATCCTGCATTCTATTTCGATTGGAATATCATTTGTGTATAACGATAGGTAGCTTCAAAAGCATACGTAAGTGTTTTTAAATAATTTGCAATACCAACCAACCAATCACTGTAACAATGTATTATATCTTACTTCAACTCTTACGAAGCAACTATAAGCATAAGTTTCAGTTTACAATAATTTACACTAATGACAATTTAATATAAGGTCTTTGTCTTCGAACTTGTACATAAACTACATTTCTTCACACTTAAATAATATATCAAATTAATAAATAATAGATAATTTACATTCTTTACTTTATGTTGTGCATTCAGACAAAACTCTTTGCAGTCATAAAAGTGAGTCGAAAAGTTGTGCTACTCAAAGTGAGAACCATGTCCCACTTGGACACTAACGACTCATTTACCCATATGTGGTACATCTGGAGATTCGTCGGCATATATCCTTACGAAAGGTTAACATGCCTTTACAACATTTATGGAGTTGCAGTAAATCTAGCAGCTAGTGTAATGTCTCCAATATTCGTGTTCATAAATGTATTTTTTCTGCAAGATATTGGATTGATTATGCATAGCTTACAAGCCAGTCTCAACCTCATCGTGTCATCCCTCAAGCAATTTGTAATTTTCCTAAGATTGTCAGATTTAAAAAGAGTCAAGGCGAATCTAAATCAATTGGATCAAAGAGCTGTTCCAAATAGGGACGAGGCTGAATACTTGAGAAACGTCATCAAACAGTGTCGCTTCATGACACTGGCAATTGCGGTTACATTTACATTTTCTGTGCTATCATACGTAGTTCCTGGCTTCATCAAGGGTAGACTAGTCTTCGAGGGATAGTTTCCCATTGACTGGACTCAACTTCTTACTACCTAATTGCGTTTGGGTATCAGTTTCTCTGTGTTTGTTTCCAACTTGTACAGAATGTCGCTAACGACGCCTATCCACTGGTATGCATCAATGTCCTTAGAGGACAAATTCATGTCCTTCGTATGCGAATTGCAAGAATCGGAAAGGATCCGAATACAACACTTGAAGAAAATTTCATCGAACTTAAGTCTTGCATTGCTGACTACAAAAACGTTATTAGGTTTGTTTCCTTTTTAGTTTGATGCAATGTGACTCCTTTTCTTTTTTCAGTTTATTTCAAACCATAAAGCCGGTGATTTCCCAAACAGTCATGCTGCAGTTCATCATAACCGCCGCTGTGCTGTGCATAACCACTGTTCATTTTCTTATTTTCAGTCGTGAACTTGGCGCATTGATTAGTGCGATTTGTTACTTATTCGCCGTATTATTTGAATCGTTTCCAGTGTGTTATTTAGGCAACGCTCTAATGTCGGAGAGCGACAGTCTCACTACCGCTATTTACAACAGCAACTGGATGGATCAGTCGGCGAAATTTCGCAAGTGCGTCATTATATTTATGCAACGTTCGCAACAGACTAATATAATTAAGGCTGGAGGACTTGTAGAAATAACCCTGCAAACATTTATTGGTGTAAGTTAAATGTTACTTGTAATGCTGTTCGATGTACTCGTACTGATAAACAATTTCTTTTAGATCATCCGTCTTTCGTTCTCAATGTATACTCTGCTCAGTAAAATAAACTAAACAAGTAGTTCCTGTTGTTACTACAAAATAGGTAAATGTAATTGTTAACCGTTTTCTGTAAAAATCATTATAGATAACATACATACATGTTAGTGAGACTGTCAATAAAATCCTTTAACAGTTAAAAATGTCCATTAACTTTTTGAAACTAGTCGAAGGGAAATACGGCGATCTATAAGATCTATTGTGCTGGTCCAATGGCTAGCCATAAGTTAGATTCAGGCTCTTGATAAAACTCAATAAAGTTCTAGGTTCCATTAGGATAAATGAAGAAAAATCTTGTGTCTGTAGCTCCTGGACACCTGTTATGAGCCAGGACTGGGCCACAGAGGCAACTTTGTCGTAGGGGAGGAGGGTGGTGGCACGCTTGCACAAGCACGGCTAAACTCGTCGGACTGGGGTAGTTCTTGTCTCCCCTCCCTCTTACGTCTCCTGTTCATAGACAAAATTAATCGTGCCTAGCTAAAACTAATCTAAAGAAAAGAGAAAAAATCTAAATAACCCTATGTCGACTGCGGACGGACTTCAAGATTTAAATTGGTATACAAGAAAAAATCAAAAGGTGGGAACTCACAGTTTTACTCGTCGCTCTGTGTCCTGCCGGCAGCACATACGAAGAAGATCCAACGCCTTTTATACGCACTTAATCTCAATATTTAAAGGCAAAACACACACTATACTATTATGATTTCTTCCTTTTTTTCTCTTAATTCATAATTCATTAGATGATTAAATGGGAACTAAATTTAATTCAAAAATTCAATTAAAAAAACAAAAAAGGAGACTTCAAAAATTATAATAAAAAAATTCACTATGTTGGTTTAATTCACTGTCTTCTAATTTTTTTTTGTTTTCGGAGGTCATTGGGCTTGGTGTCCCGGCACCCGATCCAGTGTTGTGTTGCGAGTTTATTCGAGCGAACGGTCGGGTGCTCATTAACGGTGAGGTTCCCCTTGTCCGTTGCTCCTGTTGAGCACTCCGGAGTAGTACTAGCCAACTGTACCGGCTTTCTTGTTTAGCTGCATCCGCTGGCGCAGTTATTTTGGGTGTTCAGCAGTCTGGGTCACCCTTTTTGGTGTTTTTGGGGTGTCACCCAAGAAACCCAATCACTGCTTCCGGAGTTTTTAATCCTCAGTTTTGGGACGCACGTTCGAGATTATTCTTCCCTGGTTGGTATGGTGGCTCTGACTGCCGCTTTATCTCGCTGGGTGCTGGTTTGGTCAGTAAAAGATTCGAGCGCAATTCAAATTAAATATTGTATCAGTTATTATATGCCTATGTATACACGTATGTATATGATTGTCTTTTGCATTCGCCCACTGATACTTACAGCAATTCTCTGTGCCTAAATTCCTCCACGAAGGTTATTGTGGTCCGTTTGGATGGTCTTCCAATTTAAAAGTGACCATGAAACTCTTTGTCGTTGATCAACGGTCTTTGTCTCCGTATGTCTGTCTGTTCTTTCGGAACACCACCGTAGGGAGAGGAGAACTCTGGCATAGGCACCCGTAAGTCCTCATTACCTGCGTAGATAAATATGGGATTATAGAGGGGAGTACACATTCGGTCGAAGATATTGCCTTTGAGTGGGGACCCAATAGAGATGATACAACAAAACAAATAAACACCAGAGAAAAATACAGAAAAACCAAAAAATAAAAAAAATATTGTTTTCAAGGAGAATGGGAGCTTACTGTATTAGCACACCCATTGAGAAGAAGTTCGCTGGTTTCCAGATCTCCAGAAAAGACACCACCAGCAGAAAAGCAGGACAGTACCGAATCCACTGGTTCCAGCACTTTCAAAAGCACGGAAAAACCCGTTGAGGCGGTGGAGAAGACGAACTCAAGTCGCAGCCTGATGAAACAAAATTGGGAGAGCGATGCGATGAAAATCTTTTGTAGCAAGATCAACGAGCTAATGGATTTCATCCAAGGAAAGAACAACCTGCATCATGAAATTAGAAGACTGGTGAATTCAATCTGAACGCACTATAAAACGATGGAGAAAAGTGATACAGTGAGGAGGATGATGGTAAACAGAAACGAACTCTCAACCCAAAGTACCCAGACGAAGGAAGTAAGTCGCAGTGCGACCTCCAGGAGATAGCATAGGAGGAATGGATAGCACTAACGATCCCGCACGGAGTCCGACGCAAAATCCTGTAAGGCAGGCACCAGCCACAATTAAGAGAAGGAGAGACACGACTACGACTTGCCGAATAGGCAAGCCAGTGTACAAAAACGGAACTTGCCTGAGCCAAAAAGAAAAAAATCGGAAACGCAGGCTGATGAAGGATTGGCGAATGTTTGTGTTGTATAGAAGAACAGTATATACGGAATAGCTCCGCATTATCTTGATATGTAACTCCGGTACTCTCTTGACCCTAAGAGCTGCTATTATATGCCTCCAGTTTTCAGTGTTAAAGTTATTTTTAGCGCCTAAAGTTATTACAACATAGTAGGACTTGCTCCTTCACCTTTACATCTTCTCTCGTTCTTTCCTCAGTGGCCTCCTGAGTTACTGGCTGAACACAATGCATGCCGCTGCGGCGTGGCGGGAGCGTAGTACGCAGAGCTGTCAAATGGTGTGGCGCTACACTCACAAAATTCGCCCGCAATGGTGTAGCGCGTAGTAATGTCAAATAATGCCAGCTGATTAAAATTGTGTTTTTCTTTTTGAGTGCTATTGAGATTTGATTATTTTTGTGAGATTATTGTGCTATAATAATACAATAAAAATAATAAGAAATAGATAAATTTATTTTCCTTTCACTAGCAAAATAAATTTTTCCACGGCGTGCTCTTTCATTTTGACTGTAACGAATATTTCAAATTTATTGCGCTACTGCTGAACTCAGTTCAAGAATCCACCACGAAAACATCGTATAGAAAACCAAAACAGTCTTCAACAGTCGCCAATTTCTCTATCTGTCACTTGTGGTGCTGCACAAGTTAAAAGTAAACCAACTTCGTACTATACCACTGCTACCGCCACGCCGCAACTACCTCATTGTGGGCGCTCTACTGAGTTCCCATATATTTTAACTTTGTGACAGGTCGTACTACGCTACCGCGGCGCGGCCGCGGCATGCATTGTGTTCAGCCAGTTAGTCTTCACGGAGTTTTTTTTAAACCTAATATCTGAGATTCCAACCATGAGACCAGTCTTTCTCTCTTTCAATCCTTTCTAATGCCCGCACTATGTAAAATATTTTAAGGGAATTCATAGCCCCCTGAGAGTGCGCAAATTAAAAATAATTAAATAAATACATTACATTCAATTTTAAAGATATTATGTGCCTGTAATACAGGGTGCGCCATCTTTTATGTGGATATGTGAATAATAGCCGTATTTTATTATCACTCATGATCCATATGGATCATTAATTTCTATGCAGTACAACAACAATACGAGATCTTGCTTTCTATCAGGATCAATTTCGTGATCCAGACATTTTTTTTTTTTATTCCTTGGTAGGTTACACAACAACAAGAACAAGGCACAAGGAAAAATATTCGTTGATCCAGATCCGGATCGTTTTATTTTCGTCGTGTGATCTATATGGATCTTGTGTGATAATAAAATACGGCTAATGAATAACTTTAAAAAAAATCAACTGATTTCCATATATAAGGTATTTCTATTTAATTTGGTCCTTTACAACTTATTTGGACTAGTTTTTGAATACAACATCAATCAAGTGGCCGCCTCTATTGACCAAAGCAAAATGTGCCCTTTTTGCTGCGTTTCCCATAACTTTTTCGAGCATCTCGGGCGGTATAGCGATGATTTCGGCACAAATGTTTGCCTTGAGCTCGTCAATGGTCTGAGGCTTGCTGGCGTATACTTTACTTTTCAAATAACCCCGCGAAAAGAAGTCCGGAGGGGTCAAATCTGGAGATCTGGGTGGCCAGTCAATGTCGCCATTTTTTGACAACACACGTCCAGCGACTGTTTGGCCGTATTCCAATCGACGTGGACAGTCTGTCGGCAATATACTTTGAGTCAATCGCACTTTATACGGAAACAAATGCAAATCATCCTTCAAAATGCGCCGCAAGGTGATTCCACTGGGGCGCCAAAATGCCGAGCGCGGTGACGATATGACATATGTCGGTTCTCGGCAACACTCTCTCTTACAGCTTCAACCAGTTCATTGGAACGTCTTGGGCGTTGATGAACGGTATGTTGACGATCTCCCACTGTCCCGTGCTTAACAAAATTCGACACCAAACGACGAATAGTGTTGTTAGACCGTGCTTGTTGGCCACGATATTTTCGACGATATGCACGTTGAGTTAATACAATACAATTGAACGAGTATTTTCAATGTACAGCGTCACTATTTCAGCGCATTATTTAGGTGTAAAACGATTCATGTTTAAAATTTTACTGAATTGACGTTTCAAAACCATGTCTACTCAAGTCAATCAGTTAATAAATGTCAAAGTTATTCAATGTTTACATACCGACATAAGAGATGGCGCACCCGATACTTTGTTGCAGTTATATATGTTTGTCCAAAACAAAGTACACTATTCTAGTGAATTGCTTTCTTCAAACGGTAAACATTCGAATTCCGAGTAAAATTGCATTTGAGTCTTCATTTTGTTTAATGTGACCATATTCCAATTATGTTCCTCCAAACATATCCAAACATCGAGTGCTTAGGCGAACCCCACAGGCGGATCAGTAGAAATACGTTGAAGTGGGAGGGTTGTGATCCCTTGTTTTCGGATCGTGACCTCGCTGATAAAAGGAAGAAGAAGAAGAAACATATCCAAACATATTTTTTCTCTACGTGCACATAATAATGTTGATGTCCTTAATGTCATAAGGTTTTTACTCTAGAGAAAATAATCTTTTCCATAACTACTTAGCCTTGTAAAATGTTGTCCAGTAAGAGTCTATGCCTTAGTATGGTATGGTACGTTATTTATGAATTCAATAATGAAAATATTTGCTGGGGCTATCCTAGACCGTTTGATGGATTGGGTGCTAGAAAATGATCTTCTAAGCGAATTCCAAGCGGTGTTCAGAAAAGGTTACTCCACAGTAGACAACATTTTCACATTGACAAGCATCGCCCGGTCATACCTTGATAAAGACAAAAAAATGTATGCGTTCTTTGTTGATTTTAAGGCAGCATTCGACACTATTGACAGAAATGCGATGTTCTACAAGCTGAGTAACTTACCCCTAAGTAACTTTAAAGGTCCTAAGGGTCATACAAAGTCTTTATAAAGATAATAAAGCAGCTGTTTGGGATGGACACAACCTGTGCAACTGGTTTAAGTCTCAAATGGGAGTGAAGCAAGGTTGTCTCATGAGTCAACTTCTATTTTCAATATTTCTGGATGATCTTGTGACCTTTTCAACAGGTGGAATTGTGTTCGACGGACTCCAAATAAAGCTGCTTTTATACGCAGTTGATATCGTCATTCTATCAGAAACTCCAATGATGTTGCAGATGATGATAAATAAGCTCCAAAACTACTGCAATTGATGGAACCTGAAAGTGAACACCGCTAAGTCCAAAGTAATGGTTTTTAGAAACGGGTTTGGACGATACTCGAGGCAAGAAAGATGGACTTGGAAAAAACAGGAACTTGAAGTCGTTAAGGAGTATAGATATCTCGGAGTTTTAATTACATCTCAAGTATCCTTCAAGGCCCACCTGGGAGAAAAACTAAAGGAGGCGAACGAGGCAATAAATTGCAGTTGGCGGGGATTACTTGGTAGGAAAAACGTTCCATCGAGCAGCAAATTTAAGGTTTTCGAAGCGGCTATGAGGTCAATCATGTGCTATGCTGCACAAGTTTGGGGTATATTCGAGTACGAAGAGGTTGAAAAACTTTTAAGATATTTCTTTAAAAAAATCTTTAGATGACCGGAAAACACACCGACACACATGTTGCACCTTGAAACTGGTTTATCTCCTCTCTACATCTTTACATTAAGATAGCACTTCTCTACATTCTGAAAGTAATGAAACTCCCAAACTACCGCCTTCCACACATCGTCGCAAAATATTTGGTGTTCTTTAACGAATGGTCGAGGCTTAGCAGCGAACATAGTATGCAGCTAACGCACTATAATGCAGAATCTTGGCGACGTTCTCTGAACCAGCTGTTATCCATTATTGAAGAGTCTACCCGTGCGAAGTTTAGATTGAAAGCGCAACAAAGTGAGACCAGGTGTACGTATCCCTATCATCTTTAAGGCGAGAGGCGAACTACTTCGGCTGAACTTCAGGCCTCATATAAGCGACGGGAATGAGGAATGCAGCCTATGCAACCTTCTAACAAAGGAAGACGTTTTTCATTTTATTGGAGCTTGTCCAATATTGAAGGAAATCAGACGAGCGTACTGGAGTAAAGAGGCGCTATCAATGGCTGAATTCATCAGAGCTCTAGATGGTGAGTACTGGAACGTGCTGGCCAGCTATCTTAAAGCTGCATTAAAATACCGGAAGCAAATAATGAACGAAGCATTTTAAATCACTACATTTGCATAAAACTTTAGTCTAATTCTCTCTTTTTTTCGGCATTTACTTTACTAATTTACTTTACTGGTATGGTACGTTTCGCGGTTTTGCTAAATTATCATTTGCCTAATTTAATTTAGCTTTTTGATAAAACAGCTTTTTGATAAAACAGCTTTTTGATAATTGCTTTTGGTTAGTTGGCATTTTGCAAGCTCGTTTTCTATTTTTGCTTTGAATAAATGCACCAATTTTTTTTATTTTATTTTTTTTTTTTTTTCTGAATTGGTGTACCATGGCAAAATCGTTGCAAAGGTACAGTATCCATTTTTGGTTACGCACTCAATCAAGAACATCTCTTTTCGGGGGAAGCTTGTAATCCCTAGAGAACGCGTTCCCGGGTGGCGGATAGGGGAGCGTCTCCCAGATATGGGTGGTAGGGTAGGAGTGAAATGAAATACCTCCCGCGGACCAACATGCCGGAAACACAATTTCGTCAGCGGAAATAGCCGACAGTGTGAGACAAGGCTAAGTGGTGTTTTATATGGTTAGGTAGGACCATGCAGTAGGAATGGTAGCGGATGAACATCATCAAATGTCAACGGTAGTGCCCACAGTCTCCCAATCGGCGTGCGTGCTATAACGGTTGCAAAAGCTGAAGCATGGGAAGATTTCTATCAAAACCTGAGCTCAAAAGAGGGAGAAAAGGCAATAGTCGTATATAGGGTAGCAAAACAAAGAATTAATACCCATACAGACCATACAGAATGCGCAAACTATTACCAATAGCCTCGATATTAAAGAACGATGTATGGAATATTTTAGAGACCTGATGAACAAAGAGTTTCCCAGAAAATAGTTAGAAGAAGCAGAGGCACATAGATCACATATTCCTGTCATCACCGATGGAATATGGAAAACCACAGGAATGGATGGGATACAGTGGCTAACAAAGCTTTTTACTAAACTAGTAGAAAGGGCCAAAATGGAGGAATAGCTACCTCGTCCCAATACTTAAAAATGAAGGTGATGTGCAATGTTCTGAAAACTATCTTCTTCCTTTTTCAGCGAGGTTATGATCAAAAAACAAGGGATCATAACCATCCCACTTCACCGCATTTCTACTGATCCGCCTGTGGGGTTCGCCTATTTGACCTCAGAAAATATCGGCAGGCCTACCGATTTTGGATCACTCGGTTACTGAGGCCAATGAAATGCCGATGTCGTCGCATTTGTATGATCCAGGCGTTTATAGGCCTACCTTTCCTACATCGCAATGTCTTTGGAACGTGCATTGATATTGCCTTTTTAACAGGGTTCAAATAATCTCTTCTTTGAGCGTGGCAATACCAGTTGAGCTGGTGTTCTGAAAACTATCGCGGTATTAAATTATCATCTCACATGCTGAAACTGTGGTAGAGAGTTATTTCGAAGAGGCTAAGCGAAACTGTGCACATAACCGTAAACCAATGCGGCTTTGTGACAGGAAAGTCAACAATGGACGCCATACAAAGCGTTCAAAAATATTATAGTTGAAAAGTATCGAATTGCCGAGCACATGGGATTTATAGATCTCGAAAAGGCATTCGATCGAGTGCTCAGAGAACTTATATACCATGCATTAAAGAAAGTGCCAAAACAGTACATACGGGACATGTACCTTGACACAACCATGCAAATCAGAAGCCCAGTAGGACTTATGGAAAAAGTTCCAGTCAAAGTTGGCGTGCATCAGGGATCAGCATTAAGCCCTCTCCTTTTCAAAATTGTTATAGACTGCCTAACAGCAGCCATACAAAAACCGATTCCCTGGAACATGCTATATGCCGATGACATAGAATTGATCGAAGATGATACACAGGAGCTAGTACGTAAACTAAGTGAATGGCACCTGTCCCTGAAGAACAATGGCCTAAGAATTAATGGGCGCAAAACGGAATACCTGTACCTCCCCTTTGGGGACTCGGACTTCGGGCAAAAACACAGTTTACATTGGGGAAGAACCTCTAGCGATGTCCACCTAGTTCAAATACTTATGTTCTATATTAAGTTCTGACGGTAAAATCGATGCTGATGTTGCAAATAGAACAAACGCTGGGCGGATGAAGTGGAGACGCCTTACCAGAGACCTCTGTGACAAGAAAATACCTCTAAAACTGAAAGGGAAAATATATAAGACGGCTGTGAGACCAACCATGATGTACGGGTCCGAGTGTTGGGCAGCACAAAGCACACATACACAAAAATTGTACGTGGCCGAAACGCGCATGCTCAGGTGGTCAGCGGGAGTAACACTACTTGACCGAATAAGAAATACTTTTTATTTTATTTATAACTTCATTAACATGTAATTAATTAAATTACAATGATAATCAGTAAGCACTAGCTACCAGGGCTTTTGGTTTGAGCAGAAATACATATATAAGAGGAAGCATGAAAATAACGCCAATAATAGAAAAACTACAAGAGAATAGATTTCACTGACCATGCCAGTGCGCCATAATGCGCCAAGACGAAAACCACATAGGTACTTCAAAAATCAATAAGTATCCAGGAGCCAACAAGAGGAAGGGGACGACCACTCGCCACATGGCATGGGACCATGAGGAAGTACATGAGGAGAAACAATAACGAAGCAAAGACAAGCAATGATAGAAGATCCTGGCGCCTTCCTACAAGGAGGGCCGACCCCGGATAGGGACAAAGGCAAAGGAGAGAAGAAGAAGACTGAATCAAATACATCACATGCATCCAGCAGAAAAAAGCTGTTTAAACATAAACCCCGATGCGTGCAAAGTGCATCATAAAATGAAAGTTTTTCTTTCGATAAAATAACAGAAAATTTCCATCATCAGATGTTCAATTCTCTAAAATAATCATTTAAGCAACTGAATACTTCAAGAATTCCATAATTTTTTCGTAAGTTCAATATTAGTTTTTCTCATTAATTGATTGAGGAATGAACGATAGTATTGAATGTTCAACCATGGTATGCTATTTTTGCAAACTCAGCTGTAATTCCACCTGAGAGCGAAACTTTTTAGGACCCTTAACAAATGCTCTCAAGTGAATAGTTTTTTTTTAACTTATGAGTTCAGGTTGCTTTTGAGTCAACATTTTGTCTACAAAGGACACCTGCCACTATTTGATTGCCACTAAAACTACAAAGGTTGTAAAGTTTACGGAATTTATTCAAACACTGGTTCGTATATCTTCACGAAAAGGAAGTATTCTTAAACATTATACAGGGTGGCGCAAAGTAAACTTCCCACTTGAACAAATTCTTTTTCGGGTTTTATTATTTATGATTTCCTTTCTTTCGACCTACAGTTAGAAAGTGGCAGATTTAATATGGAGTGATACACTTTAATGGAGATATAAATGGGTGAAAGGGAAGGAGATTTAGAATGGGGGGAAAAAAATTGCCGAGGGAAGGGGAATTGTAGGTAGGATTGGAGGAGACGAAGGGAAGTGGATTTTTCGTTTGGCAGGTTGAGGTGTGGGGGTGCATGCCTTGCTAATCGCAGTTCAAGCTCGTTGGAGGGAGGTTCTTGCATCCAATGTTTCCAAATATCACCACTATGAAAAAGTATTGCATTCAAATGAGGTCTCAAAACAAAAAGTAATGAAAACTATGATTAAAAAGAAAAGAACTTCTTCAACACTACCACGGGAGGAACAGGTGGTTCTCCACCAAGTGGGCCTGTACCTACCCTACTATGTCCCAAAAGCCGCGGTGAATTTTGTTAACACTCTGCAAAAAGCCCAATCCTCTCCAAACCTGAGTACGGACCTGAAAATCTGCCACTCCAAATTAGGACACTTTCATTTACAGCCTTTAGCTGTAATAATATCGGCGTATGCTGCGTCCGGAACCGGAATTCAAATCCGAAATCGAAAAATTGTTCGAAGATTTTGGACTAGATAGCTTAAATAACAATTTCGTCCTAGCGGGAGATTTAAATGCGAAACACTTGGACTGGTTGGATTCAAGAGCGAATGGAAGAGGCGGCTTCCTAAATCGCTTTATTGAGGAAAATCAGATCACATGTAAGCTGAAGCTATACAGTCCAGTTGCAATGAGTTATCCTTCTGGAAATTCCTATTTCGACATTTGCATTGCGGACGCGCGATTGCAAATTCAACTGATCCACGACAATAAACTTTCTATATTGCCGTATGATAGCGACCATAATGCAATAGTTATGCTCATGACATTTGATAGCGACTCTACATTTAGCTTCACAATGCAGCACGAAGTCCCTAAATTGAATTTTAGACAGACTGATTGGTGCAAATTCCAACGTTGTGCCATCAGAAAGTATAGGAACTGCCCTTCCTCTTCTAATATTCCTAGTAACAGGAATCTTTCTAATGAGGAGTGAGATTCCAATATTGGGAATTTAAATATGGTGGTATTACAAGCTATGGAGTCGTCGGTTCCGAAAATTTAATTTAAAGACAGAATTGAATGTTATTTAAACCGTGCCATTAAAACCCTACAAACCTATAAAAGCTTTTCAATCACTCAGATATATCGGTTAAAAGAAGAATCGCACAATTTAGAACAGACATACATATTCAGGAAACTTAATAACAAAAAGTCAAGTGGCTTAGATAACATACATACATACATACATTTTCAATGGCCCGCTAATCCTTTATGAGGGTCACGGGGGTAGGACGCTCAGGTGGGCTCTCCATCCTTCTCGATCCTCCGCCATTGACTCCAACTCATCAGGAGGAATCCCTAAACGGCTCCAGGAGAGATGCCAGAGTTGGTCCAACCATCTGCTGCTACTTGCACTGCGAGCAGTTCCACTTCAGCATTTGATGATAGCCTAAGCTGCTCTTCAAAATGTTTTTTAATCGAAAACGTTTCGGTTTTTAAGTACTTGGGCTTGTTTATAGACAGCAACCTTAACTGGAGCGTTCACACCTCCCAATTAAAAAAGTATCTTCTGTCAACTACTTACATTATGTATCATCTAAAACAGTTCTGTTCTCGGAAACTCCTCGAAACTATTTACTACGGCTTAGTGCAGTCTAAATTGCAGTACGGGCTCGTATGCTGGGGTAGTACATTTAGCTATAACTTACAACCCTTAATTATTGTCCAAAAACATATCCTAAGAATTATGTGGAAAAAAAGGCGGCGCGAACATAGTTTTTATCTATTTGTAATTTCTAAGATACTTCCACTAAAGCATCTATACTTTTATAAAGTCTTAACAATTTTTTATTTAAGAAGTGGTAATTTTCTTAATCAAAATGTAACCGCTTATAGTCTTCGTAGTAATGAACGTTTTCTGGCTTCATTTCCATCGCATAATAACCATACCTTCTTAAACTTTTATAGCTCAGTGACACCTAGGCTTTTCAATCGACTACCTATTGAACTTCGTAGTATTCGTAACTCTTTTGCTTTCAATAATAAAATCAAATCATGGCTGTTCAACTTCGACTTTCTTGAAATCAATAACCTAATAAGGGTGATTATTTAAAGCATCTTGTAGTTTTCTTGTAGTCTTTATATCTTTGAAATCATTAATTTTTTTATTTTTATTTTTGTAATACTTTTTTATTGTACACTTGGAATTTACACTATCACCACCCCTCAATCATTTTATTTGAATTAGTTTTGTTTTTTAATTTGTTTTACTCGATTCATCCGCCACTAGTTTTCGTAACTAAAGGATGGATCTAAAATATTTCTAAATGACATTGTTAAGCAATATTTTTATAGCTTTTTATAAGATAAGTTTTGTTGTGCATTTTAGTTTATTGTAGTTAATATTGTTAATATGAATTCATTGAATGGAATAAATAAATGAATGAATAAAATGAATGAATCTATTTCTAGGCCTACCGCGGGGTCGCCTACCTGATGGCACGGCCACTATGGCACGTCTTGGAAGCCGGTCTGGGGGCATACGCACTACGTGACTAAACCATCAAAGCATAGATGGTTCCGTTCGGAGAAGTAGCTGCTCAACATTAAGCGCCTCGCGTACTCTGGTGTTGCGCACTCGATCCCTACGAGTCATTCCAGCAACACTGCGAAGGAACCTCGTTTCGGCAGCTTGTATCCGCTATCTTATTCTTTCGGTGACTACCCAAATTTCATGACCATAGGTGAGAGTTGGAACATACACCGAGTTAAAAACCGATAGCTTAGCTTCAACACTAAGTTCAGCATTCCCAATATTATTCTGAAGCATATATCGGACGAAATTATACGGCAATATTGCGTAATATTCAATAATTTGTTAAACAACTGCTACTTCCCGAGTTATTGTAAGGGAAAGCACCCGGCAAATTATAGAGGCTGTGAAGTAGCTAAGGAGTTGAAAAAACGGAGAGATATGCTCCTTAAGCCCCTTGTAAAATCCAAACTGCAGACTAAGCCAAAGCATAAGAATGCACAGGAGAAACACTCGGACAGCAGGAGTGCAGACTTACGCCCAGGCCGCGGCATCCGAAAAACCAAAAAAACCTTGAAATTTCGACAGACACTGTCTCTCATGTTTTGTCGGTTATTCTCGAGAAATTTGAAGAACAAAGCAAAATAAATAAAATTATTCTCGATAGGCTGGTTAAGCTTGAAAATAATTCTCAGAAAACGCGTACTTCAACTAAAATATGAATGACAAACGAATGTTAAAAATATGTACTTGGAATGCAACGGACTTTTGCAAAAACTCGACGAATTGGAAATATTCATGCGCGAAAAAGATATTGATATTTGCTTGATTTCTGAAACCCACGTAAAAAAGGAATCGCATTTAAAAATAAAATGCTATAATGATTACCACGCTTGCCACCCTTCGGGAAAAGCGAGAGGCGGATCACCGTTATTTATTAAAGACTGCATTGAACAATCCGAAGACCTAAATATAGAACTTGAAACTTTGCAACTGTGCACGATTCGAGTCAGCGTACTCTTAAAATCTCATCTATCTACTGTCCACCGCGTTCCGCGCTTGAAAAATCAGATTTTACTAACTTGTTTGAATCGCTGAAACCTAATTTTATCATCGGCGGCGACTTTAATGCGAAACACACGTTCTGGGGCTCAAGATACAGCTCGAAAGAAGGTAGAATGCTCTATGGGGCAGGTATGGAGTACAGTTGTGGTTTCCATTCGACGGGTAAACCAACTTACTGGCCAGCTGATACTTCGAAAATACCTGACCTGATCGATTTTTTCGTTGTGAAAGGAATATCTACCAACCACATAAAAGTCGAAGACAGCTTTGTTCTGTCGTCTGATCATTCTCCGGTTATTTTAACAATTAGCGAAAAACTAGTCTATAACCTAGAGCCAGCGAGATTAACTGGTCGAACAACTAACTGGGAAGGCTTTAGGAACGAAATTGAAGATAATGTTGAACTAAGCGTTCCACTTACGACACCCTATGAACTTGAGGCTGAAGTTGATCGCTTCGTTGATACAGCCCGCCTCTTGGAATAATACGCCCGATCCAAGGAAAACGCCGGATAGATACGGTTTGCGATATCCTCCGGAAATAAAAGAATTGGTCAAGGAGAAAAAAAAAGCGCGTAAAAAATGGCAACAGAGTCGTGCTCCGCAACATAAAGCACACTTGAATCGTCTGTGCAATTTGTTGAAGAAGACTATTAAGGATTTTAAGAATCGTTCAATAGGCTCTTACCTTGAAAGTTTAACAGCGAAAAAAGATTCCAATTATTCACTTTGGAAAGCTGTAAAAGGCACCAAAAGGCCCAAAGTCCCCGCGCCGCCAATCAAATTAAATCAAAATGAATGGGCGAGGGAAGATAAAGAAAAAGCGGACGTTTTTGCGGCCCACCTGGAAGAAACATTTAAACCGTATGTTGTGTATGTGGAAATAAAAGTACGCCGAAATTATAAAAGATTTTTATTTTGTTTTAACTTTAACTCTCCACATTAGGAACTTAACTTAAGTAATGTACAAAAGGGAATGGGGAATGGAAGCAAGTGTTCTGACAACCGGAAAAAGAGAGAGACAAAAGGTTTCACTCAAGAAAACTACATATTAATGCTGCTTTGTCGCACTTTCAAAGTGATGCCAAATAAATATGTATATATATATCACTTCCTTCCTTCCCCGAAAGAAAAAAAAATAATAATAATAAATAATAATTGTACAAATTGCACCTTAGCTTATTATATATGCTCATAAAAATATCTACCTACTTGTACATATGGTATATATTTTGCATAATACAATAATCGTGAAAAGAATTGAAACAAACAATTTTTATAATTCCTTTAACAATATCCAAATCTTTCAGGAGCTTTCCTAGCTCTATTCGACCTACGTAATTCGGGAAGACTAGGCTCTGAGTTGTTTAAAGGTTCTAAGTTAGTATTTCGTAAATTATCATGATTAACATTTTCGTATTCCGATTTATTGGCTGTTTCTGTAGAACCGTCATTACTAGGGGAAACCTCCGTTTTGTTTTCATCGGAAAAACTTTCTTCATTGAGGTCTCTTTCCCTCCGAGTGTACGAGCTTATCTCGCGAATTTGGTCAAAATGCCTCTTCCATTCTCTCCCGTCATCAAGCTGTATAACATAATGAAGAGCACCAAGTATTTGACTGATCCTACCGAATTTCCATTTCTCATTCAAATAGTCTCTTACTGAAACTCTAGTACCGATAGTATATTGTTTACATTTCATTTGATTGTGTAAGTTTCTCGCTATTTCCTTACACTTTGGTTTCAATAAATCCAGCTCGGTACGAATGTTTCGGCCGAGCATAAGCATAGCAGGACTTTCACCCGTACTTGTGTGGGGCATTTTTCGATACTGTAGAAGGAATTTGCATAGATCTTCTTCTTTTGCATTTTCCTCACAGCGCATCGCCTTTAAAGACCTTTTTAAAGTTTGAACACAACGTTCCGCAAGACCATTTGTAGCGGGGTGATACGGTGCAGTTAACTTGTGTTCAACTCCATGTTGTAGAAGAAATTGCTTAAATTTGTATGATGTAAATTGTCTTCCATTGTCCGAGACGAATACATATGGAAACCCAAAAGTGCAAAAAATTTGCCTGCACACTGCTATTGTACTTTCTGTTGTTATGTTTTTAAGTATATAAATTTCAGGCCAACGACTAAAAGCATCTACCAAAATAAAATAGTATACTCCTTTAAAAGGACCAGCAAAATCAGCATGAACTCTTTCAAATGGTCTAGTTGCTTCCTCCCATGGATGAAGCGGGGCTTTTGGTATATTATTCTGCAACTTATTACATTCAAAACAGGACTTCACATACAACTCGATATCTTCATCGATTTTTGGCCACCAGCAATAGCTGCGAGCAAAGTTCTTCATTCTAACAATGCCAAAATGTGCCGAATGCAATTCTGAGAGGACTTTGGTACGAAGAACTCGTGGTATAACAGTTCTATCCCCACGCAATATACAACCACTTTGAAGACTAAATTCGTGCTGATCAACGTTAAAACTGAATTTTTTTGAAATAGTTTTCCCAAATTTTAAAGATTCCAATAGCTTTAAAAGAGTGTCATCCTTTGATGTCTCTTCTGCAATTTTTTTGATCGAAACTGGCATCATTTGTATTTGTAATAGTTCGACATAATCGGGTTCATCAAATAAGAACTTATCACTTAGTTTTAAGGGTAAGCGGGATAGTGCGTCGGCGTTAGCATGTTTTGAGGACTTTTTATACTTGATATTGTAATTAAAGCTTTGAAGGAAAAGAGCGTAATGTTGCATGCGAGTCGCAGATAATACTGGCAAACTCTTTTTAGGGGAAAATATCTGAATTAAAGGTGCATGATCAGTATACAAGGTAAAAGTATTTCCGTATAGGTATTGGTAAAATTTCTTAACCCCAAAAATGATGGCGAAAGCTTCTTTGTCTATTGGGAATAACATTTTTGGGTATTATTTAAGCTTTTTGATGCAAATTGTATGGGCCTCTCTGTCCCATCAGGATACAAATGGCTAAGAACGGCTCCTACTCCGTAGGGTGATGCGTCTGTAGCAAGAACTAAAGGCAGTTTTGGGTTATAGTGTACTAGTACCGTTTGAGATTGCATTTCCCTTTTAATCGTATTGAAAGCCACTTCGCAATCAGTAGTCCACAAAAATTTTGAATTTTTCTGTAAAAGTTGATTGACTGGGTATAGGATTGAACTCAAATTTCTTAGAAAACGCCCATAATAGTTAACTAAACCGATAAAAGCACGGACTTGTGTTATGTCCCTCGGCCGTGGTGCATTTTGGATCGCCTCTATTTTAGATTTAATTTTATGGATACCCTCTTTATCAATCAAATAGCCGCAGTATTCAATTTGATCCTGTATAAAAGTACTTTTTTCCAAATTAATTTTCAGATTAAATTTTTGTAAACGCCTTAAAACTTCTTCTAAATTCGAAAGATGCTTCTCGTCACTAGTTCCCGTAATTTTAATATCATCTAGGAATACTGTCACCCCAGGAATATCTTGAAGAACCTGCTCCATGCATCGTTGCCAAATAGCTGGCGCACTAGCCAGCCCGAACATTAACCTATTACATCTGAAAAGACCTTTATGCGTATTAAGGGTTAAAATGTGTCGCATTTCGGGTTTAACTTCGAGATGTAGATAAGCTTTACTAAGATCGATTTTAGTAAATTTTGTGCCCCCTGCCATTTTAGAAAACAATTCATCAATTGTGGGTAATGGGTGTTCATCAATCTCAATATTTGGGTTAACAGTGCGCTTAAAGTCACCACAAATACGAACGCTGCCATTAGCTTTGACTACTGGAACAATAGGTGTAGCCCATTCCGAACTGTCAACCTTTTCTAAAATGCCTTCCTCGACTAAATTCCGTATTTCTTGTTCAACCCGTTTTTGGAGTGCAAAAGAAACATGACGCGCCTTAAGGAAAATTGGTCTTATATTTGGCTTCAAATGTATGGAAGCTTGCATTCCCGAAATTTTTCCCACTCCCGGAGTAAAGATATCATTATACCTCTCAATCAGTTTTGCAACCGCGTCACTTTTAGACACTTGTGAAATTTCACGAAAATCATTAAACTTAATGTTTAATGCACGAATCCACTCGCGACCCAACAATAAGGAGTTCCCGCTAGCAACAACGTATAAATCTAACCTGAAAATCAGATTTTTGAATCGCACATCAACTCAAACAAAACCACATACTTTCAGTTGAGTTTGGCAGTATGAAACTAACTGTATTTGAGTACTTTGCAATTTAAGTACAGGAAATGTATTCTTGAAATATGCAAGTGGCATTATGGTTACAGCAGAGCCTGTATCGATTTCAAATTTAATGTCTTTTCCCTCTACTGTAACTTGAAAATAAAATTTATCACGACTTAATGAAGAGATATTCAAAATTTCTTCTATTTTATTTGTATTTTGCCTATTATTATTATTAGCCTTTAAACATACTCTGCGTAAGTGTCCCCGAATTTTACAAATACTACATATTTCATTTTTTTTTTTACAAACGTTAGCCCAGTGGTCCGAATCACCACATCGATAACATTTGGTATTCCTACTTTTGTTCGTATTACTAGCACTCGTTTCTTTTTGTTTCATAAAATTATTTTTTTTGTAAGTATTATTAAAACTACCTGCACTAGTTGGGGGTGATCTGTTTTTCCTTTGATCCTGGAACCGTATTGTTGCTACCGCGTGTCTTGAATGTAGTTGAGTTGCATCCTTTTCTGACAATTCCAGACTACAGGCCTTCTCCACTGCTGTCTCCAGAGTAAGATCTTTCGTTTCCAAAAGTCGACTTTGAACACGTTGGGAACTTAATCCATAAACAAATTGGTTGCGTATTGCTGTTTTGAGAAAACTGCCAAAGTTGCAATTGATGGCACATTTTTGGAGCGCATGAAGAAAATCTTGAATGGATTCCCCATCCTGTTGTTTTCGGTGCTGGAATCGAAAAACCTCCGCTATTTCCAACGGGGTCGGGTCGTAGAAGTCTTGCATCATTTTTACCACTTCACTGTAGGATTTATTCTCGGGAAGTTCTGGAGCCAGTTTGTCGCATAAAATGTCATACGACTCCTGACCCATGTAGTGCAAAACGTAAGGTAGTTTTTGATCAGCACTCACTTTGAATAAAGAAAATGCCACCTCCAGCCGCTTAACCCATCGCGACCATCTGGCATTTGTAGCACAAAATGTTTCCACGGTGAATGTTGGTTGCATCATGATGTGTCCGGTAGAAGAATTGTCCCCGGCAGTACCAGTTGGCGGAGTCATCTTTTGGTAAACTCCTCAATCGTGTAATGTCTTAATGAACGTACGCACAATCAGACGGCAGCAATCGGCAATCCACAATCAGCATGACCATCCGTATCCCATCCTCGTCGCCAATACTTTGTTGTGTATGTGGAAATAAAAGTACGCCGAAATTATAAAAGATTTTTATTTTGTTTTAACTTTAACTCTCCACATTAGGAACTTAACTTAAGTAATGTACAAAAGGGAATGGGGAATGGAAGCAAGTGTTCGAACAACCGGAAAAAGAGAGAGACAAAAGGTTTCACTCAAGAAAACTACATATTAATGCTGCTTTGTCGCACTTTCAAAGTGATGCCAAATAAATATGTATATATATATCACCGTAGGATGGTCAAGTGGTTTACGATAACCGCAATAGGCTGGATTTACCATCTGACGATTTGATGCTCACAAGTGCAACGCTAAGGGAACTCAAACATGAGATCGAGAATCCAAAACCTAAGAAATCTCCTGGCTATGATTTTATTACCGGAGAAATTCTCAAAGTTTTACCTAGAAAAGCATTGATTAAGCTTCTTCATATTGTAAATGCTGCACTTAGATAAAAACACGTGCCGAGCCAATGGAAAGTCGCGGAAGTCATAATGGTTTTAAAACCAGGAAAACCGCCAAATGAAGTAAAATCGTATAGACCAATTTCGCTTCTTCCAATCATATCGAAAATTTTCGAGAGGATATTATTAAGGTGTCTCCAACCGGTTATAGAAGAAAATAATCTTATCCCTGACCACCAGTTTGGTTTCAGAAGCAAGCATTCGACGATTGACCAGGTTCATAGAATTACTGATGTAATCGAGAAAGCATGTGAAGAAAAAAAGATTTGCTCAATCGTATTTCTTGATGTCTCGCAAGCCTTTGATAAGGTGTGGCATGATGTCTTGAAATTCAAGCTACGACAAGTTCTCCCTGTATGCTTATTCGATATTCTAGAATCATATCTCGGAAATAGAATCTTTCGTGTTAGACATGGAGTCGAATACTCCGAGCTCAAGGAAATTTCGGCCGGCGTACCGCAAGGAAGCGTTCTTGGGCCGCTTCTCTATTTGCTATATACTCGTGATATACCGAACGAAGATGGCACTATACTTGCTACGTTTTCCGATGACACCGCTATCCTAGCAGTAGGTCAAACAATCGAAGAAACGACTGCAAAACGCACTGAATAATGTAAATGAATGGACGAGGGACTGGCGGATCGCCTCAACGAATCTAAATCTGTTCACGTGAATTTCACTTACAAGAAAACTAATGACTTGCCAATTTTCCTAAACTCGGCCCGAATACCTTTTGCAAACGAGGCCAAATACCTGGGAATGACACTCGACGCAAGACTGAAATGGAATTCGCACGTGAAAATGAAACGTAAAGAACTCGAAATCAAATATAGAGAAATGTACTGGTTACTCGGAAAACATTCCCAGCTCAGTACTGAGAACAAACTGCTTTTATACAATCAAGTGCTAAAGCCGGTGTGGACCTACGGTATACAACTTTGGGGTTGTACCAAGAAAACAAATGCAAATATTTTACAAGCTTTTCAAAATAAAGTGCTAAGAGAAATTGTCCAAGCACCGTGGTATATACTAGAAACGACGATATCCACAGGGATCTCGGAATCCCGACAATTGAAGCTGAAACTAGAAGCTTCTCGAGAAAGCATAGAAACCGACTAATCGGTCACGTCAACAATACAGTCCTACAAATTTTGGATGAGAGCAATTTATTACGCCGACTACAAAGGACGAAACCTTTCGACTTGGCGAGATAATGATTAACCGCGTCTAGATTGCGGAATATGCAGGATCTTTCAGTGGAAAGTAACCTGCCAAACGTTTTTATTTCATGATAGAAAAATTGCTTGATAAGTTAATACTTAGTTGCGATATCTAACAAATTTATATCGAAGGGCGGTGGTTTTTTAGTCAGTAAGAATCTGACACTACTATGAGCACGCGCTTGCTATTCTCATAGTGTCTATGGAAGATTTTTCACCTACCCTCGGAAAAAAAAAAAAAAAGATTTGAGACGCAACTGGAAAAAATTTACAAATCACGAGTCCTAATGGCCTTCGCATCGAATCAAAGGCTGCTGTGAACTATTAGGTGTCCATTTAGACAAATTCTTTGACTATAATGAACACATAAATAAACAGTTAAAAAAGGCGAGGGCGGCATTTATGTCTAACAAACGCCTTTTTTACTCCAACTATCTGAGATCCGAAGTGAAGATCATATGTTACCAATCCTTCGTTCGTCCAATCCTGACTTATGCGAGTCCAGTATGGTGGAACATAAGTCCATCGTATATTGAAAAGCTCTGGTTATTCGAGAGAAAGTGTATTCGAGCATGTATGCGGATGTACAGAAGCGCACATTCCGACTTCCGGCATTACGTCTCTAACAGAAGGCTATTGGATGCTTCCGTTGTATCCAAAGCGTTCTGTAGCACCCATTGAATAGCTTGTTATTGCGAATACCCGAGTTTTGACAAAAATGTGTCAACCGTTCTAGCATACGAGTGATCTTAAAAGTTTCTAATCAAAAAATGTAAATAAAAGGAAAAATAAAAAGCAAGTTAACATGATCGGCTGTCTACCTGCGGAATGCAAAAGTGCCTGCAGTGCAATCCAGTTGCACGCGCATTCGCTGTAGATATCAACTCTCAAACTTCGTGCGAGCAATGGGTCTGTGTGGGAAATGCAACTTAGTAATTTGGGTTTAAGAATTAAAATATGTGTATCAGCATTTAGCATTTAGGTTTAGAGAAAATATTTTAAAATAGATTAAGGTATTCGGATTGTGACCCCCAAACAGAGCAGTTGGCTCTCCGAAATAAATTACATTCTTTTATAATAACGCAAACTGGAGTTTGATTTGAACCGGTTGGAGGTTCCCGAATTTAAGGTTTTTACGTAATCATGAAAGGACATTGTTAAGCAGCATTATTCTCGGCATAATGGTTCATACAGCTGTGTCCAAACAAAGAAAGCAAACCCAATATAAAATCCGTTTCCTGATTACTGATTTTGTAAATCATTGGAACTTATTTCGTTATCCTTGATTGATTCACAGACTGGCTTGTGAAGAAGAATACAATGTTTCTCTGATCCATTATTACAATCAATTCCATGTCAATGCAATGTATTCTCTCCAATTACAACAAAAAAATCGCCTCACTTTCTATTGTGTTTGGAAAACATCAATGTCATCCGAGGCGTAAACCAAAGCAAGATAACAACATACACTTATGCTCATACTCCTTGCGGCATTTGATTTTCTGCTACGTTAATGTATTTGGGATTACATTCAAAATATTGCCAAATCACTTAATTTAGTCGTCAGCCATACATATAATTCCACCGACCATGACGTGCAAATACAGGACCACGCACAGCTTTGCGTTTGCCACACAACATTATGTTCGGGATGACTCGTAAAATTTCCAATCAAAAAGGAAAACATGTCGGTAATGTAAATATGCAAAGTTTATAAAAAGGACTCTAAACAATTTTTTTTTCTTTATTTATTGAAGATTAAAAGATATACTGAGATACTTAAAATATGATTTTTATTTTCTTTTAAAGTCTGGCAGGTCCTTATTCTATTTGTTTGTGTGGGAAGGCTGGTACTGTGAAAAGGACTTTGAGGATATTGAGTGCTTTGGTTCTGTCTAATGACAGACAACAACTATGAATGCTAATTTATTCTTCTATAGTAGATTGGAAAAATTCCAAGTCAATGCCGCCCACACGCATATGAGCAATAAGGAAACTGTATACAAAGTGGGGTTTCGCTCCATTAGTGACGTTTCTTCGGAGCGGAAATTGACCTCTTGCATGCTAGCTATATATGCATATAAATTAAACTTAAGAACAGGAAAGTGTAGTAGTAAAATTTTAATGCGTAGCCTATAAAATCTTAAGTATCACCGCTATATAACTTTTAGATTGGAAGCTAAGCTTGTAACAAATTGCTTTAATTATTTTTTCTTGTATGCATATTTATGACAAAGGCTTTTAATTAAAGCACTACATAATGGGGCAAATAAGTCGAGTAAAATTTTAATACTGTCGTTAGTTTTCAATGCAGGTTAAAAAAAAAATAATCGAATCAGTAGGTAAATGTGCGGAAGAGTCTTGAACGTGAGGACACGCTGAAATCACATCACGAATGTCCTAAAACTTAGTTCCTGCTTTTCTTTAAAACGTGAGCTGGCCTAACTACTAGCAGCTATTTGTGCTGTGGGTATCATCTTCGCACAAATAGAAGGGTTCTATGCCATATCTGAAGGACGTTGTTATTAAAAAGCATTCTCATGTCACTGGCACTTTCAGATGTTTGGCAGACACTCGCGAGAGGTGGGACGTTTAAAAAGTTTCTATGATTCAAACCTCTAATATCAAGGGGTTATAAATAGAGAGAGATTGGTGTAGTGGTTTGAAACTCAGATAATGTTTCAGAAAAACTTCGGAGGTGGTGTCCAGATAGCTGGGGAGATTTTTGTCATTTTTGCCTTTGCTTCTTATTCACAGTATTTTTTTCCCGACCACCTCATGTTATATGCATTTCAATCATCCAACAGAACGAACAATTTTTCCAGCCATATGACTTACCTTCTGCCAGTATTATGCCTTCGCAATAGTGTTGACATAAGCTTCCGCAATTGATCGGACTGACTTCAAATATTTCATGAAAAATAAATAAATGCTTGCTGATATTGGCATTTGAACAATGAACCATTAGCACCATCGTCACGCGAATATTCCAAATTCTTCGTGCAAATTTTTTACCCTGGCTTAAAGTTGAGATCTATTAATATATGCATGCACCTATGTAGGTTTCGAATGAATCAGTGGTTTTGAAAACTTCTTCAGTATAATAATTCATTTTCATTTCCAAATGTTATGAAAGTGTGTACAAATTTGGATAATTTTCTGCAAAACACGGCGAATTGAAAGCGGTGAAACTCGAATTAGCGTTCAAACTTACACTTATTTTGAACTTTAAAATCTAGTACACAGAATAGTATTCCTTTCATTTCATTTTCGTAACGTGAAAGTCATTCAACGTTTTCCATACCAATTTTAAGCCTATTAAGGTCATACACGTCTCCTATCCTAATTATTTGATAACCCGAAGTACCGCTTGTAATAATTAATTCCGATTACTGCAACATTACTGTATAAGCAATTTTGGATAATCCTACACTACTACACTCTAGACCGCCGATAGTCTCTCGCGGAGATGGCTGAGCAGTTCAATATTTACCTGTGTTAAGTGCCGGTGCATAAGGACATTCCAGGGAATTGTAAGGCGGATGAACTCGCCAGAATAGGAACAACTATACCCATCTTTCCGGACAAAGGCTCCTTAGGTATACCAATCGCTACTTGCAAATTAAAATTTAAGCTGGATGCTATCAAGAGTACAAATCTTAGGTGGACAAGTGGACCCACATGTCTAGCGACAAAACAGATTTGGCCAAAGCTGGATCTAAAACGTTTTAAGAATTTGATTTCTCTCAACAGATTGCATATCGGCGCTACAATAGGTGTTATCACTTGACACTGTCTAATAGGCAAGCATGCTACAAGGCTAAGCCTTTTTGCCTAGGATCCCCCTATTACAACCACATAGGCGACCTGAAAAACATCGACATTAAGAGCCTCCTACGCTTTATAAAAAGCTCAAAATGGTTTAGCGAGTAGGTAGAAGAAACTTTCTCCCATAATCCACGTGGTGTGTTGGCGATTCTCAGCTGGCAGCCACTTCAACATAACCTAACCTACACTACCCGACTAGAGTAAAGTACGGGTATTGCCTGACCGCTCCTTGCAAACTTCTTCTCTTTGATCGTTTTTCTCAATCCACTTCGGGTCAGCACTCCTAGTTGTAAGGCGCCAAATACCTATCTCTTGGGTTGTCTATTATTTCAAGCGCGCTGCTTTCATATCATTACTCATTGTGCATAGCCATGTTGCCGCTGCCCTTCCGGCTCTTCTTTTATGAACTACGATGTCCCATCTTTTCCTTGCTATGTTCGCGTTGCTTCTTCTCATAATATGACCACACGACCTTAGTTTCTGTTGATGTCATTTCGTTAAGGCCCAGCACTCTGCTCTGTAAATTAGAGCGTGCCTAACTCAGGCTTTGTATACCTTTCCCATAGCTTTGACGGAGACTTCCTATCGCGCAAAACTCCGGTCACAGAATCTCATTTCTTCCAGCCGTTTTAATCGGTTGTGAACCTCTCATCAATTTTTCCACCCGTATTTAATATGGAACCGAGATGCTTGAAGGAGTTCGTTATTTGTGTTGGAATTTGTCTGCCAATTCTTAGCCTATTGTTTGCAAGTTTTTTAGCAAACCGATTTATTTTAAATTGCAGATCTTCCAGTGCTTCAGAGACTTATTTGTTAGTGCTTCATTGAAGCTATATTTTCCCCAGGATCTTTCAAAGAGATATTTATGCTGAAAATGTTAACATTTCTTGTCCTGAGCCATTGCTCACACGTAGCCCTCTCTCGAACACCCAAGGAAATCCTGTACAAGACCCTAATCATCCCAGCCCTGCTATATGGCGCAGTGTCATGGCCCTTATTAAAATCAGATAAAGATGTTCTCGATTAGGCTCTTCAAGTGATCTTTGGTCCCGTCTACATAGAAGGGGATTGAAGGGGAAGATATAACGACGAACTGTATAGTCTGTGCAACACAAACTCTATCGAACGAGTACAACGTTCAGCATATAAGTGCATCACTGGGGCTCTTAGGTCCACTCCCACAACTGCCTTAGAAACTCTACTTAAGATTTTTCTCATTGATTTCCTTGGGAAAATGGTAGCATCTAAAGCAGCCCTAAGACTTAGAGCATATCTCCAATGGTTAGGCTCACAAATCCTACAAAATTCCAATCTTAGAGAACCAGACTACATATCTCCATTTATCGATTTCAATATCAAATATATCACCGCCATCCCTGACAGATCCGCATGGGATAACGGTATCATTCTAAATGACGCCGCAATCGAAACAGATGGTTCCAAAACATCGGAGGTTACGGGATTGGGTATATTTTCCGACTTCTCTCCGACTTCCGGACCACGGCAGTATAATATCAGCTGTTCGTGAAGCAGCGCGCAGACTCTTTTTGTACCCGATAGATGGTAAGTCTATCGTCCTTTACATAGAAAGTCTGGCAGCGATCAAGGCTCTGGAAACGCCAACAATAAGATCTAAAACATTGCCGCGAATCTCTTAACGAGATTGCGGATAGATGCAATATCACTCTGTGCTGGGTCCCGGGACACAGAAATATTCCAAGCAACTGCAAAGCAGATGAATTAGCAAAACAAGGACCGTACTACCGCTAGCTGCCAATAGAGAGATACCGGCACCCCCGATACAAACGATGAAACTTCGCATGTTTAACGAAGTGCAAGCTATTGTAAACAATAGATGGAGTAATTTAGCTACGACCAGAAAGATCTGGCCCCTACTAGACGTAAAGAAAACCAAAAAACACCTTTCATTAAATAGAAGGAACATAAGCCTCACAGTAAGAATAATCATAGGACACTGTTTGTTAGGTAGACATGTCACTAGAATGTGAGTCCCAGCAAACGATTTCTGTAGAAGCTGCAGTCTCCATCTCATTGGCACATGCCCAGTGCTAGCTACTCTGAGGAAGAAACTATTAGGTGAATACTTCTTTGATATACCCTCTCAAATACTACTAGACTAACACTAGTAAATACAGATAACACGAATACATAAGAGTAACAGAGATTGATTGAGTCAATCAACTGTATTACTCCCATGCGCCCCACCTACACGGTGCAACTAGGTACTAAGGGTTCGATTGATTCAGTCACCCTACCTAGCCAAACCAATTCCCATAGTTCGACT
Source organism: Brachypalpus laphriformis (assembly GCA_945910035.1). Taxonomy (NCBI): domain Eukaryota; kingdom Metazoa; phylum Arthropoda; class Insecta; order Diptera; family Syrphidae; genus Brachypalpus; species Brachypalpus laphriformis. The sequence continues at coordinate 107,326,155 of OX246753.1, read as the reverse complement.
GTATATTAGTGCAGGGTTTGATTGTATCAGTCACCTCGTTTTCTCTTATGCACCCCCCACTACTTCCACGGTCCACCTAGGTATGAAGGGTTCAACACCTTATGCACAGTAGTACTTAGAGTTCGATTGAATCAGTCACTCTATTACGATTATGCACCTCTACACCTGCACGGTCCACCTAGGTATGAAGGGTTTGATTGAAACAGTCACCCTACCTAGTCAACACCTTATGCATAGCAGTACTTAGAATTCGATTGAATCAATCACTCTATTACACTTATATATCTCTACCTGCTTATATAACTTACACAACAGTACAGGGTGTTCGATTGAATCAATCACCCCCAATACTTGTTTGGACACTATACCTACCCGGTACACCTTGACTTTTGCGTTGATTGAGTCAGTCACACTTTCTAGCCACTTCAGGCACAGCTATTCTCAGCCAGTACCCTCCTGAGAAAGGTTAAGGTTCCCGGTAACCGGTAACTGGTGATTCCTCCGGTCTTAGCTCTACGTGGTATCACAATGGACCCAAGTGGTCTAAGTGTGTCCTGACCTGACCTTGTCAGGCCACCATACTTAACCTAACAGCCACCTTACCTAACCTAACCTATAGTCTGTGCAATGACATCGACCCAGTACAGAAAAGTGATTGACTGAGACTGATGTACTGAGGTGTGAAGGGCTCTGTTAAGGAAAGGGCTTGTGTTTGCCAATAACTCTTTAAATATAACTGCTACGTATGTGTTGAGTTGATTGAGATCGTGTATTTTTTTTATAGGAGTGCTATGGCAAAGGAAATGAAAAGTGTCTTCCCCATTTAAGCAAAATCCTTATGAATTTCGATAGATTTCTATTTTATTTGTTACCTGATCGTAAAGAAAGACGTGAAAGGTGGAGGTCTTTGCCTATTTTCTACACAAAACTAAATGAGCTTTATGCTAGCTTTAATGGATTTGGCGTTTAACTTTACGGAGCTGTTAACCAACGTGGCTTGCTAAAAGGCATTGTAAATTTAACAGCATTTAAGACGTTAGCTTTTCCTGGTATTTCATCCTGAGTTCGCACTCAATAGTTCAACGTTCTAACCACTGAGTCACTTCTTTATCTACTGACGTGACGACTGGTTGCGTAACTTTGACATATCTGTGTAGGTGTCACAGTTAGTTTCTTCTAGTCAAAAGAGGGAGCATAGAAAACACTCTCAAGGATAACACCCAGTCAAGTAGTAAACACTTTCCAGATATAACAGTTACATAAGAAATTAAAAAGAAATCACTTTCCACATAAAAAAAAACAATCAAGTTTAAAACCTAGTAATTAGCTAATGTACGTCCAATAAAAATTGCCTTATGGTTTCTTTTCCCAGCGTTTGGGCTATAAATTCAAAAAATGAACACATAACCATAAACCGAGATATTGTTAAGATGTTAAACAAAAAAAAAAAACAAAAAAGTTACTTCGGGTACACTTCATAGTCACAGAAGTCTCTAAGTCAGGTCTCGCTACAACGCATTTGCTATTTCTTATGGTCCTTGCCTTCGTTTAATGTGTCACTTGGCACTCAGGAGAATTTTCATGGAGTGTGCTTATTAATTTAAATTATCAAATTAATTTTACAGCATGGCTGTGTGCCAGCGATAAGGTGGTGAAACTTTAACTTTATTCAATTTGGGCGAATAATTACGGACTTACACTTCGGAACCATAAGAAATTTTTATAATTTTCATTTTTATATCCTTTTGAGTGCTGTTTATTGGGAACTTAGTAGCATTTTATTGTCCCTGTTTGAAGAAATGGGAGTATTGTGATATTGTCGATAAATCGTATCCGAAATAAGGTTAGGTGCTACCAATTCAGACTCTATACAGTCCATTGTAAGCAGAAATTCGACATCGGTGTAGTGACTTGAGAAGCTTTGATGGCATTCGTTTCTCTTCAAGTCTTGGAATCTTCTTCGGTATGGCTCAAACCTGTACACACTAGGTCACAAACAAGCGCACTGTCCACTGCATTGTTGCCACCTATTGGACTCAGCCTAAGAGAATGTGTTTTTTTTTTTCAGACCAATTGAAAAAGCAACGTCTAGTGCTTCTTCCTAAAAGGATCAAACCTTCTGGCCTTTGGCTTCGACATACCGTCCCACATGCTTGTTGGACATAATGGGTAAAATACTGGAACGAATCATATGTAATCGACTGTAGGCAGCAATTGATGAAGCTGAGGGCCCCTCCAACCAAGAATATGGATTCAGAAAAGCTCGTTCTACAGTAGATGCTATGAGAAGGATAAATACAATGTTGGAAGATGCTATTCGGGGCAGAAGATGAAGAGGGGGTGCAAATAAGTTTGGTGCTGCGATAACATTGGATGCCAAAAATGCATTCCACTCTGCAAACTGGGGACTTATACTGGATTCCCTTAGGTCTATGATGGTGCCATGGTCCTTAATCAAAATAGGGCTAAGCTATACTCTTCGACACCGATAATGGAGTAAGGTAGTGCCACATATTTGGCGGAGTTACACAAGTATCTGTATAAGGACTTATCCTATGTAACATTATGATGGATGGGGTTCTGAGGCTTAGAATCTCAAATCAGGCAAAAATCATAGGCTTTTGCAATAATATTGCAATTCTGTATGTAGCCAAAGAGTGAAGTGGGGGCCAGCATGAGCTGGCTTAGAGCTCACTGGAAAAACAAAACAGAAGCAGTACTATTGAGCAGCCACCGAAAGAGGGAGACAATCACCATCAGGGTACGTGAGCATATTATAACATGAATGGTCATCAGATTAGGCTCTGATTGATGTTAGGCTCACTTACAAGAAGCACCTTGAAATACAGTGCGATAAGGCTATTCGGGTGAGTGAGTTTATTTTTTAGCATACAATACTATACGATGTTTGGGCCCCAAGTAACATACACTGTGACCTGTAAGACTTATGCTTCTTCTTCTTCTTCCTTTTATCAGCGAGGCTATGATCCGAAAACAAGGGATCACAACCCTCCCACTTCACCGCATTTCTACTGATCCGCCTGTGGGGTTCGCCTATTTGACCTCAGAAAATATCGGTAGGCCTGCCGATTTTGGATCACTCGGTTACTGAGGCCAATGAAATACCGATGTCGTCGCATTTGTCTGATCCAGGCGTTTATAGGCCTGCCTTTCCTACATCGCAATGTCTTTGGAACGTGCATTGATATTGCCTTTGTAACAGGGTTCAAATGATCTCTTCTTTGAACGTGGCAATACCAACTGAGCCGGTCGCGCTCTATTTTTTGTACGATGGTTTCCTTGATGTGAAAGCTTCCACGGATCTTCGAATTTCTCATTCGATCAAGCTTTGTCACTCCTGCTGTCATGCGAAGCATCTTCATCTCAGCTGCCGTTAATTTACTCTCATACGTTTTGTACATCGTCCAACATTGTGAACCGTATGTGAGCGCTGGACGCACAACTGCGGTATAGAGCCTTCCCTTTAACTTAGGTGGTATTTTTCTGTTACAGAAGATAGCGGAATTTTCTCGCCACTTCATCCACCCTACGCTTACGCGATGATTGATGTCGTCATCACAAGCTGCTTTGCTATTGATCATAGATCCCAGATATTTGAACTTTTCGCACTTGGGAAGTACTGTTCCATTCAAATAAATGTCTGGAATAGGTCTGGGTGGATTAGAGAACGGGCAGCACAAGTACTCTGTTTTTTTTTTAACTAATGCGATACCCATTTCCCTCCAGAGCGTCCACCCACACATCAAGTGCTCGTTGCAGGGATGTAGGATCCTCACTTATGATGGCTCCATCGTCAGCAAACAATAACGGATGTACCTTGGGGTCCATCACTTTACCTTCAAGCAGATAATCAAGAACTGTAATAAAGAGCAAAGGACTTAAGACGCTTCCCTGGTGCACCCCGACTTTGATTGGGAACTCTTCGGTTACTGCAGCGACGCATCTTACTCTTGTCTTTGCTCCCTCGTACATGTCCATGATCATCTGTACATATGTTTCTGGAACCCCTCGATGTCTTAGCGCCACCCATATCAGATCTCGTGGTTGTCTGTCGAATGCCTTTTCAAAGTCAACCAATACAATATGCAAATCCCGTAAGGAATCACGATGTTTTTCCATTATTATCCTTATACTTTGGATTGCATCTGTGGTTGATTTACCCGAGACAAACCCGCACTGATCATCAGATAGCCGTATTATTTTTCGCAGTCGGCCAAATAATACCCGCTCAACGATCTTCATGGTGTGTAACATCAGCTTGATCGAACGGTAGTTATCGCAGTTTCACGTATCACCCTTCACTTTGTATACAGGGAGAAGGTAACTTTCCCTTCCCTCCATTGATTCAGCATTGGATCACCTCTCACGAATTTGGAGATGAGAATTCTGAGCCATCTGAACCCGACGTCTCCCATCTTTTTCCAGAACTCAGAGGGTATCTCGTCTGGCCCAACCGCTTTTCGTTTTTTTGGAGTATTTGACCGCCTCACTAACTTCTTCGACTGTAATGTCGGCTATTTCTTCACAGTTAGGGGTGGCTCTTGGAAAGTATAGCCGGGGAAACTGTTCATTAAAAAGTTCTTCACAATACTGCCGCCACCTCTGCAGAATTTTGTCGTCATCCACAAGAAGCTGGCCATGAGCATTGCTAATGAACTTTGGCGAACGAATCTCCTGAGCATTCTTCCTTCTTTGGGCGGCTATTTTGAAGATGGTTGAGCTCTTGTTCATATTGTGTCTTCGCAGCTTTTGGATAGCCTGGTTTGCATCAGCAACCGGGGAAAATATTTTCTCCAGCTCCCGATACAAACCCTCCGTACTCTCTGCTTGAAGCTGGGCGCACTTCTTCTTCGCTTTTTTGCTGCAGCATCTGTATTCCATTTCAAGGCGAGCTTTTTCGTCTCTATTATTAGAGGGGCACTTTGACCAAGCTTTGAAAGCCGCTTTCTTCTCATTTATCACTTTCTTAGCTTCATCACTCCACCACCATGTTTCTTTGGCGTGTTGATGGTGGCCTTTTGAAGCTCCTAGCAGTGATTTGGCCTTCTTTAAACAAGTTCGCTGTAGCGAATCTCTGCACTCTTCATCCTCAGCTCCGTTGATGGTATGAGAGAGGTAATTTTTCATTACGAAAACAAAAGGCTCGTCTTTTTCTTTGTCCAGATTGTACCACTTGATTCTCTCAGAGACCCTTGTTTGTCTGCTTTTCTTTGGTGTTTTCATAAAAATTTCTGTTAGCAGGAGACGGTGTTGCTGAGCGATTGCCTCTCACAGGATTGCCTCTTCCTTTAGGATGTTCTTAAGGAGATTGTGGAAATCTAACCAAAATGCATCTTTATCTCTCTGATTGCACCCATTTTGGGGAGCATATGCGCTGACAATATTCCACACCTCTCCTTGTATTACTAGTTTGAGAGACATCAAACGGTCGCTGGACTTCGAAATGCTCAAGACGTTACCAAGTAGCTCCGCCGCAAGGATGATACCGATTCCGTTCTTAGCCTTTTCCGTTTCGTAGTAGAACATCTTGTAATCTTTTGTCCTAACGTCCAAGAAACGCGCCCGATTCCCGGTGTTATTCCATTTCGTCTCTTGGACACACAAGATGTCCACCCGCCTTCTATTCATCATCTCTTCCAGCTCGTAACTTCGACCGGTCATGCTTCCAACGTTCCAACTCGCGACCCTCAAATTGCATCCAAACTGTTTCATTATTTTGCTAGCCCCCGGAATCCGTATAGCTCTGACCCGAACATTTCTGCTCGGTCCAGGATCAGTACCATGCACAGCAGTGGTAGTGCCTTTCCTTTTTGCAAGTATTACCATAATGATACAGTTCTGCAATACGCTGCAGTGATATTCTTAACCCGTCCCTGCGCGGGTGACCTGTAAGACCTATTGTGCTGGCCAAATTCAGGCTTATGATAAACTTTAATAAAGTCTTGGGTTCCAGGTTCCAAATTTTCGTTCAGCCCATAGAGACTCGCATTAGATGGAGTTACTATTTCTTTGTGCCCCCGGGAAATTGAAAAGGAATGTGCTCTGCCGTTTCTGTTTACTCACCGCACAGTCTGCACATGCGTGTATTTGATAGTTTTATTTTATTCAGGTGGTACCTGAGTGGACAATGTTCAATTACCTAGCCCTCAATTACCGCTCGCGAATCTTCTTTGCTTAATTCAAGTAGCTTGTTTGCTCTGCTTTCGTCGAGGTCAATGAAATTGTTTGCTTGTCTTAGGCCGTTTTTATGGGCCCAATGTTCGGCGAGTCCTTCCTATTGTGATACTGAGGAGTGAATATCACTGGATAGTACTCCGAAGTGGGATTCAGAGCCGATTAGTAGGCATCCAATACCTCTAATCGATGGACAGTCTGCTTGTTCGTTTTCCCCAAAGCCTTTGTGTCTAAGGATCCATGTTATGCTAAGCTGAGTTCTTCCAGTTTGTGGATGCGAGACTATTAAGGAGGTCCAGACAGTCTTATACGAGCTTTTATTTTTAAGCATCCTAATTTGCATATTACTATCTTTCGAAAGCCTGTGATGACCGAATGCATCGTAGCTTCATTAAGTGAAAAGTTTTGCCTGTGAGATCAGTAGGGATCGACACATCTAGAACTATTCTTACTGATAGCTTGTTCATTTGTTTTTATAGAACGAAAGTTAAGCCCTAATGATCTTATATCTCTGTGGAGTTTTTTTGTTTTAACTTTGCCAAATTTTGGTAGGTTTATTGCAACTTTAACTTATGCTTCAGGTACGATTCCGATGTCTTGAATACACATAAGAAAATATAATAGTATGAGGTTCCTGAAGTTGTGCATATTCGATTGTTCTTTAAATTTTGATTCTGATTAAAACCATGATGTGAAAGAATTCACTTCAAATGTTACAAACATAGCTGGAGTAGCGACTCTGGAATAAGAAGGTTCCAATGGAGGACTGCGATTCTGAAGAAGGTAAACCCTCTGAACTTCGCCAACTACAGAGGCATAAGTTTTCTTAACATCGCATGTAAGATCCTGTCTGCCGTATTACGTGAACGCCGAAAACCGATTGTCAGCAACCTAATAGGTCCTTATCAGTGCGATTTTACGCCGGGAAAGTCCACCGTTGACCAAATATTCACACTACGGCAGATCTTGGGAAAAACCCATTAATATGACATCGATACACATCATCTCTTTATTTCAAAGTTGTCTACGATAGCGTGTACAGAGTTCAGTTATACGGCAATACCATATGTCTAGTTTCGGCATCACTGCCAAGCTTATCCATTTGTGTAGGATGACGATGAAGAACTCTCGTTCCTGCATCAAAGTCGGAAGGACCACCAGCGAATGGTTCGATGTCAGAAAAGGTCTTATGCAAGGTGACGCGCTATCGTGTGATCTCTTTAACATAGTACTTGAATGAATTGTATGAAACTCACAAGTCAACACCGGAGATACAATCTTTTACAAGTCTGTAAAACTTCTCACTTACGCCGATAACGCTGACAAAGTTGAAAGAACTCATCGGAAGCAGCAAAGATGGGATTTTGCGGTTAATGAAAGCAACTTATTTACTTAGATGGCGCTACGGTCCGGGGTGGACCTGGGCCTCAACCAACAAACCTCTCAGCTAGCACGGTTATGAGCCAGCTACCTCCAGTTGCGCACGCCAAGTTGGTTGAGGTCCCCCTCCACTTGTTTGCGCCGCCTACCTCGAGGTCGTCCTCTACTGCGTCGTCCATCCGGGGTGGATTCGAAAACTTTCTTAGCGGGAACGTTGGGCTCCATCCGCTCTAAATGACCCAGCCATCTTAGTCGCTGTATGTGAACTCTTCTGGCCTTGTACAGGCCGTATAGCTAGGCATTGTTCCTTCTCCTCCACTCACCGTCTATGCAGACGGGACCAAAGATCGCTCGAAGAACTTTTCTCTCGAAATAACCAAGGGCATCCTCATCCGGTTTTGTCAAAGCCCATGCCTCTGCGTCATACAGCAGGACTGGGATGATTAGAGTCTTATAAAGAGTTACCTTAGTAGTTCGAGATAGGGCTTTGCTACTCAATTGCCGTTATAGCCCATAGAAACAACGATTGGCAAGAGTAATTCTTCGTGTGATCTCCCTACCGATGTCATTTGCGGAGTTCGGCATGGAGCATAGGTAGACAAAATCCTTTACTACCTCAAAATTATATCTGTCTATTGTGGCGTTCTGTCCAAGATGCCGATGTTGAGTGTCCTGTTTTGTAGACAGCATATATTTTGTTTTGCTTTCTCTGAATGCTAGACCCATCTTAATGAAAGCAAAACAAAACATAAATAAATAAATAAACAATAGACAATAACAAAGATATCATTTTGAGGTAGTAAAGGACTACCTACGAGTATGCTCTATGGTGAACTCCGCAAATGACACTAGTGGGGAGATCAAACGAAGAATTACTCTTGCCAATCGCTGTTTTTATGGGCTAAGAAGATTTGAGCAACAAATCGCTATTTCGAACTACCAAGGCAACTCTGTATAAGACACTAATCATCCCAGTCCTGCTGTATGGCGCAGAGTTATGGACTTTATAAAAATCGATAAGGGTCCCCTTGGTTACTTCAAGAGAAAAGTTCTTCGAGTGATCTTTGGTCCCGTCTGCATAGACGACGAGTGGAGGAGAAGTTACACTGCCGAACTATTTCGCTTAGCCAGAAGAGTTCACATATAGCGACTAAGATGGCTGATTCATGTGGAGCGGATAGAGCCCAACGTTTCAGCCCGGAACATCTTCGAATCTAGAACGGTTGGACGGCACAGTAGAGTATGACTTCGTGACAAATGGCGCAAACAAGTGAAGGGGGCCTTAACCAACTTGGCCTGAGTTATGGGTTTACTCCCGAATTCACAAAATAAAAGTATTAACTGATCTGCTCCACACACTCTCCCAAAAAGTCATACATACTATAGTAACAGGACACAAAAATATAAAAATAAGCTGCACACATCGACAGCGTGTGAATCCACTCCCAATTCATATTTTGGGATCATCTTTGGGGCCCTCTGGTATTCTCGTATCAAGCGGCTGGATAACCGGGGGAGTCAGGTTGGGATGTTGCTAAACAGTATTATGATATGGGACTGGATGTAGGGTGAGAGTCGGTTTAGGATGCACATCTTGATGTTGTCGCCAACTAGTATTATGATAAGGGACTGTTGTTAAATCCGTGTTTTTTTTTTTTTTTTGGATTGCGCCAGGGATGTGTAATCTTCATAGATACTAATAGCCCGAGTGCTACTAGCATGCACGATTCGCAAACCTGAGTAATCGATGCCAGGAATACGCCTACGTACTAAGCACACACCCTACACACTTTAACCACTCTCCCCGTGGGACTGCCGTTAGGTATTACTTCGTGGGGCTGGTAAGCAATTTATGCTATGTATCTTGTGTCAGCTTCTTCCGCTGCTCTTCTTAGCTTTTCTATTCTCCGCAGCTCTTTTTGTAGAGTTGTTACGAAGGAACATATTGCCATCCAATTCTCTTCCAACCGTAACATATGGTCGAGGAGTAATGACGGACTTGGCAGGGTAATTCTCCATGCCGTGAAACGTGTGCAGTAAAACACTGCGTGCGCCGTATCTTCATCTTCACCTGGGCATTCCGGGCAGGATGGTGAGTTGTCATGTCCAAATCGGTGTAGATATTTGCGGTAGCCATCGTGGCCAGACAGGAACTGCGTTAGATGGTAGTTGCAGTCTCTATGCTTTCGACTTATCCAGTCTTGGATTGTCTGTATAAGTTTATATGTCCATCTGCCTTTTGTTGTATTAGCCCAACGAGCTTGCCACATAGCTGCTGACGCTGCCCTTTCTTCAATTTTTATCACCTTGATACCAGTGGCGTCGTAATGACTCAATGCTCTTCTGTTATATATCCACAGCAATTCATCTGCGAGAATATCGATGGGGACCATTCCAGCTATGACAAATGCAGCTTCGTCAGAGATGGTTCGAAAACCGCTGGTCTCCTTTTGGTCTCCTTCGTCCTCAGTGCCTCCGCCCAGACTGGGACGGCATATAACAGAACTGAGGTGATAACTCTAGAGAGTAGAATACTTCTAGCGTATCCAGGTCTACCGATGTTAGGCATGATACGCGAGAGAGCTCCCTGCATTTGCGATGCTTTTTTGGTAACAAAATCAACATGCGTTTTAAACCGTAGCTTGTTGTCCAGCATTACTCCAATGCATTTAACCGGCTCTTTTGACCTGATGGTTTGGTTACTAACCTGAAAGTTGGCAAATTCGCAATTTTCCGGCTGGTTATAAGAACAGCTTCTGTTTTATGGTCAGCTAGTTCTAGTCCGGCGGATATTAGCCAATCTTTTATCCGGGCAATTGCTTCATTTGTAACTGATTCTACTGCATGGATCTGTTTAGCTACTGTCGCGACTGCAATGTCATCGACGAATCCAATTATCATTACTCCCCCAGGTAGCGTTAATCGTAGGACTCCGTCGTACATGATGGTCCACAATAGTGGCCCTAAAACCGATCCCTGTGGAACTCCCGCAGTTACGTTCTAGTATTTTACCCCTTCATCGGTGTTGTACCTCAGCTTCCTGTTGTTGAAGTAGTTCGTCACTGTCCGTAGCAGGTAATATGGCGTATCCATCCTGGCAAGTGACCTTCTAATAAACGACCAGTCCGCAGAGTTAAATGCGTTTTTAACGTCCAGCGTTACTACTGCACAATACTCCTATGTGCCATAGAGCCATCTTTCGCCTTCGATGGCACCTTTGGTTATATCGACTACTGCTCTTATGGCATCAACAGTAGACCGTGCTCTTCTGAAGCCAAATTGGTGATCTGAGAGGGCTCCTTTCTCTTCAGCTACTGCGAGTAATCTATTATAGATTATCTTCTCGAGGATCTTTCCCATGGTGTCCAATAGGCATATTGGACGATAGGATGATGGTTAAATCCGTGGTGGGTGGATGCTTGTGTACATAGCTGCAGCTTGTGCTAATCATGTACAGTCCAAAAAAAGGTATGTACCTTTGCTGTTTTTTTTACAATATAATTTGCGAGCGCCAAATGGTTTATTAATACCCTTGTACTGGTTCTCAGGGTATAGACGGAAGGGAAGACGGGTGAGAGGAACATAGGAAATGCCGGTTTGCGTTGGTTTTAAATGGTTGAAGGTTGTAATGATGAGGAAATACAGAGCATGGTAGATCATTCCGCAAACGCGTTGTTCAGCTTATGAACGATCCCTGTACTTGACAGTACATCCCTTGGGCTTGAGTGAAAACTGATGTGCATTCGAAACATGACGCGTATTTCGGGTGAAGTTTTAAATGGGAGGTATGCAACTGGCTATTTCGCTGGAGCATTTTTTATTAAAAAAAAAAAAAAAAAAAACGATAAAATAGGAAAAAAAAACACAAGACATTTCTACGATGTTCAAGTGGAATTATGGAGTCCACAATGTGTCTATCACCTATAAGTTTTAACGCGCGGTTCTGAATCCTATCTAGAATCTGCAGAATGTGCTTCTATACGGGGTATGTAGCTCGTGCGCAACTGGAGACAGTCGGCTCGTAACCGAGCTGGCTAGTGAGGTTTGTTGGTTGAGGCCCCGGTTCAGACCGGACTGTAGCGCCACCGAAGTAAGTAATTGAGGACTGCGCAATCTAAAAGCCTTAAGTCTTCAGAATTGACAAACAGCTAAACATGCTAGTATGTTAAGTTCTGCCAAGTTTTACTTTAATAGCCACGCGTTATGCATAAATTTGGCGCAAAAAATCTCAACCCCAGACCGCCAGTCCTACTGAGTAATTTTTCATTCAGATAAAACATCCAAAATTACCCAAAAGCAATTAGGGTATAGACCATTGGACGCTAAATAATAAAAATGTTGCTCAAACTTAATATTTCATTTACACCCAATTAAGGTTTATTACAAGACAAACTCATCGAACACGAACATCATATAAATTTACAATTAATTAGAAAACATGACCATAAATAATTTCCAAGTGCGTAAATTTTGCAACGCAATAAAGAACATCCGTTGTCGTATCGTGGGTCGTCGTAACCCACACCCCCAGACCTTTGGCACCCCAAAAACCTGACACAGCCTTGTGTCGTCCTGCCGAGCCGTCTGCCTGCCATTGCTGCTGTGTTTATTTTCTGCAAAACCATTACTCTCATACCTTTTTGAGGACGAAAGATAATATGGAATAAGCGTAGAAATGCGGAAATAGAATTGACACACTGGTAAGTAGGGTGTACATCTATTTATCTTCAAATAAAGTTTAATATAAAAAAAATAAATATTGGTGTATCCCTTTTTTAAGGTTTATACTCCTACACCATTCTAAACATATTGGAATGTGTGTTTTTTTTTTTTGCTTGTGTACTCGTATTTATCTTCTTTCAGTTCAGTGTATCGGAATCGTTTGTTCGGTAAAATACATTTATTCGTGTAAAAATATATATTCAGTTGGGGGCACAGATACTTGTGCGGAGATGTCCGCCACACCGCCAGGCTGGGGTGGCGAGTCAATGGAAGGGACATAACTTCCAATTTGATTTCATCGAATATAAAATAAGGAACAAAATGGAACATTTCGTGGTTTTCCGCTCAAGGGCGCAAACGATTATGGCGACGAGCTTCGTATTCCTTTAGATTCCTTTATTTTTTTTTTTTACTTCATCTAAGGGTTCTCCTTAGTTTGCGTTTTTGTTTCTCGATATTGGAAATTTTTTTGTGATGTAATGTACATATCTGGGCAACAACGGGTGGTGGTATTGGGAAATTATTTCTTCCTGACGTTCCTTCCATTAAGATTGAGATTTGTAACTGCTGCTGGATACGCATACGTCTAGAGACGATATGGTGTGCTGCTGACACTTCTCTTGGTGAATTTAATATTTCGAAATGGGTCCGGGGTTTATTTATTGTATGGATGAGTTTTCTTTTAACCTATGAAACAAAATATGTGATGACTGTGAGGAATATTGTTTTTTTTTTTCGGTCATTATAATCAATCGAATACTGCCTTTGATACGCAAACGGATCTTTGTTAATCTTTTTGAACGGTTTTTTTCACAAAGTTTTTTCTGGCACTTCTCCCACAATACGTCATTTGCAGATACAAAAATCCTCCCGTGTTCCTGTGCTGTGGAACAACTATTGAAACCCATTGAGTTCAATTGGGCAACCATCAACACATTCGATGTGCTATGGAATTATTATTTTTTATGAGCGTTTTTGGGGTCCAAGAAGGACTTAATTACAGCCCCGACCTGAAAGATTTTTTGTGCTTTCCGTGGAACCCCGAAAGACAGGATGCTGAAGTCAAATCATTTTTGTTACGCTCCTGCAGAGTAAGTACCTTATGCGGTAACGCTGTTACAGTACACGTTATAGTGACATGTTAACAAATTTTGTATTGATCATTGCAAAAGTTTGTGCCCGATTTGACAATGAAGCACAAGCGATTACACTTTAAAGAAAATAAGTTTACTTACTTACTTAGATGGCGCTACAGTCCGGGGTGAACTTGGGCCTCAACCAACAAACCTCTCCAGCCAGCGCGGTTACGAGTCAGCTGCCTCCAGTTGCGCACACCAAGTTGGTTGTTTGCGCCACCTACCTCGAGGTCGTCCTCTACTGCGTCGTCCATCCGGGATGGATTCGAAGACTTTCATAGCGTGAACGTTGGGCTCCATCCGCTCCAAATGACCCAGCCATCTTAGTCGCTGTATGTGAACTCTTCTGGCTAAGTCGATGTAATTGTACAGGCCGTATAATTCGCCATTGTACCTTCTCCTCCACTCACCGTCTATGCAGACGGGACAAAAGATCGCTCGAAGAACTTTTCTCTCGAAATAACCAAGGGCATCCTCATCCGGTTTTGTCAAAACCCATGCCTCTATGCCATACAGCAGGACTGGGATGAGTAGAGTCTTATAAAGGGTTACCTTAGTAGTTCGAGATAGGGCTTTGCTACTCAATTGACGTTTTAGCCCATAGAAACAACGATTGGCAAGAGTAATTCTTCGTGTCATTTGCAGAGCTGACCGTAGAGCCTAGGTAGACAAAATCCTTTACTACCTCAAAATTATATCTGTCTATTGTGGCGTTCTGTCCAAGACGCCGATGTTGGGTATCCTTTTTTGTAGACAGCATATATTTTGACAGCATATTCATTGACCGCTAGACCCATCTTTGCTGCCTCGATCCCAATACTCGTAAATGCCCCATTGACGGCCCGCTGAGTTCTTCCGATTATGTCAATGTCATCGGCATAAGCGAGTAGTTGTACAGACTTGGAAAAGATTGTACCTCCGGTGTTGGCTTGTGAGTTTCGTACAATTCTTTCGAGTACTATGCTAAAGAGATCGCACGATAGCGCGTCACCTTGTCTAAGACCTTTCCTGACATCGAATGGTTCGGTGATGTTCTTACCGACTTTGATGGAGCAGCGAGGGTTCTCTATCGTCATTCTGCACAAACGGACGAGCTTGACAGGGAAGCTAAGACTAGACATGGCTCTGTATAACTCGTCTCTATACACGCTATCATAGGCAACTTTGAAATCGATGAAGAGGTGGTGCGTATCGATTTTATATTCATGGGTTTTTTCCAAGATCTGCCGTAGTGTGAATATTTGGTCAATGGTGGACTTTCCCGGCCTGGAACCGCACTGATAAGGACCTATCAGGTTGTTGACGATCGGTTTTAGGTGTTCACATAATACGGGAGACAGGATCTTATATGCGATGTTGAGGAGACTTATACCTCTGTAGTTGGCGCAGTTTAGAGGGTCTCCTTTCTTCAGGATCGGGCAAACGATGCTGAGGTTCCATTCATCGGGCATACTTTCGTCCGACCAGATTTTACAGATGTGCTGGTGCATGCTCCTTGCCAACTCATCTCCTCCTGCCTTGAAAAGTTCAGCGGCAAGGCCGTCGGCTCCAGCAGCTTTGTTGGATTTGAGTTTAGATATTGCTATCCTCACTTCATTCTGATTGGGTTGACGGGAATCTTGACTGCCATCGTCACTGTTGAATGGCTCATTCTGCCTGACAGCGGAATATTGGTCATCATCGCCGTTTAACAGTCTACGGAAGTGTTCCTTCCATATCCTCAGCACCGACTGCGATTCAACTGCTATATTACCATTTTCGTCCCTGCAGGCTTCTGTTCTGGCTTTGAAATCCTGCCATCTTCTTTTTACCTTTTGGTAAAATTTTCGAACATCATTCCTGCAATAAAGTCTCTTAATCTCCTCGATCGAGCGCTTCTCATGTTCTTTTTTCTGAGAAGTCGATGTTCCTCTTTTCTCCTGCGCACGTAGAGCTCGTAAGCAAATCTAGTCCTTCTATGCAGCGCCGCTTTGTACGCATCTTGTTTAGCTGCATGTGCTTGCCGGCATTCCTCATCAAACCAGGGGTTTCGTTGTGGTGGCCGAGAAAAACCCAGTACATCAGAGGCGGCACCTCTGATAGCTTGTTGTCCACGCTGCCACTGGTCTTCCGCATTTGCTGCTGACGGCATAGGACTTCGATTAAGATTAACAGAAACTCGGTCGGCAAAGGTTCTGGCGGTCTCTTGCGATTGTAGCCGCCCGACGTCAAATTTCCTCACAGTATTTCTTTGATTTCGCTCCGTTGTGGATATCCGCATCCGTACCTTGGCTACAACTAGGTAGTGATCCGAGTCCACGTTGGCTCCTCGGAAAGTCCGGACACCCAGAATACTGGAAGAGTGCCTTGCGTCGATCGCAATGTGATCGATTTGGTTGACGATTTTTCGATCAAAGGAGAGCCATGTTCCTTTGTGAATGTCGAGACGTGGGAACCGCGTACTAGCTACAACAAAGTTTCGCCCCGCTGCAAAGTCGATTAGCCTGAGTCCGTTGTCGGATGTGATGTCGTGCAGGCTGTGTTTTGCGACCACGCTACTAAAGACGTCCTCTCTTCCTAGCTTTGCGTTAAAATTACCTAGGATAATTTTAACGTCGTGGCAAGGGCCTTGCTCATACGTCTTGTCCAAGAGCTGGTAGAAGTCATCCTTTGTCGTGTCGTCCTTCTCCCCGTGAGGGCGTGAACGCATATTAGGCTAATGTTGGCAAATTTAGGATACGGATAGTCATAAGGCGTTCGTTCAGATGTCGGAAACTCAAGACTCAAAGAAGACAATTTTATTAAACGATTTTATAGTCCCCATTATTTTCTACAATTGTCTCCCAACGTTTTACAAGCTTGCGGATTCCGTTTTCATAAAAACTGCGTGGTTTTCCTCCAAAAAATGTCGTAAGGTAGTTTTCGACAGCTTCGGGGGAACCAAATTTCTTTCCGTTCAAACCGTTCTGAAGGGACCGAAACAGATGAAAATCTGAAGGAGCAAGGTCTGGGGAATACGATGAGTGCTGAAGGATTTCCTATTTTAACTCCTTCAGTTTTTGCAGCGTTTGTCGGGCGACATGTGGCCTGGCGTTATCATGATGGAAGATGACGCCTTTTCGATTTGCCAAAACCGGACGATTTTCTTCAACTTTCTCATTAAGTTTAGAGGGTTGCTCACAGTACCTATTCGCCGTGATTGTTTCTGATTGTTTCTCCAGGTGAAAGAAGCTTGAAAAAAGTTATACCCCTAGAATCCCACCAATCAGATAACAGTACCTTCATTGGATGTAAGTCAGCTTTCCCACGGGTTCTGCACCTTCACTTGCTTGTTTCCAGCTTTTTTTTCGCTACACGTTGTTGTAAACCTGTTACGACTCGATCCAAGAAAGGTTCATTTTCATGGAGTCTAAGCAGAGATATGGCCACGGAGGCACCGTCCAGCTGATTTTTTTCCGTCAAATAATGTGGCACCCACGTATCGAGCTTGGAAGTGAATCCAAGCTTCTTTAAATGACAAAATGCTGACGAATGATAAATATTAAGCCTCTCAGCAATCTCCTCAGTTGAAAACTTCGGGTTATTTTTTACTAAGGTTCGCAAAATGTCATCATCAATTTCGGAAGGTCGTCCAGAACGGGGTTGGTCGTCCAAGGTCATATCACCGTTACGAAATCTACCAAACTACCAAACCACTTTTTAACGGTCCTAGGAGCAGGAGCACGATCCGAATAAACGCTCTGATTGTTTTTTGTTGCAGTTCCAACACTCACTCCTTTTCGAAACTCGTACAGCATTACATGGCGAAGGTGTAACTTTTCGTTCTCCATTTTAGAAATTTTTTTTCACACACAATTTGACTTAACTCAACCGGCGATAAAATGACTTCTGATGCCACGACCTATCCATTGGTATACAATAAGTCCATAAAACAAACAATGGTTACGTCATACCACCTCTTTTAAAAATTATTATTTGAGACTTACTCAAATTTACCACCAGATTCCAATATGATGTCAATTAGATATGTGGTTTCAACAATACTGTGCTACTTGTCATACAGCGCGTGACGCGTGAAGCGAACGATATTCCGAGGACGTATTGTCTAACGAAATAACGAGGTCAAATGGCCGCCGGGATCTTGCGATTTAATACCATTGGACTTCTTTCTCTGGGGCCTGCGTGAAAAGTATGGTCTATGTCAATAAGCCCGAGAGGATTCCAGAGCTGAACGACGATCTCATTGGCGTTATTAACGAACTATTTCAAAAAGCCATGGAAAACATGAGGAGCTATATCTGTGGCCTCAAGCAATAAACGCTTAAGTCGATTTTCACAGTTTCTCAGAAAACTATTGTAGATTTAAATTTTCCTTCTTCCCAAAAACATATGGGATTTTGCTATACCGGTCTTGTTTCTTTGCTTACAACTCAGTAACCACTGCAGAAAGAAAAGTAAAAAATATATGGCATAAACTATTGTCTTCTGACATCCTTAAGTTAATTGCGTCATAGCTCGACCTTAGATTATTATTTATTATTCGAAATTCCTTATATAAGTTCAGTATAATTTCACAATTCGACTTAAGCGGTTATCGCTTGAGGCCATTGATATTATCAATCACGGAACCAGTTTCTTAAAAATTTTTGACCACAAGTTGAAGAGAGAAGTCATTTAGTACACTTCGCCGACCGTAAACTGTAACGAGTTTGCGAATTGTCTCAGCAAACCCTAGACATTTCAACACTCTTTAACGCTGACTTTAAAAGTAGAATACAAAGAGAAACGTCACGAGTATCCTCAGACCAGACCCTACCCAGAGGTTGGCCGTATATCGATTTGCTGTTAAAATAAAGTTTCATAATTTATAATTTGAGTGAATTAAGTTTATTTTTTTATATACAAGTATGAAGTATATGAACTTTTAATATATACATATATCCGCCGTTCAATTCGGGACATCGTTTTTTAATCTATTCTATTCTTCCACCTCAATAGAAAGCGACGCAGGGAAATCCGAGTGTATATGCGTGTAGATACTACTTATAGTTATTTAATGCTAGGGGTGGCAATGGTGGAGTGGATAGTGCGTTTGCTCGTTAGCTGATGTGTGCAAGTTCAAGCTCCAGCGGGAACTGCAATCATCCCACCGATTATAAAAAGGAAAACGAACAACATCGAACAGTTTTTCCAACCAGTGTACCAAAAAAGGTTCCTGCCTGATAGGCAATAAGCTGGACAGTCTGACCGCCCTGGGATTTGGGTTGCCCGTTATTAAAAAAATAAAATTAAATATATCTGTAATAGATAGATAGATAGATAGATAGATAGATAGATAGATTTTTATTTATGTACTTCACTATTAATACAAAGTTTTAACAAAAATCAATAAACATGGCATATCATGACATATCTGTAATACTATCTGTTGTCTTACTTTATTTATTATTGCTTATAACTCTACCGCCAACTATATATGTTCTCATTAAAGTGTGGTTTCCTGTGAGGTTTTATATTTTATTTTAAAGACATATGTAGATACGAGTATGTATACATCTTTTCTTCCTATTTCGGTGAGGCTATGATCTGAACTTAAGGGATTATAATCCTCTCACTTTACTGCATTTCTACTGATCCTCCTGTGGTGTTCGCTTGTTTGACTTCAGAAAATATCGGCAAGCTTGCCGATTTTGGATCACTTGGTTACTAAGGCAAATCAAATGCCAGTGTCGTTGCGTTTTAGTGATCCAGGGAGTTATGGGCCTGTATTTCTTTCGCAATGTCCTCGGAACATTAATTGATATTGTCGTTTTAACAGGGCTCAATTTGGGGTGGCAATGGTGTAGTGGTAACGTCGTCAATTGCCACGCTACAGGTTCATGGTTCAAATCCTGATGTCAGCAAGCATTTATTTATTTCTCATGAAATATATAAAGTCAGTCCGATCATTTGCAAAATCTTCTGTGAACACTACTGCGAAGGCATAACACTGGCAGCAGTAGCTTGGTCATATGGCTGGAAAAATTGTTCGCTCTGTTGATGATGATTTGCCCTTGACATCGGTTATCTGGAAAAAAGTACTGTGAATTAGAAGCAAAGACAATAATAAAAAAAAATCTCCCCAGTTATCTGGACGCCACACCCGGAGAATAGCTGAAGCATAAACAATTGAGCTTCAAGAACCACTACACCAAAATCTTTCTCTCTCTCTCTTTCCATCTTTTCCAACGCCCGCACTGTGTGTAAACATGTTAAAGGTATTCATAACCCTTTGAGTGCGCGCAAAATTATAAAAAAAAAAAAAGTGGTCTCTTACATGACAATACGAGTTGAGCCGGTCGCGCTCTATTTTTCGTGAGAAGGTTGCTTTGCCGTGAAGGCTTCCACGCATCTTCGAACTTCTTATTCGATCAAGCTTTCTCACTGCTGCTGTCATGCGAAGCATCTCCATCTCAAAATGTACGCTCATAAGTTTTGTACATTGTCCAACATTGTGAATGGTATGTGAGTGCTGGACGCACATCTGTGTAGACTCTTCCCTTCAGCTTAGTGGGCTTCTTTGGGTGAGTTTTTCCGTCGCTTAATTCACCCTGCTTTATCCATTTAAATAAATGTCTCGAATAAGCCTGGGTGGATCAGAGAACAAACAGCACAAGTGTGGAGAACTCTTCGATAACTCCAGCAGGGCATCGTACTCTTTCCTTTGCTCCTTCGTCCTTGTCCACGATCATCTGTACATAGGTTTCTGGAACCCCTCCATATCTTAGCGGCACCCATATCAGATCTCGTGGTTGTCTGTCGAATGCTTTCTCGAAGTCAACCAATACAATACGCAAATCCTTTAAGGAATCACGATGTTTTTCCATTACGATCCCTATACTTTTGATTGCATCACTGATCATCAGATGGCATTTTTCGCAGTCGACCACCTAATACCCGTTCTACGATCTTCATGGTATGTGACATTGGCTTGATCGAATGGTAATTATCACAGTTTCGCGTATCACCCATGCGTTCGTAAACAGCGAGAATGTAACTTTTCCCCCTATTGATTCGATATTGGATCACCTCTCATCAGTTTGGAGATGAGAATTCTGAATCATCTTGACCCGATGTCTCCCATCTTTTTCCAGGGCTCATTGGGCATCTCTCCTCGCCCAACCGATTTTAGTTTGTTTTTGAGTATTTGACCGCATCACTAACTTGTTCGACTGTAATGTCGAGTGCTTTTTCACAGTTAGGGTTGGCTCTTGGAAGGTATAGCAGGGGAAACTGTTCATTCAAAAGTCCTTCACAATACTGTCGCTACCTATGAAGAATTAGTTCGTCATCCACAAGAAGGTGAACTTGGCGGACGCATCTTTTGAGCATTTCTCCTGTTTTTTATTTTTTCTTGTAAACTGCAAATACTTATTTATGAAAATAATTTAGGTATACAGATGTAGGTTCTTTGTGAGTCTTTCCCAATGGCAGGAAAAATATGTTTCAGCTTTTACCTACAAATATGTACACATATAAGTACTTATAAGAAGCTCTAAAAAACGAAGATTACTTCGTGACTGTCATCCCCTACATGTTGTTTCTTCTTTTCCTCATCAATGTAAAATATTTTCGATTATATTACAAAGACGCCTTGATATTTGATAAACAACAAAGCACTCTCCCCCAGAAGATACCGCAGTATTTTCCTTTCCAATTATCCCTAAATGGAAAATCTTGACCCACATTTTCTATATTTTTCAAAAGGAACAAAGCTGTCCTTTTCACATTTTATAGTGTATAAATTCCCATAAAAGTCATCATATTTTCTACTCCGCGCTGCTCCTAAGGCCAACTATTGTATCCTTTCCATTTCATCACAGCTGATACTATGAATTCCTCCTCGAGAGTCAACAATGTGGGGAGAAAATTCTTTTTAGACAAATAACAACCCGACCAGTTTCTTCATCTTCATTTGGCCATCTGAAAAAAAAAGAAAAAAAAAAAGAAAGAATTTCAATTTCGATTCACAAAGTATGTCAACAAGCTTTAAGAAAACACATGGAGATGTTTGTTTTTTTTTTATAGGCGGATCCTGTAAGCATGCAAATAGTCATTCAAATACTCGTACTCGTACTCGTTATGCACTCCTGCATCATTCACCAGCCGCCACTTTCTCGAAAATAATATTTTCTTATTCCTTTCGACTGCTTAGGTCGAATATAGACATTCGTTCCGTAAGAAAAGAAAAAAATTCAAACAGAATTTCTAAATCCAAGGATATTTTCGCAAATATACATAGTTTTGCTTTGTATACTCGATCCAGGAACTGAAATATGAGACTATTCTGCGTTCTGAAATCCATTGAATGCCTCAAGCTTCAATTTCTTTTTGTCATATTGGGCGAATTCGGGTCAAGAGCATTTCTGTAAGAAACATGTGCTTACCATTGATGTCCTTTGGGATTTCATGCCCGCTAACATTTAGCAGCGGGATATAATTCGCTTTGCTTGTACGAGTACATAGCTTTTACAATATTTAGAAAATATGTACATAGGTAAGCAAAATATAAATTCTTGTGATCAGTGTGGTCCATTTCTGGACGAGAAGTCTGTAGAGCGTAAGATGGAATTGTAAAATAGTTTTAAGCTGGTATATTGTGGGCTGAAACTCCTTTCCCGGGGTGTAATACATCGGGGGATTCTTCAGAAAATGGGCGCACAAATGACGTTTGAACTCGATTAACTGAGAAAAAGTTGGAGAACGCCATAAGCTGAAATAAGTTGCGGTAGGTTATTTGGATGAAATTCGGCGAGTGATGCTGGAAATGCCCTCCGACAAGGTCAGAACTAGATTGAGAGATATTACTAAGCAATGAGTCAAGTTATGCTAAATTCCATTGGGACGTAGGGAAGTAAACGTGACACCTATACCTAAGATGGACTAACAAGCTCCTTAGCCATATTAGTCTCTCGTCATTTGCAATGATCACATCAAAAGTAAGTGTAGCAACGGCACGTTATGTAAGTCACAACACGCATATTTAAAGTGCAAATCAGTAGAACTGCACTACATGACGTAGTGGGGAAAATGGAGGCTAGCCTTCATTATAAGGAATTTGCTCCAGCCGTTTTTTTTTTTTTTGACAGAGCGAGCTTCAACCACGAAGCTTCTCTACTTAGTTCGATCTTCAGCTAATGCCTCCTGCGCACTCCAAATTGGTTGAGATAACATTGTACTTGTGCATGTCACCTACGGCGAGGAGGCCCTCTAGTGCGTCATGCATCTGGGTTAGATTCGATGACTCTGCGGGCCGGAGCCTTAGTATCTACTCGCGTTACATGTTCTAGCCATCTCAGACGTCCAATACGCAGAGTTTTTCTCTGACTAGGTCTATATCACCGTACAGCGCGTATAACTCGTCATTGAATCTTCGCCTCCAAAGCCTATCGACGCAAACAGGACCGACTATCTTACGAATAATCTTTCTTCCGAAGCGAAAGACAAAATCATCCTTCAATAAAATCCATGTATCAGCGCCGTAAAGTAGAACTTGGATGATTAATCGAGATAGGGTTTTGCTACTAAATTGGCTTCTCAGCCAAAAGAAACAGCAATTGGCAAGAGTTGCTTTTCGTTTGGCTTTTGTGCTGTTTTTAGAAGTAATAGCAGACGCGGTGGCTTAAGAGGTTAGTGTGTCGGATCACTACGCATGAAGTTCCAAGTTCGAATCCCAGAAAACACCAAAAAGTTTTTTCACGGTCCCACCTCTCGCGAGCGTCTGACAAACATCCGACAGTATTGTTGTCACGAAAAAGCTTTTCAAATCGCCGTTCGGATTCGGCACTTAACTGTAGGTCTCTTCCATTCCTGTGAAAAATATAACGCACACAACATGAGTGGTTGCGAGAAGCTAGGTCCTGGCACTCAAAGAGCTGTTGCGTCAAATATTTTTTATTTTATTTTTACACAGACGGACGAGTTTGGTAGGTATGCGGAATCTAGACACGGTTCTTCTCTATAAATGCTGTCATAGGCGACCTTAAAGTCGATAAAGAGGTGGTGAATATCTACGAGTATGTGGACTACTTGTGGACTTTGTCTTGGAATTGTGCAACTTCCCGGTCAAAGATCGTACTGATAGTTGCCAACCAGACATTAAATGAAAAAAATTCAGATGATCATACAAATTGCTAGCAAATACTGAGATAGCTTTGTAATTAACTCAGTTGAGGGGTCTCCTTTCTTGTAGATTAGGTAAACGGTGCTGAAATTCCACTCATTAGACATACACTCATCTGAACAAATCTTAGAAATATAGCTCTCTACTAAGTCTTCTCCAACTGCCTTGAATATTTTGCCGGTAAGCCGTTAGCTGCAGCACAAACCTTGGATTTAAGCTAGTGTATTACTATCCTCACCTCGTTTTCAGATACACGGAAGTTTTGGCTGTCATCGTCTAGGTTAATTGGTTCATTCTATCTGACAGTGGAATATTGGTCTCCGTTGACAGCATACAGTTTGCAGAAGTAGTTGTTTCATATTCTCAGCACCGACTTTGATTCTACTACGAGGTATCTCTCGTCATCTCTACAGGTTCTGCACGGGATTTGTTCCCTTGACACGTTTTTTTTTGTACCTCTTGGCAAAACTTCCGTAGATTCTTCCCATCTTTTGCTTGTAGCCTTTGTCTTTCTTTGCAGTGCCGCTTTATATGCCTCTTGCCTTGCTGTATGTTCTCGTCAAACTAGGGGTTTCGCGGTGGTGATCGGCTGAAACTCAGCACATCAGTTGCGGCCATTCTGATCTCATTTTGGCAGCGTTGCCTCTGGTCTTTGACACCTGATACTGGTGGTATAGGGATGATTGATAGATTTAGAAACACGCTTTCAGAGGAGTCTTTAGCCTATTAAATTATTATATTATAAAATTGATTCTTCTTTGCCATGATGCTTGAGATATTTGCAATTTATACCACCTCTCCATGTAACAAACGATCTCTCATCTTTCGCATCTTACATCAGTTCCAAGCATAGGTCCCACATCCAAAGGATTCGCATTGACCATAATAATTACTTTCGCCACTAACCAGTCTCTCCTCCTCCTGAGCATGTTTCAACCCAAAACATCCGCATGCTACAGTTGCCTCCTGTGAGTCCTTGTCTATTTATTATCAGAACGTGAGAGGTCTGCGAACTAAAACCTCCTCCATATTTCTTAACTCTCAAAAGCTCACCAACCATATTTTTGCTCTCACAGAAACGAACTTATCTTCTAATTTCATGGATAGTGAGCCTCTGACGATTCCTCTGGTCGTGGTGTTCTTCTGGCGATACATAATAGCTTCGACTCAACTTTCGTTAAATCCTCACCCACAGCTGACTTCGAATATATTTGCGTCAAAATCACCTTCCCAAGGCGTAACATCTACATTCTGTGATGCTATATTCGCCCATCTCAACCAATTCAGGGCTATCAGCTTGCCGTAGATGCGATCGATTCCCTAAGTGACAATGTAGACCCCTGTGACGATGTCATGATTCTGGGAGACTTTAATCTCCCCCATCTCCAATGGACCCTGTCTGAAGATGAATCCCATTTTCGTTGCTTTCCTCCGAAAAGGAAGTCCTCTTCACTGACTATCTCTCTGATTCCGGCCTTTTCCAAATTAGTGGCATTACGAACTACTTGGATAGACAACTAGACCTAATCTTCTCAACCGATCCCGCTAATTGCATCGTTACTGAAAGCAACCATCTTCTCTCCACATTAGACAGCTTCCACCCACCTCTTTTCTTAGCGTTTTCGTACAATAATTTTCGCTAAACTCAATAATCTTCTCAGTAACATTAACTTTAGTTCTATCCAAGTTGACACCCTTGACAATGCTCTAGCGTATTTCTATGACCAAATTTGTACCTGCTTCATTCAATCAGTCCATTTTATGCCTCAGAAAAACTTTACCTCAGCCCCGCCATGGTATAATAAAGAGCTGTGCTCGCTCCGTAACAATAGAAACAAATTATGGAAAGCATTCCTTAAATCTCGATTGACTCTGATTTTTCCCATTACCAACATGTCCACTCCCAATTCTCTGATCTCTATGAATATTTATACACCGAATATCTTGACAGAATGCAATCCATGCTAATCAGTGACCCCAAACGTTTCTACTACTTCATTAGTGCCAAACGTAAATCTGATAGCTATCCATCCACTTTCAAATTTGCTAATAAATCTTCGGCAGACCCTAAAACAATTGCGAATCTGTTCGCTAATTTCTTCAACCAATCGTTTACTGATCACGTTACTTAACCTGATTATAACTACTTCCGCTACCTAGAAACGGTCCCCAAACCTCCTTAGGCAATATTGATATTACTTCGGCGTCCTTATTAGAAAAGATTAAGAAACTAAAGGACGAATACTCCCCCGGTCCTGATGGCCTTCCCGCTATAGTTCTCAAAAAATGCGTCAATCACTTAGTCCAACCCCTCACTACTCTATTCCGTTTATCTATTTCGTATGAAGTTTTCCCTGAAATTTGGAAAAATTCATACATAATCCCCACCCACAAAAAAGGTTGTAAAAGTGAAATATCCAACTACCTGCCCATCGCTAAACTGTCCTGTATACCTAAGCTATTTGAAAGCATTGTCTATGACACAATGTTTTTCACTGCAAGACTATCCTTTCACCGAACTAGCATGGATTCTTGAAGGGCAGATTAACAACCACCAACCTTACCGAGTTTGTGTCTAGCACTCTGTGCATTTTGGAAGATGGTAATGAAGTCGACGTAGTTGCCACCGACTTCAGCAAGCCTTCGACAAAATTTCGCATGCTATCATTCTTCTCAAACTTAAAGCTCTTGGTTTTCAACCTGGGTTCATCTGATGGATTGAATCTTACTTGGAAAATCGCCAGTATAAAGTCCTCTTCAGATCTTCAATTTCTGATCCCATTAAAGCCACTTCGAGAGTCCCCCAAGGCAGCCATCTTGGTCCAATGATCTTCATTCAGACAATTAACGACGTTGATTGTATCATCAATGATTCCAACCTTTCTATATACGCTGATGATATGAAAATCTTCAGGCCAATATCATCCCCTGCCGACTCTCACTCACTGCAAGATTATTTGAACCGATTTTCAGTCTGATGCCATAGTATTTTTTTAGAGCTCAACGTCAGCAAGTGTCAAGCTATCACATTCTGTCGTAAACGTATCCGACCGTCTGCTAGAGAGTACCCCATTTGTGGTGAGCCTATTCCCTTCGTCTCTTCACTGCGCGATTTGGGAGTTATCTGTGATTGGGAGCTCAACTTCCGTTCTCATATCGATAATATTATCAATAGAGCTAACTCTGCGCTCGATTTCGTCAAGCGATGGTCTAAGGAATTCTCAAACCCTTACGTTACAAAGTCCTTTTACATCACATTCGTCAGACCCCTCCTTGAGTATGCCTGCCAGGTATGGTCACCCTACTATGAAATCCATATCTTGCGAATCGAAACTGTTCAGCGAAGGTTCATCCGCTTTGCCTTACGTGGTCTTTCTTGTGCTGATAGCTACAATTTACCCCCATACACGGACCGTTTGAAACTAATAAATTTACAGTCTCTCTACAAACGTCGCGAAGTTGCTGACATCTTGTTTATTCATCAGCTGTTAGCTGGCAACATTGATTCCCACGCGCTACAGCATATGATCTCTTTTAACACCAACCCACGTAACCTCAGGTCCTCACCCCTCTTTCGTCCCATTCCTCACCGCACCAATTATGGATATAACGAACCAATGTCCAAAATGCTTCGCAGAGCCAAACTCATTCAATCCGCTTTCGACTTTCATAATAGCAAAGCCTCCCTAAGAAATGCATTTCGTTCCATTAATTCCTCCTCCTGACCCATAAACTATAAGTGTTTAAGTTCTAGTGTAAGGTTTATAGATTGAAATTTTCGGGCCCAGCAAAAAAAAAAAAAGGTTTTTTTTAAGTTAGATGAAGTGTCCCTTTGTTAGTTTTAAGCTACCTTTAAGTTCGTGCTTGTATTAAGCTTAAATAAATAAATAAATAAATAAATAAATAAATAAAAAATCGTATCCTGGCTCCGAGTCGCCGTTAGCCACTCGGAAAGTTCGGACATTCAGAATACTGGAGGCGTGCCTTTCGTCTATCACAATGTGATCAATTTGGTTGATCGTAACATGATGAATGGACTTCCATATCTGCATTGAGCGAAGTCAATTAACCGCCTAAGTCCCCTTACAGACATGGTGCTGTTTAGAATATCCTTACCTGTGATATCTGTCCCACCTACTGTCCTACCAAAGACGTCTTCCTTTCCTATTTTGGCGTCAAAATCGCCCAAAACGATGTAACGTCATATGATATTATATTTACGACAATAGTCATATGTCTTGTCGAGAAGATGATAGAAACAGACTTTGGTGGCATCGTACTTGTCTTCTATGGGACCATGAGCACATATCTGCCTGATGCTGACATTGATGTGGATTGACATTATATGTTTCGGAAGCTTAAGGCTGTTTGTTCAAGTTTGCCGGTTTCAACAAATCCGCATCCGTATAAGTTCTGTTTCTGCTCCTTGTAGCAATCACTATAATAGATGTTACCGTTTTTCTAGCCCATAGTATTTCCTGGATGGCAATGAAGTCTCCTTTGTAGCAGTCTAGCTCCTCTGCTTATTGCTGCCCTGCACGTGGTCTGTTAATGATTTGAACATTCCACGTACAAATTAGAAGAACTTGTCCTTATTTCGTTTGCTTGTGTTGTCAACAGTGAAATCATTTGTATCCTAGGCTTGTGTTTGCTTCGTAACCAGTTGCTTGTCCATGATAGAGAAGTAACCCCGACGCACAAACCCCAACCTGAAAAGTCAGATCCTTGGTCATTACCCCTAGAACCAGGGCCACATAAACAGATGGCAATAACCCACTTCGGGGATAACTTATTGAAGACTTATCCGCTACCATCTCTTTTCCAATGCCTTCATTCTGTGTTGAACATTTTTATAGACCGCAGCTCCAATTACGTCGGTATGAAGGTGTCCACTCATCTGTTGACGCCACCATGCAATACATGTGCAATACTGAAGCTCACATTTCACGTATATTACTTCATTTCTATATCTCAGTTAAGCACGGTTGCGGAAACTACTGATGATAAGTGTTGCAAATACCAAGCTGTCAGTTGACGTTAAATTTAGAAAAGCAAGATAATGCTTAATAATAATTTCTTTGTGACTCTCGGGTGTGAAAAGTTTTGCAAATTTTTCCAAGTTGGGAAAAACATACGTAAACCCGTATGCATAGTGGAATACCCTTCTGCAGGACTCCTGAGTCCCTCGCATTTTTAATTTACCAAAGCTGAAAACCTGTTATATTGTTTTACATTGTAATACGTTGAGGAGAACGTCTTCCTCGACTCCCGCCTACCCCCCACTGGCTCGAAGTGTTTATGGATAATGCTGTTATTCACGGAAAAGTTAAATTAAAAAATTGTTTCCTCCTCTTTGCACTGTTCTACCCCCATTGCGCGCCAACGAGAACAGTGTTTTCGTTTTCCAAGCACAAAACTTCCTTGGACTTCTTTTACAATTTTTTTTCCAACCCAGCAGTGGTACCCACGTGACGCTCAGTAACATGGTTCGTGTTTCTCGTCCCGTCTAAGCACACGTCCGCAATGCTTTGTATACACCATCAACACAGGCAGACGCATTCTACTTACTCTGTTTCAGACCCTATTGAAGAGGGCGCCAATTCGGCCCCCCGTCCGGCCGGACGTTTTAGTCAAATTAAAAAATGAAATAAGCATTGTTGGGGAACAAAAAATGACCCTTTTTATTGCTTATCGTCATTCGCGTAAAGAAAATTTCCACCATTGTGTATCCTTCTGCGTAAAAATGCTCTATTGTCCTGCCTTAGTAATGGCTCCTTCAAGTGGCTCTCCCACGGTATAGAGGGGTAGTGTGCTGGTAGATGGTATTAATATCACAACTTTGTGGTTATTTATTTTAATGTTTTTAATTTTTCAATTCTGTGACCACTTTTGTTGAAGCTTATTGAACCAACAACAGCATCAGAGCGACCGGCACGTCATGGCAGTGGTTGCGATAAAGTGTTCGTCATTTTTCGTCCTTCCTTGGGGGTTGGTGGCTTGGCGATTGTGGAAATTATTTTGCGCAACCATTTGCAGCTAGATAATTCCTGCAGTTAAAAGTAATGACAGTTAAATAGATTCGTCTTATTTCATTATGAAAGGAGTCAGTGAACTATATTGAAGCAATTTATTTTAAGGGTCGGCGTTGGGGATTTAACTTTGAGGGTCAAATGAAAAGTGATGTCTCTACTGAGTCTATCTAGGGCCGGTGTTGGATGGGAGTGTTTTATATAATGAAAATGAAATAAGTGGCGGCAGAATGAACTTAGATAATATGTACTGGGTTTTAGTATTTGAATTGTTAGAACATCAACTTAACGACTTGTGACCGGTGAGTGTATCTATAGAAGAAACCTCTTTGATCCTATCCCCAATTTTCTGAATTCCTTCTCCGCTTTTCCCTGGTTTGAAATTCTTTCGGTGCTAGTTTTGTTTTCCGATATGTTGCACATAGTATCAATGGTAGCTAACCCACCTTTTTTCTAAACAATTAATTTGCTATCTCTTTAATGATGCTGCGACTCTTTTCACTGATCGCTAAACATATCATCCCACTGCACTTGCACTTCATCTGGGAAGCACTGACATTATTTCTGCAAGGCACCAGCACTGCACCCATGCTGCATCTGTACTACAGGTGAACTGAAGCCGCAATTGAATATGCGCGCACATACGCGTGCACACAAACAAGCACTTTTTTTTTTGTTGCATCAAGGGCCGTGGTAATCTTCGAAAGAGATACTAGTAGGCCGGGCTACAAGTATGCACGATTCACAAATCTGAATAATCGATGCCAGTTGTCTCCAACCAGGTTTCAGTTTTTGAGATCGGTTCATTTGTTGCTGATTCTATCTCGAGATCGTGTTTCGCAGCGGTCACAACTTACTCCTTACAGCATTGGAACCCTGAGCACATCGTCATATATGATGTTCCACAGAAGAGGACCTAGTACTGATCCTGTGGAACTCCTGCTGGCACATTATAGTGTTTGGTACCTTTGTCGCTTACATACCTTAGCTTCCTATTCCTAAAGAGCTCGATATTCTCCTTAGAATATAGCTTGGTGTATTCATTCTTTCAAGAGTGTCCATTATAAATGACCAACTTGCTGAATTAAAAGCTTTTTTGATGGTAAGTGTATTTACGGCACAGTACTCTTTTCTCTCCCACCGCCATAAAGGGCTGCAGCTGCGGTGTATACGTATACCTCTATTTTTATAGCATCTACTCTGGACCGGGCTTTTCGGAACCCAAACTGGCATTCTGGAAGAGCGGCTCATTCCTCGGCTATTGGTAGCAGTCTATTATTTTCAATTTTCTCCAATACTTTCCCCATCGTACTCAGTAGGCTAATGGGGCGATATGACGACGGCACTCCGGGGGTTTATTTCACTTGAGGAGCACCACCGGATGCTGTAACTTCCAGTGATCCTTCCCTTAGAGAGCTCTGTATGACTTCTATAAAGGCATCAAATCGTGGTCTTACGGTTGCTGTCAGGACTTTATTCGGGATTCCATCCGGATCAGGATATTATGATTTCAATAGATGTTCTTTCATAATTTTTTTTTTCCAAGTGTTTTCAGGTGTCGTCGAGTGTCTTGAAATGTCCGCAGGTGTTTTCAAGTGTCTCTGAGTGGCTTGAGGTATCAGTTAGTATGCAAGAGTGTGTAATTCTTTGTCCTTAATCCGTCAATTCGATTATTGCTAATTCACGGCTCCTGGATAATAACGATCTTGTCCCCACTATTTTGTATGTGGAGAATAAGGTAGTCAGAACCCACTTTACTGTGACGGAGATTTATCTGAATTACTCGCATCATCCATGATAGCGATTAAGCCAGACGACTCGATCACAGTCGTATCCGTGTCCTCTGAATACGAGGAAGGGTCATCGGTGACCTGCCTCTTTGTAAACGATGAGGAAGCGGCGGGGTTTGAACCGACTGTTTGCATCCCGTCTTGTTCGCAGATTTTGAGGCGGATTGTCTTGAGACAATATCTGACCTCACTATCACTATTTTTCAGACGAGTAAAGGATGCGTATTAATGAGAACTGTGATAGGTCTCCCGGTTTCCTTTACTACCTCTGTCTATTTTCTAATTATGAGTTGGAATATCTGGGTTCTACCTCTAAATCAAAAGCAGAGCGCCTTGTGGGTTGCTTGGCTCCATGGGGACCCAGGCGCGAGCACTCGGCCTGAGCGGTATATCATCCCTACTCACAGCCTCAAGCTAAGCACTCGCCCACAAATCTCCGCGGCGGCGACGGCGAACTTAATAAAGTCGGCTGTGCTGCCGTCATCACAGGCGATTTGTTTGTAGCCAGAATCATGGTGCCAGAATCTTTCCTTAAAAGATAGTGATGGTTTAGTTCGATCTGATTTGCATAAAGAGAGGCTAAGATTTCGGCTGATTTTGCACTCTTCGTTACTGTTACAAATAGATCTACATCGTTCTAAGTCTCAGCACAAACTGCCTTTATTGTTCGCTTTAAGAAGCTCTCTCAGCATTACATTAGAATATATGTGTACATAGTTAATATTAAGTATATGTTAAGTGTAATTGTATAAGTTAAGTAGTATCTTTTTTTTTCAAAAACTACTAAATTGACACCAACTAAGCGAACTTTTGTTAGTCTCACCCTCTGTATTGTACATTCTGCTGCAATTTCATATTTTTTTTTATAATTTTAATTGATTTAATATGTATTACAGGTTTCTTCAAATTATAGTATTTTTTTTTATGTTCTTCCTTTTCTTTTTATAGAGTGATCATCAATACCCTGTATTATCTTTGTTTTAAACAAATTAATATGAGCTGGAAGTAAGTCTTTTGTTTTGCATTAGTTCAACAGGCGATGAAGACCCCTTGACTGGGGTATTTCTGTAGTCCAATATGACTAGGTAATGTTCTCCCTCATACCACTTTTCCTAATCAGATTTTTGAATATTCGCACAGCCCTTTCGGCTAATCCATTTGATTTTGGATATAAAGGACTCATCTCAATTATAAAATCAAATTTCTTTGCGAAATTTTTGCACTCAGATGAAGAAAAAGGAACATTGTGCGCTATGACAGTATTGGGAATACCCCACTATAAAAATACTTCCAGCCATTTTGGTATAACTTCTTTTGATGATTTATTTTTTATCTTCCTTAGCTTCAACCATTTCGTATAGTGATCAATAAAAACTAAGTAGGTAGTCCCGCAAATTCTAAGACGTCACAACCTACTTTCTGATAGGGAAACTTTGGTACTCGTATTTCATGCCGCTGCTATATACTCTATATTCTTGCTTATATCCGGCTAATACACCGAAGACATAGCATTTTTTTTTTGTCATTTTCTCCACCCTCAAATGTGAAGCATGAAGTTGCCGAAGTATTTCAGGTCTTAAATTTTCTGGAACTCTAATTCGATTTTCTGAAAACAAAATTCCATCTTCGAGAAATATATTGTGACGCATTTTAAAGTAAAATTTCAAATTCTCATCTATTTTTGTTTTATCATTTGGCCATCCTTTCTGACTCAAATTTTTTAATTTATTCAGTACTATGCTTTCATCAGTATTATTTTTAAAATCCGATTTTCTTTCCTCGCTAACGTTAATTGATAATTTTTTTTCCCCATAGGTAGATCCAACAAGACACTATGAGGATAGCCAGCGTGTGCTCATAGTAGTGTGGGATTTTTACCCACTAAAAATCCTCCCTTCAGAACAAACTTCTTTTTATTTTTACTACAACTAAGTACTCGACTTATCAAGTAGTTTTAATTTCACGAAATAAGGTCGTTTTGCAGGTACATTCCCATTAGAAGTTTCTGCTAGCTCCGCAGTTTAGACGCGATTACTTATCGTGCTAAGTCTAAAGGTTTGGTTCTTTGTAGACCCCGTAATAAATTTCTTTCATTCAAAACTTGGAGGAATGTTATATTTACGTGACTTGTAATATTTAGTCCACTTTTATGCTTTCTCGCGTAGTTTTGGATTTCGTCTTTTCTTCTTTCTTACTTCTTATGTCCTGTATCCCTTGTGGATCCTAGGGCCTCTACTACGCCTACGCGCCATGGTGTACGGTTTCTGGTAATGTGTCTGAGTTCTCCTCAACTTTTCCCCAATTGCCGTGCCTCCTTCTCGACTGTTCTGCGCCATGTACTCCTCGGACCGCCAGGTCTTCTGCCATCCTGAGTTAAAGGGTTCCATCGCATAGCATGATTCGCTATAGAACTTTCACCCTTTCGAAACATGTGACCAATACACTGCCACTTCCGTCGTTGGATGGCCTTTTGTTTTCTGACCCGTTCTCGCGTAAAGGTGTTGTTAGAGATATGATTGGGCCAGAATATCCTTAAGATATTGCGCGGGCACCTATGAACGAATGCTTGCAGCTTTCTGGTGATAGAAGTGGTCACTCTCCACGTGCTTCACGTGCTAACAGCACGGATTGAACGTTGGAGCGGAACAGTCTTACCTTGGTGTTCAAACTGATTTCTTCTTCGATTGTATTAATGCCAAGATCTCTGTGGATATGGTTATTTCTGATATACTATGGCGCATTTACAATACTTCTTAGCACTTTGTTTTCAAAAGTTTGTAAAATTTTAATGTTACTTATTTTGGTACAACCCCAGAGTTGTGTACCATATGTTGTATACCACACTGGCGTTAGCACTTGCTTATATAAAGCAGTTTATTCTCTATATTAAGCTTGGAATATTCTCCAAGTAACCAATACATTTCTTTATATTTATTATCTAGTTCTTTGCGTTTTTTCTTTACATGCGCTTTCCATATTGCATCAAGTGTCATTCCAAGATACTTAGCCACATTTGCAAACGGAACTTAAACCGAGTTTGAAAAGATCGGCAAATTATTTATTTTCATATAAGTGAAATTTACATGAACAGATTTGTTCTCGTTGAGTGCGATTCTTTACGTTAAAGTTTAGTTTGGATGGTTTCTTGCTTTGATTGGTTTCTCGCGTAAGTTGTCGGTCATGTGCTTGCCATTAACTGTCATCGCCGCTTGAGCAGAAGACTGCATGCCAATTTAACTTTACTTTAATTATTTGAATCCAAAACTGAATTTATGCCGCATTAAATTTGAATGATTTTGAGTAATTATTTCGAAAAACAGCCTCCCCTTCAAAACTAACCATGCAGCACACATTTGGTAAGTGCCGGTATTTTTCTGAGCATTTTGCGATATATATTTCATTTTGCACTAATTACCCACTGTTGGCCAGCACAAAACTGTTCTCTAATAAGCTTTGCCCCAGGAGCCTGGCTGACAGTTGTTGACATACCCTTAGCGGAGCGACGAAGTCGCGTAAGCGGCCAAACCACTCCGGAAAGCGGAGTTTAAATAAATGAATCGCACAAAGCGCGCCACTTACCCGCTACTGGCTGTATGGTTAGTTTTGAAACGAGGTCTTTTTTCGAAATAACTACCAAAAATCATCCCATGTTGGAAACCCGCCTCGAGAACTCTTCCGCCGGACTGCACGCCAGGCATTGTCCATTTGATAGTGATTGCGATTACAATCATGTGCTTCACATGCGAGTGAAACGAGCTATTTTGACCAACTTACTGCTCCAACGAAGAACCCGTCAGGGTACGAACAGTTTACATGCCACTTAACTGCCACTTGTTTCAAGCATAAGATGTTGACGCAGGAAGCTTCAATCTTTGACCTCCAATACTTCATACATGGTGCAAGGCATTAAAGTTTTGAGTGATGTGCAAACTCGTTTTTAATTCTATTAAAGTTTCTCAATAAATTTTAATGGAAATTCTTCATCTTCCTACCGAACCTGCCTTAAAATACAATATATAGAGTAGTGTTGGGCTGTTCAGATATAAGGGTAGTCCACATCGATTGATTTTGTAGCGAAACATACGCCAATGCGTATGTGCACATGTATTTTGGGCATTGGACGGTAACCACCAGCGTATACCAATGTTAATTAAAATATTATTATGATTGTATTTAATTACGTTAATTATTATTGATTTATTAAATTCAGTTTGCATTGCTATTCATGCGTGTACTTGCGAAAAACTCCCATCAGTGTTAACGAGTCTGAGGTTATTAACTTATTACACCCCCGAGTATTAAATGTAATTTCTTAATGCATGTAGTGTAATACGTTAACTATATAAAATGTTGTTTAGCCATCTAAACGTTCTACCGAACGTTTGCAGCTTCCTAGTGATAGTAGTGGTCACTCTCCATGTGCTGCATCCATATAACAGCACGGATTCAATGTATGGGCGGAACAGTCTTAGCTTGATGTTCAAAGTGATTGCATTTCTTTGCCAAACGCGGACTTTGCTTTGGCTTTGGCTTTGACTATATCCGGTTCGGTTCCATAATCGATCGAGACAATACTCTCAGGATACTGGAAATCATATACTCTCTCTACCGGTTGTCCAGCAACATATACCATATATATAGCATGTTTGAGCCGATGAGTTTGTTCCAAGGCTGTTAATTTTAGTTTTTGCCGTATTCATTTTCAGCCCGACGACGCCTGCCTCCCTCTCCACATCTGCTGTCTTTTGGTGGAGGTCCATAATTCTGTGAGAGAATAAGCATACATCGTGAGCGTAGTCAAGATGTTTCAATTAGGATGTAAGAGTCCATCGAATTCTCTCCGTTTCCCGTCCACAAAGCTGCACGAAGCACATCGCTAATCACCAATAGGAATAGTATTAATGAAAGGATACAGCATTGTCTTACCCCAGTTTTGATCTAAAATTCCCCAGAGAGCCTTCCTCTGTCCAAAACGTGACGTTTGAAGCCTTTATATGTAGCTTTGATAATAACAATTAGTTTATCGGGAATATCTCTCCTGCGTAAGGCACGCCAAATAAACTCCCTGTTGACACTATCGAACGCCTTCCCAAAATCGATGAGCAGCAGGTGAAGTGGCAATCGATATTCAACGTAGGGTGTTGATGTGGTTGAAATAGGAGGATCCACTAAAGAGCTCCTCCTCCTTTTTCGGCATCGAGTGTGTCTTCGAGATGTGGTTTGATTTCCTCCAGGATGATTTTAGCTACAATATTATCTTAGCTCCAGAAAGCATCACACAGATACCCCTCCAGTTTCTGCACTCTATTAAATTTATTTTCTTAGGAAGCTTGACAGTCATTCCTTTTTCCACTCGTCAGGAAAGCTCTCAACCTCCCAAGCTCTCTCTATAAGTGAAAGCAGAAGCTCAGCCGATATTGTTGGAGCTGCTCGAAAGAGCCTTGTTGGTTTTGACTGCTTTGATTGCGGTAGTGCTCTCATCATTACTGGAAGTCGTGGTGCATATTCGGGTATTTCTTACCTGGGGCATCTCAGTCTGATTTGGGAGCATATCGCTAACGAATCCGCGGTTCAAAACCGTCGCAAAATGCTACGGATGAGCTGGTCCTCATCCGAAATGAGCAATGAACCGTTTAGGGTTTTCTCTGGGTGTTGACTGGAGCTGCGAACACCTATCAGCTCTTTAGTGATTCCGTAAACGGTACCAAATATGTATGGATATGATATTTTGGGGACAATCCGTATCTGAGTCGAGAAAGATTCTTTCATTTCAGAACCCAATCTTTGGCCAGTTACGGCAGCCAAAAGTCCTCAATATGTTGTCAGTCCTTATCCGTTGCACTTTCGAAAGCAATTTCGGTATCGTAGAATGCTAGCCCACATTGCTAAGACTAAAATTGGGGGTCTAAAGCGTCCGCATTTCAAATTTCAGGCAACTTGTGTAAGGATCTCTATATGTACGAGTAGTTACCGGGGACTACCACGATAAGGTAAAGCAAGCATTTGGATACGAAATTGCTTGTTGCGCTACTGGCCGAAACCAAGTTTTGGGCCCTCAGTGGTTTCCCGCCCAATTACCACCTAGATTCGCAACATAAGTTAATGGCAATTTTTCCTTTTTAGTCTTTTCTTAAATTCCACATTGCTACATATCAACACGGATTCGGGTAAAGTTAGTTAAAATTGATTCGTCTTACTTCATAAAAAAAAAAAAATTAATGAATTGTTTTCCTTACGTGCTACTAAAAGTTCAGATACTTAGGTAATTCTTTTTCTTAAGCCAAATTAAGTTAATGTCCTAAGATCCACTCACTTAGGGTGTATTTACGTTTTCTTAATTAAACTGTAACAGAAAGAAATGACGGCATTCAACGACCATTGTCGTTAAGTCTTTATCTGATTTGGGTATGGAATTAATTTCAGAAAGAGCTTATAGCGAAAATTTAAATTGACATCCGAAGTTATACAATTCAACTCGGACATAAGCGTCCTCTTCAATTCTTAATTATCAGATAGTGAAAAGAAAAATTCGGGGGATTACGAAAAAATCTTTGTAAAATGTTATAATCTCTTTTCTGTTCGTTGTTGAAGTTGATAGCATTGACAGTGGACTCCAGTATTGAAAATCACTTGGTCTAATGAAATTAATTACTGCTGCTATGTAATTCCCCACCCTATGCCCAGCAAGGGGTGAAATTACTGAAGTAAGAAATGTTCATGCCCTAATCCAGAAAAGTATGAAAGGTATGTGTGTATGAAGTCTGAAGCAAATTGGTTAGCCTGCAGTTGAGCGTGCATGGACAGACAGACAGACAGAATTGAGAGACCAGTTGTTTTTATGTGTGGATAATCGTTACATCATTTTTAAATAAAATCTCGAGACAAATATTTTTCACGAAACCCATAAAAAGCAAGTAAACGTGAACAAATCAGAAGTGATGGTCGTTCCCAGAACTCAAAAGAAGGTGTCGAAATGAGACCTTTTCGTGATT
Source organism: Brachypalpus laphriformis (assembly GCA_945910035.1). Taxonomy (NCBI): domain Eukaryota; kingdom Metazoa; phylum Arthropoda; class Insecta; order Diptera; family Syrphidae; genus Brachypalpus; species Brachypalpus laphriformis. Next base: position 107,287,770 of record OX246753.1, on the reverse strand, counting down.
AACCTCTTCGACTCAATGCTCCCTCCACTTGTGTTAGTTCGACCAGGTTCAATTGCAAGAAGTTAGTCTCGATGGAAGCGTGCGCTATTTGCAGGAACCACACTTACTGGTGGCGTTACCCGCGTACAAAATCTGATTAATGCGAGTGCTACAACTCCTCTAGCGAGTCCCTGGAACTTTTAATGCAAACACAGTTTCCAGGATGTATAAATGAGATTGCCTTCCCACCAGTTTCTCAGGTCGCGCAATCGTCTTCCTGGAATGACATTAAGACAACAATTGCAGCAGTTAATACCTTCTGGGCTATTAACAGTTTCTCTCCTTATAAATCGGCCGGCCTTAACGACATTCTCCCGATTACGCTGCAAAAAACATTGGACCAGGTGGTCCTATGGCTACAGAAGCTGTATTCTCCTAAACCACGTTCCCCTCAGCTGCAGACGTGTTCGTGTTGTATTTATCCCGAAAGCTGGGAAGCGGGGTCATAGAACCGCAAACGATTTCAGACCCATCAATTTATCCTCTTTTGTTTTAAAGGCGTTGGAACGCATCTTAAATACACATATTCGAAATACTCTAGATAATTCCCTTCTATCCAAATCTCAACATGCGTACACTAAGGGGCGATCGATAGAGACAGCGCTCCACGAAGTTGTGCGAACGATAGAAAAGACAATCCACTTCAAACAATATACCGTAGCTACCTTCTTAGACGTTGAAGGCGCCTTCAATAACGTCAATACGGAATCGATTCAGGAAGCTCTGATCCAACTGGGTATGGAAGAGTTTATTAGCAAACGGATATTGATAATGCTAAAAACTAGAATCATTCAATCGACTCTCGGCAACAGCAACTCCACCATATCTCTTGTTAGAGGAACTCCTCAAGGTGGGGTCTTGTCTCCTCTTCTATGAATTATGGTCATCAACAAAATCTTGTGCAGACTTGACAGGGATGGAGTTAAGGTTGTCGCGCATGCGGATGTTATTGTAATACTGGTATCGAGGATGTTTCCATTCGTAATCAGTGAGATTATGGAAGGTGCCTTGGACAAGATTAGCTCATGGGCCACTGGATGTAGACTCAGCGTCAACCCAAACAAAACTGAACTGATGCTCTTTACCACTAAAACCGAAATACCGACCTTCACCCTTCCACGGCTAAACAATCATCTACTCTCCCTATCCTCCAGTGCCAAGTACCTAGGTGTGGTACTTGATCCAAAACTAAGCTGGAAGCTTAATATTGAGCAAAGGATAAAGAAGGCCTGTGTGGCTTTCTACGCCTGCAGCAAGAAGTGCTCCGCCCGAAGATAATCTTATTGATGTACATTGCCGTGGTGCGTCCTTTTCTTTCCTATGGATCGCTAGTCTGGTGGCCTACTTTAATGAAGGGTTATAACCATGAAACTTATTAACAGGGTAAAAAGAACTGCGGCTATAGGCGCAACGGGTGCCATGAGGACATGTCCAACCGAAGCCTTGAACGTTATCCTGTACCTTTTACAAGTCGATCTTCACATTATGCATCTATCATCCTGTAATGCGGTTAGGCTAAGGAAAACAGGATGCTGGTGCACCAATCCGTATGGTCACAACAGTATCCTGAATCTGCTACCACAGGATCTGGCAGCTAATCTAACCGACTATATAACTCCCACAGTGAACTTTAGAAATGAAGTCATGGTCAGATTCCCAACCAGGGCGGAATGGGAAACTGGCGAACTGACAAATGAGTTCGAAACAACAATCTTCACCGATGGTTCAAAAATGGACTGCGGGATAGGGGCGGGGATATTCTCATATTCCCTCAATATTTCCAGGTCTTACCGGCTTCCTGATTCGTGCAGTGTCTTTCAGGCGGATGTTTTTGCTGTACGTGAGGCCTGCCGCCTACTTAAGCAAACCTCTACACCCGTAAATACCATTGCCATCCTCATTGACAGCCAGGCCGCTATCAAGGCTTTAGCATCTGCCACTACAGCAACATTGAGGGAAATGAGCGAGCTGATGAATTCGCGAGGCAGAGATCTGCACTTGATGCTTCCCTAGCAAAGGAGGTGAAGGTTCCGTTGGGGGTCCTTAAGGGAGGCATCTTTGCGCATTATCTGCTTAAGGCTGACAGCAGATGACAGTGGGTGCGGAACTATGTCATCTCTAGACAGATGTGGCCCAAATACTTCCGGAAAAGAACGCAAGATCTATTAAACAGAAACCGTGCAGATATCGCAGAAGTTCTGGCAGTTAGTACTGGCCATTGGCCCATCGGGGTTCATGCGGCCAGAATAGGCATTACATTTAATGCACACTGTCGCAGTTGCAATATTGCTAACGAGATAGAAATAATCTTACACTTCCTTTGCAAGTTTTCGGCTTTAGGCAAGGCCAGACAGCGCACCTTAGGTAAACCCTTTTTCGACAACCTAATAGAGTTAGCGGAGATTATCATTGGGGATATTATCAGTTTCCTCAATGCAACGGCGTGGATTTGAATAATCCTTATCCTTTTTTTCCCCTTTCCCTAGAAGTTAATGTCCTTTTTACATCCGATAGGTCACCTGGGTTGTGGTATTAAAACGTCGCTTCTGCGCTAATTAAGTTTCGTACCTACTCGTTAAACAATTTTCAGCTTCTGATGAAGTGTAAGAGGCCCTTAATATCGATATCTATCAGGTCGCCTATATCGTTGTAATAGGGTACTCCTACGTGAAGCTTCTTTCTGCGGGAGAGAGCTGAGCAGAAACAATGAAGGTGAGGAATATTTTCTTCCTCTTCATCATCCATGCAGCTTCTACAAAAGTCGTTCGCAAAAAAGTCTAGCCTTGTAGCATGCTTCCCTATTAAACAATCTCCAGTGATGCCACCTATTGCAGTGCCGATATATGATCTATTGAGCGAAATTAAATTCTTAGAACGTTTAAGATCCAGCTTTGGCCAAATCTGTTTTGTCGCTAGACATATTTGTCCATTTGTCCACCTAAGATTTGTACTCTGTGAAGCACCCAGCTTAAATTTGAGTTTGCAAGTAGCGATTGGTATACCCAAAGTACGTTCAACAGGAAGGATGGGTATAGTTGTTCCTATTCTGCCAAGTTCATCGGCCTTACAATTCCTAGGAACGCTTCTATGCCCCGGCGCCCAACACAGGTGAATATTGAACTGCTCCGCCATCTCCATAAGGGCGATCGGCAGTCTAGAGCTACTAAAGAATTTATAGAGTTCGATTGGATGGATTTGATTACTGCTTGGCTGTCTAAAAAGATGCGGATATCTTTAACTGATATCACGTTTTTTTAAGCCAAGATAGGACTTCTTTAATCGCCATTATTTCGACCTGGAACACGGGAGGAGGGCTTAAGATTAAGCCTATCAGAGAAAACACCTCCACCAACTCCGTCCTTGGCTTTTGAGGCGTCAATTACAAGTCAATCCACTCATCTTCTAACAATGCATCGTCATTCCAGAGTGATCTGGAAGCTATAGTGACGAGGTAGTTCTTGTCAGTGTTGCCGCTGAAAGAAAAAAAAAATCGCTAGACCACAAGCTAAAATCCTCTAGAAATCGCTAAAATATCAAGCTGAAAGTAAGTTCTTAAAAAAATATATATTTATTTTTAAAAGTAAATTATTATTTTGTCGAGAGTAGGTGAAAAATCTTCTAAAGACACCATAAGGCCCGACCGAGCGTGCTTATGGCAGTGTGAGATTTTTACTCACTAAAAAAACACCTCTTTTCAAAAGTAATACTACAACTAAGCCGACGCTTATCCAGCAGTTTCATTTTCGCTTACGATACACGTGATTTTTGGAAAAAAAAAAATGCTCGTACGAAGTTAAAAGAAATGTAGAAGCTTAAATTCCAATGATAGTTCCTGGCTTTTTCGCGGCCGGAATATACTATGACGCGAGGTCAAAAGGTTTTATCCTTTGCAGACGACGAATTGAATTATTCGCGTCAAGTAGTTGAATGACGGTACGGTTACAATGGCCGTGAACATGATCTTTGTGTTTACGCGCAAATTTTTTTTATCTCTTCGACGACGCTGGGAATTCCCAGATCTCGATGAATATCTTCGTTACGTACATACCACGGTGCGTTGACGATCGCTCTAAGGACTTTATTTTCAAAAGTTTGTATGATGTTTCTATTGCTTTTCTTGGTACAACCCCATAGTTGTATACCATACGTCCACACAGGCTTTAGCACTTGCTTATAGATAAGCAGTTTGTTATGTAGGCTCAACTTCGAATGTTTACCGAGTAGCCAGTACATTTGTCGGTATTTGTTTTCTAGCTCGTCGCGTTTCTTTTTTACGTGTGATTTCCATTTAAGCTTAACATCTAGAGTCATTCCTAGATATTTTGCTTCGTTCGCGTACGGTATTTGAGCCGAGTTAGGATATAGAGGTAATCTATCCACTTTTTTATAGGTAAAGCTGACGTGAGTAGATTTGCTTTCGTTCAGCACAATACGACAAGAATTCGTCCAAGCGTGGACTTTATTAATAGCATGTTGCAGCTTTCCAGTTGCTGCTTCAATAGTTTCGCCCGTGGTCAATATCGCCGTATCGTCCGCAAACGTGGCGACGACGCAGTTTCTTTCCTGCGGGATATCACGCGTGTAGAGTACATATAGAAGCGGGCCAAGGACATTTCCTTGTGGAACTCCGGCCGCAATCTCCTTGAAGTCAGAGTAATCATTTCCGTGCTTAACACGAAAGAGTCTCTCGGTGAGATACGATAGTAGGATTAGGAAGAGTTGCCGTGGCAGTAGTCGTTGCAATTTATACTCCAAGCCTTCGTGCCAAACCTTATCGAAAGCTTGTGAGACGTCAAGAAATACACCACAACAAATCTTTTTTTATTCCAGAGCTTTCTCAATCACGTCAGTTATTTTGTGGACTTGGTCAATTGTAGAATGTTTAATTCTAAATCCAAACTGATGGTCAGGAATGAGACGTCTTTCGTTGATTACGGGCTGTAGACGGTAATTTAGCGGTTTGCCTGGTTTCGGGACCATTATAATCTCGGCGACTTTCCATTGCCTCGGAACATAAAGCAATCTGAACGAAGCGTTGATCAAATAGAGCAGTTTGATAATAGCTTTCTTCGGCAATTCCTTGACTACCTGCGCCGTTATCAAGTCGTAACCCGGAGCTTGTTTTATCTTTATATTTTTAATCACTTCCCTCAGTTCAATCAGTGCAACTTGTTTTACTTTAAAGTTGTCAGATGTCGTGACTGGGGAGTCGGGCGTTAACGAAGGGCCGTCGAACAGCTTAAACGTTTCTTCTAAGTGCAAAGCAAAAAGTTCTGCCTTTTCTTTATCGCTCTTGGCCCAGTTTCCATCGATTTGCCGAATTGGTGGTGCTTGCATTTGAGGTTTCCGGATGCCTTTTAGCGCTTTCCAAAGCGAATAATTTGATTCTCTTTCACCGGAGAGATTTTCAAGGTAGGTCGCTATCTTTTTGCTTTTAAATTCGCGAATACTATCTCTAAGCCGATTGCATAGTCGGTTAGGGACCGTTTTATGCTGCGGTGCACGAGTGATTTGCCACTTCTTTCGTGCTTTTCGTTTCTCCGTCACCAGTTCAATGATTTCTCTGGAATACTTTTCGTTGCGGTTGATCTTATAGCTTCTAGAAGAAGTGTTTCTCCATGCCGCTCTTTGAATTGCTTCCACGAAACGACCAACTTCGTCCTCTAGTTCACAAGGTGTTTTAAGTGAAACATTTAAGGCGATATTTGTTTCGCAATCATTTCTAAAGGCCTCCCAGTTTGTTCTATTGCTAGTAAGCCTTTTTCTTGATCAGCGCTTTTCCAAGTAATAAAATTACCGGCGAGTGGTCAGAAGAGAGATCAAAACTTTCTTTGACTGTAATAAACTTCTCGTAAATGCCTTTTGTAACAAAAAAATCGATAAGATCGGGAATTTTTTGTGAGTCAGTCGGCCAATAGGTCGGTTTTCCTGTCGAATAAAAACAACAACCGAATTCATATGCCACTTCGTAGAGAATTTTTCCTTTAGAAGATGTACATGTTGAACCCCAGAAGGTGTGCTTCGCGTTGAAATCTCCACCAACAAGGAAATTTGAACCAAGAGCATTGAAGCCACGAAAGTAGTCGTCTTTTTCTAGTAGGCATCGCGGCGGACAGTAAACAGATTCTATATTGTAGCTCAGGTGTTTATTTTTAGCCCTTACCGCACACAACTGCAGTTTTTCCAGCTCTATGCTTATATCGGCCGAATGTTCGTTGTTAGTTTTAATGAATAAGGAAGAACCGCCCCGCGCTCTATCAGAAGGATGGTAGGTGTGATAACCAGCATAGCCTCTTATATTTATTTGCGACTCCCTTGTTTCGGAGATCAAACATATGTCGATATTTTCTCTTATTAGAAACATATCTAATTCGTTAGATTTTTGTAAGAGTCCATTTGCATTCCATGTTATTATTTTAAGCAAAGCGTCCATAATTACTTAGATTTAGATATAAGGTTAGCCATACAAAAGCTTTCGACGTTACTAAGACGTTCGAGAATCCGTTTGTTAACTTCGCATTGTTCCTCGAACTTAGCGTAGATGCAGTTCAGAATTTCATTCAACGGATCAGAGGGTGGGCCGTCGTTTCGTTTGGTTGCTTTGACTGCAGCCTGAGAATACGTCAGACGTACGGGGTTCGCTGGCTTATCCGAGGTTATTTTTCGTTCAGCCTTTTTAGTGGACGACTTTGACGTACGTTTAATCGGCTCAGAAGGCTGGTTGACTGTTGTAAGACTCTGCCCTGCTGATTCAAGCGTCCTTTCAGTCGGCTTAGTAGTTTGAACAATTGGTTTACGAGCCCGCTCAGTCTTCTTAGCACTACGTTCTATCGGCTTAGGAGTCCGATCGACTGATTTTGTTTCCCGTAAGATCGGCGTTGTAGATTTTTTCCGTCGCATCTGTAGTTCCTTAGCGACTTTGCAACCGCGATAATTTGCTGGGTGCCTTCCTTTGCAGTTAACGCAAGTTGCTTTTTCATTTTTTCTCAAACTGCAATTTTCCGAAGAGTGTTTTCCAGCGCACTTAATGCAGCGCGGCTCTTTCCGACAGTACGCCTGTGTATGGTTAAACTCTTGGCAACGCTTACATTGAGGGATGGTTTTCGTGTTGACACGTAGCGGCTCGATTTTAACGAATTGAATAAAATAAATGAAAAAACAAAATAATTAACAAATTCAATATAACAAAAAAAAAAAATAACAAATTTAAGAAAAGAAAAAAAATATTTTCCAAAGAAGACGAAATTTAAAATTAATTTCCAATCTCAAAGATGAATTCATCTATTTCTTGGCTGGCTGTTACTTCCAAGTTTAAGTAGAGGGCTCGGGTATAGATCTTGAATCAGTTTTCGATTTTTTTGGCTTTCCAATTTTAATTATGACATCGTCTTGTAGATTATAGTTATAGCAGATCCTGTTGATCACATTAATATTTAAAAAGAACGGCAGTAACTACTAACAACACCAATTACAAACATTTTATGAAATACCAAATCGTGCAAGCGTATAAGTTGAGTACATATAACGGTACCAAAGAAATTCGTCAACGAAAAACTCCGTCGCCTACTTAATAATCAGTCTTTGGCATGTGCAATCAATCACACCTATGTAGTGGTAAATATTTTCAAAAGGGACGGAGCTGCCACTTTTTTTGGACAGGGTTTCTAGTATAAGGCGTGGTAGTGAAAAGTCGCTAGAATTCGCTAGAATTTATTTTAGCGACAAAATGTTGTTTAAAATCGTCGAAGGTCTTTAAAATCCGCTAGATCTAGCGCGAAATCGCTAAAACGGCAACAGTGGTTCTTGTCATAATGTAGATGTGGTATGGTGCAGTTGCCAATTTTTTAGTGAAGTGTTTTCAGGAAAAAATAGAAGTGTTTTGCTGAAAAGTGAAGTGTCATTATAAAAGTTGAGTTTCTTATATTAAACAACTCTTTATGGGGGAAAAAAACTTAATTTTTTTTAAATTAAGGAGCTTTAATCTAAGCTTTGTGGTATATTAACACAACGTCTTTTGGCGATACCCAGTTCTTGAAACTGTTTTCAGAAACAATTCCTTTCACAAGCATCAGTGAATTAACAGTGCTAACCTTTAAGTTGCCTCGGCCTAAACTCTTAATCAATTTAGTTTAGGAAAACACCCTATCAGTAGTTGCACTACTATGAGGAAGACACAACAAGGCTCCTATAAATTCTTTTAAATGAGGGTACATAATCTGCCCCCAAGCATGTTTTGAGGTAGAAGTCAGAATGCCAAAAGACTTAAAGACTTTCTTCTTTGGGTAGAATTGTAGACTTGTAGTTATTGATGTAGTTATCAAATGGTTCGTGTTCGCGTATACGATTTTTGGCTACTTTATAAGAGAGCTCATTAATGAATATATGTATAATGCAATTTTCCAATTAGGAGGGAAAATATAAGTGTTGTCTATGAAAACGAAGTAAAATACTTCGATTGAAGTATAAACGGCAACGCTGGTATGGTGCAGTCAGTGTTTTCGGGAGAGATTTTGAATTTATTCAGAATGCAGGTGTAGCCAAATTCGTCTGCAGTTGTTGTAGTTGCCATGTGCCTGCTAAAAATGTCGATGAAACAGGATGTCCAGCGCTGCAGATGGAGTTGTACGCAGTGCTCCACTTTTGCACAAACAAGCTGACCGTCGGACTTCATTCAGATTATCGCGGTTTATGTCTTTTTCTAGGACCGTTCACCAGACAATCATACCGTACGATGCGCAATTTTCTGAACAACAATAATATGCTTTGCATCAACCAATCCGGTTTTCGTCCTAAGCATAGCTGTACTACGGCTTTGATTAATGTGGTGGAAGAAATAAGACAAGCTGTTGATGACGAAAAAGTGACATTCCTCACTCTCTTAGATTTTCCAAGCTTTCGACACGGTCAACCACAATACTCTATGTAGTAAACTTAGGAACCAATTCCATTTTTCGTCACCTTCTAGGAACCTAATTTCCTCATATTTATATAGAAGATCTCAGGCAGTTGTTGCTAATAACTCCGTATCTACCTTCCTACCATTAAATAGAGGTGTCCCCCAGGGGTAAATACTGGGCCCACTTCTCTTCGCATTGTATATAAATGAGCTCCCTTCACTCTCACTACACTGTACTATTCACATGTATGCTGATGATGTTCAGCTATGTAATAGTTGCCCATTGGGTCTGATTGAAAATTGGGCATGCGAAGTGAATGAAGATCTTTACAAGATAGTAAACTGGTCGCAGTCAAATGGTCTCAGCCTAAATCCGGCTAAGTCAAAATGCCTCATAGTCTCAAGGACTTCCATCGATACGTCGTATTTTCCTCAGATACATCTTAATAGTGCACCCATAGAGTTCGTCAATTCTGCAAAAAATCTTGGTATAACTTTCAACAAACGCTTACGCTTAGGAAAGGTTTACGGAGGTCTTCGTATGCTATGGGGCGCTCAGCGTATAACTCCATTGAAAACAAGGATGATACTTGCTAAAACCTTGCTTATTCCTGTTTTATTGTTCGGATCTGAAATCTTTTTCAACTGCGACTATGTCCACATGCGAAGACTTAATGTTGTTTACAATAGTGTTGCACGGTATATTTATGGACGACGGAGGTATGATCATATTTCCTCCTTTTCCAAATCAATCCATGGCCTCACTCTCGAGAGTTACTTTCAGATCGTTAACCCTGCTTCACAATATAATGCAAACGCGTCAACCTTCCTACCTTTATCATAAAATTCGCTTTCTGCGCTCTACTAGAAGTTATGATCTTGTTACAGTATGCTACTCGTTTTTAGTATCTGAGCGCCAATTTTTCGTGAACGCTATTCGGCTATGGAATTCCCTTCCTCGAGCTATCAGAATGATAGGCAGCTCAACCCAGTTTAAAACGAGACTAAAACAGCACTTTGAGATGCTTTGATGATGATGATTGATTTTATTAGGCGTCGAATTTGAATTTGAATTTAAATCTAAATTGCAATAACTTGCCGACTTAATATTATTACCCTCTTGAATTGTTTACATATTCTTTGTTTCCTTTTTTACTTTTCTATATCTAGCAGTTGTAATTCTATTTTATTATTATAATTTTTCTTTTTACTTAGTACACAAATGGAAATATTCACTAATAGTATTGCATGTAATACTGAAGCGTGCACTAATTTAAAAGATATTGTATCTTACAGTGTAAGACTATACAAATAAATAAATAAATACGTGAGTATTGGTCTAATGGTTGAGGTGTAAAGCCATTGATTTTGTATGCAATATTAATCGTAAAATTTGGTACCTTCTAATACTAGCTTTCTTTTGTAAACCCTCACCCTTTATACATCAATAATGCAACTGGTGTAAGGCATACCTTGGTGTGCTATGTTGCATATATTGTATAAAAACCTTCCCACAACTGTTTTTATGGTTTCCTTTATATAATGAATTCCTTCTGCAATAACTGTTAGTAATCCGTTATAAATACATATTAACTTCCCTCGCCAACCTTTAATAGAGCAATCAAGAAAAAAACAAATTTAATTTCAAAATTAAACTCGCAGCAATAAATTAATTAAATTGGAAAAGATCTAACAGAAAAGTAAGTACACCCCGTTGAGAAGTACTCCAAAATCAAGCCCAGTTAATCTTTTGCGATTTTTTTCTCATGATTCTTCTCTGCAGGACCTGAATCCAGAGTGATTAATAACTCCTTTTACTTGTGTGCCTTGGGCACAGACGTGCGTCATAGAAAACGCATAATAGGGACCTTTTTTTTAAATTAAGTTTATCGATTCTGCTTGGAGCCATAATAATTGTTGACCGTAAATTGATTCGCCACGTGAATTCATTTGCTGACAGTGGGGTCATGGGCTCATTCCTTTTTTTTCTGTTGCTTTGTATAAGTTTGCCCTAAAGTTTAAAAGGGAAAAAAATTCCAGCTTCGCCATGGTCAGATTTGGGTCAGAAATTATTATTTTATTAATTTTGTGCTTTTCGTTTTATCCTTGAAGGATCCAAATACCCATAGCTAGTTCGATATACGATATGAACAAAATTCTAGACTCATTTTGAATGAAGACCACGACAAGCATTTCAGTATTTTATTAGCTTATTCGGCACACAGCAGGATCCTTTCGAGATTAGGTTTTATGATGTTATGATTAGGTTTATGTGGCAGTAACTGTTCCCTTTTTCTTGTCTTTTGTTTTGGTTTTATTGACAGTCTAAAAATCTATGAATATTTTTATTTATTATTTCAAGAGATTGCGTGTGGTAGCAGCGTAAAAGGAAAGGAATTCAGGTTCCATGTTGGTGAGGCGCTGAAGTTCCACTGTTAGAAGTGTAAAGGAAATTGTATGTGATGGAATTGACTTCAGAGAGTTTTTCTTTTTCGAATTTTATCGTTTTATTTGCATATCGCCATCTCACGCAGGATTCTCTAATTAATTTACGAACCTTAAAATTGACTGTTATATTCGACATGTAATTGCTGCTGTGAAGTGGGAGGCAGTCGTCATCATCGGGCTGAAAATTAATACGGCAAGAACTAAAATTATCAGCCTTGGAACAAACTCTTCGGCTCAAATATGGATTGCTGGATAACCAGTAGAGAGAGTAGAGGATTTCCAGTATCTTGGGAGAATTGTCTCGACCGTTAGTGGAACCGAACTGGATATAGCCAACAGAATCGCCAAAGCAAAGTCCACGTTCAGGATGTTGTCCAAAATATGGCGAAGCAATGCAATCATTTTGAACATCAAGCTAAGACTCTTCCGCTCCAATGTTTAATTCGTGCTGTCATATGGATGCAGCACGTGGAGAGTGACTACTACTATCACCAGGAAGCTGCAAACATTCGTTAATAGATGTCTGCGCAATATCTTAAAGATTTTCTGGCCCAATCGTATTTCTAACGAACATCTCTACCAGAGAACGGGTCAGGAACCAATAGCACAACCATCCAACGATGGAAGTGGTAGTGGATTGGTCACACGTTCCGAAAAGGTGGAGTTCCATAGCTTACCATGCTATGCAATGGAACCCTTTAATCCAGGATGGCAGAATGCCTGGCGGTCTGAGGAGAACATGGCGCAAAACAGTCGAGAAGGAGGCATAGTAGTTGGTGAGAGCTGAGACACATTGGCGGACACCGTACACGATGGCGCGTGTGACAAGTCAACATTGTAGAAGCTGCATGGATGATGGCGCGACGTAGTAGAGGCCATAGGACCCACAAGGGGATACAGGACATAAGAAGTAAGCAAGTATGTATTTGCTGCATACCTGTAATAAAAATAATAGAACTAATAACATTGCGGAACCGTCGCCGCAGATTAAGCTGATGAAACTCTTTCTCTAGGGCAAAAGCCAAAAGCAGACAATTTGGAATGCACACATTTATCAATTCATCGGAAAGTCGATATGTTTTTGTTGATGTAAATCCGACTAATGAAAACGATTCTTTTTGGTATCTATTTTTTGTATGACACTTGGCCAGAACAGGAGATGCATCAAGTTTTATGATGCCAGACCAATCAGTGCGGCAAAAAGCTGCATTAAAAATGTGTCTTAAAGATAAAGCGTATGATTACTGGATGAAGATTAGGTTAGGTTAAGTTGGCTGTCTGCACCAGAATGCAGATCCACTTAGACCAGTAAGGGTCCATTGTGATAGCATAGATCTACCAAAGACCACTCAGGGACTAATTAAAATCAACCGGAGCTTTTAATAAATCGATGGATGCTCATAACGCCAAATGACGCCAAATCGCCGAAGTCCTCAAGGAAGGGGGACCCTGCATGGATCGTTCTTTAACGTGCATAGGAGGTGAAGAATGGTTTCCTCCTCCTCCTCGTCCCTACAGCTCCTAGAGAAGTCCTTAGAGCAGAGTCTAAGCCTGTTCAACTCCTCTGAGTTGTTCGCGGGACCTGAACCCTTCTGCGGGATACCCGATTCCGCCTTCAAACTTACCCTAAACATTTGGGAACGCAACATGTGCATCTCCCACTGGAATAACTCCCAAGGTCTGTGGCAGGCTAAAAGAGCTATTCAACCCTTCCAAAAACAGGCAGTTGATATCCTAAAATACGGCAGAAATGACATAAGAAGACTTGTGAGCTTCTTTACCGGTCACTGTCAACTTCTCTACCACCTTAACAAAATTAGAATTTCGGAGGATATCACATGCCGCCTCTGCCTAGAAGAGGACGAAAGCGCAGAACACATACTATGTGAGTGTGTAGCTCTGTGTAGCACTAGGAGAAGCTTTTTCCTTAAAGAGATCATATCTCCAAAAGATCTAAGGAACTCCTCCGCAGCCGTAATTATAGCTTTCATAAGGAGAGTAGAAGTACTGCTGCCCTAAAAGTACACCTGTTTAAAAAAAAAGAGGCCTTTTGGTATGTTGGCCTATAAGACAGTGTTCAGTGAGGGCACCGATGATGCAGCTGATCTCTGATCGCCTTACCTTAACCAACTTGGCGCTACGTTTCTGGTCCAGCTTAGGCCAGATCTGTCTCGAAATATGACACGTTGAGCCATTCTCCCATCTGTGGTTAGTCTTTTTAATAGCGTCCAACTTTAGCAGATGCTTACATGTAGCGAGGGGCATACTCAGGTTTTGTGTATCAGGCAGAATCCTTAGAGTTGTACCCTCTCTGGTGAGGTCGTCCACCCTGCAGTTTCCTGGAATCTCCCTATGGCCTGGCACCCAACATAGGTGAATGTTGAACTGCTCTGTCATCTCCGTAAGAGACAAACGGCAATTTAAGGTGGCCTTTATAGTGAAAGAAAACAGTTCCAGGGACATTATTACCGCTTGACTGTCAGTGAAAATTCGTATATCCCCGACAGATAATACATTACATTATAGCCCGGAAAGAGTTTTCTTAATCGCCATTAAACTTCCGCTTGTCTCTCACGGAGAAACGGATCAGTTCAACATTCACCTATGTTAAGGTCCAGGCCATAGAGACATTCCAAGTAACTGCAAGGCTGACGAACTCGTCAGACAGGGTACGGTTCTTAGGATTCTGACGAAATGACAGACCTCTACTTGTCTAAGTGTGCCCATATTCTTGTACAGACAGCCAATCTAAACCACCTTAACCTCTAATATTATTAAATCTATACAAAACATATATGTTACCTTGAAACTGACAACAAAATACGGACAGCAAATGCACTTTCAAATAGATTCATAACTTCAGAAGGATTATACAAGCCAGCACTTTAAGCCCATCACTATCCATCTGTACATTGGATGGGACAGGTAAGGAAGGAAGGGAGTTTGGCTACTCCCAAATCTTCTCAAGTACCATTCTGAGAGTGAAAAACTGGTCGGTAGTGCTTCTACCAGGATGAAAGCCGCATTGCTCATCACCTTGCCAAACACTCAGTGTTTCGAAATTGTTGTGTATTTCGTCGTCGTATATTCGTGCTACCACTGTATATGGTTACCATTATACAATGGTGCTACTTATTTATCCGATGTATTGAAATCAAGATTATTTTTTATTGTAAGGCCGCTGGCTCTATCTTAGCCTGCTGGAAATCTGTAGACGTCGTTATCCATATCTACAGAATTCGTTCGCTTTAGCTAGTTTTATAGATACCATTGCCTAGTGTTGCCGCGTGGAGGCAGTGATTCTTTTAGATAAAAGCTGCATAAGGAGCTGCATCGCTTTCCAGGCAGAACAATCAGAAACTTCACTTTATTTTTCGTCATGGTTCATTTCGATGCTGGGAGGATTGGTGCTAAAGAATTTTCAATGAATTATGTCAGAAACCCAGGTTACACCATCATCCTGTGCAGCACTCCTTAAGATGAAGGCAGTATAGTCACCATTCTAGAATACAACTTGAGTGAGTGCTTGCTCCTCAATGAATTCACCAATCGTTAGACATGTTGCAACAATTCATCGCCGTATCCTTCTGAAGGCTCTAGCTGGACTTCAAAAAGTAGTTACAAGAAAGATAGTTTTTCTTAATTAGTCCATGAAGTATGGCCGATAAGAAGGCGTGTGGGAGTGAATTATTTTCCCAGGCTATATTTCTAGTAACGGTAAGAGGTATTTCGAAAATGTTGGAAATTCTTTTGAATTGTCGACTATATCCCATTTGGAGTATTTGACCTGAATTTCATTTTAAACAATTGTTCCATCTTCTCTTCAGCAGTACTTTGTTATACATATATAGATACACTGAATCTAATGACCATTTTCGCCTCGTTTAAAACAACAACGATGCTTGCCTGGTTCGGCTTTTTGTTTCGAAAATAGCCCGGGGTGTTAATTTTGATTCTTCCCAAGGGAGATTCACCCTCATCTCAACTATACATGTACACGCTCTTTGTAAATGCAAATCTCAGGACTTGAATTCCTGCCATTTCCATCATCGTTGCATCCCTTCGAAATAATGTCCGTAGAAAATCTGGTAAATGGGTTTGCATTGAATGAAATTCGACCGGAATAATTAATTCCAAGAGCGTTCTGTCTCCCTCTTCCCCTAACTGGCGTGCGAATTGTGGACTGCGCACTGGGGGTGGCCGGGGCAGGGTTTCTTTTCAACCATCATACAACGAGATGACAATTTCCATTAGGCTTGGGGGTTGATGCGTAAATGCAATTATTTGGCCTCGTGGTATTCTGTGAATGCTACAAGGAAGAGTATTCTTTCTGGAGACGGGAAATACGGTGCCACCCTAAGACCATTCTGGGGAGAGAGAAGCAAATACCGATTCTTTTGAAAGCCCAATGGATGACTACGACGGTTCAGTTTAATTGATGATCCGTGGCCAATTGCTTCCAGCAATGGTGCTGTGTACAGGATTGCTTCGAATGTCGAATGTAGTTGTCATCGGTCATCATTGATTCAAGTGAAGTGGTTTGTTCTCCTGGGAGAAGGCTGTCTGATGCTACCACTTTAGAAGTGACCAAATGTTTCACTTTTGTTGTATGATTTGCCAATCGATCTTATCTTGGTATGAGTATATATGGTACACTCACAGGAACTTCAATTGAAGTTTATAATTGAATGTCCTGAGAGACAACTAGTCTCTGCATGCCTGAACAAAGGATGTTGATTACGATTGCAGTCATTTTATCGTACCGTATAAGGTACCGCAGGCTTTTTAAAACTAGCTTTGAAACCCTGATATGTTTATATCTCTATGAAGCATTGCCTCTGCTATTTATTTTATGACGAACGAACAAGAGTACGTTAGCTTTCGGGTAATATCATGGATATCAGGACATTAACATTGTCTAAGCATCTGTTGGGACCCTTGTTGTGACAGATTGTTTGTTCACAGATAGTATAAGACTTTTTTTTATAAGTAAAATTTACATAAACGAATATGATTTCATTCTTTATTTATTCTATCCAATGCTTCTTGCAATTTTTCGATAGTCTCTTCGACCGTTTGGCTTACTGCCAAGATAGCAGTATCATCGGCAAATGTACTGATGAAGTGCCATTCAATCGCGGTAGGTACGTCACGAATATATTATACATACAAAAGTGGCCTAAGGACGCTTCCTTGTGGTACCCCAGCTAATATTTCTGAATAATTAATTTCCGTGTTTGACGCGAAATAGTCTATTCGTAAGATAAGTCTTGAGATAATCAGCTAGATAGACGAAATGGTAAAGAGCAGAATAATGAACTCTGAATTAGGCGAGATTATCGTAAAGAAATAGTTACAAGAAGAACCCCGCAAGAAGGAGTAGTTTCTCCTTTGCTCTGACCTTGCCGTTAGCAAAATTCTGAAGATTCTCAAAACCCAAGGAATGAAAACAGTTGCATATGCAGACGACATAGTGACCATGATCAGTGTGAAATACGAGTACTTACCTAGTACCAGTAACCTCATATAATCTGTGCCAAAAGAATTGTCCTCCTGGGCAGACAAAGACCGTACTGGTTCTGTTTACCAAATGAAGGAAAATAGATGAATTTGACCTTCCAAATCTGAATGGAACTCCTCTAAAACTCTCTCCAATAGCAAAATATTTCCGAACTATCCTGGATTCGAAACCTGGAAGAAAAATATTGAAGGAAAAACAAAGATAGCACTATTCGAATTCTACGCTGTAGAAAAACCTTTGGTAAACGATGGGGCCTGTATTCGTCTATAATCAATTAGGTGTATACAGCAATTATCAGACCTATACTTACCTACGGTATCTTTGTATGGTAGAATGCAACGAACAAGACAAACTATCTGAAAACCTAACTAAGGTACAACGACTGTCATACATAAACGTAACAGGAGCACATAGATCAACACCGCAAGCAGGCTTGGAGGTGTTGTTAAACCTCCTCCCCCTGAATGATTCTAAGCATAGCTGCCAAGAGAGCGATTCGCCTCAAACAATCAGGCGCGTGGAAGCAAAGCTATTTTGGACATGGTTCCATACTACACAGGTATAGAACAGATCTCGATAGAACAACTGACTATGCCATACCCTACATAGACTTCAATAAGAATTACACGTTAATTCCCAAGAGGAAAGAATGGGTCTCCAACACATTAAGCAATGAACTCTACACAGACGGGTTTTAAATGAATACACGAACTGGTTCTGGTGTTTTCTGTGAGTCGCTAAAAATCAACGACTCAAAAGAACAGCACCGACTATTCACAGAAAGAAACTCAATCCTTCTAAGATTACTATCTTCGTGGATAGTCAAGCGGCAATCAAAGCACTATATAGCGGGGAAGTTAGATCAAAATCACTGTACAATATATGCAATATGCATGATGCAACTCTCTGCTGGATTCCCGGACATCGCAATGTAGAAGGGAATAAGAAAACAGATGAATCAGCCAGAAAGGGATCAGCGTGAAATATAAAACCCCTATCCCCTTGTGGGTCCTAGGGGCTCTACTACACCTACGCGCCATCGTGTACGGTTTCTGGCAATGTGTCTGAGTTCTCCCCAAACTTTCCCCTAACTGCCGTGCCTCCTTCTCGACTGCTCTGCGCCATGTTCTCCTCGGACCGCCAGGTCTTCTGCCATCCTGAGTTAGAGGGTTCCATTGCATAGCATGGTTCGCTATGGAACTGTCACCCTGACGGAAAGTGTGACCAATCCACTGCCACTTCCGTCGTTGGATGGTTGTGCCTATTGGTTCCTGACCCGTTCTCTCGTAAAGGTGTTCGTTAGAGATACGATTAGGCCAGAAAATCCTTAAGATATTGCGCAGGCACATATTAACAAACGTTTGCAGCTTTCTGGTGATAGTAGTGGTCACTCTCCACTTGCTGCAACCATATAACAGCACGGATTCAACGTTGAAGCAGAACAGTCTTATCTTGGTCCTCAAACTGATTGCATTGCTTCACCATATTTTGGACAACATACCGAACGCGGACTTTGCTTTGGCGATATCCAGTTCGTTCCCACAATCGGTCGAGACAATACTCCCAAGATACTGGAAGTCCTCTACTTTCTCTACCGATTGTCCAGCAATGCATATTTGAGCCGATGAGTTTGTTCCAAGGCTGATCATTTTAGTTTTTGCCGTATTCATTTTCAGCCCGACGACACCTGCCTCCCTCTCCACATCTGCTGTCATTTAGTGGAGGTCCATAACTCTGTGGGAGAGTAAGCATACATCATCAGCCACCCGAGTATAAAGGAAAACGAATTACATCGAAGTTTTTCCAACCACTGCAGCAAAGAAAGGTTCCTGCCTGGTAGTACAATGTACCGGAGAGTCTGAGTGCTCTGGGATTTACTTACTTACTTACTTACTTATCTCCTTTAACCCCTCGGGGGGCATAGGTCGTCAACTACGCCTGCGCGCCATCGTGTTCGGAGTTCTGCAACGCGTTTGAGCTGCCTCCAACTCATTCCTAAAGAGCTCGATTCCTCCTCAACTGTTCTGCGTCACGTTTGCCTAGGGCGTCCCGCTATTCTGCCTGCCTGAGTGAGCGGATTCCACTGCATAGCGTATTTCGCAATGGAGTTGTCTTCGCGCCGTAGGGTGTGTCCAATCCATTGCCACTTTCTTCTTCGTATAGTAATGCTTATAGGTTCTTGGCCCGTTCTCAGATAAAGTTGTTCGTTGGAGATGCGGTTCGGCCAAAAAATCCTCAAGATGATTCTTAAGCATTTGTTTACGAAGACTTGCAGCTTACGTGTGTTAATGGTGTCCACCTTCCAGGTACTGCACCCATAAAGCAGCACTGATTCTACGTTGGAGCGGAACAGTCGTAGCTTGGTTCTTAAGCTAATAACATTGCTTCTCCAAATTTTGGACAGCATTCCGAACGCAGCTTTAGCCTTCCCGATTCTGCTGCACACATCCACTTCGGTGCCACCGCGATTAGCCGAGACGACACTTCCTAAATATAGAAAGTTATCAACTTTCTCGACTTGCTTTCCGGCAATGTTAGGTTGAGCGCGGGTATTGGAAGTACTCAGGGCTTTTGTTTTGACGGTGTTTATTTTTAGCCCCACTTTGTTTGCCTCAGCTTCTAGATTTTGGGACATCAAATGAAGATCCATTATCCGATGTGAAAGTAGACAAACATCGTCAGCGTAATCTAGGTGTTTAAGGTAAGATGTCATAGTCCAACGAATTCCAGAATTAGCTTCCGTCAATGCTGCACGGAGTACATCGCTGATAACCACCAAGAACAATAGTGGGGACAGTATGCACCCTTGACGTACTCCACTTTGGACTTCAAAGTCCTCCGACACCTTACCATTGTGCACGACGTGACACTTGCCGCCCTCATATGTAGCCTTGATAATAGCTATAAGCTTTTCTGGAATGCCTCTCCTGCGCAAGGCCAACCAGATAGCATCTCGATTCAAGCTGTCGAAAGCCTTCTCGAAGTCGATAAACAGTAAATGTAGCGGAGACCTATACTCAACGCATTGTTCGA
The DNA here is from genome assembly GCA_945910035.1 of Brachypalpus laphriformis. Classification (NCBI taxonomy): domain Eukaryota; kingdom Metazoa; phylum Arthropoda; class Insecta; order Diptera; family Syrphidae; genus Brachypalpus; species Brachypalpus laphriformis. The sequence goes on along the minus strand of OX246753.1, from coordinate 107,267,833 downwards.
TTATGATCCGTAAGGTGTTTATGTGGTCGATGCAGGAGGATCCAGCGCGAAAGCCTGCCTATTCGACATCGAGAGTTGAATCTAAATGTTCTTTAAATCGTTCTAGAATTATTCTAGCTATTATTTTGGCTACAGCTGGAAGAACACATATACCTCTCCAGTTACCGCACTCCATCAAGTTTCCCTTCTTTGGAAGCTTAATGATCATCCCCCTTTTCCACTCCTCTGGAATTTGTTCACTATCCCAAGCTCTCCGTATTAGCGGATGCAGCAAATCTGCCGATGTATTTGGCGCCGCTTGAAATAGCTCGGCAGGGATGCCATCAATACCCACCGCTTTGTTTTTCTTGAGGGACTTGATTGCTGTTATTATTTCAGCTTTACTGGGAGGTACGGTGCGAATTCGGGAATTTGTTGCTTCGAACTGCTCATTCGAATTCAAGATCATACCGCCGTCGTCTAAGTGATTTAGCACTGCAGCAAAATGTTCTCTCCATCTAGTGAGCTGATCCTCATCCGAAATCAGAAGGTCACCGTCTAGACTCTTCACTGGATGTTGTTTGGAGTTTCGACCACCAATGAGCTCCTTAGTGATGTTGTAAACAGTCCTACTGTCGCACCTACTCGCTGCTTCTTCAGCCCTTGAGGCCAGTGAGTTGACATGTTGACGCTTGTCACGTCTCACACTACGCTGCACTTCTTTCTTCTTCGCACGGTATTGGGCATCAAACTCGGTTCTCTCTACTGCTGAGGCCGCTGCAATCCGAGCCTTGATTGCTGTACGCTCATCGATCCATCTCCAGGTGTCTGTAGAAAGCCATGTGCGGTGGTGTTTCTGCTTTTTACCGACATAAGTGCGTGCCCCAGTCGCAAAAGCATTTTTCACAGCACTCCAGTGGTCATCCATGTTCTCTATGCTGCTGATTGCTTCTGCTTCTAAGGCAAGATGGTCCCTGAACTGTTGGCGCACTTGGGGAACCTTGAGCCTGTCGATATTAAACCTGGTGATGATAAGTAGGTTTGAGCGGTTGCTGTTGACGGATGCAGTACGAAGGCGTAAATGAGCTACCATAAGATGGTGATCTCGTTCTTGTCCGAGACTACTTCTAAAGCGGCTGCTGATAGCAAAATGGTCAATTTGGTTGGAGGTTGCTTGCCTGTCACTGGAAACCCAGCTGACTTTTTGGTAGGTCTTGTGCTCAAACATAGTGCCACCTATCACAAGGCGGTTGGTATTGCAGAAATCCACAAACCTTTCGCCGTTGTCATTGCGGTTGCCTAGTCCATGCTTCCCGATTACATGTTTGAGCCCTTCGTTGCCGTTGCCTACCTTGGCATTCAAATCCCCCATCACTATGACAATGTCTCCATTTGGTGTTGTGTTGAAGACGGCACTTAAGAGGGGTAGAAGCTCTCCTTTTCGTCCTCAGACAAACTATTCGTTGGGGCGTAACACTGTATGATGGTGACGCGTCGTACTCCAGTCCGGAATCTGGCCGTCAAAATCCTATCACCATGAGGCTGGCAGGAAATTAGGCCCTTGCGTGCTGTTGTTGTTAGCAGTAGTCCGACTCCATATTCCCGTGGACTTCCGGATGGTCTTCCAGAATAGAGTAGTACACTGTTACGCGTTGGAGACTGGTACTCACCCGCTTCTAACCATCTTACTTCACTAACCCCCAAAATGTCCAGTTTATATCTCATGGATTCCTTTTCCAGTTGGAGGAATCTGGCATTATAAGGACCTTGGCTTCCCGAGTCGAGAAGCGTCTTTACATTCCAGAAATCTATCTTTGTCCGGGTACAATAGCCAAAAGTCGTCAACATGTGATCATTCCTTATCCGAGGCATAGTGTCGGTTTCTCTAGCGAGAAATTTTCGGTAACGTAGGTTGTTGGCCCACGTTACCTAGCCTAGAATCAAGGCCCTAGACAACCCGCACTTACAATTTTAGCCTACACGTATAAGGGTTTATACGTATAGTTGCCCGGTGCCACCACCAGGAAGGCCAAGTTTTGGGCAGTCAGTAGTTTCCCGATCAATCGAAATGCAGGTCCCCAACAGAAGTTCCTATTGGTGTACTAAAAAGAATAATTTACCTCTAAACAAGAGAGCTGATCAGCTCCGCATGGATTACCAGAGGCGACTATCATATCTTGAATTCTATCCCGGTATTGAATGAAGGAAGAGCCAAAAACTTGCTGGTAACGAACAAAAAAGAAGTACGCATCTTGATAGGGGCACTTACAGGACACTGCGCTATAGGGGAAAAGGCCGTAACACTAGGCATTAACTCATTCGATCACTGCAGGAGCTGTCAAGACGCGGAAGAGATAGATAGTATCAAACACTTGCTATGTGGCTGCCCAAATCTATCAAACTGTGGCATATGGTATACCACATGGGTAACAGGTTTTTTGACGAACTAAGTGATCTTGTACGAGTTCAACGACAGAACACGATACGATTCGTAATGCTCAGATAGGTTCGCTACTAGACCGACCGAAAGATATAGAGATTTTACAGGTTCCACAAACAAAAAAGGGAAACACAATGGACCGCTTGGCCTCCGTGAGAAGCATCTAGGTGTACTTCCCTCTAACCTAACCTAACCTAAGATAAGTCTTCAAAATATTATATAAGGGCTCGGCCAGAACTTGTCGCAATTTGAACTTTAAGCCTTTATGTCAGACCTTGTCAAAGGCTTGAGAGACATCAAGGAATCCTTTTTTCTTCAAAAGGTTTTTCGATAATATCTGTTATTCTATGCACTTTGTCATAGAATGCAAATATTGTTAAGAAATAAAACCAAAATGCATAATATTTTCCATCATTCTTTCAGTTTCTCGCATGAAAAATTGCCAATATATCGATATTTTTTTTCAGTCAATCGATCACTGATTTTGATTTATTTTTTTTCGACGTTTAAAACCCTATTTCAAATCGACTTGAAAACTTATACCAATACTTTCACGCACAAAGTTGTACCTACACCTTATTTTATCCGTTCTGAACCTAATAAAAATAGCGGAGTCCTGTGCGATATTCATCAAATCAGAAATTTTTTTGAATACATGCCAATAAAATTGTGAACTTCTAAAACTACTGTACCTAATCAAAACCTATAAACCACGATTTTATGTTGAAACTTTAAACAAAACACATCAATGATTCCAGCGCACACAAGGACCAACTTATCAGGCCAACGAAAGGACATGCTCGGCATGTTGAATTAGGGAATGCTAATTCAAGTCAAGGGTCCGCCGAGGACAAAGGATACCCGCATGAAAAGGAATACGACATTCAGTGTGCTTTGTAACGACTTTTTTTTCCGTAATAAATCGTCAGCTTCAAATCGGTGACAATAAAATATTCCTCCTACCCTATAACTCTTGGATTGGTGAAAAATGTTACTTTCTCCTGTGGTTATTGATATGGGTTGGCCGCCCTTCCATTCTTATCACAAATGACACATTCGGTGACGATAATGGTTAAAGCCATCGGTATAGAAGGCACCAAACCGAAAAAGTTCCGATTGTGTTTATTGGATACGGGAGTGAGGGTTTTCAGAGTGAGAGCGAAGATAGGTCCTTGAATGCTATTCAGAGAAGCATGGAATCATTTTTCAACTATAATGAGCTCCCAAGTGGCCATCATATCTCTCGGATTAGAAATATCCAAAATCGGACATGGTTCGGGTGGAAGGACAATATACCGCAACCACAACCACCACCATCTTCATATATGTACATAGTTTACAACCGTAACGTTATCATACACTGATATCGGAGTGAATTTTTCGCCTTTTGGTGCTGACACTGTTGCATTGATCCCTTAGACACAACTTTTATGGACAGACTTGTAAATGAATGAGTATCGAGCGTAAGAATGCCTTCCAATGCCTTTAAAATATCTGCGAGTATGTCCGTACATGCGTCTGGGTGTACGATAAGGTGCTTTGATTATTTTCCCCTAAGGGGTCGTAATTGTGGGACGGTCTAGATATATTTTCTCTATGATGATATGGTTAACGTGATGTTTGGATTTAGAATGTGTCTGACACGACTTCGTTAGAAGTACATCGGCTTTATGAGAGGTCGTTGTTGTATGCATCGATTATATTGACGAGCAATGGCTTTAATGGTTGAGTTTAAGATAGAATATATGTATTGGGTACACGATGCGTAACAATAGTTCGAAAAGATTAGGAGATGGGATTTGAAGAATGAAGTTTCTTATCTGCTAAGAACTTTCAACGATCGTAACTTGCATTTGTGTTCCTTACATCAAAATGTTCAAATCGACCAATTATTTGGAGCGGAGGAAGTCATTCCATAAACCATCCATAAAGATTGTTTTCTGCTCAACAATAATACAAAAGGCAATATATGTGTCTTTCAATACGCCACAAACAGAGCTTTTGGAAAAATAAGTTTTCAATGGTTTCAAATTTTAAAGTGAAAATGGGTTCACTAAAAAAAATTCGAAAACTATAGTAGCTTCAAGATTTTTAAAAGCAGCATGACTCAGAGAATAATCGTTAACCGAGCTAATATTTTTTTTTTTTTTTTTTCTTCGTGGGTAGGTGAAAATCTTCATGAGACACTATGAGACCGTGTACTCATAGTAGTGTCAGATTTCTACTGACTAAAAACACCCTTCCCTTCGTTTTGTTTACTACGACTAAGTTTGACCTTATCAAGTAGTTTAAGCTTCAGATTTATATTCGCGTGAGGCAGGTAGATTTCCAATAAAAGCACCTGCTGAAACCGTCATGACATGCGGCTTTTTGTCTTATAGCGCTAATTCGAACGGTTTCGTTCTTTGAAGTCGGCGCGCAAGATTTGTCACATCCAAAGTTTGGAGTATGGCACAGTTGCAATGGCCATGAAGACAAATACGAAGCTTGCGAGCGAAGTTTTTTATTTCGTCCTCCACGGTAGCTATCCCTAAGTCTCTGTGGATATCATTGTTTCTGATATACCAGAGAGCGTTCACGATTATTCTTATAATTTTATTTTGCAATGATTGTATGAGATTCCTATTGCTTGGTTTGGTACAACCCCAGAGTTGTATACCGTACGTCCACACGGGTTTAAGCACTTGCTTATACAGAAGCAGTTTGTTATATACGCTTAGTTTGGAATATCTTCCAATTAGCCAATACATTTCTCTAAGTCGATTTTCGACTTCGTCACGTTTCTTTTTAACGTGAGGTTTCCATTTAAGTTTCGCGTCTAGTGTCATTCCCAGATATTTAGCTTCGTTTGCATGCGGTATTTGTACCGAGTTAATGAAAACGGGAAGGTTGATTATTTTCTTGTAAGTGAAGTTAACATGCGTCGATTTGGTCTTGTTAAGAACAATGCGCCAAGTTTTTGTCCACTCACAGATTTTATCCAAGGCTCGTTGGAGTTTTATGGTTGCTGACTCGATTGAACTTTCCGTTGCCAGAATAGCCGTATCGTCCGCGAACGTAGCTACAATAGTGCCTTCAGTTTGAGGTATGTCCCGAGTGTACAGCAAGAATAATATAGGCCCAAGGACACTTCCCTGCGGAACTCCGGCGGCGATTTCTTTATAATCAGAATATTCAGTTCCATGCTTAACACGAAAAAGTCTGTTTTTAAGGTACGATTCTAAGATCTTATGAAGTTGCTCCGGAAGGATTCGTCTTAGCTTATAATTCAATCCATCGTGCCAAACCCTGTCGAAGGCTTGAGATACGTCAAGAAAAGCGCTAGAACAAATCTTTTTCTCCTCAAGGGCTTTTTCAATTTCGTCGGTTATTCTATAAACCTGGTCAATTGTGGAATGCTTGATTCTGAACCCGAATTGGTGGTCAGGTATTAGGCGTCTCTCTTCAATGACCGGAAGAATCCGTTTCAGAAGGAGTTTTTCAAATACCTTCGATATTATTGGTAGTAGCGATATCGGTCTGTACGATTTTTTGTCATTTGGAGATTTCCCCGGTTTCGGAACCATTATGACTTCTGCGACTTTCCATTGATTTGGAACGTATAGTAATCTAATGGAAGCATTTATTAAATAAAGCAATTTTAATAGTGCCTTTTTTGGTAATTCCTTGAGGATTTGTCCGGTTATTAAATCATAGCCAGGAGCTTTATTGTTCTTCAGGTTTTTTATTGCCTGGCAAAGTTCTATAAGTGACACACTTTTTATTCTAAGGTTGTCAGATGTCGTAGTCGTACCGGTAAAATCGTCTACCAATGTTTCTCCATCAAATGGCTTAAAAGTCTCTTCTAAGTGCTCGGCAAATAGATCCGCTTTTTCCCATTCGTCGTTGTTTTTTCTTATCGGTGGCGAATGTATTTGGGGTTTTTTAATTCTTTTGACAGCTTTCCAGAGCGAGTAATTAGTGGTTTTTTCGGCGGTTAAACCTTCAAGATAAGCTGAAGTCTCTCGGTTTTTTAGGTCTTGGATCGCTTTTTTAAGCTTATTGCATAGGAAATTCGAGTGGGTTTTATGCTGGGGAGCGCGAGTTAGTTGCCATATTTTGCGTGCTCTCCTCTTTTCTCGAATAAGTTCTTTTATTTCCGGCGGATAATAAGCTTCATTGCATGGGACTTCTTTCCTCCTTAAAGGTGTATTTTTCCACGCGGCATTTTGTATTGATTCAATAAATTTGCCGAGCTCATCTTCTATTTCGAAGGGTGTTTTGAGCGATACATTTAAGACAATATTTTCTTCGCAATCAGTTCTAAAGTCGCGCCAGTTAGTTTTTTTGTTAGTTAATCTAGGCACACCTTCTACTGTCATTAGTCGGTCACTTATTGTCAAGATTACCGGCGAGTGATCTGAGGAGAGATCAAAGCTTTCCTCTACTTTCGCAAAATTTGAAGATACTCCTTTTGCTACGAAGAAGTCTATTAGGTCCGGTGTTTTTGCTGTATCAGAGGGCCAATACGTCGGTTTCCCCGTCGAAAAGAAATCAACCCCGAATTGCATACCGGCTTCGTACAGAAGTCTGCCTTTCCGTGAATTGGATCTGGAACCCCAAAAGGTGTGTTTTGCGTTGAAATCGCCACCTATAATGAAATTCGGTCCAAGTGAGTCAAGGAGACGTACAAAGTCGTTACTTCTAAACGTGCATCGCGGAGGACAATAAATGGACGCGATGTTGAAATACAAGTGCCTATTCTTAACTCTAACTGAGCTTGTTTGCATTGTATCGATTTCAATCGTCGTATTTATGGAGTGCTCAATGCAGTCTTTAATGAATAAGGAGGATCCGCCTCTAGCTCTTCCGGAAGGATGGTATGCGTGATAAGCACGATACCCTTTTATTTTTACTCCGGATTCCTTTGTCAAATGTGTTTCAGAGATCAAGCAAATGTCAATGTTGTCATTCCGTAAGAATACTTCTAATTCGGCGTTTTTTTTGTAGAAGGCCGTTTGCGTTCCATGTTAAAATTTTTAGTAACTGATTCATATTCATATGGGAGTTCTTTTTTAGCGAGGTTTTAACTCGAGCTTGCTCAATTTATCAAATATGACTTTGTTTACCTTCGTTTGCTCCTCAAGTTTCGCAAGAATTATAGAGAAGACTTGGGAGACTGGGTCTACCGTAACACCGCTTTGCTTGGTTTCTAGCGACGCAGCTTGAGCATATGTTAGCGTCTCTGGAGATTGTGGCTTTTCCTTTGATTTTGCCGAAGGAACTTTACTTTGCTCGACTCTCGTCTTAAGTTTGACGTGTTTATTGACGGTCGTTACCCTTGGCTTAGCGATTTCACGACTATTTTTAGCCGGTTCTGTGTTCTGGCGTTGAATATTTTTAAATGTGTCTCGCCTTTTTTGAAGCTCTTTTGCCACTTCGCAACCTCGATAGTTCGCTGGGTGCTTTCCTTTGCAGTTAATGCAGGTAGCCGGGGCCTGCTTATTTAGGTCACACTTTTCTGAGAGATGGTTACCAGCACATTTTACGCATCTCGGCTCTTTTTGACAATACGACTGTGTGTGATTAAAGCCTTGACAGCGTTTACACTGAGGTATCGATCTCGTACTCGTACGCATAGGCTCAATCTTGACTACGATATTCAGAATAGTTTTAACGTTATAAATATCGTCTACATTTTCGCTCCTGTCAAAGGTAAGCATAAAGAGCGGAAGTCCATGCTTGACCATAATTTCCTGGCCTTGTTCCGTTTGTTGCTTCACCTTTTTGAGAATATTGACGGCATTAAGAATTTTTAAACCTTTAGCTTTGAGGTCGTTCATTACGTCGTCTTTTGTGCACGAGGGGTGGAGCCCCCTTGCTATAACACGCAGTGGTCTTTCTGACTTATTTTCATAAGTATACCACTGGATCTTTTCCGTGTTTAATTTTTGTGATATTGCTCGGTAGCCATCGGAGTCATCAACGTTAATTTTCCACGCATTGTTCCTGAGTGACGTTACCTTGAATTTCGATGTCGTCGTACCTTTAAGAAGGCAATGTAGCATACTGTAGTCCGTTATGCCAACGACGTTTATTGCAGGCGGAGGACGTGCTTTAGCTTGAGTTTGTTTTGGCTTCGACTCATTTTGCTTGTCTTCTTTTCGCGGCTCGATTTCGGGCGATGAGCCGGCTCTGCGTTTTTTGCTAGGTCTTTTCTTTAAGACGCAATTCGTTTCGCGTGCAAGCTCTTCTTCGTCCGTGTGATATTGTGGATTAGCTGCGCGGGGAGGGGAATCTTCGCGTTCTTTTTGTAAAAGCGAGTTCTTTAGAAGCTTGTTTTCCTCTCCCAGCATGTCTACCACTTTTTTGAGCTCTTGGTAGAGCCGATCCATTTCATCAAGCCTATTGCGAAGTTCGTTATTTTCCTTCTCAAAGCTTTTACATTTCTCTAAGTCCTGTTTCTTGTGCGCTTGCACTTCCGGCGGACTTTTTTTCCCGGAGACATTCGGTCTTGATGGTGGAGACCGAGGTACCCTTGAACTTTTTATAAACCGAGCTAATATAATCCCCGTGAACTCTTAAAAAAAAAATGTGAATACTGGTTTGCAGGAACCGAAGCTCAGCGCTCCAGATGCAGCAAAGCGACCTTCGGCGAATTTTCATTCAATGACCACCTGAATAAGCTTCTAGTAAATCCACCGGAAGACATTCTCAAATGATATTGTAATGGAAGCCTAAGGCTGCAGAGCTCATTAGCCTTTTGAAGGTAGTGGAAATTAATTAGGATATGTAGGTGGGCTTCACGATGGGGGATAAAATTATTCTCTACGCCACACTCAGGTCAATACATACCCATTGCTCGTGAAGTATTACCTACCCAATAAAGAAATTATTCACTTGGCTTGGAATACAAATAATCCTGAAGACTTAATAACATGTAACAACTGCTTTGAAAAGAATTTATTTATAAAGTGGGAGAGACCTGAGCAGTGGCAAAGTGGGTTGTAACCTCATGGACTGATCACCGCAACCTATACAGATGTTTTCTTCATTTGATTGTAATTTTGCTTTCACGTTCAAAAGAAATAGAAGTATAGATCGATATTAGATAGATATTCATTTGTACGAGTAATGAGGTACAAGTGTACTGCGAGATCTATTGTGCCCCCATAGTATGGCTTTAATCGATAATATACTCGGTCTAGAGCACTTCCTCCTGTCCAGCTGCTACAGCAACCGGAGTATCTTTAGTGGATCCAGCGAAGGTAGATCCATTTCTGATAGGAGATAGGCACCTATGTGATTTCTTCTTTTGTGGATCAGTGCTTCGCATTCCATGAGAGAGTGCAGTGGTGTTTCTTCGAAGTCCCTGCAGAATCTGCAGAGTCCATCTCTCTCTATTCCCAGTTTCCTATGGTGCTCCTTGAGTCTGCAGTGACCTGTTAACATGCCCGTCAAGATGCGAAGTCAATTCTTGCTAGCTCCTATGCAGGTTTTGCTTCTTTTCTGGTTGTATTTTCCCAGAAGTTCTTTTGCCTGTCTTAATTGGCGGATATCGTCCCAATATTTGGCCCATTTGTTCTCTTTCTCTTTCCTTAAGTCCTTCCGTATTTTGCGGGGTCCTTTGGTCACAACAGGGTTCTGGCCAAAGAAATGGCGTTTCTAATCCGTTTCTAACTAGTTCATCAGCTGCTTCGAACTCCTTCACTCCTACATGCCCTGGTACCCAGTAGAGAGCTACATTGTTTGCCTTTCCCATTTTCTTGATCCTGGTGAGGCATTCCACCATACCATGGCGGTTTGGCTGTCTGAAAATATTGCTATGTCCTGCCCGCGTTATTTCCTGTCTAGCTTGAATTGCGTGCATCTTTCGATCGCGTGAACTCCTGCTCGAAATATACTGGGGAACATTCCCACTGTTTCCGAATATCTAGTCCTGAACCCGAACACTCCTGCCCCAGTGCGAGCAGATGTTTCCGATCCGTCTGTGTTGTTTGAATTGGTACTTATCGGATTCGCTACTCCAATCTCTTTTGTTGCTCAGCTTTGAGTCAAATTTCCTTTCAAAGCAGTATATCGTGATCACATCGTCTCTGGGCCAGTCCAGAAGCGGTACTGATTTGGATAGCGTAACTCGCTCTTTGATTGCGATGCATGTTTCTTTTCCGATGCCCTCTTTGATAATTCTCAATATGGTCACCTTGCGATTCGCTTTAGCACTATATGTATGTAGCGGAGGTATACCTACGATCACCTCTAGTGCTGTCGTGGGACAAGTTCCCATGGCTCCTGTTATACATATGTAGGCTGATCTGCACTATGTTGAGGGATGTTCTCGTCGTAGTTAGCCTTGTTCTGTTAACATATGCCACTGCACCGTATGTAATGATAGATCTTACTATCATCATGTACATCCATGGTTTTTCCTGAAATGTTCCTGCACACCATAAGTGCTCTGTTGGCTATGGTTACCACAGCTTCTGTCTTGTGTTAAACCTATATACCTGACCTGTTTCTGTGGGCCGACCCTGACTCCTTCCACTAGGATAGGTTAAATAGAAGTATGGTATTACCATACCATATTCCAACTTTAGTATGCTCAAAACATAAAAAGAAGAAGTTTGCCCTAAAAAACAGTATGTGTGTCTGTTTATGTACTTCTGTGTGTCCTCCAAATGTCCTTTTCATTCACAATGACTTGTAGAAACGTTTTCATCATAAATTGTTCGAAACTGCATTTATTTTCAAAATTCCTTGCCCAAACTATTTGACTACATGTGGAATCAGAACCGAGTACTTTAAGTTTGACTCGGTAAATTATAGCTTTGGCATAATTGATCTTAGACCGCAGGAAATCAGGGGAGATTATAAAACTAGAAAGATTAGGGCTAAGAACACCGATAGGAATACTCTCTCGCCATTGCCTTCTAAGCATGCTATGAGACTAGATTTATCTAATACGGATGTTTGTAGATACTGCAATAAACTACATGTCTCAGAGGACATTACACATATTCTCTGCGAATGCCAAGGCATTGCCAAGACAAAGATACCTTGGAAGATACTTCTTCCATAACCTAGAAGAGTAAAGGTATCTGAACCACAATAAGGATATTTTCAAATGCTGTAGGGAAATTAAGTGCATGGGAGAATTGGCTTAGGTCTTAACTTGGTGCCTAGTGTTCTATGATAAGATATTCAACCTAGCCTAACCTATACAATTCTTAAGTGGTAATGGAACATTATAAACTGTTTACAATGGATGTGGCCCAAAAAATGGGGTCGGGATCATGTTAGATCCGAGACTGTGAGAGAAGGTGGTACACGTAGAAAAAAATGAGCGACAGATTTATGTTCATGAAAATTGTCCTCCAAAACCCGATTTACAACATCATCAGTGCATACGCTCCACAGCCAGGATTTAACTACCAGACAAAAGTCAATTTCTTTGAAAAACTAGAAAATACTCTCCAAGCTGATGATGACCCAACATGGACATGATTAAAGAAAAAGCAATCCTAATGATATCAATCATGGGGATGTGGATTTGGAGCAGGATGAGTGGATCATAGAAATTGCTGCAATTTAAAAGGCGATCACCTTACTCACAAATTGATTAAATAATCAGTAGTAGGTACTTGGCTCCTAAGATTTCTGATTAAAAGATTATACCCGGAGTGTCTCTTCCAAGCCATCATAGGATCCTTGTCGCATGTCTGCATATAAACGCCTTAGCAAATATCTCAAATGTAAAAAACCATTTTATTAAAATTAAATGACACAACCTTTGTAAAAATAAGGGGAAGGCATTTATGGATAAAATACGCCATAACCTGAACACCGGTAAGAGTGTTGAGATCATCAACGTTAGACGGGCTTTACTTTAAGAGACGGTCAATAAATTACGAAAGGAGCAGCTAGGAGAAACTAAGGACAGGTAATATGGAAACAGGATTTGTTTGGAGAGAAGAAACTTAACTTTAAAAGTACTATAAAAGCTGTCACCAAAGTTAAGAACACAAGGTACGAGTATACTACGTTCTATCAAAATTTGAAACACAAAGAATACCAAAAAGAAATTTTAAAATTGCAAAAACAATGAATATACTAACAGAGAATTCTATCAGCACCAGTTTTATTCAAGAGAGACAAACGGATGACTCTTCCCAACAAATAAGGAGGAACACGTGAGATGCAAGGAGTTATACTCCTCATGAACGAAGAGTTTGAGTGCTCAAAACCAGAGCTCACTGCACCAACATTTGTTCCAATTAATATGATTTCTATCAACAAAATTCAGAAAGCTTTGATGGAAATCAAAAATCAAAAACCATGAATACATACATACATTTTCAATGGCCCGCTAATCCTTCATGAAGGTCGCGTGGGTAGGATGCTCAGATGGATCCTCCATCCTTTTCGATCCTTCGCCATCCACTCCAACTCATCAGGAGGAATTAGGTAAGATGTCCTCCTCATCGGAAAGAAGTGTACCGTCTTTGGATTCGACATCTTCAACGATATTCAACTTTCTTCCTCTGAGTCGGCGGACGGTCTGCCGGAGCATCTTATTTGCAGATCTGTGGGCACGTTCCAATTTTTCGCCAAACTCCTTCCAAGACTGTTATTTTGCTGTTTTCACAGCTAATTTGCAAGTTCTTCGCGCCGCAGTGTACCGATTTCGAGAATCGGAGTTCCCCAAGTGAATCCACACCTTAAAGGCTCTCTTCTTCTCTCTGATGGCTTCTTGAACTCCGGGCGTTTTAAATCAAGCGGTTCTTTTTTCACCACCAGCCACCACACCAAACCGCTTCACTCCCCAAACATCTCCCGCAGGAGCGATAACCGCTGTTGAAAACAGTTGTCATTCTTCATCTACATTTGATGGAACCAGTTGGAATTCGTTCAAACCTTTCAGATATTTGCCGCGCAAATGCCTACCGTATCTCGTTGTCCTGCCTCTCCCATCGTATGCGTGTAACCATCCTTGGTTTGAGCTTTGGTATGGGAGGCACTACATCGCTAATATACAATTTGCACAGCACTAAGTGATGATCAGTTGACAGTTCGGCCTCTCTCAATACGTGAACATCACAAAGCATTCTCTTCAGACACGATAGTATAACAAAGAAATCTATCAACGACTTCTGTTGAAGACTCTGACGGTATCACGTGTATTTGTGAATGTCTTTGTGTGGAAAGATAGTGTTCATGATGGATAAGCCATTTTCACAATAAAAATCCAACAACTTCTCTCCGTTCGAGTTTTGATCAGGATCACCGTTCCTCCCAATCACACTTCCTCATGTCATAACATCTACACCCACGTGAGCATTGCAGTCACCCTGGGACTTTTGAGTATCCACACTCCCGCCCAAGCAGACATTGAGGGTGCGACTCCTGACAGAAAGAGCTTCCCCTCATCCGAAAGGTACACAGTTTTAGAGCCTCTCTGCTTTGTTGAAGAGCCGCCAGCTATATCTAGTCAACTTTTAACAGCCTCTCCAACAAGCTCAAGGTCCTTTCCTGTGAGCGATGAGACGTTTCATGTGCCTATCCTAAGTCGATGCCGTTGTCCAAATTCGGAGAATCGACCATTGCCCCTATCGTTGCATAGCGCGCTCACCCCTTGACTCCCGTAATGGTTCGCGAGACCATTGACAAGAAGCTCGTAGGTATTTTACTCGGTCGGCTGCCGAGCGGGACAGACCGACCACCAGACACTCGCATACTGGCACTCTTCAGGCCTGGCTCCAAAGGTTGCCCTGGCTTACCAGGTTTGGCAATATCCGAGGCCCATTTTTGTCACCTTGTCATCTCTTGGGATGTGTGCTTTGTTAGCCATGACTGGATTGTATGGATGGGAGTAACTATTTTAGTTACCGCATCTGCACATCCCAGTCACGTTGTACGTTAAATCTTTGTTGAGTACATCAACTCAATAAATGATTAAAAAGCCGACAACACGCGGTATTCCCCAGCTGTCCCCTTCTAAGTATTAACCGCGCACGGCGCTACCTGCTTTTGGTGATTGGACGAGAACCTCTCAGCATGCTATACTACACTACAGTAAACTAGGGCCTTGTACGCACTGCGACCTATAAGATCTATTGTGCAAGCCAGGTGTTTAGCCGGCAACTGGGTTAAGGTTCTTAATAAACCACAACAAAGATCCAGGGCACAATGCATGCCGTGGCCGCGCCGCGGTAGCGTAGTACGACCTGTCACAAAGTTAAAATATATGGGAACTCAGTAGAGCGCCCACAATGAGGTAGCTGCGGCGTGGCGGTAGCAGTGGTATAGTACGAAGTTGGTTTACTTTTAACTTGTGCAGCACCACAAGTGACAGATAGAGAAATTGGCGACTGTTGAAGACTGTTTTGGTTTTCTATACGATGTTTTCGTGGTGGATTCTTGAACTGAGTTCAGCAGTAGCGCAATAAATTTGAAATATTCGTTACAGTCAAAATGGAAAGGAAAGGAAAATAAATTTATCCATTTCTTATTATTTTTATTGTATTATTATAGCACAATAATCTCACAAACATAATCAAATCTCAATAACACTCAAAAAGAAAAACACAATTTTAATCAGCTGACATTATTTGACATTACTACGCGCTACACCATTGTGGGCGAATTTTGTGAGTGCAGCGCCACACCATTTGACAGCTCTACGTACTACGCTACCGCCACGCCGCAGCGGCATGCATTGTGTTCAGTTATGCTTCAACTTCAGATGTCATTAAACGCTAGCGTTATTGTTGTTTTGGCATTAAAGTCCTTACGAAATGCGTTCGTCAAAATATTGTATTACTTACTACCTAAGTAAATATATAAAAAACTATTGCGCTTTTTTTTAACTCTTAAGCGGATGTTAAGTTCTCTTTTCAGATATCAAATACATAGACCGATATAAGCTTTGAAAAATATTCTTTATCTAGCGTTCAAGCAGCAAACTTCAAGTCATTCATCATTCACAATAAAAATAGAAGAAAAAAACATGATATATATGTGTAAGCGGCTGGGGGTGGATTCGGGTGAAAGAATCTGAACTTGTTTGGAATATTTTTCAGCAAAAAGATGTTTTCTCCAAAGGTAGGTATATGAAATATTCGTATTTAGGTATGTATAGAGGGAGCATATCAGAGAAAAAATTGTTGACAGGACGAAAGGATTTATTATTTACGAGCATCCGCTCCTTTCCTTTGTCGCTTTATCTGTTATTCTTGCGGAAATTACACTAAGAATTCGGCATTCGCTGTTGCCATTGACTTTAAAAATAAGTTGTATCAGCGTGTGCTCGTATTTATTAAAAATTTGCAAAACCTGAAAATATTATGGAGATAACTCTGAAATTTGAACTTAAGCTACTCAGTGCTAAAAAAAATTACATTCGCTATTGTAATTGTTTAAAAAAATAAATGTCCTATAGAGAGTTTTGGCGATGTTGCTCTGATTGCTAAGTCAGTTTATTCTGAGCCCGTAGAGTTCTAGCTCTTATCGTGCTTTAGTCAATTTATATCAAGGGACTTTTTTTTGTAAATGCTTCATAACTGCATAAATTTTAACCAAAATCTGATATTTACTAGGGGTAAGATGGAGATATTTAATGTTTTGCATAGAAGGGATGAGACTGCATCTAAGGTACACGAGAAGAAATTTGGTGTAACAGATGTATGTATAACACACGTCGACTAAAGCTTTTAATGTTAACAATGGTCTATCACAAGGCACAGTTATAGCACCGCTCCTCTTCAACATCTACATCTCGGAAATGCTAAGGTGCATGAATAATTCAAAAGCGTTCGCTGACGGTGTTATATTGTATGCAAGCGGGGCGAGAATTCAAGACATGCAGACAGAGCTTGAGAACAGCTTTTATAAACGGCAAACTTTCTACTCAGAGTTGAGGCTCAAAAAAACAGACAACATGCAAAACTGTACTATTCCGCATCACAGGAAGACCCTGTAATTCAGATTTGAGACGCAACTGGAAAAACATGCAAATAGTGAGTTCGAATGGCCTTCGCTTCGAGTCTAAGGCTATTGTAAAGTATTTAGGTGTCCATTTAGACAAGTTTTTTTTTACTACAATATCTACGTTATGTCCCTCAAACGTCTTTCTGCTATAACTATTTTAGATCCGATGTGAAGATCATATGCTACCAAGCGTTCATTCGTCCAATTTTGACTTATGCGAGTAGATTAAAGATAATTGGATGCTTCCGGCGTGCCCAGAATCGACAATGTGGGCCTTTCTGGGACCTCAACTTGATTCATTTTTCGGGAAGCCTTGGGACGTAATCCACACAACATTCAATTGGCTCAAGAACTAGTGCTACAAGACCCCCGAATGCGACAGAATTTCTTTGACTTGGTCCTTGAGCATTCGGAAACAGAACCCAATTTTGATAAAAAAAAGTCATCTTCAGCGACGAAGCGCATTTTCGGCTGAAGGCATTTGGTACATAACCAAAAGTTTCGGACCTGTAACGATGCCAATATACAACAGTTCCAGAAGCTTTCCTTGCATCCAGGAAAATTCACTGCTTGGTGTGAATTTTTGCCATGCGCGCTTTCAAAAAAATAAATAAATATTTGGCGAAACAGCTCTTTAAGTGCCAGGGCCTAGCTTCTCGCAACCACTCGTGTTGTGTGCGTTATATTTTTCACACGAGTGGAAGGGAACTACAGTTTAGTGCCGTATCCGAACGGCGATTTGAGAAGCTTTTTCGTGACAACAAAACTCTCGGATGTTTGTCAGACCTTCACGAGAGGTGGGACCGTGAAAAAAAACTTTTTGGTGTTTTCTGGGATTCCAACTTGGAACCTCATGCGTAGTGATCCGACACACTAACCACTTACGCCACGGCGCCTTCAGGTCATCCGAAATGAGAGAAACTATCGGCAGAAGATATCGAGAGGTGATAACTGGTAAGACGATATTGACAGACAGCATGTTTTTCCAGCAAGGCAGTGCTTCGCACCAGACAGCGAATAAGATAATGGCGTTATAGAGGGAAAGATTTCCAATTCGTTTTATTTCGATAAGAGGTCATATCAACTGGCCGTCATGATTATGTGATTTAACTCCCCTACACATTTTTTTAGGGCTTCGTTAAGTGTCTAGTATAGGCCAATAAACCAGCAACAAATCAAGATTTGGAAAGCAACGTCATTTAAACCATTATTGAAATAAAGCCCGAATTATGTGGAAGTGACTTCAAAAATTACGTCGCTTCCTGTAAAAGGAACAGGGAGGTCATTTAAATTATATTAATTCTAAAACATAACGGTGTGCAATGTACCTTAATCTGCTTTAAATATTTCTCCCATATTAACTGTTTGGTAGCGTTGGAAAGAGATCTAGTTCGAAGTACTCGAAATGTTCAACGGATGATGTCTCAGTATAACAGATGCGCTGAGAACCTCTCCCGCCGCAGCTCTGCAAACCATATCTCACTTGCTGCCAATAGGCACATTTGGCTTTCAACTGATCACAAATTCGGCCCTAAGACTACAGGAATCGCGCCAATGGAAGGAAAAATATTTTCGACATTGTAAGATTCTTACATTACATATCAATCTCTCCAACACCATACTCGTAGATCTACTGCCTACAATGGTTGATATCAACATCACTTCAACCACGTTTCTCAGTACTTGTTACCATACAGAGAAACATGGAATTATCAAAAGCGGTGGGTCTGAAACAAGGAAAGGAGTTGGTGCTGGTGATTTGTAGACCGACATTCAACCTACTGACCCATTGTAGGGTTTTCCAGGCCGAGGTCAGATTGTAATTTGCCTTTCAACGAGTCCAATATCGCGAACAAGAATTGAAATCTACATACATTGATTGTCAAGTAGCAATCAAGCCTCTCACGACTTACTCAGTAAAATCTAGCCCAATGCAAGACTGCCACTCATCTCTTAAACAAACCAAACAGCTTAATTTATTTATTTGTTGAGTAGCTAGACTTTGCGAAGAAAGTCTCTGTACGGCTTGTATGGCTCATCAATTACCTACGCGAGGCTCACTTGATATAAACACCCGGAACTTAAGCAATATCAATCCACCAATGTAATTTAAGAGCCTGACTCCTACCGAAGTAGTGAATAAATCTAATAGTATCATCAGTTATCACGCAATGGCTTTTGCGGAAGCTGCAGAGACGAGGAAGCTAAAGAAATAATTGTCCACATGCCTTGCAGATATCAATTTGCGCGATCTGAACACAGCATTAAAATAAGTAACCAAGCCCAGTAAGTATGTAAGTACTTACTGGGCTCCAGACCAACTAATTGTCTCTGCCTGAAACACAGCATCCTTCCATCCTCGTCGACCCCTTAAACGCTGCTTCCAGTTACGCAGACCTAGGTTTCTGGCACCCGTGATTACTTGGTCTTTAAACCGGAAGTTGGTCGTCTCAAACCTGGAGGCTGTGATTTGAAGATTCTTTTGGCTGTACAATGTGGCCGAGCCAATGAAGTCGACGTGTCTTAGCTTTTTGGACTGTATCCACCTGTTGGTACAGCTCATAGAATTCGCGGTTAAATTTCCTCGCGCACGGGACCTAATATCCGACGAAGTATTTTTCTTTGGAAAGAGTACAATATTAGCTCAGGTTTGTTACTTATCGTCCAGCAGTCGGCGCCATATAGCAGATCAGTAAGATTGGCGTTCTAATGAGTATTAATTTAGTCCATAGAGTTAGGGATTAATATCTTCTCCATGGTAGGTGAACTCTTTGACCACCTCGAAGTTAAGGTCATCAACATTTCGTTCTCTACGTTTCTGGCAGATTTTTGTTTGTTGATAACATATCCTTGGATTTGTCCTCATTTACTTCAAGATCGAACTCCGCTCGCCCGATCTTCAAGAACACAATATGCACTGCCAAAATATTTTTTTTTCTTTTTTTTTACCGAGGGTATGTGAAAAATCTTCCATTGACACATGAGAATAGCAAGCGCGTGCTCATAGTAGGGTTAGATTCTTACTGACGAAAAAAACACCACCCTTCGATATAAATTTGTTAGATATCGCAACTAAGTAATAACTTATCGAGCAATTTTTCTATCACGGAATAAAGATCCTAAATAGATCCTGCATGTTCCGCAATCTAGACGCGGTTAATTCTTATATCGCCAAGTCGGAAGGTTTCGTCCTCTGTAGTCGGCACAATAAATTGCTTTCATCCAACATTTGTAGGACTGTACTGTTGACATGTCCGAGTCGGTTTCTATGCTTTTTCGCTAAGCTTCTAGATTCAGCTTCAATTGTCAGAATTCCGAGATCCCTGTGGATATCGTCGTTTCTACTATACCACGGTGCTTAGACTATTTCTCTTAGCACTTTATTTTAAAAAGTTTGTAAAATATTTGCATTTGTTTTCTTGGTACAACCCCAAAGTTGTATACCGTAGGTCCACACCGGCTTTAGCACTTGCTTGTATAAAAGCAGTTTGTACTCAGTACTGAGCTGGGAATGTTTTCCGAGTAACCAATACATTTACTATATTTGATTTCGAGTTCTTTACGCTTCATTTTCACGTGCGAATTCCATTTCAGCTTTGCGTCGAGTGTCATTCTCAAGTATTTGGCCTCGTTTGCAAAAGGTATTCGGACCGAGTTTAGGAAAATTGGCAAGTTATTAGTCTTCTTGTAAGTGAAATTCACGTGAACAGATTTAGATTCGTTGAGGGCGATCCGCCAGTCCCTCGTCCATTCATTTACATTATTCAGTGCGTTTTGCAGTTTTGCAGTCGTTTCTTCGATTCTTTTGCCTACTGGGATAGCGGCGTCATCGGCAAACGTAGCAAGGATGGTGCCATCTTCGTGCGGTATATCACGAGTATATAGCAAATGGAGAAGCGGCTCAAGAACGCTTCTTTGCGGTACGCCGGCCGAAATTTCTTTGAGCTCGGAATATTCGACTCCATATCTAACACGAAAGAGTCTTTTCCCGAAATATGATTCTAGAATATCGAATAAGCATAAAGGGAGAACTTGTCGTAGTTTGCATTTCAAGCCATCATGCCAAACCTTATCAAAGGCTTGCGAGACGTCAAGAAATACGCTTGAGCAAATCTTTTTTTCTTCAAGTGCTTTCTCGATTACGTCAGTAATTATATGCACCTGGTTAATCGTCGAATGCTTGCTTCTGAATCCAAACTGGTAGTCAGGGATAAGATTATTTTCTTCTACAGGGTGTCCGCCGGGAAGGTTTACTACTTTGTTTGTTTATAATTTTTGATTAAATGAAAGAGAATGGATCTTATATTGATAAATGTTTTATTTAATGTCGGCAATTATGTATGGAATACAATATCAGGTAAATGTCCGCCTCTGCTAGTCTCACAAATGCGAGCCCTTTTGATCACATTTTTCATTACATTCTCACACATTTCACGCGGTATTTCATTAATTTAATTATGATAATTAATAATTAAAAGAAGTCAGGAGCAGTCAAATCAGGCGACCGTGGAGGCCAATCAACATCACCATTTTTTGAAATAACTTGTTGTGGAAAGAGGTCTCGCAGTAATTCCATTGTAATCCTGGCTGTATGCGATGTGGCGCCGTCTTGTTGATACCACATGTTAATCAAGCCAACTGAGTCTTAAATGGAAATAAATGCAAATCCTTGTGCAAAATTGTGGCCAAAGTTGTTCTTTGAAGACCAAGCTCCTGAGCACGGCGTCGAATTGAGGTTGATGGATTGTTTTGAACACTTCCTTGAACAGTAGTAATGTTTTCAGCCGATCTTGCAGTACGTTGTGGCCCATGCTTGGGCCTATCACCTACAGACCCTCTTTCTTCGAAATCATTCACTACACGATAAATAGTGCGTTTTGTTGGCACGTTGTTTCTCCCAAAAATTTCACGTAACTTTCTCATCGTCACAGTAATCGATGATTGATTTTGATAAAATGTTTTTACGATTAAAACACGTTGGTTTATCGAATATTTTTCCATAATAAATTTGCCACGTGTCTACTTCACGACTGCCAAATATGAACTGTCAAGACTAATGTTTACCAAAATGGCGCTAAAACAAAGTAGTATACGTTCCCGGCGGACACCCTGTATAACCGATTGGAGACGCCTTAGTAATATCCTCTCGAAAAATTTCAATATGATTGGAAGAAGCGAAATTGGTCTATACGATTTTCCCTCATTTGGCGGTTTTCCTGGTTTTAAAACCATTATGACTTCCGCAACTTTCCATTGCCTCGGCACGTGTTTTAATCTAACTGCAGCATTTACAATATGGAGAAGCTTAATCAATGCTTTTCTAGGTAAAACTTTGAGAATTTCTCCGGTAATAAAATCATAACCAGGAGATTTCTTAGGTTTTAAATTCTCGATTTCATGTTTGAGTTCCCTTAGCATTGCACTTGTGAGCGTTAAATCGTCAGATGGTAAATCCAGCCTATTGATGTTGTCATAAACCACTTGACCATCGTATGGTTTAAAGGTTTCTTCCAGGTGGGCCGCAAAGACGTCCGCTTTTTTTTTTATCTTCCCTCGCTCATTCATTTTGATTTAATTTGATTGGCGGCGCGGGGACTTTGGGCCTTTTGGCGCCTTTTACAGCTTTCCAAAGTGAATAATTGGAATCTTTTTTCGCTGTTAAACTTTCAAGGTAAGAGCCTATTGCACGATTCTTAAAATCCTTAATAGTCTTCTTCAACAAATTGCACAGACAATTCAAGTGTGCTTTATGCTGCGGAGCTCGACTCGGTTGCCATTTTTTACGAGCTTTTATTTTTTCCTTGACCAATTCTTTAATTTCCGGAGGATATCGTAAACCGTATCTGACCGGCGTTTTCCTTGGATTGGGCGTTTTATTCGATAAGGCGAGCTGTACTATCTCAACGAAGCGATCAGCTTCAACCTCAAGTTCATAGGGTGTCGTAAGTGGAACGCTCAGTTCAACATTATCTTCAATTTCGTTCCTAAAGCCTTCCCAGTTAGTTGTCCGACCAGTTAATCTCGCTGGCTCTAGATTATACACTAGTTTTTCGCTGATTGTCAAAATAACCGGGGAATGATCAGACGACAGATCAAAGTTTTAACTTTAACTTTTATATGGTTGGTAGATATTCCTTTCACAACGAAAAAAATCGATCAGGTCAGGTTTTTTCGAAGTATCAGTTGGCCAGTATGTCCATTCTTGTCGAATGGTAATCAGAACTGTACTTCATACCTGCCCCATAGAGCATTCTTCCTTTTTTCGAACTCCAGAACGTATGTTTCGCATTAAAATCGCCGCCAGTAATAAAATTAGGTTTCAGCGATTCAAACAAGTTAGTAAAATCACTTTTTTCAAGCGCGGAACGCGGTGGACAGTAGATAGATGAGATTTTAAGAGTACGCTGACTATTTTTAACTCGAATCGTGCACAGTTGCAAAGTTTCAAGCTAAAATAAATGGCCTTATCAAAAGGAGTAGATGCTGCTTTATAGTGGTATCACAATGCACAATGTTGGCCTAGTGCATCTTATTGAAAACCACTTTCTATCTATCCATTTATCCTACCATAGCTGTGATTGCTTGGTGTATATATATACCGAATCACAGGGTATAGTCATGATTGAGATTGTGATTGTGATTGCTCAAGGTAAAAGCATACATAAAAAAATTGCAATGTAATCAAGTTAACATGATCAGCCGT
The DNA here is from genome assembly GCA_945910035.1 of Brachypalpus laphriformis. NCBI lineage: Eukaryota > Metazoa > Arthropoda > Insecta > Diptera > Syrphidae > Brachypalpus > Brachypalpus laphriformis. The sequence goes on along the minus strand of OX246753.1, from coordinate 107,244,746 downwards.
CTACCTGCAAGCAGTGCAATCCAGTTGCACGCGCATTCGCTGTAGATATCAACTTTCAAACTTCGTGCGAGCAAGGCAATGGGTTGGAGGTTCCCGAATTTAATTTTTTTTACGTAATCATGAAAGGACATTGTTAACTATCATCTCTTTTAGTTTTGTTTATATGTATAATCGAGATTTCATGCTGAATTCAGACCTGCAATTCATGATTTTCGAGAAAATTATGTTTTGGTTGGCGCCACCGCGCGTGAGGTTCTAAGTTCCAATCCCAGAAAACACCAAAATGCTTTTTCACGGTCCCACCTCGCGCAAACGTCTGACAAACATTCGAGAGTACTGTTACCATGAGAAAGCTTCTCAAAACAAATTGGCCTTCGGATACGGCACTAAACTGTACGATTGGTTGCGGGAAGCTAGGCCCAGGCATTTAAAGAGCTGTTGCGTCAAATATATTTATGTGTTTGTTGAATAATTGTGGTTTGAGGTTCGGAAAATATTGAACTGATAGGCGTTTCGTGCTGATTTCAGATCAGATCACTTTGTGATATCAGAGAAGCTGTGGTATTCACGATTTTTCAATTAAATTTAAATTGAGAACACTGTTCTCAATTCCGATTGAATTAAAATCCTGCGACAATAGGGACACCGAATTGGAATCGTAAAAAAAAACTTTTGGCGCAATGTATATTCATAACACAATTGAATTCTCAAAAAGTTAATTCCGACTCCCAAGCACTGAAATTCAAAAGCGGGAAGATTCGGTACGAAAATCAGATAAGGGATGGTTTTTGTTTGTTCTAAAACAATACTACACCAGAAGCAATGAAGGGCGCACACCCTTGTAACATAGAAAGGGATAGTCGACTACTACGATCATATCAACTGTCGTCGTATAGGACACAAAACTTTACCTCACCTTAAGAAAAGCTAAATCACCATCAACCTTTCCAACTAAGCTGCATGCAACTCCAAGTTTCACCCCACCTCATCTGCACTGCACCCTTGGAGAAAAATATCTTGACTAAGCAATTCAGATGCAACAAATATCATAAACAACCAAAAAGTCAATTTTGTCAAAATATATGAAAGCATCTAAATATTTTTATAAGCAGTTTTGCTTTCATTCAGTTAGGATGTCTATCCTGGCTGATAGTGTCCTTTCTTGCTACCACGTAAGAAAACACATTTGGCCACTTTATAAGCACCCCCCAACCGTGCCATCTTGATGCAGAAGATAAAAATTGTGTGCAATGTATGCAGAACGCCAAGAGGGCAGACGAAATAAGAAAATATTTTCTTGGCCATTATGCAAATTTAATTCAACAGAGACTGTATGCTTGCGGAAGGGAATTTCTGTGGGTTAGAACGACTTCTCTCTTTTATATATTCCTCCCCTACTTTTGCTACTGCTGGTTGGGCTGGTTGGCTGGCTGATTCTGATGGTCTTAACTGTGAAGTTCTTTGTCGTTAAGTTTCATTGCATCGACCATTGACTTGTGATTTTGCAATATGCAGTCGTCCCTAGCACCTTCTTCCTTGAGCATGGGCTCTATATTTGGACGCAAGCGAAGCAATTTGTTTGTTTGGAATTTTACTGCAGATAAACAAATTTAGTGTTTTGTATCCCCTCACGGAATAGTCAAGCTGTGCTCTAATATATTTTGTTTATACAATGCAGCGGGATTGCCACGTACATATGTGAAATTCAAAAGGAATAACAATTGGGTGGGTGAATACCATACAGCAGATGATAGAGATACAAAAAGCTTAACACAATCCAAATGGCTAGCGAATTCCTTTGCATTCTTCTCCTTAAGGAGAAAAGCTTTGATTCTGTGTTGTTTGCATTTATATAACCATTATGGTTCGCAAGGACAAGACCAAAAGGATTCCACCAGACGCACGTGTCTGTAACATATTTTACTTTTGCCTTTAAAATTTTATTTATTACTTTACTTTATGGAGTGAGCTTAGTGGATTTTGTTGAGTGCTGAAAAGTGTGTGTTAATTCCGCCCTCGCTTTCAACATTAAAGCAACGTCTTGGACAGGGGATGTGTATATGCTTTTTCCTTATTCATCTATTAAAAAAAATTTGCTGCATGATACGAGTATCGTCACACTCTAAACAATTGTCGCAGATGGTGGTGTCGGTAAAGTCTAGTTAAACAGCGAGACGGTAAACTCGCCACCTATTTATTATAGACGTCCGGTAACATTTGTTTAGTATGTCTACCTCCTGGAGAGTTATGGCCCCCAACGACATGTTCATAAGAAGCCAAAACAATCATCAAAGGGTGCCCTGACCGAGGGACCAATAACACTTAAGTTCAGGAATGTCTTGCATTCAGCCCTGTTTAGCAAAATCATCACAGATCTCATTGCGCCCAATTCCAGAGTGACCTAGCATCTAACCCAGATTTAATTAGTTCAATCTTTTGACTAAATTTAGAAAAAATGTTCATTCTCGGACATCGTGGTTCCACCTCTCGCAAACGTCTGGCAAACACCCTGGAGTTTCAGAACTTCGATGTGTGGGAAAATGTAACGCAAACAACACGAATGGAAAGCCTTACACCTTTTATAGGCAGTTTGCGCCAAATATTCATCCATTGCTATAATAAGACTTGGACTGAGTTTACTAGAGAATCATTGGAGCTTTTAGTGATGCTTACTACCCACCGCAATCTGCATCATGGGATCATATTAAATGCATACGAATTAGAGTCCTATTAACTCAACTTACGAAAGATTATCCAGATATCTGTTTATCTCAACACGAATGCATCAAAAGCGATGCACAGTGTGATCGATTGAAAGAGCTATTCACCGGAAATACCATAGCTAGCTCCTCATATCCATGATTTAGCAACTTTAAACTTATAACTAGGCTTACTGAATCTATTCAACAGTCTCTCATCGAATCATAAAAACGCTAGAGGAGTATTTTAGTCGTAGGATAATCTGCATGCTTAAAAACCAGTATTGGTAAATCTGTCAAAGAAAGAATACCTCGGGATTGTATTGCCTCAACTTTATTATGGGTAATGGTAATTACAGAAATTCAGTCAAAACTTGGCAGAAATAGGTTTGTGTTTCCTCCCGTGTTTTGTAGAATCATGAGAGGCTACACACGAAATGCACTACTTGTGAGTCATGCTTGGCGGAGGTCCGTAATGTGCTCCCGCATCTCCTATCTTTTAATCTTATAGTTAGACTCAACATATTAAACGGTTGGTCTGTTAAAACCTACGTAGTATCATATTAGATCATCATTATAAGATATGGCAACAGCCCCGGCTGACTATCCTACACCCAAACTGAATTTCATAAAATCCCATAATTGCCTGCTACATTCTCCAAACTGATAGAAAAGTTTAGAAGGGAACTTTATTTTACAGGCTGTCGGTTTAAGATCAAGATCATTTTCTAAGGCTAGGCTAGGTTAGGTAGATGTCTTGTGACAAAAGAGTCACTGCTCACTTAGACCAACACTTCAGGTCCATTGTGCCTAATTATTTAACACTGGAAACGATGTAGAGATGGTCGGCTGTTAGAACCACCCAGATAGTGATATGAATCTAAGGAGGTTCATCAGCTCAACATTACCTAAGTCGTCCAGCTCCGAGAAGAAGTAACTACCAAGAGTCTTCATTCTTCTGTTGGATAGGGCAGGGCAATCACACAGCAGATGAGGAACAGATTCAATTTTCCTCGTCCCTGCAATTTCTTCAATAGTCGTTGTGCAGTACACCGATTCGTTCCGCATGAATGTCAATGGCACAGTGACCAGTAATTATGCCGGAAAAGACCCGTGCAGTATGACGACTAAGTTTTACCACAGAGATTGATCTCTTCTTGCTGTAGGCCGGCCATAGCGCCCTGGCCGTTACGCATGTGTCCAGATGAACTTAGCGTCAGTTTGCTCGACCAGTGGCTTCATTTTCTATTTTCCTTCGTAACTAATTGGGATCACTACAAAAGGGAGAGCCCGCGATACATGCAACGCAGACCTCTTCCGAACAAGCTCATCAGCCATTTCATTTCCTTCGATATTAATATGCCCTGGTACACAGCAGAGGATCACCGCATTGGCTCTTGATATCCCGTTTTAAATAGATTTGCAGCTCCTCACAAGTCTCGACCTAATTACAGCATAGTCCAGAGCATCTATATACATATGTAGGCAGTGATCGTTTTATCAACGATAGTACTCTCGCGTATAATTTCAGCAGCCTGTATAATGGCTGCGGCTTTGGCCTGAAAGATGCTGCCGTCGTCGCTTATTCTAAAGGAGTGCTTTATTCTTAGGGCTTCACAATAAACTCCGGCTTCCGTGCTAACGTCTATCTTATAACCGTTGGTGTAGAAGGCCACTTTTTCATGGTTCTTCGGTTCTCCCAGTACATTCTGTCAGGAATTCTTGTAGCAAATCTCCTTTCAAATGCTACCATCGGGTTCATGTGATATGTTTCCATCGATCCGCTGGCAGTCCCCCATCGGGACAAAATGAAAGTATGGCCTTAGAGGTTCGATGACCACAATCGGCATTCTTTCAGTCTTACAGCGGTCTTCGCCGCCAGACCAATAAAACTAAGCATTTCCATTGCCGCTGTTGGCTTTGTTCTCATAGATCCCATGACTCCGATGCACGCTGCCCTCTGGATTTTGGTGAAGTTTGAAAGATGGTTTCGCTTCTCAACCATACTAGTGAACCAGATGTAATAATGGGTCCTACAACCGGCGTGTATATCCAGTACACCACACCTGGTTTTAAGCCCCGTGTATTACGGAATGCCTTTTTGCAAAAATAGAACGCTACGAGTACGCTTGCTTTTTTGATGGGTTCGACAATGTCATCCTTCCAGTTTATTTTGGAATCTAGAATAACGCCTATGTATCGAGCTGAACTTGAGATACTTAGTTCAATATCACCGATATTTGGGATCTGAAGGTAGGGATTGATCTGTTCTCAGTGAAAAGAACTACCTCCGTCTTTGATTGGTCCACTCCCAGCCCTTTGTTATTCACCCAGTTATCCACTAGTTGTAGTGCGAAATTGAGCCTTTCACTTAGGGTCCGAGGAAATTTCATTGAAACCAGGATAACCACGTCGTCGCATTGAAGCCGTTTTTCTTCAGTATTACTAAGATCTCATTCACTACAATATGTTATAAGTAGCCATATTAGAGGAGACAGAACTGCATCTTGTAGGATTGCATCTCCCTGCGTTGAATATATGATTCTCGGTTGAAGCATCTGTGTAATCCAGTTGCAGAGGCCGGTGTTAAGTTGAGCTCAGTGTAGGCTGTTCAGAATTGCATCAGTGCTTACGCCCCAGGAGTAAACTCCTTGAAATGGAGACATTTTTTTATGATTCATACGACCCTGTGGAGGTCTGTATCTACCGATCTGCGGCATATGTATGCGTGTTGTGATTTAGATAGATAATTATCGCCGATCACGTTTCTTATGTATAAAAGCGTAAAAGACGACAGACTGATTGGTCTGACGTCCTTTTCGTTTGTATTGCTCGCTTTCACTGCTTTGGGAATAAATAAAACACGCACCTCCCGCCATGCTTTAGGAATATATCCTAGCTTGAGTATCTTGTAAAAATATGCTTGAGCCATTGCATAGCAATTTCCATTAATTCATGCAGCATCACAGGTCGAATGTTATCCATTTTTGGTGCCTTGTATAAAGCATTTTTCAATGATTTCATTTTCAGCGCTTATTCCCGATGTCGTCTCTGGAATGGGTGGATCATCTCCAGAGATTGATGTAGGTACATCGGGGAAATTAAGTGCTCAATAGTATGTCAAGCGTTTCCTCATGTTACTTTGCTCAAGTACTATCACTTTTCCTAATATTGGAAAAGATCATCTTCATAGAAGGGAATGAACGGACTGGCAAGTTGGCCAGGTCGAGATTAGCTATTCATATATCACTTACGGATGTAGTCCGCATTCCAATTAAAGCTGTAAACTTAGCAGATTGTATGCAACAAAACAGAGTTCGTGTAGATCGCGATCGGTGCCCTTTTAATGCATATTTCCATAGTTGAATGGACAAGAACGAGAAAAAAATTCTTCTACTTCCTCCACGAATGTTTGGCGTCAGCCAGTTCAGTTAAAGTACACACATGTATGTGTATTCGCCATTTTTCCATAAATAGCCAAGGTTCACATATATGTATTTACTTGACATTCAAGAGTAAATATCTTGTAATGATTTATTTGAACTGCAAACATTTTATATTTAACAGATAAAGCAATGTATCCACTGAATTATTTTCATATTTTTAAACATATTTTTTTTTTTTGTCAAAAACCTATATTTCCTGACCTATCCATCAAATCAAACTTAAAAAAACAAAATGGAAAATTGTTTGATTTTAAGAAAAGCTATATTTTCATTTTCGTTATTCATAAATTATACAGTTATGGGTGAACCTGGGCCTCAACCAACAAGCCTCTCCATTTAGCTCGGCCTTTAGCTAATTGCTTCCAGTTGCGCACTCCAAGTATGTTGAGGTTCCCTTGAACTTGTGCGCGCCACCTGCGGTGAGGAGACCCTCTACTGCGTCGTCCCTCCGGATTAGATTCGAAGACTCTGCGGGCCGGAGCTTTGATTTCCATCCACATTACATGTCGTAGCCATCTCAAGGGTCCAATACGCAGTTTTTTTATTGCGTCGATGTCGCTGTACAGCTCGTGTAGTTCGTTATTGAATCTCCTCCTCCAAAACCCGTCAATGCAAACGGGACCGAATATCTTATAAAGAATTTTTCTCTCGAAGCGGCCAAGGATATATTCATTCGCTTTCAATAAAGTCCATGTTTCAGCGCCGTAGAGTAGGACTGCATGATCAGGGTCTTAAAGAGAGTCTCCTTAGTTGTCCGTGAAAACGATTCTGTAACATTGCAATGAAACACAAACTTTTACGCTACAATATATGTTCTTAATATATTTGACTGAGCAAATAGCTCCGAACACTTGTATGTCTAACTGTCGAACGCTTGTACATTTTTATTTGAATTCAATGGAAAGGTGGACAGTGGAAGTGACAGTGTACATCTTTATTGTTTGGGACAAATTCAAATGTTTGGTGGCAACAATCAGAGATAGGGCTTTATTGTTGAATTGTCTTATTAGCTAAGAAAAACAGCGATTGGCAGGTGTTATTCTTCGCTTGATTTCTGTGCTAGTGTCGTTTTCAGAATTTATAGCAGAGCCAAGGTAGACGTAGTCCATTACTACCTCACTGTGATGGTCTGTCCAATTCGTCGGTGTTGATTGCCGCTTCTTGTTAACAGCTTATATTTCGCTTTGCCCTCGTCTATCACTTCAGCTCTGCTCAGCTTCTGCTTCAATGCTAGCAAACGCATCGGTGAGAGCCTGCTGAGTTCTTCCCATTATGTCAATATCGTCGGCGTATGTATGCAGTTGTTTGGACTTTTGATAGAGTGTGCCTCCGGTGTTGGCTTGTGAGTTCCGTTTCCGTACAATCCGTTCAAGTACAATATTAAGGAAGTCACATGACAGTGCGTCATCTTGTCTAAAACCTTTTTGATATCAAAGGTCTCGGTGAGTTTATTACCGACCTTGATTTAGCTCCTGCTGTAGCTAAGATAATAGCTAAAATCATCCTGGAGCGAATCAAACAACATTTCGAAGACACACTCGATGCCGAACAAGCAGGTTTACGCTCTGGATCCTCCTGTGCTGACCACATCAACACCCTGCGGATTATCATCGAACAGTGTGTTGAATATCGATCGCCACTGCACCTGCTGTTCATCGATTTTGAGAAGGCGTTCGATAGTGTCAACAGGGAGTTTATTTGGCGTGCCTTACGCAGGAGAGGCATTCCCAATAAACTAATTGCTATTATCAAAGCTACATATGAAGGCTCCAAATGTCACGTTCTGCACAGAGGGAGGTTGTCTGAGGAATTTGAGATCCAAAGTGGGGTAAGACAAGGCTGTATCGTTTCACCAATATTATTCCTATTGGTGATTAGCAGGGATAGGATTTTGCTAACTTTGCCTCTTTTTTTTGGTTAATCGGAAGATAGAATCGACTTAACACAAACACGTTTCATGTCCTCCTGATTCCAAATACAGTGGACTCCCCCTAAGTCGAATTTTCACGGGATACCATGATTTGTTCGAGTTAGAGGGAGTTTCGACTTAGAGGGAGTTTGACTTAGAGGATGCTTTTGTATGGAAAACTGAGCGGAATGCTAAAATATGGCGAAAAAATTCGAGTTAGAGAGAATTTCGACTTAGGGAGAGTTCGACTTAGGGAGAGTCCACTGTATATGTATTTTATTTTGCCTTTTTTTTGCCTTTTTATGTCATAATTGCCTTTTTTTGCCTTTTTTGCTTATTCTGCTTTTTTCTCAAAGTTTGTTCGCTAAAAAATTGTAGAAAAATGCGCGTTTGCATGTATGTATATCTGTGCAAACATGCTTCTTACTCACACTACGTAGTACGCATACCTAAATTCCTAGACGCATTCAAATTTAAAACGTCTAGTCTGTGGGGAGAGTCAACATGGAAATATGTACTTGACCACAGACGGTTTGCACTTGTATGTGACCGCAGACGTTACTGTGTATAACTCTATTACATATTTCTTGTTTATATACAATACATATTATGCGGATTATGGTATTTTGCTCAGATTAAAAAAATCGCCAGCTTACTTGAAGACGATGCAAGCAGTGTTGTGTTTGCAAAGGAATTTATTGAAGATGAAGCAATACAAGCGCAGCCGGCGTACATCAAAGTCAATTTTAGGTTTTTAGTCGACCCAAAAAAAGAGTCTGTACTTATATTTTTAACTAGCATTATTCTGATCAAGGAACATCAATTGGCGAAGTGTTGCCGGTTTTAAAGAATATTCAGCAAAACTTGAAAAAAGCAAAAGGGCCGATTGCAAAGGAAGTCCTGAAGAAATTTACTGCCGTTTTCAATGCAAATACGGGACTGGAAACTACTGAGCAGATAAATTCTGTAATGAACCCCGACTTGGATTCCAAACTTCCAGAAAATATTAATGTTAATAATGTTGAAAGCTTTAAATGGGCTCCACTCGCTTCAGCTGAAGTAGAAAAGTCATTTAGCTCATTAAAGGCGCTTCTAAGAAACAACCGGAGAAGATTATTACCAGAAAATTTCAAAAAGCTTTTGGTAGTTCAATGCTACTATAACTAAATGTGCATTTACTTTCCTTTTCTTATTTTTTAATAAATGCCTTTTTTTTGCCTTTTTAATTGTTTTGTTTTGCCTTTTTTTACTTTTTTATGTCAACAAAATCCTAACCCTGGTGATTAGTGATGTGCTTTGTGCAGCTTTGTCGACGGGTAACGGAGGAATTCGATGGACTCTTACATCTCAACTGAAACATCTTGACTCCGCTGACGATGTGTGCTTACTCTCACAGAATTATGGACCTCCACCAAATGACAGCAGATGTGGAGAGGGAGGCAGGCGTCGTCGGGCTGAAAATTAATACGGCAAAAACTAAAATTATCAGCCTTGGAACTAACTCATCGGCTCAAATATGCATTGCTGGACAATCGGTAGAGAAAGTAGAGGACTTCCAGTATCTTGGGAGTATTGTCTCGACCTATGGTGGAACCGAACTGGATATAGCCAACAGGATCGCCAAAGCAAAGTCCGCGTTCGGGATGTTGTCCACAATATGGCGACGCAATGCAATCAGTTTGAGCACCAAAATAAGACTGTTCCGCTCCAATGTTGAATCCGTGCTGCTATATGGTTGCAGCACGTGAAGAGTGACCACTACTATCACCAGAAAGCTGCAAACGTTTGTTAATAGGTGCCTGCGCAATATCTTAAGGATTTTCTGGCCCAATCGTATCCCTAACGAACACCTTTACGGGAGAACGGGTCAGGAACCAATAGGCACAACCATCCAATGACGGAAGTGTCAGTGGATTGGTCACATGTTCCGAAAATGTGACAGTTCCACAGCGAACCATGCTATGCAATGGAACCCTTTCACTCAGGATGGCAGAAGACCTGGCGGTCCGAGGAGAACATGGCGCAGAACAGTCGAGAAGGAGGCACGGCAGTTAGGGAAAAGTTGGGGAGAACTCAAACACATTGCCAGAAACCGTACACGATGGCGCGTAGGCGTAGTAGAGGACCTAGGACCCACAAGGGGATGCAGGACATAAGTAAGTAAGTTGATTTTGCTGTGCGTGTTCGAAGTCAAAATAAGATATGGCTCTATAAAGCTCTTCTCTAAAGATGCTGTCATATGTGACCTTGAATTCGATAAAGAGATGACGAGAATCGATTGGGACTACTTGGGTTTTCTACAGGATCTGCCGAAGTCTGAAAATTTAATCAACAGTCGACTTTCCTAGCCTGAGACCGCGCTCATAGGGGTCAACCCTGGCTGTTGATAAAAGGTTCCAAGTGTTCACACAATATCGTAGAAAAGATATTGTATTCAATGTTGGGAAGATTGATGCCTCTATAATTAACGCAGTTAAGGGGGTCTCCTTTCTTGTGGATCAGGCAAACGATGCTTAAATTCTATTCATCTGACCAAATCTTAGAGGTGAGTCGGTGTATGCACTCTATCAATTCATCACCAGCTGCCTTGAAAAGTTCGGCCGGTAAGCCGTCAAGTCCAGCAGCCTTGTCGGATTTCAGCTTGGATATTGCTACCCTCACTTCATTTTGATCAGGTAGATGGAAATTTTGACTATCATCGTTTACGCTAATGGTTCATTCTGTCTGACAGCAGGATGTTGGTCTTCGTCACCGTTACACAGTCTGCAGAAGTTGTTTTTCCATATTCTCAGTACAAGCTGTGATTCTACCACGAGGTTTCCATTTTCATCTCTACAGGTTTCTGTACGGGTTTTGCTTCTCTGGCACGTTTTATTTAACTTTTAGTAAAACTTCCGTACATTGTTTGACATTGACCTTTCTTCTTCTTTGGAGAAGCCGATGTTCTTACCGTTTCTTTGCTCGTAGAGCTCACGAGTAGCGCTCGTCTTGGTGCATTCTTCGCCAAACCAGGGGTTTCGCTGTGTTGGTCAGGTGAAGCCCAGCAAATCAGTTGCGGTTGCCACTGGATTTCGACACTACTTGATGCTGGCGACATAGGGGTGATTGAGAAGTTCCGGTATACACGTTCAGTCTGTATGAACATTCCGGTTGGGTGTCAAATCGCCCAAAACCAAATGGCCCAAATCGGAAAAATGTCACATCGCCCAAAAATGACAAAACACCCAAGAAAGTGGGCGTTTTGTCAGAATTCATTAATCGCCCAAAACCAAATCGCCCAAAATGCGAAAAAATGCAGAAAAATGTCAAATCGGCCAAAAATTTTTTTGGGCGATTTAACATTTTTATTTTTTGGGCGATTTGACATGATGTCAAAGCACCCAAAAATATAACAGATTTTGGGAGGATTGACATTTTCGTTAAATTGGGTTTAAGACTGCATTCAAAACGAATTGTAACAATTACAATTACAACCTGTTTTTTGGGTGATTTGACATTTTTTTAGTTTTTTGCATTTTGGGCGATTTGGTTTTAGGCGATTTGACACCCAACCGAACATTTCACGTACATATCCGAAGGTGGTTGTCCTTATTTCGTTTGCTGGGTTTGTCATCAGTTAAATCGTCCTTATCCGAGGCTAGTGGTTGTTTCTGAACCACGTGTATGCATACAAAAAAAAGGGATGAAAACTTAAGTCCACGTATGTACATGGACTCCCGCACAGCAGAGGTTATATCCAAAGTGGAGAGCTTCTGCATCTTTCTTGACACGTTCTCGATTGTTAGGGATCAAGCTCAGTTTTTGTATGAAAATAAAGCCTCCATCCCAAAAAAGGAAAAAGTTGGCTCTGTAAGGATCCTTCAGTTGTACGTGTATTTCTTGTATAATTTATTCAAGATTATCGCGAATAAATTTTCCCTCAGAATTTTTCCGCCGAACAAAAATTAGGTACCTTCAAAAATAGGAAAAAAAATCATCGAGCAGAAATTAAATATCGCGATTGCGTTGAAAATTGTCCTGAATTGTGATTCATTATACCTATTTCTTTTCCTTGGAATTATTTCCTCTTTTTCGAAGATATAATACCTAATTTTTGTTCGGAAGAAAATTTCCAGGGAAAATTTATTCACGTTAACCCTGATTATTGGTGTGTTTTGGTGAAACGTCGCTTCTCAGTGAAGTAAGATTTAATACGGAGTACAACACCACAAAAAACAACTTTAGCTTTGGGATGTTTACTTCGCGCTACTAAAGAGCTTTTTCGCTGAGAAGAGCTTTCTCATTTAAGTTGAGTGTTTCTGTAGTATTTCACAAATTTAAGCACAACTATTTTATACTTTTTTATTCAATTTCAATTCAACCACCAATCTTCAAACAAAGTTTTAAGCCAGATTGACTTGGGATCATTTTGTGGAGAAGCTTTCACTTTGCTTTGCACAATTCTCACCAAAACGCACCATATATCTGGCCCCGATTGTTCCCATCAATAACGCGATGCCATAGATCTTAGCAGCTCTATCGTTTGCCTTCAACTTATTCGAGCTAAGTTTTAATTGCTGATTCCAGCGAATGTTTTAATTAGAAAAACACGTCTTCACAATGTATCTTCAAACCCAACTATAATGTATAAATGAAACACACAATGTAGATATTTTAATAATTATAACCTTTTATATTTATGTTCTTCGAGTTTTACAAAATATCACATTTTAAGCTTTTTGGATTTATCCATTCATAATAATTTCTAAAACAATCATTCTCATGTCATAACTTCGATTAGATTTCAACGTCTATCTTCTGTTTATTTATTCCTCAAACTTTTCTTCGCGCGTATACTACCTTCCGAAACATTATATATATCTTTTTATTATTTTTCTTATTTAGAATTCTAAAAATGTTCAATGGAAATTGTGTTGACTATATAAAAAATAAAATAAAATAAAATACAAAAAAATATATATAATATAATGTATTACTTACGACAAAATTGTTGCGACAAGTATGTGCATTTAAAGTCAACAAATTTAGTATTTATAACTGTTCGTATTCAAAATTTATGTATTATGTTGAAAACTTTAATTTCTAATAAACTTTAATTTTCAAATACATATTATTCTCCCTATTAAGTTTGCTGCAATATTTTTTCCATTTGTGTTTTTTGTTTTCGAATTTCTAAAAATTGTACATTTATACAGAACATTTACATTTAGGTAAATATATTTCTATAAATATTTCATAATTTCTAAATACGTCTTTTTTTTTTTGTTTTCTTATATACGAATATGCATAGTAATAAATGTATAGTTATGAACTAAATAAAAAAATAATAATAATTAAATACAAGCAAGAATTCATATTTAGAAAAATAATAGTGATTTCAATTATGTATTCGAACTTTATGTCTATTAATTTGAATATGTTATAATTAAATGCTAAACAAATTTATGTTCTTTCTTAATTCAAACATATTTCAAGATTTATTCTTAATTATTTTAATTTTATTTTTTGTTTTAAGTTTTAGGCAGCTTTAACCTCAGGTTCATTACTTCATAACTCCATTTTATATTTCAAACTATAGTAGGGTTTATGTATAATCAGCAAGTGCTCAAACATCGATTTTATTTTGTAGTCTAGAAAACAAGAAAAATGATAACTTTATATTAAATTTGTTGTATAGCAAGGACGTAATTTTTTGATTTAATATGTAAATGGTTACATACCAAATTATTTACAGAAAAATGGCTGTCTACAATCTTCAGTGTCTCCACATTTTGATAGTTTTTTTGAACAGTGATACTGAATTACATGGCATGAGGCAGTCTTCGAATTATATTCCTGTAAAAAAAGAAAAAATAAAAACTGCTTTTGAATTATCAAGAACTTAGGTAGTGTTTATAAGAATTCAACAAAAATTCGACAATACGAACTTAAGTAAACTCAATTTTAATCAAAACTTGAGGTGTTCCAAAAAAAGGTTGTAAATGATCCCATCCTGGGTTTGGTAATATTTTATTTATTTATTTTTTATTTTTTTCACTTAACAGGTATTTTAGAGCTTGGATAAGTCACCGGCACATCGAAACTTATCAACTTCAAAATTTGCTAACGAGTATGATGAAATTATCATTGCAGCGTTCTCCAGGTGAAGATTATGGCGATAAAGGACTTCCACCCATACACATAAATATTATGAAGACTGCGGCTGCCAGTGCTCTAAAGCTTCACCTTTTCTGCAACAATGCAAACTCCAGTTGGTCACATGAAGCTCCTTGAGAAAATTCCGTCACTATCTTTACCAAAAGTATGCATTTCGGACTTTATGCCAAACCGAATCCATCTCAACCACCCCTGACAACAGCTATTAGTATTATCCTCAAATCCCTCAAACAACACCACAACTCAATTGGTACACGGACGGTTCGGAGCTGGTATCTTTGGCTCCAACTAAAAACTATTTACAACACTAGGTCAACCCACAACTATCTTCAAAGCAGAGACTTATGCTATCGAACTCTGTGCCAGAGAATGCATCAGAAGAAACCTCCGAAGATCACATATTAACGTAATGTCAGATAGCCAAGTAGCACTCATCGCTCTAACGTCCTTCGACTTTGAGTCAAAGGTGGTTTGGAACTGTCTCCAGACACTAGCTTCCTGCACACAATAAAATCACGCTAATGTGGGTCCTTGGACACAAAGGCATTCTTGGTAATGAAGCTGCTGATGAGCTTGCTAGACTAGGTGCTCAATCTCCTCTCATTGGACCTGAACTTTTCTACGGTTTATCTATCAGCCGGATAAGGATAGAACTATATCATTGGGAACATGAACAAATAGAAATACACAATCTAGCTTAAGGCATTCCAAGAAATTTATTAATTTCTCAAAAAATAGAACCAGAGACATTCTAACAATGAGCAAACACAATGCTAAGATCCTAGCTGACTTCCTAACTGAACATTGCTCTCTCAGTTGCCATCTCAAGAAAACGGGCCATGTTTAAGATACGTGCAGTTTCTGTTTCGAAGACACCGAAACAGCCCATCACATACTATATGATTGCCCGGCCATAGCCCGGCTTAGGCTAAAGTACTTTAATAAAGGATTTAGATCACCTTCTGATGTCACCTCTTCCTCAGCTTGAACTATCCTTCATCAATGAACTATTACAGATTTCAGTTGACTAACAACTACCTATTAAACAACCAAACAGGGAACAGCACAAATATCTGTTTAGGTCGTAGTGCTTCATGGGTCATTGTTTGCCATCTCTCAAAAAAATAAAAAAATATAAAATTGTGATAAAGGAAGCCCTAACGTGGCTAAGGTACAATGTGATACCTAATCGGGATATCATAATTTTTACTGACAGTCAAGCCGCGATCAAATCCCTGGAATCTAAATACAAATACAAATACAAATATTTGGCGCAACAGCTCTTTAAAGTGCCAGGGCCTAGCTTCTCGCAACCACTCATGTTGTGTGCGTGACAATCGCCGAACGGCGATTTGAGTAGCTTTTTCGTGACAACAATACTCTGGGATGTTTGTCAGACGCTCGCGAGAGGTGGGACCGTGAAAAAACTTTTTGGTATTTTCTGGGATTCGAACTTGGAACCTCATGCGTAGTGATCCGACACACTAACCACTTACGCCACGGCGCCCACACACCCTGGAATCTGCCACCTTCAATTTAAAAACAGTCCTAAACGAGAAGGCTAAGCAATTCATTATTCACCTCATTCTGGTGCCGGGACACAGAGACACACCCCAGGGGATTGCATGGCCGACGAACACACCAATTAGGGCACTAGCCCATCAATTTCACCGAACAAAGGGAATATCGGTTTGCCTCTCACTACAGTGAAGCTGCTGCTCAAGCTTAACACTATCAACGTAACTAAACGCAGATGGCTTCACGAATTTGGCCAAAATCCATGCCTCTGGGCCATACAGCAGCAATGGGATGGTAAGTGTCTTATACATAGTATAAGTTTGAGATAGAGCTCGAGAGAGAATTACCTTCTTAGCTCATAAAAACAGCGATTGGCAAGAGCTTGATCTCCCCACTAGTGTCATTTGCGGAGCTCACTGTAGTCCTTTACTACATAAAAATTATGTCTATTTATTGTGGCGCTCTGCCACACTTAGCGTGGCAATTGACGACGTTACTACTACACCATTGGCACCCACATGATATGGTGTCCTTGTAGGAAAGCATAATATACTGACGCTTAGATGCCCTTATGAAGCTAAATGGAGAACCTTTTCCATTTGTCCTACAAAAGGCGAGAGTCGCCTGGAGATACTAAGCTTCTAAAAGAATTTCATGTCTCCACCGCAGACATACCAAAGACCTCAATGACACATTCGGTATAATATATTTAGAGGTTAAAAATCATTGGTCCAAGAGAGAATCCCGAAGTTGCTTTAGTACGGACAGATACTAAGAATCTAACAGACCTTACTATTATAAAATCTGTACCACTTACAACTTTTTTCCCATCCTTCAAAGCACTCAGAGTTGTCGATTCGAATTTGGTTAAGTTAGTGGTTGTAGATCTGCCTTTAAGGAATCCATGTTGTATTGAAGTATGGATTTGCTTGCAATGGAAGGACATTAATTATAAGCAATCCTTTGAAAGAGCTTAGGCATGAGATATGTACAAGGTGTGTTCCGAAGTAAACAGGACTTTTTAAAAATACCAACAAAAAGTTTTTTTTTGGCAAAACCTATCTAATCTATTTTATTCAAAGTAGTCACCTTCCGAGTCAAAACAGCGATTTGCACGGTGTAAAAAGCATGTCGAATGAGTGTTTTAGATCGTCGGCCGGGATGTCCTAGGATGTCGGTACAAGCCTTTAGGATCGGTCACAAGTGTCGATCGATGAGATGGTGCATTATCGTGCAACAAACGCCAATTTCCTTCTGCGTGATATTCTGGCTGAATACGACGAATGCGATGCCCCAAACGCTTCGAAACACCAAGATAGAATAGTGCATTAACGGTTTGGCCCGGTGGAATGAACTGTCTGTGGACAATGCCCTTGGAATCGTGAAAGCAAATCAATATTGTCTTCATTTTCGACTTCTCCAAACGAGATTTGTTGGGTTTTGGCTAGCCTAGCGCCTTCTATTCGGCACTTTGGCACTTGGTTTTTGGGTCACATTTAAAAGCCACGTTTCAGCACTAGTCACAATGTTGTAAAGGAAGTTTTATTCTTTTTGGCCTCCTTGATGACGTCCTTCGAATGTTGAATTATGAGGAATT
This sequence comes from Brachypalpus laphriformis, assembly GCA_945910035.1. Taxonomy (NCBI): domain Eukaryota; kingdom Metazoa; phylum Arthropoda; class Insecta; order Diptera; family Syrphidae; genus Brachypalpus; species Brachypalpus laphriformis. The sequence continues at coordinate 107,227,421 of OX246753.1, read as the reverse complement.
TTTTGTCGTCAGTCAACTTGTGCGAAAAAAAACCGTGCTCACACTTTTCGGTAGCCAAAATATTCAGTCAAAATGCGATAAATCGTTGTTTTTGAGATGCTCAATTCTAATTCCATGAATTTTAATGAAGATTTTGGCTGATCTTTGATGAATTCACGCACAGTTTTGATGGAATCAGGGATTTCGGTTGGCCAACATTAATGTCCTCACGACCGTTTTTAAACCGCGTATACCTCTCATGAACTCTGCCACGGGATAAACAATTATCACCATAAACTTGGTTTATCAATTGAAACGTTTCAGTTAAAGTTTTACCAAGTTTTAAACAAAACTTAATATTAGCTCTTTGTTCGATGCTCATTTTTTTACCAATGACACTAACATACTGTCACTTCAGACGCAATAACTCTGCTTCTATTCGGTCAAATGCCATGCAATTTTTACAGTACATCAGTGAAGGATCTACCTTTCCGATGCATGTAATTGCCAATAGATGATTTCAGTAGAAATAGTCAACCATCACGCCAATTTTTTAAAAGTCCTGTTTACTTTGGAACGCACCTTTTATATATACTTTTAAATATCCGTTCAATTGTCGTGCCTGTTAGCATGTGTAAACTTATTCTAGTAAAAACGGCTTTTAATATTCCCTGGGCTGTTAATAATTGGTACAATAGGCCCAACTTCAGCAGTGTTTGTACTCACAGGGCATGCATTTATCAAACCCAAGGGAAGACAGATATCGAACCAGCCCACGAAGTTGAGTCCAAGAATTCTACTCTACTACGTTCTTAGTAGATCTACTACACTTACTTTTACAAAAAAAGAAATCTACTACTCTACTACGCGGCAGCTTAATTCTACTACCTTTAAGAAAAGTGTTTAACTTAATTTATTCATTAATCGATAGACTCTTTCTTATATGTTAGTTGTACCATTTATATCTAAGTTTTTATCAATAGAGTTAACTTAGACTACTAAAATTGTTTGATTAAATCTACTACTCAAGGAATTGACATCCCTGGTCGAGTCTGTTTTCGTCTATCCTCCTTTTTTTTTCATTGGGTACTAACGTTTCTCTTAATACCTCAGAGGTGGGAATCTGGTCATAACCAGGAGACATTCTTGTGCGCAAATTCATCACTCCCTGTACTTGAATCCATAGCTTTACGTTCAAGTAGCCAGCACATTATCTACGAGTATTACGGCTTCCTTTAAGTGAAGAGAAGAGATAGGAAGCAGATTTTTGATGACATGGTTTTGGCATTCATTATTTCATAGGTGGAGTCCGCACTAAATGGGTACAATTGTTGCTACTATTTTCATTCCTATGGAATAGGGTATAGAAACTCATCTCATGTCATATGTTAATAATACACTTACTTACAAGCAAACTGAAAGGACACTGCGTGATAGGCAACCATGCAGCCCGTCTAGGTCTTTACTGCAATGACTACTGCAGGAGCTCCAGTGACAAATAAGAACTACAATCGATTCCCCACCTGCTGTATAATAGCCCTATCCTGACCCTTAAAAGAAGCGTCTTGGATATGCTACGAAACACTGAGCCAAACAAACTCCTGAGATTCATTTTTCTTGGTGGTTTAGTAAGCAATCGAAAATGTTAGCTTCCCAGGATTTATGAAACAAATTGGGTACAATGGAGTCTATTGACATCAGCAAAGGCACCCATTTACCTATCGCAACAAAACACCTTGATTATACACCCTGATTGTCGTTGGCGATTGCCGTTTTATTCATAACTACGACCTGCTGACCGTTAAACATATTTAAGCAATTTGTTTGTCGTGTAGAATACTATTGCAACTCTTTCACAGAGAAAAAATTATGAAAATGGATTCGTGCTACATCTGAAAAATAAAACGACAATCGTCGAAAAGCGACAAACGCCAACGACAATCAGGGTGATTGTCTTTAAAAACTTATTGAGCCTAGTAGAACATATCAGACTTGTACGAAAATATGTCCACTTGGTTGATTGGGTAAAAAGGCTGCATTGGGTATCAGGTTGAGAATGCAATTAGCTGCAAAACATTTTTGCGACTTCATTTCGGACAAGATACTACCAAAATGCATTATAGTTTTGCAACCCAGTGTTTCAGTGAAAAGAATTTATCTTAAGAAAGTTTCTTCTCAAAACCACTTGGATGAACACAATTGGTTCACAGACGCATAATTTCTAAATTAGACCTCCAACACAAAGGTACTGTAATGCGCACAACCCTGCAATTAAAAATCAAAACAAATAGTTCCTTCGATACTGAAGTGAGTCTAATTAAAAACGTGATTAGCAACATAACCAACCCAAACACTTTCCACCTTCGGTCTCATACTCTAAATAAAATATTCATATCACACTTTGCTACACGTGCTCAAGGCTCATTTAGACATATTACACAAAATTAGGATTCGACTACCTTAAAACTATAACCCTCCATCCAAGTGCACAAAATCAACCCTAGCCTGCAAACTTTAAAGCAAAAAAAAATAAAAAATCCTCTAAATGTTTATGTCGTTAGTATAGACTACCTATACTGTGTATCCCTTTTGGGTTGTATCTTTCCAAGTAAATACGTGGTACCGCTGACGCCACAACTGGTTCAGCAAAACACACACAAAAAAAAAAAGGAGGAAAAACAATGACTCCCACAGCACCATTATTGCTGGTATCACCATAAACGATTTAGGTGTCTGGCTGTGGAAACCAAATGTCGACTTCCTATTTTTGTTCAAATATTTTTGCGGTGCTTGGTGCTTTTTGCCCTCCCCCCTCCCAAAAGACTCTGATAAACAATGTTGTCGCACTTACCACCCAGCCTATCGCGCCCCAAAATCCCATAAACCAAACAACATTAAAAGTACGCATAGCAAGGCTATATGTTGGTGCAATTTGTGCTATCTGTGGCCTCATCTATAATGGGATTTGTCACGTTAGATGGCTGATGTCCCACGAGTTGTTATAGCTCTGTGGTGGCTATACGCAACCACTCCACTGGTGTGCTTGGCAAATGGTAGCATCAGGATTTGCCATTTGGCTTTTGTGCTCCCGCCAGTAATATCTGCACTCACCTAGAGAAGGATATTTTTTTTTTGTTTTTTTTGCATCGTTCATGCGAAAAAGGCTTTGGTCTTATTTTTTTGTCAGTAAATTCACAGAACGTGGGCTGATATGGATGGATATATTTAAAAAAGAAAGAAGAGAAAGTCGATTGCGTTCTAGGATACTCGTAGGCAAAAGGATACTGTCTGGTTATTTATTTTGATTCGATGTAATGCTTGCCAATTTATCAGATCATAACCCTTTCCAAGCTTAGTACAATCCGTGACGTTTGTTGCCGCCTTCCATAAATGTGTAGGTAGCAATTACTAAAAAAAGAAAAAAAAAACTCCATTATCCTTATATATCTCAGTCTTCGGTGAAAATGGATATGTATGTAGAATATCGTCTTAGTGGTTATTTTTTCTCGAGCTCATTTTTCGAAATATGGAGATCTATTCCTCGTTCAGTGAAAAAAAATGAAAAATATGTTTTCTCGACAGGCACAAGCTCTCATATCCTGAAATTGTTTTATAAAGACATAATGCCGGCTTTATTTGGAGAATGAATAAAGTACATTACGATTTCTATAGCTACATACAATACACATATGTACAGGGTGGGCCAACTACAAGTCTCTTTTTAAAAAATGCAATAAAATGAACAAAATGAAATGTTTTCCATGTATTATGGCTTTATTAGTAAGAGCAAACATTCCCATATTATGGAATACAACGTCGTTCAAGTGGCTGCCTCGGCTGGTTTCGCAGTAGCGCATTCTATCACTCCATTTTTCAAGACCTTGTTAATGGTTTCGGGCTGTAGCTCAGGGATTGCTTGGATGATATTGGCCTTAAGTGCTTGAATCGTTTCCGGATTGTTGGCATAACATCGGTCCTTCAAGGTGAAGAGATGAAAATGTGCCTCGTCAGAAAAGATGATTTTTCGCCCAAAATCGTTGTCCAATTCAAGCTGCTCTAAGGCCCAAACTGCGAAGCGATAACGAAGCGGATGGTCGTGCGCTTTCAATTGTTGAATTAATTGGACCTTGTAACCGAATAATCCCAGATCTTTGTACAGAATTCTCCTCAGGCTAGTGCGTGAAATGTTGAGCTGTTGAGATCGATGACGAGTTGATGTTCGTGAATTGAGTCTCACACTCTCGGCTACAGCAGCCACATTCTCGTCTGTGCGCACCGTACGACACGACGGGGACTATGAGTGTTGTCCACTAGCATACCAGTCTCACGAACTTTTTGCACAAACTTGCGTACAGCAGGTGAGGTGGGTGCTTCATTTCGGCCAAAACTTCTTTTCAAAAATGCCCTGTTTGGGCTACACAGCACTCACTTTGGAAATAAGTTTTCAATATTTCCCAATGTTGTTCAAGCGTAAAGCGACTCATTTCGTTCCACGGAGGTATGATACTGACTTTCTATCAAGATTTTGAGCGGGGAACAGCTGTCAGTGTCAAAATAACCTATGATTTAAAAAGAAATCACTAGATGGCCCACCCGTTATATGCTGCTCATAATTTAACACCGGCGGACATATGCACATATTCCCATATCCCATCCCGCTTCCATGTCGACTAAAAATGATACACCATACAAAACACACAACGCGTATGCAATACAAATCTATGCAACACGTTCGATCATTCTCGAACAATACCTCGAGAACAGATCTCATGTACAGTCACCTGTTATTAACTGCAAGAAGGCGTTCAATTGTGCGAAAAGAGATTGCACATGGAGTCCCTTACAAGGAAAGCCCATTCCGATTGTTGCCTCCCTTAAACCAACGATAAATACTAATTATTCACAAATAATTGTTGCAAACTTAAGATTATAATCGTTATACACTGCACTGTCGATGTTTGCAAACCTCGATATTTGCAACCCGCGTAATGGATTTACTTTTTCGGTTTTTGCAACAAATCCAAAAAAGTTTTCGATTTTCGCAACTTTCCTTTGCTTCTAACACGGGATCAAGTTTTTTCAGAAAATCTGACATGACAACAATGCTTAACCAGATGTTTCCAGACGAGAACTTTAGCAGCGACGACATCTCTGAATGGATCTCCGAGAGTCTGCAAAACATAGAAGCCCGAGCAGAAGAAGAAATGGATATTATTGATATACAGCGCAAAGTAAAATTAGAAGACGCAATAAAATGCTTCACCATATGCTTGCAGTGGGCAGAACAAAATAACCTCACCATTGAAGAAATGATGCAACTGCAAAAAATGCGCGATAAGGCTGTTGCCAAGCGATCTTCTGTAAAACAACTGCAAACCAAAATTTCAATTTTTTTTCTTAAACAGCAACTTTTCCGATTTTTGCAACAGGGTGGTGTTTTTATTAGTTGCAAAAATCGAGAGCGCACTGTATTTCTTAAAAAAGTATAATTATTCATATTAAAGGTAAAACTGTGATTATGATCACTAGTAGTCACCGCTTTGTTTATCTCACTGAGCAGCGAACAGTTGCGATCGCTCTGTAGAATATACGTAACTGCTCGTCTGCTCATTGTGCTTCACTGCTTCACACACCAAGGACGATTCCATAACACACACTGCTTGCTCATTGGTTTTGGTAATATAGACCAGGTAGCTTACATGAAATGCAATCGTATCTTTCACTCTTGTCCAAATCATCCATATGTATACTCCTAATGTGCTCGAACTTGTGTACGGCATAATGGTGTTCGCAGAGCATAATTGTGACTGCGATTGGGATAGCTCTATTACTCAGGATACAAACATATCAAATCGCAACGCAGTCGTCTCTTTTAGCTCTGTATAGTCTTGTGTAACATATATATGATCTAAGGTAGCGGAAATTTGAGAAATTCGTTCACGTCCATGTGCTTACTTTGGTTACATGCTTACAGCTACGAATTTCATACTGACTCTACGAGTATGTATCTGTCATAAGAGATACGAGATGGAAAGCCTTGGAGAAAGCTGTTCACCTAACCTATCTTGGTCGTGTACAAGAGTCAGCTTGCCTATGCATCAGCGAAGCACTAAAAATCACACAAACAGTGGCTCTAGACACTTTGTTTCACTAACCACCCATGGATATTTTTAGCAAACAAGTGGCAGCTCGTATAGCCGCTGGCATGAAGGCCGTATCTCAGTGGTCTAGTTTAAGCACCAGACACTCCTCTATTCTTAACGATCTCGAATTCCTCCTGCAAGACCCGAATACAAACTCCCACAACTTTTATTCGATAAAAACTTTGTAGGAGAAGGATCTGGGGTTACATGAGGGATCCATATGCTTCTACACAGATGGATCCAAAACAGAATTGTGAGTAGGAGGGAGTGGCTTCTCCAATGATCTAAAAATAAGTATCACAGAAAAGAAGATACTTCATACTGATCAAAGTGATCAATCAGCTTTTTATTTATCTGATTGCCGATCAAGTTCTGATCGATATGGAAATCCTATTGAATTTCTAATACGCATTTATGGACAAAAGATCGAGACATTACTCGCATGCTGAAAGTACTCTCTTAGTCAACAATGATATCAAATTGGACTTGCTCAGTCTAATTGGAATGCCAACGAGCGTGTTTGGTACGATTTATTTAACATCCAGATGTGGTAGTGTAATTAGTTTGTGTTTCACTGAAGTTGACAGATATACTACATTATCTGGGTACTCGCAGTACAAAACCAAAGCTAATTCATGAAACACAAGTAACGTCTCTATCGCGCTGCTGCTCATATCATACAAAGTGATGTAATGAAACTATGAATGCTTGAGATATCTTGAGAAATATGAATTAATACGCGAGGTATGGTTGGTTTTCTAGTTGCGATTCAAGTGCAGGTCTGCTGGTTTTTGTAACACACGTACAAGGACATCAAAAAAGCGTTTGGCCAAGACTAACCAAGAAAGTTCTGGTGATACCACTTAAATGATAGGGGTACATCTTAGGCCCCTAGACTCGGAAGACCTAGCTTATATTTTTGTATGCTATGTATCTGCAAATTTCTGGGTGCTATACAAATCACAGTGGGCGCCGTGGCGCAGTCGTTAGTATGTCGAATCACTGCGCGTGAGGTTCCAAGTTCGAATCCCAAAAAAACATCCAAAAGCATTTTCACGGTAGCACCTCTCGCGGACGTCTGACAAACATCCAAGAGTATTGTTGTCTCGAAAAAGCTTCTCAAACCAAATTGCCCTTCGGACGCGCAACTAAACTGTAGGTCCCTTCCATTCGTGTGAAAAATATAACGCACACAACATGAGTGGTTGCGAGAAAGTAGGCCCTGGCACTTAAAGAGCTGTTGCGCCAAATATTTATTTTTTATTTAGAAGTTCTATCCACTACCAAACCGACCACAGAACTATTCTTGATACTACCCTCAAGAGAAGATATCGACATTTTTGTAGACAGCGAAGCCACCTCATCTGCAGAAGTAAACTCAAAGTTAGTGATGCGATGGCACCTCAAGCTAAGAGCAGTCACCGCGAGTCACAACATTACTTTGTTGGCTATCAGAACACAGGGGCATCCATGGCGGCAGGAAAGCGCAAGAAGTATCAAAAGGGTTCACATTCTATAGTCCCAGGAAGCTTTTGAAATTCAGTATAACTTTTTACGCACTCCCATCATGCCTAGTATCAATGCCCTGGAGACAGTAAAATAGCAGAAATACCAAAGAAATCATCGCGTTTGACAGACCAAACACAACTTGCTGATCTAAGTAAAATGCGTTTAGGTACTAGAGACCTCTGTAGAGGCTGTATCGATAAAGACGCGGATGAGAGCACTACCGATTTTCTATGCAAAAGAAACAGAACCCGAAAGGCTGCCCTTGGAGAATTTTTCTTCAACGATTTTGTCGAATTTGTTGCCGAAACCATTGTAAAATGAATACTGAGCTCGAAATGATCCAGAGAGGTAGATTAATATATCAAACTGCATGGAAGCTTTCTGTTTTTTTCTTTTTCTTCTATCAGGGAACATAATGGATCGACAGATATCGGAATGAAGGCTGCATTTGCAAACTATAACAGGTGTGTTGAAAAAGTTTACGCTAATCTCCTTGGGCATCCACAATCTTCTCCAAACGGTTCTGCCACTGTCGGAAGCAGCGCTGGAACGACTCTTTTGAAATGATGCGTCGCATTCTCTGGACGCAAATTTGGTACATTTCAGAGGAGTTGTTAGGCTGGGGAAAAAGTCAGAAGTCACATGGAGCCACGTCGGAAGAGAAATGACCCTGACGAGGCACAGGTATGTTGGGCTAGTAAACTCAGTATCAAATGTAAAGAATGAGCGGGTGCGCTATCCTGATGGATAACCTTCACCTTCTTGGTGATGGTTGTGCCGAGTGATGCGCACTCAACTCGAACGACGACGCCACTGGAGTCAAAGAAGAAGTTCAGCATGACCTTGCTCATCTTTGAAACGATTGTACCACTCATTTATATGTGTGGTGCCTATTGTTTCGCTCATGTAGGCCTGTTGAATTTTGCGGATCGTTTTCACTTGGGAATCGTCAAGCTTTATACAAAATTTAATGCAGTAGTGTTATTAAAGTTTTTCTGTCATTTTGTCATAAACTTAAATTCGACGGCGCTCACTTGCACTTTCTCACTCATTGCACTGCCTGCGACTAACAGCTTCTGTAGGCAGTTCAAACATGCGCATTAGGATCGCCTACATACGTGCACCTAACCACGCCTACCTACTCGTAGCTTCATATGTTTACGCACGAAAAATGATGGTCGGATACTTTTTGAATATACTATGTACTTCGTAAGTATACAAATTTGGGCATCTGTTAGGCCACGTCACCTCGATGCCCCTCTAGCAACCAATGTAACGGGAGTAGAGACCGGGAGTTTTAGAGTCCTGCAGGCAACACTAGGCAATAGCAATATAACCAAATTTGCCAGCAAAGGAACACCCCAAGGCGGTGTTATCTCATCTCTACTATGGCTTATAGTCATGAATAAAATCCTTTTAACATTAGACAGAGAAAGAATCAAGGTAGTCGGTTATGCAAACGACACGGTGATATTTGTGTCAGGAGAGCTCTCCTCTGTGCTAAGTTAAATCACGGAAAATACTCTGACTAAGGTAAGCACTTTGGCCAAAAATTGTGTTCTTGGTGTCAACTCGAGCAAAACTGAACTAATGCTCTTCACCACCAAAACCAAAATACCTGACTTCGCACTTCTTCGGCTAAATGGTCAACCACTCTCCCCATCGTCCAGTACTAAGTGTTTACGAGTTATCATTCTCGATCCGAAAATCAACTGAAAGCTAAGCATAGAACAACGGGTAAAGAAGGCATGCATATCTTTCTATGCCTGTAGCAAAATATTCGGTAAAACATGGGAACTGCAACCGAAATTGACCCTATGGATGTACACAGCCGTGATACGATCAATTCTCACATATGGATCAATAGTATGGTGGCCGACTGATGAGTATGTACTGTACAGAATGTACAGCGCAATGTTTGTACTCATCTCCACTTAGGCAGTTTGCTGCTATCACTCGTCAATTGTCTTACACAATGAACTCTACGGTCAACCCCGACAGATGCTCTAACTTTCTGTATCTTCTATTATACATTTAAATCTACAAATATCAAACATCACAGCACATATTGCGGTCAGACTCGGGGAGTCTGGGTGCTGGATTACTAAACTCTATAGGCATAGTAACATACTAGACCCTCTGCTAAGAGATAGATTATACCCAAACTAAATTGCACAAAGCGTTTCGACGTTCAATCCCTCACAAGATCAGAATGGCAAGATGGACATGTGATTAAGGATTTCAACGCAACAATCTACACAGTTCAAAGATGTACTGTGGAGTCGGTGCGGGTGAATTTTTTGAATCCTTAGACTTTGCCAGTGTGTTTCAGGCAGAACTACTCGCTGTCCGGGAAGCCTGTCGCCAAATTAAATCACACACAACTATAACGCCAAGGCAAAAGATCGCCATATTCCTTGACAGCCAAGCTATCATCAAAGCCATTGCATCGGTTACTATATCCTCCAAGCTGGTGCTAGAATACCGAAATGAGCCACCTTTGCTAGACGGCCAATTTAAAGTAACTCTGATTTCGGTTCCAAGGTTTATGGAAACGAACTTGCTGATAAACTAGCTAGGTAAGGCTCAGCAATCCACCGCTCACTTGTGAAATCAAGTTGACAAGTTGACTCCGCTTGGAGCAGTCAAAGCAGGAATCTCTTAAAAATTCCCTGCAAAAGACAACATCAGACGGACTAGGCTAACAGGCTGTGCCATATCTGGGCAGATGTGGCCAAATTACAACAAAACAAAAACAACCGACTTCCTAATAGAACGGGTGAGGACATCGCCAGAATAACAGTGATTATTACAGGTCACCGGCCTTAAGGTGACCATGCAGTTAAACTAGGCATCCTACACAATACACACTCTCGCAGTTGTACTCCCGCAACTGAAAAATAAACCCTTATCCACTATTTATGCGCCTATCCGACACTAGCTAGGGCCAGGCAACGAGCTTTAGAAAAACCCTTTTTCAATTCCCTTGAGGACGTGTCAGAGAAAAACATTAAAGATTTAATAATCTTCTTAAGCTCCACAGGTTGGATCTAAAGACTCCCCACCAACACACCATCACATCTATATTACATGAGTTGGCGGTATCAAATCGGCGCCTAGTGGGGGTTCTTTCTCTTTAAGTAGAACCAACACACCTATCTACCTACCTGCCTACCCTAGGATCCTGCAGTAAAAGGTGACATGAAAGCCGTGCTACGATATTTTTAGACTAAAGTAGTTTAAAAACTTTTGTAAAGCTAGAAGCATAAACAATTACGGATGCCAACATTTACCCAGCGTAGAACTTTCCTCCTTTCTTCGTCTTCATCATAAAAACATTCATTCTTCGTGATAGTTTTATAAAAATCGTTTTATAACCTCTAACTCCACTGTAAACTTCCTGCTAAAAATAAAATCCAGAAAAACCGCCACAGTAACACTTGAAAATCGAATTTCACTGAGAAGATAAAACCGCAAAGTCGATAAAAATCTTTTACAAAAGAACAAAAAAAAAAAAAAGAAAGAAAAAATACGGGCCGGGACTTCCCTCTCATTGCACTGAAATAATTTAAATTGGATTCATGGCCATTTGTTTGTGTCCTCCAGAATGATCGCCGTGGGTATCTAAGCCCATGTACAGACGACAACCACCCCATTCGTCCTACTACCCACCACAATACATTTTAATAATTTCGAATTGTAAGGACAGACATCCTACTGATAAAATCGATACCATCCCCCATACGCACCCCGCGCCCAATCCCAGCAATGAAGTCAAAAGCGACTACCGAGATAAGGAATTAATTCAGTCTGGCAAAAAAAAAAAAAAAAAAGGAACGAAAAGGGAATTCCATCATGATTTACGCAAAGTTTCGGCGTCGAAGATCTGGGGCGACACATCTCTTGTGAAATTGCGTATTGCGAGTGCGTCTCCTTTTTTTTATGCGATAGTACATTTAATCTGACACCGATATGGGGCGAAAGGCAAATTTTTCAACGAACAGGGGATAAGCGTATATTTTTCTACCCTCATCCAAAATATTGCAGAAGAGAAATCTTTAAGATACAATAGGGGTTAGTCAACAACGAAAAAGATTTCCAGAAGATTTTTATTACATCACACACACACAGCGCACAGCATCCGAAGGCAAATTGACATATTTATTACTCGGACGGATCAATTTGGTTTCCCCCTTTGGTGCGTAGCCAGTAGTGAGTGGCACACTCGCACTATTGGGACACTATAAGGCGCTTTTGTGGGATTAGCGAGACGCACGGATAATGTTCGACTAAGGAAATTAATGAATTCGAGTGAAGATATCATCACGATTGAACTATATTCAAAAATGAGGGTGCGGGCGGCACGGCGATGTGGCCAGTCAAATGGAAATACTTATGAGGGTATTTGGTTCACGTATCTTTTGCTCAATTGATGATGACACGAAGAGTTTTATCTCAGTTCGGTTAATTGATTTTTTTTTTCTTTTTAATCTTCTTTTATTTAGAGATCTTCCCATTGTCATGGGAAGTTTTTTTCCATTTGTTATGCTGGATACTTTAAAATCCAGAGATGAGTTTTTTTTTTTTTCGTCGTAAATACGTGCAATATCTCCAACGATTTCAATTTTGGGAGTGCAGGCGGAATATACTCGTATGTACATAACGACTTTAATATATGTCAGCATTTAATACTTTTATTTGTTAAATATAGCTTTGATAGCTCTCTCTGAACTCTTCGTATTATTCGTATCTTTGAACGACCATAGTATGGGGGAGGTGCATCGAACGGATTTTGAATCCGCTTTCAAAAAATCGTTACGAATCGAATTATTGGGTTGATAGTGATTCAAAGGTAACGACATTTGGGAATCGAACAGAATCTTTTCCGATTTAACATTTAATCGCACTCGAAACTGATGATTGTGACTCCGGGGTAGAGAGCCATGTAACAGGAGGAGTAAAAAACTAAAAAGAGAATGGGACAACTTTTGTGCCACTGTTCAGCAAGTTTTCGCATCAAATCGAATACGAGTTAGATACACAGAGGTCTGTTATCAGAGATGGGCTAAGGAGTTATTTTCAGTGAGGACTGATTACAATGAGCAGTTAAGGAACGAAAGAGTTACGACTAACAGTGATTTAGTCACTCTTAAGATCATAGTTATCACTTACAGCTTTGCTCTGCTTGGTTCAAAGTACACGGCACAACGTTGTCCTAGGTACCCAATGTACGGCACACCAGCTCGAGAACTAAAGGGGATAGAGGTGAAACAAAAAACCATCACAATAAGCACCACCAGAGGCTGTCCACAAGGAGGGGTAATATCACAATTAATGTGGAGCCTGGAAGTTGATGAACTATTGCACAAATTGACAGATGCCGGCATTAAGTGCCAATGGTAAAGCAAGAGAAAAATTTGAAGAAATGCTATGTGAACTTATTCAAATGGTTCTAAGAATCACACAGAAGAGACGGTAGGACTTAGAGTGAACCCTACCAAAACCACTGTGATATCTTTCACCAAAAAAGACAGCTAAAGCATATGCAACCTATACTACTGGAAGGGATCAGGGTCAACCCACAGAAACAGGTTAAGTATTTATTTATTAGACAACAAGCTCCTATGGAAAGAACATGTAGCAGCTGTGGTAACCAAAGCCACCAGAGCACTTATGATGTGCAGAAACATTTCAGGAAAAACCTGGGGATGCCGCCCGCCACACTGAGGTAGATGTACATGATGATAGTAAGACCCATCATCACATACGATGCAGTGGCATGGGTTATCAGAACAAGGGCATCCTTAAGCGACGAGGGCATCTGCAAGCAAAGTGCGAATATTAGCTTGCATATGTATAACAGGAGCCATGCGAACTTGTCCCACAGCAGCACATCTAGGTAATCATAGGTATACCTCCGCTACACATAGTGTTAGAGCGAATCGCCAAGGAGACCATATTTAGAATTATCAAAGAGGGCATCGAGAAAGGAACATGCAGCACAAACGAAGAGCGAGTAGCCATATCCAAATCGGCGCCGCTTCTGGACTGGCCTAGAGACGATATGATCAAGAAGTACTGATTTGAATTAGGCGAACCCCACAGGCGGATCAGTAGAAATGCAGTGAAGTGGGAGGGCTGTGATCCCTTGTTTTCGGATCATAGCCTCGCTGATAAAAGGAAGAAGAAGAAGTACTGATTTGAATGAAAATTTTAGTCAAAGCTGAGCAACAAACGGGAATGGAGCAGTGAATCCGATAAGTACCAATTCACACACAAATAAATGGTACACAGACGGATCGAAAACATCTGCTGGCACTGGAGCAGGAGTGTACGGGCCCAGGACTAGATACTCAGAATCACTGAGAAAATTCCGCAGTATATTTCGAGCAGAAGTTCACGCGATCGAAAGATGCATGCAATTCAAGCTAGACGGGAAATATCGCGGGCAGGACATTGCAATATTGTCAGACAGCCAAGCCGCTATCAAAGCACTGACCTCGTACGAGATCAGATCCAAACTGGTTTGAGAATACCTCACCAGGATCAACAGACTGGGAGAGGCAAATAAAGTAACTCTCTACTGGGTACCAGTTCATGTAGTGGAGGGGAATGAAGCAGCTGATGCAAGAAACGAATCAGACATCCCGTTCCTTGGACCGGAACCCTTTTGTGGGATAGGACCCCACAAGTATCGGAAAAATTAAGGAAGGGGAACAAATGGGACAAGCATTGGCGTGATATCCCCTAATTAAAACCGACAAAAGAACTTCTGGGGAAATACAAATACCGCCTTGCAGTGTTCTCCTACTGGGAAATTTGGTTATGCTATTGCCTAGTGTTGCCTAAATAATTCTAGTGCTAAGCACAGAAACAATCCAGTGACTTAGATATAATAGTTGTCTACCTTGCTTCAGTGTGTACGGTATTGAAAGCTCCTTCTATGTCTAGAAAGGTAACTAAGAGTGTATTCTTTGTACTGTATGGAATTTTCTATAGCTCGCACTACCTCGTGAAGTGCAGTATCTGTCGATCTACCTTTGATATACAGGGTGGGCCAACTACAAGTTTCTTTTTAAAAATGCAATAAAATGAACAAATGGCCTCGCAGTAGCGCATTCTATCACTGCAATTTTCCAAGACCTTGTTGATGGTTTCGGGCTGTAGCTCACGGATTGCTTGGATGATATTGGCCTTAAGTGCTTGAATCGTTTCCGGATTGTTGGCATAACATCGGTCCTTCACGGTTCCCCACAAAAAAAAAGTCCAAACGGGTCAAATCGCAGCTCCGAGGCGGCCAATTGATATCGCCAAGACGGCTGATAACACGATTTGGGAATTTGGTGCGCAAAAGACCAATTGTGTCATGGGCTGTGTGGCATGGCGCGCCATCCTGCATGAATCAGAGGTCGTCCAAATCCATGTCTTCAATTTCAGTAAAAAAAAGTCGTTAACATGCCTCTGTAACGCCCACCGTTGACCGAAACGTTGTTCCCAGCCTCATTTTCGAAGAAAAATGGTCCAATGATGCCACCACTCCACAATCCGCACCAAACTGTCACTCTCTGTGGATGCATTGGCTTCTCGACAATAACGTGCGGGTTTTCCGAGCCCCAGATGCGGCAATTTTGTTTGTTAACGTAGCTGCCGAGATGAAAATGTGCCTCGTCAGAAAAGATGATTTTTCGCCCAAAATCGTTGTCCAATTCAAGCTGCTCTAAGGCTCAAACTGGGAAGCGATAACGAAGCGGATGGTCGTGTGTTTTCAATTGCTGAATCAATTGGACCTTGTAAGCGAATAATCCTAGATCTTTGTGCAGAATTCTACTCAGGCTAGAGCGTGAAATGTTGAGCTGTTGAGATCGATGACGATGTGAATTGAGCCTCACACTCTCGGCTACAGCAGACACATTCTCGTCTGTGTGCACCGTACGACGACGGGGACCATGAGTGTTGTCCACTAGCATACCAGTCTCACGAACTTTTTGCACAAACTTGCGTACAGCAGGTGCGGTGGGTGCTTCATTTCGCCCAAAACTTATTTTCAAAAAAACACACTGTTTGGGCTACACAGCACTCACTTTGGAAGTAAGTTTTCAATATTTCCCAATGTTGTTCAAGCGTAAAGCGACTCATTTCGTTCCGCGGAGGTATGATACTGACTTTCTGTCAAGATTTCAAGCGGGAAACAGCTGTCAGTGTCAAAATAACCTATGATTTAAAAAGAAATCACTAGATGGCCCACCCATTATAAGTGCTGTGCTTTGGAGAGGGATGGTTCTTCTATTTTGCTTCGCAAATGGTTGTCTGAAAGCCGCTCAAAAGTCTTCAGTGCAAAGGAAGTTAAACTGATTGATCTGAAATCTTTCGAGTTTCCATGGCAGCGTCTGCCTGCCTTTGGAATGAAAACCACTATCACTCGTCTCCATGATTGGGGTACGTGGTTGTTCAGTAAACAGCTCCTGAAACTCAGTCTAATAGGAATATACAGTGTCAAAAAGGTCTCGGTGTTATGAAAAAAGGCATAGCAAGATTAAAAGGGAAAGGTAAGAATAGTAAGCCAACTGCTGGCCAGGTGTTTTAAGAGTAGAGGGAAATTAGTCGACGAAATACTTGAATTCGTTGAACCGCTGAAGGAACTACTTCCTGATCAATCAACTAAGAAGAAAAGATCTATTAGCAGTACTACGAGGGCAAGGTGAAAAGTTCTCGGCCTGACAATGAAAGACTGCGATTTTCAGTTAAAAAATGATTTTATTTTTCTACATAATCCCCCTTGACTTCAACACACTTAGTCCAGCGTTTCTCCAATATCAGTATTCCTTCTCGGAAGTGAGAGTCTGGAAGGTTGTGAAAATATTCATCTAAGTACGGCCCTCTCAACTTCTGCATTGGATGCGAAGCGGTTCCCAGAAACAAATTTCTTCAAGTTTGAGAACAGATGGAAGTCTGAAGGTGCCAAATCAGGTGAATAGGGGGGATGACCGAGCAAATCGTACCCCGAATTCCGCAGTTTTCCCATCGCCAACGCACACTTGTATACAGGTGCATTGTTCTGGTGAAAGATGATTTTTTTTCTTCTTCAAGCTAGGCCTCTTCTCGCGAATTTTGGCATCCAGCTGGTCAAGAAGGTTGGAGTAATATTCGCCTGTAATTGTTCCGCCTTTCTGAAGGTAATCAATTAACAGGATCACTTTCGCATCCCAAAACACACTGGCCATGTCATTTCCGCCAAACGCGATCGACTTCGCTTCCTTTGGCGCTGAACTACCGGTTTCCACCCACTGCTTCGACTGCTGTTTCGTTTCTGGCGTGAAGCGGTGGACCCATGTCTCATCCATGGTGACAAATCGCCGCACAAAATCGGTCGAATCCCTATTGAATCAGTCCAAAGATTGCCGCGAAAATCGTTTGCGCATTTGCTTTTGATCGGCATTGAGCAAATGCGGCACCCATCTTGCGCAGAGCTTTCGCATCCCTAAGTTTTTGTGCAAGATGTTTCGCCCTTCTCTTCCGATATACACACAGCCTCAGCTATCTCACTCACCTTCACTCGTCTATCGTCCAATACGATATCATGCACTTTTCGATGGTTTTGGGTGTGGTTGCGGTTTTTGGCCGTCCTTCACGTGAGCCATCTTCGAGGGACCTGCGACCACGTTTAAATTCAGCTGCCTACTTTTTAACGGTTGACATGGAAGGAGCAGAGTCCCCGTACTTTGGATGAATCACCCATCCAAAACGAAGAATTTTATGACCGCACGATATTCAAGTTTATCCATATTAACGAAAAACACGCACGAAGTCTATTGCAAAAATTCGTGTAAGCAAACTACTTGAGAGAACAAGTTGAAACTTGCCATACGAACTAATGAAAAGTGCACCCAGGCAGGAAACATTTTTTTTTGCTGATTGGAACGCTATCTCTGCGTCAGGCCGAGAACTTTTCACCTTTCCCTCGTACTGCAGGCACTCTCAATCATAAGACGGGTTTGGCTAAATGAGGTGCTTTAGTTCAAATAGAGCAACAGAATACAGAAGAGCCTGTGCACTTAGACCCCTATAACCTATTTATCTGCATACTATATGCATGTAACGTCGACATCTTTTAACAGAAGCCCAATGCAGACTTTCTTCCCTTGACCATCAGAGTAGTAAACTATCTACTCTTACATATCCTTGTTCCGTACTCTACTTGAGAGGAATATTTCCTTCTGTTTGGGGTTTACCAAACTTTAAGACAAGATCCATTCGCATACGCAAACGGGCCTAGCGTACCTATACAAAATAAAATATACATCCATGCCAAGTGGCACTCAAATACTTCAAATGAATATCTAACTTACCACCACAATACTCCACTTCCGACAGAACTTCCTTATGGCAGTATAGCATCACGGTTTTATCGTCCAAAAGTTTTTCTTCGGCTTCGTACCGGTCGTCGCTGAGGCCGATCTTGCCGATGACCTCTGCGTATCCGAACACCGCCGATTGTAGTTGAATGGTGAGGAAGACGTTGTCAGCATGCCAATACCCTGGTCTTCAGATGAATTCATACTGCTCTTTGATGTTGAGGTACCCGAGGCTGTTGATGACCGACAACTTCTTAGATTATGTGGCAGAGTTGTTGTGTGCATCACAGATTGTGTACCTGTTTTGTAATATCTAAGGCTTTCATTATAACTAGCACCACTACTACTACCACTGCCGCTGAATCCGCTATCCAGGTCTCCCTCATCGAATTCCGGATTGATGCAGGTATGGTCCTTCAGCTCAATGGAGTTCAGGGTGCTGGACAGATTCTCCAGGCTGGCGTGGGACATCGTGGCAGGCTTCTCCTCCTGGGTGGGACTAATATCGGGTGGGGTTGGAGGCATTATTAATGCCTCTAGTGACAAGTTCAGTTCATCAAGGACACGAAAATGGTTATGCTGCACGCGACGGAGTTCCTCTTTGACGGCACCAGTATTGGCCGAGCCTATCCGATTGTCGGACAAGACTTTGCGAATTTTCTGGTCGTTCACTTCTTCGTATAGGTTCTCAGTGGTTCCGTAACGTGTGGTATACGTGTGTCGTTCTTCGGCTGAGGAATTCGCTGCGCTTAGGGTCTTGGAACGGAAACTCTTTGCTAATAGGGCTCGGATGGAATTCCTTGGTGGACTCTTTGACGGACCAGGAATTGGCAGAATTGGAGATAGCCTATCCTTGTGAGGTATGTTCGTATGGCACTTGGCAGCACCAGGCTCGTAATACGCATACGAGTAGACATGATTAATAGGCGCTTGCTGCTGCTGTTGTTGTTGTGGCGACACTGGCATTGACTGATGAAGAGGGGTTCCAGCCGACGTTGCAGATGATGGGGTAATGGCCATTGGGACATTTGGCGCTACGACCCCGGCAGCAAAACCATATTCCAGCGCTTGACTTGGTTCGAAACGATCCATTGTCGCAGCTATATTCTTTCGTGACCATTTGACCTGAAAAAAAAAAAAAAAATGCATTTTAGGCAACGAATTCAATTAAAATAAATTCATATAGCGAAATCTGATACAAGAAAAATTTCCATTGGGTGGTTGTTAAGTTCGAAAGGATGAAGATCCCCAAGACGCCCCTATGCTAAGCCGCAATCCGAGTCAAATATGAAGCTACGATTACATTTCTTAACGGATCGCCAAACGTTCTAACATTCTTTCTACCTAATGGAGTCCAGTTATGCCGTTTGACCAAGTGTCGACTTTTATTTATACACAAACTGTTTCGAAGATTGCCAAACGAGAAATGGTCAAATGTTTGCATGTAAAATATGACCATTCGACTCCAATTACCAGCGAAAATTATCAAAAGTGGGGTGGCAATGGTACAGTGGATAGAGTGTTTGCTTGTTAGCCGATGAGTGGAAGTTCAAGCCCCAGCGGGGAACAATAATCACCAGCCACCCGAGTATAAAATGGAAAAAAATACCATCGAAGTTTTTCCAACCACTGCACCAACGAGCTCTCACGACGATCGGTTGTACGTACGTATGCACGTACGTCCCGGAGCGACTCGAGGACATTACCTCGACCAAGGATCGTCGACCTCAGCTACACATCTGCTGCAACAACAACATCAAACGTTTTCCAGTGATCAGACAGTGTAATCATAGCTTAATCTTAATCCAATCCCGGCAACAGCCAAGTACGGTCCTCAGATCTTATCATTAGCGTAACATCTTATAACTATTTGCATTCATAAAATTGTCTATCCCCGTACACGCGTGCCCACTTGTAAAGAAGCTCTGTACAATGTTGTCAAAAAGACAGATGGAGAGAGCTACGAGTATCTTCGCTGTTCTAGACAGAGATCGCCTTCGATGACACCGTTCACGCCTCTGTAAGAAGTCGAATAATAACTTCTTTTGCAAAGCCTTATAAGACCGTTCTAGTATCAATAAGGATGAATATGTGCCTTGGAGTTATCTTAGGCAAAGGACTCCATTATAACTCTTATCTATGTATGTATATATAAAGTTTGTAGCAGAGCATGCTACTAGAGTCCTGCAGGCAAGTCAACGCCTGTGCCGTCTTTTATTAAAGCTGCTACGTGACCGCAGATGTGTTTATGTGTTCGCTTATTGAGTGATAGGTTCTCGGTTGAAGTACCAACCATATAAATTCAAAGTAATAAAATTATAGAATACGTTCATATAGGGTAACCCAACATGTACACGAAACAAATACTGGGATCAAAACCGAATGCGAAAAGCACAGCAAGGTATTCCCGACTAGTTCGGACATCATCCATGGAGTAAGTCTGCACTGAAACCGTATACCACTTTAATTTCAAGCCACTGTGCCTTGACTCTTCTCATCATTTCTGACTAACGTCGTTTAATTGAAGGCTTTCCAGTAAAGTTTGGGGACCTGCATTTCGATTGATTGGTAAACTACTGACTGCCCAAAACTTGGCTTGAGCCAGTAGCGCAACAATCAAGTTCGTGATGAAGTGCTTACTTTACCTCCTAGTGGTGGTCCCCGGGCAACTATACGTGAAAACCCTTATACGTGTAGGCTAAAATTGTAAGTACGGGTTATCCAGGCCCTTGATTCTAGACTAGGTAACGTGGGCCAGCAACCTGCGTTACTGAAACCAGCTCGCTACGGAAACCGACACTATGCCTCGGATAAGGAATGATCACATGATGACGACTTTTGGCTATTGTACCCGGACAAAGATAGTTTTCTGGAATGTAAAGACGCTCCTCGACTCGGGAAGCGAAGTCAATGCCAGATTCCTTCAATTGGAGAAAGAATTCATGTGATATCAACTGGATATTTTGGGGGTAAGTGAAATAAGATGGTTAGAAGCGGGCGAGTACCAGTCCTCAACGCATAACACTGTACTACTCTATTCTTGAAGACCATCCGGAAGTCCGCGGGAATATGGAGTCGGACTGCTGCTAACAACAACAGCACGCAAGGGCCTGATTTCCTGGCAGCCTCATGGTGATAGGATTATGACGGCCAGATTCCGGACTAGAGTACGACGCGTCACCATCATACAGTGTTACGCCCCAACGATTAGTTCGTCTGAGGACGAAAAGGAGAGCATCTGCAATCTCTTAAGTGCCGTCTCCAGCACAACACCAAATGGAGACATTGTCATAGTGATGGGGGATTTGAATGCCAAGGTAGGCAACGACAACGAAGGGCTCAAACATGTAATCGGGAAACATGGACTAGGCAACCGCAATGAGAACGGCAAAAGGTTTGTGGGTTTCTTCAATTCCAACCGCCTTGTGATAGGTGGCACCATGTTTGAGCACAAGACCTGCCACAAAGTCAGCTGGGTTTCCAACGACAGGCAAGCAACCTCCAACCAAATTGACCATTTTTCCATCAGCCGCCGCTTTAGAAGTAGTCTCCTGGATGTCCGAAACAGGCGAGGGGCAGATGTGGGGATAGTACGTGATCATCATCTTATGATAGCTACTCTCTAACTACGCACTGCTGCAGTTCGAAGATCCCACGACAACATAAGAATGCCGAGGTTCAACATCGATAGACTTAATGATCACTCAGTGCGCCAACAACTAAGGGAGCACTTTTCGCAAGGTGTGGAAGCAATCAGCAGCTCAATGCCCGCAACCATCCAAGACCATTGGTGTGCTGTGAAAAATGTTTTTACATCTGGTGCTGAAAGAATTGTCGGTCGATCGCAGGGAAGACATAGGGCGTGGCTTTCCGACGATACCTGGAGACGGATTGACGAACGAAAACAGCTGAAAGCTCGCGTTGCAGCTACTCCAGAGTCCCTATATCGCATGAAGATGAGAGAAGTTCAGCGTAGCGTGCGACGTGACAAGCGCAACTACATCAACCACAGAAGCAGAATAAGCTGCACGGGGGTGTGAGAGCAGGACTGTCTACAGAATCACCAAAGAGCTGATAGGTGGTCGCAGCTCCAGCCAACACCCAGTGAAAAGCCTAGACGGCTCCTTGCTCATTTCGCATGAGGACCAGCTCAAGAGATGGAAGGAGCATTTTGCTACGGTTTTGAACCGTGTATTCGCTAGCGATATGCTCCCAAATCAGACTGAGATGTCCGAGGTGAGAAGTTCCCGAATACGCACCACGACTCCCAGTAAAGATGAGATCACTACCGCGATCAAAGCACTCAAAACCAACAAGGCGGTAGGACTTGACGGTATTCCAGCAGAGCTCTTACGAGCAGCCCCAACAACATCGGCTGAGCTTCTGCTTCCACTTATAGAGAGAGCTTGGGAAGCGGCGAGCTTTCCTAACGAGTGGAAAAAGGGAATGATCGTCAAGCTTCCTAAGAAAGGAAATTTAATGGAGTGCGGAAACTGGGGGGGTATCTGCGTGCTGCCTGCTGTGGCTAAGATAATAGCTAAAATCATACTGGAGCGAATCAAACAACATCTCGAAGACACACTCGATGCTGAACAAGCAGGTTTCCGCTCTGGATCCTCCTGTGCCGACCACATCAACACCCTGCGGATTATCATCGAACAGTGTGTTGAATATCGATCGCCACTGCACCTGCTGTTCATCGATTTTGAGAAGGCGTTCGATAGTATCAACAAGGAGTTTATTTGGCGTGCCTTACGCCTTACGATAAACTAATTGCTATTATCAAAGCTACATATGAATGCTCCAAATGTCACGTTCTGCACAGGGGGAGGTTGTCTGAGGAATTTGAGATCTAAAGTGGGGTAAGACAAGGGTGTATCCTTTCACCAATATTATTCCTATTGGTGATTAGCGATGTGCTTCATGCAGCTTTGTCGACGAGAAACGGAGGAATTCGATGGACTAAAACATCTTGACTACGCTGACGATGTATGCTTACTCTCTCACAGAATTATGGATCTCCACCAAATGACAGCAGATGTGGAGAGGGAGGCAGGTGTCGTCGGGCTGAAAATTAATGTGGCAAAAACTGAAATTATCGGCCTTGGAACAAACTCATCGGCTCAAATATGCATTGCTGGTAGAGAGAGTAAAGGATTTCCAGTATTTTGGGAGTATTGTCTCGACCGATGGTGGAACCGAACTGGATACAGCCAACAGGATCGCCAAAGCAAAGTCCGCGTTCGGGATGTTGTCCAAAATATGGCGAAGCAATGCAATCACTTTGAACACCAAGATAAGACTGTTCCGCTCCAACGTTGAATCCGTGCTGTTATATGGTTGCAGTACGTGGAGAGTGACCATTACTATCACCAGAAAGCTCATATCTCTATCGAACACCTTTACGAGAGAACGGGTCAGGAACCAATAGGCACAGACATCCAACGACGAAAGTGGAAGTGGATTGGTCACACGTTCCGAAATGGTGACAGTTCCATAGCGAATCATGCTATGCAATGGAACCCTTTAACTCAGGATGGCAGAAGAGCTGGCGGTCCGAAGAGAACATGGCGCAGAACAGTCGAGAAGGAGGCACGGCAGTTAGGGAAAAGTTGGGGAGAACTCAGACACATTGCCAGGAACCGTACACGATGGCGCGTAGGCGTAGTAGAGGCCCTAGGACCCACAAGGGGATACAGGACATAAGTAGTAAGTAAGCAGTGAAGTTTTTCAAATTCAAAGATGTGTCGGTAGGGTTTATGATCCAAGTCGTCAATCCAATATGATCTGTCTTAGACGAGGTGGCTTTTAGTACTTGGATACTTACCCTACGACTCAGATCTCATGAATATACCGTCTTACGCAATGTGATCAGAACTGTTGTACAAATCTAGAGTCATCGCGTTCAGGACTTGCTCCGAAGAATCTGAACCAGGAATGGATTAGTCGAATTTTCATGAAGGGCGCGATAACCGACCAAGGGCCTTGTGCTGGTGGACGATTACATAAGGCTCCATTACTCGTCACGCAAACATACATCTGCCTGCCAAGCAGAAACTTATGGCCACGAGCTACATTTTTATGAGTGAGTGAAAGGGTCGGAGTATCTGTGTCTGCAGCGATAGCCAGGCTGCACTTCAGAATAATTTGAGAATGCACGAACTCTCTGAATGTGGTCGCAAGGTGGAAGTTTCTGACTTAGATTTGGGTGCCAGGTAACACACACTCAAGACCTCAACCCACGTTGGGTTTTCTCGCATCATCGGTCAGGGATTTCATTGACGAATGAGTTTCTTTCGAATACAATTATGTGTGCTGCATGCCTCTCCACACAAACGGTCTACAGAATATTGATCCCGTCAGCCTTTTTAGATGCTTGGATGGTGAGCAGTAAAATAACGCAGACACTGGAATCTCTCGAAATAAAAATCCTTCTTCGGATATTCGGGCGAACGCAAAACGAAGATTCAATCGCGAAGCCTATGAGCCTTATACTTAGATGTGGATGTAGTATAGAAAGCTAAGGCTAAGGAGACTTTACTGGACGGTGATCGAATATCACTCCAAGGTTTGAGAAGACAAGGAAGACCGTTCGTCCGCGTCGAAGACGAAGCGATCGCGATGTCAGAAAGCTGTGTACCGTGTTAATTTCTTGTCTTCGTAACTAAATATAAACCTCTTCACATACAAATAAGAAACGAGATTTTGTTTTCCTACAACTTGCGGAGAAAAGGAAATGATTATCCTAAGTAATAGTCTTCACACTAATAGTAGACTGGAAGCAGTATGTCCTGGATCGACAAGGATGAATGTTACCCGTCTCAGGCAGGCACTTTGCATAAGTCACAACTGCTGTCGTTGTTCCAGCGAATGTATTGCTGAATCCAGTGACTTTGAAACACCAACAGCGACACAAAATAAAAATAAAAAATTACTGGAGAGCGACAAGCTTAACAACCGACGAAATATATTCTTTTTTTACGACTTTGACGTATTCTTATAAATAGTTTAGCCTTTGGCCTATGGAATCTAGAAAGAAAAAAAAAAAATATTTGGCGCAACAGTTAAAGAGCTGTGCCAGGGCCTAGCTTCTCGCAACCACTCATGTTGTGTGCGTTATATTTTTCACACGAGTGGAAGGGAACTACAGTTTAGTGCCGTATCCGAACGGCGATTTGAGAAGCTTTTTCGAGACAACAATACTCTCGGATGTTTGTCAGACGCTCGCGAGAGGTGGGACCGTGAAAAAACTTTTTGGTGTTTTGTAGGATTCGAACTTGGAACCTCATGCGTAGTGATCCGACACACTAACCACTTACGCCACGGCGCCCACAATCTAGAAAGAGGAGATAAAAATTAGGCGAGAGAGAAACGAGACCAAATACTGTAAGCCAATTCATGTTGTCGTAATGTTTTATTTATTCTAGCAACTAATGGCGTCTTCTAGCCTCTTGTAAGACTCTCTGAATTGCAGGGATTTTTGTCGCTTTTGAGGGGCTTCTAGACAGGTTTTCTATTTCGGTCTTTAGGCTTCTAATGGCTGTTTCCATTGATGGAATCTAGTGACTTCTAGCAACTTTTAACTGGTCGGGACCCCGTTTTGTAGTATATTTTACTTGGAATAGTCTTAGAACCTACTGTGCTGTGGCGGATATCCTTGTAATGAAATAAAGTACAGTAAGCCAAAACTCACCTGTTTTTCGACGTCAATTTTCTGATTACTCCTCCGACTGTGTCCTCTTCTCCGGCGTTCTGAAAACGAGTCCCCATGACATGCATTGGTGGCGGCTCGCAGCATTTCAGTCGACGGTGGTATGCAAAACTCGATGCTTTCGATGTCATCGGGAAATATTAAATCACCTCGTCCACCTATAGTGCTCGACGAGACCATCCTTCCGCCGCTGTCCCCATCGCTGCTCATCATCATGGCTTTCGAAGATTTAGGATGTCGCATCGACATTGAATGATGGTGAGGAACTGCCGCTGCCGCCGCCGCAGATGGATAATCGGAAGGTGGTGAGAAATTTACAAATTGAGGCGATGGAGGCCGTGCAGAAAATTTCGCTGATGGATACATATCACTTTTCCACTGACGAGAGCTGGAATATGTATGCTTTTCTAGTTCATATGAAGTGTGTGTCACAGGAGCCCAAGTGAGATAAGACAATATCTCGGATGCTGATGGCTGCTGAAAAACGAGTAGCTCAGCTAAAGGATTCTCATATGCACACTCTCGTTCGCTTAAATTGGCTTCGGGCTGTTGCTTCAATCTTGGTCTCCTCTTGCAGTTGCTGATGCTGATGCACACATCACACACTCTATAAAATAGGATTAAACGAAAAGGGGACATTAATCAGTATAAAGCGTATAAAGAGTATAAGAAAGGCAAAAACTACGATATGCTGCTACTCCGTGCGCAAAACGACGGGATTTACGATAAGTACACTTGTGGGTTGTGGCAGGAGGGGGCGGCACACAGGATAGAGAGCTACAAACGCAATTTTTATTCATTATTTTTTGGGAAAAGTGTATGCATTCGAGATATAGTCTGTCTAGAGAGTGTGCTCCTGCTTTGTGAGGACTTTGTGGTCGACGAGTGGGCATTAGACAGCACACACACACACACCATACCAAGTGGTGGTTGGTATCACCCAAACTCCTTTCACAAGACCGAAACGAAACAATAAATCAATCATACTGGTGAGCCAAACAAATGGCGTTTTAAGTCGCCCATTCACCCCAGACGAGACGAATGTGTGTTTTGCTCGTACATGGCTGTGATGGGTTCCACGCAGATAGTTTACGTTACGCTTTTTCATTCTAGCCTCGTATATTTTATGATTTTCTCATCTCGTGTGAAGTTAAGGGTGACCAATGTATCTGTATCTGTATCTATTGCTTCTTTTTTTTTGTCGATATTTTGTCTTGGATGGTCTCTTTTTTCACTCAATGAAATTATGGTACATGAGCGATACGAAACGGATTCGAATGAAATAATGTCGGTGGTGGCGACGAATTATTAATCGGAGAGCTATACCCTAGATGATATACACATTGTGTGGCTAATATTACGTTAGCTCGTTACCGCTTCTGACACGACTACAGTGAGTTAAGAATAATTTCTATTTTTTCTGGTGAATTTGCGCTCCCGATAATATTTAAGTGTAGCGTGCACCACACTAGTGGAGTGCTAATGTCCGAATTGTGTGTGTGGATGCTATAAAGGTTCGCATTACAGACGGAAAGGGTATGATTTATATTTCGAACGAATGATAAGATAAAATAAATATTTCTTAAAAGGAATTGAGGAATAAATGTACAGCATAAAAGTTTATGATGTCCCTTCTTGAAAGTGTGTAATAGAAAAAGTAAATTAAATGAAAATGAATGGTATGACGAGTCATTACATACCTACTTCCTCTTTCTATGTGCTTCTAGTTTACTCGTAATGAAAGTCTTTATCGTGTGGAATATTTCAAATAAAGTGGAGCTAACCGCTGGTTAGATGAAAAGCGGAGTCATGTTGAAAGGTCACACAGTGCGGCCCTGATTGGTGTCTTCATACCGTGGCAAGGTATGATTATTTCAATTGAAAGGATG
Organism: Brachypalpus laphriformis; assembly: GCA_945910035.1. Lineage (NCBI taxonomy): Eukaryota > Metazoa > Arthropoda > Insecta > Diptera > Syrphidae > Brachypalpus > Brachypalpus laphriformis. The sequence continues at coordinate 107,199,838 of OX246753.1, read as the reverse complement.
GGTGATGCACAGCCTTTGAGCATTAAACATACCTGAAAGTAGAACACATCACCGGGGAACGACACATCAAGCAGAGACATTTGACAGTAGGTCACGCTTGATCTCATCACGGAAGTATTCGCTAATGGCACAGCAACAGTGTGGGAAAAGGGGTTTCAGATCAAAGAACAGTGCCCACCACAATGATGGAATAGCTCATGGCTCGGGTATCAGCTTAACGCTTCACAATCTGACCGGCAGTGTATGGAGACTTAAACACTTCTGATTGCTGATGGTCAAGGTTTTGCCATCGATGACCAATTCTGACCACGACCAATGGACACCAACGAGTCGACAGCTTTGATACTAATCTGCAAGGAATAGCGAACAGTCACACAGGGAATGAAAGTAGGAGCTTTGATACTTAAACTACAAGAATGTATCCCCGATTGGAACGTCGACAATATCACCAGTACGCTTGACAATATCAGCCTGAAGAGCTTATCGCTACCGGAGATGACAAACCCAAATTTAAGAAAAATACAAATACAAATATTTGGCCCAACAACTCTTTAAAGTACCCGGGCCTAGCTTCTCGCAACCACTCATGTTGTGTGTGTTATATTTTTCACACGAATGGAAGGGACCTACAGTTTAATGCCGAATCCGAACGGCGATTTGAGAAGCTTTTTCGAGACAACAAAACTCTCGGATGTTTGTCAGACGCTCGCGAGAGGTGGGACCGTGAAAAAAACTTTTTGGTGTTTTCTGGGATTCGAACTTGGAACCTCATGCATAGTGATCCGACACACTAACCACTTACGCCACGGCGCCCACATTTTAAGACTACAATTTAAGACCATTTCCTTTAAATCCAAAGAGAATTCCACCATCTCATCGATTGCATGGAGTTCATGTCATAGACCCGAGCAATATCATCGCTAATGCTCAAAATACCACCAGTTTCTTCCAAATTGGCATTCGGAGCAGCACTCAAAATACTTTTTTGAGTGTTGCGTCTCTATAATGAGACGCGCACCTTACGGGCAGCTATAGACTGGCTGTGCAGCTGCCTTGGGTAATACCATATGCAAGCATTGGAAGAGCGCAAACCTGAAAGATAGAGCGGCTTTCGACCCACATGCAGCTAGATATAGAATACACTGATTACATCCCACCGGAACTGAGATTTGATGGAAATTCTAAGCAACTATTCCTCCCGTAATTAGTGGGAAAATGCTGCAAGCTTTGATAAGGCTCACTTGCCTTTAACAGATCCAGAACTGAAAGTACTCAGTTGGAACATCTTCTTTCGTCTCCCATTGGCTCTGGTTGAAAATGAATGGGGCATGTAAAGTGAATGCAGATCTTTACAAAATACTAAACTGGTCGCAGTCTAATGGTCCTGCCTGAATCCGTTCAAATCAAAATATCTGGTAATCTCGAGGACCCTATCGATACATTGTCTTTTCCTCTTAGATACGTCTTAATAGAGCACCCATAGAGTTTGTCATCTCTACAAAAAAAAATCTCTGTACAACCTTCAGCAAAATGCTTACGTCAAATAATCATATACGTTTGACTATAGGAACAGTTTACAGAGGTCTTCGTGCGATGCGATGGGCTGCTCAGCGAATCATTCCATTAAAAACAAGGAATGCCAAAACTTGGCTTTTTTCGGATCAGTGACTATGACCACATGCGAAGACTTAATGTTGTCTACAATAGTGTTGCACGGTATATTTACGGACGGCGGAGGTATGAACATATTGCTTCCTTTGCCAAATAAATCCATGGCCTCACTCTCGGAAATCTTTTTGCATTCAATACTTTAATCACGTTTCACAATGTAATGCAAATATGTCAACCACGCTATCTTCGCCATAAAATGAAATTTCATTTATTACCTTATAACAGTACGCTTCTCGTTTTTACTTGTACGTATAGCATACATTTTTCGTAAACACTATTCGGTTCTGGAATTCCCTTCCCCCAGCTATTAGAATGATAGGCTGTACAAACCATTTTAAGATGAGACTCAGACAACACTTGGGGGGTCACTCAAGTTAGGCTGCTTGTGGAGTAAAACTCCTTTAAATCGATTTTTGTAAATTGGCTCTAAGGATTACAACGCCGCTCACCGAACGAAATGAAATTAACCACAAACTTGTCTAAGGTAAATATTGGCAATTAGTTTACCTTCTAATTAAAATGTATTGATTACCTTCCCAATATGATAGGAGCCTGTCCTAGTTTGATACCTTAAAGCGAGTATGTGTGCACGATATACATATGCAGGTGCTACAAACACTAGTATGACAACATTTTTCTGTAATGTTTGTCTATGGATACTGCACAAGAAGGAAATGAAAATGTTTCCCCTTTTTTTATTATGACTCGTAAAACAAATTTCAAAATACCGACCACACCTTGAGAGAAATATCTTTTATTTGTATAGACAAGTCATTTGTTTGTTTGTTTCGATAGAGATAAACAAACCCCTTTTCTGTGGTCATGTGTTCAATCAATATCGAGAGTTTCACGCTGTTTTATATGGTTTATCGTTCTAATGTGAGCAAGGAATATATTTTTAAATATGTAGCTTGTACTATACATTTCTGAGTTGCTAGTTGGGTACTTAATATGTTTCACATAGGAAATGTCGCTTATTCTGAATTAATTGTGGTGAAAGTTTGCGAAACAGAGGATAACGTCACGACGCTGCGCCTTGTCGGTGTTGGTATCTGAAATAATAGTCATCTTTTAAAAACAAAGATACACATCATTTTTTTAGTAGAAAATAAAAACAGATCCCCGTAAGCTCATGAATTTGATTCTAAAACAAGCCTAAACCTGGTTAAAAATAATGTAACCAGAAAAATAAGTTCACAGTACAAAATTATATCTAAAACAGAAGAAAGACATACTTTCTTACAGCCTGTGCACTGATATCAATACATTCAACCTAAATAGATTTATTAGTGATTCATACTTTTATTGGACATTACAATTTTCTCTACATCTGGTGTACCCCAACGAAGTCACGTAGGTCCTCTTCTATTTATCATTGCGATGAAAAACGTGGTGGCAATACTTAAGAGTTTTCGAATATTAATCTATGCTGACGACATATAAAAATCTTTAGATTTGTTTGCAGTCAGTCTGATTGTATTGCTATGCAGAATGATTTAGATACGTTTGCTGAGTGGTGCTATAATAACAATTTATTTTTGAACGTATCTAAATGCCAGTCGATGATCCTTTCAAAAAAAAACGTCATTTAATAAGTTATGATTACATTCTCAATGCATCTGTACTTAACAAAGTCACATCAATATGTGATTTAGGAGTGCATTTTTGTCAAAATATCGAGTTCGATTTTCACATTGAACAGATTGTCAATAAAGCAAATTCAATGCTTGGCTTTATAAAGCATTGGAGTAAAGAATTCAAATGTCCTCTTATAATATCCACGCTTTATAATACCTTTGTTCGTCCCCGGTTAGAGTATGCATCTAACATTTGGTCTTCAATGTATGCAGTACACATTAACCGTATTGAATTGGTACAGCGTAAGTTTGTCCGATTTGCACTTCGCCATTTAAACTGGAATGACCCTACACGTCTTTCACAGTATTGCGACCGCCTTCTTCTCTTAAATCGTCATTCTTTGGAGAAACGTAGGGAAGTATACGATGTAGTATTTTTACACCACCTGGTTAATGGTTTTATTGACTCGCCGGATCTTTTAAATTAAGTCGGTTCAAACGTAAGATGCTACAACTCCAGAAATACCGAGATTTTTCGCGTAAATTTCCACCGAACGAACTACGGTTCTAACGAATCTTTGATTACAACTGTTTAATTACAACTTACTGGCCAACTGATACTTCGAAAATACCTGACCTGATAGACTTTTTCGTTGTGAAAGGAACATTTACCAACCACATAAAAGTCGGAGACAGCTTTGATCTGTCGTCTGATCATTCCCGGTTATTTTAACAATCAGCGAAAAACTAGTCTATAACCTAGAGCCAGCGAGATTAACTGGTCGAACAACTAACTGGGAAGGCTTTAGCAACGAAATTGAAGATAAAGTTGAACTAAGCGTTCCACTTACGACACCCTATGAACTTGAGGTTGAAGTTGATCGCTTCGTTGAGATCGTACAGCTCGCCTCTTGGAATAATACGCCCAATCCAAGGAAAACGCCGGATAGATACGGTTTGCGATATCCTCCGGAAATAAAAGAATTGGTCAAGGAAAAAAGAAAAGCGCGTAAAAAATGGCAACAGAGTCGTGCTCCGCAACATAAAGCACACTTGAATCGTCTGTGCAATTTGTTGAAGAAGACAATTAAGGATTTTAAGAATCGTGCAATAGCCTCTTACCTTGAAAGTTTAACAGCGAAAAAAGATTCCAATTATTCACTTTGGAAAGCTGTAAAAGGCATCAAAAGGCCCAAAGTCCCCTTGCCGCCAATCAAATTAAATCAAAATGAATGGGCGAGGGAAGATAAAGAAAAAACGGACGTCTTTGCGGCCCACCTGGAAGAAACATTTAAACCGTACGATGGTCAAGTGGTTTACGATAACCGCAATAGGCTGGATTTACCATCTGACGATTTGACGCTCACAAGTGCAACGCTAAGGGAACTCAAACATGAGATCGAGAATCTAAAACCTAAGAAATCTCCTGGTTATGATTTGATTACCGGAGAAATTCTCAAAGTTTTACCTAGAAAAGCATTGATTAAGCTTCTCCATATTGTAAATGCTGCACTTAGATTAAACCACGTGCCGAGCCAATGGAAAGTTGCGGAAGTCATAATGGTTTTAAAACCAGGAAAACCGCCAAATGAGGTAAAATCGTATAGACCAATTAATTTCGCTTCTTCCAATCATATCGAAAATTTTCGAGAGGATATTATTAAGGCGTCTCCAACCGGTTATAGAAGAAAACAATCTTATCCCTGACCACCAGTTTGGGTTCAGAAGCAAGCATTCGACGATTGACCAGGTGCATAGAACTACTGACTTAATCGAGAAAGGATTTGAAGAAAAAAAGATTTGCTCAAGCGTATTTCTTGACGTCTCGAAAGCCTTTGATAAGGTGTGGCATGATGGCTTGAAATTCAAACTACGACAAGTTCTCCCTGTATGCTTATTCGATATTCTAGAATCATATCTAGCTTATTCGATCTTCTAGAATCATATTTCGTGTTAGACATGGAGTCGAATACTCCGAGCTCAAGGAAATTTCGCCCGGCGTACCGCAAGGAAGCGAAGGTAAAACAATCGAAGAAACGACTGCAAAACTGCAAAACGCACTGAATAATGTAAATGAATCTAAATCTGTTCACGTGAATTTCACTTACAAGAAAACTAATGACTTGCCAATTTTTCTAAACTCGATTAACCGCGTCTAGATTGCGGAATATGCAATTTTGGATCAATATATATAGGATCTTTCAGTGGAAAGTAACCTGCCAAACGTTTTTATTTCATGATAGAAAAATTGCTTGATATTGCGTAGCATATTCATTTTTAGTTCATACTTTAGTTTAGTACTTACTCACTTAGGTGGCGCTACATTTCGGGGTGAACCTGGGCCTCAACCAACAAGCCTCTCTATTTAGCTCGGTCTTTAGCTAATTGCCTCCAGTTGCGCACTCCAAGTTCGTCGAGGTCCCCTTGATCTTGTGCGCGCCATCTACGGCGATGATTCCCTCGAGGTGAGATTCGAAGACTCTGCGGGCCGGAGCGTTGGTGTCCATTCGCTCTATATGTCCTAGCCATCATAGACGTCCAATACGCAGGTTTTTGACTAGGTCGATGTCGCTGTACAGCTCGTATAGTTCGTGATTGAATCTTCTTTTCCAAAACCCTTTAACGCAAACGGGACCGAAAATCTTACGAAGAATTTTTCTCTCGAAGCGACCAAGGATATCTTCATCCTCTTGTAATAAAGTCCATGTTTCAGCGCCGTAAAGCAGGACTGGGCTGATCAAGGTCTTATACAGAGTCTCCTTAGTTGTTCGAGATAGGGCTTTACTGTCTTTTTTTTTTTTTTTTTTTTTTTTTTTCCCGAGGGTAGGTGAAAAATCTTCCATAGACACTATGAGAATAGCAAGCGCGTGCTCATAGTAGTGTTAGATTCTTACTGACTAAAAAAACACCACTCTTCGATATAAATTTGTTAGATATCGCAACTAAGTAATAACTTATCAAGCAATTTTTCTATCATGAAATAAAAACGTTTGGCAGGTTACTTTCCACTAAAGGATCCTGCATATTCCGCAATCTAGACGCGGTTAATCATTATCTCGCCAAGTCGAAAGGTTTCGTCCTTTGTAATCGGCGCAATAAATTGCTCTCATCCAAAATTTGTAGGACTGTATTGTTGACATGTCCGATTAGTCGGTTTTTATGCTTTCTCGCGAAGCTTCTAGTTTCGGCTTCGATTGTCGGAATTCCGAGATCCCTGTGGATATCGTCGTTTCTACTATACCACGGTGCTTGGACAATTTCCCTTAGCACTTTATTTTGAAAAGCTTGTAAAATATTGGCATTTGTTTTCTTGGTACAACCCCAAAGTTGTATACCGTAGGTCCACACCGGCTTTAGCACTTGCTTGTATAAAAGCAGTTTGCTCTCAGTACTGAGCTGGGAATGTTTTCCGAGTAACCAGTACATTTCTCTATATTTGATTTCGAGTTCTTTACGTTTCATTTTCACGTGCGAATTCCATTTCAGCATTGCGTCGAGTGTTATTCCCAGGTATTTGGCCTCGTTTGCAAAAGGTATTCGGGCCGAGTTTAGAAAAATTGGCAAGTCATTAATTTTCTTGTAAGTGAAATTCACGTGAACAGATTTAGATTCGTTGAGGGCGAATTATTTAGTGCGTTTTGCAATTTTGCAGTCGTTTCTTCGATTGTTTTACCTACTGCTAGGATAGCGGTGTCATCGGCAAACGTAGCAAGGATAGTGCCATCTTCGTTCGGTATATCACGAGTATATAGCAAATAGAGAAGCGGCCCAAGAACGCTGCCTTGCGGTACGCCGGCCGAAATTTCCTTGAGCTCGGAGTATTCGACTCCATTTCTAACACGAAAGAGTCTATTCCCGAGATATGATTCTAGAATATCGTATAAGCATACAGAGAGGACTTGTCGTAGTTTGCATTTCAGGCCATCATGCCACACCTTATCGAAGGCTTGCGAGACGTCAAGAAATACGCTTGAACAAATCTTTTTTTCTTCAAGTGCTTTCTCGATTACGTCAGTAATTCTATGCACCTGGTCAATCGTCGAATGCTTACTTCTGAACCCAAACTGGTGGTCAGGGATAAGATTATTTTCTTCTATAACCGGTTTGAGACGCCTTAATAATATCTTCTCGCTTTACTGTTGAATTGCCTTATAAGCCCAAAAAAAAAAGCGATTGGCAAGAGTTATTCTTCGCTTGATTTCTGAACTGATTTTGTTTGTAGAATTTATAGCAGAGCCAAGATAGACAAAGTCCCTTACTACCTCGAAGTTATAGCTGCTGACTGACTGTCACGTTTTGTCCAATTCCTCGGTGTTGGCTTTCCCTTCTTGTTGACAGCATATACTTGGTTTTGCCGTCGTTTATCGCTAAACCCACTTTAGTTTAGTATGCAATCTGTTTTTTATTTACTTGTGCAGTCTTTTGGTGTAAGGTGTTATGCTTTATAAATATACACAATACTAGCAACTAACACCACGCTAAATAATGGCTGTGACATGTTGTATATTACTTAGTAGCTGATTTGCGTTTTTCTCTCTCAGTTCAAAGTAATCACCCTTATTCTGAGTGGCACTTTACTTGCACGACACGTTTGTCGTTATTTGAGGCGTTTCGTTTTACAAGAGTTATTCCATAACTTCGACGACAGGGTAAAGCGTCGTCGGCAAGTAGTTTGTATTCCACATGCTATGCCATCGATCGTACGCTGAGAATATCGGTTATCGTTCGATCACCGAAATCAAGCAGCATTGGGCATGAGTAGTGCTTAGATGGTGGACCGCTTTGGAACACCGCCTGTTGTTGGCATCAGCCAACTCATCAACTCCCCCAAAGTCTTAATTTGCTTCTGGTGCGCTAATTTGACCCCAGAAAGTAAAATAATTTGATTCAGTTATTTGAATCAATTAAAAATTTAAGAAAACTTATATTTCCAGTCGTTTTTACTACTTGGCGATCACTAATTTGTTGACGACTATAATCGTTTTCGCCGTCGTTTTGTGGGATTCAACGCCATAAAGAATGACAGTGAAATTTCTCACATGACGTTCGTCGTACACTAATGGGTTCTACAAGGCGTTCAACGACACAAAAACGCCACTCGTAATGGTAAATTCAAATTGTCGTGTTTTAAATCGTTGTAAACGCCTCTCGGAATAAGGGTGAATATTCGTCACAAAATGCTTGCTCTTAAGCAGTACTGACAGCATTTTTTTTTTTTTTTTTTTTAGCTTCTTCGGACATCTAAGACTTTCTTCTGGAGGCAGTGAAAAGGGTAGGAAAAACTATATTGGGAGTTCCGTCCAAACATTTCATTAGAAGCTATAAAGACTAGGAGAAGGAAGATACGGCAACACACCTTCTGTGCAATTGTGCTGTGCTATCCACGCTAAAGAGGAAAACCATAGGCGAGTACTTCTTCAACTATCTAGATGTGAAATCACTGGCTCGTAGCACCCCCTAGACTTTGCTATAAGTGTAAAGTTTCAGGCTCCTAGATCATCTAAGGCTTCTATAAAAGTGCAGAAATCACACTCCCATTAAGTAGTTTACATAAAAAACAAGTTTGCTTTTGCCTTTTTAACGGGGTTCAAATGATCTCTTCTTTGAACGTGGCAATACCAGCTAAGCCGGTCGCGCCCTATTTTTTGTACGATGGTTTCCTTGATGTGAAAGCTTCCACGGATCTTGGATCCAGCTTATTCACTCCTGCTGTCATGCGAAGTATCTTCATCTCAGCTGCTGTTAATTTACTCTCATATGTTTTAAATTTTTCTTGCCGCTCTAACGCTCTGTCACTTGCCGCTCAGTGCGCGACCTTAGCCTAACTCTGTTACATATTTCTTCATCGCCGTGGTTTCAGTTTTTTAACGTGCCTAGAACTACTGTAAGAAATATTTAAGAATTTCGTTGTGTAAAAAAATAACTCACACCCACACAACGCAGACAATACCAAGACGGCATACATCATTTTTTCCGAGTTGAAAAAAGTTTGATATGATGTCGTGCAACATTTTTAAGAACATTTCGAAAATTCACTTGGTAGAAGTTCTGTTGCTGAAATAACACAAGACCAATGTTATGCAATGCATCTTCTATACTCAGGTACGTGGAATCGAATCAATCCGCCGGCTGCTTAAAAGTGCTTATTCAATGAATCCTATCACGATATATTCTAAATAGATTCGCATGGGTGCAGTAACGTACCTCAAATTTTACTAAGCCTCGAGACTGAACCATACTTTTTGAACAATTGACGCAAACAAAAATTCATATGTACTACGAGTACCCCCATTTGCACTCTTTCCAAGTTGTGTTAGAATTATATACGAACCATGTACACATGTATACATGTTTTTCTTCACTTTTATTTGTAGGCAATATAGTGAAATAAAAAAAAAAAGAAACATCCCAAAAGGAAATGCCTTCATGGATGGGCGAAAACCCAAGTGCGAGGGCTAAATACGATTCGGATCATTAAATATGAAATCGAAGAATAAACATGTACAGGGATATTTAAGTATTTAACACGCCCTAATAATATTATTTAGAAACACGTCACTTAGTCCTGTGAGACATTTTAAGCAAAGTAAACTAGGCGGATATAATGCACCTGTTAGGTCCCTGATGCCCTTGTCTATGAAGCGTGGGAAAGGTCATCACTATATTTTGCGAAGATATGCCCACATACGTTTTTTGGGAACAAATGACACTACTGTGTAAGTGATTTGAAACGTTCCTGTTCTGTTCCGTTTATTTTATCCCCCGAGATAGGTTGACATTAACGTACGTCCATAGATTCGAGTAAACAGACTGTAAGACATTGAAAAGTGATTTGCTTTATAAAAATTTAAGATTGAAATAGTGACAAAGTTTCATTTCGTAAGTGTTTTGAAAAGTGGAAAAAGTTAAAGGTAAAAAAGAATAGTCGACGAGTTCGTATAAATTGTGATACTGACTCAAAAAATGGTGGTAATGACTCAAAAGATGCAACCATCTCACCGGTTTCCTTTTAAATGCCCAAAAGATGAGATTCATTCATTCATTCATTCATTTTCAATGGCCCGCTAATCCTTCATGAGGGTCGCGGGGGTAGCATGCTCAGGTGGACTCTCCATCCTTCTCGATCCTCCGCCATTGACTCCAATTCATCAGGAGGAATCCCTAGACGGCTCCAGGAGAGATGTCGGACTTGGTACAACCATCTATTTCTAGGCCTTCCGCGGAGTCGCCTACCTGATGGCACGGCAACCAAGACGCGTCTTGGAAGCCGTTCTCGGGGCATACGCACTACGTGACCAAACCATCGAAGCGTAGATCATTCCGTTCGGAGAAGTAGCTGCTCAACGTTGAGCGCCTCGCGTACTCTGGTGCTGCGCACTCGATCCCTACGAGTTATTCCAACAACACCGCGAAGGAACCTCATTTCGGCAGCTTGTATCCGCGATCTTATTCTTTCGGTCACTACCCAAATTTCATGACCATAGGTGAGAGTTGGAGCATACACCGAGTTAAAAACCGATAGCTTAGCTTGAACACTAAGTTCGGCCTTCCTTATAACAGATTGGCCAAGCTCTCTCAAAATTGATCCAGCCTGACCAATTCTACAGGATAACTCGGCATTGCTCCTCCCATCACTCGTGAATAAAACCCCGAGGTACTTAAACTTCTCCACCTGCTTCAGTGGGACTCCACTAACATGCAGAGTGCACTGAATGGGTTTTTTGGAAACGACCATTACTTCCGATTTGTTCACGTTGATCTTCATTCCAGCATCATCAAAAACGGCTACAAACCTTTCGAGTGCGCGCTGAAGTTCGGTTTGAGAGGACCCAAGGATAACCAAATCATCCGCAAAAAGTAGATGACTAATCCTTAGGTCTCCCACTTTGAAACATTCCCCTGGCGGAGTCCAACGCCCACAGTGAAAGGTATTGATTTAACACCGTTTATCCAAACATGGCTTCTACAGTTTGTATATAAAGACTGAATCGCCCTTAACAGGGAATCATCAATCCCATACTCCTGCAGAACACTCCAGAGTTTCCCTCGAGGAACCCTATCATATGCTTTTTCCAAATCTACAAAACAAGTGTAGACAGGTTTGGCATACTCCCAGGCCTTCTCAAGAACCATTCTGAGAGTGAATAACTGGTCGGTTGTGCTTCTACCGGGACGAAAACCACACTGCTCATCCCCCAAACTGTCCTCAACCACAGCTCTGGAACGCGTTTCTAGCACCTTAGCGAAGACTTTTCCATGGAGACTTAAAAGAGATATACCCCTATAGTTGGCGCAATCTCTTTTGTCCCTTTTTTAAAAAGAGGAACTATCACCCCCATTTGCCAATCACCAGGTGCTTCACCGCATTCCCAGGCCACTTTAATGATACGCGAGAGCCATTGCACTCCCTCTTTACCTAAAGCCTTGAGCATTTCTGGCCGAATTTCGTCCACACCAGTAGATTTGCCAACTTTTAGCGTTTTGATCGCCAAAGTTACTTCTTCTACCGTAGGACTACTTTCCGCCCTACTCTTGACAATAGGTCTATCATCATCGGTGCCCTGTTCGGGATTGAGCAATTCTGAAAAGTGCTCACTCCATCTGCGTAAGATGTCCTCCTCATTGGAAAGAAGTCTACCGTCTTTGGATTTGACTCCTTAAAGGATATTCAACTTTTTTCCTCTGAGTCGGCGGACGGTCTGCCAGAACATTTTATTTGCAGATCTGTGGTCACGTTCCAATTTTTCGCCAAACTCCTTCCAAGACTGTTCTTTCGCTGTTTTCACAGCTAATTTGCAAGTTCTTCGCGCCTCAGTGTACCGATTTCGAGAATCGGAGTTCCCCAAGTGAATCCACACCTTAAAGGCTCTCTTCTTCTCTCTGATGGCTTCTTGAACTCCGGACGTTTTAAACCAAGCAGTCCTTTCCTCACCACCAGCCGCCGTACCAAGCCGCTTCACTCCACAAACCTCTCTCGCAGAGGCAATAACCGCTGTTGAAAACATGCAATTCTTCCTCTACATTTGATGGAACAGTTGGAATTCGTCCAAACCTCTCAGATATTTGCCTCGCAAATGTCTCCCGTATCTCATCGTCCTCGGAAAGGGACTATTTTAAATAATATAAATCGGTTTTGCCAAAAAAAAAAACTTTTTGTTGTTTTTATTTTTAAAATGACCTGTTTACTTTGGAACGCACCTAGTATTTTCTAAAACCACGACAAAATTCAGTAACTCCGATGAACCACCGATTTTGAAATCGCAAAAATATGATAGCGTAAATGTCGATGAAGACGGGGGTACATGTATATTGTAAAGGCAAAGGCTTCTTCTTTAAAATGTTTTGAAGCCCCTAAGTAAAGTTGGTCTTCATCATCATAACGAAAGATTAACAGCCTGTAATCATCATCCATTAAAGTTTATGTTGATAAGATAAATTCATAACAATATACCCAGGATCTCAGCAAATAATTGGCAAATTGAAATCGAGCGTCGGTATATGCGTGCAAAGTGAGAGAATTAATTGACTTATAATTCACTATGGCATACCCTACGGTTGATGATACTTTACAAAGGTAGCAGTCTACCTCCTGACTCGATAATCCTGACTTCAACACGTATTGTGTCATACAATAAGGCCAACTTATTAAACTAATACAAGTATCCTACTTACTCAATTCCAATCGATGACAGTAACAACAGAAATATTTATTTTCACAATGACTGTATCTAACACAAATTTACATATTTCTGTAAATAAAGTCCAACAAGAGTTTTCCACTTCTAACCACTCCCTTCAAACTAAGTCGAACAAATATAAAAAAAAAACGACAGACAACAATAAAATGAAATCATTTTGTCATAGTTATTAAATCGAATTGGAATTATCATAACCTTTTATTGTGCAATCAATTGTAATTATTATGGTAATTTTTATGTATTATTTGGTTTTACAATTCGAAAATTATTCGTTTCAACCAGAAACTTCCCTAATTCTATTTATATTACCGCATTTCTATTCATAGTGCTAACGATAAATAGCTATTAAGTCAATAAACGTAATAATGAAAAAGTAAGTAATAAATGTCACTCTATATAGGTATGTATTAGTGAGTGGTGGTGTTTTGTTATTGGGAAAGTTGCCGGCTTAACCATTAATTATTTCTAGAAATAAAATTTATTGATAGAATGAAATACCAGCTAGTGTAACTCAAGAAGTACTCGAAACAAATACACTGAATCAACACCGAATGCAAAAATCACAGTGAATCCATGCAATTAGTTCGGACACCACCCATAGTAAGTATACACTGAAATCTAATATCACCACTTCACCAAAAATAGCTTCTTTCCATATTTATCAAAAGAAAGACATGTTGGGCTAGATATACAGAGATAGTAAGAGGAACACTTAGTGTTAACCTTAATGAGTCGTAAAAGGTTTGTTCCATTGGGAATACTGTCCTGCTGAAAAAGCATATGCCGATTATATTGAAGAAGAAAAAAAAAGACCGATTCAGTCAAAGCGACTGACGTAGCACTTGTCCTTCACTTGGCTTCCATGTCACCAGAACGGCATGAAGCAATCAAAAAATGCTACAAAACGTCGATTGAAACTCACTTTTCGTGTTGCACAGCGGTGACAAACTGAACACCAAGATTAGGTTACGTCAGACACTTAGATCAGAAATAGGATCTTTGTGATATCACATGGATCATGTGATCCCTACCTACTCGTTAAAACCGTTTTAAGCTTCTGATGAAGCGTAAGAGGCATCTAATATCTATGTTTATCAAATCGCCTAAATCGTTGTAATAGAGAGCTCCTAAGTGAACCTTCCTTCTGTGGTAGAGAGCTGGGCATGTACAAAGAAAATTTCTTCCTCTTCTTCGTGCATACAGCTTCCACAAAAATTGTTTGAAAATACGCCAAGCCTTGTTGCATGCTTGTCTATTCGACAGTGTCCAGTAATGACACCTATAACTAAAGACAGCAGCAACAGCACAAACTTTATTCTAACGAACGGAGTCATTCGGTCAAAACGAAACAACAGCGCCGGATTGTTGCCTGTCATGCTTTAAAGGGTTCCGAATAGTGCCAAAGGAAATCCTCAAACGCTGTCTTAAGACAAGACAGACCATTGCTATCTTGCTTGAATGCAGACTGCTGGTTACAGCAGAATATCGGGTAAATAACTTTAGGATGATCCAACAAAAAATTCTGCTAGTCTTCATGTACATACATTGCTTAAGCTTAATCTGATCAAGTACTGCGCATTCATGTCCGTCATATGGTTAAACCTCGTCGTCCATATACCCGGCAAGTTCCTGCTGTCTTCGTCGTAAATGATGACCAAGAGCACACACTTTTTCAATATTCACTTTAAGGTCGACTGAATAGAGATGCAGCATCCGACAGCCGAAATTACTGTCTTCAGCAAATTCGATGTGGACAACTTCTCGAGAACCAACCAACCAGCTGATGAAAAAGTCCAAGTAGTTTCCAGACAACCCAAGCAACTTTTAAATTATTCTCATCAGAACCAGACAGTTATGCTATCGGAACCTTACTTAAAAGCCGTCACCGAAATAATTGATCCCATAATGGTTCTTTTCAATTCCCAACTAACCAAGAAGTTGGCTTCCAACCAGAAAAGGTTATAAGCAATAGCAGAGCCTATTGACAATGGTACTCTCTTTGAAGGCATCAATCTGCAGCTATCCAAGAACAATGTCAACAGGCATATGTAGGTATTTCGGGGCGCTGACACAGCTTTTTATGGTCGACTTCCCCGAAAGATTATAAAAATGGTAGGAGTGAAGAATAAGCAAAGAGTCACGAAAGTGGCAGCGAAACCTAATGGCTCGCCTTAGATATGAGGACAATGACCTATGCTAAGTATGGCAATTCTATCATACCTCCATGCTAATATCAACGTCATTACTCATATGTACCTACTTTATTGCGAATCAAGTTAGAGGTGGGTTGTCTGAACCAAGATACAGATACACTTAGATCAGAGGAGGTCCATTGCTATACTATCTATCACTAAACGAGGCCTCTCAAGGACTAATTAAAATAGAAGAAACTTTTGTAAAGCGAATAATGCTTCTGAGGTTCTGTCTGCCAGGTCGCCGAGTTCATCGAAGAGTAGTGCTTCTAGATAAAATAATATTCACGGAGGAGAGGTACAATCTGGTATAGACAGTCTGCAGCTCCTGCAGAATGACTTTGAAAAGCAACGTATCCTTTTGGCTGTAGGCGTATCGGACAGTGTGTGTACACTGATAATTGATTGCTTTAGCACGATCAAACCATTTGAGCTTTTCTGATCCAGTTCAGGTCAGATATGTTTGGATATATGGCATGCCGTGGCAACCTCCAATCTGCAATTTATCTTACTGATTGCTTAAGTAAAAGTGTGTACGGAGCGAGATGCAAACCTTCATCCTGTCGTTTAGATAGATTCTTAGTGTAGTTTCATATCTGGCGAGCTCGTCAGCCTTACTGTTACCTGATATGCCTCTGTGACCGGCACCGAGCATAGGTCAATGTTGAATTGCTGCACCATCTCCATGAGAGAGGAGCGGTAATCTAGAGTAACCTCTGAAGCGATTGAACAAAGATTTCAGCTAATATCCGTGGCAGGTATTATATAAAATTTCAGCCAGGATAGGGCTCTCTTATTCGCTATAGTTTCCGCCTGAAATACGCTACAGTGATCGTACAGCTGCTGGGGTACGAAAATGATATAGACATCATTGCGAGTTCTCAGAGTGCTGTTGTAGACGTATTTACTATTCGATTAGACGAAAGGAGTTAGTCTTGACGTGAATGAGGACAAAACCAAGTACATGCTATTAACAAAGAAAAATCTATCTGCCCGAAATGTAGGACAGAACGTCACTGCGGATGACTTTAATTTCGAAGTGGTTAAGGAGTTCACCTATATCGGAGTAAGTATCAATCCCACAAAAGACATCATAATGAAGATTCGAGGGAGACTAGCCCTAAAAAACCGCTGTTACTTCGGTTTAATACAAACACTGGGTTGCAAACTCCTAACTCGATTGACGCACTTAATGCTCTGTAGAATGCTTGTTTCACCACCCTGGTATATGCTGGCAGATGAGTAAGTAAGCTGAGCTAATATTAAACTTTTGCGAGAGGAAAATACATTCATACTTGGTCTGATATCAGCTACCGTGTGTGAGGAGAGCGAATGGAGGAGGACACTCAATGAGCGGTATCAAGATATGGATAAAGTCCAAAAAGCTAGGATACGTCAACTATATTGGCTCGGCTACATCGGGCTGTTATTGTTATTTTGTCTTTGCTTCTGATTCACAGTTTTTTTTTTCCGACCACCATCAATCATCCAACAAAAGGAACATTTTTTGCAGCCATATAACCAGCTTATAAAGAGTGTGTTGCCTTCCCAATATTGCTGACATAAACTTTCGCAATCGATCGGACTGAATCTTTTATATATTTAATTTTTTTTTATAATTTGCGCGCGCTCAAAGGGTTATGAATACCTTTAACATGTTTACACACAGTGCGGGCGTTGGAAAGGATAGACAGTGGTTCTTGAAGCTCAGTTGTTTATGCTTCAGAGATCCTCCGAGGATGGTGCCCAGAGATTTTTGTTATTTTTTGACTTTGCTTCTAATTCACAGTACTTTTCTCCCGATAACTGATGTCAGGGGCAAATCACCATCAACAGAGCGAACAATATTTCATGAGAAATAAAAAAATAAATGTTTGTCAGCAAGGACTTGAACCTTTAGCGCGGCAATCGATGATGTCACCAGCACACCATCGTCACCCCGTTTTATTTTATTTTCAGCTTAAATGCCTGAACATGAGTGGTTGCGAGAAGCTAGGCCCTGGCACTTAAAGAGCTGTTGCGCCAAATATTTTTTTTTTTTTTTTAAATGCCTGTCTGTACGCCTGGAAGTACTGTCCTGAATACCTATTTTAAAAGAATGTAATACAAGTACATCAGTAAAATCCCCCAAAGAGTTGTTAAAATTCAAAAATACGCCGACGAACCACATGTAACCTGTCCTTAACA
Organism: Brachypalpus laphriformis; assembly: GCA_945910035.1. NCBI lineage: Eukaryota > Metazoa > Arthropoda > Insecta > Diptera > Syrphidae > Brachypalpus > Brachypalpus laphriformis. Next base: position 107,182,513 of record OX246753.1, on the reverse strand, counting down.
TTTGTTCCATTGTCAAGGCAGGAAAATAAAATAAAAAAAAAATCCCATTTGTTAGCATATCTATGGTAAGTAGGTATCTGCTGACGAATAAAACCCCCATACCACACGAACGTGAGAAGTAATAAATTTCTATTTGAACTCATTTATACTGGGACGAGGGACAGACCACCTTGTCACACATACACGTACGCATTGCCACCGCATTAAAATCCTCAACAAACATCAAAATCACTCACCTTTTCACAGAGTTCTGTTTATTTTACTGTGGGTATCTATCCGGTAAGGTTGCCCTTGTCTATGGGTATTGACCTTTTACTTTTAATTGAGATCTAATTGGTATGAAAGAACCGAAAGGTATACACAGTCTTTTCTTGTTTATTTAGGTCCTTAGGTTAACCATTCCATTGAAAAGAGTAAGGGTAACGAAAAAAACAAACCCATTCATTTGCAATTCGATTTCGTCCTTAAAAAACAAATACCTACCTTCATCTGGCTTCGCTTTTTTTTTTGTGTGAGAAATCAACCCTTAGCAGCATAGAATACACATAAGCTGACTTAAATCAATTTGCTAAGTTGCCTACTTACATGTTCACCGAAATTATAATAATTAAGTGCCGAGCTTCTTGACTACGGGAACGTGGTACGTGTACACAAGGATGTCTGCTTTAATGCGAAATGAGTAAGGAAACCATTGACCTCGAGAAATATGATACCTCGCCCAGAAAAGCTACAACACATCCTTGTTCTGAATGGTTAATAGCATAATACGGCTTCCTTACTTTGTTTCATTTGATTTGTACGCGGCGCGGTGGCGGCGGCGGGGCCCATCATGAACCTTTATTTCCGATTCAAGTAGAAATAAGAAATTAAATTAGCTCAATGAGCATTTGCCCAACCGAGTGGAAGCGCATGAGGATATATGATTCTTTAGTGTAGCCCTTGACTGATGAATGCTTCCCTTCGGTTCATTTGGCCGTTAAAGAGCCTTTTTGACATTTTCACCAAAAGTCGAACCAACGACGATTACCACCCGTTGCAGCTACATTTGGAAATCACGAACCATTATGCTGTATGCCCTTCTGCTGAACATGGATTGGGTATACCTACATATCCCTTGACGATTCAAGTCGTGTTACATAAGCTTTACCACCTGCGAGAGGTCCTTAATTCGCTATCCTCTCTAAACTAAAGACATAAATGGTGGCACTTAAGAGATATAACCCCGTATATAGGGATATGTTACTGTTATGTTTATCGTTGTATGTTACGCAGCAAGCTAGAGTGACGTTAAAATTTAATAATAGATCCATTTAATTTTTTATAGAGCCTCACTCTGCGGGGATTTTCGCGGCACTTACCAACCAAATTGCACACTTCCGTCTGCCATAAGAACATGGCCCATTTTAATGTCAACCATAAACCGATAGGAGCCTGTAAGGCAAGAGCGTAACTTTTTAATTAGGAGTACACATTCCGCGAGGCATCAAAACCAAGGTTTTCTTCTTTTTTTTTCGGCAACATGCTATATTATATAACCCAACACTTATGTTGATGGCGCAACTCATTTTGTGATTTTCGTCACAAAACGACCCTAACACGTACCCAGGTCGTATTAAGTCTTTAAGAGGAAAAAAAATAAATGATGGGGGTTTTGTCTAGGCATGTCTTGACTCTGTGTGCCATGAGTTGAAGGATTTATCTCTTTTATCTTGAAGAACGTATCTGCATGATGAGTAATTTCTTTCGATTTTCAAGTAATTTGTAGAAAATATTTCTCTAAGAAGTTAAATTGAATGAAACATCCTTGTTAAGGAGGGGAGTGCCAGTTTTCGTGGTAAAATGGACGTGCGAAATTCTTATGCATACTTGTTATTGGTATGTACATGATTAATGCCTTATCTTATTGAACCAATATTTTTGTGCCGCTTCGATTTTTTGCGAAAATTGTATGTTTCTTATCCGGTTTGGGTTAATAGCTTTTCATGCATACATCGCGTATGTCGGTGGACTGGTTCGGAAATGACCATGACTTTCATTTGGTTACAGTACACAGCACAAGTGTGGGGTTATGGGCTTTTCGAGAAAGTCGACAAATTGCAACGATAATTCTTGAAAAGGATTTTAGAACAGGATTCTAGACTCCAGCTAGAAACAGGGGTCTAAGATGGCCATTTGTACAATTTAGAACTACACCTCAGGTAAGTCACCAAGGCTATGTTTTAGTACGATGGCACCAGATTACCTTATCAGCTAACGAAATTGCTGTTAAGAAAAAAATTATTTTGGGTGAAGCAGTTGAATGAAATGGGTAACAACTTAAATATACGATGGTATGATGCAACTGCGTCAGAATTAGGACGAAATTATAAGCACTTAGAACTATTAAGACAGCTTAAATTGAAAAAAAAAGAAACCGTCTGGAAAAATTAAGAAGGGCAATGGAAAGCGGCTCACGAATTTACAAATTCTTAGCCTATATGGTCCCAAGGTGGAGTCTTGTCACCTCTTCTTTGGAATCTAGTAGTAAATGAGCTACTAATGGACATGGATAGGTCAGGTTGTAGAGTAATTTCTGATGATGCTGATGACATTACCTCAGGCGCTCTCATGGAAATCCTTCAATATGCTCTCTTTCGGCTTACTAGATGGGCCTCCAAATGTGAACTGGGGGTTAACCCTCAAAACAGAACTCGTTCTCTTCACGAGGAAATATAAAGTTCCTCACATAGACTCTCCTAAGCTAAATCGCACCAGTCTCACCTTCATTGAATATGCAAGATAATTGGATCTTATTTTGGACAGAAAACTAAACTGGAAAGCCAATCTACAATACTAGAAAGCGTAAGGAAAGCTAATGTATACTCTATTCCTGTAAAAAGGCCATAGGTAGGAGCTGGGGTATGAAACCACAAATCACTCGCTGGCTGTACATGTCCGTTATCAGGCCTATACTACTGTGACGTTATCGTATGGTGGCCTGTGCTTGATATGACTGTCCACGTCACTCAACTAGCTAAGGTGCAAAGATCTGCATTCATGTGTATCAGCGGTGTACTGAAAACTACTCCCACTGCGGCACTGGGCATTTTGTTTTATCTGATGCCCTTAGATTTTTTTTAGCAAACAGATTGCTGCCAGTGCGGCCATCCCTCTAAAGCCTCCCGTAGTGGTCTAAATATCACATTGGCCACTCCTCGATCCTTGATCTTCTCAATTTCACCCATGAAAATACGGACTACTCCTCGCTGAAACTGAGGTTTGGCCGAAACTTTAGCATGAGTATCCCTGAACGGTATGAATAGGACAACTCTCCCCGTGTTGTCGGTAGTTCGGTTCACTTCTTTACAGATAGCTCTAATACCGAAGGTGAGGTGGGTTGTGGTCTTTTCTCCAAAAAGCTCAACCTGAGCGTCTCTTTCCGCCTCCCAGATCCCTGTAGTGTTTTTCAGGCGGAAAACATGGCAATTAAGGAAGCCCTGTCCTGGCTAAAATATAATGTATTATCTGTCAGGGATATTGGTTTACTGGGACATTCCGGGAAACTTCAGGGCGGATGAGCTCGTAAGAAAGGGTACAACACTAAGGATTCTACCTAATAGTTGTGCTGGGTATACTCCTTGCTACATATAAGCATCTACTAAAGCTGGACACTATTAGCAAGGACTAAGCACAGATGGGAGAACGGCTCAAAGTGTCATATCTCGAGACAGATCTGGTCTAAGCTGAACCGGATACGTAGCGCCGAGTTGGTTAAGCTAAAGCGATCACAGATCAGGTGCGTTATCGGTGTCCTCACTTGACAGTCTTATAGGCCAACATGCCGAAAGAATTTACCTCTTTTCTAACGACTTCTGTATGAGCTGTAGGGACAAGGAAGAACAGGAAACCATCCTTCTTCTCCTATGTATATGACCAGCCCTATCGCGTAAAAGAATGCCCAATCTAGGGACCCCCTTCCCTGATGACCTCGGCGATTTGGCGTCCTTAGGGGCATGAGCATCCATCGGTTTATTAAAAGCTCCGGTTGATTTTAATAAGTCCCTGAGTGGTCTAAGGGTAGATCCATGGCATCATAATGGGCCTTTACTGGTCTAAGTGTATTTGCACTCGTGTGCAGACAGCCAACTTTACTTAACTTAACCTAACCTGGACTATACTGTACGATTTAATTTGGCTCCACGGAAATGGATCCAGAACAACGGGAACGACACAATATACACTCTGAAGCAAAAACAATTCAGAATTTCCTAAATTGAAACATTCTATAGTCAAAGAATTTAGGGTAATAGTTTTCAGAAAAGAAGTACTTCTTGAAGAATATAACTAAAAGCAGTTAAATAGGTTAGGTTAAGGGGGTGCCTTGTGACGAAGTCACTGCTCACTTAGAACAACAAGGATCCATTATGCCCAATTTATTTTTACCTGCAAAGGAAAAAAATTGCTGAATTTGCATCCATCTAGATAAGGATATGACGTCGACCCCATTCTAGTGAGTTCGTTACCCGGCATATCCATATGCCCTGCTACCCACCATAGGGTTACCCTGTTGGCTTGTGATGCCGCTTACACATTCTATCAAGCTTAGATCTAATTGCTGTGGATTCCAGAGCCTAAAGGGCTGCCTGGTTGTCGATGCACATCTACCAACGATGATTTTCACAGCCTGGATGATGGGTGTGATTTCAGCTTGAAAGACGCTGCAGTCGTTGTTTATTCTGAATGAGTAGTTGACTCCTAGTACTTTGCAATAAAACCCAGCTCCCGACATCCATTTTGAAACCATCAGTATAGAAGGCCAATTCCTCATTACTAGTAACTTATCCGCTCTTCCAATGATTTCTATCAGGAATTCTGATATTGAATCTCCTGTCAAATGTTTGCATCGGAGCCTGTCTATTGTGACCATATGGTGCAGATGACCAGAGTTCTGTTTCCCTCAGTCTAAATGCTGATTTGGCCGCTGTGTTTCTGCAGAATAGATCCAGTGGAATGAGACTTAGCATAACGATCCCAAGATCCCGATGCAGGCTGACCTCTTGATCTTGGTGAGGCTTGAAAGCTTGTATTGCTCCTCCAGTGCCTTCCACCATAAGTTAAGATAGGTCGCACATCCATCGTATACAACTAACGGGCGTGTTACCACAACAGGTTTGAAACCCCACGAATTGCCGAACGCGTTTTTACAAGTGTGAAAGGCTACATATGCTTTTTCAATGCGATTGTAGATATTCTTCTAATTTAATTTAGAATCTAGAACTACGCCCAGGTATCGTGCTGACTTTGAGAGACTTAGTATAATACAACACCTCTGATCCTAGGGGTTTAAATTCAGAGAATGACCTTTTCTTGGTGACTTTGCATTTGCGGAGTTCACAGTCAGACCTCGGTTACTGAGGATCACTAAGGATCAAAAGGAACATCGTCAGCATGAAACCATTCGCTTTAAGTATTTCCAAAATCTGATCCGCCACAAGGAGCTACCTTGAGGTCATAGATCCGGGATCAACAATTCGGATTCACATGCATGCATTCTACAGTTGACCAAGTATTATATATAGAATAACCGATGACATCGAAAAATTTCGTGAAGAAAAAATTACTTGACGTCTCTCGAGCCTAACAAGGTCTGGCATGAAGGCTTCAATTTAAAATTACGGAAGTTCTGCCCGAGTCTTTATATAATATTTTGAAGACATATCTCACGAATAGACTATTCCACGTCAAACACGGACATTTCTATGCACACTTTAAGAAGATAATGGCTGGGGTACCGCAAGGAAGTGTCTTTGGTATACCCGTGATATACCGCATATAAATGGCACTGCGTTAGCTACCCTTGCCGATGGCTCTGCTATCTTGGCAGTAGATAAAACGCTCGAAGAGACTACTGGATAATTGCTAGAAGCATTGGATAGAGTAAATGAATGGACAAAGATTTGGCGAATCGCTCCAAATGAAACCAAATGGGCTCTTGTTTCGAATTCCGTTTACAAACGAGACTTGAAAAGACACTCGATGCAAAGCTGAAAGGGAAGTCGCATGTAAAGAAAAAAAAATGCAAAGAGCTAGAGAACAAATACAAGCAAGTGCTAAAGCCGGTGTGGACATACAGGATTATACCACCTTTGAAAACAAAGTGCTAAGAGGAGAAACGATACGAATTGTGGGCGCCGTGGCGTAAGTGGTTAGTGTGTCGGATCACTACGCATGAGGTTCCAAGTTCGAATCCCAGAAAATACCAAAAAGTTTTTTTACGGTCCCACCTCTCGCGAGCGTCTGACAAACATCCGAGAGTATTGTTGTCACGAAAAAGCTTCTCAAATCGCCGTTCGGATTCGGCATTAATCTGTAGGTTCCTTCCATTCGTGTGAAAAATATAACGCACACAACATGAGTGGTTGCGAGAAGCTAGGCCCTGACACTTTAAAGAGCTGTTGCGCCAAATATTTGTATTTTTTATTTTTTTTTTGTATCAGAAACAGCGATATCAACAGAGACATCGGCATTAAAACTGAGGCTTATCCGGCATTAAAACAATCGAAGAGGAAATCAAAATCTACGCGAGAAAGTATAAAAGTCAACTAGAAACTCACGTAACAAATATTTAAAAAACATTTAAACTTCAGTTCTATCCGATATTACTCGTTGATGCCGGATACATTGAAGTGCACAGAAATAAATGGGAACTTTCACACTATGTATCCGGTATCGGATACGACATTCTAACACAGATCCGCCGGTTTGAGAGCTTTCTACTTATAAACAGCGTTTTTTTTTTTTTCTTAGATAGAATTTACGATAGTGATAACTGTCAAACCGAGCTGTCATTCTGCCTCTCTTTTTGAAATTTATGTTCAGTATAGTCTGGTAAACATTTGTTTGGAATACACTTTTAATATATGCAAAACTGTATGACTTTATACTTTGTCTTAGGTATCCATAATTTTGCATGAAACGATTCTCAGTAGAACCTTTGAACGTTTATTAGTCGACGATACATAAAGATCACCAATTTTCAAGAATAAACGGCCTTTTAGTGTTAAGATGTTATTATAGCACTGCCGTAAGCCCAGACTTTAAAAGCAAACAATAAATACATACATACAAGCGATCAGTTACTCTCAATCAAACAAAGCAAAACGAAAAAGTCTCAGAGGTGCTAAGTGTCGAATTTATATCTTTCATTCGTAATACGAAGAATAACCTAAGTATCTACAAAAAAAACTGACAACTTTATGAGTATCAGTAACAAAAATTTAATGATTTTCCATTTAACATCTCTGAAAAAAGCATCTATTGAATGCTTACCGCTACGATATCCTATTTCCCCATCGGATGAAACAAATTCCTTTGTATGCTGTTCGTAAATCTCATTATTATTGTTTTATGTTTATAGCTGCAGTCGGAAGTGGGGCGTACGTATACGTTTCCTTATAGCTTTTGTGATCTCGAACCATTGCGTCTTCTATTCAATTTCATGTATGAATTATGCGCAACAATGTATCTTTTATGAGGACTTTCAAAATTTCATATTTTCTTTTGTGTGTTTCGGTATTGGTAACACCTACACCTTGGCAGCAGCATCTGTTTGTAAAAGCACTTAACCCTAGCGCCCCCCATATATCATATATTTACAACGTGATTCCCTTCGATAATTGCCAAGACGACTGTATAAAAACAAAAACATCTGTAAAAACATCCATTCATTCTGTGTAGATACAGAAAGTATCTGAAACTTGTTCAACCCTTTCGATATGGTTTACCACGCACCAAATCAAAATGTCTTACAAAACTACGGCATGTCTGGAATTTTCATTAATATAAAAGGGATTGCCTTGCCCCTGCCTGCCTGCGTGTCATTCAAGAAACGAAACCCTCCTCGAACGAGCGCACACAATGCCAGAGGCGAAGCAATAACATTTGAAAGAGTGAAAGAGCACTGGTGGGACGGCTGGAAATGTCCCGCACAATAATAGATCGGGAATAATCATTGACTTGAGATGGGTCGATCGGTTAACGCGTCAAGTAATGAGCCCTAAAAACAATCGCCCCCCGCGACAGATACCCTTTCTTGGTCGTCAGTGTAAACAAATGAATTGCTTCCCTCCGACTTCGACGCTGGCCGACACGGACGACTCCGAATGTGCGGGTATCGACAATTTATCCATTCAAATTCATTTAAATCGAATAGAATATTTGGAATTTTGAATTCTACTCTCGAGAGAATGGTCTTATTGGCCAAGTTGCCCCGGCTGCCTGTGTGCGAGAACGGATGACGCCACTCAAAATGTGTATAAATCAAGTGGCGTGGACGAAATGCACTTGGATTATTTTAGAAAGACTGATAAAGAAGTTAAGTGACTCAATATCCGTTCTTATAATTTGATAATCTTCATTTGATTCTCAAGGGAAGAGGATTATAAGTGCAATTGCAATGGCGCTGTTTATTACTCGCACGGTACTCGAATAATGTGTGTTAATGGAATGTTTTGGTTGAGCTAATATCTTGAAGATGGATCGGGTTATTCACAAGAAACCAGATGTGATGGAAATCTCTGTTGATTGACAACAACTTGAAGAGAGTTAAGGGGGATCAGAGGGTGATATCGTCTAGCAGTTTGGGCGAATCGATTTTACCATAAGGAGTTTGAAATTCACATTTAGAGTCAGAAGTCTTAGAACTTTATCGACAATTTCAGATCTAGGGCTTGACCGAACTAGTAGGAAACATGAACTTCCAAGCTTCATTCCTCCCAAACTAACAGAATCCACTCTTGGAATCCCTAATAGCGCCAGTTATTTGGGGTTGAAGCCTATTCCTACAAAGGGGCTCCAGACCAGACCTTCTCCCTATTGAAATCGTCAGCAAACAACTGGCTACCAGCTCAGCAGTACGGCTAAGAGACCTTAAGCAATGGAGGGAGTAACGGATACAAAAACAAATATTTGGCGCAACAGCTCTTTAAAGTGCCAGGGCCTAGCTTCTCGCAACCACTCATGTTGTGTGCGTTATATTTTTCACACGAATGGAAGGGACCTACAGTTTAATGGCGACTCCGAACGGCGATTTGAGAAGCTTTTTCGTGACAACAATACTCTCGGATGTTTGTCAGACGCTCGCGAGAGGTGGGACCGTAAAAAAACTTTTTGGTATTTTCTGGGATTCGAACTTGGAACCTCATGCGAAGTGATCCGACACACTAACCACTTACGCCACGGCGCCCACGTAACGGATAGGACATGCCAAAATCCTGCTGATGTATTGCCCTTTCCCAGCGTCACCGACCTGCCCTACCTGTCGAAATAGATTCTAATCTATGCTACAAGATTTCTTACACCAAAAATCGACGCCAATTTTCACGGATCGGTCCAAAGCCAAAGCCAATGACGGAGTCGAAGTCGAAATCACTACTGTTCGCTAAACCGCTGATTGGATGGGTTTTTTTTTTTATGTTGAAGGAAACCCGAATGCCGGAGCAGCACTCAGACTCTTTGCGGTCCTTTGTACGAGTAGTGCCAGTAAGGCAGGGTTTACAGAACTTTCTTTGATGCATTCGTTTTCCGTTTGTGCTCGGGTGACTGCTGACTGATGTTCCCCACTGGGATTAAAACTTGCACTCATCGGTTAATAAGCTGGCGGATAATACGGCATCGCATATCGATAATTAGACAGCCATCAAATCCATTCCATGCAATACTATTAGACCTTAATAGTGAAAGACTACTGCGTGCCTCACTGAGAAAGCTTTTTTTCAGTGTTGGTCTGATTTCATATGCGATAAATTTGGTCATTAGCATACCCGAAAAATGTGCTTCATCGCTGAACATAAGTTTGCGATAAAACAACGTGTCAGCTTGCAACTACACTAGAACACAATCAGCAAAAGAACGACACAAATGATGGTGTCTCCTGTACGAACTAGATCTTATATGGGCTGAGGCCAAGATCTTTGCGCGAAATTTCCAACGTAGCGGAGAATCAGAGCCCTAATTGCTGCAACGATATATAATACATTTCAATCTTGAACACTTCCGTTTAGAGTGGCGATATTCTCTTTAGTACGCACATTCCTTTAGCGTGGTTGCAACGAAACCTTTCCACAGTTCGACGGATGGCTTGGATGGACGATTATGTTTGCCATAAAGATCATGAAGACGCCTATAAGTTTCGCGAACCGACGACTAATGTAATGCAAAGTAAATTTTGAAAATTTGTCAACGTTGTTCAAACGGGTGTCTATTCATGATGATTTGCCAGACCGTATTGTACCTATTCATACATAAATGTCAAATGGGGGTGGCGATAGTGTAGTGGTAACGTCATCGATTGCCGCAATAATAGTTCTTGGTTTAAATCCTGATGCCAGCAAGCATGTATTTATTTCTCATGAAATACCATATATAAGCAGTCAGTTCGATCAATTGCGAAAGCTTATGTGGACAATATTTTGAAAGCATAACACTAGCATTAGGTTGGCCATATGGTTGGAAAAATTGTGCGCTCTGATGGATTTTTGATATACCTATAACATTCGGTGGTCGAAAAAAAAAAAAATACGGTGAATCAGAAGCAAAAACAAAATAACAAAACAAATCTCCCCAGTTATCTGGACACCACCCCGAAATTTTTCTGAAACTTAACATCTGAATTTTAAACCACTACACTAATCTTCTTCTCTCTATCTTTGCCTATCCTTTGCAACGGCCGATTGATAGATAGGTTTGACACTTATCCCTATCGTAAGTTATATCTAAGCAAAACAAAAAACACTTTATTGAACCTCACTACAAACTTGTATTATCATTCAAGTGCGTGAACTTACCTACCAACACATCCTCTCCAACTGACATGCAGATACGTATAGTTTGGGTATGTTTGGAGGCAGATGGATTAGATTCAATCAATATTAACAGATTCATTTTTTTTTCTCTTGTACAACCCATGTCCACGTGGTAAGGACACTGCGACCTGAAAAATCTATTGTATCGGAGGGTTGGAGTTAATCTAACAGACGTACTACCTCCTTTATGAATGCGGGTATGTCTTTAGTAGTGGAGCATTTCAGTTCGACTGAAGTAAGTTTCTCCTTGTGGAGAATACGTTTCCTCAACCAGTGTAGTGCCGGGCATTCGCAAACAATGTGTTCGGATGTTTCATCCTCCTCTAAACATAACCGAAAGTCCTTGTTTTGGCACAGGTTCAACATGTTAAGGTGGTATCTCAGGCCACAATGGCCAGTAAGAAAGCTCAGGAGCTTCTTAATGCTTTCCCTATCTAAGTTAAGGATTTTCTTATAGGGGTAAGGCTTGATTAATCGTTTGGATTGCCTTAGACCTTGCCCATTAGTCCAGTGGTCTAGACGAAGTTTGTTTTTCTATTCATTAATCAGAGTTGTAGTTGTCGCCCAGTTGACGCCACAATAAGGTTCCGGACCTATGAACGCAGATTCTGAGCCAGCCCTAGCGAGCTCATCTGCAGATTCGTTGCCCTCAATCCCTTGGTGTCCAGGGATCCAACCGAGTTTTACCCTGTTGTATTTGAAAATGTCTTATAATGCATCGTAGCAGCATTTCACAGTTCTGGAGTCCATTAGGTTGGACGATAGTGCCATAAGTGCTGCTTGGCTATCTGAAAAGATATGTATTCTAGCGCCCTTGATCAGCTTGCGGAGATTGTGTCTGGCGCAGATCTCAATGGCATGGATTTCAGCCTGAAACACAGTGGGAGTCGTACCCATAGGTACCGAAATCTTAGTGTTGGGTCCAAAGACCCCAGCTCAAGCTCCAGAATCCATTTTCGAACCGTCGATGAACCAGACCAGACTTCTAGGGTCCAGTGTTGGAGCACCATTGGACCAATTTCCTTCTTCTTCTTCCTTTTATCAGCGAGGCTATGATCTGAAAACAAGGGATCACAGCCCTCCCACTTCACTGCATTTCTACTGATCCGCCTGTGGGGTTCGCCTGACCAATTTCCTAACAGAATAATATATCATATGTACTTTGTTTCGGAAAAGCATACTGTAATATATTTAGAAAAAGAAACAGTGTATAGTATGCCTAGGAGTGTGCATATTGCGTCAACTGCTGGTCCATGTACAATACATGCTTTTAAACTGATTTGAGATGTTTAAATTATCAAAAATCGATTCGCTTGTATGGAGTGTGGATAACCCAGAAAGCGATTATGACGTGCACTTTGAGAGCTGATGTTTGAGAATGGGATGTTAACGTTTCCGGCTGACTACACCCATCGATAATAAAAAAAAACCTGTTCAGTTTGCAATGCGAATTATCTTTCAGAAACTTGATTGAAGGCAATTCAATAACTGGCCCAAGTCCAGCCTAACACAGTACGCATTTCTACAATAGCATATATTTGCTACAAGTCTCGGCTGACAAGACCAAAGACGTAACCGTACTGTACGTTATCCCATAGAAAATCAGTTCAGAAAAATTATATTCCAAGGAGAAAATAAAATGCTTTACAAAAATGCACAATCTATTATCCAGCAAGTCAAATACCGACCGCAACAGACCAAATGTATGAGAACTATGTATGTACTTCAGGCCTCAATCACTACTACCCACATTTTCTTTCATCTTCTTCTTTTTCAGTTAAACAACCCACGTTGGTGTATTTCAGCGTTTGGTTGTATAATTACAAAGTGGTATCCATCACTATTAACTCACTATGCAATTAGAGTTCATTTGGACATCACCATCAATTAATTATTCAAGTCGAGGATCATAAGTGGAGTTTTAACCTCCAGATACGAATTCACACAACAATGCACCTTTTCTTCGATTTTTATTTTTTTATTTTTTGAAGACACATTAAAAATGTTTATTGTTATATCACATATATACGAGTATGTACGTACGAACATACATCCAGAAAATACTCGAAATGGCTGGTAAAGCCATAATTATTTTTTTTTTTTTTTATAAAAAAAAAAAAAAAAACAACCGTCAAGGTCGGGTCGGAGGACGGGTTTTCGAGGGATGACTGAGGTATCGAAACAAATGTCAAATGCAAGCCCGGAGGCTGACGCAGTATCAAATGGCATTGGATGTAATGCAAGTGGCTTTGGAATCAAGTGCTAACATGACCATGGATAAACCATTTTCTTTTTTGTCCGGATAGGAAACGCTCGACTGGAGCACTCAGACGCAACTAGTCCATTGTACTACCGGAGAGCAAATCCTGGATTACCCATTTTATTTCCTTGTCTTTCTAAGAAAGTAAAGCAAGCACTTCAGTGAAGAGGAGCTTACAGTACCAGCACTCACCATATCAGCATCGAGGATCCGTTAGCTGATACGAGCAAAGGCCGGACACTCGCAGAGATAATGTTCCACAGTGTCGTCACTCTCTGCACAAGCGTCGCAGATGCTAAGCACAGCACGTTATGATGCTTTGCGAAAGCGAAGTGGCCTATCAAGACGCCAATAAGTTGTTTGCAGTCTGCAAGAAAGCGCTGATTTCTTACAGACGTTCGGGAGTAATCATTTAGTCAACCTATAATACATCTTGGAGAGTCATGCCACACACAATTGTGTTCGTGAGAAACCCAATCGTCAGTGGATGCCCTAACCGAGGACGCAGGTAGACCCAACGTGGGTTCGGGACCTGAGTAAGCCTCCTCTGAGCCTTGTCTAGCAATCTAATCAGATATTTCGATATGTGACCTGGGACCCAGATAAGAGACAGAGAATTCAGCCTTGAGACCAAGTTCAAAGAGTTTTTGGTTTCACGAACTATTTTGGAAGTGGTTTAAGGATTAAGCAGGACCTTAAGCGCAGCCTGACTGACACAAATATTACGGCCATTTCACTTGTTCTTTACAACATAGTTCATAGCCATTAGGATTGCATAAGTTTTCGCTTGGAAAACAGACGCATATTTGCCTAACGAGAAGTAAAGTTGAATGCTGTCGTCTTCCACGAAGACACCAGCGGCAGATCCTTAACTTGTTTTGGAGCCGTCCGTGAAAATACGACTGCATTCTATTCCTTGCTCTGACTCTGACCGAAGACAGTCCTAAACACAAGGAAAGTTGACTCTGAATTTGCGTATCAGCTGAAATTCTGGTGTCATTGCATCAGTGTGCATAAGGGACAAACCATAGTGAGATAAAAAGTTTAAAAGACTGAGATCCGAGTGCAACGCATGCAACCAAAAGTGAAGGCCACATAATCTGTTTGCTGAGGTACAGATAGATAGATATACTTTATTCTGCAATATAATTTACATTCGCTACCGCACATTTTACAATACAATTCAGAGATATGATATACTTTTATCTTTCTACTGAAACATTATTTTAACAATTTTGAAAGTCATTTAGGAAATATACAATATTTTGGAGGAAAATGCAAGAAAACCTCCAATTTAAGAAAAAAACGATAAATAAATAACTAAAAAATTAAAAAAAAAAAAAAAAAAACACCAGTACTAATAACATAATTCAAAAGAGATATTTGTTTACAAATAAAACTTAAGGGTATCACAGAAAAAATAAATACAAAATCGGTAAGTTGATTAGTAATAAATAAATAAATATATGTGAACATAAATAAATAGATAAATAAATAAATATATAACTAAATGAACAAATAAATAAATATATAAATAAATAAATAAATATATATATATATATAAATAAATAAATTAAAATATACAAAATAATAAATATATAAATAAATAATAAAATAAATAACATCTAACGTTATTAGGGAATAATCGATTGTTTTTTGCCTGGAAACCACATGGTCTCCAGGCCCTGCGCTTCCATTTCAGTCTTCAAAAATGCTTTCAATTTTTCTATAGCGCTGGTCAGCCACGGTGATGATGTTGCACGCAGCAGTATTACTCTTCCCCTACTAATTCTGCACCAAAGGTGATGGAAAGTTCTCTTAAGTATCATGTCTGGGTTCTCAAATTTCCAAAAGCAGGTGTTCCAGTTGATTTAAAAATGAGTTTTGTCGTTCATGAGGAGTGTCTTGTCAAAACTGGTCATCCGTTGAAGTTTCGCTGCATCGGTCAAAGTCTTATGATAGGCAAAGCCATTTACATATATTAAGACTGGTTTACATTAGGGACTGTCTTTAAGTCCGCCTTGCATAGGATTATCATTTTGGATCATATCAATTCGGACTTAGGCTTGGAAAATCCACAATTGAGTTAGTCTTTATTTTATGAAAAAAAAACCTGGAGTAGACTGAAGATTAACAAATTGATACCCCTCGTCAAAAGGTGTTTTTTTCTTTCCAAAGCCTTCCCATGAACTTGTATACCTATATAGACCCATTTGGACACTAGAGTTGGAAAAACAACGACAAAATGTGTTCTCGTATGTATATGTTACTTTTGATCTGACTACAAGTTACAAAGATATCGTTATTCGTCATTTGCGTTACTGCAGTACAATGCGTATGAGTAACATTTTAAAGGTATTGGTATGGAACGTATATCAATTATTTGATTCAAACCCAAACGGACACACAAACAGAACACAAAACAGATACACAGACACAAAGCAAAGACTGAGGCATGCAACTTCAACTTACAAGCTGAGAAATTTCGCCAGTTGTCAATGTACTCGTATGGGTACCATGCAAAGTTAAACGGCGTAATTGTACATATGAAATTGTCAGATATGAAGAACGGCGGGAAGTTCCATTTACATTCACAATCTAAACCACGAAAGTAACGATGGCATGTCAGTAACGATACTTTTTAGAGAGTAACGAAACGTTACTTCGGATTTCATGGACGCAACTGGGCAGTCTTGTACAAAAAGAGATTTCCTTCTTTAGTTGATCTTAATAGCAAAAATGCAAGGAGTACCTTCTGACATCTTTACTGAACAATTCGCACGTCCATCATCTCCGATGTGGATGTCCTACGATGAACAATGGAAAATAGGGGACTTCATTATTTACGCAACATTAAACCGACAGACGTTCTGATGTTCATATCATTGGCCGAGTGACTCTGACCCATCGACTGTTGTTTACAGGCTTCTTACTTTAGATGGCACTATAGTTTGGGATGAACTTGGGTCTAGTCTAATTAAAAACCAATGTGAACTCAACGGATAGTCTATTTGAACATTGACGTCACAGGGGTGGGCTATCCTAAGTTATCTTATTATCCGCTTTAAGGCCTCGTATGAATCAACGTTTTATTGATTTCGAGAAGGCATTTGATAGTGTAAACAGAAAGTTCTTAAGGCACAAAGCAGGAAAAATGTGCAGAAGTGTCACGTGATGCATAGGGCTGTAGTATGTGGATTCGTAGTGGTATTCAACAAGATTGTAAACTATCACTGCTACTTTTCTTTTACTCTCAAGCTGTGATTAGTAAGGCGTTCAAGACGATTTGTCGACGCTGTGACACGGTGGAATTGAATGGAAGCTTGCAAACTACCTTTATTTATTTATTTACATATCTACGATTTTCACAATCAACAGGCTTCTGAAAATTCAGTGCAAATTCAGTAATTCGATTGCATTCAATCGTTGACTCAAGACTAATAATAGTGACGACTTAAGTCGATATCTGGTCACAGAAAACTTCATATTGCATAGAATTAACTTTCACCAAATATCCACCAGTTTGGTGGCAGAGACAAACCTGGTGGGATCACACTTCGCCAAAACGTAAATCCTTACATATAAGCAGTCGAATAATAAGAACTAAGTCTGCACACGGTATGGTGTCTATGATACGGAAAAGGACTATTAAATTCAACACCAAGCTATGACTGATCCGCTCAAACGTGGAGTTAATGCTACTAAATGGCGGCATCACATGGAAATGGAGCCTTTTGTACATCGTTATCTCATACTGTGTCTGGTCCAAACCATATCTCAAATGTACAAATTTGTGAGAGAATGGGACCCACAACCAATAGATGCGACTATACAAAAGCGAAAGTGGCACGGTGAGGGGCCGATACCTATGCAGTCAAATCTCTTTACATAACAAGAAGGAATAATTCAGCCATTTCCCAAAACTTGTGGTAGGACATTAGAAGAAAAATCGCGACAATTACGGAGAAGTTGGTTGGAGCTGAGACGTAGAACCCGGAACCGCACATGATAAGGTGTAGACCAGAGCGCAGGGCGTTCGTAAGAATATACGGCTTAGGGGGCGAAAGTTTCGGGGTTCACTTGAGAGAAAAATATATTGATACTACTGATAGGAACTTTACTGTGATTCGCAGTGATATGTAAGAGTATATTAATGAATTGTTGAATACTTTCGGAGAGCATACCTTTAGAAGGCTGAGCTCAGAAATTATATGGGAATCTCTACAAAAGCCCAAAAACAAAAAACTTTGATTAGACGTCCCAAGTGCTTAATGGATAAGAACAGGAGCTTCACTCGACGATCTTAGACTAAAAAAAAAAAAAAAACAAATATTTGGCGCCAACAGCTCTTTAAAGTGCCAGGCCTAGCTCCTCGCAACCACTCATGTTGTGTGCGTTATATTTTTCACACGAATGGAAGGGATGTACAGTTTAATGCCGACTCCGAACGGCGATTTGAGAAGCTTTTTCGTGACAACAATACTCTCGGATGTTTGTCAGACGCTCGCGAGAGGTGGGACCGTGAAAAAACTTTTTGGTATTTTCTGGGATTCGAACTTGGAACCTCATGCGTAGTGATCCGACACACTAACCACTTACGCCACGGCGCCCACAAGGTTACAGTAGAGGTGAGGATCTTAGACTCCCTTCTATAATTTATAAAAAATAAAAAATAAAAATTCTGCAAACCTATTCTGTTTTCATTTTGGTTTATGATATCTCTGCAAATACGATATCTGTGATCATGCTACCTCTGCTATTACAAGGAATTTTCATGCGGAAGTGTCTTTCACGTGAAACCGGACAACAAAGCATTTCATCCTCCATGAAACTTCTGTATAGACACAATTCTACCTGGAAAGTAACGCCTGATTCTCCATTATACCATTTATAACGCAATAAAATGTTGCTATCGGTGGCAGTACTAGCGCTTCTGTTTCACCTATTCATTGATCACCCTATCTTCATCCAGACACCCGTTGTATGCAATCTAATGCTGAGTATCTCAACGATGTTTGACTGACTTTATCTTCATTATACCTACATATACTGAGTTGTATTGATTTCAAATATTTACATACATAAGTACACATAACCGATAGGGGAATGATGCCCAGATGTTTTGCAAGAGATTTATTGTGGTACCATTAATCTTCGGCAGAGCGAAGCTGAGAGTCTTCTATTTCTGGGGAACAAAACTACTACATATCGGTATTTTGAGGAAGTTTTGTCTCGGCCACAAGTGAAGCTCATTTGGAACAAAATCTCGGTTGGATGGTGGTTGGTTGATTTGCAGCGGCACTGGATGAGGTACACTTAGACACGAAATAGTTCGATTGTACTGCCAATGAGTAGGAACGCATGAACTATTTCCTGCTTAAGATAAAAGTATGATATGAACTTTTACCATACAGGTGTTGCTGAGAGCACTTAGATCGTTAAAAGTGTATTCATCTAGCATAACTTTGCAAAAATAATTTGGTCTCTACCACCTCTTCACTTCTGCAGCTCCTGCAGAAAGGGTTTTAAGGAATGGCAAACCTTTTACCAAGTCTACCCATGGCACAGTTTTCGGTGATGATATTTGCTACTTTAGAGAGAGTTGCTTTCACATCAAGGAAACCTTCGTACAAAAAATAGAGCGCGACCGGCTCAGCTGGTATTGCCACGTTCAAAGAAGAGATCATTTGAATCCTGTTAAAAAGGCAATATCTATGCACGTTCCAAAGACATCGCGATGTAGGAAAGGCAGGCATATAATCGCCTGGATCAGACAAATGCGACGACATCGGCATTTCATTGGCCTCAGTAACCGAGTGATCCAAAGTCGGCAGGCCTGCCGATATTTTCTGAGGTCAAATAGGCGAACCCCACAGGCGGATCAGTAGAAATGCGGTGAAGTGGGAGGGTTATGATCCCTTATTTTCGGATCATAACCTCGCTGATTAAAGGAAGAAGAAGAAAAAGAAGAGAGAGTTGCTCCTCACTGCTTCAGAAGTCCAATAGATCTTTTCTGATTGATTATTATTGGCCAGAGCAGCTTAGCAGTGTATACCCGGTATACCCGGCCCCTCGTCCTAGGGGAATAATTAAGGAACTGGCCCTCCAGGTTGGGGGTTGTGCCGTCGGCGCAACTTCCCTACCACGTATAAAGTCTATGGTTCCGAAACAACCAAAAGCCTCGGATAAGGATGATTCAACTAATGATGACCCCAGCAAACGACCTTCGGATCTGTACGTGGAATGTTCTGTCCCTTTACAGGCCACGTGCAGCCGAACAACTAGCAGAGGCCCTAGACTGCTATAAAGCAGATATTACCGCCATCCAGGAGGTGCGATGGGATGGGCCGGGCAAAAAGAGGATGAAAAACTGTGACACCTACTACGGTGATTGCTACAGAGGCAACAGGCAACGCTTATTCGGATGCGGATTTGTCATACGCGGCAGACTTAGGCAAGAGGTCTTAAGCTTCCGACACGCGAGCGAGCGTATTATGACTATCCGAATCAAGGCTAAATTCGCTAACATAGGCCTAATATGTGTTCATGCACCCACGGAAGAAAAGGACCCTGACGCTAAAGAGTGTTTCTACGAGCTCCTCGACAAGACATGTGGGCATGGTCCTAAATACGACGTTAAAATCGTATTGGGTGATTTTAACGCCAAAATAGGAAAGGAGGACGTCTTTGGTAGAGCATTCGGTAAGCATAGCCAACACGACACTACGTCTGATAACGGACTAAGGCTAATTGATTTCGCTGTGGAGCGAAATGTCACCATAGCAAGCACATGGTTTCCTCATCTCGATATTCATAAGCAGACATGGCGGTCCAATGATCATGTAACGATCAACCAAATTGATCATATTGCGATCAACGCAAGGCATGCCTCCAGTATTCTGGATGTCCGGACCTTCCGAGCGGCCAACATAGACTCGGATCATTACCGTGTTGTAGCCAAGCTACGAATGCGGATATCCCAATCTGAGCAACAAAGAAGAATTACCGCGAGAAAATTTAACGTCGAAAAGCTACAATTGCAAGAGACCGCCAGACTCTTCGCTGAAAGCGTATCCCGAAATCTCTCAATCACCCCTATACCGCCAGCATCAAGTGCCGAAGACCAGTGGCAACGCTGCCAATATGCCATCAGAAACGCCGCGACTGTGGTGGTGGGAGAGCGAGACCCACCACTTTTTTTTTTTTTTTTTTGATTGGGAGGGGTAATCTTCAAAAGACGAAACTCAGTACGTCCCACACTGTTACTCAGTTGTCATGTGACTTCTTAAACATTGTACTTGAACGGATTGTGCGGAACTCACAAGCCAACACCGGAGGGGCACAATCTATTATAAGTCTGTACAACTGCTTGCATACGCTGACGATATAGACATTATCGGAAGAACTCAGCGGGCTGTCACCGGTGCGTTTGCAAGTATTGAGGCGGAAGCGGCCAAAATGGGTTTGGCGATAAACGAGGGCAAAACCAAGTATATGCTGTCAACAAGAAGGGAAAACCAACACCGACGAATTGGGCAAAACGTCACAGTGGGCAGCTATAACTTCGAGGTAGTAAGGGACTTTGTCTACCTTGGCTCTGCTATTAATTCTGAGAACCACATCAGCAGAGAAATCAAGCGAAGAATAACTCTTGCCAATCGCTGTTTTTTCTGGACTTATAAGGCAATTCAACAGTAAAGCCCTATCTCGAACAACTAAGGAGACTCTGTATAAGACCCTGATCATCCCAGTCCTGCTTTATGGCGCTGAAACATGGACTTTATTAAAAGATGATGAAGATATCCTTGGTCGCTTCGAGAGAAAAATTCTTCGTAAGATTTTCGGTCCCGTTTGCGTTGACGGGTTTTGGAGGAGAAGATTCAATCACGAACTATACGAGCTGTACAGCGACATCGACCTAGTCAAAAAACTGCGTTTTGTACATCTGAGATGGCTAGGTCATGTAGAGCGAATGGACACCAACACTCCGGCCCGCAGAGTTTTCGAATCTAATCCCGAGGGACGACGCAGTAGAGGGAATCATCGCCGTAGGTGGAGCGCACAAGTTCAAGGGGACCTCGACCAACTTGGAGTGCACAACTTGAGGCAATTAGCTAAAGACCGAGCTAAATGGAGAGGCGTGTTGGTTGAGGCCCAGGTTTACCCCGAACTGTAGCGCCACCTAAGTAAGTAAGTAAGTGAAAATGAACACCGATTCGTTGTAAAGGATATTGCGATGCGTCCACTTTATTTTGTCCAGTGCACTCAGTACCGAATTAAAATCTAGTTTGATGCAAAAAGATGATATACGGAGAGTATAGGATAATTGGTAAACATTTTATGCAAAAATCAACAAAGTTACTTTCTCCTGAGTGTAGTGAAGTGGAGCAACATAGCTACTCGTACTAATTTGAAGAAATAAGGTGCGTCAAACTAGTGCTCAATCTTCTTTCTTAAGCCCAAATTGGTTTTACTTAGCTGGTATTGAAAACTTTAGTATTAAGGTTATTACAGAATTTCATTTCCTTAACAGAAAGTCCTTAAATTCTCAGAAATTGTTAAAATGAATGAATGTTAGAACGCCCACATTACAAGTTCATATATGTACATGTACGTATGTATGTATATAGACAGTGATTGCCTTTCACTATTTCTCGAATCCGTAATTCAATTATCAAAGTAACCAATAATATTTTTGCTGTCCAATGTCCAAAAGATAAAGAACAGAAAAAATAACAAAACCAACCACACATTTTCTGGAAACACATATATCCAGTCGTTTGCTTAACGAATAGTAAAAACGCTTGTCTAGACACCTAGGCCACTGTTGTCGTCGGCATCGACAACGGTGTTGGAGGCAAAAGAATGTCGCATGCCTCTCCACAGCTAGCGACATTGATTTTATAGTTTCGTTTCGCTCGAACCCTCATAGAACACTGCAGTAAACTAACCACATTAGTGGCAGCCAGTGGGTGCAGTGCACTCCACCGCAGACGGACACAATAAACCAGTAAAATATGAAATTCCATTAGAACGATTTAATGGCAGAGCACCTTTTACCAAAGCGCAGCCCAAGAGTGTGCTTGTGTACTGGGCACGAAGTAACGTCCGTAACATCTCACAAACAGCAACACGTATCCACACACAATGGACCACATTAAATGTGAGTTGTGATGTTGCCTCAATCGGAGTGGAAACAGAAAAATAAGAAACCAATCTAATCATTCAGAGAAGAACGAGTTTCACAGATTATTTTCCGTATCCAACGGCCGTAAGTCCATAAGTAGATGGAAGAAACTCTCCATCCAATTCTGGAAAGTTGCTGCTGCAGCAAAGTCGGAGTTTATCTCTTCGACTCTGGAACAACAAAAAAATAGAAGCAGATACATAGATACGAGGTGTATCACTGCATGCAATTGACTCGGGCATCATTTATTTTCTACATGCGGTTATAGCCTAGGAAACTATCATCTAAGCTTAGCAATCGGTCGTTTTGGTACTGGAGCTGTATAATGATGACTGAGTTGTACCTACCTACTAGATACAGGGTGCAAATCCGGTTCAAATCTGATGGTTTTTCGTCGTCCTCGCATGACATTATGCCTTGCAAATAATGTTATGGGAATTCAATTGAATAAATTTCCCCACTACTCCACAGCTCTCTAATGCCGATGGTACGAGTAGATTACGAGTATGTGCTGTACCATGCTTGGAACGCTTAACATTGATCGGATGTGCTGCCCAGACCAAAGGAGAACGTTGACGCCACAAGGCAAGGCGGTCAATTTAAATTAATTCTCTCTGAGTGATTTTGCTCGACTGACTCTAGATATATTCATCCTAACTCACCCGAAAATAATTGAGTTTTGCATAAGATTTACTACGTTTGACTAATAGGTTTCGGTCCTTCTTTTTTTCTTTTTTTTTAAGAACAGAATAAATAAACAAGTATTATGGATGTGGATACGTTGAAGTGATTCATTTCGAAAACTCTGGTGATTTACTCCTCATCGTGATGCAATCAGTCTGATGAGCTCATACTGGTAGTCGAGATGTAGTCATTGTAAGCCCTTGCAGTATTATGTGCAGAAATGTACAATTTCCGGATCCCTATTATAGCATAAGAGGGACTTCAATATAACACTCGCGTATTGAATACTTTATAGGAACCACAATCAATTAAAGGCGTCAGAAATAGGAGAGGATATGCTTCTCAACTGTCGTAGGGAGACTTTCTACTTTTAAGTCATTAATCAATGTACAACATGTTTGAGAGAGCAGGTGTAGTGGTAAACACGCTAACTAGCACTGTGAACGTTTTTCTTTCTTTTTTTTTTTGGCAGGAGTAGCATGCAACACGAGATAAAAAAAGAAGAGGAGGTTGTCTGTGTAATACGAACCTTATAATTCAGCGTGCGTTTCATTCATTTAACAGATGGTGTTTCAAGAACAGTCCTGGAAAAGAAAAAAACAAATATTACTATGTGAACTAGATTACGATATTTTCTTTTTTTTAAATAAAATGTTGCTTCTCGGAGTATTATTGAGAATATTGCGAAATATAATATCATCGCCCTACATGCAGAGGTTTGAAGGTGACTGAAATATAATATGTCAGCATAAAATTAAAGTTAATCGGAAATAATAACAAAAGCAAAGAAAGACTTACATATTTTTGTTCTATGGCTTTCAACATCCGAGGAATAAAAATAGTGGGATTTCCCAATGCTATAGGTATTGTCTGCTGAAGGAGGTGGAACAGATAAGCAATGCGACAAAAAGGATTGTTCGTCAATGGATTACCTCGGTTAGCCTGACACGGCAGAGCACAAAACTGAAGCAGTTGTTATATGTTAAGCGGTAGGAAGAAGGTAGGAACTGTCACCATTACAAGCGGTGGACATACTCGTACGATACAATCTAAGCCGCACGCGTAATAATGTATAAAAACTCTCGTATAACGACCATCTCAAATATGTGAGACGGAGTATTCACAGAGTAGCTAGAGTAGTCACCGCGATAATCCTATACGCTGCACGATGATCATCATACATCACGACAGTGTACAGTGCACTGTCAAATTTGCCTGTCAAAAAAATAAATATCGAGAAAGAATGCGAAACCTAAGACGTTTGACAAGAGTGCTGGCGTAGAACTGACAAAGGCAGGTGGACACATCGGCTTATACTGCAATAATTAATCTCCCTGCAGAAAGCGCGAAGAAACTATTGGAAGCAGGATGCATCAAAATTGGCTGTGTAGTCTGCCGCATTCGTGAGCGGACGCTGCTACAGAAATGTTTTAAGTGCCTCGAATTCGGACATTTGGCCAAGCATTGTAAGAGCGAAGAAGACCGCACCAAACTCTGTAGGAGATGCGGTAAAGAGGAACATATCGCGAGAGATTGCAACGAGGAACCATCCTGCATGTTCTGCAGGAAAGTAAACCCGGAAAATGCAAAGCACATAGCCGGCGGCAATAAATGCCCTGTCCTCAAGAAAGCGATCTGCAGCAAGAAACCATGAAGGTTATCCAAATTAACCTCAACCATTGTGAGACAGCTCAGGATATCATGGCACAAACCATCAAGGACGAAAAAGCAGATGTAATCTTGATCAGCGAGCCATATAAAATTCTGGCTCAGTGATCGATCGAAGCGGGCCGCAATATGGTCATGTGGGAGACATGCGTTCCAGGATGCCAATGAAGAGTCAGAGGGCTTCGTTCGGGCCAAAATCAACGGTATACACTTCTATAGTTGCTATGCTCGGCCCAGCTGGACTATAATTGAATATCAGGAGATGCTAGATAACCTCGTGGCCGATGCTCGGGAAAGAACTCCAGTGATTATTGGCGGAGATTTCAATGCATGGGCGACGGAATGGGGCAGTAGATTTACCAACGCATGGGTCATGCCCTCCTGGAAACATTTGCAGCTCTAAACGTAGGCATCGCAAACGTAGGTAGGGCTAACACCTTCCGCAGAGCAGGCATGGGCTCAATAATTGATATCACGTTAGCGAGTAACTCCATCCTGCGGTGAATAAAATGGAGAGTCAGTGAAGATTATACCCACAGTGACCACGAAGCTGTTATAATTGACATCGGTAACGCCAGAAGCACTCACTGCCCGCGATCGATTGGTCCGAAATGGCAGGATAAGTTCTTCGACAAAAATACATTCGCGGAAGTGGTTGACACCTTCACGCTAGTACAAGGATCGGCAGAAAATTCAGCTCGCCACCTCACCCAGTCCATCAACATGGCGTGCGATGCATCAATGCCCAGGAGGGCCGCAAGTAGAAGACGCCTGCCTTGATACGGCACTAAACTGTAGGTCCCTTCCATTCGTGTGAAAAATATAACGCACACAACATGAGTGGTTGCGAGCAGCTAGGCCCTGGCACTTTCAAGAGCTGTTGCGCCAAATATTTATTTATTTCATTTATTTTAGAGTTATCAAGGAGAGCAAAGCAAGATGTTTCAGACAGCTCTGCGATGAAGCTAACGTAGACCCTTGGGGCACGGCGTATGGATGGTGATGACAAAGCTTAAGGGCGGCAACTCCCCGCAGATAACATACCCGATAATGCTGAAGTCAATAGTAGAACATCTTTTTCCAAGGAGAGCATCTCCTATGTGCGCAGTCACCAGAGAAAACTTTACGGAGGTAATTCCAGTGATTACAACAGAGGAATTGACAATCGCATCCAGAAAAATAGGTGACAACAAGACGCCCGGACCTGACGGCATCCCTAACAAAGCAGTGAAAGCCGCTGTTCAAAAAAGCCCAGACATCTTTATTACAACAATGCAAAAGTGCCTAGAAGAAGGAATTTTCCCTAATCAATGGAAACTGCAACATCTCGTTTTATTGCCAAAAGGAAACATA
Organism: Brachypalpus laphriformis; assembly: GCA_945910035.1. Classification (NCBI taxonomy): domain Eukaryota; kingdom Metazoa; phylum Arthropoda; class Insecta; order Diptera; family Syrphidae; genus Brachypalpus; species Brachypalpus laphriformis. The sequence continues at coordinate 107,156,520 of OX246753.1, read as the reverse complement.
CCCCCAGGAGACCCTTTTAGCTGACCACAAAACTGAAGCTGTTCTAATAGCCAGTCGGAAATCTGTGGAATATATGAATATCCAGGCTGGAACCCAAATCATCAGATCCAAAGAAGCAATCAAGTACCTTGGAGTAATGCTCGACAATAGACTGCGGCTTAAACAGCATGTTGATTATTCGAGCAAAAAAGCGTCACGACTTCAGGCAGCACTCTCAAGGATAATGCCCAACATCGGAGGACCTGGATATGCTAGGAGGATCCTACTATCCAGAGTTGTCAGCTCAGTCCTTCTTTATGCGGCTCCGGTTTGGGCGGGGGCTCTCGCGACCAAAGAAACAAGGAGGAAACTTACATCAGCCTACAGACTCTGCGCTATAAGGACCATCAGTGGTTTTAGAACTATCTCTGACGAAGCAGCCTTTGTCATAGCAGGAATGGTTCCTATCGACATCCTCGCGAACGAGATGCAGAGAATCTATAAACGGAGAGGCTCGAGCCATCAGCAGGCTAGCGAAAGAGGAAGGGTTTTAAAAGAACAAAAAGCAGCTTCAAGAGTTGTGTGGCAAGATCGATGGGATAATGCGATTAAAGGCAGATGGACCTATAAATTTGTCCCCACCATCGACATTTGGATAAACCGAGCACATGGGAACTGCACCTACCACCTCATGCAGTTCCTGTCTGGTCATGGAGGTTATCGCAAATATCTTTACCGGCTTGGACACGATAGCTCTTCGTTGTGTCCAGAATGTCCAGACCAGGAGGAAGATACGGAGCATGCAGTCTTCTACTGTAGGCGATTTGAAAACTGGAGAAACGAACTTCCCAGTCCTCCGTTCCTCATAGATCATATGGTACAATCTGAGGAAAAATGGATGGAAATTTGCGCGTTTATTACGCACGTGCAAATGCAGCTTCGAATTCAAGAAAGAATATGTCGAGAAGCAGAAAGTACAGCATAAATTGCTAACCAGCTCCGCGAAGTAATACCTAACTGCAGTCCCGCGGGGAGAGTTGTTGAAGTGTGTAGGGTGTGTGTTTAGTACTTAGGCGTATTCCTGTGCATGCTGTAGCACTCGGGCTATTAGTATCTATGAAGATTACACATCCCTGGCGCAACCTAAAAAAAAAAAAAAAAAAAAAAAACATCGGCTTATACTACTGCCAACGTTGTACGGAATGCCCATGATTTGCTGGTGCCGGCAATTCGGAATAGTTCTAAAGACAAAACTCGGCGAACCACTAACTTGCCTTGTTGGTGAAATGTTTAAAAAAATGTGGGCGTGGTTTTAGTGGATACAAATCCCACACTGCTACTGAGTACGGGCTTAGTTCAGATCGGACTATCGAATGTTTATTTATTTATTATAAGCTTAATATTGTACAAGCAGTTAAGAACTTATATCTAATTTTTAAAATATTTACTTAAAGCTAGTTTGAATCTACATATATCATGACCTGAGAGAGAAAGGGGAATTAAGGGAGTTTCAAAGTGTGTTTTTGCTACACTGAAAATCAAAAAAGTTATGGCTGTCATTAGCCATGCGTAGCATTCGAGACATAGGCTCATTACGTCCGTGGTTTGTACGGTGACACTTTAGGCGGAAAAGGAGTACTGACCTCACAGTACGCGTACAATCAATGTTGTTTGCTAATAGCTGATTTAATGGTGTGCAAGTAGAAACTCGGCTCTGAAGTTGGTTGCATTAAAAACATACTTGTACGCATCCAATTCCCTCGCCATTTAGGATATACGAGTATGTAGCTTAGTCATTGCTGTTTTTATGACTAAGTTTTAGTCATTTACAAGCTGTCATTCCGTGCTCATCAGTTGTATAAGAGATGGATGTCGATAAGCAACATTTACGCCATTGTATTCTATTCTGTTTTTAAATGAAAAAAAAAAAAATGCTGCTCAAGCTATGAATATTCTGTGAGTTATTCAACAGTAAAAAAGTGGTTTGCAAGATTTCGTGAAGAAAATTTTAGCCTTAAGAACGCTCCACGTCCAGGTGCAGTGTCACTCTGTGCCTGGTGGGATTGGAAAAGAGTCATTTATTATGAGCTTCTGAAACCTGGTCAAACTGTTACAGCTGAACGTTATCAGGCCCGATTAATAAAATTAAGTCCTGCGCTTTTTTTAAAACGGGTATCTTCATATAAATAAGATATTATACTTGACCGAATGGCATGACTTTTTGACCAATGTTGACGAGCTAATATTGAGTTTTCAAAGTGCATAACATCTATTAAAAGCCGTGCAGCATCAGCATTCACGGTTTGCTCTAAAGTCAAGTCCACTGGCTGCCTTGAGAAAGCTGCGTTTTGGATCTCTTAACGCCGAAGCATCCCTTTTCAAATTGACGTGTTAACCCAAGATGTGTCTCATCAACTCTCATCAAGTTGTCATGATATTTTACTCACCAGCGCGCATAGGTAGGCTGATTAAATATTTTTTTCCAGGCAACGGACGTAACTATTGCAGAAACGAAAAATCCAATAATGAGGGAAATCTCTTCAGCGAAGGAGAATGACGAAAAATCGATTTTGTTAATTATTACTTAAAATAAACTTTAATTTTATAGTTTTACCATATTATGATTGTATTAACAGACAGATTAAAACTGCTGCAGATTGAACAGAGAAATCAAAGCAAATTGAAAACTAAATTTATTTGTACTTTTCAATAAACTCATCTCATATTTACCCATATTTTAAAATGAGTAATGCAATGTATTTTGACTTATGGTGAAGACTTTTTTTTTCTAAATTGCAGATTTAACAACTAATGAATGGACTTAGTGAAAATAAAAACAAAAAAAAAAAATTTCTTATGTTATGTACTTTAAGTGTAGAAACATCATGAGCAGAAAAAGTATTTAGCTCATTTCGAAATGTTGGGACTTAAGATCGAATATTTTCGAAAGTATAAATTTAAGGACTAAACTTAATACACGGTCTTAAAGATCTTTGGATAATCTTTCAGAATCAGTTGAAATATTTTTAATCATTTACATATTTTTCAAGATATGCAACAATTCCTTACACAAACCATTGAAAAGGCCCCTCACGCACAATGCGCTTTGACGCGCTCTGGCAAGGTGGTGCGGCCGGAATTTTGCTCTGGCATTTCAGATTCACCAGTATATACTAGATGATATACCAAAATTTGAGTGCTGACGAAATAACTTAAAAATTGGAGTTTCTGTTACATGTTTCGGGCACTCTGGCGGGGGTTTGCGACCGCCCAATCGCTCTGGCAATTTCACTACACGATATGATTTTTAATTGCGATTCAATCAAACAAGGACTCAAAGTTGACGCTATAATTTTTTTTTTTCAACATTTTTTACAACTTTGGGGCCCTGTAGCCCCTAAAACGCCCGGCCTAGGTCCGCCAGAATTTCACATCCGTGATGTATCCGAGCACGACAACCAAAAAATAAGCAAAATTTTGTTGACGAAATAATCATCAAAAAATGTCACCAGCTCTTAGTCTATTTGAAAGACCAGGGGTTTATGAAAGTTGAAGATGTGCGAAAATGGCTTGATGACTATTTTGCGTCGAAACCACCAAGTTTCTATCGCGAAGGTATTCATCATCTACCCGATAAATGGCAAAAGACTATAGATAGCAATGATGAATATTTCGATTATTAATCTTTGTATAAAAATCTTTTCCAAAAAAGTTGAATTTGACAAAAAAAAAAAGCCGAGTTTCTACTTGCACACCTATTACAAATAGTGTATCATCAACTTTTCTACGTTTTTCCGACGATTGTATGCTCAGCAAGATCAAGCGATACTTGTAAGAAGATAGGTTGTATCTGTCGCATACTTGTTAGATACTTGTGTCACCACGAGGAAGCTGTGGCCTGCATTTGACAGAGTAAGAACCAATAGACCCATACAGAGGCATAGAAAATCCCTCTCTACTCTAATAGGAGTCATTACGGGGCATAATACCATGCGGTACCACATGAAAAAACTATGTGTGACTAACGAAGACTTTTGTAGAGGCTGCGGCGACGAGGAGGCTCAGGAGGACACCGCCCACTTTCTCTGTCATTGCCCAGGCCTCTATCATTCAATAAGATCCTTCGACAACACTTCTTTGAGGATCAAAAAGAGTTGTCCAACAGACCAATAAATTACATCGCAAACTTCATCAAATCCTCTGGATGGTTTGTATCTCGGGCACAGTAAGTACTAAATGCTTTCTTTAGGATATTTACAAAGACGGTATTTTTCCACGAGGAAGGGATTCTCTATTCTACCCCCTTTCCCCCCACATGGGTATCACAATGGGTCAATATTTACCTGAGTGTGGTGTGGAGGTTTTCTATCCCCCTACACCAGCCCACTTACCTAACCTAACATATCTGTCGGGCCACGGAATTGCGCAAAGAGCAAAACGAATGGACCTCCATTGGACACGTTCCATTCTATACAAATTTGTATCGTAATAGGGAGACCAGGGGCCTCATGTTGTATTGCGTTTCTATAGCAAATGTACTCAAACTCAATTTTCAAGTAATTTAAGTGACGCTTGATAGATGTTTTGACAATCTAACTTTCGGAAATATTTGATTTTGAGTTGGAAGCACTTGCACCCAATCCGAAAACCATACAAAATACAAATTCATTTTAGAATCGGATTACATTTCCGAATGGTAATCCGAATCCGAAAGCAGTACAAAATAAGGCCCCAGACTTGGCTGGCATATTCTAAAATTGGTCTTACAAATGTGAAGTACAGTGGTTTCGTGACGCAAGAATTTGAGCAGTCATTGGCATTGATAAGGGGACCAAAATGTTTATCTTGAGGGACTCCAGAGGCGCCCATAAAGGGATCAGATGCAAAGGATCGTAAAAGGACTTGATATTAACGTTCTTGAAAGCAGGTTTTGATCCACGCGATAAGACCAGACTGCAAACCTATAGATTTGAGTTTAAAAAATTGGGTGCAAAATTTTATCGAAGACATCCTCCAATGCATACAGGGTACTGGATATGAATTCCGCTACGTTTGTGATTGTTGACCTTCCCTTAAAGGAATCGTATTGGTGAGGGGAAAATAGAGACTAACAATCGTAAACAATACTTGCGAATAGCTTAGCTATGCAAGAGTGTTTAGCCATAGGACGATAATTAGAAATTTCGTTTTTCGGACCTTTTTTATAAAGGAGAATAATAAAAGAGCTTTTCCGAAGCATAGGGGAAACGCTCTGTGAAAGAAACAGTTGGAACAGAACGAGTCAAACCAAAGAGTTCATACTTTTTTTTTTTAACTACGGTAGGCATACCGTCTGGTCCAGTGGAGTATTCTCATTTATTTCTTTCGATCTTTTCTGTCAGGAGTGCCACTGTTACTCACCTCCCAAAGTAAAAATATTAATTGGCAAACAGCTTTGGATTTTGACATGTGCCTAGTAACACGTGAAACATATCCCTCTTCTCCCAATCAGAAAGATCAGATGTAATCCTTTTACTACACTACAGAATATATTTCATTAGAGTAGTACAATTTCATTTCAAACAAACATACTATAGCTACAACAAACTGTTCCCGAGCAGTAACATCTTTAAGATTACATATTATGCCTGTACCTAACAAATATAAATTTCCCTGTAAACAATACGAGTATGTGTTTCTGCACTCAATATCTTTCTCGGTGATGATTGACTGAAATCACAATATACATATGTAAATGTAGGTATTCATAGGTTGCCAACAAAGTACTACCAGTTTGCGGTAAACATATTTTTCTTCAGCAACATAGTTGCAGATAAAATCACCATCCGCAACTATAATGGACCATTAAACGAACAGCAGAAAAGAACAAGAACAAGTTGTTCAGAAATTCCTTCGAATGAACAAGCTAATTGAACTGACATTCGAGTAATGCAAATATGTACGAGTATCTGTTTTATATTATGAGTGAGGCAATAAATTGATGCAAGGCAGAATGGTGCTCAATTGCAGTGCATTTCATATCTCATTTCTTCACTATCTTGATTATATTTCCAATTAAACACAAATTCATTTCAATTGATGACAATTAACGCGCGCCCATCGGATTGAACTCTCTACAAGTATTAATAGGTTTTCTCAAGCTCTATCTACAGACTGTATCTATTTGCACAGATTATTAAAAAAAAAAAATAGAAGAAATACCACAGGAAATAGTTCATTTTAGTGAGCAACTGTCAGAAAAAATAAGACATTCATTATCTCGGTTACAATGGGTCCCAGCTGTGGCTACCGCTACCATCCACATGACCGAAATCAGTCTGCGTAAAATGACAGCATTAATCACACATCCAGATTGTATCTATCCTGTCGCATTTGACAAATTTCTGTTGACTCATTGGTGATGTTTATCCTGTTTGTTCATTTGTGTACCACTTTCCACAATGCGAAAGGGTTTCTTTGACCTGTCCAAGGGCTTAAAATTGCCATATCTAGAGAATCAAGCAAACAAATATGAACCGAACCACACCAGAGAGCGCAACTAACCAAAATGAGTTATGTATATTGTCATACTCTACCTTCCACATTTTTTTTTTTTTGTTTTCAAAACTCTAGAGAGATACACAAAAAGCTGGCCAGGGATGACAGAGCGCTAGGGGAGAATGGAACTAAGGCGGAAAACCACTTGACATTTATTTGGATTAAAACACCATCTGTCGGGGTCTGTTTGCTTTTCGGTTGCTGGGTCGCTCCTTGGATAATTTTATATTTGTCACCATGTATGTGTGCCAGATATAAATTACTGAAGATAAAATCATCAAAACCGAAATGTAAAGATTTGAGTGGCCTTTGGCCATTTCTTAAGAAGAAGTTCAAAGCAATTGCGGTAAGGTAAGGTACCTTATGTCTTACAGGTGTTTGGTGGCCTTTCAACCGCAAACAAGATGCGGTTCAAATTTCTTCTCCTTTGAGTGTTGTCATTGTTGTAATGAAAAGTTTTGTGAAACACTGTTCTCTCCGTTTATACGTAATTAAAAAACATTCAATTACGCACTCAAAAAATCGTTTCCAGATCTTAATTTGAGGCAAACGTTACTCTTTTTTTTTGTATCTTTTGTTACATAGTTTGTTGTATTCTTTTCAGAAATGAGATCAAAGCGATTATGTATAATTTATTTTGTAAATTTTTCTCACTCTCATTTGATTCAGATGGACGATGGATGAGATGAAGCTCTTTACGGTGATGATGGTGGCCGTGGTGAAAGCGATTGTAGCTCACATTTCTCGTTTTGTTCACATGGGTTTCTTTAAATGATTTCCCTGAAGCTAAAGCTTATCTAAGGCGTAGATCAGGTTATAGCGGGCAAGACAATTAATATTATTTACTATCAGAGATCTCATCTGAAGTTCAAATTGTTCGTCTCTTGAACACGTCAACATTTTAATATGACTACAAGTGTAATGAGGGGGAATGACCTCAAAGGAAAGAAATTTTGAACTGATTTTGGTGTGTGTGTGTGTGTGTGTATGGTTGGTGGTTTTATTTTCTTTTTCTGTATAGTTTAGGGCTACAGTAATGGCTTCATAAATATGCTTCTATCAGACTTTGACTACAGATAGTGCGAGTCATGCGGGAATGCAATATCACTGCACATGGCACTGTGAGTCATGGTGCTGCACTTCGCTTGGATATCAAAAGAGACGTATTGGGAACGGACAGAAAATAATTTTAAATGCTAGCCATTGGTCGTAAAATTATGAAGTCAGTGCGATGAGTTACTGCTGAAACGTTTAAAGTGCTTGGTAATAAAATCCGAACTTTCAATCGCCGATCCATTGAAACAATCACCACAGCCATGTCATAATAATCTTTAAAAACAGTAATGTGACCGCTGAGCGGCATTCATTGAGAGTGTCGTATCAAGGCGTGAGTGTGAGTTGGTGTCACTTGAAATCTGACGTCAGAGAACAGTCACAATTCTTTTTTTTATGAAAATCTATTCAAATTAGTGGTGCCAAACCGGACATAAGTTGGCTGTTAGTAAGGAAATAAAGGGTATAAAGTATGGGTTGCACATATTGGCATCTATATGATGCTTGTCTGAAAATTCTTTTAGCATAAGTGATCTCCTTTAACATTTTTACAATTTTTTAAAACCTGACAGGTAGAGTGGATTCGCCAAATACCGTCTCGTTTTTTAAAATCCAATATTAAACAGAAACAAGTCATATTTCCAAAATAACATTTGCGCTCCAAATATCGTCCCCAAGCAGGTGTGACAGTAGGACTGTCTATAATGTCGGCAAAGAGCTCATTGGTGGTCGGTACTCCAAAGAATATCCAGTGAAGAGTTTAGATGGTAACCTTCTGATTTCGGATGAGAATCAGCTCACTAGATGGAGAAACCATTTCCTGAATTCGCACCGGACCTCCTAGTAAAACCGAAATAACAACAGCAATCAAATCCCTCAAAAAAATAAAGCGGTGGGTATTGATGGCATCCCTGCCAAACTATTCCAAGCGGCGCCAAACACATAGGTTGAACTGCTATACCCGCTCATACGGAGTGTGGGAAAATGAAAGATTTCCCCAGCAGTGGAAAACGGGGATGATCGTCATGGTTCTAAAAATGAGGAAATCTGATGGAATCTGGAAATTGTAGAGGTACTTGTATCATATTAGAACGCATTAAGGAACATTTAAGTTAAAGTCTCGACGTTCAACAGGCAGGCTTTCGCGCTGGATCCTCCTGCATCGACCGCATAAACACCCTACGGATCACAATAGAGGAATGCATCGATTATAGGTCTCCGCTACATCTACTGTTTATCGACTAGGAGAAGGCTTGAAGAGATCCTGAAGAAAGGAGACCCTCTGAACTGCGCCAATCACAGAGGTATAAGTCTCCTCAACATCGCATATAAGATCCTGTCTGCCGTATTATGTGAACGCCTTAAACCGATCGTCAACAACCTGATAGGTCCTTATCAGTGCGGTTTCAGGCCGGGAAAGTCCACCATTGACCAAATATTCACACTACGACAGATCTTGGAAAAAACCCGTGAATATAAAATCGATACGCACCAAATCTTCATCGATTTCAAAGTTGTCTATGATAGCGTGTATAGAGACGAGTTATACAGAGCCATGTCTAGTCTTGGCATCCTTGCCAAGCTCGCCCGTTTGTGCAGATTGACGATGGAGAACTCTCGCTGCTCCATCAAAGTCGGTAAGAACATCACCGAGCCGTTCGATGTCAGGAAAGGTCTTAGACAAGGTGACGCGCTATCATGCGATCTCTTTAATATAGTACTTGAGAGAATTGTACGAAACTCATAAGCCAACACCGGAGGTACAATCTTTTACAAATCTGTACAACTACTCGCTTAAGGACACCCAACATCGGCTTCTTGGACAGAACGCCACAATAGACAGATATAATTTTGAGGTAGTAAAGGATTTTGTCGACCTAGGCTCTATGGTGAACTCCGCAAATGACATCAGTAGGGAGATCACATGAAGAATTACTCTTGCCAATCGTTGTTTCTATGGGCTAAAATGGCAATTGAGTAGCAAAGCCCTATCTCGAACAACTAAGGTAACTCTTTACAAGACTCTAATCATCCCAGTCCTGCTGTATGGCGCTGAGGCATGGACTTTGACAAAACCGGATGAGGATGCCCTTGGTTATTTCGAGAGAAAAGTTCTTTGAGCGATCTTTGGTCCCATCTGCATAGACAGTGAGTGGAGGAGAAGGTACAATGCCGAGCTATACGGCCTGTACAAGGACATCAACTTAGCTAGAAGAGTTCGCATACAGCGACTAAGATGGCTGGGTCATTTAGAGCGGATGGAGCCCAACGTTCCCGCTAAGAAAGTTTTCGAATCCACCCCGGATGGACGACGCAGTAGAGGACGACCTCGCGGTAGGTGGCGCAAACAAGTGGAGGGGGACCTCAACCAACTTGGCGTGCCCAACTGGAGGCAGCTTTGTTTGTTGGTTGAGGCCTAGGTCCACCCCGGACCGTAGCGCCATCTAAGTAAGTAAGTAAGTAAGAAGGCTTTCAAAAGCTTGAATCGAGATGCTATCTCGTTGGCCTTGCGCAGGAAAGGTATCCCAGAAAATCCATAGCTTTATCGAGACTACGTAAAAATAAATGTTAAATTTGAGTGATTATAATGAATATGTTAAAAAATTTTGTTGAGAAAAAATACACTGTTTACTACTGTTTTTTATTGCATACGGGGGAGGTAGGTGTGGGCGCCGTGGCGTAAGTGGTTATGTGTCGGATCACTACGCATGAGGTTCCAAGTTCGAATCCCAGAAAATACCAGAAAAAGTTTTTTCACGGTCTCACCTCTCGCAAGCATCTGACAAACATCCAAGATTCTCAAATCGCCGTTCGGATTCGGCATTAAACTGTAGGTCCGTCCATTCGTGTAAAAAATATAACGCACACATCATGAGTGGTTGCGAGAGGCTAGGCCCTGGCACTTTAAAGAGCTGTTGCGCCAAATATTTGTTTTTTTGAGGTAGGTGTCACGTCTTACACAACGGTAAGGTGTCGGCGAATTTTGAAGTCCAAAGTGGAATATGTCAGGGATGCATACTGTCACCGCTGTTGTGCTTGTTGGTGATCAGTGATGTACTCCAAGCAGCATTGACGAAAGGTAATAATGAAATTCGATATATAATACTATGATAACTTATCTTAAGCACCTCGACTACGCTGACGATGTTTGCTACTTCATATCGGATAATGGATCCTTATCTGATGGCCCAAAATCTAGAAGCTGAGGCAAACAAAGTGGGGCTTAAGATAAACACAGCCAAATCAAAAGCTTCTAACACACGCGCTAACCTCAACATTGCCGGACAGGTAGTTGAGAAAGTAGACAACTTTCTATACTTAGGAAGTGACCGCGGTAGCACCGAACTGTATAGGAGCAGCAGAATCGGGAAGGCAAAAGCTGCGTTCGATAGTCTGGAGAAGTAAATTTCTCAGCTTAAGAACCAAGCTGCTACTGTTCCGCTCCAAAGTAGAATCAGCACTTGGGAGGTGGAAATCGATATCACACGCAAGCTGCAACCCTTCGTAAACAATCATCTTGAAGATTTCTTGGTCCAATCGAATCTTCAATGAATCAATTTATCTCAGAACGGGCCAAGAACATTACTGTGCGAAGGAGAAAGCGGCAGTGGATTGGACACTTTATTGCAAAATACGTTATGCTTGCGCAGGCAGGCAGAACAGTGAGACGCCCCAAGCAAGCGTGGCGCAGGACAATCGAGGAGGAATCAAATTCTTTGGGAATGAGTTGGAAGTATCTAAAACGCGTTGCAGAACTCCGAACACGATGGCGGAGGCGTTGTTGGCGCACTATGCTCCTCGAGGTGTGCAAAGATTTAAGTAAGTAGTAAGTTCTGTTCGTACAAAAAATTCTTAATCCATTCAATCGCGAAGAGTGAGTTCTAAACCGAATCTGAAGTTCAACTGTTGCCATATTTCCAAAAAAAAAAAACTGTAAAACAAGTTGTTTTTTATGTTCTTTAAAGTATTAGAATCCCAATACTAACATTAGCTTTCGCAGCTTCAGGAATCAGCTGATTCTAGCGAAGGTCTGAGTTAACATCCATACCAAGCATTGGCAAGCCAGTGAATTCTTCAACGTCAACTCCATTCATTTTTAGTTTGACTGCGGTATTTCGGTCACAGGAGACTCCACCTGGTTTCTGCAGGGTTGAACTCAACTCGCTGTTTCGCGCACAAATTGATGATAGCATCAATATCGGGATTGAGTGCGGTTGACATTCGCTGGCGCTGAGACTCCATAACTTGGGGCCCTTGTCGAAGTGTCGTTAATATGTAGGCGAACTCAAGAATGCTGTCGTCAGCGAAGGAACGTGTAAATGTGAGAACAGTGCAAACGAATCTGATGTTGGCAGTTCTATTCAGATGGTTCATTCATTAATACTATTCCCAAGGAGCTAGAAGAGCGCATACATCTGGGTTGGGAAATTTATAATCAAAACAGGACAGTAACGCCACCACTGAATCACTACACCCACTTGCATTCTTAGTGTTCCCATCTAATTTGCATGCAGGATCTTTGAGACATAAAACTCAGAGTCATAAAACCCGAAGCTGTTCGCATTCCCAAAGCAGCACTGCTTTAAGAAAAATTCTCCTCTCTAGAATTTATTTTTAAATAAACTTGAACTTATGTAAGTACCTACAGCAAAACAAAACTGATTACATATTTCTTTTTATATTTTTTTTCTGTGGAAATCCACACATTCCCCATTCGTGTGTGCGTCTGAAGATAAGGAGTATGGGATTTCATATCATGTACATTTTTTTATATCGTTTTATGTAATCCAAGTTCATTACAATATAGCATAAGAAATAGTATGCTTCAAGATTATCAAAATGACGTAATAAAGCGTTTTACTGGATAGTCGATTATGAACAGTACCATTTGAATTTTATAGTTAAACAGTAATACCAAATAAATAATATTTTTAGTTACGTATTTAGAGTTCATTAAATTGTGTAACTTTTAATGACCTCATATAGATACAAATGATAGCATAAAGAAATTCTTGAGTCTAAAAACTGAAAACAATTCTCTGTAGATTTCGTCCCGAATATTGTTCGCTATAATCGAAGTAGCAGATAAATCGATAAATGTTTGGAGGAAGTAGTGACTGCTTAGCTTCATTGATAAGCAGACAATTATTAATGAAAAGCGGATTTCAAAAGAACAAGAGCACTGGTAAACTTCTACCAGAATTCACTAATACCGTCGACGAAAGCCTAAATAGAAACCATCACATCCTGCTACTTTCTCATAAACTTTAGCAAGGCCTTTGCAAAATGATTAACATATTAAGAAGCCGAGGGACTTTGGCGAGCTGGATTGAGGACTAGTATTTTCGTGTGAAGATCAAAGACGCGTATAGGAATGATACACCCACCAAGTATGAAGTTGCACAAGGTTCAAAGTTCGGTCCGATTCTCTTCATATTATACACAAATGAGCTGCATCGTGTATTCGAAAATAGTAAACCGAATGCCTAAACTGTCATAGACAGCAACAAATATTATGGAAGAAGAATTCAACAAAGCGGTCAACTGGTGCCACGACACTGATGCAGATACGAGGACCAGACTACAAAGTAATACAACAAAAAGTAAAACTAAAGAACTTAGACCTACTAGCAATAGAAAAAACTGGGAGGGCTTTAGAAATAATTGCGAAACAAATATCGCCTTAAATGTATTACTTAAAACACCTTGTGAACTAGAGGACGAAGTTGATCGTTTCGTGGAAGCAATTCAAAGAGCTGCATGGAGAAACACTCCTTCTAGAACCTATAAGCTCAACCGCATCGAAAAGTATCCCAGAGAAATCACTGAACTGGTGAGGGAGAAACGAAAAGCACGAAAGAAATGGCAAATCACACGTGCACCGCAGCATAAAACGATCCTTAACCGACTATGCAATCGCCTTAGAGATAGTATTCGCGAATTTAAAAGCAAAAAGATAGCGACCTATCTTGAAAATCTTTCCGGTGAAAGAGAATCAAATTATTCGCTTTGGAAAGTGCTAAAAGTCATCCGGAAACCTCAAATGCAAGCACCACCAATTCGGAAAAACGATGGAAACTGGACCAAGAGCGACAAAGAAAAGGCAGAACTTCTTGCTTTGCACTTAGAAGAAACGTTTAAGCCATTCGACGGCCCTTCGTTAACGCCCGACTCCCCAGTCACGACATCTGACAACTTTTAAGTAAAAAAAGTTGCATTGATTGGACTGAGGGAAGTGATTAAAAATTTAAAGGCGAAAAAAGCTCCGGGTTACGACTTGATAACGGCGCAGGTAGTCAAGGAATTGCCGAAGAAAGCTATTATCAAACTGCTCTACTTGATCAACGCTTCGTTCAGATTGCTCTATGTTCCGAGACAATGGAAAGTCGCTGAGATTATAATGGTCCCGAAACCAGGCAAACCCCTAGATGAGAAGAAATCATATCGGCCTATTTCCCTATTGCCGGTTATCTCAAAAATATTTGAAAAACTGCATTCCAAAACGTCTACAGTCCGTAATCGACGAAAGACGTCTTATTCCTGACCATCAGTTTGGGTTTAGAATGAAACATTCTACAATTGACCAAGTCCACAAAATAACTGACGTGATTGAGAAAGCTCTGGAAGAAAAAAAGATTTGTTGTGGTGTATTTCTTGACGTTTCACAAGCTTTCGATAAGGTTTGGCACGAAGGCTTAGAGTATAAATTGCTACGACTACTGCCACGGCAAATCTTTCTAATCTTACAATCGTACCTCACCGAGAGACTGTTTCGTTTTAAGCACGGAAACGATTACTCTGACTTCAAGGAGATTGCAGCCGGAGTCCCACAAGGAAGTGTCCTTGGCCCACTGCTATATGTACTCTACACGCGTGACATCCCGCAAGAAAGAAACTGTGTCGCCGCCACGTTTGCGGACGATACGGCGATATTGACAACGGGCGATACCATTGAAGCAGCAACCGGAAAGCTTATGGTGTCTTTAGAAGATTTTTCACCTACTCTCGGCAAAAAAAAAAAAAAAAAGAACAACATCTGTAGAGGAGCAATCTAGGCAATTTGCAAAAACTTCAAAACACCATAGTAAGAAAAATAAACGATGAGAGAACGTTCAAGGTACTTGGCCTCCGAGAACGTTTCAAGATCAGTACAACGCTTGAGTACTACAAACCAAAGGGCCAGGCAGTCCTAAGTAAAAGTAATATGAACGACCCAGAGCTTTTCCAAAAATGTCATTACAAGGTGCAATTTTCTGCAGATGCTTCCCAATTTTGAATTGCTCTTAGGAAAAGCAAGAAAATCGTCTCTTAAATGGCTGTTCAGACTTTAGTGACGAAAAGCAAAGCCACTCAAAGAGTTCGGCTGAAGTAACCACTAGACTCAAAGCGAACCTTCTGAACAAGCATTCGCTTTAATCGCATTCCATCTAAAACAAGTAAATACTGAATTAAAAAAATAATATCATACATAGAGATCAAAACTTGAAAGCTCCTAACAGCTCTCCTTGATTAGTTAGAACACTAATGCAACAACAAAAGCAATTTCTGTTATCGAAATAAAATCCAAGCTTATGAAGCACTGTCGAGAAGAGCAAAAGGTTCTTGGAACACAGCACAAGGGTCCCTGGACATGAAGGCATACCAAGAAATGAGAAGGCCGACGAATGGACAAAATAAGCCCCGATAGACTTATGTAAAAGGATAGGAAATCGGACAAGCTACGTCTAACGAAAAAATGCATATGTCGGGGCTGTAAAGATGATGAAGCCATTGAGAACCCAACTTACTTTCTGTCACTATCCAGTTCCCATCGACCTCAGGAATAAGTTCCTCAGCCGGCACTTCTTCTAGCACCAGTTAACGAGATTTCGAACCTTATCAAATCCATGGGATGGTTTGTATGTTCATCACACTAAGGGTGTCAACTCTTAGGCATAAGCAGAGATAAGATACGATTATATGAGACAGTTAACTTGGAACCACCTGCCCAGTCTTACCTGCAATTTATCTTTCAATTTCTGACCCAATTTTGTATGTAGTTTACAACAGTGTAAGGTGTTGCAAATTTCATATCACCATAAAGTTAGCTGTCATAAATATTATATCTCTAAGAAGTTGGTCGCTGTCTATTTTGTATTGGTATATTCATTTTTGACAACAAAAAGTCCGCCATGGCGCTGCTCATAGCAATATCAAAGTAGACGACGATGACTAACTCATAAGTAATTTTATTTTAATTAACTTACGTCTAAGAGTATGACTTGTTTAATGCAAATGCACGACGTAATTTATAAATGAACAGGAGCCATACGAAAGAGTTATTTTTAGTGCAGTCGTTTGAAACTTAGATGATACTAGGTTTCAGCACATGCTTAATTAATGGGTAGTGTTCGAACTAAATCAGTGAGAACTTGCTGTGATTCTTGCATTCGATTCTGAATTCAAGTATTTATTTGAATTACGTGTTCCAAAGTTAATTGAACTTGAACCGACACCTTGTAACTACTAATGACCAAACACATTACCATCCGTCTGGGATAAGTTGCTGATTTTTTTTTTTTTATTATTTTGGACGATTTTCAGGAAGATTGTTCTCCAGAAAAAACGACCCGTTGATTTATTTGTGAGCGACTTTAAAATACGTCCCATATTTTTGGACTTTTGACGACTTTCCCTTGTGTGATCGGCATATGAAGTGCAACTAATCCTGTGGTCTTTCCATAATGGCACCGGACGTATACTCGTATTATGAAGTTTATTATGATTAAGGAATGAAGCGAACTAAATCTATTCAAATGAAACAAAAACAAGTCAAAAATAACACTAATTGATTACAATTAACAAAATAAGGCAACTTCCAACGATTTCAAGTGTCCACACTCGAATTGCCCCCACTGTATTAATACAAATCGTTCCGGGGTCCCGACTATTCAAGCTCAATTCGTTTTGTTTATTGTTCTCTGTTCACATTTGATTACGCAGTACAGAGCGCATTAAAAGATTACCATGGCGCCAGAATGGTCACAGTGCTGATTTTATTCTCTAATTTCATTTGGATTTAAAGCGTGTGTAGCTAATTAGTTCAACGCACAGCCTATAGCCTATGGAAATCAGTCAGAGCTGAGAAAAGAAAAAATAATGTTCCACCTAATATGAGCCGCAAATTAACATTGTTTCTTTGTACGGTTCCAGCCGACAGGTGTTGATGTTTAAAAAAGCAATTACTTAGCCGCCTTGGTTAATGAACTGACTTGAACAAATGTTACGCCTTCTGAGAGGAAGTTTAAGTCAAGATTTTTTGTTTTTTTCTCTCTTTTTTTGGAATGTTCAAAGTTAATGGCGCATTCGTTTCATCTTTCATGTTACGCGCTCTTGCACTCCAAACAGTTCTATTGTCGATGATAAGGAACAAAGGGATGATGAAGCTGAAGTGTGATATCGGCCTTTAGATCCAAAAATTATATAGAACGTGAGCAGAACAACAAGTGAAAATTAAAATTCAAATAGAATAAATTAAAGTTTAAACATTTGTGTTTACGAGAGAACTGGAAATATCTCTTAGCATCTTCGAAATCAAGTAATCAAATCAAGTAACCGATATGTATACACTCGTTGCCAGATTAAGTACGACCGTTGAGTAGTTTTATCGCCTTTCGCATTTATTTCAATTAGAATTTATCCAACGAATTCGCGTTTGGATAAGATGTATCAGTATCACATCGCTTGGATGTTTCTATCTTTATGACACTTTCCAGTGTGACCAGAGTCGAATAGTAGTAGTCGAGTCATTTTAAGCAAAAGATAAGGTTTTTCAAAAATACTTCATACAAGCAGTGGAATTGGAATACCATACATAGGCATACAAAATAAAAAACTATATATTTCTTATGCACCGAACACCATTTTGTAAAATAGTGGTTAAAGTGTGATTTGAGTTTTTTACCATTTTTTTCGAAAACTTTCCGAGGTACAAAAAAAAAAAAGTTTTAAGGAAATTGTCTACAAAACTGGTTTTGCGATTTTTTTTTTTTTGATTTTGCAAGTAATCGCGGCACAAAATGACGTTAAACTTTTCTTCATCTAACTTTTCTTCATTACCTCGTTTTTTGCGTTTTTTAGAGGCAGTACAGTCAGCAATCCCCTAGAAGTCCATAAAACTAAAACCCTGCACTCTGACAGCAAATGTTACGAAGTAGAATATACAGTAGTCGACTTTATAGCGTATACAGTGCTGTGCAAATTAATTGGGACAGTCACTTTTTTTTCAAACATAATCATAAGTAGGCCGTGCTTTTTCTGTTACTTCTTTAAAAGTTGGACTAGAACTTTACAAATTAATTACGGCTCATATTTTCTGTTGGCTTTTACGAAGGTAGGTTGCATTTTTGATTAATTTTATTAAAGTTAGGCTTCATAGGGCTTTTATCTAATGTTTTATTAGATTTGTTCAATTTGGATCGTGTCAGTTTAAAAATGGATATCTCTATGGAAAAGAGGGCTAAGATTATTACTTTGCATGAGCATACTGGCAAGAGCATAAGGGAGATTTCTGGAGATATTGCAGTCTCAAAATCGAGCGTTGCAAGGATCATAGCGCTGCACAAAGCTTCAGGGTCAACTGCAACGGGTCGGGCAGGACACTGCGGACGAAAACGCAAAACCACGGATCATGACGATAAAGTTTTCATCCGAAATAGCGTCATTCATCCTTGGAAGACAAGCGGTGAGCTTCAAAGGGACTTGGCATCAGCTGGTGTGGTGTTGGATTCATCAAATGTTCGAAGGCGTCTTCTGGAAGTGGGCCGCAGGGCCGGAAGACCTCTGAATTAACAACTTCTTACCGAAGCTATGGTAAAGAAAAGCCTGCAATGGGCCAAAAAACACAAAGACTGGTCAGCAGAAGACTGGAAAAAAGTAATCTTTTCAGATGAGAGCCACTTTGAAGTTCAGGGCCACCGGATAAGTGTTGTGAGAAGAGGTAACAACGAAAAGCTTCGACCTGGTCGCATTATCCAAACCCCTAAACACCCACCGAAAGTAATGTTTTGGGGTTATTTAACCTCCGCGGGTCCTGGAAACTTGAAGCCAATCGAAGGAATGATGAACAGCATCAAATACGCAGACGTCTTGAGCCATATGCTCTTGCCCACCATGCAAAGGCAATTCCCGACTGGAAACGCAGTTTTCCAACACGATCTTGCTCCATGCCACACTTCAAAAAAAATGAGAGCATTCTTTGCGGAAAAAAATATAATGGTGCTGGAATGGCCGGGCAACTCCCCTCGAAAATCGTTGGGCCATTATAAAAGCGAGGCTCAAGAAACGGGATTGTACCACAAAAAGCAAGCTAATTTTAGCTATTATTGAAGTGTGGTTTCACGATGGAAAAATAAAAAAAAATTTGTGAATCCTTAATTCTTTCTATGGCAAATAGAATAAACGAGCTTATTGGTGATGAAAGCGGTCATATAAATTATTAATTCAAAAAAAAAATGCAATGTTTTGCAAATAAATCAAAATATCATCAAAAATTTGTCTGTCCCAATTAATTTGCACAGCACTGTACCATCGAATACTTTGTAAATTCATTGGATTCCATTTTTCAATGACTTTGCGCCTATTGGACGCCTCGCAAAACCTAGAAAGGCAAAACTTTGCAGAGAGGATTATAGAGATGAAATGTAGGCGAATACAATTTTTTTTATTTTCGCAATATAGGCTAAATCCAAATACATTGCCAAAACTTTTATGGCGCTCCTTAACTATTTAATCAGACAAATAAATGCTGCTTAGCAGTCTAAGCAGATCATTTTGCGGGTATTCCTTTATATTGAAGATTCCTTGACGACACTAGCTAATAGTCTACCATAGGTTGCATGAGATGCAGGATCGGGCATCCAACAACCAAAAGGTTTAGAGCGATGCTCGAAAGCAGAAGAATTACAACATCATAAGGCGAATCGTTATGCGAATAATCTAGTAATTATAGTCAATAGCCAGCATGAGGACAATGCCTGCGAGCTCATGCAGAGTGCCTTTTTACGAAATTCTCCGATGAGGTCTAACTAGAAGTTGTTCTAGACAAAAGGCTTAACTGGAACACACGCATTAAGAATGAAAATATTGCTAAGGTGACCAGTACAAAATGAGCATGTCGTCAGATACATACATATATCGTAAAGATTGGGACAACTCACCGAAGGTCATATACTGGTTGTACATCATGAAGGTTAGACTAATCACAGCAAACGCATCACATTCAGACTAATTTGAAATAGCGCCAAAAATGAGCATGCACAACAGCCCTATACGCTGCATCACATGGCTTTGTTCTTTGACTTAAAGCCCGAACCCATCTGCTTTGGCAGAAGATTTATGAATACACATGGATAGCAGTCAAGTGGCACTCAAAGGTCACAGCTTCTTTAATTTGAAATCCATTGAGTCTGCATCATAACTTTGTGGAGCTTGAGTTGCAACAAAGGCAAGGGTACTAAGGCATGTAGGTGCTGAAAATGCCAACGGAAATGAAATCGCTGATCAGCTAGCCAGAAAATATTCTTTGAAGATGTTCAGCGAGCTCAATCCTTTCTCAGACTCCGCATTGGGGATGGTCATGATACAAGATATATCCTAAAATAGACCAGCAGTGATATCAGGAAGCCTTCGAGGTCCTTCTCTGGCTATTAATACCTAAGGTATGACCTTAATAGAATTACCATCATTCAAGATATTATATGGCTACTTAGTGCCTCTGAAGAGAATAAAACTGCGGATCACATAGTCCGTGAGTGTTTAGCTCTGCGTAATATTAGTAAATCCTCTTTGACATCCTTACAGCGAACCATTCTCACATAGGAAACACAGAAAACATTCTCACTCTCACAAGGAAGGTGGAACGTCTCGGGTTGTAAAATGACCTTCACGCCTGTAGCCAAAAGTTTTAAGAATAAATAATTAAGTTTATAGGTGAGAAGTTTGGCGACTGTACAAATTTGTTTATGTTCATAAATTGGGGCTGCTTGTAAGTATCACATTGACTTCTACGTTTATCGATAATTTATTAGTGTCTTCCATAAATACAAAGCGATATGGCTTGATAAGAACTGTGCAACACTTCTTTTCAATTTGATTGTTAAAAAAGAAGACACAACTCGTGGCATGGTGTAATGATAATGTGTTTGATTATTGAATATTAGGTTGACGGTTTAAGCACCAGCCGTATCTATTCTAACTATACAATTGCATGATCGGTTGCATAAAACCTAGAGCAACCTAACACGTACTCAACAAAAATACTAGAAATAAAAATCGAATGCAATAATCACAGCACGACTAGTTCGTACACCATCCATGGAGTAAGTCTGCACTGAGACCTAATAACACCTTAGTTTCAAACCACTACTCTTTCATTTTCACTTACGCCGGGCGATTGCTTTCAAAGTGGTAAACTTTCAGGCGTAGGTTAATATAAAAAAAAATTCATGTCCATCGCATTGCCCGTGTAAGTGTTATTAAAAACTAAAACCCCGGCGTCTCACCTTAAAATCGAATGTCATGAGGGAGCAATTCCTATGTGAGTATCTGTAGATGTCTATTGAATAAACTCAATGAACCTTCTATCCCCGGTCGAAGCTTTACTTCAGGTGTAGAGTATAATTGTCAAATTTTTAGTCTATCGCCTTGGAATAAACTAACCCCTTGAAGTTTGTTTTAGTGAATTGATGACTAATTTAAAACGGATTACAGAGTGGAATACCTATATAACCCTGAATAAATATTCAACTTTCTACAACAAATGGAATATTTTTCGTAGAAAAGCCCCTGGTCACACTAACACCTTCCCCTAAACAAAATCGACTTTACATCATATAGGCACGAATGTGTGTGAAAAATTTCGCCGAGTCAGACAAACAGAAAACATATAAAATTGTTATGACGGTCCTTCAGCATTTCGGATTATTCAAATTTTATAACTTTATAAATAAGCCTAAGGGAAAGATGACATAATATCCTTCGGCATAGGACCTCGCTCTATACTCCACCAAAGAGAATTATGTCGGAATACATTTCCAAACAAAACTATAAAACGAAATAGCTCTCGGCTTACAGAAATAAAAATTCTCTGTATGTATTCGATCGCATGTTACGGTACAATTAATAAAAGTAATACTAATTTACATACATGTTACGTACATAAAACAAAATTAACTTTAATTAGTACGCGCGCTGTCCTTGAATGGGAAATTTTATTGCTAAATAAGGATTACCGCGGGCGTATGTGCGTAAAGTAAGCGTTTGTTTCAAAGCAAATAATGGTGGCCCTGCCTGCAGATAGCTCATCACATTTTGTTTTGTTTGCATAAGCTGTAAGGCGTTCATAAAAGAAGTTATGTTTTTGTAATGCCAGGAAATAATCTTCAATTTTATGGCAGTTTAATCCTTCTGTATGCCACCATAAAAAAGGTACTAGCAATTTTCAAGTAAATATCTTCAAACATTTGGAGCAGTAATTCATAAAATTTCATTTATACGCAATGGTAGGGCTTTGTATTGTCAATGGATTAAGAAATAAAGCTTCCAATACACTCTGACATTAGGTTGGTTTTAATTACTGTTGGGAACTTAGTCGATGTCTTATAGGAGACTTGACTATAGGAAACTGTGTCAGATTATTCCAATTAAGTTACGCTTTTCTATTGTCCTTGCGAATGCAATTTGGCACCTGTTTTATGCAATACAAAGTTGGAAATGGTAAATTCGTATAATGAAGGGAGTACAAATGGTGAACAAATAGACGGAGTTTTGCAAGCACTGCATATAGATGACACTTTTCGTAGAATCACTACTGAAGCAATAAGATTTGGGCCATTTGCAATACAACAAAATCTCTAATCAAGTGTTTGCTAGTAATAAATACAGTCTAGGATTGATTCCAACAAAAACCGAACTAGTTTTGTTTACTAAATGGAGAAAAATAGAAAAATTCGACCTTCCAAAGTTGAACGGAATCTGTCTGAATCTCTCCTCAGAAACCAAGAATCTAGGAACGATCCTTAGTTCGAACCACACATGGAAGAAAAACACAGAAGGAAGAAATCCTTCGGTAAACGATATGGCTTGCGACCGCCCCATAATCCATTGGATGTGTACCGCGACTCATAGGAGTACTTACCTATGGAACAATTGTATGGTGGAATGCAACAAACAAAGCTAGCTACCTCAATATTGTTATACAGGTACAGAGATTAGCATGTGTTAGCATGACTGGAGCACATAGATCACCGCGCCAGGTAGATTTGGAAATGATACAAAATCGTTCAACTTCTGGATGAGTTCATGCGAAACACGGATGCCAAAAGCGTGATTCATTTTAAACTATCGAGGACATGGAAGCAAAACTCCTATGCACATATTTCAAAGATATAGATCAATCGATCTCAATAGAACAACAGACTGTGTCGTACCTTACATAGACTCTCAATAGATCTAGACTAGAATAGATCTTACAGATCGTAATACATATTTAGGGGCCTTAGTATCATATCGCACTTTCTTGTTAAAAACTGAAAAACTACAGAGTGCGCCATCTTTTATGTAGGTATGTGAATACATATTGAATAACTTAAAAAAAAAAATACGATTTCCATATATGAGGTACTTTTATTTAACTTGGTCCTTTATAATTTATTTGGACTAGTTTTTGAATACAACATCAATCAAGTGGCCACCTCTATTGACCAAAGCAAAATGTGCCCTTTTTGCTGTGTTTTCCATCATTTTTTTGAGCATCTCGGGCTCCCACAAAAAGAAGTCCGGGGGGTCAAATCTGGAGATCTGGGTAGCCAGTCAATGGCGCCATTTTTTGACAGCACACGTCCAGCGACTGTTTGGCCGTATTCCAAGCGACGTGGATGGTCTGTCGGCAATATTCTTTGAGTCAATTGCACTTTATACGGAAACAAATGCAAATCATCCTTCAAAAGGATGATCCACTGGCGCCAAAATGCTGAGCGCGGTGACGATACGACACATGTGGGTTCTCGGCAACACTCTCTGCTTTTTTTTTTTTTTTATAATTTGCGCGCACTTAAAGGGTTATGAATACCTTTTAACATGTTTACACACAGTGCGGGCGTTTGGAAAGGATGGATAGAGAGAGAGAGAAAACGATTTTGGTGTAGTGGTTTTTGAAGCTCAGTTGTTTATGCTTCAGCTATTCTCCGGGGATGGCGTCCAGATATTTAACTGGGGAGATTTTGTTATTATTGTCATTGCTTCTGATTCACAGTACTTTTTTCCCGATAATCGATGTCAAGGGCAAATCATCATCAACAGAGGGAACAATTATTCCAGCCGCATGACCAACTTACTGCCAGTGTTATGCCTTCGCAGTAGTGTTCACAGAAGCTTTTGCAAATGATCGGATTGACTTTATATGTATATTTCATGAAAAATAAACAAATGCTTGCTGACATCAGGATTTGAACCATGAACCATTAGCGTGGCAATTGATGATGTTACCACTACACCATTGCCACCCCGCTTCAACCAGTTCACCGCTCCAAATATAACGTTCTGTATAGAGGAAGGTCGTCTAAGGAATTCGAGATCCAAAGTGGGGTAAGACAAGGCTGTATCCTTTCACCAATATTAGTCCTATTGGTGATTAGCGTTGCGCTTGTGCAGCTTTGTCGACGGGAAACGGAGGAATTCGATGGACTCTTACATCTCAACTGAAACATCTTGACTACGCTGACCATGTATGCTTACTCTTTCACAGAATTATGGACCTCCACCAAATGACAGCAGATGTGGAGAGGGAGGCAGGTGTCGTCGGGCTGAAAATTAATAACGCAAAAACTAAAATTATCAGCCTTGGAATAAACTCATCGGCTCAAACATGCATTGCTGGACAACCGGTAGGGAGAGTAGAGGATTTCCAGTATCTTGGGAGTATTGTCTCGACCGATGGTGGAACCGAACTGGATATAGCCAACAGGATCGCCAAAGCAAAGTCCGCGTTCGGGATGTTGTCCAAAATATGGCGAAGCAATGCAATCAGTTTGAACACCAAGATAAGACTGTTTCGCTCCAACGTTGAATCCGTGCTGTTATATGGTTGCAGCATGTGGAGAGTGACCACTACTATCACCAAAAAGCTGCAAACGTTCGTAAATAGGTGCCTGCGCAATATCTTAAGGATTTTCTGGCCCAATCGTATCTCTAATGAGCACCTTTACGGGAGAACGGGTCGGGGACCAATAGGCACAACCATCCAACGGCAGAAGTGGCAGTGGATTCGTCACACGTTCCGAAAGGGTGACAGTTCCATAGCGAACCATACTATGCAATGGAACCCTCTAGCTCAGGACGGCAGAAGACCGGGCGGTCCGAGGAGAACATGGCGCAGAACAGTCGCGAAGGAGGCACGGCAGTTAGGGAAAAGTTGGGGAGAACTCAGACACATTGCCAGAAACCGTACACGATGGCGCGTAGGCGTAGTAGAGGCCCTAGGACCCACAAGGGCATATAGGACATATGTAAGTAAGTATATCCCACTGTCACGTGCTCAATAAAATTCGTGTTGTCAGACGGTGCTTGTTGGCGACGACATTTTCGACGATATGCACGTTCAGTTAACACAACTGAACGACTATTTTCAATGTACAGCGTCACTATTTCGGTGCGTTGTTTTGGTGTGATGCGATGATGGTTAAAATTGTACTGAATTGACGTTTCAAAAACATGTCTACTCAAGTCAATCGGTTGACAAATGTCAAAGTTATTCAATGTTTACATACCGACGTAAAAGATGGCGCACTCGTTATATGTATGTCTACAAATATTTTAACGGATTTTGTTGCGATTTACTTCTAATTTGAGATTAATATCTTAGCAAATCCAACATGCCTTTCTCAAGAAGCACTCATTGGATTTTTATGAAATTCTGTCTTTGTTTCTGTTAAGTATAATGAAGGACCTTTCAGACCTAAAATACATCAAAATCCTACAAATACTGGCAAAATATTTGGTGAGAGTAAACACCCCATAAGTGCCAATTGAGCTAGAAGCTTTGTTGTATTCTTCGCGTAACTTATTCATGACAATCGGTTTCTGTATTATTTTTCATACCGATGTATCCGAAGCAAAGGCGCGCGTCATCGATTACGCACGTTCTTTTTTTGACGTCAAATTTTAACATAAATTTTCGAACATATTTATTATAGTTCTGAATAAATTATGTGGCTATAACAAAACAATTTAGAAATTCCATAAAACTTTATCCGAAAACCGATTTTTTTACTTTTCATTTGACATGATTGAGTCAACAAATATTTGTCTTCCGCTGGGTATTTTAACACCCCAAAAGTGTCATTTTGAAATATATTTTTAGCTCTCTAGGACAAATTATTCCAGCGTTATAAGTGCGTCACAGACATCGCATCGTGTTCTTCATCGGATCATGTACGAAAACTCTACAAATTGTAATGCATTTTTAGAAAACGATGTAGCAACATTGTAGGTACGTAACTTAGAAATATCAAAATATTTCTGATAGGACAGACTCATGAGTCTTTTCAGGTTTAACACCTTAGATAAGAAGTCATATGAAAGACTGGTGAATCTTGAATGACGTACAAATTGGTTCCATTATCGAGTGCATGTATTCGGTTGGAAAGAAAGCATTAAGCACTTTTTTTCACTAGATGGCACTAAAGCGAAAAGTCTTTGGTAATATTAATCGGATCTGGCAACGCTCGCCAGCGTTTGAAAGGTGGCATTTTGTAGATCAATTTATATTCAATTCAATTCTGAGAAAACTCGATATATTTTTCAATTTTACTTCGAAAAAGACGAAAATGCTGCGAAAGCTCGTGAATAAATTTGAACTATGTATGGTGAAGGTACTTTATCAAAGCAAAAGCTGGTTCGCTCGATTTCGTTGTGGAAATTTGTATGTCAAGGATGCACCCCGCTCTGGTCGACCAACGAATAAAAAAGTCGATGAAATCCTGAAAGTAGAGGAAGACCGGCACATACGCAGTCGTGACATCAATTCGGAACTAAACTTCAGTTACACAACAGTTTTCAATCATTTGGAGAAGGTTGGCTACACAAAGAAACTCGACGTTTAGGTACCACATAATCTGACAGAAAAAATCTTTGCTGGACAACATTTAAATTTTTGAATCGCGGGTGAATCGAAACGAAATCGAGCCATATTTGAAAATATTGATTACTGTTGATGAAAAAGTAGATCACGTTCCACAATTTGCTGCAAAAAAAAGATCGTGGTTGAAGTGTGAGGTTCTCCAAACTGGTACAAAACCGGGACTGATGCCAAGGAAGGTGATGCTGAGTACTTAGTTGGTGGAACTGGAAGGAACCCATGCATTATGAGCTGCTGCCGCCAGGCCAAATGTATAATTTTGAGCTTTACTATCAGCAGCTTATAAGAGATTTAACCAAGCGGTTCAGAAAAAGCGACCGGAGTTGATCAAGAGAAAGGGCGTTGTCCTCCATTACGACAATGGCAGACCATTTACTTCTTTGGTGGCTCGCCAAAAAAAGAGATAGTTGGAGATAGTTGAAGAGGTGGGATTAAGTCACCTTATGCGGCCACATTAGGCCTATTGTGATTTCCTCTGATCTTAAAACTCACTCGTCTTCGGTGCACATTCTGCTGGGGCTGTCTTGTGTTATTCCCATAGCCATGAGATGTTGTTTCACTCGTCAGTGGCCTGTAAGGAAACCTGTAGATGTTGTTTCGTTCTTTTGAGGGAAGTATTTGACAGAGAGATCTTGGCTTGTCTGTTACCTTCCGTTTCCATCCAGTAATGATGTGCTTTTTTTTTTAACCAATTTTTGGAACAGCTTTTGAATGGTCTTGGCATCATAAACTTTGACGCAGCTCCTGTTCTGGCTAGCAGGTCAGCTTTTTCATTTCTTTCATATCCGCTGTGTCCTGGCACCCAAATGAGATGAACTCTGCTTGTGCTGGCTAGTGATATCAGCCTTAATTGCCAGTAGAGCAGCCTTGCTATCTGAAAGAATATAAATCTTCTTGTTCTCTGATGCATAGTTCTATAGCGAATACTTCGCCTTGGAATACGGGGTTACTTTTTTCCATGCACGACTGAATGTAGGTTTGTTCTGTTCCCAGTTATTGCGATCCGGGAATGTAACCTTGAAGTTGTGACTGAAGTTGAATCTTGGCAGACATTGGTCCGGGGGACAGTACGATAACTTTGGCGCTAAAAATTGATAACGGTTTTTTGTAGAGGGGTCAAAAACAAGCATTTTTTACTATGGGATGCGGGGTGGCACGCTTCGCGGGATTAAGGGATTTAAACTCTCTTTCCGCATGCGGCAGGTCCCGCTCACGCAACTTCGTTGCTCCGCTCGGGGTAGGTGCTTTTCGTCAGGATTAAAGAACAGGTTTCTGGCTTTCAAAACCGGTATAGTACTTCATTGTAAGTGTTGCTGTTGTTTTTTAATAATTTTTTTTTCGTTTTAAGTCATTTTTTTCTAAAATTGCCCCTACCTCCTAAACGGGGCGAGATAGACCCACCCCTCCCGTAGTAAAAAAAGCTTGTTTTTGACCCCTCTACAAAAAACTGCTATACATTTTTGGCGCCAATGTTACCGTACTCGTGTCTTGGTCCGTAATTATTATTCCTAGTAGTTGATTGTTGTTGAGTTCATGCGCAATATCCGAGTGAACTAGTTTGGAATTTGAGTTATCTTCTGCAATGACCATAAAGGCGTAAACCATAGCTTCTTTCTTTATATGAAGAAGTAGAGGTGGTAGGTTTAGATTAACCTCCAGCGCTGCAGTAGGAGCAGCTTCATTGCACCTGTTGTGTATAAACAGGCTAGTCTTTGTAGTTTATTGAGCCTGTCCTGTGTAGACCTTTGCTTTGTTTTTTGCCACCATACTGCTGCATATGTAGCAATTGACCTTGCTATTGCCGTGTAGAGCCATAGCATAATTTTGGGATTTAAGCCCCAATTTCTACCAATGAGACTTTTACTGGTCCATAATGAGATCCAGGCTTTGTCTATGGCTTTTGTTAGGTGAAAATTTCAGGTGAGTGTTTCATCTAGTGTTAGGCCAAGGTATTTGGCCTACTTAGAGAATTCTATTATTTCACCAAAAAGTGTGGGTGGTGCTTTTAATCTTTATCGCTTTCTTCTTTTGGTGAATACAGCTACGGTGCTCTTTTTTGGGTTGACGTTAGGGGCTACTTTTTGGCACCAGTCCGCAACTATATTCAAGGCCCTCTGAAGGAGATCCGAGATAAAGTTCCTCAATATCATCTGCGAAGCCTTCGTTACTGAGTATTTTCAGTAGTTCATTTACTACGATAGACCACAAGAAGGGGAGAGAACTCCATTGGGGGCATCCTTTCGCAGCAGTTACCCTGCGTTTATTGCTACCTAATGAGATGTTAATTTTTCTGTCTTCTAGCATCTAATTTATCCAGTTACATGTTGTATTATCTATTCCTGTATACTGGATGCATCTGTATATTTGGGCGTATTCGGTGATATCAAAAGCTCCTTCGATGTCAAGGAAGCAGCCCACCGCAAACTCTTTCTAAAGGATTTTTCAATCCTAGTTGTGAGTTCCTGAAGAGCATGTGTCGTTATTTTCGTTGATAGTTTGGCAGGGAAGTTTTGATGCATCCACAGTATAGTCAAGTCCTTGCACCGTCGTGAAGTTGAATTCCATAAGGGACTGCGAAAATCACTTGTCAGAGTCAGGTCAGAGTCAGGCCAAAAACTATATTGAAGATGCAATTATGGTTTTGCCCGAATAATACCAAAAGGTCATTGACCAAAATAAACAATATTCGTTTCAATAAAATTCACTTAAAATATAAAAAACAATTATTTGAACTTTCACTATAAAAGACTTACAACCCAACATTAATTGCAACGGAAGGTAGGTACAGATTTTGAGAAATAATAAGGCCAGTGTCAGAAATTAATTAACAGTTCTTATGTGACTATGCAGATGCGTTCAAAGAATGCAGCAAAAAAGGTGTTTGGTTACTTAAAGTGAAAGTCTCTTATTGAATTTATTATTTCAGGGAAATGTAAACTCTGCAAAATACCGAACTGCATAGTTGGCACGAAAAAGGCAATTCAGCAATTGTAAGTACTTTTATATTTCGATCAAAGGGAATATCGACTAAAGTCATACGGTTACATGTCGAAAATCGTTTAAAAAAAAACGTGGAAACAAAAAGCAAGGACTACTCTGAATTATTATAATTATTTCATGTCGACACCTCGAAACAAATAAATCCATTAAAAATGCATTCAATTACATGATTGTCCATCATGGGCTTTAAATTACACACTACATAACATTTAACATATAATTATGACTCACATACAAACGACATTGGAATGTGCAATGCAATAAAATTGAAATGCAACAAAGTCATTGAATGAACCTTATTATAATAATTTGTAAAGAGTCATTCAAACACTTAAGTATACATCTCTACTCGTACACCACTTCACTCTTCCACTTTTCAATAAATACCACCACCGCACTCAAATTTCGCTTTGATTTCGAAAAATAAAAAAATCAAGAAAAGCGCAAAGAAAAACGGGTTAGGCTCCACTTCAACTGCACAACAATGAAGTCAAGTGAAAAAGAAAAACATTGTTTGTTTGATTGGGGTTTTTCTCTATTCCACCAACCAGCCTTACTAAGAAACAATACCACTGCCCGTGAAGCCTTGCATTGCAATTTTTCTCATCTGTTGTGTACTTTGTGTTATAGCATACCTTTGTACGTGGATATTCTTATTTAAGAACGTGTTTCATATTTAATGGTTTATCTGTGAGCGTTTGAAGAGACATAGTTGAAGACCGCCACACACAACACAGCTACAATGCTGGTTCGGATATTGAATACCAAACGAGATCGGATCGCTCGGTGCCAGAAAAACGAGTTTCATCGCGCTGAAGCAAATGGAAAAAGAAAATTCAATACATAATCCCAAAAGGAATCCGAGTTTATTTTATCCAGTTTCTTCTTTTTTTTTTGCCTTAAGTGTCGGCTCATATAGATGCCACTAAGCCAATGGACTTTAGGAGGAGGGAAAAGTGCCATCGACAGAATGTACAACGTAAGGCAAATGTACATCGTTGCCTTAAGATGGGCAAACAGTTTTCATAGTAATTTTAGGGTTTTCGACAACTTTGAATACAAAATTAAAACACAGCGGGGTCAAATGTTAGAAAGCAATGCCCAACTACAAGAACTGTCGTCTGCCTTTTATTTGCGAGTAAAAGATATGCCTAGTACTATTATAAACAGAACAAGTTTGGGTATTAGTTTGTAACTCATTCACTCGAAAACTACATATCCAATTGTGACGAAATTGGAATCGATAACGTTTGTTAGACCGCCATAGTTATGACACAGGAATTTTACTAGAAAAGGCAGTGCATAGTTTTTTTTTTGCTATGCGAAGTTTGATACTATGCGATCGATTTAACGTATTATGTTAAAATATTAATAATAAAATAAAAAATATTTGGCGCAACAGCTCTTTAAGTGTCAGGGCCTAGCTTCTCGCAACCACTCAGGTTGTGTGCGTTATATTTTTCACACGAATGGAAGGGACCTACAGTTTAGTGCCGAATCCGAACGGCGATTTGAGAAGCTTTTTCGAGACAGCAATACTCTCGGATGTTTGTCAGACGCTCGCGAGAGGTGGGGCCGTGAAAAAACTTTTGGTGTTTTCTGGGATTCGAACTTAAAACCTCATGTGTAATGATCCGACACACTAACCACCTACGCCACGGCTCCCACAAAAAAAAATATTAATAATAATTGGAAGAATTCTACGGAACTCACAGGCCAACACCGGAGGTACAATCTCTTACAAGTCTGTAAAACTACTCGCTTACACCGCGCCGATGACATTGACATATTCGAAAGAACTCAGCTGCCCGTCAGTGCGGTGTTTGCGAGTATTGACATCGAGGCAGCAAAGATGAAATCAATGAAAGCAAAACAAAATACAGTGGCGAGCAAAACTGGATACGAAAAAGAGAGAAATTGTTCAAAGCCATATTTTAAGAAAACAAAAAAGAATTTAAACAAAAAATTTTATGTTTATTAAGAGATAACTAAGCACTAATTAAAAAAGGAAAACAAAACTTAATTCAGTGTTTTAGAAAAAAAATAAAATGTAAAAATTCAGTTCAGTGCCATTTATCCACTTTTGCACGTTTCCATAGATCGCAAATTGTAGTGCTTTTAATATTTTGTCCAAAGACCTTTATTATTTATTACACTTCTTATGCGTCTAGGCATAGATTCAACCAACTTTTGAATGGTTTCATGGGAAATTTTTTGCCATTCAGCTTGAACTCTGGTCCACAGTTCATTTAAATTCGATGGGGGTCTTTCATATTGAAGAAGCTGTCGTTTTACGATATCCCACAAATTTTCTATCGGATTCAAATCCGGACTTTGTGCTGGCCATTGCAACGTTGTAAATATTTGTGCTGACAACCATTCCTTCACAATTTTTGCCGTGTGTTTGGGATCACCATCATGTTGAAAAATAATCTCATCAGTGAGATAGGCACAATCTTCAATAAAATCAGGTAAATTTGACTTGATGATATCGGATAGTTCTCCTTCCTCATGATGCCGTCAATTTTGATTAATGGCCCAACGTGCCACCATGTAAAACATCCTCATACCATCAAGCTTCCTCCACCGTGTTTTACCGTTTCCTTTACTTGGTGCTTTAAAATTCTTTCGTGTGGTCGGTGCCAAAAGTACTCCTTTCCATCAGACTGGTAGCGATTAATTTTAGTCTCGTCAGACCAAATAACCCGCTTCCAATCCTCCTCCGTCCAGTTTTTATGAAGCTTACAACATTTTAGACGAGCTTTAACATTCCTGTCTGATAATGCAGGCTTTTTTTGTTTAATGGCCGATACAAGACCGATATTTTGTAAGGCTCTGCTAGCGGTCCACTCACTTACATTCTTATTTATAGCCCTAGCTGCTTCCTTGGGCGTCTTCAATTTTTGTGCTCTGATTAAGCGTTCCATTAATCGAGCATCACCATAGAATAGTAATCTGGGGCGTCCCCCAGTGCTTGGCGCAGCCTTGCAATTTCTTTTTTTTTTATATTTAGGACGGATCTGTGGCACACCTTCACCTTTTCAGCTATTTTCCGTGAGCTCTACCCCTTTTCGCACAAAGCTACGATGCTATCTTCGACGTCTTCTGAAATGGTTCTAATCTTTTCCCTATTACAAATTACATTTAATAAAATACTTTTCAAAACAAAGAAATTGAATGTCTACCTTCTTCTTCGGCTTCCAAATAATAAATAAATTTCATTTGACAGAATGTTTTCAAGTTCCGTGAAAACTACCGTAAAAAAAAAAAACTACTCATAAAAAAACGTGCAAAACTGGATACATAGAACAAGCGAAACAATTCCTTCGATGTGTCGAAACTAAAAGCCGTTATTTGTTCATATACTACGATTGCGTTCACAAATAATGCGATACTTGAGGAAAAAAGGCTAGACATACTTATGTGCTAAAATGACAATAATATTAAAGTTTGTATGCAATTTAATACTTTTAGTATCCAGTTTTGCTCGCCACTGTATGTGCTGTCTACAAAAAAGGATACCCAGCATCGGCGTCTTGGACAGAACGCCACAATAGACAGATATAATTTTGAGGTAATAAAGGACTTTGTCTACCTAGGCTCTATGGTGAGCTCCGCAAATGACACCAATGGGGAGATCAAACGAAGGGCTAAGAGGGCAATTGAGTAACAAAGCCCTATCTCGAACTACTAGGGTAGTTTATAAGACACTAATCATCCAAGTCCTTGTGTATGGCGCAGAGGTGTGGACTTTGTCAAAATCAGATGAGGATGCCCTTGGTTACTTTGAGCGAATAGTTCTTCGAGTGATCTGCAGATGGCGAATGTAGGAGATGGCAAGAAGAAGAAGAATGTTGAACTATAGAGCCTATACAAGGATATCGGCTTAGCCAGAAGAGTTAACATACAGCGACCAAGATTTCTACCGTATCGGAGAAGGTAATATTTTTATGATCCGATATATCCCTCCTCAAAACTACAGAAAAATAGCAGACATGTAACAAATTGTCAATTTGGCGAAGGCAACTTTTATTTTAAACTTGCGGGTACCCGGCGTGCATTGCTGCGCCTTGTCCTACTCAAAATACAGTTGTGGGCAAATTGCTGGGCCGATGTTGACCAAACTTCACAGAAACACTCTAAAGATTACCTGAATATTTGAGCTCAATCGCTCAATCGCACTGGTTTCGGAGTCCATAAAATACATAAAAACATAGGTACTTTGAGTTTTATATATATAGATTCCCAAAGATTATTAAAATTGTTTCGTCAACAATTTGATGGCATCTGGAATGTAAAATAAATCAAATACGTAAGTTTACTATACAAAGGCACACCTTGTATTCTGTTACTTGCACCATCGCGTGCCTGTTAGGGCAATGATTGTTTTCGTTTAAAAAATGGGTTTTGAGATATTAATATTGAGATTGAATTTGATTGTAGAGAAACGAAAAAATTGATTCTTGCATTTCAGTCTATCTGTGTCCGCCATCTTAGTTCGCAGCCTAAATGATTGAACGGATTTACTACAAACTTCTCATACATATCGAATTCGAAAATTTCCTTTTAGCCCCAAAATTAATGAAACTTTACTTAAGTACGATTGTACAAATTGCAATTTTTTTGAAAAATACTGCTAACAATTTTGTGGAGATTTCCATAGAACCTTACCTTACTCATTAGTCGGCTGTCGAAATTTTGGTTCAACCAATTTCTTTCAAAGTTAATATTTGAACAATACATGGCACATAGCGTGCCAAGCTTAAAAAAATCACATTTTATCGTTTGTAAGGAAAAAAAATCGTTTAAGACCGTTTCACACATATTCGGCATCGGATATATGACGCCGGATACACGACTTTTGGTAGTTTTCACAAATATTCAAAGCTGTATATACGATGCTGTTTATCCATCCGATTCAAAGTGTACAGAACTCAATGAGATCGTTCACTCTTATCCCGCATCGGATACACAGTGCTTTTTGTGTAAGACCAAGTTCAGTTCTATCCGACATCGAATGTCAGATACACGACGCCAGATACATGGAAGTGTACAGAACTAAATTAGAGCTTTCATACAATTTATCCGGCATCGGATACGACTTGCCTGTTATGTTGCAAAATAATATTTAAACGAGTTTTGGATGGAGTACAATTTATTTAGAACGTCGTTTGATCACATACATAGATGGCTCAGAATTCTTAAAATTGGGTGAACTGAGGCAAGAAACGAGTACCTGTTTAAGTTGTGTGCCCCCTTTAGACCAAAGTTTGTTTATCTCCGGGCCTGAATTTACACTCAAAAGATGTAGCCCTTTCGAAATTCAGTAAATAGCAGTGAGATAGGAGAATAAACGCCTGACTTCTTCTTCTTCCTTTTATCAGCGAGGCTATGATCCGAAAACAAGGGATCACAGCCCTCCCACTTCACTGCATTTCTACTGATCCGCCTGTGGGGTTCGCCTATTTGACCTCAGAAAATATCGGCAGGCCTGCCGATTTTGGATCACTCGGTTACTGAGGCCAATGAAATGCCGATGTCGTCGCATTTGTCTGATCCAGGCGTTTATAGGCCTGCCTTTCCTACATCGCGATGTCTTTGGAACGTGCATAGATATTGCCTTTTTAACAGGGTTCAAATGATCCCTTCTTTGAACGTGGCAATACCAGAGAATAAACGCCTGACTATTTCTGACAATAGGTTTGGAGTTTCATTTATGCTTTGAAGCACCAGTCACATCAGTTGTCAGTATCATAGCATTCACAGAAAGTAATTTTCACACTACATTATCAACGAGCATGGTGTGGCAACACTAATCGCATCTGTCAAAACTGATATCATGTAAATCGGTTTGTTCCACATTTCACATTCCACAATTCACCCCTAGTGATATCTAACATGGTCGAAAATGTTCTAGAGGTTCTTTTATTGTATAAATACACCAACTACCAGCAGAGAAGACAGTCGATAGAGGTAAAAATAGCGATGAACAAGTGCGATTACTGTGAGAGTTAATTATTTGAAAGTTGATAATGAGAATAAACGATATTGTTATTAAAAGTGGATTTGTAGACACAGTTTGAGATTAATAAGGAATAAAGTGCTTTGATTATTTTGAAATACAGTACTTTGTATTGACAAGAAGAGCTAGGTGACGTGAGAATACGTAGATCGGTTTCTTAACCTTGGTTTGGGATACCGACTCTCAAATTACAATAGAACAAACAGCGTTTTCTTACTCTTTGGGTAGCCCAAAACCAGG
Organism: Brachypalpus laphriformis; assembly: GCA_945910035.1. Lineage (NCBI taxonomy): Eukaryota > Metazoa > Arthropoda > Insecta > Diptera > Syrphidae > Brachypalpus > Brachypalpus laphriformis. The sequence goes on along the minus strand of OX246753.1, from coordinate 107,120,515 downwards.
GTCAATTTGACAAGTAGTAGGAATCAGAATAAAACAGCACAGACTTTTTAAAGTCACGAAACTAAAGAAATATTCCCAATAATAAATTAAAGTAAAACGAAAGAATTAAATGTCAAGATATCGACTTAAAAGGAGACCGTGTGAAAATGCAAAGAAAGTGGATAAGAGAGTCGCATCTTTTGTGTCAGTGTTTAAACCTCGACTTAGCGATCTTAGGTACTTAGATTTAAAATGATTTTACAAATATGTAGACAGCATACAAGTGGAAGTACATGCGACTCAGTCGTGCCTTTAGTTTTTGTTTAAACTGCTGGACTATTGCTTATCATCAATTTTTGTTTAAAAAAAACAATGAACGTTTGAAATTGAATCGAAATGAATCATATATGATTATAATTTCTTAGAATTAGTCATTAGTTTCTAATGAAATCAGAGAGGAGTGAGTTATTAATAAAACTGAGACTATAACAATAAACACACAACGTAGTTTAAAATTTTATTGCTATACCTTATGACAAATCAGCAGTTTTTATTTATTTGAAATACAATCTGCAAAATTACGAGTATGTTCGTCGAATTGAAATCAATACTAAAAATGTGATGAGTTTTCTATCACACACAGTACTAAGTACAGACTCAGCTTGTTCAATAGTATCTGGGTAAAGAATGATTCGAAATCACCAATATTACTTACGAGTACTTTTAGTTTCGTGCGTGCAAAACAATTTAGTCTGTTGCAGAGCAGAAGTACTAAACATACATGAAATTGATTCAGACTTTCATCTTGAAGAGCCTTCATTCTTTTCTGGAATTTTACATTGTTCTGTAACCCAATTGAAGGATCGAGTTAGAATCGATTCGAAAGAGAATTGAGTTTGATATTTCTTCCTATATGCGTAAAGAAGTTAGGTATGACAAACCATTTACCCTTATCCGGCATTTGTTGAGCTGTACCTACTTTTTGTAAAAAAAAAAAAGAGTAGAGCCTTTTTTGTCGTTTGATGTCACGACGAGAATTTTCTTTCGTTTCTCTCTCTTCTTTCTCTATCTGTCAAACTCGATCTTTCGATGCATGTTTACATACAAAACTTAAAATCGGTCACAATAAAATTTGTGATTGAATCGAGTGAATCCTATTTCAATTCGATCTGTGCTTACATAGCACTCGAACCGAGTTGAATCGGGATTCTGTCCGACATTAGGTTAAATAGATAAAATTGTGATGCATCATTTTCTGTTCCAAAAATAGACATTTTCGTTCAATTCTAGAGAAAAACTTTAAGCTGTATTTTGTTCATGTTGTCTTCTAAAATAAAAAAAAAAATTGATGCATCTCATATACATACAATGTATGTTTGTATGTTTTTTTGTATGCTATGGACTCGGAAACCACTGAACCGATTGAGGCAATCTTTGGTATTGTCCCGAGAGTGTTCCTGTAAAGTTTGGTCACTGCTTTAGTAGTAATTTAGTAGTAAGGTACTTTAGTACTACAATCTTTTTTTTGTTAGGTGCAGCAACGCACGCCGCCGGGTACCCTTGGTTCAGCAGTCTACTCACTACTTTCGTATTATAGTACTTTAGTACTAAACAAAAATGTGGTATACATATATTTAAAGTTGGACCACTTGCCCTCTATTGCCCGGTACAAAACTGTTCTCTAACAGACCTAGCACCAGGCACCTGCCTGACAGTTGTTGCCCAAGGCGCCTGCCTGACAATTTTTGCCCCAGGCGCCTGCCTGACAGTTTTTTTTTTTTTTTCTGTTAGGCGAAGCAGCATACGCCGGGTGCCCGCTAGTTAGATATAAAATGGGAAGCCAACCAAGCAGATTGGAGTATCAAACAAAAACGCAGCTACTGAGACATCTCAAGACGAACACTTATCAGACAAGATTACAAGATCTAATCGTAACTCAAGTCGTGGTGCGGAGTGGAGTGTGTTGCAGCGATGAAAAAGTATTTCGCCTGTCTACGTTTAGTCTGACAAACAAGACATGTACCGGCAGGCTAACAAAGCATACAAAGACATCTGCAAGGATAAACAAACAATATTTTTTCAACAGCTGACGAGAACATTGGCATTGGATAGTCGCACATTTTGGAAGATTGTTGGAGCACTTAATGGTGTGTCGTTCACGCGAGGCATCCAAGTGGAACTGTCTGCATTAGCGGACCTTTAAACAGTTGCTAAACCCGCCATGCAATGCGCTTCAGATAAATTATGCCCTTCCTCTCGTAACAAATAGTTCTTTAGACCGACCAATTACAGTCCAAGACCTTACCAAGGTACTACACAGATGCAATGCAAGTAAAGCTCCTGGTGAAGACCGTATCCCTTATGAATTCTTTAAGTCTGCGTCAGTAGAATTCTTAGAAAAGCAGTATAGTATATAAGTAGTATATAACTACATATTTGTCTCAGTAGAAGTGCCCGAATGCTTTAGAAAGTGTATAATACTTCCGTTATCCAAAAAAGGAGATGTGTCTGACCCAGCGAATTGCAGAGGAATTTCTTTTATGAATTCAATAATGAAAATATTTACTGGGATTATCCTAGACCGTTTGACGGATTGGGTGCGAGAAAATGATCTTCTAAGCGAATTCCAAGCGGGGTTCAGAAAAGGTTACTCCACAGTAGACAACATTTTCACATTGACAAGCATCGCCCGGTCATACCTTGATAAAGGCAAAAAATGTATGCGTTCTTTGTTGATTTCAAGGCAGCCTTCGACACTATTGATAGAAACGCGCTGTTCTACAAGCTGAGTAACTTAGGGGTATCTTCAAATGTCCTAAGGGTCATACAAAGTCTTTATGAAGATAATAAAGCAGCTGTTTGGGATGGCCACAACCTGTCCAACTGGTTTAAGTCTCAAATGGGAGTGAAGCAAGGTTGTCTCATGAGTCCACTTCTATTTTCAATATTTCTGGATGATCTTGTGACCTTTTTAACAGGTGGAATTGTGTTCGACGGACTCCAAATAAAGCTGCTTTTATACGCAGATGATATCGTCATTCTATCAAAAACTCCAATGATGTTGCAGATGATAAATAAGCTCCAAAACTACTGCAACTTATGGAACCTGAAAGTGGACACCGCTAAGTCCAAAGTATTGGTTTTTAGAAACGGGTTTGGGCGATACTCAAGGCAAGAAAGATGGACTTGGAAAAACCAGGAACTTGAAGTCGTTAAGGAGTATAAATATCTCGGAGTTTTAATTACATTTCAAGTATCCTTCAAGGCCCACCTGGGAGAAAAACTAATGGAGGTGAAAAAGGCAATAAATTGCAGTTGGCGGGGATTCCTTGGTAGGAAAAACATCGAGCAGCAAATTTAAGGTTTTCGAAGCGGCTATGAGGTCAATTATGTGCTATGCTGCACAAGTTTGGGGTATATTCGAGTACGAAGAGGTTGAAAAACTTTTAAGATATTTCTTAAAAAAAATCTTTAGATTACCCGAAAACACACCGACATACATACATGTTGCTTCTTGAAACTGGTTTATCTCCTCTCTACATCTTTACATTAAGATTGCACTTTATCTACATTCTGAAAGTAATGGAACTCCCAAACTTCCGCCTTCCACACATCGTCGCAAAATATTTGGTACAGCGGAAGCTGCAATTCTTTAACGAATGGTCGAGGCTTAGCAGCGAACATAGTATGCAGCTAACGCACTATAATGCAGAATCTTGGAGACGTTCTCTGAACCAGCTGTTATCCAATATTGAAGAGTCTACCCGTGCGAAGTTTAGATTGAAAGCGCAACAAAGTGAAACCAGGTGTACGTATCCCTTACTCAAGCATGATCTGGTTGCGAGAAATTATTTCCACGATCGGTTCAGCGTTGAGGCGAGAGGCGATCTTAAAGGCGAGAGGCGAACTACTTCGGCTGAACTTCAGGCCTCATATAAGCGACGGGAATGAGGAATGCAGTCTATGCAACCTTCGAACAAAGGAAGACGTTTTTCATTTTATTGGAGCTTGCCCAATATTGAAAGAAATCAGACGGGCGTACTGGGGTAAAGAGGCGCTATCAATGGCTGAATTCATCAGAACTCTAAATGGTGAGGACTGGAACGTGCTGGCTACCTATCTTAAAGCTGCATTAAAATACCGGCAGCAAATAATGAACGAAGCATTTTAAATCACTACATTTGCATAAAACTTTAGTCTAATTCTCTCTTTTCTTCGGATGACGACAATGGCCAAAGTCTTTTTTGTAAATGATTGTAAAAAATTGAATATGAAGTTTAAAAAATAAAATTTACTTTACTACTACTACTACTATTAAAAACGAAACTTCCAACAGACGACTACTACATATATGTAATTGTTGTAAGTTCTAACCACAAATGAATTTTGTAAATCTTAAGCATTTGTGAATTTTTTGGTTAATAAACAACTATAATTATCTTATATATTAATACGTGAACACGAAATTTTTCGTACGTTTTTTTTGTATTTATTATAAAAGGAGGGGGATAAAACTTATGTCATTCGAAAGCTACTGTGCGATAGATCTGCAGAAAAGGAACAAAATCATGTGCGTATGTTACGGTTAAGTCAGGTAAAATGAAATGAACATACACACATGATTCCCCCACGCAAAGCTCTTTAACCAATTCAATAAAAGCATTTTGATCACGTTCATTGATAAATGAGCTTAGATCCCTTTATCTTCCCTGCACGGGAGAATATTACAAACAAAAAGTTACAAAAACATAACTTTGTTTCACTCGCAGTTTGTTTTTTTTCCCTCAGTCGAATTTCGGCCATACTAGTTATTACCGGTCTCGTATTATTATTTAATTTGAAGCATAAGTAAAATCTATAATGCCAATTTTTTCCAAAGTTCCTTGTTCTTTTTGTAGAACTTTTTAAAACAATCATTGCATATACCTATCATATATTATATATCTGATCAATTTCATCCACATTTCCAAAGAAATATTCATTGATCATGGTACGGTAACGACTCCATTGATCGTTACGCCTTTGAAGAAATAAGGTCAGATGATGTCATCAGCGTGGAAAACCACACAGAACTGTGCAGTTTACGGGATGTAATAGACGGCTGTAGGGTATTTTCTGAATTGGTCTCCCTTACGCCAAAAATGAGCTTCATCGCTGAACACAATTTTGCGATAAAACAATGGATCAGCTTGCAAGTGCTCTAGATTTGAATCACCGAAAGAACGTTGCTAATGATGGTTTGTGGTTTTAATTTGTGCACCAGCTGGATCTTATACGAGTGTAGACCAAGATTCGTGCGCACAATTTTCGACGTAGGGGACAGACAGAGTCCCTATTTCTGCCACCGACAACGAATCGATAAGTTTGCATCTTCTTGCACACTTTCGATTACAGCGGCATTACTATGTTCAGTACGCGCATTCCTTTAACGTGTTGGTGTTATTGCATCATTTAGAGAGTATCTGGTATGCAATGGTGTAGTGGTAACGTCATCGATTGTCACGCTCAGGGTTCGTTCTTGAAATCCTAATGTCAGCAAGCATGTATTTATTTCTCATGAATACAAGCAGTCAGTCCGATCAATTGCAAAAGCTTGTGTGAACACTATCGCGAAGGCATAGTACTGGTTGGTTGGTTGTTCGCTCTGTTGGATGATTGATATGCTTACGACATCACGCAGTCGGCAAAAAAAAAATACTGTGAATCAGAAGCAAAGACAAATATAACAAAAATCTCCCCAGTTATCTAGGTTTTTCTGAGTTTCAAACCACTACACCAATCTTTCACTCTCTCTATCTATCGTTTCAAACGCCCGAACTGTGTAAAAACAATTAAAGGGTATTCATAACACCTTGAGTACGAGCAAATTGTAAAGAAATTCTGCCCCCAGTTCGACGGATGGATAGACGATTATGTACGCTAAAAGTATCAGGAAGTCATTTATAAGTTTTGGGACCAAATTTGGATAATTTGGTAGCGTTGTTTAAGAGCGAGTGTATTCATGATGATTTGCTTGATTGTGCTGGATATGAATATCAAAAAGAGCGGGCAGAATGTCAGCTCGGTTTGACAACTATGTCTATCTTAAATTCCATCTAAGCAAACAAACACCATTTACATATACTCGTAAGTGGAACATTTTAATTTCACAACACTTCACCCACTTAGATGATGAGGGATAGGGTGCTGCACAAACCATTTTAGATGGATTTTTGTCATTCTTTATGTTTAAAAAAATCAGTTTATCTATAATACTCGTATGTAGCTGTACCTACATGTTTGGAGCGTGCTTTAAGAAAAATGTATTTTGAAAGAATCTTTTTAAAGACGATGAAGATACACCTTAGATCATTCCATCATCTACTCCAAACGTATTATAAGTTTTATGTACGATTATTATTACATTTTTTTTTTTTAGTCAGCGCTAAAAACATGCCAATTATATAATATAGAGTATCATCAATATAGAGTTATAATTCTTATCCTGTGGGAGTAGAATCTAACTAACTTTTAATTGAAAACTTTTCTTACTTACTTACTTACTTACTTAGGTGGCGCTATAGTTCTGGGTGAACCTGACCCTCCACCAACAAGCCTCTCCATTTAACTCGGCCTTTAGCTAATTGTGTCCAGTTGCCACTCCAAGTTGGTTGAGATCCCCTTGAACTTGTGCGAAACACCTACGGCGATGAGGTTCTCTACTACGTCGTCCCTCTGGGTTAGATTCGAAGCCTCTACGCTCTACATGCCCGAGCCATCTCAAACGTCCAATGCGCAGTTTTTTTTTTGTTTTTTACTAGGCCGATGTCGCTGTACAGCTCGTATAGTTCGTCGTTGAATCTTCACCTCCAAAACCCGTCAACGCAAATTGAACCGAATATCTCAGGAAGAATTTTACTTCCGAAGCGACCAAGAATATCCTCATTCGGTTGCAATAAAGTCCATGTTTCAGCACCGTAAAGCAGGACTGTGATGATCATGGTCTTATATAGAATAGTCTCTCTAGTTGTTCGAGATAGGGCTTTACTGTTGAATTGCTTTATTAGCCCAAAAAAGAGCGACTGGCTAGAATTATTCTTCGCTTGATTTCTGCGCTGGTATAGCAGAACCAAGGTAGACAAAGTCGCTTACTACCTCGAAGCTGTATCTACCCACTGTGACGTTCTGCCCAATTCCTCGGTGTTGATTGTCCCTTCTTGTTGATAGCATGCACTTGGAGTTTCTCTTGTTTACCAAAGAAGCAATTTGAAAACTTTTCGAAACCTCCAAAGACTGCTCGGGTTTCCACGGCAGTACATGACGCTGGTTGAGAAGTAGCGTCCATCTCGTTACGTAATTGCTTTACATTTCTGTGTCGCAAATGATGGGAATAAAAATACATAAACCCCAACCCAATTGAAATGTTTATTTTTTGATTTCAAAACACCAGCCGTTAATGAGCCGGGAAAGAGGACATGAACTGAAAACCGTAAAGCTAAAGAAATGACAATTTCACTGGAGCAACATAAATAACTTCCCTTTCGAGGAGAAATGTACTGCTAGTAATATATTGCCCCATTAGTTGCAATCCCTTTGGCTGTATACAATATCGACTTGATAAATGATATCCCATGTTTTTGTCAGAGGCTACGATTAGATTCTGTGCGAATTATAAAGGCCCAACACGAAATCGTTTTTTAAAGCTACTTTTCAAGTGAGCGCCTAAAAGTTTCAAATGGTTCATTTATTTTAAGAAACTTTGTGGTTGTGGCCATTAATAAGGAGGCAATTGTACGCCCGGGCTTGGAGTATCTATCGAAAGTTTTAGGAATGTATGGTATTGCATGCTTCAAATTAACAGCAACAACATTCTGTGAACACACTCATAAAACGGGAATGTTAATCAAATTTATTTATAGTGCCACCAAGTTCACTTTTTATAGCAACCGCATCGACTATAGGGTAAAAGATACAATGTCAACGTGTCGTAAAATGCCGTAACACGGCATTTTTATTTTCAGATACATAATTCGATGATATTCATACGGGTGGACATGTAACACTGCTATTAATCTCTCAGCAAGATTTTAGTTTAGTCTTAATGATCTGCCACTTTATGGTTTGCTTTGCTCAAGATGGAATGTGTCGAAATTGTATCTGGTAGTAAAATGGTGATTTCATTTGTTGCAATGAATCTAGGGCAAGCTTGTTGTGCGCAAACAAAGGTGTACAGGAGGAACAGGTTTGTGAGTTTGCGTTGCAAAGTACTTGACCGTTCGTTGTAGACCGTCAAAGTGTTCATTTGTCAGCCTTTGTCAGATAATTTGAGTATGATAGCTTGTGTGAATTATGCCCGAAGTGAAATAGCACTTTTCGTTTGTATTGTGTAGCGTAATACGATACGATAGACTTAGACTGGATCTGTGATTCATTTGCCAAAATTATTTTTCTTGTGTTTCAAAAGTGAGAGACATGCAAATGATCTTTGAGTCGTGTGGATTTGATAAATAGGTCAAGTGTAATGTGGAATAGGGATTTTCACAGAAAGAATACGTCCTAAGGCGGAGTTTTTTAAATTATTTTCTTGGAAGATATGAATGAAAATACCAGGCCCACCCACTCTAGGTTTCAGATGAAAATCGTGATTTGATTACATTAAACTTGAGGGCTTTTTAAGTGCTCATGTGGGCACGCAAATGCCAAGTAAGCGAAGGGAAATATGATAATGTACAATACAATAATAACGTTGGAGATGATAAACGTATACGGAAATAATTACTTATTTAATATTGCTTGGCTTACAGAACTCTGTGCATCTCCCATTAGGTGAACAGTTTCGCCTTTCAGTGTCATATTAAGATAGAATGTTTGCCGTTGATTGGAGGTTGGTTGATGGTTTTTTTACAATCTTTCTCTGTCCGAACCTTTCAAAATGACTTTTTGACCATGTAGAGTAGGATTAGTTTTGAGGTTTTGAATTTTTAGTATTAAACACTTAAATTTATGCATAATGTCGTAAACAATATATTATTGGATCAATCAATACTCATTTGAGGCTTAATTAATAGTTTACACAAATATATTTTATTTCCTTTACGAAATATTACAAATCTTATTTGAACCAAGTGGCAGCGTGTGCAGCATGAAGGCTGGCTCTGTGGTACAGGATACTCCTCTATTCTCAATAATCTTGAACTTCTTCCACAAGACACCGACTACCTATGTATTTCCACAACTTCTGTTTGATAAGAACTTTGAAACCCGCATCCCCTCCAGTGTTGAATTGGAGAGGGAGCTAGGGACACCAGAGTGATCCATATGCTTCTTCACAGATGGATCCAGAAGAGAATCGGGAGTGGCGGGAGGTGTCTTCTCCCAAGAAATAAATATTAATATCTTTTTTCGCCTCCCTAATCATTGAAGCGTCTTCCACGCGGAGATCATGGCAATTAAAGAAGCCTTGTCTTGGCTGAAGTACAATATGATATCCAGGCGAGATATTACTATGTTTACTGACAGTCAAGTCTCTGGAGTCTGTTACCTTCAACTCAAAAACAGCCCTAAATTATCACTTGTCTCTTAACGCGATGGCCAAACAGTTAAGCATGTACCTAATTTGGGTGCCGGGTCACAGGGACATTACAGGTAGTCCTTCTGTCTATCTAGCGATTTCTACCAATACCTCGGATAATAGAATGCGTCTTCAGACTCATATCGTAGGCCAGATTTTGCTTTGCTGAGAACACACCTACGAGTATTCCTACTTGGTGCCATTACAGGTTTCCCTGAACATCGACGGAGTACACCGCACCATCATCATCGCCTCTGCACACTGTTATGGGGATGAACTAGCTGTCCCAACAGCACTGCAGCGCTTAGTGGAGCACTGTAACAAGCTCCAAATGCCACTGCTTGGATGTGACGCCAATGCTCACAATATTATATGGGGGAGCACCGACACCAATACCAGGGGTGAGTCTTTACTAGAATTCATTCTTTGTTCATTCCTTGATATATATAATGTAGGGAATACCCCAACCTTTGTTACTAGAGTTAGACGGGAAGTTCTTGACCTCACGCTGGGTAGTCCGAGCATCAGTAGGTTAGTCAGGAACTGGAAAGTATCAGATGAGCCGTCATTATCTGACCATAGAATCATTGTGTTTGAGTTAGATAGTGCGTGTATCACAAGAAACCCAGTCAGGAACCCAAGAAAAACGAATTGGGAGGTTTTTAAAGAAACCCTAGACAGTAATCTGGAGCATATTGATCGGAGGAAGGCTCCAGCACACTATTTAGAGTTAGAAAACGCGGTAGAGGGCATTAGCACCGCGATTACAAACGCGTTCGAATCGAGTGGCCCCATAAGCAACAGAAAGAGTGGGAAAGATGTACCATGGTGGAGCAGCAACCTAACAAAATTACGCTCTGATACACGCAAGCTGTTTAACAGAGCAAAGCATAATGGGGATTGGCAAAGCTACAGGGCGGCACTTACAAACTACAACAAGAAGTTAAGAAGGGCGAAAAAATAAAGTTTCAGAAAGTTCTGTGAGACAATAAACAGCACTCCTGCTGCAGCCAGGTTACATAAAGCCCTTGCAAAATCGGGGGGAATGCCAACATCCATTAAAAAACCTGACGGCAGCTTTACTAAAGATGAAGAACAAAGAGCATCACTGCTCTAAGAAACTCACTTCCCCGGAAGTTTGCAGAACACTTGTGACGGGAGCATGACCAACACGACCAGACCTCGGAAGCAAGATTGGGAGATTGCAGGGGCTATCTGGTCCAGAGGGAGAATCGAGTGGGCAATTAGCTCCTTCCAGCCTTTCAAGTCACCGGGTGCGGATGGTATTATACCAGCCCTATTGCAAAGGGGGCAAGAAAAACTACTACCACACCTGGTCAGAATAACAAAAAGCAGTCTTGCACTGGGATATATTCCAAACCAATGGAGACGGGCGAGAGTTGTGTTTATACCAAAAATGGGGAAGAAGGACCCAACACAGCCTAAGTCATACAGACCGATCAGCCTAACATCGTTTCTTCTTAAAACAACGAAGAAAGCTGTGGTCAACCATTTAAGGGAGGAGGTACTTAATACATCCCCACTGCATTATCGTCAGCATGCATACAGAGCGGGCAGGTCCACCGAGACTGCTCTGTATCAGCTGACGGAAACAATCCAAAGTGCTCTTGAAACAAAAGAGATAGTAATCTGCGCCTTCCTAGACATTGAAGGGGCATTTGATAACACTTCACATGAAGCTATTAAACGAGCCCTTGACAGAAAGGGAGTTAGCAGAACAGTATCGAAGTAGATGTATGAATTGCTGAGAACAAGATCAGCGGAAACTCAATCTTCACATGGAATTATCAGGGTCAACACAACAAGAGGATGCCCACAAGGAGGAGTGTTATCTCCCCTAATGTGGAGTCTTGTTGTGGATGAGCTTCTTGAAAAATTAACAAACCTTGGAATTAACTGTCAAGCCTACGCTAATGACATTGTACTGATTGCCAGGGGGAAATTCGAGGAAACCCTATGTGATATTATACAAAGGGGCCTAACAGTAACTCAAGAATGGTGCATCACGGCTGGGCTTAAATAAACCCGGCCAAAACCACAATAGTACCGTTCACGAGAAAGAGAAAACTTGAACTGAAGCCAATCCGACTGTCGGGCACGATACTGGCACCGGTAAAGGAAGTGAAATATCTAGGACTACACCTAGATAGCAAACTCTTGTGGAAGAAACACACAGAGGAGATATCCAAAAAAGCTACCCGTGCTCTAATGATATGCAGGAGCCTAGCGGGTAAGTCTTGGGGATTTAGTCCAAATATTCTAAGATGGATGTACATTGCCATTGTGAGACCAATGATCACTTATGGAGCAATAGCATGGACAAAGCGAACTAGTGTAGTCACTGCGAGGGAGACACTCACTAAAGTGCAAAGACTTGCGTGCCTCTGCATCACTGTGGCCATGCGAACGTGTCCAACTGCAGCCATGGAAGTACTCCTGGAGCTAACACCGCTCCAGTTGAACAAAATGCACAGCGAACGATCCTAAGGATGGCAAAAGAAGGTATCGGAAGGGAGAAATGTGTTGGTATGAGAGAATACGATGCAATTCTCAAAAAACTTCCCCTTCTGGCCGTCCCCAGGGACGACAGTATCAGGAAATTTAACTTTGGGCAAAACTTTAGTACAAAGTTACGTAACAAGAAAGAGTGGAGCAACGAATCCACGATGTACGGACTGGGCAGCCACACGATAAAGTGGTATACAGACGGGAACAGGGGCGGGCGTATTTGGGCCAAGGACCAAGCACTCAGAACCTATGGGCAAGTACACCAGCATCTTTCAAGCTGAAATATGTGCTATAAACAGATGCATCCAACTCAATCTCGAAAAGGGATACAGCAACTGCGACATAGCAATACTGTCAGACAGCCAAGCAGCTATCAAAGCACTTGACTCCTATGTCATTAAGTCAAAACTTGTGTGCCTATGCAAGCTTAATGAGCTGGGCGGAAACAATAAAGTTACACTTTACTGGATACCCGGTCACGTCGGGATAAAAGGTAACGAAGCAGCGGACGCCTTGGCAAGACAAGGGGCCGCAGAACCCTTCATTGGACCTGAACCGTTCTGTGGAATGGGGGAACACACCATACGCGAGAAATTCAGGAAAATGGAGAGAGAAGACAGGGCAAGAACCTGAAACAACACCACAGGCCTGAGGCAAGCTAAGAAACTACTGGGATGTTACAACCGGAAAAGATTCGAAGCCTGCATCTGCCTTAGCAAGAATAACCTACGGATCCTAACAGGCTTCCTAACGGGGCACTGCAAACTCAGGGAGCATCTACGGAAACTAGGTATAACAAATGAAGTCCTTTACAGATTCTGCAACGAGTCATGTGAGACACCGGAACACCTTCTGGAGTCCTGTGGGGCACTGACCCACAAAAGATTGAAATACTTGGGCAAATACCAAGTATCAGAAGGGGATATGCCAACGACGGGCCCACTTCTCATTCTCAGATTCTTAAAAGAAACTGGTCTGGAGAAATAGCTCTAAGGTGAACTATTCTCGCCAAGGCAAAGTAAGAGCATATGACCTTCAAACACAATTCCTCAGGAATTGCAATTGCGAAGGGGACTCTAACGAGGTAACAAACCCCCCCAAGGTATTAGCAGGGGGCACAATAGACCATTAGGTCGCAGTGCAAAATAACCCTACACAAATAATAATAACAATAATAATAATTCCTGCTCTGCAATCTATCATGGATTCGTTTGTTGAGATAGTTATTTCTCCCATCTTCCCGTAGGTGCCTGATTCATCCTCAATTGAAGTTCGTTGGTATTTTCGCAATACCCCATGGATAGGATGTATTTATAAGATGACGTCCAGAATCTTTTTTATTTTCCTGGGAGAAGCTAGGTTCAAAATATTTATTTTGCCCCAAAATATTGAACATGGCCTTTAAAAGTCAGCTTGCCCGCTCACAATAAGAAAATCACTTCGACAGAACTTTTTACGAGTACCTATGTATATGTGACCGGTGTTCAGAATGTTTTCTAGCTTCCTGGCTTGCGGTCCAAATCCGACTTGCTCCCCGCCAATATTAAAAGAGGAGAAACTCCTTGACAAAAAAAGTCTCACAATAACATACTGAATTAGGTATTAGGCTCCAAAAATGTTCAGGGTGCATATCTGATTTGAGGGAATGGAATAATTGATAACACTGCTATTTACTCGAATCAAATGAGCCTTTGTATCATTTACATTCAAGGTAATCAAGTTCCACCCAAAAATATAACTCACATGAACAAGAACGATGATTTTTATTTATTATCAGATTTAAATTTTTAAAATTCAAAATTCAACGCATAAATAAATTGCTACTAGGTACCTCTGTACCTATTTAGTATAGGTACAACAGCATTGTAACAGATAGCGGCAAACATGTGAAATCTTAAGATCTCGCAGTGCCTCGCAAATAGGGTAACGAACAGCTTTTTTTTCTCTGCGATTTTGTTTCCTGTTTTTGCATAATTTATTGCTCCATGTGGAGGAAGCTGTTGCTCTGCTGTTTCCTCAACAAAAAGAAAAAAAAAAAGAAAGAAGAAAGCTTAATCGAAAACAGAAATCCCCTAGGTGATGGTTCAGTTACACCCCAAATTTTTGTTTTCACGATAAGCTTTCTCCCACACGTATACGTATACCCCATGGATAGGATGTATTTATAAGAGCCCTACGCGTTTTTTTATATAGTATAAACATTTTTTTTTTTTTTTTATAATAATTGAAGTCTGTGAACAGCACAAGCTGCTGTCTTAGATAAACTTCAATAAGAATGCGAATCGTAAACACATTGCAATGCGAAAAAATTCCGATAATGGCTTATAAAAATATCTATAAAAACAAATGCCTTTTTCACAGGTAGACATCTGTGTACAGACACTCCGATGGATGTATGATACCTGTGGCAAGTCCGGGAAACAAACACAAAAAGGCAGGAAAGCAAAACAAAGAAACGACCTCCTCGGTTTGTCGGCATCCTTTCCGTTTCTGTTTTTTTTTTTTTTTTTTTGTTTTTTGTTTTTATTGTTGTAATATTTACCCACACACAATTACATGTAATTTTATGATGGCAACGAAACGAGTTCCTGCCAACAGCGACAACGACGAGGAGGGCTTTGAGAGGGATGATCTCCCACTGACAACCCTACATTATCGAGTAAGGACAACAACAAAAAAATTCACACACTCTGATGGTGATGGTGTGTGCTTCTCATAGAAGCAACAAAAACAAAGCCAAACCAAGATTAGGGACAAACATTAAAGGTATCCGACTAAAAACACGGTAACAATAGAAAATGTGAAGATACCTTGGCAGGACTATTGCTGCAGGCGACACGATGAGCGCAGAAAGGATGGTACACATTTTTTTTTTGTCTAAACACCATTTGGTGGGAAATTAACGAGCAAATTGAAGTGTTTATGTAGCATACATATACGTACTCGTATGTCTACCTTTGTTTCAATGCAGTGGATCAATTTCGAACACATGTTGCGGAAATTAACTGGAGAGTTCTTTACAAATGGGAGACTAATGTGTTTGCGTTGGCAGGGGCGCTTCACTTCAGTTAATTACCGAAGGACAAGTCAAAACATTAAGCTGCGGGGATAACTTTAGTTTTAGACTTTTGAACAGCAGTCAGTTGATCGTCTTTAAATTCATTGTTTCAATTAAATCGTTTTGATTTACCCAACAAAAATGGATGGCGATGATTTCGCAAGAATATAGTCAATCTGGAAGCTATTCTGTTCGATTACTTTGACATTCTTGTCAATAAAGCTCCGCTGGGTTAGGATAACTTGTCTTCTTCTTCCCTTTTTCAGCGAGGATATAATCCGAAAATAAGGGATCACAACACTCCCACTTCACCGCATTTCTACTGATCCGCTTGTGGGGTTCGCCCATTTGACCTAAGAAAATATCGGCAGGCCTGCCGATTTTGGATCACTCGGTTACTGAGGGCAATGAAATTCCGATGTGGTCGCATTTGTCTGATCCAGGCGTTTATAGGCCTGCCTTTCCTACATCGCGATGTCTTTGGAACGTGCATTGATATTGCCTTTTTAACAGGGTTCAAATGATCTCTTCTTTGAACGTGGCAATACCAGCTGAGCCGATCGCGCTCTATTTTTTTTACGATGGTTTCCTTGATGTGAAAGCTAGGGTAACTTGTATTATTGACAGATCCCGTGGTATATTCATTCTAACCTAGGCAAACCTTCATTTGTTTGAACTAAAATTGAGATTAAAAGGAAGATTAATCAATACGGATATATGGCTAACTGAAGACGATTAGTAGGAAGCATATATGAGCTTATGCTGTCAATGAAAGAAAAGTGACAAGTTGTAAGCGTCCTTCTGACTTCAGTTATAAGAGGAAAGTGCTGCCAGGAGGGAGGAAGAGCAGCAAAATACAAATATTCAAGAGCCGGACACATATGCGTTGAAGCTCCCTCGCGATGTAATGCTTGACAATGGTCCCACGAGGGGAAGAAGTTTTTCAATATGATAGTCAGCATGCAAAGCACACAACGGAAATGTATGTATAAGATGGGTTATTCTAAACTAGTAGTTCACTAACGTTCGCCTTTTTAACGATGAGTCGTTGAAAATGCCTGAGGCAAAGGTAGTTTTCTCACTTGATATTGCACCATAGAAATTTTCCAGCAGGATCATGAAAGGGTGGTTGTTTTAAAGGTCATTCCTGCTGATGCCGACGAATTTCAAAGATTTGTACAACCGGCTTATGTATCATTATTCCGGTGCACAAAGGTTCAGTGACAAAGGAATTGTAACAATTTACCTTCAATTAAGAGCTCACATAGTTATAACCCGAGCCATGAATACTGACATTGGCTTCTTCAGTTGGATTTGTATTTAATTAAATGATCAATCAAGATGACAGGCGCTACTACATCAACGCGCTGGCTACAGAAGCAGAAGAAGCTGCACGGAGGTGCGACAGTAGGACCATCTACAGAACCACCAAAGAGCTGAAAGGTGGTCGCAGCTCCAGCCAACATCCAGTGAAAAGCTTAGACGGTTCCTTGCTCATTACGGATGAGGGCCAACTCAAGAGGTGGAAAGAGCATTTTGCTACTGTTTTCAACCATGTATTCGCTAGCGATATGCTCCCAAATCAGACTGAGGTGTGCGAGGTGAGAAATTCCCGAGTACGCACCACGACTCCCAGTAAGGATGAGATCACTACCGCGATCAAATCACTCAAAACCAGCAAGGCAGTAGGAATTGACGGTACTCCCGCCCGGCTCTTACTGCTGAGCTTCCGCTTCCACCTATAGAGAGAGCTTGGGAAGCTGAGAGCTTTCCTGACGAGTGGAAAAAGAGAATGATCGTCAAGCTTCTTAAGAAAGGAAATTTAGTGGAGTGCGAGAAACAGGAGGGGTATCTGCGTGATGCCTGCTGTAGCTAAGATAATAGCTAAAGTCAGCCTGGAGCGAATCAAACAACATCTCGAAGATTCACTCGATGTCGAACAAGCAGGTTTCCGCTCTGGATCCTCGATCGATCGATAGCCACTCCACCTGCTGTTCATCGATTTTGAGAAGACGTTCGATAGTGTCAACAGGGAGTTTATTTGGCGTGCCTTACGCAGGAGAAGTATTCCCGACAAATTAATTGCCATTATCAAAGCTACATATGAAGGCTCCAAATGTCACGTTCTGCACAGGGGAAGGTTGTCTGAGGAATTTCAGATCCAAAGTGGGGTAAGACAAAGCTGTATTCCTTCCAATACTATTCCTATTGGTGATAACCGTTGTGCTTCGTGCAGCTTTGTCGACGAGAAACGGAGGAATTCGATGGACTCTTACATCTCAACTGAAACATCTTGACTACGCTGACGATGTATGCTTACTCTCTCAGAGAATTATGGACCTCCACCAAATGACAGCAGATGTGGAGAGGGAGGCAGGTGTCGTCGGGCTGAAAATTAATACGACAAAAACTAAAATCATCAGCCTTGGAACTAACTCATCGGCTCAAATATGCATTGCTGGACAACCGGTAGAGAGAGTAGAGGTTTTCCAGTATCTTGGGAGTATTGTCTCGACCGGTGGTGGAACCGAACTGGATATAGCCAACAGGATCGCCAAAGAAAAGTCCGCGTTTGAGATGTTGTCCAAAATATGGCGAACAATGTAATTAGTTTGAACACCAAGCTAAGACTGTTCCGCCCCAACGTTGAATCCGTGCTGTTATATGGTTGCAGCACGTGGAGGGTGACCACTACTATCACCAGAAAGCTGCAAACGTTTGTTAATAGGTGCCTGCGCAATATCTTAAGGATTTTCTGACACAATCGTATCCCTAACGAACACCTTTACAAGAGAACGGGTCAGGACGGAAGTGTCAGTGGATTGGTCACACGTTCCGAAAATGTGACAGTTCCATAGCGAACCATGCTATGCAATGGAACCCTATAACTCTGGATAGCAGAATACCTGGCGCACGCCTGAGGCACGGCAGTTGGACAAAAGTTGGGGAGAGCTCAGACACATTGCCAGAAACCGTACACGATGGAGCGTGGGCGTAGTAGAGGCCCTACGACATAAGTAAGTAAGTAGATGATCAATAAAACGTACAAATTTTCTTAACTCTATAACAATGTCTATGGAAACTTGATACACATGAGAAGTTGCAACATACAGTGAAGGACGTATTTACAAGTTCAGGAACGGAAGAGCCTCTAACGAATAAGATTATTATCTTGAAAATTAAATAGCAAAGAATAAAGTATCTCAAAATAAATAATTTTCTAATAGAAAATCTCTATGTATGTAATGTATATATGCCGACTTCGCCTCGAAGAAGAACACAAAACTGCAGAACACATTCTAGGCAAATTAATTTTTTTTTTATGATTTGCGCACACTCAAGGGGTTTAAAAAAAATAAAAATATTTGACGAAATAGCGCTTTAAGTGCCAGGGCCTAGCTTCTCACAACCACTCATGTTGTGTGCGTTATATTTTTCACACAAATGGAAGGGGCATACAGTTTAGTGCCGTATCCGAAGGGCAATTTGTTTTAAGAAGCCTTTTCGAGACAACAATACTCTCGGATGTTTCTCAGACGCTCGCGAGAGATGGGACCGTGAAAAAACTTTTCGGTGTTTTCTGGGACTCGAACTTGGAACCTCACGCGCAGTGATCCGACACACTAACCACTTACGCCACGGGGGCCATAAAGGCGATTATGAATACCCTTAATTTTTTGCCTTTGCTTCTGATTCACAGTATTTTTTTCGCGTTTACCGACGGTATAGGCAAATCAATCATCCAACAGAGCGAACCATTTTTCCAGCCATATGAAGAAGCTTCTGCATTCACAGTAGTGTTCACACAAGATTTCGCGATTGATCGGACTGAGTTTATATATTTCATAAGAAAATGCTTGCTGACGTGAGGATTTGAACCATGAACCATTAGCGTGGCAATTGATGAAGTTATCACTACACTATTGCCACCCCTTGCCATTGCCCGTTGCAGACTAAAACAATTCTGCAGAGAACTTATCCTTTCGTCCTACATCGTAAATCTTTGAACTTATTGACCCAATCGACAGTTTACAAAACTTGGCCCGATGCAATAAAGTAAAATTGTGGTGAGTACCGGGTCATGTAGGTGTTGACGGCAATGAAACTGCGGGCCTGTTAGCCAGAAAAGATTCCCCTGAGTTGTACACTGGATCTGAACCCTTTTGCGGAATATATGATTCTACTTTTAAATATACCTTAAACAGTTGGGAACGCAACATGTACATTTCTCACTGGAATAACTGCCAAGTTAAAAGAGCTGTCCAACCCTTCTAAAAAAAATGCGTTTGATATCCCTAAATACAGCAGAAACGACTTAAGAATGCTTGTGAGATTCCTTACCGGTCACTGTCAATTACTCTACCACCTCAACAAAATGAGAATATCGGAGAATATCATCTCCCGCATCTGCCAAGAAGAGGCCGAAACCGCAGAATACATACTATGTGAGTGTGCAGCTCTGTGCAGAATTAGAAGTTGTTTCCTTAAGGAGATTATATCTCGAACAGATCTAAGGAAGTCCTCCGCAGCCGTAATCATCGCTTTCATAAGGAGAGTAGAAGTACTGCTGTCCTAAAATATGGCTTCTGGTGCAATAGATCTTTCTGGCGCAGTGCCTACACGCCGAGGGCGAGGGAACAAAAGAAAAAAAAAAAAAACTAGCCTAGTCTTATACGGATTTTAGCTGATTATATAAATAAACATATTAGACAGGTCTGCCTTGATCTCTTCGACCAATTTAATTGGGCGGTCTTTGGACGTAACGAGTCCTTTAACTCGGCAAAAACGTGGACAGACGTTTTGCACCGCTGCAAAATGAACTCTGTGCCCATTAAATGCATGTTTTCTCTGAGTTAATGTTTGAAGTAATGGTAGCCGAAGGAAGCTTGCCAAGGAAGTTTAATGCACCCCATACCAGTATATAGCAACTGCCAAAGTACCTTGATAATCTGAAACTTTTCTTTTCTCAAATCATGTCAATAGTACATTACGCCATTCAATTGTACACGACATTAGCTTTTCAACTCTTCATTGAAACAACCACCTTTTTGACGTGAAACTGGACCACAGAAATTAAATATTGGTAGTTCTTGCCAACTGGAGTAACCTTAGATCAAATGTTGCACGATATATCCACTCATGGGTACATATCTTTTTACCTACATCGGCTGATAATGCCAAGGTTTAGGTTGTCGCTATCAGGCGCACAAGTCAAGATTCAGTAAAATAGTTATCTGTTCCCCAACAATATACGAAAAAGATTTACTTTCAAGAAGTAGAACAAAAAAAGTCAATATTTCATCAAAAGATACTGATATAACGTGTAATACACAGATTTCCTGCATTCAATCCACTGGACTGTCCTATTGTATACTCAAAGGGACTATTACCCACAATTACAGAGAGCTGCCATGGTAGCAGACTTATCGCAAGATAACTCTGTTGAACTTTTCTCCGAAAATGAGATGTTAACAAAAATGACATCTCCCCTTACAATTATTACCCTAGAGCAGCAAAATGTTATTTTCTGATAAAAAAAAAAAAAAAAAAGAGGACAGAGAAAGGATCACCACAACAACATTGACTACTAAACATATATACGAGTATAATCGCCAAGGCAATGTGCCTTAGAGCCACCACCTGGGCAGTATCTCACGCAACCATAACATAGCGTAAACTCACCCCCTCCCACTCCTATTCATCCCTATCTTAATGCATGCATAATTCCAATAATGATACTATTCAAAGCTTAACCTGAGCATCCTTCAGGACACAAACTTACCTTTTTAGCTTAACCGAAATAATATGTACTCGTATCTCCTATTACCCCGCTACTGCCGATGTGATGTCCTCTGTCTCACCCTCTCGGTTTCTCGTCTCGTTTAGATGAATCCGAAAATACCTGGAAGCAAAGATTGAGATAAACCTTAGAAAATAAACTTTCCATCATTAAATTTTGAGTGGGTTCTGTGTTTTTTAAAAGCAAAACCCAAATGTATCTAGAGGAGTGTGTGTTGTTGTGTACGCTTTTGTGTGCCTTTTAGGAAATTTTAAATGAAAAATATATCATACCCCAAGGATGGTCTTTCAGCAAAGTGCTTAACAACATTACATTAGCCAAATAAAAACAAAAATGAAAGAAAAAAAATAAGACAGTAAATACAATAAATAAAATAATTAATTCAAGTGTTGTCTTGTGTAGTTTTGTACACAGTGTGTTGCGATACAAGTGATGTAATAGGGGTTGCGTTGCACAACACCAATATTCGCAGATATTTTGTGCTGAGGCCGTAAATTTATTTTTCTTTTAGGCAGGCGAGTAAGGGTATTGCAAAATAAAAGATTGACAAGTATGATTGAGATGTATGACTTTGCATGTAACTACAAAGTCCCTTCAAGGATCAACTTTATCTGTATCGTAGGTGAGCTGTATTAAATCATTTCCGCACGTAATTCTTCTGAATTTGCTGAGAAATTTCTCAATTCAGTGGCTTCAATTATAAACCCAACTTAATCCGCAGGACCAGACGGCATAATACCAGCCGAACTACAGAAGTCGTCGGACCTTATCTTGCAGGTGCTAGAAATAATTCTAAAAACATATATAGATCTGGTCCATGTACCAAAAGTATGGAGAGAACTCAAAGTAGTTTTTATACCCAAAGCTGGCAATTGTTCTCATACAAGTCCGAAAGATCTCAGACCCATTAATCTATCATCATTTCTTCTAAAAACATTAAAACGATTGTTTGATATCCACGTGTGCAACAGTATTGATACAAAACTTCTGTCAGCGGCCCAACATGCCTATTGCAAAGGTAAATCAGTTGAAACGGCATTACACTCGCTGGTTCGTAATATTGAGTACTCCCTGTTTCACAAGGAATATACCTATACAATGCACTCTCAGACCTGAAGGTAGACAGCTCACTATCCGAATTGATCAATTTACTGCTTAATAGTCGGATTATCAACTCAGAGCTAGGTGGGACGTCTTCTAGAAGATCTGTCAGTAGAGGCACTCCGCAAGGTGGTGTCCTACCTCCTCTCCTTTGGAATTTGGTGGTTAATGAACTATTGACAATACTAAAGGGTGAGGGATGTACGGTGATTGCTTATGCAGATGATGTTGCTATAGCAGTCTCAGGAAAGCACCTTAATACTCTAAAAAAAAACTGCTACAAAACGCAAGTTAACCAGATGGGCGGTTCGGTGTGGGTTGGGCGTAAACCCACATAAAACTGAACTGGTACTCTTCTCACGGAAATATAAAATCCCCTTCATCGATCCTCCCTCTCTTAATGGTATCAGCTTAACTTTCTCTGATAAAGCAAAATATTTGGGTCTCATCCTGGATGGGAAACTAAGCTGGAAACCTAATATTCAAGAAAGATTCAAGAAAGCTGCAGTAGCACATTTCTCTTGCAAAAAAGCTATTGGAAATAAATGCGGTTTACAGCCTCAAATAACTCACTGGCTATACATCTCGGTCATTAGACCGATGGTTGGTTAGGATCGGCCCTCGATGAGGATGTACCGATTAGACCGATACTCACATACGGGGTGATTGTTTGGTGGACAGTTTTAGAACTCGCGACTATCTAAGCAAGGTCCAGCGTACAGCTTGTCTGTGCATAAGCGGAGCACTACATACAACTCCATCTGCGGCACTGGACATTATGTTTCATCTGATACCCCTTGATATATTTAGCAAACAAATGGCAGCCGTTCGCCTTGAAGCTACCCAACAGCGGTCAAGAAAAGAATTTGGCCAAGCATCCATTCTGAATAAATTCACAATCTCTCTCGAAAACACGGACTACACCACCCACGTCTAAATTTTGACAAGAACTTCCTTGTCACTATCCCTTCCAGATCACTCTGGAATGAAGAGGCTTTTTTAGAAGATGAGTCGATCCACTTCTATGAGCACACTGACGACGGCTCAAAAACGAAAGACGGAATTGGTGGAGGTGTTTTCTCTGACAGGCTTAATCTTAAGCTCTCCTTCCGTCTACCAAATCATTGTAGCGTGTTCCAGGCGGAAATAATGTCGATTAAGAAGAAAAACGCTAAAGAAAAACGTGATATCCGCTAAGAACATCCGAATCTTTTCCGATAGCCAAGCTGTAATCAAATCCTTGGAATCGATCTCTATAAATTTAGTGGTAGCTCTAGACTACCATTCGTCTTTTAAGGAGATGTCGGAGCAGTTTAATATTCACCTCTGTTGGGTGCCGGGGCATAGGGATATTCCGGGAAATTGTAAGGCTGATGAACTCGCCAGAATAGGAACAACTGTACGCATCCTTCCATACAAGAATAATCTAGGTATTCCAATCACTATTTGTAAATTTAAATTCAAGCTGGATGCAATCGAAAGAACAAATCTTAGGTGGACAAGTGGTACAACATGTCTAGCGACTAATCAGATTTGGCCCAAATTGGATCTGAAACGCTCTAAGAAATTGATCTCTCTCAATCGATTATAGGTGTAATTACAGGACACTGTCTGACAGGCAAGCATGCAACAATGCTTGGCGTATATTCAAATGATTTTTGCAGAAGCTGCATGGACGAAGAAGAGGAAGAAACTATTCCTCACCTTCTTTGTGCATGTCCAGCTCTCTCCCATAAAAGAAAGCTTCACCTAGGAGCTTTCTATTTTAACGATTTAGATGATCTGATAAATTTAGACATCACGAGCCTCCTTCGCTTCATCAGAAGTTTTAAATCGTTCTAACGAGCAAGATGGGATTACATGATCCTTCGTGGTAGCATAACGGACCTTTCTTGGTCTATGTGTGTTGGCGTAAGCTGGTAGCCACTTCAACCTAACCTAAGTCAATATTCATTTCGAAGTCATGACTAGAACAAACAAAATTTTGAAATCAAAAAGAAAGCAGCTATTGGCTCGGTATCCTCTGCATCCGCTCTGAAGTCGATAACATTCACTGAAGTCTTTGAAGTCTTTGAATGCAACAAATTGAAGTCATTTGAAGTCACTACAGTCATTGAAGTCATCGAAGTTACTGAAGTCATTGAATTCATTCAAATAATTCGAGTCTTTGAAGACAATTCATCTGTAAAACCCTTCATCGATAAATTGAAAAATTAATATCCTTTTCTAAGAACTAGCAATATTGACGACATGTTATACAACGCGTTAGAGGTGATTGCACTTCAGCCTTCAATGATTTAAACGAATTGAAATGTCAAACGGTAGTGCATGCGATCATATGAAAACACAAGCGTTTTCACTCAGCTGAGGCCTACCAACTCCTACTCTCAACCTCCACGCGGTGACAGCCGGGTGCCTAGTACCTTAATCCAAGAAATGGGTAACCAACCCCGTTTGGCGGATTCTTGGTGGCAGCAGATGAGAGAGGGGGGGAAGAGTGCTTTTCTCACTAGAGCACTTCTTCCTGTTCCAGGCGGCAGCGGACGAATTCCCTAGACGGAGTCAACGGTGGCGTCTATAGTTCCAGTTAGGTTGAACTTAGTGAATACCTTGCGCGAGCTGCTTCGACGTATTCGGATCACAGGTCGGTGAGGAATTTCCAATGTTGGTCAGGACATTGGAATAGAGATGGTGGCGGAGGAGCCCTTAATGGGCCAACGGCAGCGCTCATACTTCCGTAGTGGACTACTGGCACCGGTGTACCCGGCCCCTCGTCCTAGGGGAATAATTAAGGAACTGGCCCTCCAGGTTGGGGGTTGTGCCGTCGGGGTAACTTCCCTACCACGTAAAAAACGCATGGTTCCGAAACAACCAAAAGCCTCGGATAAGGATGACCCAACTAATGACGACCCCAGCAAACGAAATAAGGACAACGACCTTCGGATCTGTACGTGGAACGTTCTGTCCCTTTACAGACCACGTGCAGCCGAACAACTAGCAGAGGCCCTAGACTGCTATAAAGCAGATATTACCGCCATCCAGGAAGTGCGATGGGATGGGCCAGGCAAAAAGAAGATGAAAAACTGTGACATCTACTACGGTGATTGCTACAGAGGCAACAGGCAACGCTTATTCGGATGCGGATTTGTCATACGCGGCAGACTTAGGCAAGAAGTCTTAAGCTTCCGACACGTGAGCGAGCGTATTATGACTATCCGGATCAAGGCTAAATTCGCTAACATAAGCCTAATATGTGTTCATGCCCCCACAGAAGAAAAGGACCCTGCCTCCAAAGAGTGTTTCTACGAGCTCCTCGACAAAACATACGAGCAATGTCCTAAATACGACGTTAAGATCGTATTGGGCGATTTTAACGCCAAAATAGGAAAGGAGGACGTCTTCGGTAGAGCAGTCGGTAAGCATAGCCTACACGACACCACGTCTGATAACGGACTAAGGCTAATTGATTTCGCTGTGGAGCGAAATGTCACCATAGCAAGCACATGGTTTCCTCATCTCGACATTCATAAGCAGACATGGCGGTCCAATGATCATGTCACGATCAACCAAATTGATCATATTGCGATCGACGCAAGGCATGCCTCCAGTATTCTGGATGTCCGGACCTTCCGAGCGGCCAACATAGACTCGGATCATTACCTTGTTGTAGCCAAGGTACGAATGCGGATATCCCAATCTGAGCAACAAAGAAGAATCACTGTGAGAAAATTTAACGTCGAAAAGCTACAATCGCAAGAGACCGCCAGACTCTTCGCTGAACGCGTATCCCGAAATCTCTCAATCACCCCTTTGCCGCCAGCATCAAGTACCGAAGACCAGTGGCAACGCTGCCAACATGCCATCAGAAACGCCGCGACTGATGTGCTGGGTTTCGCTCGACCACCACCGCGAAACCCCTGGTTTGACGAAGAATGCCGGCGAGTGCATGCAGCAAAACAAGAGGCATACAAAGCGGCGCTGCAAAGGAAGACGAGAGCTGCTCGTGAGCTCTATGAGCAAAAGAGACGGGAAGAACATCGGCTTCTCCAAAAGAAGAAGAAAGAGCATGAGAAGCGCGCGTTTGAGAATATCGAGAGTCTATACTCCAGGAACAATGTACGGAAGTTTTACCAAAAGGTAAAAAGAACGTGTCAGAGAAGTAATACCCGTACAGAAACCTGTAGAGATGAGAATGGAAACCTCGTAGTAGAATCACAGTCGGTGCTGAGAATATGGAAAAACTACTTCTGCAGACTGTATAACGGCGACGAAGACCAACATCCCGCTGTCAGGCAGAATGAACCATTCAACATGGACGATGATAGTCAAAATTTCCGTCCACCTGACCAAAACGAAGTGAGGATAGCAATATCCAAGCTAAAATCGAACAAGGCTGCTGGACCTGACGGTTTACCGGCCGAACTTTTCAAGGCAGCTGGGGATGAATTGGTAGAGTGCATACACCAACTCATTTCTAATATTTGGTCAGAGGAGTGTATGCCTGATGAATGGAATCTCAGCATCGTTTGCCCGATCCACAAGAAAGGAGACCCCCTCAACTGCGCCAATTATAGAGGCATCAGTCTCCTCAACATCGCGTACAAGATCTTTTCTGCGATATTGTGTGAACGCCTGAAACCTTTTATCAACAGCCTGATTGGACCCTATCAGTGCGGTTTCAGGCCAGGAAAGTCCACCATCGATCAAATCTTCACACTTCGGCAGATCCTGGAGAAAACCCAAGAATTCCAAATCGATACTCACCACCTCTTTATCGATTTCAAGGCCGCCTATGACAGCATCTATAGAGAAGAGCTTTATAGAGCCATGTCTAGTTTTGACATCCCTGCCAAACTTGTCCGCCTGTGCAGGCTGACGATGGAGAACGCTCGCTGCTCCATCAAGGTCGGTAATGACCTCACCGAGACCTTTGATGTCAAAAAAGGCTTTAGACAAGGTGACGCGCTGTCATGTGACTTCTTCAATATTGTACTTGAACGGATTGTGCGGAACTCACAAGCCAACACCGGAGGCACAATCTATTACAAGTCTGTACAACTGCTTGCATACGCCGACGATATAGACATTATCGGAAGATCTCAGCGGGCTGTCACCGGTGCTTTTGCAAGCATTGAGGCGGAAGCGGCCAAAATGGGTTTGGCGATAAACGAGGGCAAAACCAAGTATATGCTGTCAACTAGAAGGGATAACCAACATCGACGAATTGGACAAAACGTCACCGTGGGCAGCTATAACTTCGAGGTAGTAAGGGACTTTGTCTACCTTGGCTCTGCTATAAATTCAGCAAACAAAATCAGCGCAGAAATCAATCGAAGAATAACTCTTGCCAATCGCTGTTTTTTTGGGCTTATAAGGCAATTCAACAGTAAAGCCCTCTCTCGAGCAACTAAGGAGACTCTATATAAGACCTTGATCATCCCAGTCCTACTTTACGGCGCTGAAACATGGACTTTATTAAAAGAGGATGAAGATATCCTTGGTCGCTTCGAGAGAAAAATTCTTCGTAAGATTTTCGGTCCCGTTTGCGTTGACGGGTTTTGGAGGAGAAGATTCAATCACGAACTATACGAGCTGTACAGCGACATCGACCTAGTCAAAAAACTGCGTATTGGACGTCTGAGATGGCTAGGACATGTAGAGCGAATGGACACCAACGCTCCGGCCCGCAGAGTCTTCGAATCTAACCCCGAGGGACGACGCAGTAGAGGGAATTATCGCCGTAGGTGGCGCGCACAAGTTCAAGGGGACCTCGACCAACTTGGAGTGCGCAACTGGAGGCAATTAGCTAAAGACCGAGCTAAATGGAGAGGCTTGTTGGTTGAGGCCCAGGTTCACCCCGAACTGTAGCGCCACCTAAGTAAGTAAGTAGTAAATGACTTTAATGAATTTTGAATTTTTTATTTTTTTTTATTTTAAAGACGTCAATGACTTCAATGGACTGCCATGCCAGGACTTTAAATAATGCAAAGACTTTAAATATTGTACTTCAGACTTCAATGAATTGAATGCATTCAGTAACTTCAATGACTATCAAGACTTCAAAAACTTTAATGACTCCGATGAATGCTAATGAATGCAAAGTAATTCTATGTAGGCATTTAGCAAGA
The DNA here is from genome assembly GCA_945910035.1 of Brachypalpus laphriformis. Taxonomy (NCBI): domain Eukaryota; kingdom Metazoa; phylum Arthropoda; class Insecta; order Diptera; family Syrphidae; genus Brachypalpus; species Brachypalpus laphriformis. Next base: position 107,092,370 of record OX246753.1, on the reverse strand, counting down.
GATGTAACGTGCCATTCGTTATGGTTCAGGAAAACACAAATTTTTAAAGAAGTTTACAGACAGCCATTCCATGTTTTGAAATGTAGGAAAGGTTAGAGGTGCTAATATCACTGTGGGAGTCGATTATCTCACATGGACCACATCGGAGTGATGTCCTGTCAATTGGTGGGGGTGTAAAAGTAATAATTCAATACGAAGAAATGTTCAATCTGTCAACTTAAGCACTGGCAGGACATCAATATTGATTTTATAAGAACCTTACGTTTATTGAGATACTTAAGAAATTCCTTTTTAAGGATACGGATTAGTATATTAAAGGTTAGCGGTCATGTGAGGAAACCTTGAATCGTAGCATAGGTAACTTGTTGATGTAGATTAAGGAACTTTTCACACCAATCGGTTTCGTTTGCTAAGGTATATGGTTGCAATATGGTTCTCCTCATTATTATTGAGGACAGGCAGTCGTTTGCACGTTCAATATGTGGCACAGTATGTGTCAGTGTCTGTCTTCAATTCGGAAGTCGTTTTTATGACTTTCCGGTGTGCCGCATTCACAGGGCTTAGGTATAGGCACACAAAGTAATAAAAAATACCGTGTGGTGTCAATGCCATCAACATATTTCGACTGCTTGGTTGATTCTCGTTCCATTTGCACGTAAATGTGCAAGCAGTGAATGTGATTTTGGTAGCAATTCAAATGTTGACTCAGTTTAGAGGCTACAACCTCACGGGTGACCTATGCCACAATGAAGTCTTGTCACTACCGCCAAATCCTTCGCATACTATGCAGAAAGTCTTACTGCAGGGTAACATGTTTATCCCTACGGCCTTACTCTATGCGTTCCAAATATGAGACGAAGCCATGAAAATTGAACCCTACAAAAGCAAGACAAATATAGCACGCAGAATCAGCGCCTTAAAGATATCTTGCACATTTAGAATGACTTCCTACGACGCGGTGTGCCGTCAATAATGATGAGACGAGGCAATACGCAGTTATCACTAAAAGTAGAAAGACTACAGGAATGGCGGCAGAAATAGGATAACTCTGACAAAGGCAGGTGGATACAAAGAGTGAACCTTAATATATATACGTATATGTAGCCACATTGATCGAGAGCTAAATCCGGATGATTCAATTGCTTGGAAACTAGGCGACGACTTTCAAGGCAGATGACGAGAACAGGGGATAGATGGGATGTTGTAAGTTGCATAGTGAAAAAACAGCGCCGACAGGAGTTACATCGAAATTGCAGGATGCAGCAAATAGAAGCGCTGAAATGTTTGGGTCGTGTGAGGACAAAGGTTTTACTTACTTACTTAGGTGCGCCACCTCGGGGTGAACCTGGGCCTCAACCAACAAGCCTCTCCATTTAGCTCGGTCTTTAGCTAATTGCCTTCAGTTGCGCACTCCAAGTTGGTCGACGTCCCCTTGAACTTGTGCGCGCCACCTACGGCGATGATTCCCTCTACTGCGCCGTCCCTCGGGGTTAGATTCGAAGACTCTGCGGCCGGAGCGTTGGTGTCCATTCGCTCTACATGTCCTAGCCATCTCAGACGTCCAATACGCAGTTTTTTGACTAGGTCGATGTCGCTGTACAGCTCGTATAGTTCGTGATTGAATCTTCTCCTCCAAAACCCGTCAACGCAAACGGGACCGAAAATCTTACGAAGAATTTTTCTCTCGAAGCGACCAAGGATATCTTCATCCTCTTTTAATAAAGTCCATGTTTCAGCGCCGTAAAGCAGGACTGGGATGATCAAGGTCTTATATAGAGTCTCCTTAGTTGTTCGAGATATTGCTTTACTGTTGAATTGCCTTATAAGCCCAAAAAAACAGCGATTGGCAAGAGTTATTCTTCGATTGATTTCTGCGCTGATTTTGTTAGAAGAATTTATAGCAGAGCCAAGGTAGACAAAGTCCCTTACTACCTCGAAGTTATAGCTGCCCACGGTGACGTTTTGTCCAATTCGTCGATGTTGGTTTTCCCTTCTAGTTGACAGCATATACTTGGTTTTGCCCTCGTTTATCGCTAAACCCATTTTGGCCGCTTCCGCCTCGATGCTTGCAAACGCACCGGTGACAGCACGCTGAGCTCTTCCGATAATGTCTATATCGTCGGCGTATGCAAGCAGTTGTACAGACTTGTAATAGATTGTGCCTCCGGTGTTGGCTTGTGAGTTCCGCACAATCCGTTCAAGTACAATATTGAAGAAGTCACATGACAGCGCGTCACCTTGTCTAAAGCCTTTTTTGACATCAAAGGTCTCGGTGAGGTCATTACCGACCTTGATGGAGCAGCGAGCGTTCTCCATCGTCAGCCTGCACAGACGGACAAGTTTGGCAGGGATATCAAAACTAGACATGGCTCTATAAAGCTCTTCTCTATAGATGCTGTCATAGGCGGCCTTCAAATCGATAGAGAGGTCGTGAGTATCGATTTGGAATTCTTGGGTTTTCTCCAGGATCTGCCGAAGTGTGAAGATTTGATCCATGGTGGACTGTCCTGGCCTGAAACCGCACTGATAGGGTCCAATCAGGCTGTTGATAAAAGGTTTCAGGCGTTCGCACAATATCGCAGAAAAGATCTTGTATGCGATGTTGAGGAGACTGATGCCTCTATAATTGGCGCAGTTGAGGGGGTCTCCTTTCTTGTGGATCGGGCAAACGATGCTGAGATTCCATTCATCAGGCATACACTCGTCTGACCAAATCTTAGAGATGAGTTGGTGTATGTACTCTACCAATTCATCCCCAGCTGCCTTGAAAAGTTCGGCCGGTAAGCCGTCAGGTCCAGCAGCCTTGTTCGATTTTAGCTTGGATATTGCTATCCTCACTTCGTTTTGGTCAGGTGGACGGACATTTTGATTATCATCGTCTATGTTGAATGGTTCATTCTGCCTGACAGCGAGATGTTGGTCTTCGTCGCCGTTATACAGTCTGCAGAAGTAGTTTTTCCATGTTCTCAGCACCGACTGTGATTCTACTACGAGGTTTCCATTTTCATCTCTACAGGTTTCTGTACGGGTATTACTTCTCTGACACGTTCTTTTTACCTTTTGGTAAAACTTCCGTACATTGTTCCTGGAGTATAAACTCTCGATATTCTCAAACGCGCGCTTCTCATGCTCTTTCTTCTTCTTTTGGAGAAGTTGATGTTCTTCCCGTCTCTTTTGCTCTTAGAGCTCACGAGCAGCTCTCGTCTTCCTTTGCAGCGCCGCTTTGCGTGCATCTTGTTTTGCTGCATGCACTCGCCGGCATTCTTCGTCAAACCAGGGGTTTCGCGGTGGTGGGCGAGTGAGACCCAGCACATCAGTCGCGGCGTTTCTGATGGCATGTTGGCAGCGTTGGCACTGGTCTTCGGCACTTGATGCTGGCGGCAAAGGGGTGATTGAGAGATTTCGGGATACGCGTTCAGCGAAGAGTCTGGCGGTCTCTTGCGATTGTAGCTTTTCGACGTTAAATGTTCTCACAGTGATTCTTCTTTGTTGTTCAGATTGGGATATCCGCATTCGTACCTTGGCTACAACAAGGTAATGATCCGAGTCTATGTTGGCCGCTCGGAAGGTCCGGACATCCAGAATACTGGAGGTATGCCTTGCGTTTGCAAGGGTCGTCATTAGTTGAGTCATCCTTATCCGAGGCTTTTGGTTGTTTCGGAACCATGAGTTTACGTGGTAGGGAAGTTACCCCGACGGCACAACCCCCAACCTGGAGGGCCAGTTCCTTAATTATTCCCCTAGGACGAGGGGCCGGGTACACCGGTGCCAGTAGTCCACTACGGGAGTATGAGCGCTGCCGTTCACCCATTAAGGGGTCCTCCGCCACCATCTCTATTCCAATGTCCTGACCAACATTGGAAATTCCTTACCAACCTGTGATCCGAATACGTCGAAGCAAGGTATTCACTAAGTTCAACCTAACTGAAACTATAGACGCCACCGAGGACAAAGGTCAGGAAGTAGAAAAGGAGAAGGATGATTTTGTCACTTTTCAATCGTGTTCTTATAAGTTGATGATTCGGTCGATGTGGTTGCACAGCAATCTAAGATCTTGTTGCATAAGCTCAGGAGAGCGATATGAGGGTGATTTTTGGCTTTTTCACTTGGGTTTCCAGCTATGCTAATATTACTTTCGTGCGATTAAAACAATTGATAGGTAGGCGGTTCTTTATGATGATTTTAGCCATTGTCTCATGTTCACATCACTGTTCTTAAAAAAACTTTTCTTGATAGTAGGTGTAGCGACAACTTCTATCGAACCGGAATTCCAGAAGAGGTAAAAATATCGGCGATGTTCGAAGACCCACCAACTGCAAACGATACTGTATGAAGAAGTGGCTTCATGTAGAAATTGCTCAAAATGATTATGTATACTAAAGTTTCAGCTCTTATAAACTACATGCTTTTCAACTGTATATTCTTTCCCTAGTAACTCTTGCAGTAGACCTAAGGCACTCATCAATGGCTTGTCGCATGCCAACAACCGTCACGAGATAAATTTAAATGCAGTGGAGCGTAAGCACAGCTAGATTGCACCTTTAGTAAACATCTGACAAGTCCGGCTGGCAAAAGGACCCTGCTAAGTGTACGTCAGACGAACACTTACGAAGTGACTCTCTACACTCAGCAACACAGCCGTTGCTAAATTTCGTGGCAATAATTGTTTGATCCGCAAGCGAAAAAAGATTTACGCCAATGTCAGTATCCCGACCAATAACGACATCCAAAGAAGGCAGTCGAAAAGACATATCAAGGAAACTCCCACCGAAATTAACTGAACACATGCTAGTTTCAAACTTTGATATCATCATGTCACCTCTCTGAAACAAGTGAGACGCCCAGCTTCAACCCCCATAGAGAACTATGCGTAACGCTTAGCCACATTTGGACAAACCACGGACGTAGTGGTAGCAAACTGTTGAAATGGGGAATTGTAGGGTCTCGAGAGTGTGATTGTGGTAGATGATGCATGACATTTTATCTAAACACCCAATTCGAGCATACCCAGAGGAACCTGCTAACATTTACAGCGCTGCAGCTGAAACGATGGAATAGTTGTAAAATCTAAATTTGAATTTTTAGGTTTGGTTGGCTTTGTAGGTTGTATTTGTTTTTTTTTTTTTTTTACTGTAATAAACTGATACGCTAGTAATAAGCACGTGTCGGATCATTACGTATGAGGTTCCAAGTTCGAATCCCAGAAAACACCAAAAAGTTTTTTCACTGTCCCACCTCTCGCGAGCGTCTGACAAACATCCGAGAGTATTGTTGTCACGAAAAAGCTTCTCAAATCGCCGTTCGGAGTCGGCATTAAACTGTAGGTCCCTTCCATTCGTGCGAAAAATATAACGCACACAACATGAGTGGTTGCGAGAAGCTAGGCCCTGGCACTTTAAAGAGCTGTTGCCCCAAATATTTGTATTTTAGCCTGTTCTATTAATGACATCAATGCGGATACCAAGCGAAGAATCGCCCTTGCCAACCCATTCCCCTTTAGGATTAGAGAGTAATTGGGTAGCGATGTTCAGAGTTTCTTTCCTTTGCCTGCGAATCCTTTCCATGGAACACAGAATAGGAAAATAGCTTGCTAAACCCGTTTGTTGATTACCCTTTAGAGGAATATGAATGTTGAATGTGAAAAGGTTGCCTACAGTCACCGACAATCTTTGGTAGGAAGCTATTAGCGCAGCGTCAAAGGGTGTTTATAAATAACTACACCTCCCATTGGGACCAAAAGGCAATAGGACCGCATCAAAGTTGACAAATGTCCTGGAACACGTGCTCCTTTTCCTTTTCCTTTTCATAATTTGCTAAGTACCAACCTCTCCACGCAGAAGAGCACAATTTGCTTTGAGTTTCACCCACTAACGCTAATTGCTATTTACATAAAACGAAAACTAAATTAAAGCATTCACCTATACTCCCAAAGCAAATTTACAAAAAGCACTCTCTGGCCAAAAATACGTACGCACCACCTACGCAGGAAGGGCAAACATATTACACATTCGCGTGCTTCTAACACATTTGTTCGTCCACAGGAAGGCCTTACCTCAGGTGTTCGCCATAAAGATTAAAGAGTTGCCACAAACAAAGGAAGGAAAATAAAAATTAATTGCAACAATCGCAGCAGAAATGAGCGACTAGAGAGGCGGCGCGGCGCACAGGATGAAAATAATAAAGAACTTCATAGACCCCCATTGGACGACACTTCCTTACGCCGAATAATTTTACGCAATTAAAGATGCACAAGACTGCCGCTGGCTACTGCGTAGCGTAAATAATTTTTCTCTACAATAATCCTAATTAATCCTTAGTTCTCATTTTCATTTTGCGAAATTCCACTTACACAGGAACTGCTAGGATTTCGATTGGGATTATGTGTGTCCCCTCGACTACGGCTTACTACGCGTGTGCCGATTTACGCAACAATGTTACCATGAATATTTCCATTAGTTTCGGTTGTCGCAAAAAGGAAATTCGTCCTGGTTAAGAGGGTATGAAAATTCATTAAAGTAATTTCTTCTTAGAACATCAACCCACCCCTCTGCGTGGCGGGGGTGGCCATCTCGCATACAACACTTTTCAAACTTTCAGTTGGGCAACACAACGAAACGAAGCAAACAAAAAAAAATGTCAAACCGTTGGCGGAAAGTCATTAATCAAAAATATCATGACCCGCCCTTGTTGACATCCTGTATGATGGACTAGCAAATTTTGTTGCTGCGTGTTGTTAGGGGATGAAAAAAAAAAAAGAAAATACGAGTGCCTTACCATAATCTTCATCATCACCGCCACCACCACCGCTGCTGCTGTTGCTGTCTTCTTTTCAATCATTTATGTCATCAATTTTGGTGCACGAAAGGGACTTAAATTGATTCTTTTTCTCGTCGCCGAGGAAAATTGGGTTTAAGGGCATACGGTACGGGTTTTGCTTCTTGGAAAACTACTTGAATTCATTTTATTTTTTTTTTTTATTTTTTTTTGTGGGTGATGGCTATTGAAAACAGATTACATATAATTATTGCAATTATTTTTGAATAAAATATGTCTATGGGTGAAATGATTGGAAAATAATGATTTAATTCGATTTGACAGAAGTGCTTCGAAATCTATTTGAGATCAATGAATTGAATTTCAATTGTCATCATTAAAAAAATAAGTAGACAGTTAATCAGATCATGTTACGCAGTGGGGAAACATTTTGAAAAAATATATAGATTTCACTAAAGATGGGGTAAAGAGCGATTTTTTGAGAGCAGTTAGTGCAAAGAGCAGGTAAGACTAGCACTGATTTGATCACTGTTAAGATCACAGGTTGAATTTCATTGCGTTTTTTAGCTCCGTGCATAGTATGGGGCATAATTTGAAATAAAACAAACGAATTGCCTTGGAATTGACAGTCAATCAATCGGCAATCAAAACAAACGCACGTCGGGGAATGTAATTCGTCAAAATTGTTCTTCCTCAAAATCATACATACTCACACTTAAAAAAAAAAATATTTGGCGCAACAGCTCTTTAAGTGCCAGGGCCCTAGCTTCTCGCAACCACTCATGTTGTGTGCGTTATATTTTTCACACGAATGGAAGGGACCTACAGTTTAGTGCCGAATCCGAACGGCGATTTGAGCAGCTTTTTCGTGACAACAATACTCTCGGATGTTTGTCAGACGTTCGCGAGAGGTGGGACCGTGAAAAAACTTTTTGGTGTTTTCTGGGATTCGAACTTGGAACCTCATGCGTAGTGATCCGACATACTAACCACTTACGCCACGGCGCCCACATACTCATACTTACACAAATATAAACAAAGACGAAAGAGATTTGATATACACTTGTTCTGAAAATTTAGTAGCTATAACATAGAGCAATCACAGTCACAACTATGACGTTCTCCGTGCGATAGATAAATTCGAATGCGTTGAGAGTAACATGTATGAATGAATGATCTGAACAGGAGTCAACCATTGCGTTATGTAACTCATGTGCGAACTGCGATTTAGTATGTATACTACTGAAAAACAATTAGCAAGCAGTGAGTGTGTTATGTTGTGTAAATCACTAAATTACAGAACGGACGAGCTGTTCGAATGCAGAGCAATCACAAATGATCTCTGCTCAGTGAGAAGAATTTGCAGTGATCGCGATCACAGTCTCATCTCTGCATTCCACTGTAATTCGAATGAAATGTGCTTGGAAAAAAGTAAAGGGGCACCAATGTACACCAATGTATGACCATTTTGCTTTCAGCCGCCGCTTTAGAGGTAGTCTCCTGGACGTCCGAAACAGGCGAGGGGCAGATGTGGGGATAGTACGTGATCACCATCTTATGATAGCTACTCTCCAACTACGCACTGCTGCAGTTCGAAGATCCCAGGACAACACAAGAATACCCAGGTTCAACATCGATAGACTTAGTGATCCTTCAGTGCGCCAACAATTAAGGAAGCACCTTTCGCAAGGTGTGGATGCAATCAGCAGCTCAATGCCCGCAACCATCCAAGAACATTGGTGTGCTATGAAAAATGTTTTTACATCTGGTGCTGAAAGAATTGTCGGTCGATCGCAGGGAAGACATAGGGCGTGGCTTTCCGAGGATACCTGGAGACGGATTGACGAACGAAAACAGCTGAAAGCTCGCGTTGCAGCTACCCCAGCAGCAGGGAGAAGCGAGCTAGAGTCCCTATATCGCATGAAGATGAGAGAAGTTCAGCGTAGCGTGCGACGTGACAAGCGCAACTACATCAACGCGCTGGCTACAGAAGCAGAAGAAGCTGCACGGAGGTGCGACAGCAGGACCGTCTACAGAATCACCAAAGAGCTGACAGGTGGTCGCAGGTCCAACCAACACCCAGTGAAAAGCCTAGACGGTTCCTTGCTCATTTCGGATGAGGACCAGCTCAAGAGATGGAAAGAGCATTTTGCTACGGTTTTGAACCGTGTATTCGCTAGCGATATGCTCCCAAATCAGACTGAGATGCCCGAGGTGAGAAGCTCCCGAATACGCACCACGACTCCCAGTAAAGATGAGATCATTACCGCGATCAAGGCACTCAAAACCAACAAGGCGGTAGGACTTGACGGTATTCCAGCAGAGCTCTTACGAGCAGCGCCCACAACATCGGCTGAGCTTCTGCTTCCACTTATAGAGAGAGCTTGGGAAGCTGAGAGCTTTCCTAACGAGTGGAAAAAGGGAATGATCGTCAAGCTTCCTAAGAAAGCAAATCTAATGGAGTGCGGAAACTGGAGGAGTATCTGCGTGCTGCCTGCTGTAGCTAAGAAAACAGCTAAAATCATCCTTGAACGAATCAAACAACATCTCGAAGACGCACTCGATGCCGAACAAGCAGGTTTCCGCTCTGGATCCTCCTGTGCTGACCACATAAACACCCTGCGGATTATCATCGAACAGTGTCTTGAATATCGATCGCCACTGCACCTGCTGTTCATCGATTTTGAGAAGACGTTCGATAGTGTCAACAGGGAGTTTATTTGGCGTGCCTTACGCAGGAGAGGTATTCCCGATAAACTAATTGCTATTATCGAAGCTACATATGGTATGAAGGCTCCAAATGTCACGTTCTGCACAGAGGTTGTCTTAGGAATTTGAGATCCAAAGTGGGGTAAGACAAGGCTGTATTCTTTCACCAATATTATTCCTATTGGTGATTGGCGATGTGCTTCATGCAGCTTTGTCGACGGGAAACGGAGGAATTCGATGGACTCTTACATCTCAACTGAAACATCTTGACTACGCAGACGATGTATGCTTACTCTCCCACAGAATTATGGACCTCCGCCAAATGACAGCAGATGTGGAGAGGGAGGCAGGCGTCGTCGGGCTGAAAATTAATACGGCAAAAACTAAAATTATCAGCCTTGGAACAAACTCATCGGCTCAAATATGCATTGATGGACAACCGGTATAGAGAGTAGAGGATTTCCAGTACCTTAGGAGTATTGTCTCGACCGATGGTGGAACCGAACTGGATATAGCCAACAGGATCGCCAAAGCAAAGTCCGCGTTCGGTATGTTGTCCAAAATATGGCGAAGCAATGCAATCAGTTTGAGCACCAAAATAAGACTGTTCCGCTCCAACGTTGAATCCGTGCTGCTATATGGTTGCAGCACGTGGAGAGTGACCACTACTATCACCAGAAAGCTGCAAACGTTTGTTAATAGGTGCCTGCGCAATATCTTAAGGATTTTCTGGCCCAATCGTATCTCTAACGAACACCTTTACGAGAGAACGGGTCAGATACCAAAATGCACAACCATCCAACGACGGAAGTGGCAGTGGATTGGTGACACGTTCCGAAAGGGTGACAGTTCCATAGCGAACCATGCTATACAATGGAACCCTCTAACTCAGGATGGCAGAAGACCTGGCGGTCCGAGGAGAACATGGCGCAGAACAGTCGAGAAGGAGGCACGGCAGTTGGGGAAAAGTTGGGGAGAACTCAGACACATTGCCAGAAACCGTACACGATGGCGCGTAGGCGTAGTAGAGGCCCTAGGACCCACAAGGGGATACAGGACATAAGTAAGTAAAGTACATTCTTGAAGGCGTAGTTAACTTTGGTGTAACACCATAGATCCAGCACCACAATCTGTCCCAGCTACCTAGCGTAAAGGTGCTTCCATCGAGATAATCTCTCAGGTTAGAGCGAGGCTTGAGTTTTGGTCGTTTAGGTTTTGGTCGTTTAGGGTTTGATCCCAAATCATTGCCTAGATCTATTCTTCTACGTGGAGACAAGGGCCTTATCTCTAATCGATGAGTAATCAAATGCTTGTATTCGACTTATGTATCCGAAGAGTACATGATTTTGATGTGCATTTGGCCTTGGCTTTGATTCCTAATAGATATGTTTCCTAGGACATAAGATATTTGAGAACATAATCAGCAACGATAAAATGCCGAATCTGTTGCATACATACTAATTGTCCAGTGCAGCTTATGCATCAATTTTTCCACCCAAAACACCTAGTACATGGGCGCAACTTAGTTAGGAAACGCAGTCAATTTCGCGCGGTAAAAGCTGGTTGGGTAAGCGTGAAATTGAAAGTTCGATCCTCGAAAAGTAAACCTAAAAGGTTTTTTCACCTTGACTGTCAGAAAAACCTGAGATAAAACTGTTATGAAGAAGGCTTCCAATACCACCTTTACGAACGGCTTCAAGGAATTAGACTCTAGGTCCCACATGCGTTGTTTGCGCTATGCGATGATAAATTCTATAAGTTTGCTGAGTGAAACAAAAAAACGAACGGAAGTGTGTACACTTCGAGTATGAAAATGCGAACGGAAATTAGCATGGACACACTCATTCAGGTGGGTGGACCTACATACTTTTACCATCACGTCAAAGTTGGTGACAGTTTGAAATATGTTATCCTGGTTGTTGCGTTACAAAGCACGTTCAATAGCGTTGCGTTCATTCATTTGCAACGTTGTACGAAAATCGGCTATAACTCGAAAACGACTCGGGGGAATTTCAGCAAACAGTATTTAAGATAGTTTGGATGTACGATTACAATATAGTGATGATAAAGAGTATCACATTCTGCACGGGTTAATGCTTGAGAAGGAGATGGGTGCGACGTCTGGTAATACGTACCAAACGGTTTCGAAGCACTGTTTTCAGTTTAAGGACGATTATTTAATGTCAGGTTTTAATTTTTTCCACGAAATATCTCCATCTGACAGATGAGTTACGCAACATCGCCACGTCGTTACACCCCGAAAAGGATTTCTTTCAATAGACTGTGAAAACAACGCTATGTAACATCAATCTCAGGCCATATTAGACCGAATTAACACCAAAAGTATGGCTTCCAATTTTTATCTATTTAATTGGTATCGATATTGAGACTTTTTTGGGCTTCAAATTTCCAAAAATTAATTGATTCATTAAAAGTTACGTGAACATGTGTCTTTGAATAAAGTTTAACGCTATACGGTAGCGTTTGAATCCATAACCATTTTTACTTTGAAGGCACGTTTTATGGTTCTCTTTGCCTTATACCAAAATGTGTTGACATATATTAGGAGGAACATCGTAATAAAATATAATTTACGTCAAGTTCTAACTGTCAGCAAAAGAGAGGAAGCGGAAACTATAACAAGTTGAACAAATATCGTAGACGGCAAGTTGTTGATACACATTACAGTGGGTGTGGTCCGTCCACCAAAGACACACTAACAATGAGGTGTGGAACAAGAAATCGTGTATCGAAATGTGGATAGAATTCGTGATGTACTGGTTAGTTGTTGTACGTTCAATATTCACATCGTGCACTTATATATCTAGATGTAGCAATGTTTACTTGTACACATATACACGCTAAAAGAGGGTGGAAAATATGGGTAAACGTTCTTTTAGAATTTCTAAAGAATTCATATAGATAGACATCCTTGCTTGTGCGATTGTGTGCACTAGGAATCGTCTGGTATCATCATAATTTCTCTGATGTTTGTTGCAAGGGATGATACTGTAGATAGGATGTTATATACACATACATATACTGAAGGGAGTAACAAGCCGTTCAAATATTAAAGAGTACACGAAACCAGATGATGACCGAGTTTGAGTGTGTTGTCATTTTTCATCTCAGATGCTAACGCTTCGTTCAAACAAACAATCTTATGATGCAAACCATTTATTATGTAAACTAATTCAGAGTATTTTTTTTTCTCTTGTAATATAATTTAAAAGGGAACGTGACTGATGCTTGTTTTTACTGTATGACTTAAATTTTTGTTGTAACATACATATATGCACATACCTACTGTGGTTATATAGGTCTTTAGTTGCGTGCTTTAAGTGTGACAACATTCTCGAGGATACATTTGTATTCTAAGCTTAGATGGAAGGGGCACATTGAATATGGTATCTAAACAGGAAGTCATGCATAACTTCTGTATTCTGGCCTTGGAATCCTGCAGGGAATAATCAGAAGCCATTCGAAATGAAAATTTACGAGGTATGACATAGGATGTTGTAGGTATTATGATGGCATTCTTTTCTTAGATTGTATGTTTAGTTTGTTAAGGTGGTATCACCTTAAAAGTCGTTCAAATGTACATAAGGGTGGTCCATTAATATTTATTTCTTTGTGGCACTTCAACAAAAATGTTAAAAGACTTCCAAATGGATCTGTTTGCCTTTAGAGAACTTGAGGTTCCAAGTTCGAATCCCAGAAAACACCAACAATTTTTTTCACGGTACCACCTCTCGCGAACGTCTGACAAACGTCCGAGACTATTGTTGTCACGAGAAAGCTTCTCAAAACAAAGTGCCCTTCGGATACGGCACTAAACTGTAGGTCCCTTCCATTCGTGTGTTAAATATAAAGCACACAACACGAGTAGTTGCAAGAAGCTAGGACCAGGCACTTAAAGAGCTGTTGCACCAAATACTTATTTATTTTATTGACTAAGCATGTAGCTTACAATTACACTGTTTGAACAATATCAAACGTTTGACCTTCAAATCATCATATTATTCATACAACATTTGAACATTTTCCGTTTAGTACTGTTTGACACAGCTTGAATATACATAATAGAATGTTGGTGGCTTAACTGGAGCCCGTTTGCTAGCGAGAACAGTCAAGCGTACAACGTGGAATAAAGATGAACACATGTTTCATAGTTCATCAAAATATATGTACAAGCTATCTTCCTATATATTGCATCTTCCATAGAGATGCGGAAAGCAAAAAGTCCGAAAGAAACGCCTGGAGGAGTAAATATGTTTTTTTTCCAGGAAATATTGAGAAAAAAAGTTTTCTAGTACCGTAAGTTCCGTACACAATATTTTACCTTGTACGCTTAGTATTTTGAAAAATCCAAAATTGGGTATTCGATTTTTAGTACTTGCATTAAAAAAGCCGGAAAACACGGAAAAATCTAATAAAACAACCAACTTTGGAAATAAATGACGCATTAGCACATTTACAAAATCCCAATGTTTCCATTCTTTCCAAGATTTTTCCTCAAAATACGGACTATGGGATTTTTTCCAGACTTAATTCACCTCTTTGCGTCTCTAAATCTCGGAAGCAGTTCCTCCGAAGTTATTCAAATAAATTCTTAACATATGGTGGACAGTAAGTTCGAACGCAAAGTCTTAACAATAAAGGGACAAACTCATAATTTTGTAGAGTTGATGATTTATTCAGACACCCATCGCATGTTCCTACACTAGATACTTTCGAAGCACTGCACAAAAATGGTCCGTCATACCATCATATCGACAGTGCTCCAGCAAAGAAGTCTTCTGATACCGGCCCCAAGGTGTAAGTTAAAAAGAAAGCCTATCCTTTCAAAATATATGGCAGATGACAAGGTTTAAATTTAAAGATAGTCGTGAGGACAAAATATGTCGTAAGTATTGTGGTCTAGGAAGGGTGACGAAGTGTAATTATAAAGGGCGTTGCTAAGTATGAATCTGCAACACTCAAAATCAAAAGAATTTTGCATGCCGTTGGCCATACCTAGCATTCTAGACATTGGTTAATGACAGCCCCATTTGGTGCGGTGAAAATGAAGGTGTTAGTTGGTGTTAGGGGCGATCGTTTGGAGCAGCGCAGAGCTATCGATGTTCCATGGTAATAGCTGATGTACCTATTCAGAGAGTATATCAGCAACTCCTTGACGTTTTTCAAGTGATTTCAACGGATGAACTTGTGTTTGACAGCCTCGTTTTAAAGGGAACGGGTATCGTGATAGGACCAAAGCCACCAGAGTACTTATGGTGTGCAAGAACATTTCAAGAAAGACCTGGGGTTGCAGCCCAGCCACATTGAGACGGATGTACCTGATAATAGTAAGACCCATCATCACTTACGGGGCAGTGGCATGGGTTAACAGAACTAGACTAACCACGACGAGGACATCCCTCAACAAAGTGCAAAGATTAGTCTGTATATGTATAGCAGGAGCCTTGCGAACCTGTCCCACAGCAGCTCTAGAAGTGATCGTAGGGATACCTCCACTACACATAGTGCTAGAGCGAATCGAAAAGGAGAACATTTTAAGAATCAGCAAAGAGGACATCGGGAAAGGAACATGCATCGCAAATAAAGAGCGAGTAACCCTATCCAAATCGGTGCCGCTTCTGAACTGGCCCAGAGATGATATGGTCAAGAAATACTGCTTTGAAAGGAAATTTGACTCAAAGCTGGGGCCTTATTTTGTATTGCGTTTCTATAGCAAATGTATACCAACTCAATTTTTAAGTAATTTAAGTGACGTTTGATAGATGTTTTGAAGATCCAACTTTCGGAAATTTTTGATTTTGAGTTGGAAGCACTTTTCATTTTAGAATTGGATTACATTTCCGAATGGCAATCCAAATCCGAAAGCAATTCAAAATAAGGCCCCTGGGCAACAAAAGAGATTGGAGCAGCGAATCCGATAGATACCAACTCAAACAACACACAATTAAATGGTACACAGACGGATCGAAAACATCTGCTGGCACTGGGGCAGGAGTGTACGGGCCCAGGACTAGATACTCAGAATCACTGGGAATATTCCCCATTATATTTCAAGCGGAAGTTCACGCGATCGAAAGATGCCCGCAATTCAACTTAGACAGGAAATATCGCGGGCGGGACATCGCGATACTATCAGACAGCCAAGCCGCTATTAAAGCACTGACCTCGCATGAGATCAGATCCAAACTGGTATGGAAATATCTCACCAGGATCAACAAACTGGGAGAAAAGAAACAAAGTAACTCTCTACTGGGTACCAGGACATGTAGGAGTGGAGGGGAACGAAGCAGCTGATGAACTAGCTAGAAACGGATCAGACACGCCGTTCCTTGGACCAGAACCCTTCTGTGGGATAGGACCCCACAAAATAAGGGAAGACTTAAGGAAAGAAGAAGAGAACAAATGGGCCAAACATTGGGACGAT
This sequence comes from Brachypalpus laphriformis, assembly GCA_945910035.1. Lineage (NCBI taxonomy): Eukaryota > Metazoa > Arthropoda > Insecta > Diptera > Syrphidae > Brachypalpus > Brachypalpus laphriformis. The sequence goes on along the minus strand of OX246753.1, from coordinate 107,076,442 downwards.
ATCCCCCAAATAAGACAGGCAAAGGAACTTTTGGGGAAATACAACCAGAAAAGAAGCAGAGCCTGCCTAAGAGTTAGTAAGAATCGGCTTCGCATTTTGGCGGGCATCTCAACAGGTCACTGCAGACTTCAGGAGCACCTTAGGAAACTGGGAATAGAGGGAGACGGACACTGCAGATTCTGCAGGGACTTCGCAGAAACACCAGCGCACCTTCTTATGGAATGCGAAGCACTGATCCACAAAAGAAGGAATCACCTTGGTGCCTACCTCCTATCTGAAACGGATTTACCTTCGTTGGATCCACTGAAGATACTCCGATTTGCTGTAGCAGCTGGACTGGAGGAAGTGCTCTAGACCGAGTATATCATCGGCTAGAGTTTCAGTAAGGGGGGCACAATAGATCTTTTAAAGATCGCAGTGCACTAGCACCTCTCAATAATATACATCTACTACATCTACATCGTGATAGGAAGATCATAGCGTATTCAAGGATTGGCCTAACAAATAAGGATTCCAGAATTCTTTTCACCAGCTTTTCACGAAACCAAGCGAAAGTTGACTCTGTTGATAATATTGTCAATATGGCACCGTGGCGTAAGTGGTTAATGTGTCGGATCACTACGTATAAGGTTCCAAGTTCGAATCCCAGAAAACACTAAAAAGTTTTTTCACGGTCCCACCTCTCGCGAGCGTCTGACAAACATCCGAGAGTATCGTTGTCACGAAAAAGCTGCTCAAATCGCCGTTCGGATTCGGCATTAAACTGTAGGTCCCTTCCATTCGTATGAAAAATATAACGCACACAACATGAGTAGTTGCGAGAAGCTAGGCCCTGGCACTTTAAAGAGCTGTTGCGCCAAATATTTGTATTTGTATTATTTTTTTTTTTGGCAGCGAAAGTCGAGCTCTCTGTTGCAAATAACTTCTAAATCACGCAGTAAAGTGATGGCAAGGACAGGCCCGTTACAGATGGAATAAGATCTAGAGAGTGGCGAAATACGATCCCGCAAATATGTAAAATTATACCAAAGCTATTCTCTGCTTGTTTGCATGTTTGCATAGTGAATAGTAAGGCCATATGTTGTCGTCTTCCGCGAAGACCGGTTTAACTAAAATAAATTTCAGGTGTTTATTTCGAACGGAGCCAGTCCTAAGCATAAGACTAGTCGACTCTGAATCTGTTCTACTGTCATGCATAGGACATATCCATAAGACCGGTTACGCAGCATAAAAGTCCTCATCAAAATTCCAGTGTTGGTTATACCTATGTACCAAAAGAAAGCGTACATTTGGTACAGACAATTCCTGCTCCCGCACCATATGATTCCCGTGCAAGTCTGTAACTTCTATTAAGGATTCCCACCACAATTAAATGCGTTAGGATTTCTACTTTAGTGTTTAACATTGTTTTCAATTATGGTCGGTTTTTCTAACAATAGTCTTCTTGTATTGTGGAATCCCAGTTGCTAACAACCGGTCTTTGTTAGTCGGAATTTTATCTTATTCACAGCTTTGAGCTATATCAGTATTTGCTCGATCAAACATTACCTTCAAGCATTTGTCAACCTGCAGGGTGAAAAATGAGGATGATAAGGCTTCTCTATCTTCGACTTCTATTTCATCAGACTCAGGCCTTTCAAAGATCTCAACCATATGTTTTGTTGAAAAATGTCTACCTTGCTTTACTGTGTCGATTGGTACGTCTACCATTTAAACAATTACGATAAGCATGTCATTACATTAGTCGTGTTAAAAAAAAGTATAGAAGGGTCGAACCCGTGCAAAGCGTGCATGGCATTGGGCAGATTACAGAGGAGATCATTGCTTGCATATTTTGTTCACACTATTCCTTACGATTTGCAGTAAAAATAATGAAAAAGGACAATCTTTTGCCACACCCCATCATTTGTAATAATACATTTGCAGAAACAGGAAACGATTTTTTGAGTCAAACTTAACTGTGAGAGAGGGTCTAATGTTTGAAATTTCTAGCCACGTATTAGAGTTTTCCATCCTGCTTCCGTGTCTATTAAAAAAAAACACACTGTACAAAACATACAGTGCGTATGCGACCGCCACTCTAGTTAGTTCTTAGATATTGCATATGGATGGTGGATCAGATTACTTCGAGACGTGTTTGCCTGATTGGGGGCCATTCAAAAAAGGCGCAAACTTCCTACAGATCACGGACAATTAATTTGTACTACAAATCCGAACGAAATCTTGCGCTAATTCCTTTAAGACGGTAGAGTAGTATGGTTCCTACTCAGATAAAACCTTAAACCTTAAGATACTCCTACTCATTCCGTATTTGGCACATCCTTGTTAGGGAGTTTCCTTTTTGTAGACAATTTGGACGGTTATGTATACTTTTCCGTTGATGTAGATATATATAGCATTGTCACGCCTACATAGTCACATGTTATCACTGGTGCAGTGAAAAGCTGTAATAGGTTACCAATGGACCTGGAATATCTAACAAACATGCGACTTCTTTTTTTTTTTTTTTCTATATCAAGTCTTTTAAAGATTGTCTTCATCACGTCACTGTAAATAGAAGTCATCAAGCCAACAAAATGCTCGCAAAAAAAAATTCAAGAATGTGCTACAGAAGAGAACAGCTAAACAGCTCTAATATGGGTAGAGCCTGTGTCTTCCAATTCTGTGAAATCTTTTCAATAAATTCTCAACAAACAACCAAAAAACCTGGTGTCAGATCATATTCAACTTAAAAATAATTTTGTTGTTGCCTTATCCACCAGGTATACACAAATAGATACAACTTCTTCGTCGATCGCTGAGTATGTGTGGCTAATCCGTAAATTGATTTCGAAGAAAATTTCCCGAGGCAATCTCTGTTGTGGGTTTCTCTATATAAAATTTTTAAATAATTAATGGCTACAGCCACGACCTGGAAGGTCAGACAAGATCAGGTCGAGCGTCAAATTAGAAACTAATCGTTTTGAAATTCCTCCACACACACGAGAATGGTGATGAGATGGTGGGGGAGTATCTACAACGAGGTGATCATCATCACATAGTGTGAGGTTCACACCTTTTCTTATTTTTTTTATTTTTTTTTTTTTTTAGAAAGGGTGAAAGTGTGAAATGTTGTATTGAAGTCGTGTAATTGTTTGTAATCTTACATTACATTACAATTCTACGCACAATGGCCATCCACGAATTTTGGAAACAAAAAATAAAATTTTATGTTTGGAATGAGCACTGCCGCTTTTGATGATCGATGAAACGACTACAGTCGACTGCAACAAAGGGGGAGCTAAGGCTGAAATTATGTTCAGAACAAAGGAAATGCATAGCCGAATAATTTCAAGTCAATAGTTGCATATTTTATAAAAACGAACGTCTGGTATTCATTCCATCTGTGTGTGTGGGTGGGAACATAAAAGTTTTCTTTCGTCGGTCTCCGTTCACCGCATGTGCACCACGAAGATACAACGCCTACGTTGTGTGCTGCTGCCTTTCTTTGTCGTCTTATTTCAGATTGACGGTTTTTGGGTAATCATTAGCTATTCAGTCGCCGTTTTTCGCTCTCTTGAGGTGGCACTTCATAATCTGGCAACATGGTACACAAACGGATTGAATTTCAAAGCGATTCCAATCATAAATAAGGAGAGCCACCCGGGACTTCGAGATGTGGCCCAATGCGGGCTGTGGTGTGTTAAACACGTTGTGGTTATTTATTTTTGCTAAGACACATTTCTTTCTTTTTACACAATTCAGTTTGGAATAACACAAGGTGTTGGGATTTTGGTCGTTTTTCAATGCAATGTTGGCGTGCGTTATCCGAATACCTGCCTGGAATACGTCAGTATGGCCAACCAACTTGAATACTAAATAAGTTTACGGTGATGATGAATAAAATTAAAAAGGCTTTGATGCATATGACAGCTTAACCAAAAACCAGGGTTGAGGCAATTTAGAATGCTGTGGTCATACGATTCTTTAATTTGTTTGGAAGTATCTTCTACATAAAATATAATCCTTCATACGTGGTAGAAGCTTCTATGACGGGCTGTCTTTTTTCAGCTGGCGAAGAAACTTCTGAAAGATGGCACTTCGATGTTACAGCACGACTTAAAACATTACTTGGAGCGCTTTCTTGCCAAATTGGGGTTCTATTTTGGAATAGTTGAAAAGAAAGGTCGTTGAAAAGCCTCAATATGACATGAGGACCTGCTGGCAAAGATCTGAAGTAAACGAATGGAATTAGCAGATAAGTACAATTCAAGTACTACACCCTATGTCGTCGCATCCTAGTTTTTTCTGATAAATATATTGCAAAAGCAGTTCCATCTACGACGATTTTTCCCAACAAAACGACCTCTTATCGCAACCAGGAATAGCAGCGGTTAAAATGCGCATAGGAAGTCTACTTCCTCATGAGTAGATTTATTCCGAGATACCTCTGCCGCGAAATGGTTGTCAAATATATCTGTGGCAATACGACATAATAGCTTAAGTCGACTTAAGTCAAAATTGAGTTAATTATAGCAAAATGTTCGAAATTACATAAAGTATTTTCCCTCAATTTTTTAGTTGGATACCTGTAAAGACGGCTGAGTTATGGCTGTAAGAGTAGAGGTGAAATTCAAAAATTTCATACGATTTTCGTGTAAGCCACAACTTTAAACCCTTCTCCTGAAAAATCGTACAAATCGACATAAGCTATTATGTCGTATTGCCACAGATATACTCCCATTATACTATCGAAAGTCTTATCGAAGACGACGCATTATTCTACGACAATTTGTTGTTGTTTCCAAGGCAAAACAATGTTCATTTTGTGGATAGAGCTGGATTTCGCGTCAACGTGCATTCAGCAATATAAAATTGATCATTCGCACCCATGCATGCTACAACTACTGTCCTCCTACCACATCAATAGAGATTTTAGAAGCTTCCATGGAAGCCTTTCAAAGCCGGTGAATTTTGTTATAAAAACTACACTGATCTCTTGTACACTCATATCTAAAATAAACTACAATATCTAACCAAATCTTGATAAATTTCAAAGCAAAAATCATTTTTACTGGTAGAACTACCTCATACATAACTCAGAGAAAGATAATTTTATTGGTGATTAAGATATTTGAATTAATTGCAGATTTGACTGATATCCGACTTAGTGCTACCTAAGAGTTCCCCAAGAAAGTATTTTTCCTTAATTCAGTTTCTTGCTTAGAACATTAACCTGGGTCATATCGTCTCATCCTTGATGGAATCGGCTTTCATGCAAACGAAATTTACCTAACATTTCTTACGAACGATCGGATTAGAATTGTGTCATACGAATGCTCATGGAACGTAATAATTTCCTTTGAACTATAGTAGATTGTTCTCATCTAACGTTTCTTGATTAACATCGTTTCAAGCCGACTGCACAGCATTTTTTAGCTCGGCCACAGTTTTAAACCGACGATTTTCAGCATAAACTGTTTGAACTAATTCCCCAAATGTTTTCCATTGAATTCTGGTCAGGTGAGTATGCTGGCCATGATGTAAAGCAACAACAATCTTTGGTAAGTCTGCTGGTGTCCCCAGAAGCATCTTGCTGAAAACACCAATATTCTAAAGGCATTATCTGCAATAAAAGGTAAGAAACATTCTTCCAAGAGGCTTATGTACTCCGCACTATCATTCTCGTTGAAGGAAACGATAGACCATAAGACTGCCTCCCAACTCCAGGATATCGAAAAGTCTCGTGAGCGCAACAACATCCGGAATTTCTATCGAAAAGTCAAGAAGCTGGCAGCTGGCTTTAAACCCGGAATACAGGCTCTTTGTAATAGCGAAGGTAGCCTAGTCACCGAAACACAGGAAATTGTTGATGTGTTTAAGCAACACTTCCAGCAGTTGCTTAACGGGCAGCAAACAGAGAGAGTGATAGGGCAAGAAGGGAACCCTTTTCAAGTCAATGACCCAGTATTGAAGAAGTTAGCGCAGCCATCAGAAAACTAAAAAACAAAAAGCCGCTGGCTCTGATGGCCTTCTATCTGATCTTTTTAAATACGGAGGCGATATCTTGGTAGGGTGCATGCAGTAAGTCATCAGCCAAGTATGGATAGATGAAAGCATGCCCGACGACTGGAGTATCAGGTCTATATGTCCCATCTCCAAAAAAGGCGATCCTATGTCTTGTAAGAACTATCGAGGCATATCTCTGATAAATGTCGCGTATGAAATCCTATCCACGTATTGTGTGAACGTCTAAAACCTTTCTGCAACACACCAATCGGCACGTACCAGTGTGACTTCCGCCCCGGCAGATCGACCATAGACCAAATTTTCACACTAAAGCTAATCTTGGAAAAGACCAACGAATATCAAGTCGAAACTCACCAACGTTTAATCGACTTTAAAGCAGATTATGACAGCATTCATCGTCTTGGGCGATGGACCGATTCGGGATACCGTCAAAACCTATCCAGATGCGCCGCGTAACATTGGAAAACACGCGATGCTCCGTGCAACTTGGAAACAGGTCTTCTGAACTCTTTCAAATATGCATCGGGTTCCGGCAAGGAGATGCGCTGTCATGTGACTTCTTCAGTATTGTGCTCGAGCAGATAGTACGTAGGGCAGGTGTAAACACGGAAGGCACTATCTTTCACGAATCCATCCAACTGCTGGGATACGCAGACGATATTGACATCATCGGAAGATCCCGTCAAGCCCTTTCGCAAGCGAAACGAGTAGGTCTTGAAGTAAATGAGGACAAGACTATGGACATGCTGTCAACAAACAAAAAATTATCTGCTCAAGACATTGGACAGAACATCACTGTTGATAACTACAATTTCGAAGTAGTTAAGGAGTTTTCCTACCTAGGAGCAGACATAAATCCCACAAATGACACTTTCGTGGAGATCCCTTGAAGAATAACCTTAGCAAACTGCTGCTACTTCGATTTGGGTTCAAAACTCCTAACTTGACGGAATAAATTAATGCTCATCTTACCAGTCTTGCTTTATGGCGCCGAGTGCTGGACAATAAGTAAGAAAGCAGAGCAAATATTGGGTACCCTTGAGCGAAAAATACTTAGTCGGATATTAGGTCCCATATGCGAGGAGGGCGAATGGAGGAGATGATACAACCGCGAACTCTATGAGTTGTACCAAGATGTGGATGTAGTCCAAAAAGCCAACTACATACTTTGGCTCGGCCACATCGAGCGAATGGACAACAACGCTCCAGCCAAGAGAATCTTTGAATCTCAGTCCCCAGGTTCGAGACGGCAAAAAAAAGCCGAACCGCCGCGCCGGTATAATGACCAAGCCGTCGCGGATGTCAGAAAACGTGGTCTTCATAACTGGAAGCAGCGTGCCCGGGACCGCAGAGGATTAAAGGCAGCCGTGTTTCAGGCAGAGACTCTTCAAGTGTCGGGAGCCCTTTAAGTAAGTAAGTCCATAAGACTTCCTCCACCGATGTTTCGAGAGAAGTACCTTGGCTCCTTCCTTAAATTCCTCAAATAATATTGAATGCTATCAGGACCATCAAGATTGAACTTTTTCTCGTCAGAGAGAAGAAATCAAAATAAATAACTCAAAGATATTTTGTACTTCATATTCCTCAATCCTCTCTCTTCCGCAGTAAGGTATTTACCACGTGGTATTTTATCACGATGTTTATCGCACAGAGATCATAACCAAAGGCGGATACATAATTTTCACAAACAAAAATTTAATTTTTCCTTACATGCATTTTTTTTAATTTTAAGGAAAAATAGGAACAATTTTCGTTAATTTGTTTGAGAAAATTATTCTTCTGTAAGAAATTATTCAAACGGAATTAGTTACATACTTATGACACGGGGTGTATAACTGCTGTAAGCAGCGCATTTTTGTTGGCAATGCTCTGGCGATTTCTCCAAACAAGCAATTGATAGTGCATGTTCCACGTTTCAACACACATTTCGGAAATAATTTGTTGCTTCACACAAATGCTTCTAGCTGATGGAATGACATTTCCAAAGAGCGTATACATGCGTACGACCGCTGAAGAAGCAACACATAATACCGAATTACGTTACCGGTTGCTAGATGACGGATGATAGAATACCAAATGTACAACATTATGTGACGATTCATTCGTTCACAGACGAGACGGTTCGATCACTGAAATTCGGATATCGAAATTAGGGACAATTGATGCGAGCAGAGACCACTATTTCTACCTCTTTCAATCGTCCAAAGAGTAATAAAAGCCATAAGTTTCAATCAGTTTTCAATATTCAAAGTTTTCGAAAACTTTGCTAAGGATATGACTCATTGAAACTACCTTGCGTTTAGAAGCCTACAGTAGTGTGAATATATTAATATATTTTTCACCTGCATATTATGGTCTTGAAGAATGCAAGTTGTATTGTCTGTTTCTGTCATCGTTAAGATTCTGGATCTACCCTCCTTTACTAGGCTTACGACAATCGAAGGCTACTTTCAAGGATATAATAATGATCCGTTCCTTGGGCATATTTAAAGAAAACCTATATAATGATATTTATTTAATTCACATACTCGTATCTTGTATCTTTTAACATAAATTGTGCGATCACATCAAGGATGACTCTTGCAGGTTGTGACGAAAATCCCCTGAGTTTCGTTAGAAGTCAAAGAAATCATTTGTATGACTCCAAATGGGAATGTTTCTACTCGTACAACGTACGAGTATGTGGTTCAGTTGACCCACATTTGCTAACCGACTGTGTGATTTCAAAATTACAATCTTTTCTTTAGTACAAGTATCTGTAAAACCACCTCACTTCATATCAAATTACACGGAAATTTAATGAAACTGTAACCTTATCTTCTCTTATGGTCTGCTTACATTTTTCCAGATATGGGTATAAACATTCAGAATCTACCCAGCTACAGTAAGTATCTTGTGTAAGCTTGTAGCAGATACTCTTGACACGTTTTCCCATTGTATTCATTTTCAAATGGATTTTATTTTTGTCAAACAGAAGTTCTACCTACACATTTTACTGTGTGAGATATATTAAACCGGACCGATCTCCATGGAATATAAATGGATTCGTTGTGTCAATAAACTGCTCATGTTAACGTAAAATAAAATAACAATTTGCATAAACAATGCAAATGTTACTGCTGTAAAAGTTGTTCCGAGTAGCACCGATTCAAACATTAAAAATCCAGTTTAAAAAATGTACATACATATATGCGTTTATGCATATATTACTTCGAAAAAAATACACGGTTGAATTTTTTTTGGAAACATTACATATTGTAATGCATTGAGTAGGTTAAGTTGACCTTCACACCAAGATAAATTCTGTTTTGATTGTCTTCTTTGTAAAAAGCTTATTGTAATCCAATTAAGCTGATGGTGGTGACAAACTGCTTGTCAAACTAATTATAAGCAGTGGGAGATGATTTGGTATGGAGAGGCCTCCAATTCATTTCAAAAATATTCCCAAATTGATGAAATTTTAGCGTCGTAGACACTCGTGAAAAGAGATCCTTTTGATTGGCGTATCAGTATCAATGACGATATGTCAACCTCAGCGTCCTTAAAGTTGATAGGTAGAAGATATTGTTTGTCTGCATTTCTATGTGCCCTTATACAAAATGAACTCTGTTCCGACAACGAGTTTAAAAGTCCCGATAGAAAGTTCAACAACTACTCGCATATATTCGATAAGGTAAACGTGAACAAATCAGAAATGATGGTGGATTCCAGAACTCCCGTTCAGTCCACTCTACATGTAAGAGGAGTCCCATGGAAGCGAGTGGAGAAGTGTAAGTAGTTCGTAGTCTTATTCATGAGTTATAGGAAGAGTTATGCTGTAGAATTGGTCATGCTGGATGTATTTTGAGAGAACTTGGTCGATCTATTATAAAGAATGCAGAACTTAGTGTCAAAGTTAAGTTATCGGCTTTTAACTTGTTGTATGTTCCAACTCTCACCTAGGGTCATGAATACTGTGTAGTGACTGAAAGAATAATATCGCGGATACAAGGTGTCAAAATAATGTTGTTCTCCAAACATAATGCGCATGACCCCAAACCGGCTTTAAAGACCTGTCAAGATTGGCATGCCATCACGTAAGCAAGTCTTTGGTAGGTATAGGAATATATGATTGGATCAAGTCCGACATTTCTTCTGAACCTGCCGGAGGGTTACTCCTGATGAGTTGGAGGGCGATGGATCGAGGAAGATGAAGAGTATATCTGAGCATCCTACCCCGCAACCCTCATGAAGAGTATGAGGGCCATTGACATCTATGTTTCTATGTATATATAGATGTGGTATGTTCTGGATAGCGACGTATCTTCTTTACTCAATGCTAGCTTCAGTTCTATTTAATTTCAGACTAAGAACATACACTGAAGTGTACCATATAGAACTCAATGAGATTGATCTGATATACTTGTACATAGTCGGTCGCCTAATTTCTGCAAACGACTTTCCTTGCGGACAAAACGGTGGAAGAACCAACAAATACATGTTTATTTAATTCCAATCCTCACTTCTCTATTTGCTATGCGCCCCCCAGTATAACACTGGCGGACTATCTAAAGCTGCTGGACGACATCGTAGTTGACGCGCGGGGGAAACGCCCAGTGATTATTGCTGGAGATTTCAACGCCTGGGCTACTGATTGGGGCAGTAGAACCACAGATGCAAGGGGAAGAGCTCTCCTCGAATGCTTCGCAGCCAACGACGGTACAGCGGAAACGTTTCGAAACGCAGGCAGAGGGTCAATCATTGTCATCACATTCATGAGCAAGTCACTCCTGCGGAAAACCAAATGGTGGGTAAGCGAAGACTATACCCACAGTGACCACCAGGCAATTACATTTAATGTCAGCGAGGAGAAACGTAGACTGCGCCCCACCCTAACAGGACCAAAGTGGAAGGACACGCTTTTCGACAAAGACATGTTCGAAGAAATGTTAAACACCAGCGCCACAACAAATAATGGATCGGCTGAGGCACTTTCGCATCAGCTGATCCAGGTCATAACCACAGCGTGCGACGCAACAATGCCCAGAAGGTCTTTCAGTAAAAGAGGCGAGCCCTGCTACTGGTGGACCGACGAGATTAATCGGCTCAGGGCGAAGTGCCTACAAGCACGACGCAGATCTCAGAGATCCAGAGGCAGACAAGATTTCCAAGAGCGGCTAACTACATTTAAATTGGCGAGGCGAGAACTGGAAAGTGCCATTAAGGAGAGTAAGTCAAGGAGCTTTAGGCGGCTCTGTGACGAGGCCGAATTAGACCCCTGGAGCATGGCGTATAGAGTGGTGATGAAGAAGCTTAAAAGCAGCAGGTCTCCACAACTTACATGCCCGGCAATGCTAAAGACTATAGTAGAGCACCTATTCCCCCATAGACCAATTACTATGGTATCCATCACGAGGGAGATCAGCATGAGCATATCCCGGCAATCACGTCAGAAGAACTCTTTGGGGCATGCAGAAAAATCGGAGACAGCAAAGCACCTGGACCGGATGGCATCCCGAATAGGGCAATCAAGGCGGCTGTTAAGACGAGACCGGACATCTTTCTAACAACGATGCAAAGGTGCATAGAGGAGGGGGTATTCCCTACACCATGGAAATTGCAACATTTAGTGCTGCTTCCAAAGGGCAATAAGCCGCCCGGACAACCATCATCGTATCGCCCAATATGCCTGCTCGATACGCTGGGAAAGATCCTAGAGCGTATCATCTATAACAGACTGCTTGCGGTGTCGGAGGAAAACGGAGCCTTGTCAGACTGTCAGTACGGCTTCAGAAAATCACGCTCTACCGTCGATGCCATAAAGGCGGTAGTAGATATAGCAACTGAAGCAATACAAGGGAAAAGGTGGAAATGGGGGACGAAGAAATACTGTGCAGTAGTAACGCTCGACGTCAAAAATGCGTTCAACTCGGCAAGCTGGTCATTCATTAGGAGATCCCTGGCCAGGATGGATACACCATACTACCTGCTGAGGATAGGACTACTTCAGCAATAGGAAGCTAAGATACCATACTGACGATGGCGTTAAGCACTACAGTGTTTCCGCGGGAGTCCCGCAAGGGTCGGTCCTGGGACCTCTCCTATGGAACATTATGTACGACGGAGTTCTGCGACTAACATTGCCCGAGGAAGTCAAAGTAATTGGCTTCGCTGACGATATCGCAGTGGTTACAGTAGCCAAGCACGTACACGAGGTGGAGTCTGCCACGGATGAGGCAGTTATAAGAATAAAGGAATGGCTGGAGTCTACCGGTCTGGAATTAGCTGCCCACAAGACCGAAGCTGTCCTAATAACCACCCGCAAAAAGGTGGAATACGCCAGCTTCCGGGTCGGAAACCAGACAATCAGGTCCAAAGAATCCTTGAGGTACCTTGGAGTCATGCTCGACAACAGGCTGCGCTTCAAAGCCCACGTCGAGTATTCTAGTAAGAAAGCATCGCTGATGCAGGCAGCACTCTCCCGAATGCTCCCGAACATCGGCGGGCCTGGATACGCCCGCAGGATCCTGCTGTCCAGAGTGGTCAGCTCGGTACTTCTATACGCTACCCCGATATGGGCAGGTGCACTGGCGACAAATGAGTGCAGGAAGAAGCAATCATCAGCTCACAGGCTCTGCGCAATCAGAGTCATCAGCGGCGTTCGAACTATCTCCGACGATGCAGCCTGCGTTTTAGCTGGGATGATCCCAATCGACATCCTCGCTGAAGAGATGCAGAGGGTATACCTTAGACGTCCCTCGAACCGGCAAGAGGCAAAAAGGATTAAGGAGGAGGAAAGGGCAGCATCGGCAACGCTGTGGCAAGCCAGGTGGGACAGCTCTACGAAAGGCAGGTGGACCCACAAGCTCATTCCCACTATAAAATCATGGACAGAGAGAGCGAGGGGGGACTGTAACTACCACCTCACACAGTTCCTGTCCGGACACGGTGGCTACCGGAAATACCTCCATAATGAGTTCGCCCCTGTGTCCAATATGTCCAAACGAAGAGGAGGACGCGGAGCATGCAGTGTTCTACTGCAGACGCTTTGCTGAAGACAGAGCAAACCTGCCAAGCCCAGAAAATCTTGTTAGTCACATGACACGATCAGAGGGCGAGTGGATGGAGATCTGCTCATCCATAGTATGTGTGCAGAATGCGCTGTGAAGAGCAGAAGCCCTAAGAAGAGCCCAAGAGGCGGCCTCGGAGACTAGAGCATAATTGCTAACCAGCCCCGCGCAGAAATACCTAACGGCAGTATGGGAGGAGTGGGTGGTTGGTGTGTGTTTTTAGTACGTAGGCGTATTCCTGGAATCGATTACTCAGGTTTGCGAATCGCGCATGCTAGTAGCACTCGGGCTATTAGTATCTATGAAGATTGTACATCCTTGGCGCAACCTAAAAAAAAAAAAAAAAATTCCAATCCAAATATAGTTTTAATAGGAATGTGTAGATACTTCGAAGTGACAAGCATTAGATTTGCTATTAAGTACCAAATATTCGGAAACACTGTGATTCTATGAAATCAGCCCGATAAAGTGATTAAACATTGCTTTTTGGTTCGGGTTATGTGTATGGAGCCATGGTAAGTAGTCGGGGTTTCAAAAATTGTTTTGAATCATCCATTCTGAGAATAAACCAAATCATATTGAGAATATAGGTAACTGATTGTCAAAAGTTCTCAAAAATAGCTTTCTTTATTTGACAAAATCAAAATCAGAGAGAACAGAGCGAGGAGGACTGAGGTGGAGACCTGAAGTTTACCCAGCTATCATTAGGTTATCATTTCATCAGAAATTATTCCGCACTACGAAGGATACTCCTGATTCTCGTCGATTTCAGTCAGGGAACCTACTTTAAAAATTTTAAAAATATTTTGTGATGAGTACCCAAAACTCAAATCTCGTTCTTACACGCTTTGGAAGGATAAAGCTGATGTAAGGCCTAGGGCTACTTATTGCCACCTTCACTTTTGTGCTGCATCTTGCTGAGTATAAAATGCCTCGACAGATAACTTTTCGATGATAATCCCTCATCAATTTTACTCAGCGATTAGTCGGAATAGTTACACCCGCTAAGTAGTATATTCGGCATCTGTACTGTACCATGCACTCTAAATGTACATCAGATCGTGTGGAATATATGCCAAAGGGGACCATATCATAATTGAATTGGTGAGTGGAAGAACAGTACATGTACAAAATATGGCTTTCGAGAAAAACAGAAATAACTAAAGGCATTTGTACTGTGCTTCCATACAACCAGCGAAAAGCGTAGTCCATTTTTGTATACATTCGGCTCTCTAACGTATTGTTATTTTGCTGATTGGTAGGTTTACATATGTATGTAGAATATTTTGGCTATTTCAGTCCAAAATTTTTGGCGCTTGTACTGTTCTTCCATTCACCGATTCAGTTATTTGTTATGATATGATGAGAGTGTCTTCCAATAACTATCCTGAAAAAAAAACTTTAAAAGTCCTTGACATCAAGAATATGTGTGAGAGGAAATCCGAAAATCCGTGCATGCATTTCTTTGGGGCTGTAGGCATTCTAAGTGCTCCAAAGTTTGGGATTGTCTGCATAGACACGATTCTTAGCGCAACCCCCTCGAAATTAAACAGCCGGAGAACTTTTCATACAATCGAGCCAAATTTTCATTTGTTACGTTGCACGCAGCCCCATCCTGTTGAAAGCACATGTCGCTCACATCAATGTCTTCAATCTCAGCCCAAACAAAAATGGTTATCAGTTGACCGTAGCACTGACAATCCACCGTGATAGTGAAGCCTTTTTTGTTTAAAAAAAATACGCCACCGGTCCCCAGCGCGCACCAAACTGTCACTCACAATGAATGCAATTGCCTCTTAACGATCACATTTTCAGCAGGCTTTAGTTGTTGTGTAAGCTGGACCTAATGGGGATAAAGATGCAAATCCAAGTACAAAACACAACATAAACGGACCTGTAGGAAATGCCCCATTCCTGAGCTTGGCGTAGAATTGACAATGCCGGCCACTGAGGCACTCACAGCGTCTATGTTTTCAGTTTATCGAACATTACGACGATGCAGATGCCTTACGACATCACAAACAATACCATTTGTTCGAATTTGGTGATTGAATTTGGATTTGTGTTTTATTTGTTGGACGATTATGACTACCATAATCTGTCCTTATATCCTTAGAGACCTGTTATTTCTGTAGTAAGATGCAACAATTTAAATGCGTTGAGAGATGTATTTGGCAAATACCATATGGCCGGGATGTGAAACTCCAACACCGTAATGAATAACCCTTTACTAGGTGCTAGTGCGTATATAAAGCGTAAACGCATGTAATTTTTTCATAAACTCCCGGCTGTATTCATGGGAACTTTCATGGATCAAAGTTGTTTTCCTTTCGGCTGCTTTTGCACGTCGATAGAATATAATTCCAAAAGTTATTGATAATGCATGTCTAATGTGTAATTCTAACCGGAAATATGTCCATAAAGTGAATGAGTAGATATGTATACAATTTTATTAAAAAGACGTGTTGTCGATACGCATGTGTTCATAAATAAGAGGCACGTGCCAGAGTCACGACACAATATCCAAAGAGATTTATGGCTTATAAAACTTTTAAGTAAAATAGAAGTGAAATGAAATGTTCCTGTTAAACAGTAATTGCTGATTCGTCGAAATAACACCGGCATTCGAGTACCCTTGACTAAATATTGAGTAGGCCACATGTTTATGATTAACTTTGCAAGTGATTCCACAAATTTAAAGCCGAGTTCCCTCTGCCACCCAAGTATGGCTGAGTGTTTTGATAAAAAAAAAATGAATGCAAGGACCAATACGGTGACCCTATGTTGTGTACCATGTCATATGCAAATCAAGCGCAGTAAAAAGGTGATGAACTTGGGAAATCGAAATTGATATAAAGCGCAAAGAACTGCTCTAATTTGAGCACATGGGTGTAGTAGGCTCCTTTCAGTTTATCTTTAATGAGAGTATGTGTCTTCTTTTAGTTAAACTCAGGCACAGACATGCACTAATGCTTTCTGAAATCTTTTGCCTGCACTCTCCAAAATAACACAATGGGAAGTAAACAGCCTCGCTGTATACTAGGCTCATTCTAAGGTCCGAAGGAAAGCGAAAACTTGATCAACCTCAACCAAAGTAAGGCCAACAAATTATTTAAGCACTCCAAGGAAGACTTAAGTATCTTAATGGGCTACCTTACCTAACACTGTCCACTTATCAATGTTGTATGGAAGAAATGTCTCAGTAATAAATTGATTGCCCACAGCAGTAAATATAAGGTTTTTGTAGCGGTGTCAGAGTCTATCATGTTCTATGCTGTGCAAGTTTGGGGAGTAAGGAAGTATGAAGCTGTTGAGAAATGACTGCGGTACTACGTTAAGAGAGTATTTCACCTTCCACCCAACACAGGCTTGTCCCCATTGTACATCAAAACTTTTAAATGCCGGATACCAGACTGCCGAAAAAAGCTGTTCTGCAAGCAATACAATCCAGGACAGGATGGTACAGGGAGTGGTTGGAACTTGCTGAGGACTGTGGGATACATTTGGATCTGGGTAATAGCGGAGACTGGAAACCCCAACTTTATCAACTCATCGCAAGTATGGATGGAAAGGCTTGGTTCAGGCATTTAGAATGATCTACAGCCGCTTAAGTCATTACCTGCAGGAAAATAACTACTTCCGCGATGAATACAGTATATCGGAAATAGCGACTGTGTTTAAATTACGGGGAGAGCTTCTAAAGCTTAATTATATTCCACACAGAGCAGACCTACCAGTGCTATGCAACCTGTGCAAGTTGGCAGAAAGAGAAGATGTCATACATTTTGTTGGGAAGTGTCCAGTTTTAAGTGAAATTAGGAGACATATCTTTGGAAGTAATGTTCTGTCGGTGGATCAAGTTTCTATGCTTCTTAACGAACCAAACGTATTGAAGCTATCCCAGTACTGCAAAATTGCTTTAAATTATCGTGAAAGGATCATTAATGAAGATTTCTAAAATCGCGTAAAATAAAAGAAATATACAAATGTACATACATATTTTAGTCAATTTTTAATTTTGAATTTATTTAATGTTGTCAATCAGGCAGACGGCAAAGCCATGTTAATTGATATTTTGTTAAAACTTTGTAATAATAGTGAAGTACATAAATAAAAATCTATCTATCACTGTCTACTTATCATGGTACAATCTGCATTAAATGAAATTATTATGAGATGCAGATGTATGCTGGATTTTCAGAGAAGAGAGAGACATCAGAAGACATCCTTTGAGTGTCCAGGGGCCACAAGAAAAATGTTACTTCATCTAACGCAGGACACATTGATCCCAACTTAGATAACAGAATCTATAACTCTATTATTGTTCATGTTGTCTATGCAGGAGAATCCAGCTCCTATTCGACATAATCCAAAATCATCCTACCTATTATCTTGGGTACGACCGGCAGAACTCACATAATTCTCCACTTCCCACACTCCATCAAGTTACCCTTTTTGGAAGCTTGATGATAATTCCTCTTTTCCACTCCTCTTGGGATCGTTCATTTTCCTATGCACTCCGTATAAGCGGGTGAAGCATTTCTTTCGATGTATTTGGAACAGATGACTCGTATATAACATTACGATGATTTTCTGCAATTTTCACGCAAAGTATCTTTGGTGCCGAAGTTGAAAAATGCAACTTTCTCGATAACAATCTCTTCATCAGTAAACTTAGTCGTTATAGCGCACGGGTCGATTCTGGCATAATAACTGGACATTGTGCCATTGGCGTTCACGCGGAGCGACTCGGTGTGCTGCATAACGACTATTGCCGAAGTTGCAGAGACGAAGAAGAAATTGAATCTGCTCGTCACCTGTTGTGTGACTGTCCTGCCCTGTCCGTCAGAAGAATGAGGACCCTTGGTAGCTACTTCTTCTCGGAACTGGAAGACTTAGCCAATGTAGAGCTGACGGACCTCCCGAGATTCATATCACTATCTGGGTGATTCTACTCGTAACAGCTGACTATCTTTACAGCGTTTCCAGGGTTAAAACTATTTAACATATTTAGCACAATGGACCCGAACTGTTGATCTAAGTGAGCGGTGACTCTTTTTGTCACAAGGCACCCATCTAACTAACATAACCTATCAGTAACCCATCAACCATAAGTATATGATGGATACCAGCCTTTGTTTAGCGTGATCAAGGCTCTGCAAAGGATTTTACGTTCTCCCTGTTACAGTTTTTATCCTTATTTTCTAAAACCTCGCGAGACAAAACACAAAGATACTCGCGAGGCAATTGGGTTCACGAGGAGAAATTAGTAAAATAAGGCAATGATTTGTTGTGTAGGAATGTTACTAGATACCTGATAATCTAGCTGACCGGGCAAGTTATTTTCACTGAAATCCAAACAGCAATTACTAAAAGAATTTTAATAGAGATTTCAAGAGACATTTTCAATACGAGGTCCACTACTTGTCGAAACACCAGGTCGAAAGACATTCAAAAGAAGTTCTACGCAATAAGAGGTTAAAGTCATCATCCAGGTCCACCTAACCTCATCTGCAGGGCTAGACATTTAGTTTTATCTGACACCGCTCGACATCTTGGCAGACAAATGGCAGCTAGTGCAGCCAAACTCACAGCGGTCCAGTAAAGAATTTGGCCGAGCTTCCTTCTGAATAGTTACAAAATCGATCCCAAACATCTTCAAGTTACCATCCATTTCAGGTCATTCTGAGAGGAAGATGCATTTCTAGAAGATAAGTCAATTCACTTCCACACCGCCGAATCAAAAACAAACGATGGGGTAGGTGGAGGCGTTTTCTCTGATAGGCTTAGCCTGTCTTTCCGTCTGCCAAATCATTGTAGCGTGTTCCGGGCGTAAATAATGGCGATTAAAGAAGTTTTATCTTGGCTTAAGATAAACGTGATATCGTCTATAGATATCCGCATCTTTTCGGACAGCCTAGCAGCAATCATGTTCTTGGAATCATTTTCTCCAAATTCAATAGAGATGGCGGAGCTGTGAAATATTCATCTTTGTGGGGTGCCGGTGAGTAGGGACATTCCAGGGTAAGGCTGATGAATTCGCCCATGGACCAACAATACTCATCCTACCAGAAAAAGGTACTGATCGCTATATGTAACCGTATCTTAAGGTTGGATGCTTTCGAAAGAACAAATCTTAGGTGGACAAAGTGGCACAACATGTCTAGCGAGAAAACAGATTTAGCCAATACTGGATCTGCTATGCTCGAATTTGATTTCTCCAACAGATTGCATATTAGCGCTACAAGCGGTGTCATCACTGGACGCTGTCTAATAGGCAAGCATACCACGAGGGTTGGTATATATATTTAAATGGTTTCTGTAGGTATGGATGATGGAGAGGAAACTATTCTCCACCTTCTTAGTAACTGCCCAGCAGCTCCCACCAAAGAAAAATGTACTAAGGACCTTTCTACCACAACAATCTAAGCAATCTGATAAACACAGATATTAGAAGCATTCTGTGCTTCATCAGAAGCTCCCCAATTGCTTCAATAGGTAGCTGACATTTTTTCCAGATTCATGTGGTATCACAATGAACCTGTCATTCGTCAAAGTGAGTTGGCTTTAGCTGGCAACCACTTCAACCTAATCTGTATACACAAACTGATCCAAGCCAATCATTGATCGTCACAAAAAGGAAAGGAAGTAAGTATTCGGACACTTCAATGAAAATAATTTCAAATTCGTATGAAATCCCTGAACGTAATTTGTACGAATGGTGCTTCGTCTGATCACTTGAAAGTAAAACACAATTAAGGATACATGCAACACACATACTCGTTGCCTCTGGTACGCTGGATGGACATACATACATATGTATGCCCATAAATTGTTGTGGCTGGTGGAGTTTGCAGCTCAGGTAATTAGCGCAGCACACCTGCTCTTAACTGTCAGATGTAATCATCGATACAACAAACGTATGACAAGCTGTAAAAAGATCCCCTTATAAGTTTAAAATCGAAATGTATCTAATCGCTGAAGCAATTGAGCCAAGATAATAATCTTTGAGATTAAGTTACAACCATCAGTAAATTTCGCTATGACTTCCATCCATATAGTATGACGCTGCAGACTGATGTAGACCAGGTCCTGGCCAACAAGGAACTGTTTTAAAATACTTTAAGTCGTTGAATGTACCTCTGCAGTTTACTAAAAACACGATTCCACTTTTAGAGAAATGTACAAAATTTCTAAATGCTTGTAGATACTTTTTTTTTATTTGAACCTCACACATCTAAGATACAGAACATGTGGTGCCTTTAGCAAGCAAAGGAACGTATCGACAATTTGCTGAAAGCAAAAATCAGTAATAAAATTCACATTTACAAAAGAAAAGAAAAAAAGAAAACGCAAACCACACTCCAGTTCCCTAGACGTATCCTCGACATGTAAAAAGAGCCTCCGTGCATTAGGTACGAGGGTAGGTAGTGTACAATACGAACCATCATCAGCGCTATATTTACCCAAAATTGTCTGTTGTCGGTCGGTTTTGTGAGAAAGAGTGAGTAACCGAGATGGTAGCGCGCAGACACAGCAACAAAAAAAAGAGGTTTTGCTGCTTCTATACTGGAAAAACGAGGTCAAAGGGAGGGAAGGAGGAGGCGACAAGAAGGAAACCAAGAAGTACTCAACCTTCTGCTTCTGTTACTTGTTACTTGGTAGGTAGGTATGTTAAGTAACAAGCGTCCGC
Source organism: Brachypalpus laphriformis (assembly GCA_945910035.1). Lineage (NCBI taxonomy): Eukaryota > Metazoa > Arthropoda > Insecta > Diptera > Syrphidae > Brachypalpus > Brachypalpus laphriformis. The sequence goes on along the minus strand of OX246753.1, from coordinate 107,055,691 downwards.
AACAACACAGTTCACCAGAGAGGCAGATCTTCGGTGTGTGCATCTTGTTCGACTTGAAACGAAGAATGTAGTCAGGTTCAGGCGGTTCTTCTTTGCAGACTGTGTTCACTCCCGTTGATTTGTCGTGCTAGCCTGAGGAAAGGAAAATGTAAACACACTTTACATACAATTTGAGGAGACCTTTCCGTGCCTTTTTATCCGCAATCTTTCTACCTGGACTGGGGTATACCTACAACAGAAGCCATCGTTTCTATTTTTCATTTTTTTCTGTTCCTTTGTTTCCGTATCTTTTTCGGGAAGGTTCAGTTCCTTTTTGGTAGATATTCCTTTTTGGCGGAACAGCAAAGTGCAGAAGTTAATGTTTTCCTTGCGTTTCCGTGTACGTGTTTCATGGTACAGACGCGAGAGGTAGGGTTAATTTCAAGAACGGGTGCGGTTATGACTACAGTGATGGAGAAATGTTTTGGAACACATCAGCTAAATGTGCTCCTTATGCCAGGTGTAACTTTGAATTCCTTGTGTCATTTAACAAAAAGGAGTCTCTTACTACTATCCTAATGGGAAGATTCAAACACATACCGTGTATACTCATGTACTTACATGGGGTACCTTCGATTGTATCATATTGCCTCCACGGGGGGCTATCTGGTCCCAACTAGGGGGGGCTTTCATTGAAAGAAAAGTGTTGTACCTAGTCGACCAATGAACTAACAGCAACGGTATTCACTTTATCATGGACACCCAGGTTGACTACTGCATCAAATCAACTTGAGAACACAAACCATTCCTGAAGCATGCAGGGATAAAACCCCACTTTGTCATACTCAGACCCCACGCCGTCTGAAATTGTGACATTTACATGTTTGTAACTTGATCTTTTGGGCAAAGAAAGTCATTGGATGACCAGATCGGGATGAAGGTGTCATTTAAGAATGGACTGTCGAAAAATTAGTGACATTTCCACCGACGGAACAAAAGAACTCTGGAAGACGTCTGACCAGTGACCTGGTTGAAATGTAAATAAGGAAGGTTCGGCCGAGACTTCTTCTTCAAAGCTATGTTTTATAGTCAGTAGTTGTATGCAATAAAGACCTGATCAAAGAGGACAATGGTGGACTGTGGACTGTGTGTCAGCTCGCAGCCCCAGCGGGGAATAGCACCAAACAGCCACCCGAGCCGACATATATATAATATGTATATCCAACCACAGACACAAGGAAATGTTGTTCTAACGTTAGTCAAGTGCTCTGTCATTTGGGTTTCCTGTTAACCCTTGTGTCAATACGACATACCTGGGTGTGTATTTGCATTTTCAAATGAAAATTCAAACCGGGCAGAATTTTCCAGTAGCTTCCCAGAAATGAAGACAAATTCCAATTAATTTTAAGTAGGTAGGTATATAAATATAGATGAATATCTACTAGATTACATGTTTTTCATACGAACATCGCACTAACCATACGTGCATACCTGGGTACGCACGTGTAGACTAAGGGTTGTGCGACACTTTTATTGCCACAAAGATAAAATAATAGTTCCATCCATCGATGAGTACACCAATCGATTTAAATTTAAAGCTTCTTGTCTTGGTACCCAAGCTTAAAGTTCGAATACCAGCTATGAAGACCTACATTGGTCAGTAAGTTCTCAAGTACAATGACAACCTGCTTTCTCAAAAGTCGAATTCAGGAAAAGCCGACAACTTGGGACCGTTGGAACCGCGTTGTTTCAAGTTTTAGAAGGATGACCCTCTGTTTTTATTTCTTGGTTTAGGAGGTTAGATAACCCGACTGGCCTTATCTCTCTCTTAATGGTGATCGCGATATTAAAAGTCATTTCAGTGCAATCAGGATGCTTCTAAGTGCAATAATTTCTGACATATTGAAAGTGCACGACCGCAAGTCAACAAAAATGCATGCTGTGCGCGAACGTGTTAAGGACTTCGTCGGAAAAAAAGAGTTCTTGGCATGCCTCTCACTGAACACAATCATAGACACAAACATTAGATGGGGAAATGGCATAAAATGTTCTATCGCTGGATAGATAGATATAGCCTAAGCTAGATCAAAAATATTCTAGCTTTCGGCACAAGCATTGCAGGGCACTGTCTCACTGATAAGCAAAAAGGCTTTGCGTCTTTTCTAACGACTTCTGTAGAAGCTGCAAAGGCTATGTACTTGTCCAGCTGGTTCCATTAAAATGAACATTTACTTAGGAGATTTCCTTTGCAATAATTTAATGATTTTTAAGATCCTATGGTATGACAATCACCCATTCGAACCTAACCTAACCTAAACGCGCTTGCGATAAAATTTCGAATTGTAATGTAAATCAAAATTATATACTAGACTTGACAAACACTAGAACGACAGAACACCAAAGTATCTACTGTCGTAGTTTCTGTGAGTAAATGTTAAAAACCCCGGAATCATTAAGACTCAAGCCCGACAAGTGCCAAGTCATGGAAGGAACCATAAACGTCGATATTATCAAATACATATGTAGAATGTCATAGACTTTTAAGTGACCGGCAATATGGTGGTACGTAACCCATCTATGAACCTCAATTATTGAACATCACGGTGAATCAAGAGCGGTTGCGCTGGAAATGTCAAAAGCGTTTGATCGAGTGTGGCATAGTACTCTACTAAGCAAACTAGCTTCCTATGGACTACTACAACAACTCTTCGAATGGATGAGAAACTTCTTCAGAACAGATCGAATCAGGTTCTTGTCGACGGTGTGTCATCCGATTCATTTGCTGTTAATGCTGGTGTACCTCAGGGTTCAACTCTTTCTCCAATATTGTTTTCATTGATTTTTAGAGTCGCTATGACAACCCTCTAGCAGCTCAAACAACATGCCCGTGAGTGTCAATCACATGGGTCCAATAAAAGCCATACAAGAGCAGATTATTGAGTTTTGTGGTTCTGCCTAGAGAATATCAGAATTGTCCTGTGAAAGACTGGAGGCTCATCAGTTGTAATAAACAGGTGAAACGCCCGCTGACGATCGTTCGAAGTGCAGGCTCATGCAAATTATTTGACGAAGATGTGACAACCAATCTGCCAGTGGAGGAACAAACACTCTGTAAGCTTCTAGGTCACTACAGTAGATGAAAAGTTTAGGTGTTTCTTGAGGCAAAGGAATGTAGTTTGATGGAGCAAATAGTTGACAAGACTCAGATTTAAAATACGCATGTAGGATGTATTTATTAAGAACATGCTCAGCCTTGGATAGAATATTTTATTTGACAATACAGCATACAAATCCTTTCACAAAGCTTGGAAAATGCTGGCTATGAAGCGCACTCTTCCAAAGTGAAGGAATAAAGTGCTAGTCAGGAAAACTACTACAATAGAAAACCATGGCAATTATAATGACAAGGCGATGTCCCCAAGGCTACTCGTTCTACTGTTAGATACCAATGTTGAGTGCAAAGTCTCAACCCAACGAAGACAAAGGAAAAATCCCGGCATTTGGACCCCCACAACTTGATGCCACCCCATTCCAAGTCTCGGACAGAGCACGCTATTTAGGATGCATACTTGACCGCACATTATCAGAGATGCGAACAAATCCGCACAATTAGCGAAGATCTGCAGAAAATTTTGCAATGGGGAAAATGGATTCTCAAATAAGCGATCCCAAGGAGACCATGTATTTACTGGGTGGCACAGTAAAATCTGGAGCACTCGTAATATGGCATGATCACATATCCAGTATCCCGAAATCAGACCCCAAAGTTGAGATATCTTTTAAAAGCAAATAAGTACTTTACACCGCCGCAACTTTTTCTTTTATACAAAGCACAAGTAAGACCGGGGCTTGAGGTACTGCTATCACGTTTGGAGCTCGGCTCAAAAACACTATCTAAATATACCTTACATCATCCAGATGCAAGCAGTTCGCTTAATAGAAGGTCCAGCACTAACGTCTAACCATCAATCGTTGATTTATCAAAAGCTGGTGACAGACTTATACACGTTCTTCAAATATTACCATGGCAGATATTCAGAACATCTCAGCAGACTGGTACCTAGAAACCCGACTTTTCAACGTACCTACATTGCACTGCAATTCTGGCTAGAGTAATACACCTTCGAGACAAAGAGCAGGGGACTTTAGTGCCCTTTCCATATCTGTGTGCTACTAACTTCCATCCAATATGATCCGTATAATACGATAATTAAAAATGTAGTTAATTAGACAGGAGGTCCCAGTCTATACCACTGGAATGGAGTGCTACTTTTGGAGCTTAATTCCGGTTTTTTTTATCAAACATCGCTATATGTGTCTCAAATGGAAATTGCATGTTGTCTACGATTACTAATGTTATGGATACATTTCATGCAAGTCCTTCTAATACCTCTGTCATCTAGGTACCTAGCTAGTTATATGCTCCATACATGTACGAGGTCAGGACCCATGTGCAATAAATTCTCCACATACAACATATGATGTAGAAACGTTGGTGGAACAAACATGCCATTTAGCAATATATTGTGCTGCACACGATAAGTACATAATTTCACGGTAAACGATTCCATTTACTGCAATTGCTTTGAAAACATGACCAACATGGCGAGTTGGTTTAAGTTTTTCTTCATGTAGTGTAAGGCTCTATTAAAATTTTGTCAACTATTGCCAATTGCTTTGTTTTATTTCACAACAGCTCATTAGCTCATTATTCTATTCGGACCGGTTAGGTAAGCCATAACTATTTCGCGAACCGACAAGATGGCTATATTATGTAAATATTGTTTCACGCATAATTCTCAAGAGGGCCATTTGCAGAATCTGTTTCTATAAAAGACAAATCTCCTTCCCACTTGGTAAATCTTATTCCTCAGGTTATGGGAACCTCGATAGTGTTCATTTAAATATTCAATTTTCGTACCGGCTAGCTCCCGATCCATTAGCTCCTCATACAAGAGGTTTAACAAAATCGAGACATAAACTTAAGAATGTGATGTGTTCGTCTAGTTATTTATATTCAACACCAAGAAAAACCTCTGCAAGTCACAACAGCCCCTTGGAATGCGATGGTAAACTTTCCCAACCAACCCATAGGTTTCAATTACATTCGGAAATTTGCATAAATTTGACTTCCATCTCAGGACAGGTGGATATTTTTGGGCAAACAGAACGTTAAACCATTTCAATAATTTAGATGGTAATGTAATCGTCTGCATCGAAATGTTAAGTAAGTTGAACCAATCAAGAACAGTCCCATACAAATGCCCCCAGATTCCAAATGGAACTGTTCTTCAAATGACCATCGTTGATAACCCATATTTCTTCATTGTAAGTCGAGATTTTTATTCTTTGTGTAATTTACAATGAATACCAAATTAGAGCACAAATTATTTGAAAAACCCCTTGATGGAGCAACTGCTTGGAATGTGGAAAGTAGATCAATAGCAGAACAATATGTCTGTGTACATAAACAAATCATGATGCATTTATAGGCGATTGGCGATAATAGGTTTATATTTCACTATAAAAGGGGTTCCAGGAATATGCTCCCAAACATCTTTGGACCTGAATATGTTAGGAGGATTTTTTTGAACGATCTCCGACGAAGCAGACTTTACCATAGCCAGAATGGTTCCCATTGACATCCATGCGGACAAAATACTGCGGATCTACCACAGGAATGCCTCGAGCCAACAAGTGACAAGTTTAATCAAAAGGATATTATTTTGCCTAAGTCTAGTCTAGCCAGATCGTTAAGATCTTCAAAGACGTATTCCACTGGGGTTTTCTTTCTCAAGACCGATAGGGCAGGACAGGTACACAGAAGGTGTGTCATGGTTTTCTCCTCTTCCTCGTCTTTGCAGCTTCAACAGAATCAAGAAATATAAAAGGCAGCCTCAATGGTTGTGTAGCAAGCCCAGACTACACCACAAAAGGCAGATGGACCTACAAGTTGATCCCGACTATCGAGGACTGGATTAACCGAGTACGAACAAAGACGAACAGTGAATAAGGAATACTATTTAGGCGTCGAACATCGGCCGGAAACAGCAAGATTTTTGGAAGGACAATTCACTGATTTTGCACCACGATAATGCACCATTGCACAAAGTCATCGTTGTGCAAGACTTTTTGGCCAAAAACTCAACGAATGTCATCAACCAAGCACCGTACTCGCCTTATGTGATTCAATTGAGGCCATAAAAGAAAATTTTCTGAAGAAGCTAAAGGCCATACCTCAATCAGTCTACGAAAAATGTATGGAGGATTTGGACAAGCGCTGGCATAATTGTAATGGACTCGATGGGGCCTACTTTGAAGGCGACACAATAAATTTTTATAAATAAATAAATTTTTTTGTGATTATTAAACGTGGGCGCCGTGGCGTAAGTGGTTAGTGTGTCGGATCACTACGCATGAGGTTCCAAGTTCGAATCCCAGAAAATACCAAAAAGTTTTTTCACGGTCCCACCTCTCGCGAGCGTCTGACAAACATCCGAGAGTATTGTTGTCATGAAAAAGCTTCTCAAATCGCCGTTCAGATTCGGCATTAAACTGTAGGTCCCTTCCATTCGTGTGAAAAACATAACGCACACAACATGAGTGGTTGCGAGAAGCTAGGCCCTGGCACTTCTAAGAGCTGTTGTGCCAAATATTTGTATTTTTTTTTTTTTTGATTATTAAACAATTCCGGGTACTTTTTACACAATGTATTTGATGCGAAGAGGAAGTTGCAATGTATGCGCTACACCCACTCAAAGGACGACAACTGCATAGCGAGTCAGGCAATGCATATGCCTAGGGTGAGATGGTTGGATCAAGTCCTATATCTCTCCTGCATCCGTCTAATGATTTCTTCTGGTAAATTGGAGTTAGTAGTGGAGGATAACGAGGTATGGTTCGCCTGACCATCTTCTACCCGCAAAACTCGTGAAGGGTCAGTTTTAAGTACCTGATTTCTGTTCTATCTGCAACTCTTTGTACCCGTATATTATGAACTTTTAGATGAGACGTGTAAAAGAAGAAGTTTTCAAGAAAAACGGTGGAAATGACACAGATTTTATATTTTATATCATCTCATTGCCAATGATACCCTTACGTCCAGGCACACACGTAAGTGTGATTTTGATTTGTGCAGCAAGTTGCAGGAAAGTTAGTAGACAATTCTAAACTAGCTTAAACTCAAAGTTGTATAACATGAGAACTTTTGGAACTGCTGGGCTCTTCTTCTTCTTCTTCCTTTTTATCAGCGAGGTTATGATCCGAAAACAAGGGATCATAACCCTCCCACTGGAGCTGCTTGGCTATCTGAAAGAATGTTTATGTGAGATCTGCGGAGGTTTCTTCTAATGCATTTTTTGGCGCAAAGTTCAATAGCATGAGCATCAGCTAGATGCTTCAGTTTAGAACTTCAGCGCTAACCACATTTTATTTTATTTTAATTTTTTTCATTTTTGAATCATTGGCATACCAATTGGATTGATGATCGGATTGAGGGGACACAGTGCGGGCGTTCGAAAAGATAGACATAGAGAGAGAGAGAGAAGAAAGATTGGTGTAGTGGTTTGAAACTCTAATATTAGGATTCAGAAAAACCCCGGGTTGTCCAGATAACTCGGTAGATTTGTTTCATTATTTTGTTTTTGCTTCTGATTCACAGTACTTTTTCTTTCCCGACTCGCTGATATCATAGGCATACCTAATGATACCAACTATACTGGATTTTCCAGTACCATACTGGATTCGATACTAGAATTTCATAGATTTTATCATTCATTCATTCATTCATTGAACTTTATTGAGACATATAAATCAATTACATTCGTTTCTTAAATCTAAAGTCTAATTTTTGGCCGACTTAAAGATATGTCTGACTGAAACTATACTTTAAACAAAATGTTTTAAACTTTTTAAACTTAGCATTCAATAAAATAAATTTATACATTTTGTATGTGTATACTTGCTCCCGGCATACAATCGCAACTTTGCTCTTTGAGGCATTCTTAACTTATGACTAGAACTTAAAACTAAAATAAAACTATAACTATAAAAGGGTTACCCTATCTAAAAGATATCAATGTTAAAAGTAGAAATAGAACTACGTACATGGGGAGCATAAGTCATAAAGATTCTTAAAGATAAATATAGATTTTATACCATCCAAAGAAAATTTACAATCTTATGCATATTAAACAAAGGTTTATAAATTTGTTGCTTGTCTTCTTTTTCAATTCGATATCATCCCCGAAATTTTAGGGAAGATGCTTTTTCATAGAATGGTACGGACAGATTCCTACCTGCATCTGGTCTTAACAGAGACATAGAGTGGTCATTTAGCAGGTTTAAGGGAGATAAATAATAGTTGTCATTTACACTTTGGTCGATATTAGAATCGATTAAAGATCTAATAAGTGGGTTAGGATGTGAACTGATTCGTTCCATCTTTTTTAAGATAAGTTCAATTTGGTATATCATTAAAGGTGTCACTTTTGTTGATTCATATATTACTTTATTGGAAAACCATTTTTTGTCCGGTTTTCTGAATTTTCAACAGCAAAATCTCAGCAATTTTCGTTCAAAAATTTCCATTTCCTTGGCTACAATTGGAGAAACTGTAAACCAAATTGAAAAGCCGTACGTGAGAATGGGTCTAATTAGGGTCTCATACATCAGTGTCTTAGTTTTCCCCGCCATTTGCTTAGAGTTTAGTAATGGTTTCAACGTCATAGATACTATTTTTGCCCTATTTAGGACTTTTCTTGCATGTGTATTAAAAAGAAATCGGTTATGAAAATTTAAACCTAGATACTTAGTTTCACAACGCAATGAACGTATGTATATCTCTAGCTAATATAGTGGTATCATCAGCATAGTGGATAGATCCAGGCTCCTCTGCGATGGGATCTGAAAGAGGGAAGTCCTGGAGGTAAATGTTAAATAAGAATGGACCAAGGATTGATCCTTGCGGAACGCCTGAAGACACAAGGAAAAAGTCGGATTTCTCGGAACCAATAAAGACTGACGTACTTCGGTGAGTCAAAAAGCTGTATATCAATTTTATAAGCCAATCTGGATATCTTAATTTCAACAGCTTGAAAATTAGACCATCATGCCATATCGAGTCAAAGGCTTTTTCAAGGTCAATATCCAAGCTTACAGTACATTTTTTATTCCTCAGGTTTTGGATTATTTTATCCTGAATAATAAGTAATGCATGCTCAGTTGAACTTCCTTTTCTAAAACCAAATTGGTTATTCGGAATAATGCCTGCTTCTTCGGAAAAGCTGTTCAGGTGGTCTGCCAAGACTCTTTCAAAAAGTTTTCCAATATTGGATAGAAGTGAAATGGGACGGAAATTTTGAATATCCTTTGCTCCTCTTGTTTTTGCTATCGGTAAAACCTTTGCCTGTTTCCAAATAACAGGAAAGTAACCGTTGTTTATGCAGTGGTTAAATATTAAGGATAAGATTGTATCTAGTGAATGAGGGCATTTTCGCAATATGAAATTGGAGATGTTGTCAATACCAGTCGATTTTTTATTGTTTGTATGCGAGAATATTGAACAAGCTCTTTCAAAAATCAACACTCGTGCGCATGTCGAAGGCACTCTTTCACACACAAGATGTCAAACAAAGCTGTCAAATGTAATTTTTTCGTGTTTTTTCCTAGATTCATGTTTCCACTCTTTCTCACATATTGCAAGTCAAATGTAACATGGAGTGGAATTGCCTTGATTTCTTCATTTTTTTTCAAAACGCAACCACATTTGTTGCGAAAAATCTCGTCTCAGGACAAATATGCTTTCAAACAATCCCAGACAGAGCCGCAATCAGCTGATGTTAGTCTGATGTCAATGCAGTTCGCTGAATTGAGCACAAACTCAGATTAATAAAAAAAAAAATGTTTACTCTTTTTGAATGAAGTAATAAAAAAAATAGTTAAACTGAATATACTGGATTTATTCTGGATTTTAATAAAACAAAAAAAAAAAACATTTGTACTGAATATACTGGATTTCATCTAGCAAGGTATCATTGCATACCAATCATCGAATAAAGCGAACAATGTTAGTGTTATGCCTTCGAAATAGTGTTGACATAAACTTTCGGAATTGATCGGACTGATTCTTTATATCTTTCATGAGATCCTAAGTGTAAAGTTGGACAGTCCGTATGACTGTAGCTTTTTTGGTCACACTGCAATTGCATTTTAAGAAATTCGCCTGGAATTTCGTGTGGACTGTCAGTTACATGTTCTGGTTTAAGGTCATAGTTTCCTAGGTAGTGATGACATTTTCTAATGAGACGGTCACAGCGACACAATATATGCCACTACGACAATTAGATGTATTTTGACTCGAAAGTGTTAAGTTAAGAATCCTGAGAGATGATGAATTTGCCACCTTTTCGAAATAAGCAATAGGAGATATTCGCTCTATTCTGGGAAAATGGTTGGCTTGCAGTTTTGGGCTTGTTTGTTACCTTCAACCTTAATCCAATTATTTTTTATATTGCTTTTTGCAGTAAGTGGCACCATAGTTCAGGGTAAACCTGGGCCTCAACCAACAAGCCTCTCCATTTAACTCGGTCTTAAGCTAATTGCCTCAGACGCAAACCAATACCTTACGAAGAACTTTTCTCTCGAAGCGACCAATAAGTCCATGTTTCAGCGCCATAAAGCAGAACTGCGATGATTAGGGTCTTGCATAGAGTCTCCTTAGTTGCTCGAAATAGAGCTTTGCTGTTGAATTATTAGCCCAAAAAAACCGAGGATTGGCAAAAGTTATTCACCGCCTGGTTCCTGTGCTAATATCATTGTCAGAATTACTAGAATTAGTCCAAGATAGACAAAGTCCCTTACTACCTCGAAGTTGGTACATTATTTATTGGTACGCCGCCGGTGTACCGTCTACCATGGTGTTTGATGACGATGTTTTTCTGGCTAGTTCGCAAGCTTTTTATGACACTCATGACCGCTGTGTCGTAGTACTCGATTGCAGGCAGTTCCTCACGTACATAATTCACAAGCCCTTATTGCGAGCAGTGGCGCTTGGCTGTCAGAAGTTCTTGTTTCCTTCAAGACTTCGGAAACAAGTACTCGTATGAGTAGGTTCTTTTATATTGCGTGTACTCGTACACTTATACTCAGAAGTTGCAAGACCACCGCGTTTTAGCACTTTATATAGAAAATGGATATGATTTATAGCATTTTAAGGCGTAACAATTTTTTTAATAATAATAAATTCATCGGTAAAAGAAAAACTCTTAACGATAGGTGCAAGTACAACCACAAGTGTACAACATGCATGCTCCGCACAACATCCCTTAACATTTTGCGTGACGAAAGACATAAAGTACGTGCGTAATGGAATCCGTATCAACGTGAAAAAATTATAAGACTTGAGGTTAAAAAAAAAAAAAAAAAACAAGAAAGCGATTGAGTTGCTACAGTATCTATCGTTACGAGTTTATGCGATCTCACCTAAAATTTTATTCATAAAAATAAAGTGAATATCAAATTCAATGAAAGGTACCATGCTGCATGGACAAATATGTGCATCTGTTCCACACAAATGGAATAAAGAATTGAACCACAGACAGCAGAAGAACACAGTATAAGTAAATGAAGTTTGGGTAGGTCCTCGTACCTGCATACGTACATATGTTTGTACATCGCAAAATACAATTTTACAAAATGATTTGTTTCTCAGTGGTTTGATGTTATTATTACTTGCTTGCAACTTCTTGGAAATATGTACGTAAGTATGTATATATGTAAGATTAGCCAAGTTTTTCAAGCAATTATTGTAATTTACTGCAATACCAGCAGGTAGTAGAAATGTATTGGATACCTAAATATGAATATTGGAAAGAAATTGCAACGAATATCTCAAAACAAAAACAATGGGTTTATTTACCCTTCGACGCAAATGGGCCGTGCAACATTGCAAACGATGCAAAGTAGCAATAAATATATTGTAGAAATATGTTTGCAAGAATTTTGTAAGCACGCAATACTAAAGTTTGATTCTTTGGTAACGAAGGTGGCAGGTCTTTGACAGCAATTATCTTTTTTTTTAAGACAACTGTCATCTACATGCTTTGGTCAATATACAGTTGAACAACGCGTTAAAGTGGTCGAAGAGTTTTGTGAAAATGATTGTTCTGCAAAAAGTGCATTTCGCTATTTTCCGGTCAACATACCCAGCCATCTGAGACAGTAATACGACGTTTGGTGCACAAATTTCGAGAATCTGGGCCAGTGCAAAACGTGAAAACACCTGTGCGTCGTCGTTCAGATCGTTCGACCGAAAATATTGCTCAGGCTTAGAAGCGAAAATGATTTTTTTTCTGGTTTATGGCATTCAGCATCAAACCAGACCTGTTTGAGAGTATCCTTACGCTTTCCTTTAATGCTTGCTGGAACAGCTTCAATTATTATTCGAGCAAGGTCCTCCATGCGGCTTGTTCTTTAACTTTGGTTTAACAAGTTCCTGATTTAAATTATTTTGAAACTCGAACTCGATCTCTCCATATTAACTTTGGCGCTAGTCCCAGTTGCGCCGTGCTGAGCGTTTCCTTCGTTCCCGAAGCTTTGCATGAAATTTCCAAGAGCATGAGGTCAAGAAAACTTGTGCAGCTATTCTGAGGTTTCTAAGATTAGAGCCCCTCTTCCCCCACACAAAGCAGTAATCAATAACTGAGCATGCCGTTTCTCGAATAAACGTATATTAGCCATTCGGCTCCATTAAGAATTCTTGCGTTTAAAGCATTACCAACTCATCTCTAAGATGCGATGCATACACTAACTCATCTCTAAGATTTGGTCAGACGAGTGTATGCCTGATGAATGGACCCTCAGCATCGTTTGCCCGATCCACAAGAAAGGAACCCCCTCAACTGCGCCAATTATAGAGGCATCAGTCTCCTCAACATCACATATAAGATCTTTTCTGCGATATTGTGTGAACGCCTGAAACCTTTTATCAACAGCCTGATTGGACCCTATCAGTGCGGTTTCAGGCCAGGAAAGTCCACCATCGATAAAATGGAGAAAACCGAAGAATTCCAAATCGATACTCACCATCTCTTTATCGATTTCAAGGCCGTCTATGACAGCATTTATAGAGAAGAGCTTTATAGAGCCATGTCTAGTTTTTACATCTCTGCCAAACTTATCCGTCTGTGCAGGCTGACGATGGAGAACGCTCGCTGCTCCATCAAGGTCGGTAATGACCTCACCGAAACCTTTGATGGTCTTAGACAAGATGACGCGCTGTCATGAGACTTCTTTAATATTGTACTTGAACGGATTGTGCGGAACTCACAAGCCAACACAATCTATTACAAGTCTGTACAACTGCTTGCATACGCCGACGATATAGACATTATCGGAAGAGCTCAGCGGGCTGTCACCGGTGCGTTTGCAAGCATTGAGGCGGAAGCGGCCAAAATGGGTTTAGCGATAAACGAGGGTAAAGCCAAGTATATGCTGTCAACAAGAAGGGACAGCCAACACCGACGAATTGGACAGAACGTCACAGTGGGCAGCTATAACTTCGAGGTAGTAAGGGACTTTGTCTACCTTGGCTCTGCTATAAACTCTGAGAACGACATCAGCGCAGAAATCAAGCGAAGAATAACTCTTGCCAATCGCTGTTTTTTTTTTGGGCTTATAAGGCAATTCAACAGTAAAGCAATATCTCGAACAACTAAAGAGACTCTATATAAGACCTTGATCATCCCAGTCCTGCTTTACGGCACTGAAACATGGACTTTATTAAAAGACGATGAAGATATCCTTGGCCGCTTCGAGAGAAAAATTCTTCGTAAGATTTTCGGTCCCGTTTGCGTTGACAGGTTTTGGAGGAGAAGATTCAATCACGAACTATACGAGCTGTACAGCGACATCGATCTAGTCAAAAAACTACGTATTGGACGTCTGAGATGGCTAGGACATGTAGAACGCATTGACACCAACGTTCCGGCCCGCAGATTCTTCGAATCTAACCCAGAGGGCCGACACAGTAGAGGGAATCATCGCCGTAGGTGGCGCGCACAAGTTCAAGGGGACCTCGACCAACTTGGAGTGCGCAACTGGAGGCAATTAGCTAAAGACCGAGCTAAATGGAGAGGCTTGTTGGTTGAGGCCCAGGTTCACACCGAAACAGCCCATCACATACTCTGTGATTGCTCGACCATAGCCAGACTGAGGCTAAACCACTTTAATAAAGACTACACATAACCTTCTGATGTCACCTCATCCTCAGCTCAAACTATCCTTAGCTCCATTAATGAAGTTGATTTCAGCTAGTTGACAACACCAACCAAGGGATAGCACAAAGGATATTTTTAGGTAGCAGTGCTCCGGGGGTCATTCTCTGCCCTTCCTCTCCCTTTACCTTAAAAAAAATAAAAAAGATATCTGTCGAACTGATAGATTTTGTGCCACAAATCTCCAAATGACTCAATAATACGTCAAAGAATGGGTATACTGAAGAGAATGTCGAATATCGCCGCTGTAAACGAAAGTGTGCAAGAAGACCGAAAGTTATCGATTCGTCCACTAAGTGGGAATTTCGCGCAGAGATCTTGACCTACGCCCGCACAAGATCCCGCTAGTGCAGGAATTAAAGCCACGAGACCATCATTTGAGTCGTTCTTTCGCTGATTGGGCTCTACAGCAGTTGCAAGCGGACCCGTTTCAAGCGGGCAACAGAACGCTTCTGCTCACTAACGTAGGTCTCTTCAAAACTAGTAGACTCCTATTCTTAGGGAGTCATTTCCCGATATCCCTGACAAATCGGACGATATCCTTTGTTCACAACGAGATTGCAATACATACAGATGGTTCTAAGACCAGAGAGGCCACGGGGTCAGGTCGACAGATATTAATCTACAGTTTGCTTTCAGACTTCCGGACATATATAGTGTGTTCTAAGCAGAGGTTCTAGCTGTACTTTTATTTACTTTATATACATACTCAAAGCTACGAAATTACTTGATAGTCAGACTGCACTAAAGGCGCTACAGTCTTACGTCACAAAATATGAAATTGTCAGGAATTGCAGCACAATGCTTAAGGTGTTATGTACGCAGAATCGTGTCAGATTATATTGGGTGCCTGGACACTGCGATAAAGAAGGCAACGAAAAAGCCGGCTCGCTGGCCAAAAGAGGAGCGGAGATCCCACATAGTGACATAATTGATAGCATTAAGCCACCAAGGTGTGTGGTTAAGGGAATTATCCTTGATAGAATCATCAGCATCGTTAATCTACGATGATTCAACTTACATGGTCATAGGGTGTCCAAGACCTTGTGGCCTATGTTAGATAGCAGGAAATCTGGAGAGGTCTTAAAACTAGAAAGATTACGGCTAAGAACAGCGATAGGAATACCCTCGGGCTATTGTCTTCAAAGGAAGCACGCTATATCACTAGAGTTATCAAAGATGGAAGTTTGTAGGTACTGCAATGACCTATGTCTCAGAGGACATAACACATATACTTTGTGAATGCCAAGGCATTGCCAGGATAAGGCTAAGGTACCTTGGAAGATACTTCTTTAATAATTTAGAAGAGGTAAGGTTCTTGAACCATACCAATGACCTATTCAAGCTCTGTATGGAAATTAAGTGTATGAGAGAATTTGTTTAGGTTTCTTGCCGACAAGGTTCCCTAGGGATCGCGATGAGCCCACTTTGCTGCATAGTGCTTTTATGATGACCTCATAACCCTACTTAACCTAACTTAACCTAAGCTGACTTGTTGTGTTCAGCGATGAGGCTCATTTCTGGCTTAACGGGTTTGCTAATACGCAAAATCATCGCATATGGCATAAGACCAATCCAAAAGAAATCCTATACACCCTATTACATCCAGAAAAGTGCACTGTTTGGTGCGCCTTTCACGTTGGTGGCATAACCGGACCTTATTTCTTCGAAAATGAGACCGGAGCTCGCGTTACGGTCAGTGGAGATCGTTACCAGAGCACAGTCACTAAATATTTCTTTGGAAAAATGAATGATATTGACCTGGAGGATTGCACCACGTGCTTGTTCAAATTACAATTTTGTGATAAGCTCATCTTGAGAAATGGATCTGTCTATTGGCCTCTAAGATCGTGCGATTTGACACCTCTCGATTGTTTCTACGTGAAATCACTAGCTTATGGTGATTAATCAGCAACAAAAGACGCCTTGAAAGCCAACATTGTTCGTTTTATTCGTGATATACCGCCTACGTACGTGTAGCTCGAAAAAGTGACACAAAATTGGACGGCCCGAAATCATTTTCAAATATTAACTCTTTCAAGGCGGTATCTACAAATCTGTCTATACCTCAATGTGCATTGGTATACCTTATAATCCCCATTTCTATGCTTATATTTTCGAAAGACAAACGCATCTAATGGAGGAGTAGTGCAGTTATATGAAATTTTTAGGTAATTTGAGAGGAGGCTAAAGGAGGAGTTGTGTTGATGTTTCTGCAAATTTTCAATTCGTAGTTCATTACGAAATCATTGGAAATAAATATTTGTTATTTCAAAATAATTTCTGTTCGCTAAAAACGTATTGTATTAAAAAATATTATCAAAGGGTACATCCTCCGTTCATATCAAACGTAGAGCTCCAAGTGATCTTCGACTCATTGAGAAGGAAGAAATCAATTGATGGAATATCGGACATTCTGCTTCAGCATCTTCCTATAGAAGCGGAGGGTATTTACACTTAGACAGGTTTAATAAAGCACTGAATAATGCATATTATCCAGCGCGCATTGAAAATCAGCAGTGGTAAAGCCCACCCCCAAAGGGGATAAAGACGCATCCGACACTTGGAGAAAGCCTTCGACACCATTTGGTTAGAAAGCAAATGATTCGGCGATATTGCCACGATATGAAGTTAAACATCAGAAGTCGGAAACCATCCTCTTTAGGACATCGTTGTCTGGTGCCTTTAGGGACTCTAGAAAGAATTGGCGAAAATGGAATGGAACAGTACGGTCAGCCACTGGGGTATCGAATTATAATCAGATAACTTAGGATTGAACGAATTCCAACTGTTTCATCAAATGTAGAGGAAGAATGGCAACTTTTCTTAACAGCGGTTATTGCCTCTGCGGGAGATGTTTGTGGCTTAGTGTGGCGGCTGGTGGTGAGAAAAGAACTGCTTGGTTTAAAACGCCCGCACTTTAAGAAGCCATCAGAAAGAAGAAGAAACGCTTTATGGCGTGGATTCGGTTGAGGAACTCCGATTCTCGAAATCAGTACACTAAGGCGCGAACAATTTGCAAATCAGCTGTGAAAACAGCGAAAGAACCGTCTTGGAAGGAGTTTAGCGAAAAATTGTAAGTTAACTACAGATCTGCAAATAAAATGTTCTAGCAGACCATCTGCCGACTCAGAGGCAGAAAGTCAAATATCGTTAAAGGAGTCAAATCCACTTCTTTCCAATGAGGAGGACAATTTACGTAAATGGAACGAGCACTTTTCAGAATTGCTCAATCCCGAACAGGGCATCGAAGATGACAGACATATGGTGGAGAATAGGGCGAAGTAACTTTGGCGATGGAATCGCTAAAAGTTGGCAAATCTGCCAGTGTAGATGAAATCCGGCCAGAAATGCTCAAGGAAGTGCAATGGCTCTCGCGTGTCATTAGTGTGGTCTGGGAATGTGGTGAAAAACCTGCTGATTGACAAATGAGGGGAACAAAAGAGATTGCACTAACTACAGAGGTATATCTCTTTAAAATCTTCCTGCAAAAGCCTTTGCTACGGTGTTACAACGCGTTCCAGAGCTGTGGTTGAGGACAGTTTATGGGATGAGCAATGCGGTTTTCATCCCGGCAAAAGCACAACCGACCAGTTATTCACCCTCAGAATGGTTCTTGAGAAGGCCTGGGAGTATGCTAATCCTGTCTACAGCTATTTTGTGGATTTGGAGAAAGCATATGATAGGGTTCATCGAGCCAAACTCTGGAGTGTTCTGCAGGAGTATAGGATTGATGGTTCTCTGTTATGGGCGATTCAGTCTTTATATACAAACTGTACAAACAAACTGTACCTTCCCCTGTAGACGTTGGACTCCGCCAAGGGTGCGTTTTGTCACTTCTCCTCTTCATTGTATACGTATATGAACTGGATGTTACGCGCAGCCGTGGCGGAGAATGTTTCAAACTGGTAGACTTAAGGTTTCAGTCATTTGCTCTTTGCGGATGATTTGGTCATCCTTGGGTTCTCTCAAACCGAATTTCAGCGCGCACTCGAAAGGCCGTTTGTGATGATGTTGGAATGAAGGTAAACGTGAACAAATCTGATGTAATTGTCGTCTCCAGAACGCCTATTCAGTGCACTCTGAATGTTAGAGGAGTCCCACTTAAGCAGGTGGAGTTTAGTACACCTTCCTGTTGATGGTGTCCCACTCAGATTGTTCGATAGCGTAAAATACCTGGGCCTTGTACTTGACAAAAAGCTCAACTGGAGATTAAATATAGAGGAAAGAATTAAGAAAGCAACAATAGCCTTTTACTCATGTAGTAGAATTTTTGGTAGAACCTGGGGACCCTCCCCAAAATCATACTATGGATGTATATGGCTATAGTTAGACCCATACTGACTTACCGCAATCTAGTACGGTGGCCAGCTGTCAACAAATCCACCAACTTAAAGGCAATCACCAAAGTTCAAAGACTAGCGTGCATTGGCATCACCAGTGCAATGAGGACAACCCCAACCGCAGGACTCGAGGCTATCCTCAACCTGCTACCGCTAGACATCTTTATACGAACATCAGCAGCCACTAATACTATGAGAATAAGTCAGTCAGCGAACTGGAAACCAAGCAGAACAGGTCACTCGATGATCCTACTCGATTACTTTGGCCTCATGCCCGTAACGGATTACATGACGCCATATTTAGACTTTACAAGGCCTTTCTCTCTAGCAGGGAAGATTGGAAGAGCGGTCAGATACCTAATGCCGAATCTATAACCATCTACACAGATGGTTCAAAATTGAGCACTGGTGTAGGATCAGGTATCTTCTCCGACCCTCTAGGTGTATCAAAATCCATACCACTTCCAGACCACAGCAGTGTTTTCCAGGCAGAGGTCTTAGCAGTGACAACAGCCGCCCGTGAGTCTGCGGTAAGGGCAATACCGCCAGAAGGTATCACCATCTTTATCGACAGCCAGGCAGATATAAAAGCGATTACTGCCATAGAAATTAGATCGAAGCTTGTGAAGTGTTGTCGAGAAGAGCTCAGGGTTCTTGGAACACAGCACAAGGTATCGCTCTGTTGGGTCCCTGGACACGAGGGTATCCCAGGCAATGAGAAAGCCGACGAACTGGCGAGAATCGACTCAGCAGCCCCAACAGAACAAGTTGACCCCCCTGCGTGTATCCCGCCTTGCACACTCAAGCTCGCTGCAGGGAATAAAGCCACTGAGGAGGCGAACACAAGATGCAACTCCATGGAAACTTGCGCCATCACTAGGAAGCTATGGCCATCTTTCGACAAAGGAGGAACGGAGGAGGAACTCTACAGAGGCTGTGGTGACGAGGAAGTTTTTGAGGACACAACCCACTTCCTGTGCCACTGCCCGAGTCTTCAACACTCCAGTAAAAAGTTCCTTGGTAAATTTTTCTTCCAGGATCTCGAGGAACTCTCCGGGGTTTCAACAGAAAAGATGTTGAGCTTCATCAAATCATCAGGGTGGTTTGTATGTAGAAATGAAGTAACTGACTGAGTAAGTAGTTTTTAGTTTCATTGGGTAAGGGATTACCTTTTCCCCTATGGGTACCACAATGGGTCAACGCTGACCTGAGTGTGGCAGAGAGCATCGCTCCCTGCCAGCCCACATACCTAACCTAACCTAAGCAGGTGGATAAGTTTAAGTACCTCGGGGTCTTATTCACGAGTGATGGAAAGAACAATGCCGAGTTGCCCTGTAGAATTGGTTAGGCTGAATCACTTTTGAGAGAGCTTGGTCAGTCTGTTATAAGAAAGACCGAACTTAGTGTTCAAGCTAAACTATCGGTTTTTAATTCGGTATATGTTCCAACTCTCACCTACGGTCATGAAATTTGTGTAGTCACCGAAAGAATGAGATCGCAGGTGAAATGGGGAAAAAATAAAGGAAAAGATATCGCGTATCTAGTCGAACAAAGCGGTCTTCAGCGTATTTCTGATATCATCATCCAAGAAGATATTCAAGATATGCCGATGATAACAATGAAAATTCCACTTAAGCCGAATGCTACCAGGAAGACAAAACGCAGATAGGAGGACGGATATATTCAGACAGGTCAGGTCAGAAGCGCTCAAAAGGTTTGATCTTGCCGAAGCGATTAGAAATCAGTTCCACTATCGGTGTCCTAACAGGACACTGTCCAATAGACCTACACTTCAAAGTCTTCGAATCTAACCCGGGACGACGCAGTAGAGCACCTCATCACCGTAGGTGGCAAGCACAAGGGAACCTCGACCTACTTGGAGTGCGCAACTGGAGTCAGCTAGCTAAAGACCGAGCTAAATAGAGAGGCCCAGGTTAACCCCGAACTATAGCGCCACCTAGGTAAGTAAGTCAAAAGGTAAGGTCGCTTGTCGAACTATTTCTGCAGGAGCTGCAGAGATGAAGAGGAAGGTAAAACCTTCCTCCATTTCCTCTGCACCTGTCCAACCCTATCATATAGAAGACTACCTACTCTTTGGCAACCTGGTGGACAGAGACGTCAGAAGCATCCTTCGCTTTATAAAAAGCTCTGGTCGGTTCTCTTAGTTAGTCCTTGTGTAGCTGATTTACTGCTAGATTTAGTGGCATCACAATGGATCTCTTATGTTTTAAATGCGTCTGCGTCTTGGTGCAGATAGCGACTCTAAGCAAACCCTAATGCTCGGATTTGCAACCGAAGAAAATTTACGACCACCGTCTTGTGCAAAAAAAAAAGCCATACTTTGACAAAAACTTACGATCATGCTCGTCCCATCAACCAATAAGAACATCATTACGAAGATGTACACCTTGCAGCAGGACCGGACACCAAAGTAGGACGCAGTAATCAGAGCTCGTAGTATCTACACTAAACACTACACGAGAACCTGTCTGTTTTTAGAAGAACATTCAGATTTTATTTTATTGAACAGTTATCATTAGAAGATAAGAACTGTTAATTTTTCAGAGAAAAGTGTGATGAATATTGTGAATGATTATACGTATTTTTAACGGTTCAACTAGATTGAGTAAGAAAAGCCATTCAAACGTAATTTTTTTGTTCCGACTTACTTTACTTTTATCGTCACTGGTTAGTCATTTTTTGATAAAATCTGAAGACGCATAGCCTATGTTACTCAAATAACATAACTTCATAGTATTGTAAAAGCTTTATTACAATTCGATAAGTAGTTTTTCAGTGAAAGAGAAACAAACAAACAAGCACACCAACTTTTCCTCCCTAGAACAGGAATAGATCATAGAATTAACTTTGTGAAAAAAAAAAAAAAAAAAAAAATACAATATATACTGTCATTACAACGAAAAAGTGTTAACAAATTTATGAATATCTATTGTAAGGCAGAGACAGACATGTACATAGGTACATTGGCATTGTCTTATAGGTTTACAGCTAAGGCTTATGGGTGGTAACATGACATGTACGTGACAAGCGTCTGCCTAATTTACATGTTGTAAGTACATGCCCATGGTTCCCTAGTGTAGGAACAAAAGGTACGTATGTCCCCAGGTATTGTCCATTGACCAATGTAGGTTCAAAGCCTCATAAAGTCAAGCAGAAACAGTTCGTGGGCTCAACTGACTACATTTTCAACAGAAAGAAACCGCAAAGAAGCCTAAAAATACATGTAACCTTGCTGGGCGCAAACACGAGTCAATAAGCAAAACACCTTCGCCAAATGGAGCACCGTAAGGCATCGAGGCACATGTGTTGAAACGCTTCCAACCTCCACTGTCATTCGAGAGCCAAGGGGACTATACTTAGTCTCTACCAACACCGAATAACTCCACAGGATAAGAGCAAACCATGTACGGACTGACTCATTGTAACACTATTCCACCCAACGAACATCATTATAACCACCGAGGGCCGAGTGGGAGCCCTCGGCTGCAGGCACTACAGCCCACGTACGTGTAATTAAGATTTCGATTAAAATAATTGCACAGAACTTACCTACCTTTGATGGGAGGACGGCTCAACCCAAACTATATGTCCTTTGGATGGGACTTGGTCGCTTTATTCTGATTCAATTCAACAACGCTTATTAGGTTACAAAACGCGTGTGTGCGTGTGTGTGTGTATTCCAAACGGTTCCTCGAACGTACACTCAAAAAACAGTAACACAGGTTGATTTTTTTTCTTTTCCTTTCTTCTGTTGGTTTGCCTTGCCTCTATCACTACGTTCGCCTCACTTCAAGGTGTAGTTTGCAT
The DNA here is from genome assembly GCA_945910035.1 of Brachypalpus laphriformis. Classification (NCBI taxonomy): domain Eukaryota; kingdom Metazoa; phylum Arthropoda; class Insecta; order Diptera; family Syrphidae; genus Brachypalpus; species Brachypalpus laphriformis. Next base: position 107,033,268 of record OX246753.1, on the reverse strand, counting down.
GAAAGGGAGCATGAATCTTACAAGTGACCGCGGATAGAGGTGCACTCGCGAGCACTAACAAACTAAGAATTCCTTACACACGAGCTCGACGAAATGCTAATTAATGCAGAAAATTACAGACAAGACGAAAAAAAAAAAAACCCACTTAGCACAGTTGATAGTGATTTTTGGAATTTTTTCACATTCATCCACTCCCTTCGGGGGGATATTCACTTTGCACACGAAGAATTTTTTTATTCCAAATTCCAGCACTCAATAGCAATTGAATGGTGCTGGTGCTCCTGGTGGTGGTGCTACCATAGTTACACAATATGAGAAGGTTCACCTTGCCGACTACTGATGACTGAAAATTGGAGACAAAACCGGTTTCACTTCTAAACGAAATAACCGACCGAAACAAACTGAACTCACTGTCGCCATACAACATGGATCAACGTCCAAGGAACACACTGAGTGTGCATGGAAATTCCAAGACGATTGTTTATTGTGGGCTCTTGTGGGATGTATTCCAGATTAATATGACAAGCATAAACTGGAAAGATTGACAGCAAGACTGCATTCCAGCGCATGAGCTTGTGGATTGTGGAAGTGTTTTTTTTGGGAAACAATTCTCTGCTGCATGGGGAAGTTGAATTTCCATAAGAGAGTTTCCATTTCGAGTGTCATACATAATTTACAATTAATACATTTAGTCATGTACGTGCGTCATTTTATAAAAAAACGAGGCAAATAAATGATTCAATTTAGTGGTCGGTCTAAACTCATTTGTCAGAGTTTCGATTCTTCACTGGAATGTTGTCCACTTCCCCTACATAATTGGAATGTAGTATAATTGAGAGAGCAACGAAGAGAAATAAAATGGAAATCTCTTTGAAATTTGTATTCGAGTGACGTTGCACTTGCAGTTTGATTATATTGCTGTACTCTTCCACTCAAATAAAACTAAGGACAAGAAAATAAATAGACAAAGAGCCGAAAGCCTCAGCAGCTAGTCTTCACATTATGTTGACATGCTTGCTAATTTTAATTATCGGCAGCTTAAAGTAAAAGTGTGCTAAGTCCGTTTTTTGTCTCATACCACTTTTTGGTACCATTCGAAAAATAATAGAAAAACTAATTCTGCATTCCATGCGCCCGAATATGAAACCAATCAAGAACAGACCCAAAATAGCTACGAAAAAAGCAGCGAAAGAGAGAAATCCGTCAATATTGACTTAAGATCGGATAATGAAAAAAAAAAATCCAAAAGTAGTAGAGATAAGGTGACAGAAGCAAAATCTTCGAATATTGGCCTGCAGTCTTATGCTCAAGCGGCGAAGACAGTTAAGGGTACGTACACGACCGACAACTCACGGAAGATCAAAGCAAGAAACCGTCCAAACTTTAATGTAAAGACTCCTGCTCAAGTTGCGACATTGAAAACGGTGATGCAGGTAGTTCAGAAGATCATGTATCCAATGTTTTTTCCCTAATTCTTGCGAAACTTGAAGAGCAATGCAAAACAAATAAACTAATTTTCGAGAGACTAGTTGCACTGGTGGGCAAAATCGCATCATCACCTCCTCGCGGTGCCCGCTGGATAGCTATCTGATAGTGAACTAACGATGAGCGTATGCTGAGTCTGACGATATATGTGCAGCTGAACACTCAGGCCTGCGTAAGCACAGCGCGCATATGTTTAAGGAACGACGCATCAAAGGATGACCTCTACCAGCTCTTGGACAAGACGTATGAGCAATACCCTAGCCACGACGTTAAAATTATCCTAGGCGACTTTAACGCAAAGCTAGGAAGAGAGGAAGTCTTTAGTAGCGTGGTCGGAAAGCACAGCCTGCACGACATCACATCCGGCAACGGACTCAGGCTAATCGACTTTGCGGCGGGGCGAAACTTTGGCGTAGCTAGTACGCGGTTCCCACGTCTCGATATTCACAAAGGAACATGGCTCTCCTTTGATCGAAAATCTATCAACCAAATCGATCACATTGCGATCGACGCAAGGCACTCTTCCAGTATTTTGGGTGTCCGGACTTTCCGAGGAGCCAACGTGGACTTAGATCACTACCTAGTTGTAGCCAAGGTACGGATGCGGATATCTAGAACGGAGTGAAATCAATGAAATACTGTGAGGAAATTTGACGTCGGGCGGCTACAATCGCAAGAGACCGCCAGAGCCATGCCGATCGAGTTTCTCTTAATCTTAATCTAAGTCCTATGCCGCCAGCAGCAAATGCGGAAGACCAGTGGCAGCGTTGCCAACAAGCCATCAGAGATGGCGCTTCTGATCTACTGGGTTTCTCTCTGCCACCACAACGAAAACCCTGGTTTGATGAGGAATGCCGGCAAGCACATGCAGCTAAACAAGAGGCGTACAAACCGGCGCTGCATAAAAGGACTAGAGCTGCTTACGAGCTCTACGTGCGCAGGAGAAAAGAGGAACATCGACTTCTCAGAAAGAAGAAAAAAGAGCATGAGAAGCGCTCGATCGAGGAAATTGAGAGACTTTATTGCAGGAATGATGTTCGAAAATTTTACCAAAAGGTAAAAAGAACATGCCAGGGTTCCAAAGCCAGAACAGAAGCTTGCAGGGACGAAAATGGCAACATAGTAGTAAAATCGCAGTCGGTGGTGAGGATATGGAAGGAACACTTCTGCAGACTGTTAAACGGCGCGCGATGATGACCAATATTCCGCTGTCAGGCAGAATGAGCCATTCAACAGTGACGATGGCAGTCAACATTCCCGTCAACCCGATCAGAATGAAGTGAGGATAGCGATATCTAAACTCAAATCCAACAAAGCTGTTGAAGCCGACGGCCTTGCCGCTGAACTTTTCAAGGTAGGAGGAGATGATTTGATAAGGACCATACTTTACTTTTACTTATGTCCTGTATCCCCTTGTGGGTCCTATGGCCTCTACTACGCCTACGCGCCATCGTGTACGGTTTCTGGCAATGTGTCTGAGTTCTCCCCAACTTTTCCCTAACTGCCGTGCCTCCTTCTCGACTGTTCTGCGCCATGTTTTCCGCGGACCGCCAGGTCTTCTGCCATCCTGAGTTAGAGGGTTCCATTGCATAGCATGGTTCGCTATGGAGCTGTCACCCTTTCGGAACGTGTGACCAATCCACTGCCACTTCCGCCGTTGGATAGTTGTGCCTATTGGTTCCTGACCCGTTCTCTCGTAAAGGTGTTCGTTAGAGATACGATTGGGCCAGAAAATCCTTAAGATATTGCGCAGACACCTATTAACGAACGTTTGCAGCTTTCTGGTGATGAAGTGGTCACTCTCCACGTGCTGCAACCATATAGCAGTACGGATTCAACGTTGGAGCGGAACAGTCTTATTTTGGTGCTCAAACTGATTGCATTGCTTCGCCATATTTTGGACAACATCCCGAACGCGGACTTTGCTTTGGCGATCCTGTTGGCTATATCCAGTTCGGTTCCACCATCGGTCGAGACAATACTCCCAAGATACTGGAAATCCTCTACTCTCTCTACCGGTTGTCCAGCAATGCATATTTGAGCCGATGAGTTAGTTCCAAGGCTGATGATTTTAGTTTTTGTCGTATTAATTTTCAGCCCGACGACACCTGCCTCCCTCTCCACATCTGCTGTCATTTGGTGGAGGTCCATAATTCTGTGGGAGAGTAAGCATACATCGTCTGCGTAGTCAAGATGCTTCAGTTGAGATGTAAGAGTCCATCGAATTCCTCCGTTTCCCGTCGACAAAGCTGCATGATGAGGACCATGCACTAGCTCATCTGTAAAATCTGGTCGGACAAAAGTATGCCCGATGAATGGAACCTCAGCATCGTTTGCACGATCCTGAAGAAAGGAGACCCTCTAAACTGCGCCAATTACTGAGGTATAAGTCTCCTCAACATCGCATATAAGATCCTGTCTGCCATACTATGTGAACGCCTAAAACCGATCGTCAACAACCTGATAGGTCCTTATCAGTGCGGTTTCAGGCGTGGAAAGTCCACCATTGACCAAATATTCCCACTACGGCAGATCTTGGAAAAACCCATGAATAAAAAATCGATACGCACCACCTTTTCATCGATTTCAAAGTTGCCTATGATACCGTGTATAGAGACGAGTTATACAGAGCCATGTCTAGTCTTGGCATCCCTGCCAAGCTCGTCCGTTTGTACATGTGATGACGACGGACTCTCTCGCTCTCCATCAAAGTAGGAGAAAACACCACCAAACCGTGGTGTTCGATGTCAGAAAAGGGATTAGACAAGACGACGACGCGCTATTATGCGATCTCTTTAACATAATACTTGAGAGAATTGTACGAAACTCACAAGCTAACCCAAGAGGTACAATTTTCTTCAAGTCTGTACAACTACTCGCTTATGCCGATGACATTGACATAATCGGAAAAACTCAGCGGGCAGTCAATGGGGCATTTGCGAGTATTGAGATCGAGGCAGCAAAGATGGGCCTGGCGGTCAATGAAAGCAAAACAAAATATATGCTGTCTACAAAAAAGGACGCCCAACATCGGCGTCTTGGACAGAACGCCACAATAGACAGATATAATTTTGAGGTAGTAAAGGATTTTGTCTACCTAGGCTCTATGGTCAGCTCCGCAAATGACATCAGTAGAGAGATCACACGGAGAATTACTCTTGCCAATCGTTGTTTCTATGGGCTAAAACGGCAATTGAGTAGCAAAGCCCTATCTCGAACTACTAAGGTAACTCTCTATAAGACGCTAATTATCCCAGTCCTGCTGTATGGCGCAGAGGCATGGGTTTTGACAAAACCGGATGAGGATGCGATCGAGTGATCTTTGGTCCCGTCTGCATAGACGGTGAGTGGAGGAGAAAGTACAATGCCGAACTATATGGGGTGTACAACGACATCGACTTAGCCGGAAGAGTTCACATACAGCGACTAAGATGGCTGGGTCATTTAGAGCGGATGGAGCCCAACCTTCCCGCTAAGAAAGTCTTCGAATCCACCCCGGACGGACGGCGCAGTAGAGGACGACCTCGCGGTAGGTGGCGCAAGCAAGTGGAGGGGGACCTCAACCAACTTGGCGTGCGCAACTGGAGGCAGCTGGCTCGTAACCGTACTGGAGAGGGTTGTTGGTTGAGGCCCGGGTGCACCCCGGACTGTATCGCCATCTAAGTAAGTAAGTAAGCCTTCCAAAGGGAGTAGTCCGTGACTTTATCAGCCGTTGGATTACAAAGGTATTTAGCTAGAGAATCATTTTTGAATTCAGTAATCGTTTTTTTTAAGCCTATTATTGAGTCTATTAAAAATGGTTTATCGCCAGGATATCTTGTCGCTTGTCATTTTCTGCGAGCTCTTCTCTTTTCAAGTATATGGTAAGTTGCTTAATTTCTGTGGGGTATTTCACCGAAGCCTGTTTTTTTTGTTGATAAGTCGGTGTACTATCTTCTGCACATCAGCAATGAATTGTTCTGTTTCAATGTCAATATGTTTTGTTGTGACTAGTGGGGACCTAAGGTTAATGAAACCTTTGAGAAGTTCTCTGAATTTACACCAGTTCGTTCTTTTGTTTGTTAGCCGTGAGTTTTTTATCTGTTCTATCGATAAACCATTGACTATTAGGATTACAGGTGTATGATCCGATGACAGATCATCACTGCTTTTAACTTTAACTTCTTTTCCATTAATACCTTTCGTTATGAAGAAGTCGATAACATCTGGTATTTTCGTTGGGTCAGATGGCCATGATGGCATTAGTTGGTGATCCAGTCGAAATACCATGAATTCACAGTTAAAATTTCGCCCTGATTTGTAGAGCTTCCTGCCTTTTGTTGTTATTAGTCTTGACCCCCAATATGTATGTTTTGCATTAAAATCACCACCGATGATGAAGTTGTTACCTAACATTTGGAAGAGATCAATTAGGTCTTCCTCTGTAGGCAAGTGCTTGGGCGGGCAGTATATCGCAGCTATTATAAACTCCTTGCCTTTAGTTTCTATGTTTATTGTCGCTACTTGCATTGTTTGTTTTGCTATTTTTGGCAATTCGTAATGATCCAAGGTACTTTTCACAATCACAGCACTGCCTCCCCTGGCACTGTCAACTGGATGAGGAGAGTGAAAACAAAGATACCCAGGAATTCTAATCTTAGTTCCCTGTTTGAAATGAGTTTCAGAAATCAGGCAAACATCAATATCTTCGTTACATAGAAAAACCTGAAATTCAGGGATGTGTTGGAGTAAACCATTTGCATTCCACGTTGCGACATTTAGATTATTTTTAATCATTAATATTTTGTTGCGTTTTTCCTGCTTTTTTGCTTAGCAGTTTAATAATTTTATCCTGATTATCCAATCTTTGGATAATAGTAATAAGCATTTCCTTTACCGATATTTCCTCTTCCTTTCGTGTATTTTTCACAATTTGGGAATATGATTTACTTTCTACAGTTCGTATGTTCGTTTTAGCAACAATTGACACTTTGTCTAGTTTCTTGTTTTCAGCGTTTACTTGTTGCTTGCTTTTATTATTGGATGCATTTCGTTGGTTGATTTTAGTAGCTTTACTTTTCCTTTCTTGATATTCTTTTGCCATCGGACAACTTCTATAATTCGCTTGGTTATCACCATGACAGTTGGTGCATTTTGCTTTCTCGTCCTTCTTTAGAGGACAATTATTTGTGGGATGTTTTCCTTCGCATTTAACGCAAGCAAAATCTCTTTTACAATAACTTTGCGTATGCCTAAGGTGACCATAATTTTTTCCTCTCAAAGCGGGACACCTGTACATTTCTTTCGGCAAAACACATAATATATTTTTTCAATTATTTTATTTCTTAATATAAATTATTTAAAATATGAGAAGTAATGTTAAAGTATATTTCACATGAATTATTGTAGATAAAAAATGAAAGCATTTTTTTTTTGCGCTCAAAAGTTCAAGTTAAAGGGGACCGGCTTTTTCACATTTTTCTCCTGGTGCGGGTTTATAATATCTTGCCAGCAAGGCTTTCATCAATTTGGTAATATTTACTTCCTTCTCTCTCTTTTTCGATCTGAGTACCGTCTTAATGAATAAAGATATTTTATTCCACATGTCGATACTCGAGACCATCTTGTTTACGGCACGTATCTATAAAAGAAAAATACTGTTAGCAGACATCGCTCACCTAGTCGCGAATACCAAACGGATGAAGAAGAGCTAACAAGTGAAACGAATTGGATCAAAAAGAAACGCAAAAAACGCAAAGCTGGTTCCTCACCGGAAGTCGAGCCACAAAAAGATGGAAAGCGCAAGGAGTTGCAAGAAAAGCCACAACAAATAAAATTACGTCCTCCGCCACCGATAAACGTCGTTGGAATTACGGGCTATAATAAGTTGCATTGCCTCCTTAAAGGAACACTGGCACCGAAGTTTAAGGTGACGTCTCTCCGAAACAATACGCGGAAAATCAATGTCGATGATGCTGACGGTTACCGAGCAGTGTCTCAAAAATTGAATGCCGAGAAGATTCAGTGGTATACTTATAAAGATAAGTTAGAAAGACGACTATGTGTTGTAGAAAGGGGAATCCAACCCTCGTGCAGTAAAGAAGATGTTATAAACGACCTCAAAGACAAATGCTTCAAAATTCTTGATGCCGTCAATATTATCAAGAAGGAGAAGCAACAGTCGGAAGGAGATCGGGAAAAATTGGTAAAGCGTGGACCACTATTCATACTAAGCTTTGATAAAGACGAAAATAAAGATCTAATATATGGTATTAAGACTATTCTAAACAACGTGGTCAAAATCGAACTTATGCGTAAGGTAAACATCTCTCGGAAGAGTGTTACCTATGTATGTCACCTGTATAAACTGCAAAGGAAAACATCCTGCGAACTATCGAGGTTGCGAAGTGGCGAAGAGCTCAAAAAAAGGCACGAATCGGAAACCAATTAAAAATAGACTCAAAATAGCTACGAGAAAGCACCGAAAGATAGAAAATCCGTCAATATTAACTTGAGATTAACCCAAACCTAGTAGAGAAAAGGTGACAGAAGCAAAATCTTCGAATATTGGCGTGCAGTCTTATGCTCAAGCGGCGATGACAGTTAACGGCAAGTACTCGTACATGGCTGACAACTCACAGGAGATCAAAGCAAGAAACCATCCAAACTTTACCGCAAAGACTCTTGCTCAAGTTGCGACATTGGGAAACGGTGATAGAGGTAGCTCACAAGATCCTGTATCCCATGGTTTTTCTCTAATTCTTGCGAAACTTGAAGAGTAATGCAAAACAAATAAACAAATTTTCGAGAGAATAGTTGCACTAGAAAACAACATTCATAACACGCGCACTTCAACTAGAATATGAAAGAAACGCTTAAAATTCTTACTTGGAACGCCAACGGGCTCATACAAAGACTCGACGAGCTAGAAATATTTATAAGAGAAAAAGATATTAATATATGCCTGGTCTATGAAACAAAACAATCGAATGTTAAGATAAGAGGATATAGCGTGTATCACGCCTTCCACCCATCGGGAAGACCCAGAGGCGGATCATCTTTGTTTATAAAAGAATGTATCGAACACTCTGCGGAAGTAAAGATTGAATTAGAAGCAATGCAAGTAAGCACGGAGCGTGTTAGAAATAGACATTTTGCCTTCAACATTTCGTCTATATATTGTCCACTGCGATGCAAGCTTGAAGAAAGTCATTTCACAAACATCTTCAACTTCCTTAAACCAAATTTTATTATTGGTGGCGAGTTCAACGCGAAACACACCTTCTGGGGTTCAAGGTACGCCTCTCAGAAAGGTAGACAGCTTTATAATGCGGGTATGCAATTCAGTTGTGATTTTCACTCGACGGGTAAACGAACATATTGGCCAACTGATAGAAATAAGATACCAGATCTGATCAGATTCTTTGTTGTTAAAGGAATATCTGGCAACTGTATAAAAGTTGAAGAAAGCTTTGATCTCTCCTCTGATCATTCTCACATCATCATGAAGATAAGTGAAGCTCTGATTGAAAAAGTAGATCCGGCAGATTAACCAGCGCGAAAACTAATTGGGATGGCTTTAAAAAAAATATTGAGCCAAGCGTATCACTTAAAACGCCCTATGAACTCTCTCAAACCGAATCCAACCGATTTAGTTTTAAAACGATCAAAGTATGCTTCGTTCGTTCATCATTTTTCTTATTCTCAAACAAATGATGCATTATAGATAGACAGATACAGACAGGGTACACGGAGAGACAGAGCACAAAGTACCTATTAACTACCCAGTTATGTATTTCAATTTCAAGTCTGTTTTTTTTGTGTTTTTGTTTTTAGTTTTTGTTTTTTTTTCTTTTGATCTGTGAGCAAAATTATTTTTAATATATACATTTACTGAGAATGGGTGTAATGAACGAAACATGCATCCATATGGGGTGGCCTTTTTCCAAAGCGGGACATTTTGCGTTCTTCGGGGACAGCGGGACACAAAGGTCGAAAGCGGGACGTATGGTCACCTTACGTATGCCCGAAAGCTTGGCATCGTTTGCATTGGGGTATTGAGTTTGAATTCTTTCGAAGTGGCTCGATCTTATTGTTGGTATTGTTGTAATACCCATTATTGATTTTATGTTATATATCTTTTCGACTTCTTCTTGATTATGAAAAGAGAGCATAAAAAGAGATAATTTTCTGTTTCTTGTTATTAGTTGCCCATCACTACCTTGTGCGGTTTCTTTTTTAATTAGGTTTTTGGCTTCCAAAACCCTAAATTTTTTATTACTCAAGTCTTCGACGATATCGTGTTCATCACACGAGAAGTGAAGACCTCTGGCTGCTACTCTAACTGGTCTAGTAGCTTTATTTTCATATGAGTGCCACTGGAACTTTGTTTCTGTCAATTCTTCAGTGGCTTCTCTATATGTGTCACTGTCATCGACATTTATTTTCCATTTATTGGTATTATAGGATGTGAATTTACAAACCTTTTTCGTTTTTTGTTCTATTACCTTTTTAACTCACCAAATCTGTCCACTCCCGAGATCATTATTGGTGGTGGTAATGGCTGTTTTTTTCAAACCAGTGGTTAACTTTCCAAGCCTTTTATCACTTGTCTTACCTTGTAAATTTGCTCGTTTAGCATCCTGTCTTCTTGCAGATAATCAGGACTGTCTTCTGCCTTGCGCTTTTTCGTAGGCCTTTTGTTTTTCTTTAGATGGCTGTCTGTTTCCAGTGCGAGCTCCTCTTCATCTGTGAGGTATTCCTTTTCTGTATTTTGCTGGGCAGGTTGGGCCGGACAATTGTTAGAGCAGTCCAGAATGGTGACCCTTTTTTCCAGCTCTCTTATTTGGTTTTGCAAACTTGCAACTATTATTTCAAGATTTTTCCTTGCTTTAAGTTCAGTTTGCCATTCATTGTAATAGTTGTTTGTTTTTGTTTTCGCTTGTGAATCTCTTTTAGGTTCACTTTCAATTATACTGGTTTCAGTTCCAAATTTCTGGTTTTGTATTTTCGGAATACTTACAATTATAGCGCTATCTTCGGCTCTAAGGCTTTTTGACGCTATCATTTTTGGTGGAGTTCTCGGCGTGAGTGAAGTCCTTCTTGAGTTTTGTTTATGTAGCAATAAATGGTCCCCCCCAGAATCCATGGGACCGACCTCCAAGGAGGGTGGATTTTCCAGTTTACCTGGTCTGCCACCTGGGGTATTTCTATCATTTGTTTTGTTCATTGCCATATTTGTTGTAACCGTATTAGTTTTATTGGGTAGTACAGTAATTTCTACACACAAACCCGCTGCCAGGAGGACCGGGTCATTTGTTTTTTATTTCCAAGTTTTGCGAGGTTTTCGTCTCCGCTTTGTGGATTTTAGTCACCTCTTACGACAGGCATGCCTACCTCGGATATATTCTAACCCCTATCCGAAGGGCGAATATGCAAGCTGAAATTCAATTTCAAGTCAATTCAAGTTTTATTCATATTTAAAAATATTTATGCAGTACTAGCACGATAATATGAACATCAAGCGGCGCCAAATACATCGGCAGATTTGCTGCGCCCTCTAGTACGGAGGGCTTGGGATAGTGAACAATTTCCGCAGGAGAAAGGGGGATGATCATTGAGCTTCCGAAAAAGAGAAACTTGACGGAATGAGGAAACTGGAGAGGTATTTGCGTTCTCCCATCCGTAGCCAAAATAACAGCTAGAATAATTCCGGAACGAATCAAAGAGCATTAAGATTCAACTCTCGACTCGACGAACAGGCAGGCTTTCGTGCTGGATCCTCTGGCATCGACCACATAAACCTTACGGATCATAATTGAACAATGCGTTGAGTACAGGTCTCCGCTACATTCGCTGTTTATCGACTTCGATAAGGCTTTCAAAAGCTTGAATCGAGATGCTATCTGGTTGGCCTTGCGCAGGAGAGGCATCCCAGAAAAACGTATAGCTGTTATCAAGGCTACATACGAGGGCGGCAAGTATCACGTCTTACACAATGGTAGGGTATCGAAGGATTTTGAAGTCCAAAGTGGAGTACGTCAAGGATGCATTTTTTTTTTTTTTTTTGTCGGGATAGGAAACGCTCAACTGGAGCACTCAGACGCAACTGGTCCATTGTATTACCAGACAGCAAACCCTGATTTACCCATTTTATTGGAATTTCCTTGTCTTTCGAAGAAAGTCAAGCAAGCACTTCAGTGATGAGGAGCTTACAGTACCAGCACTCACCACATCCGCACCGAGGATCTGCCACCTGATACGAGCAAAGGCCGGACACTCACAGAGATAATGCTCCGCGGTGTCGTCGCTCTCTCCACAAGCATCGCAGATTGTAGTGTCACTTAAGCCCTACACGTTAAGGTGCTTGGCAAAAGCAAAGTGGCCTGTCAAGACTCCAATAAGTTGTCTACAGTCTTTTCTGCTGAGAGACAGCAAGCATGCCGCTGATTTCTTACAGACGTCCGGGAGCATGCGTTTAGTCAACCTGCATCCCGGAGAGTCATGCCACACACAATTGTGCTCGTGAGAGACCCAATCGTCAATGGAAGCCCTAACCGAGGACGCGGGGAGACCCAACGCGAGTTCGGGACCTGAGAAACTCTCCTCTGAGCCTTGTCTAGCAATCTCATCAGAGATCTCGTACCCCAAGATCTCAGTGTGACCTGGGACCCAGATAAGAGACAGAGAATTCAGCCTTGCGACCGAGTTCAAAGAGTTTTTGGTTTCACGAACTATTTTGGAAGTGGTTAAAGGGTTAAGCAAGGGCTTAAGCGCAGCCTGACTGTCACTATAGATACAAATGCTACGTCCCTTCCACCTGTTCTTCACAACATAGTTCATGGCCATTAGGATTGCATAAGTTTCCACTTGGAAAACAGACGCATATTTGCCTAACGAGAAGTGAAGTCTAATGTTGTCGACTTCCACGAAGACACCAGCGCCAGACCCTTGGCTGGTTTTGGAACCATCTGTGAAAATATGACTACATTAGATTCCCGGCTCAGACTCTGGCCGAAGCCAGTTCTGGACACAAGGAAAGTCGACTCTGAATTTGCGCATCAGCTGGAGTTCTGGTGTCATTGCATCAGACGGCATATCCATAAGACAGGAGTCGTAAGATAAGTGTCGCGCAAGTTCACCAAAATTCCAGTGTGGATTGTACCAAAAACCGCCCCGCCTAAGGCGATGGATGGCTTTGATAGTGCAACCCATGATATAAGTATCGAGGGGAAGTAAGTTCAGCAAAGCGTCTAAAGCAGAGCCAGGCGTACTCGGGAAAGCTCCCGTGCAGTCGAGACAAGCCGTTCTTTGGAGTTTCGCGCAAAAGCCAACCACATATTTACGCGAGAGCCCCTTCCACCAAACAACCGACGCATAACCGAGGAATGGTCTTATCATAGCCGTGTAGATCCAGAGAACCTTATTCGGTGGCAAGCCCCAAGTCTTGCCAAAAGCACCCTTACACTGCCAGAAGACTGAGAGCACCTTGTATGTTTTCGACTCGACGTGTTTAGACCAATGAAGTTTCTTATCTAAAATCACTCCCAGATATTTGGCTTCATTGGAAATGCGAATGGTGACGCCTTTTAGCACTGGCTGAGTCAGATCGGTCAAAATCCTCCTTCTCGTAAAAAGAACAACCTCAGTTTTAAGAGGATTCACCGAAAGCCCACTCCTAGCACACCATTCATCGATCATGTTCAGCGCCGCCTGCGCGTTAGCACAGACCATCGCCAGGCATGGTCCGACAGAAAGTACGGCGACATCATCCGCATATGCCTGAGCGTAGACGTTAAAACTATTTAGAGTGTTCAACAGAGAGTCGACCACCATCACCATAACAATGGAGACAGAACGCCACCTTGCGGACAGCCCCTGTTTACCCCTGTCATAACATATCGGCCACAATCCGCATCCACTACCAAAGTTCTATTCATTAGCATTGCTTTAATCCACAACACTAATGTTTCATCTACCCCGTGTTGTCTGGCAGAGTCGCACATGCAGTCAAAAGTCGCATTGTCAAAAGCACCCTCAATGTCGATGAAGATACCCATCGCGTATTCTTTCCTATCAAGCGCGCATTCAATTCTGGCCACTAAATTTTGAAGTGCGGTCTCACAGGATTTCACACGCTGATAGGCATGCTGCATCTCCGATAGTGGATGCAGCCTCAAAGCAACTTTGCGCACGTGAAATTCTACCAGTCTCTCCATACTTTTCAGTAAGAAGGATGTCAAACTTATAGGTCTGAAACTCTTGGGGAGCGAATAGTCTTCCTTACCAATTTTGGGTATGAAAGCTACTCTGTCCGTCCGCCAAGGTGTAGGAATATATGCCAGCGCCAGAACAGCGGTGAAAATTATTTTCAGTGTTGGCAGCAACAGGTCTATACCCTATTGCAGCATAGCTGGATATATTCCATTGGTGCCAGGCGATTTGAAGCCATCAGAAGATGCCACAGCATATTTGATGGCCTAAGCTGTTACCACGGTTGATGCAATATACCAGCTACGCCGAGTTTTCTGACTTAGATCAAGCTCAGCCTGGGTAAGCGGACCAAGCTCCGACCTAGTGGTTATCTTACTTACTTACTTAGGTGGCGCTACAGTTCGGGGTGAACCTGGGCCTCAACCAACAAGCCTCTCCATTTAGCTCGGTCTTTAGCTAATTGCCTCCAGTTGCGCACTCCAAGTTGGTCGAGGTCCCCTTGACCTTGTGCGCGCCACCTACGGCGATAATTCCCTCTACTGCGTCGTCCCTCGGGGTTAGATTCGAAGACTCTGCGGGCCGGAGCGTTGGTGTCCATTCGCTCTACATGTCCTAGCCATCTCAGACGTCCAATACGCAGTTTTTTGACTAGGTCAATGTCGCTGTACAGCTCGTATAGTTCGTGATTGAATCTTCTCCTCCAACACCCGTCAACGCAAACGGGACCGAAAACCTTACGAAGAATTTTTCTCTCGAAGCGACCAAGGATATCTTCATCGTCTTTTAATAAAGTCCATGTTTCAGCGCCGTAAAGCAGGACTGGGATGATCAAGGTCTTATATAGAGTCTCCTTAGTTGTTCGAGAGAGGGCTTTACTGTTGAATTGCCTTATAAGCCCAAAAGAACAGCGATTGGCAAGAGTTATTCTTCGATTGATTTCTGCGCTGATCTTGTTTGTAGAATTTATAGCAGAGCCAAGGTAGACAAAGTCCCTTACTACCTCGAAGTTATAGCTGCCCACGGTGACGTTTTGTCCAATTCGTCGGTGTTGGTTTTCCCTTCTAGTTGACAGCATATACTTGGTTTTGCCCTCGTTTATCGCCAAACCCATTTTGGCCGCTTCCGCCTCAATGCTTGCAAAAGCACCGGCTGAGATCTTCCGGTAATGTCTATATCATCGGCGTATGCAAGCAGTTGTACAGACTTGTAATAGATTGTGCCTCCGGTGTTGGCTTGTGAGTTCCGCACAATCCGTTCAAGTACAATATTGAAGAAGTCACATGACAGCGCGTCACCTTGTCTAAAGCCTTTTTTGACATCAAAGGTCTCGGTGAGGTCATTACCGACCTTGATGGAGCAGCGAGCGTTCTCCATCGTCAGCCTGCACAGACGGACAAGTTTGGCAGGGATGTCAAAACTAGACATGGCTCTATAAAGCTCTTCTCTATAGATGCTGTCATAGGCGGCCTTGAAATCGATAAAGAGGTGGTGAGTATCGATTTGGAATTCTTGGGTTTTCTCCAGGATCTGCCGAAGTGTGAAGATTTGATCGATGGTGGACTTTCCTGGCCTGAAACCGCACTGATAGTGGTTATCTGATTGCCAGGAAAGTGAGTCTCCAGCAGAAGACGAAAAGTTTCCGCTTCCGTCTCAGTAAACTTGCCATCAGAATTTCTCAGTGACTCCGGTTTGGTCGGCTTGCCCCTTTTGAGAACCTTGACCAACCTGCTGGTTTCACCGAGTGTCTCGATCTTTTCACAAAAATCTCTATAAGAAGCACATTTCGACAACCGAATTAACTTCTTATAGTCTTTTTGCTTCGATCTAAAAAGATCCCAGTCACCTTCTAAATTTGTCTTAAGTGACCTATTTAGAAGTTTTCTGGATTCTTTCCTAAGTCGCTACAGTTTTGGGCTCCACCAGGGAAGCGGAGTTCTGCAGGGGGTTTTTGTCAATGGGAACGTCAGCTCAAAACAGCTGGTAAGGACACTAGTCAGGTTTTGAACAGCATCCTCAACCTTTCGTTTCGTTCTGAGTTTAGTTGGAGTTTTGACAGATTTGTCTAGCTCTTCCCTAAGCCGCACCCAGTTGGTTTTCCTCGGATTTCTCCTCTCCTGCAAAGTTATGGCCGTTAAGGATGCATACTGGCAGTTAAGGATGCATACTGTCGCCACTATTGTTCTTTTTGGTTATCAGCTATGTACTCCATGCAGCATTGACGGAAGGCAAATATGGAAATCGCTGGACGATTTCTTACATCTTACCTTAAACACCTGGATTACGCTAACGATCTTTGTCTACTTTCACATCTGTAATGGATCTTCATTTGATGGCCCAAAATCTAGAAGCTGAGGCAAACAAAGTGGGGCTAAAAATAAACACAGCGCATTTCTAATACCCGCGCTCAGCTTAACATTGCCGGACAGGAAGTTGAGAAAGTTGATAACTTTCTTTATTTAGGAAGTGTGGTCTCGGCTAATCGCGATGGCACCGAACTGGATGTGTGCAGCAGAATCGGGAATGCTATCCAATATCTGGAGAAGCAATGTTATCAGCTTAAGAACCAAGCTACGACTGTTTCAATCCAACGTAGAATCGGTACTGCTTTATGGGTGCAGTACTTGGAAGGTGGACACCATTAACACACGTAAGCTGAAAGTCTTCGTAAACAAATGTTTAAGAATCATTTTGAGGAATTTTTGGCCGAACCGCATCTCTAACGAACAACTTTATGCGAGAGCGGGCCAATAACCTATAAGCATTACGATACGAAGGAAAAAGTGGCAGTAGATTGGACATACCCTACGGCGCGAAGACAATTTCATTACGAAATACGCCATGTAGTGAAATCCGCTCACCCAGGCAGGCAGAATAGCGGGACGCCCTAGCAAACGTGGCGCAGAACAGTTGAGAAGGAATCGATTTTTGGGGTTGGACAGTCGTTCTTCTTCTTCTTCCTATTTCGACGAAGTTATGATCCGAAAACAAGGGATCATAACTCTCCCACTTTACCGCATTTCTACTGATCTGCCTGTGGGGCTCACCTATTTGACCTCAGAAAATATCGGCAGGCCTCCCGCTTTTGGATCACTCGGTTACTGAGGCCAATGGAATGCCGATGTCGTTGCATTTGTGTGATTCAGGCGTTTGTAGGCCAGGCAGGCTTTGCAATGCCTTTCGAACGTTCATTGATATTGCCTTTTTAACTGGGTTCAAATAATTCTTCTTTGAACGTGGCAATACCAGCTGATCCGGTTGCGCTCTATTTTTCGTAAGATAGTTTGCTTAAGGTGAAGGCTTCCTCGGATCTTTTAACTTCTTATTCGATTAAGCTTTTTTCACTTCTGCTGTCATGTGAAGCATCTTCACCTATACCGTTAATTTACCTCTCATACTTTTTGTACATTATCCAACATTGTGAACCGTATGTGAGCGTTGGATGCACACCTACGGTGTATAGCCTTCCTTTCTTCCATAACTTTCGGAAATTTTCACTTGGAATTGTCGATTGGAGAGGTAATCTAACAGCTAGTTCGTCAGTGTTCCTCTTACTCCTACCTTGTAAACAGCTTCCAACAGCTAATGATTGTCTAATGTATCGAATGCTTTACTGAAATCGATAAACATAACCAAGACATGATCATTTTTTGTTAAGGCTCTCATTGACCTGGTTCGCGAATTCGCCCAAAAGTTTGCTGGTGCTTTTATTTTTTTTTAAAGTTGTATTGACTTACTCAGAATGTAGTTCCACAAAGATCTTCAGCCGTCCCACAATAATCACTTCCAAACATTTTTCAATGATAGATAGAATCGAAATTGGCCTATAGTTTCCGAGATAACTTTTTATTCCTCCTTTATAAATCGGGAGAAGAATAGCCCTCTTGAATCTCTGTGGAATACTACCCTACTCCAACTTTCTATTTATTATTTACGCCACTATCGGCCCAAAAATGTCTGCATTTCCCTTTAAATTTATTTGCTTTATTTCATCAATACCTGGTCCCTTACTCGCATTTAGCCTGTGTAATATATTCTCCATATCAGTCTGTTGGTCTGCTGCAAGTATATCAAATTTGACAAGTTGCTATTTATTATACATGGTTTGAGGTAGTGTTTCCGGATCTGTGCAAATCTAACAATGCTGGACCTGACGGCTTACCAGTCGAACTAGTAGAGAGCAAAACCAACTCATCTTTAAGAGTTGGTCAGACGAGTGTATGCCTTCTTCTTCTTCTTCGAGTGTATGCCTGATGAATGGAATCACGACATCCTTTGCTCGATCCACAAGAAAGGCGATCGCCTCAACTGCGCCAATTATAGGGCCATCAGTCTCCTCAACATCGCATAAAACATCTTTTCTGCGATATTGTGTGAACGCTTTAAGCCTTTTATCAGCCTTTATCGGCCTCTGTCAGTGCAGTTTCAGGCCAGGGAAGTCCACCATCAATCAAATCTTCACACTTCGGCAGATCCTGGAGAAAACCCAAGAAGTCCAAATCAATAATCCTTACTCTTTATCGATTTCAAGGCCGCTTATGACAGCATCTAGATAGGAGAGCTATATAGAGCCATGTCTAATTTCGATATTCCTGCGAAACTTATCCGTCTATGCAAGATGACGATGAAGAACGCTCGTTGCTCCATCCAGGTTGGTAATGACCTCACCGAGACCTTTAATGTCAAAAAACTTCTTTAATATTGCACTTGAACGGGTTGTGCGGAACTCATAAGCCAACACCAGAGGCACAATCTAATAAAAGTCAACTGCTTGCATACGCCGACGATAATGACATTATTGAAAGAACTCAGTGGGCTGCCACCGGTGCGTTTGCAGGTACTGAAGCATAAGCAGGTTTAGCGATAAACGAGGGCAAAACCAAGTATAAGATGTCAAATAGAAGAGACAATCAACACCGACGAATTGGACAGACTGGCTTTGGTATTAATTCTGAAAACGACATCAGCGCAAAAATCAAGCGAAGAATAACTCTTTCCAATCGGTGTTTTTTTTTTGGCTGATAAGGCAATTCAACAGTAAAGTTATATCTCGAACAACTAAGGAGACTCTATATAACACCCTAATCATCCCAGTCCCTGCTTGATGGCGCTGAAACATGGACTTTATTTAAAGCAGATGAAGATATCCTTGTTCGCTTCGAGAGAAAAATTCTTCGTAAGTTATTCGGTCCCATTTGCGTTGACGGGTTTTGGAGGAGAGGATTCAACGACGAACTATACGAGCTGTACAACGACATCGATCTAGTCAAAAAGCTGCTTATTGTGCATTTTAGATGGCTAGAACATGTAGAGCTACTGGGCACCAACCATCCGGCCCACAGAGTCTTCGAGCCCAGAGCGACGACGCGGTAAAGGAACTCCTCGCCGTAGGTGGCACGCACTAGTGTAAGGAGACCTCAACGAACTTGAAGTGCGCCACTGGAGGCAATTAGCTAAAGACCGAGCCAAATGGAGTGGCTTATTGGTTGAGGCCCAGGTTCACCCCGAACTGTAGCGCCACTTAAGTAAGTAAGAAAGATAATGAGATGGCGAATTAAATAAAAACTGATTAGTCGTTTATCAACTTGTATTGTTGTGAATGAAAGAAACGTAAGCGTGCTAAGTCGCATAGTTCAGCACGCACGCGCTAGCTCCTGTCAACCGATCGTCTCGAATAGAACTGAGTGACTACATTTCCGTTGAATTATGTCACTATCTACGGTTCTAAATCCGCAAAAAAGAAAAAAGGTCGGCATGCATTAGTATTATATTACAGGAACACCGAGCTCAACACTTAGTACTGGTGCTAAACCAAAATGTTGAATTATCTCAGACGAACAGTCTCCCAGAAGCGAAGCTCATGTGAACACGGATCAATATTCATGGACGTAGAGCGACAGGGAACATTGCATTCTTATTCCCGGAAGACAAGATTAACAATCCACCACCTATGAACAGGATATTCAACTGAACATGGACAAATTTGAAATGAGGTATTAAACGGCTTCGGAGTTTTCTGTAAATCACTGAACATCCACAATTCATACACAGAAAGTCGCGGATGACTGCAGTGTCTTTCAAAGTAAAGTATTCTAAATAAGTAGCCAAGCTGAAATCAGAGCTTAGGAGTTAGGCAGATAGAACTAGAACATTTTCAGTAGATGTCAAAATAAGAATAGAAAATACTTACGAAGTGAATCCCTACTATATGAGGGAATATAAAACGAGACGGGCATGAGATAGCTATTATATTTGCTGCACCTGCACTGCATCCCCACTGGAACCGCAGAAAATCTTGAATTGGGAAGAAGCAAACCTTGTGAAGTTCAACGCGAAGGAAATACAATCCACCACCTTTTCCGGAAAGAATATATTTATCCAACTAATAATCGACCCCAAGAAGAGCATGCATTTACTGGGTGTCACCGTAAACTTTGGAATAACATGGCATGACTACATATCCAACACCGCAATATTAACTTCCATGAAATTGAGTTACGAGTATCTTGTCAGAGCAAAGAAGTACTTAACACCACCGCAGGTTCTTATTTTATACAAAGCACAAGTAAGACCGAAGCTGGAGTACTGCTCTCATGTTTTGAGCTCGGCCCCAAAACTCTATCTAAATCTACTTGATAGCATCCAGAGGCTATTTTCATTTATTTTTAAGTGGGTTGATGGGAAGGTGCTCTAAGACCCAACGAAGTACTTTGACCTACAAAGTGATCTTTTCTACTAACCCCTGAAAGAAAGCATGTTGCAGGTTTAGGATGGTTTGAGCTGAGGAAGAGATTATATTAGATGGCGTGATGAACTTTTTATGAACAATTTTTATCTACTGCGAGATATGGCAGGATAATAATAATAATAATAATATACGAGTATATAGTATAATATATATGCTCAGCGGTTTCAGTGTCCTCAAGACATAGTCTGCATGACCAGTAAGGAAGTCTGTTAAAAACTCTGTATTATGTTTGTTCATTGCTAGAATTTCTTTCGATCTTTTACTGGAGACATCAATAAATCTTTTTAAGTGTCTTAGAGTCCCAGTACGAGCACTTTTCGCTTTATTTCCACCGACCTAGCTCAATTTTGATTTGACTTGTAGGTATGCCGCAAAAATGTTCTGGGCTAATCAATTTGAGTTGGTAGCCAGATCTGGCTAGTTCATCAGCAGTCTCACTGCCGGCGATGTCCTTGTGGCCAAGGACCCAAATGAGTGAGAGGGTTTTGTGTGCAGCAAGCTGCTTGAGGAGACAGTTCCAAACAAATTTAGAATCAAAGCTGAAGAATTTGAGAGCTTCTAGAGCTGCTTGGCTATCTTCGGGGGACTCTTGCATTCTCTGGCACATAGCTCTATAGCATAGACCTCTGCTTGGAAGATAGAAGTTTTGACCTAATGGTGCAGCAGATTTGAAATTGGGACCAAAAATTCCGACACCCACACCATTTGCCCTTTTATTAGAACATTCAGCACTTACGTCCAACCTTCAATCGTTGGCACATCGAAGGCAGACAAGCATTCTTTGGAACTCACACACAGGCGATATATTATCCGCAACAATTTAAACGCATAATGAACAGACATTTGCAGGCATATCGGGGCGCTTACTTCTTTCGAGAAATGACATTGTGACTGTTTTGCTTGAATTTCAAATAAATTCTACACCAGTGCAGTGCATACCACTCATTGCTCTACACTTTAAGTCATATGCATACAAGCACATTTCAGCTACCGACTGAAGCATTTTTTTCTGTTCGAAGAGGCAGTATTTTACAGCCATTTTGGCAGCACAATATTCTTTAGGATTTTCTACCTTAATTCTTTTATGATATTTCCAAAAATTAATCATCTCAGACATCCATAAAGCTCCCGATATTCTTTTGTTAAATCGAATTTAACGAGTTTGGCTAATGCCCACGTCTGTGAGTATTCATCTCCATCTCCATTCATGGAACGTGGTCTTTTGTTGCTTGAGAAAATGTTTGATTTAATATTTAAGCCACCATTCTTATACCGTGCGTATCTAGTTAAATGTTTTATTCAAATTCTAATAAATTTACGAACAAGAATGGAGCCTGTCAGTTTCTTTTGAAACAAGGCACACATATGCCTCGCCTTTAAGCTGCCTTATTTGTGAAAGTAATTCTTCAGCTTTGGGACTGGTATTATAATTATTATTATCTTCGTTTTATACAGACTATAATGAATGAGGCATTTAAAAAGCACATCACTGTAGATCTGTATACGTACAACGGATTTCAGTCTTTGGTTGTTAGCACCATTTAATAGTTATCGTCATTCATTGGCAACTTGAAGAGAAATAATATCCGAAGTGATTGAATAGTTTTGTAATGGAATACTGAGATACTAATTATGATGTCGGTGTCGTAATGCAGTATTCTTTATCAACCAGCGGAGAGTTTGGAATCTCCACTAATCCTGAGTGGAATTATCATCGGTGCACTGACAACCTCACAAACAGTGGTGTTGCAAATGATACTGCGCTTTCCCCAATTTGCTACTACATCGAAGAGATTTTCTGCATTGAAGGAGCATTGCAGTGCTCTTGTCTGAATCTACCCCCAATACACCACCAACCTTTCCAATTTTACTAACCTCCTGCTCATGAAAACAGTTTTGAATGCAAGCTACAAAACCAAGGCAGACACAAATTGAAGTATCTAGTCTATTGCAGCATGGCAAGGCTACTGTGGCCAACTGAATCCCAAGGCATGAGAAAAAAGTTATCTTCTCTGTAAATGCTGGAGTACAATGGGTATTCTATTCTTTCACCGCTTATTTCCACTTCATATCAATGAGCTTCTAGTTATGTCGGTGACGGCACCTTAGTTGCATTTAGCTCTTACAACGCCCTCACAGTTGCAAACACTTTACATCTGCAGAGTTGCGATGAAATCCAAATTTATCTTGGATTGAGAAAAGATTAGCGTAGTCGACTTTAACTTAAGGAAAATTCAATTTCTCACATTTTTCAGAGTTCATTAATCAATTTCAAGGAACCTATGCATCTTCTGCTCACCACAGTCTACTATGTAAACTATGGCATGACCACATACATATCTAACAAATAGGGAAAGGGATACTTCGAATTGACGCGAATTTCACCTCTAATACCAAGGGTGACATTGATGGCAATAGTGTAGTGGACAGTGTGTTTGTTTGTAACCCGATGTGTACAGGTTCGAGTCCCAACAGGAGACAGCAACCAACAGCCACCCGAGCATAAAAAAAAAAAGGCAAATAGCTTCAACATTTTTTAAACCACTGCACCAAAGAAAGATTCCTGCCTGGCAGCACCAGGGCTTGAATACTATTGCCACTTTTAAACTTTGCCACTGAAACATTCACTGCATCTTATGGAAGTATGATACCTCGCTAAGATCTAATCTCCAAAAACTGGTGGCTTAGATAAGAAGGACTCAGTGGAATGATCCGTAGAAATATAACCTGTAGGTGTCCAAAAAGGCACACGATCCACCGCACAAATATCAGTCCGTTAGAACTCCCTTTATTACAGAACAAGTCACCTTTGAACACTCGCGGGAGACATATTTTAAGCTTACAATCTGCAGCTCTGATGAGGCATCTTCAGGCATCCGGAACGCTGTCTCAGCATTCTAGGTTTACCTCAACTGATAGAGCTTAGAATGGTACCATGTGTGTATACCATACATTCCTAAGCATCTTGATCGCCAACACGTAGCGTCGAGCGTTCATTCATTCATTTTCAATGGCCCGCTAATCCTTCATGAGGGTCGCGGAGGTAGGATGCTCAGGTGGACTCTCCATCCTTCTCGATCCTCCGCCATTGTCTCCAATTCATCAGGGGGAATCCCTAAGCGGCTCCAGGAGAGATGTCGGACTTGATCCAACCATCTATTTCTAGGCCTTCCGCGAAGTCGCCTACCTGATGGCACGGCAACCATGGCGCGTCTTGGAAGCCGGTCTGGGTCGAGCGAGCGAGCGAGCGTCGAGCGTTTTTAAGTAAAAAGTAATTGGTTCCATGAATGCTTTCAAGAGGATGTCTGTGATCTTACTGTGAAGTTTAATGTAATCAATACCTACTTATTATCTACGATAACGCCTACACAGGAAGACCCTTAAATAATGTTGAAGTGAGAGATATAAGACAAGAGCTGGACCAGATGAATCCTTCAGTCTATGGTTGGGTCAAATTCAGAGCCTCCAAATAAAGGATTAAGACCTATATGAAGCCAATACGTTCTCAGCAAAATGCATAAAAACTATAATTTGAAAAGGAAAGAATATATTCCAGAAGGAGCAAAAAGCATCGATCCCGCTCTACGCATGCCACCGAATTTATGTATAAGATGGGCTCCAACCCCCTACCGTCCGCCGGATGTAATTCAACCGTCCTAGCTCCGTTCTAAAATATGTTTGCCTTGGCAAAATACAGAGAAACCAAAGATGTCTTGATACACCAAACCCAGTGCCATTAGAACAACGCGACCTTGAAACTACACTTGAGCGAACACCAATCCATTTGCACATAAAAGTGTCCTAAGTTTCCAAAAATACAACTTCTGAACAAATTAACAAAAGTCCACTCCACTATCGTTAGATGAGTAAAAATGGAAAAGGGAACTGTCTGCTAAACATCTACCTAAACTACCAAGCTTAAGGGAGAGAGGCGTACGTTTCGCAGTTTATTCGGCAGAACCGGGAAATTCCCTGTGGATAAGGCTTCCAAATACGGTAGCTACGTTCAAAACGAAAGTTAGGACAATTACCGAAGAAAAATATCGGCGTTAATGTAGTCTGTCAAACACCCATCAAAGGAATCTCATTCACTCAAAACGAAACAAATTTCGCCAAGACGGGTTTACTTAACAGATCAAACCACAACATCTGTTGTGTTCTGAATCAAACCTTACCGCGTAAAGAAGCAACGAACGAAGCAACCAACAGCATCGGATACGGATGATTTTACTGTTGACGACCCAAGCAAACGTAAAAATGACAACGATCTTCGTGTCTGCACGTAGAATGTTATGTCCCTCTACAAAGCACCTGCAACCGAACAGCCTTAGACTGCAAAAAAGAGACACTACGGCCATCCAAGAAGTGCGATGGGATGGGCCGAGGAAAAGGAGGATGAAAAAATGTGGCATCTACTACGGCAATTGCTACATACAACAAGAACAGCATCTATTCGGTTGCGGATTTGTTATTAGGCAAGAAGTCTTGAGTTCGGCATGTGAACGAGCGCCTTATGACTATCCGTATCAAGGCTGACTTTGCCAACATTAGCCTTAGATGCGCTCACGCTCCTCACGAGAAAATGGACGACGCGACGAAAGATGGCTTCTACCAGATCTTGGACAAGATGTGTGAGCCATTGCCACGACGTTAAAATCGTTCGGATAACTTAAACGCAAAGTTAGGAAAATGGGACGTCTTAGTATAGTGGTTGGAAAGCACAACCTGCACGACATCACATCCGGCAACGTATTCAGGCTAGTTGACTTTGCGGCGGGAAGGAACGTTGTCGTAGCTAGTGTGCGGTTGAATACTTCCAGTATTCTACGTGTCCGGACTTTCTGAGGAACCACTGTGTACTCGGATCACTATATAGTTGTAGCCTAGGTACGGATATTCAGAATGGAGCTAAATAAACGAAATACTCTGAAGAAGATTGACGTCGGACGGCTATAATCGCAAGAGAACACAAGACCCTTTATCGATCGAGTCTCTTGTAATCCCAATAAAAGTCCTATGCCGTCAGATGTACTGGGCTTCTTTCGGCCACCACAACGAAACCCCCGGCAAGCACATGCAGCAAACAAGAGGCGTATAAAGTGGCGCTGCATAGAAGGACTAGATTTGCTCGAGAACTCTTCGAGCGGAGGAGAAAAGAGGAACATCAACTTCTCAGAAAGAAGAAAAAGGAGCATGAGAACCGCTTGATCGAGGAGATCGAGAGATTTTATTGCAGGAATGACATCCGAAAACTTTACCAAAAAGTAAAAGAACATGACAAGATATCAAAGCCAGAACAGAAGCCTGCATGGTCGAAAATGCTACTATGTTATAGTAGTAGAATCGCAGTCGATGCTGAGGATCTGGAAGGAACACTTCTGCAGACTGTTGAACGGCGACGTTGAACAATCTTCCACTCTCAGGCGGAATGAGCCATTCAACAGTGCGGAATGAGCCATTCAACAGTGCAATGATATTCAAGATTCTCGTCAACCCGATCAGAATGAAGTGAGAATAGCGATATTTGAACTTAAATCCAACTAAACTGCTGAAGCTGATGGCCTTGTCGCCGAACTTTTCCAGGAAGCAGGAGATGAGTTGGTAAGGAGCACGCACGAGCTCATCTGTAAAATCTGGTCGCACGAAAGTATGCATATATAATATCCTGTCTGCCGCATTATGTGAACCCCTAAAACCTATCGTCAACAACATGATAGGCCCTTATCAGTGCGGTTTTCAGGCCGGGAAAGTCCACAACCGACCAAATATTCACACTACGGCAGATCTGCGAAAAAACCCATGAATATAAAATCGATAAGCATCACATTTTCATCGATTTCAAAGTTGCCTATGATAGCGAGTATAAAGACGAGTTATACAGAGCCATGCCAAGCTCGTCCGTTTGTGCAGAATGACGATGGAAAACTCTCGTTGCTCCATCAAAGTCGGTAAGAACACCACCGAACTGTTCGATGTCAGGAAAGGTGTTAGACAAGGTGACGCGCTATTATGCGATCTCTTTAACACAATACTTGAAAGAATTGTGCGAAACTCACAAGCCAAGACCGAAAACACAATGTATTACAAGTCTGTACAACTACTCGCTTACGCCGATAACATTAACATAGTCGGAAACACTCGGCGGGCGGGCGGTGGAGCGTTTGCGAGTATTGATATCGAGGCAGCGGTCAATGAAAGCAAAACCAAATATATGCTGTTTACAAAAAAGGACACCCAACATTGGCGTCTTGGACGGAAAGCCACAATAGACAGATATAATTTTGAGGTAGTAAAAGGCTTTGTCTACATAGGCTCTATGGTGAGCTCCGCAAATGATACTGGTGGGGACATCAAACGAAGAATTACTTTTGCCAATCGCTGTTTTTAGTGGCTAAGAAGGCAATTGAAGCAAGGACATCGACTTATCTAGAAGAGTTCACATACACCGACTAATACGGCTGGGTCACGCAGTGTGAATAGAGCGCAACGTTCCAGCCCGGAACGGCTCAGTAGAGACGACCTCGCTGTAGGTGACGCAAACAGTAAAGGAGGACCTGAACCAACTTAGCGTGCGCAACTGGAGGCAGCTGGCTCGTAACCGGGCTGGCTGGAGAGGTTTGTTGGTTGAGTCCCAGCTCCACCCCGGACTATAGCGCCATCTTAGTAAGAAATTCCAGTTATGGTTGATGATGTATCTTCCGATGCCCTTGAGGACATATTCGAAGAAAAAGTAAGCACTTCGAGGAAAGCCACTAAGGCATCACCGACGGGTCAAAAATGTAAACGTAAGTCGGTTTTGAAGTTGTTGGACCTAGAATTCAAATCTCGGTGCCGCTGGGTCTATGTCCTAATGTGTTCCAAGTTGAGATTCATGCCATTGAGATCTGCACCAGAATAAACCTTGACAAAGGTATAACAGGCGTCAAAATACATATTTGTTCCGACAGTCAAGCCGCACTCAAAGCGCTATCCTTCCACTCAATTAAAGGCTGTTTTAGTGCTTTACAGTCCCTAGCCAAATACAACAAAGTTATACTACTACTAGCTTGGTTATACTACTTATAAGTACTTTGACACAATAGATTTTTCAGGTCGCAGTGTCGGCCAATGTACAATATAAGGCCTAGTTTAAATAAAAAGCCAGAAGGCAACACGATGGTTATGAAAGTTCTGCGGTATTATCAAGCCGGACATCAGGAATGCCTTCAATGCAGGAAACTGGACATTCATTCTGCGGGTAGTTACTGTCAGAAGGGTGCCAGAATATGTAAAGAAAATATTGGTGGACTATTTCAAAAATAGGGTACTGATAGGCAAGACAGAAGATAGAACAAAGCAACAAATAGGTGCCGTTCCCCTAGACGCCATGCTAGAACCTTGGTTGTGGAACATAATGTGTACCAACTTTTTTAAGTGATGAATCTCAAGGTCTCCTAAAATTGTTGGCTTTGTCGAAGATATTGCAATTTTAATGGTAGACAAACACCTATAGGAGATAGAGTACGATAGCAACGACGCAACGAACCGTATGGGAATGGCTAACACATATGAAACCGCAAATAATAGATCAAAGCATGAAAGTGGTACTCATCATCGGAATGATAGCAGTGGGTAATCTTCATCATAGATGAAGTTCCTTGGCATCATTATAGACGCAGAGGCTAACTTTTCATCACCACGACATGCATCTGATAAAATATAGAAGAAGATTGCCCCTGACATAGGTGGCAGTAAACAAAATCATCTATGGATCCTAAATTTGAGACGATGCCATGACATTTCAAACAAGCTAAATGCACAAAGAGCGTATCGGGCAACGTTGTATGGTGCAGCGTGCATTATAGCCTTCATGGTGCAGAATAAAATTTCATGAAATCAAGACCAGTCTAATCAAAAGATAATGAAATAGGACTAGTCTGACAAAGGCAAATGGATCCAACATCAAAAAATGGATAAACTCAAAACGTAAAGATTGTTGCACTTTGACACAGCCCGGAAGTTACCAGGCCATTGGTGCTCAGAGCGTACTAACACAGGTTCGGGCGCGGTAATAATACCCATTGTCCAAGCTACAAAGAAACTCCTGAAGATGTGGATCACGTCATATTTCATCGTTGACGCCAGAACCGAAAGGGCAGAACTGTGAGGGGCTATCACTTTAGAAGATATAACCATGCAGATTCTCGGAAAATGTTGCAATTAGCAAAAGTGGCATAAAGAAGCAGCATCAAGGAGAGGAACGATGTACAGAATAGCAGCAAAATGTAAATCTGAGCGAGCCGATGACGTAAGACTAGAGACTCCCGTCGCAAGGAAAAGCTTTATGGCATTGCCGAGATAGGTAGGTAGGTAGGTAAAAGTGGTAAGTGACCTTACGGATGTTACACGGACGTTAACTACTAGGGAAAAGAAGAAGAAAAACGGGGTAAGGATTATTCAAATCCACCCCGTTACATTGAGGAAGCTGATAATATCCCTAATGCTAATCTTCGCTAGCTCTATAAGGTTGTCGAAAAATAGTTTATCGAGATAATCATGGAAGATACAGAGAGAGGTACGTTTAGTTGGTGAAACTCTCACAATCTGCTGAGCATGGGCGGGTATTTAAAGAATCCCTCCTACAAGTTCACCTACCACGGACCATGAATGCAATTCAAAAGCAGAGGCCTATACAAGAGCCAAGGAGCATCCGTGTAAATCACTCATCATCTCAGTCCTGCTATATGACGGCTTGGTCCTTGCCAAGTCTGCATGGTTTTTACTGTATAATACCCTAGACTAGAGCATAAATAAACCCAACAAGACAGAATTTCATAAATAAGGACGAATTAACCTATAAATTTTAAGTACAGCACGTACACATACTAGGCTTTTATAATGTGTGACCATGGGTCGTAGCGAAACCCTGTTAAGCTTCAGTTTATTTATTTTTGCAATAACGTCAACTTTTCGGCTCCCGGTTAATGCATTTTCACTCCAGGACAAGGATGGACATAGCATAAACATTTTATTCGCCAAGTCCTTCATCCATGATCCATTAACTGAAGCCCACAACACTTGGACAAATGCATGTGATCGCCCGACGACGGTCATTACAAGAAAACTGGACTAACCGGTAGTTATATAATACATAGACTAACGAGCCACTATGACCATAGAGGAGCACACTTCAAATGGCACAGATAGTTGCACGGAGTGCAATGTATGGAAGCACCATAGAGAATGTTTTATTATTCCTCCATTCCCTGTTGCCGTCGTTGCCGTTATCGTTGTCGTTTTCGTCGTCGTCCGTGGCCATTGCAGTCCATCCAAAATGGATTTACGGATGCAATCTCCGCGATAAGTGCATTTTGCGATTGCTCCTTAATTTTTTATGTGTCCGTCACAATGTAAATGCATCTACACTCCATAAGTGTGTATGTGTGTCCCACCTAAACTCCTCAATCAAAATTGACTACCCATACCTCTACTCCCCCCGGATAGATGCGACATTATTCCCCTGATATCCACAAATTGATGTGTACATTTTCCGGTTGAACAAAAACCCGTTTTGTATCTACGCGCTCGACGCCTCCTATTCGAATTACTTATCAATTTGTCTGTGGGTTAAAAGAAAGACCAGCCCCACATCCACAAAAACGACGAAGATAAATAAATAAATAAAAAAAAAATTAAAAATAATCAAAACAGTGCGGCGCGGCGTCAAAGGTTCACAGCATTAATAAGGTCCCCCGAATCCCATTTGCCGACCAAAAAGGAATGTGCCTTAAACTGTCCACTTTATCATCGACGCAGCTAATTTATGTACACCTCGCGCACACCACCACTACGAGCATGAGATAGCCCAAAGTGTGCCTCACATTGTGGAGAGTGGAAGTGACCACTTTGGGACAACAAGATTCTCGATTGTTTCTTCAGCTGATAACACTTGAGAGACGTGAACTTTGCGTTCACTAAACGGTGCAGACAGTTGAGACGATGATGCTTAAGAACTCAGTTGTACAACTGCTCGTGGGTGGTCCTGATTCTGAGATTCTGTTTAAGTTCGACTCGTATGAATATTAGGTTAAACTAATGAGATTATGTCGAACCGTTTAGAGAGGCGTTAGAAGGTTTAGATAATGACGCGTGTCAAAATATGTGTGCCATGCATAAGTTGGCATCCATATCAGATACTGACTGACACCTATAAAAGTCTGTGTCTTGTGAAAGCTTTTGATATTCAAATTTCAATATATTTCCGAATATCCATGTTCAGAAACTAAGACAAGAAATGCTGCCGATCTGGACGCTGGCTGTAACGATTTAGATTTAGATCAGAATCTGGTCATTTTGCATTGTATATACATAATTCGAGAGATTTTCGAATCAGACCACACCGCACCGTGTTGGCTTCCTTTCCGCCTCTCTACCACGATCCATTTTAGCCGGAGAGACTCTCTGGATTTCTCCATAGTTCTGCTCTGGCTTTGAAATCTAGTTCTAGTTCATCTTCTGGGTTTTCACCCAGTGCCACCCTAAGATCTTCCTTCTTCTGTTGCTAGTGCCGGACATTGACACAATATATGTGTATGCCACCGTCTCAATTTCCGCAAGGCATAATTCATCTTCTGACACGAAGACGACCGGCCTCGGATATTGCCAAGCCTGGTAAGCCAGGGCATCCTTTGGAGCCAGGCCTGAAGGGTGTCAGGATGCGAGCGTCTGGTGGTCGGCTTGTCCCGCTCGGCAGCCGGCCGGGTCAAACCCGAAATGGCTACGAGCTTCCTGTCAATGGTCTCGCGAACCATTACGGGGGTCAAGGGGTGAACGCGCTGTGCACCGATAGGGGCACAGATGGACTCTCTGAGATTCGACAACGGCATCGACTTAGGATAGGCACATGGAACGTCTCATCGCTCACAGGGAAGGATCTTGAGCTTGTTGGGGAGGCTGTTAAAAGTCGACTAGATATAGTTGGCGTCTCTTCAACAAAGCAGAGAGGTTCTAAAACTGTGGACCTTTCGGGTGGGTGGAAGCTCTTCCTGTCAGGAGTCGCACCCTCAATGTCTGCTCGGGCGGGAGTGGGGATACTCACAAGTCCCAGGTTGACAGACAGAGTATTGGAGTGGATACCATTAGGAGGGAGAGTTGCGATCTTAAAGCTCAAGCTTGAAAGATCAACTCTGGCATTGGTGCAGGTGTATGCACCGAACCTTCTGTCAGAGTACGCAGCTTTCTTAGATGAAGTTGATGTTGCCCTTGAAAAGGTTGCAGATATGGATTCTTTTGTCGTGATGGGTGACTTCAATGCTCATGTGGGTGTAGATGTTATGACATGGGGGAGTGTGATTGAGAGGAACGGTGATCCTGATCAAAACGCGAACGGAGAGAGGTTGTTGGATTTTTGTTGTGAAAATGGCTTATCCATCATGAACACCATCTTTCCACACAAAGCCATTCACAAATACACGTGGTACCGTCAGAGTCTTCAGCAGAAGTCGCTGATCGATTTCTTTGTGGTACCATCGTGTCTGAAGAGAATGGTTTGTGATGTTCGCGTATTGAGAGGGGCCGAACTGTCAACTGATCATCACTTAGTGCTGTGCAAATTGTATCTTAGCGAGAGAGTGCCTCCCCTACCAAAGCGTAAACCAAGGATGGTTACACGCATACGATGGGAGAGGTTACAGGACGATGAGATACGGGAGACATTTGCACGGCAAATATCTGAAAGGTTTGAACGAATTCCAACTGTTCCATCAAATGTAGAGGAAGAATGGCAACTGTTTTCAACAGCGGTTACTGCCTCTGCGGGAGATGTTTGTGGAGTGAAGCGGCTTGGTGTGGCGGCTGGTGGTGAGAAAAGAACTGCTTGGTTTAAAACGCCCGGAGTTCAAGAAGCCATCAGAGAGAAGAAGAGAGCCTTTAAGGTGTGGATTCACTTGGGGAACTCCGATTCTCGAAATCGGTACACTGAGGCGCGAACAACTTGCAAATTAGCTGTGAAAACCGCGAAAGAACAGTCTTGGAAGGAGTTTGGCGAGAAATTGGAACGTGACCACAGATCTGCAAATAAGATGTTCTGGCAGACCGTCCGCCGACTCAGAGGAAAAAAGTTGAATATCGTTGAAGGAGTCAAATCCAAAGACGGTAGACTTCTTTCCAATGAGGAGGACATCTTACGCAGATGGAGCGAGCACTTTTCAGAATTACTCAATCCCGAACAGGGCACCGAAGATGACAGACCTATGGTTGAGAGTTGGGCGGAAAGTAGTCCTACGGTAGAGGAAGTAACTTTGGCGATCAAAGCGCTAAAAGTTGGCAAATCTGCTGGTGTGGACGAAATTCGGCCAGAAATGCTCAAGGCTTTAGGTAAAGAGGGAGTGCAATGGCTCTCGCGTGTCATTAAAGTGGCCTGGGAATGCGGTGAAACACCTGGTGATTGGCAAATGGGGGTGATAGTTCCTCTTTTTAAAAAAGGGGACAAAAGAGATTGCGCCAACTACAGGGGTATATCTCTTTTAAGTCTCCCTGGAAAAGTCTTCGCTAAGGTGCTAGAAAAACGTTCCAGAGCTGTGGTTGAGGACAGTTTGGGGGATGAGCAGTGCGGTTTTCGTCCCGGTAGAAGCACAACCGACCAGTTGTTCACTCTCAGAATGGTTCTTGAGAAAGCCTGGGAATATGCCAAACCTGTCTACACTTGTTTTGTGGATTTGGAAAAAGCATATGATAGGGTTCCTCGAGGCAAACTCTGGAGTGTTCTGCAGGAGTATGGGATGAATGGTTCCCTGTTAAGGGCGATTCAGTCTTTATATACAAACTGTAAAAGCTGTGTTCGGATAAACGGTGTTAAATCAATACCTTTCACTGTGGGCGTTGGACTCCGCCAGGGGTGCGTTTTGTCACCTCTCCTCTTCATTGTATATATGGATTGGATGTTGCAGCGCAGCCGTGGCGGAGAATGTTTCAAAGTGGGAGACCTAAGGATTAGTCATCTGCTCTTTGCGGATGATTTGGTCATCCTTGGGTCCTCTCAAACCGAACTTCAGCGCGCACTCGAAAGGTTTGTAGCCGTTTGTGATGATGCTGGAATGAAGATCAACGTGAACAAATCGGAAGTAATGGTCGTTTCCAAAAAACCCATTCAGTGCACTCTGCATGTTAGTGGAGTCCCACTGAAGCAGGTGGAGAAGTTTAAGTACCTCGGGGTTTTATTCACGAGTGATGGGAGGAGCAATGCCGAGTTACCCTGTAGAATTGGTCAGGCTGGATCAATTTTGAGAGAGCTTGGCCAATCTGTTATAAGGAAGGCCGAACTTGGTATTCAAGCTAAGCTATCGGTTTTTAACTTGGTGTATGTTCCAACTCTCACCTATGGTCATGAAATTTGGGTAGTGACCGAAAGAATAAGATCGCGGATACAAGCTGCCGAAATGAGGTTCCTTCGCGGTGTTGTTGGAATAACTCGTAGGGATCGAGTGCGCAACACCAGAGTACGCGAGGCGCTCAACGTTGAGCAGCTACTTCTCCGAACGGAACGATCTATGCTTCGATGGTTTGGTCACGTAGTGCGTATGCCCCCAGACCGGCTTCCAAGACGCGCCATGGTGGCCGTGCCATCAGGTAGACGACTTCGCGGAAGGCCCAGAAATAGATGGTTGGATCAAGTCCGACATCTCTCTTGGAGCCGCTTAGGGATTCTCCCTGATGAGTTGGAGTCAATGGCGGAGGATCGAGAAGGATGGAGAGTCCACCTGAGCATCCTACCCCCGCGACCCTCATGAAGGATTAGCGGGCCATTGAAAATGAATGAATGAATAATTCATCTTCCAGAAGACCCATCTTTTTTAGGTGATACCCGAAATTTCCATGAGCTTTAAATAACGCTACTACGCATTTCAGTGTTCTTCACTCTAGGCTTAGAACTGCTCTACTTGTGTTGCTAGTCGGCATTTTAAAAGCCATTTTTGGGTGCCTGCAATTTTCCACGGTTGACCACGTTCACTGGTGTTCCACCGCGGCCCGTCATTTTGTGTTTGTAAAGGGTTTTGTTTTTAAGCTGGATAGAACTTTATATTTAAAAATATTGACACACAAAATTAATAATATTTGAAAGTGATTTGGGGCATATAACAACCGCAGCTGTTCTTGACGAAGCCCATTTTGGCCGTCCAATTTCGAGTCACTTTTTCGTGCAAGGTTGTCGACGATGTGTCTATATAAATAAATATATTTGGCGCAATAGCCCATGAAGTGCCTAGTCCTAGCTTCTCGCGAACAAATCCACTAATTAGAGAAGATCTTCAGAAAATCTTGCAATGGGGAAAAGCAAAGATTGTGGACGTTTGGACCACGTTTGGAGCTTGGGCTCAAAACACTACCTAAACCTACTTGATAGCATCCAGAGGCGAGCAGTTTGCTTAATAGAATACCCAGCACTTACGTTCGACCACTAACGTTGACCAAATATTCACACTACGGTAGATCTTGGAAAAAACTCATAAATATAAAATCGATACGCGTCACCTCTTCATCGATTTCAAAGCTGCCTATGATAGCGGGCATAGAGACCAGTTATACAGAGTCATGTCTAGTGCGCGCTGGATCCTCCTGCATCGACCACATAAACACCTTACGGATCATTATCGAGCAATGCGTTGAGTATAGGTCTCCGCTACATTTAATGTTTATCGACTTCGAGAAAGCTTTCGACAGATTGAATCGAGATGCTATCTGGTTGGCCTTGCGCAGGAGAGGCATCCCAGAAAAACTTATAGCTATTATCAAGGCTACATACGAGGGCGGTAAGTGTCACGTCGTGTGCAATGGTAAGGTGTAGGAGGATTTTGAAGTCCAAAGTGGAGTACGTCAAGGGTGCATACTGTCACCACTATTGTTTTTGATGGTTATCAGCGATGTACTCCGTGCAGCATTGACGGAAGGCAACTATGGAATTCGTTGGACTATGACATCTTACCTTAAACACCTGGATTACGCTGACGATGTTTGTCTACTTTCACATCGGATAATGGACCTTCATCTGATGGCCCAACATCTAGAAGCTGAGGCAAACAAAGTGGGGCTAAAAATAAACACAGCCAAAACAAAAGCCCTGAGCACTTCTTCTAACAACCGCGCTCAACTTTACATTGCCGGACAGGAAGTCGGGAAAGTTGATTACTTTCTTTATTTAGGAAGTGTGGTCTCGGCTAATCGCGGTGGCACCGAACTGGATGTGTGCAGCAGAATCGGGAAGGCTAAAGCTGCGTTCGGAATGCTATCTAAAATCTGGAGAAGCAATGTTATCAGCTTAAGAACCAAACTGCGACTGTTCCGTTCCAACGTAGAATCAGTGCTGCTTTATGGGTGCAGTACTTGGAAGGTGGACACCATTAACACACGAAAGCTGCAAGTCTTTGTAAACAAATGCTTAAGAATCATCTTGAGGATTTTTTGGCCGAACCGCATCTCCAACGAACAACTTTATCTGAGAACGGGCCAAGAACATATAAGCATTACTATACGAAGAAGAAAGTGGCAATGGATTGGACACACCCTACGGCGCGAAGACAACTCCATTGCGAAATACGCCATACAGTGGAATCCGCTCACCCAGGCAGGCAGAATAGCGGGACGCCCTAGGCAAACGTGGCGCAGAACAGTTGAGGAGGAATCGAGCTCTTTAGGAATGAGTTGGAGGCAGCTCAAACGCGTTGCAGAACTTTGAACAAGATGGCGCGCAGGCGTGGTTGACGCCCTATGCCCCCCGAGGGGTTAAAGGATCTAAGTATGTCTAGTCTTGCCATCCCTACCAAGCTCGTCCGTTTGTGCAGAATGGCGATGGAGAACGCTCGCTGCTCCATCAAAGTCGGTAAGAACACCATCGAACCGTTCGATATCAGGAAAGGTCTTAGACAAGGTGACGCGCTATAATGCGATTTCCTTAACATATAGGTAGTATATGAGAGAATTTTACGGAACTCGCAAGCCAACACTGGAGGTAAATCTTTGACAAGTCTGTACAACTACTCGCTTATGCCGATAACATTGACATAGTCGGAAGAACTCAGCGGGCCGTCAACGGGGCATTTGCGAGTATTGAGATCGAGGCATCAAAGATGGGTTTAGCGGTCAATGAAATGAAAAAAAAAATGCTGTCTACAAAAAATGGCAACCCATCGGCGTCTTGGAAAGATATAATTTTAAAGTAGTAAAGGACATTGTCTGGCTGGCAAAAATCCTCATCCTAACCCTCCACATGGGTGCCAGCCGGAAATAACCACCACAGCAGTCTTGTACGATGTCAAGATGGGGTTAGCCAAGACCAGGATGCATTAAAGAGAATTCTTAGCTCCTCAATAGCTATTCTCTATTTATGCCTTTTGGTCATCGGATCGAGGTACCTGATTTCAGTAGTGGAGTGAGCGCTTAATGCACGAAACAGTGCCCAAGAATGCAAGGCTCGGGGTTACCCCAGTCTCTAACGAGCTCCTTCGGACGCACAGGCGGGGTCCGTCGTATTTTGCCTTATCCCGATACTTCGGCCCTGTCGGGACTGACCGTAATTCCGTATTACTCGTGGGTCCAAAATCCGAAAAATTTAAAAATGAACAAAACTAAAACAAAAGAAAATGAAAACAAAAATATAACAAAAAAAAACAAAAAAAAATTAATTTCCTGGCACTTCATCGGAAGACGAACTGCTCGCTTCCAGCCAGGAAAAAACGGCGGAGAGCGAGACGCTCCCCAAACCTTTAACAACCACTACAACCACAGCGTCGGACACTCGACTTAGTGCCCATAAGCGCGAGGCAACCAACTCTCGCAAGTCGGCCAGCAACCGTAGGGAAAGCGCGTACCAGCTTGCCATCTTCATTCTGAGCAAGATTACTAAGAAAGAGGTGGACGGCACGGCTTCCAAACGGGACCTGGCCGATAAAGTCAAATTCCAGAAGGTTGTTGATGAGTACATTAACTTCCGCAATACCCCACAATTTTCCAAAAGCGATCCAGCAAAGCGTAACCGATCCCAAGAGGAAATCAAGTCCGATTCCCTAAGCTGTCAACACTCAAACCCTATGAACCTTCTACCTCCTCGGCTTTCCAAGCGACACGAACTGTCAGCGAGGTTGTCAGAGACGACCTCCAAGTCGCCCTGGTAGACGAGCTCTCTACCGACGGCAATGCAGTGACTGAAGTCTGGGGAGCCCTCTCCTTCCTTCTTCTTATTAATGAAGACAGTGCCCATTCCATTCTCCATTGAGGAGAACGGGTGCAAACTCCGCTTCGACATCAGGCATGCCAAAGTAAAAATTTTCCGATCCTCTGGTCTCACTGACGACTTAGACGAAGTCGACGATGTCAACAAGTTGTTGGAGGACATGAGGATTGAAACTACATCCCAAACCAAAAATAACACCGATAATACCAATGCTGAAAGTCATTCAGATTAATCTGCACCACTCGATTAGTGCTACAGATAATCTGGTGGTTTTTCTCAAGGAGAAAAACATTGACATCAGCATTGTCCAAGAACCCTGGGTAAACGGCCTTGACATTAAGGGCCTCAATGACAACCAATACAACCTTTTTTACAACCAGAATAACATCAATCATGTAAGCCAAGAACCTGCATTCTAGCTAAAAAGCATATTAAAGCCTTTATATGTCCAAATTTTAGCTCGTCCGATTTAACAACGGTCAAAATAGAGAACGCAGGTAGTGCAGACCTATACATCTCCTCTGCCTACATGGCACACGACCGCCAATCACCGCCAGAAGAATTTCAAGATATGGTGACGGCTATCTCCACAACAAAGACCAACATGCTTATGGGCTGCGACGCAAATGCCAGGCACGTGTTATGGGGCAGTTCCGAAAGCAACGAGCGAGGTGAGTCCTTGTTCGAATATATCCTTGCAAATAACCTCTCAATATGTAACAAAGGCAACACTCCAACCTTTATTTTTCCGAGTACGGAAAATTTCAACGGCTAGGAAGATGTCATAGACGTTACACTCTCCAATAACAGTAGTAGTATGAAAGTCGAGAACTGGAGAGTATCCAATCTGAAGTATTTTCAGACCATAATTGGATCCTCTTCAATGTAGATCTCGAGATCGAGACTCCTAAACCCTACAGAAACCCCAAAAGAACCGACTGGATAAAGTTTAGTCAAGTCGTTAGATCCAAGCTACGTAGAACTCCAAACGCTTTAATAACCTCCACTGCAGAGCTAGACACAAAAGTAAAGACTTTCGAAAAAGCTTTCAATAATGCTTTTAAAGTTGCGTGTCCGGTCAAATACAGCAAAAAAGACCTTCCTTCCGTGCTGAAACGAAGAACTCTCTAGCCTCAGGAAACTGACTAGAGAGACCTTCAGTATCTGCTACAAGTGCAAATACTGGCAGCCTTACACGGATAGCCTTAAAATATACAAAAAAAGCTATCAGAATGGCGAAGAAACGGTCCTGGATAGATTATTGCCAATCAATTGATACCCTCAAAGACTCCGCTAGACTCAGCAAGATTCTATCGAAGGATCATTCCATTCCATCCCTCCTGAAAAGGTTGGATAGTAAGTGGACGGAGTCAACTGCAGAATCCTTAAAGATCTTGATACACACCCACTTTCCCGGATGTAAAGACAGTTACACTGAGCCTAACAGTTCGCAATGCCTGCAATCCTGGGAACACATAATACCCATTATTACCGAAGAAAAAATCTCCTAGACCATTCGCAGCTTCGCCCCTTATAAATCGCCAGGCCTAGATGGCATTCTGCCCATTATGCTACAAAAAATGCAAGAGGTAGCAATCCCATGGCTCGTGCCGATTTTCAGGAGCTGCATCCTAAATAACCATGTACCCCACTCATGGAGACGGGTGAGAGTGGTTTTCATTCCGAAGGTGGGGAGGCGCGGACATGAGAACCCGAAAGATTTCAGACCAATCAGTCTGACCTCCTTCGTTTTGAAGACGATCGAGCGCCTTCTGGACAACCATCTGCGAGATACAATCGAGTCATCTCTCTCCAAATCCCAACACGCATACCTCAAAGGAAGATCTACAGAAACAGCTCTTCATGAAGTAGTGTGAACAATAGAAAAATCCCTACATTATAAGGAATACACTTTAGCTACCTTTCTAGACATAGAAGGAGCTTTTAACAATGTACACACTGAAGTAATTCTAGAGTCCCTCACGGAGTTGGGCATAGAAACCTACCTAAGCCAATGGATAGTCTCTATGCTCAGCACTAGAACTATTCAGGCATCTCTAGGAAACAGCACCATAACCAAATTTGCCAGTAGAGGAACGCCCCAAGGTGGAGTCATCGCACCTCTACTATGGCTAAAAGACATGAACAAAATCCTTTTATGCTTAGACAGAGAAAGAATTAAAGTAGTTGGGTATGCGGGCGAGATGGTGATTTTAGTGTCGGGACTTTTTCCTCCCGTGATAAGTAAGATCATGGAGAGTGCTCTAAGTAAAGTCACCACATGGGCCAGAAAGTGTGGACTTGGAGTCAACCCAAATAAAACTGAACTGATGCTTTTCACCACAAAAACCAAAATACCCGACTTCAATCTTCCTCAACGGTCAGATACTCTCCTTATCTTCCAGTGCTATTCTAGATCCTTAACTTAACTGGAAACGAAACATAGACGAACGAGTAAAGAAAGCATGTATAGCCTTCTATGCCTGCAACAGAACCTTCGGAAAAAGATGGGGCCTGCAACCAAAATTGACCCTGTGGATGTACACAGCCGTAGTACGCCCAATCCTTACCTACGGGTCGATAGTATGGTGGCCGGCCCTTAAAAAAGCCTATAACATAACCAAACTAAATAAGGTGCAAATAGCAGCATGCATAGGCAGGCGCCCTACGGTCAACTCCGTCAGACGCTCTAACAGTCCGGCTACACCTTTTACCCCTAGATCACAAACATCTCAGCGCACAGCGCAATCAGACTCAGAGAGTCCAAGTGTTGGACTGCGAAACCCTATGGACACAGCAATATCCTAGATTCTCTACCAGGAGAACTCGTATCGACTCCAACAGATTACATCATCCCCACATTGAACTTCACAAAGCGTTTCGATGTACAATTCCCTACAAGAAAAGATTGGCAAGATGGACAGGCGACCAGTGGTTTCGATCTAACAGTCTACACCGATGGGTCAAAAATGGACTGTGGGGTTGGTGCGGGTGTTTTCTCGGAGTCCCTGAACATCGCAAGATCGTATCGACTCCCGGACGCTGCCAGCGTCTTCCAAGCGGAATTACTCGCCATTCGCGAAGCCTGTCGCCAAATCAAGTCACACACAAATACACTACCAAGGCAAAGAATCGCTATTTTAATCGATAGCCAAGCTGCTATCAAAGTCATTGCCTCGGAAACAATTTCCTCGAAATAAGTACTAGAATGCCGACAGGAGCTGGCCTCGCTAGATGGCCAATGCATGGTGACCCTAGTCTAGGTTCCAGGCCACAGCAACATTGATGGCAACGCACATGCTGACGAACTGGCCAGGCGAGGCTCAGCCCTTCAATGCTCACTTGCTGAACTTGTTCACACTCCGCTCGGAGCAATTAAGGCAAACATCTCCTCAATCTTTCTTAGAAAAGCTAACCTTAAATGATCCAGGTTAACGAACTGCGTCATATCCAGAAAGATGTGGCCTAACTAAAACAAGACCAAAACAACAGCCCTATTGAACAGAACGCGCAAAGACATTGCCCGTACAATCGCGATAATCACGGGACACTGGCCGGTAGGAGAGCACGTAGCCATATCCCATATAATACACACTGTCGTAGTTGCAACATAGCCACCGAAAAGGAAACAATTATCCACTACATGTGCAATTGTCCAGCACTAGCTAGGGCTAGACATCAAGCATTAGGCAAACCCTTCTACAATTCACTTGAGGAGATCTCGGGTAAGAACATAAATGAGCTAACCCTCTTCTTAAACTCCACAGGCTGGCTCTAGGATGTCCTCACCAACACACATCAACGAGATCAAACGAAGAATTACTCTTAGCAATCGCTCTTTCTATGGTCTAAGAAGGCAATTGAGTAACAAAGCCCGATCTCGAACTACTAAAGTAACTCTTTATAAGGCACTAATCATCCCAGACCTGCTATATGGCGCAGAGGCATGGACTTTGTCAAACTCGGATGAGGATGCCCTTGGTTATTTTGAGAGAAAAGTTCTTCGAGTGATCTTTGGTCCCGTCTGCATACGCGAAGAGTGGAGAAGAAGGTACAATGAACTATACGGTCTATACAAGGACATCGACCATAGAGTAGACATAGCCAGAAGAGTTCACATGCAGTGACTAAGATGGCTGGGTCATGTAGGGCTGATAGAACCTAACGTTCCACCCAAGAAAGTTTTCGAATCTACACCGATGGACGACGCAGTAGAGTACGACCTCACTCTAGGTTACGCAAACAGTAGCGGGCCCTCAACCAACTTGGCATGCGCAACTGGAGTCAGCTGGTTCGTAACCGAGCTGGCTGGAGAGGTTTGTTGGTTGAGGCCCAGGTCCACCCTGGACTGTAGCGCCACCTAAATAAGTAACGTCCAACAATCAATCGTTGGCTCATCGAAATCAGATAGAAGACTTGTGCGTGTTCTACAGCTACGCCAGATGTTCGGAAAATCTGAATAGAACGATCCCTACAAACTCGAATTTTCAACGTCCTACCAAGCAGGCCAGTAGAGCAAACACCTTTCATGTTCACCTGGCAACCACAAGAATACCATTTTGCTACAGGACAAGCAAGCTTTGGAACTCACTCCCAAGCGATATATTTCCAGAAAGCTATAATCTGTGAAAAATTAAATTCAGAATTAACAGACATTTACGAGCTTTTCGGGGCGCTGGCCCAGTGTTATGGGGTCACCTTTCCCGAGAGGGGTTTATAAAAAAAATAATGCACACAAATAATTTTCGGAAAAGTTGCATTATTCTTAAGCTCATGTCCGTTTATGGTCAGAATCAGGACCCCTGGCAAATTTTGTCAAGAATTTAAGAACAACAATTTTTTTTTTTTTTTTAGCACGTATTCCATAAACCATTGTCAACAGGGCCTTGGTTGGTTGGTTAATTTGCTAAGATCGGCCCTCGATGAGGATGCACTCAGACCAGAAATACTATATGTTCATTTAACTGCCAATTTGTAAGCTGGGTGGGTCACCCTCTTACCCTAGGGACCATTTGATTCATTGTATGAAGGATTCGATTTTAGCAAGATTTTTGCAGGCGTTGCCGAGATTATTGAAAGAGTATTCACCCAGGGTGGCTTTCCTAATGTTGGAGAACGCAGGACTAGCGCATAGGAGGTGATTGATGGTATCTTCTTCCTCTTCATGTCTACAGCTTCTATAGAAGTCGTTGTTGGGAATGCCTAGTCTCTGGACATGCCTTCCTATGGCGCAGTGTCCGCTGAGAACGTTTATTATTTTGGAGACGGTTGCTCTCTTGTGTTTCAGGAATCCGATTGACGTAGATTTGTTAAGTGTTGCATTGGCCTAGATGATGCCATCGGTGAACTGCCACTTTCTTCGCGTCGGTTTGGATAAAGTACTTAACATAAGACGTTGGCGCCTCAATGTCGGTAATGCCAATGCTTTTTGTACCAGAGGAGCCTTGTCGAGCCAGCTCTTTAGCTGTACAATTCCCCAGTATACAGTGACCTGGGTGAGGTTGTGCTGACTAGCTTTCTCGTTAAGGGATACGCGACAGTATTTCACTGCCTTAGTTCTCGTAGTGCTGGTTGGGGGATTTGATGGCTGCCTGACTGTCGACGTAAATAACAATATCCGATGTTGATAGTGTATTACCCACTAGCCAGTCAGCGGCTTGACGAACCGCTGTAGGTTATGTTAGGTTGAAGTGGTTGCTAGCTGAGAATCACCAACACACTTAGACCAATAATAGGTCCATTGTGATACCATAGAACCGTACGAACCGCTGTAACTTCGGCTTGAAAAACGCTGCAATGTTTTCGAAGGTTAAAAGAGAGGTGTATATCCAGGTCTACTGAGAAGATTCCGGCACGACTCCGTCCTTGGTTTTGGACCCGTCCGTGAAAATTGACAGCGATTCGTTGTATAGCACATGGCGTTTCGTCCACTCATTTTTGGCCGGTATTGAGTACATGTAGCCGCTGTTGAAGTCATATTCAGTGGGTAAGTAGTCTGTGAAACTGGGGAGATGACGGTATATCAAAAGTATTTTGGCATGGCTCGCTCCTTCCATTGGAGCATAGCTTGGAGCGCCGCTGTGAGAGAACTTCTCAGTACACCGGTAATGCTGAGGCATGCAACTTTGAGTTTTTCCACCATACCAGTACCACATATCGCTCATTTACTTGAAGACTGTCATAACTCAAAAAAAGTGATTTTGCAGAAAACGTGTTTAAAGTTTTCAACTGACTAACACCTTGCAGGAAAAAAGAAGAGATCTTATAATTCTAACGCGGAGAGTATACAAGATATTAACATGAAATTTTTACACAATATGAAACATGGTAAAACGAATAATTATGCATCATTAACTCAAAAATAGCGTTTTCTGAGTTATGACAGTCTTCAAGTAAATGAGCGATATGTATAATACACAAAAATCGGACATGTGCATGATGCTTGGTTGTAGGCCCCAAGGCGAGGAAACTGCTTTCTTGCAGATGTATAGGGCAGCCTGAT
Source organism: Brachypalpus laphriformis (assembly GCA_945910035.1). Taxonomy (NCBI): domain Eukaryota; kingdom Metazoa; phylum Arthropoda; class Insecta; order Diptera; family Syrphidae; genus Brachypalpus; species Brachypalpus laphriformis. The sequence goes on along the minus strand of OX246753.1, from coordinate 106,989,141 downwards.
GGCGAAAGCCAGTGCTTATTATTGTGAACTTTTCATTCATCATCCATTCATTCATTCATTTTCAATGGCCCGCTAATCCTTCATGAGGGTCGCGGGGGTAGGATGCTCAGGTGGACTCTCCATCCTTCTCGATCCTCCGCCATTCACTCCAATTCATCAGGGGGGATCCCTAAGCGGCTCCAGAAGAGATATCGGACTTGATCCAACCATCTATTTCTAGGCCTTCCGCGAAGTCGCCTACCTGATGGCACGGCAACCATGGCGCGTCTTGGAAGCCGGTCTGGGGGCATACGCACTACGTGACCAAACCATCGAAGCATAGATCGTTCCGTTCGGAGAAGTAGCTGCTCAGCATTGAGCGCCTCGCGTACTCTGGTGTTGCGCACTCGATCCCTACGAGTTATTCCAACAACACCGCGAAGGAACTTGTGAACTTTTCTGTAAAATTAATTTTATTGTAAAAATAAAGTCAGACTATTACTTATAGGGCAGCCAGCGATGAAAGTTTAAGAGAGGATCCAGTCTTATTTTGGGTGGAGTGAAGTCAGGGAGTTTGTGTTTTCTCGTAAACAGAACTAGCTCGGTCTTCGTCGCCGCATTTGCCGGCCCATCTGAGCAGTTCGTTAAGAGCGGACTGCATAATATTGGCAATCGTCTGCGGGTATTTGCCTGTTATTAGGATAGCAACATCATCGACGTAAGCAATAACCTTGCATACCGTTTTTTTTCGATTTTTAGAAGGGCTTCGTTTAGCACTAAATTTCATAGTAGTGGAAGTATTACATCCCATTAAGGGATGCCTCAATGTGCATGTCGTTTGAAAGTACTGCTGTCGAAAGTTGTTGTTATTACCCTGCAACAGGGCCTTGGGCAATAAACCTAAATTAAGCTCCACTTGCAGCGATTTGTTAGTTTCCCACCAAACGAAGTCAAAAGCTGATGATCGAACCTTCGTCTAGCAAATGTCAAATAGTAAAGAAGACTCATCATGATTTTTCTTAATTTTGTCTTGAACAGTTTCTTTTTTTTTCTTCTCTCGTAATTTTAAAATGTTAATCAGTATTGATGAATCCGATCTAAACGCATGTCGTTGATCAATCTTCTCGTTTATTTTTAGAATCATGCTTACAGAAACCTACGAGTCCGTACATATATTGAAACGAAAAGCAAAAGAAAGATGATTGACTATTAATTGATATTAACAAGATTGTTGTGCAGTAGCCAGACGCTTCGTTGAACTTTTGACGAAGTCAATTAATTTATGATCAATCTTCTTTTATTTGTCTGGGACGCCATTGGGTGTAAGTGAAAATGCTAAATGATTGATGGCATATGCTGTAAAAGAATTTTTATTTTATTACAAACTATTGCGCGTCGTCATAGTTTTATAAATATTAGTGATGAATTTTAGAAGCTAAGAATATTGAGTGTATATCCTCTTTTTTTTTTTGCCGCGGGGGTGGTGGAAAGCGCTACTCACGAGAAACAGGCCCACTCTGTTTCAAGTAGTGTGAGACTTTTTACTCACTAAATTTTAAATTCTATTATTATTAACGAAAGCAGACAACATAATATGCCATACCTTAAATTATTCTACAAATGAAAAATGAAAATTGTACTGTTAATTTATATTGCGATGAATAAACTATCTATCTATCCATCTATCCATATATCTATATATTTTGATTTACTTGTGGATTCTATTTCTAAACCCAGGAATTCGTCAAACAATATCAAAAAAATTCATTCTCACTTAATCCTGCTTAATTTGTATCATGGGAATATTATGGTAATTTTAAATCAGCTATAGTCTGATATATTTCCCCAAGAATATGTATTTTTTATTATTTTTGCATTTATTAAGGTATTAACAATTAACTGATTCTGAAATTTATGCGTCACGCGAATTCGAACTTTTATACCCGTCTCCATAGTAAGCTCCTTTCAAAACAACTTGTGTATCATGAAGATTGCTTACCGCAAATTATGTCATGACTGCACACTAATTTTGTGCAAAATTATTTCCCCAGAATATCTCGTAAACTTCACCATACACATTGACTTGAGAACCGCAAACTTCTCGATTGCTTTGCTCATTCGAAATAAAACATTAAAGCACCGAATGAGTCAATAGCTGTCACGATTTAAGTTTTATGGTGTGATTTGTCAAACGCCTTTCAAACACATAAATACGCCGCCACACCGCCTTTTGAAATGACATTCGAAAATGTCACAACAATAGTTTTTTGGTAATAAAGTAGCGCGTTGCCGCACAATGAGTTGCTGGCTATTAACTTTTTAGGTTTTCGCCGACCAAATTGAATACCAAGCAGAATGATATGCAAATTGAAATGGTTGATGCTCCTTGTTAATATTCCGCACACACACTTAAAAAGGCGTAGAAAAATATGAACAAATGATGAAAACAAGAGATACTATCTGATTTAAAGCCCTAGCCGTTATGAGTTTTTCTAGATTTCTCCGGATTCGTATGACAAATGATTTGTAATAATTATAGGAGTAGTAAAACAAAATGTGTATAATTTTGCAATTGTATCTACCTAATATTTTGTGGTACAAAGCGGTAAATGAGGTTGCTAGACAGGACTTGAGTGGACAACAATGGGTGTCCAAAGCATTTTTTCTTACGCTTATGTACATTTGTCTTTTTCAAACAGAACATGATTTTCAGGACGGTTTTTTCAGCCATAGTCCTATCTTTTGATTGGTTATCCCTGTCCTAGTGTTAACACTTATTTTTTAAATTAATTTCAAAATGTTTCAACACACGTTTTTCGTTTGGTTTTTTAAATTTTGATTCTGTACCCCTAGAGAAGAAGAATTGGGTGCACATGGAGCCCAGGTTGCCAGTACGATTACTCTCCACATGACAACGTAGATCACACGTTCTTTAGCTGCACACGATGGATAGCAGAAAGAAGTAGGCTGCAGTTGGAGATAAGCGACATAAGTCCCGAGAACGTAGTGGGAGTAATGCTATACAGTGAAGACAAATGGAATAAAATATGCTCCTTTGTGGAGGAAGTACTAAAGGCAAAAAGGAGAGATGTAGATCAAATCATACCCTCACAAGATATATAAGCCTGATGAAAACTCAACGGCAAGAAAAAATAAACCCGCAGTAGAAGAAAAACATGAAAAAGACGATCCCCAGAGGGGAAAACGACACCACTCCGAAGTAATGTATAAGTGGTTCCGGAGTGGATAGTGTCAAGTTGAAAAGGGGTTAAGGTGGTTAATTTATTTATTTATTTCATCAATCCGAGTATAATCATCTCTTACAAACTAAATAACAAAACTACGTGGTATGTGGGATATAAAACATACTACGTACCTATATATTCAATAAATATAATTCAATAAATATTTTTTCTTAAAAAATAAAATAAATATTTGGCGCCAACAGCTCTTTAAGTGCCAGGGCCTAGCTTCTCGCAACCACTCATATTGTGTGCGTTATATTTTTCACACAAATGGAAGGGACCTACAGTTTAGTGCCATATTCGAAGGGCGATTTGAGAAGCTTTTTCGTGACAACAATACTCTCGGATGTTTGTCAGACGCTCGCGAGAGGTGGGACCGTGAAAAAACTTTTCGGTGTTTTCTGGGATTCGAACTTGGAACCTTATGCGCAGTGATCCGACACACTAACCACTTACGTCACGGTGCCCATTTTTTCTTTAGCAATTTTAATAAATAAGATAGAAAACTTCAACAATCGAACGTTATCAGCTCATAGAATTATCGACGTCCACCAAATGACAGCAGATGTGGAGAGGGAGGCAGGCGTTGTCGGGCTGAAAATTAATACGGAAAAACTGGAATAAACGCATCTGCTCAAATATGAATTGCTGGACAACCGGTAGAGAGAATAGAGGATTTCCAGTATCTTGGGAGTATTGTCTTGACCGACGGTGGAACCGTACTGGATATAGCCAACAGGATCGCCAAAGCAAAGTCCACGTTCGGAATATTGTCCATCAGTTGTTGTCAATCAGTTTGAACCCCAAGCTAAGACTTTTCCGCTCCAATGTTGAATCCGTGCCCTTATGTGAATGCAGCACGTAGAGAGTGACCACTACAATCACCAGGAAGCTGCAAACGTTCGTTAATAGTTGCCTGCGCAATATCTTAAGGATTTTCTTGTCCAATCGTATCTCTAACGACCACCTTTACGAGAGAACTGGTCGGGAACCAATAGGCACAACCATCCAACGACGGAAGTGTCAGTGGCATTCTAGGAACACAAAGGCTGAACGGAGTAGACATCATCGGTTATGCCGACGATATCGCAATTGTAGTAGTGCCCAACAAAATAGAGGAAATTGTGGAAAACTGCAATCAAACAATCGCAAACGTGAAGCTATGGCTGCAGACATCACGTTTGAAGCTAGCGGACCACAAAACCGAAGCCGTACTCATAAGCAGCCGTAATAAAGTGGAGCACCTCATCATACGGGTCGGTGAGCAAACTGTCGAATCGAAGCCGTACATCAAGTACTTGGGAGTGTTGCTGGACCACAGACTCAGCCTAATGTACGTTGGTGAGAAGGCCTCCCGGGCAGTAGCAGCACTATGCAGACTAATATCAAATATTGGGGGATCAAATCTCATAACAACCGTGAGTAGGTCAATGTTAATAATAATATGCGGCCCCAATATGGGCATCAGCGATGCATTGTAAGTCAAACATTAGAACGATGAACTTGATGAACTCCCATAGAATCGCATCTTTAAGGGTATGCTGCGCCTTTAGAACTGTATCAGTGGATGCTATAAGCGTAATATCAGGCCGAATGCCTATCAATCTAGACGCGAAGAAGACTGTGGCCTTACGCAAAAACGAGCACGATGACGGAACAACAGCTATAGAAGTTACAAAAGCAGAATGGCAACATAGGTGGAACATAACAACCAAAGGGCGATGGACATACAAATTGATCACTTAAGTTGATGAATGGATTATCAGAAAGCATGGGGAAGTAAACTACTACTTAACACGGATGTCGGAGCACGGATGCTTCCGGGAGTATCTCTACAAGTACAAGCACGCGGATGACCCATTCTGCAGAACGCAGAGCATGTACTGATGGAATGCCAAAATTATACCAGGGCCAGGAACATCCTAGAAAGAGCAATTGGCGGGCAAGTGACCCCAGAAGCCTGACTTCATTTATGTTGGCGAGGAGCGAAGGATGGGAGACGGCAAATGAAGTAATCACGAATATGATACAGCAATTGCGTATAGAGGAACGAGCAACCAGAAACGCGAGAAACGAAGGTCCTGCCAGCTCTGGCAGCTAAAAAGAAGTGACGAAATGTCAAACCTATCCCAACAAAAGAATGCCTTGACTGGCGGTGCCGCAGGGGAACAACAGGATAGAGAAATCGGAGGGGTTTTTTTTACCACGTAACCATGCAGGAGCATCGAGTCGGGCATAACTCGTAGCACGGGCTGCAAGTAGCCATAAAGGATTTTTACCCCTACCCGCGCATCAAAAAAAGGCAGTGCAAGGGAATGTAGATATGTCACTATACCACATTAGCAGACTACTCGTACACCACAATACCCGATTTTACTCTGCATTAATAGGTTTAGACAGACTATAATTTATTTTTACAAATTTGACTTGATTTCTCAAATAAATCAAGTGAATTTGAGTGAAAGCCCAAACAAGGATGTTTTCTTATTAACGTCATGTGGCGAACCCTATCGAATGCTTTAGCAAAATCCGTGAAAACCACATCAGTTTGCAGACAGATCTCGAAGTTTTTTTATTACAAAATTGCAGAAAAGTGATAAGTTTGTACAGGTAGATCTGCCCTGAATAAGCCCATGCTGTTGAAGATAAATACAATTTTTTAATACGGATGAAATCTTGTTAGTACCTAATTAACTTTTCAAGCAGTTTAGGAATGGAAGGGATTTTGCAACTAGGACGGTAATTGCTAACATTATGTTTAGGACCGGATTTATGTATTGGAAAAATGTGAGATATTTTAGAAATATCTAAGAAACTTCCAGACGCGATTGATTTGGATAGGATAAGATGATGTGGAAAAGATAAAGAAGTTGCACAGTTTTTTTTTAGTAAGATAGGAGAAACACCATCAGGATCTCCACTTTTTATAGCTTAGTTCGTCAAAAAACCTTTGGTGTTGGAGGCGGTTTTGTAGATTTGGGCAGTCACATAGCAAGTGTTTGAAAAATATTATATTTTCAAACTATGGACCGAGGTTGAAGTCATCTTCATACCTAAGGCAGGAAAGAGCTCGCATGTGGAACCAAAAGATCTCCGACCTATCAGTCTATCGTCCTTTCTACTTAAAACTTTAGAGGTTATGGTATTCACCTTCAGCAAAGTATTAGACCAGCTTTGCTTTCGCCGTCCCAACATGCGTACTGCAAAGGCAAATCGGTTGAGACAGCCTTACATTCGCTTGTGCGCATCATTGAAAAATCTTTGAGCATTAAAGAATGCATTGTGGTGGCTTTCCTTGACATTGAGGGAGCATTTAACAATGTCAAATCAAAGGGAATTACCGACGCACTTGCAAATTTGGAAGTGGATACTTCGCTCGGAGTGTTGATCAATCAATTGCTTACATGCAGGATTATTAACACATAGCTGGGCGGAGTATCGGCTAGAAGAATTGCGCGCTGCGGTACACCCCAAGGTGGAGTCTTGTCACCTCTTCTGTGGAACTTGGTAGTAAATGAGCTACTGGCGGACCTGGATACGTCTGGCTGCAGAGTGATCCGGTAAACACCCAGACACTCTCAGGGAAATCCTCCAATATGCTCCCCTTCGGCTCACCAGATGGGCCTCCAAATGTGGACTAGGGGTTAACCCCCATAAAACGGAACTCGTTCTCTTCACGAGGAAATATAAAGCTCCCCTCATAGACCCTCCTATGATAAACGGCATGAGTCTCACCTTCACTGATAACGCAAAATATCTGGGTCTTATTTTGGATAGGAAATTGCACTGGAAAGCCAATCTATTAGAACGCGTCAGGAAAGCCAATGTAGCTCTCTATTCCTGTAAAAAGGCTTTAGGTAAGAGCTGGGGTATAAAACCTCAAATCACTTTTTGGCTATACGTGTCCGTTATCAGGCCTATACTACTCTATGGCGTGATCGTATGGTGGCCTGATCTTGACAGGGCTGTCCACTTCACTCAACTAGCTAAGGTGCAAAGATCTGCATGCATTTGCATCAGTAGTGCACTGAGAACTACTCCCTCCGCGGCATTGGACATATTGTTCAACCTGCTACCCTTAGATATTTTCGCCAAACAGATTGCTGCCTGTGCGGCCATCCATCTAAAAGCCTCCTCTCGGTGGTCTAGCCATCGCGTTGGCCACTCCTCGATCCTTGATTTTCTCAACAACCGCCGAAACTGAGATTTGACCGTAACTTCCGTACGAGCATCCCTGAATGGAATGAATGGGACACCTCCTCCTGTCGATGGTAGTTCGGTTCACTTCTTTATAGATGGCTCTTAGACCGAGGGCGGGGTGGGTTGTGGTGTTTTCTCCGAAAAGCTTAATCTGACCATCTCGTTCCGCCTCCCTGATCATTTTAGCGTTTTTCAGGCGGAAATCATGGCAATTAAGGAAGCCCTGTCCTGGCTGAAGTGTAATGTACTATCTGTCAGCGATATTAGCATTTTCAGTGACAGCAAAGCGGCAATTAAGTCCCTGGAATCGTGTTCATTCACTTCAAAGGCCGCCTTAAACTGTCGTTTATCTCTTATGGAGATAACAGAGCAGTTCAACATTTACCAATGATGGGTGCCAGGCCACAGGGATATTCCAGGAAACTGCAGGGCGCACGAGCTCGCCAAACAGGGTACTACTCTATGGATTCAGCCCGACAAGCAAGCCCTGGGTATGCCCCTCGCTACATGTAAGCATCTACTAAATGATGAATGCTATTACCAAGACCAACCTCAGATGGGAAAACGGCTCAACGTGTCACATTTCGAGACAGATCTGGCCTAAGCTGGACCAAAAACGTAGTGCCGAGTTGGTCAAGCTAAAGCGATCACACATAAGCTACGTTGTCGGTGTTCTCATTGGACGCTGTCTTATAGGCTATCACGCCAAAAGAGTTGGCCTCTTCTCCAATGACTTCTGCAGAAGCTGTAGGGACAAGGAGGAGGGGAAAACCATCCTTCACTTCCTATGCACAGCCCTGTCGCATAAAAGAATGCTCCATCTTGGGTCCCCCTTCCTTGAAGACATCGGCGATCTGGCCTCCTTAGAACTCATGTGCATCCATCGCTTTATCAAAAGTTCCCGTTGATTTTGTTCTTAGGCCACTCAGGGCCTAATGGATGATCCATGGTATCACAAAGGACCTTCACTGGTCTAAGCGTGTGTGCGCTTAATTACTTATCATCATTTGTACGATATTCATTTCAACTTTCTTAGTTAACACCGGGAACATAGCAGAATACTTTCCCTAGGGAAAAACACAGCAGATTTTCCACTACTTCATATCCGCCAATAACCAATACTTGTGCTCCATAAAAGACCATGAGAGGCTTCTGGTATTTTCTTGGACTAAAGCCTAGCGTTAGTGCCTGGACACAGGTGTAGGTTCAGGTGTTTTCTCCGAAATGCTGGGCATAACCAAATCAGTTCGACTCCCGAACCAGAGCAGTGTTTTCCAACCGTATGTCCTAGCAATAACAATAGCCGCCCGCGAGACTGCGCTGAAGACAATACCACAGAAAAGTATCACCTTTTTCATCGATAGCCAGGCAGCAATAAAAGCAATTTCTACTAATGAAATAAAATCCAAGCATGTGAAGTGCTGTCAAAAAGAGCTAAAGGGTCTTGGAATATAGCACACGGTAACGCTATTTTGGGTCTCTGGACATGATGACATACTAGGAAATGAGAAGGCCGATGAATTGGCTAAAAGGCCACTGATTTAAATACATCAGAAGGAATTACTAGATGGCTCCAGGAGAGATATATGAATTAAGCCAACCATCATATCCTATCCTATCCTATCCATCATACCTGCTGGCACGGCAATCATGACACGTCTTTGAAACCATTTTGATGACATGCACACTAGGTGACCATACCATCGAAGTAAAGATAGTTCAGCTTGGGGAAGGAGCTGCTCAACACTACTTACTTACTTAGGTGGCTCTACAGTTCGGGGTGAGCCTGGGCCTCAACCAACAAGCCTCTCCATTTAGCTCGGTCTTTAGCTAATTGCCTCCAGTTGCGCACTCCAAGTTGGTCGAGGTCCCCTTGAACTTGTGCGCGCCACCTACGGCGATGATTCCCTCTACTGCGTCGTCCCTCGGGATTAGATTCGAAGAGACTCTGCGGGCCGGAGTGTTGGTGTCCATTCGCTCTACATGTCCTAGCCATCTCAGACGTCCAATACGCAGTTTTTTGACTAGGTCGATGTCGCTGTACAGCTCGTATAGTTCGTGATTGAATCTTCTACTCCAAAACCCGTCAACGCAAACGGGACCGAAAATCTTACAAAGAATTTTTCTCTCGAAGCGAACAAGGATATCTTCATCCTCTTTTAATAAAGTCCATGTTTCAGCACCGTAAAGCAGGATTAGGATGATCAGGGTCTTATACAGAGTCTCCTTAGTTGTTCGAGATAGGGCTTTACGGTAAGTCGTCAGGTCCAGCAGCCTTGTTGGATTTTAGCTTGGATATTGCTATCCTCACTTCGTTTTGGTCAGGTGGACGGAAATTTGGACTATCATCGTCTATGTTGAATGGTTCATTCTGCCTGACAGCGGGATGTTGGTCTTCGTCGCCGTTATTCAGTCTGCAGAAGTAGTTCTTCCATATTCTCAGCACCGACTGTTATTCTACTACGAGGTTTCCATTTTCATCTCTACAGGTTTCTGTACGGGTATTGCTCCTCTGACACGTTCTTTTTACCTTTTGGTAAAACTTCCGTACATTGTTCCTGGAGTATAATCTCTCGATATTCTCAAACGCGCACTTCTCATGGTCTTTCTTCTTCTTTTGGAGAAGCCGATGTTCTTCCCGTCTCCTTTGCTTGTAGACCTCAAGAGCAGTTCTTGTTTTCCTTTGCAGCGCCGCTTTGTTTGCATCTTGTTTTGCTGCATGCACTCGCCGGCATTCTTCGTCAAACCAGGGGTTTCGCGGTGGTGGGCGAGCGAGACCCAGCACATCAGTCGCGGCGTTTCTGATGGCATGTTGGCAGCGTTGCCACTGGTCTTCGGCACTTGATGCTGGCGGCAAAGAGGTGATTGAGAGATTTCGGGATACGCGTTCAGCGAAGAGTCTGGCGGTCTCTTGCGATTGTAGCTTTTCGACGTTAAATTTTCTCACAGTGATACTTCTTTGTTGCTCAGATTGGGATATCCGCATTCGTACCTTGGCTACAACAAGGTGATGATCCGAGTCTCTGTTGGCCGCTCGGAAGGTCCGGACATCCAGAATACTGGAGGCATGCCTTGCGTCGATCGCAATATGATCAATTTGGTTGATCGTTACATGATCATTGGACCGCCATGTCTGCTTATGAATATCAAGATGAGGAAATCATGTGCTTTCTATGGTGACATTTCGCTCCACAGCGAAATCAATTTGCCTTAGTCCGTTATCAGACGTGGTGTCGTGTAGGCTATGCTTACCGACTACCCTACCAAAGACGCCCTCCTTTCCTATTTTGGCGTTAAAATCGCCCAATACGATATGTCTTGTCGAGGAGCTCGTAGAAACACTCTTTGGTGGCAGGGTCCTTTACTTCCGTGGGGGCATGAACACATATTAGGCTTATGTTAGCGAAATTTGCCTTGATCCGGATAGTCATAATACGCTCGCTCACGTGTCGGAAGCTTAAAACTTCTTGCCTAAGCTGCCGCGTATGACAAATCCGCATCCGAATAAGCGTTGCCTATTGCCCCTGTAGCAATCACCGTAGTAGATGTCACAATTTTTCATCCTCTTTTTGCCCGGCCCATCACATCGCACTTCCTGGATGGCGGTAATATCTGCTTTATAGCAGTCTAGGGCCTCTGCTAGTTGTTCGGCTGCACGTGGTCTGTAAAGGCACAGAACGTTCCACGTACAGATCCGATGGTCGTTGTCCTTATTTCGTTTGCTGGAGTCGTCATCAGTTGAGTCATCCTTATCCGAGGCTTTTGGTTGCTTCGGAACCATGAGTTTTTTACGTGGTAGGGAAGTTACCCCTACGGCACAACCCCCAACCTGGAGAGCCAGTTCCTTAATTATTCCCCTAGGACGAGGGGCCGGGTACACCGGTGCCAGTAGTCCACTAGGGGAGTATGAGCGCTGCTGGTGGCCCATTAAGGGCTTCTTCGCCACCATCTCTGTTCCAAGGTCCTGACCAACATTGGAAATTCCTTACCGACCTGTGATCCGAATACGTCGAAGCAGTTCGCGCAAGGTATTCACTAAGTTCAACCTAACTGGAACTATAGACGCCACCGTTGACTCCGTCTAGGGAATTCGTCCGCTGCCGCCTGGAACAGGAAGAAGTGCTCTAGTGAGAAAACACTCTTCCCCCCCTCTCTCATCTATTGCCACCAAGAATCCTCCAAACTGGGTTGGTTACCCATTTCTTGGATTAAGGTACTAGGCACCCGGCTGTCACCGCGTGAAGGTTGAGAGTAGGAGTTGGTAGGCCTCAGCTGAGTGAAAACGCTTGTGTTTTCATATGATCGCATGCACTACCGTTTGACCAGCTCAACATTGAGTGCCTCTCCTACTCTGGTGTTACGTAATCGCTACTGCGAGTTATTCCAGCAATATCGCAAAGAATCCCATTTCAGCATAGCCATCTTATTCTTTCAGTCACTACACAGATTTTGTGACCAATGTTTGAGAGTTGGAACAAATATCGAGTTGAAGACTGATAACATAGCTTTGACACTCAGACCGCAGTCGCACCGGAGCAACACCACAGCCGCACCGCAGTGTGAATCCCTTGAATAGTAGACAGCATGGGTACAGAACTGGCAGGTCTAGAGAAACAGCGCTACACCAAGGTGTACGTGTAACGGGAGGGCTAGCAGAGGCTGCCCACAGGGAGGAGTTTTATCACCTACTCTGTGCAACACAACTATGTGCTCTCACCTGAATAGTCTTAAGGGGACTAGCATGCATATTGTGGTATATGCCCATGACATAGCAATAATGGCAAGAGGCAATTTCATGAATGTCGCAACAGATACCATGAGGGATGCGCTCCGAGTGGTGGAGCGGTGGTGTTAGTAACAAGGGCGCTCCGTTATTGCGGAAAAGACAGATCTGATCACCTTCACAAGGAAGAAGAAAGATCGAGTTTCAGCCCTTGACACTTTCGGACACGGACGGAGCTAAAGACGACCAGGAAAGTTAGGTAAAAGAGTTTATACCTTAATAATGGACTAATTTAAAACTTTCATGTAGAAGAGAAAATCTGGGAAATGAAAAGGATGCTTCATCAATGCAAACAGGTATGTGGACAAAGGTGGGGTTTGTCCTTTCAATTGGCCAAGCTTTCTCAAAATTGATCTAGCTTAAGCAATTTTAGAGAAAACGAACATGACTTCTAATTTGTTCACGTTTAACTTCATTCTATGATCGTCACAGCCTTTCCAGCGCGTGCTGAATTTTGCTTTCGAATGGCCTAAGGATCACCAAATCATCCACGAAATGCAGATGATTAATCCTTAAGCCCCCGTAATTAGAAACATTCTCCCCATGACTGCGCTGTAATAAGGAGAGGTGACAAAACGCCGCTTATACCGTCTGTCTAGCCGAACGTATATAAAGATCGAATGGCCCTTAACAAAGAACCATCAATCCCACACTCCTGCAGAACAAACGCTCTAATATCTTAGACATACCACTCAAAGTAGACCTAAAAACTCCAATTCAAAGCTTAGGAATTTATCTCAAATTTATGGGTTTAAAGACCCGAAGAAAGAATGAAAATAAAATGTCCACAGAACTGACTAAAAAAATTGTTGCAATAAAAAGGATGCGTTCTGCAGACTAAACTGACAACCATTCCTGCCAGTCATTGTACCAATAAATTATAAACCATGCAAGCGTGAATTTTTCCCGACTATCTAGCAGGTGTCATTCGATAAAATTTAGAACGTCCGTTCGCTCCACAGATATGAAAAGTAAAAAAAAACATGTCCACCTTCAATTTCATCCCTTTTAGCCAACTTCAAGCTCGCATTTGTATTCAACAAAGTACTATCAGATGGGTACAACAAATCAACTGAAAATGACATTGCAAGTGTCTGACACTCACTCAAATGCAATTTACATACAAAATTTTCAACACACACAACGCATCAGCAACAAACAGCACAATGTGTTAATTTGGAGGCGGAATCTAATTCCTGCAACAATCCCATACCAGCAGGCAGCACTCTGCATATATGAAGACTGTCGTCGTCGTCATCGTTATCATCGTGTCGTCGCCGTGCCCATGCCACACCGTTGACAAGAGGTGGTTAAACTATTATGAAATCTGTTTATCATTCGTATCAGGTTCAGTTTGGACAACCGTGCACTCCAGCTAGGTGTATCCACTATCCATAGTATGCAAGAGGACAATCACTTGCTTCGGCAATAACTCAATTACTTTGGCTTGTATGGTTTTTTAGATCTGAGATCTTTGGTCTTTCAAAGTATCTATGGGAATTTCACTGAACAGGGCATGGAACTTGTTAGAATTTATACTTTAGATGTCTAGCCAGAGAAAAATAAAGCCGTGTGTCCTTTTAGACATGGGATTTCCTGCATGCCCTCCTACAGTAGTTTGACAATCTTTAAGTCGTTTTTTACAGTTGAAACAGGGTATGTTTGAGGACTCATTCTCTGACGTACATGTCCCAGGTGACTAGACTGGAGATTAGACCTTTTGATGGTTGACAAGAGATAGGAAAAATCCGTTCCGTATTCCTGAACCAACTTCAAACGGAATTTAAAAAAAATATTCACTTGACTCCTTTTAGCGGAAAACCATCACATTCCAAGCATCCTCATACATCCTCCACTTCCTTTTCATTAATTATTAAATTTTTTAGAATACTGTTGTGTTACAATTTTTCAAATATCTTGTCAACACTTTTCTTTTTAATTTTCGTCGCTGAACGTCTTGTGTATCTGAACGCCTTACAAAGTGGAGGCATACACCGTTGGGGGATTTTCGCGGCACGCTTGAGTTCACGGTTCGGGAGGAGATGTTTTTAGTCTCTTTATTAAAATTTAACAGAGATTAATGAACACTTATACTTAAGACGATGCACCGTGAGGCGAAGCAGGAAGTATCTTTGATTAATTATCAGCTACCTGATGGATTTTCTTAAGGGATGGTAGAAGGAGGTTGTGTTATCCTTTGGGGAGCACACTTACATCATCACATCCGTTGAGTGAGAATGGTTGCTTTCATGAAGGTTTTGTTTCGGGGAATTGTAAGGAGCACATGCGAGTATAACACATGGATGCGAGGTGAATTTATATCTCATGTGAAACCCGTCAATCGGCATACTCTCCCTCTCTTTGTGGTGATCCCTATCCAGGGTCGGCCGTCCTTGTCCTGATGCCCCAAGAATTTCTATCTTGGTGAAGGACACTGAAATGTGTGGTAGCGTTATATACAGGTCATGGGAATTTCGGGTGTCACCTGAAGGGAATGGGTCTTCCGAAGAATGACACCTGTGAACTATGCCTGCAGGAAGTTGAGATGGCGTCACAAATATTGTGTCAATGTTTGGCACTAGTCAGCAGAAGAAGGGAGATCTTGGGGCGCCACTGGTGATTAAACCGCCTCACCATAGCGTTATAATCCGGCTGTGATTCGAAGCCGACCCGCCATAGTCTGGCTGTGATTCAGGACGATCCACATAGTCTGGCCGAACCTCTATGATTACAGGTCAATCCACCATATCCTGGCTCGTTTCTTCCCCGACCGCGTCGTAGAAAATCAGATACGATCGTCGCCCTTCGTTGTCACATTGTCATTGTCATCTAGGGTTGCTGAAGTACCAACAAGGAATGAACAGCGACATGCGCAGCTAGATCAATGGTGTTAATTGAACTCTGCAAAAAACTTACCAGCTTGGAAGCCCCTTTAGCTCAGTTGCCAGCGGAGTACTCCAGATCCCAGGACACCACCGGTTATTCACGCATGCGGGGCTCTGTGTGGATGAACAGTGTATTTTCTTAGCTATTCGTGGGATGAAAAGAGAAACCAAAATCAATAAAAAATAAAAAAAATTCTGATGCCGATCTGAAAAGCTAAAGCTAATTGGTTTTCCTCGGATTTCTCCTGTCCTGCCAATTTAGAGCTTCTTAATAAATTGGGAGCAATATATCCATTGTCTGATAAGGACACCACTGGCAGTACCCTCCAGTTAGTAATCGGCTTCAAATACCTATTCGATTAAGTCAAGTCGATTACATCCGCCTTGCCGCAGCAAAAGTTAGCTGCGAGCCAACATTGTTAATAACCATACCATTTTTTATTTATTTTTTTTTTTGCCTAGGGGGTAGTGGAAAAACGCAAAAAACCACCTTTAACCCCTTCTTTCTACTTGACACCATCCACTCCGGAACCGCTTATCGCATTACTTCAGAGTGGTGTCGTTTTCTTTCCCCTCTGGGGGCCGGCTTTTTCATATTCGGCCCCTGGTGCGGGTTTATACATTCTTGCCGGTAAGGCTTTTATCTACTTAATGTAATTTGTGAGGGAATGTTGGCGTCTTCCTCTCTCTTTTTGGATCTTAGTACGGTCTCGATAAAGGAAGATATTCTATTCCACGTGTCGGTACTCGAGATCATCTTGCTTACAGCATTTTCCGGGGAAAAATCGCCTATTTTCGAATCCAGTCTACTCCTCTGCTCTGTCCATCTGCTACAGGCGAAAAAGGTGTGGAAAGCGTCGTTTTCCGCTGAGTCTCCATATTGGCAGGCTGCGCTCTCTACTTTACCCATTTTGTGGAGGTATCGGTTGAAATACCCATGTCCGGTTAGGAATTGAGTAACAAAGTAGTTCACTTCGCCATGTTCCCGCTCTGTCCAAGCCGTGACGTCTGTAATCAGCCTCGCTGTCCACCTCCCCCTCGTTTCAGCGCTCCACCTTCTCTGCTAAGCCTGCTTGGTAAGCTCCTTGCTTCAGCGATTGCCAGTTCTGCCCCTAGTTCCGCCTTCTTGTCGTGGGCGTACTTCCTCTCTGTCGCTAGGAGGTCGATGGGGGTCACAACCGCAACTACGAGGACGGCTGGTTCCGACACTGTGCGATAGGAGCTTGCAACTCGAAGAGCTCCTCGCCTTTATACTGCGGCAATTTGCTTTCTGTATTTCTCCTGTCTAAGTGCGTCTGCCCAGATCTCACACCCATACAGAAGAATGGAGTGGGTGATGGACATGAGGAGTCGTCGCCGGTCACGTCGGAGCTTACTCAGCGAAGACGTGACCTTCGCAGCTCGCTCAGATGCGGACTTAATCTGTTGCCAGAAAGAGAGTTTAGAGTCCAGGGCGATTCCTAGATACCTTACTGCTGGTTTGCTAATTATAACTTCTGGACCTACTCGGAACTCGGCAATGGTCGGGATCCGTTTCCTAGTCAGAAGAACTATCTCTGCTTTTTCCTGGCTTCCATCCAGGCGAGTACTCGTCTCATTACCTGGTTCAGTTTCAGCTGGGCCCCTTCGATGTCCCTTGCGGTGATCACCGCACCGATGTCATCTGCGTACCCGACTAAGAAGGTATCGTCGGGCATCTCCATGCGAAGGATTCCATCGTATGAGATATTCCACAGATCGAGTCCAAGGATTGAGCCCTGTGCTGCTCCAGCAGTGATTTCCTTTCTGTGAGTACCCTCCACGGTGTCGTACAGAAGTTCCCTGTCTTTGAGATAGTCCTTCACAATTTGCAAAAGATATTGCGGTATCCTGAAGGTGTTCTCGAGCGCATCTAACATATCTCCCCATCTGGCCGAATTGAAGGCATTCCTCACATCCAGAGCTGCCAGCACGACGATTCGCATTGAGTAGTGATTTCCCCTTTGGGCGAGGTGGGTGGTTTTGACTGCTTCCTCAATTGCTCCTATCGTGGAGTGGCCTTATCCGTGCTGTAGATCGGATAGACCACCTGCTCTTTGGATTGCTTCTGTGATTCGAGGCTTTAGCAACTTCTCGAGGAGTTTTCCTGCCGTGTCCAGCATGCACAGATGTCTGTATGCTTATGGGGAATCCGGGTCTCCTTTTCCCTTGCTTATGAGCAACAAGCGTTGTACCTTCCACTTCTTGAAAAAGATCCCTTCCTTTAGGCAGCCGTTATACATACTTAGCAGTATCTGTGGGCAAATTTGGGCAACCGTTTTCAATACTTCCGCTGGTATGCCGTCGGGGCCGGGGGCCTTATTGTTCTGAAGAGATTTAGCTGCTTGAATCAAAAAAAAAAAAAACCCTGGCAGTAGGTATAAAATGCAACCGTTATTTCGATGCAATGGACAAAACAACAGATAATATTACCCCAAGTGGCAGCCAGTTACACTGGAAAATCCACCCTCAAATGAGACAGGTCCTACGGATTCTGGGGAGGACCAACTATTGCGTTTAAACGACTCATTCATAAGGAGAGGTAGGGTATCCAGATCTCAACCAATACGATCTGACACCCTCATCGCTGCCCTGGGAGAGAAACACTTGGCTCCCACGGATTGTAAAGCAACTACAAGTGAGGCAGGAGAAAATCGTTTCAAAAAGAGCTATCATTTGTGAAGATCACCACCGCCTTTAAAACAGTATGAACCCGAATCGGCACCACGGGAGATACCCGCCACAGTCCGGAAAATCATCGCAGAAAACCTTTCAATAGGGAGCGCCACCCTAACGAAACCAACAAACGGTAACCAACATGAGTCCTCCGATGTAAGTGAAGCCCAGCTGACGGAAAACTTACTGGAGAAGGAGCTACAGAAATGCAAGGAGACGATTAAAAAAATTAAATTCGCAACGGACAGACAGAAGAATATCAGCATTGATATTAAGAAAGGTCTTGCTGAACTAGAGGAATCCTTGGACGTAATCAGCTTCCTTAAAAAGGGGCGGGATAGCGACCTGAGGCTTCACCGATCACAACAATCTGAACTTCAGATGCGACAGGTCAACAACCACCAGGAGCCTCCAAAAAGTAGGACACCGAGCGGAATTCGGGAACCCAAGAAGAGACCCCCATCTAGCCCCCTTGAAAAGGAGACGGAAAAGAAGAAGAAAAAGTCACCGAAGGTTGCAACACCCCCAACTAGGCTTCAAACCGTGCGGAGAAGGGATGTAGCCCACAAAGAACCTGGCAAAGATCTTGGACCCAATATAGGCCAGAAGGACAACCCCTTCTCGAAAGGAAAAGAGCCTAAAAAGCTGATCGAGAGCAGGAAGGCCAATGTAAAGCGCGGACTTCCTCGGTGAAAAAGCACGAGCAGCAGAAAAAGGAGGAAGGGATGGTAATTAGCCAAAAAAAGGATAAGAGACCAGCGAGGCACCGGCGCGAAGCAATCATCATAAGACCAAGAGGAGCAGAAACGTACGCGGAGATCCTTCGAGAAATTCGTACAAGAGCCAACCCAGATGAAACACAAACGGAGATAAGAGCTGTCCGTCAAACGAGGTCCGGAGATGTCTTGCTTGAGCTCGGTGCAAAAACAAAATATAAGGAAGGTTTTAGCTCATCCCTTTAGTCCATCTTGGGGGAGAAGGCAACGGTCCGAAACCTTGAACCAAAAACGACACTGGAGATCAGAGACATGGATGACCTGACAACAGTAGATGAAGTCGAGGAAGCTATCAAACGAGCAATCAATGACCAGAGGGCGGAACTTCAAATCACCTTAATGAGGGCCAACAACAGGACGCAAAAAATTGCTTTAGTTCAGCTGAACGACCGAGTGGTAGGTGAGCTGCTAAAAATCGCTCGTATAAGAGTCGGGTGGGTTTTCTGCACAATTCGCTGAAGATTAGTGGTCAAGCGCTGCTACAGATGTTTCGGCTATGGCCACCAGCAAGCTAATTGTAAGGGGCCCGACAGAAAGAACCAGGGAATATGCTTCAAGTGCGGAGTACAAGGCAATAAAAAATCTGATTGCAAAGCTATCGCGAAGTGCTGCTTATGTGCGGAACTGAAGCTCGGGCCAGCACTGCTAGCTCATTTACCAGGGTCGGGAAAAAGCCAGGTGTTTAGAGGGGCACTTGAAAAGGCGAAGAGAAGCAGCGCACCATGATGAAAATCTTACAAGCAAATCTCCATAGAAGTCGCACGGCTGACAACCTACTCTAACAACTTAGACTCGATCTTAAAGTGGATGTGGTGGCCATAAGTGAGCAGTATAAAAACGAGGACGGGCCTAGTTGGTTCTCGGATACACTCGCTGCAATATGTATACTGGACGCAAAGACGACCCGCATAAAAACCCACAGCGCAGCTAGTGGCTTTGTCTGGGTGAAATGCGAAGGAATCACGATATTTAGCTGTTATTTTACGCCGAACGAGAGTATCAGTAATTTTCGAGCAAAGCTAGACCGCTTAGAGGACAGCGTGAGAGATATTGAGGGCGGGATCTTGGTTGCCGGCGATTTTAACGCCAAGGCCTTAGATTGGGGGATGCCTAGCACAGACTCACGAGGTAAGCAGATACTCGAGATGGCTGCCAGACTGGGGCTCTACGTGTTGAACGAAGGAAATACACCCACCTTCAGGCTTCCCGGATATACCGAAACAATACCGGATGTTACTTTCGCGTCAGAAGAGCTACTAGCAAAGGTGGAAAACTGGAGAGTCATCGAGTACACCGGAAGCGACCACCAGTATATCGTCTTTGACATACAGAGGACCCGACGAGTCTCTAACGGACACCAGAGGCGAGCACCGAGGTGGAAAGTCAGCCGGCTAAATGTAGAAGTTCTCACGGCCACGCTAGAGGAAGGGAAGGAAGCCATCCTGGAAATGACGGGGACAGCTGAAATAAAAGCTCAAGCGACGATGCAACTCTTACACCGCGCATGTGATGCGTCGATGCCTCGAGTTAGAAACTCAATGGGAGGTCGAAAACCAATGTACTGGTGGACGGAGGAGATCGCTGAACTTAGGAGGAGATGCCTACACCATAGACGCAAGGTCACCAGGGGAAGGCGAAGACACGCTGAAATCACGGAAGGCGCACTCGCGGAATACAAAACCGCAAGATCCGAGGTCAAGAGAGCCATCAATTCGAGCAAGAAACAAAAGTGGGAGGACCTTCGCCGGGAGATCAACAGCGACCCCTGGGGACTCGGCTATACGGTTGTCATGAAAAAATTAGGAGCGCAGGCGTCACAATGGCCGCGGAGCTAATGAAGAACATAGTGGACACACTCTTCCCGGCCCACCCTGTTGGGTTAATGGAGATCTCTCCTGCACAACAACAAGACATCCCATTGTTCAGCGAAGAAGAGCTGATTCTAGCAATAACCATACCATAGAATAGTGCAAAGTATAGGAGATGGCTTCGTCGTATATTGCGTTTACTACTGCCCCAAACTGTACTAACATCCAAGCATATGACTAGTCCTGTCTCCGAGTGTCACAGTACTTTATGAGTTCGACAACCGCCTTCGGTGGTGGAGGCAGTACTAAGTCATAGAGCTGATGCAAGAATAAAGCTTTTTCAATTTCCGTTCATTTTGTAACTCACGACAGCAGCAATTATGCCCTTGACAAAAAGTTGTCATAACTTGGGTATTTAGAATAAATTCGGCGCAATTAATAAGCCTTCAATCTCTCGAACTGCTCATCACATAACACCATGACTCCACGAACACCTCCAAAGCCACATATGCGCTTGTTCCATACATTTGGATCGTACACCATACCACCTAGTCGAAACATTTTAAGGACAAACGGTATTTACGAAACTTTTAAGGTCAAACTCATGATAGCTCCATCATTGTAGATTCCACTTCTAAATTTACCGGAAGTTCCTTCCTTCATTATCACGAATTCAAATGACTTGGCCACTAAACAGACGTAAAATCATTTTCGAAGCACTCATCTTGTTTGCATAAAAGCTGCTCTCACGACACTTTTCGTAAACTATTCTTTTATCGCTTTATTAGGCCATTCACGCTGTTTTTGACTATCAGCCATCACCCGGAGAGTGCTTTCGCTCAAGTAAATGACTCTAAATGTATTCACTTTCTTCCGTTTACGCCATTAGTGACACTATAACCTAACACCCAGGTTTAGGTTGATTCCCCATCAACTTAACGTTGCGCTGCTTAGTCGCTCCAGACTCATTCATGGCTTTATCTTGGATTAGATTTTGTTTTTTATGGGAAAAATCGAAACAAGCTGGCTCCTATTTATGAGTGCCGCTACGGACACATAATAAATTAATAATTACTACCTTCAAACCGGCTTACAAATATGTGTGCGACGACTATGACCAAATCTATCTATTGTCTGTGTGTGGATATATTCCTTCCTCACCTTTACAATAAAAAAAAAAAAACTTTCCCCATTTGTTTTGACTCTGGTATAATTGAAAAGGTGCGGTGGTAGACCATTAGGGCGGATTATTTATACCTGTTTAGTTGCCGACGTGAAACACTTCTTTTTTTCCTGCCTTTAGCCGTGCGGTTGGCAGCGGCTTCCTATGGAGAAATAAAAGTATATTCTGTGGATTATTAATTGACCTCTACCCGTGTGTGGCCGATACACAAAGGGGAAGGATAACTTCTCACATAGGTATGTGTTTACGGCAGACCTCATCAGTTTTTTCTCCACCCGCCAGTTATTAAAATTGCATCCGACGTGGAAAACTTATTTATTAATAGCTATACTTTGTTGGAAGTTAATACCGAATATAATGACCAAACGATTTGATATGTTGTGAATTATTTGCTGTTTAAGTGAGTTCTAAGGGTTTTATTGGTTTTGAAATGATTAAATGCTTATTCAAGTCGTCAATGACGCGAAGAAAAGGTACTGTGAAATAAAGCAACTATTTTAACCATTAAACGAATTTACCACAACATCAGCAATTCTTCCAAACTGATCATTAGACCTATGCACTTTCGGTAGGTTAGGTTAGGTTCAATAGTTATGAGGTTTTCATAGGACACTAAGCACAATAGCGTGCCCATTGCGATCCCTAGGGAATATTTATGACAGAAAACCTAAACCATTTTACCCACGAACTTAGTTTCCCTTATTTACTTACGCGGCGCTACAGCTCGTCTCGGTTACGAACCAGTTCCGTTCAGTTGCGCACGGCAAGTTCCGCTTTTCCTCCACTCGCTGTCTATGCAGACGGGACCGAAGAACACTCGAAGAACCTTTCCCTCAAAGTAACTCAGGGCATCTTCATATAATCTTGGCAAGTCTATGTCTCTGCGCCATGCAGCAGGACTTGGATTATAAGTGTTTTCTAGAGTTATCTTAGTATTATAGTTCGAGATCTTAGCCCAAAAAACAACGATTGACAAGAGTAATTCTTCGTTTGATCTCCCCACTGGCGTCATTTGCGGAGCTCACCATAGAGCCTAGATAGACAAAGTCTTTTACTTACTTACTTACTTAGATGGCGCTACAGTCCGGGGTGGACCTGGGCCTCAACCAACAAACCTCTCCAGGTGGCGCGGTTACGAGCCAGCTGCCTCCAGTTGCGCACGCCAAGTTGGTTGAGGTCTCCCTCCACTTGTTTGCGCCACCTACCGCGTGGTCGTTCTCTACTGCGTCGTCCATCCGGGTGGATTCGAAGACTTTCTTAGCGGGAACGATAGGCTCCATCCGCTCCAAATGACCCAGCTATCTTAGTCGCTACGTGTGAACTCTTCTGGCTAAGTCGATGTCCTTGTACAGGCCGTATAGTTCGGCATTGTACCTTCTCCACACACCGTCTATGCAGACGGGACCAAAGATCGCTCGAAGAACTTTTCTCTCGAAATAACCAAGGGCATCCTCAACCGGTTTTGTCAGAGCCCATGCCTCTGCGCCATACAGCAGGACTGGGATGATTAATGTCTTATAAAGAGTTACCTTAGTCGTTCGAAATAGGGCTCAATTGCCGTTTTAGCCCATAGAAACAACGATTGGCAAGAGTAATTCTCCGTGTGATCTCTCCACTGATGTCATTTGCGGAGCTGACCATAGAGCCTAGGTAGACAAAATCCTTTACTACCTCAAAATTATATCTGTCTATTGCGGCGTTCTGTCCAAGACGCCGATGTTGGGTGTCCTTTTTTGTAGACAGCATATATTTTGTTTTGCTTTCATTGACCGTTAAATCCATTTTTGCTGCCTCGATCTTAATACTCGCAAACGCCCCACTGACGGCCCGCTGAGTTCTTCTCACTATATCAATGTCATCGGCGGGCGGCGTAAACGAGTAGTACCTCCGGTTTTGGCTTGTGAGTTCCGTACAATTCTTTCAAGTATTGTGTCAAAGATATCGCATGATGGCGCGTCACTTTGTCTAAGACTTTTCCTGACATCGAATAGTTCGGTGGTGTTCTTTCCGACTTTAATGGAACAGCGAGAGTTCTCCATCGTCATTCTGCACAAACGGACGAGCTTGTTGTTGTTTTGTTTGTTTTGTAAGCATTTGTTGGTTGCTACTTAACTTTTGTTATTACCTCGCTTTAGGAGGTTTACACTTGTATCGATGCCACAATTAAGGAATGCGGTCAACTTATGAGGTGTGAGATATCAGACCGCCCAACGGACGAGCTTGGCATAGATGTTAAGACTCTGTATAACTCATCTCTATACACGCTATCATATCAATTTCGAAATCGATGAAGAGGTGGTACGTATCGATTTTATACTCATGGGCTTTTCCCAAGATGTGCCGTAGTGTGAATATTTGGTCAATGGTGAACTTTCCCGGCCTGAAACCGCACTGATAAGAACCTATCAGGTTGTTGACGATCGGTTTTAGGTGTTCACATAATACGGCAGACAACATCTTATATGCAATGTTGAGAAGACTTATACCTCTGTAGTTGACGCAGTTCAGAGGGTTTCCTTTCATCAAGATCGGGCAAACTATGCTGAGGTTCCATTCATCGGGCATACTTTCGTCCGACCAGATTTTACAGATGAGCTGGTGCATGCTCCGCACCAACCCATCTCCTCCTACCTTGAAAAGTTCAGCGGCAAGGCCGTCGGCTCCAGCAGCTTTGTTGGATTTGAGTTTAGATATCGCTATCCTCACTTCATTCTGATCGGGTTGACGGGAATCTTGACTGCCATCGTCACTGTTCAATGGCTCATTCTGCCTGACAGCGGAATATCATCGCCGTTTAACAGTCTGCAGAAGTGTTCCTTCCATATCCTCAGCACCGACTGCGATTCTACTACTATATTGCCATTTTCATTCCTGCAGGCTTCTGTTCTGGCTTTGAAACCCTGGCATGTTCTTTTTACCCTTTGGTAAAATTTTCAAACATTATTCCTGCAATTCTCTTAATCACCTCGATCGAGCGCTTCTCATGCTCCTTTCTCTTCTTTCTGAGAAGTTGATGTTCCTCTTTTCTCCTGCGCACGTAGAGCTGGTAAGCAGCTCTAGTCCTTCTATGCAGCGCCGCTTTATACGCCTCTTGTTTAGCTGCATGTGCTTGCCGGCATTCCTCATCAAACCAGGGGTTTCCTTGTGGTGGCCGAGGAAAACCCAGTACATCAGAGGCGGCATCTCTGATGGCTTGTTGGTAACGCTGCCACTGGTCTTCCGCATTTGCTGATGGCGGTATAGGACTCAGATTGAGATTAGAAGAAACTTGATCGGCAAGGGTTTTGGCGGTCTCTTGCGATTGTAGCCGCCCGACGTCAAATTTCCTCACAGTATTTCTTTGATTTCGCTCCGTTCTGGATATCCCCATCCGTACCTTGGCTACAAGTAGGTAGTGATCCGAGTCCACGCTGGCTCCTCGGAATCTCCGGACACCCAGAATACTGGAAGAGTGCCTTGCGTCGATCGCAATGTGATCGATTTGGTTGACAGTTTTTCGATCAAAGGAGAGCCATGTTCCTTTGTGAATGTCGAGACGTGGGAACCGCGTACTAGCTACGACAAAGTTTCGCCCCGCTGCAAAGTCGATTAGCCTGAGTCCGTTGTCGGATGTGATGTCGTGCAGGCTGTGCTTTCCGACCACGCTACTAAAGACGTCTTCTCTTCCTAGCTTTGCGTTGAAATCGCCTAGGATAATTTTGACGTCGTGAAATTGCTCATACGTCTTGTTCAAGAGCTGTAAGAAGTCATCCTTCATCACGTCGTCCATCTTCTCGTGAGGGGGGTGAGCGCATATTAAGCTAAATGTTGGCGAATTTAGCTTTGCTACGGATAATCATGAGGCGCTTGTCACTTGCTGGAAACTTAAGACTTCTTGCCTAAGTCTGCCTCTAAAAACATATCCGCACCCGAAAAGACGCTGTCCTTGTTGACTGTAGCAAACGCCATAGTAGATGTCGCAGTTTTTCATCCTCTTTTTGCCCGGCGCATCCCATCGCACTTCTTAGATGGCAGTAATGTCGTCTTTGCAGTCTAGGACCTCCACAAGTTGTTCGGCTGCAAGTGGTTTGTTGGGGGACCTAACATTCCATTCCATCTGAGATATGATGCAGTTTATGGACACATCTCGCATTCGGAAAGTCGAAAATCTTGGGTTAACTTTGAGCGCGCGGTTCCCGACTGCCACGAATGTTGGAGCTGTACTTGCACAAACGTTCATCACTCCCCTTTAAAACGAGACCAAGAAGCTGTCAGATTCAATTTATTTTAAGCAGCCCCCAATTTAATTGCATACAACTTTTTGGAGCACAATCCAATGTACATTCTTTTACCTCAATGAATTCTCACTCAACAAATGTAATGAATATCTCCTCAGCACTCACATATTATGAATATCAATACACATCTGTGTGGAAAGGATTTATACTTCTCCGGCTTAGAGGTAACGCTTCACTTGTTTGCAATTTTATGCATGTAAGTTCAATTTATCTTTCATGAAGCAGGAATTTCCCACGCAATAAATTAATTTTAATTACACTTGGTAACTTCATGGTGTATTCATCATTCTCAAACTGGCAGCTGACCACCAACCAACCGTTCGCCCTTCCGATCTGATACCTCTGTTGGTAAATTGCAGCTTAAGAGAGGCATAGCGATACACTTTATCAATGTCATTACTAGTGCTAGTGCTGTGCAGCTACCCTAAAACATTTAAACATTTGTTAGCCAGTTGAATATATTTTGGCAGTTGAATTAAAAGAGAGTATCCGGTGACTCTGAGTGTTGCATCAAACAAGTTTGGAAACATTAAGCAGTAATGGAGAAAGAAATATCAGAAAAGTAAGTATGCAATGTGTTAATAATAAGAGAATGATGGCGAGCATCATACTGCAATGCTGGAGTGGAATCCTCTAAGGTGATAGTTGATAGTCACACTTTTGCTAGTCAAAGTTGATGATCACACTTTGTTAGCTCTCCGTAAAACGATCGCAAAGAATTATTTAAAACGTGGCAGCACAGCTTTTTGAAATGTCATTTTCTTGCGACGGTCTCAGCTGTGAATTGTTTTGATGTGTGCAGACAAAAATAAACAAAGAAAATTAATCGTAAAAAATGTAAGTTAAATAACTAATTTACATATTTAAAGAACCACACAAATTATCGTAGGTCTTCCGCACAAGCATCGAAAAAACAATTGGCAATTTTATGCAGTTTTATGGAAAACCATCCGGATATGGCGACGTCGTTCAATACGTTGAACATAAATGGGAGAATAACCCAGAAGCAACAGTGGGAGAAACTAAAAAATAACCTTAATTCCAATGGACCCCCGAGTAAAACTGTTGCTGAGTGGAAAAGGGTATGTATAATCGTGACATCCAACGTAAAAAAAAAGTTGAGCCACAACAAGAATTCGTTGACCAAAACGGGTGGAGGTCCAATTAATGTAAAGCCGTTGGATGAGAACGAGGAGGCGGTAGTGGTGGCCTGTGGGTTGAAAGCGTCCGTGAGTGGCATCAAGAATGCACAGACTTTTGGCAGTAATTCCAAAGGTATTTATTTTTAATATATAACAAATTTTAATCATAAAAAAATCAAAATAATGTAAAATCAACGATGAGAATTTGGATTCTTATCTGGATGAGATGTTTCGCGACGAAATCTGTAAAGATGTCAACCAGAGCGCTTCATCGCACCTTTCCTTGCCACCACAAGCTACTGCGAGCCCAAGAACCCCACTCCGACAAAGGAATGAGAAGGATGAGCAGCGCAAAACTTTGGAGAAGCAAATTGATCTGCAAGAACGTTTCTTCGCCATCCAAATGGAGCAGGGTGAAAAAATTAGTAGGTCCTTAGTTGAAATAAGGGATGGAATTAACCAACTAAGTGAGGAAATGCAGAAAGATAGGCAGGCACTAGTTGCGGCAAAAAAGAAGGAACTTGAGCTTCGTAAGGCGGAATTGGAGTTGCAAACGAATTGAAGCTAATGGAACTAAATGCAAAGGAACATAGTGTGATATAAAATGTTTCTTTCACTAACCGAAGTGTAAATAACGAAGTCAAATAATTTTTAAGTTTAAGTTTTTTTTTTTTTTTTTGTATTTTATTAAATAAGTATTATATAATATATTTTTTTTTAGTAACTGAAGTGCAAAAAATGAAGACTATTAATTTCTAAGTTTGTTTAAGTTTAAGTTAAGTTTTAACTTTGTTTTTTGTTTATTTTTATAGTATAATAAAAAAAATTTACATTAAATAATTGGTTTATTGTTTAAATGGAATTAATGGCAATATTAGTTCGCACCTAGATCATCTCTAATCATGTCCCGAATTCGTACAGCTTCTCTTCTCGGTGAGGTTATGCGAAACGCCGATTGTGGTTGACTTCGGGGGTTATAAATGGCTTGTTCCGGAAGAGGTATATTATATGAACAGCAAATATTGTGTAGGGCAACACAAACGTTAACAATTTCCGTTACCCTTGGCCGAGTATATCTACATTTTCTTTCGTCGAGTATTATACGCCACCGAGCTAAACAAAAAAAAGAAACATAGAATGTTAAGGTGCTGGAAGATGTTTATAGAAGCACACCCATTTTTTAACCGGCCAATGCAGCACTCAACAATGCTTCTGGCCTTGGAATGAATCATATTGAAGTTTGTCTCAGGTGAGTTTTCTTCAGCGCTTCTGTGTGGCGTTAAAAGGAAGGGTTCTAATGGATAGCCACTATCACCTAGAAATTAGACAAGGATTAGTATCTAAACACAAGCAACAAAGACTTATTCTTCGGTTAAACCAATCTGGAATATTTTATTATAAATATGTTATATTTGTTTACCCAGAAGCCATGAAGAATTTCTCCCTGAAATAAACTCGTTTTCTAGCATTTCTCTTTCTGCGCTTTGACGCCAAACAAAACTGTCGTGAGCACTTCCACCGTATTTTGCATTTACAGCCAACATTTTTGAATTTTCATCACAAATCTGAAATATGCCATATACGTAATTGTTTTATTATATTGTAATACATACAAGTAGTATATATGAAATATGCATACAATCATAGCATTTATACTGTGCCTTCCTTTTCTATTGTAAAACATGGGTTCATTTTCTGTTGGTCTAAGTAATGTCACATGGCTTCCATCAATGCAACCTATAACTATAATGTTAGTAAAAAAAAAACGACAAGAGCTTAGAATTAAATTATATTTTATAATTTAACATATCACCTCCTGGTATCCCATATTTTTCAAAGAAAAACGTTTTCGTTGATTCCATCAGCACAAAGTTAATCCACATTGGACATAATCTTGACTGCATTTTTTTATAACTCTAGCAGTGGCTCTTGCGACAGTGCTTTGACCCATTGGTGCAGCCCAGTCAGCACCAACTTGCCTTTAGTAACCTCCACCACGAAGCAAGTTTAGTGTTGCAGCCAGTTGAAGAATTGGTGGTATGTATGAAGCCCGCGTTCCACTTGGTATGTCCAACAACCGCAAGATATATAGGAGGCTTTTATCCTCCTTTGTCAATCGAAAATTTTTTAGAAATCTAAATTTAAAAAAATTAAAAATATTTGGCGACACAAAATAGTAAGTACTACATCGAATTTAGTACTTACATCGAATTTGGAAGTTCCAAAATATTTGAGTTATTTCTCAAATTATAACGAAGCAGTCGTACATTACAATTATTATATTCATCATCGCTTGCATTACAAAACAATTGCAGAGAGGTAAACATTTTCATAGCACTTCTTAACTAATAAAAAACTGAATCCATCGAGAAAGAGCCTGAGGTATTATAGCATTAATCACCTTGAGCTCTACAATGCGATGGCTGAATTCAAAATTTTGTCAAAACTGATCCATCTGTACCTTGTAGCACGCAAAAATACGCGGTACCCTGTGCAATTTAGAAACAAGTCAAGTCAGCCAAGCTGCTGGGATACAGAAACGATATTGAAATGATGGGAAAGCCTGAACGCAACGTCATAAAGGCATTCATGCCAATTGCAGATCGTGCGTGAATAGTTGGTGCTTGAAGTGAATCGGAACAAAAGCAAGTGCCAACAAACACAAAACTATCTGTTCTTAAACTAGGACTGAGCTTCCTTTTTGATGACTATAAGTGCTTAAAGTGGCTAAAAAGTATCTAGTTCAAGGATATACGACTCGTCGGCTCGTTGACATTGGCTCTGCCACATCGACCGAATGGAGAAAAATGCCTCAGCAAAGATCTTTGATCACGGCCTTCAGTTTTGGCTACAGTGTTTTAGGCAAAAACCCTCCACGAGGTGGGAACTCATCAACTAAGCATGATAATGAAAACCCACCTTGTAGTTTTTTTTACACAACAGGATGTGTATTTTTAATCAAACTACTAAAATTCTGAATGAAGAACCATTTGTACTTCTTTTAAATTTAAAAATACAGAAGTTATTATTACCCAGCAGCTGCAACAGAATAAAAGAAAAGTTTTTATTCTAAATAATTTAATCAAATTGACTCAGTGCTGCCAAATTCAGTTACGAGCTAATTACTGTTGACTTCCACTGTCGATGGACCAGTAGAAACAAGTGTAAGATGATTTAACCTCCTGAGTAGTTTGTTCTATAAAGCAACATCATGACCGAGTGCAATCCGAATAATTCAGTCAAAACGAAAAAAATTACTTCACCAAGCCTAAAGTCCACAAATACAGATCTACAACGAGCCCCTGTTTACCCCTCTATCGCTTTATCGACATGTTTACTCTACTTCACTTCAGATGACACTCACAGTCCGAGGGCGGAGTTGGACCTCAATCAACATGTGTCTCCAACCAACTCGACCCTTAGCTGACGGATTTTAATTTTGTATGCTCAGTTAGTTGAGCTCTTTCCAATTGCCCACTCTATCCTTGGGAAGATGTTCCTTTACCGGGTTACCCCTATGCAGTGGACTAAGAAATTCTTCAGGGTGAAGCGCTGAGACCCATTCGCTCTACAACCCCTTGCCTTCTTAGCCGATGAAATAATAGTGGAAGAAAGTGGATTCGAACTTTCTTAACTATGTCCTTATCGCTGTACAGACTATCAAGTTCTTCAATATAACTTCTTTGTCAGCGCTTATGCTTCTGCACCACATAGCAGCACTACGATAATGAGGATCCTACAACGTATCCGTGGGCGCCGCGCCGTAAGTGGTTAGTGTGTCGGACCACTGCGCGTGAGTTTCCAAGTTCGAATCCCAGAAAACACCAACAAATTTTTTCACGGTTCCACCTCTCGCGAATGTCTGACAAACATCCGAGAGTATTGTTGTTTCGAAAAAGCTTCTTAAACCAAATTGCCTTTCGGATACGGCACTAAACTGTAGGTCCCTTCCATTCGCGTGAAAAATATAACCCACACAACATGAGTGGTTGCGAGAAGCTAGGGACTGGCACTAAAAGAGCTGTTGCCCCAAATATTTATTTATTTTTTACAACGTCTCCTAAGAGACTCTGTATAAGACCCTGATCATCCCAATCCTGCTTTACGACGCTGAAACATGGACTTTATTAAAAGAGAATAAAGGTATCCTTGGTCGCTTCGAGAGAAAAATTCTTCGTAAGATATTCGGTCCCGTTTGTGTTGATGGGTTTTGGAGGAGAAGTGTACAAGCTGTACAGCGACATCGACCTGTTAAAAAAACTGCGTATTGGACATCTGAGATGGCTAGGACATGTAGAGCGAATGGACACCAACGCTCCGGCCCGCAGAGTCTTCGAATCTAACCCGGAGAGACGACGCAGTAGAGGACCTCCTCGCCGTAGGTGGCGCGCACAAGTTAAAGGGGACCTCGACCAACTCGGAGTGCCTAACTGGAGGCAATTAGCTAAAGACCGAGCTAAATGGAGAGGCTTGTTGCTTGAGGCCCAGGTTCACCCCGAACTGTAGCGCCACCTAAGTAAGTAAGTAAGTAACGTCTCATTAGTCGCTCGTGAGGAGTTTTGCTACTCAATTGCCTTCTTAGTCCAAAGAAATAGCGATTGGGAATAGTTACTTTGGGGGTGGCAATGGTGTAGTGGCAACGTCGTCAATTGCCACGCTAATAGTTCAAGGTTCAAATCCCGATGTCAGCAAGCATTTATTTATTTCTCATGAAATATATAAATTCAGCCCGATCAATCGCGAAAGCGAAAGCTGCAAAGGCATAACACTAGCAGTAGCTTGGTTATATGGCTCGAAAAATCGTTCGCTTTGTTGATGATGATTTACCTATGACGTCGGTTATCGGGGAAAAAAATGATGTGAATCAGAAGCAAAAGATAAAACATAACAAAAATCTCTCCAGTTATCTGGACACCACCCCCGGAGTTTCTCTGAAGCATAAACAACTGATCGCCAAACCACTACACCAAATCTTTCTCCTCTCTCTCTATTTATCCTTTCCAACGCCCGGAGTGTGTGTTAACATGGTAAGGGTATTCATAACCCCTTGAGTGTGCGGAAATTATAAAAAAAACTACTCTTTTCTTCTTTGCACTATATCATTGCCGGGGTTCCCGGTAGTTGTCTCAGGTGCCTATGTACGGTATCCTTTCTTCTAGACAATATGCTTGTTATTGTTTAGCTTTAACTAACAGCTAAACACCTCAAAATAATCTGAATAATCTAAATAAAGCTCACCTTGGAAAACTCTGGGACTTTTTCGAAGTATTTTAGAAACACAGGCATCAACTCCTGAATCTATTATTGATCCATTCGTGTACCACCCGATTCCCTTTAGATCAAGCAGCGGTCCGTCATTATTCCATGTATCACGGCTTGGGATCTCAATCTCAAACCTTCTACCGAAACGAAGTGATTTAGGCATAAAATCAGAGACCGTGCTCAACATATCTAACTCGGGGAAGTCGGTTGATAAGTCCATGAGATCCACGTGATCACATGTACTACCATATTTTTGTCCGACTTTCGAAGACTAACTGCACTGCGAATTGACACTTTCTTCTCGAATATATGCAGCGGGGTGAGTCCGATTATAGCCTCTGTGTTGCATCTGTGATTCCAAGATATGCTAATCTTAGAAGTTTATTGCTATTTTTGGTGGTTGTGACTTCCTTTGTTTTCGTCCACCAGACAATGGACACGTACGATAGGATGGGTCTAACCACTATGGTATATAACCAGAATGTGAACTTTGGTCACAGGCCCCAAGTTTTGCCGTCCATTATCATTACCTTTCCATAGGCATCTACTACAACATTGGCCTTTAGTGCCTTTTATACCAGTTGCCGTGGGACTCGGTCAAATGCTTTTTCTAGATCTTACATGTCATATGGAGATCCATCTTTTTCAGCATATCCTCCCCCAATGACATTGGTTTTCAGAGATAATGGCTATTTTTTGATGCGCTGGTCTATTACGCGTTCCCAATTTTTTAGGGTACGGGATGTTAGCTATATACTTCCATAGTTGGAGCAAACTCTCACATCTTCTTCCTTCATATTCGTAAAATGGCACATGTGTACTCAGACGCCATGCCTTTGGCATTTCACATCTATCCAAAATGTTGCTAATGCCAACCTCTGCCAACCAAGTATAAGCAATGTTGCTTAGGCGATTCCACAGATCGGCTGGAATGGTGTCAGGACCAGTGGGCTTTACATTTTGTATCTTACTGTCGGCATTTTTACTTCGTTTGGAGAGATTATGCACTGGGCCGGCAATGGCTTGATGGTTCTACAATGCGCTAGTTTTGGTCAAGCGTTCTTTCAACCCAGTGTCCATTTATGTCTCCCTCTGTGGCAAGCATCTCTCTCACAAGAGTATTACACTAAGTTCCAAATTTTCCAAAGTTTGTACATATGTACATATTGTTAGTAGAACTATGACACAACCTTAAACCTTTAACCGAACGCGACTGAACCAATTTTAATGCTAATTAATCATTTCAAGTCTACTCCTCCTTCGGCAAAGGAAGGAGGTTCCTTTCAAACCATTTTTATGTCAAATTCCTTTAAATTTCCCACCCAAGTGATGAGAAAAATTAAGAACTAGATAAATAACCCTGTTAACGAAATCTATTATATAAATTAAAGTACTTACGCAATATAGATACATGTGTACATAAAAAATCGATAAATTTTTAATAGGTATCCCATATTGCGCAAGCATTTTCCCAGACATTATTTCCATGTATTCCCTCGTAATTGATTCTCTTACATTGAATTTGTCTACAAGCAACTCCTTCAATATCTCATTAAGGCAAAAGGAGTCTCCGTCTTAAGCGCAGTATTAATAATTACACACGCCCCAGTGCCTTGGCAAGATATCTCAACTTAATTATACAAGTAAATCCCGAAAATATCTCAAACATAATGTGCTTAATTTTGCAAGACTGAAGATATCAAGTGACTCCTGTAAGTTGGCGCTTATCTATTGGCCTCCGTATTACTACTTATTTTCGTATAACAATATTCGGCTCCATGTGTCGGGGAGAAGAACTGCTGCTTAGCAGAGCGGGAGCAACACTTATCCATTGGAAATTATGGGTTGGCAGTTTCGCTGTGGTAAGTGAAATCCAATTTCATTTTCTAGGAGTATTTACCCGTAATTGTAATTTTTGCAGGCGTCTTGTCTGCATGGTTAGTGCTTTATACCGCGGGGTTATGTTACAAATTTGATCTTAAATTTATGGGAATTGATAAATTCTTAAAGTTAATATACAGAGTCTTCAAAAACTTGGGGTTTTTAGACTGGGAAAATGATAACTCAGGGTAGACGAAAGTTATCCTTGGCTAACTGGGGAAGGAATACAATGACCTCCTGGTAAGAGTAAACTCCTTGGATTACATCCTTCTGAAGTTGTAAGACGACTAGTTCTGGGGAATTGCTACATGGACATTCTGTAAATCAGCGAATTAAGGAAGGCAAAGCATGTTCCAGGACAAGTATTATACTCCTTCGAAAGAAAGCTCATTTCACAGGTATGTATGTTCTTTTTTCCAGGGGTTGTAAAAATCTTTAACAAGACACTATGAGTATCGCCAGCGCGTGCTCATAGTAGTGTGAGATTCTTACCCACTAAAACACCTCCCTTCAAAACAGACTTGTTTTCATTTTTACTACAACTAAGTATTCGACTTATCAAGTAGTTTTCATTTCACGAACTAAGGACGTTTTGCAGGTACCTTCTCATTACAAGTTCCTGCTAGATCCGCAGTTTAGACGCGGTTACTTATCGCGCTTAGTCTAAAGGTTTGGTTCTTTGTAAACGGCGCGTAGTAAATTTCTTTCATCCAAAACTTGGAGGACTGTAATATTTACGTGCTTTCTCGCGTAGTTTTTGATTTCGTCTTCGATTGTTTTAATGCCAAGATCTCTGTGGATATCACTATTACTGATATACCATGGCGCTTCAAAAATACCTCTTAGCGCTTTGTTTTTAAAAGTTTGTAAAATGTTAATGTTACTTATTTTGGTACAACCCCAGAGTTGTACACCATATGTCCACACTGGCTTTAAATAAATAAATATTTGGCGCAACAGCTCTTTGAGTGCCAGGGCCTAGCTTCTCGCAACCACTCATGTTGTGTGCGTTATATTTTTCACACGAATGGAAGGGACCTACAGTTTAGTGCCGTATCCGAACGGCGATTTGAGAAGCTTTTTTCGAGACAACAATACTCTCGGATGTTTGTCAGACGCTCGCGAGAGGTGGGACCGTGAAAAAACTTTTTGGTGTTTTGTAGGATTCGAACTTGGAACCTCACGCGTAGTGATCCGACACACTAACCACTTACGCCACGGCGCCCGCCCAGACTGGCTTTAGCACTTGTTTATATAAAAGTAGTTTGTTCTCTATATTAAGCTTAGAATATTTTCGAAGTAACCAATACATTTCTCTATATTTATTATCTAGATCCAATGGTGCTCCACGCGAAACGTATCGGGTCCCGAAGAAAAAACGGAGAGCCGGTTCATCGCCCGAAGTCGAGCCCGTGAAAGAAGAAAATCACAAAGAACCGCAAGTAAAGCAACTTCGAGCGCAATTTCGTCCATCCCCACCAATAAACATCGTCGGGATAGCGGAATACAATAAGTTGCAAAGCCTCCTTAAAGGAATAATAACATCAAAGTATAAGGTTACGTCTTTGAGGGATAATGCGTGGAAAGTTAACGTCGATGACTACAATGTCTACCGAGCTGTGTCCCAAAAGCTAAATACCGAAAAGATTCAGTAGCATACTTTCGAAATCAAGTCAGAAAGGCCACATCGTGTTGTTGCAAGGGGACTCCACCCCTCATGCACCAAAGAAGAGGTGCATGATCTTCAAGAAAAAGGCTTTAAAATTCAAACGGAAATAGATAAAGACGTCTTGGTAAGGCGTGGACTTCCGCTTTTTATCCTTACCTTCGATAAGTCTGATAATATCGAAGATATCTACCGAATTAGAGCTATACTAAATATCGTGGTCAAAATCGAGCACATGCGTAGAAATTTAAGAATGATTCCGCAGTGCAAACGTTGCCAACGATTTAACCATAGGCAAATGTACTGCAAAAAAGAACCGCGATGTGTGAAATGCGCCGGAAATCACCTCTCCCAAGTCTGTGGAGTAAATAAACAAACCTCTGCAACATGTGCTAACTGTAAGGGAAAGCACCCGGCAAATTATAGAGGCTGTGAATTAGCTAAGGAGTTGCAAAAACGGAGAGATGTGCTCCTTAAGCCCCTTGCGAAATCTAAATTGCAAACTAAGCCAAAGCGTAAGAATGCACAAGAGAAACTAGCCAAACTAAAACTACCAGGTTCAAAGCGCAAAAAGGTGAGGGAAAGAGTGACAACAGAAAGTCCTCGACCTCTGTTCTTAAAAGAAACTGTACTGAAAAGTTTACATCGAAAAAGCCGCCAGGTAATGACCCTCGGATAGCAAGAGTGCAGGCCGCGGCATCCGAAAAACCAAAAAACCTTGAAATTTCGACAGACCCTGTCTCTCATGTTTTGTCGGTTATCCTCGAGAAATTTGAAGAACAAAGCAAAATAAATAAAATTATTCTCGATAGGCTGGTTAAGCTTGAAAATAATTCTCAGAAAACGCGTATTTCAACTAGAATATGAATGACAAACGAATGTTAAAAATACCATATGTACTTGGAATGCAAACAGACTTTTGCAAAAACTCGACGAATTGGAAATATTCATGCGTAAAAAAGATATTGATATTTGCTTGATTTCTGAAACCCACGTAAAAAAGGAATCGCATTTAAAAATAAAGGGCTATAATGATTACCACGCTTGTCACCCTACGGGAAAATCGAGAGGCGGATCATCCTTATTTATTAAAGACTGCATCGAACAATCCGAAGACTTAAAGATAGAACTTGAAACTTTGCAACTGTGCACGATTCGAGTTAAAAATAGTCAGCGTACTCTTAAAATCTCATCTATCTACTGTCAACCGCGTTCCGCGCTCGAAAAATCTGATTTTACTAACTTATTTGAATCGCTGAAACCTAATTTTATCATTGGCGGCGACTTTAATGCGAAACATACGTTCTGGGGCTCAAGATACAGCTCGAAAAAGGTAGAATGCTCTATGGGGCAGATATGGAGTACAGTTGTGATTTCCATTCGACGGGTAAACCAACTTACTGGCCAACTGATACTTCGAAAATACCTGACCTGATAGATTTTTTCGTTGTGAAAGGAATATCTACCCACCACATAAAAGTCGAAGACAGCTTTGATCTGTCGTCTGATCATTCCCCGGCTATTTTAACAATCAGAGAAAAGCTAGTCTATAACCTAGAGCCAGCGAGATTAACTGGTCGAACAACTAACTGGGAAGGCTTTAGGAACGAAATTGAAGATAATGTTGAACTGAGCGTTCCACTTACGACACCCTATGAACTTGAGGTTGAAGTTGATCGCTTGCTCGCTTGCTCGCTTGATCGTACAGCTCGCCTCTTGGAATATTACGCCCAATCCAAGGAAAACGCCGGACAGATACGGTTTGCGATATCCTTCGGAAATAAAAGAATTGGTGAAGGAAAAAAGAAAAGCGCGTAAAAAATGGCAACAGAATCGTGCTACGCAGCATAAAGCACACTTGAATCGTCTGTGCAATTTGTTGAAGAAGACTATTAAGGATTTTAAAAATCGTGTAAGAGGCTCACTTTGGAAAGCTGTAAAAGGCACCAAAAGGCCCAAAGTCCCCGCGCCGCCAATCAAATTAAATAAAAATGAATGGGCGAGGGAAGATAAAGAAAAAAGCGGACGTCTTTGCGGCCCACCTGGAAGAAACCTTTAAGCCGTACGATGGTCAAGTGGTTTGCGACAACCTCAACAGGCTGCATTTACCATCTGACGATTTAACGCTCACAAGTGCAATGCTAAGGGAACTCAAACATGAGATCGAGAATCTAAAACCTAAGAAATCTCCTGGTTATCATTTGATTACCGGAGAAATTCTCAAAGTTTTTCCTAGAAAAGTATTGATTAAGCTATGGAAAGTTGCGGAAGAATGGTTTTAAAACCAGGAAAACCGCCAAATGAGGTATAATCGTATAAACCAATTTCGCTTCTTCCAATCATATCGAAAATTTTCGAGAGGATATTATTAAGGCGTCTCCAACCGGTTATAGAAGAAAATAATCCCTGACCACCAATTTGGGTTCAGAAGTAAGCATTCGACGATTGACCAGGTGTATAGAATTACTGACGTAATCGAAAAAGCACTTGAA
Organism: Brachypalpus laphriformis; assembly: GCA_945910035.1. Lineage (NCBI taxonomy): Eukaryota > Metazoa > Arthropoda > Insecta > Diptera > Syrphidae > Brachypalpus > Brachypalpus laphriformis. The sequence continues at coordinate 106,950,868 of OX246753.1, read as the reverse complement.
GAAAAAAGATTTGCTCAAGCGTATTCTCTACGTCTCGCAAGCCTTTGATAAGGTGTGGCATGATGGCTTGAAATGCGAACTACGACAAGTTCTCCCTGTATGCCTATACGATATTCTAGAATCATATCTCGGAAATAGACTTTTCCGTGTTAGACATGGAGTCGAATACTCCGTCGTCAAAGAAATTTCGGCCGGCGTACCGCAAGGAAGCGTTCTTGGGCCGCTTTTCTATTTGCTATATACTTGTGATATACCGAACGAAGATGGCACTAGCCTTGCTACGTTTGCCGATGACACCGCTATCCTAGCAGTAGGTAAAACAATCGAAGAAACGATTGCAAAATTGCAAAACGCACTGAATAATGTAAATGAATGGACGAGAGACTGGCGGATCGCCCTCAACGAATCTAAGTCTGTTCACGTGAATTTCACTTACAAGAAAACTAATGACTTGCCAATTTTGCTAAACTTGGCCCGAATACCTTTTGCAAATGAGGCCAAATACCTGGGAATGACACTCGACGCAAGACTAAAATGGAATTCGCACGTGAAAATGAAACGAAAAGAACTCGAAATCAAATATAGAGAAATGTACTGCTTACTCGGAAAACATTCCCAGCTCAGTACTGAGAACAAACTGCTTTTATACAAGCAAGTGCTAAAGCCGGTGTGGACCTACGGTATACAACTTTGGGGTTGTACCAAGAAAACAAATGCAAATATTTTACAAGCTTTTCAAAATAAAGTGCTAAGAGAAATTGTCCAAGCACCGTGGTGAATGTAGTAGAAACGACGATATCCACAGGGATCTCGGAATTCCGACAATCGAAGCTGAGACTAGATGCTTCGCGAGAAAGCATAGAAACCGACTAATCGGACAAATTTTGGATGAGTGCAATTTATTTCGCCGACTACAAAGGACGAAACCTTTCGACTTGGCGAGATAATGATTAACCGCGTCTAGATTGCGGAATATGCAGGATCTTTCAGTGGAAAGTAACCTGCCAAACGTTTTTATTTCATGATAGAAAAGTTGCTTGATAAGTTAATACTTAGTTGCGATATCTAACAAATTTATATCGAATGCTGCTGTTTTTTAAGTCAGTACGAATCTGACACTACTATGAGCACGCGCTTGCTATTCTCATAGTGTCTATGGAAGATTTTTCACCTACCCTCGGAAAAAAAAAAACTGGGCCCTAAAAGTCTGGTCTGGTTCTCCGACGGTTCGAAAATGTATTCTGGAGTTGGAGCTGGGGTCTTTGGACCCAACACAAAAATTTCGGTACCTATAGGTACGACACCCACTGTGTTTCAGGCTGAAATTCATGCCATTGAGATCTGCGCCAGACATAATCTCCGCAAGGAGATCAAGGGCGCTATCTTTTCAGATAGCCAAGCAGCACTTATAGCACTATCGTCGAACCTAATGGACTCCAGACCTGTGAAATGCTGCTTCGATGCACTACAAGATCTTGCCAAATACAACAGGGTAAAACTCGGTTGGGTCCCTGGACAACAAGGGTTTGTGGGCGACGAATCTGCAGATGAGCTTGCTAGGGCTGGCTCAGAACGCTGATTAACGAATGGGAAAACAAACTTCATCTAGACCACTGGATCAATGCGCCAGGTCTTAGACAATCCAAATGATTAATCAAGCCTTATTCCTATAAGGAAATTCTTAACTTAGATAGGGAAAGCATTAAGAAGCTCGTGAGCTTTCTTACTGGCCATTGTGGCCTGAGATACCACCTTAACAAGTTGAACCTGTGCCAAGAGAAGGACTGTCCGTTAAGTTTAGAAGAGGATAAAACATCCGAACACATTCTTTGTGAATGCCCGGCACTACACTGGTTAAAGAAACGTATTCTCCACAAGGAGATAGTAACTTCAGTGGAACTGAAATGCTCCACTACTAATGACATACTCACTTTCATAAGGGAGGTAGTACGTCTGTTAGATTAACTCCAACGCTCCGATACAATAGATCTTTCAGGTCTCAGTGTCGTTGCCACGTGGGCATGGGTTGTACAAGAGAAAAAAAAATCGAGTTCTTTGCGTTTTTACATGCGCTTTCCATTTCAGCTTAGCATCAAGTGTCATTCCAAAATACTTAGCCTCGTTTGCAAAAGGAATTTGAACCGAGTTTGAAAAGATCGGCAAATTACGGCGCCCCAGCCATTATTTGCTTAAAATCTGAATATTCGTTCCACATTTGACGCGGAAGAGTCTATTCGCAAGGTAGTTCCTCAAAATATTATATGTGTAAGTGCTCTGGCAGGACTTGTCGTAATTTAAACTTTAAGCCTTCATGCCAGACCTTGTCAAAGGCTTGAGAAACGTCAAGGAATACGTTCGAACAAATCCTTTTTTCTTAAAGAGTTTTTCGATTACATGTGTTATTCTATGCACTTGTTCAACTGTAGAATGCTTACTTCTGAATCTGAATTTATGATCCGGCATAAGATGCCTTTCTTCTATAACCGGCTATATTCGCCTAATCAATATTCTCTCGAACACTTTGGATATAATTGGAAGAAGCGAAATTGGTCTATAAGACGTTTTTTCACTCGGCGGTTTTCCGGGCTTAAGGACCATTATGACTTCGGAGACTTTCCATTGACTGGGAACATATTCTAAGTTTAAGCGCGCCGTTTATAATGAACAGAAGCTTAATAAGAGCTTTTCTTGGTAGTGCTTTAAAAATCTCTCCCCTTGTTTGGTCGTATCCAGGAGCCTTCGTCAGGTGTGTGATAGTACAGGGTTTTTTATTATCAGCAGCCCATTTTGCTTCTTAAATACCACAGCTTGTGTTTGAGATATAAAAAAAAAAAATGGTCCGAGTTAAATTGCAATCGATGCCATTAATTATGGAATACAACATCGTTCAAATAACCTCCATGGAAATGCCTGAACGAGTGAATGCGCTGAACCCAAATTTCCACGACTTTCTCGAACAAATCGGGCGATATGTCGGCAATTTCGCGTTTGATTCTGGTCCTGAGGTCATCTTAAGTCTCTAGCCTATTGGCATAAACCATGGACTTGACATAGCCCCAAAGAAAAAAGTCTAGAGGCGACAAATCACACGAACGAGGCGGACAATTGACTTTTCCATTTCTTGAAACAAGACTGTCACCAAATTTCGACTTTAATAACTCTAACGTTTGGTCAGCTTTGTGTATGGTATGTGGTGCTGTCTTGTGCTCCAAGTCATCCTCTTCGAATTTATCCCAAACATTTTCGGTCAACATGGTCCGGTATCGAGCTCCATTGACTATTACTGCATTGCAAGAATCATTAAAAAAGAAGTATGAGCCAATGACCACTCCAGCATGAAATCCAGACCAAATAGTCCATTTTTGAGGGTGCAATTCCTGTCTTGCACAAATGTGACAATTTTCCTCTGAAGCCTTTCAGCCAGAAATGGACTTCATTACTGATAACGATTTTGTGGAGTTAGCGCACGTAAAGTTGCTGCAACGGAACGCGAATCTTAATACAAAAATTTGGCTATTTTTCAAACTTCGTTGAAGCGTGTACTTTTCCATAATTAAATGACAAGTATTGAAGAGTTGAAATGTCAAACAAACTGGCAGCCCACTTCACGCATAGCCGAGAATATCTATTGGAAAAATGGACCGACCCAATTCAAAAACCGTTTGATGGTTTGCTGGATGGTAGATAGATACTGCATTCAGTGGTTCGGTTGGGTTATTTAGGCTACTTTGGCACATTGTCGATATACTCCTTCACGCCACACACAGGCCAATCTACACCCGCTGTAATCCCCTTTACGGTAAATTACCTTTTGCGCGCGGAGTCTTCCCTGTCAAAAAACTGCACTGATGCTTTCACGAACCTTCAAATATCATTCTAAGGTTTGCCGAATACATTCTAAGGTTTAAAAAATACACGTAAGTCCTGCAAGGAGTCTTACGTAGTATAGGTTGGCAAGAGACTAACCTAAGTCTTCCAGAACAGCATCCTTCGATGGGTGTTGGTTCGCCAAGATCTTCCAGCTCTATTAGTCAATAATTAAAAAGGGAGAATAGTTTTCCAAAACGGTTCTCCTTTTGGATCGGCCAACAGACGATATGATCAAGAAATACTTCTTAGAAAGAAAATTTAACACAAAGCTGAGCAACAAAATAGTGTGGAACAGTGAATCCGACAACCACACAGATGGATCATGTACGGACCCAGGACCAGATACTTAGAATCTCTGAGAATTTTCCCTTGGAATTTTTCAAGCAGAGGACACGCCAAATTTAAGGGAAATATTGCGGGAAAGACATCGCAAAACTGGCACAAGAGATAAAATCGTAACTGATATGGAAGTGCCTTACTAAGATCAACAGATTGGGCCAGATCAAAAAAGTAACCTTCTACTGAGTAGCAGGTAATGTAGGGTAATGAATCAGCAGATGTATAAGCAAGAAACAGCTCGGACACCACATTATTCGGACCAGAATTATTCTGGCGCACAAAATATGAGAAGAACTGAAAAGAGAAGAGGAGAGCAAATGGACCAAGCATTGGAATGACATTCCTCAACTGAGACAGGCCAAAGATCTTCTGGAAAACTAAAACCAGAAAACATGCAAGACATGCCTTAACGTCAGCAAAAACCGGCTTTGCATTCTGACAAGCTACTAACGGGCGCCTGCAGACTAAATGAGCATCTCATGAAACTGGGTATAAAAAAAAACGGACACTGCGAATTCTGCATAGATTTCGAAGAAACACCAGTACACGTTCTCATGGAATGTGAAGCACCAATTCACAAAGAAGCCGTCACCTGGGGACTTCTAGTTTAAGAAATCAGTTCATCAAATCAGTTGGACTAAAGGAGGCTAACTCGAGTATATCATGGACTAAAGCCGTAGCTTGGACGACATAATAAATAGGTATCAGTGCCCTTGTAGCCCAACACGCACATCTATGTAGATTTACTGGCAGAAAAGAATCATGATGTGAGGTGAGTTGTGCGATAGATGAGGTGCAAGTGCACTGTCGCCTGTAGTAGATTTATTTTGCCCCCAAACAAGTGGATGGCGTGCAGGCCTTAGAACACTTCCTGCTTTGATGAACTGGAGTATTCTAAGTAGATCCAGGGAGGGTAAATGCATCTCTGATAGAAGATAGGTTCCCAAGTGATGTCTTCTTTTGTGGATTAGTGCCTTATATTCCATAAAGACTCTACGGAATCTATAGTATCCATATTCTTCCCTTTCCAGTTTCCTAAGGTTCTCCTTGAGTCTACAGTCCCCGGTTAACATGCCTATCGAAATGCGAAGTCGCTTCTTGTACTGACTTTTAGGCAAGTTCTACTCCTTTTCTGGTTTTAATTCCCCAAAGTTTATTTCGCCTGTCTCAATTGGAAGCTATCATCCCAATGCATAACCCATTTGGTCGGTTTTTCTTTTCTCAGTTCTTCCTGTAATTCGCATGGTCTAATCGCACAAAAAGGTTTCGGTCCAAGGAACGGGGTGTCTGAGCCGCTTCTTTATACTGCAACAGCTGCTTCGTTCTCCTCCAGTGCTACATATCCTGGTACCCAGTAGAGACTCACTTCATAAGCCTGACCTAGTCTGTTGAACTTGGTGAGGTACTCCCATACCAGTTTAGTCATGATCTCTACGTGACTTGGCTATCTGGCAGTATTGTGATGTCCTGCCCGCCACATTCCCTTTCGAGTTTGAATTGGGCACATCTTGCAATGGCGTAAGTCTCTGCTTGGAATATACAAGGGAGATTCAGAGTTTCTGGTCCTGGCTCCGCACACGCCTGCCCCAGTCTCTGTAAATGTTTTCGATTCATCCGCGTACCATTTAACTCTGCACTCCTTTATGTGGAAACACATTATTCTGACGTCCGTGGACTTGTCATGAATCCGGACTTTTTTTTTTAAATATCCGAACCCAATTCATATGCACACATGAGAGGGAAGACAATAGTGAAAAGCGATAAATCAGCCATCCTCCATGGAACGTTTAACGTCAAATCCCTTCCGTCCACTGCAATGCACTCCGTTTTCGTCCCTTTTTTATATCTTTTACTTAAATTCAACACGATTGTTCAACCTGTCACACTATGTTGGAATTCTGCAGCGCGAATGTTAACCGGCCCTGACAAGTAATTATGTTGACAATCGACGACCAATTTCGTAGTACAATAATGCTCACCCCGAAGTGAACCCACTTATTTCAGAATTAATTTGTTTTCATTAGGCCTAAATTATGTAGAGGGAAATTCCTGGTAATTATTTCTCTACGTGCCACATCTCGTGACAGAGCATTCTATTTCGGTGCACAACTCAAAGTAGCGGCACGATCGCACTTCCAGTGGCAGCCGCTGATACGATCAGCACCACCAAATGATCAATCAGGGAACGAACGCTTGTAGTCTCGCTTACAAATCCCAGCAGTCAGTTCTTTGAAATGAACACAAGTATTTTTAGCATCACAGATGTACGCCATCGGGATGGGATGCCCTAGCCTCCCAGCTTCCCTGCAATGTCAGCATAGTACATGCATTCGAAACTCGGAATCCGATAGGATTCGTTCATTAAGCTGCTACTGTCGGCCGTTGTGCGTCCTTCTCAAAGCACCACTTCCACCCTGAATAGCCTGATAATTTGTAGGAATTTCATGGTGTCGACTAGAGCATCGAACCGATCCCCTCGCGAAAAGCAAATAAATTCCCCAAGAAGAAGAAGAAGTGCCTTGCTTGCTTCTGTCACGAGTAATTATTTCTTCGACATGTCGGGAAATGACGACAATGATGATGTCTGGTGGTGATATGGGGCGCGTGGCGCGTAGACGACAGCATTACAATAATACACCATCCAGTGGCCAAAAAAGTGTATCCATGCTGTTCCAGATAGTAGCGATACCAAATAATCTAATTATTCGTGAATGCATTCTTATACTTATTGGGAGAATGTGTGTAGGCCTCGCGCATACCTACGCCTACATGACTTTTATGGCGGCGATAAAATTTTATGTTTAACTTGTCATCATTAGCTGGAAGATACAGCCCTAAACAGGAGACTTCGACAGCAGGTGGAGGTTTCAATTGGTTGCTGGAACGTTAATAAGTGTTTTTCTTCTCGAGGATTATTGGATTAATGTCTACGTACCTACTCATTAGGTATTTATGTTGATATTAAAAAAAAATGTATATCCTGACGACTAGAGGAGGCCCTTAGGCCTATACTAGAGGCCCTTAGTGGACGACGAAAGTTCTCTAGATACTTTTCAAAACACTCACTCCTACGTCATGTTTTGTACGAATTAATCAGTAGAACAACTAGTGGTGCCTCTCCAAGAGTAGCTGGGCATATTTTCTGAAAATGATATAAAAGACTACAAAGAGATTGTACAGGTGTCAAAAGGTCGACGAAGTTCGAAAGGCAAGCAAACCCCAGAGCAGCACCAATATGATCAACTAACCAAGTGAAAGCGGAGATGGATAATCGAGTGCCAAGAGGGGATTCAACGATGCGATAACTTCGAACTTGAACTGAATACACAAAGCGTTCCTTTGTACTTAAGTACCTGATGAAGCACCTGATCTACAGCAGCACAGATGTACTAGGAAGACATAAAAGGCCCAGAAGAGAGGACTGGGCGATGGCAAGAGACATCTGCACGATTCAAAGGCTAAGTTGGGCTCTGAACACCTTACAGCCGTTTAAAGCACCGAGAGCGGACGGAATATTCCCTGTCCTACTACAACAAGGCCAGGAAATTATTATGCCACACATCCTAGGACTATTGAGAAGCAGCCTTGCACTTGGGCATATACCAAGAATATGGAGAAAGGCAAAGGTCATATTCATTCCGAAAGTGGGAAAAAGAGACACCACTTCACCAAAATCCTTTAGACCCATCAGCTTGACCTCATTCATGTTAAAGACGCTAGAAAAGGTCATAGATAATCACCTAAGAATGACTGTGCTGGAAAGAATACCTCTCCACCACAATCAACATGCCTACAGAGCAGGAAGATCCACCGAAACTGCGCTCTACCAGCTGACAAGTTGGGTTCAGGATACACTGCAAGGCAAGGGAACAGCAGTATGCGCATTTCTAGACATCGAAGGAGCCTTCGATAACACCTCCCATGAAGCAATTAGGAGGGGTCTCGAAATAAAAGGAGTAAATCACACCATAAGTAACTGGATGTGTGAGATGCTAAGAACTAGGACTACTGAGATAGAGGTGGGTCAAAAAACCATCACAATAAGCACCACTAGAGGCTGTCCACAAGGAGGGGTATTATCACCATTGATGTGGAGCCTAGTAGCAGATGAACTACTGCACAAATTGACAGGTGCCGGAATTACGTGCCAGGGGTACGCCGACGATAAAGTCATTGTCGCAAGAGGAAAATTTGAAGAAACGCTATGCGAAATCATTCAGAGGGGTCTACGAATCACACAGAAGTGGTGTAAAACGGTAGGACTTAGAGTGAACCTTACCAAAACCACTGTGATACCCTTCACCAAGAAAAGACAGCTAAAGCATATGAAACCCATCCTGTTGGAAGGGATCAGGGTTGACCCACAGAAACAGGTCAAGTATCTAGGTCTAACAGTGGCTCTACGTGTCACATTTCGAGGCAGATCTGGCCTAAGCTGGACCAGAAACGTAGTGCCGAGTTGGTTAAACTAAAGCGATTACAGACCAGCTGCGTTATCGGTGTCATCACCGGACACTGTCTAATCGGCCAACATGCCAAAAGACTTGGTCTCTTTTCCAATGGCTTCTGCAGGAGCTGTAGGGACGAGGAGGAGGAGGAAACCATTCTTCACTTCCTATGCACATGTCCTGCTCTATCACGCAAAAGAATGCTCCATCTAGGAGCTCCCTTCCTTGACGACCTCAGCGATTTGGCGTCCTTAGGCATCACGAACATCCATCGCTTCATCAAAAGCTCCGGTTGGTTTATTAGTCCCTAAGTGGTCTAATGGTAGATCCTTGGCATCACAATGGACCTTTACTGGTCTAAGTGTGTCTGCATCGTGGTGCAGACAGCCAATCTAACCTAACCTAACCTAGGTCTAACACTAGACAGCAAACTCCTCTGGAGAGAACATGTGGAAACTGTGGTAACCAAAGCCACCAGAGCACTTATGGTGTGCAAGAACATTTCAGGAAAGACCTGGGGTTGCAGCCCAGTCACACTGAGATGGATGTACCTGATGATAGTAAGACCCATCATCACATGCAGTGGCATGGGATACCAGAACAAGACTAACCACGACGAGGACATCCCTCAACAAAGTGCAAAGATTAGCCTGTCTATGTATAACAGGAGCCATGCGAACCTGTCCCACAGCAGTTCTAGAAGTGATCGTAGGGATACCTCCACTACACATAGTGCTAGAGCGAATCGCCAAGGAGACCATTTTAAGAATCAGCAAAGAGGGCATCGGGAAAAGAACATGCATCGCAAATAAGAGAGTAGCCCTATCCAAATCGGTGCCACTTCTGGACTGGCCCAAAGATGATATGGTCAAGAAACACTGCTTTGAAAGGAAATTTGACTCAAAGCTGAGCAACAAAAGAGACTGGAGCAGCGAATCCGATAAATACCAACACAAACAACACACAATTAAATGGTACACAGACGGATCGACAAGGTCTACTGGCACTGGGGCAGGAGTGTACGGGCCCAGGACTAGATACTCACAATCGCTGGGAATATTCCCCAGTATATTTCAAGCAGAAGTTCACGCGATCGAAAGATGCCCGCAATTCAACTTAGACAGGAAATGTCGCGGGCAGGACATCGCGATACTATCAGACAGCCAAGCCGCTATTAAAGCACCGACCTCGCATGAGATCAGATCCAAACTGGTATGGGAATGTCTCACCAGGATCAACAAACTGTACATGTAGGAGTGGAGGGGAACGAAGCAGCTGATGAACTAGCTAGAAACGGATCAGACACGCCGTTCCTTGGACCAGAACCCTTCTGTGGGATAGGACCCCACAAAATAAGGGATGACTTAAGGAAAGAAGAAGAGAACAAATGGGCCAACATTGGGACGATATCCCCCCAATAAGACAGGCAAAGGAACTTCTGGGGAAAGACAACCAGAAGAAGAAGCCTGCCTAAGAGTTAGTAAGAATCGGCTTCGCATTTTGGCGGGCATGTTAATAGGTCACTGCAGACTTAAGGAGCACCTTAGGAAACTGGAAATACAGGGAGACGGACACTGCAGATTCTGCAGGAACTTCGCAGAAACACCAGCGCACCTTCTTATGGAATGCGAAGCACTGATCCACAAAAGAAGGAATCACCTTGGTGCCTACCTCCTTTCAGAAACGGATTTACCTTCGCTGGATCCACTGAAGATACTCCGGTTTGCTGTAGCAGCTGGACTGGAGGAAGTGCTCTAGACCGAGTATATCATCGGCTAGAGCCTTAGTAAGGGGGCACAATAGATCTTTTATAGGTCGCAGTGCACTTGCACCTCTCAATAATATACATCCAATCTAATCTAAGCACCTGATCAAATTTCTTTCTACTTTTCGTAGGCAATTTCTGTTACGACAAATCCTATGATAGGGGGTAGTAATAAAAGGCAGAATTGAGTCTATTACAAAGCCATAAAGGCCGAAGGTGTACAAGAATACTGAAAAAGATACTGAAAGAAGGAAATCAGGATTAACGCATGGCCCATGTTGGCCATATGATCACTAGGTAGGTTGTGTCCTGTGATCAGCCTAACTATAGTTTTACGGCCCTTCTTCTTCAGATTGAGAAAGAATTTTGCACAGCTAATATCAGGCTCTTTAACATATCGCTTGTCTATCTGTCTTTATGTATAGAGACTATATCAGTCGACCCAGTACAGAATTTTTGCTAAACTGACAAAAATGACTGGTTAAGGTCTTATAGCAGAAGTCTCTGAACCAAATATCTGCGAAGTGTATTGAAAGAATTTAATATTTGCTCTACTTAATTACTTAAATGGCGAGGGTGGCAATGGTGCAGTGGGTAGTGAGTTTGCTCGTTAACCGATGTGTGCAGGGTTCCCCAGCAGGGAACAGCAATCATCAGCCACCAAAGTATAAAGCACAACGATTTGCATCGACGTTTTTCCAACCACTGCACCAAAGAAAGGTTCCTGCTTGGTAGTACATTGGACCGGAGAATCAGATATCTCTGGGATTTGGGTATCCTTTTTTTAAAAAAAAAGTACTGAAATGGCATTCTACAGCTTGTGATGGACCTGGGCCTTAACAAACCTCTCCACTTAGCACGGTTTTCAGCTGATTGACTCCAGCTGTGCACTTTAAGTTAATTGAGGTCCTCTTGTACTACTGCGTTGTGTCTCGGGAGTGACTGAAAACTGTCCAGAATGGAGCGTAGCTGTCGACTCTACGTGTCCAATCCATCTTAATCGCTCTATGCATACTCGACTAGACGGGACCAAAGATCACTCAAATAAGTAGCCAAAGGCATCCCCATCCGCTTTTAATAGCGTTCACGCCTTTCTGCCGTTTAGTTGGACTGCGATAATTAGAGTCGTGTGCAGATATAACTTAGTTGTTCGGGAGAGAGTTTTATGTACTACTCAATTGCCCAAAGAAACAGAGATTAAGATTGTTTTTGTTTTGATTTCCTCGCTAGTGTCATAGGTAGACAAAGTCATTCCTTTTCTGTTTTCATACTTATCACCCAGCACCTGAAAATATATGTACAGGGTGGGCCAACTACAAGTTTCTTTTTAAAAATACAATAAAATGAACAAAATGAAAGTTTTTCCATGTACCATGACTTTATTAGTAAGAGCAAACATTCCAATTAATTATGGAACACAACGTCGTTCGTCGGCTTCGCAGTAGCGCATTCCATCGCTCCAATTTTCCAAGACCTTGTTGATGGTTTCGGGCTGTAACTCACGGATTGCTTGGATGATATTGGCCTTAATTGCTTGAATCGTTTCCGGATTGTTGGCATAACCTCGGTCATTCACGGTTCCCCACAAAAAAAAGTCCAAAGTGGTCAAATCGCAGCTCCGAGGCGGCCAATTGACATCGCCAAGACGGCTGATAACACGATTTGGGAATTTGGTGCGCAAAAGACCGATTTGTGGCATGGGCTATGTGGCATGGCGCGCCATCCTGCATGAACCAGAGGTCGTCCAAATCCATGTCTTCAATTTCAGTAAAAAAAAAAGTCCTTAACATGGCTCTGTAACGCCCACCGTTGACCGAAACGTTGTTCCCAGCCTCATTTTCGAAGAAAAATGGTCCAATGATGCCACCACTCCACAATCCGCACCAAATTATCACTCTCTGTGGATGAATTGGCTTCTCGACAATAACGTGCGGGTTTTCCGAGCCCCAGATGCGGCAATTTTGTTTGTTAAGAAAAGATGATTTTTCGCCCAAAATCGTGGTCCAATTCAAGCTGCCCTAAGGCCCAAACTGCGAAGCGATAATGAAGCGGATGGTCATGTGCTTTCAATTGCTGAATCAATTGGACCTTGTAAGCGAATAATCCCAGATCTTTGTGCAGAATTCTCCTCAGGCTAGTGCGTGAAATGTTGAGCTGTTGAGATCGATGACGAGTTGATGTTCGTGAATTGAGTCTCACACTCTCGGCTACAGCAGCCACATTCTCGTCTGTGCGCACCGTACGACGACGGTGACCATGAGTGTTGTCCACTAGCATACCAGTCTCCCGAACTTTTTGCACAAACTTGCGTACAGCAGGCGCGGTGGGTGCTTCATTTCAGCCAAAACGTCTTTTCAAAAAACGCAACTTGCTTGAGCTAACAGACTACGTACGCCGATGCGACGACTTAATGCTTTTCGCCCGCTGTCCTTGTTTTGGACTGCAACTTGCGATTTCCATCTAAAAAACAAACAAATATTTGGCGCAACAGCTCTTTAAAGTGCCAGGGCCTAGCTTCTCGCAACCACTCATGTTGTGTGCGTTATTTTCTTCACACGAACGGAAGGGACCTACAGTTTAGTGGCGAATCCGAACGATTTGAGAAGCTTTTTCGTGACAACAATACTCTCGGATGTTTGTCAGACGCTCGCGACAGGTGGGACCGGAAAAAACTTTTTGGTATTTTCTGGGATTCGAACTTGGAACCTCATGCGTAGTGATCCGACACACTAACCACTTACGCCACGGCGCCCACTACAATTTGCATCTACTATAACCTTTTACTATTGTCATCCACCACAACGGCACCACAAGGCGGGGAGGGTGGTGGCTAACAGTACTGTCGGGTATTATAATACTTCGATTATGGTGCTCTACTAGATCCACAGAGTGGCATTTATGGGTGGAAAATGCGCCATTCAGAGTTTCTCACCCACCCCTCGCGTTTTTTGAAAGATGAACGATGACTTACTATCAGAGCCCAGTATAATGTTTGCTCTAGCGGGTCATTTAAGGTTTGTCCAAGCAAACGGAAAGTCCCTGAATTTCCAAGATATCTGACAATGCTAGTTGAATTTCAGCGCTACTCAGCCATATTTGACTCTGTTATATACCATGGTACGCCCATGTGCTCGTACATATTGGTACTCACCGAATCTGACCTTTATTTTTATAGGAATACCGTCAGTCTAGTCAGCGTTCAGTGTCTTGGATACATTTTTTCCTGCAATGCGTAAGGCAGGTGCACGTCTTACAAATTTAATGACCTTACATTTTTCTATGATACTGTTCTGTGTTTTCTTTTACGGATTATTAAGTTACCAATTAAAAAGAAAAATGAATGACATTATATTCCAATGTAATATGTCTGATGTTAAGCTAGTCGTATGCACCCAAAACATCATCAATTAGTTGTAATCTTAAACTACTCGTATTTCAAAATGCAAATTTCAATTCTTTCCTACAAAATTTGTTCAGTTTTACGGTTCTTAATTATACATAGTTGGGAAAACAGAACAGAAGGAAATGAATAAATTAAATATGATCGATGGGTTCATGAAGTGAAAAAGAAGTCTGCATTTTTTTTTGTTTGCATTTAGAAGTATGTTTTCGATGCTTGCTTCAAAAGTGACATTTATGTCAGTCAAACACTTAAAACAAGGCAAATGCAATAAAAAAAAATAGATTTGAACAGTAACACTGTAAGTGAATTCTATTGGTCCATTGTTATGGGTAGCAGTAGGTCGAAAAACTCTTAACCTTTTGATGGTAGAAACAAAATTTCTGTACGATTTTGAGCTCATAACATCGAATCATTATTTTATTTTTACAAATATGTTTCCTTGTTTTCCTGTAATTGCAAAATGAAAGAATAGAACCTCAAAGACTGTACAAAATTGTACATAGCGGGTTTAAACATAATCCCTAATGTCATACACAAACAACGAAATAAAAATAAAATACATTCTTCATGTAATGTCAATTTGGTGCAGTCAAATCGGAGATGTTCGCATCCCATACTTACTTACTTAAGTGGCGGTACAGTTCGAGATCTACCAGGACCTCAAACAACAAGCCTCTCCATTTAGCTCGGTCTTTAGCTAATTGCGCACTCCAAGTTGGTCTGAGTCCCTTTGAACTTGTGCGCGCCACCTACGGCGAGGAGGCTCTCTACTGCGTCGTTCTTCTGGGTTATATTCGAAGACTCTGCAGGCCAGAGCGTTGGTGTCCATTCGCTCTACATGTCCTAGCCATTTCAAACTTCCAATACGCAGGTTTTTTTCTAGATCGGTATGGCTGTACGGCTTCTTTAGTTCGTCAATGAATCTTCTTCTCCAAAACCCATCAAGGCGAATGGGACGGAATATCTTACAAAGAATTCTCTCCTTGAAGCGAACCAGGATTTATTCATCCGCTTTCAATAAAGTCCGTGTTTCAGTGCCGTAAAGCAGGATTGAGATGAAAAGGGCCTTATATAGAGTCTCCTTAGTTGTTCGAGATAGGGCTTTACTATAGAATTGCCTTATTAGCAAAAAAAAATACAGCGATTGGCAAGAGTTTTTCTTCGCTTGTTTTCTGCGCCGGTGTCGTTTTCAGAGTTAATAGCAGAGTCAAGGTAGACAAAGTTCCTTACTACCTCGAAGCTGTAACTGTGTTAATTGTCCCTCGTTCTTGACAGCATATACTTGGTCTTGCCCTCGTTTATCGCTAAGACCATTTTGGCCAAAAAGAAAAGCGCTTAAAAAATGGCAACAGAGTCGTGCTTCGCAGCATAAAGCACACTTGAATCGGCTGTGCAATTTGTTGAAGAAGACTATTGAGGGTTTTAAGAACCGTTCAATAGGCTCTGACCTTGAAAGTTTAACAACGGAAAAAGATTCGAATTATTCACTTTGGAAAGCTGTAAAAGGCACCAAAAGGCCCAAAGTCCCCGCGCCGCCAATCAAATTAAATCAAAATGAATGGGCGAGGGAATAAAGAAAAAGCGGACGTCTTTGCGGCCCACCTGGAAGAAACCTTTAAACCGTACGATGGTCAAGTGGTTTACTACAACCTCAATAGGCTGGATTTACCATCTGACGATTTAACGCTCACAAGTGCAACGCTAAGGGAACTCAAACATGAGATCGAGAACCTAAAACCTAAGAAATCTCCTGGTTATGATTTGATTACCGGAAAAATTCTCAAAGTTTTTCCTAGAAAAGCATTGATTAAGCTTCTCCATATTGTAGATGCTGCGCTCAGATTAAAACACGTGCCGAGCCAATGAAAAGTTGCAGAAGTCATAATGGTTTTAAAACCAGGAAAACCGCCAAATGAGATAAAATCGTATAGACCAATTTCACTTCTTCCAATCATATCGAACATTTTCGAGAGGATATTATTAAGGCGTCTCCAACCGGTTATAGAAGAAAATAATCTTATCCCCGACCACCAGTTTGGGTTCAGAAGCAAGCATTCGACGATTGACCAGGTGCATAGAATTACTAACGTAATCGAGAAAGCACTTGAGGAAAGAAAGATTTGCTCAAGCGTATTTCTTGACGTTTCGCAAGCCTTTGATAAGGTGTGGCATGATGGCTTGAAATGCGAACTACGACAAGTTCTCCCTGTTTGCATTTACGATATTCTAGAATCATATCTCGGGAATAGACTCTTTCGTGTTAGACATGGAGGCGAATACTCCGAGCTCAAAGAAATTTCGGCCGGCGTACCACAAGGAAGCGTTCTTGGGCCGCTTCTCTATTTGCTGTATACTCGTGATATACCGAACGAAGATGGCACTATCCTTGCTTCGTTTGCCGATGACACCGCTATCTTAGCAGAAGGCAAAACAATCGAAGAAACGACTGCGAAACGCACTGAATAATGTAAATGAATCGAGGAGGGACTGGCGGATCGCTCTCAACGATCTAAATCTGTTCACGTGAATTTCACTTACAAGAAGACTAATAACTTTTTTTTTTTTTTTTTTTTTTCCGAGGGTAGGTGAAAATCTTCAACAAGACACTATGAGGATCGACAGCGCGTGCTCATAGTAGTGTGGGATTCTTACCCACTAAAAAACCTCCCTTCAAAACAGACTTGTTTTTATTTTTACTACAACTAAGTATTCGACTTATCAAGTAGTTTTCGTTTCGCGAAATAATGACGTTTTGTAGGTACCTTCCCATTAGAAGTTCCTGCCAGCTCCGCAGTTTAGACGCGGTTACTTATCGCGCTAGGTCTAAAGGTTTGGTTCTTTGTAGACGGCGCAGTAAATTTCTTTCTTCCAAAAGTTGGAGGACTGTAATATTTACGTGACTTTCTAGTCGACTTCTATGCTTTCTCGCGTAGGTTTGAATTTCGTCTTCGATTGTTTTAATGCCAAGGTCTCTGTGGATATCGCTATTTCTGATATACCATGGCGCATTTACAATACCTCTTAGCACTTTGTTTTCAAAAGTTTGTGAAATTTTAATATTACTTATTTTGGTACAACCCCAGAGTTGTATACCATATGTCCATACAGGCTTTAGCACTTGCTTATATAAAAGCAGTTTGTTATATATATTAAGTTTGGAATATTTTCCAAGTAACCAATACATTTCTCGATATTTGTTATCTAGTTCTTTGCGTTTTTTCTTAACGTGCGTTTTCCATTTCAGCTTAGTATCAAGTGTCATACCAAGATACTTAGCCTCGTTTGCAAACGGGATTTGAACCGAGTTTGAAAAGATCGGCAAATTATTTATTTTTTTATAAGTAAAATTTACATGAACAGATTTGGTCTCGTTGAGTGCGATTCGCCAAATCTTTGTCCATTCATTTACTCTATTCAAAGCTTCTTGCAGTTTTTCTGTAGTACCTTCGACCGTTTTACCTACTGTCAAGATAGCAGTGTCGTCGGCAAATGTAGCTAGCTCAGTGCCTTCTACTTGCGGTATATCACGAGTGTATAATAGATATAAGACTGGACCAAGAACGCTTCCTTGCGGCACCCCAGCCATTATTTCCTTAAAATCTGAATATTCGTTTCCACATTTGACGCGGAATAGCCTATTCGTAAGGTAGTTCTTCAAAATATTATATAGGTGCTCTGGCAGAACTTGTCGTAATTTAAACTTTAAGCCTTCGTGCCAGACCTTGTCAAAGGCTTGAGAAACGTCAAGGAATACGCTTGAACAAATCTTTTTTTCTTCAAGTGATTTTTCGATTACATGTGTTATTCGATGTACTTGTTCAACTGTAGAATGCTTACTTCTAAATCCGAATTGATGATCAGGGATGAGATGCCCTTCTTCTATAACCGGCTGTATTCGCCTAACCAATATTCTCTCGAACACTTTGGATATAATTGGAAGAAGCGAAATCGGTCTATAAGAGGTTTTTTCATTCGGCGGTTTTCCAGGCTTAAGGACCATTATAACTTCGGCGACTTTCCATTGACTGGGAACATATTCTAGTCTAATCGCGGCGTTTATAATGAACAGAAGCTTAATTAGAGCTTTTCTTGGTAGTGCTTTAAGAACCTCTCCCGTAATTAGGTCGTATCCAAGAGCTTTCTTAGGTTTAAGTTTCTTTATTTCTTCCTTAAGTTCGGTAAGCGTTGCATTTCTTATTACGCTATTGTCTATATACGACGTATTTATATTTTCAATAAGAGCTTGTCCATCAAACGGTTTGAAAGTTAACTTGCCAATTTTCCTAAGCTCGGCCCGAATACGTTTTGCAAACGAGGCCAAATACCTGGGAATGACACTTGATGCAAGGCTGAAATGGAATTCGCACGTGAAAATGAAACGTAAAGAACTCGAAATCAAATATAGAGAAATAGATTGGTTACTCCGAAAACATTCCCAGCTCAATACTGAGAACAAAATTGCTTTTATACAAGCAAGTGCTAAAGCCGGTGTGGACCAACGGTATACAACTTTGCGGTTGTACCAAGGAAACAAATGCAAATATTTTACAAGCTTTTCCAAATAAAGTGCTAGGAGAAATTGTCCAAATACAAATTGTTGTGGAGTGGTATACTAGAAACGACGATATCCACAGGGATCTCGGAATTCCGACAATCGAAGCTGAAACTAGGAACTGCGCGAGAAAGCATAGAAACCGACTAATTGGGCATGTCAACAATACAGTTCTACAAATTTTGAATGAGAGCAATTTATTGCGCCGACTACAAAGGTCGAAACCTTTCGACTTAGTGAGATAAAGATTAACCGCGTCTAGATTGCGGAATATGCAGGATCTTTAGTGGAAAGTAACCTGCCAAACGTTTTTATTTCATGGTAGAAAAATTGCTCGATAAGTTAATACTTAGTTGCGATATCTAACAAATTTATATCGAATGGTGGTGTATTTTTAGTCAGTAAGAATCTGACACTACTATGAGCACGCGCTTGCTACTCTCATAGTGTCTATGGAAGATTTTTCACCTACCCTCGGAAAAAAAAGCAACGCTGGCTACTTGTGCCTCAATGCTTGCAAGCGCATCGGTGACAGCCTGCTGAGTTCTTTCAATAATGTCAATATGGTCGGCGTACTCGTATGCAAGCAGCTGTACGGACTTTTGATAGATTGTGCCTCTGGTGTTGGCTTATGAGTTCCGCATAATCCGTTCAAGTACAATATTAAAGAAGTCACCTGACAGCGCGTCAGCTTGTTTAAAACCTTTTTTGACATCAAAGGTCTCGGTGAGGTCATTACCGACCTTGATGGAGCAACGAGCGTTCTCCATCATCATCCTGTACAGATGGACAAGTTTGGCAGGGATGTCAAAACAAGACCTCGCTCTATATAGCTCTGCTCTATAGATGCTGTCATAGGCGGCCTTGAAATCGATAAAGAGATAATGAGTATCGATTTGAATTTCTTGGGTTTTCTCCAGGATTTGCCGAAGTGTGAAGATTTGATCGATTGTGCACTTTCCTGGCCTGAAAGCACACTGACAGGGGCAAATCAGGTGGTGGGGACCGGCATTGCGATTGATCGGGAAACTACTGACTGCCCAAAACTTGGCTTGGGCCAGTAGCGCAACAATCAAGTTCGTGATGAAGTGCTTACTTTATCTCCTAGTGGTGGTCCCCGGGCAAGTATACGTATAAACCCTTATATGCGTAGACTAAAATTGTAAGTGCGGGTTGTCTAGGGCCTTGATTCTAGGCTAGGTATCGTAGGCCAGCAACCTGCGTTACCGAAAATTGCTCGCTATAGAAACCGACACTATGCCTCTGATAAGGAATGATCACATGTTGACGACTTTTGGCTATTGTACCCGGACAAAGATAGGTTTCTGGAATGTAAAGACGCTCCTCGACTCGGGAAGCGAAGGTCCTTACAATGCCAGATTCCTCCAACTGGAAAAGGAATTCATGCGATATAAACTGGACATTTTGGGGGTAAGTGAAGTAAGATGGTAGAAGCGGGCGAGTACCAGTCCCCAACGCGTAACACTGTACTACTCTATTCTCGAAGACCATCCGGAAGTCCGCGGGAATATGGAGTCGGACTTCTGCTAACAACAACAGCACACAAGGGCCTAATTTCCTGGCAGCCCCATGGTGATAGGATTTTAACGGCCAGATTCCGGACTAGAGTACGACGCGTCACCATCATACAGTGTTACGCCCCAACAAATAGTTCGTCTGAGGACGAAGAGGAGAGCTTCTACAATCTCTTAAGTGCCGTTTTCAACACAACACCAAATGGAGACATTGTCATAGTGATGGGGGATTTCAATGCCAAGGTAGGCAACGACAACGAAGGGCTCAAACATGTAATCGGGAAGCATGGACTAGGCAACCGCAATGACAACGGCGAAAGGTTTGTGGATTTCTGCAATGCCAACCGCCTTGTGATAGGTGGCACCATGTTTGAGCACAAGACCTGCCACAAAGTCAGCTGGGTTTCCAACGACAGACAAGCAACCTCCAACCAAATTAACCATTTTGCCATCAGCCGCCGCTTTAGAAGTAGTCTCCTGGACGTCCGAAACAGGTGGGGATAGTACGTGATCACCATCTTATGATAGCTACTCTCCAACTACGCACTGATGCAGTTCGAAGAGCCCACGACAACATAAGAATGCCCAGGTTCAACGTCGATAGACTTAGTGATCCCTCAGTGCGCCAACAATTAAGGGTGCACTTTTCGCAAGGTGTGGAAACAATCAGCAGCTCAATGCCCGCAACCATCCAAGACCATTGGTGTGCTGTGAAAAATGTTTTTACATCTGGTGCTGAAAGAATTGTCGGTCGATCGCAGGGAAGACATAGGGCGTGGCTTTCCGAGGATACCTGGAGACGGATTGACGATCGAAAACAGCTGAAAGCTCGCGTTGCAGCTACTCCAGCAACAGGGAGAAGCGAGCTTGAGTCCCTATATCGCATGAAGATGAGAGAAGTTCAGCGTAGCGTACGATGTGACAAGCGCAACTACATCAACGCGCTGGCTACAGAAGCAGAAGAAGCAGCACGGAGGTGCGATACCAGGACCGTCTACAGAATCACGAAAGAGCTGACAGGTGGTCGTAGCTCCAGTCAACACCCAGTGAAAAGCCTAGACGGTTCCTTGCTCATTTCGGATGAGGACCAACTCAAGAGATGGAAAGAGCATTTTGCTACGCTTTTAAACCTAGTATTCACTAGCGATATGCTCCCAAATCAAACTGAGATGCCCGAGGTGAGAAGTTACCGAATACGCACCACGACTCCCAATAAAGATGAGATCATTACCGCGATCAAGGCACTCAAAACCAACAAATCAGAAGGACTTGACGGTATCAGAGCTTTTACGAGCAGCACCAACAACATCGGCTGAGCTTCTGCTTCCACTTATAGAGAGAGCTTGCGAAGCTGAGAGCTTTCCTAATGAGTGGAAAAAGGGAATGATCGTCAAGCTTCCTAAGAAAGGAAATTTAATGGAGTGCGGAAACTGGAGGGGTATCTGCGTGCTGCCTGCTGTAGCTAAGATAATAGCTAAAATCATTCTTGAGCGAATCAAACAACATCTCGAAGACACACTCGATGCCGAACAAGCAGGTTTCCGCTCTGGATCCTCCTGTGCCGACCACATCAACACCCTGAGGATTATCATCGAACAGTGTGTTGAATATCGATCGCCACTGCACCTGCTGTTCATCGATTTTGAGAAGGCGTTCGATAGTGTCAACAGGAAGTTTATTTGGCGTGCCTTACGCAGGACAGGTACTCCCGATAAACTAATTGCTATTATCAAAGCTACATATGAAGGCTCCAAATGTCACGTTCTGCACAGGGGAAGGTTGTCTGAGGAATTTGAGATCCAAAGTGGGGTAAGACAAGGCTGTATCCTTTCACCAATATTATTCCTATTGGTGATTGGCGATGTGCTTCATGCAGCTTTGTCGACGGGAAACGGAGGAATTCGATGGACTCTTACATCTCAACTGAAACATCTTGACTACGCAGACGATGTATGCTTACTCTCCCACAGAATTATGGACCTCCACCAAATGACAGCAGATGTGGAGAGGGAGGCAGGTGTCGTCGGGCTGAAAATTAATACGACAAAAACTAAAATCATCAGCCTTGGAACTAACTCATCGGCTCAAATATGCATTGCTGGACAACCGGTAGAGAGAGTAGAGGATTTCCAGTATCTTGGGAGTATTGTCTCAAACGACGGTGGAACCGAACGGGATATAGCCAACAGGATCGCCAAAGCAAAGTCCGCGTTCGGTATGTTGTCCAAAATATGGCGAAGCAATGCAATCAGTTTGAGCACCAAGATAAGACTGTTCTGCTTCAACGTTGAATCCGCGCTGTTATATGGTTGCAGCACGTGGAGAGTGACCACTACTATCACCGGAAAGCTGCAAACGTTTGTTAATAGGTGCCTGTGCAATATCTTAAGGATTTTCTGGCCCAATCGTATCTCTAACGAAGACCTTTACGAGAGAACGGGTCAGGAACCAATAGGCATAACCATCCAACGACGGAAGTGTCAGTGGATTGGTCACACGTTCCGAAAGGGTGACAGCTCCATAGCGAACCATGCTATGCAATGGAAACCTTTCACTCAAAATGGCAGAAGACCTGGCGGTCCGAGGAGAACATGGTGTAGAACAGTCGAGAAGGAGGCACGGCAGTTAGGGAAAAGTTGGGGAGAACTCAGACACATTGCCAGAAACCGTACACGATGGCGCGTATGCGTAGTAGAGGCCCTAGGACCCACAAGGGGATACAGGACATAAGTAAAGTAAGTAAGTAATCAGGTGGTTGATGAAAGGTTTTAGGCATTCACACAATGTCGCAGAAAAGATCTATAATTGGCGCAGTTGAGGGGTCTCCTTTCTTGTGGATCGGGCAAACGATGCTGCGTTTCTATTCATCGGGCATACTTTCGTCCGACCAAATTTTACAGATAAGCTGATGCATACTCCTTACTAACTCTTAGCTTGAAAAGTTCGGCGGCAAAGCCTTCGGCTTCAGCAACCATTTTCGTCCCTGCAGGATTTCATTCAGCTGGCATGTTCTTTTTACCTTTTGGTTACATCTCCTCGATCGAGCGCTTCTCATGCTCCTTTTTCTTCTTTCTGAGAAGTCAATGCTCCTCTTTACTCTTCCGCTGGTAGAGCCTGTGAGCAGGTCTAGCACTTCTATGCAGCGGCACGCCGCTTTGTACCCCTCTTGTTTTTCCGCCTTTGCTTGCCGGCATTCTTCATCAAACCAGGGGTTTAGTTATGGTGGCCGAGATAAATCGAGTACATGCAAGGCATCTGTGATGTCTTGTTGGCAACACTGCTGTTAGTCTTTCGCATTTGCTGCTAGGAGCATAGGCCTTAGATTGAAATTGGAAGATAATCGAAGAGCAAAGGTTCTGGCAATCCGACGTCAAACTTCCTCACAGTATTTCGTTGATTTCACTCCGTTCTGGATATTCGCATCCGTACCTTGGCTGCAACTACATAGATAGTGATCCGAGGCCACGCCGGCTCCTCGGGAAGTCCGGACACCTAAAATTTCGTAAGAGTGCTTTGCGTCAATCGCAGTGTGATCGATTTGGTTGACAGTTTTTCGATCAAAAGAGAGCCATGTCCCCTTGTAAATATCAATACGTGGGAGCCGCGTACTAGCTACGACTACGTTTCGTCCTGACGATTGTCATGAGACGCTCGTTCACATGCCGGAAACTCAAGATTTCTTGACGAAGTCTGGGTCTAATAAAAAATCCGCACCCGAATATACGCTGTCCTTGTTGCCTATAGGATATGGCTCATAACACTCGTATAAATTCCATCCTGTAGGTGGTCTTCGATAACGTCCCATATCTCATATGTCATTAAAACTGCCACTTAAGATCCGTTCACCTCTTACAAAGCATATTGTTCGCCTTTTTAACAAATGCAGACTAATCGACTTTAATTTTGTACGTTGAACGATTTATCTGAACTGGAACTGGTAGTCGATATGGGAACTTGCGAAATTCCATTAATATGAACAAAGAAAACTTAAAAGAGCAAAAAAAATCATTCACAGCAGTTGGTCACTGAATGGAACTGGTGGTGCATTAATTTAAGCAGCGTGATCACGTCATCTTAAATAATGTACACTCGAGAGTAATCTGTAGCAGAAACAAAATGTATCCCAACACTAAGATGACTTTGAAACAAAGAAGCAGCCAATGCTGCTTGAGGTGGGTCAGAATTTTTTTCCATTTTTGTACGCTCGTGGCTGTCAATAGGAAGTTATGTCTTTTAAGTTTTCGGGTTTCAGTTGAAATGAAAAAAACTGATATAATGTTGACATTTGCAGATTATTAAGCAGGTAATGCAATTTGTTAACAAGGACATGAAATTCGCCAAGGCAGAGCCTAAAATTACTCATGCTGGTGATACAAATTACATTTTTTTTTTATCGAGATTGAAAACGCAATTGGTCCATTGTATTACCAGGGGCATGTACCAAAGGACTACAAGTCTTATACAACAGGTGAATTTTGGGTCTAAGTGCTTTTCACAGGAGCCGTACGATCCATTATGGAACATATAACAAAACGCTATATCTTTCGGCGGTCCAGTTACAAACAAACCTGCGATCCTTATGAAACATACGTATCATATTCCTTAGTGGAATATGATACAACACGTGAAGGTGCGTAGACGTCGCTGGGGATCATAATGCTTGATGCCGCTCCTTTTCTGCATAACAGGTCAGCCTTTCCATCAATTCTGCTGTAGCCTGGCACCCGAATGAGATGAACACTGTTTGCGCTGGCTAGCATTATGAGTAATTGAAGGCAGTCACATACTAGTTCTGATATTACTTCGTGAGCCTTATTTTGGGGACCTGCATTGCAATTGATCGGGAAACTACTGACTGCCCAAAACTTGGCTTGGGCCAGTAGCGCAACAATCAAGTTCGTGATGAAGTGCTTACTTTACCTCCTAGTGGTGGTCCCCGGGCAACTATACGTATAAACCCTTATACGTATAGGCCAAAATTGTAAGTGCGGGTTGTCTAGGGCCTTGATTCTAGGCTAGGTAACGTGGGCCAGCAACCTGCGTTACTGAAACCAGCTCGCTACTGAAACCGACACTATGCCTCGGATAAGGACTGATCACATGTTGACGACTTTTGGCTATTGTACCCGGACAAAGATAGGTTTCTGGAATGTAAAGACGCTCCTCGACTCGGGAAGAGAAGGTCCTTACAATGCCAGATTCCTCCAACTGGAAAAGGAATTCATGCGATATAAACTGGACATTTTGGGGGTAAGTGAAGTAAGATGGTTAGAAGCGGGCGAGTACCAGTCTCCAACGCGTAACACTGTACTACTCTATTCTGGAAGACCATCCGGAAGTCCGCGAGAATATGGAGTCGGACTACTGCTAACAACAACAGCACGCAAGGGCCTGATTTCCTGGCAGCCTCATGGTGATAGGATTTTGACGGCCAGATTCCGGACTAGAGTACGACCCGTCACCATCATACAGTGTTACGCCCCAACGAATAGTTCGTCTGAGGACGAAGAGGAGAGCTTCTACAATCTCTTAAGCGCCGTCTTCAACACAACACCAAATGGAGACATTGTCATAGTGATGGGGGATTTCAATGCCAAGGTAGACAACGACAACGAAGGGCTCAAACATGTAATCGGGAAGCATGGACTAGGCAACCGCAATGACAACGGCGAAAGGTTTGTGGATTTCTGCAATGCCAACCGCCTTGTGATAGGTGGCACCATGTTTGAGCACAAGACCTGCCACAAAGTCAGCTGGGTTTCCAACGACAGACAAGCAACCTCCAACCAAATTAACCATTTTGCCATCAGCCGCCGCTTTAGAAGTAGTCTCCTGGACGTCCGAAACAGGTGGGGATAGTACGTGATCACCATCTTATGATAGCTACTCTCCAACTACGCACTGCTGCAGTTCGAAGATCCCACGACAACACAAGAATGCCCAGGTTCAACATCGATAGACTTAGTGATCCCTCAGTGCGCCAACAATTAAAGAAGCACTTTTCGCAAGGTGTGGAAGCAATCAGCAGCTCAATGCCCGCAACCATCCAAGACCATTGGTGTGCTGTGAAAAATGTTTTTACATCTGGTGCTGAAAGAATTGTCGGTCGATCGCAGGGAAGACATAGGGCGTGGCTTTCCGAGGATACCTGGAGAAGGATTGACGAACGAAAACAGCTAAAAGCTCGCGTTGCAGCTACCCCAGCAGCAGGGAGAAGCGAGCTAGAGTCCCTATATCGCATGAAGATGAGAGAAGTTCAGCGTAGCGTACGACGTGACAAGCGCAACTACATCAACGCGCTGGCTACAGAAGCAGAAGAAGCTGCACGGAGGTGCGACAGCAGGACTGTCTACAGAATCACGAAAGAGCTGACAGGTGGTTGCAGCTCCAGCCAATACCCAGTGAAAAGCCTAGACTGCTCCTTGCTCATTTCGGATGAGGACCAGCTCAAGAGATGGAAAGAGCATTTTGCTACGGTTTTGAACCGTGTATTCGCTAGCGATATGCTCCCAAATCAGACTGAGATGCCCGAGGTGAGAAGTTCCCGAATACGCACCACGACTCCCAGTAAAGATGAGATCATTACCGCGATCAAGGCACTCAAAACCAACAAGACGGTAGGACTTGACGGTATTCCAGCAGAGCTCTTACGAGCAGCGCCAACAACATCGGCTGAGCTTCTGCTTCCACTTATAGATAGAGCTTGGGAAGCTGAGAGCTTTCCTAACGAGTGGAAAAAGGGAATGATCGTCAAACTTCCTAAGAAAGGAAATTTATTGGAGTGCGGAAACTGGAGGGGTATCTGCGTGCTGCCTGCTGTAGCTAAGATAATAGCTAAAATCATCCTTGAGCGAATCAAACAACATCTCGAAGACACACTCGATGCCGAACAAGCAGGTTTCCGCTCTGGATCCTCCTGTGCCGACCACATCAACACCCTGCGGATTATCATCGAACAGTGTGTTGAATATCGATCGCCACTGCACCTGCTGTTCATCGATTTTGAGAAGGCGTTCGATAGTGTCAACAGGAAGTTGATTTGGCGTGCCTTACGCAGGACAGGTACTCCCGATAAACTAATTGCTATTATCAAAGCTACATATGAAGGCTCCAAATGTCACGTTCTGCACAGGGGAAGGTTGTCTGAGGAATTTGAGATCCAAAGTGGGGTAAGACAAGGCTGTATCCTTTCACCAATATTATTCCTATTGGTGATTAGCGATGTGCTTCATGCAGCTTTGTCGACGGGAAACGGAGGAATTCAATGGACTCTTACATCTCAACTGAAAAATCTTGACTACGCAGACGATGTATGCTTACTCTCCCACAGAATTATGGACCTCCACCCAATGACAGCAGATGTATAGAGGGAGGCTGGTGTCGTCGGGCTGAAAATCAATACGACAAAAACTAAAATCATCAGCCTTGGAACTAACTCATCGGCTCAAATATGCATTGCTGGACAACCGGTAGAGAGAGTAGAGGATTTTCAGTATCTTGGGAGTATTGTCTCGACCGATGGTGGAACCGAACTGGATATAACCAACAGGGTCGCCAAAGCAAAGTCCACGTTCGGGATGTTGTCCAAAATATGGCGAAGCAATGCAATCAGTTTGAGCACCAAAATAAGACTGTTCCGCACCAACGTTGAATCCGTGCTGCTATATGGTTGCAGCATGTGGAGAGTGACCACTACTACCACCAGAAAGCTGCAAACGTTCGTTAATAGGTGTCTGCGCAATATCTTACGGATATTCTGGCCCAATCGTATCTCTAACGAACACCTTTACGAGAGAACGGGTCAGGAACCAATAGGCACAACTATCCAACGGCGGAAGTGACAGTGGATTGGTCACACGTTCCGAAAGGGTGACAGCTCCATAGCGAACCATGCTATGCAATGGAACCCTCTAACTCAGGATGGCAGAAGACCTGGCGGTCCGCGGAAAACATGGCGCAGAACAGTCGAGAAGGAGGCACGGCAGTTAGTGAAAAGTTGGGGAGAACTCAGACACATTGCCAGAAACCGTACACGATGGCGCGTAGGCGTAGTAGAGGCCCTAGGACCCACAAGGGGATACAGGACATAATCGAGCCTTATTTGTTGATAGATATGTCCTTGTTGGTTATACATACATCTATTTATATTTTCTCTGATTCATATTTCTATAGAAAATATTTCGGCTTGGGATACGCAGTTATATTTATCCATACACGAGTGGAAGAAGGTCTTTGTAGTAGCGCCGTATACCCCAACCCCAAATCCTTCACCTGTCCTGGATCCATCTGTGTACCATACACGAGAATCGTTGGTAAATGAAGATTGCAGATGCAGGGGACAGAACATCCCAGTTATTGCAATTCGGGAATCTCACCTTGAAGTTGCGGCTGAAGTTAAATCGTGGCAGACATTTGTCTGTGATTGTTATTCCTAGTAGTAATTACTGTTAAGTTATTCCGCAATGACCGAGTGAACTAGTTTGGAGTTTGAGTAATCTTCAGCGATGAGCATAAAGGCATTGACCATAGCCCCTTTCTTTATATGAAGATGAAGGGCTCGAGGGTTTAGAATAATCTTCAGCGCTATAGTAGGAGCCGTTTTTATTTCACAATCTAGTCTTTGAAGTTTATTAAACCTGTCTTGTTCTGACCCCTGTTTCGTTTTTTGCAGCCATTCTGGTGGTGTATACGTACATATGTGTGACTATCGGTTTTGCCATCGCTGTGCCATAGCATCATTTTGAGATCCTTGCTTTGCCTATGGCTTTTATGATGTGAGAATTGCAAGTAAGTTTTTCATCAACTGTTAGGCCAAGGTATTTAACCTTCTATGACAATTCTATTCTTTCACCAAAAAGTTTTGGGTGTTTTTAACCTTTTTCGTTTTTTTCTTTTGGTGAATACAACTATGGTAAACTGCCGAATTGTTAGCATCAGTAAGTAAGTAGAACCACTGTCCTCTGGAGAAGATCCGATATTGTTTCTTCCAATTTGCTTTTGATTAGTATCACAAAGTATTTTTAGCAGTTCACATATTACGATGGACCACAGTAAGAGGGCAACCTTTCGCATCAGTAACTCTGAGTTCATTGCTGTCTAGTGAGATGTTAATTTTTCTGTCTTCTGGCATTTTATTCAACTACAAATAGTATTATCTACTCCTGTGTATTGGATACATCTATATATCCGGGCGTACGTGCTGTCAAGGAAATAGCCCTCTGTAAACACTTCGTCCCATCACTTGATTATCTACCTTGTCGTGGTGTGATGGCTTATACTAGAGCTCAAGACGCTTGGAATCGACATCGGGGACGTATCACGTCCCAAGCAGTATCGCCGCAACGATGAGCGATTCACTTGAAGAGGCTCGAAGTAAAACTAAAGGATAATCATCCTACCTAGTCTCTCCTATCCTTCTTCCTCAGCTCAGTGAGCTCCAAACCCTTCTCCGAGACGGTCAAGGACAGCCTCGTCGTCGCGATAGTGGACCTGTCTAACGAAGAAGGGAGGATCTCCTACGATAAGTGGAGGCTCATTGAAGGCAGAGTGATGAACTGCCTTTACAAGCGTATTTTGATTCATCCTAACTTTTCACCCACCTTTCAAGACGCTGGCTGGCATCAAGGCTTTGTTAAGCTGATCGCATGCAACGATCAGAACTCGGTCGACTTCATCGCCGCTGCCATTAGCAGCATAGGTGAAATCTGGCCAGGAGCCAAGCTCAAGGCGGTGGAACGGAGCCAAATCCCCCACAGGCCGAAAGCAAGGATCTGGGTTCCACTCGAACCGTCCGAGCCAGCAAAAGTCCTTAGCCTGATTGCCTATCAGAATCCGAACCTACCAGTCAAAGACTGGAAAACATTTGAGGAGCCACCGAGCTCTAAAAAGACGGATAATGACACCAAGAGATCTGCCCGCTCGCTAATCATCTGTCTAACTGCCGAATCAGTACCTCTACTCCGCGCGAAGGAGTTTAAGATCCGTTGTGGTCTGAAGATAATTGATGTAAGGCTTTTCACGGCGGACCGAAATAGCATTGCAGGTCCCTCTAACTTGGCGACTCCCGCCCTCCCCCGCGTTGTAGTCCCTGATGATGAACCATCAATCCCCGATGACCTAAACGCTACCGTCGTGGAGAGGTCCGTTTCAGCTCATAATGATGCTAAAACTGATACAGATTAATCTCCACCATTCTTCCTTAGCATCCGCTAACCTGCTACTTCGCCTCAGTGAACGAGGCTTTGACATTGCCCTGATCCAAGAACCTTGGATAAGAGATAATACCGTCATAGGATTGAGGGCCACAGGATATACGCTATACCATGCGAAGGATGTAGGTAGAACCCGAGCTTGCATTCTTGCTAAAACCTCCTTAAACTTAACTTTTCTTCCCCACCATAGCACAAGAGACCTAGCAGTAACACTGCTTAAATCAAAAAACACCACCATCTGGCTGGCGTCAGGATACCTACCATATGAAGACCCCGAGTCTGCTCCATCCAAGGAAGTGGAAGATGAAGCAAGGAGGAGAAGAGAAGCCATAATATTGGGGTGCGACACCAACGCGCACTATGATCTATGGGGAAGTACCGACACTAACCCTCGAGGTAGGTCTATTTTCGAGTATTTAGTAGGCACCGACGTAGTAGTTTGTAACAGAGGAAATAGTCCTACTTTTATTACTAAGACCTGGCAAGAGGTGCTTGACGTCACCTTTGCTTCCCAAAGTATCTATCCTGCAATTTCCAACTGGACTGTATCTGACAGACATTCGTTTTCCGATCACCGATATCTGGAGTACAAACTGGAAATTTGTCACAGTACCGCACCCTTGGTCTTCCGCAATCGACGGAAAACCGACTGGTGCTTACACAATAAATCCCTCTCTGCTAAACTATCCAATCAAGTGTACACTACAGCAACTACACAGTTGGAATTAGACAAACTAAACACCGTTCTAACTTCTGCACTTAACACAGCTTTCATCGAATCCTGTCCGTTAAGGTGGGCAATTGTCCCCCATGGTGGAATGCAGAACTTAACAGTCTTCGCTGCACAAGCAGGAAACAATTCAATAAAGACAAACGAACAAGGCTACCACTGGACTGGGAGATCTACAAAGAAAGTCTGAAGAACTTCAAAATAGAGGTTCGGAAAGCTAGACGCAGATCCTGGCGCGGTTTTTGTCAGAGTATTGACAACACGTCTCAATACTCTAGACTGCGAAAAGTCCTCTCCAAAACACCAACTATACCTAGTGTCCTCATGAATCCCAATGGATCCTGGGCGGAATCGGACGAAGCATCGCTCAACCTGCTCATGGACACTCACTTCCCCGGCTGCACGCCTACCCCCAACGATGATCGCGCCCTGGTAAATGTTGCACGCCCACAGGCACCTCCTGATCTTATCAGCGAAGATAAGCTGAAATGGGCAGTAAACAGTTTGGAACCATTCAAATCCCCGGGACCGGATGGTATTTTTCCGGCCCAGATTCAGGCGGCCTTCAACATAGTATGGCAGTATCTTTCCTGCATTCTGAAGGCTTATCTTGAGCTCGGAACAACACCAACTGCCTGGACCGAGGTAAGAGTGGTCTTTATACCCAAAGCAGGCAAAATATCGCACACCCTCCCAAAGGACCTTAGACCTATTAGTCTAACGTCCTTCCTTCTCAAGATTCTGGAAAGAATCCTGGACCTACACATCAAGGCCACTATTGATAGGACCCTACTATCCACGTCACAGCACGCCTACCAAAAAGGTAAATCTGTCGAAACGGCTTTGCACTCCATCATCCACCCTATCGAAAAATCACTCTTAATCAAAGAGTTCACCATAGTGTCATTTCTAGACAACAACGTTGAAACAAATTCGATTACCAGTGCCTTACGTAGGCTCAACATCTGCGAACACATCTGCTGTTTCATAGAACACATTCTAAAGAACAGGGTAAAAACAGCATCCTTCGGAAGTAGCACTGTCAAGCAACATGCACATCGAGGCACTCCTCAAGCGGGTGTACTGTCTCCACTATTGTGGAATTTGGTGCTCAACGAGGCCCTTCTAAAGATCGAAGAAACTGGATGCAATGTTATTGCCTTGCCTTGCTGGCCGATGTCATGCAGTCTGCTCTTAATGAACTGCTGAGATGGACCGATAAATGCGGCCTCTCCGTTAACCCGACGAAGACCGAGCTAGTTCTATTCACAAGAAAACACAAGCTACCTGACTTTACTCCGCCCAAGATAAGGGGATCCACCCTCAAGCTTTCAAATAGTGCTTGCTATTTAGGCCTAAAGCTTGACCGCAAGCTTATTTGGAAAGAGAATGTCGTCGAACGGGCCAGGAAATCGCTGGCCGCCCTATACATCTGCAAGAAAGCAGTAGGCTCCACCTGGGGCTTTAAACCAAGCATCATGCACTGGCTATATACGTCGGTCATTAAACAGATTCTCATGTATGGAGTATTGGTATGGTGGCCCGCCTTGGAGAAGAAATCCAACCTATCCATAATGGAAAAAACTCAGCGAGTTGCATGTCTCAGTATTACCAAAAAAAGCATTACCGGTGCACTGAGAACTTCTCCCACAGCGGCGCTCCAAACCATGCTCCACCTGCTTCCGATTGACATCGTCAGTAAACAATTGCCTGTCAGCTCGGCAATAAGACTGAGAGGCACCAAGCAGTGGAAGGAGCAACACACGCGACATGCCAATATATTTTCGATGCACCGTCATCTTCCCAATTCCACTGACCATCTGCCCACTGAATATGATTTTAACTAGGGCTATACGCACTCGATACCGGACAGAAGTGAGTGGACGCAACGCAATGTCAATTTTCACGGACGGGCCCAAAACCAAGGACGGAGTCGGTGCCGGAATTTTCTCAGAAGATCTGGACATACACCTCTCCTTTAACCTTCCAGACCACTGCAGCGTTTTTGAAGCCAAAATCACCGCAGTTCGCGAAGCCGCTGACTGGCTGGCGGCTAGCACACTATCAACACCTGATATTGTTATTTATGTCGACAGTCAGGCAGCCATCAAATCCCTCGCATTCAGCACTACGAGATCTAAGACAGTGAAAGACTGTTGCATATCTCTTAACGAGATAGCTGGTCAGTACAACCTCACCCTTTGCTGGGTACCAGGTCACTGTGACATACCGGGGAATTGTGCGGCCGACGAACTAGCACGACAAGGCTCCTCTGGTACAGATAGCATAAGCATCACCGACATCGAAGCGCCAGCGTCTTATGTTAAGTACCTTTTTCAAATTGATGCCGAGAAAGTAGCCAATCATCGATGGCAACATCTAGACCAATGTCATACCGCCAGACAGCTCTGGCCGACACTTAATAAATCCAGGTCCATCGGACTCTTGATGCACAAGAGAGGAACCCTCTCAAAAATAACAAATGTCCTCACTGGACACTGCGTCATAGGAAGACATGCCCAAAGATTAGGTATCCCCCATAATGACTTCTGCAGAAGCTGCAGAGATGAAGAGGAAGAAGGGACAATCAGTCATCTCCTGTGCGCCTGTCCTACGCTCGCCAACATCAGGAAGGCCACTCTGGGTGAATACTTCTACAATGATCTTAATGATCTCAGCAACGCCTGCACGGCTAAAATTCACGACTTCATTCAACGAAGCAAATGGTTCCAAGAGTAAGAGGGTGATCCACCCGCCTTATACATCGGCAGTACAATGGACCTACTTTCTGGTCTAAGTACATCCTCATCGAGGGCCGATCCTAACCTAACCTAACCTAACACTTCGTCTCTAAAGGATTTTTGAATCCTTGTTGTGAATTCTGAAGAGCATGGGACGTTGATTTTTCTGATATTGCTTTTGTGTAGAATATTCATAACGAGAGCTCTATCCTTGATATGTCTATTTTTCTCCATAGTTTTCAAGAAGAAAGAAGTAAGGCTTATGGGTCGGTGGGATTTGGGTAATTCTGTTAGTCAACGGCCCACTTTAAAGATGAATTTTACCATGACTTCTTTCCAGCTTTTTGGTATGTAATCTCCCGCAAAGCTAGTTCTAAAGATGTTAATCAGCAGTAGTGTTAAATGTGGGATACCGTTTTGCAGGAGAATAGGGACTGCTTTATGGCACTTTCCAGTTCGATCATTTAAAACGGGAGACGATGGTGGCATCCTTGTTCTAAGCTCGCTGAGAAATTTTCTAACTGACTTCGAGTCGTTCTTATCTGGCTTAAGTGTGGCCATATTATCGCTTCTGTTGGCGACTAAGTCTGCATTTATTTGGGGGTTTGTCTTCGTAATCGAGCTTGCACCTCTTCTAGTTTTCCTTAGCAGGCCTTCCTGCTGAAGTGGGTAAAATGTACGATTCCCTGGTGCTTTTCCGTTTTTGAAGTCTTGAGCTAACTAGCGCTTCGGGAGTTCTGATTAATTCTGTTCCTTATGCAAGAGGGTCCCTAAGCTTAGCCTGCAGGTGTCTAATCTGGCTCCTCGAAGAGAGACATTTGCGCTTGTTCACACGGCTTCTAGGATATGCTGTGTTACGTACATTTAGAGTTTATAGAAGGCATGCCCGACGCTTTTCTGCATTGAGTAAGACCTGCCTGCACCCTATATAAGTTAGTCCCAAGATTTCGAGCTTATACTGCATAAACTTTACATTCCCAGCCAACATTCCATTCCATTAATGTGGGCCCTAGTAGTAGATGAACTACTGCAAAAATTGACAGATGCCGGCATAAACTGCCAAGTCTACGCCGATGACATAGTCATTATTGCAAAAGGGAAGTTTGAAGAAATGCTTTGCGAAATTATTGAAAGGAGTTTAAGAATCACATAGAAGTAGTGTGAAACGGTAGAGCTTAGGGTGAACACTACCAATACCACTTTGGCACCCTTCACAAAGAAAAGGCAGCTGAAGCGTATGCAACCTATCCTATTGGAAGGGATCAGAGTCGACCCACCTAAACAGGTCAAGTATCTAGGCATAACACTAGATAGAAAACTTCTCTGAAAGGAACATATACAAGCTGTGGTAATCAAAGCCACTAGAACACTTATGGCGTGCAGAAATATCTCAGGTAAAACCTACGGTGCAACCCAGCCTCACTGAGGTGGATGTACATGATGATATTCAGACCCATCATCACGTGCTGCATTGGCATGGGTCAACAGAACAAGGCTAAGCACGACGAAGACATCCCTAAGCAAAGTGCAGAGATTAGACTGTATCTGTATAAGAAGTCCCCTGCAAATTTGTTCCGCGATCACTAGAGGTGATCGTAGGACTACCTCCGCTACATACTGTGCTAGAAAGGATTGCAAAGGAGACCATACTAAGAATAATGAAAGAGGTCATCAGGAAAGCAAAATTCATCGCAAACAAAGCGCTCGAAACCTTATACAAATCGGTACCACTTCTGGACTGGCCCAGAGACGATATGGTCAAAAAATTCTGCTTTGAAGGAAAATTTAAATCAACGCTGAGCAAAAAAAAAAGGATTGGAGCAGTGAGTCTGATAAGTACCAATGCAAACAACATATGTACTATTAAATGGTGCACAGACTGATTGAAAACGTCTACAGAATCTCAGAATCTCTGGGAATTTTTCCCAGTATATTCTAAGCAGAGGTTCACGCAATCGAAAGATGCTCGCAATTTAACCTGGATAGGAAATATAGCGGGCAAAACATCGCAATGCTGTCAGATAGCCAAATCTCCATCAAGGCACCGAACTCACATGAGATCAGAACCAGACTAGTATGGGAGTGTCTCGTTAAGATCAACAGGCTGGGGCAGACTAATAAAATAACTCTCTACTGGGTACCAGGACATATAGGAGTGGAAAGAAACGAAGCAGCTGATAAACTAGCAAGAAATGGTTTAGACACTCCGTTCCTTGGGCCGGAACCTTTCTGTGGGAAAGGACTACACAAAATATGGAAAGAACTGGAAAAAGAAAACGAGAATAAATGGGCTAAGGACTGGGACGATATCCCTCGATTGAGACAGGCGAAACAAATTCTGGGGAATTACAACCAGAACAAAAGCAGAACCTGCAAAAGAGTTAGCAAAAATCAACTCCACATCCTGTTAGGAGAAAAGAGTATCAGGCGGAGAGTAGTTTAAAAGAAAAAACTTTATTTTATATTTCAAATCCTCAAGCAGGATAATGGTGTTCAGCTTTCGGACTCAAGTATACAAAAGTGGTGCTTATAATCTACACAGTGAAGCCTAGCTCAAGTTTCGCCTTCCTACACCTAGACGTTATAATATGGCTCATCCTCCATCCTCCGTGGGCGCCGTGGCGTAAGTAGTTAGTGTGTCGGATCACTACGCATGAGGTTCCAAGTTCGAATCCCAGAAACCACCAAAAAATTTGTTCACGGTCCCAACTCTCGCGAGCGTCTGACAAACATCCGAGAGTATTGTTGTTTCGAAAAAGCTTCTCAAATCGTTTGGATACGGCACTAAACTGTAGGTCCCTTCCATTCGTGTGAAAAACATAACGCACACAACATGAGTGGTTGCGAGAAGCTAGGCCCTGGCACTTTAAAGAGCTGTTGCGCCAAATATTTATTTTTTTTCGTCTATCTCCAAGCAATCCACTCACCCTACTTGGAAGAAGAGTGGATCACCCTAATCATAAGTGACGGAGAACAATTAAGGAGAAATCAAGGCAATGCCGGACATGAGTTAACAGCTCACTTAATCAAGGCTTCTGAGTCTCTCATTAGACGAGATTCCACCACAATTGACTCAGAAATTGAACCAAGTATCCACATTCTTGATTGCATCAGCAACGGCTTACCTCGCTAATTAGAAGGCGCATTTCATTAAGGTAAACGTTAACAGAAATTCATTATATTACATGAACCCAAAGGATTATAAATAAACATTAATTACTTACCTATACATATTAATTTACTTCTCCACACAAGCATACATTAGACTTTAATGTTCTACTAATGACACTTTAATGACACTAACATCGAGGGGTGGTGGGGTATGAATCCATAAAATAGAAATTAAAGCGGATATTACGTTCCTATTCAGGAGGTGCTATCTGCACATACTGGAGTTGTATCATCTGTTCGCATCGCCAGAGATTTGCATAGCAGAGCAGGAAAGGCCAACACGCAGTCACCAGTCACCACACTTAAGAATATGCGACCAGCAGTAGCAGAAGCAGCAGCAGAGGAGGCAACGCTTTGTACGAGTAATTTGGTATCTTAACATGCTGAGCATGTCAGGAGTTCGGCACAAGATGTTAAATGACGACGTGTGTGTTCTCCGGATATTGCATTATGTGTACTCGTATGTGCGGACGTGTGGGGCATGTGTCCTTTTTTTTTTTCCTTTTTTTCCGTACTTGATATTCTTGGATATGTTCTCGTACATCATTAGAGTTTTAATTCTTAAGTTAGTGAAAGTGTGTATAGGGGTTTTTCGTTTTCCTTTTGAAAATTTATATAGGTACGTAAATCATTGAGGGGTTGACAGAACGAGAGTAATGTTAAGTTAGGGTTTTAATTTGGATTCAATTAAACAGACACATAGAAGGATTTATGTAGCCTTACCTGAAGCTAGGTCGCTGGTATTGCAAAATTAAGACAACCCCTTATTGAATTGTGAATCTGCTTGAAACGTAGCTTGGGCCAGTAGCGCAACAATTAATCGGGCAACTCTAGGTATACACCCTTATATTTGTAGGCTGAAATTGCAAGTTCTGGTTGTCTAGGGGTTTAATTCTAGGCGAGATAAGGTGCTCCAGCGAGCTGCGTTACCAAACGCTGCTCGCTATAGAAACCGACACTATACTTCAGATAAGCAACGATCACCCGTTGAGGACTTTTGGATATTGTTCCCGGATAAAATAGGATTCTAGATTATTAAGACGCTTCTCGGAAGTTAAGGGCCACGCAGTGCCAGATTCTTCCAACTGGAGAAATAATTTTGGGTGTTATTGACATAAGATGGTTAAAAGCGTGTAAGTACCAGTCCCCAACGCGTAACACTGTACTACTCTATTTCGGAATGTGGATTCAGGCTGCTGCTAATAGCAACAGTACGCAAGTGCCTAATTTCCTGGTAGCCGAACTAGAGTCAGAACTATGCATTGTTATGCCCCAACGGATGGCTTGTCTGGGGACGAGACGGAGAACTTCTACAATCACCTAAGCGCCGTCTTCAACACAACACCAAATGGGGACATTGTCATAGTGATGGGGAATTTGAATGCCGAGCTAGGCGATGACAACGAAGGACTCAAATATGTAATCGGGAAGCATGGACTAGGCAATCGCAATGGCAACGGCGAAAGGTTTGTGGATTTCTGTAATGCCAAAAGCCTTGTGATAGGTGACACCATGTTTGAGCACACGACTTGCCACAAAATCAGTTGGATTTCCAACGATAGGCAAATAATCGTCAATCTCCTGGACGTCTAAAACAAGCGAGGAGCAGATGTGGGTCCATCGTACGAGATCACCTTCTAATGAGAGCTACTCTCCAACTACGCGCTGCGGCAGTTCGAAGATTTCACGACAACACAAGAATGCCCAGGTTCAAAATTGGCAGACTAAGTGATCCCTCATTGCGCCAACAATTAAGGGACCATCTTTTAAAAGGAGTGGTCACTACCCGCAACCATCCAAGACCATTGGTGTGCTGTGAAAAATGTGTATGCATCTAGTGCTGAAAGAATGGTCAAGATATACTGCTTTGAAAGAAAATTTAATTCAAAGCCCAGCAAAAAAAGGGATTGAAGCAGTGAGTCTAATAAGTACCAATCCCAACAACATATGTACCATAATATTAGTACACATATATTTACTATAGAAGAAGAAAGAACTGTCGGTCGATCGCAGGGAAGACA
Organism: Brachypalpus laphriformis; assembly: GCA_945910035.1. Classification (NCBI taxonomy): domain Eukaryota; kingdom Metazoa; phylum Arthropoda; class Insecta; order Diptera; family Syrphidae; genus Brachypalpus; species Brachypalpus laphriformis. The sequence continues at coordinate 106,912,082 of OX246753.1, read as the reverse complement.
TAACACGTGGGTTTCCGAAGACACCTGGAGACGTATTGACGATCGAAAACGGCTGAAAGCCCGCATTGCAGCTACTCCAGCTGCAGGAAGGAGCGAGCTATAGTCCCTATATCCCATGAATATGGGAGAAATGCAATTACATCAACGCGCTGGCTACAAAATCAGAAGAAGCTGCAAGGACCAGCTCAAGAGATGGAAGGAGCATTTCGCTACCGTTTTTAACCGTGAATTCATTAGTGATAAGCTCTCAAACCAGACTAAGGTGCCCGAGGTGAGAAATGCCCGAATACGAACCATGGTGTGTCATTCAAGACAAACTCTGTCCCGGATGCTAAACACAGATCTGCTGACTCTTTGGTTTTGAATTTTACAAACGCTGTTCCCTTGGAATGTCCGGATACTGGCTCTCTGTTGATGATGACATAGTAGACAGGTCCGAATTTCCGACAGACCTTCCTCAAGTCGTTGTCGTCGGCATCGAAGGGGACGCTCTTAATGAAGACGGTGCAGCCTTCCTTGACGTCATTTGATATGTGCTTCTCTTTGGGGATGTCTATCTTTGTTTTGATGTCCTTCTTGTCGTCGTCATCCTCACCATCATCATCACCGTCGTTGCTGTCTTCGTCTGTGGCACTTTCATCATTTTCTTCTCCACTCCCAGCCTCAGATTCCGGCTTAATTGTGGTGTCCTCCTTATCGTCTTTCGCGCTTTCTTCATCGGATTCACTTTCATCCTCTTCCGCCGACTTAATTTCATCTTTAGGTTCAACCTTTGTCGTGGTCCCACCATCATCCTCCTTCTTCCTCTTGTACTCGTCCTTTCCCAGTGCCCAGTGGACGAAGATTGTTCGGCCAAGAAAATCCTTACTAGAGGTTTTGATAATAGCTTTCGCCGCCTGGTTCACCGTCTCATACTAAATGAGGCATACCCCACGAGTTTGCCATCTGAACGCTTTAGGAGATTCAAGTCCTGGATTGTTCCGAACTTTTCAAAGTGCTCTCTAAGCAATACATCCGTGGCCTTATAGGAGATGTTACGAATGATAATCCAAGCATGCTTTAGACGACGTTTTTCTTAATCCTCCTTGGAATTCCATTTGAAGGGATTCGAGCGCTATCGCTTTCCTGGCGGTTCTTGTGTGATTTCTCCATCTAAATTGAAAATAAGTTACAGAAACGCTTTGGAACCTTATGTGAGTTAGTTTTACCTGAACTTGAGGTAAAGATGAAATCACTACCGCGATCAGAGCACTTAAAACCAACAAGGCGGTACAACTTGACGGTATTCCCGCAGAGCTCTTACGAGCAGCGCCAACAACATCGGCTGAGCTACTGCATTCACTTATAGAGAGAGCTTGGGAAGCTGAGAGCTTTCCTGACGAGAAGAAGAAGGGAATGATCGTCAAGCTTCCTAAGAAAGGAAATTTAATGGAGTGCGGAAACTGGAGGGGTATCTGCATGCTGCCTGCTGTAGCTAAGATAATAGCTCAAATCGTCCTGGAGCGAATCAAGCAACATCTCAAAGGCACACTTGATTCCAAGCAAGCGGGTTTCCGCTCTGGATCCTACTTTGCCGACCACATTCAACACCCTCTGCGGATCATTATCGAGCAGTGCGTTGAATATCGTTCGCCACTTCACTTGCTGTTCATCGATTTTGAGAAGGCGAGTCTATTTGGCTTGCCTTACGCAGGAGAAGCAATAAATTGATTGCTATTATGAGAGCCACATATGATGGGTCAATTGTCACGTTCTACACACATGATGGTTGTCTAAGGAGAATTCGAGATCCAAAGTGGGGTAAGACAAGGCTGCATTCGTTCACCAATACTATTCCTATTGGTGGTTAGCTATGTTCCTTATGACAGCAGATGTGGAGAGGTAGGCAGCATCGTCGGGCTAAGAATTAATATGACAAACATAAACAAACAATAAAAAAAACTACCAGCCTTGGAAAAAAATCACCAGCTAAAATGTGCATTGCTGGACAACCGGCAGAGAAAGTAGAGGATTTCCAGTAATTTGAGAGTATTGTCTCGACCGATTGTGGAAGCGGACTGGATATATCCAACAGGATCGCCAAAGTAAAGTCCGCGTTCGGGATGTTATCGAAAATATGGCGAACCAATTCAGTCAGTTTAAACACCAAGCTAACACTATTTCTCTCCAACGTTAAATCCATGCTGTTATATGGATGGCCATTGCTATCACGAGAAAGATGCAAACTTTCGTTAATAAGTGCCTGCGCAACATCTTATGGATTTTCTGGCCCAACCATGTCTCTAACAAACACCTCTACCAGAGAACCGACCAGGAACCTATAGGCACAACCACCCAATGACGAAAGTGTCAGTAGATTGATTACACGTTCCGAAAAGGTGACAGTCCCATGCTATGCAATGGACCCCTGTAACCCAGGATGGTACAATATTAGTGAGAAATTGGATTGAACCCATATCCATAACATTTAAACTCAAAATGCGGACACTGACATAGAAAATACTCTTCGGCATCTTCTCTTTTTGAAGCAAGACTCGCTGATATCCAAATGCATTCTGTCCTGTGATTACCCCAACCATAGTTCTGCAGTCAGATTGAGAAGAAATTTCGCAGTGCTTGTTTCAGGCATTTGCGCAAGTCCTCTGCAGAATCCAAACTAGACAATCTCCCATTATGTGTAGACACCATTTGAGAGTCGGTCCAGCACAGAAAGAGTATCTTAACCTCATTTTTGCAAGCGGGTCAGAGGGCTTCATGAAATATGGCCCCAAAACAAGAATTAAACAACAACAACAAAATTGATTAATTTTTTTTAAATTGGGGTGATATTTCAAATTGTTTGCATTTTGCCTTCGAGCACACCAGCTCTCATCAATTGTCCAGTTTGCCAATTCGACTATGGCAAAAACTTCCGTCTGCATAACAGTCGCCATTCTGTCCAGAGCTCAGGAGACTTTAGCTTCATTGCCCAAAAACCAGCCAGCTACAGTTCCATAAGTGATGCTAGAACCGCCAATGTAGAGGATATTAGTGAAATCCATAAGGAGTTCATTTGGATTTTGCCGTATGAACCTCTCGGGGAAATTAACTTTGTATTTTCTACCGAACATACATATGTTGCCTCATATTGTCGATAGACATCATGAACAAAGCAAATTGCCCCAACATCTTACGGAATAGTGGTCTATGCTGAATGTTACGATCTTCGTAACAGATCCCGTTTTTTTCTGAGTCGACACATCGCCTTCATTGCATCCCTTTAAACAATCCAGAAATGAACGCAATGCTCACATTCTTACATGACTAAAAATTGAGGCAGACAATTTTACAATGTCCCAAAGGTAGTGAACATTTTTTGTCATTCGTCTAAAATATTAAAAATTCCGCCTCACCTGCCATCCCAATGCTCATTGACATTCAATGACATTCCAGCTGTCAGCCCCTTAGACAAAGCCAATCTGCTTGCTGCTCACTTTGCAGTGAACTCCACTCTGCTAGACAGTCCTTTGTCCCCGCCTGTACTTGAGAGCGCCGAATTTTCCATTGGACAAGTCCACTTTCGCACTCGTACAGTTGCAGGAGTACTCAAGGGTCGCAACATACACAAATCCGCTAGTCCAGATGGTATCTCCCCCATAGTTCTGAAGAGGTGTTCTTCCACTCTGGCAAAACCTCTGCGCATGTTTCTGTTTATCCTACTCTTCTGGGCTCTTTCCGAGAAGATGGAAAACAGCATTTGTCCAGCCCGTCCCTAAAAAAGGCGAATCTTCCTCCCCGTACAATTACCGACCCATTGCACTTATGTCCCTTCTTTCCAAGGTCATGGAAACGCTGATAAATCGTCAGCTTATGAAATGTCTTCTTCTTCTTCTTCCTTTTATCAGCGACGTTATGATCCGAAAATAAGCGATCATAGCCCTCCCACTTCACTGCATTTCTACTGATCCGCCTGTGGGGTTCGCCTATTTGACCTCAGAAAATATCGGCAGGCCTGCCGATTTTGGATCACTCGGTTACTGAGGCCAATGAAATGCCGATGTCGTCGCCTTTCCTACATCGCGATGTCTTTGGAACATGCACTGATATTGCCTTTTTAACGGGGTTCAAATGATCTCTTCTTTGAACGTGGCAATACCAGCTGAGCCGGTCGCGCTCTATTTTTTGTACGATGGTTTCCTTGATGTGAAAGCTTCCACGGATCTTTGAACTTCTTACGAAATGTCTTGATTCGTGAAAACTCCTCAATGACTGGCAGTAAGGTTTTCGTAGCAACAGGTCAACTGGTGATTTGATGGCATACCTCACCGAGAAGTGGAACCAATCACTCCATCACTTCGGCGAAACAAAGATGGTTGCACTCGATATTTCTAAGGCATTTGACAGAGTTTGGCATCAGGCTCTTCTGTTGAAAATGCGTGCATATGGCATCGATGAGTCTCGCCTTCAATGGATTAGAAATTACCTATCAGGTCGTTCAATACAGGTTGTCTTGGACGGCTTCAAGTCTGCAACACCATATAAATGCTGGTGTTCCACAGGGCTCCGTTTTGTCTCCGACTCTCTTCCTCATTTTTATAAATGACCTCTTGTCTGCTACTTCTAATCCAATCCATTCCTTCGCTGATGACAATACCCTCCGTTTTTCATATTCGTTCCCTAACTCACGTCCCTGCTCTTCGGCCGTAGAAGAGGAACGACAACATATGTAAAACACATTAAATTCTGACCTGGACAGCATAACCAAATGGGGTTCAATCAATAGAGTGGAATTTAATGCATCCAAAACTCAATGATGTCTTCTGTCTCTCAAGCGAAACTAAGACCCTCAACCATTATCCATAAATGGTACTTCCATCGCTGAATCCAAAAGGCTTGCCATTCTCGGTATGTGCATCAATAACTGTCTTCGATGGAACGATCACATATTCGAGGTCGCCAAAAATGCTGCAAAATGTCTAGGATTCCTTAAGCGGTGCAAAAAATATTTTACCCCGTCTGATCTGGCCTCCATCTATAAGGCATTCATCCGCCCAAAGCTGAAATATAACGCCCACATCTGGTCTGGTGCACCCAAGACCGTTCTGCGCATTCTAGATAGGGTACAGAATCGCGCGTTAAAACTGATAGGTGATAGAGACAATGTGAACTTCATAGTCTCACTCGAACATCGTAGAATTGTCTCGTGTCATTCCGTATTTTATCGCTTTTTGTAAAAATGCTCCAGCGAAATAGCCAGTTGCATTCCTCCACTTCAAAACTTCACCGCAATACGCGTCATTCTGCGAATGCAGATCAGTTCACCCTCAAGCCCAACTTTGGATGTATTGTCAAATATAGGGATTCGTTTATAAGCCTAACAACACGTTTGTGGAACGATCTACCCGCATCTGTATTTCCTACTCATTACAACCTTCAAACATTTAAAGCCAATGCAAACCGGCATCTCCTCTGTCTCTTTCCCCCCTTTTCCCGTCCGCCCGCGCCCTGAGAACCAGTATAAGGGTATTAATAATCCCTTTGGCACGCGGAAATTATAAAAAAAAAAAAATTCGTCTGCCAAAGATTGGCTTAATTTGTGAGCTTTTCCTTGGATCAAGAATACATGTAGTTGTGAGCCTCGATATGTGAGGTACCTTTCAATCAAATAGCTTTCGATACCTATTCCAGTCAGCTTTTCTTGGATTTAGGCCTGCTGGTATTAAAGGTTTCCCAGTGACTAAGCGAAATTTTATGCAGGGATGATTTGAGAGAGCAGCACAGTTAATTACCCTGATACCGGTTTTACCGGTAGTCCGGCATAGATCTATATTTTCTAACAGTGTCTGTGGAGATAGAATACGGTGTACCACAGGGGTCGAAACTAGCGTACGCCGATGATACAGCAGTTGTAGTGAAACATCAATTCCATTGTAGTGTAGGGGGTGGTGTACTGCTAATTGTTCAAATCCTGTTGTCAGCAAGCAGTTATTTATTTCTCATGAAATATATAAAGTCAGTCCGATCATTTGCGAAAGCTTATGTGAACACTACTGCAAAGGCATCATACTGGCAGTAGTTTGGTCATGCGCCTGGAAAAATTGTTCGCTCTGTTGATGGTGATTTGCCCTTGACATCGGTTATCGGGAAAATAGTACTGTGAATCAGAAGCAAAGACAAAAAATAACAAAAATTTAGGCAGTAAATTGCTTTTTAATGATTTTTTCGAATTTATAAATCAATATGATATATTTTTCTTGTTTAAAACTTGGGCTATGAAAAAGATTGAGGAAGTGGTGCTTCGTTTAGAGAACTTCAAGTTAGAATAGATGCCAGCAGTAAGAAGATCAACGCATGGCCACGTTATTGGAGGATGCTTATATGGAGTAAAGGAAAAGCTCAACAAGCTAGTTAAGTGTAGCTATGTAAAAGAACTCGACAGACTTTTCGTTGAATTAAAAACGAATCATGAACGAATTTTCATAATCCCCGTCTATTTATATTGCAATTACTGGATGGACGAATTTTTAACGTTGTACGATTTTCTGTTTCAATTCGGTGAAGAAAACATAATGGTCAATGGAGAGTCGGGTCGGAGCAGCTACTGCAGTTTGAACCAGAATTCATGGTTGGAGATGTAAATATTATCAGGTGCGCAAAGGATAAAAAACTAATGGAAATGGAAGGAGATTTATGGAAATGTGCAACTCGATAGGTCTGACGTTGATGAACGGGCGAACCAAAAGTGACGGTGTGGGTCACGTAACGTATTTTAGAGGCAAATGCTGTTCCACAATTGGTTACTGTCTTGTACGTGGAAAATGGTTGGAGATACTGTCGGGTTTAGCTTATCGCTAAAACGAGGGCAAAACCAAGTATATGCTGTCAACAAGAAGGGACAGCCAACACCGACGAATTGGACAAAACGTCACAGTGGCCAGCTATAACTTCGAGGTAGTAAGGGACTTTGTCTACCTTGGCTCTGCTATAAACTCTGAGAACAACATCAGCCCAGAAATCAAGCGAAGAATAACTCTTGCCAATCGCTGTTTTTTTGGGCTTATAAGGCAATTCAACAGTAAAGCCCTATCTTAAACAACCAAGCAGACTCTGTATAAGACTCTGATCATCCCAGTCCTGCTTTCCCCGCTGAAACATGGACTTTATTAAAAGATGATGAAGATATTCTTGGTCGCTTCGAGAGAAAAATACTTCGTAAGATATTCGGTCCCGTTTGCATTGACGGATTTTGGAGGAGAAGATTCAATCACGAACTATACGAGCTGTACAGCGGCATCGACCTGGTCAAAAAACTGCGTATTGGACGTCTGAGATGACCAGGACATGTAGAGCGAATGGACACCAACGCTCCAGTCCGCAGAGTCTTCGAAGCTAACCCCGAGGGACGACGCAGTAGGTGGCGCGAACAAGTTCAAGGGGACCTCGACCAATTTGGAGTGCGCAACTGGAGGCAATTAGCTAAAGACCGAGCTAAATGGAGAGGCTTGTTGGTTGAGGCACAGGTTCTTCCCGAACTTTAGCGCCACCTAAGTAAGTAAGTATGACTTAGAGTGCGAAGAGGCCAAGAGGTTAATAAGAACACTCAACGGCGCAAAATTCGCATGAGGAATTAAAATTGAAGCAAATGAAGCCATTTGTTAAAAATTCAGATTTGGACCATTTGATCACATTTCATGAAGTCATTGAAGTTGTTCAACGCTGCAATCTTAAAAAAAGCAGCTGGGGAGGATCGCATACCCTATGAATTCTTTAAATACGCTACGAAACAGTTCATGGAGCAGCTTACAGAAGGATACAACTTCATTTTTAACAGGCATCAAGTACCAATAAGTTTAAAAAAAAGCCTAATATTTCCCCTGTTCAAGAAAGCAGATGCAAGCGATCCTAATCATTATAGGGGAATATCGTTTCTGAACTCCGTGATGAAGATTTTCGCGGGCGTAATCTTAGAACGCTTAACAGAATGGATACGACGAAATAGTTTACTGAGCGAATATCAAGCAGGTTTCAGGAAAGGTTATTCAACAGTGGACAATATATTCACACTAACAAGCAGACTTACCTTGACAATGGAAAAAAATTATTTGTCTTCTTTGTTGACTTCAAGGCGGCATTTGACTCTATCGGCCGGAACGCTTTATTCTGCAAGCTGAGCAATTTAGGTGTTTCAACTAAAATGCTGAAGGTTATCCAAAGTTTGTACAACGAGACCATGACCGCAGTTTGGGACGGGGAAGAATTGTTCAGCTGGTTCCAGTCAAAGATGGGAGTAAAACAGGGCTGTCTTTTAAGTCCACTCCTGTTCTTGTTATTCCTGGATGACCTCGTGGAATTTCTACCGGGAGGGATTCTGTTCAACGGAATCACCATCAAACTTCTCCTGTATGCCGATGACATAGTCATATTAGAGAAAACTGCAAACATGTTGCAAGCCGACTGGTGATAAACCGGCTACAACAGTACTGTCGATTGTGAAATCTCAAGGTGAACACAAACAAATAGAAAATAATGGTATTTCGCAATGGCACTGGAAGGTACGTAAATGATGAAAGAAAGATCTGGTACAAATATCTCGGGCTGATTATTACTCTGCAACTGTCATTCAGAAAAACTCAGAAATGCAAAGATAGCAATCAATTGTAATTAGAGGGGTATACTGAGTAATAAGAATATTGCTACAAGTGTAAAGCATGAACTCTTTGAAGCTGTTATCATGTGTTATGCTGCGCAAGTGGGGAATCTTGCAGTAGGAAGAAGTAGAGAAGCTACTGCGATACTTCATGAAGAAAATTTTCAGATTACCTGATAATACGCCAAACTATAATACATGATACATCTGGAAACTGGTCTACCACCATTATATATGTTTACCCTGAAAATGCACTTCGCCTACATAAGGCACATTGCAGTTCTGCCAAGTCATCGACTTCCGAATGTTGCGGTTTCACACTTGCAACACCGGAAACTACAATTTCTTAAGGAATGGTCCAGGCTGGGAGCCAGCACAGTGTTCTGGTAATAGAGGAGAACTTCTGCATCTAGGATATGTGCCCTACAGGCATGCTCTTGATGAGTAGTGCACTCTATGCAGCTTACGGGTGAGGGAAGATGTCTCCCACTTCTTAGGAATTTGTCCAATTTTAAATAAATTTCGTCGAAATCACTTTCGGAAAAGTTATCTAACTGCGAGTGAAATGCAAGCCATATTAAACGGACAGGATTGGGACGTTCTATACAGCTACATAAATTGTGCATGGAATTACCGCCGAAAAGTTATAAATGGGGACTGTTAACCAAAAGCTATAAAATATATACCAAACAGGAAAAAGCATTAAATGCTTTATAACCATAGAAGCTTATTTTAATAATTTTAAGTAAAATTGTAAGCAATCTGTTTCATCTGGCTGACGGCTAACGCCAATGCTAAATTTTGTGAATTGTAAACTTTGAAAATTTTGGTGAACATAATAAAATCACTTTCTTATTTACTACTTACTAACAAAAATCTCCCCAGTTATCTGGACCCCACCCCCGGAGAATCTCTGAAGCATAAACAATTGAGCTTCAAGAACCACTACACCAAAATCTTTCTCTCTCTCTATGTATCCTTTGCAACGCTCGCACTGTGTGTAAACATGTTATAAGTATTCATAACCCTTTGAGTGCGCGCAAATTATAAAAAAAGTGTATGTTCCCGTAGAGAACACCGTAGGTGTACAAAGTACTCTTGTTTGCATTGTTCTATTTAAAAAAAAATGCCTTACATTCCTTAAGTACCCACTCGTATGTAAATCAAAATGTTGCTCTACAGTTTAAAATGAACAACAATGCATATCTAGCCAACTAATCGGATATCGAGTTCAAAAGGTGAATGTAACCGAGAACAACATTTCTGCTAATCTATTGTGTACAAATATTTTAACTTTAAAAAAATACATTTTCATAATTAACACTAATAAATTTGTAGAGAAAAGCAAAAACGTACTAATTTAATTCAAAGTGAATTTGAAATTTACACAGTGTGGCGTCTTTTCAGCGAAAGTGTACGTATTTGTTGGACGATAGAACAGCATGACGTATTTTATTGAAGAACACCCATAAAAATCGAGACAAGACAACAATGATAAAACAGAAAAAAAAGAAAGTTCCAAATTTAACGATCACGGACGACAAAGAAGTAAAAGTAAAACATCTGAAATTATGCTTGTTATACAATGCTCAAGAGTAAGATACTTAGAACATTTTAGTGTGACATAATTGACGTTTTTATTCGGCGTAATAATTTCGATTTATTAGTAGTTTGAAGTATTTATGTGGGTTGTTTGTGCCCCTGAAACCGATAGAAGCAACACAAAGTAGTGCTTATGTGTTTTTATCACTTTTATTTCAGTTGGACATTATTAACTTTGGAAAACTGATGTCGTGGACGAATCTTTGTGCGGATGGAAATGCGGACAAAGTTTGCTAAAAGAAACATAAATAAACAAACAATATTTCCTATAGGGGTATATGTATATCTTTTAAGTCTCCCTGGAAAAGTCTTCGCTAGGGTGCTAGAAACGCGTTCCAGAGCTGTGGTTGAGAACAGTTCGGGGGATGAGCAGTATGGTTTTCGTCCCGGTAGAAGCACAACCCACCAGTTATTCACTCTCAGAATGGTTATTGAGAAGGCCTGGGAATATGCCAAACCTGTCTACACTTGTTTTGTGGATTTGGAAAAAGCATATGATAGGGTTCCCCGAGGCAAACTCTGGAGTGTTCTGCAGGAGTATGGGATTGATGGTTCCCCGTTAAGGGCGATTCAGTCTTTATATACAAACTGTAGAAGCTGTGTTCGGATAAACGGTGTTAAGTCAATACTTTTCACTGTGGGCGTTGGACTCCGCCAGGGGTGCGTTTTGTCACCTCTCCTCTTCATTGTATATATGGATTGGATGTTGCAGCGCAGCCGTGGCGGGGAATGTTTCAAAGTGGGAGACCTAGGGATTAGTCATCTGCTCTTTGCGGATGATTTGGTCATCCTTGGGTCCTCTCAAACCGAACTTCAGCGCGCACTCGAAAGGTTTGTAGCCGTTTGTAATGATGCTGGAATGAAGATCAACGTGAACAAGTCAGAAGTAATGGTCGTTTTCAAAAAACCCATTCAGTGCACTCCGCATGTTAGTGGAGTTCCAACTGAAGCAGGTGGATAAGTTTAAGTACCTCGGGGTCTTATTCACGAGTGATTGGAGGAGCAATGCAATGGGAGGAGTTATCCTGTAGAATTGGTCAGGCTGGATCAATTTTGAGAGAGCTTGGCCAATCTGTTATACGGAAGGCCGAACTTAGTGTTCAAGCTAAGCTATCTGTTTTTAACTCGGTGTAGGTTCCAACTTCACCTATGGTCATGAAATTTAAGTAGTGACCAAAAGAATAAGATCGCGGATACAAGCTGCCGAAATGAGGTTCCTTCGCGGTGTTGCTGGAATAACTCGTAGGGATTGAGTGCGCAACACCAGAGTACGCGAGGCGCTCAATGTTGAGCAGCTACTTCTGCGAACGGAACGATCTATGCTTCGATGGTTTGGTCACGTAGTGCGTATTCCCCCAGACCGGCTTCCAAGACGTGCCATGGTGGCCGTGCCATCAGGTAGGCGACCCCATGGTAGACCTGAGTAACAGTGTGGGACTCTTACCCACTAAACCCCCCTCCCACGACCGCCCCATTCCCCGCGGTACTGCCGTCAAGCATTTCATCGCGGGGGGTGTTTTAGTCTGATGTATTCGAGTAGTGCATGTTTGCATTTTCCTGCTCAGCATTTATTGTATTTCGCCGGTCTGATTCTTTCCTTTCTCTTTCTAGGGTTCTTACAATCTTCATTATGCGCATTGTGCTCCCAGCGACTGCGTCCTATGCCTCCTGGCTTTTGAGCATTTCGCCAACGATGTTTCCTGGCGTCAGTGGATGGCCGAGTTCACTCCTTAGTGCATTCCTTTCGTCGAGGAATCTTGGGCATTAAAAAAATATATGTTCTTCGTTTTCTACGCAGTCGGAGCAAAGCGGACAGTAAGGGCTATTGTCGTGTTTATACTTATGTAAGTACGAACGAAAGCATCCATGGCCCGTTAGGAACTGCGTTAAGTAGAACTCAAGTTCTCTATGTTGCCTGTCGAACCATGGCTGGATTTGGTGTATGAGCCTATGGGTCCACCTGCCTTTCTCAGAAGCATTCCAGCGTTCTTACCATTCTCTTAGGCTTTCTGCTCTATAGAGCCGGTTTTCGTTGGCCTCGTTTCTTTCTCTTCTTGCGCAGTACTGACGTTGCTGTTCTACTGCCAGAATATCTATTGGGAGCATTCTTGCTACCACGCAGGCTGCGTCGCTAGAAGTAGTGCGAAATGCGCAGCTAGCTCTCAATGCACATATTCGATACACAGATGTGATATGTGATCTGTATGTTTTAATTGCCATGGCCCGGCCCAAATTGGTGCGGCGTATAGGATTATAGACGTAGCCACTCTAGCCAGCAGTAACCTACGGCTATGTCTTGGCCCTCCTATGTTGGGCATGATACGCGCGAGTGCAGCACTTGCTATTGCACCTTTTCGGCCTACATACTTAAGGTGATCTCTAAATGAAAGTCTCATATCTATCATGATACCTCGGTATTTTATATGCGGTTTAGATGTGATTTCATGGCCGCCGACTATAATGGGGAGAGTTTCTACCTTCTTCCTACTACTTATCAGGACTGCTTCAGTTTTATGCTCCGCCAGTGTTAGACCAACTGAGGTGAGCCATTTTCGCATTATCCTTATTGTCGCATTGCTTATCTGTTTCACCTCCTCCAACAGTTTAGCAGTGACAATAATGGCGATATCATCAGCAAATCCCACTATTTTTGTTTCTTCGGGTATAGGAAGTCGCAGTATACCGTCATACATAATATTCTAGAGCAGAGGGCCAAGGACTGAGCCCTGTGGTACTCCGCCTGTGATCTTATATTCCTTGGGGCCGCGGTCTGTATTGTATACCAAGATTCTGCACCAGAAGTAGTCAACAATAACGTCTATGAGGTATTGTGGTTCTCTCATCCTTCTGAGCGCTTGTAAGATGTGACTCCAATTTGCCGTATTGAAGGCGTTTTTTATGTCGAGAGTTATAACCAAGCAGTAATTTTTAAACCGCCTCTCCATCTTCTTCCCTGCATAACCTCTTGTGCCGTTTTAACTACCACATTGATTGCATCTGTTGTTGAGCGCGCTTTTCGAAAACCGTATTGGTGTTCTGAAAGACCTCCAGATTCTTGAATTGCTGCCTCTACCCTGTTACAGATGATTCGCTCCAATATTTTGCCAGCCGTATCTAACATACAGAGCGGGCGGTATGATGATGGTTCATTTGGTGGTTTCTTACCTTTGGGAAGAAGTACTAGGTTTTGCCGTTTCCACTGATCCGGGAAGACTCCTTCCTTCAGGCACGAGTTGTAAATGTTAATAAGCATTTCTGGGCTTACTTTTATATCTGTCTTGAGTGCTATATTTGGGATACCATCTGGTCCAGGTGCTTTTTTATCTCCAATTTTATTGCAAATCTCGATTATTTCTTCTATGGTTACCTCTCGGATTGTTGGTGCCTCTACTATTGGATCATCCGAGAATGCGTTCTCTTGTTGATGAGGAAATAGTCCGACCACGATGTTGTGTAAGAACTCTGGGCAGGTGGAAATTTGTGGCTGGCACCTTTTCAATTTTTTCATGACGATTTGGTAGGCTTTGCCCCAAGGATTTCCGTCAGCTTCATCACACAGCTTGGCGAAACACTTACGTTTGCTCTTTAGTATGGCTGTTTTTAGTTCCTTTCGAGCCACCCTGTAGTCTTCTTGCAGTTCACTGGAGACGGCCCTCGATCTAGATCGCGTATACGCCCTTCTCGCTCGATGACACTTGGTACGTAGCTGCGCGATTTCTTCATTCCACCAGTAAACTGGGGGACGATGTTCCATGGCCTTTCTTCTCCTCATTGTGGCGTCACATGCCCGTGTAACCTCATTTATGGCCTGCATTGCTTTACTGCCCGCACGACCCGTCAGTACTGCGTTTCTGTTGAAGATACATGTGAATGCTTCCACGTCGAAAGAGTTAGCGGGCCATTTGCAAATGTATTTATGTATGTATGTATGTATTTCCTATTGTCTTGAGGAATATTTAAGATCAAGCTTTCGTGAGCAGTGAATAGTCAACCAATGTTCATTTACCTTGTAATCCACACACGTGATGGCACTATATCCCTGACTCGAGTTCTTAATGGGCAAAGCTCAAACTGAATACTCAGCTGCCGGGAAGTTTTTCCGAGTACGCTTGGCTCTGCTCTAGATGCTACGTTGAACTTATCTCCTCTTGATACTCATATCATGAGCTACACTATCAACGCCATTCATCGTCTTCGGCGGGGTGGTTTTTAGTATAATCCACACTGGAGTTTTGATGGCCTTGCGCCACACATCCTACGGCTCCAGTCTTATGGATATGACATCTGACGCAATGACACCAGGACTGCGGCTATTGCACGAATTCAAATCGACTTTAATTGTGTTCAGGATTGGCTTCGGCCAGAGTTTGAGCCAGGAGTGGAATGTAGTCGTTTTTTCATGGATGACTACGAAATCAGTCAAGGGTCTGGTGCTGTTGTCTTTGTGGAAGGCGACAACATTAGCCTTCACTTCTCCTTAGGCAAATATAAGTCTATTTTCCAAGCGGAAACTTATGCAATCATAATGGCCTTGAACTACGTTGTGAAGAACAGGTGGAAGGGTGAAAGTATTTGCGTCTGTAGTGACAGTCAGGCTGTGCTTAAGGCCTTGCTAAACCCTTTAACCACTTCCAAAATAGTTCGTGAATGTAAAAACTCCTTGAACTCGGTCGCAAGGCTGAATTCTTGTCTGGGTCCCATGTTACTCTGGGATTTAAAAAAAATAAGATCTCCGAAAAGATTGCTAAGCAGTATTTTTCAGGACTTGAATTTGCATAGGGTCTCCCTGCGTCCTCGGTTAGGGCTTCCATTGACGACTGTATTTCTCACGAACACAATTGGGCATGCTGGTAAGTCGATTCATTACTTCCTCCTCTGGGGGAGTGTCGGTGTCCATAACTGCAGCCAAAGACTGTCCTCAAGGAGGAGTTCTTTCCCCTCTGTTATGGTCTATAGTCATCGACAACTTGATAGTAGATCTTCACAGATCAGACTACACCACCGTCGGTTATGCTGACGACTTGGCGGTTTTTATCAGAGGTAAACACAGCACGACAATTTCCAACGTCATGCAAGTGCAATATCTCAAGTTGTAGAATGGTGTAACAAAGAAGGACTATCCATAAATCCTAGTAAAACCGTTCTGGTGCCTTTTACAAGGAAGACACAGTTCAACCTTGAACCTATCACAATCAAAGGCACCACACTAGTTTATTCCAGCGAGGTCAAATATCTTGGTATAATTCTTGACAAACGACTTAATTGGAATTCACATATCAAGTCCGCCACTGAGCGCGCTACTAGAGCACTGTGGGCCAGTAAACGCCTATACGGCAGAACTTGGGGTCTCTCTCCTAAGATGATACATTGGTTGTACATAATGATGGTTAGACCCATTATAACATACGCGGCCATCGTCTGGTGGCCAAAAACTCTCCAGCAGACAACGGCAAACAAGTTGCAGAAGTTGCAATGAATTGCCTGTCTTGGCATTACAGGTGCGATGCGCACCTGCCCTACGACTGTTGTTGGGCTTACACCCTTACCAATCTTCATTAGGAAGATGGCTGCTAGATATGCCATCAGGCTGCAGCTAGATCACGAGTATAAACCAGGTGACCTTGAGGGACATTTAAAGATACTCAACTCAATCCCTAAAAGAGACATGTTTTCCACTTTACCAGATATTATGGTCAGGCAACACTGCTTTGGTGCTCCAACACTGGACCTTAGAAGTCTGGTCTGGTTCACCGACGGTTCGAAAATGGATTCTGGAGTTGGAGCTGGGGTTTTTGGACCCAACACAAAGATTTCGGTTCCCATGGGTATGACTCCTACTGTGTTTCAGGCTGAAATCCATGCCATTGAGATTTGCGCCAGACACAATCTCCGCACTGGGATCAAAGGCGCTAGAATACATATCTTCTCAGATAGCCAACCAGCACTTATGGCACTGTCGTCCAACCAAATGGACTTCAGAACCGTGAAATGCTGCTACGATGCCTTACAAGACCTTGCCAAATACAACAGGGTAAAACTCGGTTGGGTACCTGGACACCAAGGGATTGTGGGCAACGAATCTGCAGATGAGCTTGCTAGGGCTGGCTCAGAATCTGTGTTCATAGGTCCTGAACCTTATTGTGGCGTCAATTGGGCGACAGCTACAACGCTGATTAACGAATGGGAAAACAAACTTCGTCTAGACCAGTGGACTAGTGGGCCAGGTCTAAGACAATCCAAACGATTAATCAAGCCTTATTCCTATAAGGAAATTCTTAACTTAGATAGGGAAAGCATTAAGAAGCTTGTGAGCTTTCTTACTGGCCATTGCGGCTTGAGATACCACCTTAACAAGATGAACCTGTGCCAAGAGAAGGACTGTCGGTTCTGTTTAGAGGAGGATGAAACCTCCGAACACATTCTTTGTGAATGCCCGGCACTACACTGGTTAAGGAAACGTATTCTCCACAAGGAGATACTTACTTCAGTGGAACTGAAATGCTCCGCTACTAAGGACATACTCACTTTCATAAGGAAGGTAGTACGTCTGTTAGATTAACTCCAACCCTCCGATACAATAGATCTTTCAGGTCGCAGTGTCATTGCCACGTGGGCATGGGTTGTGCAAGAGGAAAAAAAAAACAAATGCTCCCGGGCGTCTGTAAGGAATCAGCGGCATTCTTGCTACTCTCATTCAGCTGAAAAGAATGCAGACAACTTATTGACGTCCTGACAGCCCAATTCGCTTTTGCCAAGCATTTTAATGTGTTAGGCTTAAGTGACACTATAGTTTGCGACGGTTGTGGAGAGAGCGATGACACTGCGGAAAATTATCTCTGCGATTGTGCTGCCTTTGCTAGTATCAGGTGACAGATTTTCGGTGCCGCTTTTTGGAAAGAATAAAGGACCACTTAAATTCAAATTTCGATGTCGAACAGGCAAACTTTCGCGCTGGATTCTCCTGTTCTTTGGAAGACTTTCAGCTTAAAAAAGATGCTATCTGGTAAGCCTTACGCAGAAGAGGCATCTCTGAAAAACTCATACGAGTACATAGCTATTATATATAAAGGGTACATATAAAGGGGGTCATGCTAATTTGAAGTCGAAAGGGGAATACGACAGGGGCATATACATACCGCTGCTATCCTTAGTAGTCATCAACGATGTACATACTTCGGGTTACTCCTGAAACCACATCTCGTCCGAATCAATTTCATCCAATAGATTTTTCATTGATAATGGTCCGGTAACGATCTCCATTGATAGTAACGCCATTTCTGAAGAAATGAGGACCAATGATAAAACCACACCAAACTGTGAGCATTTCTGGATGTAAGGGGGACCTGTAAAGTCTCTTCTGAATTGATCTGCGTTAAGCTAAAAATAAGCCACATCGCTGAACACAATTTTCCGATAAAAAAATGACTCAGCGAAAGAACGACGTAAGTGATGGCCATCATTATCGTAGATTTTATTCCTGCACCAACCGAATCTTATACGGGTGTAGGCCAAGATTTTTCGCAAAGATCGGACGAACAGAGCCGCAATTACTGCGACCGACGGCGAATCGATAAATTTTGATCCTTCGTTTACAGCGGCGACATTTTCTTCAGTACGCACATTCCTTTTGACGTGTTGGTGTTATTGCATCATTAAGAAAGTATTCGGTACGAAATCTATGCACAGTTCGGCGGATGACTTGCTCTGATGGACGATTATGTACGCCATAAAAATCACGAAGTCGTCTCTAAGTTTCGCGAATTAACGACCAATTTTCTAAGTAAATTTGGATAATTTGGTAGCAAGCGTGAGTCAATTTATGATTATTTGTCAGGCTCTACTGAACATAAATGTCAAAACGAACAGCAAAATGACAGCTCGATTTGACAGTTATCCCTATCCGGAGTTATTTTTTAAGGCATTTACTCGTACCTAAGTTAACAAGCCTTATCATTGGATATTGTAATGTTCACTCCTATATTCATATATGAATTGTGCGTACTCAACCTTTCCATCACCATTCAAACAGTAACTAAACTCATTTCTGCAGTTTCAGAGCATGACAGCAAATGACAAAAACTGATTTCGACTGATAAAAGCCCATAAGTCCATGAAAACAATGAAATGAGGGTCATTTGCTGTAGTTCCGTCACCTGTCAGCATAACCTGACTTTTCTAACAACAATGAGCAGGTACTTCATAAATTTATGTATCTCTCTTCAGATTTAATCATGAAAAACCATGAATATTTTTATGGCCTAAAATTGCCCAAAAAATATATGTCAGCAGCTTTCAATTTATAATTAACACACACAACCGTGCCACCTGTACACACTTCCGTACACATTTGCTGGATTTTCGAAAATGAATAATAAACAAAAAATGAAAAATAAACTATTCGTGAGAATTATTATATTAAAAGCGATAACAATTGTCAACCCTTCTTTTTTAATTTTCGACCCAAAATCCAGCAGCAGCAGCAGCAGCGTTGAGTTCCACTTCAAGGCCAACAATTATCGTAATCAGTCAGTAAATCAACGTGAATAGCTGTGACGGTTCTTGCAGAAGGTAAATTGTTTTCCTACGATTCTCCGTAGCCATCCTACACTTGTCCGCTCGGCTGATTTTAACGATGCAATTAACGACGTTTTTATTATGGAACAATCCCTCAGGTTTCTTGCAAATGGTTCGCGCGGGTGCCGCTGAACTGAGGAAATGAACTTCAATTCAAATTGTGTATTCCAGGTTAGGGTTTTGAATAATTTTCTGCGTCTATTATCCCCATGATTAAATCTTTATAGGTTTAAATAAATAGGTGTCCACTAATTATAAAATTTCAAGTTTTTTTTTTGTTTTAATTTATTTTTAGCATTTTGACTTTAAATGGAAAATATTGTTGGGTAGAGTATATATAGCCCACATTCAGTACTACTACCTACAGCGTGTGCATCAACAGGTATTAATTAATTAATAATTGCTATTATCAAGTCGTCCAAGCAATTTGAACTCCGTAGTGGGTTTCGGACAAAATCGCATCATCACCTCCCCGTGGTGCCCGCTGGATAGCTATCTGATAGTGAACTAACGATGAGCGTATGCTGAGTCTCACGATATATGGGTAGCTGAACACTCGGACCTGCGTAAGCACATCTGGGTGAACTTCAGCGCGCATATGTTTAACCGGACGAGGCATCTCTTGTTGACCGGATTGGCTGAAATATGCGTCTCAGAAGTCTAACAAGAAGTCCTCAGAAGGAGGACGTGCGGCGGATGAATTCTCCCGATGGAATCAACGGTGACGTCTACAGGCCAGCGGAAACCTTACCGGAGCTACTTCGACATATTTGAAGCTGAGGTCTGTAAGGATTTTCAATACTACATCAGGGTATTGAAAAAGAGATGGTGGCGGATGAACCCTTAATGGGCCAACGGCAGCGCTCATATCCCCGAAATGGGTTACTGACATCGGTGTATCCGGCCCCTCGTCCTAGGGGTTGCTAAAAAAGGATCTGGTCCTCCAGGTTGGGGGTTGTGCCGTCGGGTTAACTTCCCTACCACGTAAAAAACCTTCGGTTACGAAGCAACCAACAGCCTCGGATACGGATGAATTTACTGTTGACGACCCAAGCAAACGTAAAAAGGACAACGATCTTCGTGTCTGCACGTGGAATGTTAGGTCCCTCCACGAACCACGTGCAGCCGAACAACTTGCGGAGGCCCTAGAGTGTCTCAAAGCAGACATTACCGCCATCCAAGAAGTGCGATGGGATGGGCCGGGCAAAAGGAGTATGAAAAACTGTGACATCTACTACGGCGATTGCTACAGACGAAAAGAACAGCGCCTATTCGGGTGCGGATTTGTTATTGGAGGCAGACTTAGGCAAGAAGTCTTGAGTTTCCGGCATGTAAACGAGCATCTTATATAATATGCGTTCACGCCCCTCATGAGGAGAATGACGACGCGATAAATGACGACTTCTACCAGCTCTTGGATAAGACGTATGAGCAATGCCCTAGCCACGACGTTAAAATTATCCTAGGTGATTTCAACGCAAAGCTAGGAAGAGAAGACGTCTTTAGTAGCGTGGTCGGAAAGCACAGCCTGCACGACATCACATCCAACAACGGACTCAGGCTAATCGACTTTGCAGCGGGGCGAAACTTTGTCGTAGCTAGTACGCGGTTCCCACGTCTCGACATTCACAAAGGAACATGACTCTCCTTTGATCGAAAAACTGTCAACCAAATCGATCACATTGCGATCGACGCAAGGCACTCTTCCAGTATTCTGGGTGTCCGGACATTCCGAGGAGCCAACGTGGACTCGGATCACTACATAGTTGTAGCCAAGGTACGGATGGGGATATCCAGAACGGAGCGAAATCAAAGAAATACTGTGAGGAAATTTGACGTCGGGCGGCTACAATCGCAAGAGACCGCCAAAACCTTTGCCGATCAAGTTTCTTCTAATCTCAATCTGAGTCCTATACCGCCAGCAGCAAATGCGGAAGACCAGTGGCAGCGTTACCAACAAGCCATCAGAGATGCCGCCTCTGATGTACTGGGTTTCTCTCGGCCACCACAAGGAAACCCCTGGTTTGAAGAGGAATGCCGGCAAGCACATGCAGCTAAACAAGAGGCATATAAAGCGGCGCTGCATAGAAGGACTAGAGCTGCTTACGAGCTCTACGTGCGCAGGAGAAAAGAGGAACATCGACTTCTCAGAAAGAAGAGAAAGGAGCATGAGAAGCGCTCGATCGAGGTGATTAAGAGAATCTATTGCAGGAATAATGTTTGAAAATTTTACCAAAGGGTAAAAAGAACATGCCAGGGTTTCAAAGCCAGAACAGAAGCCTGCAGGAATGAAAATGGCAATATAGTAGTAGAATCGCAGTCGGTGCTGAGGATATGGAAGGAACACTTCTGCAGACTGTTAAACGGCGATGATGGCCAATATTCCGCTGTCAGGCAGAATGAGCCATTCAACAGTGACGATGGCAGTCAAGATTCCCGTCAACCCGATCAGAATGAAGTGAGGATAGCGATATCTAAACTCAAATCCAACAAAGCTGCTGGAGCCGACGGCCTTGCCGCTGAACTTTTCAAGGTAGGAGGAGATGAGTTGGTGCGGAGCATGCACCAGCTCATCTGTAAAATCTGGTCGGACGAAAGTATGCCCGATGAATGGAACCTCAGCATCGTTTGCCCGATCCTGAAGAAAGGAGACCCTCTGAACTGCGCCAACTACATAGGTATAAGTCTCCTCAACATCGCATATAAGATCCTGTCTGCCATATTATGTGAACGCCTAAAACCGATCGTCAACAACCTGATAGGTCCTTATCAGTGCGGTTTCAGGCCTGGAAAGTCCACCATTGACCAAATATTCACACTACGGCAGATCTTGGAAAAAACCCATGAATATAAAATCGATACGCACCACCTTTTCATTGATTTCAAAGTTGCCTATGATAGCGTGTATAGAGACGAGTTATACAGAGCCATGTCTAGTCTTGGCATCCCTGCCAAGCTCGTCCGTTTGTGCAGAATGACGTTGGAGAACTCTCGCTGCTCCATCAAAGTCGGTAAGAACATCACCGAACCGTTCGATGTCAGGAAAGGTCTTAGACAAGGTGACGCGCTATCATGCGATCTCTTTAATATAGTACTTGAGAGAATTGTACGAAACTCACAAGCCAACACCGGAGGCACAATGTTTTACAAGTCTGTACAACTACTCGCTTATGCCGATGACATTGACATAATCGGAAGAACTCAGCGGGCCGTCAATGGGGCATTTACGAGTATTTAGCCCGAGGCAGCAAAGATGGGTCTAGCGGTCAATGAAAGCAAAACAAAATATATGCTGTCTACAAAAAAGGACACCCAACATCGGCGTCTTGGACCGAACGCCACAATAGACACGTATAATTTTGAGGTAGTAAAGGATTTTGTCTACCTAGGCTCCATGGTGAACTCCGCAAATGACATCAGTAGGGAGATCACATGGGGAATTACTCTTGCCAATCGTTGTTTCTATGGGCTAAAATGGCAATTGAGTAGCAAAGCCCTACCTCGAACTACTAAGGTAACTCTTTATAAGACTCTACTCATCCCAGTCCTGCTGTATGGCGCAGAGGCATGGGTTTTGACAAAACCGGATGAGGATGCCCTTGGTTATTTCGAGAGAAAAGTTCTTCGAGCGATCTTTGGTCCCGTCTGCATAGACGTTGAGTGGAGGAGAAGGTACAATGCCGAGCTATACGACCTGTACAAGGACATCGACTTAGCCAGAAGAGTTCACATACAGCGACTAAGATGGCTGGGTCATTTAGAGCAGATGGAGCCCAACGTTCCCGCTAAGAAAGTTTTCAAATCCACCCCGGATGGACGACGCAGTAGAGGACGATCTCGCGGTAGGTGGCGCAAACAAGTGGAGGGGGACCTCAACCAACTTGGCGTGCGCAACTGGAGGCAGCTGGCTCGTAACCGTGCTGGCTATAGAGGTTTGATGGTTGAGGCCCAGGTCCACCCCGGACCGTAGCGCCATCTAAGTAAAGTAAGTATGTAGAACATTATCGATGCCGCAACTCTTGCTAAGAGCAGTCTCTCCTTGTGCTTTGGCCCGCCGATATTTGACATTATCCTTGCCAGGGCAACCGTTGCCTTTCCTGCCTTCTCAGCTGCATAATGCAGATTTTGCTTAAGCGTTCTCCTTGCATCTATAGTAATGTCAAGGTACTTCAACTCTGATTTAGAAACTGCCACATGACTCACCTGCTGCTAATGAGCATTACTTCTGTCTTTTCCTCTGTAAGTTGTAGGCCCATGTATACTAGACAGTCCTAAACCATCCCGAAAGCTTCATTGCAATAATGCTCCAATTCTCAAATAGTTTGATTACTACAACGATTATGTCGTCGGCGATTCCTATTATTTTCGAAGACCTCGGTATTTTAAGTCTGAGGACGTCATCATACATTAGGTTTCACAGTAGCGGACTTAGTACGAAGCTTTGGGCAACACCGCCTGTGACGTTATTTTGCCTCGTTCCATCGTCCGTGTCGTCTTACAGTATCCTATTTCTGAAATAGTCCGTCATTATCTTCTGCAGGTAGTCTGGTACTCTTTTTATGGTAAATGTTTGCAGGATGTCGACCGCAGAACGTGCCTTACGGAACCCATACTGGCGATCTGCGAGGCCACCTGCCTCATCAATTATACTTTCCAATATGTCACTTATGCTGCGCTCCCCTACTACCTTTACCAACGTGCAAGTCACTTACTTTTCGAATGCACAATTTACATTTTAGCCATCCTATTTAGCCCCCACTTTTATTTGGCTTAACCTCCTCGTTAAGAAAATTGTCTTGAATACTTATAGTAGTACTAATGTGCTGTCCTAAAAAATGCAACCCAATTTTAACGGCAAAATTAGTTGAATTTGTTGACTTAATGTTCCTTCTTCCCAGCTAACATATCCTTGTTATATTCTTCGCAAAATATTATTCTATCTCCTTATAGTCGTTTGTATATGCACATGTTCATTCGCATTCATAACTTATTCATATGTATCCTCATTCAGTAGATTTCTTTTTTCATTGCACATCTAATTAACTACCTCCGGTTTCGTTTGGTATAATGGTCTTTCTGGCAATTTCATACAATCCACCAGTAAAATCGGATTCAAGGATTAGCTGAAATCGATATCCTTTACCACAGACATTGTCCAAATTAGCAGGGTTCATAAGAATCGAACTTTTTGTTTTTTTTTTTGTCGGATTTATGCAAGGTAGACGTGGGTTGTGCAAGTAATTTAATACGAACATGAAGCACATCAATGGAGAACCCTTCCTTTCAAATTGAGATGAGTCATTTTAACAGCTAATTGAGTAGTTCCTGCAAACCATGTTATTAGGATAAAAAATGAGTTCCTGTCGGTGAACGTCCATGCATCAGATACCAATTGTCAACGCTCGAGGGAGTCATAGAATCGCTCACCTCATTCCAAATGTATACATATATAGAAGGACTCAACAATATTTTAGCTCAAACTGACTCAACTTACAATAGATAAAAGTTCCACTCATCTGATATCGTAAATAAAATCGCATGAAATACATTCGCTTTCAGTCAACCCATCCACCCACTCGCGAATTCCTAGCACTCAGTTGAACGCAGTTGAATGAGTGTATTTTCATATCTTTGTACTCCTTGGCGAATTTTATTGGAATTCTGAAAGAGAAAACCCGTGTTGGAGTGACTTTTTCCTCTTTTCCTCAAGCAGACTGCGGGTGTTGTTCTTCGTTTCGAGCTGGATGTTCAAATATCCACTCCTACACCATATAGTCAGCTGGATGAGCGAATAAATTTCTCGAAGATTATGCACTCAGTTAAAGGGCAAGTGGGATATGGTGTGTAGCCTATATCCCATTAACGTAGAGGAATGTCAAGTACATACTTGTTTCAAAGGAAGATGAGGGAGGCTTATGCTGATGACTTTCAGATCATTAGATATGAGTACAGAATTAAAAATGCAGACGCATATAAAAAAAATTCTATGAGAGGGAATAGGAGTAAAGTGCCCAAATAACCTGTGACATACTAGATATATACAATATAAACATCTACCATGTGAAAGTAGGACATTTTCTAACAGGTTCAATATTAAAATAACTGAATAACTTATAGCTGCTTGTTTGAAAATACACAGCTATTTAAAAAAATATGAGGTAGAGCAAGCGTCAGAGAAAGTAATTTAGTGTCATTTTGCAAGCGGATGGGATCAGGGGTGTGAGAAACTTTAAGTCGTGAGCATTCCTTCTTCCGTAACCGTCCAAACCTAACATGATGCTATTCATTATAAGTATACATACCTAATGGCTAAAATTTTGGATTGGGAGTCTACTCAGAGGAAACTATTTTTGCAATGCCTGCTTCATTAGGTTAGATTAGGTAAGATGGCTGCCGCAAGTTACAGCTAGGGCAATAGACTCAAAAAGAGCTGCTATATGGGCCTGCGGAGATTGCGCCTTTGAAGAAAAAATGATGACACCCAGAACAGGCGAAGGTCAAAGAAGTACATGTCTATAGCTGTTATGCATCTCCAAACAACACCATTGAAGAGTTCCAAAGTATGCTTGATAGGCTCGTGGATGATGCTAGAGGTCGTAGCCCAACGATTATAGCTGGAGACTTCAATTCACGGACCAATAGAAGGGGAGAAGCTCTCCTAGAAGCCGTATCGTCACTAGACCTAATATTGCTAATTACAGGAAGTGAGCACACTTTTAGTAGAAATGGTGTTGGCTCCATAGTTGATATCACCTTTGCAACTAGTTCCTTATCGAGAGGCGCCAACTGGAGAGTCAGTAATCAATATACTCACAGCGACCACCTTGCCATCCTGTTTGAAGTACAACCTAGGAGACCAACTCAGGAACGTCCAAAGAACGCACAACGAATGGGGTGGAAAATAAGCACCATGGACAAAGACACTTTTGCCCTGATTTTTGCAGAGTCAACAATAAGCCCAGGAACAGCAAACGCTATGGCCGTTGAGGTTACCAAACAAGTAACTAGGACTTGCGACGCATCCATGGCCCGGAAAACGTCAACAAATCGCCGGCCACCAGTATACTAGTGGAACCAAGAGATAGCAGAGCTACGCAGCAAGTGCCATAGAGCCAGAAGACTATTCCAGCGATCCAGAGGTTTGTCCACACATCAGGACCTACGGGTGCAATTCAAAGATAGGCGAAAAGAGCTAAAACTAGCCATCCGCAGAAGAAAGCGCAATGGCTTTAAGGAACTCTGCGAGCTGTCTAAAGGGAAAAAACCACCAGACGAGCCCTCGTCAAACCGTCCCATATGCCTGTTAGACACAATGGGTAAAATACTGGAGGGAATCATATGCAACCGATTAGAAGTGGCAATTTGTGAAGCCGGGGGACTCTCCAACCAACAGTACGGTTTTAGGAAAGCTCGTTCTACAGTAGACGCAATAAGAAGGGTAACTACAACTTTGGAAGAAGCTATTCAGGGCAGGAGATGGAGAGGCGGTGCAAAGAAATACGGTGCCGTAATAACATTGGACGTCAAAAATGCGTTCAATTCTGGGAATTGGAGACTCATAGTACAATCGCTTAGGTCAATGATGGTGCCATGGTTCTTAACTAAAATAATACTGAGCTACTTCGAGAAACGGTTTCTGCTCTTCGATACCGACGATGGAGTAAAGCAGTACCACATATCTGGCGGAGTTCCACAAGGATCGGTATTAGGCCCTATCCTTTGGAACAATATGTATGATGGGGTTCTAAGGCTTGGAATCCCAAATGAGGCAAAAATCATAGGCTTCGCCGATGATATTGCAATTGTCGTGGTTGCAAAACATTTAGAAGAAATAGAGGATATTGCAAATGAATGTATCCGAACAGTCAAACGGTGGATGGCAGCAGTCGGGTTAGAGCTCGCCGAACATAAAACAGAGGCAGTATTGGTACGCAGCCGCAAGAAAAGAGAGGAAATCACCATCAGAGTAGGCGATCATAATACGACATCAAAATCGGTTATCAAATACCTAGGTGTGATGATCGACGCGAGGCTCACTTACAAGGAGCACCTTGAAAGAACGTGTGACAAAGCGGCTCGGGTGAGCGGTGCCTTATCAAGAATAATGATAAATATAGGAGGACCTAGGCAACAAAGGAGACTTATTCTATCCAGGGTGGAGTAGTCCATCCTTATGTATGCGGCACCCATATGGGCCAAAGCTATGATGGATAGCAAGAAGGATAAACTCTGTCAACAGACTATGTGCGCTGAGAGTATGCTGTGCCTTTCGTACGGTGTCAGACGAGGCAGTATGTGTCATCGCGGGAATGCTACCAGCGGATATCTTGGCTATCGAGCTACAAAGGACCTAAGACGCCAAAATTCAGGAACCTCAAGCGTCAGTCAAAAATATCAAGCTGGAAGAAAGACAGCGAAGCATCAGAGCATGGCAGGAGCGATGGAACCAGTCCTCAAAGGGAAGATGGACCCATCAACTTATACCGGATATCCAAAAATGGATGGACCGGAAACACGGAGAGGTAGACTTCTATCTTAGCCAGTTCCTAACCAGACATGGCTGCTTTCGAGCGTATCTGAACAGGTTTGGGCTCGATGAATCTCCCAACTGTCCAAATTGCGGAGAGGCCTCAGAAGACGCTCAGCACGTATTTTTTCAGTGCCTACGTTTTCATATAGAGCACAGAGAACTGGAGGAAAAAATTGGAGAAATACCAACCCCCGAAAACATTGTGCACCATATGATAGCATCGAATGCAATATGGGTCGCGGTGAAACAAGTTGCAGCGATAATCGTGCAGGAACTTAGGCGGGTGGAAAGAGTCAGAGACAGCAACGAAGTCCAACCGCAACACTTTTGGAACAAGGAGCGGAAGACAGCGAAAGAAGAGCATAAATAGCTAACCAGCCCCGCGAAGTACTACCTAACGGTAGTCCCGCGGGGAGAGTGGTTGAAGTGTGCAGGGTGTGGTTTAGTACGTAGGCGTATTCCTGGCACCGAGTATTCAGGTTTGCGAATCGTGCATGCCAGTAGCTCGGGCTACTGGTATCTTTAGAAGATTACACAACCTTTGCGCAACCATAAAAAAAAAAAAGAAGTAGTGCTCATCAACATCAGGTGTATCATGGAGACTATAAGAGTAACAGTGAGGGAAAACGTGGTAGTTTCCAAACCAGAGTTGAATTACCTTAAAATTACGATAAATGCAAGTCATTAAGCAACATCTGCAGTGTGCAGCTGAAAAGGCAACAAAGGCAACCGCTCCTTGAATTTCTACCTGACCCAGATGCTTACTGGACATGCTTGCTTCAGAGCCTACCTTCACAGGATTGGACTCGACGAATCTACAGAGAGCATCACCAGACACCAGACAGATGATATTCAGAAATTCCAGGAAAGCCAACTGGGATGCATTCACTGCAGAATTAGGGACTAAGGAACAGTTTCTAAAAGATTGTACAATTCGCACTCCTAAAGAAACCGACGATACTCACCCAGCAAAGCTATGCCAAGATTTAAACAAAGCATACCTTAACGCCTGTCCATTAAGGACCATAAAGAAAGAAAAGTCACCACCTTGGTGGAACGAAAAACTACTCAGCATTCGCAAAGAAACTAGAAAGCTGCTCAATGTAAAGGCAACTAATGCCACTTCAGACTGGGACCAATATAGAAACAGTCAATAGTGCTAAACTCACTTCTTGGCGCGTATTCCGTAGCGGCATTCAGAATACTACAGATTCAGACAGGCACAGGCAAAAATCACCTCCAAGGGACCAGCTATTCCAGGATATCTCAAACATGAGAATGGGAACTGGACACAATCCTCTGCTGAAACACTTCGCCTCCTGGTAGACACCCATTTTCCTGGCTGCATACCAACTCAAAATAGCAGTATTAGCGCAGCTGAAAAAGTACAAACCATAAGAGAAGTGACTTCTCCGGAGAACGTCCTCACCGAAAACAAGATCAAATTGACTACTGACTCCTTCTTGTCCTTTAAATCACCCGGTAACGATGAAATTCTTCCAATTATGTTGCAAAAAATGAAACACATAAT
Source organism: Brachypalpus laphriformis (assembly GCA_945910035.1). Lineage (NCBI taxonomy): Eukaryota > Metazoa > Arthropoda > Insecta > Diptera > Syrphidae > Brachypalpus > Brachypalpus laphriformis. The sequence continues at coordinate 106,883,219 of OX246753.1, read as the reverse complement.
ATTTCTTAAAGAAACTATTTACTTGTATCCTCAAGTGGAGTTGTCTCTGTATGAGTCTATTGGTTCTTACTCTGTCAAATGCAGGCCACAGCTTCCTCGTGGTGACACAAGTATCTAAAGAGGTCCACCTATTGTTAGCCTCCGTTATGGCTTTGTTTCCTGCTTCGAGCTTAAGGGCGCAAGGCGGGATGTACACCGAGGGGTCGGATTGGTCCGAGCTTAGTGCTGAGCCTCCTCTAGCCAGTTCATCGGCTTTCTCAATTCCTGGTATGTCTTCATGACCAGGGACCCAGCAGAGCTTTACCTCGTGCTGTGTTCCAAGAACCTTGAGCTCTTCTCTACAACACTTCACAAGCTTTGATTTTATTTTTATAGCAGATATTATTTTATCCCCGGCTGGCTGTCGATGAAAAAGGTGATATCCTCTCGTGGTATTGCCCTCATCGCAGTCTCACGATCTGCTATTGTAACTGCTAGGACCTCCGCCTGGAAAACGCTGCTGTAGTTCGGAAGCCGAGCTGACATGGAGAGGCCAAGCGTTTCAGACAAGATGCCTGCGCCTACACCTATTTCCATTTTGGATCCATCGGTGTAAACAGCTAAGGATCGCTCGTTAGGCGTCCTGTCATTTTTCTACAATGTAACAATTTGTTTAGTAAAAGTTCATGTTAATCACATCCTCAGAAGTTGTGTTGTGACTATGCTTAACATTATGAATACAGATACCAGGCTCAGCAACAGCCAACTCCAAGTAACCACCTTTAGAGGTACACCGCATGGAGGGGTAATTTCTCCGCTGTTATTTAAAATAATTCTTGTCAACGGAATACTTATGATATGAAATTCAAAAGTAGTAAGGTCAGAGTCATTGCTTACGGAAAATCTCTGTCAACCATTCGCGAACTATTAGGAAAGTCCTTGAAAACACTGGGACAAGAAATCTGGTCCAGGAATCAACCCAAAAAAGATAGCATTAGCGCTTTTCACCAATAAAAGGAAAACCCTGGAATCCGAGCAACCTTCCAATGAGGGAACATCCATCAAGATCTCAGGCAGGGCAAAATACCTAGGGCTAATCCTGAAAAAGAATTGGATTGGAAGCTTAACATTGACGAAAGAGTAAAAAAAGCCATCGATTGCTTTCTACACATGCAACCGCATCGGTAGAAATTGGGGTCCCAAAAATCATCCCTTACATGTACACAGCGATCGTTAGACCCATAGTCCCCTACGGTAACTTAGTCTGGTAGCAAGCCGCCAGTAAAGCAACCAATCTCAATTCAATGACAAAAATGCAAAGACTTACATGCATCAGCACAACTGGTGCAATGAGAACAACCCCAACAGCGGATTTGGAAATAATCCTTGTACTTCTGCCGATAGACCTCTATATGCAAGAGTCAGCGACAAAAACTGCGCTCAGAATTAGACATAGGGATAGGCACGTCTTCTCGGAAACGCTCGGAAACGCTCCCTAATCACAGCAGTGTTTACCAAGTGGAGGTTCTAGCAGTGACGAAAGCTGCCAAACTAGTTTCAATGATGCCAATATCACCATTCTCATTGATAGCCAGGCGGTTATAAAACCAAAATATCTGCTGCAGAAATAAAATTAAAACTTGTTTAGAGCCGTCGCGAAGAGCTCAAGGTCACAACGTAAAACTATACTGGTTCCCCGGCCACAAGGGTGGCGCGGCGAGAAAGGGCTCCGCGCTGTAGCCTGAACGAGTTGACAAGTCTGTCAGGACTCCACTTTGTAACCTCAGAGGAATAGTAGAGCGACATATTCTAAAGGCAACAAACCCCATATGGGTACTACTGTGAAATATCTCTTAGACTGTGGCCAAAGTACGATAAAAACATAACAAATAAACTGCTGCAAAGAGAGAGGGGATGTACTCACTTATCATAATTTACTAAGAAATCACACTTTAGAAATTAAACTAACTGATGACGATTTGCTCGAAGAAGAAGTTCATGAAGATACTCCCCACTTTCTATGTCACTGCCCGTGCCTCTGTCACCTAAGAAAGAGAATTCTAGGAAGCTACTACTTCCAAGACATTGAAGAGTTATCTGATGTTTCACTCTCTGATCCTTGCAATTTTTTGAGAACATCAGGCTGGCTAAGAGCACCGAACAGGGATTCACAAGTGTAGGAAGGAAAAACCTCCAGATCACACGATGGGTCTACATAGACTTGAGTGCGATGAAGAACAATTAACTTCTCCATCAACCCATTTACCTAACCTAACCTATCTGTTTGGCCTGGAACCCAACAAAGAGAGGGTTCGCATTTGTCAGCGATCTTGTTGCTTACTTCTTAGTCATTTATTTCATTAGCAGACTATTTGGTAAAAAACACTTTTTAATATGGTGCACTTTAAAGATTGTTGTGGGTATCATCGTGTAGTTGTAGTGGCGCAAGTCGCCCACTCATTGGTCCCGAACCATAGTTTGGTATACCGCCAAGCAATGTTCACTTTAAAATAAAAGAATAAGAAGTGGGTAACTTCACTGATCACTGGGCCAAAACAAGTGAAAAAGTTCATTAACCCCAACCACAATAAGGTCAAAAAACTTCTTGAACTAAGCAAAGAAGTATTTTAATCGGCTATTTGAATTAGATAGATAGGCGTGGCAAAATCGCATCATCACCTCCCCGTAGTGCCCGCTGGATAGCCATCTGAAAGTGAACTAACGATGAGCGTATGCTGAGTCTGACGATATATGTGTAGCTGAACACTCAGACATGCGTAAGCACATCTGGGTGAACTCCAGCGCGCATATGTTTAACTGGACGAGGCATCTCTTGTTGACCGGATTGGCTGAAATATGCGTCTCAGAAGTCTAGCAAGAGCTCCTCAGAAGGAGAACGTGCGGCAGATGAATTCTCTCGATGGAATCAACGGTGATGTCTACAGACCAGCGGATACCTTACCGGAGCTACTTCGACATATTCGGAGCTGAGGTCTGTAAGGATTTTCAATACTACATCAGGGTATTGAAAAAGAGATGGTGGCGGATGAACCCTTAATTGGCCAACGGCAGCGCTCATAACCCCGAAGTGGTTTACTGACATCGGTGCATCCGGCCCCTCGTCCTAGGCGTTGCAAAAAAAGGATCTGGTTCTCCAGGTTGGGGTTGCGTCGGGTTAACTTCCCTACCACGTAAAAAACCTTCGGTTACGAAGCAACCAACAGCCTCGGATACGGATGAATTTACTGTTGACGACCCAAGCAAACATAAAAAGGACAACGATCTTCGTGTCTGCACGTGGAATGTTAGGTCCCTCCACGAACCACGTGCAGCCGAACAACTTGCGGAGGCCCTAGAGTGTCTCAAAGCAGACATTACCGCCATCCAAGAAGTGCGATGGGATGGGCCGGGCAAAAGGAGTATGAAAAACTGTGACATCTACTACGGCAATTGCTACAGACAAAAAGGGCAGCGCCTATTCGGGTGCGGATTTGTCATTGGAGACAGACTTAGGCAAGAAGTCTTGAGTTTCCGGCATGTGAACGAGCGCCTTATGACTATCCGTATCAAGGCTAAATTTTCCAACATTAGCCTAATATGCGTTCACGCCCCTTATGAGGAGAAGGACGACGCGACAAAGGATGATCTCTACCAGTTCTTGGACAAGACGTATGAGCAATGCCCTAGCCACGGCGTTAAAATTATCCTAGGTGATTTTAACGCAAAGCTAGGAAGAGAGGACGTCTTTAGTAGCGTGGTCGGAAAGCACAGCCTGCACAACATCACATCCGACAACGGACTCAGGCTAATCAACTTTGCGGCGGGCGAAACGTTGTCGTAGCTAGTACGCGGTTCCCACGTCTCGACATTCACAAAGGAACATGGCTCTCCTTTGATCGAAAAACTGTCAACCAAATCGATCACATTGCGATTACCGCAAGGCACTCTTCCAGTATTCTGGGTGTCCGGATTTTCCAAGGAGCCAACGTGGACTCGGATCACTACCTAGTTGTAGCCAAGGTACGGATGCGGATATCCACAACGGAGCGAAATCAAAGAAATACTGTGAGGAAATTTGACGTCGGGCGGCTACAATCGCAAGAGACCACCAGAGCCTTTGTCGATCGAGTTTCTCTTAATCTTAATCTAAGTCCTATGCCGCCAGCAGCAAATGCGGAAGACCAGTGGCAGCGTTGCCAACAAGCCATCAGAGATGCCGCCTCTGATGTACTGGGTTTTTCTCGCCCACCACAACGAAGCCCCTAGTTTGATGAGGAATGCCGGCAAACGCATGCAGCTAAACAAGAGGCCTACAAAGCGGCGCTGCATAGAAGGACTAGAGCTGCTTACGAGCTCTACGTGCGCAGGAGAAAAGAGGAACATCGACTTCTCAGAAAGAAGAAAAAAGAGCATGAGAAGCGCTCGATCGAGGAGATTGAGAGACTTTATTGCAGGAATAATGTTCGAAAATTTTACCAAAGGGTAAAAAGAACATGCCAGGGTTTCAAAGCCAGAACAGAAGCCTGCAGGGACGAAAATGGCAACATAGTAGTAGAATCGCAGTCGGTGCTGAGGATATGGAAGGAACACTTCTGTAGACTGTTAAACGGCGATGATGATCAATATTCCGCTGTCAGGCAGAATGAGCCATTCAACAGTGACGATGGCAGTCAAGATTCCCGTCAACCCGATCAGAATGAAGTGAGGATAGCGATATCTAAACTCAAATCCAACAAAGCTGCTGGAGCCGACGGCCTTGCCGCTGAACTTTTCAAGGCAGGAGGAGATGAGTTGGTGCGGAGCATGCACCAGCTCATCTGTAAAATCTGTTCGGACGAAAGTATGTCCGATGAATGGAACCTCAGCATCGTTTACCCGATCTTGAAGAAAAGAAACCCGCTAAGCTGTGCCAATTACAGGGGTATAAGTCTCCTCAACATCGCATATAAGATCCTGTCTGCCGTATTGTGTGAACGCCTAAAACCGATCGTCAACAACCTAATAGGTCCTTATCAGTGTGGTTTCAGGCCTGGAAAGTCCACCATTGACCAAATATTCACACTACGGCAGATCTTGGAAAAAACCCATGAATATAAAATCGATACGCACTACCTCTTCATCGATTTCAAAGTTGCCTATGATAGCGTGTGTAGAGACGAGTTATACAGGGTCATGTCTAGTCTTGGCATCCCTGCCAAGCTCGTCCGTTTGTGCAGAATGACGATGGAGAACTCTCGCTGCTTCATCAAAGTCGGTAAGAACATCACCGAACCGTTCGATGTCAGGAAAGGTCTTAGACAAGGTGACGCGCTATCATGCGATCTCTTTAACATAGTACTTGAAAGAATTGTACGAAACTCACAAGCCAACACCGGAGGCACAATGTTTTACAAGTCTGTACAACTACTCGCTTATGCCGATGACATTGACATAATCGGAAGAACTCAGCGGGCCGTCAATGGGGCATTTACGAGTATTGAGATCGAGGCAGCAAAGATGGTCTAGCGGTCAATGAAAGCAAAACAAAATATATGCTGTCTACAAAAAAGTACACCCAACATCGGCGTCTTGGACAGAACGCCACAATAATTTTGAGGTGGTAAAGGACTTTGTCTACCTAGGCTCTATGGTGAACTCCGCAAATGGCATCAGTAGGGAGATCACACGAAGAATTACTCTTGCCAATCGTTGTTTCTATGGGCTAAAACGGCAATTGAGTAGCAAAGCCCTATCTCGAACTACTAAGGTAACTCTTTATAAGACTCTAATCATCCCAGTCCTGCTGTATTGCGCTGAGGCATGGACTTTGACAAAACCGGATGAGGGTGCCCTTGGTTATTTCGAGAGAAAAGTTCTTCGAGCGATCTTTGGTCCCGTCTGCATAGGCGGTGAGTGGAGGAGAAGGTACAATGCTGAACTATATGGCCTGTACAAGGACATCGACTTAGCCAGAAGGTTCACATACAGCGACTAAGATGGCTGGGTGATTTAGAGCGGATGGAGCCCAACCTTCCCGCTAAGAAAGTTTTCGAATCCACCCCGGATGAACGATGCAGTAGAGGACGACCTCGCGGTAGGTGGCGCAAACAAGTGGAGGGGGACCTCAACCAACTTGGCGTGCGCAACTGGAGGCAGCTGGCTCGTAATCGTGCTAGCTGGAGAGGTTTGTTGGTTGAGACCCAGGTCCACCCCGGACTGTAGCGCCATCTAAGTAAGTAAGTAAGTATTTGAATTAGATACCTGTCGATGGCAAAATATATTCTCTATAACTGTCATGCGTCTGTCAGGAATCAAGTACTCCGCTTGTCGCAGGATACATTGACCCTGATGTTTAAAACATAAAACCGAGCGACATACTGAGGTACTATACTTGTATATCAAGTACCACAATCGGGCTCTCGGCTAAATACAGGGCTAGCATAATGGATCTGTCTAGGTCACGGTGCTTATGGGACATATATCCGTAACGAAAAATGCAGTTTGTCAATTTGTCTCACCCTTTTCAAAATCTTTTGCCCCGGCACGGGGTCCTCGTCGGCTTGCAGGCTTCAAGAAACTCGTTACCATAGCTTCGAGAAGCGCGATAGAAATGCTAGTCTCACAAACTCAGTCCCCAGTGAAAGATTATGCGAACGAAGTTACAATACTAGATCAGCTATTGGCCTAGCCGGTCTCTTTTTTGTTGAAAATCCAAAACACAATCATAATTGGCCCTAAAATCCGAAACAATACAGCAATTTCCTTTCGTTAATATTTCCGCCGTTTATTCTTTTTGTGCACTGTCACTTGGTAATCTTTTTAAATAATCCTCTCGTTACATCGTAGATGTCCGTAAATCGATCCATCAAGGACTTTTTACAATCCTTGAATACCCTGTCACATGGAGCGCCTGCTTTGCCTAGTTCCTCAGCATGTAAGTATTCGTTGTCCGAATGCATTGAGAGTTTATCCACAGATGAGGAAGGGCTATATATGAAATGAATATTTCGAATTTAATTTCAATCATAGATATTTCTAAACACTTACGTGAATAAAATATACAGTACGTCCGCATAGATGCCGTTGTGATAATGAAAAGGAGTCTCCGCCATTTCACAAATGCTCTTCAGAACACAAGCTCGTCCAACGAGGCCCATTCTGAAATACATTAAATAATTTCGAATAGTAAGGAGTCCTGTGTATTCATCATTAATTTGTGTACGCCACGTTCTGGATTAGCAACTTTATCATACCTGTCACCCAATGCCTCCAGTCCTTTATAAATCGCCCACCGATATCCTGAACCAGGGTGGTTTTCATCGCCGCCAGATATGCCTTCTATGTACCTCCCCCGAGATGTCCTGTTCAAGTGTGTAGATTCACTGATGTCATCATACAAAGTAGTCGAATTGCCTTCAATATATCCATCAACGCTTCTTTTACCGTTTATGTTCACAGTGCTGTGCGTTAATAATTGCCTCAACGATGAGGGAAGGCGAAATCTGGCCTTAAATACGTTTCCTACCACTAAAGTTTCATAGTCAAGCTCCTCGACAGGAACACCAAAGCCGGCAATGAGCTGATTTAACAAACAAACAGAATTATATCGGTCGCATTGAATTGGATAACCAAAATCACCTTATAGAAAGGAACTGTCGTCGGGAAAACAAGTGCCTTACTGAACGCTATCACAACTAACAAACCGACTAAACCAATCTTAAAGATTCGACTCATTTTGACGGAGAGATTCAAATTCACAAGTAAACCTCGCTGAACCACGAACAAGAATAAACAAATGCAACAATCTGGGAACGTCGTTCTTTTTGTCCTCGGGTTTCGATTTCAATCGCCCATCATGTGGGTTAGCAATTATTAAATTCCCACTTCTTTCATGGCTTTCTAATTAGCACCTTGTGTCATCTAATATCTTTGATTGGCTGCACATATAGAAGCCACTCTAGGAAATTTCCATTTTGTAGATGTAAACTTGATAGTCATTCTGAGTGACTCTCCGATACATACTCGTATGTGCTCTTGGATTAGAAAATGCAAGTGAAACCACAGGAAGGGTTTTAATCAAATTAGTTCGCTTTAAGTTTTTTTTCGCGCATTTTTGGGTAGACACATGGCTTTAAAGTACATTGTGTTACGTTGCACTTAACCGAGATACATAGTATCCTAGATCCAAGCATACCTAACTGCAAGAACTTGTAAGCTTATAACTGCTGGAAATTTTCTTAGTTCGTTAGTATATATGCTCGCAGAGTACGAAATATGTAGATTCATTTGAGGGTTGGGAAAAACTGTTTTATTCAAAAATTAGGGTGCTGAAGACGTATAGCAATGGTTTTTGCTTCACAAATAACAAATGCTTTCCAAATGATGCCACAATACCAACACGTCAAACGAATAAGCGTTCCGGATAAGATATCGCCAATATAAACGAAAATATGCAAGAAGATTCAAATTTATCGATTCATCGTCGGTCACAGTAATTGGAGCTGTGTCCACCCGCTAGTGGAAAATTTCGCTCAAAGAACTTGGCCCACACCCGTATGGGATTCAGCTGCTGCAGAAATTAAAGCCACGATACCATCATTAGCGATGTTCTTTGGCTGAGTGGGATTTAATCTTCTACTTCAGATTTCTAATATTGACCATTATCCTCGACAGTGATAACGCATTCACGCCCAAAGTAAGTTTATTCTTTTAGATGAAGTTAGAAAATAGATTCTTTACCTAAACTTTACAAATTCTTTAAAAGCACTTAGAAATAACTATCTGACCTTGAGCGCAATCTGAACTGGAATGCTGAACTGAACTAGAAAGGTGGTCCGGTCCTTGTAGGTCGTTAGTTATTAGTGCATAGCTGGACTCACGGTCCCACCTCTCGCGAGCGTCTGACAAACATCCGAGAGTATTGTTGTCTCGAAAAAGCTTCTCAAATCGCCGTTCGGATTCGGCACTAAACTGTAGGTCCCTTCCATTCGTGTGAAAAATATAACGCACACAATATGAGTGGTTGTGAGAAGCTAGGCCCTGGCACTCAAAGAGCTGTTGCGCCAAATATTTACTTTTTTTTTTAGCTGGACTCTTTCATTGTTTATGATTTCTTCATCAGCAACAGTGCATCGATTGTTAGTATTAGAAGGCATAATGTCTTTGCTATCTAATTGATTTGCTTCTAAATGGTCTTCTTTGATATGGTCGTCTGTCGTTAGCTACTAGGTAACTCCCGTGGCTTTCCTGCATGAGCGCTGCATTTGTTCTTTGGAATCAGTTATTATGCCAAGGTACTTGTTGGCAGGTTGTTTGGTATACGTGGTGATCTACCCGAGAAACACTATATAACTTAGACCTACTGGAAAAACTCAACGAGTAGCGTGTCTCAACATCGCCGATGCACTGAGAACTTCCCCCAAAACGGATCTCCAGACAGTGCTATACCTTATCCCTATCGACGTTATTGACAAAGAACTGGCTGCCAACTCTACTTAAGACTAACAGGTTCCAAGCAATACGAAGAACAGTACATTGATCACGGCAAATTTTTACTGCTGCACGGACGTCTTTTCAGCGTCACCGATCAACTGCCAACGAATTAGATGTCAACCTGCGCTAAAAGCACCCATTACTGAACAAAACAGAATGGACGCAATGTCCTGTACACCGAAGGGCTGTCAATCTTTACAGGTGAGTCCAAAGGTGGAGTCAATGCCGGAGTTTTCGTTTAACCTTCAGATTCACTTGCGGATTTTTTGAAGCCGTTAATATTGTACCGCAGACATATATCGTCATGTACATCGACAGTCAGGCAGCTATTAAATCCCTTGTATCCAGCACCATTTTGGGGACCAGCATTGCGATTGATCGGGAAACTACTGACTGCCCAAAACTTGCCTTGGGCCAGTAGCGCAACAATCAAGTTCGTGATGAAGTGCTTACTTTACCTCCTAGAGGTGGTCTCCGGGCAACTATACGTATAAACCCTTATACGTGTAGGCTAAAATTATAAGTCCGGGTTGTCTAGGGTCTTGTTTCTAGACTATGTAACGTGGGCCAGCAACCTGCGTTAGCGAAAATTTCACGCTACAGAAACCGACACTATGTCTCGGATAAGGAATGATCACATGTTGACGACTTTTGGCTATTGTACCTGGACAAAGATAGGTTTCTGGAATGTAAAGATGCTCCTCCACTCGGGAAGCGATGGTCCTTACAATGCTAGATTCCTTCAATTGGAAAAAGAATTCATGCGATATCAACTGGATATTTTGGGGGTAAGTGAAATAAGATGGTTAGAAGCGGGCGAGTACTTGTCCCCAACGCGTAACACTATACTACTCTATTCTGGAAGACCATCCGGAAGTCCGCGGGAATATGGAGTCGGACTACTGCTAACAACAACAGCACGCAAGGGCCTAATTTCCTGGCAGCCTCCTGGTGATGGGATTATGACGGCCAGATTCCGGACAAGAGTACGACGCGTCAACATATACAGTGTTACGCAACGAATAGTTCGTCTGAGGACGAAAATGAGAGCTTCTACAATCTATTAAGTGTCGTCTTCAACACAACACCAAATGGAGACATTGTCATAGTGATGGGGGATTTGAATGCCAAGGTAGGCAACGACAACGAAGGGATCAAACATGTAATCGGGAAACATGGACTAGGCAACCGCAATGACAACGGCGAAAGGTTTGTGGATTTCTGCAATGCCAACCGCCTTGTGATAGGTGGCACCATGTTTGAGCACAAGACCTGCCACAAGGTCAGCTGGGTTTCCAACGACAGGCAAGCAACCTCCAACCAAATTGACCATTTTGCCATCAGCCGCCGCTTTAGAAGTAGTCTCCTGGACGTCCGAAACAGGCGAGGGGCAGATGTGGGTATAGCACGTGATCATCATCTTATGATAGCTACTCTCCAACTACATAAGCACTGCTGCAGTTCGAAGATCCCACGATAACACAAGAATGCTCAGGTTCAACATCGATAGACTTAGCTATCCCTCAGTACGCCAACAACTAAGGGAGCACCTTTCGCAAGGTGTGGAAGCAATCAGCAGCTCAATGCCCGCAACCATCCAAGGCCGTTGGTGTGCTGTGAAAAATGCTTTTACATCTGGTGCTGAAAGAATTGTCGGTCGATCGCAAGAAAGACATAGGGCGTGGCTTTGCGAGGATACCTGTAGACGGATTTACGAACGAAAACAGCTGAAAACTCGCGTTGCAGCTACTCCAGAGAAGCGAGCTCGAGTCCCTATATCGCATGAAGATGAGAGAAGTTCAGCGTAGCGTGCGACGTGACAAGCGCAACTACACCAACGCGCTAGCCACAGAAGCAGAAGAAACTGCACGGAGGTGTGACAGCAGGACTGTCTACAGAATCACCAAAGAGCTGACCCCTGTGAAAAGCCTAGACGACTCCTTGCTCATTTCAGATGAGGACCAGCTCAAGAGATGGAAGGAGCATTTTGCTACGGTTTTGAACCGCGTATTCGCTAGCGATATGCTCCCAAATCAGACTGAGATGCCCGAGGTGAGAAATTCCCGAATACGCACCACGACTCCCAGTAAAGATGAGATCATTACCGCGATCAAAGCACTCAAAACCAACAAGGCGGTAGGACTTGACGGTATTTCAGCAGAGCTATTACGAGCAGCACCAACAAAATCGGGTTAGCTTCTGCTTCCACTTATAGAGAGAGCTTGGGAAGCTGAGAGCTTTCCTAACGAGTGGAAAAAGGGAATGATCGTCAAGCTTCCTAAGAAAGGAAATTTAATGGAGTGCGGAAACTGGAGGAGTATCTGCGTGCTACCTGCTGTGGCTAAGATAATAGCTAAAATCATACTGGAGCGACTCAAATAACATCTTAAAGACGCACTCGATGCCGAGCAAGCAGGTTTCCGCTCTGGATCCTCCTGTGTCGACCACATCAACACCCTGCGGATTATCATCGAACCGTGTGTTGAATATCGATCGCCACTGCACCTGCTGTTCATCGATTTTGAGAAGGCGTTCGATAGTGTCAACAGGGAGTTTATTTGGCGTGCCTTACGCAGGGGAGGTATTCCTGATAAACTAATTGCTATTATCAAAGCTACATATGAAGGCTCCAAATGTCACGTTCTGCACAGAGGAAGGTTGTCTGAGGAATTTGAGATCCAAAGTGGGGTAAGACAAGGCTGTATCCTTTCACCAATATTATTCCTATTGGTGATTAGCGATGTGCTTCGTGCAGCTTTGTCGACGAGAAACGGAGGAATTCGATGGACTCTTACATCTAAATTGAAACATCTTGACTGCGCTGACGATGTATGCTTATTCTCTCACAGAATTATGGACCTCCACCAAATGACAGCAGCTGTGGAGAGGGAGACAGGCGTCGTCGGGTTGAAAATTAATACGGCAAAAACTAAAATTATCAGCCTTGGAACTAACTCATCGGCTCAAATATGCATTGCTGGGCAACCGATAGAGAGAGTAGAGGATTTCCAGTATATTGGGAGTATTGTTTCGACTGATAGTGGAACCGAACTGGATATAGCCAACAGGATCGCCAAAGCAAAGTCCGCGTTGGGGATGTTGTCCAAAATATGGCGAAGCAATGCAATCAGTTTGAACACCAAGCTAAGACTGTTCCGCTCCAATGTTGAATCCGTGCTGTTATATGGATGCAGTGCATGGAGAGTGGCCACTGCTATCAACAGAAAGCTGCAAACGTTTGTTAGTAGGTGCCTACGCAATATCTTACCGTATTTCTGGCCCAATCGTATCTCTAACGAACACCTTTACGAGAGAACGGGTCAGTCACCAATAGACACAACCATCCAACAACAGAAGTGGCAGTGGATTGGTCACACGTTCCGAAAGGGTGACAGTTCCATAGCGAACCATGCTATGCAATGGAACCCTTTAACTCAGGATGGCAGAAGACCTGGCGGTCCGAGGAGAACATGGCGCAGAATAGTCGAGAAGGAGGCACGGCAGTTAGGGAAAAGTTGGGGAGAACTCAGACACATTGCGCGAAACCATACACGATGGTGCGTAAGCGTAGTAGAGGCCCAAGGACCCACAAGGGGAAACAGGACATAAATAAAGTAAGTATCCAGCACCATCAGATCGAAGGCAATGAAAGACAGCCGCGCATCTATGAACGAGATAGCTGGACAGTACAATGTTACCCTCTGCTGGGTACCAAGTCATTGTGACATATCAGCGAATTGCAAAGCTGATGAGTTAACTCGACAGAGCTCCTCTAGTACAAAACGCATAAGCATTGGCTGCATTGAGGTGCCAATGTCAATTGGTAAATTATGCCTCATCCATGCCGATGCGGTTAATAAAGCGAATCACTGTTGGTACCACCTAGACCAATGCAACACCGCTAGGCTACTCTGGCATACACTCAATCAGAGAAGATCTGTCATACTCTGAAACAAACTTCCTCACCGGACACTACACCACAGAATATAATGCCCACATCTTAGGCCTTCCACATAATGATTTCTGCAGACGCGGCAGAGGTGAATATTATGAAGAGAACGTTGGTCATCACCTACACATGTGTCGAACAAAGTAATGAAGATTACATTTGGGGAATAGTTCATTAGTGATAAAAATGATCTATCCAACGCCTACACGGTTCCAGGAGTAAGCGGCTTGATCCTCCCCTTCCTAACTAGTGGCGGCAAAATGGACCTTCCCTCGTGTAAGACAACTTCAAACCAACCAACCAGTCATAGTCTTGTTGCAGATCTGCAGTAGTTAATCGATAAATTTTGCGACACTACAACAGTGTCCAATGATTTTCTCTTCACTATGTATTTGAAACTTCAGAACGTTCCAGAACTTGTTGGACTCCCTCCGTGTTCAGGTATTTTTGCACTCCCTCGTCGGTGCCCTAGACGAATTATAGATGTGGCCCCAATTTGCGGAATTGAAAGCGTTCTCAACATCTAAGGTTACAACTTCGCAGTATTTTTGGCATTCTAGTCTATAGATATCACCGTTGAATATACAAATATAGCATTTACTGTTGAACGTCCTCCACAAAAACTGTACTGATGCTCTGCAAGACCTTCTTCTTGGCAGTTCGGTTAACTTCTTTGAAGATGACTCTAAGACCGAAGGTGGGGTGGGTTGTGATGTTTGCTCCGAAAAGCTCAACCTGAGCATCTCTTATCGCCTCCCTGATCATTGTAGCGTTTTTTAGGCGGACATCATGATGATTAAGGAAGCCCTGTCCTGGCTAAAATGCAATGTACTGTCTACCAGAGATATTAGCTTTTGACTCACAGTCAACCGGCAATCAAGTCCCTAGAGCCGTGCACCTTCACTTCAAAGGTCGCCTTAAATTGCCGTTTGTCTCTTAAGAAGATGACAGAGCAGCCTATGCTGGGTGCCAGGCCATAGGGGCATTCTAAAGGACAGACGAGCTCGCCAGAAATGGTACAACTCTAAATATTCTGCCCGATAGGCAAGCCCTAGGTATGCCCCTCGCTACATGTAAGCATCTACTAAAGCTGAACGCTAATAGTCAGACCAACCACGGATGGGAGAACGGGTCAACGTGTCACATTTCGAGACAGAACTGGCCTAAGCTCGACCAGAAACGTAGCGTCGAGTTGGTTATGCTAAAGCGATCACAGATCAGCTGCGTTATCGGTGTCCTCATTGGACACTGTCTTATAGGCCAACATGCCAAAAGACTTGACCTCTTCTCTAACGACTTCTGCAGAAGCCGTAGGTACGAGGAGAGGAAGGAAACCATCCTTCACCTCATATGCACATGTCCAGCCCTATCGCATAAAAGAATGCTCCATCTGAGAGCCCCTTCCTTGATGATCTCGATGAATTGGCGTCCTTAGGCGTCGAAAGACATAGTTTAAGTATTAAAATTAGCTTAGAGTGCCCACATGAAGCCAGTAAGTTGAAATAAGGTAGTCAAGTTAATTAAGCTAGTTTTAAGTGTTTTTGTTTTATTAGTCTTAGAGTGGTCTAATGGTAAATCCGTGGCATCACTCTCGTGCAACCTAACCTAATCTAAGACCTCCTTCTTGAACAATAGCTGCCTCCAATCTCTTGCACCAGATGAATTTTATGACCTTCTCCATTGTGTCGAGCATACGTAGTGTGTGATATGCAGATAGGTCTTTGGGTGGTAATAATACCAATCTCTATTTCTTTCACTACTTTGGGATAGTTGCTTCCCTTAAATAGGAGCTATACAGGAGTCATACATGCTGAGCTCGTTTTGTAGCAATCTTTAGGGGGCGGCTAATAAAATACTGACTTCCTATGTTCAATTTCAGATTTTTTTCTTTAAAAAAAGATTCAACAAAAAATCGCTCAATTCTGAAAAGATACCGATCAGTAAGTTTGTATTCTCGAATTGCATCCGATGTAACAGGCCGTCCATTGAACACGTTACGAACAAAGAAGTTTGCTCCTTACTTAGACTCCCCAGTCAGTCTTGCTTGCGTGTGAATTAACGACCCTACCCAGATGCAAATCACAGAAATTTCCCCAAGTGCAACTGACAACTTGCTTAAAGAAGATTTATTGCTTTTAAATTTTCCATTCAGTCAGATTGTCAATTGGAAACGATCTCCATCCATTCTTCCACTATATACGGAGTTGTGGTTGAGTAAGCGACTAGTACGGATGGCTGCAGATAGATACTTTTTTTTTTAGAACTTAACGACTCACATTCTGCATACAACAAGCTTCATATGGCTTTGTAGCATTGACCCATATTACTGCATTCACATCTCTCATAACTCCAATCCGCCAGAGCAACAACCACCAAATCGTTGCACAATCGCCACGATCAAAAAAGGCATAAAGTGAATGTCATAAGCCCCTCCAGCACCCAGCACCAGCAACCGGAGACGGAAGAGCGGGCAATATACTCGTAATTCAGAAATTATCTCGCGCCATGGTAGTGTATTTTGCCCGTGTAATGGAATGTTGTTGGCATTATTGTTGTTTCGAACATTGTATCTGTTCATCTAGCGATTCCATGATTTGGTTAGTTTTAATATTGACCCCTTTGGAGCCGTAAATTAAGTTGAATTTGGATTGCATTCCGCCAGGAGGGGCCGTGACTTTGGCTCAAATTGAATTCGTGACTTCCATCGCCTGGGTATTCAATAATTCTCGATTTGGTTACCATCCCAGCGACGGTATGTTGCTATGATCAACTGAAAGAAATGTGTTTGGGAATACCACGAGGTATTTTGATTGGGATAGTTCTCATTACCACGGCCAATTGCATGCTTCGTTACAACAAGTGTTGCTACAATCAATTTGTATTCTTTTCCGGAATAACCGTAGTTCTATGTGGTCTTCCAATATTAGACGCTTGCTTTGAAGCAATTGGTGTGTTTTCAGATCTAGCTAGCCAATGGTTTATTAAAAGAATTCCTAACCGATTTGTAATTGATATTAGTTCTCATCCTTGCTAATGAGTTAGCTGAATGGTACAATGCTTACTTACTTAGGTGGCGCTACAGTTCGTGGTGAACCTGAGCCTCAACCAACAAGCATATCCATGGTACAATGGTTCTTCTTAATGAAAAATGTTATCTTAGAGCTTGGCCAGCCAGTAGTCCCCTTACCTTATCATATGACTTAGTAGAGGCTGTGGGCTTAACAGGTTCATTCTTTCCTCTGCAAAACGCCTGCAGTGGAACACTGCGTGCCCCATGTCTTCCTCTTTATCTGGACATTCTAAGCAGAAAGGCGAGCCATTGTGTCCAAATCTATGGAGATATTTTCTATAGCCGCCGTGTCCTGACAGAAACTGCGTAAGGTGGTAGTTGCAGTCCCGGTGTGCTCTCTTTGTCCAGACCTCGATGGTGGGAATCTGCTTTTTGGTCCATCTATATTTTGCCGTGCTATCCCACGTGGTTTGCCACAGTGCTAAAGATGTTACCCTTTTTTGTCGTTTTACACTACTGTTAACGCTTACTTTTTACTTGTTCGCGGTTCGCTTAAGGTAAGCCCTTTGCATCTCGTTAGCGAGAATGTCGATGGGGATCATATTGGTTATAACACTGTCTGCTTCGTCCGAATTCTGTATACAGACGAGAGCTTCCTTTTGTTTTCTTTGTTGTGAGTGCCCCCGCCCAGACCGGAGCAGCGTATAGAAAGTTTCAGCTTACCACTCTGGATAGCAAGATCCTCTTGGCGTATCCAGGCCATTCTATGTGTGGCAGCAAACATGAAAGCGCTGCCTGCATTGGTGACTTCTTTTTACTTGAATACTCGACGTGCGTTTCGAAGTTTAGTCTGTTATCAACCGTTGCTCCTATACCTATTAAGACCTTATTGTCTGATTCTCAACCCGGAAATTTTCGTATTCGAAACATCTAGCTCTAAGCCCTCAAACTGCAGCCAATTTATGAACTTGGCAACTGCTTCATCAGTGACAGACTCTATCTCGTCAATGTGTTTACCCATAATAACCACGGCGATATCGTCAGCAAAGCCGAAAACGTATCTCCTTGCGGTAGCGTTAATCGCAAGACTCCGTAATACATTATGTTCCACAGAAGAGGTCCAAGTGGTAATACCTGTGGAACTACCGCGGAAATATTGTAGTACTTAACGCCATCGTCGGTTTGGTACCTCAACTTCCTGTTGGCGAAGTAGTTTATGATCATGACTATCTTTGGCAGGTAGTATGGTGTATATATTCTGGTCAGGGATCTCCTAATGCATTTACGTCGAGCATTACTACTGCGCAGTATTTCTTTGTACCCCCGCGCCACCTTCTTCCAATTATTTGTTCAGCTGCTGCATCTACTACCGCCTTTATGGCAACAACTGTAGAACGCGATTTTCTGAAACCCTACTGGTCATCCGACAGAGCTCCTCTATCATCTGCCACCGCAATAAGTTTGCCGTGTATGATACGTTCTAGGATCTTTCCCATAGTATCTAGCAGAAATATTGGGCGCCGTGGCGTAAGTGGTTAGTGTGTCGGATCACTACGGATGAGGTTCCAAGTTCGAATCCCAGAAAATACCAAAAAGTTTTTTCACGGTTCCACCTCTCGCGAGCGTCTGACAAACATCCGAGAGTATTGTTGTCTAAAAAAGCTTCTCAAATCGCCGTTCGGATTCGTCAGTAAACTGTAGGTCCCTTCCATTCGTGTGGAAAATATAACGCACACAACATGAGTGGTTGCGAGAAGCTAGGCCCTGGCACTTTAAAGAGCTGTTGCGCTAAATATTTGTATTTGTAGAAATATTGGCCGATACGATGAAATTTTACTGGGTGGCTTGTTTCCTTTGGGTAGCAATATCAGATGTTGAAGTTTCCATGATTCAGGGAAGACCTCCTCCTCAAAACACATTTGCATCGTTGCTACAAGAAGATCCAATCTCTTTTGGACGGCCGCTTTGACCACCATATTTAGAATCTGGTCGGGTCCAGGCGCTTTATTGTCGCCTATCTTCCTCCATGCCACATGCAGCATGGATGGCAAACGACTAATAAAGGCCTCGTAGGGGCAGCATCTCCCGATAGGTGCTGGTCCGCTAAGTAACGAGAAGGAGCCACTGCAGCCGAAAACCTAGCAACTCTGTTAGTAAGCCCTACTCCCACCTCCTCGTGGTGTCATCTGGGAATTTCTTCGGAAATTGCTAACGGGAGAGGACGAATGGCGAGCTTCCTGCGCCAAAAAACAGGATAAGTGTCGGTTGGTCTGTGGCCCAGCGAGCCGCAACCGTAAAACAAACTATTGCTCCGAAACGCAAACAATCGCCTCGGATAAGGATGGATCATTTTTTGACGACCTTTGGCTATCGAACACGGACAAGGATCGGATTCTGGAACGTTAAGACCCTCCTGGACTCACTCAAGGAAGGGCCTTATAACGCCAGATTCCTCCAATTAGAGCGCGAATTCGCACGGTATAGAATCGACATCTTAGGGCTGAGCGAGATAAGATGGTACGATGCTGGGGAATACATCTCCCCAATAAAAAGCACTGTGATGCTCTACTCTGGTAAACCAGCTGGAAGTGCACGGAGTTCTGGCGTAGGACTCATGCTAACTCCAGCAGCACGTAGTAGCCTCATATCCTGGAA
Organism: Brachypalpus laphriformis; assembly: GCA_945910035.1. Lineage (NCBI taxonomy): Eukaryota > Metazoa > Arthropoda > Insecta > Diptera > Syrphidae > Brachypalpus > Brachypalpus laphriformis. Next base: position 106,864,155 of record OX246753.1, on the reverse strand, counting down.
ACCCCGTAGTGACCGGATATTGACGGCTAGGTTCCAGAGTAGAGTTAGAAAAATTACCATCATACAGTGTTATGCTCCGACTCTAGACGCGACTGAGGATGAAAAGGATGATTTTTATAGCCACTTAGGCGCCGCCTACAACCAAACGCCTAATGATCTCAATGCCAAGGTGGGTAGAGACAACACCATGCTTAAGCACGTGATGGGAGTTCACGGCGTGGGAGACCGTAATGACAATGGTGAGCGGTTTGTGGACTTCTGCAATACCAACCGCCTAGTCATCGGAGGTACGCTGTTTAAGTATAACACCTGCCATAAGATCAGTTGGGTCTCTACTGATAGGCAAGGAATATCCAATCAGATCGACCACATTGCGATCAGTCGCCGCTTTAGAAATTGTCTCCTGGACGTCCGAAACAGACGTGGAGCTGACGTCGGACTTGAACGAGATCACCATCTTATGGTAGCTCATTAACGCCTTCGTACTGCATCCGTCAACAGCAACCGCTCAAACCTACTTAACATCATCAGGTTTAATATCGACAGGCTCAAGGTTCCCCAAATGTGCCAACAGTTCAGGGACCATTTTGCCTTAGAAGCAGAAGCAATCAGCAGCATAGAGAACATGGATGACCACTGGAGTGCTGTGAAAAATGCTTTTACGACTGGGGCACGCACTTATGTCGGTAAAAAGCAGAAACACCACCGCACATGGCTTTCTACAGACACCTGGAGACGGATCGATGAGCGTACAGCAATCAAGGCTCGGTTTGCAGCGGCCTCAGCAATAGAGAGAACCGAGCTTGAAGCCCAATGCCGTGCGAAGAAGAAAGAAGTGCAGCGTAGTGTGAGACGTGACAAACGTCAATATGTCAACTCACTGGCCTCAAGGGCTGAAGAAGCAGCGAGTAGGTGCGACAGTAGGACTGTTTACAACATCACCAAGGAGCTCATTGGTGGTCGAAACTCCAAACAACATCCAGTGAAGAGTCTAGACGGCAACCTTCTGATTCGGATGAGGACCAGCTCACTAGATGGAGAGAACATTTTGCTGCAGTGCTAAATCACTTAGACGACGGCGGTGTGATCTTGAATTCGAATGAGCAGTTCGAAGCAACAAATTCCCGAATTCGCACCGTACCTCCCAGTAAAACTGAAATAATAACAGCAATCATGAAGAACAAGGCGGTGGGTATTGATGGCATCCCTGCCAAGCTATTTCAAGCGGCGCCAAATACATCGGCAGACTTGCTGCATCCGCTAATACGGAGAGCTTGGGATAGCGAACAATTTCCACAGGAGTGGAAAAGGGGGATGATCATTAAGCTTCCAAAGAAGGGTAACTTGATGGAGTGCGGTAACTGGAGAGGTATATGTGTTCTTCCAGCTGTAGCCAAAATAATAGCTAGAATAATTCTAGAATTATTAAATTAAACAACATTTAGATTCAACTCTCGATGTCGAACAGGCAGGCTTTCGCGCTGGTTCCTCCTGCATCGACCACATAAACACCTTAAGGATCATAATCGAACAATGCGTTGAGTATAGGTCTCCGCTACATTTACTGTTTATCGACTTCGAGAAGAATTTCGACAGCTTGAATCGAGATGCTATCTGGTTGGCCTTCCAGGACTCTCCTTCGCAGGAGAGGCATTCCAGAAAAACTTATAGCTATTATCAAGGCTACATATGAGGGCGGCAAGTGTCACGTCGTGCACAATGGTAAGGTGTCGGAGGATTTTGAAGTCCAAAGTGGAGTACGTCAAGGGTGCATACTGTCCCCACTATTGTTCTTGGTGGTTATCAGCGATGTACTCCGTGCAGCATTGACGGAAGGCAACTATGGAATTCGTTGGACTATGACATATTACCTTAAACACCTAGATTACGCTGACGATGTTTGTCTACTTTCACATCGGATAATGGATCTTCATTTGATGGCACAAAATCTAGAAACTGAGGCAAACAAAGTGGGGCTAAAAATAAACACAGCCAAAACAAAAGCCCTGAGTACTTCCAATACCCGCGCTCAACTTAACATTGCCGGAAAGCAAGTCGAGAAAGTTGATAACTTTCTATATTTAGGAAGTGTCGTCTCGGCTAATCGCGGTGGCACCGAACTGGATGTGTGCAGCAGAATCGGGAAGGCTAAAGCTGTGTTCGGAATGCTGTCCAAAATCTGGAAAAGCAATGTTATTAGCTTAAGAACCAAGCTACGACTGTTCCGCTCCAACGTAGAATCAGTGCTGCTTTATGGGTGCAGTACCTGGAAGGTGGACACCATTAACACACGCAAGCTGCAAGTCTTCGTAAACAAATGCTTAAGAATCATCTTGAGGATTTTTTGGCCGAACCGCATCTCCAACGAACAACTTTATCTGAGAACGGGCCAAGAACCTATAAGCATTACTATACGAAGGAGAAAGTGGCAACGGATTGGACACACCCTATGGCGCGAAGCAAACTCCATTGCAAAATACGCCATGCAGTGGAATCCGCTCACCCAGGCAGGCAGAATAGCAGGACGCCCTAGGCAAACGTGGCGCAGAACAGTTGAGGAGGAATCGAGCTCTTTAGGAATGAGTTGGAGGCAGCTCAAACGCGTTGCAGAACTCCGAACACGATGGCGCGCAGGCCTGGTTGAATCCCTATGCCCCCGAGGGGTTAAAGGATATAACTATAACTAACTGAGCCAGCATTTGATTTGGTTGGCTAACATTTTCATCTGCATAAATTGGGTTCCAGGCCTTGTCCTTAAAGGCTCCAGTTTATTTATTTATTTATTAATTTCAGCTTAATACAAACATTTAATAACTAAAAGCTAAACTTACAAAAAAGAACCTAAATATAAATAAACTAAACTAACTTAATTAGTAAGCTGGAATCCAACTTGTGGAGAAAGGGCCACATGGGCCACCGTACTATTGCAAGATGGGATCACCTAGACGCTACCACAGACTACCTTCCGCCATCCCCCGACCTCAGCCTAAACGTTAGAACGGTCATACCATCAAGGGAACACTGGGCAGGCGGTGGGGCCGTCAACCCACATAGTACTTCAGTCTTCACTGACGTGTCGAAAACAAGCAAAGGAGTGGGTTCATGTATCTACTCAGCAGAACCCGACATTGCAATATCACTAGACTTCCGAGCCACGGAACTAAGCGAAAGTCCTAACGATAGCAAAGGCGGCGCTAGAACTATCCACAAAGCTTGTTACTAGAAAAGATATTCACATTTACATAGATAGGCAAGCTGCTATAAAGTCCATCTCATCCACGGCAATAAAATCAGAGCGAATAAAACCCTGCCACGAGGAGCTTAAAACGCTCACCGATAGCCACCATGTAACACTCTGGTGGATTCCAGGACACAAAGGAGTTCCAGGGAACGAACTGGCAGATGAACTGCCGCGTCTCCAGGAACATCTATTCAAAACACGACAAGGTAAAAGCCAAGCTGATGCTCACTCAAAGTAGGCAAAACTTGGCGTTTTTCATAGGAATCATTACCGGCCACAACCTATTGGCGGCCCACCGGAAAAGAATGCTGCTAAGTACAGATGAACTTTCCAGAGGCTGCGGCAACACAGGCGCAGAAGAGGATACGAACCACTTCCTATGCAAATGCCCTAGTCTCTGCATTGCTCGAAAGACGGCCCTCGGAGAATATTTCTTCAATCAGCTGGGCGACCTATCTGAAAGATCACCAACCACCATCTTGAAATTAATTTTATAGGATGGTTTTGAGAAGGCCGCTCCAATACCAAAGAACCCTAGTCACTTTGTTTCTTCTTCTATCTTTTCAGTGTTTCAGTCAGGAAATTCCACGTTAGAGTAGCACAATGAATCCATTTAAGATCCGAGTGCCGGCTGAACCCATTCGATGCAGCTAACCCGTTTAGCCTAACCTAACCTAAGATGGACTAAGCTTGGTAAATAAAGGGAATGATTGGAGGTTAGGCATGGTTGCCATGTAGTAGGGTTGCCAGATAACAGCTGATGAATAAAAAGTATGTCGACAACATCATGACGTTTTTCCAATGACTAAAGATTGCTCAGTCTAAGACGATCCACATAGGGCAGCAGGTTGAGGTTATCAGACAGACCACACCACGTAAGGTGAAGTGAATGAACCTGCGCTGCACAGCCTCATTTCTCATGGAATCAGCAGCATAATACGGAGACCATACTTAGTTGGCATACTCGAGGAGGAGTCTAACGAAGGTGAGGTAGAGAGATTGTGTTACGTATGCGTCAGAAAACTCTTTTGACCAGCGTTTCATAAAGCCAAGTGCTCTACTTGTTATATTGTCTATGTGTTATCGAAAGTTGAGTTCACTATCGCAGATGACGCCTAAATCGCGTGCTGACGTGACTGAGGGTAAAGGCTCTTCACAAATAAAGTAGACCGAAGTTGGTGTTCGGAGACACTTGCAATAGTAGGTAATGGAACGGCATTTATTGACATTAAGCTCTATGAAATATTTATTACACTATTTGGAGAAACTGTTTAGATCATCCTGCAGAAGGCGAGAATCACCGCCAGATGATATATGTACATATGTACGTTTTAAAGATTTTAATATCACCAGATATGCCAGGTGATACGTTCGGCATCGTTTATTGCAAAGATAAAGATCAGTGGTCCAAGATGGCTGCCTTGAGGGATGTCCTATGCTATAATAGTGTCCGATACTGTTGATCTAAAAGGAACTTTGTATTGACGGTTTACTAGGTATGATCTGGTCCATAACAAGAGCTGCGTTTCGAATCCAAGGACTCTAAGCTTGAAAAGAATAATAATTCGGTGAGAAATTTTATCAAAAGCCTTACTAAAATCTGTGGCTGCGACATCAGATTCTTTGCCATCTTCCAAAGCGTTCAATGCACGAGACTCGAATTCGGTGAAGTTTGAGTTTCCTTTAAGAAGTGCGTGTTGTTTTGCGGAGAAGATAGGCTTGCAAACGGAACGACATTGCATCATACACGATGCTCTCGAAGAGTTTAGGTTTCCATGAGAGCTTAGAAATTGGCCGATAATCAGAAACTTTAAGCTATTGCATCCTTTTTTGTGGATGGGGGTAATGAAAGCGTTCTTCCATAATTGATGAAAAATGCCTTGGGAGATTAAAAGTTAAAAAAAAGCAGTGAGGGGATATTTCAGATGATTCGCACATTTTTTTAAAACTATAGCGGGGACGCCATCAGGACCAGGGCAGTAGTCATATTTTAGTTGGTTAAGCTTATTAACAACCATTAATGGGATTATGTCGACGGAAACAAGGGAGATTTGAGCAGAGTTGTTCAAATAGCAGAAATATTCAAGGTCAGGTACAAGCACGTGGTCAGCAAACGACTCTCCAAGGAATTGAGCAAAAAGGTTGGCAATTAATTTCGGGTCTGCCGCGGAAGAGTCCGAGAAGGTGAGAGCAGATGGGTAGCCGTCAGATTTCCGTTTGACGTTTATGTATTGAAAAAATCTCTTGGGGTCGGCTATTAGGCTCGATTGGATTGGGGTGTAATAATAGATCACCTCCTCGTAGTACACCCTGGATAACACTAAATGATCTATCGCCTAAGGTAGCCAGACAACCACGATAAACTCTTCTGGCCATACTACAAACTAATAAACTGCAAACAAAACAACAATGACGCAAGTATAAACAACACAGCAGGTGCTCTTCAGCGCCAACTGACAAGGCGTATTGGACCTTCTGTTCGAATACGCCAACCTTACATTGAAGGTATAAACAAATCCAAAAGAGATCTAAAATATTACTGACTAACAACATCGACGTGGCCGTTATCCAAGAAACACATATAGTATCGGACGCAGCTCAAAAGGATAGAGATACTATCGCCGACTACGCTCGCATCGGATCCACCTTCCACCAATCATAGGGGACAGCAACATATGTTCCTTAGAAATGGCATAGATGACGTAAAATTGATTAGCGTAGGGTCCAGCAACAACATTTTTACAATAACGATCCAAATTGGAGGTATTTGCATTGTAAACATATACAATCCACCATGGCCGTCTAATATTCTCGAAGTCTGGGATCAACCCACAGCTTCATTGCCGACTTCAATAGCCACCATAACATGTGAAGATATGAAAATAATGATGGCAATGGTGACATGCTAATAGAATGGGCAAACTCAAACCATCTGCATCTAATCTTCGACGCAAAGAACGGAGCGACCTTTCACTATCGGAGATGACGAAGAGGCTACAACCAGACCTGTACTTCGTAACGCGGAACACCACCCCGTCCTGCTTCCAGAACTGTCCTATAGAATTTCCCGCATAGTCAGCACCCTTAGTCGATTTCGGAATCCAGATTCTTCTAACTGCTTCCATACAAAAACCGCGTTGGAACTTTTGCAAAGGCTGATTGGAATAATTTCTGTACCCCCGTGGATAAGCAATACACCGTCACCATAAAACGAGCCCTGAGAAACCTCAATACCCCGCAGACATCACAGTTTCCGGACAGTTTTACATCCGAATGAATAAGCACTGTTCTTTCGGCAGTAAAAACAGGAAAGGCAGTGGGCTTCAATGGCATCTACCCGAAATTTCTTGCACATAGCAGAAAGAATATAAGGCGATGGCTAGCGAAGCTCTACAGCAACCTACTTGATTCAGGCATAATCCCATCGGCGTTTAGGCGAACGAAAATCATAGCCATTCTCAAGCTCGGTAAACCTACCTATGCACCGGAAAGTTATCGTCCTATAGCCATCTTAAGCACCTGGCGTAATTTACTCGAACGCCTATCTATACAAATATAAATAAAGAAATAATGTACACGTGAGAAGAAGGTCTGAAACATAGACCCAAATATCAAATAAACCCTACGATCGACGAGCTCATACCTATGGAACAAACCGGATTTCGTGCGGGTAGATATTGTACGGATTAGGTACTATAATTGACGACACACATCGAGGCAGGATTTGAAGATAGGCTTACTCAAACTACTGAAAGCAATCCCGTGCCTGAGGATTACGCGTCTTATCAACAACCTACTTTAAAACCGCCTATTCCATGTCTTCATCAATGACGACTGGCCAACGGCAGCGCTCATACTCCGTAGTGGACTACTGGCACCGGTGTACCCGACCCCTCGTACTAGGGGAATAATTAAGGAACTGGCCCTCCAGGTTGGGGGTTATGCCGTCGGGGTAACTTCCCTACCACGTAAAAAACTCATGGTTCCGAAACAACCAAAAGCCTCGGATAAGGATGACTCAACTAATGATGACCCCAGCAAACGAAATAAGGACAACGACCTTCGGATCTGTACGTGGAATGTTCTGTCCCTTTACAGATCACGTGCAGCCGAACAACTAACACAGGCCCTAGACTACTATAAAGCAGATATTAACGCCATCCAGGAAGTGCGATGGGATGGGCCGGGCAAAAAGAGGATGAAAAACTGTGACATCTACTTCGGTGATTGCTACAGAGGCAACAGGCAACGCTTATTCGGATGCGGATTTGTCATACACGGCAGACTTAGGCAAGAAGTCTTAAGCTTCCGACACGTGGGCGAGAGTATTATGACTATCCGGATCAAGGCTAAATTCGCTAACATAAGCCTAATATGTGTTCATCCCCCCACGGAAGAAAAGGACCCTGCCACCAAAGAGTGTTTCTACGAGCTCCTCGACAAAACATACGAGCAATGTCCTAAATACGACGTTAAAATCGTATTGGGCGATTTTAACGCCAAAATAGGAAAGGAGGACGTCTTTGGTAGGGCAGTCGGTAAGTATAGCCTATACAACACCACGTCTGATAACGGACTAAGGCTAATTGATTTCGCTGTGGAGAGAAATGTCACCATAGCAAGCACATGGTTTTCTCATCTTGATATTCATAATCAGACATGGCGGTCCAATGATCATGTAACGATCAACCAAATTGATCATATTGCGATCGACGTAAGGTATGCCTCCAGTATTCTGGTTGTCCGGACCTTCCGAGCGGCCAACATAAACCCGGATCATTACCTTGTTGTAGCCAAGGTACGAATGCGGATATCCCAATCTGAGCAACAAAGAAGAATTACTGTGAGAAAATTTAACGTCGAAAAGCTACAATCGCAAGAGACCGCCAGACTCTTCGCTGAACGCGTATCCCGAAATCTCTCAATCACCCCTATGCCGCCAGCATCAAGTGCCGAAGACCAGTGGCAACGCTGCCAACATGCCATCAGAAACGCCGCGACTGATGTGTTGGGTCTCGCTCGCCCACCACCGCGAAACCCCTGGTTTGACGAAGAATGCCGGCGAGTGCATACAGCAAAACAAGAGGCATACAAAGCGGCGCTGCAAAGGAAAACGAGAGCTGCTCGTAAGCTCTACGAATAAAAGAGACGCGAAGAACATCGGCTTCTCCAAAAGAAGAAAAAAGAGCATGAGAAGCGCGCGTTTGACAATATCGAGAGTTTATACTCCAGGAACAATGTACGGAAGTTTTACCAAAAGGTAAAATGAACGTGTCAGAGAAGCAATACCCGTACAGAAACCTGTAGAGATGAAAATGGAAACCTCGTAGTAGAATCACAGTCGGTGCTAAGAATATGGAAAAACTACTTCTGCAGACTGTATAACGGCGACGAAGACCAACATCCCGCTGTCAGGCAGAATGAACCATTCAACATAGACGATGATAGTCAAAATTTCCGTCCACCCGACCAAAACGAAGTGAGAATAGCAATATCCAAGCTAAAATCCAACAAGGCTGCTGGATCTGACGGCTTACCGGCCGAACTCTTCAAGGCAGCAGGGGATGAATTGGTAGAGCGCATACACCAACTCATTTCTAATATTTGGTCAGACGAGTGTATGCCTGATGAATGGAATCTCAGCATCGTCTGCCCGATCCACAAGAAAGGAGATCCCCTCAACTGCGCCAATTATAGATGCATCAGTCTCCTCAACATCGCATATAAGATCTTTTCTGCGATTTTGTGTGAACACCTGAAACCTTTTATCAACAGCCTGATTGGACCCTATCAGTGCGGTTTCAGGCCAGGAAAGTCCACCATCGATCAAATCTTCACATTTCGGCAGATCCTGGAGAAAACCCAAGAATTCCAAATCGATACTCACCACCTCTTTATCGATTTCAAGGTCGCCTGTGACAGCATCTATAGAGAAGGGCTTTATAGAGCCATCTCTAGTTTTGACATCCCTGCTAAACTTGTCCGTCTGTGCAGGCTGACGATGGAGCACACTCGCTGCTCCATCAAGGTCGGTAATGACCTCACCGAGACCTTTAATGTCAAAAAAGGTTTTAGACAAGGTGACGCGCTGTTATGTGACTCCTTTAATATTGTACTTGAACGGATTGTGCGGAACTCACAAGCCAACACCGGAGGCACAATCTATTACAAGTCTGTACAACTGCTTGCATACGCCGACGAGATAGACATTATCGGAAGAACTCAGCGGGCTGTCACCGGTGCGTTTGCAAGCATTGAGGCAGAAGCGGCAAAACCAAATATATGCTGTCAACACGAAGGGAAGCCCAGTCCTGCTTTACGGCGTTGAAACATGGACTTTATTAAAAGAGGATGAAGATATCCTTGGTCGCTTCGAGAGAAAAATTCTTCGTAAGATATTCGGTCCCGTTTGCGTTGACGGGTTTTGAAGGAGAAGATTCAATCACGAACTATACGAGCTGTACAGCGACATCGACCTAGTCAAAAAACTGCGTATTGGACGTCTGAGATGGCTAGGACATGTAGAGCGAATGGACACCAACGCTCCGGCCCGCAGAGTCTTCGAATCTAATCCCGAGGAACGACGCAGTAGAGGGAATCTTCGCCGTAGGTAGCGCGCACAAGTTCAAGGGGACCTCGACCAACTTGGAGTGCGCAACTGGAGACAATTAGCTAAAGACCGAGCTAAATGGAGAGGCTTGTTGGTTGAGGCCCAGGTTCACCCCGAACTGTAGCGCCACCTAAGAGAAGAAGGTCCGAAACATAGACCAAAATATCAAATAAACCCTACGACCGACGAGCTTATACCTATGAGACAAGCTGGATTTCGTGCGGGTAGAAATTGTACGGATCAGGTACTATAATTGACGGCACACATTGAGGCAGGATTTGAAGATAGGGTTAAATCATCCGTTGCGTTCGTCAACTTAACCGACGCTTACGACACCGTCTGGAAGCATGGGTTTATCTTTAAACTACTGAAAGCAATCCCGTGCCTGAGGATTTTGCGTCTTATCAACAACCTACTTTAAAACCGCCTATTCCAGCTCTTCATCAATGACGACAAAACCAAAATGGGAAATCTCAACAACGGCTTGCCCTAGGGCTCCGTCCTCGTTCCCTTGCTCTTTGACCTTTCATTCGATCTAAATATTCTTGCTTTGCACAAACGTTCTTATAGAAATCAGAATGAGATTTGGATTTGAGATAAGATTACCATAGTTTGTCCATTGCGAAGGGAGCGTATCTCTTCATTGTACCAGGGTGAAGAAGACAACGGATAACAAATCCTTGAATTTTCCTTCATAGCATTCTTCGGAATTTCGGGATCTCTTTTTTCCAGTAACATGTCTCGATTTCGAGCGTCTCGCGCTCTTTCGTCTTCCTACTGAGAATGGTTTTTTTTTGTCTTTCCTTGTGAGGTGCTCTAATTATTTTTGGCAGCACCGTACTGTGGACAACCGTCATTTCTCGGCTTGACTGCGCAGTCGACATCAAATCACGGATTTTCAGATGGTAAATAGCACATCAGTTGCAGAATTTCTAATAGCTAGTTGGAAGTGTTGTCACAGATGTTCCATATTTGCTGCTGCTGCTGTTGGACTTAACGAGACCTCCTGAGACATCCGATCGGCGAATGCTGCAGCAGTTCTTTATTTGAGTGCAACCTTTTTCTTCTTCTTCTTCCTATTTCCCCGAGGTTGTGATCTGAAAATAAGGGATGATAACTCTCTCAATACACTGCATTTCTACTGATCCGCCTGTGGGGTTCGCCTTCAATCTATCGTGCAACCTATCGACCTTAGACTTCCACAACTGATGCTCTTGAATCTTGGAATACCCTATATTGTCGTTCGTTCCTCAATTGTATCCATGTAATGTGACAAGTCATTTCTTAGCAAGTTAAGCCCATGCACAGTGGGTAGCTAGATGCCTAGCTGGTTATCCAAAGAGCATCTGGCCACCCACAGTATACCAATTAGCCCCCCTGTAGCTTTACTGTCAAAGAAGACAAAACGAAAACTTGCTAAGTATTTACGTCGCGTCGGCGGGCAAACAATTTAGTGGTGAAAAGAACACCTTCATTCTGGTGAAAACATAAACAAAGAAAGTGAAAGCAAAATCCATCGCAGCTATCTAATGGAGTGACACGATCCGAACGGAAGTTGCTAATAAAATGATTAGAACATAGAGTTAAATTAAAGCATAGTGTCCAACTATTAACTAAACAATAACAAAAGATTTTAGTTTTATAAGAAGTGGCAAGCCCGACTTTCATTTTACAACTCGTCAGCGAGAATCTTAAACACTGATGCGTCACCTAGGCTTGTCGGATGATGCAATGTATCCCAAATTATAGAACGTTTTGTGTTAAGTTGAAGAAGAAGAAAAAAATGCTCACGGGACAGATTCGCCCGTATCTAGCGAAGCGTTCATTCAAATCAAATGAGTTCTTCAAATGGTTTCATTACTCATCTGCTTACTATTTTTCCATACACACTTACCACATGTGTTTTCGAAAATCAAATACCCGGAAGCCTTCGCAATAAAATAAATCAACGATTTTTAAATCCATTTCTCTGCAAATCGCTCAATACCACGATGAAAGGAAGTAAGTAATGAACTTGTGTGCTCGCACCCCAACCCGCCCCAAAGCGGATGAAGGACGAGCCCATTTTTTGTGCGTTTGTACTCGTATTTTCGCCACATTATCATCGGAGAATCTCCATTTCGAAAAATGAAAATCATAAATTTTTACGATTCCGACAAGACTACGTATTTGTTCATATTTTGAGCGCTGCTCCCTTCACTGTTATTCCTTATTTTATTGTTATATCCTGTGTGGTTCTCCATTACCATGTTCTAAATCGCAAAATTTTTTATTTCTATTATGCTAATGTATTCCCCCGACACATCCAATAACGTACACACGATGTGCTAGATATTAAACCGGTGAGCCTGAAAACGACCAGAAATATTGTTTATGAGAAGTCCTCAAACTGCGGGTACGCAAATCGGATAAGATTAAGCATGCGGAGCAGTTAAAAACTGTTTGGCATGGAACCGCCAAAAGCATCAGCATCATGTCTCAATATTAAGGATGCGGAAGAGCATAAAAATAATACACTAACAAAATTATTTTTATGTTAGCCTCGGCGGGTGGCTGTGCTAGGATTTAGAAGCTTAGCTGGTTGTCTTTGAAACTTGCATGCCAAACTCTAAATATTTTCGTACGTCCGCGATAGGAAGCGAAAATATTTGCAAAGTATCACAAATTTCCACTTTGTTTGAAATAGGAAAATGAAGCAGAAGTAATCGAAAAGGATACCTACCCTACGCCCATATCAGCGATTACAAGAGGCAATAAAACTGCTGGGTGTCTTAAAATTTCAGATATGAGAACGGAGCTGAGTGGAGCACATCATGTTTTTGTTACTTGAAGAGAGCAAATGTTATATCGAAATTTATCTATTGGAAATAATTCAAAAACACAGCCATGAAGTACTTTGAATTGAATTCGTCCACAGAGGAGCATACATTGATGCTCGTTTCAGATTCAATAACTTGTTAGACTGCGAGCACATTGATATCCATGTATGTACCTTCATACATACATCATGGAAGAAATATATCATGCTAGTGGTATTACTTGATAGTATTATTTGCGAGATGTATTGTCCCAGTCAAACTTCCCACCTGGCAATGTCCTTGAATTGTATCATACCTGAGTGGTCGAGTAATACTCGTACCAAATACAGCAATTAATGCAGCAATACATTACTACATTGAACCATTTAACTTAGACGATAATAGTTAAAATTTCCGTCCACCTGACTAAAGCGAAGTGAGGATCGTAATATGCAATCAAACAAAGCTGCTGGACCAGACGGCTACTGATTCGCCTGTGGGGTTCACCTGTTTCACCTCAGAAAATGTTGGCTCTCCAATCCATTCATTTCTAATCCCCCGATGATTTCCAGAGCGGATTCTGTAATTGAAGTTGTTGTTCTTGTTGTAGCAGCTACATTTCCGCTGGAGACAGGTCAGTTTCTAGGCTCAAGAATCGAGCCACGTCTATAGGTCGTTCCCAGAGTGCATCAGGGTGCAAGTTGAAAAGATATTTGGTGTTAAGCGGGCTATTGCCGTAGTCAGGGCATTTACCTTCTATGGAGGCGTCGAGCGGCACCAACTTGAGCGTAGCTAAGCTAGGGTGGTTTTTGTCCTTCGTGGTAGACTACGTTCTTGCTCTGTGATGGATGGTGGACGGCCTCCGAGGCATCGAGACGGTGTAGCTATTTAGTAAGCGGTACCAACTTGAGCGTAGCTAAGCTAGGGTAGTTCTTGTCCTTCGTGGCATACTACGTTCTTGCTCTGTGATGGATGGTGGACGGCCTCCGAGGCGTCGAGACGGTGTAGCTGTTTAGTAAGCGGCACCAACTTGAGCGTAGCTAAGCTAGGGTAGTTCTTGTTCTTCGTGGCAGACTACGTTCTTGCTCTGTGATGGATGGTGGGCGGCCTCCGAGGCATCGAGACAGTGTAGCTGTTTAGTAAGCGGCACCAACTTCAGCGTAGCTAAGCTAAGGCAGTTCTTGTTCTTCGTGGCAGACTACGTTCTTGCTCTGTGATGGATGGTGGGCGGCCTCCGAGGCGTCGAGACGGTGTAGCTATTTAGTAAGCGGCACCAACTTGAGCATAGCTAAGCTAGGGTGGTTCTTGTTCTTCTCTGTGTTGGATGGTGGGCGGCCTCCGAAGGGAGGCTTTTCAGTGCATCTTTGTAGGTCTGGGCATCAAGGTAATTTTTGTCGATTTGGAGCGCTTTGCTAATGGAACGGGATGGTTGTGATAAAAGGTAGGTCTTGGAGCTGACAGACTAGAAGGAACTGCTTTTGGTAAGTAGACGCATCAGCTGTTGTCTGTGTAATAGCCTTTGACTCTCCCAACAACTTAACATATTATTTTTGAATAACTTCACGAGGCCACTGTACATTTATTTATTTAATTTATTGGTTTCATTAGCTTTTAAATAAAATAAATTGACTAGTTACTAGTTACTCTTATCGGCTGAACTTTTCAAGGCAGTTGGTGATGAATTGGTAGAGAGCATACGAGTACACCAACTCATCTCTAAGATTTGGTCAGACGAGTGTATACCTCAATCTCAGTACCGTTTGCCGGATCCACAACAAACGAGGCCCCCTCAACTGTGCCAATTATAGAGGCATCAGTCTCCTCAACATCGCATAAAAGATCTTATCTGATCATCAACAGAGTGTTTGGCTCCTATCAGTACGGTTTCAGGCCAGGATCAAATCAAACCATCGATCAAATCTTCACACTTCGGCAGATCCTGGAGAAAACTTAAGAAGTCCAAATCGATACTCATCACCTCTTTATCGATTTCAAGTCAGCCTATGACAGCAACTATAGAGAAGAGCTATATAGAGCCATGTCTAGTTTTGACATATCTGCCAAATTTGTTCATCTGTGCAGGATGACGATGGAGAACGATCGCTGCTCAACAATTAACAATTTACTTGAACGGATTGTGCGGAACTCACAAGGCAACACCAGAGGCACAATCTATCAAAAGTCCAAACAACTGCTTGCATACGCCGACGATATTGACATTATTGGAAGAACTCAGCGAACTCATTGAAGCTCATTGAAGCAGAAGTGGCCAAAATGGATTTAGCGATAAACGAGGGCAAAACCAAGTATATGCAGTCAACAAGATGAAACAATCAACACCGACGAATTGGACAGAATGTCACAGTGGACAACTTCGAGGTAGTAAGGGACTTTGTCTACCTTGGCTCTGCTATCAACTCTGAACATGACATCAGCGGAGACTCTATCTAACATCCTGATCAAACCACTCTTGTTTTACGGCGCTGAAACATGGACTTTATTTAAAGCGAATCAAGATATCATTGTTCGCTTCGAGTGAAAAATTCTTCGTTAGATATTCGATTCTGTTTGCGTTGACGGGTTTTAGAGTAGAATATTTAATGGCGAACTGTACGAACTTTACAGCGACATCGACCTAGTCAAAAAACTGCGTATTGGACTTTTGAGATGGCTAGGACATGTGCAGCGAATGGACACCAACGCACCCGCCCGCAGAGTCTTCGAATCAAATCAGTAGAGAGCGCGCAAGTTCAAAGGGACCTCAATCAACTTAGAGTGCGCAACTGGAGGCAATTAGCTAAAGACTAAGTTAAATGGAGAGGCTTGTTGGTTGAGGCCCAGGTTCACTACGGACTGTAGCGCCACCTAATAAGTCAGTATTTGAATTTATGGTGCAGTAGACTGGGTCTTTTAAGAAAAGGCCGTGAAATGGGTTTCCTTAGCATTGAAGTCAACCAAGTTAGATTAGGTAAGTGGGTTGGCGTAGGAGGTGGAAATCCTCTGCACCACACTCAGGTCAATATAGGTCCATCGTGGTACCTATGGTGGGATTTCAACCAAGTTAGTCTTTCCCCATTGCAAATCTGCAAGTTTTCATTTAACGACTGGATTAAGTCGCATCTCTGGAGGTATGAGATGTTTGCGTTCACGGTGGTGTTGTTAAAACAAGATGCTTTAGTGTACTATCATCGGCAAAGCTGAATATCCTGTTGTTTGTCGTCTCTAGCAGGTTATTAATATGGAGTACAAAAACAATTGGTGAAATCATAGAACTCTGTGGTACTCCAGGGGTTACAGCAAAGGTGTCGAAAGGTACACCATCGACTACAACTTCAATTGATCTGTCCTGAAGTAAGTTTTTCATCCATGCAGTTGTCCATCTGAAGCTAACTTGCTCCATGTCAAATACGATCAAAAGCTTTTGTGATGTCCAAGGCAGCGGCCATTGTTCGGTGGCTGACATCCCATACACGGGTTACGTAGCTCAGCATCTCGCCGATTGAACGGCACTTTCGAAACCCTTTTTCCTGGCCGCTTATTAATCCGCATCTTTCCAGATATGAGATTGTTTCTGCATTCACAACTCTTTCCATCACTTTGGATAGCATTGAAAGCAGGGCTATGGGGGGGTAGTCATGTGACAGACACTTTTTCCTTTCTTGTGGATGGGTTAATCACGGGCAATTTTTCAGCACGATTGACAAGTTTTCTGTGCGTCATAGAGAAAAGTCTGATATTACTAGGGGTTAGTTCCAGCACGCAGATTTTAGGACATTTGGAAGTAAACTATTCATTTGTGTTTACTGAAAGGAGTGACGTACATAGAATGGCATGGGCGCCTTTGTAAGATCAACAAAGACAATAGCATAATCTGTTATTACGTTTACAAGTTCCTAAGAATATAATCAAACATTTTTGAAAAAGGCCGCACATCATTTGTCCGCTGTGACTTTATTACCCTGAGCTCCTCCAACATATCCGAGTTTAATCAGAAATTTTGCTTTTATCGTTCAATTGCCTATCATTTCGAAGCGCACACTACCAATGCATACTACTAATGTAGACTTCAGTATTGATGGCCCTATCGATTGAAGTATGAGCCCTTCACTGAATGTGCTACAAGGGTCAACTAAATTTCCATCGTTCTCGTCAACTCACAAATTCAATTACTGCGGCATGATGCCAGCTTGTTGATTCACCTTATCATATTTGTATGCAGTTGGGGAAGGTGCAATCATATTACATTCGATTTGAGATTAAAGTTACTTGCGACACGCTCTAGTGCACTTCTCGCATTGACGGCGCTTTCATAATTCGAAATTGTTGTCGATGAGATACGGATAAGCCAGTTTTTTTCTTTATGATTCAACATTCAACAGACAATATTTTGATTGTTGTACCTTAATATATCTATTTATATTACGCCAGTAGTATCCGAGTCAAGATTCCGCTTAAGACTGTCTTTATTCATTACATTGATTACATATAAATTATACATTCTCCTGCTTATAACTAAGGCGTTAGTTTAGATTAAGTAAGAGAGTGAGAGAGCGAAAGAGAGTGCGGAATGAATGTACCTAATACATATCATACCTCAACAAAGCTAGTTATGAACATACGCCATTCCGTAACCCGCCAATGCCAAGAATTAGATTGATTTGTGGATCTTATCGGTCAGGGGATGCAAGTCATACCTCATAATATGAAAATAAAAAAAGCGAGGTATGGTATAAAGGATTATTCTATATACAGAAAGCGGTATACACATCCTCCCTTCATCACTGCCAACATGCATACAAAGATCCAACAAGGCTGCTTCAGCTGACGGAAACCATTAAAAGTGCTCTTGATGCGATAGAGATATTATTACCTTCGTGGATAGATGCCGGGCAACTATATGCATAAACCCCTATAGGTGTAGGCTAAAATTGCAAGAGCAGGTTGCTTAGGGCCTTAATTCTAGACCAGGTGACGTGGGCCAGCAATCTCCATTACTACGCTCCTCGACTCAGCGAAGGACCTTACAATGCTAGATTCCTTCAATTGGAAATGAATTCATGCGATATAAACTGGATATTTTGGGGGTAAGTGAAGTAAGATGGTTAGAAGCGGGCGAGTACCAGTCTCCAACGCGTAACACTGTACTACTCTATTCTGGAAGACCATCCGAAAGTCCGCGGGAATATGGAGTCGGACTACTGTTAACAACAACAGCACGCAAGGGCCTAATTTCCTGGCAGCCTCATGGTAATAGGATTTTGACGGCCAGATTCCGGACTAGAGTACAACGCGTCACCATCATACAGTGTTACGCCCCAACAAATAGTTCGTCTGAGGATGAAAAGGAGAGCTTCTACAATCTCTTAAGCGCCGTCTTCAACACAACACCAAATGGAGACATTGTCATAGTGATGGGGGATTTGAATGCCAAGGTAGGCAGCGACAACGAAGGGCTCAAACATGTAATCGGGAAGCATGGACTAGGCAACCGCAATGACAACGGCGAACGGTTTGTGGATTTCTGCAATGCCAACCGCCTTGTGATAGGTTGCACCATGTTTGAGCACAAGACCTGCCACAAAGTCAGCTGGGTTTCCAATGGCAGGCAAGCAACCTCCAACCAAATTGACCGTTTTGCTATCAGCCGCCGCTTTAAAAGTAGTCTCCTGGACGTCCGAAGCAGGCGAGGGGCAGATGTGGGGATAGTACGTGATCACCATCTTATGATAGCTACTCTCCAACTACGCACTGCTGCAGTTCAAAGATCCTACGACAACACAAAAATGCCCAGGTTCAAAATCGATAGACTTAGTGATTCCTCAGTGCGCCAACAATTAAGGGAGCACCTTTCGCAAGGTGTGGAAGCAATCAGCAGCTCAATGCCCGCAACCATCCAAGACCATTGGTGTGCTGTAAAAAATGTTTTTACATCTGGTGCTGAAAGAATTGTTGGTCGATCGCAGGGAAGACATAGGGCGTGGATTTTTTAGGATACCTGTAGACGGATTGACGAACGAAAACAGCTGAAAACTCGCGTTGCAGCTACCCCAGCAGCAGGGAGAAGCGAGCTGGAGTCCCTATATCGCATGAAGATGAGAGAAGTTCAGCGTAACGTACGACGTGACAAGCGCAACTACATCAACGCGCTGGCTACAGAAGCAGAAGAAGCTGCACGGAGGTGCGACATCAGGACCGTCTACAGAATCACGAAAGAGCTGACAGGTGGTCGCAGCTCCAGCCAACACCCAGTGAAAAGCCTAGACGGCTCCTTGCTCATTTCGGATGAGGACCAGCTCAAGAGATGGAAAGAGCATTTTGCTACGGTTTTGAACCGTGTATTCGCTAGCGATATGCTCCCAAATCAGACTGAGATGCCCAAGGTGAGAAGCTCCCGAATATGCACCACGACTCCCAGTAAAGATGAGATCATTACCGCGATCAAGGCTCTCAAAACCAACAAGGCGGTAGGACTTGACGGTATTCCAGCAGAGCTCTTACGAGCAACGCCAACAACATCGGCTGAGCTTCTGCTTCCACTTATAGATAGAGCTTGGGAAGCTGAGAGCTTTCCTAACGAGTGGAAAAAGGGAATGATCGTCGATTTCGATGGACTCTTACATCTCAACTGAAACATCTTGCCTACGCAGACGATGTATGCCTACTCTCCCACAGAATTATGAACCTCCACCAAATTACAGCAGATGTGGAGTGGGAGGCAGGCGTCGTCGGGCTAAAAATTAATACGGCAAAAACTAAAATTATCAGCCTTGGAACAAACTCATTGGCTCAAATATGCATTGCTGGACAACCGGTAGAGAGAGTAGAGGATTTCCAGTATCTTGGGAGTATTGTCTCGACCGATGGTGGAACCGAACTGGATATAGCCAACAGGATCGCCAAAGCAAAGTTCGCGTTCGGGATGTTGTCCAAAATATGGCGAAGCAATGCAATCAGTTTGAGCACCAAAATAAGACTGTTCCGCTCCAACGTTGAATCCGTGCTGCTATATGGTTGCAGCATGTGGAGAGTGACCACTACTTAGGTCAGGTTAAGACAACTTAGGCCAGTTAAGGCCCTTTGTGATGCCATGGATCTACCATTAGACCACTCAGGGCCTAATTAAATACAGCCGGAGCTTGTGATAAAGCGATGGATGCTCATGACGCCTAAGGACACCAAATCGCCGATGTCATCAACGAATGAGGCCCTAGATGGAACATTATTTTACGCGATAGGGTTGGGCATGTGCATAGGAGGTGAAGGATGGTTTCCTCCTCGTCGTCGTCTCTTCAGCTCCTGCAGAAGTCGTTGGAGAAAGGACCAAGTCTTGTGGCATGTTGGCCTATAAGACAGTGTCCAGTGAGGACACCGATAATGCAGCTAATCACTGATCGCTTTAGCTTAACCAACTCAACGCTACGTTCTGGTACAGCTTAGCTCAGATCTGTCTCGAAAGATGACACATTGAGCCAATCTCCCATCTGTGGTAAGTCTTGCTAATAGCGTTCAGCTACAATAGATGCTTACATGTAACCTTAGAGTTGTACCCTTTCTGGGGAGCTCGTCCGCCCTGCAGTTTCCCGGAATGCCCCTGTGGCCTGGCACCCAGCATAAGTAAATGTTGAACTGCTCCGTCATCTCCTTAAGAGACAAACAGCAATTTAAGGCGGCCTTTAAAATGAAGGCGCACGATTCCGGGGACTTGATACTTCATACTTAGTTCTCACTGTTTTTTTTTTTTTTTTTTTCATATTCCCCTTCCCATATATTACTATTTTCACAATAATTACTCACCAAGGTGTGATTTGTTTAGAAACCGATTAATCCCCAGCAAAAGTCAACAAATACCACACTCCTAGGTATGCATGCGAGCTTTTAAAACCAACAGCGCATTAACTAAAGCTCCAGCAAGCCTGGCTTAGCACCATTTCGATTCACTACCAGTGACCAAGTTGTGCAAATATATTCATCGATGTTAACTCACCGTCAGTCAACAGCTTCCACTGCTGCAACTCGGTTAATTACTTATGAACTTCAATTTACCGCAGTAGTTGAAGTATCACCACGTTGTAGACCAGTCCACAGGGTGGATAACGCTCAACCTCAAGTGCCAACTGTGTAAATAGTTGCAGAAGCTAAAGCATGGCCGTGGATTGTTAATTACATTAATAAACTTGATCCGCAGATAAGTGCGACTGTGGGTGTGGTGCCTACCAGGAATGGGTCATGTTTGGAATCATATTGATGCAGTAACCACTCAAGTATTCAACTCAATTTCGATTTGCAGTTTGCCGCGGAAAATAATCTGTCCTCGTACAAGCTATACATGCGGAAACTGTAATTTCCTTTTGATGAATGAACCGACTCCGGGCATGCTTTATTTGTATTTGAAATTTTTATGCTACACTTTTTCTGGTTCCTATCATTTTTTTGGTCAGGAATAGCAAAATTTGATGTAATTTGAATTAAAATCTTCGAATACCAAGCAAATACTCGAATCGATGTGGCCTATACTTGGGACACCTTTTCCAATTTGGTGACAAACACAATGACAACACGTGGTTTCATTGATGGAGTACCGCATAATACTGCGCGTCTATAATGAATTGATGCACCACAGGTAGCCAACGATGCATGCACATTATATCATCTCCACTCGTCGCTGACTATAGAATATCCACTTCGAATAGCTGTGGGTTTAAATTATAATCGCAGGTGAAATCCTTTGTCGAAGACAAGGGTACGAAACCAAATCATACGTGTATCATCTGCCTGTGACAGTTCGACAGCTCATGTCCTTATATTTGCATGAAGTGATACCTAATGAACCTTCGCAGCATGACTCCCCTGTACTGCTTAAATTAGTGCGAATAATAATAGATCCACATGTAAGGCATGTAGCAATATTATTTATGGTCCTTAAATTAAATCTAAACATGACTATGGCTGCTTGCATAGGTGCAAAGATTACTCAAGTGCGAACTTGTAGCTTAACTATTTAGTTGTTTTTTAATATACCATACATCTTCCCGTAACGTCTCCCAAGGAAGCACCCCATTTTCCATACCCCGTACATGGGGTCTCTTTCAGTCGGCAGGGATTTTAGGAGGAAAAAATTGAAAAAAAAATGGAAACGGTGTCAATTGCTTCATAAATGTTTGACAAGTTTACTAGATCCTGAGAGGTGTGCGTTGGGCCCAAGTGAAGTTTTTCGCGAATATCTCGCTGAATGTTCACTTTACAGAACAACCTTTTTATTTGGAACAAGGAGTGTTAATGAATGGAACCTCAGCATCGTTTGCCCGATCCACAGAAAAGGAGACCCCCTCAACTGCACCAATTATAGAGGCATCAGTCTCCTCAACATCGCATACAAGATCTTTTCTGCGATATTGTGTGAACGCCTAAAACCTTTTATCAACAGCCTGATTGGACCCTATCAGTGCGGTTTCAGGCCAGGAAAGTCCAACATCGATCAAATCTTCACACTTCGGCAGATCCTGGAGAAAACCCAAGAATTCCAAATCGATACTCACCACCTCTTTATCGATTTCAAGGCCGCCTATGACAGCATCTATAGAGAAGAGCTTTATAGAGCCATGTCTAGTTTTGACATCCCTGCCAAACTTGTCCGTCTGTGCAGGCTGACGATGGGGAACGCTCACTGCTCCATCAAGTTTGGTAATGATCTCACCGAGACCTTTGATGTCAAAAAAGGCTTTAGACAAGGTGACGCGCTGTCATGTGACTTCTTTAATATTGTACTTGAACGGATTGTGCGGAACTCACAAGCCAACACCGGAGGCACAATCTATTACAAGTCTGTACAACTTATTGCATACGTCGATGATATAGACATTATCGAAAGAACTCAGCGGGCTGTCACCAGTGCGATTGCAAGCATTGAGGCGGAAGCGGCCAACATAGGTTTAGCGATAAACGAGGGCAAAACCAAGTATATGCTGTCAACAAGAAGGGAAAGCCAATACCGACGAATTGGACAAAAGGTCACCGTGGGCAGCTATAACTTCGAGGTAGTAAGGGACTTTGTCTACCTTGGCTCTGCTATAAATTCTACGAACAAGATCAGCGCAGAAATCAATCGAAAAATAACTCTTGCCAATCGCTGTTTTTTTGGGCTTATAAGGCAATTCAACAGTAAAGCCCTATCTCGAACAACTAAGGAGACTCAATATAAGACCATGATCATCCCAGTCCTGCTTTACGGCGCTGAAACATGGACTTTATCAAAAGAGGATGAAGATATCCTTGGTCGCTTCGAGAGAAGAATTATTCACTCGGCTTTCTTATTGAAATAATTGGTTTATGAGCTCATTGTCAGCCCAACCGTAGCGCATAACAAATTTACTTTTAAGTTTTTCGATTCTATCAGAGATCAATTCAACATTCCATTTTTTATGAACGTCCATAGTAGAGTGATGCCAGGGAAGGTTTAGCATCATTTTGAGTAATTTGTTCTGAGAGACTTGCAACCGTTTAATATGACATTTTGCACAGTCTCCCCATATTTGGCATCCATACAGCAATATCGCTTGGAAGACAACTTTGTGAATTATAATTTTATCATTGCTCAGTAAAGACTTCCTGTTTATTAATGGGTATAGCATTTTAGTAGCGAAGTTTTTAGTTTTTTAATTGTTTTGGTAATTTGATCACTAAATGTTAGTCTGGTGTCAAGAGTTACTCCAAGGTATTACACGTATGATTCCCACTGCACTTCAGTACCATTAACTCGGATTCAACCACAAGGAAGATAGCAAGCTTTCCTTTTCCTTGAGAAAAAGATAGCTTGCATTTTATTTTCATTCATTTTAATTTTCCATTTGTGGTAATATCTTATTAGTATTTCCATCGCATTGCTTAAATTTGTCTCGATGGCAAGAGTAAACTCATGCGATGAGAAAATAGCAGTGTCATCGGCATAAATAGCTGCATTGCACTCTGGAAGGCTAGGAAAATGCGACGTGTATATATTATACAAAACAGGACCGAGGGCAGAACCTTGGGGAACACCAACATAAAAATTGTTCAAATCAGAACAAATGTTATTTACGGAAACTCTAAAACGACGAGCAGACAAGAAACTTTTAACTATTTTACACAAATAAACAGGAAATCTAAACTTTAACATTTTGAATATAAGACCGTTATACCATACTGAGTCGACTGCCTTCTCTATATCCAACAGCAGCATACCCGTAGATTTCCCTACTGCGCGGTTAACCTTTACGTGCCTACAAATTCTATATACTTGGTGTGCAGTGGAATGGTATCCCCTAAAACAAAATTATTCATCAGGAAATATCTTCCGATCACTGACGCATCATTGGCATCATACCCTCTTCTTCGGATCATATCAATGTGCCTCTTTTGTTGGTTTATGAGTTAAGCACATCTTGTATAAAGTTTTTTTGATATCGAAGGTATTGAGAAGATTACACACTTGCAGAAAAAATGTTCCGCAGTATCGTCGCTATCTTCACAAGCTTCGCAGAAGGGATTTGGATGCGGTTTTCACTGTTATGATCTGCATTTCCCGGGGAAGACCACTTGCAGGAACTGAGCATTCGAGGTCTAAGTGGCAGAAGGTTAGGTTAGGTTAGGTGAGGGCACGGGGTCAGGTATTTACTCGAGAGATACGAACCTACAGGTGGCCCTGAGACTTCCGGACACATGCAGTGTGTTCCAAGCAGAGGTTCTAGCTGTACTTAAAGCTGCGGAATTACTTGAGATGGGATATATATCCGATAAGAATATCGCCATCTACATTGACAGTCAGGCTGCGCTAAAGGCGCTAGAGTCTTACGTCACCAAATCTGAGTTAATCAGGAATTGCCGCACAATGCTTAGGGCATTATGTACGCAGAACCGAGTCAGATTATGTTGGGTACCTGGACACTGCGATATCGAAGGCAACGAGCAAGCCGACGCGCTGGCTAAAAGAGGAGCAGGGCTCCCACGTAGCGATATAATTAGTAGTATTAAACCACCAGGGTGCGTGGCTAAGGGAATTATCCGGGATAAAATCATTGACACAGCTAATCTAAGATGGTCAAACTTAGATGGTCACAGGGTGTCTAATAGAGGTCTGCATGAATGAATTCATTTGCTCTCATTAAACGAGTACACTAGTTCAGTGTACTCTATTCACTGCAATTCTACGAATGAGAGTACCCTGAAAATGAGTACCATAATGCAAAATACAAATACTATACAATCTTGATCACCTGATACCAAATGAGTTCACTGTTTGCTTTCTTTGCTTTGCGTGGGTACTTGAATTTAACAAAACAGGTTCAGTGATAACTGTTAATAATACACTGAGTACACTGAGTGCAGTGAATAAACCGGGTGCAATGGTTAATTGGTTTCTAGCGTCCATTGAGAGTAGTTTTGTGAAAAATTTGTATTTTATTAGGAAGTTATTAATTTTATTATAAAATGGAAATAATTGACGTAAGTTAAATAAATCTATTGTTGAACATATTTGTAGATGTGTATATATGAATGTATTTTAATTTTAGGATTCGACAAATGATTCCAATGTTTCAATGGTAAGCATTGCTGTGTTAAATAATTCAGCTATCAAAGCTGGAATTGTAAGTGGCGAACTTAAAATAAATAATAAGAGAGGCAGGAGTAAAGTTTGGGATGTGTTTGGAACAATTAAAAAGGAAAACGGTGACGAAATCCCAAATTTAGTGGCGTGTAGGTACTGTTTTTGTGTATACAAATATAATAGCAAAAGCACCTCAAATTTAGTGAAGCATAAGTGTTACGTGTTACGGCGAACCCCACAGGCGGATCAGTAGAAATTCAGTGAAGTGGGAGGGCTGTGATCCCTTGTTTTCGGATCATAGCCTCGCTGATAAAAGGAAGAAGAAGATAAGTGTTACGTACTAAAAAAAAATAAAGCTGATAGAGTGGAAAAAATTGAAGTCGATGTTGAGGATAAAAAAAATAGTGTACGTGTAATAACACAATGGACCGTAGAAAATTGCCGACCTTTTCAAATCGTGGAAGACTCAGGATTGAGAAATTTTGCACAATTCTTAGTGTCAATCGGTGCCAAATATGGACAGAATGTGGATATTGATAATTTATTACCCCACCCTACAACAATTTCAAGAAATATAAAAAACCTATTTAATAAGTACGCGGAAATTATTAAATGTGAAATAATAAATATTAAAAATAATGGATATGGACTCACATCAGATCTTTGGACAGATAATTATTTAAGAATAACATACTTGTCATTAACAATTCACTATATAAAAGACGGAAAATTAATGACCAGACTTTTAGGCTTAAAATCGATGAAAGGTGAATCATGTACAGGTAATTTTCTCGAAAATAATATTTTTTTGCAAAACATTGGTGTTTCGTGCCAAAATTGGCAAAACGGACCACTTATGAAATCTCTCCGTTGTTCGTCCGTTCGTCTATCACGTTTGGCAGAAAGATATAGAGTGAAGGACCAATTATAGACGTGAAGTATAAAAAGTTGGATTTGAGATAAAAAAAAAGTTTTTCAAAGTAATTGTGTGGGGTATCAAATGAAAGCTAGTTAATGCACGAATTAAACAATTGTTATTAACAATTAAATTGTTTATTCACATCATTGTATTTAACTTTCTAACTACTAAACAATGGTATTAGAGAAAAAGTTTCTTGACAGAATATATTCCTTTTGAAGTAAGGAACAACTTTTGTTCCTACACATCCTAAAAATGTTCATAAATTACCGAGACACTCTAAATAATTTCGCATTAAGGATACAGGGATAGTGTTGAAAAAAAATGCGTGGAAAGTGAAATTGTAACGAAAAACAAGTACGAGTGCATTACTCTAAATAACATGAGAAGAGGCTAATGGCACGGAACACTGATTGTGCAATTATAGCTTGCGCTTGACCATTTCTTTTAATCTTTTAGGTCAGAATATTAAGTCTAAAGTCAGCAATCTGTTGGCAGAATTTGAATGTGAATTAAGCGAAAAGGCCATTATAGTAACGGACAGGGGTGCAAACATAATTGCCGCCTTTCGTTCTCAAAACCACATTTTTTGCATTAACCACCTCCTCCACAATGTAATAGAAAAATCTATAAAAGAAACACCTCAAATAACTGAATTATGCAATATGTGCGCCAGGCTTGTTAAATTTTTCAAAAAATCTGGTATTAACTCGGCCTTAAAAACATCATTAAAAAGTTGTATAAGCACACGATGGAACACAATATATTATTTACTTAATTCCATAGAAAAAAACTGGGCCGAAATCATGAGTATTTTACAAGAAAAAAATGAATTACATAGAATTATTAATATTAATTTAAGTTACATTAGTGAGATAGTTAAAATTTTAAAATTTTTCGAGGAAACGTCAAAACAGCTAGAAGGGGGGAACTATGCAACTCTTCATTTAACTATCGTTCACATTCATCGTTTGAAGAAACAATCCGCCGCCGAACCCGGAGATTTAGAGGTAATTCGAGATTTCAAAACTAAATTAAGCTCTTATTTAGATTCCATAGTACTTCGAAATTTAACAATTGATCATAAAATTGCACTCCGGCGAACAAATTAATTCAATTTAATGCAGACGAAAAAAATACAATTAAATTTGAATGTAAACGAATTATGCAAAATTATGTAAATGAAATTCCTGATCATCAAGAACCAGGCTCAGAACGGCTGTTAAATGAAGAGTTGCATAGTGTTTTACCGAATGATACAAACTTGTCCAAAGACTTTGTTCAACCGATAGAAGTTGGGAATTCCGCAAATAGAGTAAATAATGAACTACGAGCATACGAAAACACAAATGTGATTTTTCATGAAGACTTTAATCTTTTGCAATGGTGGCACATGCATCAAGTCGAATTCCCACTTTTATATAAAGTAAGTTGTAAAATTTTAAGTACACCAGCAAGTAGTTCTGCTTCGGAAAGAATTTTTTCGTCAGCTAGACAACTAATTTATGAGAAAAGAAGTTTAATTGGTACTGACCCAGTTTTCGTCAATCAAGTAATGTTCCTACATTCAAATATAAATAAAATTGACATTTGTAATGATCTAGAGGAAAACGTAAAAATATTGTAAAAAAAAAGAAAAAAAAAAACAAAAACAAAAAACATTAATAAATAAATAAATAAACATTGAAAATGAGTTTGCGATATTTAAAATGTTGTCACTTGTTTCATTAATTTTTTTGTTACTACACTTTTTCTTCCTATGCGAATCATTAGCCGACCATTCCTCCCCCATCCAAAGCCTCTCCACGTCACTATAATCGCTCTCCCCCAATGCATTGTCAAGAGAAATTATTCTACATAATTCATTTACTTTCAAAAGAAAATGAATACTCGGTGTACTCAGTGTACTCAGTGTATTCTGTGCAGTGTACACTATGCTTAAGAGTACTCGTTTGTGAATACCTGTTTGTTTCGAGTACACTGCACTAAATGTTTTGTTACCAATGGGTGAAATACTCACTTAGTAATCAAATATCACGTGATTCATTCATTTTACATTTTAAGCTGTGAGTGCAGTAGTGAAGTGTACTTGAAATAAAATGAATGTCTTGGAACTGGTTTCAAGCCATTCATTGCAGACCTCTAGTGTCTAAGGCCTTGTGGCCTGTGTTAGATCGCAGAAAATCTGGGGAGATAATTAACTTAGATAGATCGAGGATAAGAACAGCGATAGGAATACTCTCTGGTCACTGTCTCCTAAGGAGGCATGCCATGAGACTAGGGTTATCCGATACGGATGTTTGTAGGTACTGCGATGACCTACATGTCTCAGAGGATATAACTCATATACTCTGTGAATGTCAAGGTATTGCCAGGATAAGGCTAAAGTACCTGGGTAGATACTTCTTCGATAATTTGGAGGAGGTTAGGTCCTTGAACCATATCAAGGATCTCTTCAGATTTTGTAGGGAGATTAATTGCTTGGACGATTGGGTTTAGGTCTTTTGCCGTGAAGGTTTCCTAGGGATCGCGATGGGCCCACTTTGGTGCCTAGTGTTTTATGACAACCTCATAACCCTACCTAACCTAACCTAAGTGGCAGAAAGGGGGTTCAAATTAAATTCACACGGTCCTGACTCAACAATGGCTTATTGGATTTAAAAACAAAAGAAATCGTTTTTAGTAAATTCGTCTAAAATTCATTTGAGCTATATTTCCTTTAGTGCAGACCACTGCCAGCAGTCATGCAGCAGAGGCTATCGCTGCAATAGTGTGTGTATGTGAGTATATGGGCGCGCCATGATTATGTTTTGATCTTCGGTGTGCGATCTCTTCTAGAGTTAAAATTGAAAAAAAAAAACATTATCAGTGCCAAATCTAAGATGTTGTAAATTTTATTAATTAAGATATCCATGTGCTGTCAAAACTTCATGCAATTAAGAGACTTGGGAATATACGCGTAGGTACATATGTACATGCATATGCATGTGTAGACATTGAACTATTGTAATATTTTTCAATTTTGTTAGATGAGATGTTGTTGATCGTTGGATTTGTTCATATTTTAGAATGTTTTAATAAATTTAAGATAAATTATTAACAGGGTGGCGTAGGCAGTATATTGAAAGTTAAATAGTCATACTTTGAGTCTATTTTGCTACCTTTTAGAAGATGTTTTTCAAGAAATACTTCAGGTAATTATACGTGTTTTTCAAATGTAACGAACTATTTCATTAAAACGTGACTGCATATCTGTAAATAAAATATTCTGGCAGACCATCCGCCGAATTAGAGGAAGAAAGTTTAATATCGTGAAAGGAATCAAAACCAATGGTTTCCAATGAGTGATGGAGATGGAGCGAGCACTTTTCAGAATTGCTCAATCACTACCAAGCCATACCATCAGGAAGATGACAGACCTACATACATATGCTCGAGACTTTGGCGATCAAATCGCTAAGAGTTGGCGAATCTACCGATGTGGATGATCTCCGGCCAGAAATGCTAAAGGGTTATGGTAAAGAGTGAGTGCAATGGCTCTCCCGCGTTATTAAAATGAGTGCTGTGAAACACCTGGTGATTGTCCCTCATTGTAAACAAGGGGACAAACAAAATTGCGCCAACTACACGGGTATATTTCTTTTAAGTATCCCTGGAAAAGTCTTTGCTAAGGTGTTATAGACACGTGCCAGAGCTTTGGTTAAGCATAGTTTAGGTGATGAGCAATGCGTTTTTCGTCCAGGTAGAAGCAGGACCGACCAGTTATTCACCCTCAGAATGATTCTTGAGAAAGCCTGGGAGTATGTTGAACCTGTATACACCTGTTTTGTATATTTGGCGAAATCATGTGTCAGGGTTCCTCGAGACAAACTCTGGATTGTTCTGCAAGAGTATGGGATTGATCGTTCCCTATTAAGGGCGATGCAGTATTTATATACCTACAAATTCTGTGTTCGGGTAAATGGTGGTAAGTCAATACCCTTCACTGTCACCTCGCCTCTTTATTGTATATATGGACTGGATGCTGCAGCGCAGCCGTGGCAAAGAATGTTGCAAAGTGGGGGACTTAAGGATTAGTCATCCTTTCCTTGCGAATGATTTGGTCATCCTTGGGTCCTCTTTAACCGAACTTCAGCGCGCAATCGAAAGGTTTGTAGCCGTTTGTGATGATGCTGAAATGAAAGTAAACGTGAACAAGTCAGAAGTATTGGCCGTTTCCAAAAAACCCATTCAGTGCACTCTGCATGTTAGTGGAGTTCGACTGAAGCAGATGGATAAGTTTAAGTACGGCCCAATTCAAAAATGCAGTGTTGCGGCAGTGTTGCAGCAACATTAAAGCAACAAATTCAAAAAAGCAACATTTTGGCAGTGTTGCTCAAATCAAGAGTTTTTTTTGCAACATCAGCGCAACCAATCGTCAAAGAAGAACAACCTGCGCAACAATTGTTTTGCTGTTGCTTTTCTTTGTTTTGAGCTCTTGTTTGTTTTTTCCAAGTGAGAAATGGATGAAAGGTAAACGTTTAACAATGTTAATGTTCTATTTATATAATGTATGTAAATATTTTTACTACATTCTCCAATTTCTCCTATTGTACATACCATTACAACACAATCGTTCATAAATTGTCAAAATAAATTGCGCAGGGCAACAGCAACAGTGCAGTAGCAAGACAACAGCAACAGAAACCCTGTTCTGTTGCCGCAACACTGCACAGTTTTTTGACGTTTTTGAATTCACCCTACCTCGGGGTCTTTGGTCACGTAGTGCGTTTATCCCCTAACTGGCTTCCGAGACGTGTCATGATTGCCGCGCCATCAACTTACCGACCCCTGGATAGGCCTAGAAATAGATGGTTGGATCAAGTCTGACATCTCTCTTGGAGCCGTCTAGGGATTCCTCCTGATGATTTGGGGTCGATGGTGGAGAAACAAGAATGGTGGAGAGTGTACCTAATCATCCTACTCCCGCGACCCTCTTAAAGGATTAGCGGGTTAACTATTTCAATGTCAAAATGGAGAATGCTCTAAAGAAGTGTAACTGAAATCGCAAATTAAAAGACTCAGCGAAGCGGGTACAAACAGCTAGTTCTTTATAACGGTGGTTCGGTCTTTTTCGCCGTCTCGAACTTGGGAGCTGAGATTCAAAGATTCTCTTGGCTGGAGCGTTGTTGTCCATTCGCTCGATGTGGCCGAGCCAAAGTATTCGACGTGTCTTGGCTTTTCGGGCTACATCCACATCCTGGTACAACTCATAAAGTTCGTCGTTGTATCTTTTCCTCCATTCGCCCTCGTCGCATATGGGAATATCCGACGAAGTATTTTTTGTTTAATGGTACCCAATATTCGCTCTGCTTTCTTACACTCGGCGCCATAAAGCAAGATTGGTAAGATGAGCGTTCTATAGAGCCCGTCGGTGTAGGAGTTTTGAACCCAGTTATTTTGGCAAAGCGAAGTAGCTTTGGTTTGCTAGTGTTATTCTTCGTCGGATCTCCACGAAAGTGTCATTTGTGGGATTTATGTTTGCTCCGAGGTAGGTAAACTGTTTGTTGACAACATGTACTTAGTTTTGTCCTCATTTATTTTAAGACCTACCCGTTTCGCCTGTTCTTCAATTGCCGTAAATGCCTCTGCAACGGCTTACCGGGATCTTCCAATGATGTCAATATCGTCTACGTATCCCAGGAGTTGGATGGCATTGTGAAAGATAGTGCCTTCCATGTTTACACCTGCCCTACGCACTATTTGCTCCAGCACAATATTGAAGATGCACATGACAGCGCATCTCCTTGCCGGAATCCGGCGCAAGTTTGGAAGAGTTCGGAAGAGCTGTTTCCAAGTTGCACAGAGCATCACGTGTTTTCCAGCGTTACGCGACATATTTGGATAAGTTTTGACGGTATGCCGCTTGGTAGACTTCAAGACGATGAATGCTGCCGTAAGCGGCTTTTAAGTCGATGAAAAGGTGGTGAGTTTCGACTTTATATTCGTTGGCCTTTTCCAGGATTTGCTTTAGGGTGAAAATTTGGTCTATTGTCGATCTGCTGGGTCGGAAGCTAGACTGGTAAGTGCCGATTGGTGTATTGCAGAAAGGTTTTAGACGTTCACACAATACGTTGGATAGGATATTCTATGCGACCTTTAGCAGGGACATGCCTCGATAGGTCTTACAAGATACCATATAGGATCGCCTTTTTTGAAGGTGGGGCATATACTGACACTCCAGTCGTCGGGCATGCTTTCCTCCATCCATACTTGGCTGATGACTTGGTGCGTGCTCCCTACCAAGACATCACCTCCGTAGTTCAGCTTTGATGAACAGCGGCTTTGTTATTTTTCAGGTTTCTGATGACTGCGCTAGCTTCTTCAATACTGGGCGGTGGTATTGGTTCATCATTGAGGGGAAGCCGCCTCTCTTCTTGCCCTATCACCCTCTCTGTTTGCTGCCCGTTAAGCGAATGCTTGCTTAAACACATCAATAATTTCCTGCACTTCGCTGACTAGGTTGCCTTCGCTGTTACGAACAGCCTGTGCTCCGGGTTTGAAGCTAGCTGCTTGGCCTTTCGATAAAAATTCGGAATGTTGTTGCGCTCGCGAGACTCTTCGATGTCCTTGAGTTGGGAAGCTGTGTGGTCCTTTTTTTTCACGCACAATTTTCTTCTCTTCCCTCCTTCTGATGTGGTACTCCTCTCTCGCTGCTCTTGTCTTGCGCTGCAGTGATTTCTTATGTTCATATCTTGTCACTATCTTCCATTTAACGCACTCACCATTATACCAAGGGCTCCTTTTTGGTGGTGTCTGGTAGCCAAGGGTGGTCATAGCCACCTTCTTGATAATGTTGTGGTATTCGGTCCACTGGTTGTTTGCATTTGTGGTTGGTAAATGCACTGCAGAGAGTTTCTCATTTTAATTATCCCCAAACATATAATCTTTTTTTTTCTGTTTGATTGGAATATCTAACTCAAAAACTCGAAAATACAAATGTGACACCTCACCTGCTCTTGATGACTATAAATAATCCTTATTCCAAGGTTTTAAAATAAATCCGAAACACCACTGAATGAATCGTCCTTTATATATGTACATACTTGCGATGGATAATCGTAGTCACATAGTAATTCTTTTGTGAATTATTATAACGAGGCTATTATTTTGCCTCCTTAGTGGGTGCTTCCTTTTAAACTTGAATTGTATCCGCAAACACTGCGGCCCCAATTTCAGAAATTACGCCAAATTGTGTATTTTAAGCACGTATACCTTTTCGGATTCTTTCACTGAAATTATCTAATGAATAAATCCGAAACTCCCCCAGTTGTCCTCATCCGACGCTGAGAGCCAAGAAGGCACACAATATTAGCTAATTTTGTTGAGCAGGCACACCAGAAATCACCCCTAAACCACTGACTACATAAAGGACACTTGCAAATTGTCTACCCTTTGAGTTGGCTGCAGCAAGAAAGAGAATTTAAGGAACGAAATTGGCTAATGCCTATAGTCAAAGCCAATGCGGCACGTGCAGACAGACTCTTACTTTCAAATCGAATACCGGATTATAGTCTCGTATATTCGTATGCGTAGAAAGTGCGCATTGATGAGCCCATTTGCCAAAGAAGTTTCGCCCTTCTTAGATAATTGGAATTGTTCTGTCAACAATTCCTTCGGTATGATCAGATGGTAAATTATTTCCTATTTGTACCCAACGCATCGCCATGGATGTGGAGGAGATGCTTATCATGACGTCTCCTGGGGCGTGAATGGGTTCATTATTTGTAGTCCTCTATGCTATAAATCAATAAGGACATGGCATAGCTGTATTATAAAATAACTTAAGTGAGATAAAAAACTTGTTTGCTTGCAAAGCTTGTAAAACATACTGTGGCCCATTCAGTGACTTGTGGTTAAGTGTAGTAGTTTCTAGTTGATACATATAAGTTTATACGTATACGAGAGCGGATCCAATGAGTAAGAAGGACTCCAATGGAAGGTAGTCAGATAGATTATTTTGCAGCCTCCTGCATTGCATCCCGGTGTCGATCTTGTCAGCGCTGCATCTTCATGATGGTTGCCATCATGTCGTTCACAGAGTCCCAACCATCCTCCGTGCATGTCACTTGCATGGTTACGTTATCTAAGGTTAAGTCCTTCCTCAGTTTCTCCATTCTCCTTGGTGCCGCGGCTACCAATGAAGACTTCCGCATCTTCGATTGCTTTCATGCAAGTTGGACAGTAGGTGTTATCATCGTGTCCAAACCTGTAGAGATTGGCCCTTAATGTTCCGTTAGCATTTGAGTCAAATGAAATGTTAGCTTCCCATGTTTCCTCTTGATATATGCGTCTACATATGTGGAGGATCATTCTGTGCACCCAACTGTCGACAGCTATATTTACTGTCTCCAAGGCTTTCCTTCTGCTGATGAGCACTGCTTCTTTTTCGTCGTCTGCAAGTAGTAGACCCATAGATGTCAGCCAGTTTTAAACTATTCTGATAGCTTTATTGCGATCGATAGCACGATTGCTATGTCGTCAGCGAAGACAATTACCTTGGTGTTCCGAACCTTGTCATCATACATTAGATTCCACAGCAGTGCACCTAGTACGGAATTTTGAGGAACCCCGCTTGTGACGTTGTACTGCCTCATTCCGTCATCAGTGTCGTACAGAAGTACTCCATTTCTGAAGTAATCGGCCATAATCTTTTGGAGGTAGTCCGGCACTCTTTTAGAGGTGAGTGCTTTCAGTATGTTACTTCAGTTAGCGGTCCCCCAACAAATAGCGCTTGTCATAAAAGGCGACTAAGAGGACAATTCAGATCTAGGCTATATAACACCCAAGTGAGTCCAGCGACACATACAATACCTTTAAAATTCTTCCACAAGTGTGCATGCGAGTCCGTGGGTTGACACGACTGGAGATCACCGGTGTCATAGAAGAAAAATCAAACAAACAATAATAAAACAGGAGCATGCACATGTCAAACAACAAGCACCATCGCAATATAGTAATATTGAAAAACTGTATCATTATGGTAATACTTGCTAAAAGGAAGGCATTACCCCGCCAGGCACTACCACTGCTGTGCATGGTACTGATCCTGGAGCGAGCAGAAATGATCGGGTTAGAGCTATACGGATTTCGGGGGCTAGCAAAATAATGAAACAGTTTGGACGAAATTTGAGGGTCGCGAGTTGGGACATTGGAAGCATGACCGGTCGAAGTTACTAGCTGGAAGAGATTATGAATAGAAGCCGGGTGGATATCCTGTGTGTCCAAGAGACGAAATGGAAAAACACCGGAAATCGGGCGCGTTTCTTGGACGTTAGGACAAAAGATTACAAGATGTTCTACTACGGAATGGAAAAGGCTAAGAACAGAATCGGTATCATACTTGGTAATGTCTTGAGCATTTCGAAGTCCAGCGACCGTTTGATATCTCTCAAACTATTAATACAAGGAGAGGTGTGGAATATTGTCAGTGCGATCAGAAGGATAAAGATGCATTTTGGCTAGATTTCCACAATATCCTTAACAACATTCCAAAGGAGGAGTTTCTGTTTGTTCGAGGAGATTTGAATGGACATGTCAGAAAGTCAAACAAAGACTATGAAGACTGCCATGGAGGACTGGGATACAGCACCAGGAACCTTCCTGGTGAAGACATCCTAAGCACGTGCAAATCACACGGTCTTATCGTAAATAAAATGTTCATCAAACAAATCCGACACCTGATCACTTACAGCAGTGGTGAAATTGAAATACAGATTGACTACCATTTGGTAGCTAGTTTCATGAAGCCTCAGATAAAAGATTGCAAAGTGATCCTGAGAGAGGCAATCGCCAATCAACACCGTCTCATGCTAACAGAAATTTTTATGAAGACACAGAAGAAAAGCAAACAAACACAGGTGTCTAAAAAAATCAAGTGATACAATCTGGACAAAGAAAAAGGCGAAGAAGAAGTGCGCCCAGCTTCAAGCAGAGCGTACGGAGGACCTGTATCGGGAGCTGGAGAAAATGTCTTCCTATGCAAACCAGGCTATCCAGGAGCTGCGAAGACACAATATGAACAAGAGCGCAACCATTTTCAAAATAGCCGCACAAAGAAGGAGAAATGCTCAGGAGATTCGTTCGCCAAAGTTTATTAACAATGCTATTGGCCAACTTCTTGTGGATGAGGATAAAATTCTGAAGAGGTGGCAGCAGTATTGTGAAGAACTTTTAAATAAACAGTTTTCGCGGCTATACTTTTAAAGATCCACCCCTAACTGTGAAGTAATACCCGACATTACAGTCGAAGAAGTTATTGACACAGTCAAATACTCAAAAAAATGAAAAGCGATTGGGCCAGACGAGATGCCCACTGAGTTCTGGAAAAAGATTGGAGACATCAGGTTCAGATGGCTCAGAATTCTCATTTCCAAATTGATGAGAAGGTATTCAATGCCGAATCAATGGACGGAAAGCTACCTTCTCCCTGTATACAAAGAGAAGGGTGATAACTACCGTTCGATCAAGCTAATGTCACACACCATGAAGATCGTTGAGCGGATATTAGGGGGCTGACTGCGAAAATAATACGGCTATCTGATGATCAGTGCGGGTTTGTTGGGGATAAACCAACCACAGATGCAATCCGAAGTATAACAATCATAATGGAAAAACATCGTGATTCCTAAAGGATTTGCATATTGCATTGATTGAGAAGGCATTAGACAAACAACCATAAGATCTGATATGGGTGGCGCTAAGACATCGAAGGGTTCCAGAAACCTATGTACAGATGATTATGGAGATGTACGAAAGAGCAAAGACGAGAGTAAGGTGTCCCACTGGAGTTACCGAAGAGTTCCCAATCAAAGTCGGGGTGCACCAGACTTAACTTACTTATGTCCTTTAACCCCTCGGGGGGCATAGGGCGTCAACCATGCCTGCGCGCCATCGTGTTCGGAGTTCTGCAACGCGTTTGAGCTGCCTCCAACTCATTCCTAAGGAGCTCGATTCCTCCTCAACTGTTTTGCGCCACGTTTGCCTAGGGCGTCCCGCTATTCTGCCTGCCTGGGTGAGCGGATTCCACTGCATGGCGTATTTCGCAATGGAGTTGTCTTCGCGCCGTAGGGTGTGTCCAACCCATTGCCACTTTCTTCTTCGTATAGTAATGCTTATAGGTTCTTGGCCCGTTCTCAGGTAAAGTTGTTCGTTGGAGATGCGGTTCGGCCAAAAAATCCTCAAGATGATTCTTAAGCATTTGTTTACGAAGACTTGCAGCTTGCGTGTGTTAATGGTGTCCACCTTCCAGGTACTGCACCAATAAAGCAGCACTGATTCTACGTTGGAGCGGAACAGTCGTAGCTTGGTTCTTAAGCTAATAACATTGCTTCTCCAGATTTTGGACAGCATTCCGAACACAGCTTTAGCCTTCCCGATTCTGCTGCACACATCCAGTTCGGTGCCACCGCGATTAGCCGAGACGACACTTCCTAAATATAGAAAGTTATCAACTTTCTCGACTTGCTTTCCGGCAATGTTAAGTTGAGCGCGGGTATTGGAAGTACTCAGGGCTTTTGTTTTGGCTGTGTTTATTTTTAGCCCCACTTTGTTTGCCTCAGCTTCTAGATTTTGGGCAATCAAATGAAGATCCATTATCCGATGTGAAAGTAGACAAACATCGTCAGCGTAATCTAGGTGTTTAAGGTAAGATGTCATAGTCCAACGAATTCCATAGTTGCCTTCCGTCAATGCTGCACGGAGTACATCGCTGATAACCACCAAGAACAATAGTGGGGACAGTATGCACCCTTGACGTACTCCACTTTGGACTTCAAAGTCCTCCGACACCTTACCATTGTGCACGACGTGACACTTGCCGCCCTCATATGTAGCCTTGATAATAGCTATAAGCTTTTCTGGAATGCCTCTCCTGCGCAAGGCCAGCCAGATAGCATCTCGATTCAAGCTGTCGAAAGCCGTCTCGAAGTCGATAAACACTACATGTAGCGGAGACCTATACTCAACGAATTGTTCGATTATGATCCTTAAGGTGTTTATGTGGTCGATGCAGGAGGAACCAGCGCGAAAGCCTGCCTGTTCGACATCGAGAGTTGAATCTAAATGTTGTTTAATTCGTTCTAGAATTATTCTAGCTATTATTTTGGCTACAGCTGGAAGAACACATATACCTCTCCAGTTACCCTTCTTTGGAAGCTTAATGATCATCCCCCTTTTCCACTCCTGTGGAAATTGTTCACTATCCCAAGCTCTCCGTATTAGCGGATGCATCAAATCTGCCGATGTGTTTGGCGCCGCTTGAAATAGCTCGGCAGGGATGCCATCAATACCCACCGCTTTGTTTTTCTTGAGGGACTTGATTGCTGTTATTATTTCAGCTTTACTGGGAGGTACGGTGCGAATTCGGGAATTTGTTGCTTCGAACTGCTCATTCGAATTCAAGATCATACCGCCGTCGTCTAAGTGATTTAGCACTTCAGCAAAATGTTCTCTCCATCTAGTGAGCTGATCCTCATCCGAAATCAGAAGGTCACCGTCTAGACTCTTCACTGGATGTTGTTTGGAGTTTCGACCACCAATGAGCTCCTTAGTGATGTTGTAAACAGTCCTACTGTCGCACCTACTCGCTGCTTCTTTAGCCCTTGAGGCCAGTGAGTTGACATGTTGACGCTTGTCACGTCTCACACTACGCTGCACTTCTTTCTTCTTCGCACGGTATTGGGCTTCAAGCTCGGTTCTCTCTACTGCTGAGGCCGCTGCAATCCGAGCCTTGATTGCTGTACGCTCATCGATCCGTCTCCAGGTGTCTGTAGAAAGCCATGTGCGGTGGTGTTTCTGCTTTTTACCGACATAAGTGCGTGCCCCAGTCGCAAAAGCATTTTTCACAACACTCCAGTGGTCATCCATGTTCTCTATGCTGCTGATTGCTTCTGCTTCTAAGGCAAGATGGTCCCTGAACTGTTGGCGCACTTGGGGAACCTTGAGCCTG
Source organism: Brachypalpus laphriformis (assembly GCA_945910035.1). NCBI lineage: Eukaryota > Metazoa > Arthropoda > Insecta > Diptera > Syrphidae > Brachypalpus > Brachypalpus laphriformis. The sequence goes on along the minus strand of OX246753.1, from coordinate 106,825,019 downwards.
TCGATATTAAACCTAGTGATGTTAAGCAGGTTTGAGCGGTTGCTGTTGACGGATGCAGTACGAAGGCGTAAATGAGCTACCGTAAGATGGTGATCTCGTTCTTGTCCGACGTCAGCTCCACGTCTGTTTCGGACGTCCAGGAGACAAATTCTAAAGCGACTGATCGCAATGTGGTCGATCTGGTTGGATGTTCGTTGCCTATCAGTAGAGACCCAACTGATCTTATGGCAGGTGTTATGCTTAAACAGCGTACCTCCGATGACTAGGCGGTTGGTATTGCAGAAGTCCACAAACCGCTCACCATTGTCATTACGGTCTCCCACGCCGTGAACTCCCATCACGTGCTTAAGCATGGTGTTGTCACTACCCACCTTGGCATTGAGATCTCCCATTACCATTACGATGTCCCCATTAGGCGTTTGGTTGAAGGCGGCACCTAAGTTGCTATAAAAATTATCCTTTTCATCCTCAGTCGCGTCTAGAGTCGGAGCATAACACTGTATGATGGTAATTTTTCTAACTCTACTCTGGAACCTAGCCGTCAATATCCGGTCACTATGGGGTTTCCAGGATATGAGGCTACTACGTGCTGCTGGAGTTAGCATGAGTCCTACGCCAGAACTCCGTGCACTTCCAGCTGGTTTACCAGAGTAGAGCATGACAGTGCTTTTTGTTGGGGAGATGTATTCCCCAGCATCGTACCATCTTATCTCGCTCAGCCCTAAGATGTCAATTTTATACCGTGCGAATTCGCGCTCCAATTGGAGGAATCTGGCGTTATAAGGCCCTTCCTTGAGTGAGTCCAGGAGGGTCTTAACGTTCCAGAATCCGATCGTTGTCCGTGTCCGATAGCCAAAGGTCGTCAACAAATGATCAGTCCGTATCCGAGGCGTATGTTTCCGTTTCGGAGCAATAGTTTGTTTTACGGTTACACGACTGGAGATCACCGGTGTCATAAAAGAAAGATCAAACAATACTAAAACAGGAGCATGCACGTGTCAAACAACAAACACCATCGCAATATGGTGCAAAAATTGTATTGCAAAACTGTATCATTATGATAATACTTGCAAAAAGGAAAGGCACTACCCCGCCAGGCACTACCACTGCTGTGCATGGTACTGATCCTGGACCGAGCAGAAATGTTCGGGTCAGAGCTATACGGATTCCGGGGGCTAGCAACATAATGAAACAGTTTGGACGCAATTTAAGGGTCGCGAGTTGGAACGTTGGAAGCATGACCGGTCGAAGTTACGAGCTGGAAGAGATGATGAATAGAAGGCGGGTGGACATCTTGTGTGTCCAAGAGACGAAATGGAAAAACACCGGGAATCGGGCGCGTTTCTTGGACGTTAGGACAAAAGATTACAAGATGTTCTACTACGGAACGGAAAAGGCTAGGAACGGAATCGGTATCATCCTTGCGGCAGAGCTACTTGGAAACGTCTTGAGCATTTCGAAGTCCTGCGACCGTTTGATGTCTCTCAAACTAGTAATACAAGGAGAGGTGTGGAATATTGTCAGTGCATATGCTCCCCACGATGGGTACAATCAGAGAGATAAAGATGCATTTTGGCTAGATTTCCACAATCTCCTTAAGGACATCCCAAAGGAAGAATTTCTGTTTGTTGGAGGAGATTTGAATGGACATGTCGGGAAATCAAACGAAGACTATGAAGACTGCCATGGAGGACTAGGATATGGCACCAGGAACCTTCCTGGTGAAGACATCCTAAGCATGTGCAAATCACACGGTCTTATCGTGTTAAATACCATGTTCATCAAACAAAGCCGACACCTGATCACTTACAGCAGTGGTGGAGATGAAACTCAGATTGACTACCATTTGGTAGCCAGTTTCATGAAGCCTCGGGTAAAAGATTGCAAAGTGATCCTGGGAGAGGCAATCGCTCGACAACACCGTCTCCTGCTAACAGAAATTTTTATGAAAACACCAAAGAAAAGCAAACAAACAAGGGTCTCTGAGAAAATCAAGTGGTACAATCTGGACAAAGAAAAAGGCGAGGCTTTTGTTTTCGTAATGAAGAATTACCTCTCTCACACCATCAACGGAGCTGAGGATGAAGAGTGCAGAGCACAAAATATGTGGGATCCCCTACAGCGAACTTGCTTAAAGAAGGCCAAATCACTGCTAGGAGCTTCAAAAGGCCACCATCAACACGCCAAAGAAACATGGTGGTGGAGTGATGAAGCTAAGAAAGTGATAAATAAGAAGAAAGCGGCTTTCAAAGCTTGGTCAAAGTGCCCCTCTAATAATAGTGACGAAAAAGCTCGCCTCGAAATGGAATACAGATGCTGCAAGAAAAAAGCGAAGAAGAAGTGCGCTCAGCTTCAAGCAGAGAGTACGGAGGGCCTGTATCGGGAGCTGGAGAAAATATTTTCCCCGGTTGCTGATGCAAACCAGGCTATCCAGGAGCTGCGAAGACACAATATGAACAAGAGTGCCACTATCTTCAAAATAGCCGCCCAAAGAAGGAACAATGCTCAGGAGATTCGTTCGCCAAAGTTCATTAGCAATGCTCATGGCCAGCTTCTTGTGGATGTCGACAAAATTCTGCAGAGGTGGCGGCAGTATTGTGAAGAGCTTTTGAATGAACAGTTTCCCCGGCTATACTTTCCAAGAGCCACCCCTAACTGTGAAGAAATACCCGACATTACAGTCGAAGAAGTTAGTGAGGCGGTCAAATACTCCAAAAAACGAAAAGCGATTGGGCCAGACGAAATACCCTCTGAGTTCTGGAAAAAGATGGGAGATATCGGGTTCAGATGGCTCAGAATTCTCATCTCCAAATTCGTGAGAGGTGATCCAATGCCGAATGAATGGAGGGAAAGTTACCTTCTCCCTGTATACAAAGGGAAGGGTGATACGCGAAACTGCGATAACTACCGTTCGATCAAGCTGATGTCACACACCATGAAGATCGTTGAGCGGGTATTAGGTGGCCGACTGCGAAAAATAATACGGCTATCTGATGATCAGTGCGGGTTTGCCTCGGGTAAATCAACCACAGATGCAATCCAAAGTATAAGGATCATAATGGAAAAACATCGTGATTCCTTAAGGGATTTGCATATTGTATTGGTTGACTTTGAAAAGGCATTCGACAGACAACCACGAGATCTGATATGGGTGGCGCTAAGACATCGAGGGGTTCCAGAAACCTATGTACAGATGATTATGGACATGTACGAAGGAGCAAAGACAAAAGTAAGATGCCCCGCTGGAGTAACCGAAGAGTTCCCAATCAAAGTCGGGGTACACCAGGGAAGCGTTTTAAGTCCTTTGCTCTTTATTACGGTCCTTGATTATCTGCTTGAAGGTAAAGTGATGGACCCCAAGGTACATCAGTTATTCTTTGCTGACGATGGGGCCATCATAAGTGAGGATCCTACATCCCTGCAACGAGCACTTGATGTGTGGGTGGACGTTTTGGAGGGAAATGGGTATCGCATTAGTTCAAAAAAGACAGAGTACTTGTGCTGCCCGTTCTTTGATCCACTCAGGCCTATTCCAGACATTTATTTGAATGGAACAGTGCTTCCCAAGTGCGAAAAGTTCAAATATCTGGGATCTATGATCAATAGCAAAGCAACTTGTGATGACGACATCAATCATCGTGTAAGCGTAGGGTGGATGAAGTGGCGAGAAAATTCCGCTATCTTCTGTGACAGAAAAATGCCCCCTAAGTTGAAAGGAAGGCTCTACACCGCAGCTGTGCGTTCAGCGCTCACATACGATTCACAATGTTGGACGATGTACAAAACGTATGAGAGTAAATTAACGGCAGCTGAGATGAAGATGCTTCGCATGACAGCAGGAGTGACAAAGCTTGATCGAATAAGAAGTTCGAAGATCCGTGGAAGCTTTCACATCAAGGAAACCATCGTACAAAAAATAGAGCGTGACCGGCTCAGTTGGTATTGCCACGTTCAAAGAAGAGATCATTTGAACCCTGTTAAAAAGGCAATATCAATGCACGTTCCAAAGACATCGCGATGTAGGAAAGGCAGGCCTATAAACGCCTGGATCAGACAAATGCGACGACATCGGCATTTCATTGGCCTCAGTAACCGAGTGATCCAAAATCGGCAGGCCTGCCGATATTTTCTGAGGTCAAATAGGCGAACCCCACATGCGGATCAGTAGAAATGCGGTGAAGTGGGAGGGTTGTGATCCCTTGTTTTCGGATCATGGCCTCGCTGACAAAAGGAAGAAGAAGAAGTTTGTTTTACGGTTGCGGCTCGCTGGGCCACAGACCAACCGACACTTATCCTGTTTTTTGGCGCAGGAAGCTCGCCATTCGTCCTCTCCCGTTAGCAATTTCCGAAGAAATTCCCAGATGGCACCACGAGGAGGTGGGAGTAGGGCTTACTAACAGAGCTGCTAGGTTTTCGGCTGCAGTGGCTCCTACTCGTTACTTAGCGGACCAGCACCTATCGGGAGATGCTGCCCCTACGAGGCCTTTGTTAGTCGTTTGCCTGGGTGCACCAGGGAAGCGTCTTAACTCCTTTGCTCTTTATTACAGTCCTTGACTATCTATTTGAGGGTAAAGTGACGGAGCCCAAGGTACATTAATTATTCTTTGCTGACGATAAAGCCATCATAAGTGAGGATCCTACATCCCTGCAACGAACACTTGATGTGTGGGTGGACGTTTTGGAGCGAAATGAGTATCGCATTAGTTCAAGAAAGACCGAGTACTTGTGCTGCCCGTTCTTTGATCCGCTCAGGCCTATTCCATAAATGTCTGGAACAATGCTTCTCAAGTGCAAAATGGTCAAATATCTGAGATCTATGATCAATAGCAAAGCAACCTGTGATGACGACATCAATCATCGCGTAAGCATAGGGTGGATGAAGTGGCCAGAAAACTCCGCTATCTTCTGTGAGCGCAAAATGCCACCTAAGTTGAAATGAAGGCACCGCAGTTGTGCGTCCAGCGCTCACATACAGTTCACAATGTTGGACGATGTACCAAAAGTATTAGTAGTAAATTTACGGCAGCTGAGATGAAGTTGCTTCGCATGACAGCAGGAGTGATAAAGTTCGATCGAATAAGAAGTTCGAAGATCCATGGAAGCCTTCACGTCAAGGAGACCATCTTACGAAAAAAAGAGTGCCAGCTGGTATTGCCACGTTCAAAGAATATATCATTTGAACCATGTTAAAAATGCAATATCGATGAACGTTCTAGAGACATCGCGAGACAGGAGAGGCAGGCCTATAAACGCCTGGATCACACAAATGCGACGGCATTGTTTTCGGACCATAACCAAGCCGAAATAGAAAGAAGAAGAAGGCGCCTGATAGATATCGATATTAAGAGACTCATACGCTTCATGAGGAGCTTAAAATGGTTTAATGATTAGGTAGAGAGAAACCTTCTCCCATGATCCACGTGGTATCACAATGGACCTATTATTGGTCTAAGTATGTTGGCTATTCGAAGCTGGCAGCCACTCCAACCTAACCTAACCTATCTCTCTTCTTTTTATCGCCACCAGATATCGCAGGACATCTTCTTCAGTCATCAATTGATTTCAAAAACTGCCGGCATCTACACTTTCAGTCTCCAAGACCTTCCTGCTGCTGATGAGCACTGCTTCTTTTTTGTCCTCCTCAAGTAGTAGACCCATAGATGTCAGCCAGTTTCAAACTATTCTGATATCTTTATTGCGATCGATAGTACGATTGCTATGTCGTCAGAGAAGACAATTACCTTGGTATTCTGAACCTAAGAATGTCATCATACAATAGATTCCTCAGTAGTGCACCTAGTGCGGCATTTTGGAGAACGCCGCCTGGGACGTGGTACTGCTCATTCCGTCATCGGTGTCGTACAGAAATACTCCATTTCTAAAGTAATCTGCCATAACCGTTTTCAGGTAATCCGGCACTCTTTTGGAGGTGAGTGGTATCAGTATGCTACTCCGGTTAGCGGTGTTCAATGCATCTTGACGTCCAGTGCTATGATGGCGCAGCACTGCTTTCTCCCGCCCTTTAATCGTCTTCCTTCGATGGCTTTTGCGCCGTACTGGCGACTTCATCGAAGGTGTCGATTTTAGAGCGTGCCTTTCGGAAGCCATTTTGGGAATATGCGAGGCCTCCTGCCACCTCATCGATCGCACAATCGAAAACTAGGGGAATTAGTCTCTGGAATTATAATCACTTACTTTAAATGTCACTCTTGATTACCACTTGCCTCTAGAGAAGTCTAGAGAAGTCAGAATAATGCAAAATTCCCTTATGACGTACTCGTATGTCAGACCATAGAGACATTCTGGGGAACTGCAAGGTTCCCGAAGTCGCCAGACACTACTGTAAGAATTCTACGGGAATGGCAGGATATTGATATGCCTTTCACTAGTCAGCAAGATCAATCGCAGATAGGAGGTTGGTACAACGTACCAAATCTTCAGACAATGGATTAATTGATTGATTTGTCTTGCTTAAGCGATCGGATAACAACTTTCTTAGCGGTGTTGTCACAGGACACTGCCCGATAGGCCTACGCGCCAAAATATTAAGCCTCTTTTCAAATGATTTCTGCAATGGCAGAGTGGTTAATCGTAGCATGTTGACAGCACCGCACTGATCTTCCGCATTTGCTGCTGGTGGCATAGGACTTAGATTGACATTAAAAGAGACTCAATCAGCAAAGGTTCTTGCGGTCTCTTGCGATAGCATCCGTCTGACGTCGAACTTCCTCACAGTATTTCGTTGATTTCGTGCTGTTCTGCATATCCGCATCCGTACATTGGCTACAACTAGGTAGTGATCCTAGTCGACGTTGGGTCCTCAGAAAGTCCGGGCACCCAGAATAATGGAACAGTGCCTTGCGTCGATCGCAATGACGGTTTTCGGATAGCCATGTCGCCTTATGAATTTCGAGACGCCGGAACCGCGTACTAGGTATTACAACGTTTCGTCCCGCCACAAAGTCGACTATCCTGAATCCATTGTCGGATGTGGTGTCGTGCAGGCTGTGCTTTCCGATCGCACTGCTAAAGACGTCCTCTTTTCCTAGCTTTGCATTAGAAACACCCAAGACAATTTTGACGTCATTGCTGGGTCTTTGCACGTGCTGTCCAAGAGCTGGTAGAAGTCATCCTTCGTCGCGTCACCCATCTTCTCATGAGGAGCGTAAACACATATTAGGCTAATGTTGGCAAATTTAGCCCTGATACAGATAGTCATGAGGCGCCCGTTCACATGCCGGAACTGAAGACTTCTTGCCTAAGTCTGCCTCTAATAACAAACCCGCACCTGAATAGACGCTTTCCCTGTTGTCCTTTTACCCGGCCTATCCCATCGCACTTCTTGGATGACAGTAGTGTTCCTTATTGTTCCTTATGTTATAACCCTAGGACGCGGGGCCGTGTACATCGGTGCCAGTGCTTCACTAGGGGAGTATGAGCGCTGTCGTTGGCTCATTAAGGGCTCCTCCGCCATCATCTCTATTCCAAGGTCCTGACTAACCTTGGAAATTTCTTATCGACCTGTGATCCGAATATGTCGAAGCAGCTCACGCAAGTTCCACCTAACTGGAATTGTAGACGCCACCGAAGACTCTATCTAGGGAAGTCGTCCGCTGCCATCTGGAACAAGTAGAAATGCTCTAGTAAGAGAACACTCTTTCCTCCTCGGTTCTGTCTTATGTTGCACAAGTTTGGGGAGTTAAAAAATATGACATGGTCGAAAAGCTGCTTCGTTATTATGTAAAGTGATCATTCCATCTTCCACTCAATGCATAAAATTGCATTATTATGATAGAGACAGGCAAAATAAAAATCCATCACTTTGTATCAAAACCTTGAAATTGCATGTGGACTACATTCTGAAAGTTCTAAAGATACATGATACAGGACTGCCAACAAAAAGAATCTCTTCAAGCAATACATGCGTAAACAGGATAGTACAGGAGTGGCTGCAGCTTGCAAAGGAGTGTAATTTGGATTTGGAGTTTTGCGGTAGTAGTGATTAGAAACCTCAGCTGTATCAACTGATATTAAGTGTGGATAAAAGGCTCTATACTTCTATGATTTATATAATAGTTGCCTACATCAAAACTTGCATGAAAGTAATTGCTTCCATATGGTGGCATTAGTATAAGTTCAAGCCCCAGCGGGGAAGAGCAATCATCAGTCACCCAAGCATAAAATGAAAAACGAATAGCATCGACGTTTTTTCAACCACTGCACCAAAATAGGTTCCTGCCTGGTAGTACAATGGACCAAAGAGTCTGAGTGTTCTAGGGTTTGGGTTTCATTTAAAAAATAAAAAATAATAAGTACTTCCATGAGAAAGTCAGTACTCAGAAAATATTGCTGATGGAAATATTTAGGCTGATGGATGAGCTTATAAGTCGATATCCTTGTACAGGCCGTATAGTTCGGCCCATGCCTCTGCGCCATACATCAGGACTGGGATTATTAATGTCTTATAAAGAGTTACTTTGGTAGTTTGAGATAGGGCTTTGCTACTCAATTGCCTTCTTAGCCCATAGAAACAACGATTGGCAAAAGTAATTCTTCGTGTGATCTCCCTACTGATGTCATTTGCGGAGTTCACCATAGAGCCTAGGTAGACAAAGTCCTTTACCACCTTAAAATTATATGTGTCTATTGTGGCGTTCTGTCCAAGACGCCGATGTTGGGTGTCCTTTTTTGTAGACAACATATATTTTGTTTTGCTTTCATTGACTGCTAGACCCAACTTTGCTGCCTCGATCTCAGTACTCATTAATGCCCCATTGACGCTAAGACTTGTAAAAGATTGTACCTCCGGTGTTAGCTTGTGAGTTTCGTACAATTCTCTCAAGTACTATGTTAAAGAGATCGCATGATAGCGCGTCACCTTGTCTAAGACCTTTCCTGACATCGAACGGTTCGGTGATGTTCTTACCGACTTTGATGAAGCAGCGAGAGCTCTCTATCGTCATTCTGCACAAACGGACAAGCTTGGCAGGGATGCCAAGACTAGACATGGCTCTGTATAACTCGTCTCTACACACGCTATCATAGGCAACTTTGAAATCGATGAAGAGGTGGGTCTTTTCCAAGATAATTGGTCAATGGTGGACTTTCCAGTCCTGAAACCGCACTGATAAGGATCTATCAGGTTGTTGACGATCAGTTTTAGGCGTTCACATAATATGGCAGACAGGATCTTATATGCGATGTTGAGTAGACTTATTCCGCTGTAGTTCGCGCAGTTCAGAGGGTCTTCTTTCGGGGTCTTTTCTTTCGGGCAAACGATGCTGTGGTTCCATTCATCGGTCATACTTTCGTCCGACCAGATTTTATAGATGAGCTGGTGCATGCTCCTTACCAACTCATCTCCTCCTGCCTTGAAAAGTTCATCGGCAAGGCCATCGGCTCCAGCAGCTTTATTAGATTTGAGTTTAGATATCGCTATCCTCACTTCATTCTGATTGGGTTGACGGGAATCTTGAATGTCATTGTCACTGTTGAATGGCTCATTCTACCTGACAGCGGAATATTAACCATCATCGCCGTTTTACAGTCTGCAGAAGTGTTCCTCCATATCCACAATATCGACTGCGATTCTACTACTATATTGCCATTTTCAACCCTGGCATGTTCTTTTTACCTTTTGGTAAAATTTTCGAACATCATTCCTGCAATAAAGTCTATTAATCTCCTCGATCGAGCGCTTCTCATGCTCCTTTTTCTTCTTTCTGAGAAGTCGATATACCTCTTTTCTCCTGCGCACGTAGAGCTCGTAAGCAGCTCTAGTACTTCTATGCAGCATGAAACCAGGGGTTTCGTCGTGGTGGCCGAGAGAAACCCAGTACATCAGAGGCGGCATCTCTGATGGCTTGATGGCAACGCTGGTACTAATCTTCCGCATTTGTTGCTGGCGGCATAGGACTTAGATTACGATTAGAAGAAACTCGATCGGCAAAGGTTCTGACAGCCTCTTGCGATTGTCGCCGCCCGACGTCAAATTCCAAAATTAATTTCATCAAGGAGGTATAATACTTGCTCCTCCGTCAAAAGTCGTTGCTAAGAACATACCTCCTCGTTTCTCTTAAAATTGGACATTATATTACACATTTGATTGGAAAATGTCGAGTGCTTAAAGAATTATGGAGGTATATTTTCGTAGCTAACGTGTTGTAACGACTTTAACATTCAAAATTTATACCAGTACTGCACTGTGCAGCGGACTTAAGAGTCTCTTACGCTTCAAAATGATCTCAAAATGATTTAACGAGTAGGTATAGAGAAACTTTCTCCCATGATCCACGTGGTATCACAATGGGCCTATTATTTGTCTAAGTGTGTTGGCGATTCTTAGCTGGCAGCTACTTCAACCTAACCTAACTTATCTCTCTTTTTTTATCGCTACCAGGTATCGCAGGACAACTTTTTCAATCGTTAATTGATTTCAAAAACTTAACGTTCCTTACATTAACAATTGTGAATTCTGTACTCATTTCCGTTTCCCTCCACGGCACGTAGCTACTCAATTCACAGAGGAGTACTTTTCCTCTGAAGACAGTGACAGCTGCTGACATGTCCCAGCTAAACTCTGCGGCTGTCATATCAGCTGTCAGTGAGAAAAGCGTAAATAAAACAGTAACCGTCTCCGAAAACTAATACGAGCAAGCTGCACGTTCGCAATTATGGCAAATATTGATAAAGTGCGCATACTTCTCGTCGGGGATTCAGGTAAATTATTCTCCACACAACTGTTTACGATTATAATTGCAAGTTGCCACCCCTCAGGCGTCGGGAAAACCTGCCTAACACACTTGATTGCCCACAACGAGTCCCTCATCCATCCGGGCTGGACCGTGGGTTGTTCCATCGAGGTGAAGATGCATGAATACAAGGAGGGTACGCCCCAGCAAAATACGTTCTTTGTCGAACTCTTCGACATCGGAGGGTCGCTCAACCACAAGAACACCAGGGGTGTGTTCTACAATCCCACGCACGGCATTATCTTGGTGCACGACCTGACGAACCGAAAGAGTCACGAGAATCTGAAGGAGTGGCTGTATGAGATTCTAAACAAGGAGGGCAAGGATACTGCAAAAGGCAGCAACAGCTCATCCCTGACGTCAGACGCAGCCTTGTTCGATCCCGAACAGTTCCTTGGTTCGACTCAGATCCCAATTCTTGTCGTCGGAACGAAGCTTGACTTAGTTGATGAGAAGAGGCAACCGAAGATGTTACAAAAGGCTGGCGGAATAGGTTTGTATCTAAACACATATTGGTTCTCGGGGGATGTTACAATTTGGAGATTTGCTTTCGCAGCTGAACAGTGTGGCGCTGAAGAAATCTGGCTGAATTGTAGGAACACACGTAGTCTAGCCGCTGGAACAACAGACGCAGTCAAGTTGGCTAGATTCTTTGACAAAGTTATTGAGAAGAAGATGAGCTCGCGCGACTCTGGCATGTTTGGAGGAACAGATAGGAGGAAGGTTATGGCACCATCGCCCTACACATCACCAGACAGTGCACTTCTATATAATCCACCAAATCTAACTAAGCCTATTGAGGCGAGTTTTTAATTTAAGTTTCCATCTGTGGGGTAACTAATTATGATTGCCTTCACAATATAAACGTAAAACTTTCGCAAATAAAGCAATATTCCAAGAAAAAACAAAATAATATGAATATCTTCTCGAAATGATTCTGTTTTAAGTACTCTCGTTCCCCCTAGTAGATTCATGGAGATAGGATATTGGCGGGCTAGCGTGCAAAACGGCAAACTAAAACAGTTTTATGCCTTGAGTAAGCTGAGCAGTACATCGACTCACTTGCCTCAGGGGCTGAAGAAGCAGCAAGCAGGTGTGACAGTAGGACTGTCTATAACATCACCAAGGCGCTCATTGGTGGTCGGAACTCCAAACAACATCCAGTGAAGAGTTTAGATGGTATCCTTCTGATATCGCATGAGGATCAGCTCATTAGATGGAGAGATCATTTCATGACAGGCAACCACATTTGCCTTCCCCCAACTGATGGTCATTTAGTGCAGATCCAAAATATAGCACGATGCGATAGTAGGCACATAGTATCGATGTAGTAGAAATGTTTAAGATAGGATGTAAGACTCCATTGGATTCCACCGATAAAGGACTGTGAAACACGCCGCTGATAACCATTAGAAATAGTAGTGGTGACAGTATACAGCCTTGTCGGACTCCGCTCTGAATCTCAAATTCCTCTGGCAACCTAATCCTATGCAGTACGCTACTAAGTGTGCTTCCTTGAAAGCATAGCATGGAGATGGGAATATGGGTTTCGGCGCTTATGCCTCCATAGATAACTTACTTACTTAGGTGACCTCAACCAACAAGCCTCTCCAGCCAGCCCGTTTGTGTTAATAGCAAGTTGGTTGCCTTCATAGATTGTCATTACAAATAATAATGCACATTGCTTCCGGTCTTAAATAATAATTCATTATTTATTAAAAAACTTAAATAAGAAGTTAATGATTAAATACTGTAAATTACGGTAACTCAAGCAGTTTGATTATGCAATTGATTGTGTTTGTCTCGATGTTTAGTTTCTTTAACTCGTACAACAATCGTATGTAATTCACTTTGCCAGTCAAATCAACCAAATTCAATACATTAGGACTCAAACCAAAATAAACAATAACGGCTACAATTTTCGAAATATTACAGACACTGATTTCACGTAGAGTATCAAAATTATGCGATGTAATGAAACTTTTCAAATGCACACTACATTTGGCCTGACAGTCCTCAATGAAGGTCTTTAGGTTTTCCAACACCGCATTCACAATTTCCTTCGACACGAGTATGTTTTCCTTTTGTTGTCGCATGTAAATTTCGATTAGCTTCAATTGCCACACTTCATAAGTGTTTGGTTTCATTTTTATCGCTTGCAGGGTCTAGTAAGTGTTATAGTTAAATTCAAGTTTTTTTTTTTTTTTTGATTTGAAACAAGTACTCACGTTTACAATTGATAAATAGATTGGTAAACCATGCATCTTGTCCTTTATGACGGCGTTATAGAAAATAATGATCAACTGTTGGTAGCGTTCCATTTCGACCTTAGTCAGTTTGCTTTCCCTCGCATCCATACTTAAGAATCTGTCGGTGAATCCAATGACAATGGGATCCGATGAGAAGATTTCAAGCGATTTGGTGTCTATTTTCCAGCATGTATACTGCTCAGTGGTAAGAGTTTCGGCGAAAAGACTTTTCAGCCGATCTGGATCGTCCAAATGTGAATGACAACCAGAACGTTTTTTGATGTCAACGCAACCAGATACTTCCAGCGCTTTGCTGTAAAAAGTGAGATGTTAGTGTGCCCAATAATTTACTTGAATTAGTTTTTAAACGTACACTAACTGTTCCCAATTACGTCCCTTTTCGAAGCAGACTGGCCAGTAGTTGGGGTCGTCTACAATCACCGATTTCAGGGTTCCAAGATCTGGCAGCATGCATGGTGCCATGGGAAGCCTTTTAAGTTCTGATTTACCCAGCTCAATGTAAGAAATCCGGCAGAGACACAATTTTTTTGTGTCAAGATCCCTTGGAAGGAATAACCGCGGTTCCACTGCAAGTACATAAAGATGTCGGAACGCTTGCAGATGGTATCTGAAAAATATTAAAAGATTCCAGTAGTTGTACAATCTACGACACGCGCAAACATCTATCTATTAGCATCTGAAGGAATCATCATCGCGTTTCGATTTTTTACGAGATGGAGAATCAGATACTAGAGAGCTTGGCTTTCTTGTCTAATGGTTTTCGAAACTATATCATTTCAACTCACCTGTTATCATTGCTATGATTTGGAAATTTCGGAAACAACGCGCATACGAGAGCAGCAATTGCACCTGGACTTTTGGCCAGCGTATAGCGACCAGCACCGAGAAACAAAAATCCCAAAGACATGTGTATTGCCATTTGAGAACCATAGGTGACCTGCGAATGCGAAGCTCCGATCCTCGACCGAAGGTAACGTATTATGCGTAAAATTTTCAAATCACCCGTTCCGGCGTACACTAACGATATGGACACAAGAATAAGCATGAGGCTAGACTCCACCGTTGCTCTGCCAGCGAATTCCCCAACATATTTTCCTTGAAAACGCAGGAAAAGATTTATCGCTTTCTTTAGAGATTTAAATGCTTCCTGGTCTTCGGTGCCTGCATACTTTAGTCCAATGCAAAAGGCGGCTCCAGCGATTATGTTGCAGTAAGCTTGACTAGAATAATTCAAAAGATGTTTCTTTGTTTGTTAAAGGCACACTCGTGTAATCTTACGTAATTGCTTCATGATCTATATCATCTCCACTGGATACAGGTCCACGGTTGATATCGAATCTAAGATTTACTGGAAACTGATTGAATAACCATTCTGAACTTGACTGCACATCACTCCAGAGAATCAAACCTCTGGCAATTGTACGTAAGAGTAACAAATCCGGTCGTACGAGATCCAGTAGATAGCTTGTATCAGGAGGATCCATCCATTGAGCTACAGCCCTGTTGCCTGTATTGAAGAACATCAAGCCAAGGGCTAAGGTCGCACCAGGTGCAGTGACATCAATATTCACGGTGTCACCTTCCCGTACTTGAAACGATGGCAGTTTGTATTTTTCCTTTTGCGAGCCCATCAATGGGCGTTTATTTCCTCCAACCATGTAATAGTGAAGTGTGTCAGGTAGTTGCAAATCTCTCAGACCAGCTGGAGCTTCACCGTGTCCTAAAGTGACCAGACCCAAAGCCAAACCAGCTGTTAAAGCATATGATTCCCGCTCGACACTATTCTCCATTTCTGGGCCCGGTGGTCGTCCTTCGAAAAAAAGAGTTACTTTGCATGAGGTACTGTACAACTTTGGAGGACTATACCTATTTCTTGTAGCAAAACCTCTGCTATATGCCTCTTAGCAGTTCCTTGGTAAATAAGGCCTATTCCCATGAGTGATGCTACCTGTATATTCTGCGGAATATCCAATTCCAGAGCTGTAGCTGGTAGCAGCGCCTCAATATGAACGCTAAGCAGTTTAGTGGTTGTTGTGTCCATTGTACCTGAAAAAGGAAGATCCAATAGGAAACTCTTTTTTCTACTTTTTACTGATATACCTCGGTGAGTGGCAGAAATGCCCAGTAGAAGACCCACGCTCGTCATCTCGTCGCATTTCACTAAATACTCATAGATGCTCATAAACGAAAGTGTTTTCAGATGACCATTAAGTCCCAACGCCATCAGAAAACCTGCATGTTCTGTTGTCACTTCTGTTGGCCCCTTTGGTTTGTTATACACGATCCAAGTGGAATCAACGTCTCTGGCATTTGGAGAGATTCTTAGGCCAGCAGCGACTCCATTGTGGAAACTCGGCCATAAATTCATATTAGCTGGAAACTCAATCTGCTGCATCTCGATCGTCGCACCCTTAACTGGCTCTTTTCCCGTAAGGCATAGCTTCGGAATAGGCATTGATTCCGTTGGCGTAGGTATCGATATTCTCAAAGTAAACATACCCCGTCCCATTGGTAGTGTCATAGTTCTAGTGCACATTGCGTACAATTGCTTCTCTTGTTCTTCGATAAATTCGTGATCTGAAATACCAGGTGACTGGGCAATATCAATCAAAACCGGTTCAGAGCTTATGAGCAAGCGTCGAACTTCTGCTATTCGTAAGTCGTCAGGAAAACGGAGACTTAGCAGTTTTGTATCGACACATTCCATTCCATCGTCATCCGAGGATTCAGCTCTTGAAAAACCGTTCGGAGTGGGGGGACATCGTGGTGATAGGGAGTCTTCTGCGTCAATGTTCGCCTTATTGAACTTCATCGAATAGAGTTCGGTAGAGTGTTGATATCGAGTGTGCTCCAATAGCTCGGACCGCAAAATGAGTTCGTACGTTTGTGGAGAACATCCCATTGGAGGTGAAAGGCGACCGTGCTCTAGACACTCGGCAATCATCAGGTGTAAAGCGACTGGTAAACGCTCAACATCAGTCCTTGTTATGTCTGTAAATTTAAATTTGTTTTAAATACATTTACTAGACAAATATTTAAACTTTAACAGACTGATTGAAATATTTTATAAAAAAAACATCTTTGGCGCACATTCATGCGGTAAACGGTTGACGTGAAATGGTTCGTGGTGGGCAACTTTTTGAAAAGAGTTCGATCAATCACGGCCTTTCTTTTTAAATGTCCTCAAACAATTCACTTATGGAGTAAAATGCAAGGGTATAGGAAAGAATTGTTGAAGGCTGGACGGACTAGGAATGATGCTCACCCCTGAGATGACGATACTAGTTAGTTTTCAATATTTTTGCATTTCATATGTTTCAGGATGATGTACCCGAAAGCAGGCTCTAAATTGAGGCCATCAGCGCAAAAGAGGTGTAACCGACAATTTTTGTTGGCTGCTGTTCTGGTGTTACATACATTCCTTTCATTACTAACTATCAATACAAAAGTGGTGTAAGAAGCCACCTTTTGGTATTCAAAAGCATAATATAACAAAGTAATAGAGCACTCAAATTTAAAATCCCCATTCTCTCCTATTAAATAGTTTGGGGTTACACCACTTTTGCGCTGATAGCCTCAATTATAAGCGTGTGCAGAAGACGCTAACCGGGTACATATTACGTTTGAACTGACAGATAGAAGGAACATAACTATAAACTACATTCGAACTATTAAAGTGAAACTAACAGTACAGAAGTTCTAAACATTCCACATTCCGAGAGCGTTTCAATGAAGGAATTTGTTTGCAAATCAACTGATCATCTATTAGTATCAATACTCTCGCTTAATACGATGTTATAAAATGAAAAGGCAAAATACGCACCACGACCCCTAGTAAGGATGAGATCACTACTGCGATCAAAGCATTGAAAAGCAAAAAAGGCCGTAGGACTTGACGGTATTCCCGCGGAACTCTTTCGAACAGCTCCAACAACATCGGCTGATTTACTGTTCGCATTTATAGAGAGAGCTTGGGAAGCTGCGTGCTGCCTGATGTAGCTATGATAATAGCTAAAATCATCCTCCAGCGAATCAAACAACATCTCAAACACACGCTGGATGCCGAACAAGCAGGTTTCCGCTTTGTATTCTCATGTGCCGACCTTATCAACACCATGTGGATCATCATCGAGTAATGCGTTGAATATCCATCGACACACCACCTGATGTTCATCGATTTTAAGAAGTCGTTCGATAGGACATAGGATACAGGACATAACCAGATAAGTATGTTCTCCAGAACCTTGATTAACATTAAATTACTTAATGTTTGGCCTTCAAAAGAATTAATAAAGGATATTGAAACAATTTCAATGTGTTGTAGGCGGAAAGAGAGGAAAGAGTAGTACCTTTCTCTGTCCTGGACGGATTTCTCAGAGACCGCAACTTACAACTGTCGGCCGAGAAGTCCTCAGCCACACTCTTCATGTCCTGGACAAGGGAGATGAGGTCAGACCTAAACATAAACATAGCAGGACGTCGAATCCCAACTTCCACCTAACCAAGACTTCTTGACGTCACTTTCGACAGCATGATGACGTTCGCCGCACATGCATCAAACATCAGAAGCCGAGTTAGACCTCGAAACAATGTACTCAAGTCCTTAGTGGGATCTTCCTGGGAAATGGATAGAGACGCTACTCGCCAAATACAAGGCCCCCATCTGGACAGCGCAGCTGAGTGACACAAACTGGCAGCATCTTCAAGCCTGCCAAAAAGCGGCCATGAGGACCGTCACCGTATGTCACCTGATGCCACATGCTGAGACGAAGTTGCTTCCAGTAAGGGACCATAACACCATGCTCTCTAAGCAGTTCCTTCTAGCCTGTTACCTCCAAGACCACCCTAATCATCCGTTGCCGATGGTACCACAACTACCCCATTCCATTCGCAAAGGGCTCCGAATCTACAAATACGACTTCGATGCCTGTACGCAGGGCACCTGGATCGACAGGCAGACCTGCAAAGATGCATTGAAAAGCATACATCACACGACTGTGTCCCACTCTATGGAGAATCTCTGCCCTCTGTCATAGCAGACGAAGAACATAGTCTGCCTCGAGGAACAAGGACCACCCTAGCTTAGCTACGCTCAGGTTGGCGCCGGCTACTAAATAGCTACAGGAACCGTCTCGACGCCTCCATAGAAAACAAATGCCCTGATTGCGGGAATGGCCCCCGTAGCTGCTTCGACAACAAAGAGTTGGAAATCACTGCGAATGTTGCAATACACTTCATGTAGGGTTCGTGTGGGGGAGGACCAATAAAAGCGCTAAAATAAAAAACTAATGAAAACCACTTCAATCGGCATTCTCGTATTACAAAATTGTTATTCTAGAGCAAATTTTGGTAACTGGATGGCACTGTATGTATGTAGGTACATTTAGCTGGAACAAAAACTGCGATAAAATATCAGATCTGGAGTATGTTGACGACGACTAATAACGCTAGGCATGTATTTCGCTTTAAGTACACACTGAGCAAAAGTCTCTGAGTTACGGCATGTAAAAGGGCTGTTAATACTGAATGACAAATCCTACTAATGTTATGAACATTGAAGTTTCCCGCAATAAAGAGAAACAATACTGGTGATGAACTGAAGTGAAAAGCGTGCGATGTAAGGTTTAACTCAAAAAATCTTGTTCGGGCCAGCGAATTCGGACTAGAGCTGTCCTGTTTCTATGCTCTTATCCGTCCACAAAAAAATACAAATCCTTAAGTGAAAATTCTACTTTCAAAAAATCCTACCTAGATTAAGAGAAGAGAAGACTTCACCAGACTGGCAATAAGCCGTTTAAGGAACGTCTGGATAACACAATGAATAAGGATTACAAACGGAGAATGCGTCTATCCCCGTGCAGGGACGTGTTAAGAATATCACTGCAGCCCCCCTGGACAAAGAAAAAGGCGAAGCTTTTGTTTTCGTAATGAAAAATTACCTCTCTCACACCATCAACGGAGCTGAGGATGAAGAGTGCAGAGCACAAAATATGTGGGATTCCCTACAGCGAACTTGCTTAAATAAGGCCAAATCACTGCTAGGAGCTTCAAAAGGCCACCATCAACACGCCAAAGAAACATGGTGGTGGAGTGATGAAGCTAAGAAGGTGATAAATGAGAAGAAAGCGGCTTTCAAAGCTTGGTCAAAGTGCCCCTCTAATAATAATGACGAAAAAGCTCGCCTCGAAATGGAATACAGATGCTGCAAGAAAAAAGCGAAGAAGAAGTGCGCCTAGCTTCAAGCAGAGAGTACGGAGGGCCGGTATCGGGAGCTGGAGAAAATATTTTCCCCCGTTGCTGATGCAAACCGGGCTATCCAGGAGCTGCGAAGACACAATATGAACAAGAGCGCCACTATCTTCAAAATAGCCGCCCAAAGAAGGAACAATGCTCAGGAGATTCGTTCGCCAAAGTTCATTAGCAATGCCCATGGCCAGCTTCTTGTGGATGACGACAAAATTCTGCAGAGGTGGCGACAGTATTGTGAAGAGCTTTTAAATGAACAGTTTCCCCGGCTATACTTTCCAAGAGCCACCCCTAACTGTGAAGAAATAGCCGACATTACAGTCGAAGAAGTTAGTGAGGCGGTCAAATACTCCAAAAAACGAAAAGCGGTTGGGCCAGACGAAATACCCTCTGAGTTCTGGAAAAAGATGGGAGACATCGGGTTCAGATGGCTCAGAATTCTTATCTCCAAATTCGTGAGAGGTGATCCAATGCCGAATCAATGGAGGGGAAGTTACCTCCTCCCTGTATACAAAGGGAAGGGTGATACGCGAAACTGTGATAACTACCGTTCGATCAAGCTGATGTCACACACCATGAAGATCGTTGAGCGGGTATTAGGTGGCCGACTGCGAAAAATAATACGGCTATCTGATGATCAGTGCGGGTTTGTCTCGGGTAAATCAACC
This sequence comes from Brachypalpus laphriformis, assembly GCA_945910035.1. NCBI lineage: Eukaryota > Metazoa > Arthropoda > Insecta > Diptera > Syrphidae > Brachypalpus > Brachypalpus laphriformis. The sequence continues at coordinate 106,805,084 of OX246753.1, read as the reverse complement.
ACAGATGCAATCCAAAGTATAAGGATCATAATGGAAAAACATCGTGATTCCTTAAGGGATTTGCATATTGTATTGGTTGACTTTGAAAAGGCATTCGACAGACAACCACGAGATCTGATATGGGTGGCGCTAAGACATCGAGGGGTTCCAGAAACCTATGTACAGATGATCATGGACATGTACGAAAGAGCAAAGACAAGAGTAAGATGTCCCGCAGGAGTAACCGAAGAGTTCCCAATCAAAGTCGGGGTGCACCAGGGAAGCGTTTTAAGTCCTTTGCTCTTTATTACAGTCCTTGATTATCTGCTTGAAGGTAAAGTGATGGACCCCAAGGTACATCAGTTATTCTTTGCTGACGATGGAGCCATCATAAGTGAGGATCCTACATCCCTGCAACGAGCACTTGATGTGTGGGTGGACGTTTTGGAGGGAAATGGGTATCGCATTAGTTCAAAAAAGACAGAGTACTTGTGCTGCCCGTTCTCTGATCCACTCAGGCCTATTCCAGACATTTATTTGAATGGAACAGTGCTTCCCAAGTGCGAAAAGTTCAAATATCTGGGATCTATGATCAATAGCAAAGCAACTTGTGATGACGACATCAATCATCGTGTAAGCGTAGGGTGGATGAAGTGGCGAGAAAATTCCGCTATCTTCTGTGACAGAAAAATGCCCCCTAAGTTGAAAGGAAGGCTCTACACCGCAGTTGTACGTCCAGCGCTCACATACGGTTCACAATGTTGGACGATGTACAAAAAGTATGAGAGTAAATTAACGGCAGCTGAGATGAAGATGCTTCGCATGACAGCAGGAGTGACCAAGCTTGCCAAAAAGCGGCCATGAGGACCGTCACCGTATGTCACCTGATGCCACATGCTGAGACGAAGTTGCTTCCAGTAAGGGACCATAACACCATGCTCTCTAAGCAGTTCCTTCTAGCCTGTTACCTCCAAGACCACCCTAATCATCCGTTGCCGATGGTACCACAACTACCCCATTCCATTCGCAAAGGGCTCCGAATCTACAAATACGACTTCGATGCCTGTACGCAGGGCACCTGGATCGACAGGCAGACCTGCAAAGATGCATTGAAAAGCATACATCACACGACTGTGTCCCACTCTATGGAGAATCTCTGCCCTCTGTCATAGCAGACGAAGAACATAGTCTGCCTCGAGGAACAAGGACCACCCTAGCTTAGCTACGCTCAGGTTGGCGCCGGCTACTAAATAGCTACAGGAACCGTCTCGACGCCTCCATAGAAAACAAATGCCCTGATTGCGGGAATGGCCCCCGTAGCTGCTTCGACAACAAAGAGTTGGAAATCACTGCGAATGTTGCAATACACTTCATGTAGGGTTCGTGTGGGGGAGGACCAATAAAAGCGCTAAAATAAAAAACTAATGAAAACCACTTCAATCGGCATTCTCGTATTACAAAATTGTTATTCTAGAGCAAATTTTGGTAACTGGATGGCACTGTATGTATGTAGGTACATTTAGCTGGAACAAAAACTGCGATAAAATATCAGATCTGGAGTATGTTGACGACGACTAATAACGCTAGGCATGTATTTCGCTTTAAGTACACACTGAGCAAAAGTCTCTGAGTTACGGCATGTAAAAGGGCTGTTAATACTGAATGACAAATCCTACTAATGTTATGAACATTGAAGTTTCCCGCAATAAAGAGAAACAATACTGGTGATGAACTGAAGTGAAAAGCGTGCGATGTAAGGTTTAACTCAAAAAATCTTGTTCGGGCCAGCGAATTCGGACTAGAGCTGTCCTGTTTCTATGCTCTTATCCGTCCACAAAAAAATACAAATCCTTAAGTGAAAATTCTACTTTCAAAAAATCCTACCTAGATTAAGAGAAGAGAAGACTTCACCAGACTGGCAATAAGCCGTTTAAGGAACGTCTGGATAACACAATGAATAAGGATTACAAACGGAGAATGCGTCTATCCCCGTGCAGGGACGTGTTAAGAATATCACTGCAGCCCCCCTGGACAAAGAAAAAGGCGAAGCTTTTGTTTTCGTAATGAAAAATTACCTCTCTCACACCATCAACGGAGCTGAGGATGAAGAGTGCAGAGCACAAAATATGTGGGATTCCCTACAGCGAACTTGCTTAAATAAGGCCAAATCACTGCTAGGAGCTTCAAAAGGCCACCATCAACACGCCAAAGAAACATGGTGGTGGAGTGATGAAGCTAAGAAGGTGATAAATGAGAAGAAAGCGGCTTTCAAAGCTTGGTCAAAGTGCCCCTCTAATAATAATGACGAAAAAGCTCGCCTCGAAATGGAATACAGATGCTGCAAGAAAAAAGCGAAGAAGAAGTGCGCCTAGCTTCAAGCAGAGAGTACGGAGGGCCGGTATCGGGAGCTGGAGAAAATATTTTCCCCCGTTGCTGATGCAAACCGGGCTATCCAGGAGCTGCGAAGACACAATATGAACAAGAGCGCCACTATCTTCAAAATAGCCGCCCAAAGAAGGAACAATGCTCAGGAGATTCGTTCGCCAAAGTTCATTAGCAATGCCCATGGCCAGCTTCTTGTGGATGACGACAAAATTCTGCAGAGGTGGCGACAGTATTGTGAAGAGCTTTTAAATGAACAGTTTCCCCGGCTATACTTTCCAAGAGCCACCCCTAACTGTGAAGAAATAGCCGACATTACAGTCGAAGAAGTTAGTGAGGCGGTCAAATACTCCAAAAAACGAAAAGCGGTTGGGCCAGACGAAATACCCTCTGAGTTCTGGAAAAAGATGGGAGACATCGGGTTCAGATGGCTCAGAATTCTTATCTCCAAATTCGTGAGAGGTGATCCAATGCCGAATCAATGGAGGGGAAGTTACCTCCTCCCTGTATACAAAGGGAAGGGTGATACGCGAAACTGTGATAACTACCGTTCGATCAAGCTGATGTCACACACCATGAAGATCGTTGAGCGGGTATTAGGTGGCCGACTGCGAAAAATAATACGGCTATCTGATGATCAGTGCGGGTTTGTCTCGGGTAAATCAACCACAGATGCAATCCAAAGTATAAGGATCATAATGGAAAAACATCGTGATTCCTTTAGGGATTTGCATATTGTATTGGTTGACTTTGAAAAGGCATTCGACAGACAACCACGAGATCTGATATGGGTGGCGCTAAGACATCGAGGGGTTCCAGAAACCTATGTACAGATGATCATGGACATGTACGAAAGAGCAAAGACAAGAGTAAGATGTCCCGCAGGAGTAACCGAAGAGTTCCCAATCAAAGTCGGGGTGCACCAGGGAAGCGTTTTAAGTCCTTTGCTCTTTATTACAGTCCTTGATTATCTGCTTGAAGGTAAAGTGATGGACCCCAAGGTACATCAGTTATTCTTTGCTGACGATGGAGCCATCATAAGTGAGGATCCTACATCCCTGCAACGAGCACTTGATGTGTGGGTGGACGTTTTGGAGGGAAATGGGTATCGCATTAGTTCAAAAAAGACAGAGTACTTGTGCTGCCCGTTCTCTGATCCACTCAGGCCTATTCCAGACATTTATTTGAATGGAACAGTGCTTCCCAAGTGCGAAAAGTTCAAATATCTGGGATCTATGATCAATAGCAAAGCAACTTGTGATGACGACATCAATCATCGTGTAAGCGTAGGGTGGATGAAGTGGCGAGAAAATTCCGCTATCTTCTGTGACAGAAAAATGCCCCCTAAGTTGAAAGGAAGGCTCTACACCGCAGTTGTACGTCCAGCGCTCACATACGGTTCACAATGTTGGACGATGTACAAAAAGTATGAGAGTAAATTAACGGCAGCTGAGATGAAGATGCTTCGCATGACAGCAGGAGTGACCAAGCTTGCCAAAAAGCGGCCATGAGGACCGTCACCGTATGTCACCTGATGCCACATGCTGAGACGAAGTTGCTTCCAGTAAGGGACCATAACACCATGCTCTCTAAGCAGTTCCTTCTAGCCTGTTACCTCCAAGACCACCCTAATCATCCGTTGCCGATGGTACCACAACTACCCCATTCCATTCGCAAAGGGCTCCGAATCTACAAATACGACTTCGATGCCTGTACGCAGGGCACCTGGATCGACAGGCAGACCTGCAAAGATGCATTGAAAAGCATACATCACACGACTGTGTCCCACTCTATGGAGAATCTCTGCCCTCTGTCATAGCAGACGAAGAACATAGTCTGCCTCGAGGAACAAGGACCACCCTAGCTTAGCTACGCTCAGGTTGGCGCCGGCTACTAAATAGCTACAGGAACCGTCTCGACGCCTCCATAGAAAACAAATGCCCTGATTGCGGGAATGGCCCCCGTAGCTGCTTCGACAACAAAGAGTTGGAAATCACTGCGAATGTTGCAATACACTTCATGTAGGGTTCGTGTGGGGGAGGACCAATAAAAGCGCTAAAATAAAAAACTAATGAAAACCACTTCAATCGGCATTCTCGTATTACAAAATTGTTATTCTAGAGCAAATTTTGGTAACTGGATGGCACTGTATGTATGTAGGTACATTTAGCTGGAACAAAAACTGCGATAAAATATCAGATCTGGAGTATGTTGACGACGACTAATAACGCTAGGCATGTATTTCGCTTTAAGTACACACTGAGCAAAAGTCTCTGAGTTACGGCATGTAAAAGGGCTGTTAATACTGAATGACAAATCCTACTAATGTTATGAACATTGAAGTTTCCCGCAATAAAGAGAAACAATACTGGTGATGAACTGAAGTGAAAAGCGTGCGATGTAAGGTTTAACTCAAAAAATCTTGTTCGGGCCAGCGAATTCGGACTAGAGCTGTCCTGTTTCTATGCTCTTATCCGTCCACAAAAAAATACAAATCCTTAAGTGAAAATTCTACTTTCAAAAAATCCTACCTAGATTAAGAGAAGAGAAGACTTCACCAGACTGGCAATAAGCCGTTTAAGGAACGTCTGGATAACACAATGAATAAGGATTACAAACGGAGAATGCGTCTATCCCCGTGCAGGGACGTGTTAAGAATATCACTGCAGCCCCCCTGGACAAAGAAAAAGGCGAAGCTTTTGTTTTCGTAATGAAAAATTACCTCTCTCACACCATCAACGGAGCTGAGGATGAAGAGTGCAGAGCACAAAATATGTGGGATTCCCTACAGCGAACTTGCTTAAATAAGGCCAAATCACTGCTAGGAGCTTCAAAAGGCCACCATCAACACGCCAAAGAAACATGGTGGTGGAGTGATGAAGCTAAGAAGGTGATAAATGAGAAGAAAGCGGCTTTCAAAGCTTGGTCAAAGTGCCCCTCTAATAATAATGACGAAAAAGCTCGCCTCGAAATGGAATACAGATGCTGCAAGAAAAAAGCGAAGAAGAAGTGCGCCTAGCTTCAAGCAGAGAGTACGGAGGGCCGGTATCGGGAGCTGGAGAAAATATTTTCCCCCGTTGCTGATGCAAACCGGGCTATCCAGGAGCTGCGAAGACACAATATGAACAAGAGCGCCACTATCTTCAAAATAGCCGCCCAAAGAAGGAACAATGCTCAGGAGATTCGTTCGCCAAAGTTCATTAGCAATGCCCATGGCCAGCTTCTTGTGGATGACGACAAAATTCTGCAGAGGTGGCGACAGTATTGTGAAGAGCTTTTAAATGAACAGTTTCCCCGGCTATACTTTCCAAGAGCCACCCCTAACTGTGAAGAAATAGCCGACATTACAGTCGAAGAAGTTAGTGAGGCGGTCAAATACTCCAAAAAACGAAAAGCGGTTGGGCCAGACGAAATACCCTCTGAGTTCTGGAAAAAGATGGGAGACATCGGGTTCAGATGGCTCAGAATTCTTATCTCCAAATTCGTGAGAGGTGATCCAATGCCGAATCAATGGAGGGGAAGTTACCTCCTCCCTGTATACAAAGGGAAGGGTGATACGCGAAACTGTGATAACTACCGTTCGATCAAGCTGATGTCACACACCATGAAGATCGTTGAGCGGGTATTAGGTGGCCGACTGCGAAAAATAATACGGCTATCTGATGATCAGTGCGGGTTTGTCTCGGGTAAATCAACCACAGATGCAATCCAAAGTATAAGGATCATAATGGAAAAACATCGTGATTCCTTAAGGGATTTGCATATTGTATTGGTTGACTTTGAAAAGGCATTCGACAGACAACCACGAGATCTGATATGGGTGGCGCTAAGACATCGAGGGGTTCCAGAAACCTATGTACAGATGATCATGGACATGTACGAAAGAGCAAAGACAAGAGTAAGATGTCCCGCAGGAGTAACCGAAGAGTTCCCAATCAAAGTCGGGGTGCACCAGGGAAGCGTTTTAAGTCCTTTGCTCTTTATTACAGTCCTTGATTATCTGCTTGAAGGTAAAGTGATGGACCCCAAGGTACATCAGTTATTCTTTGCTGACGATGGAGCCATCATAAGTGAGGATCCTACATCCCTGCAACGAGCACTTGATGTGTGGGTGGACGTTTTGGAGGGAAATGGGTATCGCATTAGTTCAAAAAAGACAGAGTACTTGTGCTGCCCGTTCTCTGATCCACTCAGGCCTATTCCAGACATTTATTTGAATGGAACAGTGCTTCCCAAGTGCGAAAAGTTCAAATATCTGGGATCTATGATCAATAGCAAAGCAACTTGTGATGACGACATCAATCATCGTGTAAGCGTAGGGTGGATGAAGTGGCGAGAAAATTCCGCTATCTTCTGTGACAGAAAAATGCCCCCTAAGTTGAAAGGAAGGCTCTACACCGCAGTTGTACGTCCAGCGCTCACATACGGTTCACAATGTTGGACGATGTACAAAAAGTATGAGAGTAAATTAACGGCAGCTGAGATGAAGATGCTTCGCATGACAGCAGGAGTGACCAAGCTTGATCGAATAAGAAGTTCGAAGATCCGTGGAAGCTTTCACATCAAGGAAACCATCGTACACAAATTAGAGCGCGACCGGCTCAGCTGGTATTGCCACGTTCAAAGAAGAGATCATTTGAACCCTGTTAAAAAGGCAATATCTATGCACGTTCCAAAGACATCGCGATGTAGGAAAGGCAGGCCTATAAACGCCTGGATCAGACAAATGCGACGACATCGGCATTTCATTCGCCTCAGTAACCGAGTGATCCAAAATCGGCAGGCCTGCCGATATTTTCTGAGGTCAAATAGGCGAACCCCACAGGCGGATCAGTAGAAATGCAGTGAAGTGGGAGGGCTGTGATCCCTTGTTTTCGGATCATAGCCTCGCTGATAAAAGGAAGAAGAAGAAGAAGAAGAAACGGAGAATGCGTCTACAATTGCTTTCCTGTATTAAAAGCTTTTTTTGGTTTTAAGATAAATCGAACGAACGACCCAAGTAGAAGCAGTGTAGGATGCCGTCCAAAAACTTTGCACAGTGCGGTCAAAGATTCAAAGCAATAGCTTCATGAAAAAGTTGCAAAGAAACTTATTCAAATGAATAAAGGTATGTACTTACTCATATTAATTAACATTTGAATAAGTTGTTCACACAAGGGAACATTTACAGAGATGAATCGTTTCTTCTTCTTTGGCATATCCGAGTACATTGTATCTGGAAATTCCAATGGCTTAATCCAGTTCTTTATCTTCATACATCCGTGGATTATAAGAGAAATCAACTAAATAAGAGAATTATTAACTGCTAAAGACTTAGCAAATCATCTCATAAATACAAACCTGCAAAACATTTCGGCTCATGGTATTAACATTTTCTATATGCGAGTATTGATAGAGCTCGCGGTTTTTCAGAATATTTTCTACTTGCTGGAAAATGTTTGGAACCGGATCGATTAGCAAATCTTTGTTCAGAATTTGCTTAGCTTGCTCCTCTGTAAGCATATTTTCTGACTTCGACTTCTTCGCCAAGTGCGGGAAATCAAAAAAGTAATGAAGGCAATATGCATTCAATTGCATATCCAATGATAGTTGATAGAGAAACTGAAACAAATTGTATTAGCAGACAGTAGATATCAACACGTTTTTGTACAACTCACCTCCGCTAAAGAATTCAAGTTATCATGCATTGCATTGTCAAGTTTCAAGTCCTCGTATAACAAATGTAAGGCGAAAAATATCTTCGCAGTATGTTTGAAAAGAGCAGCATTGGAATCAATAAATTTCGTGCTGAGTCGTCGTTGTTTTATTCGCTTTTTCAAAATCGATTCTAAATAGTCCCAGTCTTTATCGGTGCCATCTAATATTTCGTCCTTTTTCCTCCTCTTCTTTGGTTCTTCTGGATGAAATAAAACATTTGTGCTCGACTTATCAGAAGTTGGTACTCGTCCCATTTGTTCAGACAAAACAGTTTTGAACGTATCCCATTCTTTCTCGCCACTGAAATCTTGTGAGCCCGGTGGGTTTCTTGCACCATACCAGTGTGTTATAAGCTGAATGAATTCAGCTTTTCTCAAAATTTGCCGTAACGCTTCTATGCAGCGAGTAACAAAGTATGTTTCATTGATGAGAGGCAACGATAAACGATACATTTTACCCGATGGATATACAAGAGTGAGGCGATTACCAGCAGGATCGCGTAAGTTCAAACAAACACCGCTGGTACTTCTGCAAAGTACAAAATAAATTTGGTATTCTGTGTGAACTGTGACATATTTACCTTATCGGAAATTGAGGCTGAAGTGGATGAACCGGGGACAACATATGCAATTCCTCTTCGAAATTCGAGCTACTTTGCTGTTGAGCTGCCGGAAGTAGACTGCTTCTTCTGCGAAATACGAAAAGGAGTGTGTAATGTGAACAGGACGTTATAATAGAGATTTATATTTACCTGGGAAATGGAGAGCTGGGAGGTTTGTTTTGAGGTACTGACGATGGGATTACAGTAATCACGTGAACCTTAGATACAAACACGGTTCCTGTGTATAAAAATAATGTTCCACTCGGATCAAGAACTGCAATCATTTTCATTTTCTGAAAAACATAAGAATTGAGTTTACCTATTCGAGCTAGTCAGCACCAACATTATTTGTTTGTGTTAAGAGGATCACTCTAAGCCTTCACACATAATAATTTCGGACTATGCAGTGCAACAGCGAATAGCGCCAATACATCGCACAAAGTTTCACAAAACAAATCCACTCGGGCCCTCGGCTGTAGAGACAGCTAGTTACATCGTCAAACAAATCAGTCTTCAAAGTACAATATAATGCACATGAATATCAAACGTAGACACAGTTCAATTTAGAGGTAACAATCTGAGGCTGCGACCGTTCAGGAAAAGTTACATATCATGTAACGCCCAAGTTAGTCTATAATAGACACCACAGAAAGTGTCTGAGTGAAAGAACATTCCGTGTGTCTCAAGCAGCCACAAAAATGCCAAAGTTTAGTGATCCAATATCAAGGACGCATTGAATTGTCAATGAAGAGGAGGTTATACGAGTTTTTCTGCTGTTTTAAAATGCGGATCAGCTGAGAACTTTGAGGTGGACTTCACCGTATTGAAGCACCTAGTAGATAGAGACATCACCCAAAGGCAGAATAAGCCCTAAATTCCAGCATCGCACCTCCCAGGGAAGACGAGATAATATACGAGATCAATGTTAGGTTAGGTTAGGTATGGTGGCTGACCTGACGAGATCCAACCAGTCAAAACGAATTACGCGATAGGGCTTTACGGCATTAGTACTATAAGGCTTCGACAACAAAATCGGCAGTCCTTCCGCATCTATCAAAAGAAAACCGATGGGTGCTGGGTTAGTTAGGAGTGGCGCTTGATATGAGGTACACTTGAACCACAAAATGTCCAATGCCCACTAAGTAGTAACTAGTGTACTTCACCCTCTACTCCATTTACTTCCTTTGATGAAAGAATTTAATTTAACCTTGCAGGCATTGTTGAGATAATTTAGATAGTTGAAGAGGTATTTACCTAGTGTAGCCCTTCTACCGTTGGCCAATGCAGAACACTTGCATAGAAAATTAGATATCGACACCTTTCCGACAAATGGGGAAAGAAACGATTGTCAAGCTACCAACGAAAGGTAAACTAAAACGTGCTTTCTGCTATCGCCAAGGCAATGGCTTAAATGACTCTTATTGAGAAATCACACTCAACATTGAGTAAGCATGTTTCCGTTTCGGGAAAATCTCGAAAACGAATCGAAGCCCGACAAGGCAGGGCACTATTATATAGGAAACGGGCTTCTGCTATCGCCAAGGAAATGGCTTTTATGACTCTTATCGAGAAATCACACTCAACATTGAGTAAGCATGTTTCCGTTTCGGGAAAATCTCGAAAACGAATCGAAGCCCGACAAGGCAGGGCACTATTATATAGGGGATGGCAATGTTGTAGTGGGTAGTGTGTTTGCTTGTGATGTGATCATGTCAAATAGAGCGAACCCCACAGGCGGATCAGTAGAAATGCGTTGAAGTGAGAGGGTTATGTTCTCTTGTTTCCGGATCATAACCTCGCCGAAATAGGAAGAATATAGCATTGACTCATGCAGCGAAGAGAAATAGAAACATCACTTCAATTTTCATCAGTAAATTTTCAGACTGACTAATGCCGAAAACGTGGGCGAAAAGGTGGCCACCGTGACGGAAGTGGTTAGTGTGTCGGATCACTGCGCATGAGGTTCCAATTTCGAATCCCAGAAAATAAAAGTTTTTTCACGTCCCCACCTCTCGCGAACGTCTGACAAACATCAGAGAGTATTGTTGTCTCGAAAAAGCTTCTCAAAACAATTTGCCAAATTGCACTAAACTGTAGGTCCCTTCCATTCGTGTGAAAAATATAACGCACACAACATGAGTGGTTGCGAGAAGCTAGACCCTGGCACTTAAAGAGCTGTTGCGCCAAATATTTATCTATATTTTATTTATTTTTTTTTTATATTATATTTATATATGCAACAATTGTTCGTACTTTGAAAGCATGTCAGAAACAGAATCGAGTTTCAGCAATTTAATCACGAAAATTAAGGCACGGTCTCTAAAATCCAAAGAAGCAATGCAATGAGCGTCGCCCAAAATCTTGGAAATTTTTGATAGTTTAATGCTCCTCGCTAAGAACCGAACACCTAGGCCCGGTAGACTTATAAAACAACGAATAACCTAAGTGTACATCGTTATACATACCTCCAAGACGACGGCATCTTTTGCAGGTATTGTGCATATTTCTCCTTCGATTATAGTGTTTTCTTCTCCGAAATCCATTATTCGTGCGAGTTGAAGTTTAAATGAACGTGGGAGCAAAAAGCAAAGAAACGTTTGTGCAATCAAATCGACATGTACAAATGCCCTCGTAGCAATTTCACAGAATTCTCTGAAACAAAATCATATTTTATACAAGATATTAGTTTTATTATGATTTATCTCACTTTGCAGATGTATTTTCTGTCCAAATATGCTCTAAGCAATACTCCGGTACTATAGGCTTTGAAGGCTGAGCTTGTCCAGGTTTCCGTATATCTTGCAAGGACATTGAATGTGGTCCCATGGAAGATTGCAAGCGTGTAAGTGGCGACTGGTTATGCGTTCGACTGTAGAAAAGTCAATTTCAACAAGTTTTCTCTATAAATTCAATTAGCAACTCACTTTAAATTCCCTGCACCGCTATTCATTGACTGGGAATTAAGAAACTTGCTGATGTGATTGTTGCCACCAGCAGTATTCCCCAAACTAGATCGTGGCATATAGGCTGTACTGTTCTTGTTGCCAGCTGCTTTTTATTTTACATTACAATTATATGAAACATTTACGTTAAATTAATAATTTACCTGAAAACTTCATTAAGTTTTGCGAAAAACTACCCATTCCAGGCCTTTGAGTCTGGTTTACAGTTGCACTTCCAGAAAGTGTATCATTATTGCATCCGACAAACGTTATTTCTTCCTCAGTGGCCTTTCGAAGTTTAGAAACAAAGTGCTTGCCCATTTTGTTGTCATAAAGAAGAACTAAGTCACTGTGTTCGGTGGAAAAGATTACTCGGTAATCAGCTTCGGTGAGGTAGCTCACCACTCCGATTGAGGATTTATTAAGTACAGGGCAGATTTCATCAAGTGGATGAGATAATGAAAAGATTCGAGGCATTGAGATAGCGAGGTTTTGTACTATGGTATTGGTTGCTTCCTTTTCGAGAAGTATACCAAACTTTGTCACCCACACATTGGACACTGGAAACTCTAAGTTTGATATGAAATCCTCGCCATTACTACAATATACACGCAAGCATGTGGTATCTAAAGCAAAAGAGATATTAAAGAAGCAATCATCTTTTTATTGATCTGAAGTAACAATTCTTCTGTTATCTGTTTCTGTACTGCATGTCTGTACTTATGAGATATAGTTTTCTTACAGAGTCTTGCAACTTTCGTATAGTACAGGCGATTTTTTTAAGGTTTTAAGTAATAATTAAGTACAGCACTTCCCAAATAAATCTATCTATGGAATAATTTCATATTTTACTGATAGTGTTATGCCTTCGCAGCAGAATTAACATAGGTTTTCGCAATTGATCGGGCTGACTTTATTTATTTCATGAAAAGCAAATAATTGTGTCCCCACAGGCGGATCAGTAGAAATACGGTGAAGTGGGAGGGTTATAATCCCTTATTTTCGGATCGTAACCTCGCTGATAAAAGGAAGAAGAAGAAAAAGCAAATAATTGTGTCTTGACATCAGGATTTGAACCGTAAACAGGAAGTAAATTTGCTATTTCTTGCACAGAAAAGCTATCAAGGGAAAATGTGTGGCTATTATCAAAACAAGCTATAAAGGCGCAAAATATGATGTGCTGCGTAAAAGTAGGCTGTAAGAGGAGTTTGAGATTCAGAGCGGAGTCCGACAAAGCTGTATACTGTCGCCACTACTATTTCTAGTGGTTATCAGTGACGCGCTTCACAGTAATTTGTCGGTGGGAAGCGGTGGAATTCCATGAAGTCTTACATCTTATCTTAAACATCTCATCTCTACCAAGACTAAGATTGTCAGTCTCAGTAACGCCTCCACATCACAAATAAGCATTGCTGATCAACAGAGGGGGATAGTAAACGACTTTCAATACCTTGGTGACATTGTCTCCTCCGGGAGGGGTGATACTAAATTGGATGTATCCAACAAAATCGAGGAAAAGTAGTACAATCAACTTAAACACCAAGCGCCGTATTTTCCGTTCAAACGTGGAGTCAGTATTGCGTTATGGGTGCAGTACTTGGAAGATGAACACCATTGACACAAGAAAGCTGCAAGCGCTTTTGTTAACACGTTGAGTGCCACGTGAGACCAACGTGGCTTCACACGAATTTCGGACAACTGTGCCGCGTGAGACCACATTGGTCTCACAGTTGGTTCATACGCATTTGTCTACGCAGCATTGTATTGGACTCACAACATGTATTGAATCTCATACCATCGTAGCTATACACCTAGCAGACTGTTTGAGTTGCCTTGGTTTGAGGCTGTGAGACCCTTCGAGATTTACTTCATATCTGGGGGCCGCGCGAGACCAATGTGTCACCGCAAAATAATAACGGTAAAATTCAGGTATAAAAGAGCAAATAAAAATTTCTAAAATCAATTTCCGATTATAATACCTAAAGTCTAAATCTTAATACAAAAAAAATGAGGTGGCCTGTGGGAACTTTTTTTCAGATTGTATGGTGGCACTTAACGTGTTAATCATTGTGCCGAGTGTTCTGGACAAATAGTTTTTAAATGAACAACGATACGAGAGAACGGACTAGAAACCTATAAATGCAATTGTTCAGAAGAGAAAGTGGCAATGGATTGATCAAACTCTCCGAAAGGGCGATGATTACATAGCAAGTCAAGCTGCTACAATGGAATCTGCTTACCCAAGAGGGAAGGACAGCTGTTCGCTCTAGCGGTACTTGCAGAGTAAACTGAACACGATGGCGCGAAGGCGTGGTAGAGACCCTAAGCCCCTTAAGGGGACGCAGGATATAAGTAAGTAAGAAAGTTATAAGGATTTGAACCGTACACCGTTAAGGTGACAATCGATAACGTTCCCAGAACAGTCGTAATGGAGAAATAAACTATATAGAAGCTAAATTGCTTAAGTTCCGCGTCCCAAAAGATACAACATCAAGATGAACCATAAATACCAGTGCCTTTTCTACGAACATGGAAATTTTGAGTGCAAAGAACCAATGTACCGACACCCGTGCCTCTAAGTACACACTCAGGAGTAACCCTAGGGTCACATTCTTACTGAATCATGAACTTACCAATCAAGCATATAGCTGTGAAGTTATTTTTATCGATGTCCCTCTTGAGGACGCCATGCAAGAAGCTGGGATTGCAGAAAAATGCAAATTTAATTGGTGTCTCGCAAGTGAAACACATCCGCGGTAGGACTCCCCTCTCGGCGTGAAGACCTGAAATCAGAAAACTTCTATCAAGTGTCCTCCAATTCCTGCTGTTTAGAAGTGCAAACCTTTGTTCCAAACTGCAGTATTTTTCTTAACATAAAGCTCCTCTTCAGAGTTCACATAGTAGTCAGTCATGTAATCGGGACTATTCGCTTGGCTGTCCTTACCCGGGTTCGATGCGCTGCGTCGACACTCCGAATATATTTCCCGAATCGTCCAAAATTCATTTTGCTCCTCATTAGCTGAAATATTGACGTTCTGCATGCGGTAGAGCAGGACATTCTCCGAAGGAATGGTAGAGTTTTGCATTGGCACAACTGGCCCCGGGTGCTCCTCAACCGCCTGACGCCCCCGAGGAATGAATTCCTGAGAAAATAAATCCCACGTTGAACACAGCTACCGGAGATTTCAAACGTGAAGACAAGGCACTCACCAAAGGTTCTGAGGCGGCGATCATAGCTTCGCTAGTTTCATCCAGATTTGCAAAATAATATTGAAACGTGAATAAAGTATCCACTCAATGTAACAGTTTCGCCGGATCCAGGTTCTGGGAAGTCTATATAGCCTGTGGAGCTCCCAAATAAAAGCTAAAAGATGGATTGAGCGCAGACTGCCGGCGAAGACAATCGAGTATTTCGTGCCGAAAATGAAACGTCAAAAGTTTTTGCGTTCTTTTTCTGGTTTTCCTTCAACTTACAAATTCCTTCGTTTTGTTGTAGTCTGCATGTCCGTAGAAAAGGTTTGTTTGACTTCATATTGGCATCATTTGTCGTTACGATGCTTAAAAGAGCCGAGGGACGGCGAAGTACAGTAACAGGCAAAAGAACCAGCGTCGTGAACAAGAACGAAGCAATCGCTTCAAAGCAAAGGCGTGGAGAAACATTTAGAGGTGGGTTTCCAATATAGGAAATTCGCTAAAAAAGTTATTTACGTTTTTAGTGCAACAAGGCCCAAAAACCATAAAAAAAAAAAAAAATTTTTAAGAGAAAGTTAATCTACATATATCTATCTATATATAAAAATCAATTGCCTTGCAAAAACTCGAGAACGGCTCAACTGATTTTGTTTTGTTCGTCTCAATACTGGGGTAGCTTAGGAAAAAAGTATATGAAACCAAAAACAGAGTCACCACAGATATTAACGGTAAATTGGAACAAAAAAAAATAAATGGGCAACAATAAAAGAAGCATTAATAGTAACAGGAAAAAGACTTCTAAAACCCAGAGCACGGCGACCAAAAAGAAGCTAGATGACAAATGTGATACTAAACATGATGGAAGAAAAAAGAAGAGCCAAGCAGAATCATAATAGATATAAAACGATAAACACCCTGATTAAGCGAAAAATAAGAGAAGCTAAGAACAGATATTGGAGCGAACAGTGCAGAGAAATAGAGACTATGATCAAAGCTATGACAGTTTCAATTTGCATAAAAAGCTTAAAGAAGCAACAGGCAAAAGTCGCAAAAGGCAACATAGTAATATAAAAGGTGAAAATGGCAACTTCCTAATAGAAACAAATGAAAAGCTCAGAAGATGGGAAAATTACATAAGAGAGCTCTTTGAGGATCAACGGAATGAACGCCAACACACAACCGAAGTCTCAGGCCCTGAAATAATAGCGGAGGAAATTAGCAAAGCCATCAAGATTGCAAAGGACAGGAAAGCAACTGGCCCCGATGAACTGCCAAACTAACTAATAAAGCTGATAGATGAGGAGAATATAACAGTATTGGAAGATTTGTTCAATAAAGTTTACCAAAGTGGGGAAATTCCAAAAGACTGGTTGAAATCATCCTTCATAACACTACCTAAAAGGAGCAATGCCACCAAATGCGTAGATCACAGGACAATCAGTTTAATGAGTCATATGCTAAAGCTATTTTAAAAAATAATACATAACAGAATCTACAGAAAGCTAGAAGAAGATATTAGCAATTCCTAATTTGGCCTTAGAGATGGACTCGGAACGCACGAGGCTCTCTTCGCTTTAAATATCTTAGCGCAAAGAAGCATGGAGGTAAACCAAGATCTATATATTTGTTTCATAGATTATGAAAGAGCCTTCGATAAAGTCCGGCACGGAAAGTTACTAGAAATGCTAAGAAACAAGGGAATCGACGGTAGAGACTTGAACATCATTGAATCTCTTTACTATAATCAGAAAGCATGTATTAAAGTGGATGGAGTAGAATCACAAGAAATTGAAATTCTTAGAGGAGTAAGGCAAGGGTGCATTTTATCGCCCCCCTTATTTAATATGTACTCCGAGCAAATTTTTAAAGAAGGTTTTGAGGATGAAGGAGGAGGAGTTGCGTTTAACGGAGTGAAAATACACAACATAAGATATGCTGACAACTCAATAGTCATTGCAAAAAACGAAAAGGAATTAAACTTCATCGTTAACAAATTAAATAGAGTGAGCAATGAATATGGACTCTGACTAAATATTGCAAAAACAAAGTTCATGGTGGTATCGAAGAGAAATGAGAACAATGCAGAGCTAAAAATCGGAGACACTATAGTAAATCGTGTAAACAGTATTAAATATTTGGGAACACAATTCAACTGTAAAGCAACATCAACCGAGAAGATAAAATGCAGAATTGAGCAAGGGCGAGCAGTGTTCTGCCAAATGAAAAAGGTACTATGTGGCAGCGACCTTCAGTTGTCTTTGAAAAAAAGGCTAATCAAGTGCTACGTTTGGTCTACGCTTTTGTATGGAGCAGTGACTTGGACATTAAGCAAGGCAGTAATAAAAAAAACTGGAAGCATTTGAAATGTGGCTGTTCCGGAGAGTTCTCAAGATATCATGGACCGAAAGAATCTCCAATACATAAGTTCTAAGAAGGATGAATGCGAAAAGGGAACTCCTGAACACTATAAAAAGACGAAAGGTGGAATATCTGGGACATGTGACTAGAAATGAGAAGTATCAACTGCTGCAGGTAATTCTCCAAGCTAAAGTCGAAGGAAGAAGAACAGTAGACGGACAAAGGATATCATGGATGAAGAATTTACAAGACTGGTTTGGACATTCATCAATCCAAATAATCAGGAACGCTAGCTCACGCGAAGAGATCAGAAGGATGATAAACAACCTCCTAAGAGGAGAGACACGTTAAGAAGAAGAAGGAAAAAAGAAAATTCGGAAATTCGAAATTTGCGTTTTGTATGGGAATGGCAAAACATTGTGGTAAATTGCGTGATATACAAGTAATCTTAAACATTCTGCCGCACCTGAAGCATAGTTTCAGGACAAGGGAGAATAGCCAGTTTGTGAATAGGGCGGACTAAGTTGTCTTTGGCCGCTTTTAGCATGACGACTCGAACATGGTCATCTTTTTCGGCACAAAACTGTTCTCTAATAGACTTAGCCCCAGTGGCCTGCCTGACAGTTTTTTTTTTTGTTATGCGCAGCAACGCACGCCGGGTATCCGCTAATAAAACTATACAAAAAAAAAGTTCTTCAAAATTCTATCTTTAATATATAATTCGAGAGATTTTCGATTCAGACTTCCGTGTTGGGTCCCTTTTCGCCTCTCTACCACGATCCATATTAGCCGGAGAGACTCTCTGGCTTGGACTCCTCGTGTTAATGCTAGCATCTGTTTAACGGAAATCTGAGGTGGAATCGGCTAAGGTGATTTGTGATAAGTAATAGTCATGTTTTTAGTTTTTGCTCCATGTAAGGTGATAGTTGTTTTGATAATAATCTCATTTTAGTGATCGTTTTCTAGTGACAGCTGAAGAAGTGTCACTTTCATACATTCTCTTAGGTCTAGAGACTAACAAAATGTTTACCTCTGTGGAATTATTTTTGAGTTCAAACAGTGATGACAAGGACAAAGAAAGTAATAGGAGTGTGTATCTTCTAAGGACTCAACTAAGAAATAAATCAGATATCAAATGCAATGTAAGTGTGAATATTTTTTTTTTTTTTTTTTTTCCGAGGGTAGGTGAAAATCTTCAACAAGACACTATGAGGATCGACAGCGCGTGCTCATAGTAGTGTGGGATTCTTACCCACTAAAAAACCTCCCTTCAAAACAGACTTGTTTTTATTTTTACTACAACTAAGTATTCGACTTATCAAGTAGTTTTCGTTTCGCGAAATAATGACGTTTTGCAGGTACCTTCCCATTAGAAATTCCTGCCAGCTCCGCAGTTTAGACGCGGTTACTTATCGCGCTAGGTCTAAAGGTTTGGTTCTTTGTAGACGGCGCAGTAAATTTCTTTCTTCCAAAAGTTGGAGGACTGTAATATTTACGTGACTTTCTAGTCGACTTCTATGCTTTCTCGCGTAGGTTTGAATTTCGTCTTCGATTGTTTTAATGCCAAGGTCTCTGTGGATATCGCTATTTCTGATATACCATGGCGCATTTACAATACCTCTTAGCACTTTGTTTTCAAAAGTTTGTAAAATTTTAATATTACTTATTTTGGTACAACCCCAGAGTTGTATACCATATGTCCATACAGGCTTTAGCACCTGCTTATATAAAAGCAGTTTGTTCTCTATATTAAGCTTGGAATATTTTCCAAGTAACCAATACATTTCTCGATATTTGTTATCTAGTTCTTTGCGTTTTTTCTTAACGTGCGTTTTCCATTTCAGCTTTGTATCAAGTGTCATTCCAAGATACTTAGCCTCGTTTGCAAACGGGATTTGAACCGAGTTTGAAAAGATCGGCAAATTATTTATTTTTTTATAAGTAAAATTTACATGAACAGATTTGGTCTCGTTGAGTGCGATTCGCCAAATCTTTGTCCATTCATTTACTCTATTCAAAGCTTCTTGCAGTTTTTCTGTAGTATCTTCGACCGTTTTACCTACTGTCAAGATAGCAGTGTCGTCGGCAAATGTAGCTAGCTCAGTGCCTTCTACTTGCGGTATATCACGAGTGTATAATAGATATAAGACTGGACCAAGAACGCTTCCTTGCGGCACCCCAGCCATTATTTCCTTAAAATCTGAATATTCGTTTCCACATTTGACGCGGAATAGCCTATTCGTAAGGTAGTTCTTCAAAATATTATATAGGTGCTCTGGCAGAACTTGTCGTAATTTATACTTTAACCCTTCGTGCCAGACCTTGTCAAAGGCTTGAGAAACGTCAAGGAATACGCTTGAACAAATCTTTTTTTTCTTCAAGTGATTTTTCGATTACATGTGTTATTCGATGTACTCGTTCAACTGTAGAATGCTTACTTCTAAATCCGAATTGATGATCAGGGATGAGATGCCCTTCTTCTATAACCGGCTGTATTCGCCTAACCAATATTCTCTCGAACACTTTGGATATAATTGGAAGAAGCGAAATCGGTCTATAAGAGGTTTTTTCATTCGGCGGTTTTCCAGGCTTAAGGACCATTATAACTTCGGCGACTTTCCATTGACTGGGAACATATTCTAGTCTAATCGCGGCGTTTATAATGAACAGAAGCTTAATTAGAGCTTTTCTTGGTAGTGCTTCAAGAACCTCTCCCGTAATTAGGTCGTATCCAGGAGCTTTCTTAGGTTTAAGTTTCTTTATTTTTTCCTTAAGTTCGGTAAGCGTTGCATTTCTTATTACGCTATTGTCTATATACGACGTATTTATATTTTCAATAAGAGCTTGTCCATCAAACGGTTTGCAAGTTTCTTCCAGGTGGGCGGCAAAAACTTGCGCTTTCTCTTTATCATGCCTGCCCTATCGTCTTGATTTTTCCTAATTGGCGCGGCTTGAATTTGAGGTTTTTTAATACCTTTTATAGCCTTCCAAAGCGAATAGTTAGAATCTTTTTCTCCGTTAAGCTTTCTAGGTAAGTTTGTATTTCATTATTCTTAAGGTCTTTAATAGATCGTTTTAGTGAGTTGCACAAACGGTTAAGATGTGCTTTATGTTGCGGGGCCCGAGTTTGTTGCCATCTTTTACGCGCTTTTCTCTTCTCTTTAATCATCTCTTTTATTTCCTGCGGATAAATTTTAATGTAACTGGCCGGGGTTCTCTTTGGTTTGGGAGTATTCTTCCACGCGGCATCCTGTAAGATTTCGACGAAGCGATCTACTTCAACTTCAAGTTCATAGGGCGTTTTAAGTGATACGCTCAGCTCAATATTTGCTTCAATATATTTTTTAAAGCCGTCCCAATTAGTTTTGGCGCCAGTTAATCTGGCCGGTCCTACTTTTTTAATCAAAGCTTCGCTTATCGTCATAATGATTGGAGAATGATCAGAGGAGAGATCAAAGCTTTCTTCAACTTTTATACAGTTGCTAGATATTCCTTTAACAACAAAGAAATCAATCAGATCTGGTATCTTATTTCTATCAGTTGGCCAATATGTTGGTTTACCCGTCGAGTAAAAATCACAACTGAATTGCATACCCGCATTATAAAGCTTTCTACCTTTCTGAGAGGCGTACCTTGAGCCCCAGAAGGGGTGTTTCGCGTTGAAGTCACCACCAATAATAAAATTTGGTTTAAGGAAGTTGAAGATGTTTGTGAAATCACTTTCTTCAAGTTTACATCGCAGTGGACAATATATAGACGAAATGTTGAAAGCAAAATGTCTATTTCTAACGCGTACCGTGCTTACTTGCATTGCTTCTAATTCAATTTTTATTTCCGCTGAGTGTTCGATATTTTCTTTTATAAACAAAGATGATCCGCCTCTGGCTCTTTCCGATGGGTGAAAGGCGTGATATCCGCTATATCCCCTTATCTTAATATTCGATTGCTTTTTCAGATGAGTTTCACAGACCAAGCATATATCAATATCTTTCTCTCGCATAAATATTTCTAACTCGTCGAGTCTTTGTATGAGCCCTTTAGCGTTCCAAGTAAGAATTTTAAGCGTTTCTTTCATATTCTGGTTGAAGTGCGCGTGTTATGAATGTTGTTTTCTAGTGCAACTAGTCTCTCGAAAATTAGTTTATTTGTTTTGCATTGCTCTTCAAGTTTCGCAAGAATTAGGGAAAAAACATTGGATACATGATCTTCTGAACTACCTCTATCACTATTTTTCAATGTCACAACTTGAGAAGGAGTTTTTACATTAAAGTTTGGACGGTTTCTTGCTTTGATCTCCCGTGAGTTGTCGGTCGTGTACGTACCCTTAACTGTCTTCGCCGCTTGAGCATAAGACTGCACGCCAATATTCGAAGATTTTGCTTCTGTTACCTTATCTCTATTACTTTCGGATTTTTTATCATTAACCGATCTTAAGTTAATATTGACGGACTTTCTATCTTTCGCTGCTTTTTTCGTAGCTATTTTGGGTCTGTTCTTGATTGGTTTCATATTCGGACGCATCGAATTTTTTAGCGTATCGCGGCGTTTTTGAAGCTCTTTCGCCACTTCGCAACCTCGATAGTTCGCAGGATGTTTTCCTTTGCAATTTATACAAGTGGCTGGGGTTTGCTTGTTTAGGTGACACTCTTCCGAGAGATGTTTACCTGCGCATTTGACGCATCGCGGCTCTTTCTGGCAGTAAGTCTGCGTGTGATTGAAGCCTTGACAGCGCTTACACTGCGGGATCGATCTGGAGGTCTTACGCATGGGTTCGATTTTGACCACGATGTTTAGAATAGTCTTGATACCATATATAATATCTTTATTTTCGTCTTTATCAAAACTAAGCATGAATAGTGGAAGACCGCGCTTTACCAATTTTTCATGATCTCCCTCCGACTGTTGCTTCTCCTTCTTGATAATCAAGAATTTTAAAGCCTTTGTCTTGAAGGTCGTGCATTACATCTTCTTTAGTGCACGAGGGGTGGAGTCCCCTTGCTACAACACGCAGTGGTCTTTCTAACTTATTTTCATAAGTATACCACTGAATCTTTTCGGCATTCAATTTTTTAGATACTGATCGGTAACCGTCGGCATCATCGACATTGATTTTCCACGTATTGTTTCGCAGAGATGTCACCTTAAACTTCGAAGCCAGAGTTCCTTTAAGGAGGCAATGCAACTTATTATAGTCCGTAATTCCAACGACGTTTATCGGTGGCGGAGGACGTAATTTTGGTTGTTGTTGCTTTTCTTGCATCTCCTTGCGCTTTTCATCTTTTTGTGGCTCGACTTCCGGTGAGGAACCAGCTTTTCGTTTTTTGCTAGGTCGTTTCTTTTCGACCCAATTCGTTTCGCGTGTTAGCTCTTCTTCATCCGTTTGGTATTCGCGACTAGGTGAGCGATGTGAGCTAACTGTATTTTCTTTTTGTAGGTACGTGTTTTTTAGGGCATTATTTTCTTGCCTGAGTAAATCTACCTCTTTCTTGAGCTCACGATAGAGTAGCTCCATTTCGCTAAGCTTGGTACGGAGTACGTCGTTTTCCTCCTCAATGCTTTTAGATTTCCCTGAGTCCCGTTTTTCACGCGTTTGCGCTTCCGGTGGACTTCTTTTTCCGGAGACGTTCGATCTTGTTGGTGGAGATCGAGATACCCTTGTACTTTTTGAGAAGGGATTTATAAGGTGCAATAAATGGCTCTCCCCAGAATCCGTACAGCCGACCTCCGAAGAGGATGGATTTTCCAGTTTACCTGGACTGCCACCTGGGGTATTTAAATCTTTTGTTTTGTTCATTGCATGTTTTTTGTATACGCCATACTCGGTATACGGAGGGTGGATTTTAGTCGGGTATATTCTAACCCCTACCCGAGGGGGGTAAGTGTGAATATTTTCTAATTTGCATAAAACAATAAGCATTTTATGTCGCTAGTTTCTTAAAAAACGTTAGACTTTCAGAACAAGCATTTTTTTATATTTTGGGTGTGGTTGACTTGCCAGCTGGAATAAGGTCTTTGCACATTTCACCCATTCTTTAGCTGGCCTCAACCTTAAACCTTCTTGTAAGTGGTGGCCAGTAACAGCTAATCGGCGCTGGATGAGCGGCGTCAATGGGACAAAGCACCATAGCTGAAATTACGGCTAAATTCATAAAAAAAATTCAACTAAAATAATGTCCCTGGCATATAAAGTTCCTACCATCCCAAACCACCAAACAATTGTTCTGCGAAAAATATAAAACACCTGAATAAATGAAATTGAAACTGAATTTCTTTACGTTAGTTTAGACAAGACAATGAACAATGACAGCATTTTGACGTTTCGAGAAGTCAATTGCTGTCAGGAGCTGCCAGCTCGTCGAAATTTTTTGGTTATCACTATATGCAGAGCAACCAATTTTTCTGATCGCTTTTAATTATCATAAGTCACACTATCACTTATCACCTTAGCCGATTCTACCCGTGGTTGATCTTCTGGGTTTCCAAACAGTGGCGTCCCAAGATCTCCCTTTTTCATTTGGCGAGTTCAGGACATTTGTACAATATATGTGCCGTCGCCGCAACTTCCTCCGGGCATAGTTCACAGGTGTCATCCTCCCGAAGATCCATCCTCTTCAGGTGTTACCCGAAATTCCCATGACCTGTAGATAAAACGCTGTCACCTTTTTGATTCTGGGTACAGATTTTGGATTCTGGGTAAACTGAGGTGCCTGAGCAGCCAGAATCTGAAAACCTAAAGCTTGCCGCAATAGTCGACTAAGGAGATAAATCAGATCTAGGCAATATAACACCCAAGTGAGACCAATGGCGCATAAATAGATAGATAGATATTCAATTGTAATGAGATGCAAGTGCTTTGTGACTTTTAACCGATCTATTATGCCCCATACTGCTTCGTTCCCCCCACTCCTACATATTCTGGTACCCAGTAGAGAACTACTTTGTTTGTTTCTTCTAAGTTGTTGATCCTGGTGAGGCATTCCCATACCAGTTTGGATCTGATCTCGTGCAAGGTCAGTGCTTTTATAGCGGCTTGGCACTCTGACAGTATTGCGATGTCTTGCCCGCGATATTTCTTGTCTAGCTTGGATTGCGCGCATCTTTCGATCGCGTGAACTTCCAGTCATGGGCCCGTACACTCCTGCTCCAGTGCCAATAGATGTTTTCGATCCGTCTGTGTACCATTTAATTGTGTGTTGTTTGAAAAGGTACTTATCGAATTCACTACTACAATCTCTTCTGTTGTTCAGCTTTGAGTCGAATTTGATTTCAAAGCAGTATTTCTTGACCAAGTCAACTCTGGAGGAGTCCAGAAGCGGTACTGATTTGGATAGTGTTACTCGTTCTTTGTTTGCGATGCATGTTCCTTCTCGATGCCCTTTTTGCTGATTCTCAATATAATCTTCTTGGCGATTTGTTCTAGCACTATGTGTAGCGGAGGTATGCCTACGATTATCTCTAGTGCTGCGTGGGACAGGTTCGCATGGCTCCTGTTATGCATATGAAGTCTAATCTTTGCACTTTGATGAGGGATGTCCTCGTCGTAGTTAGCCTAGTTCTGTTAACCCATGCCACTGCCCCGTAAGTGATGATGGGTCTTACTATCATCATGTATATCCACCTCAGTGTGGCTGAGCTGCACCCCCAAGCTTTTCCGGAAATGCTTCTGCACACCAGAAGTGCTCTCGTGGCTTTGGTTACCACAGCTTCTACATGTTTTTTCCAGACGAGATACTTGATACTTGATACTTGATACACCTAGATACTTGACCCGTCTCTGTGGGAACAGGAACAGGATAGGTAGCATACGCTTTAGCTGCCCCTTCTTGTTGAAAGGTATCACAGTGGTTTTGGTACGGTTCACTCTAAGGCCTGCCGTGTCGCACCACTTTTGTGTGATTCTCAGACCCCTTTGAATGATTTCACATACAGCCCAATTATAAATACTCCCGGGGAATTTTTTCTCGAGAAATAAATCCTATTCTGAATCAACGGGGAAATAATTTTCACTTCGAATCGGGGAGGACGAACTTCTCGAGTTTCGAAGTCAGCTCTTTAAGAGAATTAAGTGTCATTTTGCGAATTTTGTCCATAGAATCAAAAATAAATTTGTATCTTAAGCTTTTATACTGCATTTTTAACAACTTTCTTAAAAAGGAGATGCGGGATATCCACTTTTCTTTATCCTCTACCAATTTTCGTTTTTATTCGTGATTGGGCTGTAGGGTTTCTTCAAATTTTCCTCTTGCAAAAATGACTATGCGTCGACGTACCCCTGATACGTAATGCCGGCATCTGTCAATTTGTACAGTAGTTCATCTACTACTAGGCTCCACCACCTTTGGTGGTGCTTATCGTGATGGATTTTGCCCAACCTCTGTTTCAGCAGTCATAGGTCTTAACATGTCACACATCCAATTACTTGTGGTGTGATTTACTCCTTTTATTTCGAGGCCCCTCCTAATTGCTTCATGGGAGGTGTTGTCAAAGGCTCCTTCGATGTCTATGCGCATACTGGCATTTCCCTGCTCTCCAGTGTATCCTGAATCCAGCTTGTCAGCTGGTAGAGCGCAGTTTCGGAGGATCTTCCTGCTTTGTAGGCATGTTGATTGTAGTGGAGTGGTATTCTTTCGAGCACAGTCACCCTTAGGTGATTTTTTATGACCTTTTCTAGCATCTTTAGCATGAATGAGGTCAGGCTGATGGGTCTAAAGATTTTGATGAAGTGGTGTCTCTTTTTCCTACTTTCGAAGTTCATTTAACCTTTGACCTACTCCAACTTCTTGGTATATGCCCAATTGTTCTTCTCAATAGTCCTAGGATGTGCGGCATACTAATTTCCTGACCTTTTTCTAATAGGGCAGGGAATATACAGTCCGCTCTCGATGCTTTAAACAGCTGAAGGATGTGCTTTGTCAAAGTGTGGAAATAGTGGAGTGAAAATAGCTTCTCGGCTGCTGATGCAAATTAAGTTATCAAGTAGCTGCGACGACACAATATGAACAAGAGCGGTACCCAAAGTTCATTAACAATGCTCATGATCAGTTTCTTGTGGATGACGACAAAACTTTGCAGAGGTGACGGCAGTATTGTGAACGACTTTTAAATGAACAGTTTCCCCGGCTATACCTATATATTCAAAGAGCTACCCCTAACTGTGAAGAAGTACCCGATGTTACAGTCGAAAAAGCTAGTAAGACGGTCAAATACTCCAAAAAACGAAAAGCGGTTGGGCCAGACGAGATGCCCTCTGAGTTCTGGAAAAAGATGGGAGACATCGGATTCAGATAGCTCAGAATTCTCATCTCCAAATTCGTGAGAGGTGATCCAAAGCCGAATCTGTGGAGGGAAAGTTACCTTCTCTCTGTATACAAAGGGAAGGGTGATACGCGAAACTGCGATAACTACCGTTCGATCAAGCTGATGTCACATACCATGAAAATCATTGAGCGGGTATTAGGTGGATGACTGCGAAAAATAATACGGCTATCTGATGATCAGTGCGGGTTTGTCTCGGGTAAATCAACCACAGATACAATCCAAAGTATAAGTATCATAATGGAAAAACATCGTGATTCCTTAAGGGATTTGCATATTGTATTGGTTGACTTTGAAAAGGCATTCGACAGACAACCACGAGATCTGATATGGGTGGCGCTAAGACATCGAGGGGTTCCAGAAACCTATGTACAGATGATCATGGACATGTATGAAGGAGCAAAGACAGGAGTAAGATGCCCCGCAGGAGTAACCGAAGAGTTCCCAATCAAGTCGAGGTGCACCAGGGAAGCGTTTTAAATCCTTTGCTCTTTATTACAGTCCTTGACTATCTACTTGAAGGTAAAGTGGCGGACCCCAAGGTACATCAGATATTCTTTGCTGATGATGGAGCCATCATAAGTGAGGATCATACATCCCTGCATTGAGCACTTGATGTGTGGGTGGACGTTTTGGAGGCAAATGGGTATGGCATTAGCTCAAAAAAGACAGAGTACTTATGCTGTCCGCTCTCTGCACCACTCGGGCCTATTCCAGACATTTATTTGAATGGAACAGTACTTCCCAAGTGCGAAAAGTTCAAATATATAGAATCTGTGATCAATAGCGAAGTATCCTGTGATGACGACATCAATCATCGCGTAAGCGTAGGGTGGATAAAGTGGCGGGAAAACTCCATCTTCTGTGACCGAAAAATCCCCCCTATGTTGAAAGGAAAGCTCTGCACCGCAGTTGTGCATCCAGCGTTCACACACGTTTCACAATGTATGAGAATAAATTAACGGCATCTAAGTTGAAGATGCTTCGCAGGACAGCAGGAGTAACAAGGCTTGGTCGAATAAGAAGTTTGAAGATCCGTGGAAGCCTTCACGTCAAGGCAATATCAATGAGCGTTTCAAAGACATCGCGAGGCAAGAGAGGCAGGCATATAAACGCCTGGATCACACAAATGCAATGACACCAGTATTTGATTGGCCTCAGTAACCAAGTGATCTAAAATCGGGAGGCCTCCCGATATTTCTGAGGTCAAATTGGCGAACCCCACAGGCGGATCAGTAGAAATGCGATGAAGTGGGATCCCTCATTTTCGGATCATAACCTCACCGATATAGGAAGAATATGATTTACCTTACAAGTAATTTGCTTGTATTTCACTGAATGCCGCACAAATTTCTTAGCCGTCAAATTCCTATGCTATTATCTTTCTTCTTTTTATCGTCACCAGGTATCACAGGACTAATTTTCCATTCGTCAATTGCGTTCGTGCTTGAATCTGAAACACCGTGTAGCATTCTGTAAAAGATAATGAAAACGAACGGACTCTCGGTAAAACGAAACGTCAAAACCATCTGCTCTTTTTTTATTGCAGAAAACGAGTGGAAATGGTACGAAATTACGTACATCTTCCTCTCCGTGCTGCCTCTTATTTTGCGCGGCGTTTGTTGTGCTCCTCCTTCGTGTTATTGTTTTTCCTTATCAATTTTCTGACATTCCCCCTTACACAGTGTCGACTGTCATTATCGGGTTTCATATCAGTCACCAGTCGCAAATTGAAGATTTCGTCTTGGAATTCCGCAGAAAAAGTCTTAACTTGTTGCGGGGTATTGATTTGTGCGAGGAAAAATCGAACAATTGATTGCTATCGCGTGATCTTCGCAGTAATGTAAGACCCACGCATGTGACAGTGAACCATTTGCGAGCAATTAAGAGACCATGACCACAGCGAGTGCTGGACAAATACACAATTAGAAGTGATACGCCTTTTTTTGAAGAAAAAATGAATCTGAACTACTGCCTTGGAGGCTGCTTGACCGCGCTACTGACTATAATCTACTGCTACCCATCGTTTTTCTACATATTCCTTTTTATCGTCTATTCCGCTGTACTAGTCCTAGGAGGTAAGTGGGTGGGGGCTGTTGATAGACACCGCAGGGATTCACATAATTTGTTTTGCTTTTAGCCATTGCTGCAACAATCTATATCCACTTTACTTTGACGTCCAAGACGCAGCCAAAACTGCTCCATGAGCCTCTGTCCGTGGTCTACAATGCGACAAAGTAAGTAAGAGTTTCCTCCTTGACAAGCACTGTCTGTAGTATCCTCTTGCAGATCCAGTATATTCGACTTGCCGAACCCCATCAAGAATCCGTCGAACTTGCCACTCATTTTTGGTAAAACCGTTGACTTGCAATTACAACAAATAGCCGAGTACGTGCTTCGTGACTTTATGTCACCCTGGCTGGGGTAAGGTAGAGTTTCGTAATCGCGGTTTCGATTGTTATGTGAAATTTTTGATTGCAGGCATGTGGCGACGAAACCCAAACTCATTAACGATGTACTACGTGAGGATTTGTGGAACGCAGTACAGAAAATTAGGGAACGCGCCATCAAAGTGGATGCGGCCAAGGTGATAGCTGTTGACATGGTTAATCGGGTGACGGTACACTTGGAGAAGATACGAATAGCTGAGGCCAGAGCGTAAGTTGCATTCTTACAAATAAAATGATGTATTCAACTTAACTCATTACAAAAGGATAAGTACTATACCCACATCGAAAGAATACAAACATACAGTAGTATCTCGATAATAGGGGAAAAAGTCATATCTGATTGATCGATTTCCGAGGCGATAGTCAGCGTTATCCGAGCGGCAAATTTATTTTCTTTATCTTGTTTCTAAACGGGAAACTTGCTCAGTTTATTCTTCAGAAATTAAATAGCATGAGTCACACATGGTTATGAGTAACCGTTGAAATATAAAACGCGTACGTAACGTACACCTACATATTAGCGGCCTTTGCCAATAAACGTATTACCGCGTGATAGTGTTCCATAAATATCGATAGTCCATACTAGCGATAGTTAACTATAACTTGAAGCTTCATCACGGTGGTTAAGAAAAGAATTCGGCCACGCATCAATTTTAAACAACTTCAAAATCTCTCCCGAAAACATGGACTAAACTAAACTATCCCACGTTTAAACTTTAAACTTCCTAGCCACCATCCCTTCCAGATCACTCTGGGAGGACGTTGCATTCTTAGAAAATGAGTCGATTCACTTTTACCCTGATGGCTCAAAAACCAAAGACGGAGTTGGGGAAAATGTTTTCTCTGACAGGCTTAATCTTAACCTCTCCTTCCGACTACCAAATTATTTTAGCGTGTTCCAGGCAGAAATAATGGCGATTAACGAAGTCTTATCTTGGCTTAAGAAAATCGTGATATCCGCTAAGGATATCCGTATCTTTTCAGACAGCCAACCAGCAGTCAAATCCTTGTAATCGGTCTCTATAAATTCATTAGTAGCCCTAGACTACCAATTGTCTCTCAAGGGGATCGCGGAGCAGTATAATATTCACCTGTGTTAAGTGCCGGGGCATAGGGATTTTCTAACAACTGTAACCATTCTTCCCGACAAGGATACTCTAGGTATACCAATCGCTACTTGCAAATTTAAATGCAAGCTGGATGCAATAAAAAGAACTAAGGTGGACAAGTGGTACAACATGTCTAGCGACTAAACAGATGTGGCCCATGCTGGATATGAAACGCTCTAAGAAACTGACTTCTCTCAACCCATTGAATATTGGCGCTACAATAGGTGTGTTCACAGAGCACCGTCTAATAGGCAAGCATGCAATAAGTCTTAGCGTATATTCGAATTACTTGTAGAAGCTGCTAAAGCGTCTTAAGTTTCTTGTATCGTATATGTAAAAATCAACGACACCCACAGGGTACATACATACATACATACATTTTCAATGGCCCGCTAATCCTTCATGAGAGTCACGGGGGTAGGATGCTCAGGTGGACCCTCCATCCTTGATTCTCCGCCATTGAATCCAATTCATCAGGAGGAATTCCTACACGGCTCCAGGAGAGATGTCTGACTTGGGCGAACCATCTATTTCTAGGCCTACCGTGGAGTCGCCTACCTGATGGCACGGCAATCGTGCACGGCTTGGAAGCCGGTCTGGGGGCATACGCACTACGTGACCAAACCATCGAAGCGTAGATCGTTCCGTTCGGAGAAGTAGCAGCTCAACATTGAGCGTCTCGCGTACGCTAGCGTTGCGCACTCGGTCCCTACGAGTTATTCCAGCAACACCGCGAAGGAACCTCATTTCGGCAGCTTGTATCCGCGATCTTGTCACTACCCAAATTTCATGACCATATGTGAGAGTTGGTACATACACAGTTAAAAATCGATAGCTTAGTTTGAGCACGAAGTTCGGCCTTCCTTATAACAGATTGGCCAAGTTCTCTCAAAATTGATCCAGCCTGACCAATTCTACAGGATAACCCAGCATTGATCTTCCCATCACTCGTGAATAAGACCCCGAGGTACTTAAGCTTCTCCACCTGCTTCAGTGGGACTCCACTAACATGCAGAGTGCACTGAATGGGTGTTTTGGAAACGACTATTACTTGCGATTTTTTCACGTTGATCCTCATTCCAGCATCATCACAAACGGCTACAAACCTTTCGCTTGCGCGATGAGGTTCGGTTTGAGAGGATCTAAGGATGACCAAATCATCCGCAAAGAGCAGTTGACTAATCCTTAGGTCTCCCACTTTGAAACATTCCCCGCCACGGCTGCGCTGCAACATCCAATCCATATATACAATGAAGAGGAGAGGTGACAAAACGCACCCTTGGCGGAGTCCAACGCCCACCCTGAAAGGTATTGATTTAACACCGTTTATCCGAACACAACTTCTACTGTTTGTATATAAAGACTGAATCGCCCTTAACAGGAAACCATCAATCCCATACTCCCACCCACAGGGTATATGCTGTAATAAGATCCATTCAAAACGAATTGTAACTTTTCTGTTTGTTTATGATCATTGTTAGCAAAATATTTTAAGCAAAACTTTTATTATAGCGCTGAAACTTTTACGGCTCCCGTGTTTTCAACAAACACTTATCTGCAAGATGACGAACACGAACTGGAGTTTTTACGGAAGCTCAGTGAAATCATGGTAATACTATTGTTGCCAAGAGGATATTCATTGCCGCCGTTAAAAATTCTATTGACAGAAATTTTATCATTTAAGAGTAAGTTTATAGTTTTGAGTACCAAACTTGCTTAACACAGGAATTCCTATATAGTATTTTTTCCTATGATCAAAATGCTGACTTCGCCTGATTACATTAATCAGAAAGTTGTGCAGAATATTGAATCCCGATTGGCTGCAGCAGCGATTAATAAACGTAGCTACGAATATGCAGCCAGCTTTGAGGACTTTCTAAAAATCATTAACAATTCGGGAAACTTGGAAGAACTCTCGTTGATACGCACAAGTATCGTTAATGATCTAATGCATGCAACGACAATGCAAAATTTACAGCGAGCTAAAGGTTGCCTTCAAATAGCAGTAATTAATTGGAAATATTGATTAAAATGCTTATTCTAGGACTAGATCCTGATACAGACGACAAATGCCTGTCCCGTGCAGAACTAACAACTGCAGTAAGATTAAAACGTTACGTTCAGCAGCTAACATATGCAAAAGCGCAGTGCGAAAAGAATCTCTTGAAATACGGATGGAAAGGAAATTACTCTAACGATATGGTATTACTATAACTATCCATAATGTATTACCTAATACCACTAACCGATTCTGCTTTAGAATTTATCCCTGACAGATATTCTGCACACAAGTGTTGGTCGTCGATATTTGACAATATTTTTAGAACCCCTAAAGGCAAGTTCGCTTGTAGGATTTTATTTGGCCGTTGAAGATTTGAAACATGCTCCCAAGTCTCAATGGCACAATTTGGGAACTGAAATATTCTATATACACATTCGAGTGCCGAAACCTGAAATAAAAATAGAAAAATCCGACCGAAAGCTGATTGAGACCTTTCTACTTGGTGACGCCGGTCCA
The DNA here is from genome assembly GCA_945910035.1 of Brachypalpus laphriformis. Lineage (NCBI taxonomy): Eukaryota > Metazoa > Arthropoda > Insecta > Diptera > Syrphidae > Brachypalpus > Brachypalpus laphriformis. The sequence continues at coordinate 106,772,541 of OX246753.1, read as the reverse complement.
GATATATTTTATCAAATCCAAAAGAATGTTGTAAAAACTTTGGAAGAAAAATACTTCCCACCTTTCTTGCTAAGTGAACAGTACCAACAATTGAAAGATGCTCTCACTTCTGAAGACTTTAAGGATCCCACCCTAAATTCACTCTCCGATGGCCAAGAAGAACAAACTACCTCGTTGGAAACGGACAACCCAATGGATGTAGCCACCCATACCACCTATGCTAGAAAAAAGCTCGAACAAATTCAGGAACGTCTAGATAAAAAGAGTCTAGCGCTAGATGCATTGAAATATTCAGTGAAGCCAGAATCAAAAGTACTTCTAATCTTAGAGAAAGAGATGGAGTGGTTAAAAAATGAAAAGCGCCAAACTGAAGCACATTTGCGACGAACTGATGCCTGGTCCGATCACATAGGCAAGTGGAAGGCCACAATTCAAAGTCTAGAGGTAAATACATGGGGGAAGAGGAGCTTGGTATCAGTGAGTTCTAATTTGTTTTTTTTATTAAGGTTTCGGATGAGAAGGAATCCCTTCAGTTTATGGTTCTGGTGCATGTCGACGAGGATATTAATAATCCAAATACTATTTTCAAGGAGCAGAAGCCCAGTAACATATCAAGTGGATGGGTAGTACTGCGTTCACTGGCACAGTTTCATGTAAATATTTCTAATCGAAGGTTTGAATATAATGTATAATGTTATAATTTCTTAGGAACTGCATAGAAAACTACGACCAATGTGCCCTGAACTAAAGTCATTGGATCTTCCAACAAACTTCAAGCTTTTCTTTTTAAAGAACGACAAACATTCCCTTGAGAAGACAAGGGCACAAGTTCAAAAGTACTTAAATGTATGTACCTTAAAAGATTTTTTATTTTATATATGACGCGACTTGTATATAGCAAAGACCTTCAAGGTCTTATATTCAATAATATTGCAAAGGAAATCAGGCTTTATTTTAGCCAGACTAATCAGTCTGTCGTCCTTTTTGCTTAAACATTTCGTTGGGACATAGGAAACCTTAACATGTAGACAGTTCAAAAAAAAGTCAGAGGTATGATTGTTCCATTTGGTATTGTTCAGATAACGAGCTTTATTATCATATATAGTCTGCATTAGCTTTCTTCGACTAATGCAATTCATGATGGAGAACACTTCACAACCAAAGATGGCCAATAGTAATGACTTCGTTAGTACGATATTATGTTCTGTTGGGTAGCCAATAAAATACGAAGGATGCCATAAATTGTCCCAAATGCTGCATTTATATAATCATTCGCAGTAAATTAGGTACAACTTCTAAAGGGTGTTCTTTTTTATTTCCAAGCCCAACAGACATTTTTTATTCGAAAGATAAATTCATGGCATTAATATTTGAAAATGATTTCTGGCATATGATTACCACTGTGCCAACCCGAGTTGATAAACCGGGTCAAACCGAGTTACAGCTAAACCGAGTTAAACCGAGTTACATTTATATCAAACCGAGTTTGCAAACCCGATAGAACGAACCGAATTCAACCGAGTTGAACACACGGTTCGGTTTAAGTTGGTTACTAACACATGAATGTACCCGTAACCCGTATATAAAACCGAGTTGGAAAGGAGCCTATTGTTTCTATACAAACCGAGTTGCACTACCCAATTCTATACCTATTTGGAATTCGGTTTCGTTTCGGTTTCTCATGAGACGGTGGTTCCTGTTTTCTCTCATTGTTGGTTTTTTTTCACATAGTTGTGTCAGTTTTTTGGTGTATGCGCTGTTTTGGTGTGTGTTCCATCGAACAAGTCAATTTATCGTATACACACCGAGTGAAACCGAGTTGCAAGCTGATTCATGAATTCGTATTCGGTTCGGTTTTAGCTTCTTATGTGACGGTGGAATAATTTTGTTACAAACCGAGTTAGCCAACCCGGTTTGCAACTCGGTTCGGTTAAATTCCAACTCGGGTTAACTCGGTTTGAGAAATGTTCGGTTTGGTACATGACTAATCACCACAGCTTTTCTTGACGAAGCGTATTCTGTGTCACTTTTTTGAGCAATGGTGGCCGCATGTCACGAATAACAGGAATAATGTTGACTTCCAAGGCGTCAATTGTTGTTGGTTTATCAGCATAGCCTCATCACACAATTTTGCGATAAAACAACGGGTCAGCTTGCCCTTGCTTAGAGCCCAATCAACGGAAAAGCGACGCAAATAATGGTCTCGTGGCATTAATTCTGCCCCAGCTGGATGTTATACGGGTGTAGGACAAGAGCTTTGCGCAAAATTGTCCATGTAGTGGATAGCCAGAGCCGCAATTGCGATCGATGACGAATCGATAAATTTGGATGTTCTTGCACACTTTCGTTTACAGAGGCGTTATTCCTCCAAGTTTTCTTCGACGACTTTTTTTTTTTTTTTTTTGCCTAGGGGGTAGTGGGACAACGCTAATGCGCGCGGGAAACAGTCCTGCTCTGTTTCTAGTAGTGTGAGACTCTCTACTCACTAAAAAAAAACACCTTTAACCCCTTCTTTCTACTTGACACCATCCACTCCGGAACCGCTTATCGCATTACTTCAGAGTGGTGTCGTTTTCTGTCCTCTCTGGGGACCGGCTTTGATTGAGTGGGAATTAAGTGACAAAGTAGTTCATTTCGCCGTGTTCTCGCTCTGTCCAAGCCGTGACGTCTGTAATCAGCCTCTCTGTCCACCTCCCCCTCGTTTCAGCGCTCCACCTTCTCTGCCAAGCCTGCTTGGTAAGCTCCTTCGCTTCAGCGACTGCCAGTTCTGCCCCTACTTCCGCCTTCTTGTCGTGGACGTACTTCCTCTCTGTCGCTAGGAGGTCGATGGGGGTCACACCCGCAATTACGAGGACGGCTGGTTCCGACACTGTGCGATAGGAGCTTACAACTCGGAGAGCTCCTCGCCTTTGTACTGCGGCAATTTGCTTTCTGTACTTCTCCTGTCTAAGTGCGTCTGCACAGATCTCACACCCATACAGAAGAATGGCGTGGGTGATGGACATGAGGACATCGTCGCCTACTCATTGTTGAGCCTCCGATATTTGCCATAAGCTTACTCAGCGATGACGTGACCTTCGCAGCTCGCTCAGATGCGGACTCAATCTGTTGCCAGAAAGAGAGTTTAGAGTACAGGGCGATTCCTAGATACCTTACTGCTGGTTTGCTGATTATAACTTCTGGACCTACTCGGAACTCGGCAATGGTGGTCGGGATCCGTTTCCTAGTCAGAAGAACTATCTCTGTTTTTTCCGCGGCGAGATTAATGCCATGGGCTTCCATCCAGGCGAGTACTCGTCTCATTACCTGGTTCAGTTTCAGCTGAGCCCCGTCGATGTCCCTTGAGGTAATCACCGCACCGATGTCATCTGCGTACCCGACTAAGAAGGTATCGTCGGGCATCTCCATGCGAAGGATTCCATCGTATGAGACATTCCACAGATCGGGTCCAAGGATTGATCCCTGTGCTGCTCCAGCAGTGATTTCCTTTCTGTGAGTACCCTCCACGGTGTCGTACAGAAGTTCCCTGTCTTTGAGATAGTCCTTCACAATTTGCAAAAGATATTGCGGTATCCTGAAGGTGTTCTCGAGCGCATCTAACATATCTCCCCATCTGGCCGAATTGAAGGCATTCCTCACATCCAGAGCTGCCAGCACGACGATTCGCCTTGAGTAGTGATTTCCCCTTTGGGCGAGGTGGGTGGTTTTGACTACTTCCTCAATTGCTCCTATCGTGGAGTGGCCTTTTCTGAATCCGTGCTGTCGATCGGATAGGCCACCTGCTCTTTGGATTGCTTCTGTGATTCGAGGCTTTAGCATCTTCTCGAGGAGTTTTCCTGCCGTATCCAGCATGCACAGAGGTCTGTATGCTGATGGGGAATCCGGGTCTCCTTTTCCCTTGCTTATGAGCACCAAGCGTTGTACCTTCCACTTCTTGAGAAAGATCCCTTTCTTTAGGCAGCCGCTATACATACTTAGCAGTATCTGTGGGCAAGTTTGGGCAACCTTTTTCAATACTTCCGCTGGTATGCCGTCGAGGCCGGGGGCCTTATTGTTCTGAAGAGATTTAGCTGCTTGAATCAGCTCTTCTTCGCTGAACAATGGGATGTCTTGTTGTTGGGCAGGAGAGATCTCCATTGATCTAACAGGGTGGGCCGGGAAGAGTGTGTCCACTATGTTCTTCATTAGCTCCGCGCCCATCGTGGGGGGGTGACGCCTGCGCTCCTAATTTTTTCATGACAACCCTAAAGCCGAGTCCCCATGGGTCGCTGTTGATCTCCCGGCGGAGGTCGTCCCACTTTTGTTTCTTGCTCGAATTGATGGCCCTCTTGAGCTCGGATCTTGCGGTTTTGTATTCCGCGAGTGCGCCTCCGTGATTTCAGCGTGTCTTCGCCTTCCCCTGGTGACCTTGCGTCTATGGTGTAGGCATCTCCTTCAGCGATCTCTTCCGTCCACCAGTACACTGGTTTTCGCCCTCCCATTGAGTTTCTAACTCGAGGCATCGACGCATTGCATGCGCAGTGTAAGAGTTGCATCGTCGCTTAAGCTTTTATTTCAGCTGTCCCCGTCATTTCCAGGATGGCTTCCTTCCCTTCCCCTAGCGTGGCCGTGAGAACTTCTTCATTTACCCGGCTGACTTTCCACCTCGGTGCACGTCTCTGGTGTCCGTTAGAGACTCGTCGGGTCCTCTGTAGGTCAAAGACGATATACTGGTGGTCGCTTCCGGTGTACTCCTCGATGACTCTCCAGTTTTCCACCTTTGCTAGTAGCTCTCCTGACGCGAAAGTAACATCCGGTATTGGGCCGGTCTATCCGGGACGCCTGAGGTGGGTGTATTTCCTTCGTTCAACACGTAGAGCCCCAGTCTGGCAGCCATCTTGAGTATCTGCTTACTTCATGAGTCTGTGCTAGGCATCCCCTAATCTAAGGCCTTGGCGTTAAAATCGCCGGCAACCAAGATCCCGCCCTCAATATCTCTCACGGTGTTGAGGTGAGATTAATCGATCTGTATTTGCTGTTGTCATAACTATTGTCCTTTTTGTGGATTCTATACCAATCAAGATAAACTAATTATCCGTATCCAGAAGATAAACTAATTATCTTCTTCTTCTTCTGGATACGGTCCATAGGAGATTCATTTCTCGTCAGAGAGGCTATCTCTCACAAAAATCCGACCAGAGAGATAGCGTTTAGGTTTGCGTCGCAAGACATGAAGGTCGGGCGGCCAACCTTTGCCATCAACATCAGGCATACGATGTTGCATGTTAGGATAAGTTAGGCTAGTTTTAAAGTAGTTTATGGGTAGTTTTAGGGTTTAGCTTAGGTTTAGTCTAGGATTAGTAAGGTGTAGTTCGTGTTCTCTTTTCCGTACTTTCTCTCCTATCTTTCCTATCTTTTTTTTTTTGTCCGTTCGATGATTAGGGTTTAGTTTACTTTTCTTCTAGGTTTAATTGATCTTGGTATGATTTTTTTTTTTTGTTGAGTACATGGTTTAACGTGTGGCTGGCAAGAACCACCCGTCCGACTAGCTGAGCCGGACAACCACAAGCAAACCACGCCCTCTTCACCTGCCCCGAAAACTCCTCCGTGGTCCTAACCTTACTCACAATAATTTTAAACTTTTCCTCAGAGTGTATTCGCCATGTATCTAAGACTTCCATTATTTTCTGTGACCAGCTTTTCTCTCTTCTTGATTGTTCTTGTTTGTTTTCCATATTTTCCTCTAAGGTTTTTCACTATTTTTCAAAATCCCTGCGTATATTTCTCGTGGACGTTTTCTTCTACTGTCTTACCAACGTCTTTCCACTTCCGTTTGACTTCCTTTACTGTTCATTTCACTTCGCTGTTTAGTATAAGAGACCATATCTTGAAAAGTTTCGCGCTGAAGTTCATCATTGAATTCAACTTGTTATTTTGCTTCGGATAAGCTTTAGTTTTATTGCTCCAAAACTATTAAGAGTACTGTAGACTCGACTTAAAATTGCGGCGGAGTTGGTAATTTTTTTATTTTTCTCAGTTCATGAAATAATTCCTCCCATTTCATTTGCCTATTAGTGTCGTTCTGCGACTCTTTGTTTAAGGGCCAGTACGTGTTGAATTGATGACTTAATACTCTTTAATCTTTAAAAAAAATTAAGTTAATTCAAATGGCTAAAATTCACCGTCCGTAAGCAAATAATTCACTACTGTTTTATTTACAGAAGGAAGCCCTAGTGCGGATAGCAACTCAACTTTTAACGAGTTTGATGCGCTGTCCGATTCCATCACTCGAATTGTCTCCCTGTATCCTCATACTGAAATCGTCATTGCGGGCGATTTCAATATACACAATTCAGATTGGCTTTGACATTCTGGCCAGACAACACCCGAAGAAAGGTATGTTAAACTTTTCGCTGAGATAAACAATTCGACTCAGCTTGTAAATGAGCCTACACGTATACCGGACATTGAAAGTCATTCTGCCAACACTCTGGACTTGTTTATTACTTCACATCCTGATAAATACATCATTGATGTTTTAGCGCCTCTAGGCCGGTCTGACCACAACATCGTATCAGCTAAATTCTCGTACTCTGACCACACAGTTAAAGGAAAAACTCCCAAAAGAAAAGTATGGCGTTACGAGAAAGCGAATTGGGACGGCCTTAATAGTTTCTTTAGGAGTTTGAATTGGTCACTATGCTTCCTCGATAGCGATGTGGATGCCGCCGCTGATATGATTACTGACACCATCCTCTTAGGTATGGATGCCTTTATTCCTAATAGAATAAAAAGCATCAAACCTAAGGCAAACTCGTGGTTTGACCAGAGCTGCAAAGAGGATATCACGCTGAAAGAAGTAAGTTTTCGGTCTTATAAAGCCAACAATTCTGAGGAAAACCGAAAGAAGTTTAAACAAGCCAGAAATGACTGCAATGCTCATATTCGACGTGTAAAATTCTTATATGACCAAAAATTGAGGCAAAAAATTATACAATGTCCCAAAGGTAGTAAACATTTGTAAGAGTTTCAATAATTTTGAAAGTAGATTTTTATATAATAAAAATATTTAGAAATTTCCGAACCACCCGGTCATTTCTGTCTCGCTTTACATGCACTATGCTCTTATATAATCATTATGCTGTTATAAACTCATTATGCTCTTATGTACTCATTGATCGAGGTACTGTAAAATCAGATGACAATAATGTATATAATCTATACAGTAAGCACTGATCATGTCGTTGATCAGGTCATGTATTTCCGTGAATCAGTTGTAATAAAGCGTTCATACCAAAGAGAAGTGTTCTGGTTTTTTTATGTCTTCTATGTGATCCGTCCCTCCCCCCGTTACACATTTTTGGTCATTCGTCAAAAATATTAAAAATTCTGCCTCGCCTGCCATCCCAACGCTCATTTACAATGACATTCCAGCTGTCAGCTCCTTAGATAAAGCCAATCTGCTTGCTGCCCACTTCGCAGCGAACTCCACTCTGCCAGATAGCGCTTTATCTCCGCCTGTACTTGAGAACGTCGAATTTTCCATGGGACAAGTCCACTTTCGCACTCGTACAGTTGCAGGAGTACTTTAAGGTCTTAACATACACAAATCCGCTGGTCCAGGTGGTATCTCCCCAATAGTTCTGAAGAGGTGTTCTTCCACGCTGGCAAAACCTCTGCGTAAGCTTTTCTGTCTATCCTACTCTTCTGGGCTTTTTCCTAGAAGATGGAAAACAGCATTTGTCCAGCCCGTCCCTAAAAAAGGCGAATCTTCCTCCCCGTCCAATTACCGACCCATTGCACTAACGTCCCTTCTTTCCAAGATCATGGAAACGCTGATAAATCGTCAGCTTATGAAATATCTTGATTCACGGAAACTGCTCAATGACCGGCAATATGGTTTTCGTAGCAACAGGTCCACTGGTGATCTGATGGCATATCTCACCGAGAAGTGGAACCAATCTCTCCATCACTTTGGCGAAACAAAGATGGTTGCGCTCGATATTTCAAAGGCATTTGACAGAGTTTGGCATCAGGCTCTTTTGTCGAAAATGCGTGCATATGGCATCGATGAGTCTCTTCTTCAATGGATTAGAAATTACCTTTCGGGCCGTTCAATACAAGTTGTCTTGGACAGCTTCAAGTCTGCAATTCACCACATAAATGCTGGTGTTCCCCAGGGCTCAGTTTTGTCTCCGACTCTCTTCCTCATTTTTATAAATGACCTCTTGTCTGCTACTTTTAATCCAATCCATTCCTTCGCTGATGACAGTCAGTTTTTCATATTCCTTCCCTATCTCACGTCCCTGCTTTTCGGCCGTAGAAGAGGAACGGCAACGTATGTTAAACTCATTAAATTCCGACTTGGACAACATAACCAAATGGGGTTCAATCAATAGAGTGGAATTTAATGCATCCAAAACACAATGCTGTCTTCTGTCTCTCAAGCGAAACCAAGACCCTCAACCATTATCTATGAATGGTACTTGTATCGCTTAATCAGAAAGACACATACCATTTTCGGTATGTGCATCAATAACCGTCTTCGATAGAACGATCACATATTCGAGGTCGCCAAAAATGTTGCAAAATGTCTAGGATTCCTTAAGCGGTGCAAAAAATATTTTACCCCGTCTGATCTGGCCTCCATCTACAAGGCATTGATCCGCCCATATCTGGTCTGGTGCACCCAAGACCGTTCTGCACATTCTAGATAGGGTACAGAACCGCGCGTTAAAACTAATTGGTGATAGAGACATTATGAACTCCATAGTCTCACTTGAACACCGTAGACATGTCTCATGTCTTTCCCTATTTTATCGCTTTTTCTATAAAAAATGATCCAGCGAAATAGCCAGTTGCATTTTATTTTTTTATATTATTTCTTCTTAGTTTATTCTTGAAGACGACCATCTATGCGGCAGCGAAGCTATTTACACATTCCTTAGTCCTAGTTCGGATCATTTAAAGCAGACAACCCCATCGCCAAGAAAAACAAAATTTTCCCTCTCAACACTGTTCAAAAGTGATAATGCCAAAGCAGAAAATAACAAAACTGCAGACCCGTTTTGGGGTCTCACCCATCATAGAGAAGATGACGATATATCGATGTATTTGGAAGGAGCTGAATCAGAGTCAAAACTACAGACCGACTTGGATAGTAAAGATTCGATTGCGGAACCTCTCTACGCTTTAATGGGTGAAATTTTCGACATGGGCGGCGTGTTTAAATGGTTGCGAAAAAGCATCATATCGTTTGTCCAAATCACCTATGGTAGAACCATCAACAGGTAATTAGAAATTAAAAAAAAAAATTGTTTCCACTTTACACGACATTACTTTTGCTAGACAAATTCGCGAGTCTGTTGCATACCTGTTCGAGGAATCGATGCTCCATCATTACTTCTCGGCTATATTAAAGTCATTTTGGCCTGGTGGTGTTCTGGCTTCATCATACCCCCCACGATCAGAAGATATGATGGAAATGACGAGAAATGCGGCGAAAGCTCTCCTCATGGACAACATTCCAGAAGTGTTGAGTAATCTCGTTGGCGCACAGGCCGCCAAACATGGTGTGATAAAAGTTTTCGATGCTCTGCAAAACCCAATCTTTAACAAACAGTTATTATATGTAAGTATCTTATTTCTGTCTATGTTTGTCCTCTCTAACATAAATTTCATTATTTCTAGGAATTGGTGGAGATTTTGATGATTGAACTCTTTCCTGAAATTAGGCAACTAAAAGTCACCGCCGCTGTAAAGGCCAGCATTAAATAAAAAAAAAGAAAAAAAAGAAAACATTGTGATTTATGTTATTAGTAATAATTAATTGATTTTAACAAAATAATTGACCCACTCTCTATACACATCCTTAGTACAAATTAAGTTGAATATTTTTCACTCGTGGTGTTTTGGCGTAGTCAAATACTCACATAAACCCAAAGGTTACAACTTATAGAATAGAGCTATAACACTATAGTTTGTAATGCTAAATTTTAAGTACAGTATTCAAAGTATTCAGAGGAGAAACAAGGAGGGAGACAAAGAACCAACATACATATTTGATTTTCACAAATTTTTACTTGTTTAATGGAAACTTATTTTACTCATTGGGATGATTCTCGAATCGTTATTTATTATTGTGATTGTAAATGTTAGCTGAAAGGTGGTTTGCGTTTTATTTTTTGGAATTAAGTTTCGCTAATTCAGTATTACTGTGTAGTGTTTACTGTTTAGCCTCATAGATATTACTATTTTTTTTTTAAGTGTGCGTAATATTATAAATGGTATCTGTACATTTAGATGATAAGTAAATATATTAACCACAAAAAGCAAATATTTATCTAGCGAACCTATGTCTATATATACATTATACAGTAAATAAAGTGGATTTTGTGTAACAAATATTATTCATTTACTTTTCTCTAAAAGGATGGGAGGGTGGACCTAGGGTTCTTCAGTCGGTTTAATCATTTTCGACCGTCCTTTTCTTAATGGTATCAGATTAATTTTCTCTGATAAAGCAAAATATTTAGGTCTTATTTTGGATAGGAAATTAAGCTGGAAACCTTATATTCAAGAAAGAGTCAAAAAAGCCTCAGTAGCACTTTTCTTTGCCAAAAAGCTATTGGGAACAGATGGGGTCTACTACTTCGAATAACTAACTGGCTCATAAGACCGATACTCACATACGGGGTGATTGCCTTATGGACAGCATTAGAAAAAGCAATAAATCGCGATTACCTAAGCAAGGTCCAGCGAACAGCTTGTCTGTGCAAAAGCGGAGCACTACGCACAACTCTCTCTGTGGCGATGAACATCATGCTTCATCTAATACCCCTTGATATATTTAGTAAGCAAATAGCAGCAAGTGCAGTCGTTCGCCTTGGAGCTACTTCACAGTGGTTGAGAAAAGATTTTGGCCACGCCCCCACTTCCCAGTCACCAACTCTTCCAGATCACTCTGGGAGGACGTTGCATTGTTAGAAGATGAGTCGATCACTTCTACACTGACGGCTCAAAAACCAAGGATGGATTTGGTGGAGGTGTTTTCTCTGACAGACTTAATCTTAACCTCTCCTTCCGTCTTCCAAATCATTGTAGCGTGTTCCAGGCGGAAATAATGGCGATTAACGAAGTCTTATCTTGGCTTAAGAAAAACATGATATCCGCTAGAGATATCTGCATCTTTTTGGACAGCCAAGCAGCAGTCAAATCGTTGGAATCGACCTCTATAAATTCTTTAGTAGCTCTAGACTGTCAATCGTCTCTTACGAAGACGGCTGAGTAGTTCAACCTGTTGGGTGCCAGAGTACAGGGACATTCCACGGAATTGTATGCCGATGAACTCGTCAGAATAGGAACAACTATACTCATTCTGCCGGATAAAGGCACTTTAGGCATACCAATAGCTACTTTCAAACTTAAATTTAAGCTGGGTGCTATCGAGAGTACAAATCTTAGGTAGACACCTGGACCAACATGTCCTCACTTCATTCTGATTGGGTTGACCGGAATCTTGGCTATCATCGTCACTGTTGAACGGCTCATCCTGACTGACAGCGGAATATTGGTCATCGCCGCCATTTAGCAGTCTGCAGAAGTGTTCCTTCCATATCCTCAGCACCTACTGCGATTCTACTACTATGTGACCATTCTCGTCACTGCAGGTTTCTGTTCTGGCTTTCATTCCTACCATAATGTCTCTCAATCTATTCGATCGAGCGCTTCTCATGCTGCTTTTTCTTCTTTCTGACAAGTCGATGCTCCTCTTTTTTCCTCCGTTCATAGAGCTCGCGAGCAGCCCTAGTCCTTCTATGCAGTGCCCCCTTGTACGCCTCTTGTTTTGCTGCATACGTTTGCCGGCATTCTTCATCAAACCAGGGGTTTCGTTGTGGTGGTCGAGAAAAACCCAATACACCAGAGGCGCTATTTCTGATAGGTTGTTGGCAACGCTGCCACTGGTCTTCAGCATTTGCTGCTGCTGGCATAGGACTTTAATTGAGATTAAAGGAGAATCGATCGGCACAGGGTCTGACGGTTTTTGCGATTGTAGCCGGCCGACTTCAAACTTTCTCACACTATTTCGTTGATTTCGTTCCCTTCTGGATACCCGAATCCGTACCTTGGCTAAAACTAGATAGTGATCCGAGTCCACATTCGCTCCTCGTAAAGTTCGGACACACAGAATACTGGAAAAGTGCCTTGCGTCGATCGCAATGTGATCGATTTGGTTAATGGTTTTTCGATCAAAAGAGAGTCATGCCCCCTTGTGCATATCAAGACGTAGGAACGCGTACTAGCTACATGACAACGTTTCGTCCTGCCGCAAAGCCGACTAGCCTGAATCCGTTGGCGGATGTGATGTCGTGCAGGCTGTGCTTTTCGACCACGCTGCTAAAGACGTCCTCTTCTCCTAGTTTTGCGTTAAAATCTACTTACTTACTTAGGTGGCGCTAAGGTCCGGGGTGGACCTGGGCCCCAACCAATAAACCTTTCCAGGCAACCCAGTTACGAGCCAGCTGCCACCAGTTGCGCACGCCAAGTTGGTTTCACATAGTATGTATCCCATAACGAAATGTCTAAGATTCAAGGTCTTTAAAAAACGAGTTTTAGAACTTACCCTAGCTCAGCCTCCTCTACAGCTAATCTTTCTAGTCTGCCGGGAAAAGCTTAAACTAACAACCTTGGTATTTAGCCTAGTTTTGTTTTAGAATAATTGTTTGCACACATTTACTTAATGTGTTCCCGGATCTAGGTGAGGTTCACAGAATCCTCTTCTACTAGATATCTTTTCTTCTTCTTCCTTTTATCAGCGAGGCAGTGATCCGAAAACAAGGGATCACAACCCTCCCACTTCACCGCATTTCTACTGATCCGCCTGTGGGGTTCGCCTAGACGTCTAATATAATAAACATTCTTTTCGGAAGGCACTCAAAATCAATATTGATTAAATAGGAAATATTCAGTTCTTAAAATGAATAGAATTAGAAAAATGTAATTTATTTGTTTATAAATCGGAATCTACTCCGGTAGCAAGAAAATCATTAACAACATCAATTGCCTTTCGTGGGAGCACGCTCATAACCTTCTCTATATACAAATAATGTCCAGGAATACTAATTTCTTGAATACCACGCCTTTGTGCGCTGACAATAGTCTTAGCTGCGTCTTGGGGATTAACCATTCGCATGTGATTGAACCTGTATCGTGGTTTCTTGCACAATCCAGTATCTACCATGTATGGATAGATCGTTGTCAATTTAATCTAAGAGAAATAATTTATAAAAAAAAATTCAAAAGTCATATGCTTAATCGAAATAAGTACATACTTGTTCATGAAGACCGATAGAGCGAAGTTCTTCAAAGAACGCCGCCATAATACCACGCACGGCAAATTTGGTTCCACAATATGGAACTAAATTTTTTAGTCCAAAAAGTCCTGCACACGACGACAGAGCAATGATGTGTCCCCTCTTCTTTTCAATCATTTCTGGTATGAATGCTTGAATCATCTAAAAGTTAACAAACATTATAGTAGTCAGTCGGTTTGTTTTATCACTTTCATGGTTTTAATTTACCCAGAAATGTGCTAAAACGTTGATATCGTACATCAGTCTGATCTCATTTTCGTTATGCTTCAAAAGTGGATGGCATGGCATAATACCGGCATTGTTGACTAGAATACTCACAAAACCAACTTCCTTCTTTACCTTCTCAGCAACTTGGAAGATTTCTTCTTTTTTCGTAACATTGCATCTGCAATTGTCACAAAACGAAAAGTATCTTTAGTATGAGGGCGAATGATACTGAAAGCAAACAGTCTTACACATATGCAACGGCCTTTCCTCCAATAGATTTGATTTTCTTGACTGTCTCTAAATTTCCTTTTTCATTGATATCCCAACAAACTATTGTGGCTCCTTTGCCGGCATATTCCAAAGCGGTTTCCTTACCCATTCCATGTGCTGCACCAGTGATCTGTATTACGTTATCAGAAATTATAGTATGACTTGCAAGGTGATCTATGCACATCATGACTTACCAAAACGATTTCATTTGTAACATCTTGTTCCTCCTTAGGAGTGAAAAGCTTCACAATGTGCTCCAACACATAATACCAAAATTTCAAATTTAATATGATTATATCCAAGACTAGTAAAAGTACACCATAGATACCGCCCTCGCCCTCGCCCAGTTGAGATTGTCTGGAAGTAGAAGAGAAATGGAATTTTTTTTTTTTTTTTTTTTTTTCATATTTTCTTTATTTCAGCAAAAATTTACATTCTTAAAACTACTATTGCACGATTTACAGAGATTTGGCTATTGCTACCTTACTACTGAAACTTTATATAATCTTTATAAACTTATTGGAAACCTACAATTGATAATTAGAGGAAAAGCTTCTAGGAAAAACCTCTATACAAACATATTTTACTTTTCATCGAGATGAGGGAAGTGGTGGTGTGCTATCTTGATTTCAAGTAGGCTATTGGGATATTGTTATATAAATTAATAAGTGTAAATAACACGACAAAAATAAATAAGTTACAAATACGCATAAATTAAATTAATAAATACAAATTAATAAATATAAATAATATTGATAGATAGACATGTACGAACATATTAACAATGTAAATAAACAAAATAGATAAATTAAATAAATAAATAAATAAATAAATAAATAAATAAATAAATAAATAAATAAATAGATAAATGGATAAATAAATAAATAAATAAATAAATAAATAAATAAATAAATAAGTAAATAAATAAATAAATAAATAAATAGATAAATGGATAAATAAATAAATAAAGAAATAAATAAATAAATAAATAAGTAAATAAATAAACAAATAAGAAATAAATAACACAAGAATAAGTAAATTAATAAGTAAATTTATTATTAAACGATTATAAACTTGATCACAGTTTATTCGCAATGTTTAATGCAGTAGACCTGAAATCAAGTGGTTTTCAGATAAATTGCAAGAACAGCTGTAGCACTCAATTAATTTGTTCAGTCTTATGGACACTTTTTCAATATTTGAGATCATATGTAACTCTTCAGTCGAAAAATGCCAAGGCAAGTTTAAGATCATTTTCAATAGTTTGTTTTGTGTTACTTGTAATCTGCGGAGGTGACTTTTTGCACATTTGCCCCAAACTGGAGATCCATAGAAGATTATTGATTGGAAGATTGCTTTAAAGATAATGAGTTTCTTTTCATTACTCATTTTTGATCTCCGGTTAATAAATGGATACAGCATTTTAATTGTAATATTAACTTTTTTAATGGTTTCTTGGATATGAGAGCTAAACGTTAATGATTTGTCAAGGTGCACCCCAAGATACTTAACACTTGATTTCCAATCCGGTTGTATATCATTTAATACTAGTCTGTTGCTTGGTAAGAAGCAGACTTTTCTTTTTCTAGTAAAAAAGGCAGCCTGGGTCTTTGAAGCATTTATTTTAATCTTCCATTTGCCGAAGTATGTTTGGATTACATTTAAATCAGATTGCAAATTACTTTCAATGTTTGAACCAATTGAATCTGAATAATAAATGCATGTGTCATCCGCAAAGAAAGCAGATTCGCAATTACTTAGTCTAGGGAAATCATGTGTGTAAATATTGTACAGTATTGGCCCAAGTACTGAGCCCTGGGGTACCCCAGCTTCAATTGAGAAACCTGATGACAGCCAGTTGTTTACCGATACTATAAAAGTACGCCCGTTTAAAAACGACTGAATTATTTTTACCAAGTATATTGGAAAATGCAGGCTAAAAAGTTTGTGCAGCAGACCTTTGTGCCATACGGTGTCGAAAGCTTTTTCGACGTCAAGGAGGACCATACCCGTACTTTTTCCTTTTTCAAAATTACTTTTAATGTGTTTTGTTATGCGATGAATTTGGTGCACTGTAGAATGGTGCGGTCTAAAGCCGAATTGTTCTGCAGGTAATATATTATTTTCGTTTAGATGGTTCGTTAATCTCGTTTTAATTATCTTTTCAAAACACTTGCTTAACGAGCTTAATAAACTTATGGGCCTATAACTACTCGGCAGGCAAGCATTTTTACCCGGTTTCAGAATGGGTATAATTTTTGCTGTTTTCCATTCCTTAGGAAAATATCCCTGCTTAAAGCAGCAGTTGAAGAGCTTTTGCAAAAAATTTAAGCCACTCTGTGGCAAGCTTTTAATAAATAAATTCTTTATCCTATCAAAACCTGGGGATTTCGATTTTTTTAAGTTAATTAGGACGGCCTCTACATCTTCAATTGATACTAGGTCTCTACCTCCAATCACTACAGCGCGAGAGTTAATTATATCCATGGAACCGTGAACTGTGTTTTCTTCACTGCTGATTATGCTGCTACCTATTGAATGATTCGAAAAGAAAACGTTAGCTAGAGCATTTGATTTTTCAGCACTGGACAGCAAAACAGTGTCTCCCTCCTTAAATGCGGGGATTATACTGTTTTTTTGCTTAATGACCTTAACTACATTCCAAAAGGGTTTGCTGCATTTATTCAGGCCTTGTAGTTTTCTATTCCAGCGTTTGTTTCTAAAACTAAGGATTTGTGACTTTATGGTGGATGTTAAGGGTTTTGCTTCAGTCAGATATGAATCAATTCTGGTTCTCAACCATCTTGATCTGACATAATTTCTAATCTTGATTAGTTCCACAATATGACGTGGGAGTATATTTGTGCTATCCCAACGATTGATTTTTTTGGGAACTGACTGATCAATACAATCGAGTACTGAACTTGTAAAATAACTCACAGCTTCGTCTATTTGGTTATGGTTAATGTCATCAGGTATCATTTCTTGGTAATTCCTCAATTTAAAACGCATTTTACTCCTAAATCGATCCCAATTAGCATTTTGGTAGTCGTAAACTAAATTATTCGTCTGCTTAGGTGACAAGACAATGCTACATTTTACAGGGAGATGGTCAGAGCTTAGATCATTTATAACGACAGGTTGGCTAAAAAGTTCTCGCATATTTGTGAGAAACAGATCTAGAGTTGACGGGTTTGCCCGTGGGTTTGAAGGAATAAATGTTGGATGGGGGGGATATAAAATGTGAAATGGGTGTCTAGAATGCAGCTCCGCAAGGATATTTCCCCACGAATTTGCTCTTAGACAACCCCAGTTCCTATGCCTACAATTAAGATCGCCCCCTATCAGAAAGATATCATTGAAACTAACTAGTTTCCGTAAATCGCAATTTAGATCGAATCGCTTCTGTGCTGATACACGACCACCAGGAAAGTAAACACAAAACATTTTTATTGAACGACCATTAGTAAAAGGCATTTCAATACCTATGTTTTCAATTAGCTTTGTTTTAACAATTGGAAGAATTTTGTGTTTTATTGTTCTTTTAACGACAACGGCAACACCACCACCCCTTCTCTCATTTCTATCTAAGCGGTAGCATTTGTATTCCCTATTCGAAAATTTTTGTACATTTTGATCCAGCCCTGTTTCAGTGACTAAGCCTACGTCAATATTATGAGAGCTTAAAAAAGCAAAAAATTCTAGAGCTTTATTGCGAATGCTTCTAGCATTCCAACATATTATATTTAAACCGACATTCATAATTATTTACCTTGTTGATACAAATACTTAATAGCTAGTTGTGCAATAGTATTAAACTGGTCGGCTTTATTGTTGCATTTTCCAAGCAGCGTAATCATCTCAGCAGTGAGAGCGTTGATTTCTTCCCAAGAGAAAAGCTCGCTGGTTGCCTTCTGTACAGGTGCAGCGACTGAGTTGTTTTTGATGTTGGTGTTGGTCCAGACATTTGAGCAATTAGTTGCCGGAGCATGTATTGGCATAGCCTCAGGCAAAGTACTTTTTCGCCGCGACATGAGAGAAGGGAAATCATTTGCGTTTGAAACGAACCCTTTTAGTTGATGCTGTTGCTGATGATGTTTAAGCGAATCAAACTTCGCCGGATGAGGATTGTTCTTATTAGAAAGCCGTTCTCTAATTTCAAAAAAAGATTTGCGGCTTTCACAAGTTGGATCGGTAGATTTGTGCGTTTTACTGCAGTTGGCACATTTTATATTTTTGGATTTACATTCATTTGTACTGTGACTTTCAGAGCAAATTCCACAGTGTGTTTTAATGTGACAGTTTTTCTCGCCGTGGCCAAACATTTGGCAGTTGTAACACTGTGTGACTTTGTTTCGTCGCCTTCGAGCGAAATCCCATTTGACATGGGTTCTAAATATGGATCGAACATTTTTTTTAAGATCATTTAGTTTAGTAGAACCGCACTCAAGAAATACAAGATAAAATACATCAGTAAATCCACTATATTCCTTTTTAATCATTTTAATGTTTTGAACCTTTAGACCTAAGGTACTGAGTTCGTGTTTAAGAGATTCAACGGGAAGTTCGTCGAGCCCATACAACATGACTTTGAATGCCCTTTCTGTCGGAAGGTCATGCGAAAAAAATTGCCAGTTTTTTGATTTGAGCACCGCACATATAGCATTGTAGCTGTCAATGGTTTCACTTATGATTTTAATACCGATAGCTATTTTCTTAATGCAATAGTGTAGTATGTTCACGTCGCGGAAGAGAAATGGAATTTTCGTTTAAAGTATGTCGATAGTGTAAGTTACACTTTGTTGTTTACATATATTATATTTTCGAACATAAGTGCTTAAGACCTAAGATTTCCTTCATACATTATTGCAAGGACCATACAAAAAATATTTTGCGACCCAGAATATACTCTACCCGTGGATCCACTTGATTATTAATACTGTAGGATCCACAGAGTGTACTTTTCGCACTGCATTACCTACCAGCATGGTGTAGCAACACTACTGCCATCCGTTCAAAACTGTCATCATGCACAGCAGTTTGTTCCACATTTCACACTCCACAATTCACCCCTAATGACATCTAGCATATTCGACAATGCTCTAGAGGTTCTTGTATTTGCTATAAATACACCAACCACCAGCAGAGAAGACACAGTCAATAGATGTGAAAATAGCAATGAACAAGTGCGATTACTGTGAAAGTGAATTATTTGAAAATTTGTGCTCAGAATAGGTAAAGGATATTGTGATTAAAAGTGGATTTGTAGAGACAGTTTAAGTTGAGATTAATAAAGAATAAAGTGATTTGATTATTTCGAAGTATAACGAAAGTGAATTTGATAGTTGTTTATGAATAAACTGTTTGAATACACAGCAGACGGTTTTATTATTACAAACCCCAGCAAGAACATTACAATATATTAGATATCTTTACTAAACCTGCAATTGAATTCTGGGAAGGAATTTAAAGCTGTCTTCATAGTAAAATCTAGTATGGCCCATCAGTCTTCCTCTAAAAATATCTGACTAATCAATCTTGTGGAAGCTATGAAGAGATTGGATGACGTTTCTTTCTTCATGGGGAAGTTTCAGCCAACTAGCCCTATTGCTATTATCAGTGAATCTTATCGAAAAATGGCTGCAATATTATAGCCATATTATGGAAGTACCTATCCCCCACAATCAAGGTTTTGATGAAAATATGCACAACTGAACTCTACAAGTGGACGAATAAAATTGTTTTATGGACAGAACTAGTGACAATCACAAAGAGTTACAAAGTAACATTAAATGCTGTGTCAAAGACTAAAGATATGGATTTGCGGTTTGCAGACTACGCCAGATGATCCTTAATGAAAACGCGGATGTGATGTCTTGATAGGGCGCATGCACCAAGTCATCAACCAAGTACGAGTATGGATGGAGAAAAGCATGCCCGACGACTAGAGTATCAGCTCTATATGCCTCATCTTCAAAAAAGGAGATCGTTTGTCTTGAAGGAACTATCGGGGTATATTCCTGCTTAATGTCGAGTATAAGATCCTATCCAACGCATTGTGTTAACATCTAAAACCTTTCTGCAACACACTAATCGACACATACCAGTGTGGTTTCCAGCCTGGCAGCTCAACAATAAACGAAATTTTCGCACTAAAGCAAATCCTGGAAAAGAACAACAAATATTAAGTCGAAACTCACCATCTTTTCATTGACTTTAAAGCCACTTATGACAGCATTCATCATCTTGAACTCTACCAAGCGATGGCCCAATTCGGGATACAGTCAAAACTTATCCAGATGTGTTGCGTAACGCTTGAAAAACGTGATGCTCTGTGCAACTTGGAATCAACTCCTCCAAACTCTTCCAAACATGCACCCGATTCCGGCAAGGCGATGCGCTGTCATGTGACTTCTTCAATATTGTGCTGTAGCAGAAAGTGCGTAGGGTAGGTGTTAACACAGAAGGCACTATCTTTCACAAATGCATCCAGTTGCTGGACAATTGAATAACAGGCGAAGTATATGAGGACAGGACTAAGTACATGTTATCAACAAACAAGAAATTGTCTGCTCAAAATCTTGGACAGAACGTCATTGTTGATTGCTACAACTTCGAGGTAGTTAAGGAAACTACACCTTCATGTCATTCTGACGAAGAATGGCCCTAGCAAACCGCTGCCAAACAACTCCTAACTCGACGGATTAAATTAATGCTCTATAGAACGCTCAGCTTACCAGTTTTGCTTTATGGCGCCGAGTGCTGGACGATAGTAAGAAAGCAGAGCAAATATCGTGCGCCTTTGAACGAAAGATACTTCGTCGGATAAGATACAACCGCGAACTCTATAAGTGGTACCGGGATGTGGATGTAGTCCAAAAAGCCAAGACACGTTGACTACATTGGCTCGGCCACATCGAGCGAATGGGCAACAGCGCTCCAGCCAAGAGAATCTTTGAATCTCAGCTCCGAGATTCGAGGTAGCGAAAAAGACCGAACATCTGGTATAAAGGTCAAGCTGTCGGGGATGCCAGAAAACTTGGTCTTCACAACTGTAAGCAGCGTGCTTGGGACCGCAGAGGATGGAAGGCAGCCGTGTCTCAGGCAGACAATCTTCAAAGGTCATGAGCCCTTTAAGTAAGTACTCGTAAGTAGTTATGAATCTACTAAATAACTTCATATTTTTTGTTCCATGTATCTATGTATTTAAACCAACTTCTACTTTTTTAATTGAATTTAAATAAACATTTGCCAATCGGACATACGTCAAAGACATTCTTAAACGATTTTTTGTAAATTGTTTGTAAAAACTTTGAAGAAAGTAATAAACGAAATCTAGATCTAATCTAAAAATTCACTTAGTCGAAAATAAATGTAAAAAGCTTTTAAAATTGATGGTTGCAATCAATTTATTTCTTTCCATGCAATTTTATTGTGTGGAGTACTCTACGAGTACATGCAATTAAGATAAAGTATAAGAATTTCAAATGACTCACAACAATTCAATTTTTATTCATTTCATTTTTTTTTTTATGAAGAAGTATTAAATCTCGAAGATGTTTTTATTCTGAAAGAACACAACCATTAACAAATGTTATAATAAAAATTACACTTAAAAACGACAGAGAGATAAATCGAGAACTTAAATCGTGTTAAATGTTCATTTTACTACGTAATCTTTTAATGACATGCTAAGACTCTGCAGTTATTATTACTTCATATACCTATGCATTTCAAATAAAATTATATGAGATGTTGTGACTGATTAAGATTAAGATTCAAGATTTATTTAAAATTCATTTATAATTCAGATTACATGAGTAATAAGACACAAATCTTTTCAATAACATGACTAAAGCCGTCTGCCAAAATGACAATTTGTTAATGAAATATAGGTACATACTTAATAAATCGTTGTTTTAGTGAAGCGTAAGTGGTTAGTGTTTTTTTTTTTTTTCAACTACTCATATCACTAGCCAGCACAAACAGAGTTCATCTTATTTGAGTGCTGCATCAAAAATTGGCTAAAAGAAAAAGCGCATCATTACTGGATGGAAAATGAAGGTAACAGACAAGCTAAGATGTTTCTGCCAAATACTGCCCTCAAAAGAACGAAACAACTTCTACAATTAACTTGGAGTCAGATTCGAATAGCCACAGGTTTTCTTACAGGCCACTGTCGAGTGAAAAAACATCTCATGGCTATGGGAATAACACAAGACAGCATCTGCAGAATGTGCAACGAAGACGAAGAATCAGCAGAACACATCTTATGTCACTGTAACTTTTTAATCTGAACATGTCATCGTTATTTAGGTAAATTCTGCCTTGAAGCAGAAGACCTATCTGCAAGCTCACTTAAAAGCATATTAGAGTTCATCACCAAATCGGGAATATTGAGTGAGCTTTAAGATCAGAGGAAATCACAATATGCCCAATGTGGCCGCAGTGATAAGGTGACCTAATCCCACCTCTTCAACAATCTACAATCTTTAGTGAAGAAAAAATAATGGCGCAAAATTATAGTCATCTGATTTTAAAGAATGTTAGTAGCCACTCATTAACATCTCTTTAACTTTAAAGCCGGTACTTAACTTTGAATTGAATTATAACAACATTTTAACCTACCTACAACTAGTATCGACCCAAACCCAAAAATTTAAAGTTTGAGAACAAAAACACAGTTTAGGTACCAATGTCGTATATGAATTTCAGCCGTTGGTTGGCTGAAATTTGGATTTGAAAAAGTGAAAAAGAATGGCGGATGACAGATGGTTAAAAGCCCACTCTAAATGTTAAAAGGTGCTTTAGGTGGTTTTAAAGTTAGCGCGAGGTGATACGTATAAAGTGGGTTTAATGTCGACTATAAATAGGAAAATACTAATATTGACTTTGTTACGTGCTAAAATCCTTTTAAAGTGTACTTTTTGCGACTATAATTTTGCGCCAATATCTTTAAAATGGTTCACCTAAGATTTGTCGCCGATATTGTAAGGCCGCTTTTAAATATTTGTTCAAACAGTTCTGATTATTCCCATTTAGAATGTAGTGAACTTCCTCTGTGAACAGTTGGTTTTGGCCGAAATAAAGCCTTCTTAATTCCCTCAGATCTATTAAAAACCTGGACCAGACATTCAGCGATGTTATGACTGTGCGGATGTACTTTAATACGTTACGTGCATACGTATATGCATGTAATGTAAGCACGGGCTGAACCGGAAATAATGCGGTTTTGCAGCTTTAGGGATGGTTGCATTTTTGTAATGTTTCTGTTGACTTGCGGTGAACATTTTAACTACAAAGTGTGTGCTGAAACGTATGTACAACACTTCAAAAATAAGGAACGCAGTAAAAACGCGAGGTATGGAGCTTCCATGGTAAGTAGATTATTGCGCGCACTTTAATAATAAACAAAACTTCTGGGGATAGGTATTAGAGAATAATTTAAAAGTAGACACCAATAGAAGCTTCAATCGCATACCGATCCGCCGTATTATGTAAACGCCTAAAATCGAACGTCAACAACCTGATAGGTCCTTATCAATGCAGTTTCAAACCCGGAAAGTCCACCATTGACCAAATATTCACACTACGGCAGATCTTGAAAAAAACCCCATGAATATAAAATCGATACGCATCATCTCTTCATCGATCTCAAAGTTGCATATGATAGCGTGTATAGAGATGAGTTATGCAGAGCCATGTCTAGTCTTAGCATCCCTGCCAAGCTCGTCCGTTTGTGCAGAATGACGATGGATAACTCTCGCTGCTCCATCAAAGTCGGTAATAACATCACCGAACTGTTCGATGTCGGGAAAGGTCTTAGACAAGGTGACGCGCTAGCATGTGATCTCTTTAACATAGTACTTGATACAATTGTACGAAAATCACAAGCCAACACTGGAGGTACAATCTTTTACAAGTCTGTACAAGTACTCGCTTACGCCGATGCCATTGACATAATCGGAAGAACTTAGGAGACCGTCAGTGGGGCATTTGCGAGTATTTAGATCGAGGCAGCAAAGATGGGTTTAGCGGACAATGAAAGTAAAACAGAATACATATACCTATGCTGTTTACAAAAAAGAATACCCAACATCGGCGTCTTGGACAGAACGCCGCAATAGACAGATATAATTTTGAGGTAGTAAAGGACTTTGTTTACCTAGGCTCTATGGTGAGCTCCGCAAATGGCACCAGTGGGGAGATCAAACGAAGAATTACTCTTGCCAATCGCTGTTTCTATGGGCTATAAAGGCAGTTGAGTAAGAAAGCCCCATCTCGAACTACTTAGGTAATCCTTTATAAGACACTAATCATCGCAGTCCTGCTGTATGGCGCAGAGGCATGGACTTTGTCAAAACCGGATGAGAATGCCCTTGTTTACTTTAAGGGAAAAGTTTTTCGAGCGATTTTCCGGCTGCATAGACGGTGAGTGTAGGAGAAGGTACAATGCCGAGCTATACGGCTTTTACAAGGACATCGACTTAGCCAGAAGAGTTCGCATACAGCGATTAAGATGGCTGGATCATGTAGATGGCATGGAGCCCAGAATTCCAGCCCCGAAGATCTTCAAATCCATCACGGACGGATGGCGCAGTAGAGGAAGACCTAGCCGTTATTAGCGCAAACAAGTGGATGGGAAGGCCGCTTACAGCTGGCTCGTAACCGGGCTGGTTGGAGAGGTTTAGTTAGTTGAAGCCTAGGTCCATCGCGGACTGTAGCGGCACCTAAGTACGTAAGCGTCAACCAAAGAATGCTCAAATGTATTCATGGTATGATGTCAGTCATCATTTAATAAAAAGATTCTTTTAAAATCCTGCGGAATCGATATTCACAATATAAGAACATAAATGAAAGCGTTCAATAGTCGTACGATATATGTGTATAAGCAACGCTTTTACCCGGATATTCGCAATAACAGGCTGAAATTTGGTGGAGATGTTTTATGGATACTCGGAAACAGAAATCAAAAAGTGTCCAAAAGTCTGAATTGGGTAAACGCTGCCATATAAGTTTTTGTCGCCATGTTGAGAGCTTCTCGTTTTTCCCCTTTTGTTGTGCAACTTTAATATGACGCCAACCAATTCCTCCTCCAAGTGGGATTTTCGAAAGCTTTTCAAGAGTTGTCCTCTTAAACAAGTTGACCATGTTTCTGCTTCTCATTCTTGTTGCATGATACAGTACATAAGAAAGTACTCCTTCTTTAGTCCCTCTAAGGAACTTTCTAAATCAGATAACGTGAAAACTATTGCGTGCATGAAAAAAGACTTCCACGAATCTTTGCATTCTTATTCGAACATCTCCATCCCAGCTGCTGTCATTTTACTCTCATCATTTTCGTATATTACCCAACATTCTAAGCCGTATGTGAGTGCTAGACGCACAACTGCGATGTAGAGCCTTCCTTTCGGCTTAGGGAGCATTTTTCAGACCCAAAAGATTGCTAAGTTTTCCCATCAGTTTATCCACCCTACGCTTATGTGATGATTGATGTCATCACAGGTTGTTCGCTATTAATCATATTGATCAATCACTTTTCGCACCTGACAAGCACTGTTCCATTTAAATAAATGTCTGGAATTGGCCTGAGTAGATCAGAGAACTGTATTTCTTGGACCATCCATTTCCCTGCAAATGGTTAGTGTGTCGGACCACTTCGCGTGAGGTTCCAAGTTCGAATCCCAGAAACACCAACCGATTTTTTCACGGTCCCATCTCTCGCGAACGTCTGACAAACGTCCGAGAGTATTGTTGTCGCAAGCAAGCTTCTCAAAACAAATTACTCTTCGGATACGGCACTAAACTGTAGGTCCCTTCCATTTTGTGTGAATAATATAACCACACAACACGATTTGTTGCGAGAAGCTAGGCCCAGACACTTGCAGAGCTGTTGCGCCAATTTTTTTTTTTGGTTTTTTTATTTCCCTGCAAAATGATGGCTCCATTTATTATGGCTCCACCGTTGGCAAAGAGTACCTGGTACATTGTGGGGTCCGTCATTTTATCTTCAAGCAGATAACTGAGGACTGCAATAAAGAGCAAAGGACTTAAGAAGCTTCCCTGGTGTACACCAACCATGCTTAAGCGTTAACCGATTGAAACTCCGATATTTCTAAGGTTGTACTAGCTTAATAATTCAGGTAAAGGGCTATAACACTGCATCTGAAATTAATCGATACGTAACCAAAGACCTCGAATTCTTGAGCTGCCAGCACCCGCTTAACAGAGGTTATTTTTACAGTGTCTCTTGAAGATGTACTAAATATCACTACAAAATTATAGTAAACTGTACTTTTATTATATCGTATTCGAACATCTCGAGATGCTTTATAACATGATTCTGTTATGTTTTTGGATATGACTAGTAATGGCGGCAGAGGATACAAAAGAATGTAAAATATGAATTTCATGAAGCCCCAACTTTTATGGCTTACGGCTATAGATTGGGGTAACAATATTCAAGATGCATGGAAATTAAGATGGTGGTGTTTCCCCAAGTGATACTTTTGGATTTCTGTTTCGGAGCATCCATATACATATGTACGTCCATAAAATGTCAACTTGCGGAAAAACCGCCACAGGTTGACGCGAGATCGTACGCGCAAGTCGCGTCAAACGAAAACAAATTAAGATCAGCTACAACAGATCCGGTTAGCCAAATATTTACCATTATATTGGAAAAATTTGAGGAGCAAACCAAAGTTAATAAAATTATACTTGACAAATTGAGCAAGCTCGAGTTCAAACCTCGCAAGACAATCAAAAAACATGAATATGAAACAGCTACTTAAGATACTAACGTGGAACGCAAACGGCCTTCTGAAAAAAATCTACGAGTTAGAAGTGTTTCTACGGAAAAATAACATTGACATATGTTTGGTATCGGAAACGCACTTAAAAAAGGGACTTAGACCCAAAATAAAAGGCTACAGCGATTACCATGCGAATCATCCTTCGGAAAATGCGAGAGGCGGGTCCTCTCTTTACATCAAAGACTGTATTAAGCACTCCGAAAACATAGAAATAGAATTTGATTCTATGCAAATAAGCTCAGTCTCCGTAAAAATAAACCACTTAGACTACAACATCGGATCTAGTTACTTCCCTCCGGGATATAAGCTAGTAGAAGACGACCTCGTTCGTCTCTTTGACTCACTCGGACCTAATTTTGTCTTAGGTGGTGACTTTAACGCGAAACACACTTTCTGGGGATCCAGATGCAATTCGACAAAAGGCAGATTATTGTACAAAGCCAGCATGAAACGTGGGGTGAACTTTTTTTCGACAGGAAAGCCAACTTATTGGCCAACTGACAAAAATAAAATCCCTGACCTCGTCGACTTCTTTATCGTAAAAGGGTTAACTAAAAATTTTACGGAAATTGAAGAATGCTATGATCTATGCTCAGATCACTCGGCAGTCACTCTGAAAATAGGTGGAAGTCTAGTAAAAAAAGAAGGACCGCCTAGGTTAACTAGTAACAAAACTAACTGGGACGCTTTCAGAAGAGACTGCAAGGAAAATGTTGCTTTAAATGTACCGCTAAAGACACCGTTCGAAATAGAAGAAGAAATCGACAAACTCGTCGAAGCCATTCAGAGCTCAGCGTGGAAAAACACTCCTTTGCGAAAGACAGAAGCGCGGAACAATAAAGTCAAATACCAGCCTGAAATCGAAGACCTCATACGAGAAAAGAGGAGAGCGCGCAAGAGATGGCAACAATCCCGCGCACCACCGGATAAAACTTATCTGAACCATCTTTGTAACAAGCTTAAAAAAGTGCTGCAGGACCTAAAAAATCACGAGACTTCTACTTACCTCGAGGGTTTGACCGCTGATAAGTATTCAAACTACTCTCTATGGAAAGCCTTGAAGTCCATAAGGAAACCTGTAATGCACTCGCCGCCAATTAGGAAAGCTAACGGGGAATGGGCAAAAGAAGATAAAGAGAAAGCAGAATTATTTGCCGATCACTTAGAGGAAACGTTCAAGCCGTTCGATGGACAACCGTTGATCGAAGATCCGAATGATAATATGGCACCCGACAACTTTAGAGTAAAAACCGTATCCCTGTCCGAACTTCGAATGACAATACAAAAATTGAAAAATAACAAGGCTCCGGGATATGATTTAATCACTGGCGAAATTTTGAAAGAGCTACCGAAAAAAGTGCTGGCTAAGTTGCTCTACATTATAAATGCTTCCTTAAGACTATTATATGTCCCAAGGCAATGGAAAGTCGCCGAAGTTATTATGGTTCCGAAACCGGGGAAATGTGCAAATGACAAGAAATCATATAGACCCATTTCACTTCTGCCAATAATATCTAAGGTCTTCGAGAAACTTCTGCTGAAACGATTGCAACCAGTAATTGAAGAAAGACACTTGATCCCGGATCATCAATTCGGGTTTCGGGTCAAACATTCCACAATCGATCAGGTGTATCGAATAACGAACGAGATTGAAAAAGCTCTAGAAGGGAAAAAAATATGCTCTAGCGCTTTTCTCGACGTATCGCAAGCCTTCGACAAGGTATGGCACGAAGGCCTAAGGTATAAGCTAAGGGTAATCTTACCGGAAAAGTTATACAGAATATTGGAATCTTATCTTGAAAACAGACTTTTCCGTGTTAGACACGGGAGTGAATATTCGGATTTCAAAGATATCTACGCCGGTGTTCCACAAGGAAGTGTTCTCGGTCCAATCCTGTTCTTGCTCTACACAAGAGATATACCACAAGATGAAGGGACCGTTGTAGCAACGTTCGCAGACGACACGGCTATCCTCGTAACGGATGAGTCAGTCGAATCATCAACGGGAAAACTCCAACGAGCTTTGAACAATGTATGCGAATGGACAAAAAACTGGCGAATAGTCCTCAATGAGACAAAATCAACGCATGTCAATTTTACGTTGAGAAAGATAAACAACTTACCTATATCCATTAACTCGGTACAAATACCTTACGCAAACGAAGCAAAATATTTAGGAATGACCCTAGACGCAAAACTTAAGTGGAAACCACACGTTAAAAAGAAGCGCGAAGAGCTCGAAATCAGATTTAGAGAAATGTATTGGCTACTCGGAAGATACTCGAAGTTAAGCGTATACAACAAACTGCTTCTGTATAAGCAAGTGCTAAAACCGTCTTGGACATATGGTATACAACTTTGGGGTTGTACCAAACCAAGCAATATGGCTCTACTGCAAGCATTTCAAAATAAAATGCTAAGAGCAATCGTGAATGCTCCTTGGTATATAAGGAATAGTGATATTCACAGAGATCTAGGAATTGCTACCGTGAGGGACGAAGTAACAAACTTTGCTCGCAAACTTCGTACCCGTCTTCGTGTTCATTGCAATAATGAAATAATCCGTACTATGGACGTGACAAGCCTTGAGCGCCGACTACAAAGAACAAGACCTTTCGACCTAGCGCCGTAAGGAAAAACCGCATGTAATGACGGTATTAGTAGGTGCCTTCACTGGAAAGCTACCTACCTAACGCGATTAACACTACAGAAGCGTAAACTACTCGTTAAGGCAACTTAGTCGTAGTCATCACAAAAAATGAAAAAATGAGAGGAACAAATTTCCTACTACTATGAGTACGCGCAGCCGGTTCTCATAGTGCCTCTCTGAGGGGGTGAGGTTTAGCCCGTAGGCATATACTGACTAGCACTGATGGCATTGTCAGATATATGAATCGGGCATAACCAATGGTACGGACCACTGGTATCTTTTGAAGATTCCTGCACCTCCAGGCGCAACCAAAAAAAAAAAAAAAAAACTTGTTTTTTTAAATGTCCAGGTTTTATAAAAAAATTGCGTAATTTTTCTGTACTATACCAAACAAACAACCAAATACAGAAGTATCATGTTTCGAAAACTAACCCACTATTAACGCAAATAACACCTTAAGTCTTAGAATATAAAAATAAACACATTGTATGTACGAGTATAACCCAAAACGCAATATTTACACGTAACAATGATATGAATAATTCGAGGTTGCTTTATGACCTTCATGCTAGAAAGCACGATTTAGATTGCAATTTAAGCTAAATTCTTTATCGGGATCCCATTTTAAATTGCTATTTTTAATGAACACGATCGGTGGAACTTTTACGTAAACGTGCAATAAACCAATTTCGCAAATTATATACAGACCTACACGCTATCACGTATGTAGATGGGAACTTTGTATCTGCTGATGATAACAGATAATGAAATATAGTTTTCAATACAAATTACTCAGATGAAACTATTTTAAATATTACTGATACGTATAATTTAGTGTGATCATATACCGCATGTACACAATTTTCATGTAAATTACGGGATCTGATTTAATCGTTAAAATTTTAGAGTTTGTCTTTCGAGACAAAGTTTATAAAAAAATCAGCCTGTAATAATGATCAAATTGACAGTTCTGATCTAAAATTTTTAAATTATATTAAGAGTATGCAATCAATTTGAAGTAATTTTTATTCACCCCAGATTGAGTGTTCACTTTCAATAAAACACCCCACCCAAGAAAGTCCTCTATAAGATAAGTGTCGGTTGGTCTGTGGCCCAGCGAGCCGCAACCATAAAAAAAATCATTGCTCCGAAACGGAAACATACGCCTCGGATACGGACTGATCATTTGTTGACGACCTTTGGCTATCGGACACGGACAACGATCGGATTCTGGAACGTTAAGACCCTCCTGGACTCACTCAAGGAAGGGCCTTATAACGCCAGATTCCTCCAATTGGAGCTCGAATTCGCACGGTATAAAATCGACATCTTAGGGCTGAGCGAGATAAGGTGGTACGATGCTGGGGAATACATCTCCCCAACAAAAAGCACTGTGATGCTCTACTCTGGTAAACCAGCTGGAAGTGCACGGAGTTCTGGCGTAGGACTAATGCTAACTCCAGCAGCACGTAGTAGCCTCATATCCTGGAAACCCCATAGTGACCGGATATTGACGGCTAGGTTCCAGAGTAGAGTTAGAAAAATGACCATCATACAGTGTTATGCTCCGACTCTAGACGCGACTGAGGATGAAAAGGATGATTTTTATAGCCACTTAGGCGCCGCCTACAACCAAACGCCTAATGGGGACATCGTAATGGTAATGGGAGATCTCAATGCCAAGGTGGGTAGCGACAACACCATGCTTAAGCACGTGATGGGAGTTCACGGCGTAGGAGACCGTAATGACAAAGGTGAGCGGTTTGTGGACTTCTGCAATACCAACCGCCTAGTCATCGGAGGTACGCTGTTTAAGCATAACACCTGCCACAAAATCAGTTGGGTCTCTACTGATAGGCAACGAACATCCAACCAGATCGACCACATTGCGATCAGTCGCCGCTTTAGAAATTGTCTCCTGGACGTCCGAAACAGACGTGGAGCTGACGTCGGACTTGAACGAGATCACCATCTTATGGTAGCTCATTTACGCCTTCGTACTGCATCCGTCAACAGCAACCGCTCAAACCTACTTAACATCACCAGGTTTAATATCGACAGGCTCAAGGTTCCCCAAGTGCGCCAACAGTTCAGGGACCATCTTGCCTTAGAAGCAGAAGCAATCAGCAGCATAGAGAACATGGATGATCACTGGAGTGCTGTGAAAAATGCTTTTGCGACTGGGGCACGCACGTATGTCGGTAAAAAGCAGAAACACCACCGCACATGGCTTTCTACAGACACCTGGAGACGGATCGATGAGCGTACAGCAATCAAGGCTCGGATTGCAGCGGCCTCAGCAATAGAGAGAACCGAGCTTGAAGCCCAATACCGTGCGAAGAAGAAAGAAGTGCAGCGTAGTGTGAGACGTGACAAACGTCAATATGTCAACTCACTGGCCTCAAGGGCTGAAGAAGCAGCGAGTAGGTGCGACAGTAGGACTGTTTACAACATCACTAAGGAGCTCATTGGTGGTCGTAACTCCAAACAACATCCAGTGAAGAGTCTAGACGGTAACCTTCTGATCTCGGATGAGGATCAGCTCACTAGATGGAGAGAACATTTTGTTACAGTGCTAAATCACTTAGGCGACGGCGATATGATCTTGAATTCGAATGAGCAGTTCGAAGCAACAAATTCCCGAATTCGCACCGTACCTCCCAGTAAAACTGAAATAATAACAGCAATCAAGTCCCTCAAGAAAAACAAAGCGGTGGGTATTGATGGCATCCCTGCCGAGCTATTTCAAGCGGCGCCAAATACATCGGCAGATTTGCTGCATCCGCTAATACGGAGAGCTTGGGATAGTGAACAATTTCCACAGGAGTGGAAAAGGGGGATGATCATTAAGCTTCCAAAGAAGGGTAACTTGATGGAGTGCTGTAACTGGAGAGGTATATGTGTTCTTCCAGCTGTAGCCAAAATAATAGCTACAATAATTCTGGAACGAATTAAAGAAAATTTAGATTCAACTCTCGATGTCGAACAGGCAGGCTTTCGCGCTGGATCCTCCTGCATCGACCACATAAACACCTTACGGATCATAATCGAACAATGCGTTCGAGAAGGCTTTCGACAGCTTGAATCGAGATGCTATCTGGTTGGCCTTGCGCAGGATAGGTATTCCAGAAAAGCTTATAACTATTATCAAGGCTTCATATGAGGGCGGTAAGTGTCACGTCATGCACAATGGTAAGGTGTCGGACGATTTCGAAATCAAAAGTGGAGTACGTCAAGGGTGCATACTGTCACCACTATTGTTCTTGGTGGTTATCAGCGATGTACTCCGTGCAGCATTGACGGAAGCTAATTCTGGAATTCGTTGGACTATGACATCTTTCCTTAAACACCTAGATTACGCCGGCGATGTTTGTCTACTTTCACATCGGATAAAGGATCTTCATTTGATGGCCCAAAATCTAGAAGCTGAGGCAAACAAAGTGGGACTAAAAATAAACACAGCCAAAATAAAAGCCCTGAGTACTTCCAATACCCACGCTCAACTTAACATTACCGGAAAGCAAGTCGAGAAAGTTGATAACTTTCTATATTTAGGAAGTGTCGTCTCGGCTAGTCGCGGTGGCACCGAACTGGATGTGTGCAGCAGAATCGGGAAGGCTAAATCTGCGTTCGGAATGCTGTGCAAAATCTGGAGAAGCAATGTTATTAGCTTAAGAACCAAGCTACGACTGTTCCGCTCCAACGTAGAATCAGTGCTGCTTTATGGGTGCAGTACCTGGAATGCAGACACCATTAACACACGCAAGCTGCAAGTCTTCGTAAACAAATGCTTAAGAATCATCTTGAGGATTTTTTGGCCGAACCGCATCTCCAACGAACAACTTTATCTAAGAACGGGCCAAGAACCTATAAGCATTACTATACGAAGAAGAAAGTGGCAATGGAGTGGACACACCCTACGGCGCGAAGACAACTCCATTGCGAACTACGCCATGCAGTGGAATCCGCTCACCCAGGCAGGCAGAATAGCGGGACGCCCTAGGCAAACGTGGCGCAGAATAGTTGAGGAGGAATCGAGCTCTTTAGGA
Source organism: Brachypalpus laphriformis (assembly GCA_945910035.1). Lineage (NCBI taxonomy): Eukaryota > Metazoa > Arthropoda > Insecta > Diptera > Syrphidae > Brachypalpus > Brachypalpus laphriformis. The sequence continues at coordinate 106,739,198 of OX246753.1, read as the reverse complement.
ATGAGTTGGAGGCAGCTCAAACGCGTTGCAGAACTCCGAACACGATGGCGCGCAGGCGTGGTTGACGCCCTATGCCCCCCGAGGGGTTAAAGGATATAAGTAAAAAAGTAAGTAAGAAAGTCCTCTCAAAACGTTTTCTCAGTTTTTATCCACAATGTCGCGGACAAAGCCGTACCAGGACTTCTTTAAGGGTACTTATCCGCACAATGCTCCTCATAACGTTTAACGCTCCCACATGGGCCAAGTTTACTTTTCTACATTAGAAGTGGAAATGTCACACCTTCTGGTAGGGTTGAAATTCGTCGGACTAAATCACTCGTTGTTGTGAGCCTTGCCTATCTAGGCAATTCCATAGGCTATGTGTTGCTCTTTAGGCTCCTGTGACCGGAAATCTAGCACAGATTACTAGTAGGCTATTCTGCAATTGTATGACGTCTGACTGAAAAACCCTACAGTACTTTTGCAGTCAAAACGAAGGGTTTATCGGTGAGAGGAAGAGAGAAAAGTGTTTGTACATACTCAATTACCTAAGCGAGGTCAATAATAGCCGTATTTATTATCACTCATGATCCATATGGATCATTTGCAATACAACAACAATACGAGATCTTGCTTTCTATCAGGATCAATTTCGTGATCTAGAATTTTTTATTATTCCTTGGAAGGTTACACAACCACACTACAAGACACAAGGAAAATAATTCGTTGATCCAGATCCGGATCGTTTTATTTTCGTCGTGTGAACTATGTGGATCTTGGGTGATAATAAAATACGGCTAATAGGTCTGTTCGCGTGGTTTTTGCACTAAAATTCGTAGATTGTCGAATTTTAAAGAGTGGGGGTAAAATTCTCTCAGAGAGAGGTAGAATTACGAAAAAGTAATCCAACCCATTGCACGACAAAACTTTCCCACTTTTTAAACGTCAAAACTCCAATCCATTTGTACCCTAAAGAAAGAAAGAGAAGGAACAAACCAAAAAAAAAATGACGTAAACAGCTATTTGACAGGTTTCACAAATGAACCCAAAGAAATTTCTTGGACTAAAATTCGCAGCATGGGGAAATTTCTTACTCTCTCTTCTGTGAAAAACGACGAAAATTCTCCGTACTCGAAATGATTTTCGTAAAATTTCGTAAATTTTCGTAAAAAAACGCTGTTTTGTGAGGATACGCGAACGGACCTCATATTACGTTTCTTTATATTTCTAATCAAGAAAGATTTAAGGCCTGTACTAGTTTAAATAGAAAAAAGATAAAAAAACTAACAGGCTTCCCAGATGGACTATGAAAGATCTGAGAACATTTCAGAAATTTAGGCCTAAAACACAATGAGATATGCACATTCTGCAATGAAGCAGAAGGAGACTCCGGGCTACATTCTAAGGAACTGTAGGGCCATAGATTGATCAAAAACATCTACTGGGACTGGGGCCCAGGAATAGATACTCTGAATCACTGAGAATATTCCCCAGTATATTTCAAGCAGAAGTTCACGCGATCGAAAGATGCGCGGAATTCAACCTAGACAGGAAATATCGCGGGCAGGACATCGCAATACTGTCAGACAACCAAGCCGCTATTAAAACACTGACCTTGCACGAGATCAGATCCAAACTGGCATGGGAATGCCTCACCAGGATCAACAAACTGGGAGAAATAAACAAAGTAACTCTCTACTGGGTACCAGAACATGTAGGAGTAGAGGGGAACGAAGCAGCTGATGAACTAGCTAGAAACGGATCAGACACGCCGTTCCTTGGACCAGAACCCCTTATATGGGGGCACAATAGATCTTTCAAAGGTCGCAGTGCACTTCCACCTCACTATTATATCTATCTATCTATCTATCTATCTAGGGCATAGATTACCTGCAGATAATACTGTTTAACAGGTTATCGTTGACCTCCCATCTTTAGACAGCGCAAGTTCTTTAATTTCCGAGAGAAATTAAATTGAACTGTCTGTAGTAGGGACGATAGGTTTCTTACATACGTCGCATTGCATCGCGCTATGTCCGCCAGCTTGACACTACTCTTACAAAGCTGTTGGAAGGCGTAGAAGTACATGTGATTAACTGTTAATTTAAGATTTTATATTACCTCTATAAATAATATTCAACGCGCAGTTTAGCCACAGTAGATGAATCATTCTATTTGTTCTACAATTTCAACCATAGGTAGCTACATGGTCGTATACACATTGTATTAAATTTGGTATACTCTAGCGTGCTAGAACCATTTACATACATACAAATGTATCCTCAGAAATGAATATGCCCAAAATATATTTTCCAATTTTAGAAATTACCTCCTAAAAAGTGGAAGTACGTATGGGAAAAATAAGTTTTTGAATTTGTGTGCTTTTGAAGTTGTTTACTTTCCAGTTCTAGGTATATCACGAAATTATACAATTCCCAATCGCTGAGATTGCAACTTAATCGCCTAAAGTACATACATATGTCCGTACAGATACAGAACCTTCTATCCAATATCAATTTTCTGTTTTATTATTTCCATGGTCTATGAATTATATAATATGCAAACAGATCAACCGTATAGTATTTATTGACGCATAACCATTAGTTATTCATTTAATATCTATTTTCCAATTATATCGAATCTTGTTTATGGTGTACACTGCTGATGATATCTTACTTAGCCTAGGTGCCAACCATAACTAGGCATTCTACTGGAAATTACTCTTAATAGTCACGATATTTAAATGCATTGACATTGATTAGTTGTTACATACACGCATTACAGAATGCATTGCTTGAATGACTGCCAATGCACTCTACCAGTTAAATTTCAAGTTCGATATCATGGGGGTGATCAACGTACCCATTGTTACAAATATGCTCGTGCGACTGTCTAGATTGTGTCAGTGGCTACACTTGGGAATTGTAACTAAAATCAACATGTGTGGTTGCAAATTTCAATGTCATATTAGAATGGTAGCATGTACATAATTACAAATTAGTTAGTATTTCTCGACATGTAGGAAGGTAATTTCCGCAATCATTCATTTGAGTGGAAAAATTTGCGAATAAATGACTAAGTTTTGCAGATAAAAGATAGCAAAACTTATCTAATCTAAAAACCAAAAACGAAAACAAAAACAAATCGAAATGTTATTTATAAAACGAGAGTAAAATTTTACAAACAAACAATTAAATGTTAATAATAGAACGAGGATGAAAACTTTTTCCGGTGTTGAAAGATAACTATAATACCTAGTCAAGTCATAAATACGGGTACACTCTTAAGTGTCTAGGTCTAGCTTCTCGCAACTACTTCTCGTGTTGTGTGCGGCATATTTTTCGCACGACTGGAAGAGACCGTATCCGAAGAGCAATTTTTGTTTTTTCGTGAAGCTTTCTCGTGACAACAATACTCCCAGATGTTTGTTAGACGTTTGCGAGAGGTGGAGCCGTGAAAAACTTGTTGGTGTTTTCTAGGATTCGAACATGGAACCTCCGACACACTAACCACTGCGCCACGGCGCGCGCCCACTAAATTTGAACAAAAGTATATAAAAAAGAACATCACGTATGATAAATCTATATTTAATTGATTAATTAGAGAACTCTCAGGAATGCCGCATCTGATCCTAAATGAGTCATTTAGTATTTGCATCCTGTTGGAGGTCAACTCAACATAGGATCTAAGATGAAAGTCTGATATAGAATGATGCCAGGGAAAATTCAACATTATTTTTAATATTTGGTTTAGGGATATTTCTTTTTATATGAAAATAAACACATTTACCCAAAACCTGGCACCCATACAAAAGAATTGCTTGGAAAATAGTTTTATGTAGCAGTATTATGATTTTATTTTCATTCGAAAGCAATGATTTTCTATTAATAAATGGATACTTATACCATATAACAGTTTAATAGCAATATTTATTTTCTTAAGTGTTTGCATATTGTGTTCTTTAAAAGTAAATTTTTGTCAAGATACGAGTATACTTTTGCCCAGATGAGAAGACTCCACGTTATTGGGTGCCCATTAATAATGAGCTGGCTAGCCACAAGGAAGCATGGCTTTGTTTTTCTAGTAAAAAAGATTGCTTGGATCTATTCGGCATTGAGCTTTATTTTAGACTTTGTGTAGTAATTTTGCAATATTTCAGCCGCATTTTTTAAATTCGTCTCAAAGTCGGGACTAAATTCATGCGAAGGAAATATTGCTGCATTACTTACTGCATATATTACTGCATCACATTCTGGAAGGATTGGGATATCTGAAGTAAGTAAATTGTGTAGCATTGGCCCAAGAACCATGCATTGGGGTACACTAGCAGAAAAATATAGTAGATCGGACACACCACTACGAAACCTTAGAAGATTTTACAAAATGTATAATTTTTTATATGCCAAAAAGAGCCAAAGGGATTTTCGATATTGAGTAGAATCTTATGTACCTGTTGATCTAAGTACTGCACGGTTTCTTTTAATGATATTACATTTCCTAAAAACTTGGTGGGAAGTTTCCTGATTACGTCTAAAACCGAACTTTTCATCAGAATATATTTTTCGATCAACTATAATTTTAACAATTTGTTCTTTCAAAATGTTTACATGAATTTTATTCACGGGACTTAGTAAACTTATTGGTATGTAACTTTCTCTTCTATCAAAACTCAAACTCAAAATAATGAAAATTTGTTGTTCAATTTTTTCACTTAAAATGCATTTTTTCAAAATTTTTACTTATATATTTTTTTTTTAAGGAAATTTTTATCCCTAAAAAATTTCATTAAAATTATGTTAAGCAACTTTTTTACGTACGATCAACAGAAATTGTAGTAAATCCATTTTTTGTCAGACCAGGAAAATAAACCTGAGTCATTCCTTCAAAATCAATATTCCAAATCGAACCTATTGGGAAAACCCCTAGCTACCTCAGATGGATTGGCAAATCAATTGGTACACCGATGGCTCAAAAATGGCATATGGTGTAGGTACCGGAATTTTTGGTCCCAATTTCAAACCAAGCAGAGGTCTATGCTATAGAGCTATGTGCCAGAGAATGCACATCGCTCTCTGCCGTCAAACAATTTTAAAAGGGTTTATCTCTTCCTCAGCCCAAACCGTCATAAGTTTGAGAGAACTTGATTTCAACTAGAACACAATCTCAACATAGATTCCTTCAAGGTTTAGTACAAAAGATCACTTTGCAGGTCGAAGTACTTTGTTTGGTTCTCAGAGCACCCTCCCATCACCCCACTTAAAAAAAAGTTTATCCCAACTATTCGTGCGATCTTGTGCGCTATATTTTTCGCACGAATGGAAGGAGCCTACAGTTTTATGCCGTACCTGAAGGCCAATTTATTTTTTGGGAAGCTTTTTATGATAACAATCCTTTCGGATATTAGAGGTTGCGAGAGGTGGGACCGTGGAAAAATTTGTTGGTATTTTATGGGAGCCTCATGCGCAGTAGTACTTAGTTTACTTAGGTGGCGCTACAGTTCGGGGTGAACCTGGGCCTCAACCAACAAGCATCTCCATTTAGCTCGGTCTTTAGCTAGTTGCCTCCAGTTGCGCACTCCAAGTTGGTCGAGGTCCCCTTGAACTTGTGCGCTCCACCTACGGCGATGATGCCCTCTACTGCGTCGTCCCTCGGGGTTAGATTCGAAGACTCTGCGGGCCGGAAGCGTTGGTGTCCATTCGCTCTACATGTCCTAGCCATCTCAGACGTTTGGAGGAATCTTCTTCTCCAAAACCCGTCAACGCAAACGGGACCGAAAACCTTACGAAGAATTTTTCTCTCGAAGCGACCAAGGATATCTTCATCCTCTTTTAATAAAGTCCATGTTTCAGCGCCGTAAAACAGGACTGGGATGATCAAGGTCTTATATAGAGTCTCCTTAGTTGTTCGAGATAGGGCTTTACTGTTGAATTGCCTTATAAGCTCAAAAAAAACAGCGATTGGCAAGAGTTATTCTTCGATTGATTTCTGCACTGATGTTGTTTGTAGAATTTATAGCAGAGCCAAGGTAGACAAAGTCCCTTACTACCTCGAAGTTATAGCTGCCCACTGTGACGCTTTGTCCAATTCGTCGGTGTTGGTTTTCCCTTCTTGTTGACAGCATATATGTACTTAGTTTTGCCCTCGTTTATCGGTAAACCCATTTTGGCCGCTTCCGCCTCAATGCTTGCAAACGCACCGGTGACAGCCCGCTGAGTTCTTCCGATAATGTCTATATCGTCGGCGTATGCAAGCAGTTGTACAGACTTGTAATAGATTGTGCCTCCGGTGTTGGCTTTTGAGTTCCGCACAATCCATTCAAGTATAATATTGAAGAAGTCACATGACAGCGTGTCACCTTGTCTAAAACCTTTTTTGACATCAAAGGTCTCGGTGAGGTCATTACCCACCTTGATGGAGCAGTGAGCGTTCTCCATCGTCAGCCTGCACAGACGGACAAGTTTGGCAGGGATGTCAAATTTAGATATGGCTCTATAAAGCTCTTCTCTATAGATGCTGTCATAGGCGGCCTTGAAATCGATAAAGAGGTGGTGAGTATCGATTTGGAATTCTTGGGTTTTCTCCAGGATCTGCCGAAGTGTGAAGATTTGATCCATGGTGGACTTTCCTGGCCTGAAACCGCACGGATAGGGTCCAATCAGGCTGTTGATAAAAGGTTTCAGGCGTTCACACAATGTCGCAAAAAAGATCTTGTATGCGATGTTGAGGAGACTGATGCCTCTATAATTGGCGCAGTTTAGGGGGTCTCCTTTCTTGTGGATCGGGCAAATGATGCTGAGATTCCATTCATCAGGCATACACTCGTCTGAACAAATATTTGAAATGAGTTGGTGTATGCACTCTACATCAGGTCCAGCAGCCTTGTTGGATTTTAGCTTGGATATTGCTATCCTCACTTCGTTTTGGTCAGGTGGAAGGAAATTTTGACTATCATCGTCTATGTTGAATGGTTCATTCTGCCTGACAGCGGGATGTTGGTCTTCGTCGCCCTTATACAGTCTGCAGAAGTAGTTCTTCCATATTCTCAGCACCGACTGCGATTCTACTACGAGGTTTCCATTTTCATCTCTACAGGTTTCTGTACGGGTATTGCTTCTCTGACACGTTCTTTTAACCTTTTGGTAAAACTTCCGTACATTGTTCCTGGAGTATAAACTCTCGATATTCTCAAACACGCGCTTCTCATGCTCTTTCTTCTTCTTTTGGAGAAGCCGATGTTCTTCCCGTCTCTTTTGCTCGTAGAGCTCAAGAGCAGCTCTCGTCTTCCTTTGCAGCGCCGCTTTGTATGCCTCTTGTTTTGCTGCATGCACTCGCCGGCATTCTTCGTCAAACCAGGTGGGCGAGCGAGACCCAGCACATCAGTCGCGGCGTTTCTGGTGGCATGTTAGCAGCGTTGCCACTTTAGTAGTCCCACATAGTAAACACTACGCCACGAACGCATGCCACTTTGAACCCTGCTTTACCAAAAATTGTGAGTCATAGATGATAGAATGACGAAGAATGTTAATTATTATTAGTCGCAGTTTAATGTTCAAGAGATTACTAAGTGATGCTATATTTTCGTTACTCTATTAATGAAATATAATAAATTGTATGTTGCGAGTTCATTGACGTTGTATTGTATATTTTGGTTAAGATTAACTCTATATATTTGTACGTTCAATTGATAGCAATGTATACAATTTTCGCAGTAAATAAACATATTTTACCTAAAGAACAGATCAACAAAAACTTAGATTGAATATTCTCTCACAATTGCCAGTGAATATATAAACATATTAAATTTAAGCGCGATTAAGTTTAGACATAGCAAAAAATCTCTTGAATAGTCAGTTGACAATTGATAATAAAGAAGAACCTGACTACTGCTAAAACTCTATAACAAAATAATGTGCATGACTCGGTCGCATGAACTTGCGTATTGGGTTTAGTTGCAATTTATTCACATTTGAAATCAAGTAACATCGTTAAGATAAGACTAAGATGGCATACAAATGGATCAAAAACTTAGGAAGGAACTGGTGTAGGAGTATTTCGGCGAAGCGTAAAGTACTCTGAATGTATTGGCAAGAGTACCAGCATCTTTCAGGCCAAAATATATGGCAGATGAGTTCAAATCAATATTGAAAGAAACTACATGGAATTGCAATATAGCAATAATGCCAGACAATTGACGCTTGACGCCCATGTCGTCAAGTCTAAACTTGTGTGGGAATGCCTAAAAAAGCTTAACGAATTGGGCAGAAGAAATAAATTAACCCTATATTGCATACCGGGCATGTCGGAATAGAGGGTAACGAAGCAGTGGATTGGCTGGCAAGACAAGGGACATCAGAACGGTTTATAGGTCCTGAACCAATCATCGGAATAGGGGACTATACCCTAAAAGAAGAATTTAGGAAAGTGGTAAAAGCAAGCAAGGCAAGTACCTGGATCAACACTCGTGGTATAGGGCAAGCGAAGAAACACTAGGGAACTACAACCGAAAAAGGTTCGAAGCATGTATAAACCTAAATAAAAATAATCTACACATCCTAACCTAACAGGTTTCCTAATGGGGCACGGTAAATTCAAGGAACACCTACGGAAACTCGGTATAGCAGAAGAAGGACTCTGCAGACTCTACAACGAGTTCAATGAGACTCTGGAGTACATCCTAAAGTCTTGTGGGGCTCTAACACCAAAAAGAATGAAATATCCGGCAAGTACCACATATCAAACGAGGATACATCAACCATAAACCCGTTTCTCATTCTAAAGGTTAAAATATAATAGAAGAATGGTTTCGTACGACCACTTCCGAAACAGTGCGAATACAGAGGATTTGCATTGTGTGACACTATCCTGTAGATCCGGAACTATCCGACACTATCGGAAGATCCGACACTATCCGAAGATCCGAAACTATCCGAAGATCCGAAACTATCTAAAGATCTGAAACTATCCTTATAGTCCATGTCCAAATTAACACAAACATAAAATTTAAACAAAATCATGGTAGCCGTTTTTGTGAAAATCGATTTTTTTTAAAAAACTAAATAAAGTACGTCTAGTTTTGGGGTTGCAAATTTTAATCAAATTGTTTTTTTTTTTTTTTCATTAATCGTTTATTTTTTCACTCTAACACTAAGATAGTTTAATCAAATTGTGAATCCATAGACCTCAGATTTAAAGTTTAAAGTAAATCCGTTCAGTGACAGACTGCAGACAGACAGAGAGAATTGCCATCCCATCTATTTAAAGTTTTTCAACAATAGTAATACCAAGATTGATTGAAATAGAAAAGTTTTACCAAAACAATAGGTACTTGTCCTTCGGAATGCGTAGAACTAGAAATATGCTGTAGAAGGGTGTCCCATCTTAAACGAAATACCATCGGGGATGATAACAAATCTTCATTGTCTGCAATAACCATACGTAGAGGAAGAAGTTCAAACATCATTTCATTTAATTGAGTTGAACCCTGGTTTTTAAAATTAGACACCTAAAGCAATTTGATATTTTAACAAAATCCTGTCAATTGTAACTTCATAAACTTTTCTACTTCCATGAAACAAGACCCAATCCAATGGACCTTAATCTTTGTCTCCTAATATGTTCACTCCACCACACTCTACACTCCATATTCTTTATTGAAAGCAAATAAAGTATTACTACTTGTATCTTCATACACGTAGACAGTCTAGCCATTTAATCGTTTAACGAAAAAATCGGTGCCGAAAAAACTAGTCCCTCTGGCTACTCAGTTAAGGTGAGGAATTCTCCTCTGGGTTCCTCACACTAAAAGCCAATCTCAGATGGAAAAGGATAACTAGATGCGTCATATCAAAGACTTTATAGGCTAACTACAGCAAGGCAAACATAAATGACCTCCCAAACAGGACTCGTGTAGATATAGCAAGAATATTGGCGATTAGGACATGCCATTAGCCATTTGAGAATCATATAGCCAAAGTAACCATTTATCAGTGCGGTTTCAGGCCAGAAAAGTCCACCTTCAATCAAATCTTCACACTTCGACAGATCCTAAACAAAACCCAAGAAGTCGAAATCGATACTCATCATCTCTTTATCGATTTCAAGGCCGCCTATGACAGCATTTATAGAATAGAGTTATATAGAGTCATGTCTAGTTTTGACATCCCCGCCAAACTTGTCCGTCTGCGTAGGATGACAATGGAGAGCGCTCGCTTGATGTCAAAAAAGGTTTTAGACAAGGTGACGCGCTGTTGCTTTAATATTGCACTTAAACGGATTGTGTGGAACTCACAAGCCAACTCCAGAGGCACAATCTATAAAAAGTCTGTACAACTGCTTGCATACGTCGACGATATTGACATAATTGGTAGAACTCAGCGAGCTGTCGCCGGTGCGTTTGCAAGCATTGAAGCAGAAGTGGCCAAAATGGGTTTAGCGATATACGAAGCAAGACCGGGTATATGCTATCAACAAGAAGGGACAATCAACACCGATGAATTGGACAGAACGTCACAGTGGAGAGCTACAACTTCGAGTTAGTAAGGGACTTTGTCCACCTTGGCTCTGCTATTAATTCTGGAAATGACATCAGCTCAGTAAGCAAGCGAAGAATAACTCTTGCCAATCGCTGCTTTTTTGAGCTAATAAGGCAATTCAACAGTAAAGTCCTATCCCGAGAAACTAAGGAGACTCTATATAAGACCCTGATGGTCTCAGTCCTGCTTAACGATGCTGAAACATGGACGTTATTGAAAGCGGATGAAGATATCCTTCGTCGCTTCGAGAGAAAAATGCTTCGTCAGATATTCGGTCTCGTTTGCGTTGACAGGTTTTGTAAGAGAAGATTTAATGACGAACTATACGAGTTGTACAGCTACATCGACCTAGTCAAAAAACTTTGTATTAGACGTTTTAGATGGCTAAAACATGTAGAGCGAATGGACACCAACGCTCCGGCCCGCAGAATCCTCGAATCTAACCCGGAGGGACGACGCAGTAAAGGGCCTGCTCGCCATAGGTGGAGCGCATAAGTTCAAGGAGACCTCGACCAACTTGAAGTCCGCAACTGGAGGCAATTAGCTAAAGACCGTGCTAAATGGAGAGGCTTGTAGGTTGAGGCCGAGGTTTACCCCGAAGTGAAGCACCACCTAAGTAAGTAAGTAAGTAAGTAAGCTGCCATATTTTAATAAGTGGGCTGTTCATGTCTGAACATTTCATTGTACATCGAACCGTATAACAGGCAACTACGGCGCATTTTTGCACTTAAAGCTTTAGAGCACCTGCAAAAGAGAAGAAAATGTACAAAAACAAGGAAAAAATCGATTCTAGGTAAATCCTTGTGTTTCCCACTCAGCCATGACTAAATTTTTTTCAAAGTGACAGCTTAATGGCAGGCATGTATGGCAAGCGATAAATCCAAACATACATGTGAGGGCATACAAAAATGGAGACATATTTCGGTCTCCATGAGACATTTTTAAGACATAAAATGAATCATGTCTCGTGGAGACATTGTAATAGAGAAGATTCTTCTCCTATGCTTCAGAACTCTTATTACTTTATTATTTAAATTCAGGATTGTACATTAAGAATTAAATTAAAGGAACCAAATGCCTCATTCGATTTAGTGGTGGTAAAAAATGACCGTCGATTATAGTTTTCGCATTAACTATTGCTTTTGATTGAGTTGGATTTAAGGATAGTTAATTGAAGATAGACTATTTATAGATTAGTTCTAAGTCCTTATTGAGCCTTGCAATACAGTCTTCTATTAAACGAATTGGTTTATCATCTGGCATCATCTACATATGTATAGGTGAACAGACACATCAAGACACACATTAGGCATGTCGTTAATGAAAAGAGAGAACAGAAGCCGACCTAAACTAGAAAGAACAGCGACAAATTGGGAGTTTCCACAGTCGGCACTGACCTGTAAGTAGTTTCATAGTTTCAATTGTATTGTTGCTTCAATTTAAGCATTAAACGATTATGATCGATACAATCAAGAGAAGACAGAGTACTTGTGCTGCCCGTTCTCCGATCCACTCAGGCCTATTCCAGACATTTATTTGAATGGAACAGTGCTTCCCAAGTGCGAAAAGTTCAAACATCTGGGATCTATGATCAATAGCGAAGCAACTTGTGATGACGACATCAATCATCGCGTAAGCGTAGGGTGGATGAAGTGGCGAGAAAATTCCGCTATCTTCTGTGACAGAAAAATGCCACCTAAGTTGAAGGAAAGGCTCTACACCGCAGTTGTGCGTCCAGCGCTCACATACGGTTCACAATGTTGGACGATGTACAAAACGTATGAGAGTAAATTAACGGCAGCTGAGATGAAGATGCTTCGCATGACAGCAGGAGTGACAAAGCTTGATCGAATAAGAAGTTCGAAGATCCGTGGAAGCTTTCACATCAAGGAAACCATCGTACAAAAAATAGAGCGCGACCGGCTCAGCTGGTATTGTCACGTTCAAAGAAGAGATCATTTGAACCCCGTTAAAAAGGCAATACAATGCACGTTCCAAAGACAGAAAGTAGTCGACCGATTTTGACCAAACTTCACAGGAATACTTTCGGGCTGATACCGAACTAAAAATTTGAGCTCAATCGGTTCAGTGGTTCGGAGTCCATAGCATACAAACATACGAGGGCAAGGTGAAATCGATCCAGCCGTTTTCAAGTTATGCGATGACCAACGAACAGCATTTCATTTTTATTTATATAGATTATGTGATCGACAATTTAGTTTTTAAATAATATTTCCATTACTTTAGAGAGACAAGGTAATATACTAATAAGCTAGTTGGCTTCTTGTACTGATTACATTATCCTAAAGCAATGCCTACACATGTTTTTTGTTTTGACGTATAGGCACTGCGACCAGAGTAGATCTATTGTGCCAGGTGGCAACTTTTAGGACAGCAGTAATTCTACTCTCCTTATGAAGGCGATAATTGCAACTGCGGGAGAGTATCTTAATTATGGTGGAGATATGATCTCTTTAAGGAAAAAGTTTCTCCTAATTCTACACAGAGCTGCATACTCACATAGTATGTGTTCTGCGGTTTCGTCCTCTTTTAGGCAGAGACGGCAGGTGATATCCTCCAAGATTCCCATATTGTTGAGTAGGTATAGTAATCCACAGTGATCAATAAGGAAGCTTACAAGCTTTCTTGTATCGTTCCTGTTGTATTTAACGATATCCACTGCTTTTATTGGAAGGGTTGAACATATCATTTAGCTTGTCTTAGACCTTGGGTGTTATTGCAGTGAGAAATTCACATGTTGCGTTCCCATCTATTTAGGGTATATTTAAATGCAGAATTAAATATTCCGCAAAATGGTTCATGTCCAATGAATAACTCAGAGGAACCTTTTCTGGTTACCAGATCTGCAGTTACGTTGCCGTCAACGCCTACATGGCCCGGTATCCACCACAATTTTACTTTATTGGGCCCAGTTTTGTAAACTGTCGAAGAAGCTTAGAACTGCTTTTGAACTGATCAAGTGGGAGATCAGTGCTTTGAGCGCCGCTTGGCTGTCGGTGAGTATGTAGATGGTGACACCTTTGATGCCTGAGTGTAAGTTTATACTAGGGAAAATCTCAATACCGTAAAGCTCGGCCTGGAAAACACTGGGACTCTTTTCGAGTGGTTTCGAAACTTTAAAATTGGGTCCATATACTCCAGCGCCTACTCCTGAATTTGGATGGCAAACGACTAACAAAGGCCTCGTAGCTGCAGCATCTCCGGATAGGTGTTGGTCCGCTAAGTAACGAGAAGGAGCCACTGCAGCCGAAAACCTAGCAGCTCTGTTAGTAAGCCCTACTCCCACCTCCTCCTGGTGTCATCTGGGAATTTCTTCGGAAATTGCTAACGGGAGAGGACGAATGGCGAGCTTCCTACGCCAAAAAACAAGATAAGTGTCGGTTGGTCTGTGGCCCAGCGAGCCGCAACCGTAAAACAAACTATTGCTCCGAAACGCAAACAATCGCCTCGGATAAGGACGGATAATTTGTTGACGACCTTTGGCTATCGGACACGGACAACGATCGGATTCTGGAACGTTAAGACCCTCCTGGACTCACTCAAGGAAGGGCCTTATAAGGCCAGATTCCTCCAATTGGAGCGCGAATTCGCACGGTATAAAATCGACATCTTAGGGCTGAGCGAGATAAGATGGTACGATGCTGGGGAATACATCTCCCCAACCAAAAGCACTGTGATGCTCTACTCTGGTAAACCAGCTGGAAGTGCACGGAGTTCTGGCGTAGGACTCATGCTAACTCCAGCAGCACGTAGTAGCCTCATATCCTGGAAACCCCATAGTGACTGGATATTGACGGCTAGGTTCCAGAGTAGAGTCAGAAAAATGACCATCATACAGTGTTATGCTCCGACTCTAGACGCGACTGAGGATGAAAAGGATGATTTTTATAGCCACTTATGCGCCGCCTACAACCAAACGCCTAATGGGGACATCGTAATGGTAATTGGAGATCTCAATGCCAAGGTGGGTAGCGACAATACCATGCTTAAGCACGTGATGGGAGTTCACGGCGTGGGAGACCGTAATGAAAATGGGGAGCGGTTTGTGGACTTCTGCAATACCAACCGCCTAGTCATCGGAGGTACGCTGTTTAAGCATAACACCTGCCACAAAATCAGTTGGGTCTCTACTGATAGGCAACGAACATCCAACCAGATCGACCACATTGCGATCAGTCGCCGCTTTAGAAATTGTCTCCTGGACGTCCGAAACAGACGTGGAGCTGACGTCGGACTTGAACGAGATCACCATCTTATGGTAGCTCATTTACGCCTTCGTACTGCATCCGTCAACAGCAACCGCTCAAACCTACTTAACATCACCAGGTTTAATATCGACAGGCTCAAGGTTCCCCAAGTGCGCCAACAGTTCAGGGACCATCTTGACTTAGAAGCAGAAGCAATCAGCAGTATAGAGAACATGGATGACCACTGGAGTGCTGTGAAAAATGCTTTTGCGACTGGGGCACGCACGTATGTCGGTAAAAAGCAGAAACACCACCGCACATGGCTTTCTACAGACACCTGGAGACGGATCGATGAGCGTACCACAATCAAGGCTCGGATTGCAGCGGCCTCAGCAGTAAAAAGAACCGAGCTTGAAACCCAATACCGTGCGAAGAAGAAAGAAGTGCAGCGTAGTGTGAGACGTGACAAACGTCAATATGTCAACTCACTGGCCTCAAGGGCTGAAGAAGCAGCGAGTAGGTACGACAGTAGGACTGTTTACAACATCACTAAGGAGCTCATTGGTGGTCGAAACTCCAAACAACATCCAGTGAAGAGTCTAGACGGTAACCTTCTGATTTCGGATGAGGATCAGCTCACTAGATGGAGAGAACATTTTGTTACAGTGCTAAATCACTTAGACGACGGCGGTATGATCTCGAATTCGAATGAGCAGTTCGAAGCAACAAATTCCCGAATTCGCACCGTACCTCCCAGTAAAACTGAAATAATAACAGCAATCAAGTCCCTCAAGAAGAACAAAACGGTGGGTATTGATGGCATCCCTGCCGAGCTATTTCAAGCGGCGTCAAATACATCGGCAGATTTGCTGCATCCGCTAATACGGAGAGCTTGGGATAGTGAACAATTTCCACAGGAGTGGAAAAGGGGGATGATCATTAAGCTTCCAAAGAAGGGAAACTTGATGGAGTGCGGTAGCTGGAGAGGTATATGCGTTCTTCCAGCTGTAGCCAAAATAATAGCTAGAATAATTCTAGAACGAATTAAAGAACATTTAGATTCAACTCTCGATGTCGAACAGGCAGGCTTTCGCGCTGGACTCTCCTGCATCGACCACATAAACACCTTACGGATCATAATCGAGCAATGCGTTGAGTATAGGTCTCCGCTACATTTACTGTTTATCGACTTCGAGACGGCTTTCGACAGCTTGAATCGAGATGCTATCTGGTTGGCCTTGCGCAGGAGAGGCATTCCAGAAAAACTTATAGCTATTATCAAGGCTACATACGAGGGCGGCAAGTGTCACGTCGTGCACAATGGTAAGGCGTCGGAGGATTTTGAAGTCCAAAGTGGAGTACGTCAAGGGTGCATACTGTCACCACTATTGTTCTTGGTGGTTATCAGCGTTGTACTCCGTGCAGCATTGACGGAAGCTAATTATGGAATTCGTTGGACTATGACATCTTACCTTAAACACCTAGATTATGCTGACGATGTTTGTCTACTTTCACATCGGATAATGGATCTTCATTTGATGGCACAAAATCTAGAAGCTGAGGCAAACAAAGTGGAGCTAAAAATAAACACAGCCAAAACAAAAGCCCTGAGTACTTCCAATACCCGCGCTCAACTTAACATTGCCGGAAAGCAAGTCGAGAAAGTTGATAGCTTTCTATATTTAGGAAGTGTCGTCTCGGCTAATCGCGGTGGCACCGAACTGGATGTGTGCAGCAGAATCGGGAAGGCTAAAGCTGCGTTCGGAATGCTGTCCAAAATCTGGAGAAGCAATGTTATTAGCTTAAGAACCAAGCTACGACTGTTCCGCTCCAACGTAGAATCAGTGCTGCTTTATGGGTGCAGTACCTGGAAGGTGGACACCATTAACACACGCAAGCTGCAAGTCTTCGTAAACAAATGCTTAAGAATCATCTTGAGGATTTTTTGGCCGAACCGCATCTCCAACGAACAACTTTATCTGAGAACGGGCCAAGAACCTATAAGCATTACTATACGAAGAAGAAAGTGGCAATGGATTGGACACACCCTACGGCGCGAAGACAACTCCATTGCGAAATACGCTATGCAGTGGAATCCGCTCACCCAGGCAGGCAGAATAGCGGGACGCCCTAGGCAAACGTGGTGCAGAACAGTTGAGGAGGAATCGAGCTCTTTAGGAATGAGTTGGAGGCAGCTCAAACGCGTTGCAGAACTCCGAACACGATGGCGCACAGGCGTGGTTGACGCCCTATGCCCCCCGAGGGGTTAAAGGATATAAGTAAGTAAGTGCTCCCGAATCCATTTTTGATCCGTCGGTGTACCATACGATTCCTTTTGGATCAAGACACGGTCCGCCATTATTCTATGGGTCATGGCTTGGGATCTCAATCTCGAAGCGAATTGCCACTTTCCTGATTAATATATTTATTGTTTTGCAGATGCAGCTATATGTAGCATATGTTGCTTGTACCGGAAGAACCCTGCCGGGTTAGTTCATCCGCAAATAATTGCTGTACACACCAGTGTCGTTTCTTGAATTTTGGAGGCGCTGAGGCAAGATTTTTCTGGGGGCCGCTACTTTTACTATTCAATTTTAATGAACGAAGGTTATTCAAGTGTAAAATAACCCCTCTCTTTTCTTAAGCTTTTTTGGTAATTTTTTTTACCCATTTTTCGTTTTTTCATAGCTTTATTTTTTTTGGGCATCCGGAGGCTGTGGCCCCTGAAGGTGGGGGCCCTGAGGCAGTTGCCTCACTCGCCTCCAGGTAAAAGCGGCCCTGGTATACACTTTCTTGTACATTGATCTTCCCGAAAACTCAAAAACTAGATGCCAAAAATATCTTTTAAATTCAGAAAGTCTATTTCGCCTTTGGGATACTATACTACTGTATAACTGAATATCTTTTGAATGTAATAGACACGAGCAGAACGTCTAGAGCCCGCCTCCACAAACACTCATGTAAATATAGTTCATAAATAAAAAAATAAAAAATAACAAATCATCGATCAAGAGATGTATTTATAAATTGTATGATGTAGTATAATATAGCGACCCATGTGGGGTAAGACAGGAAAATGCCACCCCTTTCGATTTTCACAGGGTCAAAGCTTATCGCTTGGATTGTGATTCCAAAACCACCCACTGATTACAAGTGCACAATGCACTGGCTATTCGAGTTCTAATAAAATTATGTATTTTCTAATCTAATTAAAATTCATACTGGAACAGCACTTCAAGAACACACGATATCATTAACATATTTAAAGTGAGTTGAGATAAATCACATATGAATAGAGAACACTTGTGGTCCATTAATAAAGTTTATTTTTTGCACCACAGCGGACAGTTTTATTTGTTTTTTTTTTTTTTTTTTTTAAATCTGCATTATATGTATACATCCATTTCGCAATTTTCAATTTGTTTTATTACTTTTATTGCACAAACAAAAAAAAAATGTGCACTTACTGTTGGGTTTTCATTTTTTTTTTTTTTCACTTTTTTTTTTAACTAATCCGAACGAATTGATTCAAACACCCGTTCCGTTTGGCCGTTTGTGATACTACTAACTAATAGAACTAAAAATCAATTTTGAAATAAAATAAAAAAAAAGATTCAACTGTCCGGCTGTAGTAAAATTCTCGGCCGGAATGAACATCGATAGTAGCGTCGAGTCTGGCAATAGCATGTGTTCTAGTCTCTAAACACAATCGTATTATTAATACCTCTCCATTATTTAGCCGCTTACTTTATACTACATGGAAGATTTGAAATACATTTACAATTTGTATCTTGGCGACGACAGCGACAATGAGCCCCAGCCGCAGCAGCAGCGGCAGCGGTGGTTCGGCGTTCTTATCAGGCGCAATCTGGCAAAACTCAAATAGGTAGTCACTCATATCTTGGATTGTTTATACTTATTTATTTATTTACTTATTTATTTATATTTATTTTCATCTCCATTGAACCGGGTTAACAATAAACATGGAATTTAAGTTAAGTACTTCATGGCAATTATAATACGTTTGCGGCTTTGTGTATAGTCAATAGCAAGACCGTTTTGCATTCTAAGTTCACATGTCACCGGGCAGATAGCATCTGTTATTGTTGTTTACATACAAAAATAGTACAATAAAATAGGTGTATAAACAGATGTTTTAATTCTACAATGGAAACATTATTGTGGATGCTTTATACTTTCAGTATCAGTATCTGTGGGAAATGGAACATCTGTGTTGCAGGTCACTCACTTATCAATCCATGATTAATGAAGTATTGATTTAATACTATGTCGTATAGGAATGCCGGTTTGAAATGATTTTTCAATCACACACTTTATTTTTTTTTTTTCATATCGACGACTTGACAACTACCACCAAGAGAATACCTACATTATGTCGATTTTTAAAAAACAAATTGTTACCACGAAGTACTGCACTTATCGTTGTCTAGTTAGAATATTGGATTATGAACTTTGGATTTGATGATAAGATAAAACTTGATCGCAGTAATTTGCAGCCGGTACTTTGGTACACGTATCAAATTTTATTTGTGTATGAAAGAGTAAACAATTTTTTGTTCAAATGTCGTACTTTGAGTAATTGATTGTGGACAGTTGGATAAGATGGTCTCACTCCATTATTTGAAGAGGGACCAAGAAGGTAAGCTAATTCAGGATTGTGCACACGTAAATAGGAACTCATTCCAACGTATTGTGTGAATGTTTAAAACTGTACTGCAACACACTAATCGGCACATACCAGTGTATGTGTATGATCGACAATAAACAAAGTTATCACTCTAAAGCAAATCCTGGAAAAGAACAACGAATATTAAGTCGAAACTCACCATCTTTTCATTGACTTTAAGGCCATTTATAACAGCAATCATCGTCTTGAACTCTACCAAGCGATGGACAAATTCGGGGTACTATCAAAACTTATCCAGATGTGTTGCGTAACGCTGAAAAACCCGCCATGCTCTATGCAATCTGGAAACAGCTTTTCCAAACTCTTCCAAACATGCCCCAGATTCCGGGAAGGAAATGCGCTGTCATGTGACTTCTTAAATATTATGCTGGACTAGATAGTGCGTAGAGCAGGTGTAAGCATGAAGGGCACTGTTTTTCAGAAATTCATCCAACTGCTGGGATACGCGGACGTTATTGACACCATCGGAAGATCCCGGCAAGCCGTTGTAGAGTCATTTACGGCAATTGAAGAATAGGCGAAAGCGGTAGGTCTTGAAGTAAATGAGGACAAAACTAAGTACATGTTGTCAACAAGCAAGAAATTATCTGCTCAAAATCTTAGATAGAACGTCACTGTTGATGACTACAACTTCGAGGTAGTTAAGGAGTTTACCTACCTCGGAGCAAACATAAACCCCACAAATGACACCTTCGTGTCATTCCTATGAAGAATAACACTAGCAAATCACTGCTACTTCGGTTTGGCAAAACAACTCCTAACTCGAAGGATTAAATTAATGCTCTATAAAGTGCTCGGCTTATCAGTTTTCTTTATGGCGCCGAGTGCTGGACGATAGTAAAAAGCAGAGCAAATATTAAGAGCATTTGAACGAAAGATACTCGTCGGATATTAGGTCCCATATGCGAGGAGGACGAATGGAGAAGAACATACAACCGCGAACTCTATAAGTTGTAAAAGGATGTGGATGTAGTCCAAAAAGCCAAGACACGTCGACTATATTAGCTTGACCACATCGAGCGAGTGGACAAACACGCTCCAGCCAAGAAAATCTTTGAATCTCAGTCCCGAGATTCGAGACGCCAAAAAATACCGAACATCCGGTATAAAGACCAAGCTGTCGCGGATGCCAGACAATTTGGTCTTCTCAACTGGAAGCAGCGTGACCGGAATCGCAGAGGATGGAAGGCAGTCGTGTCTCAAGAAGAGACTAGAAGTAAGTAAGTACGAGTAAATAGGAACTCTTACTTTACTTACTTACTTACTTATGTCCTTTTTTTTTTTTTATGGTTGCGCCAAAGGGTGTGTAATCTTCTAAAGATACCAGTAGCCCGAGCTACTGACATGCACGATTCGCAAACCTGAATAATCGATGCCAGGAATACGCCTACGTACTAAACCACACCCTGCACACTTCAACCACTCTCCCCGCGGGACTACCGTTAGGTATTACTTCGCGGGGCTGGTTAGCTATTTATGCTTTTCTTTCGCTGTCTTCCGCTCCTTGTTCCAAAAGTGTTGCCGGTTGGACTTGGTTGCTCTCTCTGACTATTTCCAGCCGCCTAAGTTCCTGCACGATTATCGCTGCAAATTGTTTGACCGTGTCCCATATTGCATTCGATGCTATCATATGGTGCACAATGTTTTCGGGGGTTGGTATTTCTCCAATTTTTTCCTTCAGTTCTCTGTGCTCTATATGAAAACGTGTGGACTGAAAAAATACGTGCTGAGCGTCTTCTGGGGCCTCTCCGCAATTTGGACAGTTGGGAGATTCATCGAGCCCAAACCTGTTGAGATACGCTCGAAAGCAGCCATGTCCTGTTAGGAACTGGCTAAGATAGAAATCTACCTCTCCGTGTTTCCGGTCCATCCATTTTTGGATATCCGGTATAAGTCGATGGGTCCATCTTCCCTTTGAGGACTGGTTCCATCGCTCCTGCCATGCTCTAATGCTTCGCTGTCTTTCTTCGAGCTTGATATTTTTGACTGACGCTTGAGGTTCCTGAATTTTGGCGTCGTAGGTCCTTTGTAGCTCGATAGCCAAGATATCCGCTGGTAGCATTCCCGCGATGACACATACTGCCTCGTCTGACACCGTACGAAAGGCACAGCATACTCTCAGCGCACATAGTCTGTTGACAGAGTTTATCCTTCTTGCGTAGGTCTTTTTCATCATAGCTTTGGCCCATATGGGTGCCGCATACATAAGGATGGACTGCACCACCCTTGATAGAATAAGTCTCCTTTGTTGCCTAGGTCCTCCAATATTTATCATTATTCTTGATAAGGCACCGCTCACCCGAGCCGCTTTGCCACCTGCGGAGGTGGTCTTGATAATACGAAAATTACTTACTTATGTCCTGTATCCCCTTGTGGGTCCTAGGGCCTCTACTACGCCTACGCGCCATCGTGTATGGTTTCTGGCAATGTGTCCGAGTTCTCCCCAACTTTTCACTAACTGCCGTGCCTCCTTCTCGACTGTTCTGCGCCATGTTCTCCTCGGACCGCCAGGTCTTCTGCCATCCTGAGTTAGAGGGTTCCATTGCATAGCATGGTTCGCTATGAAACTGTCACCCTTTCGGAACGTGTGACCAATTCACTGCCACTTCCGTCGTTGGATGGTTGTGCCTATTGGTTCCTGACCCATTCTCTCGTAAAGGTGTTCGTTAGAGATACGATTGGGCCAGAAAATCCTTAAGATATTGCGCAGGCACCTATTAACAAACGTTTGCAGCTTTCTGGTGATAGTAGTGGTAACTCTCCACGTTCTGCAACCATATAGCAGCACGGATTCAACGTTGGAGCGGAACAGTCTTATTTTCGTGCTCAAACTGATTGCATTGCTTCGCCATATTTTGGACAACATCCCGAATACGGACTTTGCTTTGGCGATCCTGTTGGCTATATCCAGTTCGGTTCCACCATCGGTCGAGACAATACTCCCAAGATACTGGAAATCCTCTACACTCTCTACCGGTTGTCCAGCAATGCATATTTGAGCCGATGAGTTAGTTCCAAGGCTCATAATTTTTGTTTTTGCAGTATTAATTTTTAGCCCGACGACGCCTGCCTCCCTCTCCACATCTGCTATCATTTGGTGGAGGTTCATAATTCTGTGGGAGAGTAAGCATACATCGTCAGCGTAGTCAAGATTTTTCAGACATCGCACATCGCCAATAGTAATAATATTGGTGAAAGGATACAGCCTTGTCTTACCCCACTTTGGATCTCAAATTCCTCAGACAACCTTCCTCTGTTCAGAACGTGACATTTGTAGCCTTCATATGTAGCTTTGTTAATAGCAATTAGTTTATCGGGAATGGCTCTCCTGCGTAAGGCACGCCAAATAAACTCCCTGTTGACACTATCGAACGCCTTCTCAAAATCAATGAACAGCAGGTGCAGTGGCGATCGATATTCAACACACTGTCCGATGATAATCCGCAGGGACCTGCTTGTTCGGCATCGAGTGTGTCTTCGAGATGTTGTTTAATTCGCTCCAGTGTGATTTTAGCTATTATCTTAGCTACAGCAGGCAGCACGCAGATACCCATCCAGTTTCCGCACTCCATTAAATTTCCTTTCTTAGGAAGCTTGACGATCATTCCCTTTTTCCACTCGTTAGGAAAGCTCTCAGCTTCCCAGGCTCTCTCTGTAAGTGGAAGCAGAAGCTCAGCCGATGTTGTTGGCGCTGCTCGTAAAAGCTCTGCTGGAATACAGTCAAGTCCTACCGCCTTGTTGGTTTTGAGTGCCTTGATCGCGGTAATGATCTCATCGGTACTGGGAATCGTGGTGCGTATTCGGGAACTTTTCACCTCGGGCATCTCAGTCTGATTTGGGAGCATATCGCTAGCGAACACACGGTTCAAAACCGAAGCAAAATGCTCTTTCCATCTCTTGAGCTGGTCCTCATCCGAAATGAGCAAGGAGCCGTCTAGGTTTTATGTGGTTGCGGGCATAGAGCTGCTGATTGCTTCCGCACCTTGCGAAAAGTGCTCCCTTAATTGTTGGCGCACTGAGGGATTACTAAGTCTATCGATGTTGAACCTGGGCATTCTTGTGTTGTCGTGGGATTTTCGAACTGCAGCAGTGCGTAGTTGGAGAGTAGCTATCATAAGATGGTGATCACGTACTATCCCCACATCTGCCCCTCGTCTGTTTCGGACGTCCAGGAGACTACTTCTAAAGCGGCGGCTTATGGCAAAATGGTCAATTTGGTTGGAGGTTGCTTGCCTGTCGTTGGAAACCCAGCTGACGTTTTGGCAAGTCTTGTGCTCAAACATGGTGCCATCTATCACAAGGCGGTTGGCATTCAGATATCCACAAACCTTTCGCCGTTGTCATTGCGGTTGCCTAGTCCCTGTTTCCCGATTACATGTTTGAGCCCTTCGTTGTCATTGCCTACCTTGGCATTCAAATACCCCATCACTTTGACAATGTCTCCATTTAGTGTTGTGTTGAAAACGGCACTTAAGAGATTGTAGAAGCTCTCCTTTTCGTCCTCAGACGAACTATTCGTTGGGGCGTAACACTGTATGATGGTGACGCGTCGTACTCTAGTCCGAAATCTGTGCGTCAAAATCCTATCACCATGAGGCTGCCAGGAAATTAGGCCCTTGCGTGCTGTTGTTGTTAGCAGTAGTCCGACTCTATATTCCCACGGACTTCCGGATGGTCTTCCAGAATAGAGTAGTACAGTGTTACGCGTTGGAGAGTGGTACTCGCCCGCTTCTAACCATTTTACTTCACTTACCCCCAAAATGTCCAGTTTATATCGCATGATTTTTCCAATTGGAGGAACTGTAAGGACCTTCGCTTCCCGAGTCGAGTAGCGTCTTTACATTCCAGAAACATATCTTTGTCCGGGTACAATAGCCAAAAGTCGTCAACATGTGATCATTCCTTATCCGAGGCATAGTGTCGGTTTCTGTAGCGGCCAATATTCGGTAACGCAGGTTGCTGGCCCACGTTACGTAACCTAGAATCAAGGCCCTAGACAACCCGCACTTACAATTTTAGCCTACACGTATAAGGGTTTATACGTATAGTTGCCCGGGGACCACCACTAGGAGGTAAAGTAAGCACTTCATCACGAACTTGATTGTTGCGCTACTGGCCGAAGCCAAGTTTTGGGCAGTCAGTAATTTCCCGATCAATCGCAATGCAGGTCCCTTAATAGGAACCCAGCAATAAGCCATTCAGTTATACCTATGTGAGGCCTCAAACCAGCTGTGGTGTACTGGATATACACGGCGGTAAGAGCCATTCTTACATATGGTTCACTAGTATGGTGGATGGTATTTAAGAGCAATACCAGCTTTCAAACATCACCAAAATCCAAAGGGCAGCGTGCATCGGAGTCATGGAATCAATAAGAACAACACCAAAAGCGGCAATGGAAACCACGCTTAGTTTCATTCCTCTTGATATATACTGTAGCAGTTTGGCGGCCAGCGATTTTGCTGTAAGACTGAGAGAAGGCCGATTGTGGTCACCGAGCCCTTACTGCCATGTCTCCATTTTGTCCCGATGGGGGACTGCCAGCAGATCGATGGAAACTGATCACATGAACCTGATCCTAGCATTTGAAAGGACATTTGCTACAAGAATTCCTGACAGAATGTACTGGAAAAATCGAAGAACAATGAAGAAAAACGAACTGGCCTTCTATACCGACGGTTCAAGGATGGACGTTGGCGCAGGAGCCGAAGTTTATTATGAAGTCCTAGGAATAAACCACTCCTTTAAAATAAACGACGACTGCCGCGTCGTTCGGACTTTCAGGCCGAAGTCACAGCCATTATACAGGCTGCTGAAATTATATGGGAGAGTAGTATCGTTGGTAAAACGATCACTGCCTATATAGATAGCCAGTCTCTGGACTGCCTATGCTGTAATTAGGTCGAGGCTTGTGAGGATCTCACTCTTAAACGAGATATCTAGAGCCAATGCGGTGACCTTGTGCTGTGTACCAGCGCATAAATATGGATACCGAGTCGAGAGATCTGGAGAGCCTGCTAGGAAGTGGTCGGCTCTGCACGTATCGCGGACTCTCCCTTTTGTAGTGATCCCAATTAGTTCCTTACGGAAGAAAAAAGAAGATAAAGCCACCGGTCGAGCAAACAGGCGCTGTATTTATCTGGACACATGCTCAACGTCCAGGGCGCTGGCCTTAAGCAAGAAGAGATCATCTTCTTTAATAAAACTTAGTCGTCATAACGCACGGGTCATTTCCGGCATAATTACTGGTCATTGTGCCATTGGCGTTTACGCGGAGTGACTCAGTGTGCTGCGTAACGATTATTGCAGAAGTTACAGGGGGGAAGAAGAAATTGAATCTGTTCGTCACCGCTATATGATTGTCCTGCCCTATCTGTCAAAAAAATGAGGACTTAGGTAATACTGAGCTGATGGACTGTCACTATCTAGGTGGTTCTAACAACGGACCATCTCTACAGTGTTTCCAGTGTTAAATAAGTGGGCACAATAGACCCGAACTATTGGTCTAAGTAAGCAGTGACTATTTTGTTACAAGGCACCCATCTACCTAACTTAACCTAATGGGACATCCATTTAAAATGCACGAGAAAAAAGAAGATTAAGAAATTTATAATATTAAACTGCTTCAGTTTATATTAACACAAAGAAGAGCTATTTATCTTTAAGTAATTTCATAAAATAATTTCCAAAATCTTAGAATATTTTAGTACACAATCTTCTGAAGAAAAGACTCTAAACCTTTGCAGACACGTTGTCTTGTTATTAATGATTACTTACTTAGATGGCGCTACAGTCCGGGGTGGACCTGGGCCTCAACCAACAAACCTCTCCTGCCAGCACGGTTACGAGCCAGCTGCCTCCAGTTGCGCACTCCAAGTTGGTTGAGGTCCCCATCCACTTGTTTGCGCCACCTACCGCGAGGTCGTCCTCTACTGCGCCGTCCGTCCGGGGTGGATTCGAAGACTTTCTTAGCGGGAAGGTTGGGCTCCATCCGCTCTAAATGACCCAGCCATCTTAGTCGCTGTATGTGAACTGTTCTGGCTAAGTCGATGTCCTTGTACAGGCCGTGTAGTTCGACATTGTACCTCACCGTCTATGCAGACGGGACCAAAGATCGCTTGAAGAACTTTTCTCTCGAAATAACCAAGGGCGTTATTAATGATTATATGGATTAAAAAGAGTGACATATCTCTAAAGTAACTATACAAATTTTCTATAACTAGTATCAATTCTTCTGCAAGCCTGACAAACAGTTCACGTGCATTCTCTTCTACCGCTTTAAGGTTTAAAGGATAACTCCATGGATGTGTTGGCAAAGGCAGTTTTACGTACTTCATACATTTTATTTACTTATGAAATTGTCTAAGGCAGTAAACTAAAATAAAATAAAACTACTTCTCATGTAACTATAAGCATATTAGTTTATGTTAACTGAAGTGCGACTAATGCATATCTGATGTATCTGTCATTGACTGTGAACTATGCAGCTTCCCTTGACCTGATCAAAGATGAGCAACACTATTGACAGCACTTATTATTGAAAACTCAAGAATACTTAAACTATTCAATATACAGGGTGTACTTAAACGTTTCGATCAGCTCATAGTACTCATTATAAAAATAAAAATAAATTAAAAAACGTACCGAACGCGTGTCTAATCACGAAGTGATTTGCAGTAAGAAGGTGTTACATAGGTATTTTAAACTGACAATTTTTTTCTATCCGGAATGGAAATATCAGTACCTAAATATATATTGTATAATACAATAAAACTGTAGACTTTGATTAGACTCATATTGATATTTTGCTCCATTTATTAAAAATCGGATTAATATAAGTCTCCACACGTCGACAGTCCTAAAGAAGCTCAAGCAAGCAATTGTCCGGCCTATTTAGAAGGGTGGCTTTAAGAATAAGACTAAAAATGATCGACCAATAGCAATAGCAATTATAGAGAAAATCATGAAGAAAATTGTGCTAAATTCATCGAAAAACACAAATTCAAAAGCAAAAGCCACAAAGGAAAAAGTATAAATCAACTTCTTGGCGATTTTGCCACTATAATCAACACTAACACAACACAATAGATCACAATAAATAAATTGGTCGATACAATAGAAAGAGTGGAAATAAGAGGAAACTTAGCAGAGAGAGAAGTTTTTCTGAGCTGCAGCCCCAAAAAATCATTTGCAGTATGGAGTTCCGCAAGGTTTTAAATTCGGCCCACTACTCTCCAGAATTATACCAATGAACTGATAAAATGTATAAAAAACAGTTTTCCTTTGCCTATGCAGACGATACGGCGCGCGATCGTGGTGTGTCATCGGTGAATTGAAGAAGCTGAAGAAATGATGCAGATGGAATTAAATAAAGCAGTACAGTGGTGTCACATTGATAGTCTTGTTATAAATGGATCCAAAACAGTACTCATGCACATACGAAACTTACAGTATCCTTGCTATATCGCTTATAAGAATCAAAACTTTTAATTGCGCGGATTTAGGTAATTATTATACAAGGTTACTGAAGTGGGCGTATATGGTGTACATAGAATGTGCACAGCAGTTTCTTTGAGCTCTGAGTTGTCAGAGTAGTGGCTGGTTAGGAAGTAAGTACAATAGTTCTTAGCTTCTAATTTTGTCTCAGGAATACATGAATATCGTGGTTTGACACAGCGCTTGTGTTTAATCCCAATTTAAGAACTGAACTTTGATGCTACCAGATGTTGATCTACAGCCTAGAGCAAATCAAATGCATTCCGATATCCTGAAATGCGTTGGTGAAGGTTTAGAGTTTGCTTCTTCAGAGGCCACGAAGGTTACATGTGGTACTTAATCTTTTGCATTGAAGATTAAAGTCGAGTATTCGAGAGGGATTACTAGTTTGAAGTTATAGATGAAGATGAAAAAAACTTAGTATCCCAGGCTCGTCATGTGTGATGAAGCAGAGAGCATTAAACATTACACTTATTGCTAATGGCATAACAAAGAAACTTTACCTTTTCATTCTGAACATCGATATTTCTTCAATACTTCATTCATCCCTAAAGTAGTTGTTATTTTGCAGATTATGACATAATCGTCTGTAAGTTGACCTGTACAGTGACCCTTCGGCTTCCCTTACAAAGCCCTCTCTCAGCTGTTCATCCGAATTAGCAATTAGCTGATAGAGATTAAGTTTCCAGTTTTGATGCCCTCCGCTCTTAGATTAAGTTCTATCCCACATCTTTCGGCCAAATCCCTCCACTCACTATACCAACTGGTCCTCCTACTTATTATCTTTAGGGCGGCTTTCTTGGGTAGCCGCTCATTTGGCATGTTCATAACTCTTAAAATATAGTCCACTTGAAGCTTCAACGGTTTGATAAAGAGTGGAGATGCCGGTTTCTAACAAAAGCATATAATACGGACAGCTGCGGATCTTAAGAGCATCTCCCTCGTATCATAATTTGTACACCCCCACACCTGAGCCATATACAACAAAATTGTCTCGGAGACAGCCTCAAATACTTTGTATTTACTACTATGGGCGACGTAATTATTGGCAAAACATTTTCTCCAAGCAGTATTTATTGCCTTGACGAGCTTCTCCTTAAGATGCTTTTCCATGTTTAAGTTTCTTGTCAGATACACACCAAGGTATTTGTATTCCTTCACGACTTCAATTTGTTCTCCATTATAAACCCATTTTCCATTGGAACAGTACCTCCACCCTTTTTTTAAATCATCACCTTCGATTTTTCCAAATTCACTATACGGTATCATAAGTGTGAACTCCATTTTATGAAATGTACATTCATCGGGTCGAATCAATTCAGTGAAAATTTATTCAATTTGTATTTAAAGAGCTTTCATGGGAAGACGCTTTCAACCGCCCGCATGGTTAGGTTGAAGTAGCTGCCAGCTAAAGCCAACACACCTAGACCGTTGTGATACCACATGGATCATGACAAATTTTCCCATATCTACGTGTTGACCCAATTGGATATTAGATCACCTAAATCGTTATAGTAGAAAGTTCCTAAGTCTTCTAAGTTTTCTTTTGCGAGTAGGGTAGGTACAAAAAGGTAGAGAATAGTTTTCTTCTCCCCTTTGCCCATACAGCTTCTACAGAAATCGCTTGAGTGCACACCGAGCTTTGTTGTGTGCATGCCTATTATATGTTGCCCCAAATATGTATGTATGTATGTATTATATGTATAGATTGCTGCTTGGTTGTCCAAAAGGATGCGAATATCTTCCTCCCAAGTGTGTGTGTTAAGTCCACACCCAATCTGTTCGCCAGCAAGTTACGTTCTTCGTGATATCGTGCACAGTGGAACATGATGTGTTCCGCACCCTCGACAGCTTCTGTGCACGTTAGGCAATAAGGGCTGGCTTCGTGTCCAAATCTGTAGAGGTAGGCTTTGAAACATCCATGATCAGTAACCATTTGCGTCAGGTAGAAGTTCAGCTCTCCATACTTCCTATTGACTCAAGGGTCTATATTGGGGACCAATCTCTGCGTCCATCTGCGTTTTTCAGAAAAGTTCAATCTCTCTTGTCATTCTTCGAAGCTTGCTCTTGGTGGTACTTCAGTGGCACTTCGATTCGTCGCTGTTGACACCATTGTCCCGCTGGCACTATATTTCCATTCAGCTTCTTTAACGAGGAGGTCTATTGGCACCATTCCTGCCACTATGCTTGCCGCATCGTAGGAGGTTGTTCAAAAGGCGCTGCATACTCTCAAGGCATTGGTTCTGTAGACCGCCACCGTCTTCCTTCTGTACGATTTCGTCTTCATGGCACCTGCTCATATTTGGGAGCCTTAAAGCATCATCGACGTCACAACTCTTGCTAAGAGCAGTCTCTTCTTCTGTTTAGGTCCTCCAGTATTTGATTTGATGATCCTTGCCAGGACAGCCGTTGCTCTTGCTGCCTTCTCAGCTGCGTGTTGCAGATGACGCTTAAAGGGTAACATTGCATCTATAGTAACGCCAAGGCACTTCAACTCTAGTTTGGAAACTACAACGCGGTCGCCCACAGCTACTCTTATAGTCTCCATAACTCGTCTGCAGCTGATGATCACTACTTGGGTATTTTCCCCTGTTAGTTTTAGGTCCATGTTTACTAGCCAGTCCTGTACCATCCCGATAGCTTAATTACATACGTGCTCCAATGGCGAAGCCAATTATGTTCGAGGACCTCGGGATTCGAAGTCTGAGGATTACTGGATCACTGTAAAATTTCTTTAATGTAATTTTTTTAAAGTCGGGTCCTAGTCTGTCATCGTTATAAAGAGGATTCGCAATAAAGAGGTTCGAATATGTATATGGTTTTGAAATTTCTCTTAACCGGAATGAAGGCAAAATCTTCCATAAAGAACGGGGTCGCCTTTAGAGTTGTGTCCATAAAGAAGAGCTCTATTCAGCACAGCGATGAGTTTGGGTAGATCTAATTTTATCAGAGTGCCTGTAGGTTAGGTTAAGTTAGCGTGACAGGCTGCATTAGATGTAACCTAACTTGGACCAGAAAAGATCCATTGTGGTACCACATAAATCTATGATCCCCAGAACCAATTGGAGCTTGTTATAATGGACTGGACGCTGATGCTGTTGGAATTAGCCAATTCGCCTAACCTGTTGAAGAAGGCATCAGTGCAATCTTCTATGAAGGCATAAGTGCAATCTTCTATGATCAGAAAACGCCTGGCATGCACAAAGGTGTAGTATGGGTTCCTCCACTTCGTCGTCCATACAGCTTCTACAGAAGTCGTTTGCGAGGAGGCCTAGCCTGATGGTATGCCTTCCAATGATGCAGTGCTCCTTAGTGACACCTACTATAGTTGTAATAGGGCAATTCAAGCGTTTTTGATACAGCTCATGCCAGATCGGTCTAGTAATGAAACACATAATGCCGTTTGCCCATCTACGGTTGGTTACGTTGATAGTGTTGAGCCTTACCAGCAGTTTCACTGTAGCGAGGGGCATGCCGATATTCCCCTTGTTCTGTGAAGTCGTTAGGGTAGTTCCCTGCCTGGTGAGTCTGTTGGCCATGCAATTCTCTAGAATGCCTCTGTGTCTCGGCATGCAAACGAGGTGAGTATTGGCCATCTGGTTCAGAGACCGGTGACAATTTATGACAGTTTTTAAATTGAAGTGAGTGCCTGTAGTAATCCCCAAATTTTTAAACTACGTACCATCTGTCCGATTTTTTAACAAAGCTACTTGTAATTCATCAACTTCGGTGTCAAACCATGGCTTCTATCTGTGTACGTACCTACTAAATACATACCTACATACATGTCGATAAGATTGATAAAAACTCTTAACCTGGTTATGGGCAATAATGACAAGTCATAATGAGTTATCAGTTTCGTATGGCAGTATTTGACCAAAGAAAGATTAATTTGTTTTGCTTCAAGTTATTGCTTATTCATGTACAATCACTTTCTGTCATACTGCTTTATAAGCAATTCCCAGATAAGATTATTATTTATTTTACTACATATTTGTTCCTCTCTCTTACAATAATCTATGTACTAACCCCTTCAATTATCCACATCGGTATTTCAAAAAAAAAAAAAAGTTATGCTAATCAAAAATAGTTTCGTAATTGTAATTTGTACTTTAAGCATTTGTACATACTTATCATGCAGCTCAAAGACCAATCATGAAGAATGTCTGATAATATGTATTTGGATTGCATAAATCAATATTTTTATGATGGCAAATACAAAGGGTATAGGTTAGGTACTCGTACTTGTAATAGGACATTGCTCTTGCCGTTCAATTGCCCTCTTAGTACAATGAACAGAAGAAACGGTTGGCAAGAGAGATATCTACTTGATTTGCGCACTAATGTCGTAAAAAAGTTAGCATCAGAATATAAATATGTAGATGTAGGTAGGTATTTGTAAAATGTATCTGTACATCGCGATGTTCAATATGTTTTCATAGTATACGAGTACACTATGCTCTACCATATCCTGGTTTACAGCCTGTAACGAAGTGTTACATATTTGCC
Organism: Brachypalpus laphriformis; assembly: GCA_945910035.1. Taxonomy (NCBI): domain Eukaryota; kingdom Metazoa; phylum Arthropoda; class Insecta; order Diptera; family Syrphidae; genus Brachypalpus; species Brachypalpus laphriformis. The sequence goes on along the minus strand of OX246753.1, from coordinate 106,706,766 downwards.
TACCACCACTGTGTCTACCCCCGACCGATGAATTGTTTACTTCGTCGATGCATACTTCCGACCGACGAGTTATTTACCTCGTTGATGAATACCCCCGACCGACGAGTGTTTCACTTCGTCGATGAATACCTCCGACCACTACTGTACCTCCAATACGACAGCAACATCTGGCGATTATCACGCCGCCAGAGCATGATGCCAATGCATACTTCCGACCGACGAGTTCTTTACCTCGTCGATGAATACCTCCGACCGACGGAGTGTTTACTTTGTCGATGTATTCATCCGACCGACGAAGTGCTTACTTCGCCGATGTATACCTCCGACCGACGAGTGTCTTACTTCGTCGGTGCATACCTCCGACTGACGAGGAGTTTACCTCGTCGATGAAAACCTCCGACCACTACTGTACCTGCAATAGAACAACAACATCTTGCGATGATCACGCCGTCAGAGCATGACCATCTCTCTCAATCTCTGCCATCAATCTCTCATAGGAGCTTCGGTTCCAAAATTTGAAAGCCTTCACCTCGGTGATTGGGCAACCAATTTCAGGCCCGCTACTGACCATAGCTGACCTGACGTCCCGATCAGGTTTTTCCCCGTTTTGGAAAACGCTTGTGGTCAATTTTTGATTTATTTGGAAAAGTAAGCACGACCCTCCAGGAAGAAGGGTGCACCGCGACCGTCCGTACCCTCTGCAGTAGGTACAACCCTTCTCAAGCTAGACTTAAAATGTTCGCCCGCCCTTGAAGTGGGACGAGACACTCTCGCCCATCCTTAAAGTGGGCCGAGACATTCACGCCCGCCCTTAAAGTGGGACGCGACACTCTCGCCCGCCCTGAAAGTGGGCCGTGACATTCACGCTCGCCCTTAAAGTGGGCCAAGACAACCGGCGAATCAACCCCAGAACGAGTCCACCGAACGGAAGCCGACCTTCAGCGGACCTAGCGATCCAAGAGCCATAAGAAGCAACATTCAGCGAGCCGATCAACCCGCCAATAAATTATATTTTATATGTATATTTTAGTTATTGTATAAAATCAGTCTCGGTCAATAAAGACAACTCTTTCCCGAAGTTTTAGAGTGTTTCTTTGGGTAAACCCCGGACCCGGCGAGCTTACCTCAGCCTTCGACCAAAAACACCGTCACAAGCCAGAATCACTTCTGCTGCAGAGTCTTGGATTTCATGAAATAAAGGTCGATTGCAGATTTCTAAACCTCATATCTATAAACTTTTTTTATTTTGTTTATGATTTGCGCGCCCTCAAGGTATTACGAATACCCTTAACATGTTTACACACAGTGCGGGCGTTGTAAAGGACAGATAGATAGAGAGAGACCGACACCTGATCACTTATAGCAGTGGTGGAGATGAAACTCAGATTGACTACCATTTGGTAGGCAGTTTCATGAAGCCTCGGGTAAAAGATTGCAAAGTGATCCTGGGAGAAGCAATCGCTCGGCAACACCGTCTCCTGCTAACAGAAATTTTTATGAAAACACCAAAGAAAAGCAAACAAACAAGGGTCTCTGAGAAAATCAAGTGGTACAATCTGGACAAAGAAAAAGGCGAGGCTTTTGTTTTCGTAATGAAAAATTACCTCTCTCACGGAGCTGAGGATGAAGAGTGCAGAGCACAAAATATGTGGGATTCCCTACAGCGAACTTGCTTAAAGAAGGCCAAATCACTGCTAGGAGCTTCAAAAGGCCACCATCAACACGCCAAAGAAATACGGTGGTGGAGTGATGAAGCTAAGAATGTGATAAATGAGAAGAAAGCGGCTTTCAAAGCTTGGTCAAAGTGCCCCTCTAATAATAGTGACGAAAAAGCTCGCCTCGAAATGGAATACAGATGCTGCAAGAAAAAAGCGAAGAAGTGCGCTCAGCTTCAAGCAGAGAGTACGAAGGGGCCTGTATCGGGAGCTGGAGAAAATATTTTCCCCGGTTGCTGATGCAAACCAGGCTATCCAGGAGCTGCGAAGACACAATATGAACAAGAGTGCCACTATCTTCAAAATAGCCGCCCAAAGAAGGAACAATGCTCAGGAGATTCGTTCGCCAAAGTTCATTAGCAATGCTCATGGCCAGTTTCTTGTGGATGACGACAAAATTCTGCAGAGGTGGCGGCAGTATTGTGAAGAGCTTTTGAATGAACAGTTTCCCCGGCTATACTTTCCAAGAGCCACCCCTAACTGTGAAGAAATACCCGACATTACAGTCGAAGAAGTTAGTGAGGCGGTCAAATACTCCAAAAAACGAAAAGCGATTGGGCCAGACGAAATACCCTCTGAGTTCTGGAAAAAGGTGGGAGACATCGGGTTCAGATGGCTCAGAATTCTCATCTCCAAATTCGTGAGAGGTGATCCAATGCCGAATGAATGGAGGGAAAGTTACCTTCTCCCTGTATACAAAGGGAAGGGTGATACGCGAAACTGTGATAACTACCGTTCGATCAAGCTGATGTCACACAACATGAAGATCGTTGAGCGGGTATTAGGTGGCCGACTGCGAAAAATAATACGGCTATCTGATGATCAGTGCGGGTTTGTCTCGGGTAAATCAACCACAGACGCAATCCAAAGTATAAGGATCATAATGGAAAAACATTGTGATTCCTTAAGGGATTTGCATATTGTATTGGTTGACTTTGGCGCTAAGACATCGAGGGGTTCCAGAAACCTATGTACAGATGATTATGGACATGTACGAAGGAGCAAAGACAAAAGTAAGATGCCCCGCTGGAGTAACCGAAGAGTTCCCAATCAAAGTCGGGGTGCACCAGGGAAGCGTTTTAAGTCCTTTGCTCTTTATTACAGTCCTTGATTATCTGCTTGAAGGTAAAGTGATGAACCCCAAGGTACATCAGTTATTCTTTGCTGACGATGGAGCCATCATAAGTGAGGATCCTACATCCCTGCAACGAGCACTTGATGTGTGGGTGGACGTTTTGGAGGGAAATGGGTATCGCATTAGTTCAAAAAAGACAGAGTACTTGTGCTGCCCGTTCTCTGATCCACTCAGGCCTATTCCAGACATTTATTTGAATGGAACAGTGCTTCCCAAGTGCGAAAAGTTCAAATATCTGGGATCTATGATCAATAGCAAAGCAACTTGTGATGACGACATCAATCATCGTGTAAGCGTAGGGTGGATGAAGTGGCGAGAAAATTCCGCTATCTTTTGTGACAGAAAAATGCCCCCTAAGTTGAAAGGAAGGCTCTACACCGCAGTTGTACGTCCAGCGCTCACATACGGTTCACAATGTTGGACGATGTACAAAAAGTATGAGAGTAAATTAACGGCAGCTGAGATGAAGATGCTTCGCATGACAGCAGGAGTGACAAAGCTTGATCGAATAAGAAGTTCGAAGATCCGTGGAAGCTTTCACATCAAGGAAACCATCGTACAAAAAATAGAGCGTGACCGGCTCAGTTGGTATTGCCACGTTCAAAGAAGAGATCATTTGAACCCTGTTAAAAAGGCAATATCAATGCACGTTTCAAAGACATCGCGATGTAGGAAAGGCAGGCCTATAAACGCCTGGATCAGACAAATGCGACGACATCGGCATTTCATTGGCCTCAGTAACCGAGTGATCCAAAATCGGCAGGCCTGCCGATATTTTCTGAGGTCAAATAGGCGAACCCCACAGGCGGATCAGTAGAAATGCGGTGAAGTGGGAGGGTTGTGATCCCTTGTTTTCGGATCATAGCCTCGCTGATAAAAGGAAGAAGAAGAAGAAGAAGAAGATAGAGAGAGAGAGAAATATTTAGTGTAGTGGTTTGAAGCTCAGTTGTTTATGCTTCAGAGAAACTCTGGGTGGTGTACAGATAACTGGGAAGATTTATGTATTTTTTTCTTTATCTATGCTTCTGATTCACAGTATTTTTTCCCAATAACCTACGTCATAGGCAAATCATTTGCAGAACATTAGCAGAACGAACAATTTTTCCAGCCATATGGCCAATCTGCTACCAGTGTTATGCCTTCGCAATAGTGTTCACACAAGCCTTTCGCAATTAATCATATATTTTATGAGAAATAAATAAATGCTTGCTGACATCAGGATTTGAATCATGAACCATAAGCGTGGCAATTGACGACGATACCGCCACCCCCAAGATAATTAAATATTTGACATGGTTAACCAAGGCAATCTTCTGAGCAAATTACAGCGGGCTGGTTTTATGAGCTTTATGGTTTTATTCATATCACTCAGATAGAACGCAAAAAGTAAGAATTGTGGACTGCTGTAGCAATACTAGAAATATAAATCTTGGGGTACCCCAAGGATCTATCATTGAACCTATATTGTTCATAATCTTTGTTTTACCAACGGTTGACATCGCATACGACTCTGCTATCTCTCTGTAGTAGCTGATATAAACCACGATGCTCACCTACTCAGAATCTGGTTTGCAAAACACAAACTAAAGGGAAGCATAAAAATAACGTAATGTATTTTAGCTTGTGAATGCAGGAGTCTCCTGATCTCGAAATCTATTTTCATTCTCTAAGTCATTCTCGTTACAAAGTGTCAGATTGTTCATGTGGTGCTATATCTTCTTCGTTGGAGTTTGATGTACATAGTCGTAACGTGTGATGAGAATTGTTTCAAAGCTGAAATTGTAAACAACTCTAAAGGAATAAATTATGTCTTAATCAATTGCATCAATTGCACCTCGTCAGATGTGCGCCATGATGTGGCATTACATCTGACAGTATCATTGGGCCTTACTTTCTCGAAAACGAATATGAAAGTGCCGACATGGCTACTGGTGAGTGATATCGGTTCATAACTGAACGCTTTTTAGGTCGTGTAGTTCAAAGCAGGCCTGGGATGTGGTGTCAACAGGATGAATCATCGAGCGAATGGACAATAGTGCTTTAGCCAATAGCGATGCCGCGGGCTGCAGCTAGTCAATCGGCAGAAACTTTAAATTGATTTGTATTCAAAAAATAATGATTAAAAATAAAAAATCAATATAACTGAATCTATTAAGTCTACGAGTATCTCAATTATTTCTCCATGTTAAAAGGTGTTGACGCTGTTTTTATTTAACACATCTGTCGATTTTTATTTTTTTTAGTTGCGTTTAATAGGTTACCGTTGGCATTTACACGGAGCAAAAAAGACTGCAGTTGTTAATTGCTTTTTTTTTTTGCAGAGTATTAAAAAACCTGCTTATAGCTCACTGCAGAATATTAATAAGTCCATTACAGTTTAGATAGTTTAGTTTGCATACCTCAGCGATGAACACAAGTGCAATGTGAACATTTTATTGTTGAAATGAATTAAATTACTGCCCTAAACTGATAAAACGTTTCTTTATTATGTTATCTCCATTCCAGATAAGATGCAATGAGTTTAAAGGCATATCTTTAAAAAACCCACAGAAAAAGCATAAAAAAACTAGAAAAAGTAAAAGTAAGAAAGGCGTTGGAGATTAAGTATCTTTCTGGCTTTAGTATATTTAACCTAGAGACGATTTTATTTTAAGATATTATTATAAGAAAACGTCCGTGGAGCTTCTCTGTTTAAATATTGATTTTAAATTGTAAGACTTTCAGTTTTGCATTAAGACATAATGTTCCACCTCATATCCCTCAACATAAATATATAGGACAAACAGATAGCTGCTTGTACGACGGTTCGTCTGCAAGCCTCCTCGCAGTGGGCTAGCTTCCAAGCTGTTCTACTGAGCTTCGCATCTGAAAACACTGGCTTCACTCCATCGAATCTAAGATTTTCGCGCAGTTTTCTCTGCCAGCAATGAATGCGATAATGAGCATCGCCATCGGCTTCCCAGATTACTGTAGCGTATTCCAGGCAGGAATTATGGGGATTAAGGAAATCCGACCCTGGCTGAAACGTGATGTAATATCTGCCATGGATACTACTTATGTCCTGTATCCCCTTGTGGGTCCTAGGGCCTCTACTACGCCTACGCGCCATCGTGTACGGTTTCTGGCAATGTGTCTGAGTTCTCCCCAACTTTTCCCTAACTGCCGTGCCTCCTTCTCGACTGTTGTGCGCCATGTTCTCCTCAGACCGCCAGGTCTTCTGCCATCCTGAGTTAGAGGGTTCCATTGCATAGCATGGTTCGCTATGGAACTGTCACCCTTTCGGAACGTGTGACCAATCCACTGCCACTTCCGTCGTTTGATGGTTGTGCCTATTGGTTCCTGAGCCGTTGTCTCGTAAAGATGTTCGTTAGAGATACGATTGGGCCAGAAAATCCTTAAGATATTGCGCAGACACCTATTAACAAACGTTTGCAACTTTCTGGTGATAGTATGCTCAAACTGATTGCATTGCTTCGCCATATTTTGGACAACATCCCGAACGCGGATTTTGCTTTGGCGATCCTGTTGGCTATATCCAGTTCGGTTCCACCATCGGTCGAGACAATACTCCTAAGATACTGGAAATCTTCTACTCTCTCTACCGGTTGTCCAGCAATGCATATTTGAGCCGATGAGTTAGTTCCAAGGCTCATAATTTTTGTTTTTGCAGTATTAATTTTTAGCCCGACGACGCCTGCCTCCTTCTCCACATCTGCTATGATTTCGTGGAGGTTCATAATTCTGTGGGAGAGTAAGCATACATCGTCAGCGTAGTCAAGATGTTTCAGTTGAGATGAAAGAGTCCATCGGAATTCCTCCGTTTCCCGTCGACAAAGCTGCATGAAGCACATCGCTAATCACCAATAGGAATAATATTGGTGAAAGGATACAGCCTTGCCTTACCCCACTTTGGATCTCAAAATTCCTCAGACAACCTTCCCCTGTGCAGAACGTGACATTTGGAGCCTTCATATGTAGCTTTGGTAATAGTATTTCCATGGACAGCCAAGCGGCAATTAAGTCCGTGGAATGCTTTTCAATTACTTCAAAAATCGCTCCCGATTGCCGCCCATCTCTCATGAAGATGGCATACACAGCAAACACCTACTCATATACTGGGTGCCAGACCACAGAGTCATTGCAGGTAACTGCAAGGCTGACGACCTCGCCAGATATGGCACTTCCACAAGCAGTTTGAGTATGCCTCTCGATACGTGCAAATTTTTACTTGAACTAAGACAGATCTGTCCTAGTCTAAAACAGGAACACTCTGATGGTGTGATCTTTCTAAAGCAAGATGCTTGCATACATGGCGAAAGGATAGATCTATTTTCAAACGATTTCTGCAGCAATTGGTATTTCCGCGACCTGTCCATCTCTATCTAAAGGAAGATTACTCCACCTAGGAGGTGTTCTCTTCGATGATCTCAACGACCTGGCGAACACCAACGTCAGGAGCATCCTTCGCTTTATAAAAGCTCCAGCTGGTTTAATTAGTCCTTGAATTGTCTCGATTTGTGATAGATCCCGTGGTATCACAATGTAACATACACATACCCTAACCTAAGTATATGGCGTGCGTTCGTGGTTAGCGCGTGCGTTTGTACTTAGCCTGAGGTCACGGATAGGATAGACCATAAATCTGCAAACCTCTTCCATTCAGTTAAAAGCCATACAACGCATAGTTGGTTGGAAAGTGTTGGTTGAAATTGAATCACATCGCTAAGAATCGTATGCGACGACGATTAAGAGAAATTGATGATCTAAGTGCATAAAAGGACATAACACCTAGGAAGATATCGCTGCGAAATAGATATATCTAACTTCAGTCTAGATTCTAATTGAGTGATGTCTCGGAGACACACATTAAGCAGCTGTGAGCGATTGGGCAATTAGACAAAAGCTATATTAACCGAACTTGAACCCATGCTGTCCTGATGCAAATCTACAACTGACTACAGATGATCAGCAAACCGACCTCTATCTCACTCTAAAACAGTTAAATTACATTCAGAAATAGTGACCTTGGACTTTATTTACTGACGATTATGTTTATGAAGATCTGATAGATAGACCCGTTTAGATAAACTAACAAACCATATAAATGTTGCTTGAACCACGGCTGCCGAACTTACAAGTTCAAGTTCCGAAATAGAGGTCTACTAAATACTTTTTTTTTTAATGAGAGAATTGGCTCTCTGCAACCAGGAAAGTACATTACGTGATATAATTCATCCTATGTACTGAGAAGTTGCTCAGTGATCAAGCGGATCTTCAATGGAAGATGCAAGACTTGAGATTGACAAGCAATTAATGTTCGTTGTGGAAAAACTAGAAAAATTTGCATAGTTTTCTGTGGTATTAACGAGTATAACGCTGATAAAAAAAAATAATTCATGCTCTAAGGGGGTGCCTTGAACAGATGTACGAGTAGTTAAAGTTGATTGGTAAGATTGAGTTAACGCACAGTACTATGCAGCGTTCGCATCTGTTCTGTTTAAGTTAATGTTTTGTTCTGTTTATATTAATATCTGCATTACCCTACTGTAATAATACTTTACTTTGCTAAGTCATGTACTTGTTATATTATATATGTAGTAACCGCCTTAATGCCAATGGCAGGATTTAAGATGAACCAAGTGTAGCAAATATTAATGTTTGATTATTGTGATATTTTCGCATTCCTGTAAGATAATAATTAGCCACAAAAGAGCCTGATTCACAGATTTACAACTGACCTTTTTATTATGATAATACTTATAGATTTTCTATATGTTTTAAGTCCGTTCTTTGGGCTGTCTACTGGAGAGCCTGGATGCGATTGGACTCCAACCAAGCCTTAATTACTCTGAAATGATGCTACGGGTCGCAGTGTTGCTGAAATATCTATGCTACAGCAAATTATCCACGAAATGCCCATTCAAGTGGTTACTCAACACGTCCTTTTACATTTCACCCGTCACTTCACCCTCAATCTGTGTCTGCTTCCAATCTGTACCGATTTTTATGCTTGCTGTTTTAATCTACCAAAGATTCCTTGGTGCCAACAAATCTTTACTTTTTCTATGCAAACATTGTTTTTGTATTTTTCCATCACTTTTTCACTTTAACATAACTTTTTCGCCAAGAATGCATGAATAAGTGCAAATTTATGTTCTGCAATATGGAAAAAATTAAATGGTCATTTATTTCTTTAAAATACTTACTTGGAAGCCGAGCAAATAGTACACATTTATTTTTGTTGCGCTTGATCTAAGCCAGACAAAGAACATTATACTTTCAACTAATGCTAAGTTTATCTACGAATCACACGTTAAACTATAGGAACCGTAGGCACACTCACTGGGATTCCTATTGATTAATCCTCGAGGCAGAAGGTAATTGCCCCTTAAATCCTATAAATACCATTCCAGAGTTGGTTCTAGGCAGAACACCATCGAAAAACCATGTTCGCAGCCTACGAAGGCAGTTTTGCCGAAACAAAGAAAAATACACTTAGGCGTGAAACGAGAAAATTCATCAATGCTAAAATCAATGGTGAATGATGCCTTTACAAAAACTCTAACAACATATAACAAAGAACTTAGGACATCTAAACGCAAATATTGGAGAACTCACTGCGAACCTATTGAAAGTTTCCCTTCCGCGGCTCGCCTTCAAATGGCCTTAGCCCAAAGTCACTCCAAGCAGTTTGGCTCCATAAAGAAACAAAATGGGGAATTCACCAGCAGTCCTCAGGAGACCTGTCAGGTCTTACTTGATACTCACTACCAAGCTGCATATCCGATTGTGGTGTCTCCCAAGAACACCTGAGGAACAACGATCTCATCGCCTCTTCACGAGACTACCTATGTAGTCTTCTTCTTCTTCTTATATCGGCGAGCTTATGATCCGAAAACAAAGGGATCACAACCCTCCCATTTCACCGCATTTCTACTAATCCGCCTGTGGGATTCGCCTATTTGACCTCAGAAAATATCGACGGGCCTCCCGATTTTGGATCACTCGGTTACTGAGGCTATGAAATGCCAATGTCGTCACATTTGTGTGATCCAGGGGTATATAGGTCTGCCTCTCCTGCCTCACGATGTCTTTGGAACATTCATTGATATTGCCTATTTAACAGGGTTCAAATGATTTCTTCTTTGAACGTGGCAATACCAGCTGAGCCGGTCGCGCTCTATTTTTCGCTTCCACCGACCTTCGATCTTTTTACTCGATCAAGCTTTGTCACTCCTGCTATCATGCGAAGCATGTTTATCTCAGCTGCTGTTAATTTACTCTTAAACTTTTTGTACATTGTCCAACATTGTGAACTGTATGTGAGCGCTGGACGCACATCTGCGGTGTAGAGCCTTCCTTTCCACTTAAGTGCAATTTTTGCTCACAGAAGACATCGGAGTTTTCTCACCACATCATCCACCCTACGCTTACGCAATGATTGATGTCGTCATCACAGGTTGCTTCGCTATTGATCATAGATCCCAGATATTTTAACTTTTCGCACTTGAGAAGCACTGTAAATCAATTTGCTTATCAACCTGTGAAGTCTACTGAACCAGCCATTCACAGCTTAACGTTATTGTTTAACAAATCATTAGCTGCCAAAGAAACAGCCCTAAGAATAGGTGCGGATGCTCACATAAAACTATAACAGCTACCATACGATGCCCGTAAGGAGGAGAACTACTCGGAAAATCGGGTTACAAAGTACAAGGATGTGCAGACGACATTCTCATCAGCATTAGGGATGAATTCGAGGACATCATTTCAGAACTAATGCAAGGTGCCCTCGGTTTAACTTCCGTTTGGTGTAGGCCCAAGGGACTAACCATCAATCCAGGAAAAACTATACTTGTACCCTTTTCCAAGAAAACTGTACTTGTACCCTTTTCCAAGAAGAGGAATCACATTCTTAAATGAATGTATCAAGGGAATATAATACGAGTATTTCATAAAATGATTAAGCATTGTGGCGAAGGTGTTATGATAACTTCATCGATTGCTATGCTAATGGTTTATGGTTAATTTTTTTTTTTTTTTTATGAAGGTGAAAATCTCAAAAGACACAGTGGGGTTAGAAACCCAAAGTAGTGTGGGACTCTAACCGCACTAAAAACACCTCCTTGATCATGACCAATCAACTAGTGATCGACAAAGATTTTATTTTCAACATTAACTCGGGTTTGAGAAGGTATTATAATTTAAATACCGGCTCTCGTAATTGTCAAAAAAGCTCATGGGGCTTGGTTCTTCTTAACCTACGAATATTATTTCGTACATTTAAGACATCGTCTATCTCAGGATTGATATGCATCTGCAAACGCTGGTTGTGACGCATTGCGTACTTTTTAATTGTATCGGCTACGAGGTCGATCTGCAAATCTCGATGCAAGTCACTATTTCTAATGTACCATGGGGCATTCACTATTCCTCGAAGGACCTTATTTTGAAATGTTTGCAACATTTGAACATTTGTTTTCTTTGTGCAACCCCATAATTGGATACCATATGTCCAAACGGGTTTTAATATCTGATTGTATAATAGGTTTTTATTCTCAATGGACAGTTCTGAGTTATATCCTAACAACCAATAAAGTTTTCTATATCTAATATTGAGATCTTCTACTTTCTTTTTCACATTTTCCTTCCATTTCAGTTTAGCATCCAGATTCATACCGAGATACTTAGCTGTGTTAGAGTAAGGAACTACTTGATTATTAATAACCACGGGAAGATTCGTTATTTTTTTATTTGTAAAATTAATACGGATGGACTTTGACTCATTAAGTTTAATTCGCCATCGCTGCGTCCAATCACATATCTCGTTAATTGAATTTTGTAGTTTTTCTGCAGCTTTAGCCACACATCCATCTGTTGATAGAAGAGCAGTGTCGTCTGCAAATGTTGCTATCATGGTATCACTCGCATGCGGTATATCACTCGTATATAATAAATACAGGGTGGGCCCTAGAACACTTCCCTGTGGAACACCTGCTTGTATTTCTTTAAGTTCAGAATACGCTGAGCCATAACGAACTCTAAATAATCTATTACCTATATAAGATTTAAGGATCTCATAGTACTGTCTAGGTAGATCCCTATGAAGTTTATATTCTAAACCCTTATGCCAAACTTTATCAAAAGCCTGTGCAACGTCTAAGAATATTGCAGAACAAATTTGTTTTTCTTCCAGTGCCTTTTCTATAACATTAGTTATACTATGCACCTGGTCTATCGACGAGTGTTTATTCCTAAACCCGAATTGATGGGTAGGGATAAGCTTTCTTTGCTCTATAATTGGGTCTAACCTTTTAAGAAGGAGTTTCTCGAAAAGTTTTGAAAATAACGGTAAAAGTGAGATTGGCCTATATGAGGTAACCTCTGATAAAGGCTTACCTTGTTTAGGAATAACAACAATTTCTGCTATCTTCCAGTGATGTGGGACATACTTTTGTTTAAAGCAAGCATTAATTATAAGCTTGAGTTTCAACAATGGAGTTGAAGGAAGTTCCTTCAAGATTTGAGCAGTTATAAGATCATAACCTGGCGATTTTCTATTATTTAGTTTATGAATACATGTCTCGATCTCTCTTAACGAAACATAAGGAATTTCCTTTTCATCTACTCTGTTATTTCTTGATTTCTAATCAAGATCTTCATTTGCTACCCTAGGTGGAAACGGTTTGAAAATATTTGAAAGGTGCTGAGAAAAGAGTTTAACCTTTTCCTTTGGATCGCCGATCCATTTCCCATTAGATGTTTTCAACGGGGGATCTTGCGCTTGAGGTCTCTTTAAACGTTTAGCAGCCTTCCAAAGGGAGTAGTCTGTGACTTTATCAGCCGTGAGATTACAAAGGTATTTAGCTAGAGAATCATTTTTGAATTCAGTAATAGTTTTTTTTAAGCCTATTATTGAGTCTATTAAAAAAGGTTTTATCGCCAGGATATCTTGTCGCTTGCCATTTTCTACGAGCTCTTTTCTTTTCAAGCATAAGTTGCTTGATTTCTGTGGGGTATTTCACCGAAGCCTGTTTTTTTTGTTGATAAGTCGGTGTACTATCTTCTGCTGCCTGTTGCACATCGGCAATGAATTGTTGTGTTTCAATGTCAATATGTTTTGTTGTGACTAGTGGGGACCTAAGGTTTATGAAACCTTCGAGAAGTTCTCTGAATTTACACCAGTTCGTTCTTTTGTTTGTTAGTCGTTGGTTTTTTATCTCTTCTATCGATAAACCATTGACTGTTAGAATAACAGGTGTATGATCCGATGACAGATCATCACTGCTTTTAACTTTAGCTTCTTTTCTATTAATACCTTTCGTTATGAAGAAGTCGATAACGTCTGGTATTTTCGTTGGGTCAGATGGCCAATAAATTGGCGATCCAGTCGAAATAAATTCACAGTTAAGATTTCGCCCTGATTTGTAGAGCTTCCTGCCTTTTGTTGTTATTGACCCCCAATATGTATGTTTTGCATTAAAATCACCACCGATGATGAAGTTGTTACCTAACATTTGTAAGAGATCAATTAGGTCTACCTCTGAAGGCGAGTGCTTGGGTGGGCAGTATATCGCAGCTATTTTAAACTCCTTGCCTTTAGTTTCTATGTTTATTGTCGCTACTTGCATTGTTTGTTTTGCTATTTTTGGCAATTCGTAGTGATCCAAGGTACTTTTCACAATCACAGCACTCCCTCCCTGGCACTGTCAGGTGGATGAGGAGAGTGAAAACAAAGATACCTAGGAATTCTAATCTTAATTCCCTGTTTGAAATGAGTTTCAGAAATCAGGCAAACATCAATATCTTCGTTACATAGAAAAACCTGAAATTCAGGGATGTGTTGGACTAAACCATTTGCATTCCACGTTGCGACATTTAGATTATTTTTAATCATTAATATTTTGTTGTTTTTTTCCTGCTACTTTGCTTAGCAGTTTAATAATTTTATCCTGATTATCCAATCTTTGGATAACAGTAATAAGCATTTCCTTTACCGATATTTCCTCTTTCTTTCGTGTATTTTTCACAATTTGGGAATACGATTTACTTTCTACAGTTGGTATTTTCGTTTTAGCAGCAATTGACGCTTTGTCTAGTTTCTTGTTTTCAGCGTTTACTTGATGCTTGCTTTTATTATTGGATGCATTTCGTTGATTGATTTTAGTAGCTTTACTTTCATGGTTCATGGTTCAAATCCTGAAGTCGGGAAACATCTGTTTATTTTTTATTCTTAGTCTGATCGATTGCGAAAGCTTATGGCAGCACTATTGCGAAGGGATAAAACTGGCAGTAGGTTTATCATATGGCTGAGAAAATTATTCGTTCTACTTCATGATTAATGTACAAAATACTATGAGTTAGAAGCAAAGACAAAGCAATAAATCAAATTCCCCCATTCATCTGGACACCAACCCCAATATTTCTAAGAAAACCTAATACCACCTGAGTTTCAAACCATTACACCAATCTTTCTCTCTTTGTCTATCCTTGCCAACTTACGTCGTGCAATCATGTTATTGCATTTAAAAGATTGCTTCCTAGATGTACTTAAGTTAGTATTTAAAAAAAAAAATCATTTCTTTTAGTTCAAGTTTTCACGAACTTCACAAGGATAACTAGCAGAAGAGTGACAATTCTTTTTTTTTTACATTTTCCAAGATCGAATTACATAATGTGCATACCTCTTGGACCTTTATTCTTATTCAAAGTTAAACAAAATATTGTGCGTAGAGATAACAACTAAATTATTAAACAAATTATATTTGTAAAGTAGAAAAGAATGAAACTATAGCGCTGTCCGAGGGAAGACATTGTCCAAAAGCTTCTATCAATAAAGGCTGGGCATTCACTGTATTCGAGAAATCCTCAAAGGAGACCTATAAATTGTTTTTTTTATTCTTCTTTTTCATAACAGATTAAAGCAAAATACCTTTCCATCTTTGTCCAAGTCGAACTTCTTTAGAACAATCTCAACTAAATCTTTTACACCCTCATCTGGATCCTCATCTTGGGGCTGCTTTATCAAGCAGTTTTTTAGGAGAGTAAACATTTCGTCTTTGGTAATAAATCCATCAGCATTCAAGTCATACACTTTGAAGCAAAAAGCTGCTTTCTCTGCTTTGGTTCCACGTAGAAATACTGAAAGGCCCATCAACCATCCTTCCAGTCGCAGCGGTAGACCTTCATGTGTTTTATCCCAACTGCAGAATATTCGCTCCATCAAAATTTCTTCTGTTACTATATCAAAAGTACTGTGTAGTAACTCTCGAAATATTATTCGATCAATACCCTATGGAAATAGAAAATTTTGTTCATTGTACACGCAAGATTATTTTATTTAACGTATAAGGTTTCCTGGGGCAGTTTAAAAATAAATAAAAAATCAAGTAAAACCAAGAGAAAAATCTGTACAGGGTCATTCGATTTATAAAAAAAAAAAATAGACGATCGAACTTTGGGACATGAAAGAGTGTACTTATAAACAAAATAGAGTGTATACTGTCTATACAAACCTTGTAAAGTAAGGTTACCTTTAACGTGCATGAGCCGTTTTTATTATTTTGTATTTTTTTTGTTTTAGATATATTTCATGAACAATTGAAAACCAACATTTTATACGGAAAAAGTAACTTACATTCAAATTGCCATTAAAATTTAACAAAAAAAAAAATGGCTCCGTAGGCGTTAAACGCTACTTTACTTTATAATAATCTTTTTGAATTTTTCAGATCCATTAATATTTTGAGCAGTTATCATGCAAACAGTGTGGCACCATTTTTTAAAAAGGACCCTCAGAATCTCATTATAGCATGTAAAGGGGTTTCCAATAGGGACGGGTAGATTTTGACAGTTCATGGCGGCCATGTTGTTTTATCTGTTGTTAATTTTCCTGTTTTTTATTTTTGAAACACTAAAGATAAATCACCATGGCAACTTACAGCTTCGAGCAGCAAGTGCAAATAATAAAACTCTTATCAAAATGGGTTTTCCGTTGTGGCAAGGATGCGCTCGTTGCGCCCATTCAGCGACGAGCCCTATTTTTGGACGAACGGGTTAAGAAGCAAAATTGCCAGATTTGGGACGATATCAATCCACACGGGGTCCACCAAGTGGCAATGCATCAGCAGAAAGTCACTGCTTGGTGTGAATTGTGGGCCGGTTGCATCATCGGTTCGTACTCAAAGTGAACATAACCCGTGCCATCGCTCAAATTCAGCCTGATCTATGCGCCAGGTAGGTAGGTAATGTGGCGGTCCAAAAAGAACCCAATTAGCGCTTAAAGTGCGCCGTTTTGTTACCACGGACTCGTGTCTACCTGTTGTAGTGGTTAGTTAAAGATGATGTTAAGTTTAAACCCAGCTCGTGGAGTTCAGAAAAAGGATTAGTTCTCCAATCCTCTTGTCCGCTATCTCTCAGATCCTCGAAGAAGGGTTTGCCAAGAGTTTGTTGTCTGATCCTCGCCAGGGCCGGACATCTGCAAAGGAAATGACATAGAGATTCTTTCTCATTAATATCCTTGCAGCTCCTACAAAAGGTCTTGTGGGGGATACCAAGCTGGGCCGCATGGTCTCCAACTGGCCAGTGGCCTGTGATAATAGCTACGATTTTGGCAATAACTGGTCTTGGTTTGCCTAGTAAATCTTTTGACCTGGGTTTGTTGAAACTGGGCCACGTGACACAGCTTATGAGGTTGTTCCACCCGCGATTGGCTAGCTGGAGGAAGTGAAGGTGAATATAGCCCTTAACGGCACCAAGCGGAATGTCGACTCTTTCTGCTAGAGAGCCGTTAAGGGCCGACCCTCGCCTGGCCAGCTCATCAGCACGCTCATTTCCCTCGTGGTTGCTGTGCCCTGGGACCCAGATGAGAGTGATTCTCGAGTGAGTGCTTTGTTGATTCAATTCAAACCGGCATTGCTCTACCAGTTTTAAAGAGATATTGTGATTAGATGTTGGAAGATTGTTTAGCAGGCGGCAGGCTTCTCGAATCGCAAGTAGCTCCGCTTGGAAAACGCTAGCAGAGTCTGGGAGACGGAAGGACCTTGATATACTCAGCTGGTCAGAGAAGATGCCTGCGCCGACTCCGCAGTCCATCTTCGAACCGTCCGTGTATATCCCTATATCATAGTTGCAGGTAACGCTTCCGTTCTTCCATTCTTCTCTGGAAGGGAATTTTGCTAAGAAGGATTTTCTGAAGTTGAGTTTGGGTATCGTGTAGTCGGTCGAGGGCGCAACCATTTCACTTGGAATCGTCTCCAGGACCTTGCCGTGACCATATGGTCTTGTGGTCCAGCATCCATATTCCCTGAGCCGGACTGCGCTGCATATAGCTGAGTCTATGATGTGTAGTTCGAGAGGGATCAGATGCAAGATCACACTGAGAGCATCTGTTGGACAAGACCTCATTGCTCCTGTGATACCCACGCACGCCAATCTCTGTACTTTTTTTTATTCTGTCGATATTGTACTTTTTGCTCAAAGCTGGCCACCAAACGATGGCGCCGTAAGTAAGAATTGGACGCACAACGGCTGTGTACATCCAAAGGGTCATCTTTGGCTGGAGTCCCCATTTCTTACCGAATGTTTTATTACAGGCATAGAAGGCTACGCTTGCCTTCTTAATTCGCTGTTCTATATTGAGTTTCCAACTAAGTTTCGGGTCTAGAACCGTGCCTATGTATTTTGCACTGGAGCAAAGCGAGAGAGGCTGACCGTCTAGTTTGGGGAGTGGTGAATGCCGGTACCTTGGTTTTAGTGGTAAACAGCATCATTTCAGTCTTCTCCGGATTTACTCTGAGGCCACAGCTCGTGGCCCATGAGTGTACCTTATCCAGAGTCCTCTCCATGAGTTGACTTATCGTGGAGAGGAACTTTCCTGATACTAGTATAACCATGTCATCCGCGTACGCAACCACCTTAAAACTCTCCCTATTAAGTCGCACCAAGATTTTATTGATCGCCGTTAACCAGAGCAGGGGGAGATGACTCCGCCTTGTGGAGTTCCTCTGTTTACCGCCTTAGTTGTACTACTGTTGCCTAGTGTTGCTTAGATTATACGGGTACTGAGCATAGAAACTATCCATTGGCTAATAAAGCCTTCTACACCTAACTCGGTGAGAGATTCCTGAATAGATTCAGTGAAAATGTTGTTGAAGGCTCCTTCTATATCAAGAAATGTGGTGAGAGTATATTCTTTGTAGTGAAGAGTTTTTTCCACTGTACGCACGACCTCATGAAGAGCAGTTTTTGTGGACCGCCCTTTGAGATACGCATGTTGGGATTTCGACAGTGGAGAACTCAGGTTATCGCGGATATGGAAGTCTAGGATACGTTCTAAAGTTTTCAAAACAAAGGAGGACAGGCTTATGGGTCTAAAATCCTTCGCGGATTCATGTCCTCGCCGGTCCGCCTTGGGGATGAGAACCACTTTGACACGTCTCCAGGTTTGGGGAACATGGCTTAGGTTTAAGCAACTCCTATAAATCGGTAATAGCCAGGGAATTGCTATGTCTTGCAATTTCTGCATCATAATAGGCATGATGCAGTCAGGGCCAGGTGACTTATAGGGAGAGAAGCTATTTATAGCCCAGGAGACTTTATCTTCCGTAATAATGTTTGTGATGTTATCCCAAGCTGCCAGTGGCGTACAGGTGGAACTAGCTTGTTCTACTCTAATCTCAGTGAAGCTTGGGAAGTAAGTACTCATCAGGAATTCCAAAGATGCCGCAGAAGAGTCTGTCCAGCTTCCATCCGTTTTTTTAAGAAAGTACGGGTTGCTATGCCCTTTGGACAAACTTTTGCTGAGCCTTGCGGATTCTTTAAGGGACTCGATAGACTGGCAGTAATCTTTCCAGCCCTGTTTTTTGGCCATTCTGATGGACTCCTTATATATCCTATGCGCCAGAGTCATCGAAAATTGGACCTCTCGGATGTGTGCCACCTAGTAAAGCCACGGCGGTCATTTGAACGATGTCATATTCCACACATAATGTCATTGTTGTTTTATTTAATTTTAACATCTACCCGCCCCTGTCCGACTTCCCCTGGGCAGTATTTAATTTTTAATTTTTACAACAAAACTACTGACGTTTTTTTATATCTCTAACGGATAACTCTAGGCAGCATATTTCAAGAGCAGCAAACTTTTTTCTCGACTTCGTTCACGAATACAGTTAATGGTCAGCTCCTAAAAAAGAGCACACATCGAAATTAAAAATAGATTATGTCACTGCACGCTCGTATAAATACACACTATGGCAACGTTAGTTACTTCCTCTGCTGCACGAATACTGGCTGTGGTGCCACTGATGGAAAATTATTAGCCATGATGAATTGTTTTAAACATAGTTTAGCTTCAGGACAACGCAGAAGAATGATTTATAGCTTAAACAAATTTTGGGTGAATTTACTAAAAACAATTTGCTTTGTTTTTAAATCCAATAAGCCATTGTTGAGTTAGGGCTATGTAATCACCTTTTAATAACGGAAAATTTAATTTAACCCCCTTACTGCCACTTAGACATAAATCTTCAGATGATAACAGTGAAAACCACATCCAAATCCATTCTGTGGTTCTCGAGACGAGCCCAGTCATACAGACAGACGCGTTCTAGGGACTTTCTTTTACACTACGAGTATGTAGTGATGATGATGATTTTTTTTTATATAAAAACTATTTTTTGTTAATCATTTTTCATAAAATAAATTAAATTGCATTTCTTCTTCTTCTTCCTATTTCTGCGAGGTTATGATCTGAAAACAGCGATTTCTATTTGATTTAATTGTTAACTTTGTGCGTGCATTCTTTAAAAAAATCCTATAAAACGTTCATTTTTCATGAGTTTAGGTAGATGTGAGATGTGTAGCTGATTAGTACAGCTAATTTGTTGATTTAATAATTCTTAATTGGACAATAAATTATGAAAAATTCAGTTAAAAATATGCATGTGCCAAAATGCGATTCGAAAGTCTATAACCAAGGTAAGAATGGCAAACGCAGCGCCTTAGCCATCTCGGAAATGGGAGTGTCTGACGATGTCAAAGTCATATTACTTAGTCTTCTGCAGAAATGCAAAAATAAAGTTCACATTGTAAACTATTTTAGACATGTTATTTATAAAATAAAGAAGTATTTCTCGCATTCACTTGCATTTATCGTACGAATGGGGGAGACCTGCAGGTTTATTCTGTATTGTACGATCAATAGAATAATAATTTAGTCGTCCAAAAAGTGTTTAAAAAAGTTTTCCGCAAATTTTTCATAATCATAAAAGCACGAAAGTTAGAACATACACTCGTGCCAGTCCCCCCTATTAAGATTTTGTAAATTGTCAAAAAAAAAAGATTGTACCGTCGGTGTTGGCTTATATATTTCGTACAATTCTTTCAAGTACTATGTTAAAGAGATCGCATAATAGCGCGTCACATTGTCTAAGACTTAACATGGCTCTGTATAACTCGTCTCTATACACGCTATCATCGATTTTTAATTCATGTGTTTTTTCCAACATCTGTCGTAGTGTGAATATTTGGAACTTCCCGGCCAGAAACTGCACTGATAAGGACCTATCAGGTTGTTGGCGATCGATTTTAGGCGTTCACATAATACGGCAGACAGGATCTTATATGCGATGTTGAGAAGACTTATACCTCTATAGTTGGGGCAGTTCAGAGGGTCTCTTTTCTTCAGGATCGGGCAAACGATGCTGAGGTTCCATTCATCGGGCATATTTTCGTCCAACTACATGCTCTTTACCAACTCATCTCCTCCTGCGTTGAAAAGTTCGGCGGTAAGACCATCGGCTCCAGCAGCTTGTAAGATTTAAGTTTTGGTTTCGCTATCCTCAATTCATTCTGATTGAGTTGAAGGGAATCTTGACTATCATCGTCACTGTTGAATGGCTCATTCAACGTAAAGCAAATTAAAACTCCTCTTCGGGAGTACCTTACTAATGAGTATTCTTAATTTTTATTTACTTACTTACTTAGGGATCGTTACAGTTCGGGGTGAACCTGGGCCTCAACCAACAAGCTTCTCCATTTAGCTCGGTTTTTAGCTAATTGCCTCCAGTTGCGCACTCCAAGTTAGTCGAGGTCCCGTTGAACTTGTGCGCGCCACCTACACCGATGATTCCCTCTACTGCGTCGTCCCTCGGGGTTAGATTCGAAGACTGCGGGCCGGAGCGTTGGTGTCCATTCGCTCTACATGTCCTAGCCATCTCAGACGTCCAATACGCAGTTTTTTGGCTAGGTCGATGTCGCTGTACGGCTCGTATAGTTCGTGATTGAATCTTCTCCTCCAAAAACCCGTCAACGCAAACGGGACCGAAAATCTTACGAAGAATTTTTCTCTCGAAACGACCAAGGATATCTTCATCCTCTTTTAATAAAGTCCATGTTTCAGCGCCGTAAAGCATTTTGGCCGCTTCCGCTTCAATGCTTGCAAACGCACCGGTGACAGCCCGCTGAGTTCTTCCGATAATGTCTATATCGTCGGCGTATGCAAGCAGTTGTACAGAATTGTAATAGATTGTGCCTCCGGTGTTGGCTTGTGAGTTCCGCACAATCCTTTCGAGTACAATATTAAAGAAGTCACATGACAGCGCGTCACCTTGTCTAAAACCTTTTTTGACATCAAAGGTCTCGGTGAGGTCATTACCGACCTTGATGGAGCAGCGAGCGTTCTCCATCGTCAGCCTGCACAGACGGACAAGTTTGGCAGGGATGTCAAAACTAGACATGGCTCTATAAAGCTCTTCTCTATAGATGCTGTCATAGGCGGCCTTGAAATCGATAAAGAGGTGGTGAGTATCGATTTGGAATTCTTGGGTTTTCTCCAGGATCTGCCGAAGTGTGAAGATTTGATCGATGGTGGACTTTCCTGGCCTGAAACCGCACTGATAGGGTCCAATCAGGCTGTTGATAAAAGGTTTCAGGCGTTCACACAATATCGCAGAAAAGATCTTGTATGTGATGTTGAGGAGACTGATGCCTCTATAATTGGCGCAGTTGAGGGGGTCTCCTTTCTTGTGGATCGGGCAAACGATGCTGAGGTTCCATTCATCAGGCATACTCTCGTCTGACCAAATCTTAGAGATGAGTTGGTGTATGCACTTTACCAATTCATCCCCAGCTGTCTTGAAAAGTTCGGCCGGTAAGCCATCAGGTCCAGCAGCCTTGTTGGATTTTAGCTTGGATATTGCTATCCTCACTTAGTTTTGGTCAGGTGGACAAACATTTTGACTATCATCGTCCATGTTCATTCTGCCTGACAGCGGGTTGTTGGTCTTCGTCGCCGTTATACAATCTGCAGAAGTAGTTTTTCCATATTCTCAACACCGACTGTCATTCTACTACACGAGGTTTCCATTTTCATCTCTACAGGTTTCTGTACGGGTATTGCTTCTCTGACACATTCTTTTACCTTTTGGTAAAACTTCCGTACATTGTTCCTGGAGTATAAACTCTCGATATTGTCAAACGCGCGCTTCTCATGCTCTTTTTTCTTCTTTTGGAGGAGCCGATGTTCTTCCCGTCTCTTTTGCTCGTAGAGCTCAAGAGCAGCTCTCGCCTTCCTTTGCAGCGCTGCTTTGTGTGCCTCTTGTTTTGCTGCATGCACTCGCCGGCATTCTTCGTCAAACCAGGGGTTTCGCGGTGGTGGGCGATCGAGACCCAGCACATCAGTGGCGGCGTTTCTGATGGCATGTTGGCAGCGTTGCCACTGGTCTTCGGCACTTGATGCTGGCGGCATAGGGGTGATTGAGAGATTTTGGGATACGCGTTCAGCGAAGAGTCTGGCGGTCTCTTGCGATTGTAGCTTTTCGACGTTAAATTTTCTCACAGTAATTCTTCTTTGTTGCTCAGATTGGGATATCCGCATTCGTACCTTGGCTACAACAAGGTAATGATCCGAGTCTATGTTGTCTGCTCGGAAGATTTGGACATCCAGAATACTGAATGCATGCCTTGCGTCGATCGCAATATGATCAATTCGGTTGATCGTTACATGATCATTGGACCGCCATGTCTGCTTATGAATATCGAGATGAGAAAACCATGTGCTTACTATGGTGACATTTCGCTCCACAGCGAAATGTCACCATAGTAGCCTTAGTCCGTTATCAGACGTGGTGTCGTGTAGGCTATGCTTACCGACTGCTCTACCAAAGACGTCCTCCTTTCCTATTTTGGCGTTAAAATCGCCCAATACGATTTTAACGTCGTATTTAAGACATTGCTCGTATGTTTTGTCGAGGAGCTCGTAGAAACACTCTTTGGTGGCAGGGTCCTTTTCTTCCGTGGGGTGTGTCATAATACGCTCGCTTACGTGTCGGAAGCTTAAGACTTCTTGCCTAAGTCTGCCGCGTATGACAAATCCGCATCTGAATAAGCGTTGCCTGTTGCCTCTGTAGCAATCACCGTAGTAGATGTCACAGTTTTTCATCCTCTTTTTGCCCGGCCCATCCCATCGCACTTCCTGGATGGCACAAATATCTGCTTTATAGCAGTCTAGGGCCTCTGCTAGTTGTTCGGCTGCACGTGATCTGTAAAGGGACAGAACATTCCACGTACAGATCCGAATGTCGTTGTCCTTATTTCGTTTGCTGGGGTCATCATTAGTTGAGTCATCCTTATCCGAGGCTTTTGGTTGTTTCAGAACCATATGTTTTTTACGTGGTAGGGAAGTTACCCCGACGGCACAACCCCCAACCTGGAGAGCCAGTTCCTTAATTATTCCCCTAGGACGAGGGACCGGGTACACCGGTGCCAGTGGTCCACTACGGGAGTATGAGCGGTGCCGTTGGCCCATTAAGGGCTCCTCCGCCACCATCTCTATTCCAATGTCCTGGCTAACATTGGAAATTCCTTACCGACCTGTGATCCGAATACGTCGAAGCAGCTCGTGCAAAGTATTCACTAAGTTCAACCTTACTGGAAATATAGACGCCACCGTTGACTCCGTCTAGGGAATTCGTCCGCTGCCGCCTGGAACAGGAAGGAGTGCTCTAGTGAGAAAGCACTCTTCCCCCTCTCTCTCATCTGCTGCCGCCAAGAATCCGCCAAACGGGGTTGGTTACCCATTTCGTGGATTAAAGTAATATGCACCCGGCTGTCACCGCGTGAAGGTTGAGAGTAGGAGTTGGCAGGCCTCAGCTGAGTGAAAACGCTTGTGTTTTCATATGATCGCATGCACTACCGTTTGACCAACCTTCATTTTTATTTACCTTTCATAATTTTAAGCAAAGAATCTTTTTGAAATATTTCGAGTTCATTTTTTTTATTTTTTTAAGTTTAAAATAATGTATATAACTTTAGCTTATACAAATTTGTGGACCTCAGTTCAATGTTCGAATCACAGAAAACACCAAACGTTTTTTTCACTCTTGCGAACGCCTGACAAGAGTATTATTGTCATGAGAAAACTTATCAAAAACCAAAATAGAAATTTCCCTTCAGGTACGGCACAGAACTGTAGAGCCATTCCATTCGTGCGAAGAATATAACGCAAAGAACACGAGTGGTTGCGAGAAACCCTAGGCTTTTCTTGGGATGTTTGCGCCAAGTATTTTATTGTTTTGTAATCTTAATGTGTAATGCCATCCATATGAATAAATTTTAAATTAAAAATGAAATATTTTCAGCGACCTTGTGTAGTTTCCTGCAACCCTTTAGACGCCTAGTAAGATGGAGCATAACCTTATTTTTTCGAGAATATATATAATTTGAATAAGGATGTTACTTTATGTCCAACTCCACAGCAGTAGGCTCCACTAAAGTAGGCCTAGCAGTAGGCTCCACTAAAGTAGGCCTAGCAGTAGGCTCCACTAAAGTAGGCCTAGCAGTAGGCCTAAAACCAAACATCATGTACTGGCTATACACGTCGGTAATAAAACCGACGTTGTGTATGGGGTACTGGTATGGTGGCCCGCCTTGGAGAAGAAGTCCAACATATCCATAATGGAAGAAACTAAACGAGTTGCATGTCTCAGCATTACCGGTGCACTAAGAACTTCTCCTATAGCGGTGCTCCAAACCATGCTCAACCTACTTTCGATTGACGATGGTCAGTAAACAATTAGCTATCAGCTCTGCAATAAGACTGAGAGGCTCCAAGTAATGGAGGGAGCAATACCCAAGGCACGCCGAAATTCTTGCGATGCACCGTCATCTCCCCAATCTCACTGACCACCTGCCCACTGAGTATGACTTCAACAGAGGGCTACATGCACTCAATACTAGACAAAACTGAGTGGACGCAATGCGATGTCGATTTTCAGGGATGGGACCAAAACCAAGGACGAAGTCAGTGCCGGAATCTTCTGGGAAAATCTGGATATACACCTCTCTTTAAACCTTCCAAACCATTGCAGCGTTTTTCAAGCCGAACTTACCGCTGTTCGCCAAGCCGCTGACTGGATACCAGCTAATACACCATTGCCACCGGATATTGCTATTAAGATCGACAGTCAGGCAGCCGTCAAATCCCTGGCATCCAGCACTTCGAGATCTAAGGCAGTGAAAGACTGCCACGTATCTCTTAACGACATAGCTGGGCAGTACAACCTCACCCTCTGCTGTGTACCAGGTCTCTGTGACATACCGGGGAATTGTGCAACTACTCGACAAGACTCCATTGGTACAAATCGCATTACCATTACCGATATCGACGTCTTATGTTAAGAACCTTGTCCAAATTGACGCGAAGAAGGTGGCCAATCACCGATGGCAACATCTAGGCCAATGCAAAACCATCAGACACTTAACAAATCTAGGTCCATCTGACTCCTGAAACACAAGAGAGAAACCATCTACAAAATAACAAACATTCTCACTGGACACTGCGCCATAGAAAGACATGCTTAAAAGACTGGGTATCCCCTACAATGACTTCTGCAGAAGCTTTATGGATGAAGAGGAAGAAGAGACCATCAGTCTGTGCTATTGTCCTGCGCTCGTCAACGTTATGAAGCCCACCCTGAGTGAATACTCCCTCAATGTTCTAAATGATATCGGCAACGCCTGCACGGCTAAAACCAACTCCTTCGACGTAAGACGTCCAAACCACGATAGTCCTACCTTTATAAAATCAACATTGGTTTTAGGGATTCCTGGGGAAGCACTGGTTTTATTCGTTCTTTCTTAACATTACATGGTTGATAGTTCAGTCAATGGAATATAACAACCTTTTGTCCGATAAATCGATGATGATGTTTCCAATAATTTGCGTAAATACTTATGAAAATGATGAATTTAAATCTCAATATTATTCTGT
Source organism: Brachypalpus laphriformis (assembly GCA_945910035.1). Lineage (NCBI taxonomy): Eukaryota > Metazoa > Arthropoda > Insecta > Diptera > Syrphidae > Brachypalpus > Brachypalpus laphriformis. The sequence continues at coordinate 106,680,644 of OX246753.1, read as the reverse complement.
TTATAATAATTTCAGCTGATGCAAATCTGTTTGCTTACTTACAATAAGTACGTTTTATTCAGTCAAATCAAAATTACAACTCACCTCTACAGCTGCATGAGGTTTAGCAATAACCGAGCTGGAAGTATTAGCAGCCAGAGCCTTCGCTGCATACTGACAATTTGAAACCAATTTTCGATAAATCCTATAGAGTGCGTCAATTTCATCTCTGAAAAATACAAAATAAAAAAGTCAAAAATTAGGAAATTAGAGTTATAAAACTAGACCATAAAAAAAAAACAATTTAACAATTTATAAGCACATACTTAGTAAAACGAGTCTTTCTTCGTAAACTTTCCAGTAATTTCGGATTCGATTTAGCACTACTCTCGTCCATTTTACGTGTACGCTTCTTCGTGGATTCTTGGGTACTCCTCGACTGACGACTGTTTCGTTTACCACAGGCCAAAAACATTGAAACAGACTTCAGAATTGTCTTGTTTGCGTGATGTGAATGTGATGGGGGTTGCTGTTGTGTTGCCTTGCCGCGAAGGGTTGGGGTTGAAACACTTTTAGCGCGAGCGCCAATCGCCGCCGTCACCTTTAATTTCATGCTTTTTTGTGCCACTAAAACAAACGTTAAATAGAAATACATACATATATCAAACAACCCATTTTGTAACAACCTCCTATTGTTGCAATTACATGGCGGTATGCCGAATTCTACCCCCCATAAAGTTAGTGGCATGAGCGGGGTCGATAAACAGACAGTTTGATGAGCTTGTTAAGGAAAATAATTGCCGTCATTTACGCAATAAGTCACGGCAATGTGCTAACGAGGGTGGTGAGGTGTTGGCGTTGCGATTTATATTTAAATTGGATATCTGTCAATGGTTTATTAATCAAACGAAGTTGCTTAATCCTAATAACACGTAACGTCCTGAATTATGGATGGATGTTGGCCAAGCAAGGAAAGCAGTTGTCTCTATAGTTTCATCATAGGGTTCAATTGGCAGGAATTGAGTACTAAATTCCAAGATCAATGCACCTAATTTTGGTGCAAATGCATTTGGAATCCCTATGCAAACCGAACCTAACGTAATCTACAATAGAATTAGTCAGAATCAGAAGTAATTTCCATAAAATTTAGATAACTTGTCATTTTATACAGGATATTTCAATGTTAGCTATGAGGTGATTAGAATGAAACGATGGATACGATTCGAACCAATGAAGGACTAAGCTGTCACACTCACTTGACTCATAAAATCGTCTAAGGTCTGGGGTCATTTCCCTTAAGCCAATAAAACACGTCTCTACCAACGAGGTTAAATACCCTATTAAACAGGAGTTCCCTGACGTCCTGGATGGAGCCAACAAAGATTGGCCGGAATATTATGTCAAAATTAAAGCTTCAAAAACAGTGAGGAAACCTTTATTCGGAAAGCTCCTAGTACGGTTCCTAGTAACCACATCTAACCCAAAAAACCTTACAAGGCACCTGGTGAGGATGACGTTTTCATTCCGGGATTGAAACTATTATAGACTCCCTGTTCTCGATCTTCAGAGCCAATTTCAAACTAAGCTACATTGTCTAGAGAAATGACAATGTATGATAGTTTTCATTCCCAAAACCGGCTGCAGATCTCCCTCAGACCCAAAATCTTTTAGGGCGATTAGTCTACCCTCAGTGTTCTTAAAGTTAATGGAGAAAATTATTGACTTCCATATTAGAGACACCGCTTTAATAGAACATCCTCTCAATGAAAACCAATTTGTTGACCAAACAGGCAAATAAACAATAACATCCCTACACCACTTGGTTGAAAATCGTTGTTGAACAAAGACATAACACATTGCGCTTTCCTAGACATCTCTGGAGCCTTTGACAAAACCTCGTTTCATTCTATAAGAACGGCAGCGGATGCCAAAGGCATCGACCAACACACTAACAAAGGGATTTGTTCTACGCTAAGTAGCAGAACTATTTCTTCCAGGCTTGGTCAATTCTCACTTTTATCAAAAGCACTAAAAGTTGTCCTCAAGGAGATGTTTTACCTCCTCTTCTTTGGTTAGTTGTAATTGACCAACTCCTAATCGACCTAAATAATGCTGGTTATCCAACTTAAGGATATGGTCCATTGATGGACTCTTACATCTCAACTGAAACATCTTGACTACGCTGACGATGTATGCTTACTCTCTCACAGAATTATGGACATCCACCAAATGACAGGAGATGTGGAGAGGGAGGCAGGTGTCGTCGGGCTGGAAATGAATACGGCAAAAACTAAAATTATCAGCCTTGGAACAAACTCATCGGCTCAAATATGCATTGCTGGACAACCGGTAGAGAGAGTAGAGGATTTCCAGTATCTTGGGAGTATTGTCTCGACCGATGGTGCAACCGAACTGGATATAGCCAACAGGATCGCCAAAGAAAAGTCCGCGTTCGGGATGTTGTCCAAAATATGGCGAAGCAATACAATCAGTTTGAACACCAAGGTAAGACTGTTCCGCTTCAACGTTGAATCCGTGCTGTTATATGGATGCAGCACATGGAAAGTGGCCACTACTATCACCAGAAAGCTGCAAACGTTCGTTAATTGGTGCCTGCGCAATATCTTAAGGATTTTCTGGCCTAATCGTATCTCTAACGAACACCGCTACCAGAGAACGGGTCAGGAACCAATAGGCATAACCATCCAACGACGGAACTGGCAGTGAATTGGCCATGTGCATTATTTCTGGCGGTGTGTCGACTCAAGAAAAATGGGGCCTGATACCTCTGGGGGACGTGGCATTCAGCATGAGACAATATTTCGTAAGATATTGGGGCATTGTTCTTTTTTCATAATATCTACCGACGTTCGGTAAAAGATATGAATTTTGGTTCCTCAAGAGGGTAAAATAGAAAAATCCGGATGAACTTCTTCAGAATTTCACTGGGTGGGGCTTGTTGGATTTTGGACAATGCGACCAAATTCGTTTGCTCTCTGGGACAAATGGAGACTATCTTCTAAGCGGAGGTCTTTATTCTGTGTGGCAGATGAAGGGACACATCCCACAAATCACTCAAAGATAGTTCTAAAATGTAATATTCAAAATGAGATGGTGTTTGTCTAATTTGAGTACTGGGCAATGGTGAAATTGTAGGCAATGAAATCGAAAGATCTTCAAAATTCTTTCTCAATTGGAGTATGGAAGACTGTAGAGATATGGTTGGGCTAATCACAAAACACAATGAATGAGGTCTTGCGGAATTATTGAAGATCCTACGTGCGAGTCCTGCCCCGATAACTAGGATACAAAAAAGCACTTCCTCTGTCAATGAACCGCATTTGCAAGTACGATTTGCAGATATGCGCAGCGCATATTGTGCCCCGATGTTATGGGAATGGGATCAATCCAATCTCTCCCTGATCGAAATTCCGCGTTTCCCTAAGAGTACGTAAAAATTTGACTATGTGCTGACTAAGGGTTTAAGTATAGTGGACTAATTTGTATCTAGATGCTTGGGATAAACTTACCTCTATGCCCCTATCCAAATCATTCATTGGTTTATTCATTTAACCATCCCAAACACAACATTATAGTAACTAAATAGCATGGTTCATAAGAAGCTTATCGTACAAATTGTAGCAGTACACGGGACGCATTCAAGCGCTTTGACTATGAAGAATTTTTTATTTTCATCCACCGTTCGATCAAGCTGATGTCACACACCATGAAGATCGTTGAGCGGGTATTAGGTGGCCGACTGCGAAAAATAATATGGCTTTCTGATGATCAGTGCGGGCTTGTCGCAAGTAAATCAACCACAAATGCAATCGAAAGTAAAAGGATCATAATGGAAAAACATCATGATTCTTTAAAGGATTTGCATATTTTATTGGTGTATGAATTTCGACATGTCTTTAGAGGGTCAAGTATTGACATAATATGTGTGACGGAGACTTGGTTTCAAACCGATTTTTCTGATACTTTGTGTAGCTTGGATGGCTACAAATTGATTCGCACTGATAGGAGTGATAGAATTGGAGGTGGAATAGCTACTTGCGTACGTAACTGCATTAACGTTAAGCGTATTGTTTGGTCGGATGCTGCGTCTCCAATCGAATATAGTTTTATTGAAATTTTTAACGGTGAGAGTAAATGTTTACTTGGAGTTGTATATGGCTAATAAAAATGTTGACCTGTCACCTCTCTTTTCTACTCTTGAAAATATCTCCTCTCTATATAAACAAATTATTATATGCGGTGACTTCAACTGTAACCTACTTAACAGGGAGACGTCAATGTCACTTATAGAAAGAATGACCATTCTTGGCTTAACTACCCTTAATTCTAATAAACCAACTCACTTTATGGGTTCCGCGGCTACTTTGCTAGATTTGTTTTTTGTGAATAATCCCCAAGACTCCTTGCTTTACTCCCAGTTATCAGCGCCTGCATTTTCAAAACATGACCTCATTTTTGCGACTTTTAAAATCAACGTACAAAATACACCTATCATGTACGAGTGTAGAGATTTTCGAAGACTCGACTTGAATCGATTGGAAGAACATATTTTTCGTGTGAATTGGCAGCAAATTTATTTTATGACCTCTCTTAATGACCAGGTCAATTTTCTACAAAATTCTGTCAACTACTTGTTAAACACACATGTGCCACTTAAGTTAAAATATATTCAAAGTGATAGAAGTGCATGGTTTTCACATGAAATTTACCGAATGATTAAGCAAAGAGATATGGCGTACAAACGTTGGAAACGTTTTAAGCTCGCCGAATTGTATAATTCATTTCGTGTTTTAAGAAACAGATTCTGCATTAAGATTAGGGAAGCTAAAACTCGACTCTACTCAACACGTCTTAGCAGAAATTTGCCAGCAAAAACTTTGTGGAAAAACATACGGGAGCTTGGTGTTGGTTGCCTAAAAGGACCGTGTTCTGAAGACATTAGTCCAGATACACTTAATGCTGAATTTGCCAAAGTTCAATGTGCCTCACCAAATCTTTTTGTTTCGCAATCAGCTGATACCGACATTAACTCTGATGGCGATAAGCTTCAATTTGCTAGAATATTTGAGACAGATGTCATAAGAGCTATTCTGAAAATAAAATCCAAATCTATAGGCTTCGATTATATGCACCCACTATTCGTTAAGATCATTTTGCCTCATATACTTCCTATTCTTACTCACATTTTTAATTCTATTATTTTAACTAGTTCTTTTCCAGTAGCATGGAAGATCGCCAAGGTCATACCCGTAGTGAAAAAGTCTGCTACTCGCTCATCTCCCTCCGAATTCAGACCAATATCAATACTTCCCCATTTATCTAAAGTATTGGAAAAGCTCCTGCATGAGCAAATATCCAATTTTATTGAAAGCAACCAACTTTTGAACAGTCACCAGTCGGGTTTCAGGAAAAAAACACAGCTGTGTTTCAGCCATTTTAAAAGTTATGGACGACCTCAGATGCGCTATTGACTCTGACTTGGTGTCATTTTTAGGACTGCTTGACTTCTCTAAGGCTTTCGACACGGTGAATCACAACGTGCTGATATCCAAAATGAAGAACTCCTTTCGGTTTTCTGATTCGGCTGCTAATTTAATATTCTTATACCTCTCCGGAAGGAGTCAAGCTGTCGTCGTAGGCAGGAAGTCATCAGGTTTCATTAACTTATCGTCCGGAGGCTCAATACTTGGGTCTTTATTATTTTTCATTTTCATAAATGACCTTCCACTTGCTGTCAAGTTCTCGTCACTACGCTGATGATGTGCAAATATATCTAAGCTGTAAACTAGGTATGATTGAAGACGCGGCTGATAAACTAAACAGCGACCTTAAAAGCATTATGTATTGGTCAAAAACAAATAAGCTTTTTTTTAAACCCAAACAAATGCAAGTGCTATAAAAATAAACTCGACTTAAGCTATTTTACAGTTATTTGCTTGAACAACACTGAAATAGAATATGTCGATAAAGCTAGGAACTTATGAATTTGGTTCAACTCCACGCTTAGTTGGGACTATCACGTTCAGTTATCAATTGGTAAGATATATGGCTACTTACGAAGCTTATCCTTATCCAAATACTTTACACCGCAACATATCAGACTGAAGCTAGCAAAAACTATAATTCTTCCGATTCTACTCTACGGATGTGAAGTTTTTTGCAGTCGCAATTGCGAAACGAAGAGAAACCTTACCGTGGCTTTTAACAATGTTGTTAGATATGTCTACAACCTAAAGCGTTTTGATCATATATCGAACTTTTCCAGAACCATTTTAGGATGTAGTCTTCATATTTATATTAAATACTGTGCCCTTAAGACATTCAATATCGTGCTAATTACCAAAGAACCGCGTTATCTGTATGAGAAAATTGAACTGTCAATGTCTAATCTAATCCTTTACAATCATACAACCGAGGTTCACATTTTTGTTTATGTTATCAAGCAGTGGAACTCCTTACCCCTAGACATAAGAAAACTCCGTGGCACAAAGCATTTTGAGATGGCTCTATTCCTGTATTTGGCAGATGGATCTTAATTTAAAATCAATTTTTGTACTTTTATAAAATCAATTCAAATTAAATAATTCTTCTTTGATATTCTCCTATAATATTGTACTTAAAATTTTGTTATCTGAAGTAATATACCATATGTATAACATTAACTTTTGCGCTTAAAGACTATATGGTAAGTCTATTGTAAAAGATGTTGAAGTAATAAATATATTTGATTTGATTTGATTTTTGATTTGAAATTTCAACAATTATAACAATTTTAAATAATCCAGAAATTCGTGTTTGAGATATTCAATTAACTATTCAATTTAATTTAACTTAACTTATTTTTAAACATGAATTGTGCAATTATTTGTGTTGAAATGGTATATAGTATATACCCTGTGGAAAAGATTCCAGTTTTGAGTATATTATTACGAAAAGATATGCTTTTAAATGTTATGAGAAGTCGCGTAGAGAAAGAAGAAATTTTATTTTCCGAATATAGAATAATGAATATTCAATAATGAAGATTGATGGAATGAAAGATAAGAAGCGAAAATAAATAAATAAATAAAATGGTAATTGATGAGTCATTATACTTTGAGTATAAAGCACGAAAATTTCGGCTAGATTATTACTTGCATCAGTGTTTCCACATCTGATCTGGAGAGTAACCAGTTTCTCAGACTTCTGAGGAATCTGGATTTGCACTCTATCTGATTGCATATATCTCGAGGCAGTTTACTATAAATAAATGGAGCAATGTTAGTAGTAAAACGTCTGTAGTATTCTGTTCTAACTCTCTGAGCAGTAACTCTGGGTGTAGACCTTAGCGAATAGATTACATTCCTGCTAAAGTTAGCATAACCACCCCGCAAATAGAACAGTCGCAATACCTTATAAACATATAGATATCTCAGTGGTAAAATATTAATAGATCTAAATAAGGGTAGCGAAGGCTCCTACCGTGGTTTAAACATCATTACTCTGATTATCTTCTTTTGTGCTATAGTAAGAGCTTCAGTGTTGCTAGGTAACGCAGACCCCCAACAAGAAATACCATACTCTAGGCTCTCTCTACTCTATGAAATATATATGAAATTACTTTGAAAAAGCAGCCAACAGACAAGTACGAGATCTGATATACGTGGTGCTAAGACATCTGCGGGTTCCAGAAACCTACGTACAGATAACCACGGGCATGTACGAAGGAGCAAAGACAAGAGAAAAATGACCCGCTGAATCCACAGAAGAGTCGGGGTGCTCTAGCGAATCTACTTGAGTCCTTGATTATCTGCTTGAAGGTAAAGTGACGGACCTCAAGGTACATCAGTTATTCTTTGCTGATGATGGAGCCATCATAAGTGAGGATCTTACGTCCCTGAAACGAGCACTTGACGTATGGGTGAACATTTTGGAGAGAAATGGGTATCGCATTAATCCAAAAAAGACCGAGTACTTGTGCTATCCGTTCTCCGATTCACTCAAACCTATTCCAGACATTTATTTCAATGGAATAGTGCTTCCCAAGTGCGAAAAGTTCAAATATCTGGGACCTATGATCAATATGGAAGCAACCTGTGATGACGACATCAATCATCGCGTAAGTGTAGGGTGGATGAAGTGGTTTAAAAAAACTCCGCTATCTTCTGTGACCGAAAATGCCCCCTAATTTAAAAGGAAGGCTCGACACCGCAGTTGTGCATCCAGCGTAAATTAACGGCAGCTGAGATGAAGATGCTTCGCATGACAGCAGCATTGACAAGGCTATCGAACAAGAACTTCGAAGATCCATGGAAGCCTTCACTTCAAAAAAACAATCTCACGAAAAATAGGGCGCGACCGGCTCACTTGGTATTAGCAAAGAAAGAAGAGATCATTTGAACCCTGTTAGTAATGCAATATCATTTGGTTTGCCTCAGTAACGAAGTGATCCAAAATCGGTAGGCATTCCAATGTTTTCTTAGGTCAAATAGACGAATCCCGCAGCCGGGTCAGCAAAAATATAGTGAAGTGGGAATGTTATGATCCCTTTAGTTCAGATCATAACCTCGCCGAAATTAGAAGAAGAAGCCACGGAAGGATACGTTAATATTAGTCTGACAGCACTTGTTTGCAGTTATCATAGGTCTAACACTCTGCAGATTCACCAGTAGATCTAATGGCTCTGTTAAGCTATGATTACACTATTTGACAAATGTTAAATCGTTTGACCATTGTTTACTTTTGATTGTATCCAAACTGTGTCAAACACTGCCAACGTATGCATGAAAAATATTACAATTTGACCCCAGTGAAAATTGTCAAACGTTTGACAATGTTGTCAAACAATTTAATTATTCAAAAATACATACATGTTATTGTATAGTGCGAATTTAAAGAAAATTTTCGTGCATGATACTTTCACCGTTTGGAAAATTTGATCATGTATTATATATGGTGGGACTAATGAGGAGATACTGTCTCATACCTTGTTTTTCATTCTTTTCTAGGCTTACAGAGAGGTTTTCATAACCACCCTTAAACCATACATATATGTAGGTATGAAACATAACCCATTACCCTAAAGGTTTGCATCAGGTTGATAAAAAGACCAACATATGGGTTCCTTTCCTACAATAAATCGCTGTATCGGTGATATTTATTAATATTTACCAAATTGTCAAAAAAATAAAAATCACAATAACATGCGATTATATCATGAAAGCGGTGTATTAAGCGTTGTAAGCATGCAAACACATGTTTCCCATTCAAAGGTTGTTGATTCCTATACCTTTTTTTATATGCCAAATGAATATATCTATCCTCTATGTGAAATTTACGATTGTACAGTCATAGTAGTCATCTGACTGGTTCTCAGCGATTTAGTCTGCTATCAAAAGAACATTAAAGTGTATATTTTCTCCGTTTACAAGTAGCCAAAGTAAGCACAGAATAGGGTGGCGTATAGAATATCATGCACATGCATATGACTTAAATTGCCACTAAATGAACATCTTTGTGGTTAAACTGGGGAGATACGATTGTAACCTGCTACCACAGACAACAAGGAGTACGTGGACTTCCATTATCGATCAAACTGACTAGGATATTTAGCGTATAGCAATTTCTATTTGCTCCTTTTTTTCATGTTTCTGGTCAACGTAGAGTATACGAGTATGTCTTTCTTTACAAAGTTAACGTCGCGGTAAAGAAAGGTTGCAATAGGTAAGTGTTCGGACTTATAAAGTCAACAAATCTGAAGATAACCGAAAGAAGTTTAAACAAGTCAGAAATGACTGCAATGTTTCCATTCGACGTGTAAAATTCTTACATTACCAAAAATTGAGGTAACAAATTCCACAACATCCCAAAGGCAGTAACAATGTTTGGCCATTCGTCAAAAATATTAAAAATTCTACCTCGCCTGCTATCCCAACGTTCATTTACAATGAAATTCCAGCTGTCAGCTCCTTAGACAAGGCCAATCTTCTTGCTTCTCACTTTGCAGCGAACTCCACACTGCCAGATAGTGCTTTGTCTCCGCCCGTACTCGAGAGCGTCGATCATTTGCAGGAGTAATCAAAGGTCTTAACATAATCAAATCCGTTGGTCCAGATGGTATCTCCCCAATAGTTCTGAAGAGGTGTTCCTCCACGCCGGCAAAACCTCTGCATAAGCTTTTCTACCTATCCTACTCTTCTGGGCTCTTTCCGAGAATATGGAAAACAACATTTGTCCAGCCCGTCCCTAAAAAAGGCGAATCTTCTTCCTTCTCTTCTTATTACCGACCCATTGCACTTACGTCCCTTCTTTCCAAGGTCATGGAAACGCTGATAAATCGTCAGCTCATGAAATATCTTGATTCACGGAAACTCCTCAATGACCGGCAGTATGGTTTTCGTTGCAACAGGTCCACTAGTGATCTGATGTCATATCTCACCGATAAGTGGAACTAATCTCTGCACCACTCTGGCCAAAGCAAAATGATTGCGCTTGATATTTCAAAAGCATGCATGTGACAGTGTTTTGCATCAAGCTCTTTTGCCGAAAATACGTGCATTTGGGATCGATGATACTCTTCTTCTATGGATTCGAAATTACATCTCGGGCGGCTCAATTCAAGTTGTTTTGGACGGCTTGAAGTACGCATCTCACCAAATAAATGCTGGTGTCCCCCCAAGGCGCTGTTTTGTCTCCGACTCTCTTTCTCATTTTTATAAATGATCTTCTGTCTGCAACTTCTAATCCCCTTTCTTTTTCCACTGATAACAGTACCCTCAGTTTTTCATATTCGTACCCTAACTCACGTCCCTGCTCTTCAGCCGTAGAAGAGGAACGTCAACGTATGTCAAACACATTAAATTCCAACCTGGACAACATAACCAAATTGGGTTCAACCAATAGAGTGGAATTTAATGTATCTAAAACACAATGATGTCTCCTGTTTCTCAAGCGCAACCAAGACACCTAACCATTATCCATTAATGGTATTTGCATCGCTGAATCCAAAAGACTTGCCATTCTCGGTATGTGCATCATTAACCATCTTCGATGGAACGATCAGATATTCGCAGTCGTCAACAAATCTGCAAAATGTCTAAGATTCCTTAAGCGGTACACAAATATGCTGCTCCGTCTGATCTGGCCTCCATCTATAAGGCATTCATTCGCCCAAAGCTGGAATATAACGTATACATCTGGTGATACACCCAAGACCGTTGTGCACATTCTAGATATGGTACGCGCTTTAAAACTTAGAGACATTTTGAACTCCATAGTCGCACTTGAACATCGTAGAAATGTCTCGTGTCTTTCCCTATTTGATCGCTTTGTTTTTTATAAAAAAAAAAAAAATGCTTTAGCTAAATAGCCAGTTGCATTCCTTTCTTTTAAAACTTCATCCGCAATACGCCATCCGCCCGTGGTGGATACTGACAATCAGTATAAGGGTATTAATAATCCCTTCGGCGCGCGCAAATTATTAAAAAAAAAAAATGCACGGCGAATCTGTAGCGGCAAGTAGATGCTTAACCTATAGAACTATATGGCATTGGTTCCGTGAACAATTTTAATAAATTATGGTATTTCTGTTATATACAGGGTGATTTGGATAAGATGCGACAAAAGCCTAGGACGAATAGGTTGGGCCAAGACAAGAAAAAAATCGTATGGGGGGGGGGGGGGGGGGGGGGGGGATTTATCTCCCCCGTTTAGAAAAATAAAATTATTAAAAATCAACGGAAACACGTACAATAATGTGCTATAGCTTTTTTTGAAAGCTAATATTCCATTCTTTTATTTGCTTTTTAAATCAAGTTGTTTCAGTGAATAGTTTTTGAAAAATTAAATTTCAAAGCCAAAATTTTTGAAAAATATTTTAACATTTTTTTTTTCAAAATTTTGCATTATTAACTGCCACTGATATTTTTATTTTTCAATGCTCTTATCAATTCTTAAGTAAATACCGGAAACCCGATGTAAAAATCTTTCTTAGTTTTTGAGATATTAAAAAAAATGTAAAGTTACTTTTTTCCCAGAAAACCTCTTTTTGGGTTTTTCTATGATTGGACTTTATTGAATGAGCAGATTATCCCTTTTTCAATGAAAACGAAATTTACATTTTTTTTAATATCTCAAAAACTAAGAAAGATTTTTACATCGGGTTTCCGGTATTTAATTAAGAATTGATAAGAGCATTGAAAAATAAAAATATCAGTGGCAGTTTATAATGCAAAATTTTGAAAAAATCAACTTGAAAAAACAAATTCAAAATATTTTTCGAAAATTTTGACTTTGAAATTTAATTTTTTAAAAACTATTGACTGAAATAACTTGATTTAAAAAGCAAATAAGAGAATGGAATATTAGCTTTCAAAAAAGCTATAGCACATTATTTTATGTGTTTCCGTTGATTTTTAATATTTTTTTTTTTCATTTAAAGTAAATTTTTTACAAAATTGCCCCTCCCGCCTAAACGGGGGGAGATAGATCCCCCCCTCCCATACGATCGTCCTATTCATCCTAGGCTTTTGTCGCATCTTATGCAAATCACCCTGTATAATCGCAAAACAGTGGGTCTTCAAATTCTGTCTGTCTGTCTATCCGTCTGTGGCCGGATTTTTTTCAAACTTCCTGTGGTCTGTACCGTCACAATTATATGCAAAATAGGAATTTTTATTTTAACGCCAAAATTACTACTCTTAAGGCCGATTTTGGAAAACAAAAATAGATTTTCTGAAAAATGACTCAACGATTTTTTTTTAATTTCCCGCTTGAGTTAGTTGAGATGGCTACCAGAAGGCGTATCAGCCTTTTGGCACGAAAAATCCTGACAGTACTTTACTTTCAAAAACAAAGAAATTGCTATTTCTTGGCTATCATCTATTTGATGTATGGAAATATATACGAGTAACATACCAAGTTTCGGATAGTTTTCAAACTAACAGTTTTTTTTTATATAACATTTTAAAGATTTTATCTAAATACCAAAAACGAAACAGTTGCCAATAAACACTATAGGTTCAAGTAGGTGCGAAAGGGTCGTGTCCTTTCTTTTCTGTCGTTTATGACGCTTTAAGAAGAAGCAATGAAGTCCAGAAAGCGTTCAACGACAAGTGACGTAAAATCAAAAAGTTTTGCAGTTAAAATAGTGTAGGCATCATCTTTTCTTTTTTTTTAAACAAACACGAATGTTTTGAAATCAGTCCGAATATTGCTATTTCACAATACGATTGCAGTAAAATTGAGTGATGTAATCTCGAAAAAAGGAAATCAAAACCGATTTCTTTCCTTGGGCATTAAATGTTATCGTTTTGATCCTTTACACTATTCACTTGTCATGCACGTGTATACAAACAAATGTATATAAATTCGATTTTTTCAAAACATACAAACATTGAATAATTGCAAGCGTTTGGATTTCAAGTTATCTGAATAATAAAATACGTAGATCCGATGTTTCTTTCTTTGAAACACATGGAGCAGCATATGTATGTACAGTACATATGCATGCATGTTGATATTAAAAATCTAATTGAAAATTTCGGACATTACCTGAGCTCATTGTTGGTATTAATTAGAAAGAACTTTAATCAAGAAAGAAAAAAAAAGAAAACAAAAACACTTTTCACTTGCACTCTAAAGAAAGTTCAAAAAACTATTTACTCGTACATCGTTTCTATGGTATTTTAGTAATTCTGTTATGGTTATCATTATGATGTAAATATTGATAAAACAAATCTGCAATACTTTGGTTCCACGAAACGAATCACTCAAGGTACCTTGAAGCATCACAATCAAATCAATATCTGTCCTTAGACCACGTAGACTGTGCAAATAAACTTAAAGCGTAAAAATTTAAATATGAATATAACATATAAATTAAAGTTTTTATGAAACATAGAGTAAGCAAATATGACTGAATATCATCTAGCAATCTCCTTTCTAACGTTGCAATTAGTATATTCACAGTGATTAGATCTATATTAGCATTATAGTGATGATTTAGTTTAGTGATGAGGAGCGACCATAGTTTGTACACGAATGGCTAATACCAAACAATTTTTTAGTTCGTAGATTAACAGATTTCATCAGTAAATCAAGTGATTCCAGATCAATCAATTTTAACTTGGATTGATACGACTGTAAGTTATTAGTCACCCTGATTGTCGTTGGCGTTTCTCGCTTTTCAACTATTATTGTTTTATTCTTCAGATGTAGCACGAATCCATTTTCGTAGCTTTTTCACTGTGGAAGAGTTGTTATGGTATTCTACACGACAAACAAATTGCTTAGTATTGTTTATAACGGTCAGCAGGTCGTAGCTATAAATAAAACGACAGTCGTCGAAAAGCGACAAACGCCAACGACAATCAGGGTGACTAATAACTTACAGTCATATCAATCGTGAGTTTCAGATAAAGGGAGACCACTCAATGCAAACTTCAGGAATCTTTTCTGGACAACTTCGATTGTAGACATTTTCATTGTAGAAAGGACACCAAAAAACAGAGGCATGTTCTAACGCAGATAGAATCAAATGCTTGTATAGTGATTTAATAATATACGGATCAGAAAACTTACCACCATAACGTCTTATCTTTCTCCCTAAATCTTTATAATGAAGTAACATGTACACCCAAATATTTTATTAAATAAACACGGTAAAAGCTCATTTCATTATCAAATGAGTAGGTATGGATAAGAGGCGAAACGAGACGTGAAAAAGTAATAACAGAACATTTTCTAATGTTAAGAGACAGGTACCACTGGTAGAAACTCTGGAGACACTCATTTAAGTATAAAGTGGACTATGTCGTTAAAGTTTTGAACATGCCTAATCAGCTTTGCAAGCTGAACCCAAAACTGGGTGGTTTAACGAGTGGTTGAAGCTAGCCAGCGGCGTTGGACTCCAATTAAATGACAATTATCTCAGCAATTGGAAGCCAATACTGTATCAGCTTATTTCACGGCTAGATGAACAGGCTAGAGCGAAATTTTCGGAAGAGGCACCTGGATCTGTGTATAGGATAATTTACAACCGGCTGGATTACGATCTACAGCAAAAGGACTAATTTAGTGATGATTGCAGCATTGCGCTAATATCGATATATGCTTCGGCTGCGAGAGGCAATGCTTGGTCTTAATTTTTTACCCCACCGTGATGACTTACCAATAATTTGAAACTTATTTAACCTGACAGAACGAGAAGATATTTTTTACTTCATCGGCAGATGTCCTATCATCCGAGAAACGAGATGAAATACTATATTTGGCAGCGATTTGCTTCAGGAGGATCAAATAATTGCTATTCTTAATGAGATGAACGTTTCACAGCTATTCAAATTTTGTAAAATTGCTTTATCGTATCATAAAAAGATATTAAGTGGTAACTTTTGAATTTAATAATAAAACTTTAACTTATGTATAAAAAACAATTGTTCTATTTGAAACCATAGTTAATCAGGCAGGCGGCAAGGCCATGCTATATAGGTTTTTGTAACTAATTGTACTCGTTTAAGTTTTAAAAACTCTTATATACAAGTTAAAGCGGCCGCAACGCGGACACTTAAAAAAAAACGCGAACGCCAACCTTGAGGTTGGCCCAACCGTTCGACTTACATAGATTCAAATACGGGTTTTTACTTAATAACAATTTATTACAAATCTTCTAACATGAGATTTTACTTAACACGATTTATACGAACTGTCCAATACCACGTCCAACTTAAGAGTAAATCTTAAATCTAATCCATTCCTATGGGAGAATGCTATTCCCGCCGTCCAGTCTGCTAAGTCATCAATTTAATCCCGGCGCGTGTATTCGAGGCAGTGCAACATGATTCCAATGCACCGGCACTGTGGGAACATGTTCGCACCTGAATTATCTGACTCAGCGAATCCCATGGGGTTCGCTATCATGCACTTAGCTCATGGCTCAAGTGCATTGCGTTAACTTAAATTTTAAGATTATCTGCAAATATTAGTACTCGTATGTTGCATTCCGGTATAAATTAAACAACATTAACAGGATAAACAACAGAGGTCCAATGTGACTACCTCGGAGGACAACAAAAGTCACAGGTTTTTTTTTACATTTTGTTACGAATGCGGACGTACTGATATCTATAGATATATACAACAATCTAAGAAACGTAAACTAAAACTTAAAACAAGCAATTAGAAACCTAAACTAGGAGATAGAAAATAAAGGGAGGTCTGGAGGAGGTGTAGAGAGAGGATATACTGGAATGAAAGTCAAGGGTCTTCTGTACGTTGTTGGCCAAACGCAACATTCTGTAGATTGGAATGGCGATGAGGGAGACGAAAGAGCGGTACAGACCTAGTTACGAGGGTTAGTGTGAAGGGAAATCATTTTCAGTACCAGTTAATATTTGATGCACGAAGAGTATATCAGCAACTACGCGATGTTTTACAAGGGTTTGCAAGTCAATTTTAACTGATCTTCGTAGAGGGGTAAGATATAGTTGTTGGCCCATTGGAGACTGTGTAAGGCAAAACGGATAAACCTACGCTGCACAGCTTCGATTCTAAGTGAGTGTTTACTGCAGAATGTTATGGATTGGCATTTGTCAATGTTAAGTTCTAAGAAGTTTTTTTCGCACCATATGTGGAATGAATTTAGGACGTTTTGAAGTAAGAGTGAATCGGTGGGGGTAGATACTTATTACCTTAATGTTAAAATCCGCGTAAAGAGACAGATCTGAGACTTTTATGATGTGACCAACATCATTTATTGTAAAGACAAAGATCAGTGGACCATGATTACTGCCTTGAGGGACACCTGAAGTGGCGTTAATGGGGTCAGAGACTGAAAATCTGCGTTTCTTTTGGTACGATCTCAGAGATGAAATGAAAGAGAGTGGAAACCGAGAGCTTTACGTTTAAGGTAAATAGTGAGGTGACAGATTTTATCAAGTGGATGTCATTACATTGCTGTAGTCTTTGGTAATGACATCCACTACATCCTTTACTGCAAACATATGCTTTAGAAACGAATTCTGGACCTACCTTATAAGAGACCGTACTGTTGTGGGAAAAATATGGATTTGCAGTGCAAATACAATGAGTCATAGATTATGATTTCGAAGAGTTTGATATGTCGTTTTCACTGCCTTGTTTTGGGATAGCGAAAATAGGAGTTTTTCATAATTTTGGAAAAACTACTTAAAAGAATAAGCGTTGAAATAGTGTTGTAAGGAGCTGACACATTTATACATTTTTTTTTACAAATATGGCGGGCAGACCATCGGGACCGAAGGAAAAGTCATTCTTGAGCTTATTCATTTTTCGCGTACCATATCAGACCTTATGTCAACTGAGACTGGGGAGGTTTGTGAGCAACTATTTAGATAACTGAAATAGTGATGGTCCGGTTCGTATACGTGGTCACTATACGATTGACTAAGGAAGGTTGCAGAGGTTGGCGATTGCTTTAGGGTCTGCAGATAATGGGTCCAATTCTTCAACTCGTATACGACAGTCGAATCCGACCATGGTCACATTTAGTTATTACAAAGTCGTATGTTACGAACACAAAACAAGACTTTGTCATACCTAAATGCGACCATGATCGGATTCAACTGTCGTATACGAGTAGAAGAATTGGGGTGAATGTATTAAGTAATTTTAGAGTGGAAAGGAAGCCATCGGACTTTCTTTTCACGTTAATACATTGGTGAAAACGCCTAGGATCTGTGATTAGACTTAATTGCATTCTGTCGAGGTATGTACTCGTAACAGAGGGATTCGCATGAGTAATCTGATGCAGATCTAAATTTCAGGTAAGTTTTCCATAATTTGATTCTGATATTGCGTAGATTACGCAATACGTTATTATACCAGGGAAGGAATGGCACATAGGGGACCGATTGAAGAAGACAGTCAAAGATTCCTGTGTAGAAGAATACGAGAGCGATATCAAGGGGTGTGTTATTGTTTAGAAAGAGGCTGAAGTTTATTTTATTGACTAGGTTATTAAGTTTAACGAAGTCAGCTTTACGAGAGCTGAAAGAAAGAGAGTTTGCTGAATCAACGGTAATATTGTCATTTGCATAAGAAAAGGCAAGAGCGAGATGGGGGTGATAGTAGTCTAGGGTGAAGAGAAGGTTGTTAGATTATAAGCTACAGAAATGCGTCTTTTTTTTTCAAAAACTACTTAATTGACACCAACTAAGGGAACTTTTGTTAGTCCCTCCGTACATAATACCTTAAACTCCCGAACTAAATTTAAAATTACATACAAACACGTAAATAGTTACGGAAAGATAAAGAAAAAGTACACATTTAAGAAATTACCAATTAACATACATATGTATCATACTTACCGATTCAATTCCCGAAGTACGGGGTCGAAGCTATAAGCAAGTTGACTTTTATCACGCAAAATACTTCAACTCGGGACGCGTCTGAATTGTTTAGGATAACTTAGTTAGTCGAGAGAGGGCGCCGAGGCGTAAGTGGTTAGTGTGTCGGGCCCATGCGTGTGAGGTTCCAAGTTCAAATCCCAGAAAACACCAAAAAGTTTTTCACGGTCCCATCTCTCGCGAACGTTTGACAAACATCCGAGAGTATTGTTGTCTTGAGAAAGCTTCTCAAAACAAATTGCCCTTCGGATACGGCACTAAACTGTAGTCCCTTCCATTCGTGTGAAAAATATAACGCACACAACATGAGTGGTTGCGAGAAGCTAGGCCCTGGCACTTAAAGAGCTGTTGCCCCAAATATTCTTTTTTTTTTAGTTATTCGAGAAGTTGTGAAAAATTTCATAAGCCAGCAAATTCACATGTTCACTGTGAAATGTAGGTGAAAAGCGAGTTGCATCTCGCTTTAGTTACACAGCTTTAGCAATAAGGAGTACTAATACTATTTAACTAATGTTACTTCCATGGAACTGTTCAACTATGCTCAACAAACATCATCAAATTTTCAATGATCCCTTTTAATTGGTTAAAAAGAAAATATCACACACTTTGTTTCGAAAGATAATTGTTTTTATTTATTGGAGCAAAATTTTATCTAAGTGGCATTATGATGCCCCACACTGTTTTAAAGTCGTCGTCAAAAGTAATGTTACACGTTTAAAAATAAAAATCTTAACTAGAGCTATGTAAAACTTTTGTATGTTCAATAATATTAATTTGGTGGCAGTATTTTCGATGCTGTACAGAGGTTTAAACAAATACAACATTTAATAATGTTCTACAATTGTTAAACATGCACAAAATTACGTTACTATGTAACCTTTTTTAATTTGTTGTTTATTCTATTGCTTACGATATTCGTGAATTTTCTAGCTTAAAATTTGTATTTATAGCATATCCTTAATTTCTTTTAACATATTTATACAATTTAAAGTTTACACGATTTACAGAAGAAGAAAAATAAAAAGATATTTACTTTCATATTCTTATGTATACGGTCTAAAATTTTCATTAACAATAATCACTGTGATAAAAAAAAAAAATCAAGAATATGCAAAAAATGTAAATTCACCGAAAAATCCTAAAGTATATTCTATTGAGATCTATGAAAGCCAACTGTTTTGATGCTATGTATATGTATGTATGTATGTGGTATGTGGATGGTTAGGTTTTTTTATTTAATGCTTGTCTTGTTTTAATTAAAATGACATGAATATATGTAGACAGGTAAGCCTTTGAAAAAGTTCTTTGTACAGATAGTGCAATTAAAATTTTTGTTTTTAATTTTAATTTAAGAATTTGTTTGTTAAAATTAATATATTATTGTTATTCTAGAATTAATATTCTTTGACGACGTATAAAGTTTAATGGCCGTGTTTGAATAGATTAAAACCCTGGAAGGGTGTTACAACTCTGTCTAGCAGTGAAGACGTTTTTACGTTAAATGGTAACTTTATGTATGTATATATCGTGCGTGAATTTTATTTATTCTCTATATTTGCGACGATTTAACATATGAAAAACTTAAAATAAAAAATAAACAACAAAATGTATAAAGAACACACAGTTACAAAAGAAAATATATAAATCAATCGCAAATAAGTAGTCGGTTTTGGAATGGCATAAATTTGCTTTCAATGAAATACGTCCTTTTTGCTTTAATTGGTAGTTTACGTTTAATGACATTTATTTTCTTTGTCTTCTGACTTCAGATTTGTGTCGAGAGTTGCGAAGATTTCATCCGTACTCAAAAGTGGTACTTTGGCGACTTCGTGGAAAATTTTGTGGGAATATTTATTTCTAATTGTTTTAATTGTTCCTTTGGGTTTTCGGTGCAGACCAGCGTTTAAAACTGGTATAATGTGTGCAAAGTCTTCTACCGAGTAACCTGTAAATTAAAAAAAGATATTGCCTTTATTATTATTATTATAATACATACGTACATACACTAACAAAAAAGAAAGCCGCACTCGAGTAAAACAGAGAATGTCGACCTTGACCTGCTCTGTTTCGGTTTTTTTTTTTTTATTAAACGGGAAAACCCTTTCATTATATTGATTAAAAAAGTGGAAAATACTCGATACAATTGTTGTACCAACGGTTTGACAGCTTTGGTGTTGTATACCATTATTGTATCGTGTATCCACACAACCGAGTGTTGTACTGATATCGTATGGTCGCATGGTATTGCCTGTACAACCGCTGTCACATGCACAGATTGTATGGAAATTAAATGGTGTATATGTGTAAAATGACTGAATAAAATGTCTGGTTGTACGTAAATCATACGCAGATTGTATAAAGAATGTGCTACATACAACTGTTGGGCCAATGTCGGTACAACACAAGTCGGTAACACGGTTGTATCGTGTATTTTCCATTTGAGGATTCTTAGTAGTTCTTTTTGTAAGAGGTTTCCTTGTTTTTGAAGTCGCGTAGGTTTTTAACCGTTTTTTAACCGTGAAGTAAAAATTACGCAATGAGCAGGAGGCAGTTCAATTTCAATTTGAATTTTGAATTTTCAATTTATTTAACACCATTTTAAAAGGGACAAAACCTTGCTTTTTGGAAGGAACGTGAATCGATAAAAGAAATTTTTCGTCGATTATGATTCAACGAGCTGACCAGATTTAAAAAAAATACCAAGAAAGTGGTATTTTAGATCGAAAAAGTGAGTGAGTAAGTGAAAATCTTCATGAGACACTGAGCACGTATCGTGTACTCATAGTAGTGTCAGATTTCTACCGACCTTCCCATCTTCTTGTTAACTACAACTAAGTACCTTATCAAACAGTTTAAGTTTCAGACAAAAATATACGCATGAGTCAGGTAGATTTCCAGTAAAAGCACCTGCTGATACCGTCATTATATGCGGCTACTTCTTTTTGTGGTAAATCGAACGGTTTCGTTCTTTGGAGTCGGTACGTAAGGTTTGTCACTTCCAAAGTTTGGAGTATGGCACGGTTGCAATGACCATGAAGACGAATACGGAGCTTGCGAGCTAAGTTTGTTATTTCGGCTTCCACGGTGGCTATCTTTAAGTCTTTGTGGATATCATTGTTTCTAAGATACTAGGAAGCATTCACGAATGCTCTTATAACTTTATTTTAGAATGATTATATAAAAATTCGGTTGCTTGATCTGGTACAATCCCAGAGTTATATACGACCATATAGGTTAAGCACTTGCTTACATAGAAGCAGTTTGTTATACACACTTAGCTTGGAATATCTTCCAATGAGCCAATACATTTCTCTAAGTCGATTTCCAAGCTAGTCGGACTTCTTTTTAACGTGCGGCTTCCACTTAAGTTTCATGTCCAGTGTCATTCCCAGATATTTAACTTCGTTTACATGCGATATATGTACCAAGTTAATGAAAACAGGCAGGTTCATTATGTTCTTGTAAGTGAAGTTAACATGCGTCGATCTGGTCTCGTTAAGAACAATGCGCCAAGTTTTTGTCCACTCGCAGATTATTTCCAAAGCTCATTGGAGTTCTATAGTTGCTGACTCGATGGAAATTTCCGTTGCCAGAATAGCCGTATCGTCCGCGAACGTACCTACCATGGTGGCTTCAATTTGAGGTATGCCCCAAATGTACAGCAAGAATAATGTCCTTGGTCCCAGACACTTCCTTCCGGAACTTAAATTCAGAATAGTCCGTTCCGAGTTAACCATGAACGTCTGCTTTTAAGGTAAGATTCTAAGATTTTATGTAGGTGCTCCTGAAGGACCTGTCTTACCTTATACTTCAAACCATCGTGCCAAACCCTGTCAAAAGCTCGAGAGATGCCAAGAAAAGTGCTAGAGCAAATATTTTCTTCTCCTAAGCCTTTTTCAATTTCATCGGTTATTCTATAAACTTGGTCAATTGTGGAATGCTTGATTCTAAACGCGAATTGGTGCTCAAGTATTAGGTGTCTTTCTTCAATGACCGGTTGAATGCGTTTCAATAGGAGTTTTTTCAAATACCTTTGAAATTATTGGTAGTAGCGATATCGGTCTGCACGATTTTTTGTCGTTTGGAGATTTTCTCCGTTTCGGAATCATTATAACCTCCACGACTTTCCATTGATTTGGAACGTATAATAATATAAGCGAAGAATTTATTAAATAAAAGAGTTTAATTAGCGCTTTTTGGCAATTCCATGAGGATTTGTCCAGTTCCAGATGAAAAAAAAAAACACTTCTTACGCTTAGGATAAAAAAAAGTCGTCTAGAATGGACACGTGAAAGGCTGAATTGGGCCTGAGATGATTGGCAAAAGGTCTTATTCTCAGAAAAATTCAAATTCAATTTGGAATTTTCAGACGGAAAAACCACAATTCGACGCCGACATGGAGAATGGATGAAGCAAGAATGTGTAGAAGGTCAACCGTAAATGTCCAAAGATGTCATGGTTTGGTAAATCATAACTACCGGTGGAATTGGCACTCGTTTTATAGTGGATGGATACATAAATGCCGTAAAACACAAAAAGGTCATAGAAAACGAGATATCTCCAACCTTTCAACACCGCAGGTTACAGAGCAGGTCAAAGTCGAAATTTTCTATTTTACTCAAGTGCGGCTTCGAGCAGTACATCATAGGGAATACAAATACTACCCAAACTCTGTAAGATTCGACTTGCTGCAGCAACAAAAAATATACGCTTAGTTTAGGTAGTCATTCTAAAGTTTCGTAAAGAGCTATTAAATGCTTGGCTATGAAGATCAAAGCGTGGTCAGCACCTGCAATGCTAATGTGACAAAGGCGCTTACATAAACCCAGTCATTGTGGGAAAGCAAGACAGAGTTGAAGGCTACTTCTAGCAAAGGTAGAACAAAGACATCGGCCACTTTCTTGGAGCATGTCACCTCTCACAAGAAATTAGTAGATCTTAAGACTTTGTTTGTATTTCGATTTGTGCTACAAAGGAGAGGTTTTGTTTTCTAAAGATTCATTTTGGTAGTAGTAGAAAGGAGGATCTCTCATATCCGTCTCTCCATTAGTTCTCATCAAGCTCGAAAAACTTTATCTGGATCCATTGTTAGTTCTGCTCCAATTGCAGAGGGAGATCCAGTGCATGTCCTCTTTTACTGTCTTAGATTTTCAAGCGACCATGAAAGACTTCGAGTTAAAATTGGTAAAGCCCCAAATCCGATACTAAATTAGATTAGATTGAATTTTATTTTTATACTAGAATATTTTTTTTTTTTTTATCGCAGAAACTTTTCAACGGAATGGTAAAAAGTTATATGCTTTTTTTGTCGATTTGAAGGCTGCATTCGATACAGTTGATCGCGATGCGCTGGTTTATAAACTCTATAACCTGGGAATGTCTCGGAAGTTCGGCAGAGTTCTTCAAAATCTTTACAGCGAAACTCAGGCAGCAGTGTGGAATGGTAAGGAGCTTTCTGATTGGTTCCGCACGAAATCTGGAGTGAGACAAGGATGTACTTTAAGCCCGTCTTTATTTTCGCTGTTTATCGACGACGTAATTCATTCCTTGCCCGGTTGTATTGAGTATGTCGGACAACAAATTAAGGCCTTGCTTTTTGCGGACGACATAGTTCTACTTGCATATATGCCCGAGTCTCTTCAATTGATGATCAATCGCCTGCACCAATATTGCTCATTGTGGAATCTGTCGGTAAATTTGGAGAAATCCAAAGTACTGATTTTTAAAAGAGGTGGAGGACGAAACTGCTTAAATGAAAGGTGGAATTTTAATGGTGACAGCATCGAACTAGTCAATGAGTATAAATACCTTGGCGTTTACTTTACAAAAACATTTAAGCATGGAAAGACATTTGACGGAGAAAATTCTCAAGGCTAAATGCGCTATCAGAGCCATATGGAAACGATGTTTTGCCAATAAAAACATTGCGCACAGTAGCAAGTACAAAATTTTTGAAGCAGCGTCTGAGGCCATTTTGTTTTATGGGGCGCAGGTATGGGGTTGCAGACACTATGAAACAGTCGAAAAGTTGCTGAGCTACTACGTTAAAAGAGTATTTCGGCTACCAACTAGCACTCCCAACTACATGATTATGTTGGAAACGGGATTGTCTCCACTGTTTATAAAAACACTTAAGTTACAAGTTGATTACATCTTGAAAGTCCTCAATATGAATAACGACCGGTTGCCCAAGAAAGTGGCCCTTCAAACAATTCGTAATAGAGACAGCTGGTACGCAGTGTGGTTGGAACTAGCGAACTTTTGTGGTATGGATTTAAATCTAAATAGCTCAGATTTTGGCACCTGGAAAGCGGTACTTTATAAATTAATCTCAACGGTGGACATAAAGTACAGAGAGCGGTTCTTAGAGGAGGCTATGGGTTCCCTGCATAGGATGATCTACAGCCGTTTATGTCACAATCTTCGGCTGAAAAACTATTTTCGGGGTGATAACAGCGTGGACGAGATTTCTATGATGCTTAAATTACGAGGGGAACTCCTATGCCTGAACTACATACCACATCGTGAGGATCTCCCTATATTATGCAACTTATGCAACCTTGGGGAAAGAGAGGACGTTCTGCATTTTGTTGGCAGTTGCCCAATTTTGAAGGAAACAAGAAGGCACTTTGTCGGTAAGGACATCCTAACAGACCACGAAACCTTAGCTCTGCTCAATGTGTTGAACGTATCCAAGCTATACCGTTTTTGTAAGGTAGCCCTAGCATATCGTGAAAGAATAAGAAATGAAAACTTTTAACCCGATTTTTCTTTTTTTTGATCTTTTGTTTTTGTTTTCCCTTTTTTATACTTATAAAACTGAAAAATGTTATTTAGTTGTTAACCTGGCAGACGGCAATGCCATGCTATATGATTTCGTTTTAAATCAACTGTGAATTTGTTAATGGTTACTGAAATAAAAATCAATTATTATTATTATTATTATTATTATTTATTACTAGAATATTTAAGAAATAGTGTATAAACAAAAATCAGTTAGCAAGGCATTGCCATCTGCTTGGTGCCTAGTAGCACAGTAATGAATTAATTCTTTATTTTTCTTATTTCTTTTCCATTTTTTTTTCGGAAGTTTTCAATCAAGACTCTATATTTTAAGCAGTTTTGCAGTACCTGGTTAGTGCTGGGACGCTAATCATATTAAAGAATCGCTGGACTTGGTTCTCCGATAAGACATCATTTCCAAACACAGATCTTCTTGTTTCTCACAAAATGAAAAGTAACCTCTCTCTCTCTCTCACGAATGCTGCAGACTAAGGGTAGATCATCCCTGTGGGTTATATAATTCAATTCAGTCAGGGAGCTCTCTACGCAGTTTTAAGACCAGCAGCAATTACGTTTTTTATTATAATCACAAAATCGGACAATGTGCTCATGTTCGATGTTGTTGTCAAAATTTATTTTATAATTTCTCAGCCAGTCAGCACAAATATTCGTTGTGCTGTCTGTGTATATTGATTCAAAATGTGTAACAAAAAACTTTAGCACCTAATTTTGTACAGCTAGCATAATTTTAGTATTAAGGCAGGTAATTTTAATAAACAGTGAGTTCACGTTGAACCCGCAGCAAAGTCAGGGTTTTTATTATAGACTTCCCCCCACCAGCGGTAAGGGGTCTTTGTTAACCTAACTTGCTGGTCAAATCAGTTGCTATTTCTTGCCAAATTGTGGCATAACTAGCTGTGCACTCCTCTATGGAATGACCCTGATGCCTCCTCAAGAAATCTTTTTCTGATCTGCTCATCCACACGCACGATCAATTGGTAAAGTTTCGGCTTCCAATTCCTCGCATCCTCCACATTAAGCTCCATTCGACATCCACTAGCCAGTTCCAGCCACTCTTGGTACAATTCAGTTTTACTTCGTACAGACTATAGAACTGCTTTCTTCGGTAGTCTTTAATCCGGCATGTTTAGTACTTAAAGTACGTAATCCACCTGTAGTTTCAATGTTTTTACAAAGAGTGATGATAAGTCTGTCTCCAACACGAGCATGTAATTTGGAGTGTTCGGTGGAAAAAAAATAGTTTTCCTTCCCCCCATACTTGTGCAGCGTAGAAGAGAATGGGTTCTGAAACTGATTCAAAGACTTCATATTTGATACTATGAGCTATATATTTGTGGGTGAAACATTTTCTCTAAGCAACGTTGATGGCTATTTTCGACTTGGACATCTTCCTTTTAAGGTGCCCTTCCGAGGTACTTATATTCTTCCAGCACTTGGATAGTTTCCTCATTAAAATGTTATTTTTCATTTGCGCGGTTTCTGGCTCCACCTCTTCTGAAAATCATGATTAGAGACTTTTATCACATTTTACAGTATTCGATGAGTCGGTTTATAGTAAGCTGTAGAGATTCGGGTGAGTCAACAAGAGCACTACGTCGTTTGAAAAAAGAAAGGCTTTCATCAGCACACCTCCATACTTAATTCCTCCAAGAAAGAACTCCACTATAGCATCAATGAAGAGTGTAAATAGACTTGGACTCAGAGCACAACCTTGCCTTATCCCTAATCCCGAACGAAACCATTCTGGTATCCACGCACAGATTTAAAATGACTCGTCCAAACTTCATTGACATACCCATGCCAAAGAGCTTGTAAAATAAAGCATTTCGACCCACTGAGTCAAAAGATACCTTGAAGTCAACGTCAACGAAGAATGCATAGTTTCTTATTTCTCAAGAGAAGAATGCATAGTTAGTTTCTTATTTCTCTAGGACACAATACTATTTAAGACAATAACGTGATCAACAGTGGAATATCCTGGCCGTATGCTAAATAAATTAATAAATACAAATACAAATACAAGGTACAGTCCGAGACTTCTCCTGCGCTGGGGCCATAAAAATAATATCATTTAGGTACCAAATCAGAATCATAAATTGGCTGTGTGCATTGAGAGTAAACAGAGTTTTACGCACAACTGTGTTATCGCCAAAAGACATTCTGGAACTATTTATGGCCATACATCTACCGATTCAAACAAGATGAACCACTTATTGCCCGCACTGTATGACGTGAATCAATCGTTCTTTCAATGGTCACTCTTCCAAGCTCAGAGTGAAATATTGCCAGGAGAACTAAGAGAAACTACAATAGTAACCAGAAAGCCTAGTATCCTGTATGGTTAAATCACAAGTAAAATGGAATCCAGTGATCAATTTAGCCAAAGATATGTACCTAGAATCAGTACAAAAGAGAGGTAAAGGAACGAACATAACGAGCAGTTAATACAAATTTCTATCCCCACAAAGGAGGGTTTAAGAAAGGGTGGCAGTACCCCGGGGGATTGGTAGGTTTAGTGGATGGAGATTCCACACTGTTACTGTGTCCTTTCTATCGTCCTATTTTGAAACATTATCGACAGCCCATAATACGTATGAACGCAGATAAGTGGCTTTGATAGATTGCAATCAAAGACAGAGCTATGTAGACTCATATGCCATAGTCGCAGGAGATGCACGTCTGCGAGTTATATGTACTCGTAGTATGTTAAGCTATGGCTTCCCAAAATTGTATCGTTTCTGCAACTCAAGTTCGCAATCATGTATGTGAAGTAAGGGGCATAAGTGTGAGTTAAATGCCGCGTTGGAGACTCAGAATTGCTCCCATAGAAGCGTACATATATTCGACCTTTTACGGCCAAGAATACCCGCAATTGACTATTACCCAAAGCAAGAACGTTCTCTTCACAGATATGTAAGTCGCTAATAAGTTTAAGTAGACCGGATAGATGTCAACGATTGTACGGGTGCCCAAATAGTGAATTATAATGTCCTTTTATGGTTCATGTCGGCATATTTTATGATGCTCGTACAGATTTGGTGGTTAAGAGTTTAAGCACATACGTTTGTATTTCAAGGACATTTTTAGAAGTCAGTGGATATATTTGCATCATTCATTAGGGGGAAAAAGAAGGCACAACATTTAAAGATATCAAACTTGGAAACTATGGAAGGATGGGAGAGCATACACCAAGTTGACATCCAATACATCTAATCAACTTCAGAGGACTTTGCTGTTGCCTGCAATATATTGTCTTTTGTGCAATTCAAGGTGTCATGCGAAATTTGTGCAACTGTTTCAAGAATAATAATATTAAACTTACCGGTGTAGTATTCCAAAGTCTTTGTCCAAGGTTTCGCTTCTCCGTTCATTCGTAATGCGATCAGTAACGCTGCAGAGGCCATTTTTGAGTCACTAAAGCTAATAGTTGCATAGTCCATAAGAGAAAACTCTAATATATATCTAGCCAGTGTTAGTGTTGGCATTGGAACTTTGGCGCACTTTACCATACAAAAAAAAAAGAAGGAAAATTGAATACATACCACAGATAAATAACATTTGAAACTCACTCTAGCGTATCTCCTTAGAAATCTATACGACAATGGTATTCCCAAATCGTAGTTGATTGTTTTCAAAGTAGTCATTTCCATTTTTATCAGTTCATCGTGTTTGTACGCTCCGTCACATATGTACAGAAAGTCCTCGATCAGTGGAGGCGTTCGTTCCTGTTAAGAAAATACTATTACTTACATCTGACTCTGACTCGAGAAGAATTCTAAAACTTACATCGAATTTGGATGCAATAAATAGCGCTGCTGCTCCAAGCAGTTGTAGTTTATCCTTGTGTATAACGACTTTACCCAGAAATATATCGACCAATTTGACGGCTAAGTACAACGTTTCGTGATTAAGCTCAAAGGTCTCTTGCACTTCTACCATCCAATCGACAAGCAAAGACCGCATCCAATTGGATAAATGTTTTTGCTTCGGCATATAGTCCTCGATTAGAAACTCAACCTGTGTTCAAACGGAATGTCTTACAACTGATTTAAAATATTTTATACAGAATAATACCTCTCTCGATTTTAGATAGTTGAAGATGTCCATTGCATAGTGAGATACTTGAAATGGATCGTTCCAACAGAGTTTATCGAAATCCACCACGCCATCGGGAACCTCAGCTGGAGGGTTTTTTAATGGTGACGGTGTGGATATTCTATCCTCATCTTCTTTTTCTGAAATCTCTGACTTGATCTCATTCTGTTTATCGCTATGCGTAATCGATCGCCGTTTTGGATCAAAGTTACCCGAGTGACGCACTGAATCTGAGCTTGAAATGTCCTCCAGCGCTGACATATACAAGCTCTCTTCAGTCTTATTGAACTCATTCGATATGCGTCGTGTTGGTGGTTTGATTACCTCAAGATCATCCTTTTTCTTTGCTATTGTTGCCGCAGCGCGTGCTGACGACACTATATTTTGTTCTTCGATTATTTGTGCGACAGCATTGCGCGTATTCGCACGGGTGCTTATCTTAGTTGGCCGAGATGTAATTACCGCAGACACATTTTCTTTCTAAAACACACAGCGAAAGTTCAAATAGCTTTGATTTCATGCAACAAATCTGAATTTACCTTAACGGCTGGGACTTTCTTTTGAGCATCGTTAACTCTGGTGCCAATTTTCTTAGTATCATCATCTAAATGCAAGGTTTGCACATTGTTTGTTAAATTACCTAAGGCTGATCGTTTGATCTTGTCGTTCTTCAGTGGACTATTGTCAGCTTTTCGCTTGCCTCGAGTAACAATTTGCTCTACGTTTTGATCTTGAATGTTTTGTGCTCTTAAATTTGAAATATTTTGTACCGCTCAAGTGAATGTCGAATTGTGGTGTGGCTTACCTTTTTGTGATTCCTTTCCTGGCTAGTGGCAAGAGAGTTGTCGTTTGGTTTGTAACGTTTCTTGTAGGTTTTGGTGGAGCCATAATCTTCTTCCGTTTAAAGTGTGTATGATGAAAATTGTGTGGTATAAAAATATATTTTATAACGGAAGTCCTTTACAAGAAACTTTATTTTTTTCTCAATCTGAAAAGAGAAAAATGTTCTTTAATCTTTGATTTTGCATGCTTCTTTCGACGTTCCAACACACTTAACACAATTGTGTTTTAATTTTCGAACACTGAATGAATAAAGGAAAATGCGAAATTGTGTTCCGCAATATTTTGGACAAACAGAAAAGAGTTGTTACACCGAACGCGGTGGCTAGCATTCCTTCGTAAGTAACGGAGGAGAACAAGAAATAATAGCTTATATCCTGGAGCAAAAGTTGAAAATATCTGGCTTATCTGTTACCCACCCCGAAGCAGATAGTGGAAACCAGTTAAGATCAGTTAGTGATTCTTACAGACCGAATCAGCCTGAGTGTGGCTTGCTAAATACCTAGAGGAAAACGAAGAGAAGGACTATGTGAGGAATAAACTTTTGATCGCTTATTGCATTTCAAAAAATTTAATTCCGTCGAAAATCGACTTCAAAACCGTCTTATAATTCCACTTAAAGCCTATTGGTTTCCGATCCGGTGATCCGGTGAATCAACATTGAATTATGCGTTAAAAGCTTTATCTTCAACACACCTCTAAAGTAAATTTGTTATAGTAATTTCTGAGGGGAGTGAAAACTCCGAGTAGTTCGCCTCTTTTGTGGTCCAATATTTGTGGCATCACAGTACCGTGCACAAAGAAGGAGCTAGAGATTCATATCCATATATCGGTTTTGTTTGCTACTTGCGCAAAGGAAGCTGTGGAGTGATGAACCACCTAACGTACACAAAAGGTTCACTTGCGAATATGCATTTAGAATGTTCATGCCTTGAACGGGCCGTATACATTGGAACAATTAATGGAGATCATAAACTGCTGCAAAGCAAATACAAGCATGTATTCCAATATAGGGAATGGGCTGAGATAGAATTAGTCGTACTATATTATACCGCATCAAAGGCGGGTGGCATGTGTGCAGGTTCAAGCCCATGAAGGAGACGGTTACTGTCCCAGTCACCTAAGTATAGAAGAGAAACAAATAGCGTCAAAGTTTTCACTACTACTGCACCAAAGATAGGTTCCTGGGTGGCAGTACAATAAAGGTGTCTGTGGGCTTTAGGACATGGTCGCATTTTATTTAAAAAAAAAAAAAACAGTTCAACAACTGTTCCGCTAGCAGCGACAAAAATCACCCGGTAGCGACTTTGCCGCAGAGTTTTGAGCTCACGGTGTGTGATTTTTTTTTTATTCTACATACTTTTTGCAAAAGTATAATCTTGTGACCCAAAAGGTGACAGACAGACAGACGAATGGACGTGTGACCGAGGGAAATAGGGTGTCCATAGTACACGAGGTGGACTACACCCCACCGAAACTGAGATTTGACCGACACTTCCGTACGAGTATCCCCGAACGGGATGAGTGGGATGGCTCTCCCCCTGATGATGGAAATTCGGTGCACTTCTACACAGATGGCTCTAAGACCGAAGGTGGGGTGGGCTGTGGTGTTTTCTCCGATAAGCTCAACCTGAGCATCTCGTTCCGCCTCCCTGATCATTGTAGCGTTTTTCAGGCGATTAAGGAAGCCCTGTCTTGGCTGAAATGTAATGTATTATCTGTCAGCGATATTAGCGTTTTCACTGACAGTCAAGCGGCTATCAAGTCCCTGGAATCGTGCTCCTTTACTTCAAAGACCGTCTTAGACTGCCGTTTGTCTCTTACAGAGATGACAGAGCAGTTCAACATTCACCTATGCTGGGTGCCAGGTCACAGAGACATTCCAGGAAACTGTAGGGCGGATGAACTCGCTAGACAGGGTACTACTCTAATGATTCTGCCAGATAGGCAAGCCTGAAGCTGAACTCTATTAGCAAGACCAACCTTAGGTGGGATAGTGGCTCTACGTGTCACATTTCGAGGCAGATCTGGCGTAAGCTGGACCAGAAACGTAGTGCCGAGTTGGTTAAACTAAAGCGATTACAGATCAGCTGCGTTATCGGTGTCATCACCGGACAGTCTAATCGGCCAACATGCCAAAATACTTGGCCTCTTTTCCAATGACTTCTGCAGGAGCTGTAGGGACGAGGAAGAGGAGGAAACCATTCTTCACTTCCTATGCACATGTCCTGCTCTATCACGCAAAAGAATGCTCCATCTAGGAGCTCCCTTCCTTGACGACCTCAGCGATTTGGCGTCCTTAGACGTCACGAACATCCATCGCTTCATCAAAAGATCCGGTTGGTTTTATTAGTCCCTGAGTGGTCTAATGGTAGATCCTTGGCATCACAATGGGCCTTTACTGGTCTAAGTGTGTCTGCATCGTGGTGCATACAGCCAATCTAACCTAACCTAACCTAGTACACGAGTATTTACGGAACCACAGCTAAAGCCTGAAACAGGAACAGAAACACTGGAACTTATCCGGCCACCACCAAGGCTCTTCAGTCTAAACGAATAGAAAGAAAGATATGATTCATCTGAAAAAGCTAGGTGGATGCATAGTAGTATACCCAATATCGAGACATGGATCAATCGGAACCATGAAGAGCTGAATTTCAATATAACATAGAGATTAAGACGCATGGATGTTTCAGGGCATGTGCATATATCTACACATGTTGGGGCTTTAAGAGCGATTCATATTGTACAAGATGCGCAACACTTGATCCCCAAATAGCCAGATGTAATCCACACCTGGGTCACTTTCGAAATGATTACATGCATTTCTTCATTGCTCTCCTGAATATATTTGTTTTTCTCACTTAAGCTAGCTGCGCATGGTAGGGACAAAATGATAAAAGCACAGGCAAGCTGATTAAGTAATGAAGGAACAATGCCGACAAAAGCAGCACAATGCAGATTGTATGAACCGAACTCACATTGGGAGCCAAGTTATCAAGGCGCAAAATACCAAGTAGGCTGTCATAGGAATTTTCCGTTATGCATGTGGCTGTATACTGTATCCAGTGGAGTCTTAGTACCAATCTCAAACACCTTGACTACGATGATATTTGCCTACTGCCGTTGTACTAAATAACCACTGGTTTGGTAAATGGCCGCCGGTTTTCAGCCTGAATAATTCCTCAACATTACAAGTTAGAATTGCTGGACAACAGGTCGATAGAGTTCAAGATCAAGAAGTTTCGGTTAACAGTGGCATCGAATTAGATGTGAAAACTTAAAGACAAGATCGCTTTGCGAATGATTTTGGCGACTTGAAGATTCAGTGTCACCAGTTTAAGCACCAAGCTGTGACTACATATTCCGCTCAAATGTAGTGTCAATACTACGAACCCCACAGGCGGATCAGTAGAAATGCAGTAAAGTGGGAGGATTTTGATCCCTTGTTTTCAGATCATAACCTCACCGAAATAGGGAAGTAGTGTCAATCCTGCGTTATGGTCACCTGCTTAGAAGGTGACCATAACTGTCACAAAAGACTGCATATTGCAATATTCTGGCCATAGGAACATGGAAAATATGGATGGAAAAAGAGCTGGTCGCTTTAGAAGACACGGTGAAGAACGATCGAAGAGGCATGGCAGCTGGGGAAAACAAGGGGAGAATTGAGATACAATTTTCGCGCACGTAGGCGTTAGACAAGCTTTAAGACCCACAAGGGAATACAGCATCCACCCTTCGATGTTGATGCTTACAAACTACAGAACGCAAATAGCTACTTCGACCGATGCGCCAAGTTACTCTTTAAAATTCTATTGTCTTACTAATGGCGCAGTAAAACAGCAAAAGTATGCGCAGTATTGGTAAAAGTAGTTAATTGCGCAACCATTTCGGAATCCTAGTAACATAAACTTCGGAATGAGACCCACAAGATACCCGATTTAAGTGGAATAGTCAAAAGAAATGGCGACATTGATGCCCAAGCATCCTCAAATGTAATTGCACTCAGTTTCAACTTACCAAACTGTGGTTAAACAAATCCAGTAGAACATGTAAACACTTTGCAACGAACAAAACCACTTTACATTCTTAAATAGAACAACAGTAACAAAATAAAAACTTTAACAAAACTTAAAAACAAAAAAAAGGAAAGAAAAATGCTTGAATGGCAGAGAGGTGCTAACCACACCGCCAAAAATCTGAGATCTGATCGACAGATGATTTTACAAATCTGCCAGTCCGTCCTTGGATCTTCTTTCGCTGAACAGGAAGATGTTTCTTTCAAATCACACAGATTCCCGGCAAAAGATAAGAGAAAGAGCGCACACTATGTTCTTCTTCTTATCTCTGCTCACAGAAGAAGACAGCTTGAGTGACGTAAAAAGCGATCCTCATCCATCCTTCTTTCCACAGGGAGAGGTGAGATTTCGGCAGGTAATACCGACGGTTCCTTGCGGGATCTTTTAACAGTTCTTGTGTTTCCCCTCAATCGTCGCGTGTGTGGTAGTAAACACTCGACTATTGTCAAAAGTTGACTTAAAAGCAGAGCGGCAGCTGTGCTGCAGGACATGAGAAAAATTACTTTTTCGTCCTTTCCCCATGATTCGCTCGCTTTTTTTTTTTTTTTTTTTTTCTTTAAGATTTCTCAGGTACATAGAAGCGATGCATAACTAGTGCAGTACCAGTGCACATCGGAGGGTGTTGTTACGCAAATCTTCCTTGGCAGTAAGTTGGTTGAGACTATACGTACTTCGCTAATAGCAACACGGAGCAACCCATCTACTGGACTCACCTTGGGTTTCCCTGGACTCGTGCTGGTATGATTCCCTTTTCGTGTTTCAACAAATCAGCGGGAAAAAATGCATTTACTACCCAAACATGTTTGCGGAGAGAATATTGAATGAAAAAGTCCCGGAAAAACGATCACACTTCACTTGGGATGGGGTGCACTAGATGTAGTTTGTATTTTTATTTGCAAAGTGCCAAAGTTTGTATTTATTTTTTGTTAATCTAGAGTTCGCCAGGCAGTTTTATCGCCGGGCAAATGCCGTTCTTTCGTTCGTTCGATCGTTTTTCTCGCTTTTGAAATTTCAGTTTTGAATGCACGCAAATTAAATGACAACCTGTCAGGTATGTTGGCAATGCTGAAAGGGTAGTTTCGTTAAGATGAGTTAGGGCTGGCGTGACATTTAGGTAGGTACCTACTTCTTGTTTTGAGCAAACATTTTTTTTTTTCAAATTCATTGCCCAAACAACTTGGCATTACAGAAATGAGGTTATTTTTACTTTACAAGAAATGTCGAAAATTGCAATTTGTTTTTAGTCCGATTTGCGCTGAGCTCAAATCTGCATATTTTTTAATATTAAAGTTAAACAGTACTTGGGTGACCGGCTTCGCGCACGAGTGACAGGCTCACTTGCAGGCGCTCAGGGCCCTGCCATGCGGTGTGTTACCAGATAAAAAATGAAATTAGTTTGGAAAAACCTTAAGTGATGGTTGAAATAGTTTTCCCCCAAGTCAAAGAAGGTAAAAGAAGCATTAAATAAAATTTTGAGATTCTTCAAAAAATTGTTGACCACAAAAATCTGTGGAGTCCTTTAATTTTCTGAAAAGCAAGCTACTAAGCATATTTGAATTTAAAGCTTTACTACTGACGAACGAAAAAATTGGCCTGTGGTACCTAAAAAAAAGCGGATTAGTACTACAAGAATCAGCCTTGCATAAAGAAGAACATGTATTTGTATCCAACTATTCCAAATTCCAATAGAATTCATAAATTTAAATGCAGTTTACAAACTGAAGAGTTGTTCTCGCAAAATATATAATTCAATGTGATTTAAGTAATAAAAGTGCGACAAAATCTCTTTAAAAAGTATTGCTATTGCAGTGTTAACAAACAGTCTAAGCAGTACACTGCTATTTATCCTGTTTAGCCAAAATAAATTCAATTGAAGAAGACTGTTTTTAAAATGCTATAATTTTCAGAAGAAGCGATTTAGTTCACAAATTGAACTGTTCTTGGTGCATATTATATTTAGTTCACCGCGGCGACATCGATTTTTGTCGCTAAACAATTATATAAAACCCTTTTTTTATTGTTTATTTCAGTCCTTATACGTTTGCTATATGGTGGTGTCGACTCTTTCCGAACATCGTCACCAGAGGTTTACCTCCAATCGTCAATAATAGTCGAAAGCAAATAGAAGCTGTCATAATTCTACGTTGAGTTTTCTTCAGTGCTATCAATTGCTTAAATAGGCCAAAATAAATTGAAAGAAAGCAACTGTCAGCGACAATTTTTTTTTTTTTGCCAATTAAATAAAATTATTTTTTTTTTATCGCACAACAATTTATTTATTTCTATAGTTCTCTACGCTAAACCTTTTTTTCAAGCCTAGGCGTAAATAATAGGCAAACAAAAAATATTCTTGCAAATGGAAAAAAATTCTATTAACCGCAAATACATTTACCTACATTTACAATTGAAAACACATTTTCTTGGTCTATGACCTACAATTTCGTAAAAATGTTCACGTTAAAAAATAGTTTAACAAATGTCCCCAGCTGACTGAAATAATTATCTGAAAGTGCGATTGGGATCCCTTGTTCGTAATGTCGTTTTCCATTGGGCCAAAAGGAGTACTCTTTTTGTGTTCCGCACAGAAAAAGCACTCCCAATCATGTTCCATTGGCTGTTTGGAGTGCTGTTCCGGGAGTGTTTTTCTCTTCCGGATTTCATTTGGGAGTGCTTTCAAAATGCACTCACACATATAAACCCTTACATCGGACTACTTGTCAAAGTCATATGGTACAAGGCGCATTCCTTTGTTTATTTTATTTTCTCAGTTGGGGCAAGTTAGTAGAAACAAATTTTACATAGGTATAGTTAACAAATTGATAATATGTTAATAAAAGCATGATAGGATTGCTAATATCCTTTTCCATTGCGCAAAAAGAAGCCATTTTTTGCTTTGTTTATCTGTAAAAAATGTAAACAAAAAATCAGACATTCACTAACACACGCAGAAGTAAGCAAAAGACGATTTCACATGTTCCATTGGAATCAAAAAGGAGTGAAATCGGGAGTGAAACCAAAGGAAAACGACATAAGTGAGCATAAGTGAACGAAAACTTGACGAGACTGAGCAAGAATCCATTATGGTCCTCTACTACAATCCAATTCCCTTGCATTTGTAGGGAGTAATTATTCAATTATAGTTTTATCTTTAAGCTGGATACAGCCTGTGTGGTAAGTTGCAAGTCTGTCTTTTAAATTGATACTTTCGATGTCGGTGGCAGTACCGCGTACACAGAAGAGGAGTTTCATACGTGGTATATCACGTCTGCGTGCTGATTGCTACCTGTTGACTCATTTTTTTTAATGCCCCTTACTGATCGCAGCGCCACTTTTCTTGTATGAGACTTATATGCCTGAAACACGATAGCGCTTCGACCTCGGCTTCGCCTGACGTCAATGAGTTAAACCATAGGAAACAATGTATCCTATCACAATGTCGCTTCCACCTCGACCTCACGTTTTCCAATCGTAAAGAAATCCTAACTCTAACCCGAGGCAGGAGATGAGCTGAACTTTTGCTTGCTTTAATAGCTAGCAGCTGTGCAACAAAGGAAAAAAATGTAAACATAAGGTCTGTTCGCGTACCCTCCCAAAACATCGAATTTTTACGAAAAGTTACAAATTTTTATGAAAACCTGTTCAAGTACTGAGAATTTTCGTATTTTTTGACAGAAGAGAGCGCTCTTGAGAGAGTAAGAAATTTCCCCATGCTGCGAATTTTAGCTTCTCAAATCGTCGTTCGGAGTCGACATTAAACTGTAGGTCCCTTCCATTCGTGTGAAAAATATAACGCACACAACATGAGCGGTTGCGAGAAGCTAGGCCCTGGCACTTTAAAGAGCTGTTGCGCCAAATATTTGTATTTTTTTTTTTTTGTATTTGCGAATTTTAGTCCAAGAAGTTTCTATGGGCTAGCTGTCAAATCGCTATATATGTGATTTTTTGTTGGATTGTTCCTTCTCTTTCTTTCTTTCGCGTACAATTGGGTTTGAAGTTTGACGTTTAAGAAGTGGGCAATTTTTGTGGTTCAACGCGTTCGTTTACTTTTTCGTAATTTTACCTCTCTCTGAGAGAATTTTTGCTCCACTCGTGGAAATTTGACAACCTGCGAATTTTGGTGCTGAAAGTACGCGAACAGACCTATACATTCAACGCGTTCTCGAGGTGGATGGGACGTAACGGGAGCAAAAACGAGGTCGAGGCGATATTGTGTTTTAGGCAATATACTCGCAAATGATATCTTGGATTCAGGACAAGGTAGAAGAATGATTTGTAGCTTTTCCTTTCCTAATTTTAAAATCCAGTAGCTGTTGTTGAGCTAGAGTTGTGCAATCACATTTTAATGATGAAAAATTTGATTTCAACCCCCTTTCTGCTACTTTCTACAAATACGAGTAATAGCGAGATTTTTAATACACATAAACCTTCCTTACGCCGAGTCTCCACGAGACATATTTATTTCAAATATTATGTCAGACATCATGTTAGAAATTTTTATTTTTTTATACGGTGGGCAAATTATGTCAAGAAATTTCATTTTCAACCATATCACGTAAGAGCAAGCAACGACCAATTCTTGCTTGGCACCGAGTTTCCACGAGACATATTTATTTCAGACATCATGTCAGGCACCAATCAGCCATGTTTTCTTCGTAGTAAAACTCAAATTGACACTCCCTGTCAAATTTATGTCAGGGTTTATTTCCACAGAGATGGCAAGAAATGAAAGCAGAAATCGATTTCTTGAAATGAGTCATTTCAAGAAATTTGCGGTCTCCATTGGAAATTTCGATTGCATGAAATATTTCTTGCAATTAATTATTGCCAGTGGAGACCACGGGTTAAGAAACGCAGATCATAACAATTAAAACCGCACTCAAATCTCTTCAGTGGTTCTTGAAATTAGTGCATTCATACAGACGACGCGTTCTGAGGACTTCCACTTATACAATTATATGATAGTGATAGTAGTTCTTCTGACCCTTACGTGACTGCATACCTTGTGGTGTAAAGGCCTAGTAGATGTCAAAGACTTTTGGGATCTACTCCCTAGATCAGATTCGAAACCAAGATGCATTCAACCCTAATCCTTCCTTTCCCCTCTCCCCTCCGGTGGGCTGGATCAAGGTGTTATACGACCCGTGCCGAAGATAAACCTGGCTGGGAGCCCATCCCGAAAATAACTCGGTCGCGAACGGATTATTCGGATACCTGGCGAGCTCCGGATTAGCTGGCCTTATCTGTGTATTGCGGATCCCTTTTTCCGCTTCTCGTGGGAGCACAAAATAAATAAAAATAAAAATAAACTAACAAAACAAAAAACAACAATTAATACCGGTTCTCCTTAACAACGGAACGGTAGTACGGCACTTAAGCTGTCTACTGGTAAAGCTCCTGAAGAGCTGGTTAATGAGAAGTCTGTGGCTTTACATGGTCCAACTGCTACCAATAGCCGCATAGAACCTCGAGGTACTAGTGCCCCCCACGTTCCATTAGGGACTGTTCGGGAACACGGGCTAACCGTTCTCCCTCTAAACAGGCGTACAAAGAGCGTCGCACAGCAAGCCGTATTTTGGAGCGCTTTGGTAATATACCGGAGTGCAAAACAACTAAAAATTTAAACGGTCGATTAGAATAGGCTAAGAAAATCGCCAATGGCGATAAAGCTGGGACAAGCAGCGACTCGACGTCAAAGTGACATCAATCGTTGGAGAAATCCGTGCCGGATCCGAAAAGAGCCAAGGTTCACAACACCAGTACCTCTTTCAGACCATCCAACGTCACATCGAAGTCCTACAGCGACGTTCTTAATGACAAATTAGTGCTAGCGGTCATCGACAAAAGTGATGCCGGAGGTATGGCCAGGTGCTAAGCTCGAGTTTGTTGCGAGGGAAGATATCCCGATTAGACCAAGAACTCATGCTTGGATCTCATCGAACCCTCCAACCCGAACACGAGACTTCGAATCCTTCAAGTTAGCAATCTCGAACTTCCGACGCATAATTGGAAAGTCACTAAGCTGGACGAACCAAGAAGTTTTTACAGATTTGAACTTGTTGCCATTAATAAAGAATCTCTTGCTGCTTTGGCGAAGAATGGAGGTGTTGTCTACTACGGCTTTGATCCTATTACCATCAAGGTTTACAAAAAGCATGAAGAGTCTGATTTGTGTAAACTGCATATACTCCATGGAATTGTAGGGCCGATGAACTCGCCAGAATAGGAACAACTATACTCATCCTACTTTTCTCTCGAAATAAACTGGGCATCACTGGGCACTGTCTAATACATAGGCAAGCATGCTACAAGGCTAGGCCTTTTTGCGAACGACTTTTGTAGAAGCTGCATGGATGAAGAAGAAACTATTCCTCACCTTCTTTGTTTATGCCCAGCTCTCTGCCGTAGAAGGAAATTTCACCTAGGAGCCCCTATTACAATGATATAGGTGACCTGAAAAACATCGACATTAAGAGCCTCCTACATAAGCTCAAAATGGTTTAACGAGTAGATAGGAGAAACTTTCTCCCATGATCCACGTCCTATCACAATGGACCTATTATTGGTCTAAGTGTATTGGCGATTCTCAGCTAGTCACTTCAACCTAACCTAACCCATATACTTCCAAAGTTAGAATTTTGATTGCTTAAAAGTTTTTAAGTTAATTTATTAGGTCTGTTTTTTGAGAGTTCGTGGCGCTCGGGTTCCGCTCCAAAAGCGCTCTGATGCATTTTTTTGAATAACCTGGACTAAGTCCGAAACACAACTTTGTGTTTTTTTAGAAATCTGGGGTCGCTCTGAAGTTGTTATGATCGCTGGATCATACAAGAAATGAAATGATTGAATAACAATTACTTGACTGTTTATTATTAAGGATAAATCTTATGTAAAATAGATACAGAAAAGGTAATACAAGAGACTAAAAGTGCGTCCACGTCTGCAGACGGCAACTGAACGATTGGGATGATGATGTAATTAAAACAGTGTTGATAGACGTCAGGATCCTTGCAACTGGCAGTGATCTCTAATGAGGAGTAGAATCCTCATTACTCGCAACACATGGGTAGTAAAGGACTTTGTTTACCTAGGCTCTATGGTGAGCTCCCCAAATGACACCAGTGGGGAGATCGAAAGAAGAATTACTTCTGCCAATCGCTGTTTTTATGGCCTAAGAAGGCGATTAAGTAACTTGAACTACTGAGGTATATCTGTATAAGCCACTAATCATCCCAATCCTGCTATATGTGGCAGAAGCATGGGCTTTGTCTAAATCGGATGAGGATGCCTTTGGTTACTTTAAGAGAAAAGTTCTTCGAGTGATCTTTGGTACCGTCTACATAGACGGCAAGTGAAGGTGAAGGCGCAATGCGAACTATACGGCCTGTATAAGAGCATCGACTTAGCCAGAAGAGTTCACATACAGCGACTAAGATGGCTGGGTCATATAGAGCGGATGGAGCCAAACGTTTCAGCTCTGAAAATCTTCGAATCCATCTCGAATGGACCGCGCGGTACAGGACGACCTCGCGGTAGGAGGAGCAAACAAGTGAAGTGGGTTCTCAACCAACTTAGCGTGCTGGAGATGTTTGTTGGTTGTGGCCCAGGTCCACCCCCGACTGTAGCGGCATCTAAGTAAGTATCCTTAGCCTAAGCATGTACAACGGTGGAAGCCCCGTTTCCAGAAGTATCGTATAAGTTGGGGTATTTCCAGGCAGCAAAAACATTTTCTCAATGAAGTATCTTATTCTTCTACACCTTTATACTGAAAAATACCCCAGATCTGCGCTGCTTAACACAATGGCTCTCATGACTGCTTCAAGCAATTTGTACTTTACACCCGAAGCAATGAGTTTCTTCCCAAAAAAAAACTCTCCATTTACAATTTAAAGCCGCCATAGCTTCCTTTAGTTCCCATGGAAGATGCTTTTTAAAGGAAGATTGTAATGCCCAGGTACTTGAACTCCTTCACTATCTCCATTTGTCAGATATAATGTCTCCGTAAGTAGGAGAAATGCCCTCCAAGTGACTAACCACTCTGTTGGTTAGAATGATAGGACAGTGCATCATACCACGCGTTTCAAACGGATTTTCGCCAAAATAGTTTAACAATCCTTTCCAGTAGAGTGCTGCGAAGTTGTTCTTTCCTCAATTTTGCACTGTTTTCAAGTTTCAAGACCATCCCTCCTAAATCCGGACACATGGCCTCTGAAATTTGTCACACACCTCAATAAAAAACGGTTTTTCTCAAGTTCTTCCAACTATATATGTACATATATTTCAGTTTAAGACACAAAATAGATATCCAAAAGATAAAGCAATCGTAAAAATTTGTTGCATGTCTATAAACCTCATATTTTAATGAAAACTCTTCAAAATTGTCCAAAAAATTTCCTATAAATGCCGAAATTTCCGTAAAAAAAATAAGAAAGAAGTTTACCGTCGTCGCGCATTAACCTTTCAGATCTCTTAAGCAGTTCAGTCCGAACACAGTGAAGAAAGTGAGACCGATTGTGACAATCTCGATCCTTGGCACATTATACTTGTGAGCTACCTGCTTGAACACGTAGTGGTTCAGTGCGGTGAGC
This sequence comes from Brachypalpus laphriformis, assembly GCA_945910035.1. NCBI lineage: Eukaryota > Metazoa > Arthropoda > Insecta > Diptera > Syrphidae > Brachypalpus > Brachypalpus laphriformis. The sequence goes on along the minus strand of OX246753.1, from coordinate 106,637,879 downwards.
GCAATCAGTCCCCCAGTCCAAACGCCCGTCTGCTTCGACAGATGCAAGTGTACCAACGACGCCAGATTGCCAATCAAGGAGATGTCCAGTAATGTCTGTGTGTTCTCCTCCAATATCATGTCCGTAAACGTTGGCAGGAATGCGCTGATCACATGGACGTATGCATACTCCTGATTAAATCCACTCATCAGGTAGAGTTCAGCGTTCAACAGTGCCAACGGTGCCACCTCGGCTATTATACTGGTCTGGCGAAATAGTTTCGTTATCACATTCGGAGGTTCCGGGTGAGTCGCGTGCAGGAACCCAATCAAGCTGTGGCCCAACAGAAAGGAGAACGCTCCAAAGGCGTATGTCGCACTCGTTGATGTCTGCTTGAGCGCCCAGGCCGAGGTGCCGGATAGTACCAAATAGGCCACACACAGCGATGGCCGACTTCCACCAGTTGGGAGGTCCTCCATACTTCCCAGTCGTCCCTTTAGAATAAAAAATTTATATTTGAACCTGACAGTGAACTCAAAGTTTATAAGGAACAAATTTCGAGATTTGATTCGAGAGTGAGTGAGTGGCTGAGAGTGGATAGTGGGCTTACTTTGTAGACGCCGCGCGTTCGTGTCATGACTGTGCGTTTGGTTGAGGAAAAGCTGCTGGATCAGAGGAAGGAATTGGTGGACTTTGTAGTTAACTTTTGCGCTGGCAAAGTAAGTAAATAAACAAAACAGAGTGAATAGTTCTGTTTGCCTTTTTAGGCTCGAAAGGGAGAAACCTCAGGTAGATGTCAAAATCAGCCGGTATTCCAGGGAATTTCAAACTGTCTTAAGGCGACATCTTCACGGTTTATTTTCAACTATATGGTGTGCTTATCATAGGCTTGAACCACAATAAGATGGAAATATTTTCCAGCAGTTAGTTCATATGCGAACCGTAGTATAGACCTTAATCCAGTTTTAAAATTTCCCCAGGAATAATGTCCTGCAGGAAGATCTTCTAAAAATACCTATCATTAGTGATGGGCGCATTCGAATGATATAATTTATTCCTCCAATATCTCGAGACATCGTTTAAAATCATTCGAATGATCTCCTATACCTACTTCCTACGAAGCAGTGAGAACCAAGAACGAAAGCAAAGAGCAAACACAAATGTCTCATGTCTTTAATGATCATTCGAGATACGAGTATGAGTGCTATATGCATATGAGAACAACCCCAAGTGGTTGAATACATGTGTATCCGAGCAAAATAGTACTCGATTCATTTTAAAGGCGGGTAGTAGCAAAGAGAAGAGAAGCGTGGCAAAATCGCATCATCACCTCCCCGTGGGGCCCGCTGGATAGCTATCTGATAGTGAACTAACGATGAGCGTATGCTGAGTCTGACGATATATGTGTAGCTGAACTCTCAGACCCGCGTAAGCACATCTGGGTGAACTTCAGCGCGCATATGTTTAACCAGACGAGGTATCTGTTGTTGACCTGATCGGCTGAAATATGCGTCTCAGAAGTCTAGCAAGAGCTCCTCAGAAGGAGGACGTGCGGCGGAACCAATGGTGACGTCTACAGACCAGCGGATAACTTGCTGGAGCTGCTTCGACATATTTGGAGCTGAGGTCTGTAAGGATTTTCAATACTACGTCAGGGTATTGAAAAAGAGATGGTGGCGGATGAACCCTTAATAGGCCAACAGCAGCGCTCATATCCCCGAAGTGGGTTACTGACATCGGTGTATCTGGCCCCTCGTCCTAGGGGTTGCAAAAAAAGGATCTGGTCCTCCAGGTTGGGGGTTGTGCCGTTGGGTTAACTTCCATATCACTTAAAAAACGTTCGGTTATGAAGGCACCAACAGCCTCGGATATGGATGATTCTATTGTTGACGACCCAAGCAAACGTAAAAAGGACAACGATCTTCGTGCCTGCACATGGAACGTTAGGTCCCTCTACAAACCACGTGCAGCCGAACAACTTGCGGAGGCCCTAGAGTGTCTCAAAGCAGACATTACCTCCATCCAAGAAGTGCGATGGGATGGGCCGGGCAAAAGAAGTATGAAAAACTGCGACATCTACTACGGCGATTGCTACAGACAACAAGGACAGCGTCTATTCGGGTGCGGATTTGTCATTGGAGGCAGACTTAGGCAAGAAGTCTTGAGTTTCCAGCATGTGAACGAGCGCCTCATGACTATCCGTATCAAGGATAAATTTGCCAACATTAGCCTAATATGTGTTCTCGCCCCTCACGAGAAGAAGGACGATGCGACGAAGGATGACTTCTACCAGCTCTTGGAGAAGACGTATGAGCAATGCCCTAGCCAAGACGTTAAAATTATCCTAGGCGACTTTAACGCAAAGCTAGGAAGAGAAGACGTCTTTAGTAGCGTGGTCGGAAAGCACAGCCTGCACGACATCACATCCGGCAACGGACTCAGTTAATCGACTTTGCGGCGGGGCGAAACTTTGTCGTAGCTAGTACGCGGTTCCCACGTCTCGACATTCACTAAGGAACATGGCTCTCCTTTGATCGAAAAACTGTCAACCAAATCGATCATATTGCAATCGACGCAAGGCACTCTTCCAGTATTCTGGGTGTCCGGACTTTCCGAGGAGCCAACGTGGACTCGGGTCACTACCTAGTTGTAGCCAAGGTACGGATGCGGTTATCCAGAACGGAGCGAAATCAACGAAATACTGTGAGGAAATTTGACGTTGGGCGGCTACAATCGCAAGAGACCGCCAGAGCCTTTGCCGATCGAGTTTCTCTTAATCTTAATCTAAGCCAGCTGCAAATGCGGAAGACCAGTGGCAGCGTTGCGAACAAGCCATCAGAGATGCCGCTTCTGATGTACTGGGTTTCTCTCGGCCACCACAACGAAACCCCTGGTTTGATGAGGAATGCCGGCAAGCACATGCAGCAAAACAAGAGGCATACAAAGCGGCGTTGCTTACGAGCTGCTTACGAGCTCTACGTGAGCAGGAGAAAAGAGGAACATCGACTTCTCAGAAATGAGAAAAAGGAGCATGAGAAGCACTCGATCGAGGAGATTAAGAAACTTTATTGCAGGAATGATGTTCGAAAATTTGATTAAAGGGTAAAAAGAACATGCCAGGGTTTCAAAGCCAGAACAGAAGCCTGCAGGGACGAAAATGGCAATATAGTAGTAGAATCGCAGTCGGTGCTGAGGATATAGAAGGAACACTTCTGCAGACTGTTAAACGGCGATGATGACCAATATTCCGCTGTCAGGCAGAATGAGCCATTCAACAGTGACGATGGCAGTCAAGATTCCCGTCAACCCGATCAGAATGAAGTGAGGATAGCGATATCTAAACTCAAATCCAACAAAGCTGCTGGAGCGGACGGCCTTGCCGCTGAACTTTTCAAGGCAGAAGGAGATGAGTTGGTAAGGAGCATGCACCAACTCATCTGTAAAATCTGGTCGGACGAAAGTATGCCCGATGAATGGAACCTTTGCCCGATCCTGAAGAAAGGAGACCCTCTAAACTGCGCCAATTACAGAGGAATAAGTCTCCTCAACATCGCATATAAGATCCTGTTTGCGTTTGCCGTATTATGTAAACGCCTAAAACCGATCGTCAACAACCTGATAGGTCCTTATCAGTGCGGTTTCAGGCCGGGAAAGTCCACCATTGACCAAATATTCACACTACGGCAGATCTTGGAAAAAACCCACCTCTTCATCGATTTCAAAGTTGCCTATGATAGCGTGTATAGAGATGAGTTATACAGAGCCATGTCTATTCTTGGCATCCTTGCCAAGTTCGTCCGTTTGTGCAGAATGACAATGGAGAACTCTCGCTGCTCCATTAAAGTCGGTAAGAACATCACCGAACCATTCGATGTCAGGAAAGGTCTTAGACAATGCGACGCGCTATCATGCGATCTCTTTAACATAGTACTTGAGAGAATTGTACGAAACTCACAAGCCAACACCGGAGGTACAATCTTCTTCAAGTCTGTACAACTACTCGCTTATGCCGATGACATTGACATAATCGGAAGAACTCAGCGGGCCGTCAATGGGGCATTTACGAGTATTGAGATCGAGGCAGCAAAGATGGATCTAGCGGTCAATGAAAGCAAAACAAAATATATGCTGTCTACAAAAAAGGACACCCAACATCGGCGTCTTGGACAGAACGCCACAATAGACAAATATAATTTTGAGATAGTAAAGGATTTTGTCTACCTAGGCTCTATGGTGAACTCCGCAAATGACATCAACCAACCGCAACCAACTTCGCGTGCGCAACTGGAGGCAGCTGGCTCGAAATCGCGCTGGCTGGAGAGGTTTGTTGGTTGAGGTCCAGGTCCACCCCGGACTGTAGCGCAATCTAAGTAAGTAAGTAAGTAAGTAGCAAAGAGAAATAGAACTAACAACCGATTTTCTCTTGCATACGTATCTACTCGATTCTTTTATGCTTCTGTTCTACCAGCCTTTAAAAAGAATCGAGTACTATTTTGCTCGGATACACATCTCATATCTCGAATCGTGATATGAGTGACATCGAGAATTTTGTTTGAGTATTCAATTCACTTGGGGATGTTCTCATATGCATATAGCACTCATATCTCGAATGCTCATTCGAGACATGAGACATTTCCTTTCCTTTCGTTCTTGGTTCTCACTGCTTCGTAGGAAGTGGGTATAGGAGATCATTCGAATGATTTTAGTATAGTATAGAAGATTTTTTTCGCAAAGATTACCCCTGCAGAAGCAGCTTCATTAGCACTTTCTACTACAACTATATATTAGAGCCGATAGTGACGATGACTAATGATCCAATTAATATCGTGTAAATATCTTTGTGTTTAAGTAAATATATTATACACAACTGAATAAATTGCTTTAATTTCAAAATGCAGACACATTTTTTCTTGGTAGAGAATTTTAGCTGACTCGATTCAAGACGTTTCAAGTTAAGTCGACATTTCCTGGAACGTAACACTGTCGTAAACTGGGGTACGCCTGTATTGGTCTTTATTCTAAAACTCGATTCAAATCGAAATTTAGTCGAACTCATCCAAGTGTATTGATTTGCAGGCTATTTGCCACCAACAATTTTACTATATAAGCGCGTGCTTTTAAACTGTGTATCGCCTGTGGGCGGAAATTTTTTTGAAAGATATGCTGGGGTCGAATCGTCGTATCCGTGAACTAATCACTCGTCACGTAATTAGTATACATGTATGTTGTTGCTAGATCTGCCAACAACACAATTCAATTACATGATCATCCATCCGTTCACAGATGTGGAAACGAATATTCAGATTTTAAGGAAATAATGGCTGGGGTGCCGCAAGGAAGCGTACTTGGCCCAGTCTTATATCTATTATACACGTGATATACCGCAAGTAGAAGGTACTGAGCTAGCTACATTTGCCGATGACACTGCTATCTTGGCAGTAGGTAAAACGGTCGAAGATACTACAGCAAAACTGCAGGAAGCTTTGGATAGAGTAAATGAATGGAGAAAGGTTTGGCGAATCGCACTCGACGAGACCAAATCTGTTCATGTCTTCTCTTCTTCTTCTTCTTCCTTTTATCAGCGAGGTTATGATCCGAAAATAAGGGATCATAACCCTCCCACTTCACCGCATTTCTACTGATCCGCCTGTGGGTTTCGCCTATTTGACCTCAGAAAATATCGGCAGGCCTGCTGATTTTGGATCACTCGGTTACTGAGGCCAGTGAAATGCCGGTGTCGTCGCATTTGTGTGATCCAGGCGTTTATAGGCCTGCCTTTCCTACATCGCGATGTCGTTGGAACGTGCATTGGTATTGCGTTTTTAACAGGGTTCAAATGATCTCTTCTTTGAACGTGGCAATATTAGCTGAGCCGGTCGCGGTCTATGTACGATGGTTTCCTTGATGTGAATTCTTCCACGGATCTTCGAACTTCTTATTCGATCAAGCTTTGTCACTCCTGCTGTCATTCGAAGCATCTTCATCTCAGCTGCCGTTAATTTACTCTCATACGTTTTGTACATCGTCCAACATTGTGAACCGTATGTGAGCGCTGGACGCACAACTGCGGTGCAGAGCCTTCCCTTCAAATTAGGTGGAATTTTTCTGTCACAGAAGATAGCGGAATTTTGTCGGCACTTCATCCAGCCTACGTTTACGCGATGATTGATGTCGTCATCACAAGTTGCTTTGCTATTGATCATAGATCCCAGATATTTTAACTTTTCGCATTTGGTAACCACTGTTTCATTCAAATAATGTCTGGAATAGGCCTGAGTGGATCAGAGAACGTCTCACAAGCTTTCGATAAGGTTAGGCACGAAGGCTTGGAGTATAATTTGCAACGACTACTGCCACGGCAAATCTTTCTAATCTTACAATCGTACCTCACCGAGAGACTCTTTCGTGTTAAGCACGGAAATGATTACTCTGATTTCAATGAGATTGCGGCCGGAGTTCCACAAGGAAGTGTCCTTGGCCCGCTTCTATATGTACTCTACACGCGTGATATCCCGCAGATTAGGAACTTCGTCGTCGCCACGTTTGCGGACGATATGGCGATATTGACCACGGGCGAAACTATTGCAGCAGCAACTGGAAAGCTTCAACATGCTATTAATAAAGTCCACGCTTGGAAGAATTCTTGGCGTATTGTGCTGAACGAAAGCAAATCTACTCACGTCAACTTTACGTACAAAAAAGTGGATAGATTGACTGTATATCTAAACTCGGCTCAAATACCGTACGCGAACGGAGCAAAATATCTAGGAATGACTCTAGATGTTAAGTTCAAATGGAAATCGCACGTAAAAAAGAAACGCGACGAGTTTCAAAACAAATACCGACAAATGTACTGGCTACTTGGAAAACATTCGAAGTTGAGCCTACATAACAAACTGCTTATCTATAAGCAAGTGCTAAAGCCAGTGTGGACGTATGGTATACAACTATGGGGTTGTACTAAGAAAAGCAATAGAAACATCGTACAAACTTTTGAAAATAAATCTAATAACCGTACTGTCATTCAACTACTTGACGCGAACAATTCAATTCGGCGTCTTCAAAGGACAAAACATTTTGACCTCGCGTCATACCATATGCCGGTCGTGAAAAGGCAGGAACTTTCATTGGAATTTAACCTGTCTAAAGTGCTACATTTATTTTTATTCACATACGATCATCTTTTTCTAGAATCACGATTCTCGTAAGCGAAAATAAAACTAGTGGATAAGCGTCGGCTTAGTTGTAGTAATAATTTTGAGATGTTTTTTTTTTAATGAGTAAAAATCTCATACTACCATAAGCACGCGCGGTCGGGCCTTATGGTGTCTTTGGAGCGTCCACCCACACATCAAGTGCTCGTTGCAGTGATGTTGGATCTTCACTTATGATGGCTCCATCGTCAGCAAAGAATAACTGATGTACCTTGGGGTCCGTCACTTTACCTTCAAGCAGATAGTCAAGGACTGTAATAAAGAGCAAAGGACTTAAGACGCTTCCCTGGTGCACCCCGACTTTGATTGTGAACTCTTCGGTTACTCCAGCGGGGCATCTTACTTTTGTCTCTGCTCCTTCGTACTTGCTCCTTGTCCATGATCATCTGTACATAGGTTTCTGGAACCCCTCGATGTCTTAGCGCCACCCATATCAGATCTCGTGGTTGTCTGTCAAATGCATTTTCAAAGTCAACCAATACAATATGCAAATCCCTTAAGGAATCACGATGTTTTTCCATCATGATCCTTATACTTTGGATTGCATCTGTGGTTGATTTACCCGAGACAAACCCGCACTTATCATCAGATAGCCGTATTATTTTTCGAAGTCGGCCACCTAATACCCGCTCAAAGATCTTCATGGTGTGTGACATCAGCTTGATCGAACGGTAGTTATTACAGTTTTGCGTATCACCCTTCCCTTTATATGCAGGGAGAAGATAAGTTTCCCTCCATTCATTCGGCATTGGATCACCTCTCACGAATTTGGAGATGAGAATTCTGAGCCATCTGAACCCGATATCTCCCATCTTTTTCCAGAACTCAGAGGGTATTTCGTCTGGCCCAATCGCTTTTCGTTTTTTGGAGTATTTGACCGCCTCACTAACTTCTTCGACTGTAATGTCGGGTATTTCTTCACAGTTAGGCGTGGCTCTTGAAAAGTATCGCCGGGGAAACTGTTCATTTAAAAGTTCTTCACAATACTGCCGCCACCTCTGCAGAATTTTGTCGTCATCCACAAGAAGCTGGCCATGAGCATTGTTAATGAACTTTGGCGAACGAATCTCCTGAGCATTCCTTCTTCTTTGGGCGGCTATTTTGCAGATGGTTGCGCTCTTGTTCGTATTCTGTCTTCGCAGCTCCTGGATAGCCTGGTTTGTATCAACAACCGGGGAAGATATTTTCTCCAGCTCCCGATACAGGCCCTCCGTACTCTCTGCTTGAAGCTGGGCGCACTTCTTCTTCGCTTTTTTCTTGCAACATCTGTATTCCATTTCGAGGCGAGCTTTTTCGTCACTATTATTAGAGGGACACTTTGACCAAGCTTTGAAAGTCGCTTTCTTCTCATTTATCACCTTTTTAGCTTCATCACTCCACCACAATGTTTCTTTGGCGTGTTGATGGTGGCCTTTTGAAGCTCCCTACAGTGAGCAAGTTCGCTGTAGGGAATCCCACATATTTTGTGCTCAGCACTCTTCATCCTCAGCTCCATTGATGGTGTGAGCGAGGTAATTTTTCATTACGAAAACAAAAGCCTCGCCTTTTTCTTTGTCCAGATTGTACCACTTGATTTTCTCAGAGACCCCTTACCGCACTTTTCTTCGGTGTTTTCATCAAAATTTGTGTTAGCTGGAGACGGTGTTGCCGAGCAATTGCCTTTCCCAGGATCACTTTGCAATCTTTTACCGGAGGCTTCATGAAACTGGCTACCAAATGGTAGTCAATCAGAGTTTCATCTCCACCACTGCTGTAAGTGATCTGATCAGGTGTCGGCTTTGTTTGATGAACATGGTATTTAACACAATAAGACCGTGTGATTTGCACATGTCTTTACCAGGAAGGTTCCTGGTGCCATATCCTAGTCCTCCATGGCAGTCTTCATAATCTTCGTTTGACTTCCCGACATGTTTATTCAAATCTCCTCCAACAAACAGAAACTCTTCCTTTGGGATGTTCTTAAGGAGATTGTGGAAATCTACCCAAAATTCATCTTTATCTCTCTGATTGCACCCATTTTGGGCATATGCAGTGACAATATTCCACACCTCTCCTTGTATTACTAGTTTGAGAGACATTAACGGTCGCTGGACTTCGAAATGCTCAAGACGTTACCAAGTAGCTCTGCTGAAAATCTCTGACCAAATCTGTTCATGTAAATTTTACTTATAAGAAAATAAATAATTTGCCGATCTTTGCAAACTCGGTTCAAATCCCGTTTGCAAACGAGACTAAGTATCTTGGAATGACACTTGATGTAAAGCTGAAATGAAAGCGCATGTAAAGAAACGCAAAGAACTAGATAATAAATATAGAGAAATGTATTGGTTACTTGGAAAATATTCCAAGCTTAATATAGAGAACAAACTGCTTTGGTATTGGTATTGTTAATGCGCCATGGTATATCAGAAACAGCGATATCCACAGAGATCTTGGCATTAAAACAATCGAAGACGAAATCAAAAACTACGCGAAAAAGCATAAAAGTCAACTAGAAAGTCACATTAATATTACAGTCCTCCAAGTTTTGGATGAAAGAAATTTATTACGCCGTCTACAAAGAACAAAACCTTTAGACTTAACGCGATAAGTAACCGCGTCTAAACTGCGGAGCTAGCAGGAACTTCTAATGGGAAGGTGCCTGTAAAACGTCATTATTTCGTGAAATGAAAACTGCTTGTATTAAAAAATATAAAGAAGATTGTTTTAAAGGGAGGTTTTTTAGTGGGTAAGAATTCCACACTACTGTCGATCCTCATAGTGTCTTGTTGAAGATTTTCACTTACCCTAAAAAAAAAAAAATCCGTTCACGGATATGGCGATTCATCCAGCTCCAGAAGAAGGGCGATTATACTTGCATCGCTAGTGCCCAATTTCCTGTCCTGTTCAACCACAGCGCTCTTGTTTCACAGCGGAAATGAGAAGTATCTTCACCTGGTTGTCATTTTGATTGTTTTCTATGGCGGCTTTAAAAAATAAAATAAGAACTATTTACGAAAAATGTTTAACCATACCACGATCGAAAAAGAATCAATTTAGTAAATAAACATCTCATGAAAAAAAAAAAATCAATTTAAACGTATTGTAATATTCTTGCTGGGGTTCGTAATAATAAAACCGTCTTCGGTGTATTTAATCTGTTTATTTATAAGGAATTATCAATTTCACTTCCATTATACTTCAAAATAATCAAATTGCTTTTTTTGTTTTGCAAGCATTTTTGGGTTACAACTTTTCTTTACCTTTAAGGAGTTTAACACTTGCATTGATCCCACAATTAAGAAATGCTGGCAACCTATGAGGTGTGAGATATCAGACCGCCCAATTTTAACAATGATATAGTCATAGGAGTAAACTCTGATCGAAGCCCTAGGAATAAACCACTCCTTTAGAATAAGCAATGACTGCAGCTTCTTTCAGGCCAAAGTCACAGTAATTACACAGGCTGCTGAAATTATATGCGAGAGTAGTATCGTTGGTAAGACGGTCACTGTCTATATAGATAGCCAGGCAGCGGATAAACCTCTGGACTCTGCTGTAATTAGTTCGAGGCTTGTGGGAGTATGCAAATTACTTTTAAACGATATATCTAAAGCCAATACGGTGAGCCTCTGCAGGGCATATGGATATCAAAGGAAACGAAAGGGCTGGTGAGCCTGCTAGGAAAGAGTCGGCGCTGCACATATCGCGGGCTCTTCCATTTGTAGTGACTCAAATTAGTTCCTTACATCGAGCAAACAGACGCTGAGTTCATCTGCACACATGCGCAACAGCCAGGGCGTTATGTCTGGTCTTTAGCAAGAAGAGATCAACCTCTCTGATGAAACTCTCTGTGCCATTGGAATTCATGCGGAACGACTTCCTGTACTGTACAACGGCTATTCTAGAAGTTGGAGGGACGAAGATGAAATTGATTCTGTTCGTCATCTGCTGTGTGATTTCCTGCCCTATCCGTCAGATGAATGAGGACTCTTGGCAGTTATTTCTTCTTGGAGCTGTAGAACTTAGGTAATGTTGAGCTGATGGACTTCCTGAGATTCATATCACTATTTGTGTGCGGTTCTAACAGCGAATCATCTCTACAGTGTTTCCAGGGTTAAATAATTGGGTACAGTGGACCTGAACTGTTAGTCTAAGTGAGCAGTGACTCTTTTGTCGCAAGGCACCCATCTACCTTACCTAACCTGAACTGTGATCGAGACTTTATTATTACAACCTCGACAGTGGTGGGGACTTGGCGAAATCCATACTTACTCTTATACTCGTAATTTGTTAGACCTCTTTCCTTTAGGCATAATGAATGCATTTCATTAACTAGGCTAGGTGGCTTGCTGTCAGATTGCCTGGTGACTCGCATAGGCCTACGTAGGTTCTTAGCGATACCCATATACCAGTTGAAAAGAGGAGAGAAAGGGAAATTTATTGATTTGTACGAGATACTTAGACTTGACTGTTTGATGTGGTTGTGTCCGTCTCGAATAAGAACCTTGTTCGACCAACCAATTTGTGCAGAAATTCACGATCATCGAGTGCCAGTTCCTCTAATACTTTTAAGAAGGCTCTACCTAATAGGTTTCGATGGAGCTGCTGATTCCTGAGCAATGACATAGAAAGTATGCAGCAGGTATGTGGGGACGTCTGGGTCGTCCCGACAATTAACTAACTTAAAAATGTTTCCAAAGACAAATATTTCGATTATTTTCTGGCGCCTTTTGGCATCGGGTAAGGTTATTTTAAGGATACGTACGCAACATACACGTTATTTTTATATTCTTATTTCTTACAAGAAACCTTTCATTAAGTCTGCTTTATAATGAGCATAATATCAATGAAAGCAGATACTCTTGCATGCGACCCTACACCTTTGTCGCAAGCCACACAATCGAGGAAAATTCAATGAACTAAATAATTAAATTAGAATTACAGGCTAACATCAAAATACCACCCAAGTGAAACAACTGACTTGTTACTGATTCCTGACATTCGATCCACATTGAGTTTGATGTCATTGGCACTTAATTTCTTGTTCGATATTATAGGTGACCAAGGCTCGTCCTAACACTCGGCATGCGAACGATGTATAGGTATTATATATACCATGAACAGCCATTTGTCTCGTTCTTAGCACTTCGTGCACCCGATGCCTAGCGCTTCTTGCACCCGATGCCTAGCGGTTAGAAGCCTTTTGTGGTTTTCAGAAATATCATCCCACATGATAATAGGAGAGGTTCTTAAATTACTTCATTATTCGTTTTCCTTTTAAAGGAAAAGAGTTCATTATAGTGTTTAAAAGACAATTGCTGGGCACTGTATAAGTTCTTCATTGTCTGGGATGACTTAGCCACATCACGCACAGTTGATGTAGTGGAAGAACACTTGAAGAAGGTAATATCTTGGATAATTCGAAGCCATGCCTATCAAGTGATGACATTAATCAATCCAAGTTGAAATGAATATGGTAAGAAAGGAAATGACATATGTACCTTAGACAGCGTGTGCCATTACGTTCCCTAGGCAAGAGGGTTGTCAGATGAATACTCACAGTCGTATAGGTTCATTACATAAATACGTAAGTACACAGCTTAGACGGGTTGCTTAATGTTTTCTACTTTTAAGACCATACTGATGAATATACGTGCAATCGCCTTACCTGTTGCTTACTGAAAACAAGTTTAAGCATTTTCTTTGATTGTAATTCAAATCATCCGTAGTGAGAAGTGTGCTCTTCTACTGTTCTTCAGGTATTTTTATCCAATTGACGGCTTTGTATAGCTCGTTCATAGGAATTAAAGTAGGCCCACATAGTCATTTCAGGCGGCAAATGACTAGGAAAGGCTTCGTAGAAGCAGTATTTTTTCGACAGTTTTTTGTTCGCTAAATACCGAGAATGAGTCACTGTACCCGAAGATTTTGAAACTCTGTTAGTAAGACCTACTACCACCTCCACACGGTACCAACTTCTTTGGGAACAGAAAAGGTCAAATGGCCAGCAATCCGTACCTATTAAAAATTAAGAAAGCCTTGAAATGTTTATAATTACCTCGGATCCGGATGGGTACATTGTTGACGACCTTTGGCTATCGACAACGGACAAATTTGGATAGATTTTGGATCGTAAGGATCAAGTTGGAAAAAATGCCAGAAAACTCCAGATTATTCCATCTTGGATGCGAATTCATGCGGCACAAAATCGATATCTTGGGTTTGAACCAAATGTTTGGATGTAGTTGAATACCAATCACCAAGAGGAAACGCTATCTTGTTCTACTCTTAAAAACGTTGTTCTCCACGTCGAACAAGGAGTCTCCTGCTCGGTATTGGTTGCCAAGTATAGGTTTCCGCTTCATCTTCTATTTATTGATTTCGTTAAGGCTTTTCACAGTGTAAATCGTGGAATAGAATGACCACATGGTGCACAGTCTGGCCGAAGCAAACAAAGAGGGACTGAGGATTTATATGGTCAAGACAAAGGTGATCAGTCTCCAACTCCTTGCAATATTTCTATTGTTGTGTCATTTTTTTTCTACCCGTTCTGTACAGAAACTTGTAGAGATAAATCTCGAATAACTAAGGAGGCTCTATATGAGACCCTGATCATCCCAGTCCTGCTTTACAGCGCAAGTTCAAGGGGACTTCGACCAACTTGGAGTGCGCAACTGAAGGTAATTAGCTAAAGACCGACCTAAATGGAGAGGCTTGTTGGTTGAGGGCCAAATTCACTCCGAACTGTAGCGGTACCTAAGTAAAACAAACCATATCGCATCACTGCACGCGTAGCCTTTTACACTAAATCACCTATTTACATAGAATATACCTGCTGCTTCCATTTCTCCAAGACAAACTCTTCAGTCATCCGCTATCAAATTACTTTATGCGAGTGTATCTACAACTTAAACCTTTTCCAATCAAGATTGATGTAAAGACGTGGACAGACCACCAGTACAAAGAAATTAAGTTTCTCTGGCTCAGCTTCCGACGGCACTGTATGCCTAAATATTCGTAGATTCGGAAACTCTACTTTTATGCTTTACTCATAAAAAGTGAGCTCAAACATACGTAGTTCCAAACCAACAGACTTTACATAATATGTATTATATGGTATCATTTGCAAAATGTAACGAACATACAACTGAAATTTATGCACATATGTACTCGTACATAGCTACGGGTAGCTTCCTTTTTCATGTACGAGTATCCTTAATTTCTCTTATCTTCAATCTAATCTAGAACGTGAAATATACCTATTATTCATTTCCACGAAGGGAGATTTTCGCCATTTTCATTATGGATACACCCGTAGCAGGGGAAAAACGAGTTCTTTAGGGTGCCCGACATCTAGTTTAGTGAAATAGATACTTTTAATTTGAAGGGATGTTACGAACACACGCACTGCATGATGCTTGTATTGTATCTTAACATTTTCCATTGCATGCTTTATCAAAATGGAATCCCGTTTTTAAGAGATATTTTTGCTGACTGCTATACTGAATTTGTAGGCTTTTGGTGGCTACGAATATCTACATATTGCCAGACCTTAAGAGAGAGACTTGCCCTTGAACAAATGATTTCTCCTTTTCGGCATTTGCTGATAACGTATTTTCTTCACGTTCTACGTTGATACCAACGAAAAAGACATTGGCCCAACAAAATGATAAAAATCACATGTCAGGTCTTAAAAGCACTTGTCTCGTTGTTCGAGTCTCACCAAAACCTTTCGAAAATACGCAGTTAATAGTGGGTTATGTTCTAGTGGCTGCCTGTGCCAGGCTAGGCGTACTTAGACTAAAGAAGCTCCATTATGATAGCACAATACAAATACAGTAGAAATACTCGAGAACTTCCCGTGGAACCAAATGGAGATACACATTTGCCAAGTAGCCAAGATTATCGAAGAATAGTTGATGTTGCAAAAATGGAGTAGATATTATACATGCCACTTCAGCCACAAAAAAGGCCTCCTTCCTTAATCCGCAATATAACTTAAGTTTAACTTTGATCCTTTAACCCCTCGGGGGGCATAGGGCGTCAACCACGCCTGCGCGCCATCTTGTTCGACGTTCTGCAACGCGTGTGAGCTGCCTTCAACTTATTGCTAAAGAGCTCGATTCCTCCTCAACTGTTCTGCGCCACGTTTGCATAGGGCGTCCCGCTATTCTCCCTGCCTGGGTGAGCGGATTCCCCTGCATGGCGTATTTCGCAATGGAGTTGTCTTCGCGCCGTAGGGTGTGTCCAATCCATTGCCACTTTCTTCTTTGTATAGTAATGCTTATAGGTTCTTGGCCCGTTCTCAGATAAAGTTGTTCGTTAGAGATGCGGTTCGACCAAAAAATCCTCAAAATTATTCTTAAGTATTTGTTTACGAAGACTTGTAGCTTGCGTGTGTTAATGGTGTCCACCTTCCAAGTACTGCACCCATAAAGCAGCACTGATTCTACGTTGGAGCGGAACAGTCGCAGCTTGGTTCTTAAGCTGATAACATTACTTCTCCAGACTTTAGATAGCATTCCGAACGCAGCTTTAGCCTTCCCGATTCTGCTGCACACATCCAGTTTGGTGCCACCGCGATTAGCCGAGACCACACTTCCTAAATAAAGAAAGTTATCAACTTTCTCGACTTCCTGTCCGGCAATGTAAAGTTGAGCGCGGTTGTTAGACGAAGTGCTCAGGGCTTTTGTTTTGGCTGTGTTTATTTTTAGTCCCACTTTGTTTGCCTCAGCTTCTAGATTTTGGGCCATCAGATGAAGATCCATTATCCGATGTGAAAGTAGACAAACATCGTCAGCGTAATCTAGGTGTTTAAGGTAAGATGTCATAGTCCAACGAATTCCATAGTTGCCTTCCGTCAATGCTGCACGGAGTACATCGCTGATAACCACCAAGAACAATAATGGTGACAGTATGCACCCTTGACGTACTCCACTTTGGACTTCAAATTCCTCCGACACCTTACCATTGTGCACGACGTGACACTTGCCGCCCTCGTATGTAGCCTTGATAATAGCTATAAGTTTTTCTGGAATGCCTCTCCTGCACAAGGCCAACCAGATAGCATCTCGATTCAATCTGTCGAAAGTTTTCCGGAAGTCGATAAACATTAAATGTAGCGGAGACCTATACTCAACGCATTGCTCGATAATGATCCGTAAGGTGTTTATGTGGTCGATGCAGGAGGATCCAGCGCGAAAGCCTGCCTGTTCGACATCGCGAGTTGAATCTAAATGTTCTTTAATTCGTTCTAGAATTATTCTAGCTATTATTTTGGCTACAGCTGGAAGAACGCATATACCTCTCCAGCTACCGCACTCCATCAAGTTTCCCTTCTTTGGAAGCTTAATGATCATCCCCCTTTTCCACTCCTGTGGAAATTGTTCACTATCCCAAGCTCTCCGTATTAGCGGATGCAGCAAATCTGCCGATGTATTTGGCGCCGCTTGAAATAGCTCGGCAGGGATGCCATCAATACCCACCGCCTTGTTCTTCTTGAGGGACTTAACTGTTGTTATTATCTCGGTTTACTGGGAGCTGCGGTGCGAATTCGGGAATTTGTTGCTTCGAACTGCTCATTCTGCCATCGTCTATGTGATTTAGCACTGTAGCAAAATGTTCTCTCCATCTAGTGAGCTGATCCTCATCCGAAATCAGAAGGCTACCGTCTAGACTCTTCACTGGATGTTGTTTGGAGTTACGACCACCAATGAGCTCCTTAGTGATGCTATAAACACTCCTACTGTCGCATCTACTCGCTGCTTCTTCAGCCCTTGAGGCCAGTGAGTTGACATATTGACGTTTGTCACGTCTCACACTACGCTGCACTTCTTTCTTCTTCGCACGGTATTGGGCTTCAAGCTCGGTTCTCTCTATTGCTGAGGCCGCTGCAATCCGAGCCTTGATTGTGGTACGCTCATCGATCCGTCTCCAGGTGTCTGTAGAAAGCCATGTGCGGTGGTGTTTCTGCTTTTTACCGACATACGTGCGTGCCCCAGTCGCAAAAGCATTTTTCACAGCACTCCAGTGGTCATCCATGTTCTCTATGCTGCTGATTGCTTCTGCTTCTAAGGCAAGATGGTCCCTGAACTGTTGGCGCACTTGGGGAACCTTGAGCCTGTCGATATTAAACCTGGTGATGTTAAGTAGGTTTGAGCGATTGCTGTTGACGGATGCAGTACGAAGACGTAAATGAGCTACCATAAGATTGTGATCTCGTTCTATTCCGACGTCAGCTCCACGTCTGTTTCGGACGTCCAGGAGACAATTTCTAAAGTGGCGACTGATCGCAATGTAGTCAATCTGGTTGGATGTTCGTTGCCTATCAGTAGAGACCCAACTGATTTTGTGGCAGGTGTTATGCTTAAACAGCGTACCTCCCATGACTATGCGGTAGGTATTGCAGGAGTCTACATACCGCTCTCCGTTGTCATTCCGGTCACCCAGACCGTGAACTCCCATCACGTGCTTAAGTATATGCTTGAGCATATGATGGTAATTTTTCTTACTGTACTCTGGAATCAAAGCCATCAATATTCGGTCACTGTGAGGTTTCCAGGATATGAGGCTGCTTCGTGCTGCTAGAGTTAGCATCACTCCAATTTCGGACGTCCGCCCACTCCCCCAGCTGGTCTACCAGAGGAGAGCATGACAGTGCTTTTTTCGGGGAGTGATATTTCCCGGCATCGTACCATCTTATTTCACTCTGCCCCAAGATGTCTATATTTTATCACATGGACTTCTGCTCTAATTATATTAATCTATAAGAATCTGGCACTTTGAGGCCCTTCTTTGTAAAAATTAAAAGTCGTCAACAAAGTATCCATCCGTATCTGAGGCATTGTGTTTCGTTTGGGAGCAATCGGATCTTATACCGCTGTGACTTGCTGGTCTATAGACCAACCGACACTTACCCTGGAGTGGAATCCTCTAAGGTGATAGTTGATTGTTGACGATCACAATCATCCCTTTTGCTCTCTCTAAGGTGACCATCAGCCTAATCATCACCTTTTTGCGATCATTTTTGTGTGACTTTGCGATCGTTTTACGGAGAGCTAATAAAGTGTGATCAACAATTTTGACTGTCAAAAGTGTGACTACCAACTATCACCTTAGAGGATTCCACTCCTATTTCACAGGAAGCTCACCATTAGTCCTCTTCCATTCGCAATTGCCAGAGAAATTCCCAGATGGCACCACGAGGAGGTGGAAGTAAGACTTACTAACAGAGTTGCAAGTTGTTCAACTGCAGTGGCTCTTTCTCGTTATTTAGCGGCCCACACCTATCAGGAGATTATGCTCTAACGAGACTTTTGTTAGGCGTTTACCATCCATATTAGGTATAATAATTTGCATTGTACGGACTTATATATTATATACTCCTATGTATGCAAAATTTCAGAGCTCTAGCTTTTTTTTTTACAATTTGCACGCATTCAAAGGATTATGAGTACCCTTAACGTGTGTATACACAGTGCGGGCGTTGGAAAGGATAGAGAAAGATTTGGTGTATTGGCTCAGTTGTTTATGCTTCAGAGAAATTCCGGGGGTGGCGTCCAGATAACTGGGGAGATGTTCGTTATTTTTTGTCTTTGCTTCTGATTCACAGTATTTTTTTTTTGCGACCACCGACGTCATAGGCATATCAATTATCCAACGGAGCGATCATTTTATCCACCATATGACCAAGCTACTGCCAGTATTATCATGCCTTTACAGTAGTATTCACACAAGCTTTCGCAATTGATCGGACTGACTTTATATATTTCATGAGAAATAAATAAATACTTGCTGACGTCAGGATAATGATGAACCATAAGCGTGGCAATTGACGACGTTACCACTACACCATTGCCACCCTATTAACAATTAGAAGTAGTCGAAAGTTTGATTGCAAGACAGACGGATAAACAAAGCAAGATATGTAAAAGAATTAAAAAGAAATCAAATAAGTTCACCACTGAATTTCTCACGCAGTCTTTATTACATACCCAGAAGCGATTTCTCCAATTTTAACATAAAGAAAAAAATAAAAATAAATAAAAATTAGTGCCGGAGCTTACTTGGAATATAGTGCGCTGATATTGCGGACAGGAAATTACTTTGGTTTCTTTTGCCTAACCGCAAAGAATCGGAGGAAACCACAAGAATGAAAAATGAGTATTTCTCAATGCAACCAGCTATGTACGAGACAACCGACTACCCACATTTATGCAGCATGTACAGTGAAGCTGCCAATTTTCATAAATTACGATACATATATCTGAAAACCGCAAGAAAATAATATTTTTTAGTCGATCCATACTATACTCATGGAAATAGCTATAAATTCAGCAAGAATATTTCTCAGAAAGAAGTAAAGGAGTATGAGAAGCGCTCGATCGAGGAGATTGAGAGACATTGTTGCAGGAATGATGTTCGAAAATGTTACCAAAAGGTAAAAAGAACATGCCGGGGTTTCAAAACCTGCAGGGACGAAAATGGTAACATAGTAGTAGAATCGCAGTCGGTGCTGATGATATGGAAGGAGCACCTCTGCAGACTGTTAAACGGCGATTATGATCAATATTCCGCTGTCAAGCATAATAAGCCATTCAACAGTGACGATGATAGTCCAGATTCCCGTCAACCCGATCAGAATGAAATGAAGATAAATCCAACGAAGCTGCTGGAGTCTCCAGCCTTGCCGCCGAACTTATTAAGGCAGGAGGAGATGAGTTGGTAAGGAGCACGCACTAAGACATCTTTAAAATCTGGTCAGATGAAAGTATGTCCGATGAATGGAACTTCAGCATCATTTGCCTGATCATGAAGAAAAGAGACCCTCTGAACTGCGCCAACTACAGAGGTATAAATCTTCTCAGCATCGCATATAAGATCTTGTTTGCCGTATTATGTAAACGCCTAAAACCGATCGTCAACAGCTTGATAGGTTCTTATCAGGCCAGGTCCACTATTGACCAAATATTCAGAATACGGCAGATCTTGGAAAAAACCGATGAATATAAAATCGATACGCACCACCTCTTCATTTATTTCAAAGTTGCCTATGATTGCGTGTATAGAGACGAGTTATACAGAGCCATGTCTAGTCTTGGCATCCCTGCCAAGTTTGTCCATTTATGCAGAATGACGATGGAGAATTCTCGCTGCCACATCAAAGTCGGAAAGAACACAACCGTTCGATGTCAGGAATAGTCTTAGACAAAGTGACACGCTATCATGTATTCTCTTTACCATAATACTTGAAAGAATTGTTCGAAACTCACAAGCCAACGCTGGAGGTACCGTCTATTACAAGTCTGTTCAACTACTCGCTTACGCCGATGACATTGACATAGTCGGAAGAACTCAGCGGGCCGTCAGTGGGGTATTTGTGAGTGTTGACACTAAGGCAGCAAGGCGAACCCCACAGGCGGATTAGTAGAAATGCGGTGAAGTGGGTGGGTTGTGATTCCTTATTTTCGCATCATAACCTCGCTGATAAAAGGAAGAAGTAGACACTGAGGCAGCAAAGACGGGTTTATCGGTCAATGCAAACAAAACAAAATATATGCTGTCGCTGTTTCTATAGACTAAGAAGGCAATTGAGTAACAAAGACCTATCTCGAACTATTAAGGTAAGTCTGTATAAGACACTAATCATCCCAGTCCTGCTGTATGGCGCAGAGGCATGGACTTTGTCAAAATTGGATAAGGATGCCCTTGGCTACTTTGAGAGGAAAGTTCTTCGAGTGATCTTTGGTCCCCTCTGCATGGACGGCGAGGGGAGGAGAAGGTACAATACAATGACGAACTATACGGCCTATATAATGACATCGACTTAGCCAGAAGAGTTCACATACAGCGACTAAGATAGCTGGGTCATGTAGAGCGGATGGAGCACAACATTCCATTCCGGTAAGTCTTCGAATCCACCCCGGACGGCGTAGTATAGGACGACCTCGCGGTAGGTAGCGCAAACAAGTGGAGAGGTACCTCAACCAACTTGGCATGTGCAACTGAAGGCAGCTGACTGGAGAGGTTTATTAGTTGAGGCCCAGGTCCACCCTGGACTGTAGCGCTAGCTAAGTAAATAAGTAAGTAGGGGGACTTTCGGCAAGATAACCGAAAAATCACAGCATTGTAACTTTTAGTTCACCCCGTACTGGAGTTTTGATTAACTTACACGACTCTTATCGGACTACTCCAAACTTATGGAGTAATGAAACCATAACTTCAGCTATTGCGTAAATTCAGATTGAACATCCCTCGTGCTTAGAATTGGTTTAGACCGGAATCTGAGCCTGGTCTAATTTCCATGGATGACTCCAAAATCAGTCAAGGATAGAGTGCTGGTGCCATTGCATTGCAGATTAGGCTTCACTTCTTCGAAGTCACACTGCCCTATGTCTCGCAAGCGGAGACTTAACTATAATACTACTACCATGAGCTACTGCAGTGTATCTGTAGTAAAAGTCAGTCCCTGCTCAACCCTATAACCAGTTCCAAAATAGTTCCTGAATTCAATGAAATCAGTCGCAAAGTTGAACTCGCTGAGGCTTTCCTGTGACCCAGGACACAAATAAGTCACTGGGTATGAGATCTCTGGTGAGGATGCTAGACAGGGGGCTTGAAAGATGACTTCTCACGTGCATCCAATTTAAAGCGTCCATTGACGATTGGGCTTTCTATGAATGTGGCATCATTACTTTCAAGAATGCATGGCATTCTTATTGTCTATCAGGAGAGACGTACTTAATGAGCACCTAATGACACTGTTGAGAGGGAGACGGTACTATGGAACATATTATCTGCGAATGTCCTGCCTTTGGTCAGACAAGGCGGCAGGCCGATTTTTCTACCTAAGTGATGAGTGCTGATATCGTAAAAATTTCAATAAACTGGAAAAATATATTGCTCCCTTACAATGGATAAATATTTGATTCAGAGCGGGGTCGATTCTGACCCCACACGAATACTCAATGTGTATCTAAAATGCGAAATTCTTTCGGACCATTAAACTGATGGCGGGAAAAAGGGTTATTATTCGATGCAGAATAACATTGTTTCGTAATCCGATTAATTCTTGACTTCTGCGATTGCCTGTGACCGACAATGGGTATCATTGCAAAATCTTTGTGAGAAATGTACACAAATATTATTTGGTAGAGTTTATCTTGGAGATGAAATGAATACAAATAGCAACTCTTTTATGATAAACCTCTTTTTTTCTCTTGCTTAACCTTAGTTTCGAAAACTATTATAAAGAATCGAGATTCAATTAAAGCTGCTGGGTATAGACATTCATATTTGAAAAAATTGGTTCAAAAGCTTAGCTTTCTTACGAAACAGAAACCTTTTCTAAATATTCATAAGAATGGAATTTCACATCAATAGTGTTGACACAAAAATAGCAGTTATTTGTTCAAGACACTACAAAAAAAAAACTCAATACTCAGATACGTACAACATTAAGAGGACATTAAGTACTATTAGAACTGTCACTGTTAAATAAGGGTGACTCTTTTTATTCAGTAGCTCTGGAACGTTGACATTTCAATAAGCAAAAGAGGGAAAGGATTAAAGAACATGATGCACGCATACAGGATGTATGAATGAGACCCTGTTTCAATATTTGCATGCGTTCCACCGAATCGAATCACGGAACACCTTTTTTATTTTTTAAATACTAAATCTGCATGTGCACAATAGGGAACAATTTTGAATAGTTGAATATTGGATCGTAACGATGACATGCGAACAAGATCATGGTGCTGTGCTCATTTGGATAATCTGACGATAAATGATGATGCGAAGCATGAAGCAGAAAAGGGTTGATTTTGGGTTTGACATCCTTATTACTGTGTAAACATGGATATGATGATTCAACACTTTTAGTTCGATTACTGCGAATATGAAGGTCCTACATTCGGGTGATTTTTTTTTTTTTTTTGCAGCAACGACAAAGAATGGCGATGGGAAGGGTTGAATGATTCTTCCGCGTCTGATCGGCAATTATCCGTAAATTTTGATCTATCTCGTTATGGCAAATTATGAGAATCCTTTTTATGGGAGCAGCGTTCAGTTTTGTTCTAGTAGAGCGTTGAATAAGTTTCGTTACCATTCCTTCCCATTACTAATTTTATTGGTTCTCATTGTCTACGTACGTACATATATCACATGCACTGAAAATTCGAATGTGCATATGTATGTGAACAGTATTGTCAATACAATACCTAGCTGTAGACCTTTGAATTATTCCCAATTACGAAGGAAATGCTGACCTTTATTGCAGAGCTTGCAACTAAACTGCTCCTTTTGTCGATGCGTGGCATGGAATGAGCTTGCTTTAGTTACTGAAGTTCTCTGGCTACTATTCTTCTGTCCTTGCAGGTCTGCGACTACCTCTAATGCCCTAAATCTGGCACCCAGGAACTCTGAAAACTCCTGAAAAGTGGGTGAATCCTTTTTTGCCCCTAATTTTTCTTCCCACAACTGCTGTGTCGTTGCAGGTAATTTCTGCAGCATGCAAAAAATTAGGATTGAGTCCCAATGCTCGACCGGAAGCCCGAGATTTTGGAGTGAATGTCGGCATTCTGTAGAGGTGTCCAGAATCTTCTTGAAAACTGAGGAGTTTTCTTGGTGTGTAGCTGCCTGACTGAAGAAAAGATTCAATTGTGCATTCACCAGGATGCGTTTGTGGTCGTATCGAGAAGTAAGTATCGACCATGCCTTTGCATAGTTTCCTATGCTAATCCCTAAATGCTGAACCAGACCGTCAGCCTCATCAGCAACACTCGATTTCAAAAAATTGAGTTTTTCGATTTCAGACAGAGATTCATTGTTGTGTATAACAGACACAAAGATGTCATGAAAAGACGTCCAATCTTCATATCTGCCACGGAAAGTAAGTATCTTTATTACTGGGAATTTTAATTCCCGAGTTATCAGTTTTGTATTTACTTCCACAGAACTTACCGCGACTCCTGTTGGGTTTTCTGATAGTGCCTTGGATGCTTTTGCTGCTTCTTTTGCCGCTGCCGCTGCCGCTTTGGATGATGCTTCCAGTTTGTCTAAGCTATCCATCAGTGCAGTCCGATAATCCACGTAAGCGTTCTTTATTTTGTGAAAAAGGGAGGTGCAGGTGGTATAGATTTATTGTGCTTCCAAGTTGTGGGATGCCGAAAAGCTGGTAGTAGAAGAGGAGGCAAGACGCTAAAGTAGTCCGCCCCTCTAAACCAACCCGAGTTCAGTATGAATCTTTGAATGACTTTTAGTGGTTCTATTGACAGTTCGCCCAAATCGTTGGAGAAGAATTCTCTCAGGATCGCTTTTCTGGCCCTGCTTAGGCCTGAATATTAGCCTTTTGTGTTCAGGGGTTATTGTGTCGGATCACTGCGCACCAGGTTCCATCTTCGAATTCCAGAAAATACCCACAAGTTTTTCCACGGTCCCACCTCTCGCGAACGCCAAACAAACATCCGACATTCCGAGAGATTCCACTCGTGCGAAAAATATGTATAACGCACACAAAACGTATGGTCTCGGTGAGGTAATTACCGACCTTGATGGAGCAGCGAGCGTTCTCCATCGTCAGCCGGACAAGTTTGGCAGGGATGTCAAAACTAGACATGGCTCTATAAAGCTCTTCTCTATAGATGCTGTCATAGGCAGACTTGAAATCGATAATGAGGTGATGAGTACCGATTTGAAATTCGTGGGTTTTCTCCTGGATCTGCCGAAGTGTGAAGATTTGATCGATGGTGAACTTTCCTGTCCTGAAATCGCACCGATAGGGTCCAAACAGACTGTTGATAAAAGGTTTCAGGCGTTCACTTAATATCGCAGAAAAGATCTTGTATGCGATGTTGAGGAGACTGATGCCTCTATAATTGGCGCAGTTGAGGGGGTCTCCTTTCTTGTGGATCGGGCAAACGATGCTGAGATTCCATTCATCAGGCATACACTCGTCTGACCAAATCTTAGAGATGAGTTGGTGTATGCATTTTACCAATTCACACCAGCTGCCTTGAAAAGTTCGGCTGGTAAGCCGTCAGGTCCAGCAGCCTTGTTGGATTTTAGCTTGGATATTGCTATCATCACTTCGTTTTGTCCTGGTGGACAGAAATTTTGACTGTCATCGTCTATGTTGAATGGTTCATTCTGCCTGACAGTGGGATGTTGGTCTTCGTCGCTAACAATCTGCAGAAGTCTGCAGAAGTAGTTTTTCCATATTCTCAGCACCGACTGTGATTCTACTACGAGGTTTCCATTTTCATCTCTACAGGTTTCTGTACGGGTATTGCTTCTCTGTCACGTTCTTTTTACCTTTTGGTAAAACTTCCGTACATTGTTCCTATTTTGCTGCATGCACTCGCCGGTATTCTTCGTCAAACCAGGGGTTTCGCGGTGGTGGGCGAGCGAGACCCAGCACATCAGTCGCGGCGTTTCTGATGGCATGTTGGCAGCGTTGCCACTGGTCTTCAGCACTTGATGCTGGCGGCATAGGGGTGATTGAGAGATTTCGGTATACGCGTTCAGCGAAGAGCAAAGGATGCCTATTGATACAATAGTATCTATCGTTATGTCATCTTTTTAATTGAATCAGGAGGGACTTTTAAAGAAGCGAAGAATGCTCCTGACGTTAATATTCACCTAGTCGCTGATGTCGTCAAATTTTGTTCTATCAAAGGACTTAGAAGGCAGATTACCAAAATAAGAGCATCCACATGAACTACTCAATTTTGACTTCAATGATGTCTTTGATTGTTGTACTAACAAGGCAAATAAGGACACAATTTCAAGGAGAATGTCACGTTTTTTTCTACAAAATACATGAATACTTCCTACAACACCGATTGCTGAAAAATTAGTTTGAAAATACAAACATAAAGGTATGTTAGCGTTGACATCACCCTTATACTGCCTAAGCGTCATTGTGCTAACTTACTACTGCGACAGTAGAATCGAAAACAATGTAACTCACAGCAGGATACTAACACTCCAGGAGGCTATAAATGAACGTCAAACTGAATGACTGAACGAGATGTCAAATATCCTCGGGCTGTTTTGTGTCTGCAGGTCCTTTTTACAAAGTACCAACAAAAGCATGGGGAATATATGTAATTAGACGTAGTCCCTTTCGTAATATTTTCATTTCGTAAAAAAATAATCAATAGGTGATGTTTGAAAGATATATTATGTGTTATACAGTTTAACTTCTTTTTGACGCAAAAAAAAAAAAAAAACGGAATCTTTGTCCTGTGCATGTGTTCTATTGAACCTACCTGTGTGCAGTAGGATCCCTACTCCCGTAGTATATTTAAGTTATACTTAGGAAGATCGTCCTTTTATGGACTTATCCTTTATGCAATCATTGTAGAAAAAAAAAACACCCCAGAGGATTGACTAAATCTGTTTTTTGTTTTGTTTTGGTATATGGACACGGAATCCCTACATGATATGGTTGCACCACCTGTAGGAGTATCTCCTTGGATGTTTGGACTCGTTTTATGTCAACTGTCCTATTCAGTTGTGCAAATCAAGTGGATAAACGAGCAAATCTTTGCTTTGAATTTTGCCGAAGTCCTGGAAATTTCATGAGAAATATATATCACAGGACACTAAGTTGGCATTAAGAGTGTCTTTTTATTTACGAGTACTTGCATTCGAGCTCATGCAACTGTAGAGGGATTAGTCATTGAAATGGAAATTTGCCGGAGGATGCAATTTTGAAATTTGAGTTATTTGCAATGTAACAAAAGACGGTCCAGCATTGTTGTTGAAAACAATACAACATTCTATGTCGTTTTTTTATTTTAAGCTGCACCTACATGCATTCCTTCGTATTCTGTGATCCTGTGATTGAAATTAAAAATAATATACACTTCATATGCATATACGAGCATGTAATCCTGTACAAGAATTAGATCAACACACGTACTGAGGAAGTAGAAGTTTTCTGTATACCCCAAATTAAGAATGATTCCATAGAGGCACCGAAGAGTTGTAGATATGTATAGATGCAGGTAATCGGGCTGTAAGTGTACTGCGACCCCCAAATTTGAGCTCTAGTCTAGAGTTTCCAAGTCGTTCATTCTTAGTGCGTCAGCTGCTTCATTTTTCTCCATCCCATGTGTGTCGGTTTAGTACCTACCAGAGGGTGACTCTATTAGCCTGGATCGGTCTGTTGCTCTTATTAACGCATTCGCACACAATCTTGATTTATGATTTCAGTGTCTTGATTGTGACCTGCCTATCTGACAGTATTGCGACGTTTTGGCCGCTACATTTGCTTTTCGGGTGTAATTGGGTGCATTTTTCGTTCGCGTGAGTCTTTGTTTCAAAAATGCTGTGTAAGGTTCTAGTTTTGCGCTCATACACGGCTGTCTCAATGAAGTTTTTTGATCCTGATTCTGACGCTTGACAGGAGATTCACTGTCAGAATACAAGGATAAAAAAGTAGCATCTGGCTTAGAATTAGCAAAAATCGACTTCGCATTCTGACAGGTATGCTAACGAGTCACTGTAGACTCAAGGAGCATCTCAGGAAAAGAATGAACACTGCAGATTCTCACTTTGCAGAAATACCAGCACAATTTCTTATCGAATGCAAAAGAAGATAGGACATGGGAGTCTTCCTTTTATGAGGCGCAGATTTCAAGTACTCCTCTTCATCAAAGCAATCAGAATACAGAACCCTAGTTTAAGTTCCACAATAGATCTATTTAGGTGACTTTACTTAAGTTAGAAACTTTCTGTTCTGAAATCTGCTGCAAACATCTCCCGATTCATAAGTACTGTTGTAATTCTGGGGGGGCGCTATGCTGCTGCTAGCCTTCGAAGATCGCCGGAAAAGTAGGACTTGACTGCTCGACTGCTTGGGAAAAAGTGCGGTCGCCAATATCCAAGAGCAACGGGAAGGAAATGCAACAAAAATAAAAGAATTAGGTTGGTTCCCGAGAGGGTTTTGAAATTTTATTTAAAAGAGATTTAGTTTTTTTTTAATAATTAATTCGGTATGTCGAAGAGAAAAACTCGAAAAACTCGCTACTTCCTCGATGCAGCGGCTTTTTATATCCCATCTCCTGCTTCCAGTTAATTTCCACTCTCCAACTGTAGAACATTGAAAACTTCGACTTTGGCGCCATTTTCGAACTTTCACCAACTTTTTCTTCAACGTATACTTTTCGAACTCTTTCTTGGCGTTCAGCGGCAAAGGCTGGATACAACATTGGAAACTTCGACGTATATTTTTCGAACTCTTCCTCTGCGTTCAGCGGCGAATGCTGGATACAACAGTACTAACCGACGGTATAGTCTCACCTGTATGCTCTGCTTTATATGCTTCTTGTTAAGTTGCATTAGCTCGTTGACATTCATCATCAAACCAGAGGATTCTGTGTGGTGATTAAGAGAAATCCAATACATCAGAAGCGGCAACTCTAATGGATTTATGGCAACGTTGCCATAAATCTGCATTTGCTGCTGGCGACATAGGGGTTTGATGGATACTCGATCGGCAAAGGCTCGATTTCTTGCGACTGCGCCCCTTGATGTTAATCTTTCTCACAGTATTTCTCTCTGCATGGGATATCCGCATTCGTACCTTTGTCAGCCACCAAATAGTGATTCGAATCTACATTGGCTTCTCGAAATCTTTAGACTAGTAATGGGCATAATCGAATGATTTAAAGAATCGAGACATTAGTACGCGAATGATCCGTATAATCGAATGATTCTTCTTCTTCCTTTTTATCAGCGAGGCTATGATCCGAAAACAAGGGATCACAACCCTCCCACTTCACCGCATTTCTACGGATCCGCCTGTGGGGTTCGCCTATTTGACCTCAGAAAATATCGATTTTGGATCACTCGGTTACTGAGGCCAATGAAATGCCAATGTCGTCGCATTTATCTGATCCAGGCGTTTATAGGCCTGCCTTTCCTACATCGCGATGTCTTTGGAACGTGCATTGATACTGCCTTTTTAACAGGGTTCAAATGATCTCTTCTTTGAACGTGGCAATACCAACTGAGCCGGTCGCGCTCTATCGTTTGTACGATGGTTTCCTTGATGTGAAAGCTTCCACGGATCTTCGAACTTCTTATTCGATCAAGCTTTGTCACTCCTGCTGTCATGCGAAGCATCTTCATCTCAGCTGCCGTTAATTTACTCTCATACGTTTTGTACATCGTCCAACATTGTGAACCGTATATGAGCGCTAGACGTACAACTGCGGTGTAGAGCCTTCCTTTCAACTTACATTTTTCTGTCACAGAAGATAGCGGGATTTTCTCGCCACTTCATCCACCCTACGCTTACACGATGATTTATGTCGTCATCACAAGTTGCTTTGCTATTGATCATAGAACCCAGATATTTGAACTTTTCGCACTTGGGAAGCACTGTTCCATTCAAATAAATGTCTGGAATAGGCCTGAGTGGATCAGAGAACGGGCAGCACAAGTACTCTGTCTTTTTTGAACTAATGCGATACCCATTTCCCTCCAAAACGTCCACCCACACATCAAGTGCTCGTTGCAGGGATGTAGGATCCTCACTTATGATGGCCCCATCGTCAGCAAAGAATAACTGATGTACCTTGGGGTCCATCACTTTACCTTCAAGCAGATAATCAAGGACTGTAATAAAGAGCAAAGGACTTAAAACGCTTCCCTGGTGTACCCCGACTTTGATTGGGAACTCTTCGGTTACTCCAGCGGGGCATCTTACTTTTGTCTTTGCTCCTTCGTACATGTCCATAATCATCT
Organism: Brachypalpus laphriformis; assembly: GCA_945910035.1. NCBI lineage: Eukaryota > Metazoa > Arthropoda > Insecta > Diptera > Syrphidae > Brachypalpus > Brachypalpus laphriformis. The sequence continues at coordinate 106,607,946 of OX246753.1, read as the reverse complement.
GTACATAGGTTTCTGGAACCCCTCGATGTCTTAGCGCCACCCATATCAGATCTCGTGGTTGTCTGTCGAATGCCTTTTCAAAGTCAACCAATACAATATGCAAATCCCTTAAGGAATCACGATGTTTTTCCATTATGATCCTTATACTTTGGATTGCATCTGTGGTTGATTTACCCGAGACAAACCCGCACTGATCATCAGATAGCCGTATTATTTTTCGCAGTCGGCCACCTAATACCCGCTCAACGATTTTCATGGTGTGTGACATCAGCTTGATCGAACGGTAGTTATCACAGTTTCGTGTATCGCCCTTCCCTTTGTATACAGGGAGAAGGTAACTTTCCCTCCATTGATTCGGCATTGGATCACCTCTCACGAATTTGTAGATGAGAATTCTGAGTATAATCGAATGATTATTCGAGATATGAGTCCTACATATAGGCATATGAGAACACACTCCCCAAGTGGTTGAATACACAAGGTTCTCGATTCCACTCATACCACGATTCGAGATATGAGATATGTATCCGAGTAAAATAGTACTCGATTTATTTGCTTTGCTACTACCCGCCTTTAAAATGAATCGAGTACTATTCTACTCGGATATACATTTCTTATCTCGATTCTTAGGGAGTGTGTTCTCATATGCATATAGCACTCATATCTCGAATGATCATTCGATTATACTCGTATAATGCTGCCCTGTAGTTACATGAATTAAGAATTGAGACATTCGTTCTCGGTTCTCGTTGCTTCGACAGAAGTATGTAGATATAGCAAATCATTCGAAATATTTCAGACGATGTCTCGAGATATCTCGAGATATTGGAAGAATCGATTATATCATTCGTGCGCCCGTCACTAGTCTGGACATCCAATTTACGGGAGTGCCTAACATCTATCGCAATATAATCAATTTAGTTGACGGTTACGTGATCATTAGATGAGAGAATCGAGTACTTGCTGCTACAATGATACGATACACCGCGAGGTCGAGTAGCCTAAAGTCATTGCCAGATATTTTGTCGTTAGAGCTATATACCGCCAAAGATGTCTTTCTTCCCCAGTATTGTGTTAAAGTCACCCGAGTTAATTTTAACGTCATGGTTGGAGCATTACTGGTCGAGCAGTTCAGAAAAATCTTCTTTGGCTCCGTCATCGTTCTCGAATGTGGGGCATTAGCGCATATTAGGCGGATGTTGGTGAATTTAAACTTGATGAGTATTGCCATGAGGTGATCGTTCACATAACGGAAATTCAAGAGTTGTTACCTAAGTCAGCCTTTTATGACAAATTCTTGTCCATATATAACTCTATCCCAGTTTTTCATCTTTCTTTTGTCCTTTCATTCTTTCTTTTTGTTCTTTGTGGAGGAGATATCTGCTTTATGGCAATCTAGGCAATACACAAATTGTTCGGTTGCACGTCTTTTGTAGAGGGACCTAACATTCCCGTCGTTGTCCCTTTTCCGTTTGTCACGGTCGTCAACAGTCTTATCGTCCTTATCCGAAGCTGTTGGTTGCTTCGTTATTATATTTTTTTTTCGTGGGAGGTAAGTTACCCCACCGTCACAAGCCTGAGCTCAGAGGGCCAATCACCCACTTCGGAGTTATGATCTCTTTTTCAATACTCTTAAGGACCTCCGCTTCAAACATGACGAAGTCGTTCATATACGATATCTGCTGGCCTGATGCCATCAAAGAAATTTAACCGCCATACTTCTCAGACTTATATTTCAGCCAGCCATGTCGACAAGAGATGTCTCAGATGTACTTGTGCAAGTTCGAGTGTTTAGCTACACAAGTATGGTCAGACTTGCAAACACTTATCGTTTGTTCACGGGTAGGTTATGATGCGATTTTGCCACTGCCCCATATACGTTATGACGGATTGGACTGATTGTGCGGAACTCACAAGCCAACACCGGAGGCACAATCTATTACAAGTCTGTACAACTGATTGCATACGCCGACGATATAGACATTATCGGAAGAACTCAGCGGGGGCTGTCACCGGTGCGTTTGCAAGCATTGAGACGGAAGCGGCCAAACTGGGTTTAGCGATAAACGAGGGCAAAACCAAGTATATGCTGTCAACAAGAAGAGACAGCCAACACCGACGAATTGGACAGAACGTCACAGCGGGCAGCTATAACTTCGAGGTAGTAAGGGACTTTGTCTACCTTGGCTCTGCTATAAACTCTGCAAACAACATCAGCGCAGAAATCAAGCGAAGAATAACTCTTGCCAATCGCTGTTTTTTTGGGCTTATAAGGCAATTCAACAGTAAAGCCCTATCTCGAACTACTAAGGAGACTCTATATAAGACCCTGATCATCCCAGTCCTGCTTTACGGCGCTGAAACATGGACTTTTTTAAAAGGATGAAGATATCCTTGGTCGCTTCGAGAGAAAAATTCTTCGTAAGATTTTCGGTCCCGTTTGCGTTGACGGGTTTTGGAGGAGAAGATTCAATCACGAACTATACGAGCTGTACAGCGACATCGACTTAGTGAAAAAACTGCGTATTAGACATCTGAGATGGCTAGGACATGTAGAGCGAATGGACACCAACGCTCCGGCCCGCAGAGTGTTCGAATCTAACCCCGAGGGACGACGCAGTAGAGGACCTCCTCGCCGTGGCGCGCACAAGTTCAAGGGGACCTCGAAGAATTTGGAGTGCGCAACTGGAGGCAATTAGCTATAGACCGAGCTAAATGGAGAGGCTTGTTGGTTGAGACCCAGGTTCACCCCGAACTGTAGCCCCACCTAAGTAAGTAAGTAATATACGTTATGATATGAATACCTTTGTATGTCTATGAAGTGGAACAGTGATTTCCACTCGAAACTATTAATTCAGAATTTAATTAAATAAATCCAAATCTACTCATATGATTCAAATTGTATCCCTCAAAAAATGCGAATGTTTGAAGAATGGATTTCATGTAAGTCTTGGGAAACATGTTCATTAATTGCAGGGGTTGCTCTAAGGGTTGAAACAAAACAAAAAATTTGTGTGGAGGAAACGTCTAGTATTATCAGAGTTTGCAATTCGTGATGTACGATACGTTTGGAATTTACATCGTAATCCTTTCAAAGCATCCCCTTCGTTAAACAACGCAGAAGAATTTACTTAATAAAAAAAACAACATGTTGTCCTCACAAGTTGGAGTCCCTGCATTCACATTTCATGTCGAATAAAGGAGCACGTGTTAAGGATTCCAAGAATTTACGCGAAACCACGTTGTTTGTCTTATGTAGGCGGTATACGTGATATCCTTAAGTCCGTACTAGATCAGGTCGATGTTGATCAATTAAAAATAATTTCTTCTTTCTCATCCCAACACAGCACATCTATTGAATTAACTCATAATTTTCAACAACAATACAATCTCGGTAGGATATCTTGCATCGCACCAACCCTGATGTTTTCATTTTCAATCATCGCTCCTGTTTATTGCTCTCAAAGAAAATAAAAGTATGTTACTGTTGTCGAAAAAAGAATTCATTAACATTGTCATCGGATGAGCGCCTTTCGTAATAAAAAGGGGCCAACATATGCTTCCACCCCTTTTTTTGCAGAACCTTGATCTCGCAGCAAAGTTGGACTACACCGTTTCAAATGGACTCGCATGAATCCTTTTTTATTTTTGCTTATACCTTTATTCCGTGTAATGTTACAGTAGTTAAGTTGAAACCATGGTGCGGCTCTCATGAAAAGGGGTCCACTTTTGACATCACTTAGACACACCAGGAGAAGAGAAAGCATGAAAAGGTTGTGTTGTCGTCGCACTAGTGTGAACACATTTAGGACCAATTTTTACCCATCATAAATCTGAGAGTAAATTGTTGCAAGGTGGCATCAGATGCGTTTGATTAGTATGAATGATAGTTTTTTATTCAAAGAATATTTTAACCGCCATGAGAGGGTTGACTGTTGGTCACAAGGTGGGAGGAATATGATTTTAATTACAGCTGTGGATGTGCACGTGCAGGCACTTTCAACTAACGCAGTTCTAAGATTACTGCTCATCCAAAGCCATGAATACTGTAGGGATTATCCGTAATATTAGATGGGTTAGACATAGGCCCATAGAGTTCTTCCGCTAAAAGAGACACCTTGAATGGAATGAACTCAGGAATTGCAGCTGAGCAGGAGGTTAATCTAAGATCGATAGAAATGATGGATATTCAGAGTGATTGAAAGTGCTTTTGAAGGATGTACCGGCAGACAAGTGGAAACTTCGTGTCATTACGTCCACGTGCGGACGGATCTATCAAATGCTAACGGGTAGGTATACGAAACTAATTGTAAATTTAACTAGGCTAAATCCCCATATTTTTTATTTTTTTTTTTTTTCTTTCTCAAGACAAGAAACACTCCACTGGAGGAGTCAGATGTAACTGATCCTTTATACTGCCAGAAAGGTAATAATTTAATCAAGTCATTTTATTGGAATTTTGCCTTTCACATAAAGCCAAGCAAGGGCTTCAGTTATCTTATGATTTCAGTACTCACCACGATCAGCGTTCACGATCTGCCACCAGATACGAAGAATGGCAGTACAATCATTCGCAATGTCATCGCCTTCTCCAGAACCATCGTGTCAATTGAGCTTAGCACATTAAGATGCTTAGCAAAGCGAAGTGGCCTGTCAAGACGCCAATAAGTTGGCTGCAGTTTTTTCTGCTGAGGCACAGCATGAATGTCGTAGAATTCTTACGGACGTTCGGGAGCTTCCGATTAGCCAGTCTTCATCTTGGGGAGTTATGTCAGGTTAGGTTGAAATTGAAACGCCAACACAATAAGACCAACATTATACCACGTGGATCATAGGAGAACGTTTCTCTCTACCTACTCATTAAACCATTTTGAGCTTCTGATGAAGCGTAAGAGGCTCCTAATATCTAGGTTTATCTGATCGCCTAGTTATCTTATGTGAAGCTGCCTTCTGTGGGAGAGAGCTGGACAGATGCAAAGAAGGTGAGGAATGCAGCTTCTACAAAAGTGGTTCGGAAGAAGGCCCAGACTTGTTGCATGCTTGCCTATTAGACAGTGCCTAGTGATGACTTCCATTGTAGTGCACAGTGATGACACCTATTGAACGCAAACTATTGAGAGAAATCAAATTCTGAGAGCGTTTTAGATCCAGATTTGGTCGAATGTGTTTTGTCCCTAGACATTTTAGTCTACTGGTTCACATAAGATTTGTGCTCTCGATAGCATCCAGCTTAAATTTAAGTTTGCAAGTAGTGATTGGTATACCTGAGGTGCCTTTGTCCGGCAGGATGGATACTTACTTACTTAGATGACACTACAGTCCGGGGTGAACCTGGGCCTCAATCAACAAACCTCTCCAGCCAGCGCGGTTACGAGCCAGCTGCCTCCAGTTGCGCTCGCCAAGTTGGTTGAGGTCCCCCTCCACTTGTTTGCGCCACTTACAGCGAGGTGGTCCTCTACTGCGTCGTCCATCCGGGGTGGATTCGAAGACTTTCTTAGCGGGAACGTTGGGCTCCATCCGCTCCAAATGACCCAGCCATCTTAGTCGCTGTATGTGAACTCTTCTGGCTAAGTCGATGTCCTTATACAGGCCGTATAGTTCGGCATTGTACCTTCTCCTCCACTCACCGTCTATGCAGAAGGGACGGTTTTGTCAAAGCCCATGCCTCTATGCCATACAGCAGGAGTGCGATGTTTAAAGTCTTATAGAGAGTTACCTTAGTAGTTCGAGATAGGGCTTTGCTACTTAATTGCCGTTTTAGCCAATAGAAACAACGATTGGCAAGAGTAGTTCTTCGTGTGATCTCCGAACTGATGTCATTTGCGGAGTTCACCATAGAGCCTAGGTAGACAAAATCCTTTACTACCTCAAAATTATATCTGTCTATTGTGGCGTTCTGTCCAAGACGCCGGTGTTGGGTGTCCTTTTTTGCAGACAGCATATATTTTGTTTTGCTTTCATTGACCGCTAGACCCATCTTTGCTGCCTCGATCTCAATACTCCTAAATGCCCCATTGACGGCCCGCCGAGTACTTCCGATTATGTCAATGTCATCGGCATAAGCGAGTAGTTGTACAGACTTGTAAAAGATTATACCTCCGGTGTTGGCTTGTGCGTTTCGTACAATTCTTTCAAGTATTATGGTAAAGAGAATACATGATAGCGTGTCACTTTGTCTAAGACCATTCCTGACATCGAATGGTTCGGTGATGTTCTTACCGACTTTGTTGGAGCAGCGAGAGTTCTCCATCGTCATTCTGCACAAACGGACGAGCTTGGCATGGATGCCAAGACCAGACATGGCTCTGTATACCTCGTCTCTATACACGCTATCATAGGCAACTTTGAAATCGATGAAGAGGTGGTGCGTATCGATTTTATATTCATGTGTTATTTTCCAAGATCTGCCGTAGTGTGAATATTTGGTCAATGGTGGACTTTCCCAGCCTGAACCCGCACTGATAAGAACCTATCAGGTTGTTGACGATCGGCGTTCACATAATACGGCAGACAGGATCTTATATGCGATGTTGAGGAGACTTATACCTCTGTAATTGGCGCAGTTCAGAGGGTCTCCTTTCTTCAGGATCGGGCAAACGATGCTGAGGTTCCATTCATCGGGCATACTTTCGTCCGACCAGATTTTACAGATGAGCTGGTGCATGCTCCTTACCAACTTATCTCCTCCTGCCTTGAAAAGTTCAGCGGCAAGGCCGTCGGCTCCAGCAGCTTTGTTGGATTCAAGTTTAGATATCGCTAGGGCCGAAAGCCATCGATGCTAGTGCCCTATACTTTAATCTAACCTATTAATTTGTAATTATTAAGTTTTGATTAATAAATAAATAAATAGATATCGCTATCCTCACTCCATTCTGATCGGGTTGACGGGAATCTTGACTGCCATCGTCACTGTTGAATGGCTCATTCTGCCTGCGCGAAATATTGGTCATTATCGCCGTTTAACAGTCTGCAGAAGTGTTCCTTTCATATCCTCAGCACCGACTGCGATTCTACTACTATGTTGCCATTTTCGTCCCTGCAGGATTCTGTTCTGGCTTTGAAACCCTGGCATGTTCTTTTTACCGTTTGGTAACATTTTCGAACATCATTCCTGCAATAAAGTCTCTCAATTTCCTCTATCGGGCGCTTCTCATGCTCTTTTTTCTTCGGCAGGATGGATATAGTTGTTCTTTTCTGACGAGTTCATCGACCTTACAATTCCCCGGAATGTGCCTGTGCCCCGGCACCCAACAAAGGTGAATGTTGAACTGCTCAGCCATCTCCGTAAGAGACGATCGGTAGTCTAGAGCTACTAAAGAATTCATAGAAGTTAATTTCAAGGATTGGTTGCTGCTTGGCTCTCTGAAAAGATGCGAATATCTCTAGCCAAGATAAGACTTCTTCAATCGCCATTATTTCCGCCTGAAACACGCTACAATGAATTGGAAGACGGAAGGAGAGTTTAAGATTAAGCCTGTTAAGGCTCTCCACCTGACAATCACCTCGAGTGTGAGTATCGGCCTAATGACCGAAATGTAGACCCAGTGAGTTATTCTAGGTTGTAGACCCCATTTGTTCCCAATAGTTTTTTTGCAAGAGAAATGTGCTACTGTAGCTTTCTTGACTCTTTCTTGAATGTTAGGTTTCCAGCTTAATTTCCTATCCAAGACAGGACCCAAATATTTTGCTTTATCACAGAAAGTTAACCTAATACCATTAAGAGAAGGAGGATCGACTAACGGAATTTATATATCCTGAAGAGGAGTATCAATTTAGTTTTGTAGGGGTTTACATCCATACCACACCGAACATCCTAACTAGCGAGCTTGTTTAAAGCGCTTTGTAGAAGTTCTTTTAAAGTATTGAGGTGCCTTCCCGAGACAGCTAAAGCAACATCATCTGCATAAGCGATCACCTTACATCCCTCGCCTTCCAGGATTATCAATAATTCATTGACCACCAAATTCCAAAGAAGAAGGGATAGAACACCTCCTTGCGGAGTGCCTCTACTAACAGCTCTTCTAGTAGACGTCTCACCCAGCTTAGAGTAGATAATCCGACCATGATGTGGATATCAATCAATGAGGAATGATGATAGACTAATTGGTCGGAAATCTTTTGGATTTGTGTGAGAACATTTACTCGCTTTGGGTATGATAACAACTTTAACTTCTCTCCATATCTTTGGGATATATCATATACCAGATCCAGACAACTTTTTAGGATTGTCTCTAGCACCGGCAAGATTATGTCCGATGACTTCTGCAATTCGGCAGGTACTATGCCGTCTGGTCTGGTTTAGGGGGTGGCAATGGTGCAGTCGGTAGTGTGTTTGCTCGTTAACCGATGTGAGCAGGTTTAAGCCGCAGCGGGGAACAGCAATCATTAGCCACCCGAGTATAAGGGAAAACGAATAACATCGAAGTTTTGCCAAGCACTGCACTAAAGAAAGGTTCCTGCCTGGTAGTACAATGGATCGACGAGTGCTCTGGGATTTGGGTTTCCTTTAAAAAAAAAAAAAAAAATGCCGCGGATTTATATGGTTTATCTTGGGGAGTCATTCCACACACGATTGTCTTCTACTTCTTCCTTTTACAGCGAGGCTATGATCCTCTGACTTCACCGCATTTCTACTGATCCGCCTGTGGGATTCGCCTATTTTACCTCAGAAAATATCGGCAGGCCTGCCGATTTTGGATCACTCGGTTACTGAGGCCTATGAAATGCCGATGTCGTCGCATTTGTGTGATCCAGGCGTTTATAGAGACACACAATTGTGTTCGTGAGATACCCAATCGTCAATGCCTAACCTAGGATGCAGAAATATCCAACGCAGATGCGGGCTCTTCTGCATCTCTGTATCTTGCCTCTCATCTCATTCCCAAGATCCCAGTGTGACCTGGGACACAGACAAGAGCCAGAAAACTTTTTAAATTCACGAACTATTTTGGAAGACGGAAGAGAGCTTAAGATTAAGGGGTTGCAGGGTTGAGCAAGACCTTTAAAAAAAAAAAAAACGAACGCAAGATGCTCCTTATTTAACTTCCGATTGATGCAAGACAAAGGGACTTACCATTAATCCCGGAACCCAGGTTCCAACAAGCAGCAGCGATTCCGAAATCACCATCAGGATTTCAGGCGGAGGTCCATGCAATCGAACTCAGTGTACGAGAATGCCTGTGAAGAAGGGTCAAAGGCACCCGTATTTACATCCTCTCGGAGAGCCAGACAGCACTTATGGTTTTGAAATCCTACATTGCTAGTTAGTTGCTTAGTGAGAAGAGGTGCCAGCCTCCCACTAGTCGGTCCCGAACCCTATTTTGGAGTTACACGGAGTAGCAAAACCTCAAAATGAAACAATGGGAAACTGATCATCATGTAGAGTACTGGCCAAATTCAAGGGCATAAGACATAAGGCAGCAGACTTAAAGACCTTAACAGGCTACTTGACTGGTCATTGCCCACTCAAGTACCATCTGCACAAAATAGGAGTAGCAGATACAGACGTATGCCGGCTATGTGGAGAGCAAAAAGCGACAGCGGAATATATTCTTTGCGAATGCCCCATGGCCGCAAGAAAAAGGTTTCTCCACCTCAACAGGGTTTTACTGAGCCCCTCAGACTCTTGGAAAATTAAGCCTGGAGCTTTGTTGAGGCTTAGCAAGAGCCTTAACCCAGATCTCGGCTAAATACCGGGCTGGCACAATAGATCTTTGAGGTCGCAGTGTGTATAAGGCCATAGTATAGTAAAGTATAGTAAGACCTTAAAAACGCAGCCTGATTTGTAGAAGATGTACGAGTATATCGAATGCTCTATGGTATAACTATTCTGCTGCACAGTGTTAAGGGTTGGTCACACCAAATTAGAAGGCTCGATTCTGATTATGATTGAGATTCTTCTATTACTCAGCACAAGTACATATTAAATCATGCCTTTTCACCTAAAGTATTGTAGATGTGTATGATTCTATGGAGGGAACATTTTGGCGTACGTTTGCATATATATCTGTTGTCGTCATCATTCGTTTGCTTACATTTGTTGCGTTTATGTTTGATTGCTGCGAGTTGTATGTTTTGTATTAAATTCAACTGTGCACCAAAAACAATAAAGAAATGAAATTCTAACTGTGGTCTTAAGAGTGATTAAATCACTACTAGTCTCAAATGCTTTTTGCCTTAATTGCTCTCCAAAGTACAGGGACATTCCAGTGAACTGCGCGGCTGACGAACTCGCCAAGCAGGACACTTGTCTACTGAATTCGTCGAGTAAGACGAATCTCGGCATGCCTCTAGCTGCAGTGAAACTGCTACTTAAGCTTACTATTTTCTGCCGCTTGTTGGCTGAAGTTTCGTTTAGGATGAGAGTAGTAAATTCTAGTTCCACCTGTTGTGCTAACGAGCAAATTACTTCTCAAAACGGGGCATTAGTGGTGATGCTTCAGAATTTATTAACTCCAGGATGTAAATAGAGACCTTTTCTGGCCTGGCTGCGGTCAGAAAAACTAAACTTGGGTGGTGCATCTGGCCTCCATTTGAATACCAATTTTTTTAATTCACGTTGAATGACCATCAAGTCGATAGGTTACTTCTTTGATGTAGACATGCACATTCTATCGCTAGCGTTATGTGCATCCCAAGAGCGGGTTGTTTATTTTACTCCTATGTCCCAGTTTTTGTATCCAAATCCAGAGTTTTTACATCATTTCCTGAAGGCATAAATATCCTTAAGAACTCATTAAATCCTGCACGTCTCTCTTTCACAAATATGCTTTAATTAATCAGCACACATTTGTGCAATATCGCGACAGAGGTCGGTAACAATTAGTCCTCAAATGAGAGCATGTCATGTGAATTGTTCGTAAGCCGTTTCGACGTCTCGCCGAACAAAGGTCACACGGGGGTGGAGGATTTCAAACGATAGCAAGGGTAAATGCACAAATAATTCACAATGCGTGGGCATTATTGTCAGTAGAATTGGTATTGCTCTCTTATACACGTAGGTAGATCCTTTCAATTCTCGATATGTTCTAATTTAAGGGACCAGCACGCTGCACCCAAGCAAATGTGCACATCGGCAGCGGCATCCCTTCCTGCAATCCATCTGACTCTAATTTGTTGTTGTTTGTAAAACTCTTATTAGTTTCGTTTATCCGCCCCGAATGATCTGACTTCGGAATGACGTGCTTCAAACTGCCACTTAGAGCCATATGAAGGGCGGAGATTTCGCTTTGTTGTTCGGACAGCTTTAATGATTTCCAAATAGAGTGGAAAGTCAGAGAAATCGAATCGAAATTCGAATACGTTTTCAGTTCTAATTTGGGATAAACAATTCTAAATAACCATATATCCCCTTTTTGGTCATTGTTGTGATTGTACGTGCTTAACGGGCAATCAATGTCTGTCGAATTTTACGTGTACGTGGCAGGTGGAACAAAAGTTGAAGGGAAATTGATTCCTTTGATTTTTATTCCATTTCCTTTGATTGGTGTTAAATAAAGTTTACTACAAATGTAATTATCGGTCATGCCGCATAAATATTAGCTGATCCTGGTAATGAGATCATCACAAGATCGACTTTAGATCAAATACACTTAAGCATATAGGGATGTCCTGTGAACTGGACTGTTGTGATATAAGAGCAGTAATACACGATACCATGGATATTAATTCGACAGTTGTAGACTCTTTTCGAACTGGACTGGTCTATTGACCGAAGAGGGTTTTGTGCACCAAGAGCATATAAATGTAAAACACAAAGTGATACCTATGGTCAGTGCTACGAACTTAATTTAACAAGTTATTAAGGCTTGAATCAAGTTCAAGGTAATTCGAGCGTTGTGCGAATAGTAATCAGGCAAAAATTAGCAAAAATTGGAGTTTAAACCAGGTTCTATACTCAATATTAAAACATTTTACTTCCATAATGTGTTACAGAAAGAGCGAAACATGGATAGTTTATGTTGCTGGAATTTTGTTCTCAATACCCGAGGAGAAAAATTATGCTGTTTGAATTTAATTGAAATGAATTGGATCGTGGGGCATAAAGGTAAGCTTATCTCAGGCACTCAGACACGAAGCCATCCATTGCATCCAAGCCCCCATTCACACGTAACTCATGTAATGATCACACGCATTGTGTCCTTTGATTAGCCTAATCATAGTTATGCAGTTCTTCCTACTCAAACTGAGAAGACATTTTGTAATGCTACTTATTATTAGCCCCTTTCACAAAACACTTGATGGTTCTGCAAGAACTCAAACTAGAACATTTCATTTCCAGGATTTTTGCCAAACTAACATTAATTATAGGTTTCGGCCACTTGAAACGTCTTGGTGGAAGCATATGAGAGAGGAGGGAAGAATGGCTCTTCACTAGGGCACTTCTTCTTGTTCCAGACTGCAGCGGACGAATTCCCCCTATAAAATCGACGGTGTAGTTAACTGAATAACTTATTCGACTGCTTCGACATATTCGTACTACAGGTCGGTAAAGATTTTGGAATAGAGATATTGGCGGAGCAACTATTATTGGGTCAACGCCAGTACTCACACTCACATTGCTGACTACTGGCACGGCGTCTCCGGCCTCGCGTACTAGGGGTAAAACGCCAGGAAGCACTAAGCGTCATGGACAACATAATCAATATAAGGTAATCATATAGTCGAAGATTCCCTCTGGCCAGAATAGTCAAATCTTTAATCCTCCACGCCGCTGTAATCCGGGCCAAGACCACAAAGATTGACTGAAATAGTGTGAAAGCCAGGCCAATGTATCAAACATGTGCGTTACGGACTACAACTTTAATAGATTAATCACACTGTGATTGCTGCACGGCAGTCCTTCAGTAGTTGGGATGTTCATCCCTTTCCCTTTCAAGCAGAATAGATTGGCTCGGACCACTAATTTATTGCTTCCATGGTTTTATGCTTTTGTGAAGTGCTGCGTTTAAGATAGTATCGTTAAGCATATAAAAAACAGATGTTTGCCAAGTGGAGGTGCATAAAGCGGCTAGAGCTGGTTATAAGCAGAAGAGCAGGGAAGAACGTCCACTTCTTTTATAAGGAAATGCTTTTTAGATTGAAATGCTAGAATCTTCTAAGGAAATGGTCATAGTCATTGTTAAGTATCGCTGTCAGACTGCGATAACGACAACAATTCCAGTGCAAGGGTCCCCAACATTTCCGCTTACTCGACTAAAATAGAGTGACGATGGCAGTATCTTTACATACTTACTTATGTCGTGTATCCCCTTGTGGGTCCTAGGGCCTCTACTACTTCTACGCGCCATCGTGTACGGTTTCTGGCAATTTGTCTGAGTTCTCCCCAACTTTTCCCTAACTGCCGTGCCTCCTTCTCGACTGTTCTGCGCCATGTTCTCCTCGGATCGCCAGGTCTTCTGCCATCCTGAGTTAAAGGCTTCCATTGCATAGCATGGTTCGCTATGGAACTGTCACCCTTACGGAACGTGTGACCAATCCACTGCCACTTGCGCCGTTGGATGGTTGTGCCTATTGGTTCCTGACCCGTTCTCTCGTAAAGGTCTTCATTAGAGATACGATTGGGTCAGAAAATCCTTAAAATGTTACGCTCGTTTGCAGCTTCCTGGTGATAGTAGTGCTCACTTTCGACGTGCTGCAACCATATAACAGCACGGAATCAACGTTAGAGCGGAACAGTCTTATCTTGGTGCTCAAACTGATTGCATTGCTTCGCCATATTTTTGACAACATCCCGAACGCGAACTTTGCTTTGGCGATCCTGTTGGGTATATCCAGTTCGGTTCCATCATCGATCGAGACAATACTCCCAAGATACTGGAAATCCTCTACTCTCTCTACCGGTTGTCCAGCAATGCATATTTCAGCGGATGAGTTTGTTCCAAAGCTGATAGTTCTAATTTTCGCCGTAATAACTTTCAGCCCGACGACGCCTGCCTCCCTCTTCACATCAGCTGTCATTTGGTGGAAATTCTGTGAGAGAGTAAGCGTATGTACATCGTCAGCGTAGTCAAGATGTTTCAGTTGAGATGTAAAATTCCATTGAATTCCTCTGTTTTCCGTCGACAAAGCTGCATAAAGCACATCGCTAATTACCAATAGGAGTAGTATTGGCGAACTGATACAGCCTTGTCTTACCCCACTTTGGATCTCAAATTCCTCAGACAACCTTTCTCTGTACAGAACGTGATATTTGGAGTCTTCATATGTAGTTTTGATAATAACAATTAGTTTATTGGGAATACCTCTCCTGCGTAAGGCACGCCAAATAAACTCCTTGTTGACACTATCGAACGCCTTCTCAAGTCCGATGAACAGCAGGTGAAGTGGCGATCGATATTCAATGCAATGTTCGATGGTAATCCGCAGGGTGTTGATGTGGTCGACACAGGAGGATCCAGAGTGGAAGCCTGCTTGTTCGCATTTATGTAAACCGAGAGTGGAAGAGAAGATTCAATGACGAACTATCAAATTTACCCCAGCCTAACAGACAAAAGTCACTGGAAATCGCCTAAGTCTAATGGAAAACGTCACTGAAGTGCGACAAAAGTCGGCAGTAGCTCTAGTCCCTATAATAGGTATCTATCTATCTATTTATGTACGAGTAGCCATCTATCTATACATACGAGTATAATGAAATGATAACTGGGGTCGTCTTCGGTCGTTTGTCTTTTTTTTCTTTGTCGGGATAGGAAACGCTCGACTGGTCCATTGTATTACCAGAGAGCAAGCCCTGATTTATCCATTTTATTGGAATTTCCTTGTCTATCTAAGAATGCCAAGCAATCACTTCAGTGATGAGGAGCTTACAGTACCAGCACTCACCACATCAGCACCGAAGATCTGTCACCAGATTCGAGCAAAGACCGGACACTCACAGAGATAAAGCTCCTCGGTGACGTCGCTCTCTCCACAAGCATTGCAGATTGTAGTGTTACTCAAGCCCAGCACGTTATGGTGCTTGGCAAAAGCAAAGTGGCCTGTCAAGACGCCAATAAGTTGTCTATAGTCTTTTCTGCTAAGAGACAACAGGAATCCCTCTGAGTCCGGGAGCATACGTTTAGTCAACCTGCATCCTGGAGAATCATGCCACACACAATTGTGTTCGTGAGAGACCCAATCGTCAATGGAAGTCCTTACCGAGGACGGAGGAAGACCCAACGCGAGTTCGGGACCTGAGAAAGCCTCGTTTGAACCTTGTATAGCAATCTCATCGGAGATCTCGTTCTCCAAGATCCCAGTGTGACCCAGATAAGAGACAGAGAATTCAGTCTTGCGACCGAGTTCAAAGAGTTTTTGGTTTCACGAACTATTTTGTGGTTAAAGAGTTAAAAAAGGCCTTGAGAGCAGCCTGACTGTCACTACAGACACAAATGCTATGTTGGAAAGCTAATAAAACATAATTTGAAAACAAGAACAAGAATTTGAAAAGAGGAAATGTGTTTTTTTATGCACAAGCCGGTTCTTAAACAAAAATACAATTTCAGCGCGCCTAATCCAAGACATGAATTGATTCCAGTTTTCGGGGTATCTTGTGACGCCCTGAACGCCTGCATGTGCGGCCGAAGGCCGTCAGTTGTATGAGTCCAAAATGTCAGAGAATGTGAAATTTTTTTTTTTTTTTACGCTGCGAGGTGGTAATCTTTGAAAGACGAAACTGAGCCCGTACTCAGTAACAGTGTGGGATTTTTGCCCACTAACCCCTTCTCCCTTCTTCCCGTTTCCCATGTGGTAACACCATCTTGGCTTTTCATCGCAGGGCGGGGAGGAGCCACCCTAATTGCGATCTAGTCACTTGGACTAATAAGCAATTTTTTCCTGACATCTACGTCTTTGAATGAGATCCACCATCTGGTGTATCTTTTTTTCTTCGGATGTGCTATGTTATGCATCTATATATACTTTTTTTTGTTATACTTCGAAGTTAAGTTAAATCGAGAGGTTTTATTCTTTTGAGTCTTCGTAATTGATTTTCATTATTCAAAAGTTTTCTCGCGTCTAAGTTTATATGCTCTTCTAGCTTTTCTTTGTGTTTTTTTGCATGTTTAAGAATTTCCGAACTTACACTTTCTATCTTCAAATCTCGATGAAGATCCGTGTTCCTTATGAACCAAGGTATATTTCTAAGCACCTTATTCTGGAATCGTTGTATTATGTCTACGTTTGTCTTTTTGGCAGAACCCCATAGTTGGATTCCATATGTCCATGTTGGTTTCAGAATTTGATTGTATATTAGCACTTTATTTCCAATTGATACGGTTGAGTTTCTTCCTATCAGCCAGTGCAATTTTCTATATTTCATCTCTAACTCTTCTTTTTTCTTTTTTATGTGCTCTTTCCATCGCAGCTTAGCATCTAGTGTCATACCTAAATATTTCGCTGTATTAGCGTATGAAACTATTTTTTCGTTTATAATGATTGGTATATGTTGAACCTTTTTATTTGTAAAATCAATATGGACTGACTTGGACTTATTCAATTCGATTCCCCACTTTTGTGTCCATTCACAGATTTTGTTTATGCCTATTTGGAGTTTTTCTGTGGATTCTTTATTAGTTCTCCCTTCTGCTAGTATTGCTGTAACATCTGCAAATGTTGCCATAGTATGGTTTTCTAGTTCCGGAATATCACTAGTATATAATAGGTATAATATAGGGCCCAGTACACTACCTTGCGGTACGCCTGCCTTTTTTTCTCTTAGTTTTGAATAAGTATTCTGTTGTTTTATTCTAAAATGTCTTCCATCTAGATAAGATTTAAGAATGGAAGCATACTGATTTGGCAGCATACATCTCAGTTTATAGGTAAGTCCTTTGGTGCCATACTTTATCAATGGCCTGCGCCGCATCCAAGAACACAGCCGAACAGACCTTCGTTTTTTTTAATGCTTCTTCGATCTTATCCGTAATTCTGTGTACCTGTTGTATCGTAGAGTGCTGCCTTCGAAAACCAAATTGATGGTTCGGAATCAGCTTTTTGTTTTCAATTATTTTATTTAAACGTTTAGCGAGCACTTACTCAAACACTTTTGATATCATCGGCAATAACGATATAGGCCTGTAAGATGATACTTCATTTGGCGGTTTACCTGGTTTGGGAATCATTAGAACATCAGCAATCTTCCACAAACTAGGGACAAATTTTAGCTTAAATGAGGCATTTATTAAATGAGGCATCAAACAAAGCCGACACCTGATCACTTACAGCAGTGGTGGAGATGAAACTCAGATTGACTACCATTTGGTAGGCAGTTTCATGAAGCCCCGGGTAAAAGATTGCAAAGTGATCCTGGGAGAGGCAATCGCTCGGCAACACCGTCTCCTGCTAACAGAAATTTTTATGAAAACACCGAAGAAAAGCAAACAAACAAGGGTCTCTGAGAAAATCAAGTGGTACAATCTGGACAAAGAAAAAGGCGAAGCTTTTGTCTTCGTAATGAAAAATTACCTCTCTCACACCATCAACGGAGCTGAGGATGAAGAGTGCAGAGCACAAAATATGTGGGATTCGCTACAGCGAACTTGCTTAAAGAAGGCCAAATTACTGCTAGGAGCTTCAAAAGGCCACCATCAACACGCCAAAGAAACATGGTGGTGGAGTGATGAAGCTGAGAAAGTGCTAAATGAGAAGAAAGCGACTTTCAAAGTTTGGTCAAAATGCCCCTCTAATAATAATGACGAAAAAGCTCGCCTCGAAATGGAATACAGATGCTGCAAGAAAAAAGCGAAGAAGAAGTGCGCCCAGCTTCAAGCAGAGAGTACGGAGGGCCTGTATCGGGAGCTGGAGAAAATATTTTCCCCGGTTGCTGATGCAAACCAGGCTATCCAGGAGCTGCGAAGACACAATATGAACAAGAGTGCCACTATCTTCAAAATAGCCGCCCAAAGAAGGAAGAATGCTCAGGAGATTCGTTCGCCAAAGTTCATTAGCAATGCTCATGGCCAGTTTCTTGTGGATGACGACAAAATTCTGCAGAGGTGGCGGCAGTATTGTGAAGAGCTTTTGAATGAACAGTTTCCCCGGCTATACTTTCCAAGAGCCACCCCTAACTGTGAAGAAATACCCGACATTACAGTCGAAGAAGTTAGTGAGGCGGTCAAATACTCCAAAAAACGAAAAGCGGTTGGGCCAGACGAGATACCCTCTGAGTTCTGGAAAAAGATGGGAGACATCGGGTTCAGATGGCTCAGAATTCTCATCTCCAAATTCGTGAGAGGTGATCCAATGCCGAATGAATGGAGGGAAAGTTACCTTCTCCCTGTATACAAAGGGAAGGGTGATACGCAAAACTGTGATAACTACCGTTCGATCAAGCTGATGTCACACACCATGAAGATCGTTGAGCGGGTATTAGGTGGCCGACTGCGAAAAATAATACGGCTATCTGATGATCAGTGCTGGTTTGTCTCGGGTAAATCAACCACAGATGCAATCCAAAGTATAAGGATCATAATGGAAAAACATCGTGATTCCTTAAGGGATTTGCATATTGTATTGGTTGACTTTGAAAAGGCATTCGACAGACAACCACGAGATCTGATATGGGTGGCGCTAAGACATCGAGGGGTTCCAGAAACCTATGTACAGATGATTATGGGCATGTACGAAGGAGCAAAGACAAAAGTAAGATGCCCCGCTGGAGTAACCGAAGAGTTCCCAATCAAAGTCGGGGTACATCAGGGAAGCGTTTTAAGTCCTTTGCTCTTTATTACGGTCCTTGATTATCTGCTTGAAGGTAAAGTGATGGACCCCAAGGTACATCAGTTATTCTTTGCTGACGATGGGGCCATCATAAGTGAGGATCCTACATCCCTGCAACGAGCACTTGATGTGTGGGTGGACGTTTTGGAGGGAAATGGGTATCGCATTAGTTCAAAAAAGACAGAGTACTTGTGCTGCCCGTTCTCTGATCCACTCAGGCCTATTCCAGACATTTATTTGAATGGAACAGTGCTTCCCAAGTGCGAAAAGTTCAAATATCTGGGATCTATGATCAATAGCAAAGCAACTTGTGATGACGACATCAATCAACGTGTAAGCGTAGGGTGGATGAAGTGGCGAGAAAATTCCGCTATCTTCTGTGACAGAAAAATGCCCCCTAAGTTGAAAGGAAGGCTCTACACCGCAGTTGTACGTCCAGCGCTCACATACGGTTCACAATGTTGGACGATGTACAAAAAGTATGAGAGTAAATTAACGGCAGCTGAGATGAAGATGCTTCGCATGACAGCAGGAGTGACCAAGCTTGATCGAATAAGAAGTTCGAAGATCCGTGGAAGCTTTCACATCAAGGAAACCATCGTACAAAAAATAGAGCGCGACCGGCTCAGTTGGTATTGCCACGTTCAAAGAAGAGATCATTTGAACCCTGTTAAAAAGGCAATATCAATGCACGTTCCAAAGACATCGCGATGTAGGAAAGGCAGGCCTATAAACGCCTGGATCACACAAATGCGACGACATCAGCATTTCATTGGCCTCAGTAACCGAATGATCCAAAATCGGCAGGCCTGCCGATATTTTCTGAGGTCAAATAGGCGAACCCCACAGGCGGATCAGTAGAAATGCGGTGAAGTGGGAGGGTTGTGATCCCTTGTTTTCGGATCATAGCCTCGCTGATAAAAGGAAGAAGAAGAAGAAGCGATATAGGCCTGTAAGATGATACTTCATTTGGCGGTTTACCTGGTTTGGGAATCATTAGAACATCAGCAATCTTCCACAAACTAGGGACAAATTTTAGCTTAAATGAGGCATTTATTAAATTTGTTAATTTAATTATTGCCTTGATGGGTAAGTTCTTTAATACGTCACCAGATATAAGGTCATATCCAGGACTTTTCATTGCATTTATCTCATGCTTTATTAGGTTGCGTATTTCGTGGGTAGAATTTCTTCGGTTTCCTCTTCAGATGGTTCTAATAGCATAGGTTGTCTGTTTCCATTTTCATCTGGGGGTTTAAATATGTTTTCTAGGTAGTCTGCGAAAAGAATGGCTTTATCCTCATCGCTTCTTGCCCAGTTTCCATCAGGTGCTTTGATTGGAGGTATTTGCACAATAGGTTGTTTTAGTCCTTTTGTAGCTTTCCATAGAGAGTAATTTGTAGCGTATTCAGCTGTTAATCCTCCGAGGTACCTGTTCAATGAGTCCTCTTTAAATTTTCTAATTTCTCTCTTTCAGTTCATAGGGTTCCAGAAACCTATGTACAGATGATCATGGACATGTACGAAGGAGCAAAGACAAGAGTAAGATGCCCCGCTGGAGTAACCGAAGAGTTCCCAATCAAAGTCGGGGTGCACCAGGGAAGCGTTTTAAGGCCTTTGCTCTTTATTACAGTCCTTGATTATCTGCTTGAAGGTAAAGTGATGGACCCCAAGGTACATCAGTTATTCTTTGCTGACGATGGAGCCATCATAAGTGAGGATCCAACATCCCTGCAACGAGCACTTGATGTGTGGGTGGACGTTTTGGAGGGAAATGGGTATCGCATTAGTTCAAAAAAGACAGAGTACTTGTGCTGCCCGTTCTCTGATCCACTCAGGCCTATTCCAGACATTTATTTGAATGGAACAGTGCTTCCCAAGTGCGGAAAGTTCAAATATCTGGGATTTATGATCAATAGCAAAGCAACTTGTGATGACGACATCAATCATCGTGTAAGCGTAGGGTGGATGAAGTGGCGAGAAAATTCCGCTATCTTCTGTGACAGAAAAATGCCCCCTAAGTTGAAAGGAAGGCTCTACACCGCAGTTGTACGTCCAGCGCTCACATACGGTTCACAATGTTGGACGATGTACAAAAAGTATGAGAGTAAATTAACGGCAGCTGAGATGAAGATGCTTCGCATGACAGCAGGAGTGACCAAGCTTGATCGAATAAGAAGTTCGAAGATCCGTGGAAGCTTTCACATCAAGGAAACCATCGTACACAAATTAGAGCGCGACCGGCTCAGTTGGTATTGCCACGTTCAAAGAAGAGATCATTTGAACCCTGTTAAAAAGGCAATATCAATGCACGTTCCAAAGACATCGCGATGTAGGAAAGGCAGGCCTATAAACGCCTGGATCACACAAATGCGAGAACATCGACATTTCATTGGCCTCAGTAACCGAATGATCCAAAATCGGCAGGCCTGCCGATATTTTCTGAGGTCAAATAGGCGAACCCCACAGGCGGATCAGTAGAAATGCGGTGAAGTGGGAGGGCTGTGATCCCTTGTTTTCGGATCATAGCCTCGCTGATAAAAGGAAGAAGAAGAAGAAGTTGCTGACTAAGGTTGTTTAGGTTCGTTTTATGTTGTGGAGCTCTTGATTTCTGCCATGTTCTTCTTGCTCGTCTTTTATCTGCTACTAATTCCTTTAATTCTTTCGGGTAGTATCTTTCCATGCTCTTTCTATTTACTCGAGGAGTGCTTTTCCAGGACGATTTCTGAATATCTCTCACCAACTTATGTGCTTCTGTTTCTATATCATTTTTTGGATATAAGAGGTGTCGTTGTGTCTATTCTATTTGTTAGGTTCAACTTGAAAGCTTGCCAATCTGTTCTTTTGTTTGTTAAGGTTTTAGTAATTGCATTTTGAATTACATATTCACTTATTTGGAGAATTATAGGTAAATGGTCAGAGCTTAAATGCTCAAATTCATCTATGTGTATGTAGCTGCTCGACAAATTTTTGATTATGTAAAAATCAATGAGATCTGGTATCTTATTTTTGTCTGTAGGCCAGTACTTGGGCCTTCCTGTCGAGAGAGTTTCGCACTGATGTTCTTGAATTGCAGCATAAAGTTCTCTTCCTCTCGTTGATGTTAATCTAGAACCCCAGTTTAAGTTTTTTGCATTAAAATCAACACCTATTATGTATATGTTTCCTAGTATTTCAAAAAAATCTGAATATTCTTCTTTTTTAATTGAAAATTTTGGAGGACAGTAAATAGCAGCGATATTAATTTTTTTATGTTTAGTCTTTATGCTTATTACTGTAGCTTGTATTTTCTCTGTAGTGTATTTCAACTCCTCATATGTTGTTTTTGACTATAACTGCGCTTCCACCCTTAGCTGAGTTTTCAGGGTGAGCGGTGTGGTAGATGTTGTAGTTTTTAAATTTTATTTTCGTGCGTTTTGTGAAATGGGTTTCTGAAATAAGACAAATGTCTATGTTATTTGTTTCAAGAATCACCTGCAATTCCTGTTCGTGTTGCAGGAGACCATTTGCATTCCAGCATATAACTTTAAGATTTTGATCCATGGTTAACTACTTTGTCGTTTATGTTTTCTAACTTTTTAAATCGAATTTCTAGAGTATTAAGTTTGGTTAGAATCAGTTGTAGTGTTTGATTTATATCACTGCTTGGTTGAGTCTTATGTTGCTTCCCCTCAGGTTGGTCCTTTTTCTGTATAGGATGCTGTTTTTTATGGGCTAGTACTTGAGCATATGAGACTACACCTGCGCTGGTTTCTTTACCGTTTGGTTTTTTGTTCTCTTTCGGAGTGGGTTTTTTAATATCTAATTTTGTTTGATCCACATCTGCTTTAATATTTTCTGGTGCTTTTTGTTTTTTAACTGCAGCTTGGTTTTTAGTATTTTTAGTACTTAGTTTTTTTATTTATGATGTTCTGGAGTTCAATGGCAACAACACACCCTCGGTAGCTTGCGGGGTGGGGTTCTCCGCAGTGCACGCACTCGGGCTGCACATTTGGGGGCTTTGCACATTGTGTAGTGTGGTGTTTTCCAGCGCATTTCACGCATCTTGCCTGTCTGTTGCAATATTTTTGCGTATGGCCATATGCCTGTCATTTCTTACACTGGTGACCAGTTCTGATTTTTTAAGGGGTTCTATTTCAACTCTGCATCCCAAAATGTTTTTGAGTTGATAATTTTTTTCAATTTCTTTTTCTGCGCTGAATGTTAACATAAACATGTTTAAAGGTTCCTTGTTTTCCCGCTTGAGCTTAATTGAAGCATCAATAATCTTGAAACCTTTATATTTGAGATTTGCGGTTATATTTTCAGGCTTGCATGAGTGGTGCAGATTTTTAGCCATTACTCTGATGGGTCTGGATTGCTGATTTTCGTAAGAGTGCCAGGCGTAGTTTTCTTCATTTAGCAAAGCCGTCACACGTCTATAGGATTCTCCGTCTTCGAGATTAAGTCTTATATTGTTTTTACTAATAAGTGAAGTGAATTGTTTTTACTAATATGTGAAATTTGAAACTCAAAAACAGAGCCCACTTCTAGACAGTTGTAGCGGATCGATGGCGCTCTGAAAGTGTTACCACTCAGCCAAAAATTTATTTGCCAAAATCGTACAAAAAATCGGCCAAACCGCGAAAAAATTAGCCAGCATAGTTTTTAGTCAAGAGCTTCCTAGAAACATCTTAAAGGGTACAACACAAAGAACGAAACACAAAAGCATTGCATTGTAAAGTCTATTTTGAAGCAAAAATATGTGAAACAAACAAGTATTTTTAATTTTTAACTATTTATTTTTTGTTTATTGTTAATTGTTCATTCAAATAATTGTAGTTTCACTTTAGAGGGTTTTCTCAAAAAATGGCCAGAGTTAATAAAATTGGCCAATTAGCCAAGAGAAAAAAAATCAGCCAG
Source organism: Brachypalpus laphriformis (assembly GCA_945910035.1). Lineage (NCBI taxonomy): Eukaryota > Metazoa > Arthropoda > Insecta > Diptera > Syrphidae > Brachypalpus > Brachypalpus laphriformis. The sequence goes on along the minus strand of OX246753.1, from coordinate 106,584,345 downwards.
ATTTGGCCGAATTCAGCCAAAGGTGGCAACCGTGGCTCTGAACACCGCCTCGCTATCAACAAAGAAATGCCAGTGCATACACAATTTAGAATAAAACAATTTATTTGAAAAATCACGAAAAAATATCATTTATTCATTTTGAAAATAAAAAGCACGACTTGCTCCGATGATTTACTTGAGACGATTAATTTGAAAAATTAAATTTATATCCCATATCGAAATTTGAAAAAACTAAAACTACCCGGAAAACTAGATTGACAGCAGCGTTGGGTGTCTAACGCCAAACACTTATCTTTTTTTTTTTTAATTTCTAGAAATTCAAATCTGAATAAATTGAAACCGAACAGTATTGGATATACCTATGTATATAAGTGCAAGTATGTAAGACCCTGTTGTGCATTTTATCTATATCGCTGTCGATGTTGCAATTTTTCTAGGCTTAGCAACAAGGTCGTTTTAAGAGCTTTTTTGTTGTTGCCTTTTAAACCGCTCAGTGTTAGCATTATGGCTGTGTTGAATGGTGTTTCGTTTTCACCTTGCAGATCCGAGACATTAAAAGCAATCTTTCATATCTGAATAAACTGAATAATGAAACAAACTTTTATTATTTATCTCTTTTATTATTTTATTCAACACAGAAAATATTGACATAATCCAGTGCTCTCGAAATATATCACGCCGAGTCGAAAGTGACAACATGTCAAGACTTTTATTCAAAAGCATTGAATTCCCCTTTGAATGGGACCCATGGTACCAGAGGCAACTACCTATTGTGCGTGCGCGTTCATTGCACATCAATGAAATCAAAATAAAACTTTAATGAAGATATCGAGCACACCAACAATACCAGCAATTGAATCCCGTCCACGAAAAGGGGTTCACAGCCGTTTGTTGAGAAACTGAAAAAGGAAGAAACTGAATATTTCCAAGTATTCTTCCATTACGACACAGTCCTGGTTAACAAATATGGTCAGTGGAAGCCGTCAAATGCTGGGGAACGCTTGCAACAATTAAAGTGATCTATCACCCAACCTCAACTAAATACCGTCATTTTTATCGAAAATAAAATGTTTTTTCTCGAAAATTTTTGTCGATTATTGATCATGCACTCGGTGCACAGCGCAATAGCATAGAATAACGAATGTAGACGTGTGCTTGATAAAATAAAAGATGATATATGGACGAGATTAAGGCAATCTTTTCAGTTGTGCAACGAAAAAGGGGTGCCGCGTGATACGGATCTGAGCTGAACCCTTTCTTTTAATAGTCGCAATAATGGAATCTGGGCGTGCCTCACAAATGGACAAGAATGAAGAGAAATAAAAACGTTTAATATCTGTGTAATGGGTAATCCTGTTGGGTCAGGGTTATGCTAATGTGGAAAAGCGCAAAAGAATTGGAACTGTTGCAAGTCATCAAGCAGTGGATGTAGTTTCACAAGTTGGGCTTGTTAAAAACGCCTACTTTTCGGTGTTCAAACATGGACTGCACTGAGGTCATTCGGAAAGGGTTAGATTGAAGTCACATCCGGCATTTCAACTGCTGGTTTTAAAACGATAAATCACATTTTTACTTCGCCAAACAAGTTTTGAATTCTACTGAGCAGCTGAATGGAACATTTGTGGCAAATTACGCAGTCATACAATTATGGTGCATATCGGTGTACACAGGTGCCTTCAATTGCGAAATTATAAGTAAAACTATGTTACTAGATGTTTACAAGGCGCAACTCTACGCACACTTTTAAGGGCACTACTTCTCAAATAACCTCCACTTCGGTTAAGGACCCTGTTCGCGCTATGATGACGAAACATGCGTAAAGAAAATGAAAATGCTGCGATTATTAAAAACTGTTTATTAAATCTAAAGCGGAGCAAAAGACAACCGTCGTCGACGAAGTTAGCACACAGACTGACTGCTAAATATGATATTTGGCGGCAACATTCCGCCCGCCTTGGAACGAATTGATAAATTTGTTCAAAAAAGTGAATACATTAATAAATATAAATGCTTTAGTTAGGTTTTAAGGAAGTCTAAGAAGTTGCGTCATTTGCGGCTAGAAGTGGAGATATCTTCACGATGGGACGAGTTAGCATTCCATCAGCTGTCTTGAGTGTAACGACTCTCACATTACCGTCTGTTCCGGGATGAATGTTTATAACCCTTCCTAGCTTCCATTTGGTAGGAGGCAGCTTCTTATCGCGAATGATGACTAGGTCTCCCAGATTGACGTTACAGCTCGCACGAGTCCACTTGGAACGCTGTTGAAGTTGTAATAAATACTCCGAACTCCACCTTCTCCAGAAATGCTGTCTCATGTTCGTGATAAGATGCCACCTGCTTGTTAGGTTTCCCTTGAAGTCGACCGTGTCGGGCTCAGGTATTACTTTGAGAGGTTCTCCGATTAAAAAATGTCCCGGGGTGAGAGCGAGGAAATCGTTTACATCCGAAGATACCGGGCATAGATGCCGTGAATTAACGCAAGCCTCGATCTCCGTTAAAAGCGTTGTAAATTCTTCGTAAGTTAACAGATTTTCTCCCAACGTTCGGCGCAAGTGAAATTTTACGCGCTTCATTGCGGCTTCCCAGTACCCACCCATGTGGGGCGACGCTGGAGGGTTGAAGTACCAAGTAGTACCGTCGTCAGTGAGATATTTGGCTAGATGTTCATCCTTGATAGCATTTTTGAGTAAGTTGCTGAGCTTTTTTTCAGCACCAACAAAATTGGTGCCATTGTCGCTATATAGCTCCTTGCAATGGCCACGGCGAGATACAAAACGTTTGAAGACAGCGATGAAAGTAGCTGCGGATAAATCACTTGCAAGTTCCAAATGCATAGCGCCAGTTGTCATACAGATGAATACAGATATGTACCCCTTCACGGACTTCGAACCACGGCCTTTGGAGAAACGAAGGTTTACAGGTCCGGCGAAATCGACCCCGCTACGTAGGAAAGGCCGGCATGCCACGACGCGAGGCTTTGGTAAATCACCCATTAATTGTTGCTGAATCACGTGGGAGCGTCTGCGACATTTTACACATGATCTGAATATTTTCCGTAAAATCTTGCGTGCACCGATAACCCAGAAGCGACTTTAAAGCATAGCGTGCATAACTTGGGGTCCTGCATGTAGGGTTATGCGATGTATATCTTCACAAATGAGAGTGGTGAGTATTGCGGATGTTGGTAACAGGAGGGGATGTTTTCTATCTTGTTGAAGTGAGGTATGAGACAGTCTTCCACCCACCCTAAGCAATCCTTTTTCGTCCATAAACGGATGTAACCTCAGAAGTTTGCTGTTGCGTCTAACTGGCTTATTAGACAACAGGCGTTGAATATCGTCGGCGAAGAAATACTGTTGGGTGAGTTTTATCCAAAAAGAGAATGCTTCGTCCAATTCAGGAAGATGGAGATGTTTACTCATTCGGCGGGTCAGTTGATTTCCGCTCTCATGGTTTTGCAGGGCAACTCGAACATTATGCTGGAACCTCAGAACATAGGCTGTTACACGTTTTAACTTTCTCAGCGACGAAAAGCGATCTATTAGCTCCCAAATTGGAGGTACTTTAGGGCTGGTTGCTAAATTTGTTGACTCCGATCGTCGGTCTAGGTTTGTTACGAAAAGCTGTTGCGAAGGCCATGACGACTCGTTTTGCTTGATCCAAGGTGGACCGTCCCACCAGAGTGAATACTCAGCTAGGTCCTGTGGTAGTACGCAGCGCGTAGCACAGTCAGCAGGGTTTTGCGATGGTTGAACGTGGAACCAATTGTTTGCAGGTATGGCTTCTTGGATTTGTGATACACGATTCGCTACGAATGTACACCATTTGCCCGGGTGTTGACGAATCCAAGCAAGAGCAACTGATGAATCCGTCCATCCAAATACGCTACGATTTGGGTATTCCAGCGACGATCTAACTTGTGATATTAGCTGTGCTAACAAGGCAGCGCCACATAACTCCAAGCGGGGTAGAGACAACGTCGTCTGTTTTAGTGGGGCGACTCTGGCTTTTGCTGTGAGCAAATTAACGGTGACCTTGCCATCAGGGGTTGTTGTGCGGACGTACACGACAGCGGCGTATGCTGCTTGGGATGCGTCTGCAAAGCCGTGCAAGTCAGTTGCAGCATTCGGAACACCAGTACCGACCCACCTCGGCACTTTAATTGCTGCGAGGCTGGTGATATGGTTCCTGTACTTTAGCCACTGCCGTTTCACATCGCCTGGTACAGCTTCATCCCAATCGACTTTGGGAGTCCAAAGCCGTTGGAAAAGCATCTTGGGGATGATGGTGCTAGGGGAAAACAAGCCCAAAGGATCAAACAGCTTACAGGCATCTGAAAGAAGAAAGCGTTTAGTTAAATTTGCGATATATATCTCATGAACCTGAACAGTGAACGTTAGATTGTCGAGGAGCGGTTCCCATTGGAGTCCTAAAGTTCGGACGCTATCCGTTTCGGAAAAATCCAAAGAGTGTGTGCCTTCACGTTCATCTTCAGGTACAGCACTAATAACGCGAAGAGAGTTTGAGGACCATTTCCTGAGATGGAATCCACCTCGATTGAGTATATATGATGTCTGAACTTGTAGACGCTGCAGTTCTGCTTCTTCGAAACACCCAGTCAACAGATCGTCCATGTAGAAGTCACGTAGTATAACTTGCTTTGCTGTAGGACAACCTTCAGCTTCGTCTAAGGCAGTCTGCTGAAGGGCCTTTACTGCTAAGTGAGAAGCTGAAGCGACCCCGTAAGTGACAGTTAACAGCCGGTAGTCCTTGATGTCATCCTGTGGAGTATTACGCCAAACAATCCGTTGGTAGTCGATGTGTTCCTCGTCCACTCGTACTTGGCGATACATTTTAGCCACGTCTGCACTCATAGCAAAGCGATGAGAACGTAGTCGAAGAAGTGTTGAAAAAAGATCTGCTTGTAGCTGCGGACCGACCATTTGGGAATCGTTAAGTGAAAACCCAGTAGTAGTGCGGCAAGAGGCATTGAAAACAACCCTCAATTTGGTCGTGGTACTTGTCTCCTTTACTACACCTCTATGGGGCATATAGTAGTGCTTACCTAGATTCGGAGATTGAGTCGCTTCCTCCATATGGCCTAGGCTGATAAATGCTTCGATGAAGTCTTTATACTGATCGTAGAGGTGTTTGTCTTTTGCGAAGAGCGCTTCCATTCGGATTAATGCACGAACGGCGGCTTGACGGGAGTTTCCCAGAGGGCAGTCAGGCTTGAATGGTAGTTTGACCACGTACCGACCATCCTCTCGGCGATAATGCGTGTCGACAAAGAATTTCTCACACAGCTGTTCCTCGATGGTTAAATGCTTGATTGCGGGTAATGATTCGATTTGCCAGAACTTGGAGACAGCCTTTGTTAGCGAGGCGTCTGTGTACATACAGACTGCGGTGGAAGCGGTGCATTTGGGTTTCGTATCGGCTATTTTCCCGAAGAGAATCCACCCAAGTGTAGATTGTTGTGCGATTGGAGTTCCGATGGGACCCTTAACCAAGCCAGTTAGTATAAACTGACCCAGTTCATCCGAGCCTAAGAGGATATCAATGGCAGCGGGTGCGTGGAAAAGAGGATCGGCTAGTTTAAGCCTGTTGATGTGCGACCAATCAGTTTGGGGTAACTGAACCGGCGTTAGATTGCTTGTTATTTTAGGTAAAATGTGTGCGTGAATTGTTGTTGTAAAGGTGACGTCATGCGATGAGATGGTAAGTTCAACTTCACCCTTGGAGTTTCCAGCTGCGGTAGCGCCAATTCCTTCAATTGCCGTGGATGCTGAAGTTCTTCTTAGCTTAAGTCTTTGAATGCAACTTTCACTGATGAACGTGAGATGAGATCCGTTGTCGAAAAGGAGTCTGGCTGGCTGGTATCTTGCAGAATTATCCATTATTTTGACAATGGCCGTGCCTGGAAGAACGTGATGTGCAGCGTGTGCGCCAAGCGATGGTATTAAACCGGTGTTTGAGGTTACGGCACTAGAAGTCGGCACTTCACGATGCAGCAACGTGTGGTGACGTATTTGGCACACACGACAAGCATTTGAACTTCGGCACTTATCTTGCTCATGGCCAGCGCAAAGGCAATTAACACAAAGGTTTTTCTCGCGGACGAACGAAGTTCTTTTAGTTGTTTCAAGAGACCCGAATTTGTCACAGCTGTAAATTTTGTGATTTGCTGAACAAAAGGCGCATGCATTCCGTTGAAATTTGGAAACTGTATGTTGATCGTTCTGTTTAGCGGGGATTGCAGTGTGGAGAGAACCAGAGGCGGACTTGGCTTTGCTTTTTGATTGATGACCGGAGTGTTTAAAGATGTGAGATGAGGTTTGCTGGGTGAATCAATCGCGTCAAGAGAACGGCACCTCATTTCTAAAAAAGTTACAAGAGTGTCGAAGTCCGCTACCTTATCGTCCTTCTGTGAGAGCTCCCATTGTCTGTGAGTTTCGACGTCTAGTTTACTTACTGCTAAATGGACTAGCCAATCATCCCAATTCGTAACAGGTCTGCCGAGCGCTTTTAGACTTTGGTAGTGCTCCTGAGTGGCGTCTAGCAGAGCTTTCAAAGCAGTTGATGATTCGCTAAAAAAAATACAAATATTTGGCGCAACAGCTCTTTAAAGTGCCAGGGCCTAGCTTCTCGCAACCACTCATGTTGTGTGCGTTATATTTTTCACACGAATGGAAGGGACCTACAGTTTTAATGCCGACTCCGAACGGCAATTTGAGAAGCTTTTTCGTGACAACAATACTCTCGGATGTTTGTCAGACGCTCGCGAGAGGTGGGACCGTGAAAAAACTTTTGGTGTTTTCTGGGATTCGAACTTTGAACCTCATGCGTAGTGATCCGACACACTAACCACTTACGCCACGGCGGCCGCTATTTACCCTTTTTAAAGCGAAAAGGGCTCGAAAGTGGGAAGCAATTATTACGCGTTGCACATTATAGCGTTTTGTCAAAAGTTTCCACGCTTCATCGTAGTTATTGTCTGTAATTGGAAAACCTTTAATTACCTGCATGGCCTCCCCTTGTAGACTGCAACGCAAGTAATGGAGCTTTTGGGATCCAGAAAGCGATACTTCCTTGTGGACGAACGATGTGAAAGCGTCCCGAAAAGGTGTCCATTCTTTGGGATCACCAGCAAATTGCGGAAGTTCCATCCGGGGAAGTCTGATGTCTGCACGTGTTGACTGCGGCATGTTGTCTGATTTGGATTCCCCTTTGGCTCTTAACTTATTTGCGGCACGAGTTAAATTAGCGAATGCTTCACGGTACCACTGCTCACCTTGCTCCCTCTCTGCTTCCTGGTCTTTTAGTACTTCGTCGCCACAAGAAAGCTCCACCTTTTCTTGTGCTTGGGAAAAACCAGTCCAATGTTCAGATAGGAGGTGAAAATATGATTCCAATTCAGCTGCGTCATATGATTCCGCTTTTTTACTAGCGATTAAGAGCCGTTTGATGGAATTTCGATAAATATCGCGTTTTGTTAAATTATTTTTTGTCATGTTGACTGTTGACTGAATCTAAACACTTTTTATGTACAACTATGAAAAAACTGCCACCGCTCGTTCCGTTTGTCGACGACAGAAGAGAAAAAACCACTAGCAGAAAACTAACTGTCCTTTTGATGGTGCCTCGCAATAGCGTTGTATGCGTAAACGAAAGTGGTGAAAAGGAAAACGATAAATGTTTATCAGTTATGCGTTAGCGGGAAAATATGTGTGCGTAGACATGTAATGTGCTTTGTGCATATACATGTGCTAAATTATGCTGGTTCCTTGATTATATCCGGCTCGAAGGACCAATGTTCGCGCTATGATGACGAAACATGCGTAAAGAAAATGAAAATGCTGCGATTATTAAAAACTGTTTATTAAATCTAAAGCGGAGCAAAAGACAACCGTCGTCGACGAAGTTAGCACACAGACTGACTGCTAAATATGATATTTGGCGGCAACAGACCCTATTATCATTCGCGAGTCGAATATGCTGGGTGAATTGTTGTATTTGGCGAGCTATTCTCTAAGAATTATAGTACCTGAATTGGACAGTGGCTAGAATACATTTAGCTATCGATGACGCATGTCATGTGGCATGTACTCTAACTTTAGTGGAATAAAGAACCTCACCCCCTGGCGGTGTAGGAAAACTCTAAAGAAGGAGGTCAGGAGAGCCTTTAACTGTGCCAAGAGGAGGATTAATTCCGATTCACGTGATAGTAATAATGCGAGAAAGAGTTGAAGAAAAAATAAAAGGGAGTCATGGAGGAATTTTTGCTCGACGATGAGAAAAAAGCGTTTCGGAGATAATAGGACCTGGGAAGATAGTGTTCCAGTGATAGTCATAAAGGGGACTCATTTCCCAAAATCGGACTTATACATAACAGAACAGAGCAGATGGCGGAAGCTTTGAATAGATGGAGGTGCACTTTCAGGAAAACTATAAGTCAGATCCGTTCCCATTATTCAGCTGCCTTGACGTGGCGGAACGGCTTAAGAGTCAATGACTCTAAGGGTCCGAAAGGACCCCAGGTGAGGCATCGAACTAAAGGCTGAAGACGTCTTGACTGTGACGCAAAACCTGTTGACAGTATGATGGAAGAACCATTTACTGTATTTACTCCAGGTGGTACTCGCGCAAGTGACAATCCACCCATGGTCTTTTCGACCTCGGCCGGGACAAGGATTCTGGAGGTCCCAACCAGCATACTCAAACCCCCCTCCTCTGGCGTTGACCCGGAAGTAGTAGCGATGCTTGCTTCTGAAGAATCCTGCAGCTCTGTCTCCGACTCGTTTGGTAGACTAGGCTGGAATGACGGAGAAAGTGGCGGAAAGGCTTCGGCTGGAACGTCTAATTTCTGTTTTAATAGTCGGGCAGCTGGTCGAAGTTGTGTTGGTGATGGTTTGACTCGGGATACCGAAAAAGGTGAACGAGCTCCTGAAACGGCGCACTCCGATAAGCTCCTGACTAAGAGTCCGTTGAAGAGGAGAAGAAGGAAGGCGGCGATGGCGCGGTGCAAAGAGGCTGCAGACTCAGCTGAAGGCGCAAGCGCCGGTAGCAGTCATCCCTCAATGGCGGCGGGAAAGAGGCCTAGGTCGGCAGAAAGTACTCCAACTGGAGTCGATCTATCCGTTGGACCCAAGGCCGGCTCCCCTTCGGTTGGTTCGAACAGGTCAAAGCGGACGAAGCAAATTTCGCCTACTTTCATCGGTGGAAGCGTGTGCGAATCTGATGCGCGCCCCTCTGCTGAACACACTCTTACCGGTAGCGTTATCTGCGCACAAAATCTGAGTGATGCTGGTGTTGTTACCCCTAAAGGTCCCAGCACTAGCGGACAGAAAGTGGCAGACGCAGGCCAAGCCACGGGTAAGGGTGCTCGTCTAGGCGGAAGCGTGGGTGCATCAGGTGCTCGCCCTTCTACCAAGAAGCCTCAAACCGGAGGTATTACCCGCCCACAAAATCTGGGTGATGCGCGTGCTGGAACTTCTAAAAGCTCTAGAACCTGCGGACAGAAATTGGCTGACGCGGATAAGAGCCTCGATAAGAAGCAATCCGGATCGAAGGAGCGATGGGAGCAGATTCTGTATAGTGAAACTGCTTCCTCCGCTCTTACGTTACAAATCGCAAGAGCTGGCAATGATCACAAGATGACCGATGCGGAGTGCAAACACGGCGAAGATCGTTTGTGGGAGCTGGCTTCGGTAACAAATGCCTGCATTCAAGTGGAGGGCTATGCGCTAAAGAGCGGAACCTTCATGGGGAAGTGCTCCTCGCAGCAAACCCTTGAATGGCTAAGCAATGCGATGCCAAAAATACCACCCTTGGGGACCACTACCTTTGAGGTTCTCATGCCTATCAAGAGAACGCGCGCCATTTGCTTTATCCCGGGGAAACTCAGGAAAACGGCGGATGTGCTGACGCGTCTCCGCACCCAGAATCCTGGCCTCGACACGAGCGAATGGTTCGTCTACTCTCACAGCAAGTGCAAGAATCGGGAAAATGTGGAAGGCTCTTCGCTTGTTGTGGGTTTAGATCTTGGCTCTGTGGAGGTCTTGAAGTTTAGGTATGACATGCGTCCTTACCTGCATCTTAGAAGGATTCATTTCCGCCTAATTTCCAAATGAGTGCAAGTAATGGGCGAAAACCACCGACTATATCTATGATATTTTCGCAGATTAACCTGCCAATCCAAGGCTTCTACCGCTCTCTTAAGTAGTAGACTTTCCGTGTTGCGCACAGAACCCCACATAACATCTATCCAGGAACCATATGTGCGGAACAAGCGCATATGTGGATTTGGGGGTGTCCGTGGGGTAATGGTGCTATGTGACGAGCGATCTGAAAGACCGAGAACTTGTCTAATTGTGCCGAATTTCCTCTCAGTAAGCAAGCTTGGACAATTTTGTGGTCAGGACTTGGTTGCTGCAGCTGTAAGCTACGAAACAAACGGAAGTTGGAAAACCTTCTTCGTTGCGTCGGCTTATTTCCCTTATGATTCGGTAATGCCTCCACCACCGAAGGCGGTAGCCGAACTCATAAAGTATTGTGACACTCGGGAGAAGGGACTAGTCATACGCTGCGATGCTAATGCTCAGAATACAGTCTGGGGCAGCAGCAAATGCAGCATACGAGGAAATCATCTCCTAGACTTTATACTATCTTTTGGTAAGGCAATGTTGCCTCCCAGCCAACTTTTGTTACGGCAAGGAGGCAGGAGGTAATTGACTTGACTTTATCTAATAAGTCGATTACTAAATGGAGGGTACTGCCGGAAGTGCCCTTATCATATCATAGATACATCGTTTTCCAAATCGAATGCGAAGCTTTAACTTTGCAGGAGAGGAGGAATCCGAGGAAAACCAATTGGGTGCGGTTTAGGAAAGAGCTAGACAGATTTGTCGAAACTCCAACTAAGCTCAGAACGAACCGAAAGGTTGAGGATGCTGTTCAAAACCTGACCAGTGTCCTTACCAACTGTTTTGAACTGGCGTGTCCAATGACAAAAAAATCCTGCAGAACGCCGGTTCCCTGGTGGAGCCCAGAACTGCAGCGGCTTAGGAAAGAATCCAGAAAACTTCTGGAATTCGGTTGTCAAAAAGTGCTTCTTATAGAGATTTTTGTGAAAAGATCGAGACACTCGGTGAAACCAGTAGGCTGGTTAAAGTCCTCAAAAGAGGTAAGCCGACCAAACCGGAGTCACTCAGACGGTCTGATGGCAAGTTTATTGAGACGAAAGCGGAAACTTTTAGTCTTCTGCTGGAGACTCACTTTCCTGGTAATCAGATAATCACTAGGTCGCAGCTTGGCCCGATTACCCAGACTGAGCTTGATTTAAGTCAGAAAACTCGGCGCAGCTGGTGAACTGCATCAGCCGTGGTAACAGTTGAGGCCATCAAATATGTTGTGGCATCTTTTGATGGTTTCAAATCGCCTGGCACTGATGGAATATATCCAGCTATGCTGCAAGAGGGTATAGACCAGTTGCTGCCAACACTGAAAATAATTTTCACCGCTGTTCTGGCGCTGGCATATATTCCTACACCTTCAACCAAATGTTGGTGTTAGCGCGAGTAATCGAGGTCAGTAAGGAACTCTGGAAAAATCCAAAGGAAATTTGGAGCTGAGACCACTAGGAGCTGAGACGAACGAAGCTTAACAAGGTGGTCTGTTTCAAAAGATCAATGACCAGTTAGGAGGTCAGTCAAGATCTTAGCGTTGTATTTGCTCATTATCTATTTTGTTCTTTTATTGAAGAAATTGGTAAATTTCTTGGCATGTTTTAGGTGGGTTTGTGAGTCTCAGTATGAGAGCCTTTCATGTTATTCCCAACTATTTGGTTCTGTTTTTGTTTAGCTAATAGGTAAGCCACAGAAGGTTTCAGGAACAATGAAAGGAGATTGGGCTCTAGATCTAGCTTGCTCATTAGCAGCCTGGTCACCAATGATTCCCTTGTGACCAGAGATCTAGGTGAGTGAATTTCTACTGTGAGAAGCAATCTGCAGGAGAGTTTGTAGACAGTTGCAAGCCAGTTTAGACTCAAAATTTAAGTACTTGAAAGCTTTTATGGCTGCTTGGCTATCAAATAGATTATCTGACATTCTCTAGCGTAGAGCTCAATAGCTTGAAAGATAGTCCAATGCCGCATAAAATTAGTATTTAGGACCGAATTCTCCGACACCCACTCCAGTATACCAATCTGAGGGTTGTTCGGACTGAAGGATTTGAGTTATATCTCAATGTATGAGATATTAAATTACTACTTCGACGGCGCAATTCAGATCAATTTAGTTAGACAAAAAGTCAGTTAGGAATACTGATGGTAAGGATAGCAACAAAATATTTTCAAGGATCTTCAGATGTACAACTAAGTTACGCGTTTTGTTGCTGCATAGAAAATAAAGGTTTAGGGCGCTATCAGCCACAGTATTTATAATTTTTATTGGCAGTAGTGACAGGTCTAGGAAGACGTCTAACGCAGAAGTTGGACAAGTGCGCATCGCACTCGTCATGCCTACACAGGCAAGTCTTTGCACCTTTTGAAAGATGGAGCGGGCATACACTTGTTTTCACTTTTCCCACAATACCAAAGAGGCGTAGGTTATGATTGGAGTGACCATGATGAGGTAAGTCCAATGGATCATTTTTGGCTTTTGTCCCCATTTCTGGCCGAAAAATCTAGAACAGACCCAAAAGGCTTAAGACAACCTTTTCGGTGGTTCCATCAAGATGAATTTCCCAGGTAAGGTTTCGGTCTAAAGATGTTCAGACATTTTACTACCCCTGAAAAATTGATTTGGACTTCGTCCAAAGAAAGTGTTAAACTGGATTCGTTTTTGCCTTTTTCACTAAGTCATCCGACTTGAGTTAGAAATTCAAAATTATTTAGGCCGTTTAGAAATTGGTCCACTGCAATGGACCATGACAGAGGGGATAGAACATCACCTTGAGGTCAGCCCTTAGTAGTTTCAATGAAGATCGAGAATTGTTCGAGCTTGGAAAAAATAATCCTGCTACTTAGCCTAAAGCATATCCATCTGATAGTTTAGCGTTGGCAGCTGTTTGGATAGATTGAATTACCAACCAACCTTAGGACAACAACAGAAATTTAATTTAATTCAAATAAAAAACTAAATCAATTCTTCATTAACAAATATTATCATTCTATTCTTTAAAAGTCTTAAACTATTTTTTTTTATAATTAAGTACATTAATTAGCACATACATACATCTATATATACCTACATTTATCTTATGTATTTATATCAAAATTGCACTTAAAACAATTAACACAATTATAAGAGAAATTAATCAATAAAACTGTTGTAATAATAACTGTTGTTTGGCGGCTCAAACACAAACTATCGCCGCCACATTCCGGGTCCTACACCAACTCCAATACCACCGGAAGCTACACCACGGCGAACAGCTTCCATTTCATCTTGACGGCTGTCTCGATATGCGCGTTTTGTATCTTCAAATTCACGTAGCCTTTGATTGTATCTATCGATTTGTTCACGGAGTATAGCATCTTCATGAATAGCTCGACGTTCATCGTATTCCAAACATCCAACTCCATCTAACCGTTCCAGGTCCAACCAGCCTCTAAAGCGGACACAAACGCCATTCATAATAAAGTGAGATTTGATGTGAACCTGAAAAGAAGTGAAAATAATTGAATTAGTTATAGTTTAGTCACTTGAAAGGCTTGGGAAGTATCTATTAGCATTTTTGATAAGGAAAGACTTATACACTACAATGTTCAACTTAAGCAAATACTCGTAATTTTGAATACTATATGCAGTTGGAAAGTACAGACAGAGAGAAAGATTGGTGTAGTGGTTTGAAACTCAGGTGAGATGAAGTTCCCGGAAAACTGCAGAAGTGGTGTTCAGATACCTGTGGAGAATTTTTTTTGCTATTCTGTCATTGCCTTAGTATTTTTTCTGATCAATTTTCCAGTCACATGACCACCTAACTGCTAGTGTTATGCCTTGGCCTTCATTTTAAGAGAAACAAATAAATGTTTTTTGAAATCAGGATTAGAGCCGTGAACCATTAGCGTGGCAATTGATGACGCTATCATAACACTATCGCCACTCTTAAGTTAGTGTAGAATGCGCAGGTCTGAATTATGGATGGATGTAGATTTAAAAGTAGAAAAGTAATTCAATCAGTTTATTAACAAAGGTTATATAGGAATGACATTAAAGAGTGAAACTAAAGAAAGGGTGAAGTTATATGCAATAGATAACATTTTAAGTGTTGCCACTATATATACATTTAAGTATTATATGTAATTATTTAACACACCCCCTCAACACTTAACTAACTAAACTTAATCTAAAAATCAAGTCCAAGTTTACTAAAATAATAACGATGCTTCGCTGTTGATGTACATTTGGTGAGTCCATCAGCCAACATTTCATCCGTTGGTAAGTACTCCAGCTGAATGATACCATCTGCGATAGCTTCACGGATATAGTGGTATCTAATATGGAGATGCTTAGTACGCGAACGCTTCCCTTGATAGTTGGCAATGTATTGCGCACTTTGGCTGTCAGTGTACAAAACGATTGGTTGTTCTTCAGGATGTAGGTCCAGTTCAGTAAGCAAAAGTTTTAAGTATTTAGCTCGTTTGGCTGCAGCGCTCAATGTTACATATTCCGCCTCAGCGCTTGATGTAGTTACGATGGACTGTTTCCGGGATTCCCAGTCTATTGGAGCTCCAGATAAAACGAAAACCATACCAGATTGTGATCTTCGATTGTTGGTATCGTCGGCCCAACTTGAGTCAGCATAGGCTCGGATTGGTTGACCTGATCTGCAATAAGTAATTTTTGTATATTGAGTTCCCTTTAAGTACCTGAGGATTGATAAGGCTGAATTCCAATGTTGTACCCTCGGATCTTGATTAAACTGGGACAACGCATTTACATAGTACGAGATGTCTGGTCGACTGAATGTGGACAAATGAAGGAGACTGCCCACTAGTTCTTGATATGTTTTTCTATCCACTAACTTCTTCTCACCATCAATTTGTGGCTCCTCATCTAGCTTTGTCTTAGATGGCATAGGTAATGTACGTGGTTTGCAATTACTAAGTCCGTAATTTCTTATTAAAGTTTTAATATACCCCGACTGACTAATTGATAACGTTCCTCGCTGACGATCTCTAAGAACTTCCAATCCTACAGTAAGTTTGGGTTCTCCCAAATCTCGAATTTCAAAATTACTTTCAAGATGAGCTATAAGTTGGTTATAAGAAGCTTTGTCATTAGTAGCAATAATTAGGTCATCTACGTAAGCTGCGATATATGTAACGTTGCCTTTATTACGTTTGAAGTATATGCATTTGTCATAGCTTGAGTTTGAAAGTCCAATTTCGCGCAATTTACTGTCCAATTTTTTATTCCATTGATGCCCAGATTGCTTCAGACCATAAATTGACTTTTCTAACTTACATACTTTGCTCATATCATTTTGAAATCCTGCTGGCTGTTCCATGTAAATCTCTTCATTAAGATCTCCATACAGAAAAGCTGTAGAAACGTCGATATGATGAAGGTCCAAGTCTTGTTCCGTAGCGATTGCATATAGAATGCGAATGGAACTAATCTCCGCAACAGGAGCAAACGTTTGAAAAAAGTCAACGCCATACATTTGGGAATACCCTTTCGCCACTAATCTGGCTTTTCTACGTTCCACCGAACCATCCATCTTATATTTCGTTTTGAAAACCCATCTGCAACCGATAACATTTTTGTCCTTTGGACGATCTACTAATTTCCAGGTTGCATTTTTATTTAAGAAATCCATTTCAGTTTTCATAGATTCTCTCCACTCGTCCACATAATCAGACAATTCAATTTCTTTTAACGATCTAGGGTCATTGTCTTCTACAAGATTGGCAGTTTCTTTCTGGCTTTGAAGTCGAACTTTCCGAATAGGTCTTGGGCTTCGTCTAGCAATATCTGCTGTTTTCGTTTGTTCGTTTCGTTGCAAGGTGTTTTGAGAGACTTCTGCTATTGTATTTTGATTGTCTTGCTCTTGATTTTCGTTGTGTTGTTCTTGCTCTTGCTCACTTGTTGCTGGTGTCTCACTTTTAATGTTTACTTCAACCTTGGTCTCGCTCTTAACCCCGCTAATGTCATCTGGTTTAAGTTCCACCTCACATTCATAAAATTTGTTTTCTTTCGCAGTTTCTACTCCACCAAAAAATACAACATCGCGGCTTCTTATTATCGTACGAGTACCTTTTTTCCATAATCTGTATGCCTTAGAGTCTTCACAGTAACCAATTAATATAAATTCTTCACTCCTAGGCTCGAATTTACTAGAATTTCCACCTTTGTTCAAGACAAATGCAGGTGATCCTATTTCCTTAAAGTAGGAAACGCTAGGAACCTTGGTAGACCATAATTCTTCAGGGGTTTTGTTTTGATTAGGTGCAGTCGGACACCTGTTTCGTATGTATGCAGAGCAATGCACCAGCTCCGCCCACAAGAACTCAGGCAGACCAGCTTCGATCATCATACACCGTGCCATCTCTATAAGCGTACGATTAGCATGCTCTGCTACACCATTCTGTTGTGGTGTATAAGGACAACTGAACTCTTGTTTAATACCATTCAATTGACATAGATCCTTAAAGGAATTGCTGGTATACTCCGATCCGTTATCAGATCGTATTCTTTTAATTTTTACATTTAACTGATTTTCTACGTAATTTTTGAATAATTTAAATTTGTCTATCATTTCTGACTTTTTACGAAGAAAGTAAACAAAAATCTTTCGAGAATAGTCGTCTATAAAAGTAACAAAATAAAGCGACTTACTCAGAGACTCAGTTTTCATGGGTCCACAAATATCCGAATGAATCAGTTCCAGGCAGTGTGATGTTGATTTCTCCTGCCTTTTAGGAAAGGGTAATCTTGTTTGTTTACCTCGAATGCATGCTGTACAATTTAACTTAAAATCATTAAACTTCGGTAATCCCGAAACAAGATTGTCCCGTTGTAGTTGCCTTAACGATGCTCCATTCAGGTGTCCCAATCGGTTGTGCCATACTTGAAAACTATCTGCTACCTTCGTACTTGGGGTCCCCTTCGTACGGCAGGCCTTTTCTTTCATCGGGTACACGAAGTATAGTCCGTCTCTTCTTTTGGCATTCATTAGTTGCTGTCCGCTTTTATTAACAACTCTTGCGTTGTTGCCCTCAAAGAAAACATTTACACCATTCATCGTCGCCTTATTTATAGAGATCAAGTTTTCTTTCAGATCTGGAACATATAAAGTTTTAAAAAGAGAGCAAAAAAGAGACTTATTATTCACTTCGCTGATAATGTCAACTGTACCAATACCCATAATTTTGACTTTCTTATCATTCGCCAGTTTAACATAACCCATATGACCTTTGGAAATTTCTGTAAAAAAATGTTCGTCGTGGCACATATGTGATGTGGCCCCGCTGTCCAAGCACCATCGTGTCTGATGTACTGCGGCTTCTAGTGCTCTTGTTGGTGATAGGTTAAGATACTCCCGCATAAAAAAACCACTAGCACAGTTGTCATTTACCTGTTTTGCTTTTTCAACACGTGATCTACAATCCCTGGCCTTGTGGCCCTTCCGACCACACCGACGGCAATTGTAATTGCAAAAAGTTGTACCATATGAATTGGATTGCTGCGGCAGTCGTTCAAATGGTCTTGGCTTATAGCGAAACGAAAAATTGTTGAAATTACCTTGTGCTCTCATAGCATTGTTGTAAGACGACTCCCGTTTTATGTCACCAACTTCCATTAACCGTATTCGAACTGTGTCTAACTTTGGGTACACCTCCAGAGCGTCGAAGGCTGCTTGCACGTGCTTATAATTTTCGTCGAGACTATCCAGAAGTATCACAACAAGAAGATCGTTGTCAAGTTTGGCATCTAGCTCCGTCAATCGACTGATTATCGCATTATACTCTCGCAAATATTCGTCCATGGTCTGTGTACCGCTCATCCGTATAGTTAGTAGTTTTTTAAATTCCTCCACCTTTCTGCGCGAACCCTTTCTGTCATAACTTTCTTCTAAGAAATCCCACACTTCTTTTGAAGTTTTAAGGGGTTTAACAAGAGCTACCACGTGCGATTCCATGGCCAGTAAAAGTTCACTACGGGCATCTAGGTCTTTGTCATCCCATTTTTCTTGTTCGGCTGCATTTGATTCTGGTCGTATTTCCTTTCCATTTACTACCTTCAGAACTCGTAATTTGTGCAAGACTCCTTCCATTTGTGCTCGCCATGTGGGGTAATTTTCGCCATTAAATAAGGCAATACGGCCGTGCACTGCATTTGAAGTGGACATTTTAAGGAAAAAAAAAAAATTTACGACTGATTTTTAACAAAATGCTATCTTATTTTAAAACACTTCGAATTGATAATTAAGCTGGGCCCATAACCTGTAGAATGCGCAGGTCTGAATTATGGATGGATGTAGATTTAAAAGTAGAAAAGTAATTCAATCAGTTTATTAACAAAGGTTATATAGGAATGACATTAAAGAGTGAAACTAAAGAAAGGGTGAAGTTATATGCAATAGATAACATTTTAAGTGTTGCCACTATATATACATTTAAGTATTATATGTAATTATTTAACAGTTAGGTTAGGTAGATGGGTGCCTTGTGACGAAAGTGCCACTGCCAACAGTTAGGGTCCATTATGCCCAATTATTTAAACCTGGAAACACTGTAGAGGTGGTTCACTGATAAAACCACAGTGATAGTGATATGAATCTCAGGAGGTCCATCAGCTCAACATCACCTATGTCCTCCAGCAGAGAAGAAATAACTACCAAGAGTCCTCATTCTTCTGGCGGATAGGGCAGGAAAATCACACAGCAAGTGACGAACAGAATCAATTTCTTCATTACCACTCCTAAGAAGCTTGGGCCGTTTAGTATAGTCACCAAAAATTAGGAAAGGGATAAGTGTCAGAATGCTTTTAAATCATCAAATCGCATTCTATTCAAAAATATCTTTTACTCCTCTCACTGTAAAATTCTACGCTAAGGCATTAAAAACGCGTTCCAGAGCTGTGGTTGAATCTTGGTTAGAGGATGGGCATTGTGGCTTTCGTCATGACAGAAGAACTACCGTAACTCACTCTCAGAAAGTTCCATGAGAAGGCCTCTGAGTATACGAAACACATCTACAACTTTTTTGTGAATTGGTGAAGGCATGTGATTGGGTGTTTCTGTGAGAACTCTGGAATATTCTGCAGGAGTATGGGATTGATGGTTCCCTGTTAAGGGTCATTCGGTCTTAAAATATATAAATTGCTGAAACTGTACAAGGTGGACCAACTACAAGTTTCTTTTTAAAAATGCAATAAAATAAACAAAATGAAATTTTTACCACGTATTATGGTTTTATTAGTAAGAGCAAACATTCCCATTAATTATGAAATACAACGTCGTTCAAGTGGATGCCTCGGCTGGCCTCGCAGTAGCGCATTCTATCACTCCAATTTTTCAAGATCTTGTTGATGGTTTCGGGCTGTAGCTCACGGATTGCTTGGATGATATTGGCCTTAAGTGCTTGAATCGTTTCCGGATTGTTGGCATAACATCGGTCCTTCACGGTTCCCCACAAAAAAAGTCCGAAGGGGTCAAATCGCAGCTCCGAGGCGGCCAGTTGACATCGCCAAGACGGCTGATAACACGATTTGGGAATTTGGTGCGCAAAAGACCGATTGTGGCATGGCGCGCCATCCTGCTTGAACCAGAGGTCGTCCAAATCCATGTCTTCAAAAAAAAAAGTCGTTAACATGGCTCTGTAACGCCCACCGTTGACCGAAACGTTGTTATTATTTATTTTATTTATTTGGCGCAACAGCTCTTTAAAGTGCCAGTGCCTAGCTTCTCAGAACCACTCATGTTGTGTGCGTTATATTTTTCACACGAATGGAAGGGACCTACAGTTTAATGCCGACTCCGAACGGCGATTTGAGAAGCTTTTTCGTGACAACAATACTCTCGGATGTTTGTCAGGCGCTCGCGAGAGGTGGGACCGTGAAAAAACTTTTTGGGGTTTTCTGGGATTCGAACTTGGAACCCCACACACCGAAACGTTGTTCCCAGCCTCATTTTCGAAGTAAAATGGTCCAATGATGCCACCACTCCACAATCCGCACCAAACTGTCACTATCTGTGGATGCATTGGCTTCTCGACAATAACGTGCGGGTTCTCCGAGCCCCAGATGCGGCAATTTTGTTTGTTAACGTAGCCGCCGAGATGAAAATGTGCCTCGTCAGAAAAGATGATTTTTCGCCCAAAATCGTTGTCCAATTCAAGCTGCTCTAAGGCCCAAACTGCGAAGCGATAACGAAGCGGATGGTCGTGCGCTTTCAATTGCTGAATCAACCGGACCTTGAAAGCGAATAATCCCAGATCTTTGTGCATAATTCTCATCAGGCTAGTGCGTGAAATGTTGAGCTGTTGAAATCGATGACGAGTTGATGTTCGTGAATTGAGTCTCACACTCTCGGCTACAGCAGCCAAATTCTTGTCTGTGCGCACCGTACGACGACGGGGACCATGAGTGTTGTCCACTAGCATACCAGCCTCACGAACTTTTGCACAAACTTGCGTACAGCAGGCGCGGTGGTCATTACCTCTTCGCGGACTAATTGATCATCTTTGGATCTTCCCAAACCGAACTTCAGTGTGCGCTCTAACAATTTTTAGCAATTTGTCATAATGCTCGAATAAAGTTAAAGGTGACAAATTCCGAAGAGATAGTCGTTTCCACTTCTTTCCGTTTCGTTTCCACTGAAGTAAGTAAAGAAGTTGAAGTATTTCGGTTCTTATTCACGAGTGATGGCAAAATTAATCAATCAGCTAGATCAATTGTGAGAAAATTTGGTCGAATTGTTATAAGGCAGGTCGAACTTAAGTTATCGCTCTTCAACTCGGTATACGTTTCAACTCTCACCTAACTCTCACCGGTCATGAAATTTGGATAGTGACCGAAAGTAAAAGACCGCACGTCCAAGCTGCTGAAATGAAATTCCTTCGTGATGTTGCTACAATAGATGACTGGCAGGGATCTAGTGCGCACTTTTTTCGAACACAACGATCTATAACTCGATGGTTTGGTCACGTAGAGTGCATATCCTCAAACCAGTTTCCAAGACGTGGTATGATTGCCATGCCATGAGGTAAGTGCACCTTAGGTTAGGTTAGGTATGTGGGCTGGCAGGGAGGGACGCTCTCTGCCACACTCAGGTCAGCGTTGACCCATTGTGGTACCCATGGGGGAAAAAGTAATCCCTTACCCAATTAAACTAAAAATTACTAACTCAGTCACTTACTTCATTTCTGCATACAAACCACCCTGATGATTTGATGAAGTTCAACATCTTTTCTGTTGAAACGCTGGAGAGTTCCTCGAGATCCTGGAAGAAATATTTACCAAGGAACTTTTTCCTGGAGTGTTGAAGACTCGGACAGTTGCACAGGAAGTGGGTTGTGTCCTCAAAAACTTCCTCGTCACCACAGCCTCTGCAGAGTTCCTCCTCCATCAGGCGTAGTTTCTTCAAGTGGTACCGCAGAGTGTTGTGCCCCGTGATGATGCCCACGAGGGTGGAAAGGGATTTCCTATCTTTACGGATGATTCTCTCGGTCTTTGCTTTGTCGAAAGATGGCCATATCTTCCTAGTGATGGCGCAAGTTTCCATGGAGTTCCATCTTGTGTTATCCTCTTCAGTGGCTTTATTCCCTGCAGCGAGCTTGAGTGTGCAAGGCGGGATACACACAGGAGGGTCAACTTGTTCTGTTGGGGCTGCTGAGGCGATTCTCGCCAGCTCGTCGGCTTTCTCATTGCCTGGGATACCCTCGTGTCCAGGGACCCAACAGAGCGATACCTTGTGCTGTGTTCCAAGAACCCTGAGCTCTTCTCGACAACACTTCACAAGCTTCGATTTAATTTCTATGGCAGTAATCGCTTTTATAGTTGCCTGGCTGTCGATAAAGATGGTGATACCTTCTGGTGGTATTGCCCTTGGAATACACTGCTGTGGTCTGGAAGTCGTATGGATTAAGTGCACCTTGGTAGGCCTAGGAATAAATGAACCCACCAAATTTGGGAATGAGTTTTAGGTCAGCGCATCAGAGAGCTGGCAATTACTTTCGAAAACCAAGGCGGTTTCGTAGAAGGCAAATCAATAGCTGACGCTTTACAAACAACCGCGTGATATGTAATGACCATATTAAGCTAGGTTAGGTTAGGTTGGCTGTTTGCACGAGAGTGGAAACACACTTAGACCAGTAAAGGTGCATTGTGATGTTATGGATCTACCATTAGACCACTCACGGACTAATTAAAACCAACCGGAGCTTTTGACAATGCGATGGATGCTCCTGACGCCTAAGGACGCCAAATCGCCGAGGTCATCAAGGAGGGGGCTCCTGAATGGATCATTCTTTTGCATGATGGTTCTGGACATGTGCATAGGAGTGAAAGATGGTTTTCACCTGCTCCTCGTTCCTACAGCTCCCACAGAAGTCGTTAGAGAAGAGAACAAGTCTTTTGGCAAGTTGGCCTATAAGACAGTGTCTAATGGGGACAACGATAACGCAGCTGATCTGTGATCACTTTAGCTTAACCAACTAGGCGCTACGTTTCTGATCCAGCTTAGGCCAGATCTGTCTTGAAATTTGACACGTTGAGCCGTTCTCCCATCTGTGGTTAGTATAGCTAATAGCATTCAGCTTGAGTAGATGCTTACATGGAGCGAGGGACTGCCAATGAGGCAGAATCCTTAAAGTTGTACCCTGTCTGGCGAGCTTGTCCGTCCTGCAGTTTCCCGGAATGTCCTTGTGGCCTGGCACACATACTGCACTGAACTGCTCTGTCATCTCCGTAAGAGACAAAGGGCAATTCAAGGCGGCCTTTGAGGTATGGACCACGATTCCAGGGACTTGATTGCCGCTTGACTGTCAGTGAAAGTGCTAATATCCCTGATAGATACTACATTACATTTTAGACAGGACAGGGCTTCCTTAACCACCATGATTTTCGTCTGAAAAACGCTACAGTGATCTGGGAGGCAGAAAGAGATGCTCAGGTTGAGCTTTTCGGAGAAAACACCGCAATCCACTCCACTTTCGGTCTTAGAGCCGTCGTCCCATTCATCCCGTTCATGAATACTCGTACGGAAGTTTCGACGGGATGTAGTCCATTTCAGGGATCATGGAGTGGCCAGAGTGATGGCTGGACCACTTTAGACACATACTAGAGGTATCTTAAAAATAACACCAATCACTGACAAAATAACGAAAGGCAGACTGCGCTGCTATGGTCATATCATGCGCACTTACCTAAATACCCTATGATTCCAAAGGCACTGAAGATTGAAACGCCAGGGCAAGGATCGGGAAGACATAAGACAACCTTGCATAAATCAATTGAAAAAAAAACTTACAAACCGAAAGATCTGGAAGATCAGGACCAGAAGAGCAGCCTCCAATTAAATGGAAAAAAACTGCAGGCAAGAAGAAGATTTGAGTAGGTATACTGAGTCGAAATGTTAAGTTACGACTGTACTGACAGATTGTCGTAAATTCTTCAGAAAAAGTACTTAAAAATGTCGAAAAAAGTGGCAAATGGCAAAACTCAAGTAACAGCCAAACTGTCAACTGGACTACTCAAACCAGGTACTTGTAATTATTCTCGTTTCACTCGACCTTGACTTGTACTCGCAGAGCGTACTGAGGTGAATCGATCCGATTTGGACTTCACTCATATTTATATGGAGTTCAACACTAAATACGAGTATGAACAGAGTAAAGGTAGATATTCGTTAAGAACTTCATTATCAAAGGAATTGATTGAGGTTTCCTTTGACAGACGAGGATACCAGCATCTAAACACACTTCTTTTCAAATTTACCAGATCCCCACGCAAATATATTTCAAAACACTTCACTGCAACGTATCGTGTTCAATTACCTAAAATTTTCAAAATATTACCCAACTTAATAGTTTCAGTTACTCACAACAAGAAAACACACGAAACTCAAGACAGACCTAATTGCTCCTCAAAAGATCAATAGCATCCAGGACCTGCTGCGTTTGCCTTTCTCAAGTTGCATGATCGTCGGAATGGCACGCGAGCAACAGTTGTTGGAAATGTGTCAGAGAACAGCCTCAAGAGTAAATTACGGGGATTATAAGTGGAAGCGATGCCCTTCTTACATTACGGAAAAAATTGTTTGACCATTTCACACTGAAAACTTAAGTGTTTTTGTGAATTGTTTCCTCTCCTTTTGGTATCAAGAAAGAGGATTTCGCAGGCAGTCTCAATAGACAACTGACGTTCCAATGTAATTGAAGCCAATTAACTTTCAAACTACTAAGGATCACCGACTTGGATGTGATTAAACAAAATCAATGAACCATTTGATCGTCAAAAAACGTGCAGTACACAGTACAGCAAGTGGAAACTAGTATTCCCCGGAGGGCATGTTAAACATATGTCGAACAATGAAAATTTGTAGCCGACTTCAAGCTGTGTGGGTCCACACAACGAGAGAGTTCGGACCACCGACCTTTTGGGTACACAGTAATAAATGACCGTGCAGTTGTGTCATGTTTCAGGGGTGTGGGATCCGCTTTTATTTGCTTCGTCCCCTATTCTTCTTGTGTCGGACACTTTCAATAATTGAAACATAATTCCAACAAAATTCTATACGACCTGCAATTTGCCGTCTTAATTGTTTATTTGCGACTTCCGGGGTCCTTCTAGGTGGGGGGTCTTCACACATGTTTTTATATCCTTTCTAAATACCTACACGATATTTGTTATTCTATAGTAAACTGTAACAATGCTTGTCAGTCGCTGCGAGTGGTATTCGAATGAAGTAATTCTGATTTCTAGACACCACCCTTGCAATACTTTCATAGACTATGGCCAGCGAAGAGGGTTGTTTACATATAATGTTGCAAAATGGCTGGTTATATACTGTCCCCAAGGAAACAATTGCTGTGGCAATCTTCGCATGCGCCATTTATTGTGGAGATACGAGTACATAGAGGTAGTTACTATGGATACAGTATGCATCCCCCGCTTGAAATAGATTAAGAAGCTGGAGGGGGTTGAGTAAATCGATATTTTTGTAGCAGAGAGGACGACATCTTATTTTTTAATTTATGTAGAAACAACTTTAAGCCGACACAATGCCAGACAATGCTTTAATTCTCGTAGCATTTTTATACTACACTAGAACCCCGACTATCCGAAGATTTGTTCACTAAAATTCGCATTTATCGAGTTAAAAGAGAATTTCTGATTGCCGAGTTATAAGACTATGGTTAGCGCTATTCGAGGTATGTTAAGAGATTATTATCTCTGGAGCGCATTTTGGACGAAATACTCTTCTTCCTAAAGTCTTAAAATCTAGCGGCCTCAATAGATGACTGGGAGATTGAAGCCACGGAGGAGAATCAAGATGGTACCAAGTGTATAGTCTTTATCATCGAGGAACAACCGCAAATTTTAAGAAAAGAAAGGCATAGGCGACTCTTCTTCGGAGCTGGTGAGTTCTCGTTGATATTCATGAAGAGGACGTATTCTGTGAGATGGCGTACACTGTGAATGATATTGCGACCCACGAAGGTAGTACAAGTAAATCTTCTCCACAGTGAGGCTGCCTCAGTCATAATGGACATAATCCAGGAACCATGGATTCTTAAAAAAAAAGCATTAATATTATTTTATTTTTAATATTAATATTTTCTATGATGGCGAACCCCACAGGCGGAACAGTAGAAATGTGGTGAAGTGGGGGGGTTATGATCCCTTATTTTCGGATCATAACCTCGCTGATAAAAGGAAGAAGAAGATTTTCTATGATGGGAACGAAGGTAAGTTTAAGACGTGTATCGTTGCTAGAAAAAGTTTCCACGTAACTAGTGAACTGAAATAGTCCTGTTCAATAGGAAACATAAAATTTTTCATTTTGACCCTCCGCAACTGAGTACCAGACTTGTACCGACAGATAAGGCTAAATATCTAGGTCTCGTTGTAAACAAGAAACTCAGCTGCAAACGCTAAATCCCAGAGCGAGTAAGAAAAGTCACATCAGTTCTGTACTGCTGCAAAATGGCTATTAGAAGTAAGTGGAGACTACAGCCATGAATTACATATTGTATCCAGTATCACACTAATACCGACATATGGCCTTGAGCAAAGCTGTTCATCGCAATTGTCAGCCGAGTGCAAAGATCGGCCTGTATATCCATTAGCGGTGCCATTAAAACCACTCCTTCAGCGGTGCTCTTAGAACGACTTCTTTAGCGGTGCTCTTAGAACCACTCCTTCAGCGACTCTCGACATATTGTTCCACATGCTGCCCCTAGATATTTATGGCAGACAAGTGGTGGCGTATGTAGTCACATGCATTAAAGACATATTCCAGTGGTCCAGTTTACGTACAGTGGAGTACTGTTCTCAATAACTTAAAATTCCTCCAGCAAAATACCGACTACATTCTACCACAACTCCTATTCGTCAAAAACTTTGAAATCACCTTCCCCCCAGATTGGATTGAGAGATGTTACAAAGGGAGTTTATATGCTTCTACACAGAGTGGGTAGACGTGTCTTCTCCAAAGACTTAAACATAAGCATCTCCTTCCGCCTCTCATAGCCGCTGTAGCCTCTTCTAGTCGGAGATAATGCCGATCAAAGAGGACTTATCCTGGCTGAAGTGTAATGTGATATCTAAGGGAGATATCACCACTTTTACGGACAGTCAAGCCGCAATTAAGTCCCTGCAATCTGTCACGCACGGATAGCAGCATGGATAGTTTCTATGCTTAGTACTCGTATAATCCAAGCAACACTAGGCAACAGTAGTACAACTAAGACGGTAAACAGAACCGTCTCCACAAGGCGGAGTCATCTCCCCCCTGCTCTGGTTAATGGCGATCAATAAAATCTTGGTGCGACTTGATAGGGAGGGTTTTAAGATGGTTGCGTACGCGGATGATATGGTTATACTAGTATCAGGAAAGTTCCTCTCCACGATAAGTCAACTCAAGTCAACACTCAAATTCCCTTCCAGAGAAGAATGGAAGAATGGAAGCGTTACCTGCAACTATGATATAGGGATATACACGGACGGTTCGAAGATGGACTGCGGAGTCGCCGCAGGCATCTTCTCTGACCAGCTGAATATATCAAGGTCCTTCCGTCTCCCAGACTCTGCTAGCGTTTTCCAAGCGGAGCTTCTTGCGATTCGAGAAGCCTGCCGCCTGCTAAACAATCTTCCAACATCTAATCACAATATCGCTATTTTTTCGGATAGCCAGGCTGCCATCAAGGCCATTGATGCGGTCTGCATCTCTTCAAAACTGGTAGAGCAATGCCGGTTCGAATTGAATCAACAAAGCACTCACTCGAGAATCACTCTCATCTGGGTCCCAGGGCACAGCAACCATGAGGGTAATGAGCGTGCTGATGAGCTGGCCAGGCGAGGGTCGGCCCTTAACGGCTCTCTAGCAAAAAGAGTCGACATTCCGCTTGGTGCCGTTAAGGGCTATATTCACCTTCACTTCCCCCAGCTAGCCAATCGCGGGTGGAACAACCTCAGAAGCTGTGTCATATCTAGGAAGACGTGGCACAGTTTCAACAAACCCAGGTCAAAAGAGTTACTAGGCAAACCAAGACCAGTTATTGCCAAAATCATAGCTATTATCACAGGTCACTGGCCAAGGAACTCACTAGGCATGGCACAACCCTATCGACTTTACCAGAATTGAATACGATTGATACAACCAATCGCGGATGGGCAGATACGCGAGGTATGTGCCACATCTCACTAGACAGATTTGGGCTGAACTGGATCACAAAGGAACTAATTGTTTAATTACACGGAAAAGGACGCTCATTGGTACTATAGCAGGTACCATCAAAGGACACTGCAGCATTGCCAATCACGCCAATAGGCTAGGCCTCCTCTTAACCGATTTCTGCAGAAGCTGTTGAACAAAGGTGACGACGAATGGTCTTTACCTCCTCTACACGTGTCTGGTCTTCTTGAATCGAAGAAAAATACATCTTGGTGCAAACTTCTGCGATAACCTCGGATCAACATCATCCGCATACAGTTCTTTATAATAAGCTCAGGTTGGTTCTGCGGGTAGTTCAGAAGATACCCAAATCCTTGTGGTTACACAATGAGCCTAAACTGGTCAAAGTGAGCCTGATTCGAATGCATACTGCCACTCCAACTTTACCTAGGTAAGGCTAAATGTACTTAACAGGTGGGCCATCTAGTGATATCTTTTTAAATCATAGGTTATTTTGACACTGACAGCTGTTTCCCGCTCGAAATCTTGACAGAAAGTCAGTATCACACCTCCGCGGAACGAAATGTGCCACATTACGCTTGAACAACATTGGGAAATATTGAAAACTTATTTCCAAATTGAGTGCTGTGTAGCCCAAACAGTGCGTTTTTTGAAAATAAGTTTTGGCCGAAATGAAGCACCCACCGCGCCTGCTGTACGCAAGTTTGTGCAAAAAGTTTGTGAGACTGGTATGCTAGTGGACAACGCTCATGGTCCCCGTCGTCGTACGGTGCGCACAGATTAGAATGTGGCTGCTGTAGCCGAGAGTGTGAGATTCAATTCATGAACATCAACTCGTCATCGATCTCAACAGCTCAACATTTCACGCACGACTGTCCGCTTCGTTATCGCTTCCCAGTTTGGGCCTTAGAGCAGCTTGAATTGGACAACGATTTTGGGGTAAAAATCATCTTTTCTGACGAGGCGCATTTTCATCTCGGCGGCTACGTTAACAAACTAATTTGCCGCATCTGGGGCTCGGAAAACCCGCACGTTATTGTCAAGAAGCCATGCACCCACAGATAGTGACAGTTTGGTGCGGATTGTGGAGTGGTGGCATCATTGGACCATTTTTCTTCGAAAATGTGGCTGGGAACAACGTTTCGGTCAACGGTGGGCGTTACAGAGCCATGTTAACGACTTTTTTTCTTTTTACTGAAATGGATGGCGCGCCATTCTACACAGCCCATGCCACAATCGGTCTTTTGCGCACCAAATTGGCGATGTCAATTGGCCGCCTCGGAGCTGCGATTTGACCCCTTTGGACTTTTTTTTTATGGGGAACCGGAAGAACCAATGTAATGCCAACAATCCGGAAACGATTCAAGCACTTAAGGCCAATATCATCCAAGCAATCCGTGAGCTACAGCCCGAAACCATCAACAAGGTCTTGGAAAATTGGAGTGATAGAATGCGCTACTGCGAGGCCAGCCGAGGCAGCCACTTGAACGGCGTTGTATTTCGTAATCAATGGGAATGTTCGTTCTTACTAATAGAGCCATAATACATGGAAACAATTTCATTTTGTTCATTTTATTGCATTTTTAAAAAGAAACTTGTAGTTGGCCCACCCTGTATACATATATATAGCATGACGTACGAGCTAAAAAAAACTGGAGAAAAATTGTTTGTTTTGTTCAACGAATGCATCGTATTACAAACATAAAGACCTCATTTTCAAAACACACATGGAAGCTTGTTCTCAACCTTAGTTCTTTTGTTTCGGGTTTCTATACCTCAACAGAGCACAACGAATACTATCGCTCCATCCACTTCATCCGTATTCAACCCAAAAACTAACCAACAATGATGAAATTTAACGCACTTTAGGCACTGTTACCAATCAATTTACACACCTCTCAACACCGCACTTATTCTGAAAGCCTATCGATCAAGACTTAATTCCAAAAAAGGACAAATTTCATTGATGGTCAATTATGCAATGATAATTGGATTGGTAAGTGTGACTAAGCTACATACAAGTATACAACCAACAACTCACCTTTCCGTGCTCTTTGTCAAAATCACATTCCTTGTCCTGGATGTAAGGATTTTGATTGGCATTGAAAACTAATTGCAGATTCGTTCCGGATGCGACAAAAGATATTTCCGTGTGTCCCTCGCGGCAACCGTTCTGAAAACGTATCTGACGCTCTTCCAAAGCCCGTTCTCTGTACCCTGTGTAGCGTACCTGTAAAGCAATAAAACAAAGAAAACACTTTTAATAATGCATCTTCATCTGAAACATATACAAAGTATGCTAAAAGAAAGTGACCTTGTGCTGAGATCACAACCTTTATGTGAAAATAAAAAATAAAATAAAAATAAAATAAACACAGCCACCACCTAACTAAGAAATGATTCTCGGAACTGATCAACAAACGAATTTGTCAATAAAAGGTAATAAACCTATTTCCAACGAAGTGGTAGTAGTCGGCGATCGTCATCAGATCAAGCCAAGATGCGTCAGCAGTGCGCAGAAAGTAACAACCCAACAGGTAACAATGACAGCACGGACAAGAGGGTAAATCACCGGCCAACTGCCACATTAAGGTAGTCTCAGAGAGTTGAAATCGTCGTTTTTACCTGAGGCTATCAATAGCAGAAAAGAAATCCCCGAATATATCGTTGATTGCATTTAAATGAGACACAATGTCGTAGATACTTTACACACCGACAGATAGAGATAGATGGAAGGAAATTCCAATCTAATTCTGAGAAATCTGCTTAGATTAGCCATTAAGGTGTGATTAAATAATTAATACTGCGTGAGCGTTGTCGCATTAGCCAGGCTTGGTGAGCTTGGAAAGTACCCAAGCGCACCGGCCTATGATTCATGATGTTAATTCAGCGAAAGAATTGTCCGTGATTCATGGCTTTTTGTTAATGAGTAGGCAAGGAGCCGGCATTATAGCACTTCAATGAACCCCGTAATCGGGAGAACTGGTACTAACACTCGTAAAATTATAATTACGAACTGTGAAGCAGTTGGTCAACACTGAATTTAGCACTTTTCCCACGTGCGATACATTGATTATAGTATTAATTGTTTACATTGGGTTTTGGCTGCGCCAAGAAGCGAAAAGTTTCTCGTCTGTGCTGGTGGAACATGGTCAATTTATTAGGCCCAGTAGCGCCCATATGGCGTGGCAATCAATTAGAGTGCTTTTAGGCCGTAGCACCTACATGATGCCAGAAACACTTTGATTGGCTGCTTTTACTTTCAAGCATTTTTGAGTTTAAAGTTTAGCATTTATAGGGACTGCCTACATAGACCTTCTTGAGAATCATGGAGAATCATATATTCTACGCTGGGAGATGCAACCATTCAGAGAACGGTCTGCAGAGGAACCCCCCAAGGCGGAGTTCTGTCTCCTCTAATATGGCTTCCTGTATTGGATGAGATCTTGGTAATACTGAAGGAAAATCGCTTCAATGCGACAGCCTATGCCAACGATGTGGTTATCCTGGTTTCGGTGAAATTTCTTCCAGTCCTAAGTGAAAGGTTCAATCAACTAGTGGATAACTGGGTCAGTAGCAAAGTGGTGAGAGTGAACCCCTCAAAGATGGAGGTAGTTCTTTTCAATAAGAAGAGATCGATCCCTACTTTCAGACCCCCAAATATCGGTGGGATTGAGCTAGGTATCTCAAGTTCAGCTCGGTACCTGTGCGTAATTCTAGATTCCAAACTAAACTGGAAGGCTAACACATCAAAAAAGCAAGCGTAGCTTTCTATTCTTGCAGAAAGGAATTCAGTAATACGTGGGGCTTCAAACCAGTTGTGGTGTACTGGATATACATGGCGGTTCTAAGACTCATTCTTGCATATGGTTCACTAGTATGGTGGATGGTACTCGAGAAGCAATACCAGCTTTCAAATCTCACCAAAATCCATTCATGATCCATGGGATCAATGAGAACAACTTCAACAGCGGCAACGGAAATCATGCTTAGTTTAATTCTACTTGATATATACTGTAGCAGTCTGGCGGCCAAAACCGCTGTAAAACTGAGAGACGACCGATTGTGGTCATCGACCCCTTACGGCCATGCCTTCATTTTCTCCCGATGGAAGACTACCAGCAGATCGATGAAAACTGATCACATGATCCCGATGAAAGCATTTGAAAGGAGATTTGCTACAAGAATTACTGACAGAATGTACTAGAAAAACTGAAGACCCATGAAGAAAAAGGAACTGGCCTTCTATGCCGACGATTCTAAGACGGACGTTGGCATGGGAGTCGGAGTTTATTGCGAAGCCCTAGGAATAAACCACACCTTTAGAATAAGCGACGACAGGGGCGTCTTTCAGGCCGAAGTCACAGTCATTATACAGGCTGCTGAAATTATATGCGAGAGTAGTATCGTTTATAAAACGATCACTGTCTACGTACCTATATATACTCGTCGATAGCCAGACATAAGTTAAGGCTCTGAACTCTGTTGTTATTAGGTCAAGGCTTGTGAGCATCTGCAAATCACTTTTAAATGAGATATCTAAAGCCAATGCGGTGACCCACTGCTGTGTACCAGGCCATATGGATATCGAAGGAAACGAAAGTGCTGATGAGCTTGCTAGGAAGTGGTCGGCGCTGCATGTATCGCGGGCTCTTTTGTACTGTTCCCAATTAGTTCCTAACGGAAGAAAGTAGAAGATGAAGCCACCGGTCGAGCAGACAGACGCTGGGTTCTTCTGGACACATGCGCAACGGCCAAAGCGCATGGCAGGCCTTAAGCAAGAAGGTGAAACTTAGTCGTCATAGCGCACCAATCATTTCCAGCATAATTACTAGTCACTGTGCATGACGTTTATGCGGAACGACTCGGTGTACTGAACAATGACTATTGTAGAAGTTGCAGCGACGAAGAAGAAATTGAATCTGTTCGTCACCTGCTGTGTGATTGTCCTGCCGTATCTGTCAGAGGAATGAGGACTCTTGGTAGTTACTTCTTCTCTGAGCTAGAGGACTTAAGTAATGTTGAGCTGATGGACCTCCTAAGATTCAAATCACTATCAGTGCGATTCTACGGGCACAATGGACCCGAACTGTTGGTCTAAGTGAGCAGTGACTCTTCTGTCACAAGGCAGAATTCGTTTCTCTGTGCATCAAGTCGTCAGTGACTACCAATAGATTTGAGGCTAGGTGCTAGGGCTGCCGTAGACATATGCTAAATCCATAACGTTTTAAGCAACCTTTCAAACATGATGCACTAAAAATACTAGTATACTTCTATGTTACGCCATTTTCATAATCGATAGAATGCAGCCAGCGTTCGGTAGTTACGCAGATGAATCAAAGACAGGTTTGGTAATTAATGGGGGTTATACAAAATAAGTCTTCTTCGAAAAGCTTCATTTGAGCGAGTCCTTCCAACTTAATCACAAAGCTGTGCTATTCCTCTCACATGTGGAGTCAGGGTTGCTTTATGGGTGCAGTACATGAAAGTTGACCATGGCGCTTAGGCGTGTTAGATGCCCTAAGCCCCATAAAGGGATACAGGATTTAGATTAGTTCCGCTTTCCAAATCCCCTCTATCGAAGAACTCTCCAGATAGCCGCGTATCTATCACGGATACGGCGGGGCAATCGGGCTTACACTTGTGGTGGATGCCAGGGTATTGGAATGTTTGTAAAAATTGAATGCTAACGAACTCGAAAAATTGGATCTAATCTCAGCTAAAATTTGATTGCGTTTCCTGCCACATGGAGGAGTAAACTTTAACTCAAGGTACAGATGGGAGAGTGACATGAAGTATCATGATCAGATTAATACCATTTTCCGTGTCATTATGGCAAGCTGTCGGTTATCATGCCAAATAGGGTTTAAACGATGTCAGCATGAGCGTCTTCGAAAGAAGATAACTTCATCTGGAGGCTTATCTCGTGGACGAATCCTGATCTGCGGCTTATTCAAGATGCTTCGGATGGTTTAATTACCCCATTAGGTAGTTTAAATCTCTTGGTGTCACAATGGACAAAAATGGGCACCAATTAACGGCGCCTGAAAAAAAAAATTAGAAACTTATATACCCAGTGACAGGCTGGGATACTGACCAGCCCATAGGAAATAGGTGAAAGGGTCGGAGTTTTGAGTCTGTAGTGATAGTCAGGCTGGGCTTAAGGCCTTGCTCAATCCTGTAACTACTTCCAAACTGAATGTAACCTCGATTTGAACTCGGTGGTAAGGCTGAATTCTTTCACTCTTATCTCTGTTCTAGGTCACATTGGAATCTTGCGGAATGAGATATCTGAGAAAGATTTCTCAGGACCCGAACTTGCGTTGGGTCTTCCTGCATCCTCGTTGAAGCGCTTGCTTGGCTTTCTACGAAAGACAAGAAAATTTAAGTTAAATGAGTAAATCAGTGTTTTGCTCCCTGGTAATATAGACCGTCTGAGATATAAAATTAGGAAGTGAGGGTGAAAATATGACTGGTTTTTAATAATAATGATGAGAGGGTTCAAAGAACCATTTCCCCTTCTCTAAAACCTCATTGACTTGAGGTATACTTAGCTAGATGTTATGTTATCATTGTCGAAGGGGACCAGTTCAATCTGCTCTGGTGCTGCGGTGTCTCTCCGTGAGGCATATTGTACTAGCACATGGGCGGTCAGGAACAACAAGATGTTTTCTGGATGCATCGCAGTAAGGAAAGTTGTTAAGAACAGCGCCGTTCCCTGAGTCCGTTTTCATATTTGTATGAGAGTGGGCCAGAGTCTACTGATAGTGCCCGGTGATGCTGGAGTTTATGGAGGAGCCTCTTCAAAAGACAGTGACCACTGGTGACACCAGTGAGAAATCTCTAGATTTCTGTTGTAACAGTACAGGAAAGAAGTATATTGTGCATTTCTGGCCTGGGGTGTCAGTTCAAATTGATCAGACAGGTTCTGTTTCCTGGTGTTTAAAAATACCTTTACATTCTCCACAGAATGGTTCTCGACCCGTTAAGTGGGTGGTTGCACCAGTAAGTGACCTTTGCTCAATTAGCAGGTTTTTCTTGGAAGAGAACAAGCTTCGATTTTATTATGAATGAACTGAGCGCCTAAGCAGCTTGGCTTTCAGAGAAAATGAAAATAGTATTGCCAGGTGTGTTGAATTGCAATTTTAGTCCTGCGCTCTGATTAATGGCAAACATATCTCCTTGGAAGATTGTTACATATGAATCGTGTAAATTTTGTCATATTTCTAGCAAAACGGACGTAGAGTTCTGTGTCGTAATGCATTAACTATTTAGCCACGGCACACCGAGAATCCGTGCAGTTGCCGCCTTATGTTAATAAATTTATAAGCAATTCTGGTTAACCATCTTATCAGGCACCTTTATTCTAATAACTTAAAGAAATATTCAAGCCCGTTTCACACATATACGCCATCGAATTAACGATCTCAATTAGAACGTGTATACACATCCGACTTATATGAGTTTTTCGTCGCATCTGCGGCCATATTTGAAAATTTTTTGCTGTCATTCTACTGTCATTGTATTCTGTCATATTCACCATTTTACCGTAGAGCGCTACATGATTGAACAACGTATCGAAATTGTAAAAATTTATTATCAAAATTCTAGTTCTGTTCGCGGAACGTTCCGTGCGTTAAGTACGATTCACGGTACTGTTGAGCGTCCTTCCGAGCTCAACATTTGGCGAATTATAAAGAAATTCGAGGAAAGCGGTTCAGTGGCTGATAGAGTAGTCCCAGTACATCATTAGGTGTTTTTCTTTTTTAGTTCAGAGCAGAGCCTGAGTTGTCAAAAAGAAAGTTGTGCTTCTTTTTTAGCTCAGACACATCAGAGCTCTGAATTTGTTTTTCTTTTTTTGTTCAGAGTATGCTCAGAGCGCACTCTATGAGCTCTGAATTATTTGACCGAGCATTCAGAGCAAAATCCTGAGCACAGCCATTTTTCATATTTGACAGGAGAGGACAAAAAAAAATTGCAAAACAATTGAAATGGCGGACGAAATTTGTTCTTCTGGTGCAGAAAGTAAATATAACATAAAGAATAACTATTAATAGATATTCCATTCATATTTTGACAGCTCAACCTATAATTACTTATCAAACGACATTAGAGCTCAAGTGTGTTTCATAAACAAGTCAGAGCACTCTGAGCACGCTCGGTTCAGAGCACGTTCAGAGCACGCTCGATGTGCTCGAGCTCTGTTCAGAACTCTGCTTTGAACGAAAACAGAAAAACGCCTATTGAAATGCGCTGTCGACCGAAAATATTGCTGCGGTGGCACAGAGTATGCGCGACGTCGTTCTCAAGAACTGGGTCTTTCGTACGCTTCGTCTCGGCGAATTTTGCGAAAAGACTTGGGCCTCTATCCGTACAAAATTCAAATTGTTCAAGAAATGAAGCCTACTGACCGTTCCGTGCGTCTCGCATTCGCTGATTGGGCTATGGAGCAGTTGAAAACCGATCCCAATTTTGACCAAAAAGTTATCGTCAGCGACGAGGTGCATTTTCTCTCTCTCTCTATTTATCCTTTCCAACGCATGCACTGTGTGTAGCCATGTTAAGGGTATTCATAACCCATTGAGTGCGCGCAAGTTAAAAAGTGAACAAACAAAATTCTTGATTTTGGAACAATGAAAATCAAAGAGACATCAACACCTTTGCATACTGAAAAAACTTACTTTTTGAAGTGGATTATAGATCAACGGCATAATCGGATCTTATTTTTTCAAAGATGAGCGTCAACGGGGAGCGGTACCGGGCCATAATAACCGAGTTTGTTTGGCCGGAAATTCATCGTTTGGATATTGGCGACGTGTGGTTTCAACAGAAAGATGCGACGTGCCACACATAGAACGAAATACTGGAGATATTGAAGGAGAATTTTTCGGGTCGCAAAATCTCACGGAATGCAATCTTGGATGGCGACTAACAAAGGCCTTGTAGGGGCAGCATCTCCCGATAGGTGCTGGTCCGCTAAGTAACAAGTAGGAGCCACTGCAGCCGAAAACCTAGCAGCTCTATTAGTGAGCCCTACTCCCACCTCCTCGTGGTGTCATCTGGGAACTTCTTCGGAAATTGCTAACGGGAGAGGACGAATGGCGAGCTTCCTGCCACAAAAAACAGGATAAGTGTCGGTTGGTCTGTGGCCCAGCGAGCCGCAACCGTAAAACAAACTATTGCTCCGAAACGCAAACAATCGCCTCGGATAAGGACGGATAATTTGTTGACGACCTTTGGCTATCGGACACGGACACCGATCGGATTCTGGAACGTTAAGACCCTCCTGGACTCACTCAAGGAAGGGCCTTATAACGCCAGATTCCTCCAATTGGAGCGCGAATTCGCACGGTATAAAATCGACATCTTAGGGCTGAGCGAGATAAGATGGTACGATGCTGGGGAATACATCTCCCCAACAAAAACCACTGTGATGCTCTACTCTGGTAAACCAGCTGGAAGTGCAGGAAGTTCTGGCGTAGGACTCATGCTAACTCCAGCAGCACGTAGTAGCTTCATATCCTGGAAACCCCATAGTGACCGGATATTGACGGCTAGGTTCCAGAGTAGAGTTAGAAAAATTACCTTCATACAGTGTTATGCTCCGACTCTAGACGCGACTGAGGATGAAAAGGATAATTTTTATAGCCACTTAGGCGCCGCCTACAACCAAACGCCTAATGGGGACATCGTAATGGTAATGGGAGATCTCAATGCCAAGGTGGGTAGCGACAACACCATGCTTAAGCACGTGATGGGAGTTCACGGCGTGGGAGACCGTAATGACAATGGTGAGCGGTTTGTGGACTTCTGCAATACCAACCGCCTAGTCATCGGAGGTACGCTGTTTAAGCATAACACCTGCCATAACACCTGCCATGGGTCTCTACTGATAGGCAACGAATATCCAACCAGATCGCCCACATTGCGATCAGTCGCCGCTTTAGAAATTGTCTCCTGGACGTCCGAAACAGACGTGGAGCTGACGTCGGACTAGAATGAGATCACCATCTTATGGTAGCTCATTTACGCCTTCGTACTGCATCCGTCAACAGCAACCGCTCAAACCTACTTAACATCACCAGGTTTAATATCGACAGGCTCAAGGTTCCCCAAGTGCGCCAACAGTTCAGGGACCATCTTGCCTTAGAAGCAGAAGCAATCAGCAGCATAGAGAACATGGATGACCACTGGAGTGCTGTGAAAAATGCTTTTGCGACTGGGGCACGCACGTATGTCGGTAAAAAGCAGAAACACCACCGCACAGGGCTTTCTACAGACACCTGGAGACGGATCGATGAGCGTACAGCAATCAAGGCTCGGATTGCAGCGGCCTCAGCAGCTTGAAGCCCAATACCGTGCGAAGAAGAAAGAAGTGCAGCGTAGTGTGAGACGTGACAAACGTCAATATGTCAACTCACTGGCCTCAAGGGCTGAAAAAGCAGCGAGTATGTGCGACAGTAGGACTGTTTACAACATCACTAAGGAGCTCATTGGTGGTCGAAACTCCAAACAACACCCAGTGAAGAGTCTAGATGGTAACCTTCTGATTTCGGATGAGGATCAGCTCACTAGATGGAGAGAACATTTTGCTACAGTGCTAAATCACTTAGACGATGGCGGTGTGATCTTTAATTCTAATGAGCAGTTCGAAGCAACAAATTCCCGAATTCGCACCGTACCTCCCAGTAAAACCGAAATAATAACAACAATCAAGTCCCTCAAGAAAAACAAAGCGGTGGGTATTGATGGCATCCTTGCCGAGCTATTTCAAGCGGCGCCAAATACATCGGCAGATTTGCTGCATCCGCTAATACGGAGAGCTTGGGATAGTGAACAATTTCCACAGGAGTGGAAAAGGGGGATGATCATTAAGCTTCCAAAGAAGGGTAACTTGATGGAGTGCGGTAACTGGAGAGGTATATGTGTTCTTCCAGCTGTAGCCAAAATAATAGCTAGAATAATTCTAGAACGAATTAAAAAACATTTAGATTCAACTCTCGATGTCGAACAGGCAGGCTTTCGCGCTAGATCGTCCTGCATCGACCACATAAACACCTTACGGATCATAATCGAACAATGCGTTGAGTATAGGTCGCCGCTATATTTACTGTTTATCGACTTCGAGAAGACTTTCGACAGCTTGAATCGAGATGCTATCTGGTTGGCCTTGCGCAGGAGAGGCATTCCAGAAAAGCTCATAGCTATTATCAAGGCTACATATGAGGGCGGCAAGTGTCACGTCGTGCACAATGGTAAGGTGTCGGACGATTTTGAAGTCCAAAGTGGAGTACGTCAAGGGTGCAAACTGTCACCACTATTGTTCTTGGTGGTTATCAGCGATGTACTTCGTGCAGCATTAACGGAAGCTAATTCTGGAATTCGTTGGACTATGACATCTTACCTTAAACACCTAGATTACGCTGACGATGTTTGTCTACTTTCACATCGGATAATGGATCTTCATTTGATGGCCCAAAATCTAGAAGCTGAGGCAAACAAAGTGGGGCTAAAAATAAACACAGCCAAAACAAAAGCCTTGAGTACTTCTAATACCCGCGCTCAACTTAACATTGCCGGAAAGCAAGTCGAGAAAGTTGATAGCTTTCTATATTTAGGAAGTGTCGTCTCGGCTAATCGCGGTGGCACCGAACTGGATGTGTGCAGCAGAATCGGGAAGGCTAAAGCTGCATTCGGAATGCTATCCAAAATCTGGAGAAGCAATGTTATTACCTTAAGAACAAAGCTACGACTGTTCCGCTTCAACGTAGAATCAGTGCTGCTTTATGGGTGCAGTACCTGGAAGGTGGACACCATTAACACACGCAAGCTGCAAGTCTTTGTAAACAAATGCTTAAGAATCATCTTGAGGATTTTTTGGCCGAACCGCATCTCCAACGAACAACTTTATCTGAGAACGGGCCAAGAACCTATAAGCATTACTATACGAAGAAGAAAGTGGCAATGGATTGGACACACCCTACGGCGGAAGACAACTCCATTGCGAAATACGCCATGCAGTGGAATCCGCTCACCCAGGCAGGCAGAATAGCGGGACGCCCTAGGCAAACGTGGCGCAGAACAGTTGAGGAGGAATCGAGCTCTTTAGGAATGAGTTGGAGGCAGCTCAAACGCGTTACAGAACTCCGAACACTATGGCGCGCAATCGTGATTGACGCCCTATGCCCCCCGAGGGGTTAAAGAATATAAGTTAATAGTAAAATCTCACGAAGACCCGATGTCAATTGGCCGTCAAGATCGTGCGATTTGACGCCTTTAGACTTTTTTTCTTTCGGCTTACGTTGAATCTCAAGTCTATGCCAATAAGTCAGCAACAATTTCCGAACTTGAGGACAAAGTTATTCAAGTCATAGGCGAGATTGAACTTGAGAAGTTATGTGCCGGAGTCATCCAAAATTGGACCTCTCGGATGACCACTGCCATCAAACAAAGCGTCGGAGGTAATTTGAACGATGCTATTTTAAAAACATCTTGGTATCGAATGCTCTTTAACTTGAAATGGAAAGATCCGCTATACATCAAATACAACTTGTTTTACTTAAATTCAAAAATGTATCGCGCTTAATGAATAACCCATTATTTGCTTTGATTGTGAATTTAGAAACATGCTGAAATGATTTTGCGCGTGTAAACTCGACACATTGACAAAAATTGCAAATTTTATTAGCC
Source organism: Brachypalpus laphriformis (assembly GCA_945910035.1). Classification (NCBI taxonomy): domain Eukaryota; kingdom Metazoa; phylum Arthropoda; class Insecta; order Diptera; family Syrphidae; genus Brachypalpus; species Brachypalpus laphriformis. Next base: position 106,543,785 of record OX246753.1, on the reverse strand, counting down.
AGGCAAACCCCACAGGCGCATCAGTAGAAATGCAGTGAAGTGGGAGGGTTATGATCCCTTATTATCGGATCATAACCTCGCTGATAAAAGGAAGAAGAAGAAGAAGAAGCCTGCTATTTTTTGCGGCTGTTAAGTTAAATTCACACCAAAGCTGTGTTAGAAATGATAACCTCAATACTGATGGGATGCCATGGAAATCCTATGCATCCATTCGATCGGCCATTATAAGATCATTTTCATATCTAAGCTACATTACAAATATATTTTATTTTCTTTACAGGAAATCAAAAAAAGTTCTGAATCATTGTGTTTGCAAAAGCCAACCTCGGTTAAGTAATGTCTGCTTCTAAGAAAAAAAAAAACATGTTTTAGCGCAACAGGCCCATAGGGCAAGCTTTTCGCATCCATCCGATTCGTGACTGATATATTTTTGGGGGGAATTAACCGTCGCCAACAAGTTTTTTTCTACACGACCCCAATTCTCGGAATATCTGACAAACATTCGAAAGCATGAGACTGTCATGGAAAAGCGGATAAACCTCAGCTTTTGAAACAGCAAATGAACAAAAAGTGTCAAACGGGGACCTTAGCGTCTTCAAAGCGCAAGAAGTGTCAAATGGTGACCTGAGTCTTTTACTTTGCAGCTTAACGTGATCTTGTGACTGTAGATACATTCGGCCTTAGCTTTGTGTATACATAACTGCTTGTTTATATGATTATAAGTTTCAATGAAAATCAAGCCGATGACTAAAATTCAAGGGAATATACCTACGTATGTTCTAAGCTTACTCAGAGGAAAAACCTTTGCGTCTAACATGGGTGCACGCCCATTTCACAGATCCGTCACGAACTAGTCGACATTAACAGTAAAGTATCTAATAGGGGGTTCACATTCTCAAATATGCTTGACAAGCATGGCTTGATGATGTTTGATGGATTGAAGCCATTTTCCGTTCACATTTGTCAAACAGGCTGTCTAACATCAGTTCTCTTTAGAATTTTAACCATAATTCGCAATTTCCGCTTACAGCCATTTTTCTTTTTTTTTTTCTTTTCTTTGATGCGCACAGGTTGATAACTTTTTTTAGAATGAAATTTCCTCCTGGTTTGACAAGAATGCGTTCATATTCTCAAACATGTGTGTCAAGCAAGCAAAATATCAAAATATTTTGATATCCATCCAACATGCTTGTCAAATTGTTTGATGGAGCGTTCACATTTTCAAATTCGAGTCAAACAAACCATGCTTGTCAAGCATATTTGAGAATGTGAACCCCCCTAATTGAAGCTGTAGGAGGAATCTTTCAATATTTGAGCCTGCATCGAGAGCATCTTGAAGTAATCCATATCTATCGGTTCACACTCACCTCACTTTCTCGGCTTAATCTTCGAAAAAGTTCATCACTTTCGAATTTCGCCTTTTGATCGGGCACCACTCGCGGCATTTTGAATATAAACCGCGGCTTCGGCTGTTCATATAGCCCGATTGTGTCGTATGGAATCATACCGGCCAAAGCTGCTGCGTCATTCATATTGAAGTAGGAAATTTTTTTATCTTTTTTTTATCACAAAAATAACGAAATTATATCACAAAACCACAACGGAGAGTATTTATCGTTCTTTGGGTCAGTTGGTGCAACTGAGACACACACTCTGCTTATTCTTATCAAAGTCTCTTGTTTTTTTTTTATCCGAAATAGTATTTTTTTTTTGTGCAAATGTCGTGTTATCAATATTCAAAAACGCGTACACCAAGCTAAGTATCTATCGGAGCGAAGTATCCACACTATGTCTGACGTACATCCGATTCAGACAGCGGTCGATAAATGACTGTTCGTCGACGGCAAAGTGCTTAGCTCATGGTAGGGGTCGCACACTCAGCTTCATCCATCCTTTGTTTGTTGCGTCTATGTACATGTGTTGAATGGATTCTGGGATGAAGGGACGGCGCTTGTTTCCTGGCAGAAGCACGAGAATTTCCCTATGTACTATGTAGTATTTGAAATCCGGTTTCCACCCCAGGATTTAGCTGCAGGTACTTTGCCGATTGATTTTTTCACACCACTGCAGCTATTTTGTTGGGACTGACTGCAAATGGGCGCGGCATCTCGACTGTAAATAGAAATTCACGCGTTTTTATTGGATGGCGTTGGTTCTGCTCGAGTGCGTATTTTTAGATAGCACTGTGTAGCACATTTCAACTTGAATAGCTCATAAATTCTTTTAAAGGTAAAGTACTGAATTTTCTTAGCGAATATGAGAGGAGGTATGTATACCTACCTATTTTTAGAGATAAGTTTTATTTTGTGTTTTTTATTGCTACAGGTACATTAATTATTTAACTGCTGATGAGCAACGGAAATTACAAAATTTTAATCCGAATTATTTCTGGTTATTAAAAAAAATATTTATTGGACAAAATAGTTGAAAAGCTAAAGTTCGAATCTCTTATGCGGTGTGGGTGGGGGGGGGAAACAGTGTTGCGTATACGCAACATTGAGCAGCAAAGTGTACAAAATAATTACTTTTTTTTTTTTTTTTTTTTTCGAGGGTAGGTGAAAATCTTCAACAAGACACTATGAAGATCGACAGCGCGTGCTCATAGTAGTGTGGGATTCTTACCCACTAAAAAACCTCCCTTCAAAACATACTTGTTTTCATTTTTACTACAATTAAGTATTCGACTTATCAAGTAGTTTTCATTTCACGTAATAAGGACGTTTTGCAGGGACCTTCCCATTAGAAGTTCCTGCCAGCTCCGCAGTTTAGACGCGGTTACTTATCGCGCTAAGTCTAAAGGTTTGGTTCTTTGTAGACGGCGCAGTAAATTTCTTTCTTCCAAAGCTTGGAGGACTGTAATATTTACGTGACTTTCTAGTCGACTTCTATGCTTTCTCGCGTAGGTTTGAATTTCGTCTTCTATAGTTTTAATGCCAAGATCTCTATGGATATCGCTATTTCTGATATACCATGGCGCATTAACAATACCTCTTAGCACTTTGTTTTCAAAAGTTTGTAAAATTTTAATATTACTTATTTTGGTACAACCCCAGAGTTGTATACCATATGTTCATACAGACTTTAGCACTTGCTTATATAAAAGCAGTTTGTTCTCTATATTAAGCTTGGAATATTTTCCAAGTAACCAATACATTTCGCGATATTTGTTATCTAGTTCTTTGCGTTTTTTCTTAACGTGCGTTTTCCATTTCAGCTTTGTATCAAGTGTCATTCCAAGATACTTAGCCTCGTTTGCAAACGGAATTTGAACCGAGTTTGAAAAGATCGGCAAATTATTTACTCTCTTATAAGTAAAATTTACATGAACAGATTTGGTCTCGTTGAGTGCGATTCGCCAAACCTTTGTCCATTCATTTACTCTACCCAAAGCTTCTTGCAGTTTTTCTGTAGTATCTTCGACCGTTTTACCTACTGCCAAGATAGCAGTGTCGTCGGCAAATGTAGCTAGCTCAGTGCCTTCTACTTTCGGTATATCACGTGTGTATAATAGATACAAGACTGGACCAAGAACGCTTCCTTGCGGCACCCCAGCCATTATTTCCTTGAAAACTGAATATTCATTTCCTCATTTGACGCGGAATAGTCTATTCGTAAGGTAGTTCTTCAAAATATTATATAGGTGCTCTGGCAGAACTTGTCGTAATTCAAACGTTAAGCCCTCGTGCCAGACCTTGTCAAAGGCTTGAGAGACGTCAAGGAATACGCTTGAACAAATCTTTTTTTCTTCAAGTGACTTTTCAATTACATGTGTTATTCGATGTACTTGTTCAACTGTAGAATGCTTACTTCTGAATCCGAACTGATGATCCGGAATGAGATGCCCTTCTTCTATTACCGGCTGAATTCGCCTAATCAATATTCTCTCGAACACCTTGGATATAATTGGAAGAAGCGAAATCGTTCTATAAGACGTTTTTTCATTCGGCGGTTTTCCGGGCTTAAGGACCATTACGATTTCGGCGACTTTCCATCGCATGTGGAACCAAAGGATCTCCGACCTATCAGTCTATCGTCCTTTCTACTGCAAACGTTGGAAAGGCTGATTGATATTCACCTCCGTCAGAGCATTAGCCCGTCTTTGCTCTCGCCGTCCCAACATGCGTACTGCAAAGGCAAATCCGTTGAAACAGCCTTACACTCGCTTGTGCGCATCATTGAAAAATCTCTGAGCATCAAAGAATATGCCATGGTGGCTTTCCTTGACATTGAGGGAGCTTTTAACAATGTCAAACCAAAGGCAATCGCAGACGCACTTGCAAATCTGAAGGTGGATACTTCGCTCGGAGTGTTGATCAATCAATTGCTAACACGCAGGATTATCAACACACAGCTGGGTGGAGCATCGGCCAGAAGACTTGCCTGCTGCGGAACCCCCCAAGGTGGTGTTTTGTCCCCCCTCCTGTGGGATTTTGTAGTGAATGGGCTACTAGTGGACCTGGACAGGTCAGGCTGTAGAGTGATTGCCTATGCTGATGACATTGCGATTGCTGCGACTGGCAGGCACCCAGACACTCTCAAGGAAATCCTCCAATATGCTCTCTCTCGGCTCACTAGGTGGGCCTCCAATTGTGGATTGGGGGTTAACCCTCATAAAACAGAACTTGTTCTCTTCACAAGGAAATATAAAGTTCCCCAAGTAGACCCTCCTATGATAAATGGCACCAGTCTCACCTTCACTGTTAATGCAAAATACCTGGGCCTTATTCTGGACAGAAAACTGAACTGGAAAGCCAATCTACTAGAACGCGTAAGGAAATCCAATGTAGCTCTCTATTCCTGTAAAAAGGCTATAGGTAGGAGCTGGGGTATGAAACCTGAAATCACTCCCTGGCTTTACGTGTCTGTTGTCAGGCGCATACTACTCTATGGCGTGATCGTTTGGTGGCCTGCCCTTGACAGGGCTGTTCACCTCTCTCAGGTAGCTAAAGTGCATGTGCATCAGTGGTGCACTAAGAACTACCCCCTCTGCGGCACTGAACATTATGTTCAACCTGTTACCCCTGGATATCCTTGGCAGACAGACTGCTGCCAGTGCGGCTATTCGTCTTAAAGCCTCCTCTCATCACATTGGCCACTCCTCGATCCTTGATCTTCTCAACTTCACACATGAAAACACGGACTACACCCCACCGAAACTGAGATTTGACCGACACTTCCGTACGAGTATCCCCGAACGGGATGAGTGGGATGGCTCTCCCCCTGATGATGGAAATTCGGTGCACTTCTACACAGATGGCTCTAAGACCGAAGGTGGGGTTGGCTGTGGTGTTTTCTCCGATAAGATCAACCTGAGCATCTCGTTTCGCCTTCCTGATCATTGTAGCGTTTTTCAGGCGGAAATCATAGCGATTGAGGAAGCCCTGTCTTGGCTGAAATGTAATGTACTATCTGTCAGCGATATTAGCATTTTCACTGACAGTCAAGCTGCTATCAAGTCCCTGGAATCGTGCTCCTTTACTTCAAAGACCGTCTTAGACTGCCGTTCGTCTCTTACAGATATGACAGAGCAGTTCAACATTCACCTATGCTGGGTGCCAGGTCACAGAGACATTCCAGGAAACTGTAGGGCGGATGAACTCGCTAGACAGGGTACTACTCTAAGGATTCTGCCAGATAGGCAAGCCCTAGGTATGCCCCTCGCTACATGTAAGCATCTACTGAAGCTGAACGCTATTAGCAAGACCAACCTTAGGTGGGATAGTGGCTCTTCGTGACAGATTTCGAGGCAGATCTGGCCTAAGTTGGACCAGAAACGTAGTGCCGAGTTGGTTAAACTAAAGCGATCACAGATCAGCTGCGTTATCGGTGTCATCACCGGAAACTGTCTAATCGGCCAACATGCCAAAAGACTTGGCCTCTTTTCCAATGACTTCTGCAGGAGCTGTAGGGACGAGGAGGAGGAGGAAACCATTCTCCACTTCCTATGCACATGTCCTGCTCTATCACGCAAAAGAATGCTCCATCTAGGAGCTCCCTTCCTTGACGACCTCGGCGATTCGGCGTCCTCAGACGTCACGAACATCCATCGCTTCATCAAAAGCTCCGGTTGGTTTTATTAGTCCCTGAGTGATCTACTGGTAGATCCTTGGCATCACAATGGACCTTTACTGGTCTAAGTGTGTCTGCATCGTGGTGCAGACAGCCAATCTAACCTAACCTTCTCTTTATCATGCCTGGCCCATTCGCCTTAATTTTTCCTAATTGGGGCGGCTTGAATTTGAGGTTTTTTAATACCTTTTATAGCCTTCCAAAGCAAGTAATTAGAATCTTTTTCTGCCGTTTAGCTTTCAAGGTAAGTTTGCATTTCATTATTCTTAAGGTTTTTTAATATAACTTTTTAGTGAGTTGCACAAACGGTTAAGATGTGCTTTATGTTGCGGAGCCCGAGTTTGTTGCCATTTTTTGTGTGCTTTTCTCTTCTCCTTAATCATCTCTCTTATTTCCTGCGGATAAGTTTGAATGTAACTTGCCGGCGTTTTCTTAGGTTTTGGAGTATTCTTCCACGCGGCATTCTGTAGGATGTCGATGAAGCGATCAACTTCAACTTCAAGTTCATATGGCGTTTTAAGTGATACGTTCAGCTCAATATTTGCTTCAATATCTTTTTTGAAGCTATCCCAATTAGATTTCGCGCTGGTTAATCTGACCGGTCCTGCTTTTTTAATCAGAGCTTCGCTTATCGTCATAATGATTGGAGAATGGTCAGAGGAGAGATCAAAGCTTTCTTCAACTTTTATACAGTTGCCAGATATTCCTTTAACAATAAAGAAATCGATCAGATCTGGTATCTTATTTCTATCAGTCGGCCAATATGTTGGTTTACCCGTCGAGTGAAAATCACAACTGTATTGCATACCCGCATTATAAAGCGTTATTTTACTTGACAATACCATTTAAATTTAATTTCAATTTCAATTTATTTCAAAAATATTTCGGGTGTACATGAAGACTTATGCCCGGTTTCACAGTGAGAGCCTAAGCCTCAATTGGAGCATAAGCTTCGCTTTAACCCATCTTTGTGTTTCACAGTGCCGGCTTAAGAGCTAAAATCCACTTAAGTGTTGATATAACTTAAGCCGCTGATTTTGGTGGCTTAAGTGTGGGCTTCTACTGTCAGAGCAAAATTCATCATTCGATGTTACCAGCATTCGCACATTACCTTTGTTTAATGTAGGTAACTACTTTATTTATGGACATGAACCTAACGCCGAAAAATATTTTTATTTTTTTTGTTTTATTTGTGGGAATATTGCTCTACTCAATAAATATCTACTCTCTTACAATGGGAGGCAAATTAGCAAGGCATACCTGAGTGGAATTCACTTATTAATCTCGTTAAGGAGCTGTGCCCCTTGTGTCTTATGGTGGTTCAGCACTGTAGCAAAATTTTCTCTCCATCTAGTGAGCTGGTCCTCATCCGAGATCAGAAGGTTACCATCTAAGCTCTTCACTGGGTGTTGTTCAGAGTTCCAACCACCAGTCAGCTCCTTAGTGATGGCATAAATAGTCATACTCTCGCACCTGCTCGCTGCTTCTTCAGCCCTTGAAGCCAGTGAGTTGATGTGCTGACGTTTGGCACGTCTCACACTACGCTGCACTTCTTTCTTCTTCGCACGGTTTTGGGCTTCTAGCTCAGTTCTCTCTATTGCTGAGGATGTTGCCATTCGCGCCTTGATTGCTGTACGCTCATCGATCTGTCTCCAGGTGTCGGCAGTAGATGCGTGCCCCAGCATTTTTCACAGCATTCCACTGGTCGTCCATGCTCTCCTGCATTGTGCTGCTGATTGCTTCTGCCTCTAAGGCAAGGTGGTCCCTGAACTGTTGGCGCACTTGGGGAACCTTGAAACTGTCGATGTTAAATCTGCTGATGTTAAGTAAGTTTGAGCGGTTGCTATTGACAGATGCAGTACGAAGGCGTATATGAGCTAACATGAGATGGTGATCTCGTTTGATCGAATAAGAAGTTCGGAGATCCGCGGAAGCCTTCACGTCAAGGAAACCATCGTACAAAAGATAGCGCGCGACCGGCTCGGCTAGTATTGCCACGTTCAAAGAAGAAATCGTTTGAACCCTGTAAAAAGTCAATATCAATGAACGTTCCAAAGACATCGCGAGGCAAGAGAGGCAGGCATATAAACGCCTGTATCACTTAAATTCGACGACATCGACATTTCATTGACCTCAGTAATCGAGTGATCCAAAATCGGCACGCATACCGGTATTTTCTGAGATCAAATAGGCGAACCCCACAGGCGGATCAGTAAAAACGCGGTGAAGTGGGAGGGTTATGATCGCTTGTTGCGGATCATAACCTCGCTGAAAAAAAAAGGAAGAAGGAGAGATGGTGATATCGTTCTAGTCCGATGTCGCTTTATGTCTGTTTCTGACGTCCAGGAGACAATTTCTAAAGCGACGGCTGATCGCAATGTGGTCGATCTGGTTGGATGTTCACTGCCTGTCAGTAGAGACCCAACTGATCTTGTGGCAGGTGTTATGCTTAAACAGCGTACCTTCAATGACTAAGCGGTTGGTATTGCAGAAGTCCACAAACCGCTCCCGGTTATCATTACGGTCTTCAACGCCGTGAACTTCTATCACGTGTTTAAGCATAGTGTTGGCGTTACCTACCTTGGCATTGAGATCCCCCATCACCATTACGATATCCCCATTAGGCATTTGGTTGCAGACGGCGCCTAAGTGGCTATAAAAATTGTCCTTTTCATCCTCAGTCGCGTTTTGAATCGGAGCATAGGACTGTATAATGGTAATTTTGCTCACTCTACTGTGGAACTTAGCCATCAATATCCGGTCACTGTGAGGAATCCAAAATATAAGGCTTCTTCTTGCTGCTGGAGTTAGCACCAGTCCTAATCAGAACACCCGTCCACTTCACTTGAGGTTTTACTTGTTTTACTTAAATTCAAAGATATATTGCGTTTAATGAATGACCCTTACATATGGATTTTTCGTAAATACAAATTTCTTTGAACTATTTAGGGAAGTTTCTAGTTACAAGCGTGGCAAAATCACATCATCACCTCCCCGTGGTGCCCGCTGGATAGCTATCTGATAGTGAACTAACGATGAGCGTATGCTGAGCCTGACGATGTATGTGTAGCTGAACACTCAGACCTGCGCAAACACATCTGGGTGAACTTCAGCGCGCATATGTTTAACTGGACGAGGTATCTCTTGTTGACCTGATTGGCTGAAATATGCGTCTCAGAAGTCTAGCAAGAGCTCCTCAGAAGGAGGACGTGCGGCGGATGAATTCTCTCGATGGAATCAACGGTGACGTCTAGAGACCAGCGGATACCTTACTGGAGCTACTTCGACATATTTGGAGCTGAGGTCTGTAAGGATTTTCAATACTACGTCAGGGTATTGAAAAAGAGATGGTGGCGGATGAACCCTTAAAGGGCCAACGGCAGCGCTCACTGGGGTTACTGGCATCCGTGTATCCGGCCCCTCGTCCTAGGGGTTGCAAAAAAAGGATCTGGTCCTCCAGGTTGGGGGTTGTGCCGTCGGGTTAACTTTCCTACCACGTAAAAAACCTTCGGTTACGAAGCAACCAATAGCCTCGGATACGGATGATTCTACTCTTGACGACCCAAACAAACGTAAAAAGGACAACGATATTCGTGTCTGCACGTGAAATGTTAGGTCCCTCTACAAACCACGTGCAGCCGAACAACTTGCCCTAGGCCCTAGAGTGTCTCAAAACAGACATTACCGCCATCCAAGAAGTGCGATGGAATGGGCCGGGCAAAAGGAGGATAAAAAACTGTGACATCTACTACGGCGATTGCTACAGACAAAAAGGACAGCGTCTATTCGGGTGCGGATTTGTCATTGGAGGCAGACTTAGGCAAGAAGTCTTGAGTTTCTGACATCTGAGCGAGCGCCTCATGACTATCCGGATCAAGGCTAAATTTGCCAACATTAGCTTAATATGTGTTCTCGCCCCTCACGAGAAGAAGGACGATGCGACAAAGGATGACCTCTACCAGCTCTTGGACAAGACGTATGAGCAATGCCCTAGCCACGGCGTTAAAATTATCCTAGGTGATCTATCCTAGGTGATCTAGGAAGAGAGGACGTCTTTAGCAGCGTGGTCGGAAAGCACAGAATGCACGACATCACATCCAACGTCGGACTCAGGCTAATCGACTTTGCAGCGGGGCGAAACTTTGTCGTAGCTAGTACGCGGTTCCCACGTCTCGACATTCACAAAGGAACATGGCTCTCCTTTGATCGAAAAACTGTCAACCAAATCGACGCAAGGCACTCTTCCAGTATTCTGGGTGTCCGGACTTTCCGAGGAGCCAACGTGGACTCGGATCACTACCTAGTTGTAGCCAAGGTACGGATGCGGATATCCAGAACGGAGCGAAATCAACGAAATACTGTGAGGAAATTTGACGTCGGACGGCTTCAATCGCAAGAGACCACCAGAACCTTTGCCGATCGAGTTTCTTCTAATCTTAATCTAAATCCTATGCCGCCGGCAACAAATGCGGAAGACCAGTGGCAGCGTTGCCAATAAGCCATAAGAGATGCCGCCTCTGATGTACTGGGTTTCTCTCGGCTACCACAATGAAACCCCTGGTTTGATGAGGAATGCCAGCAAGGACATGCAGCTAAACAAGAGGCGTACAAAGCGGCGCTGAATAGAAGGACTAGAGCTGCTTACGAGCTTTACGTGCGCAGGAGAAAAGAGGAACATCGACTTCTCAGAAATGAGAAAAGGGAGCATGAGAAGCACTCGATCGAGGAGATTGAGAGACTTTATTGCCGGAATGATGTTCGAAAATTTTGCCAAAAGGTAAAAGGAACATGAAGGGGTTTCAAAGTCAGAACAGAAACCTGCAGAGACGAAAGTGGTAATATAGCAGTCGGTGCTGAGGTAGTAAAGAATTTTGTCTACCTAGGCTCTATGGTAAACTCCGCAAATGACATCAGTAGGGAGATCACACGGAGAATTGCTCTTGCCAATCGTTGCTTCTATGGGCTAAGAAGGCAATTGAGTAGCAAAGCCCTGTCTCGAACTACTAAGGTAACTCTTTATAAGACACTTATCATCCCAGTCCTGCTGTATGGCGCAGAGGCATGAGCTTTGACAAGACTGGATGAGGATGCCCTTGGTTATTTTGAGAGAAAAGTTCTTCGAGCGATCTTAAGTCCCGTCTGCATAGACGGTGAGTGGACATACATAACATCGACTTAGCCAGAAGAGTTCACATACAGCGACTAAGTTGGCTGGACCATGTAGAGCGGATGGAGCCCAACTTTCCCGCCAAGAAAGTCTTCAAATCCACCCGGGATGGACGACGCAGTCGTCTTTTCTAAGCTCTATGGACATTCTCTAGTAATAGTCGACAATCACAGTATTTCGGTCATTCGCCCTAAATTATACCTACACAGTGCTTTTATAGGAACCTATGCCTATATATGCATTGACTAGGCACTAAATCTTCCTTACTTTGATCCTCCATCCAACTACGCCAACATGATTTGTGTAAGGAAGTAGTTATGCTAACAGCCTACCAAGTTTGTTATTTTTTTCAAATTCAAGGAGAAAGGCAGTCATATTTCCTACACACACGGGACACAAACAAATAGCCATCGTCTTTGGTTTAAGCCCAACTGCGTACACATGAACATAATAACACCGACTTCCTGATCACTTTGTGCACATAACAAGTACTTCGCGAACCCATCGTAAATCTTCCCTTGTTCTGGCTACCGCTCTCTCTGCCTCTTTATCTGACCATAGGCACGTTCAAAAGGAATCGTTTCTTTTAACAAAGAGAGCCCCGTCCCTAGTGGTTGCATTGTTTAATAAATTCCTCTTGCCGAAATCCCATCGCACGATTTTGTGAAATAATCATCGCCAATACCTCACAATGCCCTCCAACACACAGCGGTTCTATGGATCACATTCAACTCCAAGTCGGGAACATTTGAATTTATTTTCTGGCTACAGATGCTCTGCTCCTATTGGAAATAGAATATAGGCCTAAGGTCAGAGAAGTGGGATCGCTGCATGACAATGTTCTCTCGAGGTCATTAGTGTCGACATGCAGAAGATCTTCACAGTCCATTGAGATGGATTTCTCTTCCGATTGCTATTTGGGACAAACCGACCGTTGATTATATTTACATTTTGTTCCTGGTTCTCGACCGGGAGGCAGTAGAAAATGGAGAAAAAACCCTAAATGGACAGAAGAAGCACAGATTTGATTGGTGGCGGTAATGGCGCGCAGCGCTGAAAGGAACTTCCTCTCCTCCGAAGGTGGTCATCATTATGCAGCATGTACCATTTCTTTCTGTGTATACTCTTAAGTGGCAGGGCATCATGGTGACTGACAGTCGGAAGACGCCAGTGAGGACAGCCACTATATGTCTGTGCATCCCAAAACGATGTTAGAACATGAGACATTACAGAAAAGTTGCCGCTGCTATCAGGGATCAGATGTTCTGTTTCATTATTTCTTCTCGAGAAGACATTCCAGACGAGTTGCTTCTCATTAGAATTAGGTTCGGTTAGGTCGATAGGGTGGCTGTATATTGATGCCAAAAACAGTTCACTTTCCTGTACCTTCCCAGGTATGAATTTTAAAATGGCTTTGGGGCCTTTGTATCCCAAATCGTTGAATAAGAATTCTCCGAGGATCCTTTTTCTATTATTGCTTAACTTTAGGCATTCGCATAAGAAATGGGCAGCCCTCTTATCCGCGTCTACGTGTCATGGTCTCTAATACAGTACAGCCTTTGATACTCAAACACATTCTATTTAGGAGGACTGCTAGCACAGAGTGCGGTCTGCTAAGCGCAAGGATTTCATTGATAATTGGTGTCCAGAGCGTTCTTGAAATGCAATGCGACATGTTCATCTTTCCCCAACCCGCTTTCTAAAGTCAACGACAATACTGGACTTTAGAAGTGCCAAGAAGGTCAAAATACAATCATCGACGATGGATTGGTTCAGTTCTGCGCCCTTTCAAGCTAGTTCGTCGGTCATCTCGTTAATATGGATGCCCCTATGTCCAGAGACCAGGCAAGTAATATAACTGCGAGTGTTATAAGCTTGACGTGAGATCGTTTCACTCATTTTGAGTTCATTAGAATTCCTCTTGGAACTCAGTAAAGTAGTTTCCTCCAGTTAGCCTTAAGGCGACTATGATTTCGAACTGTTAGTCAGTTGTGTACACTCAGTGGTTGGTGGCAGGTCTAGTTCTTCATGGCTCCAGCACCGCAGCCGCACCGCAGGGACACCACAGTCGCACCGCAGGGACACCGCAGCCGCACCGCAGCCGCACCGCAGCCGCACCGCAGCCGCACCGCAGGGACACCGCAGCCGCACCGCTGGGACAATGCAGCCGCACCGCAGCCGCACCGCAGCCGCACCGCAGCCGCACCGCAGCCGCACCGCAGGGACACCGCAGCCGCACCGCAGCCGCACCGTAGCCGCACCGCAGCCGCACCGCAGGGCCACCGCAGCCGCACCGCAGCCGCACCGCAGCCGCACCGCAGCCGCACCGCAGCCGCACCGCAGCCGCACCGCAGCCGCACCGCAGCCGCACCGCAGGGACACCGCAGCCGCACCGCAGCCGCACCGCAGGGACACCGCAGCCGCACCGCAGGGACACCGCAGCCGCATCGCTGGGACAATGCAGCTGAACCGCAGGGACACCGCAGCCGCACCGTAGCCGCACCGCAGCCGCACCGCAGGGCCACCGCAGCCGCACCGCAGCCGCACCGCAGCCGCACCGTAGCCGCACCGCAGCCGCACCGCAGGGCCACCGCAGCCGCACCGCAGCCGCACCGCAGCCGCACCGCAGGGACACCGCAGCCGCACCGCAGCCGCACCGTAGCCGCACCGCAGCCGCACCGCAGGGCCACCGCAGCCGCACCGCAGCCGCACCGCAGCCGCACCGCAGCCGCACCGCAGCCGCACCGCAGCCGCACCGTAGCCGCACCGCAGCCGCACCGCAGGGACACCGCAGCCGCACCGCAGCCGCACCGCAGGGACACCGCAGCCGCACCGCAGGGACACCGCAGCCGCATCGCTGGGACAATGCAGCTGCACCGCAGGGACACCGCAGCCGCACCGTAGCCGCACCGCAGCCGCACCGCAGGGCCACCGCAGCCGCACCGCAGCCGCACCGCAGCCGCACCGCAGCCGCACCGCAGCCGCACCGCAGCCGCACCGCAGGGACACCGCAGCCGCACCGCAGCCGCACCGCAGCCGCACCGCAGCCGCACCGCAGGGACACCGCAGCCACACCGCAGCCGTACCGCAGCCGCACCGCAGGGATACCGCAGCCGCACCGCAGCCGCACCGCAGCCGCACCGCAGCCGCACCGCAGCCGCACCGCAGCCGCACCGCAGCCGCACCGCAGCCGCACCGCAGGGACACCGCAGCCGCACCGCAGCCGCACCGCAGCCGCACCGCAGCCGCACCGCAGGGACACCGCAGCCACACCGCAGCCGTAATGCAGCCGCACCGCAGGGACACCGCAGCCGCACCGCAGCCGCACCGCAGGGACACCGCAGCCGCACCGCAGCCGCACCGCAGCCGCACCCCAGGGACACCGCAGCCGCACCGCAGCCGCACCGCAGTCGCACCGCAGGGACACCGCAGCCGCACCGCAGCCGCACCGCAGCCGCACCGCAGCCGCACCGCAGGGACACCGCAGCCGCACCGCAGCCGCACCGCAGGGACACCGCAGCCGCACCGCAGCCGTACCGCAGCCGCACCGCAGGGACACCGCAGCCGCACCGCAGCCGCACCGTAGCCGCACCGCAGCCGCACCGCAGGGCCACCGCAGCCGCACCGCAGCCGCACCGCAGCCGCACCGCAGCCGCACCGCAGCCGCACCGCAGCCGCACCGCAGCCGCACCGCAGGGACACCGCAGCCGCACCGCAGCCGCACCGCAGGGACACCGCAGCCGCACCGCAGGGACACCGCAGCCGCATCGCTGGGACAATGCAGCTGCACCGCAGCCGCACCGCCCTGCGGTGCGGCTGCGGTGCGGCTACGGTGCGGCTGCGGTGCGACTGCGGTGCGGCTACGGTGCGGCTGCGGTGTCCCTGCGGTGCGGCTGCGGTGCGGCTGCGGTGCGGCTGCGGTGTCCCTGCGGTGCGGCTGCGGTGCGGCTGCGGTGTCCCTGCGGTGCGGCTGCGGTGCGGTTGCGGTGTCCCTGCGGTGCGGTTGCGGTGTCCCTGCGGTGCGGCTGCGGTGCGGCTGCGGTGTCCCTGCGGTGCGGCTGCGGTGCGGCTGCGGTGCGGCTGCGGTGCGGCTGCGGTGCGGCTGCGGTGCGGCTGCGGTGCGGCTGCGGTGCGGCTGCGGTGTCCCTGCGGTGCGGCTGCGGTGTCCCTGCGGTGCGGCTGCGGTGCGGCTGCGGTGTCCCTGCGGTGCGGCTGCGGTGTCCCTGCGGTGCGGCTGCGGTGCGGCTGCGGTGTCCCTGCGGTGTCCCTGCGGTGCGGCTGCGGTGCGGCTGCGGTGCGGCTGCGGTGCGGCTGCGGTGTCCCTGCGGTGCGGCTGCGGTGTCCCTGCGGTGCGGCTGCGGTGCGGCTGCGGTGTCCCTGCGGTGCGGCTGCGGTGTCCCTGCGGTGCGGCTGCGGTGCGGCTGCGGTGTCCCTGCGGTGCGGCTGCGGTGCGGCTGCGGTGCGGCTGCGGTGCGGCTGCGGTGCGGCTGCGGTGCGGCTGCGGTGCGGCTGCGGTGCGGCTGCGGTGTCCCTGCGGTGCGGCTGCGGTACGGCTGCGGTGCGGCTGCGGTGCGGCTGCGGTGCGGCTGCGGTGCGGCTGCGGTGCGGCTGCGGTGCGGCTGCGGTGCGGCTGCGGTGCGGCTGCGGTGTCCCTGCGGTGCGGCTGCGGTGCGGCTGCGGTGCGGCTGCGGTGCGGCTGCGGTGTCCCTGCGGTGCGGCTGCGGTGCGGCTGCGGTGCGGCTGCGGTGCGGCTGCGGTGTCCCTGCGGTGCGGCTGCGGTACGGCTGCTGTACGGCTGCGGTGCGGCTGCGGTGTCCCTGCGGTGAGGCTGCGGTGTCCCTGCGGTGCGGCTGCGGTGTGGCTGCGGTGCGGCTGCGGTGCGGCTGCGGTGTCCCTGCGGTGCGGCTGCGGTGCGGCTGCGGTGCGGCTGCGGTGCGGCTGCGGTGTCCCTGCGGTGCGGCTGCGGTGCGGCTGCGGTGCGGCTGCGGTACGGCTGCGGTGCGGCTGCGGTGTCCCTGCGGTGAGGCTGCGGTGTCCCTGCGGTGCGGCTGCGGTGTGGCTGCGGTGCGGCTGCGGTGCGGCTGCGGTGTCCCTGCGGTGCGGCCGCGGTGCGGCTGCGGTGCGGCTGCGGTGTCCCTGCGGTGCGGCTCCGGTGCGGCTGCGGTGTCCCTGCGGTGCGGCTGCGGTGCGGCTGCGGTGCGGCTGCGGTGCGGCTGCGGTGCGGCTGCGGTGCGGCTGCGGTGCGGCTGCGGTGCGGCTGCGGTGTCCCTGCGGTGCGGCTGCGGTGCGGTTGCGGTGTCCCTGCGGTGCGGCTGCGGTGCGGCTGCGGTGCGGCTGCGGTGTCCCTGCGGTGTCCCTGCGGTGCGGCTGCGGTGCGGCTGCGGTGCGGCTGCGGTGTCCCTGCGGTGCGGCTGCGGTACGGCTGCGGTGCGGCTGCGGTGCGGCTGCGGTGTCCCTGCGGTGCGGCTGCTGTGCGGCTGCGGTGCAGCTGCATTGTCCCAGCGGTGCGGCTGCGGTGCGGCTGCGGTGCGGCTGCGGTGTCCCTGCGGTGCGGCTGCGGTGCGGCTGCGGTGCGGTTGCGGTGTCCCTGCGGTGCGGCTGCGGTGCGGCTGCGGTGTCCCTGCGGTGCGGCTGCGGTGCGGCTGCGGTGCGGCTGCGGTGCGGCTGCGGTGCGGCTGCGGTGTCCCTGCGGTGCGGCTGCGGTGCGGCTGCGGTGCGGCTGCGGTGTCCCTGCGGTGCGGCTGCGGTGTCCCTGCGGTGCAGCTGCGGTGCGGCTGCGGTGCGGCTGCGGTGCGGCTGCGGTGTCCCTGCGGTGTCCCTGCGGTGCGGCTGCGGTGCGGCTGCGGTGCGGCTGCGGTGCGGTTGCGGTGTCCCTGCGGTGCGGCTGCGGTGTCCCTGCGGTGCAGCTGCGGTGCGGCTGCGGTGCGGCTGCGGTGCGGCTGCGGTGCGGCTGCGGTGCGGCTGCGGTGCGGTTGCGGTGCGGTTGCGGTGTCCCTGCGGTGCGGCTGCGGTGTCCCTGCGGTGCGGCTGCGGTGCGGCTGCGGTGCGGCTGCGGTGTCCCTGCGGTGCGGCTGCGGTGCGGCTGCGGTGTCCCTGCGGTGCGGCTGCGGTGTCCCTGCGGTGCAGCTGCGGTGCGGCTGCGGTGCGGCTGCGGTGCGGCTGCGGTGTCCCTGCGGTGTCCCTGCGGTGCGGCTGCGGTGCGGCTGCGGTGCGGCTGCGGTGCGGTTGCGGTGTCCCTGCGGTGCGGCTGCGGTGTCCCTGCGGTGCAGCTGCGGTGCGGCTGCGGTGCGGCTGCGGTGCGGCTGCGGTGCGGTTGCGGTGCGGTTGCGGTGTCCCTGCGGTGCGGCTGCGGTGTCCCTGCGGTGCGGCTGCGGTACGGCTGCGGTGCGGCTGCGGTGCGGCTGCGGTGCGGCTGCGGTGCGGCTGCGGTGTCCCTGCGGTGTCCCTGCGGTGCGGCTGCGGTGCGGTTGCGGTGCGGTGCGGCTGCGGTGCGGTTGCGGTGCGGTTGCGGTGTCCCTGCGGTGCGGCTGCGGTGTCCCTGCGGTGCGGCTGCGGTACGGCTGCGGTGCGGCTGCGGTGCGGCTGCGGTGCGGCTGCGGTGCGGCTGCGGTGTCCCTGCGGTGTCCCTGCGGTGCGGCTGCGGTGCGGTTGCGGTGCGGTTGCGGTGTCCCTGCGGTGCGGCTGCGGTGTCCCTGCGGTGCGGCTGCGGTGCGGCTGCGGTGCGGCTGCGGTGTGGCTGCGGTGTCCCTGCGGTGCGGCTGCGGTGTCCCTGCGGTGCGGCTGCGGTGTGGCTGCGGTGCGGCTGCGGTGCGGCTGCGGTGTCCCTGCGGTGCGGCTGCGGTCCGGCTGCGGTGCGGCTGCGGTGCGGCTGCGGTGTCCCTGCGGTGCGGCTGCGGTGCGGCTGCGGTGCGGCTGCGGTACGGCTGCGGTGCGGCTGCGGTGTCCCTGCGGTGAGGCTGCGGTGTCCCTGCGGTGCGGCTGCGGTGTGGCTGCGGTGCGGCTGCGGTGCGGCTGCGGTGTCCCTGCGGTGCGGCTGCGGTGCGGCTGCGGTGCGGCTGCGGTGCGGCTGCGGTGCGGCTGCGGTGTCCCTGCGGTGCGGCTGCGGTGCGGCTGCGGTGCGGCTGCGGTACGGCTGCGGTGCGGCTGCGGTGTCCCTGCGGTGAGGCTGCGGTGTCCCTGCGGTGCGGCTCCGGTGCGGCTGCGGTGTCCCTGCGGTGCGGCTGCGGTGCGGCTGCGGTGCGGCTGCGGTGCGGCTGCGGTGCGGCTGCGGTGCGGCTGCGGTGCGGCTGCGGTGCGGCTGCGGTGCGGCTGCGGTGCGGCTGCGGTGCGGCTGCGGTGTCCCTGCGGTGTCCCTGCGGTGCGGCTGCGGTGCGGCTGCGGTGCGGCTACGGTGCGGCTGCGGTGTCCCTGCGGTGCGGCTGCGGTGCGGCTGCGGTGTGGCTGCGGTGCGGCTGCGGTGCGGCTGCGGTGTCCCTGCGGTGCGGCTGCGGTGCGGCTGCGGTGCGGCTGCGGTGCGGCTGCGGTGCGGCTGCGGTGTCCCTGCGGTGCGGCTGCGGTGCGGCTGCGGTGCGGCTGCGGTACGGCTGCGGTGCGGCTGCGGTGTCCCTGCGGTGAGGCTGCGGTGTCCCTGCGGTGCGGCTCCGGTGCGGCTGCGGTGTCCCTGCGGTGCGGCTGCGGTGCGGCTGCGGTGCGGCTGCGGTGCGGCTGCGGTGCGGCTGCGGTGCGGCTGCGGTGTCCCTGCGGTGTCCCTGCGGTGCGGCTGCGGTGCGGTTGCGGTGTCCCTGCGGTGCGGCTGCGGTGCGGCTGCGGTGCGGCTGCGGTGTCCCTGCGGTGTCCCTGCGGTGCGGCTGCGGTGCGGCTGCGGTGCGGCTGCGGTGTCCCTGCGGTGCGGCTGCGGTGCGGCTGCGGTGTCCCTGCGGTGCGGCTGCGGTACGGCTGCGGTGTGGCTGCGGTGTCCCTGCGGTGCGGCTGCGGTGCGGCTGCGGTGCGGCTGCGGTGCGGCTGCGGTGCGGCTGCGGTGTGGCTGCGGTGTCCCTGCGGTGCGGCTGCGGTGCGGTTGCGGTGTCCCTGCGGTGCGGCTGCGGTGCGGCTGCGGTGTCCCTGCGGTGCGGCTGCTGTGCGGCTGCGGTGCAGCTGCATTGTCCCAGCGGTGCGGCTGCGGTGTCCCTGCGGTGCGGCTGCGGTGCGGCTGCGGTGTCCCTGCGGTGCGGCTGCGGTGCGGCTGCGGTGTCCCTGCGGTGCGGCTGCGGTACGGCTGCGGTGTGGCTGCGGTGTCCCTGCGGTGCGGCTGCGGTGCGGCTGCGGTGCGGCTGCGGTGCGGCTGCGGTGCGGCTGCGGTGCGGCTGCGGTGCGGCTGCGGTGTGGCTGCGGTGTCCCTGCGGTGCGGCTGCGGTGCGGTTGCGGTGTCCCTGCGGTGCGGCTGCGGTGCGGCTGCGGTGCGGCTGCGGTGCGGCTGCGGTGTCCCTGCGGTGCGGCTGCTGTGCGGCTGCGGTGCAGCTGCATTGTCCCAGCGGTGCGGCTGCGGTGCGGCTGCGGTGCGGCTGCGGTGCGGCTGCGGTGCGGCTGCGGTGTCCCTGCGGTGCGGCTGCGGTGCGGCTGCGGTGCGGTTGCGGTGTCCCTGCGGTGCGGCTGCGGTGCGGCTGCGGTGTCCCTGCGGTGCGGCTGCGGTGCGGCTGCGGTGCGGCTGCGGTGCGGCTGCGGTGTCCCTGCGGTGCGGCTGCGGTGCGGCTGCGGTGCGGCTGCGGTGCGGCTGCGGTGCGGCTGCGGTGTCCCTGCCGTGCGGCTGCGGTGCGGCTGCGGTGCGGCTGCGGTGCGGCTGCGGTGCGGCTGCGGTGCGGCTGCGGTGCGGCTGCGGTGCGGCTGCGGTGTCCCTGCGGTGTCCCTGCGGTGCGGCTGCGGTGCGGCTGCGGTGCGGTTGCGGTGCGGTTGCGGTGTCCCTGCGGTGCGGCTGCGGTGTCCCTGCGGTGCAGCTGCGGTGCGGCTGCGGTGCGGCTGCGGTGCGGCTGCGGTGCGGCTGCGGTGCGGTTGCGGTGCGGTTGCGGTGTCCCTGCGGTGCGGCTGCGGTGTCCCTGCGGTGCGGCTGCGGTGCGGCTGCGGTGCGGCTGCGATGCGGCTGCGGTGTGGCTGCGGTGTCCCTGCGGTGCGGCTGCGGTGCGGTTGCGGTGTCCCTGCGGTGCGGCTGCGGTGCGGCTGCGGTGCGGCTGCGGTGCGGCTGCGGTGCGGCTGCGGTGCGGCTGCGGTGCGGCTGCGGTGTCCCTGCGGTGCGGCTGCGGTGTCCCTGCGGTGCGGCTGCGGTGCGGCTGCGGTGCGGCTGCTGTGCGGCTGCGGTGCAGCTGCATTGTCCCAGCGGTGCGGCTGCGGTGCGGCTGCGGTGCGGCTGCGGTGCGGCTGCGGTGTCCCTGCGGTGCGGCTGCGGTGCGGCTGCGGTGCGGCTGCGGTGCGGTTGCGGTGTCCCTGCGGTGCGGCTGCGGTGCGGCTGCGGTGTCCCTGCGGTGCGGCTGCGGTGCGGCTGCGGTGCGGCTGCGGTGCGGCTGCGGTGCGGCTGCGGTGTCCCTGCGGTGCGGCTGCGGTGCGGCTGCGGTGCGGCTGCGGTACGGCTGCGGTGCGGCTGCGGTGCGGTTGCGGTGCGGTTGCGGTGTCCCTGCGGTGCGGCTGCGGTGTCCCTGCGGTGCAGCTGCGGTGCGGCTGCGGTGTCCCTGCGGTGCGGCTGCGGTGCGGCTGCGGTGCGGCTGCGGTGCGGCTGCGGTGCGGCTGCGGTGCGGTTGCGGTGCGGTTGCGGTGTCCCTGCGGTGCGGCTGCATTACGGCTGCGGTGTCCCTGCGGTGCGGCTGCGGTGTCCCTGCGGTGCAGCTGCGGTGCGGCTGCGGTGTCCCTGCGGTGCGGCTGCGGTGCGGGTGCGGTGCGGCTGCGGTGCGGCTGCGGTGTCCCTGCGGTGCGGCTGCATTACGGCTGCGGTGTCCCTGCGGTGCGGCTGCGGTGCGGTGCGGTGCGGTGTCCCTGCGGTGCGGCTGCGGTGCGGCTGCGGTGCGGCTGCGGTGCGGCTGCGGTGCGGCTGCGGTGTCCCTGCGGTGTCCCTGCGGTGCGGCTGCGGTGCGGCTGCGGTGCGGCTGCGGTGCGGCTGCGGTGCGGCTGCGGTGCGGCTGCGGTGCGGCTGCATTGTCCCAGCGGTGCGGCTGCGGTGCGGCTGCGGTGCGGCTGCGGTGCGGCTGCGGTGCGGCTGCATTGTCCCAGCGGTGCGGCTGCGGTGCGGCTGCGGTGCGGCTGCGGTGTCCCTGCGGTGCGGCTGCGGTGCGGCTGCGGTGTCCCTGCGGTTCGGCTGCGGTGCGGCTGCGGTGTCCCTGCGGTGCGGCTGTGGTGTCCCTGCGGTGCGGCTGCGGTGCCGGAGCCATGAAGAACTAGACCTGCCACCAACCACTGAGTGTACACAACTGACTAACAGTTCGAAATCATAGTCGCCTTAAGGCTAACTGGAGGAAACTACTTTACTGAGTTCCAAGAGGAATTCTAATGAACTCAAAATGAGTGAAACGATCTCACGTCAAGCTTATAACACTCGCAGTTATATTACTTGCCTGGTCTCTGGACATAGGGGCATCCATATTAACGAGATGACCGACGAACTAGCTTGAGAGGGCGCAGAACTGAACCAATCCATCGTCGATGATTGTATTTTGACCTTCTTGGCACTTCTAAAGTCCAGTATTGTCGTTGACTTTAGAAAGCGGGTTGGGGAAAGATGAACATGTCGCATTGCATTTCAAGAACGCTCTGGACACCAATTATCAATGAAATCCTTGCGCTTAGCAGACCGCACTCTGTGCTAGCAGTCCTCCTAAATAGAATGTGTTTGAGTATCAAAGGCTGTACTGTATTAGAGACCATGACACGTAGACGCGGATAAGAGGGCTGCCCATTTCTTATGCGAATGCCTAAAGTTAAGCAATAATAGAAAAAGGATCCTCGGAGAATTCTTATTCAACGATTTGGGATACAAAGGCCCCAAAGCCATTTTAAAATTCATACCTGGGAAGGTACAGGAAAGTGAACTGTTTTTGGCATCAATATACAGCCACCCTATCGACCTAACCGAACCTAATTCTAATGAGAAGCAACTCGTCTGGAATGTCTTCTCGAGAAGAAATAATGAAACAGAACATCTGATCCCTGATAGCAGCGGCAACTTTTCTGTAATGTCTCATGTTCTAACATCGTTTTGGGATGCACAGACATATAGTGGCTGTCCTCACTGGCGTCTTCCGACTGTCAGTCACCATGATGCCCTGCCACTTAAGAGTATACACAGAAAGAAATGGTACATGCTGCATAATGATGACCACCTTCGGAGGAGAGGAAGTTCCTTCCAGCGCTGCGCGCCATTACCGCCACCAATCAAATCTGTGCTTCTTCTGTCCATTTAGGGTTTTTTCTCCATTTTCTACTGCCTCCCGGTCGAGAACCAGGAACAAAATGTAAATATAATCAACGGTCGGTTTGTCCCAAATAGCAATCGAAAGAGAAATCCATCTCAATGGACTGTGAAGATCTTCTGCATGTCGACACTAATGACCTCGAGAGAACATTGTCATGCAGCGATCCCACTTCTCTGACCTTAGGCCTACGAGCAAAAGAGACGGGAAGAACATCGGCTTCTCCAAAAGAAGAAGAAAGAGCATGAGAAGCGCGCGTTTGAGAATATCGAGAGTTTATACTCCAGGAACAATGTACGGAAGTTTTACCAAAAGGTAAAAAGAACGTGTCAGAGGAGCAATACCCGTACAGAAACCTGTAGAGATGAAAATGGAAACCTCGTAGTAGGAACACAGTCGGTGCTTAGAATATGGAAAAACTACTTCTGCAGACTGTATAACGGCGACGAAGACCAACATCCCGCTGTCAGGCAGTATGAACTATTCAACATAGACGATGATAGTCAAAATTTCCGTCCACCTGACCAAACGAAGTGAGGATAGCAATATCCAAGCTAAAATCAAACAAGGCTGCTGGACCTGACGGCTTACCGGCCGAACTTTTCAAGGCAGCTGGGGATGAATTGGTAGAGTGCATACACCAACTCATCTCTAAGATTTGGTCAGACGAGTGTATGCCTGATGAATGGAACATCAGCATCGTTCGCCCGATCCACAAGAAAGGAGACCCCCTCAACTGCGCCAATTATAGAGGCATCAGTCTCCTCAACATCGCATACAAGATCTTTTCTGCGATATTGTGTGAACGCCTGAAACCTTTTATCAACAGCCTGATTGGACCCTATCAGTGCGGTTTCAGGCCAGGAAAGTCCACCATCGATCAAATCTTCACACTTCGGCAGATCCTGGAGAAAACCCAAGAATTCCAAATCGGTAATCACCACCTCTTTATCGATTTCAAGGCCGCCTATGACAGCATCTATAGAGAAGAGCTTTATTGAGCCATGTCTAGTTTTGACATCCCTGCCAAACTTGTCCGTCTGTGCAGGCTGACGATGGAGAACGCTCGCTGCTCCATCAAGGTCGGCAATGACCTCACCGAGACCTTTGATGTCAAAAAAGGTTTTAGACAAGGTGACGCGCTGTCATGTTTTTTTTTTTTTTTTTTTTGGTTGCGCCTGGAGGTGCAGGAATCTTCAAAAGATACCAATGGTCCGTACCATTGGTTATGCCCGATTCATATATCTGACAATGCCATCAGTGCTAGTCAGTATATGCCTACGGGCTAAACCTCACCCCCTCAGAGAGGCACTATGAGAACCGGCTGCGCGTACTCATAGTAGTAGGAAATTCGTTCCTCTCATTTTTTCATTTTTTTGTGATGACTACGACTAAGTTGCCTTAACGAGTAGTTTACGCTTCTGTAGTGTTAATCGCGTTAGGTAGGTAGCTTTCCAGTGAAGGCACCTACTAATACCGTCATTACATGCGGTTTTTCCTTACGGCGCTAGGTCGAAAGGTCTTGTTCTTTGTAGTCGGCGCTCAAGGTTTGTCACGTCCATAGTACGGATTATTTCATTATTGCAATGAACACGAAGACGGGTACGAAGTTTGCGAGCAAAGTTTGTTACTTCGTCCCTCACGGTAGCAATTCCTAGATCTCTGTGAATATCACTATTCCTTATATACCAAGGAGCATTCACGATTGCTCTTAGCATTTTATTTTGAAATGCTTGCAGTAGAGCCATATTGCTTGGTTTGGTACAACCCCAAAGTTGTATACCATATGTCCAAGATGGTTTTAGCACTTGCTTATACAGAAGCAGTTTGTTGTATACGCTTAACTTCGAGTATCTTCCGAGTAGCCAATACATTTCTCTAAATCTGATTTCGAGCTCTTCGCGCTTCTTTTTAACGTGTGGTTTCCACTTAAGTTTTGCGTCTAGGGTCATTCCTAAATATTTTGCCTCGTTTGCGTAAGGTATTTGTACCGAGTTAATGGATATAGGTAAGTTGTTTATCTTTCTCAACGTAAAATTGACATGCGTTGATTTTGTCTCATTGAGGACTATTCGCCAGGTTTTTGTCCATTCGCATACATTGTTCAAAGCTCGTTGGAGTTTTCCCGTTGATGATTCGACTGACTCATCCGTTACGAGGATAGCCGTGTCGTCTGCGAACGTTGCTACAACGGTCCCTTCATCTTGTGGTATATCTCTTGTGTAGAGCAAGAACAGGATTGGACCGAGAACACTTCCTTGTGGAACACCGGCGTAGATATCTTTGAAATCCGAATATTCACTCCCGTGTCTAACACGGAAAAGTCTGTTTTCAAGATAAGATTCCAATATTCTGTACAACTTTTCCGGTAAGATTACCCTTAGCTTATACCTTAGGCCTTCGTGCCATACCTTGTCGAAGGCTTGCGATACGTCGAGAAAAGCGCTAGAGCATATTTTTTTCCCTTCTAGAGCTTTTTCAATCTCGTTCGTTATTCGATACACCTGATCGATTGTGGAATGTTTGACCCGAAACCCGAATTGATGATCCGGGATCAAGTGTCTTTCTTCAATTACTGGTTGCAATCGTTTCAGCAGAAGTTTCTCGAAGACCTTAGATATTATTGGCAGAAGTGAAATGGGTCTATATGATTTCTTGTCATTTGCACATTTCCCCGGTTTCGGAACCATAATAACTTCGGCGACTTTCCATTGCCTTGGGACATATAATAGTCTTAAGGAAGCATTTATAATGTAGAGCAACTTAACCAGCACTTTTTTCGGTAGCTCTTTCAAAATTTCGCCAGTGATTAAATCATATCCCGGAGCCTTGTTATTTTTCAATTTTTGTATTGTCATTCGAAGTTCGGACAGGGATACGGTTTTTACTCTAAAGTTGTCGGGTGCCATATTATCATTCGGATCTTCGATCAACGGTTGTCCATCGAACGGCTTGAACGTTTCCTCTAAGTGATCGGCAAATAATTCTGCTTTCTCTTTATCTTCTTTTGCCCATTCCCCGTTAGCTTTCCTAATTGGCGGCGAGTGCATTACAGGTTTCCTTATGGACTTCAAGGCTTTCCATAGAGAGTAGTTTGAATACTTATCAGCGGTCAAACCCTCGAGGTAAGTAGAAGTCTCGTGATTTTTTAGGTCCTGCAGCACTTTTTTAAGCTTGTTACAAAGATGGTTCAGATAAGTTTTATCCGGTGGCGCGCGGGATTGTTGCCATCTCTTGCGCGCTCTCCTCTTTTCTCGTATGAGGTCTTCGATTTCAGGCTGGTATTTGACTTTATTGTTCCGCGCTTCTGTCTTTCGCAAAGGAGTGTTTTTCCACGCTGAGCTCTGAATGGCTTCGACGAGTTTGTCGATTTCTTCTTCTATTTCGAACGGTGTCTTTAGCGGTACATTTAAAGCAACATTTTCCTTGCAGTCTCTTCTGAAAGCGTCCCAGTTAGTTTTGTTACTAGTTAACCTAGGCGGTCCTTCTTTTTTTACTAGACTTCCACCTATTTTCAGAGTGACTGCCGAGTGATCTGAGCATAGATCATAGCATTCTTCGATTTCCGTCAAATTTTTAGTTAACCCTTTTACGATAAAGAAGTCGACGAGGTCAGGGATTTTATTTTTGTCAGTTGGCCAATAAGTTGGCGCTGTCATGTGACTTCTTTAACATTGTACTTGAACGGATTGTGCGGAACTCACAAGCCAACACCGGAGGCACAATCTATTACAAGTCTGTACAACTGCTTGCATACGCCGACGATATAGGCATTATCTGAAAAATTCAGCGGGCTGTCACCGGTGCGTTTGCAAGCATTGAGACGGAAGCGGCCAAACTGGGTTTAGCGATAAACGAGGGCAAAACCAAGTATATGCTGTCAACAAGAAGAGACAGCCAACACCGACGAATTGGACAGAACGTCACAGCGGGCAGCTATAACTTCGAGGTAGTAAGGGACTTTGTCTACCTTGGCTCTGCTATAAACTCTGCAAACAACATCAGCGCAGAAATCAATCGAAGAATAACTCTTGCCAATCGCTGTTTTTTTGGGCTTATAAGGCAATTCAACAGTAAAGCCCTGTCTCGAACAACTAAGGAGACTCTATATAAGACCTTGATCATCCCAGTCCTGCTTTACGGCGCTGAAACATGGACTTTATTAAAAGAGGATGAAGATATCCTTGGTTGGTTCGAGAGAAAAATTCTTCGTAAGATTTTCGGTCCCGTTTGCGTTGACGGGTTTTGGAGGAGAAGATTCAATCACGAACTATACGAGCTGTACAGCGACATCGACCTAGTCAAAAAACTGCGTATTGGACATCTGAGATGGCTAGGACATGTAGAGCGAATGGACACCAACGCTCCGGCCCGCAGAGTCTTCGAATCTAACCCCGAGGGTCGACGCAGTAGAGCGAATCATCGCCGTAGGTGGCGCGCACAAGTTCAAGTGGACCTCGACCAACTTGGAGTGCGCAACTGGAGGCAATTAGCTAAAGACCGAGCTAAATGGAGAGGCTTGTTGGTTGAGGCCCAGGTTCACCCCGAACTGTAGCGCCACCTAAGTAAGTAAGTAAGTGTGTATGCGAGTCCGTGGGTTGACACGACTGGAGATCACCGGTGCCATAAAAGAAAGATCAAACAATACTAAAACAGGAGCATGCACGTGTCAAACAAAAAACACCATCGCAATATGGTAATATTGCAAAACTGTATCATTATGGTAATACTTGCTAAAAGGAAAGGCACTACCTCGCCGGGCACTACCACTGCTGTACATGGTACTGATCCTGGACCGAGCAGAAATGTTTGGGTCAGAGCTATACGGATTCCGGGGGCTAGCAAAATAATGAAACAGTTGGAACGAAGAGTTGGACCGTGGGAAGCATGACCGGTTGAAGTTACGAGCTGGAAGGGATGGTGAATAGAAGGCGGGTGGATATCTTGAGTGTCCAAAAGACGAAATGGAAAAACACCGGAAATGGGTCGCGTTTCTTGGGCGTCAGGACAAAAGATTACAAGATGTTCTACTACGGAACGGAAAAGGTTAAGAACGGAATCGGTTTCATCCTTGCGGCAGAGCTACTTGGTAACGTCTTGAGCATTTCGAAGTCTAGCCACCGTTTGATGTCTCTCAAACTAGTAATGCAAGGAGAGGTGTGAAATATTGTCAGTGCATATGCTCCCCAAAATGGGTGCGATCAGAGAGATTAAGACGCATATTGGGTAGATTTTCACAAACTCCTTAAGAACATCCCAAATGAAGAATTTCTGTTTGTTGGAGGAGATTTGAATAGACATGTCGGGAAGTGAGTATGAAGACTGCCATGGAGGACTAGGATATGGCACCAGGAACCTTCCTGGTGAAGACATCCTAAGCATGTGCAAATCACACGGTCTTATCGTGTTAAATACCATCTTCATCAAACAAAGCCGACACCTGATCACTTTCAGCAGTGGTGGAACTGAAACTCAGATTGACTACCATTTGGTAGCCAGTTTCATGAAGCCTTAGGTAAAAGATTGCAAAGTGATCCTGGGAGAGGCGATCGCTCGGCAACAGCGTCTAATATAAATTTTTATGAAGACACCAAAGAAAAGCAAACAAACAAGGGTCTCTGAGAAAATCAAGTGGTACAATCTGGACAAAGAAAAAGGCGAAGCTTTTGTTTTCGTAATGAAAAATTACCTCTCTCAACGGAGCTGAGGATGAAGAGTGCAGAGCACAAAATATGTGGGATTCGCTACAGCGAACTTGCTTAAAGAAGGCCAAATCACTGCTAGGAGCTTCAAAAGGCCACCATCAACACGCCAAAGAACCATGGTGGTGGAGTGATGAAGCTAAGAAGGTGATAAACAAGCGGCTTTCAAAGCTTGGTCAAAGGGTCCCTCTAATAATAGTGACGAAAAAGCTCGTCTCGAAATGGAATACAGATGTTGCAAGAAAAAAGCGAAGAAGAAGTGCGCCCAGCTTCAAGCAGAGAGTACGGAGGGCCTGTATCGGGAGCTGGAGAAAATATCTTCACTGGTTGCTGATGCAAACCAGGCTATCCAGGAGCTGCGAAGACAGAATATGAGCAAGAGCGCAACCATCTTCAAAATAGCCGCCAAAAGAAGGAGGAATGCTCAGGAGATTCGTTCGCCAAAGTTCATTAAAAATGCTCATGGCCAGCTTCTTGTGGATGACGACAAAATTCTGCAGAGGTGGCGGCAGTATTGTGAATAACTTTTGAATGAACAGTTTGCCCGGATATACTTTCTAAGGGCCACCCCTAACTCTGAAGAAATACCCGACAGTCGAAGAAGTTAGTGAGGCGGTCAAATATTCAAAAAAACGAAAAGCGGTTGGGCCAGACGAGATGCCCTCTGAGTTGTGGGAAAAGATGGGCGACATCGGGTTTAGATGGTTCAGAATTCTCATCTACAAATTGGTGAGAGGTGATCCAATGTCGAATCAATGGAGGGAAAGTTACCTTCTCCCTGTATACAAAGGGAAGGGTGATACGCGAAACTGCGATAACTACCGTTCGATCAAGCTGATGTCACACACCATGAAGATCGTTGAGCGGGTATTAGGTGGCCGACTGCGAAAAATAATACGGCTATCTGATGATCAGTGCGGGTTTGTCTCGGGTAAATCAATCACAGATGCAATCCGAAGTATAAGGATCATGATGGAAAAACATCGTGATTCCTTAAGGGATTTGCATATTGTATTGGTTGACTTTGAAAAGGCATTCGACAGACAACCACGAGATCTGATATGGGTGGCGCTAAGACATCGAGGGGTTCCAGAAACCTATGTACAGATGATCATGGACATGTACGAAGGAGCAAATAGATGCTCCGCTGGAGTAACCGAAAAGTTCTCAATCAAAGTCGGGGTACACCAGGGAAGCATTTTAAGTCCTTTGCTCTTTATGACAGTCCTTGATTATCTGCTTGAAGGTAAAGTGATGGACCCCAAGGTACATCAGTTATTCTTTGCTGATGATGGACCCATCATAAGTGAGGATCCTACATCCCTGCAACAAGCACTTGAAGTGAGGGTGTGGGTGAACGTTTTGGAGGGAAATGGGTATCGCATTAGTTAAAAAAAGACAGAGTACTTGTGCTGCCCGTTCTCTGATCCACTCAGGCCTATTCCAGACATTTATTTGAATGGAATAGTGCTTCCCAAGTGCGAAAAGTTCAAATATCTGGGATCTATGATCAATAGCAAAGCAACCTGTGATAATGTAGATGATGAAGATGCTTCGTATGACAGCAGGAGTTATAAAGCTTGATCGAATAAGAGGTTAGAAGATCCTTGGAACCATTCACGTCAAGGAAACCATCGTACAAAAGATAGAGCGTGACCGATTTCAAAGAAGAGACCATTTGAACTCTGTTAAAAGGGCAATATCAATGCACGTTCCAAAGACATCGCGATGTAGGAAAGGCAGCTCTCTAAACGCCTGGATCAGACAAATGCGACGACATCGGCATTTCATTGGCCTCAGTAACCGAGTGATTCAAAATCGGCGGGCCTGCCGATATTTTTTGAGATCAAATAGGCCAACCCCACAGGCGGATCAGTTGAATTGCGATGAAGTGGGAGGGTTATGATCCCTTATTATCTGATCATAACCTCGCTAAAAAGGAAGAACAAGATGATATTTTTTTTTCCTTTTCTTTTATTTGTCGGGTTAGGAAACAACTGGAGCAGACGCAACTGGTCCATTGTACTACCACAGAGAGCAAACCCTGATTTACCCATTTTATTGGAATTTCCTTGTCTTTCTAAGAAAACCAAGCAAGCACTTCAGTGATGAGGAACTTATAGTACCAGTACTCACCGCAGAGGCACCGAGGATCTGCCACCTGATACGAGCAAAGGCCAGACACTCACAGAGATAATGTTCCGTGGCGTCGTCGCTCTCGCCACAATCGTCGATTGTAGTGTCACTCAAACCAAGCACGTTAAGGTGCTTGGCGAAGCAAAGTGGCCTGTCGGGAAGCCAATAAGTTGTTTACAGTCTTTTCTGCTGAGAGTCAGACGTTACAGACGTCCGGGAGCATACGTTTAGTCAACCTACATTCTGAAGAGTCATGCAATTGTGTTCGTGAGATACCCAAGCAAGGAAGCCAGTCCTGAATACAAGGAAAGTCGACCCTGAATTTGCGCACCAGCTGAAGTTCTGGTGTCATTGCGTCATACGGAGTCGTAAGATAAGTGTCGCGCAAGTTCATCAAAATTCTAGTGAGGAATATATCAAAACCCACCCCGCCTAAGACGATGAATGGCTTTGTTAGTGCAGCCCATGATATAAGTATAAAGGGGAGGTAAGTTCAGCAAAGCATCTACAGCAGAGCCAGGCGTACTCGGAAAAGATCCCGTGCAGCCGAGACAAGCCGTTCTTTGGAGTTTGGCGCAAAAGGCAGCCACATATATACGCGAGAGCCCCTTCCACCACACAACCGACGCATATGTGTGGAATGGTCTTATCATTGCCGTGTAGATCCAAAGATTCTTATTTGGTGACAAGCCCCATGTCTTGCCAAAAGCACCCTTACACTGCCAAAAACTGAGAGCGCCTTGGATGTTTAGACCACTTTTTTTCGACGTACTTAGACCAATAAAGTTTCTTATCCAAAATCACTCCTAGATATTTGGCTTCATTGAAAGTGCGGATAGTGACGCCTTTTAGCACTGGCTGAGTCAGACTGGTCAAAATCCTCCTTCTCGTAAAGAGAACAACCTCAGTTTTAAGAGGATTCACTGAAAGCCCACTCCTAGTACACCATTTATCGATCATGTCCAGCGCCGCCTGCGCGTTAGCACAGACCGTCGCCAGACATGACCCGACAGAAAGTATAGCAACGTCATCCGCATCTACCTGAGCGTAGACGAACAATTTAGAGTGTTCAACAGAGAGTCGACCACCAAGCACCATAGCAGTGGAGACAGAACGCCACCTTGCGGACAACCCCTGTTTACCCCTGTCATAACATATCGGCCACAATACGCATCAACTACCAAAGTTCCATTCATTAGCATTGCTTTAATCCACAACACTAATGTTTCATCTACCCCATGTTGTCTGGCCGAGTCGCACATGCAGTCAAAAGGCGTATTGTCAAAAGCATCCTCAATGTCGATGAAGATACCCATCGCGTATTCTTTCCTATCAAGGGCGCATTTAATTCTGGCCACTAGATTTTGTAGTGCGGTCTCGCAGGATTTCCCACGCTGATAGGCATGCTGCATATCCGATAGTGGATGCAGCTTAAAGCAACTTTACGCACGTGAAATTCCACCAGTCTCTCCATACTTTTCAGTAAGAAGGATGTCAAACTTATGGGTCTGAAACTCTTCGGAAGCGAATAGTCCTCCTTACCAATTTTCGGTATGAAAGCTACTCCGACTGTCCGCCAAGGTGTAGGAATATATGCCAGCGCCAAGCCAGCGGTGAAAATTATTTTCAGAGTTGGCAGAAGCTGATCTATACCCTAATGCAGCATAGCTGGATATATTCTAGCGGTGCCAAGCGATTTGAAACCATCAAAAGAGGCCACAGCATATTTGATAGCCTTACCACGGTTGATGCAATATACCAGCTGCGCCGAGTTTTCTGCCTTAGATCAAGCTCAGCCTGGGTAAGCGGGCCAAGCTGCGACTTAGTGGTTATCTGATTGCCAGGAAAGTGAGTCTCCAGCAGAAGACTAAATGTTTCCACTTTCACTTAGTAAACTTGCCATCAGACTTTCTGAGTGACTCCGGTTTAGTCGGCTTGCCCCCTTTGAGGATCTTAACCAAACTGCTGGTTTCACCGAGTATCTCGATCTTTTCACAAAATCTCTTCCTATTTTGGCGATGTTATGACCCGAAAACAAAGGATCACAAACCTCCCACTTCACCGTATTTCTACTGATCCGCCTGTGGGGTTCGCCGATTTGACTTCGGCAGGCCTGCCGATTTTAGATCACTGAGTTAGTGAGGTAAAATTCTGGTGTCGTTGCATTTGTGTGATCCAGGCGTTTATAGGCCTGCCTCCCCTGCCTCGCGATGTCTTTGGAACGTTCATTGATGTTGCATTTTTAACAGCAAGATTTTTTTTAATCTCTTCTTTAAACGTGGCAATACCAGCTGAGACGATCGCCCACTGTTTTTCGTAAGATGGTTTCTTCGACGTAAAGGCTTCCACGGATCTTCGAACTTCTTATTCGATCAAGGTTTGTCCCTACTGTTGTTATGCGAAGCATCTTCATCTCAGCTGCCGTTAATTTACTCTCATACTTTATGTACATCGTCCAACATTGTGAACCCTATGTGAGCGCTGGACGCACAACTGCACTTAGGGTGCATTTTTCGGTAACAGAAGATAGTGGAGTTTTCTCGCCACTTCATCCACCCTACGTTATCACAGGTTGCTTCGCTCTTGATCCTCACTTATGATGGCTCCATCGTCAGCAAAGAATAATTGATGTACCTTGAGGTCCATCACTTTACCTTCAAGCAGATAATCAAGGACTGTAATAAAGAGCAAAGAACTTAAAACACTTCCGTGGTGCACCTCGACTTTGATTGGGATCTCTCTCATTGCGGCCTAAGATACCACCTTAACAAGTTAAACCTGTGCCAAGAGAAGGACTGTAGGCTATGCCGAGAGGAGGATGAAACGTCCGAACACATTCTTTGTGAATGCCCGGCACTACACTGGTTAAGGAAACGTATTTTCCACAAGGAGATACTCACTTCAGTGGAACTGAAATGCTCCACTACTAGAGACATACTCACTTTCATAAGGGAGGTAGTACGTCTGTTAGGTTAACTCCAACCCTCCGATACAATAGATCTTTCAGGTCGCAGTGTCGTTGCCACGCGGGCATGGGTTGTACAAGAGGAAAAAAAAAAATCCTTTATGCATTTTGTATTTCTTTCCAATTATGTGGGATTACGATCCAATCATTCGCATGGCTTGCGATTTCAGCTGCAGCTTACTGTATCACTCTAGATAAAGTTCAATGACGTACATCAATATCTTCACCAACTCCTATTTGAAATCCGGGGTCTCCTATAGAGCACAGAAAAATTCTCATTTTTTCTTCATTCGTCAAAGCACTTCAGCTTATAATTTCACACCCTTTTCACTAAATCGATGGAAGATCTTCACCAACTGGACACCTTATATTTTTATAAATTCGATTTGCAACGGAATTTAGCTGAAATTCGGCCATCTTGACAGTTGTATATGAACTGATTAAGGGAAATACCATGCTTAACTATTTATGAGATCGATCTCATGCAATCCATCATTTTCTCATCTTTTTGCATATCAAAACAAGCTCTGTCTCAATTTGTGATCGATCTCAACACCTTGAGATCAGGCTCACAACATGAGATCTAACTGGGTCAGTGCATTTTTTTTTTTTTTCATACCGCGTTAAGAAAGATCTCAGAAAAGTGAGTAAAGCGCTTGGACTCATCTATTTGCAAACAACCCATCTCTGTACAAGTTATCTGCGTTGGACGCTGAATGGCTTCTCTTTATCCTCTTAACATAGCATGCTTTGACTTCATGAGCGGGTACAGATACGTTCAATGCACCTTTAAATATTCTTTCCAGCAGACTCCTTTGCATTGTTATTATCAACTTGTGGCACTCCAACTATTGCTTAACATTCTACAGTTGTTTCTACTCTCGCCAGTTCAGCTTACTCTCGCTACTTCGAACGTAGTCTTTTGGATTCCTTTCTTAACTGCTGGACAATGTTTAGAAATTCATTGTTGACTTTTTTCAAATCGAGAAGCTCCACTCCATGTATATGAGCTGAAGCGTTATTTCAAGTTGAAATTCACTCTCGTTTTGTACAGTAGTTGTTGTATGATGGGTGCAGTGGTTGATTTGCTTGGTAGTACTGGCTGTACCGATGTTGCTGCTATAATGCTTTTCTGCCGACTGCCGATGATCTCGCTCAGCCGGTGGTAATGATGCTTGCTGCCTAGATGTTGTTTCTTTTTTTGCTCCTTTCCTATCGACTGTTGGATTTGTAGCTTGGCCCTGTCTATGATGTTTGATGTTTTTGTTGTAAAGATTTACGGCACAGAGCACTACACTTGTCGCATCGATGTTTTATATTATTTGCATACATATGTATATTCAATGTCAGCTGGATGGATGTTAACACAAGGGCCATGAAAAATGCTTTTGCAATCACCACAGTCAACTTTAGTGAAATCACTGCGATCTATTTTTTTCATTTCAAACTAGGCAATTCTTCTTCCTATTTCGGCGAGGTTATTATACGAAAACAAAAGACCCTAACCCTCCCACTAGGGCTCCGCTAGGCAATTCATTTTATATAATTTTAATTTTAACTGTTGACACCCCACAACACTTGTTAAACACGACGTTCTCTCGATGATGATACGAATTAAATTTTTCGAATTTGAATTTTGATTCCAACACAACGCTAATCTGTTTACACTGCTGAAGATAATGCATCGCAAAGTGTACGAATCTAAATTAAGCTTATCCACATATCTCGCCTAAAATCAACATATTGTCGATTTAAATCCAATGTTTAAATAATTATTCATCACCACCTACAACCTACGCACAATGGACTACCGACTATCCTCGAATTAAATTCAACGTCAGATCTAACGCTATGAAGCAAACAAACAACGACAAGTGTAAGAATTCACATATTAAGATTTAATTCGCCTTTTCCAATCGATTGTAGCGAATATTTGTCAAAGTTCTTAGCGACGCAAGAATACGTATAAATTCCATCAAGGACCAGGACTCAGGGATGCAAATAATTCAAACGAAAATTGGTCCCGACAGTCAACAAACTAATGAAAAATAAAAACGATATGTTTTGCATCGCTGCTGCTTGTAATGGCACTGCTTGGATGAAAGAGGACACAGTGGGGTGGATAGAGAATGTCAGGCTAAGGACATGCACGTTTAGGGGTGAGTGTTGAGTGACTGACAACTTAATAGGGCAAGCAATGGGCCAGAACGTTTGAAGAAGAAATGAGTGAAGTAATAGCAGGCGCAGAGGGTTGTTTTGTTTGCCAGTACACTTAATCATTAATTATTTGGAAATGGGAAAATAGAGAAGAAAATTGATTTTGAAAAAGAATTCTATGCAGATCTGGTATTCAAAATATGGTAGCTAAGTCCATTCTGAAGCTTTAACCGTCAAAAGAATTCGGTATTGTTTTGACTGGGTGAAACTATTCGTAGAGCCATATCACTATGCCGAGCAACCCTTACTTTAAGGCCAGCCGTCTGTGTTTTCTTTTCTAGTGTGTAATGGGTTTTGTCAGTAATTTATGGGATTATTCAAATTTAATTTAAATTCCTGAATTTGATACGGCCCTGTAGTGATTTTCAACTGCACTAACCGAAGCTTGTGAACAAAAACACATGTTTGGTGTTGTTGTACATATTGAAGTCACATGTGATACATCAGAAGTTAGCTGTCCGAATCATACTTTTGAGGTTCTATCAATAATAAGATGCTCTTTCTAAGCTTTGATTAGATGTCATGATACGCTTGTTAAACATACACCCACTACGTAGGTCGAAACACCTGCGTACCTACATAACATAGAAGCCAAAGTCAACTCTGACCATTTTCTTGTTGCAGTCAAATTCAGAGCTTGACTATCCAA
This sequence comes from Brachypalpus laphriformis, assembly GCA_945910035.1. Classification (NCBI taxonomy): domain Eukaryota; kingdom Metazoa; phylum Arthropoda; class Insecta; order Diptera; family Syrphidae; genus Brachypalpus; species Brachypalpus laphriformis. The sequence continues at coordinate 106,507,454 of OX246753.1, read as the reverse complement.
CGAGAAGAAGTTGCGAACCGCCCAGAAGAAAAAATTTAACGTTGGACGCCTTACCTCGCCTGAAGTAGCCAGAGACTACAAAGAGCGCATGGTTGAAAAACTCTTTGCAGAGCAGTGGATCCAATATCGCACCATCATCAAACAGGTAGCCGAGACCACTTCGGGCACCATCGAGAAAGAACCCGTGGTAAGATGATGTGTGCTCCTAATTAAAGATGTTGACAGAAAATTCACACAAACAAACTCTGCAGCGCAAAATAAAGGCAACAACAGAGGAATGTAAGAGAAGAAAACCCTGCGCAGAAAGAAAGAGCCCACGCAACCTCCCAGCTCAAGGATATCGAGGAGTCTCGCGGACGTAACAACATTCAAAACTTCTATCAAAAGCCAAGCAACTGGCCTGGCTTTAAATCCAGAACGCAGGCTCTTCGAAACAGCGAGGATTTTTTATTTTTTTTTCCTCTTGTACAACCCATGCCCGCGTGGCAACGACACTGGGACCTGAAAGATCTATTGTATCGGAGGGTTGGAGTTAATCTAACAGACGTACTGCGTCCCTTATGAAAGTGAGTATGTCTTAAATAGCGGAGCATTTCAGTTCCACTGAAGTAAGTATCTCCTTGTGGGGAATACGTTTCCTTAACCAGTGTAGTGCCGGGCATTCACAAAGAATGTGTTCGGAGGTTTCATCCTCCTCTAAACAGAACCGACAGTCCTTCTCTTGGCACAGGTTCATTTTGTTACCCCTGGTTTCCACTGGCAATAATTCATTGCAAGAAATATGTCAAGCAATCGAAATTTCCAATGGACACCGCAAATGAAATGAATTATTTCAAGAAATTTGTGGTCTCCATTGGAAATTTCAATTGCTTGAAATATTTCTTGCAATAAATTATTGCCAGTGGAGACTAGGGGTTAAGGTGGTATCTCAAGCCGCAATGGCCAGTAAGAAAGCTCACAAGCTTCTTATGCTTTCCCTATCTAAGTTAAGGATTTCCTAATAGGAGTAAAGCTTGATTAATCGTTTGGATTATCTTAGACCTGGTCCACTAGTCCAGTGGTCTAGACGAAGTTTGTTTTTCCATTCGTTAATCAGCGTTTTAGATGTCGCCCAATTGACGCCACAATAAGGTTCAGGACCTATGAATACAGATTCTGAGCCAGCCCCAGCAAGCTCATCTGCAGATTCGTTGCCCACAATCCCTTGGTGTCCAGGTACCCAACCAAGTTTTACCCTGTTGTATTTGGCAAGGTCTTGTAATGCATCGTAGAAGCATTTCACGGTTCTGGAGTCCATTTGGTTGGACGACAGTGCCATAAGTGCTGCTTGGCTATCTGAGAAGATATGTATTCTAGCGCCTTTGATCCCCTTGCGGAGATTGTGTCTGGCGCAAATCATGGCATAGATTTCAGCCTGAAACACAGTGGGAGTCGTACCCATAGGTACCGAAATCTTTGTGTTGGGTCCAAAAACCCCAGCTCCAACTCCAGAATCCATCTTCGAACCGTCGGTGAACCAGACCAGACTTCTAGCGTCCAGTGTTGGAGCACTATTGGACCAGTTTTCGCGGTCCAATATTTCAACCTCGAATAACCTACCAAAGCAGTGTTGCCTGACCATAATATCTGGTAAAGTGCAGAACATGTCTCTTTTAGGGATTGAGTTGAGTATCTTTAAATGTCCCACTAGGTCACCTGGTTTATACTCGTGATCTAACTGCAGCCTGATGGCATATTTAGCAGCCATCTTCCTAATGAAGATTGGTAAGGGTGTAAGCCCAACAATAGCTTCAAGAGCTGTCGTAGGGCAGGTGCGCATCGCACCTGTAATGCCAAGACAGGCAATTCTTTGCAACTTCTGCAACTTGTTTGCCGTTGTCTGCTGGAGAGTTTTTGACCACCAGACGATGGCCGCGTATGTGATAATGGGTCTAACCATCATTATGTACAACCAATGTATCATCTTAGGAGAGAGACCCCAAGTTCTGCCGTATAGGCGTTTACTGGCCCACAGTGCTCTAGTAGCGCGCTCAGTAGCGGACTTGATATGTGAATTCCAATTAAGTCGTTTGTCAAGAATTACACCAAGATATTTGACCTCGCTGGAATAAACTAGTGTGGTGCCTTTGATTGTGATAGGTTCAAGGTTGACCTGTGTCTTCCATGTAAAAGGCACCAGAACGGTTTAACTAGGATTGATGGATAGTCCTTCTTTGTTACACCATTCTACAACTTGAGATATTGCACTTTGCATGACGTTGGAAATTGTCGTGCTGTGTTTACCTCTGATAAAAACCGCTAAGTCATCAGCATAACCGACGGTGGTGCAGCCTGATCTGTGAAGATCTACTAACAAGTTGTCGATGACTATAGACCATAACAGGGGGAAAGAACTCCTCCTTGAGGACAGCCTTTGGCCGCAGTTATGGACACCGACACTCCCCCAGAGGAGGAAGTAATGAATCGACTTACCAGCATGGCCCTGATCCATTGGTTGGTTGATTCTTCGACACCTCTGCTACTGATCGCCCTTGCGATCGAGTCGTAACTAGTGTTATCGAACGCGCCCTCGATGTCAAGAAATGCACACAAGGCTATCTCCCTTGAACTGAGTGTTCCCTCTATCTTTTTGAGGAGATAGTGAAGGGCACCTACTGTTTTTGCGTTTTGCCTTTCAAACAGCGACGATAACCTGGTTACCAAAGCGGAGGGAATTGTAGATTGGTCTAAGCGGCATTTCCAGCAGCTGCTTAACGGGCATCAAACAGAGAGAGTGAATGGGCAAGAAGAGAACCCACGTCCAGTCAATGAAGAAGTAGAACTTTCACCCAGTTTACAAGAAGTTGGCCCAGCTATTAGAAAGCTGAGAAACAGCAAAGCCACTGGCTCTGATAGGCTACCCGCGGGCTTTTTAAATACGGAGGAGATTCCTTGGTTGGGTGTATGCACCATGTCATCGCTTAAGTATGGGTGGACGAAATCATGCCCGATGACTTAAGTATCAGCTCTACATGCCCCATTTTCAAAAACAGAGATCCCGTGTGCTGAAAGAATTACCGAGGCATATCCCTGTTAAATGTCGCATAGGAGATCCTATCCAACGTACTGTGTGGACGTCTTAAGCCCTTCTGTAACACTATAATCGGCATGAACCAGTGTGGCTTCTGGCCTGGTAGGTCGACGATAGATCAAGTATTCACACAGAGACAAATCCTGGAATAGACCAAGGAATTTGAAGTCGAAAACAGCCGTTTATCAATTTGAAGGCCGCATATGATAGCATTCATCGTCTTGAGCTCTACAATGCAATGGCTGGATTCGGGATACAGTCAAAACTGACCCAGCTGTGTCGCGTAACTTTGAAAAATACGCGGTGCTCTGGGCAATTTGAAATAACGCATCCGAACTATTCCATACTTGCACCGGATTACGGAAGGGAGACACGTTATAATATTATATAATTTCTTCAATCTTGTGCTGAAACAGATAGTGTGCAGAGTGGAAGTTAACTTGGAATGCACTATCTTCCACAAGTTCGTTCAGTTGTTGGGGTACGCAGGCAAGATTAACATAATCGGGAGATCTCAGCACGCCGTCATAGAGACACATACGGCAATTGAATATCAGGTGAGACGAGTTGGTCTTGAAGTAAATGAGGACAAAACCAAGTACATATATGCTAACATATATCAACAAACAAAAATCTATATCTCCGAAACGTAGGACAGAATGTCACCGTTGATTTAACTTCTAGATGGTCAAAGAGTGCACTTAGCTCGGAGTAAGTATTAATCCCACAAGCGACACCTTTATGGCTATTCGACGAAGAATAGCCTTAGCAAACCGCTGCTACTTCGGTTTAGCAAAACAACTGAGCTAATCTTACCAGTCCTGCTATATGGCGCCCGGCGCTGAGCGATAAGTAGGAAAGCTGAGTTGATTTTAAACCCTTTCGGAAGAAAAATACTTCGGTGGATATTCGATATCGTGTACGAGGAGAGCGAAGGGAGAAGGAGATTTAACCGTGAACTCTATGAGCTATACCAAGATGTGGGTGAAGTCCAAAAAGCTAAGATACGCCGACTAGGTTGGCTCGGCCACACCGAGCGAATGGACAACAATGCTGCAGTCAAGAGAATCTTCGAATCACACCCCCAGGTTTGAGACGACGAACATCAGTTGTATGTCAGGAAACTTGATCTGTGTACATGGAAGCAGCGTGTTCGCGAATACAGATAGTCAACGACTGATTTGGAAAACGTAAGGCTATAGATAAAAACAATTTCATGCAATTCGTTACTTTTATCGGTCAGTTCTACGAATAATTCCCTAAATTCAGTAATTTGGCAAACACGTTTGATTTGCGAATGGTAAACGTTTTAAAGCAAGTTTCCTTGTATTATTGCAACCAAAGAAGATAAATTGCTGAAACAGATGAACCATGAACATGCATTTTAGATTCATATGCTCCACAGTATTTCAAACGCATCACCCATAATTTCAAAAGTTAAAGTAAACATCCTCACGAACTGATCATTATACTTCGATATAGAGAACCTTATGCTCTGTGTTTATGATTATGACCGTTAAATTCGTATTAAAATTTAATTATCTAAAACAAGATGAAGACATCATTTCCCAAACAATATCATTTATGAGCAATAGAATCCGAAACCAAAGAGTTGGGTTCCTCTAATTTGAACAGAACCTAGTTTGCTCTGCTTCCAAAGCGGATCATAATGTTTTGAAGAATAACAAACGATTTTCTGTGTGTCAGTACGTACTATTGTGTCGTAAAAAGAATTCAATAAACACACATCACATTTTGAATGGAAGCAGCTCAGCTACGCTCTAGTGCGCCCGGGGCAGGCATGTTGTATATAAATAGGGATCTTCAGGGAGAGGGCACGCTCCTTGGCGCTATTTTGACATGTCAAATCCATGGAAGATGATTGGTCTGCTATTCCAAAAAGGGGATAGGAAATATTATGTGCGTACTTCAATCTGCTTCGCTGCACATCCACATGGGCCAATGAATATGAAAAACTGCTTTGAGAGTGTTGCCGGCGGAACTCTGAAGAGACAGAAGCGCCCGCCCGTAGGTAGGGAATGATATTTCGAGATCACCCGACAGATGTTTTCCTCGATTTGAATTGAATATTTTTGTCGGATACCTTTTCGTGAAATAAATCGTTGACCCTCTTAGGAGAAGTCAGCTCATTAAGACACTCAAATGAGTTTTCACTAATCCTGTTAATATCACCGGATTAGAGAGGATAAATGTCGCTGGAGATCATGTGAGTGACGATTGTGTTTGCTCCCTTCTCAAAGGCAATGGAGAGGCATTAATTAAAAATTGTTAATTCAGTTTATAGCTAATGAGTTCAGACTTAGACAGAACAGGAGTTGAACAGGTGAAATTAATTTTTGAAAGATATATGGTATGTAAATGGTGCTGTTGTTGAAAACGGATCTCAGACACAATATGTCTATTGTTTGTCGGATAATAAAATGATTGCCCTCACTTCCGTATTTCCAGTTAAAGACTGAGGTGAAGTCAGGATTAGTGTTATTCGGCCTCATCCATAAAAACCTGGACTGCAAAAGGTCACCGAATCAGACGGCATACCAGCCATAGTCCTCAAAAACTTTGCACTGGAACTAGCAGCGATTCCTGGCAAATTTTTCTCCTCATCTGACTTACAGATAACCGCTTGTATCCAACCGAATACCGAAAAAGGGAAGAAGTGCCTGTCACAAAATTACAGCTCCAGAGCACTGCTATCTATGGTTTTTAAAGTTATAGAAAAGGCCATAAACGCAGATATTATCAAATAAGAAGAGGGTTGTGGACTAATAAGTGACCGGCAGTACGGATTTCGTAGATGCGGTTCAACAGGAGATCTGCTGATCTCCCATCTATGGACCGCGGCAATTGAACAATATGACCAATAACGAGCGATTGCACTAGACATCTCAAAAGCGTTTGAACAAGTCTGGCACAGGGTTTCATTAAGCAAAGAAGCTTTCTATTGACTACCACAATAACTCTGCGGATGGATGAACAATTGTTTTCAGAAAAGATCAAATAGAGTTGTTGTCGACGGTGTGTCATTCGATACATTTGCTATTAATGCTGGCGTATCTCAACGATCCATTATTTCTCCAACATCATTTTTACTCCATATTAATTATCTCTAAGGATCTTCGGTTACGAAGCAACCAACAGCCTCGGATACGGATGAATTTACTGTTGACGACCCATGCAAACGTAAAAAGGACAACGATCTTCGTGTCTGCACATGGAATGTTAGGTCCCTCTACAAACCACGTGCAGCCGAACAACTTGTGGAGGCCCTAGAGTGTCTCAAAGCAGATATTACCGCCATCCAAGAAGTGCGATGGGATGGGCCGGGCAAAAGGAGTATGAAAAACTGCGACATCTACTACGGCGACTGCTACAGACAACAAGGACAGCGTCTATTCGGGTGCGGATTTGTCATTGGAGGCAGACTTAGGCAAGAAGTCTTGAGTTTCCGGCATGTGAACGAGCGCCTCATGACTATCCGGATCAAGGCTAAATTTGCCAACATTAGCCTAATATGCGCTCACGCCCCTCACAAGGAGAAGGACGATGCGTCAGAGGATGACTTCTACCAGCTCTTGGACAAGACGTATGAGCAATGCCCTAGCCATGACGTTAAAATTATCCTAGGTGATATTAACGCAAAGCTAGGAAGAGAGGACGTCTTTAGTAGCGTGGTCGGAAAGCACAGCCTGCACGACATCACATCCGGCAACGGACTCAGGTTAATCGACTTTGCAGCGGGGCGAAAATTTGTCGTAGCTAGTACGCGGTTCCCACGTCTCGATATTCACAAAGGAACATGGCTTTCCTTTGATCGAAAAATCGTCAACCAAATCGATCACATTGCGATCGACGCAAGGCACTCTTCCAGTATTCTGGGTGTCCGGACTTTCCGAGGAGCCAACGTGGACTCGGATCACTACCTAGTTGTAGCCAAGGTATGGATGCGGATATCCAGAACGGAGCGAAATCAACGAAATACTGTGAGGAAATTTGACGTCGGACGGCTTCAATCGCAAGAGACCACCAGAACCTTTGGCGATCGAGTTTCGAGTTTCTTTTAATCTCAATCTAAGTCCTATGCCGCCAGCAGCCAATGTGGAAGACCAGTGGCAGCGTTGCCAACAAGCCATAAGAGATGCCGCCTCTGATGTGCTGGGTTTCTCTCGCCCACCACAACGAAACCCCTGGTTTTATGAGGAATGCCAGCAAGGACATGCAGCTAAACAAGAGGCGTACAAAGCGGCGCTGCATAGAAGGTCTAGTGCTGCTTACGAGCTTACGTGAGCAGGAGAAAAGAGGAACATCGACTTCTCAGAAATGAGAAAAAGGAGCATGAGAAGCACTCGATCGAGGAGATTGAGAGACTTTATTGCAGGAATGATGTTCGAAAATTTTACCAAAAAGTAAAAAGAACATGCCAGGGCTTCAAAGCCAGAACAGAATCCTGCAGGGACGAAAATGGCAATATAGTAGTAGAATCGCAGTCGGTGCTGAGGATATGGAAGGAACACTTCTGCAGACTGTTAAACGGCGATGATGACCAATATTCCGCTGTCAGGCAGAATGAGCCATTCAACAGTGACGATGATAATCAAGATTCCCGTCAACCCGATCAGAATGAAGTGAGGATAGCGATATCTAAACTCAAATCCAACAAAGCTGCTGGAGCCGACGGCCTTGCCGGGAAAGTCCACCACTGACCAAATATTCACACTACGGCAGATCTTGGAAAAAACCCATGAATATAAAATCGATACGCACCACCTCTTCATCGATTTCAAAGTAGCCTATGATAGCGTGTATAGAGACGAGTTATACAAAGCCATGTCTAGTCTTGGCATCCCTGCCAAGCTCGTCCGTTTGTGCAGAATGACGATGGAGAACTTTCGCTTCTCCATTCAAGTCGGTAAGAACATCACCGAACCGTGCGATGTCAGGAAAGGTCTTAGACAAGGTGGCGCGCTATCATGCGATCTCTTTAACATAGTACTTGAGAGAATTGTACGAAACTCACAAGCAAATACCGGAGGTACAATCTTTTACAAGTCTGTACAACTACTCGCTTATGCCGATGATATTGACATAATCGGAAGAACTCAGTGGGCCGTCAATGGGGCATTTACGAGTATTGAGAACGAGGCAGCAAAGATGGGTCTAGCGGTCAATGAAAGCAAAACAAAATATATGCTGTTTACAAAAAAGGACACCCAACATCGGCGTCTTGGACAGAACGCCACAATAGACAGATACAATTTTGAGGTAGTATTTTGGATTTTGTCTACCTAGGCTCTATGGTGAACTCCGCAAATGACATCAGTAGGGAGATCACACGAAGAATTACTCTTGCCAATCGTTGTTTCTATGGGCTAAAACGGCAGTTGAGTAGCAAAGCCCTATCTCGAACTACTAAGGTAACTCTTTATAAGACTCTAATCATCCCAGTCCTGCTGTATGGCGCAGAGGCATGGGCTTTGACAAAACCGGATGAGGATGCCCTTGGTTATTTCGAGAGAAAAGTTCTTCGAGCGATCTTTGGTCCCGTCTGCATAGACGGTGAGTGGAGGAGAAGGTACAATGCCGAGCTATACGGCTTGTACAAGGACATCGACTTAGCCAGAAGAGTTCACATACAGCGACTAAGATGGCTGGGTCATTTAGAGCGGATGGAGCCCAACGTTCCCGCTAAGAAAGTTTTCGAATCCAAACCGGATGGACGGCGTAGTAGAAGACGACCTCGCGGTAGGTGGCGCAAGCAAGTGGAGGGGGACCTCAACCAACTTGGCGTGCGCAACTGGAGGCAGCTGGCTCGTAATCGTGTTAGCTGGAGAGGTTTGTTGGTTGAGGCCCAGGTCCACCCCGGACTGTAGCGCCATCTAAGAAGAAGAAGAAGACCAGGCGGGGTTCAGAAAGCATTATTCAACACTGGATCACAGTTTTACTCTCACCAACATTGCAGAGTTTTTTTAAACAAAATAGCAAAAAGCTATATGTCTTCTTTGTTGACTTTCGTGCAGCTTTTGACTCCATAGCGCGTGAAGCTTTTCTATAAGCTGTACAAAATTGGTTTATCAAGTAAAGTGATAAATGTGCTAAAAACGATGTATGAGAGCAACGTGGCGTACGTATGGAATGGAGAGAATGTATCGGAAGAATTTGGAACACAAATGGGAGTTAAGCAAGGATGCATCTTAAGCACGCTACTCTTCATCATATTTATCAACGACATAGTGTTTTTATCGGAGACAGTTGAAGGGATGCAGCTTACTATGAACCGTCTTGAAAACTACTGTAAGCAATGGAATTTGACGGTGAATTTATCAAAATCAAAGATGATGATTTTTAGAAATCAAATGTTGGAAGATACTCTCGCAACGAAATAGTGAAAGAGTATAAATATTTAGGTGTGCTAATTACATCGAACCTCAATATGAAAAAACACTTTGAATGTCAGCTAGCAGCAGCTAAAAGAGCTATTTCATCAGTTTGGGGACGTTGCGTCGACAATAAGTTTATCGATCACACAGCGAAGAATAAACTATTTCGTACAACTGCTGCCTCTATACTGCTGTACGAAGCCCAAATTTGGGGTTATTGCTTTTTTGAAGAACTTAAAAAATTTCTAAGGTACTTTTTGAAACCAATCTTTCGACTTCCAATATGTACACCGAACTATATGCTGCATCTAGAAACTAGAGTCCCTCCTCTCTTTTTAGATACCCTAAAGCTGCATATAGATTATATTGTAAAAGTAGTAGAGATGGATGATGGAAGACTGCCCAGAATTGTTCTGAAGCATATACTTTCGACAAGAGGGCACTTGGTTCAAAAGTGGGAGGAGTTGGCAGCAAATTATGGCGCGAGCTTAAATATTGCATCTGATATGCAACTTTCAATGATAAAACCTATGCTTACAAATGTTTTGAAAAATGCAGGTAATTCCACGTATGAGAGATTTGTAGCTGAAGCACATTCATCGCAACATAGGCTGATCTACAGTAGGCTGAATTTTAATCACATTGAAAGCGACTCAACGTACTTCCTCAATCGTTACTCTCTGCATATAATAAGCACAATATTCAAACTTAGAGGTGAACTAACAAGTCTTTATTTTATTCCACATCGACCCGATCTTCCAATTTTATGTGACCTGTGCAACCTTAAAAAGAGGGAGGATGTTTACCATTTCATCGGAAGATGTCCCATTTTGAGAGAATTTCGCGCGAGATACTTCGGAGTAATTTCGCTAGACTTGAATGAGGTGATCAATGTACTGAACGGAAGTCATGGTTGGGATGTTCTGTACAACTATGCTACAGCTGCAATCCGCTACAGAGCCCGTATTTTGGAAGGCGATTTTTAAACAGAAATCGCAACAATATTGTCAATCTGGTAGACGGCCTTAAGCCAAACCATAAACGACTATGTATATACTGTTTGTAAAAATTTTATGAAGTTAATAAAAAGTCTATCTAACTCTCTCTCTCTCTCTCTCTCTCTACAGAGCACAAGTAAGACTGGGGCTTGAGCATTGCTCTCACGTTTGAAGCTCGGCCCCAAAGCTGTATCTAAATCTACTTGATCACCAACTTTCAGTCGTTGGCTCATCGAAGGCAGGTGGCATACTTTTGCCTGTTCTACAGATACTACCATGGCAGATTTTTTTTTATTTTTTTCCGAGGGTAGGCGAAAAATCTTCCACAGACACTATGAGAATAGCAAGCGCGTGCTCATAGTAGTGTCCGATTCTTACTGACTAAAAAAACACCACCCTTCGATATAAATTTGTTAGATATCGCAACTAAGTAATAACTTATCAAGCAATTTTCCTATCATGAAATAAAAACGTTTGGCAGGTTACTTTCCACTGAAGGATCCTACATGTGCCGCAATCTAGACCCGCTTAATCCTTATCTCGCCAAGTCGAAAGGTTTTGTCCTTTGTAGTCGGCGCAATAAATTGCTCTCATCCAAAACTTGTAGGACTGTATTGTTGACATGTCCTGTTAGTCGGTTTCTATGCTTTCTCGCGAAGCTTCTACTAGTTTCAGCTTCGATTGTCGGAATTCCGAGATCCCTGTGGATATCGTCGTTTCTACTATACCACGGTGCTTGGAATATTTCTCTTAGCACTTTATTTTGAAAAGTTTGTAAAATATTGGCATTTGCTTTCTTGGTACAACCCCAAAGTTGTATACCGTAGGTCCATACCGGTTTTAGCACTTGCTTGTATAAAAGCAGTTTGTTCTCAGTTTTCAGCTGGGAATGGTTTCCGAGTAACCAGTACATTTACATTTACGTTTCATTTTCACATGCGAATTCCATTTCAGTCTTGCGTCGAGTGTCATTCCCAGGTATTTGGCCTCGTTTGCAAAAGGCATTCGGGCCGAGTTTAGGAAAATTGGCAAATAATTAGTTTTCTTGTAAGTGAAATTCACGTGAACGGATTTTGATTCGTTGAGGGCGATCCGCCAGTCCTTCGTGTCATCTTCGTTCGGTATATCACGAGTATATAGCAAATAGAGAAGCGGCCCAAAAACGCTTCCTTGCGGTACGCCGGCCGAAATTTCTTTGAGCTCGGAGTATTCGACTCCATGTCTAACACGAAAGAGTCTATTCCCGAGATATGATTCTAGAATATCGTATAAGCATACAGGGAGAACTTGTCGTAGTTTGGATTTCAAGCCATCATGCCACACCTTATCAAATGCTTGCGAGGCGTCAAGAAATACGCTTGAGCAAATCTTTTTTTTCTTCAAGAGCTTTCTCGATTACGTCAGTAATTCTATGCACCTGGCCAATCGTCGCATGCTTGCTTCTGAACCCAAACTGGTGGTCAGGGATGAGGTTATTTTCGTCTTTAACCGGTTGGAGACGCCTTAGTAATATCCTCTCGAAAATTTTGGATATGACTGGAAGAAGCGAAATTGGTCTATACGATTTTACCTCATTTGGCGGTTTTCCTGGTTTTAAAACCATTATTACTTCCGCAACTTTCCATTGGCTTGGCACGTGTTCTAATCTGAGCGTACCATTTAGAATATAGAGAAGCTTAATCAATGCTTTTCTAGGTAAAACTTTGAGAATTTCTCCGGTAATCAAATCATCACCAGGAGATTTCTTAGGTTTTAGATCCTCGATCTCATTTTTGAGTTCCCTTAGCGTTGCACTTGTGAATGTTAAATTGTCAGATGGTAAATCCGGCCTATTGATGTTATCGTAAACCACTTGACTATCGTATGGCTTAAAGGTTTCTCCAGGTGGGTCGCAAACACGTCCGCTTTTTCCTTATCTTCCCTCGCAACCATGGCAGATGGTCGGAAGACCTCAACTGAATGATCCCTAGTAACCAGAGCTTTCAACGTCCTTCCAGGCTGGCCACTAGAGCATAAAACTCTCATGTTCACCTGACTATCTTAAGAATATCAGATTCTATCAAAAAATATTACAGAACAAGCAATCTTTGAAACTCATCCCCGGGCGAAATATTTCCACAAAGCCATATTCTGTAACAATTTAAATACAAAATTAATAGTCATCAGCAAGCATCTCGGGGCGTGTTTTCAGCGTTATATGTTCGTCTTTCCCTAGAGAGGTTTATAAAAGTAGAACCAAATATAACGAGGAACGGAGAACGCTGAACGCTGAACCAGCAGCAGCAAGGATGGAAAGAGGAGAATGAATTGGTAACCAGCCCCGCGCAGTTATACCTCACCTCGTAAGGAAAGTGGTTTAAAAGTGTAGGGTGTGGGTTAACACGTAGGTGTATTCCTGACATCGAGTATTCAGCTTTTCGAATCGTACATACTGCTAGTCGTCTCCACTAATTACCCTCTTGTTTCTCCCTGAAACAATTTCGCTAAGAGTAGCTCAGTGGTTAGTGGGTTCATCTATACAACAAAAAAGTATAAAATCCCGGAAAACAAAGAAAGAATTGTCCATGTTCACAACCCTCGCGGACTTCGTGCAAATATTTCAAAGTATTGTCATCAAAAGCCTTCCCAATACCGGCGTTCGTTCTGAAAAGGCGTAACCCTGTCTTTTTCCATTCGTGTGCGCAATACAGCACGCACCACACGTTTGGCGGTGGGACGATAGCACCTCGATTTTCAAATTCTGAATTTTTGTTAACTCACTGTTAAAACTATTTCTTTGTCCATCGCACTGATATTAAACAACTATTACTGTGATCAGATACATTACTTACCATGACGTATTGCGCCCCATCGTATCTTAATCGAAATGAGCAGCATATGCAACCCTTTATCGATTACAAAAGGTGTTTATCCCAGCTCAGCAACATGCCTTCTTAACCATTGCCCCAGTTTTAAAAATTTTAAAGTCACGTTGCCCTACGTGTCAGAATTTTCATTTCCAGTTCAGTGAACTGAACATCAAACTTAATTTCCAATGAAGTGTTATTTACACTTGAACGTTTTTTACTTGCTGAGTTGTATGACAACAAATGTAGCAGTTTGCAAAAGTAACTCTTTTGTGAAGGGGTTGAGAACCAAACCAGACAGCACGAGATCACAGTGAGTTACATATAAAACTTTATTTCCAAAGTTAAGTCTAAGTTTTCGTATCATAACCTCGCCGAAGAGGAAGAAGAAGAAGAAGCTAAGCCTTAGTGCTTCCTGTCATTCAATGAAGTCATTCACAGACACTCTCCTCCATTACTTAAACTTTCCGGAAAGTATAGAGAGAATAAACCACTTCCACATCTATTTGGACACCCAATGCTATACCTCCCCGACCTTTCTAATTGACAGCTGTCAATCAATCGAAATTTATGTTGACATCCTACTCAATAGGTTATGCAGGCAGCAACATTCATAAGGATCCCCTTAAATTTCACATTCAATATCCCAAAGGACATTGTTCCCGAAGTTTGAAAAAAAAAAAATAAACTGTCAAAAGGATAATCATTGCACTCCATTACATAAAAAATTCGTGCAAATTTTTCAAAACAGTATGTCCGATCCTTTTTAACGAATTTATTTATATGTTACTGTCATTCTGCGCCTAGCAGTTCACACAATGCCTTCAGTATATTCTTAGGGACACCTTTTTTTTTCTTCGGATCCTATTACCGGGCTCAATAAAAATATTTTGCTAACTTCTGTGGGAGATGTTACAATAGAGATTACGCACGCCGCTGTATGTGTTTATTGTGTTGATAGCTTAAAGAGAAACTACTCATCGGATGTTTAGGGGCACACTACGCCGTTGTCGGAATTGTAAATTGAATTTTGTTTGAGTTCATTGTATCTGCTTTCAATGGGAGTTCGAAATTGATATTTGAAAATGCATTACACACACCTTTGGAAGAGGCAGAAGGAAAGGTGTATTTGTTCGCCTTCTAGATTACAAGCATAAAAGGTTGTGCAACTGAGAGGTCGATCCGGAAGTATTAATAGATAAAACATATGATTACAGGATCAAAACATAAATTCTTATTTATTTATGTCCCATCCATAGTTGATTAGGTAATAATGAGGTTGTATCATAATTTACCCCTCAGATCAAGGAAGTTCATGTCAAAATATGCAATGGGGAATATAGCCCTTGGATTTCGTAGCTTGAGGCTTTACATATGTTCTCCAATTTGTAATAGTCGTGAATAAAGTCTGAGATATATTTCTGACTGCACGAGGTTAGGTTAGGTAAGTGGGCAGGTGTAGGGGGATAGAAAACCTCCACACCACACTCAGGTCAGTATAGACCCATTGTGATACCCAAGGGGGGAAAGGAGATAGAAAAAGGAAATCCCTACCTCGTGGAAAAATACCGTCTTGTAAGTATCCTAAAGAAAGAACTAAGTACTCACTGTGTCCTAGATACAAACCATCCAGAGGATTTGATGAAGTTTGCGATGTCATTTATTGGTCTGTTGGACAACTCTTCTAGATCCTCAAAGAAGTGTTGCCCAAGGATCTTGTTTCTCAAATGATAGAGGCCTGGGCAATGACAGAGGAAGTGGGCGGTGTCCTCCTGAGCCTCCTCGTCGCCGCAGCCTCTACAAAGGTCGTCGCTAGTCACACGTAGTTTTTTCATGTGGTACCTCATGGTGTTATGCCCCGTAATGACTCCAATTAGAGTAGAGAGGGATTTTCTGTGCCCCTGTATGAGTCTATTGGTTCTTACTCTGTCAAAAGCGGGCCACAGCTTCCTCGTGGTGACACAAGTATCTAAACAGGTCCACCTATTGTTAGCCTCCGTTATGGCTTTGTTTCCTGCTACGAGCTTAAGGGCGCAAGGCGGGATGTACACCGAGGGGTCGGATTGGTCCGAGCTTAGTGCTGAGCCACCTCTAGCCAATTCATCGGCTTTCTCATTCCCTGGAATGCCTTCATGACCAGGGACCCAGCAGAGCCTTACCTCGTGCTGTGTTCCAAGAACCTTGAGCTCTTCTCTACAACACTTCACAAGCTTCGATTTTATTTCTATAGCAGATATTGCTTTTATCGCTGCCTGGCTGTCGATGAAAAAGGTGATATCCTCTCGTGGTATTGCCCTCATCGCAGTCTCACGAGCTGCTATTGTAACTGCTAGGACCTCCGCCTGGAAAACGCTGCTGTAGTTCGGAAGCCGAGCTGACATGGAGAGGCCAAGCGTTTCAGAGAAGATGCCTGCGCCTACACCTATTTCCATTTTGGATCCATCGGTGTAAACAGCTAAGGATCGCTCGTTAGGCGTTCTGTCATTTTTCCAGTCTTCCCTGCTCGGATAGGTGCTAGAGAATGGTCTTAAGAAGTCTAGGTAAGGCGTTAAGTAGTCTGTATTAGATACACTGCCTAGATATCTCTGCAGGATCGTGGTGTGACCCATTGCATTTGGTCTCCAGCTATCTGTTTGGCTTAATCTTACGGCACTATGGGCTGCCGATACTTGTATAAAGATGTCTAGCGGAAGCAGATTGAGAATGGCCTCGAGTCCTGCTGTAGGTGTCGTTCTCATCGCACTGGTTGTGGCGATGCACGCTAGTCTTTGTACTTTTGTGATAGCAGCTAAGTTATTTATTTTGCTGGCTGCCTGCCACCATACAAGGCTGCCATACGTTAGTATTGGCCTTACTATAGCTGTATACATCCATAGGATGATTTTGGGGCTCGGTCCCCAAGTCTTCCCAAATATTCTATTACACGAGTAAAAAGCTATGGTGGCTTTTTTGACTCTTTCGTTGATGTTTAGTCTCCAGTTCAGTTTCCTGTCGAGCACCAGGCCAAGGTATCTCGCACTATCGGAGATACTCAGGGGAGTACCCCTTACGGAAGGAGTTACGAATTGTGGAATTATTCTTTTGTTAGTGAATAGTACTAACTCTGTCTTCTGGGGATTAACCGCCAGCCCACATCTCTCCGTCCAGGAGTCAATGATTTCCAGCGCCCCTTCGATTTGTTCGCTCAGGGTCGGGAGAAATTTACCTGTTGCTAGCAGCACAACATCGTCCGCATATGCAATGGCCTTGACGCCGCTGTTTCTAAGTTTAAGAAGGACTTCGTTCAGGACAATAACCCACAGTAGTGGGGATATAACCCCTCCTGCACGAGGTTAGATATGTTTGTACAAACCGTGAGCTAGGACTAACTTATATTAGGTTGTACCATATGAATGAAATGTTCGAGTTTGCTCTTATTTTTAAAATTATCCTCGAAGCATTCAAACCAGTACACAGATTGCTAAGGTGCTAAGGACATAGTAATATAGAAGGGAACAAAGCTGAAGATAAACTAGCGCGGAAAGACAGAGAAAAAATCAACATCTCCTGGGCAGCCAAAGACGACTGTGTTATATCCCGCTTATGGCCAATTCTGAACGAAAAAAGGACTAAAAGCCTTTTGTCAGTGACCAAAAAAGAAGATAATATAATGCTGGGCTTACTAGCTGGGCATTGTTAGGTAGGTACAATGGCGCCAGACTAGGAATCGAGCCACGTGATTACTGTAGGAGCTGTCGTGATACAGCTTCAAACTCCTCTCTCTGGGAAACTGACTTTTTGTAAGACTCGAGGAGGTACAAGACCCTCTCGGGAACGTAATACATTTCGTCAGGACTACAGGTTTGTTTGATTCAAGATGAATCGAAAGGCAGTCAAATTTGAGATGGTACCACAATTTCTAGAGAATCACAATGAACCAGAAGGTCCCAATGTAAGCACTCTCTAGGTGCACTTTCCTCATACTATACCATACCGTACCAATATGTGATAACCTAATTATCTAGCGATGGCATTATATTTTGAAAGTAATATCAATAAACAGCGAACCCGACAGGCGAATCAGAAGAAATGCAGTGAAGTGGGAGGGTTATGATCTCTTGTTTTCGGATCATAACCTCGCCGAAATAGGAAGAAGAAGATCATTTAAACATACTCCTCGGCTTCGTTTAATTAAATGTATTGTGGAGAATTTTCAATTGCGCGTTTGATGTTCTGTTTAAGGTCGTAAATCGTTCGTGGCTTGTACTCGTAGATTAGAGATTTCAGATAATCCCATTGAAAAAAGTCCAGAGGTGTACTTACTTATGTCCCGTATTCCCTTGTGGGTCCTAGGGCCTCTACTATGCCTACGCGCCATCGTGTACGGTTTCTGGCAATGTGTCTGAGCTCTCCCCAACCGCCGTGCCTCCTACTCGATTGTTTTGCGCCATTTTTTCCTCAGGTCTTCTGCCATCCTGAGTTAAAGGGTTTCATTGCATAGCATGGTTTGCTATGGAACTGTCACCCTTTCGGAACGTGTGACCAATCCAATGCCGCTTCCGTCGTCGGATGGTTGTGCCTATTTGTTCCTGACCCATTCTCTCGTAAAGGTGTTCGGTCGAGATACGATTGGGCCAGAAAATCCTTAAGATATTGCGCAGGCACCTATTAACGAACGTTTGCAGCTTTCTGGTAATAGTAGTGGTAACTTTCCACGTGCCGCAACCATATAACAGCACGGTTTCAACGTTGGAGCGGAACAGTCTTATCTTGGTGTTCAAGCTGATTGCATTGCTTCGCCATATTTTGGACAACATACCGAACGCGGACTTTTCTTTGGCGATCCTGTTGGCTATATCCAGTTCGGTTCCACCATCGGTCGAAACAATACTCCCAAAATACTGGAAATCCTCTACTCCACCGGTTGTCCAGCAATGCACATTTGAACCGATGATTTTGATCCAAGGCTGATAATTTTAGTTTTTGTCGTATTTATTTTCAGCCCGAAGACACCTGCCACCCTCTCCACATCTGCTGTCATTTGGTGAGAGAGTAAGCATACATCGCCAGCGTAGTCAATATGTTTCAGGTGAGATGTAAGAGTCCATCGAATTCCTCCGTTTCCCGTCGACAAAGCTGTACGAAGCACATCGCTAATCACCAATAGGAATAGTATTGGTATAGTATTGGCCTTGTCTTACCCCACTTTGGATCTCAAATTCCTCAGACAACCTTCCCCTGTGCAGAACGTGACATTTGGAGCCTTCATATGTAGCTTTGATAATAGCAACTAGTTTATCGGGAATGCCTCTCCTGCGTAAGGCACGCCAAATAAACTCCCTGTTGACACTATCGAACGCCTTCTCAAAATCGATGAACAGCAGGTGCAGTGGCGATCGATATTCAACACAGTGTTCGATGATAATCCGCAGGGTGTTGATGTAGTCGGCACAGGAGGATCCAGAGAGGAAACCTGCTTGTTCGGCATCGAGTGTGTCTTCGAGATGTTGTTTGATTCGCTCAAGGATGATTTTAGCTATTATCTTAGCTACAGCAGGCAGCACGCAGATACCCCTCCAGTTTCCGCACTCCATTAAATTTCCTTTCTTAGAAAGCTTGACGATCGTTCCCTTTTTCCACTCGTTAGGAAAGCTCTCAGCTTCCCAAGCTCTCTCTATAAGTGGAAGCAGAAGCTCAGCCGATGTTGTGGGCGCTGCTCGTAAGAGCTCTGCTGGAATACCGTCAAGTCCTACCGCCGTGTTGGTTTTGAGTGCCGCGATCGCGGTAATGATCTCATCTTGACTGGGAGTCGTGGTGCGTATTCGGGAACTTCTCACCTCGGGCATCTCAGTCTGATTTGGGAGCATATCGCTAGCGAAAACACGGTTCAAAACCGTAGCAAAATGCTCTTTCCATCTCTTGAGCTGGTCCTCATCCGAAATGAGTAAGGAGCCGTCTAGACTTTTCACTGGGTGTTGGCTGGAGCTGTGACCACCTGTCAGCTCTTTCGTGATTCTGTAGACGGTCCTGCTGTCGCACCTCCGTGCAGCTTCTTCTGCTTCTGTAGCTAGCGCGTTGATGTAGTTGCGCTTGTCACGTCGTACGCTACGCTGAACTTCTCTCATCTTCATGCGATATATGAACTCTAGCTTGCTTCTCCCTACTGCTGGGGTAGCTGCAACGCGAGCTTTTAGCTGTTTTCGTTCGTCAATCCGTCTCCAGGTATCCTCGGAAAGCCACGCCCTATGTCTTCCCTGCGATCGACCGACAATTCTTTCAGCACCAAATGTAAAAACATTTTTCACAGCACACCAATGATCTTGGATGGTTGCGGGCATTGAGCTGCTGCTTGCTTCCACACCTTGCGAAAAGTGCTCCCTTAATTGTTGGCGCACTGAGGGATCATTAAGTCTATCGATGTTGAACCTGGGCATTCTTGTGTTGTCGTGGGATCTTCGAACTGCAGCAGTGCGTAGTTGGAGAGTAGCTATCATAAGATGGTGATCACGTACTATCCCCACATCTGCCCCTCGCCTGTTTCGGACGTCCAGGAGACTACTTCTAAAGCGGCGGCTGATAGCAAAATGGTCAATTTGGTTGGAGGTTGCTTGCCTGTCATTGGAAACCCAGCTGACTTTGTGGCAGGTCTTGTGCTCAAACATGGTGCCACCTATCACAAGGCGGTTGGCATTACAGAAATCCACAAACCTTTCGCCGTTGTCATTGCGGTTGCCTAGTTCATGCTTCCCGATTACATGTTTGAGCCCTTCGTTGTCGCTGCCTACCTTGGCATTGAAATCCCCCATCACTATGACAATGTCTCCATTTGGTGTTGTGTTGAAGAAGGCACGTAATAGATTGTAGAAGTTCTCCTTTTCGTCCTCAGACGAGCCAGTCGTTGCTGCATAACACTGTATGATGGTGACGCGTTGTACTCTAGTCCGGAATCTGGCCGTAATAATCCTATCACCATAAGACTGCCAGGAAATTACGCCTGTTTTTGTTAACAAAATGATCTGAAATAAGTCTTCCAGGAAATACCTAAATCCATTGCCGCACGAGCTATGTGAAGGTGCTTGTTGAATTGAGTATTTTTCCAAGATTATTTGCCACATACTCGTACTACTGAGCACAACTGTAAAATATTTACTTCTCACAATCAGTGTTACGGTTGTGAAATTTTAAAGTTCTGACGCGCTTATTGGTGAACCCTTTCTGTTTATTTTTGGTCAAAAAAAAGAGATACGGATAATCGATACTTTTTTGACTCGGCTTCATAGTCTTTGCCTCACACTTATCAAAGTACCACTGCAGTAAACTACGTATTTACTACATCTTAGTTTTTCTAATCGTAAATAGATAAATAAGTTGAAATGTATCACGCTGTTCTATTTTGTTAACAAATATATTTTCTTTTTTAATAATTCCAAATCGAATTAAACGTTCGGGGCGAAATGCCCCTTTAATTCAAAAGTCGAACTGGAACCCATACTGTGTATTTATGTTTCGAAAATTATAGAAAAGGATTTACAATAAAACATAATTTCATTTCAAGCTGTTAATTTACAGTGAGCTACCACACGCCGAGATGGGCGAAATTGTTGCAACTGTTACTCCGCGTAGAAGGGTACATTTGCACGGGAGAATATTCGTATGGTGCCTTCTGGAGTAACTGACATTAAGTTTGAATGGAAAGAAATTATAGGTGTATGAATTGATTACGCCTTGACCAATGGCCAGTCTCAAATATCTGGCTAATGTACGTATGAATAGTAATAGTCCCAATCAAGTATACTCAGGAGGATATCTGAAGAAAGAATCAAATCTGCTCTATTCCTTAAAGACTACACTGAGTGCGCTAAGGTACAAGTATAGTTCAATGGATCTTTGTTTTATAATTAACAAATCTAGAGACTTCGAAATGTATGTTCCCAAAACAACATGCAATTAACACCATTTCTAGGATTACAAATTGCAAAAGATCCCTTTTATGATACAACTATGTGAATTGTATCTTAAATAGAACCTATTATCGCGGTCCCTTGAGCGCAGGTCACGTATATAGTGTGGCCCCTTCACTTATCCGGATACGCATGTTTTACAACTTTGTTTCAAAAACACTTTCATGCCTCATTCCGCTTGCTTTGAAATTCTACCGACCTTCATTTAAAAGGATATTAAACAGCAATAACTGTCCATCTGGATATGTTATAGTGTGCAGCCCGCGGAAAAGATGAAAGAACAATCGAAAGGTTTGAGAGTTTCAGTTTACAACAAAGAAACATGTAGGTATCCTCATTTGGATTGTTCAACATAGTGACTTCAAGGTTACAAATTTGTTGGAAACTAATTAGCTTTAAATTCTGGTTGCTTTGTGTTGTAAACCACCTCGTAGTCTATAAGAAATATTTCTCCTCATGTAGGTACGAGTATATCCGTGTCATACTCGTTTTTATGACAAGAGTTATGGTGATGCGGTATCTGACCGCTTTTTTCCATGTAGATTTGTGTAGGAGTAGGCGGTTTCAATTTATTTTATGCTCTGGATATATACACATCTGTACCTTCCAATATTCGATGTTTTATAAACACTGCAAATTTTTATTACTCGTATACAGAGTCTTCCCGGGATACGGGTCAACCTTGATACCACGCATAATGACCTTTACTATGCGTGGTGTCGTATTCCGGGAAAACCCTGTACAATGCAAAATATCTGAATATATATTCTTTTTAAGGTAAACCGATTCGTAAAAGACCTGTTGATCGACTGTTCCAATCCCTCCAACTCCTACAGTTCTCAGTGTACCATGCTGCTAGATCCTTAAAGCAGAGATTTGGTCATCCTTGTCATTTCAACCCTGGGTGCTGGGATTCGAAAATCGTTTTTCGTTGCTTTCTTCATTTATTTATACAATAGTTCGCAAGAATGATTTCAGTTGTTATAACCTTGTCGAACTTTAGAAGATGATTGCTGTTAATGAAATGATGGTCTCTTCTAAAATCTGGGACATTTTGGATTTTACCAGCAATAGTATGCAACACATAATAATGGATAATATTGTTTTAATTCTGAATATCCTACACTGGGTTCTTTCTGACAACATCTTGCAACTTGCCGTCGATTGATGTTGATTGTCGGACGTTGTGACACTTCTTTTGAAATGTAGCTTTTCGAGTTGTGCCAAATACCCAGATATACCCTATTCGGCTAAGATCTGAATCTGGAACTGGCAATTCTAGTCGTGGCATACTCACCACTATTGGGGAAATCCCTTTTTATGTACCGCCGGACATTTTCATTCATTAACTGATAAACAGTGCAAGTGACATACAATTATTGCTTGCTTGCTTACACCTATAAAGACAGGTATTGCTTTCATAAACAATTTCGATTATTTTTTTTTATATCTAGGTCCGACAGTTTTGCCTGTATGTCTGTCCGTCTATCTGCATGTCTGTTATGACTGAGCGAAGCTGGGTCGTACGGGCAGGCTACTGGTTAGATAGTACCCTACTGTCCAAAACTATGTTACAAAGTTCCAGACTGGCAGTATAGGTAGTTATGGAGTTTTGCTAGATCGAAGCGCCATGGGACAAATGTCACCTCCTTTACCTCTCAGTGCTAAATCTTATAAAATAAATTAAGAGTCAGTTTCGTGGTGGAAGCTCTTTTCCCAGTTTTTGTTCTGAAACCCCCAGTTTTTTTCATGTGTGTTCCATTGTATCACTTTTAGTAGATACATTCATTCTTTACAGGAACTCGCACAAAATAATTCTCTTTCTACAATTTGTCCATCTATTTTTTTATATAAATACATAAAGTGTTGTAAGAACTGACTTGACATGACATGATATGAATAACTTTTCATCTGATAACGAAGTATATTTCGATTCATCAATTAATCCCATCAAACCCAAAAGCTCTATGGTGCCCTTAACCAGAACAATACCATCTCTTTGTCACAAGAAAACACGTGCATGTGGTACTCTGATTATAATCAGCACGCGATCAACCTTTGTTTTTGAAATCATTAACCACTCGCATTTGTGAATGCTTGGAACAGTGTATTCGAAATCATGCTGTTTATTTTCATAAAACAATTGTTAAATCCCATTTAGTTAACAAAGATCTGACGACTTTTTAATAATAATAATCTTGGAAGGAGGCCACTGCCACAATAAAGTGGAAGACGTCGCGTCGTTCGGGTTCATGCTGCGGAAATAATTAGTGGTTTTGTGAGTATGTTGGCGTTAGAAGGACTTTGCGAACCGTGTACATATGTAGATTTGTAACTATATTTGGGTATATTTTACATAAAACATGCCATTAATACGAGTTGACATGCTGAGGAAAAGCAGACCATTTCAGACATGTAAGGGATGAGATGTGGACCTAGATGACGTTGTAATCCAGCTCAGAAATCTTTAGTCCGTTTGAAGAAATTGTACCAAGTGCACGCTTGAATATTATTTTTTAAATAATTTACTAGAAGTATCCATTAAATGGTTCTTGTTCTTCCTCATTTTATCGCGAGGTTGTGACCTGAATTCAAGGATTATAGCCGTCCTACTTCATTGGATTGCTTCTGATCTGTCTGTGGTATTTAACCTTAGGAAATATCGGTGGGCCTCCTGACCAAATGCTGGTTTTGTTGCATTTATGCGACCCAGGATTTTTAAGGCCTGCCTCTCTTTCTCGATAGCAGTGGAACGTTCATTAATACATATTGTCTTTTTGACTGAGTTCATATGATTTCTTCTTTGAGTTGGACAATACCAACTAAGCCGGTCGGGCTCTAGTTCTCCTCAGATGGTTTATTTGAAGTGAAGGCTGCCATGATCTCGATGTTACACGATCATGCTTTGTCACTCCTGCTGTCATGCGAAGTATTTTCATCTCAGCTGCCGTTAATTCACCCTCATATTTCCTTGCAGATTGTCTAACATTGTGAACCGCATGTTAGTGCTGGACTCACTTCCTTTAAGCTCAGGTGGCATTTTTCGATCATAGAAGAAAGCGGAGTTTACCGCCATTTCATCAACCCTACGCTTACGTGGTGACTGTTGTCTTCATCACAGGTTGCTTTACTACTGGTCAAAGGCCACAGATATTTGGACATTTCGCACTTGGGAAGCACTGTTCCATTCAAATAAATGTCTGGAATAGGCAAGAATGGATCAGAGAACAGGCAGCACAAGTACTCCGTTTTTTGGACTAATGCTTTTTTTTTGTCTTAGCGCTACCCATAGCAGATCTCGTGGGCTGTACGTCTGGTATAGAGTTCCCTTAAGGGGTTACAGGCAGTTGCAAAGCCAAAAAAAGTTGTTTATTTACTTTTTTTTCTGAAAAGGGATTTTATTTGACAAATACAAGAAGTATTAACACATGCAGTGGTAACTTTTAGCTTTATATCGGCATGTTTAGTTTTTAAAAATGTTGAGTTACAGTGCTCCTGCAGACGATCTCCTGGAGATGCTCTAAAAAAACGTGTCTGGCGGTGAGCACGATGTCTCCGGTTTGGATAATTTAAAATAAAAAAATCAAAAGGATTCTATTAGTGGATAGATAAAACTAGGGATTGATCGAAGGAATTTTCGAAATTTTGTTTTTTTTTTTTGACAAAATGGAAGCTCCGAAAAGAAAAATTACGATTTTCAACCAAAATTTTTTCGTTAAATTGTTTAAAAAATAGAAATAATTTTCGGAAATCTTATTCCTTCAATCAATCCCTGAAGAATATATCGGAGAAGGTTGTGTTAAAATTTCAGACTGTTCGGTTGTGCCGTTTTTGAGAAATCGTGCTCACCGCCTTTGAAAATAACGTTTTGAGAAAAACGCGTTCAAAGTTTCAAAAGACGTTCACACACGCTCCGTGCCGTCCTTACGAATGTGCTTGTATTTCCAAGAATATTTGCCGGATCGATTTGAAATTCTCAGAGAATATACTCAAATACCACCTTGATCAAAAAGTTCCCGGAATAAAAACCGTGTGGCGCTCCCATCGTTCCGATTTGAGTTCTGGTTTCTTTGTTAAGTTGGTACATCTGTTGTTGATATTTCCTCTAAATCTTAGCGTCATAGCTTGACATTTGCAAAAGTTACGTAGCCATGAGTACATCTATATCTGTGTGTGTTGGCGATTTCTTACCAGACCAGAATTGTGAGCAGAAAACTCGTGGATTTTGCACCATGATAACGCGCCGTCGCACAGTGCCATCATTATTCGAAATTTTTTGACGAGAAATGCAACAAATACCATCCAACAGCCACCAAATTCACCTGATTTGGTTCCCTGTGACTTCTTTCTGTTCAATCGAGTTAAAAAGCCATTACGGGGAACGCGTTTCAGCAGCCGAGAGGAAGTAATGGAAAAATCGCAGGAAGCACTGATGGACATACCGAAAACCGAATATAAAAAATGTTTCGAAGATTGAATCAAGCGCTGGCATAAGTGTGTGGCAGTCGATGGGGATTACTTTGAAGGGGACAATATAGATTTAGATGAATAAACTTGTATTTTTAATTTTCTGAATAAATTCCGGGAACTTTTTGATCAAGGTGGTATACCATATATACATTCCGAAAGTGCAATAAAAGGAAAATCGATTTTTTGAAATTTCTTACTGCGTATAACCCCTTAATTGGGTAAATTAATTTCCCGAAAAATGGAAAAATGTACTTAGATAAAGAAAATACAAAACACGATTATATTACAGAAAGAAATATTTTTAGCTAAACAAATTTAGCATAAAATTTTAATTTCACTTTGAAATCCTTATGAACATCCTGTTTAAAGCAAATTGCGTCTAAAATTGTTTGCTTCTAATTATTTTTTCACCACTGTATATGGACATTCATGCATGTAACTGAGGTCATACGCTTTTGGAATAAGATTAATTGCGCCAACACAGTAAAATCGTCCTTCTTCTCCGTAATTCGCAATTGCTTACAAGGGATAATAGTGCGTTATCCGCTGTCATACTCAAAAATGTATAAAATGTTGGCAATTGAAAAATTGTTATCTCCATAAATAATTTTCTATCGAAATAAATAGCTGAAGGGCCATTACACTTCTGCAATAATTTTCCTCAAGTGCGAACAAAACAATCCGGTACACACCTTTTCAATAAATAATTTAGACACTGTAGGTATGATCTTCTTCATGAATTCATCGACGAAAGAATGATTTATGCGTTCTGGACCCGTTTTGCCCTTTTCTGACAGCATGCTATAAACAAATAAAGTAGGCAGCACTATGGACTACGGGTATACAACATTAACGTCGTTCTTGTCACAACTCTCGCTCGATAGCACGCACATATCTATGCGACCCCTTATCTCATTCATACATTTCAAATAGATAGATACGAGTACGTAACGTATATTTTATTTATGACTACGAGTATACAAATCATAATGGCTGGAGAGGTTGAACAAGACAAGTTCCAAGTAAATCCCTGTGCATGTAAAGTATCAACGCAAATTGCGAATATGGCACAAGGAATGTACTCGTACGAGTATGTACGGATGTAAATGGTAAGGATATTCTCAAGTGTGACCCTTTAATTTGAGCGTGGAGAGGTAAAGTACATAGAAGGGCGGGCTAATTGTAATTTCATCCCTTATTATGAATACTAGTTTGTACAGACGTTTGCCATATCAGGGGAAAATAAATAAATGAATAAACAAGGGGTGCGCGACAATACATAAAATGCGTTGAAGGCGGAACTACATGTAATTATTATATCAAATCCTTCAACTTTCAAAACTTAATCACCAAATTCAGATCAAGAACAACATTTAGAATTTTTACATGCATATGATGGAAGCTTTGTTTCACAAGAAAACAGGACAAAGATCGTTAGCCTACGTTCACACGGAGGTATTTTTTTCCGTATAGGTACCATATTCGTGTCCCCGTGCAGGGACGGGTTAAGAATATCACTGCAGCGCCCCCCAACAACTAGCGCTTGTCGTAAAAGGCGACTAAGGGGACAAATCAGATCTAGGCAATATAACACCCAAGTGAGCCTAGCGACACATATACTACCATAAAAACCCTCCCACAAGTGTGCATGCGAGTCCGTGGGTTGACACGACTGGAGATCACCGGTGTCATAAAAGAAAGATCAAACAATACTAAAACAGGAGCATGCACGTGTCAAACAACAAACACCATCGCAATATGGTGCAAAAATTGTATTGCAAAACTGTATCATTATGATAATACTTGCAAAAAGGAAAGGCACTACCCCGCCAGGCACTACCACTGCTGTGCATGGTACTGATCCTGGACCGAGCAGAAATGATCGGGTCAGAGCTATACGGATTCCGGGGGCTAGCAACATAATGAAACAGTTTGGACGCAATTTAAGGGTCGCGAGTTGGAACGTTGGAAGCATGACCGGTCGAAGTTACGAGCTAGAAGAGATGATGAATAGAAGGCGGGTGGACATCTTGTGTGTCCAAGAGACGAAATGGAAAAACACCGGGAATCGGGCGCGTTTCTTGGACGTTAGGACAAAAGATTACAAGATGTTCTACTACGGAACGGAAAAGGCTAGGAACGGAATCGGTATCATCCTTGCGGCAGAGCTACTTGGAAGCGTCTTGAGCATTTCGAAGTCCAGCGACCGTTTGATGTCTCTCAAACTAGTAATACAAGGAGAGGTGTGGAATATTGTCAGTGCATATGCTCCCCACAATGGGTGCAATCAGATAGATAAGGATGCATTTTGGCTAGATTTCCACAATCTCCTTAAGAACATCCCAAAGGAAGAATTTCTGTTTGTGGGAGGAGATTTGAATGGACATGTCGGGAAATCAAACGAAGACTATGAAGACTGCCATGGAGGACTAGGATATGGCACCAGGAACCTTCCTGGTGAAGACATCCTAAGCATGTGCAAATCACACGGTCTTATCGTGTTAAATACCATGTTCATCAAACAAAGCCGACACCTGATCACTTACAGCAGTGGTGGAGATGAAACTCAGATTGACTACCATTTGGTAGCCAGTTTCATGAAGCCTCGGGTAAAAGATTGCAAAGTGATCCTGGGAGAGGCAATCGCTCGTCAACACCGTCTCCTGCTAACAGAAATTTTTATGAAAACACCGAAGAAAAGCAAACAAACAGGGGTCTCTGAGAAAATCAAGTGGTACAATCTGGACAAAGAAAAAGGCGATGCTTTTGTTTTCGTAATGAAAAATTACCTCTCTCACACCATCAGCGGAGCTGAGGATGAAGAGTGCAGAGCACAAAATATGTGGGATTCCCTACAGCGAACTTGCTTAAAGAAGGCCAAATCACTGCTAGGAGCTTCAAAAGGCCACCATCAACACGCCAAAGAAACATGGTGGTGGAGTGATGAAGCTAAGAAAGTGATAAATGAGAAGAAAGCGGCTTTCAAAGCTTGGTCAAAGTGCCCCTCTAATAATAGTGACGAAAAAGCTCGCCTCGAAATGGAATACAGATGCTGCAAGAAAAAAGCGAAGAAGAAGTGCGCTCAGCTTCAAGCAGAGAGTACGGAGGGCCTGTATCGGGAGCTGCAGAAAATATTTTCCCCGGTTGCTGATGCAAACCAGGCTATCCAGGAGCTGCGAAGACACAATATAAACAAGAGCGCCACTATCTTCAAAAAAAACGCCCAAAGAAGGAAGAATGCTCAGGAGATTCGTTCGCCAAAGTTCATTAGCAATGCTCATGGCCAGCTTCTTGTGGATGACGACAAAATTCTGCAGAGGTGGCGGCAGTATTGTGAAGAGCTTTTGAATGAACAGTTTCCCCGGCTATACTTTCCAGGAGCCACCCCTAACTGTGAAGAAAAACCCGACATTACGGTCGAAGAAGTTAGTGAGGCGGTCAAATACTCCAAAAAACGAAAAGCGATTGGGCCAGACGAAATACCCTCTGAGTTCTGGAAAAAGATGGGAGATATCGGGTTCAGATGGCTCAGAGTTCTCATCTCCAAATTCGAGAGGTGATCCAATGCCGAATGAATGGAGGGAAAGTTACCTTCTCCCTGTCTACAAAGGGAAGGGTGATACGCGAAACTGTGATAACTACCGTTCGATCAAGCTGATGTCACACACCATGAAGATCGTTGAGCGGGTATTAGGTGGCCGACTGTGAAAAATAATAGGGATATCTGATGATCAGTGCGGGTTTGTCTCGGGTAAATCAATCACAGATGCAATCCAAAGTATAAGGATCATAATGGAAAAACATCGTGATTCCTTAAGGGATTTGCATATTGTATTAGTTGACTTTGAAAAGGCATTCGACAGACAACCACGAGATCTGATATGGGTGGCGCTAAGACATCGAGGGGTTCCAGAAACCTATGTACAGATGATTATGGACATGTACGAAGGAGCAAAGACAAAAGTAAGATGCCCCGCTGGAGTAACCGAAGAGTTCCCAATCAAAGTCGGGGTACATCAGGGAAGCGTTTTAAGTCCTTTGCTCTTTATTACAGTCCTTGATTATCTGCTTGAAGGTAAAGTGATGGACCCCAAGGTACATCAGTTGTTCTTTGCTGACGATGGAGCTATCATAAGTGAGGATCCTACATCCCTGCAACGAGCACTTGATGTGTGGGTGGACGTTTTGGAGGGAAATGGGTATCGCATTAGTTCAAAAAAGACAGAGTACTTGTGCTGCCCGTTCTCTGATCCACTCAGGCCTATTCCAGACATTTATTTGAATGGAACAGTGCTTCCCAAGTGCGAAAAGTTCAAATATCTGGGATCTATGATCAATAGCAAAGCAACTTGTGATGACGACATCAATCATCGTGTAAGCGTAGGGTGGATGAAGTGGCGAGAAAATTCCGCTATCTTCTGTGACAGAAAAATGCCCCCTAAGTTGAAAGGAAGGCTCTACACCGCAGTTGTACGTCCAGCGCTCACATACGGTTCACAATGTTGGACGATGTACAAAAAGTATGAGAGTAAATTAACGGCAGCTGAGATGAAGATGCTTCGCATGACAGCAGGAGTGACCAAGCTTGATCGAATAAGAAGTTCGAAGATCCGTGGAAGCTTTCACATCAAGGAAACCATCGTACGAAAATTAGAGCGCGACCGGCTCAGCTGGTATTGCCACGTTCAAAGAAGAGATCATTTGAACCCTGTAAAAAAGGCAATATCTATGCACGTTCCAAAGACATCGCGATGTAGGAAAGGCAGGCCTATAAACGCCTGGATCAGACAAATGCGACGACATCGGCATTTCATTGGCCTCAGTAACCGAGTGATCCAAAATCGGCAGGCCTGCCGATATTTTCTGAGGTCAAATAGGCGAACCCCACAGGCGGATCAGTAGAAATGCGGTGAAGTGGGAGGGTTGTGATCCCTAGTTTTCGGATCATAACCTCGCTGATAAAAGGAAGAAGAAGAAGGTACCATATTCGTGATTTTCTCGAATACAGCAGTGGCAGTAAGTATTGTATGAAGTTGTTCACACGGAGCTTATGCGAGCAAATCTCGTATTCGAGGAAATTATTTTCCAGTAGGTTTCAGGTCTCCCTGCTCTCAGAGGAACAAATTGCAGGCAGCGCAGTCGGTGCAGTCGCAGTAGATCTAATGCGCTCCTCCAAAATAGAAATCTACTACTTTCTGACGACGGACTTAGACCTTTTAATTATTTATTTATAAATTTCCTAAAAAAAGAAGTAAAATGGTTCCTGCTATCGCGGACTTTACCGCACAATCTACCATCCAAAATTGAGGATAATAACTTATTAATATTCTGATAAAATCAAATTACTCATACCTCAGGCATCTTAGGTGTTATATTTCAATTTTCTGACTAAGTCAATGTCACTGTACCTACAGCCCGTAAAGTTCGATATCTCAAAGATCACTCGGTCAAATGTCCTGAGTAAATAAACGCATCTACATTCGTTTCTGATAAGGTCCAAGGCTCTGCATCTTAGAGATGAACCTTATATGTAGTTGCTCAATAGAAGACTTTGTTATACATTTGGACCCAGCGATAGTGATTTATTAATCGTGAGCCTTACTTCAGCATATAGCAGAGTCTTAGTAGACAAAGTCCTTAACTATCTGAAAATATTGGATTATGTTTCCTTTCTCTATGAGTGTACGTAGCATTTTCAAAACAATATCCTTAAATTTCATTTCTGAATATTTATATATCCGTATATACATATATTTAACACCTAAATTCTTCTAATATCCTCAACAATATAGGCTTTCTTCCGGGAATTTTCCAGACACAGGTGGGCGCCGTGGCGTAAGTGGTTAGTGTGTCGGATCACTACGCATGAGGTTCCAAGTTCGAATCCCAGAAAATACCAAAAAGTTTTTTCACGGTCCCACCTCTCGCGAGCGTCTGACAAACATCCGAGAGTATTGTTGGCACGAAAAAGCTTCTCAAATCACCGTTCGGATTCGGCATTAAACTGTAGGTCCCTTCCATTCGTGTGAAAAATATAACGCACACAACATGAGTGGTTGCGAGAAGCTAGGCCCTGGCACTTTTAAGAGCTGTTGCGCCAAATATTTGTAGATCTATGACAAGATTAAAGAAAATTGAACTGATTGTTTGTGCGAGTACACCAACCTGGTCTTTCGGAAATCGTAAAGTCCGCTACTACAGGCTCTACTTCGTGACATTTTCTATTATAGTAAAAGAGAAAGTTTCTAGATCTTCTGGTGACTTGGTAACAGTGCTGAAAGTAGAACACAGGCAAAATGAGGAAGTTCAAATTGCTATTTGTATGAAGAAAAATTAAATTCATTTTGTGTCTCAAGGACTTGCCAAATAAAGAAAACTGTTATAATATTTAAATTTATATACTTTCTGAATAATTTTTTAAAACAGTGGGTGGTTCAAAAAATATTGTCAAAAAAACACATTTCGACAGCTGTTTTTCCAGATAACACACTGAAATTAAAAATATGATCATGTTACTGCACACGCATAACGACACAATATGGCAATGTGCACGATGTTACAGCTGGGGTCCCGAAAGGATCGGTGCTGGGCCCATTACTATGGACCATAATGTACGACGGAGTTTTACGACTACCACTGCCACCTAAAGTGAATATAATTGGATTTGCTGACGACATCGCTGTTGTTACAGTAGCAAAACAAACAATCAGTCAAATCAAAAGCTGGCTAGGATCCGCCGGTTTAGAATTAGCTGACCGCAAAACTGAAGCTGTTCTAATAACCAGTCGGAAATCTGAATGTCGGAATATATGAATGTCCAGGTTGGAACCCAAATCATCAGATCCAAAGAAGCAATCAAATACCTAGGAGTAATGCTCGACAATAGACTGCGGTTTAAACAGCATGTTGATTATTCGAGCAAAAAAGCGTCACGACTTCAGGCAGCACCCTCAAGGATAATGCCCAACATCGGAGGACCTGGATACGCTAGGAGGATCCTACTATCCGGCGGGGGCTCTCGCGACCAAAGAAACAAGGAGGAAACTTACATCAGCCTACAGACTCTGCGCTATAAGGACCATCAGTGGTTTTAGAACTATCTCTGACGAAGCAGCCTTTGTCATAGCAGGAGTAGTTCCTATCGACATCCTCGCGTATGAGATGCAGAGCATCTACAATCGCAGAGGCTCGAGCCATCAAGAGGCTAGCGAAAGAAGAAGGGTTATAGAAGAAGAAAAAGCAGCTTCAAGAGCTGTGTGGCAAAATCGATGGGATAATGCTGTTAAAGGCAGATGGACCTATAAATTAATCCCCACCATCGAAATTTGGATAAACCGAGCACATGGGAACTGCACCTACCACCTCACGCAGTTCCTGTCTGGCCATGGAGGTTATCGCAAATATCTTTACCGGTTTGGACACGATAGCTCTCCGTTGTGTCAAGAATGTCCAGACCAGGAGGAAGATACGGAGCATGCAGTCTTCTACTGTAGGCGATTTGAAAACTGTAATAACGAACTTCCCAGTCCTCCATTCCTCATAGATCATATGGTACAATCTGAGGAAAAATGGATGGAAATTTGCGCGTTTATTACACACGTGCAAATGCAGCTTCGAATTCAAGAAAGAATACGTCGAGAAGCAGAAAGTACAGCATAAATTGCTAACCAGCCCCGCGAAGTAATACCTAAAGGCAGTCCCGTGGGGAGAGTGGTAGAAGTGTGCAGGGTGTGTGTTTAGTATGTAGGCGTATTCCTGGAATCGATTACTCAGGTTTGCGAATCGTGCATGCTAGTAGCACTTGGGCTATTAGTATCTATGAAGATTACACATCATTACAGCTTACAAACATTTAAAGCCAACGCAAACCGGCATCTCCTCTGTCTCTTTCCCCCCTTTTCCCCACCGCCCGTGCCCTGAGAACCAGTATAAGGGTATTAATAATCCCTTTCGCACGCGCAAATTATAAAAAAAAAAAAAAAAAACACATCCCTGGCGCAACCTAAAAAAAAAAAACACTATGGCAATGTTAGCCAATGCTGCATAACTGCTGGCTGGGGTCTCCACTGATGGAAAATTGTTGGCGATGATTTCATGAATGGTTTTGGGCATAGCTCAGCTCTAGGATAACACAGAAGGATGGTTTATAGCTCAAATGAATCCTGGATAAATTTACTAAAATTTTTTTACTTCGTTTTTAAATCCAATAAGCCATTGTTGAGTTAGGGTTGTCTAATTACCTTTTCATGACGGGCAATTTGATTTTTTGCCACCTAGAAGTTGAATGCTCAGCTCGTGTAAGCGATATGCAAATAAATATTTTTCAAGAAATGTAGATCATAGGAGTGAAAACCGCATCCAAATCCGATAAGTAGTTCTTGAGATTAGCGCTGTCATACAAACAGACGCATTCTGTGGATTTCCTTTTATATTATGTAGTGATGATGATGATGATAAAATATATAAGTCATTTCGATCAATAGCGAAAACTTGTATGTGTACTATTGCGAAGGCATAACACTGTTATATGGCTAGAAAAATTGTTCGCTCTGTTGGATTATTGATATGCCTATGACACCAAAAATAGTGTGAATCAGAAGCAAAGACAAAAAATAACAAAATCCCCCAGTTATCTCGAGAGTGATCCTACTGATATTTCCTGAGGTCGAACAGGCGATCCCTTCGGGCGTCAGTAGGAATGTAATGAAGTGGGAGGGTTATGATCCTCGAATTCAGGTCACAACCTTACCGTAAAATGAGGAAGAACAAGATCCATTTAACGGATACTTCTAGTAAATTATTTAAAAAAAGAATATTCAGGCGTGCATTTGGTACAATATCTTCAAACGAACTATAGATTTCTGAGCTGGATTATTACGTTATCTAGGTCCACTTCTCATCACCTACATGTCTGAAACGGTCTGCTTTTCCTCAGCATGCCAACTCGTATTAATGGCATGTTTTATGTAAAATATACCCAAATATAGTTACAAATCTACATATGTACACGGTTCGCAAAGAACAATGCAGAATAGTCCTTCTAACGCCAACATACTCACAAAACCACTAATTATTTCCGCAGCATGAACCCGAACGACGCGACGTCTTCCACTTTAGTGTGGCAGTGGCCTCATTCCAATATTATTATTAAAAAGTCGTCAGATCTTTGTTAGCTAAATGGGATTTAACAATTGTTTTATGAAAATAAACAGCATAATTTCGAATACACTGTTCCATACATTCACAAATGCTAGTGGTTAATGATTTCAAAAACAAAGGTTGATCTTTGCTGATTATAATCAAAGTACCACATGCACGTGTTTTCTTGTGACAAAGAGCTGGTATTGTTCTGGTTAAGGGCACCATAGAGCTTTTGGGTTTGATGGGATTAATTGATGAATCGAAATATACTTCGTTATCAGATGAAAAGTTATACATATCATGCCATGTTAAGTCAGTTCTTACAACACTTTATGTACAATATTTATATAAAAGAATAGATGGACAAATTGTAGAAAGAGAATTATTTTGTGCGAGTTCCTGTAAAGAATGAATGTATCTACTAAAAGTGATACAACGGAACATCCATGAAAAAAACTGGGGGTTTCAAAACTAAAACTGGGAAAGGAACTTGACCACGAAACCGACTCTTAATTTATTTTATAAGATTTAGAACTGAGATGTAAAGGAGGTGACATTTGTCCCATGGCGCTTCGATCTAGCAAAACTCCATAACTACCTATACTGCCAGTCTGGAACTTTGTAACATAGTTTTGGACAGTAGGGTACTATCTAACCAGTAGCCTGCCCGTACGACCCAGCTTCGCTCAGTCATAACAGACATGCAGATAGACGGACAGACATACAGGCAAAACTGACGGACCTAGATATAAAAAAAAATAATCGAAATTGTTTATGAAAGCAATACCTGTCTTTATAGGTGTAAGCAAGCAGGTAATAATGGTATGTCACTTGCACTGTTTATCAGTTAATGAATGAAAATGGCCGGCGGTACATTAAAAGAGAGTTTCCCAATAGTGGTGAGTATGCCACGACTAGAATTGCCAGTCCAAGATTCAGATCTTAGCCGAATAGGGTACATCTGGGTATCTTGCATAACTCGAAAAGCTACATTTCAAAAGAAGTGTCACAACGTCCGACAATCAACATCATTCGACGGCAAGTTGCAAGATGTTGTCAGAAAGAACCCAGTGTAGGATATATCCTATATATATATTGTTACTATATTATCCATTATTATGTTGCATACTATTGTTGGTAAAATCCAAACTGTCTCAGATTTTAGAGGAGACCATCATTTCATTAACAGCAATCATCTTCTAAAGTTCGACAAGGTTATAACAACTGAAATTATTCTTGCTAACTATTGTATAAATAAATGAAGAAAGCAATACTTTAGCTCAAACGATTTTCGAATCACAGCACCCAGGGTTGAAATGACAAGGTAGACCAAACTTCTATTTTAAGGACCTAGCAGCATGGTACACTGAGAATTATAGGAGTTGGAGGGAATGGAACAGTCGATCAAACTATCAGTTTGGGTTTTTCAAAACACAGGTCTTTTACGAATCGGTTTACCTTAAAAAGAATATATATTCAGATATTTTGCATTGTACAGGGTTTTCCCGGAATACGACACCACGCATAGTAAAGGTCATTATGCGTGGTATCAAGGTTGACCCGTATCCCGGGAAGACTCTGTATACGAGTAATAAAAATTTGCAGTGTTTATAAAACATCGAATATTGGAAGGTACAGATGTGTATATATCCAGAGCATAAAATAAATTGAAACAGCCTACTCCTACACAAATTAATATCTTCATCGAAAAAGCGGTCAGTTACAGCATCACCATAACTCTTGTCATAAAAACGAGTATGAAACGGATATACTCGTATCTACATGAGGAGACAAATTTCTTATAGACTACGAGGAGGTTTACAACACAAAGCAACCAGAATTTAAAGCTAATTAGTTTCCAACAAATATGTAACCTTGAAGTCACTATGTTGAACAATCCAAATGAGGATACCTACATGTTTCTTTGTTGTAAACTCTCGAACCTTTCGATTGTTCTTTCATCTTTCCGCGGGCTGCACACTATAACATATCCAGATGGACAGTTATTGCTGTTTAATATCCTTTTAAATGAAGGTCGGTAGAATTTCAAAGTAAGCGGAATGAGGCATGAAAGTGTTTTTGAAACAAAGTTGTAAAACATGCGTATCCGGATAAGTGAAGGGGCCACACTGTATACGTGACCTGCACTCAAGGGACCGCGATAATAGGTTCTATTTAAGATACAATTCACATAGTTGTATCATAAAAGGGATCTTTTGCAATTTGAAATCGTAGAAATGATGTTAATTGCACGTTGTTTTTGGAACATGCATTTCGAAGTCTCTAGATTTGTTAATTATAAAACAAAGATCAATTGAAGTATGCTCTTACCGTAGCACACTCAGTCTACGCTTTAAGGAATAGAGCAGATTTTTCGTCGTTTCTCAGATACCCTGCTGAATACACTTCATTGCGACTATTACTATTCATATGTACATTAGCCAGATATTTGAGACTGACCATTGGTCAAGGCGTAATCAATTCATACACCTATAATTTCTCTCCATTCAAACTTAATGTCAGTTACTCCAGAAGGCACCATACGAATATTCTCCCGTGCAAATGTACCCTTCTACGCGGAGTAACAGTTGCAACAATTTCGCCCATCTCGGCGTGTGGTAGCTCACTGTAAATTAACAGCTTGAAATGAAATTATGTTTTATTGTAAATCCTTTTCTATAATTTTCGGAACATAAATACACAGTATGGGTCCTAATTCCACTTTTGCACTTCGCTACGTACGCTTAATTCGATTTGGAATTATTAAAAAAGAAAATACAGTTGTTAACAAAATAGAACAGCGTGATACATTGAGTTAATTGCGAGCAGAAAAACTGAACTGCAGTAGATACATACTCGTAAGTAGTTTTCGGCAGTGAATTGCATTTCTATGGAATGTTGATAAATGTGAGACAAAGAAAAGGGCCAGATTCAGAAAAGCATCGATAATATTTATTATCTTGGCAAAAAATAAACATATAGTATGTTTCGACTTTGAAGGAGTTTAGGGCCACTCGCACACTGGGTCAGAATTTATGCGATTTTGTTGCACGAAATCTAACGAAGACATCACTCAAAATCTATTTTATTCAAACCATACTTTGGAGCCTCCTTTGTTCGTCGGAATTTAATAAGAAGTATTGAATCGGGTGAAGTGGGACAATAGCTAGTGTGTCGGACGACATTTTGAATAAGGTTTAATATTCGAATCCCCGGGGGCGCCGTGGCGTAAGATATTAGTGTCGGATAATTACGCGTGAGGTTCCAAGTTCGAATCCCAGAACAACACCAAAAAGTTGTTTCACGGTCCCACCTCTCACGAGCGGCTGACAAACATCCGAGAGTATTGTTGTCACGAAAAAGCTTCTCAAATCGCCGTTCGGATACGGCACTAAACTGTAGGCCCCTTCCATTCGTGCGAAAAATATAACGCACACAACATGAGTGGTTGCGAGAAGCTAGGCCCTGGCTCTTAAAGAGCTGTTGCACCAAATATTTACATATTTTATTTATTTTTATTTGAATCCCAGAAAAGCAACAACAAGTTTTTTTCCGCGGTTCCACCTCTCACGGTTCTACCTCTCGCCATCATCTGACGAACATCATTTGGTATGTTATAAACAAAAAGTGGAAAAGCAATGTTTCGAGCACTAGGCCAAAGCTGCGACTGTTCGCGCAAAATTTGAATAAGTTTTGCTTTACCGGCTGATAAATTTACATTCCTGCGAACAAAGCACAAAAACAAATTGTCACAGAACTGTTGAGGATCAAGAGCTCTAGGAATGAAAGAACGCATTAGGATGTTCGAAAACACGCAGGACTAACAAATTGTGATGAATGGTTATTAAAATATTTATTACTGGATCCTAAGCAGACTGAGCGGGCTCGTAAATCAATTGTTCAAACTACTAAGCCGACTGAAAGGACGCTCGAATCAGCAGGGCAGACTCTTACAATAGTCAACCAGCCTTCTGAGCCGATTAAACGTACGTCAAAGTCGTCCACTAAAAAGGCTGAACGAAAAATAACCTCGGATAAGCCAGCGAACCCCGTATGTCTGACGTATTCTCAGGCTGCAGTCAAAGCAACCAAACGAAACGACGGACCACCCTCTGATCCGTTGAATTAAATTCTGAACTGCATCTACGCTAAGTTCGAGGAACAATGTGAAGTTAACAAACGAATTCTCGAACGTCTTAGTAACGTCAAAAGCTTTTGTATGGCTAACCTTATATCTAAATCTAAGTAAATATGGACGCTTTGCTTAAAATAGTAACATGGAATGCAAATGGACTCTTACAAAAATCTAACGAATTAGAAATGTTTCTAATAAGAAAAAATATCGACATATGTTTGATCTCCGAAACCCATCTAACAAGGGAGTCGCAAATGAAGATAAGAGGCTACGCTGGTTATCACGCCTACCATCCTTCTGATAGAGCGCGGGGCGGTTCGTTCTGATTCATTAAAACTAACACCGAACATTCGGCCGATATAAGCATGGAGCTGAAAAAACTGCAGTTGTGCGCGGTAAGGGTTAAAAATAAACACCTGAGCTACAATATAGTCCGCCGCGATGCTTACTAGAAAAAGATGACTACTTTCGTGTTTTCAATGACCTTGGTTCAAATTTCCTTATTGGTTGAGATTTCAACGCGAAGCACACCTTCTGTGGTTCAAGATGTACATCTTCTAAAGGAAAAATTCTCTACGAAGTGGCATATGAATTCGGTTGTTGTTTTTATTCGACAGGAAAACCGACTTGTTGGCCAACTGACTCGCAAAAAATTCCCGATCTTATCAATTTTTTGGTACAAAAGGAATTTACGAGAAGTTTATTACAGTCAAAGAATGTTTTGATCTCTCTTCTGACCACTTGCCGGTAATTTTATTACTTGGAGAAGCGCTGATCAAGAAAAAAGGACCTCCAAGACTCACTAGCAATAGAACAAACTGGGAGGGCTTTAGAAATGATTGCGAAACAAATATCGCCTTAAATGTATCACTTAGAACACCTTGTGAACTAGAGGACGAAATTGATCGTTTCGTGGAAGCAATTCAAAGAGCGGCATGGAGAAATACTCCTTCTAGAAGCTATAAGATCAACCGCAAAGAAAAGTATCCCAGAGAAATCATTGAACTGGTGAGGGAGAAACGAAAAGCACGAAAGAAGTGGCAAATCACTCGTGCACCGCAGCATAAAACGGTCCTTAACCGACTATGCAATCGGCTTAGAGATAGTATTCGCGAATTTAAAAGCAAAAAGATAGCGACCTATCTTGAAAATCTCTCCGGTGAAAGAGAATCAAATTATTCGTTTTGGAAAGCGCTACAAGGCATCCGGAAACCTCAAATGCAAGCACCACCAATTCGGAAAATCGATGGAAACTGGGCCAAGAGCGACAAAGAAAAGGCAGAACTTTTTGCTTTGCACTTAGAAGAAACGTTTAAGCCGTTCGACGGCCCTTCGTTAACGCCCGACTCCCCAGTCACGACATTTGACAACTTTAAAGTAAAAAAAGTTGCATTGATTGAACTGAGGGAAGTGATTAAAAATTTAAAGACAGAAAAAGCTCCGGGTTACGACTTGATAAAGGCGCAGGTAGTCAAGGAATTGCCGAATATAGCTATTATCAAACTGCTCTATTTGATCAACGCTTCGTTCAGATTGCTTTATGTTCCGAGGCAATGGAAAGTCGCCGAGATTATAATGGTCCCGAAACCAGGCAAACCGCTAAATGAGAAGAAATCATATCGGCCTATTTCCCTATTGCCGGTTATCTCAAAAATATTTTAAAAACTTCTTTCCAAACGTCTACAGCCCGTAATCGACGAAAGACGTCTCATTCATGACCATCAGTTTGGGTTAAGAATTAAATATTCTACAATTGACCAAGTCCACAAAATAACTGACGTGATTGAGAAAGCTCTAGAAGAAAAAAAGATTTGTTGTCGTGTATTTCTTGACGTCTCACAAGCTTTCGATAAGGTTTGGCATGAAGGCTTGGAGTATAAATTGCAACGACTTCTGCCACGGCAACTCTTTCTAATCTTACGATCGTATCTCACCGAGAGACTCTTTCGTGTTAAGCACGGAAATGATTACTCTGACTTCAA
Organism: Brachypalpus laphriformis; assembly: GCA_945910035.1. Lineage (NCBI taxonomy): Eukaryota > Metazoa > Arthropoda > Insecta > Diptera > Syrphidae > Brachypalpus > Brachypalpus laphriformis. Next base: position 106,466,477 of record OX246753.1, on the reverse strand, counting down.
GGAGATTGCGGCCGGAGTTCCACAAGGAAGTGTCCTTGGCCCACTTCAATATGTACTCTACACGCGTGATATCCCGCAGGAAAGAAACTGCGTCGTCTCCACGTTTGCGGACGATACGGCGAAACTATTGAAGCAGCAACTGGAAAGCTGCAACATGCTATTAATAAAGTCCACGCTTGGACGAATTCTTGGCGTATTGTGTTGAACGAAAGCAAATCTACTCACGTCAACTTTACCTATAAAAAAGTGGATAGATTACCTCTATATCTTAACTCGGCTCAAATACCGTACGCGAACGAAGCAAAATATCTAGGAATGACTCTAGATGTTAAGCTTAAATGGAAATCACACGTAAAAAAGAAACGCGACGAGCTAGAAAACAAATACCTACCGACAAATGGAAGAAGGAAGAAGAGATGAAAACGCGCTTAGCTGAATCGCAGACCCTCGAAGAGGAAGTGAATGATCTCCAAAAAAGATGCGAAGCCTTTGAACGAGGGGAAATTGCAGCCGATGCCATTATTTTTGGTGTTCCACAACTACCAAATGAAAATTTAAAGACGATTTTCCATCATATTTGTCACAGCATTGACTGTATGCCTCCACCGTTGAAATGCATTTTTCGCTCTCAGCAAAAGCGACGAACGTATTCCAACACCATAAAAAAAGACTCTCCCATTGTAGTCAAATTCAGCTCTCCATTCGAAAGAAATACCGTCCTGCATGCAGTTGCTCTTTATTGCAAAAATCAAAGGCAGTTATGTCTCCAAGATGTGGATATCAAATCAGAAAACAACAGCAACATCTACATGTACGGTAGCCTAACCAGGAAGAACCGCTACCTTTACCAACAGGCTTTGCGTCTCAAGCGCAGTAAACAGCTGTTTTCTGTTTACACACATTTTGGTGCCGTTTATGTGAAAGAGAGTGCAGAAGCTGAATCTATACTTGTAGAGAATGAGAGAGTGATGAATGTTATTGCCACGAGATGTCAGACGAGGAATACTTAAGAAGAAGACGCAGAACAGCTGATCGAAATCGTCATCTATCAACAAGTATCATTCGAATTTTTAACTTTTGTTGTTTTATTTTTGTTTTTGTTACTTTTTTCTTTTCTTTTCTCTTTGTTTTTTTTTTTTTGAAATTTGCCTGATGTTATTTTATATACCCCTGTCAATGAAATGTTGTTGCTCTAGAGAAGAAGAAGTTTCTTGTGATCGAAATGCGTCGTTAGGTTCTCGTACTATTTCTCTATTAAAAAATGGATTTGAATGAGAGTGGAGTGAGTTCCATTGATGGTGGTAGTGGCGGAGTATTACGACCTATGATAAGAGTATTTTGTAGTCATAGGGAAGGTTTTAAGGTTTGTCATTTAAATGCACAAAGCTTAAACCCTAAATTAGATGAGTTTCGAGATATTTTTGTAGATTCTAAGGTTGATGCAATCTGCGTGACGGAAACTTGGTTTGTTGAAGGTGTGAAAGATGATGTGTATGCTATGAGCGGATACAAACTTTTTCGAGCTGATAGATCTGATCGTATTGGTGGTGGAGTTGCGATTTATGTTAGAAATGGTTTGTTTTGTAAACAGAAATGTCGTTCGCCAAATGGGTCACTTGTCCAATATTTGTTTGCACAAATCATACGCGACGAAAGGACTATTTGTTTAGGTGCTGTGTATAAGCCAAATCGAAATATTGATTTGACACCCATTTGTGAAGTAGTTGGAGAGGTTTCGACGTGCTCAACAAATGTAATTATTTGTGGTGATTTTAATAGTAACTTGTTGTGTGAAAGTGTCTTAACCGAAAACATGCAATTATTTGGCTTACAACCGGTAAGTAATGAAGTTCCTACCCATTTCACCAGTTTCTCCAGCACACTATTAGATGTGTTTTTTGTAAATAATACCGACAAGGTATTACTTTATGACCAAGTTGCTGCGCCAGCCTTTTCGAAACACGATTTATTATTTCTAACATATGATTTTGATATTGGTAATTCCGCAGACACATCTAGTTATGCGTACAGGGATTTCAAAAATATTGATAGGCCTTCTCTTGAGCAGCATGTTAATTGTATTCCATGGAACCTCATTTATTTAATGCCCTCACCAGATGAGCAAATCGATTTCATAAACAGAAACATAAAGCTCCTTTTTGATACATACATTCCAATCAGAACAGGAATTGTAAGAGACAGAACAAAAGCATGGTTAACGAACGAAGTTCGAGAGCTGATGTTGCAACGTGATCAGGCATATCGACTGTGGAAGCGTTTTCGGGTGGAACAGCTTCATCAAATCTATAAAAACTTGCGAAATAGCGTTGTTCGTGAAATAAGAACTGCTAAGATGCAATTTTATTCCAACCGCTTCAGTTCTACATCCGACGGTCGTAAAATGTGGAACAATATTCGTGAACTGGGAGTCGGTAAGCAAAAGTTTACTTGTTCTGCCAATATCGATCGCAACGACCTAAATCGCAAGTTTTTATCAAATCCAAGTTCAAGTGCCTTAGTTGCTAATTGTGTGTTTGATGATACTGTTTTACCACATGCAACGCCTTTTGCTTTTAAAAGGGTAGATGATACGGACATAGTAGAAAGTTTCCTATCTGTTAGGTCCAATGCTACAGGAGTTGATGATATTCATCCAGTTTTTGTCAAAGCAATTTTACCAGCATTGCTTCCATCTATAACGCACGTTATTAATACCATTTTTATGACTGGCATTTTTCCTTACCAATGGAAATTGGCAAAAATAATTCCAATCCCTAAAAACTCTATAGGTGATGAATTCAGGCCTATATCAATCCTGCCTTTTTTCTCAAAAATATGTGAAAGGATTATGCATAAACAACTAAATGAGTTTCTTAATATCAATAATTTGCTGCTTCCGGTTCAGTCAGGATTCCGTGCGAAACATAGTTGTACTACAGCTTTGCTGAATGTAGTTGAAGACATAAGAGATAGATTGGATAGTAACAATGTTACGTTTTTAGTGCTATTAGACTTCTCTAAGGCTTTTGATATGGTAGAGCACTCTATTTTGATCAGTAAATTACAGCACTACTTTTCCATTTCTTCTTCTTCAATTAAATTAATCTCGTCATACCTTAGTGAAAGAAAACAGGCTGTGTGCATAGAGGGTGTCCTATCCGATTTTCTTCCCTTAACTAAAGGCGTTCCCCAAGGATCGATCTTAGGGCCTCTCTTATTTTCAGTCTATATCAATGATATAGCTTCTGTAATACTGAACTCATCGAAACACATTTACGCTGATGACATTCAAATTTATAAAAGTTGTCCCTTAGGTCTCATTGAGAATTGCGCTAGTGATCTAAATGAAGAGCTTCAACGAATTTCAAATTGGTCGACAAAAAGTAATTTAGTACTCAATCCGGGAAAATGTAAATGTTTAGTTATTTCTAAAACTACTCTAGATATTTCCTATTTCCCACATTTAATGCTAAACGGCTCAAAAATCGAATTCGTTGACTCTTCGAAAAATCTAGGCGTAGTCTTCAATCGAACACTAACGTGGAACACCCATATAAATTCCATAGTGGGAAAAACATATGGCGTTCTTCGAACACTATGGACTGCCCAAAAGTACACACCAACTAAAACAAGGCTGCTACTTGCCAAAGCCTTAGTTATTCCCCAGCTAATCTACGGATGCGAAATTTTTTATGAGTGTGACGCTGAGAGCAAAAGAAAACTAAAAGTTGTATTTAACACCACCATTCGATATGTTTATCGTCTCAAAAGATATGACCACGTCTCACACTTAGCTAAAAACTTAGTAAACATGTCATTTCAAAATTATATTAAATTTCGCACGCTTCTACTTCTCTTCAGCATTATTAAGAGTATGCAACCGACATATCTGTATGAAAAAATCCAGTTTCCGGTGTCTAGCAGATCTGCCTGTTTATTGCTTCCGAGATATTCATGTTTAACATCTGAGAGACAATTTTATATTGCTGCTATACGTCTCTGGAATACACTCCCACGTAACATACGAGAGCTAGATGACGCACGACGATTTAGAAACGAACTTCAACATTTCCTTAAAAATCAGAGCAACTAGGTTTACCCAATCCTTTACCCTTCTTAGGCAATTTCAATTAATATCTAATTATTCGATTCAAAGACCAAATCTAAAACGAATAGTCATTTTAATATTAAATTTAACTTACTTTCACTTTAAATAAATAATCTCTCTAAAATTAAAATATAAATTCAAAATTAAAGCTTAAGCGCAAAGCGCAATATTGTTTATCTTTCACAGATTTATAAGTGAATTCTTACTGTGTTAGCATGTATAAAATAAAATAAATAAAATAAATAAATAAATAAATGTACTGGCTACTCGGAAAACATTCGAAGTTGAGCCTACATAACAAACTGCTTATCTATAAGCAAGTGCTAAAGCCTGGCTGGACGTATGGTATACAATATGGGGTTGTACCAAGAAAAGCAATAGAAACATCATACAAACTTTTGAAAATAAAGTTCTCAGAACGATCGTGAACGCACCGTGGTATGTACGTAACGAAGATATTCATCGAGATCTGGGAATTCCCAGCGTCATCGAAGAGATAACAAGATTTGCGCGTAAACACAAAGATCGTGTTCACGGCCATTGTAACCGTACCGTCATTCAACTACTTGACGCGAATAATTCAATTCGTCGTCTGCAAAGGATAAAGCCTTTTGACCTCGCGTCATAGTATATGCCGGTCGCGAAAAAGGCAGGAACTATCATTGGAATTTAACCTGCCTATAGTTCTACATTTCTTTTAACTTCGTACGAACATTTGTTTTTTTTTTTTTCTAAAAATCACGTGTATCGTAAGCGAAAATGAAACTGCTGGATAAGCGTCGGCTTAGTTGTAGTATTACTTTTGAAGAGAGGTGTTTTTTTAGTGAGTAAAAATCTCACACTACCATAAACACGCTCGGTCGGGCCTTATGGTGTCTTTAGAAGATTTTTCACCTACTCTCGGCAAAAAAAAACTGGATCCTAGCTGATGGTTCGTTCAAACAAATCTAACCTTTTGCAGTCAAAAATACGTCCCAAACTTCATTAATGAGAATTACAAATAGGAGAACATATTACGTAAAGCCTGAAGCTACGAAATCCAAGGGCGATATTCCCATTGCATATTTTGACATGAACTTCCTTGATCTGAGGGGTAAATTATGATACAACCTCATTATTACCTAATCAACTATGGACGGGACATAAATAAATAAGAATTTATGTTTTGATCCTGTAATCATATGTTTTATCTATTAATACATACTTCCGGATCGACCTCTTAATTGTACAACCTTTTATGCTTGTAATCTAGAAGGCGAACAAATACACCTTTCCTTCTGCCTCTTCCAAAGGTGTGTGTAATGCATTTTCAAATATCAATTTCGAACTCCCATTGAAAGCAGATACAATGAACTCGAACAAAATTCAATTTACAATTCCGACAACGGCGTAGTGTGCCCCTAAACATCCGATGAGTAGTTTCTCTTTAAGCTATCAACACAATAAACACATACAGCGGCGTGCGTAATCTCTATTGTAACATCTCCGACAGAAGTTAGCAAAATATTTTTATTGAACCCGGTAATAGGATCCGAAGAAAAAAAAAGGTGTCCCTAAGAATATACTGAAGGCATTGTGTGAACTGCTAGGCGCAGAATGACAGTAACGTATAAATAAATTCGTTAAAAAGGATTGGACATACTGTTTTGAAAAATTTGCACGAATTTTTTATGTAATGGAGTGCAATGATTATCCTTTTGACAGTTTATTTTTTTTTTTTCAAACTTCGGGAACAATGTCCTTTGGGATATTGAATCTGAAATTTAGGCGGATCCTTATGAATGTTGCTGCCTGCATAACCTATTGAGTAGGATGTCAACATCAATTTCGATTGATTGACAGCTGTCAATTAGAAAGGTCGGGGAGGTATAGCATTGGGTGTCCAAATAGATGTGGAAGTGGTTTATTCTCTCCATTCTTTCCGAAAAGTTTAAGTAATGGAGGAGAGTGTCTGTGAATGACTTCATTGAATGACAGGAAGCACTAAGGTTTAGCTTCTTCTTCTTCCTCCTCTTTCGGCGAGGTTATGATCCGAAAACTAAGCCTTAGCTAACTTTGGAAATAAAGTTTTATATGTAACTCACTGTGATCTCGTGCTGTCTGGTTTGATTCTCAATCCCTTCACAAAAGAGTTACTTTTGCAAACTGCTACATTTGTTGTCATACAACTCAGCAAGTAAAAAACGTTCAAGTGTAAATAACACTTCATTGGAAATTAAGTTTGATGTTCAGTTCACTGAACTGGAAATGAAAATTCTGACACGTAGGGCAACGTGACTTTAAAATTTTTAAAACTGGGGCATTGGTTAAGAAGGCATGTTGCTGAGCTGGGATAAACACCTTTTGTAATCGATAAAGGGTTGCATATGCTGCTCATTTTGATTAAGGTACGATAGGGCGCAATACGTCATGGTAAGGAATGTATCTGATCACAGTAATAGTTGTTTAATACCAGTGCGATGGACAAAGAAATAGTTTTAACAGTGAGTTAACAAATATTCAGAATTTGAAAATCGAAGTCATATGGTCCCACATCCAAACGTTTGGTGCGTGCTGTATTGCGCACAGGAATGGAAAAAGACAGGGTTACGCCTTTTCAGAATGAACGCCTGTATTGGGAAGGCTTTTGATGACAATACTTTGAAATATTTGCACGACGTCCGCGAGGGTTGTGAACATGGACAATTCTTTCTTTGTTTTCTGGGATTTTATACTTTTTTGTTGGATAAATAAACCCACTAACCACTAAGCTACTCTTAGCGAAATTGTTTCAGGGAGAAACAAGAGGGTAATTAGTGGAGACGGCTAGCAGTATGCACGATTCGAAAAGCTGAATACTCGATGTCAGGAATACACCTACGTGTTAACACATACCCTACACTTTTCAACCACTTTCCCCACGACGTGAGGTATTACTGCGCGGGGCTGGTTACCAATTCATTCTCTTCTTTCTATGCTTGCTGCTGCTGGTTCAGCGATCAGCGTTCACCGTCCCTCGTTATATTTGTTTTTATTTTTATAAACCTCTCTAGGGAAAGACGAACCTATAACGCTGAGACAACGCCCCGAGACGCCTGCAGATGGCTATTAATTCTGCATTTAAATTGTTGCAGAGTATAGCTTTGTGGAAATATTTCGCCTGGGAATGAGTTCCAAAGATTGCTTGTCCTGTAACAAATATTTTTTGATAGAATCTGATGTTCTCACGATTGTCAGCTGAACATGAGAGTTTTATGCTCTAGTGGCCAGCCTAGATGGACGCAGAAAGCTCTAGTTTCTAGGGATCATTCAGTTGAGATCTTTCGAACATCTGTCATGGTAGTATCTGTGGAACAGGCATAAGTCTGCCACCTGCCTTTGATGAGCCAACGGTTTAAAGTTGGACGTATGTATGTAAGTGCTGTAGGCCGAGCTCTAAACTTGAGAGCAGTACTCAAGCTCCGGTCTTACTTGTGTTTTGTATAAAAGAAGTTGCGGTGGTGTTAAGTACTTATTTGCTCTGAAAAGATAACTCAACTTCATGGAAGCAGATCTTGCGATGTTGGATATGTGGCCAGAATTTGCGTGACACCCAGTAAATACATATTCTCCTAGGTTCCATCATTTGGTTATCCATTTGAAGCTAGAAAACAGCAGATGCATTCTTCCTGGAAAAGGTGGTGGATTGTGTTTTCTTCTCGTTGAACTTCACAAGGTTTGCTTTTTCCCGTATCAAGATTTTCTGTAGATTTTCGTTAATTGTGTGGATTTGTTCGCATCCCTCAGTATTTACATATGTGAGGTATTGGGAAGTCTTATTCTTTATTGATCCTAGTAGATCATTTATGTGGAGTAAAAATGATGCTGGAGAAAAATGGATCCTTGAGACAACAACCTGAATTGAAATTTTTTGGAAAAAATTGTCCATCCAGCCGCAGAGTTGTTGTGGTAGTCCATAGGAAGTTACTTTGCTTAGTGAAGTCCTATGTCAGACTCAATCAAACGCTTTTGAGATGTCTAGTGCAATCGCTCGTTATTCGTCATATTGGTTAATAGCCGAATTCCATAGGTGCGCTATGTAACTCCTGTTGAACGGCATCGACGAAGACCATACTGCCGGTCACTTCTTATTTGATAATATCTGCGTTTATGGTCTTTTCTATAACTTTAGAAACCATAGATAGCAGTGCTATGGGGCGGTAATTTTGTAGCAGGGACTTCTTCCCTTTTTTTGCGAATCAGTTGTAGCATAAGCATAACTACTTACTTACTTAGATGGCGCTACAGTCCGGGGTGGACCTGGGCCTCAACCAACAAACCTCTCCAGCCAGCACGGTTACGAGCCAGCTGCCTCCAGTTGAGCACGCCAAGTTGGTTGAGGTCCATCTCCACTTGTTTGCGCCACCTACCGCGAGGTCGTCCTCTACTGCGCCGTCCGTCCGGGGTGGATTCGAAGACTTTCTTAGCTGTATGTGAACTCTTCTGGTTAAGTCGATATCCTTGTACAGGCCGTATAGTTCGACATTGTACCTTCTCCTCCACTCACCGTCTATGCAGACAGGACCAAAGATCGCTCGAAGAACTTTTCTCTCAAAATAACCAAGGGCATCCTCATCCAGTCTTGTCAAAGCCCATGCCTCTGCGCCATACAGCAGGACTTGGATGATTAATGTCTTATAAAGAGTTACCTCAGTAGTTCGAGATAGGGCTTTGCTACTCAATTGCCGTTTTAGCCCATAGAAACAACGATTGGCAAGAGTAATTCTCCGTGTGATCTCCCTAATGATGTCATTTGCGGAGCTGACCATAGAGCCTAGGTAGACAAAATCCTTTACTACCTCAAAATTGTATCTGTCTATTGTGGCGTTCTGTCCAAGACGCTGATGTTGGATGTCCTTTTTTGTAGACAGCATATATTTTGTTTTGCTTTCATTGACCGCTAGACCCATCTTTGCTGCCTCGATCTCAATACTCGTAAATGCCCCATTGACGGCCCGCTGAGTTCTTCCGATTATGTCAATGTCATCGGCATAAGCGAGTAGTTGTACAGAGTTGAAGAAGATTGTACCTCCGGGGTTGGCTTGTGAGTTTCGTACAATTCTCTCAAGTACTATGTTAAAGAGATCGCATGCTAGCGCGTCACCTTGTCTAAGACCTTTCCTGACATCGAACGGTTCGGTGATGTTCTTACCGACTTTGATGGAGCAGCGAGAGTTCTCCATCGTCATTCTGCACAAACGGACGAGCTTGAGAGGGATGCTAAGACTAGACAATGCTCTGTATAACTCGTCTCTTTACACGATATCATAGGCAACTTTGAAATCGATGAAAAGGTGGTACGTATCGATTTTATATTCATGGGTTTTTTCCAAGATCTGCCGCAGTGTGAATATTTGGTCAATGGTGGATTTTCCGGGCCTGAAACCGCACTGATAAAGATCTATCAGGTTGTTGACGATCGGTTTTAGGCGTTCACATAGTACGGCAGACAGGATCTTATATGCGATATTTAGGAGACTTATACCTCTGTAGTTGGCGCAGTTCAGAGGGTCTCCTTTCTTCAGGATCGGGCAAACGATGCTGAGGTTCCATTCATCGGGCATACTTTCGTCCAACCAGATTTTACAGATGAGCTGGTGCATGCTCCTTACCAACTCATCTCCTCCTGCCTTGAAAAGTTCAGCGGCAAGGCCGTCGGCTCCAGCAGCTTTGTTGGATTTGAGTTTAGATATCGCTATCCTCACTTCATTCTGATCGGCTTGACGGGAATCTTGACTGCCATCGTCACTGTTGAATGGCTCATTCTGCCTGACAGCGGAATATTGATCATCATCGCCGTTTAACAGTCTGCAGAAGTGTTCCTTCCATATCCTCAGCACCGACTGCGATTCTACTACTATGTTGCCATTTTCGTCCCTGCCGGCTTCTGTTCTGGCTTTGAAACCCTGGCATGTTCTTTTTACCTTTTGGTAAAATTTTCGAACGTAATTCCTGCATTAAAGTCTCTCAATCTCCTCGATCGAGCGCTTCTCATGCTCCTTTTTCTTCTTTTTGAGAAGTCGATGTTCCTCTTTTCTCCTGCGCGCGTAGAGCTCGTAAGCAGCTCTAGTTCTTCTATGAAGCGCCGCTTTGTACGCCTCTTGTTTTGCTGCATGTGCTTGCCGGCATTCCTCATCAAACCAGGGGTTTCGTTGTGGTGGCCGAGAGAAACCCAGTACATCAGAGGCGGCATCTCTTATGGCTTGTTGGCAACGCTGCCACTGGTCTTCCGCATTTGCTGCTGGCGGCATAGGACGTAGATTAAGATTAGAAGAAACTCGATCGGCAAAGGTTCTGGCGGTCTCTTGGGATTGTAGCCGCCCGACGTCAAATTTCCTCACAGTATTTCGCTGATTTCGCTCCGTTGTGGATATCTGCATCCGTACCTTGGCTACAACTAGGTAGTGATCCGAGTCCACGTTGGCTCCTCGGAAAGTCCGGACACCCAGAATACAGGAAGAGTGCCTTGCGTCGATCGCAATATGATCGATTTGGTTGACGATTTTTCGATCAAAGGAGAGCCATGTTCCTTTGGGAATATCGAGACGTGGGAACCGCGTACTAGCTACGACAAAGTTTCGCCCCGCCGCAAAGTCGATTAGCCTGAGTCCATTGCCGGATGTGATGTCGTGCAGGCTGTGCTTTCCGACGCTACTAAAGACGTCTTCTCTTCCTAGCTTTGCGTTGAAATCACATAGGATCATTTTAACGTCCTGGCTAGGCTGGTAGAGCTGGTAGAAGTCATCCTTTGTCGCGTCGTCCTTCTCCTCGTGAGGGGCGTGAACGCATATTAGGCTAATGTTGGCAAATTTAGCCTTGATACGGATAGTCATAAGGCGCTCGTTCACATGCCGGAAACTCAAGACTTCTTGCCTAAGTCTGCCTCCAATGACAAATCCGCACCCGAATAGACGCTGTCCTGTTTGTCTGTAGCAATCGCCGTAGTAGATGTCGCAGTTTTTCATACTCCTTTTGCCCGGGCCCATCTCATCGTACTTCTTGGATGGCGGTAATGTCTGCTTTGAGACATTCTAGGGCCTCCGCAAGTTGTTCGGCTGCACGTGGTTTGTAGAGGGACCTAACATTCTATGTGCAGACACGAAGATCGGTGTCCTTTTTATGTTAGCATAAGCATAATTGTGTGACATCTGGGGTTCCCCAAGGTAGTCACATTGGTCCTATTTTGTTTATCCTCTTTGTAAATGATGTAGTCTCATTTTTGCCGGAATGCAACATTCTAATGTTTGCTGATGATCTTAAAATTTATTTATCAGGCAATGAGTATCATACATTTCAACTCTTAAACGAGTATCTTTTTACATTTCATCTATGGTGTTTAAAAAAATTATCTCTCCCTTAATGTTGGCAAATGTTCAGTAATTACTTTCTCACGACGTATTTCGCCCATTTTATATAATTACTCACTTGGTGGTGAAGCCGTGTCTCGTGTTACCTTAATAAAAGATCTAGGTGTATTGTTAGATACTAAGTTATCATTTAACAATCATATAGACCACATTATAAATATGGCTAATCGATCTTGGGGAAGAATAAGGCGTTATGCCGGTGAATTCTCCGACCCTTATGTTATTAAATCACTATACCAAGCATTTGTTAGGTCTCTGTTGGAATGTGCGTCAGTTATTTGGTGTCCGTATTACAAGTTCCATATAACCAGAATCGAAGCTGTCCAGAAAAGATTCTTGAGATTTGCTTTACGTGGGCTTCCATGGTCTGACATTTACAACCTCCCGTCCTATCAATCAAGGCTAAAGTTAATTAACCTTGACTCGCTTGAGGATAGGAGGATGGTTGCTAAAGTGGTTTTTGTTCAGTGCTTACAAATGATATTGATTCCTACGGAATTTTGAACTCTATTAACATTAATGTCCCATCGACCAATCTACGTAATAATAGATTTTTTACTATTACATATTCGCGCACTAACTACGGTCGCTCATCCTCTATTAATGGATTATTGATAACTTACAACGCTAATGCTATTTTGATTGATTTTAATATATCTTTGGTATCTCTTAAAAAGAGATTGATAGGTAATATTCAGTCATGATTGCTAACTCTACGGATATGCTTCAAAATGTTCTTGTATTTATAACATATCTTATTTGATTCGTTTTGTATATCACTTTATTGTTTTTCTTTTTTTTTATTCATACTTTTGTAACTAAGTCTAAGAAAGTAATTGCTCTTTGTTGACAAAATAAAATAAATAATGAGGAAGTTTTTTGTAAGTAAGATAAGGAGAAAAGCTTGCTAAGACTCGGTGCTATTTCCGGTGAACAGTTTTTCAGGACTATGCCTGGAATTTCGTCCGGTGGCCTTTTGAAGTCCTGTTTTAAAAGGATAAGGCCGAATAACACTAGGCCTGACTTCACCTCAGTCTTTAACTTGAAACGCGTAAGTGAGGGCAGTAATCGAATTATCCAGCGAGCAATAGACATGTTGTGTCTGACATCCGTTTTCAACAACAGCACTATTTACATATATTTTGATGATATGGTGAATTTCAGAAATTATGTTCACCTGTTCAACTCTTGCTCTGTCTAAATCTGAACTCATTAGCTATGAGCTGAATTAACAATTTTTAATTAATGTCTCTCCGTTGCCTTTGAGAAGGTAGCAAACACAATCGTCACTGACATGATCTCCAGCGACATTTATCCTCTCTAATCCGGTGATATTAACAGGATTAGTGAAAACTCATTTGAGTGTCTTAATGAGCTGACTTCTCCTAAGAGGGTCAACGATTTATTTCACGAAAAGGTATCCGACAAAAATATTCAATTCAAATCGAGGAAAACATCTGTCGGGTGATCTCGAAATATCATTCCCTACCTACGGGCGGGCGCTTCTGTCTCTTCAGAGTTCCGCCGGCAACACTCTCAAAGCAGTTTTTCATATTCATTGGCCCATGTGGATGTGCAGCGAAGCAGATTGAAGTACGCACATAATATTTCCTATCCCCTTTTTGGAAGAGCAGACCAATCATCTTCCATGGATTTAATATGTCAAAATAGCGCCAAGGAGCGTGCCCTCTCCCTGAAGATCGCTATTTATATATAGAACATGCCTGCCCCGGGCGCACTAGAGCGTAGCTGGGCTGCTTCCATTCAGAATGTGATGTGTGTTTATTGAAATCTTTTTATGACACAATAGTACGTACTGACACACAGAAAATCGTTTGTTATTCTTCAAAACAATATGATCCGCTTTGGAAGCAGAGTAAACTAGGTTCTGTTCAGATTAAAGGAACCCAACTCTTTGACTTCGGATTCTATTGCTTATAAATGATATTGTTTGGGAAATGATGTCTTCATCTTGTTTTAGATAATTAAATTTTAATACGAAATTAACGGTCATAATCATAAAAACAGAGCATATGGTTCTCTATAACGATGTATATGATCAGTTCGTGAGGATGTTTACTTTAACTTTTGAAATGATGGGTGATGCGTTTGAAATACTGTGGAGCATGTGAATCCAAAATGCATGTTCATGGTTCATCTGTTTCAGCAATTTATCTTCTTTGATTGCAATAATACAAGGAAGCTTCCTTTAAAACGTTTACCATTCGCAAATCAAACGTCTTGACAAAATTACTGAATTTAGGGAATTATTCGTAGAACTGACCGATAAAAGTAACGAATTGCAAGAAATTGTTTTTGTCTATAGCCTGACGTTTTTCAAATCAGTTGCTGACTATCTGTATTCGCCGAACACGCTGCCTCCATGTACACAGATCAAGTTTTCTGGCATACATCTGATGTTCGTCGTCTCAAACCTGGGGGTGTGATTCGAAGATTCTCTTGACTGCAGCATTGTTGCCCATTCGCTCGGTGTGGCCGAGCGAATCTAGTCGGCGTATCTTAGCTTTTTGGACTTCATCCGCATCTTGGTACAGCTCATAGAGTTTGCAGTTAAATCTCTTTCTCCCTACGCTCTCCTCGCACACGATACCGAATATCCGCCGAAGCATTTTTCTTCCGAAAGAGTTTACAATCAACTCAGCTTTCCTACTTATCGTTCAGCACCCGGCGCCATATAGCAGGACTGGTAAGAATAGCTCAGTTGTTTTGCTAAACCGAAGTAGCAGCGGTTTGCTAAGGCTATTCTTCGTCAAATAGCCATAAAGGTGTTGCTTGTTGGATTAATATTTACTCCAAGCTAAGTGCACTCCTTGTCCACCTAGAAGTTAAAGTCATCAACAGTTTTTTTTTTTTTTTTGTTGCGCCTGGAGGTGCAGGAATCTTCAAAAGATACCAATGGTTCGTACCATTGGTTATGCCCGATTCATATATCTGACAATGCCATCAGTGCTAGTCAGTATATGCCTACGGGCTAAACCTCACCCCCTCAGAGAGGCACTATGAGAACCGGCTGCGCGTACTCATAGTAGTAGGAAATTCGTTCCTCTCATTTTTTAATTTTTGTGATGACTACGACTAAGTTGCCTTAACGAGTAGTTTACGCTTCTGTAGTGTTAATCGCGTTAGGTAGGTAGCTTTCCAGTGAAGGCACCTACTAATACCGTCATTACATGCGGTTTTTCCTTACGGCGCTAGGTCGAAAGGTCTTGTTCTTTGTAGTCGGCGCTCAAGGTTTGTCACGTCCATAGTACGGATTATTTCATTATTGCAATGAACATGAAGACGGGTACGAAGTTTGCGAGCAAAGTTTGTTACTTCGTCCCTCACGGTAGCAATAAGTCATCAACAGTGACATTCTGTCCTACGTTTCGGAGATATAGATTTTTGTTTGTTGATATAGCAAATATGTACTTGGTTTTGTCCTCATTTACTTCAAGACCAACTCGCCTCACCTGATCTTCAATTATCGTATGACGGCGTGCTGAGATCTCCCGATGATGTTAATCTTGCCTGCGTACCCCAACAACTGAACGGATTTGTGGAAGATAATGCATTCCAAGTTAACCTCCACTCTGTTTCAGCACAAGATTGAAGAAATTATATAATACGATAGCGTGTCTCCTTTCCGTAATCCGGTCCAAGCATGGAATAGTTCGGATGCGTTATTTCAAATTGCCCAGAGCACCGCATATTTTTCAAAGTTACGCGACACAGCTGGGTCAGTTTTGACTGTATCCGAAATCCAGCCATTGCATTCTAGAGCTCAAGACGATAAATGCTATCATATGCGGCCTTCAAATTGATAAACGGCTGTCAAATTTCGATTTGAAATTCCTTGGTCTATTCCAGGATTTGTCTCAGTGTGAATATTTGATCTATCGTCGATTTACCGGGCCAGAAGCCACACTGGTTCATGCCGATTTTAGTGTTGCAGAAGGGCTTAAGACGTCTACACAGTATGTTGGATAGGTTATCCTATGCGACATTTAGCAGGGATATGCCTCGGTAATTCTTTCAGCACATGGGATCTCTTTTTTTGAAAATGGGGCATATAGAACTGATACGCAAGTCATCGGGCATGATTTCGTCCACCCATACTTAGGCGATGACATGGTGCATACACCCAACCAAGGCATCTCCTCCGTATTTAAAAAGCCTCGCGGGTAGGCCATCAGAGCCAGTGGCTTTGCTGTTTCTCAGCTTTCTAATAGCTGGGTCAACTTCTTGTAAACTGGGTGAAACTACTACTTTTTCATTGACTGGACGTGGGTTCTCTTCTTGCCCATTCACTCTCTCTGTTTGATGCTCGTTAAGCAGCTGCTGGAAATGCCGCTTAAACCAATCTAGAATTCCCTGCGCTTTGGTAACCGTGTTACCGTCGCTGTTTCGAAGAGCCTGTGTTCTGGATTTAAAGCCAGCTGCCAGTTGCTTGGCTTTTGATAGAAGTTTTGAATGTTGTTGCGACCGCAAGACTCCTCGATATCCTTGAGCTGGGAGGCTCTTTTCTTTCTGCGCATGAATTTCTTCTCTTCCCTTCTTCTGGCTCGATACTCCTCTGTTGTTGCCCTTGTTTTGTACTGCAGAGTTTGTTTGTGTACATTTTCTGTCACCATCTTCAATTAGAAGCACTCATCATCATACCGCGGGTTATATGTCGATGGTGGCTGATAGCCCAAAGTGGTTTCGGCCACCTGTTTGATGATGGTGCGGTATTAGATCCACTGCACTGCAGAGAGTTTCTCAATCAGGCGTTCTTTGTAGTCCCTGGCTACTTCAAGGGAGGTAAGGCGTTCAACGTTAAATTTTTTCTTCTGGGCGGTTCGCAACTTCTTCTCGGTGGATAGTCGAGCTCTGAATTTGACGGCAACAAGCAAATGATCAGACTCGACTTTGGCTTCTATGTTATGTAGGTACGCAGGTGTTTCGACATACGTAGTGGGTGTATGTTTAACAAACGTATCATGACATTTAATCAAAGCTTGGAAAGAGCATCTTATTAGCCGTATTTTATTATCACCCATGATCCATATGGATCATTGGTTTCTATGCAATACAACAACAATACCTACGAGATCTTGTTTTCTATCAGGATCAATTTTGTGATCTAGAATTTTTTTTTATTTATTCCTTGGAAGGTTACACAACCACACTACAAGACACAAGGAAAATAATTCGTTGATCCAGATCCGGATCGTTTTATTTTCGTCGTGTGATCTATATGGATCTCGGGTGATTATAAAATACGGCTATTATTGACAGAACCCCAAAAGTATGATTCGGATAGGAAAGGCTTGTGAACAGCTAACTTCTGATGTATCACCTGTGTCTTTAATATGGACAACAACACCAAACATATGTTTAAATTCACAAGCTTCGGTTAGTGCAGTTGAAAATCACTACAGGGCCGTATCAAATTCAGGAATTTAAATTAAATTTGAATAATCCCATAAATTACTGACAAAACCCATTACACACTAGAAAAGAAAACACAGACGGCTGGCCTTAAAGTAAGGGTTGCTCGGCATAGTGATATGGCTCTACGAATAGTTTCACCCAGTCAAAACAATACCGAATTCTTTTGACGGTTAAAGCTTCAGAATGGACTTAGCTACCATATTTTGAATACCAGATCTGCATAGAATTATTTTTCAAAATCAATTTTCTTCTCTATTTTCCCATTTCCAAATAATTAATGATTAAGTGTACGGGCAAACAAAACAACCCTCTGCGCGTGCTATTACTTCACTCATTTCTTCATCAAACGTTCTGGCCCATTGCTTGCCCTATTAAGTTGTCAGTCACTCAACACTCACCCCTAAACGTGCATGTCCTTAGCCTGACATTCTCTATCCACCCCACTGTGTCCTCTTTCATCCAAGCAGTGCCATTACAAGCAGCAGCGATGCAAAACATATCGTTTTTATTTTTCATTAGTTTGTTGACTGTCGGGAGCAATTTTCGTTTGAATTATTTGCATCCCTGAGTCCTGGTCCTTGATGGAATTTATACGTATTCTTGCGTCGCTAAGAACTTTGACAAATATTCGCTACAATCGACTGGAAAAGGCGAATTAAATCTTAATATGTGAATTCTTACACTTGTCGTTGTTTGTTTGCTTCATAGCGTTAGATCTGACGTTGAATTTAATTCGGGGATAGTCGGTAGCCCATTGTACCTTTGTCGTAGGTGGTGATGAATAATTATTTAAACATTGGATTTGAATCGACAATATGTTGATCTTAGACGAGATATACGGATAAGCTTAATTTAGATTCGTACACTTTGCGATGCATTATCGTCAGCAGTGTAAACATATTGGTGTTATGTTGGAAACAACAAGTAGACAGTTTATTGCACAGCAGATGCAGTATATGCAAACAAAGCAGTGAATTCATGTTACTGTGAATTTAGCTTAAATTGAATTTTTAAATGTTTGTTGAGCCAGTAGCGCAACAACGAAGCTCGTGATTAAGTGCCGACTTTAAGGCTAGGCTAGGTAGCGCAGAATTTTAACCGAAATTTGTGTATTTTCTAGTAGATCGCACGTTGACGACATTTGGGTAATTCTGGAACATTAGGACTCTCCTTGATTAAGGAGACAAAGGCCTCCATAATACCAGAATCCTTGAACTACTCTTGAGCGAAAGGTCATGCGGCATAGATTGGACATTCTAGTCTTAAGTGAAGTCAGATGCTTACCCGCGGGAGAATAAAGGTCCAAACTTGAAACACAATACATTCTGACAAGTATGATCGGGGCCACTTTGGATCTGCTTCTTACACCAATAGCGCATGGAAGCCTCATTCGTGGAAGACCTAAGGTAGGGTATTGACAGTCAGTTTCTAAAGTAGAGTATGAAAAGTCTTCTTCATCTAGTATTACGTCCTGAACATACATACAGCTAAGACAATCTCCGGGGGGAGATTAACGACGGAGGCAGTAGGCTGTAGTTCCTGGTTTAATAAAGGAGAGGACAGTATCAACTTCGACTGTAGAAAATAAAGTTGAATAGGTAGCATTGTGGTACTTACTTTACTTAGATCCTTTAACCCCTCGGGGGGCATAGGGCGTCAACCACGCCTGCGCGCCATCTTGTTCGAAGTTCTGCAACGCGTTTGAGCTGCCTCCAACTCATTCCTAAAGAGCTCGATTCCTCCTCAACTGTTCTGCGCCACGTTTGCCTAGGGCGTCCCGCTATTCTGCCTGCCTGGGTGAGCGGATTCCACTGCATGGCGTATTTCGCAATGGAAATGTCTTCGCGCCGTAGGGTGTGTCCAATCCATTGCCACTTTCTTCTACGTATAGTAATGCTTATAGGTTCTTGGCCCGTTCTCAGATAAAGTTGTTCGTTGGAGATGCGGTTTGGCCAAAACATCCTCAAGATGATTCTTAAGCATTTGTTCACGAAGGCTTGCAGCTTGCGTGTGTTAATGGTGTCCACCTTCCAAGTACTGCACCCATAAAGCAGCACTGATTCTACGTTGGAGCGGAACAGTCGTAGCTTGGTTCTTAAGCTGATAACATTGCTTCTCCAGATTTTGGATAGCATTCCGAACGCAGCTTTAGCATTCCTGGTTCTGCTGCACACATTCAGTTCGGTGCCACCGCGATTAGCCGAGACCACACTTCCTAAATAAAGAAAGTTATCAACTTTCTCGACTTCCTGTCCGGCAATGTGAAGTTGAGCGCGGTTGTTAGAAGAAGTGCTTAGGGCTTTTGTTTTGGCTGTGTTTATTTTTAGCCCCACTTTGTTTGCCTCAGTTTCTAGATTTTGGGCCATCAAATAAAGATCCATTATCCGATGTGAAAGTAGACAAACATCGTCAGCGTAATCTAAGTGTTTAAGGTAAGATGTCATCGTCCAACGAATTCCATAATTAGCTTCCGTCAATGCTGCACGGAGTACATTGCTGATAACCACCAAGAACAATAATGGTGACAGTATGCACCCTTGACGTACTCCACTTTGGACTTCAAAATCCTCCGACACCTTACCATTGTGCACGACGTGACACTTACCGCCCTCGTATGTAGCCTTGTAGATATAAATTTTTCTGGAATGCCTCTCCTGCGCAAGGCCAACCAGAGAGCATCTCAATTCAATCTGTCGAAAGCCTTCTCGAAGTCTATAAACAGTAAATGTAGCGGCGACCTATACTCAACGCATTGTTCGATTATGATCCGTAAGGTGTTTATGTGGTCGATTCAGGAGGATACAGCGCGAAAGCCTGCCTGTTCGACATCGAGAGTTGAATCTAAATGTTCTTTAATTCGTTCTAGAATTATTCTAGCTATTATTTGGCCACGGCTGGAAGAACGCATATACCTCTCCAGTTATCGCACTCCATCAAGTTACCCTTCTTTGGAAGCTTAATGATCATCCCCCTTTTCCACTCCTGTGGAAATTGTTCACTATCCCAAGCTCTCCGTATTAGCGGATGCAGCAAATCTGCCGATGTATTTGGCGCCGCTTGAAATAGCTCGGAAAGGATGCCATCAATACCCACCGCTTTGTTTTTCTTGAGGGACTTGATTGTTGTTATTATTTCGGTTTTATTGGGAGGTGCGGTGCGAATTCGGGAATTTGTTGCTTCAAACTGCTCATTAGAATTAAAGATCACACCGCCATCGTCTAAGTGATTTAGCACTGTGGCAAAATGTTCTCTTCATCTAGTGAGCTGATCCTCATCCGAAATCAGAAGGTTACCATCTAAACTCTTCACTGGATGTTGTTTGGAGTTTCGACCACCAATGAGCTCCTTAGTGATGTTGTAAACAGTCCTATTGTCGCACCTACTCGCTGTTTCTTCAGCCTTTGAGGCCAGTGAGTTGACATATTGACGTTTGTCACGTCTCACACTACGCTGCACTTCTTTCTTCTTCACACGGTATTGGGCTTCAAGCTCCGTTCTCTCTACTGCTGAGGCCGCTGCAATCCGAGCCTTGATTGCTGTACGCTCATCGATCCGTCTCTAGGTGTCTGTAGAAAGCCATGTGCGGTGGTGTTTCTGCTTTTTACCGACATACGTGCGTGTCCCAGTCGCAAAAGCATTTTTCACAGCATTCCAGTGGTCATCCATGTTCTCTTGCACTATGCTGCTGATTGCTTCTGCTTCTAAGGCAAGATGGTGGGGGGTGGCAATGGTGCAGTGGGTAGTGTGTTTGCTCGTTAACCGATCTGTGCAGGTTCAAGCCCCAGCGGGGAACAGCAATCGTGGGCCACCCAAGTATAAAGGAAAAACGATTTGTATCAAAGTTTTTCCAACCACTGAACAAAAGAAAGGTTCCTGCCTGGTAGTACAATGGAGCGGAGAAGTCTGAGTGCTCTGGGATTTGGGTTTCCTTTATTTAAAAATAAACAAAAAAAGGCGCAATGGTCCCTGAACTGTTGGCGCACTTGGGGAACCTTGAGCCTGTCGATATTAAACCTTGTGATGTTAAGTAGGTTTGAGCGGTTGCTGTTGACGGATGCAGTACGAAGGAGTAAATGAGCTACCATAAGATGGTGACCACGTTCTTGTCCGACGTCAGCTCCACGTCTGTTTCGGACGTCCAGGAGACAATTTCTAAAGCGGCGACTGATCGCAATGTGGTCGATCTGGTTGGATGTTCGTTGCCTATCAGTAGAGACCCAACTGATCTTATGGCAGGTGCTTTGCTTAAACAGCGTACCTCCGATGACTAGGTGGTTGGTATTGCAGAAGTCCACAAACCGCTCACCGTTGTCATTACGGTTTCCCACGCCGTGAACTCCCATCACGTGCTTAAGCATGGTGTTGTCGCTACCCACCTTGGCATTGAGATCTGCCATCACCATTACGATGTCCCCATTAGGCATTTGGTTGTAGGCGGCGCCTAAGTGGCTATAAAAATCATCCTTTTCATCCTCAGTCGCGTCTAGAGTCGGAGCATAACACTGTATGATGGTAATTTTTCTAACTCTACTTTGGAACCTAGCTGTCAATATCAGGTCACTATGGGGTTTCCAGGATATGAGGCTACTACGTGCTGCTGGAGTTAGCATGAGTCCTACTCCGGAACTCCGTGCACTTCCAGCTGGTTTACCAGCGCAGAGCATGACAGTGGTTTTTGTTACGGAGATGTATTCCCCAGTATCTTACCATCTTATCTCGCTCAGCCCTAAGATGTCCATTTTATACCGTGCGAATTCGCGTTCTAATTGGAGAAATCTGGCGTTATAAGGCCCTTCCTTGAGTGAGTCCAGGAGGGTCTTAACGTTCCAGAATCCGATCGTTGTCCGTGTTCGATAGCCAAAAGTCGTCAACAAATGATCAGTCTATGTCCGAGGCGTGTGTTTCAATTTCGGAGCAATGATTTTTTTTTACGGTTGCGGCTCGCTGGGCCACAGACCAACCGATACTTATCCTGTATTTTTGGCGCAGGAAGCTCGCCATTCGTCCTCTCGCGTTAGCAATTTCCGAAGAAATTCGCAGATGGCACCACGAGAAGGTGGGAGTAGGGCTTGCTAATAGAGCTGCTAGGTTTTCGGCTGCAGTGGCTTCTTCTCGTTACTTAGCGAACCAGCACCTATCGGGAGATGCTGCCCCTACGAGGCCTTTGTTAGTCGTTTGCCACCCAAAATGGTTTCTAATGCCTTTAGCCCACCCAAATTCGGTATTGTAGTGACTGTCTCGCGATATTTCCAAAATAAAATAGGTACCTACGTGTACATTTTGTACTTAATATTTTTTTTTTCTCCAAAATCTACCTACAAAAATCCGTTGTCTAATTGTGGCACCACGGTAATCATAGTCGCGTCATTTGATATCGCCCATACAATTTTGTAATTTCCGCTCCTCACCTCCATTTAAATAATTAATGTACCTGTAGCAATAAAGAATACAAAATAAAGTTCAATTTTAAGAAATATGTGATAAATGTACGTCCTCTCATATTCCCTAAGAAAATTCAGAATTTAACTTTAAATAGTTGGAAAAAAATTCCGTTGATTAAGAAAAGTTGAAATGTGCTGTACAGTGTTGTCTAAAAATAAACATTCGAGTAGAACCAGCCAGCGTCACCCAATAGAAACGTTTGAATTTCTATTTACAGTCGAGGTGCCCCGCCCATTTGCAGTTAATCCCCACAAAATACTTGCAATGGTGTGAAAAAATCAATTACCCGAGTACCTGCAGCTAAATCCTGGGGTGGAAACCGGATTTCAGATACTACACAGTACATAGCTTGTGCCAGGAAGGCAGCCTCAAACACCATCCCTGCTTCCCACAACCCAGTCAAAACTTTGACATACGATGTACATAGACGCATTGAACAAAGTATGGATGAATCTGAGTGTGCGATCCCTACCATGAGCTAAGCACTTTGCCGCCAACGAACAGTCATTTATCGACCGCGGTCTAAATCGGATATACTCAGGCATGCTGTTGATATAATATAACACTTCGTTCGAATAGTGTATTTAAAATATTGATAACAGGACATTTGCACAAAAAAAAACCAAAACAGTTTTGAATAAAAAAACAAAAAAAAGTTTGATAAAAATAAGCAGAGTGTGTGTCTCAGTTGCACCAACTGACCCAAAGAACGATAAAAACTCCCCGTTGTGGTTTTGTGATATAATTTTGTTATTTTTGTGATAAAAAAAAAAGAAAGAAACAAATTTCCTACTTCAATATGAATGACGCAGCAGCTTTGGCCGGTATGATTCCATACGACACGATCGGGCTATATGAGCAGCCAAAGCCACGCTTTATATTCAAAATGCCGCGAGTGGTGCCCGATCAAAAGGCAAAATTCGAAAGTGATGAACTTTTCCGAAGATTAAGCCGGGAAAGTGAGGTAAGCGTAAACCGAAAGGAATGAAATATCTCAGGATGCTCTAAATAAATCTTTAAATATTGAAGGATTTCTCTGAACCAATCTACAGCTTCAATTAGATACTTAACTGTCAATGTCGACTAGTTCGTGATGCATCTGTGAAATGGGCGTGCACCCAGGGCAGACGCAAAGGTTTTTCCCTGAGTAAACTTGGAACCTATGTAAGCACGTTCCCTTGAATTCAAATTTTTCGTTATCCGCTTGATTTGCATTTAAACAGTATAATCATGTGAAAATGTACAAACAGTTATACACAAGCGACAGTCGAATGTACCTACAGTTACAAGATCACGTTAAGCTGCAAAGTAAAAGAGATTTAAGTCACTGTTTGACGCTTCTTGCGATTTGAACACGGTCAAGGCACCATTTGACACTTCTCGTTCATTTACTGTTTCAAAAGCTGAGGTTTTTCAAGCTTTCCCATGACAGTTATACTCTCGAATGTTTGTCAGTTATTCCGAGAATTGGGGTCGTGAAGAAAAAACTTGTTGACGACTATTAATTAGCAGCAAAATATAACAGTCACATATCGAAAGGCTGCGAGAAGCTTGTACCTAGGCCTTACAATAGGCCTGTAGCGCAAAAACATGTTCTTTTTCTTAGAAGCAGACATTCACCCTGATTGTCGTTAGCGTTTGTCGCTTTTCGACTGTTGTCGTTTTATTCATAACTACGACCTGCTGACAATTAAACATTACTAAGCAATTTGTTTTGCCTGTCTCCAAAGGTCATTTTCTGGTTATATACCACGGTTGTAAGACCCATTCTGACATACGCGTCCGTAGTCTGGTGGACGAAAACCAAAGAGGTCACAACCATAAATAAACTCACAAAACTTCAAAGACTAGCTTGCCTCGGCATCACAGGTGCTATGCACACTTGTCCCACAACAGCCATTAAAGCCATAATCGGACTTACTCCGTTGCATATATTTATAAAAAAAGTGGCAATCCGCAGTGCAGTTAGTCTTAGAAAATCAGATGCTAATAGTACTAATAGCACGGTCTCCGACTTTGCGCCTAATTCACTCTACTTTGGTAGGAGGTTTGAGATTGTGATCCCAAGCCGTGATATATGGAATAATGGCGGACCGTCGCTTGATCCAAAAGGTATAGTGTGGTACACCGATGGATCAAAAATAAAATCATAAAATTTCGAAATCACTCGGAAAGAGTCCTAGTGTTTTCCAGGCCGAGCTTTATGCCATTGAAACTTGTGCTAACATTAACCTTCACTCAGGCATCAAAGGTGCCTCTATCCATATACTCACCGATAGCCAAGCGGCGCTCAAAGCACTGATCTCCCATGTGATCAGTTCAAAATCAGTTCTAAGCTGCCTCGACAGCTTACAAAATCTGTGCCGACACATTAGAGTAAAATTGTGGTGGGTACCGGGTCATGTAGGCGTTGACGGCAATGAAACTGCAGACCTGCTAGCTAGGAGGGGCTCCTCTGAGTTGTTCACTGGACCTGAACCCTTCTGCGGGATACCCGATTCCGCCTTCAAACTTACCCTAAACATCTGGGAACGCAACATGTGCATCTCCCACTGGAATAACTCCCAAGGTCTCAGGCAGGCTAAAAGAGCTGTCCAACCCTTCCAAAGACAGGCAGTTGATATCCTAAAATACGGCAGAAATAACATAAGAAGGGTTGTGAGCTTCCTTACCGGTCACTGCCAACTTCTCTACCACCTTAACAAAATGAGAATTTCGGAGGATATCACCTGTCGCCTCTGCCTAGAAGAGGACGAAACCGCAGAACACATACTATGTGAATGTGTAGCTCTGTGTAGAACTAGGAGAAGCTTTTTCTTTAAAGAGATCATATCTCCAAAAGATCTTAGGAACTCCTCCGCAGCCGTTATTATAGCTTTCATAAGGAGAGTAGAAGTACTGCTGCCCTAAAGGTGGCCTATGGCACAATAGATCTCCTTGGTCGCACACGCCATTTGGGCGTGGCCACACCTGTTTAAAAAAAAAAAAAGCAATTTGTCTGTCATGTAGAATACTATTACAACTCTTTCACAGCGAAAGAGCTATGAAAATGGATACGTGCTACATCTGAAGAATAAAACGACAATCGTCGAGAAGCGACACACGTCAACGACAATTAGGGTGATTATTAAGCCGAACTTCATTTGATTTCCTGTAGAAGAAAGAAAAATGAAAATGCATAGGCTTTTCGTAGTATCCCATCTATATATTGATTTTATCTTCTCTAACCTTTCATGTGAATTTAACCTACTATACTCGTACTATACTAGGTCTTTGTATGCACTGTGACCAATAATATCTATTCTGCCAGCCCTGTGTTTACCAGAGAACTGGTTTAAGTCTTTTGATAAACCTTAACAAAGGACCAGGTTAAATGTTCCAAATGTCTGAGGGACTCAGTAAAGCTCATCTGCGGTGGAGAAGTCTTTTTCTTGCGGCCATGGGGCATTCACAAAGAATATGTTCTGCCATCTCTTTTTGCCCTGTACATAGCCGGCATCTGCTACTCCTATTTTGTGCAGATGGTAGCTGAGTGGGCAATGACCACTCAAGTAACCTGTTAAGATCCTTAAGTCTGTTTTGCTGGGCTAAAGTAGCCTCTAAGCCTTACAACTTCTTCTTCTTCTTCCTTTTTTCAGCGAGGTTATGATCCGAAAATAAAGGATCACAACCATCCTACTTCACCGCATTTCTACTGATACGCCTGTGGGTTTCTCCTATTTGACATCAGAAAATATCGTCAGACCTGCCGATTTTGGATCACTCGGTTACTGAGGCCAATGAAATGTCGATGTCGTCGCATTTGTGTGATCCAGGCGTTTATAGGCCTGCCTTTCCACCACACCTCTTAACCTTACAACGGTTGAGGTTAATGAACTTGTTTGCTTATCTTAGGCCGTTGAATTTGGCACAGTACTCTGCATGAGAATCAACTTCCCATTGCTTTATTTTGAGGTTTATACTACTCCGTGTACGCAAATTGGGTTCAGGAATAGAATAGTGGGCGGCTGGTCCCTCTTTTCGCTAAGCAGTCCGCCCGTTCATTGCCCTCGAAGCCTTCGTGTCCTGCTATCCAGGCTACAGTGACGGTGGTTCTTGATGCGAGATCATCGAGTAGATTGAGACAGTCCCATACAAGTGGCGTAAGTGGTTAGTGTGTCCGATCACTACGCATGAGGTTCCAAGTTCGAATCCCAGAAAATACCAAAAAGTTTTTTCACAGTCCCTCCTCTCGCGAGCGTCTGACAAACATCCGAGATTATTGTTGTCACGAAAAAGCTTCTCAAATCGCCGTTCGGATTCGGCATTAAACTGTAGATCCCTTCCATTCGTGTGAAAATATAACGCACACAGCATGAGTGGTTGCGAGAGCTAGGCCCTGGCACTTTAAAGAGCTGTTGCGCCAAATATTTGTATTTGCATACAAGTTTGGATTCTACCGTGTAGGATTTCAGAGCCATAAGTGCTGCCTGGCTGTCCGGGAGGATGTAAATACGGGTACCATCGACCCTTCTTCACTGGCATTTTCGTACACAGAGTTAGATTGCATAGACTTTCGCCTGAAATACTGTTGGTGATTTCCCAAGCGCTGCTGTACATTCGAACCTGGATCCATAAACCCCTGCCCCAGTTCTACCATTTTCCAATTTGGAACCATATGTGTACTAAGTGTGCGAGTTTGGTAAGACTACAAGCCCTGCATATATGGCGGTGACCTATGACCACCTTGAACTTTCTGGAGAACCGGTATTTCAGCAGCATTGTATCTGGGATCTTAAGAATAGGTTTGTTTTGAAAGTGCTCTAGAATCTTCAGATGGCCTCTAAAATTGCCGATTTTAATGTCCGAAATTCTCTTCACTCAGCCTAGCTTATTTCTGTACTGCAACGTGTAGTGGTGTGAGGCTAAGCATTGCTCCCATTGCTTCTGCGGGGCACGTTTTCATTGCCACTGTGATACCCAGACAGGCTCGATAATAGATTTTATTCAACTGTTCCTGTGTTTTGACCTGTAAGGTTTTTGGCCACGAAGCCAATGATGCACAAGTGACCATGGATTTGTTAATGGCGCTGTACGTCCAGTATATTATCTTGGGTTTTAATCTCCAAGTTTTACCGTGTAAGCGCTGGTACATAAGCATTGCTCTTGTCGCTTTCTCAGTAACCTTGTTCAGTTGTGAGTTCCATGTAAGCGTTTTGGTACGAAGAACCCCTAGATATTTTGCTTCCCTGGATATTTCGATTGAAGCGTTATCCAGTGTAATTTGTTTAAGAATACAAATACAAATATTTGGCGCAACAGCTCTTTAAAGTGCCAGGGCCTAGCTTCTCACAACCACTCATGTTGTGTGCGTTATATTTTTCACGCGAATGGAAGGGACCTACAGTTTAATGCCGAATCCGAACGGCTTGTTTAAGAATGTGATTCCTTTTTCTCGAAAAGGGTACAAGTATAGTTTTTTTTTTTAAGTACCTTGATCCTGCATCAATCGGAAGTTAAATTGAAGACCCCTTGCATTAGTTCCGAAATGATGTCCTAGAATTTGACCTTAACGCTGATGACAATATCTTCCGCATATCCATGTACTTTGCAACCCGTTTTTCCAAGTAGCTCTAGGAGTTCGTCAATAACTAAAGTCCAGAGCACAGGGGAGAGGACTCCTCCTTGCGGGCATCCTATGGTAACTGTTATAGTTTTATGCGAGCCTCCGCAATCGATTCCTATCTTCCTGTTTCGTAGCATGATTAGGATCCAGTTTATGACCAGATGAGCGATATTTTTCCTCATCATAGCTTTTTGATTGTCTCATGAGAATTGTTGTCGAAGGCTCCCCTTATGCCTATGAGGGCACATAATGCTGCTTCTTTTACAGCTAATGATTTGTTAATCAATAACGCTAAGCTGTAGATGGTAGGCTTTCCAGATTGATAAGCAAATTGATTGCATGCAGAGGATCATACAAAAGGAACTTTTCCTTTATTATAGGATGATCGACAATTGTTCTGCCTGCTTTGCCACCCTTGAAATGAAGACCACCTTAACCTCCTTCTATCTTTTTGGTATATAGCCTAGTGTGAGGCTGGATCTGAAAATTCTTATGAGGGTGGAAGTTAACAGGTTTTGTCCTTGTTGTAAAAGGCAGGGGAATATGCCATCTACACCTGGTGATTTGAATGGGCTAAAAGTGGACAAAGCCCATTTAATGTGATTGACAGTTAAAATGCTGCCAGATAGGTTATCGTCTCGTATAGAAGCGATGAAAATGTCGTTCCTCAGGTCTTCAGGAAAGGTTGCTTAAAACGTTATAGATTTAGCATATGCCTTCGGCAGCCCTAGCGCCTAGCCTCAAACATATTAGTAGTCACTGACGACCTGATGTACAGAGGAACGAATTTTATCACGATATCAAGAAGATACATGTAGGTAGTCTCTATAAACGCCAAATGGTAAACTGAAAAATACTTGAAAGTGATAATAACCAATCAAAGCGTTTCTAGCACCATGTAGGTGCTATGGCCTTAAAGCACTCTAATTGATTGTCACGCCATATTGGCGCTACTGGACCTGATAAATTGGCCATGTTCCACCACCAGAGACGAAAAACTTTTGGCTTCTTGGGCGCAGCCGAAAGGTCAATTCAAACAATTAATATCATAATTAATATATCGCACGTGTATAAAGTTCCAAATTCAGTGTTGACCAACTGCTTCACAGTTCGTAATTATAATTTTACGAGTGTTAGTACCAGTTCTCCCGAATACGGGGTTCATTGAAGTGCTATAATGCCGGCTCCTTGCCTAGCCATTAACAAAAAGCCATGAATCACGGACAATTCTTTCGGTGAATTAACATCATGAATCATAGGCCGGTGCGCTGGGGTACTTTCCAAGCTCACCAAGCCTGGTTTGTACGGCAACGCTTACGCAGTATTAATTATTTAATCACACCTTAATGGCTAATCTAAGCAAATATCTCATAATTAGATTGGAATTTCCTCCCATCTATCTCCATCTGTCGGTGTGTAAAGTATCTACGAGATTATGTCTCATTTAAATACAATCACCGATATTCGGGGATTTCTTTTCTGCTATTGATAGCCTCAGGTAAAAACGACGACTTCAACTCTCTGAGACTACCTTAATGTGGCAGTTGGCCGGTGATTTACCCTCTCGTCCATGCTTACCTGTTGGGGTGTTACTTTCTGCGCACTGCTGACGCATCTTGGCTTGGTCTGATGACGATCGCCGTTGGAAATAGGTTTATTACCTTTTATTGACAATTTCGTTTGTTGATCAATTCCGAGAATCATTTCTAGTTAGATGGTGGCTGTGTTTGTTTTTTTATTTTTTTTATTTTGACATGAAGGTTGTGATCTCAGCACAAGGTCACTTTCTCTTAGCACACTTTGTGTGTGTTTCAGATTGAGATGCATTATTGAAAGTTTTTTCTTTGTTTTATTGCTTTACAGGTACGCTACACAGGGTACAGAGAACGGGCTTTGGAAGAGCGTCAGATACGTTTTCAGAACGGTTGCCGCGAGGGACACACGGAAATATCTATGGTCGCATCCGGAACGAATCTGCAATTAGTTTTCAATGCCAATCAAAATCCTTACATCCAAGAGAAGGAATGTGATTTTGACAAAGAGCACGGAAAGGTGAGTTGCTGTTGGTTGTATACTTGTATGTAGCTTAGTCACACTTACCAATCCAATTATCGTTGCATTATTTGCCATCAATGAAATTTGTCCTTTTTTGGAATTAAGTCGTGATCGATAGGTATTCAGATTAAGTGCGGTATTGAGAGATGTGTAAATTGATTGGTAACAGTGTCTAAAGTGCGTTAAATTTCATCATTGTTGGCTAGTTTTTGGGTTGAATACGGATGAAGTGGATGTTGAGGTATAGAAGCCGTAAACAAAAGAACGAAGGTTGAGAATAAGCATCCACGTGTGTTTTGGAAATGAGGTCTTTATGTTCGTAATACGATTCATTCGTCGAACAAAACGAACAATGTTTTCTCCAGTTTTTTCAGCTCGTACGCCATGCCATGTATATGTACATTTAGACATACCTAGGTTAAGTTGGAGTGGGAGCCTGCGTTAGAATAAGGCTCACATTGACCAGTATAGGCTCATTGTGTAACCACAAGGATTTGGGTATCTCCTGAACTACCCGCAGAACCAACCTGAGCTTATTATAAAGAACTGGATACGCCTGATGTTGATCCGAGGTTATCGCAGAAGTTGGCACCAAAATGTGTTTTTCTTCGATTGAAGAAGGCCGGACACGTGCAGAGGAGGTAAAGGATCGTTCCTCCTTACCTTTGTTCAGACAGCTTCTACAGAAATTGTTTGAAACCTATTGGCGTACCTGGCAATGGTGCAGTGTCCTTTGATGATACCTGCTATAGTTCCGATGTGCCGCCTTTTCCATGCAATTAAACAGTTGGATCCCTTGTGATCCAGTTCAGGCCAGATCTGTCTAGTGAGATGATCGTGTATGCTCATCTGCGATTGGTTCTGTCAATTGTATTCAATTTAAGTAGCAGTTTCCATGTAGCGCGGGCCTGCCGAGATGCTTCTTCTCCGGTGAAGTCGATAGAGTCGTGCCATGCCTGGTGAATTCCTTGGCTATACAGTTTCCTGGACTGTGCCTATACCCCGGCACCAACAAAAGTTTAATTTTGAATTCTTCAGCCATCTAGTTAACAGATAAGCGGCAATTTAGAGCTCTTTTTGAATTAAAGATAATATATTCCAGGGACTTAGTTGGGGCTTGACTGTTCTTTAAAATGATGATGTTTCCCATAGATATCACATTATACTTCAGCCAGGATAAGTCCTCTTTGTTTGGCATTATCTCCGCCTAGAAGAGGCTACAGTGGCTATGGGAGGCGGAAGGAGATGCTTATGTTTAAGTCTTTGGAAAAGACACCTCTACCAACACCAGATTCTGTTATAGAGACATTTGTATAGAAGCATATTGACTCCCTTTGTAACATCCTCTCATTTCAGTCTGGGGGGAAGGTGAATTCAAAATTTTTGACGAATAGGAGTTGTGGTAAAATAGAGTCGGTATTAAGCTGGAGGGCACCGTGGCGTAAGTGGTTAGTGTGTCCGATCACTACGCATGAGGTTCCAAGTTCGAATCCCAGAAAACACCAAAAAGTTTTTTCACGGTCTCACCTCTCGCGAGCGTCTGACAAACATTCGAGAGTATTGTTGTCACGAAAAACCTTCTCAAATCGCCGTTCGGATACGGCACTAAACTGTAGGTCCCTTCCATTCGTGTGAAAAATATAACGCACACAACATGAGTGGTTGCGAGAGCTAGGCCCTGGCACTTTAAAGAGCTGTTGCGCCAAAGATATATATATATACCATATATTAAGCTGGAGGAATTTGAAGTTCTTGAGAATAGTGGAAGTGTACGTAAACTGGACCACTGGAATATGGCTTTAATGCGCTTAACTGCATAAGCTACCTCTTGTTTGCCATAAATATCTATCGGCAGCATGTGGAACAATATGTCGAGAGCCGCTGAAGGAGTGGTTCTAAGAGCACCGCTAATGGATATGCAGGCCGATCTTTACACTCGGCTGAGACAATTGCGATGAACGACTTTGCTCAAGGCCGTCCATGATACGATCACGCCATACATCGGAATTGGTCTGATAATGGGGACATAGAGCCAATATGTAATTCGTGGCTGTAGTCCGCATTTACATACTTCCAATAGCTTTTTTGCAGCAGTATAGAACTGATGCGGCTTTTTTTTACTCACTCTGGGATATAGGGTTTGCAGCTGAGTTTCTTGTCTAGAATGAGACCTAGATATTTAGCCCTATCTGCGAGAACAAGTCAAGGTACTACACAGTTTCGGAGGGTCAACGTGAGGAATTTTATATTTCCTATTTCCTGAGATCATTTCTTCTCTCAATTCACAAGTTACGTGGAAACTTTTCCTAGCAACGATACACGTCTTAAACTTACCTTCGTTGTCATCATAGAAGATATTAAAATTGAATGACCCTAATCCTTTCACCCGCCTCTTGCGAATCCATTGTTCCTGGATTATGGCCAAGTTATTATATCGACTGAGGCGGCATCACTGTGGTGGAGATTTACTTGCACTACCTTCACTGGTCGTCACATCCAGAGTGTCTGCCGTCTCGTCAGGATGCGTCCTCTTCATTAGTATCAACGAGAACTCACCAGCTCCGAAGAAGAGACGCATATGCCTTTCTTTCCTTAAAATGTCCGGTGGTTCCTCGATGATAAATACTATACCCTTGATACGATCTTCATTCTCCTCCATGATATCAATATCCCTGTAGGGAGATTTTATGTCTTTAGGAAGCATAGTACTTCGTCCTTTCCAACATCCACATCTTCAAGTCTATCTCCAAAATACGCTGCAGAGACCAGCTTTTGTTTTTGTCTTGTGCCAATGGATGCGGCAATCTTCTAAAAATGCTAATAGCCCAGCATGCACGATTCGCAAACCCAAATAAATTTATGCCAGGAGTACTAATCTACATCCTGTGCACTTCTACCACTCTCTCCGCGGGACTGTGGTTAGGTATTACTTAGTGGGGGTGGTTAGTATCTTATGCTATTATATATCATCTGCATTTGTCGTTTCAGTTCTTTCATTCTTTCAACACTTCTCAGCTCGTTCTGTGCGCTCGATGTGAAGGAACAGGTCTCCAGCCAGTCGTCCCTTGCCCTTGTCATATGACTTATTAGAAGCTCTGGACTTGGCAGGTTCAGCTTTTCCTCTGCGAAGCGCCTGCAGTTGAACACTGCGTGCTCCGCGTCCTCCATTTCTTCTAGGCATTCCGTGCAGAAAGGCGAGCTATCGTGCCCAAATCTGTGGAGATATTTTGGATATCCGCCGTACTCGGACAGGAACTGCGTACGGTAGTAGTTTCAGTTCCTATGTGGTCTCTTTGTCCAGACCTCGATGGTGGCGATCAGCTTATAGGTCCATCTGCCATTTACCATTTTATTCCACCTGGCTTGCCATAGTGCTGCATGTGTTGCACGATGATGCACGCTCCAAAGACATCGCGATGTAGGAAAGGCAGGCCTATAAACGCCTGGATCAGACAAATGCGACGACATCGGCATTTCATTGGCCTCAGTAACCGAGTGATCCAAAATCGGCAGGCCTGCCGATATTTTCTGATGTCAAATAGGCGTCAAATCCGCCTGTGGGGATCAGTAGAAATGCGGTGAAGTAGGAGGGTTGTGACCCCTTGTTTTCGGATCATAACCTCGCTGATAAAAGGAAGAAGAAGTACTGCTGATGTTGGTTTCTTCTCGTTTAACCCACCTGGTAACGCTAGCTTCTTCTTGCTGGTTTACGGAAAACCCTTTGCATCTCGTTGGCGATAATGTCGATGGGGATCATACCGGCTATAACACAGACTGCTTCGTCCGAAATCATTCGGAAACCGCTTATAGTTCTGATTGCGCAGAGCCTGTATGCGGACGAGAGCTTCCTTCTTGTTTCCTTCATTGTGGGTACCCCCTCCCAAACCGGAGCAGCATATAGAAAGATTGAGCTTACCACTCTGGGCAGAGACCGCCTGGAAATGCCTAATTGCGTGGTGAACCGCCGTCTCGTTGATGTTTCTGGACACTCTTCCACATCCACGCGTACAACATCAGTATTCTAAACCGAATGGCATATTTTGGTTTGGTAGCCTTCTCTTGTTGAGCCAGTCTGTTCTAGACGTGTGTCATCGAATTGGAGTGACGAAATTTACGTTGTGTTCTTATCACTGATGAATTATTCCGCATAAAAATCGACGCAATTATTCCACATTCTTGAAGAGTGTATCGTTCATTCGTTCCATTGTTCATCGCCACGTTTAATTAGTTCCCAGTATCACATGTTATTTAGCTTTTAAATTGTTCATCCAATGTTTTTTTGTTTTTAAAAGAATAAGCCTATATGCGCAAAAGACTAGAAACTTTGAGCTGTGTATTTTTAGTTTGTAGACTTCGAATAGCTCGAATAGCGCCAACCATATCCTCAGAACTCGGCAATCAGAAACGCTCTTTTAACTCGATAAATGCGTTCAGTAAACAAAACTTCAGATAATGGGGGCTATACTTTGGTATAAAAATGCTGCGAGAGCATTGCTTCGCATTGTGTCGACTTAAAGTTTCGTCTTCCTGTTTGCTACAAGGTTATCGATTTACTCAACCCCCTCCAGCTTCTCAATATATTTCAAATGGGGGATGTATACTGTATCCATAGTAACTACCTCTATGTACTCGTATCTCCACAATAAATGGCGCATGCGAAGATTGGCACAACACTTGTTTCCCTTGGGGACAGTATATAACCAGCCATTTTGCTACATGATATTGTGAACCACCCTCTCACTGGCCATAGTCAATGAAAGTATTGCAAAGGTGGTTTCCAGGAATCAGAATTACTTCATTCGAATACCACCCGCAGTTATTGACAAGCATTGTTACAGTTTACTACTGAATAACAAATTTCGTGTAGGTATTTAGAAAGGATATAAAAACATGTGTGAAGACCCCCCACTTAGAAGGACCCCGGAAGTCGCAAATAAACATTAAGACGGCAAATTGCAGGCCGTATAGTTATTTTTCTGGAATTATGTTTCAATTATTGAAAGTGTCCGACACAAGAAGAATAGGGAACAAAACAAAAAAAAAAAGCAGATTCCGCACCCCTGAAGTATGACACAACTGCACGGTCATTTATTACTGTGTACCCAAAAGGTCGGTGGTCCGAACTCCCTCGTCGTGTGGACGCACACAGCTTGAAGTCGGCTACGAATTTTTATTGTTCGACATATGCTGAACATGCCCTCCAGGGAATACTAATTTCCACTTGCTGTACTGTGTAGTTTGAGACAGCTCCTTTGTTTTTTGATGATCAAATGGTTCATTGATTTTGTTTAATCACATCCGTGTCAGTGATCCTTAGTAGTTCAAGAGTTGATTGACTTCAATTATACTGAAACATCAGTTGTCTATTAAGACTGCCTGCGAAATCCTTTTTCTTGACACCGAAATTAGAGGAAACAATTCACAAAAACACTTAAGTTTTGGGTATGAAATGGTCAGAAAAGAAACTCTTCTTCCGTAATGTAAGAAGGGTATCTCTTCCACATATAATTCCGTCAATTTACTCTTGAGGCTGTTCTCTGACACATTTCCAACAACTGTTGCTCGCGTGCCATTCCGACGATCATGCAACTTGAGAAAGGCAAACGCAGCAGGTCCTGGCTGCTATAGATCTTTTAAGGAGCAATTAGGTCTGCCTTGAGTTTCTGCGTGTTCTTGTTCTGAGTAACTGCGCCTATTAGGTTACGAAATTTATTGAAAAAAAAATTAAGCAATTGAATATTATAGGTTGCAATGAAGTGTTTTGGAATGTATTTGAGTACGGATCTCACTATTACCTTAGGAAAATCTTTAAAACAGTTTTCTCGTGTAAGGTAATGGAATCCTTGATCAATTCTTTTGATAATGAAGACCTAAACAAATACTTGTTCACCCATCTTTACCCTGTTTATACCTATATATGGATTTCAGCTTGACTATCATATAAACACGAGTCGATTCCGAATCAGATCAACTTACTTCAGTATGTCACATCAGAATTGAGTTGAAAGTAAACACAAGTACCGGAGTAGTAGGCTTGTACCCGTACTGGTCCAACTTTTAACTCGATTTTGTTTTTTACTGCCACTGCAATCTGATGCACTTACTTCTGTTGCTGGTAATTTGGCTGATCACGATAGACGAATTGATGGACTCCCTTTATCGTGCGTCATCTTCAAATAAATCTTCAATACAAGTAATAGCAGAAGACAATCTTAAGGAAACTTGATCTTATGTCGTGCGAGAGTCATTCATCAAATAACAAATCTTTACTTAACGAATTTCGCATGGCATTTTCTTCCCCTGAAATGGACCTCTATACCAATTCTGCTACAACCATCCTGTTGTTTCTACACATTCTGCTACAGACGACCCTGCTGTTTCTAAAGAAATTGAGCCTAATATCACCGAAAGAGTCTTCGAATCTAACCCGGAGGGACGACGCAGTAGGAGACCTCCTCGCCGTTGGTGGTATGCATAAGTTCAAGCATATCTCAAACAACTAGGAGCGCGAAAACTGGAGGCAATTGGCTAAAGACCAAGCTAAATGGAGAGACTTGCTAGTTGAGGCCCAGTTTCACCCCGAACAGTACCGCCAATGTGTCTGCCCTTCCTCCTACTAAGAAGCATAACTTGACCTTCAAATAAAAACCCTCAAACTACCTACTCGTACAAGCTAATCATGCGGACTTTCTGATAGCAATTGATCCTGAAGCGAAAGAGTATATCTCCGGTAGAATGTGATACAGTCACATTGCTCATCAAAATGCTTCCTTTCTGCATCGACGAACAGTTGATATACAATTGGTTCTACTCCAATTACAGAATAATGGAAGCTATCTTTGTGAAGATTTTTGCAGTCCAACATTCGTAAATTATCTCGATCCCTGCCCATGAAATACACTTGGCTTTATTTCGCACCCAACACCGAAGTCTTCTCACGTAACGGCATCAAGTTTTGATACTGGAAGAACCCCTCATAATTAAATTAGATTGTCCTAGCCTATTTAATACTTTCCCCGCATATTTAAAAATCTAGCTACTTCCCCTCTAAAGTAGCCACTGCTTGCCCCATGCCCACGTCAAATAAATAAATAAATATTTGGCTCGCAACAGCTCTTTAAGTGCCAGGGCCTAGCCTCTCGCAACCACTCATGTTGTGTGTGTTATATTTTTCACACGAATGGAAGCGACCTACAGTTTAGTGCCGAATCCGAACGGCGATTTAAGAAGCTTTTTCGTGACAACAATACTCTCGGATGTTTGTCAGACGCTCGCGAGAGGTGGGACCGTGAAAAACTTTTTTTTTGTGTTTTCTGGGATTCGAACTTGGAACCTCACACGCAGTGATCCGACACACTAACCACTTACGCCACGTTGCAACCGGTCATTCAGTCAAACTTCACTCTTCGATCCAGGCTACCGACCGACTTCTCAATCGGAAACTATTTGCACCAACACTTATCCTAATTTCATACGCTTACTTACTTACTTACTTACTTAGGTGGCGCTACAGTTCGGGGTGAACCTGGGCCTCAACCAACAAGCCTCTCCATTTAGCTCGTTCTTTAGCTAATTGCCTCCAGTTGCGCACTCCAAGTTGGTCGAGGTCCCCTTGAACTTGCGCGCGCCACCTACGGCGATGATTCCCTCTACTGCGTCGTCCCTCGGGATTAGATTCGAAGACTCTGCGGGCCGGAGCGTTGGTGTCCATTCGCTCTACATGTCCTAGCCATCTCAGACGTCCAATACGCAGTTTTTTGACTAGGTCGATGTCGCTGTACAGCTCGTATAGTTCGTGATTGAATCTTCTCCTCCAAAACCCGTCAACGCAAACGGAACCGAAAATCTTACGAAGAATTTTTCTCTCGAAGCGACCAAGGATATCTTCATCGTCTTTTAACAGAGTCCATGTTTCAGCACCGTAAAGCAGGACTGGAATGATCAGAGTCTTATACAGAGTCGCCTTAGTAGTTCGAGATAGGGCTTTACTGTTGAATTGCCTTATAAGCCTAAAAAACAGCGATTGGCAAGAGTTATTCTTTGCTTGATTTCTGCGCTGATGTTGTTCTCATAGTTTATAGCAGAGCCAAGGTAGAAAAAGTCCCTTACTACCTCGAAGTTATAGCTGCCCACTGCGACGTTTTGTCCAATTCGTCGGTGTTGGTTTTCCCTTCTTGTTGACATCATATACTTGGTTTTGCCCTCGTTTATCGCTAAACCCATTTTGGCCGCTTCCGCCTCAATGCTTGCAAAAGCACCGGTGACAGCCCGCTGAGTTCTTCCGATAATGTCTATATCGTCGGCATATGCAAGCAGTTGTACAGACTTGTAATAGATTCTGCCTCCGGTGTTGGCTTGTGAGTTCCGCAAGTACAATGTTAAAGAAGTCACATGACAGAGCGTCACCTTGTCCAAAGCCTTTTTTTGACATCAAAGGTCTCGATGAGGTCATTTCCGACCTTGATGGAGCAGCGAGCGTTCTCCATCGTCAGCCTGCACAGACGGACAAGTTTGGCAGGGATGTCAAAACTAGACATGGCTCTATAAAGCTGTCATAGGCGGCCTTAAAATCGATAAAGAGGTGGTGAGTATCGATTTGGAATTCTTGGGTTTTCTCCAGGATCTGCCGAAGTGTGAAGATTTGATCGATGGTGGACTTTCCTGGCCTGAA
Organism: Brachypalpus laphriformis; assembly: GCA_945910035.1. Taxonomy (NCBI): domain Eukaryota; kingdom Metazoa; phylum Arthropoda; class Insecta; order Diptera; family Syrphidae; genus Brachypalpus; species Brachypalpus laphriformis. Next base: position 106,427,775 of record OX246753.1, on the reverse strand, counting down.
ACCGCACTGATAGGGCCCAATCAGGCTGTTGACAAAAGGTTTCAGGCGTTCACACAATATCGCAGAAAAGATCTTGTATGCGATGTTGAGGAGACTGATGCCTCTATAATTGGCGCAGTTAAGGGGGTCTCCTTTCTTGTGGATCGGGCAAACGATGCTGAGGTTCCATTCATCAGGCATACACTCGTCTGACCAAATCTTAGAGATGATTTGGTGTATGCACTCTACGATTTCATCCCCAGCTGCCTTGAAAAGTTCGGCCGGTAAGCCGTCAGGTCCAGCAGCCTTGTTGGATTTTAGCTTGAATATTGCTATCCTCACTTCGTTTTGGTCAGGTGAACGGAAATTTTGACTATCATCGTCTATGTTGAATGGTTCATTCTGCCTGACAGCGGGATGTTGGTCTTCGTCGCCGTAATACAGTCTGCAGAAGTAGTTTTTCCATATTCTAAGCACCGACTGTGTTCCTACTACGAGGTTTCCATTTTCATTTCTACAGGTTTCTGTACGGGTATTGCTCCTCTGACACGTTCTTTTTACCTTTTTGTAAAACTTCCGTACATTGTTCCTGGAGTATAAACTCTCGATATTCTCAAACGCGCGCTTCTCGTGCTCTTTCTTCTTCTTTTGGAGAAGCCGATGTTCTTCCCGTCTCCTTTGCTCGTAGAGCTCACGAGCAGCTCTCGTCTTCCTTTGCAGCGCCGCTTTGTATGCCTCCACAAAACAGCTGTAGACGATTTGAATATACCCTAGGTATTTTCAAGCATTCGGTAGTACATAGCTCATCTCCTAACCTGTACTCAACCACAGCTATGAAATGCGTTTCTAATGCCTTAACGAAGACTTTTCGAGGGAGACTTAAAAGAAAAGACCGTCTTGCATAAAATGTGGTTTGTTGAACTTACAGAATTCTTGGTTAGGTTAGGTAAGTGGCTTAGCGAAGGGGGTCGAAATCCTCTACACCACACTCAGGTCAATATGGACCCATTATGATACCCAAGGATAGGGAAGGTATAACGAATCTCTTCCTCGTGAAAAAAAAAGGTATATGTACATAGCCTAGTAGAAAGCATATAATACTTACTCTACCCGAGATACAAACCATCCAGAGGATTTATTGAAGTTTGCGATGTCGTTTACCGGTCTGTTGGACAATTCTTCTAAATCCTTAAAGAAGTATTGTCCAAGGAACATGTTTTTTAGATGATAGAGCCCTGGGCAGTGGCAAAGAAAGTGGGTAGTGTCCTTCTAAACCTCCTCGTCACCACAACCCCTACAAGGGTATTCGTTTGTCACATGTATCTTTTTAATGTGGTATCGCATGCCTCGTAATGACTCCTATGCATAAGTCTATTGGTTCTTGTTCTGTCGCATATAGGCCATAGCTTCCTCGTAGTGATACAAGTATCTAAAGAGGTTCACCAATTGTTCGCCTCCGTTAGAGCTGTGTTCCCTGCTTCGTGTTTGATTGGGCAAGGCGAGACGTACACTAAAAGGTCGGATTGATCCGAGTTTAGTACTGAGCCTCCTCTAGCCTGTTTGTCGGCTTTCTCATGTATTCATGTATTCCCTCATGTCCAGGGACCCAGCAGAGCTTTACCTTGTGCTGTCTTCTAAGAACCTTGAGTTCTTCTCTACAACACTTCGCAAGCTTCGATTTTATTTCTGTAGCAGATATTGCTTTGGCTGTCGATGAAAGATGTGATATCCTCCTCATCGCAGTCTCACGGGCTGCTATTGACACCGCTAGGACCTCTGCCTGGAAGACGATGGAGATGCCAAGGGGTCCGGATAAGATACCGTCGCCTACACTTATTTCTACTTTGGATCCATCGGTGTACACTATTGATTGTTCGTTAGGTGTTCTACCGTTTTTCCATTCTTCCCTGCTCAGATAGGTGCTTAGAAATGGTCTCGTTAAGACTAGGTATGGTGTTGTGTAGTCTGTACTAGATACATTGCCCAGATATCTTTGTACGATCGTAGTATGACCCATTGCATTTTGCCTCCAGCTATCTTCTTGGCTTAATCTTACGGCACTAACAGCCACCGATGCTTGAATAAATATGCCTAGCGGAAGCAGGTTGAGAATGGCCTCGAGTGGTGCTGTAAGTGTCGTTCTCATTGCACTGGCTGTTCCAATACACGCTAGTCTAAGTCTCTGTACTTTTGTGATGGCAGTTAGGTTGCCAGTTCTGCTAGCGGCCTACCACCATACAAGGCTGCCATAAGTTAGTAGTTAGTATGGGCTTTACTATAGCCGTATACATCCATAGGATTACTTTGGGGTTCGGTCCCCAAGTTTTCCCGAATATTCTGTTACAGGAGTAGAAAGCTTTCATGGCTTTTTGACTCTATCGTTAGTGTTCAGTTTCCTATCGAGCACCAGGCCGGGGTATCTCGCACTGCTTGGGATGCTTGGGGGGATATTCCTAACAGCAGGTGTTACGAATTGTGGAATTATCCTTTTGTTAGTGAATAGTACTTACTCCGTTTTCTGGGGATTGATCGCTAGTCCACATCTCTTCGTCCAGGAATCAATGATTTTTTGCGCCCCTTCCTGCTGCTAGCAGCACAATGTCGTCCACATAAGCTAAGATTTCGTGCAGCATTGTCTCTATGCTTTTGCCTTTCATACAAGCATGCTGCGCTGGGGATAGATCACCAGGCCGTAGTTTGCTTTGTCTTTAGGACAAAGAAGGTAAAACTTGCTAGCCTAAGGTCTTTCATGGTAGTGTGGCTTACCTTACCGACCTTGGGTATGACGACCATTTTAACTTCTATCCATGCCCTAGATATATACCCCCAAATGAGTATGATAACAGAATTCTAACACTCATGTTCTAATTTCTGGTGACTATACTAAAAGTCAAACTTCTTAGTTAGAGATGGCAATAGTGTAATGATAACATTTCTTTTTTTTAAAGGAGACCCAAATCCCAGAGTACTCATATCCTCCGGTCCATTGTACTACCAGGCTGAAACCTTTCTTTGGTGTAGTGGTTATTGGTAATTGGTTTTCCCTTATACTCGGGTGGCTGGTGACTGCTGTTCCTCGCTGGGGCTTGAACCTGCCCACGGCTTGAGCAAATACACTACCCACTACACCATTGCCACCCGTAATGATAACATCATCATTGCCATGCAAATGGTTCACGGCTTACATCTTGATGTCAGAAACATTTATTTGTTTCTCTTGAAATATATATCGTTGCGAAAGCTTACGAGTATGTCAGATCTACTACGAGGGCATAACACTAGCAGTAGAGTGGTCATATGGTTAGAAAAATTGATCCTACTGCTTGATGGATCAATAACAAATATTATCAGGTGGTCCCAACAAAATATTGTGAATTATAATGACATTAAAAAAAATGTCCACAGTTACCTGGACGCCACTTTCGGAGTTTTTCTGAAACCTAATAACACCTGAGTTTCAAACCACTACCGACTACACCAATCTTTTTCTCTGTCTGTGCTTTCCAACTTACGTTGTGCAATCAAGTGATTACTTCCTTATTGTATTGTATTGTAATGTATATATAAGATTTTTGTTTTTCAAAATGGCAACAGATACTTCGCAACTGTAACTAATTCAATTGTTTTCACCTCTTTTCAGGTTCACATCAAATCTCACTTTATTATGAATGGCGTTTGCGTCCGATTTAGAGGCTGGTTGGACCTGGAACGGTTAGATGGAGTTGGATGTTTAGAATACGATGAACGCCGAGCTATTCATGAAGATGCTATACTCCGTGAACAAATCGATAGATACAATCAAAGGCTACGCGAATTCGAAGATACAAAACGCGCATATCATAACAGCCGTCAAGATGAAATGGAGGCTGTTCGCCGTGGTGTAGCTTCCGGAGGAATGGGAGTTGGTGTAGGACCCGGAATGTGGCGGCGATAGTTTGAGTTTTAGCCATGAAACAACAGTTACTATAACAAAAGTTGTATTGAATGATTTCTCTTATAATTGTGTTAATTGTTTTAAGTGCAATTTTGATATAAATACATAAGATAAATGTAGGTATCTATAGATGTATGTATGTGCTAATTAATGTACTTCATTATAAAAAAAAAAAATAGTTATAAGACTTTTAAAGAATATAACGATAATATTTGCTAATGAAGAATTTGTTGTGTTTTTGATTTGAGTTTAATTAAATTGTTGTCGTTGGCTTAAGGTTGGTTGTTATTTCAATCTATCCAAACAGCTGCCAACGATAAACTATCAGATGGATATGCTTCGAAACAACTAAGGGCTGTCCTCGAGGTGGCGTTCTATCCCCTCTGTCAGTCCATTGTAGTGGACAAATTCCAAAACGACCTAAATAATTCTGGATGTCTAACTCAAGGAGGAGTTACAGAGCTCTACGCTAGAGAATGCATCCGAAGAAACAGGTGAAGATCCCAATAATCCATTGGATAGCCAAGCAGCCATAAAAGCTTTCAAGTACTTAAATTTTGCATCTAAGCTGGTTTACAACTGTCCAGAAACTCTCCTGCGGATTGCTACTCGCAGTTGAAATTCACTCACCTGTGTCTCTTCTGGTCACAAGTGCATCATTGGAAACAAGGCTGCTGACGTGCTAGCTAGATCTAGTGCTAAATCACCTTTCATTGACCCCGAACCCTCCTATGGCTTACCTATTAGCCAAACAAAGGCAGAACCAAATCGCTGGGAACAACATGAAAGCCTCTTGTACTGAGACTCACAAACAGACCAACAGAGAAATTTATCAATTCCTTCAATACAAAAACAAAATAGATAATGAGCAAATACAACACTAAGACTGACTTCCTAACTGGTCATTGCTCTTTTAAATACCACCTCAAACAAATTGACATACGTATTATCAATCAGACACGTGCAGATTATGTCTCGAGGAGAACGGAACTGCCAAACATATCTTGAGCAAATGTCCCGCCAAACACTTTCTTCTTTTCGAAACAGACCACCTTGTTAAGTTCCTCTTCGTCTCAGCCCCTAGTGGTCTCAGCTTCAAGTTCTCTTTCGATTTTTCCAGAGTTCCTTCCTGACCTCGATTTCTCGCGTTAACACCGGCATTTGGTTGAAGGTTATCTGGCTAATCCTCTCTTTTTCTAACCAGTGATAGCCAATATCCCTCTTCTCCTGGGGGCTTTTGCCGGACATTGGCATAATATATGTGTCGCTGTCTCTGCGTCTTCCATGCATACTCTGGAGGTAGAATCTTCCAGAAGACTCATCTACTTCAAATGAAATCTAAAATTACCATGCCCTGTGACCAATCCTATTAATCATTTGACTACCCCTCGCTTCATACTCAGAACATTTTTCGGTAAACCCTGTGTATATCCATTTACAGTATCCTTTCATTCAGACTTGAAGAGCTGTTGCGCTGTTTTTTTTTTTTCTTTTTCATTCAGGCTAATATTAATTCGTATTGAATTGTAAATTCACTAAATTTGTGCACCTATTCCAAAGTCAATGAAGTGTTTAACTCTGCCATGCGTCTGATCACTGTTCAGTGCTATAAGGATATTCTTCCCTATCATCTGATCCTATTTCAAGTGATACAGTACATGAAGCAGGGCGACTATCTCGGCTTAATACACTTAGGTTTTTGTTCCCAGAAACCAATGACAGGTCAGATTTAGGACTTTTGAGAAGACGCCTGCTCCAGCTCAACCATAGATCATGATAGTTATTTCTGCAATTTTCTTCTTCGTGACTGATTCATCATTAACTAGAGTTCTCTGATATCTTTCAGTAGCACGAACCCTTTTTATCCCATCCATTCTCATGATCAGATCTCTTATCTCAGTCTTCATAAGATCCAGAATTAAAATCGCGCCAATGTCAATGAATACTTACAATCAAAGGGCTAAACCTAGGCCTCTCCAAAGCCAGTTACATCCTACATATCTTGCCAAAGGCACCTTCAATATTTATGATTGTGATCTTTACAATGTGGGCGCCGTGGCGCAAGTGGTTAGTGTGTCGGATCACTGCCCGTGAGGTCCCATGTTCGAATCCCAGAAAACACCAAAAAGTTTTTTCACGGTCCCACATCTCGCGAGCGTCTGACAAACATCAAGAGTATTGTTGTCACGAAAAAGCTTTTCAAAATCGCCCTTCAGATACAGCACAAAACTGTAGGTCCCTTCCATTTGTGCGAACAAATATAACGCAGCCCCCCTGGCAGCTGACCTCCTCGTGGTGGGGGGCGGGCAACGTGACTGGGATGTGCGGATGGGGTAACTTAAATAGTTATTCCCATCCATACAACCCAGTCACGGCTAACAAAGCGCACACCCCATGATGACACGAAGACGACCGGCCTCGGATATTGCCAAGCCTGGTAAGCCAGGGCATCCTTTGGAGCCAGGCCTGAAGGGTGTCAGGATGCGAGCGTCTGGTGGTCGGCTTGTCCCGCTCGGCAGCCGGCCGGGTCAAACCCGAAATGGCTACGAGCTTCCTGTCAATGGTCTCGCGAACCATTACGGGGGTCAAGGGGTGAACGCGCTGTGCACCGATAGGGGCACAGATGGACTCTCTGAGATTCGACAACGGCATCGACTTAGGATAGGCACATGGAACGTCTCATCGCTCACAGCGAAGGATCTTGAGCTTGTTGGGGAGGCTGTTAAAAGTCGACTAGATATAGTTGGCGTCTCTTCAACAAAGCAGAGAGTTTCTAAAATTGTGGACCTTTCGGGTGGATGGAAGCTCTTCCTGTCAGGAGTCGCACCCTCAATGTCCGCTCGGGCGAGAGTGGGGCTACTCACAAGTCCCAGATTGACAGACAGAGTATTGGAGTGGATACCATTAGGAGGGAGAGTTGCGATCTTAAAGCTCAAACTTGAAAGATCAACTCTGGTATTGGTGCAGGTGTATGCACCGAACCTTCTGTCAGAGTACGCAGCTTTCTTAGATGAAGTTGATGTTGCCCTTGAAAAGGTTGCAGATATGGATTCTTTTGTCCTGATGGGTGACTTCAATGCTCATGTGGGTGTAGATGTTATGACATGGGGGAGTGTGATTGGGAGGAACGGTGATCCTGATCAAAACGCAAACGGAGAGAGGTTGTTGGATTTTTGTTGTGAAAATGGCTTATCCATCATGAACACCATCTTTCCACACAAAGACATTCACAAATACACGTGGTACCGTCAGAGTCTTCAGCAGAAGTCGCTGATCGATTTCTTTGTGGTACCATCGTGTCTGAAGAGAATGGTTTGTGATGTTCGCGTATTGAGAGGGGCCGAACTGTCAACTGATCATCACTTAGTGCTGTGCAAATTGTATCTTAGCGAGAGGGTGCCTCCCCTACCAAAGCGTAAACCAAGGATGGTTACACGCATACGTTGAGAGAGGTTACAGGGCGATGAGATACGGGAGACATTTGCGCGGCAAATATCTGAAAGGTTTGAACGAATTCCAACTGTTCCATCAAATGTAGAGGAAGAATGGCAACTGTTTTCAACGGCGGTTATTGCCTCTGCGGGAGATGTTTGTGGAGTGAAGCGGCTTGGTGTGGCGGCTGGTGGTGAGAAAAGAACTGCTTGGTTTAAAACGCCCGGAGTTCAAGAAGCCATCAGAGAGAAGAAGAGAGCCTTTAAGGTGTGGATTCACTTGGGGAACTCCGATTCTCGAAATCGGTACACTGAGGCGCGAAGAACTTGCAAATTAGCTGTGAAAACAGCAAAAGAACAGTCTTGGAAGGAGTTTGGCGAGAAATTGGAACGTGACCACAGATCTGCAAATAAGATGTTCTGGCAGACCGTCCGCCGACTCAGAGGAAAAAAGTTGAATATCGTTGAAGGAGTTAAATCCAAAGACGGTAGACTTCTTTCCAATGAGGAGGACATCTTACGCAGATGGAGCGAGCACTTTTCAGAATTGCTCAATCCCGAACAGGGCACCGAAGATGACAGACCTATGGTCGAGAGTTGGGCGGAAAGTAGTCCTACGGTAGAGGAAGTAACTTTGGCGATCAAATCGCTAAAAGTTGGCAAATCTGCTAGTGTGGACGAAATTCGGCCAGAAATGCTCAAGGCTTTAGGTAAAGAGGGAGTTCAATGGCTCTCGCGTGTCATTAAAGTGGCCTGGGAATGCGGTGAAACACCTGGTGATTGGCAAATGGGGGTGATAGTTCCTCTTTTTAAAAAAGGGGACAAAAGAGATTGCGCCAACTACAGGGGTATATCTCTTTTAAGTCTCCCTGGAAAAGTCTTCGCTAAGGTGCTAGAAAAGCGTTCCAGAGCTGTGGTTGAGGACAGTTTGGGGGATGAGCAGTGCGGTTTTCGTCCCGGTAGAAGCACAACCGACCAGTTGTTCACTCTCAGAATGGTTCTTGAGAAAGCCTGGGAATATGCCAAACCTGTCTACACTTGTTTTGTGGATTTGGAAAAAGCATATGATAGGGTTCCTCGAGGCAAACTCTGGAGTGTTCTGCAGGAGTATGGGATTGCTAGTTCCCTGTTAAGGGCGATTCAGTATTTATATACAAACTGTAAAAGCTGTGTTCGGATAAACGGTGTTAAATCAATACCTTTCACTGTGGGCGTTGGACTCCGCCAGGGGTGCGTTTTGTCACCTCTCCTCTTCATTGTATATATGGATTGGATGTTGCAGCGCAGCCGTGGCGGAGAATGTTTCAAAGTGGGAGACCTAAGGATTAGTCATCTGCTCTTTGCGGATGATTTGGTCATCCTTGGGTCCTCTCAAACCGAACTTCAGCGCGCACTCGAAAGGTTTGTAGCCGTTTGTGATGGTGCTGGAATGAAGATCAACGTTAACAAATCGGAAGTAATGGTCGTTTCCAAAAAACCCATTCAGTGCACTCTGCATGTTAGTGGAGTCCCACTGAAGCAGGTGGAGAAGTTTAAGTACCTCGGGGTTTTATTCACGAGTGATGGGAGGAGCAATGCCGAGTTATCCTGTAGAATTGGTCAGGCTGGATCAATTTTGAGAGAGCTTGGCCAATCTGTTATAAGGAAGGCCGAACTTAGTATTCAAGCTAAGCTATCGGTTTTTAACTTGGTGTATGTTCCAACTCTCACCTATGGTCATGAAATTTGGGTAGTGACCGAAAGAATAAGATCGCGGATACAAGCTGCCGAAATGAGGTTCCTTCGCGGTGTTGTTGGAATAACTCGTAGGGATCGAGTGCGCAACACCAGAGTACGCGAGGCGCTCAACGGTGAGCAGCTACTTCTCCGAACGGAACGATCTATGCTTCGATGGTTTGGTCACGTAGTGCGTATGCCCCCAGACCAGCTTCCAAGACGCACCATGGTTGCCGTACCATCAGGTAGACGACTTCGCGGAAGGCCCAGAAATAGATGGTTGGATCGAGTCCGACATCTCTCTTGGAGCCGCTTAAGGATTCTCCCTGATGAATTGGAGTCAATGGCGGAGGATCGAGAAGGATGGAGAGTCCACCTGAGCATCCTACCCCCGCGACCCTCATGAAGGATTAGCGGGCCATTGAAAATGAATGAATGAATGAATGAATATAACGCACACAACATGAGTGGTTGCAAGAAGCTGTTTGAAGAGCTGTTGCGCCAAATATTTATTTATTTTTTTTATCATTACGATACATCCCGTATTAAGCTCCTCTTCACCGACGCGTACAACGTAATTTTTGATTTCGTCTTCGATTGTTTTAATGCCAAGATCTCTATGGATATCGCTATTTCTAATATACCGTGGCGCATTAACAATACCTCTTAGCACTTTGTTTTCAAAAGTTTGTAAAATTTGAATATTACTTATTTTGGTACAACCCCAGAGTTGTATACCATATGTCCATACAGGCTTTAGCACTTGCTTATATAAAAGCAGTTTGTTATATATATTAAGCTTGGAATATTTTCCAAGTAACCAATACATTTCTCGATATTTATTATCTAATTCTTTGCGTTTTTTCTTTACGTGCGTTTTCCATTTCAGCTTTGTATCAAGTGTCATTCCAAGATACTTAGCCTCGTTTGCAAACGGAACTTGAATCGAGTTTGAAAAGATTGGCAAATTATTTATTTTCTTATAAGTGAAATTTACATGAACAGATTTGGTCTCGTTGAGTGCGATTCGCCAAACCTTTATCCATTCATTTACTCTATCCAAAGCTTCTTGCAGTTTATCTGTAGTATATTCGACAGTTTTGCCTACTGCCAAAATAGCAGTGTCGTCGGCAAATGTAGCTAGCTCAGTGCCTTCTACTTGCGGTATATCACGGGTGTATAATAGATACAAGACTGGACCAAGAACGCTTCCTTGCGGCACCCCAACCATTATTTTCTTAAAATCTGAATATTCGTTTCTACATTTGACGCGGAATAGTCTATTCGTAATGTAGTTCTTCAAAATATTATATAGGTGCTCTGGCAGAACTTGTCGTAATTTAAACTTTAAGCCTTTGTGCCAGACCTTGTCAAAGGCTTGAGAGACGTCAAGGAATACGCTTGAACAAATCTTTTTTTCTTCAAGTGACTTTTCGATTACATGTGTTAATCGATGTACTTGTTCAACTGTAGAATGCTTACTTCTGAATCCGAATTGATGATCCGGAATGAGATTCCTTTCTTCTATAACCGGCTGTATTCGCCTAGTTAATAATCTCGCGAACACTTTGGATATAATTGGAAGAAGCGAAATCGGTCTATAAGACGTTTTATCATTCGGCGGTTTTCCGGGCTTAAGGATCATTATGATTTCGGCATATTCTAGTCCAAGCGCGGCGTTTATAATGAACAGAAACTTAATCAGAGCTATTCTTGGTAGTGCTTTAAGAACATCTCCCGTGATTAGGTCGTATCCAGGAGCCTTCTTAGGTTTAAGTTTCTTTATTTCTTCCTTAAGTTCGGTTAGTGTTGCATTTCTTTCTACACTATTGTCTATACAAGACGTATTTATATTTTGAATAAGAGCTTGTCCATTTAAAAGTTTCTTCCAGGTGGGTGGCAAAAACTTGCGCTTTCTCTTTATCATGCCTAGCCCATTCGTCTTGATGTTTCCTAATTGGAGCGGCTTGAGTTTGAGGTCTTTTAATACCTTTTATACCCAAAGCGAGTAATTAGAATCTTTTTCTGCCGTTAAGCTTTCTAGGTAAGTTTGCATTTCATTATTCTTAAGGTCTTTAATGGATCTTTTTAGTGAGTTGCACAAACGGTTAAGATGTGCTTTATGTTGCGGAGTCCGAGTTTGTTGCCATTTTTTGTGTGCTTTTCTCTTCTCCTTAATCATCTCTTTTATTTCCTGCGGATAAGTTTGAATGTGGCTTGCCGGCGTTCGCTTTGGTTTGGGAGTATTCTTCCACGCGGCATTCTGTAGGATTTCGACGAAGCGATCTACTTCAACTTCAAGTTCATATGGCGTTTTAAGTGATACGCTCAGCTCAGTATTTGCTTCAATATCTTTTTTAAAGCCATCCCAATTAGTTTTCGCACTGGTTAATCTGACCGGTCCTACTTTTTTAATCAGAGCTTCGCTTATCGTCATAATGATTGGAGAATGATCAGAGGAGAGATCAAAGCTTTCTTCAACTTGTATACAGTTGCCAGATATTCCTTTAACAAATAAAGAAATCGATCAGATCTGGTATCTTATTTCTATCAGTCGGCCAATATGTTGGTTTACCCGTTGAGTGAAAATCACAACTGTATTGCATACCCGCATTATAAAGCTTTTTACCTTTCTGAGAGGCGTACCTTGAACCCCAGAAGGGGTGTTTCACGTTGAAGTCGCCACCAATAATAAAATTTGGTTTAAGGAAGTTGAAGATGTTTGTGAAATCACTTTCTTCAAGTTTACATCGCAGTGGACCATATATAGACGAAATGTTGAAGGCAAAATGTCTATTTCTAATACGTACCGTGCTTAGTTGCACTGCTTCTAATTCAATCTGTACTTCCGCTGAGTGTTCGATACATTCTTTTATAAGCAAGGATGATCCGCCTCTTGCTCTTTCCGATGGGTGGAAGGCATGATACACGCTATATCCTCTTATCTTAACATTCGCTTGTTTTGTCAGATGAGTTTCACAGACCAGGCATATATCAATATCTTTTTCTCGTATAAATATTTCTAACTCGTCGAGTCTTCGTATAACCCCGTTGGCGTTCCATGTAAGAATTTTAAGCGTTTCTTTCATATTCTGGTTGAAGTGCGCGTGTTATGAATGTTGTTTTCTAGTGCAACTAGTCTCTCGAAAATAAGTTTGTTTGTTTTGCATTGCTCTTCAAGTTTAGCAAGACTTAGGGAGAAAACATGGCATACAGGATTTTGTGAGCTACCTCTATCACCGTTTTCCAATGTCGCAACTTGAGCAGGAGTCTTTACGTTAGAGTTTGGACGGTTTTTTGCCTTGATCTCCCGTGGGTTGTTGGTCATATACTTGCCATTAGCTGCCATCGCTGCTTGAGCATAAGACTATGCGTCAATATCCGAAGATTTTGCTTCTGTCACCTTTTCTCTACTACGTTTAGGTTTTCCTTCATTACCCGATCTTAAGACGTACAACTTGAAGCAGCTCTGTTTACGTAGACATACCAGCTCTATATGCGTATTGTATATTATTCAGGGGATACATCTTCAGCGTTTTACTCTCCATTTGGTCCACCACAACCCATCATGCTATTATGGCCGGTCTAAAGGACTTCAAGTTCGCGGTTTAGGTACAAATACTATCTTCACTTTGTTATGTGCATGCATACATTGGAATTCTTTTATTTGTTTTTCCATAACTCTATCCTCAGCTTCCTCTCATTAGATACTTGATATCCACAATTCATACTCTGTTGGAAGTCACTTTGACGACCAAATTGCATACATTGCAAATACTTTATCTCTTCAGTAGATATGTTCCATCATGTGAACGTCTGCTGATCATCCACGTTTGTGCATACTCAATACAAATCCACTCTATGCTATCCACCCACTCATTTTTCATGCATTCTAGCTCATTTTCCAATCTTCCTCTTCTTATGATTTTTACAAATAAAGTTAGTATTAGTTCATCCCTCACAAGAGTAAGAGTTTTGTTTTTGTCGTCGAAGATACACAACAACTTCACTTCATGATATCGGAGCATACTCTGGTGCTAGACAATGATTTCGATTCCCCATTTCATTTGGGCTGGAAATGCACCACCCTATCTTGCTGCTTTGAAAGTGGAAAACGAGGTAGTCGCACTTTTCCCTCTCCTATCCATGCTGTTGGTTTTTTTGTTTCTTTGGAACCAAGGGCTGATCTGACTAACAGCTTCCCAGAAAGTGCAACTCCATCAACATGTCATTTGATCTCTCAAAAAATGTCTGCCATCTTTCTTGTCCTGTCATAAATGAGCCCCACTTTGGAAACTGAGTCCCCGGCGGCTATCTTTCTAAGTCTACTAGCTTCTGAAACGTTTTTCAGCGTCGAGCAAAAATTCCTCCTCAACTCCCTTTTTCGTCATCATAGAGCTTTCTTCAGCTCTTTCCTTTTCGCGTTGAGCTATCACATGCATCGGGATTAATCCTCCTCTTGGCACCATTAAAGGTTCTCCTGACCATGTTCAGTGCTTTTTTAGGTTTTTTCAGTTGTCATCGACAGCTGGATGCGTTCTTTATAATTCAACTACGATTCAACATACTAAGTAGTTTCTGGTATTCACCCTCCCATTCAGGTTCCCTTGTAACACTTTCTCATACTTAAGCCAGTCCGTGTTCCAATGTGAATAAAATCTTCACCAAATCAACTAGACACCATTGCTGATGCTGCGACAGGCTGTGGTGAAGATTCAGTTGGCATACCTTTAGGTTGTTCCTTTAATTCTCAGCAAAATAACCAACTTAAATTTATCGACAGTCCATCATAATGATCACAAAAACTAAAGACCCTGCTATCGTTAGCGCGTCGAACAAAAATTCCAACTATTTGCCTATTTCTATCAAGGTTAGCGAATCGAAAAGTATTCATTCGCATGAATCAAGCGAACAAAACACATTACTCGTTACTTCCATCTGACAGTTCTAGTTCGCGAACCATAATTCCAAGCGAATAACTTGCTAAATACAGCAATTCGCACAGCGCATTCGACTCGCGAATAATACTGGGATTCTTAACCGAAATGAAAGTTCTTTGAAAAGCATCCCACTTAGGAAAGCAGTTGCCTATAAAAGCATGCGTATAGAGCCCAGAACTGCAGCGACTTAGAAAAGAATCCAGAAAACTTCTAAATAAGTCACTCGAGACAAATTTAGAGGGCGACTGGGATCTTTTTAGATCGAAGCAAAAAGACTATAAGAAGTTAATTCGGTTGTTGAAAAGTGTTTCTTATAAAAATTTTTGTGAAAAGATCGAGACACTTGGTGAAACCAACAGGTTGGTTAAGGTCCTCAAAAAGGGCAAGCCGACCAAACCGGAGTCACTGAGAAAGTCTGATGGCAAGTTTACTGAGACGAAAGCGGAAACTTTTAGTCTTATGCTGGAGACTCACTTTCCTGACAATCAGATAACCACTAGGTCGCAACTTGGTTCGCTTACCCAGGTTCTCTGGATCTAAGCTTGATCTAAGTCAGTAAACTCGGCGCAGCTGGTATACTGCATCAGCCGTGGTAACAGTTGAGGCCATCAAATATGCTGTGGCATCTTTTGATGGTTTCAAATCGCCTGGCACCGATGGAATATATCCAGCTATGCTGCAATAGGGTATAGATCAGCTGCTGCCAACTCTGAAAAGAAGTTGGCGGACAGAGTAGCTTTCATACCCAAAATTGGTAAGGAAGAGTATTCGCTCCCCAAGAGTTTCAGACTTATAAATTTGACCTCCTTCTTACTGAAAAGTATGGAGAGACTGGTAGTCACGTGCGCCAAAGTTGAAGCTGCATCCACTATCGGAAATGCAGCATGCCTATCAGCGTGGGAAATCCTGAGAGACCGCACTTCAAAATCGAGTTGTCAGAATTGAATGCGCCCTTGATAGGAAAGAATACTCGATGGGTATCTTCATCGACATTGAGGGCGCTTTTGACGCGACTTTTGACTGCATGTGCGATTCAGTCAGACAACACGGGGTAGATGAAACATTAATTTTGTGGATTAAAGCAATGGTAACGAATAGAACTTTGGTAGTGGATGCGGATTGTGGCCGATATATTATGACAGGGCTGTCCGCAAGGTGGCGTTCTGTCTCCATTATTATGGTGCATGGTCGACTCTCTGTTGAACACTATAAATAGTTCTAACGTCTAGGCTCAGGTATATGCGGAAGGCGTTACTGTACTTTCTGTCGGGCCATGCCTGGCGACGGTCTGTGCTAACGCGCAGGCGGCGCTGGACATGATCGATGAATGATGTACTAGGCCTGGGCTTTCAGTGAATCCTCTTAAAACGGAGGTTGTTCTCTTTACGAAAAGGGGGATTCTGACCGGGTTGACTCAACCAGTGCTAAAAGGCGTCACTATCCACATTTCCAATGAAGCCAAATATCTAGGAGTGATTTTGGATAAGAAACTTCATTGGTCTAAACACGTCGAAACGGAAACAGTGTAAGGGTGCTTTTGGCAAGACATGGGGCTTGTCACCGAATAAGGTTCTCTGGATCTACACGGCTATGATAAGACCATTCCTCGCATATACATCGGTTGTTTGGTGGAAGGGGCTCTCGCGTAAATATGTGGTTGCCTTTGCACCAAACTCCAAAGAACGGTTTATCTCGGCTGCACGGAAGCTTTTCCGAGTACGCCTGGCTCTGCTCTAGACGCTTTGCTGAACTTACCTTCCCTTGATACCTATATTATGGGTTGCACTATCAAAGCCATCCATCGTGGAATTTTGATGAACTTGCGCGACACTTATCTCACGACTCCTGTCTTTTGGATATGCCGTCTGACGCAATGACACCAGAACTTCAGCTGATGCGCAAATTCAGAGTCGACTTTCCTTGTGTTCAGGACTGGCTTCGGCCAGAGTCTGAGCCAGAAATAGAATGCAGTCGTATTTTCACGGACGGTTCCAAAACCAGTCAAGGGTCTGGTGCTGGTGTCTTCTTGGAAGTCGACAGCATTAGACTTCTTTTCTCGTTAGGCAAATATGCGTCTGTTTTCCAAGCGGAAACTTATGCAATCCTAATGGCCATGAACTAAGCTGTGAAGAACAGGTGGAAGGGACGTAGCATTTGTGTCTGTAGTGACAGTCGGGGTGCGCTTAAGGCCCTGCTTAACCCTTTAACCACTTCCAAAATACTCGTAGTTCGTGAAACCAAAAACTCTTTGAACTCGGTCGCAAGGCTGAATTCTCTGTCTCTCATCTGGGTCCTAGGTCACACTGGGAACTTGGGGAACGGGATCTCCGATGAGATTGTTAGACAAGGCTCAGAGTAGGCTTTCTCAGATCCCGAACCCGCGTTGGGTCTCCCTGCGTCTTGGTTAGGGCTTCCATTGACGGTTGGGTCTCTCACGAGGGCAATTTTATGTGGCATGACTCTCCAGGATGCAGGTTGTCTAAACGTATGCTCCCGAATGTCTGTAAGAAATCAGCGGCATTCTTGCTGTTTCTCAGCAGAAAAGACTGTAGATAACTTATTGGCGTCTTGACAGGCCACTTTGCTTCTGCCAAGCACCTTAACGTGCTGGGCTTGAGTGACACTACAATCTGCGATGCTTGTGGAGAGAGCGACGACACCGCGGAACATTATCTCTGTGAGTGTCCGGTCTTTGCTCGTATCAGGTGGCAGATCCTCGGTGCTGATGTGGTGAGTGATGCTTACTTGGCTTTCTTAGAAAGACAAGGAAATTCCAATAAAATTGGTAAATCACGGTTTGCTCTCTATTAGTACAATGGACCAGTTGCGCCTGAGTGCTCCAGTCGAACGTTTCCTATCCTATAAAAAATATAAAATGCGTATAGTTGAAATCGTCTTTTAAACATACAGTAATGCAATTTTACTTATAAATAGTTTCTCTCAGTTTTTGGCAGCTTTGTACTACGATACTCGTACTCGTATACACCATCATTGTATGACTACGTATTTTGCCACAAATGTTCCATTCAGCTGCTCAGTAGAATTGAAAACTTGTTTGGCGAAGTGAAAATGTGATTTATTGTTTGAAAACCAGTAGTTGAAATGCCGGATGTGATTTCTGCTTAACCCTTTCCGAATGACCTCAGTGCAGTCCATGTTTGAACACCGAAAAGTAGGCGTTTTTAACAAGCCTTACTTGTGAAACTACATCCGCTGCTTTATGACTTGCAACAGTTCCGACTCCTTTGCGCTTTTCCACATTAGCATAACCCTGACCCAACAGGATTACCCATTACACGGATATTAAACGTTTTTATTTCTCTTCATTCTTGTCCATTTGTGAGACACACCCAGATTCCATTATTGCGACTATTAAAAGAAAGGGTTCAGCTCATATCCGTATCACGCGGCACCCCTTTCTCGTTGCACAACTGAAAAGATTGCCTTAATCTCGTCCATATATCATCTTTCATTTTATCAAGCACACGTATACATTCATTATTCTATGCTATTGCTCTGTGCACCGAGTGCATGATCAATAATCGACAAAAATGTTCGAAAAATACATTTTATTTTCGATAAAAATGACGGTATTTAGTAGATGACGGGTGATAAATCACTCTAATTGTTGCAAGCGTTCCCCAGCATTTGACGGCTTCATTGACAAAACTCCACTGACCATATTTGTTAACCAGAACTGTGTTATAATGGAAGAATATTTAGAATTATTCTGCGCTCCTTCTTTCTCATTCAGTCTCTTAACAGACGGCTGGGAACCCCTTTTCGTGGACGGGATTAAATTGCTGGTATTGTTGGTGCGCTAGATATCCTCATTAAACTTTTATTTTGATTCCATTGATGTGCGATGAACGCGCACGCACAATAGGTAGTTCCCCCTCGGTACCATGGGTCCCATTCAAAGGGGAATTCAATGCTTTTGAATTAAAGTCTTGACATGTTGTCACCTTCGACTCCGCGTGATATATTTCGAGAGCACTGGATTATATCAATATTTTCTGTGTTGAATAAAATGATAAAAGAGATAAGTTTGTTTCACTATTCAGTTTATTCAGATATGAAAGATTTCTTGTCTTGGATCTGAAAGGTGAAAACGAAACACCATTCATTTAAAGAGCAGCAAATTGGACCGAGAACCGCTAAAGATTTCTTTTCGAAAACAGAGTCAAAAATGCTTTCATCCGCTCTTATTAGGTCCAACACATTCAACAACGTAAGTACTGATGCAATCCTGAACAGCCCACACAGAGCTCAACCTAACACCGGGCACAGATGCTTCAATCGAGAATTGTGTAGGCAGGTAGGTAAAGTGGCGGTCCAAAAGAACCCAATTAGCGCTTAGGGTGCGCCGTTTTGTTACCACGGACTCGTGTATACCTATTTTAGTGGTTATTTAAAAAGGGATGTTAAGTTTAAACCCAGCTCGTGGAGTTCAGGAATAAGATTAGTTCCCCAATCCTCTTGTCCGCTATCTCTCTCAGATCCTCGAAGAAGGGTTTGCCAAGAGTTTGTTGTCTGATCCTCGCCAAGGCCGGACATCTGCAAAGGAAGTGACATAGAGATTCTTTCTCATTAATATCCTTGCAACTCCTACGAAAGGTGTTGTGGGGGATACCAAGCTTGGGCGCATGGTCTCCAACTGGCCAGTGACCTGTGATAATAGCTACGATTTTGGCAATAACTGGTCTTGGTTTGCCTAGTAACTCTTTTGACCTGGGTTTGTTGAAACTGGGCCACGTTTTTTTAGATATGACACAGCTTGTGAGGCTGTTCCACCCGCGATTGGCTAGCTGGAGGAAGTGAAGGTGAATATAGCCCTTAACGGCACCAAGCGGAATGTCGACTCTTTCTGCTAGAGAGCCGTTAAGGACCGACCCTCGCTTGGCCAGCTCATCAGCACGCTCATTACCCTCATGGTTGCAGTGCCCTGCGACCCAGATGAGAGTTATTCTCGAGTGAGTGCTTGTTGATTCAATTCGAACCGGCATTGCTCTACCAGTTTTGAAGAGATGCAAACCGCATCAATGGCCTTGATGGCAGCCTGGCTATCCGAAAAAATAGCGATATTGTGGTTAGGTGTTGGAAGATTGTTTAGCAGGCGGCAGGCTTCTTGAATCGCAAGAAGTTCCGCTTGGAAAACACTAGCAGAGTCTGGTAGACGGAAAGACCTTGATATATTCAGCTGGTCAGAGAAGATGCCTGCGCCGACTCCGCAGTCCATCTTCGAACCGTCCGTGTATATCCCTATATCATAGTAGCAGGTAACGCTTCCGTTTCCATTCTTCTCTGGAAAGGAATTTTCTTAAGAAGGATTTTGTGAAGTTGAGTTTGGGTATCGTGTAGTCGGTCGAGGACGCAACCAGTTCACTTGGTATCGTCTCGAGGACCTTGCCGTGACCATATGGCCTTGTGGTCCAGCATCCATATTCCCTGAGCCGGACTGCGCTGCATACAGCTGTGTCTTTGATGTGTAGCTCGAGGCGGATCATATACAAGATCACACTGAGAGCATCTGTTGGACAAGACCTCATTGCTCCTGTGATACCCACGCACGCCGATCTCTGTACTTTTTTTATTCTGTCGATATTGTACTTTTTGCTCAAAGCTGGCCACCAAACGATAGCGCCGTAAGTAGGAATTGGACGCACAACGGCTGTGTCATCTTTGGCTGGAGTCCCCATTTCTTACCGAATGTTTTATTACAGGCATAGAAGGCTACGCTTGCCTTCTTAATTCGCTGTTCTACATTAAGTTTCCAACTAAGTTTCGGTTCTAGAACCGTACCTAGGTATTTTGCAGTGGAGCAAAGCGAGAGAGGCCGGTACCTTGGTTTTAGTGGTAAACGGCATCATTTCAGTCTTCTCCGGATTTACACCGAGGCCACCGCTCGTAGCCCATGAGTGTACCTTATCCAGAGCCCTCTCCATGACTTATCGTGGAGAGGAACTTTTCTGATACTAGTATAACTACATTATCCGCGTACGCAACCACCTTAAAAACCTCCCTATCAAGTCGCACCAAGATTTTATTAATCGCCATTAACCAGAGCAGGGGGGAGATGACTCCGCCTTGTGGAGTTCGTCTGTTTACCGTCTTAGTTGTACTACTGTTGCCTAGTGTTGCATGGATTTTACGAGTACTGAGCATAAAAACTATCCATTAGCTAGTAAAGCCTTCTACACCTAACGCGGTGAGAGATTCCTAAATATATTCAGTGAAAATGTTGTTGAAAACTGCTTCTATATCAAGAAATGTGGCGAGAGTATATTCTTTGTAGTGAAGAGTTTTTCCACTGTACGCACGACCTCATGAAGAGCAGTTTCTGTGGACCGCCCTTTGAGATACGCATGCTGGGATTTCGACAGTGAAGAACTCAGGTTATCGCGGATATGGAAGTCTAGGATACATTCTAAAGTTTTCAAAACAAAGGACGACAGGCTTATGGCTCTAAAATCCTTCGTGGATTCATGTCCTCGCCGGCCCTCCTTGGGGATGAAAACCACTTTGACACGTCTCCGAGAATTGTGTATTCGACGCTGGGAGACGCAACCACCCGGAGAAGAGTGTGTAAAGGAACCCCACAGAGCGGAGTACTGTCTCCTGTAATATGGCTTCTTGTAGGGGATGAGATCTTGGAAATAAGTAAGAAAAACGGCTTCAATGGGACAGCCTATACCGACGATGTGGTTATCCTGGTTTTGGGGAAATTTATTCCAGTCCTAAGTGGAAGGCTCAATCTAGCACTACAACTAGTGGATAACTCGATCAGTGGCAAAGGGCTGGGAGTGAACCCCTCAAAGACAGAAGTAGTTGTTTTCACTAAGAAGAGATCGAGCCCTACCTGCAGACACCGAAATATCGGTGGGATTGAACCAAGTATCTCAAGTTCAGTTCGATACCTAGGCGTAATTCTAGATTCCACACTAAACTGGAAGGATAACATTCCCGAACTCATCAAAAAAGCAAGCGTAGCTTTCTATTCTTGCAAGAAGGCATTCAGTAGTACGTTGGGTTGCAAGCCAGCTGTCGTAGTATGGCGGATGGTTCTTGAGAAGCAATATTAGCTGTCAAACCTCACCAAAATCCAGAGCGCAACGTGCTTCGAAGTCACGAGATCAATGAAAACAACACCAACAGCGGCAATGGAAACCATGCAAAGTCTCATTCCGCTTGATATTATGCCAGGGCACTATGACCGCCCTTTAGCAAAAAGAGATAAACATCCCTGGTGAAATCTAGTCATCTTAATACACGAGTCATTTCCGGCATAACCACTGGTCACTGTGCTATTGCCATTCATGCGAAACGACTCGGTGTACTGCACAACGACTATTGTAGAAGTTGCAGGGACGAAGAAGAAATTGAATCTGTTCGTCATCTGCTCTGTGATTGTTCTGTCCTATCCGTCAGAAGAATGAGGACTCTTGACAGTTACTTCTTCTCGGAGCTGGAGGACTTAGGTAATGTTGAGCTGATATGACCTCCTGAGATTCATATCACTATTTGGGTGGCTCTAACAGCCTACCAGGCTGGTCAAACGGTAGTGCATGCGATCATATGAAAACACAAGCGTTTTCACTCAGCTGAGGCCTACCAACTCCTACTCTCAACCTCCACGCGGTGACAGCCGGGTGCCTAGTACCTTAATCCAAGAAATGGGTAACCAACCCCGTTTGGCGGATTCTTGGTGGCAGCAGATGAGAGAGGGGGGGGAAGAGTGCTTTTCTCACTAGAGCGCTTCTTCCTGTTCCAGGCGGCAGCGGACGAATTCCCTAGACGGAGTCAACGGTGGCGTCTATAGTTCCAGTTAGGTTGAACTTAGTGAACACCTTGCGCACGCTGCTTCGACGTATTCGGATCACAGGTCGGTAAGGAATTTCCAATGTTGGTCAGGACATTGCAATAGAGATGGTGGTGGAGGAGCCCTTAATGGGCCAACGGCAGCGCTCATACTCCCGTAGTGGACTACTGGCACCGGTGTACCCGGCCCCTCGTCCTAGGGGAATAATTAAGGAACTGGCCATCCAGGTTGGGGGTTGTGCCGTCGGGGTAACTTCCCTACCACGTAAAAAATCGATGGTTCCGAAACAACCAAAAGCCTCGGATAAGGATGACTCAACTAATGACGACCCCAGCAAACGAAATAAGGACAACGACTTTCGGATCTGTACGTGGAATGTTCTGTCCCTTTACAGACCACGTGCAGCCGAACAACTAGCAGAGGCCCTAGACTGCTATAAAGCAGATATTACCGCCATCCAGGAAGTGCGATGGGATGGGCCGGGCAAAAAGAGGATGAAAAACTGTGACATCTACTACGGTGATTGCTACAGAGGCAACAGGCAACGCTTATTCGGATGCGGATTTGTCATACGCGGCAGACTTAGGCAAGAAGTCTTAAGCTTCCGACACGTGAGCGAGCGTATTATGACGATCCGGATCAAGGCTAAATTCGCTAACATAAGCCTAATATGTGTTCATGCCCCCACAGAAGAAAAGGACCCTGCCACCAAAGAATGTTTCTACGAGCTCCTCGACAAAACATATGAGCACTGTCCTAAATACGACGTTAAAATCATATTGGGCGATTTTAAGGCCAAAATAGAAAAGGAGGACGTCTTTTGTAGGGCAGTCGGTAAGCATCGCCTACACGACACCACGTCTGATAACGGACTAAGGCTAATTGATTTCGCTGTGGAGCGAAATGCCACCATAGCAAGCACATGGTTTCCTCATCTCGACATTCATAAGCAGACATGGCGGTCCAATGATCATGTAACGATCAACCGAATTGATCATATTGCGATCGACGCAAGGCATGCCTCCAGTATTCTGGATGTCCGGACCTTCCGAGCAGCCAACATAGACTCGGATCATTACCTTGTTGTAGCCAAGGTACGAATGCGGATATCCCAATCTGAGCAACAAAGAAGAATCACAGTGAGAAAATTTAACGCCGAAAAGCTACAATCGCAAGAGACCGCCAGACTCTTCGCTGAACGCGTATCCCGAAATCTCTCAATCACCCCTTTGCCGCCAGCATCAAGTACCGAAGACCAGTGGCAACGCTGCCAACATGCCATCAAAAACGCCGCGACTGATGTGTTGGGTCTCGCTCGACCACCACCGCGAAACCCCTGGTTTGACGAAGAATGCCGGCGAGTGCATGCAGCAAAACAAGAGGCATACAAAGCGGCGCTGCAAAGGAAGACGAGAGCTGCTCGTGAGCTCTACGAGCAAAAGAGACGGGAAGAACATCGGCTTCTCCAAAAGAAGAAGAAAGAGCATGAGAAGAGCGCGTTTGAGAATATCGAGAGTCTATACTCCAGGAACAATGTACGGAAGTTTTACCAAAAGGTAAAAAGAACGTATCAGAGGAGCAATACCCGTACAGAAACCTGTAGAAATGAAAATGGAAACCTCGTAGTAGGAACACAGTCGGTGCTTAGAATATGGAAAAACTACTTCTGCAGACTGTATTATGGCGACGAAGACCAACATCCCGCTGTCAGGCAGAATGAACCATTCAACATAGACGATGATAGTCAAAATTTCCGTCCACCTGACCAAAGCGAAATGAGGATAGCAATATCCAAGCTAAAATCCAACAAGGCTGCTGGACCTGACGGCTTACCGGCCGAACTTTTCAAGGCAGCTGGGGATGAATTGGTAGAGTGCATACACCAACTCATCTCTAAGATTTAGTCAGACGAGTGTATGCCTGATGAATGGAATCTCAGCATCGTTTGCCCGATCCACAAGAAAGGAGACCCCCTCAACTGCGCCAATTATAGAGGCATCAGTCTCCACAACATCGCATACAAGATCTTTTCTGCGATATTGTGTGAACGCCTGAAACCCTTTATCAACAGCCTGATTGGACCCTATCAGTGCGGTTTCAGGCCAGGAAAGTCCACCATCGATCAAATCTTCACACTTCGGCAGATCCTGGAGAAAACCCAAGAATTCCAAATCGATACTCACCACCTCTTTATCGATTTCAAGGCCGCGTATGACAGCATCTATAGAGAAGAGCTTTATAGAGCCATGTCTAGTTTTGACATCCCTGCCAAACTTGTCCGTCTGTGCAGGCTGACGATGGAGAACGCTCGCTGCTCCATCAAGGTCGGTAATGACCTCACCGAGACCTTTGATGTCAAAAAAGGCTTTAGACAAGGTGACGGGCTGTCATGTGACTTCTTCAATATTGTACTTGAACGGATTGTGCGGAACTCACAAGCCAACACCGGAGGCACAATCTATTACAAGTCTGTACAACTGCTTGCATACGCCGACGATATAGACGTTATCGGAAGATCTCAGCGGGCTGTCACCGGTGCTTTTGCAAGCATTGAGGCGGAAGCGGCCAAAATGGGTTTGGCGATAAACGAGGGCAAAACCAAGTATATGCTGTCAACTAGAAGGGAAAACCAACACGGACGAATTGGACAAAACGTCACAGTGGGCAGCTATAACTTCGAGGTAGTAAGGGACTTTGTCTACCTTGGCTCTGCTATAAATTCTTCTAACAACATCAGCGTAGAAATCAATCGAAGAATAACTCTTGCCAATCGCTGTTTTTTTGGGCTTATAAGGCAATTCAACAGTAAAGCCCTATCTCGAACAACTAAGGAGACTCTATATAAGACCTTGATCATCCCAGTCCTGCTTTACGGCGCTGAAACATGGACTTTATTAAAAGAGGATGAAGATATCCTTGGTCGCTTCGAGAGAAAAATTCTTCGTAAGATTTTCGGTCCCGTTTGTGTTGACGGGTTTTGGAGGAGAAGATTCAATCACGAACTATACGAGCTGTACAGCGACATCGACCTAGTCAAAAAACTGCGTATTGGACGTCTGAGATGGCTAGGACATGTAGAGCGAATGGACACCAACGCTCCGGCCCGCAGAGTCTTCGAATCTAACCCGGAGGGACGACGCAGTAGAGGGAATCATCGCCGTAGGTGGCGCGCACAAGTTCAAGGGGACCTCGACCAACTTGGAGTGCGCAACTGGAGGCAATTAGCTAAAGACCGAGCTAAATGGAGAGGCTTGTTGGTTGAGGCCCAGGTTCACCCCGAACTGTAGCGCCACCTAAGTAAGTAAGTAAGTAAGGGTGCATTTCTGGACAGTAATTCCGAACATGTTTTTCTTTTTAATTTACGCGTTTGGTCCAGTAGCGAACCAACCTGAGCTGTTTATGAAACGTATCATGTTCTTGAACAAGATCTCTTAGTTCGTCAGAAAGCCTGTTACCCATATGGTGTTGGCGGCCGGCGGTTTTATAGATTTGGGTAGTCACACAGCAAGTGCTTGAAGTTTCTATCTTCTGCAGCTACGTCCTAAGAGCACCTGCAGTGGTCGGGTGAGTTGATGCCTAGTATTGCGACCATTTCCTCTATCGCGCAATGTCCTGTAAGTGCACCTATCAAGATACGGACTTCTTTCTTATTCATTCCCAGCAGGCTTTTGGTTCTTCCTTCATCCAATACCGGGCATAAACTACGAAATATGATACAGTAGCCTCTGGTAAGCCATGCAGAGTATATCAGCTCTCTGATTTCAGTTTTGTTTTATTTTAAGTACTCCAATAGAAATTTCTACTGATGCCTGGGTATGTTCTATATTTAATGCTGATCCCTTTCTGGCTAGTTCGTCTGCTATCTCATTCCCTTCTATATTGCTATGTTCAAGAACCAAGCAGAGATTTATATCATGGGTATTGCATATACTTTTCAGGGAATTTCGTCGTCTGGAAACTGCTTTTCATCTAACTTCCTCGCTGTCTATTGCCGCTTAACTATGCACGAAGATAGTAATCTTGGAAGGATTAAGTTCCTTTTTGTGAATGGCCTGTGCTGCTATTTCAATAGCGAAAACTTCACTTTGGAAGATACTCCAGTCGTACGGGAGCTTATATTAGTCGTTGATTTGAGTGACTCGCAGAAAACTTCAGAGCCAGTTCCTATATCCATTTTAGACCCGTCGGTGCAGAGCTGGATATCCTGTTCATTGGTTAATGTGTTGGAGTCCCACTCTTGTCTTTCGGTAAACGTGGAGTAATTCTTGTATAGTATAGTAACTCTTATAGTAATTTTAATTTAAAACCAATCAAAAGAAATAGATTAAAAATCAAAGAAATCAGTTTCCTTTTAACTTTTGTTCCACCTGCGACGTACTGGTAGGTCCATACCTACAATTCGACAGACATTGATTGCCCGTTAAGCACATACAATTACAACAATGACCAAAAAGGGGATATACAAATTAGAACTGAAATCGTATTCGAATTTCGATTCTATTTCTCTGACTTTCCACTCTGTTTGGAAATCATTAAAGCTGTCCGAACAACAAAGCGAAATCTCTGCCCTTCATCTGGCTCTAAGTGCCAGTTTGAAGCACGTCATTCCGAAGTCAGATCATTCGGAGCGAATTTACAAAACTAATAAGAGTTCTACAAACAACAACAAATTAGAGTCAGACGGATTGCAGGAAGGGATGCCGCTGCTTCCAATGTGCAGATTTGCTTGGGTGCGGCGTGTTGGTCCCTTAAATTAGAACATATCGAGAATTGAAAGGATCAGCCTATGAGTAGAAGAGAGCAATACCAATTCTACTGACAACAATGCCCATGCATTGTGAATTATTTGTGCATTTGCCCTTGCTATAGTTTGAAATCCTCCACCCCCGTGTGACCATTGTTCGGCGAGATGTCGAAACGAGTTACGAACAATTCACATGACATGCCCTCATTTAAGGACTAATTGTTACCGACCTCTGTCGCGATATTGCACAAATGTGTGCTGATTAATTAAAACATATTTGTGAAAGGGAGACGTGCAGGATTTAATGAGTCCTTACGGATATTTGTGCCTTCAGGAAGTGATGTAAAGAGTCTGCTTGTGGATGTAAAGAGTGGGTTCTGTTACACAAGAGGACATAGGAGTAAAATAAGCAACATTGTTGATACACATATTACGCTAGCTATGGACCGTATGTATAGGTATATCATAGAACTAATCTATCGACTAACTAATGGTCATCTGCAATGCGATCCAATGAAATTGGCATTAAAATGGGGGTCAAATGCACCATAATAATCTTTCTGACCGCAGGCAGGTAAGAAAAGGTTTCCACTCTATCTTGAAGCTCGTAGATTGTTAAGCAGCATCCCTAACGCCCCTTACTACAAAGAAAATTAGGGGGTCTTGAAAAAAAAGACGATCTGCGCAAAAAAAGCCTCTTGGAGTAAATTTTGTAGAGAAATTGAATTCGACAAAGACGCAGCAAGACTCTGGAAAGTCCTGTCAAAGGTTCACTCGTTCCCAGGATTCTTCAAGAAATCAGACGGGACCTGGATAGAAACATGTGCTGAGACCCTAGAACTCATCCTTAGGACTCATTTCCCGGGGTGTAATATTATATATGCCAAAACAGAGACTACAACACAGGACTCAGGAGCTAATGCAAAACACACTCTATTCACCGAAATTGTCGATGAATATAAACTTAAATGGGCAATTGACTCCTTTTCTTCATATAAGACGCCCGGCCCAGGTGGCATCTTCCCCATGATGCCACAAAGTAGCAAATGATAGTCATTCCGCGATTAGCGAACATTTTTCGCGGGTGCCTAAACTGTAAATATGTACCTAAAGCCTGGAGAAAAGTTAAAGTTAAAAGTCATCTTCGTACCCAAATCTGGTAAAACAACCCACACTAACCCAAAAGACTTCAAGCGGATCAGCATGTCGTCATTCGCGTTAAAGACTCTTGAAAGACTAATAGATCTGCGGATTCGCTTCATATTAAGCCCTGAAGACATGTCTCCAGCGAGACATGCTTATACAAGGGGTCGATCAGTCGAAACAGCCCTACACGAAGTGGTAACAATGATCGAGCAATCACTCTACCACAAGGAATTTACGCCAGCGACCTTTTTAGATGTGAAAGGAGCCTTTAACAATGTGAAAACCGAATCGATAAGATTGGATAGAATGTATGCTTAAGACGAAACACATCAACTCGGAGCTGGGTGACAGCCAAGTATATGCACTGGCCTCTAGGGGAACCCTGCAAGAAGGGTCCTATCTCCTCTACTATGGACTCTAGTCGCAAACGAGATCCTTTTGAAATTAGGACATAGCGGAGTTAAAGTTGTTGCTTATGCAGATGACATGTCCTACTAATGTCTGACAAATTCCTCGACACAATCACCTAACTTTTGCAATCAGCCCTGGATACCTTCCATAACTGGGCGAAAAGATGTGGACTGAACGTAAACCCGGCGAAAACAGAGGTGGTCCTCTTCACCAACAAAAGAATAGTCCCCTCAATAGAACTCCACTCCAAGTCTCGGAGAAGGCACGGTATCTAGCGTGCATGCTTGACCGCGAATTGAGTTGAAGAGATAAAACAATTGAAAGAATAAAGCATACATTTCGTTCTATGCTTGCAGCAAAATTTTTGGAAAACAATAGGAACTCAAACCTGCCATCATCCACTGGATGTACAAAGCCATAGTCAGACCCATTCTAACATATGGTGGTATTGTCTGGTGGCCAATGGCAAAAAAAACAACATATCTCAAGGAGTTGACTAAAATCCAGAGACTTGCTTGCAACCACTGGCGCCATTAGAACCGCTCCGACCGCAGCCCTTGAAAAAATTCTCTCACTGATTCCACTAGACTTATTTGTTGAGAAATTAGCCGCGATGAGTGCCCTGCACCTAAAGGAATCCAACCTGTGGAGAAAGGGCCACATGGGGCACCGTAACATTCCAAGATGGGCTCACCTAGACGCCACCACAGACTATCTTCCGCCATCCCCTGACTTCAGCCTAAACGTCAAAATGGGCATCCCATCAAGGGAACACTGGCCAGATGGTGGGACTATTAACCCGCATAGTGTTTCAGTCTTCACTGACGGGTCCAAAACAAACGAAGGAGTGGGTTCGGGTATCTACTCAGCAGAACCCGATAATGCAATATCAGTACGACTTGCGAGCCACGGCAGTGTGTTCCAGGCGGAAAACCTAGCGATAGCAGAGGTGGCACGAGAACTATCCACGAAACTTGTTACTAGAAAAGATATTCACATTTACATAGATAGTCCAGCTGCTATAAAGGCCATTTCATCCGCGGTAATAAAATTCAAGCGAATAAAACGCTGCCGCGAGGAGCTTGAAGCACTCACCGATAGCCTCCATGTAACACTCTGGTGGGTCCTAGGACACAAAGGAATTCCAGGGAACAAAATGACAGATGAACTGGCAAGGAAGGGATGAGAATAAGACCTGTCAACGGTTCAAAACTCAGTCCTTCCTCCTCCAAAATTTGTTAAATCAAACATGACTTCAAACGATAAGTTGCATACCCTTTGATTTAGTAGGTTCCAAACCTGAATACTGAGCAGCAAAGCAGTTATGCCATCACAATCGCATCTATGCCTTGTTATTATACAGTAGGCAAGCCGTGTATATGTGTTAAGTAAAGTCGTCCGTCGAGAGCTAAGCAGTAAATCACAATAAGCAGTCGAACAGTTATATTATACTTACTTACTTACTTAGATCCTTTAACCCCTCGGGGGGCATAGGGCGTCAACCACGCCTGCGCGCCATCGTGTTCGAAGTTCTGCAACGCGTTTGAGCTGCCTCCAACTCATTCCTAAAGAGCTCGATTCCTCCTCAACTGTTCTGCGCCACGTTTGCCTAGGGCGTCCCGCTATTCTGCCTGCCTGGGTGAGCGGATTCCACTGCATGGCGTATTTCGCAATGGAGTTGTCTTCGCGCCGTAGGGTGTGTCCAATCCATTGCCACTTTCTTCTTCGTATAGTAATGCTTATAGGTTCTTGGCCCGTTCTCAGATAAAGCTGTTCGTTAGAGATGCGGTTCGGCCAAAAAATCCTCAAGATGATTCTTAAGCATTTGTTTACAAAGACTTGCAGCTTCCGTGTGTTAATGGTGTCCACCTTCCAAGTGCTGCACCCATAAAGCAGCACTGATTCTACGTTGGAGCGGAACAGTCGCAGCTTGGTTCTTAAGCTGATAACATTGCTTCTCCAGATTTTAGATAGCATTCCGAACGCAGCTTTAGCCTTCCCGATTCTGCTGCACACATCCAGTTCGGTGCCACCGCGATTAGCCGAGACCACACTTCCTAAATAAAGAAAGTTATCAACTTTCTCGACTTCCTTTCCGGCAATGTTAAGTTGAGCGCGGTTGTTAGAAGAAGTGCTCAGGGCTTTTGTTTTGGCTGTGTTTATTTTTAGCCCCACTTTGTTTGCCTCAGCTTCTAGATTTTGGGCCATCAGATGAAGATCCATTATCCGATGTGAAAGTAGACAAACATCGTTAGCGTAATCTAGGTGTTTAAGGTAAGATGTCATAGTCCAACGAATTCCATAATTAGCTTCCGTCAATACTGCACGGAGTACATCGCTGATAACCACCAAAAACAATAGTGGTGACAGTATGCACCCTTGACGTACTCCACTTTGGACTTCAAAATCCTCCGACACCTTACCATTGTGCACGACGTGACACTTACCGCCCTCGTATGTAGCCTTGATAATAGCTATAAGTTTTTCTGGGATGCCTCTCCTGCGCAAGGCCAACCAGATAGCATCTCGATTCAATCTGTCGAAAGCTTTCTCGAAGTCGATAAACATTAAATGTAGCGGAGACCTATACTCAACGCATTGCTCGATAATGATCCGTAAGGTGTTTATGTGGTCAATGCAGGAGGATCCAGCGCGAAAGCCTGCCTGTTCGACATCGAGAGTTGAATCTAAATGTTCTTTAATTCGTTCTAGAATTATTTTAGCTATTATTTTAGCCACGGCTGGAAGAACGCATATACCTCTCCAGTTACCGCAATCCATCAAGTTTCCCTTCTTTGGAAGTTTAATGATCATCCCCCTTTTCCACTCCTGTGGAAATTGTTCACTATCCCAAGCTCTCCGTATTAGGGGATGCAGCAAATCTGCCGATGTATTTGGCGCCGCTTGAAATAGCTCGGCAGGGATCCCATCAATACCCACCGCCTCGTTCTTCTTGAGGGACTTGATTGCTGTTATTATCTCGGTTTTACTGGGAGGTGCGGTGCGAATTCGGGAATTTGTTGCTTCGAACTGCTCATTCGAATTCGAGATCATACCGCCATCGTCTATGTGATTTAGCACTGTAGCAAAATGTTCTCTCCATCTAGTGAGCTGATCCACATCCGAAATCAGAAGGTTACCGTCTAGACTCTTCACTGGATGTTGTTTGGAGTTTCGACCACCGATGAGCTCCTTAGTGATGCTATACACAGTCCTACTGTCGCACCTACTCGCTGCTTCTTCAGCCCTTGAGGCCAGTGAGTTGATATATTGACGTTTGTCACGTCTCACACTACGCTGCACTTCTCTCTTCTTCGCACGGTATTGGGCTTCAAGCTCGGTTCTCTCTACTGCTGAGGCCGCTGCAATCCGAGCCTTGATTGCTGTACGTTCATCGATCCGTCTCCAGGTGTCTGTAGAAAGCCATGTGCGGTGGTGTTTCTGCTTTTTACCGACATACGTGCGTGCCACAGTCGCAAAAGCATTTTTCACAGCACTCCAGTGGTCATCCATGTTCTCTATGCTGCTGATTGCTTCTGCTTCTAAGGCAAGATGGTCCCTGAACTGTTGGCGCACTTGTGGAACCTTGAGCCTGTCGATATTAAACCTGGTGATGTTAAGTAGGTTTGAGCGGTTGCTGTTGGCGGATGCAGTACGAAGGCGTAAATGAGCTACCATAAGATGGTGATCTCGTTCAAGTCCGACGTCAGCTCCACGTCTGTTTCGGACGTCCAGGAGACAATTTCTAAAGCGGCGACTGATCGCAATGTGGTCGATCTGGTTGGATGTTCGTTGCCTATCAGTAGAGACCCAACTGATCTTATGGCAGGTGCTTTGCTTAAACAGCGTACCTCCGATGACTAGGCGGTTGGTATTGCAGAAGTCCAAAAACCGCTCACCGTTATCATTACGGTCTCCCACGCCGTGAACTCCCATCACGTGCTTAAGCATGGTGTTGTCGCTACCCACCTTGGCATTGAAATCTCCCATCACCATTACGATGTCCCCATTAGGCGTTTGGTTGTAGGCGGCGCCTAAGTGGCTATAAAAATCATCCTTTTCGTCCTCAGTCGCGTCTAGAGTCGGAGCATAACACTGTATGATCGTAATTTTTCTAACTCTACTCTGGAACCTAGCCGTCAATATCCGGTCATTATGGGGTTTCCAGGATATGAGGCTACTACGTGCTGCTGGAGTTAGCATGAGTCCTACTCCGGAACTCCGTGCACTTCCAGCTGGTTTCCCAGAGTAGAGCATGACAGTGTTTTTGGTTGGGGAGATGAATTCCCCAGCATCGAACCATCTTATCTCGCTCAGCCCTAAGATGTCTATTTTATACCTTGCGAATTCGCGTTCTAATTGGAGGAATCTGGCGTTATAAGGCCCTTCCTTGAGTGAGTCCAGGAGGGTCTTAACGTTCCAGAATCTGATCGTTGTCCTTGTCCGATAGCCAAAGGTCGTCATCAAATTATCCGTACGTATCCGAGGCGTTGGTTTTCGTTTCGGAGCAGTAAAAGTTTTTACGGTTGCGGCTCGCTGGGCCACAGACCAACCGACACTTATCCTGTTTTTTGGCGCAGGAAGCTCGCCACTCGTCCTCTCCCGTTAGCAATTTCCGAAGAAATCCCCAGATGGCACCACGAGGAGGTGGGAGTAGGGCTTACTAACAGAGCTGCTAGGTTTTCGGCTGCAGTGGCTCTTTCTCGTTACTTAGCGGACCAACACCTATCGGGAGATGCTGCCCCTACGAGGCCTTTGTTAGTCGTTTGCCAAAATATATAATATATAATAATAACTCTTCTCTGCTTAGTAAGAAGAAAAGAGTGATAACCTGCAGTAATAGAAGTCACAGTCTTACCGATAATATGACATATATTGGGAGATGATCTATATGTGAACGCTGTGGGGGGCACTAGGTGTAAGTCTTCACCTTCTGGTATAATTTTCAAAGTCTTCCAGGTCTTTCGTAAGCTTTTCTTAGATCATGTGCAGAAGTTGTTGTTGAGTTAAATTGTTATCTATGTATGCGAACTTGTCAGACAATGTATTTGGCATGTCATGGATGTATAAACTAAACAACAATGGACCCAGGACTGACGCTTGAGGTAATCCGTTATTCAGCTGACTGGTGTTGATAGATCTGTCGTTGATAAACGCTTTAGAAATGTGGTTGCTTAGAATATTATTGACTAGATTTCGAAAGCTTCCAGATTATGCCAGAATGCCGGACTTTGGCGCAGGTCACTTATTCTCAAAACCTATTAGGGCCAGAACCTGATCCGTGCAGTTGTGTCCTAATCGAAAACCATGATATTCAACAGAAATAACTTCATTTATTACCCGTACTATAAATAAAGTACTCGAGAATTTCGTGGCAAATGTAGGGCGATTGGCCGATAGCTTTTAGGGTAATCGTCATATTTTCCAGGTTTTAGAATTGCCAACATTTTTGATTTTTTTATAATTCCTTGGCGAAATTCCAGAAAATATTAGTAAAGAATTTCCTTATAAATTCTGAATACATTCCGTCAAAACTTGCGGCTTCCCTTGTTTTGCAACTATAGCACTTTCCACTTCCTGTATGATAAATAATCGAACATACTCAGAAGTATCTAGTGCTATTGCTTTGAGGTAACTGTAAATGGCGCCTATAAGTGAGTACTCACATATTTTCCGCCGAGCTAAGAGGCTTTTATCATGAATTGAATGGGAGGAGACCAACATCGATTTTGTTCTCTTCCAGTATACTATGCAAGTGTTCGCACTTTGCTCTGCAAATGTCTTCGATATTCAGTTGGCAGGTACAGTCAGATGGTCCTACATCTCTAGTAAGGTGGAACGGAGAATTGGCATCAGCAGAGCAAGGCTAACC
Source organism: Brachypalpus laphriformis (assembly GCA_945910035.1). NCBI lineage: Eukaryota > Metazoa > Arthropoda > Insecta > Diptera > Syrphidae > Brachypalpus > Brachypalpus laphriformis. The sequence continues at coordinate 106,393,783 of OX246753.1, read as the reverse complement.
GCGACGAGGACATTCCTAAACAAAGTGCAAAGACTAGTCTGAATCTGTATAATAGGAGCTATGAGAACTTGCCCCACAGCAGCGCTAAAGGTGATTGTAAGACTACCTCCGCTGTACATAGTGCTAGAAAGGATCGCAAAGACAACCATATTAAAAATAATCAAAGAGGGCGTCGGGAAAGGAAAATATATCGGACACAAAGAACGAGGAATCCCATCCAACTCGGTGCCGCTTATGGACTAGCCCAGAGATCATAGGGATAAGAAATATTGCTTTGAAAGAAAATTTTACTCAAAGCTGAACAATAAAAGGGATTGAAGCAGTGAGTCCAATAAGTACCAATTCAAACAACATACAAATAAATGGCAATGAATCCTGAAAGAATATCGAGGTTAGTGCTCCTGCAAAGCCCTGCAAAGCCCAAAGATGATGGAAGTGATGCAAATAAACCTGCATCACAGTAAGGCTGCGACGGCATGCTTGATCAACTACATTATCAAGCATGACGTCTCGGCCATACTGGTACAAGAGCCATGGTTCAACGACAACAACCAGATCCAAGGGCTCAAAAATAGGGATTATACGTTGTTCTACAAAGCGAACGAAGGTAAAATCAGGGCTTGTATACTTTTATAAAACAATATAAGGGCATTTTTTCGAATAATTTCAGTGACGGCGATCTAGTAGCAGTCTCCTGTGAAAGTGAGGGAAGAAAACCGCTGTGCCTGGTCTCTGCTTATCTCCCGTACGAGCTGGCGGAGATTCCATCTGGTAAGATGAAGCAGTTGGTAAGGAAGGACAACTGGCTCTTCATCGTGGGCTGTGATGCAAATGCGCATCACTCGCAATGGGGTAGCAGTGATACCAATACAAGAGGTGAGTGTCTTTTCGAGTTCATTCTTTCGACCAAGCTCACCATATGTAATAAGGGATCTACGCCAACTTTTGTAGTAAGGAACAGACAAGAAGTGATTGACATAACACTAGCTTATTGTTCTGATCACCTAACGGTAGAAAAATGGAGGGTTTTGGAGGAGGCATCTCTCTCTGATCACAGACGGATACGCTTCCATATTAATTTCCAAACTAGGGCTAGCAACAGCTACAGAAACCCTAAGAGTACAGACTTTGGTATGTACACAGAGCTAGTAAAGAAACATCTTAAGGATAGGCCTATTCGCAGCGGCGACTCTCAAGATATAGATAAGGCGGTAGACAACTTAGGCAAAGTAATGAACATGGCATTCGAAAAGGCCTGTCCACTAAGAAAGAAGTCCAAGAGGTCCCAACCTCCTTGGTGGAGCAAGGAAATCAACTCCAAGAAAAAACAGGTTAGGCATTTCTACAACAGGGCCAAAGAAATAGGGGACGGTACTACATGGGATGAATATATGGACCGCAAGTGGGAGTTTAAGTACTTAATTAGGCAATCAAAAAGAAAGTCGTGGAAGGAATTTTGTCAGTCCATTGCGGATACTAGTGAAGCTTCCAGACTTCGCAAGATGCTAGCTAAAGACACTTCTGTCCCAAGCTTCATCAAACAATCTGACGGCTCGTGGGCAGTAAGTAGCGAAGAGGTTTTAGAAACGTAAATTAAAGTCTACTTCCCAGGAAGTAGATCGCCAATGGATTCTACTACTCATGCCTACTCGTATAATGGTACGTCAATAGGGGACGACGTAGAAAATCTCATTATATGGAAGAATCTGCGATGGGCTATTATGTCATTCGCACCATTCAAGGCACCAGGCCTGGCTCCAGCCAGGCCTTGGCTCCAGCCAAGGTCAGAAACAGGCTTAGGAAAATTTTTAAACATTGTTTAAGGTCATGCTACGTACCAGTGGCATGGAGAGAAGTGCGGGTTATATTCATACCTAAGGCAGGTAAACCAAACCACACTTCAGCGAAAGACTACAGACCCATAAGTCTCTCGTCATTCCTCCTCAAGACAGTTGAAAGGGTTCTTGATATTCACATCAGAAGTAAGCGTTGCAACAGCTTTACACGACGTAGTAGGGAAGATAGAAGCTAGCATTCATTATAAGGAATTCGCACTAGCAGCCTTCCTAGACATAGAAGGTGCTTTCAATAATGTAGAAGGAAGGGCCATCAAACAGGCCCTGGAATCTATGAATGTCGAGCATAGCATTATCAATTGGCTCTGCAATATGCTCGGCACTAGAAACATTAACTACATCGGAAACAGTTCAATAAGAAAAACCGTTACCAGGGGGACTCCCCAGGGAGGCGTTATCACACCCCTCCTCTGGGTTCTAGTCATCGATGGGATACTTAAAGAACTAAGCAATACAGGCATAAGCGTCACTGCTTACGCGGATGACGTGGTGATTTTAGTTCAGGGTAAGTTCCTTGATTCATTAAGTGAAATGATGGAATCAGCTCTTAATAGTCTCGAAAAATTGGCTAAAGGGTGTGGACTACACGTCAACCCGGATAAAACAGAATTGGTACTCTTCAGTAGAAAATACAAGATACCACCCTTCAAACTGCCTAAGTTAGCAGGGGTGGAGCTTTCCCTTTCGGATGGCGCTAGATATCTTGGTATAATGCTGGATAGGAAACTAAATTGGAAATTTAACATACAGGAACGAGTCCGCAAAGCATATAATGCTCTCTTCATCTGTAAGCGGACCGCGGGGAAAAAATGGAGCCTGAAGCCCGCAATGATGCACTGGCTATACATCATGGTAGTCAGACCCATCCTTACGTATGGGGCTCTTGTTTGGTGGAAGGCAACGAATACGAAAAACACACGGGATATGTTGGCCATGGTACAAAGATCAGCCCGTGCAGGGACGGGTTAAGAATATCACTGCAGCGCCCCCAACAACTAGCGCTTGTCGTAAAAGGCGACTAAGGGGACAAATCAGATCTAGGTATATTGCCCAAGTGAGCCTAGCGACACATATACTACCATAAAAACCCTCCCACAAGTGTGCATGCGAGTCCGTGGGTTGACACGACTGGAGATCACCGGTGTCATAAAAGAAAGATCAAACAATACTAAAACAGGAGCATGCACGTGTCAAACAACACAATATGGTGCAAAAATTGTATTGCAAAACTGTATCATTATGATAATACTTGCAAAAAGGAAAGGCACTACCCCGCCAGGCACTACCACTGCTGTGCATGGTACTGATCCTGGACCGAGCAGAAATGTTCGGGTCAGAGCTATACGGATTCCGGGGGCTAGCAACATAATGAAACAGTTTGGACGCAATTTAAGGGTCGCGAGTTGGAACGTTGGAAGCATGACCGGTCGAAGTTACGAGCTGGAAGAGATGATGAATAGAAGGCGGGTGGACATCTTGTGTGTCCAAGAGACGAAATGGAAAAACACCGGGAATCGGGCGCGTTTCTTGGACGTTAGGACAAAAGATTACAAGATGTTCTACTACGGAACGGAAAAGGCTAGGAACGGAATCGGTATCATCCTTGCGGCAGAGCTACTTGGAAACGTCTTGAGCATTTCGAAGTCCAGCGACCGTTTGATGTCTCTCAAACTAGTAATACAAGGAGAGGTGTGGAATATTGTCAGTGCATATGCTCCCCACGATGGGTACAATCAGAGAGATAAAGATGCATTTTGGCTAGATTTCCACAATCTCCTTAAGGACATCCCAAAGGAAGAATTTCTGTTTGTTGGAGGAGATTTGAATGGACATGTCGGGAAATCAAACGAAGACTATGAAGACTGCCATGGAGGACTAGGATATGGCACCAGGAACCTTCCTGGTGAAGACATCCTAAGCATGTGCAAATCACACGGTCTTATCGTGTTAAATACCATGTTCATCAAACAAAGCCGACACTTGATCACTTACAGCAGTGGTGGAGATGAAACTCAGATTGACTACCATTTGGTAGCCAGTTTCATGAAGCCTCGGGTAAAAGATTGCAAAGTGATCCTGGGAGAGGCAATCGCTCGACAACACCGTCTCCTGCTAACAGAAATTTTTATGAAAACACCAAAGAAAAGCAAACAAACAAGGGTCTCTGAGAAAATCAAGTGGTACAATCTGGACAAAGAAAAAGGCGAGGCTTTTGTTTTCGTAATGAAGAATTACCTCTCTCACACCATCAACGGAGCTGAGGATGAAGAGTGCAGAGCACAAAATATGTGGGATTCGCTACAGCGAACTTGCTTAAAGAAGGCCAAATCACTGCTAGGAGCTTCAAAAGGCCACCATCAACACGCCAAAGAAACATGGTGGTGGAGTGATGAAGCTAAGAAAGTGATAAATGAGAAGAAAGCGGCTTTCAAAGCTTGGTCAAAGTGCCCCTCTAATAACAATGACGAAAAAGTTCGCCTCGAAATGGAATACAGATGCTGCAAGAAAAAAGCGAAGAAGAAGTGCGCCCAGCTTCAAGCAGAGAGTACGGAGGGCCTGTATCGGGAGCTGGAGAAAATATCTTCCCCGGTTGCTAATGCAAACCAGGCTATCCAGGAGCTGCGAAGACACAATATAAACAAGAGCGCCACTATCTTCAAAAAAACGCCCAAAGAAGGAAGAATGCTCAGGAGATTCGTTCGCCAAAGTTCATTAGCAATGCTCATGGCCAGCTTCTTGTGGATGACGACAAAATTCTGCAGAGGTGGCGGCAGTATTGTGAAGAGCTTTTGAATGAACAGTTTCCCCGGCTATACTTTCCAGGAGCCACCCCTAACTGTGAAGAAAAACCCGACATTACGGTCGAAGAAGTTAGTGAGGCGGTCAAATACTCCAAAAAACGAAAAGCGATTGGGCCAGACGAAATACCCTCTGAGTTCTGGAAAAAGATGGGAGATATCGGGTTCAGATGGCTCAGAGTTCTCATCTCCAAATTCGTGAGAGGTGATCCAATGCCGAATGAATGGAGGGAAAGTTACCTTCTCCCTGTCTACAAAGGGAAGGGTGATACGCGAAACTGTGATAACTACCGTTCGATCAAGCTGATGTCACACACCATGAAGATCGTTGAGCGGGTATTAGGTGGCCGACTGCGAAAAATAATACGGCTATCTGATGATCAGTGCGGGTTTGTCTCGGGTAAATCAATCACAGATGCAATCCAAAGTATAAGGATCATAATGGAAAAACATCGTGATTCCTTAAGGGATTTGCATATTGTATTAGTTGACTTTGAAAAGGCATTCGACAGACAACCACGAGATCTGATATGGGTGGCGCTAAGACATCGAGGGGTTCCAGAAACCTATGTACAGATGATTATGGACATGTACGAAGGAGCAAAGACAAAAGTAAGATGCCCCGCTGGAGTAACCGAAGAGTTCCCAATCAAAGTCGGGGTACATCAGGGAAGCGTTTTAAGTCCTTTGCTCTTTATTACAGTCCTTGATTATCTGCTTGAAGGTAAAGTGATGGACCCCAAGGTACATCAGTTATTCTTTGCTGACGATGGAGCTATCATAAGTGACGATCCTACATCCCTGCAACGAGCACTTGATGTGTGGGTGGACGTTTTGGAGGGAAATGGGTATCGCATTAGTTCAAAAAAGACAGAGTACTTGTGCTGCCCGTTCTCTGATCCACTCAGGCCTATTCCAGACATTTATTTGAATGGAACAGTGCTTCCCAAGTGCGAAAAGTTCAAATATCTAGGATCTATGATCAATAGCAAAGCAACTTGTGATGACGACATCAATCATCGTGTAAGCGTAGGGTGGATGAAGTGGCGAGAAAATTCCGCTATCTTCTGTGACAGAAAAATGCCCCCTAAGTTGAAAGGAAGGCTCTACACCGCAGTTGTACGTGCAGCGCTCACATACGGTTCACAATGTTGGACGATGTACAAAAAGTATGAGAGTAAATTAACGGCAGCTGAGATGAAGATGCTTCGCATGACAGCAGGAGTGACAAAGCTTGATCGAATAAGAAGTTCGAAGATCCGTGGAAGCTTTCACATCAAGGAAACCATCGTACAAAAAATAGAGCGTGACCGGCTCAGTTGGTATTGCCATGTTCAAAGAAGAGATCATTTGAACCCTGTTAAAAAGGCAATATCAATGCACGTTCCAAAGACATCGCGATGTAGGAAAGGCAGGCCTATAAACGCCTGGATCAGACAAATGCGACGACATCGGCATTTCATTGGCCTCAGTAACCGAGTGATCCAAAATCGGCAGGCCTGCCGATATTTTCTGAGGTCAAATAGGCGAACCCCACATGCGGATCAGTAGAAATGCGGTGAAGTGGGAGGGTTGTGATCCCTTGTTTTCGGATCATAGCCTCGCTGATAAAAGGAAGAAGAAGAAGAAGAAGAAGAAGGTACAAAGATCAGCCTGCATTGCCATCACAGGTGCTCTACGCACAACACCTACGGCTGCACTCGAGATTTTCCTGTATCTCTTACGATTAGACCTACAAACCAAATTTCAAGCGGGCAACAGTGCGCTTCGGCTCACTAACGTTGGTCTCTTCAGGACTAATAACATAGGACACAGCTCCATTCTCAAGGAATCTTTTCCCGGAATCCCTGACTAATCGGACGATATACTTGGCACCTTAGACTTCGACACACCATTCGAAGTACTGTATCCTATTAGAGAGAACTGGCAAAGGAAGACAGTGCTGTCCATAACGAGATTGCAATATTCACATATGGTTCTAAGACCAGTGAGGGCACGGGGTCAGGTATTTACTCGAGAGATACGAACCTACAGGTGGCCCTGAGACTTCCGGACACATGCAGTGTATTCCAAGCAGAGGTTCTAGCTGTACTTAAAGCTGCGGAATTACTTGAGATGGGATCAATATCCGATAAGAATATCGCCATCTACATTGACAGTCAAGCTGCGCCAAAGGCGCTAGAGTCTTACGTCACCAAATCTGAGTTAATCAGGAATTGCCGCACAATGCTTAGGGCATTATGTACGCAGAACCGAGTCAGATTATGTTGGGTACCTGGACACTGCGATATCGAAGGCAACGAGCAAGCCGACGCGCTGGCTAAAAGAGGAGCGGGGCTCCCACGTTGCGATATATGGTAATTGGTAGTATTAAACCACCAGGGTGCGTGGCTAAGGGAATTATCCGGGATAAAATCATTGACACGGCTAATCTAAGATGGTCAAACTAAGATGGTCACAGGGTGTCTAAGGCCTTGTGGCCTGTGTTAGATTGCAAAAAATCTGGGGAGATAATTAAGTTAGATAGATCGAGGCTAAGAACAGCGATAGGAATACTCTCTGGCCACTGTCTCCTAAGTAGGCATGCCATGAGACTAGGGTTATTCGATACGGATGTTTGTAGGTACTGCGATGACCTACATGTCTTAGAAGATATAACTCATATACTCTGTGAATGTCAAGGAATTGCCAGGATAAGGCTAAAGTACCTGGGTAGATACTTCTTCGATAACTTGGAGGAGGTGAGGTCCTTGAACCATAACAAGGATCTCTTCAGATTTTGTAGGGAGATTAATTGCTTGGAGGATTGGGTTTAGGTCTTTTGACGTGAAGGTTTCCTAGGGATCGCATGACAACCTTATAACCCTACCTAACCTAACCTAACCTAACCTAACCTAGTGCCCCTGCAAATGCTACGGAGCGGAGTAAAATGTGTTCAAGAGTGGGAAAAGCTAAACTAAACTAACTAAACGAGCAGCCGGCTTCACTCCACAAAAAATTCAACATCTTATTGGAAAAAACTGGACACAGAATATACGACAATTTTGTAAGTGAAGCTCAGTCATCCACACATAGATCTTACTATAGCTAACTCGATCATTGTTTACAAGATAAGACGTATTTTTCGATCAACAACTCTACAGATAAGATTAGCGCTATCTTCAAAATAAGAGGAGAACTGCTTAGTCTTAACTACATACCACAGCGCCAAGAGTTACAAATTCTATGTGGCCTATGTATGTAACCTCAGGGAACGAGAACATGTCTTGCGCTTTATTGCGAAATGCTCTATTCTTAAGGACTTGCACCTAGATTTTTACGGAGCACAGGTATAAATAAATGGTACACGGTTGGATTGGAAACATTTATAGGCACTGAGGCAGGCGTGTACGGGTCCAGGACTAAATACTCAAAATTGCCAGGAATTTTTCCTAATACATTCGAAGCAGAGGTTCACGCGATAGAAAGATGCGCCCAATTCCACCTCGACAGGAAATATCGCGGGTAGGGCATCGCATTACCTTCATATAACCAAGCTGCAATCAAGGCACAGAGATCTCATGAGATCAGATCCCGACTGGTATGGGTGTTCCTCACCAAGATCAATACAACAAACTGGACAGGCTAATAAAGCAACTCTCTACTGAGCACCAGGGCATGTAGGAGTGGATGGAAACGAAGCAGCTGATGAACTGGCAAGAAAAGGTTCAGACCAATCCCGGACTCGGAACATTTTCGTGGGAAAGGACCACACAAAATACGGGAAGAACTGAAAAAAGAAGAGAATATCAAATGGGTCAAGCATTTGGAGGATATCCACCAATTGAGGCAGGCGAAATAATTTCTAGGAAACTACAACCAGAAAAGAAACTTTCCTAAGTGTCAGGAAAAATCGTAGACCGAAGGTGCACCTTAAGAAAGTGGGAATAGAAACGAACGGACACTGCAAATTCTGCAGGGACCTCGCAGAAGCATCGGCACACCCTCTTATGGAATGCGAGGCACTAATCCATAAAAGAAGACAACTGCCGTGTTAAGTTGAATTGACCTATCTGCATTTTTGCCATTTTGAGATAAATGCGGTTTTCTGTTTTTATCTGCAACTTTTTTATGTTTTGACCAATGTCTTTCATAAGTAGTAGAAGTAGTTATTATTTTTTGAATAAGAATAAAATAATAACCATCCCAAAGATGCCAAAAGTAGCCCTAACTTCTAAACGCCAAAAGTGTAGATACGTCGTTTCAACTTAACACGGCAGACAACATCTTGGTACCTATCTCCTATCAGAGATGGATCTACCTTCGCTGGATCCTCTTAAGATACTCTGCTTCATCAAAGCAAGTGAACTAGATGAAGTGCTCTAAATGAGCATGTCATCGACTAGAGTCCTAGTTTGGGGGGGAGAATAGAACTGATATAGGTCGCAGTACACATGCACCTCACCAACCATACTCGTATGTCTACATCTACATCTACCTAGAGTGCAGCTCTAAAAAGCTCATCTATTCTTCATACTCCAATACTTACTTACTTACTTAGATGGCGCTACAGTCCGGGGTGGACCTGGGCCTCAACCAACAAACCTCTCCAGCCAGCACGGTTACGTGCCAGCTGCCTCCAGTTGCGCACGCCAAGTTGGTTGAGGCCCCCTCCACTTGTTTGCGCCACCAACCACGAGGTCGTCCTCTACTACGTCGTCCATCCGGGGTGGATTCGAAGACTTTCTTAGCGGGAAAGTTGGGCTCCATCCGCTCCAAATGACCCAGCCATCTTAGTCGCTGTATGTGAACTCTTCTGGCTAAGTCGATGTCCTTGTACAGGCCGTATAGTTCGGCATTGTACCTTCTCCTCCACTCACCGTCTATGCAGACAGGACCAAAGATCGCTCGAAGAACTTTTCTGTCGAAATAACCAAGGGCATCCTCATCCGGTTTTGTCGAAGCCCATGCCTCTGCGCCATACAGCAGGACTGGGATGATTAGTGTCTTATAGAGAGTTACCTTAGTAGTTTAAGATAGGGCTTTGCTACTCAATTGCCGTTTTAGCCCATAGAAACAACGATTGGCAAGAGTAATTCTTCGTGTGATCTCCCTACTGAAGTCATTTGCGGAGTTCACCATAGAGCCTAGGTAGACAAAATCCTTTACTACCTCAAATTAATATCTGTCTTTTGTGGCGTTCTGTTCAAGACGCCAATGTTGGGTGTCCTTTTTTGCAGACAGCATATATTTTGTTTTGTTTCATTGACCACTAAACCCATTTTTGCTGCCTCGTTCTCAATACTCGTAAATGCCCCATTGACGGCCCGCTGAGTTCTTCCGATTATGTCAATGTCATCGACATAAGCGATTAGTTGTACAGACTTGTAAAAGATTGTACCTCCGATGTTGGCTTGTGAGTTTCGTACAATTCTTTCAAGTACTATGTTGATGAGATCGCATGATAGCGCCTCACCTTGTCTAAGACCTTTCCTGACATCGAATGGTTCGGTGATGTTCTTACCGACTTTGATGGAGCAGCGAGAGTTCTCCATCGTCATTCTGCACAAACGGACGAGCTTGGCAGGGATGCCAAGACTAGACATGGCTCTGTATACCTCGACTCTATACACGCTATCATAGGCAACATTGAAATCGATGAAGAGGTGGTGCGTATCGATTTTATATTCATTGGTTTTTTCCAAGATCTGCCGTAGTGTGAATATTTGGTCAATGGTGGACTTTCCCGGCCTGAAACCGCACTAATAAGGACCTATCAGGTTGTTGACGATCGGTTTTAGGCGTTCACATAATACGGCAGACAGGATCTTATATGCGATATTTAGGAGACTTATACCTCTGTAGTTGGCGCAGTTCAGAGGGTCTCCTCCTTTCTTCAGGATCGGGCAAACGATGCTGAGGTTCCATTCATCGCGCATACTTTCGTCCGACCAGATTTTACAGATGAACTGGTGCATGCTCCTTACCAACTCATCTCGTCCTGCCTTGAAAAGTTCAGTGGCAAGGCCGTCGGCTCCAGCAGCTTTGTTGGATTTGAGTTTAGATATCGCTATCCTCACATCATTCTGATTGGGTTGACGGGAATCTTGACCGCCACTGTTGAATGGCTCATTCTGCCTGACAGCGGAATATTGGTTATCATCGCCGTTTAACAGTCTGCAGAAAAATACAAATATTTGGCACAACAGCTCTTTAAAGTGCCAGGGTCTAGCTTCTCGCAACCACTCATGTTGTGTGCGTTATATTTTTCGCACGAATAGAAGGAACCTACAGTTTAATGCCGAATCCGAACGGCGATTTGAGAAGCTTTTTCGTGACAACAATACCCTCGGATGTTTGTCAGATGCTCGCGAGAGGTGGGACCGTGAAAAAACTTTTTGCTATTTTCTGGGATTCGAACTTGGAACCTCATGCGCAGTGATCCGACACACTAACCACTTACGCAACGGCGCCCACTACAGTTTGCAGAAGTGTTCCTTCCATTTTCGTCCCTGCAGGCTTCTGTTCTGGCTTTGAAACCCTGGCATGTTCTTTTTACACTTTGGTAAAATTTTCGAACATTATTCCTGCAATAAAGTCTCTCAATCTCCTCGATCGAGCGCTTCTCATGCTCTTTTTTCTTCTTTCTGAGAAGTCGATGTTCCTCTTTTCTCCTGCGCACGTAGAGCTCGTAAGCAGCTCTAGTCCTTCTATGCAGCGCCGCTTTGTACGCCTCTTGTTTAGCTGCATGTGTTTGCCGGCATTCCTCATCAAAGCAGGGGTTTCGTTGTGGTGGCCGAGAGAAACCCAGTACATCAGAGGCGGCATCTCTGATGGCTTGTTGGCAACGCTGCCACTGGTCTTCCGCATTTGCTGCTGGCGGCATAGGACTTAGATTAAGATTAAGAGAGACTCGATCGGCAAAGGCTCTGGCGGTCTCTTGCGATTGTAATCGCCCAACCTCAAATTTCCTCACAGTATTTCATTGATTTCGCTCCGTTCTGGATATCCGCATCCGTACCTTGGCTACAACTAAGTAGTGATCCGAGTCCACGTTGGCTCCTCGGAAAGTCCGGACACCCAGAATACTGGAAGAGTGCCTTGCGTCGATCGCAATGTGATCGATTTGGTTGACAGTTTTTCGATCAAAGGAGAGCCATGTTCCTTTGTGAATGTCGAGACGTGGGAAGCGCGTACTAGCTACGACAAAGTTTCGCCCCGCCGCAAAGTCGATTAGCCTGAGCCCGTTGTCGGATGTGATGTCGTGCAGGCTGTGCTTTCCGACCACGCTACTAAAGACGTCTTCTCTTCCTAGGTTTCATACTCCAATAGTCCTTAATAAATCATCACATTTGTCGATTTCCTCTGAAATACTGGTGGATTTGGAAAACGTTTTAGAAGGCGTAACAGTAGCTAGAAATCAATACTTATATCGGAGCGTATAGTCACTCAACTCTAGCTATTAAAATATTGTCATTATCGCACCCTACACAATTTATTCCGCAACTCCTCAGTTTGTTAAGGAATTCTTTGACTACTTAGCTCCACATTAGAGGTGACAGGATTCCTTGTCGGGGGAAGCCGTGTGTTGTGCACCTAACTGGTTTTTTTTTCCTACAAGTGTTTTGGCAGTTCTCGTACCTAGCATCTCACACAGTTATTCCTCTATTCACTGGGGCGGTCTTAACTGTTTCATGTGAAGTATTGTCAAAGACTTTTTCTATATTTCCACAAGCACAAATGCCAGTTTCTCTGACTTTTAACCTTTTTTTCATGGTCTTTGTTAACTTATAATACATAACACGGTTTCCATCTATCTTTCCTCCAAATATACATGCTGGTTAGGGTGTAAGAGCCCCCTGTTCAGGTTTTCTGCTCTAGTAAAGCTATCAACCACTTTCTCTATGGTCTCTTCAGCACTAAGTGGGCTGAGTCGGTCCAAACCGCCCTATACATACATCGTCAGTATGCATCCAAAACTAATTAAAGGGCTTAGCATAGTAAAATTCACTATTATACTCGTATTTGAAAGGTGTGTCCACACGTGGACGCAATGACATGAAGTTTCCACTTGTTTGCTGGCACAGCCTTTAAAGGCACTTTGAATCAATCTGAATTTTCATTATTTCTATCAATCTTAGATTATCCTCTCGTTCAGCTGCAATTCCTGTGTTCATTCCATTCAAGGTGTCTCTTTTAGCGGAAGGACTCTATTGGCCCGTGCCTAACCCATCTAATATTACGGATAATCCCAACAAGTATTCATGGCGTTGGATGAACAGTAATCTTAGAACTGCGTCAGTTGAAAGTGCCTGCACGTGTACATCCTCAGCTGTAATTAAAATCATATTCCTCCCACCTTGTGACTAACAGTCAACCCTGGGGGTTGAATAAAAGACTATCATTTATACTAATCAAACGCATCTGATGCCACCTTGCAACAATATACTCTCAGATTTATGATGGGTAAAAATTAGTCCTTAATGTGTTCACACTAGTGCGACGACAACACAACCTTTTCATGCTTTCGCTTCCTCTCCTGGTGTGTCTAAGTGATGTCAAAAGTGGACCCCTTTTCATAAGAGCCGCACCATGATTTCAACTCAACTACTGTAACATTACGAGTACACAGAATAAAAGGGATAACCGAAAATAAAAAAGGATTCATGCGAGTCCAATTGAAGCGGTACTATCCAACTTTGCTGCGAGATCAAGGCTCTGCATAAAAGGGGTGGAAGCATATGTTGGCCCCTTTTTATTGCGAAAGGCGCTCATCCGATGACAATGTTAATGAATTTTTTTTTCGACAACAGTAACATACTTTTATTTTCTTTGAGAACAATAAACAGGAGCGATGATTGAAAATGAAAACATCAGTGATGGGTGCGATGCAAGATATCCTGCTGAGATTGTTTTATTGTTGTAAATTATGAGTTAATTCAATAGATAGATTCAAAAGAAGGGATGAGAAAGACGAAATCCTTTTTAATTGATCAATATCGACTACATCTAGTAAGGAGTTAAGGATATCACGTATACCGTCTATACAAGACAAACAACATGGTTTCGCGTAAATTCTTGGAATCCTTAACACGTGCTCCTAAGTTTCAATTATTCAACATGAAATGCGAATGCAGGAACTCCAACTTGGGAGGACAACATGTTGTTTTTTTATTGAGTAAATTCTTCGGCGTTGTTTAACCAAGGGGATGCTTTGAAAGGATAACGATGTAAATTCCAAACGTATCGTACATCACGAATTGTAAACTCTGATAATACTAGACGTTTCCTCAACACTCAATGTTTTACTTCAACCCTTAGAGCAACCCCTGCAATTAATGGACGTGTTTCCCAAGACTTAGATGAAATCCACTCTTCAAACATTCGCATTTTTTTTTTTAGGATTTCAATTTAAATCACACGAGTAGATATGCATTTATTTTAAATTACAAAATTCTTGGGATTGCTTGTGCACTAAATTTGTTGAAATCTTCCTTTTATTGTAGCTGGACTGCATCGACGGTCAAAGTGCTTTTAGTCAACTTCTGTCTACAAACTTTTGCTCCCAATTTCATGTGCTGAATTCATAGTTTCGAGTGCAATTCACTATTCCACTTCATAGATATAAGTGCATATGTACATACCCAGATGCGGGGCAATGGAAAAATCGCATCATCACCTCACCGTGAGCTAACGATTAGTGTGTGCTGAGTCTGACGATCGCTGAACACTCAGACTTCCGCAAGTACATATGAATCATTTCTTGACTGACTGAAATATGCGCCTCAGAAATCTAATAAGAGTCCCTCAGAAGTAGGATGTGCTGTGAATGTATTTCCTCGATAGAATCAGGCCAGTAGAGCTGAGCTACTTCGACATATTTAAAGCTGAGGTCCTTAAAGATTTTCAATACTTGGTCAGGATGTTGAAAAAAAAAATTGTGACAGATGGACCCTTAACGGGCCAACTAAAGCGCCCATATCCCCGAGAAGGTAACTGGTATCGGTATATCCAGCTCCTTCTCCTAGGGGTTTCAAACAAGGAACTAGCCGTTCGGGTTGTGCCGTTAGGATAACTTACTTGCCATATAAAAAGAAATATAGTCACGAAGCAACAAACAGCATTAGATAAGGATGATAAGAGTATTGATGACCTTGACAAATGGAAAAAGAACAATCTTCGAGTCTGCACGGGGACTGTTAGGGTACTCTACAAACCGCGTGCAACCGATCAACTTGCGGAGGCCCTAGATTGCTATAAACCAGATATCGCCGCCATCCAGTGATAAAGTAAATATCAACCAAATCATTCAATCATCATATTGTGGTCGACGTAAGGCATTCATCTAGTAAAACTAGATGTCCAAGCTTTTGGAGAACTCAATGTATTATAGATTCCAAATAGTACTTGGTTGCTGCTAAGGTAAGAACACGGGTATCCAATGCAGAGCGGAACTAGAGCCTTTGTCAATCAAGTATCTTTCAATCCTCAAAGAAGTTCTACGTCGCCAGCAGCAAGTCCAGAAAATCAGTAGAGACGTTGCCAATAAGCCATTAGAGACGCCGCTTCTGATGGACAGGGCCGACGAGCTACTAACCAAGAAGCATATTAAGCGGCGTTACACAGAAGGATCAGGGCTGGTCACTAGCTCTACAAGCAGAGGACAAGAGAATAGCATCGATTTCTCCAAAGGAAAAGGAAGGAACATGAGAAAGCTTGGAAAAATGAATGACGTTCTAAAGCTCTAAGTACCCATCGAAGTGGCAATCATTCGATACGCTGAAAATGTAGTAGTTGCAGAAGTCGCGAATTTTTTGGCGAATTGAACATAAAATAGAATCGGCTTTAGTCAGCAGCAATCCATTGGGATTGCAATAGAGAATAAATCCCATTTAGAGTTGGCAGATATGAAGAAGTTTCACAACTGGCGATTAAGGACTTAGCTGTTATGATGGATGCAATCTAGACCAAAACATTAAAAGTGAAAACAATAGATAGGAAGGCCTAGGCCATACGAAAAGCAGAAATTGGGAAAGAGCATACAACATGATTGAGTGCAAACATGGAACTTATCATCATAAGGGCTATGATCCTATCGACTTATACCAAACAATGACTAAGACAGGAATATACCGGAAAAAGGCTTAATGACCTGTGGTACACTGTAGAAGGAAAATACTCCCACTTCAACTAGCAAGCGTCGCCAATGCTCATTGATTAGAATGGGGAGTGGATGTATATGTAGGTGATGATGATTAGTGTGGTGCAAGTGTACTGCGACCTTTGGTAGATCTATTGTGCTCCCCAAACTATGGCTCTAGTTAATGGCGTGCTTGACTTAGAGCAGTTCCTCTAGTCCAACTGCTTTGATGAACCGGAGTATCTGAAGTGGATCTAGAGAAGACAGATCCGTCTCTGATAGAAGATAGGCACCTAGGTGATGTCTTCTTTTATGGATTTGTGCTTCGCATTCCATAGGAAGGTGTGCTGGTGTTTCTGTGAGGTCCTTGTATAATCTGCAATGTATATTCCCTTCTATTCCCAGTTTCTTAAGGTGCTCCTTAAGTCTGCAGTAACCCGGAACTATACCAGTCAAGATGCGGAGTCGATTTTTGCCAGCTCTTAAGATGGTTCTGCTTTTTTTCTGGTTGTGGTTTCCTAGAAGTTCTTTTGTCTGCCTCGGAGGATATCCTCCGAATGCTGGACCCATTTGCTCTCTTCTTCTTTTTTCAGTTCTTCCCGTATTTTGTGTGATCCTAACCCATGAAAAGGTTCCGGTCCAAAGAACGGGGTGCCTGAGCCATTTCTTGCTAGTTCATCAGCTGCTTCATTTCCCTCCACTCTTACATTTCCTGGTACTCAGTAAAGAGTTACTTAATTGGTCTGACCCAGCCTGTTGATCTTTGTGAGACTGTCCCATACCAGTCTGGATTACGGTTTGCCTATCTGAGAGTATTGCTATGTCCTGCCCGCGATATTTCCTGTCGAGGTCGAATTGGGTGCATCTTTCGATCGCGTTAGAGTATCTGGTCCTGGCCCCGAACACACCTTCGCCAGTGCCTGTAGATGTTTCCGATCCATCCCTGTACTATTTAATTGATGGTGTTTGAATTGGTACTTATCGGACTCACTCAGTTCAATTTCCTTTCAAAGTAGTATTTTTTGACCATATCATCTCAGTCAGTCAGTCAGAAGCGGCATCGATTTGGATAGGGCTTCTCGCTCTTTGCTTGCAATGCATTTTCGTTTCCCCACGCCTTCTTTGATTATTTTAAATATTTCTAGCGGATGTAGTCCTACCATCATCTTTAATGCTGTTGTGGGATATGTTCTCATGGCTCCTGTTATACAGATGCAGGCCAATCTCTGCTTTGAGATGTCCTCGTCGTTAGGGAGGACCTCGATATTACGCTAAGCGACCCGAGTCTAAAAACTGTACAACAAGTAAAAAAGTTTCTAACGAGCTATCCGTGTTTGGTCACAGAATCATCACATTCAACATAGGTATGGTAACTCGAGCACTTATGGTGTGCAGGAATATCTCAGACAAAACCTGCCATCACAGAATGTACACGACAATAGTTAGACCCCTCCTCACATACGTAGCAGTATCGTGGGTCAGTAGCATTAGACTAAGCAAAAAAGTATATCCCTAGGCAAAGTGCAAAGACTAGCCCGCACTTGTATAACAGGAGCTATGAGAACATATTCCAAAGGAGCATTATAGGTGATCGTAGGACTCACCCCTCACACATAGTGATCGCCAAGGATGTTATACCCAGAATCCCTGGGAACCTTCTCAAGCATTTTTCAAGGAGAGGTTCACGCGAGTGAAAAATTCACCCAATTCAAACTCGACAGGAAATATATCGGGTAAGACGTCAAAATACTGTCAGAACTCAAAAGAGATAAGATCCAGGCTGGTATGAAAATCCCTTACTAAGATCAATAGACCGGCCCAGGCTAACAGAGTCATGCTATTATAGGTACCAAAACATGTGACAGAAGAGGGAAATGAAGCAGCTAGTGTACTAGCAAGGGATGGCTCAGAACCATTCTGCGAATCAGGATCGCACAAAGTACTGAGAAAAGAAGAAGGGAATAAATATGTTAAACTTTGGAACGATATACTAGCGCTAAGCCAGATCAGGGAACTTCTGGGGAAATTAGCAAAATCGACTTTGCATTTTGTCAGGTATACTCGTGCTTACGATTCGCTGCAGACTTAAGACATCTCAGAAAACCAGTTATGGAAAGGAATGGACACTGCATAGAATAAAAATGTAGGTCTTGTTTCCCCTTGTGAGTATTATGGTGCCGTCATATACGGTTTCTGGAATTGTGTTTTAACTCACTCCAAGTCTTTCCCAATTGCCGTGATTCTTGCTCAACTATTCTGCGCCATTTATACGTCATTGCATAGTGTATTTTGCTATGGAACTGTCGTCTTTTTGGAGTATATGGCCAATCTATTGCCAATTACGTTGTTGTATGGCGGTGCTGATAGGTTCTTGAACCGTTCTCTGGTAAAGGTTTGCATTTGAGATAATGTTCGTCAAGCCAGGGGTGTCGCGGTGGTGGGCGAGCGAGACCCAGAACATCAGTCGCGGCGTTTCTGATGGCATGTTGGCAGCGTTGCCACTGGGCTTCGGCGGCATAGGGGTGATTGAGAGATTTCGGGATACGCGTTCAGCGAAGAGTCTGGCGGTCTCTTGCGATTGTAGCTTTTCGACGTTAAATTTTCTCACAGTGATTCTTCTTTGTTGCTCAGATTGGGATATCCGCATTCATACCTTGGCTACAACAAGGTAATGATCCGAGTCTATGTTGGCCGCTCGGAAGGTACGTACATCCAGAATACTGGAGGCATGCCTTGAGTCGATCGCAACATGATCAATTTGGTTGATCGTTACATGATCATTGGACCGCCATGTCTGATAATAAATATCGAGATGAGAAAACCATGTGCTTGCTATGATGACATTTCGCTCCACAGCGAAATACCATAAATTAGCTTTAGTCCGTTATCAGACGTGGTGTCGTGTAGGCTATGCTTACCGACTGCCCTACAAAAGACGTCCTCCTTTTCTATTTTGGCCTTAAAATCGCCCAATATGATTTTAACGTCGTATTTAGGACAGTGCTCATATGTTTTGTCGAGGAGCTCGTAGAAACATTCTTTGGTGGCAGGGTCCTTTTCTTCTGTGGGGCATGAACGCATATTAGGCTTATGTTAGCGAATTTAGCCTTGATCCGGATAGTCATAATACGTTCGCCCAAGTGTCGGAAGCTTAAGAATTCTTGCCTAAGTCTGCCGCGTATGACAAATCCGCATCCGAATAAGCGTTGCCTGTTGCCTCTGTAGCAATCACCGTAGTAGATGTCACAGTTTTTCATCCTCTTTTTGCCCAGCCCATCCCATCGCACTTGCTGGATGGCGGTAATATCTGCTTTATAACAGTCTAGGGCGTCTGCTAGGTGTTCGGCTGCACGTGGTCTGTAAAGGGACAGAACATTCCACGTACAGATCCGAAGGTCGTTATCCTTATTTCGTTTGCTGGGGTCGTCATTGGTTGAGTCATCCTTATCCGAGGCTTTTGGTTGTTTCGGAACCATCGATTTTTTACGTGGTAGGGAAGTTACCCCGACGGCACAACCCCCAACCTGGATGGCCAGTTCCTTAATTATTCCCCTAGGACGAGGGGCCGGGTACACCGGTGCCAGTAGTCCACTACGGGATTATGAGCGCTGCCGTTGGCCCATTAAGGGCTCCTCCGCCAGCATCTCTATTCCAATGTCCTGACCAACATCGTAAATTCCTTACCGACCTGTGATCCGAATACTTCGAAGAAGCTCGCGCAAGGTATTCACTAAGTTCAACCTAACTGGAACTATAGACGCCACCGTTGACTCCGTCAAGGGAATTCGTCTGCTGCCGCCTGGAACAGGAAGAAGTGCTCTAGTGAGAAAACACTCTTCCCTCCCTCTCTCATCTGCTGCCGCCAAGAATCTTCCAAACGGGGTTGGTTACCCATTTCTTGGATTAAGGTACTAGGCACCCGGCTGTCACCGCGTGGAGGTTGGGAGTAGGAGTTGGTAGGCCTCAGCTGAGTAAAAACGCTTGTGTTTTCATATGATCGCAATCACTACCGTTTGACAAGCCTATGACCAGACAATCAGCTTTACCATGTTTTGGTCAACATTCCGAATGCAGACTTCGCTTTTGTAATCTACTTGCCACATCCTGTTCGGTTCCACTGTCAGCTGAGACAATACTTCTAAGATATCGGAAACTCTCTGTTCGATGTCTGCTTCTCTCCCCAACTGTTATCATTTGATGGAGGTCTATAATTAAATGCGAGAGAAGGCATAATTCGTCAGTGTTATCAAGAAGTTTGACTTAGGTTTTAAGATTAAATCGGATTCTTCCATTTTCCCTTGGCAAAGCAGCACAAAATAAATCACGAATAGGAATAGTATTGGCTAGACAGTACAACCTTGTCTTACCCCACTTTGGATCTCGAATTCTTGAGATAATCTTTCTTTGTACACAACTTGACATTTGTACCCTTCCTTTGAAGCCATTTTTTATCAGAGACAGATATATGTACCTTCGCCTAATCGACTTGCTCCGGCTCATCAAAGCAATTGGACACACGAGGTGTCTCAACTCGGGTGTCTCCTTGAATAGAGCCTGAATCTGAGGAGAATAATAAATCTATTTAGGTCGTAGTACACTTGCACACAATTTACATGCATCTACATCTACAACTCTTCGGTTCGTTTCCTTGCCGCTTAAGAAACATTCTCAATTTGGTATCGCAGATAACTTCAACTGCCTTAGTATGGTCGATGAACTAATTCTTGTACAGGATTACATGTATACCTTCATGTGTAGTCGTATGTTTTTTTTTTGAAATTCACTCACAGGTGAATATAATTTCAAAAATGCATGGATAATCTTCCTCTACAACGACATACGAATACGAGTATATATCACAGAATATAAAGCAATGCATGTAGGTGCAGCTTAAAATAAAAAAAATAAAAATGCATGCGAATGTTGCATTGTTTTCAACAACAAATGCTGGACAGTCTTTTGTTACATTGCACCTAACTCAAATTTCAAAATTACATCTTCCGGCAAATTTCCATTTCAATGACTAATCCCTCCACAGTTGCATGAGTTCGAATGCAAGTACTCGTAAATAAAAAGACACAGCTAATGCCAACTTATTGCCCTGAGATATATATTTCTCATGAAAAATCCAGCACTTCGGCAAAATTCAAAGCAAAGATTTGCTCGTTTATCCACTTGATTTGCACAACTGAATAGGACAAATGACATAAAACGAAAATTGAGTCCAAATATCCAAGGAGATACTCCTACAGGTGGTGCAACCATATCATGTAGGGATTCCGTGTCCATATACCAAAACAAAACAAAAAACAGATTTAGTCAATCCTCTGGGGTGTTTTTTCCTACACTGATTGTATTAAGGATAAGTCCATAAAAGGACGATCTTCCTAAGTATAACTTAAATACTACAAGAGTAGGGATCCTACTGCACACAGGTAGGTTCAGTAGAACACATGCATTGGACAATGATTCCGTTTTTTTTTTTTTTTGCTGCAAAAAGAAGCCAAACTGTATAACGCATAATATATCTTTCAGGCATCACCTATTGATTATTTTTTTACGAAAGGGACTACGTCTAATTATATTCTGCATGCTTTTGTTGGCACTTTGTATAATAAAAAGGACCTGCAGACAAAAAACAGCCCGGGGATATTTGACATCTCGTTCAGTCATTCAGTTTGACGTTCATTTTTAGCCTCCTGGAGTGTTAGTATCCTGCCGGGGGTCACACTGTTGTCGATTCTATTGTCGCAGTAGTAAGTCAGCACAATGATGCTTAGGCAGTATAGGGGTGATGTCAACGCTATCCTACATTTTCAAAGTAATTTTTCAACAATCGGTGTTCTAGGAAGTATTCATATCTTTTGTAGAAAGAAACGTGACATTCTCTTTGAAATTGTGTCCTTATTTACCTCGTTAGTAGAACAACAAGTTACTGAATTTTCATGTGGATGCTCTTATTCTGGTAATCTTCCTTCTGAATCCTTTGAAAGACGAAATTTCGACGACATTAGCGACCAGGCGAATATTGATGTTAGGAGCATCCCTCGCTTCTCTAGAAGTTCCGCCTGATTCAATCAAAAAGTTAAAATCAGTTGTCCTAACTGTAGCTCTAGAAATATTTGGTATTTTCCATTGGGCATTACAGTAGTTTATAGTTGATCGATGAGTCATAATCCGAGTCGTAGAAAGACTTGAGACATTCACACTGTACTTTGGATGGGATCTAAGGTATCATCAAACATAACGAAGTCGCTTCCGTTAAACTCCAACGGTTTCAGCACGGTGACTAGCACACAGATTAAGTTAGACAAGCTCAACAATGTTGTCACTTCCGCCCTAAGCCAAGCTTTCATTGAATCTTGTCCCCCTACAAGGAGGAATGTACATAGGTAATCGGTTGTGAAATACAGAACTTAAAAATCTCCGCTGCAATAGGAGAAGAGATTTCAATAGAGACAAATCAACGGAACTACCACTGGGCTGGGAAATCTACAAAATCAGCCTACAAAAATCATCTACAAAATGGCCGCAGATCCTGGCGCAGTTTCTATCTAAGCATTAAAAATACATCCCAGTCCTCCAGACTGCGCAAAGTCCTCTCTAAAACATCCATCAAACCAAGTTTTTATCATAAGAATCGTCGCTCAACCTGCTAATGAAGACTCACTTTAACGACGATAACCCTGCCCCAGAGTATGCTGAACACCCACTTAACTCTTCTGGAAGTTAGTGAGGAGAAGATTAGATGGCCAGTGAACTGAAAAGCTTTGTACCATTCAAGTCTATATCTTTCCGGCACAACTTCATGAATCCTGTCATGTCATTTGGAAAAATTTATCATATCTCTCCAAAAGTTGAAATTGCAAGGTAAGGCTCAGAGGCAGACTTCTTAGGACCTGAACCAGTGTTGGGTCTTCCTGCGTCCTCAGTAGGCCTCAGTAAGGGATTCCATTGACGATTGGGTTTCTCACAGACACAATTGTATGTGACATGACCCAGGATGCAGGCTGACTAAACGGATGCTCCCAGTTAACCTGCACATGAAAGAAATAGTTACAATAAGCAGCTTGGGTTTAAGGCATTTAAATTTTTGGAACAGACGGCACGCCGCATCATTACCAGATGGACAAAATCAGAAGCGCAGACTAATTAATAAACATCATTCCGCGATGGGGCAGTGATCCTCTCAAAATGTGTGAACGTCGGTGTCTATTCAATAGAACTTTATATTATCACGTCAATAAGGTTTCCAAACTACATTAGTGTACTCCAAGCGAAAGTTCTACCCATTGCCAAGGTGACCCAATAACTATCCTAGACACTACCTTCAGGAAAAGATATTAAAATTAATGTTGACAGTTAAGCAGCAATCAATACCATCTCATCCACAGTAGTAAATTCAAACTTAGTAAAGCGAGCTAAGGACACTCACTCACATTCCAGGTACTCAGGGAGGAACTGCAACACAACCCATGGGGAGCACATATAAAATAGTCATGAAAAAACTGAAATGCCTACACATCATGAACTCAATTGTTAGAAACCTATTCCCAAGGAAAGATGGATTCACACTGCCACGAGACACAGCAGATGAAACGGAGACAATACCACCAGTAACAACTGAGGAAGTTATAGAAGCCACAGCAGCTATCAAAAGCAACAAGACGCCAGGGATGGACGGGATCCCGAACTTTATTCTGAAGGAGGCGATCAAAACCAGGCCAGATGTCTTTACACATCTCTACACAGCATGCCTTACAGAAGGAAAATTTCCGTCTCAATGGAAACGGCTACGACTAGTCCTTGTACCAAAGGGGCGACAAACCACCTGAGCAATCATCGTCGTGCAGGCTGTTGTGCATACTAGATACACTAGAGAAGGTGCTCGAGAAAATTATACGGACAAGACTAGAGCAGTACACGGAAGGGGAATCGGGGCTTCGTAACCGATAGTTTGGATTCCAAAAGCAACGAAGCACCAACCATGCAATACAAGCTGAGTGCGATATGGCACGTGAGGCAATTGCTGGAGAAAGATGGCTCGATAGGACAAAACAGTACTGTAACGTGGTGACACTAGATGTCAAGAACGCGTTCAATTCAGCCGACTGGAGCTGTATACTAAAAGCACTGAGTGACCTGCAGGTACCAAACTACCTACTGTGGATAATTGTGAACTCTTTTGAAGACAGACCCTTTACTATGACACAGAAGAGGGACCAAAGAGATATAAAATCACGGAAGAATTTCCACAAGGGTCCGACCAATTCTGTGGAATATAATGTAAGATGGCATTCTAGGAACACAAAGGCCAAAAAATTAGAGGAAGTTGTGCAAAACTGCAATCAAACAATCGCAAACGTGAAGCTATGGCTACGGACATCAGGCTTAGAGCTAGCGGACCACAAAACCTAAGCCGTTCTCATAAGCAGCCGTATAAAAGTGGAGCACCTCACGATACCTGTAAGGTGAGCAAACTATCGAATCGAAGCCGTACATCAAGTACCTGGGAGTGTTTCTGGACCACAGACTCAGCTTCAGGGACCACCTAATGTACGTAGGCGAGAAGACTTCCCGGGCAGTAGCTGCACTATGCAAACTAATGCCAAATATTGGAGGACCAAGGCAGCTAATCAGAAATCGCAGGAATCAGCGATGCATCGTAAGTCATACATTAGAACGATGAACTCGGCGCATAGAATGGCATTTTTAAGGGTATACTGCGCCTTTAAAACAGTATCAGCGGATGCGATAAGCGTAATATCAGGCCGAATGCCTATCGATCTAGACGCGAAGAAGATTGTGGCCCTAAGCGAAAACGAGCACGATGACTGAACAACAGCTATAGAATCTATAAAAGCAGAATGGTAACACAGGTGCAACATCACAGCCAAAGGGCGATGGACATAGAAATTGATTCCCGAAGTTGATGAATGGATTAGCAGAAAGCAGCTAACACAATTTCTATCGGGGCACGGATGCTTCCGAGAGTATCTCTATAAGTACAAACACGCGGATGACCCATTATGCCAGCACTGTGAAGGGAAAGTTTTGCCCGATCCACAAGAAAGGGGACCCCCTCAACTGCGCCAATTATAGAGGCATCAGTCTCCTCAACATCGCATACAAGATCTTTTCTGCGATATTGTGTGAATGCCTGAAACCTTTTATCAACAGCGGTTTCAGACCAGGAAAGTCCACCATCGATCAAATCTTCACACTTCGGCAGATCCTGGAGAAAACCCAAGAATTCCAAATCGATACTCACCACCTCTTTATCGATTTCAAGGCCACCTATGACAGCATCTATAGAGAAGAGCTTTATAGAGCCATGTCTAGTTTTGACATCCCTGCCAAACTTGTCCGTCCGTGCAGGCTGACAATGGAGAACGCTCGCTGCTCCATCAAGGTCGGTAATGACCTCACCGAGACCTTTGATATCAAAAAAGGTTTTAGACGAGATAACGCGCTGTCATGAGACTTCTTCAATATTGTACTTGAACGGATTGTGTGGAACTCAAAAGCCAACACCGGAGGCACAATCTATTACAAGTCTGTACAACTGCTTGCATACGCCGACGATATAGACATTATCGGGAGAACTCAGCGGGCTGTCACCGGCGCGTTTGCAAGCATTGAGGCGGAAGCGGCCAAAATGGGTTTAGCGATAAACGAGGGCAAAACCAAGTATATGCTGTCAACAAGAAGGGAAAGCCAACACGGACGAATTGGACAAAACGTCACAGTGAGCAGCTATAACTTCGAGGTAGTAAGGGACTTTGTCCACCTTGGCTTTGCTATAAATTCTACAAACAAGATCAGCGCAGAAATCAAGCGAAGAATAACTCTTGCCAATCGCTGTTTTTTGGGCTTATAAGGCAATTCAACAGTAAAGCCCTATCTCGAACAACTAAGGAGACTCTATATAAGACCTTGATCATCTCAGTCCTGCTTTACAGCACTGAAACATGGACTTTATTAAAAGAGGATGAAAATATCCTTGGTCGTTTCGAGAGAAAAATTCTTCGTAAGATTTTCGGTCCCGTTTGCGTTGACGGGTTTTGGAGGAGAAGATTCAATCACGAACTATACGAGCTGTACAGCGACATCGACCTAGTCAAAAAACTGCGTATTGGACGTCTGAGATGGCTAGGACATGTAGAGCGAATAGACACCAACGCTCCGGCCCGCAGAGTCTTCGAATCTAATCCCGAGGGACGACGCAGTAGAGGGAATCATCGCCGTAGGTGGCGCGCACAAGTTCAAGGGGACCTCGACCAACTTGGAGTGCGCAACTGGAGGCAATTAGCTAAAAACCGAGCTAAATGGAGAGGCTTGTTGGTTGAGGCCCAGGTTCACCCCGAACTGTAGCGCCACCTAAGTAAGTAAGTAAGTGAAGGGAAAGTGCAGAACGCAGAGCATGTACTGATAGAATGCCAAAATTATACCCGGACCAGGGACTTTCTAGAAAGAGCAACTGGCGGGCAAGTGATTCCGCGAAGCCTGACCTCATTTATGTTGGCGAGGAGTAAAGGCTGGGAGACTGCAAATGAAGTAATCACGCGTCTGATGCAGCAACTGCGTATAGAGGAACGAGCAGCGAGAAACGCGAGAAACGAAGATCCTGCCAGCTCTGGCAGCTAAAAACAAGTGACGAAATGTCAAACCTACCCCTGCGAAGGAATGCCGCAGGGGAACAATAGAACAGAGAAATCGGTGGTGTTTTTTTTAGCAGGTAACCATGCAGGATCATTGAGTTGGGTATAACTCCATATCCATAAAGGATTCTTACCCCTACCCACGCATCAAAAAAAAAATAAAAAAATCCAGTGCTCCCCAGGTTCGACTGACCAGGTGGCTTAGGTACATTTTTAACTGTACACCTCACCTAAGTCCAGATATTCCTCCTATTATCTCTTCGGGCCCTGCTCGAAAACTCTTCAGGCTGGAGAGCTGGCGTCCATACTCTCCCACTGCCGTGGCATCTTCGACTCCGGATGCGAATCGATGGGCTGGATGACGGGATGTATGTATGTATATATATCTATATGTATTTTGCTTTGCTCGAAGGGTAAGTAGTACGAGCATATTATATATATATAATGCTGCACACTTGCATACATATATTCATACATTTTTTTAATCAATGAGAACCAATAAAATTAGTAATGGGAAGGAATGGTAACGAAACTTATTCACCGCTCTGTTCGAAAAAAACTGAACGTCGCTCCCATAAAAAAGGATTCTCATAATTTGGCATAACGAGATAGATAAAAAGAATTTATGTATAATTGCCGATCGGACGCGGAAGAATCATTCAACCCTTCCCATCGCCATTCACTCGTCTTCACATACATTCTCTACTGTAATAAAAATTGTCACCCGAATCTAGGACTTTCATACCCACACTAATCGAATTAAAAATGTTGAATCATCATATCGATGTTTACACAGTAATAAGGATGTCAAACCCAAAAACAACCCTTTTCTGCTTCATGCATCGCATCATCATTTATCGTCAGATTATCCAAATGAACACAGCACCATGATCGTGTTCGCATGTCATCGTTGCGATCCAATATTTAACTATTCAAAATTGTTCCCTATTGTGCCTGTTCCCTGCTATGCAGATTTATTTAAAAAATAAAAAAGGTGTTTCGTGATTCGTTTCGGTGGAACTCATGCAAATATTGGAACAAGGTCCCGTTCATACATCCTGTGTGTGCATTAATCCTTTCCCTCTTTTGCGTATTGATATGTCAACGTTCCAGAGCTACTGGATAAAAAGTGTCACCCTTACCTAACAGTGACAGTTCTAATAGTACTTAATGTCCTCTTGATGTTGTACGTATCTGAGTAGTGAGTTTCTTTTTGTAGTGTCTTGTACAAATAACTGCTATTTTTGTGTCAACGCTATTGACGTGAAATTCGATTCTTATGATTATTTAGAAAAGACTTCTGTTTGATAATCAAGCTAAGCAGCACCTCCTGATAGGTGTTGGTCCGCTAAGTAACGAGAAAGAGTCACTGCAGCCGAAAATCTAGCAACTCTGTTAGTAAGCTCTACTCCCACCTCCTCGCGGTGCCATCTGGGAATTTCTTCGGAAATTGCTAACGGGAGAGGATGAATGGCGAGCTTCCTGCGCCAAAAATACAGGATAAGTGTCGGTTGGTGTGTGGCCCAGCGAGCCGCAACCGTAAAAAAAAAAAACGAATTGCTCCGAAACGGAAACCAACGCCTCGGATACGTACGTATAATTTGATGACGACCTTTGGCTGTTGAACATGGACAACGATCGGATTCTGGAACGTTAAGACCCTCCTGGACTCAGTCAAGGAAGGGGCCTTATGACGCCAGATTCCTCCAATTGGAGCGCGAATTCGCACGGTATAAAATCGACATCTTAGGGCTGAGCGAGATAAGATAGAACGATTCTGCTATCCAATTCTCACTACACATGAGGTTCCAAGTTCGAATCCCAGAAAACACCAAAAAGTTTTTTTCACGGTCCCACCTCTCGCGAGTGTCTCACAAACATCCGAGAGTATTGCTGTCACGAAAAAGCTTCTCAAATCGCCGTTCGGACTCGGCATGAAAAATATAACGCACACAACATGTTTGGTTGCGAGAAGCTAGGCCCTGGCACTTTAAAGAGTTGTTGCGCCAAATATTTGTATTTGTATTTGTATCCAATTCTCTTCCGACCGTATGGTCAAGGAGTAACGACGGTCTTGGCAGAGTAATTCTCCGTGCCGTGAAGCGTGTGCAATAAAATAGTGCGTGCTTTGTATTTTCATCTTCATCTGGGCATTCCGCACAGAATGGTGAGCTGTCGTGTTCAAATCGGTGGAGATACTTGTGGTAACCGATTTGACCAGACAGGAACTGCATAAGATAGTCGTCTTGTATGAGCTCTTGCTGCTTCTTCTGCTTCTGCTACTTTGCCAATTTTCTCGATTCTTCGCAGCTCAATTTCTACATTCGCTACATATGCGCCAATCTCTGTCCAACTCTCTTCTGATAACACCATCTGATCGATTATAGACGATGGGCTATGTAATGCTGTTCTCCAATGTGAGAACCGTCTGCAGTGGAATATTGCGTTCTCCGTTGATTCTTCTTCTTCTGGATATTAAGGGCAAAGCGGTGAGGTTTCGTGTCCAAATCCGTACAAATATTTGCGATATCCTCCATGACCAGATAAGAACTGTGTAAGGTGATAGTTACAGTCTTTGTGTTCGCGACTTGTCCAAACCTCGATTCTTGGTATAAGTTTGTGGGTCCATCTGCCTTCTTCTATTGTTCGCGCTGTCTCCTTATATAGGTTCACAGCATCTCATCTGCGAGAATGTCGATGGGGACCATTCTGGCTATGACAAATACTGCTTCATCCGAGATTGTTCGAAATGCACTTGAGGCTCCTAAAGCACAAGTCTGTATACCGGAGTGAGTTTATTTCGTATCGCCTTTGTTGTCAATGCCTTCGCCCACACCGGGACCACATAAAGGAAAACCGAATTAACTACTCTTGAGAGTAGAATTCGCCTGGTGTAACCGGCTCCCCCGATATTTGGGAGGATCCTGCAGAGCGCTGCCTGGATTCCCGAGACTTTTTTACTCACGGATTCTACATGGCTCGTAAAGTTCAGCCGGTTATCTAGCATCACACCAAGGTATTTAATGGTGTCTTTGGACTTTATTTTGATGGTTTCAACCTTAATGTTAACATATTCTGGAAATTATCGACTGGTTATAAGAATGGCCTCCGTTTTATGGTCAGCCAGTTCCAGACCAGCTGTCACTCAGCAGTTCTTAACGCAGCTTATTGGTTCATTAGTGACTGTTTCTATCTCGTGGGAATATTTCGCAACGGTAACCACAGCGGTATCATCAGCGAGTCCGATAATGTTTACTCCTTGCAGCAGAAATAGTCGCAGAACTCCATCATACATGATGTTCCACAGTGGGAGGCCGAGTATGGAATATTGTGGTAGTCCCACAGACACGTTGTAGTATTTCAAGCCCTGGTCAATTTCATACCTTAGCTTCCTATTAGTCAGATAGTTTCCCACTATTTTTCGCAGGGAGCATGGCGTGCCCATTCTGACTAGTGTTCTCCTTATGGATGACCAGGCTGCCGAGTTGAACGCGTTTTTTATGTCCAGCGTCACTAACGTGCAGTATTCTTTAGTCCCAAAATGCCATCTTTCTCCTTGAATCGCTTCGGCTGTGATGTCAACTATCATCTTGATGGCGTTTACCGTTGAGCGATATTTCTTAAATCCAAACTAAAGGTGCATATTTCTCTTCTGCTACCGCAAGGAGTCTCTCGTAGATGATGCGCTCCACGATTTTCCCATCGTATCCAAGAGGCATATTGAACGATATGAGAACGGTTCACCGGGTGGCTTCTAAAGGTCCATTCACAGCTCAGCGAACTGCGAATGCCCAAACTGCGAACAAACCATTTTTAGAACATTTATAAGCTCTCCATTGGCAATTTTACTATTCCAAAAGAACGGAGCTTAATTTATCCATCGATTAATGTAAAAAAAAAAAAAAGTTGAATTGTAATTAGTTTCTGAAAAGAAATGAACATAAGATAAGTCCTGCTTGACTGAAAATCCGCACGAACTTCCCGTTTAAAGCAAATTGCGTCTGAAAACAGTTTGTGGCTAATTTATTTTTCCACTACTCTATATTATCTAAAGTCATACATACGCCTTTTGACGAAGATTAATTGTACCAATACAGTAAAATCGTCCTTATTCTCGGTAATTCGCAATTGCTTACATGGGATAATAGTGCGTTATCCGCTCTTATACTCGAAAATGTACAAAATGTTGGCAATAGAATAATTATTATATTTTCTATCGAAATAAATAGCTGAAGGGGCATTACATCTCTGCAATAATTTTCTTCAAGTGCGAACAAAAAAAAATCCGCTACACACCTTTTCAATAAATAATTTGGACGCTGTTGGTAGGATCTTCTTCATGAATTAATCGACGAAAGAATGATTTATGCATTCTGGACCCGTTGTGCCCTTATTTGACAGCATAAACAAATAAAGTAGGCAGCAGTGTGGACGATCGATAGCACGTATCTATGCGACCCCTTATCTCATTTATACATTTCAAATAGATAGATACAAGTACGTAACGTATACAAGTATATTTTATTTATGACTACGAGTATAAAAATCATAATGGCTGAAGAGGCTGAGAACAAGTTCCAAGTAAATCCCTGTTCATGTACCTAAAGTATCAACGCAAATTGCGAATATGGTATGAGGAGTGTATGTACGGATGTAAATGGTAAGGATATTCTCAAGTGTGACCCTTTAATTTGAGCGTGGAGAGGTAAAGTATATAGAAGGGCGGGCTAATTGTAATTTCATCCCTTATTATGAATACTAGTTTGTACAGACGTTTGCCATATTAGGGGGAAATAAATAAATGAATAAACAAGGGGTGCGCGACAATACATAAAATGTGTTGAAGGCGGAACTATGTATGTCGGTACGAGTAGGTACTGAGTATGCATGGAAGGAATTCTTCTATTTTTTTATGAAAGTAATTGATATATCAAATCCTTTAAATTTTAAAACTTAATCACTAAATTCAGATCAAGAACAACGTTTAGAATCTTCCACCGAAGAGTTTCAATCAAAGTCGGTGTACACCAGGGAAGCGTGTTAAGTCCTCTGCTTTTTATTGCAGTCCTTGACTTTCTGCTTAAAGATAAAGTGACGGACTCCAAAGTGTACCAGGTGTTCTTTGCTGATAATGGAGCTATCATAAGTGAGGATCATACGCCCCTGCGATGATCCCCTGACGTATTGGTACACGTTTTAGAGGAAAATGAATACCACATTAGCCCAAAAAGACTGACTACTTGTGCTGCCCCCTCTTTGATCCACTCCGGCCAATTCCAGACATATATTTGAATGGAACAGTGCTTGTTAAGTCTGGGAAACAACCTGTGATGACGACATCAATCAGCACGTAGGGTAGATGAAGTAGTGGGAAAACTCAGCTATCATCTATGACCGAAAAATACCCCCTGAGCTGAAAGGAAGGCTCTACACTGCAATATTGCGCCCACCACTCACATACAGTTCGCAATGATGGGCAATGTACAATACGTATGAGAGTAAATTAACGGCAGCTGAGACGAAGATACTTTGCATGATAGCAGGAAAGACAAAACTTGATCGAATAAGAACTTCGAACATCCGTGGAAGCCTTCACGTCAAAGAAACCATCTCACGAAAACTAGAGCGTGACTGGCTGGGCTGGTATTGTCATGTTCAAAGAAGACATTGATTGAACTTGGTTAAAAAGGCAATATCAATAAATGTTCCGCTTCTTCTTCTTCCTATTTCGGCGAGGTTCTGATCCGAAAACAAGAGATCATAACCCTTCCACTTCACCGCATTTCTACTGATCCACCTGTGGGTTTCGCCTGATGAACGTTCCACTAATATTGTGAAAGAGAGGCAGACCTAAGAACTCCTGGATCACATACATAAATGCAACAACACCAGCATTTGGGTCGCCTCAGTGATGAACTGATCCAAAATCGGCCTCCCGATCGATACTTTCTGAGGACACAAAGGCGAATCCCACAGGCTGATCAGTAAAAATGTCATGAAGCGGGAGGGCTATGATCCTTTGAATTCAGATGATAACCTCGCCGAAAAAGTAAGAAGAGAAAGGGAATTCAGTAACGAATGAAATAATTGGTAATCTAAGGGAGTCTGGTGATAAGGCGGGTGGGCCAAAAAGGTCTACGCTGTCCCCCAACTCGAAGAAGTCAAAGAGTCTCGGAAGTATAACAAACCTTACAAGACAACCAATTAGTTGGCAGTCTTTTCGAAATAGCGAAAGCATCCTAATCGCCAAGGCAAGGAGCATTTTTTGTGGATGTTTCACAAAACATGCCCGATGACTAGGATATCTGATTTCCTTTAAGAACTACCAAGACATAACCTTACGCCGCAGATAAGATTCGATGCATGTATTCATCGTTTTCAATTTTACATGGCATAACTTCAGCTGTGTTGCGTAATAGCACGCGGGGCAGGTGTTGACACGGAAGTCCCTTTAGCTTCTGGGATATGCAGCGCTTCTTCATAGAATCTTTCACAGTCAGTTTCAAAGGTTATGTTCAAGAAAACGTTGATTTTACCAGTTCTATTGCAGGCGGTCAAGTGTTGTACGATAGGTAAGAAAGCAGAACATTGGACTCTTTTAAGAGAGATAGTTAATTGGATACCAGAACCCATATGCGAGGAGATTGAATAACTTCGACTGCATGAACTTTATGAATTATACTAGAAATGCAGTCCAAAAACACAGGACATGTCGACTGCGACAACAATGCTACAAGTAAGTCTCAGTCCCCAGGTTCGAGACCGGAAATAAACGTCTTTATGTCACAATCGGAGTGAATGGAAGACCCTTTGTTATAAACTACTGAGATGACGATCCGAAATGTCCGCAGGTGTCTACTGATTCTTTCTTTTTTAAGCGTAGATTGAATTTTGGAAATATTATTCCAAGAAGTGAGTTCTCTATGGAACTTGTATTAAAAGGATAAAACTGTTCGCGCCTGGTAGTTTCTAGCGATTATTCCATTGAGTTCGTCGAAACATCTACCGTGTTTTTTTTTGTAGAGCAGGCATAAGTTGGTGATTCGTCATAAATGGGCTGTTAGTGCCTACTTACTTACTTAAGTAGCACTACAGTTTGGGGTGAACCTGGGCCTCAACCAACAAGCCTCTGCATTTAGCTCCCTCTTTAGCTAATTTCCTTCAGTTGGGCACTCCAAATTGATTGAGGTCACCTTGAACTTGTGCGCGCCACCTAGGGCAAGGTGGATCCTGCCGGCCGGAGTGTTTGTGTCAATTCGATCTATATGTCTTGTCCATCTTAAACGTTCAATACGTAGTTTTTTGACTAGGTCGATGTCGCTGTACAGCTCGTATAGTTCGTTATTGAATCTTCTCCTCCAAAACCCGTCAACGCAAACGGGACCGAAAATCTTATGAAGAATTTTTCTCTCGAAGCGACCAAGGATCCGCCTTCAATGAAGTCCATGTTTCAGCACCGTAAAGCAGGACTGAGATGAACAGGGTCTTATGTAGTCTCCTTAGTTGTTCGAAATATGGCTTTACAGCTGAATTGCCTTATTAGCCAAAAAAAAAAAAAAAAAACAGCGATTGACAAGAGTTATTCTTCGCTTTACTTTGTAGCCAACGTAGACAAAGTCCCTTACTACCTCGAAGTTGTAGGTGCCCACTCTGACGTTCTGCCCAATTCGTCGGTGTTCCTTGTCCCTTCTTGCTGACAGCATAACTTGGTTTTGCCTGCATTTATCGTTAAACCCATTTTGGCCTCTTTCGCTTCAATGATTGCAAACAGCCCGCTGAGTACTTCCAATTATATCAATGTCGTCGGCGTATGCATGCAGTTGTACGGGCTTTTGATAGATTGCGCCTCTAGTATTGGCTTGTGAGTTCCACACGATCCGTTCAAGTACAATATTAAAAAACTCACATGTCAACGCGTCTAATAGCTTTTTTGAAATCAAAGGTCGCGGCGAGGTCATTACCGACCTTGATGAAGTGGCGAGCATTCTCCATCGTCATCCTGCACAGACGGACAAGTTTGGCAGGGATGTAAAAACTAGACCTACTAGGTCTTCTCTATGGATGCTGTCATGGTTGGTTTACGATCGGCCCTCAATGAGGATGTACTTAGACCAGAGAGTAGGTCCATTATACTACCGATGTGTAAGGCGGGTGGGTCACCCTCTTACTTGGAACCATTTGCTTCGTTGAATGAAGGCGTGAATTTTAGCCGTGCAGGCGTTGCCGAGATCATTAAGATCATTGTAGGAGTATTCACTCAGAGTGGCCTTCCTGATGTTGGCGAGCGCAGGACAGGCACACAGGAGATGACTGATGGTCTCTTCTTCCTCTTTATCTCTGCAGCTTCTGCAGAAGTCATTATGAGGGATACCCAATCTTTGGGCATGTCTTCCTATGACCCAGTGTCCAGTGAGGACATTTGTAATTTTTGAGAGGGTTCCTCTCTTGTGCTTCAAGAGTCCGATGGACCTGGATTTATTGAGTGTCGGCCAGAGCTGTCTGGCGGTATAACATTGGTCTAGATGTTGCCATCGGTGATTGGTTACTTTCTCGGTGTCAATTTGAATGAGGTACTTAACATAAGACGCTTGCGCTTCGATGTCGGTAATGCTTATACTATCTGTACCAGAGGAGCCTTGTCGTGCCAGTTCGTCGGCCGCACAATTCCCCGGTATGTCCAATGGATGCTGTCATAGACGGCCTTGAAATCGATAGAGATGATGAGTATCGATTTGGACTTCTTGGATTTTCTCCACGATCTGCCGAAGTGCGAAGATTTGATCGATGGTAGACTTTCCTGGCCTGAAACCGCACTGATAGGGGTTGTTGATAAAAGGTTTCAGGCATTCACACAATATTGCAGAAAGGATCTTGTATACAATGTTGAGGAGACTGATACCTCTATAATTGGAGCAGTTGAGGGGGTCTTAGCTTTTCTTGTGGATCGAGCAACGATGCAGAGATTACATTCAACAGACATACACTCGTCTGACCGAATCTTGAAGATGAGTTGGTGTATGCTGTCTACCAACTCATCACCAATTACCTTTAAAAGTTCGGCCGGTAAGCCGTCAGGTCCAGCAGCGTTATTAGATATCAGCTTGGATATATGTGCCTATCCTCACTTCGCTTTGATCAGGTGGACACAAATTTTGACTATCATCGTCCATGTTGAATGATTCATTAGTCGCAAATGAGTAAACTAATCAACTAATATGGAAAATCTAACTGACATTTTATTATCAAGAAAGAAAGTACAACAAAAATAAGATATTTTACTTTTCATAACATTATTAGTTAACGGGCACAAATTGTATCAAACATTTAATACGTCTTAATAGAGCTTCGGTGAATCCTTTGTCCGCTACTGCTTGTGTCTGTGCGGTCGATATTAATTGTTTACTGAATGTTTCGTTAAATATAGAAACTAGATCCTTCTTAAGGTAGCTTATGTCGTCTGAGGAAACTCGCCAACTGGCCTCAACGGATGATGAAACAAAACCTAAAGGAAATTTGTCAGTTATTATCGATAACTAGTCACATAATGTAGTTTAACTTACTGTCTGAAGAAAATGGCGCAGCCTTGTTAAACTGAAGAGTATTAACTGGAATTGTACGCCTCATATAAAAATCAAGATGTGTCCACAGAAGGTATAGACACTGCTCCGTGATAAATGCACAATTATTCAGTTCATTTTGCTTCTCAGCCAAACGCTCGGATAATTCTGTATAATTCGAACGAGCTGCAAAGAGGTTTTAAATAATTGATTGGAGATTCGTTTCAAATGATTGTACATACAGGTAGAGTCGAGACCAATGTTTGACACCGAGGTACGCTGCCGGATTAGATTGTCGTAAATCGATTTTTGCCTGTTGTAGTACTCGACCGAGCTTTTAAGTTGGTTAAGAACTATTCCAAGACTTGGAGAAATGTCCAGAGTTCCACTGCGGTTCTCATTTCTGAAAGAATCAAGATAAATTCCCAATTCGTTGTCTAAATTCAGCAATCAATAACTACCTCTGAATTGAATCTGTAATACTGGGCGAGAATAGTATTCCCGTAGCTCGATGATCTGCTGAGTGATTCGCAATGGCATTCCGACAATAGAGGGCCAAGTTCGCCGCCGTTTCCAAAAAGTACTTCACTTGCAGAGCCTTGTTTTTATCTGTTGGAACATACATCATGTTTTCTGGTTTCTGCATCTCTTTCAAAGTCGCTTCGCTTATTATGAAACGCGGAAACAGTGACAACATAAGGCGTTGCAACCGGTACAGATGTACTCCCACTTCTTGGTTGAAATTGGGATCAGCTAAAGCACAAAATTCCTGCAAAAACAAAAGATTTAGTTTAGTCTTCAAGGTCTATTACTTCATCGACCAGTTACTAACCTGATTTGTGGTGCGTGCAATCAAGCCAGTGATTGCAGAAAGCTCTTGCAGCAAACCGAGGTCCAAAAATGGAGTACCAGCTCGCAGTATGATTTCTATCATATCACCGTGAGACAGTAAGAAATGCATAACTTGAGACACAGCCGAATGGTTTTCTGGTCCAAGTGTTGAAATGATTGCGTCGCACAAATTCAAAGCGGGAAACAGAATTTGTTGGTAGCGTGCTTCAATTGGCGGAACAAACGAATCTCCATGCTTGTAACGTGAGAAATTATTTATTTGAAAGTCTGGATGCATATCGAAAACCTTCATTCCAGCAAGAACACCCAGAATTTTGTCCTCCAAAAGGAGTTCGGCCCCCACATGTGAGCCGGCTACACGAGCCAACATTGCCATTTTCGATTCGTAAACGTACAATGCACGCATATTCTCAGGAGTGTTTCGTAGCACCCGACATAGGCTCTCATCAGACTTCAAAAGACTATCAATTAGATGAGATAGATACCCACGCTTTGCAATAAAGTTTATAAAACTTGTCAGCGAGTCTAAATCCAGCAAAGTATCAATGCACGACAATGCAGACATCTTACAAATATCATGCCCTCCTATGCAGTCATGGCATAAAATGTCGATCAATTTGTCTCCAAATGAAGTGAAGACTTCTATCGTCATCTGAACTTGATTGGATTCACTCATATATCCGCTTTCATCCGAGGCAAACATCGAACGATCAAGACGAGAAATGTAGCTAAAATTCAAAAATCATGGAATAAGTTGTTTGGTACATATATACGAATTTGAAGGCACTTACTGTTCATCGTCGGTCTTTACTGCTGCAGCATCAGATGAGTTTCCCTTCACAATATGCATAAAGTTTAGAAGTGATGCATACAAATTGATTCGGAGCTTCTGTGAGGCCACACCGCTGACAATAATCCACTCAACGATATTTCGTAAAATGAATTTAAGACTGAGTGTATTTGATTTTGATAATGATCTTCCGTTGCCGTTCAAAGTGGATAAGTTACGATTCTCATTCTGATCTGTAAAGCAAAACAAAAATGCATTTATAATTATTGTATGGTCAAACTGAAGAGATTCATCTTTCTTTTTAAACATTACGGCATGGCAGGTTAGCATTATTTAACAGATATGTATCTGTAAAAGGCAGATTTTTTTAAAACTTCTTAGTCAAAAAGATTGATTGGTAGTCTGGTGGCAACCCGCCAGTAAAGCAACCAATCTCAATTTAGTGACAAAAATACAACGACTTGCATGCATCAGCGCAATGAGATCAATCCCAACAGCGGGATTAAAAACAATCCATGGACTACTGCCGATAGACCTCTATATGCAAGAGTCTGCGGCACAAAGTGCGCTCAGAATTAGTCAGTACAACGACTGGAAATCAAGTCCAACCGGACATGCTCAGTTTCTAAATAAATTCGCAGCAACGAAAGTCAGTAGCGACTATATGCTGCCTTACCTCGATTTCAGTAAACCCTTCTGTTGTATCTTTCCAAGCAGAGAAGAATGAGATACATGAAACGTACTAGAAATCAAGTCTTTATTCATCTATACAGATGGTTCGAAAATGGGCATAGGTAAAAGGCGCGGGGGTCTTCTCGATATTCGAAACTCGATCAGACTCCCTGACCACAGCAGTGTTTTCCAAGCAGAGGTTCTAGCAGTGACGACAGCTGCCAATCTAGTTTCAATTATGCCAATATCTTCGACTTCCTATTTCGGCGAGGTTATTATCCGAAAACAAGGAATCATAACCCTCCCACTTCATCGCATTTCTATTGATCCGCCTGTGGGGGGCTCAATGATGGGATATCTTAATTTTTACTGATAGCCTGGCGGATATAAAAGCAATATCTGCTACAGAAATAAAATCGAAACTTGTTAAGAGCTATCGCGAAGAGATCAAAGTTCTTGGTTCACAGCACAACGTAAAACTCTGGTGGGTCTCCGGCCACAAGGGTGTCGCGGGTAACGAAATAGCGGAAGATGCGTCGAGAAAGGGCTCTACGCTGGAGCCTGAACGAGCTGAAAAATCAGACAGGACTCCATTTTGTAAGCTCAGAGAAATATAGTAGAGCGACATTATACTAAAGGCAGCAAATACCAGATGGATACTACTTCCCACCTGTAAAATATCTCGTAGACTGTGGCCAAAATACGAAAAAAATGGAACCAATAAACTGTTGCAAAGAGAGAGGGGATCCTTCTCCTTACTAATAAACGTACTCACTGGTCACAATCTACTAAGAATTCGCACTTTAAAAATTAAACTAACCGATGACGATTTGTGCAGAGGATGCAGCGATGAAGAAGTTCACTGCCCGAGCCTCTGTCAGTCACCTAAGGAAAATAATTCTAGAAATATACTTCTTCCAAGTCATTGAAAAGCTATCTGATGTTTCACTCTCTAATCTTTACAATTTTTCGATGACATCAGGCTGGCTAAGATCCCCCAACAGGGATCCACAGGATCAAACTCCACACCAAGATCACTGGAACACAACCTCAATGGGCATCACAAAGGGTATACATAGACCTGAGTGTGATGAAGAAGAATTAACTTCATCAACCCACTTGCCTAACCTAACCTAATAGTTAAACCTCCAAAAAGTGCACCGCATCACAGAGTGGAGGAAAAGCAGTTGCGCACTACTTACTACTACTACCTAAATCCTGTCACCGTTCTAGAAGCATAGATTAGATTAGATTAGATTAGATTTAGATTTTATTAATTCACAAATTAATTACAATTCTTTACAAAGATCGAAAAATCAAAAAAGCATGGCAATAAGCCGTCTGCCGATTGGCAATTTTTTTAAAAACCATTGCTACTTTATGGATTGCAATTTAATAAACGAAAAGCGTTATTTTTCAAAATTAGAAACTTTCTGTTATAATTCTTCGCCGATAGGCTAGGGCTATTTTACAGTACGCTACCAGAAGAGACGTTTGCGGTTCGTTGAGTTTACTTATGATTTCTTCATGGGAAATTTCATCTACTCCAAACAAGGGCCGTCTAGTTTCCCGGAGCGTAGGACATCTTCCCACGAAATGAAATATATCCTCCCTCTCCGCCATGTTACATATATTACACAAGACCGGTAGATCTTCTCTATGCGGTTGATAATTTAGTGGAAGTAGTTCAGCTCGCAGTTTTAGCATAAGTGATATTTCTTCGCAGCTATTACCATCGTGAAAGTAGTTTCGGTCTCCCAAATTATGATCCAACTGCCTATAAATAGATCGATGCAGTGACTCTAATGCTTCTCTTTCGAATTGTTGTCTGAAGTTAACATCTACTGCTGCTAACAACTGGTATAGCTTTGGCTTCCATGACTCCGTGCTTGCTTCATCCAAATCCAAGCTTATTCCACACTCGTGCGCTAGTTCGTTCCAATTTCTGTAGCAACCATTATTACATCGTAGTGCTTCCAGTGCAACTTTTCTTGGTAATCTTTCCAAAGGCATATTGAATACCTTTAAAATATAGTCCACCTGCAGTTTCAGCGTCTTTATAGCCAGTGGAGAAAGTCCAGTCTCTAGCATTATGGCATAGTTTGGGGTGTTAGGTGGTAAACGGAATATCCTTTTAATATAAAACCTCAATAGCTTTTCCACTTTCTCAAACCGCCTTCCGCCCCATACCTGGGCCGCGTACAACATAGTTGACTCGGCAACCGCTTCAAAAACACGAAACTTACTGCTATGTACTATGCATTTGTTGGCAAAACATTTTCTCCAAGTTGTATTTATCATGGTTTTGGCCTTTTGTAGCTCGCATTTCAGGTGTTCTTCCACGCTTAAGTTTTGCGTGAAAAGCATACCCAGGTAGTTATACTTTTTGACGGTCTCAATCTGTTCGCCGTTCAAAAACCATTTCTCGTTGCTACACATCCTTCCCCCACCTTATTTTAAAGATCATCGCCTTTGATTTTTCCAGGTTTATAATTAGGCTCCACATTTTGCAGTACTCATACAAACGGTTAATCATGCGCTGCAATGTCTCCGGGGAATTCGCCATCAACACTATGTCGTCTGCAAAAAGGAGCGCCTTTATCAGTATCCCTGCAAACTCAACACCTCCAGGTAGCAATTCGATGATGTCATCTATGAACAGTGCGAATAGCAATGGGATTAAAGTGCATCCTTGTCTAACTCCTGTGCTCGCCTTAAACCAGTTTGAAGCATTTTCTCCATTCCATACAGCTGACAGCGTCTCTTCATAAATGTTTTGTATTACCCTCCCAAACTTTTTAGACATTCCTTTGGCAAAGAGTTTATACATTAAGGAACTTCTGTTTATCGAATCAAATGCTGCTCTAAAGTCCACAAAGAATACATATAACTTTTTACGTTGCGCTACATAGGCTTCCGCAATGCTTTTGAGTACGAAAATATGGTCGACGGTGGAATATCCTGCCCTGAAGCCAGCTTGGAATTCTTTAAGCAGACCATTAGTATTTATCCATGAGGTTAATCTTTTTTGGAGTACGGTTGTAAATATCTTATAAGATGCATTCAAAAATGATATGCCCCTATAATTGTAAAGCTGGGACCTACAACCTTTCTTAAAAATGGGGAAAATCAACGCTTCTTTGAACTGTTGCGGCACCACACCATGCTCCAAAACGTTATTAAATAAGCCTTCCAGTGTCTTAGTCAGCTCAGGTGTTCCATATTTATAGAACTCCGTAGGAATTCCATCCGATCCCGGTGCTTTGCCATCTTTCAGACTCTTATATGCAACATCTATTTCCGCTACCGTAATTGGTGCATCCAATTCGTCGCTGTCGAAGGCCGGTTGAGCAAACTGGAATCTGCATGGATCAGTTATTGGATTCAAAAGTTGCCTAAAGTGCTGAAATAGAGTATCGGTCCCTAAAGTTTCACTGATGATGAACTTTTTCCCATTAAGCTTCGCAGCGCATCTCCAAAAATCAGCTGAATTTTTACACTCGGAGAGCTTTTTGGCTTCCGCCTCACAGTGCAGTTTCTTTTTGCTTTTGCATAACTCCTTATACTTTGAATTTGCTTCTACATAAAATCTCCTGAAAAAATCCTCGCTAGAGTTTCGAAACATTTTCAGCCAAACGAATGAGTATTTTCTTGCCCTTTTGTATTCCTCGTCGAACCATGGTTTGTCGTTAGCTGGTCTATTTCCTATGTTATGTATGCTTGTCTGGTACGCCGCCTTGATAACATCTCCCAGTTGACCGACATCTATAGGCTGCCTTTCTTCCAAAAGTCGATCAAGGTTCTGATTATATATAATCCTTCTCGCATAGGGCGGCATCATGTTCGGACTTCTGCAACGCGCTTCAACTCATTTCTAAAGCTCTAAGGTCCTTTTCAACCGTTGCATAAGGCAACCCGTATGCATAGAGCAACCCTCAGTTCTGCCATATTGAGTAAGGGGACTCCATTGCACGGGGCGCCGTGGAGCAGTCGTTTGTATGTCGGACCACTGCGTGTGAGGTTCCATGTTCGAATCCCAGAAAACACCGAACAATTTTTTTCACGTTTCCACCTCTCGCGAACGTTTGACAAGCATCCGAGAGTATTGTTATCACGATAAAGCTTCACACAAACAGAATAAAATCCTTTTCGGATACGGTTCAAAACGCTAGGTCCCCTCCATTCGTGCGAAAAATATAACGCACACAACATGAGTGATTGTGAGAAGCTAGGCTAGGCTGTTGCGCCAAATAGAGGGTGGGGCAGAAAGAACTCCCAGATTTAAAGGGAACGTAAATAAGGTTAGGGTGGGGATAGCAAAGCGCGGGAGGTGGCGATAGACAGCGGCAATCGTGCGGTTTTCAGTTGTCATAATGCTTTGGACGGAAGTAAACCGTGCGTTT
Organism: Brachypalpus laphriformis; assembly: GCA_945910035.1. NCBI lineage: Eukaryota > Metazoa > Arthropoda > Insecta > Diptera > Syrphidae > Brachypalpus > Brachypalpus laphriformis. The sequence continues at coordinate 106,351,075 of OX246753.1, read as the reverse complement.
GTTGTCGAAGAATTCATTAAAAATGCCGGGTCGCCGACTGCGTTGCAACGTGCTTTTGGCATACACTTCGCACTCGGTTGACGTGATTCCGTTCCTGATAAAAAAAAAAAAACAATACGCCTTTGGGTGTCAAACATTAGAGAAACAGGCTCTGCACTAAAAAAAAAAAGTCCCCTGGACGACCTCGTACTTCAACAGGAGCGTAAAATGTGGCCGCTGTCAGGGCTTCGATTCAGCAATCTCCACGACGTTCTGCACGCAAACACGCGGCGGGATTAAACTTATCAAATCGAAGTGTTCGCAGAATTCAGCCAGGTGTACAAACATCGTCCGCAAACTTTGGAAACTCTAAAGAATGCAATAACACAGGAAATCGCTAACATTCCGCCTGAAATGACTCGCCGCGTAATTAAAAACTTTCGAGAGAGGGTTACCCAGTGTATCGATAATGAAGGCCGCCACTTGAGTGACTTAATTTCTAAAACTTAATTTGAAAACTGCATTATGTGTATTATTTAGAGTTATCTCTTTGATATCTTGTTTGTTTTTTGTTATATTAGCATCTCAAATTAGGGAGTTCTTTCTGCCCCACCCTGTATATAGAATAAATCGTACTCCACCCAAAGCTCGTTTGAATATTGAATCGTATAACATTGCATATGTGTGAAAATATTGTGTACGGCGGCGTGTATCCGATGCCGGATGAATAGTGTAAAAGCCTCCATTTGATGTATCCGGCATAGGCTGCCGGATAAAACTGAAAATTTTCCGGCAGAGAAAACATCGAGTATCGGGCATTTATACCGTGTATCCGACGCCAGATAAGTATTATGTGAACGCTCTGAGTTCTGTAACCTTTGGACGAGATATACGGCATCTGATATGTATGAAAAATAGAAAAAGTCATACATCCGGCGTCGTTAATCTAATACCGAATATGTGCGAAACGGGCCTATGCCTAAGGAAATTTCGTTTTTATATTTCACGATTTAATATTTGTATACAAAATTTAATTCCACGCGAACAACATACGGGTACAAGCCTTAAATGCTTTTAAATACGTCCCTACGATGTAACCGTAGCGTTAACTTTAAGATAAGCATAACTTCCCATCATTGCAGGACATAAAACAAAAAGCTCATACAAGCTGTGAAACTTTAGGAGTGTATGCATTTTACTATACTTAAGTGCGCGATATACCAACACACCCTTATTTTCCGTCAATTTTATGGATATCATATTGTAACAAGTTCGAGGTAAAGACGTCTCTACTTCAATATTCTTTCGACGTATACACACTCAACACACGAAGAAAATAAGCAACCTGTAGAGCAAATAAAAAACAACACCTCCATCCCTCATTTTTACGAAAGACAGCTGTGACAATAATAAGCTACAGGGATAAAAAATTGGGAATCAGTAATCTTATTGCTGTTAGTCCTGAAGTTTTAAGGTTCGTTTGCTTTTAATCTAAACGAATTCCCAATAATCAACATCGCAGACATTGTATTGAAGGAGTATTCATTCAGTTTGTTCGTAGGTATTCCAACTAATCAACTCCCACTGAATCATATCAATAATTTCCAGTACAATGAGTCAGTCAAAAGTTACATTCAAAATCATTCTTACATCGGATCCGAAACTTCCATACAAAATACTTAGCGTCCCAGAGGCAACACCATTCACGGCTGTCCTTCAGTTTGCTGCAGAAGAATTTAGAGTACCACCAGCAACTAGTGCAATAATCACAGAAGATGGTATCGGAATCAGTCCACAGCAGACAGCCGGAAATATTTTTTTGAAACATGGTGCCGAGTTGCGTTTGATACCCCGAGACCGTGTAGGATATAACAAAATTAATTTTCATACTGTACTAGTAGCACTGTTTTCTTCGGCACAAATAAAATAAATATTTTAAGTTGCGGCGGGTTTAAATGGCATGAAACCGTTTTCCAACGGATTGAGAGCGATTGTTTTCAGTCGGAGTTTTTGGTCATTTATAACGGAATACATACATGTGTACATAGGTAAAGTAGGTAATTGAGGTAAGTAGAAGTGTTTGTTTCTCTTTGTTTTTTAAGAAAGGAAACCCAATTAGAACCACAATTCATGTGACCTTGTCGTTTGAGGGTGTTGTTTAAAAACGAAACGAGATATTTAGACCCAATCTGTGCGATCCTGAATAGCCTACACAGAGCTCAACTAAGAACTGGCCTCTGCAACTGGATTGCACAGATGCTTCAATCAAGAATTATATATTCAACGACATGAGATGCAACCATCCGGAGAAGGGTCTGCAGAGGAACTCCCCAATGTGGAATTCTATCTCCTCTAATATGGCTTCTTGTAATGGATGAGATCTTGGTACTACTGAAGGAAAACGGCTTCAACGGGACGGCCTATGCCAACGATGTGGTTATCCTGTTTTCGGGGAAATTTATTTTAGTCCTAAGTGAAGGACTCAATCTCGCACTACGACTAGTGGATAACTGGGTCAGTAGAAAAGGGCTAGGAGTGAACCCCTCAAAGACGGGGGGGTAGTTCTTTTCACTGAGAGCCGATCGATCCCTACCTTCAGACCTCCAAATATTGGTGGTATTCAGTTAAGTATCTCAAATTCAGCTCGATACCTGGGCGTAATTCTAGATTCCAAACTAAACTGGAAGGATAACATTGTCGAACGCATCAAAAAGGTAAGTGTAGCTATCTATTCTTGCAAAAAGTCATTCAGTAATACGTTGACCTTCAAACTAGCTGTGGCGTACTGGATATACATGGCGGTTGTAAGATCCATTCTTACATATGGTGAATTAGTATGGTGGATGGTACTTGAGAAGCAATACCAGCTTTCAAACCTCACCAAAATCCAGAGGGCAGTGTGCATCGGAGTCATGGGATCAATGAGAATACCATCAGCGGCGATGGAAACTATGTTTAGTTTCATTCTACTTGATATATACTGTAGCAGTCTGGCCGCCAAAACAGTTATAAGACTGAGAGAAGGCCGATTGTGGTCACCGAGCCTTTACGACCATGACTCCATTTAGTGCCGATGGGGAACTGCCAACGGATCAACGAAAACTGATTACATGAACCCGACACTAGCATTTGAAAATTTGCTACAAAGAATTCCTGGGAGAATATACTGGAAAAACCGAAGAACCGTGAAGAAAAAGGAACTGGCCTTCTATACCGATGGTTCTAAGATGTACGTTGGCACGGTAGCTGGAGAATAAGCGACAACTGCAGCGTCTTTCAGGCCGAAGTCACAGCCATTGTACAGGCTGCTGAAATTATACGTGAGTAGTATCGTTGGTAAAACGATCACTGTCTATATAGACAGCCAAGCAGCAGTTAAGGCCCTGGACTCTGCTGTAATTAGATCGAGGTTTGTGAGGATCCGCAAATCACTTTTAAATTAAATATCTAGAGCCAATGCGGTGACCCTCTGCTGGGTACCAGGGCATATGGATATTGAAGAAAACGAAAGGGCTGATGACCTTGCTAGAAAGGGGTCGGCGCTGCATGTATCGCAGGCGCTCCCTTTGGTAGTGATCCCAGTTAGTTCTTTATGGAAGAAAATGGAAGATGAAACCACCGTTCGAACAAACCGACACTGGGTTCATCTGGCCACATGCGCAACGGCCAGGGTGCTATGACCGACATTTAGAAAGAAGAGATGTTGTTGTTGTTGTTGTATGTTGATTCGTATGGTTCAAACGTTAAGGTGGTATAGGTGGGTTGTCATCAGTGAGGTCGATGCCCAGGAAAGCGGCAGCTTCGACTGGGTGAGTCGATAAGGATCTTGGTGTAAGTGTTGTGGGATGCGACGGACAACTGAACAAATGGGCGGTGTTATGTGGTGACGAGCCACAGTCTGGGTATTGATCAGTGATACTGTCGCGTAAGCGGTGCATATAATTGTTCAGCATGGAGCACCAGCCGGATCGCAGTTGGGCAAGTGTGGATCTGGTGCGTCTAGGAAGATGATCTTCACTATGATGTATCGGTGGAGGACGGCCGCATAGCACAATGTTAGTCTGGCGGTTATCAAGCGCAGTTTGGACAGCGTGTTGGTGAATAGAGTTCAAAGCCAGCTTGTGAAACGCTGGGACAAGTGGTGTATGAGTTATAAACCTATTAACCTCTTCACGGTATGAACGGATGTCAGATCAAACTCTCTGGTGAAACATAGTCGTCAAAACGCACAGGTCATTTCCGGCATAACCGTTGATCACTGTGCCATTGGCATTCATGCGGAACGATCCAGTGTGCTGTACAACGACATGACTATTGTAGAAGTTGCAGGGACGAAGATGAAGTTGAATCTGTTCGCCACCTGCTGTGTGATTCTCCTGCCCTATCCGTCAGAAGAAGAGGACTCTTGGTAGTTACTTCTTCTCGGAGCTGAAAGACTTAGGGAATGTTAAGCTAATGTACCTCCTGAGATTCATATCATAGCGAAGCGGGCGGGGTTTAAGCTAGTTCTTCATATATGACAGTCGAATCCAACCATGGTCGCATTAATCTGGGCCATGCATTTCTTTATTAGTGTAGTTAAATACTAGACCTATTGTGTCGGTCAACCTCGGACCGAACATCTTTTAAAACAAAAGTGATTGCGCATATTGCCCTTAGCGACTCCTAAAAAATATACTCTTTCTGCCAGAGAACCGTCAAGAGCTGACTCTCGCCTGGCCAATTTGTCCATTCGTTCGTTTCCCTCAAAATTACTATGTCCTGGGACACCGATGAGAGTAACTTTTGATTGAGAATGGAATATGTAAAGTGCAACACATTTGTTAAATGTTCCAGTCGACTTTAACTTCCATCGTTAAAAGCCCCGTGAGTATTTAATATCTTTCAGGAGAGGCGAACATATACCACTGAGGCAGCACTCGGAAATGTCTGCAAATTTTTATTTGGTCGGTGTCGTCCCTATAAAAACCTCCGAAGAATTATTCTCTCGCAGACTACAAGTTTAAGTTTCGAAAATGTACACACTTCTGCGCGACGTAACGCTCCTGGACTAAACAATGTCGCCTTCCTTGCATTTTTAGACTAAAATTGATGAGAGTGGCGCTTTGTGTAATTTTATACTGAAATGATTGGCGGAGTCAAGAAATATAAAGTCCTCGATTACAGTGACGCTTTGGCCAAGGTGCGAAAGTTGGAATTGTTCTTGCATATCCTCATACATAAACCAGCCCATCTTAGCTGCTACTATTTCGATACTGAGGAGATCCCCAGTAAATGCTCGCTTTTTTCTGGCGATGATTTCATGTTATCCGTAAGGAGCTGAATAACAAAGATTCATACTGCTTGAAACAACTAACACCATTGAAGGCCATGGTGGAGCTTTTCTTAATTAAATGGACCAACATTGTCAGCTTGTTTATATTGATACTCTGCAAAGGCGTTCAGGAATAGAGACCTAACCTATTCCACGCCTTATCAAATTGATGGACTCAAGTTAACATTTGTATTTTACACTTTTCTAAATATTTTTCTCACCTGACTCCTTTTGTACTATTGACTTCTGAATATAGCAGTACCGCAGGTTAACTAGAAGCAAAAGCACTGTCCCAGAAGATATATTTGCCAGTTCCAAAAGCACCTGTACTGGCACAACTTTACTTAAAATACATTGAAGTATCTCAATAATCAACTCCTGCTTTACTTCGACAGGAAGAGCTGGTATCGGTGCACAACTAAATAAGACTTCTGTGACCTGAAAATTCATCAAGTTAAGTAACGATAAAATTCTTAGAATTGTTAACCTTACCTGTCCCCAAGCTTCCATAAATTTGACTGTAGCAAAGCTTTTATTCTTCTGTTCATTTACTTTGAGTGCAAACAATAAAACCGATTCAATCTCCTTGAGAATCAGTTGTCGCTGACCGGAAGCAATTGTATTCTGAACAGTGTGCAATTCATCGTTCAGGATGTCATGCAGTTTCTTTATGTTTATCAATTTTGGGCCGTGCTCAGATTTTATTTCACACTCTTGTAAGATTTGTGCAGTCAAAGAGTTGTCAAAGAAATCCCACTTAGGATGAGCTACAGATTTTGTCTCGAACTGAAGGCAATCCAGTAAATTGCAAATCAATAGCTTAGCTCCTTTGTCAGATGATGTTTTCATTTCACTTAGGGGACTCGAATAATAATGACTAAGTTCCAAGGGAATGTTCTCCTGGGTTGAATTTCCAGATACACCTTTAAGAGAGAAATACTTAGATCGTATAATATTTAACGGTTTTCCCATGACTTTACCTAATAATATTTCGCACAAGTGTTGAAAACGTGTGATTTGACTGTTGGCAGCTGTAATTTTCAATTCAATGGCAGTACATCTGAGAAGGTAACTCATTTGATTTAGTACTTGTGAGCGTTCGTATTTTCTAAATGGCAGAGCTGATATGTGACGGAATAGGAAATCGTTGCAGGTACGCAGGAATCGCAGAATTGTCTCGGATGTACGATAATTGAAGCATAATGAATACAAGAGGCTATATGCTTTCTCTATAATGGTCTCATATGCCGCATCACAGTCAACTTTAGATTTTAATGTCTGAAATAGATTTCTTATAATGCAAAGTCGACAGATTGAAAAGTGCACACTCACCTCTAGATGATTATCGAGAAGAAAAACTAATGATTTTGTACAAGTGCTTGGAAAATCGAGCACACCTGGCTTTTGTAATAGCGTGGATCGAATGTCTTTAGTTATGTCGAAACCCAACAGGAAATGAGCTACATTTGGAGCAGGTTGCGGCAGGCAGTCTTGAATTAGGCAAATAATGGCTTCCTAAACAAAAAAAAAAATAAAATAAAGTTCATCAAAGAAACAACTGAATACACGAACGTACCTTCATTTCTAATTCGATTTTCCCCTCATTTCTTCCATCGTCATCAACTTCATCGGTCAGTGAGGTTGGAAGGTCTCCCTCTAAACTCTCCACAAATCCGTGACGAATTTCAGTTTGGATTCGTTCGTTTTGTGTAAACATTCCCAAAATTTGCGAACTCACATTCGGAAGACGCGAGACAATATTCAATATTTTCACAGAAACCAACGCGTGCCGTGGTAGCCAACTATTATACGTCACGAACTTTGTCGTATTTAATATATGATCTGGTTTACCGCTCCTCGGATTAACGTCCAACATGATCTTATTCAAGCCGGAAAGTAATGTCGAGCAGTTTGCCACTGAATGGGCATCAAAGTACAAATCCTGATTAGATAGTCCCAATTCCAGGATATTCAGACAATGAAGAGCACATTCTTCGAGCTTTGATTTGCCAGGAAACGGGTGATATTGATCGAGACTACTGCGTGCCTCATCGATGATGTAAAGCAATAAACGTAAGGTATCTGACTTTGTGTGCAATTGAAGCATAATATGATAGCCTGGTGGGGCATTTTCTTCTTTGTTTTCGGTGAAATCAGCAGGATTTATCTCGTAGGACTTGAGGAAATAGTGAAGCAGCCTTAAACATTTCTCGCCGACTTCCCATTTTTCGGCTGGAGTCTTGTAGTTCCTAAAAAAAAAAAAATGGCAAACAAAATTGAAGTGAAGATCACAAATGCGGGGTGAGGATAATTTAAATTTTATTTTCAGAACTTTATACATAAATAGTTTACACATTAAGAAGTTATGGAGCTTAAGTCGCTCCTGAAGAACCAGAAAGTGTTATGGCGTTAGACTGTCCGAGTGGCTGTACGTTGAATTTCAACGAATTTATTGCGATTCCCATTGTTGGATGAAACCGACTATTAGATCCTATCTTTTGCTGGTGAATCCTGTAATGAAGTCCATAAAACCCTCAGTGTATGCAGGAGATAAGTCGTCGTAATGCATATATTTATACGGATGCTACGCTGAGTTGTATGACAACGACTCTCTCTGTATCTGTAGCTTGATCTGAATTATAGCCGTTTGTTAATCCACGGCTTCTGTTTGAGGGCGATGTCTACGTCTTTCTTCATCATATGCGTGTTGGACTAATTAACTTGTGAAAGTTAGTTTAAATTAACTTCATCATCTGGGCCTTTCTCCGGCATTACTGCCACATCGCTATTCTCCTGTAACGGTCTCACCTTGACCATAGTCAGTCCTACTCTAAGTTGAAAGCCCTTAGATGGAAGCATTTTCATCGACTCACAATTCATCATAATGACAGCTTCTTGTCCCGTTTCTGTAGGCGCTTCCATCTCTAAGACCTTCCAGTCATTGCTCGGAAACTCCGGATTCAATCTGCAAAGGAACTGTTCCAATCTCTCGCTGGATATACGCGAGCCCGGGATATGAATTCTGGCTTTAGGACGAGTAGGCAAATCCTTTTTCTGTGCAATTTTCAAATAGACACCTTGCCAAGGTGTCTCCATTTTTTCAATCTCCTCCGTCAACCACTTAAGGGTGAATTCATCTTGGCAAGTCAAGATTCGAAAACCCTTAAGATTGGACATCTGCCCGAAGAACGGCATTGGGCTGGATGGCTCACTTAGTGCCACGGCCATACGGTCGAGCAATGCTGCTTCGACAAAGGCCCATTGATCATCAGAAAGACGTTGATATGGGCTCCCTGCATCTATTACGGCCACCTGTAAGCTGTCGCTAACTAAATCGGCCAAGGTAGCTGTAGAATTTGAGGATTTACGTTTTTTGCTGGTTGTTGCTGAATCGTCGTGTTTGTTTCTTTTCGAAACACTCGCTACGGGTTCTCTTTTCTTGAGAGTCGCTAAGCTGGTCTGGTTAGTTGTGTACCCGTCAGCAACGAATTTTGTGGCCTGGGGATTTCGAGAAGCAGTGATTGATGGGCTTGTATTGCATTTCTCTATGTTTTCTATGGGGCATACCCTTTTTGTGGACACCAGCTTCAAGTCCCTTTTGTGAGTTTTATGACCACTGTCGTTAAATTTCCTTATTTCCACTCCAAATAGCATTCCAATGATTCTCCTAGCTTCTTCGTCTATTTCTTTATCTGACATGAGTTTTCTTTTTTCAGACTGTTGGTTCAGACTTTTAGATTTCTTTACTTTGGTTTCCACTAGGCTTGGGCTTATGGATGCAGATGTTTCCAGTGTGGCACTGGCAGAAGTACTGGCCTCTATCGCAATATCTTTACCAGGTGTGGACGTGACAGTGGCGATCGTTTTCTTTCGCTTTTCTGTGCTGGCAAACATTCTGTCAATCAGCCTATGACCCATTACAGCAATTTCGCTTATTAAAACGCTATTTTCTTTCTCAGAATCTACTATACTAATTCCTCCATCCGACTTAGTATCCGCAAGACATTCGAAAGAATCGTCTTCGGACACTTTTTCGACCTTTCTGATGTCTGGGGCAGGCGGGTCATCGTTTGTTTCTGTTTGGTTTTTAGTTTCAGGTTTTTGGTTCATTTTGGTTCCCACGAGTATGACGTGTTAAATCGATTTTAGCTTTATTTGAACAATGAAAACGTATTACAGAAAGAACACAATGGAAAAAAAATTCATCCACACTGATTGCTATTGCTTGATTAACCCGTCTTTTATATCGCCTCCTGTCATTAGCAGTCATTAGTAGTCATTAGGCGTTTTTCTTTTTTCGTTCAGAGCAGAGCCTGAACTGTCAAAAAAAAATCGTGTTTCTTTTTTAGCTCAGACACATCAGAGCTCAGAATTCGTTTTTCTTTTTTCGTTCAGAGCATGCTCTGAGCGCGCTCTATGAGCTCTGGATTAATTGACCGAGCGTTCAGAGCAAAATCCTGAGCACAGGCGTTTTTCGTGTTTGACAGGAGAGGACGAAGAAAAAAAAAATGCAAAACAATTGAAATGGCGGACGAAATTTGTTGTTCTGGTGCAGAAAGTAAATATAACATAAAAAATAACTATCAATAGATATTCTATTCATATTTTGACAGCTCAAGCTCTAACTGCTAATCAAATGACTCAGAGTGCTTAATTGTGTTTCATAAACAAATCTGAACGCTCTGAGCACGCTCGGTTCAGAGCATGTTCAGAGCGCGCTCGATGTGCTCGAGCTCTGTTCAGAACTCTGCTCTGAACGAAAAAAGAAAAACGCCTATTAGTGTCGTTAATTACAAACACAGGGATGTTATGTGTTAGACTAGGGAAAGGTTGATCGACCTGCACAGAGCCCCGCATTATACAGACGAGGCTAATTAATCCAGAGGGCGCCTGGTATCTGGATACACCGTTACCGATTGAGTTAGTTTTGTTGGACTCTCAGCCAAGTTGATCCTCGGCACAGTTTGTATGATCCAGCCCAAGGAAAAAAGTGGATTGAGGGAATATAGGGGATGGTAAGGGTAAGGCACATTCGATTATCATTTGGTTTTCGGTGCCTCTTCAAGGGAACTCCCTTCGACATGATCACTTGAATCATTGACCTTACTTGAGCCCCCACACCACGTCAAGGTAGATAATCACGTGAGAGCAAGAAGTTGATTTGATTATAGTATACAATTCCTGTATTAGTATCGAGATGTCTGTTTCATTGTTAGTTCATTTCTCTACAGCTATGTCCGATAAAGTCTGACTAGGCAATGACTGCTGGCATTTAGTGCAAACTGCTGCGAAGAATTTGAAACACAACCCAGCTTAGATAGGTCCCTGGGCATAAGGGTATACCGGGGAATGCAAAGGCTGATAAACATCAAAAAAGGACTCATTCGGCTCTAGACCGAAAATACTCTAAAAGTGCAAAAACCAAACGCATTTCTTTCGGGAGTACAGCTTTTTTTTAATAGCTCTGGACTTCTTCTTCTTCTTCCTTTTATCAGCGAGGTTATGATCCGAAAATAAGGGATCATAACCCTCCCACTTCACCGCATTTCTACTGATCCGCCTGTGGGGTTCGCCTGGGATCTGGGCTCTTGAGTTTTTATCCTCTTCTAGATCACAGGAAATCAGGGCATCAAGAATCTTTTCAAATGCACTGTTTCGAAATAACATACACTTCAAAAATGTCCGTACGATAGCTAAACACTTCATGAGGATGTGGAAAGATACACGAAGGTATATTTTTTGAAGAAGCAATGGCCAGTGATTTCAGTCAGTTAGTAAGGCGGATCATTTTTTATTTTTTATATTTTCTTTGGCAGTGGCTATTGTTAACAACTCAATATGATTTGGAGAATTAAAAGTTGCAAAAGTCTAAGCTACATTTCGTCAGTATCATGGGCACGATGCAGACTTCATTAATATCGAGTTAAAAGATTTGACTGGGCTTGACCTATCTCCGTCTTGGATTTGTCCGTGAATTAGGGGGATTGTAGCTGGTTTCGTTTGGATCACTCTTTGGGATGTATGACTTTTCATAGATCTCAAAATAAAAGCCAAAGTAGAATTTAAAACGACGCAAGACTATCAAATACCAATCAGTATTCCAGACATTAAAGCAACATTTTCAAATCAGAGATTTTGGTGAATATTGACGTTATATCGCACCCTGAGATGACAAGTGTCGTAACTTCCAACTGCAGGTCTTCATGGCATGTAACATACAACAGTCTTTCTCTCAGAGGCTGTGCATTTTTTGTAAACTGTAAAACTGTTGTTGGCAGAATAGCCAGAATAGAGGTCTCAAACCTGATTGCACGTTTTTATAATTGTGGACAAAAGCTTTGCCCTACCCTTTTGCTTGCATCCAAAATAGATGCTACGATATATAGATTACTACTTAGAAGAGTAAACCAGCAAGACGGACGGACGAACAAGCAGGCGAACAAGAGTCCAGGCAAAGCTTTCTAAACAGTACTACAACATGTTTAGTCAAAGAAATAGAGACGTGTTGAGTGGAACCAAAAATATTGTACTCACCTGTTGTAAAATTTAAGTAGTATTGCATCAATAATAAACGTTAAATAAGGATCTAGGCCAGGCTTTCTTGTGCCACCACCAAGATTTCTGGGAACAGCCGTCGACGACAGAGAATATAATAACTCCAGAGCTGCTTGCGACAGAGGATACGTTTCATTACGAGATTCGTTTTGATCAATTTCCACTTCTAGTCCGCACACGACTACGTCAAAAAAAAATATTACATCGGTTATTACAAACCTTTGCTTCAACTCACCATAAGTATTTGTCGTAGGAATTGTGGCAATAATTTGTGAAGCTTCTAGATTATTCCACAACTGAATGGCCGTGTCCTTAGACTTTCCAAGAGCTGCCAATGTCAACAGGATATCCGCTTTCAAGTTAATTGGTACAGAACAACTCAAAAGTCCTGCCGAGTAAATACAAATTGTTAACAATAATTAGATACTACAAGGAATTTCCTTACCTAGCAACACATGCAATGGCGCCCAGTTTGGGTGTTCACATAAAGCTACCCTTGCCATTTCATCATAAGTAGCAACAGAACGTATAACACCTAATACCGCATGTAAACCCTCAATTTCCTGTGGATTGATACTTCTATTCAGCACACGATTTCTGTAAATTGTCTCACTTCCTGGACATTGCTCTTGACGCAGATTCCTAATAATCATAGAAAATTTGTCGAACTAACCAGTTTTACAAGCTCAATTGGTCTACTTACGAGTAGTATCTAGCCAATGAACTGAAAAAGTGCTCCCATGATAAGGTTGCACTGCCAGACAAACCAGATCCTTGTTTCAACAGATTGAAAGTATTTCGAGCTGATTGTCCACAACTCGAGAGACCAGCTAGCATTCTTAGATATGGAACAAATAAAATCGGAGGTAAAAGTTCTCCGGCCAAACGAATAAACTTAAACAGCGAGACAGATCGTGACGTTGTTTTAGCATAGTTAGCAGGAATGTCCATTGGACCCCAGTACTCAACACTTAATGATAGGCCTGATTTATTGCTGTCGTAGAATTTTCCGATAGACAGCATCAGCAGTTCGAAATTATGATCCAGATTTGATGGAGGATCTAAGCCCTCCTTGGCGAATCCTTGAACAGTTCGAGCCGTTTCATCGGCACGTCCTCGCAGTTCGGTGACCTAGGAAAAATAACATTTCTCAATAAAATAAAAGAATGTTCTGTATACCTTAACTACCAAACAGTCATTCAGGTTTCAGGCGGAGAATTTCTTATAAAAAAAAATGAGGAACTGGACGGACGATAGAACAAAATTGTCTGAATGCATGTCCGTTGAAATGGGGAGTCAACATAATACTCGTATGTCTATGTTTTTACGTCTTCAAAACTTCTCAATCATATTTGTGTAACTAATCCTTGCTTTCAGATGGAAACAGAGCTCTTAGTGGTACTGATCCGAAGAGATTCTTGTCAACGCTGTCTACCATGCTTCTACGCATTCCTCGTTGAAACCGGGGTGAGTGTCATACATTTTCGAGAAACGACAAATGCGGAAGTCTTGGCTTCGTGCTAGTGCATTGTACGTGGAGGTACAGGTTCGAATCCCACCACATGTCTCACAAAAATTCCAGAGTATAACTGTATGAGAGCTTCTTAATAATTTCATTATATATGTTAGTAAATGACTATAAGCTCTGCATGGGCCTGTTGTAAACAAAGATGTAAGATGTATACTGGACAACAGGTAGAGATTGACAACTTTCTATATGTAATCGAGAAAGTTGAAACTGCATTCGGCACGTTTTCAAAAGATTAGAAGAGCAATGGTTTCAGTATAATAAACAATGCGTGAATGATCCGCTTAAAGAACGACTCAGTACTTCTCTATGGATATGGCACTTGGCAGGTGACCACTGTTATATGCTCAAATAGATGTATGGGCATCATCTAAAAGATTGTTTACCCGTAACGTATCTCAAACGAACAGGTTTATTGGAGATCAGGTCAAGAACCTACAAATTTTACAAAACACAGGAATTGGTAATGGATCGGCCAACACGAAGATAACTAAGCAAAATAGGCCATGCAGAGGAATCCACTCACCCAGAGTGGTCATCCTAACCAAACGTGTTTAGGAAAGAGCTTAAGACAGCTGATGCTCAATGCAACACTCCATGCATGATGGCACGCAGGTTTTGTTGACGCCCTATACCCCGGGAGATGACAGAATTTAACTAAATTAGACGAGATTTTCTATCCCGATGCTAGCCTCGACTTACATCAGCTGTTCACACGATAGATCAAGAGGTAGCAGTGCAGTGGGGGTAGCCCCGTTGTAATTAATTCCTTTTAACAAACAAGGGCATGCGATGCTACCAACTAACACAAGCCAAAGACGAGTGGTTCCCGCCGAAAATCCATTTGTTATAAAGTATCAGCAATCAGGAAGAAATTGCACGATTAGGCACATCATCAGAAATTGAACACGAATGTGGTAACGAAAATACCGATCGTGTTTCTTGTTTGGTAAGGTCTCACAGAAAAGCCTATGCTGTTATCCACAAGCTACAAAAATAAAAAGCCACGGTGGAATCAGTGAGGAATTTCGTCAGGGATGGGCCTTTTCAAGGTAGTGATGGATTACTTTACCCAGGAACTACCTTGCCATAGACGTAGTACCTATTATACGCAGATGATGTCGTTATTGTTGCAGAATCTGCAAGTCAGTTGCAACAAACAAATTTTACTTCTTGACGGATTACAGCCCTAGAGCGAAATGGGCTTCGCTTCAGAAACAGAGCATATAATCTACAAGATGAATACATTCGAATCCGTAAAGCATCAGTAAACATAGCCAATTTAAATATCTTTGTTCAGTGATTCTCTCAGATTTAACAGTGGATGAAAAGCTGAAGAAAACATGGCTCAGTTGGTTAGGCAGCAACATGAGGAGACCAGAAAAACACATCGTTCGAAAAGTAATCAAAATTCCGACGCATATCAAAGAAAGAGAGCGCCTACAGACGGCATGGTGATCCAACATCAACAATAAATCGCGAAGGAGCAATCTACAACCCTTCATAGATGATCTTTGAGATAAAATTTTGATAAACCTGACAATGATCATTTCATAAAAGCTAAAGCTAGGTCTACGACATCTCATCAATCTACAACAAACCTTTGAGTGCATGAAATCAATGAAGTCCGTGAATATCGAGTGCACACGTCGGTAGAAGAACTCAGTCCTAGAAGCAAATAAAATAAATAAACTTAAATGAAGCATAAGAACAAGTGCATCCCTTACTTGAATAGTATCTCCCTGTCCAGCAGATAGTAATGAATGAAGTCAAACACCTTCGATGTGATGGCTTCATCCACAAGTTGCTCATCACGATCAATAACCCTAGCAGAGGAAAACTGAAGATTTTGTGGTGCATGTCGCAAGCTTGCCATTGATAATCCAAAGGCAAAAGTTACAATTGATTTCAGTCGATTATCCCATTCCCAAGCGCTGTCCGATTGAAGCGCATCGAATATATGTTGCGCGTATCCAGTCTCATGTATAATTGGCAAGTTTTGAACACTTCGTTCGTTATCTTCTTGTCTCTGCAGGACGCTCGTGTCGAACGAGTACAGCAAAGCCATTAACAGAGTCATGGTCACGTCGTCCATGCCGCCAGCCGGTTCAGTTGGTTTGTACTTCGAGAGGTGTTCCATCAGCTTCTTTGCGACGTTCTTTGGTAAGCCGCACTGTGCTGACCAATTAAACAATGCCGTCGCCAAAGCCAAGCGAATATCCTCGAATAAATCGAGCACTTGACGACGGTGTTTTGGCGGTCCCAGAGCACGATTTTTCGTCAAGATACTGAGCTGAAATAAACATTTGCAGTCTTTCGGGCGTTTCTAGGGAGATGGTCGTGCAAATTACCTCAGAAGAAATGTCCAGCTGCTCCAAGAGCTCTATAACACGACCCAAAACGCTTGACTCCTCAACAAGGCTCTGAGTGAACGATGTTATCAAATAAGTTACCTGCAAAGGAGCACATAAATGATTACCAACGACGGCTTCAACTTGATATCTACTCACTTCCTTTGGCGCATCAGTACACCACGAAACACCACTGCTGGCCTGAAACAAATCTCTCAATGAACAAGCGATTGCTTTGCGACCATCGTAGTACAGCAGGATCGCCACCAACCCTCGCGGTAGGCCTGGATGTTGCGACATCTGACGCTGAGCCGTACAAAGCAATTCCAAAGCGATGAACTCATCCAAATTGAACATGTCCGAGACAATAATGCTCTCATCAACCAAATCCTTCGAGAGCAGCATGTGACCATGTCCAGGCACATTGATCCCATCCGTGATGCCCTGCCTTAGCTGGGTGCGATTGTGCTCATTCTTCGGCTGGTAGAGAGGGCAAGGTTTTTAAGGGTTTTAAGCTGCAAATGACATTTTCAACTCACCGGGTTCCTCAAGATACTTGTAAAGTTCTGTTTATGCTTCCTCAAGACCGACTCCAGCTCTGGAATGATTAATTTCGAGGGATTCGCGATGGAATTCTCGATGACCCTGTAGAGATGCTTGTAGGGAGTCCACATATCTTCTGGCATTGCTAAGTTGAATGAAATATTTTGGATTAGATCCAACTTGAAATAGTATTATCGTGCTTACCTTCACCCATTTTAACAGTTAAATACTCGCGGCTAGAATTTATAAATAAAACTATCGTCGGATGGAGTTTATAATATTGAAATGGGGTTTGCCGCCAGTGTGTAATGTCAGAATTGAAAAGCCGGTTGAATTCACAATAGCAATTGAAGTGTTTGCAAAAAAAAAAATTGTAATGAGTGCAATCAAAATCATTCACAACTTATTTACGTTAAATACACTGTTTGAGGAAAACCAAAATTCTGTACAAAAAACACAATGATTAATTAATAATTTGTTTTGTCTAGGTATTGCTTTTCGGTCTGATGTTTGAGTAAAACAAAATCCAAGGCACAGTCTCAAATATATCTACTTAATTAAACAGAAGCAACACTTTTGACAAAAATTGTTTTGTGAAACGCGAGAAATGAATGGCAGATGAGATATGATATGGTATTGGGTGTGGGTGCACGGCACCCAATAGTAGTTAGTGTGTTGGATAACTGCGCGTGAGATTCAATATTCGAATACCAGCACACCAAAGGTTTTTTTCACGGATTGATCACCTTGATCCCCCTTATCTACACCACTGTTACGAGCTTTGACAATCAAATTATTACTTTTCGCAGCAAACGTCAATATGAATCCTAAATCCTGGTGGAACCACTTAACATAAATCTGAATTATTTTCCGCTAAATCTTGGATTTATTTTTAATAGAAAAATGTTAATTTATAAAATCATATTTTATCAATGTTATTTTAGTATACTTAACACGTACGTACGAAATATTATGTTACCGCTCGCATGATACTTACTCTGATTAATGATTTTTAACAGCGGTGCTAAGTTTTATATTTCCATCATTGTGAATGGACAGTATGCTCTCTCAACTGACTGTGACTGAACATTGCAGCCCACTGCACATCGAAACTGTCATTTTTTAGTCTGCACAAACAAATCGTGCGGCGCCTACATTCAATTATAGTCAATTGTCAGATCAATTTGCATTCCAATTCAATTCTTACTATTCAATAAAAATTAAAATCTTCGTCCAACAGACGGTTATTAACTTAAATTACTTTTGCGCTCCACTGAGTGAAGTTTTTTTGAAATTTTTTGCGTAAACATGGCAAAGCACAGTGACATACGGAACATTAGAGTATTATCGTTCCTGGAGGCTTACGAAAAGCAAGAATGCCTCTGGAATCCTTCACTGGACAACTACAAGAATAAGGCCGATCGCGATGAAGCCTACCTGCAGATCATTAAAGAACTGAATATACCCTCACTGACCGTGCATGATGTTAAGTTGAAAGTGAAGGGTATTAGGACGACATACACTAAGGAACTGAGATTGCTCACCAAACACGGGGAACAGGGCAAGCCGTACAAACCGAAACTCTTTTGGTTCAGCAAGGCGAATGCGTTTTTAAAAAATGTTTGCGTATCGAGGCACAAAAAATCGGTAAGATGGATGTACATGAACTGCATAGATTCGCATGTATGTATACTTTGTAACGGATAACCACTCAGTTCACTGATGAATTGTTATAAGAGAATCATTCTCGCTTAGAACACAATGGCTAAATGAGATAGTTCCTCCTTATAAAAAATCTTGGACAGGTCCGGCTAAGGGGTCCATACACATCCAGTTCGGTTCGTTCAACATGGGTTAGTGATGAACACTTACATACTATGCGGCCAGTATAAAATAGTACTCGTATGCCCCTCGTCTACTATTTCACTCTAACAACCAATGATTTCCCTTTGAAATGGACCTGACTTCGCGCACAACAAAAATGTTTGATCTTGAAGCCGTAATCAGTTTTGTTAGGTAGATGGCTGCCTTAGACCAACCATCAGTTTTGGTAAATTTTACTGTTTCAAAAGTACCCAAAAAGTGGATCTTTAAATTCTGTCTGTCTGTCTATGCATACATATGTTCAGCAGAATGCAGCCTTAACGAATAATCTTCAAATCTCATTTCTCTTCCGTTTCATTCTAATCTAGATAAAATCGGTACTTAGGCAAGTTTTCCTTAAGTTAGTCGTGAATTATTTTTGGATCGTTGGGGTAGAATTATATTAGGTAGGTGGGTTAACGTAGGGGTTAGACATCCTCTACACCACACTCAGGTCAATATAGACCCATTGTCATACCTTCTTCTTCTTCTTCCTTTTTCAGCGAGGCCGTGATCCGAAAACAAGGGATCATAACCCTCCCACTTCACCGCATTTCTACTGATCCGCCTGTGGGGTTCGCCCATTGTCATACCCATGCGGGAAAATAAAGAGAGAACGAATTCCTTCCCCTTGAAAGCATTTAAAACTTACTGTGCCCGAGATACAAACCATCCAGGGGATTTAATGAATTTCGCGTTTACCAGTCTGTTGGACAATTCTTCTAAATCCTTAAAGAAGTATTGTCCAAGGAACTTGTTTCTTACATAGTAAAGGCCTGAGCAGTGGTAGAGAAAGTGGGTAGTGTCCTCACCTTCTCGTCAGTACAGCACCTACAAAGGTCTTCATTAGAATAACAACGGTACTTAACATTTCCCCATAAAATAAAATACTATGGCATCAAACGGCAGATGCCCAATGGTCAAGCACGTCTCTAAAACGGTTGACAAAACGGTTACTGAACTTAGTGTGCGAAAGGTCGATTTCATTGTGTGGCACGTTGCACTATCCTGCTAGAGCCAAAGTCCGAATCGTCCAATTGCGGCCAGAAAAAAAAATCAGTTGTCATGTCTCTGTAACGCACTTCGTTCACTCTAACGCTATTGCCAGTCTCATTTTCAAATTAACGACCAGTGGTGCCACCATTCGAAAATGAACACCAAACAGTCACTCTATGAGAATGCATTGCCTTCACTACAACTACTTGTGGTTTTCGGAACGCCAAATCCTACAGTTTTGCTTGTTGACATAGCCCCTGAGATGAAAATAAACTTCGTCCGAAAAAATGATCTTGCGACCGAAATCGATGTCATTTTCCCACTAGCAAATAATCCTCAGAGAAGAGCGACTGGTGATCACTCTTTGGACAGCAGCAGAAGTTCTTTCGTCTGTGCGCACCAGAACAGCATGCTAATAGCTTTTGGTATCCACAAGCATGCAAGTTTTATGCAATTTCTTTATGAAATTGATTATACCAGTAGCTGAGCTTTATTTCGACCAAAAATTCTTTCCAAATTTCGAACAGTTTCCTCGAACTTTGGAAGCTATTCTTTTAATATTTCTCAGTGTTGCTTACAAGCGTAAAACGACCCATTTCTTACCCCGTAGGTTTCAGGTTATGCATACCTTTATGGTGTGGCATAAGGTCCGGCGTTGGAAAGGATAGACAGAGAGAAAAGTTTGGTGTAGTGGTTTGAAACTGAGATATTAGGTTTCAGAAAATCTCCAGTGATGGTGTCCAGATAAATGGGGAGATTTGTTTTGTTATTTTGTCTTTGCTTCTGATTCACAGATTTTTTTCCGACCACCTGATGTCATAGGCTCATCAGTCATCCAACAAAGTGAACATTTATCCAGCCATATAAACAACCTACTGCCAGTGTTATGCCTTCGCAATAGTGTTTAAACAAGCTTTCGCGATTGACCGGACTAACTTCACATATTTCTTCTTCTTCTTCTTCTTCCTTTCATCAGCGAGGTTATGATCCGAAAATAAGGGATCATAACCCTCCCACTTCACCGCATTTCTACTGATCCGCCTGTGGGGTTCGCCTAACTTCATATATTTCATGAGAAATAAATAACATATATGCTTGCTGACATGAGGATTTCATGCGTGCAAGTACTCACGTTTACCCACATTTTACGATACTCCTTTGTCGAAAGTCGTGGGCTCCGTGGCTCAGTGGTTAGTGTGTCGGACGGTCCTATGTTCGAATCCCAGAAAACACCAGCAAGTTTTTTCACGGTTCCACCTTTCTCATGAGAAAGCTTCTCAAAAACAAAAATGCTTCGGATACGGCACAAAACTGTAGGTCCCTTCCATTCTTGTGTAAAATATGTTATGAAGCACACAACACGCATGGTTGTGAGAAGCTAGGCCTACGCACTTAATGAGCTGTTGCCCCATATTTATATTATATACTCGTATATTTGATTGAGAGCCTAGTTTTTATCATGATCAGCAATACGGCAATAAACTTGAGTAAAGAGTTGTTTCAGCAGCCGATAAATAATGAATTATAATTTTTTTTTTTTTTTGTCTTAATAGAACTCTTTCAGATTTTAGCAATATCCTAATTTTTAGGCAATCCATTCTTTCAATACTTTCAGTTCTATTTAAAGGAAGAAGACACTGGGAATCAAACCGATTTCAAAGATTGTACCCTCGGGTACATCAGCGACGCAGACAGTGTTGATAACATAGCCGAAAACGACACCGAAATAAACGTTGACCACGACATGGTCGAAAGTATATCAACACATTCGCTTGCCGAATCTCCACTCGAGTTTAAGACATTCGTACAAGTCGTTGATCAAGTCGGTAGCCAAGTCGAAGAAGAGGCAGAAGGAAAAACTGTACCAGAGTCGAGCTATATAGTGTCATCATGTCCAGATATCACTGAGACCTGTACTAAAACCGAAGTCCAACCACCTGTTAGTTCAGCGCACAAGGATGACGAATTTGAATTATTTTGCCGAAGTGTAGCCGCACAATTGCGCTCAATCCCCGACTCGTATTCCCGATCAGTGGCAAAGTTAAAAATCCAGCAAATCCTCTTCGAAGCAGAGACCGGTCATTACAAGAACAGTCCTTGTATTACGATACCCATCGTACAGCAGATGAGCAGTCTGTAGTGAGTAGGAAATTTTACAGAAAAGATAAAGAGTACACACATTTTATTTTACTTATCGTTTAAGTATTTCTCATTGCTAATAGTTTATTAATTCCTAAAAGTAAAATATAAACACAATATGCGTCCTCAAAGCGTATCATTGAAGAGTTTAAGACCGATTTTCTTTTTGTAGAATGGATTGATGGGGCTTGGCATTGTGTTTGGTTTGAGAAGCCCTTTCGACGGCTTCCTTTCAGCGTCATAGGGTACGTTGGGGGAACTCTTTATTTGTTTTATGTATTCGCTTGGTTTCTGGATGGTATTTCGCTGGAGCACGATTTTTACACGTTTAGCGGGCGTACTATTTGAGGATAAAGGTGCTTTTAATACCTTCGCGCTTTGAGTTAGCTTTTTAGCCTTCTTCCCCAGCAGAAGATTTTTCGGAGTTTTTGGCGAATTGACTGCGTTTTGATTCAATTTTGCGAATGGATTTGGAACTAGATCGCTCAGTTTTTCATTGGCGTTCTTGACTTGAAGTTTTTTCGATGGAATGAAATATTCAATTTCACCGTCTTCCATGGGCTCATCCCATTTGGAAGCTGTTGACGCCGGTTTTTTCTCACCCTCTTCGGTGGGTTTCAATACATTTGTCGTGTCGGGTACTTGTTCGGGTTTTTCGTCACTTGCCAGTTTTTTCTTTTGCTTTTTGGGGGTTTTCTTGACTTCAGGCTCCTCATCTGTTTTCTTTATTTTACTCGGTGAAACTTCAACTTCTTCTTCTACCCATGACATACAGGGGAGAGACTTGCGCTTCTTTGCCTTGACACCGTTCTGTAGTTCCTTCGGAAGTGAACGTTCGATCAGCTTCTCAAAGGTGTCCTCATCGGCTTCGCTAAAGTTGAGTGATGCAAGGAGCTTTCTTCGCTTCCGTTTGTTGAGCTGTTTCAGCTTTCTTGTGGTGGAGTAAATATCGTTTTCCAAATCCTCTATGGCGTCTACTTTGGTTTTTATCAAGGGCTTCTCTGATTTAAGGTTTGGTTTGGGCATCGTTTGCACCCCAAGTGGGAATTTTCCTGCTTGATAAGTTTGATACCTAAACGCGAAGAACAATAAAATAAATTTCGGTCATTTAAATGATAATGAGTCTGATTACTTTTCTAAAATATCCTTAAGTATTTTACGGCTTCTTGGAGCGGTTTCTT
This sequence comes from Brachypalpus laphriformis, assembly GCA_945910035.1. NCBI lineage: Eukaryota > Metazoa > Arthropoda > Insecta > Diptera > Syrphidae > Brachypalpus > Brachypalpus laphriformis. Next base: position 106,328,626 of record OX246753.1, on the reverse strand, counting down.
CCTTGTATATGAGAGACTCAATCTCTTTTACAACATATTTTCCATCGAGGGGTAACAATGGTATGTAGACATCAACGTTTCCAGCTCTAGGATCTAAATGTTTCGTCTCAGATCCTTGAGTTTCACTTTCTTCTGAAAATTGATACAAGTTAAGCAAGTTGTGCACGAAAGTACTTTCTTCTATACCAACCCTCGCCTTCGGTATCTGTGGCAGCTTCCACTTTCTCTAAGTCATCAATGGATTCCGTGGGGAATCCCATCTGAAATTTAATTCAAAATTGTTTACTAGATATTCTATAGCAGGTACCATGAAGGCTTCGCATGAAGAACATCTAATCTAATCGGCGGAAAATACACTTAGCATGCTACCTAGTCTATGAACGTACCCTCATGTTTCCAGCCTGGGGGGATGCTGGTAGAAATTGAAAACTCCTACAAGTTTTGTACTTCGATACAATCCTGCATCACATGCAAAGCAATGCATGCTAAACAGAAATGTCACTCTAATTATGGAGGCTGGTGATATACCAATAGAATCACAGTCGGTGCTGAGGATATGGAACGTACACATCTGTAGACTGTTAAGTGGCAACAATAACCAATATTCCGCTGTCAGGCAGAATGAGCCATTCAAAACTGACAATGACAGTCAAGATTACCGCCAATGCGATCAAAATTAAGTGAGGATAACGATATCTAAACTGAAATCCAACAAAACTGCTGGAGCCGACGGCCTTGCCGCCGAACTTTTCAAAGGCGGGAGGAGATGAGTTGGTAAGAAGCATGCACCAGCTCATCTGTAAAATAAGGTCTGACGAAAGTATGCCCGATGAATGGAACCTTAGCATCGTTTGCCCGATCCTGAAGAAAGGAGACCCTCTGAACTGCGCCAACTACAGAGGTATAAGTCTCCTCAACGTCGCGTATAAGATTTTGTCTGCCGCCTTGTGAACGGCTAAAATCGGCCGTCAGCAACCAGATAGGTCCGTATCTGCTTTCAGGTCGACAAAGCCCACAATAGACCAAATATTCACTCTACGGCAGATACTGGGAAAAATCCAGAAATAATAATCGATTTCAAGGTCGCCTATAGCATGTATAGAGACGAGTTATACAGAGCCAAGTCTAGTCATGGCATCCTTGCCAAACTTGTCCGTCTGTGCAGGGTGACAATGGAGAACTATCGCTGCTCCATAAGTCGGTATGAGCACCACCGAACCGTTTGATGTCAGAAAATGTTTTAAACAAGGTGATGCACTTTCATGCGAACTCTTTAACATCATACTTGAAAGAATTGTACGAAACTCACAAGCCAAAACCGGAGGTACAATTTTTACATGTCAGTGCAACTACTCACTTACGCCAACGACGTTGCCATAATCGGAAGAACCCAGCGGCGTTTGCGAATATTGAGACAGAGGCAACAAAGTTGGGTTTAGCGATCAATGAAAGCAAAATCAAATGCATGCTGTCTACCAAAAAGGACACACAAAATCGGCGCCTTGGACAGAACTTTGTCTACCTAGGCTCTTGGACTCCAATAAGACATCACTGAGGAGATCGAACGAAGTTTCTATGGGCTAAGAAGGCAATCGAGCAACAAAGCTCTGTCTCGAAATAGTAAAGAGACTGTAAAATACACAAATAATCTGAGTCCTGCTGTATGGCGCAGAAGCATAGACTTTGTCAAATCGGACGAGGATGCGCTTGGTTACTTTGAGAGAAAAGTTATTCGAGTGGTCTTTGGTCTCGTCTGCATAGACGGCAAGTGGGGAAGACGGTACAATGCCTAACTATACGGCATATACAACGACATCTATTTAGACAGAAGAATTCACATGCAGCGAAGATGGCTGGGTAATGTAGACCGGATGGAGTCCAACGTTTCAGGTCGGACAATTTTCGAACTCACCACGGACGGACGGCACAGTAGAGGACGATCCCGCAGTAAGTGGCGCAAGCTTGTTGAGGGGGGCATTAACCAACTTACCGTGGGAAATTGGGCTGGTTGAACAGGCCATCTAACTAAGTAACTAGTCTAAAATATTTGAGGCAACAGAGTAGGGTCATTCGGATCACAATTTCATGATTTTAACTAAAATGCGAAAAATAGTTTTGTTCGACGATAAATTAAGCGTGACCGCAGTTCTGTTAAGGAATTGGGTTGATTGAAGGACCGGCAGGTTGTAGGCGAGTATGAGAGTTGCTACACTCCATGGGCATCACAATGGACCTACATTGATCTAAGTGTGATATAGGGGGACCCGCCCGCTACACCAAACCACTTCCCTGAAGGAAGTATTGTACTTGTAACCAACCGTCGACCAACATATTGTTCTTTGTGTGAATACTACTTCTTTGCTGAACTTACCTCCTTCCAAGCGTTGTACTTCTCAGTATACTCCCGACCAAGTTCGCTCTGGTAGAGCAGATGATGAAAAATCCTGTTGCGGCAATGACCGAGAATCTTGAAGTCATGCTGCTGCGCCATGAACTTTACAAATGGCTTAACAAATAGACCAACTGTTTTGGCGGTCAACTCGCCATCGGATACTTTGGCCAGCTCTTCGAAGTACACGTCCATAAAGTGCATCGTAATACCTCCCGAGGTATTTTCCGCCAAAACCGTCTCAAAGACGTGTGTGTTGAACTCCCTTACACTGGCCAACGACCAACTGTCTTTTTTCAACGCGCGGAACATGTAACGCATCATTCGCCTAATCAACTGGAATGGGAAACATTAACTTGATTACACAGAACCTGGGACTACTGGACAAACCATTAAGAACTTGTCCATTCGCCACTGATCCACGCCGAACCATTCCCTGCACATAGTCTTGAGGAAAGCGCCGAAGAACTGCACGCCCGCTTTGGGGTCACTAAAGCAGTCGATCAGCTTGCCCAGCTCTTCGGCCAACGCCTCCTGCACCAACGGCTTGTCCGACATCCACATCGTGTAGTACAGACCCTTCCATATCCGCAGGAAGTCATCCTCAGTGAATGCTAAACAGAACGAGTTTAGTACTTGGAACACATTCGTGTCTTGGTAACTTACGAAATGAACTGTTGGCTCGAAGAGTCAACCAACGCCGCAGCTTCTTTAGCTGCTTGGTCCTCTGGGATAAATCATTGCTTGCCAGCGCCTTGATAATTTTCACCTCCTGGGCTATGACCAGCACATCGTTGGGCAGTTTCTCCTTTTCCTCTGACTCACTGTTCGACTCCAATTCGGATTTCTTGGTCTTGGTAATTTTTGAAATCATTTTTATGGAATAAATTAGAAAATATTTTTTATTTGCGTGCGAATACTATTCTCTCCCGTTCCACACGTGGTTGGTTGACACAAAACTGACAGTACGCAGAGAGACAGTCGAAAAACTTCAAACACACTAGAGATGTGCTAAGGCGTAACCGCCAACTAGGCGAGCCGCTGTGCAGTATGTTAACCAATTTTCGAATGCTTAAATAGCGGCAGGCATTTAAATTATTATTTCTATACTCGGGCCGTGTGTCAATTGGTGGGTTAACTTTTAGCCACTGGCTTATAATTTTGGACAATTCTCTGGATGTTGAATGAATTAAGCTTCGTCAAGAGAATTTTTTTGACTCCTTTATTTCTACTGTTGTGTGCGGATTTTACTAAAATTTAAACAGTTCCAATAATTAACATGCTGCTTTCTATCTTCTTCTTCCTTTTATCAGCGAGGTTATGATCCGAAAACTAGGGATCACAACCCTCCCACTTCACCGCATTTCTACTGATCCGCATGTAGGGTTCGCCTATTTGACCTCAGAAAATATCGGCAGGCCTGCCGATTTTGGATCACTCGGTTACTGAGGCCAATGAAATGCCGATGTCGTCGCATTTGTCTGATCCAGGCGTTTATAGGCCTGCCTTTCCTACATCGCGATGTCTTTGGAACGTGCATAGATATTGCCTTTTTTACAGGGTTCAAATGATCTCTTCTTTGAACGTGGCAATACCAGCTGAGCCGGTCGCGCTCTAATTTTCGTACGATGGTTTCCTTGATGTGAAAGCTTCCACGGATCTTCGAACTTCTTATTCGATCAAGCTTGGTCACTCCTGCTGTCATGCGAAGCATCTTCATCTCAGCTGCCGTTAATTTATTCTTATACTTTTTGTACATCGTCCAACATTGTGAACCGTATGTGAGCGCTGGACGTACAACTGCGGTGTAGAGCCTTCCTTTCAACTTAGGGGGCATTTTTCTGTCACAGAAGATAGCGGAATTTTCTCGCCACTTCATCCACCCTACGCTTACACGATGATTGATGTCGTCATCACAAGTTGCTTTGCTATTGATCATAGATCCCAGATATTTGAACTTTTCGCACTTGGGAAGCACTGTTCCATTCAAATAAATGTCTGGAATAGGCCTGAGTGGATCAGAGAACGGGCAGCACAAGTACTCTGTCTTTTTTGAACTAATGCGATACCCATTTCCCTCCAAAACGTCCACCCACACATCAAGTGCTCGTTGCAGGGATGTAGGATCCTCACTTATGATGGCTCCATCGTCAGCAAAGAATAACTGATGTACCTTGGGGTCCATCACTTTACCTTCAAGCAGATAATCAAGGACTGTAATAAAGAGCAAAGGACTTAAAACGCTTCCCTGGTGTACCCCGACTTTGATTGGGAACTCTTCGGTTACTCCAGCGGGGCATCTTACTTTTGTCTTTGCTCCTTCGTACATGTCCATAATCATCTGTACATAGGTTTCTGGAACCCCTCGATGTCTTAGCGCCACCCATATCAGATCTCGTGGTTGTCTGTCGAATGCCTTTTCAAAGTCAACCAATACAATATGCAAATCCCTTAAGGAATCACGATGTTTTTCCATTATGATCCTTATACTTTGGATTGCATCTGTGGTTGATTTACCCGAGACAAACCCGCACTGATCATCAGATAGCCGTATTATTTTTCGCAGTCGGCCACCTAATACCCGCTCAATGATTTTCATGGTGTGTGACATCAGCTTGATCGAACGGTAGTTATCACAGTTTCGCGTATCACCCTTCCCTTTGTATACAGGGAGAAGGTAACTTTCCCTCCATTCATTCGGCATTGAATCACCTCTCACGAATTTGGAGATGAGAATTCTGAGCCATCTGAACCCGATGTCTCCCATCTTTTTCCAGAACTCAGAGGGTATCTCGTCTGGCCCAACCGCTTTTCGTTTTTTGGAGTATTTGACCGCCTCACTAACTTCTTCGACTGTAATGTCGGCTATTTCTTCACAGTTAGGGGTGGCTCTTGGAAAGTATAGCCGGGGAAACTGTTCATTCAAAAGCTCTTCACAATACTGCCGCCACCTCTGCAGAATTTTGTCGTCATCCACAAGAAGCTGGCCATGAGCATTGCTAATGAACTTTGGCGAACGAATCTCCTGAGCATTCTTCCTTCTTTGGGCGGCTATTTTGAAGATAGTGGCACTCTTGTTCATATTGTGTCTTCGCAGCTCCTGGATAGCCTGGTTTGCATCAGCAACCGGGGAAAATATTTTATCCAGCTCCCGATACAGGCCCTCCGTACTCTCTGCTTGAAGCTGAGCGCACTTCTTCTTCGCTTTTTTCTTGCAGCATCTGTATTCCATTTCAAGGCGAGCTTTTTCGTCACTATTATTAGAGGGGCACTTTGACCAAGCTTTGAAAGCCCCTTTCTTCTCATTTATCACTTTCTTAGCTTCATCACTCCACCACCATGTTTCTTTGGCGTGTTGATGGTGGCCTTTTGAAGCTCCTAGCAGTGATTTGGCCTTCTTTAAGCAAGTTCGCTGTAGGGAATCCCACATATGTTGTGCTCTGCACTCTTCATCCTCAGCTCCGTTGATGGTGTGAGAGAGGTAATTTTTCATTACGAAAACAAAAGCATCGTCGTTTTCTTTGTCCAGATTGTACCACTTGATTTTCTCAGAGACCCCTGTTTGTTTGCTTTTCTTTGGTGTTTTCATAAAAATTTCTGTTAGCAGGAGACGGTGTTGTCGAGCGATTGCCTCTCCCAGGATCACTTTGCAATCTTTTATCCGAGGCTTCATGAAACTGCCTACCAAATGGTAGTCAATCTGAGTTTCATCTCCACCACTGCTGTAAGTGATCAGGTGTCGGCTTTGTTTGATGAACATGGTATTTAACACGATAAGACCGTGTGATTTGCACATGCTTAGGATGCCTTCACCAGGAAGGTTCCTGGTGCCATATCCTAGTCCTCCATGGCAGTCTTCATAGTCTTCGTTTGATTTCCCGACATGTCCATTCAAATCTCCTCCAACAAACAGAAATTCTTCCTTTGGGATGTCCTTAAGGAGATTGTGGAAATCTAGCCAAAATGCATCTTTATCTCTCTGATTGTACCCATCGTGGGGAGCATATGCACTGACAATATTCCACACCTCTCCTTGTATTACTAGTTTGAGAGACATCAAACGGTCGCTGGACTTCGAAATGCTCAAGACGTTTCCAAGTAGCTCTGCCGCAAGGATGATACCGATTCCGTTCCTAGCCTTTTCCGTTCCGTAGTAGAACATCTTGTAATCTTTTGTCCTAACGTCCAAGAAACGCGCCCGATTCCCGGTGTTTTTCCATTTCGTCTCTTGGACACACAAGATGTCCACCCGCCTTCTATTCATCATCTCTTCCAGCTCGTAACTACGACCGGTCATGCTTCCAACGTTCGAACTCGCGACCCGTAAATTGCGTCCAAACTGTTTCATTATGTTGCTAGCCCCCGGAATCCGTATAGCTCTGACCCGAACATTTCTGCTCGGTCCAGGATCAGTACCATGCACAGCAGTGGTAGTGCCTGGCGGGGTAGTGCCTTTCCTTTTTGCAAGTATTATCATAATGATACAGTTTTGCAATACAATTTTTGCACCATATTGCGATGGTGTTTGTTGTTTGACACGTGCATGCTCCTGTTTTAGTATTGTTTGATCTTTCTTTTATGACACCGGTGATCTCCAGTCGTGTCAACCCACGGACTCGCATGCACACTTGTGGGAGGGTTTTTATGGTAGTATATGTGTCGCTAGGCTCACTTGGGTGTTATATTGCCTAGATCTGATTTGTCCCCTTAGTCGCCTTTTACGACAAGCGCTAGTTGTTGGGGGGCGCTGCAGTGATATTCTTAACCCGTCCCTGCACATGCTGCTTTCTATATATAACGTAAAAATATTCTCCTTGACAGCTAAGATATCTCAGCCATTGACGTTATACACCACCTTGATCAAAAAGTTTAATTTAATTTAATTAGCTTAATACAAGCTGTAAAGAACTTAAATCTAATTTACAATGTATACTTAAAAGCTAGTTAAAATTTACAAATAAGTTCCCGGAATAAAAACCGTGTGGCGCTCCCATCGTTCCGATTTGAGTTCTGTTTTCTTTGTTAAGTTGGTACATCTGTTGTTGATATTCCCTCTAAATCTTAGCGTCATAGCTTGACATTTGCAAAAGTTACGTAGCCAAGAGTACATCTATCTCTGTGTGTGTTGGCGATTTTTTACCAGACCAGAATTGTGGGCAGAAGACTCGTGGATTTTGCACCATGATAACGCACCGTCGCACAGTGCCATCATTATTCGTAATTTTTTGACGAGAAATGCAACAAATACCATCCAACAGCCACCGAATTCACCTGATTTGGCTCCCTGTGACTTCTTTCTGTTCAATCGAGTTAAAAAACCATTACGGGGAACGCGTTTCAGCAGCGGAGAGGAAGTAATGGAAAAATCGCAGGAAGCACTGATGGACATATTGAAAACCGAATATAAAAAATGTTTCGAAGATTGGATCAAGCGCTGGCATAAGTGTGTTGCAGTCGATGGGGATTACTTTGAAGGGGACAATATAGATTTAGATAAATAAACTTGTATTTTTAATTTTCTGAATAAATTCCGGGAACTTTTTGATCAAGGTGGTATGAACTGCAAGTAGCCAACTTTGCGTTGGTTCTAAGTTCCAACATAACTAGCACTCGTGGTTTAAAGCGGAACAAATTAAAAACTCAAATATTTTTGAGATTTCGTTGTATGCAGTTGGATGTGCAAAAACATTGTTTTATTTCACTATTGCGATTAAACAAATAAAGATTTTAAATTATAAAATGAAGGGTTGTATGATTGGTTGTAATTTAAAATACTTTATTCAAATATTTTTGGCTCCATCTATCACTAATTATTTGAATTAGCACATTTTCGAAATGGCATTTTTTGTAAACAATGCGTCAACAATGGGCCCACTGATAAATGCAATATTGCACAATCTGTGCTAAGCAGAGAGTTCGCAAATGCACCAACTGACATCACTGCGAAACAGAGAATTCATAAATGTAGAAAGCTTTATTCATTGTGCGATTTTGAGCGCAATCGTGCAGTTGTCAGAATCATATTGCGTATTGCTTCCATTGAACCTCCATTTGCGCAGATTTTCCTGCCTTGCATTGTGTTTGCTTTGCAAAGCTTGTATTTATGAATGGGTCCAATTCGAATTTCAACCGTTTTACTTAGCAAATCCACACAAACCCAAGAGGTGTTCCTACGATTCTATGCAGAAATTCAACATGGTTGGTATTTTGCTTCCACATTTTCCAGCTTTTAACCAGGAGGGCTAGTTATGCTGGCGTCATTTTTGGGCAGAGATTGTATGGGGCTGACATTTCACTAGCAGCCCATATATGATCTCATCATCCAACTCCGCATCCCAGCATTAAGCTAAAGCGATCATAGATCAGCTGCGTTGTCGATGTCCCTGAGTGGCCTAATGGTTATCCATGGTATCCATGGTATCACAAAGGACCTTCGCTAGTCTAAGTGTGTCCGCACTCTTCTGCGGACAGCTAACCTAACCTAACGGGCTATGAATACCCTTAACATGTTTACACACAGTGCGGGCGTTGAAAAGCATGGATAGAAAGAGAGAAAAAGATTTGGTGTAGTTGTGGGCGCCGTGGCGTAAGTGGATAGTGTGTCGGATCACCACGCATGAGGTTCCAAGTTCGAATCCCATAAAATACCAAAAAAGTTTTTTCACGGTCCCACCTCTCGCGAGCGTCTGACAAACATCCGGGAGTATTATTGTCACGAAAAAGCTGCTCAAATCGCCGTTCGGATTCGGCATTAAACTGCAGGTGCCTTCCATTCGTGTGAAAAATATAACGCACACAACATGAGTGGTTGCGAGAAGCTAGGCCCTGGCACTTTAAAGAGCTGTTGCGCCAAATATTTGTTTTTTGTAGTTGTTTGAAGCTTAGTTGCTTATGTTTCAGAGAAACTCTGGGGGTGGCGTCCAGATAACTGGGGAGATTTTTTTTTATTTTTTGCCTTTGCTCTTTTCAAATTCTCAATACTGAAATTTCTTTAGGAATTACATAATTCACTTATGTTCTTCTCCTCTGGGGTTTTCTTGCCCTAAGTATACTTAGGGCACTGAGTATACTTAGTTTTGTTCTTATCTTTCGGATTATGAAAGTCATTCACACTAGAATTACACGAGCACAGGCACAGGGTCTAGGATTTCTGCAAATACCGGTAAGAGAAGATGAACTTCTATAGAGGTGAGTGCAATTGAAATTTATATTTAATAAAACCACGGTTGTTAGCGGCAGATTTTTTGTAAACAAGATGGTCTCGAGTATCGACATGTGGAATAGGATATCTTTATTCCTTGAGAGGTACTCAGATCGAAAAAGATAGAGGAGGAAGTAAACATACAGTCAGTAAGCTTACCAAATTGATGGAAGCCTTACCGGCAAGATACTACAAGTCCGCATCAGGAAATAAAACGACACCACTCTGAAGTAATGCTAAAGCGCTCCCGGAGTGGATGGTGTCAGGTTGAAAAGGGGAAAAATGTGTTTTTTTAGTGAGTGAGAGGGAGTGCAAATCTCACACTACTTGAAACAGAGCGGGCCTGTTTCTCGTGCGCATTAGCGTTTTTCCACTACCCCGTAGACAAAAAAATGGAATTTGTTGTTAATTAATGCACTTTTATATCTCTGCGATGAAATCATAATTTGTGAATTCGAACGTAATGTTTTCTAGATATCGGTAATATTCTGCATGGCTTTTCTGTACTTTGTGGCGGGTTGTGCTATACTGGAAAACGAGCGTTTTCAATTTTTGACATTTTCGGAAAAGTAAAATTTTACCCATATATTTCTATTCGTAGATTTTTGTTTATTTTTAGTTCACTTCCAAAAAGTCTGCTCCCTCTTAGCGCTCTGGTTCCTCCTTGTTGCCAAAAATCGAATTGTTCCGTCGGCAATAGCCGCGTTTAGTTTTCCCCGTGAACTGAACTAGTTCATCTCAAAATAAAAAAAACGCTCCTGGTTCACCTAGAAATTTCATTTTCACAACTTGGTAGCAGCAGCTACACACTGACGTTTAATATCGATTTAAAATGGCGGGAAAATAGCAATTGAAGTGAGAAAAGCGCTTAATATTTTTATATCTGTTTATTAATTAAGTGTTTTTAGATACTTATGTCAGAAAGTGAGGATACAACAAATAACTATGATTTATTTCTGCCATTCAGCAGAGCTGCCAAGCTTTACATATATTTTTTTTTGTAAAAAACCATCTAGTGGTGAGGTATGGGATAGAAATTCTGGTTCACGAAAATTGAACCAGCTCAAGTGCTGGTTCAATTGTTGTTTTTGCATCCTGCGTAAAAATATGAACTGAACCAGTTCACCGGGAAAACAAAACGCGGCTAATGATAATCCAATTTAATGCCAAAAGCTATGAGAAACTGCTAAAGGCGTGGTGTTACATGAGTTAATACTTTCAGCGAAGAAATTCATATAACATGAACCTTTGTGGAAAAGGCTTTGTCGAAGTGGATTGATTTCAAATTACAAAGCTGATATCTGCCATAAATTAAAAATTACAATTGCGATTGGACAGTGTTCACTATATTCACGTTGTAGCAGTCACTGCTATTAGCTGTGACTGAGAGGTAGCAGTTTTGCACATACCGACTTGTGAATCAAGCAAAAAAGGTTTCATGCGAATTCAAGCGTTAAGAATATAGAAAAATGGAGAACCTGTGAAAGAGAGCTGTAACAGTTAGGAAAAATTTAAAGCGATTTGGGTGAATCGATTGAAAACAATAATGTTTAACTTTTATAATCGAAAAAACCTACAATTTCTCCTATTGGTGATAGTTCCCTTTCAGAGAGGTTCTCCTCTTCTCCAGTTATTCGAAATTCGAATACGCCCAATATTTGCGCTTTGATGCGCACGTGGTGCAAGTGTGGAAAGGGACAAGTACACATTTCTTAATGTCAAACGTCAAAATGCGGAAGAAAATAAGCTAGACGGCAAAATCTGTGGTTAGGTAATTTCGTTATTTCTCCTCGTATTTTTGAGTTCAAATAGCTGCGAAGCCCAATAGTCCGCGATGCTGAGAAGGGCAACTCAAATTGTGCGTTTTTTCCTAGGTATATACTAATCGCCACAAACTCTGTCACCACAAATCAATAACGATCCCCCCCGTCTTTGCAGAACCACCCACTGCGCTCAAGTTGCAGTCTGCTGGCCTGAAATACTTCCCTCCACCCATCAAATATGAGAGTAAGGCTACCAAGGGGGACTCAGAACCCCGCATTGAAGCTTACTTTTTTCAGATATCGAGAAGTTCGAGCGTCCCAAGCTGCGGATCATGGAGAAGGTGCCCCAATACCCGCCTAACCTCCGGCCACCCAAGATGCAGAAGCGCCTGCGACTCATGAGAGGGCCCGAGACGGTCCACAACACCTTGATCCACAAGCAGTATGGCATCGTCGCCACTGGCGGTGGACGCCTCCGGTCTGGACATTACGAGATGCTGCGTCTGACCATCGGTAGGAAAATGGACGTCAGTCGGATGTTTGCGATCTGGAGAGTCCCTGCACCGTGGCAGCCGGTAACTAAGAAGGGCCAGGGTCAGCGAATGGGCGGCGGCAAAGGTGCCATAGATCACTACGTAACGCCGATAAAAAGTGGACGTGTCATCGTTGAAGTTGGCGGAACCTGCGAGTTTGCCGAGGTTAAGCCATTCCTTACGTTGGTCTGCAGGCAGCTGCCGTTCAAGGCGATGGTTGTTTCTCAGGAAATCATGGAGGAAATGAAGGCCGAGGAGGAGAGGCTTGAGCGAGAGAACAAGAATCCCTACACGATGAAGTATGTGTTTCAGAACAACCTGAACGGATGCCATCGGTGGATGTCGCCCGTGGACCACAAGTGGTTCGGAAATTACTTATAATTTGTGCAAATAAAGTATACCTGCTGTTTTGTTTATATTCTTATGGTTTCCATTTAGTTATGATTTTGTGTCTTGTGACTTTGGTAACAACTCTGGGGATAGAGAACATTGGGGATTTTTCTCCATGCATGTAGGTACCTTAGACCTTCTCTAGCTCGAGATATTTTTCAAGTCTAGCCGTTGTGTTTAAATTTTCTTTAACTCCAATATTTTTTTCTTGTTCCTTGACTTTGAGAAGTTCCACTCTATTTTACTGTGGTGATTCGTCTTTAAGGCGAGTTGATTCCACAATGGTTGCTTGGAGAGCAGGATTAATAATCAGATAAGATACGCTTTTCTTCTAGTCTTCTAGACATTTCGTTTGGGCGTCTGTATTTTGGAAAAGACGTTCATGAGAAATGTTTCTAAGAACTGAAGACAATACCAGTCGACTTGGAAACCACCTACTAGCCCATAAATGCTAGACTTGCAAAGAAATTTATTACCTGGGTTCATTGTCAAATTGCCAGTAGTACACGAGGCAGGATGAGAATCCTTGTGTATTTTATGCCATCGGAAACAGTTTTCTTTTTTCTTTTCTTTTTTATATAATTTGGGTTATGAATACCCTTAACATGTTTGCACACAGTGCGGGCGTTGGAAAGGATAGATAGAGAAAGAGAGAGAGAAAGATTTGTGTAGTTGTTTATGCTTCAGATCCAGCTCCATCATTAGAGTTGTTTCGAGACAATCTTGGGTAATCTTGCGGTTAGAATAAAAATTCAGATTTCTTCTGATCAAAATTGATCGAAAAATCTGATTTGGAGGAAATGAAAGTAATTTACAGCGTCATTTGTGCGAAGTAAAAGTTTAAGAACTTTTGTGTTTCCACTGTTAGTAAAAAAAAAAAAAAAACAATTTAAAATGGCCAAAACTGCTTAGTAACTTTTGAATTGAATTCAAAAAGATGGAGACCTAAACAAAACTTTTTTTTCGGATAATATATAAAATAGGTGCGGTATTCGGCTGCCCGAGTGGATGTTGTATTGCTTAACACTTCTGTAGCGGATTCTTATGATATTTAGCCGAAAGCCCCCTTACGTGACTGCACACCTTGTCATGGTGTAAGGGCCTAGTAGAGGTCAAAAACTTTTCGGATTTATTCCCTAGATGAGATTCGAAACCAAGATGCAATCCCTACTTTCCCCCTTTCCCCTCCGGTGGGCTGGATCAAGGAGTCATGCGACCCGTGCCGAGGATCAACCTGGATGGGGGCCCATCACAAAAATAGATCAGTCGCGAACGGAGTATTCGGATATTTGGCGACCTCCGCATTAGCTAGCCTTATCTGTGTATTGCGGATTTCTGCACAGGCTGACATCCCTTTCTCCGCTACTCGTGGGAGCACAAAATGAACTCAAAAAATAAATTAATAAATCAAAAAACAACAAATAAGGCCGGTTCCCATTTTAAACCGGGCGGTAGCATGGCGCTCAAACTATCTACCGGTAAAGCCCCTGAAGAGCTGGCTAGTGGGAAGACTGTGGCTTTACATGGTCCAACTACCACCAACAGCCGCATGGAGGCCCTCGGTACTAGTACCCCCCACGTTCCACTAAGGACTCTTTGGGAGCACGGCGTATCCGTGCTCCCTCAAAACAGAGCGACGCACAGGAAGCCGTATTCTGGAGCACTTTGGCAATATACCGGAATGCAAAAGAATGGAAAACTTTAAAGCCAGAGTAGAATGGGCTAGAAATATCGCCAGGGACGACAAAGCTGGGACAAGTAGTGACTACGTCTAAGCGACAACGATCGTTGGAGGAACCCGTGTTGGATCCCAAAAGAGCCAGGGTACACAACATCAGTACCTCTTCCAACGCTATATCGAAGTCATACAGCGATGTTCTTAAGGACAAGTTAGTGCTGGCGGTCATTGACAGAAGCGATACGGAAAAATAGAAGACAATTCCAGCTAAACTTCCTTCAGTTTTTCTGGATATCATGAAGGAGAACCCAGGTTGCGATGGCGATTGGCATCAGGGCCACGTGAAGCTGATCGCCTGCGAAGATCAAAGATCATACGACCTCTATAAACAAGCTATAGGCAAATTAGGGAAAGTACGGCCAGGTGCTAAGCTCGAGGTTGTTGCGGGGGAAGATATCCCGAGTAGACCGAGAACTCGAGCCCCCCAATACGGATACGATCCTACAGATCCTTAAAACTAGCAATCCCGAACTTCCAATGCACAATTGGAAAGTCGCTAAACTGGATGAGGCAAGAGGGCTTTATAGATGTGCACTCATTGTCATCAATAAGGAATCTCTGGCTCCTTTGGCGAAGACTGGGGGTGTTGCCTATTACGGTTTCGACCTTATCAACATCAAGGTATATAAAAAGGACGAAGTGTCTGATTTTGGTGTTTTGCCCTCCATCCTTTGGACCCCAATCCTGCAATCAATGAACCCGAGTCACCTATCACTTTTCCTTCTTTGGATAGTGATGACTCTCAAGTGTCATTCTCTAAGAATAATCCGCCTTTAGTCAATGAGGACAAATTGTCTGACATGGAGACGGATGATTACTTCGATAAATTATTGTACATTCACTGCTTTTGAGTGAGGACAAATTGTTGGAATCGCCCTCGGACTTGGAAGTCTTATGTACCACAGTGGTGGCGGTTTCTCTGCCTAATTGTAGCGCAAATGCTGCAGTTAGTTCAGATTAACCTCCACCACTCCATTACGGCATCTGCCGGCCTTCTTCTCCGTCTTTCAAAGGGCAGGGAAGATATAGTATATATATATATAGATATATATATTATGGTCCAGGTGCCTTGGGATGTGGACAACTGGGTATGTGGACTCAAGACTCCTAATTACTATACCCTGTATGTGCGTAACGAAGGTGAACCCAGATCGTGCATACTGGTGAAATGTATCCAAAATGTAACCTTACTCCCTTATTACAGCGATCGAGATACAACCGCAGTAAAAATAGAAACACCCGGCTGTTCTTACTACTTGGTTTCGGCGAATGTCGCCCACGACTCTCTTTTTGGGGATAACCTGGAAGGACTGATCGCAGATGCGAGGAGCCAGAAAACTGGTTTCATAATAGGCTGTGATGCTAACGCTCACCATACTGTATGAGGCAGTTCCGATATCAACAAAACCTTACCTAAGTATAAACCTTATTTTGTGCAACATAGGTAACGAGCCTACTTTCGTCACCAGAAATAGGCAAGGAGTATTGGATATCACAATTGCCTCCGATAGTATCGTCCAACGCATCAGGAATTGGAAGGTGCCAAGCGAACCAACATTCTCGGATACAGATAGCCGGCCAGTTTTTAGGAATTACCGTAAAACTGAATGGCTGAAGTATAGGTCAACTTTAAGTAATTTCCTCAAATCATCTTAATCCCTCCTGCAACCCCCAAGAACTTAATCGCATGGTTGAAGATTTAACCTCAGCCCCAATGACTTCTTCCTGCCCTTTGATTTAACCCAGCGGCAAGAAGAAGCCACATTGGTGTATTGCAGGTTTAGGCCCTTTAAAAAATAATTATAGAAAACTTTTCAATGATGCCAAAAGTCCGAGGGACGCATTATATTGGGACTTGTACAAGGCGTCCCTAAATATATACAAAACAAATTAAGGAAAGCCAAAAGTAATTCTTAGTCTCTTCTGTGGTAAAATAGAAGAAGCTTCCGAGGCATCCAGGCTAAGGAACAAATCCAATAACACCCAGAAGAAGAAAATTGATGGATCTTGGACGACTTCCAACGAAAATTCGCTAAATTTACTGCTTGACAATCATTTCCCAGGCAGCTCCCAAGTTATTAGCAACGTGGTTTTCAGCAGACCATCTGCACAAATAACCAACTCTTCAAAATTGATTACACAGAGCAAACTCCAGTGGGCACTACATAGCTTCAAACCATATAAATCCGCGGGACCAGACGGCATAATACCGGCCGAGTTGTAGAAGTCATCGGGCATAATCCCACGGGTGCTTGAGACAGTTTTAAAAAGTTGTCTAGATCTGGTATATATCCCAAAGATATGGAGAGAAGTTAAAGTTGTCTTCATACCCAAAGCGAGTATATGCTCTCACACAAATCCAAAAGATTTCAGACCTATTAGTCTATCATCTTACCCCCTAAAAACGTTAGAACGACTGATTGATATCCATTTACGCAACAGTATTGATAAGAAACTACTATCGGCGGCCCAACATGCATATTGCGAAGGCAAATCAGTGGAGGCAGCATTACACTCACTGGTGCGTAATATCGAATACTCCCTGTTTCATAAGGAGTATACAATGGTTGCTTTTCTGGATATAGAAGGCGCTTTCAACAATGTCAGCACATCAGCAATAGCAGATGCATTAAAGGTCGACAGCTCACTTTGCGAATTGCCTAATCTACTGCTTAATGGTCGGATTATCAATTCTAAGCTGGGTGGGACGTCTACTAGAAGGTCTGTCAGTGGAGGCAGTATTCATTCCCCATTATGAGGAATTTGGTGATCAATGAACAATTGATAATCATGGAAGGCGAGGGATGCACGCCGATCGCTTATGCAGATGACGTTGCTTTGGCCGTCTCGGGAAAGCACCTAAATACTCTAAAAGAGCTTCCAGAAAACGCTTTAAGCAAGCTCACTAGATGGGCGGTTCGGTGTGGATTGGGTGTTAACCTCAACAAAACTGAACTAGTACTCTTCTCCAGGAAATATAAAATTTCGTTAGTCGATCCTCCTTCTCTCAATGGTATCAGCTTAACTTTCTCTGATACAGCAAAATATTTGGGTCTTATCCTGGATAAGAAATTAAGCTGGAAATTTAATATTCAAGAAAGAGAAAAGAAAGCTACCGTAGCACTTTTCTCCTGCAAAAAAGCTATTGGGAATAAATGGCGTTTGTAACCTCGAATCACTCACTGGCTCTACATCTCGGTCATAAGACTGATACTTACATACGGGGTGAATGTCTGCTATAAATCGCGATTATCTAAGTAAGGTCCAGCGTACAGCTTGTCTGTGCATAAGCGGAGCACTACGTACAACTCCCTCTGCGGCACTGGACATTATGTTTCATCTGATACCCCTCGATGTATTTAGCAGGCAAATGGCAGCGAATGCAGACGACTTTTGTAGAATCTGCATAGATGAAGAAGAGGAAGAGACTATTCCTCATCTTCTTTGTTTCTGCCCAGCTCTCTCCCGCAGAAGGAAGCTTCACTTTGGAGTCCCCTATTACAACGATTTAGGCGACCTGATAGATATTGATATTAGGAGCCTCCTACGCTTCATATGAAGCACAAAATGGTTTTAATGAGTAGGTAGAGAGATTTTCTCCCATGATCCACGTGGTATCACAATGGATCTATTATTGGTCTAAGTGTGTTGGCAATTCTTAGTTGGCAGCCACTTCAACCTAATTTAACCTAGCCAAAAGCCTTCTGCCAATAATTGCCTATGCGCGGGTGAAAACCGCATCAGTAGTGGTTCAATGGTTTGGGAGTTAATCGCGAAAACATACAACAAACATTTTTATTTCTCATTTACTCGTATAAATATGTACGTAGGTATGTACTCAACCCCCTTGTGTGCAAAAAATTATTTTCCTGAAATATCTAAAGGTCAAAGTGAATCATAACTGCAAGTACTTAAAGTTTGACTAGCTCGTGGCATTAATATTTAAACGCCTAGTACACTTCATCATCATCTTCTTCTTCCTCTTTCGGCGAGGTTATGATCTGAGCTCAAGGGATCATATTCACTTTTCTACTGATCCACCTGTGGGGTTCGCCTGTTTCATCTCCAAAAATATTGGCAGTCCAACCAATTTTGTATCACTACGTTACTTAGGTAAACCAAATGCTGGTATTGTTGGATTTGTGTGGGTTTTTTTTTTTTAAAAAGTTTTAAAAAGAGCAGTCAGACTGTCTGGTGCATTGTACAATACTACCAGACAGGCACCTTTTCTTGGTGCAATGGTTGGAAAAACTTCGATGATATTCAATCTCTTTTTTATATTCTGGTGGCTGATGATTGCTCGTCCCCACTGGGGCTTATTTTTATTATTTAACACATTGGTTAAAGAATAAACACACTATCCACTGCACTATTGCTACCCCACGCCAGATAGTACTTATACTATATGGCAAGTATTATTTCCATTTCTTTACTCTGGTTTGGGATAGGTACCATGGGCTCTCAAAACAGCATGAACTGCGTCCCTAAACAAAGGCAAACTCAAAAGATAATATTAGGAAACAGGACAAAAATAGACAAACCTTTGGAGCTCATAAAGTAAAAAAACATTTACCCTATGGTAATCTTCAAAATGGCGACCAACAAGAATGATCTTTGACTATTTGTTTCAAATCCTCTAATTTTTTTTAGTGAAACAAAGGAAGAAAATCCATCACTTGATGGAGTACACTCGTGCAATTAAATAAGCAAAGAGATTAGAAGTGCCAGAAGTAAGCAAACTTATACATGCATCCCTAGAAACATAGACACTTATAACTGTGAGTGCGTTATAAGTAGTGTAGACGATAGGGACGATTACGTTAGGATTTGGTATTTTACTTATCTTGAACTATCGAGCAGTTAAATATATATATTTTTTTTTTATAATTTGCACGCACTCAAAGGGTTATGAATACCTTTAACATGTTTACACACTGGATCACTACGCATGAGGTTCCAAGTTCGAATCCCAGAAAATACCAAAAAGTTTTTTCACGGTCCCACCTCTCGCGAGCGTCTGACAAACATCCGAGAGTATTGTTGTCACGAAAAAGCTTCTCAAATCGCCGTTCGGATCCGGCACTAAATTGTAGGTCCCTTCCATTCGTGTGAAAAATATAACGCACACAACAAATATTTGTATTTGTATGTTTACACACAGTGCGGGCGTTGGGAAGGATGGAGAGAGAGAGAGAGAGAGAGAGAGAGAGAGAGAGAGAGAGAGAGAGAGAGAGAGAGAGAGAGAGAGAGAGAGAGAGAGAGAGATAGAGAGATAGATAGAGAGAGAGAGAGAGAGAGAGAGAGAGAGAGAGAGACAGATTTTGGTTTAGTGGTTCTTGAAGCTCAGTTATTTATGCTTCAGCTATTCTCCGGGGGCGGCGTCCAGATAACTGGGGAGATTTTTGTTATTATTGTCTTTTGCTTCTGATTCACAGTACTTTTTTCCCGATAAGCGATGTCAAGGGCAAGTTATCATCAACAGAGCGAACATTTTTTCCAGCCACATGACCAAGTTACTGCCAGTGTTATGCCTTCGCGGTAGTGTTCACAGAAGCTTTTGCAAATGATCGGACTGACTTTATAGGTATATTTCATGAGAAATAAATAAATGCTTGCTGACATCAGGATTTGAACTATGAATCATTAGCGTGGCAATTGACGACGTTACCACTACACCATTGCCACCCCCTAATAATAATATGATAATACAGCACTGCAGAGCAATCCCAATTGCTCTTTGCTCAGCGCAAAGAATAGAGTGATGACTAGTAGTGATCACAATCTCAGTCTCACTTTTATACAGGTGCAACGTTTTCGAGTTTTGATTTCAAATACGTCTAAATAGCCGACTAAGCATCCGCCACATAACAAAATAACAACGTAAATTTTGAAGTTTATTTCATGTAGCTGGCTTGTCTAGAACCCGATATATCGGATGTGAACATTCTTTCTGCTGGCCTAGCAAGCACGAAAAAATCATTGAACCACGGTTGAGGTCTAAAATTAAAGTGTATTTTGCTGTGAATAGTTTGAAAACAAAATTCGACTATGGCGGATACAAGATGGCGCCCACATAAATTTGGCGTCGAATTCTTTTGGCTGCAACTTCTTTTTTGTTGACGGATTATAACCATTGGGGTGTCAAGTGCATTTAATTGTCTACTAGCAGATACCAGCGACTTTGTCTGCGTAGTCCACAATCATATTGAGTATATACATTATGTATGTATGTATGTACATATTTAGCTAACAGAAGGAAAATCAAACGCCGTCGTTATCGCCTACGTCAAAATACACATGTAGCTATAAATTTGCGCCTCATAGGTAGGAAGGAAATAAATTCATGTGTTTATTTATTTTATACTGCGGCCAAAAGTACGAAAAAAATCAGTTGGTTGGGTGGTTGGTTGAGATGGCGGTTCAAAAAAAACCCAATTAGCGCTATTGCTCCATTTTGGGTATTCGGTTAAGGAAGATGGATATGCTAGGCCCAGCCTGTCGAGTTTAGGTAAAGGATGAGGGCTTCAATCCTTGTGTCAGATATATCATCTAGGCAGGGGGGTTCGCCCCGGGTGGCAGACTAATAGCGGGTGCCATCAGTAACAGCAAAATAACTATTTTCCACATTACACAATTAAAACAATAAATTTATCTCCCAAATACCTACATACATACCTATATGTGCGCATGAATTTCGTTTCTGACCTATTCCCTTAAGATAGGTAATATGGAAATAAGAAAACCATTATCGCCCAAGAGCAACAACCAAGCATTCAAGCAAGCCGCGCAGTCCTGTGTTCTGTTCTTTTTTCTTTACTGTTATGAGTATTTTTCTTCGTTTCGTTTTCAAATAACGGTACGCGGTTTTTATCGCATATAACTCTATTCTTCTATCCGACGTAGATACACAAGTTTGTGTGTATCTATCTGTAATCATTGGGCAGGACTATAAAACCAAGCAAGCCGCGCTCTGTTTTTCTTTCTTTACTCTGTTGCCTGTGTTTTTATGCATGTGTATTTCTTTTTTCATTTCGTTTTCATCACCTCCAACCCTATCCTTTATCGGTCTAAGGCCATGGAAGATATTGCGTCAGTTTTCTTAGCTCTTCAACCGAAAATATTGCTGTATGGAACGGAAGAAGAACTGCGTGCTGTTGTTCCAATGCTTACCTCGACATTTACAGAACTAACAGACAACAGTATCATATTGGAAATCGGGTGAATACGGCGTCACATGGGTGCTGCAAAAGTAAATTTAAAAGATGCAGAAATTTGGACAGCCTTTGAATTTTTAAGCTTCATTGTTAAGTCGGACTTTTCAGACTCGTTTCTGTCATTGGCGATGAGAATTTATTTAACAATTTGCGTCTCAGTGACATCGTGTGAACGAAGCTTTTCAAAATTAAAATTAATTAAGACTTATCTAAGATCAACAATGAGCCAAAATAGGTTACTAATTAGGCTATACTTTCAATCGAAAAGGAGCACACAAAAAATATCGATTTTAATGATTTAATCGAAACATTCAGTGCACTAAAAGTTCGAAAGCACCTTTAAATAAAATCTTTGTTCGTGTTTTTTTCTTAAATTTTTTAAGGGGTGTAAGCTTGCTTTACCGCCCCGGGTGCCACTGCCTCTTAGTCCGCCCCTGCATCTAGGTCGTCGAAGAAGGGTATACCTAAGGTACGCTGTCTGGTTATCGCTAGGGCCGGGCATCTGCAAAGAAAGTGAGAAAGAGATTCTCTTTCATTAGCATCTGTGCAGCTACGGCAGAATGTATTATTGCGGATGCCAAGCTTGGCTGCATGGTCTCCTATCGGCCAATGGCCTATATTGATGACTACGACTCTGGCAATTTCTGGCTTTGATCTGCTAAGTAGCTCATTTGATTTAGATTTGTTATTGCTAGATCATGTCTTTCTTGATATAACGCAGCTAGAAGACGATTTCGACACGTGGTTAGCTGGCTTTAAGAAGTTGGTTGCGAGTGTTACCTTTGGCGACTCTCAGCGGAATATTGTTTCTTCCTGCCAGAGAGTCGCTAAGGGCTCACCCGTGTCTGGCCAGATCGCCCGTTTCCCTCTAAGTAACTGTGTCCAGCGATCCGGTTGAAGGTGCTTTTTGATTGGGCGCGTAGTTTATTTAGCTCTTCCTGGCATTACTCTACCAGTTTTGAAGATATGATAGTTGAATCAATGGCGTTGATAGCAGGTTGGCTATCAGTGAAGATAGCAAGATCGCAGTTGAGAGTTGGGAGGGGGCATTCAGTATGCGGCAAGCCTCACGAATCGCAAGAAGCTTTGCTTTAAAGATGCTGGCGAAATTCGGTAAGCGGAAAAACTTGGAGACATTCAGCTTGTCAGAGAAAATGCATGCGCCGACTCTCCAGTCCACTTTCGAACCATCCGTGTAGGTTGTTATTTCGAAATCTTTTATCACCTTACCTAGTGCTGCGTTGTTTTTGGCTTTGTTTGTTTATTGACAAATTTTAAAGATTCAGGTGTCAAAGTAACTGTAATTTCCTAGATTCATAAACACAATTCCAACGTTGTACACTTTAACTAAACTCAAGTTGAAAGTTTTTCTACATCTTTTTTAAGGCAGTCGTTATAATGACCGCATTTTGTTTGTTTTTTGACTGTCGTTATGAATCACTTATGCTAGAATTCAAACAATCAATTGTTCAATTAAGTTAATATCTGTTTTTTATTTCTTTCATTTATCATTCCATTGAGTTTTATTTGACTTTATATACTTGTAATATTTACATAAATAGTGCAATAACGAATTTTTAAATAAAATCTTAAATGGCTACATTAAACGTATATATTCATATATATTTGTTTTTACTCTTCTTTTTTTTTAATGATTTCTTCACAAGTTTTAATAAATATTCTTCTGGGAAAAAGGAAAGTTAAGTTGCTACACTCCTATACATTACATTTAATAATAAAAAAAGGCTTTTAAAACAAAGCAAAATAAAGTCAAAACTTGCGATTTTGGTTTCAGTTAAGCATAAAAATAAAATTAAAACAAACAAGAAAAAAAAAAAACGAATTAATACTAATTATGTTTGCAGTCGAAATAAATATAAAACGATGAATAATATATTTTTATTTATAAAATTGCCTTACAGATCCTATATACTCATGTCATAAAGCAATGGTACCGTCTTTTTCCACAAGATAAATAAATATATAGTATAGTCCTCATGAAGTAGTTGCGTAATAAAAATTTGAAAAGAAAATAGTGCTGAACATCGATTACATTATTAAAATTAAACATTCAACTCATAAGTCGTGAATTTTTTTTTTATAATTTTTCTTCTTTTTTTTTAATAAACAACAATAAGAGAAAGCATTAAATATTTTAATTTTTATTTGGGTTTACATTGTAAGTAATTTTCGTTCAGCTTCAATCAGTTCAATATTTTGTTCATTCATAATATTTTACGTACTAATTCTTTCTTTTTGTTTTTTGTTTTCTTCTCAATAATATATAATAATTTTGTTGTTTGCTAATAAAGGTACATAAGCATCATTTAATTGGCTTTGATAATTATTTAGTTTATAATAATGCGTTCCTCACGTTCTTTT
This sequence comes from Brachypalpus laphriformis, assembly GCA_945910035.1. Taxonomy (NCBI): domain Eukaryota; kingdom Metazoa; phylum Arthropoda; class Insecta; order Diptera; family Syrphidae; genus Brachypalpus; species Brachypalpus laphriformis. Next base: position 106,305,016 of record OX246753.1, on the reverse strand, counting down.
ATTTATTATTATTTTTTATTTTTATTTTTTTTTTTTATTTTTGTAAACAAAGATAATATCTAAATTTTGCGCTTAATATTAAATTTTTTCACATTTTCTCTGACAATTTTATACAAATTATCATCGATCATGTGAATATGGAATTTATTTACTTCTTAGTATAAATATTTTATATATTATGCCATGTGTATAATTTGTTGTTTCAGCTGTATGTTATTTTATTATAATCATTGTTATTTAGCCGTTACATTGTTTGTTATATAATTTAGGTTTTTGTTAAGCATAGCGTATTGTTATTTTTTCTTTTCTTTTTTTTTGTGTTATATTTCATTATAAATTTTAATTAACATTGCTTACGAAACTTTTATAAATACAACATCTTTAATTTTATATTTTTTATAAGTTTCCTTTTATATGAAGCGTATTTTAATAATATGTTTGTTTATATATCGTATTGTTTTTTTTTTTTCAATATTATTCTTGACTTCGGAATATCATTACTATCAATAAATCTATAAAATTTATCGTCGTATGCTTGTTATACAGTTTTATCTTATTCTTTGTCATCAATTAACTAGTTTAATAATTATCTATTCATATAAAGACTTTTGTTTGTTACATCCTGCATATGGCGTTAATAATATATTATTTTTATTTTTGTTTTATAGCAAATATTAATTTGCCTGGCCAGATAACTTATGAGTATGTAGAAATATATTTTGTTGCAATTACAACTATGCATCGTATTTTTTAGTTTCAATATAAATAGAGTAGTTACATTTATTACACGTTCTCTTTTTTTTTGTTTTTATGTATGTTTTGCAGCAGTACAGTAGTATACATAAAATGTTTTATTTTCTTTTATATATATATATATTTTTGTTTTTGCGCAGTTAATGATGAAGGTATTGATGATTGTGTATTTTGTTTAGCTGATTAGATATTTCGAAAATAATAATTAGAAAAAGTAGACAGTGCAGTGTTATGTTGCTTTTTTTAGGTGTTTTATCAGTGAGCGATACTATTGTATTCGTAAAAAGTTGTGTTAGCCTTACTTTTGTACAGATTTTCGTTTGTGTGTATAAAAACTTCAGCAAGCATTTATTTATTTATTAAATTCTTTTTTGAGAGTAGTTTTGAAAAGTTGAGAAATTGGTGGAGAATTAAATTGTTTTTAAGAGTTGTACATACATGACTCCTTGCACATAGAAAATCTTTTGTAATTGATTTTGGTTCATTATTAATTTTAATCAGATGGATGAACAGAGCGATATCATAGAAATTGAAGAACTAAATTTCGGTGATTGTTAAACTCTTTTACTACATCGCGTTTGGTACGTTTAAATCGTTTAAATTTCTTCTAAGATTCGTTTATATTAAAGGGTTTTGGGGTTTATAGTTTTGGCTGGATATCGTAGAGGTTACAATTTTTAAATTTCATACATATATAACATACATACATATATACGTAATACAATTTTTGAAATCATTTTTCATTTTTTTTTTTTGATTTGAAACAAAACCAAACTTGGGATGCTTAAAACAAGACAACAGTTCTCAATATTTCTAGCCTATTCATCGCACTTATTACATAAATCCTAGAACAAATGGATAAAAATATGTAATGAAATACAGTTTCGATTAAAATACAATGGTGCTCCAATACGATGATTTTTATTGTTAAATAATAACTTATGCCTAAGTGTATAATTCTTATACGCAAAACGGAAATTCGAAATGAAGAGAAGAAGTAGATAAGAGGGAGTTTGTGGCTGAAACTCAGATGGTGTTTCTTTATGCCTGGCGTTCGAACTAATCAGAAGGAATTATTTCGAATTTTGTATTCAGCTTTCGAATTTTAGTATTTTTTTGAAATATGTTTTGATGGAGTAGAAAAATTGAATGGTTATGGTTAGGACATGAACCGACAATCCACCATTCAGTTACAGAGGACAATACCACTCTGTCTGAGTAATAATGAGATAGCTGAAATCATAATCGAAGCCCCAATGGATGAAATAGTAAAACTAGTTCCATTTTGGGCCAGTTACAGATTTCAAGCTCAATTTCACGAGTCGTGATATTAGACGTATTTTATTACCACACATGATCCATATGGATCATTGGTTTCTATGCAATACAATAACAATACAAGATCTTGCTTTCTATCAGGATCAATTTCGTGATCTAGAATTTTTGTTTTTTTATTCTTTGGTAGGTTACACAACCACAGTACAAGACACAAGGAAAATAATTCGATGATCCAGATCCGCATCATTTTATTTTCGTCGCGTGATCTATATGGATCTTGGGTGATAATAAAATACGGCTATTATTGCTCACTCATTTCAATATTTTGTGCTTCCATGAAAATAATCTGGATTTTTTCGTAAGTGGCCCAGTTTGTTTTTTACTTGCCAGTGTACCAGTGCAACGCCAAGGTTTTGAGAGACTTTATGAAAAAAAAACAGACTTTGTTAGACAAAAGAACGGTCTATGAAGAACTTAACACCAAAGAGGGCAGGAATACATAGAAACAACAGCTTTCATAGCATAGGCAAAACTCGATTATTTTTTATTAGTGTTAAGTCTTTTAACCTCAGTAGGTACACTCCGTCTCACTTGATTACGAACAGTAGCTTAATCTACCTGTTACCGTGTTTTAAATCAAATAAAAGGATACTTCGAGTATTAGGGAGCTTAGTTCAAAAAATAACTTCATACAATCTACAACTATGGGTAAAGGAAAGACATTAACCAAGGACGAAATAGGCCAAATTCGAGCTTACCGGGAACAAGGAAAATCCATCCTTTTCATAGCCAGCAAGATTGGAAGAGGCACCACTGTTGTACACAGCTTTATTAAGGACCCTGAGAAGTATGGAAAAACCGCAAGGGAAGAGTCATCAAAGCAACAACATGTCAGGAAAGGCGGGCAACACTGAGAGCTGCTTCAAATTCAAGGCTCTCCGTAAGTAAAATTAAGGCAGAAACTGGAATTACAGCTAGCAGATCGACTGTTCTTCGCGTGATACAGAAGGCCAGCCATATTCGCCATGAAAAAATGAAGAGGAAACCACCGTTTAATGCGGCACGTAAAATCCAGCGGCTTGATTTTGCAACAATTCACATCAGGTGGAATCAAGAGTGGCATACCGTCGTCTTTTCTGATGAAAAAAATTTAATTTGGACGGGCCTGATGGATACAGCTGTTATTTCTATGATTTGAGAAAAGAAGAAATGCATCTTCAAAGGCGCCACAGCAAAGGAGGTGGTGTAATGGTATGGGGAGCAATAAGCTATTACGGAACTGTGGAGCTGGATTTCCAAAGCTCCAAAATGACGGCAATCACTTACAAATCGATACTGTAAAGAGCTTTTCCGCAGTTTTCGGAGATGTTTGGTGGACAGCGATGGACTTTCCAACAAGCCAATGCACCGATGCATTCCGCATGGACAACAAAAGCCTGGATTCAGAACCAAAATGTAAACCTACTTGCATGGCCGTCATATTCACCCGACCTGAACATCATGGAAAACGTGTGGGGTTGGCTTTCAAGAAAAGTCTACGAAGGAGGAAGGCAATATGATGAAACGGAAGAGATTATTGAAGCCATAAAACGAGCCTGGTCCGAAATTTCGCAAGATTATTTGACACCACTCTATGAATCTCTACACAGCAGGCTTCTTGAAGTGATTCAGCGATCAGGAGGTAGTACCCATTACTAAAAACTATTGCTACTCTTTGAGTAAAACCAACATTTATTTATACAAACAAATTTTGTATTGTTTTTTTTACCTTTTAAGCTTCTAACAGGTAGATTTAGCTACTGTTCGTAATCAAGTGAAACAAAAAAAAAAACACGTAAATTTGATGACCTTTTTGGGAAAAGCGTCATAAAAGTTGCATTTATCAACTTAATCCCATTTTTGTTTTTACAATATAAACATAATATATCCTTCATTCCTTGTGCAATTGGTTTTTCCCAGATTAGCGAAGGGTTTGAAAAACATCGTAACATTAAAAAAAAAACTGCCTATTCGTAATCAAGTGAGACGGAGTGTATCTGTAAAGATATTTACGGATATTCTGATCGTCCTTCACTGATGGGCGAAATTCATCTTCTTAAATTGAAATTGATATTCTTGATTTATTTATTATGAACATCTGCAAACGAAGTGAACATGAATTTAAAAAAAATTCAACAACGGCACTATCTGAATGCAGCCCAGCGTTGGGCGCCAATTCTGGCAATACTATTGTTAGTTTATTAATTTTTTTTTTTCTAATGAATGTTTAGTATATATATGTATATGTAAAGTAAAAACCTTGCTCATAGGTTTTATTTAAGAAAACAATGTAGTACTACGAAGCTGTTGCTTTTTTTTTTTGCTGGAATGTTGCCATGCCTGGAAGAAGTTGGTATAGGAAACTAAAATTGTCGGTTAACAAGTTCAGTTCCTCTGTGAGGAACGATTGTCGAAAAGCTTTAGGTCGCATTCAAACACTGACCGTACAAATGAGTAGCGGTAAGTTTAACGGTGCTGGCAATGAAGCAAAAAAGAGTTTAACAATCGAGAGGAACAAGAAGTCACTTTAAGGGGTAAGTTTGACAAAGCGTACAGTCCTTGAAACAGTTTAGAAAATTGCTACCGTCCGTTTTCTATTAAATTAGATTTGTTCTAGAAAGAATGCCATACAACCAGTGGGTTTCGCTAGGTTACCATGTTAGGAATATGGTTGAGGGATGTCGTGCGCGTAGACGCTAAGAAAACGTTTCCAAATATTCATAAACTGGTCACTATGAAAGAGCTAAGCATATTAGGTATACATGTCGTTAAGAAAGCACATTTTCCGAAGACTTTCTATTCTGTAAGTTTAACGGTGCTGGCAATGAAGCAAAAAAGAGTTTAAGAATCGAGAAGAACAAGGAGTCATTTTAAGCGGTAAGTTTGACAAAGCGTACAGTCCTTGAAACAGTTTAGAAAATTGCTACCGTCCGTTGTCTATTAAATTAGATTTGTTCTAGAAAGAATGCCATAAAACCAGTGGGTTTCGCTAGGTTACCATGTTAGGAATATGGTTGAGGGATGTCGTGCGCGTAGGCGCTAAGAAAACGTTTCCAAATATTTATAAACTGGTCACTATGAAAGAGCTAAGCATATTAGGTATACATGTCGTTAAGAAAGCACATTTTCCGAAGACTTTTTATAGGCAATTATTTTCAAAGTACGTATGTATGTATGTTTTGGTTTCTTTTTTTTTGGAGCACTGTACTTGCGAAGAAATAATAGGAATTTAATAAAATTTAATAGAATTCAATGGCAAAGTCTAATGAATAGCACCTGGCTGTAAGAATTTATGCCTTTATTTGTTTATCTAAGCCAAGCTGATTATGTATATATATGTATATATAATTTTTTCAAGGAAAATGAAGACAGAATCTTAGTACACAAGCATCAGCGAATAAAATTTAAAGTATCATATATACAACAAAAGTTTTAAGAATTAATATATTTATATTTTAGGCCAATATACATTCAATCTGTTCACCTGTGACATATTTGCTTTGTTTTTGTTTTTTATTAAATTTGTTTCTTTTCGAAAAAAAAAAATCTCTTAAAATTTGTGTGTTACATCAATCACTGGTTTATGCAATTTTTATTTTTAGAGAATTACGTATATCTGTACCTTAGATCAGATATTCTTCCATCCAATTCTAGGGATGCGGCTGTTTAAACAAAATAAATATTTAATTTGAATTTTACGAGACATACATACACATATGGCAACAAACAATTCAACTAAAAAAGCTGCATTTGTTTGTATTAAGAAACAAAAATAATAATAATAATTCAAATGGACTTTCTAAATTAACTAAGAGTACTATATAATTTATGGCATTTTGTGGCAGTCAGTCCATTTTTATTTTTTTTTTTGCTTGCTTTGTATAACAAATAATAATACAAATATACAAATTAAAAATAAACAATCATATATAAAAAAAAAAACTTATAAAAATCAACAATAAATAAAAGAAACTATAAAATATTTAATGCAATTGCAATTAGGCTACAGTTTAAATTAAAACAAATCTACGGTTGGTCACTTTCAATCGATTTTTATTTATTTATTTTATTTTTGTGTATATTGACTAGAAAGGTAATGCTTTTCTTTTCTTTTAATTGTTTATTATCGAATGGTGTGAGGTTATGATTGAGCCAACAGCTTTTATGTTCAAACAATAGTAAGTATTTACAATTTTTGTGCGTTGGGTATGGAATTGAAATACTTTAAGACAATAGAAATACTGCATTTACAAGTGGGGTTTTCTTTCATTGAGTGTTTTCTTTTTTTTTAAATGATCTTCAAATTGCAAAGCAAGGAGTTTCACTAATAAAATGGACGGAATAGGGTAAGCATTTTATTATTTATCGAATTAAAAAAATCACCCTGATTGTCGTTGGCGTTTGTCGCTTTTCGACGATTGTCGTTTTATTCATAGCTACGACCTGCTGACCGTTAAACTTTAGTAAGCAATTTATTTGTCGCGTAGAATACAACTCTTTTACATTGAAAAAGGTATGAAAATTGATTCGTGCTACATCTAAAGAATAAAACTACAATCGTCGAAGTGCGACAAACGCCAACGACAATCAGGGTGAATGTAACATATGCGAGTTTGAAATAGATTATAAAGAGCATCAATAACTCTTACTATATAAATGAATATTTGATTATAATTTTTATAACGCTATACCCTCCTTATAATGCAGCACTTGTAGACTTCCAATTGGAGAAACCAATAATAAACACACTACAAACACTTCAAGCTTTACTGTAAGCATTGAACAAGTTAAGCAAATAATAAATTAGTTTTTTTTTTTTTTAATTTTTAAAATAACAACGTGAAGGCGAAGTGTGATTCTGTATGTTGACCGCAATAAATTAAGGGCTAAGGGTGAGTGTAAATATAAAAAAAAAAAAAAAAACAACAATGCGGGTGGGATTAATGATTGATTCTTCCGATGAGGTATGTAAATAATGATGAATGATTGATATGAGTGGTTTTTTTTAGTATTTAAATTTAGTTTTTGTTATTTCTTAAATATCAACTGTTGTTGTTGTCATTTATTATTGTTATCGTTTACGATCACTGCAAAGTCGCGTTATATCCAGATGTTATTGTTGTTCCAATTTGTATTGTGTTTCTTCAAAAATGTTGCCAAAGCGATTTGTTACACTTTTAGATAGGTTTTTGGTGTAAAAATAACTATTCGAGATATCTATTATATTTCAATTGACTGACTGAAGCCCTCAGATGATGTATATACCTTAGTTTGTCAGTTTGTTATAATAAAAATCATTTTTTTTGTCTTTTGAATGCATATTACAAGTTAGGCGTAGAAGAAAATCCATTTTTGAATTTTTAATTCGATTTAAGCGTATGACTCACTCAACTGCTCGAAAAAATACTCAAAATTCGGGTCATCAACATTAATTTCTGGACTAGCCGGTGGTGGCAGAGCAACATTACGGTATTGCTGCTGAAACGTCGATAGTATTTCGCGGATCTTTGCAATGATCTCTTGCACTCAGGCATTTGACTCCTGCATGGAATGAGAGACCGTTATGGGAAGAGAAAAAAAAAACAAACAGAAATTTAAATGAATTTATAAAAGCGGCGTTAAGCAGTTGTGCTAGTCACAACAACATTGTTTTTTTTTTTTAAATTAATTTGTTTTATATGTGTTTACCTTAAGATTATCAAAGTAGTGCATGATTTGTTCGTAGTCCATGTCCAAGTCATCGAGGCCGAGACTTTCTCCTGGACCGATGTCACCGTCGACTGTTGTCGAGAACATTGGATTGCCAACGACAGTGGCGCGTTTTACTTGATTTCTTCTTGATTTACCCTCGTCGTTGGGCGGCGTGATAAAACCACCATTGTCATCAGAGCTGGAATTAATTGTGTTGGTATCGGGCAGCGATGATGAGGGAACAAATGAAGTTGAGTGTTTTTTGTGCCGTCGCTTGACTTCGGCGTTTTCATCTGGAAATTAAGTAATTATTAATAAAGAGCTATATAAAATTTTTTCACATGAGTGTAAATATCAATGCGTCTTAATAGATACTGCATATACTGTAAGGTACGTCTATGTCCGGGTCCAACTGTACTGCCAGGAACTGTGACTGGAATGTTAAACTACCTAGCTAAAAAGGCAGGGCACGGATGCCATATGTATCTGCCAAAACAAAAAGTCTGCCAAACATGAGAAACAAGTCGAGTAGTGGTCAAGTTGAATCTAAATTTATTTTTCAAAAATCGATCTTTATAACGGGTGGGCCATCTAGTGATTTCCTTTTAAATCATAGGTTATTTTGACACTCACAGCTGTTTCCCGCTCGAAGTCTTGACAGAAAGTCAGTATCATACCTCCGCGGAACGAAATGAGTCGCTTTACGCTTGAACAACATTGGGAAATATTGAAAACTTATTTCCAAAGTGAGTGCTGTGTAGCCAAAACAGTGCGTTTTTTGAAAAGAAGTTTTGGCCGAAATGAAGCACCCACCGCGCATGCTGTACGCAAGTTTATGCAGAAAGTTCATGAGACTGGTATGCTAGTGGACAACACTCATGGTCCCCGTCGTCGTACGGTGCGCACAGACGAGAATGTGGCTGCTGTAGCCGAGAGTGTGAGACTCAATTCACGAACATCAACTCGTCATCGATCTCAACAGCTCAACATTTCACGCACTAGCCTGAGGAGAATTCTGCAATTGAAAGCGCACGACCATCCGCTTCGTTATCGCTTCGCAGTTTGGGCCTTAGAGCAGCTTGAATTGGACGATTTTGGGCGAAAAATCATCTTTTCTGACGAGGCACATTTTCATCTCTACGTTAACAAAAAAAAATTGCCACATCTGGGGCTCGGAAAACCCCCACGTTATTGTCGAGAAGCCAATGCATCCACAGAGAGTGACAGTTTGGTGCGGATTGTGGAGTGGTGGCATCATTGGACCATTTTTCTTCGAAAATGAGGCTGGGAACAACGTTCCGGTCAACGGTGGGCGTTACAGAGCCATGTTAAGGTTTTTTTTTTATTGAAATTGAAGACATGGATTTGGACGACCTCTGGTTCATGCAGGATGGCGCGCCAAATTCCCAAATCGTGTTATCAGCCGTCTTGGCGATGTCAATTGGCCGCCTCGGAGCTGCGACTTTTTTTTTGTGAGGAACCGTGAAGGACCGATGTTATGCCAACAATCCGGAAACGATTCAAGCATTTAAGGCCAATATCATCCAAGCAATCCGTGAGCTACAGCCCGAAACCATCAACAAGGTCTTGGAAAATTGGAGTGATAGAATGCGCTACTGCGAGGCCAGCCGAGGCAGCCACTTGAACGACGTTGTGTTCCATAATTAATGGGAATGTTTGCTTTTACTAATAAAGCCATAATAGATGGAAAAAATTTCATTTTGTTCATTTTATTGTATTTTTAAAAATAAACTTGTAGTTGGCCCACACTGTATACTGATTCGCCCATCAGCATTCCCAATGCACATTGATGCAGAGTGGGTCGCATGCCATCATATTTCGGCTTCCTAACTATGACCCGCAAGATATGTTCCTATTCTTAAATACTTAACACACATTGTATTGATCGTGCACAGAAGAGTCACTTCTCAGATGGCACGTTTATAGGGCAGTATTATGCACTGCGACACAGTGCCCTACTAATAGTTTGTGCTCAGAGGGTAGTGCAATGCACTACGACATTGTACAGCATTTATGACACACGCGAGTGCCGTCAAGTGTTCTGTTTTGTGACTGTTGACTTTGTTGTCACACGATACTATTATACAATGTATATTATACATTCTAGGAAGTGTAGTTTGGTTGTTTTGGTTTGGTGTAGATTGTTTTGGTGGGTTCGATACAATACAAATAATAGATACTCGTAAATATACCTACCGTAATTTGTAATTAAATTACAGACTATAAAGCAGCCTCTAAAAATCGATATTGCTCACAGTACAAGTAGCTTAAGAAACAGTTTCTATAGTCAGCTTCTTCTAGTTATGTTAGTTCTTCTTCTTATGGTGTCTCTCCTCTTAGGAGGTTGTTTATCATCCTTCTGATCTCTTCGCGTGAGCTAGCGTTCCTGATTATTTGGATTGATGAAAGTCCGAACCAGTCTTGTAAATTCTTCATCCATGATATCCTTTGTCCGCCTACTGTTCTTCTTCCTTCGACTTTTCCTTTGAGAATTACCTGCAGCAGTTGATACTTCTCATTTCTAGTCACATGTCCCAGATATTCCAGCTTTCGTCTTTTTATAGTGTTCAGGAGTTCCCTTTTCGCATTCATCCTTCTTAGAACTTCTGTATTCGAGATTCTTTCGGTCCATGATATCTTGAGAACTCTCCGGAACAGCCACATCTCAAATGCTTCCAGTTTTTTTATTATTGCCTTGCTTAAAGTCCAAGTCTCTGCTCCATACAAAAGCGTAGACCAAACGTAGCACTTGATTAGCCTTTTTTTCAAAGACAACTGAAGGTCGTTGCCACATAGTACCTTTTTCATTTGGCAGAACACTGCTCGCCCTTGCTCAATTCTGCATTTTATCTCCTTGGTTGATGTTGCTTTACAGTTGAATTGTATTCCCAAATATTTAATAATGTTTACACGATTTACTGTAGTGTCTCCGATTTTTAGCTCTGCATTGTTCTCATTTCTCTTCGATACCACCATGAACTTTGTTTTTGCAATATTTATTCGGAGTCCATATTCATTGCTCACTCTATTTAATTTGTTAACCATGAAATTTAATTCCTTTTCTTTTGCAATGATTATTGAGTTGTCAGCATATCTTATGTTGTGTATTTTCACCCCGTTAAACGCAACTCCTCATCCTTCATCCTCAAAAGCTTCTTTAAAAATTTGCTCGGAGTACATATTAAATAAGGGGGGCGATAAAATACACCCTTGCCTTACTCCTCTAAGAATTTCAATTTCTTGTGATTCTACTCCATCCACTTTAATATATGCTTTCTGATTATAGTAAAGAGATTCAATGATGTTCAAGTCTCTGCCGTCGATTCCCTTGTTTCTTAGCATTTCTAGTAACTTTTCGTGCCGGACTTTATCGAAGGCTTTTTCGTAATCTATGAAACAAATATATAGATCTTGGTTTACCTCGATGCTTCTTTGCGCTAAAATATTTAAAGCGAAGAGAGCCTCGCGCGTTCCGAGTCCTTCTCTAAAGCCAAATTGGGTATTGCTAATATCTTCTTCTAGTTTTCTGTAGATTCTGTTGTGTATTATTTTTAAAAATAGCTTTAGCATATGACTCATTAAACTGATTGTCCTGTAATCTTCGCATTTGGTGGCATTGCTCCTTTTAGGGAGTGTTATGAAGGAGGATTTTAACCAATCTTTTGGAATTTCCCCACTTTGGTAAACTTTATTGAACAGATCTGCCAGTACTGCTATATTCTCCTCATCTATCAGCTTTATTAGTTCGTTTTGCAGTCCATCGGGGCCAGATGCTTTTCTGTCGTTTGCATTCTTGAAGGCTTTGCTAATTTCCTCCGCTATTATTTCAGGGCCTGAGACTTCGGTTGTCTGTTGGCGTTCATTTCGTTGATCTTCAAAGAGTTCTCTTATGTAATTTTCCCATCTTCTGAGCTTTTCATTTGTTTCTATTAGGAAGTTACCATTTTCACCTTTTATCTTACTATGTTGCCTTTTGCGAATTTTGCCTGTTGTTTCTTTGAGCTTTTCATGCAAATTGAAACTGTCATAGCTTTGATCATAGTCTCTATTTCTTGGTTTTTGGTTTCATATTCTTTCAAGAGATCTATATCCATCTTACTTTCTTGGTTCCTTCTCCTTAGTTTCTTGAGCCTTATTTTGAGGGTCGCTATTACAGGGTTGTGATCCGAGTTAATGTCAGCACCTGGGTACGTTTTTACTGAAGTCACTCCGTTCCTAAACCTTTTGTTGATTATGATGTAGTCAATTTGATTTCTTATGATCCTTCCGTTTGTATTGTGACTTGGTGCGGTCCATGTATACAGTCTTCTCTTTGGTAGTTTGAACCAAGTTTTCTAACTAACCGCTAACTCCTTCAGCTGGCAGTACTCTAATAATTTCTGACCCCTTTCGTTTCTTGCCCCTAGTCTGAATTCGCCAACCGTATCACCGACTCTTCCTTTGCCAATTTTAGCATTAAAGTCTCCCAATAGAATACTGATTTCTTCCCTTTTTGTTAATGCTAGAGCTTGATCGATTTCCCTATAGAATTCATCTACTACATGTTCATCATGACCGGTTGTCGGGGCATATGCTTGTACTTTTCGTTTTTCATTTTCATTAAGATTACTCGATTGGATAATCTGACTACCCCTGTTACTAATTTCTTTAGTTCAGATTTAATTATTATTCCTACACCATATCTGTGCCGGCCTTCTTCCGAGCACGCATAATATAATGTAACGTTATCTTTAGTTACTTCTCCGTTCCCTTTCCACTGAATATCACTCACGCCTAAAATATCTATATTTAGTCTGTTCATTTCTTTTATGATGTTTTCCAGTTTGCCTGCACTATACATACTATGTTAGTAAGAACTATTCGAATCCTATTTGGAAATTACTGACGTTTATTTTGTGAAACGAGTTTGCTCGCAAGGCGAAAGTAAAAGGAGTGAAAAATACTCACTCGATTTTATATATTCGAAATGAACACTCGGAAATTGTCTCGTGAGGAGACATGAGTAAACTGAAGTTCTGATTAAAATAGACTTAGAAAAACTTATAAAACTTGGAAAATACAACACCCATGCACCCACGATTTCAAGTAAAAACACCTCTACAACAGAAATCGCGATTTCGTATGCTACAGCGAACCAGCGTCGGGGACCTGCATTGCGATTGATCGGGAAACTACTGACTGCCCAAAACTTGGCTTGGGCCAGTAGCGCAACAATCAAGTTCGTGATGAAGTGCTTACTTTACCTCCTAGTGGTGGTTCCCGGGCAACTACACGTATAAACCCTTATACGTATAGGCCAAAATTGTAAGTGCGGGTTGTCTAGGGCCTTGATTCTAGGTTAGGTAACGTGGGCCAGCAACCTGCGTTACCGAAAGTTTCTCGCTACAGAAACCGACACTATGCCTCGGATAGAGAATGATCACATGTTGACGACTTTTGGCTATTGTACCCGGACAAAGATAGGTTTCTGGAATGTAAAGACGCTCCTCGACTCGGGAAGAGAAGGTCCTTACAATGCCAGATTCCTCCAATTGGAAAACGAATTCATGCGATATAAACTGGACATTTTGGGGGTAAGTGAAGTAAGATGGTTAGAAGCGGGCGAGTACCAGTCCCCAACGCGTAACACTGTACTACTCTATTCTGGAAGACCATCCGGAAGTCTGCGGGGAATATGGAGTCGGACTACTGCTAACAACAACAGCACGCAAGGGCATAATTTCCTGGCAGCCTCATGGTGATAGGATTTTGACGGCCAGATTCCGGACTAGAGTACGACGCGTCACCATCATACAGTGTTACGCCCCAACGAATAGTTCGTCTGAGGACGAAAAGGAGAGCTTCTACAATCTCTTAAGCGATGTCTTCAACACAACACCAAATGGAGACATTGTCATAGTGATGGGGGATTTGAATGCCAAGGTAGGCAGCGACAACGAAGGGCTCAAACATGTAATCGGGAAGCATGGACTAGGCAACCGCAATGACAACGGCGAAAGGTTTGTGGATTTCTGCAATGCCAACCGCCTTGTGATAGGTGGCACCATGTTTGAGCACAAGACCTGCCACAAAGTCAGCTGGGTTTCCAATGACAGGCAAGCAACCTCCAACCAAATTGACCATTTTACCATCAGCCGCCGCTTTAGAAGTAGTCTCCTGGACGTCCGAAACAGACGAGGGGCAGATGTGGGGATAGTACGTGATCACCATCTTATGATAGCTACTCTCCAACTACGCACTGCTGCAGTTCGAAGATCCCACGACAACACCAGAATGCCCAGGTTCAACATCGATAGACTTAGTGATCCCTCAGTGCGCCAACAATTAAGGGAGCACTTTTCGCAAGGTGTGGAAGCAATCAGCAGCTCAATGCCCGCAACCATCCAAGACCATTGGTGTGCTGTGAAAAATGTTTTTACATCTGGTGCTGAAAGAATTGTCGGTCGATCGCAGGGAAGACATAGGGCGTGGCTTTCTGAGGATACCTGGAGACGGATTGACGAACGAAAACAGCTTAAAGCTCGCGTTGCAGCTACCCCAGCAGTAGGGAGAAGCGAGCTAGAGTCCCTATATCGCATGAAGATGAGAGAAGTTCATCGTAGCGTACGACGTGACAAGCGCAACTACATCAACGCGCTGGCTACAGAAGCAGAAGAAGCTGCACGGAGGTGCGACAGCAGGATCGTCTACAGAATCACGAAAGAGCTGACAGGTGGTCGCACCTCCAGCCAACACCCAGTGAAAAGCCTAGACGGCTCCTTGCTCATTTCGGATGAGGACCAGCTCAAGAGATGGAAAGAGCATTTTGCTACGGTTTTGAACCGTGTATTCGCTAGCGATATGCTCCCAAATCAGACTGAGATGCCCGAGATGAGAAGTTCCCGAATACGCACCACGACTCCCAGTAAAGATGAGACCATTACCGCGATCAAGGCACTCAAAACCAACAAAACGGTAGGACTGGACGGTATTCCAGCAGAGCTCTTACGAGCAGCGCCAACAACATCGGCTGAGCTTCTGCTTCCACTTATAGATAGAACTTGGGAAGCTGAGAGCTTTCCTAACGAGTGGAAAAAGGGAATGATCGTCAAGCTTCCTAAGAAAGGAAATTTAATGGAGTGCGGAAACTGGAGGGGTATCTGCGTGCTGCCTGCTGTAGCTAAGATAATAGCTCAAATCATCCTTGAGCGAATCAAACAACATCTCGAAGACACACTCGATGCCGAACAAGCAGGTTTCCGCTCTGGATCCTCCTGTGCCGACCACATCAACACCCTGCGGATTATCATCGAACAGTGTGTTGAATATCGTTCGCTACTGCACCTGCTGTTCATCGATTTTAAAAAGGCGTTCGATAGTGTCAACAGGGAGTTTATTTGGCGTGCCTTACGCAGGAGAGGCATTCCCGATAAACTAATTGCTATTATCAAAGCTACATATGAAGGCTCCAAATGTTACGTTCTGCACAGGGGAAGGTTGTCTGAGGAATTTGAGATCCAAAGTGGGGTAAGACAAGGCTGTATCCTTTCACCAATATTATTCCTATTGGTGATTAGCGATGTACTTCATGCAGCTTTGTCGACGGGAAACGGAGGAATTCGATGGACTCCTACATCTCAACTGAAACATCTTGACTACGCTGACGATGTATGCTTACTCTCCCACAGAATTATGGACCTCCACCAAATGACAGCAGATGTGGAGAGGGAGGCAGGCGTCGTCGGGCTGAAAATTAACACGGCAAAAACTAAAATTATCAGCCTTGGAACAAACTCATCGGCTCAAATATGCATTGCTGGACAACCGATAGAGAGAGTAGAGGATTTCCAGTATCTTGGGAGTATTGTCTCGACCGATTGTGGAACCGAACTGGATATAGCCAAAAGGATCGCCAAAGCAAAGTCCGCGTTCGGTATGTTGTCCAAAATATGGCGAAGCAATGCAATCAGTTTGAGCACCAAAATAAGACTGTTCCGCTCCAACGTTGAATCCGTGCTACTATATGGTTGCAGCACGTGGAGAGTGACCACCACTATCACCAGAAAGCTGCAAACGTTCGTTAATAGGTGCCTGCGCAATATCTTAAGGATTTTCTGGCCCAATCGTATCTCTAACGAACACCTTTACGAGAGAACGGCTCAGGAACTAATAGGCACAACTATCCAACGGCGAAAGTGGCAGTGGATTGGTCACACGTTCCGAAAGGGTGACAGCTCCATAGCGAACCATGCTATGCAATGGAACCCTTTAACTCAGGATGGCAGAAGACCTGGCGGTCCGAGGAGAACATGGCGCAGAACAGTCGAGAAGGAGACACGGCAGTTAGGGAAAAGTTGGGGAGAACTCAGACACATTGCCAGAAACCGTACACGATGGCGCGTAGGGCGTAGTAGAGGCCCTAGGACCCACAAGGGGATAAAGGACATAAGCAAGCATATTTTGATCAGCCGACTTTCTCCATTCGGGAACACCGATATTTTGGCTGAAGGACGAATAGATCCCCAAAAATTGGTTTTCTATTCGATATCATGGTATTTAGGATGTCCGGGACATTGTCAACATCTAGAATAAACGGGTGGAGCTTAGTCTGATAAAGCCTATTCACGATTTCTAATACTTTTGACGTGATTATTGCCATCTGATCGCTTTCATCATTTCTTATTCTCAGCAAAGGTATTCCCTTATTAGTTGTACTGAAGTTGAGAAAAGATTCGTTTAGTTATCTAATGCCTTCTATTAAGTTATCCACTTCATTTGCCAACTGCTGAATGGGTTTATTCAAAATTGGACCCCTTTACCGATAGTTTCCGCCATATTCGTTGGAAAGAGTTCTCGTTCTTCTTGTCCCAAAACTCCAGCTGGTGTTAAACTTTACGTCCGTCTTCACTGTACATTGTACTGTACTAAATGCCCATTTGGAGTTTTCAATAAATTCTAAAGATCTTCTTTGTCGGTTGACTTGGAGGATATTTTATATGGGTACTGTTCTGGCGAGTGTTGGCAAAATTTACAGCAGCCTCTTGAACCAACACATGGGAATGTCGTTGAAAGTCGGAGTCAGGTATGCTGAGGCACATTTGGTTGATTTCTTGTACCTCAAATACCATTGTGTAATCCGTCAGCGTAAACTTAGTTAATACGGTCCAGGTGTCGTTGATTCCCATTCATTTTTGGATCAGTCTAATGTACATACACATATGCATTTAAGGATCGGAGTCGCCGAATTTTGGATATGTAAGAATTCATTTTAAAACAAGTGTTTTTTGAATCAACGTAAGAATTGCTTGTATACTTGAGGGGAACGTCGCAGTTAAACGATATGCATACACTTTTGTTTTTCGATTTATATGAGTAAGACAGCGGTCACGTTTCACGTTTGCAAGAGTGAAATCTTATTAACGCGTGCAGTCTTGTAAATCAAAAGTATGGCTAATCCATGCATTGGTCATGTTTCACGCTCGTTGTGTGTACGCTTGAAGGAAGATTAACGCTTGTAAATAAAGTTCATTAAGCGGCCTACAGACGATCAACTTGGTTGTCAACATTAATAGAAAACACTTTTTATTTTTACTACAACAGTTCGTCCTCATTTCTGAACGACTACCCAAAGAGTACATTCGCGGAATTTTAAGCGAGCCCACCCAGTTGGCATTGGAGCGACTGTAGCGGCTTGCCTATTTTTAGTTTTTGGAAACGGAGGTAAAAACCTTCAAAATCAGAGGTGGGTCCTTTTTGAAATTATTGCCAAACATTTTCCTAAAGGGTCTTCAGTAGACATTTTAGAATGATAAGTTGCGGTCAAGTTTAGTTTCTGCTTAACTACGTTGCATTTCGCAATACCAAGTTTGACAATTAAGCTTAAATGAAAGTATAAAATACATCAGCACATAACAATGTTAACTAAAACTTACCAATTTTCAAGGCATTCAATTGTAATTCTTCTTCTGATGATGATTGTGTATTCGCTGATTTATTAACATAGGGGTTGGCTCTATGCGCTGCTGCAGCCTCTCGCTTTGGTGTAAGCGAATCAAATTGGAATGCATTTTTCTGCTGTTGAGCAGCATTCTCTACAAGTCTTTCGGCCATGTGCAGCTCATTCTTCTCTTTTTCATCATCCTCCTCCGTTAAAGGACCGATTTTCTTTGGTGACAATGATTCCTCGGACGAGGAGTCTTGCTGCTGCTGAGCGACATGATTTTTAAGTGCCAAATTTAATTGTTCATGAGTGAAATTTAAATGATGATCTGGAGGCCTATCATAACAACGAATGAGATCAATATTGCCATGAACCTGAGAGCGGCGATTATGTGCATGATTTGGATTCCGATGATGTTTGTGATGATGACGCTTTTGAACGACGGGAATAGCTGTTATAGCTGAGTCCTGAATAGAAAAAGGAAAGTTAGTTGTAATCCCTGTGTACATTATAATAATTTACCTTCTCAGGGGTTTCGTTTTCACTATTACTGTTAACAAGTGCTGTTACTCCGATATTGCGGTGTGGGGGCACTGGTGGTCTGTATTCATTTTTTCGATCAGTACTTCTTGCATGTGGTGGTAAAGGTGGGGGGACACTATCGTCGCTATGTAAAATACTTATTAGCAAGTTTTTTTTTTTTTAACTCAAGAAAATGTGTTAAAATATGTAACAAAATAATGCTTTCTTCAGAGCCGGTATTTATGAGATATTTCGTATCACTGCCGAAGATCTTCATCAGAGGACGGCTCATAATTTTTAGACATCCGATTCAACGAAAAAGTGCTAGTGATCATACTCTTGGAAAGGGCGACTGTTGAATAGCTAACAATAAATTGCAGTCGAGGCCGCTAGCCAAGGGTAGCAGGAGACCTGTCAACCCAAAATCATGTGGCCTAAGAGAAATTCAGCTCAAAACAGAGTTTTTCAACAATATATTTATATATCTCTTGCACACGTTTAAGGAAAACAATTTAGCTTCTCCTTTTGCTTCTAATAGAGCGATCTCTCCAAACTAAGCGGTTCTACCTAGAGTGCATATTCTGTATAAAAATCATGCACGAAGCGGATATAGCTTAGTATTTAGAAAGTGGTGACATACAGACAGACGGACGGACAGGCTAGTGAGAGAGAGCAATAGAATTTTCTAAAAACGCCTTTGTTGGGATCTGAAGAAGACCCTGACTTTTGGCATTCTTGCAGTTGTTATACATTATGTTGCCGAGTGCTGGACGATAGGTAAATATAAGAATCATTTATTTTATGGTTATTTGGTCCAGTATTTGTGGAAGGAAAATGTAGTGGAAGGTACAACAACGATCTTAATGAGCAATGTATAGGCGTTGATGTAGAAAAATACATACTTGTAGTTCAAAAGCAAAAAGGTACCGGCGCGTTATGAAGCTTTATTTGTCTTCTCTTTGAACCAATTACCACCTAGTTGCCTTTGCAAAGTTATAGTTGTTTGACAGTAGAGAACAATATTTTTTTTTAAGATTACCAGACAGAAGCGAAGAGTGCCGTCGTGTGGCCGAAGCAGGTGATTGTACTCAGAGTAAAAATACCTAATTGCTCACTTAGGGCGGAAAGAAAAATTTCCATTGACATCGGTCACACAGCAGCCAGAAGCAATCTTGGGTACAAGTTCCGTATGAGATTGGAGGAAACCCAGAGTAGCAGCAGCGTATATCTGAACTATTAGTTGAAAATACAAGTCAACGAATTTCACTGGATCTTGAACCACGGTTTGGATAGAAGAGGTTTAAAGTAAAACAACCCAATACAGTGTCCAAAGAACATGAGACACTTTCGACAAATTGATAATTAAGACAGGATTTTCATTGCATGAATAACCATACAGTAACAGGCTTGCCAAGGATTCGGAGATTCATCCAGCTACAATGCTGGATATTAGCTTTTCTAGCTTTTTTTTTTGGTAATGAGCAATAGCGTGTGTAGCTATACATATAAAGGGTGTTTTCTGAGCCCTGATAAAAAAAATGTACTTAATCAAAAATCTTTCTTTAGACCAATTAACGGCATTCATATTTGAAAATGATTTCGAACATATGGCTACCTTTGGGCTGCACGGGAGCTTTTCCGAGTACGCCTGGCTCTGGTCTAGATGCTTTGCTAAACCTACCTCCCCTTGATACTTATATCATAGGCTGCACTATCAAAGCCATTCATCGTCGTGGTTTTTGCTATACTCCACACTGGAATTTTTATGAACTTGCGCGACACTTATCTTATGACCTCGTTCTCATGGATATGCCGTCTGATGCAATGACATCAGAACTTCAGCTGATACGCAAATTCAGAGTCGACTTTCCTAGTGTTCAGGACTGGCTTCGGCCAGAGTCTGAGCCCGGAATGAAATGCTGTCGTATGTTCATGGACGGTTCCAAAACCAGTTGAGGGTTTGGTGCTGGTGTCTTCGTGGAAGTTGACAACATTAGACTTCTTTTCTTGTAAGGTAAATATGCGTCTGCTTTTCAAGCGGTAATTTATGCAATCCTAATGGCCGTGAACTATGTTGTGAAGAACAGGTGGAAGGGCCGTAGTATTTGTCTATGTAGTGACCGTCAGGCTGCGCTTAATGTCTTGCTTAACCCTTTAAACACTTCCAAAATAGTTCGTTGAACCCAACTCTTTGAACTCGGTCGCAAGACTGAATTCTTATCTGGGTCCGAGGTCACACTGGGATCTTGGGGAACGAGATTTCCGATGAGATTGCTAGACAAGGCTCAGAGGAGACTTTCTCAGGTCCCGAACCCGTGTTGGGTCTCCCTGCGTCCTCCGTTAGGGTTTCTCTTGACGATTAGGTCTCTCACGAGCACAATTGTGTGTGGCATGACTCTCCAAGATGCAGGTTGACTAACCTATGCTCCCGGACATCTGTAAGAAATTAAATTGCATTCTTTTCGTCTCTCAGCAGAAAAGACTGTAGACAACTTATTGGCGTCTTGACAGACCACTTCGCTTTCACCGAGCACCTTAACGTGCTGGGCTTGAGCGACACTACAATCTGCGATGCTGGTGGAGAGAGCGATGACACTGTGGAATATTATCTTTGCGAGTGTCCTGCCTTTGCTCGTGTCAGGTGACCAATTTTCGGTGGCGATGTGATGAGTGCTGGTACTGTAAGCTCCTCATCACTGAAGTGCTTGTTCGACTTTCTTAGAAAGACAAGGAAATACCAATAAAATGGGTAAATCGCAGTTTGCTCTCTGGCAGTACAAAGGACCAGTTGCATCTGAGTCCTCCAGTCGAGCGTTTCCTATCCCGAAAAAAAAAAAAAAAAATGGCTACCGTCGCATAGGAAGTGAATGATTGTCTCTTCTTGCTCTTCATCCCTACAACTTCCGCAGAAGTCATTATACGGGATGCCTAGTATTTGGGCATGTTTTCCTACGACGCAGTGCCCAGTGAGAACGTTTGTTATTTTTGAGAGGGTTCATCTCTTGTGTTTCAGGAGTCCGATGGACTTAAATTTGTTAAATGTTGGCCAAAGTTATCTGGCGGTGTTGCATTGGCCTAGATGTTACCATCGGTGATTGGCCACCTTCTCCGCGTCGGTTTGGATAAGGTACTTAACATAAGACGTTGGCGCTTAGATGTTGGAAATGCTTATGCTATTTGTACCAGAGGAGTCTTGTCCAGTCAGCTGCACAATTCAACGGTATGTCACAGTGGCCTGGTACCCAGCAAAGGGTGAGGTTGTACTGACCAGCTATCTCGTTAAGAGATACACGGCGGCAGTCTTTCACTGCCATAGATCTCGTAGTGGTGGATGCGAAGGATTTGATGGCTGCTTGACCGTCGACTGAAATAACAATATCCGATGTTGATAGTGTATTAGCCGCCAGACAGCCAGCGGCTTGACGAACCACAGTAACTTCAGCTTGAAAAACACTGTAATAATTTGTAAAGCTAAAAGAGAGGTGTATGTCCAGGTCTTCTGAGAAGATTCCAGCACCGACTTCGTCCTTGGTTTTGGACCCGTCCGTGAAAATTGACAGCGATTCGTTGTATAGGACATCGCGTTGCGTCCACTCAGTTTTATTCGGTATTGGGTGCATGTAGTCCCTGTTGAAGTCATATTCAGTGGGCAGGTGGTCAGTGAAATAAAGGAGATGACTGTGTATCGAAAATATATTGGCTTGCCTCGTGTGTTGGTCCATTCATTGCTTGGAGCCTCTCAGTCTTATTGCCGAACTAATAGCCAATTGTTTACGGACGATGTCAATCGGAAGTACGTGGAGCATGGTTTGGAGCTCCGCTGCATCTCACAATAACTTTAATTTCATTAATTCCAATAGAACTATTTTTTCTTTTATTAAAAATAAATAAATATTTGGCGCAACAGTTCTATAAGTGCCAGGGCCTAGCTTCTCGCAACCACTCAAGTTGTGTGGGTTATATTTTTCAAATAAAAAGGGACCTACAGTTTAGTGCCGTATCCGAAGGACAATTTGTTTTGAGAAGCTTTTTCGAGGCAACAATACTCACTTTCGCCGCGACGGCCACTTTCTTTTTTTTTTTCTTTTTTTCTTTTATTATAGCTCGCTAATTTAAATTTCAATTTCTTCATATTTCTGACGTCAGTTATGGATGTACAATCCCATATGTGAAGGTAGCTAGTCTTCTGCTGAGATATGTAGTTCTCCTTTTTATTATTACTAATATCGCATGTGTGTCGAAATTCGACCGAGGGGAAATAAACAACCAGCGAGAGAAACAATGCTATGCATTTGTTTACATAACTTTTTATTTGTAATATCCTCCCATGCACGGAATGCTAAGGGTTTCAAGTTCATACAGCCATGAACGTTAACGTTGGTTAAAGCGTTTTGTATGGGGAAATTATGTGTGTATGTTCACTGTATTTTACCTAACTTAACGGTAACATATGCACATGATTTTTTTATTCTGCACATCTATGGCACAGTACCTTTCGAATGATATAAGTTTCATCCCCCTCCTTTTATAATAAATATTAAAAAAACGTACGATAAATTTCATGTTCACGTATTAATATAATATATATAAGATCATTATTGGCAATCTTTTGTGCCATACCCCTTGTTATTGGCATGATCTGCTCCTTGGAGTCAACATCATTCTGGCTATTGTGGTCGTTTTTCTTTTCTACCATCATTGATTTCAAAATGTCACTGTAAATTTTTATTCTTGAGAGGGCATTGGTATTTGTATTCATTTTTCCTTTCTTGTAAACTATGACCCCAGACCGGCTTTCAAGATGTGCCATTACTGCCGTGCTATCGGGTACGCGACTCCCCGGTAGGCCTAGAAATAGATGGTTGGATCAAGTCCGACATCTCTCCTGGAGCCGTCTAGTGATTCCTCCTGATGAGTTGGAGTCGAGAAGGATGGAGGGTCCACCTGAGCATCCTACCCCCGCGATTAGCGGGCCATTGGAAATGTTTGTATGTATGTATGTAAACTATCTCAAAGTCAAAATCTTATAAATCTAGTCTAATTCTGGTCAATTTTGAGGATGGATTTTTATGAGCGAAACTAAAAGTCAATGGTCAGTTGTGACCATACATTTTCTCTCATACGGATATGGGTCGAAGAAATGTATTCCGCAGCTATTTTTCTATGATTGGTCTGTTAATATGTCATGTTTTTGTAAAGATTCGCTAACATATGCTATTGGTTAATCGTGACCTATTTCACCTTGTGAGAGCACTGCACCTAGTACAAGATCTGATGCGTCTGTAGCAAGTGAAAAGGTTTGTCGAAATTTGGATATTGTAAGATTGGAGCGTTTATTACTTTTTGTTTTAAGTCTGTAAACGATGTCGCCCATTCATTTGATCAAATAAATAGTTGACTCTTTTTTAAAAGGGAATTAAGACTTTTTGTAATTTTTGCAAGGCTCGGTATGAATCTTCTGTAATGGTTAGAAAACGCTACGATGTGTTGGATAGTTTTCTATCTACGTTCAACTTAAAAGTATATAAATGATATTCGAAAGGAAACTCGATTTCACTTACGTGGGTCTTTTTTCATTTTTGTTATAGGTAGCAGAATTAACAATGTCGGTACTTATGCTAGCACCCTGGGTACTTGCGCGATTGTCAAACGTTGAAATACTGTTAACGGCATCGTTTGGGTCGGAATAATTCAAGATTGGATTACTCGTAATGCGGATTCGAGAGTCTAAAAATAAAGAAACATAAATAAATGCGTAGAAAGCTATAAGCCAACACTATACCGACCTCTGGGGTTTTCGAAAATGTTTCCATTTACTGAATCTTGAACCATAGATGATCTGTCCATTGTGGAACGACCCAACCACACCCAATCGTGTGCATTTGTTGTCGATTCACGTGGTTTACGTGAGTCCTTTAGCAACCCGCTTTCATTGAAAGTATCCTTAGGTAGGTTCTCCAAACCGGATTCAATAGTTATCGGCCGGAATTTTGATGCATACACCACGCAGGATATGACAAAGACAATTATTGCAAAACAAAATGCCGTCAGCAGAACATACATTCCAATCTCCATGGAAGTCATATCACCATGGGGACCTGGCTTGTGCCTTAGACCGCCAACGCTGTTAATACTGCCGCGATGTTGCCTGGCTTGCACCGTTGGCTCATAGTGATGGCTGGCGTCTTTTAAAGGAATGCCTACTAAAGAGAAAAGTCACGTTGATATATTTCGTAGGTGATGAGGGTACAAGGAGGTTGCTTACCAATAATATCAGCCAAATCACCACTATCGCGAAAGCTCTTCCGTTCTCCCCTCATAATTCCATCATTTTGTACTGTATCTGGTTTGCTAACACTGTCGCCTGTGTTAAAGTCTACCTGAACCGAAGCTAGCGCTGTTGCCAAGGGACCAGGATTCGATTTTGATTGCTTTGCCATTGGCATACTTCGACGAATTCTACAATCTTCAGAGAGCAAGAGTGTTACTCGCAAGAGATCCCCGTTTCCTTCACCAACAGCAATCACACGAGGATGATGGGAAGCCAGCATCGGGGCAAATGCAACCACTTCGGTGTCTAGACTTTCGACCAACAGGAAGTAGTCATCAACAGATATATCCCTGTGGAAAGATTGCTTAAGCATTTCTTTCAAAATAATTTCCTGGAGTGCTTACCTGAGAGGGGTCCTAGCGCCATCGGAAAATTCCAAATCAATATCCAAGAGACCTTCTTGATATTGAGCCGTCAATCGTCGTGTAACAGATGTCTCCGCAATGTATCCGTTTTCAATTGTACTATCAGGATTGATGGTCAGTTGAAGGCCAGACACCACACGTACAATCAATCTTGTTAAACTGACTTTATCGCTTCCTACTCGAATTTCTTTAGCGCCAATCACTCTTCCAGTTATTGGCGAAAGGACCTTAAAAGGAGAATACCTCGGTAATTGTATGCATTCAATTCGAAAAATTATATATTACCTGCACATCGGTTCGTCCCATCGATTTACCTTGTAGAATCCGACCCTTCAGACTGGCTATCTTGGGATCAGCCACTCTCAGCAGGGGTTGAACAAGATCAGTGACTCTTAGTCCTGTTCGGCGAGATATTAGATAACTAATTCGTCCAGAGTTCTATTTGAAAAAAAATATATATATATTTAGGTCTCTATCCCCATAGATACGTCTTGTAAAAAAAAAAAAACATTTTACCTGATCTGTTGCTAGAAATCTAGCATAAACCTCCACGGGACTTTGCTGATATCGTGCACGGCATATCGCTTTATCAGATCCCAATACATTCATAAAATCATCTCCATGCTGACTCCAGACATATGAACGCTTCTTACGACGTCGAGTTTGTTTTCCATGCCTGCAATTGGATCTGACTTTAATTGGCACCAATAGACTAAACGAAAAAGTACACTCACGTGTAATGGTGTTCGTCGGGGACTTTCCAACCCTTGATTTGGGATAACCTAAAGTCAGAAACGTACACTTCTAGAGGGAATTCTGGCATCCAAACGATGAATTTTGCTAGACCAATGTATGTGCCATACTTGACGATAATCGATGCGTTTGATGAGCCACGTATCTCTGAACCATCAACATAGACTGAGCTGCAGGACGATGATACCTTCACAAGGAACAGATAAATTAATAGTTGAGTGCGCAAAGTTAAATGTTCCTTTATCGTAGAAACCTACTTTAATTACGCTTTCGTCCTCAGCATGACATGAGCTCTGTAGTGTAACATCAGCCACTTTTCCTGCTTGGGATACAATGAATACTTTCATTGCTTGGGCTACTTGCCTTCCGGTGAGTACAGCAGTGTTCATAAGTTCCCAATTCTGTGGAAAATAGTTAGATTGTAAGATTTGTAATTTTCGGAAAACGTTAACAGGTTCTAAGAAATCCTTTCTATGATTTAATATTTCGAATCTACTAGTAATTCACATCAAGGTAGAAGTATCCTTATACCTAAAGCGAGCAAAAGCTCGCATTATATTCTACGGGTATGTTCGCTTGTCTTGATATTGAGCGATCACACCAAAAAAGCTAAAAGCCGATGTTTCGCTTAGAAAGCTAATTAATCTATTACTCACATCCAGGAATATTAACACAAGATTGGGTGCTGCATCGCCCGAAAGATTTGTAAGCAACGTATTTTTCAAATTCTAAAATTTCAACTTTGTGATTTTTGAGGACTTCTATGGAGCAGGTGTACAGCCTTCAATGCAGTAGAGGTCCGTTTAATTGAAGCTAATCCATTATAGAGCCTTAAAGTAGGCTAATACTTTAGCAAACTTAACTAGTTTCTATGTGTTCGTTCGAGCTTGATAGTCAAGTTGAAACCATCTACTGTTTCACCTGCTAGCGGGTGTGCGGCAAAATGTTTTTCTTTTTTTTTTCGCCAGGATAGGAAATGCTCGACTGAAGTACACAGAAGCAACTGGTCCATTGTACTACCAGAAAGCAAACCGTGGTTCACCCATTAAATTTGAATTTCCTTGTCTTTCTAAGAAAGCCAATCAAGCACTTCGGTGATGAGGAGCTTAAAGTAGCAGCACTCACCACATCGACACCGAAAATCTGCCACCTGGTACGAGCAAAGGCCGGAGACTCGCAGAGATAATATTCCACAGTAGCATCGCTCTCTCCACAAGCGTCGCAGATTGTACTCTCACTTAAGCCTAGCACGTTAAGATTCTTGGTGAAAGCGAATTGGCCCATCAAGGCGCCAAAAAGTTGTCTGCAGTCTTTTCTACTGAGAGCCGTCCGTGAAAATACGACTGCATACTATTCCTGGCTCAGACTCTGGCCGAAGCCAATCCTGAACACAAGGAAAGTCGACTCTGTATTTGCGTAACAGCTGAAGTTCTGGTGTCATTGCATCAGACGACATATCCATGAAACCGAGTTCGTACGATAAGTGTCGCGGAAGTTAATCAAAATTAATCAGTGGGGAGTATGTATACCTATAGCAAAAACCACCCCGCCTACGACGATGGATGGCTTTGATAGTGCAGCCCATGATATAAGTATCAAGAGGAGGTAAGTTCAGCAAGGCATATAGACCAGAGGCAGGCGTACTCGGAAAAGCTCCCGTGCAGCCGAGATGTTTACTTTTATATTAAAATTGTTTCGAAATAGTCGATACTGCAGTAGTTTTAAAAATGTAACTATCCTAATACGAGGCCTAGTTTTAAGCCCAGGGTGCTCCAATATCGATCAAAATACAGTGATACTATGTCAATTTCCAATGCTTATGAGTTGAAAATATTTCCCTACGACACAAGGGTTTTCACTTAGCCTAGGCAACTTAAAAAGTTCGATGGGATGGGCCGGGCAAAAGGAGGACGAAAAACTGCGACATTGCGATTGCTACAGACAACAAGGAGAGCGTCTATTCGGGTGCGGATTTGTTATTAGAGACAGACTTAGGCAAGAAGTCTTGAGTTTCCGGCATGTGAACGAACGCCTCATGACTATCCGTATCAAGGTTAAATTTGCCAACATTAGCCTAATATGTGCTCACGTCCCTCACGAAAACATGGACGACGTGACGAAGGTTGACTTCTACCAGCTCTTGGACAAGACGTATGAGCAATGCCTTAGCCACGACGTTAAAATTGTCCTGAGAGACTTTCGACGTATAGCCTTTTAGTACCAGCCTTGGAAATCATTACGAATTCGCTCTTTATGATTCTGGATTTAAAATTAACTGACCGCAAAAGTTCAGGTGGATTTTTACTTTATCGGCAGGGTTTAAAAATAAAAATAAATATTTGGCGGAACAGCTCTTTCAGTGCCTGGGCCTAGCTTCTCGCAACCACTCATGTTGTGTGCGTTATTTTTTTCACACGAATGGAAAGGACCTACAGTTCGAAGATCCGTGGAAGCTTTCACGTCAAGGAAACCATCGTACAAAAGATAGAGCGCGACCGGTTCAGCTGGTATTGCCACGTTCAAAGAAGAGATCATTTGAACCCTGTAAAAAAGGCAATATCAATGCACGTTTCAAAGACATCGCGATGTAGGAAAGGCAGGCCTATAAACGCCTGGATCACACAAATGCGACAACATCGGCTCTTCATTGTCCTCAGTAACCGAGTGATCCAAAATCGGCGGGCCTCCCGATATTTTCTGAGGTCAAATAGGCGAACCCCACAGGCGGATCAGTAGAAATGCGGTGAAGTGGGATGGTTGTGATCCCTTGTTTTCGGATCATAGCCTCGCTGATAAGGGGCAGAATAAGAAGAAGAAGAAGAGGAAGAAATCTACAGTTTAGTGCCGTATCCGAAGGGCAATTTAGTTTGAGAAGCTTTTTCGAGACAACAATACTCTCGGATGTTTGTCAGAGGTTCGCGAGGGGGGACCGTGAAAAAACTTTTTAGTGTTTTCTGCGGTTCGAACTTGGAACCTCACGTGCAGTGGTCGAACGCACTAACCACTTACGCCACGGTGCCCACCAGGGTTTACAAAAGGGCCAAAAAAAAAACAATATTGACGAACGACATTATTTTAACTTCAACCATGCAGGATAAGATTTAGAAAAGAGAACAATGAAGAACTAAAAATAGATGGGGTACGTACAAAATCACTTTCAAAACTAACCTTGGATATCGGTAGAACCGCTTGTATGTCGTCCTTGTTGATCTCCAGTTTTGCTATGAGCTTCTTGCGTGTTTCCTCTGGAGTAGAGCCGGTACTTTCAGGTGACGCATCCTTCAGTTTCGGACTATCGTACACGTAACTTACCGACCAAACAATTTTGCCTCCATCCCAGTTCTCTTTCGTATCGTTCGCAACTTCCAGTAACCATGAGAACACTTCAAATACCCTGAAAGAAAGTAAACACTCAATATCTAATGAAACAAAAAGACGGGTCCAATCCAACACACTTTGTGCTATTTTCACTTTCAGACTCCTTATCTGTACTATCTGGATCTTGATCTTTGCGGAAGGCCGTCACCCGAGCAACAGTATGCTTGGGGTTTTCCTTCTCCACCGACACATTCCATTCATCGGATGAGGTGGTCGCTCCCAGTATACGCATTCCTGCTTTTACGCGAGCCCTCACAATGAATACAGCAATATTCTGCTCTGATTGCTGATGCAAGAAAACGGGAACATGAATCTTCGACATGGGATAGAGGGGTCGCTGAGGCAGCAGAATAGTTAGAGAGTCGTCTGCTCGCAGATCCTTATATGGAGACTGTGCAGCGACCAGAGGTATTTGGGCAAACGATGTTAATGGTTGAATTTGAACTTTTGGCTCGCACTGCTCCGGGTTGCGTGACGGTGGCTCAAAGACACTATACGAAACTTGCACCAAACGTTGTGGCACCTTTGGCGGAACACTACCCCTGCTCTTCTCCGGCGGCGGTAATGGTGGCCACCAATTCGATGGTATAACGACCTGTGAAGTTTAATTGAAGTTAAAGTTAAACACGAATAACATGCTACGGGGGGCACTTACCTCAGCCACGCACACACCATCCTCTCCTTCGGGCATGCAACGACCTTTCAATGGCGTTCGGGATCCCATTGAAACATGCAACAGAACGCATATCTTTTGCCTCTGCAAATGACCACCTGGATCGGCGCCAGCATGAAACAGAACCCTCAGAACGGGCGAGTCACGAGGTATTGTCGTGCGCACCAAATGCGCCGATATATCCAAGTGCAGATTGGTCTGTTGCAGTTCCATGAGGGCGACAGTCGTATTCTAATTGTGGAATGCAAACACAAAACAACAACACACGCAATTTAATTAAACTATTCATACATGTTTTTCGATTTGTTTACTGATCTTCTGTGCGCATGGATGATAATATAGAACTTGACTTACGTTTAAATGATCTCCTTGGGTTTCCATGACATCCGGAACGATGTAGCGGGCAGGCACCGTCTGTTTTGTGGAAAATGGTCCGTAACTTGCTCTAATTGAAACAGGCTGGGTCGTCTGCACGACTGTGAATCGATCGACGGACAACACTGAGTCTTGGGCAACTCGTGGCCGCACAGCAGATTGAACATTTGATATCTCTGGACTAACTGGTGGCTGGCGTGGGGAATGCTTTAGAAAAAATCCACTGTCGGCCGCCTCGAAGTGTACCTCGACGGATCGACATCGGTCTGTAAGGAATTAATATGGAAAAATATTTTAATTTAGACCAATTAATCGGGCATAACAAGAGAACCATTAGCTATGCAAAAACATGTGTTTAAGGGCTAAGCATTCATTGTGGCATGGTAGTTGGAATGCACAAAATTGTTAATTAAAAATGCATTTATACAGATAAAGTGAGTGTGGGACTGATCTGGGGGTTTATTGAAATTTATTTGATTGTTGTCAACATCCTAAGTTAAGACAATTCATTTATTGTACATTCTAACCTCTTAAGTGGACTTGATCTCGCCGATAAGTGTGATCTCCAACTGAAAGTGAAACATGTATGTCCAGTTGCAGTGCTGTAGTCAGGAGCATTAATGTTTGCTACCCGGGCGCTGTAGAAAACAGTTAATTACTGATGCTCCGTCATATACTCGTAACATCTCGTGGGCCACAGGATTCCGTTGCTTTCTTTTCTTCTCAACGTAGTCAAAACCAATCTAAACCTACACCTCTTCTTTCTGGCCCTGATGTACCTTCCACTCAACATTAGAAGGATAGTCAAAACCCCTTAATATTGTAGATAGTCAGAACTTCAAAGATATGATGTTTTAAGTTCTGCAATGGGTTTCAACTCTCTCCAACTTATTCTCAATTCTTCCTCAGCTGCCTAATCTAATTTTTTAACCAACAACTCGGTAAAGCATACTAGAGCGGTGGCTCAAAAAAAAAATACAGATTGAAATCCAAACCGAATGCAAAATACTGGAATGCGAATGCTGGACAATCACGTTAGTAAGCTTTCACATGTTATCTTTGTAGAGGTACATATGACAAAAACCCATGTTTTTAAGTCTAATGGTATTACTTTTTTACTTAGGTGGCTCTACAGTCCGTGAGGGACCTGGCCCTCAACCAACAAACCTCTTCATCCAGTCAGGTTAAGAGCCAGCTACCTAGTGTTAGGTTAGGTTAGGTATGGGGATTGGTGTAAGGGGTAAAAATCCTGTACACCACACTCAGGTCAATATAGACCCATTGTGATACCCATGGGGGGAAAGAATATAGAACGAATCCCTTTCTCGTGAAAAAATAATGTGCATAGACATTACATAGCCTAGTAAAAAGCATTTACATAGCCTAGTAGAGGATTTAATGAAGTTTGCGATGTCGTTTACTGATCTGATGGATAATTCTTCTAAATTCTAAATGAAGTATTGTTCAAGGAACTTAAGTATTTCTTAAATGGTAGAGGCCTGGGCAGTGGCAGTGGAAACTGTCCTCCTGAACCTCCTCTTCCCCACAGCCCCTACAAAGCTCTTCATTTGTCACGCGTAACTTTTCATTGGTATCGCACAGTGTTATGCCCCATAATGACTCCTATGAGAGTAGAAAGGGATTTTCTATCTCTCTGCATAAATCTATTGGTTTTTGCTCTGGATGTAGGCCATAGATTCCTCGTAGTAATACAAGTAGATAGAGTGGTCCACCTGTTGTTTGCCTCCATTAGAGCTTTGTTCCCTGCTTCGAGTTTGAGTGTCTTCTTCTTCCTATTTCGGCGAGGTTATGATTCGAAACATGGGATCATAACCCTCCCACTTCACCGCATTTTTACTGATCTGCCTGTGGGGTTTGCCTATTTGACCTCAGAAAATATCAGCAGGCCTCCCGATTTTGGATCGCTCGGTTACTGTGGCCAATGAAATGCCAATGTTGTCGCATTTATGTGATCAAGGCGTTGATAGCCCTGCCTCTTCTACATCGCGATGTCTTTGGAACGTTCATTGATATTGTCTTTTTCAAACGATCTTTTCTGTGAACGTGTCAACCCCAGCTGAGCCGGTCGCGCTCTATTTTTCATAAAATGGTTTCCTTGATGTGAAGGCACGGATCTTCAAACTTCTTATTCGATCAAGTTTTGTCACTCCTGCTCTCATGTGAAGCAACTTCATCTTAGCTGCCATTAATTTACTCTCATACTTTTTGTACATTGTCCATTGTCCATTGTACGCACAACAGCGGTATAGAGCCTTCCTTTCAACTTAGGGGGCATTTTTCGGTCACAGAAGATAGCGGAATTTTCTCGCCACTTCATCCACCCTACGCTTACGCGATGATTGATGTCGTCATCGCAATTTGCTTTATTATTGATCATAGATCCCAGATATTTGAACTTTTCGCACTTGGGAAGCACTATTCCATTCAAATAAATGTCTGGAATAGACCTGAGTGGATCAGAGAACGGGCAGCACAAGTACCTCCAAAACGCCGACCCACACATCAAGTGCTCGTTGCAGGGATGTAGGATCCTCACTTATGATGGCTCCATCGTCTAATTGATGTACCTTGGGGTCCCTCACTTACCTTCAAGCAGATAGTCAAGGACTGTAATAAAGAGCAAAGGACTTAAGACGCTTCTCTGGTGCACCCCGACTTTAATTGGGAACTCTTCGGTTACTCCAGCGGGGCATCTTACTCTTGTCTTTGCTTCGAGCTTGAGCGTGCGAGGCGGAATGTACAGTGAGGTGTCGGATCGGTCCGAGTTTAGTGCTGAGCCTCCTCTAGCCGCTTCGTCGGCTTATTCATTCCCTGGTATGCCTTCATGTCCACGGACCCAGCAGAGCTTTACCTTGTGCTGTGTTCCAAGAACCTTCAGCTCTTCTCTACAACACAAGCTTCGATTTTATTTCTGTAGCAGATATTGTTTTTATTTTAAGAGGTGCTACTTTGGCTTCAAGAAGGATCTTGGTGAGGTTCACTGTGAGTTCAAAGTGTTGGAGGAGTTGGCTTATGTAAGCTTGGAGTTCGAGAAAACGCAATACTGCATACTACCATCCTATTTAAACTGCAACAACTGGCAAAGGGATTTCGATAAACTTCAGGAGATACTGATGCAAATTACCAACTCAAACATAATGGTAATAGGTGACCAAATTACCAACTCAAACATAATGGTAATAGGTGACCTAAACGCACGAGTAGGCAAAGAACATGCAGCAGCAAACAATGTGGCTGATATAAGGCGCCAATCGATGGATTTAACATGCAATGCAAACGGTACGAAACCTCTGGAACTCTGTGATTCCTTTGGAATGCGTCTTCTAAATGGTACCAGTGTGAGCGACAAAATCGGCAACTTCACATTTGTGGGAAAGCAGGGAACGACGGTTATTGACTATTGCTTATTAGGAGGTGATTGGAATTTCCGCGTTACGGACTTAGAGGTTAAACTGGTGCCTTACTCTTACCACTTGCCTATTGTTGCTACCTTTGAACATACTAGCACCCTGATGGAGAGAACCAGAGATATGAAGTTAGCTCCCAAGCTGGTGTGGAGTTTTGCGAAGGAACCCATGTATATGAAGCTTTTAGATGAAAACCTTATAGCCCAGCAGAAATTAAATCTTGTAGGAATAGAAGATAGTATTATGTTCCATGTTCCATGTTCCATTAGAAGCAACAAGCAGAAGACGCAAGGCATAAAACCGTGGTTTGATGATGAGTGCGAAAGAGCCAGACAGATTTCATTCGCCTGGCTTAAATTATTTAGAATCTGTAATAAAAGTGTGATCCGTGACTCTTATATCGAAGCCAACATTAAGTAAAAGACCCTGTGTATGCAGAAGAGGAAAAAACACTGCCAGCTAGAGGCACATAAATTGGCGCATTGTAGGAATGCAGCTGACTTTTGGAAGCGGATAAGAAATGTCAATGGCAAAAGGTACACTATTTCTAGGGAGCTGAGTCCTAACATTCTCCGACAGCACTTCGAAAGTGTACTGAACCCGGTTGCGTACAGTGAAAGCTTCCAATATGCTACACCTGGCTTCGCGAATGAAATTTTGGACAATCCGATAACACATGCTGAGGCTACAGAAGCACTGTGTAATATGAAGGATGGCAAAGCAGTAGGCTTGGATGGGATCCCTTCGGAGTTTTACAAGTATGGCACCAATGAGCTTCACGGTAGACTGGCCGGCTTGTTTAATAATATTTTGGAGTTCGGATGTGTCCCGCAGCGATTTAAGGAGGCATTAATTTTTCTTATCCACAAAAAGGGTTGTACATTGGATCCAGGGAATTATCGGGGTATTTCCTTTCTGAATGCATCCTACAAAATTTTTACGGCGATACTTCAAAAACGATTAAATGCGTGGATAGGAGCCAATAACCTACTGAATGAGTTCCAGGCGGGTTTCAGATCAGGGTACTCTACAGTCGACCATATATTTGTACTAAGCAGCATTGCAAAGTCATTTCTTTCGCAAGGCAAGAAGCTCTACGCCTTCTTTATTGATTTTAAGGCAGCCTTCGACTCGGTGGACAGAACTGCCCTATTATATAAGCTCTACTCTTTGGGAATGTCACTGAAATTTGGAAGCCTAATAGGAAATCTATATGCTGATACTAAAGCTGCGGTTTGGGATGGAGATGTTCTATCGGCATAGTTCCAAACGCATTCAGGAGTACGACAGGGATGTGCGCTGAGCCCAAATTTATTTGCTCTGTTCATTCATGACCTGACTGACTGTTTACCAGGATCTGTGGAATACGCGGGTGTGCTCGTCAAAGCCCTTTTGTTTGCGGACGATGTTGTTCTGTTGGCATACTCCCCGGATTCCTTACAACTCATGATCAATCGTTTGCATGAGTACACCAAATTATGGAAGCTAGTGGTCAACCTTAACAAGTCCAAAATTATGATTTTCAAGGAAGGTGGTGGGCGAAATTGTTCCAACGAAAAGTGGCACTTTGATGAGGGAGTAATCGAAATTGTTAAGGAGTACAAGTATCTCGGGGTTTACATAACTAAAAATATGAGCATGGAACGGCATCTCAAGGAAAAATTAATAAAATCTAAAACGGCCATCAATGTAGTTTGGAAAAATTGTTTCAACAGCAAATATATTAATCATAGCAGCAAATTCAGGGTTTTTGAAGCCGTGTCCGAGTCGATCCTGTTCTATGCGGCGCAAGTATGGAGCGGAAAGCAGTAACTACATGCTTATGCTCGAAACAGGCTTATCGCCTTTATTTATTAAGACATTCAAGCTACAGGTAGATTATATACTAAAAGCTCTAAATATGCCAGCCCACCGTCTCCCAAGAAAAGTAGTTCTGAATGCTGTGCAAACAAAAACTGGTTGGTACAGGGAATGGCTGGATCTGGCTGATGGATGTGGGATCGAACTGAGAGAGGACAACATGCGAAACTGGGACACCAAATTGTACGAGCTCATTATAAAGTTAGACGAGCAGGCTAGAGCGAGATATGCTGAAGAGGCAATTGGATCAGTACATAGGGCAATCTACAGTAAGCTCAACCACAACTTGCAGAGTAACAATTATTTCCATGATAATTACAAGATAGAAGAAATAACTATGATACTGAGACTGCGTGGTGAACTCCTGAACCTGAACTACGTACCCCACAGGGAGAACTTGCCTATTTTATGCAACACCTTATACTGGTTCTCAGGGCAACGATCTCGTAAAGTTTAGGTATGGCGTTGTGTAGTCTATACTAGATATAACATATGGGCTAGATATCTCCGTAGGATCGTAGCATGACCCAATGCATTTGGTCCCCAGCTATACATTTGATTCAATCTTACGACACTAATAGCTGCCGCGCTAATGCTTGTATAAAGATGTCTAGCGGAAGCAGGTTGAGAATGGCCTTGAGTCCTGTTGTAGGTGTCGTTCTCATTGCACTGGTGGTGCCAATGCACGCTAGTCTTTGTACCTTTTTGATGGCAGTTAGATTGTTAATTTGGCTGGCGACCTGTCGTCATAAAATGCTGCCATAGAGTTTAGTTTCCTATCGTGCACTAGGCCGAGGTATCTCGCACTGATTGAGATACTTAGGGGGATACACCTTACAGCAGGTGTTGTGGAATTATCGTTTTGTTAGTGAATAGTACTAACTCCGCTTGTCCACATCTCTTCGTCCAGGAGTCTATGATTTTTAGCGCCCCTTCAATTTGCTCGTTCAGGGTCGAAAGAAATTTTCCTGTGGCCAGCAGCACAACGTCCGCATAAACCAGGTTTTGACACCACTGTTTATGAGTTTTAGTTGTACTTCGTTCAGGACAATTACCCACAGCAGTGGGGATATACACCTCCTTGAAGTGTGCCTCTAGGGGCGCAGGCTTCTAACTTTGTTCCTCCGAGTTCAACATTGATATGTCTTTCCTCTAGCATATTGACGATCCAATTTACGAGTATCAGGGAGTTGTGTCCTCATTGACTCTTGGTATTCACAGGGAGTCATAGACATAATTTTTTAAACTTTCTAACATAAGACTTTTGCATAACTTGTCAGTGCTCCATCCGGTCTTATTGTTTATATCCATAGTCCATCCAACTGTCGCCAATGGCTTTAGTTCATACTAACAGTTAAGCGGTGGCCACACAGAAAGCGGTGTGCCGCGACGGCAGACGGATTTTGCGTTCGACTGTGTTTTATTGAAATCCATTGTTCACACAATGGCGATTGGTGAGTCGCGACTGTAATAAGTCAATCTGTAGTATTTGGGGACAGATTTCTTAATCGGTGCAAAAGGGTATTGTATGTCTTACTGTTGTTTGTATATAAATATAGTGGAGAAAGCCAAAATGTTAAAGGAAATAACACACAATAACCGTAATTCGTCGCAGCAAGCGGCAGGCCGGTTTACGTTTGTCGCTCAACCACTTTCTGTGTGACCATCACTTTAATGTTTAAACCGCCCTCAAATGTGGCTTATCCGTGTTGGTAACACATAACTTGTTGAAACCCTTTTCTGTCGTTAAGTATGACAATTTTAAACTGCAATTATCCGTATCACTTATCTTTCGATTGATTCTGTGGAATGACATTAAATGGGCCAATGTACCTGGCCTATAAACCGCTATAAAGCTGGGAAATTGGCACTAAAACAAGGGTACTCTCTACCCATAGCTGTACTATACAAATAGGGTTGTTTGGCAAAGTGGAGACGATGGGGCTTCTTCTCAGCAACACCTCCAGCATCGTTGCATATCCGCTATAATAATGTTTTCCATTAATGTTACCTAAATACTTACTTATATGCGGCTTGTTCGATAACCAAAACTCGTTAACGTCCTAAGTGGGCTTATGCAAGGGAATTCCTCAGTGAGGAGCAAGAATATTGTGGGGGCGGGTTGTTATCTCTTAACTCAAGTGATAAACTCTGATTTATGGCGAAAAGCGTTCAATATTATCTTGATAGACACTTACTGATATTATTACTCATTTATCGCTTTAGTTAAATATGTTTGGAAAATACGTCAAGGCATCAACGCAGACATGTCCTTGAACAGTTTTTGTTTTCGAAAAATATCTGCGAGAAACATTAAACCTTTTCAAATCATTTTGATAGGGTTAAGTGCAGCCATAAAGGATGCACGTTGCTTGAGCAACTACATCGCAACTATCGTAATGGACTTTCCGATACAATAGATCTTTCAGGTCGCAGTGTCGTTGCCACGCGGGCATGGGTTGTACAAGAGGAAAAAATAAAAATAAAAAATCGTAATGGACATAAGGAATGCCTTCAATACAGCAAACTGGATATTGATCCTGCAGGCACTCACAGCCAAAAGGATGCCAGAATATGTTTTGAAAATATTGTTGGACTACTTTTAAAACAGGGTTTTGCTCTACGAAACAGAGGATGGAATAAAGCAGTACAACAATATATGCGGCGTTCTCCAAGGCTCCGTGCTAGGTACTTTGCTTTGGAGCTTAATACCCGACGATGTTCTTAAGCTAAGAATCCCAAGGTCCTGATGATAAAGCAGTGTTAGTAGAAGTAAAACACCAAGAAGAGAAAGATCAGGATTGCAACAAGGCCACCTGAATCATTTGGGAATGGCTAACTAGCCGAACAAGAAATGGAAGTGGTACTCGTCAGCGGCAGAAGACTAATAGAAACCATAACCCTAGCTGTAGCTTCTAAACCGGATATAAAGTACCTTGGTGTCATCATAGACCAGCCAGACATTGGCGAAACAAAATACGGAAAAAGAAAGCTCCTGACAAGAGTGGCGTTGGTTTCAATAAATTCTCTATGGATCCCAAACCGGGTGGACGCACAAAATCATGCCAACACATGCGATAGATGCTAACAGGCTATGGATACTTCTGGGCGTATTAAGACCCATTTCCTAAGCTGCACAGAAATCACTGAAGACACGGAGCGCGCCATATTTTGATGCGCACGCTACAGAACCGAAAGGCAACTACTGAAGCAGAAGCTGGGAGATGTTATTACCACAGAAGATATAACCAGGGAATTGTTAAAATCTCAGAAAAGCTGGGACGCAGTCAACCATAAGAGTGCCGCTTAAGTGGCTCTACAGTCTGCGACGCTTGTGGTGAGGACGACGACACTGTAAAACATTTTCTCTGCGAATGCCCTGCCTCTGCTCGTATCAGGTGGCAGATTTTCGGTGGTGAGTGTTGGTACTGTAATCACTTAAGTGTTTGGTTGGCTTTCTTAGAAAGACAAAAACAAAATTCAAACAAAATGAGTAAACCAGGGTTCATTCAGGATTTAACTATTCCGCGGGTATGTCCAAGACTTGGAGACGTTGCCTCATCCCTCGACAAGTCATAGATTAGATCACAGTGCACAGCTTCTGTTTGTGGTCTAACAAAACCCCATAAGCTTAAATGAATTAAGACATCAACATAGCAGACATATCTTCCACGAAACGGATATTAAATAAAATATGTGACACTATACAAGAGCTCTCTATCCCACTTTGCGGTTGTTTTATAAAAGCCAACACAGTACTCAACGCCAATGCCCGACACATTCTCCAACAAGAACTCACTTATAGTGTGTGAAACTATTTGCCTCGTCATATACTAAAGCACCACTCAATGCTCACTAGAAAATCCTTCACACTCGACATTAATTGTTGTATTTGGGAGACCGAGCGAGGAGTGGTGATGCATTTGCCAACCCCACTATAGTAATAACTTTCAACAAGTCATATGCTCTTCAGCAACACCCCCCACTACCCCATTCCACCCGACCACCGCAATACATTTCCATAAACTATGGCTGTGCGTTGTTGGTTGGCTCACAAGCTGAACCGAGAACCATTCTTCATTCAGCTGAACGGGGTTTGTTTGCGAAATGGGACTCTTATCAGGCAAGAGGCATCAACGCATTCACATATGACATTTGTGTTCCGCGTTGGTGTACACCAACTAAATCAAATGAATCCTTTGCCCCTCTTGATGCACCAGCGGAGGACAATTGGGACAAGTGTCGTGCCAGCAGTGTGTCATAGCAATTCATACCACATTACGCATCGTATGCATGCGGAGTCCAGAGTGCATTGAACACATTCCAAGAGTCAGATAGTTTGCGGTGGAGGCCTCTCGACACACATCAAAATATGTACGTGCATGGCGAATCATTGTGATTTATTTTTTTCTTAGCTAATGGGAAAGGGTGCTGATTGAGTCATTAGACGAGGAGTACTTAAATGAACCCCATCCCGTACACATGAAAATAACAAACAACCTTCGACGACAGATGAGACTGCAACAAACCATGTAATCGATATTGACACAGATGCTATCCGCCAAGAACTATGGCGCCAGCATAATATAAATCTTTCGCTTAATTTGCAACTTGTATCGTTTCTATATCGTATATCCCCTGAATGCATTAAATTTGTTGTTTGTTACTTGGGGCTATGTCGCGATGTCCCACTTTCTCGAGCCACAATTGAAAATCTATCTCACTTAACGAGGACAGAATTTACACAAGAATAATTCATTCTATTCGATTTAGATACTTGAAATGCAGTATCTTGCATATGAGTGGATTTTTCTTTTTCATTACCAGCCTGAGATTGAATCGCCAAAAAAATGAGATCATCACTTAAAAATAGTCTCTGCTGAACATGAACGTAACCACCATCCACTCCACACCTAATATTCAAGTGATTCCTAGGAATGTGGAGCAATTGGCTGGCTGGTCTGGCGCCATCGTCGGACTTTTGTTGTGTTCCTCGAAATTGAAATTCGCAATTTGGCAGAACTTTTCCTTGGTACTCGTAAGTTGGGAGCAGTGGACCTAAGCAAATATTTTTTAATGGGGCTTTTCATAATAACATACAATTACAGTTTTCTAATTACGGAGAAACTCCTTTTAGATCCTTGGAACAGAATTCTTTGCTTTTGAAATTTTTGCAAAGATTTTTTTTTGCCTTTTTGAATCCTGAATGTCGCTGGTAAATATTTATATACAACTTCCTGACTTAAGTAGAAGTGTAGTAGTCAATTAGAACCCACATCGTGCCGAAGCGAATGAGAATTTCGTTCATAGAGTCTTTAAGTTTGGCGTATGACAAATGTCCTGATCTTTACACAGAAGGAAGCAAGACTTCACTGAAGCTCGTCGAGGAGAGTGATCAAATTCTGATGGTAAACGAAGATTTAGACAACCACGAGATCTCATATGGGTGGCGCTAAGACATCGAGGAGTTCCAGACACCTATGTACAGATGATCATGGACATGTACGAAGGAGCAAAGAAAAGAGTAAGATGCCCCGCTGGAGTAACCGAAGAGTTCGCAATCAAAGTCGGGGTGTACCAGGGAAGCGTCTTAAGTCTTAACTCTTTATTGCAGACGTTGACTATCTGCTTGAAGGTAAAGTCACGAACCCCAAAGTGCATCAGTTATTCTTTGCTGACGATGGAGCCATCATAACTGAGGATCCAGGCTGTGCAAATAACCGCCCAAAACAAAATCGCCCAAATTCCAAAAATGAACAATCACCCAAAATTTGTGGGTGTTTATGAAAGAAGGCCCACAAAAGAGGAACAACCTCCCAAAAATTAATGAACAATCGCCCAAAACAGGAGTGAATGACTGTGCGAATAATCGCCCAAACAAGAATCTCCCAAAATTCGAAAATGAACGATCGCCTAGAAATTGTTATTTTTTTTAAATAATTTGGAGAAGTATATTCGTTCCGCCGGCCATAACCGGGCAATAGCCAAAATAATTTTGAACTTAGTAAAAGAATATTTACAGTCAATTCTCCATGTCAAACAGACATGGAAGGGATTTGAGAGCTAGAAATCTGGTTAGCTTTGCGAGAAGCATTCGAGAAGCACTCATAGCTGTTATAAACGCTACATATGAATAAATGTCATGTTTTACACAATGGTAAGGAATCGGAGGACTTTGAAGTCTAAAGTAGAGTACGATAGATGTGCATACCTTACGACTATTATTCTTAATGATCAGATCATCAGTGATGTACTTCAGGCAGCACAGCACATACAAAAACAAAACCTCAGCTCAAAATTGAGCAACATCTTAAGGATGTTCTGGGCCAACCATATCTCTAACGAACACCTCTACCAGAGAACGGGTCAGGAATCAATAGTCACGACCATCCATCAACGGAAGTGGCAGTGTATTGGCCACACGTTTCGAAAAGGTGACAGTTCCATAGCTAATCATGCTATGCAATAAAAAATAAATAAAATAAATATTTGGCGCAACAGCTCTTTAAGTGCCAGGGCCTAGGTTCTCGCAACCACTCATGTTGTAGGCGTTATATTTTTCACACGAATAGAAGGGACCTACAATTTAGTGCCGTATCCGAAGGGCAAGGGCTTTTTCGTGACAAAAATACTCTCGGATGTTTGTCAGACGTTCGCGAGAGGTGGGACCGTGAAAAAAACTTTTTGGTGTTTTCTGAGATTCGAACTTGGAACCTCATGCGCAGTGATCCGACACACTAACCACTTACGCCACGGCGCCCACAATGCTATAACTGGTGGTCTAAAGAGAACATGGCGAAGAACAGCCGAGAAGGAGGCACATTGAGACACATTGTCAGACATCATACGCGATGGCTCGTAGGCATAGTATTGTATAAGCCCTAGGACCCACAAGGGGATACAGGACATAAGAAAGTAAGTAACGGTGGGCAAAATCGCATCATCACCTCCTCGCGGTGCCCGCTGGATAGCTATCTGATAGTGAACTTACGATGAGCGTATGCTGAGTCTGACGATATATGTGCAGCTGAACACTCAGACCTGCGTAAGCACATCTGGGTGAACTTCAGCGCGCATGTCTAACCGGACGAGGCATCTCTTGTTGACCTAATTGGCTGAAATATGCGTCTCAGAAGTCTAGCAAGAGCTCCTCAGAAGGAGGACCTGCGGCGGATGAATTCTCTCGATGGAATCAACGGTGACGTCTACAGACCAGTGGATACCTTACCGGAGCTACTTCGACATATTTGGAGCTGAGGTCTGTAAGGATTTTCAATACTACGTCAGGGTATTGAAAAAGAGATGGTGGCGGATGAACCCTTAATGGGCCAACGGCAGCGCTCATATCGCCGAAGTGGATTACTGACATCGGTGTATCCGGCCTCTTGTCCTAGGGGTACAAACAAAAAGGATCTGGTCCTCCTCCAGGTTGTGCCGTCGGGTTAACTTCCCTACCACGTAAAAAACCTCTGGTTACGAAGCAACCAACAGCCTCGGATACGGATGATCTTACTGTTGACGACCCATGCAAACGTAAAAAGGACAACGATCTTCGTGTCTGCATATGGAATGTTAGGTCCCTCTACAAACCACGTGCAGCCGAACAACTTGCGGAGGCCCTACAATGTCTCAAAGCAGACATTACCGCTGTCCAAGAAGTGCGATGGGATGGGCCGGGCAAAAGGAGTATGAAAAACTGCGACATCTACTACGGCGATTGCTACAGACAAAAAGGACAGCGTCTATTCGGGTGCGGATTTGTCATTGGAGGCAGACTTAGGCAAGAAGTCTTGAGTTTCCGGCATGTGAACGAGCGCCTTATGACTATCCGTATCAAGGCTAAATTTGCCAACATTAGCCTAATATGCGTTCACGGACTCAGGCTAATCAACTTTGTAGCGGGGCGAAACTTTGTTGTAGCTAGTACGCGGTTCCCACGTCTCGACATTCACAAAGGAACATGGCTCTCCTTTGATCGAAAAATCGTCAACCAAATCGATCACATTGCGATCGACGCAAGGCACTCTTCCAGTATTCTGGGTGTCCGGACTTTCCGAGGAGCCAACGTGGACTCGGATCACTACCTAGTTGTAGCCAAGGTACGGATGCGGATATCCACAACGGAGCGAAATCAACGAAATGCTGTGAGGAAATTTGACGTCGAAAAGCTACAATCGCAAGAGACCGCCAGAACCTTTGACGATCGTGTTTCTTCTAATCACAATCTAAGTCCTATGCCGCCAGCAGCATATGCGGAAGACCAGTGGCAGCGTTGCCAATAAGCCATCAGAGATGCCGCCTCTGATGTACTGGGTTTCTCTCGCCCACCACAATGAAACCCCTGGTTTGATGAGGAATGCCGGCAAGCACATGCAGCAAAACAAGAGGCGTACAAAGCGGCGCTGCATAGAAGGACTAGAGCTGCTTACGAGCTCTACGTGCGCAGGAGAAAAGAGGAACATCGACTTCTCAGAAAGAAGAAAAAGGAGCATGAGAAGCGCTCGATCGAGGAGATTGAGAGACTTTACTGCAGGAATGATGTTCAAAAATTTTACCAAAAGGTAAAAAGAACATGCCAGGGTTTCAAAGCCAGAACAGAAGCCTGCAGGGACGAAAATGGCAACATAGTAGTAGAATCGCAGTCGGTGCTGAGAATATGGAAGGAACACTTCTGCAGACTGTTAAACGGCGATGATGATCAATATTTCGCTGTCAGGCAGAATGAGCCATTCAACAGGCAGTCAAGATTCCCGTCAACCCGATCAGAATGAAGTGAGGATAGCGATATCTAAACTCAAATCCAACAAAGCTGCTGGAGCCGACGGCCTTGCCGCTGAACTTTTCAAGGCAGGAGGAGATGAGTTGATAAGGAGCATGCACCAGCTCATCTGTAAAATCTGGTCGGACGAAAGTATGCCCGATGAATGGAACCTCAGCATCGTTTGCCCGATCCTAAAGAAAGGAGACCCTCTGAACTGCGCCAATTACAGAGGTATAAAGGAGAGGTCTTAGACAAAGGAAAGGTCTCAGACAAGGCGACGCGCTATCATGCGATCTCTTTAACATAGTACTTGAGAGAATTGTACGAAACTCACAAGTCAACACCGGAGGTACAATCTTCCTCAAGTCTGTACAACTACTCGCTTATGCCAATGACATTGACATAATCGGAAGAACTCAGCGGGCAGTCAATGAGGCATTTACGAGTATTGAGAACGAGGCAGCAAAGATGGTTCTAGCGGTCAATGAAAGCAAAACAAAATATATGCTGTCTAGAAAAAAGGACACCCCACATCGGCGTCTTGGACAGAACGCCACAATAGACAGATACAATTTTGAGGTAGTAAAGGATTTTGTCTACGTAGGCTCTATGGTCAGCTGCGCAAATGACATCAGTAGGGAGATCACACGGAGAATTACTGTTGCCAGTCGTTGTTTCTATGGGCTAAAACGGCAATTGGGTAGCAAAGCCCTATCTCGAACTACTAAGGTAACTCTTTATAAGACATTAATCATCTCAGTCCTGCTGTATGGCGCAGAGGCATGGGCTTTGACAAAACCGGATGAGGA
Source organism: Brachypalpus laphriformis (assembly GCA_945910035.1). NCBI lineage: Eukaryota > Metazoa > Arthropoda > Insecta > Diptera > Syrphidae > Brachypalpus > Brachypalpus laphriformis. The sequence continues at coordinate 106,260,060 of OX246753.1, read as the reverse complement.
TGCCCTTGGTTATTTCGAGAGAAAAGTTTTTCGAGCGATCTTTGGTCCCGTCTGCATAGACGGTGAGTGGAGGAGGAGGTACAATGCCGAGCTATACGGCCTGTACCACGACATCGACTTAGCCAGAAGAGTTCACATACAGCGACTAAGATGGCTGGGTCATTTAGAGCGGCTGGAGCCTAACCTTCCCGCCAAGAAAGTCTTCGAATCCACCTCGGACGGACGGCGCAGTAAAGGACGACCTCGCGGTAGGTGGCGCAAACAAGTGGAGGGGGACCTCAACCAACTTGGCGTGCACAACTGGAGGCAGCTGGCTCGTAACCGCGCTGGCTGGAGAGGTTTGTTGGTTGAGGCCCAGGTCCACTCCGGACTATAGCGCCATCTAAGTAAGTAAGTTAGTAAGTAAGTAACTCAGAATTGCCGGGTAGCCGGTCGAGAAAGTTCACAATTTTCTATATCGAACTGGATGTGTGTAGCAAAGAAAGTAGTGGAAGAGCAATGTTTTCAGCACAAGAACCAAGCTACAACTCTGACGTCGAACCAGTGCTGCCATATGGATATTTTATTATACATTATACCACTCTCACTACGCATCATCTTAAGGCTTTTTGGTCCAATCGTATCTCTTGTGAACAACTCTATCAGATACCTATAAGAAAACCCATTCGAAGGAGAAAGTGGAAGTGGATCATTCACAACTTACGACGCGAAAACATCCACTCATCCAGTCAGGAAGAAAAGATCGCTACTCGTATTAAAGGAAACGTGGCGCAGAACAGTTGAGGAAGAATCGAGATCTTTAGGTTTGAGCTGGAGAGAGCTCAAAGGCGTTGAAGAACTCCGAACAAGACAGCGCACAGGCGTTGTCGAGCCCCTATGCACCTCGAGGGGTGAAAGGATTTAAGTAAAAGTCTATCCTATGTCAATATGCATTTTGGCACATATTCAGGGTTATCGTGAATAAATGTTCCCTCGGAATTTTTCCCCCGAACAAAAATTAGGTAGCTTCAAAAAAGAGGAAATAATTCCGCGGAAAAGAAATAGGTATCATGCATGACAATTTAGGAGAATTTTCAACGCAATCACGATATTTAATTTTTCCCCGATGAATTTTTTCCTTATTTTTGATGGTACCTAAATTTTGTTCGGGGGAAAAATTCCGAGGGAAAATTTATTCGCGATAACCCTGATTATGTACAATATCAAGTCTTAAACTGTAGGTTTGTTTTGAACCTTTATCCTGAAACTCATTCATAAAGGGTCTTGCAGAACGATTCATCTATTTGATAATGACAATTCACTAGAAGTGAATATATTAAAATATGTACATACATGTGTACTCGTATGTACGTATATCTATCTGCGCTTCAAAACTACATTACAAGAATATGATTAAGAAGGGGCGAATGGGAAACGTACAACCTCGCTATCTAGACATGCTGTCATCAGCAAATAAACGAATTCCTTGGGGAACAGAAAAATCATTAATCACTCGACAAGAAATGCATCAACAGTGCAGGGGACGACCGACTACGACTACAACGACGACGTGAGAGTTGTATACCAGAGCATTGAGAAAATATCGATTAGGTTAATGTATTGCGGAAGGTTATTTTTATATCAGTTCCTTCTCCTGTCGTGCTTGTCTCTGTCTCAGGCGGAGACTCTTCAAGGGTGGGGAGCCCTTTAAGTAAGTAAGTTCTCCTTTTGTGTATTTAATTTAAGAAAAAAGCATGTTCTTTAGGTATAAAGGCTTGCTGGCGGCAATAACATCCGGCGAATAAGCTTTCATTCAATCAAAAACCATGCAAGTGAAGGTCTTTGTGTGCCTTTTTCTAAACAATTCATACAAAACAAATAAAAAATATGCAAATTGCAAAACTAATTGAATACAAACGGCTCATTACATTTCGCATTCATCCCTACTATGCAATGGATGGGGCTGCATAAATCCAACTAGCGGCGGCCCTTTTGAGAAGAATTCCTCTCCTACATCACATTAATCGATTTAAATGTATTTTTATTGTCGTAATTAAAAACAGGTTAAATTTGCTCCAATTGAAGTGGATACATACATATATGCACACACGCAACGTGGAAGGACATAAGACTATCGCTGTCTGCAGCGAAATAATATATAATCGCATTGGGGGATTAATTAATCGGGAAATACAACACAACCAATGATTAAACGATTATGCGACCATAATTGCTATATGCTCATATATATGGATACAAATTCGAATTCAATACATGCTACAGATATAGTACAAGTATTGGTTTAATTACATTTCATTGCAAGGCGTGTGATTTGTTTATTTTACTACTGACGTGGGTATGTACGGAAAATCAGTAGCCTGACATGTAAATTTGTCATTCAAATGCGGAATACATTTCTTTTACCAAAAACTGGTAAACTTATACAAAACATGTGCTGGTTAATCAATCAATAAATTTGACTGCTGCATTAATTATTACGCGCATGTGGTTGAAATAATTCAATAAGTCCAAGCTAACAAATTTTGGATTATGAATACTCAGTCACTCCAAATGACCAACCAACTGCATAGCCAGTATAACCTGTGAATAAACTTTCTCCATTACGCAGAGATAGGACCTAGGGACCTGTTCGAATTATATATTCAAGGAAGAAGGATCTGCAGAGGAACCCCCAAAGGCGGAGTTCTGTCTCCTATAATATGGCTTATTGTAGTGAATAAAATCTTGGTAATACTGAAGGAAAACGCCCTCAGAGCGACGGCCTATACCGACGATGTGATTATCTTGGTTTTGGGGAGATTTCCTCCGGTCCTAGGTAGGTAGGTAAAGTGGCGGTCCAAAAGAACCCAATTAGCGCTTAAGGTGCGCCGTTTTGTTACCACGGACTCGTGTGTACCCATTGTAGTGGTTAGTTAAAAATGGATGTTAAGTTTAAACCCAGCCCGTGGAGTTCAGGAAGAGGATTAGTTCTCCAATCCTCTTGTCCGCCATCTCTCTCAGATCCTCGAAGAAGGGTTTGCCAAAAGTTACAAAAGGTGTTGTGGGGGATACCAAGTTTGGCCGCATGGTCTCCAACTGGCCAGTGACCTGTGATAATAGCTACGATTTGTATGCATATTTTTATTTTAGTAAATATTACTATTACAATTCATTTATATATAATATAAATTTTGCAATAACTGGTCTTGGTTTGCCTAGTAACTCTTTTGACCTGGGTTTGTTAAAACTGGGCCATGTCTTCCTAGATATAACACAGCTTGTGAGGCTGTTCCACCCGCGATTGGCTGGCTGGAGGAAGTGAAGGTGAATATAGCCCTTAACGGCACCAAGCGGAATGTCGACTCTTTCTGCTAGAGAGTCGTTAAGGGCCGACCCTCGCCTGGCCAGCTCATCAGCACGCTCATTACCCACATGGTTGCTGTGCCCTGGGACCCAGATGAGAGTGATTCTCGAGTAAGTGCTTTTCAATTCAAACCGGCATTGCTCTACCAGTTTTGAAGAGATGCAAACCGCATCAAAGGCCTTGATGGCAGCCTGGTTATCCGAAAAAATAGCGATATTGTGATTAGATGTTGGAAAATTGTTTAGCAAGCGGCAGGCTTCTCGATCCCAAGAAGCTCCGCTTGGAAAACACTAGCAGAGTCTGGGAGATGGAAAGACCTTGATATATTCAGCTGGTCAGAGAAGATGCCTGCGCCGACTCCGCAGTCCATCTTCGAACCGTCCGTGTATATCCCTATATCATAGTTGCAGGTAACGCTTCCGTTCTTCCATTCTTCTCTGGAAGGGAATTTTGTTAAGAAGGATTTTCTAAAGTTGAGTTTGGGTATCGTGTAGTCGGTCGAGGACGCAACCAGTTCACATGATATCGTCTCCAGGACCTTGCCGTGACCATATGGCCTTGTGGTCCAGCATCCATATTCCCTGAGCCGGACTGCGCTGCATATAGCTGTGTCTATGATGTGTAGTTCGAGAGGGATCAGATGCAAGATCACACTGAGAGCATCTGTTGGACAAGACCTCATTGCTCCTGTGATACCCACGCATGCCGATCTCTATACTTTTTTTTCCTCCGGTCCTAAGTGAAAGGCTAAATCTCGCACTAGAACTAGTGGATAACTGGATGCTGAGAGTGAACCCCTCCAAGACGAAGGTAGTTCTTTTCACTAAGAACAGATCGATTCCTATCTTCAGATCTCCAAATATTGGTGGAAATGAACTAAGTATCAAAAGTTCAGCTCGATACTTGGACGTAATTCTATATTCCAAACTAAACTGGAAGGCTAACGTTGTCGAATGCATCAAAAAGTCAAGGGTAGCTTTCTATTCTTGTATAAAGGCATTCAGTAATACGTGGGGCTTCAAACCAGCTATGGTGTACTGGATATACACGACAGTTGCAAGTCCTATTCTTACATATGGTTTATTAGTATGATGGATGGTACTTGAGAAGCAATACCAGCTTTTAAACCTCCTCAAATTCCAGGGAGCAGCGTACATCAGAGCCATGGGATCACCAACAGCAGCAATGAAAACCATGTGTAGTTTAATTCCGCTTGATATACACTGTAGCAGTCTGGCGATTGAAGAAGCCCGATTGTGGTCATCGAGCCCTTAGAGCCATGCCTCCATTTTGTCCCGATAGGGCACTAAGCGACGACTGCAGCGTCTTTCAGGCCGAACTCAAACCCGGTATATAGGCTGCTGAAATTATACGCGAAAGTACTATCGTTGATAAAACGATCACTGTATATATACAATAGATAGCCGGGCATCCGTTAAGGTTCTGGACTCTGCTGTAATTAGCGGCGAGCTCTCCCTTTTATAATGATCCCAATTAGTTCCTTACGGAAGAAAATAGAAGATGAAACCGCCGGTCGAGCAAAGAGACACTGAGCTCATCTGAACACAGGCACAACGGCGAGGGCGCTATGGCCACCATTTACCATGAAGCTGAAACTAAGTCGCTATAACGAACGGGTCATTTCTGGTCACTGTCCCATTGGCATTCATGCGGAATGACTCGGTGTACTGCACAATGACCATTGTAGAAGTTGCAGGGACGAAGAAGAAATTGAATCTGTTCGTCACCTGCTGTATAATTGTCCTGCCCTATCCGTTAGAAGAAAGTCAGATTATGTTGGGTACCTGGACACTGCGATATCGAAGGCAACGAGCAAGCCGACGCGCTGGCTAACAGAGGAGCGGGGCTCCCACGCAGCGATATAATTGGTAGTATTAAACCACCAGGGTGCGTGGCTAAGGGAATTATCAGGGATAAAATCATTGACACGGCTAATCTAAGATGGTCAAACTTAGATGGTCTAAGGCCTTGTGGCCTGTGTTAGATCGCAGAAAATCTGGGGAGATAATTAAGTTAGATAGATCGAGGCTAAGAACAGCGATAGGAATACTCTCTGGCCACTGTCTCCTAAAGAAGCATGCCATGAGACTAGGGTTATCCGATACGGATGTTTGTAGGTACTGCGATGACCTACATGTCTCAGAGGATATAACTCATATACTCTGTGAATGTCAAGGAATTGCCAGGATAAGGCTAAAGTACCTGGGTAGATACTTCTTCGATAACTTGGAGGAGGTGAGGTCCTTGAACCATAACAAGGATCTCTTCAGATTTTGTAGGGAGATTAATTGCTTGGAGGATTGGATTTAGGTCTTTTGCCGTGCAGGTTTCCTAGGGATTGCGATGGCCCCACTTTGGTGCCTAGTGTTTTATAACAACCTCATAACCCTACCTAACCTCCGTCAGAAGAATGAGGACTCTTGGTAGTTACTTCTTCTCGGAGCTGGAGGACTAAGGCAATGTTAAGCTGATAGACCTCATGAGATTCATATCACTATCTGGGTGGTTCTAATAGTGGACCATCTCTACAGTGTTTCCAGTGCTAAATAATTGGGCACAAAGGACCCAAACTGTTGGTCTAAGTGGGCAGTGACTCTTTTGTCACAAGGCACCTATCTACCTAACCTAACCTAGGCACCTGTTCTGGCGAGGATTTGAAGGCAGAGTTGAGAATACTCGGTCCAAGTCGAGGAGAGTTTTTTCTTTTTAGTGTTTTAATAAAGCACTACTTTTTGCGTGGTAAAACCATTAAAGAGACTGAAGATAGACTTAAATACCCTCGCATGGTATGGTACACAAGTGGTTCACTAAATTTCGTTGCGCTCGTACGAGCACAAAAGCCGGTGAGCGCCCAGGACGTCCAAATAACGTCACAACGAAAGAAATTGTCAGCAAAATCCACGATATTGTGTTGGGCGATCGCCGGGTCAAGGTTCTTGAGATAGCTAAGATTGGAGCAATTTCAAATGATACCGTCATTCGAATCCTGCATGATCATTTGGGCATGAAAAAATGATCGGGAAGATGGGTGCCGCGTTTGCTGACGGTGGACCAAAAACGGATTAGGGTGGAGTTTTCAAAACTGAGTTTGGAACTCTTCAAGCGCAATTGAAGTGAATTCTTACGACGTTTCGTAACAGTTGATGAATCCTGGATACACCACTATACGTCAGAAATGAAGGAACAATCAAAACAATGGACTTCTGCAAGCGAACGTGCTCCAAAAAAGGCAAAAACGGGTCCATCGACCGGAAAAATCATGGCAACGGTTTTCTGGGATTCTTACAACGTAATCTCATTGACTATTTGGAAAGGGGAAGAACAATCACCGGACAGTAGAATGCCAATTTATTAGATAAATGTAATGCAGAATTGATGAAAAACGGCCCATTGGAAGAAGAAAAAAGTGCTGTTTCAACACGATAATGCACCGGCTTATTCGTCCGCAGTAGCAACAGCAAAATTAGCTGAATTGCGATATGAACTGCTTCCTCATTCACCCTATTCTCCAGACTTGGCTCCGTGCGATTATTTCTTGCTGCCTAATACTCGTATAAAAAATGGCTCGGCGGAAAAAATTTTCATCGAATGAAGAAATTATCGATGCAACAAATGCCTATTTTGCAGGGTTTGAGAAATCGTATTTTTTGGAAGGGTAGAAAAAGTTGGAATGTCGTTGGGAAAACTGCATCGCACTGAAAAGAGACTACGTTGAAAAATAAATTCAAATTAAAAAAAAAACAAGTATTTGATTTCAAAGTCACTGACTTATCGAACAACCTACGTATACGTAGTGATGTAGCCCACCAAATGTTCCCCCAATACGGCCAATGTTCCAATTTGGAATTTAATTTCATGTGCCTGAAACTTCATGTCCGTAGGCAGTTTTATTTATAGAAGTTCAAATATTGGCAGCAATTCAATATAATGAGTTTGATGTGCTGTCAGATTCCATCCTAAGAATTGTATCCCTGTACTTACAGTCTGAAATCGTCATTGCGGGCGATTTCAATGTCGTCGAGTGTCGCTTCGTCACTCTAGACACATAATACCTGAAGGAAGATATGTTGAGATTTTTGCTGAGGTAATTAACCGAACCAAGCTTGTAAATGAGCCAACACACGTTCCAGACATTACTGGTCAAAACCCTCTGGAACTCTGGACTTGTTCCTTAGTTCCCATCCTAACACGGTAAATTTATTATCGTCTCAAGGTTTGTCAGATCATTGTGACCCCCCCGTACTCCAACCACAAAGTTAAAGAGCAAACTCTAAAAACAGCAGTTTGGCTATTCGAGAAAGCCAAATGGAAAGAATTAGAGAAGTTCTTTAGGAATTTTAACTAGTCGCTATGCTTCCTCGATAGTGACGTGGACGCCGCGACTGATATGACCACTAATACAATTCTCCTAGGTATGAAAACTTATATCTCTCACAGGGTAAAAGCAATCAGAAACAAGTGGTATGATTCGAGCTATAAAAAAGCGATTAGGGTAAAGGAATTAAGTTTTTGGTCTTACAAGGCCAACTGAACTGAGAAAAACCGAAAAAAGTTTAAACAAGTCATAAATGACTGCATTGCCCACATTAACCGTGTTAAATTCTCCCACGACCAAAAGTTGAAGCAAAAAATACTATTTTGTCCCAAGAGTAGTAAAAACTTTTGGTTGTTTGTAAAAACTATTAAGAATTCGGCCTCGTCATCTATACCGACGCTCATTTATAATGACATACTGTCAGCTCCTTAGACAAAGCTAATCTGTTCGCTGCTCACTTTGCAGCAAACTCCACACTGCCAGATAGTGCTTTGTCTCCACTAGTAAACTTGAGAGCGTCGAATTTTTCATGAGATATGGTTAGGTTCTTCTTCTTCTTCCTTTTATCAGCGAGGCTATGATCCGAAAACAAGGGATCACAACCCTCTCACTTCACCGCATTTCTACTGATCCGCATGTAGGGTTCGCCTATTTGACCTCAGAAAATATCGGCAGGCCTGCCGATTTTGGATCACTCGGTTACTGAGGCCAATGAAATGCCGATGTCGTCGCATTTGTCTGATCCAGGCGTTTATAGGCCTGCCTTTCCTACATCGCGATGTCTTTGGAACGTGCATTGATATTGCCTTTTTAACAGGGTTCAAATGATCTCTTCTTTGAACGTGGCAATACCAACTGAGCCGGTCACGCTCTATTTTTTGTACGATGGTTTCCTTGATGTGAAAGCTTCCACGGATCTTCGAACTTCTTATTCGATCAAGCTTTGTCACTCCTGCTGTCATGCGAAGCATCTTCATCTCAGCTGCCGTTAATTTACTCTCATACTTTTTGTACATCGTCCAACATTGTGAACCGTATGTGAGCGCTGGACGTACAACTGCGGTGTAGAGCCTTCCTTTCAACTTAGGGGGCATTTTTCTGTCACAGAAGATAGCGGAATTTTCTCGCCACTTCATCCACCCTACGCTTACACGATGATTGATGTCGTCATCACAAGTTGCTTTGCTATTGATCATAGATCCCAGATATTTGAACTTTTCGCACTTGGGAAGCACTGTTCCATTCAAATAAATGTCTGGAATAGGCCTGAGTGGATCAGAGAACGGGCAGCACAAGTACTCTGTCTTTTTTGAACTAATGCGATACCCATTTCCCTCCAAAACGTCCACCCACACATCAAGTGCTCGTTGCAGGGATGTAGGATCCTCACTTATGATGGCTCCATCGTCAGCAAAGAATAACTGATGTACCTTGGGGTCCATCACTTTACCTTCAAGCAGATAATCAAGGACTGTAATAAAGAGCAAAGGACTTAAAACGCTTCCCTGGTGTACCCCGACTTTGATTGGGAACTCTTCGGTTACTCCAGCGGGACATCTTACTCTTGTCTTTGCTCTTTCGTACATGTCCATGATCATCTGTACATAGGTTTCTGGAACCCCTCGATGTCTTAGCGCCACCCATATCAGATCTCGTGGTTGTCTGTCGAATGCCTTTTCAAAGTCAACCAATACAATATGCAAATCCCTTAAGGAATCACGATGTTTTTCCATTATGATCCTTATACTTTGGATTGCATCTGTGGTTGATTTACCCGAGACAAACCCGCACTGATCATCAGATAGCCGTATTATTTTTCGCAGTCGGCCACCTAATACCCGCTCAACGATCTTCATGGTGTGTGACATCAGCTTGATCGAACGGTAGTTATCACAGTTTCGCGTATCACCCTTCCCTTTGTATACAGGGAGAAGGTAACTTTCCCTCCATTCATTCGGCATTGGATCACCTCTCACGAATTTGGAGATGAGAATTCTGAGCCATCTGAACCCGATATCTCCCATCTTTTTCCAGAACTCAGAGGGTATTTCATCTGGCCCAATCGCTTTTCGTTTTTTGGAGTATTTGACCGCCTCACTAACTTCTTCGACTGTAATGTCGGGTATTTCTTCACAGTTAGGGGTGGCTCTTGGAAAGTATAGCCGGGGAAACTGTTCATTCAAAAGCTCTTCACAGTACTGCCGCCACCTCTGCAGAATTTTGTCGTCATCCACAAGAAGCTGGCCATGAGCATTGCTAATGAACTTTGGCGAACGAATCTCCTGAGCATTCTTCCTTCTTTGGGCGGCTATTTTGAAGATAGTGGCACTCTTGCTCATATTGTGTCTTCGCAGCTCCTGGATAGCCTGGTTTGCATCAGCAACCGGGGAAAATATTTTCTCCAGCTCCCGATACAGGCCCTCCGTACTCTCTGCTTGAAGCTGAGCGCACTTCTTCTTCGCTTTTTTCTTGCAGCATCTGTATTCCATTTCGAGGCGAACTTTTTCGTCACTATTATTAGAGGGGCACTTTGACCAAGCTTTGAAAGCCGCTTTCTTCTCATTTATCACTTTCTTAGCTTCATCACTCCACCACCATGTTTCTTTGGCGTGTTGATGGTGGCCTTTTGAAGCTCCTAGCAGTGATTTGGCCTTCTTTAAGCAAGTTCGCTGTAGCGAATCCCACATATTTTGTGCTCTGCACTCTTCATCCTCAGCTCCGTTGATGGTGTGAGAGAGGTAATTTTTCATTACGAAAACAAAAGCTTCGCCTTTTTCTTTGTCCAGATTGTACCACTTGATTTTCTCAGAGACCCTTGTTTGTTTGCTTTTCTTTGGTGTTTTCATAAAAATTCCTGTTAGCAGGAGACGGTGTTGTCGAGCGATTGCCTCTCCCAGGATCACTTTGCAATCTTTTATCCGAGGCTTCATGAAACTGCCTACCAAATGGTAGTCAATCTGAGTTTCATCTCCACCACTGCTGTAAGTGATCAGGTGTCGGCTTTGTTTGATGAACATGGTATTTAACACGATAAGACCGTGTGATTTGCACATGCTTAGGATGTCTTCACCAGGAAGGTTCCTGGTGCCATATCCTAGTCCTCCATGGCAGTCTTCATAGTCTTCGTTTGATTTCCCGACATGCCCATTCAAATCTCCTCCAACAAACAGAAATTCTTCCTTTGGGATGTCCTTAAGGAGATTGTGGAAATCTAGCCAAAATGCATCTTTATCTCTCTGATTGTACCCATCGTGGGGAGCATATGCACTGACAATATTCCACACCTCTCCTTGTATTACTAGTTTGAGAGACATCAAACGGTCGCTGGACTTCGAAATGCTCAAGACGTTTCCAAGTAGCTCTGCCGCAAGGATGATACCGATTCCGTTCCTAGCCTTTTCCGTTCCGTAGTAGAACATCTTGTAATCTTTTGCCCTAACGTCCAAGAAACGCGCCCGATTCCCGGTGTTTTTCCATTTCGTCTCTTGGACACACAAGATGTCCACCCGCCTTCTATTCATCATCTCTTCCAGCTCGTAACTACGACCGGTCATGCTTCCAACGTTCCAACTCGCGACCCGTAAATTGCGTCCAAACTGTTTCATTATGTTGCTAGCCCCCGGAATCCGTATAGCTCTGACCCGAACATTTCTGCTCGGTCCAGGATCAGTACCATGCACAGCAGTGGTAGTGCCTGGCGGGGTAGTGCCTTTCCTTTTTGCAAGTATTATCATAATGATACAGTTTTGCAATACAATTTTTGCACCATATTGCGATGGTGTTTGTTGTTTGACACGTGCATGCTCCTGTTTTGGTATTGTTTGATCTTTCTTTTATGACACCGGTGATCTCCAGTCGTGTCAACCCACGGACTCGCATGCACACTTGTGGGAGGGTTTTTAAGGTAGTATATGTGTCGCTAGGCTCACTTGGGTGTTATATTGCCTAGATCTGATTTGTCCCCTTAGTCGCCTTTTACGACAAGCGCTAGTTGTTGGGGGGCGCTGCAGTGATATTCTTAAACCGTCCCTGCACGGGCACATGGTTAGGTTAGGTTAGGTAAGGTGGCTGTCCTGACAGGGTCAAGACACACTTAGACCACCTGGGTCCATTGTGATACCACGTAGAGCTGGGACCGGAGACTCACCGGTTACCAGGGGAACCTTAACCTTTCTCAGGAGGGTGTTGGGTGAGAATAAGTATGCCTGAAGTGGCTAGAGAGGGTGTCTGACTCAATCAACCCTAAGTCGGTGTGTACCGGGAAGGTATAGTGTACAAACAAGTATTGGGGGTGACTGATTCAATCGAACCCCCAGTACTGTTTTGTAAGTTGTATTGGGAACCGTGTAGGTGTAGAGATGCATACGCGTAAAAGAGTGACTGATTCAATCGAACTCTAAGTACTGCTATGCAGGGTGTTGACTATGCCCTACATACCTAGGTGGGCCGTACAGGTGTAGATATGCATAAGCGCCATAGAGTGACCGATTCAATCAAACTCTAGGAGCTGCTGTGCATGAGGTGTTGACTAGGTAGGGTGACTGTATCAGTCAAACCCGTACCTAGGTGGACCGCGGAAATAGTGGAGTGCATAATACAAGGCGAGGTGACTGATACAATCAACCTAGCACTGTTATGCTGTCGAACTATGGGGATTGGAGGATTAGTTAGGTAGGCTGACTGATACAATCTGGCTGACTGATCGTGGGGTGCATGGGATTAATAGGGTCTATGTTAAACAGGTCACTTAAGTCTTCAAAGAAGTATTCCCCTAATATTTTCTTTCTCAGGGTAGCTAGCGCTGGGCATGTGCCGAGGAGGTGGAGATTGTTCTCCTCTTCCTCCTCATCTCTGCAGCTTCTACAGTAATCATTTGCTGGGACTCCCATTCTAGTGGCATGTCTACCTAACAAAGAGTGTCCTGTGATTATTCCTACTGTTTGGTTTTCTTAGCGTCTAGGAGAGGCCAGATCTTTCTGGTCGATACGCACGTAGACAGATTACTCCATCTGTCGTTTACAGTAGCTTGCGCTTCGTTAAACATATGAAAATTCATCGTTTGTATAGGGGCTGGCCGTTACCTCTCTGTTGACAGCTAGAGGTAGTACGATGCCTTGCTTAGCTAGTTCGTCTGCTTTACAATTGCCTGGAATGTCTCTGTGTCCCGGGACCCAGCACAGAGTGATATTGCATCTGTCCGCAATCTTGTTAAGAGATTCGCGACAATGTTTGACCAACTTAGATCTTATTGTTGGCGTTTCCAGAGCTTTAATCGCTGACTGACTGTCTATGTAAAGAACGATAGACCTACCATCTATCGGGTACAAAGAGAGTCTGCGCGCTGCTTCACGAATAGCCGATATTTCCGCTTGAAAAATGCTGCAGTGGTCCGGAAGTCGGAGCGCTCCGTTTATCAGAGGTACTTCCGAGAAAATACCCAAGCCTGTACCCTCCGATGTTTTGGAACCAAGATTTCGATTGCGGCGTCATTTAGAATGGTACCGTCATCCCATGCGGATCTGTCAGGGATCGTTGTGTTATATTTGATGTTGAAATCAATTAATGGGGATATATAATCTGTTTCTCTGAGATTGGAGTTTTGTAGAATTTTCATGTGGCCGATTCGTGAACTTGACCACTGGAGAGATTCTCTCAGTCTTAGGGCTGCTTTAGATGCTACCAATTTCCCAAAGATATCAATGGGAAAGATATTGAGTAGGATTTCTAAGGCGGCTGTGGGAGTGGACTTGAGAGCCCCTGTGATGCACTCTAATCGCTGTACTCTTTCTATAGAGTTTGTGTTGCGCCTTGGTTCGAGTGCAGGCCACCAGACAAGAACATATATAAAGCAGAATTGGTCTGACCACCGCCAGGTACAACCAGTGGACTATATTCGGTCGAAGACCCCATTTAGGAACTATAGCCTTTTTACAGGTGTAGATGGCGATTTCTGCTTTCTTGGTGCGGTCTAGAATATTCTGTTTCCAGTTAAGTTTACTATCAAGGGTTAACCCTAAGTATTGTGCTGTGTTTGTAAAGCTGAGTTCCGTGTTTCTAAGCTTAGGGGGAGCTATGATCGGGATTTAATATTTCCTAGTAAAAAGTAGTAGTTCAGTTTTGGACGGATTTACGTTAAGCCCAACACTGTCCGTCCATTTCGCTACTAAATTTAGCGCCGAATTCATTAGATCTCTTAGGGTTTGGGGGAATTTACCTGAAATGGCTATAGCGATATCGTCAGCATATGCTACGACCTTATAGCCTTTATTTTCTAGTGAAGGGAGTAGCTTATTCGCTACTAGTATCCAAAGTAGAGGAGAGAAAACACCACCCTGCGGAGTGCCTCTGTGCGCTAACCTTTTGGTTGAGCAGTACCCAAGCTCGGATAGAATTTATCTGCTGTTCAGCATTCGCTCTATCCAGATGCGTAGGCAGCAATCAACCTCTAGGTTAGCAAGCGCTCCTATAATGGATTCTGTATTGACGTTATTAAAGGCGCCTTCTATGTCAAGGAAAGACACCATGGTATATTCTCTAACGGCAAGAGATTTTTCAATGGTGCCTACTAACGAGTGTAGAGCTGTTTCCACTAAAAAGCCTTTCCGGTAAGCATGTTGGGAGTTAGATAAGGTTTGTACCTTGAGTTTAGAACGAATATAGTTATCAATTAGCCTTTCTAACGTTTTTAGAAAGAAAGAGGAGAGGCTAATTGGTCTGAAATCTTTCGGAGTGTAGTGTGAGGTCTTACCGCATTTCGGGATTAAGACCACCTTAACTCTTTTCCATGAGGATGGGGTATAGCCGAATTTAAGGCAGCTATTGAAAATTACATAGAGCCACGGGGCTAAGAGTTTTATGCCATCTTGCAGTTCTACTGGTGCAATACCATCTAATCCTGGAGATTTGTATGGAAGGAAACTATTAACAGCCCAATGAATTGTATGAGTGTTTATTATTCCCGCCGGAACGTCCATGATTGAGTGGTGTTGGGGTATAGATATGTTTGTATCTATAGAGTTTTCTGGGAAATGCGTGTCCATGAGGAGATTTAAAGTTTCTTCATGAGACAAGACCACTTTCGCAATCGTACAGTTGCAGGAGTACTTGAAGATCCTAACATATACAAATCTGTTGGTTCCTATTATTCTGAAGAGGTGTTCCTTTTCGCTGCCAAAACTATTGCGTAAGCATTTTCACCGATCCTCTCTTCAGGTCTCTTCTCGAGAAGGTGGAAAACAGCATTTGCCCAGCCCATACCTAAAAAAGGCGAATCTTCTTCTCTCCCAAGCTACTGAACCATTGCATTTACGTACCTTCTTTTCAAGGTCATAAAAACGCTAATAAACCGTCAGCTAATGAAATATGTAGAATCGCGCAAGCTCCTTAATGACCGGCAGTACGGCTTTCATGGCAACAGGTCCAATGGTGATCTAATGTCATGTCTCACCGATAAGTGCAACCAATCTTTGCACCACTCTGGTGAAAGCTAAATTATTGCACTTGACATTTCAAAAGCATTTGATATAGTTTGGCATCAAGCTCTTTTGTCGAAAATGCGTGCATTTGGGATCAATGATACTCTTCTTCTATGGATTAGAAATGAATTTTCGGGCCGTTCAATACAAGTTGGTTTGAATGGCTTCAAGTCTGCATCTCACCAAATGTCCCCCAAGGCTCTGTTTTGTCTCCGACTCTTCTTCTCATTTTCATAAATAATCTTCTGTCTGCAACTTCTAATCCAATACATTCCTTCGTTGATGACAGCATCCTCAGTTTTTCATATTTGTTCCCAAACTCACGATCATGCTCTTCGGTCGTGAATGAAGAACGGCGACATATGTTAAACACATTAAGTTCCGACCTAGACAGCATATTTAAATGGGTGGAATTTAATGCTTCCAGAACTTAATACTTATGTCCTGTATCCCCTTGGGCGTCCTAGGGCCTCTACTACGCCTACGCACCATCGTGTACGGTTTCTGGCATGTGTCTGAGTTCTCCTCAACTTTTCCCTAACTGCCGTGCCTCGTTCTCGACTGTTCTGCGCCATGTTCTCTTCGGACCGCCAGGTCTTCTGCCAAACTGAGTTAGAGGGTTCCATTGCATAGCATGGTTTGCTATGGAACTGTCACCCTTTCGGAACGTGTGACCAATCCACTGCCACTTCCGCCGTTGGATGGTTGTGCCTATTGGTTCCTGACCCGTTCTCTCGTAAAGGTGTTCGTTAGAGATACGATTGGGCCAGAAAATCCTTAAGATATTGCGCAGGCACCTATTAACAAACGTTTGCAGCTTTCTGGTGATAGTAGTGGTCACTCTCCACGTGCTGCAACCATATAGCAGCACGGATTCAACGTTGGAGCGGAACAGTCTTATTTTGGTGCTCAAACTGATTGCATTGCTTCGCCATATTTTGGGCAACATCCCGAACGCGGACTTTGCTTTGGCGATCTTGTTGGCTATATCCAGTTCGGTTCCACAATCGGTCGAGACAATACTCCCAAGATACTGGAAATCCTCTACTCTCTCTACCGGTTGTCCAGCAATGCATATTTGAACCGATGAGTTTGCTCCAAGGCTGATAATTTTAGTTTTTGCCGTGTTAATTTTCAGACCGACGACACCTGCCTCCCTCTCCATATCTGCTGTCATTTGGTGGAGGTCCATAATTCTGTGGGAGAGTAAGCATACATCGTCTGCGTAGTCAAGATGTTTCAGTTGAGATGTAAGAGTCCATCGAATTCCTCCGTTTCCTGTCGACAAAGCTGCATGAAGCACATCGCTAATCACCAATAGGAATAATATTGGTGAAAGGATACAGCCTTGTCTTACCCCACTTTGGATCTCAAATTCCTCAGACAACCTTCCCCTGTGCAGAACGTGACATTTGGAGCCTTCATATGTAGCTTTGATAATAGCAATTAGTTTATCGGGAATGCCTCTCCTGCGTAAGGCACGCCAAATAAACTCCCTGTTGACACTATCGAACGCCTTCTCAAAATCGATGAACAGCAGGTGCAGTGGCGATCGATATTCAACACACTGTTCGATGATAATCCGCAGGGTGTTGATGTGGTCGGCACAGGAGGATCCAGAGCGGAAACCTGCTTGTTCGGCATCGAGTGTGTCTTCGAGATGTTGTTTGATTCGCTCAAGGATGATTTTAGCTATTATCTTAGCTACAGCAGGCAACACGCAGATACCCCTCCAGTTTCCGCACTCCATTAAATTTCCTTTCTTAGGAAGCTTGACGATCATTCCCTTTTTCCACTCATTAGGAAAGCTCTCAGCTTCCCAAGCTCTATCTATTAGTGGAAGCAGAAGCTCACCCGATGTTGTTGGTGCTGCTCGTAAGAGCTCTGCTGGAATACCGTCAAGTCCTACCGCCTTGTTGGTTTTGAGTGTCTTGATCGCGGTAATGATCTCATCATTACTGGGAGTCGTGGTGCGTATTCGGGAACTTCTCACCTCGGGCATCTCAGTCTGATTTGGGAGCATATCGCTAGCGAATACACGGTTCAAAATCGTAGCAAAATGCTCTTTTCATCTCTTTCCATGAGCAAGGAGCCGTCTAGGCTTTTCACTGGGTGTTGGCTGGAGCTGCGACCACCTGTCAGCTCTTTCGTGATTCTGTAGACGATCCTGCTGTCGCACCTCCGTGCAGCTTCTTCTGCTTCTGTAGCCAGCGCGTTGATGTAGTTGCGCTTGTCACGTCGCACGCTACGCTGAACTTCTCTCATCCTCATGCGATATAGGGACTCTAGCTCGCTTCTCCCTGCTGCTGGGGTGGCTGCAATGCGAGCTTTCAGCTGTTTTCGTTCGTCAATCCGTCTCCAGGTATCCTCGGAAAGCCACGCCCTATGTCTTCACTGCGATCGGCCGACAATTCCTTCAGCACCAGATGTAAAAACATTTTTCACTGCATACCAATGGTCTTGGATGGTTGCGGGCATAGAGCTGCTGATTGCTTCCACACCTTGCGAAAAGTGCTCCCTTAATTGTTGGCGCACTGAGGAATCACTAAGTCTATCGATGTTGAACCTGGGCATTCTTGTGTTGTCGTGGGATCTTCGAACTGCAGCAGTGCGTAGTTGGAGAGTAGCTATCATAAGATGGTGATCACGTACTATCTCCACATCTGCCCCTAGCCTGTTTCGGACGTCCAGGAGAGTACTTCTAAAGCGGCGGCTGATAGCAAAATGGTCAATTTGGTTGAAGGTGTCTTGCCTGTCATTTGAAACCCAGCTGACTTTGTAGCAGGTCTTGTGCTCAAACATGGTGCCACCTAACACAAGGCGGTTGGCATTGCAGAAATCCACAAACCTTTCGCCGTTGTCATTGCGGTTGCCTAGTCCATGCTTCCCGATTACATGTTTGAGCCCTTCATTGTCGTTGCCTACCTTGGCATTCAAATCCCCCATCACTATGACAATGTCGCCATTTGGTGTTGTGTTGAAGACGGCACTTAAGAGATTATAGAATCTCCTTTGCGTCCTCAGACGAACTACTCGTTGGGGCGTAACACTGTATGATGGTGACGCGTCGTACTCTAGTCCGGAATCTGGACAGATTGGACAGATAGAACTTAATGCTGTCTTCTGTCATTAAAGTGAAACCCCATTCATCAGCCATTATCCATAAATGGCGCTACCATCGTTGAAAGCGAAAAACTTTCCATGGTCGGTATGTGTGTCCACAACTTACTCTGTTGGAACGACCATATGTTTGAATTCGCCAAGAAAGCAGCGAAATGTTTAGGTTTCCTAAAGCGGTGTAAGAAATATTTCACTCCTTCTGATTTGGCTTCAATTTATAAGGCCTAGATTCGGCCTAAGTTAGAGTATAATGTTAACATCTGGTCAGGTGCACCAAAAACCATATTGCGCTTGCTAGATCGGATACAAAATCGCACGATAAAGCTTTTAGGAGGCACGAGTATTGCGACCAATTTTGCTTCGCTCGAGCACCGCCTACCTCTGTTTTATCGATATTTTCACCCAAAATGCACAAATGAAATAGCCAATAGCATTCCTCTACTTCTTCGTCTTAACCACAATACTCGCCATGCCTCGAATGTTCATCAGTTTAGCCTATCTTCGGACGTACCGTGATAGAGATTCTTTTATGAGCCGCACAACACATTTGTGGAATGCTCTCCATGAGCCTGCTCTATTTCTCTGCATTATAGCCTGCAGACATTTAAGACCAATGTGCATCGGTGCCTCCTTTCTCCCTTGACCCCCTTCCTTAATGTTTATTCCTTCAAAATACATAAAAAGGGTAGTCATAACCCCTTTAGAAGGAGTAAATTATAAAAAAAAAGAATTCAAACGAAGGTGTTAACAAAATTTAAAACTTTATCAGCAATCTCCAAACGACAAGTAATTCCGACGAGACAATTTTCTACACAGACGACCTCGCGACCTTTTTGGAATTATCTGTCCCGGCGTGTGTCGTTTGATACCATCCTGACCAATGAACTACTCCCCCTCTTATTCTGGAACTGAATGGAGGAAACTTCATGGATAAAACTCAGAACATTTATCAAATGATGCAAAGGCAGACGAGACTGCAAAAACGACAATTGGGTGACAATTTATGATGAGATTCGCACAACATTGACCTTTGCAGTCATGTATGGTCCCCCATGAGAATGAGTAAATGCAAGCAGGACGCATCTCAAGAGATCAAAAAGCCCCTTTCACATGCTATTTCTCGATACGCAGGCATACTATGCCCACTCATGACCCTTCCCAGCACTCATTAATCATCGGCCAAGGAGTATCTCTCTAGACAATATCCACGTTTGCCTGCTTCCCTCCCGCCAGTGCATGTGTTCACAGCGCGCAAAGCATTAGTGTACACAATTATAAATGCCACTGTTCACATTGCGTCATTACGGTCTAAGAGATAACACAAACTGAGCCAGAGCCCATCCTAGAAACAACTCCCAGCTTTCTCCTCACAGTCAGGATAATGGCTTTTCTGCATTCTGCCAGAGAAAAAGTCAAGAGCAATTTTCAAGCACACACACAGCCAAGCAGTAAGCCTAAAACAAGGAAGAACACGTAGAGGTGCATTAGCAATGTTGTAGCCATCCGAAGGGTTGCCAACGAACGAAATTGCAGAATAACAAATCGTGCACACTTCTTCGGCAAGATACTCCCAGACAAGAGTGTGTGCAGAGAGGCAAATAACCTCACAGAAAGAAGACGCTCCATGTCAGCCCATAAGTAAGCAGTCTCTTCCCGGGACCCAACCCGAGTTCGGGTAGTGTGGCATGTGGTAGATTCACATCCACTTGTTATTGTGTGGCATGAATAAATTGCTTATTTTTGGTCGAGTGCAAACAGAACCATGGACCGGGGAGAGCACTCCTCCAGCATGGGGCAGGAGCAGGAGCAGGAACAGGTACAAAAGGAATTCCTTACCTATGGTGTGCTGCACAACACATAAGGAAGTCGCTCATCTGTAGTGTGAACATACTGGTGCTAGCGTAGTTTGAGGTTACCATATTTTTGTGTATGTTTTCCCTTGGAATAATAAATAAGACCGCGGCGTGTCTGCTCAAAATGGATGTAATTCTTGCAAAGAAAACACACTGCATTGTTTCGGCTTTTTCGTTTCAGCCACTTTGACGCTTTGCGAGCGTGTGCTGATTGCTTTCACGGAAATGTCCTTCATGGAATGACGTGCAATTTCTACTTGGATATGCTGTACAGTGCAGGTATTCTTCCTGTTTCGCCACATACACACAGCATTTGATGCAAGTTACTTTCTCTCGCACAAAGCGATTTTGAAAGAAAAATACTTGGCAATTGTACAAAAGGCGTGTGCAGAGGCATTGCTATCCATTCAGAATGGTTTTGAATTGTAGAAGAAAAAAGGAAGAACATGACTGTGCATCTCCTGCGGGAGCCTAGGCCTAGAGCTGTCAAGCGGAAAATCATCGTCAAGGTAAACAGAAATGTGTGTACATTTTATTTAATAGAAAAAGGATTGGAATAACTTTGGGTCTGCTTTTCGCTTGCTGCAGCAGATAGTGCAGAGACCTTGAGCAGACACAGCGGCTCTCTGAGGTGGCTTTGCAGACTTGAGTGAACATATAACTTCAAAAGCCAAAATTCCATTTAATCAGCCTTATCCATGTCCATGCTCACACACCGCATGAATGATAAAACTACCAAAGGTTGTTTCCATGAACTGCCCGAAAAGACCTTCGAGCCCTCCTATGCGACGCCTGAGCTACGCGACTCACCTCAAAAAGGCCAAGCCGACTGGACCGGAGTCATTCAGAAAGTCTGATGGCTGAGATGAAAACGGAAACGTTTAATCTTCTGCAGGAGACTCACTTTCCTGGCAATCAGATAACCACTAGTTTGGACCTTGGCCCGCTAACCCAGGCTGAGCTTGATCTAAATCAAAAAACTCGGCGCAGCTGGTATATGTTAACAGCCGTGGTAATAGACAAGGCTATCAAATATGCTGTGGCATTTTTTTATGGTTCTAAGTCACTTGCCACCAATGGAATACATCCAGCTATGCTGCAACAAGGCACTGGCATATATTCCTACACCTTGGCGGACAGTCCGAGTGACTTTCATACCAAAAATTGGGAGGACTACTCGCTTCCCAAGAGAGGACAGAATAGAGTGGGCAATAAGATCGTTCTCCCCCTTTAAATCCCCAGGACTTGATGGGATTATACCGATCATGCTGCAAAAAACTGCACCAATCATCATCCCAGTTCTCAAAAAGCTTTTTGCCAGTAGTCTTAAACAATGTCACATACCAAGAACATGGAGGGAGGTAAAGGTGGTTTTTATACCCAAGGCGGGCAAGGCTAGTCACACCACCGCGAAGGACTTCAGACCAATAAGCTTTACCTCTTTCATCCTGAAAACTTTTGAAAGATTGCTCGACATCTACATACGTAGTAGAATACGCCCGGGGGACTTATCCCCAGCCCAACACGCATACACGAAGGGTAAATGTGTGGAAACTGCCCTACATCATGTTGTTGGCTCTGTAGAAAAATCACTTAAGGATAAAGAGTGAACACTAGCTGCTTTTTTGGACATTGAAGGAGCCTTCAATAATGTAAATACCGAAAGAACCCTAAGAAACCTAGACATCAACATCAGTCTAATTAACTGGATTGTTAGCATGCTCGAGGAACGACATATAACCATCGAACTTAGGGGTTCAAAGCTAAAAGCATACGCCTCGAGGGGTACCCCTCAAGGCGGGGTAATCTCCCCACTGCTCTGGGTCATTGTTCTTAATGAGGTACTACAACAACTAAGGTGCAGTGGGGTCAGAGCTACAGAGTACGCGGATGACGTCGTGCTGCTTGCAACAGGTAAATTCCTGCCTACTCTTAGCGAACAACTTGACGGAGCCCTAAATATTCTTAGCATATGGGCCAGGAGCTGCGGTCTAAAGGTTAATCCCCAAAAAACCGAACTCGTACTTTTTATGAATAAGAGGAAAATATCGGAGTTTAGTACACCTTCTGTTGATGGTATCCCACTCAGATTATCCGATAGCGCAAAATACCTGGGACTTGTACTTGACAAAAAGCTCAATTGGAGATTAAATATAGAGGAAAGAATTAAGAAAGCAACAATAGCATTTTACTCATGTAGTAGAATTTTTGGTAGAACCTGGGGACCCTCCCTAAAATCATACTATGGATGTCTACGGCTATAGTTAGACCCATACTGACTTACGGCAATCTAGTATGGTGGCCAGCCGTCAACAAATCCACCAACTTAAAGGCAATCACCAAAGTTCAAAGACTAGCGCGCATTGGCATCACCAGTGCAATGAGGACAACCTCAACCGCAGGACTCGAGGTTATCCTCAACTTTAGAAGGCCTTTCTTTACCGCCTACCCTAGCAGGGAAGATTGGAAAAGCGGTCATATACCTAATGCCGAATCTATAGCCATCTACACAGATGGTTCAAAAATGAGCACTGGTGTAGGATCAGGAATCTTCTCCGACCCTTTAGGTGTATCAAAATCCATACGACTTCCAGACCACAGCAGTGTTTTCCAAGCAGAGGTCTTAGCAGTGGCAACAGCCGCCCGTGAGTCTGCGATGAGGGCAATACCGCCAGAAGGTATCACCATCTTTATCGACAGCCAGGCAACTATAAAAGCGATTACTGCCATAGAAATGAAATCGAAGCTTGTAAAGTGTTGTCGAGAAGAGCTCAGGGTTCTTGGAACATAGCACAAGGTATCGCGCTGTTGGGTGCCTGGACACGAGGGTATCCCAGGCAATGAGAAAGCCGACGAGCTGGCGAGAATCGGCTCAGCAGCCCCAACAGAACAAGTTGATCCCCCTGTATGTATCCCGCCTTGCACACTCAAGCTCGCTGCAGGGAATAAAGCCACTGAGGAGGCGAACACAAGATGGAACTCCATGGAAACTTGCGCCATCACTAGGAAGCTATGGCCATCTTTCGACAAAGCAAAGACCGAGAGAATCATCCGGAAAGATAGGAAATCCCTTTCCACCCTCGTGGGCATCATCACGGGGCACAATACTCTGCGGTACCACTTGAAGAAACTACGCCTGACGGAGGAGGAACTCTGCAGAGGCTGTGGTGACGAGGAAGTTTTTGAGGACACAACCCACTTCCTGTGCCACTGCCCGAGTCTTCAACACTCCAGGAAAAAGTTCCTTGGTAAATTTTTCTTCCAGGATCTCGAGGAACTCTCCGACGTTTTAACGGAAAAGATTTTGAACTTCATCAAATCATCAGGGTGATTTGTATGCAGAAATGAAGTAAGTGACTGAGTTAGTAGTTTTTAGTTTCATTGGGTAAGGGATTACTTTTTCCCCCATGGGTACCACAATGGGTCAACGCTGACCTGAGTGTGGCAGAGAGCGTCGCTCCCTGCCAGCCCACATACCTAACCTAACCTTCCCAAGAGTTTCAGACCCCTAAGTCTTGCCTCCTGCGATTCAAAATCTAGTGGCCAGAATTGGATGCGCACTTAACAGAAAAGAATACGCGGCATCTTCTTCGACATTGAGGGTGCTTTTGACAATGCAACGTTTGACTGCATGTGTGACTCTGCTAGACAACACACGGTAGACGAAACATTAGTGTTGTGGAACAAAGCAGTGCTAATGAAAAGAACTTTGGTTGTGGATGCGGATTGTGGCCGATATGCTATGGCACGGGTAAACAAGGGATGCCCGCAAGGTGGCGTTCTGTCTCCATTACTGTTTCGTATGGTGGTCGACTCTCTGTTGAACACTTTAAACAGCTCTGACATCTACGCTCACGCATATGCGGATGATCTTGCCGTACTTTCTGTCGGGCTATGCCTAGTGACTGTTTGTACTAATTCGCAAGCGGCCGCCGTTGACATGATCGATGAATGGTGCACTAAGAGTCGGTTTTCAGTGAATCTTCGTAAAAATAAGATTGACCAGTCTGACTCAGCAAGTGCTAAAGGGCGTCACTATTCGCATTGAATGAAGCCAATTATGTACTCGTACCAAGGATTGATTCGAGTCGACTCGAAAGACATAGAACGACCTCCGGAGCACTGCGACCTTAAAGATCTTTTGTGCTATCCCCTGGTTGATTATGTTTTTGGATTTGTCAACTAGCTGAAATCAAGTTCATTAATGAAGCTAAGAATGGTTTGAGCTGAGGAAGAGATGACATCAGAAGGTGATGTGACGCCTTTATTAAAGTGCTTTAGCCTCAATCTGGCTATGGACGGGTAATCACAGAGTATGTGATGGGCTGTTTCGGTGTCTTCAAGACAGAGACGGCACGTATCCGATTGAACACGGCCCATTTTCTTGAGATGGTAGTTGAGAGAGCAGTGCCCAGTTAGGAAGTCATTAAGGATCTTAGCATTCTGTTTGCTCATTGATAGAATGTCTCTAGCTCTGTTTATTGAGGAATTAACAAATTTCTTGTAATGCCTTAGGCCAGGTTATGCATTCGAGTGTGAGAGCATTTGTTCGCGTTCCCAGCGAAGTAGCTCTATTTCAATCTGGCAAGTGGGTAAACCGCAGAAGGGTTCAGGTCCAATGTAAGGAGATTGGGCACATAGTCTGGCAAGCTTATCAGCCGCTTCATTACCAGGGATGCCTTTGTGTCCGGGGACTCACATTGGTGTGATTTTATTGTGTGCAGCAAGCTGCAAAAGAGTCCGGAGACAATTCGAAACCAGCTTAGACTTATTGTCAAAGGACGTGAGAGCCTTGAGTGCTGCTTGGCTGTCTGACATTATATTAATATGTGATATTCGGAGGTTTCGTCTAACGCATTCTCTGGCGCAGAGCTCGATAGCATAGACCTCTGCTTGGAAGATAGTAGTGGATTGACCTAATGGTGTAAAGAGTTTGTAGTTGGGACCAAAGATACCAGCTCCAACCCCATTTGACATTTTTGAACCGTCAGTGTACCAATTGATTTGAGATGTTGATTGAGGTATTTGAGGATAGTTCCAGTAGCTGCGGTCAGGTATGTTAACTGTGAAGGGGTGATTGAGGTGGAGCTCTTAATTTTCTGGCAGTGTAAGGGTGTTTTGGCAAGACGTGGGGCTTGTCACTGAATAAGGTCCTCTGAATCTATAGGACTATGATAAGACCATTTCTCCCATATGTGTCGGTTGTTTAATATGTGAATGTATTTTGCGCCAAATTCCAAAGAACGACTTGTTTCGGCTACACGGGAGCTTTTCCAAGTACGTCTGGCTCTGCTCTAGATGCCTTGTTGAACTTTGCTCCTCTTGATACTTATATTATGGGCTGCACTATCAAAACCATCCGTCGTCTTAGGCCAGGTAGTTCTTATTATAATCCACACTGGAGTTTTGATGCCCTTGTGCGACACTTATACTTCGAGCCTGGTCTCATGGCTATCCCGTCTGACGCAATGACACCAGAACTTCAGTCGTTGCGCAAATTCAAAGTCGAGTTTCCTTGTGTTTAGTCCTGGCTTCGGCCAAAGTCTGAGCCAGAAATGGAATGTAGTCGTATTTTCCCGGATAAATTCAAAACCAGATCTCCGATGAGATTGCTTGCTTGCGACCTCGGTTAGGGCTTCCATTGACGATTGCGTTTCTCAAGAACAGAATATTGTGCGTGGCATGGCCCTCCAGGATGTAGACTGACTAAACGAAATCAGCGGCAATCCTGATGTCTCTCAGCAGAAAAGACTACAGACAGCTTATTGGTATATGGATAGGCCACTTCGCTTTCGCCAAGCATCTTAATGTGCTAGGCTTAAGTGACACGCTTGTAGAGAGAACGATATTGCGGAACATTTTCTCTGCGAGTGCCCTGACTTTGCTCGTATCAGGTGGCATATTTGGGGTACCAATGTGGTGAGTGCTGGTACTGTAAGCTCTTGATGACTGAGATGCTTGCTTGGCTTTCTTAGAAAGACAAGGAAATTCTATAAAAAATGGGTACATCATGGGTACTTATTAAAAAAAAAAAAAAAAAAACCGCGACGTAAAAAACTTCTTTGAAGATTTTAAAACTGTGATTGAAAGAGGTGGCTGGGTCCAAGGTCACACTGGGATCATGGGGATTGAGATCTCCGAGAAGATTTCTAAGCAAGGCTCAGGGGAGGATTTCTCAGTACTTGAACCTGCATTGGGTCTTCCTGCGTCCTTGGTTAGGATTTCCATTAGCTAGTGAATTTCTCATGAACACAATTCTATGTGGCATGACGCTCCAGGATGCAGACTGATCTAACGGATATTCTTCTTCTTCTGTCAGAAATCCATAGCATACTATTATAGATAGTATATAACCAGAAAAACTTATTGGCGTTTTGACTGGCCACTTTGCTAAGTACTTTATTTGGTTGGGCTTAAGACTAAAGCCTGCGATGCTTGTGGAGAGGGTGGTATTAGGTGGTAGATCTTCAGTGCTGATGTGGTGAGTCCTGCTACTATAAGCTCTGGAAAACCAGAGCTTTTGCTTCCTGGTAGTACAATGGCCCGGTTGCGTCTAAGTGCTCCAGTGAAGAGTTTTACTATCCCGGCAAAAAAAAGCGACCGATTTTTTTTAGATTAGATTTAGATTAGATAGATTTTTATTATTCATAAAATAGTTTTGTTTTGAAGTGGGAGACCTAAGGATTAGTCATCTGCTCTTTGCAGATATTTGGTCATCCTCTTAAACCGAACTTCAGCGCGCACTCGAAAGGTTTGTAGCCGTTTGTGATGATCCTGGAATGAAGATCAACGTGAACAAGTCGGAAGTAATGGTCGTTTCCAAAAAACCCATTCAGTGCACTTTGCATATTAGTGGAGTTCCACTGAAGCAGGTGGATAAGCTTAAGTACCTCGGGGTTCTATTCACGAGTGATGGGAAGAGCAATGCTGAGTTATCCTGTAGAATTGGTCAGGCGGGATCAATTTTGAGAGAGCTTGGCCAATCTGTTGTAAGGAAGGGCACATGAATTTACATGTAAGGCTGAACTTAGTGTTCAAGCTAAGCTATCAGTTTTTAACTCGGTGTATGTTCCAACCCTCACCTATGGTCATGAAATTTGAGTAGTGACCGAAAGAATAAGATCGCGGGTACAAGTTGCTGAAATGAGGTTCCTTTGCGGTGTTGCTGGAATAACTCGTAGGGATCGAGTGCGCAACACCAGAGTACGCGAGGCGTTCAATGCCGTTTGACAACTGGTATCATAGATTACTTATGTATAAATATACGTAGATATTTTAGTTATAAAAATGTGTTCTTAAGTAATAATTGCAATTATGTACATATGTAGGTAGAAGATCTTAAAAATTCCCGTTCATAATTCTTTCCCGGTAGGCTAATTAACAGAACTGGTATAAAATGGATACGTTTAATTACTTAAGAAAGCCGATAACTTGATCATCCGATAGGAAATCCTTTCCGAAGAGGTATCGTCTGGTTTCTCGCAAGGTTGGGCATCTTCCAATAAAATGTAGGACATCCCCTCTCTCTGCTAGGTTGCATATACCACCTTGATCAAAAAGTTCCCGGAATAAAAACCGTGTGGCGCTCCCATCGTTCCGATTTGAGTTCTATTTTCTTTGTTAAGTTTGTACATCTGTTGTTGATATTCCCTCTAAATCTTAGCGTCATGGCTTGACATTTGCAAAAGTTACGTAGCCAAGAGTACATCTATCTATGTGTGTGTTGGCGATTTTTTATAATCGAACAATCAATCGCAACAACGAACTTGTATTAAATTTTGCGTAAAAACCGGATTTAATGGTGCGCGAACGTTGGAAATGTTGGAAAAGTGTTTCGGCAACGATTCTCTAAAGAAAACGGTCGTTTACCAGTGGCACGAGCGGTTTAAAAGTGGTCGTGAGTCAATCGAAGTTTATGAACGCAGTGGCAGACCATCGACATCGAAAACCGATGAAAACATTGATAAAGTAAAAGAAATGTTGGTCAATAACCGCAAATTAACCATCAGAGAGATAGCGGAGGACTTGAACATTGCCTATGGATTCGTCCAAGACATTTTGGTTAATAATTTGGGTTTCCGTCGTGTAGCAGCAAAGTTGGTGCCAAAAGACCTCAATTTCATGCAAAAAAGAAATCGTGTTGACGTCGCAAATGACATGATTTTTTGACGAGAAATGCAACAAATACCATCCAACAGCCACCGAATTCACCTGATTTGGCTCCCTGTGACTTCTTTCTGTTCAATCGAGTTAAAAAACCATTACGGGGAACGCGTTTCAGCAGCCGATAGGAAGTAATGGAAAAATCGCAGGAAGCACTGATGGACATACCGAAAACCGAATATAAAAAATGTTTCGAAGATTGGATCAAGCGCTGGCATAAGTATATATAGATTTACAATATAGATTTAGATGAATAAACTTGTATTTTTAATTTTCTGAATAAATTCCGGGAACTTTTTGATCAAGGTGGTACTACATATGATAGGTAGTCCTTCTCTATATGGTATACAATTTATCTCCACGCAGTTTGAACATCAACGATATTTCTTCAATACTATATTCATCCCTATAAAGTAGTTGCTATTTTGCAGATTATGACAAAATCGTCTGTAAGTTGACCTGTGCAGTGACTCTTTGGCTTCCCTTACAAAACCCTCCCTCAGCTGTTAATCCAAATTAGCAATAAGCTGATAGAGAGTAGGTTTGCAGATTGTTGTTCCTC
The DNA here is from genome assembly GCA_945910035.1 of Brachypalpus laphriformis. NCBI lineage: Eukaryota > Metazoa > Arthropoda > Insecta > Diptera > Syrphidae > Brachypalpus > Brachypalpus laphriformis. The sequence goes on along the minus strand of OX246753.1, from coordinate 106,231,208 downwards.
CGCTCTTAGATTAAGCTCCATCCCACATCTTTCGGTCAAATTCCTCCACTCACTATACCAACTGGTCCTACTACTTACTTATTATCTTTAGGGTAGTTGTCTTGGGTAGCGGTTCATAACTTTTAAAATATAGTCCACTTGAAGCTTTAACGTTTTGATAAAGAGTGGAGACATGATGCTTTCTAACAAAATCATATAATTCGGGCTGCTAGATGGGAGATGAAATGTTCTTTTGATGTAATATCTTAGAGCATCTCCACCATATCATAACTTTTACACACCACAAACATGAGAACAAACATGGTCTTAATGTACATCCTTGCCTTACCTCTGACCTTGTTTGAAACCACTCCAAAAGCTCGTCCCAATTCCACCCCGCCGCCAGCGCAAATTCGTGTATGCTTTGTACGACTCTCCAAAATTTTAACGACATTCCCATATTGAACAACCTGTAAACTAAAGCATTCCGGTCCACTGTATCGAAAGCAGCCCTGAAGTCCACAAAGAACACATATAATTTTTTATTCATAGAGAGGAATGTTTCCGCAATACTTCTCAAAACGAAAATGTAGTCAATCGTCGAATAACCTGGTCTAAATCCTACTTTGAATTCTTTAATTTATTGTCGCCAATCCACCTCATCAGCCACCTTTGTAAGATCGTCGTGAAAATTGTATATGAAGCGTTAAGGAACGAAATACCTCGATATCCCTCTTTAAAAGTTGAGGGATTACTCCATATTCCAACCAATTGTTGTATAGAACTGTCAGTTTATCAATAAGTTCACCTGATCCATACTTGTAAAATTCAGTTGGTATTCCATCAGACACCGGTGCCTTAACATCCTTAAGTCTTTTTAGAGCCATCAAGATTTCTTGGTGGGATATTAGACCATCCAAGATCTGGTTCTGGAAACCAAAAAAGCGACAGTGTACAAGGGATTATGAATATTTAAGGTTTGGCAACTATTACATATTGGACCACCGGATTTCTTTTTTTTTTTTTAATTCGCACATTTGAAAAAAAAAAAAAATCAAAGAATGACGAACTTGTTTGGTGCAAGTTGGTTTAGGCTAATATTTAGCAATCAAATTCTTTCTTAAGTGGATTACATTACTGGCGAGTATGTGTTTCCTATTGCGGATATAACACCGGGAATGCATCTCGTGATTATTAGTCAAATATTCGAAAAAAAGCGGAATCCGGAAAAATTCGTCTTACTTCGTCACCTTGGAAGTACTTATTGACGTTTGCCAATGGCCTAGTCATCAAGAGTCCTGGTCCATGTAAATTGGGATTCATTCGACATTTATAGTCGTTTCGACACCACATAAATCCAATTATTTTAAGTCTTTTCGAAAATATTGCAATAGCAAAGGATATTGTAGAATAAATTATAAGTTTTCATATTGCTACACGGGCTGTAATTTAAAACCGCATCACTACAAAGCTACGAGTTTCGTAACCTCGATACTATCCTTCAAAAGTGACAACGGTTTTGAATTTATCGTCCGAACACTGCATGTTGATGGAATGCTCTGAAAACATTTCAAATTTATTTCCTAATTGAAATTCAATTCAAATGTTATTAAAACAATGCCGGCATGCATATATATGTATATATGCATGTATGCGCATAAACTACAATCGTTATCTATACGAAAATTGCTTAAAAAAAAAAAAAAAACAATAAATAAACCGCGACAATATGTATTCTACTGTTGCATCCAATTTCGAATACATATTCATTAAATTGTATTCGAAATGGTTTTAAGGTAGTTAAATAAATTAATCAATTTTCGCTGAATATATTTCTGATTATAGTACAGTTTGGCGTTAACAAAATAAATAAATTTATTTTTTTGCGTATCATTTGCAATAGATTGGGGCGATAGGAGAATAAGGGAGTTGCTCTGGAAGATAGATAGTGTATGAGGCCCAAGTCTAGGGGGTATGCAAGGGTTCTTGCCGCGGAGAACAAAAGAGAAGCAGAAGATACGAACGATTTTCTCTTTTATTTACTCCAAGATGACAATTGTCCATCAATCAAAAGTATCTAAAAGGTGTTTTCTTCAGCCCGATAGAAATTTAAATTTAAAAAGTTAACACAAACAATTAACATTTAAATAGAAATCTTTTATTATTCAAAAAAATGAATGCACGGTTTTAATACTTGTAATTCAATATGATGAGGTGCATTCTGTCTGTCCAATTTTGGGTCACTTTTTCAAGCAATGGTGGCCCTATGTCACGAATAACACGGAAGAAGCTGACACAAGAAGCATAGCATAAATTGCTTACCAGCCCCGCGAAGTAATACCTAACGGCAGTCCCGCGGGGAGAGTGGTTGACGTGTGTAGGGTGTGTGTTCATTCCATATGAGACAGTTTTGCTTATTGACAAACCCGTTCAGTCAAAAATGAACCTCATCGCTGAACACGATTTTGCGATAGAACAACGGATCAGCTCGAAACTGCTCCAGAGCTCAATCAATGAAAGCAGAGCGCTTTGTCAATGGAAAGTAGTGGAATTCAATGGAACCTTAGAACCTACTATGCTGACGATGTTTGACATTTATCACATTAAATCATAGACTTGCACCAAATGTCCACCGGTTTGGTGACAGAGGTAAACATGATGGGCCGAGGATAAACTCCTCCAAAACTAGGATCCTCAGTCTCAATCGAATTGGACGTTAGCTAAAGCTACGAGTACATTTGATATGTTGTCCAGTATACGGAGAAGCAGCTAGAACAATCGCAGTCGGTGCTGAGGATATGGAAGGAACACTTCTGTAGACTGTTAAATGGCGATGATGACCAATATTCCGCTGTCAGGCAGAATGAGCCATTCAACAGAGACGATGGCAGTCAAGATTCCCGTCAACCCGATCAGAATGAAGTGAGGATAGCGATATCTAAACTCAAATCCAACAAAGCTGCTGGAGCCGACGGCCTTGCCGCTGAACTTTTCAAGGCAGGAGGAGATGAGTTGGTAAGGAGCATGCACCAGCTCATCTGTAAAATCTGGTCGGACGAAAGTTTGCCCAATGAATGGAACCTCAGCATCGTTTGCCCAATCCTGAAGAAAGGAGACCCTCTGAACTGCGCCAACTACAGAGGTATAAGTCTCCTAAATATCGCATATAAGATCCTGTCTGCCGTACTATGGGAACGCCTAAAACCGATCGTCAACAACCTGATAGGTCCTTATCAGTGCGGTTTCAGGCCGGGAAAGTCCACCATTGACCAAATATTCACACTACGGCAGATCTTGGAAAAAACCCATGAATATAAAATCGATACGCACCACCTTTTCATCGATTTCAAAGTTGCCTATGATAGCGTGTATAGAGACGAGTTATACAGAACCATGTCTAGTCTTGGCATCCCTGCCAAGCTCGTCCGTTTGTGCAGAATGACGATGGAGAACTCTCGCTGCTCCATCAAAGTCGGTAAGAACATCACCGAACCGTTCGATGTCAGGAAAGGTCTTAGGCAAGGCGACGCGCTATCATGCGATCTCTTTAACATAGTACTTGAGAGAATTGTACGAAACTCACAAGCCAACCCCGGAGGTACAATCTTCTTCAAGTCTGTACAACTACTTGCTTATGCCGATGACATTGACATAATCGGAAGAACTCAGCGGGCAGTCATAGGGCATTTACGAGTATTGAGAACGTGGCAGCAAAGATGGGTCTAGCGGTCAATGAAAGCAAAACAAAATATATGCTGTCTACAAAAAAGGACACCCAACATCGGCGTCTTGGACAGAACGCCACGATAGACAGATATAATTTTGAGGTAGTAAAGGATTTTGTCTACCTAGGCTCTATGGTCAGCTCCGCAAATGACATCAGTAGGGAGATCACACGGAGAATTACATCTTTCCAATCGTTGTTTCTATGGGCTAAAACGGCAATTGAGTAGCAAAGCCCTATCTCGAACTACTAAGGTAACTCTTTATAAGACATTAATCATCTGAGTCCTGCTGTATGGCGCAGAGGCATGGGCTTTGACAAAACCGGATGAGAATGCCCTTGGTTATTTCGAGAGAAAAGTTCTTCGAGCGATCTTTGGTCCCGTCTGCATAGACGGTGAGTGGAGGAGAAGGTACAATGCCGAACTATACGGCCTGTACAAGGACATCGACTTAGCCAGAGGAGTTCACATACAGCGACTAAGATGGCTGGGTCATTTGGAGCGGATGGAGCCCAACCTTCCCGCTAAGAAAGTTTTCGAATCCACCCCGGACGGACGGCGCAGTAGAGGACGACCTCACGGTAGGTGGCGCAAACAAGTGGAGGGGGACCTCAACCAACTTGGCGTGCGCAACTGGAGGCAGCTGGCTCGTAACCGTGCTGGCTGGAGAGGTTTGTTGGTTGAGGCCCAGGTCCACCCCGGACTGTATCGCCATCTAAGTAAGTAAGTAAGCTTGAACATCAAGTTGCGACTGATCCACTTTAATGTGGAGTGCCTACAGAGTGACCGGCATGTCACAAGAAAGCTGCAAAACGTTTGCTAACCGGTGCCCAATTAATATTTTGCAAGTATTCAAACCGTATTTCAAACGAACAACTTTATTGGAGAATTGGCCAGGAACATATTGATCCGATTATATTGGATCATTGCAAAAGTTCGTGTCCGATTTGATAACTAAACAATTTTATTAATCGATTATATAGTCCCCGTTATTTTCTACAATTGTCTCCCAACGTTTTACAAGCTTGTATATTCCGTTTTCATAAAAACTGCGTGGTTTTCCTTCAAAAAATGCCATAAGGTAGTTTTCGACAGCTTCGGGGGAACCAAATTTCTTTCCATTCAAACCGTTCTGAAGGGACCGAAACAGATGAAAATCTGAAGGAGCAAGGTCTAGGGAATACGGTGGGTGCTGAAGGATTTCCCATTTTAACTCCTTCAGTTTTTGCAGCGTTTTCTCGGGCGACATGTGGCCTGGCCCAAAACCAGATGATTTTCTTCAACTTTCTCATTAAGCTTAGACAGTTGCTCACAGTACTTATTTGCCGTGATTGTTTCGCCAGGTGAAAGAAGCTCGAACAGAATTATACCCCTGGAATCCCACCAAACAGATAACAGTACCTTCATTGGATGTAAGCCAGCTTTTCCCACGGGCTCTGCACCTTCACCTGCTTGTTCCAGCTTCTTTTCGAGATATGGTCACGGAGACGCGGTCCAGCTAATTTGTTTCCGTCAAACAATGTAGCACCCACGTATCGAGCTTGGAAGTGAATCCAAGCTTCTTTAAATGACGAAATACTGACGAATGATCAATATTAAGCCTCTCAGCAATCTCCTTAGTTGAAATCTTCGGTTTATTTTTTACTAAGGTTCGCAAAATGTCGTCATCAATTTCGGAAGGTCGTCCAGAACGGGATTGATCGTCCAAGGTTCTTCTCTAACCGCTCAAAACCATTATGAAATCACTTGCCTTCCTCAATATTTCCAAAAACCTAAGATCTACACAAATCAAATCACTCATTGGCTATACGTGTCCGTTATCAGGCCTATACTACTATATGGCGTGATCGTATGGTGGCCTGCTCTTGAAAGGGCGGTCCATCTCACTCAACTTAGGGTGCAAAGATCTGCATGCATCTGTATCAGTAGTGCACTGAGAACTACTCCCTCCGCGGCACTGGATATCTTGTTCAACCTGCTACCTTTAGATATTTTCGGCAAACAGATGGCTGCCTGTGCGGCCATCCGCCTAAAAGCCTCCTCTCAGTGGTCTAGCTATCGCTTTGGCCACTCCTCGATCCGTGATCTTCTCAACTTCAAACACGAAAACACGGACTACACCCCGTCGAAACTGAGATTTGACCGTAACTTCCGTACGAGCATCCCTAACCGGGATGTATGGGACACTTCCCCCCCTGTCGATGGTAGTTCGGTTCACTTCTTTACAGATGGATCTAATATGGAGGGTGGCGTGGGTTATGGTGTTTTCTCCGAACAGCTCAATCTGAGCATCTCTTTCCGCCTCCCTGATCATTGTTACGTTTTCCAGGCGGAAATCATGGCGATTAAGGAAGCCCTGTCCTGGCTGAAATGTAATCTATTATCTGTCAGGGATATTAGCATTTTCACTGACAGCCAAGCGGCAATCAAGTCCCTGGAATCGTTCTACTTCACTTCAAAGGCTGCCTTAAACTGTCGTCTATCTCTTATGGAGATGACAGAGCAGTTCAACATTCACCTATGCTTGGTGCCGGGCCACAGAGACATTCCAGGTAACTGCAGGGCTGACGACCTCGCCAGACAGGGTACCACTCCAAGGATTTTGCCTGAAAGGCAAGCCCCGGGTATGCCCCTCGCTACATGTAAGTATCTACTAAATCAAACCCTATTAGCATGACCAACCTCAGATGGTGAAACGGCTCAACGTGTCACATTTCGAGACAGATCTGGCCTAAGCTAGATCAAAAACGAAGTGCCGATCTGATCAAGTTAAAGCGTACACAAATCAGCTGCATTGTCGGTGTTCTCACTGGACACTGTCTTATAGGGCAACACGCCAAAAGACTTGGTCTCTTCTCCAACGACTTCTGCAGAAGCTGTAGGGACGAGGAGGAGGAGGAAACCATCCTTCACCTTCTATGCACATGTCCAGCCCTGTCGCATAAAAGAATGCTTCATCTAGGGTCCCCCTTCCTTGACGACCTCTGCGATCTGGCGTCCTTGGACGTCATGAGCATCCATCGCTTAGTCAAAAGCTCCGGTTGGTTTTGTTAGACCCTGAGTGGCCTAATGGTTTGATCCATGGTATCACAAAGGGCCTTCAGTGGTCTAAGTGTATCTGCACTCTCGTGTGGACAGCCAACCAACCTAACCTAACCTAAGATCTACACAAGTTCAAAATCTCTTCCCTATCAATTTTTTACTTCTCCTCTATACTCTTTCCTTTCACTCACTGGGTCTGAAAAACTTTAAATGACTCAGTCATAAGTGATATAAACCATTAAAAAAATGGAAGACAACCACTAACAACTAGACTATGTAGAACCTTTCCACAATGGGAACCACAATAGATTTCCAGAGATCCGACTGAGGCAGCCACACCAACAGTCTAGTGTAAGCTGTGATTGCCAATTTCTTTGACGAAATCTAGTGACAACCCTGTAGAATGGAAGCAGTGCCTTACCGCTCCTTAAACTCATAAAAATTGTGCAAAACTTTCCACCACTGATTGCTGCAAGACATTTGCCACTCAGTGCTGTATTCTACTTGGACTATATCCTATATCCGTCACTGGCACAACCCCACTTGTTTTCTCAGAAGTGTCACCTTATCAACAGCACTGTCAATAGGTGCCGCGGAGACTCCCTTAGAGTATATAATTCAGAATCCAGAACAGGGATTCTGAAAAACTCTCACCCTCACACTCTTCGCCTTTCAGTAAACAGATATCGCCGACTTATCCTCAACCTATCCCACCTTGCACCATCAACATCAAAGTATGACCTCACAGAATGTTATGGTTCACTTGAACACGCCCCCAATCAATTGAGGACACTGGGCTACACCGCCAATGTGGCGTCAAATACCCGTAAAAAAAAAAAAGTTCCGAGAACTCTAATTTTAAACAGAAACATGCGTTATGTAAGTAAATATCTCCCAGTGGTGCTGACTTCATTTCACTCGTACTTTAGTATAGATACTGGATACCACAAGAGGCATGTCAAGATGGAATCAATTTCATGGGCAACGCGTCAACAAATCAACGCTAATGTGATATCCCATCACTTAGAGCCGAGAATTAATGTCATCTGCTTAAACATATCGATGATGTGATTTTAAGAATTTCAAAGATACTCATATCCATCACCATAAATTAATTAAAAATTAGCCATTCAGTCGTAGACACCAGCAGACAGCGATAATTATTCCTTCTTGACATCACCACTCTTTTCGTGTATCTATTGTCTGTTCCAGATATCCATGAACTACTTCCGACATTCTGTTGTCGGCTTTGGCGAAATTTTTGGCAAACAATGCACCCAAAATATTGATTTCATAGAAAAGACAAAATGCAGAGGGCATTAGTTCATTGCAGCAGCACCAGTAGCAACAGCAAAAGGACCATCGAATTTAGATGTTTTATGTGCGCACATCATGGGCGAGCATGTGCCCCACATTATTCGCTTTATTCTCTGCTGCTGAGTAAAGATCGGGGGAAAAAACGTATTTCAATTATAATTCCACAGTTTGTGAGCCAAGAAATGCAAAATGGAAAATTTGTGGCATCATTTTAACGCTGGGTATCTAGAACGTGTACGGATGAGTTCGAGAAACATTTCATCGAATTAATCTCTCAAAGCGGGTAAGTTACGTAAGTTCTGTATGAATTATTTATTTGCTTACTCAATTCCCACACAAATTATTTTTATAGTGTTGTTTCTCCAAAGGCACGCTCTTTGAATTATTTCAGTTCTGTTTCTATTAATCGATTTTTTCTTTCTTTCCGTTCGGGCTAAGCAAGTTTTATTTATTTGACGACGGCAACGATGACGCCGACGACAGAGTTGGTAGAATTCCTCGCATACGATTGACATTGACATCACCAAAAGGAGGAAGAAGCTGGGATGTCGATGGTGGCTTCGTCATTGAAACCGAAGATCAAATCTGCGGTAGGAAATCAGGACGAACATTAAGTATTTTTTTTTTCATTTGTTAAGTTGAACTGGAAGAGAAAAGATCCTTCTTGCCAACTATTTTTGAGGACATCTGAATCAATTGAATAATGAATCCCTATCCAAGTCGATTATTTAGTTTGGCAAGGAACTTCTATTTATACAAATTTTTAATGGTTTCAAGTTCCGTATTGATTGGCAAGATTTAAGAAGGAACTGATGTATCTAGTACAAGAATTATTGTAAAATTTAGATAAAAAGTTGGAAATAAGTTATTTCTTGGTGTAGTGGTTTAAAACTTAGATTGTGTTAGGTTTCGGTCAAGACTTACTCCATGGGTTGTGTCCGAACTAATCGAATGAGAATTTGCTGTGTGTTTTGCATTCGGTCTTGATTTAAGTAAGCGGTATGCTTACTCAATGGTAATGCTTGGTACCTGAACCGCTAACCTACCACTCAATAACTGAATATATTACTACTAAATCATGACAGCCTTGCCACAAATATCTGCGCTAATACTCAACATTAAGTCTATCCACTAACCCAGGATTACCATTGCGATGTCCAGTAATCGAATGCGGAGACAGATTATGCAATGATCATTTCATGTGTGTTGCCAAGATCGGTAGGACATGGGATAGCACAGAACCAAAAAAGCAGCACCTCCACAAAGATAAAAAAAAAACAAAAAAACATTTAAGTTCACATTTTGAGACAAATTTATTTTTTTTTTTTTATTTTTTTAATGAACAGTTTCCCCGACTATACTTTCCAAGAGCCACCCCTAACTGTGTAGAAATACTCGACATTACAGTCGAAGAAGTTAGAGAGGCGGTCAAATACTCCAAAAAACGAAAAGCGGTTGGACCAGACGAGATGCCCTCTGAGTTCTGGAAAAAGATGGGGGACATCGGGTTCAAATGGCTTAGAATTCTTATCTCCAAATTTGTGAGAGGTGACCCAATGCCGAATCAATGGAGGGAAAGTTACCTTCTCCCTGTATATAAAGGGAAGAGTGATACGCGAAACTGTGATAACTACCATTTGATCAAGCTGATGTAACACACCATGAAGATCGTTGGGCGGGTATTATGTGGCCGACTGCGAAAAATAATACGGATATCTGATGATTCGTGCGGGTTTGTCTCGGGTAAATCAACCACAGATGCAATCCAAAGTATAAGGATCATAATGGAAAAAAATCGTTATTCCTTAAAGGATTTGCACAATATGCATCGGTTGACTTTGATAAGGCATTCGACAGACAACCACGAGATCTGATATGGGTGGAGCTAAGACATCGACGGGTTCCAGAAACCTATGTACAGATGAACATAAATATGTATGAAGGAGCAAAGAAAAGAGTAAGATGTCCCGCTGGAGTAACCGAAGAGTTCCCAATCAAAGTCGGGCTGCACCAGGGAAGCGTTTCAAGTCCTTTGCTTTTTATTATAGTCCTTGACTATCTTCTTGAAGGTAAAGTGATGGACCCCAAGCTACACCAATTATTCTTTGCTGATGATGGAGCCATCATAACTGAGGATCCTACATCCCTGCAATGAGCACTTGATGTGTGGGCGGACGTTTTGGAGGGAAATGAGTATCGCATTAGTTAAAAAGAGACAGAGTACTTGTGCTGCCCGTTCTCTGATCCACACAGGCCTATTCCAGACATTTATTTGAATGGAACAGTGCTTCCCAAGTCGGTGCTGAGAATATGGAAAAACTATTTCTGCAGACTACATAGCAGCGACGAAGACCAACATCCCGCTGTCAGGCAGAATGAACAGTTCAACATAGACGATGATAGTCAATATTTCCGTCCACCTAACCAAAACGAAGTGAGGATAGCAATAACCAAGCTGATATCCAACAAGGCTGCTAGACCTGACGGCTTACCGGCCGAAGTCTTCAAGGCAGCTGGTGATGAATTGGTAGAGTGCATACACCAACTCATCTCTAACATTTGGTCAGACGAGTGTATGCCTGATGAATGGAATCTCAGCATCGTTTGCCCGATCCGCAAGAAAGGAGAGCCCCTCAACTGCGCCAGCTATAGAGGCATCATTCTCCTCAACATCGCATATAAGATCTTTTCTGCGATATTGTCTGAACACCGGAAACCCTTTATCAACAGCCTGATTGGACCCTATCAGTGCGGTTTCAGGCCAGGAAAGTCCACCATCGATCAAATCTTCACACTTCGGCAGATCCTAGAGAAGACCCAAGAATTCCAAATCGATACTCACCATCTCTTTATCGATTTCAAGGCCGCCTATGACAGCATCTATAGAGAAGAGCTTTATAGAGCCATGTCTAGTTTTGACATCCCTGCCAAACTTGTCCGTCTGTGCAGGCTGACGATGGAGAACATTCGCTGCTCCATCAAGGTCGGTAATGACCTCACCAAGACCTTAGATGTCAAAAAAGGTTCTAGACAAGGCAACGCGCTGTCATGTGACTTCTTCAATATTGTACTTGAACGGATTGTGCAGAACTCACAAGCCAACACCGGAGGCACAATCTATTAGAAGTCTGTACAACTGCTTGCATACGCCGACGATATTGACATTATCGGAAGAACTCAGCGGGCTGTCACCGGTGCGTTTGCAAGCATTGAGACGGAATCGGCCAAAATGGGTTTAGCGATAAACGAGGGCAAAACCAAGTTTATGCTGTCAACAAGAAGGGACAATCAACACCGACGAATTGGGCAGAACGTCACAGTGGGCAGCTATAACTTCGAGGTAGTAAGGGACTTTATCTACCTTGGCTCTGCTATAAAATAACATCAGCGCAGAAATCAAGCAAAGAACAACTCTTGCTAATCGCTGTTTTTTTGGGCTTATAAGGCAATTCAACAGTAAAGCTTTATCTCGAAAAACTAAGGAGACTCTGTATAAGACTCTGATCATCCCAGTCCTGCTTTACGGAGCTGAAACATGGACTTTATTAAAAGAGGATGAAGATATCCTTGGCCGCTTCGAAAGAAAAATACTTCGTTAGATATTCGCCCCCGTTTGCATTGACGGATTTTGGAGGAGAAGATTCAATCACGAACTATACGAGCTGTACAGCGGCATCGACCTAGTCAAAAAACTGCGTATGGACGTCTGAGATGACTAGGACATGTAGAGCGAATGGACACCAACGCTCCGGCCCGCAGAGTCTTCGTTTCTAACCCCGAGGGACGACGCAGTAGACGACCTCCTCGCCGTAGGTGGCGCGCACAAGTTCAAGGGGACCTCGACCAACTTGGAGTGCGCAACTGGAGGCAATTAGCTCAAGACCGAGCTAAATGGAGAGGCTTGTTGGTTGAGGCACAGGTTCACCCCGAACTGTAGCGCCACCTAAGTAAGTATATGATGGTGTGGGTTATCTAACTAGCCGATATGAAGACTAGATTCATTGATTCAAATACCCCCCATGCCTCCCCCTGCTACCCTATGAAATAACTACTACATCTTACACGTTGATGACTCTTGTCAATCGTTTCTAAAAGACTCACTTCAAGTAATCCTTTTCGATCGATATAAGCAGTATAGTTGGTAGAAATTTGCCCCACAAAGTTAGGATGAGCTATCCGAAACCAATCAGCACCGACGAATTGGACAAACCGTCACAGTGGACAGTTACAACTTTCAGGTAGTAAGGGACTTTGTCTACCTTGGCTCTGCCATAAATTCTAAAAATGACATCAGCGCAGAAATCAGCGAAAAATAACTCTTGCTAATCGCTGTTTTCTTTTTTTCTTATAAGATAAGTCAACAACTAAGGAGACTCTATATAAGACCCTGATCCTCCCAGTCCTGCTATATGGTGCTGAAACATGGAAAGCGGGTGAAGATATATTTGATCGCTTCGAGAAAAAAATTCTTCATAAGAGGGGATTTGGAGAAGAAGATTCAAGATGACGAGTTGTACGAGTTGTACAGCGACGTCGGCCTAGCTCAATAACTATTAAATCATCCTCGGTATCAAAGCACTCAAAAGAACCAAGGTAAGGGGTTTCCCAGCATTCCTACGATGCTCTTTAAATCAACAGAAACTTGCTCAAAATTGTCAAGTGTGAATAATCGAGAGCCTATTTGGGGAATAGCCACGTCCATCAGTTCTAAAATTTTATCCAAAGGGACAATATTTGGTAAAAAGGTTCCATTTTATTTATTTATTTTTTTTCTTGTGACATGTAAGGTTAGGTTGTTTTAAGGTCGATTTTTCTTTTTAGTACTCCAATAAGAACTACTACTGAGGTCGGAGTATGTTCTATATCTAATGCTGATCCCTTTCTTGCTAGTTTAACCGCTATCTTATAACCTTCTATATTGCAATGTCCGGGAACCCAGCAGAATGAGAGTGAGAGCAGCCATGTTAGCATTCAAAATTGTTTATGATGTGTTTACTCGTCGAAAGGACGACTGAAATCCCCGAGTACCAATATTTTGAAAAGTCTATATTTTGCATACATAGGTTTTGAAACAGCCTACCTTGCAAAATTGTATACCATAACCGTGCAAAGGGAACAAATCATGGCTTTAATCATAGCAGGATGGTGGTTTTTTTTCTGTGAATGCTTCCAAAGTGATTGCTTCTCCAAGGGCTTTCACATCACATCGGTGCATCATATGTTGATGTTGAATGCCATGCCTACTGTATTTGTCTTTGCAAAATCATCATCATCATGTAACCAGGACAATGACTGCAATGAATGCCTCTGATTGAAGTTTTCTCGTTAAAAATTCATATCGCAACTAAGCAAAGATGAATGCATAAGTAAAACATACTTTTCCCTGCGTCAATAAAGCGCATCCATTCCGGGCGGATTTTTTCATTCAGAGAATGAAATGTTAATTTAATTGAATTTAAAATTGGATGATGTGCTGAAGTGTTGCACTTACATCCATAATTGCTGTTCAGACAATCGAACAGCAATGATTATTTAATACGTGGTATATTATTACGTCGAAATTTTGACGTTCTAAAAACAAATTTTCAGTCAATGGTTATTCCCTAAAAAGGAAGCAATGGAGTACATTCGTTATGATTTTTTAGTAGGACTACATAATATTGGCAGAAATCGTCATTCTTGCCAGGGTTCAAAAAACCTGATGGAGATTGACATACCTAACTTCGCTCCTGAACATGTAGACAAGATAGTCTCGTGTGGTTTTTTCAGTGGCACTGATAGCTAATTGGTGGTATTGTTATGACGTGTAAGCGTCCCAAAATCGCGGCTCCATGATACATAATCTTTGCCATGAAGTGCAACTTGCAATGAGTATGTTTAGTGGAGGTCAGTGCTGCCACTTTGCTACGATCGTAAAGAATTTGCTACGTTACGTATAAGTAAAGTAATCGATTGCCATGATAATGGTTATGGCTGAAATCCTGACGTTAGGAAGGTTAGGTTAGGTTAGGTTGGCTGTCCACACGAGAGTGCAGATACACTTAGACCACTGAAGGCCCTTTGTGATACCATGGATCAAACCATTAGGCCACTCAGGGTCTAACAAAACCAACCGGAGCTTTTGACTAAGCGATGGATGCTCATGACGTCCAAGGACGCCAGATCGCAGAGGTCGTCAAGGAAGGGGGACCCTAGATGGAGCATTCTTTTATGCGACAGGGCTGGACATGTGCATAGAAGGTGAAGGATGGTTTCCTCCTCCTCCTCGTCCCTACAGCTTCTGCAGAAGTCGTTGGAGAAGAGACCAAGTCTTTTGGCGTGTTGCCCTATAAGACAGTGTCCAGTGAGAACACCGACAACGCAGCTGATTTGTGTACGCCTTAACTTGATCAGATCGGCACTACGTTTTTGATCCAGCTTAGGCCAGATCTGTCTCGAAATGTGACACGTTGAGTCGTTTACCCATCTGAGATTGGTCGTGCTAATAGCGTTCAGCTATAGTAGATACTTACATGTAGCGAGGGGCATACCTAGGGCTTGCCTTTCAGGCAAAATCCTTGGAGTGGTACCCTGTGTAGCGAGGTCGTCAGCCCTGCAGTTACCTGGAATGTCTCTGTGGCCCGGCACCAAGCACAGGTGAATGTTGAACTGCTCTGTCATCTCCATAAGAGATAGACGACAGTTTAAGGCAGCCTTTGAAGTGAAGTAGAACGATTCCAGGGACTTGATTGCCGCTTGGCTGTCAGTGAAAATGCTAATATCCCTGACAGATAATAGATTACATTTCAGCCAGGACAGGGCTTCCTTAATCGCCACGATTTCCGCCTGGAAAACGCTACAATGATCAGGGAGGCGGAAAGAGATGCTCAGATTGAGCTGTTCGGAGAAAGCACCACAACCCACAACATCTCCGTCTTAGATCCGTCTGTAAAGCAGTGAACCGACCTACCATCGGCAGGGGAAAAGTGTCCCATACATCCCGGTTAGGGATGCTCGTACGGAAGTTACGGTCAAATCTCAGTTTCGGCGGGGTGTAGTCCGTGTTTTCGTGTTTGAAGTTGAGAAGATCACGGATCGAGGAGTGGCCTAAGCGATAGCTAGTCCACTGAGAGGAGGCTTTCAGGCGGATGGCCGCACAGACAGCCATCTGTTTGCCGAAAATATCTAAAGGTAGCAGGTTGAACAAGATGTCCAGTGCCGCGGAGGGAGTAGTTCTCAGTGCACCTTTGATACAGATGCATGCAGATCTTTGCACCCTAAGTTGAGTGAGGTGGACCGCCCTGTCAAGAGCAGGCCGCCATACGATAGTAGAATAGGCCTGATATCGGACACGTATAGCCAATGAGTGATTTGAGGTTTAATACCCCAGCTCCTACCTATAGCCTTTTTACAGGAATAGAGAGCTATATTAGCGCTCTAGTAGATTGGCCAGTTTAATTTCCTATCCAAAATAAGACCCAGATATTTTGCGTTTTCAAAGAAGGTGAGACTGGTGCCATTTATCATAGGAGGATCTATGAGGGGAACTTTATATTTCCTCGTAAAGAGAACGAGTTCCGTTTTATGGGGGTTAACCCCCAGTGCATATTTGGAGGCCCATTTGGTGAGCCGAAGGAGAGCATATTGGAGGATTTCCCTGAGAGTGTCCGGGTGTTTACCGGAGGCAGCAATAGCAATGTTATCAGCATAGGCGATCACTCTACAACCTGACGTATCGAGGTCCATCAGTAGTTCATTAACAACCAGGTTCCACAGAAGAGGTGACAAGACTCCACCTTGAGGTGTACCGCAGCGAGCAATTCTTCTGGCCGATGTTCCGCCCAGCTGTGTGTTGATAATGCTGGATGTAAGCAATTGATTGATCAACACTCCGAGCGAAGTATCCACTTTCAGATTTACAAGTGCGTCGGTAATCGCCTTTGGTTTGACATTGTTAAAAGCTCCCTCAATGTCAAGAAAAGCCACCATGGTGTATTCTTTGATGCTCAATGATTTTCCGATGGTGCGCACAAGCGAATGTAAGGCTGTCTCAACCGATTTGCCTTTGGAGTAAGCATGTTGGGACGGCGAGAGCAGAGCTGGGCTTATACTTCGCCGAAGATGGATATCAATTAACCTTTCTAAAGTTTTAAGCAGAAAGGACGATAGGCTGATAGTTCGGAGATCCTTTGGTTCCATGTGCGAGCTCTTTCCTGCCTTAGGTATGAATATGACTTTAACCTCGGTCCAAAGTTTGGGAATATGGACCAGATTTAGACAGCCCGACAAGATGACTTTGAGCCATGAAAGCACAATGTCCTCACATTGCTGAATTTCAGCTGGAATAACACCCTTAGGTCCTGGGGACTTGAAGGGTCTGAAACTGCGCATGGCCCATCGGATCTTTTCTGTAGTTATCAAGACTAAGGAGTTGCTGCAAGGTTGAGGGGGGGACTTCCCACTTGCGATACAGCAACAGGGGAGCTACCAGGAGAGTGAGTATCCAGTAAGATGTCAATGGATTCCTCAGCAGAGGGGTCCAGTGACCATCCGGATGCAGAAGGTAGCTGGGTATAGAAGGGCTTTTAGAGAGGATTTTCCGCAACCTGGAAGCTTTCGAGGACTCTTCAATGCTGTCGCAGAAGAGTCTCCAGGATCGTCGTTGCTCCTTCCTCAGTGACATTTTGTATTTGTATTTGTATATTGACGTTAGGAAACATTTACATATATGTAATGAAATATGTAGAGACAGTCCGATCAATTACAAAAGCTTATGTCAACACTACTGTAAAGGCATAACACTTGGTCATAAAAAAAAAAAATATTTCGCGCAACAGCTCTTCAAGTGCCTGGGCTTAGCTTCTCGCAAGCACTCGCGTTCTGTGCGTTACATATATTTTTTCACACGAATGGAAGGGACCTATAGTTTAGTGCCGTATCCGAAGGGCAATTTGTTTTGAAAAGCTTTCTCGTGACACAATACTCTCGGATGTTTGGCAGACGTTCGCGAGAGGTGGGACCGTGAAAAAAGTATTTGGTGTTTTCTGGGATTCGAACTTGGAACATCACGCGCAGCGCTCCGACACACTAACCGCTTACGCCCATATGACCCACGTTGGTCATATGGGTATAAAAATTGTTGGTGTTCTTTGATGATTGACGTGAATGACATCAGGTGGTCGGGAGAAAACAAACTGTAAATCATAAGTAAATACAAAATAATAAAGGAATTCTCCCCAGCTTTGTAGACGCCATCCCCGTAATTTTTCTAAAACATAAATCATCTGAGTTTCAAACCACTACACCAATATTCTCTGTCTATCTGCTCCTTCAAACTTACGAGTACGTCGTGCAATCATGTGTATGTATTCAAGGGATTGTTGTATAGATATACAATTACTTACACAACTCATCAACAAAGGAAATTTCAGACTCACCTGAAAGAAAAAGAAAATTTTAATATGAATAAATGGTAATATATAGTATAACATATACATAAATCAAAGCTGTATAAAAATAGGTTTAGAATTCGACAGAGTAAAAAAGTCTCCATATTCCATATATCAATAATCGCGTGGCTTATTACAAGGTACGGATGTCTTATGTAAACTTGCAGCGAAACTATCCCGAAACTTTTACTGAGACGGCTCTTTTTCAGTTGACGGAAACCATCCAAAAAGCTCTTGAAACAAAAAAAAAATAGTACACTGCGCCTTCTTAGACAACGAAGGAGCATTCGATAACACTTCGTATGAAGCTTTTAAACCAGTCTTGGACAGAAAAGGAGTCAGCAGAACAGTATGTAAGTGGACGTACGAGTTTCTAAGAGCAAGATCAGCAAAAACTCAAATATCACGTAAAATAATCAAGGTCAACACAACAAGAGGATGGCAAAAAGAAGGAATGCTATCTCCTCTAATGTGGAGTCCCCTTGTGGATGAACTACTTGAAAAGTTAACAAACCTCGGACTCAGTTGTCAAGCCTATGCTGATGAAGTTTCCTCAAACTTTCTCCTGATTTCCAGGGGAAAGTTTGAAGAAATCCCCTGTGATATCATACAAAGGGATCTAATAGTAACCCAAGAATAATACCACACGGCTGGACTCAATATAAATCCGGCTGAAACCACAATAGTGGCATTCACGAGAAAAAGAAAACTTGGACTGAAGTCAATCCGGCTGTCGGGCATGATACTGACACAAGTAAAAGAAAAGAAGTATCTAGGACTATACATAGATAGTAAACTCATGTGGAAAAAAGTTACCGAGGAGATGTCCGAAAAGGTTACCCGTGCTCTCATGACATGCAGGAATCTAGCGGGTAAATATTCTAAGATGGATAAATATTGCCATTGTGAAGCCAATGATCTCATGTGGAGCGATAGCGTGGGCAAATCGAACTAGTCTAGTCACAACGAGGGAGACACTCACAAAAGTGCGAAGACTTGAGTGTCTCTGCATCACCGGGGCCTGAGAATATATTCAACTGCAGCCATGAAAGTACTCCTAGAGCTAACTCCGCTTCATCTTGTAGTGGAGCAAAATACAAAGCGGACGATCCTAAGGATGCCAAAAGAAGGTATTGGAAGGTAGAAATGCGTTATTTCGAGAGAATACGATGCACTTCTTAAGACACTTCCCCTACTGGCAGTCTGCAGGGATGACAGTATCAGAAAATTTAACTTTGCAAAAAACTTTTGTACGAAGTTCTGTTACAAGAAAGAGTGGAGCAACGAATCTACAATATACGGATTGGACAACCACTCGATAAAGTGGTATGCAAACGGTTCGAGAACTGAGGAAGAAACAGGGGCAGACGTGTTTGGGCCGAGAACAAAGCACTCAGAACCCATGGGCAAGATTACCAACATCTTTAAATCTGAAATATGTGCTATAGATAGATATATCCAACTCAGTCTCGAAAGAAGAAACAGTAACTGCAACATAGCAATACTGTCAGACAGTCAATGCCTACACAAACTCAATGAACTGAGTAGAAACAACAAATAAGCAAATAAAGGTCACTGCGTGGACGTGGTAAGAGGATTTGATTCACAGTAGATTGAAGCTTGCGTCTTGATCTTATGCGTACGTCTACCATTTGAGCGCTGACTGCACCTCGGCCACCATAAGCGACCCTTAAACAACTCATTAGCCCTCGAAATTTAACCCGAATACTTTGTGTACACTTACTGAGGTCGATGATGGTACCGAATTCTATTCTCCAAAAGCAATGAAAGCCGGTTAAATTTTGAAAAAAAGAACTTGATTGCTGGAACTTAAGGCACACCGTCTTGGCACATGCCCTAGCATCCGCAAGTGACCAAAGAATTGTAAATAAGAAATATGAACGTTCCTTATTTTGCCTGTAATCTATAAAGAAGCAGAACAAGCCAGTTTAAACTTCCGGGTGACTGTTCTGCTAAATTCTAGAGTGGGTGTTAATCGCCATTTTAGAAATGTATCGTGGGTGTGGTGCTGATTGCTACCTTATCTCGAAGCAACAGCAGTACGAGAAAACACAAATGGATAATGGACTTTCTCAGTGAAATTGTGTGCAGAAATTAATGTTTTGTGCAATGAGGAAATAAAAGCCACAGAATAGTTCCTACAAACATGAGAGAATAATAAAGAAAATAAAACTTCAAACAGAGAGCACTTGAAGTTTAATTAAAATGAAAATTTCAAACCAAACAATGGGCACTTTAAAAATGCATGCTTTACTGCAAGAAGGTGATTTATAAATTCTTTAAACTCTTCGAGAAAGAGAAACCAAATCTCAAGTCCATCAATTTAACTTAATCTCTATACGCGTCCAGAATAAAGCTCGTTCGCTTAACCCAGTTAACAGCGACTTCTCGTGAGTCACCCTTAATACCTACTTCAAAGGCATTGTTCCACTCTAAATAATCTTTAGGTATACAGCGATATTATCGCAGCGCATTGTGTCACATCAAAGGAAGCCGGACATCCATGAGGTACATACGCCTTATACTCGTATCTTTACCATCAATTTATATAATAAATGTGTTTCTTTTTTTTGTTAAAAGCAACCGTTATATAAAGAAGTTTTCCTTTGCCGTTGTTATACTCTTTTGCTCTGCGGGATTGTTTGGTGATTTATGCGAAACGTGCTGCCTAAGTTATTCATCCAGAAGGTCTTTATATTTTTGACTGATAAATTCACCTGTGAGTTTTCCAAGACCAACACAAAAAAAAATAACGAAAAGTATCTTAAATCATGACGACTAATAATTCTCAGCAACGACATCGTAAATTTTCATGGCCGATAAATAATTAAATGATTTCTATTGACAAACTCAGACGAGATGAATGCTTAAGTAAGTGTATTGAATTTTTATTGTTTCTATTTACATTTAGTTTTGGAGTTTGTTTTCTTTTTGTTTATCGCTTTGAATTCGGATATTGTGTTGACGAAAGTCATTTAAAGGTATTGATTGACCAGCAGACTTGCTGCATATTGTTGCCTCCTCCAGGACATTAATTATTACATTACACGCGAACCACAATGACAAAGTTCATATAAGGAAATTATTCAATAGAGCAAACAGTACCGAATCGATCTAAAACAAAATTAGATCGGCAGAGCGTGGTAGTAGTTTTTCAAGGACTCTTGTTAGATTTTGTAAATGATGATGTATAATTAGTGAGATACAAGTGCACTGCGACCTTTAGTAGATCTGCATCACATATAGGAAAGAGACCGCAAGGCTTACAATGCTCTCTTTATCTGTAAGAGTACTGCGGAGAAAAAATGCGGCCTGCAATGATGCACTGGCTATAGATCATGATAGTTAGACCCAATGCAACGAATATGAAAAACATACGGGATATGTTGGCCATTGATACAAAGAACAGAGTGCATTGTTATCATTTGTGCTCTACGCACAACGCCTACGGGTGCTTTACGCACAACGACCTACAAATCAAATTTCAAGCGGACAACAGTGCGCTTCGGCTCACTAACGTAGGCCTATTCCAAACTAGTAATGTGGAGTATAGCTCCATTCTTAGGGAATCATTTCCCGATATCACTGAAAAATCGGGAATTATCCTTGATACAATCATCAACACGGCTAATCTAAGAAGGTCCAACTTAGATAGTCATAGGGTCTCCAAGGCCTTGTAGCCAGTGCTAGATCGCAAAAAATTTGGGGAACCTTAAAATGCCGCTCAAAATCAAGGACAAAATCTATAAGATGAAAGTGCGGCCAGTAGTGATGTATGGTTCTAAACGCTGGGTTGCACTAAATACCCATGAGTAAAAACTTCAAATAGCAGGAATGCGAATGCTGAGATAGTTCACTGACGACATATGAACAAAAGAAGAAATACCCACATACGGGGGTTGCTCAAAGTAGCGGCTATTAAAGAATCAAAAGAATACAGCCTATGATGGTACAGCCATGTACCAAAACAGGGCTCTGACGTCGTACAGGGGGCCCTTCTTAAAATCGAAGAAGGACGAAAAGTAACTTGTCTAAGCACAATTAAACGTAATATGATGAATAAAGCAATAGATGACCAGACAACGCAGGACTAAATATCCTGGAGACTACGATCTGGGAGACACGACGAAAAAAGAAAAACCCACAGAGAACCAATGTAGGAACCAAAAAAGGCACTTTTTCACCAAATATTTAATAGTGATGCACATAGTAAATAGGTTAGGTTAGGTATGTGGGATGGCAGGGAGGAACGCTGTGTGCCACACTCAGGTCAGCGTTGACCCATTGTGGTACCCATGGGGGAAAAAGTAAACCCTTACCCAATGAAACTAAAAACTACTAACTCAGTCACTTACTTCATTTCTACATACAAACCACCCTGATGATTTGATGAAGCTCAACAGAAAAGATGTTCTGTTGAAACGCCGGAGAGTTCCTCGAGATCCTGGAAGAAATATTTACCAAGGAACTTTTTCCTGGAATGTTGAAGACTCGGACAGTGGCACAGGAAGTGGGTTGTGTCCTCAAAAACTTCCTCGTCACCACAGCTTCTACAGAATTCCTCCTCCGTCAGGCGTAGTTTCTTCAAGTGGTACCGCAGAGTGTTGTGCCCCGTGATGATGCCCACGAGGGTGGAAAGGGATTTCTTATCTTTCCGGATGATTCTCTCGGTCTTTGCTTTGTCGAAAGAAGGCCATAGCTTCCTAGTGACGGCGCAATTTTCCATGGAGTTCCATCTTGTGTTCGCCTCCTCAGTGGCTTTATTCCCTGCAGCGAGCTTGAGTGTGCAAGGCGGGATACACACAGGGGGGTCAACTTGTTCTGTTGGGGCTGCTGAGCCGATTCTCGCCAGCTCGTCGGCTTTCTCATTGCCTGGGATACCCTCGTGTCCAGGGACCCAACAGAGCGATACCTTGTGCTGTGTTCCAAGAACCCTGAGCTCTTCTCGACAACACTTCACAAGCTTCGATTTAATTTCTATGGCAGTAATCGCTTTTATAGCTGCCTGACTGTCAATAAAGATACCTTCTGATATTTGATATTTGATATTTATTGGATAAGGCATAATTTCACATTAAGATTAATCTTATATTCTGTGATTGGCTTAAGAAAAATAATTTAAGATACATACAATAATCGGTATTTACTTATAAATGAATTTCGGTTTCGAAGAAATTTAGAAGAGGAAAAATTAGATTCAAATTATCGTATAAAGTTCTAAGTTTACAATATTTAATGCTGAAAAATTTAGCAAGTCTTATCATATAATCTTATGCAATCCTAGCGAAGTATTTAAAAAGATCAGTTTTAAATGTGTTTGCGTTTGTGATTCTCCTAAGGTGTGCGGGTAATGAGTTCCACTGGCGTGTGGCATGGACTAAAAATGTACGTTCGGATTGTAAACAGGTAAACCTCGGTTGTATTAAAACGGTTGTTCTGGCGGTATTGCCCTTACTGCAGACTCACGGGCGGCTGTTGCCACTGCTAAGACCTATGAACTAAACTGACTAAAAACACCCTTCCCTTCGTTTTGTTTACTACGACTAAGTTAGGCCTTATCAAGTAGTTTAAGCTTCAGATTTATATTCGCGTGAGGCAGGTAGATTTTCAATAAAAGCACCTGCTGAAACCGTCATGACATGCGGCTTTTTGTCTTATTGCGCTAATTCGAACGGTTTCGTTCTTTGAAGTCGGCGCGTAAGATTTGTCACATCCAAAGTTTGGAGTATGGCACAGTTGCAATGGCCATGAAGACGAATACGAAGCTTGCGAGCGAAGTTTTTTTATTTCGTCCTCCACGGTAGCTATCCCTAAGTCTCTGTGGATATCATTGTTTCTGATATACCAGGGAGCGTTCACGATTATTCTTATAATTTTATTTTGGAGTGATTGTATGAGATTCCTATTGCTTGGTTTGATACAACCCCAGAGTTGTATACCGTACGTCCACACGGGTTTAAGCAATTGCTTATACAGAAGCAGTTTGTTATATACGTTTAGTTTGGAATATCTTCCAATTAGCCAATACATTTCTCTAAGTCGATTTTCGACATCGTCACGTTTCTTTTTAACGTGAGGTTTCCATTTAAGTTTCGCGTCTAGTGTCATTCCCAGATATTTAGCTTCGTTTGCATGCGGTATTTGTACCGAGTTAATGAAAACGGGAAGGTTGATTATTTTCTTGTAAGTGAAGTTAACATGCGTCGATTTGGTCTCGTTAAGAACAATGCGCCAAGTTTTTGTCCACTCACAGATTTTATCCAAGGCTCGTTGGAGATTTATGGTTGCTGACTCGATTGAACTTTCCGTTGCCAGAATAGCCGTATCGTCCGCGAACGTAGCTACAATAGTGCCTTCAGTTTGTGGTATGTCCCGAGTGTACAGCAAGAATAAGATAGGCCCAAGGACACTTCCTTGCGGAACTCCGGCGGTGATTTCTTTAAAATCAGAATATTCAGTTCCGTGCTTGACACGAAAAAGTCTGTTTTTAAGGTATGACTCTAAGATCTTATGAAGTTGCTCCGGAAGGATTCGTCTTAGCTTATAATTCAATCCATCGTGCCAAACCCTGTCGAAGGCTTGAGATACGTCAAGAAAAGCGCTAGAACAAATCTTTTTCTCCTCAAGGGCTTTTTCAATTTCGTCGGTTATTCTATAAACCTGGTCAATTGTGGAATGCTTGATTCTGAACCCGAATTGGTGGTCAGGTATTAGGCGTCTCTCTTCAATGACCGGAAGAATCCGGTTCAGAAGGAGTTTTTCAAATACCTTCGATATTATTGGTAGTAGCGATATCGGTCTGTACGATTTTTTCTCATTTGGAGATTTCCCCGGTTTCGGAACCATTATGACTTCTGCGACTTTCCATTGATTTGGAACGTATAATAATCTAATAGAAGCATTTATTAAATAAAGCAATTTTAATAGTGCCTTTTTTGGTAATTCCTTGAGGATTTGTCCGGTTATTAAATCATAGCCAGGAGCTTTATTATTTTTCAGGTTTTTTATTGCCTGGCAAAGTTCTATAAATGACACACTTTTTATTCTAAGGTTGTCAGATGTCGTAGTCGTACCGGTTAAATCGTCTACCAATGTTTCTCCATCAAATGGCTTAAAAGTCTCTTCGGTATATGAGCGCTTTTCCAATCAGCCCTACTAGGGTAGGCGGTAGAGAAAGGCCTTGTAAAGTCTAAATATGGCGTCATGTAATCCGTTACGGGCATGAGGCCAAAGTAATCGAGTAGAATCATCCGCTTCGGTATTTACATTATATGCACATAGTAAATAGAAAAGACTGAGATTAGATCTTAACTTCTTACAATGGACAATAATCTAAAAGTTCCCAAGTGCCTGGAACCCGTTAAACGAACACACACCCCCCGATTTGATCCTAACCTAACTTAATATAGTTTTTACTTCAATATACTGCTTCAATGACGATGTACTTCCTCCACCTAGAAGCTAATATGATTATAGATATACACATATCCATAAGAATACAAACGAATTTTAAGGGCTGCTACCAGATAACTTCAATCAAACCATATTCGCAATAAATCTTTCCATTCATGAGACTAACTCCCACATCCGTATAACAAAATGTGAGGATAACACAATTTATTATTTATTTTTCCGGCAGCCAAACCAACATATTGATGTTTCTTATCTCAACAAGTGTACACAATATTATAAATGTCCAATGGACATTTCTTGATAATTAAGTCCAATAATTTAATCCTTTGCGTTGACCTTCATTGATGTCTGGCTTCGTCTCATTCCTATACGTCATACTGTTCGTTGAGATAAGCCAGAACACAATATTTTAACACGTCCACTGCATTTAATTCTTATCTGAAGCTGTAATAAAATTAAGTCTATCCATATGCTTGGTTGAAGTTGAGATACTTCCTCCAAGAATAGAATTTTTAGAATAAAGAGGTACAGGTAGTGCGTGCACATTAAGGATAATGCCCACGTTTAAGTACTTTTGTTTTTGAATTGATATTCACAAAAGTACTTTAACTTGATAATGGAACATATTGCGAAAATGTTGGCATCAAAAACATACGCGACTCGATTATCCGCAGAACTTTTGTAAATCAGGATACATCCTACGTTTCTGCATTATTCACATGTGCAAATTTAAACTTCATACTCATCCAGTAATTTGATATAAGATATGTTACATCGAACACTGTTTGTACTCCTTTAAGTTGGTTTAAGAAAGACAGAGGTTGGAAAGTTCTCGGAATTAAGGCAAAGACTGAAAACGAACATGGTACTATTTTTCTCTTTTGGACTAGCTTCACACGCGTTTTGAAAACGTTTCACGGCCGTTGCAAGGCCGTGCGGCACTCAATTGGTATAATGTACCGCTATATTCACGTATTCCAGGCGCAGTCTGCAGGCAT
The DNA here is from genome assembly GCA_945910035.1 of Brachypalpus laphriformis. Taxonomy (NCBI): domain Eukaryota; kingdom Metazoa; phylum Arthropoda; class Insecta; order Diptera; family Syrphidae; genus Brachypalpus; species Brachypalpus laphriformis. Next base: position 106,205,285 of record OX246753.1, on the reverse strand, counting down.
CATCTTCCAGAAGACCTATTTTTTTTCAAATTATATTTGAAGATATCATGTCCTGTGACCATCTCTCACTCCATGTGTAAAAAATTTCGTTTGGTAGAGCCTTTCTACATTTTTAGCACCATTTTGACTTGTCTACATCCGTTCACGGTTAACCATCGTTTATGGTGCTCAGTAGTGGTCCATTTCTGGCTCAAATTCCTTACTATTCCTCTGCTTAGTGTAGCAAACGCTTCGGAAGCAAGAAAATCCGAGGCTGACCTCTGCTTCGCCAGCTTGTTCCCCTTTCCATTTCCTCCGATCACCAAGTATTCTTTCATCCAGGCCAATGTCAATTTTCCAAGGCATTTGAAGACCAATTAAGTGTTGTCTGATATCCCTGCACTATTGGGATAGTCGTCCCTATCACCTGAACCACATTCAAGTGATTTAGCACATGCAGCAGAGCAACCACCTCGACTTGATGCGCCCAAGTTCTTGTCCCTAGACACCGATGAGAGACCAGATTTAGGTCTTCTGAGAAGACGTCTGCTCCGGCTCTGGAATCCATGAACATATAGTTATTTCCCCTATCTTCCTGCCCAGTACTGATCCATACGCAATTAGAGTTCTGTGGTACCTTTCAACAACATAAACTGTTTTTATCACATCCATAGCCATATTCCCTAATCTAATTCTTCCCGAGATTCAGAACTGTCCTATATAAAACAACACTGCTCCACCGCACAGAAAGCCCTACTCATAATGTGTATAGTGACGTCCATAAACTCATTTGCAAAGCCAACTGACGCCGAGTTCCTAAAGTCTACCAAGAAAGAGTCCACATGTTTCACAGAATAGATGATAGGCTACTGTCCTATGCACATCCACTGCTGAAACTGTCCCTAAGTCTCTGAATATGCATAATATCACTCTGTTTTCCAACATATTGTCCACTCAGTCTACAATCAGTGGGTTAACCCCATGTCTCTCCAAAGTGAGTTATAGACTGGTTTTAAGTGATACTCCAACCATTCCTACAAGGTATGTTCTTCTCAAACGGACATCCTCCAGCACACGTTCCACAGAACATGATTTGCTGTAAAGCACTGGTATCTCTTCCAGAATAAGAATGATACCCTTCATTTCTCCAAATTGTTGACCGTCTGAGCTGAGTTCATTGGAAACCTTATTTGAAACTAATTCAAAGGAACTACGCCAATGGTGAAGGAATAAAATGATTTCCTGATAAAACCTATTAGCAGAGTCCTTACACAGAGATAACAACTCCTTGTTTGTAGATAAACCAATTTCTAAGAAAGAAAATATTATCGAGTTTGAAAACCGAAAGGAAATATCTTTGTGCTTACAGTTGGAATAACTTAACCTCAACACCCTTCCACGTTGGCTACCAAGTCGTTAGTAGAGTTAAGGACTTCAGTAAAAAACAAAAAATGTTTCAGTAAAAAACAAGAAAATACGCCATAAAAGGGGAAAATTTTGGAAAGCAGTCTATGTCGGTAAATTATAGAATCCAATCAGGCAATGGATTGTCTGAAAGGATCGAAACTATATTTTCGCAATTTTTGGTGGTTGAAAAGCTTTTAAAAGGCCTAGAGCGACTGCTTGCATCATATAAGTAAGAATCGACTTAGATGAATCAATCGTCGCCCTAAAATATGTTAACCTACAATCCAAGGTTATCTGAAATCATGGAGAGGAAGCGAAAGGAAAGTGAGCCAGCTTCTATACGCATCATCTTACTTACTAACTTAGGTGGCGCTACAGTTCGGGGTGAACCTGGGTCTCAACCAACAAGCCTCTCCATTTAGCTCGGTCTTTAGCTAATTGCCTCCAGTTGCGCACTCCAAGTTGGTCGAGGTCCCCTTGAACTTGTGCGCGCCACCTACGGCGATGATTCCCTCTACTGCGTCGTCCCTCGGGGGTAGATTCGAAGACTCTGTGGGCCGGAGCGTTGGTCTCCATTCGCTCTACATGTCCAAGCCATCTCAGACGTCCAATACGCAGTTTTTTCACTGATCGATGTCGCTGTACAGCTCGTATAGTTCGTGATTGAATCTCCTCCTCCAAAACCCGTCAACGCAAACGGGACCGAAAATCTTACGAAGAATTTTTCTCTCGAAGCGACCAACGATATCTTCATCCTCTTTTAATAAAGTCCATCTTTCAGCGCCGTAAAGCAGGAATGGGATGATCAGGGTCTTATACAGAGTCTCCTTAGTAGTTCGAGATAGGGCTTTACTGTTGAATTGCCTTATAAGCCCAAAAAAACAGCGATTGGCAAGAGTTATTCTTGGATTGATTTCTGTGCTGATGTTGTTTTTCGAGTTTATAGCAAGACCAAGGTAGACAAAGTCCCTTACTACCTCGAAGTTATAGCTGCCATTGTGTCGTTCTGTCCAATTCGTCGGTGTTGGCTGTCCCTTCGTGTTGACAGCATATACTTGGTTTTGCTCTCGTTTATCGCTAAAACCATTTTAGTCGCTTCCGCCTCAATGCTTGCAAACGCACCGGTGACAGCCCACTGAATTCTTCCGATAATGTCTATATCGTCGGCGTTTGCAAGAAGTTGCACAGACTTGTAATAGATTGTGCCTCCGCTGTTGGCTTGTGAGTTACGCACAATCCGTTCAAGTACAATGTTAAAGAAGTCACATGACAGCGCGTCACCTTGTCTAAAACCTTTTTTGACATCAAAGGTCTTGGTGAGGTCATTACCGACATTGATGGAGTAGCGAGCGTTCTCCATCGTCAGCCTGCACAGACGGACAAGTTTGGCAGGGATGTCAAAACTAGACATAGCCCTATAAAGCTCTTCTCTATAGATGCGGCCTTGAAGTCGATAAAGAGGTGGAGAGTCGATTTGGAATTCTTGGGTTTTCTCCAGGATCTGCCGAAGTGTGAAGATTTGATCCTGGCCTGAAACCGCACTGATAGGGCCCAATCAGGCTGTTGATAAAGGGTTTTAGGCGTTCACACAATATCGCAGAAATGATCTTGTATGCGATGTTGAGGAGTCTGATCCCTCTATAATTGGCGCAGTTGAGGGGGTCTCCTTTCTTGTGGATCGGGCAAACGATGCTGAGATTCCATTCATCAGGCATACACTCGTCTGACCAAATCTTAGAGATGAGTTGGTGTATGCACTCTACCAATTCATCCCCAGCTGCCTTGAAAAGTTCGCTCGGAAAGCCGTCAGGTCCAGCAGCCTTGTTGGATTTTAGCTTGGACATTGCTATCCTCACTTCGTTTTGGTCAGGTGGACGGAAATTTTGACTATCATCGTCTATGTTGAATGGTTCACTTTGCCTGACAGCGGGATGTAGATCTTCGTCGCCGTTATACAGTCTGCAGAAGTAGTTTTTCCATATTCTCAGCACCCACTGTGATTCTACTACGAGGTTTCCATTTTCATCTCTACAAGTTTCTGTACGGGTATTGCTTCTCTGACACGTTCTTTTTACCTTTTGGTAAAACTTCCGTACGTTGTTCCTAGAGTATAAACTCTCGATATTCTCAAACGCGCGCTTCTCATGCTTGTTCTTCTTCTTTTGGAGAAGCCGATGTTCTTCCTGCCTCTTTTTGCTCGTAGAGCTCATGAGCAGCTCTCGTTTTCCTTTGCAGCGCCGCTTTGTATGCCTCTTGTTTTGCTGCATGCACTCGCCGGCATTTTTCGTCAAACCAGGGGTTTCGCGGTGGTGGGCGAGCGAGACCCAGTACATCAGTGGCGGCGTTTCTGATGGCATGTTGGCAGCGTTGCCACTGGTCTTCGGTACTTGATGCTGGCGGCAAAGGGGTGATTGAGAGATTTCGGGATACGCGTTCAGCGAAGATTGTAGCTTTTCGACGTTAAATTTCCTCACAGTGACTCTTCTTTGTTGCTCAGATTGGGATATCCGCATTCGTACCTTGGCTACAACAAGGTAATGATCCGAGTCTATGTTGGCCGCTCGGAAGGTCCAGACATCCAGAATACTGGAGGCATGCCTTGCGTCGATCGCAATATGATCAATTTGGTTGATCGTTACATGATCGTTGGACCGCCATGTCTGCTTATGAATATCGAGATGAGGAAACCATGTGCTTGCTATGGTGACATTTCGCTCCACAGCGAAATCAATTAGCCTTAGTCCGTTATGAGACGTGGTGTCGTGTAGGCTTCGCTTACCGACTGCGCTACTAAAGACGTCCTCCTTTCCTATTTTGGCGTTAAAATCGCCCAATACGATTTTAACGTCGTATTTAGGACATTGCTCATATGTTTTGTCGAGGAGCTCGTAGAAACACTCTTTGGTGGCAGGGTCCTTTTCTTCCGTGGGGGCATGAACACATATTAGGCTTATGTTAGCGAATTGATCCGGATAGTCATAATACGCTCGCTCACGTGTCGGAAGCTTAAGACTTCTTGCCTAAGTCTGCCGCGTATGACAAATCCGCATCCGAATAAGCGTTGCCTGTTGCCTCTGTAGCAATCACCGTAGTAGATGTCACAGTTTTTCATCCTGTTTTTGCCTGGCCCATCCCATCGCAATTCCTGGATGGCGGTAGTATCTGCTTTATAGCAGTCTAGGGCGTCTGCTAGTTGTTCGGCTGCACGTGGTCTGTAAAGCGACAGAACATTCCACGTACAGATCCGAAGGTCGTTGTCCTTATTTCGTTTGCTGGGGTCGTCATTAGTTGAGTCATCCTTATCCAAGGCTTTTGGTTGTTTCGGAACCATGAGTTTTTTACGTGGTAGGGAAGTTACCCCGACGGCACAACCCCCAACCTGGAGGGCCAGTTCCTTAATTATTCCCCTAGGACGAGGGGACGGGTACACCGGTGCCAGTAGTCCACTACGGGAGTATGAGCGCTGCCGTTGGCCCATTAAGGGCTCCGCCGCCACCATCTCTATTCCAATGTCCTGACCAACATTGGAAATTCCTTACCGACCTGTGATCCGAATACGTCGAAGCAGCTTGCGCAAGGTATTCACTAAGTTCGACCTAACTGGAACTATAGACGCCACCGTTGACTCCGTCTAGGGAATTCGTCCGCTGCCCCCTGGAACAGGAAGAAGTGCTCTAGTGAGAAAAGCACTCTTCCCCCCTCTCTCATCTGCTGCCGCCAAGAATCCGCCAAACGGAGTTGGTTACCCATTTCTTGGATTAAGGTACTAGGCACCCGGCTGTCACCGCGTGGAGGTTGAGAGTAGGAGTTGGTAGGCCTCAGCTGAGTGAAAACGCTTGTGTTTTCATATGATCGCAGGCACTACCGTTTGACCAGCCAAAAACGAACCCTTGGCGGAATCCAACGCCCACAGTGAAAGGTATTGATTTAACGCCGTTTATCCCAACACAGCCTCTACAGTTTGTATATAAAAACTTAATCGCCCTTAACAGGGAACCATCAATCCCATACTCCTGCAGTTTGTATCGAGGGACCCTATCATAATGCTATTTACAAATCCACAAAACAAGTGTACATAGGTGTAGCATACTCCCAGGCCTTCTCAAGAACCATTCTGAGAGTGATTAACTAGTGGGTTGTGCTTCTGCGGTGACGAAAACCGCGTTGCTCATCCCCCAAACTGTCCTCAACCTCAGCTGTGGAACGCGTTTCTAACACCTTAGCAAAGTCTTTTCCAGGGAGCCTTAAAAGTGATATACCCCTATATGTAGTTGGTACAAACCCTTTTATCACATTTTTTTAAAAAAGAGGAACAATTACCCGCATTTGTCAATCCCCAGGTGTTTCACCACATTCCCAGGTCACTTTAATGGCACACGAGAGCCAGTGCACTTCCTCTTTACTTAAACCATTGAGCATTTCTGGTCGGATTGCGATTTGATCGCCAAAATTAATTCCCCTACCGTAGGACTATTTTCCGCCCTACTCTCGGCCATAGGTCTGTCATCTTCAGTGCCCTGTTCTGCATTGAGCAATTCTAAAAAGTGTTTGTTCCATCTGCGCAAGATCTCCTCCTCATTGGAAAGAAATGTACCGTCTTTGGATTTGACTCCTTCCACGATATTCGGCTTTCTCCTCTTAGTCGGCAGACGATCTGCCAGAGCATCTTATTTGCAGATCTGTGATCAAGTTCCAATTTCTCGCCAAAACTCCTTCCAAGACTGTTCTTTGGATGTTTTCATAGCTAATTTGCAAGTTTTTCGCGCCTCAGTGTACCGATTTCGAATCGGGGTTGCCCAGGTGAATTCACACTTTAAAGGCTCTCTTCTTCTTTCTGATGGCTTCTTGAACTCCGGGCGTTTTAAACCAAGTAGTTCTTTTCTCACTACCAGCTGCCACACTAATCCGCTTCACTCCACAAACATCTAAATAAATAAATATTTGGCGCAACAGCTCTTTAAGTGCCAGGGCCTAGCTACTCGCAACCACTCATGTTGTGTGCGTTATATTTTTCACACGAATGGACGGGACCTACAGTTTAGTGCCGAATCCGAACGGCGATTTGAGAAGTTTTTTCATGACAACAATACTCTCGTATGTTTGTCAGACGCTCGCGAGAGGTGGGACCGTGAAAAAACTTTTTGGTGTTTTCTGGGATTCGAACTTGGAACCTCATGCGTAGTGATCCGACACACTAACCACTTATGCCACGGCGCCCACAAACATCTCCCGCAGACGCAATAACCGATGTTAAAAACAGTTGCCATTCTTGCTCTACATTTGATGGAACAGTTGAAAGTCGTTCAAACCTTTCTGATATTTACCACGCAATTGTCTCCCGTATCTCATCGTTCTGTAACCTCTTCCATCGTATGCGTGTAACCATCCTTGGTTTGGGCTTTGGTACGGGAGGCACTCTATCGCTAAGATACAATTTGCACAGCACTAAGTGGTGACCAGTTGGCAGTTCGGCCCCTCTCAACGGATGTATATTTGCTTAGATTAACCGAGAAGTTTAATTGATTCTGCAAATATTTTAAGACACCTCTTCTTCTTCATTACTATATCATTCTAGGCAGCATGACGTCTAACGATCTGTGCCCATTCCCACGCTTCACTAAATTAAAAAAATTAGATGCCCATCGTAATAGTACTTTCAGCTGTTGTCCAGGGATAAAATAAAAGATACCAACTAGCTAGAAACGATAGCCACGACAAAACACTGCTACAAACTGTGAGCTCACATCGCACAGAATGAGTAACAACCTATTGAAAAAAAAAATTGTTGGATAGTGCTAAAATTGACTTTTCCTATTTCCACATAATTTTTCTAGGCGCACTATCCGATTACGGCTTCCCACATCTAAAGGATTAATGCAAGAACAAGTGCATTTAATTCTACTTTATACGGAAGATAATTTCTGAACTGACTTATACAAAATCGGCGAATGAACAATAACTGCTCCGATTCGTGCCAATAGGCAGCTCAAATTTATTAAGAATCCGGATACCGCAAGTATTTCAATAAATATTAAATATTCATTAGTGTGTTCCGAAAGATTTAAATTTAAAATTCAAATGAGAAATAGATAACCGATCAGCTAGGATCGATCATATTGAGAACTAATTCAAATGATTAATAAAGCAATAGAAAATGAAACACGATATGGCCTTAGAAGAACAATAAAATAAAAAAAGATAATGTATCTTTTTCTTTGAAAATTTAGCATACAGTAGCGGGAAAAATTCCAAAGCTTCGAAAGGGTAATTTAAACGTTGATTCCAATGCTACCTGTTTGGGAGAACTTAGGCAGAAGAATATTCTGTAGCGATGATCTAATCTGGGTTACTAACCTGTGAATGGAAACAAATGAGGCAGTCAATATCGCCACAGGACTTCTTTAGAATGCGGACGGCAAATTTCTTAAAATTATTTATTTAATACACTTTTGGGCCCCTCTTGAATTTTGTTCTTTTTTTTATTTTTACAGAAACGTATAACACCTTAGATGATGAACGTATAACACCTTAGAACACGTTCGTACTTGGTGTAGAGAAAACAAGAGAGGTGGATAAATGTGTCACGATTTCGAATTAAAAAAATATCTGATATTATAATTGGCTTTGTAGTGGATTATATTACCACAGTATTCGACGCGTGTTTCAGTGGTAGTAAAGCGGACATAAAACACGTTCACCTTCTTTAAGAGTCCTATGTATACCGAAGGCACAACAGTTTGGATGTAGCCAACAGGATCGCCAAAGCAAAAACCGCGTTCGGGATGTTGTCCAAAATACGGCAAACAATGCAATCATTTTGAACACCAAGCTAAGACTGTTACACCCCAAGGTTGAATCCATGCTGTTATATGGATGCAGCAGGTGGAGAGTGACCATTGGTTGGTTAGTTGCTTAAGATCGGCCCTTGATGAGGATGCACTTAGCCAGAAATAGGTCCTTTGTACTGCCGATGTGTAAGCGGGGTGGTCTCGCTCTTACTCTAGGAACCATTTGCTTCATTGTATGGAGGAGTTGATGTGAGCCGTGCATGCGTTGTCGAGATCATTTAGATCATTGAAGGAGTATTCACCCAAGGTGACCTTCCTAATATTGGCGAGCGCAGGAGAAGCGCATAGGAGATGACTGATGGTCTCTTCTTCCTCTTCATCCCTCCAGCTTCTGCAGAAGTCATTATAGGGGATGCATAGTCTTTGGGCATGTCTACCTATGGCGCAGTGTCCGGTGAAAATATGTGTTACTTTGGAGAGGGTTTCTCTCTTTTGTTTCGGGAGTCCGATGGACCTAGATTTGTTAAGTGTTGGCCAAAGTTGTCTGGCGGTGTTGCATTGGCCTAGATGTTGCCATCGGTAATTCGCGTCGGTTTGGATAAAGTACTTAACATAAGACGTTGGTGCTTCAATGTCGGTAGTATGCTATTTGTACCAGAGAAACCTTGTCGAGCCAGCTCGTCAGCTGCACAATTCTGAATAGCTATTTCGTTAAAAGATACGCGACAGTCTTTCACTGCCATAGATCTCGTAGTGCTGGATGCGAGGGATTTGATGGCTGCCTGACTGCCGAAGTTAATATAATAATTCGATGTTGATAGTGTATTAGCTGCTAGTCAGTCAGCGGCTTGGCGAGCAGGAGTAATTTCGGCTTGAAAAACGCTGCAGTGGTTTGGAATGGTAAAAGCGACGTGTGTATCCAGGTCTTCCGAAAGGATTCCGGCACCAACTCCGTTCTTGGAGAGTGATCATTACTAACACCAGAAAGCTGCAAACGTTCGTCAACAGGTGCCTGCGCAACTTTTTAAAGTTATTCTAGCCCAAACGTATCTCTAACGAATATCTCTACCAGAGAACGGGTCAAGAACCAATAGGCACAATCATCTAATGAAAGAAGTGGCAGTGGATTGGTCACACGTTTCGAAAAGGTGATAGTTCCATAGCTAACCATGGCAGAATATCTGGCGGTCCACATTGCCAGAAACCGTAGACGATGAGGCGTAGGCGTAGTAGAGGCACTACGACCCGCAAGACGAAACAGGACATAAGTAAAAGTTTATAGTATGTTTACTGTTGTTTAATATATGGACCGCAAGCGGGAGTTTAAGTACTTAATTAGGCAATCAAAAAGAAAGTCGTGCAAGGAATTTTGTCAATTCATTGCGGATACTAGTAAAGCTTCCAGACTTCGCAAGATGCTAGCTAAAGACACTTCTGTCCCAAGCTTCATCAAAAAATCGGACGGTAGAAAGTAGCAAAGAAGTTTTAGAAACGTTAATTGAAGCTCACTTCCCAGGAAGTAGATCGCCAATGGGTTCTACTACTTATAGCTACTCGTATAATGGTAGGTCAATACGGGACGACGTAAAAAATCTCATTACATGGAAGAATCTGCGATGGGCTATTATGTCATTCGCACCATTCAAAGCACCAGGCCCGGATGGAATTTTGCCAGCTATGCTGCAAAAAGCTCCAACCAAGGTTAGAAACAGGCTTAGGGAAATTTTTAAACATTGTTTAAGGTCATGCTACGTACCAGTGGCATGGAGGGAAGTGCGGGTTATATTCATACCTAAGGCAGGTAAACCAAGCCACACTTCGGCGAAAGACTACAGACCCATAAGTCTCTCGTCATTCCTCCTCAAGACACTTGAAAGACTTCTTGATATTCACATCAGAAGCAACGGCATTCTATGCAAAGCTCAACATGCATATTTGAAGGGGAAATCGGTGGAAACAGCTTTACACGACGTAGTAGGGAAGATAGAAGCTAGCCTTCACTATAAGGAATTCACACTAGCAGCCTCCCTAGACATAGAAGGTGCTTTCAATAATGTAGAAGGAAGGGCCATCAAACAGGCCCTAGAATCTATGAATGTCGAGCATAGCATTACCAATTGGCTCTGCAATATCCTCGGCATTAACTCCACTATCGGAAACAGTTCAGTAAGAAAATCCGTTACCAGGGGGACTCCCCTGGGTTCTAGTCATCGATGGGATACTTAAAGAACTAAGTAATACAGGCATAAGCGTCACTGCTTACGCGGATGACGTGGTGATTTTAGTTCAGGGTAAGTTCCTTGATACATTAAGTGAGATGATGGAATCAGCTCTTAATAGTCTCGAAAAATGGGCTAGAGGGTGTGGACTACACGTCAACCCGGATAAAACTGAATTGGTACTCTTCAGTAGAAAATACAAGATACCACCCTTCAAACTGCCTAAGCTAGCAGGGGTGGAGCTTTCCCTTTCGGATCGCGCTAGATATCTTGGTATAATGCTGGATAGGAAACTAAATTGGAAATTTAACATACAGGAACGAGTCCGCAAAGCATATAATGCTCTCTTCATCTGTAGGCGGACCGCGGGGAAAAAATGGGGACTGAAGCCCGCAATGATGCACTGGCTATACATCATGGTAGTCAGACCCATCCTTACGTACGGGGCTCTTGTGTGGTGGAAGGCAACGAATACGAAAAACACACGGGATATGTTGGCCATGGTACAAAGATCAGCCTGCATTGCCATCACATGTGCTCTACGCACAACACCTACGGCTGCACTCGAGATCTTCCTGTATCTTTTACCATTAGACCTACAAATTAAATTTCAAGCGGGCAACAGTGCGCTTTGGCTCATTAACGTTGATCTCTTCAGGACTAATAACATAAGACACAGCTCCATTCTCAAGAAATCTTTTCCCGGAATCCCTGACGAATCGGACGATATACTTGGTACCTTAGACTTCGTCACACCACACGAAGTACTGTATCCTATTAGAGAGGACTGGCAAAGGAAGACAGTCTCTGTCCATAACGAGATTGCAATATACACAGATGGTTCTAAGACCAGTGAGGGCACGGGGTCAGGTATTTACTCGAGAGATACGAAACTACAGGTGGCCCTGAGACTTCCGGACACATACAGTGTGTTCCAAGCAGAGGTTCTAGCTGTACTTAAAGCTGCGGAATTACTTGATATGGAATCAATATCCGATAAGAATATCACCATCTACATTGACAGTCAGGCTGCGCTAAAGGCGCTAGAGTCCTACGTCATCAAATCTGAGATAATCAGGAATTGCCGCACAATGCTTAGGGCATTATGTACGCAGAACCGAGTCAGATTATGTTGGGTACCTGGACACTGCGATATCGAAGGCAACGAGCAAGCCGATGCGCTGGCTAAAAGAGGAGCGGGGCTCCCACGCAGCGATATAATCGGTAGTATTAAACCACCAGGGTGCGTGGCTAAGGGAATTATTCGGGATAAAACCTTTGACACGGCTAATCTAAGATGGTCAAACTTAGATGGTCACAGGGTGTCTAAGACCTTGTGGCCTGTGTTAGATCGCAGAAAATCTGGGGAGATAATTAAGTTATATAGATCGAGGCTAAGAACAGCGATAGGAATACTCTCTGGCCACTGTCTCCTAAGGAGGCATGCCATGAGACTAGGGTTATCCGATACGGATGTTTGTAGGTACTGCGATGACCTACATGTCTCAGAGGATATAACTCATATACTCTGTGAATGTCAAGGAATTGCCAGGATAAGGCATAAGTACCTGGGTAGATACTTCTTCGATAACTTGGAGGAGGTGAGGTCCTTGAACCATAACAAGGATCTCTTCAAATTTTGTAGGGAGATTAATTGCTTGGGGAATTGGGTTTAGGTCTTTTGCCGTGAAGGTTTCCTAGGGATCGCGATGGGCCCACTTTGGTGCCTAGTGTTTTATGATAACCTCATAACCCTACCTAACCTAGTATGTTTACTGAAATACGTAATTTCGGCGTAATACAAAATTATAGACAAAATTACATCCACATACATTCTTCCTACTTTCGAAACTCAGCGTTTACATGAAATGTAAGTCAAGCCACCATACAGTTTGTCAAATCGAACATGCTTTTCAAAATATTTTCTTCCTTTTATCAAATGTATGGTGGAAATACTTTAGTGGAATTTCGAAATTTATTCCCAGTAATATTCTACAGAGTAAAAATTTCGTGAAGTAATTTCGCAAAGTTGTACGTAGTTCACAATTGAAACTCTTACCTTTGCTGTTGATGGGCCAGCAGAAGTTTCCACATATTTTTCCGCATGTAGTACCTAATGCCATTAACTCAAGGACGGAATAACAGCTAACAACTTCTTTGTGTGTGCACAGTATTTGGAAAATAAGGATTTTCTTATTTCCGCGAGCATTAATCATCTGTGTGGAGAGCAAAATTGGAAAGTTGTGAAAGTTTCGCTTTGCTCGAGGAGTATGCCCTGCTAGAGTAAGTATTTGTACTTCTTTGCATTATTACCCAAAAAACGAAATTGCTTCTCCAAGCAACGATTTCTGCGACAGCGTCCTACTTCTTCCATGTTAAGGTAAGAGTATACTCGTCAGTTAGCATTAATATTATTATTTGTGAGAAGGGTGTGTTACACTGCGAACTAATGGTCTATTGTGTCCAATAGAGGTTTGTTTCCTCATTAGAGTTCCCCTTGCATTACAATTCCTTCCAGAATTATATTTGAAAGTGCACTAGTACTTGTTTTCGACGAGAAGAGACCACCTTTAGAGCACCCTCTCCAATCCAGCTTCCTTGAGGAATTTTGGAATGAGAAGCGGGTCTATGGTTGATGTATCCTCATCTGATATTTCGTACTTGCCCAGAAATGTCATTCTTTTTTGGTTTAGAACCGCACAAAACTTCACAATATGCTCCGGAGTCTCACTGCACTGCACTGCAGTGTTATACCTAGTTTCCTTATGTGTTCCTTAAGTTGAAAGTGCCCTGTTAAAAAACTTGTTAGGATGCGTAGATTCTTCTTATTTAGGTTAATATATGCTTTAAACCTTTTTCGGCTACAGTTCCATAGTAGTCTCTTTGCTTGACTCATACCTCGAGTGTTGATCCAGGTACCAAACAATCAACAACTAAGGAGACTCTATATACGACCCTGATCACCCCAGTCCTGCTTTACGGTGCTGAAATGTGGACTTTATTGAAAGCGGATGAAGATATTCTTGGTCGCTTCAAGAAAAAAAAATTCTTCGTAACATATAATTCTTCTTCTTCTTGCTCCCGTTTGCGTTGACGAGTTTTGGAGGAGAAGATTCGATGACGAACTATACGATCTGTACATCGACATCGAACTAGTCAAAAAAAAAAACACGTATTGGACGTTTAAGATGGCTAGGACATGTAGAGCGGATGGATACCAACGCAACGGCCCACAGTCTTCGAATCTAACCCGACGGAACGACGCAGCAGAAGGCCTCCTCGCCGTAGGAGGCGCGCACAAGTTCAACAGGACCTCAACCAACTTGAAGTGCGCAACTGGAGGCAATTAGCTACAGATCTAAAGACTAAATGGAAAGGCTTGTTGGTTGAGATCCAGGTTCACTCCGAACTGTAGCAACACCTACGTAAGTCAGTGTATTAGATGAGGCATAGGCGATTATGGGAATGACGATGGTAAGGCAAGTCCAGTGAATCATTTTGGGTCTAGAGCCCCATTTTTTACCAACGAGTCTAGAACAGGCCCAAAAGGCTTTGTCATCTTTTGTGTAATTATGTCTAGATGTGGACTCGAGGTAAGTTTTTGGTCTAAGGTTACCCCTAGATATTTAACTTCACTATGTCTGGAGATTTAAGCTTCTTCTCCTGGTGGAGAAAGACGCCTCCTCCTCCGTTTATTGCTTTTGATGGAAAGTAAGAATTGAGCAAGGCTAGCAGAGATAGTTCTGCTGCTTAACATGGAGCAAATCTATTTGGTAGTGATTTGGTGAATGTCTTTGGCACCGGCTGCCGTTTTTATAGATTAAAACGAGGTGTTGTAAAAGGCTCCAGAGATATCTAGAAGAGCATAAAGTGCGATGTCTTTGTTCAACAGTGACTTTGAAATTTTTTCAACCAGGTGATGTAAGGATGTTATTGTTGAATTACCTGCTTGGCAAGCCAATTCTTATGCACTACTCGATACGTTTATGACTAGGTTTAGAAGAAACCAATTAGCACTACCTAGGTGCCGTTTTAATACTACAAACTTATGTAACCTGGATGTAACGGTGAGTTGGTGGTGAGTCTCTAACCTGTGGAGTTTGATAAGATTATTAAATCACATTTACACTTCCTCAATGAAATTGAAAAAAGGTCTTCCTAAAGCTCGTTGCCTGGCCCTGGCTAGTGCTGGATAGGCGCATAAATAGTGGGTAAGGGTTTCTTTTTCAGTTGCGACATTTCAACTGCGACAGTGTATGTTGTGTGGGATGCCTAGTTTGTCTGGATGGTCTCCTATAGGGCAGTGACCCGTGGTTATCGCTGTTATTCTGGCGATGTCTTTACGTGTTCTATTTAGGAAGTCGGTTGTTTTTGTTTGCTATAGTTTGTGACACAGTTTATTAGCCTAGTTCATTTGAGGTTGGCTTTTGCAAGGAATTTTAAGAAGATTTCTGCTGAATCTGAACCGATTTCGCAAGTAAACGGTGGAGGGCTAATCCTTGCCTAGCCAGTTTATCAGCAAGTTCGTTTCCATAAACGTTACTATGCCCTGAAACCCAAATCAAGATAACCGTGAATTGGACATCTAGCGTGGCTAGTTCATTTTGGCATTCCAGCACCAGCTTGAAGAGTGTAGTAGCCGAGGCAATGGCCTGGATGGCAGCTTGGGTATCAATGAATATAGCGATATTTGCCTTGGCGTTATATTTGTGTGTAATTTGATCTGCTGACAGGCTTCCCGGACAGCGAATAATTCTGCCTGAAACACCCTGCAAAATCCGGAATTTTATATGATATGTGTAGATCTAAAGGTAGAAGATGCAGAAAGACTTTTAGAGCATCAGTCGGGGTTGACCATAGAGCGCCTGTGGTGCTTATACATGTCGTTCATTGTACATTGTTAAGTTTGATTGTGGTTTGGCTTTTTTAGAGCCACCCACCATACTGTTGCCCCATATGTGAGAATTGGTCGTACCATGACTGTGTACATGTATAAGGTAAATTTTGGTTGAACTCCCCATTTTTTGCCCAATGTTTTGCTACAAGCATAGAAAGCTATACATGCCTTATTTACCCGTTGTTCTATGTTTAGCTTCCAGCGGAGCTTAGGATCTAGGATAACTCTCAAATACGCAGCACTGGACAATAAGGGGAGCGGTTGACCGAGGAAATGCGAAGTCAGGTATTTTGGTTTTGGTGGTGAAGAGCATCAGTTCAGTTTTGCTCGAGTTGACACCAAGACCATACTTTTTGGCCCAAGCGCTTACCTTACTCAGAGCATTTTCCGTGATTTCACTTAGCACGGAGGGGAATTTTCCTTACACTAGTATCACCTGTTGTCCGCATACCCGACTATCTTGATTCTTTCTCTGTCTAATGTTAAAAGAATTTTATTCATGACTATAAGGCATGTTAGAGGTGAGATAACACCGCCTTAGGGTGCTCCCCTACTGACAAATTTGGTTATATTGTTATTGCCTTATGTTGCCAGGATAATTCTAGTGCTAAGCATAGAAACAATTCATTGACTTAGATAGCTTTCTATCCCCAGCTGCGTAAGGGACCTTTGGATTGCTTCAGTGTGTACGTTATTGAAAGCTCTTTGTATATTCTTTGTATTGTATGGAGTTTTCTAGATTCAGATTCATAAGATTTTATTTATTCATATAATATTATCTAATACAGTACAAAATCAAAATCAAAATTTAGCATGGCTTTGCCGTCTGCCTGGTTGATTTATTAAGTAAATTAACACAAGTAAAAATAAAATAGTAATTTTAACTTCTATAGTAAACTACACAAAATAAAGGGAATAGTTTGTTAAAAACTTCCGTTTATAATTTGCTGTCGATACGTTAGAACAATTTTGCAATACCGGTAAAGTGTGCTTACATCCGCTTCATTAAGGAGGGAAACCACTTGCATCTCCTCCGTCAAGACGTCATATCCGAATACATGCCTTCTTGTTTCTCGTAGGATTGGGCATCTTCCCATAAAATGGAATACAACTTCTCTCTCCACTAAGTTACACATGTTGCATAAAATAGGCAAGTTCTCCCTGTGGGGTACGTAGTTCAGGTTCAGGAGTTCACCACGCAGTCTCAGTATCATAGTTATTTCTTCTATCTTGTAATTATCATGGAAATAATTGTTACTCTGCAAGTTGTGGTTGAGCTTACTGTAGATTGCCCTATGTACTGATCCAGTTGCCTCTTCAGCATATCTCGCTCTAGCCTGCTCGTCTAACTTTATAATGAGCTCGTACAATTTGGTGTCCCAGTTTCGCATGTTGTCCTCTCTCAGTTCGATCCCACATCCATCAGCCAGATCCAGCCATTCCCTGTACCAACCAGTTTTTGTTTGCACAGCATTCAGAACTACTTTTCTTGGGAGACGGTGGGCTGGCATATTTAGAGCTTTTAGTATATAATCTACCTGCAGCTTGAATGTCTTACTAAATAAAGGCGATAAGCCTGTTTCGAGCATAAGCATGTAGTTAGGTGTATTCGGTGGAAAGCGGAATATTCTTTTCACATAAAATCTTAATAGCTTCTCCACCGTTTCGTACTGCCTTCCGCCCCATACTTGCGCCGCATAGAACAGGATCGACTCGGACACCGCTTTAAAAACCCTGAATTTGCTGCTATGATTAATATATTTTCTGTTGAAACAATTTTTCCAAGCTACATTGATGGCCGTTTTAGATTTTATTAATTTTTCCTTGAGATGTCATATTTTTAGTTATGTAAACCCCGAGATACTTGTACTCCTTAACAATTTCGATTGCTCCCACATCAGAGTGCCACTTTTCGTTTGAACAATTTCGGCCACCACCTTCCTTGAAAATCATAATTTTGGACTTGTTAAGGTTGACCACTAGCTTCCATATTTTGGTGTACTCATGCAAACGATTTGTCATGAGTTGTAAGGAATCCGGGGAGTATGCCAACAGAACAACATCGTCCGCAAACAAAAGGGCTTTGACGAGCACACCCGCGTATTCCACAGATCCTGGTAAACAGTCAGTCAGGTCATGAATGAACAGAGCAAATAAATTTGAATGAACAGAGCACATCCCTGTCGTACTCCTGAATGCGTTTGGAACTATGCCGATAGAACATCTCCATCCCAAACCGCAGCTTTAGTATCAGCATATAGATTTCCTATTAGGCTTCCAAATTTCAGTGACATTCCCAAAGAGTAGAGCTTATATAATAGGGCAGTTCTGTCCACCGAGTCGAAGGCTGCCTTAAAATCAATAAAGAAGGCGTAGAGCTTCTTGCCTTGCGAAAGAAATGACTTTGCAATGCTGCTTAGTACAAATATATGGTCGACTGTAGAGTACCCTGATCTGAAACCCGCCTGGAACTCATTCAGTAGGTTATTGGCTCCTATCCACGCATTTAATCGTTTTTGAAGTATCGCCGTAAAAATCTTGTAAGATGCATTCAGAAAGGAAATACCCCGATAATTTCCTGGATCCAATGTACAACCCTTTTTGTGGATAGGAAAAATTGATGCCTCCTTAAATCGCTGCGGGACACATCCGAACTCCAAAATATTATTAAACAAGCCGGCCAGTCTACCGTGAAGCTCATTGGTGCCATACTTGTAAAACTCCGAAGGGATCCCATCCAAGCCTGCCGCTTTGCCATCCTTCAGATTACACAGTGCTTCTGTAACCTCAGCATGTGTTATCGGATTGTCCAAAATTTCATTCGCGAAGCCAGGTGTAGCATATTGGAAGCTTTCACTATACGCAACCGGGTTCAGTACACTTTCGAAGTGCTGTCGGAGAATGTTAGGGCTCAGTATGGAGTTTTCTATAGTTCGCACTACCTTTGAGATTGCTGTGCTTTGGAGAGAGATTGGTCTTCTATTTTGCTTCGCCAATGGTTGTCTAGAAGTCGCTCGAGAGTCCTTAGAACAAAGGAAGACTGATTTGTCTGAAATCTGTAGAGTCTGCCTGCCTTTGGAATGCAAACCACTCTCAATCGTCTCCATCATTGTGGGGTACGTGGTTGTTCAGATTTGCTCCTGCAAATCGATGTGAGCCATGGAATTGCTAGGTCTTGCGGCATTTATAGCATAAGCATACGTTTGTGGCTAATAATGCGATTGGTTGTAATCGTGATAGAAATGTGTAATACCAGCAAAATTTGTTTGCGGCAAACCAATTTTTTCCTAGAGTGTAAGATCGCCTCTAAGATAGAGTTTTAAGACCGCAATACGTTGCAAATAAAATGTAGGACGTGGAAGTCAAATTTAAGCTAGTCGTGTTCTTTTGTTGCCACGAAATGTACTTTTCAATACTCATTTCCAATTTTCCAACTTCCTTGAGTAATGCTATAGTCTTATATGCATAAATACGTTTGTAAAATATATTTCTTTTCTACTTAGACTGATGACTAAACGATTGACTTGAAGTGAACGTTTCATTCTACGCATTTGCCCACCCAGTCAGTGATTTGAATTGCCTCCGTTTAGCTTAGAAATTTATTCCAGAACAGTCGAACCATCCCTAAAGTTATGTATCTTCTTATAAATAATTCAACTTGTTTACATTTTTGCGTTCACCCAGACTGCGTGAATTCTCGTTACTTCATTTAAATTAAAAAGACAA
Source organism: Brachypalpus laphriformis (assembly GCA_945910035.1). NCBI lineage: Eukaryota > Metazoa > Arthropoda > Insecta > Diptera > Syrphidae > Brachypalpus > Brachypalpus laphriformis. Next base: position 106,186,269 of record OX246753.1, on the reverse strand, counting down.
TATTTCTTCATTTTTCCCTCGTCTCCTAAAGACCATTCATTCTTATAATAACATCAAGTGTAACACGCCGTCTATCAATTGAATCCCCTGACTTAGTCATTAATAAATGCAATGCATGAGTAAGCGCTGCTGGACAGCAGCCCAGCTAGCTGCACGGGCCAAGTGGGGCGATCGGACATATGGAGATTTTAAACGCGTCGGCGCCTTCGGCTTTTATGTGTGAAGTGCGTTCGTGATGTGGATACATGAGGGACCATCGTAAATGGAACTTTAATTGAAGACTTGAAAGCGAAACAAAGAAAATGAATGCGCGCCGCTAAAAATAGTCAAACGATTGCATATTAGTCCAGATAAAAAGATAAAAAGTGGTTTCTGTCGTCGTGCTGATGCAAAAATAAAACCACTTCAGGGCTGTTTAAAATTTATGACTTTCTTTAGGTTTATGATAGTCACCGTGTGGATGCCATATTTCTCTGGCTGAGCAAGTGATTTACATGTGCAGTAAAAAAATTGCTGGCAATAGGTCATTAGACAACACCTGTTCTTAGTATTTCGATAATCTCACGTACGAAACGACTTAAAGTCAACTTTACATTTTAACCATTTTTAAGTGACAACGACAAGACAAATCCCCATTCTGCATTAGACTTTGGAATAGAAAATCCCCAAAAAAACAAGTGACAACCATTAATGGGTTACAAGTACTTTAAGCAGTCTAAAGTTCTAAAGTCCGAAGCCATTTGCCATTTTTCCATGGCCAACCAATCAATCAATTAATTATCGAAAATAGAAAACGATTTAAGGCACACCACCATGGAAAAGAGCATTTAAGTGCGAGGAAAAGTCGGAAACGATAACTCAGGCGGAATGGAATGCGATTTAGATAGAAATTCTCTTGAATTGAATTTAATTTTAAACTTCCCCTCTTTTAATATCGAACTTCAGTTGAGTGGAACACACTTGAGATTTTGTATTTTTTTCTTCTTCTTCTGGAAACGTGTGAATGTGTGAATCCAGACTATCGTCACTTAATGAAATGTTTGAATCTGATTTGGAAATACGTAGACACATCAACAAATCGTTTTCAGCAAATTGCGTCAAGTGGCGAAATGGTATTTACGTGCGTTTAGTTTCGGAACACTTGAACACTTTTTTGAAGTGCAGTGTGTGTTTATTGTACAGCGTACTTTGTTTACTGACACACAGTAGATTGAAAAAATACGTATTAGTTGTTATCTTTCAAGTAATTGAATAGATTACGTGCCACCTTTGGAAGATTGTGAAATTAGCATTAGTCATGGACTAACTACTTAGATTTTAGTACAGTTATGACTAAGACAACATCGGCGTCGTAGTCGAAATGGGCATCAGAATCGAGAAATCTAAGCTGTTTTTGACAAGTTGTCAAAAATCTGGAGAAGCAATATTGAGGATCAAGTCAACATTCACCTTTGCTTGGTGCGACACCACCGAGACAGTGCGGCAAATTGCAAGGCTGACGAGCTCGTCAGACATGGCTCTGACAAAACGGCAGGGTTTGGGTGTACCTCTCACAACGCGTAAATATGCACTTAAGCTGAACCCAATCAGCAAAACTAACCGCAGATGAGAGTATGGAACGATGTGCTAGGTCTAGGCTGAATACCTGCCTCAAAGAAGGAGTATTCCGCGGCCAATGGAAGAAACAAAGGCTGGTCCTCCTACCAGAAGTTAATAAACCAGTATCCCTCATAGTATAGGCATCTATGCATGTTAGACACCTTGGCGTAAGCACTGGAGTGTATCATAAGTGATAGATTGGAGAGTACAATCTATGAGGCAGGTGGCCTCGCAGATCGCCAGCATGGGTTCCGTAAGGCACTTTCTACGGTCGACGCCATCGACGTATTCGTAATATGACAAAAAAAGCCATCGAAATAAGACGATGGGAGGGCGGAAGTAAACAGTACTGCGCAATCATAACGCTGGATGTGAAGAACGCCTTCAACACAGCAAACTAGAGAGATATCCTACAAGCACTTACCGCAAAGAGAGCACCAGACCACCTGCGAAGATAATGACGAACTATTTTAGAAATAGGATACTGCACTACGACACCGACGATCGAACGAGGCAGTATAACGTCACAGGCGGTGTGCCCCAAGGCTCCGTACTAGGCCCGCTACTGTGGAACCTAATGTATGATGACGTCCTCAGAATTAGTACCCCGAAGTCCTCGAAAATAATCGGATTCGCCGACGACATAGTAATCCTTATAGTGGCCAAACTCCTTGAGGAAATGGAGCCTGCAATGAAGCTATCGGGATGGTTCAGGACTGGCTAGTACGCATGGGGCTACAACTTGCAGAAGAAAAGACAAAAGTAGTGCTCATAAACAGCAGGTGAGTCATGGAGACTATAAAACTAACCGTGAGCGATCACGTGGTAGTTTCCAAACTAGAGCTGAAGTACCAACATCTGCAATATGCAGCTGAGAAGGAAGCAAAGACAATGGCTGCCATGGAAGGATCATGCCAAATATCGCCGGGTCAAAGCACAAGAAGAGACTGCTCTTAGCAAGAGTTGTGGCATGCTATGAGAATAAGTCAGTCAGCGAACTGGAAACCAAGCAGAACAGGTCACTCGATGATACTACTCGATTACTTTGGCCTCATGCCCGTAACGGATTACATGACGCCATATTTAGACTTTACAAGGCCTTTCTCTACCGCCTACCCTAGCAGGGAAGATTGGAAAAGCGGTCATATACCTAATGCCGAATCTATAGCCATCTACACGGATGGTTCAAAAATGAGCGCTGGTGTAGGATCAGGTATCTTGTCCGACCCTCTAGGTGTATCAAAATCCATACGACTTCCAGACCACAGCAGTGTTTTCCAAGCAGAGGTCTTAGCAGTGGCAACAGCCGCCCGTGAGTCCGCGATAAGGGCAATACCGCCAGAAGGTATCACCATCTTTATCGACAGCCAGGCAGCTATAAAAGCGATTACTGCCATAGAAATTAAATCGAAGCTTGTAAAGTGTTGTCGAGAAGAGCTCAGGGTTCTTGGAACACAGCACAAGGTATCGCTCTGTTGGGTCCCTGGACACGAGGGTATCCCAGGCAATGAGAAAGCCGACGAGCTGGCGATAATCGGCTCAGCAGCCCCAACAGAACAAGTTGACCCCCCTGTGTGTATCCCGCCTTGCACACTCAAGCTCGCTGCAGGGAATAAAGCCACTGAGGAGGCGAACACAAGATGGAACTCCATGGAAACTTGCGCCATCACTAGGAAGCTATGGCCATCTTTCGACAAAGCAAAGACCGAGAGAATCATCCGTAAAGATAGGAAACCACTTGAAGAAACTACGCCTGACAGAGGAGGAACTCTGCAGAGGCTGTGGTGACGAGGAAGTTTTTGAGGACACAACCCACTTCCTGTGCCACTGCCCGAGTCTTCAACACTCCAGGAAAAAGTTCCTTGGTAAATTTTTCTTCCAGGATCTCGAGGTACTCTCCGGCGTTTCAACGGAAAAGATGTTGAACTTCATCAAATCATCAGGGTGGTTTGTATGCAGAAATGAAGTAAGCGACTGAGTAGTTTTTAGTTTCATTGGGTAAGGGATTACTGTTTCCCCCATGGGTACCACAATGGGTCAACGCTGACCTGAGTGTGGCAGACAGCGTTGCTCCCTGCCAGCCCACATACTTAACCTAACCTAACCTAAGAGTTGTGGCATCGATAATGCTCTAAGGCTCTCAAATATGGGCTTGTTCCATAAAGACGAAGTCATACAGAAGGGAGATGGAGACAGCTTACAGAATAAACGCGTTGAGAAGGCGTTGCGCCTTCCGAACAATCTCCTACGATGCGGCATGTATAGTGGCTGGCATGGTACCTGCCGGCTAAAGAAGTCCAATGGAAATACCGTGCCAGCAGGACACGGGTGGCGAGTCGCAGTCACTGAGGCACCACCGAGGCCAGGTCTAAATGAATGGCAGGAGAGATCGGATCATCCTTATAAAGGTGGACAGAGAGATTGATCCCCAATACAAACGCTTCGATCAATAGAAATCATGGGGAGTTGAATTTATACCTGACCTATATGCTTACTGGCTATGGTTGCTTCAGAGCCTGCCTCCATAGGTCTGGACTAGATGACAACCCCTATTACCCAACGTGCACGAAAGCGGTCGAGGATACACATCATGTTCCATTGTCCACAATACAATGAAGAACGGCAGCTGCTGAACAAACTGGGAAGCTAACCCCAGATATTATCACGAGACAGATGATTAGCAGGGAAGATGCCTGGGAAGCAGTCAGCGACATTCTAGCAACCATTATGAAGGAGCAGCGAAGACAGGAGCGACAACGAAACGCAGCGCAGGAGGCTGCCAATACGAACGAGCCGAGTGCCTAAGGCTAAAGTTCCCCCTCGCGATGAAATGCTTGACGGCAGTGCCGCAAGAACCAAGGGGTAGAAGGGGAGGTGGGTTTGGTGGGTGGAAATCCCACACTGTCACTAAGTACGAGCTCAGGTTCATCTATAAAAAAAAATGGCCACCTTCTTCTAATTAAGATTCTTTTCAAAAGATTTAACAGAGACGAAGAGGTGGAGAAAACTCTTTGCACCATTTGTGGGCTCTTCTCTTCTATGACCTACGATTTAAAGAACCTCTAGTTGGTTCAATAAGTCTTTTGGGAAACTTGGATTAGTGACAAATCACGTAGATCATCACAATGGATCTCTGGGTACAGACAGACAACGTAACAATCCTAGCCTAATCTACCAATCTACGAGAGGGGAAATCGGAGCAAATGTTTCGCAGAACGATTCAGAGCGATTCAGCAGGAACAAAGGGCGCTGAAACGAGTGCAGAGAGAGTTAAAACGTTTTAATATTCGGAGTCCACCACCTTTCCGGCACTAGCTGGGCCAGGCAACGAGCTTAAGGAAAACCATCTATTAATTCCTTTGAGGAAGTCTCAGAGAAAACATCAAAGAATTAATTATCTTCTTAAGCTCTACCAACACACCGTCTGATCCAGGTTACATGAGTTTGTGGTAACAAAACGCCACCTAGTGCTAATAGGGTTCTTTTTCTTTTTAAGTAGAACCACCGGTGTGGTGTATCTACCTACCTAAAGAAATCGGTCGGACATTGTCCTACCGAGAATCTTACCACTACAAAAGTAGTTGACGGTGCAGTTAAAGCTCTTACCAATACTCTTACCATTTTTTTTTACAAATTATGCCTGGCTAGCAGCCACACTAGTACAACTCATCCATCTTGGTGGATTGCGAAAATTGATGAGCTTATTCGTAAATCAATGGTAAGTTGGAACCTTGCTAAAAAAAAAAGGGCCCATTGAGTGGTCCACTTATAAAGAAAACTTTAGAGTACTCAAGCAAGAGATCAAGTTGTTAAAGAAGACATCCTGAAGGAATCTTTGTACATCTATGTAATCAACGACTGAGGCGTCCCGTCTTAAAAAAGTCCCAGCCAAATCACGATCACTAGCATATCTATCAAGAGAAGCGATGGTACCAGAGCAGAATCACATCAAGAGACGCTGGATATTTTAAAAACTGCACTGTTGTACCTGGAGATAGTTCACATATTCCAGAAAAATTGGCAGGAATTGATGCGAATGGAAATGACAAGATATTCAACGATTGCAAGATAGCATGAGGCTTAGACTTAAAGTTTTACAAGAAAATGCCTGTGCTGTGCTGTAACTCTTAAGATTAATAAAAAACACTTCCACCACAAAACAAAATACCTCTCGAGAATTTAAATACTTATTACCTAGTCGCAATTGTTATTCACACCTACCTGCAACCAATCGTAAACCCTTATGCGACCATTCGAGGTCATTTACTTGAGCTATAAATGCTCCTCGCCCATAGAGTTTATTACCACCGAGTCTGGACATTTTCCTCTTTATTACCGCAAACGATTGTGCGACGTTGACTTTCTACTTCTGAAAGACTATTGCCCTGGGTGTTGTCCTCTTTTCAGGCAGAAAAAATCTAATTCTAAACGATAAGCACTGATAAAAAAAAACTCGCTTAATCCTTTCAAAGATATTGCTTTGAAAAGAATCCAAATGTCGGCTATGAATTTCTATAAATATCTAATCAATTGAAAAAAAACTGAAAGCTGAGCAATATGCCTTCCTCCCAGGTTGCATCACATGAATTTCAACAAACACCAGCGCCATAAACCGCTGTCCCCCCAGCTTAACCCACACACTTTGGAGCAACCTCCTACACTTTTCACAGCGCTATTAAATTGAGTTTAAAATTAAGTCAATAGACTTGTTTGCTGTCGAGATGAAAACGCTGCACTCGCACTGTATCTGAAAAGCGAAAATCTCATAAAATACTCGATCAAGTGGAGCTAAATGTTTCCATTGTGTAGAGTGGTACAAAGCAAATGAGATGCGCGCATCTGGCTTCTCAGGCTGCCACAAAATCTGCGCTACTTTTATTTATTGTCACAGCCACCACAATGCACTTGAAATTGCTTTCTACTGAAGCTACATGCTATATAAGTCAATGGCTGACACCCAAGGAGAAGCAATTTTGTATCCGTATTGAAGCCGAAAGCACCATGCTGTGCTGCTTATAGACAAAATTCCTTCCTGGAAGCCTACAAAAGTGTGTTTGATCGAGCGGATGAGGTGCATTGAAAAACAATTTCCACCACTGATTCCAAACAGTTGGAGAAGATTTTTTAAAGAATTAACAGCACGTGTATCAGAATGGGTACACTTAACATTTCCCGGGAATTATCGCCTTGGAACGCATTCGTTTAGTAGGCGTGATGTACTTGTAATGACGGCATGGCGTCAGTGCATTTGGTTAGCGGCAGCGGGTGTTAAACCTTCGCACGTGCTAAATAACTTCCACTCGACGGTATCCAATTGTCAAACACCCGTGGCGCAGGAAATGAATAATTGATGCAACTCCTTCCGTCAACATTTTTTGTTACTTGTGGACAAAGCGTGTATGCATACACACCATCCAACTACACTGCTATATATGAAATAAAAAAGACGACAACGGATGTCATTATGACTTCAATTGCGAGGGTGTACGTGTTTTCCTCGAGGGCTAGGTGGTGAAAACGTTTTTGAAATAATTCCAAAGGAGTGATACGTGTATTTGTTTGATGCCATCTGCAATTGCAGATATGTACATAGATATTTCAAGAAGTAATGAGATGAGTATGAGGGGTGAGAGTAGGATATACTTTGCATTGCAATGATACTTATCACGTGAATTCTTCTAAATGATGAAAAAATGCTTTCTGGGCTATTTTTGAGTGCAACTGCTTGGACAGTTTTATTCAAAAAGTGGCAACATCTCTGGATGAAATGCATTTGTCGTTTAGTCGATTGAATGCAGCTAGAGTCTTCTGCTTTGCTCTATTCTGTAACGGCGAGTTATTTTCTCAAGAAGTAGGGAACTATACAAAAAAGTGCCCACGAAGGACCGGTTAGACGTCAGTACACACCTCACGAGGGTTTAACTTGAATGATCATGATCCGCATCAAGGGCGAATTCCGCAACATCAGCCTCATTTGCGTCTCGGTTGCTGTTGTAAACGCGTGAGGTATCCTGTACTCAATTTCCTCCAAAGAGTTTGTACCAGGGCCTGAGATCTGATCTACTCGCGGAGATACTCGTATATTGTTTTGTCATACTTAGGTTGTGGCGATGTTGCTTGTGACTTGGTGTTAAGACATACAGGTCGCTGATGACTTCTCATACCAGACATAGAGACAAACTTCGATTTGAGTTAGAAACGTGCTGAGTCCCTCATACGTTAGTATCTGGATACCAGCTACTCTTTTTGAGTTGAACTTCAACTTCAACCTAACGCTGGCTTTCTCCAAGAGTGTAGAATTGCCAAGAGTTTCTTCACATGCCTTTCAGTCGAATTAGGCTGCGTTCAAAACCTTCTGGAGCTTGGCGTTTGTGTCTACAAAACAACAAACAGAAACTTCTTCTTGTGATAAATCCTTGAAAAGCTGCAAGGAAAACTCATGATGTCACTTACAAGATCGATATGTACACAAGATCGAAAAGTATCCCTTGAGAGTCTTCACGATTCACCTTTTCCACGCTTTGATGTCGATATGACCGACATAATCCTCAATCCAATCTTCTCAAAGCGTGCCATGAGATGCGATCTGCATGCTCCAAACCATGATGAAAAGCTATTCTTTCGCTAATTATGTGGTACTGTATTTCAGCCAAGTAACTGAATTGATCAATCTGGTTGATCCAGTGACTTAGCCCAGCATTCATCTCTAATTTCGAAGAGCCGTCGTTATAACCATGTGTGTCTACTATAGCCGTATAAGATTATGAAAAAGCGATTTAAATGGACGAGCCAAAATACCTACTTGTTAATTAAGGATTGACAATATACTAGTATGGGCTGCCAGATAAGTTTAAGCACTGGATTGGCCAGTTTGCTCCATTACTTTTTTTTTTTTCATCTTTCAGGCAACTTCATAATTTCGCTCTCAAGGAATATTTGATCTACATATTTCGGCAAAATCTTCATCTAAGTAGCAATTGATGACTTCATTAGAATCTTTTCCATTCAAGAAGTTTTGTAAAGATCTAAGCAAATGGTATTCTGATATATATGTACATACATGGTGGATGTGGCAATACTTCCCATCCAAACTGCGACATCTTTTGACGAGTGGCCATGTCTAACGTTCTTATGGTGGAAAACAACGCCCTTGCGATTCATCAATTCCGGACGCTGGCGTTTGATGGCATCATTCCATTTGTACATTTACCAACATTGCACATTCGAATCAATTGTTTGGTTTCTTGAAGCAGCTGAAAAAACGCAATTCCCCTAAAATCGCACCAAACTGACAGCATAACCCTCTTTGGATGAATATATGCTTTTGGAGTGCTTTGTGCTGGTTCAGCTCGCTTACTCCATGATCAAGACTTTCAAGAATGAATCATTTTCCTTACGTCGAATGAGTGAATCGTAGATGCTTATGCGCTTAGTGAGATTTCTTTGAGTACATGTGGTACCCAAATTTCGAGCTTTATTGTTTTAAATAGTTTCCAACGTTCGTATGTGTGATATGTGCAAAATGTGTGAAATTTCTCGTGCCGTGCAAACGAGTTTTGACATTTCCTCAGCAAATGCATCACACAACCTTTTTTATAAGCTTGCACCTTCCTTTCTTTTCTTTTCGGAAATAAAAACGTAAAATATGCCGGTGAAGGTAGACACATCAAGAAGCAGAAGCATACGTCTCCAGAGGTACTCCTCAGGGCGGGGTAATCTCCTCTCTGCTCTGGGTCATTGTTCCAAATGAAGTACTCCAGCAGCTCAGATACAGTGGCGTCAAAACACAGCTTATGCGGATCACGTACTGCTGGCGACGGAGAAATTGCTCCCAATGCTTAGCGAGTAAATCGATGGGGCTCTTAAAACCCTTAGATACCTGGACCACGAATTGCGAACTCGCGTTCAACCACCAGAAAATCGAGTTTGTTTTATGCACCACCAGAAGGAAGATACCACATTTTATAATGTCTTCTGTTGGAGACACTCCCTCAGAATTTTTGACAGCGCAAAATACCTGGGCCTGGTGCTCGATAAAAAACTCAGTTGGCGACTGAACATTAATGGAAGAATCAAAATAAAATCAAAAAAAATATTTGGGTGTGGCGATGCTGTAGTGGTAACGTCATCAATTGCCACGCTAACGGTTCATAGTTCAAATCCTGACGTAAGCAAGCATTTATTTATTTCTCATGAAATATATAACGTCGGTAATCGCGAAAACAAGAATACTGTGAATTAGAAGCAAAGGCAAAAAATAACAAAATCTGGACGCCACCCCCGGAGTTTCGCTGAAGCATAAACAACTGAGCTCCAATCCACTTCACCAAATCTTTCTTTCCCTCTCTATCTATCCTTTCTATCCCGCACTGTGTAAAAGCATGTTAAGGGTATTCATAACCCCTTGAGTGCGCGCACATTAAAAAACAAATAGCATTACTCATGCAGCACAATATTTGGAACAACCTGGGGATCCTCTCTCATAATCATAATGTGGATGTAAACGGCTTTAGTAAGACTTATACTGACCTATGGCAATTTCGTATGATGACAGGCCGTCAACAAGACCACCAATCTAATGGCCATCACGAAAAAGCCTAGCGTGCATCGATATCACTAGCGCAATGAGAACAATCCCAACTCCAAGGCTTGAGGCTGTCCTCAATCTGCTCCCGCTGTATATTTTCATACAATCATCGACAGCCATTAGTGCCCTAAGAATGAGCCGATCAGATAACTGGAAACCAAATGCAATGGGTCATCCAACGATCCCACAGAAATATCTAGGTCACATACCTATTACAGACTACATTACGTCATATCTGGACTTCAGAAGACCTTTTTCTAGCGCACATCCTAGCAGGGAAGAATGGAAAAGTGTTAATTTACCTAACGCGTAATCCATAGCGTGACAACAGCCGCCCGTGAGTCTGCGATAGACGCAGTACCACCAGATGGAAGGTTGGTTGGTTGGTTAAAATCGGCCCTCGACGAGGAAGCATTTAGACCAGAAATAGGTCCATTGTACTGCCGATGTGTAAGGTGTGTAGGTCACCCTCCCCATCAGGTGACTGATGTTATCTTCTTCCTCTTCATCCTTACAGCTTCTGCAGAAGTCATTATAGGGGATCCATAGTTTTTGGGCATGTTTTCCTACGACACAGTGTCCAGTGAGAATATTCGTTATTTTGGAAAGGGTTCCTCTCTTGTGTTTCAGGAGTCCCATGGACCTAGATTTGTTAAGTGCTGACCAAAGTTGTCTGGCGGTGTTGCGTCAGTTCGGATAACGTATTTAACATAAGACGTTGGCGCTTAAATGTCGGAAAAATGCTTATGCTATTTGTACCAGAAGAGCCTTGTCGTGTCAGCTCGTCAGCTGCACAATTCCCCAGTATGTCACAGTGACCTGGTACCCAGCAAAGGTTGAGGTTGTACTGACCAGCTATGTCGTTAAGAGATATGCGGCAGTCTTTCACTGCCAAAGATCTCGTACAGTCGACGTAATTAAGAATATTCGATGTTGCTAGTGTATAAGCCGCCAACCAGTCAGCGGCTTGGCGAACCGCAGTAACTTCGGCTTGAAAAACACTGCAATGGTTTGGAAGGTTAAAAGAGAGGTGTATATCTAGGTCTTCTGAGAAGATTCCGGCACCGACTTCGTCCTTGGTTTTGGACCTAACAATTGACAGTGATTCGTTGTATAGGACATCACGTTGCGTCCACTCAGCTCTCTCCCGTATTGAGTGCAAGTAGCCCCTTTTAAAAACATATTCAGTCGACGTCAGTGTTTGGTCAGTGGGTGGACAGTGGAAATTGGAAAGTATTTTGGTGCCCCATGTGTTCCTCCTTCCATTCCTTGGAGCCTCTCAGTCTTATTGTCGAACTGATAGCCAATTGTTTACTGACGATGTCAATCGGAAGTAGATGGAGCATGGTTTGGAGCGCCGCTGTGGGAGAAATTCTCAGTGCACCGGTTATGCTGAGACATGCAACTCGTTGAGTTTTTTCCATTACAGATAGGTTGGACTTCTTCTCTAAAGCGGGCCACCATACCAGGACCACCACCACCACCAGGCCACCATATGGGGATACATAAGAATCGGTTTTATTACCGATGAGTATAGCCAGTACATACCACCAGAAATTATCACCTTCTTTATCGACAGCCAGGCAGCTATAAAAGCTATTTCTGCTATAGAAAGAAAATCCAAGCTGTGAAGTGCTGTCGAGAGGAACTCAAGGTTCTTGGAACACAACACAAGGAAACGTTCTGCTGGGTCCATGGACATGAAGACATACCAGGCAATGAGAAGGCTGACGAATTAGTAAGAGGAGATTCGACATCTACATATATCTGAGTAAGCTAACCCTTCTGTGAATATCCCACCTTGCATACTCGAGCTTGAAGTATGGAAAAAACCCACAAGAGAGGCCAATACCAGATAGAGACTTGTACCACCACAAGGAAGCTATGGCACACTTTTGACAAAGCAAGGAACAAGAGATTTATACGGAATAAATCCCGTTCCACGCTCGTAGGAATTATCACGGGACAATACTCGGCGGTACCAAATGAAGATATGGCGTCAAACGGAAGAAGACGTTTGCACAGGCTGCGGTGACGAGGGAGTCTATGTGGACACAACTTTCATATATATCATATGTGATGCACTACTAAACTATCAAATCATGAAGCTCCGTCTAAACGACCAAAACTCCAAACCATAAAACTCAAAGGCAAACAAATTGCTTTCAGTTTACATCTTTCGAACAACCACAAGCTTCAATCTGTCTTCCATTTGAAATCTGTTTCTGATTAAGTTTGGTCATCTGATCTTGACTTCCCTTCACAACTCACACATCTTGTGGCAAGTAGCGTAATTGTGACTTCGTCCCTATTTGCCTAATTCAAACCTAATGCTCCTTGCACAAGCCACCTTGCTTTGATGGTCTGATTGCAAGCTTTGCACATCGTCTATCGTAACCCCCAACTTTGACCACTGACAGCGGTATTATTACGGCTAAGCCCATTGCAATTATAATGGCAAATATCAATTATATATTCGCAAGGCGAAACCGCTTTCATTTATTCAATGACCCATACTGTGGAAACCCTACTTAATCCTCTCGTAATCCCGGTAAGCATTACAAATTCGGCTATTCACTCCGGTAGGGGGCCGGCCGCCGCTTTCCGTTTGAGCAGCATACAAACATCGAACCCTTTGTCTAGTTAATATATTTACGATTAATTTAATGTACAAGGAGCATTGGAAGGATCTCTTGAGTGTATTTTCGTGTTTCGCTTTGTTAATTGCAGAGCACAGCATCACAGAGGTATAACCCACTCGTACTTGCAACAGATGATTAGCTGCGCACACACTCTCTAAGCAGCAAGGGCTGTCGAATGTACTCGTAGTGAATATAAAAACCTCCTCACCCTCACCCTCATCTTTGTGTTACAACAAAACTAATTGCGTTCAACTCTCAAAATGCCTTTTGCCACCACCATCACACACAGTACAGGTTTCAATGTACGGATGAGGGTGAAGTGACACAGCATGCTGCTGAGAGGGGGCCAAATGTTGATGATATAAAAAAGGTCCTTTTTTCAAGGACCACAGCTTAAGGGCAGCATCGTTTACCGAATTGCTGGGCAATCTTTTTTTCTTCTTTTTCTTTTCTCTTTTTCAGGGATTTTTATTTGTCATTCTTCATCTGCTGCCCCGAAAGAAATAAGAAAGAAGTGCTGCTGCTGGATGCTCGAATCGGTTGAGCGAATGAAAGAAGGAAGGAAGGAGCAGCACCACATACGATTTGTTTGTGCGCAGTGGATTGTGGTGACCTTATTTTGCCCTATGTGTTGTACCATTATGCACTGTACACTGTGGACGCGCGTATAGTCTCACCCATACACACGTGAATAGAGTCAAGGGATGGTTGATACCTATGAGGAAGTGTTACTGATATTGATTTTTTTTTCTAAGCATGTATGGATAGGACAGACTATAATTTTCAGTCAGTGAACTCCAGAGTGCATGATAATGATATCCGATTTGACGAGAGAAAGAAAGCACATCAACGTACTCATAAGTAAGACGATATCGATGTTTTAGTTAACAGAGAAACGCCATTTTGCAAACATCAATAAAGGAATATGAATGCGGAGAGGTGAAATGTATCCAATACATCGCAATTTGGGAAATGACGCTGTTAATATTGGTTCTGCGGAAGGCGCTTTGAGCTAGTCTTCTTCATAGGTAAAGGTTTTTTTTTTTTTTAAATAATAACAACAGGAATTGTGTTTGAATCAAAACTCTTTATTCATTATGAAGAATGGTTCATGACGTTATGTTTTGAACACGACTTCAGGCATACGGCTTCCTTGGCTGTTTATGGCGAAGCACATCTTGCGGTCCAATTTCAAGCCACTCTTTCAAACATATGGGTCTCTATCTCACCAACAACGAGCTGAATATTGGCTTCCAAGGCCTGAATAGTTTTGAACACACCAAAAACTTTACATAGCCCCGCAAGAAGTAATCGAGTGGCGGCGTCAAATCGCACGATATCGGTGGCCAATTCACTGGTGCATTTTGCGATATAATGTTGTCGTTGAATCGAGTCCTCAGTAAAAGAATGGTTTCATGGGCAGTATGCCACGTATCGCCATCCTGCTGGAACCACATATCGTCCATATTTTAGAAGAAATAATCACTGATCATTGTCCGGCTGTGAAGTAGCTAAGGAGTTGCAAAAACGGAGAGATATGCTCCTTAAGCCCCTTGCAAAATCTAAACTGCAAACTTAGCCAAAGCGTAAGAATGCGCAGGAGAAAGTAGACAAACTAAAACTACCGGGTTCAGAGCGCAAAAAGGTGAGGGAAAGAGTGACAACAGAAAAGTCCTCGACCTCTGTTCTTAAAAGAATCAGTACTGAGAAGTTAACGTCGAAAAAGCCGCCAGGTAATAACCCTCGGACAGCAGGAGTACAGACCTACGCTCAGGCCACGGCATCCGAAAAACCAAAAAACCTTGAAATTTCGACGGACCCTGTCTCTCATGTTTTGTCGGTTATTCTCGAGAAATTTGAAGAACAAAGCAAAATAAATAAAATTATTCTCGATAGGCTAGTTAAGCTTGAAAATAATTCTCAGAAAACGCGTACTTCAACTAGAATATGAATGACAAACGAATGTTAAAAATATGTACTTGGAATGCAAACGGACTTTTGCAAAAACTCGACGATTTGGAAATATTCATGCGTGAAAAAGATATTGATATTAGCTTGATTTCTGAAACCCACGTAAAAAAGGAATCGCATTTAAAAATAAAAGGCTATAATGATTACCACGCTTGTCACCCTTCGGGAAAAGCGAGAGACGGATCATCCTTGTTTATTAAATACTGCATCGAACAATCCGAAGAAATTAAGATAGAACTTGAAACTTTGCAACTGTGCACGATTCGAGTTAAAAATAGTCAGCGTACTCTTAAAATCTCATCTGTCTACCGTCCACTGCGTTCTGCGCTTGAAAAATCTGATTTTACTAACTTGTTTGAATCGCTGAAACCTAATTTTATCATCGGCGGCGACTTTAATGCGAAACATACGTTCTGGGGCTCAAG
The DNA here is from genome assembly GCA_945910035.1 of Brachypalpus laphriformis. Lineage (NCBI taxonomy): Eukaryota > Metazoa > Arthropoda > Insecta > Diptera > Syrphidae > Brachypalpus > Brachypalpus laphriformis. The sequence goes on along the minus strand of OX246753.1, from coordinate 106,171,045 downwards.
ATACAGCTGGAAAAAAGGTAGAATGCTCTATGCGGCAGGTATGGAGTACAGTTGTGATTTCCATTCGACGGGTAAACCAACTTACTGGCCAACTGATACTTCGAAAATACCTGACCTGATCGATTTTTTCGTTGTGAAAGGAATATCTACGAACCAGATAAAAGTCGAAGACAGCTTTGATCTGTCGTCTGATCATTCCCCGGTTATTTTAACAATCAGCGAAAAATTAGTCTATAACCTAGAGCCAGCGAGATTAACTGGTCGAAAAACTAACTGGGAAGGCTTTAGAAACGAAATTGAAGATAATGTTGAACTAAGCGTTCCACTTACGACACCCTATGAACTTGAGGTTGAAGTTGATCGCTTCGTTGAGATCATACAGCTCGCCTCTTGGAATAATACTCCTAATCCAAGGAAAACGCTGGACAGATACGGTTTGCGACATCCTCCGGCAATAAAAGAATTGGTCAAGGAAAAAAGAAAAGCGCGTACAAAATGGAAACAGAGTCGTGCTCCGCAACATAAAGCACACTTGAATCGTCTGTGCAATTTGTTGAAGAAGACTATTAAGGATTTTAAGAATCGTGCAATAGGCTCTTACCTTGAAAGTTTAACAGCGAAAAAAGATTCCAATTATTCACTTTGGAAAGCTGTAAAAGGCACCAAAAGGCCCAAAGTTCCCGCGCCGCCAATCAAATTAAATCAAAATGAATGGGCGAGGGAAGATAAAGAAAAAGCGGACGTCTTTGCGGCCCACCTGGAAGAAACATTTAAACCGTACGATGGTCAAGTGGTTTACGATAACCGCAATAGGCTGGATTTACCATCTGACGATTTGGCGCTCACAAGTGCAACGCTAAGGGAACTCAAACATGAGATCGTGAATCTAAAATCTAAGAAATCTCCTGGTTATGATTTGATTACAGGAGAAATTCTCAAAGTTTTACCTAGAAAAGCATTGATTAGGCTTCTCCATATTGCAAATGCTGCACTTGGATTAAAACACGTGCCGAGCCAATGGAAAGTTGCGGAAGTCGTAATGGTTTTAAAACCAGGAAAACCGCCAAATGAGGTTAAATCCTATAGACCAATTTCGCTTCTTCCAATCATATCGAACATTTTCGAGAGGATATTATTAAGGCGTCGTGGGCGCCGTGGCGTAAGTGGTTAGTGCGCCAGATCACTACGCATGAGGTTTCAAGTTCAAATCCCAGAAAACACCAAAAAGTTTTTTTCACGGTCCCACCTCTCGCTAGCGTCTGACAAACATCCGAGAGTATTGTTGTCACGAAAAAGCTTCTCAAATCGCCGTTCGAATACGGCACTAAACTGTAGGTCCCTTCCATTCGTGTGAAAAAAATATAAGGTACACAACATGAGTGGTTGCGAGAAGCTAGGCCCTGGCACTCAAAGAGCTGTTGCGCCAAATATTTATTTTTTTTATTATTAAGGCGTCTCCAACCGGTTATAGAAGAAAATAATCTTATCCCTGACCACCAGTTTGGGTTCAGAAGCAAGCATTCGACGATTGACCACATGCATAGAATTACTGACGTAATCGAGAAAGCACTTGAAGAGAAAAAGATTTGCTCAAGCGTATTTCTTGATGTCTCGCAAGCCTTTGATAAGGTGTGGCATGATGGCTTGAAATTCAAACTACGACAAGTTCTCCTTGTATGCTTATTCGATATTCTAGAATCATATCTCGGGAATAGAATCTTTCGTGTTAGACATGGAGTCGAATACTCCGAGCTCAAAGAAATTTCGGCCGGCGTACCGCAAGGAAGCGTTCCTGGGCCGCTTCTCTATTTGCTATATACTCTTGATATACCGAACGAAGATGGCACTATCCTTGCTACGTTTGCCGATGACACCGCTATCCTAGCAGTTGGTAAAACAATCGAAGAAACGACTGCAAAACGCACTGAATAATGTAAATGAATGGACGAGGGACTGGCGGATCGCCCTCAACGAATCTAAATCTGTTCACGTGAATTTCACTTACAAGAAAACTAATGACTTGACAATTTTCCTAAGCACGGCCCGAATACCTTTTGCAAACGTGGCCAAATACCTGGGAATGACACTCGACGCAAGACTGAAATGGAATTCGCACGTGAAAATGAAACGAAAAGATCTCGAAATCAAATATAGAGAAATGTACTGGTTACTCGGAAAACATTTCCAGCTTAGTACTGAGAACAAACTGCTTTTATATAAGCAAGTGCTAAAGCCGGTGTGGACCTACGGTATACAACTTTGGGGTTGTACCAAGAAAACAAATGCAAATTTTTTACAGGCTTTTCAAAATAAAGTGCTAAGAGAAATTGTCCAAGCACCGTGGTATAGTAGAAACGATGATATCCACAAGGATCTCGGAATTCCGACAATCGAAGCTGAAACTAGAAGCTTCGCGAGAAAGCATAGAAACCGACTAATCGGACATGTCAACAATACAGTCCTACAATTATTGGATGAGAGCAATTTATTGCGCCGACTACAAAGGACGAAACCCTTCGACTTGGCGAGATAATGATTAACCGCGTCTAGATTGCGGAATATGCAGGATCTTTCAGTGGAAAAAAACCTGCCAAACGTTTTTATTTCGTGATAGAAAAATTGCTTGATAAGTTAATACAGGGTGTCCGCCGGGAACGTATACTACTTTGTTTTGCCGCCATTTTGGTAAACATTAGTCTTGACAGTTCATATTTGGCAGTCGTGAAGTAGACACGTGGCAAATTTATTATGGAAAAATATTCGATAAACCAAGGTGTTTTAATCGTTAAAACATTTTATCAAAATCAATCATCGATTACTGTGACGATGAGAAAGTTACGTGAAATTTTTGGGAGAAACAACGTGCCAACAAAACGCACTATTTATCGTGTAGTGAATGATTTCGAAGAAAGAGGGTCTGTAGGTGATAGGCCCAAGCATGGACCACAACGTACTGCAAGATCGGCTGAAAACATTACTGCTGTTCAAGGAAGTGTTAAAAACAATCCATCAACCTCAATTCGACGCCGTGCTCAGGAGCTTGGTCTTCAAAGAACAACTTTGGCCACAATTTTGCACAAGGATTTGCATTTGTTTCCATTTAAGATTCAGTTGACACAAGAGCTTCTTCAAGAAGACCATTTACGCCGCCGTACATATGCCAATACGATGTTACAGCTAGCCCATGACAACACCGATTTTCATGAGTGACGAGGCACATTTTCATTTGAATGGATATGTGAATAAACAGAATAGTCGGTTCTGGGCAATGGGAAACCCTCAAATTATTCATCAGTCACCTTTGCATCCATTAAAAGTAACAGTCTGGTGTGCAATTTGGTCAGAAGGAATCATTGGACCTTACTTCTTTGAAAATGAAAACGGCGTAACGGTAACTGTGAATGGGGAGCGATATCGTGATATGATTGAAAACTTTTTAACGCCACAACTGCATGCTTTGGGCTTGATTAACATGTGATATCAACAAGACGGTGCCACATCGCATACAGCCAGGATTACAATGGAATTACTGCGAGACCTCTTTCCACAACAAGTTATTTCAAAAAATGGTGATGTTGATTGGCCTCCACAGTCGCCTGATTTGACTGCTCCTGACTTCTTTTTGTGGGGATATCTGAAAAACAAGGTTTATGCAAACAAACCAGAAACGCTTGAGCAACCAAACAAAATATTCGTGATGAAATTAATGAAATACCGCGTGAAATGTGTGAGAATGTAATGAAAAATGTGCTCAAAAGGGCTCGCATTTGTGAGACTAGCAGAGGAGGACATTTACCTGATATTGTATTCCATACATAATTGCCGACATTAAATAAAACATTTATCAATATAAGATCCATTCTCTTTCATTTAATCAAAAATTATAAAGAAACAAAGTAGTATACCTTCCCGGCGGACACCCGGTACTTAGTTGCGATATCTAACAACTTTATATCGAAGGGTGGTGTTTTTTAGTCAGTAAGAATCTGACACTACTATGAGCACGCGCTTGCTATTCTCATAGTGTCTATGGAAGATTTTTCACCTACCCTCGAAAAAAAAAAAAATTGTCCGGTAACACTAACCATTGACTGTAACGCGAGTTCCGGCCGGTAGTTACAAATGTTTTGTTTGGGGTCAGACTTATGGTTGGAAACAATGTGTAAAAACAATATGCATCCAGAAGCAATCGACTTTTTTTAACCGAGTCTGCATATAAACAAGATGTATACGATTAGATAAACTTGGATAAATCATGTCTCCAGTCCACAAGCAAATCGAAAAACGAGTGACTACTGTGGTTCTTCAAAAAAGGAAGATTTCGGACGCCATACAGTTCTCTGTTCTGCGTTCTAATTATTCTATTAACTAGTACAAAGCCAGAAATGATTCTTTTAAAGGTTGCTCAAGGGAATTTATTAATCCATTTGCCCCATTACTAATGCTGATATTGAATTCTATGTGAACTGCACACCTCAACTTTACGTCCACCTTAATCGAATTAAAACTGTTAGGGGTAAGTATATTCGCGTTGCACTTTATGCCAAGGTGTTGTAACCTGCAATACACACTATGAACAAAGCAATTAGTTGCGTGACACTATGATCTAAATTGAATGACATTTGACAAAGAATCAAGTTAAAGGGCTGACATGTGTTCTGTTAGTAGGCTACTTCAAATGAAATACGAGCGGTTGTGGTGAAGTGGTAATATGTTTAGTAGATAAGTGGAAGGTTTCTGGTACAAACCCCAACCATGACCGTGAATAAATTCATTAGTCCGAGCTACACTAGAGTATGTAAATCTCTGATTATAAGATTAGACACAGTCCGTTGAGCAAATAGTTATAAAAAATACTATTTTAAGTATTTTTTTAGTGCTGAAATGAATATTTATATAACGTATGAAGATACTTTGTAATTTGCTACTTCTATTATGACGAAAAGCCACTTTTAAGAAGTGTATGTCTGTACTTATTTTCACTTACTAATAACATCAACAAAATAGACTGGCACTCACCTGAAATAAAAAAGAAAATAATTTACTGAATATGCTGTAATGTATTTTTTTTTTTTTAGATTTGCATTATGAAAATAATAAAAATATGGGTAAAGCAGTTAATGACAAGACCGTTTATATTTCAATTGACAGTGCCGATGCTATACACTTCTAATAGCAAGTATAAAAATATTAATTTGTTAAAAAATTTTCTAAATCAATTGAATCTGAATATCTAATGATATTGGAATATCTACGAGTAGATTGATTTAAATGTAGAAAATTATTAAATGAAAACCTTGAGTACATTGATTCCAATTAAAAAGTCCAAGACCAAGTCATGCACTTATTTTCAGATAGATACTCTTTACACGGTCGATTATACAATATTTGTGAACCACTCAAGACAACCAGCACCTTACCGAAATGGATAAGATACTTTTCGATGATCGCTGTTTGCCGATAAGAATGTCATCACAAGTTTCGGCGCTTGGCGCCATACTTATCGAAATTGTAACACATTGACGAACACTTAGTAAAGCATACAAATGACATTGATAATGCAAGTCATTCAGAAAATACAAAAAAAAAAGAAATAAATAAATATACATAAATAGAATTTTGTTTCTGACCAATTTATTTCATTTTATTGATTAATAAATACCGATGAATGGTTGAAGGGCGGATTACTCAGAATTGATTGTGACAAGACGATGGACGAATGAATTTTTTCTTATCAGTATTCCATCGACACTGTCCAAAACATAAGTTCGATAAGCTGTTGGGTGTTAAGTGCAGGAATTTCACAAATTCGATGAGCTTTTAGAGAATATTCCTTAATTCCTGGATCCATAAACAAATATTTCATTGTTAGGTTTTTGCATTGCATAACCTCGAATTTTTGAAGACAGAGATTGATAGTTGTCAACCATTTTTCAACGAAACAATTAAATTTTAGTAATGTAAGTGAAAGTAATAACAAATTTCTTATAACATGTGTTAGGACTATTATTATACCTCACCGTCTAAGGAAGCGGTTCCACTATTTAACAAAATTTGAATCATTTGATGCATTGACATACTATATATGGACTGCTAGTGAAATTTCAGTTCCATACAAGCTCTGCCCAAAGAATGACGCCAACATAACTAGCCCTCTTGGTTCGGAGCGGAAAAATGTGGAAATAAAATGCCAAGCATCTTGAATTTCTCCATAGAATGGTAGAGACACCTCTTGGGTTTGTGGATTTTCTAAGTAAAACGGTTGAAATTCAAATTGTTGAGGCATTGTTTGCAACAGATGTCACCTCAAAAATGTGTTAGTTCAAATAATTACCGATAGATGGAACCAACAAAATTTAAACAAAAACACGTTATATATGCATTTGACTGCCCCATAAGTTGCACAATATTCGTATATTTATTACGAATCAATTTTTTATGTAATATGTAAATGAAAACACTGTCTTTGTACACCCAACTGCATCCACCGAAATTTCAAACAAATGTGAGTTTCCATTTTTTCCGCTCCGACCCAAGAGAGCTAGCGTTGGAACCAACGCGAAGTTGACTACTAGCAGTCCATATATAGTATGTCAATGATTTGATGCGTTTCGATGTCAAACGATGTCACACAGTGTAGTTGTTAAATTTTCTGCGTCAAACGTTTGACAGCAAATAGGAATTTGAAGTTTTGTTAAACAATTCCACCGTTTAACAAAATATCAAACGTTTAAACCTTTTCGATGTCAAACGATAGTCACACAGAGCTCGTTCAATTTTTTTTATGAAACGTTTAAGCGTTTCAGTGCAAACGAGATTTTGATCTTTTGCCAAGCAGTGTAATAGTTCGATAACCTGTTGGATGTTTGACACTGTTTGACCATTTTACATTTTACGAAAACCAAAGTGTCAAATGGTTGAAACAATACGTATAGTAAGTAGACTGGAAAAGAAAAAAATGGATTTGACCGGGTTACGAAATTCGCCAGCTAATCGGATTCGTATATTTGCTACCAGATCTATGGAATATTGACAACAGCAACCAACCAAATTTCAAGATGGATATACGAGTAAGTGCAAGGATATTTTCTGAAACGCTCGAGTTATGTCAATCAATCAGCCTTCCAGACTATAGCAATGTTTTCCAAACGGAAGTTCTAGTAATAAAGAAAGCCGCCCGGGAAGCTACATAATGACATTATCTTCTTCATTCACAACAAGGCAGCAATTGAAGCTGCCGTGGTAGTCGAAGCTTGTGCGAGGGTTCTTAGTGGGCATAATATAAATCTATGCTGGGTGTGTTCCATGTAATAAGAGGAAAGCTTGAATTTGCCGGCTTGTCAATAAAGATCCCACCTTGCAACCTCATATTTGAGCTTGGAAATAAAATAATCAACACAGCGACAGTAGATGGAGTGCTGTAGAATCTTGTGTAATTACTAGAAAGCTCTGGCCATCCTATGAGAAGAATCGTATCGAGAAAATCCTGCATTTAAACAAATACTATAATACTTATTATAAGGTTTAGTATACCACCTTAAGTGTGAAATACTAGGTAATCATAGATTCCCGTTCGCGGTGACTTATTTACGACATTTATATTCCCGGTATTGTGATGTCTACAGGTTCCTGGCCTACTCTCTTATAAAGCCTTCTTTACAGTAATACGACATACGAGGACATTTAATTACGAAAGATTGCAGTTTGTGGGTAGAAGTGGTATTTGATCTCCAAGGATGTGCCTACAACATCAGCATATATAAATACTAACTAAGCATTAGAGCAAAACAGTCGCAGCTGGGTTTTCGTGCTGCAGACGTTGCTTTTCCACATTTGGGCACGTATAGTTCGAAGCTACTATCAACGGAGACAATGCTTTCAAGAACTTGTTGGCGTTCTTGACTGGATAGCAATCCAGCAATGTTCAGTTAAGCTTAGTCTCATTTGGGTTATGTTCATTGTTCAGGGGAAAGCAGGAGAACGTGTTACATTCGCTAATGCTGTGGGAATTCATTCCACCTGGCTGTATCGTACTTTTGTAGGGTATTTGCTGATGAAAGTGGAGTTATCTACTCATAAAACTCATAAAAGATCGACTGTGAACCTGTATAAAATAACCATTTCTGTCAATTTACAAAATCAAATAGTAAAACCATTGTTAATTTATTATTTTTATACGCTACTTCTCATGCAATGCCTCTAACTTGGGCTAAAACATAAGCATTAGTTAAACTACATTCGTACAACTGACAACAAATGAAATATATAACTTTTGTCTTTAATTATCAATAGGTTAACACTAACCCTCGCAACCTCCGGTCTGTACGCCTCCTTCGTCTCGATCTCCAGCGCAACAATTACGGTCTCTTTGAACCCATGTCCAGAATGTTGCGCTTTGCCAATTACGCGCACAACACACTAGACTTCCACCTCAGCCGATCTCCAGGTAACTTTCTTCACTATAAAGCTTACCCTCAGTTTCTTAGTTTTGGGTTTTAACTCTTAGTTTCAAGCCTAGCTTGAAGTTAGTTGCTTGAATTAAGCTTAAGTAAATGTTAAATGTTATTGGCTCAAGTATCAACCATACTAAAATTAAATAATTTAATCATCCACCACTCAGAGTAACTCAAAACTTGTTCGAAACAAATACTGTAAATCAGCACTGAATGAAAAAATTACAGCAAATTCTTCCCAACTAGTTCGGACACCATCCATGGAATAAGCATATACTAAAACCTAATATCACCATTCCATCACATTTAACTCTTTCCTATCTCGTCATTTCTAACTTACAACATTCAATTGCATTAAAAGAGTTAAACTCGTAGACTTAAGTTAATATTAAAAAAAAAGGTTATGGCGGATGTTAAATGTCGATTCAAGGTCCAAAATAAAACTCATGCATATGCACGCTCACATTGCTGATGTGATCTCAATAAGACATAGACGCCTTAATTAACATTTATTGTCTATTTTTGCAACATTCCATAGCTCTACATCCGGTACGGACACAAAACGATTCCTAACTTTCGTAGTTTATCGACCCTATTACGCCCATTACGATAATAAAACGTATTAATCACCACCAAACTTATGTGGTTTCTCACATTAATACTCAATTAAGAAACATATTTTTGCCTCATTAACACTGATATATTAATTTCTATTTTTAGTTAAATTATTGTTCATTCGTCTATAACTTAAGTTTGTTCAGAGCTAATTTCTAGAATATTTAAAATGGAAATTTAGTTGTGGCAATTGTTAATATACATATATAAAATTGCATTTTACTTGGATATATACGATTATAAATATGGCCGCCGTGGCGCAAGTGGTTAGTGTGTCGGACCACTGTGCGTGAGGTTCCAATTTCAAATCCCAGAAAACACAAAAAAGTTATTTCACGGTCCCACCTCTCGCGAACGTCTGACAAACACCCGAGAGTATTGTGTCACGAGAAAGCTTCTCAAAACAAATTCCCCTTCGGATACGGCACTAAACTGTACGTCCCTTTCATTCGTGTGAAAAATATACCGCACACAACACAACTGGTTGCGAGAAGCTAGGCCCAGGCACTTAAAGAACTTTGCGACAAATATTAATATAGACTAGTATCGCTTGTGGTCGAAATTCGACCTCCCGTGCAGGGAAGGTAAATGGATCCAAGCTCATACAGCCATAAACATGATCAAAATGCTTTCATTTAATTGGTTAAAACGTTTTGTATGGGGAAATTATGTGTGTATGTTCGTTTTATTTTACCTAACTTAATGGTAACATACACACTTGTTTTTCCATGATGATGATTTTACTGCTCATCTATGGCACAGTACCTTTCGAATGATATAAGATTAATCTCCCTCCTATCATAATAAATACTGAAAAAACGTACGATAAACTTCGTGTTCACGCATTAATATATAAGATAATATATATGTATATATACAATACATACAAGTTTTCGTAAAATAGATAATAACGTAGAGGATAAAGTTGAATTCGATTTCACAAAATGTGACTTTATCAAGTTTTATTATTTATTATTTCACACTGATTGGGACATTTAAAGAAAAGTATATCCTTGTTAGTATTGTAGCATCCACAGAAAGCACTTTTCACATTGAATTACCAATGAGCCTGGTGTGCCAATACTAATGCCATCTGTCAAAACTATCATCATGCACATCAGTTTGTTCCACAATTCACCCCTAGTGACTTCTAGCGCATTCGAAAATGTTCTAAAGGTTCTTTTGTTTGGTATAAATACACCAACTACTAGAAGAGAAGACACACTCGATAGAGGTGAAAATAGCGAAGAGCTAGTGCGAGGAAAGAGCAACGACGCTCCTGGAGACTTTTCTGCGACAGTATTGAAGAATCCTCGGAAGCCTCTAGGTTGCGGAAAATCCTCTCAAAAAGCCCTTCAACACCTAGCTACCTCTTACATCCAGATGGTCACTGGACCACCTCTGCTAAGGAATCCATTGACATCCTACTGGATACTCACTTCCCTGGTAGCTCCCCTGTGCTGTTTCATTATCGGGTATTACCCGTACTTGCTCTCTACCGTGCAGCAACTCCCTGGTTATAGTAACTACAGAAAAGATCCGCTGGGCCATGCGCAGCTTCAAGCCCTTCAAGTCCCCAGGACCTGACGGCATTATTCCTGCTGAATTTAAAAAATGTGAGGACATTGTGCTTCCATGGCTCAAGGTCATTTTATCGAGCTGTCTTAATCTGGTCTACATCCCCAAGGTGTGGACCGAGGTTGAAGTTGTCTTCATTCCTAAGGCAGGTAAGAGCTCACATGTGGAACCAAAGGATCTCCAACCTATCAGTCTATCGTCCTTTCTACTGAAAACGCTGGAAAGGCTGATTGATATTCACCTCCGTCAGAGCATTAGCCCGTCTTTGCTCTCGCCGTCCCAACATGCGTACTACAAAGGCAAATCCGTTGAAACAGCCTTACACTCGCTTGTGCGCATCATTGAAAAATCTCTGAGCATCAAAGAATATACCATGGTGGCTTTCCTTGACATTGAGGGAGCTTTTAACAATGTCAAACCAAAGGCAATCACAGACGCACTTGCAAATCTGAAGGTGGATACTTCGCTCGGAGTGTTGATCAATCAATTGCTAACACGCAGGATTATCAACACACAGATGGGTGGAGCATCGGCCAGAAGACTTGCCTGCTGCGGAACACCCCAAGGGGGTGTTTTGTCCCCCCTCCTGTGAAATCTTGTAGTGAATGACCTACTAGTGGACCTGGACAGGACAGGCTGTAGAGTGATTGCCCATACTGATGGCACTCTCAAGGAAATCCTCCAATATGCTCTCTCTCGGCTCACTAGGTGGGCCTCCAATTGTGGATTGGGGGTTAACTCTCATAAAATAGAACTTGTTCTCTTCACAAGGAAATATAAAGTTCCCCACGTAGACCCTCCTATGATTAATAGCACCAGTCTCACCATCACTGTTAATGCAAAATACCTGGGTCTTATTCTGGACAGAAAACTGAACTGGAAAGCCGATCTACTAGAACGCGTAAGGAAAGCCAATGTAGCTCTCTATTTCTGTAAAAAGGCTATAGGTAGGAGCTGGGGTATGAAACCTGAAATCACTCGCTTTACATGTCTGTTGTCAGGCCCATACTACTCTATGGCGTGATCGTTTGGTGGCCTGCCCTTGACAGGGCTGTTCACCTCTCTCAAGTAGCTAAAGTGCAACGATCCGCTTGCATGTGCATCAGACAGACTGCTGCCAGTGCGGCTATTCGTCTTAAAGCCTCCTCTCAGTGGTCTAGTTATCACATTGGCCACTCCTCGATCCTTGATCTTCTCAACTTCACACATGAAAACACGGACTACACCCCACCGAAACTGAGATTTGACCGACACTTCCGTACGAGTATCCCTGAACGGGATGAGTGGGATGGCTCTCCCCCTGATGATGGAAATTCGGTGCACTTCTACACAGATGGCTCTAAGACCGAAGGTGGGGTGGGCTGTGGTCTTTTCTCCGATAAGCTCAACCTGAGCATCTCGTTCCGCCTCCCTGATCATTGTAGCGTTTTTCAGGCGGAAATCATAGCGATTAAGGAAATCTGTCAGCGATATTAGCATTTTCACTGAAGGTCAAGCGGCTAACAAGTCCCTGGAATCGTGCTCCTTTACTTCAAAGACCGTCTTAGACTGCCGTTTGTCTCTTACAGAGATGACAGAGCAGTTCAACATTCACCTATGCTGGGTTTCAGGTCACAGAGACATTCCAGGAAACTGTAGGGCGGATGAACTCGCTAGACAGGGTACTACTCTAAGGATTCTGCCAGATAGGCAAGCCCTGGGTATGCCCCTCGCTACATGTAAGCATCTACTGAAGCTGAACGCTATTAGGAAGACCAACCTTAGGTGGGATAGAGGCTCTACGTGTCACATTTCGAGGCAGATCTGGCCTAAGCTGGACCAGAAACGTAGTGCCGAGTTGGTTAAACTAAAGCGATTACAGATCAGCTGCGTTATCGGCGTCATCACCGGACACTGTCTAATCGGCCAACATGCCAAAAGACTTGGCCTCTTTTCCAATGACTTCTGCAGGAGCTGTAGGGATGAGGAGGAGGAGGAAACCATTCTTCACTTCCTATGCAGATGTCCTGCTCTATCACGCAAAAGAATGCTCCATCTAGGAGCTCTCTTCCTTGACGACCTCAGCAATTTGGCGTCCTTAGACGTCACGAACATCCATCGCTTCATCAAAAGCTCCGGTTGGTTTATTACTACCTGAGTGGTCTAATGGTAGATCCTTGGCATCACAATGGACCTTTACTGGTCTAAGTGTGTCTGCATCGTGGTGCAGATAGCCAATCTAACCTAACCTAACCTAGTGCGATTACTGTGAGAGTTAATTATTTGCAAATTGGAGAATAAACGATATTGTGATTAGATTAAGAGTTAATTTGTAGAGACAGTTTAAGTTGAAATTAACAGAGAGTAAAGTGATTTGATTATTTTGAAGTATAACGAAAGTGAAGTTGAGATGAAGATGCTTCGCCTGACAGCAGGAGTGACAAAGCTTGATCGAATAAGAAGTTCGAAGATCCGTGGAAGCTTTCACATCAAGGAAACCATCGTACAAAAAATAGAGCGTAGAATAGAGTAGAATAACTCTTTGATGTTCAGTGGTGTAACGAAAGGACACATTTATTCAAAACTGAACTTTAAGAAACGGGAATTCCCCGTTATACGTAACGAAGACAGATTTGTAGTGTGCAAAAAAATAGCACCGCGTCATTCTGGAGAGAGTTTTTCTGGTGTAAAGTAGTGTTTATCAATTTTTTCAGATTAAAACATTTGTAGGTAAGATATTTGAATAATTTAAAATTAATATTTCATAAAAGAAATGTATCTGCCAGCTAAAATGGGTCGCGGTAAACATTGTACCGATGAAAAAAGATCACTAATAAGAAAATTGCTATCTGAAGGAAATACTTATAAATTTATTCGTGAAATAGTTGGCTGCTCCAATAAAATGATTTCCAACGCAAAGAAGTTTGTTCAACACGAGGAAATAAGAGGGAGAAAGCCGAAATTAACGCCTAGCGATGAACGAGGGATCATTAGATTAGCAAAAAAAGACCCGTTTATCACCTCAACAAAAATAAATGAGGATTTGAATCTTAATGTGGACACTTCTACAATTCGAAGAAGACTCTTAAAGAACCGTTTGCCTGCCAGAAGTCCCAGAAAAGCACCCTTTTTGAAGAAGGTTCACTTGCAAAAAAGAACAAAATTTGCAAAAGATCATTCGCATTGGCCACAAACAAAGTGGCGTAATATTCTATGGACCGATGAGTCAAAAATTGTTTTATTTGGGACTCCTGGCAGCAGAACATTCGTTCGGAGGCCGAAAAATCAGGAGTTTAAACCACAATACACTTTAAAGACAATTAAGCACGGCGGCGCAAAAATTAACGTATGGGGATGCTTTTCATATAATGGTACTGGTCCCATATTTTGGGTCAAACCTATAATGACCGCCGAAGTTTACATTGATATTATGAGGCAAATCATGCTCCCTTACGCCGAGTGGAATATGCCTCTCACATGGGTCCTGCAGCAAGACAACGACCCGAAGCATACCAGCAAATTGGCCAAAGAATTTATGACAAGGAATGGGGTTCAGGTTTTGGAATGGCCAGCTCAGTCTCCAGACCTGAACCCCATCGAAAATCTTTGGACTGATGTTAAGAAAGGAGTATTTAAAGCAAAACCCAAAAATACACTTCAGTTATGGGAAGCTGTGCAGGCGGCGTGGAGGGATATTCCACTTGAGCGATGTCAGAGGCTAGTCGACTCCATGCCACGACGTTGCGCCGCTGTGCTTAAAAATAAAGGTCACAAGACCAAGTATTAAAGTCCTTTAATTTAAAACTAAAAACCCTTGCATCTTCTTTGAATTTTTAATTTTATCTATGAATTTTTATTTTTGGTGCTATTATTTTGCACACGTCAGAACTGACCTTTTGTTTTTAAATGCTTATATTTTTTTTTTTGTTTTTGTTATAATGAATCAATTCTTGTATTTCCTAATTACTTATATTCTGCTTTCACCATTTTAATAAAAAAAAAAAAAAATTCTCATGAACTTTTAAAATTTTTCTTTCATCAGACTTCATAAATGGTTGGTGATATTTTTTTGCACAGAGCTGTAAATAAACAGTTTAAATATACAGAATACGGTTTTATTATAACGAGCCCCAGCAAGAATATTACAGTATTTTAAAACTTGATGACTGCTGCTTACTTGGTCCTGATCTGCCTTAAATCGTGAAAAAACAATTTTTTTTGTCGTATCCAGCGTTTGTTGTGTTTATCGTCGCGCGAAATATTCTATTTTTTACTTTTACTTAGAAGAAAGCATTTATAACGCCGGTTTATAAAAAAGATTTTAAAGATTCAGTCACCAATGATCGTCCTATAGCGAAGTTTTGTGTCATTCTAAAACTGTTTGAACTTCTTATCCACTAAATTTAATAAAATATAACTTAAAGAACATTTCTTAAAGTTCATTACTTCATATTTACGCGATAGGAATTGTTATGTACTCTTTAAAATTGCCTACTATGATTGATTTAATGTAAACGCTGGAGTACCTCAGGGAAGCCATCTTGGACCTCTCCTGTTCATACTTTTCATAAACGATCTGTAATAATAAAAAAAAAAAAAAAAAATTCCAGATTTTAATGTATGCTGACGACGTAAAAATCTTGTCTCAAATGCTATGCCTTATTGTCTTGGTGTCGTAATCTACATACTTAACTATAGATAGCCAGGTGGCAATAAAAATCTTGGAATCGCAAACAGAGAGATTCAAGTTGGGTAAGCAGTGCCTGAACGAGATTGCTCACTGACGCGAACTCTCCCTATACGGGGTTCCATACCATAGGGATTTGAATTGGATTGGATATGTGGATTAGTTTAGGTAAATGCTACCAGAAGGCGTACCAAATTATTGACAAAAAAAACCTGTAATGGCGCTTTACTTATTGGCCAGTTTTCGAAAATTAGCCAATAGTATTAAAAAAATTAGTTTTCGAATTTCTAGGCGATTGCGATCAAAATTAAATGTAAACAATATTTGACACACATTTTGGGAAATTGTCAAAATAACTGCACACATTGTATTTAACTTTTATATTCTAATTAGTTTACACAAATGCTAACAGATGGCATACCAGGTTTTTGAGCAAAAAATCGTATAGCAATACTTTAATTGTTAAATGGTTTTTAAAAATTTCATTTTCCCTCGTTGTTTTTGCTTTGAAGTTAAACGAAATTGCAAAAACATACGACAAATATCCAAATACGTACGATCTCGTCTTGTAATTAATTTTTCTATACACAGCGACACAAAAAAATATATCCTTGTACACCGCTATAAGCTACAAGTAGTTTGCTTTGTCTTTCCAAAAGTAGTGAAAGCGGAAGCATGTTAAATTAAAATCAGATTTTCTTCTTCATTTAATGACTGGGGAAATAATTATTGAAAGTGTATCCCCTCAAGAAATTAATTTATAGTGCAGCCTCTCGAAATTGTACTGCAATTAAAAATCAGTTTTTCACTCCTTCCAGAAAGTGTTAATCGTTTTTCTTGCAGGAAATGTGTTCACAATGTGGAATTTTAAAATTGTGAATTGACAAGGCGTTTCAACAAAATCATTTTAATGACTTTTAGAACTCCTAATGCAGTAGCAGTGTAGGTACTATGTAATTTTGTTCATTTTTTTCGGAATATATACTTGTACTTAAGTGTAGTTTCTATAATTTACGCACTATTTTATGAGTTATGAATATACGAGGTACATACAGTTACGGACAAAACAACAGGACCACCACACTTTTTTGGATCAGCATCTGTTCGCAAAAATGTTAGAAAATGTCATGACTCCGTATAACGAGTTAAAGTTTGGAACGACGGGAAGTAGCAGAACGACCTCTAGCATACGGCGGGCTAGGTATAAAAAAGAGTTTTAAAGAGCACAATTTCGATCTCATTTGTTCGGCCTCCCAAACTGCAGACTTTAGTCCCCCGTGCTACTTACGAGCAATGAAAAAAGAAGAATCTCTTGGTGCCGAAAAACTTGGTGGAACAGGATACAACCAGCTTTCTACGCCATGCCAACAAGTACCTGCCGCATTTTTATAGGCAGCCTACTCAGAAGAGCCTTTGAAATGGTTTGAAATAAGGGATGATCTACGAAGAGCCAAGTTTAATACAAGAAAATATAAAATTACAATATTGAACAATTATTTTACATTTTACAATGTGGACTTATTGTTTTCTTCTTCTTAAATCCTTTTACCCCTCGAGGGGAATAGGTCATCAATAACGCCTGTGCGCGATCTGTTCGGAGTTCTGTAACGCGTTTGAGCTGCCTCCAACTCATTCTCAAAGAGCTCGATCCCTCTTCGACTGTCCTGCACCCCGTTTGCATAGGGCGTCCCGCTGTTCTGCCTGCCTGGGTGAGCGGATTCCACTACATTGCGTATTTCGCAATGTCCGCAAAGTGTGTCCAATCCACCGCCACTTTCTCCTTCGCACAGCTATGTCTATAGGTTCTTCGCCCCTTCTCAGATAAAGTTGTTCGTTGGAGATACGATTCGGGCAAAAGATCGTCAAGACGATTCTTAGACATCTGTTAACAAAGGTATGAAGCTTGCATGTGATACTCGTAGTGGTATCCACCTTTGAAGTACTGAACCCATACAGCAGTACTTATTCGGACTGAACTCAACTTCTTGTACTTATTCGTACTGAACCCATACAATAGTACTGATTCTACGTTGGAGCGGAATAGTCGCAGCTTAGTTCTTAAACTGAAAACATTGCTTCTCCAGTCTTTCGATAGCATTCCGAACGCAGCTTTTGTCTTCCCGAATCTGCTGCACACTTCCAGTTCGGTGCCACTGCGGTCAGCCGAGACCACACTTCCTAAGTATAGAAAGTTGTCTACTTTCCCGACTAGATGTCCGGCAATGTTGAATCGAGCGCGGGTGTTAGAAGCTTTTGTTTCGGCTGTGTTTATCTTAAGCCCCACTTTGCTTGCATCAGCTTCTAGATTTTGGGCCATCAGATGAAGGTCCATTATCTGATGTGAAAGTAGGCAAACATCGTCAGTGTAGTCAATGTGTTGCATGAAGCACATGTGCTTCATGCAGCTTTGTCGGCGGGAAACGGAGGAATTCGATGGACTCTTACATCTCAACTGAAACATCTTGACTACGCTGACGATGTATGCTTACTCTCCCACAGAATTATGGACCTCCACCAAATCACAGCAGATGTGTGGTGTCGTCGGGCTGAAAATTAATACGGCAAAAACTAAAATTATCAGCCTTGGAACAAACTCATCGGCTCAAATATGCATTTCTGGACAACCGAAAGAGAGAGTAGAGGATTTCCAGTATCTTGGGAGTATTGTCTCGACCGATGGTGGAACCGAACTGGATATAGCCAACAGGATCGCCAAAGCAAAGTCCGCGTTCGGGATGTTGTCCAAAATATGGCGAAGCAATGCAATCAGTTTGAGCACCAAAATAAGACTGTTCCGCTCCAACGTTGAATCCGTGCTACTATATGGTTGCAGCACGTGGAGAGTGACCACCACTATCACCAGAAAGCTGCAAACGTTCGTTAATAGGTGTCTGCGCAATATCTTACGGATTTTCTGGCCCAATCGTATCTCTAACGAACACCTTTACGAGAGAACGGGTCAGGAACCAATAGGCACAACCATCCAACGGCGGAAGTGGCAGTGGATTGGTCATACGTTCCAAAAGGGTGACAGCTCCACAGCGAACCATGCTTTGCAATCGAACCCTCTAACTCAGGATGGCAGAAGACCTGGCGGTCCAAGGAGAACATAGCGCAAAAAAGTCGAGAAGGAGGCACGGCAGTTAGGGAAAAGTTGGGGAGAACTCAGGCACATTGCCAGAAACCGTACACGATGGCGCGTAGGCGTAGTAGAGGCCCTAGGACCCACAAGGGGATACAGGACATAAGTAAAGTAAGTAAGTAAGTAAGTAGTCAATGTGTTTAAGGTTAGCTGTCATAGTCCAACGAATTCCCCTGACGTACTCCACTTTGGACATCAAAATCCTCCGACGACTTACCATTCTGTAAGACGTGAAACTTACTTCCCTCATATGTAGCCTTGATAATAGCTATGACCCAACCAGGTCGCATCTCGATTCAAGCTGTCTCAAACCTGTATCGGAGAGCTGTACATCACGCATTGCTCTATTATGATCCGTAATGTGTTTATGTGGTCGATGCAGGAGGATCCAGCACGAAAGCCTACCTGCTCGACGTCGAGAGTTGAATCTAATTTTTCCTTAATGCGTTCTTATATGATTCTAGCTATTATCTTGGCTACAGCCGGTACAACGCAAATACCTCTCCAGTTTCCGCAATCCATCAGATTTCCCTTTTTCGGAAGCTGGACGATCATCCCTCTTTTCCCCTCGACTGGAGAAATTGTTAATTTTCCCACGCTCTCCGTATGAGTTCAGCCGATGTGTTTGGCGATGCTTGGAATAGTTCGGCAAGGATGCCATCACTACCCACCGCTTTGTTTTCCTTGAAAAACTTGATTGCTGCTGTTATTTCGGTTTTACTGGAAGGTCCGGTGCGAATTCGGGAATTTGTTGCTTCGGAAGACTCATTAGGGTTCGAGATCATATCACCATCGTCGAACTGGTTAAGGACTGTAGCGAAATGATCTTTTCATCTAGTGAGCTGATCCTCATCCGAAATCAGAAGGTTACCATCTAAACTCTTCACCAATGCGCTCTTTGGTGATGTTATAGACAGTCCTACTGTCACATCTGCTTGATGCTTCTTCAGCCATTGAGGCGAGTGAGTCGATGTACTGACGTTTGTCCCGTCTTACATTACGCTGCACTTCGTTCATTTTCACGCGACATTGAGCTTCTAGCTATTACTCTCTACTGCTGAAGCCGCTGCAATCCGAGCCTTGATTGCTCAATCGCAGGATATGAGCAAGATTATTTATTTATGTTCAATACAGTAAGAACAATCCGCATTCGTACACCACTATTTTGAAAGGAAATCAGCAGGCCGGTTTGGATGATTTAGAAGTCATTTTAAAGCAGATGGACCCAGAATATCTGCAAATCGTAAAATTATTTTAAAATTAGTAAGATGAATCCGCCGCATACGTACATTACCATTTTTCGGGAATGTAAGTAAATCGATGTTGGTGATTGGCGCAATGCCTAAATATGAATAAATAAATTACGAGAAGACAACATTCGTACACTACAATTAAAAAAAAAAAAAAACAAGCTGCTAGAGCGATTGTAATCAATGCATTTTTAAAACTTAGAATCTTGTTACAGTTTCCATTCTCGTCGATTTCGGGCGGTTTGCTTCCACTTTATTAAACTTTTTGGCTTCACATGGTCTTTGAAACAGATGTTCAGTTTTCCTCGCCTTCTTGAATTTGAGGACTGATATTCGAAGACGCTCAGTTTAACTCGCCTTCTTGAATTTGAGGACTGATATTCGAAGATGCTCTTAATTGCAGCGTTGTTATTCTGTCGCTCGGCGTGTCACATTTAATGCAGTTATCGAACCTTTGCTTTTTGGGCTAAATTCACAACTTGGCGCAGTTCATAGAATTCGCTGTTGTATTTCTCCGGCATGAATGCAATCACTATTTACATTGGCGTTGGAAACGCAAACAGTAAGATCCAATTCCGCGGATCTCTCAAGATCGCAGACAGATGCAAACTTTCCTTATGCTGGGTCCTAAGTCATAGACACATTCCAGGCACCTGCAAAGCTGATGAGCTTGCAAAAAACAATGACAGTCAGCACCTCGTTTAAGATAACGCGACGAAATACCAACTGAATACAGAAATAAGAAAAGCAAACATTAGCTCTACAAATGGTACACTAGAGATAGGGATGAGTACTTCTTTAACAGTCTTGATGATCTGTCGGATCTTGACAACAGCAGGATCAGTAGATTTATCTCCAGATCAAATTGGTTTCACTACACAATCGCAAAGAGTAAAATTTACTCAATACAATCTCCTATTATAGATTACACATCTACAGTAACGAGTACCGAAGAACCCGATTCTTCTTACAATAATATCACAATGGATCTCATCTTTGGTGGAAGTGTGCCTAACCAAACCTATCTCGTTTTCCATAACACATCTTAGAAATTAGGGCCGACTATTCCATGAAGGCTTTTCCTTTCGAAAGACTCAGGAACTGCTCTGTTTTTCTGTTCTATCAACATTTGCCAAATTTAACTGGCATAGGCAAAGTTCGAAGGCGAGATGCTTTACTAAACCTTTACAGATGGACTCCTTTACTAATTCGAAATTATGGTTGTTAATACTAACGTAAACAGATGCTTCTCTGTTTATCTACCTATTATCCTCGTTTAAGTCAAGAGCAATATCTATTAGCTTTAATATTCGTAAAAGCGTCTACAACGCTTCACATGGAACGTACGATTATGCCAATACTGCCTATATATCCCATCAGCTGGATGGACATCATCTGCTTCAGCACAAGATTGAAGAAATCATGTTTCTGCTTACTGAAATCCTGTGTATCTTTGGAAAAGTTCAGACAGACTGTTTTCAAACTGCAGCGCAGGACGCGGTCCTGAATAGAAAACTCCTCGTGTATAGCTCCATGCAATCAATATCGTTCAGAGCCTTGAAGTCGATGAAGAGGTGCTGAGTTAAGGTTTAAAATTCGTCGGTCTTTTCTTTTGCGTCAGGGCAAACATTTGGTCTATTGTGCATCCACAGGGCTGGAATTTGTAGTGGTACGTGCCGATTAGAGACGACTTGCGACTTTTACACAATATGTTGGGTAGGGCCTTATAAGTGACATTTAGCAGTGATATGCATTGGCAGTTTGTAGATAGAATCGTATTTTTTGTCAGACATTCTTTCATCCACCTGTACTTGGTGCATGCATCCTACCAGGACATAACCCCCGCTGTAAGGCCATCACAAGGTTGTTGCCTGTGGGAACAAAGCCTCTGCTGACTTCCTCAGACAGTTTATTTCGGAGGTTGGGGAAGTGTGGAGCGGGTCTCAGCTCAAGTGCGTGACTATGGCGGAGTTGGCGAGATACACTCCGCCCAAAGCTTGGGTCTGGGTTCCGCTGCCATACACCTACCCAGAAAAACTGCTTGGTCTCCTCCACATGCAGAACAGGGAGTTGAAGGCCAATACATGGAGGGTGCTCAAGACTGGGCCTAGGAAGCAGTTTGGTCAGCACTTCTTGCTGGCCCTAAATAGGGAATCGCTGCCACCCCTTGAAAAGACCAAAGGGATGGTGCGATATAGCATGGGGAAGGTCATGCTAAAGATCATGACCAAGGGTGTTGAGGAGGAGGAGGAACCCAAAGATGATGGAGGTGATGCAGATAAACTTGCATCACAGTAAGGCTGCGACGGCATGCTTGATCAACTATATCATCAAGCATGACGTCTCGGCCATACTGGTACAAGAGCCATGGATCAGCGACAACAACCAGATCCAAGGGCTCAAAAACAGGAATTACACGTTGTTCTACAAAGCCAACGAAGGTAAAATCAGGGCTTGTATACTTTTAAAAAACAACATAAGGGCATTTCTTTTGAATAATTTCAGTGACGGCGATCTAGTAGCAGTCTCCTGTGAAAGAGAGGGAAGTAAACCGCTGTGTCTGGTCTCTGCATACCTCCCGTACGAGCAGGCGGAGATTCCATCTGTGAAGTTGAAGCAGTTGGTAAGGAAGGACAACTGGCTCTTCATCGTGGGCTGTGATGCAAATGCGCATCACTCACAATGGGGTAGCAGTAATACTAATACAAGAGGTGAGTGTCTTTTTGATTTCATCCTTTCGACCAAGCTCACCATATGCAACAAGGGTTCTACGCCAACTTTTGTAGTAAGGAACAGACAAGAAGTGATTGACATAACCTTAGCTTCTTGTTCTGTTCACCTAACGGTAGAAAAGTGGAGGGTTTTGGAGGAGGCTTCTCTGTCTGATCACAGATGGATACGCTTTCAAATTAATTTCGAGACTAGGGTTAGCAACAGCTACAGAAACCCTAAAAGTACAGACTGGGGTATGTATACAGAGCTAGTAAGGAAACATCTTAAGGATGGGCCTATTCGCAACGACGATCCTCAAGATATAGATAAGGCGGTAGATAACTTAGGCAAAGTAATGAACATGGCATTCGAAAGGGCCTGTCCACTAAGAAAGAAGTCCAAGAGGTCCCAACCTCCTTGGTGGAGCAAGGAAATCAACTCCAAGAAAAAACAGGTTAGGCATTTCTACAACAGGGCCAAAGAAATAGGAGACGGTACCACATGGGATGAATATATGGACCGCAAGCGGGAGTTTAAGTACTTAATCAGGCAATCAAAAAGAAAGTCGTGCAAGGAATTTTGTCAGTCCATTGCGGATACTAGTGAAGCTTCCAGACTTCGCAAGATGTTTAAAGTCATGTTACGTACCAGTGGCATGGAGGGAAGTGCGGGTTATATTCATACCTAAAGCAGGTAAACCAAGCCACACTTCAGCGAAAGACTACAGACCCATAAGTCTCTCGTCATTCCTCCTCAAGACACTTGAAAGACTTCTTGATATTCACATCAGAAGTAAGTGTTGCAACGGGATTCTACGCAAAGCTCAGCACGCATATCTGAAGGGGAAATCGGTGGAAACAGCTTTACACTACGTAGTAGGGAAGATAGAGACTAGCCTTCACCATAAGGAATATGCACTAGCAGCCTTCCTAGATATAGAAGGGGCGTTCAATAACGTAGAAGGAAGGGCCATCAAACAGGCCCTGGAAACAATGAACGTCGAGCATAGCATTACCAATTGGCTCTGCAATATGCTAGGCACTAGAAACATTAACTCCACTATCGGAAACAGTTCAATAAGAAAATCCGTTACCAGGGGGACTCCCCAGGGAGGCGTTATCTCACCCCTCCTCTGGGTTCTAGTCATCGATGAGATACTTAAAGAACTAAGCAACACAGGCATAAGCGTCACTGCTTACGCAGACGACGTGGTGATTTTAGTTCAAGGCAAGTTCCTTGACACATTAAGTGAAATTATGGAATCAGCTCTTAATAGTCTAGAAAAATGGGCTAGAGGGTGTGGACTACACGTCAACCCGGATAAAACCGAATTGGTACTCTTCAGCAAAAAATACAAGATACCACCCTTCAAACTGCCTAAGCTAGCAGGGGTGGAGCTTTCCCTTTCGGATCGCGCTAGATATCTTGGGATATTGCTAGATAGGAAACTAAATTGGAAACTTAACATACAGGAAAGGGTCCGCAAAGCTTATAATGCTCTTTTCATCTGTAAGCGGACCGCGGGGAAAAAATGGGGCCTGAAGCCCGCAATGATGCACTGGCTATATATCATGGTAGTCAGACCCATACTCACGTATGGGGCTCTTGTGTGGTGGAAGGCAACGAATACGAAAAACACACGGGATATGTTGGCCATGGTACAAAGAACAGCTTGCATTGCCATCACGGGTGCTCTACGCACAACACCTACGGCTGCACTCGAGATCTTTCTGTATCTTTTACCATTAGACCTACAAATTAAATTTCAAGCGGGCAATAGTGCGCTTCGGCTCACTAACGTTGGTCTCTTCAGGACTAATAACATGGGACACAGCTCCATTCTCAAGGAATCCTTTCCCGGTATTCCTGACGAATCGGACGATATACTTGGCACCTTAGACTTCGACACACCATACGAAGTACTGTATCCAGTTAGAGAGGACTGGCGAAGGAAGACAGTCTCTGTCCATAACGAGATTGCAATATACACAGATGGTTCTAAGACCAACGAGGGCACGGGGTCGAGAGATACGAACCTACAGGTGGCCCTGAGACTTCCGGACACATGCAGTGTGTTCCAAGCAGAGGTTCTAGCTGTACTTAAAGCTGCGGAATTACTTGAGATGGGATCAATATCCGATAAGAATATCGCCATCTACATTGACAGTCAGGCTGCGCTAAAGGCGCTAGAGTCTTACGTCACCAAATCTGATATAATCAGGAATTGCCGCACAATGCTTAGGGCATTATGTACGCAGAACCGAGTCAGATTATGCTGGGTACCTGGACACTGCGATATTGAAGGCAACGAGCAGGCCGACGCGCTGGCTAAAAGAGGAGCGGGGCTCCCACGTAGCGGTATAATTGGTAGCATTAAGCCACCAGGGTGCGTGGCCAAGGGAATTATTTGGGATAAAATCATTGACACGGCTAATCTAAGATGGTCAAACATAGATTAGATGGTCACAGGGTGTCTAAGACCTTGTGGCCTGTGCTAGATCGCAGAAAATCTGGGGAGATAATCAAGTTAGATAGATCGCGGTTGAGAACAGTGATAGGAATACTCTCTGGCCACTGTCTCCTAAGGAGGCATGCCATGAGACTAGGGTTATCCGATACGGATGTTTGTAGGTACTGCGACGACCTACATGTCTCAGAGGATATAACTCATATACTCTGTGAATGTCAAGGAATTGCCAGGACAAGGCTAAAGTATCTTGGAAGATACTTCTTCGATAACCTTGAAGAGGTGAGGTCCCTAAACCATAACAAGGATCTTTTCAGATTCTGTAGGGAGATTAATTGCTTGGGAGAATGGGTTTAGGTCTTCTGCCGTGAAGGTTCCCTAGGGATCGCGATGGGCCCACTTTGGTGCCTAGTGTTTTATGATAACCTCATAACCCTACCTAACCTAACCTAACCTAAGGCCATCACAACCGGCAGGCGGGTTTGTTTTTCTTCAGCTTCTTTATTTGCCTCGAATTTGTATCCTTGCTGAGCAGCTTCATTGCCTCACAATAAAGAGACTTTAATTCCCAAGAAATCTTTAACGTATCCCGACATAAAAAGATATACATAAATGAAATAAAGTACTTATTACCTCACTACATACATAAATTACATACTTTTCTTTTTATTTCAATTGGATATCATCTCTGAAAACAAGGATGCTGCAGTTCCCTCAGTACTTATCTCTGAGAATTCTCGAATAAAATGCATTCAAGGGGATTTCGAAACATGAAATTGGAATTAGTCCTTGAACAGCACTAACTAAAAGTTTTCCATCCCAACATCACTACATAACATACCCATTAATGACACACATAAAAGGACATTTGCGCCATTGTAGATCTACTTGCATGGCGAGCATGCAGTGCTTGAGAGAACTTCTTTGGCGACAATCCCATTGTTATTTCCGTTTTGCTCGACCAACTTTTTTTCGTGCATTAAATGTTATGCTAAGATGTAGCTTTTCTTCTTCAAGGATTTTGCTTGAGCGTAAAGTTTTGTTCGTGTTCTCTTCTCATCTCTTAAGACTTTCAGTATACGTACCTACATGGAATAATTATGAAACGTAAGAGGCCGAATATCCGCAAAGAAGAAACTAATGTTTGTCCCTTTGGTAGATATGTGTTTCACTTGGTAGTTATGCTGGAATCATTCATTGCCAGAGTGCTCCGCCTGGCCTTGCCACAAGCAAAGGCTTTTCCATGTACGTAGTCACGTTTGCGTTTAGCATAATGTGTGTATCACAAAAAAGGACATGTTTGTCATACGTATGGGCATTTGAATAGCTTCATTCGCGTGTGTCCTTCGGCTGATATGGAATGTGTACCTAAGTTTATGGGTTTGCGAAGATGGATCCCGAAAACAAAGTTATTGGCCATAAGGACGAATTCAGACGCAATAGGTTGAGTTGCGGAGCATATGGCGACATTTTTTTTTTTTTTCTTTTTTATTTATTGGGTGGACAGCATATATTTAGGGTTTATGTATACAGTTATAATTTTATACATCACATATGGTGAAGTTAAGGTTTCCGCTTGGATACATACTACCGATTGTCTATTTTAGTACCAATAATACTTTTTGAAATCTCATTTGGTAGGCGTCTTCTAAATGAATAAGGCTGACATTTTAGAAGTTTAGTTTTCCTTATTCGTGTCAATTCAATAAGTCAACGAAAGACGGATGGTATCAGGGTGTAGACATGGGAATGTGTTTATTTGTTTGCCCTCTAAATTGCACACGCAGAGAAATAAAGGACATGACTGGGACGCTTGTATTTGCATCTTTATGTCGTATTTTGTTCGATTGCAAATAATTTAGGTTTCATATTCTAAAAAAAAAGTGCTTATAAAGTAAAAAATGTTCTCTAGCAAAACCCTCTCAGTCTTCAAGATGCAATAAAAAACAAGCTGGTACGCCTGGGAGTGCGTGCAAGCCAGGAGAAAATCATTCGCTTACCTACGTTTAGTCAGGAAAATAAGCAGCAGCTTTGCTGAAACTATATACCAGGAGGCCAAAAAGAATTTTAAAAAAATATGTAAGGATAAGCAAATAAGAAACATACAGCAGCTGATGAGGACTGTAGGGAATATTAACGATAGTCACGCTTTTTGGAAGCTGGCAAGAGTCCTCAACGGTACGAAGTTTGCACGAAGCATCCAAGCTGAAACCTCGATTCTCTCCGATAATTTTGAGCAATTATTGAAACCGACATGTAGCTCAATGAATTATACGCTGCCGTATACAACAGTCGAATCGTGAGACCGGACGATCACAATCCAGGATGTCTGCATGGCATTGCACAGGTGCAACCTGAATAAAACTCCAGAAGAAGATCGTATCCTATATGCATTTCCTGTCAGCTTCAGACGATCACAATCCAGGATGTCTGCATGGCATTGCACAGGTGCAACCTGAATAAAGCTCCAGAAGAAGATCGTATCCCATATGCATTTCCTGTCAGTTTCAGAAGGAACATCATTTTCCCCATATTTAAGGAGACGCGAAATACCGAATTAATTACAGAGGAATGTCCTTCCTGAACTCAATAACGAAAACATTCACAGGAGTCATATGAGAATGTTTGATCAATTGTGTATATGAAAATGATTTGCTGAGCGACTTCCCAGGGGGTTTCAGGAAAAATAATTCAACAGTGGATGATATCTTATTTTTGACGCGAGTATTGCTCGGTCCTACCTGGAGAAGGGAATAAAGCTCTACGCGTTCTTCACGGACTTGAAGGCGGCCTTGACAGCATCGACAGAAAAGCTCTACTCTATAAGCTGAGTAATGTAGGCATATCAACGAAAATGCTCAAAGTAATTCAAAACCTTTATGAAAAAAAAATAGGACTTTGGTGTGGGATGGAAATAAAATATCTAATTGGTTTGAGTCGCATATGAGAGTTAAACAGGGTTGCCTAATCAGTCCACTCCTCTTTTCTATACACTTAGATGACCACACAGCATTTCTATCAAGATGAATCGTGTTTAATGGACTTTGTATAAAGCGTCTTCTTTACGCGGACGATATTGTTATCTTTGCGGAATCACCAACAACTATGCAGTTGATGATAAACAGGCTACACCAATACTGCGCACTGTGGAATCTAAAAGTCGATAATAAATCCAAAATAATGGTATTCCAGAACGGGTTTGTGCGATACTCGAGGGAGGGCAAATGGACTTGGAAAAATAATAATCTCGAAGTTGTGAAAGAGTATAAGTATCTGGAGGTAATTATAACACCTTGATTATCATTTAAAAATCATCTCGTAGAAAACTCAAAGAAAGTAAAAGGGCAGTAAATTGCAACTGGCACTGTCTTTTAAGCAAAAAGCACGTCAAACAAAGCGCCAAGCTAAAAATGTTTGAAGCGTCCATATGTGCTACGCAACACAAATTTAGGGTGTCCACAGTATGAGGAAGTGGAGAAACTGCTCAGATACTTTTTAAGGAAAATATTCCGATTGCCTAAAAACACGGCGAACTATTATATATGCTGCACTTCTAACAAACCTAATAAAAATGGCTGCATCAACAAAAGATACAAAGAAGAGTTTCGAGCGAAAACAACCGTGGTTTGATGGTGAATGTGATAAAGTGCGAAAAAGAGCTCTTGCGACGCTGAATCCCTTTAGAAAACATAACACCGAATCGTTGAAGGCTCTATACTTGGACACAAACACATACTACAAGACGTTGTGTGGGTACAAAAAGCAAATATATTTTAGCGAAATCGCTAGAGAGCTAGCTGAGGCAGCCAATAGCAAAGATTTTTGGGTCTTGGCGAAGAAATTAAGCCGAAATACATTTAAAGTTGGAAGGCAATTAGAAACGCCCGCTTTAATGCACCACTTTAAGCAAATGCTTAAACAACAAGATCTTCCCATTGCCTTTCATTATGCACAATCTGGTGTTTTTATCGAGGATCTAGATAAACCCTTTGATGAGAACGAGCTCTTTGAAGCATTGAGGAGAGCTAAAAAGCATAAAGCGCCAGGAGAAGACCGAGTGCCATATGAGTTCTTTCAACACGCCCCAATTTAATTTCAAGAAAGATTGCTGCTATTCCTCAATCGCATTTACGATGCCGGAAAGGTATCAAAGGAATTTCAAAGGTCAATTATTTTCCCAATTTTTAAAGAAGGCGATCCAAATATAGCCGCAAATTATAGAGGAATTTCCTTTATGAATACAACCACGAAAATTTTCACGGGCATGTTGACTGCTAGACTAACCAAGTGGGTTAACGAAAACAGAAAACTAAGCCAGTTTCAGATTGGCTTTAGGGCCGGTTATTCAACAGTTGACCAAATATTTAATATAACTTCAATAGCTCAACAATATTTAGATCAAGGAAAAAAATTATATGCTTTTTTCATCGATTTCAGAGCGGCTTTCGACACGATAGATAGGAATTTACTACTTTACAAATTATCTAATATTGGAGTCTCATTGAAGTTTATCAATATCCTAAAAGATATATACATGGACAATAAGTCGGCGAAATGGAACGGTAAGGAGCTGTCAGATTGGTTTCAAGTAGAAATCGGAGTCAAACAGGGATGCCTTCTCAGCCCACTTCTCTTCGCACTATTCCTTGACGACATATCTGATACACTTCCTGCAGGTACATATATGGGTAAACCAATTAAATATCAAGGCATTACTTTATGCAGATGACGTAGTTGTTCTAGCGGAATCACCAAATTCAATGCAACTAATGATTAACAAAGTAGAAGAATATTGTCAGGCCAACTGTCTTCAAATAAACACTACTAAGTCCAAAGTGTTAGTATTTCGTAAGGGAACAGGG
Source organism: Brachypalpus laphriformis (assembly GCA_945910035.1). Taxonomy (NCBI): domain Eukaryota; kingdom Metazoa; phylum Arthropoda; class Insecta; order Diptera; family Syrphidae; genus Brachypalpus; species Brachypalpus laphriformis. Next base: position 106,141,300 of record OX246753.1, on the reverse strand, counting down.
CGCTTCGCGAAGAATGAAATATGGAAGTACGGTGGACAACACTTAGAAGTTGTGAGATGCTACAAGTATCTAGGAGTAACCCTAATGCATAATCTCTCTATGAAAAGACACTTTGAGCTCAAACTTGCAGAAGCAAAGAAAGCTCTAAATTCAACCTGGAGAAACGTAATTTCTAACCCCAAAGTTGGTCTACAAGCAAAAGTAAAGGTCTTAGAGGCGGCAATGCACGCAGTAATGTGCTATGGAGCGCAGGTATGGGAAAGCAGAATGTACGATAACGTTGAAAAGTTGCTAAGATTTTTCCTAAAGAAATTATTACGACTCCCCTCAAATACACCTAATTATATGCTGCACATCGAGAGTGGAATGTCACCTTTATTTATATTCACTCTAAGGTTAAATATGCAGTACGTTATTAAAGTTCTGAACGAAGAAGATGACACCCGATTAAACAAAATTCTCGCTAAAAGAATTATAAGAACCAGATCGCAGTTTGATAAAGATTGGGAAAATATCGCTGCTAGGTACAATATAAGCCTTACCATGACAGGATCCAACCTCACAGACTGGTCAAGAGACGCACGAATTTTTCTATTTCACATAGACCAGGCAATGAAAAGGGAACATTATCATGGCGGCAAGGAACTCAGACTCACGCTTAATTTACAAAAACTTAGTTCACGAAAACATCAACTACTTGAACTCTAATCTCAGCATCTTCCAAATATCATTTATTTTCCGAGCAAGAGGAGAACTTTTAAGACTAAATTACATGCCACATCGTTCCGACCTCCCTTTAAGATGTACCCTATGCAACTTAGGAGCAATAGAAGACACCGCACATTTCATTGGTACCTGCCCAGTTTTGAAAGAAATCAGACGATCACATTTTGGAGTAGACCACTTAGAAAGAAATGCTATCGAGAATTTATTAAATGGCAGCGATTGGAGACCCTAGTCAAACGGTAGTGCCTGCGATCATATGAAAACACAAGCGTTTTCACTCAGCTGAGGCCTACCAACTCCTACTCTCAACCTCCACGCGGTGACAGCCGGGTGCCTAGTACCTTAATCCAAGAAATGGGTAACCAACCCCGTTTGGCGGATTCTTGGTGGCAGCAGATGAGAGAGGGGGGGAAGAGTGCTTTTCTCACTAGAGCACTTTTTCCTGTTCCAGGCGGCAGCGGACGAATTCAATAGACGGAGTCAACGGTGGCGTCTATAGTTCCAGTTAGGTTGAACTTAGTGAATACCTTGCGCGAGCTGCTTCGACGTATTCGGATCACAGGTCGGTAAGGAATTTCCAATGTTGGTCAGGACATTGGAATAGAGATGGTGGCGTAGGAGCCCTTAATGGGCCAACGGCAGCGCTCATACTCCCGTAGTGGACTACTGGCACCGGTGTACCCGGCCCCTCGTCCTAGGGGAATAATTAAGGAACTGGCCCTCCAGGTTGGGGATTGTGCCGTCGGGGTAACTTCCCTACCACGTAAAAAACGCATGGTTCCGAAACAACCAAAAGCCTCGGATAAGGATGACCCAACTAATGACGACCCCAGCAAACGAAATAAGGACAACGACCTTCGGATCTGTACGTGGAATGTTCTGTTCCTTTACAGACCACGTGCAGCCGAACAACTAGCAGAGGCCCTAGACTGCTATAAAGCAGATATTACCGCCATCCAGGAAGTGCGATGGGATGGGCCAGGCAAAAAGAGGATGAAAAACTGTGACATCTACTACGGCGATTGCTACAGAGGCAACAGGCAACGCTTATTCGGATGCGGATTGGTCATACGCGGCAGACTTAGGCAAGAAGTCTTAAGCTTCCGACACGTAAGCGAGCGTATTATGACTTTCCGGATCAAGACTAAATTCGCTAACATAAGCCTAATATGTGTTCATGCCCCCACGGAAGAAAAGGACCCTGCCACCAAGGAGTATTTCTACGAGCTCCTCGACAAAACATACGAGCAATGTCCTAAATACGACGTTAAAATCGTATTGGACGATTTTAACGGCAAAATAGGAAAGGAGGACGTCTTTGGTAGGGCAGTCAGTAAGCATAGCCTACACGACACCACGTCTGATAACGGACTAAGGCTAATTGATTTCGCTGTGGAGCGAAATGTCACCATAGCAAGCACATGGTTTCCTCATCTCGATATTCATAAGCAGACATGGCGGTCTAATGATTATGTAACGATCAACCAAATTGATCATATTGCGATTGACGAAAGGCACGCCTCCAGTATTCTGGATCTCCGGACCTTCCGAGCGGCAAACATAGACTCGGATCATTACCTTGTTGTAGCAAAGGTACGAATGCGGATATCCCAATCTGAGCAACAAAGAAGAATTACTGTGAGAAAATTTAACGTCGAAAAGCTACAATCGCAAGAGACCGCCAGACTCTTCGCTGAACGAAGACCAGTGGCAACGCTGCCAACATGCCATCAGAAACGCCGCGACTGATGTCCTGGGTCTCGCCCCCCACCACCGCGAAACCCCTGGTTTGACGAAGAATGCCGGCGAGTGCATGCAGCAAAACAAGAGGCATACAAAGCGGCGCTGCAAAGGAAGACCAGAGCTGTTCGTGAGCTCTACGAGCAAAAGAGACGGGAAGAACGTCGGCTTCTGCAAAAGAAGAAGAAAGAGCATGAGAAGCGCGGTTGAGAATATCGAGAGTTTATACTCCAGAAACAATGTACGGAAGTTTTACCAAAAGGTAAAAAGAACGTTTCAGAGGAGCAATACCCGTACAGAAACCTGTAGAGATGAAAATGGAAACCTCGTAGTAGAATCACAGTCGGTACTGAGAATATGGAAAAACTATTTCTGCAGACTGTATAACGGCGACGGAAACCAACATCCTGCTGTCAGGCAGAATGAACCATTCAATAGACGATGATAGTCAAAATTTCCGTCCACCTGACCAAAACGAAGTGAGGATAGCAATATTCAAGCTGAAATCCAAGAAGTCTGCTGGACCTGACGGCTTACCGGCCGAACTCTTCAAGGCAGCAGGGGATGAATTGGTAGAGTGCATACGTCAACTCATCTCTAATATTTGGTCAGACGAGTGTATGCCTGATGAATGGAATCTCAGCATCGTTTGCCCGATCCACAAGAAAGGAGACCCCCTCCACTGCGCCAATTATAGAGGCATCAGTCTCCCTAACAACGCATACAAGATCTTTTCTGCGATATTGTGTGAATGCCTGAAACCTTTTATCAACAGCCTAATTGGACCCTATCAGTGAGGTTTCAGGCCAGGAAAGTCCACCATCGATCAAATCTTCATACTTCGGCAGATCCTGAAGAAAACCCAAGAATTCCAAATCGATACTCACCACTTCTTTATCGATTTCAAGGCCGCCTATGACAGCATCTATAGAGAAGAGCTTTATAGAGCCGTGTCTAGTTTCGACATCCCTGCCAAACTTGTCCGTCTGTGCAGGATAACGATGGAGAACGTTCGCTGCTCCATCAGGGTCGATAATGACCTCACCGATGCCTTTGATGTCAAAAAAGGTTTTAGACAAGGTGACGCGCTGTCATGTGACTTCTTTAACATTGTACTTGAACGGATTGTACGGAACTCACAAGCCAACACCGGAGGCACAATCTATTACATGTCTGTACAACTGCTTGCACACGCCGACGATATAGACATTATCGGAAGAACTCAGCGGGCTGTCACCGTTGCGCTTGCAAGCATTGAAGCGGCCAAAATGGGTTTAGCGATAAACGAGGGCAAAACCAAGTATATGCTGTCAACAAGAAGGGAAAACCAACACCGACGAATTGGACAAAACGTCACCGTGGGCAGCTATAACTTCGAGGTAGTAAGGGACTTTGTCTAACTTGGCTCTGCTATAAATTCAACAAACAAAATCAGTGCAGAAATCAAGCGAAGAAAAACTCTTGCCAATCGCTGTTTTTTTTGGGCTTATAAGGCAATTCAACAGTAAAGCCCTATCTCGAACTACTAAGGAGACTCTGTATAAGACTCTGATCATCCCAGTCCTGCTTTACGGCGCTGAAACATGGACTTTATTACAAGAGGATGAAGATATCCTTGGTCGCTTCGAGAGAAAAATTCTTCGTAAGATTTTCGGTCCCGTTTGCGTTGACGGGCTTTGGAGGAGAAGATTCAATCACGAACTATACGAGCTGTACAGCGACATCGACCTAGTCAAAAAACTGCGTATTGGACGTCTGAGATGGCTAAGACATGTAGAGCGAATGGACACCAACGCTCCGGCCCGCAGAGTCTTCGAATCTAATCCCGAGGGACGACGCAGTAGAGGGAATCATCGCCGTAGGTGGCGCGCACAAGTTCAAGGTTGATCTCGACCAACTTGGAATGCGCAACTGGAGGCAACTAGCTAAAGACCGAGCTAAATGGAGAGGCTTGTTGGTTGAGGCCCAGGTTCACCCCGAACTGTAGCGCCACCTAAATAAGTAAGCTGTCCATATGTGCTACGCAACACAAATTTGGGGTGTTCACAATATGAGGAAGTGGAGAAACTGCTCATATACTTTTTAAGAAAAATATTCCGATTGCCTGAAAACACGGCGAAGTATTATATATGCTGCACTTAGAAACTAGTTTGCCTTCTTGTACATCTTCACTCTTAGACTGCACTTTCATTATATGCTGAGAGTCATGGAACTTCCCAGCTGCCGTCTCCCGCATATTGTTGCAAAGCACTTAATACGCCGAAAGTTTCAATTCTTCAATGAATGGTCCAGATTAAGCAACCAACATAATGTGCCCCTACCGGAGTATAACATAGTTCAGAAGTTTAGAAAAGCACACTGCAAGAGCGACTAAATACTATCGAGGAGGCTACATGGGTTAGGTAGATTAGTGCCTTGTGACAAAGAATCACTGCTCACTCAGACCAACAGTACGAGTCCATTGGCTACGCGGGTTAAATTCAGAGTGAAAGCGCAGCAAAGTGGAGCTAGGAATACTTATCGAACGCTAGACCATGACGTCAAGAAGAAAAGCTACTTTCCCGAACGTATCGACTTGGATAAAATAGTTAGTTAGTTTGATCTTTATTTAGCACTGATGGCCATTTTTACAATATTTACATTTTTACATTTGCTTTGATAGGCTAAGTACAATATATGTAAGTGAAACGTAATAGTGTAAGCGATCGCTTAATTTACTTTATGCTTTATAATTAAGAATTACATTTTAATTTAATTTACATGAGCTCTTACATAGTCAATCATTTTTCTTTTAAATATATATATCCGTCTCTATTTTGAAGGATGTCGGTAAGTTATTAAAAGCTTGAAATCCCATATAGTTGGTTGTCCGCTGTCCTCTTGATGTTCTCACCCTCTGGATCAAATAATAATGATCTTCAAGGCCAGAGGTGAACTATTACATATTAATTTTATGCCGCATAGAGTTGTGGAGAATGCCGAAAGTACTCTTGCAGCATGCACTTGAAAGAAGATGTAATGCACTTTATCGGAATCTGTCCAATTTTAAAGACAATAAGACGAACACTGGGGAAAAGCCACGCTTGCGAAAAATGAAGTCATCCTAATCATGAATGGTCAAGATTGGAATGTCCTGTATAGCTACCTGAAAACCACCTCGAAATGTCGACAACAAATACTTAATGAAGCCTTTAAGTAAAGTATTTTATCAGTATAGTATATCAAATGGATTTAGCCCAATTTTGTTATTTTGTAAATATTGGAAACCTTATTACCTACGTATATCTGCATATGTATGTACTAAAATAATTATCTTTCTTTTCAGTTGACGGCAATTGCTTACTTACTAAGATGGCGCTTCAGTTCGGGGTGAACCTGGGCCTCAACCAACAAGCCTCTCCATTAAGCTCAGTCTTTACTTAATTCCCTCCAGTTGCGCACTCCAAGTTAGTCAAGGTCCCTTTGAACTTGTGCGCGCCACCTACGGCGAGGAGGTCCTCTATTGCGTCGTCCCTCCGGGTTAAATTCGAAGACTCTGCGGGCCGGAGAGTTGACGTCCATTCGCTTTACATGTCCTAGCCATCTCAGACGTCCAATACGCAGTTTTTTGACTAGGTCGCTGTACATCTCGTATAGATGGTTATTGAATCATTTCCTCCAAAACCCGTCAACGCAAACGGAACAGAATATCTTACGAATAATTTCTCTCTCGACGCGATATCATCATCCTCTTTTAATAAAGTCCATGTTTCAGCTTCGTAAAGCAGAACTGGGATGATCAGAGTCTTATACAGAGTCTCCTTCGTTGTTCGAGATAGGGCTTTACTGTTGAATTGCCTCATAAGCCCAAAAAAACAGCGATTGACATTTCTGCGCTGATGTTGGTTTTAGAGTTTATAGCAGAGCCAAGTTAAACAAAGTCCCTTACTACCTCAAAGTTATAGCTGCCCACTGTGACGTTCTGTCCAATTCGTCGGTGTTGATTGTCTCTTCTTGTTGACAGCATATACTTCGTTTTGCCCTCGTTTATCGAAAAGGGTGATCATTAAGCTTCCAAAGAAGGGAAACTTGATGGAGTGCGGTAACTGGAGAGGTATATGTGTTCTTCCAGCTGTAGCCAAAATAATAGGTAGAATAATTCTAGAACGAATTAAAGAACATTTAGATTCAACTGTCGAGCAGGCAGGCTTTCGCGCTGGATCCTCCTGCATCGACCACATAAACACCTTACCGATCATAATCGAGCAATGTGTTGAGTATAGGTCTCCGATGCCGTGGCCGTAATTAGTTAGTGTGTCGGATTTCTACGCATGAGGTTCCAAGTTCGAATCCCAGAAAACACCAAAAAGTTTTTTTTCACGTTCCCACCTCTCGCGAGCGTCTGACAAACATCCGAGAGTATTGTTGTCACGAAAAAGCTTCTCGAATCGCCATTCGGATTCGGCATTAAACTGTGGGTCCCTTCCATTCGTGTGAAAAATATAACGCACACAACATGAGTGATTGCGAGAAGCTAGGCCCTGGCACTTTAAAAGAGCTGTTGCGCCAAATATTTGTATTTTGACTTCGAGAAGGGTAGCTATCGGCTTTAATCGAGATGCTATCTGGTTGGCCTTGCCCAGGAGAGGCATTCCAGAAAAACTTATAGCTATTATCAAGGCTACATACGAAGGCGGTAAGTGTCACGTCGTGCACAATGGTAAGGTGTCCGAGGATTTTGAAGTGCAAAGTGGAGTACGTCAAGGGTGCATACTGTCCCCACTATTGTTCTTGGTGGTTATCAGCGATGTACTCCGTGTAGCATTGACGGAAACTAATTATGGAATTCGTTGGACGATGACATCTTATCATAAACACCTAGATTACGCTGACGATGTTTGTCTACTTTCACATCGGATAATGGATCTTCATTTGATGGCCCAAAATCTAGAAGCTGAGGCAAACAAAGTGGGGCTAAAAATAAACACAGCCAAAACAAAAGCCCTGAGTACTTCTAATACCCGCGCTCAACTTAACATTGCCGGACAGGAAGTCGAGAAAGTTGATAACTTTCTATATTCAGGAAGTGTCGTCTCGGCTAAAGTTGCTAAGCCTGCGTTCGGAATGCTATCCAAAATCTGGAGAAGGAATGTTATCAGCTTAAGAACCAAGCTACGACTGTTCCGCCCCAACGTAGAATCAGTGCTGCTTTATGGGTGCAGTACTTGGAAAGTGGACACCATTAACACACGCAAGCTGCAAGTCTTCGTAAACAAATGCTTAAGAATCGTCTTGAGGATTTTTTGGCCGAACCGCATCTCCAACGAACAACTTTATCTGAGAACGGGCCAAGAACCTATAAGCATTACTGTACGTAAAAGAAAGTAGCAATGGATTGGACACACCCTACGGCGCGAAGACAACTCCATTGTAAAATACGCCATGCAGTGGAATCCGCTCACCCAGGCAGGCAGAATAGCGGGGCGCCCTAGGCAAACGTGGCGCAGAACAGTTGAGGAGGAATCGAGCTCTTTAGGAATGAGTTGGAGGCAGCTCAAACGCGTTGCAGAACTTCGAACACGATGGCGCGCAGGCGTGGTTGACGCCCTATGCCCCCCGAGGGGTTAAAGGAACTAAGTTAAGTAAGTTATCGATAAACCCATTTTGGCTGCTTCTGCTTCTATGCTTGCAAACGCATCGGTGACAGCCCGCTGAGTTCTTTCAATTGTGACAATGTCGTTGGCGTATGCAAGCAGTTGTACGGACTTTTGATAGATTGTGCCTCCGGCGTTGGCTTGTGAATTCCGCACAATCCGTTCAAATACGATATTAAAAAAGTCACATGACAGCGCGTCACCTTGTCTAAAACCTTTTTTGATATCAAAGGTCTTGGTGAGGTCATTATCGACCTTGATGGAGCAGCGAGCGTTCTCCATCGTCATCCTGCATAGACGAACAAGTTTGGCAGGGATGTCAAAACTAGACACGGCTTTATAAAGCTCTTCTCTGTAGATGCTGTCATAGACGGCCTTGAAATCTCTAAAGAGGTTATGAGTATCGATTTGGACATCTTGCCTCTATAATTGGCGCAGTTGAGGGGTCTCCTTTCTTGTGGATCGGGCAAACGATGCTGAGATTTCATTCATCAGGCATACACTCGTCTGACCAAATCTTAGAGATGAGTTGGTGAATGCTGTCTACCAATTCATCACCAGCTGCATTGAAAAATTCTGCCGGTAAGCCGTCAGGTCCAGCAGCCTTGTTGGATTTCAGCTTGGATATTGCTATCCTCACTTCGTTTTGATCAGGTGGACGGAAATTTTGACTATCATCGTCTATGTTGAATTGTTCATTCTGCCTGACAGCGGGATGTTGGTCTTCGTCGCCGCTATACAGTCTGCAGAAATAGTTTTTCTTCCATATTCTCAGTACCGACTGTGATTCTACTACGAGGCTTCCATTTTCATCTCTATAGGTTTCCGTATAGGTATTGCTTCTCTGATACGTTCTTTTTACCTAGCGGCAATTGCCAATGTCTATAATTGTGAACTATTTATGTAAATCATAAAACTACTGCATGAAAATGAAAACACAATTCTAAAATAAAAAAATTATAAAAAATAGTTACATACATATGCCAAGATTGATCAAAATGCTCAGATAGAAAATTTTTAAGAAAATGCCCTCAAGCGTTCAGGTAAAAATATATTTGGATATGTTAGGAAGAAAATAAAACATGCTCGCATATAATAAAAGTGGGCGCCGTGGCGTAAGTGGTTAGTGTGTCGGATCACTACGCATGAGGTTCCAAGTTCGAATCCCAGAAAACACCAAAAAGTTTTTTCACGGTCCCACCTCTCGCGAGCGTCTGACAAACATCCGAGAGTATTGTTGTCACGAAAAAGCTTCTCAAATCGCCGTTCGGATTCGGCATTAAACTGTAGGTCCCTTCCATTCGTGTGAAAAATATAACGCACACAACATGAGTGGTTGCGAGAAGCTAGGCCCTGGCACTTTAAAGAGCTGTTGCGCCAAATATTTGTATTTTGCATATAATAAAAGTCATTTGGAAATAATGACATAAATGAAATATTTTCAGAATTTTAAAGGAATTTATTTGGAGTAAATATAATATGCTTGGATTAATATATATTCCCATCTGTCTGCTAAATTTTGGGACACTTTTCGAGTAATGTTGGTCGTGTGTCACAAGAAGTGTTGGCTTCCAAAGCATCATTTGTTACTGGTTTATCAGCATAAGCCAGTGATTTTACGTTGCCCCACAGGAAATAATCGAGAGATGTCAAATCACATGACCTCACAGGCCGATTTCTCTACGTAGTGGACGGATAGAACCCCAAATGGTGCTACCGGCGGCGAATCAATAAATTTGTATCTTCTTGCACACTTTCGTTTACAGCGGCGATATTCTCTTCAATACGCACATTCCATTGACGTGTTGGTTTTATTGCATCATTTGAGAGCATATGGCATGAAATCCATCCACAATTCGACAGATGGGTTGCTCAGATGGACGATTATGTGCGCTGTAAAAATCACGAAGTCGACAAATAATTTGGTAGCGTTGTTCAAACATGAGCTTATTCATATTGTTTTCTCAGACTATACTGAACATAAATGTCAAACAAGTGAGGCTAGAATGACAGCTCGGTTTGACAGTTCCCTATTATAAGTTCTTAGAAGAAAAGAAGACACAATTCCTGAAAATCGAATACCTATTTCAGTAGATGGATGGATGTTCAAATCCAATGAGCTCCATTGTGCGCCATAAAAGACGAGTCCACGACAAGTTCGTTGTTATTTCTCCGAGAATCTATGTCAAACCATGTGAACCTCATTACTTAATAACCAGTCGCCGTTCGTTTATCCAACAAAAGTGCTACTACTAGTATTTCATCACTTTCGATTTAATTACCATTCGCTGTACCCTCTCGAAATCACGCAGCGTAGAGAAGAAACAATTACTTTGGTTTGAAATTACATCCTAGCGACGGTTGTTGTACCTACGAGTAAGTGTAAACTACGTTCACTATGAGTAGTCATGTCTGGTTTTTTTCAAATATGTACAATAGAGTGTTACATTGTTAGGTTGTTATGAACACTAATTTATGTTTTAAATTATATTTCCAATGTGTTTGACTTAAGAATATAAATTATTATGTATTTCAAGCAGTCTATATACATATGTATACTCCAAAAAAGAAACTTTACTTAACAAAACCAAACTTTGCTTACAAATGAATCATAAATTAACGTAGCACTTGCTTGAATTAAAGCACACTGAAGTGCACTTAATATCCAACAAAATATCCTGATGCTACGATAGTTTTTTGAGCTTCCCACTTATAAATAAAATTTAATTTCAAATGATTTTAATTACTTTCTTTATTTACGTTTTTTTTTTTTTTTCTTTCTTTAGATGTAAAGAACATTTAAAATAATTTTGAGGAAAGTTTTATTTTCATTTAAAAGTGTAATGCTATAAAGGTTTCTTTAAATTTATATTAGAGCAGGGCGCAATTATCTGAGCATCTGTATGATGTACAAACTTCTTCATCCTGCCCACTCTTGCAGTCCTTTGCTTTTCGCTGCAAGATATTTAATTTTAGTTTTTTGATCATGAAAGAGGTAGACAGGTGTAACTTTTTCAGTTGTTAGCAACATCAGAGGACATTAAAAATTGTACGTTGTTAATCTTATTTTGATGAAGTTGCAGGAAAAAGAGTTACGAGGGTTTTATAAAATGCAACGCACATTTATTACGAAAGCTTGTGCGGGAGTGTCCTTTACTGAAACTTATAAATGGAGTAGATGAGTTCATACATTTCGGACACATACCAAATTCAGGGAATGCAAATCATAGTTATTTTCGGAAACCTCGGCACAAAAGTCACTACAAGGAATTATCATAGATTGCACTCAAGTACATCTGTTGACTCTTAAGTAAGTCCTTTCGCGTAATGCGTGCACAGGAGGAAAAAACGTTCGACTCTATTTATTATACTAAGTACTGACTTTCGAAGTATTGCGGTGAAGTGGGAGGGTTATGATCCCTTGTTTTCGGATCATAACCTCGCTGATTAAAGGAAGAAGAAGAAGACTGACTAGTAGTAAGTAGTCTCAGGATAACTGTTACACAGTTACAGTCCTTAGTATGTATTTAATAGCTGGGAGAAATAATTTAAAAAAAAAAATGTTGTACATACGTATACCCAGCATATGCTTCTACATAGAAAAAAAAGTTGAATTTGAACTGAATACAGGGTGACCAGATAAGAACGATAGGAAAAATTGAAATAAAACAACAACGGTGTGAGATATAAAATTGATTCTGGCTTTATTTGGAAGCTACATTCATGCCATTATGCGTGGAATGGCACATCATTTAAATGGGCGCCTCGGCTTCGCTGGCAGTGCTTCAAGCGGTCAGTCTAATTTTTTATAACTCGGTCCAATACGTAGGTTGTTATTCTGGCAATAGCGTCTCGAATGCTGGCCTCGAGCTCACCCAAACTGGTTGGCTTGTTAGAATAGACTAAGGACTTGACGTAGCCCCAAAGAAAATAATCGAGTTGTGTCAAGACGCATGATCACGGCGGCTAATTGATTTTTTGGCCAACATTTCCAGCGCCCAATTAGCGAACTCACAGCGTTGTATATGGTCGTTCGGCTTCAATTCCTGTCATTTTTTTTTTTTTTTTATGGTTGCGCCAAAGGGTGTGTAATCTTCTAAAGATACCAGTAGCTCGGGCTACTATGCACGATTCGCAAACCGGAATACTCGATGCCAGGAATACGTCTACGTACTAAACCACACCCTGCACACTTCAACCACTCTCCTCGCGGGACTACCGTTAGGTATTACTTCGCGGGGCTGGTTAGCTATTTATGCTCTTCTTTCGCTGTCTTCCGCTCCTTGTTCCAAAAGTGTTGCCGGTTGGACTTGGTTGCTCTCTCTGACTCTTTCCAGCCGCCTAAGTTTCCGCACGATTATCACTGCAACTTGTTTCACCGCGTCCCATATTGCATTCGATGCTATCATATGGTGCACAATGTTTTCGGGGGTTGGTATTTCTCCATTTTTTTTCCTCCAGTTCTCTGTGCTCTATATGAAAACGTGGGCACTGAAAAAATACGTGCTGAGCGTCTTTTGAGGCCTCTCCGCAATTTGGACAGTTGGGAGATTCATCGAGCCCAAACCTGTTGAGATACGCTCGAAAGCAGCCATGTCAGGTTAGGAACTGGTTAAGATAGAAATCTACCTCTCCGTGTTTCCGGTCCATCCATTTTTCGATATCCGGTATAAGTCGATGGGTCCATCTTCCCTTTGAGGACTGGTTCCATCACTCCTGCCATGCTCTAATGCTTCGCTGTCTTTCTTCCCGCTTGATATTTTTGACTGACGCTTGAGGTTCCTGAATTTTGGCGTCGTAGGTAGGTAGGTTTTGTAGCTCGATCGCCAAGATATCCGCTGGTAGCATTCCCGCGATGACACATACTGCCTCGTCTGACACCATGCGAAAGGCACAGCATACTCTCAGCGCACATAGTCTGTTGACAGAGTTTATGCTTCTTGCGTAGGTCTTTTTCATCATAGCTTTGGCCCATATGGGTGCCGCATACATAAGGATGGACTGCACCACCCTTGATAGAATAAGTCTCCTTTGTTGCCTAGGTCCTACTATATTTATCATTATTCTTGATAAGGCACCGCTCACCCGAGCCGCTTTGTCACACGTTCTTTCAATGTGCTCCTTGTAAGTGAGCCTCGCATCGATCATCACACCTAGGTATTTGATAACCGATTTTGATGTCTTATTATGATCTCCTACTCTGATGGTGATTTCCTCTCTTTTCTTGCGGCTGCTTACCAATACTGCCTCTGTTTTATGTTCGGCGAGCTCTAACCCGACTGCTGCCATCCACCGTTTGACTTTTCGGATACATTCATTTGCAATATCCTCTATTTCTTCTAGATGTTTTGCAACCACGACAATTGCAATATTATCGGCAAAGCCTATGATTTTTGCCTCATTTGGGATTCCAAGCCTTAGAACCCTATCATACATAATGTTCCAAAGGATAGGGCCTAGTACCGATCCTTGTGGAACTCCTCCAGATATGTAGTACTGCTTTACTCCATCGTCGGTATCGAAGAGCAGAAACCGTTTCTCGAAGGAGCTCAGTATTATTTTAACCAAGAACCATGGCACCATCATTGACCTAAGCGATTGCACTACGAGTCCCCAATTCGCAGAATTGAACGCGTTTTTGACGTCCAATGTTATTACGGCACCGTATTTCTTTGCATCGCCTCTCCATCTCCTGCCCTGAATAGCTTCTTCGAAGGTTGTAGTTACCCTTCTTATTACGTCTACTGTAGAACGAGCTTTCCTAAAACCGTACTGTTGGTTGGAGAGTCCCCCGGCTTCACCAATTGCCACTTCTAATCGGTTGCATATGATTCGCTCCAGTATTTTACCCATTGTATCTAACATGCATATGGGACGGTACGACGAGGGCTCGTCTAGTGGTTTTTTTCCCTTTAGACAGCAGCAATATTCAATTTCTGCGTCAGCACAATCCTATATGGATGTTGGACCAAATCCAACCGCAAAATAAGCCGGGTTGACTCTCTGGTGATGCCCAATTCAGCTGATCGGCGAAACGACAATTTCGGTCTTCTTCGATACTGGCCGCTATGGCACCTATGGTTTCTTCATTTCGCACCAGTCTCTGTCTGGTTGGTGGATTAAGGTCCAAAAGAGTGTACTCACGCTTAAACTTTTCCACGGTGCGACGAATTGCTTGCACACTGAAGCCATGAAGAGGACCGACCACACGACGAAATTCACGTTGCGTACTTACAACTGAGCCGGAATTTCGATAAAATTTTTTTAATAATTTCCGCACGTTCGGCAATCGTGAAACGACGCATGATGAAATTGCAAACCTTACTGAATATTTTGACAGCTGGATATCATTGGTAACTTTGACAGCTGCTGAAGCATAACAACTGGAAAAAGTATCATTACTGTCTGGTCACCCTTTACTTAGAACTTAGTAAGTCGTGCATAACAACAAATTGCATAACAACAAGTAACAATCTGCTTTATTGTTATTGAAAGCCCACCAATAAATGGATAACTCCTAAACCTAGTGCTACTAATAATTAGCGGTAATATAAAAAAAAAAAAAAAATATACGAACCATCTAACACAGCTCACTTCAAAACTTCTCTCTCCTACCAAGCACCATAGACTACTCAAGGGCAGATCAAAAATTCTCAACTTAACTGAAATCGTATTGAATACAATTTGCGAAGTGAAGGCTGTTAATAAAGTTGACGTTGTTGCTACAGATTTGGTCACAGTAAAACTTTTGAGAAAGTTTCTCACCAAATTATTCCTTTCAAGCTAAGAGCTCTTAGTTTTCAACCGCGACTTATATCGTGTATCAAATCGTAGCTTGAAGAACGCCAATACAAAGTCAATTTCAGATCTTTAGTATTTGATCCTACTATAACAACTTCAGGGGTCCCTAAAGGCAGGCATCTTGGACCATTGATCTTTGTCTTAACGATGAACGATGCCTGACATCAGAGAATCGGATCTATTAGTTTATGCCGATGATATAAAGATCATTAGACACGTATTATCTCCTGCCGACTTTAGCTTATTGCCGGACTACTCTCTCTAGCCCCTCGTTTGCATAAAATACTTTGCTTATCGAAGTATGTAACAGTAAGAAAAACGAAAAATGTAAAACGAATCTTAAGGCGGTGAGTCGGTGCTAAAGATAGATGTGTGCAACTCAATCTCGAAAGGAGATATCGTAATTGCAACATACGAGTAGCAATATTGTTAGACAATCAAGCAACTATCAAAGCACTTGACTTCTATGTCACTAAGTCGAAACTTGGATATGCCAATACACATTTAATTAATTGGACAGAAGGAATAAAGTGAGAGAGGCGAACCCCACAGGCGGATCAGCAGAAATGCGGTGAAGTGGGAGGGTTGTGATCCCTTGTTTTCGGATCATAGCCTCGCTGATAAAAGGAAGAAGAAGAAAAGAAGGAATAAAGTGACCCCTACTGTATACCCGGTCATGTCGGGTTAAAGGCGAACGAAGCAGCAGACTCTTTGTGAAGACAAAGAGCTGCAGAACCATTGACTGGACCTAAAACATTTTGCGGAATAAGAATATTCAAAAGAAGAATTCAGGAAAATGGTGAAAGAAGACAGGACGGGAACCTGAAATAATACTACAGGTCCGAGGGAAGCTAAGAAACTTCTGGGATGCTACAACCGGAAATGATTCGAAGCATGCATCTGCCTTAACAAAAATAATCTACTGCAAACGCAGGGAGCATTTAAGGGAAGTAGACAAACAGATGAAATCCTTTGCAGATTCTGCAATGAGTCCAGCGAGGCTCCGGAACTTCTTCTGGAGTCTTGTGAGGCATTGACCCACAAAAGTTTGAAATATTTGGGCAGGTACGACCTCAGCAAACGAAATAAGGAGAACGACCTTCGAATCTGTACGTGGAATGTTCTGTCCCTTTACAGACCACGTGCAGCCGAACAACTAGCAGAGGCCCTAGACTGCTATAAAGCAGATATTACCGCCATCCAGGAAGTGCGATTGGATGGGCCGGGCAAAAAGAGGATGAAAAACTGTGACATCTGCTACAGAGGCAACAGACAACGCTTATTCGGATGCGGATTTGTCATACGCGGCAGACCTAGGCAAGAAGTCTTAAGCTTCCGACACGTTAGCGAGCGTATTATGACTATTCGGATCAAGACTAAATTCGCTAACATAAGCCTAATATGTGTTCATGCCCCCACGGAAGAAAAGGACCCTGCCACCAAAGAATGTGTCAACGAGCTCCTCGACAAGACATATGAGCAATGTCCTCAATACGACGTTAAAATCGTATTGGGCGATTTGAACGCCAAAATAGGAAAGGAGGACGTCTTTGGTAGGGCAGTCGGCAAGCATAGCCTACACGACACCACGTCTGATAACGGACTAAGGCTAATTGATTTCGCTGTGGAGCGAAATGTCACCATAGCAAGCACATGGTTTCCTCATCTCTATATTCATAAGCAGACATGGCGGTCCAACGATCATGTAACGATCAACCAAATTGATCGACGCAAGGCATGCCTCCAGTATTCTGGATGTCCGGACCTTCCGAGCGGCCAACATAGACTCGGATCATTACCTTGTTGTAGCCAAGGTACGAATGCGGATATCCCAATCTGAGCAACAAAGAAGAATCACTGTGAGAAAATTTAACGTCGAAAAGCTACAATCGCAAGAGACCGCCAGACTCTTCGCTGAACGCGTATTCCGAAATCTCTCAATCACCCATATGCCGCCAGCATCAAGTGCCGAAGACCAGTGGCAACACTGCCAACATGCCATCAGAAACGCCGCGACTGATGTGCTGGGTCTCGCTCCCCCACCACCGCGAAACCCCTGGTTTGACGAAGAATGCCGGCGAGTGCATGTAGCAAAACAAGAGGCATACAAAGCGGCGCTGCAAAGGAAAACGAGAGCTGCTCGTGAGCTCTACGAGCAAAAGAGACGGGAAGAACATCGGCTTCTCCAAAAGAAGAAGAAAGAGCATGAGACGCGCGCGTTTGAGAATATCGAGAGTTTATACTCCAGGAACAATGTACGGAAGTTTTACCAAAAGGTAAAAAGAACGTGTCAGAGGAGCAATACCCGTACAGAAACCTGTAGAGATGAAAATGGAAACCTCGTAGTAGAATCACAGTCGGTGCTGAGAATATGGAAAAACTACTTCTGCAGACTGTATAACGGCGACGAAGACCAACATCCCGCTGTCAGGCAGAATGAACCATTCAATATAGACGATGATAGTCAAAATTTCCGTCCACCTGACCAAAGCGAAGTGAGGATAGCAATATGCAAGCTGAAATCCAACAAGGCTGCTGGACCTGACGGCTTACCGGCCGAACTTTTCAAGGCAGCTGGGGATGAATTGGTAGAGTGCATACACCAACTCATCTCTAAGATTTGGTCAGACGAGTGTATGCCTGATGAATGGAATCTCACCATCGTTTGGCCGATCCACCAGAACGGAGACCCCCTCAACTGCGCCAATAATAGAGGCATCATTCTCCTCAACATCGCATATAAGATCTTTTCTGCGATATTGTGTGAACGCCTGAAATCTTTTATCAGCAGCCTGATTGGACCCTATCAGTGCGGTTTCAGGCCAGGAAAGTCCACCATCGATCAAATCTTCACACTTCGGCAGATCCTGGAGAAAACCCAAGAATTCCAAATCGATACTCACCACTTCTTTATCGATTTCAAGGCCGCCTATGACAGCATCTGTAGAGAAGAGCTTTATAGAGCTATGTCTAGTTTTGACATCCCTGCCAAAATTGTCCGTCTGTGCAGGCTGACGATGGAGAACGCTCGCTGCTCCATCAAGGTCGGTAATGACCTCACCGAGACCTTTGATGTCAAAAAAGGTTTTAGACAAGGTGACGCGCTGTCATGTGACTTCTTTAACATTGTACTTGAAAGGATTGTGCGGAACTCACAAGCCAACGCCGGAGGCACAATCTATTAGAAGTCTGTACAACTGCTTGCATACGCCGACGATATAGACATTATCGGAAGAACTCAGCGGGCTGTCACCGGTGCTTTTGCAAGCATTGAGGCGGAAACGGCCAAAATGGGTTTAGCGATAAACGAGGGCAAAACCAAGTATATGCTGTCAACAAGAAGGGAAAGCCAACACCGGCGAATTGGGCAAAACGTCACAGTGGGCAGTTATAACTTCGAGGTAGTAAGGGACTTTGTCTACCTTGGCTCTGCTATAAACTCTGAGAACAACATCAGCGCAGAAATCAAGCGAAGAATAACTCTTGCCAATCGCTGTTTTTTTCGGCTTATAAGGCAATTCAACAGTAAAGCTCTATCTCGAACTACTAAGGAGACTCTGTATAAGACCCTGATCATCCCAGTCCTGCTTTACGGCGCTGAAACATGGACTTTATTAAAAGAGGATGAAGATATCCTTGGTCGCTTCGAGAGAAAAATTCTTCGTTAGATTTTCGGTCCCGTTTGCGTTGACGGGTTTTGGAGGAGAAGATTCAATCACGAACTATACGAGCTGTACAGCGACATCGACCTAGTCAAAAAACTGCGTATTGGACGTCTGAGATGGCTAAGACATGTAGAGCGAATGGACACCAACGCTCCGGCCCGCAGAGTCTTCGAATCTAATCCCGAGGGACGACGCAGTAGAGGGAATCATCGCCGTAGGATGCGCGCACAAGTTCAAGGGGACCTCGACCAACTTGGAGTGCGCAACTGGCGGCAATTCGCTAAAGACCGAGCTAAATGGAGAGGCTTGTTGGTTGAGGTCCAGGTTCACCCCGAACTGTAGCGCCACCTAAGTAAGTAAGTAAGTAAGTAAGTAAGTACCAAATACTCAGATTCCAAGGAGAAACCGAATTAGAGAGGAAGCTTTAGGGTGAACTATTCTTGCCAAGGCAAAGTAAGAGTGTAAGACCCTTAAACACAATTCCGAAAGAATTATAATGCGAGGGGAACTCTAATGAGGGAACAAACCCACCCCAAAATATTATTATCACAGTAGACCATTAGGTCGCAGTTCAAGATACTCCTACACAAATAATAATAATGTAAGGGAAACGCTAGAAAGATGCGTATCACGTTATAAGATTTTCAATGAAAAGTTCCAAGCTACTGTAGGAACTACGAATATTCGTAACCTTAAAAAAGCGGAACAAAAAAGGGACCCGACAATCATCGAAAAACGTTCGCCAAAATCGCTAACTGTTAGCAATTGATTCGGCACACAATGAATCGAGACAGCTTCCCAAAAACTATTTCGCAATTACAAGTATATCTTCCTAGGTTTAAGGTGCGTTCTAGTAGTCGTCAGGGCATTAAAACACAAATCATATCCGCACAAACCTCAGTACAAATCTAGTTGAATCTCAAAACTTCAATGGACTGTCCCGGAAATTCATTAATAAATCGAATGAAGCTTAAACTTCCCCGCCACAAGTGCTGTTTCCTAGATAATTATGAGAAATCCCACGCACAAGCTACCGTAACTGCAATACTCCTAACAATGTTCATAGAAAAATTGCATTCAAATCACACACTTAACATGCGGCCTCATTTATGAATATTGTGCCGCACTTATTCATGCGGTCGACTGAAGGCGTAGGGTAATTGATTATCTCATTACAAATTTTTTTAAACTTCAACTACACATTAAAATTTACTGATAAAGATGTATAAACATTTACACGACGACGACGACGACGACGACGACAACACGCACTTTGCTGGGTTAAGTGTCTTTTTGTTAAACTGATGGATGCATCTTCTTAGCATACTGAAAGATTCAAGTGGGGAAATACACTTATGATGCGTACCGCGAGGGCTCTCAAGTGGTCGCAAGTAGTCTTATATATTTTTTTTTTTATTTTTTTTTTTTGGTTATAGTGTTTTGCTATACAACACATTTTCTACTCCCGAAAGATAATTAATTTTTCTCGCTCCCTGCATCGGTTCGGTGTCAGTTTCGATAAAATATGAGCTTGCCAAACATGTGGTCGAAATATAAAGTGAATTCTTTCGAACCATATTAAATCGTAGACAAAAGGCGCAACTATCAACTATTGAGTGAGTGTGAAATTTGTGTATCTAATGAAACAGATGTGAGAGTGGGAATTCTAAAACACATGTGATATTCCCCAGATAGATATTGAATGTTGTTTAGTTAAGCTTCTGAGGGAGACCGAGATGTTTTTTTTTTTTTTTACGAAACAATTCAGTTTATAGAATTGAATATCTTGCGCTATATATCCGTTCCTATATTTGTTTATGAGATTGTGATTCAACCGAAGGCTTTTGTAGATAAGTCCGTGGATTTTATGTTCAAATTAGATTGCCACTAGTGTTTAAACTTGTATTTGTTTATTTTTATGTCATGTCAGAACCGTGTTGATTGAAGATCGCACAATAACAATAGCAAAATATTACTTCACATTGTCGATGATTATTTAAAGATTCCTTAAGGCAGGCAGATGCCTTTGGATAGGGGATAAAACAGAGGAACATGGCTTTTATCAGGTAGCGGAATTTCTTAAGAACATTTTACGAGTTTTCGGGATTCATTGTCACCAATGTTGTTTCTTTGTTTACGAAATACGAGGAAGATATAAAGTATGCCTTACAGGTATCAAGTACCACTATTGTTGGAGTTTCACAGTTGGATCTTTTTTGTTTTTTCTTTGTCATTAATCTTTATAGTTACACATTAAAAAGGAGAGAAATTTATGGAGACACAGGGATTCATGAAATTCATGGGGGGCCAACACCACTTTTTGTAACTTTATTTCGAGGCGTGTATATATCTTAGTTTCACTCGAAACTAATTGTTTCAATTCGAGAAAATATAGAATTACTGTTCAACTTCAACTTTATTATCGTAACTAATCCAAGCAGTTCAAGTTACTGCCATACCACGTAAAAGCATCGTGGTCCTCAGTAGGTACAAGTCTATGATGAGGATGGCACTACTGCTGACAAGCTTTTCAATAGAATTTTAGGTCGCGTGGAAGGCTAAGTAACACATATTCATAAAGGAATATGAAAACAAATGAATCGGTGAGTGGAAGAACAGTATAAGCGCCAAAAATTGCATTTTGGCCTTAAATAGCCAAAATGCTCTACATATGTAAATCTACCAATCAGCAAAATAATACTACATTAGAGAGCCAAATGTATACAAAAATGGAATACGCTTTTTGCTGATTGTATGGAAGCGCAGTACAAATGCGTTTAGTTTTTTCAGTTTTTCTCAAAAGCGATATTTTGTACATGTACTGTTCTTTCACTCACCGATTCAAATATATTTGCTACTGCAATTACTGCCGGAAACAGAGACAGTGTTTTTTTTTTTTTTTATATATTAGAGCTTGACTCGTCGAGAGTGGTTAAGTTTGGATTAACGCCCTCACAGTGAAGAAACATGACGGGCCCTTTACATTGGTTTTACAACGTCAAACATGTTCTGTATAGTAAGCCCAATCAGCAAGAAAAGACTAACTCTTGAACAACGTTACCAAGCTATTCAAATTTGCTTTGAAAATCGGTCGCCAATTCGCGCGAAACTTATGACTTCATGATGTTTATGTGTCACATAATCGTCCGTCTGAACAAGTCATCCCCTCGAACTGTGGATAGATTTCGAACATACTCCCTAAACACCTACACAAATGAATATGAGTACTGAAAAGAATGTTGCTGTTGTAAGCGAACGGGTGCAAGAAGATCCAAATTTTTCTATTCGTCGTCCACTGCCTGTCCACTACGTGGAAAATTTTCTGCAAAGATGCCTACGTGGCAGTACTAGAACTATAGCATTTGGTTGTTTATGTTTGAGAAAACTCTTGTGAATCACAAAGATTTAACAAATGTCTCGAATGTATTGCTAAATAACATGATTACACTCCCTAGCCGATCATTTGTGACTGCAGGTCAGCTGTAGTAGTGACTCGAACCAACCAAACAGGCATTAAGATCGATTGAACTATGTCTTGCCTATATACGCCTTTGAGTGACAGTTTTTGTGACCTATTAAGGTAACGCATGCCTTGCTCAAACCATTGTAAATGAGATCTTTAAGCTTAGTATGCAGCTAATAAGTCATTCCAATAGGGAATGATTAATACGATGCAGACTTTTAAGGAAAGGGGACTGTGGACACGGATATAACCGAAGGATGAAGACTTCTTATTTCCGTTGTGCAAATCCTTAACAGTGGTCCATATTTCCTCAGTCTCCCAACTTTTCGAACAAGTGACCGCTCGATCATTGTGATCAAGTGACCGTCATCGATCATTTTGTTGGCTAAGACAAGATCTTTTCGTAGCAAAAAAAAAAATATTGGTTTAAAACTGTAAACTGATCACCACTTAGTGCTGTGCAAATTGTATCTTAGCGAGAGAGTGCCTTCCCTACCAAAGCGTAAACCAAGGATGGTTACACGCATACGATGGGAGAGGTTACAGGACGATGAGATACGGGAGACATTTGCGCGGCAAATATCTGAAAGGTTTGAACGAATTCCAACTGTTCCATCAAATGTAGAGGAAGAATGGCAACTGTTTGCAACAGCGGTTATTGCCTATCCGGGAGATGTTTGTGGAGTGAAGCGGCTTGGTGTGGCGGCTGGTGGTGAGAAAAGGACTGCTTGGTTTGAAACGCCTGGAGTTCAAGAAGCCATCAGAGAGAAGAAGAGGGCCTTTAAGGTGTGGATTCACTTGGGGAACTCCGATTCTCGAAATCGGTACACTGAGGCGCGAAGAACCTGCAGATTAGCTGTGAAAACAGCGAAAGAACAGTCTTGGAAGGAGTTTGGTGAAAAATTGGAACTTGACCACAGATCTGCAAATAAGATGTTCTGGCAGACCGTCCGCCGACTCAGAGGAAAAAAGTTGAATATCGTTGAAGGAGTTAAATCCAAAGACGGTACACTTCTTTCCAATGAGAAAGACATCTTACGCAGATGGAGCGAGCACTTTTCAGAATTGCTCAATCCCGAACAGGGCACCGAAGATGACAGACCTATTGTCGAGAGTGGGGCGGAAAGTAGTCCTACGGTAGAGGAAGTAACTTTGGCGATCAAAGCGCTAAAGGTTGGCAAATCTGCTGGTGTGGATGAAATTCGGCCAGAAATGATCAAGGCTTTAGGTAAAGAGGGAGTTCAATGGCTCTCGCGTGTCATTAAAGTGGCCTGGAAATGCGGTGAAACACCTGGTGATTTGCAATATGGGGTGATAGTTCCTCTTTTTAAAAGAGGGGACAAAAGAGATTGCGCGAACTATATGGGTATATCTCTTTTAAGTCTCCCTGGAAAAGTCTTCGCTAAGGTGCTAGAAACGCCTTCCAGAGCTGTGGTTGAGGACGGTTTGGGGGATGAGCAGTGCGGTTTTCGTGACGGTAGAAGCACAACCGACCAGTTATTCACTCTCAGAATGGTTCTTGAGAAGGCCTGGGAGTATGCCAAACCTGTCTACACTTGATTTGTAGATTTGGAAAAAGCATATGATAGGGTTTCTCGAGGCAAACTCTGGAGTGTTCTGCAGGAGTATGGGATTGATGGTTCTCTGTTAAGGGCGATTCAGTCGTTATATACAAACTGTAGAAGATGTGTTCGGATAAACGGTGTTAAATCAATACCCTTCACTGTGGGCGTTGGACTCCGCTAGGGGTGCGTTTTGTCACCTCTCCTCTTCATTGTATATATAGATTGGATGTTGCAGTGCAGCCGTGGCGGGGAATGTTTTATAGTGGGAAACCTAAGGATTAGTCATCTGCTCTTTGCGGATGATTTGGTCATCCTTGGATCCTCTCAAACCGAACTTCAGCGCGCACTCGAAAGGTTTGTAGCCGTTTGTGATGATGCTGGAATGAAGATCAATGTGAACAAGTCAGAAGTAATGGTCGTTTCCAAAAAACCAGTTCAGTGCACTCTGCATGTTAGTGGAGTTCCACTGAAACAAGTGGATAAGTTTAGTACTTCGGGGTCTTATTCACGAGTGATGGGAAGAGCAATGCCTAGTTATCCTGTAGAATTGGTCAGGCTGGATCAATTTTGAGAAAGCTTGGCCAATCTGTTATAAGGAAGGCTGAACTTAGTGTTCAAGCTAAGCTATCGGTTTTTAATTCGGTGTATGTTCCAACCCTCACCTATGGTCATGAAATTTGGGTAGTGACCGAAAGAATAAGATCGCGGGTACAAGCTGCCGAAATGAGGTTCCTTCGCGGTGTTGCTGGAATAACTCGTAGGGATCGAGTGCGCAACACCAGAGAACGCGAGGTGCTCAATGTTGAGCAGCTACTTCTCCGAACGGAACGATCTATGCTTCGATGGTTTGGTCACGTAGTGCGTATGCTCCCAGACCGGCTTCCAAGACGTGCCATGGTGGCAGTGGCATCAGGTAGGCGACCCCGCGGTAGGCCTAGAAATAGATGGTTGGACCAAGTCCGGCATCTCTCCTGGAGCCGTCTAGGGATTCCTCCTGATGAGTTGGAGTCGATGGCGGAAGATCGAGAAGAAAGGAGAGTCCATCTGAGCATCCTACCCCCGCGACCCTCATGAAGGATTAGCGGGCCATTGAAAATGTATGTATGTATGTATGTAAACTAATCATGTAGGAATATGAAGCTCAAGCTATGATTACGCTATATGACAAATAGTCCAACGTTTGATCATTTTTGCTAAGAAACAGGGCTCAATTAAGTCATTGGACCAAGCATCGTATCAAAACTGTTTCAAACACGTTTGTATGAAAAATATGACGATTTTACGCCAATTGTCAGCGAAAATAGTCGAACGTTAGAGCATTTGCCATATAGAGGAATCGTAGGTACGTACGTAGATCCTCCAGCTCCGTGAAGAATTAACTGCCAGAAATCCTCATTCTTCTGTCACCGTGGGCAGGACATTAACACAGCAAGTGACGAACTGATTGCATTTTTTGTTATCCCTAAGGCTTCTGTAGTAGTCGTGCAGCAAAGTACACCGAAACATTCTGCATGAATACGGATACCAATGGCACAGTGCCCAGTAATGATGTGAGTGACGGACAGTGTTTCACTAAGTCTAAGCAGAAAAATTGATCTCTTCTTGTCATAGACGGACTATAAAGCCTTAGCCTAATACTAAAATTTCTTGCAAGTATATCAGCGTCTTTATTATTAGGAATATCTCTATGCCCTGATACACAGCATATTAAGATGCCGCAGATTCTTACAAGCCTTGATCTAATCACTGCTTTAACGCCTGTCTAGCTGTCAATGTACACATTAATGGATTTTTCAAAGGACCTGGACATCCATACAGGAACCGTCAGTGAAGATCGCCAGTTCCATTTTACTTGTGGCTTGTCGGCTTATTCAGTAAATTCTGATACTAAATTTTCTATCAAATATCAGCATCGGAGTCATATAATCAGTTTCTGACTGTTTGTCTGTAGTCTTCCGTCGGTATAAGACGGATGCATAGCCGTATGGTACTGATGACTACAATCCCGCTCCCTTCAGTTTAAGTGTAGTTTTAGCCAACATACTGCTGCAGTATAGATCCAGCAGAATGAGACTTAGTATGTATGGTCTTCATTACTTCGTAGGTGTTGTTCTCATAGATCATATGATTCCGATGCAGGGTGTCCTTTTAGGACCTTAGGATTTGGCGGGCAAAAGAGCAAAATAGCGCTCAACATGGTCGTTTTCATCACATGTAAATTTAATATAAAAACAGTTCATTCACATGGACCGATATTACTCACAAGTATTGCTTTACGAACACCGTAAAGGTTAACCTGATTATGTTGCTTACTTATTTACTTGCTTAGGCTACGCTACATTTCGGCGTGAACCTGGACCTCAATCAGCAAGCCTCTCGATTTAGCTCGGTCTTTAGCAATTGCCTCCAGTTGCCCACTTCAAGTCGGTTGAGGTCCCCTTGAGTTTGTGCGCGCCATCTACGGCAAGGAGGCCCTCTACTGCGACGCCCTTCCGAGTTAGATTCAAATACTCTACGAGCCGGAGCGTTGGTGTCCATCCGCTCTACATATCCCAGCCATCTTAAACGCCCAATGCACAGTCTTTTGACTAGGTCGATGTCGCTGTACAGCTCGTATAATTCGTCATTGAATCTTCTCCTCCAAAGTTTGTCAATGTAAACGTGACCGAACATCTTACGTCTTTGTACCTCTTTCCAGGAAAGGAAACACGACTTCAAACCCGTTGATCTATCCAGAGAAACAAATTATTTTGGAGTTATCCTCCACAAAACGCTAAGTTTGAACTCGCACCAGAATGAGGATAGCAATAAGGCAACTAGTGCAACGTTTGTGTCCCAACGCCTTTAGGGCAAAACTTAGTCACTGAAACCCAAGACGATTTACTGGTCGTATAGTTCATTATGAAACCCATACCCCGCGCCGTAAGTATGGTGGCCAAAAATCCTGCAAGTTAAAACATAAGAACAATTGAATCGACTCTCACTTAGCCTGCATGTGTATCATTTGGGCAATGAATACAAGCACAAAAGAGCAATACTTACTCTCACACCGCTACATCTTGCAGTACAAGAAGAAGCTATGTTAAGTGCCCTTAGGCTACCCCAAATACTGGACCTTAAGCCAGTGATCGTCAATGGACTGATTACTGGTCATTGCGCACAAGGCAGGCACGCTACAAAGCTTGGAATTCCGGTCAATGACTTTTGTCGCAGCTGTATGAACGAAGAAGAAGAGGAACCCCCCTTTCATTTGCTCTGCGGCTGTCCAGCACTATCCTCAGCTAGGAAACAAACCCTTGGA
Organism: Brachypalpus laphriformis; assembly: GCA_945910035.1. Taxonomy (NCBI): domain Eukaryota; kingdom Metazoa; phylum Arthropoda; class Insecta; order Diptera; family Syrphidae; genus Brachypalpus; species Brachypalpus laphriformis. Next base: position 106,114,406 of record OX246753.1, on the reverse strand, counting down.
AAATCCTTCTTTGAGGTGCTCACAGATATCGCTGACTCGGATATCAACAGTATCTGGAAATTAATCCAAAAATCAAAATGGTTGCAGGAGTATCGGAATTAACCGGCCCACGTGGTAGCACAATGGACCTCATTTGGTCAGTGAATCCTAACAATTCCGGAGGATAGCCACCTAAGCTAACCTAACCTAAGCCGGTGATCTTCGAAAACAACCAGAGCGACCCAAATATCAGGATCCCAGTGAGATGCTATGATCAAGAGATTTCGGTTCTTCAGAAAATTCGAGGTTGCAAAAGTACGACTAACATTACTTAATTCTCAAATCTGGTGCACAGATGGTTTCAAAGCAAAGAATAGCAGCACTGGAGTTGGGGTCTGTTGTCGCCGATTTCAGCTTGCGGCAGCGATTGGAAAGACACCAACAATCTTCCAAGGAGAGGTTCATGCAATTGAATTATGAGTACAGGAATGTTTGCGGATGGCGCCGTGGCGTAAGTGGTTAGTGTGTCGGATCACTACGCATGAGCTTCCAAGTTCGAATCCCAGAAAACACCAAAAAGTTTTTTCACGGTCCCACCTCTCGCTAGCGTCTGACAAACATCCGAGAGTATTGTTGTCACGTAAAAGCTTCTCAAATCGCCGTTCGAAGTCGGCATTAAACTGTAGGTCCCTTCCATTCGTGTGAAAAATATAACGCACACAACATGAGTGGTTGCGAGAAGCTAGGCCCAGGCACTTTAAAGAGCTGTTGCGCCAAATGTTTGTTTGTAATGTTTGCGGAGTAGAATCAAAGGCAAAGGTAAGGACCCTATACAATAGCGTCGAAGTTTGTCTGAGTTTACGTCAATCTCCATGAAGATTTTGCAGCCATAAACAAGGTTACTGTGGCTTGGAGTCCAGGACACGAATGTTTCGAGGGCAATGAACAGGCCAACTTTTTGCCGAGAAAAGGCGCCTGCCTGTCAATAAAATTATCAGACATAGATATACTCGTATGTCGGCTTTGCGGAGAACAAAAAAAATAGCGGCAAAATCATTGTGAGGGTCCAGGGGCCACAAGGAAAGGATGCATTTAACGCGGGACTCAATAAGCCCAGGGGAAATTTGGAATTTATACCTTTTTTTTTTGCAATTGTAGAGCGTAAGTTAGAAATGAAGAGAAGAGATAGAAAAGAGTTATTTTTGGTATAGCTAATATTAAGTTTCAGCCCATGCTTACTAAGTCATGAATGATCGCACTATTTCATTTTGTAATTAGAACTCTATTGAGATTTATCAAGAGTTTTAATTTTGCTTATGGTTGGCCATCACTACCTATATAGATGGTATCACAATAGTATCGTATGGTAACTAGATACTATTGTAAAAAAATCTTTGAGATGATAGTAAACTTAAATCAATCTTAGTATAGAATATTTCAAAATATTACGGGTAGAACTACATTTAATTTTCTTCTTGAGATCATATCAAAGGAGTAGCAAATCCTTATCATGTTTTTCAAAATATAATTGATACTTCTTTTGATAGGTTAGGTTAGGTTGGAGGGAAGTACACCTAAGTGCTTATCACGGGGGCCATTCGGTCCATTGTGTTTCCCTTTGTAGTGTGGAAACTATACTTAAACTATTATCTTGCGGTCGGTTCTGTTGTGAACCAGCCTGTGCTCTTTATGAAGCCTACCATGTTCCTTAGTGAGACTTGTATGAGATCCCCTAGTTCGTCAAAAAACCTGTTTGCCATATGACAGAGGCAGCGGTTTTGAAGATTTGGGCAATCGCATAGCAGGTGTGTGACGCCTAATCTAGCAGTCATTATCCCTATCGCGCAGTGTCCTATTAGCGCGGCTGTTAAGATGCGAATTTCTTTTTTATTCATCGCCAAAAGGCTTTTTGTTCTGTTTTCATCCACTGTCGGCCTGTAAGCTGCGAGATATGACACAGTCGCTTCTGGCGCACCAACCGGAGTTAATCAGTTCTCTTGCTTTTAGGTCTATTTCATTTCTATTTATATTCTTCTTCTGATAACATCTCAGGTTTTTAAATGTTTCTACGTTTCTTTTCAAAGAGAGTTGCCTAGCTAATATGTTAAAGATGTTAAGTATGCCGGCGTGCATAAATCATTGTCATACATTTCATCTTCTTTTAACGGCCATACAGTTTAGTGCATGTCTTGTCGTTGCAACACGCTGTCTTAAATCATACCAGATCATGACCCTGTACACTTACAGCGTAACTTTTGTCATTTGAAGGTTCTCTTTATGTACATGGAATGCCAAAACTCTTTCAATGAAAATTCTTACGGAATTGTTTTAGTCAAATGTAAATCTCAGATACTTACGAAAGTTTATTTTTTTCTGTCCGAGATAGGTACAGATTTGTTTCACGGTTTTAGTGCTATTTGAAGTAGTACTAGTGCAGTTCTGTTGAAACCACATCTCGTCGGGATCAATTTCATCCATATTTTCAAAGAAATATTCATTGATCATGGTTTAGTAACGATCTCTATTGACTGTAACGTGAGCTCCGGCCTAATTTTTGAAGAAATAAGGTCCGATGATACCACCAGCACGGAAACATCCATTTTTCTGGATGAAATTGGGTCCGTAGTATCTCTTCTGTATTGGTCTCATACTATATACGACAATGTTGCTTATTAACTTCTTTTTTTAAAGGAAGCCCAAATCCCAGAGCACTCAGACTCTCCGGTCGATTGTACTACCAGGCAGGAACCTTTCTTTGGTGCTGTGGTTGGAAAAACTTAGATGTTTTTCGTTTTCCTTTTTATACTCGGATGGCTGATGATTGCTGTTCCCCGCTGGGGCTTAAAATTGCGCACATCGGTTAACAAACAAACACACTATCCTTATTAACATCAGGTTAGGTTATGTTAGGTTGAAGTGGCTGCCAGCTTACGCCAACACACATAGACCAAGTAAGGTCCGTTGTGGTACCACGAAGAATCATGTAATCCCTGCCTACTTGTTGGAACCATTTTGAGCTTCTAATGAAGCATAGAAGGCTCTTAGTCTATCAGATCCCCTAAATCTTTGTAATAGAAGGCTCATAAGTAAAACTTCCTTCTACGGGAAGGAGCTGGGCACACACAAAGAAGGTGGGGAATGGTTTCTACGTCCATGCAACTTCTGCTAAAATCATTCGAATATACGCCAAGCCTTGTCAGTTTCTTAGAGCGTTTCAAATCCAGCTTGTGCCAAATCTGTTTAGTCGCTAGACATGTTGTACCACTTGCGCACATAAGATTTTTTTCCTTGATTGATTGATCCAGATTGAATTTAAATTTTCAAGTAGCGATTGGTATACCTAGAGTACACTTGTCCAGAAGGATGGGTACAGTTGCTCCTATTCTGGCGAGTTTATCAGCCTTACAATTCCCCGGAATATCCCTATGCCCCGACACCTAACAGAGGTGAATGTAAGACTGCTCCGCCATCTCCTCGCGAGAGACGATCAACAGTCTAGGGCTACTAATGAATTTATAGAGACCGATTCCAAGGATTTGATTGCTGCTTGGCTGTCTGAAAAGATGGGGGTATCATTGGCGGATATCACGTTTTACTTAAGCCAAGATAAGGCTTCCTTAATCGCCATTATTTCCGCCTGGAATACGCTACAATGATTTGGAAGATGGAAAGAGAGGTTAAGATTAAGTCTACCAGAGAAGACACCTCTAAGCCGTCAGAGTAAAAATGAATCGATTCATATTCTACTAAGCAAACTTCTTCCTTTAAGTGTTACCTGGAAGGAATGGTGACAGGGAATTAAAAAAATAGACGGGGAATGATGTAGTCCATGTTTTAGGGAGAGATTTTGAAGTTGTTCAAAATGGATGGCCAAATTCTTTTCTTAACCACTGTTATGATGCTTCAAGGCGAACAGCTGTGCTGGCTGCCATTTGCCTCTGCTATAGATATCGAGGGTGTCAAATGAAACAGAATCTCTTGTGATGCAGAGGGAGTTGTACACAGTGCTCCGCTTATGGACAAACAAGCTGATTTGGACTTTACTTAGATTTTCACGGCTTATGGCTCTTTCTAAGGCAGTCCACCAGACAATTACGCCGCACGTCAGTATCGGTCTGATGACCGAGAGTACAATTTTGGGATAAAACAACAGGTCAGCATGAAACTATAATACACGAGAGCTCAATCAACGAAAGAACGACGCAAATGATGATCTTGTAGCCTTAATTCCTGCCGAATGCATCTTCCTGCACACTTTCGTTTACATCGACGATATTCTCTTCAGCACGCACATTTCTTAGACGTATGTGGTACGAAATCTATCCACTGTTCAACGGATGACAGTTCTATCCAAGCAAAAATCCCCTTTACATCAATCACCCTCGTACATATATGTAGATCGAAAGTTCATAGTCGGGACCTAGATTTGCATGCATATGGGCCGCCGCAGCCCTGCGGAAAACCAAATGGCGGGTCAGCGAAGACTATACCCACAGTGACCACCAGGCGGCGGCAAGGTCTCCAGGCAAAGGGGCCAGAGGGTTAGGAATAAGCTGTTTCTCTTCCCTAAGACCGTCCATACGTGGTGAAGAGCCACGCCCTACACGAGGTGCCGCTGTTGTTAACGGAATATGGCGGATCTAAAGAGGAAAACTTGAAAAAACCCGGAATCCCAGGTGTAAACTACCGTGCCTATGGGATGAATGGCACCACGTTACGGTGTCTTCTAACGGTGAACTCTGGATACCTTGGGGTCCTCCAGTTTCAATTAATTCCCCTTACCTGTATACAGGGGGTGAGTACAGGCGGACATCTTCTTCCCCCTTACTCGTGGGACCCTTATGTCAATTCAAAAAAACAATATAACTCAAAAAGCGAAGAGTGTAAACCGGTCGGGCACTCCTAGCTCTATAAAAACCGACCGGTCGATAGGAGATACGGAGGAAGCTCTGCTTCGTACTTCGGATGAAGAAAGCGTTGGAGCAATCGACCTGAACCTGGAAAGGCTCTTTCTAGATGACGCTTGCTCCATCGCTAGCTCATCCCTCTCTAATGCGTCAACTAGCTCCCGACGAGCAAAAAACTGCAAGTTGACGGTCAAGAGACTAGGGACTAAGAGGTGGGAAGAGCTCTCAGAGCCAGATAGGAAGAGACTCCACAACGCACGGGCCTACCTGCAGGAGTTGACCTTATCGGAGCGCTCGTCAGTGACGGGCTCACCGATGGGGAAGACCCCTGCAGCTATCCTGAGCGTGAGAGAACCGATGGGACCGCCAAAGTCTACGATAAGCCGTAGCCAGTCTAGACCTGAGGCGATCACATTGGCAGTCTCGGAGCAGCCTCCCATCGCAGCAGAGCCACAGAAACCATCCGAGGGCAGCAATTCAGATGTCGGGGTGGCGAAGACGGACGATCCGAACGGGGCAAGCCGCAGCCAGCCTCGTGAGGAAAATCGGTCAGCGCCCATGCCGGATGGTGAATGTGGCCCTGCTGACAATGGAAACTCTACTACCTGTAGCTTCGCGACAGTAGTCAGCGCGGGCGGACTTGGCCTGGGACTAGCCCGACCATTATCCACGGCCGAAAAGACTAGGGAAGTTAGGGCACAGAAGAGGACAACAACGCTCAGAAATAGGAAGCGTAATGCCATTAGGCTAATTCGGCGGCTTAAAAAGCGTGATCCGAAGTCCTTCACGGACAAGGAAAGGGAAGCTCTGGACAGGGCCAACAACACGCTCAAGCTCGCAGGGTCGACTAGGTGCACTGATCAGCAGAACCGGAAGGTAAGAAGATCGCCTACGGTGGGAGCGGGAAGCCGTCAGCTCCCCATCTCGATCGTAGCTGGTCTTCGGTCAGCAACCGACCCTAAGCCATCTGTGGCAGGGCCGGCTGCAGACTGCTCCAAGAAGGCAACCTGCAGAAAGGACGACGACACAGCACTACGAACGGGCAAGGGTCAGATTGCGTTAAGGGGGGAATGCCGTTTGCCACCCTCCTCTGCCGCAAACAAACCTACGCCGCTCTCGACTGTTCGGGGTAAAGGGATACAACCCGTCCCCATCGTGAGAAGTTCTAGGGCTTACGCAGACGCTAGAGAACGCAGCGCAGGGCAGACTAGGGGAACCGCCGGAGGCCTACTCGCGAGAGGGAAGGTAAGCCTCTTGCCAACCTCCCCGATCACGGGCAGGCTGAGGCCCTTGTCAACCGAGCCGGAGTCAGTCGTTAAGACCTCATCCGAGCCGATTGCGAGCAGTTCCAAACGAGGTAGACATGACGACACGATCTCGCCGCCTACGAACAGTACCAGCAAGAAGGCCAGGCTGGCCGCATCTGCTAGTGCTGGTCTACAGGTGGCGATTGTAGACCATAACAGCCCAGAGAAAAGACTCAGCAAAGACCAGTGGAGGCTCATCGAGCTGCGCATACTCGAAGCCATCAATTCCACCATTGTCGAGAAGGAGGGACAATCCCCTTTCTTTGAGCAACTGACCACCTTCAGAGGTTTTAAGCTCCTTTCATGCGACAACGAGTTCACGCTTAAGTGGCTCCAAACTTTCGTGGCTAGCACGCAGGCTCCATGGGCTAATGCCGACATTCGACTCGTCGAAAAGAAGGACCTGCTAGAATTTACTAGGCCAAAAGGGCGTATCCTGATACCTGGCCCTCATATTCCCAAGGAGCGTATTGAAAGGAACCTACGGCACCTTAACCCGGAGCTCCTTAGCGACGACTGGGAGGTGCTTGAAATGGGCGAGCACTCAGAAAAGGGCACAGAGATCGTGGTCCTGCTCAACCATAGATCAATGCCTATGCTAAGAAGGTTCAATAATAAAGTTCGCACTGGTATCACCCGGTGTAAAGTCCGACCCTTTACGGATAGGACAGAGAGGAAGCAAAGGGGGGCGGGTGACAAGGTAAGAAGAACATGAAATTCATTCAAATAAACCTGCACCACAGCATATCTGCTAGCGCCAATCTTATATATCTTCTAGGCGAAAGGAACATAGACATAGCTCTCGTACAAGAGCCATGGATCTCCCGTGGCAAAATTAGTGGGCTAAATCATAAAGATTTAGCACTGTACAGCAGCGAACCGCTAAACGCGGACCGTAAGAACAGAACTTGTATCGTAGCTAGGAAACACATTAACTTATTTCTTCTATCTACCTACAGCAATTCAGACTAGACGGTAGTAAGGCTTGACCGGAGGGGGCTCCCCCCACTGATTATCTCAGCCGTGTACATGCCTTACGACGGAAATGATGGACCGCCATCCGAACTCACCCGCGCCTTAACCAGGAAAGCGGAAATCGAGAGATGGGACCTACTACTAGGCTGCGATGCGAACGCACACCACGCGCAATGGGGCAGTGGTGATACAAACCCACGCGGTGAGTTGATTTTCGAATTTATTATCGAACATAATCTTTTAGTAGCCAATAGGGGTTCTGAACCCACTTTCGTAGTTAGAAACAGGCAGGAGGTTATTGACATTACACTAGCGAGTAACTCAAATACCCTCTCTATAGACAATTGGAATACTTTGGAGATAGAATCCTATTCCGATCACAGATTTATTGAATTTAATCTCATTGAAAGATGCGACTTTCCCAAACCCCATAGAAACCCAAGGAAGACCGACTGGACTACCTTCAGTTACGAGGTGCGGAGGAAGGCGAATCTACCACAAGAATGTGACCTACATGAGCCAGCGGACATTGACCGAAAAGCCGAGGAAATCACTGCCGTCTTCAAAGAGGCTTTCCAGAAGGCATGTCCCGTATCTAGACCTAAGACAAAAGTCTCCCCCCCATGGTGGACCAAAGAACTAGCCAGAATAAGGAGAGAGACAAGGAAACTCTTGAACCTGGCGAAATCAACGGGAGCTGACTCTGACTGGGAGCTATACAAAGCCAGTCAGAGGAACTTCAAGAGCGCAACGCAAAAAGCCAGAAGACAGTCGTGGCAACGCTTCTGCGACGAGATCAAGGGTACAACAGAAACGGCCAGATTGAGGAAAATCCTCTCCAGAGAATCGAAGACTCTAGGTTCCCTAAAGAACACTGAAGGAAACTGGACCGAGTCCTGTTCGGAATCCCTTGAATTGCTTATTAAAACGCACTTCCCGGGGTGTACTACCGTACCATGCAGTAGTACTAATAACAATCACAGCGAATCGGAACCCCCTGCGGATCTGGTAACAGAGGACAGAATAGAGTGGGCAATAAGATCGTTCTCCCCTTTTAAATCCCCAGGACCTGATGGGATTATACCGATCATGCTGCAAAAAACTGCACCAATCATTACCCCAATTCTCAAAAAGCTATTTGCCAGTAGTCTTAAACAATGTTACATACCAAGAACATGGAGGGAGGTAAAGGTGGTTTTTATACCCAAGGCGGGCAAGGCTAGTCACACCACCGCGAAGGACTTCAGACCAATTAGCCTTACCTCTTTCATCCTGAAAACTTTTGAAAGATTGCTCGACATCTACATACGTAGCAGAATTCGCCCGGGGGACTTATCCCCAGCCCAACACGCATACACGAAGGGTAAATGTGTGGAAACTGCCCTACACCATGTTGTCGGCTCTATAGAAAAATCACTTAAGGATAAAGAGTTCACACTAGCTGCTTTTTTGGACATTGAAGGAGCCTTCAATAATGTAAATACCGAAGCGGTTAAAAGAACCCTAAGAAACCTAGACATCGACATTAGTCTAATAAACTGGATTGTTAGCATGCTCGAGGAACGACATATAACCACCGAACTTAAGGGTTCAAAGCTCGAAGCATACGCCTCGAGGGGCACCCCTCAAGGCGGGGTAATCTCCCCACTGCTCTGGGTCATTGTTCTTAATGAGGTACTACAACAACTAAGGTACAGCGGGGTCAGAGCTACAGCGTACGCGGATGACGTCGTGCTGCTTGCTACAGGTAAATTCCTGCCTACCCTCAGCGAACAACTCGACGGAGCCCTTAATACTCTTAGCATATGGGCCAGGAGCTGCGGTTTAAAGGTTAATCCCCAAAAAACCGAACTCGTACTTTTTACGAACAAGAGGAAAATACCGGAGTTCAATACACCTTCTGTTGATGGTATCCCACTCAGATTATCCGATAGCGCAAAATACCTGGGCCTTGTACTTGACAAAAAGCTCAACTGGAGATTAAATATAGAGGAAAGAATCAAGAAAGCAACAATAGCCTTTTACTCATGCAGTAGAATTTTTGGTAGAACCTGGGGACCCTCCCCCAAAATCATACTATGGATGTATACGGCTATAGTTAGACCCATACTGACTTACGGCAATCTAGTATGGTGGCCAGCTGTCAACAAATGCACCAACTTAAAGGCAATCACCAAAGTTCAAAGACTAGCGTGCATTGGCATCACCAGTGCAATGAGGACAACCCCAACCGCAGGACTCGAGGCTATCCTCAACCTGCTGCCGCTAGACATCTTTACACGAACATCAGCAGCCATTAATGCTATGAGAATAAGTCAGTCAGCGAACTGGAAACCAAGCAGAACAGGTCACTCGAAGATCCTACTCGATTACTTTGGCCTCATGCCCGTAACGGATTACATGACGCCATATTTAGACTTTACAAGGCCTTTCTCTACCGCCTACCCTAGCAGGGAAGATTGGAAAAACGGTCATATACCTAATGCCGAATCTATAGCCATCTACACGGATGGTTCAAAAATGAGCACTGGTGTAGGATCAGGTATCTTCTCCGACCCTCTAGGTGTATCAATATCCATACGACTTCCAGACCACAGCAGTGTTTTCCAAGCAGAGGTCTTAGCAGTGGCAACAGCCGCCCGTGAGTCTGCGATAAGGGCAATACCGCCAGAAGGTATCACCATCTTTATCGACAGCCAGGCAGCTATAAAAGCGATTACTGCCATAGAAATTAAATCGAAGCTTGTGAAGTGTTGTCGAGAAGAGCTCAGGGTTCTTGGAGCACAGCACAAGGTATCGCTCTGTTGGGTCCCTGGACACGAGGGTATCCCAGGCAATGAGAAAGCCGACGAGCTGGCGAGAATCGGCTCAGCAGCCCCAACAGAACAAGTTGACCCCCCTGTGTGTATCCCGCCTTGCACACTCAAGCTCGCTGCAGGGAATAAAGCCACTGAGGAGGCGAACACAAGATGGAACTCCATGGAAACTTGCGCCATCACTAGGAAGCTATGGCCATCTTTCGACAAAGCAAAGACCGAGAGAATCATCCGTAAAGACAGGAAATCCCTTTCCACCCTCGTGGGCATCATCACGGGACACAACACTCTGCGGTACCACTTGAAGAAACTACGCCTGACGGAGGAGGAACTCTGCAGAGGCTGTGGTGACGAGGAAGTTTTTGAGGACACAACCCACTTCCTGTGCCACTGCCCGAGTCTTCAGCATTCCAGGAAAAAGTTCCTTGGTAAATTCTTCTTCCAGGATCTCGAGGAACTCTCCGGCGTTTCAACGGAAAAGATGTTGAACTTCATCAAATCATCGGGGTGGTTTGTATGCAGAAATGAAGTAAGTGACTGAGTAGTTTTTAGTTTCATTGGGTAAGGGATCACTTTTTCCCCCATGGGTACCACAATGGGTCATCGCTGACCTGAGTGTGGCAGAGAGCGTTGCTCCCTGCCAGCCCACATACCTAACCTAACCTAACCTAACCACCAGGCAATTATATTTAATGGCGGCGAGGAGAAACGTAGTATGCGTCCCACCCTAACAGGACCAAAGTGGAAGGACACGCTCTTCGACAAAGACATGTTCGAAGAAATGTTAAACACCAGCGCCACAACAAATAATGGGTCGGCTGAGGCACTTTCGCATCAGCTGATCCAGGTCATAACCACAGCGTGCGACGCAGCAATGCCCAGAAGGTCTGTCAGTAAAAGAGGCGAGCCCTGCTACTGGTGGACCGACGAGATTAAACGGCTCAGGGCGAAGTGCCTACAAGCACGACGCAGATCTCAGAGATCCAGAGGCAGACAAGATTTCCAAGAGCGGCTAACCACATTTAAATTGGCGAGGCGAGAGCTGGAAAGGGCCATTAAGGAGAGTAAGTCAATGAGCTTTAGGCTGCTCCGTGATGAGGCCGAATTAGACCCCTGGGGCATGGCGTATAGAGTGGTGATGAAGAAGCTTAAAAGCAGCAGGTCTCCTCAACTTACATGCCCGGCAATGCTAAAGACTATAGTAGAGCACCTATTCCCTCATAGACCAACTACTATGGTCTCCATCACGAGGGAGATCAGCATGGAGCATATCCCGGCAATCACGTCAGAAGAACTCTTTGGGCATGCAGAAAAATCGGAGACGGCAAAGCACCTGGACCGGATGGCATGCCGAATAGGGCAATCAATGCGGCTGTTAAGACGAGACCGGACATCTTTCTAACAACGATGCAAAGGTGCATAGAGGAGGGGGTATTCCCTACACCATGGAAATTGCAACATTTAGTGCTGCTTCCAAAGGGCAATAAACCGCCCGGATAACCATCATCGTATCGCCCAATATGCCTGCTCGATACGCTGGGAAAGATCCTAGAGCGTATCATCTGCTTGCAGTGGCGGAGGAAAACGGAGCCTTGTCAGACTGTCAGTACGGCTTCAGAAAATCACGCTCTACCGTCGATGCCATAAAGGCGGTAGTGGATATAGCAACTGAAGCAATACAAGGGAAAAGGTGGAAATGGGGGACGAAGAAAACGCTCGACGTCAAAAATGCGTTCAACTCGGCAAGCTGGTCATCCATTAGGAGATCCCTGGCCAAGATGGATACACCATACTACCTGCTGAGGATAGTCACGGACTACTTCAGCAATAGGAAGCTAAGATACCATACTGACGATGGCGTTAAGCACTACAGTGTATCCGCGGGAGTCCCGCAAGGGTCGGTTCTGGGACCTCTCCTATGGAACATTATGTACGACGGAGTTCTGCGGCTAACATTACCCGAGGGAGTCAAAGTAATTGGCTTCGCTGACGATATCGCAGTGGTTACAGTAGTGAAGCACGTACACGAGGTGGAGTCTGCCACGGATGAGGCAGTTATAAGAATAAAGGAATGGCTGGAGTCTACCGGTCTGCAACTAGCTGCCCACAAGACCGAAGCTGTCCTAATAACCAGCCGCAAAAAGGTGGAATACGCCAGCTTCCGGGTCGGAAACCAGAGAATCAGGTCCAAAGTATCCTTGAGGTACCTAGGAGTCATGCTCGACAGCAGGCTGCGCTTCAAAACCCACGTCGAGTATTCTAGTAAGAAAGCATCGCTGATGCAGGCAGCACTCTCCCGAATGCTCCCGAACATCGGCAGGCCTGGATACGCCCGCAGGATCCTGCTGTCCAGAGTGGTCAGCTCGGTACTTCTATACGCTGCCCCGATATGGGCAGGTGCACTGGCGACAAATGAGTGCAGGAAGAATCTATCATCAGCTCACAGGCTCTGCGCAACCAGAGTGATCAGCGGTTTTCGAACTATCTCCGACGGCGCAGCCCAGTTTTAGCTGGGATGGTCCCAATCGACATCCTCGCTGAAGAGATGCAGAGGGTATACCTTAGACGTCCCTCGAATCGGCAAGAGGCAAAAAGCATTAAGGAGGAGCAAAGGGCAGCATCAGCAACGCTGTGGCAAACCAGGTGGGACAGCTCTACCAAAGGCAGGTGGACCCACAAGCTCATTCCCACTATAAAATCATGGACAGAGAGAGCGAGGGGGAACTGTAACTACCACCTCACACAGTTCCTGTCCGGACACGGTGGCTACCAGAAATACCTCCATAGATTTGGACACGATAGTTCGCCCCTGTGTTGAATATGTCCAAACGAAGAGGAGGACGCGGAGCATGCAGTGTTCCACTGCAGACGCTTTGCAGAAGACAGAGCAAACCTGCCAAGTCCAGAAAATCTTGTAAGTCACATGACACGATCAGATGGCGAGTGGATGGAGATCTGCTCATTCATAGTATGTGTGCAGAATGCGCTGCGAAGAGCAGAACCCCTAAGAAGAGCCCAAGAGGCGGCCTCGGAGACTAGACCATAATTGCTAACCAGCCGCGCGAAGAAATACCTAACGGCAGTACCGCGGGGAGAGTGGTTGAAGTGTATAGGGTGTGTGTTTAGTACGTAGGCGTATTCCTGGAATCGATTACTCAGGTTTGCGAATCGTGCATGCTAGTAGCACTCGGACTATTAGTATCTATGAAGATTATACATACTTGGCGCAACCTAAAAAAAAAACAAAAAAAAAGCCCAGTGGTTGTGTGTCGGACCACTGCGCGTGAGGATCAGTTCGAATCCCACAAAACACCAAAAAGATTTTTTCACAGTCCCCATTCTCGCGAACGTTTGACAGTCCGAAAGTATTGTTGTCATGAGAAAGCTTCTCAAAAACAAAATAAAAATTCCCCTTTGGGTACGGCACAAAACTGTATGTCCCTTCCAATCGTGCGGAAAATATAACGCACCCAACCCGAGTGGCTGAGAGAAGCTAGACCTAGGCCGTTCATAGGCTGTTGCGCCAATTATTTATGTAGGTTACTATGCATGTATGGGACACAGATGGCAACTACTTATGCATTTATCATGTCCAACTAAAATCCTTCTAAATTATTGGCTAGCAAGGACATTCAAAGCTTTAAAGACCTACATTATCAGTTCCATTATGTCAAGATTACTCAAAACTGTTCGGAAAATAATTTGCATTTGTAGACATAAAATATTTCTCAAGCAACATGAATTGAAAATGATCAAGAAGAAATGTTACTCAATAGGCGCAATTATAATCCATCTATTGTAAGTCATTTTCGAAAATAAAATTCAACTGTCTATGCTCCAACTCCAACCAAATGTCAAAAATGTCCCTATTATCTAACAGAGAATTATGCCTTCAGATACATTAGCTTTTTTTCCACAACGTACGAGTAGTTGTGTTCTCAATCTTTTGTCGCAAAAAGATATTAAAAAATTGTGTCTCGAAGAACACAATCTTTCCATTTACAGCGCCGTCGTCTCCAAGTCGCATTGAACATCCCCGTCCGCATTTTGTTTGTTTTGTTCTTGTCTCCAAATTGACCTACATTTGCCAAAACCAGAGATAATATTCTGTCATTTAATTGCTTAACCGCATTCGTTGAGATACTCAAGTATCGTAGGAGCCAACTCGTATGCTGTGGCAGTTGACAGAAAGGCTTTAACATAATTACAATAGATACGATACGAAAAGTCGCTTATAGAAATCATAAAATATGTTATTTAGAGGCCCCAAGTTACGAGTATAGTGAAACCAACTGCTAACACATCCATTGTTTCGAAATTGAGTATCTTTTGTTGTTTTGTCCTGTCATTCTGATGCATCTTCTGTGTTGGTTCAACAACCTTTTTTTACTGAATTTTATTAATAAAATGCACTAAGCAGAGTATATATACATACACGGGGGTATGACGAGGGGCACTTTGGTGTGGCCTTCTTATGTAACATTGTTGTGGATGAAGGAACTTTAGAATGTGGAAAAGCATTCAGCAAGTGCACCAAATAACTTGAAGTTTGTGCAAAAGTTTTCCGGATTTTTTTTCTTTTTGTAGTTTCTTCGTCCTTCTTTTGGGGGGAAGTATAAAATTATAAACTATGCCAACCACCATTAGAGACGGTGTGGTATTTTGCAATTGGGATGGTATGTGCATCCTTGGACCAGTGTGTCTGCTGGTAGTCTTGCATTATTCTGTACTAGAAAGAGGACATTGTTCGCGCTACACTGTGGTAAGTACAGAAACATCTTGCATGCATACACTTTGGGATTATATAATCCTCACCCGAAGGGTAAAAGAACTTTTCCATTGCTTCAACAGAGTTTGAGGGATAGAATAAGAGCGCGATGATGAAATATATCGCAAAAGTTGTGACAACAGTAAAACAAAAAACAAAAAAACCATGATTGCGTACGCGCGAGAACCAGATATATAGTAAAGTTGGGCATCTCCTCGACATCGCAAAGAGTTCTAGTTTTAACTCGGGCCTCGTAGTTGAGTACTTATACTCTGTTTGCATCTTGTATGTAATTTAGAACAATGACAAATGGCGAGAATAGAGTGCGCAGTTGTAATCCACAAAGCTGAATGAATAATGTGTTGAAAGTTTTCGAAGAATTTCAGAGAAGTTTATTACTTGTTTGCGGTGCCCGGGTCTGATGTAAGCTGGAGGCAGTATTTTCTGTGCAACTTTGTAATAATCAGATCATTCCATAGACTGAAATCAAAAGTTAGTCTCAAGGGCTTAATCTGTTTGTGTACCTAATACGAGTTGAAAATTTACGCATTTTCCAACCCAACAAGCAATCAGTGCTTAGCGCAAACCTGTAGTTCGTTATGTGCTTGTGAGAATAACATGTTCTGTTCACTTCTAGCGTGCGTTCTCGGGGATGAACTCTCTGTAATTTCAGACAACTCGCAACAACTTTTAGATGGATAGTGTGGAATCTAAATAACAACCTCACATATAATTGGCAACCCACTCGTGAGCTCTTTTTGAGGATTAATGACAAACTATGTACGTATTTAAAGATTGTTGATCCTGTCCCAGCCTTGTGCCAAAAATCTTTAATAGTGGATATTTTTTCTGTACATTAGCTGACGAACTAGTTATATAAGTTTATATAGACTACAATTTTCAACGCGGTTATGGTGTTTAAATCGAAAGACATTAGGGAGAACAGCACCAAGCTCAATTGGGAAACGGAATCTAAGGCAGGCAGCTTAGAAGTCCGTGGGAAGTTCGTGGAAATAATAAGATAGCCCTCATAGATGCATATGTACTCGTATATGCGGGCCAGACAACACCCGAAGGAAGGTATGTTGAACTTTTCGCTGAGATAAACAATTTGACTCAGCTTGTAAATGAGCCTACACGTATACCGGACATTGTAAGTAATTCTGCCAACACTCTGGACTTGTTTCTTACTTCACACCCTGATAAATACATCATTGATGTTTTAGCGCCTCTAGGCCGGTCTGACCACAACATCGTATCAGCTAAATTCTCGTATTCTGACCACACAGTTAAAGAAAAAAATCCCAAAAGAAAAGTATGGCGTTACGAGAAAGCCAATTGCGACGGCATTAATAGTTTCTTTAGGAGTTTTAACTGGTCGCTGTGCTTCCTCGATAGCGACGTGGATGCCGCCGCTGATATGATTACTGACACCATCCTCTTAGGTATGGATGCCTTTATTCCTAACAGAACAAAAAGCATCAAACCTAAGGTTAAATCGTGGTTTGACCAGAGCTGCAAAGAGGCTATCAGGGTGAAAGAGGTAAGTTTTCGGTCTTATAAAGCCAACAAATCTGAGGAAAACCGAAAGAAGTTTAAACAAGACAGAAATGACTGCAACGCTCATATTTGACGTGTAAAATTCTTATATGATCAAAAATTGAGGCAAAAAATTCAACAATGTCCCAAAGGTAGTAAACATTTTTGGTCATTCGTGAAAAATAATAAAAATTCTGCCTCGCCCGCCATCCCAACGCTCATTTATAATGACAATCCAGCTGTCAGCTCCTTAGACAAAGCCAATCTGCTTGCTGCTCACTTCGCAGCGAACTCCACCCTGCCAGATAGTACTTTGTCTCCACTTGTACTTGAGAGCGTCGAATTTTCCATGGGACAAGTCCACTTTTGCACTCGTACAGTTGCAGGAGTACTCAAAGGTCTCAACATACACAAATCCGCTGGTCCAGTTGGTATCTCCCCCATAGTTCTGAAGAGGTGTTCTTCCACGCTGGCAAAACCTCTACGTAAGCTTTTCTGTCTGTCCTACTCTTCTGGGCTCTTTCCGAGAAGATGGAAAACAGCATTTGTCCAGCCCATCCCTAAAAAAGGCGAATCTTCTTCCCCTTCCAATTACCGACCCATTACACTAACGTCCCTTCTTTCCAAGGTCATGGAAACGCTGATAAATCGTCAGCTTATGAAATATCTTGATTCACGAAAACTCCTCAATGACCGGCAGTATGGTTTTCGTAGCAACAGGTCCACTGGTGATTTGATGGCATATCTCACCGAGAAGTGGAACCAATCTCTACATCACTTCGGCGAAACAAAGATGGTTGCGCTCGATATTTTTAAGTCATTTGACAGAGTTTGGCATCAGGCTCTTTTGTCGAAAATGCGTGCATATGGCATCGATGAGTCTCTTCTTCAATGGATTAGAAATTACCTTTCGGACCGTTCAATACAAGTTGTCTTGGACGGCTTCAAGTCTGCAGGGCTCCGTTTTGTCTCCGACTCTCTTTCTCATTTTTATAAATGACCTCTTGTCTGCTACCTCTAATCCAATCCATTCCTTCGCTGATGACAGTACCCTCAGTTTTTCATATTCGTTCCCTAACTCACGCCCCTGCTCTTCGGCCGTAGAGGAGGAACGACAACGTATGTTAAACACATTAAATTCCGACCTGGACAGCATAACCAAATGGGGTTCAATCAATAGAGTGGAATTTAATGTATCCAAAACTCAATGATGTCTTCTGTCTCTCAAGCGAAACCAAAACCCTCAACCATTATCCATGAATGGTACTTGTATCGCTGAATCCGAAAGACTTGCCATTCTCGGTATGTGCATCAATAACCGTCTTCGATGGAACGATCACATATTCGAAGTCGCCAAAAATGCTGCAAGATGTCTAGGATTCCTTAAGCGGTGCAAAAAATATTTTACCCCGTCTGATCTGGCCTCCATCTATAAGGCATTCATCCGCCCAAAGTTGGAATATAACTCCCACATCTGGTCTGGTGCACCCAAGACCGTTCTGCACATTCTAGATAGGGTACAGAACCGCGCGTTAAAACTAATAGGTGATAGAGACATTGTGAACTCAATAGTCTCACTTGAACATCGTAGAAATGTCTCATGTCTTTCCCTTTTTATCGCTTCTTTTACAAAAAATGCTCCAGCGAAATAGCCAGCTGCATTCCTCCCCTTCAAAACTTCACCCGCAATACGCGTCATGCTTCGAATGCACATCAGTTTACCCTCAAGCCCAACTTCGGACGTACTGTCAAATATAGGGATTCGTTTATCAGCCGAACAACACGTTTGTGGAACGATCTACCAGCCTCTGTATTTCCTCAACATTACAACCTACAAACACTTAAAGCCAACGCAAAACGGCATCTCCTCTGTCTCTTTCCCCCCTTTTCCCAACCGCCCGTGCCCTGAGAACCAGTATAAGGGTATTAATAATCCCTTTGGCACGCGCAAATTATAAAAAAAAAAAAAAAAAATGATGCTGCTTTATAGTAGGTACACCAGACAGAAAATCAAAACCCTTCCCTAATGCATAAAGTGTATGATTGGTATTCCTAATAATGAGCAACCCTCATTCGAGCGATTGATGCCCTATCCAATAAACCAACCGCAAGTTAGGTACGGTTAGAAAGCTGCCCCAAGCTACAGCTAGGACCGGGTCCTCTGGCACTCGTAACTTTAACACCGTTTCATAATGAGAGATAAGAATGGGTATCCTGTACCCATGAATCAGTTTACACATTGCGACGCGTTTGTTTTCTATCTAATGGAACCAGTTAGATCTTCACATAAATGTGCTGATGCTAGATATATCTAGATCTGACGAGTCGTCTAAGTCGCTAAAGAAATAATTGCTGAATGTTTTCCTTTTTAATGTGGCTAAAGCAGGACACATGCAATGAAGGTGGGTTATCACATTCTCTTCCTTCTTGTCTCTATAGCTTCTACAGAAGCTTATGCATTGATATTAGTCTAGAAAAGAATGGAGTTCAATCGTGTCAATAAGGACAAAGGGGATGTCGCTATCCTCAGTAGGTAGCTCAACTACTTTGCAGTTGCCTGAAACATCCCTATGGCCTGAAATCCAGCATAGGGAGTGGTCGCATCTGTCAGCGATAATGTTGAGAGATCCGCAACATTGCTTAACAAAATTTGCCTTTAGACGGTTGTTATTTCTTCTGGAAACTTATAAACTTAGCATACTCCACATATGTACGTTCTTGTTCAAATCAGTAGATTGGTGAAAGGCTCTCCATAGCATAGTGTTCACAACTGAGGAGTCGCTATATCACAAGGAAGGGACACTAAGTATTTTTGTCAATATTGCGGAGCCTTCAGCAACATAGCAAAAAGAGAATGAAAAACAGTGACATCTACTACGGTGATTGCTACAAAGACAACAAGTAGCACTTATTCGGATACGGATTAGCCATCCGAGAAGGCGAGAAGTATTAAGCTTCCGACACGTGAGTGAGCGTATAATGACAATCCGGATCAAGGCTAAATTCGCTAACATAAGCCTGATACGTGCTCATGCCCCCACGGAAGGAAAGTACACTGCCACCAAAGATGGTTTCTATGAGCTCCTCTACAAAACATACGAGCAACGTGCTAAATATGACGTTTAAATCGTATTTGGCGATTTTAACACCAGAATAGGAAAAGAGAACGTCTTTAGCATGGCAGTCGGTAAGCATGACCTGCACAACACCACGTCTGACAACGGACTAAGGCTAATTGATTTCGCTGTGGAGCGAAACATCACTGTAGCAAGCATATGGTTTTCTTACCTCTATATTCATAAGCCGATATAGCGGTCCAATGAAAACAGTAGAGAGCCACCTCAAAGAGACCTCGACGAACTTGGAATGCACAACTGAAGGCAATTAGCTAAAGACCGAGCTAAATGATGAGGCTTCTTTGTTGAGGTCCAGATTCACCGTGAACTGTAGCGCTACCTAAGAAAGTAAGTATTGATCCTGCACTTTGCATCACTTCTGATATAGTGTCTGCGAATTTGCCCCTACGCTAATAACGACATCATCTGCAAATCCTTGTACTCTACTGTAACCAGATTTGGTTTGTATTCTAGAAATAGTTATAGTTCGTCTATAACCGAAGTTGAAAGCAAGGGGAGAGCACATCCCCTTGTGAGCATCTTCTAGTAGCTACTATTGTTTCAAGCGATCACCCACGTGCTTTGCAGCATGGTAATGATCCAGTTAACAGCTATTTTTGACACCTTCATGGGAAGAATTGTCAAAGGCTCCACAATATCTACTAAGATAATTTTTTTTTTTTTTTTGTGGATAGCTGAAAATCTTCATGAGACACTATGAGACCGTGTACTCATAGTAGCGTCAGATTTCTACTGACTAAAAACACCCTTCCCTTCGTTTTGTTTACTACGACTAAGTTAGACCTTATCAAGTAGTTTAAGCTTCAGAAGAGAATATTCGCGTGAGGCAGGTAGATTTTCAATAAAAGCACCTGCTGAAACCGTAATGACATGCGGCTTTTTGTCTTATTGCGATAATTCGAACGGTTTCGTTCTTTGAAGTCGGCGCGTAAGATTTGTCACATCCAAAGTTTGGAGTATGGCACAGTTGCAATGGCCATGAAGACGAATACGAAGCTTGCGAGCGAAGTTTTTTTATTTCGTCCTCCACGGTAGCTATCCCTAAGTCTCTGTGGATATCATTGTTTCTGATATACCAGGGAGCGTTCACGATTATTCTTATAATTTTATTTTGGAATGATGTATGAGATTCCCATTGCTTGGTTTGGTACAACCCCAGAGTTGTATACCGTACGTCCACACGGGTTTAAGCAATTGCTTATACAGAAGCAGTTTGTTATATACGCTTAGTTTAGAATATCTTCCAATTAGCCAATACATTTCTCTAAGTCGATTTTCGACTTCGTCACGTTTCTTTTTAACGTGAGATTTCCATTTAAGTTTCGCGTCTAGTGTCATTCCCAGATATTTAGCTTCGTTTGCATGCGGTATTTGTACCGAGTTAATGAAAACGGGAAGGTTGATTATTTTCTTGTAAGTGAAGTTAACATTCGTCGATTTGGTCTCGTTAAGAACAATGCGCCAAGTTTTTGTCCACTCACAGATTTTATCCAAGGCTCGTTGGAGTTTTATGGTTGCTGACTCGATTGAACTTTCCGTTGCCAGAATAGCCGTATCGTCCGCGAACGTAGCTACAATAGTGCCTTCAGTTTGTGGTATGTCCCGAGTGTACAGCAAGAATAAGATAGGCCCAAGGACACTTCCTTGCGGAACTCCGGCGTCGATTTCTTTAAAATCAGAATATTCAGTTCCGTGCTTGACACGAAAAAGTCTGTTTTTAAGGTATGATTCTAAGATCTTATGAAGTTGCTCCGGAAGGATTCGTCTTAGCTTATAATTCAATCCATCGTGCCAAACCCTGTCGAAGGCTTGAGATACGTCAAGAAAAGCGCTAGAACAAATCTTTTTCTTCTCAAGGGCTTTTTCAATTTCGTCGGTTATTCTATAAACCTGGTCAATTGTGGAATGCTTGATTCTGAACCCGAATTGGTGGTCAGGTATTAAGCGTCTCTCTTCAATGACCGGAAGAATCCGTTTCAGTAGGAGTTTTTCAAATACCTTCGGTATTATTGGTAGTAGCGATATCGGTCTGTACGATTTTTTCTCATTTGGAGATTTCCCCGGTTTCGGAACCATTATGACTTCTGCGACTTTCCATTGATTTGGAACGTATAATAATCTAATGGAAGCATTTATTAAATAAAGCAATTTTAATAGTGCCTTTTTTGGTAATTCCTTGAGGATTTGTCCGGTTATTAAATCATAGCCAGGAGCTTTATTATTTTTCAGGTTTTTTATTGCCTGGCAAAGTTCTATAAATGACACACTTTTTATTCTAATGTTGTCAGATGTCGTAGTCGTACCGGTAAAATCGTCTACCAATGTTTCTCCATCAAATGGCTTAGAAGTCTCTTCTAAGTGCTCGGCAAATAGATCCGCTTTTTCTTTGTCACCTTTTGTCCATTCGTCGTTGTTTTTTCTTATCGTTGGCGAATGCATTTGGGGTTTTTTAATTCTTTTGACAGCTTTCCAGAGCGAGTAATTAGTGTTTAGTTAGTTTTTTCGGCGGTTAAACCTTCAAGATAAGCTGAAGTCTCTCGGTTTTCTAGGTCTTGGATCGCTTTTTCAAGCTTATTGCATAGCAAATTCGAATGGGTTTTATGCTGGGGAGCGCGAGTTTGTTGCCATATTTTGCGTGCTCTCCTCTTTTCTCGAATAAGTTCTTTTATTTCCGGCGGATAATAAGCTTCATTGCATGGGACTTCTTTCCTCCTTAAAGGTGTATTTTTCCACGCGGCATTCTGTATTGATTCAATAAATTTGCCGAGTTCATCTTCTATTTCGAAGGGTGTTTTGAGCGATACGTTTCCGACAATATTTTCTTCGCAATCAGTTCGAAAGTCGCGCCAGTTAGTTTTTTTGTTAGTTAATCTAGGCACACCTTCTACTGTCATTAGTCGGTCACTTATTGTCAAGATTACCGGCGAGTGATCTGAGGAGAGATCAAAGCTTTCCTCTACTTTCGCAAAATTTTAAGATACACCTTTTGCTACGAAGAAGTCTATTAGGTCCGGTGTTTTTGCTGTATCAGAGGGCCAATACTTCGGTTTCCCCGTCGAAAAGATATCAACCCCGAATTGCATACCGGCTTCATACAGAAGTCTGCCTTTCCGTGAATTGGATCTGGAACCCCAAAAGGTGTGTTTTGCGTTGAAATCGCCACCTATAATGAAATTCGGTCCAAGTGAGTCAAGGAGACGTACAAAGTCGTTACTTCTAAACGTGCATCGCGGAGGACAATAAATGGACGCGATGTTGAAATACGAGTGCCTATTCTTAACTCGAACTGAACTTGTTTGCATTGTATCGATTTCAATCGTCGTATTTATGGAGTGCTCAATGCAGTCTTTAATGAATAAGGAGGATCCGCCTCTAGCTCTTCCGGAAGGGTGGTATGCGTGATAAGCACGATACCCTCTTATTTTTACTCCGGATTCCTTTGTCAAATGAGTTTCAGAGATCAAGTAAATGTCAATGTTGTCATTCCGTAAGAATACTTCTAATTCGGCGTTTTTTTGTAGAAGGCCGTTTGCCTTCCATGTTAAAATTTTTAGTAACTGATTCATATTCATATGGGAGTTCTTTTTGGGCGAGGTTTTAACTCGAGCATGCGCAATTTATCAAATATGACTTTGTTGACCTTCGTTTGCTCCTCAAGTTTCGCAAGAATTATAGAGAAGACTTGGGAGACTGGGTCTACCGTAACACCGCTTTGCTTGTTTTCTAGCGACGCAGCTTGAGCATATGTTAGCGTCTCTGGAGATTGTGGCTTTTCCTTTGATTTTGCCGAAGGAACTTTACTTTGCTCGACTCTCATCTTAACTTTGACGTGTTTATTGATGGTCGTTACCCTTGGCTTAGCAATTTCACGACTATTTTTAGCCGGTTCTGCGCTCTGGCGTTGAATATTTTTAAATGTGTCTCGCCTTTTTTGAAGCTCTTTTGCCACTTCGCAACATCGATAGTTCGTTGGGTGCTTTCCTTTGCAGTTAATGCAGGTAGCCGGGGCCTGCTTATTTAGGTCACACTTTTCCGAGAGATGGTTACCAGCACATTTTACGCATCTCGGCTCTTTTTGACAATACGACTGTGTGTGATTAAAGCCTTGACAGCGTTTACACTGAGGCATCGATCTCATACTTGTACGCATAGGCTCAATCTTGACTACGATATTCAGAATAGTTTCAACGTTATAAATATCGTCTACATTTTCGCTCCTGTCAAAGGTAAGCATAAAGAGCGGAAGTCCATGCTTGACCATGATTTCCTGGCCTTGTTCCGTGCGTTGCTTCACCTTTTTGAGAATATTGACGGCATTAAGAATTTTTAAACCTTTAGCTTTGAGGTCGTTCATTACGTCGTCTTTTGTGCACGAGGGGTGGAGCCCCCTTGCTATAACACGCAGTGGTCTTTCTGACTTATTTTCATAAGTATACCACTGGATCTTTTCCGTGTTTAATTTTTGTGATATTGCTCGGTAGCCATCGGAGTCATCAACGTTAATTTTCCACGCATTGTTCCTGAGTGACGTTACCTTGAATTTCGATGTCGTCGTTCCTTTAAGAAGGCAATATAGCTTACTGTAGTCCGTTATGCCAACGACGTTTATTGCAGGCGGAGGACGTGCTTTAGCTTGAGTTTGTTTTGGCTTCGACTCATTTTGCTTGTCTTCTTTTTGCGGCTCGATTTCGGGCGAAGAGCCGGCTCTGCGTTTTTTGCTAGGTCTTTTCTTTAAGACGCAATTCGTTTCGCGTGCAAGATCTTCTTCGTCCGTGTGATAATTGGGATTAGCTGCGCGGGGAGGGGAATCTTCGCGTTCTTTTTGTAAAAGCGAGTTCTTTAGAAGCTTGTCTAGCTACTAAGCTGAGATCTTTTCAAAACTGCGAAACGTCTAGAAAATTTCACAGACCCTAAACTACCGATTGAAGATTGTAAGGTTATGTCTAGGTTGTTGGAATATCCGTGTTCCTTGTCATAGAAGAATACGATGATAGAAGATGACACCTGGCTCTAGATTCAGTCAGAGCACTGCTTTGAACCCCAAGTAAGCATAAGGAAATATAACTTTCAAAAATGCAGTTAGGGGAGATAAGGCTACTACGTATGTCCTAGGATTACTTAGTGGACATAACTATAATGTAATACGGTTTTGTACAGAAGAAAACCACATATATGCAAGGGTTGCATGAGGAAACACCACACATGTTTTGTCTATGTCCCAATGGTTCTAGCTACATCTCTTGAAGTGTAAGAAAAAAAAAAAAGTTTAACTAACATTCATGAACATGATACCCTGCTAATCCTGCATAAGAAGTACCAGACATAAATACCTATTTATCGACTATTTGCTGTTTAAATTCGAATAACTTCTAACAACTGAGCACAGGAAAGCAAGTTAACCTATAATAGGATTACCTACGTTTTAATCTATTTCAAGCTTTCTTGAATGCGCTGTTCATCCACACAAAGTGCACTCATCTGTGAAGACTCCACTGAAAATTCGGATTAAATAATTCAGGATGCAAAATGTAGAGGTATGGTATCAATTACGAACATTTGTGCAAAGGATGGAAAGTGAAGGTAAGTCAAAAGCAAAAATACTCTTACGTGTCAGGAAAAGCTTTTGAAAGAAAATATAATAATGCTCCTAGCTACATAGGATGTTTATTTTTGATAATCGTTTTCTTCTTTTTAGATATCCTTTGTTAGTTTGATGTGAATAGTGCTCTTAGTGTGGCACAAAAGGAGACTAATTCGTTCTCTAATGACCTGTTGTCAAGAGGCAATAAAATTCATCGAGGTCAATTGTTTATTGTTTGTTGACTAAGGTAACTACTTTCTTTTCGTTTGTGGCAAGTATGGCTTAAGAACTTTTCTATATATGAAGCTGAGAAAGCGGCCTAAAGTTTCAATTAATATGCTGCGTTGATAGCATAGCCATTTGATTACATGGCTTTAGAAATTAGTAAATTAAAGGGCGCACAAAATATTTCAAATTCAAGATACAACTTGACAAAAAAAAAACTACATGGCAATACGAAAAAGTCAACTGGTATGGTCTTAACACCCACATTAGAAGTTACAAGTGGTCTTAATATTTCCTCGATCGTGATGTAGACGCCGTCCCTGATATGGTGTCTAACTTAACTAGTCTAGGTGCAAAAGCATTTATACCAAACCCATAAAAGGCCCCAAACCAAAGAAAAATGAGTGACACGACTCAAGCTAAAAGAGGCCATCAGATTGAGGAAGCAAAGTTTAGGGTCGGACAAATCTAATTCAATTGACGAAACCCAAAAAAAACTTAGATGAGTCAGAAATGAGTGTAATGCCCTCATCAAACATGTCAAATTATTATATGAGGAAAAATTAAAGCAAAGAATACTACAATGTCCCAAGGGTAGTAAGAACTTTTAGTCATTTGTTAAATTCGTCATCTATCCAACATTCCAGCTATCAGATCTTTGCACAAAGCTAATCTGCTTGCTGTAAGTTTTGCAGCCAGTTCGGCACTTTAAAATTGTATTTTGTTACCACCTCCACTTGAGTGTCGAAAACACTTCATGGGACAAATCCACTTTGGCTCTCGTACAATCCCAAGAGTACTTCATGATCTCAACCCATTGTTCTGAAGTCCTACTCAGCTGGGCCCTTTCCGAAGAAAAAAATCGGATCTTCTTCCGTCCCTTCCAACTACCGATCCATTACACTAACGACCCTTATTTTCAATGTAATGAAAACGCTGATAAATGCTCGGGTTATGAAATATCTCGAAAAATTCTTACCGGTAATACGCTTTTCGAGAGAAATATATATCTTACAGGCAAGTGTAACTAACCAATCTTTACATCCCTTTATTAAAATTAAGATCGTTCCACTTAATATTTCTAAGATGTTTGATAAAGTCTGTCATTAAGCTCTTTTGTCGAAAATGCGAGGCATTCAATTCAAGTTGTATTGGGCGGTTCCAAGTCAGCAATTTAACAAGTAAATACTGGTGTTCCCCAGGGTTCTGTTTTGCCATCGACTCTTTTTCTATTTTTTTAATGATCTCTTGTCTGTAACTTTTAACCCAATTCATTCAGCACTTTCAGCTTCTCATATTCGATCAAAGACTCACGGCCCTACTCTTTGGCCGTGGAACTGTTATATTATTACAAAGTATGTTAAACCCATTAAACTCCGACCTTGACATTATAAAATGGAGTTGGATTTAACGCTTCCAAAACGCAACATTATGTCTAAGCCCATGAATGTGCGCTCATTAACAGACGTGCCTTGTTAGCATCTGACTTAGATAGTAGTCAACTTTTCCTTGATGCCCATTTATCCATACCGCCATATTTGGTCACAGGTGGTGCATCCATCTCTTCTGTGATTTGCTGATACTTCAGGTTCTATCAGTCTTCTTGGATTCTCTAACTGTCGTCCATAGTAGATGTTATCGATTCCGATATCGGTGTCGTATAGAAACACTCATCTCTTGATTTCGGATTTCGAAATCCGCTTGCTTCTAAACTTTTTTTTGATGCTATACCTCATTGACGGATCTGGAGTGTTCCTAAGTATATATGGCTCGTTGGTTCGAAGGATGTTCACTATCCATTCACATAGTTAGGTTAGGCTGTGTAAGCGAGGTGTGACTAAGACTGAATTCATTTGGGAAGTTTATTCCTAGTGCCAAGATGCCTTACATCAGAATGGACCCTACTATCCCTATATCGGTCCAAGAAGATCTAACCGGACACAAGTAAAGACAGCGTTGCTCAAATTCGACTGCAAAATACAGATTTTAGGTCTATCTGATAATCCTTACCAGTAATTTTCCTTCGAGTACACTTTGAAGTAAAGTTCTTTCATCACATAAAAAATCTACAATACAAATTCAAGCTGCTTATAAGTGTACAAGATTTGGAATACCTAGGTAAATAAGCTTCTTCACCTCAATAGATTCTAAGTTTTGATGATGGAAAGACTGAGGACGTCCAGGCCGGACTGGGCCTAGCTTCAAATCGTTCGCCCAACCGTACAGTCACCAAAGGATTGTGCTAGTACGGGACTAGTCGCTTAGTCCCTTGTATCATGTGCGTCTTAGGCAGGAATGAAAGAGGTTCCTTGACTTCTTTCATTAGTGATTGTACTAATGTGGGGCAAGTTAGGTTAATTAGGTTAGGTTAGACCCATTCGCATGAAGCGGCCATCTCCGTTATCGTTAGTCATTTTAATTTTTTGGATTAGTTTCCAGATCAGAGGCAATATTTGTATGTTCGTCGAAGAAGTATTCACCAAGAATCTGGTCAAGTGCATAGTGTGATATGGTGAATTCTTCTCCTCTTCCTAGTATTTCAGCGTCTCTAACTATAAGAATCCCGACCAGTGTGCCTATATGTATTCTGTTAATCCGTAGCAAGCTTCCGGTTTTTGCTCCGGTATAGCTGAAAACTTGTCGGTCTTGAATGGTTACACGTACCAAGATTACGTTATCACTCATTACCCTGTTTCGATGCTAGCGTAGAGATTTTGTATATTGCCGTTTCTTTCGATAGATGTATCTCCCCTTCGGCAATCAAGAGCTCCTGTTTTTGTGTCATTTTTGCCTAATTCGGTACTTGAAATGTCAAAATGACCAGAAACCCAGCACAGAGTAGGATTGCAACTGATCGATAGTCTGTTCAGGAATGTGCAACATTGCTTTACCAATTTCGATCTAATTATTGATGATTCGAATGTTTTTATAGCTTGTATATTCGATATCGATTTTATCGCTTGTTTAAGCCTACAATTTTGGCGTATTCTGTACTACAACTGCTTTTCTGTGATGACTCTCTCAGCTGCAACGCCGGTTTCATAGCCAAATTCTCCCCATAAATGTCCAGACGAATCATATCTACCGTGGGTGCTGTTCCAAGTGCACTGATAACGCACTATTAATGAAAAGATGTAGCTAATTTAATCCAGATTTGTCCACCAGACTAAGGTTCCATTCATAAGTATCGCAGCATAGAATCAGTGCATGTGGTACGAGTTGGTCTTAGCTACAATCGTTGTTATACAACGATTCATAATCCTCACTAAATATTATACAGGGTGGGCCAACTACAAGTTTCTTTTTAAAAATGCAATAAAATGAACAAAATGAAGTTTTTCCATGCATTATGGCTTTATTAGTAAGAGCAAACATTCCCATTATTTATGGAATACAACGTCGTTCAAGTGGCTGCCTCGGCTGGCCTCGCAGTAGCGCATTCTATCACTCCAATTTTCCAAGACCTTGTTGATGGTTTCGGGCTGTAGCTCACGGATTGCTTGGACGATATTGGCCTTAAGTGCTTGAATCGTTTCCGGATTGTTGCCATAACATCGGTCCTTCACGGTTCCCCACAAAAAAAAGTCCAAGGGGGTCAAATCGCAGCTCCGAGGTGGCCAATTGATATCGCCAAGACGGCTGATAACACGATTTGGGAATTTGTTGCGCAAAAGACCGATTGTGGCATGGGCTGTGTGGCATGGCGCGCCATCCTGCATGAACCAGAGGTCGTCCAAATCCATGTCCTCAATTTCAGTTAAAAAAAAAATCCTTAACATGGCTCTGTAACGCCCACCGTTGACCGAAACGTTGTTCCCAGCCTCATTTTCGAAGACAAATGGTCCAATGATGCCACCACTCCACAATCCGCACCAAACTGTCACTCTCTGTGAATGCATTGGCTTCTCGACAATAGCGTGCGGGTTTTCCGAGCCCCAGATGTGGCAATTTTGTGTGTTAACGTAGCCGCCGAGATGAAAATGTGCCTCGTCAGAAAAGATGATTTTTCGCCCAAAATCGTTGTCCAATTCAAGCTGCTCTAAGGCCCAAACTGCGAAGCGATAACGAAGCGGATGGTCGTGCGCTTTCAATTGCTGAATCAATTGGACCTTGTAAGCGAATAATCCCAGATCTTTGTGCAGAATTCTCCTCAGGCTAGTGCGTGAAATGTTGAGCTGTTGAGATCGATGACGAGTAGATGTTCGTGAATTGAGTCTCACACTCTCGGCTACAGCAGCCACATTCTCGTCTGTGCGCACCGTACGACGACGGGGACCATGAGTGTTGTCCACTAGCATACCAGTCTCACGAACCTTTTGCACAAACTTGCGTACAGCAGGCGCGGTGGGTGCTTCATTTCGGCCAAAACTTATTTTCAAAAAACGCACTGTTTGGGCTACACAGCACTCACTTTGGGAATAAGTTTTCAATATTTCCCAATGTTGTTCAAGCGTAAAGCGACTCATTTCGTTCCGCGGAGGTATGATACTGACTTTCTATCAAGATTTCGAGCGGGAAACAGCTGTCAGTGTCAAAATAACCTATGATTTAAAAAGAAATCACTAGATGGCCCACCCGTGACATTATGTTTCAAAGCATACATAAGTAGAACATAAATAAATATTTGGCGTAACACCTCTTCAAGTGCCTGGGCTTAGCTTCTCGCAACCACTCGTGTTGTGTGCGTTATATTCTTTCACATGAATGAAAGAGACGTACAGTTTAATGCTGTATCCGAAGGGCAATTTGTTTTTGAGAACCTTTCTCATGACAACAGTACTCTCGGATGTTTGTCAGACGTTCGCGAGATGTGGGACCGTGAAAAATCTTGGTGGGTTTTCTGGGATTCGAACATGGATCCTCACCCGCAGTAGTCCGACACACTAACCACTGCGCCACGGCGCCCACAAAGCATAAGTAGGTAAGATAAAAAAAACATAACATTAGAACACGTGGTTGAGTTCGAAGATAGAACTTTTATTCACTATTTCTGTGCGTCATGGTGTCTCGAAATCATTGAAGACTGTGAGACGCACTCCCATATCATTGCATTTAAAAACTCGGAATACCATATTGCGCAATTAGAGGAATATACAGACATGTACATATGTATCTACGACACCCAGTTTTATGGCATCCTTCGCAAATTGTTATTCGCTGCAAAATGTATCTTCGTAAAAATTAAAATATAATTACTCCTCATTACGGCAGCATTTCTAATTTACTAAGAACGAACTAACATCCATATACCGTCTCGTTTCTCTTAAAATTCTATATGCTGTTAATTAAAGAAACATCAAATTGCTGTGCATGATGTTGACAACTGACTACGCGAATCCGTCATATGGATATGAATTTGTTTGGAAGATCCTTGTACGGCATGTTTCTGTCACCCTTAGTGTCGCCCAAGATAAAAAAAAAATAAAACACACCATACATATCACATTTTCACTGAAGTACGAGATGTCTACAACATCCATTCACATAACAACAATACAAACAATTATAATGAGCCTGTAAACTCCACATCCTCGAGAGTGTCAAGTACAAACAGAGGCACCCATTATTCCTGGCATAAGCATACCCAACGTTGAATACCGGTAGCATACCAGCAAAATAAAATAAAAAAGGGATCAAGTTGACCTTTCACGTATGTACATCATGTAATTGTATAAAGATAGTCCTGTTCGCATGTAGCAACTGCTAGACTATAGAGCGAACTATTTTCTCGACTAACTTGCATTAAAACAAGTGCTCTTAAGAGAGTGAAATACTTGAACCCCTTTTGTTTAAAAAAAAAAAAAAAAAAAACACAATTGTCTTGCGTTTCTTGTGTGCTTTGTCCCTCTTCATGTTTTGGGCATTTTGATTAACATTTTTCATGTATGTTTTTCAAAAGCCTTTTCCTCCTAATAAGACACATTTATATTTGGGTCAAGTAGAGTTCTTTTTGTTTATCTTTTCAAATTAAAATAAGAAAGGAAGAAAAGGGCAAGAGAAGTAGATACACACGTCATGACATGGAAATTAAAGAAAAAATGTTTTAGGCAGGCACCTATCCAGTAGTTTTTGTTTCTGTCACAACGAGATGGTGACAATAAAATGAAATGAAGGTAAGAAAAGGTGTGTTTTCAAAACTATGAATATTGTTCAATTTGTGAATCTAAAATCTTTTTTTTTCAGCAGCAGTATCTACCACTTTGTATTTAGCTTATATTAACCACCTTAACACTTGCTCACGTTTATCTGACACGCAGGCAAGCACATCTTTTCAGATAAGATAAGAATATATCTTGTCAACCATAAGACGATAGTGACCCACGCGTGCATTGGAATGCTTATGCATGAATATCGAATAAAATCAACACACGATAGCGGTGTACAGATATCAAAACAAAATATTTATGCATACAGAAGATCAATGTCACCGAGACACTACTTTGATCAACCGTGAACAGATGTATCCCAATGAAACCGGTTGTAGTTCGGATCAAATTTGTGAGTACGTTATTGGTGTTTAGTTGTGTATGCTAATAAGTAGGTTATCGAGATGCATTGCACCTGTATGCAACACAAGGACCATTTAATATTTTTCTAGGTGTAAGAAAACCTACTAGTAATTTCGTAACATATATACACTAAGGAGGAGGACATCTTACGCAGATGGAGTGAGCAGTTTTCAGATCTGCCCAATCCCAAATAGGGCACCGAAGATGACAAACCTATAGTCAAGAGTAGGGCGAAAAGTAGTCCTACGGTAGAGGTAGTAACTTTGGCGATCAAATCGCTGAAAGTTGGAAAAATTGACAATCCGACCAGAAATGCTCAAGGCTTTAGGTAAAGAGGGTGTGCAACGTTTCTCGCGTATCATTAAAGTGACTTGGGAATGCGGTGAAACACCTAGTGATTGGCAATGGGGGTGATTATTCTTTTTCTTAAATAGAAGGACAAAAGGGATTGCACCAACTACAGGGGTATATCTCTTTAAGTCTCTCTGAAAAAGTCTGTGCTAAGGTGTTAGAAACGCGTTCCAGATAGTTTGGGGGATGAGCAATGCGGTTTTCGTCCCGGTAGAAGCACCTAAACCTTAAGGATTAGTTATCTGCTCTTTGCGGATGATTTGTTCATCCTTGGGTCCTCTCAAATCCAACTTCAACGCACACTCGAAAGGTTTGTAGCCGTTTGTGATGATGCTGGAATGCCGATAAACGTGAACAAATCGGAAGTAATGGTCGTTTCCAGAACGCCTATTCAGTGCACTCTGCATGTTCGTAGAGTCCCACTGAAGCAGGTGGATAAGTTTAAGTACCTCAGGGTCTTATTCACGAGTAATGGAAAGAGCAATGTCGAGTTATCCTGTAGATTTGCTCAGGCTGGATCAATTTTGATAGAGCTTGGTCGATCTGTTATAAGGAATGCCGAACATACTCGTAGTATCGGTTTTAAACTCGGAATATGTTCCAACTTTCACCCATGGTCATGAAATTTGGGTAGTAATCGAAAGAATAGGATCGCGAATGCAAGCTGCTGAAATGAGTTTCCTTCGGGGTGTTACTGAGTACGCGAGGCGCTCAATGTTCAGCAGCTACTTTTCCGAACGGAACGATGTATGCTTCGATGTTTTGGTCACGTACTGTGTATGCCCCAAACCGGCTTCCAAGACGTGTCATGATTACCATGCCATCAAGTAACCGACCTGTTGGTAGGCCTAGAAATAAATGGTTGGATCAAGTTCGACATCTCTCCTGGAGCCGTCTAAGGATTCCTCCTGATGAGTTGGAGTCAATGGCGGAGCATCGAGAAGGATGGTGAGTCCATCTGTGCATCCTCAAAATCCATTTCGAGAATATGTTACCAACCCCATAAGCTTGAAGCTTGTTTAAGAGGCAACATTGCCACACTCTATCGGAAGTTTTAGATATATCGAGGGCAACCTCACTTGTACGAATTTTTCGACAAGGTCATTAAATCCACCGTGGAACGCTGTTGCCTGAATCCACGCCGGCGGTC
This sequence comes from Brachypalpus laphriformis, assembly GCA_945910035.1. Taxonomy (NCBI): domain Eukaryota; kingdom Metazoa; phylum Arthropoda; class Insecta; order Diptera; family Syrphidae; genus Brachypalpus; species Brachypalpus laphriformis. The sequence goes on along the minus strand of OX246753.1, from coordinate 106,081,162 downwards.
ATTGAGATTATATCTTTCGATATAACTACTAAGGTGTTTTCCATGACCTTGAAAACCACCAACGTTAAAGTGATAGGTCGGTAGTTACAAGGGGAGATTTGATCGCCTTTTTTTGGGAACTGACTGAATGGACGCACGTTTCTACCTATCTGGATAGATGCCTATTATGCACGATAATTGGAAGAGCTTCCGCAGAGGTTCAGCCAGAGGGGAAGAACACCTCTTTACAATAAGGGAGAAATTCCATTTGATCCTGCAGAGTTGTTGTAATTGAAATCTTTAAGGACACGTCCAGCTGAACGGTGTTCGGAGGAATATATGTCCTGCCTTGCATTCAGTGTAGGTGGAGGGAGAGAAGTATCTGCTAATGTGAAATTTGCCGAGAATATTGCAAGAGCTGGGATGGAGGACAAGGTAGGGCTTTTAGGACATTGCAGTATTTCTTGTCCCACTTTTTGGATTCTCAAGAATTTTAAACGTTTTAAAATGATGATTATGATCGTTTCCAGCTAATTTTTAGAAACTTCGGTTTTCGTCAGAAGATATTTGGCATCATAACACAAAAGTCTCTTCATTTTTCCGGACGGCAATCGCACAAGTCGGATCGAGCCGGTGTGTTTGGGTTTTCTATTTTACTGGCATTGAAAAAGCACATCCCAAGTAAAACGAGGAAGCACAGGGACCAGTTAAAATCAATGGAGAGCGAATTAAGAGCTCTCCAGAATGTTCTCCTAGAGTATTTCTTGTTAACTGTATTCGAATGTGGGCATGAAAACTTACTTCACTTCCCTGCGACTGAATATCTTTGCGAAAGTGAGGTTAAAAATAGGTCTAGAGTGTTTTGAACATAGCTGACAAGATCAGGAATGTGTGGCTTTGTCTACCAGCCAGTAAGGTGGTTTAACTCAGCAAAGACTCTAATGTTGTTAGTCCAGATTGGGGAAGCCAACTAATGAACAACTATTTCAGTTGTTGGATTGAGGGAAAGAATTACAGTTAGGTTATGTTAAGTATGGTTGGCTGTCTGTGATTGCGATACCACGGATCTACCATTAGACCACTCAGGGACTAAATAAAACCAACCGAAACTTTTGATAAAGCGATTGATGCTCATGACCCCTTTTAGGCTAAGGCAACGTAGTGAGCGACGAGTGACTGGGCGATGGAGCGACGAGCGATTGAGCTCGTATAGTTGTGGTCACGTAGTTTCTGAGCAATTTTTTGTAAGCGATAGAGCGACGTCGCTCTGTATTTAATTCTGTTTTAATTTATTAGTTCATCGCTGAGCGACGAAACATTTTTAGTTGCCTCAATTGTCAGTCGGCTGAAAAAAGCGGATCAAGTAAGTAGAAAGTTCACCTAATCAAGCGAATCCAGCTTTCGACGAATTCTAGTCCCTGAAGTAAGAATATGGCGTTTTCACAACTAATCACTCAAGCGATGACGCTCAATAAAAGGCCACCCGTCATTCAGAGTCGTCGCTCAATCGCTCTGTCGCTCGCCGCTCAGCGGGTGTCCTTAGCCTAAGGACACCAAATCATCCGGGTCATCAAGGAAAGGAGATGGAGCATTTTTTTACGCGGTCGGGCTGGACATGTGCGTCGAAGGTGAAGGATCGTTTCCTACTCCTACTCATCGCAACAGCTACTGCAGAAGTCGTTGGAAACGAGGCCAAGTCTTTTGGCATGTTGGCCTATAAGACATTATCCAGTGAGGGCACCGATAATGCAGCTGATCTGTGATCGCATTAGCTTAACCAGCTCTACGCTACGTTTCTGGTCCAGCTTAGGCCAGATCTCGAAATAAGACACGTTGAGTTGTTCTCCCATGTATGGCTAGTCTTACTAATAGCGTTCAGCTATAGTAGATGCTTACATGTAGCGAGGGACATACACAGGGCTTGCCTATCAGGCAGAATCCTTAGAGGTGTACCCTGTCTGGCAAGCTCGTCCAACCTGCAGTTTTCCGAAGAATTACAGTTATAGACTCAGAAGTTTGTTCGATGTGATAGAATGTCAAATCATTTCCCGTGCTTGAGATTCGGTAGAAAAAACAGAAGTGAATTTCGTGCTTTCTATAATAAATTTGACCCAAAAATGCTGAAAGCGGTGGTCGCCTGAGCTATCAATAATAGATCAATGTATAACCCGCTACAACATAATAACTGGGATCAATGAAATTGCTCATCTGAGTTTCACTCAATGCTCTCATCGGTATCTATTATTTTGTGCAATGGATAGTGCCTTCTAACTTGGGGAAGTTTTCATCCATAATGCCTCGATCCATTTTCGAAGGTTATCCTCCATCTGAAACCAGTAGATAATCGTTAAAATCCTTTTCCGGGCGTTGACGTTGCGGCTGCATATTAGCTCTTTAGTGATTCTATTGATGCTTTTAATTCTCTTTCCATGCATTAGCTCTCTGTGTTCGTCCGTCCCTCAGACCAATCTTGGTCTACATTGGCCAGGACATCGTAGCCCATTATAAGACATGACCCCTGACAAACTCCAATTTGAAGTTAGAAAGCGTAGCATTTGAATTACACCTACTAATGTATTTTAAGTAAGAATTACAATGAATTAACGTAAATTTAACAGTCCCTCCTTATATACCTAAAATCCCTATTTTCTATAAAAAAAAAAAGAAGAAGAAAGGAACACCCCTCCTCATAATTTGCCTACATAATACAATTCATGTTATTTATTTCTTAATTCGTCTCAAATTATTTCGCATTGCGTGCCCTTCAGTTTATCAAGAAAAAAGCCCCAAGCGTGATAGACATAAAAAATAATGTAATATATTCGTTAGAACAAAAGTTTGCTAAATATTTGTCGAGTTGTGAGAGGCGCAGTCAGGGCATAGCTATTCCTTTATTCCACCCACTTTCTGGCGCCCATTACCGAAACTAGAATCCAGATCGTTACCAAAATGAATACATACAGTCACACACAGCTACAGCTACACACACCGGACTGGCGAACGACAAAGGACACGCAATCAGGAGCACACACCGAAAGCGGAATGATTCTGTTTTATCGATTGATTTTCCCATTTCCCATTTCCTCCCCAATTTGATAAAGCCTGTCGACGACGACGACGACAACGACGCCAGCCACTTTTTTGGCAGTTAATTTCACGGAACAGAAACAACAAAATATAAATAGGAAAATGGGACACTCCCACCAGGACCGCCGCCAGCCCGGTCTGTGAAAGCAGGCAACGCATTAAACCGATTTAATCACATTTTGCAAGATTCTAACGCGACGTACATAGGTAGATACGGAGGTATTTCGGCTGGAGAAGCTCCTTCGAAATTATCAAGCCAAAATGTAAAGAAGGATACAACGAGTGGTGAATATAAAGTCAGATTTCGTGGTGTACTCGTGGTACACCCAACCATCGAAATCCTAAGTCTGACGTAAAAGAAAAGGAATCCGCCGCAATCTAAGTATATACTCGTATGTAGTAGGCAGATACGAGGTGAAGGTAGAGTACTGTGAGTTGTAGGAAAATACTAGAGGATTAATATAATGTCGGATGTGGGAGTGGGCAAGCGTAATTCTCGCATGTAGCACTCTACTTTGTCCACCTAATGATACGGCAGAGTCAGCGAAATTGATGGCTGTCGACGGTAAGCCCTAGCGCCACCAAAATCGAAATTTCCATTACAGCCACATACTACGTAATATTAGCCTGCTCCGACATACCTCGCCAGCCTAACAATTTAGGTGGAGGACAGCGGAAGGTTACACCAGTGGCAAAATATAAATGAAAAAAAAAAAGCACACACACGCAAGCAAGAAAGGAAAAACTTCGCAAAGCAGTCAAGGGATGAAGACAATGTTGCCAGATAGAGGAAAAGTTACAAATTTCACACAAAGAGTGAAGAGGATGCGGAGACCCCTTTTAATTTAAATTTAAAACGTAGAATTTTCCAAAACACCTACTCTGGATGAAAAATTATAATTAAGTTTCGGGGAAAAAAAACACCTTCAGGTTTGTGTGCTCCAGTTCATTCTTGTAATCTACTTATACAGGGTTTAACACCTTGTACAAGTATAAGTCTACAGAAGGAAGCAATGGAAGGAGCAACACACAGGGACGCCAAAAAATTGTCGATGCACCGTCATCTCCCAAATTTCTCTGACCACCGAAGATGACTTCAACATGCACTCAATACCGGGCAAAACTGAGTGGACGCAACGCGATGTTCTATACAACGAATCGCTGTCAATTTTCACGGACCGGTCCAAAACTAAGGCCGGAGCTGGTGCTGAAATCATCTCAGAAGACCTGGATATACACCTCTCTTTTAACCTTCAAACCATTGCAGCGTTTTTCAAAACGAAGTTACTGCGGTTCGCCAAGCCGCTGACTAGCTGGCGGCTAATATACTATCAGCATCGGATATTGTTATTTACGTCGACAGTAGGAGATCTAAGGCAGTGAAAGACTGCCGCGTGTTTCTTAACGAGAAAGCTGGTCAGTACAACCTCACCCTTTGCTGGGTAGCAGCTCACTGTGACATACCGGGGAATCGTGCACCTGACGAGCTAGCTCGACAAGGCCCCTCTTGTAAAAACAGCATACGCATTACCGACATCGAAGCGCCAACGTCTTATGTTAAATTTAAATATCTTATCCAAACCGACGCGAAGAAGGTGACCAATCACCAATGGCAACATCTAGGCCAATGCAACACCGCCAGACAACTTTGGCCTACACTTAACAAATCAAGGCTCATCGGACTCCTGAAACACAAGAGAGGAGGAAACCTCTCCAAAATAACAACTGTTCTCACTGGACACTGCGTCATAGGAAGGCATGCCCAAAGACTAGGCATCCCCTATAATGACTTCTGCAGAAGCTGTAGGGATGAAGAGGAGGAAGAGACCATCAGTCACCTCCTATGCGCTTATCCTGCGCTCGCCAATATTAGGAAGGTCACCCTGGGTGAATACTCTTTGAATGAGGTTCCTAGAGTAAGTGGGTGACCTACCTACTTTATGCATCGGCAGCACAATGGGCCTATTTCTGATCTAAGTACAGCATCGAGGGCTGATCTTAACCAACCAACCAAGACCATAAGTCTGCAGAGATCATTCCAAGACATTCAGTAGATATCATAAATTCTAGTTTTTCTTTATTAAAACGAAAACAAATACTCCATTTATACGTGGAGTTGACTAAAAGTCGAGTAAAAAGCGAGTTCGAAGTGTGAGCAAATACTTTGGTTAAGTAGTCCAGTTGACAGTTTGTTGAGTTCACTTTGTAATTTAATTGTTTTAATTTTCTGAGAACTTATTAAGTCTATTCGCGTACACAGTGTAAAGCGCTTTAAGTTGCTTTACTTACTTACTTATCTAGGTGGCGCTACAGTCCGCGGTGGACGTGGGCTTCAACCAACAAACCTCTCCAGTCAGCCCGGTTACGAGGCAGCTGCCTCCAACCAAGTTGGTTTAAGGTGCTTTAAGGCGCTCTAAGGTGTTCGAAGTATATTCAGGTATTGAGCGAACATGACAGATAAAGAGAAAAATTGTGAAGTAATGAGTAGCTCGATTCCTCTCTGTGCTTGAATGCGCTCGAAGAATTTCTGCCGGCACTAACGTGCAAACTGACAAGTAGTATCAGCTGATTTTTAAAAGAGTCTCCGCGTTTTTGATTTCATTTCAAATATTCGATGAGCATAAGAAATGGATGCAAAGACAATGCTGTGATGTGTGAATCTTCTCCTAAATCATTTCATTATAACTTAAGAAAAGAAAAAATATGAATCTGTTGGTTTTCAAAAGAGTTTAATTGTTGATTATAACTTTTTTTAATGACAGTTGGCTCGAAATGGCTCGCTTTTTATTCGAGTACTTCTGCTTAGATCTTCCGCTCTCTGAGAGTTTTTACTCTCATCATGTCTAATTTGACAACTCATTAGTTTTTGACTCGGAAAGTACGCGAACGAATCAATTGTGTGAAACTTACACTACTTATGCGATAAATACATCAGTTAATCTATCACTTTAAACTTGTTTTGATTCAATCTTAACTCAATCCTTCAACTCGGTATACACACCCTATTCGTTAAACTTTCAACTAATATATTGATATTATATATATATTGATATTTTGGCCATGAATATAAACCGAGTGATTTTTTTAAAACAAAAAAGAGGGAAGATCTTATTCGTTTCTAGCTTTTCAACAATTCTGTCATGTTAAATAAAAAGATGCAAAGTAACAAGCTTAAATTTTGGCCCGGTAAAAATGCGTCGGATCGAATTATAGTGCTAAGGTTCCTTGAATATTTTGATAGTCAGAAAGGTTGTCGCTATAGTTTGCATCGAAATCAATTAAATAATGTCATGTTAAAAAAAATCTGATATGACAAAAAAAAAACGATTTAAAACATTTTTTTTTTACTTTCATTGTGGTAGGGGGTTTAGCAAATTATATTATTATAAAAATCGAGTTGAATGAATGGAGATATTGTGAGCATTAGTTCCAAAAACATAGTTTATATCAAGACAACGACGCTCGCTTAAACTAGCTTAATTTTTCGAATATTTTCCAAGAATTTTGAAAGGGTTTACTTATGTTGTTTGTCGTTTTATTTTTGTGTTGTTCAGGTGCCTTTTACTGAGGCAACTCTGTCGTGCCCAAAAGATGAGACTCGATTCAGAAATTGTTTGATGAATAAAACAAAAATGTTCGAAAAGCGACATGGGTCATCGGTATGAATATGCAAACAAATTAATATCTTTCCTCAAAATAAGAGTTTCTTCTTACCTTTTCTATACCTGCAGAGCTTCCTATTGGATTTCGATTTGAACTAAAGGACATTATAAGCACTATCCAAACAAATAATGGCTTAATGAAATATCGACCCTATTTCTCTAACCGCAATCACTTGTACCATAAGAACTGCTTACACCAACTGCTTACACTAACTTTAAAACACTTACTGCTTCACCAAACAGAGTATAGAAAACATTTAAGTAAAGTTTTAATACTTGTACTCAATGGATGATGAGTTTAGGTGTGTAAAAATCAAAGAGTTGTCTCATTGATTTCAAATGTAGATAAAGCAGTGGACCTAATTAGTTGTGAAGTAGAAAGCATGAATCTGCTGACTCACGCGAATAAAAAAAAATTATACACTGTTGCAAAAAAGGTTAGATTCCTACTCCCAAACATCGAAAAAACAAGGTTTATGTTGCTGTATGTGGCATTTCGACTCGTTGGACTGTAGAACTAGTTTCTATGCACTTCAGTTATCCTGAAATTTATATTGACTGATTAGGTCTATTTATCTACGTAACATGTGTATACGCCTCAAGCATTTTCATCGACATTGAGAGTTCTTTTGACAACGTGACTTATGACAGTATGTCATCATTCGAGAGCAATCATTGGTCTTGTTAATTAGAGCAATGTTAATGAATAGACCTTTGGTTGTGGTAGAGAATTGTGACCCTTATGTAATAGGAGGATTTAACTGGGGCTGCCCGCAAGGCAACATTCTGTCTTCGTTACTATGGTGCACAGGGAATGACTTTCTGCACAGAGTCAGCAGCTCTCTCTAAGGATGTTTGTAGCTACAGCCAGATTACGCTTAATGCCTTGCGCAACCATTTAACCGAAAATGGCAAGATCTCTGTGAATTCGGTCGCAAGGTTGAACTCACTGAGCCTTGTTCAAGTAGGATTGCGGCCTTGGGAGCATGAAGTCTCTTATGAACAAGGCTCAGAGAGGTACTTTTTAGGACCCGAACTTATATTGCATTTTCCCTGAGTCCTCGGTCAATGCTTCCATTAATGGTTGGGTTTTCATAGATGGCATAACTCCAGAATGCATACAGACTAAACGGATGCTCCCGAATGTCTATAAGACATCTATCGCAACATTCTTTTTGCCTTTTAGCAGAATAAACTGTTGCCAACTTACTAGCTTTCTTACAAACGTCGCCAAATGACACCACTATCTATGATGACTGTGGAGAAGGTAATGATGCCAAATAAGTACTCATATGATAGTTGAAGTGGTTGCCAGCTTATGCCAACACACATAGACCAGGAAAGTCCGTTGTGGTACCACGAAGGATTGTGTAATCCCTATCTTCTTGCTAAAACCAATTAGAGCTTCTAATGAAGCGTAGGAGGCTCCTGATGTCTAAGTCTATCAGGTCGCCTAGGTCGTTGAAATAAAAAGCTCCTAGGTAAAGCTCTCTTCTATGGGAGAGAGCTGGGCACGCACAAAGAAGGTGAGGAATGGTTTCTTCCTCTTCTTCGTCCATGCAGCTTCTGCAAAAATCATTCGAATATACGCCAAGCCTTGTTACATGCTTGCCTATTAGACAGTGTCCTGTGACCATACCTATTGTGGCGCTAATATGCAATCGGTTGAGAGAAATCAATTTCTTAGAGCGTATCAGATCCAGCTAGGGCAAATCTGTTTAGTAGCTAGACATGTACCACTTGTCCACCTAAGATTTGTTCTTTCGATTGCATCCAGCTTGAATTTTAATTTCTAAGTAGCGATTGGTATACCTAGATTATCCTTGTCTGGATGGATGGGTACAGTTGTTTCTATTCTTGCGAGTTCATCAGTAGCTCATATGGTAAGCTCCTCATCACTGAAGCGCCTCCTTGTTTTTCACTAATGGGAAATTGATTCCCAATGGACTTTTTCCACACAGTAAAAGAAAAGAATTAAAAGTAACGGTAGATATAATGGAAATTTACCCCGAGTTCATAAATGTAGGATGACTACAGTACTGCTGAATCCGGTAATGTTCTAAATCGAACAAACTTTGTTTTTAAAAATTCAAGTTTGGGAATTTTATCAAACTATTCAACGGATTTTTCGAAAATTGTACATTTTAAGGATTTTCCTAAATTTTGAAAATAAGGATTTCCATCAAATTCTGTCAGATTTTATATCGTCCGCCTCATCCTAGTATTGTCAAATTTTATTTTTGTTGGTTTCTTAGTTTGTTTGATAAGTCTTTTTGTATTCTATGTTCTGTCGAAACTGTGAATGTTTACTTCATATGTCAACTGGGTGAATGGTGGATCCATTCTCATTTAGTAGACCCAGGAGCACAATTGTGGTCATTCCCCAAAAGTCTAAAATTTGCACTTTCATTGTTCTTGCATAAGGGAGACGATATAATAATCATCCGTATTCCCGTTGTCATTTTTCGCCTTTTGATGGCTCGTAAAGTCATTGCGTTCTCACGTCAAATTTGAGGTTTAGTTAAAGAATTTTTCTGTCATCTAGATCAAGAATATTATTACCGATTCGGGCACCCTACTCTGTTTTTCGTTTCGAAAGTGCTTTTCGATTCGAAATAATATTCGCACTTTGTAACACTTACTTTTCAAAACTTGTACATTTTCCAAGAAAGTTAACGCATTTCGCAAGTTAGATAACTATCGTATCGAATTTCGAATAACTTCGACACCAGCTTTCGCATAACAGAGTGCCAAAATCAAATTGTTGCCCGCAACATAAGGTCATTCGATTTTAGAAAATTGCGGATAGGAATTCGAGACTAAGTCTAAGTTCTTCGATTTTTAATATTTTGACTTTCGAATCGAGGTAGAATGTCAATCGCCGAAGAACGACAACCGGACTAGGGGTGAACATTTTCGTGTTAACAAATTAAACGGAAAAGTGGAAGTTTTTAGATGGGTGAGAGAGAAATGACCTGGCAACACTGGGTAAAGGCTGTGCAGTGCTGGGTATAGTAGGGCGGGGTTATTGGTGGGGTGGCGCACGTTGGATCACATTTTACACATTCTAAGGGGTAACATCCTAAAATTCCACCACATACACTCTCTGTGTCGTTTGAGAATTTTCATTATGTCATAGCCAGGAGAAGAGCGCTACACGGCTACATCCGCACCATGGTTCACTGTTTCGTTCAGTGCCTAGCAGCCCATCCACCTTTTCGCCAGCCCAACTGGCAAGCATGCACGGCACGGCACGGCACGGTATGTAGTAAATTCACACAAGAAAGGAAAAACAACGAACAGCAAAGCAAAATCGACATTGAGAGAGCAGAACACCGCCTGCGCTAGTATCGATTGTTTACCACTACTTTTTGATAGTCACTTTCTTGTTGTTTGGTACTTTCCGTTGTGTGGTGGATTTTCGTTCCTTTTTTATTTTATTTCTGTTGGGTGAAAAGGTACTCGTACCTACAAGGACTTACTCTACTACTTACCCGAAAGGAACAGCAGCGCAAGCAGTGGTATCCAAAATAAATGTTTCATCTCGACTCGTTATCCTTTTGCAGGTATTTTAAAAAAAAAATCTATTCTTTCGTGTTTTTCTCTTCTCTTCTTGTACTTCGTCGCCGTTGGCCCTTATGGATGACAGTGGGACAGGTAGGCCAGAGTACTGAGTAGATGGAGGAGATGTTTGTAGTGACTACTTTTTTTTCGTCGAGGATTTGATTTTCTTGAGACAAGAGAGCACTATACTATCACGGAAAGCGCCTGCTTCATTGGAATTCCGAAATATAATTCACTTCAACTCGTGTATGTTTAGCACTGGCCCGGAAAAAATTGATTTTGAAAATTTTCTTTGATAATATCGTATCGAAACTCTTCGATTTTCTTCACTCGCTTTCGGGGGAAAATAACAATTCTCGTTTAACCCGGTCCGTACAGTGAAGAAGCCATTATGATGACTCCTACTCTGGAGATACCAAGACACAAGTACCTACTATACTGCGATCCTCTTAGCACAGCACATCACATTGTTGGAATCGAATTTGCCTTCATGCAGCAGTATTACCCTGCAAGAACAACCTACAGACTATACTATACTACTATAGTGGCAAACAATAATAGATTCCAATTAATTAATTGATTTGCCTTACACCCTTCACCGCTGGGCCAATGAATCTTTTTCTTAATCAAATATACTATTTTTCAATCCGAATCCGTACCGAAACCGTCTGCGATAGTACACCACTGTCTTTGGTCAATTGAAAATTTCGAACTGCTGGTGCTCAATGCTGCCCGAGAGATGTTCTTGGCGTTGTTGAGTGAAAATTAAATTTTATAGGAAAATCTGCGGCGAATTGTTGTTGTCATTTCGTTGCATTGGCGAAGAGAGCGGTGAGAACTCACAAAGTATCTATTTACTCATTTGACAAAGATGGAAAATCTGGGAATGTACATCTATATGGGAAAAAAAAGAATATACAACTAAAAGAGATTGTGCCGTGAGAGAGAAAGGAGAGGAAAGAAAGAAATCAATTTCTTTGTAAAGCGAAAGAGAATGGCGAATCGGTTTTCTCTCTCGTTTCTTGTTTTGGTGAGGCGACTATGGAGGTCCTGCTTTCTCATGCAGTTGTGCAATCGAGTGGTTGAGGATGTTTCACGTGCGCTAGCTCTGGGGCAGTGGAGGAAATATACTTCTCCTTCTCGTTCGATAGCTTATGTCGACCGGGAATGGGATAGCCCGATTTTCGGTGAAGAAGAGAGTTTTAAGAGAACTATTTAAAGGAATTCGAATTTCGAAGATAAAAGGCACTGGGTTGTTAAAGAGTTAAGATTTGAGGAACATTTCTTGTCTACTATGACTATCGCACTATTTATTAAGGATTTTAATTAACGCGAGGTGCTGTAACTGAAATCATCTTTGATTGTAGAAGAGCAATATACAGGATGATAGGGCCTAATACAAGCAACAAAAAATGGTCCCTCATTTTCCCTGCTGTTGAGGAGGAGGAGATAGAAGTCAGTTTTGAATTGAACTATTATACTTACAGTACATACGAGAACTATACCGATATGATTTGCTTAAACAATGGGTCCATTTCTTTATTTTTTGGCGCAAAAATTCGTAAAAAAGAAATGATCAAACTTAATAGTATAATTCTCTCTGAAAAGGTGAAACTACGAAAAAGTAAAGGATAGCGTTAGGCAACAAAATTTGGCCACAATTAAACGTCAACGTTTCAGCTGCTCCTGTTCGATACTCCACATCCATGAAAAACATTTTTGGTGAACATGTTGCATTTTTATTAATTTTAAATATTGATTCACCTATTTAAATGCAATTTAATGTCCTAGAAGAACATTCAGTATTCGTCTGGGTACCTTTTTTCCATTTTTTATTTTACTTTTCACAGCAAATTCGATTAAAACTCAAGACAATGAGAAATACAGGAATTAGGAATAAAAAATAAGGAAATTGCCAATAAAAAAATCAGCTAATTTATTTGACAGATTGCCGATTCTTGCCCACTAAAATGATGTGGGCAAGAATTAATAAGACTTGTCCTGAGAGAAAATATTTTATTCTCTCACTACCTCCCCCTTTCATGAGTTTTTTGAGTAAAGGAACTCTATTAGGAAAGAATTCGTACAAATTTGTTCGAACTAGCAAGTAAATTTTCTAATCAAGAATATATACCATTACTACTACCTTTCCTGGCCAAAACTTTGGTAACAAGCACGTGTATATCATTTTCATGTCGCCTGAGAAGATCTTTTAGATGTCGCTAAAATTTCGATACTTTCTTATTTACTTACTTAGGTGGCGCTACAGTTCGGGGTGAACCTGGGCCTCAACCAACAAGCCTCTCCATTTAGCTCGGTCTTTAGCTAATTGCCTCCAGTTGCGCACTCCAAGTTGGTCGAGGTCCCCTTGAACTTGTGCGCGCCACCTACGGCGATGATTCCCTCTACTGCGTCGTCCCTCCGGGTTAGATTCGAAGACTCTGCGGGCCGGAGCGTTGGTGTCCATTCGCTCTACATGTCCTAGCCATCTCAGACGTCCAATACGCAGTTTTTTGACTAGGTCGATGTCGCTGTACAGCTCGTATAGTTCGTGATTGAATCTTCTCCTCCAAAACCCGTCAACACAAACGGGACCGAAAATCTTACGAAGAATTTTTCTCTCGAAGCGACCAAGGATATCTTCATCCTCTTTTAATAAAGTCCATGTTTCAGCGCCGTAAAGCAGGACTGGGATGATCAAGGTCTTATATAGAGTCTCCTTAGTTGTTCGAGATAGGGCTTTACTGTTGAATTGCCTTATAAGCCCAAAAAAAACAGCGATTGGCAAGAGTTATTCTTCGATTGATTTCTACGCTGATTTTGTTAGAAGAATTTATAGCAGAGCCAAGGTAGACAAAGTCCCTTACTACCTCGAAGTTATAGCTGCCTACGGTGACGTTTTGTCCAATTCGTCGGTGTTGGTTTTCCCTTCTAGTTGACAGCATATACTTGGTTTTGCCCTCGTTTATCGCCAAACCCATTTTGGCCGCTTCCACCTCAATGCTTGCAAAAGCACCGGTGACAGCCCGCTGAGATCTTCCAATAATGTCTATATCGTCGGCGTATGCAAGCAGTTGTACAGACTTGTAATAGATTGTGCCTCCGGTGTTGGCTTGTGTGTTCCGCACAATCCGTTCAAGTACAATATTGAAGAAGTCACATGACAGCGCGTCACCTTGTCTTAAGCCTTTTTTGACATCAAAGGTCTCGGTGAGGTCATTACCGACCTTGATGGAGCAGCGAGCGTTCTCCATCGTCAGCCTGCACAGACGGACAAGTTTGGCAGGGATGTCAAAACTAGACATGGCTCTATAAAGCTCTTCTCTATAGATGCTGTCATAGGCGGCCTTGAAATCGATAAAGAGGTGGTGAGTATCGATTTGGAATTCTTGGGTTTTCTCCAGGATCTGCCGAAGTGTGAAGATTTGATCGATGGTGGACTTTCCTGGCCTGAAACCGCACTGATAGGGTCCAATCAGGCTGTTGATAAAAGGTTTCAGGCGTTCACACAATATCGCAGAAAAGATCTTGTATGCGATGTTGAGGAGACTGATGCCTCTATAATTGGCGAAGTTGAGGGGGTCTCCTTTCTTGTGGATCGGGCAAACGATGCTGAGATTCCATTTATCAGGCATACACTCGTCTGACCAAATCTTAGAGATGAGTTGGTGTATGCACTCTACCAATTCATCCCCAGCTGCCTTGAAAAGTTCGGCCGGTAAGCCGTCAGATCCAGCAGCCTTGTTCGATTTTAGCTTGGATATTGCTATCCTCACTTCGTTTTGGTCAGGTGGACGGAAATTTTGACTATCATCGTCTATGTTGAATGGTTCATTCTGCCTGACAGCGGGATGTTGGTCTTCGTCGCCGTTATACAGTCTGCAGAAGTAGTTTTTCCATATTCTCAGCACCGACTGTGATTCTACTACGAGGTTTCCATTTTCATCTCTACAGGTTTCTGTACGGGTATTACTTCTCTGACACGTTCTTTTTACCTTTTGGTAAAACTTCCGTACATTGTTCCTGGAGTATAAACTCTCGATATTCTCAAACGCGCGCTTCTCATGCTCTTTCTTCTTCTTTTGGAGAAGCCGATGTTCTTCCCGTCTCTTTTGCTCGTAGAGCTCACGAGCAGCTCTCGTCTTCCTTTGCAGCGCCGCTTTGTATGCCTCTTGTTTTGCTGCATGCACTCGCCGGCATTCTTCGTCAAACCAGGGGTTTCGCGGTGGTGGTCGAGCGAGACCCAGCACATCAGTCGCGGCGTTTCTGATGGCATGTTGATTAAGAGATTTCGGGATACGCGTTCAGCGAAGAGTCTGGCGGTCTCTTGCGATTGTAGCTTTTCGACGTTAAATTTTCTCACAGTAATTCTTCTTTGTTGCTCAGATTGGGATATCCGCATTCGTACCTTGGCTCCAACAAGGTAATGATCCGAGTCTATGTTGGCCGCTCGGAAGGTCCGGACATCCAGAATACTGGAGGCATGCCTTGCGTTGATCGCAATATGATCAATTAAGTTGATCGTTACATGATCATTGGACCGCCATGTCTGCTTATGAATATCGAGATGTGGAGACCATGTGCTTGCTATGGTGACATTTCGCTTCACAGCGAAATCAATTAACTTTAGTCCGTTATCAGACGTGGTGTCGTGTAGGCTATGCTTACCGACTGCCCTATTTTGACGTTAAAATCGCCCAATACGAGTTTAACGTCGTATTTAGGACATTGCTCGTATGTTTTGTCGAGGAGCTCGTAGACACACTCTTTGGTGGCAGGGTCCTTTTCTTCTGTGGGGGCATTCGGTACTTTCGTAGTCAAAGATTTACAGTAAGCGTTCTCATTGAGAACTCATTCGGAGAGTCAATAAGAGCCATCATCCCGCATTTATAATGGTTTGGTGAGTGGTCATCTACCATGGCGCTACCAATCTTTATTTCTATGAGAAGGGAGTTAAAACATCAGCAAATAGATGTTCTGGAAAGCGTTACTTACTTACTTAATTGGCGCTACAGTTCGGAGTGAATCTGGTCTTCAACCAACAAACCTCTCCATTCAGCTCGGTCTTTAGCTAATTGCCTCCAGTTGCGCAATGCAAGTTGGTCGAGGTCCCCTTGCGAGCAGGCCCTCTATTGTGTCGTTCCCCCGATTTAGATTCGAAGAACGCGTTGTGAAGGCTTTTAACCAAATATTGCTTCCAAACAATTAATGGACTTTCCAACAAGACTTCGCTCCAGCTCACAAGGCAAAAACAACACAAAAGTGGCTCAAAAATAATGATCCTAACTTCATATTAATAGATGGCCGGCTGGTAGTCTAGACCTCAATCATTCGGATTATAAGCTGTGGTCTGCTTTAGATGGCATGACTTGCTCCATTCGATGCCTAAATATTAATTCCTTAAGGCGCGTACTTTTCCGTGCTGTGGACAACTTTCCCATGCATGAGACGTGTATGTTGCGATCTATAAACGACTCAAGGCTAGTGTGAAAGGAAATGGCGGCCATATTGTACAACGATTAGATATTGTAATATTCTTATTTGAGTCGTAATAATGAAACCGTCTTCTGTATATTTGTGAACAACTATCGAATTCACTTTCGATATACCTCAAAATTATTGAATCTCTTTATTCTTTATCAATCTCAACTTAAGTATATACTGTATCTAAATATTCGGTTTTAATCAATCGTTTATTCTCCACACCAATTTTAAATAATTAACTCTCACAGTAATTGCACTTGTTAATCGCTGTTTTTCATTCTATCGACAGTGTTCTATCTGCTGTTGGTTGATGTACAAGTAGTTATACTAAAAACGAGAACCTCTAGAACATTTCCGAATATGCTTACAGCCTCTGTCTGAAAAAGCTAGATGTCTCTAGGGGTAAATTGTGGAATGGGAAATGTGGAACAAACTGCTGTGCATGATGACAGGTGGCAGATTGACAGCAGTGTTGCCACACTATGCTCATTGATAATGCAGTGCGAAAAGGACTGAATTCCTAAATCCAGTACTGCCGCAGTACTCGAAGTCAAGCGTTCCTAAACGTCAATAGGTTGCAGTGATGCAATGTATACCGTTCCAAAACGCAAACCGTGCGCAAACAAAACCAAACAGCGCATCATGAACTAATGTGATGCAAATGTTATTTGACATTTTATTGTTTTTTTATTTCGCCAAAATGGAAGCGTTCTCTCCGGATTCGTAAGAAATTATTGTTATAAATTATTTATTACATACAAATTTTTTTAAAATTTACTAGAACATTTTTTTTTTGTTTTAATTTATATTATAGTTTTTGTTTTAATTTATATCGTTCCAAATTGTCAAAGATTGCAACGCATCGTCAAAGCATCGCATAACGAAAGCATCATAACATCGCATCACAACGGCAGTGATGCATTCACGATGGTCATTATTTTGACGTTTAGGAATTCAGCCAAGTACTTTATATCGATGCGACAATATATTATTTTTTGAATAATCAATAGACATTTTGAAAAAACTCAATTCCAAAATTTGTATTTTTCGTTATTATTGGGTGTGTTTTTTTGTACGCGTATACCCGCTAACTCAAAAATGTACATCTTAATTACAACAACACGATAGCGTGTACCCGCTTAAGTTAGCGGGGATAACTATCACCGCTCGTTTATAATTTTCACAAAAAAAAATTAAGGATTTCTGAGTTTGGCAGTTAAAATGACATAAGAATGTATGTGCTTCCAGGTTTTTCTCACAAAACCAATAAGCCGGAATGGTCGTTTTTTTGTGTCATTTTTGAGTTAGCGGGTATAAGCGTACAAAAAAACGCACCTATTGTATCATCAAACTGGTGAAGAAAATCTAGGAGTGTAGTAATTCTGTCGCGTTTGTCCATCTGTACTCCGGTCCACAATATAAAAGGTTGGAGTTTGAATTATGGTTTACAAATTTAGCTTAGATCTACAGACTTCAGACTAAAGTATTGGCCGATAGTTTATTCTGATCGGACAGTTTCCTCGTACACCAAGCAACCAAAACTGTCTTATTGGCAGGTGGTGCGCAGACTGTCTAAATCGGCTAAATTGCTTTTCTACATAGTTGCTCGTCGAAAATGCACTTGAATTGAACGCTTATACCAATTACGGTCGATTTCTCAATCGAGTACTAGCGCTAGTACCGGTAATAGACTAAATTTTGGTACTCAAATAGGTATCAAGTCATTTCTTCATCAAGTACTACCGCCCTAATCTACCGAATTTCGTACCGAGTATTAGTTGGTACTCGGTTTAGTTAGACCCTCAAAATCGGTAATCTAGTGGCGTTAATACCTGGAATAGACAAATTTAATTTCTTCACAGAAGAAAGTAGGAAAATACATACATACGTTTGATTTGGATTTGTATTGATTTCTATTCTAGACCGGGTACTAAGTTAGCATAGTGAAAAAATCTGGCGTTAAAGTCTCTATTGCTTCAAGGATAGCTCTTGGAGAAGCTCGGCTTGGAACACACAGCATTGGTTTGGAAACCTTATTAACAGCGCGATATCGTGTTCTTTTGAATATAGAACAGAAGCTCACGCCTTCTTCTACTTTTGAACTATCCGTGAAGATGAAAATATCGCCCTTCTGTTTGTCCAGCTCTTTCTCGAGAGGAACACTGTATGAACGTTTAGGGTAAAATTGGGGAATGGTGATAAGTAGTCAGTCGATGGGAGTAGTACTCATAACGCTAGTGTTGACATTTGTGTTTTTTTTTTAAACCTAGCCAGACAGTCGTTCATTTAAATGATTTGCCTGCCAGCCAAAGCCAACCGATTTTATACGAACATATCTCTAGGAACCAAGCAACTTCGCAGTACAAATAACTAAAAAACATTCGTTTTTACGCCGCCTGAAATTAGGTATAAAAAAGAAATTCAAATTCCCAAATTGGGGATTCAAATTGGGGATTAAATCAAGGGTAGTAGCCAACCGGTGTTTGTATTTGTTTTATGTCTAAAATTTGACTTTACTAGCAACTACTCGCTGGCTAGGTTTAAAAAAAACACGGCTATTGATTTTAGATTATCAAGTTACGGTCGAGTATGCATTGACTTTTGTTTATTCTTAGGAGTCCGAAAGCTGGTGTAGTTCTTTCGTTAGTGAATAGGACTACTTCCAATTTTGTGGGTTTACTTTCAATCTGCATCCCTAGTCCAATTGTTTAAGACGTTGAGGACTGACTCTAGCAGTTCAGTGATAATGGGCAGACTTATTTATGTCCTCAGTAAGACAACATCATCGACGTACGCCACTGATGATTCTAAATGCAACTAAGATCCAGTGCAGAGGTAATAGTACTTCTCCTTACAGAATACCTCTAGAAACCGATATGTACTTGTCTTAGCTTATGCTTCTTGTTTTAGCACGCTTTTCGTCCAATCTAAGAGCAACTGATTATCCTTTAGATGGTATAGAGTCGTAACTTTCGCCAACAAACAGCGGCCATCATTTCCTTACTGCACAACAAGTACTCAGCCAACTCCATCTTTTATACGCTTCCATCGGAGCTGTTTTCTCTACTTTGTGCCTAAGGGTGCATTCTCCCAGCAGTTTTACCTTTACCTGCTGTGTTATAGGAACCCTAAACTCTTCTCGACAGCACTTAACAAGCTACGACTCGGTCATTGTTTCAGAAGCAAACAGAACGGCACAATACTTGTCCTATTTATTTATTTGAACAAACATTCCACTATTACTAATCAGTGACATTAGTTGAGTACCTCTTGGGACTTAATTACGCATTCTTCTCCACAGTTTCTGAACATTAACTTGTCCAGACAGCACCAACAGGTCGAAGTTCTTCAGATACCAGGAGATGTTGTAATAAACGTGCATCCTTCGGTTCTTGTCCAGGAACGACTTGTAGAATTCGCTCATTTTATCGGCGGATATATCGTCGATTCCTGCGAGCTTGTGTACTCGTATGAAGTCTTCCTTTTCCTGAAACAAATCAGAAACCAGTACTCCCAACTGGAAGCCAGTATAACCTAAGTCCTTACATCATAGAACCTTTTGTTGTGCCTCTCCCAAAAGCCTTGGTTCCACTCCTCTACTTCGATTTGCTTCTCTCGTAGCTCACAGGCCAAAGGGGTTTCGTCTTTGGGAACGCATCGTACGTACGGCCGAAGGTTTGAATCTTTGTCCGGGGGTCCAATGTAGTCATTGGTCACTTCGTGGGGATCAGGTTTCTCTGTGAGTCCAGACACTCCGCCCTTTGCTTTGTCTGCAAACTTAGGGAGCGTTATAGTCACGCCCCGTTTATTAATGTGGTAACTTACCATTCGTTGACTGCATATCCGCACGAAATTAAGTTTTCTCCCTGCGACCAAAAGACTCATGTTAGGACTTTTAAAAACTAATTTTGACGTTAATAGTCAGCTGTTAAAAAATTCGACGTTCTTAGTACATTTCGAAGGTACACTTCTCACAGAAATCAACCGGCATTCAGGCTTCTAGGAGACGGCAATGCTGGAAGCGTTTTCTTTTATTTTTTTTGAGTTCGCTTTTCTTTCTGGTTTGTTCTCTTCATGAATTAAGGGTCTTCTGAAAGGTACCCTAAGGAAATAGAAATGACAACTTGTAAACATTTTCTAGATATTTATACTTATGCAATAAATTTAAAAAAAATGAATAGCTGGTCACCTTCGTAGGACTTGGCGCAGGACTGGTGAGGAGGAATAATGGCAATTAACAAAATTGATTGAAAGGCGCATTGCCAAAAATCATACACAGTCGTGATAAATATCATAATACGCATAAAGGGGCATAGGATGTGAGTAAGTACACTTTTTGCAACACAATCAATTTTAAGCCCTTAAGTGGGAAATACACAATACAACCGTCGTTCCGACTTGTGATACACCGACATCAACTGTTGTATGACTATACGATATAGGTACAACAGTGGGTTGTACGGATACACACCATACAATTATCGTATACAACACCAAAGCTGTCAAACCGTTGTTACAATAGTTGTATCGTGTATTTCATACTTTTTAGCTTAAGATCTGTGCAATTATTCGAGAAGATCAATTACTGGAACACAATGATGTCGCTGTCGTAGTCGTAGTCGCGTTCATACGTCCTATGAAAAGTTAAAATACACACAAATAAATAAAAGTGAATACAATGTGTCGCATTCGTAGTCGTAGTCGCGGAAATTGGGCAACTTTAACATATATAAACGATAATGAAATAAGTCTTCCAAATTATTCATTACTGCGATGTGATAGTACTAGCAATCATACTGGAGGAGTTGTTCTCTACATAAAAGAGGACATACAGTACAGATTAATAAATAAAATAAATATTGTGATGAAAATATGGTGCTTGTGCGTTGAGATTTGTTCAAATAATTTTCGAGAAACTGTTGCCGTGTTTTACAGATCACCTAACACTCCCAAACGTGAGTTTTTTAACGTGTTTTCCGAATGGATTGATGTTGTGTTGCATTCAAACATCAATATAATCATTTTGGGTGATTTTAACATTAATCTTCAAATAAATGATACTTACACCAAAGCGCTAAGTGAAATCTTAATCAAAAATAACCTCAAACAATTAATTAATAAACCAACAAGAATTTTTCAATCCTCCAGATCACTAGTTGATTTAGTTCTCCCAAGGAGAAAATTGTTTTGGCGGATACAGTTCCAGACTTAAAAATCAGTGACCACGAATCAATTGTAATTAAAATTAATGTTGCCGACAAAAATGACAAAAAAACTACTAAATATATCGACTTGTTTAAATATAAGGAGAATGACTTTAGGAACATTTTAAGAGAAAAATATTTAATATTTAAAGAAAATACGATGTTTTCAAAAGCAAGTGTTTTTAATAAGCGGGAAGATTGGGATAGTAATATCTATAAAAACAAACTTGATACTGCAAAACGAAATTATATATGTAATAAAATTGAATCATGTGACAATCAAAAATCTATGTGGAGAGTGATAAAAAACTTAGTGTTAAAAGAGGAAAAAATATATATCAGTGAAGTGCAGTTTGATAATAAACTTGAAAGTAATAATTTAACAATTGCCAACAAATTCAATTCTTATTTCATAGATAGTATTAACTCAATTACCAATTCCATACCCACAAATCGTAGTTGCCTGAATATTAATCTTTCTGAAACTCAAGCTGTATTTAAATTTAGACAAATTGAACTTACCGAATTACTCTTAATATGCAAAAAAATGAATACTAAAAATGCCTTCAATTTAAATATTAAAATTATTCTTTAAAGCTTTGATATTATTGGTCCAATTATACTACAAATAGTTAATTTTTTATTTTTTTTTTTTTCGAGGGTAGGTGAAAAATCTTCCATAGACACTATGAGAATAGCAAGCGCGTGCTCATAGTAGTGTCAGATTCTTCCTGACTAAAAAAACAGCACCCTTCGATAGAAATTTGTTAGATATCGCGACTAAGTATTAACTTATCAAGCAATTTTTCCATCATGAAATAAAAACGTTTGGCAGGTTTCTTTCCACTGAAGGTTCCTGCATGTTCCGCAATCTAGATGCGGTTAATCATTATCTCGCCAAGTCGAAAGGTTTCGTCCTTTGTAGTCAGCGCAATAAATTGCTCTCATCCAAAATTTGTAGGACTGTATTGTTGACATGTCCGATTAGTCGGTTTCTATGCTTTCTCGCGAAGCTTCTAGATTCAGCTTCGATTGTCGGAATTCCGTGATCTCTGTGGATATCATCGTTTCTACTATACCACGGTGCTTGGACAATTTCTCTAAGCACTTTATTTTGAAAAGCTTGTAAAATATTTGCATTTGTTTTCTTGGTACAACCCCAAAGTTGTATACCGTAGGTCCACACCGGCTTTAACACTTGCTTGTATAAAAGCAGTTTGTTCTCAGTACTGAGCTGGGAATGTTTTCCGAGTAACCAGTACATTTCTCTATATTTGATTTCGAGTTCTTTACGTTTCATTTTCACGTGCGAATTCCATTTCAGCCTTGCGTCGAGTGTCATTCCCAGGTATTTCGCCTCGTTTGCAAATGGTATTCGGGCCGAGTTTAGGAAGATTGGCAAGTCATTAATTTTCTTGTAATTGAAATTCACGTGAACAGATTTAGATTCGTTGAGGGCAATCCGCCAGTCCCTCGTCTATTCATTTACATTATTCAGTGCGTTTTGCAGTTTTGCAGTCGTTTCTTCGATTGTTTTACGAATAGTTAATGAGTCATTTATGCACGGTGAGTTTCCGCGAAACCTAAAAGAATCAATCATTGTCCCAATTCCTAAGGAAGCATCGACAAATAATTGTGAAAAATTTAGACCCATTAATATAATGCCAATTCTTGAAAAAATTGTAGAAAAGTGTGCGTATGAGCAATTTTATAAATATGTGTGTGACAAAAGAATATTAATTGAAAATCAATCTGGCTTTCGCCATGGTCACTCGTGTGAAACATCTCTAAATTGGCTTATAATGACTCTCAAGGAAGAAAGGCTAGTGGTAACCAAATCATAGCTTTATTTTTAGATTTCCAAAGAGCCTTCGAAACAATTAACCGAAATATATAAGTGAACAAACTCTATACGTATGGTGTAAAAGATATCGAACTTGATTGGTTTCAATCATACTTGTCAGATCGAACTCAAAAGACTAAAGTTAATAGTGCAATATTCTCCCCCAGTTATACATGTTTTGGTGTGCCCCAAGGAATAATACTTGGTCCTCTGCTGTTCCTCATATATATAAACGATATATGCAAAGTGTTAAAACAGTGTAAAATGTCTTTGTTTGCTGATGATGCTTTAATGTTTGCCAGTGGTAAAAATATGAGTGTACTAATTGAAAATATTGAGATTGATTTGAAAGACCTCTGTATGTGGCTACAAATAAATAGACTAAAAATCAATACAAACAAAACTAAGTATATGGTTATAAATAGTGACGAATCGATCAATATTAAAATAAATGGTGATATAATTGAAAAAGTACAAGAAATAAAATATCTTGGTGTCAAATTGGACAATAATTTGTCACATGGAATACATATCGGCAAAAATATCTAAAAAAAAATGGGTTTCTAAAGAGAATAAGAAAAAATATAACTATTCTGTGTGCAATCAATATATATAATACCATAATTAAACCCCACTTTGAGTTTTGCTCAACAATCTTGTTTATGGGAAATAGTGAGCATACAAACAGGCTTCAAGTACTGCAAAATAAAGCAATGAGAACTATTCTCAAATGCAGTTTCTACACACCCATTGCGTGGATGTTATCATGCTTGAAGTGGATGACCATCAATCAGCGAGCCATTTTTAATGTATTAATGTTCGTGTTCAAGATGAAGCAAGGTATGGTGCCTGAATATTTGACAAGAAATCTGCGATACACGAGGGACTGCCAGCCATATGAATTAAGAAGTAACTCCAACTTTAGACTACAACTTTATAGAGACTCAAGAACCCAAAACATGATTTCATACCGAGGTTTAAAATTGTTTAATGAATTACCAAATGAAATAAAAAATGAGACTGTTTTTATTAGGTTTAAAAAACTGTTAATAGATTATGTAAAAAGTACATTTACATGAAGCATGTTCTATAAATATAATAGTATACATTATTGTTATTAAATTTAATTCTATGAATTGTAATATTAAAAAAATACTTAGGCCGGTAATTATCAAGCGCTCTTAAATCGATGAATGAAGAGGAGCAAACAGACAAATCAATTGAATTAGTGAAATCATATAAAATATCATTAAATCTATCACATCCGCTTTAACATTCTCTTCCCTTAACTTTTTTTGAATTTAATAAATATATTTTTTATCTAGTTGATATTTAAATAACATAAGTATACGACTTCGTTGTGGACGAATATTTTGCGAGGCATACGACATCTTACGTGATTGACATATGAGGGCGACCTACTATAGCGACAGCGATATCATCATGTTCCAGCAGTTAAATTTGCATATTAGCTACCCTAAGGCAAAAAATATTTTCATTTATGAAAAAAAAAGAGAAAATCAAACGTGAACCGGTAAAACTCGTATGAAGGAGTTGAATAAGCAGGTTTTCAAGAGATATACATATACATACTCTCAGGCATATCCCAAGCTTTAGGCGATAAGACAAATAAAATAAAAAAAATAAATAAAATAAAAGAAAGTAATGCGAACAGCCCCTTCTCCTAATCGCAACTATTTGTATTATTCGTGTTTAATATTCCGCACAAATGAAAGGGTTCTACGATTTCACGTTACATACGAAGAGCAGAATTGTGAAGCGTTCCCTGAAAGCAATACTGTAGAATAACCGTCATACATTTGCAAAGAAATGGGGTCGAGTTAAAACTATTCAAAGGTTTAAGGGATTCGAACTTTGAACTTCAAGCTGTGGAAACTATTATAATTTTATATACCTATATCTAAGATTATATTTTAGGGGAAGAAAATCATTTATTTTCATTCGTGCAAGCGTAATATTCACCCTTATTTCGAGTGGCGTTTACAACGATTTAAAAAACGCCAATTTAAATTTACCATTGCGTTTTTGCGTCGTTGAACGCCACGTGGAACCCATTAGTGTACGAAGAACTTCATGTGAGAAATTTCACTCTCATTCTTTAAGGCATTGAACGCCACAAAATGACGGGGAAAACGACGGTATTTGTCGTCAACAAATTAGTGATCGCCAAGTAGTAAAAAACGACTGAAAATGTAAGTTTTCTTAAATTTTTAAAGGATTCAAATAATTAAATTGGATTATCTTACTTTCTGGGGTCAAAATAGCACACCAGAAGAAATTTAAGACTTTGGTGGAGTTGATGAGCTGGCTAATGCCAAGAACACGTGGTGTTCCTAAGCAGAGCAGTCCCCCATCTAAGTACTACCCATGCCCAATGCTGCTTGATTTCGGCGATCGAACGAGAACCGATATTCTCAGCGTAATACGGTCGATGGTATAGCATGTGGAATGCAAACTACTTACCAAGACGTTTTACCCTGTCGTCGAAGTTATGGAATAACTCTTGTAAAACAAAATGCCTCCCTCAAATAACAACAAACGTCGTGCAAGTAGAACGCCACTCAGAATAAGGGTGATTATATAACATTTCTTCTAAAACTATAAGAAAGCGTTTGAAAATTGAGAGCCACCTCTTAAGTGGGATATACTCGATACAACTGTTGTACAAACGGTTTGACAGCTTTGGTGTTGTATACGATGGTCTTATCGTCTGTATCCACCCGTTGTACCGATATCGTACGATCGCATGGTCTTGACTGCACAACCACTGTCACATGCACAGATTGTATGGAAATTGTATGGTGTTTATGTGTAAAATTACTGATAAAATGTCTGGTTGTACGTAAATCGTACGCAGCTTGTATGTGCTGCATACAACTGTTGAGTCGGTATGATGGTTGCATTTTGTATTTCCGACTTTAGAAGAAATTGAAGATATTTTGAATTTTTGAGACTTGTATTTTTTGAATCTTTAAATGATGATTCTAAGCTAAGCAAAATAGATCCGATCCAGAAAGCAATGCTCACAATGGTTCCGAACCAGCAATGACATTTTGTCATAAGTTTAAACATTTACCAAGATGTTTTCTTTATTTTGTGTTCATTTAATTTTCGGTTTTCGCATTTAACCTATTCGAATGTAGTATAATCTGATTAATACTAAATAGGCGTGTAATATATTTAACAAAATTATTTGCCTTCCCCTTTAAGGGAGAATTCCAGATCAATTCTCAACATGAAGGACGAGCCAAATTCATTAATACATTTTAATCTTGCTCTAAATGGAAAATGGAGAGAAGTACGCCCTTTGTTTTTGATGTATGCATTATTTACATTTCAAGATAAACGAACACACAATTTAGTTTTGTTTTTGTTCATACATCTTCCCAAAACATATTTGCAACTTTTGTTGTCGATGTTTTTGCTTTCATTGCGCGCACAGGTAGTTTATGTATTGCGCCACTATTACTGTAGTAAAATCTTCCCGAGATAAGTAAACTTTCGGATTCTGAGGATACTTCTTTCTAGTTTTAATAAAAAAAAATAAATAATAAAATATTATAACTGCTATGGTTAAAAACCAAAGGCGGTTTGGATGTAAGAACCACCTTATACAAAGCTAATCACGAAACCTGAACGATAGTCTTCGGAGAAAATCGCTGTGACCAGTGATGCCGTTTGCCATTTTTTTAAAGAAGTGTTTTCAGGAAAAAATAGAAGTGTTTTGCTGCAAAGTGAAGTGTCATTATAAAAGTTGAGTTTCTTACATTAACCAACTATTTATGGGAAAAAAGCATAATTTTTTTTTAATTAGGGAGCTTTAATCTAAGCTTTGCGGTATCTTAATACAACATCTTTTGGCGATACCCAGTTCTTGAAACCGTTTTCAGAAACAATTCCTTTCACAAGCATCAGTGAATTAACAGTGCTAACCTTTAAGTTGTCTCCGCCTAAACTCTTAATCAATTTAGTTTAGGAAAACACCCTATCAGTAGTTGCACTACTATAAGGCAGACACAACAAGGCTCCTATAAACTCTTTTAAATGAGGGTACATAATCTTCCCCAAAGCATTTTTGAGGCAGAAGGCAGAATGCTAAAAGACAAAGACTTTCTTTTTTGGGTAGAATTGTAGACTTGTAGTTATCGATGTAGTTATCGAATGGATGTGTTCGCGTATACGATTTTTGGCTACTTTATGGGAGAGCTCATTAATGAATATACAATGCAATTTCCCAATTAAGAGGGAAAATATAAAGTCTACTAAAAGTGAAGTGCTTCTACGAAAGAGGGAGTGTCGAAGTGTTGTCTATGAAAGCGAAGTAAAATACTTCGATTGAAGTATTAACGGCAACTCTGGCTGTGACCAACTGTACTCACATGTGCATAATTTTTGCTGAAATAAACAAAAGAAAATTAAGAAAAGTATAAATGACCGAATACAAGATTCTAGAGTTATTTAGTGGAATCGGAGGAATGCACTCTGCCTTTAAATGTAAGATAATGCGATCCTCGGTGCCTGACACTCCTAAGTAACTTTTTATTTCAAGACTCTGGACTGCCGGGTCAAATTTGTGCCGCGATGGACATAAACACTGTCGCGAACCTGGTCTACGAATTCAATCACCCGCACGTTACTCTATTGAACAACAATGTTCAGAAGTTAACACCGAAATTACTGGAGAAGCTCGGCGTGAATACGATCCTCATGTCGCCTCCGTGTCAGCCCTTCACTAGGGTTGGGAACCAGAAAGACATTGACGACTCCCGGACAGACGCACTTAAACACATTTGTGACATCCTTCCCAAATGCGGGGGCATTCAGTTCATACTGATGGAGAATGTCAAGGGGTTCGAGACGTCTAAGGCGCGAGATATGTATCTGGACGCTTTGACAAGGTCAGGGTTCTTCTTCAGGGAGTTCATCCTTAGTCCGTCTCAGTTTGGAGTTCCAAATACACGGCATCGGTACTATTGCTTGGCGAAGAAGTCTGACTTTTGCTTCACAGGAGATGTGATATTAGAGGAATTGCCAGCCAAAGTTTCACGGCACCCTTTCGCTGTTAAGGACATTCTAGAGCCGAGCTTGTCTGATGACCTCCTGCTGGACGATAAGGTGCTAAGAAAGCGAGTCTGGCTATTTGATATTGCCAGCCCAGAGTCATCGAACACGATTTGCTTCACCAAGGCGTACACCCATTACAGCGAAGGAACTGGGTCGATATTTACGCCCAAAAGTCTGGATGATATGACGCAAGTTTTCGAGGAAGCGAAACTGCTCGACCCATCGTCCGAGGACTACCTTCGGCTACTACACACCTTACAGCTGCGATTCTTCAGCCCCCGAGAAGTAGCTAGGTTGATGAGTTTTCCAGACACATTCGGGTTTCCCGAAGCGACAAGCCTCCGCCAACGATACAGACTCCTGGGGAACAGCATCAACATCCTTGTAGTGGGCGAACTAATAAAACTTTTCTGCTCATAGCCTCTATTGGTTTTATTTTCTGAACAACATACAATTCTTTGGTTTCATTTAGATACTAACAATGCTTGTGGGCATCAGTGTGACCTTCCGCCTAACCCTTGGAGATGGGTTCGCCCCACTCCCTGGACATCATGAGTATCGTCTTCTGGTTGAGTTTCGGTCCAATCAGTGGGTTCATCTGGGCCATGTAGCAGCAGAGCCAGAAGAGCCAGCACGTAGCCCCAGTTAGCATCAGCACGCATTGGATGAGTCCTCGGTTAGGTCCCTTTGGGGTCATCATCGGCAGGATAATTCCCACTCCGGCGAAGACAATCGTGAAGAATAAAATTGGGAGCACTGCAGCGCCCATGGTGGTATGTTTTCTTCTCAATTTTACTCTGAAATAAAGTATTTAACCCGAGAAAACTAAACTCGTCAGAAAGTGAAGAAGAAATCGATTTTTGTTTTCTTTTTATTTTGTATGTATTCTTTGGTCGAAAATATGACAACTACATTCAAAGACTACAACCAGGAGTTGCCATGCATATAGACATTTTAAAAAGCGAGTAAGACATTCTCGATATATTTTTTCTTTATTTTACTATTTCCTTACGCAGGGTATAGATGCGCTCAGTAAGAACAAATTACACACTTTTCAAATATTATATAACATATTCCATATTTTATTTGCGCACGACAGACACAAACCGATCTGTCAACATTTTGGTTCAAATTAATGTGAAATGTAGTTATTTTGTGAGAATTTCGCTACTGAGCAGCGTTTCACTTTGGAAAATGTTCGCTTTAGGGAATTGTGAAGTTGTTTTTGAAACACCGGCTTTAGACTCGGCTTAAACTAGTAAACAAGATTATATAAGATCGTTCCTCGATGAAATAAATACAGAAGAAGTCATCTTTCAAATTGATGGGCAACTATCAACTTGCGTATGACAGTTATGAAAACTAAACAGCCTTATTTGTAAACACAATTTATTAATCATGCTCGGGAGTGGAGATTATACCATGCTCCCACAGAACCGAAATCCCGAAATTTCGACGAACTTTTACCGAAATCTCGATAGCCGCTCCCACCGAGTTAAAGTGATTTCAAATGTCAATAATACCAATTTTGAGGCGCCTGGAGTGCGTTGCCAAGTCAAACGAAAATTACGAATAATACCAAGTGGCTGTCATTTCGGAACACCTGAGAAAACTAAATTAATAATTCTCTGGAGTGGAGGTAAAACAGGTATTTTTTTTATGATTTGCGCGCATTTAAGGGACTATGTTTGTGCGCAGTGCGAGTGTTGGAAAAGATAGATAGAGAGAGAGAAACATTTGGTAGGGTAGTTTGAAGGTCAGCTGTTTATACTTCGGAGAAACTCCGGCGGTGACGCCCAGCTTACTGGGGAAAAATCTCTTGTTCCTTTGTATGTTGAGCATGCATACGAACACAAGGTAAGAGAAATTGCAAATGCTTTCAGCTTATGGAAAATTAATAAATTAACTCGATCTAGTCCCAAATCTAAACCCACATCTTTCGTAAATTCCTCAAATTGCGCTTGATTTGAAACGCGCTACTAGTATTTTGACATCTATAAATGAACACCAATATGAACCAAAGTTCACCCTGTAGGCTTGTTCGGTTTGACAACCTATCACGGACGGATGAACTCAAGGAGATTTCAAGTAGATTTCACCGAAATCTCGTGATTTCGAAATCTTGAAAATGTATGGCGAAATCTCCTAGATTTGGAGAGATTTGGCGAAATCTTGGGATTTCGTTTGGTGGGAACATGGTATAAAGGTAGATTTCATCCCATGACGTATATGTACAATATATAAATTTTAAAAAAGCAAATCAATTTTGAGCTCGGATGCGACACATTTATTTTCAATTACTCCTTTTTCCATCAATTAGGCAGATTGAAGTTTTACTTCTTTTTTTTATATATTTCTTCAGTTTTCATATCTTTTCTCTTGTGTCTGTAGTCACATGAAATAAGTATAGAAAACAGCTTACTTGTGTTTATCGATTAAGACGTGATATATGTAGATAGATGTGGAAACAATGGTTTAATATCATTTTGACAAACGAAGTCAATCACTTTCGTGTACCTATTGTGTTGTGTGCCAGGACTTACCACCTACCATAGTCGGTGAAAAGGATATAAGTTTCCGGGACATAATTCCCCGAGACATAAGTTCAAAATCGAATTATGGACATAAGTCCCACCCCATCGGGACACAAGTCAACAATTTTTTTTATCGAAAGCGAGACATAAGTCCACAATGGGACATATTGGCTGTCAAGTGATTCGCCGGTTGACCACGTGTTTTCCTTAGAGGCCGTGCACAATGATAATTTTTATATGAAAATTGTAAAATTGAAAAACGATGAACACATAAAACAAAAAACACAACACCGTTCATTAACATTTAAATATACTTTTAAACAAAAAACACACTTGGCACCCTGGTGAGAAAAAAAAAAGTTGTATGGCGCAGCCAACGTGTAAATTCAATATTTAGAGGAGAGAACGAGTTTGGCCATAGCTATGCATCGTGGGTTGTTCCTCCATGTTCTGCATTTGCACTAAAAATGATAAAATCACTGCCGCATACAATTTGAACATTCATCGAATGCAAGGCGGGCATCGACAGTAAAATACGTGTTCAATTTCTCTCCTTGGAGCTGACACTTTGATGTGAGTTCCATCAACTAATCCTATTTCACCCGGAAAATCAAATTGTTCGTAGAATTTCGCCTTAATAGCTGAGAATTCATCTCTAGTAGGAAGTTAAACATATCTATGAGCTAATCTGTTTAATGCAATAGAAATACTGATAAAATGAAAAATTGCTGTGAAAACTGAAATGATAATTTATTTATCACTTAACAGCTTCACAGATCGGGAATTAACTCCCAGGTAAAACTAAATTCACTGCAATAGTCAAAGATACATGCATATATGA
Organism: Brachypalpus laphriformis; assembly: GCA_945910035.1. Taxonomy (NCBI): domain Eukaryota; kingdom Metazoa; phylum Arthropoda; class Insecta; order Diptera; family Syrphidae; genus Brachypalpus; species Brachypalpus laphriformis. Next base: position 106,049,879 of record OX246753.1, on the reverse strand, counting down.
CGTTACCTAGGCCCATCTGTCTGCCAGGTAATTGACAATGTAGGGCTAGGGAGTGGCTAGTGGCTTTAATGAAAACGTCAGTTTAATGATTAATAAATAGGGAGTTTACTTTTTTTCTGTTGATTTTATGTTATTTTAATATTTTGCATTAAACATGGAACTATGGAAAATTTGTTTGTTCTCCATTCTAGGAATATACTTCTGCACCGATGGTAAAACAATTTTATGCACCACCACTCATACAGAATAGTAATAAACTCTCCCACAGTGCAATTCGTCGCGGGCCTCGAGTGCTACGTTTGCTCCAATCAGACTGGAAACACAGAGAAGTGCCTGAACACAATCAAGACCTGCGAGCCAGGCGAGGACGTTTGCTTTACCGAAATCCGATGGGGAAGTCAACCGTATTTCTCGCAGGGCGCACTCAAGCAGTATTACGTCTCCAAGCGCTGCATGTCAAAGAGTCACTGTCAGAAGCAGCGCAAGCGTTACATGCCCTACTGCACACACATTTGGTACGAGGATTGGTCGTGTGCCGAATGCTGCCAGGGCGACAGGTGCAATTACTTTGTCATTGTAAGTCTTGAAGCGAACCCACTGTTCTCTCAGTAGCTGATGTGATTGTATTTTCAGAGTGGTTCACCGAAAGTGGCGGTATCAGCTGTTGCCATTACACTGGGGCTTTTTTTTGCCTCTTTGGGGCTTTTGGTGTAGAATACGCATAGGAGGCAAGAACAAATCTCGAATACATACCAACTCCGTCCAAATGAACAACTTTTGTTCTCGTAAAACTATTTTATTTTTGTAATAGTGCCTTTTTTAGGAAAACATACTTTTACTAAGCTTAAGAATAGAAAGTCCGTCTAATTAATTATTTTTTTTTGTTAAACATTTTCTAGACAAATCATGTGCATACAAAGTTATTTTATATTTTGTACAATAAACTCGATTTTGAACATAATTTGCTATCAATTTCATTTTCTTTCGGTTTATCACTGATCAGGCACGAAAGTTGGGAGGCGACGGTGCTGTGTGTTTGCTTGTTAACAAATACGTGCAGGTTCATCGAACCCCAGCGGGGAAGAGTAACCAACAGCCACCCGAACATAAAAGGAAAAAACGAGTAGGGTCTAAGTTTCAATAGAACAATATCCAATTGGATGTGCGAGCTGTTGAGTACAACTTATGTCCTGTATCCCCTTGTGGGTCCTAGGGCCTCTACTACGCCTACGCGCCATCGTGTACGGTTTCAGGCAATGTGTCTCAGCTCTCCCCAAATCAACAGAGAGTCATACGTCACAACGGACAATCAAGGGGATGCCCACAAGGTGGGGTACTATCACCTAAATGTGGAGTCCTGTTATGGACGAACTTCTTGATAAGTCTCGGCATTGGTTGTCAAACGCATACTGATGATATAGTTTAAAGCGACCAGTTGTGATATCATACAAAGTGAGCTAAAAATAACTCAGGAATGGCGCTACACGGCTGGGTTAAACATAAACCCGACTAATACAATGATAGTACCTTTCACGTGAAAAAGAAAAGTCGAACGACTGAAACCTATCACATTCACCCTGATTGTCGATGGCGTTTGTCGTTTTTCGACGAGTGTCGTTTTATTCTTCAGATGTAGCACGAATACATTTTCATAACTTTTCTAATGTAAAAGAGTTGTAATAGTATTCTACACGACAAATAAATTGCTTACTAAAGTTTAACGGTCAGCAGGTCGTAGCTATGAATAAAACGACAATCGTCGAAAAGCGACAAACGCCAACGACAATCAGGGTGATTGTCATGCACGATACTGAAACCAGTCAATGAAGTTAAGTGCATCGGAGCAAGAGAGGTACACAATAAAAAACTTCGTGTTCTAGTGATCCCTAGGGACGACAGCATTAGAAAATTTAGCTTTGGAAAGTATTTCCTAACGAACCTCAGCAATGTATCCACAGTCCACATGATGAGCAACCACACGATATGGTGGTATGCAGATGGATCAAGAACTGAGAAAGGAAGGAAGTACTGCAAACCCATAGGTGAGAACACTAGCATCTTTCAAGCAGAAGTATATGCCATGGACAGATGCGTCCAAATCAATCCTGAAATAAACTACAGCAATTACGATATAGCAATAATAGCAGACAGTTAATCAGCCACTTGATGCCCATGTCGTTAAGACCAAACTTGTGTGGGACTTGGGCAGAAAAAACAGAGTAACCCTTTATTGGATACCGGGCCATGTAGGAATAGAAGGTAAAGAAGCAGCGGGCTCGCTGGTAAGACAAGGGGTGAGAGAGTCCTTTATAGGTCCTGAACTATTCTGCGGAATAGGGGACCATACCCCAAAAGAAGAGTTCAGGAAAGTAGAAAGAACAAAGTAGAAATGGCATGTACACGGAGTAATACTCGAGGTTTGAGGCAAGCAAAGTAACTACTACTAGCTATAACCGACAAAGGTTCGAAGCATGTAGCAACATAAAGAAGAACAACCTACAGATCCTAACAGGTTTCCTAACCGGGTACCTTACATAGATTCAAGAAACACCTAAGGAAACTATGTATCTATAGCAAAACGACTCTGCATACTCTGTGATGAGTCCAGCGGGACGGCGGAGCACATTCTGGAGTTTTGTAGGACATTAACCCAAAAAAGAATTAAATATCTGGGCAAGAACCAAATGAGCATGCACTTGAGACAATGCTCTAAGGGTGGTCTATTCTCGATGAAAACAAGTAAGAGTGCAAGAGTTTCAAATCTAACTGTAATGCGAGCGGAACGAGGGAGCCAACATATACATGGCATGAGTAGGAGGCACAATAGACCATTAGGTCGCAGTGTAACACACCCTTCTCACAATTAAGAATAATAATATCAAATTTTTCCCCACCACTGCACCAACGAAACGTTCCTGTCTAGTAGTACAAGGGATCGAAACGAGTCCAAGTGCTCTAAAATGTGGATCCTATATAAAATAAAAAAATAAAAAATAAACTGAGAAACGTGGATACGTAAACAGGATTGATGAAAATGTGCAAGTAACTTAATGTAGAGTCAATTTAGGAATTACCTTCTCCACTCACTGTTCAATTCGGCTGGTTCACCACTGTTGTAAGGATTCGTTCGTAGTTATTGCGCTAGCTTGTCTAATAAAAAAATGCATTCGAAAATGTTGGTGTCAACCGTATCTTTTGCATTCCCCCAGTGCTATGCTAGCTTAATCAATGGCCTACTTGCGAACAACCAGCAGCGCAGTTATTGACCAAAGCAAAACCTTGGCTGCCCAGAATACAATACCAGTTGCATTACTGCTTTAAATCAGGTCATTCCAGACCACTCCAGTCACATGTGGCATTGATTCGGCTGCCAAGTTCATTGGTGAAGACGCTGCAACAGCAGGTGTAGCTGGTTCCTGCGCCGGCATCGGAACAGTGTTCGGTTCCCTCATCAACGGTTATGCGTTATGCTAGGAATCCATCTCTTAAGCAACAGTTATTCTCATACACTGTCTACGGTTTCGCCCTGTCTGAAGCTGTCTGTTGTGTCCTATGATGACATTCGTGCTGCTTTTCGCTTCCTAAATTCTTAGACATTCTTCACTACCACCACCAACCTTATACTGTTTTTAAAAAACATCCAAGATATCAAAAAATTGTAACAACTTAAAAAGTTGTTTAAAATCATAGAAAAAGGTAGTAGAGAACTAGAAGTGAAATTGTCAATTTATATCTAGGAAAAGTGATTCGAAGAGATTTTAAGAATTATTAGAGATATACAGTACTTAATCGAAAAAGTTCAATTATTTTTTTTAGAAAAAAACGTTTTGATCTTTTCGTACATTGAACCTCAAAGAGCCCTTACTATGTGTAACCTTTTGGCTAACTTAAAGGCGATGAGCAACAAGAATAATTTCATCTTTATAAATATTAAAATCATCGTCGGCGGTATTGTAGTATAATTATTTGGCTTTTTCTATTGGTCGTGTATATCAAATCTATGGAATCAGGAATGTACAATTGTATGTACATTCAAACATTCGGCAGTAACAGGTGAATTAGGGTTATGCACGTCAGCATAATTTATGTATAAATAGCGATGAGAAACTGATAAAATTTTGAGTTTAGATTAGAAGCTCCCACAAATAACACAGTTTTTGATTTAAAAATATATTGTATCCCCCAACCAGCAGTAAGATGCAATATAAATCTGTTGAACCCAAGGTTGAAGCTATCCTTCCACCCGCGATATGGTGGCATCGACTAAGAGTCCAACAAGGAGTATTATTATTATTATAGATTAGATAGATAGATTTATATTGTTGAGAGGTGCAAGTGCACTGCGACCTATAAAAGATCTATTGTGCCCCCCTTACTAAGGTTCTAGCCGATGATATACTCGGTCTAGAGCACTTCCTCCAGTCCAGCTGCTACAGCAAACCGGAGTATCTTCAGTGGATCCAGCGAATGCAAATCCGTTTCTGATAGGAGGTAGGCACCAAGGTGATTCCTTCTTTTGTGGATCAGTGCTTCGCATTCCATAAGAAGGTGCGCTGGTGTTTCTGCGAAGTCCCTGCAGAATCTGCAGTGTCCGTCTCCCTCTATTCCCAGTTTCCTAAGGTGCTCCTTAAGTCTGCAGTGACCTGTTAACATGCCCGCCAAGATGCGAAGCCGATTCTTACTAACTCTTAGGTAGGCTCTGCTTCTTTTCTGGTTGTATTTCCCCAGAAGTTCCTTTGCCTGTCTTATTTGGGGGATATCGTCCCAATGTTTGGCCCATTTGTTCTCTTCTTCTTTCCTTAAGTCTTCCCTTATTTTGTGGGGTCCTATCCCACAGAAGGGTTCTGGTCCAAGGAATGGCGTGTCTGATCCGTTTCTAGCTAGCTCATCAGCTGCTTCGTTCCCCTCTACTCCTACATGTCCTGGTACCCAGTAGAGAGTTACTTTGTTTGTTTCTCCCAGTTTGTTGATCCTGGTGAGACACTCCCATACCAGTTTGGATCTGATCTCATGCGAGGTCAGTGCTTTAATAGCGGCTTGGCTGTCTGATAGTATCGCGATGTCCTGCCCGCGATATTTCCTGTCTAAGTTGAATTGCGCGCATCTTTCGATCGCGTGAACTTCTGCTTGAAATATGCTGGGGAATGTTCCCAGTGATTCTGAGTATCTAGTCCTGGGCCCGTACACTCCTGCCCCAGTGCCAGTAGATGTTTTTGATCCGTCTGTGTACCATTTAATTGTGTGTTGTTTGAGTTGGTATTTATCGGATTCGCTGCTCCAATCTCTTTTGTTGCTCAGCTTTGAGTCAAATTTCCTTTCAAAGCAGTATTTCTTGACCATATCATCTCTGGGCCAGTCCAGAAGCGGCACCGATTTGGATAGGGTTACTCGCTCTTTATTTGCGATGCATGTTCCTTTCCCGATGCCCTCTTTGCTGATTCTTAAAATGGTCTCCTTGGCGATTCGCTCTAGCACTATGTGTAGTGGAGGTATCCCTACGATCACTTCTAGAGCTGCTGTGGGACAGGTTCGCATGGCTCCTGTTATACATATACAGGCTAATCTTTGCACTTTGTTGAGGGATGTCCTCGTCGTGGTTAGTCTAGATCTGTTGACCCATGCCGCTGCCCCGTATGTGATGATGGGTCTTACTATCATCAGATACATCCATCTCAGTGTGGCTGGGCTACAACCCCAGGTCTTTCCTGAAATGTTTTTGCACACCATAAGTGCTCTGGTGGCTTTGGTTACCACAGTTTCTACATGTTCTCTCCAGAGGAGTTTGCTGTCTAGTGTTAGACCTAGATACTTGACCTGTTTCTGTGGGTCAACTCTGATCCCTTCCAACAGGAGGGGTTGCATACGCTTTAACTGTGTTTTCTTGGTGAAGGGTATCACAGTGGTTTTGGTAGGGTTCACTCTGAGTCCTACCGTTTTACACCACTTCTGTGTGATTCGTAGACCCCTCTGAATGATTTCGCATAGCGTTTCTTCAAATTTTCCTCTTGCGACAATGACTATATCGTCGGCGTACCCCTGGCACGTAATGCCGGCACCTGTCAATTTGTGCAGTAGTTCATCTGCTACTAAGCTCCACATCAATGGTGATAATACCCCTCCTTGCGGACAGCCTCTAGTGGTGCTTATTGTGATGGTTTTTTGACCCACCTCTATCTCAGCAGTCCTAGTTCTTAGCATCTCACACATCCAGTTACTTGTGGTGTGATTTACTCCTTTTATTTCGAGACCCCTCCTAATTGCTTCGTGGGAGGTGTTATCGAAGGCTCCTTCGATGTCTAGAAATGCGCATACTGCTGTTTCCTTGCTCTCCAGTGTAACCTGAACCCAACTTGTCAGCTGGTAGAGCGCAGTTTCGGTGGATCTTCCTGCTCTGTAGGCATGTTGATTGTGGTGGAGAGATATTCTTTCCAGCACAGTCATTCTTAGGTGATTATCTATGACCTTTTCTAGCGTCTTTAACATGAATGAGGTCAAGCTGATGGGCCTAAAGGATTTTGGTGAAGTGGTGTCTCTTTTTCCCACTTTCGGAATGAATATGACCTTTGCCCTTCTCCATATTCTTGGTATATGCCCAAGTGCGACGCTGCTTCTCAATAGTCCTAGGAGGTGTGGCATAATGATTTCCTGGCCTTGTTGTAGTAGGGCAGGGAATATTCCATCCGCTCCCGGTGCTTTAAACGGCTGGAAGGTGTTCAGAGCCCAACTTAGCCTTTGATTCGTGCAGATGTCTCTTGCCATCGCCCACTCCTCTCTCCTGGGCCTTTTATGTCTTACTAGTACATCTGTGCTGCTGTAGATTGAGCTACCCGGGAAGTGTGTCTCTAATAGTAGAAGGGCCCTCTGCTCTTCATCTTCGGTATAGCTGCCATCTTGCTTTTTCAGTGAGCCAGGCGCGCCTGCTTTCTCCTTAGCCAGTGCTTTATGTAACCTGGTCGCTGCAGGGGTTGACGCTATGTTCTTACAGAATGCTCTGAAGCTATTTCTTTTAGCTTTTCTGATTTCCAAGTTGTATCTTGTTAATTGCTCGGTGTATGTTTGCCAGTCTCCGTCACGCTTTGCTTTATTAAAGAGCTTGCGCACCTTTGATCTTAGGTCGACTAGCGTTTTGTTCCACCAGGGAATATCCTTCGGATCTTTCTTACGGCTAATAGGGCAGCTGCTTTCAAATGCATCTTTGATCGCCCTGTTAACCACTTCTACGTTGCTTTCCAGTTCTAGGAAGTGGCTCGCCGTTTTCTTTCCTTTCACATTTAATAGGTTCCACTCGAGTGTAGACCTATATTATTATTATTATTATGATTAATATTCTTTATTGCAATTCATTAAAATATAACATTTTGATTGACAAATGAATTTATAAGCATAGCAGAAATTGCCCTCTGACGATAATTGACTTCATGATTAGCTACGTTATATAATTCAAAAATAAATAAATAGTAGATTACATAATATATAAATAATAAAAGTTACAAGTTACGATATTTCATTAATAAACATATTTACATGCATTTATAAATTTATGAAACTGTTGCGATAGTTATAGGCATGACTACAGTAAGATGACCGTCGTTTCCAACCATATGAACCGTTTAGAGCTTGCTTAGCTTCTTCAAGTGTGAGACAATTCCTAGAGAAATATAATCGGCGTATCTCCTGAAGTATGGGGCATACTGCTTAGAAGTGGTAAATATCTTCATTTCCATTTCTATTGCAAAGGGTGTAAATTGTTCGAAGATTTTGCGTATGTAATTGAGAGCTAAGACCTCCGTTCTTATTTTAAACACTGAGGTTATCTGACTGGCTGTTAGTTGCCTGCAAAAATACTTGCATGTACCTAAAGAATGGCAAAGTTCGTTATAAATAAGCCTGCTTGTTAACTCCCGGGCTCTGCTAAGACATTATTGGTATAAATACTCATTGACCTTTGCTATGCTGCGATAAAACATATCTTGCCAATCGTTAAGGTTTAACTCATCCAGGTCGAGCCAATACCGTGTTCGTTTGCTATGTCATACCATTCTTTAAAATGAATTGAGCGGCATTGAAGCGCAAATTGCATAAGCCTTTTTTGGAGATTGTTATCCCTCCTGCGCATAACCTTGATGATATAATCTGCATTTGCCTTTAGATTTTTTTAAGTAGATTTGTGGGAGTCCAGATGCAATATGTATTGCGTAAGTGGGCGTTGTCACGGGAAGCTTAAAGAGTCGCTTGAAAAAAGTGCGTTGAATGTATTCAAACTATTGAATATATTGGTATCCGAAGGCCTGGTTGTCGTAGCAACGACAAGAGTTAATGGTAGCATCAAATACTCTGAATTTGGAAGTTATATCTAGGCGCTGGTTACGAAAAAACCTCCTCCACATAATATTGATAACTGCTACCATTTTCTCTTATATGTACGTGAAGACGCAAGTCTAGATGTGTGAGGTAAGGAATCCTAGATATTTAAATTGTTTGACTACTTCAATAGGCTTATTCCCCTTTTTCCGTGACACCCTCCTACGCGAAGATGATTCAGAGACCATGATTTTAGATTTGGCAGTGTTGATTTTCAAACCCCAGGTATCACAGTAGCACTTTAACTTGTTAATTTGTAGCTGCAATGTAGGTGGACTCTCGGCTAGAACTACGAGATCGTCTGCGTAAAGCAAAACTTTAACATCTACACCTCCGAATTGGACTACACCTCCGAAATTGGACTGAGAACGCATCCTTAAGGAACGCTTGTATCAGTCTTAAAAAAAGAGGGCACATAATCTCCATTTGGCACTCCTCCAACAAGGAGTATTCCCGAGCAACTGGGAGGGCTTGATTATAAGGTACCTACATATATACCCAATATGGCCAACACAAAATAAAATGCACGACTGGTTCGCACGTACTTCCACCTTTATTGAGACTTGAGATTCTAGAAAAATCACTAATATTATTATTACTTATTAATTTTTAATTCGCTTAGTAGAATACTTAAACTATTAAATCATTCATGCAAAAAGTACCGTTATGCACATTATATGACAAAAACTTAGTTTTCTACCTTACAGCCCATTTCAACACCGATCGAAATATACTCGTATCACAGACACAGTTTTTTTTTTTTTAAACTATACTATCTGTGGTCGTATTTAGCACGTGCATATTTAGTGCGTTGAACTACTGTTCGTGAGCATCAATGGTATGTCCCCGGAAAAAGTACGATTTCGGCGATCGCCTCACAAAGCTACCGAAAGTCTATACATAGGATATTTGCATCAAATTGCTTTAGACACTTCAGCAATTACCATTCACCACTAAAATAAGTTGTCCACTATAAGGTATGTAGTAAAAACGTTTGTTAATGTAATCGATTCTATAATAAGAAAAGTAAGTGCTGGGCCTTACCAATTGGCGCGTACAGTATCTGGTTGATGAGCAATAATTTCTTACTGGGTTATAATAGTATAACAACGATTTCACCATGTGAACGTCAATAATAATTTTAATCAAATATTTTATAACCTAGGAATAGCCAATCTCTACTAACTAGTTCGTAAGTAAAGTACCGTTAAGCATTAATTAGTAAGAGAAAAAATTGCACAAAATGTTGAAAAAAACTTCAGTGCATACCTAAAGTTTTGCTTCAGATCATTTCTTCCTGTGCGACGATAGATAGAATATTAGAATTTGAGATACACACAAGTTATTGAATTGATCATATTGTACATATGTATGTACATACATATATTTACAAGTTTCTCCAATGATTAGGAAGTTTTTCTTGAATTTCGTCAATGAAAATCCCCACTTTCTGTGTGGCTCACTGATTAATGGTGTATACTATACTCAATATTATAAGATGTTTTCTTCAAAAATTTTATACGCAGATGTTATTTTTTAAAAGTAACCGAAGATACTTATATAGCCTTTCTTATAATTAGCGCGCACTCAAGGGACTATGAATACGCTTAGAATGTTTTACATAGTGCGGGCGTTGGAAAGAATAGACACAGAGAGAAAAAGATTAGTGTAGTGGTTTGAAACTCAGATATTAGATTTCTGAAAAGATAACTGGGAAGAGTTGTTTGTAACGATTAATATGACACTGGTCATGGTTAGGTTAGATTGGCTGTCTGCACGACGATGCAAATACACTTAGACCAGTAAAGGTCCATTGCGACGCCAAGGATCTACCATTCGACCACTCAGGGACTAATAAAAAAAAAATAAAAAATTGGTTATAGTTATAGAAAACTTCTGGTACGAAAAATGTTCGTTAGACTTTTCATTTTATAGAACAGACCTTAAATATTCCCATAAAATAATAACAAGAACTCCTGGTATCCATTTACTGATCTCTTTTTTTTATTTTTATTTTCTCACAATAAATCTCTTAGTAAAAAGCGAAACATGATACACTAATAAATAAAAGTTTCTCACCTACCGAAGCAAAAAAAATAAATTTTATTCACAGACCAAAATTAAATTAAAAAAAGCATCGTACTGATGTTGAATCAAATTTATTTTAAATCTGAACAATTAAAAGTTATTTCATACCTTTTAAAAGGTCGGCATTTATTTTTGACTTCTGCAATAAACTTCTTCTAAGTAATTTGTTTCTCATTTTCACATGCGTGACGAATTCACTAATCAGATCTACACGCTAATGATTCAGGGAGGAGGAAAAGTTAATTATTGTATGATCGTGAACTAGTGTCTATTGCCTCTAGAAAGATTCCTACGACATCCATTCATTTAGAGATCGATACGAGTAGGCAGCAGTAAGTCGTGTCTGTTAAAATTAACTAAATCAAAGTATTTTCATATTTTCTGTGAATATGGTGGAGACATCTAAGGGTATAGTAAAAAAGTAAGATAGTAGTCTTCTGCGATGAATCAGCATACAAGAATTATTCTTTTCAGAAGAGATGTCCGTTTTGAAAAACAAACAGAAACATCGAATTGCCTAGTTTATTCGACGAATGCTATCGTCACTGCTTTACATTGGTTTTTAACTACAAGACTTTTAATGTAAATCTTTTTGAATATAAAAATTAGATAGTTATTCTGCAACTGCATAGTCAAACATTGTTTAAAGTGAAATTGAAAAAGAAGGAATATGCACGAAGGTGCTCTCCTCTCCTACTATAAAGTTTGAGATGTGTGTCATTTGAACGATGTTTATGAGCAATATCGTCGCCGCCTGGATTTCTACTATTTCCTCCAACAGCTTCTAATCATCCTCAAGAGAGAATCTTTGGCGATTGAATGGGACACTAAAGATTTACCTTATCTAAGTCCAAGACCACAAAGCGTTGGAAACAACCGCGATACATCAGACATTTTAACACAATAGCCGACAACGACGTCGTCAGTACGATCATAGAAGACTTTTTTTAACTTTCATTAATTAATCTGCATATTGCTACATTTAAAAAAAGTATTATAATAAATATATTTTAGGATTAGAACAATTTAAAGTACTTTTTTACCTCCCCCTGCCCTCTTGGAAATCTAGCTTTGAAGTTTTAAATAATTTTGTAATAGAAAATGAACCTGTAACAAAATAATTCAATTCTTCAAAATTTTCTCTGCTTTCGCTTTACATTTAGACAATAGATGACATCACATTCCCCCATGCTCTATGATCATAAATCTTCACCAACCGTGACGTAAATTATGGACGACTATTTTCAATTATGAAATTAAATCGAGTATTATAGTTACTATATGTTCTAAATAGGGGTACTCAAGATATAGGAGTAACACGACTGCAGGAAGCACTTCAACGATCTTATCGCTAATTATTTCTTCCCTAATAACTCTGCCTCATATGCATAATGTACATACTTACATATATGTATCCGGATATACTAAAATAAAAGAATGAATCAGCAAATACTCACTAAATATCACACGTATATCATAAAGTCAATGGTATGAAATTCGTGAATCCACAATCATTAACGTGACAACTAGTAGACAAATGTATGTATGTATACGCTTTAGAATCTCATGGAAAATCTATTAAATTGTCCCCCAGAATGTAGCCCCAAAAGAGTGAATTTAAACCTTATTCCATCATTCATATTCTATGTTTCTTGAATGAAGAATAGAATGAAGACGGGGATAAGATGGCCATTGGTGTAACAGATGAATCCAAGTAAGTTTCCATAATTTGAGTTGTAGATTCGTTTTATTATTAGAATCTGTTCAGCCAATCCAGAAACTAAAGTTCTTAGAATTATAAAGTCATACTTAAACGAGTAAATAATGTACGCAATGAGCATTTCTAGGTATTAATATAAAGAACAAAACAACTACCCATGTCGCAAAGTAGTGGCTCTACCAAATAAATTGATTGATCACTGCCACGCGTAACGGACAAATTGATAGGAAAGAATACGCAATGGGTATCTTCATCGACATTGAGGGTGCTTTTAGTGCTTTTAGTGCACAACACATTAGTGTTGTGGATTAAAGCAATGCTAATGAATAGAACTTTGGTAGTGGATGTGGATTGTGGCCGTTATGCTATGACAGGGGTAAGCAGGGGTTGTCCGCAAGGTGGCGTTCTGTTTCCATTGTTATGGTGCATGGTGGTCGACTCTCTGTTGAACACTCTAAATAGTTCTAACGTCTACGCTCAGGCATATACGGATGATGTCGCTGTACTTTCTGTCGGGCCATGCCTGGCGACGGTCTGTGCTAACGCGCAGGCGGCGCTGGACACGATCGATGAATGGTGTACTGGGAGTGGGCTTTCGGTGAATTCTCTTAAGACTGAGGTTGTTCTCTTTACGAAAAGGTGGATTCTGACCGGTCTGAGTCAGCCAGTGCTAAAAGGCGTCACCATCCGCATTTCCAATGAAGCCAAATATCTAAGAGTGATTTTAGATAAGAAACTTCATTGGTCTAAACACCTCGAGTTGAAAACATCCAAGGCGCTCTCAGTCTTCTGGCAGTATAAGGGTGCTTTTGGCAAGACAGGGGATCTAGACGGCTATGATAAGACCATTCCTCGCATATGCGTCGGTTGTTTGGTGGAAGGGGGTCTCGCGTAAATATGTGGTTGCCTTTTGCGCGAAACTCCAAAGAACGGTTTGTCTCGGCTGTACGGGAGCTTTTCTGAGTACGCCTGGCTCTGCTCTAAAAGCTTTGCTGAACTTACCTCTCCTCGATACTTATATCATGGGTTGCACTATCAAAGTTGCACATCGTCTTAGGTGGGGCGGGTTTTGGTATACTCCACACTGGAATTTTGATGAACTTGCACGACACTTATCTTACGACTCTGGTCTTATGGATATGCCGTCTGATGCAGTGACACCAGAACTCCAGCTGATGCGCAAATTCACAGTCGACTTTCCTTGTGTTCAGGACTGGCTTCGGCCAGAGTCTGAGCCGGGAATGGAATGTAGTAGTATTTTCACGGAGGGTTCCAAAACCAGTCAAGGGTCTGGCGCTGGTTTCTCTGTCTCTTATCTGGGTCCCAGGTCACACTGGGATCTTGGGGAACGAGATCTCCGATGAGATTGCTAGACACGGCTCAGAGGAGGCTTTCTCAGGTCCCGAACCCGCCTTGGATCTCCCTACGTCCTCGGTTAGGGCTTCCATTGACGATTGGGTCTCTCGCGAGCACACTTGTGTGTGGCATGACTCTCCAGGATGCATGTTGACTCAACGCATGCTCCCGGACGTTCTTACAGACGGCAGCGGCATTCTTGCTGTCTCTCAGCAGAAAAGACTGTAGACAATTTATTGGCGTCTTGACAGATCACTTTGCTTTTGCCAAGCCCCGACACCACGGAACATTATCTCTGTGAGTGTCCGGCCTTTGCTCGTATTAGGTGGCAGATCCTCGGTTCTGATGTGGTGAGTGCTGGTACCGTAAGCTCTTCATCACTGAAGTGCTTGCTTGGCTTTCTTAGAAAGACAAGGAAATTCCAATAAAATGTGTAAATCAGGGTTTGCTCTCTGGTAGTACGCGCTCCAGTCGAGCGTTTCCTATCCCGACAAAAAAAGAAAGGTTCTTACCAATGCCGGTAGTCTACGGCCAGGAACAAACCTAAGTTGATAGCATTTTGGTCTCCATAAGTGCAAAGGAAATCTAATAAACCGCATCTGCCTTTGCCAAATATTATAGAAACATCCAGTTGACCTAAAAATGGTTTTATTTATACGTATGTACAAATAAAAAAAAATCGGGAAAAATATAGTGCAGTGCGGAGTTAAAATGCATAAGCAGGAAGTTATAAAACAAAAAGCCATTCCAAATTTTACCAGAAAATGACTGAATGATGGTTTCAAAACAAACGATGTAGTGTGCAGTCCCGACAATATTTTCTGAACTTCCAAAAGATCGATTTTTAATTTTTTTTTAAACTTCCAGAAGACAATTACCTGGATTCTGCTTGTAGTTTTATTCGGCAGGTAATTTTCGAATCGATTTTCATAACTATTTGGATTGCATGAGAGTGTACACTGTTAAACGCGTACATTATGAAATTGATATTGAACGCATCTATTCCATATTAGCCGTTATTATCAAATAATTTGTTTAATCGGTATTATCGTGATCAATTGACAACATTTTTGATCAGCTGTGAATTTATAGTGAATTTTACATCCATTGTGAATAGTTCTATTGATAAACTTAGTATTATCGTTGTTAAAAATTTTGATATCTATCAATTTTTCAGTCAATCACAAATTTATCGTTGACAAATAGATCTCATTCGTTGTTTTCATTTGAAACGAAGCATCTTAAGAACGAAATGTCCACAATAGAACTGTGGAAATATTTATCAAGAAATACTGAAATTTATTTTATTAAAAAAAAACATTTTAAGGCAAAAAAAAACAACAGAAAACACAACCTACAAAAAGAATGCGAAAACACAAATGTCAAATCGGCTACCCATTCACAAACGCATTTTATTCACAATAGAAGAAACATTCATCAATTGACAATCGTAATACCAAACTTTCGATCGATTGATAAATTTTATCGTTTATCAATTATTGATCTATGACCACCGTAATAAGGGTGTGAGATCTCCCCAACTGCCGTGCCTCCTTCTCGACTGTTCTGCGCCATGTTCTCCTCGGACCGCCAGGTCTTCTGCCATCCTGAGTTAAAAGGTTCCATTGAATAGCATGGTTCGCTATGGAACTGTCACCCTTACGGAACGTGTGACCCATCCATTTTCACTTTCGCCGTTTGTGCTCACTCCTACATTACTTTGATTAAGTTTAGGGGGGGAAGTGAATTAAAACACTTCTGTATCGGACAGCCTTTACACCACCGCTCATCCACAAACCAATGAAAAAGCGTCCTCAGTGAACGGATAACTCGTCACGTAATTTATATGTATGCTGTTGCTAGATCTGCCAACAACACAATACAAAATACGTCACCAGTCATCCGTTGACGGAGGACGCGATTCGACCAAAGGATTTGAACCGTGTACCATTAACGTGACAATCGATGATGTTACAATTACACCATCGCCACGACGAAGTTAACATTTCAGCATAAATAATGGTACTAACGACTTAAATTTAGAAACACAAATCGAAACCCATCGCCACTGGTGAAAGAATTAATGTTTTCACTTACCTCGTAGCAAACTAAAATTTCATTTACCACTGTCGTATTGAGTTCTAAATAGGACTAACAACGGGAAATTGCTGTTACATTTGTAGACAGTTCTGGTTTCTGGATGGAGTTCCGAATAAGAAGAGATCATTTGAACCCCGTTAAAAAGACAATATCAATACACGTTCCAAGGACATCGCGATGTAGGAAAGGCAGGCCTATAAACGCCTGGATCAGACAAATGCGACGAGATCGGCATTTCATTGGCCTCAGTAACCGAGTGATCCGAAATCGGATCTTCTGAGGTCAAATAGGCGAACCCCACAGGCGGATCAGTAGAAATGCAGTGAAGTTGGAGGGTTATGACCCCGCTGATAAAAGGAAGAAGAAGATTTTTAGACAGTTCTGGAATGCGGCGCCGAATTCTAAACGTTAACCAGGGAAGTAAAGATTTTGTGGAAATATGAAGTGCGCATTGATTTAAGTTATAATGATGCCTAAACAATTTTCAAGGATCTTTCTTTCGTTCTCAAAGTAAGCATAAATTATCAGATCTTTAGATGCAAAACTCTAAAAACATTTGCACACCAAAAACCATTGAAAAGTGATTTATGCAATAATACAAACGAAAACGACTAACATGCGGAACGTCTGTAAATTCGAAATAAATAGTAACTTCGCCGTGACACATATTTCCGTGTACAGTATTGTATCTTTTAATATTTGCTAATCATTACTTATAACACAAACGCAATTCTACGTTTACTTTCGACAGCGACTGTGCATGGTAGCCAACAATGACATTTTTTCAGATACAAAACTTAAAATACTATAATATTCGGCAGATTTCCATAAATATTAAGTTGATTTTTTATTACATAATATTATAATTTAATATAAATTATTTATATCGAACTCATGAGTAGATCATATTGTAAGGTATATAAACTTTTAGCACAACTGAAATAATATCCATATTTTACAAGTAGAAAAAACTGGCGGCAAAAGGATTTATAATATTTACAAACTGCATTTTTTATTAGAAATATAACATAAGGAAACGGTATATACTGCCGAATGTACAGTTAAAATATCATATATAAAAAAAAGGAAATACCATCAAGGCAGCAAACCTAAAAGTTACATCAGAGTAAGTATTAATGATACACAGCTACAAAATAAATCAAATATCTTAAGTTAGTCAAAAATACAGTATGAATTTAGGGAAAACTTTAGCAAGGACAAAGTTGGCTAAAATTTAAAATATTTTCTGTTTAACAGCCTGCTGCACTGTACTTTATAAATTAGGGACAGCCAAACTAATCAAAAACCTCCGATTCTATAGACTCTATGATTTCAAGTCATAACTGACCTGAACATACCCAAAGGTTCTTTTTTTTTACATCAAAAAGAATTCAACTAAAGAACTGATATTAAAAAACTATAACGGACAAAGTGTAATTTAAGGAAATTAAGATTATAATTCATCCTTAAGCAAGGTGTAGCGATTTCTCGAAGGACCCAGATTTTTAAATTGTGATTCCGGTGGCGATGTCACTTTTTGTGGAATATCATTAGAATCTTGATCGGCTGATGGATCGGGACCATAGTGGAACTCTCTGAAAATGGATGTACGTATAGATAAATGTTTAGAATAACGAGTAAAATGTTGCCATTACCTGTGAAGCTTTCCACTGTATAGGTCTTGCAAGAACTGCTTTAGTTTTCCTGGTTTATACATGTCCTTGAAATCTGAGAATACATACATATGTCTAAATGAATCAATTGCTATCAACGGAAGGTCATCTTCTGTTTTTCCCAAGTGATGGAGAGGATGTGCGAAACGTTTACCATCTGCTGTTAAGAAATTCACATTTTCTGCATAGAAGATGAAAATAAATTATTAAACACACGGCCATCATTTGTTTTTTTAGAGCATACGTTTTTCAGAAAGTAGTTCGGCTTCGATAATCGCCTTGTAGTCTTTGATCGATTCAGCGTCATCAGAATTGTGGAAAAGAATCAAAAATGGTAGCCCCTCTTCTGTTAATTCTTCAGCATTTTCAAATGTTATTTCTCGGACCAGAGGAATACACTTCTCCTGTACCCAAACGTTGAGTTCATCGAAATTACTTAGGCCTCCCTTGTAGGTTTCGTCGTTTTCATGAGATAGTGCTACATCGGGTCTAAAAACAATGATCGGGGTGCCTGAAAATATTTGAGAAATTTGTTTTTTTTTAGTCAGCTAATTTAGAGTTTCGACTCGATTATATTATGAAGTAATGAATGAATTACTGTTAGCATTTTGTGCGAAGTAGATTAGTAAACTGCTTTCATTTGTTCCGCTGAGTCCACCTCCGACTGAACCTATTTTAAATAATAATTGATTGATTGACTTTCTGAAAACGCATCTGTTGTGTAGGCGTTAAGGTGAACAGCTCATAACGATTTCACAGTGAAAAAATGACTTTTAAAATGAGTACCATTGATGTATTGAATAGTTTAAACTATAATGTACTTATATTATTTAACTTCAAATTTATTGACCAATAACATTTTTATAACGTACAATTTGTTATTGCACAGTTCACATAGCGTTATGATATTAAGGTACCTTAGTACTGAAAAACAACTATGAACTTTAAGCAAACAGATACATGTATTCATTAAACATTTAACGAGGAAAGGCCTTATGAAAACCTCATTTTTAATACTGATTTCACGTTATACTGGACACGAATAAGACAATGCCACTGGATTCGTTTGTAGAAGCTTTAACAGAGTTTGAAAAGCTGAAAGCAACGAGTACAAAACAAAAAAGATGCTGTAGACTGAAAGGGTAACAAACACCACATCTGAACATTCACATTCGCACTGAGGCAAATTCTGATCAAAACTGATCCAACTGTGTTGCGAAGCGCTGTAAAATTGCACCGGATTTCTACAAGGAGACGCGCTGTCATGTGATTTCTTCAACCTAGTGCTGGAACAGATAGTGCGCAGAGCGGGTGGTAGCATAGAAGGCACTATCTACAACAAGTCCGTCTAGTTGATGATATATGTAGATATCAACGGGAGATCTCGGGTGCCATCACAGATGCATTTACGGCAATTAAAGACCAGGTGAGATGAATTGGTCTTAAAGTAAATGAGGATAAAATGAAGTATATGTTATCAAGAAATAAAAATCTATCTGTCCACAACGTAGGACAGAACGTCGCTGTTGATGCGATTAACTTGGAGGTGGTTAAGGGATGCACATACCTTGGAGTAAATATCAATCCCACAAACGACACCTTCATGGAGATACGACAAAGAATAGATGCTACTTCGGTTAGGCAAAACAACCTAACTCGATGGATTAAATGGATACTCTACAGAAGGCTCATCTTACCATTCCTGCTATATATCACTGAGTGCTGGACGATAAGTAAGAAAGATGTGCTAATATTGAACTCTTTCGAGAGAAATTATTTCGTCGGATATTACCAAGAGGAGATTTATTCGCGTACTCTATGAGCTGCACAAAGATGTGGATGTAATCCAAAAAGCTAAGATACGCCAACTACATTGGCTCGGCCACATCGAGCCTCGAGGGTTGATCGCAACCCCCAGGTTTGAGATCACGAACAACCACCGAATCTCCGGTATATGGTTACCTATGATCTAATGAAAATGGGCATAACAGCGTTATCCGCTTGAAGGTAAAATGTCGGACCGCAAAGTGCACTAGTTATTCTGTGCTGACGATGGAGCCATCATAAGTGAGGATCCTACGCCCCTGCAACAAGCACTTGACGTATGAGTGGACGTTTTGGAGGGGAATGTGTACCGCATTAGTCCAAAAAAGACCGAATACTTATGCTGACCGTTCTGATCCACTCAGGTCTAATCTATACATTTATTTGAATAGAACAGTGCTTTCCAAGTGCGAAAAGTTCAAATATCTGCTATCTGTGATCAATAGCAAAGCAGCATGTGATACCGACATCAATCATCACGTAAGCGTAGGGTGGATGAAGTGGTGCGAAAACTCAGCTATCTTCTATGACCGAAATATACCCCATAAGCTGAAAGGAAGGCTCTACACCGCAGTTGTGTCCAGCACTCATATACGGTTCGCAATGTTGGGCAATGGAAAAAAACCATTAACGGCAGCTGAGATAAAACATCGCATGACAGCAGGAGTAACAAATCTTGATCGAATAAGATCAAAGATACGTGGAAGCTTTCGCGTCAAAGAAACTGACTCACGAAAAATAGAGCGCAACCGCTGGTATTGTCACGTTCAAAGGAGAGATCATATGAACCCCGTCAAAAATGCAATATCAATAAACGTTCCACTGATATCGCGAAAGAGAGGCAGGCCTAAAAACTCCTGGATCATACCAATGCAACAAGACCGGCGTCTGGTTTGCCTCAGTAACAAAGTGATCCAAAATCGGGAGGCCTGCCGATATTTCCTACGTCAAACAGGCGATCCCCACAGGCGGATCGGTAGAAATGCAGTGAAGTGCATTTATGCAGAAGAAAGAAGAAGGGTGAAATTATGTTTATATTTAATATGAAATTCACGTTTTATCCACTCCACATATATTATAAGGCATTTGGTGAGCCAAGAAATCTTTAAAGCAAGCACTTCTTATTTACAAACGTTAGTAATATATTCACCAACCCATGCTGTGTATAGTTAAAATTAAATCTAAGCATCTATGAAAATTTACCTAAAGGTTTAGCTTCCTCTCCTTATAGATCGCAGGAAAGAAATAAAATAAAAACCATGCATGTTATTTAATTCTTAGTTATTTTTCATAAAGATTTAACGCTATCACCACTTACCTGGTGGATGCATTGCTGCAGATGAATCACCAAAACCAACATGGAACTGACAGTCTTCCTTGAGATTTGTTGCAACTCTACGGAATGTATTATATTCAGGTTGATCGCGACGATCAAAATAACCAATTATAATGCGTTTCTTTGAGTCAAGATTCTCGAGATCTTTCAATGAATGGAATTCCTTGATGGGATCTTCCAATTGTTTTTTAACAAATTCCAAAAATGCTTCAGCTGAACGCTGTCCTCGGTATTCTCTTTTTGTCAATTGGCCATTACGTATTACTTTGAGTGTAGGATATTTTGTGATGTGGAAGCGCGATGCAATACTTGTCTCACGATCACAATCAACTTTACCCATTACAACTCGTCCGGCTTCGGGGAATGCTTCTTTCACCTGAAATTAGTCGTTAATCGTAAATCAAAAAAGTAATATTAAGAATCTTGATATTGGTTTTCATTTACCTTATCAGCAGCTTCGTTGAATATGGGTTGAAGTAAGTTACTAAATCGACACCACTCTGCATAGAAGTTCAGAAAAACGAGTTCATTCGATGCTGGAAAGAAAATATAAAATATATTTAAAATTGTTTGTTTACTTTTCTATACTGAAACAAAGTTAAAGCACCGTTCCAAATTGGTTTAGTGTGCGTGTTGTAAGCCAATTAAATTGACTATATCAAATGATGGTACATAGTTCGATAGATGAACAAGCTGACGAGCTGGTCAGGCATCATTGGCGGAAAGTTTCCCCGAGCTGGGCAAGAGCCATATGCACCTACACGCTTTTAAATTGCCAATCACAAGTAGAATAGACTAATTAACTGGGTGAAATGTAGGGGATGTTCGAAAATGTTACCAAAAGGTAATAAGAACATGCCAGGGCTTTAAAACTAGAACAGAAGCCTACAGCGACGAAAATGGTAATATAGTATAGAATCACAGTCGGTGTTGAGGATATGGAAGGTCTTCAGACGGCGACGATGACCAATATTCTGCTGTGAAGCAGAATGCGCCAATCAACAGTGACGATGACAGTTAAGATTTTCGTCAACCCGATCAGAATGAAGTGAGATAGCTGTATCTAAACTTAAACCCAACAGAGCTGCTGGTGCCGACGGTCTTACCGCCGAACTTTTCAAGGCAGAGGGAGATGAGTTGGTGAAGAGCATGCACCAGTTCATCTGTAAAATTTGGTGGGACGAAAGTATGACTGAGTGGACAGCAGCAACGAGATTGTTTTCTTAGTCGGACCGCGAACTTTTCAATTCATCCTCGTTTGTAACTGTTCATATCAAGCTGGTAATTACTACAGTAAATTAAAATTATAGCAGTATAAGGAACCATGTACTTTTTAATTGGCATTTGTTAAAAATTAAATCTTGTGCTGCTAGTTTGTTAGATATTACATAATTAATAAACACCCTTTGAATCTAGGACTAGGGGTTTGTTTTGACTACTGTTATACTACTTGAATCACAGCGAAGAGAAGGAGGGTGATTAGGAGGAAGATGAGCTGTGGTAAGAAATTTAGGAAGAGATACCGATGCACATTGGTTTTAAATGTTTGTGAGTTATAATGAGAGGAAAATAAAAAAAGCTTGGCAAAGCATACCACATTCGTGTTGTACGGCTCAGGAAGGAATCTCTGTATTTCCCACAAGTCCGAAAATAGGTTTGAGGGTGATCTGATGAGCATTCAGAGCGTGACGAATATTGCGAGAGAACTGTTGAAGAGGCGGAATGCAGCTGGCTATTTCGCTGGAGCACAGTGTATAAAGAAAAGCGATAAAACAAAGAGACAAGACACCTTTCTTCGGTGTTCAAGTGAGTCTATTGACTCCGCTATGCTTCTGTCCGCTATTAGTTTTGACGCACGGTTTTGAATCCGATTCAGTAGATGCAATGTGGTTTTAGGTATACCGGACTAGAAATGGTCGTTATACTCGAGCTTGGGGCAGATGTATGCCTTATATATCGCAGCCAGTATTTCTTTGGTCGATTAAGGCATCCCAGACATTTCGCAGCGTTATTTGAAACATCAAATATGTGGTTATTGTAGTGTAGATTGTCGTTAACGCACATACCTAGGATGGAAAATATTTCGGTTTCAGAGATGCAAGTGCCATTTATTGATAATGGCTGAGGATTTTAGTTTCGCTTGAGCGACAGAAGATAGTGTGCATCCCATTTAATTATGCTGTCAAGAGCAGAATTTAATAATCTTAAAATACGCTGGCGCTCAAGTTCCACGGCTGAAAAACAGGGACGTGAATATGAAAACGAATGTGAGAAGCTGAGAGTACTGTCAGCGAAGGAGTAGATTGGATTAGAAGTAGCAAGAGATCATTAATAAAAATAAGAAATATCATCTAGTACAAAAGAAATTCTTGGAGAACACTAGGATTTATATGGTGGATTGCAGACTTGAAACCGTCCAAAACCACTGGATTGAACAGCCCGAAAGGTAATTTCTGGCCCATTGAAGAAGATATTCATCTACACCAAATGCACGCATTTTCAACAAAAGAACTAGATGACAAAATCTTACTACATACAAGTACATATAAATTACACCACACCACACCACACTCCCTATTTAATCGATAAAATACAACGCTGGCAATTGAATAACATTCGAAAGGCATACTTTGTTTAATCCTAAACACATCTGAACTAATTAATCAATTTGATTATAATTTAAGGATGCCAGCAGTGTGTGCTCGAAACGATTTTGTCAAATTGTGTATTTTGTCTCGATATTCTTTGAAGTATCGGCAAGAAGATATCGTGTCAACTTAGAAATTCATGGCTGTGAACTTGATGACCTACACATGCAATTCTACGGTTGTAATATTCGGGAAGTTTAAGGTTCGAAATAATTAACCTTCTTGTGAATGTTGTCTGTCGATATATGCCGATACTACAAAAGAAAATCCAGGTGTTCCCCAAGGCTCCCTTTTGTCTCCGGCGCTATTTCTTATTTTTATTAATGATCTCTTGTCTACTACTTCTAATCTAACTTACTCCTTTTGTTGACGACTCTCAGTACTCTCTCTCTCGAAAGCGGCAGGTAAATTTACACTTTTCAAACACATTCAACACTTATAAACATGTTAAGTGTGGCTTAGTACGTCAGAGATTCGGGAAATGGTGCCTTAGTTTGTGTCTAACAACCTATAGCTCTATTTTGTTGTGGAACAGAGTTGATTCGCCAGCCGCTTACGACCGACGACATTCGTATTATGCGTGGGTAATTCCTTAAATTCGTGCGAAAAATATTACATGCACAACAGTAATGGTTGTGGGAAGTTAGACCTGTTTGCGCTGAATATTTATTTATAACTGCTTTTCGAAGGAAAATGATTTATGATAAAACTCGTTTTGTGTTTTTTCATGCGGTAATGCGGGTAAAGGAAAAAATTCCCCTTGAACTAATTTAAATAAATAAAAAAAAATCTTAATGTTTTCAGTCTTGGTATTTATAAGCAAAAAATTTCAAATCATCTGCGGTTGCGATTGTTCAAGAATTTACAAGACTGGTTCGGACTTTCATCAATCCAAATAATCAGGAGCGCTAGCTCACGCGAAGGGATCAGACGGATGATACACAACCCCCTTAGAGGAGAGACATCATAAGAAGAAGCAGAAGTTCAATTTAAGTCTATTATGGCATATAACATGTAATATATATTTGCATTTAAAAATGTTGGCGCAATATAGGTTGAAAGCCCTTCTTCCCCAAGATCTCAGTGTGACCTGGGAAGCAGATAAGAATTGCGCCCGAGTTAAGCAAGGCCTTAAGCTCTGCCTGGCTGTCACTACAGATGCAAATATGTACATCGAGCCTTCCACGTTTTCTTCAAAAAAGTGTTCATGGCCATTAAGATTGCATAATTTCCGATTGGAAAACAGACGCATATTTGCCTAACGAGAAGTAAAGCCTAATGTTGTCGTCTTTCACGAAGACACAAGCACCCTTGACTGGTTTTGGAACCATCCGTGAAAATACGAGTATATTCCATTCTTGGGTCAGACTCTGCCCAAAGCCAGTGTTAAACACAAGAAAAGTCGACTTTGAATTTTCGCAATAGCCGAATTTCTGGTGTCATTGCATCAGACGGTATATCCATTAGACAGGAGTCGTAGAATATGTGTCGCGCAAGCCTATCAAAACTCCAGTGTGGATTATATTAAGAATCACCACGCCTAAGAAAATACCATGATAATGAATTGCCCATCGCAATGGACCTTTACTGGTATAAGTGTGTTTATACTCTCGTACAGACAGCCAACATAACCTAAGACGATGTATGGCTTTGATAGTATAGCCCATGATATATGTAGGTATAAAGAGGAGGGAAGTTTAACAAAGCATCTAGAGTAGATCCAGGCGTACTCGGGAAAGCTCCCGTGTAGCTGAGGCTGCAAAGTTTATGAGCTCGCCAGACCTGCCACTACCCTAAATATGTTACCTGATAGGCAGGATGAGAGTATGCTTTATATTTTATTTAAGCTGGACGCTATCAGCAAACGCTCGAATGGTCTAATCTTGCTAAAGCGATCAAATATTAGTTTAATTATCGGTATCCTTACAGAACACTGTCCAATAGTATAGGTATATTTTCCAGCGTATTATTCAGGAGCTGCAGAGATGAAGGGGAGAAAGAAACCATGTGGGTGTTAATGGTGCAGTGGATATTGTTTTTGCTCTTTAATCGAGGTGCAAGTTCAAGCCCCAGCGGAGAACAGCCACCCGAGTATAAAGAGGAAAACGAATAGAATCGAAATTTTTCCAACCACAGCACCAACATGTTCTTACAACGATCGATCAATTCGAGAACAACACCTTGACCAAGGATAGCCAACCTCAGCTACAAAGCAGCTCAACAACAACAGGAACAAACTAATCCTATTTCTTTTGCATCTGTCCAACCGGGTCTAAAAGAGATTATTTTGGAGCTCTTCTCATCGATATTATCGGCGACCTGGGGAAAACAAACATCAGAAGCATCGTTTGCCTTATAAAAAGCTTCGGTTGGTTTTCTTAATAACACCTCGTGACGCTGATCTAGTAATATCACAATGGGCCTCTTCAGGTCTAAGTGTATCTGTATATTGGTACAGACAGCCACTTAACCTAACATAACGGAATTAAATTAAAAAAAAAAAAAAAAAAACATTTTAACGACACCGCTTGAATTTAAAATCTGAATAAATTACAATTGACTAGCATTAGTCGTGCACTTTATTTCTAATTCATTATTTTGGGCTAAACGTCGAGTCACGCTCGCAGAAGTGCAACGACCTAGCCATAACGCCCACTTTGCCTTACATAATGCAATAATATGGTCAATGACTGTGGTGCCGATATGACCTTTCTGATATATTATTTGATATGCAACGCTTCCTGTCCGACGGTCGAGAGAAAGTTCGCAAGGAAATATCAAACGCAGTTCTGTTTGCTTCCGGATGTGAATGGTGAAAGAGAAGTCGTCCAAAGAATTGCATACTTCTCTATTTTGCGTCAGCGGGCTATTAACTATCATGATTTATAACCAGCTGGAGCTTGACCGTATGCGTGAAGCGATATCTAGTTTTTTGTAGAAAAAAAAACCGTCATAGAAAAAAGATAAGGCAATGGATTCAACGTACAATTAATGCATACTGTTAGTATGTACGTGATAATGCCAAGGTCACAAAACCAAAGATCTGGTATTCCCGCAGGGCAGGCGGTAATATTTAAAGGTCACATAACGAAAGCTTCATGACGAAGGCGAGAGAGGAAGGATTGTTATTGAAATGCATGGAGACATTCAGTGATGCAAACTGCAGAGATAAGGTGACATCAAGACAACGACCTTCTGCTATATAGTGAATAAGCGCGTTTACCAGTTCGAGCGATAAGTGCAAGTACAATTATCATCCATATAGCGAATGATTCGTACGGAGAAATATATTTGCACAAATGCGTCCTAATTTGAATTAAATATATACAAATGCGTATACATTTTTACTCAAACACCGTGCAAACTTTCTGATGACAACAGATTTTAGATATATGGGACAAGCAAATAATCCAAATGTTGGTAGCAAGTGTATGGCTGAAAGCACTGCCTAACTAGCGAAGCCCATATCAATCGAATACAGTGCAATTCCATGGTTTTTTTTACTCCAAAATATGATAAGAACAAATTCGTTGGAACAGCAATAAAAGAAAGAAAAAGCAAACAACAATTAGTTTGATTGCAGTACATTTAGATAACAGAGAGTTGTATCCGAAAACCATTCGCACTAATTAGACCGTCACCATCAAAGCGTGTAATTATCATCACCGTTAGTAGTGTGGCGGCGACACGTCGTACATCTGGAACTAATATTAGGGAACAGGAATCTTAATATTCATTACTACTTACCCAGAGTCATGTCAATGTTTTGAGCGTTCATTTCGACAGCCCCGCTGTCGGTTGGATTGTAGAAAACGTAGAACACCTGCAAAAAAAAGCATTCATGGTTAGTTTGTGGCGGCGACAAACACTCAAGATACACTAATTAGCCGATTATTGGGTGCAACTACTTAATTTTTTTCTTCGTTTTCTGCTAACAAAGGTATAGCATACGGTTATTCACTACAAAACGAAATGGGAAAGTCGTGGCATTCGTTTTTCTATACAATTTAAGAAAAAAATTAAATTGTTGCCTTCCCCCCGACCAGTTTCACTTCAATATAGTGCGAAGGAAATTTGCCGAAACACTTTGCGACTAGTCTGACTCACCATGACAAGCTGGAAGAGAAGGCATTTTGTACTGCTGAATAGATTCATATTTTATTGATATTGCTTAGAAATTAAACTCGGATTTTATGATAATTTCATAAAACAAGATAAAAATATCGCCCCCGTCACCAGAGAATATTTTTCGCCTTTTGACTTTTTCATACACGACAGCGACTGCTAAGAATTTGATGACATTTCTGAAATACTGCCAACATTTACATAAGAAATCAATTTTTATAGAAAGCCATCTGTTGGATTTCTTTGGAAGTCTATTGTCTGCGCACGGAGAGTGCCCTCTATGGCATTATAGTTTAAGTGTAGTACGTCGCCGTTTATTCTCATAATCTATGTACACTAAGGTTCATAAGTTTAAGACCACAGGCATTGATTGCACTTATATTTTTTACTAACCCACTTATTGTTAGGAAATTCATTCTTTTTTACTAATTTGTATACCTTCAATTTTTACTTGAATGTAAGCGCATGAAACCGTCAGGATAATCGATTTCGCCAGTATAAGAACATTTTTCAAAAAGGCAGGTGGAAAGGGAGCCATCGGATGGAAATGCAGTGAAGTGGAAGAGTTATGATCGCTTGAGCTCAGATCATAAGCTCGCCGAAATAAGAAGGATTTTTTCGAAAAAATATTTTAAATTTATGCTATTTCCGATTTTCCATGATAGTCAAAACACTTTTAGCAATATTAGGTTTAATCTCGCCTACAAAGGATGCATTTAAAAGGGTTACACGATCATTTTTTTTTTAGTTAACTTTCAGTTTTCAAAGTGAAAGGTTAAAAAACAAGAAAAAAAAAAAAAAAAACAAAATAAGTAAAATAATGGGTCGTTCAAAGCAAACACCTATTGGAATACAAAATCAAATTAATTGTCTTCATGTTATGATCCTAGGTGGCCAGGTTGTAAAGATCGCAGGATCATACAAAAGTAAATAGATCTAATCACAAGTACTTTGCTGTTTATTAATTAGGGTAATCTTAGATATAAAATCATAGGGAAAAGAAATACAAATTAAGAGAATAGAAATTGTACGTCTATCACTAGAGCCTGCAACTGGACGACAGCGTTGATGATGTCATGCACAACAGTGTTGATAGACGTCAGGATCCTTGTAGCCGGCAGTGACCTTTAATGGGTAATAGAATCCTCATTACTCGCAACACTTCATAACATGTTTAAATCGAAAAGAGATATCTCCCAGCAATTTTATATTTCTAAATCTGGAGTCTATCAAGCGATTTAGTGAAACCGAAAGCAGTGGCCCCAGAACGAGTTGTGGACGTCCGGAAAAAGCTACTATGCAGGAAGATAATTTGATGCAAGCAAGCGTAATCGAAGTCTTAAGGCACAATCTGGGGAGAGGTCAACAGGAATAGAGAAATTCCAGTTTCCGTTACAAGATTCAAAAGGCGTCTTTGGGAGGCACTAAATAAAAAGAACCGACTGGAATGCGCTAGAGTTCACCAAAATTGGGACGTGTTTCAGTTTAACAGGTGCAATGTATACTATACTTCACTTACTCTCAATTATTAATTCTCAACTGGCCACAAATTCGGCCCTACGAAGGAAGGAAAAAAATGTTGGACATGCTAAGATTCCTAGGCCAGCCCTAGACGATCAATTATGTATGGGTAGGTAGATAGTTGTGGTGGTTCTACTTATAAGGGAAGAACCCAATTAGCACTAGGTGCCATTTTGATACCACAAACTCATGTAATCTAGAACAAACTCCAAAAAGAACAGTTTGGCTATACGAGAAAGCCAATTGGAATGAATTAAATAAGTTCTTTTGGAATTTTAACTGGTCGCTATGCTTCCACGATAGCGATGTGGACGTCGCGGCTGATATGATTACTAATACAATTCTCCTAGGTATGAGAACCTACATCCCTCACAGGATAAAAGCTATTAGACCCAAGGAAAACGCGTGGTATGACTCGAGCTGTAAAGAAGCTATTAGGTTAAAGGAATTAAGTTTTCGGTCTTACAAGGCCAACCCAACTGAGGAAAACCGAAAAAAGTTTAAACGAGCCAGAAATGACTGCAATGCCCTCATTAACCGGGTTAAATTCTCCCACGACCAAAAGTTGAGGCAAAAAATACTACATTGTCCCAAGGGTAGTAAAATCTTTTGGTCGTTCGTAAAAAACATTAAGAATTCGGCCTCGTCATCTATACCGACGCTCATTCATAACGACGCACCAACTGTCAGCTCCTTAGACAAAGCTAATCTGTTCGCTGCCCACTTTGCAGCAAACTCCACACTGCCAGATAGTGCTTTGTCTCCACCTGTACTTGAGAGCGTCGAATTTTCCATGGGACAAGTCCACTTTCGCACTCGTACAGTTGCAGGAGTACTCAAAGGTCTTAACATACACAAATCCGCTGGCCCAGATGGTATACCCCCTATTGTTCTGAAGAGGTGTTCTTCTTCGCTGGCAAAACCACTGCGTAAGCTTTTCCACCGATCCTACTCTTCAGGTCTCTTTCCGAGTAAGTGGAAAACAGCATTTATCCAGCCCGTACCTAAAAAAGGCGATTCTTCTTCTCTCTCCAACTACCGACCCATTGCACTAACGTCCCTTCTTTCCAAGGTCGTGAAAACGCTGATAAACCGTCAACTAATGAAATATCTTGAATCACGAAAGCTCCTCAATGACCGACAGTATGGCTTTCGTGGCAACAGGTCCACTGGTGATTTGATGTCATATCTCACCGATAAGTGGAACCAATCTCTGCACCACTCCGGTGAAAGTAAGATTATTGCTCTTGATATTTCAAAAGCATTTGACAGAGTTTGGCATCAAGCTCTTTTGTCGAAAATGCGTGCATTTGGGATCGATGATACTCTTCTTCTATGGATTAGAAACTACCTTTCGGGCCGTTCAATTCAAGTTGTTTTGGACGGCTTCAAGTCCGAATCTCACCAAATAAATGCTGGTGTCCCCCAAGGCTCTGTTTTGTCTCCGACTCTCTTTCTCATTTTCATAAATGATCTTCTGTCTGCAACTTCTTATCCAATCCATTCCTTCGCTGATGACAGCACCCTCAGTTTTTCATATTCGTTCCCAAACTCACGACCCTGCTCTTCGGCCGTGAACGAAGAACGACAACGTATGTTAAACACATTAAATTCCGACCTTGACAGCATATTTAAATGGGGCTTAACCAATAGAGTGGAATTTAATGCTTCCAAGACTCAATGCTGTCTTTTGTCATTAAAGCGAAACCCTACACATCAGCCATTATCCATGAATGGCACTTGCATTGTAGAAACCGAAAAACTTTCCATGCTCGATATGTGTGTCAACAACAAACTCTGTTGGAACGACCATGTATTCGAAATCGCTAAGAATGCAGCGAAATGTTTAGGTTTCCTAAAGCGGTGTAAGAAACATTTCACCCCTTCTGATTTGGCTTCAATTTATAAGGCGTACATTCGCCCTAAGTTAGAGTATAACGCTCACATCTGGTCTGGTGCACCAAAAACCATATTGCACTTGCTAGATAGGATTCAAAAACGCGCGATAAGACTTCGCGCGAACACCGTCGTAATGTCTCCTGCCTATCGCTGTTTTATCGATATTTCCACAGAAAATGCTCAGTTGAGATAGCCAATAGCATTCCTCCCCTTCTTCGTTTTAATCGCAATACTCGCCATGCCTCGAATGCTCATCAGTTTACCCTTAAGCCTATCTTCGGACGTACCGTGAAATTTAGAGATTCTTTTATGAGCCGCACGACACGTTTGTGGAATGCTCTCCCCGAGTCTGCTTTTCCTCTCCATTATAACCTACAGTCATTTAAGACCAATGTGCATCGGTGCCTCGTTTCCCCCTAACCCCTCTTCTTTAACGCTCACGCTATGTATAATGCATAAAAAGGGTAGTCATAACCCCTTTAGCGCGAGTAAATTATAAAAAAAAAAAAAAATGTGAAGGTGTGTTGCTGGGGAGTCTCTAGATCCAACCTGTGAAGTTTAAGAAGATTATTAAATCTTTAATGTTTTTCTCTGATACTTCCTCAAGGGAATTGAAAAAAGGTTGTCCTAATGCTCGTTGTCTGGTCCTAGATAATGGCGGACAGGCGCATAAAAAGTGGACAAGGGTTTCCCACAGGCGGATCAGTAGAAATGCGGTGAAGTGGGAGGGTTGTGATCCCTTATTTTCGGATCATAGCCTCGCTGATAAAAGGAAGAAGAAAAAGAAGGGTTTCTTTTTCAGTTGCGACATTACAACTGCGACAGTGTGTGTTGTGTGGGATGCCTAGTTTGACTGCATTGTCTCCTATAGGCCAGTGACCCATGGTGATCGCTGTTATTCTGGCGATGTCTTTATGCGTTCTGTTTAAGAAGTCGGTTGATTTTGCTTTGTTGTAGTTTAATCACATCTTCCTAGATATGGCACATATAGTCTATCTGAGGTTGGCTTTTGCAAGGAATTTTAAGAAGATTTCTGCTTTGACTGCTCAAGGGGAATCTGAACTGATTCCGCAAGTGAGCCGTGGGGGGCTGAGCCTTGCCTAGCCAGTTCATCAGCAAGCTCGTTTTCATAAACGTTACTGTGCCCTGAATTGGCTATCTAGCGAGGCTAGCTCATTTTGGCATTCTAGTACCAGCTTGAAGGATGTAGTAACCGAAGCAATGACTTTGATGACAGCTTGCATATCAATGAATATAAATCAATTATGTATATTGCGTAATATAACGAATTGCGAAATATTTTTGGCCATTTAAGTATTGAAGTTTGTTCAATGATTGAACAAAAATTTGAGCGAGTTTAAATTTTAGGTCTGTTCGTGTGCTTTCTGCACCAAAATTCGCAGTTTGTCAAATTTTCACAAGGGGTGGTAAAACTCTCTCAGAGAGAGGTAAGATTACGAAAAAGTAAACGAACGCGTTAAACCACAAAAGTTGTTCACTTTTTAAACGTCAAACCTCAAACCCAATTGTACGCGAAAGAAAGAAAGAGAAGGAACAATCCAACAAAAAATCACATATACAGCGATTTGACAGGTTTGACAGTTTTAACCAAGGTACCTACATATCTGAAAAGTAATATCTGTATAGTGAGTTATCACAAACCAGCCCACCAAATTTTTGGCGCTAAAATCCGCAGCATGGAAAAATGTCTTACGCTCTCGAGAGCGCTCTCTTCTGTCGAAAACTACGAAAATTCTCAGTAGTCGAACAGATTTTCGTAAAAATTCGCTGTTTTGGGAGAGTACGCGGACAGATCTTTTATTGCAACATATTTTGTTTTTTGCGCAGTGTAAGGCATTTAGGCACCAACAGGGAGGGTTCACATTATCGGAACATTTTTTTCAACTAAAATTGTGCAATGTTATTTAGGTCTAGGGCCGACCTTACACTGCATCGTAATCTCTCCAACACTATAGATCTGCTACCCACAATAGATAACTTCAACACAGACTTCAAGTTCAAGTGCCTAATGTCGGACAGAGAAACGTGGAAACATCTATTTTTTAATGCAACTGCGCGAAGTAAGTTGGAAATGTAGAGAAGTGATAAGAAAGAGAACAAATACCTATGGCACACTACGGGACAGCTCGATTTACGTTGTTCGGTTTTTTACTTCCCAGTTTCGATTAACGTCGTTCCTTGACACAACTTTCTCACGAAGTTTCCTTTTCCGTCATTCTTATTTAACCGAGATGCATATCTCACCGATTTCGTGCACAATATCATTCGGACTAAGTCTTTTTCAATCCATATGGGCTGTACGAGTATTGGATAATTTTATTTTCGATTTACGTTGTTTCGATTTACATCGCATTTTGTCGGTCTCGAAAACGACGTAAATAGAGGTATTCCTGTATATATGGACTGCTAGTGAAATGTCAGTTCCATACAATCTCTGCCCAAAAAATGAGGCTAACATAACTAGCCTTCTTGGTTCGAAGCGGAAATATGTGGAAACAAAATGCCAATCATCTTGAATTTCTCCATAGAATGGTAGAGGCACCTCTTGGGTTTGTGTGGATTTGTAGATGTCACCTCGAAAATGCTATAGTTGAAATAATTACCGATAAATGGAACCAACAAAATTTGAATAAAAAATCGTTATATATACATTTTACTCCCCCATAAATTGTACAAAGTCCTTAGTTCATTAGTTAAACGTTTCGTCTAAAAAGCATTAAGAACCCAGTAATGAAGTGAAAGGGGTATAGGGAAGAACTAAAGGTTGGATGGAAAAGTATTTATATTTGTGTTCAGAAACACTGATTTCAAAGTCGAACCACTAATTTGTAGAAAGTGACAGAAATAAGACCATGACTTATGATACAGAAAACTTTATTTAACTAGTCTGTTATAATGCTTTCGGCGCCTGTCTTCCTCAAACGTATTATTCCTCGCCCATTCCTTAATATTGCCTTGAGAGCGAATAAGTGCTGACTTTGAGTCGACATCACGCATAACGAATGGCGAGTACCCAGCTGTATAGTCCTCATTCAATGCGTTTGTCTTTGTTTTAGCGACACGCGAAGGCATTTGCCTTGGCATAGGTTGATCTTCAAAGAGAAGTGGATTGCGTGAGTGCTTACCTCCCTTGAACCTTGGCAGACTCTGGTTCTTGTACTTGGAAGTAAGTGGTCTTTTTGTGTTGATGTGGATCTGTGAATAAAAATGATTCCATTAGAAATTCATACTAAATATTTAGTCTCATGTATAAGAAAGGTCATAATTTGTTTCCATTTTGATGATATGAATGGTATGCTCTTGTTTCGTACTAAAGTTACGTAGCTATAAATTTGGAATATTTGTCATAGAATAAGATCATGGGTTGAAGACCTTAACTGTCGTTAATACAGGGTGGCCCAAAAACACTCACCCGATGTTGTTTTGCTATATCTTTAAAATGTAACGACATAATTTCATAATTTAAATGTTTATTTTGATCTTTAAGTTTTCTTCCATTACTTTTTGAAAATGATATCCGTCGAGTGGGAGGCGAACACCACAGGCGGATCAGTAGAAATGCGGTGAAGTGGGAGGGTTATGATCCCTTGTTTTTGGATCATAACCTCGCTGATAAAAGGAAGAAGAAGATATCCGTCAAGTGGGCGCCGCCATTGTTGATGACCATTTGGGCTTTTTTTTTTAACGAATTTTCAATTGTTTTGGCCAGAACTTTGGGCGATAAGTTCTCGCACTCTTGCCAGATATTCTCTTTGAGAGCTTTCAGAGTCTGTGGCTTGTTCTCATAGACCCGTGATTTAAAAAAAACCCAAAGAAAGAAAACTGGAGCGGTCAAATCGGGCCATCATGCCGGCCAGTGCAAATTGCCAAAACAAGACGTTAAGCGACCCCGAAACACATCATTCAAAATATCCATTGTCGCGCGAACTGCGTGTGCGGTTACACCGTTCTGTTGGAACCACATGTCCTACAGTCCCAATTCATCAATTTGCGGCAATAAAAACTCGTTGATCATGGTTCTGTATCGCTCACCAATCACAGTACCCGCGGCATCCTCGAAAAAATGAGGCCAGATGACACCGCCGGCGTAAATGGCGCACCATGCAGTGACTGAGTGAATGTAATGGCTCTTCGTGAATGATACGTGGATTCTCAGTGCTCCAGAAGCGCAAATTTTGTTTGTTTACGTATCCGTTCAGATGGAAATGGGCCTCATCGCGCATGATGAATTTCGATCGAAAATCACGAGTCACGAGTATTTCGCGATCTTGAAGAGTATAGCGTTCCATGGCTTATATAACATGTTCCGATAGGGTGATACATTTTGGGTCACCTTGTATTGCGCGGAAGACTTGAATTATGCAAAAGAAAAACCTTTTCCTATTTGTGCCGTGCGGCTAAAAAATGATCTTATAAACTTAATGGTGCACCCGAAAGCAGAATGAACCACAGCAGATGATTCAATGCAATTATGTACTATGATTGAAGAGACGGACTGTGGTTTTCTCTTGTTTTCTTTTTCTTTCTCTTTTGGTGAGGTTATGATCTGAATTCAAGGGATCATAACCCTCCCACTTCACTGTATTTCTATTAAACAGCCTTTTTGACCACAGGAAATATGGGCAGGCCTCTCGATTTTGGAACGCTACTTCACTGAGACAAACCGATAGAGTGATAAGCATCCAATATTTCGGCGATGCTCGAGTTATTACCGATCAATGAAAAAAGCTTGGCAATGAGCATGATTAAGCACACGGCGGATGATACGGCACAGCCAGTTGTATTTAAGTTTTATCTCACCGAGCGAATGGACAACAATGCTCTATCGCAGGTCTTTCAATCATAGCCCTTGGGCTCGAGACTAGGATTTCCGTTATAAAGATCAGATAATTGTGAACACGAGGAGATTTGGCACAGCGAATTGGAGAGAACCGGCCCACGATCGTAAGAGATTGGGAAGAGCTGGGTCGCAGACAGAGACCTTTCACGAATTTTGAGCCCCATTTTAGCCGAGTATTCCAAAAGCATTTGCTACGTTCTACTCATGAAACAGATCATATACATACTTACCACTTGCTGTCCATTCTCATCTAAGCTCACTGCAACCTTCTTCAAAGTTTTGTTGCCGCAAGTCGGGCAGAAGAGCTTGGTCATGACGCTTGTTGTTTTGAAACACGCATAGCAGCGCAGAATGTATGTCCGTACGTGTTTGATGACTCGACCATTCAACGCAGAGACATTTAGGTTCATCTGCTTGAGGACGTTCTGTATGGCAAAATCTGTTGACATACAGGCCACGGCTGGAATAACTTCGTCTTGAACTTTGCCTTCAAGGTCTTTCTTTACTTTTTTGATATTTGCGGGAGTTATCCAACCACTGTCATCGTTGTAGTCGTCTTCGGCATTCTTGTCATCGAACTCTTCATCTTCATGTTCACTCTCGTCTTGCGAGTCTTCAGGATCTTCCTCAGAGTTTGTTGGTTTAAGAATGTCGCAGCTCTCTTCTCCGTCTGTTGCTTCGCATTTGAGGTTCGCAAAGCACTTCTCCAACTCTTCCTCTGTGATTTCATCGTTTACACCATCATCCGCAGCAGCCTTCTCCAAACTACCCTCCGGAGTTTCATCACATACCTCGTCCGACTCATCACCACTTTCTTCCGACTCCGACTCTGTCTCTGATTGGCCATCCTCGCGCTTATTCTTCTTCGGAACATAAAATCCCACTAATTTAGTGTTATCGACGAGCTCCTCTGGCTTCTCCTTTGAAGCAACCACCTTCGATACAGAATGGTCCGTCTTGATGTGCTCCGACCCAACGTGCTCCTTTTCCAGTTCGTAGGTCAACGCGATTATTTTCAGATCGATGGCCGAAAGACTGGCATAGTCTCCAGTCTTTTTGGAAAAATCCGTAACAAACTGAAGGCAGTCGGACCGGGGTTCCCGCACTTGAAGATCGAAAGGCAACACAACCAAGCGGCGAATCTGTCGCTTGTTTTTCACTTCTTCGATCACATCGGGGACGGTTAGGATGTTGTCTGCGTACTCCTGCAATAGAAATGTGTGTTACATGTGGTAAATGAATATATATTCAAGTGTATTACGTGTAACTGGACGACATTTATGAATGCAGTTGTGTCCGCAATCAAATATTTTATTTTATTCTCGCTTTCGGCCATATCAACCAAGTCCACGTGCACTTTTTGAAGGAAAGAAACGAAAAACAAGCAAGTGACAGCTGAATTAAAGAAATGTTAGTCGGGAAAACAACCACAACTCAATATGAAATCCTTAAGTAAAAGGTTAATGTGGCGTTAGGAAAAGTTGTATCGGCAGTTTGAATTTAAAAACGATAGAATCAGTTATTTCAGGAATCTATTATATTAAATTTTCAAAAATAATCTTCAGTCATTCTTTCTGGACTTGTTGTAACTGCGTTTCTATCCTATCACCCTGTAGACCATAAGTGAGGGAAAAGTATTGCGCAAGCGATAGCTATCGAAGGGCCGACTCTGGGACACCATGATCACATCGCCTTCTCTGTAAAACGATTTTACATAAACAATAATTTACAAAGTTGTGCGATGTTTCGTGTAAAATATGAATTACACAACATTCGTCAATGCCCGGGTGTTTATTTCATTAAAGCATGGGTCAAGCAATATACATATGAAATTTAATACATTTTTTTTTTAAATATGGAGAAGCAATAAAGATAGATCACATAAAGAATATATTGAGGGATTCTGTTTCAGACAATTGAACGTTGGGATGTGATATGGCGTAATGAATGAGAAAAACTTGTGCATTTCGCCCATTTCTCAGTTAGAGCGGCCTGTAAGTTTTGAGTTATTTATGGTGCTTAGGCTTGCAATCGTTTTCATTCTCCTTGGTGTCACTTCACACTTACGTTTCTTTCCGATCCATCTTGCGCTTTGAGAATAAAAAATAATAAAAAGCAAAACTGGTTTGTTTACTTTTACTCTCTTATATATATAAAAAAAAAAAATTGTTTGGAAGGGAAAACCAGAAAAATAACCCACCACTGCTCTAAAGTAATTTGAATCTTTAGTAGAGTGCTGAAAAGATGTAGCTTAGTATGCTTAAACGTGTGAAGCTATGAAGATCATTGAAAGTGCTTATTGGGTGGTAATATTGAATATATTTTGAATTTGCATTGAAGCCTGAAATGCAGGTTAAAAAATTTAGTAAATTTAAATCCTTGAATCTTCTGTAAGATAATAACTATAAAGGATTTCCTCAGTTTTAATATGATTCTTCTTGTCCCATCTGTCAAGTCACAACTCAGTATAGAATTGCCGTCAGTGTGGTCTTTACCATGCCTCTCAAAAATCTGCAAATTTCCACATAAAAAGTGTACATAAAAAGCGGGAATGCAAAACCGAAAAAATTCGCCAAATACCTGTAGCGGTTCGACGAAGATGGCGAATGGTTAAACGCAGATGACGTTAAAAGTCCAAACCGAATTAACACATAAAAGCCAGACATTTGAAAATGGACTAGCTCTT
Source organism: Brachypalpus laphriformis (assembly GCA_945910035.1). Taxonomy (NCBI): domain Eukaryota; kingdom Metazoa; phylum Arthropoda; class Insecta; order Diptera; family Syrphidae; genus Brachypalpus; species Brachypalpus laphriformis. The sequence goes on along the minus strand of OX246753.1, from coordinate 106,011,681 downwards.
GTTAATGATGTGGAACCTTGGCAACAGAGTCTATGGTCTAGAGATCAGTAGTTCTTAAAGCAGTTATTCAGTTTAAAAGAAGAGTAATTTTTTGATCTTGAAAATTATTTGATCGTTATATTTTAATTTCGAATTGTAATAAAAACGAATAAAATGTGTACTACATGGTAGATTATGTCAAATACGAGGTACATACACATATTAAAATTTTTTTTATTCCGTAAAACATTGGATCTTTTGGAGTATAATATCCTGTATAAGAAAAATTGTCGAGTCCTTCGCCAGTTAATAAGCTGCGATGTATCAACTATAGGCGAAGATTCAAATATAATAAGTACTAGGTAGAGTAGTTCAAAACGAGCTGTTGAGAATTACAAACACAATGATTCGTATTAAAATTACTAAATCTGATACCAATAAGTGGTACAGTAAAAGCCTACTCCAAATGAAACGTGAACAAATAAACAGTTACAAAGAGTTTCTAAATTCTGGCTGTGAAAGTACCTGGGACAGATATCGCATATCCAAAAATCGATACAAGGCAGAAATTGTTAGAGAAAAGACCAGCAGTATTAAATAGACCCACGAACAAAAATCAATGTGGAGTGCAATAAAATCACATGTTTTAAATGAAATTAAGCCGACGATCAAAAATATATATTTCAATAATATTTGTATTTTGTATTTTGTATTTTGTTATTAGTATCGTAATCATTAACAAGTCAATGCCGACTGACCCTTTCGTCGTAGACCATCTAATGTAAACATGACAAGCTATAAGTATCGGGGATATAAAAAGGGTAATAATATTGATTAGCCAAAAAAGAGAATTCAACAATTTGAGCGCAAAAATGTTTCTAGATGCAATATCTATATTAGGTTCGGCCCCAGAAGGGTTAATCAATCTGTCAATGAGTAATGGTTTCTTCCCCGTCACTTGGAAATAATCAGTTGACAATCCAGTTGCCAATGTCAAAGGATCCAACAAATGCGAAGACGACCACTCGGTAAACGATTTTCAGTCTAATAGAAATTATTTGAAAAAATCGTACAAATACAACTAAGGGAATACTTTGAAACCAATGGACTATTCTTAGAAGGCCAATAAAGGTTCAGAAGGAAACACTCGTGTGAAACTGCACTGAACAGCGTCCTAAATAGATGGAAAGAGGAGATCGCTGCTGGTAATTATGTGATTATCGTATTTTTGGAAATCAAAAAGGTTTTCGAGACAATTGATAGGAACATTTTGCTGACAATACTTTTGGAATATAGAATTTTAGGCCAGGAAATAAACTGGTTTTGATCTTTCCTCAATGGACGATCCCAAGAAACGAATGCAAATGCAGCGGTGTCTACTAGTGTCGAAACAACCTTTGGTGTTCCACAGGGATCCATACTTGACACTTTGCTCTTCATCATCTACATTAACGATATAGAAGCTGAGCTAAACTACTCCTAGATCTTCGTATTTGCTGATAAAGCACTACTCTTCATCTCTTGTAATAACCCTGATGAGTGTACACTATTGATGCAGGAGAACTTATCGTAAGTGAGCAAATGTAAACAAATATTAATGTATGTCTCCTAAACATTGTATTCAGTTAAACTTAAGCATTGAAAATGATTCCGTAGAACAAGTTCAACAAATTAGATATCTAGCAGTAATAATAGATTATAAATTATTATCATTTAAGCTGCACTTAGACTACATATGTAAGAAAGTGTCAAAAAAATTCGTTTCTTCAATAGAATAAGAAACAAGATATCGCTGATATCTATAGCACTATATGAATAACTTAACTTAAAATAGTATAGTATGTAAAGGTTGTCATCTATTAAAATCTTTTCCGATCAATGTAAAAAATGAAACGAATCTTCGAATAAAAAGTAATTTTGCACATTTGTAATTAAACTCCTATTTCAATATATGTATCATGCACTTTAAATATTATGAATTATACATGAATGTACTTTAGATTAAGTTGAAATTGTAAGTTGTAAACATGAATTTAAATAGTAGAGCTCTGCTAAATTATTTGAAATAAAATGAATGAACCATTAATAAAAATGAAGGTAGAGATGTTTTCAGACAAGTTAAGATTGGCTTTAAACTTATGGATAGGGTTTGAGTAAACATGTGATAGATTTGCACTCCTTAATAGGCCTGGACTTGATCGCCGTCTTGGAAAAAATGATATCTCAGTTTTTAGACAATTAACGACACCCCGACCTCTACTTTTAACCTTCTACTGGATGAATTATTGCGCGTGGATAAAGAAATAAAAAAATGGTGTGTACCTCACTCACATAAGGCTGAAGTGAAACTTCAGGTCAATGAAACGTTTATTTGAACGCGTAAACTATGCACGCGCATAGCAACTAAGTTTACATGACCAGATTGAGAGATCGGATTGACACAGAATTGAGTTTCGATTCGCGTTTTCGTTCTTCTTCCCCTGTAGGTGCAGTTCCTTTTCTTTCCTCAGCCTACCTACTATCTCTATCTATCAAACTAGATCTTTCGATCCGCGTTTACATACAAAATCTCAACTCGATCTAAGTACCAAACGCAGTGGCGCTGTTTCAGTTTGGTGATCGGACGAGCGTGGTTGATCGTTTCATGTTTGGCTTTTGTGTCGAGGTCATTCCGATTCATTAGTCTCGCTTCAAAAAATGCCTAAAATAGATTATTTTTGTTATTTTTAAGTATTGTAACTTATACTAGAAAAAAAGTAAAAAAATTAATTTGTTTAAAAAATAAAAAACCAAGCCATTCAGCAATAAAATTGCTCGCACAAGTAAATTAACATCTTTTTTTTTTTATTCGAAATACATCTATAAAAAATAACATTAAATTCATTATTCAAACGTATTTGTTTATTCACTGCACTTACCGATTAATTACAGTAATTGACATTTGAAATCTGTTGTTTTCTACTGTTTAAATGTACTCTCGTGACGTACTGGACTGCAAATGTGAATATCCCCGACAGTCGTTTAGTGACAGATATAAAAATTATCGTTTTCTTTACCTAAATATACACACTGAAGGATTATGTTGTGTTCTTATCAAAGGGAATGAGATGAGAACATGCAAAGACACAACATATCGTCAGCTTAAAGTGAAAATGCGCCAAGTCCAAAATGACAACATTTTCAGGAGAGCAGAAAACGCAGTGCTAAATCGTTTATATTCACATTTAAAGAAAACTGAAAATCCTGTAGGATTGCTATCACTTAAAATATGATTTCATATTCTTAAGATAATAATTATGCTCTGTGGATTTGGTAATATTACGAGTTTTTCGAATACCAGATTTCCTGTAAGCGGTTGTAACAAGTAGTGTTGGAGTCCGGGTCGCTTTTATCTGGAGACCAGTGAGGCATTGACTCAAGGCACATCTCCAGGGACCCCCACTTCCGGAGGCCCCACAAAAAAAAGTTGTGAAAAAACGAAAAAAATGTAAAAAAATTGCCAAAAAGCGAAAAAGAGAAGTGTGATTTTACACTTGAATGACATTTGTTTGTTAAAATTGAACAGTAAAAGTTGGAAACCCTCAAAATTCTTGCCTCGGGACCTCCGAAATTTAAGAAGCGGCACTGGTTGTTGTTAGCACATTTTCCTACAGAATTTTGTGGACTTAAGGTACATGAACAACGATATTCAGTTTTGTTTTCCTTCTCAGTATGTATTTCTAAAGGCCTGACAAGATTTCGGAAGTTTTCGAAATGCCATCAAATAGCACGCCCGATTTGTGAGGGTTTTGTTTAAAGTATTCATTTTCTGTTTCTTTCATTTGCTTCATCATCATTCCTTCACATGTTTCCGAAACATTTTTTTAAATTTCTTCAGCTTTATACTTTTGGAGATAGATAGATTTCTTCAGCTTATCTTAAACTTGGAGATAGTTTCGTACTAAGAAGAATGGACGCTCGAGCTTGTGAGTCTGGTTGAGTCCAGTCTAATTATATGACTCAGCAGGATCAAAATAGTCGTTCAACAGGTTCCTACGTTTTGGGAGTTTTTATTACCAGTTACTAGGAGGGTCTTGAGATGTTCATGAAACTGCCCACCATGATAGATGGTGGATGGGCGCGCTAAAGGTAAAGATCTTCCACAGTTTTTCTCACTTGCTTTGGAGTCTAACTGTAGCCCTTCAGTTTGTAATCCTTAAAATTGAAAAATTTTGCAGTGTGGATGCTGTGCGAATGCAGTGCGGCTGCATTGCTGTTGCAGTGGGAATGTAGTGCGGATGCAGCAAATTCAGTAGGTATCTCGTATTTTCTATTCTGATTTGGACATCAACTGAACATTTTCTGGGCATATCTGCCTAACTCTTTAGCTCTGATTTCTGCTTGACTATTAATGTAGAATACTTTTCTTGGAAAAGCACTGCAGTCATCCGCGACTTTCTGCGTATGAATCGTTGATGTTCAGTGGTTTACAGAAAATTCTGAAGCCGAATTCAAATTTGTCAGTATTGAGTTTGATATCCTGTTAATGGTGTGTGAATTATTTGACCAATTCATGATACATATATTATAGAAATGTAAAAGAGGTAGATTCCTTGTTTGTCGGCTTCTTTGGTCACATATGTTGTTTAATGAAACAGATTTATTTAATTATGTTTTTCCCAACGTTTCGGCAGGGATTGCTGCCTTCTTCAGGGAATCTTTATCCGTGAGAAAGTTACTACACATGGAGAGAAATTTAACAAAATGGTTTACATTATTTTTAAAAAAACGAACTTACATTAACGAGTAATAAAATGGACGATTGAAAACAGTTGTGTAAGAAAACAGGAAATAAAAGAAATCAATTAAACAATTTATCGAAAAAAAAAAAAAAAAAAAAAAAACAAACAAGAAAAAGAACCCTTCTTATGTTGAAGTTTAGTCACTAGATAACGGCTAGTACATTTAAAATTTTAAACTTTGCAGAAACGAGAGAACAATATATCGAGGAGATGTTCTGTGTGTCCTGCTTCCGGTTCATGCTGTTCCTGTTGTTCAAAATATGTAGCGTTTGACATCTGTGCATCTACCCTTTTCTGTTCTGGCCGTGAGTTTACTGAAAAGGGGTGCAAGCGTTCTGTTGGACTTATACGCCAGATTGACGTCCTTGGTGTTATCGACAACTGTTTGCTTAAAGCTTTCAGCAAGCTTGGGAATGTAGACCATGCTCTTGTAGACCCCGTTTCTTCTTTCGGCTTCGTCATCACTAGGAGCTCTAGTTTGTTGGCGATCCAGTAAACGCCTTATGACCTCCCCAGGATACCCATTATCCATGAGAATCCGTGTAACTCTCTGGACATTAGCGGAGGTTTCGCACTAGGTTCGAAGCAGTATTTATGACTATGTGTCTGGCCTGGTTGGACCGAAAGTTGACAAATTTCCCGATGCTGTATCTTTTTGGTACCAGTTAAACGAGAGTCGGTCGTTTTCGCGATGGATTTTGACGTTCAGAAACGCTATTGCCCTATTTTTTTCCCTCTCGACTGTGAACTGGATCTTTGGATTGAAGTCATTTAGACTCTGCAGCATTTCGTCAACCTTTCGGTTGTCTATAACGGCGAATATGTCGTCAACGTATTTGACTATGAAACCTGGCCTTTCTGTTGTTTTGAAACATTCGTCCAATACATGGTCTAATACTAGGTTTGCAATCGTTGGTGAGAGCGGATTGCCCATCGGTACTCCGTGAACCTGCTTATACATTTCATCTTTGAACTGCAGGTAGTTATTCTCTTTGAGGCAGAAATCAAGAATTTCGAGGAATTTGGTCAAGCTGAGCTTCGTGTTTTGGCTTAAGAATAAATGGGATATATTATTCTTGACGATGCTAATTGCCAGTTGTGTGGGAATATTGGTAAACAGCGAAATTGCATCGTAAGAAACCAAAATATCATGCTCGCGAAATTCTACATTTCTTGCCTTTTCCACAAACTCAAAAGAATTTTTTACGATGTAGGCCGAATTATTTGTCACACACTGTAGTATCCTTCCTACATACCTCGACAGTTGGTAGCATGGAACTTTTATTGATGACGTGATCGGTCTGGAGGTCCTGTTAATGGGTACTGGATTGTTAATCTTGTCTTCTATGAATAAGAATGCAATGTTTCTTGTCGTCTATGAATATTGTTCCGTTTCCTATACGCTGAAGCCTGTGTAAAACAGTTCATCTGAGACAATTTAACATTTTGGCTTAGCAGACTTTTCACTTTAACTATCCGTCATCTCATTATGTTTGAATGGTAACAAAAAGTGACATAAGATAAAAAACGGACTTGGTACACTTTCACTTTAAGCTGACGATATGTCGTCGTAGTTTTTTCCTTCAACTATTTATCTATCTATTTATTTAGCTTGCATTCATTTTATATGTTTTTCATAAGAAAGGTAAATAACTACCACATCTATGTACTTTTATTTCAATAATATATATCTATGTAAACATTACTGCTATAAATAAACAAACAATTACGGATAAATGTCTGCCAAGATTTTACTTCAGCCACAACTTCAAGGTTACATCCCAAATCGCAATAACTGGGAACAGAACAAACCTACATTTCCCAATAACTCTCATGTATGGTACACAGGCGGATTCAAGCACTTGAAGGATTTGGGGCTGGAGTCTACGCCGCTACTACGAAAACCTTCATCCACCCATGCATGGAAAAAAGTAACTCCGTATTCCAAGCCGAAGTATTCTCTATAGAACAGTACATCAGATCTACAACCAACAAGAACATTTATATTCTATAAGATACCAAGGCTGCTCTATTAGCAATTAAGGCTTATAAAATAACATCCAAACTATTATAGTATGTGACTGCCTTCAACTACTCATATCACTAGCCAGTACAAACAGAGTTCATTTCATTTGGATGCCAGGATCCAGTGGATATGAAGGAAATGAAAAGGCTGACTTGCTAGCCAGAACAAGAGCTGCATCAAACTTCATGTTGCCAAAACCATTCTGTGGATTACTAGTGAGTATGGCAAAAAGCTGTATAAAAAATTGGCTAAAAGAAAAAACGCATTATTACTGGATGGAAAGTGAAGGTACTCGTAACAGACAAGCCAAGATCTTTCTGCCAAATACTTCCTTCAAAAAAACAAAACAATTCCTACAATTAACTAGGGGTCAGATTCGAATAGCCACAGGTTTCCTTACAGGCCACTGTCGAGTGAAAATATATCTCATGGCTACGGGAATAGCACAAGACAACATTTGCAGAATATGCAACGAATAATCAGCAGAACACATCTTCTGTCACTGTAACTGTTTAATCAAAATACGTCATCGCTACTTAGGTAAATTCTTCATTGAGGCTCAGTCAAAGGCATAGTAGAGTTCATCACCAAATCGGGCATATTGAATGAGCTTTAAGATTAGAGGAAATCAAAATAGGCCCAGTAATAAGGCGACCTAATCCCACCTCAATCAACAATCTACAATCTGGTGGAAATCGACTCAAAACTTTTGGAACTGCAGTGGAAAACGTTCTTATTTTGCATATAATGCTCACTTGTGGACTTAAATACCCATACACAGCTTAAGTTTGAGTTAACCTGAAGTCGTTCCGGATTTTGAAATGCAATAAAAGCAAGTGAAATTGTTTTCACGTTAATTTTGTTCTTGGTATCCTCTGAAACTATTTTCGCTCACATTATTTGAAAGATAGTTCAGAAATCTTGCTGTAGCTTATCTATACAATTGGTTTCGGAAAATTACCATAAGCAAATTCAGTAAATTCTTTGTTTTGTACAACTGTATCTATTTTGAAAAATTTCTGAAGAATGTGTGGTTTTTAACTTTAAAAAAACTATGCGTTTCGCCCGAATGCGGTGGTTGAGCTCGCCAGTAGACAGTCACCACATCTTGTCCAGACGCATTGTTTGCTCGATGTATACCGAGGCCTTATAATTTTATTATGATAACTAGATAGTTTATTCATCGCAAAATAAATTAACAGTACAATTTTAATTTTTAAATTCTAGAATAATTTAATTCATGACATATATGTCGTCTGCCTAGGCTAAGGCCACGCACTGAGCGGCAGAGCGGCAAAAAGCTGAACGGCAAATGGCCATTATTGAGCGGTAAGTTGTGAAAATGCCGTTTTCGAGTGCTGCTCGCCGCAGCGTTTTACAAAAAAATCGCTTTAACATTTACAGAATTATCTTAAGTTTAAAAAAAAAAAATTGTTGTTCATCCAATAATTCGAAAACGATCAGGTTATGGCGAATTCCACCATTTTCACCATCTTTGACAACATGAAGACCGATTCAGGCAATACCTACGTATGTCAATACAATCATTTGATTTGCTGCTGGAAAAAGTTCGTACCAAAATTGCAAAACGAAAGAAACAAATTTCCGCCATTTTCATGATGATTTTTTGCCGCTCAGCACTACACTACAATAATTGAACAGAACTGAAAGCTGAACGAAGCCGCTCTGGCGCTCAGAAACGTCGTTTGTCGCTCAGCGACTGCTTGCCCACAACCATACAATTTCATATGTTTTACATTTTTCTTGCCGCTCTGTCGCTTGCCGCTCAGTGTGTGGCCTTAGCCTAAGTCGCAATTCAATTTACAATTAAAAAACAATTTTAATATTTTGGGACTATAAAATTATTACTTTTACATTATGACTTTATAATTTAAGAACTTCTAGTTAATGTAAAATTAAATTTTTTTTAGTTCCATATCTGGTTAAAAAAATACAATCAGAATTTTATTTCTTAAGGACATTTAGTTTGACTTAAACGAAAAATGTTGATTTAAAAAGCTTTCGTTGATAATTTTTGTTCTGTATGAAATACTCGTAAAGCTGGATCCAGTTGGCTCCGTTCAGATAATCAAAAACCCCATGCACTAATAGAATGTTCTTGCCGAAAAAGAATCTCCTTAACTCCATCAGGATTGGACATGCCCGAAGAAAGTGTGCGATATCTTCTTTTTCCTGTTTGTCGCATAAAGTGCACAATGCAGCATTTCCGCTCCTACGTGGCTGAAAGTTTAATTTTTGCAGTTCTCCTCTTAGTCTAAAGATGATTCCTACTACGGTGCAGGTTTAGTCGTTCTTGAAATAATTCAGATCCTTACTGGCTGAACACAATGCATGCCGCTGCGGCGTAGCGGTAGCGCAGTACGTAGAGCTGTCAAATGGTGTGGCGCTACACTCGCGAAATTCGCCCACAATGGTGTAGCGCGTAGTAATGTCAAATAATGCCAGCTGATTAAAATTGTGTTTTTCTTTTTGAGTATTATTGAGATTTGATTATTTTTGTGCTATAATAGTACAATCCAAATAATAAGAAATGGTTAAATTTATTTTCCTTTCACTAGCAAAATAAATTCTTCCACGGCGTGTTCTTCCATTTTGACTTTAACGAATATTTCAAATTTATTGCGCTACTGCTGAACTCAGTTCAAGAATCCACCACGAAAACATCGTATAGAAAACCAAAACATTCTTCAACATTCGCCAATTTCTCTATCTGTCACTTGTGGCGCTGCACAAGTTAAAAGTAAACCAACTTCGTACTACACCACTGCTACTGCTACACCGCAGCTACCTCATTGTGGGCGCTCTACTGAGTTCGCATATATTTTGACTTTGTGACAGGTCGTACTACGCTACCGCGGCGCCGCAGCGGCATGCATTGTGTTCAGCCAGTTAAGGTTATAATTGTCTTTCGAATAAGAAGTTCTCTTCGTAGAAGATCTAGATCTTTCAATAAAAAAGTATCTGTATCTGTTGTCGTGATTATTTCACTTCGCGGGACGCTTTCCAATCAAACCGAGAGTAATGCCAATGTTTGCCGCTAGGTTTATCCAATCTTTGTAGATGATGGTTTTAAACTGCCATGCATGCTACAGCAGCTGTTATGTTTTAATGTAGAGATATGCAAAGATGACAGTCCTGTTTCGTGATTGTACATATATTTTGGGGCGTATTTTGGAAAACAAAATATTTTCCTTAGGAACGCAGCCGATTTTCGACTACCTCATATTGTGCTCCACAAAATTCTATCGCCCAAGCCGTTGATTGAAGACATTATATTTGGCATTGACCGATAAATTCTTACTGCTGAAAATTCGGCTCAACGAATTAGCTCTTAAGGTATTTACTCCTAATGAAACAGTTCCTAATGAAGGAACTTTTAACAATAAAAGCAATAACTCCTAACTTTTTTAATGAAAGGAGTCCTAATTCAGAATGAAATATGTCCCAATTCAAAGAGGAAATAAGTCTAGACATTAGGAGTTAATTCATCTCGAATAGACTTAGCCCCAGGCGTCTTCCTGAAAGTTGTTGACATACTCTTAGCGGAGCGACGAAGTCGCGTGACCGGCTAAACGATTGAATAGCGCGAAGCTCGCCACTAACCTGTTGTTTGCCGGCACAAAACTGTTCTCGAATAGACTTAGCCTCAGGCGCCTGCCTGACAGTTGTTGACATTACTCTTAGCGGGATACCGAACCCAACCCTCCATTGTTTAGAAGGCAATATTTTCTTACAAATTGCTTATGAAATGCATTTAAAGAAAAATGAAATAACTCCAAGATGAAATTAGTCCTAATTACTTTTTTTCGTTATAAAATAACACTAAAAAATGTAATAAATCCTAACATTAATGAAAAAAATCTCAACATTTAGGAGCTCTTTCGTCTGTAATAACTCCCAACTTTGTACGGAAATTTTTGGAATTTATTACATTTTTTTTTTTGAATTAATTCCTTAGGAGCTAATTCATACAACCGAAAATTATTTTCCAATTAGCACAAATTGCAGTTTTAACTTTATCAACTTTAATTTAGATGTACTTATTCATATTAAGGTTGTGAGCTAGCACATCCTCTGATGTGCTGGGTCTCGCTTGCCCACTACCGCGAAACCCCTGGCTTGACGAAGAATGCCGGCGAGTGCATGCAGCAAAACAAGAGGCATACAAAGCGGCGCTGCAAAAGAAAACGAGGGCTGCTCCTGAGCTCTACGAGCAAAAGAGACGGGAAGAACGTCGGCTTCTCCAAAAGAAGAAGAAAGAGCATGAGAAGCGCGCGTTTGAGAATATCGAGAGTTTATACTCCAGGAACAATGTACGGAAGTTTTACCAAAAGGTAAAGAGAACGTGTCAGAGAAGCAATAGCCGTACAGAAACCTGTAGAGATGTAAATGGAAACCTCGTAGTAGAATCACAGTCGGTGCTGAGAATATGGAAAAACTACTTCTGCAGACTGTATAACGGCGACGAAGACCAACATCCCGCTGTCAGGCAGAATTCAACATAGATGATGATAGTCAAAATTTCCGTCCACCTGACCAAAACGAAGTGAGGATAGCAATATCCAAGCTAAAATCCAACAAGGCTGCTGGACCTGACGGCTTACCGGCCGAACTCTTCAAGGCAGCAGGGGATGAATTGGTAGAGTGCATACACCAACTCATCTCTAAAATTTGGTCAGACGAGTGTATGGCTGATGGAACCTCAGCATCGTTTGCCCGATCCACAAGAAAGAAGACCCTCTCAACTGCGCCAATTATAGAGGCATCAGTCTCCTCAACATCGCATACAAGATCTTTTCTGCGATATTGTATGAACGCCTGAAACCGTTTATCAATAGCCTGATTGGACCCTATTAGTGCGGTTTCAGGCCAGGATAGTCCACCATCGATCAAATCTTCACACTTCGGCAGACCCTGGAGAAAACCCAAGAATTTCAAATCTCAAATACTCACCACCTCCTTATCGATTTCAAGGCCGCCTATGACAATATCTATAGAGAAGAGCTTTTTAGAGCCATGTCTAGTTTTGACATCCCTGCCAAACTTGTCCGTCTGTGCAGGATGACGATGGAGAACGCTCGCTGCTCCATCAAGGTCGGTAATGACCTCACCGAGACCTTTGATGTCAAAAAAGGCTTTAGACAAGGTAACGTGCTGTCATGTGACTTCTGCAATATTGTACTTGAACGGATTGTGCGGAACTCACAGCCAACAGCGAAGGCACAATCTATTACAAGTCTGTACAACTGCTTGCATACGCCGACGATATAGACATTATCGGAAGAACTCAGCGGGCTGTCAGCGGTGCGTTTACAATCATTGAGGCGGAAGCGGCCAAAATGGGTTTAGCGATAAACGAGGGCAAAACCAAGTATATGCTGTCAACAAGAAGGGAAAGCCAACACCGACGAATTGGACAAAACGTCACAGTGGGCAGCTATAACTTCGAGGTAGTAAGGGACTTTGTCTACCTTGGCTCTACAATAAACTCTGAGAACAACATCAGCGCAGAAATCAATCGAAGAATAACTCTGCCAATCACTGTTTTTTTGGGCTTATAAGGCGATTCAACAGTAAAGCCCTATCTCGAACAACTAAGGAGACTCTATATATGTAAGACCTTGATCATCCCAGTCCTACTTTACGGCGCTGAAACATGAACTTTATTAAAAGAGGATAAAGATATCCTTGGACGCTTCGAGAGAAAAATTCTTCGTAAGATTTTCGGTCCCGTTTGCGTTGATGGGTTTTGGAGGAGAAGATTCAATCACGAACTATACGAGTTGTACAGCGACATCGACCTAGTCGAAAAACTGCGTATTGGTCTGAGATGGCTAGGATATGTAGAGCGAATGGACACCGACGCTCCGGCCCGCAGAGTCTTCGAATCTAGTCCCGATGATTCCCTCTACTCTGGCCCGCAGTAGAGGGAATCATCGCCGTAGATGGCGCGCACAAGTTCAAAGGGACCTCGACCAACTTGGAGTGCGCAACTGGAGGCAATTAGCTAAAGACCGAGCTAAATGGAGAGGCTTGTTGGTTGAGGCCCAGGTTCACCCCGAACTGTAGCGCCACCGAAGTAAGTAAGTAAGTTGTGAGCTAGCTAGTCGAGAGCACTGGCAGCTAGTGCTAAAATCTTTTATAGTATTGATTGTGTAATTTACTTACTCATTAATAAACTTATAACAATAATAATAATAAGGTTGTGAGCAACTTCGATTCCTAGGTTACATATACTTTTTCACTATTTCCAAGTCCTTTCCCTCGAAATTCTATGTCTCGCCTCCAACTTTTCTTTCTGTTCCGTTTTTAAAGACGAGCACTTTTGACTTGTCGCTCTTTACTTCCAAACGCAACAATTTGTAATATTCTGACAGCCTGTTAATCATTAGTTGCAGAGAAGCTGGGGACTTAGCCAGAATATCACTATATCATCTGCATACATAATCGTTTCTATTCTCAAACATCGCACATTTAATCCACCAGGAAGCCGATCCACCAGATCATCAACGAAAAGAGCAAACAGTAACGGGCTAAGATTGCACCCCTGTCTTACTCCGCGATTCAGTTCTAGTCTACCTGAGATTTCTCGACCATTAAAGACATTTGCCGTAGTGTGCTGGTAAATTTTCTCCAACGCTCTTCGCATTATAATGTGAATTATAAGCTTCCACTCGTCGTTTTTGGGTTTTAAGGCCACAAAATTCTTTAGTGTTTGTACATTTCGGCACTCCACCTAAATAGTTTACATTTGAACTAGTAGTAGTTGATATTGTAAATAAATCTATTTTATACAAATGTGACAACATTTTTTTTCAGTACATCCTGTAAGGTTTTCTTTATTTTAACCCAACTATCTTCCTCCTGCATGTCCTGAACATCTGTTTGGAATATAAACGTCACCAACGTCACATAACCGCTGTTTCGACTGATTCTAATACTTTACTACTTCCCATTGGTTTTTCCGCTTTTCTACATTCTCTTGTCATGTAGAACCATACTCTCAGATAGATTTTCCTCCCCCATGGTGATTTCATTTTCAGTCGAGCGCAAATTGTCGAAGGAAACGGTCGTCGTTCCTCGACCGTCTTTTGGTTGTGTTATGAAAACTTTCACTGCTAATAAGAAACTTCGTTTATTTTATTTGGTATTATGATTGTTGTTACGAAATCGCAATCGGTTAACATATACGAGTACTCGTGCTGGTCTTAAACTCACTACACTAGCAGTTACAGTCAGTGTTGTTAAAGTGCGACGAATATAATATGGGAGAATGTCTTCCAATGCTATAGTTTCTCTGTCATCCTTTAACTTATTATTTTTCACCCAAGGTAAATTTATTCGATAATAATGAATGGCCCACACTCATATCATGTATAAAACAATAACAATAACGATTCAATGCAGTGGAAAGGAAGTAAAATTGTACTCCTGTGACTGTGCCTGTGGTCTATTACGAGATAAACATTGATTTTTTCCTTTTTTTAGCGAAACCCCTAACTAAATTGCCTTTGCGATCGTCAGGGCGTATACGTAATATGCTGAAGGTGTTTCTCTGATGTGGAAAGTGCAAAAATTATTTTCCTTCCTTACACGGGGATACTTTAGCATTTTGATTCGAACATTCTCTCCTAATTTGCCTACATTCAGGGATAAATAAATATAAGTATTTTGCCCAAGAGGGCTCTTTCGAAAGTTGGATTCCTTGAACTCCTCGGGCAGAGGTACTTACCCACCTATTTTGGTTTGTACTTCTTAAGATTTGCTTTTGTGCAAGATGTCAACAACTGTACTTTCATGAGCCAAGGACTCTGGTTTTCTTGCCGATGTTTGTTTACATTGAAGTTTTATGGTTCCATGTTTTTAATTCCATGAAAAGCTAATTGTCTTGGGTTCATTGCTTTTGTTTACTTTTTCAAAAGCAGATTTCTAATTGTGTTTTAAGTTTTAGGGAACAATAAAAATATTTGTAAGACATACCGCATGTTAAGCATTAAAATTCATAATTGGGTACCCAGAGGGATATTATTTTTTTGGGACTATGTGGACCTTTCAGAGTGGTGTTAAGTTTGTGTAAGATTTTATTTGATGTTAAGAGAAGTGGAAAATACATGGAAAGTAAGGCGGGACGATAATTCATCACATCCCCAATTTGCTAGTAGCTTATGAATAATTTTTGGCTATGTCTAATAAGTTGTGCCCATTTGATGGAGGTTGAGTATAAACATATCCAAGCACGTATTTGGAGATAAGCTCGTAGAAGTTAACAAAATTTCACTTCAAACTGACTGTACTTCGATGTTTGTTTGGGTCTTACGTAACTTTTTGTAGTACGTAAGAACAAATTAATGCAGAAAAATTAGTCCAATATTTTTCTCGAGTAATGAAGCATTAAAAATGAAATAATCCAACCATTTATCAATTAGAGTAATCTGTTGCCCTTCGGTATGCACCAACCGCCTTTGACTTCCATGGAATAGACATTTGTGTCCTTCCTACCATAGAAGTTATTAGAAATTCCTTCACAAAATCTACAAGCAGGTGTTTTCAATGTACTAAAGTGGTGAATGTGGAGAAGTGATTATAAGTGGAGACTGGTCAACGTAATTAAAATTTACTCACAAAGCGCACAACATGAGGTTGAGTTTCAGAGTTATCCGATATCTTATTTTCAACCTTACAATACAGTTTATTAAGTACGGGAATGTCTCCTTAATACATAGACGGAAAAATAAGTAATGATATTCCCAACGTTCATGTTTCTACTCCACATAGCAAGACTAGCATAATGAGCATCTTCTATAAAATAACAATCGTTATCTTAAAAGATGTTTGTTATTAAATTACCTTGTTAGTACAAAAAAGAAAGAGGGATCCTTAGCTTAATGTCTGCACGGGTGTTGATTTTAAAATTTGTCATGGAGTCCAGGTACCTTTCCATATTTTACGACGCCTCATATTTTATTTTATACTTATTATTCCAAAAATATATATGCAAGGTCGCCAACGTATGCCAGGAGTTGTACTAACTTTTAAAAAATCATGCTTCTAATGTTGGTTTGAACATTTTATATCCACAGTACAGGGCTCAAATAAAAGAACGCTTTCTTATCTTAAACTTTATCATCAAATGCCTTGGTTCCGTCTTGCTACCGAGCTAACGGTATCTCCTGGAAAACTATATACGACTATATATTTATATATAGCTCGTTTTCATAAGCCCTATTATAAAAGACTTTATGAAAAATTCTACATGCAGTCCAACCCTTTGAAACGGGGCGCCATGGCGCAAGTGGTTAGTGTGTCAGATCACCATGCCTGAGTTTCCAAGTTCGAATCGCAGAAAATACAAACAACAATTTTTCACGGTCCCACCTCTCGCGAACGTCTGACAAACATTCGAGAGTATAGTTGCCACGAAAAAGCTTTCCAAAACAAATTGCCTTTCGGATACGGCACTAAAGTGTAAGCCCCTTCCATTCGTGTGAAAAATATAATGTGTAAAACACGAGTGGTTGCGAAAAACTAGGCCCAGACACTTAAAGAGATGTTGCGCTAAATATTTATTTATTTATTTAACCCTTCGCAACTTTTAGTCAAAGTAAGGGAAATTCCCACCAATCATGGGCTACCAAGTATAAAGCAAAAACGATTTACATCGAAGTTTTTCCAACCACTGCACCAAAGAAAGGTTCCTGCCTGGTAGTACAATGGACCGGAGAAGTCTGAGTGCTCTGGGATTTGGGTTTCCTTTTTTTCAAAAAAAAAAGAAAAAAAAAAAGGGAAATTCTTATTTTTTGAATAATTTACGTAGCGGCAGAAACAGTCAGTTCGATCAATTGCGAAAGCTTATGAAAATACTATTGTGTATGTGTAACACTGTCAGTAGATTGGTCATATGGCTGGAAACATTGTTCGCTCTGTTGGATGATTGATATGCCTAAGGCATCAAGCGGTCGGAAAAACAGATACGGTGAATCAGATGCAAAGTCAAAATAGCAAAACAAATCTCCTCAGTTACCTGGACACTACCCCTGGAGTTTTTCTGAAAATAAAAATTTGAGTTTCAAATCACTACTCCAATCTATGTAAAATACTTTAAGGGCATTTATAACCGCTTGAGTGCGTACAAATTATAAATAAAAGATACGTGGAATAACCACAAATGTTACCCCGTTTATATGCAGGGTCGGAACTGGTTCCAAACTAGTTCCAAATGCAAACGAGTCCAAATGGGTTCGACTGGACTCGACTCAGCTAACAGAGCTGGGTCGAGTCTGAAAAATGCATGTATACCTGGGTCGAGTGGTTGAACTGACACGTTGTCTCTGTGTGTGTGAGATCTCTTTCTTGTTCTATTTTTTTTGTTCGGGGTGGGAAACCGCTTTGTTTTGATTGAGTTCATGGTTAGATGCGGGTAAGGTTGTCTGTTCAGTTATTTCATATTTATTAAATCCAAAAAATAGAACTAAACAGAACACTAACACAATCAAAACCAGTGTGTCTGCTATACTCATCTGTCAGATCGACCACATTTGGACTATTGGACCATTCGACTCGGTGTGTAGAAATACTCAGATCGAGATCTGGACTCGAACCTGATTCGACTACTCGACTCTGCATATAAACGGGGTATGTGTAAGTCCAAGACATTCGGGGTGGATCCAAGTGCTTGCAATGCTCAACTCAGTATCAAGAGCCACTAAATAAAAAGAGAATTAGACTGGATTATAATTGAACATTTTGCATACAGCCAAGTCCATGTCAGTGTCAAACCCTTCTACAATTCACTTGATGAAATCTCGGGTAAGAACATAAATGAGCTTACACTCTTCTTAAACTCCACAGGCTGGCTCTAGATTTTCCTCACCAACACACATCAATATCCAAGGTCGCATGAGTCGTGGTATCAAAACGGCACAACTGTGCTAATTGGGTTTCTGTTTTTACAGAACCGCCACTTCTACCTACCTACCCCTACCCATGTCAGTGTATCAATAAATTTTAAAATTTCAATAATTCGTATATAATTCTGTTTGGTTATATGAAATACTTACTTCCCCCTCGTAAACATTTTACTCCGGAAAGAATTACATTCGTCATGGCATGATACGAGTATGGAGGTACTTACTTCCATTTTATTACTGTAGAACCTTAGTTTGCCGGCATCGTACCTGACTTCCCAGAACTTTGTTTATACCCCATCCCATAGGGTATATTCATTTTCATACATAGTTTGTTATAGTTTATATACCTATATATATTGTTCTTCTATATAGTATAAATGACCAATCCGCCTGCCCTCAATCGATAAACCTCTCCAGCTGGTTTGGTCATTAACCAGTTGCTGCAAGTTGTGCGCATCAAGTTGGTTGAGATGTCTTCCCACTTGCTCGTTTAACTAAAGATGAGACCTTTCTCTACGGAGTCGTCTATCTAGAGTGGATTTAAATATTTTCCAGGGCGTACTCTTCTGACTAGCATTAGATTCATTGTAGAGTAGTCTAATCATGCATCATGCAAAATCTAAGATGTTTGTTCTTTGAGCAATGGTAGCCTCAGTTTTAAGAAGTATCGGACTCCGTTGCTCGGTACATTGAAGTGTATACAACTAATTGAGGCTGATCGGATATACGAAGTCGTATCAAAAATTACTTAACACACATATGCAGCGTTCACTATATGAATAGATTGCCTTAACTACCAACAAACACATTTCCATTAAATTCAGATCCTAACAATACATAGTACACATTCCATCTAAGAATTATTAAAATGTGAGGTTGGTAAAGTATTAGGTTTACACTCTGTGTTGCAGTTTTCTGGTTTGGTTTTTGGTCAGAATCAGTTGGAATGTATGCACTTGCTGGGGATTTATGTATCACTTTGGATCCTCTCATCTATCGAACGGACGAGTCTTGTACGATTAAGTACGAAGTAGTAGTTACCAATAATAGTTTGATGGAAAATGCTGGTATATATTTCTTTGAGCCCAGAGACATTCATATTTTATATGTATTTCTATGTTCGTGTATCTAATTGGTAAATATACTACTTTTATAAGCCACCTTCTATTCTAAAGTCTCATTGTGAACCAAGTAGACGTCAAGAGAAACGAATACAATTGTTCCGTCCAAAATATGCGTTGTTGCTTATTTTAAACAATGGTCTACTTTCGAACTCAATTCCGTGTGAATGAGAGAGTCCCAAAGTTCTAAGTGATAAATTTCCAAGCATGTGTTAAAAATACTTTTCACTTGGTTACCATCAATTTTGAAACAATTTTCATACTAACTCAACCGTTACAGTGCTATTAGCGGTATAGATTATAATTAAAATAATGACTCTTGTCCATATTCCGTGATTTAATTTAAATTATTTCGCAGTAATCACATACATATATATGTATGATTCTATCTAATTACATGCTTTAAAACGCCAATTTAAATTATCAAATGTACAGATGATTGAATCGGTTGTTGGAAGCGAGAATTGCATGTCTATACGGATAAAAGCGTTTACTGATCTTCGTGTAGTTAATGAAAGATCTATATCTCACAATTACAGCTTGGTATTAGATAATCGCTAGATAGATTGTAAAAAAAGTTGTTTATTGTTGTTCAGTTTTTATTTACTTATCACTTAAAATGAAACTTAAATGTCATTAGTGTCAGAGTAAGTTGCGGAAATTGATAACGCCACAAAAAAATGTGTTCCGGAATGATCAGTACTACAAAAACTTCATGATCTGTGCTAATAACTTTCTATATTTTTGTTCTGTGTCAACTACATAATAAACTGCAATTTAAGAATTATCTACATGCAAATTTTGAATGTAACTAACCTAAGGTATTGTATTTCATTATACATGCAATGTCAACAATTGCAATTACATTTCTGAATGTTACGATTCGCAGTTAAATGGTAACATTTATTTGTAATTACAAAAATTATTATGTTACGTGTGAGATCAGAAGGACCATGGCATTCATTTGTAAAACAAAACATTCAGCAACTCGTAATAAGTATTTGTCTATTCTTTGTTACATTAGACCTCCTAGACCATCTATCACGCAGATGCAGATGTATGTAGATCGATCTCTGTGATCGAGATTGAGAGTTTTTTTTATCATCACGTTTCTTGTAAAAGTGGGTGCTAGGTTAGGTTGAGTGGAGCTATGAGGTTATCATAAAACCCTAGGCACCAAAGTGGACCCATTGCAATCGCTAGGGAATCTTCACGGCAAAAAACCTAAACCAATTCTTCCATACACCTAATTTCCTTACAGAATTGGAATATATCATTATTATGGTTCAAGGACCCTACCTCTTTTGAGTTATTAAAGAAGTATCTTCCAAGGTACTTTAGCCAAGTCCTGATAATGCCTTGGCATTCACAGAGTATATGTGTTATGTCCTCTGAGACATGTAAGTCATTGCAGTACCTACATACATCCGTATTTGATAAACCTAATCTCATAGCGTGCTTCCGTAGAAGGCAATGGCCTGAGAGTATTCCTATCGCTGGTTTTAACCGTGATTTTTCTAGTTTTATAATCTCCCCAGATTTTCTGCGATCTACCACAGGCACAGGGCCTTGGGCACCCTATGACCTTCTGAGTTATCTTAGGTTGATCATGTTAATGATTCTATCAAGAATAATTGTCTTAGCTACGCACCTTGGTGGTTCAATGCTACCAATTATGTTACTATGTGGGAGCTTTGCTCCTCTTTTGGCCAGCGCTTCAGCTTTTTCGTTGCCCTCGTTATCGCAGAGTCCAGGTACCCAACATAAACTGGCACGGTTCTGCGTACATAATGCCTTACTACACAGGCACCTTTTGAATAGTAGTTCGAGCATGGATCTGTTCGATTTTTTCCTACCATATAAGTGAGGCATAGGTAATTATGGAAATGACGATGGTAAGGTAGGTCCATTGAATAATTTTGGATTGAATCATTTATGTCTTCTAAAGAGCCTAGAACAGGCGCAGAAGGCCTTAGGTTAGGTTAGGTTAGGATCGGCCCTCGATGAGGATGTACTTAGACCAGAAAGTAGGTCCATTGTACTGCCGATGTGTAAGGCGGGTGGATCTTGGAACCATTTGCTTCGTTGATTGAAGTCGAGAATTTTAGCCGTGCAGGCGTTGCCGAGATCATTAAGATCATTGTAGAAGTATTCACCCAGAGTGGCCTTCCTGATGTTGGCGAGCGCAGGACAGGCGCACAGGATATGATTGATGGTCTCTTCTTCCTCTTCATCTCTGCAGCTTCTGCAGAAGTCGTTATGAGGGATACCTAATCTCTGGGCATGTCTTCCTATGACGCAGTGTCCAGTGAGGACATTTGTTACTTTTGAGAGGGTTCCTCTCTTGTGCTTCAAGAGTCCGATGGACCTGGATTTAATGAGTATCGGCCAGAGCTGTCTGGCGGTATGACATTGGTCTAGATGTGGCCATCGGTGATTGGCTACTTTCTCGGCATCAATTTGAATAAGGTACTTAACATAAGACGCTGGCGCTTCGATGTCGGTGATGCTTATGCTATCTGTACCAGAGGAGCCTTGTCGTGCTAGTTCGTCGGCTGAACAATTCCCCGGCATGTCACACTGACCTGGTACCCAGCAAAGGGTTAGGTTGTACTGACCAGATATCTCGTTTAGAGATATGCGACAGTTTTTCACTGCCTTAGATCTCGTAGTGCTGGATGCGAGGGATTTGATGGCTGCCTGACTGTCGACATAAATAACAATATCAGGTGTTGATAGTGTGCTAGCCGCCAGCCAGTCAGCAGCTTTGCGAACTGCGGTGATTTCGGCTTGAAAAACGTTGCAGTGGTCTGAAAGGTTAAAGGAGAGGTGTATGTCCAGATCTTTCGAAAAAATTCCGGCACCGACTCCGTCCTTGGTTTTGGACCCGTCCGTGAAGATTGACAGCGATTCGTCGTAAAGGACATTGCGTTGCGTCCACTCCCTTCTGTCCGGTATCGAGTGCGTGTAGCCCTTGTCAAAATCATATTCAGTGGGCAGATGGTCAGTGGAATTGGGAAGATGACGGTGCATCGAAAGTATATTGGCATGTCCCATGTGTTGCTCCTTTCACTGCCTGGAGCCTCTCAGTCTTATTGCCGAGCTGACAGCCAATTGCTTACTGACGATGTCAATCGGAAGCAGGTGGAGCATGGTTTGGAGCGCCGCTGTGGGAGAAGTTCTCAGTGCACCGGTAATACTGAGACATGCAACTCGCTGAGTTTTTTCCATTATGGATAGGTTGGATTTCTTCTCCAAGGCGGGCCACTATACCAATACTCCATACATGAGAATCGGTTTAATGACCGACGTGTATAGCCAGTGCATGATGCTTGGTTGGATGCTAGAGCGGCCAGCGATTTCCTGGCCCGTTCGACGACATTTTCCTTCCAAATTAGCTTGCGGTCAAGCTTTAGGCCTAAATAGCTAGCACTATTTGAAAGCTTGAGGGTGAATCCCCTTATCTTGGGCGGAGTGAAGTCAGGTAGCGTGTGTTTTATTGTGAATAGAACTAGCTCGGTCTTCGTCGAGTTAACGGAGAGGCCGCATTTATCGGTCCATCTGAGCAGTTCATTAAGAGCAGACTGCATGACATCGGCCAGCGTCTGCGGGTATTTGCCTGTTGTTAGAATGGCGACATCATCTGCATAGGCAATAACATTGCATCCAGTTTTTTCGATCTTTAGAAGGGCCTCTTTGAGCACCAAATTCCATAATAGTGGAGACAGTACACCCCCTTGAGGGGTGCCTCGATGTGTATGTCGCTTAACAGTACTACTTCCGAAGGATGCTGTTATTACCCTGTTCTTAAGAATGTGTTCTACGAAAGAACAGATGGGTTCGCAGATGTTGAGCCTACGTAAGGCACTGGTAATCGAATTTGTTTCAACGTTGTTGAAAGCTCCCTCTATGTCTAGAAATGACACTAGGGTGAACTCTTTGGTTGAGAGTGATTTTTCGATAGGGTGGATGGATGATGGAGTGCAAAGCCGTTACGACAGACTTAACTTTTTGGTAGGCGTGCTGTGACATGGATAGTAGGGTGCTATCAATAGTGGCCTTGATGTGTAGATCCAGGATTCTTTCCAGAATCTTGAGAAGGAAGGACGTTAAACTAATAGATCTAAGGTCCTTTGGGGGGGTGAGCGATGTCTTGCCTGCTTTGGGTATAAAGACCACTCTTACCTCGGTCCAGGCAGTTGGTGTTGTTCCGGGCTCAAGACAAGCCTTCAGAATGCAGGAAAGATACTGCCGTTCTATATTGAAGGCCGTCTGAATCTGGGCCGGAAAAACACCATCCGGTCCCGGGGATTTGAATGGCCTTAGTCGCCTTTGATTTAATTTTATCTAGATGTGGCCTCCAGTTGAATTTCTGGTCTAGAGTTACACCTAGATATTTGGCTTCACTGAAATAATTAAGTTGGACACCATTTACTTACTTCACATTTTCATGCAATAGTTTAGTATGTTTAATATCATTTCTGGACTTACATTACAATTTTTGAGAAGTGACTTACACCACTATGACTTTAACTGCCTCATAAGTACCCCATATATTGTACATGACGCACTTCAGACGATTTTACCAGTGAACTTTTTATACTTCTTCTGTTACTACAATATTTCTTCTATTTTGTAAACATATATACTCGTATAAACATGCAACAAAATTCATATTGCTGAAACAAAACAGACACTGGCCGGTGACGTACAAAGTAATAGTACGTACGAATACTAATGAAATGTTATTCAAACTTAATTTATTTTGTTTATCTGTTGAACATTGTTTATGTAAAACACAAGAACTATGATTAGTGTATTCCATTTTCATTGGGTGCACCGCAATGTTATCTAATGCAATGTAACGGTGTTGTTTCTGAAACATATTGCAAACAAGTTAACAAAACATTCAAAACATCTGTGTTAGAATGGCAATATAATGTATAGTGATGCATAATATTATAAATATTTTTGTTGAGATAATGTCTGTATGTTTAATTCAAATATCCATTAGCTTAACTTATGTCGTTTGGTTTGAAACGAAGACATTCGAATTATTTCCTTACTTGAAAAATTATTCAAATTCAAGTTGAACTTCGTTCTCTAACACAAAATATATAGTAAAAGAGACAGTAAGCCACAGTTTATATGTTTAAAATTCTTTGAGATGCTACTCGTAGTTCTTGAATTTAAGGAAACAATAAAAAAAAAAATGATGAGCAGCGCTGTCATTAAATTAATATTCATTACACATTTGGTGAAAGATATTTCGAGTCGGATGCTTCTACCAACATTTAACGCACCATCATCTAAAATTAACGTTTTTAAATTTTTTTTATAAGAAAAGTGTACTTTTTGTACTGAGAGAATCCTCTCTCTAATTTAACGTCTTTCTTTTTCATATCGTAAAAGTATGCGAACACACCTCTTGATCAGTGCTGTCGTTTTTCCAATTCCAAATGTAACCTTTTCACAGGGTTTGGATAGCATTTTTGAAAAGGGGGTAGCTTCGAAACAATTCGTATACGTACGCCAGAAACATTGTATAGTTACAAACAAAAATGTTAACATAGACCAGAAGGGTGCAATATTAGGAAAAGGGGATCTCTATTGAAAAGAAATGTGCAAATACTGAATGTAACGAATACTCGCTATCTGACTAACTCGCTATAAAGTTCGGGTTGAATTAATTTTTTTAATAATGAAATGGAATATGTCATCCCTTGTTTTAGAAAATTAGGGAAAAACGGTACCCTTTTCGAGACATGGGTAGCACAGTAGCATTTGCTACAATAATTTTGACAGCACTGCTCTTGTTTAGTGCAAACTGACAATTTACGAATTTACGTGCAAAGCGTATAGAAATAGATCTACCCATGTATTATAAACCTTTTTCATCATCCTAAGCATACAAATTAAGTATGGGTGTGGTGGGTGAAACGGTAGTGCATGCGATCATATGAAGACACAAGCGTTTTCACTCAGCTGAGGCCTACTAACTCCTACTCTCAACCTCCACGCGGTGACAGCCGGGTGCCTAGTACCTTAATCCAAGAAATGGGTAACCAACCCCGTTTGGCGGATTCTTGGTGGCAGCAGATGAGAGAGGGGGGGGAAGAGTGCTTTTCTCACTAGAGCACTTTTTCCTGTTCCAGGCGGCAGCGGACGAATTCCCTAGACGGAGTTAACGGTGGCGTCTATAGTTCCAGTTAGGTTGAACTTAGTGAATACCTTGCGCGAGCTGCTTCGACGTATTCGGATCACAGGTCGGTAAGGAATTTCCAATGTTGGTCAGGACATTGGAATAGAGATGGTGGCGGAGGAGCCCTTAATGGGCCAACGGCAGCGCTCATACTCCCGTAGTGGACTACTGGCACCGGTGTACCCGGCCCCTCGTCCTAGGGGAATAATTAAGGAACTGGCCCTCCAGGTTGGGGGTTGTGCCGTCGGGGTAACTTCCCTACTACGTAAAAAACTCATGGTTCCGAAACAACCAAAAGCCTCGGATAAGGATGACTCAACTAATGACGACCCCAGCAAATGAAATAAGGATAACGACCTTCGGATCTGTACGTGGAATGTTCTGTCCCTTTACAGACCACGTGCAGCCGAACAACTAGCAGAGGCCCTAGACTGCTATAAAGCAGATATTACCGCCATCCAGGAAGTGCGATGGGATGGGCCGGGCAAAAAGAGGATGAAAAACTGTGACATCTACTACGGTGATTGCTACAGAGGCAACAGGCAACGCTTATTCGGATGCCGATTTGTCATACGCGGCAGACTTAGGCAAGAAGTCTTAAGCTTCCGACACGTAAGCGAGCGTATTATGACTATCCGGATCAAGGCTAAATTCGCTAACATAAGCCTAATATGTGTTCATACCCCCACAGAAGAAAAGGACCATGCCACCAAAGAGTGTTTCTACGAGCTCCTCGACAAAACATATGAGCAATGTCCTAAATACGACGTTAAAATCGTATTGGGCGATTTTAACGCCAAAATAGGAAAGGAGGACGTCTTTGGTAAGGCAGTCGGTAAGCATAGCCTACACGACACCACGTCTGATAACGGACTAAGGCTAATTGATTTCGCTGTGGAGCGAAATGTCACCATAGCAAGCACATGGTTTTCTCATCTCGATATTCATAAACAGCCATGGCGGTCCAATGATCATGTAACGATCAACCAAATTGATCATTTTGCGATCAACGCAAGGCATGCCTCCAGTATTCTGGATGTCCGGACCTTCCGAGCGGCCAACATAAACTCGGATCAATACCTTGTTGTAGCCAAGGTACGAATGTGGATATCCCAATCTGAGCAACAAAGAAGAATTACTGTGAGAAAATTTAACGTCGAAAAGCTACAATCGCAAGAGACCGCCAGACTCTTCGCTGAACGCGTATCCCGAAATCTCTCAATCACTCCTATGCCGCCAGCATCAAGTACCGAAGACCAGTGGCAACGCTGCCAACATGCCATCAGAAACGCCGCGACTGATGTGCTGGGTCTGGGTCTCGATCACCACCGCGAAACCCCTGGTTTGACGAAGAATGCCGGCGAGTGCCTGCAGCAAAACAAGATGCATACAAAGCGGCGCTGCAAAGGAAGACGAGAGCTGCTCGTGAGCTCTACGAGCAAAGGAGACGGGAAGAACATCGGCTTCTCCAAAAGAAGAAGAAAGAGCATGAGAAGCGCGCGTTTGAGAATATCGAGAGTGTGTACTCCAGGAACAACGTACGGAAGTTTTAGCAAAAGGTAAAAAGAACGTGTCAGAGAAGTAATACCCGTGCAGAAACCTGTAGAGATGAAAATGGAAACCTTGTATTAGAATCACAGTCGGTGCTGAGAATATGGAAAAACTACTTCTGCAGACTGTATAACGGCGACGAAGACCAACATCCCGCTGTCAGGCAGAATGAACCATTCAACATGGACGATGATAGTCAAAATTTCCATCCACCTAACCAAAACGAAGTGGGGATAGCAATATCCAAGCTAAAATCCAACAAGGCTGCTAGACCTGACGGCTTACCGGCCGAACTTTTCAAGGCAGCTGGGGATGAATTGGTAGAGTGCATACACCAACTCATTTCTAATATTTGGTCAGACGACTGTATGCCTGATGAAAGGAACCTCAGCATCGTTTGCCCGATCCACAAGAAAGGAGACCCCCTCAACTGCGCCAATTATAGAGGCATCAGTCTCCTCAACATCGCATACAAGATCTTTTCTGCGATATTGTATGAACGCCTGAAACCTTTTATGAACAGCCTGATTGGATCCTATCAGTGCGGTTTCAGGCCAGGAAAGTCCACCATCGATCAAATCTTCACACTTCGGCAGATCCTGGAGAAAACCCAAGAATTCCAAATCGATACTCACCACCTCTTTATCGATTTCAAGGCCGCCTATGACAGCATCTATAGAGAAGAGCTTTATAGAGCCATGTCTAGTTTTGACATCCCTGCCAAACTTGTCCGCCTGTGCAGGCTGACGATGGAGAACGCTCGCTGCTCCATCAAGGTCGGTAATGACCTCACCGAGACCTTTGATGTCAAAAAAGGCTTTAGACAAGGTAACGTGCTGTCATGTGACTTCTTCAATATTGTACTTGAACGGATTGTGCGGAACTCACAAGCCAACACCGGAGGCACAATCTATTACAAGTCTGTACAACTGCTTGCATACGCCGACGATATAGACATTATCGGAAGAACTCAGCGGGCTGTCACCGGTGCATTTGCAAGCATTGAGACGGAAGCGGCCAAAAATGGTTTAGCGATAAACTAGGGCAAAACCAAGTATATGCTGTCAACAAGAAGGGAAAACCAACACCGACGAATTGGACAAAACGTCA
Source organism: Brachypalpus laphriformis (assembly GCA_945910035.1). Classification (NCBI taxonomy): domain Eukaryota; kingdom Metazoa; phylum Arthropoda; class Insecta; order Diptera; family Syrphidae; genus Brachypalpus; species Brachypalpus laphriformis. The sequence continues at coordinate 105,983,983 of OX246753.1, read as the reverse complement.
CAGTGGGCAGCTATAACTGCGAGGTAGTAAGGGGCTTTGTCTACCTTGGCTCTGCTATAAATTCTACAAACAAAACCAGTGCAGAAATCAATCGAAGAATAACTCTTGCCAATCGCTGTTTTTTTGGGCTTATAAGGCAATTCAACAGTAAAGCCTTGTCTCGAACAACTAAGGAGACTCTATATAAGACCTTGATCATCCCAGTCCTGCTTTACGGCGCTGAAACATGGACTTTATTAAAAGAAGATGAAGATATCCTTGGTCGCTTCGAGAGAAAAATTCTTCGTAAGATTTTCGGTCCCGTTTGCGTTGACGGGTTTTGGAGGAGAAGATTCAATCACGAACTATACGAGCTGTACAGCGACATCGACCTAGTCAAAAAACTGCGTATTGGACGTCTGAGATGGCTAGGACATGTAGAGCGAATGGACACCAACGCTCCGGCCCGCAGAGTCTTCGAATCTAATCCCGAGGGACGACGCAGTAGAGGGAATCATCGCCGTAGGTGGCGCGCACAAGTTCAAGGGGACCTCGACCAACTTGGAGTGCGCAACTGGAGGCAATTAGCTAAAGACCGAGCTAAATGGAGAGGCTTGTTGGTTGAGTCCCAGGTTCACCCCGAACTGTAGCGCCACCTAAGTAAGTAAGTAAGCTGTACAGCTCGTATAGTTTGTCGTTGAATCTTCTCTTCCAAAACCCGCAACGCAAGAGGGACCGAATATCTTATGAAGAATTTTTATCTCAAAGCGACCAAGGATTCTTCATCATAGAGTCCATGTTTTAGCGCCGTAAAGCAGAACTGGGATAATCAGGGTCTAATACAGAGTCTCATTAATTGTTCGAGATAGGGCTGTACTGGTGCCTTATTAGACTTATTAGCCTTATTAGCCCAAAAAACAGCGATTGGCAAAAGTTATTCTTCGCTTGATTTCTGCGCTGATGTCGTTTTTAGAATTTATAGTGGAGCCAAGGTAGACAAAGTCCCTTACTACCTCGAAGTTCACTGTGACGTACTGTCCAATTCGTCGGTGTTGATTTTCCCTTGATGTTGACAGTATATACTTAGTTTTGCCTTCGTTTACCGCTTAAGCCATTTTGTCGCTTCTGCTTCAATACTTGCAAACGCACCGGTGACACCCCTCTGAGTTCTCAGCGGTGTCTGAACTAGTCGGGGAGAATTTATTGTGACTTGTGTTCGCTTCTGATTTCTGGTTTTTGTTTCGATCAAGTGTTGAGTTACTCTAGGTGGTGAAGGATACCATAATTTAATCTCATTATTAGGAAACTAGAATGGATATGGTTGGCACTTGAGCCGACAACATATCAGTAAGTAACCGAACTCATTAACATCACTACACTATGCCTCCCATAATATTTGTGGAATTGCAATAGAACCCAGGTCTATTTAGCCTGTTATTATAAGTGCACTCAACTAGTCTTACTTACCTATACCAAATGTAATGAGTCAATTTCTATTAGTGGTTGGTGAGTCGTATGTACAAACACTACTTTATAGGATTTCTTAGAAATTGATATTATAGAAATTGTAGCAAGAGTGCTTAGGGTTTCTTGATATTCGATATATTTTGACCCGATAATATTGTAGACAAATCATATTGGTATTGCCATACATTTTCTGTCGATATTCCATGCTTAGGAGTATTTCAAATAAGGCATAAAAAGTCTGTTCCATTCGTGAGAAAAGTTATAACACGCACGACACAAGAATCTACACCTCTTACCCTGCATGGGCTATCTTATCGTACTTGCGTCAAATATTCATTTTTACAACACAGCTGGATACCACCGTCTTTCAGCGAAGACTACCCCCTGTAGTTTTTCATCTTGTCTCAAAATAGAATCCTCGTAACAATTAGATGAAAATATATGAATCCAATCCTTCAAGCAGGTAAATGTTATTACATTCCTCATAAATCTCAGGAAGAAGATTTAAACGACGCAAGAACCCTTCTCACCAACCGTGTACGTTTTTAAGTGTGCAATTAGTGCTTGTTTCACGTGGAATATGGTAATCCGTTTAAGTATCATTACGGCAGCTATTTCTAAAAAAAAATGTTTCTAATTGTTTCAACCTAATTAAAAATTGTTAAGGAGCACACTTTTTTTTTATTTCGCTAAACTGGTATTGAATCTGCTGAATCTGTATATTTTCATTTGAATCAGCTCTACGAGTACATGTTAACCTACGCCCTAGGTTGCAAGTGAAGTGTAAAGAGGTACTATTTTTGGTGCAGCAAAGTTTTTTTGCACTCGGAATTCAGTGACCTTGTGTTCAGTTTAATGGCGAAATTAATGAAGCACTAAAACGATTGTGGTAAAAAGTTCATTTTGCATTTTACTATTTTAATTGAAGGTTGAGATTTGCTAGAGTTGCTGACCAGGCATTCGTTATGCAAGGTGAATCCTTATGATATTTATTTTTTCAAAGACTTGAAAGTGCCACAGATATATACGCAAATTTATTTTTTATTCTTTTGGAAATATGGGTGACATGGCAAACAATGACCCATACGGCACCATGACCTAAAGAGATCGTTTGTGCTGTCCCCTGGTTGGTTGTTCAAGAAGTAGTTGTCAGTTATCTGAAATCTAGTTCATTGATAAAGCTAAAGGATAGCTGACCTGAGGAAGAATAGACATCAGAAGGTGATGTAAAGCCTTTTTTAAATTGCTTTAGCCTTAGTCGGGCAATGGCCGGACAACCACATAGTATGTAATGGGCTGTTTTGGTGTCTTCAAGACAAAGACGCGAATATCCGATTGAACACGGCCCATTTTCTTGAGATGGTAAAGCAATGTCCAGTTAGAAAGTCAGTTAAGATCTTAGCATTGTGTTTGCCCATTGTTAGAATATCTCTGGTTTGATTTCTTGAGAAATTAATAAATTTCTTGAAATGCCTTACGCCAGGTTGAGCATTCCAATGAGAGAGCATTTGTTCACGCTCCCATTGATATAACTCTATCTTTATCTGGCCTCTTAGGTAAACTGCAGAAAGGTTTAGGTCAAATGAGATGAGAATGGGCACCTAGTCTAACAAGCTCATCAGTAGCTTCGTTACCAGTGGTGCCTTTGTGTCCAGGGACCCACATTAAAAAAAAAATATTTAGCGCAACAGCTCTTTAAGTGCCTGGGACTAGCTTCTCGCAACCACTCGTGTTATGTGCGTTATATTTTTCTTGAGAATGGAAGGTACCTACGGTTTAGTGCCGTATCCGAAGGGCAATTTTGTTTGAGAAGCTTTCTCTTTACAACAATACTCTTGGATATTTGTAAGACAGTCGCGAGAGGTGTGATCGTGAAAAAACTTTTTGGTGTTTTCTGGGATTCGAACTTAGAACTTCACGCGCAGTGATCCCACATGCTAATCACTTGCGTCACGGCGCCCATATTAGTGTGATTTTATTGTGTGCATCAAGATGCAAGAGAGTCTGTAGACAGTTCCAAACCATCTTAGACTCAAAGTTGAAGGACGTGAGAGCATTGAGTGCTCTTTGGCTATATGACATTATATTAATATGTGATCTTTGGAGGTTTCTTCTAATGCATTCTCTGGCACAAAGTTCGATAGCATGAACCTCTGCTTGGAAGATAGTTGTGGATTGACCTAGTGGTGTAAAGAGTTTATAGTTGGGGACAAAGATACCAGCTCCTGCCCCATGTGACATTTTTGAACCGTCAGTATACCAGATGAGTTGAGGTGTTGTTTAAGAGATTTGAGGATAGTCCTAATAGCTGCGGTCCGGAATGGTAACTGGGAAGGGTGTGGTTGAGATGGATTATTTTCGGCATGAAGTCCGAAATGTATGCCCGTAATACCTACATAAGCTAGTCTTTGCACCTTCTGGAGTGTAGAGTGGGTAATACATTGGTACGCAGATTATCCTTAGAATCCTCCTCCTTATGCAAATAAAATTTTTGAGTGCTCGTTACACACTTACTTTAACTACATTTCAATTATGTACCTACGTAAAATAATCATAGTAAAAGAGCCCCAATACCTCTCCGAAAAGATACAGCTCGCGAATTCAACACGATCTTTTGCTATTATTCAGCCGAGATCTTTCTGTCAAAATTCGGAAAGACAATTCTTTGTTCAAGCTGTTCATTTGTGGAATTCATTACCTGTTCGCATTAGAAGACTGCACTGTACGAATCGTTTTGGTGAGGTTTTATTTCAACACTTGGCTGGTGTTTAAATGTTTTGTTAAATATTTGTTAATTAATTGAATTTCAATTACTTTGCTTAAGTTAATTAAATTAAATTTCACCCCCCCCCCTTCGGGTAGGGGTTAGAATATACCCGAGGTAGGCATGCCTGTCGTAAGAGGCGACTAAAATCCACCCTTCGTATACCGGGCTTAAAGTGTATACAAAAAAATGCAATGAGTAAAACGAAAAGATTTAATACCCCAGGTGGCAGTCCAGGTTCACTGGAAAATCCACCCTCTTCGGAGGTAGGCTCTACGGATTCTGGGGAGAGCCAATTATTGCAATTGATAAATCCCTTTATAAAAAGTTCAAGGGTACCTCGGTCTCCACCATCAAGACCGAATGTCTCCGGGAAAAAAAGTCCGCCGGAAGTGCAAGCGCACAAGAAACAGGACTTAGAGAAATGTAAAAGCTTTGAGAAGGAAAATAACGAACTTCGCAATAGGCTTGATGAAATGGATCGGCTCTACCAAGAGCTCAAAAAAGAGGTAGACATGCTGAGAGAGGAAAACAAGCTTCTAAAGAACTCGCTTTTACAAAAAGAACGCGAAGATTCCCCTCCCCGCGCAGCTAATCCACAATATCACACGGACGAAGAAGAGCTTGCACGCGAAAAGAATTGCGTCTTAAAGAAAAGACCTAGCAAAAAACGCAGAGCCGGCTCATTGCCCGAAATCGAGCCGCGAAAAGAAGACAAGCAAAATGAGTCGAAGCCAAAACAAACTGAAGCTAAAGCACGTCCTCCGCCTGCAATAAACGTCGTTGGCATAACGGACTACAGTAAGCTACATTGCCTTCTTAAAGGTACGACGACATCGAAATTCAAGGTAACGTCACTCAGGAACAATGCGTGGAAAATTAACGTTGATGACTCCGATGGCTACCGAGCAATATCACAAAAATTAAACACGGAAAAGATCCAGTGGTATACTTATGAAAATAAGTCAGAAAGACCACTGCGTGTTATAGCAAGGGGGCTCCACCCCTCGTGCACAAAAGACGACGTAATGAACGACCTCAAAGCTAAAGGTTTAAAAATTCTTAATGCCGTCAATATTCTCAAAAAGGTGAAGCAACAAACGGAACAAGGCCAGGAAATTATGGTCAAGCATGGACTTCCGCTCTTTATGATTACCTTTGACAGGAGCGAAAATGTAGACGATATTTATAACGTTAAAACTATTCTTCTCTATAATTCTTGCGAAACTTGAGGAGCAAACGAAGGTAAACAAAGTCATATTTGATAAATTGAGCAAGCTCGAGTTAAAACCTCGCCAAAAAAGAACTCCCATATGAATATGAATCAGTTACTAAAAATTTTAACATGGAACGCAAACGGCCTTCTACAAAAAAACGCCGAATTAGAAGTATTCTTACGGAATGACAACATTGACATTTGCTTGATCTCTGAAACTCATTTGACAAAGGAATCCGGAGTAAAAATAAAAGGGTATCGTGCTTATCACGCATACCATCCTCCCGGAAGAGCTAGAGGCGGATCCTCCTTATTCATTAAAGACTGCATTGAGCACTCCATAAATACGACGATTGAAATCGATACAATGCAAACAAGCTCAGTTCGAGTTAAGAATAGGCACTCGTATTTCAACATCGCGTCCATTTATTGTCCTCCGCGATGCACGTTTAGAAGTAACGACTTTGTACGTCTCCTTGACTCACTTGGACCGAATTTCATTATAGGTGGCGATTTCAACGCAAAACACACCTTTTGGGGTTCCAGATCCAATTCACGGAAAGGCAGACTTCTGTACGAAGCCGGTATGCAATTCGGGGTTGATTTCTTTTCGACGGGGAAACCGACGTATTGGCCCTCTGATACAGCAAAAACACCGGACCTAATAGACTGCTTCGTAGCAAAAGGAGTATCTTCAAATTTTGCGAAAGTAGAGGAAAGCTTTGATCTCTCCTCAGATCACTCGCCGGTAATCTTGACAATAAGTGACCGACTAATGACAGTAGAAGGTGTGCCTAGATTAACTAACAAAAAAACTAACTGGCGCGACTTTAGAACTGATTGCGAAGAAAATATTGTCTTAAATGTATCGCTCAAAACACCCTTCGAAATAGAAGATGAGCTCGGCAAATTTATTGAATCAATACAAAATGCCGCGTGGAAAAATACACCTTTAAGGAGGAAAGAAGTCCCATGCAATGAAGCTTATTATCCGCCGGAAATAAAAGAACTTATTCGAGAAAAGAGGAGAGCACGCAAAATATGGCAACTAACTCGCGCTCCCCAGCATAAAACCCACTCGAATTTCCTATGCAATAAGCTTAAAAAAGCGATCCAAGACCTAAAAAACCGAGAGACTTCAGCTTATCTTGAAGGTTTAACCGCCGAAAAAACCACTAATTACTCGCTCTGGAAAGCTGTCAAAAGAATTAAAAAACCCCAAATACATTCGCCACCGATAAGAAACAACAACGACGAATGGGCAAAAGGTGATAAAGAAAAAGCGGATCTATTTGCCGAGCACTTAGAAGAGACTTTTAAGCCATTTGATGGAGAAACATTGGTAGACGATTTTACCGGTACGACTACGACATCTGACAACCTTAGAATAAAAAGTGTGTCACTTATAGAACTTTGCCAGGCAATAAAAAACCTGAAGAACAATAAAGCTCCTGGCTATGATTTAATAACCGGACAAATCCTCAAGGAATTACCAAAAAAGGCACTATTAAAATTGCTTTATTTAATAAATGCTTCCATTAGATTATTATACGTTCCAAATCAATGGAAAGTCGCAGAAGTCATAATGGTTCCGAAACCGGGGAAATCTCCAAATGAGAAAAAATCGTACAGACCGATATCGCTACTACCAATAATACCGAAGGTATTTGAAAAACTCCTTCTGAAACGGATTCTTCCGGTCATTGAAGAGAGACGCCTAATACCTGACCACCAATTCGGGTTCAGAATCAAGCATTCCACAATTGACCAGGTTTATAGAATAACCGACGAAATTGAAAAAGCCCTTGAGGAGAAAAAGATTTGTTCTAGCGCTTTTCTTGACGTATCTCAAGCCTTCGACAGGGTTTGGCACGATGGATTGAATTATAAGCTAAGACGAATCCTTCCGGAGCAACTTCATAAGATCTTAGAATCGTACCTTAAAAACAGACTTTTTCGTGTTAAGCACGGAACTGAATATTTTGATTTTAAAGAAATCGCCGCCGGAGTTCCGCAGGGAAGTGTCCTTGGGCCTATATTATTCTTGCTGTACACTCGGGACATACCTCAAACTGAAGGCACTATTGTAGCTACGTTCGCGGACGATACGGCTATTCTGGCAACGGAAAGTTCAATCGAGTCAGCAACCATAAAACTCCAACGAGCCTTGGATAAAATCTGTGAGTGGACAAAAACTTGGCGCATTGTTCTTAACGAGACCAAATCGACGCATGTTAACTTCACTTACAAGAAAATAATCAACCTTCCCGTTTTCATTAACTCGGTACAAATACCGCATGCAAACGAAGCTAAATATCTGGGAATGACACTAGACGCGAAACTTAAATGGAAACCTCACGTTAAAAAGAAACGTGACGAAGTCGAAAATCGACTTAGAGAAATGTATTGGCTAATTGGAAGATATTCCAAACTAAGCGTATATAACAAACTGCTTCTGTATAAGCAAGTGCTTAAACCCGTGTGGACGTACGGTATACAACTCTGGGGTTGTACCAAACCAAGCAATAGGAATCTCATACAATCATTGCAAAATAAAATTATAAGAATAATCGTGAACGCTCCCTGGTATATCAGAAACAATGATATCCACAGAGACTTAGGGATAGCTACCGTGGAGGACGAAATAAAAAACTTCGCTCGCAAGCTTCGTATTCGTCTTCATGGCCATTGCAACTGTGCCATACTCCAAACTTTGGATGTGACAAATCTTGCGCGCCGACTTCAAAGAACGAAACCGTTCGAATTAGCGCTATAAGACAAAAAGCCGCATGTCATGACGGTTTCAGCAGGTGCTTTTATTGGAAATCTACCTGCCTCACGCGAATATAAATCTGAAGCTTAAACTACTTGATAAGGTCAAACTTAGTCGTAGTAAACAAAACGAAGGGAAGGATGTTTTTAGTCAGTAGAAATCTGACACTACTATGAGTACACGGTCTCATAGTGTCTCATGAAGATTTTCACCTACCCACGAAAAAAAAAAAAAAAAAAAAAAAAAATATATATATATATAATTACCTTGAATACTTCTAAATCCATTTTTTTTTTCTTAATTTATTGAATTGTATAAAGTAACTTCTACTAACAGAGATTGTTGCAATCTATTGTAAAAGATTTGTTCAGTTAATAAATAAATAAAAATAAAATAGGTAGACAAATCTTTGATTAGTAGTGTTTTTATATAATTTACTCTCTAGAGAGGTGGCTTTAGCTTGCTGATTCCATTATTGAATTGCTAGAGGGAAGAAATTAATTGATATATGTCTCAGTCTCCCAAACATCGCTTACAAATCTTATCCGCCGTGTTGTGTGAACGTCTAAAAGCATTTTTTAACAAGCTGATTGGTCCATATTAGTACGGTTTTAGACCAGGCAAGTCCACCATCGACCAAATATTCACACTAGGAAAGATCTTGGAAAAAACCCAGGAACACGAAATTGATATTTGAAAGTCGCCTATGACAATGTATATCAACAATAGCTATACAGAGCTCTGTCTACTTTTGAAATTTCTGCCAAACTTATTCGCCTATGCAAGATGACGATAGAGAACTCATGCTGCTCCTTCAAGGTCAGTAACCTCCTTACAGACCCCTTTCATATCAAAAAAGGATTTAGGCAAGGTGACGCTCTGCTATGCGATTTCTTCAATATCGTACTTGAAAGTATTGTGCGCAACTCGCAAACCAATATAAGAAGCACAATATTTCAAACAAAGTGCATGCTGTCTTGCTATAAACTCAGGCAATATAATATAATAACACCAGCGTGGAAATCAAACGAAGAATAAATTTCACCAATCGCTGTTTCTTTGGACTAAGAAGGCAATTAAGTAGTAAAGCCGCATCTCAAACGACTACGGTAGCCCTGAACAAGACCCTAATCATCCCAGTTCTCCTACATGGCGCAGATGCTTGGACTCTATCGAAAACGGATGAGGATGCCCTTGGCTACTTTGAGGGAAAGGTCCTTCGAGTAATTTATGGGCCCGTCTGATGACAAGTGAAGGAGAAGATATGATCAAGAACTGTATGTGCTGTACAGAGATATCGACCTATCCAGAAGAGTAAGTATACAGCGACTCAGATGGCTAGGACATTTAGAGCTGATGGACATCAGCGCCCCGGCCCGAAAAGTTTTCAAATCTATTCCCGAGGAAATCATAAGCTTGGCAAACAACTTGTTAACAAATTTGGCTTGTAGACAAACAGGCATCATCATCATGTACTTGTGCAAAGCTGAGGATCGTCTTGAAGCTAATAATCTGCTTACTATGCAGCTAAGGTACAAGTCTCCGCTTATGTACGCATGCTACATGAGTCTATGCATGTCTACACTCATATCTCGCTCTTAAAAGATGCTGCACTGGATAGCCTTTTTAGAAGAGTGGGCTTGCACATTCTGGACTGGACCGTAGGAAGGAAAACACCTTCATATTTCTGTAGACTCATTACCTATTAAATCAGTTGTTATGCACTAAATTTTAAATAAAGAAATCGTTCATGTATGAATGTATGTCATGTCGTATTTCAGAATTCTGCTCCGTATTGCATAATCTCAGCGTCACAACAAAAGTAATTTGAGTATTTCAATATTAGCTAACCCATAATATCTATTTTTGCGAATGAAAAATGAGTAAACTACTTTAGGTATTGATTTTTTTTACTGCTTATCTTACTATCGATCGACCTTAAGGGCAATTTATCAATCCAATGACGTCACACATTGCTATTCCTTGCAAACACCACACGCAATGGCCATCATAATGACTATGGATATAAAATTTACTCTACCGCTACTACACCACTATACCACTTATGGGCTTTTGAAAATGGCTTAATTGAATTCCTCTTACGAAAGAATGCTGATGGAAGGATATGAGCAAACTATAATCTCCGCAGAATAGATTTCCTTGTTCTGTTTCCTTTTTTTTAAATTCTTTTAAGATTAACTTCTGTGGTAGAGGATTCTAATCGGGAATGATTACATGATGAAGACATTGACTTCGAACAGAAGGTCTGTATCAACTTTGCCATTCAAATGGAAAATGTATCCTTTTTATTTTCTCTTTTATTCTAACTACTATATATAGCGATGTTAGTTGGCAGACTTTATATGTACATTTGCCTTATAAGGCGATGGTGTGGAAATTGTTTTGGTTTTACATAACGCTCTTCCTTAAAATGTTTTATCACAACCTATTGATAATCTGGGGTTACCAGAGAGTCATAGGAAGAGGATATCCTTGATAGTTTGCCTCTTCATGAATCATTACTAGACTAATTCTTGAGGTCATATCAAAGGAATTATACTCGTAATATACACCCGACTGTTGTTTCAGCAGCAACTGCAGAAAAATGCTAGACTTACTTTTGCACGCTCACTTTTTTGGTCTAAAAATCTTCAATTGTAAGGCATTTTATGGTAAAATCATCTGCCATCCAGAAGGTAGTAAATGGTTACTGAATGGTTGCATTTTTTTAAATATAGATGATTCACAATATAGCGAGAGAACGAGATAAGAGACAGAGCCACCACCAGTCCACCGCGAGTTGTCAAATTAGTTTCAAACAGAGAAAATGTATGTATCAAGTCACAACAGCGCGAGATTCGCTGACTCGTTGCGTCATAATTTAAAAAAAATCAAAAACTATCACCGCGAGACGGCGTGACACATGTAAGTGTGTGTACTTTCTAAATAAAGTTGATGGCTCATTTTTTTTACTTTACGCACAAATACAACTCAACGACGCGCCGCGTTCATTGTGCATTGATATTCGATTTTATAGCGAGAACTAGATGACGGCATTTTTCGCCACGCTCTCGCCTCACTCTCGCCTCGCTACATTGTGAAACTGGCATTATGACTTCTTCACCATTTTTCATAAAAGAATAATGGGAGATAAAATTTCCGCAAATTTTTCGAAAAATAGTTGGTCGGGAATACTTGTACCGTATCTTAAATACTATAAAAGCAAAATCGATTCCCTTGTGAACACCGTTTCTCGAAAACTACTAAACGTAGGTAATTGAAATTTTGCACAGTTATTCCTTATTTTACCCAGATGCGAGATAAGAAGGGATTTTCCGAAATTCAAAGTCTAAGTGGCATAAAGAGGGATGAGATCGAATTTTCCATCTGTAAATATTGATTCCACAGCCGTAGCTCAGTACTGGCTCTCCGGATTAAAAAAATAAAAAATAAGTGAATTTAATAAATTCCCCGCTGATTCATTTAATTTAATTTTAATTTAATTTAATTTAATTTAATTAGCTTAATACAAGCTGTAAAGAACTTAAATCTAATTTACAATATGTACTTAAAAGCTAGTTAAAATTTACAAATATCAAGACCTGAGTGAGGAAGGGGAGTAGAGGGAGTTTCTAAGGGTGTTTTTACTGCACTGGAAATCAAAAAGGTTCTGACAGTCATTAGCAGAACGAATCATTCGAGACATAGGCTCATTACAGCCGTAGTTTGTACGGTGAAACTTGAGGCAGAAGAGAGGTACTGATCTCAGAAAACATGGGTTGGTGCTGAGTGAAATGGTTTGGAGCAGCATAGGACAATCAATATTGCCTGTTAATAGTTGATGTACAAATAGTATATCGGCAACTTTTCTACGCTTTTCAAGCGACTGCATGTTCAACAAGTTTAACCGATGCTCATAAGGAGGTAGGTTGAATCTGTCAGGCCACGGGAGTCCGCGTAGAGCAAAGCGGATGAACCTCCGTTGGACACACTCAATTCGATGTGAATGTGTATCGTGATAGGGAGACCAGACTTGACTGGCATATTCAAGAATTGGTCTTACAAATGTGAAGTACAGCGATTGCGTGACGTAAGGATTTGAGAATTCCTTCGACCAACGTTTCACATAACCTAGCGCAGAATTAGCCCTGCTAATAATATTGTCAACATGGTTACGAAAATTAAGCTCACTGTCGCATATGACGCACAAATCACGGAGAAAAGTGACAGTGGGAACAGGCTCGTCGCAAATCGCATACGTTCCGGGGTCTGTCGGAAAACGCTTCCGGGAATAAGTAATAGCTTGGCATTTGTTGACATTCAACTCAAGACAGTTTTTATTGCACCAAGTAGAAAAGCTATTCAAGTCAGTTTGAAGAGCACGGGAGTCAGTGGGTGTGGAGATGTGTGTACAAATTTTCATGTCGTCCGCATAAACTGATAAACGGGAATATTTAATTATGCCATCAACATCATTAATTGACAAAATGAAAATCAGGGGACCAAAATGGCTACCTTGGGGGACTCCAGAGGGGGGCATAAATGGATCGGATACAAATGATCTAAAAAGGACTTCATATTTACGTTCATGAAGGTAGGATTTGATCCACGCGATATACCCAGGCGGAAAGCCGAGAGCTTTGAGTTTAAAAAATACAATTGCGTGCGAAATTTTATCGAAGGCTTTGCTGAAATCGGTAGCAACGACATCAACTTCCTTGCCATCTTCCAATGCGCAAAGGGTGCTGGATACGAATTGGGTTAGGTTTGTGGTTGTAGACCTTCCCTTTAAAAAACCATGTTGGTGAGGGGAAAATATAGATTTACAATGGAAAAACATTGCATCGTAAACAATACTTTCGAATAGTTTGGGTATGCAGGAGAGTTTAGCTATTGGACGATAGTTCGAGATTTCGTTTTTTGGACTTTTCTTATAAAGGGGAATAATATAGAGCTTTTCCAAAGCATAGGAAAGACGCTTTGAGAGAGAGACAGTTGGAACAGAGTCGTAAGGGGTAGAGCTAAGGAGTTTACACATTTTTTTAAAACTACTGCAGGTATACCGTCCGGGCCGGTGGAGTAATCGCATTTAAGTTTTTCGATCTTTTCTTTCACGAGAGCCACTGTTATGTCAATTGAAGTTAAAGAGGTCTGGGGACAATTTCTCATGTAAGAGAAGTAAGAATAGTCGGGCTCTGATGTGTGGTTGGAGAACGATTGACTAAAGAAATGAGCGAATAAATTTGCTATTATTTTAGGATCGCTCGACGATGTATTGGAGAATGTCAGAGTCGAAGGGTAGCTGTCTGACTTTTTTTTGGTATTAATAAAATGAAAAAATCGTTTGGGGTCAGCGATGATATCAGATTGCATACGGTCAATATAAACATTATAAAGGAAATCACAGAGTTCGGAAAAATGCGTGTGTACAAGGAAGTAATTGGATAAGTTGAAATCATAGCGACATTCGAGGTAGATGCGCCAGAGCTTATTTCTTCTGTTGCGAAGTGAACGTAATTCTTTAGTATACCAAGGTGGCGAGGACGAAAAACTCTTCTGTGGCATATATGGGACGGATTGCATAAAACAGCTGAACATTTCAGAGTAAAACAATCCAAGTACATTATCGACAGAAATATGTGTACTGTTAAAAATACTGTTGAAATTAATAGCGCTTAAAAGGTTATTAAGTTTTGTGAAGTCTGCCTTGCGAAAATTAAAGCTATACGAGTACTCTGATTGTACAGTATTTTTATTATTATTGTAAGACAATGTAAGAGCTAGAGGAGGGTGGTAATGATCCAATTTGGATAAGAGCTGCTTACTCGCTGAAACGAGGCAGTTTTCGGCATCTGACGAGAAAATGAGATCAAGTTGTCTGTCTAGGTTATTAGTGACACCACTTAACTGATATAAGCTGGAATCTGAGAGATAGTCAATGAAAAGAATTTCCTTTTCTGAAGAGGGGTTTATGGCAGTATAATGGGACTGATCGTCAGATGGAGCCCATTGGAGGTCGGGAAAATTAAAATCCCCCAGAATTAAGACGGTATCGCGAGGATCAACAATATCAAACAACGAATCGAACGCGTCTATAGCAAGCTGGTAGCTCTGCATGGGCTGGCAAGGTAGAATGTAGCAGCAAAGGATAAAAATATTGTGGTTTAAAATTGTTATTTTGACACAAATGTACTCAAAATTAGATGTGAGGTTTTAACTAGTGTCGAGTCAAGGCGATTATGAACTGCCAAAAGAACACCTCGACCCGAAGAATCATCCTCTTTTCCTAGACCATCATCTCGAAAAACTTTAAAATCGGAAGTAAACAATTCATTGCTGTTAAAATCTTGAGTAAGATTAGTTTCGTTTAGGGCGAAAATGTCATAGGGAGCTTTTGGGAATTAAGGTATACAGAGGATGTCTTAGTTCGCAGCCGTCGGACGTTTAGGTAATATACACAAAGACACTCAGGGGGAGTTACAGACAGATAAGGAATGTCTAAATGAACACCTAATCGTTTTTTGGATGCGACGTTACTGGTGCAGGTACTGAAGTCTGTGTGGAAGACGTGTTCTTAGTCCGACAAACATATTCATGGACTAAAGTCCCATCAGGCCAGAATTCTCTCGATAGTAGCAGTTCGAAGTGAGAGTCAGGAGTTAGCAGTTTAAAAGATGTTATTTCGCGGGGTTCCTTAAAATTATACTTGATGCATTTAAGGGATGAATGCACCGACATTTTGCTGCTGATGTAATTCATAATATCGTTGACTGAGGTAGCAGAAGAGAGTCTTGGAATGAAGATAGTTCTACGAGGAGGCTTTTTCACAACCACTAGGTTGACGGAAGAAGATGTTAGAAGCAATGATTCCTGCCGTGAAGAAGTATGAGGTAGGGGGTCATAGTTAAGTTATATCCTTTAATCCCTCGATTGGCATACGGCGTCAACCACGCTTGCGCGCCATCGTGTTCGGAGTTCTGCAACGCGTTTGAGCTGTCTCCAAATCATTCCTAAAGAGCTCGATTTCTCCTCAACTGTTCTGCGCCACGTTTGCCTAGGGCGCCCCGCTATTCTGCCTGCCTGGGTGAGCGGATTCCACTGCATGGCGTATTTCGCAATGGAGTTGTCTTCGCGCCGTAGGATGTGTCCAATCCATTGCCACTTTCTTCTTCGTATAGTAATGCTTATAGGTTCTTGGCCCGTTCTCAGATTGTTCGTTGGAGATGCGGTTCGGCCAAAAAATTCTTAAGATGATTCTTAAGCATTTGTTTACGAAGACTTGCAGCTTGCGTGTGTTAATGGTGTCCACCTTCCAGGTATTGCACCCATAAAGCAGCACTGATTCTACGTTGGAGCGGAACAGTCGTAGCTTGGTTCTTAAGCTAATAACATTGCTTCTCCAGATTTTGGACAGCATTCCAAACGCAGCTTTAGCCTTCCCGATTCTGCTGCACACATCTAGTTCGGTGCCACCGCGATTAGCCGAGACGATACTTCCTAAATATAGAAAGTTATCAACTTTCTCGACTTGCTTTCCGGCAATGTTAAGTTGAGCGCGGGTATTGGAAGTACTCAGAGCTTTTGTTTTGGCTGTGTTTTTTTTTTAGCCCCACTTTGTTTGCCTCAGCTTCTAGATTTTGGGCCATCAAATGAAGATCCATTATCCGATGTGAAAGTAGACAAACAGCATCAGCGTAATCTAGGTGTTTAAGGCAAGATGTCATAGTCCAACGAATTCCATAATTAGCTTCCGTCAATGCTGCACGGAGTACATCGCTGATAACCACCAAGAACAATAGTGGGGACAGTATACACAGACTCTTCACTGGATGTTGTTTGGAGTTTCGATCACCAATGAGCTCCTTAGTGATGTTGTAAACAGTCCTACTGTCGCACCTACTCGCTGCTTCTTCAGCCCTTGAGGCCAGTGAGTTGATATATTGACGTTTGTCACGTCTCACACTACGCTGCACTTCTTTCTTCTTCGCACGGTATTGGGCTTCAAGCTCGGTTCTCTCTACTGCTGAGGCCGCTGCAATCCGAGCCTTGATTGTTGTACGCTCATCGATCGGTGTCTGTAGAAAGCCATGTGCGGTGGTGTTTCTGCTTTTTCCCGACATACGTGCGTGCCCCAGACGCAAAAGCATTTTTCACAGCGCTCCAGTGGTCATCCATGTTCTCTTGCAATATGCTGCTGATTGCTTCTGCTTCTAAGGCAAGATGGTCTCTGAACTGTTGGCGCACTTGGGGAACCTTGAGCCTACTACCAGCAGTCATGCTGCAGTGGCTGAGCGGGTTTGCGTATGCTCTGGTGGGAATTCCCACGGGGGAAGTTATAATCGAGTTGACAAATTTTCGGTATTGCATTCTGTTGGCAATTATATTTCAATATGTAAATAACCGTCAACTAAAATGCGGGCGAACCAAGGCGGGCACTGGTCAGCTAGTTACGTATACATACGTATGTAATCTACTTTATGAAAGTCATTCTCTACGAAAATAAAAAAAATAATAAATGATCTAATTAGTTAATCTAGTTATCATCATTTGTCCTATTTAATGATTATGTATGAATAATACATACAAAATGCCGACTCCAAAAGAGTCAAGGTGAGAATGTGAAGAAATTTCAAGATTTTCATTCAAAAGAAAGTAGGCAGAAAGCCTCATCTCCTGAGTCAATAAGTAAATCACGACATCAGTGAGACTGAGAGTTTTTCTTTTACCATAGTTTAATTCGATTTAATTGACTTCAGTTAGAGCTAAACCAGAAATTAAATTCTTGAATACGCTCTTCACTTTTCGTACTTCTCTTTTCCACTTTCAAGTTCTTAAAACAGCTTTCAAATGAATACGCTGAAGGACCTAATATAAACCCTTTTTGCACCACCAAGCACTCGTCTCAAAATGTGTGTAGAAGCATGTACTGAATAAAGAAATGAGTGTGAAGTAGATGTTATACGATAGTTATAAAAAGGGTGGGTCATCTGTTGGTTTCTTTTTAAAATTGCTGTAAAAAATCTATTTCATATTATTCAAAGTTGTTTTACTTTATTGAAGAAGAGTACACTTTCTAATTATTTATGGAAAAAATTTCATTTAAATGGCGACCGGACCTGGATTGGCAGGGGCCCATCCTGTCAATCCAATTTTGCAATATTAAATGTTTCGGGACTCTATTTCACGAATAGTTCGATCAATATTGTGTTTAAGTAACTAAAGCGTTTCTGGATTGTCAGATGTGGTTAAAAGCGCGAAAGCCTGTTTTCTTGTGTCTTTTAGGTAGAGGTATTTAGGGGGTTTTGAAACGAGCAATCGATCATGAAGCAGATACACACATACGAATGAAGTTCAATTTAGATGATATGGAATAAAAAAAAATTGTTTGCTCATAAGTATCTCCCATCCTAAGCAATCAATAATCCTTAAGTAGCGAAACTGAGAACAAAACTTCTCTTAATAAGTAATTGAAGTGTATTTTGTGTAACTAAGAAAAAAATATATTTTATTACTATCTGCACCCGTGGCTCTGCTCGCGTTTTAAAATGTATTTTAAAATGCTTCCCGTATTCATTTGCGTATTCCTTAGCTTCAGGACAGCGTACAAAAATTATTTATGGTTTTAAATCTTTGATGAAATTTACTTTAAATCATAAAATTCATTCATTTCATGGAAATCGATGAAGCGGATTTAGCGTTATTTTGATAAATTGCTATTTACCTTTTACATAGTGGGCGCCGTGGCGTAAGTGGTTAGTGTGTCGGATCACTACGCGTGAGGTTCCAAGTTCGAATCCTACACAACACCAAAAAAGTTTTTTCACGGTCCCACCTCTCGCGAGCGTCTGACAAACATCCGAGAGTATTGTTGTCTCGAAAAAGCTTCTCAAATCGCCGTTCGGATACGGCACTAAACTGTAGGTCCCTTCCATTCGTGTGAAAAATATAACGCACACAACACGAGTGGTTGCGAGAAGCTAGGCCTAGGCACTTAAAGAGCTGTTCCGCCAAATTTATATACATATACAGTAGACGATGGATCCGAAGATCCGTGGAAGCCTTCATGTCAAGGAAACCATCTTACGAAAGACAGAGCGTGACCGGCTCAGCTGGTATTGCCACGTTTAAAGAAGAGATCATTTGAACCCTGTTAAAAAGCAATATCAATGAACGTTGCAAAGACATCGCAAGGAAGGAGAGGCAAGCTTAGTGTCCAAGATAGCTTTTTGGGAGTTTTTATGTTTTTCCTAATTTATAGAAAATGCCTTTTATCCAGGCGAACCCCACAGGCAGATCAGCAGAAATACAGTGAAGGAGGAAGGTTTCAATCTCTTGTTTTCAGATTATAACCTCGATGAAATAGGAAGAAGAAGGAAGGACTATGTAAATACCTATAAGAATTGACTTTTACTTTGCTTCTATGATAGGGGCAATTTACGAATGGACGCCCTGTAGCGATTGACTGCGCGTGCAATTTTAAATTGCATTCAGAGCACAGCTTGAGATGTCTGCATTGCATAAATTAATGTTTGGTGTCAAATCTTGGGAAACAATGCGTGCATTTTGAACCCCCGTATCTTCTTAGTGAATTTTCTTCGAATTCGGCTAGAGAGAGGTTATCGTCGTCAAGATTTTCATCAAGAATGTCATCTTAGGCTCTATATCCACACAAATTCCTTGGTTTCGAAAAGTCATCCTGTTCGAAAAATCATGCCAGTAATTTGCTCTCTTTCCAATAACTCACTGGTCATCAAAATTTTAACAGTGCAGGAAAATAACTTCGCAGGAATTTATTTCACATGGGAATTAACTTCACCTCAAGTGGGAAATAAATGCACTTTTATGGCGTGAAGTTATTTCCTACTGGTGCAGTGGCATCGGCTCGTTGAAACCACATGTGCCCCAACACCAAATCATCCTATTTGCGCATCAAAGTCAACTAACATGGTTTTGTAGCGCTTGGCAGTGAGAGTTAACACGTTGCCAGCAGCATTTTCGAAAAAGTAATACTCAATCAGCCTTTCAGCACAGACGCTGCACGACAAAGTAATTTTCAGTGTATGTCAAGGCGATTCTTGAATAATACGGAGGTTATGTCCGGAGAGATGGAAATGTGCTTCGTAACTCATGATTAATTCTAAAGGAAAATCGTCCTCTTCATGAATGAAGTTTATGTTGCGCTGGCTGTATTTCAGACGAGCTTGGTGGTTTGCGACACATTTCAATGTTTTTGAGAAGTATAACGTAACATTGTTCGTCGTATTTTTCGCATCTGTTTACTACACACCGGTCGATATTGCGATGACATGAGACGTCGTGTCGGTCGTTTAGAAAAACCATATAGGGCCTCCTTGTACTTAAGGATGGATGTGATAATGTTGTGCGTATGTCGATAAATTTAATTGGCTTTCTTTCAAGTATATAATTTCATTATGCTGTTTAGAGTTATATTTCCATAAATGATTTAATTGAAGTCTGTTACTTCTACTCTGTATCACGAGGCTGAAAGATTCCCATACAGTTTTTATCTTTTTCGTATCACACTTTTTCACCTCTCGAAGTTCGATCATCTGACTCGTCTGAATCACCCTATATTAGAACATTTTTATAAAACAATCCATATCACTCACTGCACTTCAACGAAGAATTCGTTAATGGATTTCTGTTTTCTATTTATTTATTTTTTTTTTTTGCAGTTCTAACCGTTTTAACAACTTCAATCAAGTACAACGAATACGTAACCGATAAGGGAAAAAATATTTCAATACCTTGCGACGCAAATGGATCTATCATGTGGATCAAAGAAAACGGCAACAATACAAGAGTAATACAGGTAAGTTCCGGTGCTGCTTATCCTTTTTTTTATAAAAGCTTTCCATTTTACTATTTTAATGGTTTCTGGTAGTTGTAACGCATTTTTGCATTTCAAATATAAATATAACCAGGCAGAGTGCAAGGTCATATTTCTTCCTACAGCATAAGTTTTAATAACTACATGAGTTGGATAGCATAAGTTCTTAACGTTGTGAATTTTTTTTAGGTAGTGGTGTGTTACATGTTGCTGAAAAGGAATATTGCATGCTGATACCCAAAATAAAGTTTTTTAATGAAGAATTCCCATTCAAGCAATCGGTTTCTACCACTATCAATTCTTAGTTTACCCAGGGATAAGGAGTAATATTCCTCCAAAGTTTGAAAACAAAAAACACTTGGCTACATTACATAATCTCAGAACGAAGTTCAATATTTGTGAGTTCGATTTCAATGCATAGATAGTTATTCAAATAAAAGATAATTAAAGATATTGGTGTTCTGACTGCCTCTGTGGCGCTTTTCAAAACTTTCCAACTCATTCCCATAGTCCTTGATTCCTCCTCAACAGTCTGCTTACGTCAATACATTCTTCTGTCAGATTGCGTTGGTGGACTTCACTGAAAGGCATATTTGGCAAAAAATGTTCTTCATATAATTTATCTCGTCTTATTATGATGCGTTCAGATTCCTTACCCATTCTCGTATAAAGTTCTTCATTCGAAGTACGATTCTGCCAGAAAATCCTAAGAATGTATTCGCGTAAATATGCTAATGAAGATCTGCAGCTTAGTGACAGCCTATGACAGCATCTATAGGTATAGAGAGGAGATATATAGAGCCATGTCTAGTTTTGCCACCAACGTTTTTGATGTCAAAAAGGTTTTAGACAAGGTAACGTGCTGTCATGTGACTTCTTCAATATTGTACTTGAACAGATTGTACGGAACTCACAAGCCAACACCAGAGGCACAATCTATCAAAAGTCCGTTCAACTGCTTTTATAAGCCGACGATATTGACATTATTAGAAGAACTCAACGGACTGTTACCGGTTTATACTATCAACAAGAAGAGACAACAAAACCCGACGAATTGGACAGAACGTCGTTATTTTCTTGACAACACGGGGATTCAATAATATTACTAACAATACATCTAGCGTTTGAAATTCAAAAAACATCCACATCGGTTGGCTGGAGTTTTTTTTTTACAATATACATATACCATTTTGGTGGGCGCATACATCTTTTCTGCAAGCAAAAGGCTGAATATTTGAATTTTGGTGCATTCTTGGATGGAATGGTAGATGTTGCGGTGGAGAACTGAACAAATAATTTATCAATTTGCCATTTGTTGCCTGACGATGAGATAAAGTTTTTTCATAAACTTTACATACAGAGTAGTCTTACTCCATATTTGAATCCAATTTTTAGACCATTTCTCTTTATGTTAACAGCCGATTTTTGATCTCCTCAGAGAAGGAGGAAAATGGGGCTACGCCTTATTCAGTATCAATGAGATGTTGTTCCTCGCGGAGAAGACTGTATAGACATTCAAGAGTGGCAGTGATCTTCTTCTTTGTAGCCACTTTCATATTTGCAGTCGGCTCTCTTCGTACGTAGGTGCCGAGCAATGCTCTCCTGGGTTTTTTGGTTATTCAGGTTGCTTTACTCCTTATTCAGGTTTTTGGTTATGATGTCCATTAAGTTGTGTGAATGAACTTTGAACACGTAACTGAAGTCGATAAATGGTGACTTGCTAACGGCATTGTTCTTAACCCAACAAAACCGCAGCTCCTAGCGATATCACCATGCTCTTTTGATCCGAAAAATATACCAGGCATTTAAATATCCAAAATTGAAGTAGAACTAGTTGAATCGGCAAATACTCTAAGTTTCGTAATTAACTCTAATCTCACAATTTATCATCGTGTTATGTTAGGTGTATCTTTGGACGTCGACGGAAACGTTGGATCATACTTTTACAGCCACGGCTAAAATTAGTTAAAACCTTAACTGTCCCAATTGTAACATATGACATTAGGCGGTCTACTGTCATCTTGACTTAACATCTTTGCACAAGCTATAAGTAGCTTTCAATGATTCAGTACGATATATTTCTATGATATGATATCTTGCTAGATACGATCACATTTTAGAATTTTTTTTTAAAACAGTTCAAATGCATTTCAACGCAAGTGCAGTCTTTTTCTAAATTTTATTGTATAAAATAAGTACCACCCTACTTGTTCAATAAGCTTCTTGTAGAACACTCAATCGTATATCCCAAAGATTAAAATATCTCAATTCATCCCGGTTATTTTATGTTCTTGCCACAGGGCTATGAAACTCATTGCCTATTTAAATATTACAAACTTTAAATCTCTTGTCCTTGAATACTTTGCATTTCAGCAATAAATCAAGCACCTATACTTTCGTTTTACTTTTATTTTATTTTTCTTGTCTATTTTCTTCCTTTCTTTTCTTTTTTATTTCATTATTGAATCATAAATTTTAAGTAATTCTTTTCTAATTCTATTTTTTTTATTATTATTAACCTCCATGTAAAATTTTAAGGAACTAGTGAAATTTAAAGAATTAGTACTATAGAAGTATTATGCATTAGGTGAACCCCACAAGCGGATCAGTAGAAATGCGGTGAAGTGGGAGAGTTGTGATCCCTTATTTTCGGATTATGACCTCGCTGAAAAAATGGAAGAAGAAGAAGTCTTATGAACTATATTGAACATTCTTTTGTTCAATAAATTTTAATTTTGAATTTGATATCTCTAGTCAGAAAGTTTATTAAATAACGAGGAACAAGGGGCATTCCCCTGGTAGAGTTCAACCCTTAATCCGAATGTGCCAGACAAGCAGCTTATACATTTGACTTTAATGGTCACTTCTCGACAGACTTTCTTCACTAATGTAATTAGGTTTACTAGTACAGTCTTTTTTCTGAGGGATTGTCATACAACTTTTCTTGGCACTAAATCGAAAGTCTTCTCCAAGTCAATGAATATATTATACCATAGAGGTTTTTCTTATTTTCTCGAAATTGTTCGATCAGAATACGAACTATTGACGCGGATTGTGTCAAGCATGAATTTACGGAATTGGCTTTCGCTCACATCGTCTATTTCCCTTACACGTTCAATAAAGATTCGCTCCCAGATTTTAAGACAATGAGACATATGTTTTATACCGCGGATATATATATATTATACACAGGTTCTGACACCGCCCTTGTTTTTGTAGAATAAAACTATGTGGCTGTTTCAAAAGGTTATTGGAATGCCCTTCTTGACGATTTTAATGAAAAGCCACGTAAATCTTTCGTCGTCGAAAGGTTTAATAATCTCCACGAGGATAATATCTGTCTCCTCATTTGGTAGTTTTTCATAATACTATAACCATGTGTCCGATTTCACTGATAACAGCTCTGATATTGCCTTTAACCACTTGAATCATTTACGGACCATCGACGCAGACCTTATCCTTAACGTACCTATAAAGAAAAAGTCTATCGGCGTTAAATTGCACAACGTAGGTGGTCAATTCAAGCGTCAACAAAATTTCTTGTACTGTAATGCAGTTGTTTCATGGTTTGTGTAGTTTTGTCCCATCTTGCTGGAAGTCAACATCACCCAAGTCTATAGGTCTTCAATTTCAGGCCAAAAAAAAAAATCGATCCGCATTGCTCCGTAGCGCAATCCAGTGACCTATCTTCACGAGCTCGAGTTGGCCGGTTGACTAAAATTTATTGATCAGGTGAATAGTAGTTGGAAGAGAAGGTGATTCATATAGGCTTATCGTGAATAAAATTTCCCCCGAACAAAAATTAGGTATCTTTAAAAATAGGGAAAAAATTCACCGGAAAAAAAATAGATCACGATTGCGTTGAAATTTTTCTTGGATTGTCATTCATGATACCTATTTCTTTTTCGATGATTTATTTCCTCTTTTTGTTCGGGGGAAAAATTCCGATAAGCCTGATAGTGACCGAGCCTTTTCTTACTGAATTTCCAAAATGAATTTATTTAAGTATATCGTTCCATTTTTTTAAGCCGTATTCACTTGACAGCTGTCACGTTTGAAATGTCAAAAATACCACGAAGTTTAAAATGAAAGTTTTGAATGGAAGGCCCGTTATCTCTTAAAAGCCATTTTTTGTCCAAATTCTATTAAATGACTAACTTCTGTCACCAGATTTCCTTCTCGATTGTTGGAGAATTATAAGCGGCTAGTGTTTTCTGTATCACAACATTTTCCGAACATGTTCCACATTCTGTCCCCAGTTTTGCTTTACCAGATTATGCCGATGATAATGTTTCGTAGTTTTTCTATAAGAGTATTCCCTGCATATTTTTAATATATTTTCACTTAATGGTCGGCGAACGTTTGAACGTTGAGGATTTTTATGAGTTAGCTTAAATTAGTACGGCAATAAGTAGCCGATTGTCCGCACTTTAATAGGTAAAGAGGTGCTCGTATGCGGCTAGTAAGGAAAATGCTGCCAAAGCGAAACGGATTTATATTTTGGCTTTATCTTTATATCCATGTGCTCTTCCCAGAATTTAATACGACTAACCTCACTTTCCAACAATGCCTTTAGAAATTTTGTTTCACTTGCCACCTTTGGATATTTATAGAAAACAAGTAGCAGCTTATGCACGCATTCTCATAAAGCCCATATCTCGTTGGTCTACGTACCGGACACTCCTCTATTCTTAACTATCTTGAATTTCTTCCGCAAGACACCGACTATATAATTCCACAACTTCTGTTTTATAAAAACTTTGAAACCCTCATCCCCTACAGACTTGATTGGGAGGAGGATCTGGGGATACAAGAGGAATCCATATGCTTCTACACAGGTGGAGGTTATGGCGATAAAGGACGCCTTGTCGTGGCTAAAGTTCAATATGATATTTAATCGGGATATCACGATTTTTACTGACAGTAACCTTAAATTCAAAAACAGCCCTAAATTATAGCCTCTCTCTTAATGAGATTGCTAAATAGTTCAATATTCACCGCATTTGGGTGCCGGGACACAGAGACATTCCAAGGAATTGCATGGCCGACAAACTCGCCATGGATAAGACTATCGATTTCAACGAACGAGGTGAATATCGGCCATTCCTGTCGCTACAGTGAAATTGGTGCTCAAGCTCAAAACTATCAACGTAACCAGAAGGACGTGTCTTATTATTAGCCAGATCTGGCCTAAACTGGATCAGAAACGCTGGAATAGCCTTATAAGACAAGGGCGCTCATTACAACTATAGTATGTGTCCTCGTAAACGACTTCTATATAAGCTGTATAGGCGTGGAAACATGCCAGGCTCTCTCCGGTCGTAGAAGATTGCACTTAGGAGCCTACTTCTTTGACAGTTCAGGCGAATTGGCTAACGCCAACATCAGCAGCCCCCATCGCTTTAAAACAAGCTACAATTAGATCTTAGGATAGTACTTTCTGGGGATCATAGATCCATGTAGTACCACAATGGACCTTTTCTAGTCTAAGTGCGGCTGCATCTAATGCAACCTAACCTAACCTATCCTCACTTTCATCTTAAATTATATTTACCATACCATTATTTAAAGCTATGTACATATAACATTCCTTTTTTTTCTTTAATTCAGACAGGTAAGATTCTAGTTCTTACAAATGTGTCAGAAGCAGACAGAGGCCTTTATATATGTTTAACATCGGCACCAAGCGAAAACGACGAATTCGATAAGGACGACGATTTAAGCAATAATGAAACCTCCACTACAAGTGAAACAAATGATAAAACCTATTTCGACAGTACAACACCGAATGTCTCCAAATCAGTACCAGTACTTTTAACATCTACAACGACGCCGATTGTTGAGTCTTCAGAAGCAACACAGAATTTAACTCACATCGAAGATGAATTTCAGGCATACCTGAAGGCCAACCTAAGTGTACGCACGGCTCCAGGTCCTGTTTCGCAGTTGTACTTTAAAGCCTCGACAATTCTTGGCTTTCTCATCTGGAGATTCAATAAAACCAACTCCGGTGGCTACCCTGTTCGCAGTTTTACAGCCGAATTTCGAAACGTTTCCTATAACGATTCTGAGAGTCGAAAGTACGAACACGAATGGAGTCGGATGGATCCCATTAACATAGCCCCGAATGTCGTAAGTATAGCTGTTGTCCCACATCCTAGGAGTTCCTTTTAGCTTGCTCAAATGTATATAAATCGGATTTCCGTTGTTTGGTTGTGTTAAAAATAAGAAACAGTAATTTGTGTGTCGTTGAATGTAGTTGGAAGAAAAGTTGAAAACTTTTAACTATAGGGTTGTTTAACTTGTTGCATTCCCGTGTTTATTTTTATTTTTTCTTATGGTAGAATATCTTATGAGTGTTTGTATGTAGAATTAGTAATAAAACAATAATATGTATTCGGTTTTCTTTTTCAAATTTTAGTATTTACTTCTATTAGGCATAACAATGTCGTGGAGATAAAACTAAGCGCATTCCTTTTTGAACTCGAATATCATTTGTCATCACGATTTGGATACCAACTTAAAGGTGAACAGACCTGATTATATGAAAACAAAAGAAGAACAAATTTAATCCTATCAGGTTTATATTCCGGCGTTTTAATATCGTCTACCTTAATTGCTCATCGCTGGTGACAGTTGTTCCATAAAATCTTTGGTAATAAAGCTTGTGACTCTTGCCAAAGCATATCAGTGTTGAAGGTGAAACAGAATTTAAGGTTTTTTTTTTTTGTTTTAACTAAATTATACTTGGTTTGTTGGAATAAATGATAGGTGTACTTATGGTGAGTCAAGAACAAGTGTATCTTATAAAATAAAAAAGAACGTATTCTTTCTGAATAATGCATCTCCGATGAAAATTGCGATTTATTTTAGTGCAAGGAAAAAAGTTCAGAATAGCAATTCTACTAAAAGATATCTATCTGAGAAGATATACATGCATATGTATTTAATAGTGCGGGCAAACACCGTGTCTCCACGAGAAATAATTCATGTAATGAAATGGGACTTGCAATGAATATTTCTAGTGAGGACCACAATTTCTCGGACAAAACGTGCTTTCTGACATCTACGAGTATGTCTGATTTTATTTCTTGTCTTCTTCGTGGACATACTCGTAAACCCTGAAGCAATTTTGGCATTGGTTGCCAATTTGAGCTTCACTACAAAGATAACATGGCTGATTGGCGCCCGACATTAGGACTATTCGCGTACACAATCTAAAGCGTTTAAAGGTGCTTTAAGGCACTCTAAAGTGTTCAAAGTGTATTCTCTATTGATAGATGAAGAGAAAAATTGAGGAATAGCTAGTATTTCCTCTCTGCACTTGAATGTGCTCAAAGAGTTTGTGTTTCTGGCGGCACGAACGTACAAACTGACAAGTGGAAGGGTTTTTGATTCCATTTCAAATATTCAATAGACCTAAAAAGTGGATGCAAAGTACTGTTGTAACTGCAATTCTTTTTAACAAAAGAAAAAAAAATAATCTGTTTTTACACGATTTTTTTTTGCTCATTATATATATATTTTTTTAATGACAGTTGGCTCGATATGGTTTAACATTGTTCACTTTTCATTCGAGTACTTTTCTGCTCTACTTTTCTACTCTCTGAGAGATTTAACTATCAGCATGTTATACTTGACAACTCATTAGTTTTTGGCTCGAAAAGTACGCGAACGGACCTTATGTGTCATGGAGACTTGGTGTAATGAACTTTCGTCAAGTTGATTCTTCTAAAGCTGTCTAATTCGTTTATCCAGTGCAGAAATGATAAGATAATGCTGTTCTGCCGTCAGCGTTTGTCTCCGAAATTAACATTCACACATTCTAGATTTCTACTTGACAAGTTTCTTGAAAAGAAACTGAATTAACGGTATGAAGCGCCGTCTTAGAACCACAACTCGTGTGACCTTGTTGTTTGAAAAGAAAACGAGACATTTAAACCTAACCAATGGAGTTAAAAAATAAGACGACCCTATTGTTAGATATCTCTTTGAGATCATCGAACAAAAGTTTTCCTAGTGTACTCTGTCTGGTCCTCGTTAGATCCGGATATCTACAATTATCGTTATAATCCTTGCAACTACGACAGAAAGTATTGGCTGCATCTGCAGTAGCTCGTTTGTTTTTGGATTTGTTATAACTGGGCGAGGATTTTCTTGATAAAGCGAAGTTAGTAAGCCTATTCTACTTGAAATTGGCCAAATTTCAGAAGTAATATTGTGCATTGCTCTTAATGAGCCGCGTTTATTGTTCGTTTGGTACACTCTCCAGGACAACCCAGACTCCATAAGCCAGAATGTGCTGCAAATAGCTGTGTATTTATTGCGTAAATCAAGGGGGAGCAGCTGTTAGATTCAGTTAGAGCATCTGTTGGACAAGACCTTAGTATCACTGTGGTGCTTGCACCTGTCGCTTTTTGGACTTCTTTAATTCGATCGATATTACATTTTCTACCCAACACGGGCCACCCGACAAGTGCGCTATAAGTAAGAATTGGATGCATAACGGTTGTGTACATCCAGGGGGACGTTCTTGGCTAAAGTCCCCATTTTTTACCGAAAGTCTTACTATAGGCGCAGAAGGCCATGCTTGCTTGCTTAACTCTCTGTTCAATGCACAGTTTCCAGCTTAGTTTTAGGCCAAGTGGCTAGGTATTGTACCTTGCACTGGAACACAATGAAAGTGGTTTATTCAGTTTGAGGGGTGAAGTGTTGCACTTTGGTTATAATTGTAAAAATGATCATTTCGATTTTGTGCGGATTTAGCCCCAGACCAGGTCGTGATCCATGAGTGTACATTATCCAGAGTGCTATCCATAAGGTATCCGCGTACGTAACCACCTTAATCCTCTCGCTGTCTAGTCGCATTAAGAATTTGTTCATGGCCATTAAACATAATAGAGAAGAGTTCATGGTCTTAGTTAAATTGTTGTGACCAAGTGTAACATGAAAGTTCTATCTCTTAGCATGGATACTATCCATTGACTAATATATCCTTCCACACCTAACTTAGTGAGAGATTTTTGAATGGCTTCAGTGAGAACATTGTTAAAGGTTTCCTTTATGTTGAGTAGATATAACCTATGTATGTTCTCATAGGTTCATAATTTTCGATCTCCAGATTTTGATTAACCTTGGTATTACTATTATAAAAGTGGGCATGCCAATTATGTTGCTCTGACTGACCGTATGTATTTACATTACTTACGTTTAGCTGACTCTAGCCTAAACGATTGAACAAATTTACTTCAAACTGTTTACTTTAAAAAAAAAAATATTTTAACAATGTTGCTGTGGGCAACGTGGTGCAGTGGTTAGTGTGTTAGACATACCTCTCGTGAATACTTACCTACTTACTTAGATGGCGCTACAGTCCGGGGTGGACCTGAACCTCAACCAACAAACCTCTCCAGCCAGCGCGGTTACGAGCCAGCTGCCTCCTGTTGCGCACGCCAAGTTGGTTGAGGTCCCCCTCCACTTGTTTGCGCCACCTACCGCGAGGTCGTCCTCTACTGCGCCGTCCGTCCGGGGTGGATTCGAAGACTTTCTTAGCGGGAAGGTTGGGCTCCATCCGTTCTAAATGACCCAGCCATCTTAGTCGCTGTATGTAAACTCTTCTGGCTAAGTCGATGTCCTTGTACAGGCCGTATAGTTCGGCATTGTACCTTCTCCTCCACTCACCGTCTATGCAGACGGGACCAAAGATCGCTCGAAGAACTTTTCTCTCGAAATAACTAAGGGCATCCTCATCCGGTTTTGTCAAAGCTCATGCCTCTGCGCCATACAGCAGGACTGGGATGATTAATGTCTTATAAAGAGTTACCTTTTTTTTTTTTTTTTGTCGGGATAGGAAACACTCGACTGGAGCACTCAGACACAACTGGTCCATTGTACTGCCAGAGAGTAAACCCTGATTTACCCATTTTATTGGAATTTCCTTGACTTTCGAAGAAAGCCAAGCAAGCACTTCAGTGATGAGGAGCTTACAGTACCAGCACTCACCACATCCATCCGCACCGAAGATCTGCCACCTGATACGAGCAAAGGCCGGACACTCACAGAGATAATGTTCCGCGGTGTTGTCGCAGATTGTAGTGTCACTTAAGCCTAACACGCAGCAGTGCTTGGCAAAAGCGAAGTGGCCTGTCAAGACGCCGATAAGTTGTCTACAGTCTTTTCTGCTGAGAGACAGCAAGAATGCCGCTGATTTCTTACAGACGTCCGGGAGCATGCGTTTAGTCAACCTGCAACCTGGAGAGTCATGCCACACACAATTGTGCTCGTGAGAGACCCAATCGTCAATGCAAGCCCTAACCGAGGACGCTGGAAGACCCAACGCGGGTTCGGGACCTGAGAAAGCCTCCTCTGAGCCTTGTCTAGCAATCTCATCGGAGATCTCGTTCCCCAAGATCCCAGTGTGACCTGCGACCCAGATAAGAGACAGAGAATTCAGCCTTGCGACCGAGTTCAAAGAGTTTTTGGTTTCACGAACTATTTTGGAAGTGGTTAAAGGGTTAAGCAAGGCCTTAAGCGCAGCCTAACTGTCACTACAGACACAAATGCTACGTCCCTTCCACCTGTTCTTCACAACATAGTTCATAGCCATTAGGATTGCATAAGTTTCCGCTTGGAAAACAGACGCATATTTGCCTAACGAGAAGTAAAGTCTAATGTTGTCGACTTCCACGAAGACCCCAGCGCCAGACCCTTGACTGGTTTTGGAACCATCCGTGAAAATACGACTACATTCCATTCCCGGCTCAGACTCTGACCGAAGCTAGTCCTGGACACAAGAAAAGACGACTCTGAATTTGAGCATCAGCTGGAGTTCTGGTGTCATTGCATCAGACGGCATATCTTTAAGACAGGAGTCGTAAGATAAGTGTCGCGCAAGTTCATCAAAGTTCCAGTGTGGAGTATACCAAAAACCGCCTCGCCTAAGACGAGTTACCTTAGTAGTTCGAGATAGGGCTTTGCTACTCAATTGCCGTTTTAGCCCATAGAAACAACGATTGGCAAGAGTAATTCTCCGCGTGATCTCCCTACTGATGTCATTTGCGGAGCTGACCATAGAGCCTAGGTAGACAAAATCCTTTACTACCTCAAAATTATATCTGTCTATTGTGGCGTTCTGTCCAAGACGCCGATGTTGGGTGTCCTTTTTTGTAGACAGCATATATTTTGTTTTGCTTTCATTGACCGCTAGACCCATCTTTGCTGCCTCGGTCTCAATACTCGTAAATGCCCCATTGACTGCCCGCTGAGTTCTTCCGATTATGTCAATGTCATCGGCATAAGCGAGTAGTTGTACAGACTTGAAGAAGATTGTACCTCCGGTTTCGTACAATTCTCTCAAGTAGTATGTTAAAGAGATCGCATGATAGTGCGTCGCCTTGTCTAAGACCTTTCCTGACATCGAACGGTTCGGTGATGTTCTTACCGACTTTGATGGAGCAGCGAGAGTTCTCCATCGTCATTCTGCACAAACGGACGAGCTTGGCAGGGATGCCAAGACTAGACATGGCTCTGTATAACTCGTCTCTATACACGCTATCATAGGCAACTTTGAAATCGATGAAAAGGTGGTGCGTATCGATTTTATATTCATGGGTTTTTTCCAAGATCTGCAGTAGTGTGAATATTTGGTCAATGGTGGACTTTCCCGGCCTGAAACCGCACTGATAAGGACCTATCAGGTTGTTGACGATCGGTTTTAGGCGTTCACATGGTACGGCAGACAGGATCTTATATGCGATACTTCGGAGACTTATACCTCTGTAATTGGCGCAGTTCAGAGGGTCTCCTTTATTTAAAATCGGGCAAACGATGCTGAGGTTCCATTCATTGGACATACTTTCGTCCGACCAGATTTTACAGATGAGCTGGTGCATGCTCCTTACCAACTCATCTCCTCCTGCCTTGAAAAGTTCAGCGGCGAGGCCGTCGGCTCCAGCAGCTTTGTTGGATTTGAGTTTAGATATCGCTATCCTCCCTTCATTCTGATCGGGTTGATGGGAATCTTGACTGTCATCGTCACTGTTGAATGGCTCATTCTTCCTGACAGCGGAATATTGATCATCATCGCCGTTTAACAGTCTGCAGAAGTGTTCCTTCCATACCCTCAGCACCGACTGCGATTCTACTACTATATTGTTAATTTCGTCCCTGCAGGCTTCTGTTCTGGCTTTAAAGCCCTGGCATGTTCTTTTTACCTCTTGGTAAAATTTTCGAACATCATTCCTGCAATAAAGTCTCTCAATCTCCTCGATCGAGCGCTTCTCATGCTCCTTTTTCTTCTTTCTAAGAAGTCGATGTTCCTCTTTTCTCCTGCGCACGTAGAGCTCGTAAGCAGCTCTAGTCCTTCTATGCAGCGCCACTTTGTACGCCTCTTGTTTAGCTGCATGTGCTTGCCGGCACTCCTCATCAAACCAGGGGTTTCGTTGTGGTGGCCGAGAGAAACCCAGTACATCAGAGGCGGCATCTCTGATGGCTTGTTGGCAACGCTGCCACTGGTCTTCCGCATTTGCTGCTGGGGGCATAGGACTTAGATTAAGATTAGAAGAAACTCGATCGGCAAAGGTTCTGGCGGTCTCCTGCGATTGTAGCCGCCCGACGTCAAATTTCCTCACAGTATTTCGTTAATTTCGCTCCGTTCTGGATATCCGCATCCGTACCTTGGCTACAACTAGGTAGTGATCCGAGTCCACGTTGGCTCCTCGGGAAGTCCGGACACCCAGAATACTGGAAGAGTGCCTTGCGTCAATCGCAATGTGATCGATTTGGTTGACGATTTTTCGATCAAAGGAGAGCCATGTTCCTTTGTGAATATCGAGACGTGGCAACCGCGTACTAGCTACGACAAAGTTTCGCCCCGCCGCAAAGTCGATTAGCCTGAGTCCGTTGCCGGATGTGATGTCGTGCAGGCTGTGCTTTCTGACCACGCTACTAAAGACTTCCTCTCTTCCTAGCTTTGCGTTAAAGTCACCTAGGATAATTTTAACTAGGCTAGGGCATTGCTCATACGTCTTGTCCAAGAGCTGGTAGAAGTCATCCTTTGACGCGTCGTCCTTCTCCTCGTGAGGGGCGTGAACGCATATTAGGCTAATGTTGGCAAATTTAGCCTTGATACGGATAGTCATGAGGCGCTCGTTCACATGCCGGAAACTCAAGACTTCTTGCCTAAGTCTGCCTCTAATGACAAATCCGCACCCGAATAGACCTTGTCCTTTTTGTCTGTAGCAGTCGCCGTAGTAGATGTCGCAGTTTTTCATCTTCCTTTTGCCTGGCCAATCCCATCGCACTTCTTGGATGGCTGTAATGTCTGCTTTGAAACACTCTAGGGCATCCGCAAGTTGTTCGGCTGCACGTGGTTTGTAGAGGGACCTAACATTCCACGTTCAGACACGAAGATCGTTGTTCTTTTTACGTTTGCATGGGTCGTCAACAGTAAGATCATCCGTATCTGAGGCTGTTGGTTGTTTCGTAACCAAATGTTTTTTACGTGGTAGGGAAGTTAACCCGACGGCACAACCCCCAACCTGGAGGGCCAGATCCATTTTTTTTGTACCCCTAGGACAAGAGGCCGGATACACCGATGTCAGTAACCCACTTCGGAGATATGAGCTCTGCCGTTGGCCCATTAAGGGTTCATCCGCCACCATCTCTTTTTCAATACCCTGACGTAGTATTGAAAATCCTCACAGACCTCAGCTCCAAATATGTTGAAGTAGCTCCGGTAAGGTATCCGCTGGTCTGTAGACGTCACCGTTGATTCCATCGAGAGAATTCATCCGCAGCACGTCCTCCTTCTGAGGAGCTCTTGCTAGACTTCTGAGACGCATATTTCAGCCAACATATTCAGGTCAACAAGAGATGCCTCGTCCGGTTAGACATATGCGCGCTGAAGTTCACCCAGATGTGCTTACGCAGATCTGAGTGTTCAGCTGCACATATATCGTCAGACTCAGCATACGCTCATCGTTAGATCACTATCCAGAGGGCACCGCGAGGAGGTGATGATGCGAGTTTGCCCACCTCTCGTGAATATCTGACAAATATTCAAGAGTATTATTGTCATGAGAAGGTTTCTAAAAAAAAAAACAAAAAAAATTGGTTCTTTGGATACGACATAAAACTGTAGGTTCCTTCCATTCGTGCTAAGAATTTCTTCCATCTTTTAGCTTTTTTAAAGTGTTCCGTATCTCAAAAACAAAATTTTATGATTGCTTTGCGGCCATAGTCCTACTTTCTTATACGTATGTCCTGTATACGCCTACGCGACATCGAGTACGGTTTCTGGCAATGTGCCTCAGCTTTACCCATCTTTTTTCCATGTTCAATTTTGTGCCATAGTCGAAAGACAGATTGGGGAACTTTCTCATGACAACAATACCCTCCGATATCTGCAAGAAGTTCGCGAGATGTAGGACGATGAAAAACTTGTTCGTGCTCACCGTGCTCAAAAGGAAGGGTATGGCTGGCTATATGCCATGTTATTACTTGCATCAAGACAACTCTTAGTTTTCTGTCTTTATAGTCTTCTTTTGGAGTTGTCTCCATCAAATCTGTACCAGTTTGAACGATTGACTGAGAAGTGTTGGGTGCATGAAATCTTATAACGGCTTGACAACATTAGACTTGTAGCTTCTTTACGATTCTAAAACAAGATTAATTTCTTGTAAATTTTACAAAATTTGTTCCTTCAAATACAAATATTTGGAGCAACAGCTCTTTAAAGTGCCAGGGCCTAGCTTCTCGCAACCACTCATGTTGTGTGCGTTTTATTTTTCACACGAATGGAAGGGACCTACGGTTTAATGCCGAATCCGAACGGTGATTTGAGAAGCTTTTTCGTGACAACAATACTCTCGGATGTTTGTCAGACGCTCGCGAGAGGTGGGACCGTGAAAAAACTTTTTGGTGTTTTCTGGGATTCGAACTTGGAACCTCATGCGTAGTGATCCGACACACTAACCACTTACGCCACGGCGCCCTTCCTTCGATATAATATTTTTGTGAAAAATTAATATTTGAGTGAATACTTTTTCTCCCTAATACGGAAGATAATTAATGTATATAAGTCTGCAAGCATAGCTTTGTGTGCAATGGCACTACATTTTTTGAGGGTTACAGCCGTTTAACTAAGCCAAGTAAAAATGGGATGGTGACAACTTATGCTCATACTCACATTTTTCTGATACACAATTTAAAGAGGGAAATGATGGTTAATTACGGAACCGTTGATTTTTTTTCCATGGTTTGACCTTTGACATCACGAACATAGGCATCCGCCTTTAGCGCTGCAGTAGGAAAATTTCCTTATGATTCGCCCTTTGTTTAATAACCATCTCGACGCAATACATATTTCTTTTATAAAAACATAATCAAAATGGCCGCTGCCTGGTTTTAGTTACAGAGCTGTAACTCTTTTGCACCCTAAATAAGGCCAACGGACATTTTTATTTCAATAACACTTTCTTAAACTGAATGAGCTATTCGCGAACATATTCCTTTCGAAACTTTTTAACCAAGATGGCACCAATCGATTAAGCTGATTTAGATATATTTAAAAATCGTTCTCTAATTAAATTGATGCAATTTTTATCTATTTTTTATTTTAATGTGTTTCATTATGTTCTTTAATGCGTTTCAGTCCCTTAAAGACAGATTGAACTATTTTCTTCATATTTTGTACTAGAATCAACTAAACGAACATATTCCCTTAAATTTTGTAAATACACCTTTGCATACTTCTATAGGTATGCAAATAGAATTTTTCTTTTTCGAAAATTCCCTTCTACTATCGACCTACTCTACTAGGTTACTTGAGTTGAAAAGATGATTAGGTAACTGATCTAGAAAACTACATGAAACGACACATATTTGTTGATTTAAATCAATTTTAGCATAATTATATCTTATTCAGCGACAAATGGAAGTTTATCGGCTAGAACCGAATACAACATACGAATTTCGAATATGGGCAAACAATCATTTGGGACCCGGCGAAATAGTAACCACAAATGTAACGACTCTTTCCGAAACAAAGGAGGAGGGTAAGTTTTTGTTAAACGAATATTTTATATGTGATAACGTTTACACCTAACAATTAAATACATAGTACCCGTGAAACCACTAAAAGTCCGAAGGTTAAGTATGCTAATTAAATGAAAGTTATGTGAGTAACATTAAACTTCGAAGACTGTAGGTGAAAAATTGTTAATTAAAATTGATTCATTTAGATTAAGAAATACATAAATAACTACATATTAAATATACGACCGGGAAAAATATATTAATGTTTAAGAGCATAGACATCAAATTTAGAATATTCAATATTCGCTCTAAAATGGAATAAAATATGCAAACTTACGGATTGCACTTTTGGTGGACATCTGTTTAAAAGCCTATTTAACTCACCTTCTCATAAGCGGCCTTAAGACCAATAAACAAGAAGAGCGTGACAATTATACGTTTTACGTTCAATTAATGAGCGCAAATCAGACCGTAAAGCAATATTAACTTACGCCTAGGGAGCAATCCTTTGAATGCAATAAGATGCATGATTGCACCACGTAAGTTGATTGATGTATGATTGGTATAGTGGTTTGAAGCTCAGGTGATATGAGGTTTCAAAAAGCTTCGAGAGTGGCGACCAGATAACAGGAAACTTTTTTTTTTTTAATTTTTCGTTGCTTTATGATTCACAGTACTTTTCCCATTCATCTGATATTATCCACATCAATCGCCAGTCAGTACAATACATTTCTCCACCCATAATTCTTTGACGTTAGGTAAAAAGGGGTTAAGTCAGAAATTGCAGTTATCAGTAAATGAGATCTTAAGTGTGCCTTTTATATGAGTAATTTACTGACTTATTGCTTGTTGATCAGTTAATTAGTATAGGAAGCACTTGCGCTAGACTTAAGTTGGTAATACCAATCGGAAAAGAAAACAAACTGACTTAAACCCATTTGCCATTTTTTGACTTAAAACCTTAATACCTGACACCAGAGAATTAACATAAGCATTATAACCGTCATGCATTAAATGCAATACATCTTTGAATTGAAGTAGAACAAATTCTGTTTGAGCTAGGTGTAGCGGATCTTTTTATTTCAAGTTAAAGAACATTCGGTACCATTATGCCCTAAAAATAATATCGTTCAAATGGCCTCCACGGCTTTGTTTGATGGCGGTTATCGGAGAGGTCCAATTTTGGATGACTCGGACACATAAGTTCGCCTCAATCTCACCAATGATGCGAACAACGTTGCCCTCAAGATCTGTAGTTGTTGCTGACTTATTGGCATAAACCAGATATCTAACGTTACTCCAAAGAAAAAAATTGTAGGGGCGTCAAATCGCACGAACCACTGCTTTGGACTTCAAAGTCTTGCCACCTCTTAATATTTTGCAAAACATGGCACTTACCCCTCATATGTATACTTAAGGATAAAGCTGAGAGTTTTTTCTAAGATGCCTCTCCTGCGCAAGGACAACCAGATAGCATCTTCATTCAAGCTGTCGAAAGCTTTCTCAAAATCGAGGAACAGTAGATGTAGTAAGGAGCTGTACTAGACGCGTCATTCTATGAAGATCCGCAAAGTGTGTATGTGCTCCATGCATTAAGATCCAGAGTGAAAGCATACGTATTCGACATCAACGGTTGAATCAACATCTTTTTGCACCTTAAATTTTTAGCTAGGAGAATAACGTTTTACATCTGGGCTTGTGGGAGCCCAAAGCAGTAAAATGTATACAGTTTATAGTTTTTAAAACCACCCACTAACATGCCCACTATTTGTAGGAAACTGTTTTTCCCACAGTTGTATTACAAATTAGAGAGAGCATTGTTACAAAGTATTCATAGAGGCATTGATCTCTTCTATAATAGAACCATAATAGATCTATGTACAATATATGAAACCAGATTTTAATGATATGTATTTCTAAAAAAAAATATTTGACGCAATAGCCCTTTAAGTGCCTGGGCCTAGCTTCTGGCAACCACTCGTGTTGTGTGCGTTATATTTTTCACACGCATGGAAGGGACCTACAGTTTAGTGCCGTATCCGAAGGGCAATTTGTTTTGAGAAACTTTCTCGTGACAACAATACTCTCGGATGTTTGTCAGACGTTCGCGAGAGGTGGAACCGTGAAAAAAACTTTTTAGTCCAACACACTAACCACTTGCGCCACGGCGCCCACTTCTTTTTCTGAAAAGTCAAAGAAAATAAGAAAATTTTCTTCATTTCACAACACTGCTCTCACTTCAATAGGGTGTGGGTAAATCATAAGAGATAGGGTATCACACGGTTGTAGCTGATCTGTAATTTTGAATTTGTAAATGTCAAAGGCACGTGGACTCCCGTAACCGCTCATGATGCCATTTTGAACATTCTGCTTGCACAGAGTCCGAAATTTGTATTGTGGTTACTTCTCCTATTGCATGAGTGGCCGCTTAGCTTTCAATGTAAATGCAGGTACTCGTACTTACTTACTTACTTAGGTGGCGCTACAGTGCGGGGTGAACCTGGGCCTCAACCAACAAGCCACTCCATTTAGTTCGGTCTTTAGCTAATTGCCTCCAGTTGCGCACTCCAAGTTGGTCGAGGTCCCCTTGAACTTATGCGCGCCACCTACGGCGATGATTCCCTCTACTGCGTCGTCCCTCGGGATTAGATTCGAAGACTCTGCGGGCCGGAGCGTTGGTGTCAATTCACTCTACATGTCCTAGCCATCTCAGACGTCCAATACGCAGTTTTTTGACTAGGTCAATGTCACTGTACAGCTCGTATAGTTCGTGATTGAATCTTCTCCTCCAAAACCCGTCAACGCAAACGGGACCGAAAATCTTACGAAGAATTTTTTCTCGAAGCGACCAAGGATATCTTCATCCTCTTTTAATAAAGTCCATGTTTCCGTGCCGCAAAGCAGAACTGGGATGATCAGGGTCTCATATAGAGTCTCCTTAGTTGTTCGAGACAAGGCTTTACTGTTGAATTGCCTTATAAGCCCAAAAAAACAGCGACTGGCAAGAGTTATTCTTCGATTGATTTCTGCGCTGATTTTGTTTGTAGAATTTATAGCAGAGCCAAGGTAGACAAAGTCCCTTACTACCTCGAAGTTATAGCTGCCCACTGTGACGTTTTGTCCAATTCGTCGGTGTTGGTTTTCCCTTCTTGTTGACAGCATATACTTGGTTTTGGCCTCGTTTATCGCTAAACCCATTTTGGCCGCTTCCACCTCAATGCTTGCAAACGCACCGGTGACAGCCCGCTGCATTCTTCCGATAATGTACAGACTTGTAATAGATTGTGCCTCCGGTGTTGGCTTGTGAGTTCCGCACAATCCGTTCAAGTACAATGTTAAAGAAGTCACATGACAGAGCGTCGCCTTGTCTAAAGCCTTTTTTGACATCAAAGGTCTCGGTGAGGTCATTACCGACCTTGATGGAGCAGCGAGCGTTCTCCATCGTCAGCCTGCACAGGCGGACAAGTTTGGCAGGGATGACAAAACTAGACATGGCTCTATAAAGCTCTTCTCTATAGATGCTGTCATAGGCGGCCTTGAAATCGATAAAGAGGTGGTGAGTATCGATTTGGAATTCTTGGGTTTTCTCCAGGATCTGCCGAAGTGTGAAGATTTGATCGATGGTGGACTTTCCTGGCCTGAAACCGCACTGATAGGGTCCAATCAGGCTGTTGATAAAAGGTTTCAGGCGTTCACACAATATCGCAGAAAAGATCTTGTATGTGATGTTGAGGAGACTGATGCCTCTATAATTGACGCAGTTGAGGGGGTCTCCTTTCTTGTGGTTCGGGCAAACGATGCTGAGGTTCCATTCATCAGGCATACAGTCGTCTGACCAAATCTTAGGGATGAGTTGGTGTATGCACTCTACCAATTCATCCCCAGCTGCCTTGAAAAGTTCGGCCGGTAAGCCGTCAGGTCCAGTGGCCTTGTTCGATTTTAGCTTGGATATTGCTATCGTCACTTCGTTTTGGTCAGGTGGACGGAAATTTTGACTATCATCGTCTATATTGAATGGTTCATTCTGCCTGACAGCGGGATGTTGG
Source organism: Brachypalpus laphriformis (assembly GCA_945910035.1). NCBI lineage: Eukaryota > Metazoa > Arthropoda > Insecta > Diptera > Syrphidae > Brachypalpus > Brachypalpus laphriformis. The sequence goes on along the minus strand of OX246753.1, from coordinate 105,943,852 downwards.
TCTTCGTCGCCGTTATACAGTCTGCAGAAGTAGTTTTTCCATATTCTCAGCACCGACTGTGATTCTACTACGAGGTTTCCATTTTCATCTCTACAGGTTTCTGTACGGGTATTGCTCCTCTGACACGTTCTTTTTACCTTTTGGTAAAACTTCCGTACATTGTTCCTGGAGTATAAACTCTCGATATTCTCAAACGCGCGCTTCTCATGCTCATACTTCTTCTTTTGGAGAAGCCGATGTTCTTCCCGTCTCTTTTGCTCGTAGAGCTCACGAGCAGCTCTCGTTTTCCTTTGCAGCGCCGCTTTGTATGCCTCTTGTTTTGCTGCATGCACTAGCCGGCATTCTTCGTCAAACCAGGGGTTTCGCGGTGGTGGGCGAGTGAGACCCAGCACATCAGTCGCGGCGTTTCTGATGGCATGTTGGCAGCGTTGCCACTGGTCTTCGGCACTTGATGCTGGCGGCATAGAGGTGATTGAGAGACTTCGGGATACGCGTTCAGCGAAGAGTCTGGCGGTCTCTGGCGATTGTAGCTTTTCGACGTTAAATTTTCTCACAGTGATTCTTCTTTGTTGCTCAGATTGGGATATCCGCATTCGTACCTTGGCTACAACAAGGTAATGATCCGAGTCTATGTTGGCCGCTCGGAAGGTCCGGACATCCAGAATACTGGAGGCATGCCTTGCGTCGATCGCAATATGATCAATTTGGTTGATCGTTACATGATCATTTGACCGCCATGTCTGCTTATGAATATCGAGATGAGGAAACCATGTGCTTGCTATGGTGATATTTCGCTCCACAGCGAAATCAATTAGCCTTAGTCCGTTATCAGACGTGGTGTCGTGTAGGCTATGCTTACCGACTGCCCTACCAAAGACGTCCTCCTTTCCTATTTTGGCGTTAAAATCACCCAATACGATTTTAACGTCGTATTTAGAACATTGCTCATATGTTTTGTCGAGGAGCTCGTAGAAACACTCTTTGGTGGCAGGGTCTTTTTTTTCCGTGGGAGCATGAACACATATTAGGCTTATATTAGCGAATTTAGCCTTGATGCGGATAGTCATAATACGCTCGCTTACGTGTCAGAAGCTTAAGACTTCTTGCCTAAGTCTGCCGCGTATGACAAATCGGCATCCGAATAAGCGTTGCCTGTTGCCTCTGTAGCAATCAGCGTAGTAGATGTTACAGTTTTTCATCCTCTTTTTGCCCGGCCCATCCCATCGCACTTCCTGGATGGCGGTAATATCTGCTTTATAGCAGTCTAGGGCCTCTGCTAGTTGTTCGGCTGCACGTGGTCTGTAAAGGGACAGAACATTCCACGTACAGATCCGAAGGCCGTTGTCCTTATTTCGTTTGCTGGGGTCGTCATTAGTTGAGTCATCCTTATCCGAGGCTTTTGGTTGTTTCGGAACCATGAGTTTTTTACGTGGTAGGGAAGTTACCCCGACGGCACAACCCCCAACTTGGAGGGCCAGTTCCTTAATTATTCCCCTAGGACGAGGGGCCAGGTACACCGGTGCCAGTAGTCCACTACGGGAGTATGAGCGCTGCCGTTGGCCCATTAAGGACTTCTCCGCCACCATCTCTATTCCAATGTCCTGACTAACATTGGAAATTCCTTACCGACCTGTGATCCGAATACGTCGAAGCAGCTCGCGCAAGGTATTCACTAAGTTCAACCTAACTGGAACTATAGACGCCACCGTTGACTCCGTCTAGGGAATTCGTCCGCTGCCGCCTGGAACAGGAAGAGTGCTCTAGTGAGAGAACACTTTTCCTCCCCTCTCTCATCTGCTGCCGCCAAGAATCCTCCAAAACGGGGTACTCGTACCATCCCTAGAAATGTATGCCCAACCTTCTCCCCATTTATGTGGCTTCCATAATAGCTATGTTTTCGGCTTGAAGGATGTTGCTTGAATCCGAAAGCCGAATGGATATCAAGATGCCTAATTTGCGTCTTGTTCAGACCGAAGCACACTACATAAGTATTGTGTTGTATTATAGAATGGGTAGTGTTCCATAGCGTAAATTGGCGTACATAAGTTCTATGCATTTCATATAAAGGCACTTTCTCGATTTGTTGCATAAAATTTGCGGTACAACACAAAAGTATGTGTTCTATGAGTTCTATGAAATCTACGAATTTAGAACAAATATATTTAATTTCCATCCCTACGTCAAGTATTCCCGAGTGAATTTTAATCGGCTTGTAGCATAGCTGTACCGACCCTTACCGGCAGCTCACACCCAAATAAGAGCAATTCTGTCCTTTTTATGACATAATCTTTTTTATTTAATTATTTAAACGATAGTCAAAGAGCTTATTTCACTGTTACGTAAATAATTGTCTTATTTGTGAGAAATATTTTCTATAAAAGTTATAAAACGACATTCTTCAACAAACAAATATAAAACTTAATTTTGTATTTAATGTTGTACTATGAATTTCAATTTACTTAAGCGAATCCGTGTTAATTTTTATTTGTTAGGTGTAAACAATTCAATTAAATATGCACATGTGTTTGTATAGAATTTATCTAATATTATTTTCATTTCGACTTACTGTATCTTTTAAGATTTGATACGCCTTATACAAGCTGACTTAGATAATTTTGATCCACGTATATGGATAGTCGCTGTCAGTATAGTACTTGGAACCCTTGTGATATTAGCAATCGGATTGTGTATAGTTTTGTCAAAAGAATACTATCAATCATCACAAATGGGTACTACTACAACCACTACTTCTACTAACGACTGCAAGTTGGATGTTGTAATAGCTTGAATTTTGTTTTTTGTTTGCTGTTGAAGTTTAAAAAAAAAAATTATAAATATGCAAAAACCTTAAATTAAAAAAAAAAAAAAAGCAAACGTCTTACTAACACGGGCAAAGTTTTAAAGTTACAAAGCAAATGTTTTTTATGTTTTCGCCTATGTGTAGATAATTAATTCATGTTATTATGTTTTATATGTTATTTTTTTGTTAGAAATGTTCACATGCAAATATCATTTTATTGTTTTTCCAAAAATAATGTGTTACTGAACTAAATTAGTTAATTGTTTTGGTGTTATTGTCATTATCGTTCTTAAAGTGTATTTTGTTTTTAATGAAAAAAAAGAAAAAAAAACTTAAATGTATATAAAAATATTGTTGTATAGAAAAGATTAAAAAAAAAAAAAAAGTTTATCGTCTAGAATTCTTATAAAGCAAAAATATTTTAAAACTTTAAAAAATTAATATACTTAGTATATATATACATATATAAATATAGATATATAAATGTAAGGCTTAATTCTACATAGAGCACATATATATATAAGAAAAAATACTGTAGTCGTAGAATACACTTGATCATATCCACTAATCAAAACCAATGTGCTTCTCTTTCTCTTTTTTTTCTTTCATTTATGGGCGAATTCGCACGGCGATATCTATTACGCCCTGCAGCGGACTACGAGGATGGTTGGGATAGTATAGAATTGATCCCTAATATTATATTAAATCCAGGATTCTGCGAATCAGATGATCAGGATGCGCCATATACCCGAACAATTATCTTTGGTGAGGATGACGAAAGCGACGGCTACGACGACGAATCCGACGATGAACCGCCGATGGAACGATTTAAACGAAAAGTTTCCATATTTTTTACCGGACCCACCATCAAACGTATTTGAGAGTACAAACAAAATGTGAATTATTACAGCGTTTATTGTTATTATAATTATAATTATTTACCATATGCTAAATTATTATGAAAGGCAAGCGTGCTGCTGGTTTGACAAAAACTAAATTAAAACAAAAAAAATATTTTAATTCTGTGATTAAATTGTTAAATATTGCATACCTATCTACGGGTAGGTCTTTGCATGTAATGTAAAAATTTAATTAATGCTAAATTCCCGAATTCCAAAGAGTTGTTATGTTTGAAATGATGCACATTGATAGTTGACTTTTAAATACGTTATTTTGTAAGTTCTGTAAGTGTTGATCCACAAAGGTCAAGTGCCTATTAAATTAAATTTTAATAAAAAAAAATAAATAACTACAAACGAAATAAAATTAATGAGAATGTACAAGTTGTATGATTGTAAATATATAAAATGTTAATAATATTTTATTATTATCTACCTGAGAAATTCGAAGCAAAATGTTAGTAATAATAATCAAAGTATTGTTTATTTTTATTTTTTATAATTTTTCAAATTATAAAATTACGGAAAACATAAGAATATTTAATTTATCCTTTGGCAATTTATCCAATTGTACGCATGTGTATGAAATAGATTGAGCTGCTATTGACCTGGGCGATGGACAAGTGCTATTTTTTTGGCAATAATTTGCACTTGGTTTCTTTTTAAATGAAATAGTTGCGCCGGATCTATTATTGATTTGATGTAATGTAATGGCTGTAATAGCTGGCTCGAAACGTGCTATAATACCGAATCATCTTCACTATGTTAGCGCACCTCCAATCCGGCGAGCGAAAGTTTGGAGGAACTGTTTGCAGCTTTTTTCTGATTAATTTTCCTGTAACTTTCCAAGAGCTGAGCTTCAAAGCGACGAGCCCTTCTGGAAACTTCTATGTTTCTTCCAGTTTCACACAGTAGGCTGATTGATGTTTTCTTTCACTATTGTGCCCCACTTTAAGTTAAGGAAGGTTAGGCGCGTGTTAGTGGAGTCCCACTGAAGCAGCGGAATAAGTTTAAGTACATCGGGGTCTTATTCACGACTGATGGAAAGAGCAATGTCGAGTTATCCTGTAGAATTGGCCAGGCTCGATCAATTTTGAGAGAGCTTGGTCAATCTGTTATAAAGAAGGCCGAACTTAGTGTTCAAGCTAAGCTATCGGTTTTTCACTCAGTGTATATTTCAGCTCTCACCTATGGTCATGAAATTTGGGTAGTGACCGAAAGAATAAGATCGCAGATACAAACTGCCGAAATGAAGGGATCGAGTGCGCAACATCAGAGTACGCGAGGCGCTCAATGTTGAGCAGCCATTTCTCCGAACGGAACGATATAAACGATATATGCTTCGATGGTTTGGTCACGTAGTGCGTTTGCCCACAGACCGGCTTCCAAGACGTGCCAAGGTTGCCGTGCCATCAGGTAAACGACTCCTCGGTAGGCCTAGAAGTAGATGGTTGGATCAAGTCCGACATCTCTCCTGGATCCGTCTAGGGACTCCCCTTGATGAGTTGGAGTCAATGGCGGAGGATCAAAAAGGATGGAGCGTCCAAATGAGCATCCTACCCTCGCGACCCTCATGAAGGATTAGCGGCATTGAAAATGTATGTATGTATGTAAGCTTATGTTATGAAGAGTATGTTAATTGAAGATTGTTTCCATTTATATTATCAGTTCGTGCTTCTTGCGTATGTCAGTAGCTTGCAAAGTATTGTACCTATAATCTAAAGTTGTAGTTCAGGACAGTTACCACGTTGGATCAAATTTAAACTGCTCTCCGCCATACTTTCGATCTCTTTCAGAAGTTTGAATCCTTAAATCGCCTAATCTCTATATAAGCAGATTTTACCAATTGTAATGCTTATATATTATCTTGAATAGACTTGCAAATGTTTACCTGGCGCAATTTCCACCATATATACCCCGATATTAAGGCGAACTCCACAGGTGGATCAGTAGAAATGCGGTGAAGTGGGAGGGTTGTGATCCCTTGTTTTCGGATCATAACCTCACTGATAAAAGGGAAGAAGAAGATATACCCCGGTATTTGATATGTAAGTTATCTTAATGACCGTCAATAGGGCTTCAGACCAACAGGTTTAGTTTATCACCATGGTGAACATATAAGCAGTATGTATTTGATCTAGTTATCGGTTTAATAAGCCAAAGCCTTCTTAACAAGTACGAGACATGTATATTGTACATACAATCTGCGTAAAAAGAATTATCATTTAAAAGACGCTCATAAAAGCTATCACCGCAATTTGTATTCTGTAAGTTGGTACCACTAAGCCTGTACCACGTGGAGTTTAAACCCGATCTATCACTCAGTGTGTTGATAGTGGTTGTTTTTGTTAGTCATACTGCTCTGCGATTTTCTCCAGAGAGATCATCGAAAGCAGGCCGCTGATGATATATACATATGTGTTAAGTCGAGATCGTATTTCCAAAATGCATTACTAGTCTTTTTAAATAATTCCTCAATACGAACTATACTCGAAGTTAACATGTGCTTGCAGGCATATCGAGGCGATGTCTCCGATATTTAGGTCCTTCTCCCCCAAAAGAAGGTGATAGATAAATAAATAAATTATGGAAAATAATCCCGGAGTTTTTCTGAAACCTTATATCTGAGTTTCAAACCACTATACCAATCTTTCCCTATCTGTCTATCCTTTCCAATGCTCGCACTGCGTAAAACTTTTTAAGGATATTTATAACTCCTTAAGTGCGCTCAAATTAAGGGGAAAAAAAAGAGGTATGAGTATGCTTCTACGTCCTTCTCAATCAATGCTGGCCTATGGTCTCACATCTCTAAACTTTGTTTCTACAATAATTTTATGACCTTCTCTCTGTTACTCAACAAATCCATTGTATTTCTTCTAAGAGCACAGCAGTCTGAACTTCAGTTCAAGCTTTACAGTGGGGGATCAGTTAATCTCTGAACTTAAGTTAAGTTGTTAGCGGAGATTTCAACGGGTCACTTAGACCAGTCACTTTAAAACGTTTAAAATCGCGAGGAACCTACAATTTTTATTTTAATCTGCTTACCAAACCACGCAGATTGGCTCAATATTTCGTTGCTCATCTAGCTCTGGAAAGAGTAACACTTCATTTAAGAGGCAGTGCAGGGCAGTCACACAGTAGGTAGCGAATAGTTTCTATTCCTTCCTCGTTTCTACTGCTTCTATAAGTATAGTAGTCATTGCCGAGCTGCATGATTGCATGGATCATACAGTGCCCAGTCAGGACACGCCGATTGCAGTTTGGATATCCCTGCGACAAAGTTTTAATAATTTAGTAGATCTTTTGTCTTTCGCAACGGATTCTATGTCTACTTTCCTGTATAATATGCTAAGCGATGTACTTGCCTCGATAAGGGCCAGTAAGGGGCTCACTCCTGATCCTCTTCAGGCTGGCTTCAGCCTTTATTGTTATAACTTTGGCTTGAAAAACGCTACAACCATCCTTTAGTCTAAAAGAGCATTTTGTATCTCGAGACTCACAGAAGATGCCCGCTCCCGTACCGTTATCCATTTTGGATCCGTCAGTGTAGATAGCCAGTTCGTCCTCGATACAATATTTTCCCTTATCCCAATTCTCCTTGCTGATAGAGAATTTTCAATCGCAACCTGCTTCGGTCTCGAGTTTCGAGATTCCATTTAATCAAAAATCGAGGCATGACCGTAGAAACCCGCTGTCTAGGGACCAAACTCCCTTAGTCTTAGCGCAGTCTTAGCTGTCGAGCTTCCGCAATACTTGTGAGAAAGATTCAGTATCGTTTCCAAAGCTGCCATTGGTGCAGCCATTTGGTTTTAGCAGGTTTTTAAGAAGTTTTAAGTTTTTTTTTGTTTTTACTGAATTACAAGTTAAAGAGATTTCGGTTATTGCTCGAAATGGAGCTAGTTCTGAAGTCTCTCCTCTTGTGAGTGGTAGTAATATCACAATAAATTATTGTGTCGTGTTGGGACAAGGCAGAGAGTAGCTGCTATAAAATACCCAAAGTCTAAGTCAAAAGCTTAACTTAAAGCATTTCATTATTCAATTTATGGGGTTGATAGCTCGCTTTGCTCGCGACATATTCCCCAGTATTTCTTACTCGCTCTGAGTAGAACTCGGCTCATTGAACTTATTTGGGCGACCTAAATTATTCTTTATAAAAAAAAATACGTCTTTTGTTGACGATTCGCTAAGATTTCGCTTTGAAATGTTTTTTTGAGAACCGCTCTGAAGTCAAAACAGGTTTTGTTGGATGAGAAAAGTGGATTTGTCAAAACGACATATTGCATTTGTTATCATCTATTTTGCAAGTTGCAGAAATAAAAGACTAATTTATTGTCTTGAATTATGTTTAAATTAATAGTAATCTACTTGCTATCCAATAAGCTAACATAACATGGAAATGAAGTGTATATGCAATAAAACTGTTTCCACACGCACCATAAAAAACTAATACATACAAAAATTGAACGGAATTTCTACAGTTGCATTGCTTGGAGTCTAACTTTTAAAAGGGTGCATATTCTACCGTGATCCGCCACCCAGAAGCTTAGATCTAATCAAAAATTCTTTAGCAAAGTTCTTTTGCACGAGTAACAATTGTTTTTTCTTTATTTTCCTTTCGCTTTCTCTTCGCAATCTTTAAGAGCAGAGTCGACTGCCTGACGGAAGGGTGATGGTACTCTTCGTGTTTTCTTATTCTTCGGTTTCCTTTTCTGTCATACCTACTTGACGGGTTGTATGTTGGATGAATATTTGTGTGTGCCTAGGTGGGGATTCCCACCTGAAATGCGCCAACTAAAATTCGGGCGAAGCAAATATAGCACGGGCCAGATAGTTACTAAATATAAGCTCTGGTGTTAAAAAAATACATTGATCGGCACTTACCTACTTGGAGAACAATCCAAGATCTAGTAATATCTAAAAATGAGCTGGGCTTAGTCTGAATAAAAATTTACCCTCTCGGGCTAACTGAGAACGCAGGCTTAAGAATTTTTTTTTTTTTTTCGTCTATAGGACCAACCAGGCAATTGTTCTGCAGCTATGTAGTATTAGCAAAAATGAAAATTTTTCCCGCACAAAAAAAAATTCAAAAGGTTGTATAAATTACATAGATATTCATTTTTAAAAAATATGCTACGAGTATAAAAAATAAGCACATAAATAACTCCTAATTTTAAGATATTTCCTTAAACAAAAGTAATTAATAGGTTTAAAAGTCAATTTGTATCAAAACAGAATTATTATTGAGCACACAATTGAATTAAATCAAATTTGTTTAAACTACGCAACTACATACATATATGTAAATTCAAAAACAAGTAATCATTCACTGCCAATATTTTTTTCTAACAAAGTTTGGCAAGTATTAGTAACTGTAGAATGCCCATTATGTAAATGCATTAACATTGATTTGTAAAAAAAAAAGTAAATAAACTGTTAAATTAAAAATCAGTGCAAGCAGGTAGGGTATTTGAATGCATGCATTTGAACAAAAAAATAATAGTTTCTGTTAATTTACCATGTTAACAGCCACACTGGAATTTAATTTTAATTTAAAACAAAGAAGATATGATTGTTACTGTGATATACATTTCAATTGAAAAGTCGACATGAATGAAATCAAAAATTGTTATTTATACTTTGTTATTAATTGAATGAATTGTTGAAACGAAAATATTGATACATATGTTGATATGAATTGAACGAGAATAATTGGCACGAGTATATTTTGAAAATTTTACAATGATTTGGAAAGGTTTCAAAAAACTATAAAATTCTGCAACTGTTTTATTACCTTCTAAACTTTCAATAATATTTAAAACGGGAAATATTAGTAAAAAATGTTTATTGTTTCTATTAAATGATTCGCACAACTAGAACTAAACATACATGGCTTAGAAGATAATGTGATTATTGAAAGTTCTTTAGCGAGACTAGTGAAACAGAATAACCTGGACACATAAAATCAAACACGAAACGGAAACGCTGCTAATAAAATAAAAACCATCAAGGAATATGTAGCGAAAATTTCAACTTTTTCCGTTCTGTATTGCCCCATAAGTAGGTAAGGAAGATTTTAGTTTTTCGTTTTACATAGAACAGTTTTTGTTTCTATGTGAGAGGGTGGTCTGAAAAGTTTCCGACCTAACAAAGATAAAAGACATTTTTTCTTCAAATTTATCTTTATTTTTCTACATAACATAGTCTCCTTGCAAGTCTACACAGTTCTCTCAACGATGCTCCCATATCTTTAACCCGTCCAAATAGTACTCGGTGTCTTGCCTCCTCATTTGACGAAAATGGCTGTCATGCGAGTGAAACTTTTAGATTAGGGAACGAAAAAAAGTCGTCGATCTGGTGAGTAAGGAGGGTGGTCAAGCAGTTCAAACCGTATTTCGTGGATTTTCGCCAATGCTCATTCGAAGACGTTTTTGGTCTAACGTGAGCAAACGCGGCACCCAACGCGCGGTCAGCTTTCTCATGCCTAAATTTTGATTCAATATGTGATAAACACGTTCTTTGGACATATGGTATTCATAGCCTTTGCTATCTCTCTCTCTATAGCGTACTCGTAGGTGTTGGTTTCATCAAAGGCTCTATATCAAGATTCTGATCAACCTTGTAATTTTCAAATAATTTGTGTTTTTTAAGAGGTCATACCTTTTTTTTCTATAGAACATACAAAAATTATAAAATGACTAAAATTGTATGGAATTTAGTATTTGAACACAATTTCGGACAGATGTGCACCGTGACAACCTCTTACAAAGTGCATTCGGGAGGTCCAATTTTCAACCACTTTTTCGATTAAATGGGGCGGTATATCACGAATAATGCGAATAATGTTGGCTTTCAAAGCGTCCATCGTCATTGGTTTGTCGGCATAGACCAGTGACTTAACCCTAGAATGCATATGGGGTGCTATCGCACCCCACTTCAAAAATGGAAATGCCATTTATTTTGTTAATTAAGCTAGTAAAAACATTATTTTTTAATAAAATAAATAAATTTTATAAGATTGTGTTATAAGTTGCTGGTATTTTCAACCCAAAGTACTGGGGTGCTCAGGAGCCCCATATGTGTTAACGTTATTCAAAAACCCTTATGCATTCTAGGGTTAATATATCCTCACAAAAAATAATACACTGACGTAAAATCGCATCAGTTTGTTGGCCAATTGACAGGTCCATGTTATGAGATGATGTTATCGCCAATCGCCAAAAGCAAATAACTCAATCGTTTGGCCGGCGGGTTTATTCCTTAGGGTTATATACATTCAAAATACGATATTTTTCTTTTAATAACCATTCAGCCAGAAGAAAATTACACGATTAAAAAAAAACGAGCCATTTCCAGCTGATTTAGGACCAAAGTGCTGAAATTATGGCATAAATGATTATCGTTTGGCTTCAATTCTTACCAATCGAATCTTGTAAGCCTTTAGACCAAGATCCTTTCGCAAAATCTTCCGTATACAAGTAAGGGACAGAAAAAGCCTTTTTTCCTGTGCACGGCATCGAATTGGTAAATTTGGGTACTTAGCGGCACTATTTTCTTCAAAACCCACAGTTCTCAATCTGGTTGATGGGTAGATGTCCAATAGAATGAATTGAGCCCGAAACTTATTAATAACACGTCGAATTGCGCGTTCACTTGGGCGATTTTATGCACCATGGAAGGTTTGGAAATAAATTTTCACAATTTGAAAACGTTGCGTTGGTTGTAGCGATGTAAGTCTTTCCATGATAATTTGCCAGAGTGTACTGAACACAAATGTCATCTTGATCGCAACAATTTATCCCTATCGAATAAGTAGGGCAGTCTAAAAAAACCCTTTACTTTTCTTAAGACGGATTCAAGAAAAAGTTGACTTTCTCAAAACAAACTAATGATTTTGTTCAAATTTCATATTTGAGATAGCTTGACATCGTACTTACTTACTGACCGGATTTGTTTTCAATTAACTGGTTCCTAAAGCTATGATTATACTGTTTAACAGAAAGTCAACCATTTGACCGTCTTCGCTGTCCACTATTTTATTTTTATTTAAAGTAACATCTAACAAAATTACAATGATTAATGTTTTGGAGCATAAAAAACTAATATTTCCCAACTAACATGAGAACGATGAAAATTTAAAGAAAATGTAATATTTATTCTTTTATGAGTTCATGATGTATAACTTATAACACATATAGTATAATTTGAAATTATTATTCACAAACTCACAATGGTTTACTATGTTTTATCGAATCGCTGGTATTCTCGGAATTCTATGCTAGCCGCTGTTTTTATGGTTTATTAATTTGCTTTCGATTCGCTTAATATACAAGATATTTATAAAAGTTCACTTTACTTGGTAAGAAGTACTTAAATGCATCACGAGTAGTTCCTTTGAATACGCATTCTTTTGATATCACAAATGAGAATTTTAATGATTACGTAGTACATAGAGAAAAATGCACAATAGCGTCACACATTGTACGAAATGTTAAAAGTTATGCTTCTAACCTGTGATGAGTTATTTACTCTACTTCTATCAACACACGCAAAGTTTAATAAAAAACAAAAAAAAAAAAAATGAAATAATATTTAAGGCAGCAAAAACTAACATTCCAAAAATATATACACAATCTGCTTCCATATTAAAATTAGTAAAAAAAAAATGTAAACGGCATTAAAATAAAAACAAGAAACGATATAATAAAGAAAAGGGAAATGCATAGACACATAGACGGTACCTTAATTGTTATAGTTGCAAATAAATAATAAATAAATATAAAATATGCTGTTTGATACAATGTATTAACAAAATAATAATAATTTTAAAGTAATTAATAAAGACTGTAGGTAATTTTTTTAACAAATCAAATATTGACCTAAAAAAACAAAAAACTAAAAACAAAAAATTTAGATTGCAATTTATGCATTTGCATGAGATCTAAAAAAAAAAAAAAATAAACAAATAGTATAAATCGAATACATATGATTATTATGACCAAGTTGGTATGCTTTGTAAATTTTTTAATTTCATTAATTAGTAAATACTTTATTAGACTTATATCACTTAAGGTTAATGCAACACAACTATTTTGAATATTTTTAATTAATTTCTATTTTAAAATTATTTTTCAAGGAAATTTAATGCTTTCTAGGCTTTCCGTGTACATTGCGTTATAATCAATTATTTAAAAAAAAGGGAAAATAAATTTATACAAAAACCTGAATTTTTGTGTTTCATTTCGGTAAATATTATTCCCGATGCCCTTGATATTTGCTTAAATCTCATTAAACCTTGAATTTTATTTGCTTAAGTAAACACTCTTAAGTAAAGATTATTTCCACTTCTGGTTCTGGGTCTTACAGAGTCCATAATGAATAGGTGCAGTGCTTAGTTATCGACTTGAACTCTCTCTCCACTTTCACTTCAAGTAATCAGCCCCATGGAAGGGAAGAAAATGCATTGCCATGCAGTGTTCCCAGATTGCGCCAAAAGTGGCGCTTTTCGAATTGAAAGGGGGAAGAGGGAAAACTGTCTCAAAAAAGGGGAAAACGCGTATTTGAAATATTGTTTCCGAAATCACAAAACCTTATAATATTAAGTCACCAACATGCATAAATCTTCGTTGTTAATGAATGATTTGTTTTACCGAACAGCGTACGAAAATATAATTACGCACTGAACCTATCCCATAGCTCACGTGACATTTGTTGGGTTCTTGGCTTCGAATTATAAGTCCGACCGTGCTAAAAAATAAAACTTTCTTTTCTTGCACCTTTATACAAATGTTTTTTTAATATGTTTCCTGATAGTGAATTAAATGATCTCTTAGAAATTTTAACATACCAAACATAAGTTCCGTAAATTTGCAAGAAGAATGTCTTATCAACAAAATTAGCTGATGAAAAGTATCTTCTTCTTCCTTTTATCAACGAGGTTATGATCCGAAAATAAGGGATCATAACCCTCCCACTTCATCGCATTTCTACTAATCCGCCTGTGGGGTTCGCCTATTTGACATCAGTAAATAATTTTGGATCACTCGGTTACTGAGGCCAATGAAGGCCGATGTCGTCGCATTTGACTGATCCAGGCGTTTATAGGCCTGCCTTTCCTACATCGCGATGTCTTTGGAACGTGCATTGACATTGCCTTTTTAACAGGGTTCAAATGATCTCTTCTTTGAACGTGGCAATACCAGCTGAGCCGGTCGCGCCCTATTTTTTGTACTGAAAAGGATATGTTTCCAAAACTTGAAAACTTGTAGAATTTATTTTCTGTCTTCCGCACAGTGGAGCAGAAGCTGAACGTACTTTCTCTGTTGTTAATTTAAATAAAACTAAAAAGAAACAAACTTCAGAATCCTACACTGTGCCGAATTCTATATTCAAAGACTTTGCTAAAAAAAAAATCTAATTGCGTTGAATTTGAAATTGAGAAGGTATGCCATAAGCTTCACAATTCCAAGATGTACCTATAAAAGTAAAATATGATTCCTATCGAGTTATCCGATCAGAACGAAATTGCGGAAAATTTGTTCGATATAAAGGGTCAAGTGGGCGCCGTGGCGTAAGTGGATAGTGTGTCGGACCACTGCGCATGAGGTTCCAAGTTCGAATCCCAGAAAACACCAAAAAGTTTTTTCACGGTCCCAGCTCTCGCGAACGTTTGACAAACATCCGAGAGTATTGTTGTCTCATTGTTGTCTCGAAAAAGCTTCTCAAAACAAATTGCCCTTCGGATACGGCACTAAAATGTAGGCCCCTTTCATTCGTGTGAAAAATATAACGCACACAACATGAGTGGTTGCGAGAAGCTAGGCCCTGGCACTGGTATTGCGCCAAATATTTATTTTTAAAAGGTAAAGTAAATGTTTTTCGAAATGAGAATTTTGAATTTGATCTACTTAAATTCATGTTTTATGTCAAGTCCATGAGTTAATACACGTTAATACTAGGAAGGTGATACACATTCCGATCGGATTTTTTCAACGTTTCAGAATTTATTCCGAACGCATACTTCGATTAGTATGTATTATAGAGGCTCAATTATGTGATGTTATCCATGTTTTTTTTTAAAACGTTTAATGAATACCTGTGTGGGCGCCGTGGCGTAAGTGGTTAGTGTGTCGGATCACTTCGCATGAGATTCCAAGTTCGAATCCCAGAAAACACCAAAAATTCACGGTCCTACCTCTCGCGAGCGTCTGAGAAACATCCGAGAGTATTGTTGTCACGCTTCTCTAATCGTCGTTCGGATTCGGCACTAAAACTGTAGGTACCTTCCATTCGTGTGAAAAATATAACGCACACTCGGTTGCGAGAAGTTAGGCCCTGGCACTTAAAAGAGCTGTTGCGCCAAATATTTATTTATTTATTGTATCTTTTTTTTTAATGAATACCTGTGGTCTTAATGACATTGTGTTGATTTGCTTTATTAAGCCTTAGCTTATTTTTTGTTTTGTTATTAGTTTTGACTTAGTTTCGCATAATATTTTAAGTTTTGAATGAAGTTTTCGTTTCTGGTTTTTGTTTTTTCCTTGAATTAGACGTTTTTATTGAAGGACGGATTTTTTTAAAACGACAAATTTGTGTTTGTTTTCAGTAATATGCGTTTTTTCTTTTGTTTTTAAAAAAGAGGAATTTTGCGGGGAAAATAGACTGTGAAAAAATGGGGAAAAAAGGAAAATGCGACAAAAAAAGGGGAAATTCATTTAGAAAATCTGGGAATACTGTTGCCATGTGAGACGCGTCTTACGTTGGTGTGTGGGCTTCAAGTATCTAATACTGGACAAAGAAACGTGGTAACACCAGAATTTTCCAGGCCGAAGTCAGTGTTATTCATCAGGCTGTTTCAATATCGTGTACAGAAATTACAATATATAATATGTGTATTGATAGTCAAGCAGTAATCTCTCGACGTTTACTCCTTAGTCTAGGATAGGGCAAGACTGCCGCTCATCTCTTAACGAGACATTTTTTATTTATTTATTTATATAGACTAACAAAGTAATCTTAAATTACTAAGTTAGTACAACATTTTAAAAACATAAGCTTTCGGCTCAATGATTCAAATATATTAAAATTAAGCTAATTTGCAATCTAACGTTAAGGTTGGAGATCAAGGTTTAGATAGTCACGAGGTTTTTTACATTAATATTTTTTAGGATTTCGTAAACATGTTGGTCATTTTTAGATAAAATAAGGTTCATGTGGGCTAGAAGCTGATTGATGTTCAGTGTTTGGGAACAGTTGGAGCGAAATGAACGAATTTCCCTTTTCAAAAGGAATGGATGAGTTAAACAGGTGTGGCCTAAACGAAAACGGACGAAATTAACAATGATCTCTTTTGAAGCTGCCCTTGGATATATGGGTTGAACTTAGTTGAAATTGATCTTCGTACAGTGATGGGTATATTTTGACGGGCCTCTGCAGAAAAGATTAATGCATGTTCAGACAGGATACCCAGCCTCAGCAATGCACCATTATCAGTTGTTACGGCGAAACCTGTATGATTTCTGTTTTGGACCCGTCCGTGAATATGAAGTTCCAGTTCTTGGAATTGTATCCATTTACTACAGTTTCGAAGACTGAGCGATATACACATTTTGGTGTATGATCTTTTGAGTAGGCAGACAGTGCTAATTCGAAGATATTCGGTCTGCATAGCCAAGTTGAATAAAATTATGTTTGAAGAGAATTAATTTCAATTTTTATACATGAGATAGCTGATGGAATTTTCCTCTGGAGTGTGAGGCGATGGACAGTAATGTTGTCCTTATTTACAATGGTTCTCGAGGGGAACAGAAGTTTTGTAGCGAGTTTCAGAATGATTTCGTCATATCTTTTATCCAGTGATGGTAAGTCAGATTCAGAAAAAATATTTTCAATTGGCTTAGTTGGGAAGCCGCCGTGGCGCAGTGGTTAGTGTGTCGGACACCAAACAGTTTTTTCACTGTCCCATCTCTCGCGAACGTTTGACAGACATCCGAGAGTATTTGTTGTCACGAGAATGCCTTTCGGACACGGTACAAAACTGTGGATTCGTGCGAAAAATATAACGCACAGAACACGAGTGGTGGCGAGACGCTAGGCCTAAGCACTTAATGAGATGTTGCGCCAAATTTATATTATGTTATATATGATATATAGTTGGGAAACGTTGATTGATCTTATTGTATGTTGGTTTTTTGATGTTGTATGTTGATTTTGGACAGTTTCCATATACGCTGAGCCCATAGTCTACTTTGTTAAGTATTGACATTTTAGTTAAGTAGCATAATGTATTAATGTGGACATTACATTTTTTGGAAGAGACGTATTTAATAATAGCCTTAACAAGATAGCGACATTCTTTGTTGAGTACCTGGCCATTGCGATATTCCGGGAAATTATGTCATGACTTAGCTAGACAATACTCGTCGATATAAACCACCGGCACTCAAACAATGTCAATCCACCAATGTCAAGAACCAGAATCATACGGCAGTAGGGAAAAAAGCTAGTCATTGGTGGATGCATCTAAGCTACTGCGATACTGCCAGGCCTCTTTGGCCAACTCTAGATCTCAGTAGAACAAAGTGCTGCTACGAAACCCTAGAGACAGCATATCTGAACTTCCTAATGTTATTGCGGGATACTGCGTCCCCGGCATACATGCTCAGAGATGGGGCATATCTTACATGTCGTTGTGCCTGCATTAGCCAAGACCTAGTTGAAAAAAAAAAATTGAGGAAAACTACGATTTTAGAATTTGCAAAGAAGCTGCAAAATGATAAATAAAAAGTTGCAAATCTTGTTGGTGGATGAAAACACGATAGACGATACCAATCATAAACGAATCATTACCATATTCAAACAGGCTGTATCTCAAATTTGGTAGAGCACTCCATTTCCAAAACAAATACGATACAAATGTGTATAAATGTAACTTTAAAGGGGCCTTGACAACTCCAGATTCCAGGTTAAAACATTCCTAAATTTAGATTCGTTGTTAATAGTAGCCCAGAAAAGACTGAGACGGAGTCTATTAAAATATCTAAACTTAGATAATGACCTAAGTGATGCAATACGAGTTTGTTAATCATTTCGCATAAAAAGAGTTCCCCTTTTGGGCGTTCTGGACATTCTGAGAGTAATATTGGTTATCGTGAATAAATTTTCCCTCGGAATTTGTCCCCCGAACAAAAATTAGGCACCTTAAAAATAGAGGAAATAAATCCGCGGAAAATAAATAGGTATCATGAATTGCAATTCAGGAGCATTTTCAACGCAATCGCGATACTTAATTTTTCCCCGATGAATTTTTTCCCTATTTTTGAAGATACTTAATTTTTGTTCGGGGGAAAAATTCCGAGGGAAAATTTATTCGCGATAACAATGATTACTGCACTTGAGTATAATTTTAAGCCGCGTTTCATTCGGCTATCAACTGAAATCGTCCGATAGAAGAACCTCCTCTTTAGTTTCCGTTAACCATTCAGTGACGAAAAGTTCCTTGTTGGTTAAGATAGTGATTAGGAATTTTCTCCACTTTAATCGAAGAGAATAATTTACTTTCTTCGCCTATTCATGGATATTCCCATTGTTAAGGTCACAAATTAAGGTCGAATTACT
This sequence comes from Brachypalpus laphriformis, assembly GCA_945910035.1. Classification (NCBI taxonomy): domain Eukaryota; kingdom Metazoa; phylum Arthropoda; class Insecta; order Diptera; family Syrphidae; genus Brachypalpus; species Brachypalpus laphriformis. The sequence goes on along the minus strand of OX246753.1, from coordinate 105,925,540 downwards.
TCAGTTAACAGCAGATCGGCCTTACAATTAAAATTATCAATCCCTGTTGGCTGTAGGAGTCGCTAAAAGTGCTCATTGCCTCTGCAAAACTAGTATACCAACTTTCACAGGGGTTTTAAAAAGCAAGTCGCGATCAGTGGGAGAGACGAAAATCAAGGTCGTCTGAAATGGATTGAGTGTATGGATGGAGCACTTAGGTAAGTTCGCAATTATATACTATGTTCCCATTAGATTTTCAACACTCAACAGTTGCTGAATATTAGCAGTTGCAATTAATGCAGCTACTGGAGTTAACTGACACAATGAGGCAGAGATTCACCCGTAACAATTTATACTTCGTCTTCTTCCTTTTATCAGCGAGGCTATGATCCGAAAATAAGGGATCACAACCCTCCCAATTCACCGCATTTCTACTGATCCGCCTGTGGGGTTCGCCTGTAACCCGTAACAATTTATTGTCTAATTAAATAAGAACCAGACGAGTTATACATCTCCTTTAATTTAATTTATTTGTCTTTGTAAAATCTTAACAATATGAATGAAATTTCTCTAATGTACAAAATTATCTGTTCTCACGTTTTAAATAAATTCAATAATTATATCACTGAAATAATAATAATATTAACTAAAATAAAACTTACACAAATAACTTAATACTATGCATTAAATAAGAGCGAAAAGGAAAACAGCTTAACCTAGGTAAAATTTAACAAATCATGTGAAGGATATGCTTGAATACAAATTATATTCAAAAGTCTTTTATGAATACTCAATAATAAGTAGAATAATAGTCCTAGTAAGGAATACGATTATTGCTGTTTCTAATTGCTAGACACTACATAAATTTTTCAGGCATTTTGTTTTGCTTTAAGTTAAGTTGAACACTTTGCGAGAACATTTTGATGATGCCATAGTATTTATTTGAAAACACTTTCAAAAAACTGGGCACGTTTTTGCTGGCTAGTTCGGAACAGAATTGTGGATACTTTCGATATGCTGGCTGCATTTCATCCCAAATCGTTAGTATATCACACTCTTCACTAAAGAAAAAAATATATGTATTTATGTATCGATATGTACATTTGTTTCAGTGGAGTAGCGTTATTTTCATACTTAGCTGAATTGGAGCAATCACTGAAAGACAGAATTAAATACTGAATTTTAAGCTGTGAACACTGGTTGTAGATTTCAGAAGATTGTTGTCTGCTGAATACAGAATAAATGCTTTCCGTTCGTTCGCTGTTTTAAAAAAAAAGTTAAAAAAAAAACAATTGATCCAGAAATTATTCTTCAATAAAGGATGGCAGTAGCAGACACGTCCTAACGTTGTGTAGTATGTCTCATTGTACATGGTTGAGTCATGTGCGACTATAGATCATGAAAATCAGAACTTCAAGAGTCTGAAACGTTGTTTGGAGAGATCTAGGTTTGTTGTACCAATTGTATGCGAGGTGGATGATATGTTGAAAATGAGAACACTAAAGGCGTTTGTACTCTAATGGTAAAAGGCGGTGGGGCGGTACCATATAAGAGCTTAGAAAAATCCTGGCCTCCATAAAAAATAAAATTAGAAATCGGAATATCTTATGGATGGAAGAGTTCTTCTTAACGAAGCAGGACAGGAATATGGAAGAAAAGACACTTTTCGCAGATGGTTTTTAGCATTTCATAGGCACTAAAACTACTCAGCGATGATTGAAGAAGCGAGCCACTTAATCAGGCATGCAAACAGACCAAAAGAGGTTACACAGGGTGGGCATTTAAATGATCAACCGCATCTAGCAGACCTGGAAGACGTTCTACATTTTATTGGAGTGTTCTCTATTCTAAAAGAAATAAGTCGTATCTATTGGAACACTAGCATTCTAAACGGTGCTAATTGGTTTACTTTGGATAGCTATTGCAGAGGCTCTCTTTATTATAGGAAAAGGAGTATGATGGAAGGATTGAAGGATTGCTTTGCAGAACTAGAAACAACGTACACGAGAACGGCAGAAAGGGAATGATGCGTTTCTCAGGTAGAGGCTCTTCAAGAGTTGGGAGCTTAATAAGCAAGAAGAAGGGAAGAGGAAAGTAAGTAATTGAATATTAACTTTGCCAAACCATATAGCTAAAATGAACGTAGTAAATCCCTGATTGTTGAGATTCTTCTTTCTTCTTCTTCCTTTTATCAGCGAGGTTATGATCCGAAAATAAGGGATCATAACCCTCCCACTTCACCGCATTTCTACTGATCCGCCTGTGGGGTTCGCCCTGATTGTTGAGATTGACTAAAATTAAGGCGATTACCTTCTCGACTTATCGTCATTTTCAATATTTTATAGGTCCGTACGTAGGTAGGTAGGTGTGGTGATTCTACTTAGAAAAGAAGAACCTAACTATCACTAGGTGCTGTTTTGATACCACAAACTCATGTAACTTGGATGTGAAGGTCTGTTGGTGGGGAGTCTCTAGATCCAACCTGTGGAGTTCAAGTAGATTATTAAATCTTTAATGTTTTTCTGTGAGACTTCCTCAAGGAAAATGAAAAAGGATTTTCCTAAAGCTCATTGTCTGACCCTAGCTAGTGCCGGACAAGCACATAAAAAGTGGATAAGGGTTTCTTTTCAGCTCGACGTTTCAACTGCGACAGTGTGTGTTGTGTGGGATGCCTAGTATGATTGCATGGTCTCCTATAGGCCAGTGACCTGTGGTCATCGCTGTTATTCTTGCGATGTTTTTACGTGTTCTGCTTAGGAAGTCGGTTGTTTTTGTTTTGTTATAGTTTGGATCTTCCTAGATATGACACAGTTTGTTAGCCTAGTCCAATCTGGCTGAGGTTGGCTTTTACAAGGAATTTTGAGGAGATTTCTATTTTAACTGCTCAAGGTGGAATTTGAACTGACTCCGCAAGTATAAACGTTACCTTGCCCTGGAACCCAAATCAGGGTTACCTTGAATTGGCCATCTAGCGAGTCTATCTCATTTCGGCATGATTATAAGTCCGTAGAAGGCTTATTTTTCGTAAAATGTACAGAAATACAAGTTTCAAACTGATAACTGGGATTCTGAGTTAGTTAGTTAGTTAGTGTGGGCGCCGTGGCGTAAGTGGTTAGTGTATCGGATCACTACGCATGAGGTTCCAAGTTCGAATCCCAGAAAACACCAAAAAGTTCTTTCACGGTCCCACCTCTTGCGAGCGTCTGACAAACAACCGAGAGTATTGTTGTCACGAAAAAGGTTCTCAAATCGCCGTTCGGATTCGGCATTAAACTGTAGGTCCCTTCCATTCGTGTGAAAAATAAAACGCACACAACATGAGTGGTTGCGAGAAGCTAGGTCCTGGCACATTAAAGAGCTGTTGCGCCAAATATTTGTATTTGTATTTTTGAGTTAGTTACCTTATTTGATGCATATCTAAATGTGCATGATTAACAATTGGCCGCTTCGTCGTCAAATGTACAGTTCCAATTATATCTACTGGACCTGCAAATTTAATAAACAAAATATTATGACTTACAATCATAAGTTTCATATTCCTGTCTCACCTCCAAAGACCGCATTCTTTTCAGTATTTATATTTATCCACTCTAACATGTTTTCTAACTCATCGCTATGAGTTTTGGACGGCAAATATTCTTCATATACATTCTAAGAAGAACAATATGTTACATAAGATACCAACCTCTAGAGTCACAGTAACTTACCACAACCCCCGGATCAACAATGCTTGTAAGAAATACAGCAAGCGATATGGATAAAAACAAATTACTATGCTTACTGCTTCGCATCTTTGAGTAAAGCGTCGGAGCTAATACACAACCCTGAGTATAGCACAGGAAGAACAATTTCTTAATACTAAAACCAATACACACAAACACGCCGAATTGAGCCAAGCTGTACAAATAGTGATAACTGAAAGCTCCGTTTGTTTTTGGTGCCTGTTTTGGTCTAACTTTTTTAGTTTCACTTTCTATTGAATTATCATTACTTGGAGGTGGTTTGACATCGTCATTCACCTGACTCGTCTTAACGGACGGTTGATCATCAGGATCGTCACGGCTCGCATCGAGTTCAGCTTCTACGTTATTTTCATTTTTGCGATCTTTGTGTAAGTTAATTTGTTTCTTCAAGCATTTAATTTCGTTCAAAAACAATTCATGCTCATCTACAACATCTTTCTTCATCTTATTTCGCTCCTCTTTGTATTTTTGAAACTCATAATCGCACTCTTCCAGCAGTGCCAGGCATTGGTTCAAGGCTTTCTCGGTTTTCTCATTGGACATGTCCTTCATTGAAATGTGATTTTCTTCTAGGAAGTCCTCTAGCACGTACTTCTTTGCCCGTTCTACATAGTCTGTGTTGGCAGAGTTGGGAGACTGTATTCGCCATTTTCGAAGGAATTTCGCCAGCAAAACAACTCCATACAAGCAGTATGGCTTAGCAAATAGTATTTTGATGACCTCCCAAACATCATACAAGTCCACTTCAGCATAATCTGAATTGCATGCGAGGAGACATGTTGTGAAATTGGTTCGACGCTGCAGCGTCCACTGTAGCACCAAATCACGGTATACAGAGAACGGATTATCCGTAGAGCTTGCATAACCGGATTTCTCCAACAAGTCAATGATTGTCCCTTGTGAACTAATGGCCAGTAGAATTCCGAGTGTGATGCTTTTCATAAAGTTGTCCGATCGTGACTGTGACTTGAATATTCGTACCAAACTAATGAAGAAAAGTGCGAAAGCTGGGCCATTTTGCCATGCAAAGAAGTACTTTTTATTCTCATACGTAAGGTAGTAGGCGATGATGTTCGAAAGGAACTGGGTTATGGTATAGTCAATAGAGAATCGACTAGATACCAGGCCCAAACTCCAGGGTGTAATCATTATGAGAATTTGTGTTGCATAAATCACCGAAGAAAATTGCCAGCAAAGCAATGATGCTGTCGTTAATGCAGTTAACTTTATAATCTAGGAAAACACTCATGACTGCTAGGAATTGCAAGGAAAATTGCTGGAAGGATACTTACCATGACTGGATTGAAGCAGTGCTGATCCGTTCTTTTACTTCTTGAAGCTTTGTCTATACAAATGCATAAGTAGAACATTTGCCAGAATATCAACGGAAAGGCGAAATTCTCCCTTGCCACTGGACGATCGTAGATCTTCGAGACATTCTTATGAAATATTACATAGGAAATAACAGCGTATATGCCTCCAAATAGATTTTCACTGCAAAAAAAAATATATATTTTTGTAACTGATAAAAATATGGAGCGCTCAAAAGAAAGAGCAAGTATACGACGGATAGGAAGAATCTTTGAATCAGTGGGTGAGACTTCTGAAGTTTGGAAACATGGGGAAGACCGTGGAAAGAACTTTGTTTTCTTCTTCACAATCAACAGCGAAATATATCTAATTTGCATGCCTATCTATGACGGTATTGAGTTAAGACTTATTTTCTTGCAGAACGAGACTGGCTCAAGCACCAAGAAAGTGTTTCATAAAAGCCAATCTGAATGAGTTCTTTTTCTTGGACGTTGTATAAAATAGCTCTCTTGTTTCAGCCCAAAGATAGTCGACATCATTCTGAAATGATTCAAGCTTAATAAGTAAGCTTGATGGTTGGTACCGAATCTTATTTCATTTTTCTGACTGTCCTTACTGTCAAATAATGTAGAGAAGGTAAAGAGAGACAAGAGGAAAAGAATTGTCCAAGAATCGGAGTTCCTATCATCGAACCTGTAGTACGCACCTGTATAACGCAAGCAATGCGCTTAAATTAAACACTTACATATTTACATATATATGTTAAACTTCTATAAACGACACTAAGGCAGGGATGAAACGAACGTTAATTTTGGTCTATTGCTGTTTCTTCAAGATAAGAAGAGAATTATTGAGCACTCATGAACAACTAGGAAGTCATTGTATTATATGATACTCACGTTATCAATCTTGACTTACGGCGTAGAATGTGAATATGGAAATGACCTCGGACCGTAAAAAATAAACATCAGAGAAATGTTAATAGCACTTCCTTTGAAAAATGATATCATAATACGTTCGGATTAATGCGAACTTTCAGAAGCTCTAGTGCCCACAGATTTGTTGCGGCACTTATCGCCATAAAGCCGTAGCAGCTATGGGTTTGTGCCGATTAAAACCTCCATTAACACAATCAAAAACCTTTTTTAATATCAGATAAACAGCAGGGAGCGACCAAAATTCCACACATTGCTCAATAATAATCCGCAATGTGTCAATATCAAAGCTTCTCAAAACAAATTGCCCTTCGGATACGGCACTAAACTGTAGGTCCCATTCGTGTGAAAAATATAGCGCACACAGCATGAGTGGTTGCGAGAAGCTAGGCCCTGGCACTTAAAGAGCTGTTGCGCCAAATATTTATTTTTTGTATTTGAATGTGTCAATATTTGTCGACACCTGTTCAGCATCAATCGCGTCTTTTTCCTTTATTTGCTACTGTAGAAGGCCCCCAAGTCCCTTTCTGTACTCTCTAAGATGCAACGTCATCTTGCGGTTTGGCAGAGATGATAAAAATATGGTGTGTAGATTTAAATTCCTAGATTTTGTCCAAGAATAGCCGTTGTATGAATTTTTTATCACTAGTGGACTTTTCTAACCTAATATCATACGTATTGTTGTGGTTGTGATCAGAGATTAGAACGAGTCGAGCACATCGAGCTAACATTGAATACCCGATCGAAAATGCACTCACAGAGGCGCCGGGTATGCACACAAACACAAACTCGTAAGTACATCCCATTTGTGAGTTGCGTGAACCATGATCCATATCAAATAAAGAAAACCGATCGGGTTCAAACGAGTATGCATCCAAACGGATACAATCGATTTCAAATCAAATTGAGTGGGGTAATTTCAGCAATGATTTACGAGCAGCCGGATTGTGCATGAACATCTTATTCATTTGCGAGCATGTGGTGTTCAGAGCAGGGAGGATGGGATTTTTTCAACGTCGTACGCTACACGTACTTCCAATGAGAAACTCTATCTATAAATATATGCTACATGTATTATTATTATTATTATAATTTATTCGCAAGGAATTAAAATTACATGGTAATATAAACAAATAGTGAGCCTAGCTGCGAAGACTATTGGCTCTATGGTAGTCTAATATTATACGATTATATCGGCATTTATTAGGAATTTATTGATTTGGTCGTTATTTACAGGGTTGGGATTCTTAAGTATTTCATAAATTTTCCTTTATACTTAAATATGTTCTTAATGATAGGATTTAGCTTAGTGCAGTTTTCTAGTAATGAGGTATATCTATGGTAACGTTACATGAATGGCAAGCTGGAGGGTTGTTTTTATTTAACAGGTGCTGATGAGTAGCCGAGGTATGACCCAGCCGTAATCGAACGAAGTTGGATATTTTAGCTTTTGAGATGGTTGTGGGGTACCTGGGGTGGGATCTATCGGAGTTAATTTTCTTGTAATCGTGGTGATATACGTTAAAGTCGTTTAATTGTTTTCTTATTAGTATTTGCTTAACGGCTTTTTTCAGATCTGATTTGCTGAAAATGTCGAAGTTATAGACTGGTGCGTCTTTGGCCAGATTAGCAGCGAAGTCAGCATTCTCATTTCCCTGGATTCCAACATGACCGGGGGTCCACATTAATTTTGTTTTGTTTTGAGACTTAATGATGTTATTTCTTATTTTGGCAAAAAGGTCTGAGTTGTTGTTGGGATTGTTTATAGCTTTAAGCACAGAGAGGCTATCGGTACAAATAACATGCTTACCGTGGCGATTACTGGCTGCTTTTAAAGCTTGTAGAATGGCGAAAGCTTCTGCGGTAATAACCGAGAAAAATTCAGGCAGGATTCCAATGCTCAGAATGGACTCATCTTCAAGTGAGACTGCAAAGGAAGTATTTACCGTGGTCTTTGATCCGTCCGTGAAAATTAGGTTCCATCCTTCCGATTTCAGATCTGATGAAACCCTGGATGCTACATGTAAATCTTGCATTTTCTTAGAAATCAACAGAGAACAATCCCATCCAAAATCAATGGAAAACAACGCAGCGATCCTGATTAACATAAAATAAAAATGCTCGATCAACAGAGGAGAACGCATCCAAATTCAGTGAAAGACAGCTCATCAATCAACAGAATAAAAATACTGTAATGATAAATAATGATCAATTTGCCCAGCCCGTTCCTGTAGTCTCTTTCTTTTGAGAACTGGAAAATCTATATACATGGTCGTGATTAATGGATGTGTATACAGGACATGATCTCACGAGCATTATTGAAATGGATGATACAACTCGTAATTGTTTGATGCTCGTAATTCAAATGAATAACGAGTATCGTATAGAATTCGATCAAAAAAAGGAAACAAATTTGCGACCGATTGACTGCAATCAACCTCGTTCGTTTTAGTGTCTGTTGTGGATAAACGATTTTAGATGTTCATACAATAAAGCAGATAGGATCTGTACGCGTTGTTGATGAGGCTATTACATCTATAGTTGGCGCAATTTAGAACATCTCATTTCTTTAGGATTTACGTACAATTGGATCTTCCTTAATAGCCTCAATATTCACAGAAACTAATAAGTGCAATATGGAATCGAAACAGAAAATAGTGGTAGTAATAGATTGCCATCTTGCTTCATACGATCTATTTCTATTCCCGTACGAAATCGCATGAACTTTCAATGCGAAAGCAAGCCTTTCGTTATCTTATTTTTGTGTCTATGTCCGTAGTTGTTCAGGGCGTCATTTGAAGTCGGTAATAGCTTAGGTTAGGTAAGGTGGCTATATTTGATTTTAAAGCCTAGTAAATGGGTTAAACAGTCCGCTCTCTAGGGACAGATACGGGTAGAATCGGTTGAAAATCTGAGTCTGTGAAGGTAAGAGGCAGTGGCCACTGATAGTACTGGTGACTATTTTTAGTTGGTTCCTGCTTGTATTTAGAAGAAATTTAATTTCCTTTTGCAATAGTGCAGGAGTTTGATATTTCCCTGCCCTGAAAGTTCAGTCCAGATTGCGTAACAGATTTGTTAAGTATTCATCTGAAAACTTCTTTCCTAGTTCCACATGTTTCGGGCCGGTGAAATGTTCTGATCTTGGACAGTGAGCTGCCCAATTCACTACGCGGTCGACGTTTATGTGCAGTGATCCAATGCAGTTCCAGATCCACTTCAATCACCCTGATTGTCATTGGCGTTTGTCGCTTTTCGACGATTGTCGTTTTGTTCATAGCTACGACCTGCTGACCGTTAAACATAACTAATGTGTTTGTCGTGTAGAATACCATTACAACTCTTTCACAGAGAAAATGTTATGAAAATGGATTCGTGCAACATCTGAAGAATAAAACTGCAATCGTCGAAAAGCGACAAACGCCAACGACAATCAGGGTGAATTTCAATGTGAACGTACAATGGGGGTAGATCTAGTTTAGTGTTAAGCAAAACCGTGAGGGTGTATCGCAGAAAACCGATCAGGAAACGTAAAATCTATGGAAGTCACTCTATTCACGATGAATTCTGTTTTGAATAAATGAACGGAAGTTGGGTAGGAAAATACTGTATACTTATTTTTAAGAGAGAATAGAGCACACGCAGATCCTTCAACATACCTCAAAAACGAAGCGTACATATAGATTATGAAAACCGTAAACCCGCCAAACATCCAGACAAACTCCAAGTAGAAATGAAAGGGCTCTCCAAGGCCGTCGCATATAACAACTGGCTCCGCTAAATGATTCTCGTCATCCGTCCAACACGCTATAACTGGTATATCAAGGCTCCTGCTTAGCCGTCTCAGCTTATGGTACATGTAACTAAAATGAAAGCTGTTAACTACTCCATTGGTCGAGGCAAAGCCACTCGTTACCCTATCACAATCTCAGGAAGTACGTGAAAGCGATGCACAACATTGACGCTATGAGGGTACTCGATCGTGGTGACATTCAGCAGCTTCTGGTAGCCACGATAGAAGTCTGTCTCCTCTACTATTGTCTTATAAAACGAGTAGTACAGGGCGTCCTCCTTCCGCAGCAAAGACTCGCGCTGCAGGTCCGATGTGTGTCCGAAGTTGGTGCGAGCCTCAAAGATAGACCGCACATGGTATACGTACAGAAAGAAGCAGCCAACAGCTTTAAAAGAAAAGGTTTAGTCTTTCGATCCCAGCAAGTAGTAAGGACATTCTCTTTTTTTACCAATAAAAGCATGAGATACAATGAGAAGTAAATAGTGTTTTTGCTTCATATTTGGTCTGCTTTGTGGTTATTTACACTTTTTGCATTATCGGTCTAGGGTTTTGTTAACTGCTTATCACAAATTATGTACTTAGTGGTAAAAATACAAAGAAAAGCCGACTTATCTGATTGTAAGAGGAAAATAAGAATTCGTGTGTCAGGGAACAGCTGACATTTCGGCAAGTGTCACTGCGCTCTGCTGGGTTTACAAGCGGCATTTTGCGCAGACTTCACTCAAAAAAATTGTTAGGCGTTCAGGAGGAATAGAGGGTTTGTCTATATAACACTTAAAGGAGTCTTAACATTCGACGATTGGAAAAGTTTTCGTGCCATACCTGGTGGCGATTAAAAGAATTTCGATAGTACCTACCTAACATACGAATTTGAAAACTATCAAATCTGTGTGTATTTCAGTGAGAAATGTGGGTTCTAATTTTAAGCGAACGTTGAGCTGATCAAATTTATATTCACTTACTTATTTTTCATTTTCAGCTTAACACAAGCAAATGTAACTTAGAGCTAAAACTTAAAATTAAACGGAACGAAAAGAAAACATAAGGAGAGGAGGGAGAGGCTGAGTAAAGAGCGAGAGTAAAGATAAAATAGAGGCGCGATCAGGAGATTGCAATAAACACTAAACACTCTCACAGAAAGGCTTAAGATTTATTAGAAAACTTAAAACTAGTCTTACTCAAGTTAAGATAATGAGAGGGGGTATGTTAACTAGTAGGGTAATACTTTAAGTATAGCATTTCTCAGAGTGAGCTTAACTGCTACTTAAATCGGATATATTAGATAAATTACAAGCCTTACGCAGTATTCTAGTAGGAAGTTCATGAAGACCATAGTCGATATGGTGGCAGGACAGGCGGAATAGCTGTACCAATCTTAGATGACGGGGATTGGTATTCAGGAGCATTTGTTGAATAATTATGGAGCAGATAGTATTTCCGGCAAGCAGTTGATGTATAAAAGAGCTAGCTGCTTCATGGAGGGTATTGATTTACAGTAAAAGAACATGGTATTATGTACAATGCTTTCAAATAGCTTAGTAATGCGTGAAAGTTTAGCAATTGGCCTTTAGTTGGACATACCAGTTTTATTGCTCTTCTCGAATAATTATGTCATATTCTTGATTTAATTATATTTTTATGTTGTTAAAAAATGATATTTTTGTTAGCCTTAAAAATGATTGTTATGATTGGACATAGATTTGAATTTATTAACGTTTGAATGTGAGATTTGCAATGATGCAGTGGGTAGTGTTGTTTGCTCGTTAACTGCCCGAGCACAATGGGGAAGCTGAAGCTGTAGTACGAAGCGCTTCCAAAAAATTCACTCACTGGTGTAGTTGAGTACGAGTACAATGGTGAAGCGCTGCAAGGGTGTTTGTTGTTGGTAACCCAAATGCTTCGAAAATTGTTTTCCACACCTCGGCTTTTTTTCATATTTTTATAGTGAGGATTACTCAAATCCCATATTGCCCGTTTTTACTAACTTGATTAATTTTTCTGTGGACTGATCTGCCGTACATTTATTTATTTTGTTGTTGTTGTTTTTTTTTTTTTTTTCCATAATTAACGCGTGCCAAAGGGATTATTAATACTCTTATACTGGTTCTCAGGGCACGGGCGCATAGGAAGAGGGGGGAAGAAGACAGAGGAGATGCCGGTTTGTGTTGGCTTTAAATGAAGCTGAAATTGACTCCACTTTATTTCGTACTATAAGTTCAGCTTCACATTGTATTCGCAGTATTGGATGTGCCTGTATTTAACTTTGACAGCGCTACGTATTACAGCTTCAGCTTCACCATTATGTTCAAGCCGCAGTGGGGAACAGCAGTCATCAGCCACCCGGGTAAAAAAAGGGAAAACGATTGACATCGAAGTTTTTCCAACCAGTTCCAAGAAAGATTCCTACAATGAACCGTCGAGTCTGAGTGCTCTCGGATTAGGGTTTCCCATTATCGTAAAAGAAAAAAACATTTGAATGTACTTACACAATTATATGTATTTCGCTGATAGTTTCCTGTTTTTTGTTCTCTATGGTAAAATGATGACTTCAAATCTAAAAAGGTTTTGGAAAAGGTTTTTCCATCTGAAGGACAACTAACCATTTCTTTAACAACGTTTTGCATTTCCTTTATAGAAATTGCATAGAGGATTAATCCCATTTCAATTGTTTGCTTCCTATAATCTGAAATCAAAACAGCACTTGGGAAGACCAAGTAATTTTTTGTAATAAGCACTCATTCTAAGTATGTTTATAATACTTTAATTTTGTTTTTATTCTTTTTTTTTGTTATTCTTTTAAAAGAAAAACAACCCTTTTATGTTATTTACATTTCCTCTCACTCGTTCTGCATACAAGTGTGCATGAGCTGTCAAATTCTATTGTACTGACCGATTTCTAAATATCACCATTAGATGTTTGTCTCCAATCTTCATTTGTTCTTTAAATACTCTGAATAGGATTGTTTGAAGCTGGACGCAATAGGAAACTTTCTTTGTTGATAGCTAATTTAATGTCCCGTAGAAAATGTTCTTCAGCACTAGAGCTTGCAACGACATTTTGCTCTAGCAACTCACTATAAAAGCGTGGCAAACATGCTACGCAATATGGTGACGAAGACATAATAGAAAGAGCTTTCTTACGGTACGTAGCAAGTCAAAAGAATCAGCTGTTTGTTGTTCAAAAAAGTCAAAACGATCAGCTGCTTGTCGTTCACCTGTTTTTTTTTTCAGCTGACAACTTGAGGATAATCTTTCTTTGTTTACATTTGGTCTATAAACTTATCCCAAGTTAGTTAATTATCGAAGATTTCTTACTTTTATATATAGCTAAGTAGTTCGCCTACAGATAAGAGATCACTGCAATTCTAGACAGCGAGAAAGCATTAGTTACTTTTATTTGTACTCCTTGCAACAGTCACAGCCGTTCTTTGTTCCGCGAATCGTAGTAAAATGCATTCGGCGATCTCCGACTCCATAACAAGATGCTTCCGTAGAAGTTGGCGAAAGAGAGTCCTGTTCTAACATTCCTTTTGCAGACGAATCAGTAAATTAGGCGCATTTACATTCGCATGTAACGAATGCTGATGTTAACATGGAAGCCTGGAGGGAAAGGAGAAAGAACTTATAGCTTCATAAATTGAAAGTGTTATCACATTTAAAGAACGAAATGTAGTATTAAAGTTAAATATGATTCGCGTTAATAAAAGAATGAAGACAATTCATTGAAAAGTTATGTTATTGCAATGTAAGCAAATAGTGCAGTATCATAAAAAGGTAACTGTATTTGTTCCTTCTAAAATGCATTTGTTTTTATATAAAGAAACAAAGATAATAAGATAGACTATTCTTCTTGTTAACTATACATACTTACTTACTTACTTAGGTGGCGCTACAGTTCGGGGTGAACCTGGGCCTCAACCAACAAGCCTCTCCATTTAGCTCGGTCTTTAGCTAATTGCCTCCAGTTGCGCACTCCAAGTTGGTCGAGGTCCCCTTGAACTTGTGCGCGCCACCTAGGTAGGTTAACTATACATAGTTAAGTTGTATTGAGCAGTGAGAGGCATGGAAACAATTCTATAACATTTGTAATAACCAAGCCCAAATAACAACATGATAGTGCACCGCATACCAGAAATGTTTCCTATAACACGACATTCAAGTTTATCAAAATCTTTTTGTTCTCAAAAGTTTATTCACTCTCAGAGCTTTAACGTATCTGCTGAAGTTTTTTTTCTTATTGAATACCCTTTCGGCTTTCGCAAGATAATAGAAGAGATGTAAAAAGCAAAACAGAAACTATTCATATATTCCGGTTGGCGAAAAGGGTAAATACGAGTACACACAATTAGAAAAAGAGGGAAAAAGCTTTCTTCTCTGTGAATATTATCAACTCCTGTTTCCAACTTTTCATCAATTTGAAGTGCCAGTTACACTATCTTGATATTTATTTTCATCGGTAGTAATTATATTGATGCAAACTTAATAGGTGGTATTAATACAAATTAACATTTGCTCGAAAATAAGTCTCGTGGCAAAGCCAATTCGTAAATCAATTACTCGAACCCAAGACTTTACTTTACTACAGGTAGTTCAAATATTCGAACTAAGCAATTGCTTGGCATTTGACATCAAACGGCAAGTCAAAAACCAGTTTTTCCATACGCGTGGATCAGGAAAACCTAATAAAATAAATTGCACATCAACCAACGCTGATGCGAAATATCTGAATGGAAATTATTGTAATTTTTTGTGGTTTTGTTACGTGTTTTAGGTCAATCAGATAGTGACGATACAGCGACAGCATCTACATCAACAAGTGAATCGAAATCAACACACCACCGCTTGTTACTAAAATTTCAGGCAAATTGGTGTGCCAATTATTCCATATTTTGTCTTGTGAAACGATACAACTGCCTGATATTTTTTTTGACTTCTTGGCTTATACATACTGCTTTTGTTCATGAACGTTGTTTGCATTTGTAACCAAAATCAGCGAGAATGGTATAATATGCAAATTCATTTGCCTATTTTCTTAAAAATACATTTATGGAGACCAAAGCCGCATAAAAATTCAATTCAATGCATTTATCAATTTGTATCAAAAGTACGTATGGACATTTCTCGCCAGCCAAATAGCAGACTTGAATTTTCCTAGCAAGCTTAGTTTTATGTTATGCTAAAAATTGTTACTTTTTCTAGCAATTGCTTTATAATTTAGCTAAGTCAGTTTTTATTAATACCGCGCAGTGCAAAATCCCCCTTCTTTTAATTGGTATGAAATTCTATTCCTTCCATTAATTGGAAATAAAAGTAGTATTACTTAAGGGCTAGTCCGTTGAAAAAAAAAGTATTTAAGCAATCATATATTTCTTTATTTTCTTTTACTTATTGCATAATATTAACAGAATTGTGATTTTTTCGTAGTTTAATAATCCACTTCTTCGATTTCCGTACATTCATGTACTTCTCAGAAATTCGTGCCGCTAAGTCGTTTCTTAATTCTACAGCCAGGGTTTAGCCTCCAGTTGTAACTGCCCGAATAGGTACCTACATCACGAACAAACAAGTATGGCTGAGTCTAATTTTGTATTGGATGATTTCATTAGTGTAAGTCGCCCATTCCCCGTCAGTGGCGAAAAGAAGAGATGGCAACTCCACTATTCGGCGTTGTCAGCCTGACATCTTTAACCTTTTTTTTTTTTTTTAGCGATTAATCAAGAATGGCTCGGGTAATCATAAATATTTATCTCCGAATTACATACCATTTATTGAATATTCCTCCTTTGCATTGCAGTTTTCTAAATTGTACATAGTTCTTGTGCTTGTTGCTATCGCCATCACTCAGTCAAATGCGTACAACAAGGAAATAACAATGCATGTGGATGCAGGGGTGAAAGACTGCTTGTTTCATACCGTTAAGACCGACGAGTGGATTGATATCGAGTATCAAGTAATCGACGGGGGCCATGGCGATCTAGATATCAGTTTCACTATGGCGGAGCCCATAGGGCTAATAATCGTATCGGACTACAAAAAGTCGGAAAATGTTCACCGGCATCAGGCGAAGAAGGACGGTGACTACAGCTTCTGCTTTGACAACACCTTCAGCTCGTTCAACCGGAAGACGGTATTTGTCGAATTGATTGTCGAGAAGGACGGCGCTGCTAGCTGGGATGACATTCTGGAAGGGCTCACGCCAGAGGAGATGTACGAGATAAAAGTTCAGGACATCATGGACTACATCGGACGTATTCGGATGCTTATCGTTAAAGCCCGCCAATTACAGGACCTCTTGAGGTCAAATGAAGCAAGAGACCGAAACATAGCCGAGCAGAACTACTTCAAGGTGAATGCCTGGTCGTTCTTCCAGATTTGTGCGATGGTGCTAGTCGGAGGTCTGCAGGTTGTCATGGTGCGGAGCATCTTCGAGACGGATTCGAAACTAAAATCCTTCTGGAAAAAATTGGGTCTCTAGAGATAAGTTTCTCTTTCTATTTCCCGAAATAGTTAACTCGACAATTTTTTATAGACAAAGCCAAAGAATCATCGACATTATCATCACAACCTCTCTCCTGTTGCCATAAAGTGTTTAAGTTTGAATACCGAGTTTTGCAACGAAAGTGTTATTTAATTCTCGAATAAAAAACAAAGATTATACAGTAAAATAGATACGGTATGTTATTTTTTCTTCTTTGATATAGATACGCCTGGTTCTTTGTGCGAGCTACGTGCGAATCGCTTGATTTTCCTTGGTTTCCTCTTTCCTACTTCGACACTGGTCGGGAGGATGTTTCGCTTTTGGAAGTTCTTGAATCGGTCGACGAGTAGACTGGTTTCTACTTTAACATTTCGCAAATTGCCAGCAATATCTTCGGGCATATTAACGTCTACATCGGGTTCTTTGAATTTCAAACGTCCCAGACGTTTGGTTTCAAATTTCTTCTTTTTTGCAACCAGTTTACGGTGCTTCTTCAGCTGATTTAATTGATCCGCTTCTTCTTCGACTTCGGTTTTTATTTTCTTAATTCTGCAATAAAAATGGTTCAATTAGTATGAATACAAAAATTACAGGCATTGCAACAGGGTTATAAGCGCACTCAAATGGAACTCTGAGGAATAAATGATCATTATCCTCTCGTCATGAAGTGACAAAGAAGATGGAAACTTTTGAAACTGCAATGAACGCTGTTTTCAAAATTTCCTGTCCGGTTTAATGCGTATAGTGAAAAACAATCAATCTCTCTATTGTCGCGAGAATAAATCTCGAATCTTAACTAGTTACTACGCTCTACAACTACTACCGTAACAACTCGAATTTTAACAACTTTATAAAGACTACTTAAAGGCATTCAACAAATTAGACAAGACTACTGCTAACCCGCACACAAGGCTAGACTAGTGCCAGGTAGGTAGGTAATGTGGCGGTCCAAAAAGAACCCAATTAGTGCTTAAAGTGCGCCTAATTGGACTAGTGCCAACACATTAAAATAATCGAGGAATCTGCAACGCTCATAGGAATTTTAACCGTCCAAAGAACAGAGAAATTTTTCACTCCTATGGAGAATGTTCAGTTCGTTCAAGAACACATTATAGGTCTGGTTCGTGACACATACCACCAACAACCCAAGTTAAGTCCATCTGAGGACGTACGGATGAATTTGAAGTAAAAGTATCCCCATTGTCGTTCATTTACTGATAGACATCCTGGCTCTGCTGTATGTTGAAGACGTAGCTCTTCTAGCAGATAGTAAAACGATCTTGCAACAAAGGCTATTCTTATGGGTCGATGCTCCTGAGTCCTATAACTTTAGGATAAGGCGTAGGAATCCCGAAATTATTGAATTCGGTTTTAACCAAAGCGCGGTAAAACTTAAAATAGGTAACCAACTCATCACAGTGTCAGACAGTTTTAAATACCTAGGCTCACATGTCAGCGGGAAAGGGCCACCAATAGAATTCATTGCGGTTGGCAAAACTGGCTGCGTCAGGCGTGTTATGCAACAAAAAGATCCCACAACAGGAAATGCATATTTGTCTAATGAATGCCCACTTCCTTATAAATTCCCTGATTTTGACGGTTACCCGGGAGGCACTTTAGGGTCGACCAATCGTCGTGGCCCGATTCCTGGGCTTGAAAATTGACCTGTCCTCAGCGAAATAGTAACTGCTACAGCGACGTAGAAATGTTGGCGTCTGGAAAGTCTCTTTTTGATTAGTGCAAAAGTGTGCTCATGTACTACAAGTCGCGGCCTTAGCGCAAATCCAATTAAAACTAGAGTGCAAGGCTTAACCCTCCTTCGACTGAATGGTTAACTGCTTCCTTTTTTCTGTTCATCGTTCTGTGGCCTTTTCATCAAGTCGCGGCCTTAGCGCAAATTCAACTAAAACTAGAGTGCAAGGCTTCACCATCCTCCGACTGAATGGTTAACTGCTTATTTTTTTCTGTTCATCGTTCTGCGGATGCAGAAAAATGTTTGGACAGAAATAGGAACCTTAATCGTTGACGACCCTATCGATGTACTCAGTCGTGGTCCTCTCAATCCTCACTTACATGTCATGAGCCAGTAAGTGCTCTAACTGTGGCGTTAAGCCTTCACCTCTTTGATCTAGGCAGTCTGACTCAAGGAATCTGTTAAAGTTCTGAATACGATGTAATAAGTATATGAATTGATTGTAGCTCTCTCAATAGGAATTTTTAGAATCGTTTCTCTGCTTCCGACCAAAAAATGTCGATAATCTAATTTACACCGACGCGACGGGTCTAACATGAACTATGGAGTCGGGGGAGCATTTTCTCAAAAAGCAGCATACGACAGTATCTATTCTCGTGTTATGCACCAAGTCAGGAGGGGTTTCAATCAACTTACCTGTGTATATCTACTCGCAGTTTCTTGACGTCCTTCTTCTTCTGCAGTTCATTAGAAATCACTTTCTGTTCTTTTTGCTTTCGCCTCTTCTTTTTGCTCTTCTTCTTGTTTTCTACGGGAGGATTAACCGTCTTGTATGGTGCACCATTATCGTCGTTACCCTCTTTCTGTTCTTCTTCTTCTACTCCTTCTTCAGAAGGCAAGCCTGATGACATCTCCTTCAGGTGTAGTCTATCGCGTTCCTCTGGAGTGACCTTAGAGAACATTTCTGTAGTAACTCTCTTCAGATGTTTCTCCACTTTGATAATGTTCTCCTCCTTGTTCAGCACATTATTGATGAGATCTTTGTGCGCATTCAGCGACGGATTATAACTCATTCCCGGGTGTGGGGCTTCAAATGCTCTGAAATAGGAATTTTCTTATATTTTGCCGTAAAAAATAAAATCCCGTCGGCTTACTAACTTTGCTCTCGTTGTTTTGTGTCTTATGCTGTCGTGTACTTTTATGGCACCCTTGCCGATATTCTTCAGGATGTACAGGGACAAATCCTTGCTGATCCAATTGTCTTTAAGGCCAGGCGCACGGTCACGAACGTCTTCTTCTTTCCAGATGTCCTTTGTGAACTCTCTGGCGACTTTTTCCTTGGACAGTTTCTTGTCTAGCTTTTCATAGAACTTTGAACGATCTTTATTCGCTTGAATGTGTCTCTGCGATTTTGGATTCAAGATTTCCTCTTCGATATTTCGTCCGCTCCTCTTCGGCTTGACATGATTCCTAAGAACAATACTCTTCAACACAAGGAGAGCTACTGGATAATATACTCAATACCTTTTAGCTATGGGGTCCTGTACTTTGGAGGTGTTTTCCAACGCCGCAAAGGTCTTCAAGGGCTTCAGGGCATTTGCTTTGCGCTTTTTCTTCTCGGAAAGTGCGACTTTCTTTGCTGGGAGAGCAACATCAATTTGGAAGAGATCTTCGTCCTTCTTTTCCGAGAAAGTTCTGCACGACCATGATAGAAATGAGATTCTTTTTGCAGAATTTTATTGTTCTTTTTACAAACCCTATGCGTTCCTCTTGCCGCTGATCTTCGAGGAACTCTTCTACATCCTTGATATCGGTGTGCTTGCGCCAAGATGCTTTGTTTTTCTTCGACACGCGTTTTTTCTTAATTGAAGCCATAACAACTTAAATAAAACAAAAAATTATTCAAAAGCAATACAAAATAGAACCATTCACTTGCAATTTTCAGAAAATTCAATTTATTTTGTCAAAACACGTGCTCAAGTCAAACTGTCAAAACACTGTACAGTAGTGAATGAAACTGCCTTGGAATGTAAAACAGGTTCTGTAAAGGTGCGTCCAGACCAAAGAAACATTTCAGAAACATTTCAGAAACATTTCAGAAACATTTCAGAAACATTTCAGAAACATTTCAGAAACATTTCAGAAACAGAGAAACATTTCTGAAATGTTTCTGAAATGTTTCTGAAATGTTTCTTTGGTGTGGACGCCGATGAAACATTTCTGAAATGTTTCTGAAATGTTTCTCAGTTTTCCATTCGCGACGGAAAACTATTTTTGTTTCTCAAGCTCCACGTGCAGAAAGTGAGTGTTTTTTTGTGAAAATAAAAATAAAAAAAATGTCAAGAAAGGCGTGGAGTAATGAGGATACAATTTCTTTAATTAAATTGTATGAAACTAAAAGAGTTTTATGGGATCCCCAAAACGAAAAATACAAAAATAGAATTTTCTCTATTTTTAAAAAAATATCTTTGCCACTGTTTTTTTTTCTTCTTCTTATCGTTTTCTATTTTTTTCATGATGATGAAGCACGACGCTATTAATACTACCTCTTTTGAGCCCATCATCTTCAAGAACAAAAATGGATAAAAAGAAACATTTCAGAAACATTTCAGAAATGTTTCATTTGACGTTCACACCAAAAGAAACATTTTAGAAACATTTCGGAAATGTTTCTGAAATGTTTCTGAAGCAAATGGGAAACAATCGGGAAACATTTCAGAAACATTTCAGAAACAATGTTTCTGAAATGTTTCTTTGGTCTGGACCACCTTAAGGCTGATCGGAACAGCTCAGGTGCGATCCGTTTTGGCACTTGGGGAAAATAGTGATGTTGACAGTGAAAAGATTGAATTATTTTTAAAAACTTCTTATACATGCAATTGTTGAACATGCAGTCGCTTGAAAAACGTAGAAAAATACTATTTGTACATCAGCTATTAGTTGTTGTTGTTGTAGCAACTGTGTAGCTGAGGTTGACGATCCTTGGTCGAGGTATTGTCCTCGAGTCACTCCGGGACGTACGTACGTACGTAGAACCGAACGTCGTGAGAGCTCGTTGGTGCAGTGGTTGGAAAAACTTCGATGGTATTTTTTTCCATTTTATATTTGGGTGGCTGGTGATTGCTGTACCCCGCTGGGGCTTGAACTTGCACTCATCGGCTAACAAGCAAACACTCTATCCACTGCACCATTGCCACCCATCAGCTATTAGTAGGTAACATTGATTGTCCTATGCTGTTCCAAACCATTTCACTCAGCACCAACCTGCGTTTTCTGAGGACGGGTGTAATGAATCTATGTCTCCAATGCTACGCTTAGCTTATGACTGTCATAACCTTTCTGATTTCCAGTGCAGAAAAAACACCCTTAGAAACTCCTTTACTCCCCTTCATCATAAAGGTCTTGATATTTGTAAATTTTAGCTAGCTTTTACGTACACATTGTAACAATTAGATTAAGGTCCTTATTTCCTTGTATTAAGCTAAATAATAATAATAATAAATAATAATAATATATAGCTATTTGGTTTGCCTGTATTGAGTAATGAAATTGAGTGGCAGTGTGTTCCGTATCAGAGTGGATTCCATTGCATTCTTGGGGCTCTACACAGCTTTCCAGGAGGTTGACACAGTGAACGAAACAGATCGGAGGTAGAAAAGCATAACGTATTTTTATTTATTTATTTTATTTTTATTTATTTATTCATTTAACTATTTGCTACACTGTAATATACAATATCTTATATATAGTAATAGTATTCAATAGTTCAAAATATTTTAAGAAAGCTACATGAGTTAAAATTGACTTAATATTATAAATATATATGAGGAAAAGATATAACTAAAAGAAAGAAAAGAAAAATAACTAAAAGAAAAAAGAAAAGAAACCAGAGTTTGAGAGCACTAGCGTAAATGTATTCTTAGTTCCCTTTTAAATTTTGGAGTGTTGTCTATTCTTCTAAGACTACGGAGCAAAGCATTCCATAAGCGAATGGAGTTCATAAAAAATTGACGTTCCAATGTCAGGCAAGTATGGAGAGGAAGAATTAATTGTCCGGATCTGTTTGAGGAAGAAAATCAGATTTTTTCGTAAAGATATGAACTTACTTTACTTAGATCCTTTAACCCCTCGGGGGGCATAGGGCGTCAACCACGCCTGCGCGCTATCATGTTCGAAGTTCTGCAACGCGTTTGAGCTGCCTCCAACTCATTCCTAAAGAGCTCGATTCCTCCTCAACTGTTCTGCGCCACGTTTGCCTAGGGCGTCCCGCTATTCTGCCTGCCTGGGTGAGCGGATTCCACTGCATGGCGTATTTGGCAATGGAGTTGTCTTCGCGCCGTAGATATGAAGTCTGATGGGAAAGTCGGATACCCGCCAGAAGACATAGGATGCGAAACTGGAGAAAGTTATCAAATGTCATGTTCAACAGGTACTTAGTATAGCGAGCAATTCGGTCATGCCGTTGCAAACCAAAGACGTAGCGTATTATACTGTTAAAGGCAACATTGAGTTTCCTATTAGAAATGTAGCTACAGTTGTGAAATATTTCACAGCCGTATGTAAGTATAGGTACAGCAAGTGTTTTAGCGAGTAAGGTTCTTGTTTTAATTGGGGTGAACGACTGGGAGGCCCATAGCGTACGGAGTACACCGTAGGTTTTACCTACGACCAGATTGACATGATTGTCCCAGGTTAAGTTCCGATTGAAAATCATACTGAGATTTTTTACTGAATCAACGTACTCTATAATGTCATTGTTCACGGTGAGGGAGAGGAAGTATGACAGATCCAATAGCGCTTTTGATATGACAATACACTTTGATTTTCTAGGATTTAGCAGGAGACAATTTCTATTTGACCGCTGTGCTATATCTGCAAGATCATTATTAATGCAAGTCGCTGCGTGTTCTATAAAGCCCAAAGGACAGCTTAAAATAATCTGTACATCATCAGCATACATGTTTATTGAACTGTGTTTAATATAGTGTGGGAGTTCGTTAACATATAGGGAGAAAAGTAAGGGCTCTAGTATGGATCCCTGCGGAAAACCACGGGAGTTAGGGAGGAAATCGGATAGAACGTCTTTTATTTTTACAGCTTGGTTTCTGTTTGTCAGGTAGGACGATATAAGCTTTACAGCGCAATGCGAAAAATTGTAGAGTCGATGAATTTGCTATTCCTTAGTAAAATCGTGGCAAATAATAGCCGCGTTTTGTTTTCCCCGCGAACTGGTTCAGTTCATATTTTAGCACAGAATGCAAGAAGAATAATTGAACCAGCACTTCAGCTGGTTCAATTTTCGTGAACCAGAATTTCTATCCCATACCTCACTACTAGATGGCTTTTCACAAAAAAAAATATATGTAAAGCTTGGCAGCTCTGCTGAATGACAGAAGTAAATCATAGATATTTGTTGTATCCTCACTTTCTGACATAAGTATCTAAAACACTTAATTATTAAACAAATATAAAAATATTAAGAACTTTTTTCACTTCGATTGCTATTTTCCGCCATTTTTAATCCATATTAAACGTCAGTGTGTAGCTGCTGCTACCAACTTGTGAAAATGAAATTTCTAGGTGAACCAGGAGCGTTTTTTTATTTTGAGATGAACTAGTTCAGATCACGGGAAAGCAAAAGGCGACTAATGTATTGCAGGCTAACTTTGACAACGTAAAACGCCAACGGTAATCAGGGTGATTAAAAACAATTTTTCCCCACTTTTGCGTGCATTGGGGCCACATTTAAAATAACGGTTCCTTATAATATGGCATTCGCTGTGACTAGAGGCCAATATTCTTTAATACATATTTTATTAAGAACGCATGCATGTAGCTAAGGAGTTAGAATCTAGTGATAGACGGACAGATAGACGGACGAGTGAGCGAGAGCAATAGGGGTTCCGTACTATATATTTATATGGAACTTTTAAAAAGATACTTTGGACAATTTTCAACCTCCCTAACTACTAACCACTCCATTATTGCATAATTCGGATATTATTATATATAAATCCCTTATCAACTGTTAAACGAGATTGGTGCCAAAATGACTTCTCACTGATCTGAGAGGATCACCATTTTTTCAGTGTCTCTAATTTAATGCTTTTAATATTTTACAACACAAAAGTAGAGGAAGTGGTCCATTACTTTTTTTTTGTCATTTTCCTTCCCCTTTCTCTAGGCACCCATCACCATCAATTTTCGTTATTCAAATATACAAAACTTCCACTAGAGAAACTTGTTCTACCTTTGCGCAAAGAGTTATTTTTCCCACAGGATTGACAGTATGTACATATCTAAATATGAAAATGTTGGTGTATTCAAATTTCCACGTATGAACACTGGAGATAAACCCTTGTGATGACGTTTGCATTTAATCACCGTCATCCAAAACGAACACACCCTAATCCATTCCCCAGAAATTGCAGGTTATCAGCTGGCTGTCAACTTTTTTCATAAACCCGTGTACTTTTTGTTGTTGTAACTCATCTTCAGTCAGACAGTTTGTGAATAAAATTTTTCGTGTCACGGCTAGGTCATCGCATCTTCCAAAACCCGTTGGTACGTGGCACGCGGATGGAACCAAGAAACGTGCGCCAGTCACCGAACTTAGCAACATAATTAACTACCCCACCTCTCGGTGCTTAGCGACAAAGTGAAATGTTTTCCATTAGACTAATCTTTTGCACGTTAGTGCTGCTCCCCACCGTGTGTTTGGGCCTGTTGGAGGGCTTGTACTGTGGCAAACAGGACTGTTACGATGTTCTCGGAGTAACCAGGGAATCTACGAAGCAAGAAATCGCCAAGGCGTACCGTTCTTTGGCGCGCAAATACCACCCAGACTTGCATCGTGGCGAAGAGGCAAAGAAGACCGCAGAGGAACAATTCAAGGCAGTAGCGACGGCCTACGAGATTCTTAAAGATGATGAGTCGAGGACTGATTACGACTACATGCTGGATAACCCCAATGAGTACTACGCGCATTACTACAGGTACTACCGCAGACGTGTGGCTCCCAAGGTCGACGTGCGTATAGTGATTGTCGTCACCCTGACAGTTATCTCAGTCATACAGTACTACTCGGGTTGGCAGCGATATGACTCGGCGATTAAGTACTTCGCTACTGTGCCCAAGTATCGCAATAAGGCGCTGGAAATGGCCAAAGATGAAATAAACGAGAAAATCAATAAAAAGGGCCGGAACCGCTTGCCGAAGAGTGACCAGAAGGAGGAGCTGGAGAGAATCATCCGAAAGGTGATCGAGGAGAAGATGGACGTCAAGGGCGGTTACGCCAAACCGTCTCTGCTCGACGTCATCTGGGTACAACTACTGATACTGCCTTACACTATAGTCAAGTACGTTACTTGGTACGCGAAGTGGATATGGAAGTTCACGATACTGAAACAGCCGTACGGCGAGGAGGAAAAACTCTACATTATTCGACGCAATATGAATATGGGGCAGAATCAGTTTCTATCACTCGAGGATAAACAAATTCACGAATACTTGGAGCTTGAGCTGTGGAAGAAGGAGAACTTCGTTGCATGGAAACAGGAGCAGGATGAAGAAATGAAAAAGGCGCTAGCCGAGAACGCTCGGTATAAGTCTTACCGTCGCTACATGAAGAAACACGGCCCATCGAGGCTAACATTTGAAGACTAATTTTACCTAAATGTACGAATTTTACTCTTCCTTACCTTTAAAGTTATTTATTTCCATTTGAGTATAGAAAAATACTAAACTTTTAGTAATCCTTTTCACAAACACACACACGTACACGATTATCTGTTAGAACTGAAGGCAAAAATCAAGTTTTATTGATTTTCTACGGAACTTACGGAGAGAATTTATTTAATTTTTTTAATTTCCTAATTCTATTTAAATTAATTTGTAAATAACAATAAATGTAATAAATATGCTCAATTTTGTACTTCTTTTATACTTGTACTGTAATTCATTTTTTACTTCCCTGTTATCGGAGGAGATTGCTGCTGTTTGAGTTGATTATTCATCAATTGTGTGCTTGTTCGCACATAGAAGGGTTACTTTATTCATTACGCTTAATGCGGTAGTTCAGACCATGCTACACCTATTGACATAGTTTGCAAACAACTAGTTACCAACTCTGCAAAAGCACGGAGATTTCAAATAATGGAAAGAACATGCAAGATGCACCAATATCTTCCGCAGCGTCACCTACCGACTGTCCGTCAACCCGGGCTATAAACCCTTATTATCGTACAAAATCGAAAGGATGCAACGTGATGTCATGTACAAGGGGCGCTATCAATGTTTACAGGGGAGTCCAAACCTTCGTAATCTTTGCAGCAATTAGAGCTTAATCGTGTCCCAGAACAAAGGCGCAATCCCCGTATCAAGATTAAACATTAAGTTGGGCGCATTCACCCTGATTGTCGTTGGCGTTTGTCGCTTTTCGACAACTGTCGTTTTATTCATAGCTGCGACCTGCTGACCGGTAAATATTACTAAGCAAATTGTTTGTCGTGTGGAATACTATTACAACTCTTTTACACTGAAAAAGTTATGAAAATGGATTCGTGCTACATCTGAAGAATAAAACGACAATCGTCGAAAAGCGACAAACGCCAACGACAATCAGGGTGATTGCTTGCTACCTACAGCCGTCGTTGTTGGGAACCATCATCTTCGACTTCGTAATGTTGACAGAGATGATCCAGAGTTTGCAGTATTTCATATATTATTAACTGCATGCTTCCACTGTGTTTGCGAGCAAGACGATATCATCTGCAAATAGCAGAGTTGTGATTCCTGTCCGTTTAACTCAATTTCTCCGAGAAGTTATTATTATTATTATTATAAATTTATTAATACATAAGTAAATTAAATATTAATAAAAGAATGGATGTAGCGCTAGCTGCTAGGGCTTTCGGCTAGATGAGATCTCCGAGAAGTAATTTCTATATCAGATAGATACTGTACTAAATAGCTTGGCTGAGGTATTCGAAAAAAATATGCAAAATATAGAAAACCTCTGACCTCAATAGCGGAAGATGTGGAGTATTCACTCCATATTTATCTTACGCCGTCTTCGTTATATCTGTGGCAACAAGGTAAAACCGCCTAATTCGAGTTAGGACAAAATTAAGTTAAGGATGCCAGAAGATGCTCTATTATTCGAAGTCTATGCTACCAAATTTGTACCTTATTACCTGTTATCCTCACCGAGTTATAGGCAAATGAACAAGACTAAAATTTCAAATTCCCATACGTTTTCGGGAAAAACGAAAACTTTAAACTTGTTTTCTGAGAATCTGTGAAAATTGACTAAGGCGGTTTTACCTTGTTGCCACAGATATTTCCCTTTTAAGCAAATGCCTACATCAAACTTTAATCGAATACCAAATTTTAAATATTTTTATAACTCAGATGCACTCCATTCGATAACGTATTCGCCTTCCAATTCTCATTTACTACAGACAAAAAGACGCACAAATAAAATATCTAAATTACTTATACGGTTCTTGAGTGTGGTGTGCAGCTTAAGTTAATACTCTTAAATCGCTGCTCTACCCAATTTTCAAATGAAGTCCAAAGTCGGCTTATTAATCAAATTTTATCAAAAACCGTTTCGAACATAAAGACACGAAACAAATGGTGGTTGGTGTGAGTAGAATAAAGTATGTGCTCAGAAAATGTACTCTATTTCCGTATGAATAAAGTTGTAGATAGAAAAATGGGTATTAACTACAAGTTGGAGAGCAGGTACTCCTTCTTATACGATATTTTAAGTTTCTGCAGCCATGTTCTATTCCGGCGCAGGTTCAAAAAGTTGAGTAAAAGCTGGTAATCTGTTTTCTTCATACCACCCAGTGTTCTTTTGAACTGAAATGGAAAGCTAGTCGAAATATTTATCAAGAAAATATAACTAGAAATCAGTTAAAATGATAGTCTGTAACACTACAGCGAGAGTCCTGATCACCATTTTTTTTATTGAGTGAGTAGTGTTCTTTAGATGATAATGGTGACACTTTATACAAGTAAGTTTTAAGATGATACCGGTAGGTACTATAGCTAAGCCTTGCTAGGTAATTTTTTCAGGTTGGCGCCTTACTAGATCCCCTTGTCTTCGGTTGTTCGCGAAACATTTGACTCTCCTTTTTGTCATATTATCGCCTAGTTATACGGTTACTGCTTAGCCTGGTATGTCTCCAATTTGGAGTAAAAAGGCGATAGAGGGGTTAGTGCGGAATGAAAATTACAAGTCCATGTGAGCAGTTCAGTTGTGAAACAGTGCGTAATCACGGGAGGACTTTACGAGTATAGACTGAGCTGGAAAATGACTGTGGAATCAGTCAGTTAGAACTTAGAAATATCCCTCTAAGTACTTGATTACTCTTCGAAGGTAGTTGTATCGCTATACAAGCAGGGTCCACTTGCGTAATATTCTTCTCTCCCTTTACGACCTTCATTGAATGACAAACTTCCTGCTTAGACGAACCAGATATCTCAAAACTAGGCATGAATCTATGCAAGAAATAAGAGATATAAGAAAATATTTAATTTTTCTTTATTTTTATTAAGTTCGACTTAAGCCAGTCGATTATTAATAATTACAGTTAACTAACATCATTTAAACTTTTATTTTTGATACGTCTTAAGGCTATCGTTAGCAGTATACATATAGGCGTGGTATGTAGTACTTCCCCCTCACGGTACTGATACTTGCCCGATCGAATGGAATTCATCTGGCAATATTGCATCTTCGCATTCCTCCTTTGGCTTGATTCTACCATTCGTTGGTAGAACAACGTATCCTTCGATTTGCATCTTCTCTTCGTATTCTTTAGCGATGGTCGCAGCGGCCTCTGTTATCTCATAGGTTTCAAAGGTATCCACGACTCCTGCCTTGTGGTGAGACATATGATTGTCAAGGTAGGCCTTTTTGGTGAACCCCCTGCCACATTCGGAGCAAATGTACTTCTTCTCACCCGTATGAGTCCGCATATGCACCGTTAGCACATGAGCGTATGCAAAGGTTTTGCCGCAAGCCGAACACACGTATGGCCTCTCGCCAGTGTGCGTGCGTTCGTGCTTTATTCGACTGCCGTAGTCAGAGAAGCGGCGGTCGCAGTACTGACACTCGTATGGCTTTTGGCCGGTATGCACTCGCATATGTCGCCTCAGTTCAACCGCCGAAACGAACGCTTTTTCACAGAACTCACAATTGAACGGGCGTTCGTTCCTGTGACGCCTCATGTGGCTGTTCAACGCGTGCTGGTACTTGTAGCTGTTGCCACAGATCTCGCAAATCTTTTGGGGTTTGACTTCGTTCAGTGCTTTGTGCTTCTGGGTGGTACCAGTAATTTCTCCTTTTTCTACTGCATAATCAGGATCAGCCACTCGGCTGAAAGCTTTCCTAGGACGCCCTCTGCCTCTCTTCTGTGTGTCGCCCGGGGACTTACTCTTCGATTTTGCTTTTCGCACTGGTTTCAGATCTTCTAACTCGGATATGAGTTCGAATTTCTCGATTACTTCGTAGGCAGTTTCGAAGGCACTACCCTGCTCCTCGTCTTCGACATCGTCCTCCAGCACTTCCGTATGCTCCATGTAGTCCGTGGAATCAAAGTTCTCCACGGAGGCTTTACATTCTTCCTCTTCATTCTTTATTTTGTCCTCAGTGAGCGGGTTTTCGTCGAGCGTACTTTCTGGAGACTCTGTGGAGATCTTCACCTTCTTCACTTTTAGGCCAGAAGGGATCTTAATGCGTAGCCCGCTGACTTCCAGTTCACGGTTATCGTTGCTCAGAATCGCCTTGATGATAGAGTTGGACTGATCACAGTTTTGGCGGAACTTGAATGCCACGTTCAAGTCCTCTAGGCATTGCGTACAAATGTTGTCTGGTTGGTCCATACCCTTTTCTACGGCAAAGTCAGAGCACTTCATTATTTTTTCGGCTATGGACAAGCCTGTGTCCTCAAACTTTTGGAAGACGCAGCGATGCTCGCCTTTCTGCAAGCAAATCAAGCAGACGTTGCTCCAATCTACAACGCACGTCATTTTGTGGTTTCCCTTCGGACTGCTTCAATACTGCAAATTTGTTACATGCGAACCCACAGGAGTTAATTCATCAAAAAATAAAAATATTAAACGCTTAAAAATGAAACAAACTTTTGACAGCAGCAATAAATTAAACAAAATCTAACCTGGGGTGAGAACACAATAAGTGTTGTTTGATTTGAAGAACAGGACGTGTGATAGAAAGTAATCTAGTACTATTTGCAGATGCGCGCGTCCGTATTTAGATGGTTACTCATAAGGCTACTATCAAGTGCTCAAAGGAATTGCAAGTACAAGTTCCGGTACTGGTATTTGATATTTTTAAGCACAAGTACCAAGGAATTGTGCTTGTGCTTGAAAAATAAATAAAAGGTAATTGCACTTAAGTTTAATTTTAGTCCCAAAATATTTGATTACTCTAAAAGTCTGCCTGCTATATCGACGGTTGTTGGTGGGAAAGTGACGGGCAAAGAGATGGTATAACCTTAGGACTTTCGTCTACCCTTATATAGAAGAGCAAGAACCCAAAATCACATTCTGTACAAAGGACTGCAGCTATTCACTAGTGTTCCAGTCAACTTAAAGTGTGAAACAAGTTGTTATATTTTTAAGTCAAGAGTGATAAACCTTTTAAAGAGTAATTTACTACAATAATTAATTTCAAAATATGTATATGTAATATAATAATAATAATTCAATTCATAACATGAATACATTTGTAAAATAGTTTTTTGATAAACTAATGAAAAAAATTAAAAAAAGGGGGGACAGTCACGAAAAAAAAATGTATAAATATAAAAATCGGGATGAGGACTGTGCTTAGATGGTTACTCGTAAGGCTGCTATGTCAATGGTTTGTAGGTGAGAAGTAGGAAAGTTATACAGGAGTGAGCACTACGGAGTGAACTCACGACACGACTCCCTACTAGTGGTGATTGATTTAATATATTGAGTGAAAAACACTGCCTGTTAATTTGTTTTGCTACCTAGTTTATTGTAAATGCGGAAATAAAAATGATAGCCAAAGCAAATTATTTCCCCATGTGTTATAATAATTGTTCAGGGGGTAAAAACAAATTAAATGAAGAATGCTGAGGTTTTCAGTTCAGTTCTAAACTTTTCATAGCTCCACATTTTAGTATTTTGTAAAAAGGTACTGATGAGAAGCTGAGGTATGTACGAGCAGGAGTCGTACAAAGATAGAACTTTTTTGTTTAGGAATGTTTGTGGGGTATACTGGGTTGAGTCTTTCAGGGTTTACTTTCTTATAGTGATTGTGGTATACGCTCCAGTCGTTTTTGGTATAAGTTTTTGTGGCTTCTTGAATGAGATTTATCAAATCTAGTGTGGTGTATAATAAATCCATATACTGGAGCACTTTGGCCGAATTATAATATAAATGCGATTGAACATTGATAAATCGAGAGGTGACGCGGCGAATAATAAGTAGAACTAAAACGCTGGGTTTTCAGAAAGCGTTTTATACCAGGAACGTCGTATACCTAAAAAATTACCGACTTTCAATACCAAGTGAAATTAGAGGACTACTATTAAACATGTCATTGGAATGACAAAAAATTAGTTTATAATATGTATGTTTTTGAAAGCTCAGGTCGCATTTTCCGAGAAACATGGGATCCCTTTGAAAACCAGCCCCATATGTTTTTGTTTCTAGAAACTTGGGGTCAATGTGAAGCTATCAAAATCACATGCGGTATTTGAGTTTATCATATATTTTATAAAGTCCGAAAATAATAGATTGCTTGGATTTCAATTTTGCCGAGATTTATAATTTTCGTTTTTCGAACATTTAAATTTCTCAAACGCTGCAATATTACGTATATTTATTCGAAATTGAAGATAAGACGGGTTGCACAGGCAGCAGTTTAAAGTCCTCAAGAGACAATTGCAAACTTCATTTACATACAGAACAAAGAGCATTGGGCTTTGAGTAGGTACAAAATTATCTACTGCAGACGTTTATAGTTTATGTTTGTTATTGTACTAGATCATTGACACTTGACATTGCCTGGAACTTTTGTGCACAAAACCAACGCACTTCATTGGCTGTCAATTATTTCACGGATATTTGCACTGCAGAAGGAAAAATTATCTTATTTGCAGTATTTATGAATATTCCTTATTCCAACACCAATAGTGGATAAAAACTTGCATCCTGATGGCCTTATCGAACAACAACCTCTTGGAAGCCATGATTAGTAAGAAACGCCAGCTATAACAACGTTTTTTGTCGGGGTTTCCCCCCTTTCATCCGCAATTTTTTCGCACAGATCGGGCTACCAATCCAACCGAAGAACATGTTGATGAACTTGCTGTGCAAATCTTTTGTGTGACCATCCGCAATGACCCAACCCTAATCCATAAGGCGACCGAATTGATAGTTTCAAAGATACAGTCCCTCAACGTCGCACAATCCATCAAGGCGCTATCGGTTTGTAGTCCCTACTTAGAGCTAGTCTAGTTAACTTGTGTTTCCTTTCACTTAAAGCTTTTAGAGGAATGTATGGCCAAGTGCGGAGGCAATTTCCAGGATGAAGTCTCAAAATTCCGGTTCCTGAACGACCTGATACGTCTGGTGTCGAAGAAGTACCAGGGGGACAAGACACCGGTGCCAATACGCGAGAAAATCTTGGATTGTCTTCTGCTGTGGACGACTGAGTACCCAGATAAGAGTAAAATCCGCGAGGCATACGATTTATTGCGTAAAGAAGGCAATGACCACACGCCTGTCATGAGTCCGGTGAAGAGGGACAACATAATGGGAATTGACGAGGAGAAGTTTCGGAAACTGCTGCAAAGTGGAAACGCTGAAGACCTGAAAAGGGCGAATCTCTTGATACAATCTAGAGTTAATCAGGTAAATGGAGCGAGTATATATAGTGCTATTTGTTACTTAGAGGTGTGTACTAGGATGCAAGGAGAGTGGAGCTAATGTGCCGGCATAAGACTGAACTCGAAGAAATCCAGAATACAGTTGGGCTTTTGAGTCAGATGCTGGATTCGTATGAAAAAAGCAAAACGGACGAAGGGGAAGACACTGTTAGTCTCATCAAGGAACTGTATGAATCATGCGAGAACTATTTGCCTATTATGGAGCGGCTGCCCGAACTAATCGATAACACAAACGAAGACCTAATTGGTAAGTCAAAAGATAAACAAAAATTTGTTTATTTAATTCTTGAAGTTTGTATAAATAGATAAGATATGGTTTGCAAGGGAAGATTTCCATGTTCTTAGAATTTCTTATTCTACGGAAATCCTATTGCTCGCGCACTAATTTGTCTCTCTACACTTTCTTGCAGCTAATACATGGACGCTAGAAACTCCAGAAATATGTGGATTTTTAGCTTTAGACCATACATAGCCTGTGGCGTCATTTTGGACGTCGATTTAGTGCAAGCATAAGAAACGTCGAACATATTTCTTCCTCAATAGTTGCAAAGATCTTTTCGAGTAAAAAAAAATTTTTTTTTCAAATTCAGTATTTTAAAAACGCTCTCACAGAATGCCTAGAAAAATGTGGGGTACCATTCCAAGAGCATAATTTGAACGGTTTGCAAAATCTTTATTTCGGTGTCGGAGTAGCCTCGGGATATCTAGCTTTTCCATTGTTCTCGGTCACGACTCTCTCGTTTCATATGTGCTTTCGTTTCCTGACCCGCTCTCTCGTAAAGGTGTTCGTTAGGGATATGATTGGGCCAGAAAATCCTTACGATATTGCGCAGGAACCTATTAACGAACGTTTGCAGCTTTCTGGTGATAGTAGTGGTCACTCTCCACGTGCTGCATCCGTATAACACCACGGATTCAACATTGGAGCGGAACAGTCTTAGCTTGGTGTTGTTGTGGTTGTTGTAGCAGCTGTGTAGCTGAGGTTGACGATCCTTGGTCGAGGTATTGTCCTCGAGTCGCTCCGGGACGTACGTATGTACCGTACGTAGAACCGATCGTCGTGAGAGCTCGTTGGTGCAGTGGTTGGAAAAACTTCGATGGTATTTTTTTCCATTTTATACTCGGGTGGCTGGTGATTGCTGTTCCCCGCTGGGGAACTTGAACTTGCACTCATCGGCTAACAAGCAAACACTCTATCCACTGCACCAGCTTGGTGTTCAAACTGATTGCATTGCTTCGCCATATTTTGGGCAATATCCCGAACGCGGACTTTGCTTTGGCGATCCTGTTGGCTATATCCAGTTCGGTTCCACCATCGGTCGAGACAATACTCCCATGAGTTACTTTCATGTCCAGATCTAGTCGCAACACTATTATCTTAGAGTCCAAGGTTTCCAATCGTTTACTTCCATCTCTAGTTCTGTGCTCGTGACTACTCCAGAGTACATTAATGTGTTTTCCTTCTGTAGCGGTTGCGTATTACTGCTCTTCTTTTTCACTTCACTCAAACTCTATAGATCTAATTAATATTTCTCCATCTCCTGCACCAGCTCTACTTTTTTAGGCATAACAGTTTTGATATTCCAGGACCCAAATCTCGTTTTCCTTTTCGAATCCAGTTGTCGTCGCCTTAATCCATTTCTTCCGAGAGTTGTTTGTTGGCTTTGAATTACATATGTACATATATAGTGACTGAGTAGCCTATTTCTAGTCGCCGTAACCCTGGCTAGGGTCCCTCATATGATACTATCACCCAGGGCATGTAAACCATGGTTTGTTGACCAGGTGTTACTCCTCCTTTTCTATTTGGGCTTGGGACCGCCAATGACGGAGTTCTAAAAATGCATGGATCGAACAAATCTAAAATATACGAGTATATGTATGTACGTTCTAAAAACAATAAAACCTAAAATGGGAACTCCTGGACACAATCGTATGCGATACGTATCGTATGAGAAGTATCAGATGCTGCAAGTATCTTCCAAGAAAAAGTCGAAAGAAGAACAGCAGTCAGACAAAGGACAAAATGAATTAATAATTTACAGGACTAGTTCGGTTTAGCAGCAATCTAACTAATCAGGAACATCACGCTCGTGAGAAAGCGTAAGAAGGATGATAAACACCAGAGAGGCACCATAAAAAGAAGAATTGAGTCAAATTGAATTTGCAATATATATTATACTAAAAAAGCGTTTGAGTCAACAAATATTGCCTGAAATGTAATGTTGAAAATGAAATTTTTATCAGACAATCAAAAATGTATAAGCCCTCAAAACACTCTTATTATCCATGTGTGTATGGATAAAACAGCATTTTATGCTGAATATACAGGAGTGGAATCCTCTAAGGTGGTAGTTGATAGTCACACTTTTGACAGTCAAAATTGATGATCGCACTTTGTTAGCTCTCCGTAAAACGATCGCAAAGTCACACAAAAACGATCGCAAAGTCACACAAAAACGATCGCAAAAAGGTGAGAACAGAGAGCACAAAAGGGATGATTGTGATCGTCAACAATCAAGTATCACCTTAAAGGATTCCACTCCAGATGTTGACAGCTTTCAGTTATTTCCAACTCAACCTCCGGAAATAAAAAAATATAATAAAAAACCTTAAGCCTTCGAAAGCGAAAGATAAGAATGGATTATCGCCTTATTTAATCAAACAACTTTGTGATGAACTACACATGCCGACCACCAAAATCATAACCAGTCATTATGTGAAGGATATGTTCCCGACGAACTTAAAATTGGAAGGATCATACTGGTCTTCAAAGGGGGGAGAGCAGACGATCTAAATAACGACCGTCCTGTATCGATCCTCCCCATTATAATCTAAAATTATAGAAAAGGTTGTAAATAAGCAACTTTTAGCTCACCTTTTTTTTTATAATTTGCGCGCACTCAAAGGGTTATGAATACCTTTAACATGTTTACACACAGTGCGGGCGTTGGAGAGGATGGTGGAGGCAAAGCATAATCTCACTTTTGAAAGGCAATACGGTTTTCGGCAAAAATCAAGGACAAATTCTGCTTTAGTAGATATAGTGTCCTATATTCAAGAACAAAAAGATGCAAAAAAAAAAAAAAATGATAGCCTTAATTTTCATTGATTTATCCAAAGCTTTCGACACAGTAGACCGACAGAATATTATTAAAAAAATTGATGTCAATGGGAGTACGAGGAACTAGCTTCAAATGGTTTAGTTCATATCTAACAAACCGAACACAATTCATTGAAGTCAATAGCATAAGGAGCACAAATTCACCCGTGGAGTTTGGTGTGCCACAAGGGAGCGTACTGGGACCGACACTTTAAGCTGCATCAGTAAACTTCTTACAAAAGGAAAGTTGTTCATATTCGCCGATGATATTTGCTTAGTGTTCAGCGAAAAAGACGCAGATTTACTGCAAATTAACATGAACGAGGACATGGCATCAATGCATGGGGTTGCAGCTGTTTGAGGCTCACAAACAATTTGCAGCTTGTACAAAACCGAGCACTAAACAATTTCTTCCGTTATAACTGGCTTTCGAGAACTCAACAAATGCACAAGGAACTTGGGATTCTATTGGTTCGATATACTGCGCGGGTATACTTACTATGCAGTATTCACAATGGTATGACAACGACATCTCATTCAACACCAGAACTGAAGCATCGAAGAGACATCCACACCTACAGCAGGCGCAGCAGAAATAATACGAGTATACACGTCGCACCACCAAAGACATACAAGTATGGAACGTCATCTATCCTGTGCCGATCGATTAAAGCTTATAACGGTGTTTCACAAGAAGAAAAACTGCTCCCAGCAAGTTCAAAAGTCACTTTGAATTATTAATTGTATTTCTTTTGTCTCATCTTAAAGTAACTTTTAGTCATAATTTCGCTGATGCTGTTCATTTGAATGTTAATGCTTTATCTTTTCTCTTTTTTTTCTCTATTTTTTTGTCCATTCAATTTTGTTGCTCGTACTAAAATGCACTTCTCGCAAATATTGTTGCATGTTTTCTTCTTGTAATTTTACTATTTTGTTGCTTGTTACTTAATTATGATAGCCACCTACGAGAGGAATCTCTTTGGCACATTACTGTTGAAATAAATAAATAAATACATATTAACACCTTATTGCATTGGAAAAGGCAATATACTTCCTTCGTTTTTACTAAAGAAAGAGTGGTTGCTTTGTTGCATTTACTCTATGGTCACTATCCCTTCCGCTCCGGTTTTATCTATTCCCTTAGCTTCTCGTCTCCTAGATCACCAAAGTTGATCTGACTTTAAGGTTACTGAGAATATTTTTTCAGTTCGTATTTTCCTGATTCTTTGCATTTCCCGTCTTGTCACGAAAGATTCTTAACACGAAAGATTCACTTTCGAAAGTGGATCTCGACGCAATTTTTTTTTTTGTATCTTTGCTTGTATCCTCCATGTTGGAGTAAAAGCCTTTTTAAGCCTCACATGCTTAAGTCGGTACGGTCTAACCTCCTTTTTCTTTCATGCAAAGGTGAGGGCTAAAGCTTATTTTTTTACCCTCTTGTCTGAGGCTTTTTTTTAAAAGTAGTGCCGATAATATGTTCAGTCGTTTTCGACATTGAAAGAAACAACATTTTTAGACAAACAAAATTCCTGATCTATGACATTCTTTACTTTTTTCAATATTGTCCCAATGTCCTGTAAAATTAAGAAACAAATGCTTGATAATTTTTTTCTAAAACGATCTTTTAGTGGAAACCTTTGAAATCAATGATCGCCTGCAAGCAGTTATTGAGCGTTACAAAGGAACTACATTTGCATCACAATCTCCAAAATTGGTAGCTTCCACAAGGTTGCCCGTTCAGCCTAAAAGAAATAAAAATACATCCGATCTTCTAGCAGATTTGCTTGTTCAACCAAATAAGACTACTGCTAGCAATCGGACTGAAAATCCAAATCCGTTGGATGAACTCAGCGAAATTTTTGGAAAGTGCGACGAAGACAAAACGTCAACAATTCAGCACTCCATGTTCGACAGCATGGATCTCCTAGAACCAGAACCCATCACAATAACTGCATCAGAGAAGAACCACTTAACGAAAAGCAATGAAAATACATCACAAAAATATGACTTTAGTAGACTGAAAGACATCGACATCATCAGTGAGGAATTGTTAAAAGAAAACTTGAAAAGCTCGGAGAGGATAGGTAGTTTTAAAAAGTAAGTATGCTAACGGGAAAATTGCTTTTTTTCTAATAGAAAAACTTTGCAGGGAACCAGAAAAAGTGACTCTTAATGAGCTGGCGAAAGAGAAAATCATAGTCAATGCGGTTAATCCGACTCCAGAATCTTCGCCTGGAAAAAAATTTAATCCAGTTTGTCTAAAAACTAGTGACCCTAACCATAAAGTGACCACTGAAATAAATGAACAGGTTGACAATAATTCTATCGAAACGAGCTCGAAAGATATAATACTCTCGAAAGAATTACAGCTCGAGAAATCGGATGAAATCACTAAGAAAGAGACGAGTATGCCCGTTGTTCATTTGGCGGATATTAACATAGATCTCGACGATGTGAATCCCACACACGAAAAAGTTCTTCTCGATGACGATATCAAAATCACACTTAACTTCACATCAGATCGACCAAGCCCGAATGTGTCCGTAATTGTGATAACGGTTACGAATCAAAGCAAGTTACCTGTGACTAGTTTTCAGTTTGATGCAAGCGTTCGAAAGGTATGAGCTTTTTAATTTCTCTTATGTGCAATATTTAGTTCTAACTTTGATTCTTCCAGCCAAGCAAAGTAAGATTGCTGCCTGCGAATGGTGACTCTATGCCTGTGAATAAACCGTTTAAACCGCCAACTCTCATCACTCAAATAATGCTGCTATTGAATCCAACTAAGTCTGATGTAGATGTTACATGCATTGTAGGATACAAGCTAGGCGATGATCCAGATCCAATAAAGGAGTCTATCGTAGCAAAGAATATTGCTTACGTTGAATAAACTTCGATTCCATTTTACACTGTTAAAATCTAGTATATTTTAATTTATTTGTAAGAAATTAATTATGATTTTAATAAAAGCATGCTTGTAACAATTATGTTGAGCTCAGGAGGAAAGTTTACGCTAAACACCTTTTTTTTTTATCTTGGGTTGGCCTCAGATGTAATCCATATCAAATATTGCATTCAGAAAACGGATGGGTTCATATCAAAATATTCACACTGCAGCATATCTAGCAGAAAACTCACGAACTTCAATTCGATACTCACCAGATGGATGTGTACGAGTATGACAAGGCTGGAGAATACAGCTACTTCATCAAAGCGACGACTTATTCTGTCACTCACTTGTAGTCTATCCGCGCTAACAAATCTAGCTTCTAACACATGAACTTCATCACTCTCACTGGAGTGAATAAATTAAAAGACAACTCAAACTCTATGTTAACAATTACAAAGAGTTAGTGAACCTCAAATTGACAATGTAGCCACACACAACAATAACAAGATTGATTGTTACGTACCCTGCGATGTTGTCCATGATGGTACGAAATTAGACATTGTTACGTATGTAGCACCTTAAGTTGCACAAAATAAGCTCAAAATACCTAAAAGTAGCTCCGTTCATACCACTGGAGGATATCTTCAACAATTCATCTGTGCTTTAAGTAAGAATACACGGTTAAAGACATACATTTGTTAATTAATTCTCATCTATGGTACACAGATGGCTCCAGGGCAGATGAAGAAGTCGAGAATTTCAAACCTAGGAACTAAGCAAGAGAGAAAACATAAACAGATCTTCAGCCGACAAGTATGAACGAGTACATTAATAGCCGCTCTACTAGCATACGAATTCATTTAAAAACTATTAAGACTGCTTATAATTGCTCATGACGCTGGTCTGCACAACAAAAATCGTCTCATTTTGGCGCAAAGGCACAGTGGTCTTTAAGGGGATGAAAAGGCGGACGAAGTAGACAGAAAATGACCTGATGCCAAGGCTGTTCTGTGGATGATTGGTACATAAAAAAGGCTAAAACAAAACATGTATCATTATTGCATGAAAATTTAAGCTACCAAACAAGGGGACAACGTTCTGTAAATTACTCCACCCAAAAGAGCAACACAACCCCTATAACTGACTAGGGTTCAGATTCAACTAGTCGTGAATGGCGTCTAAAAGTCTGACAGGGGCGAATTAAAATAAGTATCAGAACTAGGATGGAAAATAGAATTGTTTGATGAGGATTATATCTTAAATCTTTTTCAGCGACTTGGTATTGACGGGCTCTGCAAGTACCGAGGCAGTGCTAATCATGAGTGAGATTAAAAAAGCCTGTAATGCAACTATGGTAAGAAGAGCTGCTACTAGTGGAATGGTTAAATTTAAAAGCTGCGCACCAAATGTCAAAGAGCAAGAAGGCTGTACACACGCTCTAGAGCAAATGCTCCCTCAAACGATGTCTAACAGCGCTTCATGACTGCACCTAAGGAGATCACAGCCACCCAGAAAAACAAACCAAACTGTTTCCAAGATGTGTAACGATGCTGTCCTTGGGGAAAAGCATATGAGGTAGTGAAGAAAAAACTCAAGGTATGGCAGCCCATCAGTCTGAATGTCCAGAATTTCTTAAAAATATTGTTACTGGATTATTCCAACACCAACAAGAAACTCTACATGATGACGAAGTAACACAAGAAATATCCGACATCAATATGGTCATCGCAGAGCAACTAAAAAGAGATATTCAAAACGTGTGGAGACAAAAGGCCCTGGGACCCCACAACATATCCAATAGACAACATCCTAAAGATATGAATTAAAGTGCGCCCAGATACCTTCGTCGACATGTACATATGAACCGTACCTGAAGGAGGGAATCTTCTTGATACAATGAAAGCGGCAACGAATAATGCTTCTTCTCAAAGGGAAACACAAGCCACAAAGCGAGTCCTCGTATCGACCACTCTGCATGCTAGTTATGACTGGAAAAGCCTTGAAGCGTATCATCTGCAATAGACTTTAAGTCGCAACAGAAAAAGCAGGTGGCTCGGAACAGCAAAACTGTTTTAGGAAGGTACGCTCAACGATAGATGCAGCAACGTGCAACATTGCACGATTTAAACATGGGAGTGGGGGGTGGCAATGGTGCAGTGGGTAGTGTGTTTGCTCGTTAACCGATGTGTGCAGGTTCAAGCCCCAGCGGAGAACAGCAATCATGGGCCACCCAAGTATAAAAGGAAAAACGAATTACATCGAAGTTTTTCCAACCACTGCACCAAAGAAAGGTTCCTGCCTGGTAGTACAATGCACCGGAGAGTCTGAGTGCTCTGGGATTTGGGTTTCCTTTTTTTTAAGAATAAAAAAAAAGAAAAAAAAAAAAAAAAAAAAAAAACATGGGAGTGCCAACGTACGTTGCTAAAATTGGGTCAGATTACTTTTGGCACAGAACGTTACTATACAACACTGACTGGGCTCAAGGAATACAAGGTGACCGGAGGCGTACCGCAAGCATGCGTGCTGGGACCACTTTTGTGGAATGTGAT
The DNA here is from genome assembly GCA_945910035.1 of Brachypalpus laphriformis. Lineage (NCBI taxonomy): Eukaryota > Metazoa > Arthropoda > Insecta > Diptera > Syrphidae > Brachypalpus > Brachypalpus laphriformis. The sequence goes on along the minus strand of OX246753.1, from coordinate 105,884,114 downwards.
GTATGATCAGGTGATAGGCTTTCAACAGCCGAGGAGCAAGAAAATGTCGGATTTGCATATGATATTACCATTGGCAATGAAACAGTAAGAATCATCCAACGATGGTTTACATCGGCGGGTCAGTCCCCAGCGGAACACAAAACGAAAGCGGAAGTGCTCATAACCAATAGAACAAGCTTAGAAACAATTACCACCTTTACAGTCGGCAGACATGAAATCAAATCTAAACCGCATATTAGGTATCATTAGGAGTCTTGATAGATGCGATATAGTTTATGAATGAGCATCTTACGTACATATGCACAAATGCGAGCGCACTTGTACGCAATATACTCGTACATACCTAATACAAGAGGACAAAGGCACAGCCGACAACTGGTGTTAGCCAGAGTAGCTACACCCATGCTTCATCAATATGGGCCAAAGCTATGATGATTAAATGTTGCAACAGCAAGATTGCGTAAGTATATAGAATCTGCGTGCAGCGAGCAATCTGTGCTTATCGTAGAATATCAAATGATGCAGCATGAGTACTGCCAAAAATGTCTCCCATAGATATTCTAGCAAAGGAACAGCAGCGATAGTATTCCTCAAGCCACGACGTCGATTACAAAAGCAGGTCTGATATGCAAACATGCACCTATCAGAACGAAGGCAAAGTATAGGGGAATGACAGGAACGTTGGAGTAGTTCCGCAAAAGGCAGATGAATGTACCGACTGGATCGAAGCCACTCTTAGAAACAAAGTCGCAATGTGTAGTTAAAAATAATATAAAACACTTTATTGAATGACATTTATATTAAGTTTACCTCAGGACCTCTACCTACTCAGCTATGATTTCGTCTTTGAATGAAAGTGCCGTTATCGCCTTGGTGTGCCCAATATACTTTCTTTCGGGGTTTTTCGTTTCTAGCTTCCATAGTCGTGCAATCCCATCCGACGAGGCGGTGAACAGATACTTTGAGTCAGCGCTGAATTCCGCATCCCATATCCAGTAGTTGTCGACCGTCAATTCCTGCCACATCTGGAAGTCGTCTGCCTTCCAAATGCGTGCTGTTCCATCTCCGGATGTTGTGACGAGCAGACTCGAGTCTGGACTAAACTTACACCGCAGGACGTATCGTTTGTGCGCGTAGATCTTCTGTTTTGCTTGCAGCGTGCTCAGCTTCTGATTGCTGGACGAGGAGAGAGTCCAGATGTAGCAGTTGCCCTTGTTATTGACTGCCGCCAGGTACATTCCATTGGGGCTGATGGCAATGTCTTGAATAGAAGCGTCCACCTCGGGCACCAGCTGATCGTGGTTCTCAGACTTAACGTCCCACAGGAACACCCCACCGCTTTGTGACCCGACAGCGATTTCCACTTGATTGGGATGCAAGCAGGCAGCGTTTATGGGCGCTTGGCAGTCGAATACCCGGGTGCACGACGGCGTACTAAACCCAAAGGATCTGTCTATGTCCCAGATACGCACACGGCAATCCTCGCCGGCAGTGAACATCCACTTGAAGTCCTCCTGAAAGCCCAGGCGAGTGACATTCTTCTGTGCGCCGTCGAAGGCTATCAGCGGATTGTTGTAGCTCGAGTTCATCTCGTACATGCGAACGCACTGGTAGCCGCACGCTGCCACCACTCTCTTGTCGGGTGAGAACTCCAATGCATTTACTTGCTGCGGGGATTTTTCTTATAAAACATGGGGAGGACATTCAATTTTGAGGAAAATGCTTACCGAGGACTCATGGAATTGAATGGTCCGGACGCAGTTGCCAGTGTGGGCTTGCCAGAGCCGTATTGTGTGGTCATAGCCACCTGTGGCTAAGATTAGTTGGTCTCCGGATGTTTCCATTGGCTTCTTCATTTATTTCATGATGCAAAACTGCAATTTTAAGGGAATTGTCTGTAAATTACTAGAAATACTGCGGAGCAGTTCACATGAGTTCCTCCTGACAGATGCCTGATGATTTTCTTTTCAGCGGGTTGACATCTTGCAGTTGCAGTTTGTTTACAACACAAGAGGCTTGTACATTCACAATAAAAGGAAAATGGGGGACCGCTTTGACATTGTAAATTGTTTTTTTTTTCTTTTTTTTTTTGTAATAGATTCTTCTTTTCACCAGAAGTAGTTAAATAAATCAAAGACAAAACAATTGATATATTAATTACAAAAGATTAATATATTTCATTAAGTAAGACCCTGTTTAGATATTAACTGATGAGTGCGCTATGTCGATAGCTTTTGGGTCAGAAAAGTGAAGGGTGAAGATTGGAGGGCGTATCCATTCGCTCTTTCATACAAAAATTTGACAGTTAAACAGGTGTGAATGGCTATGAACCACACAAATGCCTTTTTAATCGTGAGGTTAGTGCAATTGGAATTAATAAAATTTTAAAATTAAAGAACACAAGTAAAAAATATTTACAAAACAACACAACAGCTCAAAGTATAGGCAAATCGATTTGACAGTTGCTTCCGAACACATATGCCTATTATGGGCAACTTGAGCAATTGACAGTACTGAAGGAAACTTATGTCGTTTTTCATTGGGCAAAAAGGAGTACTTTTTTTGTGTTCCGCACAGAAAAAGCACTCCCAACCATGTTCCATTGGCTGTTTGGAGTGCTGTTCCGGGAGTGTTTTTCTCTTCCGGATTTCATTTGGGAGTGCTTTCAAAATGCACTCATACATATAAACCCTTACATCGGACTACTTGTCAAAGTCATATGGTACAATACACATTCTTTAGTTTATTTTATTTTCTCAGTTGGGGCAAGTTAGTAGAAACAAATTTTACATAGATATAATTAAAAAAATTGATAACATATTAATAAAAACATGATAGAATTGCTAATGGGGCTTTCCATTAGGCAAAATGAAACCAACACACACAAAATTAAGCAGAAGACGATTTCAAATGTTCCATTGGAATCAAAAAAGAGTGAAATCGGGAGTAAAACCAAAGGAAAACGACATTAACGTAGAATTATGACATTAGCTTCCGATTGCTTCCGACTATTATAGTTCAGCCTTAAGTTGTAAGGCTCAAATATGCATTGCTGGACAACCGGTAGAGAGAGTAGAGGATTTCCAGTATCTTTGGAGTATTGTCTCGACCGATGGTGGAACCGAACTGGATATAGCCAACAGGATCGCCAAAGCAAAGTCCGCGTTCGGGATGTTGTTCAAAATATGGCGAAGCAATGCAATCAGTTTGAGCACCAAAATAAGACTGTTCCGCTCCAACGTTGAATCCGTGCTGCTATATGGTTGCAGCACGTGGAGAGTGACCACTACTATCACCAGAAAGCTGCAAACGTTCGTTAATAGGTGTCTGCGCAATATCTTAAGGATTTTCTGGCCCAATCGTATCTCTAACGAACACCTTTACGAGAGAACGGGTCAGGAACCAATAGGCAAAACTATCCAACGGCGGAAGTGGCAGTGGATTGGTCACACGTTCCGAAAGGGCGACAGCTCCATAGCGAACCATGCTATGCAATGGAACCCCCTAACTCAGGATGGCAGAAGACCTGGCGGTCCGAGGAGAACATGGCGCAGAACAGTCGAGAAGGAGGCACGGCAGTTAGGGAAAAGTTGGGGAGAACTCAGACAGATTGCCAGAAACCGTGCACGATGGCGCGTAGGCGTAGTAGAGGCCATAGGACCCACAAGGGGATACAGGACATAAGGAAGGATGAATATGTACACTGCCATCCATAAGTTTCCAGACAAACCATTCTATCAGAGAAATTGATATAAAACTCCTCGCCTTTTTCATTTTAATAATCAAAATTTATTGTAAATAGCTTCATCAATATTATATTTATGTAACCAAATGAAGAACATTATTGAACGCAATAAATAAACATGTTTAGATAATAAAATAGTGTTAAGTGGGAAATACAAGATACAACTGTTGTCCCAACGCTACAGTTTGACAGTTTGGTGCTGTATACGATATTTGTATCGTGTGTATCTACATAGCCGACCGTGGTTCCGATATCGTATGGTGGCATGGTCTTGACTGTACAACCGCTGTCACATGCACGATATGTATGTGTAAAATGACAGAATAAAATGTCTGGATGTACGTAAATCGTACCCAGATTTTATAATGTGTGTCGCATACAACAGTAGGGCTGATGTCGGTACGACGGTTGTATCGTGTATCTCCCATTTTAGAGCTCTTTTTCGTCGAAAATCCACCTCGTACTTGCCGCACTTTGGCTGTCAATCTAGGTATTCTATGATCAACTTCTTAATAGTTTCCAATGTAATTGATATCCAGGCTACTTGAGGGATCTACCAAAGCTCGTCTTTCCATGTTGGACACTGTCTTCGAACCTGTCTGTCAAGTTCATCCCAAGGCAGGTCTATTATGTTGAGGTCGGGTGATTGGGCAGGCTATTATGGATGAATTCAAAAACGTCAAAAAACTGTGCAATGTTGAGGCAATAGAACAGGCTTTCTGTTGCTGTTACCTTGCTACTGCACTGTTGCTGTTGCCTTGCTACTGCACTGTTGCTGTTGCCCTGTGCAATTTATTTTGACATTTATAAACGATTGTGTTGTAATGGTATATACAATAGGAAACAATGGAGAATGTAGAACAAATATTTACATTTATTATATAAATAGAACATTAAACTTGGTAAACGTTTACCTTTCATCCATTTCTCACTTGGAAAAAACAAACAAGAGCTCAAAACAAAGAAAAGCAACCACAAAACAACTGTTGCGCAGGTCGCTCTTCTTTGACGTTTGGTTGTGCTGATGGTGCAAAAAAAAACTCTTGATTTGAGCAACACTACCAAACTGTTGCTTTCTTGAACTTGTTGCTTTAATGTTGCTGCAACACTGCATTTTTGAATTCGGTGAATTTTGTTACAGCTGGAAAGTAAATACGTTAACAATCTATAGAAAGGCAAATAAATCCATGATCACTCACAAGTTTCTGTTTCCTTATGTGTTCTGTTGCTGCTGTATCAGCTGTGTAGCTGAGGTCAACGACCCTTGGTGTTTCAATGTGCACAAGCGATTGCTGTTGGAAGAGGCGAATCGTTGTGCATGTTTATCCCTGGAGCTCCTGGTTATTAAGGCACATCAACCTGGATGATTGAGGGCAAACCCTCCCCATAGACTTATGGCAACAATTGAGTATCCTCGTAGATCGCAGTCCGTTGGTTGTCCTTAAATCCTGGCCAGTGCTTCTGAGGCTAAACAGCTACGAGGCAGAAGAGATAGGTAGCCGAATTCCTCAGGAGTGGGTCACATAGAAAAAAATTAGGGAATTAGCACATAAAATAAAAGAAAAAAAAGAAAAGAAAAAAATTATACTTACACTTAAAATTCCTTTTGTATGTTTGCTAGTTTTTTTTTGTTTTGACAGTAGTTATCGGCCACTCCACACTGTCAGACAAAATTAAATTTAGACCAGTTTTAAACTGTTCAAGTCCAGGCACTAACTAAATTTTTTAAGATGGGGTAAGAAAGGGATGTTGGTAGTTTTTTTATTTTTACCTTTTCTATTAGCGGCTAAATTAAAAAATCGGACCATGGTAAATCAGTATGGCTAGAGGGATTCTCGCTCGACATTGCGGATCTAGTATAGAGCCAGATGGAAGTACAGCATTCCTCAATTAGTGGTGGAAGGCAACACTTGTCTTCATGTTTTGGATATATTTTAAAAGTGCTGTGCCGTTTATTTCTAAAGACCTTCGGTAGAGAAGGCAGTGTATACACAAGTACATAAACCATACATAACCGCAGTGTGCACCAAGAGGAGAAGAAAATCGTTTTTTTAAAAGATTCAAATCTGTTTAGGGGTGAGTGAGTGATAAGTGCCTATTTAGTGAATGTTTTTTTTTTAATGTATATTATAATAATTAGGCTCTAGAAGACATTCAGCAAGGCGGCCATAGACTCTTTTGAGCCCAAGTCATGGCCGCCAAAATACTTTTCCGAATTTTTGAAAATTTATTCAAGTAATTTTAAATATTTTAATTTTTGTGGGCGCCGTAAGTTGTAAGTGGTTAGTGTGTTGGATCAGTGCGCATGAGGTTCCAAGTTCGAATCCCAGAAAAACATCAAAAAGTTTTTTCACGGTCCCACCTCTCGCGAGCGTCTGACAAACATTCGAGAGTATTATTGTCACGAAAAAGTTTCTCAAATCGCTGTTCGGATTCGGCATTGAACTGTAGGTCCCATCCATTCGTGTGAAAAATGTAACGCACACAACTATTGCTCCGAAACGGAAACATACGCCTCGGATACGGACTGATCATTTGTTGACGACCTTTGGCTATCGGACACGGACAACGATCGGATTCTGGAACGTTAAGACCCTCCTGGACTCAATCAAGGAAGGGCCTTATAACGCCAGATTCCTCCAATTGGAGCGCGAATTCGCACGGTATAAAATCGACATCTTAGGGCTGAGCGAGATAAGGTGGTTCGATGCTGGGGAATACATCTCCCCAACAAAAAGCACTGTCATGCTCTACTCTGGTAAACCAGCTGGAAGTGCACGGAGTTCTGGCGTAGGACTCATGCTAACTCCAGCAGCACGTAGTAGCCTCATATCCTGGAAACCCCATAGTGACCGGATATTGACGGCTAGATTCCAGAGTAGAGTTAGAAAAATTACCATCATACAGTGTTATGCTCCGACTCTAGACGCGACTGAGGATGAAAAGGATAATTTTTATAGCCACTTAGGTGCCGCCTACAACCAAACGCCTAATGGAGACATCGTAATGGTAATGGGAGATCTCAATGCCAAGGTGGGTAGCGACAACACCATGCTTAAGCACGTGATGGGAGTTCACGGCGTGGGAGACCGTAATGACAATGGTGAGCGGTTTGTGGACTTCTGCAATACCAACCGCCTAGTCATCGGAGGTACGCTGTTTAAGCATAACACCTGCCATAAGATCAGTTGGGTCTCTACTGATAGGCAACGAACATCCAACCAGATCGACCACATTGCGATCAGTCGCCGCTTTAGAAATTGTCTCCTGGACGTCCGAAACAGACGTGGAGCTGACGTCGGACAAGAACGAGATCACCATCTTATGGTAGCTCATTTACGCCTTCGTACTGCATCCGTCAACAGCAACCGCTCAAACCTGCTTAACATCACCAGGTTTAATATCGACAGGCTCAAGGTTCCCCAAGTGCGCCAACAGTTCAGGGACCATCTTGCCTTAGAAGCAGAAGCAATCAGCAGCATAGAGAACATGGATGACCACTGGAGTGCTGTGAAAAATGCTTTTGCGACTGGGGCACGCACTTATGTCGATAAAAAGCAGAAACACCACCGCACATGGCTTTCTACAGACACCTGGAGACGGATCGATGAGCGTACAGCAATCAAGGCTCGGATTGCAGCGGCCTCAGCAGTAGAGAGAACCGAGCTTGAAGCCCAATACCGTGCGAAGAAGAAAGAAGTGCAGCGTAGTGTGAGACGTGACAAGCGTCAACATGTCAACTCACTGGCCTCAAGGGCTGAAGAAGCAGCGAGTAGGTGCGACAGTAGGACTGTTTACAACATCACTAAGGAGCTGATTGGTGGTCGAAACTCCAAACAACATCCAGTGAAGAGTCTAGACGGTGACCTTCTGATTTCGGATGAGGATCAGCTCACTAGATGGAGAGAACATTTTGCTGCAGTGCTAAATCACTTAGACGACGGCGGTATGATCTTGAATTCGAATGAGCAGTTCGAAGCAACAAATTCCCGAATTCGCACCGCACCTCCCAGTAAAGCTGAAATAATAACAGCAATCAAGTCCCTCAAGAAAAACAAAGCGGTGGGTATTGATGGCATCCCTGCCGAGCTATTTCAAGCGGCGCCAAATACATCGGCAGATTTGCTGGATCCGCTAATACGGAGAGCTTGGGATAGTGAACAATTTCCACAGGAGTGGAAAAGGGGGATGATCATTAAGCTTCCAAAGAAGGGTAACTTGATGGAGTGCGGTAACTGGAGAGGTATATGTGTTCTTCCAGCTGTAGCCAAAATAATAGCTAGAATAATTCTAGAACGAATTAAAGATCATTTAGATTCAACTCTCGATGTCGAACAGGCAGGCTTTCGCGCTGGATCCTCCTGCATCGACCACATAAACACCTTACGGATCATAATCGAACAATGCGTTGAGTGTAGGTCTCCGCGACATTTACTGTTTATCGACTTCGAGAAGGCTTTCGACAGCTTGAATCGAGATGCTATCTGGCTGGCCTTGCGCAGGAGAGGCATTCCAGAAAAGCTTATAGCTATTATCAAGGCTACATAAGAGGGCGGCAAGTGTCACGTCGTGCACAATGGTAAGGTGTCAGAGGACTTTGAAGTCCAAAGTGGAGTACGTCAAGGGTGCATACTGTCCCCACTATTGTTCTTGGTGGTTATCAGCGATGTACTCCGTGCAGCATTGACGGAAGCTAATTCTGGAATTCGTTGGACTATGACATCTTACCTTAAACACCTAGATTACGCTGACGATGTTTGTCTACTTTCACATCGGATAATGGATCTTCATTTGATGGCCCAAAATCTAGAAGCTGAGGCAAACAAAGTGGGGCTAAAAATAAACACAGCCAAAACAAAAGCCCTGAGTACTTCCAATACCCGCGCTCAACTTAACATTGCCGGAAAGCAAGTCGAGAAAGTTGATAACTTTCTATATTTAGGAAGTGTGGTCTGGGCTAATCGCGGTGACACCGAACTAGATGTGTGCAGCAGAATCGGGAAGGCTAAAGCTGCGTTCGGAATGCTATCCAAAATCTGGAGAAATAATGTTATCAGCTTGAGAACCAAGCTGCGACTGTTCCGCTCTAACGTAGAATTAGTGCTGCTTTATGGGTGCAGTACTTGGAAGGTGGACACCATTAACACACGCAAGCTGCAAGTCTTTGTAAACAAATGCTTAAGAATCATCTTGAGGATTTTTTGGCCGAACCGCATCGCTAACGAACAACTTTATCTGAGAACGGGTCAAGAACCTATAAGCATTACTATACGAAGAAGAAAGTGGCAATGGATTGGACACACCCTACGGCGCGAAGACAACTCCATTGCGAAATACGCTATGCAGTGGAATCCGCTCACCCAGGCAGGCAGAATAGCGGGACGCCCTAGGCAAACGTGGCGCAGAACAGTTGAGGAGGAATCGAGCTCTTTAGGAATGAGTTGGAGGCAGCTCAAACGCGTTGCAAACTCCGAACACGATGGCGCGCAGGCGTGGTTGACGCCCTATGCCCCCCGAGGGGTTAAAGGACATAAGTAAGTAAGTAACATGAGTGGTTGCGAGAATAGGCCCTGGCACTTTAAAGAGCTGTTGTGACAAATATTTGTATTTTTGTAATTTTAAATATACTTGCACCAACGTACACACGTATACATACATATGTACGTACCATTAAACACATACGGTCTTACGTACAAATATACATACAAATATAAGAAGTCTTATTAAAATAAGTATTGGAAGACTAAAAATTCATGTGAAGTTCATGAGCCCTCTTCAAAAGTAAATATCACTACACCTGAGAAGCCCCACCCGGAGAAGGGATTAATCATTTATAATAAATATATCCATATATATGTATATAGTTCCGTGAATGTACATCTTTAGTTACACATATGTACATACACATATGAATACAGATGCAGCATTAAGTTGTTTTGTTCATTCGTGAATGCCATAAAATGTATATTTAATATAAGTAAAAGTATACATACATATATCAATTAATGTCCATATATATATATATATATATATATATATAGCATTTGCAAATTTATTTAACCTAACAGCAAATAAGTTAAACCCAAACCCAAATATATTTAGCCCTTTAGCAATATCTTTAACCTTTTAGCAAATAGGTTTAACCTTTTAGCAAATATGTTTAACCAAAGAACAAATATATTTAAACCAAAACCATATCATTTTAACCAAAACACAAATTTATGTCAACTTTATAATTGTATAAAAATTTAGAAGCCTTCTAAAACGAAACTAATATTTAAAAAAAATGTTTAGTCCATTCGCTGCTTTTGGAATGAGTAAAACGATATCCATTACATAATTAAAGCAATCGGTTTGTGTAATTTGTTGCAAACTATCTTCAATAACTGAAACCAAGTTATGGTCCCTGCTGAAGTTAGTTAAAACTTGGCGTGTGTGCGTCTTCATTTTAGAAAAAGTTTTTTCAATGGGGTTTAACATGGGAGAATAAGGAGGCAAAAATTTCAATCCGAAATTCGTTGTACATAATATATCTGTCTTATGGATTCTAGCGTTATCCGTAATTAGCAAACCATCATTAAGGGGTGTATCTTTCAGTTTTTCTGTAAGTTCATGGAGAAATGAACAAAACGTATTAGAGTTGCAAGTTGTGTTTGTCAAAATCTTATAATGCATTATTCCTTGGGTATTAATTGCAGCAATTAGAGTAACGTTAAGAAAGATAACAAATTCGCAGATGGGTTGAAATAAATTTGTGTCTTGTTTAAATTGATTGGCCTTTGGTTTAAATATATTTGTTCTTTGGTTAAACATTCTTCTTCTTCTTCCTTTTATCAGCGAGGCTATGATCCGAAAACAAGGGATCACAACCCTCCCACTTCACCGCATTTCTACTGATCCGCATGTGGGGTTCGCCTGTTCTTTGGTTAAACATATTTGCTAAAATGTTAAACCTATTTGCTAAAAGGTTAAACATATTTGCTTTTGGGTTAAAATTAATTGCTAAAGGGCTAAATACATTTGGGTTTGGGTTAAACTTATTTGCTGTTAGGCTAAATAAATTTGCAAATGCTATATATACATAATTTTGTTTAACGTTCATTTTTTTGCAATTAGTGAGGTGATTAAAGAAAAAATCTAATAAGTAAATTTAGTGTGAAAGTTTCGTTTCCCCGGTCCATTATTTTTCGCGGTTAGTTTTCAGTGCACAAATATAATACATATACCTAAATAGAGCTCCATCTAGGTAGGAAATCAGATAGAGACTAATAAGAATAAGGCAGCAAAAGATGTACCTACATATTTCGCGGTGGGAGAAACTTAATTTTGTTTTCCCTTTTTTTTTTTTTTATGTTACCCCTCATTTTTCCTAAAATTGGTCTCTATTTTTTTTGCTTATGAAGAAAGGAAAAATAAATTGTGAATACTTTATATTATGAAAAGGTGGGTGCAGTAGGGTAGCTTTGTATTTTCAGTGGGTGCAGTAGGGTAGCTAAAGCCGTTTCAGTGATGTTGGAGTGATCTTGCAGCAGCACCAGTCCGTTTGGGAAGTCCTATTTAATGGCCGCAGGACTTCATGGTTGGGAGGGCAAAGGCCAACGCTGCCATAATATCTGCAGCGCCGTCCGTGTGGTGAACGTCCGTGCGGTATATGATGAAAAAGAATAAGTAATTGCACTTTTTTGGCATGATTCATGTTTTTTGTAGTAGGTTTGGTCGTGCTGCGGGGGCAAGAACCACGCCATTTCCGGCGAGCTATGCTGAGCAAATAGCAAGCATGCCACGTCCCTCGTAGCCGGCAGTCTTTCCTTTTTCCATCTCATCCTTAAGTCCCATTCACATCCTTGTTTCCTGTCACCTTCAAATCCTAACTCCCAAAACCTTCCCAAAGTCTGTTACAATTTCCATATGTCATAAGTGTCATAATCGTAATTTAACTTTTTGTTCCCACATTGGTTTGTTTGCATACTGTGGTAGTTTATAAAAATCTGAACCGAAAAGTATTTTTTATAATAAAAAAAGAAAAGAAATGGATGACGAAGAAGGTGTATTTTATGCATATCTTCTTCTTCTTTTTATCAGCGAGGCTATGATCCGAAAACAAGGGATCACAACCCTCCCACTTCACCGCATTTCTACTGATCCGCCTGTGGGGTTCGCCTATTTGACCTCAGAAAATATCGGCAGGCCTGCCGATTTTGGATCACTCGGTTACTGAGGCCAATGAAATGCCGATGTCGTCGCATTTGTCTGATCCAGGCGTTTATAGGCCTGCCTTTCCTACATCGCGATGTCTTTGGAACGTACATTGATATTGCCTTTTTAACAGGGTTCAAATGATCTCTTCTTTGAACGTGGCAATACCAACTGAGACGGTCACGCTCTATTTTTTGTACGATGGTTTCCTTGATGTGAAAGCTTCCACGGATCTTCGAACTTCTTATTCGATCAAGCTTTGTCACTCCTGCTGTCATGCGAAGCATCTTCATCTCAGCCGCCGTTAATTTACTCTCATACTTTTTGTACATCGTCCAACATTGTGAACCGTATGTGAGCGCTGGACGTACAACTGCGGTGTAGAGCCTTCCTTTCAACTTAGGGGGCATTTTTCTGTCACAGAAGATAGCGGAATTTTCTCGCCACTTCATCCACCCTACGCTTACACGATGACTGATGTCGTCATCACAAGTTGCTTTGCTATTGATCATAGATCCCAGATATTTGAACTTTTCGCACTTGGGAAGCACTGTTCCATTCAAATAAATGTCTGGAATAGGCCTGAGTGGATCAGAGAACGGGCAGCACAAGTACTCTGTCTTTTTTGAACTAATGCGATACCCATTTCCCTCCAAAACGTCCACCCACACATCAAGTGCTCGTTGCAGGGATGTAGGATCCTCACTTATGATGGCTCCATCGTCAGCAAAGAATAACTGATGTGCCTTGGGGTCCATCACTTTACCTTGAAGCAGATAATCAAGGACTGTAATAAAGAGCAAAGGACTTAAAACGTTTCCCTGGTGTACCCCGACTTTGATTGGGAACTCTTCGGTTACTCCAGCGGGGCATCTTACTCTTGTCTTTGCTCCTTCGTACATGTCAATGATCATCTGTACATAGGTTTCTGGAACCCCTTGATGTCTTAGCGCCACCCATATCAGATCTCGTGGTTGTCTGTCGAATGCCTTTTCAAAGTCAACCAGTGCAATATGCAAATCCCTTAAGGAATCACGATGTTTTTCCATTATGATCCTTATACTTTGGATTGCATCTGTGGTTGATTTACCCGAGACAAACCCGCACTGATCATCAGATAGCCGTATTATTTTTCGCAGTCGGCCACCTAATACCCGCTCAACGATCTTCATGGTGTGTGACATCAGCTTGATCGAACGGTAGTTATCACAGTTTCGCGTATCACCCTTCCCTTTGTATACAGGGAGAAGGTAACTTTCCCTCCATTGATTCGGCATTGGATCACCTCTCACGAATTTGGAGATGAGAATTCTGAGCCATCTGAACCCGATGTCTCCCATCTTTTTCCAGAACTCAGAGGGTATCTCGTCTGGCCCAACCGCTTTTCGTTTTTTGGAGTATTTGACCGCCTCACTAACTTCTTCGACTGTAATGTCGGGTATTTCTTCACAGTTAGGGGTGGCTCTTGGAAAGTATAGCCGGGGAAACTGTTCATTCAAAAGCTCTTCACAATACTGCCGCCACCTCTGCAGAATTTTGTCGTCATCCACAAGAAGCTGGCCATGAGCATTGCTAATGAACTTTGGCGAACGAATCTCCTGAGCATTCTTCCTTCTTTGGGCGGCTATTTTGAAGATAGTGGCACAGCAACCGGGGAAAATATTTTCTCCAGCTCCCGATACAGGCCCTCCGTACTCTCTGCTTGAAGCTGAGCGCACTTCTTCTTCGCTTTTTTCTTGCAGCATCTGTATTCCATTTCGAGGCGAGCTTTTTCGTCACTATTATTAGAGGTGCACTTTGACCAAGCTTTGAAAGCCGCTTTCTTCTCATTTATCACTTTCTTAGTATCATCACTCCACCACCATGTTTCTTTGGCGTGTTGATGGTGGCCTTTTGAAGCTCCTAGCTGTGATTTGGTTTTATTTAAGCAAGTTCGCTGTAGGGAATCCCACATATTTTGTGCTCTGCACTCTTCATCCTCAGCTCCGTTGATGGTGTGAGAGAGGTAATTTTTCATTACGAAAACAAAAGCCTCGCCTTTTTCTTTGTCCAGATTGTACCACTTGATTTTCTCAGAGACCCTTGTTTGTTTGCTTTTCTTTGGTGTTTTCATAAAAATTTCTGTTAGCAGGAGACGGTGTTGACGAGCGATTGCCTCTCCCAGGATCACTTTGCAATCTTTTACCCGAGGCTTCATGAAACTGCCTACCAAATGGTAGTCAATCTGAGTTTCATCTCCACCACTGCTGTAAGTGATCAGGTGTCGGCTTTGTTTGATGAACATGGTATTTAACACGATAAGACCGTGTGATTTGCACATGCTTAGGATGTCTTCACCAGGAAGGTTCCTGGTGCCATATCCTAGTCCTCCATGGCAGTCTTCATAGTCTTCGTTTGATTTCCCGACATGTCCATTCAAATCTCCTCCAACAAACAGAAATTCTTCCTTTGGGATGTTCTTAAGGAGATTGTGGAAATCTAGCCAAAATGCATCTTTATCTATCTAATTGCACCCATTTTGGGGAGCATATGCACTGACAATATTCCACACCCTCCTTGTATTACTAGTTTGAGAGACATCAAACGGTCGCTGGACTTCGAAATGCTCAAGACGTTACCAAGTAGCTCTGCCGCGAGGATGATACCGATTCCGTTCTTAGACTTTTCCGTTCCGTAGTAGAACATCTTGTAATCTTTTGTCCTAACGTCCAAGAAACGCGCCCGATTCCCGGTGTTTTTCCATTTCATCTCTTGGACACACAAGATGTCCACGCGCCTTCTATTCATCATCTCTTCCAGCTCGTAACTTCGACCGGTCATGCTTCCAACGTTCCAACTCGCGACCCTTAAATTGCGTCCAAACTGTTTCATTCCGTATAGCTCTGACCCGAACATTTCTGCTCGGTCCAGGACCAGTACCATGCACAGCAGTGGTAGTGCCTGGCGGGGTAGTGCCTTTCCTTTTTGCAAGTATTATCATAATGATAGAGTTTTGCAATACAATTTTTTGCACCATATTGCGATGGTGTTTGTTGTTTGACACGTGCATGCTCCTGTTTTAGTATTGTTTGATCTTTCTTTTATGACACCGGTGATCTCCAGTCGTGTCAACCCACGGACTCGCATGCACACTTGTGGGAGGGTTTTTATGGTAGTATATGTGTCGCTAGGCTCACTTGGGTGTTATATTGCCTAGATCTGATTTGTCCCCTTAGTCGCCTTTTACGACAAGCGCTAGTTGTTGGGGGGTGCTGCAGTGATATTCTTAATCCGTCCCTGCACGGGGATATTTTATGCATATGAGTTGCATTATGTTTCTATATGTAAAAACACGTGTGCTTAGAAGATAAACTATTTATATAATAAGTCAACCTGCAATAAATGCATAAAGTACCATTCATCATTCAATGTTCCTTTCGTTCTATTCAAATAAGTACAACCGTACACTACACACACGAATACTCTGACGAGTAAGCTATTATTTACATATATTGAACTAACTAACCACCGTGGCGCAATTGGTTAGTGTGTCGGATCACTACGCATGAGGTTCCAAGTTCGAATCCCAGAAAACCTCAAAAAGTTTTCCACGGTCGCACCTCTCGCGAACGTCTAACAAACATCAGAGAGAATTGTTGTCAAGAGAAAGCTTCTCAAAACAAATTGCCCTTCGAATACGGCACTAAACTGTAGGCCCCTTCCATTCGTGTGAAAAAATATAACGCACACAACACGAGTGGTTGCGAGAAGCTAGGCCCAGGCACTTAAAGAGTTGTTACGCCAAATATTTTTTTTACCGCTGGCGAATACAGGATTTAAGACTGTAGCTCCTTTCGTTTTAGCTGGCTTTCATATATTTCAACAAATCTTGACTTGGGCTGTGATCTCCTGTTAGCTTCTTGGCGATTCTATAAACAGTCTGGCAGCCAACGCGTTGCTTTATCTCCATTTATAGTTAATGCGCTGTTTATAATCTTAGCATCCATTTATATAAAATCCTCAGAAGGTAGACATATGTATGTGGGAAAGTGTTAAAAGTTTATTATACTATCATATTAGTTACGTATACGCCATAGTGCTTTTGCTTAAACATAGAAGAAGAAAAATGTATAGGTTCCAATAAAATCCCTGATTTCGAAATTTTTATCAAATATCGGCCTACTAAGATTTACTTGCGGTGATGCTGTTGTCTTGCATGAACTTGGGTCTCTAACTAGTCGTCATCAGCTTCGTATAATAAGTTGGCTAAAATCACTTTACGCTTAGAGTGCCTCTTGATCCACGATTTGAAATTTTCCAAGATCAGTCGCAGTATGAAATTTAGTCAATGGCGGACTGCATTGACCTAAGCCACTGACCAACGTTATTGACGAAGGCTTTGAAACGATCATATAAAACGTCAAGATCTTATGTGTTAAGTAGACTGATTCATCCCGTTTCAAAACAGAGCGTCTGCTTTTTGAGGTTCTAATCGTTGGGAATATTGTTTTCCGAATAGATACACAAGATCATTTTCATTTCATATTTATAGGGGTTGGGTTCGATATCCCGCTTTTTATAATTCCGCATTTAAAATCCCGTTTCTTATAGTCCGGTTTTTTGAAATCCCGCTTTTCCAATCAAAACTAGTTGTTTTATTTAAAAACAATTGCGCGACAAGTCCATTCGAGAACAGTTTTGTGCCCACAAACAACGGGTAATTGGAGCACTTCGCGCGATTCATTTATTTAAACTCCGCTTTCCGGAGTGGCTTAGTCGCTCCGCTACGGGTATGTCAACAACTGTCAGGCAGGCGCCTGGGGCTAAATCTATTCCAGAACAGTTTTGTGCCGGCAAACAAAGAGTAAGTGGTGCGCTTCGCGCGATTCATTTATTTCCGAAGTGGTTTAGCCGAAGCTTGGGGTATGTCAACAACTGTCAGGAAGTTTGATCTTATTTTTCTTCCTATAATATTTCGGCGAGGTTATGATCCGAAAACAGGGAATCATAACCCTCCCACTTCATCGCATTTCTACTGATCCGGCTGTGGGTATCTCTCATTCGACTTCAGAAATTATCGGCAGGCCTCTCGATTTTGGATCACTCGGTTACTGAGGCCAATGAAATGCTGATGTCGTCGCATTCGTGTGATCCAGGCTTTTATAAGCCTGCATCTCCTGCCTCGCGATGTCATTGATATATCTTTTTTGACAGGGTTCAATTGATATCTTCTTTAAATGTGGCAATACCAGCTGACCCGGTCGCGCTTTATTTTTCGTAAGATAGTTTCCTTGACGTGAAGGCTTTCACGAATATTCCAACTTCGTATTCGTCCAAGCTTTGTCACTTTGTCACAGCTTTATTTGATCAAATTCTATAAAGCCAGCACTACCTCGGCTCTAAACATCATTGCGAATCAAGTTAACAACGGCTTGAACCAAAGACAACTATGCCACAGAACAGTCGTCGTTGAACTAGACCTGTCAAAAGTATTTGACACTGTGGATCACATTACGATGCTTAACGATATACTGGAGTCTACGTTGCTCAACTCCAAAAAAACGATGGTAAGCCAATTATTTATGCTGCCGGTAAACTTGCGTCGAATTCCCGAACACGAGATCGTAGTATTGGAAAGTCAAATAAAGCGCACAACAGGGAGGAGTCCTGTCTCTCACTCTGTTTAATTTCTATATCTCCTAGCTGCGTCCTCCACCTCACGGTATAAATCTTGTGTCATATGCGGATGTCTGCACTACCCTCACTTCGGGCCAAAACGTACTTGAGCTGTGCATGGCTCTAAACAATTACTTAGATATCGTAGAATAGTTCTTCAGCAGCCGCAATCTACAGCTATCAGCGGAAAAATCCACGGCCACACTGTTCACTTCCTGGACAAAGGAAGTGAAGTTACAGTTCGATATAGCAGTCGCAGATCTACGCATACCCACAGTCACACAGCCTTATGGGTGTCACTTTCAACAACATGCTAAATTTCTCCACACATGCTTCAAATATCGGTAGCCGCCACAGATCACACAACAACGTACTAAAATCTCTGGCAGGCAGTTCCTGGGACAAAGACAAAGAAGCGCTGCTGGCCATCTGTAAAGCGATCGGCCGGTTTATCATAAATTACGCTGCTCGCATCTGGACTCCACAGCTGAGCAACACAAACTGACGGAATCTTCAAGCGTGCCAAAACTCAGCCATGTGAATTATCATCGGTTGATGGCACATGAGGACCACCTCCACGCGAAGACTTAAATGCCATTCATCAAAGAGCACAACACTATGCTCTCCCAATAGTTCCTCCTAGCCTGGCACCTGCAAGAGCATCCTAACCACTCTCTAATAACGCTACAGAACCCATCTCGGCATATCCGAAAAAACGTGGCAATGTTGTGAAGAGATATCGACACCTACACCCAACTTCCGCATTTCGGCCCCCAGCGCTACAAGGATACTATCAAAAGCATTCACCACACGGCGGTAGCTAACGCAGTAGAAAATTATCGCACAAACATTGTCATCCTCCTCTTATAGCCAATGAGGATCGTCACTTACCACGCCAAACTAGGGCAACTTTCTCCCAAATACGTTCGGGATGGTGCCGACTACTAAATAGCTACTAATCACGTCATCAAAGGTAGCCCTCGTAATGCTGATGTTTCGTGGATTACGAATTTGTTTTTAAAGAAATACGGTATCACTATCTCATGTTGCAAACTGATCCTGCCTTCTCATCACAGAAGTCATCGCAACTTTAAATTCGACCTCCCGGCTATATACGAATGGCTATTCCGAAACCCTGCTAGTACAAATTTCAACCTCGGAAAGATGCGTATCTACAAATGGACGGACAAGTCTACTAACATAGATAAGTTAATTAATAATATACTTAGTAATAACAACACCCATAGAGATAAGTTAATTAATAATAAGTTGTTCCCACTCTCTCTCCACTCTTCGTATAACAAATCGACCATTTCAAACAATGGACCTACCACCCACCAAAAATCCCGCAGTTCTCAATATACCCACCACGAATCCATCAATACTCATCTCCCGTCCCTTAACAAGTCTAAACCCAATTGGTCTTTCAAAATGGGCATCTTCCCTAACTTCAACTTTAAAACAGCAGTACTGTCTAAGTCCGCTACCAAATTGCCGAACATCAAGCGAGTTTCTTTCGATGTTCCACCGGTCCCCTCTCCCTCTCCAAAAACCAAGGCCACTCTCTCAGTCAACTACCCCAATAGAACTTCAACTAACCGCGTCTCTTTCAATCTGTCACCTGATTCCTGTCCTCCTCCAAGCCATAGCACTCTTCTAATAACACTCCCCCCGCCGTTAATTACCCGAATTTCACCCACTCCCACACTCTCAATCCTTCCTCGTTAGCCACCCCCAGTTGCACCTCTGCCCATACTTCGTCAACGGTCTCTCTTAACAATTCCATCTCGGCCAATTTGCCACCTACTGCATCTCCTCCCACTTTCGATCCAATGCTTCCTCCCACCGTCAAACTCACGTCTAAATTAATAGATCCAACGTCAACAATCAATGACCTCGATGGCCGCTATATTATGTCAAGATTGCGCGATAACCGGCTTTTTGGAAATGTTCGCCTTTACCTAGCCTATTTACATGACAAGCCTGACTCCGTCCGCATCGACGGAAAAACAAAGACTAATGTCATGGTCTTGATCCAAAAAGAAGGCCTCCCAACTGACCCTATAGCCCTGACAAATATCTACACACGTTTTCATGAGAGATTTAATATCTCCTCTTCCACTGTGGCTAACTTTATTTATGGCCTTTAACCCCTCGGGGGGCATAGGGCGTCAACCACGCCTGCGCGCCATCGTGTTCGGAGTTCTGCAACGCGTTTGAGCTGCCTCCAACTCATTCCTAAAGAGCTCGATTCCTCCTCAACTGTTCTGCGCCACGTTTGCCTAGGGCGTCCCGCTATTCTGCCTGGCTGGGTGAGCGGATTCCACTGCATAGCGTATTTCGCAATGGAGTTGTCTTCGCGCCGTAGGGTGTGTCCAATCCATTGCCACTTTCTTCTTCGTATAGTAATGCTTATAGGTTCTTGACCCGTTCTCAGATAAAGTTGTTCGTTAGAGATGCGGTTCGGCCAAAAAATCCTCAAGATGATTCTTAAGCATTTGTTTACAAAGACTTGCAGCTTGCGTGTGTTAATGGTGTCCACCTTCCAAGTACTGCACCCATAAAGCAGCACTAATTCTACGTTAGAGCGGAACAGTCGCAGCTTGGTTCTCAAGCTGATAACATTATTTCTCCAGATTTTGGATAGCATTCCGAACGCAGCTTTAGCCTTCCCGATTCTGCTGCACACATCTAGTTCGGTGTCACCGCTATTAGCCGAGACCACACTTCCTAAATATAGAAAGTTATCAACTTTCTCGACTTACTGTCCGGCAATGTAAAGTTGAGCGCGGTTGATAGAAGAAGTGCTCAGGGCTTTTGTTTTGGCTGTGTTTATTTTTAGCCCCACTTTGTTTGCCTCAGCTTCTAGATTTTGGGCCATCAAATGAAGATCCATTATCCGATGTGAAAGTAGACAAACATCGTCAGCGTAATCTAGGTGTTTAAGGTAAGATGTCATAGTCCAACGAATTCCAGAATTAGCTTCCGTCAATGCTGCACGGAGTACATCGCTGATAACCACCAAGAACAATAGTGGGGACAGTATGCACCCTTGACGTACTCCACTTTGGACTTCAAAGTCCTCCGACACCTTACCATTGTGCACGACGTGACACTTGCCGCCCTCATATGTAGCCTTGATAATAGCTATAAGCTTTTCTGGAATGCCTCTCCTGCGCAAGGCCAGCCAGATAGTATCTCGATTCAAGTTGTCGAAAGCCTTCTCGAAGTCGATAAACAGTAAATGTCGCGGAGACCTACACTCAACGCATTGTTCGATTATGATCCGTAAGGTGTTTATGTGGTCGATGCAGGAGGATCCAGCGCGAAAGCCTGCCTGTTCGACATCGAGAGTTGAATCTAAATGATCTTTAATTCGTTCTAGAATTATTCTAGCTATTATTTTGGCTACAGCTGGAAGAACACATATACCTCTCCAGTTACCGCACTCCATCAAGTTACCCTTCTTTGGAAGCTTAATGATCATCCCCCTTTTCCACTCCTGTGGAAATTGTTCACTATCCCAAGCTCTCCGTATTAGCGCATGCAGCAAATCTGCCGATGTATTTGGCGCCGCTTGAAATAGCTCGGCAGGGATGCCATCAATACCCACCGCTTTGTTTTTCTTGAGAGACTTGATTGCTGTTATTATTTCAGCTTTACTGGGACGTACGGTGCGAATTCGGGAATTTGTTGCTTCGAACTGCTCATTCGAATTCAAGATCATACCGCCGTCGTCTAAGTGATTTAGCACTGCAGCAAAATGTTCTCTCCATCTAGTGAGCTGATCCTCATCCGAAATCAGAAGGTCACCGTCTAGACTCTTCACTGGATGTTGTTTGGAGTTTCGACCACCAATGAGCTCCTTAGTGATGTTGTAAACAGTCCTACTGTCGCACCTACTCGCTGCTTCTTCAGCCCTTGAGGCCAGTGAGTTGACATGTTGACGCTTGTCACGTCTCACACTACGCTGCACTTCTTTCTTCTTCGCACGGTATTGGGCTTCAAGCTCGGTTCCCTCTACTGCTGAGGCCGCTGCAATCCGAACCTTGATTGCTGTACGCTCATCGATCCGTCTCCAGGTGTCTGTAGAAAGCCATGTGCGGCGGTGTTTCTGCTTTTTACCGACATAAGTGCGTGCCCCAGTCGCAAAAGCATTTTTCACAGCACTCCAGTGGTCATCCATGTTCTCTATACTGCTGATTGCTTCTGCTTCTAAGGCAAGATGGTCCCTGAACTGTTGGCGCACTTGGGGAACCTTGAGCCTGTCGATATTAAACCTGGTGATGTTAAGCAGGTTTGAGTGGTTGCTGTTGACGGATGCAGTACGAAGGCGTAAATGAGCTACCATAAGATGGTGATCTCGTTCTTGTCCGACGTCAGCTCCACGTCTGTTTCGGACGTCCAGGAGACAATTTCTAAAGCGGCGACTGATCGCAATGTGGTCGATCTGGTTGGATGTTCGTTGCCTATCAGTAGAGACCCAACTGATCTTATGGCAGGTGTTATGCTTAAACAGCGTACCTCCGATGACTAGGCGGTTGGTATTGCAGAAGTCCACAAACCGCTCACCATTGTCATTACGGTCTCCCACGCCGTGAACTCCCATCACGTGCTTAAGTATGGTGTTGTCGCTACCCACCTTGGCATTGAGATCTCCCATTACCATTACGATGTCTCCATTAGGCGTTTGGTTGTAGGCGGCACCTAAGTGGCTATAAAAATTATCCTTTTCATCCTCAGTCGCGTCTAGAGTCGGAGCATAACACTGTATGATGGTAATTTTTCCATTTTTTTTTTGTGGCTAAAGACCTATCAATCTATGGCTCTCATATTGGTTCCAATATCGTCTCTCGTCTCGTATCTCCAAAAAACTCGCGGCAATCATAATAAATATTTTCGTCCCTAACTCCATCACAGTCGATCCATACCACTCCATTGAAATTGCCCCAAAGCTCCTTTCCCTCTACTATCAGAATGTCGGAGGATTTCGCACCAAAACCTCGATGGGTCACCTGAAATCACAATCACTTCCCTACGACATTTTTGCCCTAACTGAAACCAACCTTTGTCCCAATGTTCTCAACTGTGAATTATTCACTTCTGACTTCGTAGTCTTTCGCGCTGACGACCAGGAACATGAAGACCTCTCCTTCGACCGCGGTGTTCTTTTAGCCATACATAATCGTCTTGATGCAACCCTTGTCAAATTCTCAAATTCCACTTCATTTGAATTCGTATCTGCTAAATTATCTGTATCCAAACGGAGCGTATATATTGTTTGCTCTTATATTCGCCCTTCTCAACCCGTCCAAGCATACCAGCTGGCCGTTGATACAGTTGACTCTCTGTTAGATATCGCTGATCCTGATGACGGTTTTATAATTGTTGGCGACTTCAACCTTCCACTTTTACATTGGTCTCCATCGAAGGACGAATCATCATTTGTTCCTACTAACTCCTCCTCAGAAAAGGAAATCCTCCTTACTGATCGTCTTTTTGACTCCGGCCATTTTCAGATCAGTGGCATTACCAACAACTTAGGTAGGCAGCTAGATCTCATTTTCTTATCCGACGCCCATAATTCCTTAGTTACCGCGAGTAACCATCTTTTCTGCACCATAGACCAATATCACCCCCCTCTCGCTTTTGCCTTTTCGAATGAAAACGTCAACATTACCGTTGATTCTGAGAACTCTCTCTCTTTCAGTTTCCGCAAAGCTGATTTTGTTAAACTTAACAACCTACTCTATAGTATACATTTCAGCCTCTTTCTAAACATTAACATCCCCATTGATATCGCTCTCGTATTCTTCTACACAGCAATCTTTGACTGTCTTCTCCAATCTGTCCCTTATCTGCCTCGAAAAAACTGCTCATCATCACCTTCTTGGTATAATAAGGAATTGCGTACTCTTCGAAATATCAGAAACAAATTATGAAAAACTTACCTGGTATCCAAATCTGCCTCAGATTACGAATATTACCAGCAAGCTTACTCCCGCTTTTCCATTCTCTGCGAATCCCTCTATCTCGAATACCTCGATAGAATGCTATTAAGTCTAATCACTGATCTTAGGCGCTTTTATCAATTTATCAACGTCAAAAGAATGTCCGACGGCTTTCCTTCCACTCTAAAATTACTTAATACTTCATCTGCTGACCCTAAAGTATCGCCAAACTCTTTGCAACCTTTTTCAGCCAATCGTATAGTGACCATGTACACGAACCGGACCTAGATTTTTTCTCCTACCTGAATAACTGTCCTCAAACCTCTCTAGCTTCAGTCGACATTAGGTCTGATATTGTGCGAGAAAAAATTAATAGGCTCACAGATGACTTCTCCCCTGGTCCCGATGGTCCCGCCATCTTACTAAAGAAATGTGTAGATGTCCTGTGTCAGCCCCTTACAACTCTATTTCGTCTCTCACTCTCTCAAGCCGTTTTCCCAAAATTATGGAAGGACTCTTTTATTTTCCCTATCCATAAAAAAGGCAGTAAAAACGACATTTCTAACTATAGACCCATAGCCAAACTTTCCTCTATCCCTAAGCTCTTCGAAAGCATTGTTTACGACACACTGTATTTCCACTGCAAATCCATTTTTTCCCCACAACAGCACGGTTTCTTAAAAAGTAGGTCTACAACGACTAACCTGACCGAATTCGTTTCCAAAACACTACAAGCATTAGAGAAAGGTAATGAAGTGGATGTCATTACCACCGACTTCAGCAAGGCGTTTGATAAAGTCTGTCACTTAACAATTTACCTTAAGCTTAAAGCCATCGGTTTCCCACCCTCTTTCATTTCATGGCTGAATTCGTACCTAGAAAAACGCCAGTACAGGGTTCTCTTTTCAGTCTCTGACCCCATCAACACCACTTCAGGGGTTCCTCAAGGCAGTCATCTTGGTCCGCTGATCCTTGTCTTAACTATAAACGATGTTGGTCACGTCATAAAAGACTCTGATCTGTCTATTTACGCGGATGATATGAAAATCACTAAGGTAATATCTACCCCCACCGATTTTCTCTTCCTTCAAAACGATCTAAAATTATTCCACACATGGTGTGACAAGGACATCGAAGACAGATGGCCAGACTGTGCGAACAGTTCGCACAACGTGCAACACCTCTTCAACTGTCCGGCCAAACCCACCACTTCACGTCCGGAAGCGCTGTGGAATCGTCCCATTGACGTGGCTGGGCCTAGAAACAACTGACCAGTAACCCAATAACACAAATATGTAGCTGCTACAACAACACAACAACAACGTGAAGGGAGCGTTTGTACCGAGGGCGAACTGGCTGTCTATACTGATGGATCTAAAATAGATAACGTTACGGGAGCGGGTGTCTATTGTAAGTCTCGAGATATAAAGCCCTTTTTTTTGACTTAATGGATGGTTGTAGTGTCTTTCAAGCGAAAGTTCCCACAATAAAATAAGATGTGGATATAATTATAGAGTAGAGTAGAGAAATATTTCAGAAAAATAATCAGTAACATCTGTAAGAACCAGTGTCGTAAGGACAAGGTGACCCTCTGCTAGGCACCGGGACACATAGATATCTCCGTAAACTAAAAAGCGGACGAGCGAGCAAAGAGAGGATCAAACATGAACCCTTCACATGCTCTAGTTGAGTCCAGCATACATAATTATACTGGAAGGGCGCCCAGTTACCTAACCTAACCTATGGTTTTACTATAATAGAGTTTCTTATAAAAGTACGAATTTTTTCGTCCCTATTTCGTATTGCCATTTTCCGAATCAAATGGACTTACTCTTAGCACACTAAGTCTGACTTAAATCATAAATGCTAACCACTTTTAGAAGAAAAAATAAATTCACAGAAAGTAAAAGTGCAGTGTATATGCAACTTAATTCAAATAGCATGCAACATGTAACTAAAATTAAGCAAAATACACAGACACAGCCAACATACTCGTATTCACCCTTAATCAACCCATCAATAAATACATTATGACTGACTGTCCAAGTCCACAATGCAAGCGTCTTGACGACTATTACCATGACGGCTTAATGGCGCGCCGTCAAGTACATGCAGAAGTCAGTATAATCAATTTACTGAGCACCCCGTCTTGTTTGCAATCAGAAAAGCAGAGCTCTCCTTTTAATTCGACAGCACTACTAAATTGAAGCATTCCATGCATTTGCATATGTATGCACAGGCTAGTGCTACGGCTAGTTACCCTCACCACCTCGTCAATCTCTTTGATTCATCTAATTCGCCATAGATAGAGCACTCGGTTCCTTCTTCTTCTTCTGCTTATCGGGGGTATTGTCTCTCGACTTACTTCAATTTTATCAACTTATTGCAAAAATATCTTAATGAACGTAATTGCTTATTCATTTCACGAGTTGAACGAAAGAAATCAAAAATCAAGATGAATTGTCCAGCGCAGCGACTGCATACACTGTATGGAATGCTAGATGGACATGTGACTGAGTTGACAAGATACGAGTTCGGTTAATCAAGTAAAACCGAAGTAAACTACTTCTAGTTGGTGAATTGATAGGTTGCACCGAGATACTAAAAAAGTTGACTGATTGTACGAAATTCACTGACAAACGATGTAGGGCTTGCATATCGTTTAGTACGTCGATCTATTTGAAATTTATTTTCCATTTCGTACACAATCGCCAGCAGGGAAGATCAATCTTTCTTCGACGCTGCGCTGGCCAGAGTCGCGCTATTACCCAATGACAAGTGGTCTAATTGAATATTGACATTTTGATGGTAAAAAACGATTGTGGTAATGAGTTCAAATGACTATAAATTATCACTTGGGCGGATGGATGCGCATGGCTAAAGTACATCTTATCTCGTCGACAGAGGAAGAGTTTACGATCGTGGTTTGACAATTGCGATTTAAATTGCGTACATGCAGCGCCACTCTGACGCTTGGACAAATTTGTTTGCGATTAACAATTGAGGATGAAATATAGTGTATGCTTCTAAGGCTGACTTTTATTAGACGGCAGGCAGATTATGGAGATCTTGGGGGTATAATCTTATTTACCATTTAACAAAATAATTACAACGCCTATGCGCCATCGTGAGAAAACCATTATTGTTAACGACAACAACAGCTCGGTAGTGTGGGCGTTAAGCGGCGCGTCGTGCTAGCAGGTGCAGAGATTATGCAAATGAAATGCATATGAAGGCGGGATATAACGTAGAAGTTGGAAGTTGAGACAGCGCTGGCTTTTACAAACACCAAACAAATTTGGATTGCGTTAGCTATGGTCAGGCTAATTTGATCTCAGTTTTTTTATTTCTAAAATTCGAAGGGAAGAAGATTTAAAAAAAAAAACAAAATTGTCAAGTGTGAGTCAGACCTTGTGCTCTAGTGTTTCGGAGCATCGCTTTAACACTGATTGCTTACAACTTTTCGGTTTTTCGAAGAAAACGTTACTTCATCTTTTCGTTACTATTCAACTGTCTGTCTGTAGTTTAACATTTGCAAGGTGGCGCAAAAATATGAGCCGATATTAAGTGTCTATAATTTTTCCAAATGACGTTTCCTGTTTTCGTGACGTTGATAGTTGAGTAGTAAACAGGTGCGAAAATACGATACGATAAGATCACGGATGTAAGTTGCGGAGGATGGAGAAGAATGGAGAGGCCATCTGAGCATCCTACCCCCACGACTCTCATAAAAGATTACCGGCCCATTGAAAATGGATGTTTTTTTTTTCCTATAAACACTTTGCGTAGTGGGTTTTCCGCGTTACACGGCCGTCAGTGTGTGCTTGAAGCACTCTTGTCTGGCTTTCCGCCAGTATGAGTTCGATTTGTATTTAGGTTACTAGTGTGCAGACTGCCTCCCAATTACCCACCGATTTAAGCATCTCCGCTATTGTATTTGTAGCATCAAGTATGGTATTTAATTTACTTTTCAGTCTCCATTTTTTTTTGTGGAACCTTGGGCAGTTAAAATCAACATGTTCCGGGTCTTCGTCGCATAAAGGACATACTGGCCATTCTGACGAATCTAAAGCGGTGAAGATATTGGCGATACCCACCATGGTCTGATAGAAATTGCGTCAGTTGGTAGTTTACCTCTCAGTGGCTTCTATTATATTTATCTATAATTCTATCGTCGGAATAAGTCTCCATGACCACCTTCCCTTGAGTGAGGCGTCACACCTTTGTTGCAACATCCTTATTGATGTTGTTCTTTCATGTATTTTCGGTAGATTTGCAAAGTAGAGTTCGGGTTTCCAATAACTCCATCCCGAATTCTCCTTGCTTCATCAGCCAGGAT
Organism: Brachypalpus laphriformis; assembly: GCA_945910035.1. NCBI lineage: Eukaryota > Metazoa > Arthropoda > Insecta > Diptera > Syrphidae > Brachypalpus > Brachypalpus laphriformis. The sequence continues at coordinate 105,856,228 of OX246753.1, read as the reverse complement.
ATCTATGGCGATCATACCCGCGATGATGTACGCCGCTTCATCCGAGATAGTCCTATAAGGCGATATAATTCGTAGTCTGTAGACACTATTTATTCGCAGCAGATTCTGCTTAACTTTTAGCACCTTCGACCAGATTGGAGATGCGTAGAGTATTGTTGAGCTCACGATTCTAGACAGGATTATTCTCCTGGTGCTTCTTGGGCACCCAACATTTGGCAGCATTCTTGAAAGCGCTGTGTATACATTTGATGCCTTCTTTGATATGTACTCCAGGTACTAAATGCAGCTTTTGAAGTGTACCATGTAGCTTCCCACCTTAACTTTGCTGGTCTCTCTTATTTTATGGCTACTAATAAAAACTGCCCCCTTCTTGTGTATAGCAATGGGTAAACTCTTTGACTCTTTGACATTGCTTGATTGAATCGATGGATTCGTTTGCGTTCAGTTCTAGTTTATCTTAATATTTCGCCGTAATCACTATCTCTATGTCATTGGCAAAACCTATGATTTGAACTCCATTAAGGACTATCAGCCTCGTAGTATGCCGTCGTACATTATGTTTCAGAGAACCGGTCCGAGAACGCCAGCGGTTACAGAGAACTCCTTTATCCCTATGTCGGTATCGTATAACAGCACTCTATCGTGGAGATAGCTTTCTATTATTCGAAGTATTATATATATCCTGGTGTATTCATACTTCTCAGCGCATCCATAATATGGACTTAATTTGTTGTCTTGTATGCATTACTTACATTTTCTAGGCATAGCTGCAGTGTTTTGACGAATATTGCAGGGTTACACCTTATTGCTGCTTTAAGGGCTCTGTTGGGCACCCCGTCCGCTCCTGGACATTTTCTGCCGCCAATCTTTTTGCAGGCATTCAATATTTCATCTACTGTGACTTGCGGTATCGTTGATGTTTCAAAACTAGCAGATATCCGCAACTTTGTTTGCGTGGTCCGCAATAACTTTATGTGAGGCAGTTAAAGTTAGTGGTGTCAGTCATATTTAGCTTAAGAACTTAAGATTTGCACCGCTGTAACTTCTAACAATACATATAAGATTTACCTTTATCTATCAAGTTTGTGCTACCATCTATTGTTGAAGTAGTAACATTTTAATTTACTTCAAATTTTCATGCAACAATTTGGCATGTGTAGTATTCATTTCTCGACTTACACCAATATTTTTGAGAAATGACTTACACCAGCATGAATTCAACCGCCGCAAGACATAAACGCCGCACTTAGACTAGAATATGTTCCCAGTCAATGGAAAGTCGCCGAAGTCATAATGGTCCTTAAGCCCGGAAAACCGCCGAATGAAAGAACGTCTTATAGACCGATTTCGCTTCTTCCAATTATATCCAAAGTGTTCGAGAGAATATTGATTAAGCGAATACAGCCGGTAATAGAAGACGGGCATCTCATTCCGGATCATCAATTCGGATTCAGAAGTAAGCATTCTACAGTTGAATAAGTACATCGAATAACACATGTAATCGAAAAGTCACTTGAAGAAAAAAAGATTTGTTCAAGCATATTCCTTGACGTCTCCCAAGCCTTTAACAAGGTCTGGCACGAAGGCTTAAAGTTTCAATTACGACAAATTCTGCCAGAGCAACTATATAATATTTTGAAGAACTACCTTACGAATCGACTATTCCGCGTCAAATGTGGACACGAATATTCAGATTTCAAGGAAATAATGGCTGGGGTGCCGCAAGGAAGTGTTCTTGGTCCAGTCTTGTATCTATTATACACCCGTGATATACCGCAAGTAGAAGGTACTGAGCTAGCTACATTTGCCGACGACTCTGCTATCTTGACAGTAGGTAAAACGGTCGAAGATACTACAAAAAACTGCAAGAAGCTTTGGATAGAGTAAATGAATGGATAAAGGTTTGGCGAATCGCACTCAACGAGACCAAATCTGTTCATGTAAATTTTACTTATAAGAAAATAAATAATTTGCTGATCTTTTCAAACTCGGTTCAAATTTCGTTTGCAAACGAGGCTAAGTATCTTGGAATGACACTTGATGCAAAGCTGAAATGGAAAACGCACGTTAGGAAAAAACGCAAAGAACTAGATAAGAAATATCGAGAAATGTATTGGTTACTTGGAAAATATTCCAAGCTTAATATAGAGAACAAACTGCTTTTATATAAGCAAGTGCTAAAGCCTGTATGGATATATGGTATACAACTCTGGGGTTGTACCAAAATAAGTAATATTAAGATTTTACAAACTTTTGAAAACAAAGTGCTAAGAGGTATTGTTAATGCGCCATGGTATATCAGAAATAGCGATATCCATAGAGATCTTGGCATTAAAACTATAGAAGACGAAATTCAAACCTACGCGAGAAAGCATAGAAGTCGACTAGAAAGTCACGTAAATATTACAGTCCTCCAAGTTTTGGAAGAAAGAAATTTACTACGCCGTCTACAAAGAACAAAACCTTTAGACTTAGCGCGATAAGTAACCGCGTCTAAACTGCGGAGCTGGCAGGAACTTCTAATGGGAAGGTCCCTACAAAACGTCATGTGCATACCAAAATTATAAATTTGCGCCTATAGGTATGCAAGGAAATAAACCACTTACTTACAACGATGGCGCTACAGTTTGAAGCTAGTCTGGGCCTCAACCAACAGAAGATTAATGGCGCAAAATTATAGTCATCTGATTTCAACGAATTTTAGTAGCCACTAACTATCATCTCTTTAACTTTAAAGCCGGTACTTAACTTTGAATTGAATTATAAACAATTGTTAACCTACCTACAACTAGTATCGACCCAAACCCAAAAATTTAAAGTTTGAGAACAAAAACTCAGTTAAGGGAGCAATGTCGTATATGAATTTCAGCCGTTGGTTGGCTGAAGTTTGGATTTGAAAAAGTGAAAAAGAATGGCGGATGACAGATGGTTAAAAGCCGACTCTAAAAGTTAAAAGGTGCTTTTGGTGGTTTTAAAGTTAGCGCGAGGTGATACGTATAAAGTGGGTTTTATGTCGACTATAAATAGGAAAACACTAATATTGACTTTGTTATGTGCTAAAATCTTTTTAAAGTGTACTTTTTGCGACTATAATTTTGCGCCAATGTGTTTATTTTTGTAACACTGCAAAAGAAAATTAGTAGTTCTCAAACTTTCCGAATATATAGTTTTATAATGCCTGGACCGTCAAGTCCAACTGCGGACGCGCTGTCAAATATTCGCTAATAAGCCGATAGACATGTATGTGGAATAATCTACCAGGCTCTGTATTTCCTCATCATTACAACCTCTAAACATTTTAAATCAACGCAAACCCATATCTTCTCTGTTTCTCTTCTCCCTTTTTCCATCCACCCTTGCCTTGAGAACTAGTTATTAATAATCCCTTCGGCGTGGGCAAATCATATAAAAAAATATTTGAAAAAATAAATGAATGGTCTTATTTGAACCCACAACCTACAACTTAATATCCGAAATCGCCCTTACAATCTGTTAATAAAGGGTTTCAGGCGTTCACACAATACCGCACAAAAGATTTTGTATCCGATGTTGAGGAGACTGATGCCTCTATTATTGGCGCAGTTGAGGGGTCTCCTTTCTGTGGATCGAGCAAACGATGCTGAGATTACATTCATCAGGCATACACTCGTCTGAACAAATTTTAGAGATGAGTTGTTGTATGCTCTCTACCAATTCATCATCATCTGCTTTGAAAAGTTCGGCCAGTAAGCCATAATGTCCAGCAGCTTTATTTTACTTCAGCTTTGATATTGCTATCCTCACTTCATTTTGGTCAGCTGAACGACAATTTTGACAATCATCGTCTATGTTGAATGGTTCATTCTGCCTGACAGCGGGATGTTGGTCTTCGTGGCCGTTATGTATTGAGTAGTTTTACTATATTTTCTGCATCGTCTATGATTCTACTACGAGGTTTCCTTCTTCATCTCTACAGATTTCTGTTCTTTTTACCTTTAATATCTTCGATCGCCCGCTTCTCATCGTCATGCAAGTATCTAAAAAATGAATTTTAATGCAAGGTGGCGAAGATCTACGAGTATGCGTGTTGGATGCATCCCGTGTGGACCTTTCAACATTTCTTTTACACTTCTACCGGATGAATAAGGCGACCACCTTATTATGTACGATGATGAATTTTACGTATTAAATTACACCTGCTGAACTTAGGTCAGATTCCAAGTAAAAAAGACTTAGTAGGCGTGTGTGATGTTAGCGTCACTAGCATGAGCAGTACACGCGAAGAACTTTCTATCAACTGATAAGCATAAGGCCAAGGCATTTGTAATACCATGGATTTTTCGTATTACAAATTATTTTGAACAAAAAATAAGTGTTCCTTAGAAATATTGTGAGACATGCAGTGTGTCGTGATTCAAAAAGGTTGTGAATCACCATTGTGTCAAATACAATAGGGAGTATCGGAGATTATTAGCTGTACGACACATTTATAAAAGTAGCGTGTAACCAAAACATCCAGGTAAGATTAAACTTCTTCTTCTTCTTCTTCCTTCTTTTATCAGCGAGGCTATGATCCGAAAACAAGGGATCACAGCCCTCCCACTTCACCGCATTTCTACTGATCCGCCTGTGGGGTTCGCCTATTTGACCTCAGAAAATATCGGCAGGCCTGCCGATTTTGGATCACTCGGTTACTGAGGCCAATGAAATGCCGATGTCGTCGCATTTGTCTGATCCAGGCGTTTATAGGCCTGCCTTTCCTACATCGCAAAGTCTTTGGAACGTGCATTGATATTGCCTTTTTAACAGCGTTCAAATGATCTCTTCTTTGAATGTGGCAATATCAGCTGAGCCGGTCACGCTCTAATTTTTGTACGATGGTTTCCTTGATGTGAAAGCTTCCACAGATCTTCGAACTTCTTATTCGATCAAGCTTAGTCACTCCTGCTGTCATGCGAAGCATCTTCATCTCAGCTGCCGTTAATTTACTCTCATACTTTTTGTACATCGTCCAACATTGTGAACCGTATGTGAGCGCTGGACGTACAACTGCGGTGTAGAGCCTTCCTTTTAACTTAGGGGGCATTTTTCTGTCACAGAAGATAGCGGAATTTTCTCGCCACTTCATCCACTCTACGCTTACACGATGATTGATGTCGTCATCACAAGTTGCTTTGCTATTGATCATAGATCCCAGATATTTGAACTTTTCGCACTTGGGAAGCACTGTTCCATTCAAATAAATGTCTGGAATAGGCCTGAGTGGATCAGAGAACGGGCAGCACAAGTACTCTGTCTTTTTTGAACTAATGCGATACCCATTTCCCTCCAAAACGTCCACCCACACACCAAGTGCTCGTTGCAGGGATGTAGGATCCTCAATTATGATGGCTCCATCGTCAGCAAAGAATAACTGATGTACCTTGGGGTCCATCACTTTACCTTCAAGCAGATAATCAAGGACTGTAATAAAGAGCAAAGGACTTAAAACGCTTCCCTGGTGCACCCCGACTTTGATTGGGAACTCTTCGGTTACTCCAGCGGGACATCTTACTCTTGTCTTTGCTCTTTCGTACATGTCCATGATCATCTGTACATAGGTTTCTGGAACCCCTCGATGTCTTAGCGCCACCCATATCAGATCTCGTGGTTGTCTGTCGAATGCCTTTTCAAAGTCAACCAATACAATATGCAAATCCTTTAATGAATCACGATGTGTTTCCATTATGATCATTATACTTTGGATTGTATCTGTGGTTGATTTACCCGCGACAAACCCTCACTGATCATCAGATAGCCGTATTATTTTTCGCAGTCGGCCACCTAACACCCGCTCAACGATCTTCATGGTGTGTGACATCAGCTTGATCGAACGGTAGTTATCACAGTTTCGCGTATCATCCTTCCCTCTGTATGCAGGGAGAAGGTAACATTCCCTCCATTGATTCGGGATTGGATCACCTCTCATGAATTTGGAGATGAGAATTCTGAGCCATCTGAACCCGACGTCTCCCATCTTTTTCCAGAACTCAGAGGGTATTTCGTCTGGCCCAACCGCTTTTCGTTTTTTGGAGTATTTGACCGCCTCACTAACTTCTTCGACTGTAATGTCGGGTATTTCTTCACAGTTAGGGGTGGCCCTTGGAAAGTATAGCCGTGGAAACTGTTCATTTAAAAGCTCTTCACAATACTGCCGCCACCTCTGCAGAATTTTGTCGTCATCCACAAGAAGCTGGCCATGAGCATTGCTAATGAACTTTGGCGAACGAATCTCCTGAGCATTCTTCCTTCTTTGGGCGGCTATTTTGAAGATAGTGGCGCTCTTGTTCATATTGTGTCTTCGCAGCTCCTGGATAGCCTGGTTTGCATCAGCAACCGGGGAAAATATTTTCTCCAGCTCCCGATATAGGCCCTCCGTACTCTCTGCTTGAAGCTGGGCGCACTTCTTCTTCACTTTTTTCTTGCAGCATCTGTATTCCTTTTCGAGGCGAGCTTTTTCGTCATTATTATTAGAGGGGCACTTTGACCAAGCTTTGAAAGCCGCTTTCTTCTCATTTATCACTTTCTAAGCTTCATCACTTCACCACCATGTTTCTTTGTTGTGTTGGTGGTGGCCTTTTGAAGCTCCTAGCAGTGATTTGGCCTTATTTAAGCAAGTTCGCTGTAGGGAATCCCACATATTTTGTGCTCTGCACTCTTCATCCTCAGCTCCGTTGATGGTGTGAGAGAGGTAATTTTTCATTACGAAAACAAAAGCTTCGCCTTTTTCTTTGTCCAGATTGTACCACTTGATTTTCTCAGAGACCCTTGTTTATTTGCTTTCCTTCGGTGTTTTCATAAAAAGTTCTCTTAGCAGGAGACGGTGTTGCCGAGCAATTGCCTCTCCCCGGATCACTTTGCAATCTTTTACCCGAGGCTTCATGAAACTGGCTACCAAATGGTAGTCAATCTGAGTTTCATCTCCACCACTGCTGTAAGTGATCAGGTGTCGGCTTTGTTTGATGAACATGGTATTAAATACGATAAGACCGTGTGATTTGCACATGCTTAGGATGTCTTCACCAAGAAGGTTCCTGGTGCCATATCCTAGTCCTCCATGGCAGTCTTCATAGTCTTCGATTGATTTCCCGACATGTCCATTCAAATCTCCTCCAACAAACAGAAATTCTTCCTTTGGGATCTTCTTAAGGAGATTGTGGAAATCTAGCCAAAATGCATCTTTATCTATCTAATTGCACCCATTTTGGGGAGCATATGCACTGACAATATTCCACACCTCTCCTTGTATTACTAGTTTGAGAGACATCAAACGGTCGCTGGACTTCGAAATGCTCAAGACGTTACCAAGTAGCTCTGCCGCGAGGATGATACCGATTCCGTTCTTAGACTTTTCCGTTCCGTAGTAGAACATCTTGTAATCTTTTGTCCTAACGTCCAAGAAACGCGCCCGATTCCCGGTGTTTTTCCATTTCATCTCTTGGACACACAAGATGTCCACGCGCCTTCTATTCATCATCTCTTCCAGCTCGTAACTTCGACCGGTCATGCTTCCAACGTTCCAACTCGCGACCCTCAAATTGCGTCCAAACTGTTTCATTCCGTATAGCTCTGACCCGAACATTTCTGCTCGGTCCAGGATCAGTACCATGCACAGCAGTGGTAGTGCCTGGCGGGGTAGTGCCTTTCCTTTTTGCAAGTATTATCATAATGATAGAGTTTTGCAATACAATTTTTTGCACCATATTGCGATGGTGTTTGTTGTTTGACACGTGCATGCTCCTGTTTTAGTATTGTTTGATCTTTCTTTTATGACACCGGTGATCTCCAGTCGTGTCAACCCACGGACTCGCATGCACACTTGTGGGAGGGTTTTTAAGGTAGTATATGTGTCGCTAGGCTCACTTGGGTGTTATATTGCCTAGATCTGATTTGTCCCCCTTAGTCGCCTTTTACGACAAGCGCTGGTTGTTGGGGGGGGGGGGGGGGGGGCTGCAGTGATATTCTTAACCCGTCCCTGCAGGTAAGATTAAACTATCCATTTTAAACATAAACCTTTGAGTAAGAGTGGAGAGGAGAGCAGCACTCTTTATCTTGGTAGTGAGATTCATTTCATTTCATTTGAAAACGAGTTCTGGAGTTCATTCTTCTACATAACTAGCGAGTTACAATAGAATGGACCCTGAGTATTGGCCTCATTGTTGGGTTTAACGGTCGACGAGGGCAAAACGAAGTACTTGCTGTCAACAAAACAAGAAACAGAATGTCAACGTAGATAGCTACAACTTTAAAGTACTTGGTGACTTTTTCAATCTTGGAAGCATAGGTTAGGTTAGGCATGTGGGCTGGCAGGGAGAGACGCTATCTGCCACACTCAGGTCAGCGTTGACCCATTGTGACACCCATAGGGCAAAAAAAGTAATCCCTTACCCAATGAGGCCTAGTAAAAAACCGGCAAAAATTATACAAAACTAAATTGGAAGGATAACTATTGCTGTTTCTTTGGCTAAGTAGGCAATTAAGGAGCACATCTTTCTTTCGAGCAACTAATGTTACATCCCAGTCTTGCTCTATGGCGCAGATTTATGGACTTTGTCAAGAGTGGATGAGGCCGCTTTCGGTTGTTTTGAGAAAAAAAATCCTTAGAATGATTTTCGGTTTCGTCTGCATAGACGAACTTTATGGGCTTTTGAGAGACATTGACCCAGTCAAAAGTATTCATAGACAATGACTAAAACGCCAGTGACTTGTAAGGTGGATGAATACCAGCAATCCGGTATGAAATATCTTCAAATCCACACCAGATGGACTGCGCTAAAGAGGAGGACTTCGCTTCAGGTTGCACGCACACTTGGAAAGGGACCTCAACAGTGGCGTAACACTTGATAAATTTTTAGACTCTTGTCTTGACTTGTTTCTGCTATATTTTACTTTTATTTTTTTATAATTTGCGCGCACTCAAAGGATTATGAATACCCTCAACATTTTTTTACACGGTGTGGGCGTTGGAATTGATAGATAGAGAGAAAGATTAGGTATAGTGGTTTGAAGCTCAGTTGTTTATGCTTCAAAGAAACTCCGGGAATGGCGTCGAGATAACTGGGGAGATTTTTGTTATTTTTTGTCTTTGCTTCTGATTAACTTTTAGTTTCCTGTAGAAACTAGTTAGTTAGCTTAATCAGCTTTGGTGCAATTAAGTCAAGATCTCGAGATATATCATTTCAAAAGGAGTAAATTGGCTAGGCAACAATCCTCATCCTAACCCTCCCCGTGGGTGCCAGCCGGTAATAACCTCCACAGCAGTCTTGTACGTTGTCAAGATGGGGTTAGCCAAGGCCAAGAAGCATTGTATCAGGTTCTTAATCCTCAATAGTATTATCCTTTACATATGCCTCTTGACCATCGGATCGAGGTACCTGATTTCAGTGGTGGTGTGAGCGCTTACCGCAGGAAACCGTGCCCAAGAATGCAAGGCTTAAACCAGCCGCGAACGAGCTCCTTCAGATGCACAGGCGAGGTCTGTCGTATCATAGCCTTATCCTGGTAAATCGGCTCTGCCAGGACGAATCTCTCTTCCGTACTACTCGTGGGACCATATATGAATGCTCAAAATAAAAATAAAAAATTAAAAAACATAGAAAAAACTCAAAAAAAAATAATTAGCACCTCATCGGAAGATGAGCTGCTGGCTTCAAGCCAAGAAGCCACTGAACCAACAGGCAGTGTAGTAAGTACCAGCCAAAGTACTCTATCAATGTCTCAACCCTCTACCTCCTCCTCTGTGGATGCCGCCAAGGATACTACCAAGAGTACTCCCAAGCAAAATCCACAAAAAAAATTCACTAACCTCCAACACAAACACTACTTCGAGAAGGCCGTCTTCATTCTAAACAAGATCGCCAAGAATGAAGAGGCAGGCACTGTCACTGAACGTGACCAGGCAGACAAGTTAAGGTACCAGGCTGTTGTTGAAGACTACAACAAGCGCTAGGCCGTCAAGACGAGTCTTAACACCCAACAAGAAGCCTTGAAGAGGAACCGATCTCAAGAAGAGATGGCTCACTCCAGCAAACACAGCAAAGTCGAAAGCGGCGTTGCTAAAAGGGGGGCGATCGAAGCCAAACTCTCGCAGATGGTGCTTGACTACCTTGCGGAAAAAGAAGGCGGTCCTGTACCCTGGTTCGACTCAGCTGAGGTCGTTAGAGGGTATAGGGTAATCAAATGCGAGGACAGGTTCTCGAAGGATTTCCTTGGTGAGAGTTTCGCTAAAATAAGCGACGCATGGAGCGGCTTGAAGATCAAGCTTATCCCAGCCAGAGACATCCCTCGAAGACCGAAGGCTCGCATCTGATTGCCGACTATGCCAATAGACAGTGAACAGCTGATTCGAGGTCTTAAGCGCCAAAATCCTGCGGTCCTGCGTCGCTTATCTTAGCGGCACTCGCAGTGTGCCACAGATAATCTGCGTGTCTTTTTCAATGAAGAAAACATCGATATCGGCATCAGGATCCCTGGGTAAGGGGATCTATCATCAGGGGACTTCAGGACAACCACTACAAACTCTACTACAACCACAATAACTGCAACGGTAAGCCTAGAACTTGCATTTTAGCTAAGAAGCATATAAAAGCTTTTCTACGTCCTAACCTTAGCTCTGCCGATTTAACGGTGGCTAAACTGGAAACTGCAAATGGTGAGGCCTTTTTCGTTGCATCTGTCTACATGGACCGGGATCGGCAAGCCCCGCCGGAGGAAGTCCAATACCTAACATCAACTATTAACACCAGTAAGGCCAACCTCTTGATGGGCTGCGACGCCAATGCCAGACATACGCTTTGGGGTAGCGCGGAGACAAATGACAGAGGTGAGTCTGTTTTCGATTTCATCATTAGCAATAACCCATCAATTTGTAATACTGGCAATTCTCCAACTTTTGTTTTTCCGAGTACGGATAACTTCAATGGGTGGGAGGTGGTTATTGACATTACTCTAGTATCTAACAACGAAACCATCAGGGTCGATAACTGGAGACTATCCGATTTACAATACAACGTCTGTCTCGAGATTGAGACCCCTAAACCATATAGAAACCCAAAACTTGGAAGCACATCAACGTATAAAATCGACTCGACCACGGAACTGGATTCAAAGGTTGAAATCTTTGAGAAAGCAATTAACGTTGCCTTTAAAGTCTCGTGTCCAAACAGTTATTGTAAAAAGAAAGTCCCAACATGGTGGAATGAAGATCTATCAAAGCTTAGGAAGATGACCAGAGCGATCTACAATATCTGCTACATTCACAACTTCTGGCAGCCCTACAAGGACTGCCTAAAAATATATAAGGAGTCCATCAGAATGGCCAAAAAACAGGGCTGGTAAGATTACTGCCAGTCTATCGAGTCCCTTAAAGAATCCGCAAGGCTCAGCAAAATTTTGTCCAAAGGGCATAGCAACCCGTCCTTTCTTAAAAAGACGGATGGAAGCTGGACAGACTCTTCTGCGGCATCTTTGGAACTCCTGATGAGTACTCACTTCCCAGGCTGCAGTGAGATTAGAGTAGAACAAGCTAGTTCCACCTGTACGTCACTGGCAGCTTGGGATAACATCACAAACATTATTACGGAGGATAAAGTCTCCTGGGCTATAAATAGCTTCTCTCCCTATAAGTCACCTGGCCCTGACTGCATCATGCCTATTATGATGCAGAAATTGCAAGACATAGCAATTCCCTGGCTATTACCGATTTATAGGAGTTGCTTAAACCTAAGCCATGTTCCCCAAACCTGGAGACGTGTCAAAGTGATTTTCATCCCCAAGGCGGGCCGGCGAGGACATGAATCCGCGAAGGATTTTAGACCCATAAGCCTGTCGTCCTTTGTTTTGAAAACTTTAGAACGTATCCTAGACTTCCTTATCCGCGATAACCTGAGTTCTCCACTGTCGAAATCCCAGCATGCGTATCTCAAAGGGCGTTCCACAGAAACTGCTCTTCATGAGGTCGTGCGTACAGTGGAAAAAACTCTTCACTACAAAGAATATACTCTCGCCAAATTTCTTGATATAGAAGGAGCCTTCAACAACATCTGAATCTATTTAGGAATCTCTCACCGAGTTAGGTGTAGAAGGCTTTATTAGCCAATGGATAGTTTCTATGCTCAGTACTCGTATAATCCAAGCAACACTAGGCAACAGTAGTACAACTAAGACGGTAAACAGAGGAACTCCACAAGGCGGAGTCATTTCCCCCCTGCTCTGGTTAATGGCGATCAATAAAATCTTGGTGCGACTTGATAGGGAGGGTTTTAAGGTGGTTGCGTACGCGGATAACATGGTTATACTAGTATCAGGAAAGTTCCTCTCCACGATAAGTCAACTCATGGAGAGGGCTCTGGATAAGGTACACTCATGGGCTACGAGCTGTGGCCTCAGAGTAAATCCGGAGAAGACTGAAATGATGCTGTTTACCACTAAAACCAAGGTACCGGCATTCACCCCCCCCAAACTAGATGGTCAGCTTCTCTCGCTTTGCTCCAGTGCAAAATACCTATGCACGGTTCTAGACCCGAAACTTAGTTGGAAACTCAATATAGAACAGCGAATTAAGAAGGCAAGCGTAGCCTTCTATGCCTGTAATAAAACATTCGGTAAGAAATGGGGACTCCAGCCTTTGGATGTACACAGCCATTGTGCGTCCAATTCTTACTTACGGCGCCATCGTTTGGTGGCTAGCTTTGAGCAAAAAGTACAATATCGACAGAATAAAAAAAGTACAGAGATCGGCGTGCGTGGGTATCACAGGAGCAATGAGGTCTTGTCCAACAGATGCTCTCAGTGTGATCTTGCATCCGATCCCTCTCGAACTACACATCATAGACACAGCTATATGCAGCGCAGTCCGGCTCAGGGAATACGGATGCTCGACCACAAGGCCATATGGTCACGGCAAGGTCCTGGAGACGATTCCAAGTGAACTGGTTGCGCCCTCTACCGACTACACGATACCCAAACTCAACTTCAGAAAATCCTTCTTAGCCAAATTCCCTTCCAGAGAAGAATGGAAGAACGGAAGCGTTACCTGCAACTATGATTTAGGGATATACACGGACGGTTCGAAGATGGACTGCGGAGTCGGCGCAGGCATCTTCTCTGACCAGCTGAATATATCAAGGTCCTTCCATCTCCCAGACTCTTCTAGCGTTTTCCAAGTGGAGCTTCTTGCGATTCGAGAAGCCTGCCTGCCGCCTGCTAAACAATCTTCCAACATCTAATCACAATATCGCTATTTTTTCGGATAGCCAGGCTGCCATCAAGGCCATTGATGCAGTCTGCATCTCTTCAAAACTGGTAGAGCAATGCCGGTTTGAATTGAATCAACAAATCAACGAATCGAGAATCACTCTCATCTGGGTCCCAGGGCACAGCAACCATGAGGGAAATGAGCGTGCTGATGAGCTGGTCAGGCGAGGGTCGGCCCTTAACGGCTCTCTAGCAGAAAGAGTCGACATTTCGCTTGGTGCCGTTAAGGGCTGTATTCACCTTCACTTCCTCCAGCTAGCCAATCGCGGGTGGAACAACCTCACAAGCTGTGTCATATCTAGGAAGACGTGGCCCAGTTTCAACAAACCCAAGTCAAAAGAGTTACTAGTCAAACCAAGACCAGTTATTGGAGACCATGCGACCAAGCTTGGTATCCCCCACAACACCTTTTGTAGGAGCTGCAAGGATATTAATGAGAAAGAATCTCTATGTCATTTCCTTTGCAAATGTCCGGCCCTGGCGAGGATCAGCCAACAAACTCTTGGTAAACCCTTCTTCGAGGATCTGAGAGAGATAGCGGACAAGAGGATTGGAGAACTAATCCTCTTCCTGAGCTCCACGGGCTGGGTTTAAACTTAACATCATATTTAACTAACCACTACAACAGGTAGACACGAGTCCGTGGTAACAAAACGGCGCATTTTAAACGCTAATTGGGTTCTTTTTGGACCGCCACATTACCTACCTACCTAAATGAGCGGAACGAAAATGAAAACACAAATTGAGCTTAAAATATCTTAAAATAATATTAAAAATTAATTTAAAAAAGTTAAATAAAAAATCCTACCATGTGACGGGGCACTCTCGGCCCCTTCGGGTCGGGCATTTTGCCAGTCCTGCCACAGTCAACCAACTTGGCGTGGGAAATTGGGGGAGCTAGCTAACAATCGAGCTAGCTGAAGAGGTTTGTTGGTTGAGACCCAGGTCCACCTCGGACCTCTACTGGCACTGGGGCAGGAGTGTTCGGGCCCAGGGCTAGATACTCAGAATCGCTAAGTATCTACTGCAGTATATTTCAAGTAGATTGAAAGATGCCCGTAATTCAAACAGAAAATATCGCCGCTATTAAAGGACTGACCTCGCACGAGACCAGATTCAAAATGGCCTCACCATGATCAACAAACTGAGAGAGTAAAATAAAGTCACTCTCTACTGCGTACCAGGATATGTAGGAGTAGAGGGAAACGAAGCGGCTGATGAACTAGCAAGAAATGGATCAGGCACATCGTTCTTTGGACCAGAGACCTGTGTCAGATAAGACGCATCAAAATACGGAAGAAATAAGAAAAGAGGCAGAGAACAAATGGGTGAAGCATTGAGATTAAGACAGGCAAAAGAACTTCTGGAGAAATACAACCAGAAAAAAAGCAGAACCTGCCTAAGAGTTAGCAAGAATCGACTTCGCATCTTGACGGGCATGTTAACGGGTCACTGCAGACTCACGGAGCACATTAGGAAACTGGAAATAGAGAGAGACGGGCACTGCAGATTTTGCAGGGATTTCGCATCATCGACTATAGCCTTCGTTTGGGGGGCACAATAGATCTGTTAAAGGTCGCAGTGCACTTGCATCTCATTACAACTGTATATCTATCTATCTGTATATTTATCTATCTAAAGTTAATTAAAGTATCTCTTGGTTTACAATTTAAAATTTACTATACAAATTAGATTAAAAAAAAAATTGAGTGAGCAAAGAAACAGAAAAAAAGTACCTGAGTGAGCCTCAACAGATTGTGCTTGTCTCTAAAGAATGATAAAAGCGACCTAAAAGTATTAAAATCACCTCCCTCATACTCTACTCAGTCTGATTTTGATAAATATCGGAAATGATTGGATCCACATCGTCTGCACAGGTATTCATCTTTAAATTAGAGCTATCCCGAACTCAGTCTTATTACGACATCCTCAAATCACCGTGGGAGCTCCAAATCGTAAAAATTACGATTAATTGTCACATCCAGCAATAGCGAACTAACCTGACCGCAGAGAATCGTCTAGGTGGGAGTCGTGCAGCCTCTGCAGTTGATGGCCAAGAGGCCTATACAGACAGTTGGATACGATGTACCATTCTACAGCGTTCCACCTGTGAGTGGATACAAAGTACTTCCGTACATGTTACAAATAGTTTCTTAGATTACTACATAACTGCATAGTACATGAGACACTTTAGTTCCTTCTATTTGCCCATCAATCTCAATCAATCAGTCTGTGGAAACGGAACTAAATGCTCAAAACGTTTCTGCGTCGAAAAACTCATGACACAAGTTTCAAAGCCATTATCGATTCTACATCGAAAGTAGGTGACAATAGAATGCTCTCATATCCTGCATCGATAGACAAAGTATTTGTATAGCCAGCAGCACACATGCACTCGTATTCATACCAAATGATTATATAAGCCCGCTCTAGTGAGTAATTCCATTCAATGACTGCAAAAGTACACCCGAGTCCACACCCTCCCTGCACAAGTCATCAATAAATTATAATTCATCAGGTGTCGTCATTGCGCGCATTTTCCGATCTGAACTAATTAAGTTCTTATTCACAGATAAAGTTTCCACTGAATTTCAAGTAATCGCGTCAGCCGTACACCCCATCACTATTTTCGAAAATAATTATTTCACACCGCAACGAAAAATGCAATGCGATGCATAAGTGACGGGCGGAATTTCTAATGTTTAAATCTGCATAACAGACGGGCATTTTTTCACGAGAGACTCTCTGTCGCCAGAGATCAGTCCGGTGCTTTTCTAAATGGGGCGTAGTGCAGCTTTTCTTTATCTTTTAGTTTGCATCGGCTTACGTCGTTGTATACCACCCTCACACCCTGTATCCATGAGATGTGAATGCTTCGAATGCGATCCGCTTATATTGAGCTTTGTCGCCACGATTGTGTTAGCTTACTCGTATAATATCTATTGGCATACAAAATGTGTTCCTATTACGCTTCAATTAATTTACTGAATGATTTATATCTAGAGTGTACATCGACATAGCCCTAATACAATGCTGATATTTTAATTATTCTACTTTACATCTGCACAGCTATACACATGCACGTAGCATTGCAATCAACTTAATCGATACTGACTTACGTATGTCTCAATACAATACAATTGGCACACTAAATTAAACAATTTGTCTTTTAATGAATCTTGCACTTTCGATGAAATCATTCTTGCTATCGATTGAAAAATCGAGAAGTTCTATGAATCGCAAAAGCAATGAGCTGTAGACGTTTTCTACGGGTTGGGGAACTGTTTTCTGATTGGTCTGGAGACTGCTAGGTTAGGTAAGGTTAAGTTAGATGGCTGCCTCAAGGGTACACTTAAGCTAAAGGATTGTGATATCATTTTAGAAAGACATCGGGTCCTTCGGTACTCGTAACCATATCACATTTTCTCAATGAGCGGTTGGAATGGGTATCCTGTGTCCTGCTTTGAAAGGAAATTTGACTCAAAGCTGAGCAACAAAAGAGATTGGAGCAGCGAATCAGATAAATACCAACTCAAACAACACACAATTAAATGGTACACAGACGGATCGAAAACATCTACTGGCACTGGGGCAGGAGTGTACGGGCCCAGGACTAGATACTCAGAATCACTGGGAATATTCCCCAGTATATTTCAAGCAGAAGTTCACGCGATCGAAAGATGCGCGCAATTCAACTTAGACAGGAAATATCGCGGGCAGGACATCGCGATACTATCAGACAGCCAAGCCGCTATTAAAGCACTGACCTCCCATGAGATCAGATCCAAACTGGTATGGGAGTGTCTCACCAGGATCACCAAACTAGGAGAAACAAACAAAGTAACTCTCTACTGGGTACCAGGACATGTAGGAGTAGAGGGGAATGAAGCAGCTGATGAACTAGCTAGAAACGGATCAGACACGCCGTTCCTTGGACCAGAACCCTTCTGTGGGATAGGACCCCACAAAATAAGGGAAGACTTAAGGAAAGAAGAAGAGAACAAATGGGCCAAACATTGGGACGATATCCCCCAAATAAGACAGGCAAAGGAACTTCTGGGGAAATACAACCAGAAAAGAAGCAGAGCCTGCCTAAGAATTAGTAAGAATCGGCTTCGCATCTTGGCGGGCATGTTAACAGGTCACTGCAGACTTAAGGATCACCTTAGGAAACTGGGAAAAGAGGGAGACGGACACTGCAGATTCTGCAGGGACTTCGCAGAAACACCAGCGCACCTTCTTATGGAATGCGAAGCACTGATCCACAAAAGAAAGAATCACCTTGGTGCCTACCTCCTATCAGAAACGGATTTACCTTCGCTGGATCCACTGAAGATACTCCGGTTTGCTGTAGCAGCTGGACTGGAGGAAGTGCTCTAGACCGAGTATATCATCGGCTAGAACCTTAGTAAGGGGGGCACAATAGATCTTTTATAGGTCGCAGTGCACTTGCACCTCTCAACAATATACATCTATCTATCATGTGCCCTTGAATCTGTCTACGAATTGCGACGCGTTTATCTCCATCCAATGGGACCTGTTAGACTAGGACACAAATCTGCTGATTCCAGATATATTTAGACTTGACAGGTCATCTAAGTCCCTGAAGAAGTACTAAGGTTTTGCTTATTAAGACAAGTAGAGCAGGTCACGGATACAGAAAGTGGATATTGTTCCCTTCCTTCTCGTCTTAACAGCTTCTGCAGAAGTTGTGGGGAAGGGTACGCGCAGCCTTTTGACATTTCTTTCAATGCAATGCACTGTGAGGTCACCGATACCGCTGCTTTTGCAGCTATCAGTTTTCCAAATATATCAACGGGAAAAAGATGGAGCCTTGTTTCTAATACAGCGGTTGGTGTTATTCTAATTGCACCTGATATGCAAATGCAAACTGACTCATTCTAAAAGTGTAGCGTGACATTTTTTGTTTATTGCTGTCAAATCAATGCTCCGTGCATCAGGATGGGTATCACAATCGTCGTATACATCCCGTGAACAACTCTAGAGTGAAGATCCCATTTCGGGCCAAGACCCTTTTAACAAGCGTATCAAGAGATCAAAGCTTTCTTTCCAGTTGGTTTTTTTTTGTTTTTTTTTTTTTTTTATCCAGGATTAATCCTAGCTATTCGGTGTGGTCCGAGAAGTGTAGGAACTGTCCCATCTAACTTAATTATTTCCTTGTAAATATGACTAGCTCTGCTTTACTTACTTACTTATGTCCTGTATCCCCTTGTGGGTCCTAGGGCCTCTACTACGCCTACGCGCCATCGTGTACGGTTTCTGGCAATGTGTCTGAGTTCTCCCCAACTTTTCCCTAACTGCCGTGCCTCCTTCTCGACTGTTCTGCACCATGTTTTCCTCGGACCGCCAGGTCTTCTGCCATCCTGAGTTAGAGGGTTCCATTGCATAGCATGGTTCGCTATGGAGCTGTCACCCTTTCGGAACGTGTGACCAATCCACTGCCACTTCCGCCGTTGGATAGTTGTGCCTATTGGTTCCTGACCCGTTCTCTCGTAAAGGTGTTCGTTAGAGATACGATTGGGCCAGAAAATCCTTAAGATATTGCGCAGACACCTATTAACGAACGTTTGCAGCTTTCTGGTGATAGTAGTGGTCACTCTCCACGTGCTGCAACCATATAGCAGCACGGATTCAACGTTGGAGCGGAACAGTCTTATTTTGGTGCTCAAACTGATTGCATTGCTTCGCCATATTTTGGACAACATCCCGAACGCGGACTTTGCTTTGGCGATCCTGTTGGCTATATCCAGTTCGGTTCCACCATCGGTCGAGACAATACTCCCAAGATACTGGAAATCCTCTACTCTCTCTACCGGTTGTCCAGCAATGCATATTTGAGCCGATGAGTTAGTTCCAAGGCTGATGATTTTAGTTTTTGTCGTATTAATTTTCAGCCCGACGACACCTGCCTCCCTCTCCACATCTGCTGTCATTTGGTGGAGGTCCATAATTCTGTGGGAGAGTAAGCATACATCGTCTGCGTAGTCAAGATGCTTCAGTTGAGATGTAAGAGTCCATCGAATTCCTCCGTTTCCCGTCGACAAAGCTGCATGAAGCACATCGCTAATCACCAATAGGAATAATATTGGTGAAAGGATACAGCCTTGTCTTACCCCACTTTGGATCTCAAATTCCTCAGACAACCTTCCCCTGTGCAGAACGTGACATTTGGAGCCTTCATATGTAGCTTTGATAATAGCAATTAGTTTATCGGGAATGCCTCTCCTGCGTAAGGCACGCCAAATAAACTCCCTGTTGACACTATCGAACGCCTTCTCAAAATCGATGAACAGCAGGTGCAGTGGCGATCGATATTCAACACACTGTTCGATGATAATCCGCAGGGTGTTGATGTGGTCGGCACAGGAGGATCCAGAGCGGAAACCTGCTTGTTCGGCATCGAGTGTGTCTTCGAGATGTTGTTTGATTCGCTCAAGGATGATTTTAGCTATTATCTTAGCTACAGCAGGCAGCACGCAGATACCCCTCCAGCTCTGCTTTGGAGGGGTTGACTTCATGACCAACCTTTTCATCTACTTGACGAGCTAAGCCATTGTTTTCACCTGACGATCTTACTCCAAAGTCATCATCCTATTGGTTTTTTCAGAGAGGGTGGCGGATGTTGACGTTTCAGTGGTGAGTATCACATAAGTAGATTTAATTAATTAAACGGTTTTATCCCTGTAAAAGAGCGTGGGAAAATGAACAATCTCCCCAGGAGTGGAAAAGAGGGATGATCGTTAAGCTACCGAAAAAGGGCAATCTGATGGATTGTGGAAATTCGAGAGGTATATGCATCCTACCGGCCGTAACCAATATAAAATTTAGAATCATATTAGAATGCATTAAGGAACAGTTCGATTCAACTCTCGACGTCGAACAGGCAGGCTTTCGTGCAGGAGGATCCTGCTTTCACATAGTATAATGGACCTTCATATGATGGTCAAAAATCTAGAACTTGAGGCAAACAAAGTGGGACTTAAGGTAAACACAGCCAAAACAAAAGTCCTGAGTACTTCTAACACCCGCGCTCAACTCAACATTGCCGGACAGGTAGTCGAGAAAGTAGACACCTTTCTATATTTAGGAAGTGTGGTCTCGGCTAACCGCGGTGGCACCGATTTGGATGTGTGCAGCAGAATCGGGAAGGCAAAAGCTGCGTTCGGAATGTTATCGAAAGTCTGGAGAAGCAATGTTCTCAGCCTAAGAACCAAGCTCCGACTGTTCCGTTCCAACGTTGAATAAGTGGTTACCACTATCACACGCAAGCTGCAAACCTTCGTAAGTAAATGTTTAAGAATCATCTTGAGGATATTTTGGCCCTATCGCATCTCCGTGGGCGCCGTGGCGTAAGTGGTTAGTGTGTCATATCACTACGCGTGAGGTTCCAAGTTCGAATCCAAACACCAAAAAGTTTGTTCATGGTCCCACCTCTCGCGAGCGTCTGACAAACATCCGAGAGTATTGTTGTCCCGAAAAAGCTTCTCAAATCGCCGTTCGGATACGGCACTAAACTGTAGGTCCCTTCCATTCGTGTGAAAAATATAGCACACACAACATGAATGGTTGCGAGAAGCTAGGTCCTGGCACTTAATGAGCAGTTGCGCCAAATATTTATTTATTTATTTATCGCATCTCCTACGAACAACTTTATCTGAGAACGGGCCAAGAACCTATGGGCACTACTGTGCAAAGGAGAAAGTGGCCGTGGATCGGACACATTCTACGGCGCGAAGATAACTCCATTGCGAAATACGCCATGCAGTGGAATACGCTTACCCAGGCTGGCTGTACGGCGGGACGCTCTAGGCAAACGTTGCGCAGGACAGTCGACGAGGAATCAAGTTTTTGGGAATGAGTTGGAGGCAGTTCAAACGCGTTGTAGAACTCTGAAAATGATGGCGCGCAGGCGTTGTTGGTACCATATGCCCCTCGTGGGGTTCAAGGATTTAAGTAAGTAAGTGAAGTAAGTATCCCTGTAAAACAAGTTGGCTTTCGATAATAATTTTAATTAAAGATAACTTTCAAAATAGCCTTAAAATAGGTGCCGTATTCATCGATCTAATAGCTGCATACGTTAGCCTGACGTAGTAGGGCTTAATTTTCAAGGTTGCGCGTGTATTGCAAAGAATAGCAAATCTGGTCAACAACATACTAAGTAACCATCCAAGACCATTGGTGTGCTGTGAAAAATGTTTTTACATCTGGTGCTGAAAGAATTGTCGGTCGATCGCAGGGAAGACATAGGGCGTGGCTTTCCGAGGATACCTGGAGACAGATTGACGAACGAAAACAGCTAAAAGCTCGCATTGCAGCTACCCCAGCAGCAGGGAGAAGCGAGCTAGAGTCCCTATATCGCATGAAGATGAGAGAAGTTCAGCGTAGCGTACGACGTGACAAGCGCAACTACATCAACGCGCTGGCTACAGAAGCAGAAGAAGCTGCACGGAGGTGCGACAGCAGGACTGTCTACAGAATCACGAAAGAGCTGACAGGTGGTCGCAGCTCCAGCCAATACCTAGTGAAAAGCCTAGACGGCTCCTTGCTCATTTCGGATGAGGACCAGCTCAAGAGATGGAAAGAGCATTTTGCTACGGTTTTGAACCGTGTATTCGCTAGCGATATGCTCCCAAATCAGACTGAGATGCCCGAGGTGAGAAGTTCCCGAATACGCACCACGACTCCCAGTAAAGATGAGATCATTACCGCGATCAAGGCACTCAAAACCAACAAGGCGGTAGGACTTGACGGTATTCCAGCAGAGCTCTTACGAGCAACGCCAACAACATCGGCTGAGCTTCTGCTTCCACTTATAGATAGAGCTTGGGAAGCTGAGAGCTTTCCTAACGAGTGGAAAAAGGGAATGATCGTCAAGCTTCCTAAGAAAGGAAATTTAATGGAGTGCGGAAACTGGAGGGGTATCTTCGTGCTGCCTGCTGTAGCTAAGATAATAGCTAAAATCATCCTTGAGGGAATCAAACAACATCTCGAAGACACACTCGATGCCGAACAAGCAGGTTTCCGCTCTGGATCCTCCTGTGCCGACCACATCAACACCCTGCGGATTATCATCGAACAGTGTGTTGAATATCGATCGCCACTGCACCTGCTGTTCATCGATTTTGAGAAGGCGTTCGATAGTGTCAACAGGGAGTTTATTTGGCGTGCCTTACGCAGGAGAGGCATTCCCGATAAACTAATTGCTATTATCAAAGCTACATATGAAGGCTCCAAATGTCACGTTCTGCACAGGGGAAGGTTGTCTGAGGAATTTGAGATCCAAAGTGGGGTAAGACAAGGCTGTATCCTTTCACCAATATTATTCCTATTGGTGATTAGCGATGTGCTTCATGCAGCTTTGTCGACGGGAAACGGAGGAATTCGATGGACTCTTACATCTCAACTGAAGCATCTTGACTACGCAGACGATGTATGCTTACTCTCCCACAGAATTATGGACCTCCACCAAATGACAGCAGATGTGGAGAGGGAGGCAGGTGTCGTCGGGCTGAAAATTAATACGACAGAAACTAAAATCATCAGCCTTGGAAC
Organism: Brachypalpus laphriformis; assembly: GCA_945910035.1. Taxonomy (NCBI): domain Eukaryota; kingdom Metazoa; phylum Arthropoda; class Insecta; order Diptera; family Syrphidae; genus Brachypalpus; species Brachypalpus laphriformis. The sequence goes on along the minus strand of OX246753.1, from coordinate 105,833,383 downwards.
TAACTCATCGGCTCAAATATGCATTGCTGGACAACCGGTAGAGAGAGTAGAGGATTTCCAGTATCTTGGGAGTATTGTCTCGACCGATGGTGGAACCGAACTGGATATAGCCAACAGGATCGCCAAAGCAAAGTCCGCGTTCGGGATGTTGTCCAAAATATGGCGAAGCAATGCAATCAGTTTGAGCACCAAAATAAGACTGTTCCGCTCCAACGTTGAATCCGTGCTGCTATATGGTTGCAGCACGTGGAGAGTGACCACTACTATCACCAGAAAGCTGCAAACGTTCGTTAATAGGTGTCTGCGCAATATCTTACGGATTTTCTGGCCCAATCGTATCTCTAACGAACACCTTTACGAGAGAACGGGTCAGGAACCAATAGGCACAACTATCCAACGGCGGAAGTGGCAGTGGATTGGTCACACGTTCCGAAAGGGTGACAGCTCCATAGCGAACCATGCTATGCAATGGAACCCTCTAACTCAGGATGGCAGAAGACCTGGCGGTCCGCGGAAAACATGGCGCAGAACAGTCGAGAAGGAGGCACGGCAGTTAGGGAAAAGTTGGGGAGAACTCAGACACATTGCCAGAAACCGTACACGATGGCGCGTAGGCGTAGTAGAGGCCCTAGGACCCACAAGGGGATACAGGACATAAGTAAGTAAGTAAGTAACCGATCTTTCAAAGTTTTAAAAAACGAAGGTGTCAGAAAATCTAGACAGCTCAACAACGGATTCTCAACGGAGTCAATACTAGCCCCACTGTTCTTTGGTATTAGAAAATATTTCTGTTTTTTACCATACTCATTATTTTGCGGTGGTAATTGAAGTTGACGTCTCGCCCGACTCTTCGTGTTTACCTCATGTGCAATTGAGATGTGGAAGCTGATTTCTTTGTAGTGCTCTAATACAACAGTCATACGGTAGATGTCCTGAATGGTCAGCACATTTAAGTTGTCTTCTCCAAACGTTCTATTTCTCTAGTATTAAATTTTTCAGTTTCATCATTTTTTTTATTTTGCCCTTTGTAGCGCTACCCTAAGCCAAGATATCGTACTGCGTTTTGAATTCTACTAGTACATAATACACCTGAGCTGCTCTCGGAAGACTGTCACCTAAACAAGCAAATCCCAGCCACTTGTATAAACTGCAAAGGAAAACATCCCGCGAACTATCGATGTTGCGAAGTAGCGAAAGAGCTCCAAAAAAGGCGCGATACGCTTAAAAATTCCATGCGCCCTAATCCGAAACCAATTAAGAACAGACCCAAAATAGCTACCAAAAAAACAGCGAAAGATAGGAAATCCGTCAATATTGACTTAAGATCGGGTAACGAAGAAAACCCCAAACGCAGTAGAGAAAATGTGACAGAAGCAAAGTCTTCGAATACTGACGCACAGTCTTATGCTCAAGCGGCGATGGCAGCTAATGGCAAGTATATGACCGTCAACCCACGGGAGATCAAGGCATAAAACCGTCCAAACTCTAACGTAAAGACTCCTGCTCAAGTTGCGACATTGGAAAATGGTGATAGAGGTAGCTCACAAAATCCAGTATCGAATGTTTTCTCCTTAATACTTGCGATACTTGAAAAGCAATGCAAAACAAACAAACTTATTTTCGAGAGACTAGTTGCACTAGAAAACAACATTCATAACAGGCGCACTTCAACCCGAATATGAAAGAAATGCTAAAAATTCTTACATGGAACGCTAACGGCCTCATACGAAGACTCGACGAGCTAGAAATATTTATACGAGAAAAAGATATTGATATATGCTTGGTCTGTGAAACTCATCTGACAAAACAAATGAATGTTAAGATAAGAGGATATAGCGTGTATCACGCCTTCCACCCATCGGAAAGAGCAAGAGGCGGATCATCCTTGTTTATAAAAGAATGTATCGAACACTCAGCGGAAGTCAAGATTGAATCAGAAGCAATGCAAGTAAGCACGGTACGTGTTAGAAATAGACATTTTGCCTTCAACATTTCGTCTATATATTGTCCACTGCGATGTAAACTTAAAGAAAGTGATTTCATAAACATCTTCAACTTCCTTAAACCAAATTTTATTATTGGTGGTGACTTCAACGCGAAACACCCCTTCTGGGGTTCAAGGTACGCCTCTCAGAAAGGTAGAAAGCTTTATAATGCGGATATGCAATACAGTTGTGATTTTCACTCAACGGGTAAACCAACATATTGGCCGACTGATAGAAATAAGATACCAGATCTGATCGATTTCTTTATTGTTAAAGGAATATCTGGCAACTGTATACAAGTTGAAGAAAGCTTTGATTTCTCCTCTGATCATTCTCCAATCATTATGACGATAAGCGATGCTCTGATTAAAAAAGTAGGACCGGTCAGATTAACCAGCGCGAAAACTAATTGGGATGGCTTTAAAAAAGATATTGAAGCAAATACTGAGCTGAGCGTATCACTTAAAACGCCCTAAGAACTTGAAGTTGAAGTTGATCGCTTCATCGAAATCCTACAGTATGCCGCGTGGAGGAATACTCCCAAACCAAAGAAAACGCCGGCAAGCTACATTCAAACTTATCCGCAGGAAATAAAAGAGATGATTAAGGAGAAGAGAAAAGCACGCAAAAAATGGCAACAGAAGCGGGCTCCGCAACATAAAGCACATCTTAACCGTTTGTGCAACCCACTAAAAAGATCTGTTATAGACCTTAAGAATAATGAAATGCAAACTTACCTAGAAAGCTTAACGGCAGAAAAGATTCTAATTACTCGCTTTGGAAGGCTATAAAAGGTATTAAAAAACCTCAAATTCAAGCCGCGCCTATTAGGAAAAATCAAGACGAATGGGCCAGGCATGATAAAGAGAAAGCGCAAGTTTTTGCCACCCACCTGCAAGAAACTTTCAAACCGTTTGATGGACAAGTTCTTATTGAAAATATAAATACGTCTTATATAGCCAATAGTGTAATAAGAAATGCAACACTTACCGAACTTAAGGAAGAAATAAAGAAACTTAAACCTAAGAAAGCTCCTGGATATGACCTAATTACGGGAGCGGTTCTTAAAGCACTACCAAGAAAAGCTCTAATTAAGATTCTGTTCATTATAAACGCCGCGATTAGACTAGAATATGTTCCCAGTCAATGGAAAGTCGCCGAAGTTATAATGGTCCTTAAGCCCGGAAAACCGCCGAATGAAAAAACGTCTTATAGACCGATTTCGCTTCTTCCAATTATATCCAAAGTGTTCGAGAGAATATTGATTAAGCGAATACAGCCGGTAATAGAAGAAGGGCATCTCATTCCGGATCATCAATTCGGATTCAGAAGTAAGCATTCTACAGTTGAACAAGTACATCGAATAACACATGTAATCGAAAAGTCACTAGCAGAAAAAAAGATTTGTTCAAGCGTATTCCTTGACGTCTCCCAAGCCTTTAACAAGGTCTGGCACGAAGGCTTAAAGTTTAAATTACGACAAGCTCTGCCAGAGCACCTATATAATATTTTGAAGAACTACCTTACGAATCGACTATTCCGCGTCAAATGTGAAAACGAATATTCCGATTTCAAGGAAATAATGGCTGGGGTGCCGCAAGGAAGCGTTCTTGGTCCGGTTTTATATCTATTATACACTCGTGATATACCGCAAGTAGAAGGCACTGAGCTAGCTACATTTGCCGACGACACTGCTATCTTGGCAGTAGGTAAAACGGTCGAAAATACTATAGAAAAACTGCAAGAAGCTTTGGATAGAGTAAATGAATGGGCAAAGGTTTGGCGAATTGCACTCAACGAGACCAAATCTGTTCATGTTAATTTTACCTACATATAAGAAAATAAATAATTTGCCGATCTTTTCAAACTCGGTTCAAATTCCGTTTGCAAACGAGGCTAAGTATCTTGGAATGACACTTGATGCAAAGCTGAAATGGAAAACGCACGTTAAGAAAAAACGCAAAGAACTACATAATAAATATAAAGAAATGTATTGGTTACTTGGAAAATATTCCAAGCTCAATATAGAGAACAAACTGCTTTTATATAAGCAAGTGCTAAAGCCTGTATGGACATATGGTTTACAACTCTGGGGTTGTACCAAAATAAGTAATATTCAAATTTTACAAACTTTTGAAAACAAAGTGCTAAGAGGTATTGTAAATGCGCCATGGTATATCAGAAATAGCGATATCCATAGAGATCTTGGCATTAAAACTATAGAAGACGAAATTCAAACCTACGCGAGAAAGCACAGAAGTCGACTAGAAAGTCACGTAAATATTACAGTCCTCCAAGTTTTGGAAGAAAGAAATTAACTACGCCGTCTACAAGGAACCAAACCTTTAGACTTAGCGCGATAAGTAACCGCGTCTAAACTGCGTAGCTGGCAGGAACTTCTAATGGGAAGGTCCCTGCAAAACGTCCTTATTACGTGAAATGAAAACCACTTGATAAGTCGAATACTTAGTTGTAGTAAAACTGAAAACAAGTCTGTTTTGAAGGGAGGTTTTTTAGTGGGTAAGAATCCCACACTACTATAAGCACGCGCTGTCGATCCTCATAGTGTCTTGTTGAAGATTTTCACCTACCCTCGGAAAAAAAAAAAAAAATTTTTTAAGAAACATATAGATGCTGCTCTGACCAGAGCCAAAGTTGCTTTCGCCCTTACAAAGAGACTGATTTATAGCAGCCAACTTGATGCAAGGGTGAAGGTAATCTGCTACATGGCCCTCATTCGGCCTATGCTCGCATATGGATGTCCCGTGTGGTTCAACGTGGGGCCAAGCTTGTTGGAAAAGATGGGGGTGTTTGAGAGGGCTTGCCTTCGTTTGTACAGAACACCAGAGTCTGAGTACATAAAATTCTATCCTAATGAGGTCCTGCACAACAGGCCTAATCTGATCAGAGTCGATAATTTCGAAGGCATATTGCAAGAGCAATGTCCTCGATGAATAGCCTGATCTTTGGGGCTTATTACCCCAACTATCTCTATCACGAGAGTGTGCGCCTTAACGGCTTTATCCCACCCGATGCGTTCTTATATCTCGATCAACGAGGTCTGATCTAGGATAAGTTAGCGGTGCCGCTAATTTTCCACGTCGCCAGAACAGCTGTGGATAGGCGACTCAACTACGACCGAGACGTCGCACTAGTCTAGAGCGTAGAGTAGGGCTGTTTCCAACAGCGAAATTAAAGATGTTAGTTGGCAGCATGACCAATTTTGGTGGCTTAGAGAAGAAGACGGAACGCCGTCGTCGTTTCCTCCTAATCCGGCTTAGCCTGTAACTTTGGCAGAGCGGGTCATCTATTCTATTGCATTTAATAGCCATGGCCGGCTTACATAGTTTTAAGGTAGTCTTAAGTTTGTATAATATAAAAAAAATTAAAAAAAAAAAAAAATAGCACAGCACTTGGCTAAAAAAAAAACAAAAAAAAAACAAAAATTAAGCACAGCACTTGGCTTAAAACAAAAAAAGTGTGTATTTAATTACACTCCGTAGTTAAGTTAGTTTAAGTTTATTTTTAAGGTAGTTATAAGTTTTATCTAATAACAAAAAAAAGTCCATTTACTAAGTTTTTTTCATACAATAATCATTTTTCTTAGTTCTTAATTTGTTAATTAGTTAAGTTAAAATAAATAAATTAAGTTAGGTTACGTCGAAAGACATAGATTAAGTGTTAGGATTAGCTTAGAGCGCCCGCATGGGGCCAGTACCTAAGTTAGAAGTTAATTAATTTAGTTTTAAGCGTTTTTGGTAGCATCTAAAGGTGCGTCCAGACCAAAGAAACATTTCAGAAACATTTCAGAAACATTTCAGAAACAGAGAAACATTTCTGAAATGTTTCTGAAATGTTTCTGAAGCAAATGGGAAACAATCGGGAAACATTTCAGAAACATTTCAGAAACAATGTTTCTGAAATGTTTCTTTGGTCTGGACGTACCTTTAGATATAATGAATTAAACAAATAAAATGCATTAAAAATGAAATGCAAATGCATCTTCGTAGAAATAAAGTTACATTTGCGTACAAACAATATGTGTTTTTGTACAAAATGCAACTTATTCTTAGGACCGAAACAAGTTTATAATGCAAACAAAATTTATTTGCTTAACTTTAAGGAACATTGCCTAGATTTGAGAAAAAAGCTAGCTACCAGACTTAACGTAGTTAAGTATTTATCTTCTAGTCATAGTGCTATACATATTAATTCTCTTATTAAAGTATCCAAAACAATCTTATTATCTAAAATTGACTATTGTCTGGTTATTTACGGAAAGGCGGCAAAATCAACACTACAACTACTAAACTCAACGTATCACGCAGCTCTCAGGTCCAGTCTATGAGCATTCAGAACATCTCCAATCAAAAATATTTTGGTGGAAGCCGGCGCCATTACCATCGAAGATCGAAGAGAAGTTCTTACGTCCCGGCTCGTTCCTAAAATTTGCGAGTCGTATAGCTCGCCAATAACAAGCGATGCGAAAAAAATTCTGAAACGAAGTAAAACCCCAAAACTGCACTCTACGTTGCACAGAGCACTCGATTTCGCAAAAAGCTTAGGACTTAACCCAACCGTTAAACCTCTGCCTACTGAAATACATCCTCCTTGGACGCTACCACAAAACGCAGTAGACACTATGCTCTCTAAGTTAAAGAAGGACGCTACTCCAAAAGAAACATATCTCCAACTTTTTAATGAAAAAATCAGCCCGTTCAACACAACTTGGGATATATTGTACACAGACGGCTCCAAAAGTGACGAGGGTACTGGCTATGCCATAGTTAACAACCAAGGTCACATTATATATGCTGAAAAGATTCCGGGCTACTTCTCGATATTCTCCACCGAAGCTCTAGCAATTCTTAAGGCCACAGAACTAGCGATAACGTCAAATAGGAAAACGGTTATCTGCTCAGACAGCCTCTCCATCTTAAACGCTATACGGAACATAAGACACCGATCCGCTTTTATAAACAAAATCCGCGACAATATCAGTAGACAACACCCAAAACTCAAGTTAATTTGGGTGCCAGGCCACTCTGGAATAAAGGGAAACGACCAAGCAGACAACGCAGCCAGATCCACTTCCTTGGGAACGGACTCCACTCCACCTCCACCCCACTAAAACCGACTATCTCAAGTTGACCAGCTCCCACTGGGAACTGAGAAGAAAACAGGAATGGACCCATTACACGCACCACTACTCCGCTCTCAATCCAAAGGCAGACCCAGCCATTTACCCAACGAGCACGACGCACAAAATGAACGAATGTTTCCTGAGACTTCGAATCGGTCACACACAATTAACACACAGTCACCTACCTACCAAGGAAAATCCTCCCAACTGCCACCTATGCCAATCTGATATTAGTATTTCCATAAAACATTTAACATTAGAATGTCAAAAAATTGATTCACTGTGTAAAAATCTGTTTCATAAAAATTTCTTATCCCTGTTGTCAGTTCCTTCAGAACAAAATATAAAAAATGTATATAAAATTCTATCAATTACCAACTTAACTAACAGCATCTAACCTTAATTAAGAATACGTTGATGCGGGGGTCGACCGAGTGGGTATAGACAAGGCATGTCCAATTTTGTCTGTGCTCACTCGGTCTTCCCTCGCGTCAGGGTTATCTGAACTTATGTATTAAGCCTATGTTTTCTTAAGTGTCAGCCTAAAGCCCTGGTAGCTAGCGCTGTAATTGTACATTATTTTGTACATTCATTGTACACTTAATAAGTAATAATAATATTTGGGAACAACATATATTTTCTCAGCGTGTGCATTCAATAATCATTTACTAACCTATTCGACATTTCTTGGATGCGGTTAATTGCACAAACAACGCCACGATCATAATCTGTTAAAGTTTGTATCGGTCACACCTACTTTGAGATTGAGTTTTTGCAAATAAATATTATTATTATTATTTTTTCTTTTTGTTGTTGTTCCACACAATTTACGTTTGCAAACAATCTGTGCATAGTATGGCAAGGTCGTGAAATTGCAGCTCAGAGATAACAAAGAAGGGAGTATGTGCAGGCATTTGTTAATTGTGTTGGGTTTCACTGTTTTTTTTTTTTTTTTGGATTTTTAGAAAACAAAGCAATATATTGCTAAAAATAGATTTTACTACGTTATTTTGTTTATGATTGATGTGCAACAATATACAATAGTTATACGTATATGGCACGGAGGCCGACTACGTATGAGTTTGAATAAAATGATTCAACGAAAACCCAATTTTCTCGTGTTATCAGATGACCTGTGATTGCAACAATAGTATGATTTGAAAATGCTAAAGAAGACTACTACTAAACTTTACGAAATTGGACGATGACTTACTCGAATTACGAGTACTTGAATTATTAGAAAGAAAGCTTGCATGATTTGACTTATGGTTGGTAAGTTCCTTAGCAAAGAAACGACTGCCACTATTAGAGAACCTGAAGTCTTTCTTTGGCGATTGATACACTGAGAGCTATCTAGAGGGTTCCTGCAACTTTTTTACGTAGTAGCCATAATGCATTACTTGAGACGACACGGTCTCGGGAGACCAAATTACAGCTGCGAACGTTTTTTTGGGTTTCTGCAATGTCAACCGCCTTGTTATTGGAGGAAACTTTTTGGTCACCTGGGTTTCAAACAATAGGTAGCTTACATTCAACTAGGTAAGCAGGCGCTTAGAAAATTTTCCGAAAAGTGAGTGCAGTTAATGTCGGCACACTACGTGCCCACCATCTTATGATACCTCTTTTATGCCTTCAGCATCCACCCGAAATAATTCCGTCAACATGCCTCGTATTCCCAGGCACAATATTAACATGATTCGAGATACTTCACTATGTAGGTGTAGGACCAAACATGATCATCGGTACAGCTCAACGATATATAGACGATCATTGGAAAGCTGTGAAAAATGTTTTTACAGATAGAGCAGAGCAGTTTGCCGGTATAAAGAAGAAAAATCGTAGCACATAGCTATCCGCAAGGACTTGGAAATAGATCGAAGAGCGTATTTCACTCAAGGCTCAAATTGCAACTGCTTGAGCAGTGCTGAAAGTTGAGCTGGAGCCCCAATACCGCATGAAGTTAAAGAAAGTTTAGCATAGCATGAGGCGTGACAGACATAATCGCCATATCGCTGAGGAAGAGCGTTTATATAATAGTATCACGAAGGAACTAGTAGGTCGTCAGAGTTCTAAATAATAAATACTCTGTGAAGAGTCTGAACGGTTCCTTGCTGACTTCGAATGGGAATCAGCTCAAAAAGCAGAGGGAGCACTTCCCGCAGTTTTAAATCTCTACTTCGTACTCTAACGAGCTATCCGTGGCAACAAATACTAGAATTCGCATTGGTTCTCACAGTAAAGCGACCTACAGACGATCAACTTGGTTATCAACCAAGTTATCAACATGCCATATTGGTGTCGATGTTAGTTGTTTGTAGATAGGTTTATACATTAAATTCAGTCGAACTTTTGGAGTTAAATCAAAAGTGTTTGATATTGATGTTGACAACCAACTTGATTGTCTGTAGGCCGCTTAAAACTGAGATCATAGCCGCGATCAAAGTACTAAAGAAAAATGAAGTCGTGGGACCTGGCAGCAATCTAATGCGTAAGCTTCCCAGAAGAAGGTTAATTTAACAGAGTGCGGCAGCTGGATATTTCGGTTCTCTTGGCGTTTTACAAGAACGATGCTGCATAAACACATTGCAGATTATTGTAGAACAATTTTTCGAGTAAAGATCATCGCTTCATCTGCCGCTTGTCAGTTTCGAGAAGATCTTCGACAGTATAAATCGAAAGTTCATCTGGCATGCCTTACGCCTAGTGATTTTGAAATCCAAAGTGGGGCGCAACAAGGCTGCATACTATCATCACTGTAATTTCTAGTTGTAATCAATGAAATTTTCCATGCAACTCTGATCACAAGTAACAGTGGCATACAGTGGACTGGACAATGACAGCTCATTTAAAATACCTAGACTACGCTGACAACGATTGTTTGTGCTAACGCGCAGGTGACGCTACACATGATCGATGAGGGCTTTCGGTAAATCCTCTGAAAACTGAGGTTATTCTCTTCACTATCTGCATTTCCAATGAAGAAAAATATCTAGGATTGATTCGAGATAAAAAGCTTCAATGGTCGAGTTAAAAACATCCAAGGCGCTCTCAGTTGTCTGGCAGTGTAAGGGTGCTTTTTGCAAGACGTGGGGCTTATCACCGAATAAAGTTCTCTGGATCTATACGAATATGATAAGACCGTATGTCTCGGCTACAGGGGAGCTTTTTAGAGTACGCCTGGCTCTCCTCTAGATGCCTTGCTACACATACCTCTTCTTGATACTTATATCATAGGCTGCACTATCAAAGCCATCCATCTTGTTAGGTGGGGTGGCTGTTGGTATACGCAAGGCTGAATTCTCTGTCTCTTATCTGGGTCCCAGGTCACACTGGGACTCTGGGGAACAAGATCTCCGATGAGATTGCTAGACAAGGCTCAGAGGAGGTTTTCTCATGTCCCAAATCTACGTTGGGTCTTCTTGCGTCCTCGGTTAGCCCTTGTGACATTACAATTTGCGACGCTTCTAGAAACAGCAGCGGTACTGCGAAACATTATCTCTGCGAGTGTCCGGCCTTTGCTCGTATCAGTTGGCAGATCCTCGGTTCTGATGTGATGAGTGCTGGTACTGTACGCTCCTCATCACTAAAGTGCTTCCTTGGCTTTTTTAGAAAGACAAGAAAATCTCAATGAAATGAGTAAACCAGGGTTCGCTCTCTGGTAGTATGTACAAGGGACCAGGTGTCCAGTCGAGCATTTCCTATCCCGATAAAAAAAAAATCTAGCGAGCAGGTTCACTCTGTTCAGGTTTCACACGCAATGACAACCTCGCCACGGAAGATTACTCGTCCTTCAAAGTCTTAGAAAAATTGTATCTTAAATGTAAATCCTCTTGAATGGAGGTCCCACTGTTTACGAGTCCCGAGAGAACGTGTGAGATGAGTTGAAATTTCACGAAATACGTAGATTTTTTTTGAAAAACGAAATAAATTTCGCAAATGGATAATAGCTCTCTGATAACACAAAATTTATTTAGCATCTATGCATGCAAATGTCAAATTAAGTTGGTTATGCAAAGTCGGGGTTTCGCTACAACGTCGTTTGCCAAAATGACGGTATTTAATTGTTTCTTGAACGCAAAAGAGAAACATAAATTTATTAGACAATAAATAATGCCGAAAAGTATCTACAATCTTCGACACTCAAGACAGCGGCCATTGTTATGCGAAAGTAGATAATTAAAATGTTCAGCACGCTTACTAGTTCATTTCTCTAGTGTCATTGCTAAAGCCATATATGATAGGTGGTCATCCCTCCTCTCAGAATTTTCTATCGTGACATTCGCTTTTTGCTCAAGTGAAAGTGATGCTCCGAATAATAAAGAGCAACGTACCTCCTCCTACTAAGTGGGCACAGTTGAATCAGTCGAACAGATTGATCTCGATCTGACGAAACATCTCGTTTGAATTACAAGTAACAAGTTTTTATTTATTGTGGAAGATTCGGGATCCAATAGCTCCCGTATTCCATGTCTTATATCCGATAGGTAAAAAAAAAAAAAGATAAAAGCACATTCCATGCTATACAGCGTTGCAGTATAAATAGAGGATATGTATCATTTTTCTCTTTTGTTTCTAAATTTAATTTATTGGCAGCAATAAAAAACGTTTTACAATATGTGCTTGTAAGCAAACAGGTTACACGGAATTATGATTACCGTGCTACTGGAAATGTATTTTATTTTAGTTTATAAAGGCGTAAGGCACATCAGCGTCGTATTTATAGACTATGAATTATGGTGATGACTCCATATTACGGCGTAGTACGGTGGAGGTGGTGATATGGAAATGATTGATTGATTATCAGTTCACATATAAATTAATTGTATAAATCGAACATAAATTGATCAATTGCATTATAGGGTGGATGCAAAGGTCCGTTTCAATGTGGGTCAGTAAATTGCTTTGGAATTAATTACAGCAAATAGGTTTTAGCGGAACTTAAGAGGTGAGACACCATATTGAAAGAGAGGAAATTGTGTTATTCTGGTCCATAATTTTTTTTAATGTATAGGCACATACCCTTATGAATGTCCTCTTTGCTCATTAAAATCGCTTTCCAATCAATTTGACTTTGGGGGACAATTACATATATTCCTTCACCTAGTTGCCCTCAGATAGGTAGGTAGCAATGTATGCATCTAGGATAGAGTTAAAGATGATAAGTCGTGTTCGTCTATCCTGCATGGCCCAGGCAGCTAGTGGGTCTGTGAATAGAAAGGGTTTTAAGGTGGTTGAGTATGCGGATGATGTTGTTATATTAGTGTCAGGAAAGTTCGTCTCCACGATAAGTCAACTCATGGAGGTGTCTCTGGATAAGGTACACCCATGGGCCGCCAGCTGTGGCCTCGGAGTAAATCCGTAAAAAATCAAAATAATGCTACTAAAACCAATGTACCGACTACAGGATACTTGAGCTCAGCTTCAGGAAATTTTTTCTTTACAAAATTCCCTACCACAGAAGTATGGAAGAACGGAAATGTTATCAATGACTATGATATTGGTATATATACGCACGATTCGAAGATGAAATACAGAGTCATCTACGGAGGCAACTCTCTGACCAACTAAATACGAAGTCTTTTCGTCTCCCAGACTTTGGTACCGTTTCTCAGGAGCTGAATAACCTCCCAATATCTAACAACAGTCTTCTTCTTCCTTTTTCAGCTAGGTTGTGATCCGAAAATAAGGGATCACAACCCTCCCACTTCACCGCATTTCTACTAATCTGCCTGTGGGGTTCGCCTATTTGACCTCAGAAAATATCGGCAGGCCCACCGATTTTGGATCACTCGGTTACTGAGGCCAATGAAATGCCAATGTCGTCGCATTTGTGTGATCCAGGCGTTTATAGGCCTGCCTTTCCTATATCGCGATGTCTTTGGAACGTGCATAGATATTGCCTTTTTAACAGGGTTCAAATGATCTCTTCTGTGAACGTGGCAATACCAGCTGAGCCGGTCGCGCTCTATTTTTTGTACGATGGTTTCCTTGATGTAAAAGCTTCCACGGATCTTCAAGCTTCTTTTTTTTTTTTTTTTTTTTTCGTGGGTAGGTGAAAATCTTCATGAGACACTATGAGACCGTGTACTCATAGTAGTGTCAGATTTCTACTGACTAAAAACACCCTTCCCTTCGTTTTGTTTACTACGACTAAGTTTGACCTTATCAAGTAGTTTAAGCTTCAGATTCATATTCGCGTGAGGCAGGTAGATTTTCAATAAAAGCACCTGCTGAAACCGTCATGACATGCGGCTTTTTGTCTTATTGCGCTAATTCGAACGGTTTCGTTCTTTGAAGTTCTCCAAAGTTCGGAGTATGGCACAGTTGCAATGGCCATGAAGACGAATACGAAGCTTGCGAGCGAAGTTTTTTATTTCGTCCTCCACGGTAGCTATCCCTAAGTCTCTGTGGATATCATTGTTTCTGATATACCAAGGAGCGTTCACGATTATTCTTATAATTTTGTTTTGCAATGATTGTATGAGATTCCTATTGCTTGGTTTGGTACAACCCCAGAGTTGTATACCGTACGTCCACACGGGTTTAAGCACTTGCTTATACAGAAGCAGTTTGTTATATACGCTTAGTTTGGAATATCTTCCAATTAGCCAATACATTTCTCTAAGTCGATTTTCGACTTCGTCACGTTTCTTTTTAACGTGAGGTTTCCATTTAAGTTTCGCGTCTAGTGTCATTCCCAGATATTTAGCTTCGTTTGCATGCGGTATTTGTACCGAGTTAATGAAACGGGAAGGTTGATTATTTTCTTGTAAGTGAAGTTAACATGCGTCGATTTGGTCTCGTTAAGAACAATGCGCCAAGTTTTTGTCCACTCACAGATTTTATCCAAAGCTCGTTGGAGTTTTATGGTTGCTGACTCGATTGAACTTTCCGTTGCCAGAATAGCCGTATCGTCCGCGAACGTAGCTACAATAGTGCCTTCAGTTTGAGGTATGTCCCGAGTGTACAGCAAGAATAAGATAGGCCCAAGGACACTTCCTTGCGGAACTCCGGCGGCGATTTCTTTAAAATCAGAATATTCAGTTCCGTGCTTAACACGAAAAAGGCTGTTTTTAAGGTACGATTCTAAGATCTTATGAAGTTGCTCCGGAAGGATTCGTCTTAGCTTATAATTCAATCCATCGTGCCAAACCCTGTCGAAGGCTTGAGATACGTCAAGAAAAGCGCTAGAACAAATCTTTTTCTCCTCAAGGGCTTTTTCAATTTCGTCGGTTATTCTATAAACCTGGTCAATTGTGGAATGCTTGACTCTGAACCCGAATTGGTGGTCAGGTATTAGGCGTCTCTCTTCAATGACCGGAAGAATCCGTTTCAGAAGGAGTTTTTCAAATACCTTCGATATTATTGGTAGTAGCGATATCGGTCTGTACGATTTTTTGTCATTTGGAGATTTCCCCGGTTTCGGAACCATTATGACTTCTGCGACTTTCCATTGATTTGGAACGTATAATAATCTAATGGAAGCATTTATTAAATAAAGCAATTTTAATAGTGCCTTTTTTGGTAATTCCTTGAGGATTTGTCCGGTTATTAAAGCTTCTGATTCGATCAAGCTTTGTCACTCCTGCTGTCATGCGCAGCATCTTCATCTCAGCTGCCGTTAAATTACTTTCATACGTTTTGTACATCGTCCAACATTATGAACCGTATGTGAGCGCTGGAGGCACAACTGCGGTGTAGAGCCTTATTTCAACTTAGGGGGCATTTTTCTGTCACAGAAGATAGCGGAATTTTCTCGCCACTTCATCCACCCTACGCTTATGCGATGATTGATGTCGTCATCACAAGTTGCTTTGCTATTGATCATAGATCTCAGATATTTCAACTTTTTGCACTTGAGAAGCACTGTTCCATTCAAATAGATGTCTGGAATAGGCCTGAGTGGATCAGAGAAGTACTCTGTCTTTTTTGAACTAATGCGATACCCAATTCCCTCCGGAGCGTCCACCCACACATCAAGTGCTCGTTGCAGGGATGTAGGATCCTCACTTATGATGGCTCCATCGTCAGCAAAGAATAACTGATTTACCTTGGGGTCCATCACTTTACCTTCAAGCAGATAATTAAGGACTGTAATAAAGAGCAAATGACTTAAACCGCTTCCCTGGTGCACCCCGACTTTGATTGGGAACTCTTCGGTTACTCCAGCGGGGCATCTTACTCTTGTCTTTGCTCCTTCGTATATGTCCATGATCATCTGTACAAAGGCTTCTGAAACTCCTCGATGTCTTAGCGCCACCCATATCAGATCTCGTGGTTGTCTGTCGAATGCCTTTTCAAAGTCAGCCAATACAATATGCAAATCCTTTAATGAATCACGATGTGTTTCCATTATGATCATTATACTTTGGATTGTATCTGTGGTTGATTTACCCGCGACAAACCCTCACTGATCATCAGATAGCCGTATTATTTTTCGCAGTCGGCCACCTAACACCCGCTCAACGATCTTCATGGTGTGTGACATCAGCTTGATCGAACGGTAGTTATCACAATTTCGCGTATCACCCTTCCCTTTGTATACAGGGAGAAGGTAACATTCCCTCCATTGATTCGGCATTGGATCACCTCTCATGAAGTTGGAGATGAGAATTCTGAGCCATCTGAACCCGACGTCTCCCATCTTTTTCCAGAACTCAGAGGGCATCTCATCTGGCCCAACCGCTTTTCGTTTTTTGGAGTATTTGACCGCCTCACTAACTTCTTCGACTGTAATGTCGGGTATTTCTTCACAGTTAGGGGTGGCCCTTGGAAAGTATAGCCGGGGAAACTGTTCATTTAAAAGCTCTTCACAATACTGCCGCCACCTCTGCAGAATTTTGTCGTCATCCACAAGAAGCTGGCCATGAGCATTGTTAATGAACTTTGGCGAACGAATCTCCTGAGCATTCCTCCTTCTTTGGGCGGCTATTTTGAAGATGGTTGCGCTCCTGTTCATATTGTGTCTTCGCAGCTCCTGGATAGCCTGGTTTGCATCAGCAACCAAGGAAGATAGTTTTTCCAGCTCCCGATACAGGTCCTCCGTACTCTCTGCTTGAAGCTGGGCGCTTTCTTCTTCGCTTTTTTCTTGCAACATCTGTATTCCATTCCGAGGCGAACTTTTTCGTCACTATTATTAGAGGGGCACTTTGACCAAGCATTGAAAGCCGTTTTCTTCTCATTTACCACCTTCTTAGCTTCATCACTTCAACACCATGTTTCTTTGTTGTGTTGATGGTGGCCTTTTGAAGCTCCTAGCAGTGATTTGGCATTCTTTAAGCAAGTTCGCTGTAGGGAATCCCACATATTTTGTGCTCTGCACTCTTCATCCTCAGCTCCGTTGATGGTGTGAGAGATGTAATTTTTGATTACGAAAACAAAAGCCTCGCCCTTTTCTTTGTCTAGATTGTACCACTTGATTTTCTCAGAAACCCTTGTTTGTTTGCTTCTCTTTTGTGTCTTCATAAAAATTTAAAAATGTCTCTTAGCTGGAGACATCGCCTCTCCCAGGTTCACTTTGCAGTCTTTTACCCGAGGCATCATGAAACTGGCTACCAAATGGTAGTCAATCTGGGTTTCATGTCCACCACTGCTGTAAGTGATCAGGTGTCGGCTTTGTTTGATGAACATGGTATTTAACACGATAAGACCGTGTGATTTGCACATGCTTAGGATGTTTTCACCAGGAAGGTTCCTGGTGTCATATCCTAGTCCTCTATGGCAGTCTTCATAGTCTTCGTTTGATATCCCGACATGTCCATTCAAATCTCCTCCAATAAACAGAAACTCTTCCTTTGGGATCTTCTTAAGGAGATTGTGGAAATCTAGCCAAAATGCATCTTTATCTATCTAATTGCACCCATTTTGGGGAGCATATGCACTGACAATATTCCACACCTCTCCTTGTATTACTAGTTTGAGAGACATCAAACGGCCGCTGGACTTCGAAATGCTCAAGACGTTACCAAGTAGCTCTGCCGCAAGGATGATACCGATTCCGTTCCTAGCCTTTTTCGTTCCATAGTAGAACATCTTGTAATCTTTTGTCCTAACATCCAAGAAACGCGCCCGATTTCCGGTGTTTTTCCATTTCGTCTCTTGGACACACAAGATATCCATCAGCCTTCTACTCATCATCTCTTCCAGCTCGTAACTTCGACCGGTCATGCTTCCAACGTTCCAACTCGCGACTCTCAAATTCCTTCCAAACTGTTTCATTATTGTGCTAGCCCCCGGAATCCGTATAGCTCTGACCTGAACATTTCTGCTCGATCCGGGATCAGTACCATGTACAGCAGTGGTAGTGCCTGGCGGGGTAGTGCCATTTCTTTTAGCAAGTATTACCATAATGATACAGTTTTGCAATATAACCATATCGCGATGGTGTTTTTTGTTTGACACGTGCATGCTCCTGTTTTAGTATTGTTTGATCTTTCTTTTATGGCACCGGTGATCTCCAGTCGTGTCAACCCACGGACTCGCATGCACACTTGTGGGAGGGTTTTTAAGGTGGTATATGTGTCGCTAGGCTCACTTGGGTGTTATATTGCCTAGATCTGATTTGTCCCCTTAGTCGCCTTTTACGACAAGCGCTAGTTGTTGGGGGGCGCTGCAGTGATATTCTTAACCCGTCCCTGCACGGGGGCCAATATCTAACAACAGTATCGTTATTTTTTCGGATAGCCAAGCTACTATTAAGGACACCGATGAGGTTACCATATCCTCGAAACTAGTAGAGCAATGCAAATGCAATTTGAGATTTATCAACATAATATCCACTCATTCTCATCTCGGTCACAGGGCGCAGTAATTATGAGGTTAATGAGCGTGCTGACGAGCTGGCCAGGGAAGGGTCAGCGCCAATTGCGGGTGGAAGACTTTTACTAGTTGTGCAATATCAAGAAAGACATGACCCAGTTTCAACAAACACAAGTCAAACGAGTAACTAGGCAAATCAGGAAGAGATATTACCAGAGTTGTAGCTATTACTACAGGCCATTGGCCAGTTGGGCACCATTCGGCCAAGCTCGGTATTTCCCACAATATCTTTCGTAGAAGCTGCAAGGACATTAATGAGAAAGAATTTCTATGTCACTACTTTTGCAGATGTCCGGAGCGAGGACCAGACAGCACATTATTAGTAAACCTTTCATCGAGGAGCTGACAAGGGGATTGGAGAACTATTCCTTTTTCTGAACTCTACGGGCGGGTTTTACGTTCATCATCCTTTCACAAACAATAACACTCTCAGACAAACTGGTAATAAAACGGCGCAATTTTAGCGCTAATTGGATTCTTTCTGAACCGCCACTTTACACATACATACGAGTACTTTACGAATCAGTGGCCTTTAATATGCTTATCAGCCTGGGGGTGTTTTTATACTTTCCATTCAATGATATTGTTATGCTGGCATTTTCACCCGAATTGCTCCAACTCATGATTAATCAGCTAAACTCCATTGCGAAATCGAAAATCGTAATATTTAAAAAAGGTGGAGACAGACGTAGTCGAAATGAAAAATGGAAGTATTTTATAATACCACGGAAACAAACTGTACAAATCTAAAACTGTAGCCAATGTGACGTAGAAGAGATACCTTGCCAGCAAACACATTGCTCATAACAGCAAATGGGAAGTATTTGAAGCTGTCTTGGAATCATTCTTGAACATAGCATATAAACAGTAAGCCTTAAACCTCAACAAGAACAGTGTTTCAATCCGATATGTGTGATTGTCATCCGAAAGAAGGAAGGAACCAAAATGCCTACAAATGGGCTAGAAATTCTTGCAACATCATTTGAAAACATGCTAAATTCTTGCGAGACTAAAAAATCAGACAAAAAATACTGGAATGTGCTAAAGGCAGTAAATAAGTAATATCCAAGATGCCACCTTAACAAGCTGAATTTATCTCCCAAAACAGAGCGCCGTCTTTAAAGGGAGGAGGAGGAAACCTCCTAGTAAACGCATTATGAATGCCTGACACTACGCTGGTTGAGATACCGTGTCTTCAATAGACTTCACTAGACAAGGTATATTTAAAAAAAAGCAGTAAATCTGGTTGGCTGTTCGTCAAAAGAATAAAATGCTCTAACTCGTCCATCGTCGCAGCTCTAGTCTGCATTGATAAGAATATCATAGACTCGAAAGAGAAAACAAACAAGCTTGTATCAGTATTCCCAGCAAATTCTACCTTGCCAGTACTTCTCTTCCACCATCTACACTGAATGCAGTTCACTATTCTTTCAGTAGCCCATGTACTGAGAACCCTTAATCAAAACACATTCCACATTCTTATTTTGGAAAGGTGCTCTGCCACTATAGCTAAACCCATACACAAGCTCTTACATCTGTCGTACACCACAGGCATGCTTAGAGATATTTATATACGAGGGCAAGGTGAAAAGTTCTCGGCCTGGCAATGATAAACTGCGATTTTAAGTTAAAAAAATGAGTTTATTTTTTTACATAATCTCTCTTGACTTCAACACACTTAGTCCAGCGTTTCTCCAACATCAGTATTCCTTCTCGGAAGTGAGAGTCTGGAAGGCTGTGAAAATATTCATCTACAGCCCTCTCAACTTCTGCATTGGATGCGAAGCGCTTCCCAGAAACAAATTTCTTCAAGTTTGGGAACAGATGGAAGTCTGAGGGTGCCAAATCAGCTGAAAAGGGGGGATGGCGGAGCAAATCATACCCCAAATCCCACAGTTTTCCCATCGCCGACGCACACTTGTTTACAGGTGCATTGTCCTAGCGAAATATGATTTTTTTCTTCTTCAAATCAGGCCTCTTTTCGCGAAGTTTGGCATCCAGCTGGTCAAGAAGGTTGGAGTAATATTCGTCTGTAATTGTTTTGCCTTTCTCAAGGTAATCAATTAACAGGATCCCTTTCGCATCCCAAAACACAATGGCTATGACCTTTTCGGCAGATGCGATCGACTTCGCTTTCTTTGGCGCTGAACCACCGGCTTCCACCCACTGCTTCGACTGCTGTTTCGTTTCTGGGGTATAGTAGTGGACCCATGTCTCATCCGTGGTGACAAATCGCCGCACAAAATCGGTCGGATCCCTATTGAATGGGTCCAAAGATTGCTGCGAAAATCGTCTGCGCATTTGCTTTTGATCGGCATTCAGCAAATACGGCACCCATCTTGCGCACAGCTTTCGCATCCCTAAGTTTTTGTGCAAGATGTTTCGCACCCTCTTTTCCGATATACACACAGCCTCAGCTATCTCACTCACCTTCACTCGCCTATCGTCCAACACAATATCATGTACTTTAACGATGGTTTCGGGTGTGGTTGCGGTTTTTGGCCGTCCTTCACGTGGATCATCTTCGAGGGACGTGCGACCACGTTTAAATTCAGCTGCCCACTTTTTAACGGTTGACATGGAAGGAGCAGAGTCCCCGTAAACTTTTGTCAACTTTGGATGAATTTCCTTAGGGGCTAACCCATCCAAAACGAAGAATCTTATGACCGCACGATATTCAAGTTTATCGATTTTAACGAAAAACACGCAAGACGTCTACTGCAAAAATTCGTGTGAACAAACTACTTGAGAGAACATGTTGGAACTTGTCATACGAACTAATGAGAAGTGCACCCAGGCAGGAAACATACATTTTTGCTGATTGGAACGCTATCTCTGCGTCAGGCCGAGAACTTTTCATCTTGCCCTCGTATTTGAAATTTATCTGTGTTTAGCCTGTAGTCTACAGTACACACTGACGAAGAGAAATAGTGATTTGGGAAATCTACATTTTGAGTTCCTCGGTAATATTAACACCAAGCCTGATCAAAATATCGATTTCGAAAATATACACGAAACCAATGCCTGCCCTTACATGTATGAGTACAATAGTCCTAGAATAAGATACTTCCTTACTTACTTAGATGGCGCTACAGTCCGGGGTTAACCTAGGCCTAAACCAACAAATCTCTCCAGCCAGCCCAGTTATGAGCCAGCTGCTTCCAGCTACGCACGCCAAGTTGGTTGAGGTCCGCCCCACCCACCGCGAAGTTGTCCTCTACTGCTTCGTTTAACCGTCGTGGGTTAGAAGATTTTCCGGGCTGGAATGTTGGGCTTCATCCAATCTACATGATCCAGCCATCTTAGTAGCTGTAGATGAACTCTTCTGGATAAGTCGATGTAATTGTATAGACTATATAGTTCGACATTGTACCTTCTTCTCCACTCGCCGTCTAAGCAGACGGGACCAAAGATCACTCGAAGAACTTTTTTCTAAAAGTAACCAAGCGCATTCCATCCGATGTTGACAAAATCCATGCCACTGCGCCATACAACAGGACTGGAATGAATAGCGTCTTATACCGAGTTACCTTGGTAGTTCGAGATAGGGGTTTGTTACTCAGCTACCTTCTTAGACCATAAAAACAGCGATTGGTAATTGTGATTCTTCGGTTGATTTCCCCACTGATGTCATTTGCGGAGTTCATCGTAGGTAGACAAAGTTTACTACCTCAAAATTATAACTGTCTACTGCGGCGTTCTGCCCAAAATACCTAGGGTAGGTAGGTAGAAGTGGCGGTTCTGTAAAAACAGAGACCCAATTAGCACAGTTGTGCCGTTTTGATACCACGACTCATGCGACCTTGGATGTTGATGTGTGTTGGTGAGGAGAATCTAGACCCAGTCTGTGGAGTTTAAGAAGAGGGTTAGCTCATTTATGTTCTTACCCAAGATCTCCTCAAGTGAATTGTAGAAGTGTTTGCCTAATGCTTGATGTCTAGCCCTAGCTAGTGCTGGACAATCGCACATGTAGTGGATAATTGTTTCCTTTTCGGTGGCTATGTTGCAACTACGGTAGTGTGTATTATATGGGATACCTAGTTTGGCTGCGTGCTCTCCTACCGGCCAGTGTCCCGTGATTATCGCGATTGTACGGGCAATGTCTTTGCGCGTTCTGTTCAATAGGGCGGTTGTTTTGGTCTTGTTGTAGTTAGGCCACTATTTCTGGATATGACGCAGTTCGTTAACCTAGACCATTTAAGGTTAGCTTTTCTAAGAAAGATTTAGGAGATGTTTGCCTTAATTGCTCCGAGCGGGGTGTGAACAAGTTCCGCAAGTGAGCAGTGGAGGGCTGAGCCTCGCCTGGCCAGTTCGTCAGCATGTTCGTTGCCATTAACGTTGCTGTGGCCTGGAACCCAGACTAGGGTCACTATGCATTGGCCATCTAGCGAGCCCAGCTCCTGTCGGCATTCTACTACTAATTTTGAGGAAATGGTTTCCGAGGCAATGGCTTTGATAGCAGCTTGGCTATCAATTAAAATAGCGATTCTTTGACTTGGTAGTGTATTTGTGTGTGACTTGATTTGGCGACAGGCTTCGCGAATTGTGAGTAATTCCGCTTGGAAGACCTATAAGATCTTACGATGTTCAGGGACTCCGAGAAAACACCCGCACCAACCCCACAGTCCACTTTTGACCCATAGGTGTAGACTGTTAGATCGAAACCACTGGTCGCCTTTCCATCTTGCCAATCTTTTCTTGTAGGGAATTGTACATCGAAACGCTTTGTGAAGTACAATGTAGGGATGATGTAGTCTGTTGGAGTCGATACTAGTTCTCCTGGTAGAGAATCTAGGAAATTGCTGTGTCCATAGGTTTTCGCAGTCCAACACTTGGACTCTCTGAGTCTGATTGCGCTGTGCGCGGAGATGTTTGTGATATGTAGATCTAGGGGTAAAAGGTGTAGCAGGACTGTTAGAGCGTCTGACGGGGTTGACCGTAGGGCACCTGTGGTGCCTATGCATGCTGCTCTTTGCACCTTATTTAGTTTGGTTATGTTATAGGCTTTTTTAAGGGCCGGCCACCATACTATCGACCCGTAGGTAAGGATTGGGCGTACTACGGCTGTGTACATCCACAGGGTCAATATTGGTTGCAGGCCCCATCTTTTGCCGAAGGTTCTGTTGCAGGCATAGAAGGGTATACATGCTTTTTTTACTCGTTCGTCTATGTTCGGTTTCCAGTTAAGTTTAGGATCTAGAATAACTCATAGGTACTTAGCACTGGAAGATAAGGAGAGTATCTGACCGTTTAATCGAGGAAGATTGAAGTCGGGTATTTTGGTTTTTGTGGTGAAAAGCATCAGCTCCGTTTTATTTGGGTTGACTCCAAGTCCACACTTGCTGGCTCATGTGGTGACTTTACTTAGAGCACTCTCCATGATCTCACTTATCACGGGAGGGAAAAGTCCCGACACTAAAATCACCAAAATACCTATGTTGGGTGTCCTTTTTTATAGACAGCACATATTTTCTTTTGCTGTCATTGATCGCTAAACCCATCCTTGCTGCCTCGATCTCAATACTCGCAAACGCTCCACTGACAGCCCGCTGAGTTCTTTCGACTATGTCAATGTCATCGGCGTAAGCGAATAGTTGTACAGACTTGTAAAAGTTGTACCTCCGGTGTTGGCTTGTGAGTTTCGTACAATTCTTTCAAGTATTATTCCAAAGAGATCGCATGGTAGCACGTCAACTTGTCGTAGACCTTTCCTGACATCGAACGAGGGCTCTCCATTGTGCCATCCTGCACAGACGGACGAGTCTTGGCACGGATGCCGAGAGTAATCATGGATCTGTATAGCTCTTCTTTATACGCGCTATCGTAGGCTACTTTGAAATCGATAAAGGGGTGGTGCATATCGATTTTATATCCGCCAGCTTTTTCCAAGATCTGCCGTAGTGAATATTTGGTCAATGGAGGACCTTCCCAGCCTAAAACCGCACTGATAAGGACCTTTCATGTTACTGACGATCAGTTTTAGACATTCACATAATATTCATATGTTAGCCAATCTTCACAAATTTCTAGCCACATTCCGTATCTTTTGTCCTCAACTACCAGTAGAATAGACCGCCACATACATTTATGCATTTCCTACTTCTAAGTACTACAGAATGTTTTCGTTCATATCCTCAGTTTTCGGAGTTGGTTACTAATTAAAAACTGCACAACGTACTGAAAAAGATTAGTTCAATAAATATTTGACAAAAGTGTCCAATGATTTACTCTAAGGCCTTTCACAAGAACCCTCTTGTCCTCCTAAAGACGAAATACACATTTAAATGTTTGGCGCATATGTTGTGTTCCACTGACTGGAAAATCCCAACATAAATTGGTTTAGGTTCATAAAACTGGTAATGTGCACTTTACATAATAAAACGACAAATACTACAGTGGAACATTTTAAATTGGCTTCTTGCCTTGTAGGCTCGAGTGCGCCTACCTGTTGTTTGTGAAATTTTATGGATTAGTGCTCCTCGGTGTACCTTTGCAGAAATTACCTTGATATCAGATGAACTGTGGAAAACACGGAGTTTTTACGGATGATTTGGAAAAACCAAATTTTATAGAAAACATATGGTTGTAACGACTTCTTCGTCAAAGGCATAGATTCGGATTACAGTTTGAATATGAATTCGGTTGAAAATTTGAACAATCGTCAGGGAGTGATTAGGCTGCTTTGGAACGTTTATTAAACAAATGACTGTGATCATAATTTTTTGGGCATGTTTTAGAAAGTAAAACGCAAGAGTAATAAAGTCTCACTTTTGAATAATTTGAGAACAACGGATGGAATTTGTACGTGTCAAATGGGGTGATGGTGTGATGGTGTGAAAGACGAGGGTAGACTTTGTAAACAATTGAAAAGGACTAATTGATGGTGTTGTTTGAAGCTAATGTTTGTCAATTGGCATTCACAGAATGAATTTTCAGTTTTCCCTGAACTACTGCTGCACTGTCTATTATTGAGGTAGCCCAACGAAAATTTTTATGAAAACTATCTATGAGCAATTGTGGGTTATGATACGTTACGCATGCGATTTAAGTTGAATGAGGAAAACTTCTTCAACTAATAGTCGAGTCTTAAATTTTTATAAAAGCAAAATTTTTATTTATTACTTGAAAAATATAGTCGGGCTGCTATGGAATCTAGTTCAGAAACGAACTTCTTCTTACAATAGATAACTTCAGTTGCAAACTCGCACTATACCTTACTTACTGGTTCCAAGTGGGCGCTCTAAGCTAATCCTAGCACTTAATCTATGTCTTTCGACGTAACTTAATTAAATTTATTTATTATAACTTAACTAATTAACAAATTAGGAACTAAGAAAATAACTTAGTAAATGGACTGGTTTTTGTAAATTATTAGATGAAACTTAAACTAACTTAAAATAATCTTAAGACCTGACGGCTTACCGGCCGAACTTTTCATGGCAGCAGGGGATGAATTGGTAGAGTGCATACACCAACTCATCTCTAAGATTTGGTCAAACGAGTGTATGCCTGAAGAATCGAACCTCAGCATCGTTTGCCCGATCCACAAGAAAGGAGACCCCCTCAACTGCGCCAATTATAGAGGCATCAGTCTCCTCAACATCGCATACAAGATCTTTTCTGCGATATTGTGTGAACGCCTGAAACCTTTTATCAACAGCCTGATTGGACCCTTTCAGTGCGGTTTCAGGCCAGGAAAGTCCACCATCGATCAAATCTTCACACTTCGGCAGATCCTGGAAAAAACCCAAGAATTCCAAATCGATACTCACCACCTCTTTATCGATTTCAAGGCCGCGTATGACAGCATCCATAGAGAAGAGCTTTGTAGAGCAATGTCTAGTTTTGACATCCCTGCCAAACTCGTCCGTCTGTGCAGGCTGACGATGGAGAACGCTCGCTGCTCCATCAAAGTCGGTAATGACCTCACCGAGTCCTTTGATGTCAAAAAAGGTTTTAGACAAGGTGACGAGCTGTCATGTGACTTCTTTAATATTGTACTTGAATGGATTGTGCGGAACTCACAAGCCAACACCGGAGGCACAATATATTACAAGTCTGTACAACTGCTTGCATACGCCGACGATATAGACATTATCGGAAGAACTCAGCGGGCGGTCACCGGTGCGTTTGCAAGCATTGAGGCGGAAGCGGCCAAAATGGGTTTAGCGATAAACGAGGGCAAAACCAAGTATATGCTGTCAACAAGAAGGGAAACCCAACACCGACGAATTGGACAAAACGTCACAGTCGGCAGCTATAACTTCGAAGAAGTAAGGGATTTTGTCTACCTTGGCTCTGCTATAAATTCTACAAGCAACATCAGCGCAGAAATCAAGCGAAGAATAACTCTTGCCAATCGCAGTTTTTTTGGGCTTATAAGGCAATTCAACAGTAAAGCCCTATCTCGAACTACTAAGGAGAATCTGTATAAGACCCTGATCATCCCAGTCCTGCTGTACGACGCTGAAACATGGACTTTATTAAAAGAGGATGAAGATATCCTTGGTCGCTTCGAGAGAAAAATTCTTCGTAAGATTTTCGGTCCCGTTTGCGTTGACGGGTTTTGGAGGAGAAGATTCAATCACGAACTATACGAGCTGTACAGCGACATCGACCTAGTCAAAAAACTGCGTATTGGACGTCTGAGATGGCTAGGACATGTAGAGCGAATGGACACCAACCCTCCGGCCCGCAGAGTCTTCGAATCTAATCCCGAGGGACGACGCAGTACAGGGAATCATCGCCGTGGGTGGCGCGCACAAGTTCAAGGGGACCTCGACCAACTTGGAGTGCGCAACTGGAGACAATTAGCTAAAGACCGAGCTAAATGGAGAGGCTTGTTAGTTGAGGCCCAGGTTCACCCCGAACTGTAGCGCCACCTAAGTAAGTAAGTAGTAACTTAACTACTAAACTACTATTTGTAATTAAATACACTCTTTTTTAATTAGAAGCTACCCCGGATTGGAGGGAAACGATGACGGGCGTTCCCTGTTCTTCGAAATGCCACCAAAATTGGTATCGCTGCCTATTCACGTCTTCAATGTCGCAAATGGAAACCGTCCTACTATACCGGAGACACTCTACACTACTCTGTGCGACGTCTTGGTCGTAGATGAGTCGCCTATCCACAGCTGTTCTGGCGACGCGGAAGATTAGCGGCACCGCTTACTTATCCTTGATCATACCTCTTGTATCAAAATATAAGAACGCTTCTGGAGGAATAAAGCCGTTAAGGCGCACACTCTCTTGATAGAGATTGTTGGGGTAATAAGCCCCAACGATCAGGCTTTTCATCGAGGACATTGCTCTTGCAATATGCCTTCGAAATTATCGACTCTGATCAAATTAGCCCTGTTGTACAGGATCTCATTAGGATAGAATTTTATGTACTCAGACTCTGGTGTTCTATACAAACGAAGGCAAGCCCTCTCAAACACCCGCATCTTTTCCAACAAGCTTGGCCACACATTGAACCACACGGGACATCCATATGCCGAATGAGGGCCATGTAGCAAATTACCTTAACCCTCGCATCGAGTTGGCTGCTGTAAAACAGTCTCTTTGTAAAGGCGAAAGCAACTTTGGCTCTGGCCAGGGCAGCATCTATATGTTTGTTAAAATACAGATATTGATCTAGCCAGACCCCAAGGTATCTGAATCTGACTACACTTCGACTTGCAAGTGGCTGTCCGTGCTGTCCCATGATAGAGAACTTCGCCAATTCTTTCTGGTGTCCCAAGAGGCCCCAGACAACGACGTTCTGAACAGGATGGTCTCCGACTTCTGAAAGTTAATCTTCAGCTTCCGGTCGTCGCAATATCTCTTGATCTTATCGAAGTCACGCTACAAGAGTATATGTATTGCAATTACCTCGATCTTAGGCCCTGATCTATAGGCCACCAAATCGTCTGCGTACGCTAAAGCATGGTGAAGTGAACATATAAGCTCGCTCGTGTAAATATTGAATAGTATTGGCAAAATAACCGCGCCCTGTTGCAGACCATGTTTTACTTCAAAAGTTCCAGCAGACGTCACATTGCCATTCTTTACATAAAATATGTAAAGTAGTGGTTTACTTATGCCCAGTCTGTTCAACTTGTAGAAGAGTTTCTCTAACCATACGGTATCGAAGGCCTTCTCCAAGTCAACCAGACAGGCACCCGTGCATTGTTTCTTGCTTTTGTTCCATTGGATATCCGATACCTGTTTAGGCGCGGCATGTATGGTATCATGCCCCGTCTTGAAACTGAATTGGTTATCCGGAATTATGTGCATGTCTTCAACCCACTTGGCCAGGGCTCTATGGATCACTTTTTCGAATACCTTGCTGATGTTCGGAAGTAGACTTATCGACCGGAGATTACCCGGATTGGAACTATCTTTACTTTTCTTTGGAATGGGCTGCACCATCGCAGTTTTCCAATGCGCTGGATAATGGGTATTATTCATTGCATTATTAAACAGGATGGTGTAAATCCTGTCAGCGTTACTAATGCAGTAAGAACATCTCCTAGAGCGGTGCTTGAATCAACGCTTCACCCACTCCCAGTTCACATCTTCGCAAACAACTGGCCACCAGCTCAGCATTAAGAATAGTGGCTCCAAATAGTGCAGTGAACATGCCAAAACTCTATCAATGCACCGTCATATTCCTAGCACCACCAAACGCCTGCCTACCAAACGCCTACCTACCAAACTTGATCTTAATTTGGGCTATAGATGTCCAATTCTGGACAAAACAGAGTGAACGTATTGCGATGTCCTCACAATGAAGCGCAGTCAATTTTCACGGAAGTGTTCAAAAACGGGGTAGGTGCCGAGTACTCTCTTAGAAGACCTGAACATTCATCTCTCCTTTAACTTTTTGAGTCACCACCGTTTGCCAAGGCCGATTAATACTGTATCGCAGACGTATATTGTCATATACTCGTAGGTAAATCGACAGTCATAGAGCCCTCCAACCCTCCAGTCATAGAGTCCTCCAAGGGTGTCGCACATCTCTTAACGAGAAAGCTGGACCCTCCAATGTCACAATTTGCTGAGCGCTTGGTCACTCAGACGTTCTAGGAAATTGCGAAGCTAGCGAGTTAGCTCGACAATGTTCTTGTGGTACGAACAGCATAGACTACGGACAGCCAAGTGGTTATAAAGTCCCTGGAATCGTTTTCCTTTACCCCCAAAGTTGCTCTAGAATGCCGCTTGCCTCGTACTTACTTACTTGGGTGACGCTATAGTTCGGAGTAACCCTGGGCCTCAACCAACAATCCTCTCCATTTAGCTCGGTCTTTAGCTAATTGCCTCCAGTTGCGCACTCTAATTTAGTCGAGGTGCCCTTGACCTTGTGCGCGCCATCTATGACGTGGAGGCCCTCTACTGTACAGACGGACAAATTTGGCAGCGATGTCAAAACTAGATTTGGCTCTATATAGCACTTCTCTACAGATGCTGTCATAGGCGACCTTGAAATCGATAAAGAGATGATGAGTATCGGTTTGGACTTCTTGGATTTCCTGCAGTAAAGTGTAAAGATTTTTCGATGGTGAACTTTCCTGGTCTGAAACGACACTGATAGGGGCCAATCAGGTTGTCGATAAAAGGTTTCAGGCGTTCACACAATTTCGCAGAAAAGATCTTGTATTCAATTGAGACTGACGTCTCTATAATTGGCGCAGTTGAGGGGGTCTGCTTTCTTGTGGATCTGGTAAACGATGCTGAGATGCTCCATTCATCAGACATACACTCTTTACAAATTCATCACCAGCTGTCTTTAAGAGTTCGGTCGGTAAGCCATCAGGTTCAGCAGCTTTGTTTGACTTCAGCTTGGATATTGCTATCCTCACTTCGCTTTGACTATCATCGTCTATGTTGAATGGTTTATTCTGCCTGACAGCCGGATGTTAGTTTTTTTTGCCGTTGCAGTCTGTAGAAGTAGTTTTTTGCATATTCTCCTCACCGACTGTGATTCTACTACGAGGTTTCCATTTTCATCTCTACAGGTTCCTGTATGGGTTTTGCTTCTCTGACACGTTCTTTTTGGCTTTTGGTGGCAATGGTGTAGTAGTAACGTCGTCAATTGCCATGGTAATGGTTCATGGCTCAAATCCAGATGTCAGCAAGTATTTATTTATCATATATCTCGTGAAATATGTAAAGTCAGTCCGATCAATTGCGAAAGCTTGAGTGAACACTACTGCGAAGGCATAACACTAGCAGTAGTAGCTTAATCATATGGCTGGAAAAAATGTTTGCTCTGTTGATGATGATTTGCCTACGACCTCGGTTATCCGGGAAAAAATACTGTGAATTTGAAGCAAAGACAAAAAATAACAAAAATCTCCCCAGTTATCTGGACGTCACCTTCGGAGTTTCTCTGAAGCATAAACATCAAATCTTTCTCTCTCTCTATCTATCCTTTCCAATGCCAGCACTGTGTGTAAACATGTAAAGGGTATTCATAACTCCTTGAGTGCGAGCTAATTATAAATAAAAAACGATGGTCATGAAATTTGGGCAGTGACCCAAAGAATAAGATCGCGGATACAAGCCACCGAAATGAGGTTCCTTCGCGGTGTTGCTGGAATAAATAGTGACCAAGTGCGTAACACCAGAGTACGCGAGGCGCTTAATTTTGAGCAGCCACTTCTCCAAACGGAACGATATATGCTTTATTGGTATGGTCACGTATGCGTATGCCCCCAGACATGAATGAAAGAGGTGAGCACCTTTTTGGACTTTATCCTTAGTACTAATCTCCTAATCTATAACCGGGGTTCCAAACCGACCTTCATTACTCGCAACCGACAAGAAGTCCTGGACATCACTCTTGTCTCCGATCACTTATATAACTCAGTTAAGGACTGAAGAGTCTCTGATGAGCACTCTTTTCCAGACCATCGTTACCTCGAATTTAGTCTTGATGACTATCTGCCTGATCAGAAGGTTTTTAGAAATTATAGGAAAATCAACTGGTCCCTTTATAGGAAACGTTTATTAACGCTTATTCCCTCCCACCTGTCTACTGTACCTTCTTGCACTGAAGACCTTGACAATCTAGTCAACACCCTAACATCGGCACTAAATGGTGCCATGTCCGAGGCCTGCGCACTCCGCAAACCTCGAGGTAAAATGAAACCTTCCTGGTGGAATGCAAATCTCCGTACCATTAGGAAAGACAGTAGGCTCCATTTTAATATTGCTAAAAGCTCCCGTAAGACGGCCGATTGGGACTCCTAAAAACTGTCTCTCAGGAAATACAAAATCTCACTGAGGAAGGAACAACGACGTTCCTGGAGACTCTTCTGTGACAGCATTGAAGAGTCCTCGGAAGCTTCCTGGTTGCGCAAAATCCTCTCTAAAAGCCCTTCTATACCCAGCTTCCCTTTGCATCCGGATGGTCATTGGACCTCCTCTGCTGAGGAATCCATTGACATCTTACTGGATACTCACTTTCCTGGTAGCTCCACTGTTGCTGTATCGCAAGTGGGAAATCCCCCACTCAACCTTGCAGCAACTTCTTAGTCTTGATAACTACAGAAAAGATCCGATGGGCCATGCGCAGTTTCAAACCCTTCAAGTCCCCAGGACCTGACGGTGTTATTCCAGCTGAAATTCAGCAATGCGAGGACATTGTGCTTCCATGGCTCATAGTCATCTTGTCGGGCTGTCTAAATCTGGTCTATATTCCCAAACTTTGGACCGAGGTTGAAGTCATATTCATACCTAAGGCAGGAAAGAGCTCGCACGTGGAACCAAAGGATCTCCGAACTATCTGTCTATCGCCCTTTCTGCTTAAAACTTTAGAAAGGTTGATTGATATCCATCTTCGGCAAAGTATTAGCCCAGCTCTGCTCTCGCCGTCCCAACATGCGTACTGCAAAGGCAAATCGGTTGAGACAGCCCTACATTCGCTAGTGCGCACCATCGAAAAATCATTGAGCATCAAAGAATACACCATGGTGGCTTTCCTTGACATTGAGGGAGCTTTTAACAATGTCAAATCAAAGGCAATTACCGACGCACTTGTAAATCTGAAGGTGGATACTTCGCTCGAAGTGTTGATCAATCAATTGCTTACATGCAGGATTATTAACACACAGCTGGGCGGAGCATCAGCCAGAAGAATTGCTCGCTGCGGTACACCTCAAGGTGGAGTCTAGTTACCTCTTCTGTGGAACCTGGTAGTTAATGAACTACTGGATGGATCTGCATACGTCAGGTTGTAGAGTGATCGCCTATGCTG
The DNA here is from genome assembly GCA_945910035.1 of Brachypalpus laphriformis. Classification (NCBI taxonomy): domain Eukaryota; kingdom Metazoa; phylum Arthropoda; class Insecta; order Diptera; family Syrphidae; genus Brachypalpus; species Brachypalpus laphriformis. Next base: position 105,801,195 of record OX246753.1, on the reverse strand, counting down.
ATAACATTGCTATTGCTGCCTCCGGTAAACACCCGGACACTCTCAGGGAAATCCTCCAATATGCTCTCTTTCGGCTCACCAAATAGGCCTCCAAATGTGGACTGGGGGTTAACCCCCATAAAACGGAATTCGTTCTCTTCACGAGGAAATATAAAGTTCCCCTCATAGACCCTCCTATGATTAATGGCACCAGTCTCACCTTCTCTGAAAACGCAAAATATCTGGGTCTTATTTTGGATAGGAAATTAAACTGGAAGGCCAATCTACTAGAGCGCGTCAAGAAAGCTAATGTAGCTCTCTATCCCTGTAAAAAGGCTATAGGTAGGAGCTGGGGTATTAAACCTCAAATCACCCATTGGCTATACGTGTCCGTTATCAGGCCTATACTACTATATGGCGTGATCGTATGGTGGCCTGCTCTTGACAGGGCTGTCCACCTCACTCAACTAGCTATGGTGCAAAGATCAGCATGCATCTGCATCAGTGGTGCACTGAGAACTACTCCCTCCGCGGCACTGGACATCTTGTTCAACCTGCTACCTTTAGATATTTTCGGTAAACAGATGGCTGCCAGTGCGGCCTCCTCTCAGTGGACTAGCTATCGCTTAGGCCACTCCTCGATCCTTGATCTTCTCAACTTCAAACACGAAAACATGGACTACATCCCGCCGAAACTGAGATTTGACCGTAACTTCCGTACGAGCATCCCTAACCGGGATGTATGGGACCCCCCCCCCCCTAACCCAATTCGTATCCAGCACCCTGTGCGCATTGGAAGATGGCAAGGAAGTTTATGTCGTTGCTACCGATTTCAGCAAAGCCTTCGATAAAATTTCGCACGCAATTGTATTTCTTAAACTCAAAGCTCTCGGCTTTCCGCCTGGGTATATCGCGTGGATCAAATCCTACCTTCATGAACGTAAATATGAAGTCCTTTTTAGATCATTTGTATCCGATCCATTTATGCCCCCCCCTGGAGTCCCCCAAGGTAGTCATCTTGGTCCCCTTATTTTCATTTTGTCAATTAATGATGTTGATGGCCTATCAGTTTATGCGGACGACATGAAAATTTTTACACATATCTCCACACCCACTGACTCCCGTGCTCTTCAAACTGACTTGAATAGCTTTTCTACTTGGTGTAATAAAAACGGTCTTGAGTTGAATGTCAACAAATGCCAAGCTATTACTTATTCCCGGAAGCGTCTTCCGACAGACCCCAGAACGTATGCGATTTGCGACGAACCTGTTCCCACTGCCACTTTTCTCCGTGATTTGGGCGTCATATGCGACAGTGAGCTTAATTTTCCTAGCCATATTGACAATATTATTAGCAGGGCTAATTCTGCGCTAGATTATGTGAAACGTTGGTCCAAGGAATTCTCAAATCCTTACGTCACGCAATCGCTGTACTTCACATTTGTAAGACCAATTCTTGAATATGCCAGTCAAGTCTGGTCTCCCTATCACGATACACATTCATATCGAATTGAGTGTGTCCAACGGAGGTTCATCCGTTTTGCTCTACGCGGACTCCCGTGGCCTGACAGATTCAACCTACCTCCTTATGAGCATCGGTTAAACTTGTTGAACATGCAGTCGCTTGAAAAGCGTAGAAAAGTTGCCGATATACTATTTGTACATCAACTATTAACAGGCAATATTGATTGTCCTATGCTGCTCCAAACCATTTCACTCAGCACCAACCCACGTTTTCTGAGATCGGTACCTCTCTTCTGCCTCAAGTTTCACCGTACAAACTACGGCTGTAATGAGCCTATGTCTCGAATGCTTCGTTCTGCTAATGACTGTCAGAACCTTTTTGATTTCCAGTGCAGTAAAAACACCCTTAGAAACTCCCTTTACTCCCCTTCCTCACTCAGGTCTTGATATTTGTAAATTTTAACTAGCTTTTAAGTATACATTGTAAATTAGATTTAAGTTCTTTACAGCTTGTATTAAGCTAATTAAATTAAATTAAATTAAATTAAATTAAATTAAAACGGAGGGTGGGATGGGTTGTGGTGTTTCCTCCGAACAGCTCAATCTGAGCATCTCTTTCCGCCTCCCTGATCATTGTAGCGTTTTCCAGGCGGAAATCATGGCGATTAAGGAAGCCCTGTCCAGGGATATTAGCATTTTTACTGACAGCCAAGCGGCAATCAAGTCCCTGGAATCGTTCTCCTTCACTTCAAAGGCTGCCTTAAACTGTCGTCTATCTCTTATGGAGATGACAGAGCAGTTCAACATTCACCTATGCTGGGTGCCGCGCCACAGAGACATTCCAGACAGGGTACTACTCTAAGGATTTTGCCTGAAAGGCAGGCCCTGGGTATGCCCCTCGCTACATGTAAGTATCTACTAAGGCTGAACGCTATTAGCACGACCAACCTCAGATGGGGAAACGGCTCAACGGGTCACATTTCGAGACAGATCTGGCCTAAGCTGAATCAGAAACGTAGTGCCGATATGATCAAGCCGATCGACAAGTACACAAATCAGCTGCGTTGTTGGTGTTCTCACTGGACACTGTCTTATAGGCCAACACGCCAAAAGACTTGGTCTCTTCTCCAACGGCGAGGAGGAAACCATCCTTCACCTCCTATGCACATGTCCAGCCCTGTCGCATAAAAGAATGCTCCATCTAGGGCCCCCCTTCCTTGACGACCTTTGCGATCTAGCGTCCTTGGACGTCATGAGCATCCATCGTTTTGTCAAAAGCTCCGGTTGGTTTTGTTAGTCCCTGAATGGCCTAATGGTTTGATCCTTGGTATCACAAAGGACCTTCACTGGTCTAAGTGTGTCTGCATTCTCGTGTGGACAGCCAACCTAACCTAACCTAACCATGCGCCCAGGCCGGCTTTCAGGACGTGCCATGATTGTCGTACCATCAGGTACGCTTAGAAATAGATGGTTGGATCAAGTCCGACATCTCTCCTGGAGCCGTTCAGGGATTCCTGATGAATTGGAGTCAATGGCGGAGGATCGAGAAGGATGGAGGATCCACCTGAGCATACTACACCCGCGACCCTTATGAAGGATTAGTGGGCCATTGAAAAAGTATATACGTATGTAAAACAAAAAACTTCCGTACATTGCTCCTCGAGTATAAGCTCTCAGTATTCTCGATCGCGCGCTTTTCATGCTCTTTATTCTTCTGCTGATGTTCTTCCCGTCTCTTTTGCTTGTAGAGCTCACGAGTAGCTCTCGTCTTCCTTTGCAGCGCCGCTTTATATACCTCTTGTTTTGCTGCATCCACTCACCGGCAAAAGGTTAGCTCTTTTCAAACGAATTCTGCAGGAAGAAGAAGGAAAAAACCACCTTTCATTTCCCCTGCAACTCTTCACTTTTGTCCAAAAGAATACTACCCTACCCGGCGAACACAGACGTCACAAGCATCCTTCGCTTTATAAAAACCTCCGGCTGGTTTTCTTAATTATTATTTGAGTAGCAGATCAGTGCTTCAATGGTATCACAATGGACCTCTTCTAGTCTAAGTATGTCTGTATATTTGTACATTCGGAAGGTATCTCATCCGATACTGCAGCATGTCCATCCTTTAAAATTTAGCGCTTCGATAACCTCCCCAAAAACAATTCGATATCATACGTCTACGATAATAGTCCTAGATTAAATAGATCTCTCATATTTTTCCAATCAAATAATGAAGAAACATTTTGAAACAAATAAAGTAATGGCACGAAGTTATTGCTTCGTCCCCAGTTCTACCATACCATGACTACCAAATATCTACTGCGGGACAATAGCTTGTATGCATCATATGGCAATCCATCATATTTGCTCTTGGTCCAACCCGACATGAACTGCTCTAATCAGAAAGCATTTAAGAAAAAGTGTGAATCATATCAAGTATGTCTCGCTTAATAAACCTGTCCAAGTTGAAGTGCGTAACCTCTGCGACTGCACTATTCTGACGGAGTTGTTTCGTAGTTTTCCCCAAAGTATGACGATTTGGAAAAACTCACTCATGTAGAAAATTAACCTTTTAATCACTCAATATTGACGCAGGTTATGACGGGGTAAACGTAAGGAAATCCAATATATGTTTGTAATTATTGTATTATAAAATGATATAAGATAGATCTTATGACGCAAGATATGTTATGGGATTTTCGGGAAAGAGGGGGAAAAAAAAATTCTGCTGCAATGACTATATTTTAAATAGAGTATACCACTGCGTACTAGGCGAACCCCACAGGCGGATCAGTAGAAATGCGGTGAAGTGGGAGGATTGTGATCCCTTGTTTTCGGATCATAGCCTCGCTGATAAAAGGAAGAAGAAGAGGAGTATAACACTGCGTAATATAGCGTTTTATTAGAGCTTTGTGAATGCATTTGCTACTTTGAATATTTTTGACGTCAATTATTATAGCTATACACGATAGGAGCCTAATCCTTACATAGAACATTGAACTTTATACTCGAATGCAACCTTTGCCACTTTTAAAAGAAGGCGAAGAAGAATTTGAAACTTGAGATGTGAGTGACAGTTAATGTGGAGTCCACTACGCCTGGCATACGAAATTACGAATAAAATGTGTAACATAAGCTTCACAGTTATTTAATTGTATCCTAATTACTACGTTTTACTTAAACTTTAATTGCTTGAGTAAAATTGCAATTACTTACTAGATAACTTGTTATTATACTTCGAACTTTTAATTACAATTACTTTATAATTGCGGTGTAATTAAATTACATTTCAATTACTGATCTATGCAATTAATTAATTATAATTAATTTTATTTATTTATTGCATGGATCTAATAAGTTAAACAGATAATACATTCAACATATTTAACAAAAATATATTCGTGATATAGGACAATATAGGATATACCTAAATAAAGCATAAAACATTAAAGATTATATTTTGCGTTAAAGAATGATATTAAGGCTAGTTAGCCAGAGAAGCGCATCAGGTGTGATATTGTGGATATCGTTGAGGTTCCCATTAAACATGGAGACGAGGAAGCTAAAAGTGATGTGGCTTACCGTTTGCCGGGGTTCCCCATAATCACAGGCACTAGATGTTGTTGCTCCCCATTTAAAGAGAAAATCCACAAACCGGCCGTGCTGAGTCCTCATTCTATTGACATGTGTCCACGTATGTCTAGATGGGTTATAGCCTGTGACGCGATTGGTGAGGTCAGCCGTGTTAATGCTGATAATGCTTGGTAAAAATCTACTCCAGATTTTTGTCCATTCTGTATTGATGTCAAAGTTTGTCTCACGTAGTAAAGGTGCAGAGCTTAGGCGTGGTTTTCAAGATTTCAGCCGGTACGACTCCTTTTCAATGGAGAATAAGTGGATCGTTAGTGTTTGGTTATATTGAATTTGTTGGGACAGAATAGCTTCCTAAATGACTTATTTTATAGCAATTCAAATCTGGCGCCTAGTTTCGACCAATCGCTGTAATTTTTTATATAAGAGAATAGTTTATAGAACCATTTGCGGTAGTCTGGATTTTTATGTTCCACTCTCTTGGAATAAAGCCGACAATTTGAATTGTATAAAAGAAAAAATGATATAAAGCTTTCGCTTCTTTTTTGTACAAACCCATCAGTGGTCGAAACCTTGCCCTTTAATTTTCGCTCGTCGTCGTATTCGCTGAGTTTAAACTCGTCGTCGCTCACTTTCGTCCACAGGAAGAAATTCAACATCAATCTTCCTACCATAAAGTAGAGGTTGATAGTTGACGGTCAGTAAAAACCTACAACCGTACATTTTGGCGCCCAACGTGGGGCACGTGGCAAAAATGAATCTTTGAAAGCCCAATATGTAGCGTTTTTAGATGAGTACGTGGCCTTAGGACATATGACACTAGTGAAGGATCCAAGGCTAGATGAACACCACTACTTCCTATCTCATCACTGCGTTGTTAGGCCAGAAAGCAAGTCCACAAAGCTTAGGGTGGTTTTCAATGCTTCCTGCTGCACTTCATCTCATCTGTCATTGAACGATACGCTCATGGTTGGTCCAACTATTCAGGCCGAGCTGTTCATAATTCTTCTTCGCTTTCGTTTGCATAGATTTGTCCTCACCGCAGATGTCGTAAAAATGTTTCGTAAATTTTTAGTTCACCCATCTCATCGTAGATTTCAATACATCCTTTGGAGAAAAAATGAAACTACTCCGGTACAAACATACCAATTAAATACCATCACATATGGTACATCGTCAGCTCCGTTTGCCGCTGTTCGTTGCCTTAAGTACTTGACAGAAGCAAAGAAAAATAAGTTTGAAGTAGGTCCTCAGGTAATAGAAGACGATTTTTATGTTGACGATCTTATTACTGGAGATGATGATCTGGACTCATTGCTACGGAAACAAAAGGAAGTTGTTGCCATCTTACATTCAGCAGGGCTAGAGCTATCCAAATGGATGAGCAATCACCCCACTATAATGAAAGCTGCAACCTCGTTTCAGAAGGAGATTAAATTTACCGAACCTGGTCTCACTAGTACATTAGGCATAACCTGGAATCCGTTAGTAGATGAATTTAGCTTTTCGTAGAACCCAACTAGAAACTACTCCAAATACACAAAAAGGTCGATTCTTTCCCTTTCATCTTCGCTCTTCGATCCGATGGGATTGTTAAGTGCAATAATTATCAGAGCAAAGGTAATTCTTCAAAATCTGTGGATTGAGAAAATAGACTTGGATGCATTTAATCCCCAAAGCGGCGATACTCAATGGAGAGAGTTTATGACTGATCTCCATTCCTTTCAAAATCTATCTGTCCCTAGATTTGCCTTGATAGCAAATCGCCAAAGCTATCAGATACATGGCTTCGCAGATGCCTCTCTGCATGCATATGGGTGTTGCATAAATCTTCGAGCTACAGATACATCCGGATCAGTATAAGTGAGGCTTCTAGTAGCTTAGTCTAGAGTAGCACCCGCAAGTAGGAAACAACTTCCGCGGTTAGAACTTAGTGCAGCTCACTTACTAGCGAAGTTGTGGGAAAAAATAAAACCTATCTTCATTGGAACTCAATCAGAGGTCTACTTTTGGACGGATGCTGCTATAGTTTTACACTGAATCGCCACACACTCGTCAAAACTAACAACCTTCGTGGGAAATCGAATAGCCGAGATTTAGGAGATGACAAAAGCACGTGCCCACTGGCGAGAATCCAGCGGACATCGTTTCGAGAGCTTGTATGGTTGAGGAACTCTTGACGTCAATATGGTTCAGAGGCCCACAATTTTTGCTACGCCCAATAGAAAACTGGCCAATTAATTTTGAAGTTTCGCTTTCACAAGAAGATCTTTTTTTGGAAAAACGACGAACAGTGCTGCTCTGTAAAAAACCAGAACCTAACTTTTTACTTGAGGTAGTCAAGCGGTTCAGTTCCTACCTAAAAATTCTTCGCGTATTCGCTTATTTTATACGATTTTGTCGAAGAAAGGGAAATCGTAAGTTACCAATCACCTTGGCAGTTTCGAAGCTGAATGAAGCTCTTCTGAGAATCATAAACCTCATTCAAGTTAATTCGTTTTCGGAGGAAATTAACGCCATCAAAGCACAACAACCTCTAAAAGGGGCAATAAAATGTTTAAATCCGTTCTTGCAGGATACAGACGGCATCGAACTACTTCGTGTTGGAGGACGGCTGAAGCAGAATTCTTATGTATTCTCTAACGAGTGCATTTTTGCATCTGAGCGATGGTGAAGCGATGTTGCAGCGGACTGGGAGCTATTGAGCTGGAGTAGAACTAATTGTGCCATAAATTAAGTGCATTGTAATATTGATTTGGCTGTAAATTTTCTTGGAGTGCACACTATTTAGCCAGATGTGAGCTCCGTATTCAGCAGTTGAATATAATAGTCCTACGGCGGTAGTATGAAGAGTTCCGGGTGATGATCCCCAGGAGCTGGACGCAAGTTTTTGGAGCAGGTTATTTCTAGCTTTGAACTCACTTGCGGTATTGTTGCAATGTTGTTTGAGAGCTAGAGATAAATCATGGTTTTAAAAGAACGATCCGTAACCCAGTTCCCCTGTTAAGAAAAGGCAACAAAACTGATGATGTCGGCTAACTTCGCAGCAACTGCCAATTCTTCACGAGAAGGAAGATTCTGACTGGTTTGACTCAGTCAGTGCTAAGAGACATCACTATTCGCATTTCCAATAAAGCCAAATATCTACCAGTGATTCGAGAGAAAAAAACTTCATTGGTCTAAGCATGTCGAGTCGAAAACATTCAAGGCGATTTCAATTTTCTGGCAGTGTAAGGGTGTTTTTGGCAAGATATGGGGCTTATCACCGAATAAGGCTCTTTGGACGGCTGGATCCGGCTATGAAAAGACCATTTCTCGCACATGCGTCGATTGTTTGGTGGAAGGGGCTCTCGCGTAAATATGTGGCTGCATTTTGCGCCAAACTTCAAAGGACAGCTTATCTCGGCTGCACGGCACCTTTTCCGAGTATGCCTGGCTCTTCTCTAGATGGTTTGCTAAACTTACCTCCTCTTCATACTAATATCATGGGCTGCACTATTAAAGCCATTCATGGTCTTAGGCGGGGTGGTTTTTGGTATACTCTACACTGGAATTTTGATGAACTTGTGCGACACTTATCTTACGATTGCGGTCTCTTGGATCTGCCGCCTGATACAATAACAAAAGAACTTCAGCTGATACGCAAATTCAGAGTCGACTTTCCTTGTTTTCAGGACTGGCTTCGGCTATAGTCTGAGCCAGGAATGGAGCTACGGATGGCTCCAAAACCAGTCAAAGATCTGGTGCTGGTGTCTTCATGGAATACGACAACATTAACTTATTTTTCTTTCTGTTTTCCAAGCGGAAACTTATGCAATCTTAATGGCCATGAACTATGTTGCGAACTTTACTTACTTATATCCTTTAACCCCTCGGGGGGCATAGGGCGTTAACCACGCCTGCGCGCCATCGTGTTCGGAGTTCTGCAACGCGTTTAAGCTGCCTCCAACTCATTCCTAAAGAGCTCGATTCCTCCTCAACTGTTCTGCGCCACGTTTGCCTAGGGCGTCCCGCTATTCTGCCTGCCTGGGTGAGCGGATTCCACTGCATGGCGTATTTCGCAATGGACTTGCCTTCGCGCCGTAGGGTGTGTCCAATCCATTGCCACTTTCTTCTTCGTGTAGTAATGCTTTTAGGTTCTTGGCCCGTTCTCATAAAGTTGTTCGTTGGAGATGCAGTTCGGCCAAAAAATCCTCAAGATGATTCTTAAGCATTTGTTTACGAAGACTTGCAGTTTGCGTGTGTTAATGGTGTCCACCTTCCAGGTACTGCACCCATAAAGCAGCACTGATTCTACGTTGCAGCGGAACAGTCGTAGCTTGGTTCTTAAGCTAATAACATTGCTTCTCCAGATTTTGGACAGCATTCCGAACGCAGCTTAAGCCTTCCCGATTCTGCTGCACACATCCAGTTCGGTGCCACCGCGATTAGCCGAGACGACACTTCCTAATTATAGAAAGTTATCATTTTTCTCGACTTGCTTTCCGGCAATGTTAAGTTGAGCGCGGGTATTGGAAGTACTCAGGGCTTTTGTTTTGACTGTGTTTATTTTTAGCCCCACTTTGTTTGCCTCAGCTTCTAGATTTTGGGCCATCAAATGAAGATCCATTATCCGATGTGAAAGTAGACAAACATCGTCAGCGTAATCTAGGTGTTTAAGGTAAGATGTCATAGTCCAACGAATTCCATAATTAGCTTCCGTCAATGCTGCACGGAGTACATCGCTGATAATCACCAAGAACAATAGTGGGGACAGTATGCACCCTTGACGTACTCCACTTTGGACTTCAAAATCCTCCGACACCTTACCATTGTACACGACGTGACACTTGCCGCCCTCGTATGTAGCCTTGATAATAGCTATAAGTTTTTCTGGGATGCCTCTCCTGCGCAAGGCCAACCAGATAGCATCTCGATTCAAGCTGTCGAAAGCCTTCTCGAAGTCGATAAACAGTAAATGTAGCTCGGCAGGGATGCCATCAATACCCACCGCCTTGTTCTTCTTGAGGGACTTGATTGCTGTTATTATCTCGGTTTTACTGGGAGGTGCGGTGCGAATTCGGGAATTTGTTGCTTCGAACTGCTCATTCGAGTTCGAGATCATACCGCCATCGTCTAAGTGATTTAGCACTGTAGCAAAATGTTCTCTCCATCGAGTGAGCTGATCCTCATCCGAAATCAGAAGGTTACCGTCTAGACTCTTCACTGGATGTTGTTTGGAGTTTCGACCACCTCCTTAGTGATGTTGTAAACAGTCCTAGTGTTGCACCTACTCGCTGATTCTTCAGCCCTTGAGGCCAATGAGTTGACATATTGACGTTTGTCACGTCTCACACTACGCTGCACTTCTTTCTTCTTCGCACGGTATTGGGCTTCAAGCTCGGTTCTCTCTACTGCTGAGGCCGCTGCAATCCGAGCCTTGATTGCTGTACGCTCATCGATCCATCTCCAGGTGTCTTTTTTTTTTTTTTTTTTTTGATTGGGAGGGGTAATCTTCAAAAGACGAAACCAGTACGTCCTGAGTAACAGTGTGGGACTCTTACCCACTAAACCCCCCTCCCACGACCGCCGCATTCCCCGCGGTACTGCCGTCAAGCATTTCATCGCGGGGGGGGTTTTAGTCTGATGTATTCGACTAGTGCATGTTTGCATTATCCTGCTCAGCATTGATTGTATTTCGCCGGTCTGATTCTTTCCTTTCTCTTTCTAGGGTTCTTAGAATCTTCTGTAGATAGCCATGTGCGGTGGTGTTTCTGCTTTTTACCAGCATACGTGCGTGCCCCAGTCGCAAAAGCATTTTTCACAGCACTCCAGTGGTCATCCATGTTCTCTTGCAATATGCTGCTGATTGCTTCTGCTTCTAAGGCAAGATGGTCCCTCAACTGTTGGCGCACTTGGAGAATCTTGAGCCTGTCGATATTAAACCTGGTGATGTTAAGTAGGTTTGAGCGGTTGCTGTTGACGGATGCAGTACGAAGGCGTAAATGAGCTACCATAAGATGGTGATCTCGTTCTTGTCCGACGTCAGCTCCACGTCTGTTTCGGACGTCCAGGAGACAATTCCTAAAGCGGCGACTGATCGCATTGTGGTCGATCTGGTTGGATGCTCGTTGCCTATCAGTAGAGACCCAACAGATCTTATGGCAGGTGTTATGCTTAAACAGCATACCTCCGATGACTAGGCGGTTGGTATTGCAGAAGTCCAAAAACCGCTCACCATTGTCATTACGGTCTCCCACGCCGTGAACTCCCATCACGTGCTTAAGCATGGTGTTGTCCCTACCCACCTTGGCATTGAGATCTCCCATTACCATTACGATATCCCCATTAGGCGTTTGGTTGTAGGCGGCGCCTAAGTGGCTATAAAAATTATCCTTTTCATCTTCAGTCGCGTCTAGAGTCGGAGCATAACACTGTATGATGGTAATTTTTCTAACTCTACTCTGGAATCTAGCCGTCAATATCCGGTCACTATGGGGTTTCCAGGATATGAGGCTACTACGTGCTGCTGGAGTTAGCATGAGTCCTACTCCGGAACTCCGTGCACTTCCAGCTGGTTTACCAGAGTAGAGCATGACAGTGCTTTTTGTTGGGGAGATGTATTCCCCAGCATCGAACCATCTTATCTCGCTCAGCCCTAAGATGTCGATTTTATACCGTGCGAATTCGCGCTCCAATTGGAGGAATCTGGCATTATAAGGCCCTTCCTTGAGTGAGTCCAAGAGGGTCTTAGCGTTCCAGAATCCGATCGTTGTCCGTGTCCGATAGCCAAAGGTCGTCAACAAATTATCCGTCCTTATCCGAGGCGATGTTGCGAAGAACAGGTGAAATGGCCGCAGTATTTGTGTCTGTAGTGACAGTTAGGCTGCGCTTAAGCCTTCCTTAAGCCTCGCTCACCCTTTAACCACTTCCAAAATAGTTCGTGCAACCAGAACCTCTCTTATCTGGGTCCTAGGTCACACTGGGATCCTGGGGAACGAGATTTCCGATGAGATTGCTAGACAAGGCTTAGAGGAGGTCCTGAACATGCGTTGGGTCTTCCTGGGTTTTGTGCCATGACTCTCCAGGATGTAGGTTGACTAAACGAATCCTCCCGGACGTCTGTAAGAAATCAGCAGCAGTCGCTCAGCAGAAAAAACTGCATATAACTTATTGGCGTCTTCACAGGCCACTTCACTTTCGCCCAGCACTTTAACGTGCTGGGCTTGAGTGGCAATACAATCTGCGAGGCTTGTGGAGAGAGCGGTGACACTGAGGAACATTATCTCTGCGAGTGTCCTGCCTTTGCTCATATCAGGTGGCAGATCCTCGGTGTTGATGTGGTGAGTGCTCGTACTCTTATCTCCTTATCACTGAAGTGCCTTCTTGGCTTTATTAGAAAGACTTGGAATTTCCTTTCCAATAAAATGATTAAGCCAGTGTTTGCTCTCTGGTAGTACAATGGACCAGTTGCGTCTGAGTGTTCCTACCCCGACAAAAAGAAGTAAGTACTTAGCGCAATACTCTAACATTTTTCAAAAAATTAAAATCCTTTGACATGTGCTATCTATCGTTCGTCCTTTTTTATTTTACTTTTTGCCGGCTAATAAACCACAATCATCAGCTAATGACAAGAAATTTCGTTTTATATTTCACTCGACAAATGTATTTGTCATTTCATTTATTTACTAAAGATTTGTTTATTTTTATATTTCTTGCAAGAGGAACCATTTAGCAATCAACAAATCGCACCACATGCATAAAAAAAGATTTATACTGCTGTCTCACCACTCGGAAACTACATAAATTTGCTTTTATTCCTCTAATTATTGCTTGTTGTCAAAATAATAGTTTATTAATAGTAATCATAACAAATTTCCAGTGTAGAGTCCATTATCCACATTGGATGGACTTCAGAATGCAGAGCATCCCTAGGCAGATAATTAATAAATTAGTTTTATTTTTAGTGCCTGTTTATTATTGTTTAACATCATATACATACGTGTTAGAGTGCACAGGAATTATTAGGGAAAATCCAATGCATTTCTTGAACTAGAAAAAAAAAGAAACAGATCACCCCGTCTTATGTGCTTGTATGTTTGCACACAATATTTCACAATTATCCATAACAAAAAACTTGGTGCAACAAAAAGGAGGTACTTAAGCCCATAAGCAAAGGATAAAACACGCCTGTGTGCGAAAATATACTCACTCCTTGGTCGAGGTTAGTTTGTTAATTTTCCGTGGAATCCGCATTACTGACTGGCCCTTTGTGTGCACTGTGATGTGTGAATATACTCGGAGGTACATCGGGTTTTTCCTATTTCCTTTTAGCATCTGGTGCAATGTTTTATTTGGTGCATAACTTCTTTTTGCAAGAATTAGAGCCTTTTTGGTTGGTTGATTGGGATTGATTTTATGTTGGGCTCACAGGTGATGCTCAACTAAATATATCATTCTTTTCACCGGATACTGTATGCCTGCAATACTTATAACGACTTACTACTGGTTCCTTAAATGCTGCATCAATCCAAACCACAAAGAGGACTTAGGTAACTAACACTGTTTGGAAGGATAATCGGATTTAGCGCGTATGCCAGATATACAAGTACAGTATATGTTTACACAATTGATTTAAAATTCGTTCTTATAATATACAAAGGTGGTTTAGGAAACAAATTGCTCTTTTAACGACTTTTTTGAACATATTAACCAATACGATATATGTATTCTTTCTGTGGAGGAAAACATTTATAGATTCAACCAGCACTTCAAAGATCGTGTACTTCACTGAATCTCTGCTACGAAAACATTTAACCATGGCAAAGCAAGCAGAGTATGTGTATTTGGTATCGGAAAACGTATAAAGAAATCTAATGGATGTCATTACATAAATGTGTTTAACAGAACTTTGGTTGAAATATAATAGATACGAAGAATACTAGATCCTACATAGTTCATGTCTAAGTTAACTGCAAATCATGGCTGTACGATTTTGAGGACTTGTACGACCTTCTACTAGAGTTTGGACAAGAAAACATTGGGACAGCGCAACTTTTAAGTCTGAAGGCTGAGTTCATACTTACTTACTTAGGTGGCGCTACAGTTCGGGGTGAACCTGGGCCTCAACCAACAAGCCTCTCCATTTAGCTCGGTCTTTAGCTAATTGCCTCCAGCTGCGCACTCCAAGTTGGTCGAGGTCCCCTTGAACTTGTGCGCGCCACCTACGGCGATAATTCCCTCTACTGCGTCGTCCCTCGGGGTTAGATTCGAAGACTCTGCGGGCCGGAGCGTTGGTGTCCATTCGCTCTACATGTCCTAGCCATCTCAGACGTCCAATACGCAGTTTTTTGACTAGGTCGATGTCGCTGTACAGCTCGTATAGTTCGTGATTGAATCTTCTCCTCCAAAACCCGTCAACGCAAACGGGACCGAAAATCTTACGAAGAATTTTTCTCTCGAAGCGACCAAGGATATCTTCATCCTCTTTTAATAAAGTCCATGTTTCAGCGCCGTAAAGCAGGACTGGGATGATCAAGGTCTTATATAGAGTCTCCTTAGTTGCTCGAGAGAGGGCTTTACTGTTGAATTGCCTTATAAGCCCAAAAAAACAGCGATTGGCAAGAGTTATTCTTCGATTGATTTCTGCGCTGATTTTGTTTGCTGAATTTATAGCAGAGCCAAGGTAGACAAAGTCCCTTACTACCTCGAAGTTATAGCTGCCCACGGTGACGTTTTGTCCAATTCGTCGATGTTGGTTATCCCTTCTAGTTGACAGCATATACTTGGTTTTGCCCTCGTTTATCGCCAAACCCATTTTGGCCGCTTCCGCCTCAATGCTTGCAAAAGCACCGGTGACAGCCCGCTGAGATCTTCCGATAATGTCTATATCGTCGGCGTATGCAAGCAGTTGTACAGACTTGTAATAGATTGTGCCTCCGGTGTTGGCTTGTGAGTTCCGCACAATCCGTTCAAGTACAATATTGAAGAAGTCACATGACAGCGCGTCACCTTGTCTAAAGCCTTTTTTGACATCAAAGGTCTCGGTGAGGTCATTACCGACCTTGATGGAGCAGCGAGCGTTCTCCATCGTCAGCCTGCACAGGCGGACAAGTTTGGCAGGGATGTCAAAACTAGACATGGCTCTATAAAGCTCTTCTCTATAGATGCTGTCATAGGCGGCCTTGAAATCGATAAAGAGGTGGTGAGTATCGATTTGGAATTCTTGGGTTTTCTCCAGGATCTGCCGAAGTGTGAAGATTTGATCGATGGTGGACTTTCCTGGCCTGAAACCGCACTGATAGGGTCCAATCAGGCTGTTGATAAAAGGTTTCAGGCGTTCACACAATATCGCAGAAAAGATCTTGTACGCGATGTGGAGGAGACTGATGCCTCTATAATTGGCGCAGTTGAGGGGGTCTCCTTTCTTGTGGATCGGGCAAACGATGCTGAGATTCCATTCATCAGGCATACACTCCTCTGACCAAATATTAGAAATGAGTTGGTGTATGCACTCTACCAATTCATCCCCAGCTGCCTTGAAAAGTTCGGCCGGTAAACCGTCAGGTCCAGCAGCCTTGTTCGATTTTAGCTTGGGCTGAGTTCATACCCACATCGATAAACTCTACACGATACGCTACAGATAAGAAAATCGATGGAAATGGAAGAAAGTTAATTGAATTGTGCGAATCTGTTGGGCTTACGATGATGAATGGACGAACCCAAATCCATAAACTTGGTCATCTGAGTTTTATCAGGAGAACTGCGAATTCAACGATAGAGTCTGTCTAGAGTGTGTATTGGACCTACAATTAAGTGAACTGATTCACTACGGGGCATAAATTAGTCTCTTGCATCTCGGATTCGGCAAGGGGGAGAAGAAAAAACAGCCATGGTATGACGGAGAATAAGAGGCTGCTAGAAAAAAAAAAATCGTTTGCTTACCTGCGTTTGATCAGATGCACGAGAACAAACCTGGTTAAACAACTAAGAGGCAAACAAAGCGTACAAAAATATACCTATATGCATAAAAAACGACAATATCAAACACGCACGCTATCGGGAATCAAAGACAGTCGTTGTTTCTGGAAATTATAACTCTCAACGGTACTTTCAGGGCAAGGGGTATTCAAATTTAGGCTCCTTTACTGGCAGAATATCTTGCAAGGCTATTAAGCCCACTATGTTGCTTAACACAAATACACTATGTGTTGCCATATCAGGAAAATATCACTCTAGACCGCGTAATAACAATACAGAGGTCGACTTGGTCATACACCGTTGCAGTTCGAACAAAGCACCTGGAGGAGATCGTGTACCGTATAAGTACATTAAATATACTTTTTCTTCCTATTTCGGCGAGGTTATGATCCAAAAACAAGAGATCGAACATTCCCACTTCACCGCATTTCTATTGACCCGTCTGTGGGGTTCGCCTATTTCACCTCAGAAAATATCGGCAGGCCTGCCGATTTTGGATTACTGGGTTACTGAGGCATAATCAAATGTCGTTGCATTTATGTAGTCCAGGCGTTTATAGACCTGCCTCTACTGCCTCGCGATGTCTTTGGAACGTTCATTGATATTGCCTTTTTAATAGGGCTTAAGATGGTTTCCTTGACGTGAATGCTTCCACGCATCTTCGAACTTCTTATTCGATCAAGCTTTGTCACTCCTGCTGTCATGCGAATCTTCTTCATCTCAGCTGTCGTTAATTTACTTTCATACTTTTTGTACATCGTCCAACATTGTGAATCGTATATGAGCACTGGGCGCACAACTGCGGTGTTAAGCCTTCCTTTCAACTTAGGTGGTATTTTTCGGTCACAGAAGATAGCGGAGTTTTCTCGCCACTTCATCGACCCTACGCTTACGCGATGATTAATGCCGTCATCACAAGTTGCTTCGTTATTGATTTTAGATCCCAGATATTTGAACTTTTCGCACTTGGGAAGCCCTGTTCTATTCAAATAAATAAGTGGATCGAAGAACGAGCAGCACAAGTACTCTGTCTTTTTGAACTAATGCGATACCCATTTCCCTCCAAAACGTCTACCCATACATCAAGTGCTCGTTGCATGGACGTATTATCCTCACTTATGATGACTCCATCATCAGCAAAGAATAATTGATGTACCTTGGGGTCCGTCACTTAAGCTTCAAGCAGATCGTCATCGACTGTAATACAGAGCAAAGGACTTAAGACGCTTCCCTGCTGCACCCCGACTTTGATTGACGCCTGACAGAGTGGATACGCCTAAATGATTTGATCAATGAATTTCAAGCCGGTTTTAGGAAAGATTACTCTACAGTGGACAATGTATTTACACTAACGAGCATCGCACGATAATATTTAGACAAGGGCAGTAAAGTAAAGTAAGTAACATACATGTAGATAGATTTATATTGTTGAGAGGTGCAGGTGCACTGCGACCTATAAGAGATCTATTGTGCCCCCTTTACTAAGGTTCTAGCCGATGATATACTCGGTCTAGAGCACTTCCTCCAGTCCAGCTGCTACAGCAAACCGGAGTATCTTCAGTGGATCCAGCGAAGGCAAATCCGTTTCTGATAGGAGGTAGGCACCAAGGTGATTCCTTCTTTTGTGGATCAGTGCTTCGCATTCCATAAGAAGGTGCGCTGGTGTTTTTGCGAAGTCCTTGCAGAATCTGCAGTGTCCGTCTCCCTCTATTCCCAGTTTCCTAAGGTGCTCCTTAAGTCTGCAGTGACCTGTTAACATGCCCGCCAAGATGCGAAGCCAATTCTTACTAACTCTTAGGCAGGCTCTGCTTCTTTTCTGGTTGTATTTCCCCAGAAGTTCCTTTGCCTGTCTTATTTGGGGGATATCGTCCCAATGTTTGGCCCATTTGTTCTCTTCTTCTTTCCTTAAGTCTTCCCTTATTTTGTGGGGTCCTATCCCACAGAAGGGTTCTGGTCCAAGGAATGGCGTGTCTGATCCGTTTCTAGCTAGCTCATCAGCTGCTTCGTTCCCCTCTACTCCTACATGTCCTGGTACCCAGTAGAGAGTTACTTTGTTTGTTTCTCCCAGTTTGTTGATCCTGGTGAGACACTCCCATACCAGTTTGGATCTGATCTGATGCGAGGTCAGTGCTTTAATAGCGGCTTGGCTGTCTGATAGTATCGCGATGTCCTGCCCGCGATATTTCCTGTCTAAGTTGAATTGCGCGCATCTTTCGATCGCGTGAACTTCTGCTTGAAATATGCTGGGGAATGTTCCCAGTGATTCTGAGTATCTAGTCCTGGGCCCGTACACTCCTGCCCCAGTGCCAGTAGATGTTTTCGATCCGTCTGTGTACCATTTAATTGTGTGTTGTTTGAGTTGGTATTTATCGGATTCGCTGCTCCAATCTCTTTTGTTGCTCAGCTTTGAGTCAAATTTCCTTTCAAAGCAGTATTTCTTGACCATATCATCTCTGGGCCAGTCCAGAAGCGGCACCGATTTGGATAGGGTTACTCGCTCTTTATTTGCGATGCATGTTCCTTTCCCGATGCCCTCTTTGCTGATTCTTAAAATGGTCTCCTTGGCGATTCGCTCTAGCACTATGTGTAGTGGAGGTATCCCTACGATCACTTCTAGAGCTGCTGTGGGACAGGTTCGCATGGCTCCTGTTATACACATACAGGCTAATCTTTGCACTTTGTTGAGGGATGTCCTCGTCGTGGTTAGTCTAGATCTGTTGACCCATGCCGCTGCCCCGTATGTGATGATGGGTCTTACTATCATCAGGTACATCCATCTCAGTGTGGCTGGGCTACAACCCCAGGTCTTTCCTGAAATGTTTTTGCACACCATAAGTGCTCTGGTGGCTTTGGTTACCACAGTTTCTACATGTTCTCTCCAGAGGAGAGTTTACTGTCTAGTGTTAGACCTAGATACTTGACCTGTTTCTGTGGGTCAACTCTGATCCCTTCCAACAGGATGGGTTGCATACGCTTTAACTGTCTTTTCTTGGTGAAGGGTATCACAGTGGTTTTGGTAGGGTTCACTCTGAGTCCTACCGTTTTACACCACTTCTGTGTGATTCGTAGACCCCTCTGAATGATTTCGCATAGCGTTTCTTCAAATTTTCCTCTTGCGACAATGACTATATCGTCGGCGTACCCCTGGCACGTAATGCCGGCACCTGTCAATTTGTGCAGTAGTTCATCTGCTACTAAGCTCCACATCAATGGTGATAATACCCCTCCTTGTGGACAGCCTCTAGTGGTGCTTATTGTGATGGTTTTTTGACCCACCTCTATCTCAGCAGTCCTAGTTCTTAGCATCTCACACATCCAGTTACTTGTGGTGTGATTTACTCCTTTTATTTCGAGACCCCTCCTAATTGCTTCGTGGGAGGTGTTATCGAAGGCTCCTTCGATGTCTAGAAATGCGCATACTGCTGTTTCCTTGCTCTCCAGTGCATCCTGAACCCAACTTGACAGCTGGTAGAGCGCAGTTTCGGTGGATCTTCCTGCTCTGTAGGCATGTTGATTGTGGTGGAGAGGTATTCTTTCCAGCACAGTCATTCTTATTTGATTATCTATAACCTTTTCTAGCGTCTTTAACATGAATGAGGTCAAGCTGATGGGCCTAAAGGATTTTGGTGAAGTGGTGTCTCTTTTTCCCACTTTCGGTATGAATATAATCTTTGCCCTTCTCCATATTCTTGGTATATGCCCAAGTGCGACGCTGCTTCTCAATAGTCCTAGGAGGTGTGGCATAATGATTTCCTGGCCTTGTTGTAGTAGGGCAGGTGCTTTAAACGGCTGGAAGGTGTTCAGAGCCCAACTTAGCCTTTGATTCGTGCAGATGTCTCTTGCCATCGCCCAGTCCTCTCTCCTGGGCCTTTTATGTCTTACTAGTACATCTGTGCTGCTGTAGATTGAGCTACCTGGGAAGTGTGTCTCTAATAGTAGAAGGGCCCTCTGCTCTTCATCTTCGGTATAGCTGCCATCTACATGTTGCATCTTGAAACTGGGTTACACGTTTATGTTAAGGATGCACTTCAGTTACATATTATGCAAAGTATGCGAATTACCAAACTATCGCCTTCCCAAATCGTTGTAACGCACCTTCTCCGCCGAAAATTGCAATTTTCTAACGAATGGGCAAGGTTAAGTGGCGAGCACGATGTCCTAATACTGGAAGAGAACACTCCACGCTGGAAGACCGCTCTAGATGTCTCTAATACATTCTTGACCTGGTACCTAAAATATACCCTTGAGCTTTACTTGTTCGTAACACCTAAGTTGAGGCCATCCTCTAATGTGTCATCCCTCCGGAGTGAAGCTGAATGCTTTCTGCGCCAGAGAGTTGATGTCACCGCTCCATATGTCCAGGCCATCTCAGCCGCTGTGATAGTAGTCTTCTTGCTATCATTCGCATCACTGCACAGCGATAAGAGATTCGCTGGCTCACATCTTTGATCCCATCAAGGTGATACCTTTAATTTGCTCATTCTTTTGAAGATGAATCATATACATCTGCTCAGATAGCCAAGCTTATATCAAAATCTGCTCGGATTAAATAATTACCTTCAAAATCGTGGAAAATGGTATTGTAAAGCTAAATCGACTAGAGCGATGTAGCCTTGTGAGGCTGAACTGAGTCGCAGGTATTCAGAGTAATGAAGGAGCTTACTTTCATGTCAGCCTTTGTTGGAATTAAAGCATAAACGTGGAATGACAGAAGCACTGAGGATATTGGTTCGGACTGAGGTCGTGCCGGCATTCGAAGAGGCTGATGGATCAACAGAGGGCACGGCTAAATACCTGCTCGGGCTGAATAGAAGTGACTTGAGAACTTTAGTAGATCTCGTTACTTGAATAAGTCCCCTTAACAAGCATTTTAAAACTATTAGTATAAGGGGCTCCTGTGCTACCTTGAGGCAGATGAAACGACTGTACATTTATAGGCTTAGAATGCCTACCTTCGAGCTGATCGAACTGAACGCTTTCTTATTGTAATTGTTCCCTATCGGTTTATCAGGATTCGTTGAAAATATTGTCTAGAGTGGTTAAAATTTGGTACTATTTAAATCTTTTTTTTTTAGAAAAAGGAAACCCAAATCGCAGAGCACTCAGACTCTCCGGTCCATTGTACTAGGCAGGAACCTTTGTTTAGTGTAGTGGTTGGAAAAACATCGATGTAATTCGTTTTT
The DNA here is from genome assembly GCA_945910035.1 of Brachypalpus laphriformis. Classification (NCBI taxonomy): domain Eukaryota; kingdom Metazoa; phylum Arthropoda; class Insecta; order Diptera; family Syrphidae; genus Brachypalpus; species Brachypalpus laphriformis. The sequence continues at coordinate 105,780,028 of OX246753.1, read as the reverse complement.
CCTTTATACTCGGGTGGCCCATGATTGCTGTTCCCCGCTGTGGCTTGAACCTGCACAGATCGGTTAACGAGCAAACACACTTTCCACTGCACCATTGCCATTTAAACCTTAATCCAGAGATATCAAATAGGAAAATGGAGGACTATCATCACTTTCCCTACCAGACTTTGGGTTAGGCTGCGTTACGTTAGGTGGCTGCTCCAAGCTACAGTTAGGCTACAGTTAGACCAAAGGATAGGTCCATTGCGATACCTTTTTAGAATGACACCGGGTTCTTCGACACTCGTAACCACAACACCTGTTCTCAATGAGAGATTAGAATGGGTATCCTGTACTCTTGAATTGGTTTATGCATCGTGACCCGTTTATTACTATCGAATGTAACCAGTAAGGTCTTGATTCAAGTCTGCTGTGTTAGGACATGAGAGGTCTTGTAAGTCACTGAAAAAGAGTAATTTTGTCCATCCCGACCAGCACTCTTTCTTGCTAGCCTATCCACTTTGCAGTTGCCTGGAACTCAGCATACGAAAACTTTCTGTCTGCGATTTCGATGAGAGATCTACGGCATTGCTTAAACAACTGGAAACTTACTGTTGGCGATTTCACGACTTTTATTGCTGATTGGTACTCTACATATGTTGATTACGATAACAAGCTTCTAACAAGGCGGTCACACTCTTCCTGCTAAACATGGAACACTTAAGATATCAAAAAGTTATCACCACGTGATTCTTCTTATCCGTCCAGAAGGCGGGGTACAAAATTAGCTTAATAGTAAACATAAATTTATACAATCAGTATGATGCAGTAACTGCCTTACGTATTTAGCTTCTTAGCTGAAAAAATCACCAGATAAAAAGAAATATTGGGAAACCCCCAAATTCTATTCTGCTTTATTGATTCCTAGAAAAACAATCCTCTCGTCGCAAGTAAGTGCTAATCTAAATTTAATTGCCAAAATTACAATTTTAAACACTTTAATCATATCTAGTCACCAGTGTGGCGCCTTTTCGGAGACTGCCGACTGAAAGTTAAATACTCGGTTATCGGGAAAAAAGTACTGTGAATCAGAAGAAAAGACAATAATAATAAAAATCTCCCAAGTTATCTGGACGCCACCCCCGGAGAACAGCTGAAGCATAATCAACTGAGCTTCAAGAACCACTACACCAAAATCTTTCTCTCTCTATCCATCCTTTCCAACGCCCGCACTGTGTGTAAACATGTTAAAGGTATTCATAACCCTTTGAGTGCGCGCAAATTATAAAAAAAAAAATATATATTAAAGACTAGAAATTAGAACAGAATGACAAAATCGCAGCATATTCTACTGGACTAGTACGGACACCATACATAAAATAACCAGATATTGAAACCCAACATCTCCTAAATCATTTCCATTTCTTCTCTTCATTTTCAACTTACGTCATGCAGTTGCATTAAAAGGGTTAAGTACTTAGAGGTAAGTAAATTTTTCTTTTAATAAGAAAAGTTCCTTAGTTAGCCATTGACTTTTAGAAATTGACCATCAAGTCTAGTTTTATCCAGGCCCTGCAGTAAATTAACCAGGATTTTCGAAGAGACTCACAACCTTTTTAGTAGAGCTATACTCGTACTTGATAAACGTTTTACATACATACATATATACATACATTTTCAATGACCCGCTAATCCTTCATGAGGGTCGCGGGTGTAGGATGCTCATGTGGACTCTCCATCCTTCTCGATCCTCCGCCATTGACTTCAGCTCATCAGGAGGAATCCCTAGACGGCTCCAGCAGAGATGTCGGACTTGGTCCAACCATCTATTTCTAGGCCTACCGCGGGGTCGCCTACCTGTTGCCACGGCCACAATGGCACGTCTTGGAAGCCGGTCTGGGGCATCCGCACTACGTGACCAAACCATCGCAGCATAGATCGTTCCGTTCGGAGAAGTCGCTGCTCAACATTGAGTGCCTCGCGTACTCTGGTGTTGCGCACTCGATCCCTACGAGTTATTCCAGCAACACCCCGAAGGAACCTCATCTCGGCAGCTTGTATCCGCGATCTAATTCTTTCGGTCACTACCCAAATTCATGACCATAGGTGAGAGTTGGAACATGCACAGAGTTAAAAACCGATAGCTTAGCTTGAACACTAAGTTCGGCCTTCCTTATAACAGATTGGCCAAGATCTCTCAAAATTGATCCAGCCTGACCAATTCTACAGGATAACTCGGCATTGCTCCTCCCATCACTCGTGAATAAAACCCCGAGGTACTTAAACTTCTCCACCTGCTTTAGTGGGACTCCACTAACATGCAGAGTGCACTGAATAGGTTTTTTTTGGAAACGACCATTACTTCCGATTTGTTCACGTTGACCTTCATTCCAGTAGCATCACAAACGGCTACAAACCTTTCGAGTGCGCGCTGAAGTTCGGTTTGAGAGGACCCAAGCATGACTAAATCATCCACAAAGAGCAGATGACTAATCCTTAGGTCTCCCACTTCGAAACATTCCCCGCCACGGCTGCGCTGCAACATCCAATCCTTATATACAATGAAGAGGAGAGGTGACAAAACGCACCCCTGGCGGAGTCCAACGCCCACAGTGAAAGGTATTGATTTAACACCGTTTATCCGAACACAGGTTCTACAGTTTGTATATAAAGACTTAACAGAGAACCATCAGTCCCATACTTCTGCAGAACACTCCAGAGTTTGCCTCTAGGAACCCTATCATATGCTTTTTCCAAATCTACAAAACAAGTGTAAACAGGTTTGGCATACTCCCAGGCCTTCTCAAGAACCATTCTGAGAGTGAATATCTGGTCGGTTGAGCTTCTACCGGGACGAAAACGGCACTGCTCGTCCCCCAAACTGTCCTCAACTACAGCTCTGGAACGCGTTTCTAGCACCTTAGCGAACACTTTTCCAGGGAGACTTAAAAGAGATTAACCCCTATAGTTGGCGCAATCTCTTTTGTTCCCTTTTTTAAAAAGAGGAACTATCACCCCCATTTGCCAATGACCAGGTGTTTCACCGCGTTCCCAGACCACTTTAATGACACGCGAGAGCCATTGCACTCCCTCTTTACCTAAAGCCTTGAGCATTTCTGGCCGAATTTCATCCACACCAGCAGATTTGCCAACTTTTAGCGCTTTGATCGCCAAAGTTACTTCCTCTACCGTAGGACTACTTTCCGCCCAACTCTCGACAAAAGGTCTGTCATGTTCGGTTCCCTGTTCGGGATTGAGCAATTCTGAAAAGTGCTCGCTCCACCTGCGTAAGATGTCCTTCTCATTGGAAAGAAGTCTACCTTCTTTGGATTTAACTCCTACAACGATATTCAACTTTTTTCCTCTGAGTCGGCGGACGGTCTGCCAGAACATCTTATTTGCAGATCTGTGGTCACGTTCCAATTTCTAGGAAATTTCTTATAGAATAATGTACTCTCAAGAAGGCAGCTATGTTAGATTAGGCGGTTATCCCCGGTATTCCGTAGACTGACTGGGTTTATAGGAGGTCGATTGTGTTACCCCATGAGGTTAGTACTTCTGTTACTCTTGTAACTTTTTTGGCTTAGTTTTCAGATCTTATTGGCATCCGAATCGCCAGTATTTCAGAATTCCTCGAAGAAATATTTAGCCCGAAAGATAATGCAGTTAAGTTTCATAGCTGGTGAAATGGTGATTCTTCTTCCTCATCTTCCATAGGTTTTTCCTACTAAATGGGAATTCCTAGCTTCGTGGGGTATCCCGACGAGGGTTCATATGAGTGCTCTGTTAAAACGTCGCAGGCTTCTTGTTTTGCGTTGACTCAGCTGTGGCCACGCCTGTCTAGTATGATTATAGGTATCAAGATTGACCAATTTCCCCATTTCTATCTGTAAATGACAGTCAAGGACTGCTGTTTAGTTACACGTTGAGCGATTTTTCCATATGTGGTAAGTTTTGCTAATAGCATCCAGCTTTAGTAGATATTTACACGTAGCGAGAGGCATACCCAGGGTCCGGTATTTCGCAAGAATCCTTACAGTTGTACCCTTTCTGGCGGGCTATTCAGCCTTGCAGCTTTCCGGAATGTTTCTGTGGCCTAGTATACAGCATAGGTGCTCCGTCATCTTGAAGCTCATTGAAGGAAGTTCTTCGCTTCAAGATTGTACTTTGTACGTGCCTGCAACAGAGAGCACTGAACTCTAGATAGGACAACTCTACTTCCGGACTCTCTTATAGTCGCAAGAGTACTCTATGATCATAACAAACACAAATCTGCCGGTTCAGATGGGATGCCTCACCTATGGCTTGGAAGAGGTATTCTCCCGCATTTGAGCTCTTGCCCAGTAGATAGGAAACAGCATTTGTTCGGCCCGTCCCTAAAGAAAAGATGAATTTTCTTCTTCCTCTAGCTATCAGCCTCTTGCACTAACGTCGCTTTTTTCCAATATCATCTGAAACTTATGAAATATCTTGAATCGCAGTACGGTTTTCGAAGCAACACGTTACTGGTGATATGGTGGTACATATATCTCATCGAAAACCGGAACCAGTCTATACATTACTTTGGGGAAACTAATATCATTGCACTTGACATTTCTAAGGCATTAGGAAGAGTATGGCATCAAGACCTTTTGACGAAAATATGTGCATGCGGAATTGACGTACCCTTCCATTTATGGATAAGAAATCACCTTTTGGATCATTCAATACCCGATGAATAGAACCTCAGCATCGTTTGCCAAATCCTAAAGAAAGGAAACCCTTTGAACTGAGCCAACTACAAAGGTATGAGTCCCCTCAACATCGCATATAAGATCCTGTCTGCCGTATTATGTGAACGCTTTAAGCCGATCGTTAATAACCTGATAGTTCCTTATCAGTGCGGTTTCAGGCCGGGAAAGTCCACCATTGACAAAATATTCACATCACAGCAGATCTTGAAAGAAAAAACCTATGAATATAAAATTGATACGCACCACCTCTTCATCGATTTCAAAGTTGCCTATGATAGCGTGTATAGAGACGAGTTATACAGAGCCATGTCTAGTCTTGTCATCCCTGCCAAGCTCGTTCGTTTATGCAGAATGACGATGGAGAACTCTCCCTGCTCCATCAAAGTCGGTAAGAACATCACATAGTAGTAGAAAGAATTGTACGAAACTCACAAGCCAACACCGGAGGTACAATCTTTTACAAGTATGTACAACTACTCGCTTATGCCGATGACATCACAAGAACTCAGCGGGCCGTCAATGGGGTATTTGCGAGTATTGAGATCGAGGCAGCAAATATGGGTTTAGCGGTCAATGAAAGCAGAACAAAATATATGCTGTCTACAAAAAAGGACACCCAATCGGCGTCATGGACAGAACGCCACAATAGACAGACATAATTTTGAGGTAGTTAAGAACTTTGTCTATCTAGGCGCTATGGTGAGCTCCGCAAATGACATCAGTGGGGAGATCAGACGAAGAATTACTCTGCCAATCGTTGTTCTATGGGCTAAGGAGGCAATTGAGTAGCAAAGCCCTATCTCGAACTACTTGTGGGCGCCGTGGCGTAAGTGGTTAGTGTGTCGGATCACTACGCATGAGGTTCCAAGTTCGAATCTCAGAAAACACCAAAAAGTTTTTTCACGGTCCCACCTCTCGCGAGCGTCTGACAAACATCCGAGAGTATTGCTGTCATGAAAAAGCTTCTCAAATCGCCGTTCGGATACGGCACTAAACTGTAGGTCCCTTCCATTCGTGTGAAAAATATAACGCACACAACATGAGTGGTTGCGAGAAGCTAGGCCCTGGCACTTTCAAGTGCTGTTGCGCCAAATATTTTTTTTTTATTTTTTTTTTTTATCTCGAACTACTAAGGTAACTCTTTATAAGACACTAATCATCCCAGTCCTGCTGTATGGCGCAGAGGCATGGGCTTTGACAAAACCGGATGAGGATGCCCTTGGTTATTTCGAGAGAAAAGTTCTTCAAGCGATCTTTGGTCCCGTGTGCATAGACGGTGAGTGGAGGAGAATGTTCAATGCCGAACTATACGGCCTATATAAGGACATCGACTTATCCAGCAGAGTTCACATACAGCGACTAAGATGGCTGGGTCATTTAGAGCGGATGGAGCCCAACGTTCCCGCAAAGAAAGTCTTCAACTGGAGGCAGCTGGCTCATAACCGTGCTGGCTGAAGAGGTTTGTTGGTTGAGGCCCGAGTCCACGACGGACTGTAGCGCCACCTAAGTAAGATCATTTTTATAAATGATCTCTTGTCTGCAACTTCTAATCCATATTCGTTCAAGGACTCATGTTCCATCTCTTTGGCCGTGGAACTAGTAGTAGTATATTGAAAGAGAAAGCAATATTTCACCAAAATATCATTGAAGGATACTAAAGAGAGATGCTATACTTGACTTCTTTTGGCGAATTTCGAATGAGAAACCAGATACATGCCTGGAAAGAATTTCACTAAAAGCGTCATAGGATTTTAAATGATCACTTTCAGCAAATAATTCTTTCCAACACTCAAGAGATAGACAAGTTTTAAGTTTTGCAAAATCAATTTTTGCTTTAAGATTATGGAAATTGGGAGTATATAAATCGCTAGCTAACGAGATATCAACCAGTAGACCAGTCATGCAGTGATCTGTGATTTCTAAATCAAACACACACTTTTCACGGGAGCTAGGATCATGTGTATAAATGATAACCTCTGCTGGAACGATCACATTTTCGACATCGCCAAGAACGCTGCAAAATGTCTAGGATTTCCTTCTGATCTGGCTACAATATACAATATAAGTGCATCTTTGGTATAGTGCAGTCAAAACCTCCGTTTTACTTTCTGGATAGAATTCAAAACTGCGCTATAAAACTAATCGACACATATATCCGTACATATGGTACATAGCGAATTCTGTAGATTCTCCGGAGCAAATTAGAAATGCCTCATGCATTCCGCTGTTTATCGTTCCTTTAACAAATAATGCTCAATCGAATTAAGCAATTGCATTCTGTCTCATTCATCAATTCTGCCGCAATATTCGTCATGCATTGAATGCTCCTAAGTATACCATTAAGCCCATCTTAAGATCCGTAGTAAAATATAGTAGATCTCTTGTCTTCTCTCCTTTTCAAATTCCTTCCTTAAAATCAAAACATAAGGAGTTATTTTGCTCAAAATAGTGACTAAAGCACACTTCACAGCAAACCTAATATACGTTTTCTAAAATATAAGGCGATTATGGTAAGACCATTTAAAGATTTTTGAAAATTATTTTCGAATTCAAATTTTTAGCGCCCAACCCATTATTATTAGAGTACAGGGAAAAAATCTACAAAAAAACGGAAATGATCACTGTAGTCGACTATTCCCAGTGAATAATGATTGATTGCTCGCATTTGGAATGTGAGACATCACCTAGCTAGTGCACTTTCTTTGAATGGTTGAAACACTAACGTGATCGCCAAAATTGTTCTCACTGAGGAAATGCAAACAATTTTGGCTCGGATGTCAACACAATCCATTAATGTCAAAAACAAATGGCTATTGGAATTCACTTTGTGCACACCGCGATTTTATTTTAAAATATTTATGTACCTACATACTTGTATATATTTACTTATAAGATACTCGTATCCACTCGATCAAACGGCTATATTTTTGAAGCCACAAAGCAACTGTAAGCAGGTTTAGTATACAACCAAGCCTTCTCAAGTTCCTAAGCCTTGGTGATCGGAGAAATTTCCTATTGCGACATACTCCAAAAGGTGAAGACCAACCCCGAGTTGAATGGATTGGGGTGTAATGTAACCCGCATAAGAAGGACAGCCAAGGGAGAGCTACTGCTTGAGCTCAAGAAAGCAGCTGATGGAAGAACATCCGAACACCAAAGTAAAGTGGGAAAAGTTCTCTGTGAAATAGCGGAAGTGAGATCCCTAACGCAAGAGGTGCTCATTAAGTGCAAAGACCTAGATGGCGTCACCACAAAGGAAGAGATCTGCCAAGCTCTGTCCGAGCAGTTCGAGGAAGCACAAGGCATAGAGATATCATCCATCAAATCTATGAGGACAGCCTATGCAGGGACGCAAACTGCTGTCATTAGCCTCCCGATAAATACTGCCAAAAAAGTTCTGGAGGTTAGAAAAATAAAAATCGGATGGACGGTATGCCGAATACGGGAGAAAATAATATCGCTGCGATGTTTTAGGTGTCTTAACTTCGGGCACCTAGCAAAGGCGTGTAAAAACACGTTGGATAGGAGTGAGGACTGCGTTAGGTGTGGACAGAAAGGCCATATATCCAAGAACTGCAGCAATGATGCAAGGTGCGTCCTTTGCGAAGAAAAGGGAAGTAGCAACATCAAACACGCGGCAGGAAGCATAGTATGCCCGGTATACTAAGAAGCTGCAAAAGTCGCAAGAAGAATATGAAAGTGCTGCAACTAAACTTAAACCACTGCGAAGCGGCACAGGACATCTTGACACAAACCGTTCGCGAGTTAAAGATAGATGTTGCCGTATTATGCGAGCGGTACAAAAATCTCGATGATACAGTTTGGGCTGCGGATGACTCAAAAAGAGCTGCTATTTGGGCCTGCGGAGATTGCGCCTTTGAAGAAAAAATGATGACACCCGGAACAGGCTTCGTGCGAGCAAAGGTCAAAGGAGTACATGTCTATAGCTGTTATGCATCTCCAAACAACACCATTGAGGAGTTCCAAAGTATGCTTGATAGGCTCATGGATGATGCTAGAGGTCGTAGCCCAACGATTATATTGTAGCTGGAGACTTCAATGCATGGGCCACTGATTAGGGCAGCGCACGGACCAATAGAAGGGGAGAAGCTCTCCTAGAAGCCGTGTCGTCACTAGACTTAATATTGCTAAATACAGGAAGTGAGCACACTTTTAGTAGAAATGGTGTAGGCTCCATAGTTGATATCACCTTTGCAACTAGTTCCTTATCGAGAGGCGCCAACTGGAGAGTCAGTAATCAATATACTCACAGCGACCACCTTGCCATCCTGTTTGAAGTACAACCTAGGAGAACAACCCAGGAACGCCCAAAGAAGGCACAACGAATGGGGTGGAAAATAAGCACCATGGACAAAGACACTTTTACCCTAATTTTTGCAGAGTCAACAATAAGCCCAGGAACAGCAAACGCTATGGCCGCTGAGGTTACCAAACAAGTAACTAGGGCTTGCGACGCATCCATGGCCCGGAAAACGTCAACAAATCGCCGGCCACCAGTATACTGGTGGAACCAAGAGATAGCACAGCTACGCAGCAAGTGCCATCGAGCCAGAAGACTATTCCAGCGATCCAGAGGTTTGACCACACATCAGGACCTACGGGTGCAATTCAAAGATAGGCGAAGAGAGCTAAAACTAGCCATCCGCAGAAGTAAGAGCAATAGCTTTAAAGAACTCTGCGAGCAAGCAGATGTAAATCCTTGGGGCACCGCCTATAGAACAGTAATGGCAAAACTCAAATGCACTAGGGCACCCTCCCCCTCATGCCCTCTCCTTATGCAGAAAATTGTATCGGGGTTGTTCCCACCTCAAACTCCAGCAGAGCGTATAGAGCCACCTCCGGAAGTACAGGACATCCCAACTGTCACGCAAAGGGAACTCCTGGATGTATGCAGACGATTCGAGGATACCAAGTCACCTGGATTGGATGGCATACCGAACAAGGCCCTTAAATTAGCCATTAAAACAAATACGCAACCATTTGTGGAACTCTACAACAAGTGTCTAACAGAAGGAGTTTTTCCAGACCAATGGAAAAAGCAACGTCTAGTGCTGCTGTCTAAAGGGAAAAAACCACCAGACGAGCCCTCGTCATACCGTCCCATATGCCTGTTAGACACAATGGGTAAAATACTGGAGCGAATCATATGCAACCGACTAGAAGTAGCAATTGGTGAAGCCGGGGGACTCTCCAACCAACAGTACGGTTTTAGGAAAGCTCGTTCTACAGTAGACGCAATAAGAAGGGTAACTACAACCTTGGAAGAAGCTATTCAGGGCAGGAGATGGAGAGGCGGTGCAAAGAAATACGGTGCCGTAATAACATTGGATGTCAAAAACGCGTTCAATTCTGCCAATTGGGGACTCATAGTGCAATCGCTTAGGTCAATGATGGTGCCATGGTTCTTAATTAAAATAATACTGAGCTACTTCGAGAAACGGTTTCTGTTCTTCGATACCGACGATGGAGTAAAGCAGTACCACATATCTGGCGGAGTTCCACAAGGATCGGTATTAGGCCCTATCCTTTGGAACATTATGTATGATGGGGTTCTAAGGCTTGAAATCCCAAATGAGGGAAAAATCATAGGCTTCGCCGATGATATTGCAATTGTCGTGGTTGCAAAACATCTAGAGGAAATAGAGGATATTGCAAATGAATGTATCCGAAAAGTCAAACGGTGGATGGAAGCAGTCGGGTTAGAGCTCGCCGAACATAAAACAGAGGCAGTATTGGTAAGCAGCGGCAAGAAAAGAGAGGAAATCACCATCAGAGTAGGAGATCATAATACGACATCAAAATTGGTTATCAAATGCCTAGGTGTGATGATCGACGCGAGGCTCACTTACAAGGAGCACCTTGAAAGAACGTGTGACAAAGCGGCTCGGGTGAGCGGTGCCTTATCAAGAATAATGATAAATATAGGAGGACCTAGGCAACAAAGGAGACTTATTCTATCCAGGGTAGTGCAGTCCATCCTTATGTATGCGGCACCCATATGGGCCAAAGCTATGGCGAAAAAGACCTACGCAAGAAGGATAAACTCTGTCAACAGACTATGTGCCTTCCGTACGGTGTCAGACGAGGCAGTATGTGTCATCGCGGGAATGCTACCAGCGGATATCTTGGCTATCGAGCTACAAAGGACCTACGACGCCAAAATTCAGGAACCTCAAGCGTCAGTCAAAAATATCAAGCTGGAAGAAAGACAGCGAAGCATTAGAGCATGGCAGGAGCGATGGAACCAGTCCTCAAAGGGAAGATGGACCCATCGACTTATACCGGATATCCAAAAATGGATGGACCGGAAACACGGAGAGGTAGATTTCTATCTTAGCCAGTTCCTAACCGGACATGCCTGCTTTCGAGCGTATCTCAACAGGTTTGGGCTCGATGAATCTCCCAACTGTCCAAATTGCGGAGAGGCCCCAGAAGACGCTCAGCATGTATTTTTTCAGTGCCCACGTTTTCATATATGTAGAGCACAGAGAACTGGAGGAAAAAATTGGAGAAATACCAACCCCCGAAAACATTGTGCACCATATGATAGCACCGAATGCAATATGGGACGCGGTGAAACAAGTTGCAGCGATAATCGTGCAGGAACTTAGGCGGCTGGAAAGAGTCAGAGAGAGCAACCAAGTCCAACCGGCAACACTTTTGGAACAAGGAGCGGAAGACAGTGAAAGAAGAGCATAAATAGCTAACCAGCCCCGCGAAGTAATACCTAACGGTAGTCCCGCGGGGAGAGTGGTTGAAGTGTGCAGGGTGTGGTTTAGTACGTAGGCGTATTCCTGGCATCGAGTATTCAGGTTTGCGAATCGTGCATGCCAGTAGCTCGGGCTACTGGTATCTTTAGAAGATTACACACCCTTTGGCGCAACCATAAAAAAAAAAAAAAAGCCTTGGTGTCTCGAGTCAGGCTTGACTGTTCTGTAGGGGTATGGGATTTATGATTTCCTGTTAAGAAACATTCGGCTTTTGTACTGCAGAGGCTGTGTTCGGATAAACGGCCTTAAGTACACACGTTTCACTAAGGGCGCTGGATTCGCCAGGGGTGCGTTTTGTTACGTCTTTAACTGGATGTTAGAGAATATTTCAAATTGGGAGTCTTAAGGATTCATTATAAGGTCCTTCCAAACCGAATTTCAGCACGCGCTAAAAAGATTTGTAGCCATCTGTGATGTGCTGCAATGAAGCTTAAATAAATAGCAAGAAATAGTCATTTCCAGAAGGCCCGTTCAGTGCACTTTATATGTGAGTTAGGTAAGGGGTAGAAATCCTCTACACTACACTCACGTCCTGGGTATCATCATGAGGGGAAAGAAAGGTAGAACGAATCCCTTCATCGTGGAAAAAATATACGTAGAAAGATTTTAATACTTACTGTGCCCTAGATACAAACCGTTCAGAAGTGATGAAGTTTGCGATGTCGTTTACTGGTTTGTTGGACATTTCTTCTAAATCCTTAAACAAGTAAGGTATCGCATAGTCATTACTCCTATGAGAGTAGGGATGGATTTTCTATTCCTCTGCATAAGTCTATTGGTTCTTCTTCTGCCGAATATCGACCATAGCCTCTTTGTGATGGTACAAGTATCTAAATAGGTCCACCTAGTGTTCGCCTTGGTTAGAGCTTTGTTCCCTGCTTCGAGTTTGAGTGTGTGTGTGATTGGTCCGAGTTTAATGCTTTCTCATTCCCTCGTATGCCCTCATGTACAGGGACACAGCAGAGTTTTTTCTTATTTTTATTTATATTTATTTTTTTTGTCGGGATAGGAAACGCTCGATTGGAACACTCAGACGCAACTGGTCCATTGTACTACCAGAGAGTTAACCTTGATTTAACAATTTTATTGGAATTTCCTTGTCCTTCTAAGAAAGCCAAGCAAGCACTTCAGTGGATCTGCCAACTGATACGAGCAAAGGCCGGACACTCACAGAGATAATGTTCCGCGGTGCCGTCGCTCTCTCCACAAGCGTTGCAGATTATAGCGTCACTCAAGCCCAGCACGTTAAGGTGATTGGCGAAAATAAAGTGGCCTGTCAGGACGCCAATAAGTTGTCTACAGTCTTTTCTGCTGAGGGACAGCAAGAATTCCGCTGATTTCTTACAGACGTCCGGGAGCATACGTTTAGTAAACCCGCATCCTGGAGAGTCGTGCCACACACAATTGTGTTCGTGAGAGACCCAATCGGCGCAGGGAGACCAAACGCGGGTTCGGGACCTGAGAAAGCCTCCTCTAAGCCTTGTCTAGCAATCTCATCGGAGATCTCGTTTCCCAAGATCCCAGTGTGACCTGGGACCCAGATAAGAGACTGAGAATTCAGTTCAAAGAGGTTTTGGTTTCATGAACTATTTTCGAAGTGGTTAAAGGGTTAAGCAAGGCCTTAAGCGCAGCCTGACTGTCACTACAGACACAAATGCAACGTCCCTTCCACCTGTTCTTTACAACATAGTTCATGGCCATTAGGATTGCATAAGTCTCCGCTTGGAAAGCAGACGCATATTTGCCTAACGAGAAAAGAAGTCTAATGTTTTCGACTTCAACGAGGACACCAGCACCAGACTCTTGACTGGTTTTGAAACCATCTCTAAAAATACGACTGCATTCCATTCCCTGCTCAGACTCTGGCCGAAGCCAGTTCTGAACACAAGAAAAGTGGACTCTGAATTTTCGCATCAGCTGAAGTTCTGGTCTGATTGCGTCAGACCGCATATCCATAACACCGGAGTCGTAAGATAAGTGTCGCGCAAGTTCATCAAAATTCCAGCACGGGGTATACCAAAAACCACCCCGCCTAAGACGATGAATGGCTTTGATAGTGCAGCCTATGAAAAAAGTATCAAGGGGAGGTAAGTTCAGTAAAGCATTTAGAGCAGAGCCAGGCGTATTCGGAAAAGCACCCGTGCTTGTGTGTTCCAAGAACCTTTAGCTCTTCTCTACAATACTTTAAAAGCTTCGATTTTATTTCTGTAGCAGATATTGCTTTTATCGCTGCCTGGCTGTCGATGCAAAATGTGATATCCTCCCGTGTTAGTGCTCTCATCACAGTCTCACGGGCTGCTATTGTCAGTGCTAGGAGTTCTGCTTGGAAAACACTGCTGTAGTTCAAAAGCCGAACTGACAAGGAAATACTAAGCGCTTCAGAGAAGATACCTGCGCCAACACCTATTTCCATTTTGGATTCATCGGTGTACACAGCTATGGATTGCTCGTTAGGTGTTCTGTCGTTTTTCCATTCTTTCCTGCTACGATAGGTGCTAAGAAATGGTCTCGTGAAATCTAGGTATGGCGTAGTGTAGTCTGCACTAGATACATTGCCTAGATATTTCTGCAGGATCGTAGTACGTCCAATTACATTTGGTTTCCAGCTATCTGTTTGGCTTAATCTTACAGCACTGATAGCCGCTGGTGCTTGTATAAAGATATCTAGCGGAATTTTCATTTGTTGTTTATTGTCGGACGCTAAACACAGTGAAAATGGTTAGAAACGAGGAAGCAGGCAAAGGAAATATAGCCTTATATTAACAGTATCCTTAGATGATCTAGCATCCTACTTATTAGGCGGAATTGAGTTCGAGGACTGTATCATCAAAGTGCTCTTCTATGCTGACGATATCGTCACTCTCGCAGAATCGTCAAATATCTTGCAACTTATGAGTAAAAAGCTGGAGGAGTATTGCAAGATATGGAACCTGAGGTGTAAACACAGCTAAATCGAAAGTCTAGATATTTCGAAACCATTCAGGAGATACGCCAGAGAGGAGAAATGAAAGTTTGCTCATGAGCAGCTGGAAGCAGTCGAGCACCTCTTCAAACTTCCGGTAAAGACCCCAAATTATATGCTATATGTAGAGACAGGACTGTCTATGATAAGCCCGCACTTCAATTAAGTACATACAATATATCCTAGAAGTAGTAGCTTCTCCCAAAAATAATGCTTCGTTATCTTCTCAACAGAAAAGCTTTACTGTTCAGTAAATGGGAAGAACTCAGCGATTATTGCAATGTGGACATGGTCGCTAAGATGAAAAGACAAAAATAGCTGGAGTGCAGCGATGAAAGATATATTAAGGACCCTTGATGAAAGGAAAAATGCGACCTTCATGGAAAGGGCTACTCAATCCGGGAATCGCAGTATATTATAGAGTTCTGAATCTAGCTTGGAGGAGAGAAACTATTTCAACGAAAAAATACGGTACGTCAGATGAGTGCTCTGTAAGTGCCTGGGCCTAGTTTCTCGCAACCATTCGTGTGAAGCGACCTACAGTTTGGTGCCGTATCCGAAGGGTAATTTGATTATTGGAATTAGTCTGTGCTATCGTGGGATAAAGTAATTCAGATTTTGAATGCGAATAACTGGAAATTACTATTTTACTACGTATCGGTTGCATTAGAGTACAGAAATCTTATATATTAATACGTTAACACGAAACTTATCGTACGTTTTTTTAGTATTTATTTTAGAAGGAGGGAGATGCAACTTATATTATTCGAAAGGTACTGTGTCATAGATGTGCAGAAAAAAAAAAATCATATGCGTATGTAACCGTTAAGTTAGGTAAATTCCTCTCGATCGAATTTCGACCACATGCGGTACTAGTTATAATTATTATATTAACACCATCCAAACTTATATGAAATTGTAAAACTCCAATGATAGTGGTCCGATTCATATATGTACTATATTCCGTTTGTCTATACTCGTAAAGTTGTTCATTCCCATGAATATGTCGGAACACGGCGTTCATTGTTATGACTTTCATTCCTGCACTAATGTGAACCGGCTCCATCAGATTGTTGAAAAGTCGTTGCATTTACAAAAACTCTGTGTTTTGTATGAATCTTGGGTTGGCGGAGTCGTCGGAGCGTTTTTATTTGAAGATCATGTCAGGAACACTGTTCTAGCCCATGGTGATCGGTGTCGATGCTTGATCAGTGCTGCCAGATGAAAACTTCGATTCATTTCATTTGATGTAACATAGGTGAAACAAACATAGGTACAATTGCCCTTACTAAAGGGTGTCTAGAAATTACACCCGAACAACTTAATTTTAACACCAACATGCGCGGGCACAAGTAAAATGGGTACGTAGTGAACATTTCAGATTTACCTCAGACCTCAGACAGACACTGCGTTGAGACCGTCTGTATTCTGCTCCATAAGCGTTACAGTTTTTCATTAATCCAAGGATCAAGTTTTCCCTACTAACCCAAAATCGTCAAAACGGTCAAAAACTTGTAAACAAACTTTCACACAACCATATAGCTAGTAATGAAAAAGCTGCAGGGCAGCAAATATCTTGCTCGATGATGCTTAAAACAAAAGTGGAGCATTTATTCCCTCAAAGGGCGTCCAGTGCGTGCAACATAATTAGAGAAAGCATAGAAGAAAAGATACCAGCAATTACAACGGAGGAACTATTCCGAGCATGCAGGAGAATATGTAGGTGACAAAAAAGCGCCGGAACCTGATGACATACCAAATATTGCATTAGAAACAGCTGTCTGAGAACAAACATTTTCAAAGCAACGTTGCAGAAGTGTCTCGAAGAAGGAGTTTTAGTCGAGCCTTGGATATTGCAACTTTTGGTTCTACTGCCTATAGGAAAGAAGCCACCCAGAGAACCGTCCTCATATCGCCCAATATGCCTCCTGGACACAATGGGAAAAATCCTGGAGCGCATGATCTACAAGAGACTTCCTACCGTAGCAGAAGAGAAAGATGCACTGCCTGACCTTCAGTTCGGATTTAGGAAATATTACTTAACGGTAAACGCCATCAAAATGGCAGTTGACATCGCAGCTGAAGTGATACAAGGAGAAAGGTGGCGTTTAGAGTCTAAGGAATACTGCGCGGTAGTGACGTTGGATATAGAAACATCGTTTAACTCGGCAGACTGGTCGTTTATAAGGAGAACACTCACAGTTACAATGAACACGCCATACTACCTGCGAAAAATAGGGGCAAACTATCTGACTAATAGGAAGCTAAGGTATAAAACCGACAAAAAATACAAATATTTGGCGCAACAGCTCTATAAAGTGCCAGGGCCTAGCTTCTCGCAACCACTCATGTTGTGTGTGTTATATTTTTCACACAAATGGAAGGGACCTACAGTTTAATGCCGAATCCGAACGGCGATTTGAGAAACTTTTTTCGTGACAACAATACTCTCGGATGTTTGTCAGACGCTCGCGAGAGGGCTTGAAATATTACAACGTGTCTGCGGGAGTTCCACAAGGTTTTGTACTTGGCCCACTTCTATGGAACATCATGTACGATGGAGTTCTGCGACTTGGATTCCCTGATGACATCGCTGTGGCTACCGTTGCGAAATATATCCACGAGATAGAGGCAGCCACAAATGAAGCAATATGCCGCATCAAAGATTAGCTAGTGACAACTAGTCTGGAACTGGCTGATCATAAAACGGAGGCCGTCCTTATAACCAGCCGAAAAGTTCCAGAATATGTCAATATTTAGGTTGGAATCAGCAAAATAAAGTCCAAAGACGTCATCAAATACCTTGGTGTGATGCTAGACAACCGGCTGAACTTTAAGAGTCACGTAGAATTCAAGAGCAAAAAGGCCTCGGAAATCCAGGCAGCCTTTGCACGATCCTTCCAAATATCGTGGGACCCGGATACGCCAGGCGAATTCTACTCTCAAGAGTAGTCAGCTCGGTCCTCCTTTATGCGGCGCGGGTGTGTATGAATGCATTGACAACAAAGGCGATACGAAACAAACTCACTTCGGTATACAGACTTTGTACTCTAAGAACCATAGGTGGATTTAAAACAATCTCAGATGAAGCTGTATTTGTTATAGCCGGAATGGTCCCCATAGACATCCAGACAGATGAGATGCTGCGAAACTATATAAGGAGACTCCCCCATCCGCAAGATGCGGCTGCAGCGAGAACAATAAAAGAAGAAGAAAGATCAACATCACTAGCCAGCTGGTAGAACAGATGGGATAGTTCCACAAAAGCTAGGTGGACCTACCAACTCGTACCAAAAATCGATGTTGGGACAAGTCGCGAACACGGAGACTGTAACTACCATCTTACATAGTTCTTATCCGGTCATGGAGGATATCGCAAGTACTTGTACAGATTTGGACACGATACCTCACCGCTTTGCCCTGAGTATCCAGAAGAAGAAGAAACAACGAAGCATGCAATATTCCACTGCAGACGGTTCTCTCATTGGAGAACAGCATTAAATAGCCCATCGTCTAAAATCGATCATATGCTGTTGTCAGAAGAGAGATGGATAGAAATTGGTGCATACATAGCAAATGTGCAAATAGAGCTGCGAAGAATCGAGAAAATTCGCAAAGCAGCAAAAGCAGAAACAGCTCATGCAAGATGAAAAGCAAGAAGTAATACCTAACGGCAGTCCCGAGGGGAGAGTGGTAGAAGTCTGCGGGTGTGGATTAGTACGTAGGAGCACTCCTGGCATCGATTATTCAGGTTAGCGAATCGTGGATGCTAGTGGCCTGGGTTACTATTATTATTACTATTATTATTATATTTGGCGCAACAGCTCTTTAAGTGCCAGGGCCTAGCTTCTCGCAACCACTCATGTTGTGTGCGTTTTATTTTTCACACGAATTGAAGGGACCTGCAGTTTAGTGCCGTATCTAAAGGGCAATTTGTTTTGAGAAGCTTTCTCGAGACAAGAAGACTCTCGGAAGTTTGTCAGACGTTGGCTAAAGGTGGGACCATGAAAAAACTTGTTGGTGTTTTCTAGGATTCGAACTAAGAACCTTACGCGCAGTAGTTCGACACACTATCCACTTACGCCACTGCACCGAATACTAGTATCTTTAGAAGCGCAACAATCAAGTCAAGTGCAAACCACTAGGAGGTAAAGTAAGCACTTCATCACGTGCTTACTTTACCTCCTAGTGGTGGTCCCCGGGCAAATATACGTATAAACCTTTATACGTGTAGGCTAAAATTGTAAGTGCGGGTTGTCTAGGGCCTTGATTCTAGGCTAGGTAACGTGGGCCAGCAACCTGCGTTACCGAATATTGCCCGCTAGAGAAACCGACACTATGCCTCGGATAAAGAATGATCACATGTTGACGACTTTTGGCTATTGTACCCGGACAAAGATAGGTTTCTGGAATGTAAAGACGCTCCTCGACTCGGGAAGCGAAGGTCCTTACAATGCCAGATTCCTCTAACTGGAAAAGGAATTCATGCGATATAAACTGGACATTTTGGGGGTAAGTGAAGTAAGATGGTTAGAAGCGGGCGAGTACCAGTCTCCAACGCGTAACACTGTACTACTCTATTCTGGAAGACCATCCGGAAGTCCGCGGGAATATGGAGTCGGACTAATGCTAACAACAACAGCACGCAAGGGCCTAATTTCCTGGCAGCCCCATGGTGATAGGATTTTGACGGCCAGATTCCGGACTAGAATACGACGCGTCACCATCATACAGTGTTACGCCCCAACGAATAGTTTGTCTGAGGACGAAAGGGAGAGCTTCTACAACCTCTTAAGTGCCGTCTTTAACACAACACCAAATGGAGACATTGTCATAGTGATGGGGGATTTGAATGCCAAGGTAGGCAACGGCAACAAAGGGTTCAAACATGTAATCGGGAAGCATGGACTAGACAACCGCAATGACAACGGCGAAAGGTTTGTGGATTTCTGCAATGCCAACCGCCTTGTGATAGGTGGCACCATGTTTGAGCACAAGACCTGCCACAAAGTCAGCTGGGTTTCCAATGACAGGCAAGCAACCTCCAACCAAATTGACCATTTTGCCATCAGCCGCGGCTTTAGAGTCTCCTGGACGTCCGAAACAGGCGAGGGGCAGATGTGGGGATAGTACGTGATCACCATCTTATGATAGCTACTCTCCAACTACGCACTGCTGCAGTTCGAAGATCCCACGACAACACAAGAATGCCCAGGTTCAACATCGATAGACTTAGTGATCTCTCAGTGCGCCAACAATTAAGGGAGCACTTTTCGCAAGGTGTGGAAGCAATGAGCAGCTCAATGCCCGCAACCATCCAAGACCATTGGTGTGCTGTGAAAAATGTTTTTACATCTGGTGCTGAAAGAATTGTCGGTCGATCGCAGGGAAGACATAGGGCGTGGCTTTCCGAGGATACCTGGAGACGGATTGACGAACGAAAACAGCTGAAAGCTCGCATTGCAGCTACCCCAGCAGCAGGGAGAAGCGAGCTAGAGTCCCTATATCGCATGAAGATGAGAGAAGTTCAGCGTAGCGTGCGACGTGACAAGCGCAACTACATCAACGCGCTGGCTATAGAAGCAGAAGAAGCAGCACGGAGGTGCGATAGCAGGACCGTCTACAGAATCATGAAAGAGCTGACAGGTGGTCGCAGCTCCAGCCAACATCCAGTGAAAAGCCTAGTCGGTTCCTTGCTCATTTCGGATGAGGACCAGCTCAAGAGATGGAAAGAGCATTTTGCTATGGTTTTGAAACGTGTATTCGCTAGCGATATGCTCCCAAATCAGACTGAGATGCCCGATGTGAGAAGCTCCCGAATACGCACCACGACTCCCAGTAAAGATGAGATCATTACCGCGATTAAGGCACTCAAAACCAACAAGGCGGTAGGACTTGACGGTATTCCAGCAGAGCTCTTACGAGCAGCACCAACAACATCGGCTGAGCTTCTGCTTCCACTTATAGAGAGAGCTTCGGAAGCTGAGAGCTTACCTAACGAGTGGAAAAAGGGAATGATCGTCAAGCTTCCTAAGAAAGGAAATTTAATGGAGTGCGGAAACTGGAGGGGTATCTGCGTGCTGCCTGCTGTAGCTTAGATAATAGCTAAAATCATCCTGGAGCGAATCAAACAACATCTCGAAGACACACTCGATGCCAAACAAGCAGGTTTCCGCTCTGGATCCTCCTGTGCCGACCACATCAACACCCTGCGGATTATCATCGAACAGTGTGTTGAATATCGATCGCCACTGCACCTGCTGTTCATCGATTTTGAGAAGGCGTTCGATAGTGTCAACAGGGAGTTTATTTGGCGTGCCTTACGCAGGAGAGGCATTCCCTAAAAACTAATTGCTATTATCAAAGCTACATATGAATGCTCCAAATGTCACGTTCTGCACAGGGGGAGGTTGTCTGAGGAATTTGAGATCCAAAGTGGGGTAAGGCAAGGCTGTATCCTTTCACCAATATTATTCCTATTGGTGATTAGTGATGAGCTTCATGCAGCTTTGTCGACGGGAAACGGAGGAATTCGATGGACTCTTACATCTCAACTGAAACATCTTGACTGCGACGATGTATGCTTACTCTCCCACAGAATTATGGACCTCCACCAAATGACAGCAGATGTGGAGAGGGAGGCAGGTGTCGTCGGGCTGAAAATTAATACGGCATAAACTATAATTATCAGCCTTGGAACTTACTCTTAGGCTCAAATATGTATTGCTGGACAACCGGTAGAGAGAGTAGAGGATTTCCAGTATCTTGGGGGTATTGTCTCGACCGATGGTGGAACCGAACTGGATATAGCCAACAGGATCGCCAAAGCAAAGTCCGCGTTCGGGATGTTGTCCAAAATATGGCGAAGCAATGCAATCAGTTTGAGCACCAAAATAAGACTGTTCCGCTCCAACGTTGAATCCGTGCTGCTATATGGTTGCAGCACGTGGAGAGTGACCACTACTATCACCAGAAAGCTGCAAACGTGTGTTAATAGGTGCCTGCGTAATATCTTAAGGATTTTCTGGCCCAATCGTATCTCTAACGAACACCTTTACGAGAGAACGGGTCAGGAACCAATAGGCACAACCATTCAACGGCGGAAATGGCAGTGGATTGGTCACACATTCCGTAAGGGTGACAGTTCCATAGCGAACCATGCTATGCAATGGAAACCTTTCACTCAGGATGGCAGAAGACCTGGCGGTCCGAGGAGAACATGGCGCGGAACAGTCGAGAAGGAGGCACGGCAGTTAGGGAAAAGTTGGGGAGAACTCAGACACATTGCCAGAAACCGTACACGATGGCGCGTAGGCGTATTAGAGGCCCTATGACCCACAAGGGGATACAGGACATAAGTAAGTAAGTATGCAGCTCAAAAATCGTCAAAGTAACGATTAAATCGTCACTTAACAATAAAATCGTCACTTTGGCATCACTGTGCTCGATAACCCAATTTCTATGACGTGAATTACGTGTTATGAACTTGACCGACTTGTGGTTCTAGTAGGATCGTGCTACATGTCAATTGATCAAAGTTCAGTGGTATGATTTTCTCACGATTTGGTGACATCAATTGGCCGGCGGAATCTTGTGGTTTGACATGAATGTATTTACTTCTCTGGGGATACGGGAAAACCAAAATCTGTCACAGCAGTCCTCGGACTGTTCCAGAGCTCATGCTATGGAGTAGTATGGTCTCATTCCAGAGTAGTCGATGAGGTCTTTATCCACTTCTATTCCATATATGATATGATTCATTTGTTTTATTAAAAAAATCCAAATCCAATTTGAACACCAAACTAGTTTGCAAGATCAATAATGTTTTCCTTATTAGCGAATGCTGTAGACCGGTATCGAGTAAATAATTCCCCATGTTTCTCTAGGTTAAAAGCACGATAAGTGTCAAATTACTTTGGAGTTCCCCAAAGAAGTTGTTAAGTAAAATACGTTGCGTCATATAAGTAGATGTTGTTGAGAACCACTACTTTAATTAGATGCATTCGTTATGGGTAAACATCATAAAATTTTACGTACATACAGTGCTGATCAAAATAATGGGTAATGCATCTAAATGTTATTTTCTCATACATTTCATTGATACCGTTATTTTTCCAGCTGCGTTGTAATTTTGTCCTGCATTAAGTTCGTTCTTCTGTCGGATATTTGGTGGTATAGTGCTAAGTTTAGGTAGGCAAGTTGATGGGACGACTGTATAATGAAGGTGTAGCTATCACTCGGATATCTACGGATTTATTGTATTTTTCCGAGAGCTGTATTACTGATTTTACATACTTAGGCTTGTGCATACGTATAGAAAATAGACGGTGTCCTCACCCGCTTTTAAAAGTCCAAGGCTGTACTGAATTTTAAAAGTACCAAGGGCTTAGAATAGAATTATCATCATTTGGTCCGATATTGAGTTTTTTCCTGTTAATTCATCGGCCATCTCATTACCATACCAGGAGAGTAAGACTGTTGTTTTTCTTGGGACGACATCGTTTAACCAACTTCGAGTTCTCCATTGGAGATGAGATAGTTTGAATTGCTGCTTTCCTTTCTACATAATGGTCAATGCCGATTTCTGGGGGTAGTGTCGAGGACAATCCCCGAGCCGCTTATGTAATGGCCTGAATCTTTGCTTGGGCCGTACCGTTGGTGAAAGCTGATGCCGATGCCAAAACCTTCCTTCATTTTAGATCCATCTATGAAGATCGAAATGTTGATCAGCTTAATTACTCTTCCGTCCACCCAGTCCTTTCACATAACTCGTGACTCGCAAGCAAAAGCATTTTTTAATATCCAAATTTGTGTGCTTGCGAGCAAGAGGATTTTTTTGGAAGTCGATTTTTTTGGGGCACGGTTTCCGTACTGTGGTCAAAAGTAGTTCACGATTCCAAGGTATGTAAGTTACAACTTGATGTACTCTGTACTCATCTATAGGTGCGTATATAGCTTAACATTTTTTTTTTTTCGCTGGGAGCGGTAATCTTCAATAAGTGACACTCAGTCATACTGAGTAACAGTGTGGGACTCTTACACACTAAAACGGCCGGCCACAGTAATGCCATCAAGTATTTAGTCGTGAGGAGGGCTTACCCGAATATATGTATACATCTAGTTCGGCGGTTATATCGACAGGCTCAAGGTTCCCCAAGTGCGCCAACAGTTCAGGGACCATCTTGCCTGAAGCAGAAGCAATCAGCAGCGTAGAGAACATGGATGACCACTGGAGTGCTGTGAAAAATGCGTTTGCGACTGGGGCACGCACGTATGTCGGTAAAAAGCAGAAACACCACCGCACATGGCTTTCTACAGACACCTGGAGACGGATCGATGAGCGTACAGCAATCAAGGCTCGGATTGCAGCGGCCTCAGCAGTAGAGAGAACCGACCTTGAAGCCCAACACCGTGCGAAAAAGAAAGAAGTGCAGCGTAGTGTGAGACGTGACAAACGTCAATATGTCAACTCACTGGCCTCAAGGGCTGAAGAAGCAGCGAGTAGGTGCGACAGTAGGACTGTTTATAGCATCACTAAGGAGCTCATCGATGGTCGAAACTCCAAACATCATACAGTGAAGAGTCTAGACGGTAACTTTCTGATTTCGGCAGATTTGCTGCATCCCCTAATACGGAGAGCTTGGGATAGCGAACAATTTCCACAGGAGTGGAAAAGGGGGATGATTATTAAACTTCCAAAGAAGGGAAACTTGATGGAATGCGGTAACTGGAGAGTTATATGCGTTCTTCCAGCCGTGGCTAAAATAATAGCTAAAATAATTCTAGAACGAATTAAAGAACATTTAGATTCAACTCTCGATGTCGAACAGGCAGGCTTTCGCGCTGGATCCTCCTGCATCGACCACATAAACACCTTACGGATCATTATCGAGCAATGCGTTGAGTATAGGTCTCCGCTACATTTAATGTTTATCGACTTCGAGAAAGCTTTCGACAGCTTGAATCAAGATGCTATCTGGTTGGCCTTGCGCAGGAGAGGCATCCCAGAAAAACTTATAGCTATTATCAAGGCTACATATGAGGGCGGTAAGTGTCACGTCGTGCACAATGGTAAGGTGTCAGAGGATTTTGAAGTCCAAAGTGGAGTACGTCAAGGGTGCATACTGCCACCACTATTGTTTTTGGTGGTTATCAGCGATGTACTCCGTGCAGCATTGACGGAAGGCAGCTATGGAATTCGTTGGTCTATGACATCTTAACTTAAACACCTAGATTACGCTGACGATGTTTGTCTACTTTCACATCGGATAATGGATCTTCATTTGATGGCCCAAAATCTAGAAGCTGAGGCAAATAAAGTGGGGCTAAAAATAAACACAGCCAAAACAAAAGCCCTGAGCACTTCTTCTAACAACCGCGCTCAACTTTACATTGCCGGACAGGAAGTCGAGAAAGTTGATAACTTTCTTTATTTAGGAAGTGTCGTCTCGGCTAATCGCGGTGGCACCGAACTGGATGTGTGCAGCAGAATCGGGAAGGCTAAAGCTGCGTTCGGAATGCTATCTAAAATCTGGAGAAGTAATGTTATTAGCTTAAGAACCAAGCTGCGACTGTTCCGCTCCAACGTAGAATCAGTGCTGCTTTATGGGTGCAGTACTTGGAAGGTGGACACCATTAACACACGAAAGCTGCAAGTCTTTGTAAACAAATGCTTAAGAATCACCTTGAGGATTTTTTTGCCGAACCGCATCTCTAACGAACAACTTTATTTGAGAACGGGCCAAGAACCTATAAGCATTACTATACGAAGAAGAAAGTGGCAATGGATTGGACACACCCTACGGCGCGAAGACAACTCCAATGCGAAATACGCCATGCAGTGGAATCCGCTCAATCAGGCAGGCAGAATAGCGGGACGCCCTAGGCAAACGTGGCGCAGTACAGTTGAGGAGGAATCGAGTTCTTTAGGAATGAGTTGGAGGCAGCTCAAACGCGTTGCAGAACTTCGAACACGATGGCGCGCAGGCGTGGTTGACCCCCTATGCCCCCCGAGGGGTTAAAGGATCTAAAGTAAGTATTTCGGCGGTTATATTCTTTTCTTTGTCTAACATTCTTAGAACCTTCATTATGCGCCTTGTGCTCTCAGATATGTTTTCGGGGTTGGTGGCTCGCCGAATTTTCTCCTTAGTACTGCCTTTTCACTGACGAATCGTGGACATTTGGAAAACACGTTCGGCGTTTTCTATGCAGTAAGTGCATCGCGGGCAGTAAGGATTATCGTTGAGTTAGGAACTGGATAAGGTAGAATTCAAGTTCCCATTGGCGTCTATCATACCATGGGTGGATTACTTGTATAAACCGATGTGTCCACCTGCCTTTCTCAAAAGCATTTCAGAAGTCTCACCATTGGGCTTCCTGTTCCGTGTTGCCGGCTTTTGTCGCGTCATTTTCATTCCCTCTTCTTGCGCAGTACAGACACTGTTGTTCTATTGCCAGACTATCCATTGGGAGCATACTGGCTACGTAGACTGCATCATTAGAAGTATTCGTAGTGTGAAAAGCGCAGCTAGATTTTAATGCTCACACTCGATACATACGAGTATGTTCATGTAATGCGTCATTTGTAAGTTTTAATTTTCATGGCCCAGGTCCAAATCGGCGGATGATCAATGTAACCATTCTCGCCCACAGCAGCCTGCAGCTATGTCTTGACTCTCCTATGTTCTGCATTACACGCACCAGTACATCTCTTGCAATCGCACCTACATAAATAAATAAATATTTGGCGCAACAGCTCTTTAAGTGCCAGGGCCTAGCTTCTCGCAACCACTCATGTTGTGTGCGTTATATTTTTCACACGAATGGAAGGGACCTACAGTTTAGTGCCGTATCCGAACGGCGATTTGAGAAGCTTTTTCGTGACAACAATACTCTCGGATGT
Source organism: Brachypalpus laphriformis (assembly GCA_945910035.1). Lineage (NCBI taxonomy): Eukaryota > Metazoa > Arthropoda > Insecta > Diptera > Syrphidae > Brachypalpus > Brachypalpus laphriformis. Next base: position 105,753,661 of record OX246753.1, on the reverse strand, counting down.
TTGTCAGACGCTCGCGAGAGGTGGGACTGTGAAAAAACTTTTTGGTGTTTTGTAGGATTCGAACTTGGAACCACACGTGTAGTGATCCGACACACTAACCACTTACGCCACGGCGCCCATCGCATCTGTATAGATGATATTTAAGATGATCTTTAAACGAGAGCCTCGTATTTATCATGACGCCCAGGTATTTGTAATTTGCAGCTTAGACATAATTTTATGTCCGCCGACTGTAATGGCGACTTTTCCACTTTTTTTCTGCTGCTTATTAAAACTGTTATCTAAACTCAAATCCAACAAAGCCGCTGGAGCCGACGGCCTTGCCGCTGAGCTTTTCCAGACAGGAGGAGATGAGTTGGTAAGGAGCATGCACCAGCTCATCTGTAAAATCTGGTCGGACGAAAGTATGCCCGATGAATGGAACCTCAGCATTGTTTGCCCGATCCTGAAGAAAGGAGACCCTCTGAACTGCGCCAATTACAGAGGTATAAGTCTCCTCAACATCGCATATAAGATCCTGTCTGCCGTATTATGTGAACGCCTAAAACCGATCGTCAACAACCTGATAGGTCCTTATTAGTGCGGTTTCAGGCCGGGAAAGTCCACCATTGACCAAATATTCACACTACGGCAGATCTTGGAAAAAACCCATGAATATAAAATCGATACGCACCACCTCTTCATCGATTTCAAAGTTGCCTATGATAGCGTGTTTAGAGACGAGGTATACAGAGCCATGTCTAATCTTGGCATCCCTGCCAAGCTCGTCCGTTTGTGCAGAATGACGATGGAGAACTCTCGCTGCTCAATCAAAGTCGGTAAGAACATCACCCAACGATTTGATGTCAGGAAAGGTCTTAGACAAGGTGACGCGCTATCATGCGATCTCTTTAACATAGTACTTGAGAGAATTGTACGAAACTCACAAGCCAACACCGGAGGTACAATCTTCTTCAAGTCTGTACAACTACTCGCTTATGCCGATGACATTGACATAATCGGAAGAACTCAACGGGCAGTTAATGGGGCATTTACGAGTATTGAGATCGAGGCAGCAAAGATGGGTCTAGCGGTCAATGAAAGCAAAACAAAATATATGCTGTCTACAAAAAAGGACACCCAACATCGGCGTCTTGGACAGAACGCCACAATAGACAGATATAATTTTGAGGTAGTAAAGGATTTTGTCTACCTAGGCTCTATGGTGAACTCCGCAAATGACATCAGTAGGGAGATCACACGAAGAATTACTCTTGCTAATCGTTGCTTCTATGGGCTAAAACGGCAATTGAGTAGCAAAGCTCCATCTCGAACTACTAAGGTAACTGTTTATAAGACTCTAATCATCCCAGTCCTGCTGTATGGCGCAGAGGCATGGGCTTTGACAAAACCTGATGAGGATGCCCTTGGTTATTTCGAGAGAAAAGTTCTTCGAGCTATATTTGGTCCCGTCTGCATGGACGGTGAGTGGAGGAGAAGGTACAATGCCGAACTATACGGCCTGTACAAGGACATCGACTTAGCCAGAAGAGTTCACATACAGCGACTAAGATGGCTGGGTCATTCAGAGCGGATGGAGGCCAACGTTCCCACTAAGAAAGTTTTCGGATCCACCCCGGATGGACGACGCAGTATAGGACGACCTCGCGGTAGGTGGCGCAAACAAGTGGAAGGGGACCTCAACCAACTTGGCGTGCGCAACTGGAGGCCGTGCTAGCTGGAGAGGTTTGTTGGTTGAGGCCCAGGTCCACCCAGGACCGTAGCGCCATCTAAGTAAGTAGGTATTAAAACTGTTTCAGTTTTATGCTCCAACTGAAGTAAGCCATTCTTATTGTGGCATTGCTTATCTGCTCTACCTCCTGCAACACTTTAGCAGTGACGAAAATTACGATATCGTCTGCATATCCCACTATTCTTATTTAGCTGGGTAAGAGAGTCGCAAAATACTCGTCGTACCTACATAACGTTGCAAAGTAGTGTGCTCAGCAACGAGCCCTGCGGTACGCCGGCGTTGGTATTGTATACTATGTTCCTGAGCCTGAAGTAGTCTGCCAAAACTTCTTTGAGGTATTATGGTACTCGCATGTCTCCGAGCGCTTGTAAGGTGTGACTCCAATTAGCCGTTGCGAACGCAGGCAGTATATTTTGGAACCCCCTTTCCATCTTCTCCCTTGCATTGCCCCTTGTGCCGTGTTAACTACCACGTTCTAGTTATGAGCGTGCATTTCGAAAACCGTATTGGTGTTCTGAAAGCTCTTCAGCGCCTTGAATTGTCTCCTCTAACCTGCTATTTACTCGTATGATGCGTTCCATAATTGTATCGGCCGTATCAAGCATACAGAGCGGGCGGTACTATGAGGGCTCATCTGGTGGTTTATTTCTTCTGGGAAGACTGCATCTATGCATACAAGTATGTATGTATCTGTAGGCAGGTATTCTCTTCCCAAGTTCAAACCTCAATGCCTCTTGAATATTAAGGCATGAGCCCATGTACATATGTACATACACTGCACACATTATTTACTTTCCGATAACTTTTTCGTTAGCACGAGTGCATACATTCTGTACATACATATGTATGTATCTGTAGGTACGTTTCCTTGAGTAAATTGAATTGCACTGAACGCCCATCTCGTCAGCAGCATCCATGTAGCTACATACGTCAACTTCAACTTATTCTCCTACAAATTGAGTAATGCTCGTAACTACAAAGAAAAAGAAATTCCATCATGGTGCTGGTAACAGCAAGAATGCTTGTTAATACATGGAATTGCATGTTATACACTTGGCATTGTGATAACATATGATCGGACAGACAATTGTCAATTACTACATAACTGCAGTATGTGCTGGTCGTCTTGGGGAAAATATGCAGCGTCTCCCCTAATTGCAGAAACTGCCATAACTTAGAGGGAACATTCTCCTTCTTCTCTCCCTCTATCTCTCTTTCTCTTATTCTCTCGATCAACGTGATCTATCGGCACTTCGGCTTCCATCCTCAGCTTCGCCAATAGATACACAAACTGCATTCAATGCTGCTGCATATATCCGTACATCCCAACTTTCATCTACGAGTACAGATACCCAAGTACTTTAGCCGCAGATCACGGTAATTGTGATCACGATCCAATATGAGTAATGATATAAATGTTCGTTTCCAACGTTTGTCATTTTGGATCGACGCGTCTCGCACTGTTCGCGCGTCTATTTCTGCTCCATAGGCACACCACTATCATACGAGTACCTCTCTGTGGTGTGTCGCCGCCATTCAAAGTTTTCTTTTAATAATCCCCACAATTTTCGCTTGACGGTTCTTTATTTATTATTTAAACATGTATCTAGGTATATAAGAATCTCTTTTTTTTTATTTTCAAATATACAATTGCCGTCACATTTCGCGCACAGCTCAAAAACCGAATCATCATCGAACTAGTCCCCATTTTTCATAGTCGTCGCTGCTGCCACCATAGATGTTGTTATTTGTTGCTGCTATTCATTTTTTTTTGTATCTGCGTTGCCGTGTGCCATTCATAGTACGTTGCGAGATTGCGAACTACCGCCACCACTTCGTCGTCGTCATTGCTGACTGTTTTAGTCGATTTTTAGCTCGCCACCCGACCGATTTTCTTTTTAGCCTACCCACTCGATTCAGTTCGCCAAAGACTGTCAACGTTGAGCGTTGAGATTCCAATAGCTCAAGCAAAGCAAAGCAAAAGCACAATAAAACGTATAAAATATATTTAGTATTCACCTATACTCACTCGCATACAAAGCGCTTCGCGACAAACGTTGATCACCGCCGTCGTCGTCGCCGCCGCCGCAATTGTGAAAAACAAATTACAAATAACAGCGAAAATTTTAAAAATAAATACAAAAAAAAAAGAAACGAAAAATTTAAGAATAGATACATACGCGCCAGACGTTTCAAATCGATCGCGCTATTGTGTAGTAAAATATCTGCTCGCTTCGTCGAGGCAGTTGTCCCCGTGTTGACACCGCCGCGATCGCCACCTTCGCCTCCGCGGTCACCGTCACCGTCACCTTCGCCGTCCTCGGCGTCGTTGTTGCTATTCCCATCGTCATCGTCGACATCTAGGATCAATCAATATTACATACGCGTACAAGCACTTACATATGTGCAGATACTCCGCCAGTGTCAGTGCAACCAGCAGATACCTCAGATTTGTTGATACATTTTCTTGACTTTAATTCCCCAACGCTTCGGTGGTGCCCTTTCAAGCCGTCCGCGTGTGTGTTGTTTTGTGCAAAAAAAATTACAAAATGTGTGCGATCGTTTGTTGTATCTATAACCCCATGTGATGAACCATGCTCATGCACCATGCGCGATCATTTTCAGAGAAAAATCTACACCAACCACCGACATAGGGTTTGAAAAAAAAAAACGTAATTCTATTTGATTTCCCCACAAGATATCTCTGGAAATACTCTTATCAGAGAAGAAACAGTTCGGATGAGATATGCGCGGCTAAGGTGTAGCGTAACTTATCAGTTAAACAATAATAGCAATCATAAAAGTGTAGCCCCCGTGCTGATAAAAAGAAAAAAAAAATAAAAATACTGACACTCGTTGAGAAAGTGAAGTATTTTTAATTTTTTTTTTGATGATAGATTACGAGCATTTTCTATTATTTCTAGGAATCACCTATTTTTGGATTCTGCACCTCTCTAGATGCACAATCCATTCAGCCAACCAGCCAGCTAGTGTAATCCATACTCACTCACCTCGTATAGGTATGTATCCACGAATGGATACATAATGATCAGTTGATAAAACGATCAATCACCACCACCACAATGTGAAATATTATACACCACAATAATGCTAGCGCTAGCGGTATCGAGAATATCAATACGTACTCGCATACATGCATCGTATGCCATGCCATTGTGCACATGACTTCACTGCGCATTGTGCTGTACTAGTTGCTTTGGATGAGCGAAAGATCGTACGTGTCTCCAGATGAATTACTACTTTTGGTTAAAAAAAAAAAATACGATCTACCAAATTTGTATCTAAAAAAAAATTCCCCAACTAAAACACCCACAAAAAGATAATACCACCACCATAATATGTGTACTAGTACATCCTATAGTCGTACGTATATTTTGTTATTGATTGAGGCAGGTCGGCGCGTCGGTTCGCTGCTGGTCGAGCATAGAATTCACGCGCCGATCGCGAGCCGACAATCGTCGCCGTCGCTAAACTAGATACAATCATTGTCAAAACCCTAAAATAGCAAAACAAAGCACATAAAAAAATAAAGCTCAATGAAAGCAGCAGAAAGACGTATCTAGAGTTGGAAGAAAAATCGCCGCACCCGGTTGCCGTCGGACACGGGCGCCGCCTGATCGTATTCGTAACAAATTTGTTACAAACGAATAAACACGAGCGGTATAAGTAGGGGGTGTTCTGTATATCTAGATACATTCGATTTGATTTATTAAGTCAACCGTATACCGTTCTTGTGATTGTTGTTGTTGTTAAATTCGTTTCGTTTTTATGCACCCAATCGAGTGCATTCCATCCGTAAGCATATCCACTATTTGTCCGTAAAGGCACACATTTGCTCGATTATTTTTGAGGTAATTATTGTGTTACCAAATTTATTTCCATCACGGTCAGTCACCACCCGTGTTAGTTAAACTGAACCAGTTTGCAGTTGCTGGCGCTGATTGTTGGAATGAACAATGTGAAAGTGCAGGGCTATGACAAGAGATTAGAATTGCCATAGCTAAAATTACGTCTTTTTTTCAAAAGAGATTGTACGAACAAAAATGTATCTAGATACCTTTCGCTTTCTATTTAATGAAGCGTTTGAGGATAGATTTGAGTACTTCATTTTTAGCTGCGGTACGATACTGAATAATGTCTTGGGTTCCATGTTCCAGGTATTCGCTGGCCCATCGAGACCCGCGCTAGATGGAGTAATCTTTTTTTTTTTTGCGACTCCTGGGCATTCACAAAGAATATGTCCTGCTGTTTCTCTTTGTTTCGTTTTGCAATATTCTCAGAGGGCTTTCTTGAAAAACCAGGTTTTGAGGTCCAAGCCTACTTTGAATGGCTGTTCGTAACTGAAACCATCTGCATAGGAAGGGCAATAGTTATTTTTTGTCGTTGTCAAACTTACAACTACGGCTTACAAAGACGTGTTGGATCAAATAAAGAGCCCTTGGCAAGCCCGTATTGAATAACCTCAAAGGAATCTCTACGAAAAATCCCGACACCAAACTACAATGGCTTCAAAAATGGCTATCATAAGAACATTCCGCATTTGTCCAATGGAAACCCCAGAGTCTATAATGAGACCCATTCCCCTATGTCTTTTTGTCAAAAAAGTCTCAATACCAGATTTTCCTGGGCTAGACGTGCTTAGAACGGTCTCTGATTGTATGCGCGGAACGCTCTACTTTGGCCTTCGAATTTCAAAAGCATGATCCCCATCGAAACATGTGCCTGTTTACATCTGAATTTTGTCATAAAGAGCAAAAGAAATTAAAAATAAAAAAAGTTTTCCAAATGCTTTCTCCAATTCGCAGATTTTGGATATTATTTTGCTCAACAACTGATATCTCCACTCCATTGGAATATGGACGAAAAACTGGAAAAAAAAGTTTCACCAATTGGATAAACGCTCGAGTGTGCAAGACCAAGGCCTAGATCTACGACAGGAATGAAACCAAAGCTTACAACACATAACAGGCCAACAGGGTGACCCTATACTGGGTACCAGGTCATATGGGCATACCGGATAATGAAAAAGTAGACGAAGTCGCTAGAATGTGGTCGGCGTTGCACATCTTACAGGCCCGCCGCTGGGTGAAGGTTCCTTCTTCTTTTTTTTTTTTTTTTATCAGCGAGGTTATGATCCGAAAATAAGGGATCACAACCCTCCCACTTCACCGCATTTCTACTGATCCGCCTGTGGGATTCGCCTATTTGACCTCAGAAAATATCGGCAGGCCTGCCGATTTTGGATCACTCGGTTACTGAGGCCAATGAAATGCCGATGTCGTCGCATTTGTCTGATCCAGGCGTTTATAGGCCTGCCTTTGGATGTCTTTGGAACATGCATTGATATTGCCGTTTTAACAGGGTTCAAATGATCTCTTCTTTGAACGTGGCAATACCAACTGAGTCGGTCGCGCTCTATTTTTTGTACGATGGTTTCCTTGATGTGAAAGCCTCCACGGATCTTCGAACTTCTTATTCGATCAAACTTTGTCACTCCTGCTGTCACGCGAAGCATCTTCATCTCAGCTGCCGTTAATTTACTCTCATACGATTTGTATATCGTCCAACATTGTGAACCGTATGTGAGCGCTGGACGCACAACTGCGGTGTAGAGCCTTCCTTTCAACTTAGGGGACATTTTTTCGTCACAGAAGATAGCGGAATTTTCTCGCCACTTCATCCACCCTACGCTTACGCGATGATTGATGTCGTCATCACAAGTTGCTTTGCTATTGATCATAGATCCGAGATATTTGAACTTTTCGCACTTGGGAAACACTGTTCTATTCAAATAAATGTCTGGAATAGGCCTGAGTGGATCAGAGAACGGCAACACAAGTAGTCTGTCTTTTTTGAACTAATGCGACACCCGTTTCCCTCCAAAACGTCCACCCACACATCAAGTGCTCGTTGCAGGGATGTAGGATCCTCACTTATGATGGCTCCATCGTCAGCAAAGAATAACTGATGTACCTTGGGGTCCATCACTTTACCTTCAAGCAGATAATCAAGGACTGTAATAAAGAGCAAAAGACTTAAAACGCTTCCCTGGTGCACCCCGACTTTGATTGGGAACTCTTCGGTTACTCCAGCGGGGCATCTTACTCTTGTCTTTGCTCCTTCGTACATGTCCATGATCATCTGTACATAGGTTTCTGGAACCCCTCGGTGTGTGAAGGTTCCTATTAACTCTATATGGTAAATAAACTCGTCAGAGAGGAAGCCAAATGGTGAATCTATCTGGATACGTGCGTCACTGCCCGAACGATGTGGCCGGCCTATGATTTGAGGAAAACACGTTCTCTGGTTAGGCTTATTTGCAACAGTACACCCACGTATTGTACTTACTTACTTATGTCCTGTATCCCCTTGTGGGTCCTAGGGCCTCTACTACGCCTACGCGCCATCGTGTACGGTTTCTGGCAATGTGTCTTAGTTCTCCCCAACTTTTCCCTAACTGCCGTGCCTCCTTCTCGACTGCTCTGCGCCATGTTCTCCTCGGACCGCCAGGTCTTCTGCCATCCTGAGTTAGAGGGTTCCATTGCATAGCATGGTTCGCTATGGAGCTGTCACCCTTTCGGAACGTGTGACCAATCCACTGCCACTTCCGCCGTTGGATAGTTTTGCCCATTGGTTCCTGACCCGTTCTTTCGTAAAGGTGTTCGTTAGAGATACGATTGGGCCAGAAAATCCTTAAGATATTGCGCAAGGACCTATTAACAAACGTTTGCAGCTTTCTTGTGATAGTAGTGGTCACTCTCCACGTGCTCCAACCATATAGCAGCACGGATTCAACGTTGGAGCGGAACAGTCTTATTTTGGTGCTCAAACTGATTGCATTGCTTCGCCATATTTTGGACAACATCCCGAACGCGGACTTTGCTTTGGCGATCCTATTGGCTATATCCAGTTCGGTTCCACCATCGGTCGAGACAATACTCCCAAGATACTGGAAATCCTCTACTCTCTCTACCGGATGTCCAGCAATGCATATTTGAGCCGATGAGTTAGTTCCAAGGCTGATAATTTTAGTTTTTGCCGTACTAATTTTCAGCCCGACGACACCTGCCTCCCTCTCCACATCTGCTGTCATTTGGTGGAGGTCCATACCCACGTACTGTGCCATTGGAATTCATGCAGAGGTATCGGCGTACCTACCAACGACTTCTGCAGGAGTTGTAGGGATGAGGAAGAAATTGAATCTATTCGGCACCTGCTGTGCGAATCCCCTGTCCTTGCTGAGAGTAGAAAGAGGACTATCGGTAGACACTTCTTCTATGAGTTGGAGGACTTACGTCACATTGAGGTGTAAGACGTCCTGAGATTTATATCCATATCTATATGGTTCTAAACCAGCGGTTTCCTTTTCCGAACTGACAGACTCTCTGAGATTCATATCCTCATGTAGATGGGTGTAAATTTAGCAGCTTTTCTTTGCAAGTTCAAGGGGTAAAAATGGGCACAATGAACCTTTTTTTTTTTTTTTAGGTTGCGCCAAGGATGTATAATCTTCATAGATACTAATAGCCCGAGTGCTACTAGTTTGCACACGATTCGCAAACCTGAGTAATCGATTCCAGGAATACGCCTGCGTACTGAACACACACCCTATACACTTCAACCACTCTCCCCGCGGTGCTGCCGTTAGGTATTTCTTCGCGGGGCTGATTACCAATTATGTTTTAGTCTCCGAGGCCGCCTCTTGGGCTCTTCTTAGGGCTTCTGCTCTTCGCAGCGCATTCTGCACACATACTATGAATGAGCAGATCTCCATCCACTCGCCCTCTGATCGTATCATGTGACTTACAAGATTTTTGCTGGACTTGGCAGGTTTGCTGCAAAGCGTCTGCAGTAGAACACTGCATGCTCCGCGTCCTCCTCTTCGTTTGAACATATTGGATACAGGGGCGAACTATCGTGTCCAACTCTATGGAGGTATTTCCGGTAGCCACCATATCCGGATAGCAACTGTGTGAGGTGGTAGTTACAGTTCCTCCTCGATCTCTGTCCATGATTTTATAGTGGGAATGAGCTTGTGGGTCCACCTGCCTTTTGTAGAGCGGTCCCATCTGGTTTGCCACAGCGTTGCTGATCCTGGCCTTTCCTCCTCCTTAATTATTTTTGCCTCCTGCCGGTTCGAGGGACGTCTAAGGTATACCCTCTGCATCTCATCCGCGAGGATGTCGATTGGGACCATCCCAGCTAAAACACAGGCTGCATCGTCGGAGATAGTTCGGAAGCCGCTGATCACTCTGATTGCACAGAGCCTGTGAGCTGATGATAGCTTCTTCCTGCACTCATTTGAAGCCAGTGCACCTGCCCATATCGGGGCAGCGTATAGAAGTAACAATGGACCCTTGTTGGTCTAAGTGAGCAGTGAATTCTTCACAAGGTACCTGTCTACCTAACCGAACCTAATAGCTACAATTCCTACGGCGTCTGCCAGAGTTCTGTCATGTAGCTCTTGTGTTCTGGCACAATTGCAGTTTGGCCAAATCTGCCTAAATATGACACAGTTCTGCAAACCTTTCCAACTCTTACTGGGTATTGGTAGAAAGTGTTTTTCTCTATGACGACTCCCAATGGAACGTAGACTATATCTGCAAGGGATCCTCTCCACGTGAGCTCGCCAGCCCACTTATTCACCTTCACGTTGCTATGAAGTAACTTACTATAAATTAGCTTCTATCACTTTTTTTTTTTTTTATTTGATAAGTACTGAAGGCACAAATTGATCTTTGACTGTTGCTCTTCCTTATTTTGCCAGTGTCTTACCTGATATCTTACACCCTAACTAAAAACATCACGAAGTAGAGTCAGTAGCAGCCGATCTTACAGGGCATAATTTGTTAATTCATTAAATTCAATATTCGAAAGAATTGTATAATCAAAATCACAAAGCACTTCAGGATCTTTTAATGCTCTCGGCTGATCTTGTACTCCTCATGGCTACGATCTACGATCGCCATGATCAGTTGGTCTTTCTCCACCTCATTGAGAAGCTTGGGCGCGGAACGGAGGCCCTAGTCTTCTTTGAAGCAGTCGACGGAATATCTTGAGATTGTGGTCTACAAATACAAATATTTGGCGCAACAGCTCTTTAAAGTGCCAGGGCCTAGCTTCTCGCAACCACTCATGTTGTGTGCGTTATATTTTTCACACGAATGGAAGGGACCTACAGTTTAATGCCGAATCCGAACGGCGATTTTGAGAAGCTTTTTCGTGACAACAATACTCTCGGATGTTTGTCAGACGCTCGCGAGAGGTGGGACCGTGAACAAACTTTTTGGTGTTTTCTGGGATTCGAACTTGGAACCTCATGCGTAGTGATCCGACACACTAACCACTTACGCCACGGCGCCCATTGTGGTCTCTTAGAGGCAAATTCTTTCTTTGCCACCCTACTTGTAGAAGATCCCTGCTTCGGTCGGCTCTTCCACTCCTCTTCTATATAGAAAGCCCTTTCAAAGGTTTCCTTGTGTCTTGCATCCCATTTATTCTACACTTTCTCTGAAGTAGGTTGAGAGAGTGGTATACTGAGCGACGCTTCCTGTGTTCAACTGTGCTGGCCCTAACTCGTTTCCTAGCACCTGATAATTCGGCCTCAGTATCAGTAGCGGTTAGGGAGCCATTGGAATGTGCTTCGGTATCGATATGCATACGATCCAGTCGTTTCCCCACTCGCTCTGTTTCTCACCTGAGCGCCTTGCTTTGTTCTGTTTGTTTATCTTGTCCGGTCTGACGGATTTTCCTCGACGAGTTATGTTTTGTTTGTTTATTTGTTACGTGTGACGAACGAGGACCTTGGTAGGGGCTGCGGCGACGAGGAGGTTCACGAGAACACAACCCACTTTCACTGCCACTGCCCAGGCCTCTACCACCTTAGAAATATATATCTTCGACAATACATCTTTAATAATTTAGAAGAATTGTCCAACACACCGATCAACGACATCGCAAACTTCATCAAATCCTCTGGATGGTTTGTATCTCGGGCAGAGTAAGTACTATATGCTTTCTACTCGGCTACGTACAGAGACGTTTATTTTTTCTTCACGAGGAAGGGATATTTCTTTTCTATCTTCTATCCTCCCATGGGTATTACGATGGGTCTATACTGATCTGAGTGTGGTGTATATGATTTCTGTCCCTACACCAGCCCACTAACCTTACCTAACCTTGTTTATTTGTTTGATTCATGATTTATAAAATTGAAGACTTGGTCCCACGAGTATACCGGAAAAAGTAAGTCCATCTCTAGCAGAGCCAGGTTTGCCGAGATAAGGCGTTAAATACGTCAAGCCTTGCCAAAGGCCATCGGTCGAGACAATACTGGAAATCCTCTATTCTCTCTACCGGTTGTCCAGCAATGCATATTTAAGCCGATGAGTTTGTTCCAAGGCTGATAATTTTAGTTTTTGTCGTATTAATTTTCAGCCCGACGACACCTGCCTCCCTCTCCACATCTGCTGTCATTTGGTGGAGGTCCATAATTCTGTGGGAGAGTAAGCATACATCGTCAGCGTAGTAAAGATGTTTCAGTTGAGATGTAAGAGTCCATCGAATTCCTCCGTTTCCCGTCGACAAAGCTGCATGAAGCACATCGCTAATCATCAATAGGAATAATATTGGTGAAAGGATATAGCCTTGCCTTACCCCACTTTGGATCTCAAATTCCTCAGACAACCTTCCCCTGTGCAGAACGTGACATTTGGAGCCTTCATATGTAGCTTTGATAATAGCAATTAGTTTATCGGGGATACCTCTCCTGCGTAAGGCACGTCAAATAAACTCCCTGCTGACACTATCGAACGCCTTCTCAAAATCGATGAACAGCAGGTGGAGTGGCGATCGATATTCAACACACTGTTCAATGATAATCCGCAGGGTGTTGATGTGGTCGGCACAGGAGGATCCAGAGCGGAAACCTGCTTGTTCGGCATCGAGTGTGTCTTCGAGATGTTGTTTGATTCGCTTAAGGATGATTTTAGCTATTATCTTAGCTACAGCAGGCAGCACGCAGATACCCCTCCAGTTTCCGCACTCCATTAAATTTCCTTTCTTAGGAAGCTTGACGATCATTCCCTTTTTCCACTCGTTAGGAAAGCTCTCAGCTTCCCAAACTCTATCTATAAGTGGAAGCAGAAGCTCAGCTGATGTTGTGGGCGCTGCTCGTAAGAGCTCTGCTGGAATACCGTTAAGTCCTACCGCCTTGTTGGTTTTGAGTGCCTTGATCGCGGTAATGATCTCATCTTTACTGGGAGTCGTGGTGCGTATTCGGAAACTTATCACCTCGGGCATCACAGTCTGATTTGGGAGCATATCGCTAGCGAATACACGATTCAATACCATAGCAAAATGCTCTTTCCATCTCTTGAGCTGGTCCTCATCCGAAATGAACAAGGAACCGTCTAGGCTTTTCACTGGGTGTTGGCTGGAGCTGCGACCACGTGGCAGCTCTTTCGTGATTCTGTAGACGGTCCTGCTGTCGCACCTCCGTGCAGCTTCTTCTGCTTCTGTAGCCAGCGCTTTGATGTAGTTGCGCTTGTCACGTTGCACGCTACGCTGAACTTCTCTCATCTTCATACGATATAGGGACTCTAACTCGCTTCTCCCTGCTGCTGGGGTAGCTGCAACGCGAGCTTTCAGCTGTTTTCGTACGTCAATCTGTCTCCAGGTATCCTCGGAAAGCCACGGCCTATGTCTTCCCTGCGATCGACCGACAATTCTTTCAGCACCAGATGTAAAAACATTTTTCACAGCACACCAATGGTCTTGGATGGTTGCGGGCATTGAGCTGCTCATTGCTTCCACACCTTGCGAAAAGTGCTCCCTTAATTGTTGGCGCACTGAGGGATCACGAAGTCTATCGATGTTGAACCTGGGCATTCTTGTGTTGTCGTGGGATCTTCGAACTGCAGCAGTGCGTAGTTGGAGAGTAGCTATCATAAGATGGTGATCACGTACTATCTCCACATCTGCCCCTCGCCTGTTTCGGACATCCAGGAGACTACTTCTAAAGTGGCGGCTGATAGCAAAATGGTCAATTTGGTTGGAGGTTGCTTGTCTGTCATTGGAAATCCAGCTGACTTTGTGGCAGGTCTTGTGCTCAAACATGGTGCCACCTATCACAAGGCGGTTGCCATTGCAGAAATCCACAAACCTTTCGCCGTTGTCATTGCGGTTGTCTAGTCCATGCTTCCCGATTACAATGTTTGAGCCCTTCGTTGTCGCTGCCTACCTTGGCATTCAAATCCCCCATCACTATGACAATGTCTCCATTTGGTATTGTGTTGAAGACGGCGCTTAAGAGATTGTAGAAGCTCTCCTTTTCGTCCTCAGACGAACTATTCGTTGGGGCGTAACACTGTATGATGGTGACGCGTCATATTCTAGTCCGGAATCTGGCCGTCAAAATCCTATCACCATGAGGCTGCCAGGAAATTAGGCCCTTGCGTGCTGTTGTTGTTAGCAGTAGTCCGACTCCATATTCCCGCGGACTTCCGGATGGTCTTCCAGAATAGAGTAGTACAGTGTTACGCGTTGGAGACTGGTACTCGCCCGCTTCTAACCATCTTACTTCACTTGCCCCCAAAATGTCCATTTTATATCGCATGAATTTGTTTTCCAGTTGGAGGAATCTGGCATTATAAGGACCTTTTATTCCCGAGTCGAGGAGCGTCTTTACATTCCAGAAACCTATCTTTGTCCGGGTACAATAGCCAAAAGTCGTCAACATGTGATCATTCCTTATCCGAGGCATAGTGTCGGTTTCCCTAGCGGGCAATATTCGGTAACGCAGGTTGCTGGCCCACGTTACCTAGCCTAGAATCAAGGCCCTAGACAACCCGCACTTACAATTTTGGCCTATACATATAAGGGTTTATACGTATATTTGCCCGGGGACCACCACTAGGAGGTAAAGTAAGCACTTCATCACGAACTTGATTGTTGCGCTACTGACCCAAGCCAAGTTTTGGGCAGTCAGTAGTTTCCCGATCAATCGCAATGCAGGTCCCCCGCGTCCGCAGGTCCTCGGACGTACGTTAACATTTTCTACCATATAGCCTAAAGTCAAGTCTGGTATAAATGGTATAGCAAGGCGAAAATTACATACATAATAGTACATACATACAAACATCTAGTGTTTTCCCAGCTCGAAGTCAACCTACCTATGCATTTTTTAAATATTATATGCATGACAGAGATGTCAGGAGTTGATTACACTGTTAATTAGGGTCTACGGGTTTCCCAGATGTCATCATATATTTCCACGGGTCAATTATCAAAAGTAAATACGTATGTTATGGTCGTTCTCTTTCTGTGGGCGTGGACTCAATAAAGTGTTAAGTAAATTATCTTTGCAAAACAAAATGCTAAGTTTGGAAAGGTGGAAACAATGATGACATAGTACCTGCCAATTCACTACTAACAATCCCAATGTTGTGCTAAAATCACGATTTAAAAAAACAACAATTCATCAGTAAATTCATGTAGTTACTTACTTTCATTTGTCATCTTTGAGATGACAGTTTTTCTTTTTTTTTTTTATATTTGTTTTTTGGGAGAAAAAAGAACCCACGAAAATTTGTGCCGACAGGAAATGGCGTTCAGATTGTGAAACCACAATTTGGTGCGCTGGCTGCTCTAAAAACAAGTTTAAGCCGTTTTTAAGGTTCGCCCACAAAAACGATAAAGGCCCACACTCAGCCTCAATACGCCCATTGGCAATGCATCTGAATACAATTGCGCTTACCATACACGCATACGCATACGGAATAATTGCAATTATCGTCGCGTAATAAAGTATATTCGAAAATCATCACGGAGCGAATTTGCGTCCTCTGCTCGTTGGCGTGCTTGCTTGCTTGCGACAGCAGAGTACGCACATTTATTTCGTACGCGCCATCCGATCTATCTTATGTCAAAGCTTTCTCTCCCTCTACACCTTATCCAGTTGGTCTGTATCTTTTTGAAACAACCAACCATCTACCCCATCCCCCCCTCCCCCCCACGCATACACTCATGTGCGGGAAAACAATTGAAGAAAATACGGTGTAATCAAATGGTATTGTGCATTCACGCAAATATTCCGCATATGTATGTACATGTGTGTAGAATGCGACCAGAAGTATCTGTGTGAATTGAGCGCGCGAGCGAGTAGGTAGCCGCCACATGCGCACAATATTCGTAGCGCAGCATAGCGATATTCACATGGTTGGTGTATAGTCTCGCAATTGCTATTGCGCTTGTTGCTGCGATCGTTCAGCAGAGTCAGAGTGTCGTGTGTTTGTGTCGTGTGGTGCTTTATGTGTGGTGCTCTCTTTCTCTACCTGTTGTCAATGTATGGGTATGCGCATCTGAGAGCCGCTCGATCTGATCTGGCTCTGGCTATAGAAAAAGAGTTTTCATCAGTTTTTCGTTTATTTATTCAACGACCGATCCCGCGTGTGGACACTATTTTCCAAACGCTGTTCTAAGCCCTCAGCTTACCATATAATTCCAAACAAACTACAACAAAATATATATATAATAAAAAATATCGTATCTTGCCCCATCGTACTTTAAATTGTTGCACTGCACAGTGAGTTGAGTTAGTTTGGCAATCGATCTGGTTAATACAAGTACAAATTCTCGTCTCGTTTATAATTTTATTTAAAATTTTCTTAAAAAAAAGTTTCTATATAAAATAATTTTTAATTTTTTTTTTTAAAGAAAAGTTTTTTGCTATGATTTTAAAACTGATAAAAAATGTTGTATTAAATAATTAAAAAAAAAGAAATCAGTTAACGAATAAAATAAAATCATTTTAATGTGAACAAATGTGTGATTACTTTACCAAATTTAGAATACATGTGTATATTGAAATTAAGTGAATATATAGTGAGTTTTTTTTTTTTTTTTAACAAAAAGTGATAAATTGTAACAACTATAAGAATTAATAAGCAAAGGAAACCGTGCTAATATGGCATTGTTGCTAAATTTTGTGGGAACATTCAAAGTGTTTCTACTTTTGAGTGTCTTCCTAGTGACCATCAGTGCCCGAAGGCACTCGCCACTGCTCGTCGAAGATCCGGATGCAAGGCGTCCAAACCGGCAAGGAGGTGAGTGATTGTTAACTTTTTTTGTTTAGTACCTACTTAAGATCGTTTTCTGAGATAATTTTCTTGAGATAGATAACTATCAGCAACTTGTTAGCATAAGGGTAGATGAAGTATTGGGGGTGATTTTTGCCTATTAGGGCATTTAAACGAATTTTAATGTCAATTTGTGTACGACTAGTAATATGGATATACTGCGTTTTCGTACTACCTTGCGATGTGTTTTTTGCCTCATTGGCATTATGGCTGCTTGGTGTTAAAGTAGTTATAAGAATGAGATTCTGTCCAAACCGGAAATACATTTTTCTCAAAACTAATTTCAAAAACTTACGATCCTCTCTTGATGTCAACTTAAGTTAACTCCTTTCAGATAGTGCGTACATTTTTTTTAATAATATGGAAACATTTGTCTGAAGATTCTTCATACTAAAAACCACGACCCAATGTGGGTGACGTGGCGTAAGTGGTTAGTGTGTCGGATCACTACGCATGAGGTTCCAAGTTCGAATCCCAGAAAATACCAAAAAGTTTTTTCACGGTCCCACTTCTCGCGAGCGTCTGACAAAAGTCCGAGAGTATTGTTGTCACGAAAAGGCTTCTCAAATCGCCGTTCGGATTCGGCATTAAACGGTAGGTCCCTTACATTCGTGTAAAAAATATAACGCACACAACATGAGTGGTTGCGGGAAGCTAGGCCCTGGCACTTTAAGGAGCTGTTGCGCCAAATATTTGTATTTGTAATGTGGGTAACAATGTCAATTATATTTTTCTTTTATATTCTGTATCTATGCCACAATCAAATTAAAAAAAATATATCGAAATTTTGAGATCAAGATCGCCTAAATGAGATAAGTCACAAGTCTTGAGGAGCTGTCGCTTATCTGACCCGCAATCCGATTAGTAGTTCAAAAAGATGCAGTATCCGCCGGCTGTGGGTTCCTATTTTATTGCTTAAATAAAAGTTCCTTTCGGTAGTCACTTGAAAGAATTTCAGCAAGATAGCTCCCTATTTCAAATTCATTCAAAGACTCGAGACATTGCTTTGAAAAATTTATATCTTCGGAAGATATCGTTCAATATTTTCAAAAAATGTCTGCAATAGTTGAATTAAAAGGAAATACATTTGGGATATGATTCATGGCCAGTATTTAAGAGATACTTTAGTCTAGATCTAGACTTAGATTCTAGAGAACTCTAACCATACGTTTAGGTTCAACAAGGTCACTTCAAAACAAACTTACGCCGTGGCGTAAGTGGTTAGTGTGTCGGATCACTACGCATGAGGTTCCAAGTTCGAATCCCAGAAAATACCAAACGTTTTTTCACGGTCCCACCTCTCGCGAGCGTTTGACAAACATCCGAGAGTATTGTTGTCACGAAAAAGCTTCTCCAATCGCCGTTCGGATTCGGCATTAAACTGTACGTCCCATCCATTCGTGTGAAAAATATAACGCACACAACATGAGTGGTTGCGAGAAGCTAGGCCCTGGCACTTTAAAGAGCTCTTGCGCCAAATATTTGTATTTTTGTATTTTTTTGATGATTTTATTCTTCAACGTAAGCAGATCTTATCCACAGATTGGTTTTTTTTTTTTTAAACCGAAAGCCTACGATATTGAAGTGTACAAAAATCCTTCTTAGCAAAATTCCCTTCCAGAGAAGAATGGAAGAACGGAAACGTTACCTGCAACTATGATATAGGGATATACACGGACGGTTCGAAGATGGACTGCGGAGTCGGCGCAGGCATCTTCTCTGACCAGCTGAATATATCAAGGTCCTTCCGTCTCCCAGACTCTGCTAGCGTTTTCCAAGCGGAGCTTCTTACGATTCGAGAAGCCTGCCTGCCGCCTGCTAAACAATCTTCCATCATCTAATCACAATATCGCTATTTTTTCGGATAGCCAGGCTGCCATCAAGGCCATTGATGCAGTCTACATCTCTTCAAAACTGGTAGAGCAATGCCGGTTTGAATTGAATCAACAAAGCACTCACTCGAGAATCACTCTCATCTGGGTCCCAGGGCACAGCAACCATGAGGGAAATGAGCGTGCTGATGAGCTGGCCAGGCGATGGTCGGCCCTTAATGGCTCTCTAGCAGAAAGAGTCGACATTCCGCTTGGTGTCGTTAAGGGCTATATTCACCTTCACTTCATCCAGCTAGCCAATCGCGAGTGGAACAACCTCACAAGCTGTGTCATATCTAGGAAGACGTGGCCCAATTTCAACAAACCCAGGTCAAAAGAGTTACTAGGCAAACCAAGACCAGTTATTGCTAGAATCGTAGCTATTATCACAGGCCACTGGCCAGTTGGAGACCATGCGGCCAAGCGTGGTATCCCTCACAACACCTTTTGTAGGAGCTGCAAGGATATTAATGAGAAAGAATCTCTATGTCATTTCCTTTGCAGATGTTCGGCCCTGGCGAGGATCAGACAACAAACTCTTGGCAAACCCTTCTTCGAGGATCTGAGAGAGATAGCGGACAGGAGGATTGGAGAACTAATCCTCTTTCTGAACTCCACGGGCTGGGTTTAAACTTAACATCATCTTTAACTAACCACTACAACAGGTAGACACGAGTCCATGGTAACAAAACGGCGCACTTTAAGCGCTAATTGGGTTCTTTTTGGACCGCTACATTACCTACCTACCTACCTGAAGTGTACAATAAGACAAGCTTCCATGCTTTCGAGAATTTTATTTACCGTCTTTTTAAATACTGAGTTATGTCAGCCCAAAACCCTTTTTTTTGTATGTCCTATATCCCCTTGTGGGTCCTAGGGCCTCTACTACGCCTACGCGCCATCGTGTACGGTTTCTGGCAATGTGTCTGAGTTCTCCCCAACTTTTCCCTAACTGCCGTGCCTCCTTTTCGACTGTTCTGCGCCATGTTCTCCTCGGACCGCCAGGTCTTCTGCCATCCTGAGTAAGAGGGTTCCATTGCATAGCATGGTTCGCTATGGAGCTGTCACCCTTTCGGAATGTGTGACCAATCCACTGCCACTTCCGCCGTTGGATAGTTGTGCCTATTGGTTCCCGACCCGTTCTCTCGTAAAGGTGTTCGTTAGAGATACGATGGCGCCTTAAGAACTCTATTCTAAGGCGGTTGTCCTCATCTTCTAAAGTCGAGCTTAATTACTTCTTTTTTTTAAATTTACAAACCGTTTTCTCGGATATAGACCGGCGACTTATGTGAGCAAAGAGACTGTGAGATTTTTAGAGTCATTCAAACCCAGTAAGCCTTCAAAACTTAGACTTCTTAAGTCAAGCTTAATTACTATTCTAGAGTTTTTCTTCCACTTCGGTTACAGATACATACATATATACTTACACATCGACTTATGCTACTTAAGCAGTAGACTATTCATTTACGCTGCTTTCAATCTCGTGTTCTGTAACGCTACTCGATCTTGATCTGCCTTAGTGACCATAATGAAGGATCTTCTTCTTCTTCCTTTTATCAGCGAGGCTATGATCCGAAAACAAGAGATCATAACCCTCCCACTTCACCGCATTTCTACTGATCCGCCTGTGGGGTTCGCCCCATAATGAAGGATGTCAAAAGTACATATATAAGAATACTGTGTTTATGAAGGTTTTTTTCCTTTTTAATTCGACCGTTTCCCACGGATCAGCCAATTTAAATTCAATATAAACAAATATTTCTTTCTCGCTTTATCCATTTTTCTGTATAACTATAATTCTGTGTAGGTAAGCAATTTAGAGAAGAAAAGCAAATATTAAACAAGACCACTTCGACATATGTAGATCGATCATAATTTCCGGTCAATCTCCCACATAGTGTCTAATTTACGTTTTGACACTTCTCATTATTTATTTATTTAGGGCCGAAAAAAGCCTTACACAGCTTTCAAACAATTTCACGCCCGCCCAAATCAAACGAAACAAACCCTATCCAAACAAATTGCTTATTCACACGGACATTTGCGTATGTATATATTTATGTACATAAGTTCACCCCCTAAGCCATTTATGATCGTTTTATTGCTCTTCCGCCCAGATTTACTTGTCACTACACATCATAATATATCATCCTTAATCGATCGTGGCAATTGAATGGAAATTCCACCGCACACAAGCGCACAAATGTCTACTCTAAACCCGAGACGGAAAATTGGGAATTCCCATCCGAAGTCTGTTCTCATTTTTGGGATGTGATCATTGTGGGATCTCAGGAAATGCATCTTTACCTGTTGAAAAAAAAAAAAACAAGAAATTCATAATTTTCTGTTTCCCTCAGACAGGTAGTCTACATAAAGAAACGGCGGCAAAAAAAAAAAAAAAAATAATAGAAATAACATAGATTACTAGTGATCGTGATGATCGACTTTGAATAAAAAAAAAAAAAAAACATAGAAAAATTCTATGCTAGTTGGAGGTGCCAATTTGTCTACCTGACGGTTACCTTAAGCTCTTTAACGAGCCGATCGAGTTTAGTGATCGATTCTATTGCAACAAGATTTGGGTAAACATTTCTCGTTTCTTCATTCCCATCCACATCCAATATGGTATTAATGAAACACGGGTGGCTTATCCCATAATGAATAGGACCAATATACCGAGACCGACACACACAGATACTTTGGTAGCGCGGCGGTATTCCTGCATTGTTGTATCTATCAATGGCACCGCAGCTGTGTACGGGGGATGCCTTCTCTTCTCAGAGCAAGATAACAAACAAAATGTGTTGTTAGAATGGATAAACATTAATTTGGCTTAGGAATTTAAGGAAATGATGATTTTCTATCTGACTGCCACCAGGTGGTCGTCGATCCTGCATTTCATTGTTCCAGTCATGGAGTGTGAGTATTTCATTCTTAAAAAGAAAAAAAAAATCCATCCATCCGGCTACCTCTGTAAGGTTGGAAGTTTTTTGTATGAATGAGAGGACGCGCGTATATGCAAATTAAAGACCAATAAATATATGTATACGCAAATGTGTGGTATACATTAAGTCATACTATAAATTTTCAATCTCGGAAAACATGAAACCGGCTAAAGACTCAACACGAGACTCTGTGGGCATGTTGCACGGTACTTCGTCTGCCCACACGTGACAATGTGGGCGAATACTACGCCAAAATTCAAACATTTTGTTTTTTATTTTTTTTTTTTTTAAGTTGAATGTGAATGAACGTGGAGTCTGTGTTGTACACCTTTGCCGTTTTCTCTATATATCTTTTTTTTTTTTTTTGTTTTGATCTTCAGACAGAATAAAATATTCCATTAAAACATGTATGGCCACTTCCATTCATGAGCTGCGAGTTAGACATTTAATTAATGGTAAAAACATCCACAGAATTAATGTCGTCATAAGTTTCCATCGTCTCTTCTCTACCATGAGAGTGAAGGAAGATACTTTGGTTAGTATGCATTCTGTTTAGTCGGTTCTGCGCACCCCGAATTCTTATTTATTGTTACTACGACAGTCAACTTGGGTTTAGAGGTTGTACATATGATTCTTTAAGATTTCAGATCTCGTGGGCGTTTCATTCAGTCTCGTACGACTATTAAGAAAGCAACTCTTTGACTCTTAGCATGGGCGATGAACAAATAAACGTGGGATTTTGTTGGCAGATTCCGTCATGCACATGCAGTTTTTGCCTTAAGACCAAAAAAAAGAGTATAGAATGGGTATAGCACACAAACCCACTTAGGCCAGGGTCATTGCTCCCAAAAAAATAAAAAGTCCAATCTAGAATAATGGCGGCACACAATTTGTTTATAGAAAAATTTGACTCACATACCAATGAAGCATTTTTCTTAGATTCGTCCAATTTCTAGTGAGAATTCCGCCAATATACACAATTTAGTATTCCACGGAGAGAGTGTACATCTCAAAGTGAAAACAAAAAAAAAAACAAAAAAAAGTATAAATGTAAATTAATTCCCGGGGTTTTTAATCACTCTTCTCTATTTCTATTGTTCCTAGCTTGTCATGTCATCAACTTCATCATCATCATGATCGTTTAGCATTATGTATGATCAAAGTGGATCGATTGTGATCAGCAGTTGATCGTATACATTTTAAATTACTACTCCAACTTGTTCGTATATTGTATATACATAAATTTATTGCAATAGTGAATTTCAATTAAAACCTACATTGAACAGGGGAGGCAGTTGGGGAAAATATTTTCGACGACTTAAAGATACACCAACATCGCAGAAATTGCATGACGCACTCCTGGCAAAGTATTTAGTCATGTGAAGATGTGAAGCAAAAAAAAAAAAAAACAAAAAGATACAGAACACAGATGAGGACGATGAGGAGATCAACGCTTGTACTTTGATGAAAACTTGTGTATATCGAATTTGTTTATTCAGCAGACGGAACGGCACATTAAAAGAAAAAAAAAAGAAAATAGATACGAGTAGGTCGGTGTGCCCGATAGTTGGACATTTTACGAGGAAGTAATGCCTCAGTTCCGGTATATGCTTTTTTTAGTCATAGACTCGAGGTATCGAAATAGAATAGAAAAAAAAAGTTAAAAAGATTTAAAAAAAATGTCTGCTTTATTTTTATATTTCAACGTAGAGTTTCCGTTTAAAAAAAAAAAGCTTCTTATTTTACGAGTCAATGCACAGGTCTATTTAAGGATCGTTTAGAAGTTGAAGTAAGAGATGTCGCCTTGAGAACATTTTCCAACTTGTAGGCGAAGATATAACACTATTTCCAATGAAACTATGAGTGCAGTTTGACGACAGGTAAATGATTTTTTGTCAAAAATGGAGTCAACCTGATCTTCCACATCAAAGCAGGCGAAATGCTCCACAGATCTGTTGTTCTTCAAATCCAACTTACTTGCTTATAATCGGTCATTAATCGCCTTGAATTTCGAGCTAATTTCATCTTGATCTGAGTAAAAGAACACCATGTTGAATCCAAGGTATAACCTGCATCAAGCCGAAAAAGTTAGTAAAACAGTCAAAATCTGAATCGAAACTGAAGAAAGCAGCAAATCCTATCTGTGCAAATTTCCTACAAAAACTCGCAGTGGATTCAAACATTTTGTATGGTATTTATTTTGCCCTCATGAGAAATAACTTATGTAAGACCGATTCTTAGCCTACTTACTTACTTACTTACTTAGATGGCGCTGGGCTTCAACCAACAAACCTCTCCAGCCAGCTGCCTCCAGTTGCGCACGCCAAGTTGGTTGAGGTCCCCCTCCACTTGTTTGCGCCACCTACCGCGAGGTTGTCCTCTACTGCGTCGTCCATCCGAGGTGGAGTCGAAGACTTTCTTGGCGGGAACGTTGGGCTCCATCCGCTCCAAATGACCCAGCCATCTTAGTCGCTGTATGTGAACTCTTCTGGCTAAGTCGATGTCCTTGTACAGGCCGTATAGTTCGGCATTGTACCTTCTCCTCCACTCTTCGTCTATGCAGACGGGACCAAAGATCGCTCGAATAACTTTTCTCTCGAAATAACCAATGGCATCCTCATCCGGTTTTGTCAAAGCCCATGCCTCTGCGCCATACATCAGGACTGGGATGATTAATGTCTTACAATATAGTCTTATAATATATATATTATATATTATATATATATATAATATATAACGTTACCTTAGTAGTTCGATTGCCGTCATAGTCCATAGAAACAACGATTGGCAAGAGTAATTCTTCGTGTGATCTCCCTACTGATGTCATTTGCGGAGTTCACCATAGAGCCTATGTAGACGAAATCCTTTACTACCTCAAAATTATATCTGTCTATTGTGGCGTTCTGTCCAAGACGCATATATTTTGTTTTGCTTTCATTGACCGCTAGACCCATATTTGCTGCCTTGATCTCAATACTCGTAAATGCCCCATTGACGGCCCGCTGAGTTCTTTCGATTATGTCAATATCATCGACATAAGTGAGTAGTTGTACAGACTTGTAAAAGATTGTACCTCCGGTGTTGGCTTGTGAGTTTCGTACAATTCTCTCAGGTACTATGTTAAAGAGATCGCATGATAGCGCGTCACCTTGTCTAAGACCTTTCCTGACATCGAACGGTTCGGTGATGTTCTTACCGACTTTGATGGAGCAGCGAGAGTTCTCCATCGTCATTCTGCACAAACGGACGAGCTTGGCAGGGATGCCAAGACTAGACATGGCTCTGTATAACTCGTCTCTATACACGCTATCATAGGCAACTTTGAAATCGATGAAGAGGTGGTGCGTTTCGATTTTGAATTCATGCGTTTTTTCCAAGATCTGCCGTAGTGTGAATATTTGGTCAATGGTGGACTTTCCCGGCCTGAAACCGCACTGATAAGGACCTATCAGGTTGTTGACGATCGGTTTTAGGCGTTCACATAATACGGCAGACAGGATCTTATATGCGATGTTGAGGAGACTTATACCTCTGTAATTGGCGCAGTTCAGAGGGTCTCCTTTTTTCAGGATCGGGCAAACGATGCTGAGGTTCCATTCATCGGGCATACTTTCGTCCGACCAAATTTTACAGATGAGCTGCTGCATGCTCCTTGCCAGCTCATCTCCTCCTGCCTTGAAAAGTTCAGCGGTAAAGCCGTCGGCTCCAGCAGCTTTGTTTGATTTGAGTTTAGACATCGCTATCCTCACTTCATTCTGATCGGGTTGACGGGAGGAATCTTGACTGCCATCGTCACTGTTGAATGGCTCATTCTGCCTGACAGCGGAATATTGATCATCATCGCCGTTTAACAGTCTGCAGAAGTGTTTCTTCCATATCCTCAGCACCGACTGCGATTCTACTACTATGTTGCCATTTTCGTCCCTGCAGGCTTCTGTTCTGGCTTTGAAACCCTGACATGTGCTCTTTACCTTTTGGTAAAATTTTTGAACATTATTTCTGCAATAAAGTCTCTCAATCTCCTCGATCGAGCGCTTCTCATGCTCCTTTTTTTTCTTTCTGAGAAGTCGATGTTCCTCTTTTCTCCTGCGCACGTAGAGCTCGTAAGCAGCTCTAGTCCTTCTATTCAGCGCCGCTTTGTACGCCTCTTGTTTTGCTGCATGTGCCGATTCTTCGCCTTGTCATACATATTTCACTGACATTCCTCACACTTTAATGTCTGTTTATATAGAATTCTGGCTTTCTATGCATTTGCAACTTAACTGTTTTGAATACGGCTTTACCCATCGAATTGGAGTTTTCGAACAACGCTTTAGGATATATTCCATCACTGTAAAACAGCGAAGGTTGAAACGTCATCAAAATATGTTTAGAACTTCAGCACTACTTTCTAAGCCTGAAACTTTAAACTAAGTTCGGAAAAATACACAATTTTCGAGGCGAATAATTTGTACATACTGAACTTAATCATTCCTTTCAAGCTTTTGATTCAGCGTCTTAAGACACCCAGAATACGCATGACTTGACTATTCTTTTCTGGCAATGACACTGTGGAACAGATCAAAAGAACCTCCAGGAGTTAGACCATTTCTGGCGTCCTTCATCGTGGTAGTAACTCCATTATATAAACAAATAGCATAGCTGGCCGAATATTTTGAAATAAGAGTGATTGCTCACCCTGTTTCCTGAGAAGTGCTGCCAAATTCAATATTGATGCGATAGAGAAATCCTTATGCAGCCATTTGCACAAATAAGAATCCCATAAAATGCAATCTCGTGATTAGCCCGAAAGTAAAAAACTAGATAACATTGCAATCGCTTTCACACCTTGCAGCATGTGCAGCTAGAATAAGTAGAACCAAAATAGAAAAAAAAAAGTCAAAGACACAAACACAAAATGCCAGAAGTCAATTCGAATTCATTTATAAATCGTTGTCGCCTTCAGGCAATTCGTCATTTCCGTCGAAATACACCGATCGCCGGTGTCGACCGGTCCCGATCAATGGCCAAAAATAAATTCAATCACCTGAAAAGGATAAATATATTCAAATGGCTGAATGCTGAATACTGCTTGCCGAGCCCCCATTTTCGTACTGAGCTAAAGCAGCTTTAAAGTGATCGCTACTACTACTAGCCAATAAATTAGTCCGCGTGAAGTATGAGTAATTCGCTTGTTCAATTGAATCACGTGCTTGCTAGCTCGTACATATGCATGTATATATGCATATTGTATCTTATTCATCGACAATATTCTGGTGGTGTATAAGTTCCTTTTTTCCGAAATAATCAATTTATTATCTGGCATCAGTGTGCATTCGATGCCGCCACTATGTCTTGTTGATTTTCAAATGCATTTGGGGGTAGCCATAAATCATAAAAAAAAAACATATTAATTTGATTCTAGAACCCTAAATGATTTTATCCAAGTTTTCCCTTTGTCAGAGCGCCACATAGCGCGTACCACCGGTTAAGGAGGACATGTACACTATCACCATCGTCACTGTTGTTCGAAATCAAATGTAAATATTTGTTCGTTGAAAGTGATGTTTGAAGTAAATCTTAAAAGGCATGATATATGACTTGTTTGACGATTGACAGTTCAACACTCTTGGCTGTCAAATTTACTTCAGTAAATATTGGGAAAACTCAAAGTTTCAAATTTGTTTGCTTTGCGCGCGGGAAAGACGCCATATGCCGGCCCTGCAACTGAAAACCCTTGTATTATACCTAATTCCATTTTTATCTGAAAATTTCAATCTTTCAAGTACTGACGTAAATTAAAATGAAATACTAAATGGACAGCGCATACGTTTGAACATAAGTGTAACGCTTAACGTTTTGATCGTATAACCTTTTTTTTTTTTTTCATTTTTATTGGATTACTGGAAGGAAAATCGAAATTTTAAATTATTTCGAACGTCATATCTGTCATCTGGCTATTTGAACGTTCGCCGAAAAGTAGGTGAATTGCCCGACATTCGACATGGATTTCCTCAATGGAAAAAAAAAGTGTGTATACACTCGTATCGACGGATACGATAATTGATTCAGATTCGTTATTGATATTGCGTCCCGAGGGCATGATGACGACTCGTACTCGTACACACTCGTTGTGTGATTATTTTCATAAATTTTATTATTATTTTCTCCCCCGTTTTTTTTTTTGGTTTCTTTTATTTGCTTTTAAATACCAATACCGAAATTAAGTCAGAAAAAAAAAGCAGATATTTGGGCAATCGGCTGTAGGGAGTGAGTCAAAAAGTTTAAAAATAAAATTTGCCTTTGTAAAAATAAATAAATTGTACAACAAGCAAAATAAGAACTATTGTGCGCGGGTGTATATTGAGTACACGATGTTTTGATTTAAAACACACTTGTTCTAATTAAGCGAAAATAGCTGTAGAAAAACTGTAGGCTTTCTGATGATAGGTCAAGTGGAAACGGAATTTCAATTTCAAGTTGACCTTCATGAAGATTTGGCCGCACTTAGCTTGGTTTTCTAAATCAATAAATTTCTTTTCCGTTAGATTGTACATAATATCTAACGAATTAGTTGGCTAAACAATGAAATTGCCTATAGTTGAGCAAAAGGGACCAATGTAGTGCTAAAGATATTTTTACTGAATCCCTATGAGTGGCTTGAAATGGGTCCACTTAAGAGGGTTTCCGAGACTTTGCATGTGCTTATATTTCATCGATTTTCATAAATTATTTTCTTTCATTTGAAAGTGGAAAGGATTGAAAGATGACAGCGACCACTTCAAACAATACAGATACGATATAAGTTATTATTTTTTTACCCATAATGACGGTTGCTTACTTAGTAGTTTTCATCTATTATTGTTGATTCGTTCACCATTCATTTTCGATTCAATTTATATTGAAACACTACTGTTACACTAAAGATGACTTCTTAGGCATGTCAAACTTTGTTGCTACTGTGTACGATTTGCATGTAACGGGCGATCATAGATATAGATGAGCAGTTTGAACATTGCCCAAAATATTACAACTGACCATATAAAATCCTTATGGTCCAAACCGGACAGCAGAGGCATTTAAAAATGTTGATCGTTTTTTATAGACATGTGGTGAGTCAGAGTCATTTCTCGAAAGAGCAGTCGAAGTTCACAGTGATTTTAGAACTCTTCTGAAGACAATTAACGTCATTGTATATCCACTTTTTGTCATCTTTATAACACTCTTTATCAACATCGTTTCCTCTTTTAAGTTCGTAAAAGTGTTGTCGGCATTCCTTAGAATTCTTCTTCTTTTTCCTTTTATCAGCGAGGTTATGAGCCGAAAATAAGGGATCATAACCCTCCCACTTCACTGCATTTCTACTGATCCGCCTGTGGGGTTCACCTATTCCTTAGAATTGAGGTCTGTAAAAATACTTCTTACAATCTTGAGACCATGATACAATTCCAAAGATCTTTGCCAAGAAAACTGCTTGTCGGGACACTTGACTGGAGCTTTCAGACGCAACTGGCCTATTATACTACCAGAATATAAAAATTCTGATTTTCCCGGATATTTTCTTGTTGTTCTAACAAAATAAAAAGTAAAAGCCAAGCAAGGGGCGTTTCAGTGAAGAAGAGCTTTCAGCACTTACTGCAATACATTAGAACCGAAGAGTCTACAACCTTATACGAGCAAAGGCAGGAAATGTTTCACAATATCGTTGTCCTCTTTAGAAGTGTCGCAGGCTGTAGTATGGCTTAAAGCTAGGATATTAAGATGTTTAGTAAACGCGTAGTGGCCTGACAAGTTCTCTGTACCCTTTCTGCTGAGAAGGAGCAAGATTTCTTACAGACATCCGGGATCATGCGTTTGGTAAGCTTGCATGCACAGTTGTGTTCGTGAAAAACTCAACATTCGAAAGAAGCCCTGATTGAGGACGCAGAAAGACCTAATGCAGGTTCAGGTCCTGAGAAGTCTTCCTACAAGTCTCATCATTCCCCATGATACCAGTGTGATCTGGGCTAGATTTACACATAACTTAAAAGTCAGGCTCTATGATTTGAGGCCATTTTCTTATGTACAAAAAAAAAAAAAATAAATATTTGGCGCAACAGCTCTTTAAGTGCCAGGGCCTAGCTTCTCGCAACCACTCATGTTGTGTGCGTTATATTTTTCACACGAATGGAAGGGACCTACAGTTTAGTGCCGAATACGAACGGCGATTTGAGGAGCTCTTTCGTGACAACAATACTCTCGGATGTTTGTCAGACGCTCGCGAGAGGTGGGACCGTGAAAAAACTTTTTGGTGTTTTCTGGGATTCGAACTTGGAACCTCATGCGTAGTGATCCGACACACTAACCACTTACGCCACGGCGCCCACAATCCTCCTCCTTTTCCTTTTCTTATGTAACATCTTCAAATTTACTATGAGTTAGATTCCTTCACGTAATCAATCGCAGTAGAAAATATTGATGATCATCACTTTTCAATACCCAATGCATGCTTTTCTTTAAGCAAATGGCAACACTGCTTAGCACTTTGTTCACTCAGCGATTCATCCGCAAATACAGATTGATTTCTCCCTTGCAAGTGCATTGAAAACAAACATACCATATGTACATACATATGTATTTTTTTAATTAATCAATCAGAACGAAAGAAAATTTAATGGCCGTAGACTTGGCACTGAGTCTTGCGCAGCATTTTGGCAGATATA
This sequence comes from Brachypalpus laphriformis, assembly GCA_945910035.1. NCBI lineage: Eukaryota > Metazoa > Arthropoda > Insecta > Diptera > Syrphidae > Brachypalpus > Brachypalpus laphriformis. The sequence continues at coordinate 105,723,274 of OX246753.1, read as the reverse complement.
CTTAGTTAAAATTCGAAGGGTGAACTCAATATGCTTTCAATGGAGATGAGCTTTTAGCTGCTAATTGGCGCCGCTGTCAATTTGATTGTCATTTTATTCATCTGCACACTTTCGGAACAGATTTGTAAGACTTTTCAGCGCGGCGGTAGTTAAAGGAATTCTATTATTATTTCTGAAAGCTGGCAGCACTCTGCGATGTCCCTTAACTCTGACTCCCTTAGAATGGGACTCAAACGTCCTACCAGCAATTCGTAGAATGTTAATAGAAGTGAACTTTGTTACCTGTATGTTTTCATTACTTTCTATGTAATTTTGTCGTTTGAAGATAAATGACACCAATCGTAAGTGAGGATCCTACGTCCAAGCAACGACCACTTGACGTATGGGTGGACCTTTTCGCATTAATCCAAAAAAGTTCGAGTAGTTGTGCTTCTCGTTCTCTGATCCACTCAGGCCTAGTGCTTCCCAAGTGCGAAATGTTCAAATATCTGGGATTTATGATCAATAGCGATGCATTTTGTGATGACGACATCAATCATCGCGTAAGTGTAGGGTGGGTCAAGTGGCGGGAAAACTCCGCTATTTTCTGTGCCCAAAAATGCGTCCTAAGCTGAAATGAAGGTTCTACACTACAGTTGTGCGTCCAGCACTAACATACAGTTCACAATGTTGGACAATGTTCAATGTATGAACGGGAATTAACGACAGCTGAGATGAAAATGCTTCGCATCACAGCAGGACTGACAAAGCTTGATTGAATAAGAAGTTCAAAGATCAGTGGAAGCGTTCAGGTCAAAGAAACCATCTCACGAGCGCGACCGGTTCAGCTGATATTGTCATGTTCAAAGAAGAGATCATTTGAACCCTGTCAAAATGATATCATGAACGAGAAGCAGGCCTAAAAAAACGCATGGATTACACAAGTGCAACAACACAAGCATTTTGTTTGTCTCCTCAGTGACGAAGTGAACCAAAATCGGGAAGCCTGACGATATTTCTTGAGGTCAAACAGGCGTGTCCCACAGGTTTTTTTTTTAATGCGCGGGTAGGGGTAAAATTCGTTTATGGATACTTGTAGCCAGTGGTACAACTTATGTCCGACTACATGCTCCTGCATAGTTACGTGCTTAAAACACCTCCTATTTCTCTGTCCTGTTGCTCCCCTGCCCCACATGTATATCAGTAGAAATGCGATGAAATGTGAGGGTTATGACCCCTTGAGTTCAGATCATAACCTCGCCGAAGAAGAAGATAACAGACTACATAGAGTAATTGGAAATCATTTCACTTTGTCTCATTGGTTAGAGTGTTACATAAACTCAGCGAGTTGCATGTCTCAGTATTACCGGTGCACTGAGAACTTCTCCCACAGCGGCGCTCCAAACCATGCTCCACCTGCTTCCAATTGACATCGTCAGTAAGCAATTGGCTGTCAGCTCGGAAATAAGGCTGAGATGCTCCAGGCAGTGGATGGAGCAACACACGGGACATGCGAATAAACTTTCGATGCACCGTCATCTTCCCAATTCCATTGACCATCTGCCTATTGAATCGCTGTCAATCTTCACGGACGGGTCCAAAACCAAGGACGGAGTCGGTGCCGGAATTTTCTCGAAAGATCTGGACATACACCTCTCCTTTAACCTTCCAGACTACTGCAGCGTTTTTCAAGCCGAAATTACCGCGGTTCGCAAAGCTGCTGACTGGCTGGCGGCTAGCACACTATCAACACCTGATATTGTTATTTATGCCGACAGTCAGGCAGCCATCAAATCCCTCTCATCCAGCACTACGAGATCTAAGGCAGTGAAAGACTGTCGCATATCTCTTAACGAGATAGCTGGTCAGTACAACCTCACCCTTTGCTGGGTACCAGGTCACTGTGACATACTGGGGAATTGTGCAGCCGACGAACTAGCACGACAAGGCTCCTCTGGTACAGATAGCATAAGCATCACCGACATCGAAGCGCCAACGTCTTATGTTAAGTACCTTATTCAAATTGATGCCGAGAAAGTAGCCAATCATCGATGGCAACATCTAGACCAGACAGCTCTGGCCGATACTCAATAAATCCAAGTCCATCGGACTCTTGAAGCACAAGAGAGGAACCCTCTCAAAAATAACAAATGTCCTCACTGGACACTGCGTCATAGGAAGACATGCCCAGAGATTAGATATCCCTCATAACGACTTCTGCAGAAGCTGCAGAGATGAAGAGGAAGAAGAGACCATCAGTCATCTCCTGTGCGCCTGTCCTGCGCTCGCCAACATCAGGAAGGCCACTCTGGGTGAATACTTCTACAATGATCTTAATGATCTCGGCAACGCCTGCACTGCTAAAATTCTCGACTTCATTCAACGAAGCAAATGGTTCCAAGAGTAAGAGGGTGATCCACCCGCCTTACACATCGGCAGTACAATGGAGCTACTTTCTGGTCTAAGTACATCCTCATCGAGGGCCGATCCTAACCTAACCTAACCTAGAGTGTTATTGTACATTAACGCAATTTCAAAGTGTTTCTCTACAACTTAAGAGATAGAGTCGACTTTAGTGAAAAGTCAAATTTAAATTGTTTTACCTATTTGTAAAAGCAAAATTGCAACCTATTGCAAGCATTAATATCTCGAAACATCATAAAACTATTTCCTAACCGTCCCTTGTAATATTTCCTCATTACAGTCACCGGCTACATCCATATTCAAAAAAAAAAAACGCCCAAAACCATTTAAAATAGAAGCGTCTAATTTAAATTCGAAAATGACTGCAGGAACTACGCAACAAGAACTCTTTTTTTTTTGCGTATGAATGCATAATTTGCTTGGGTGTATCGCACAGACACCCAACACATTCCAGACTTGAGCTGTTAGATACTTTGGCAAAAAAAAAAAAAACAACAAATAATGATTCCCTGCGTTCGTTCTTAAATATTACCCTATTAATATTATTGAGGCGACAATATTTTTTTCGTTAAAAATTCTATTCAAATGTATTCGTGTGCGCGCAGTGTGTATGCCACAAATAACCTAGAATACGTTGCACGTTCACAGAATGGGGAGTGCAATGCACTTATAAATGTGCAATTTTTAACTTTATGTGGTTGGCCAGACAGCCAGGACGGATATTTGCGCCCGTAACTTACTCTATTTTTGCGCGCAAACATTTTGATGTGAAACGACGATGACTACGACGACGACGACGCGGCAGATTCAAAAATGATGATGATGATGATGGCGATGAGAACGGCAAAATCTTTTATTTTCTTTATTTGAAAATTTATTCGTTCAAAAGAAATTTATTTAAAAATCAAGAGAAACTGTGTTGTTGTGTAGCCCACTTAGAGCCCCAAAAAAAAAAACAAACGCCCCCTTTCGCCATAGATAGGTGAGCTTGTCAATAAGTCGTCTGCAGACTATGTGCGGGTACACAAAGTTTGCATCTGCACCATGGCACCCAAAACCAATTTAGATAATTTAGACCTAGGCTATCTATTTCAGCATGTGGGTGGAATGCATGCATGCATTCGATGCCTATTCAAAAATGCATCTAGACGTAGATTTGTATACACGTACAAATTTGTATCTTTTAATCCAAATGACAACATGACATTTAGATGACAGCCAAAGAGTGTCGGTTCCGGCGGACAACCCTGTGTACGACCTAATGCTATTAGGTACACTTAATTTGGGGGCACGGATATCTATTGGATATTAATTGAAAGTGTCAGATTACAACCACAGAAACATCCCATCAATGCGAGACTTTACGAAGGGAAATGAAAGAAAAGGGAGAACAGAAACGAAAAAAAAAAAAACAGAATTTAGCGGTAACCTCAAACCAGCCAGAAAGGCAGCAACAAACGATAAACAAGGAGTGCGAAAAATAACACCGAAAACAGACGTACGGACTACGGCACGAACAGACTCTCGCAAACAAAGGAAAAAACGAAAAGAAGATATTTATCGAAATTCTCATTCGAAGAGGTGTTCCCTTTGATAATAAACGGCTGCATATATTGTAGTTGGCAGTTTCTCTTTGGGGAACAAATAATACGAGTGTTTCCTCACATTGTTTTCTTTTTGTTTTTCTTACAAATTTTTGTATACGAACTTCATGGATATGTTCGTATGTGTAGATTTGTATGGATGCGTCTTTTTATTTTATTTATTTTTTATTTTGGTTTTGTTTCTTGTGTTCGGCCACTTCTTTTATTTATTTCCGGCTGATGGCGTTAAACCGCATTGCAAGTTGTTGGCTGCCGCTGCACTCCTGCTCCGATGTTGAACATGAGATGGTGGGGAAACTTATAAGCTACGTAGAGATCCACGTGACAAGAGCATGGAGGAGCATGGAGCATTAAAGATCAATGTTACTCTTGTTGTTGGATGGCGGTCCCATGAAAGTCGTTTGAATAGTTTGTCTTGTCTTGTTGGGCAGTGTGATACAATGCTTATTGGGGGCATGTACATAGGTACATATAATACATATGTTCATTGGATGAGTAAAAAAGATTTCTTTAGAGTTTTTGATTAGATTTATTTGCTAACGTTCTAAACTGTGTATGTAGTTATATAGACACTTAGTCTAGATACAAACCATTCATTTGCTCCAGTGTTAAACTTATTAGTCGAGATACGAACCACTCGCCCACTAACATGGAAAAATTCTGCAATTTTGTAGTACAATTTCATGTTGACCTCTACGATTGGACTTTTGTGTTCTTTATAGTTTATTCTGGATAAAGCAAGTTTCTTTCTTTACCCATTTTGAAACTCGTTTCTGAAGTAGACTTACCATAACTGGCTCTAAAACCCCTTTACAAAAGTCATCTTCCATTTCTAGCAGCATGGCAGTACAATTGTTATTAAATGAGGACTCCTCACAAGTTATGTATTACTTATTGATAGAACAAGAATAAATATGTTTTGTGCTTCCATTAATGACCTTTTACCGACCACCAAGAATCGTACGCTTTTGATGTCATAAATAGATTTCACCGGGAATCCACTAGAACTCATCGTAAAAGCAGTGGTTTCATTAAATGATGACATCATTAAGATACCCCGCCTGTGGCAAAGCTAATCGCTTTGAATGCAATGTTCCGAAGACACCTTGTTATCAAGTAACACTTAAGTGTAATTATAGCCTTTCATGTCTTATTGCAATCAATTTGAAAAATATACCCAAGAACCTATCACTCAAGATGCGTAGTATAAGAATAAAGAAAACGCCAAGAGTTATAGACAATTCCACTTTCTCATAAAAAGATATTGACTAACTGGAGCACATGTATAGGTACGTTGGAAGCTTTTATTCCAAGAAATTTATAAGTTCATCGTTTTTAGTTTTCCCTATACAAAGATGTAACACAAAAGCGGCATCCCATGGGCAATTGTTTACGATAGAAGTCCATTTGGGCTATAAAATGAAATATAAACTCATAGTATTGTAGCATCCACAGAAAATACTTTTCGCACTGCAGTGTGTCAACACTAATGCACATTAGTTTGTTCCACACTTCACATTCCGCAATTCACCCCTAGTGACATCTAGCATGTTCGAAAATGTTCTAGAGGTTCTTGTATTTGGTATAGATACACCAATCATCAGCAGAGAAGATTTTTTTTTTTTTTTTTTCCTCTTGTACAACCCATGCCCGCGTGGCAACGACACTGCGACCTGAAAGATCTATTGTATCGGAGGGTTGGAGTTAACCTAACAGACGTACTACCTCCCTTATGAAAGTGAGTATGTCTCTAGTAGTGGAGCATTTCAGTTCCACTGAAGTGAGTATCTCCTTGTGACAAATACGTTTCCTTAACCAGTGTAGTGCCGGGCATTCACAAAGAATGTGTTCGGATGTTTCATCCTCCTCTAGGCATAGCCGACAGTCCTTCTCTAGGCACAGGTTCAACTTGTTAAGGTGGTATCTTAGGCCGCAATGGCTCACTAGCTTCCCAATGCTTTCCCTATCTAAGTTAAGGATTTCCTTATAGGAATAAGGCTTGATTAGACGTTTGGATTGCCTTAAACCTGGCCCATTAGTCCAGTGATCTAGACGAAGTTTGTTCTCCCATTCGTTAATCAACGCTGTAGCTGTTGTCCAATTGACGCTACAATAAGGTTCGGGACCTATAAACGCAGATTCTGAGCCGGCCTTGGCAAGCTCATCTGCAGATTCGTTGCCCACAATTCCCTGGTGTCCAGGGACCCAACCGAGCATTACTTTGTTCTGAGCAGAGAAGATACAGTCGATAGAGGTGAAAAGAGCGATGAACAAATGCGATTACTGTGAAAGTTAATTATTTGCAAATGGGTGTTGGGAATATCGGTTATTGTGACTAAAAGTGAATTTGTAGAGACAGTATAAGTTGGATTAATAAAGAATAAAATGGTTTGATTATTTTGAAGTATATCGAAAGTGAATTTGATAAGGCGAACCCCACAGGCGGATCGGTAGAAATGCGGTGAAGTGGGAGGGTTATGATCCCTTATTTTCGGATCATTACCTCGCTGATAAAAGGAAGAAGAAGAAGAAGATCGAGAGTGAATTTGATAGTTGTTTATAAGTAAACAGTTTAAAAACACAGAGGACGGTTTTATTATTACGAATTAATCACGCGAATATGAAATATGGAAAAAATTACCATCTTCTGCATTTCCCCTGTCTTACTTACTCACTTATGTCCTGTATCCCCTTGTGGGTCCTAGGCCCTCTACTACGCCTACGCGCCATCGACTGTTCCGCGCCTTCTCGACTGTTCTGCGCCATGTTCTCCTCGGACCGCCAGGTCTTCTGCCATCCTAAGTGAAAGGGTTCCATTGCATAGCATGGTTCGCTATGGAAGTGTCACCCTTACGGACCAATCCACTGCCACTTCCGCCGTTGAATGGTTGTGCCTATTGGTTCCTGACCCGTTCTCTCGCAAAGGTGTTCGTTAGAGATACGATTGGGCCAGAAAATCCTTAAGATATTGCGCAGACACCTATTAACGAACGTTTGCAGCTTTCTGGTGATAGTAGTGGTCACTCTCCACGTGCTGCAACAGCAGCACGGATTCAACGTTGGAGCGGAACAGTCTTATTTTGGTGCTCAAACTGATTGCATTGCTTCGCCATATTGTGGACAACATCCCGAACGCGGACTTTGCTTTGGCGATCCTGTTGGCTATATCCAGTTCGGTTCCACCATCGGTCGAGACAATACTCCCAAGATACTGGAAATCCTCTACTCTCTCTACCGGTTGTCCAGCAATGCATATTTGAGCCTATGAGTTAGTTCCAAGGCTGATAATTTTAGTTTTTACCGTATTAATTTTCAGCCCGACGACACCTGCCTCCCTCTCCACATCTGCTGTCATTTGGTGGAGGTCCATAACTCTGTGGGAGAGTAAGCATACATCGTCAGCGTAGTCAAGATGTTTCAGTTGATCTGTAAGAGTCCATCGAATTCCTCCGTTTCCCGTCGACAAAGCTGCATGAAGCACATCGCTAATCATCAATAGGAATAATATTGGTGAAAGGATACAGCCTTGTCTTACCCCACTTTGGATCTCAAATTTCTCAGACAACCTCCCCCTGTGCAGAACGTGACATTTGTAGCCTTCATATGTAGCTTTGATAATAGCAATTAGTATATCGGGAATACCTCTCTTGCGTAAGGGACGCCAAATAAACTCCATGTTGACACTATCGACCGCCTTCTCAAAATCGATGAACAGTAGGTGCAGTGGCGATCGTTATTCAATACACTGTTCGATGATAATCCGCAGGGTGTTGATGTGGTCGGCACAGGAGGATCCAGAGCGGAAACCTGCTTGTTCGGCATCGAGTGTGTCTTCGAGATGTTGTTTGATTCGCTCCAGGATTATTTTAGCTATTATCCTATTCCTCTGTCTTGCAATCAAGTTAAGTATACTGTAGTGCTAATGTGTTCGACTATTTAATGGTTGCTTATTGGTTCAAGTACCAACCATCTAGAGTTACTGAACACGTACTTGCAACAAATACTAGAAAATAAAACCAAATTTTCGAATTTTCTCCGACCAGTGGAGTGAGCATGCCCTGAAATACGGCGTACCGTAACAGTATTTTCTTTTCATCAAAAGTGTGCTTCGCAGTATTCCCTTAGCTTTGACTAAAACTAAGCGTTTCTGCTAACAATACTTCACAACATCCACACTATAGTGCATTCTTCTTGCACTGGATATTTAAGTTCTTGAGTTGTAGCTCACTTCTTGACTCCGAATAATTGGGTCCTTCTGACACCAAAGTATTAATATTTTCGCCTATCAATGGGCGCCGTTGCGTAAGGGATTAGTATGTCGAATCACTGCGTGTAAGGTTCCAAGTTCGTTAGATTCCCTTTCGCAATTGCAATTCCTGAGGAATTGTGTTTGAAGGTCATATGCTCTTACTTTGCCTTGGCGAGAATAGTTCACCTTAGAGCTCTTTCTCCAGACCAGTTTCTTTTAAGAATCTGAGAATGAAAAGTGGGTCCATGGTTGGCATATCCTCTTCTGATACTTGGTATTTGCTCAAGTATTTCAATCTTTTGTGGGTCAGTGCCCCACAGGACTCCAGAAGGTGTTCCGGAGTCTCACATGACTCGTTGCAGAATCTGCAAACGCCTTCATTTGTTATACCTAGTCTCCGTAGATGCTCCCTGAGTTTGCAGTGCCCCGTTAAGAAGCCTGTTAGGATCCGTAGGCTATTCTTGCTAAGGCAGATGCAGGCTTCGAATCTTTTCCGGTTGTAACATCCCAGTAGTTTCTTAGCCTGCCTCAGGCCTGTGGTGTTGTTCCAGGTTCTTGGCCTGTCTTCCCTCTCCATTTTTCTGAATTTCTCACGTATGGTGTGTTCCCCCATTCCACAGAATGGTTTAGGTCCAATGAAGGGTTCTGCGGCCCCTTGTCTTGCCAAGGCGTCCGCTGCTTCGTTACCTTTTATCCCGACGTGACCGGGTATCCAGTAAAGTGTAACTTTATTGTTTCTGCCCAGCTCATTAAGTTTGCATAGGCATTCCCACACAAGTTTTGACTTAATGACATAGGAGTCAAGTGCTTTGATAGCTGCTTGGCTGTCTGACAGTATTGCTATGTCGCAGTTGCTGTATCTCTTTTCGAGATTGAGTTGGATGCATCTGTTTATAGCACATATTTCAGATTGAAAGATGCTGATGTACTTGCCCATAGGTTCTGAGTGCTTGGTCCTTGGCCCCTGTTCCCTCTCCAGTTCTCGAACCGTCTGTATACCACTTTACCGAGTGGCTGCCCAGTCCGTACATCGTGGATTCGTTGCTCCACTCTTTCTTGTTACTTAACTTTGTATTAAAGTTTTTCCCAAAGTTAAATTTCCTGATACTGTCGTCCCTGGGGACGGCCAGAAGGGGAAGTTTTTTGAGAAGTGCATCGTATTCTCTCATACCGACACATTTCTCCCTTCCGATACCTTCTTTTGCCATCCTTAGGATCGTTCGTTGTGCATTTTGCTCCACTACAAGATGGAGCGGTGTTAACTCCAGGAGTACTTCCATGGCTGCAGTTGGACACGTTCGCATGGCTCCAGTGATGCAGAGTCACGCAAGTCTTTGCACTTTAGTGAGTGTCTCCCTCGTAGTGACTAGACTAGTTCGCTTTGTCCATGCTATTGTTCCATACGTGGTCATTGGTCTCACAATGACAATGTACATCCATCTTAGAATATTTGGACTAAATTCCCAAGACTTACCCGCTAGGCTCCTGCATATCATTAGAGCACGGGTAGCTTTTTTGGATATCTCCTCTGTGTGTTTCTTCCACAAGAGTTTGCTATCTAGGTGTAATCCTAGATATTTCACTTCCTTTACCGGTGTCAGTGTCGTGCCCGACAGTCGGATTGGCTTCAGTTCAAGTTTTCTCTTCCTCGTGAACGGTACTATTGTGGTTTTGGCCGGGTTTATATTAAGCCCAGCCGTGCTGCACCATTCTTGAGTTACTATTAGGCCCCTTTGTATACTATCACATAGGGTTTCCTCGAATTTCCCCCTGGCAATCAGTACAATGTCATCAGCGTAGGCTTGACAGTTAATTCCAAGGCTTGTTAATTTCTCAAGAAGCTCATCCACAACAAGACTCCACATTAGGGGAGATAACACTCCTCCTTGTGGGCATCCTCTCATTGTGTTGACCCTGATAATTCCATGTGAAGTTTGAGTTTCTGCTGATCTTGTTCTCAGCAATTCATACATCCACTTAGATACTGTTCTGCTAAATCCCTTTCTGTCAAGGGCTCGTTTAATAGCTTCATGTGAAGTGTTATCAAATGCCCCTTCAATGTCTAGGAAGGCGCAGATTACTATCTCTTTTGTTTCAAGAGCACTTTGGATTGTTTCCGTCAGCTGATGCAGAGCAGTCTCGGTGGACCTGCCCGCTCTGTATGCAGGCTGACGATAATGCAGTGGGGATGTATTAAGTACATCCTCCCTTAAATGGTTGCCCACAGCTTTCTCAATTGTTTTAAGAAGAAACGATGTTAGGCTGATCGGTCTGTATGACTTAGGCTGTGTTGGGTCCTTCTTCCCAATTTTTGGTATAAACACAACCCTCGCCCGTCTCCATTGGTTTGGAATATATCCCAGTGCAGGACTGCTTTTTGTTATTCTCACCAGGTGTGGTAGTAGTTTTTCTTGCCCCCTTTGCAATAGGGCTGGTATAATACCATCCACACCCGGTGACTTGAAAGGCTGGAAGGAGCTAATTGCCCACTCGATTCTCCCTCTGGAACAGATAGCCCCTGCAATCTCCCAATCTGGCTGATGGCTATAGCCAATGCTTATATTGTGAAACTTATAAGATTAAGAAAATTCACATTTAATCTAAGATCTAGATCGAATCATCCTACTGCATTTCTGACACCAAGGTATTGGATCTACCCCACCTCTGACACCAATGTATTAAATATGAACAAGAGGTGATTTTCAATTCATGAGGTACCTAGAGTATCAATAATGAGTCATCGTTCTATGCTTTGCTGCTCCTAGTTATGGCTGCATTGATCTAGTTTCCGACAGCTCTGCTCTCCAACTATCTAATGACCAGAAACCACTAAGAAAAACCCATTCATTCGCATGAAGTTCTTTTCAAATTGATAAAATGTTGTTAGAAATTTTATGTGACGCAGTTTCCCATGAAGGTCTATCCAAACATCATACCTACGTGATTTGATATTTCCTTTTACGATAAAACTAAAAAAAATCCAACATTTGATTAATGAAAAATTTCTAATACACTGCGCGTAGGATGCGCTCTCTCATCCAGCCATACATACCTACTACCTCATTCAAGTGGGTTTTGTGAAACCAGTAACCCGCGTAGTATTTTTTCGTTGTATATGTCCGAAATATGATTATGAGTGGGTATGTAATATCCAAAAACAAACAGTTTGTTTTCTCTAGGATTAACTAAACTGCCTACTTGCTGAGATGCAGAAAAAAAGAAAAAATTGATATCACTTCACATACTATCCGGTTCGTAACTAGTATAACAAGCCCACCAGGCCTATCCAAATTTAAAAGTAAAAAAAAAAAAAAAAACAAATCTCTCTACAAGGAAAACAAAATAAATTCACAACATAAAGAGTACTGGCGCCACATGTCATGTCGCACTAAATTCATTACCTCAAAATATGTTGACATCGTATCTGCCATTAGATTAGCAGTAGAAAAGAAAAATGTAAGCGAACAGCACGCCATAAATTGGTACTAAATAAATTTAATTAAGACCAAGCTTACGAAATACTATACATCGGGATATTTAACAAAATATCATCATGTCCTGCAAATTACCAATTCTAGCGCCGCAAAATGTATTAACTTTATCGCTAGCATTCAGCGCGAAATAATTGGTAGTAAAAAGCAATAATTTTAAATTAGAAACGATAAACCAATATAATACGATTTCCCCCCAAAATGAATTAATCTACAAGTCTTCGCGATCAAAATTCCAACTGTCAAGTAAAAAATAAAAAGAAATTAAAAAAAAAAATATAAGTATGTATAGTACGTGTCTGCGTATTTTATGGCGCCAGAAGCTTATTTGTTTATCGCGAATATACGAACTTGTACTTATGCCAACTTTGTGATAGCATCTTAACGATGTTCGTTTTGTTTTACCAAAGTCTGAAGCTTTAACATCTCTAGTGACATCCAAAAGATAGAATACAACTTCTCTGTAATAATTACACATGCCTGCCAATGTAGATATAATACTTTAATCACCAGTGATGGGTGATGGGAGTGAGTTGACTAGGTGTGCCCAAATGTGGATGCACTTTTGCTCATTGCGTTCCAAATATTTGACAATTGGAAATTAAAATAAACAAATCCACCACACAATCCAATTGTTGTACTCAATTAAGAGCGACCAACGTATACAAGTATCTGAATCTGAATTTGTGAAGTACATTTCATGGCGCGGCAGCGGCAATGACGGGCATTTATCGAGGGCAGCCGCGCCGCCGGCCGGCCGCACCATAGACCATGCGAGGGGGTGTGTTGAGGCGCTGCAGACTCATACAAGCCAAGTAGCCAGCAAAACTTAATCAAAATACAAACTGATTTTTCAATTAGTTTTTAATGGATGAGGTGGGCAGCGAAAATACCTCGTTTCCCATCAAAACATACGTGAATAAATTGATACGTCGTCGTCGTCGTCGTCGTCGTTGTAGTCGGTCGGTACACACAGTTGGAAGTGAATCGATTCCAATGGTGAATGAAGTGAATGTTTTGAGTTCTTTGCATTTCATTTTGATTCGCGAAACGTTTTAGACATATGAATGGCGCCAGAGTCAGAGTGAGAATTTTTTTTTTTTTATATTTCACACCCACATTTTGTTGCATTTTATTTTCATTTGGTTGGTTTCTCGTAAAAACGAGAGAGAGCGAGCTTTTGTTTTGTTTTGATTTTCATTTTGAATATAGTATACAGTACGAGTACTTGTAAATTAAAAAAAGAAAAACAAAATATATATATAAAATAAAAATAATCTGAGCGGTATTGAGGTCACCGACCGTGTTTACTATTTTACTATATGTTGGATACATGAGTTATCAGAATAGCAGGCAGGCAGGCACACGGTGAGCGCTGTAGGGATGACGGGTTGAATGATTGCAGCGGAAAGGTGTTTAGAGATTATTTCTGGAAACACCAGCTATGATTAGTCATGGTGGAGTTATTTAAATAAATTCTTGTATAGATTAGAATTTCCCCATGCCTACAGAGTATGGTGAGCCATCTTAGTCTTGAACGGGGTTTTTTACTGGCTGATTTATGTAGGTGACAATTGCGAGCTGGGAGAAAATTGTCTATCTTAAGATTTTACTACTGAAGCTGTGGAACTCAAAAAATGTTTTTTCAAATCCATTTGTGTACATTAAAGATTTCATTTTAATACCATTCAGAAAAGCCTTTTTCTACGTGCATTCCAATACAATTATAATAGGTCAGCTACACACATGCCTAAATGCAATCTACTACCACTTCAGATAGGACCTTAAACTCCCCATCAATGTACAATTGTACATCAAAGATTTCATTCTAATATCATTCAGAAAAGCCTTTTACTACGTGCATCCCTTTACAATTATAATACGTTAGCTACACACATGCCTAAAGGCAATCTACCAGCACTTCAGGGGCCTTATTTTGTACTGCTTTCGGATTCGGATTGCCATTCGAAAATGTAATCCGATTCTAAAATGAATTGGTATTTTGTATGGTTCTCGTATTGGGTGTAAGTGCTTTCAACTCAAAATCAAATATTTCCGAAAGTTAGATAGTCAAAACATCTATCAAACGTCACTTAAATTACTTGGAAATTGAGTTTGTATACACTTGCTATAGAAACGCAATACAAAATAAGGCCCCAGATAAGACCTTAAATGTTTATGGTACAATTTTGCATTGTTCAAGTAAACCTGGCATATCATGTCTTTGTATATTTGGAAAATCGAAATTAATTTTGCTTAAAATCGAGTACTAAACAGCCGAAGAAATAGCAGATTTTCAAAAAAATGTCATTAAATAAAATACCGTTATACGAGTTCTAAGCCAGAAAACTGGAACGCGATCCTTTAGCGTATGTCTCAGCAATTACAAATATAAAATTTGAAGAAAATTGTTCGATATGTTTTCGAGAAAATGGATTTTTATAAAAGTAATGATTTCTCCTCAGAATTTAGTATGTAATTCCCTTGAAAATATTATATATTGTTCAAATATATAAATGAAATCCTGTTCGTTGGTCATCGCATCACTTGAGAACGGCAGAACCGATTTGGCTCATTTTTTTTCAAAAAACGTTCGTTATAGCCCAAATAAGATTTTGAGGGAAAGAAAAATTTGAAAAGTTTCCCGGAAAACTAAAAAATTCGGGTAAAACTGAAAACGCTTTTTTCCATGGGAAAAGATGTGTGTACCTATATTTGTATGCTATGGACTCCGAAACCACTAAACTAAAAATTGAGCCCAAATGTTCAGACAATCTTCGGTATTAGCTCGAGTAAGTATTCCTGTGAAGTTTGGTCAAAATCGGTCCACTGCTTTGATATTATAGTTCTTTAGTACTAAAAAAATGCTCTTTTGTTAGTCGCAGCAAAACACGACGGATAGCATCAGTCCAGGAGTTTGCTCACTACTTTAGTGTTATAGTACTTTAGTACTCAAAAAAATTGATATACATATATATATTTAAGGTTGGACCAATTAACCAATGTTGGTCGGCACAAAACTGTTCTCAAATAGATTTAGCCCCAGGCGGCTGCCTGACAGTTGTTGCCCCAGGTGCACAGTGGTCCAAAATAACATTCTACCTGGACAAAATCATTTTATTATGCCAAACTGTTCGTTTGCATTTGTACCTTAAAATTTAAAATAATTTATTTTTTTTTATTATACATATATGAAATTTTTCAATAAATAAGTTAATACTAGAAAAACCACTTTGTTTCAAAATTGTTGGTTATTATATTTCTTTTAATTTATTAATTCAATAATTCTTATCAATAATAATAAATTTATATTTAATTCGAACTAGATACAGATGTATTTGACTCAAAACTGCATTTTTCTAATTCAGTACTTTCCTGAAGATATTGAGGAATTTCAAGTAAATCGACCACATCCGGTGTTAAAGTAGACATCTTCTTGCTTGGTGTTTGGCGGTTAAAGCTCACTAGAGGATCTGATGAAACGAGGAGCATGTGAAACAAATTTTTCATTGTGCTTCTTCTGTTTATTTTTCTTGTATGGTGTTCACGAAAATATTTGCAGTCCTTGTTTCTTGCTTCCAGTGCTTCCTCTGTTAATTATCTAATAGGGACAATCGAACTCGGCACCACGTCTGGCCCATGAATTAGTATCTTGTGCACAGTCACAGGCATATAGTACCATGGGTAAATACTAACATACAATTCTGCGGTTTTCTTACAGTGGCTAGTAAACTTTTCAATGTTGATCTCAAAACTCATTCAGCCCTGTTATGGAAGCTTCGAAATTTGTCCTGAATGCATTTTTTTTGTTCATGGACAATTCTCTTTTCGAATCAACTGATACGCATGTTTGGATAATTTAGCATCCAAAATAAATGCTAGCGCTTCTTCGGTTGAATAAGGCTTCAATTCTATGGACCGTGATTGTAATACCCGTTTTATTTTCGTAGCTTTCCCAGGAGAACCTGAAACTGCTTGCTCCGTCCTTCCTTCCCAACCGCACGTAAATTTGTTTCTGGTGCATAGACTAATTCACAGGAATCAGTTGAATTTAACAAATATCGCACTCTGCGCCTCTCAGTTCTTTCACTTGCAGCACTAAATTCCTTTCGAGGTCTGCCATTAGATGAGATATTTGATGAGCCAGGCTCTGTTTCAGCGGCATGCACACAAACTTTAAGGACTGGTAACACTATATTTTCACTCGGCCACGATTTATTACTTTTTTCAAAACCAGCGGAGTTCCTGCTACATTCCTTCAATTTTTTGCATACATATCCATTAAATGTCTTCAAAATTGAATAAATTTTATCCTTACTGTCAGCTGAAACTTCTTCAGTATCGAGTTTTTCTAGGATAAAATTATACAACGCACTTTGTTTGTTACCCTGAGTAAATTTTTTCCATTCATGAAATAATTCTCCTCTGGAAATTCGGCTACCCTCTGAAACAAAATGTCATAACTTTGTAATACGCAAGAAAATTAAAGAAATTTTTGGTATGCGACTAGTTTATTAGTCAGGCTTTCTAAAAATATACAATTTGACTGGACGATAACACTGTAAGCTTAAATAAATTTAGGTTTTTATTCGCGTTTATCAAATGTTAGAGTTTTATATAAAATGTTTCACAATAAATTGTTAACAACTAATTTATTCCATTCATTTACGTTTTTAGATAGCACTTACCTTCAATAACAAATTGCATAATCAAATTCCACTCAAATCACACTGGAAAACTTAGCACATGTACTTACTTCTGACTGTTTGATTTTGCTTACATTATTCTTTGCAGCCATGTCATTCAAAGTGCGCACTTTGGGCTCTCCTAGTACCATTATTTTTACAGAGTGGCCTGAAATACTTTGTGACATTATGAATTGACCATTTTTGAACATATTAATATTTTTTTTTTATTTGGAGCAACAAAAAATTTTAATTCTGTCCAGCTGGATTGCCATTTGGACCACCGTGAGGTGCCAAATGGGACTGCTCCCTGACAGTTTTTTTTTTTTTGCTAGGCGCAGCAACACTCGCCGGGTACCCGCTAGTTTTTAATAAAAACGACTAGTAGTTATGTAAAGTATCGTTAAATGTTTTCTTACGAAAATCTGGTACACCGCCCGGTAGTATCTAGTAGTATCTGCCCAAAGTAGTCAAAGTATAAAATTTGAACGGAATCGTTGGAGCCGTTTTCGAGAAAAACTAAAGTTGTAGAATCGTCGGTGAAGTATCGTTAATTTTGAGGTTAGAATGAAAATTCCGATTCGTCTATCTATCTACAACACTAATAAAAGAGAAATAAAAATGTTTGTTCGTTCATGATTAACTCTCAAACAACTGAGCCAATTCTGATGCGGCTTTTACCAATGCAACGACAATTATTTACAGACAGCTCTAGGCTGAGGAGAATCTATCGTAGAGGTGCTTAACAATAGAGCATCCACCCGTGCAAAGCCGGGATGGGATATTTTCCAGTCATTTATAGAACTTTCTTCTTTCTTGCTTTTCATTTTTGTCTCTGCAAAAATCTTTGTTTCTCCGAATCTTATCATTACGACAGTGTTTTTTGCAATATTTTTTTCACATACCATATACCTGTTCCATAAGAAGAAATCAACATTTCTTTCAAAGTTCTCGGTTCCCAAATAGCTGCGCAAAAACTAAATAGTGCATCCGGCTATCTACTGCATGGACAATCAATGGTACATCACCCTTTGGGATAAAAATCATTATGAAGTTGTTTAAAAATATCATCATCATTCCTGGTCATCCCTTGAAAATGAATGGCATGTTGTAGGCCGAACTGAGTAACACGGAGATGTCCAGCTTCAGCTGGGTAGAACGATGAAAAGTAGTCACAGATGGATCCTCGCGTACATTCGTGTACATTTCAAACAAACTAGTGCATATTCTGTAAGACTCCATACATGCGTCAGTAATGCGAGCAATAAAACAAATAAAATAAAGAACATTAAAACAAAACTAATTTGTTAGTTTTTAATTCTATGTAGGTACATGTAATCCTCAGGTACAAGCACGTTTCATAGTTTTTCATTCAATTATATTTATTAAATTCAACATTAGTCATCAACGTTATATATTTTTTTTTATTACCTTTCTTTAGTCTCACAAAATTAAAACTCAGATTTATTACTATAACACGTAAAAGATGTCAGAGCCAAATAATTATCTAAGCACACCGTTGATTAGAAACTACATACGCACATATGTATATCGTTATTTTAAAAGAAGGCGTTTAAATGACTAATTAAAGTTAGCGTTCATTGCATAACTTGCTTACGCATTATTTTACGTCAAATTATTTGTGACATCGAAATTAAAATACATTTTATTGTATTTTAATTCGTTAATTCCTTAAATAAGCATTTAATATACTGTCAGGCCTTGGACAATACGGAGGTATTTGCTTCTGCGCGTACGCGTTGTCATCAGCATTTGCTAATTAGACAATTTAAAGCTTTTGAGTCTTATGGTACACTCCCTTTAGAGTGATATTCGTTAATTTTCATTGAAAATGGTTCAGTCAATGTTGTTTCAAATTTGAAACTGAAAATTGCTTTATTTCTGCAAAGTCATATCAACACTTTTAGTAAATTTTCTCTTTTTTTAAGCTGTCACTTGAAAACATCAGTGGCGATTCAAAACAAAATTTAGGATTAAACTTTAATATTTATTCAAATCTGAATATTAAGTCTATTCGCGTACATGATCTAAAGCGCTTCAAGGTGCTTTAAGGTGCTCTAAAGCGCTTGAAGTGTATTCAGGTACTGAGCGAACATGACAGATAAAGAGAAAAATTGAAAAGTAACAAGTAGCGAGTATTTTCCCTCTGTGCTTGAAGGTGCTCGAAGAATTTCTGCCGGCACGAACGTACAAACTGCCAAGTGGAATCAGCTGATTGCTACATAAGTCGAATAGTTTTTGATTCCATTTCACACGAATTAATTTATTCATTACAATTTAGTTAATGACAGTTGGCTCGGAGTGGCTCGCTTTTCATTTGCTTACTTTTGCTTAGATTTTCCGCTCTCTGAGAGTTTTTACTCTCATCGTATTATATCTGACAACTGATTAGTTTTTGGCACGGAAAGTACGCGAACGGACCTTTTATATTTTTGTAAATAATAAAAATTGAGTAGGTTGATAAAATGAAACTATTGTTAAATCAAGAATAGAATAAAGTTTTATTTATTTGTCTTATCTTGGCAGCCATTGATAATAATTTATGCCATTATGCCATTTATTTCTCCAATCTAAATATTCGAGAGAAGCAGTTCTAAGTGGTTAACACGATGTTGTACGAAATTTTCAGTTCAATGGTGTACATCCACTGTCAAAAAAAAGTTGCTTCAACTATAACCTAAAACCTCATCGACAGATCCCAAAAGTAATCAATTAAACTGATACAATTTTTTTGCAGCTCATAACCATTAATAAATTTCAGTATTTAATTGGTTCATGATTAAAGGTAAAATGTTAAAGGAACCGAACTTGAAGACTGAAAGGTATTGGCTCTAAAATGTCACCTGTCAGATCCATTTTTTTTCCAAACGGAAGAGGAAGTGTCCTCAACGGGAAGCATTTATATTTGAGGAAGAATCGGTGGAGGTCGTAAAAGAATATAAATATCTAGGAGTAACTCTAATACCCCAAAATAACATGGGTTTACATCTCAAGCGGAAACTTAAGGACGCAAAAAATGCCATAAACACAATTTGGAAATTTTATATGGCAAACAAACACATCAGTATGAGTATTTTTTTTATTTTTTGCCGAGAGCAGGTGAAAAATCTTCCAAAGACACCATAAGGCCCAACCGCGCGTGCTTATGGTAGTGTGAGATTTTTACTCACTAAAAAAAGACCTCTCTTCAAAATTAATACTACAACTAAGCCAGTGCTTATCCAGTAGTTTTATTTTCGCTTACGAGAATCGTTATTCTAGAAAAAAATAAATGTAGCACTTTAGACAGGTTAAATTCCAATGAAAGTTCCTGCCTTTTTCACGACCTTCATATGCTATGACGTGAGGTCGAAAGGTTTTTTCCTTTAAAGACGACGAATTGAATTGTTCGCGTCAAGTAGTTGAGTGATAGTACGGTTACAATGGCCGTGAACACGATCTTTGTGTTTGCGCGCAAATTTTGTTATCTCTTCGACGACACTGGGAATTCCCAGATCCCGATGAATATCTTCGTTACGTACATACCACGGTGCGTTAACGATCGTTCTAAGAAAGTTTGTATGATGTTTCTATTGCTTTTCTTGGTACAACCCCATAGTTGTATACCATACGTCCACACAGGCTTTAGCACTTGCCTATAGCTAAGCAGTTTGTTATGTAGGCTCAACTTCGAATGTTTTCCGAGTAGCCAGTACATTTGTCGGTATTTGTTTTGAAACTCGTCGCGTTTCTTTTTTACGTGCGATTTACATTTGAGCTTGACATCTAGAGTCATTCCTAGATATTTTGCTTCGTTTGCGTACGGTATTTGAGCCGAGTTTAGATATACAGGCAATCTATCCACTTTTTTGTACGTAAAGTTGACGTGAGTAGATTTGCTTTCATTCAGCACAATACGTCAAGAATTCGTCCAAGCGTGGACTTTATTAATAGCATGTTCAAGCTTTCCGGTTGCTGCTTCAATGGTATATCCCGTTGTCAATATCGCCGTATCGTCCGCAAACGTGGGGACGACACAGGTTCTTTCTTTCTTGCGGGATATCACGCGTGTAGAGTACATATAGAAGTGGGCCAAGGACACTTCCTTGTGGGACTCCGGCTGCAATCTCCTTGAAGTCAGAGTAATCATTTCCGTGCTTAACACGAAAGAGTCTCTCAGTGAGGTACGATCGTAAGATTAAAAAGAGTTGCCGTGGCAGTAGTCGTTGCAATTTATATTCCAAGCCTTCGTGCCAAACCTTATCGAAAGCTTGTGAGACGTCAAGAAATACACCACAACAAATCTATTTTTCTTCCAGAGCTTTCTCAATCACGTCAGTTATTTTGTGGACTTGGTCAATTGTAGAATGCTTGATTCTAAATCCAAACTGATGGTCAGGAATGAGACGTCTTTCGTCGATTACGGGCTGTAGACGTTTGGAAAGAAGTTTTTCAAATATTTTTGAGATAACCTGCAATAGAGAAATAAGCCGATATGATTTCTTCTCATTTAGCGGTTTGCCTGGTTTCGAGACCATTATAATCTCGGCGACTTTCCATTGTCTCGGAACATAGAGCAATCTGAACGAAGCGTTGATCAAATAGAGCAGTTTGATAATAGCTTTATTCGGCAATTCTTTAACTACCTGCGCCGTTATCAAGTCGTAACCCGGAGCTTTTTTCATCTTTGAGGTTTTAATCACTACCCTCAGTTCAATCAATGCAACTTCTTTTACTTTAAAGTTGTCAGATGTCGTGACTGGGGAGTCGGTCATTAACGAAGGGCCGTCGAACGGCTTAAACGTTTCTTCTAAGTGCAAAGCAAAAAGTTCTGCCTTTTCTTTGTCGCAGTTTCCATCGTTTTTCCGAATTGGTGGTGCTTGCATTTGAGGTTTCCGGATGCCTTTTAGCGCTTTCCAAAGCGAATAATTTGATTCTCTTTCACCGGAAAAATTTTCAAGATAGGTCGCTATCTTTTTACTTTTAAATTCGCGAATACTATCTCTAAGGCGATTGCATAGTCGGTTAAGGACCGTTTTATGCTGCGGTGCACGAGTGATTTGCCATTTCTTTCGTGCTTTTCGTTTCTCTCTCACCAGTTCAATGATTTCTCTGGGATAGTTTTCGTCGCGGTTGATCTTATAGCTTCTAGAAGGAGTATTTTCCCACGCCGCTCTTTGGATTGTTTCCACGAAACGATGAACTTCGTCCTCTAGTTCACAAGGTGTTTTAAGTGAAACATTTAAGGCGATATTTGTTTCGCAATCATTTCTAAAGCCCTCCCAGTTTGTTCTATTGCTAGTGAGTCTTGGAGGTCCTTTTTTCTTGATCAGCGCTTCTCCAAGTAATAAAATTACCGGCGAGTGGTCAGAAAAGAGATCAAAACATTCTTCGACTGTAATAAACTTCTCGTAAATGCCTTTTGTAACAAAAAAATCGATAAGATCGGGAATTTTTCCGGAATCGGTTGGGCAATAGGTCGGTTTTCCAGACGAATAAAAACAACAACCGAATTCATTTGCAACTTCGTAAAGAATTTTTCCTTTAGAAGATGTACATTTTGAACCCCAGAAGATGTGCTTTGCGTTGAAATCTCCACCAATAAGAAAATTTGAACCAAGAGCATTGAAGACGTGAAAGTAGTCGCCTTTTTCTAGTGGGCATCGCGGCGGACAGTAAACAGACGCTATATTGTAACTCATGTGCTTATTTTTAACCCTTACCGCGCACAACTGAAGTTTTTCTAACTCTATGCTTATATCGACCGAATGTTCGATGTTAGTTTTAATGAATAAGGAAGAACCGCCCCGCGTTCTATCAGAAGGATGATAGGCGTGATAACCAGCGTAGGCTCTTATCTTTATTTGCGATTCCCTTGTTAGATGGGTTTCGGATCAGTACGAGTATGTCTACAAAATATCGTGTTTTCGAGGTAACTATACAATCTGCTGTGATGTATGCTGTACAACTATTGGGACACTTGGAAAATGATATTCGATTCGACTTAAAAGTCATTCGAATTCCAATCGGATTGTGTTGCAACAATTAGCGCTCATAATTTGGAGCTGTGCATATGAGTTTTTGCATATCACCTAATTACTATCGGTAAATATTTAAACCTCTCCCGACTGTATGAATTCGGATGCCCTAGGATTCGAATCGTATCTTAGAATGAGGATTCATTTCGAATTAAGTGTTTTAAAGTGGTTATAGTTGTTAAGGAAAATTAACTTTAAAGTTGCTGTTGCTGTTGTCTACTACTTTTTTACCAAAAAACTCTTGACATCTAAAAAACTCTTGACATCTCATGGCATGATATCCAATCTAACAAACCTGGAACTCCATAAAATGTTTATTATCTATTATCGGAAAAAATAAGTCTAAATTGAATTTCGTCTTCATACTAAACGACCTTATTCATCATAACACCTAGGTTGTACTTCGAAAACAAACAATATTATTTATCTTATCTTGGCTCACGTTTTATTCAACTAATACTAATTAGCGCCTTGTTCCTGTGAAGAAATCCATAAATCAAATTTAATCTTTAATCTGCCATTCAGTGTAGGATTTTCTTCGAAATATGAGTATTTTTCAATTTTTTTTTTTTGTTTCCCAAATAACATTGTCAATCTTTTTTCAATCAAAATTGAAAAAAAAAACATTACATATAATAATTTCCAATATGAGATCACCGCAAATAGCCATTTAGCTTTATAGTTGAATAGTATAATTTGCTGGCAATTAAATGGAAATTTACAATCAATAAACATAAACACACGTTCAGCGAGCTAGAAATGTACGTTTATTATCTGCAATTTTTTACTTTTTTTTTCGAATTCATTTTACGAACAATAACCGCGATTTAAGCGGCTTATATAGACGTATAAGTACCCGATATTTTCTGCTTGATTGGATTCAAATGGAAAAATATCTCCAACCTCTTTGGATAATTCAATTGAAAATGATACAATTTTTCGCTCTTTTTCTGTTTGGTTTCGTTCGTTTTACTTTATTCTATTTCTTCAAATCCATCAATTAATGTTCAATATCGTTAAAGTGTAGTCAATTGAAATGATTGTTATTTTACTTTTTTATCAAACAATTGAATTGATTTACTGGCGCCACCTATTTTTAAGTTATAAGAGTGAGGTTTGCTTTTTTTTTTGTTTTTGTAGTACGTATTTTGTTGAATAGTTATGAATGTTTGGAACATGTAGATACTTAGTTTTTTTGTTGTCCCTGAGACAATAATAGGAAGAATGAGATACTTTTAGTTCAATGACCACACACCAAACGTTTAGCAGCTGTTTGATTCAATCGATCTCGTATCTTATCTTATACAACGTGGATATTGTTCCGCCTTCTATTTTATCTAAAAATACGCTTTGTGCAAAAAAAAAAAAAAATTTATTTCCTTGATTAAAATATCTTTCTTTCTTTTCAGCTGAATGCCAATTTGGTAAAACTTTACATGAACTTGGATCTACTTGGTGGGCCGATTTGGGACCACCCTTTGGCGTTATGTACTGCATCAAATGCGAATGTGTAGCGGTAAGTAATATGAGTATTGTTTAAAATATTTTTCATTAAAAAAAAAACAGAATTTAGTTTTTTAGTTTTTTTTATTAGCACGCTCATGTTGTTTATTTTTTTAATGTTTCATTTCATTTCTCGTGTCTGCTATTTTCCTTCAAAAAACAAAAAAAAGCGACGACAACGAAAAAATAAATGATATGTTATTAAAAAAAAAAACAAAATATTCAAAAATATATTTGCAGACATTATAAATTAGAAAAATATTTGCATTTTGAAAAATGCGTCATTTCTCCGGAATTCGTTGTTTAGATGCAGCTAGCGAAGATTTATCTAGACAGTATTTCACTTTTAATTGAATCTGGGATTTCGAATTGACTTTCAACGTGGCAGCTGGTAATCCATAGAGTAAACGTTGATTACGTATACCTACAATAACGAACGCAATATTATTTCATAAGACTAAGAATAAGCGTGCCAAAAAAATCATCTAACACAGTTAAGATATTAAAACTGAATTATGTCCCTGGAGGCAATGATTAATGTCCGAAATGGCGAGAAATAAAAACTTTTTTTTTTTCGAATTCGAAATCTATTATATTTCAAATATATCCTTGGTAGTGTTGTTGTTGGTATTTTTTTCCTACAAATACACTTTTTTTATGTATGTACTTGTACGTGTATTTTGTGTTGTTATAGCTTATTTTTTTTTCTTATAAAAGAAAACCGCAAATGACACATAAAAATGTCTTTCGTCGGCAGCTATCAATTAAGCCAAAGCAAAATTTGCTTGCTCTGCTCGTTGTTGGTCTGAGAATTGTTTAGTATGCGTGTCACATTTCAATTTAATCTAGATTGTGGATCTCTTGAATTATGATGCGTTACTCATCGACCTTCTAATTGGATAAAGTCAACACGGCTCGATTAGAATTTGTTGGAGGAAGAAAGGAATTTTGCTTGCCTCGTGGTCGTGAGTGACCCCTTTGGAAAAGAAGGCTTGGGAATTTTTTACTTTTGTACTTATTTTTTTGTACATGCAAAATTTTTCAATGAAGCAAAGACATGTCCAAAATTGTTACTATGTACGTATTGATATAGGATATATGGGCCTTATTTACAAAGTTACATGTCGCATGTCTAATCAAATCTCAGGATATTTTGAGTTTTACTAATTTCAAGCCAACTTTAGGAATCTGTTAAAAATATTTGTTCATAGTAGTAGAGCGCATGTTCTAAGTCGCTTCATCCAGCTTAATTCGACATTGAATTTAATTGTTGATGGCTTATACTGTATTCTCTTATACTTTACGTCAAGCTTTTGCAGGTTTTTATTCCACAGTTTCACTGAACTTAGAAATGTTTTCCTGTTTAAATCGACTGTCTCCTGTCGTTCGATCGAGACCCACTCTTGCGCCTCATTCTTTACAGCTGTAAGGTCTCCTATAAGGACTTGTGTGAAATATGCAACGATGTCGATATAACTTAAGTTATTCAACAGCTAGAGTCTGCAATAATAGTTCATCACCTTGCCGAAATGTGGTAAACCTTGGGGTTTGTTCAGAGGAATTATTTCTTCCACTTTAGTACCTAGTGTCCTAAAAAAAAAAATGCCGGGTACCAAGCTGTGCAGGACTTCCTAAGTACCCGTTATTCTCCATCTCTCAAACCTCATTCCTTGCTTAGGTCCATGATGTATTCTAGACTTCTTTAAATTACATGTGTTATGTGCTGTGAGATCTATGGAGAATAGTACTGCCTAAAAGCTGGCTGTTTTCACCATGCCTCTTCGGCTATCAGAGTTTCGACTGCAGCTTAAGTCTAAACATTACAGGAGAGCGATTCAATTCTTCTATTTCTCTGACAAAAGATTTTATAATTCAGTTAATTTTTCTACCTGCTGCTGCTGCTCCTATAGCATTTTAACATATTGTCATTTGACCCTTCTAACTCTGTAAGAAATACTAAGGAAAATAGGAACTCTGCTACAATATAATATTTAGTGAAATGCTGCCTTGGCTACAATGTAAGATTAGATAGTAGTAGAATATCTTCTCATTGTCTTCAGTTGGCGATACTAGACATGTGCTTAATTGTAAAGTGTACGAACAGGGTTCTGTAGTCTATCACCCATATTTGAGTATTATTCGAGCTTACATCACCACTGCGTGGCTCCATTGCTTAGTCTTTCCCATATATATCCACAATGTGGGTTTACCGTGATGCTACAGGACAAAGCTTCTTCTCAGTGTTGCAACATAGTAGTGGTCTTCTTCATACGTTCATACAATGCTTTACTTTTTATGATTCTAGCTATGACGTTTTGTCCATAAGACCACTTAAGGTTGAAGGGTAATAAAGATATAAATATTTGGCACAAACTGCAAATGAAAGGGCTAGATTTAGCTTCTTGCATCCACTCGTTGCACGAATGGAAGGGACCTAGAGTTCTATGCTGTATTCGAAAGGTTAATTATTTTTTAGAGAAACTTTCTCATGACAACAATACTCTCGGAAGTCTGTCAGACGTTCGCGAGAGATGGAACCATTAAAAACGTTTGGTAATTTCTGAAACATCACATGCAGTGGTCCGACACACTGACCACTGCGCCACGTCATTCCTATAGGGTTAAAGGGTATTTACCACTAATTGCAAAAGGAAATCGTCTTACTTACATACTTAGATGGCGCTACGGTCCGGGGTGGACCTGGGCCTCAACCAACAAACATCTCCAGCTAGCACGGTTACGAGCCAGCTGCCTCCAGTTGCGCACGCCAAGTTGGTTGAGGCCTCCCTCCACTTGTTTGCGCCACCTACTGCGAGGTCGTCCATCAGGGGTAGATTCGAAAACTTTCTTAGCGGGAAGGTTGGGCTCCATCCGCTCTAAATGACCCAGCCATCTTAGTCGCTTTATGTGAACTCTTCTGGCTAAGTCGATGTCCTTGTACAGGCCGTATAGCTCGGCATTGTACCTTCTCCTCCACTCACCGTCTATGCAGACGGGACCAAAGATCGCTCGAAGAACTTTTCTCTCGAAATAACCAAGGGCATCGTCTATACATGATATAATCTTCTTTAAGGTGAGAAGTACTTTGGTGACAATATTACCTCGTGTGGTATACTGCAATTTTGGTTGGTAGTAGCCAAATTCTGAATTGATTACCTTGTCTGAGAACATCTGATTGACCACTTCATCTCAAAAGTATCAAGCGCCACTTTTTTTTCTTCTTCTTCTTCTCGTGGGGCGTAGGGCATGAACAGCGCCTGAGTGCCATCGTTTTCAGAGTTACGCAAAACGTTTTAACTCTCTTTAACTCTGCTCAAAGATCGAGTTAACTTCTCAACTGTTCTGCGCCAAATATTTCTTAGATGCCCTGCTATTCTACCGCACGGTAATTCGGTTCTCAACGCCAAGTTTGGTACCACCCCAAGTAAAGAAAGTTGTTCAGTTTCTCGACCAACTGTTGATGATCTTTTTAAAACTGAGAGCTTTAGTTTTAGCCGCGTTTGTCATCAGTCCCACCTTCTCTACTTCAGTTCGAAAGCCATTGTTATTCGTCGTCCTTCTTAACAAAATTCCCTTCCAGAGAAGAATGGAAGAACGGAAGCGTTACCTGCAACTATGAAATAGGGATGTACACGGACGGTTCGAAGATGGACTGCGGAGTCGGCGCAGGCATCTTCTCTGACCAGCTGAAAATATCAAGGTCCTTCCGTCTCCCAGATTCTGCTAGCGTTTTCCAAGCGGAGCTTCTTGCGATTCGAGAAGCCTGCCGTCTGCTAAACAATCTTCCAACATCTAATCACAATATCGCTATTTTTTCGGATAGCCAGGCTGCCATCAAGACCATTGATGCGGTCTGCATCTCTTCAAAACTGGTAGAGCAATGCCGGCTTGAATTGAATCAACAAAGCACTCACTCGAGAATCACTCTCATCTGGGTCCCAGGGCACAGCAACCATGAGGGTAATGAGCGTGCTGATGAGCTGGCCAGGCGAGGGTCGGCCCTTAACGGCTCTCTAGCAGAAAGAGTCGACATTCCGCATGGTGCCGTTAAGGGCTATATTCACCTTCACTTCCTCCAGCTAGCCAATCGCTGGTGGAACAGCCTCACAAGCTGTGTCATATCTAGGAAGACGTGGCCCAGTTTCAACAAACCCAGGTCAAAAGAGTTACTCGGCAAACCAAGACCAGTTATTGCCAAAATCGTAGCTATTATCACAGGTCACTGGCCAGTTGGAGACCATGCGGCCAAGCTTGGTATCCCCCACAACACCTTTTGTAGGAGCTGCAAGGATATTAGTCATTTCCTTTGCAGATGTCCGGCCCTGGCGAGGATCAGACAACAAACTCTTGGCAAACCCTTCTTCGAGGATCTGAGAGAGATAGCGGACAAGAGGATTGGAGAACTAATCCTCTTCCTGAACTCCACGGGCTGGGTTTAAACTTAACATCCCTTTTTAACTAACCACTACAATGGGTATACACGAGTCCGTGGTAACAAAACGGCGCACCTTAAGCGCTAATTGTGTTATTTTGACCGCCACTTTACCTACCTACCTACCTCGTCGTCAAGGCTGCGCGGAGAACTTCACTGATTACAAACCGGAAATAATAGAGGTGAAAATATGCAAATCAAATAAAAAAAATAAAATATAAAATCACTAGACAACTTACTGTTATGCAAGATATGACACCTAGCACCCTGAAGTGAAGTGGGAGGGTTGTGATCCCTTGTTTTCGGATAATAGCCTCGCTGATAAAAGGAAGGTGAAGGTAGCACCCTCACAGGTTGCTAGGAGTTCCTCCGGAATTCTTCTCCTGCGTAATGCACATCAGATTAGTTATCTTCTATATACCGGAAGGCTATAATACTGAATTAGCACTGAAAGTCGATGGTATATTGTACAAGATAATACTTTTTTATGATAACTTGTATGTACATCTGTAGATATATAGGTATTTCTAAGACGATGCACCTATTGAAAGCAATTTTAGCAAAAAACTGATCACAAGATCACTGATGATCTACGTACTTCAATTTTGAAAAACTTCATCAGAATTGCTTCTAAAACTGCAACTACATATATAAAAGTTGCAGACAATTACATAAAAACTTCAATGGACTTCGGTGGTTATAACCATCAAATTTTATATCTATCCTCATAAAAAGAAAAGGAAACGCTCAACTAAAAATGACACATTTCGCAGAAACAAAAAAAGCGAAAATATTTGCTTTTGACTGGTGGTGTATGTATTTTTAGCTCGCCGGTCGTTTAGTTATGCTATGTGGCACTGTAAATGTTTATTAAAAAACAATAATCAAGATCTATCAACATGTCCAACATACACCGCATATAAATCCGCTTCATTTTCATTTTAGACAAATTGATATCTTTCGTCATGTGGCCCATAATAATACTCGTACTACTACCACCTCGTTTCATGGCACTGATCATTCATTCGTCGTCGTCGTCGTCGTCGTCGCATTTGACTAATATACTAACAAACAAAAACAAAAAAAAAAAAAAACTGCGAAATTGAAAAATCAAACTCGCGATAAATGATATGATTACATTGGCGCCGGTAATTCGTGTAAAAAGACTATTAATTAACGAACGTAGAAGAAAATAAAGTCGTATATCATATTCAAGTAATAAAAGTATCTGGCTGCGTGTTTTGCAGTGTGATACAGTATCTTTTGGCGTGAATTTAAATATTTTATGACAGTAATATGAATATTTTGAAATTATTTTTTTTCTCCCCTTAACAGCTTTTTAATTGGATATATATTTTTTATTTTTTAGGTTCCAAAGAAGCGAAGGATTGTCGCTCGAGTACAATGTAGAAATATCAAAAACGAATGCCCACCGGCAAATTGTGACGATCCAATTTTGTTGCCGGGCAAATGTTGCAAAACATGTCCCGGAGAAACCACTGGTGAGTGTGGCACTATATTTTTTTTTTTTTTTGCTATTTTTATTATAATTAGTTGGTTATATGTACTGGGGACGCCTTGACAAGCATTTATGTTTATTAACTTTTTCTTTCATCTTGAAAATTCCAGTCGCGCGAAAATATGATTAATTAAAATTTTTCAAAAACGATGTTCACACGATAAAATGTTTTTGTCTTTTTTTTTTTTAAGAAATTTTATTTTAAAAAATTAGTCGATTCATATATGTTTTTTTTTTTTGCATATTTTCTGAAAATAACTTTATGGTTGATTTTGAAAAAAAAAAAAAACAAAAGACACACAAAAATCATTCATGGTTAACCAATAATGGAATTTTCGTTGTCACAGCTTTAATTAACAATAAATTCTGAACATTCTGTTATATTCTCAGAAAAAAAATGGCGACAGACACAAGTGGAATATATTTCATTATGTTATGTACTAGTTATAGACTAATTTTTTTTGTTAATTTAAATTTAATATTAAATTTTCTGACTCTGAAAACAAATTCATAAATTTATTTCGTGTTGGAAAGTGATTTTTTATATTTTATTTTCATAATTAGTATCACCGAAAAAAAATATATATATATGTATATTCACACGAAAGCATACAACGACAAAATGAAAATATTTTTTAGGAAAAAAATTATATTTTATCATCATAAAGGAGAAGAAATTTTCCTCTGATGGCCAATGGAGGGCGGTGTAGTGGTGGCGAACGCCAAGGGGCAGGGTTGTGTATATCAACTCGTGACAAAATTCTTTACTGGTTAGTTAGTTAGTTAGTCGCATGGGTCCAGAGAGGCGTCTTAATCATCAAAGCTTCGACATTATTTTTTTTTTTTCTCATTTCCATTTCACAAAATTTTACTATTTTCAAGAAACACAGACATTGGTCTGTCGTAAATCATAAAAATATAGTATTTTCGAGACAGAAATAAATGTACTGCGGCACGGTGCTAGACATTCTATAAATTTTATCAAATATTTTCCACATAAGTCATATGTGATAAACAATAATAGCTTGATTGATGTAAAGCGCAAACCTGTAGGAGTACTTTAAATTAGAGACATCATTCGGCGCCGTAGCCATTCAAAAAAAAAAAAAATTTAATATTTTTCCGCGGGCTATTTTTGTTTTGAAAGCTAGCCGACACTTTTTTGGTATCTGTGCGAAGGAC
This sequence comes from Brachypalpus laphriformis, assembly GCA_945910035.1. Classification (NCBI taxonomy): domain Eukaryota; kingdom Metazoa; phylum Arthropoda; class Insecta; order Diptera; family Syrphidae; genus Brachypalpus; species Brachypalpus laphriformis. The sequence continues at coordinate 105,692,168 of OX246753.1, read as the reverse complement.
ACAGTCAGTCAGAAATTATGACCAAAACTGGAAGAGGTTGTGTATTATATGCGGCATACATAGGAAATGATATTCTTTCAGCACATTGTATTCGAATTTCTTTTTGGGGTTTTTTGTGTACTCGAGTATTTTGGCCAGCGCTTGTACTGTGCGATGCTTCTCATTTGAAGTTGGCTATTCTGGACGCCTGCCAGCCCGTCGTCCGGATGAATACATGTGTTTATTTATTTTCGTCGGTTGATTTAACTTGACTGATTTTACATCATCGGTCATGACATTTATTTTGATTTTTCCCTTTTTGTTTGAAGGCAACGTTTGAGACTGTTGTACGTTTCCTAGTTGGAGACGGTGAAGGTGGTTTCGCGAAATTTGTTGCGAGTGGGTTGGGATGGTTGAACGATCAATAATAGAGAGGGTAGTGTGTTCTAAAACATACTGGAAGCATTCAAGGTTCAGCTCGGCACTAGGTAAAAGCTAAGTTGCGCGTAAAATTTTATGAAATTTGTGCAAAATTTCATTATATCGCATCTGCAGGTCTTGAAAAATACAGGAAACTTACAAGGTTTTTAAGCAAAACGTTCTTTGACGTCTCAAATGAATCAGAAGAAGAATGAATTCATTTCTGACTTTTTTACGTAATTTAGACTCTCTGGTGGCATTGGGCGCCGTGGCGTAAGTGGTTAGTGTGTCGGATCACTACGCATGAGGTTCCAAGTTCGAATCCCAGAAACCACCAAAAAGTTTTTCCACGGTCCCACCTCTCGCGAGCGTCTGACAAACATCCGAGAGTATTGTTGCCACGAAAAAGCTTCTCAAATCGCCGTTCGGAGTCGGCATTAAAAACTGTAGGTCCCTTCCATTCGTGTGAAAAATATAACGCACACAGCATGAGTGGTTGCGAGAAACTAGGCCCTGGCACTTTAAAGAGCTGTTGCGCCAAATATTTGTATTTTCTGTGGCATTTGAATTTTAGGGATACGTCTGATGAGCATTGTGGTTTTTAAATTTTTGCGAAGACTAGGTGATTTTTTTAAACCCAATTCTTAAGAAGAATCCCACAGACGGATCAGTAGAAATGCGTCGAAGTGGGGGGGTTATGATCCCTCCTTTTCGGATCATAACCTCGCCGAAATAGGAAGAAATAGAAGAAGAAGAAGAAGAAGAAGAATTCTTAAGTCGATTTCTGTCTTTTGACTGAGCAATACAATACAATTTGGTTTTCCTCGTATCATTTGAAAACTGTTAAACGGATTTTGATCGAATTTTCACTGTTGTACAGTCTAGGGTCCTAGAAGTAATCTTGATGTAATATCAGGAAGCTATCGAGTCACTAAAATGTCGTTCGTAATCAATTACACGCCGTAGACGTTTTGTTATCATTCCCCTTTCACATCTTTCTTTTTCATGGTTGCGGAGGGATGGTCACCGCGTGTACTTAACGCGCTATGTACTTAATATGGTGTATTTCTTTTTTAGTAGACGCGGGAGCGGGATGGGATATGTTTTTAAGATACTATAGGCCGAGCGAGAATTTTTAATGTTTACAATGGTGTTAAGATTCTTTAAAGGGGCCTTTTATTTGGATTGACCCATCAACCCATGAATCCTAGTCTTAGATTGAATACGTCGGATGGATGCTTACGCGCCACTATTACGCTTCAATGTTGAGTCAGTACTGCTATATGGGGGACTATAATTGTCACTCGAAAGCTGCAAACCTTTATAAGCAGATGACTCAGAATTATCTAAAGGATCATCTGACCGAATCGTGTCTCAAATGAGCAATTCGATTAAGGAAAGGACAATGGATCAGTCACATCTTAGGTTAGGTTAGGTAAGTGGGCAGGTGTAGGGGGATAGAAAACCTCCACACCACACTCAGGTCAGTATAGACCCATTGTGATACCCATGGGGGGAAAGGAGATAGAAAATTAAATCCCTTCCTCGTGGAAAAATACCGCCTTTGTAAATATCCTAAAGAAAGAACTAAGTACTCACTGTGCCCTAGATACAAACCATCCAGAGGATTTGATGAAGTTTGCGATGTCATTTATTGGTCTGTTGGACAACTCTTCTAGATCCTCAAAGAAGTGTTGTCCAAGGATCTTATTTCTCAAATGATAGAGGCCTGGGCAATGACAGAGAAAGTGGGCGGTGTCTTCCTGAGCCTCATCGTCGCCGCAGCCTCTACAAAGGTCTTCGCTAGTCACACGTAGTTTTTTCATGTGGTACCGCATGGTATTATGCCCCGTAATGACTCCTCTTAGAGTAGAGAGGGATTTTCTATGCCTCTGTATGAGTCTATTGGTTCTTACTCTGTCAAATGCGGGCCACAGCTTCCTCGTGGTGACACAAGTATCTAAAGAGGTCCACCTATTGTTAGCCTCCGTTAGGGCTTTGTTTCCTGCTTCGAGCTTAAGGGCGCAAGGCGGGTTGTACACCGAGGGGTCGGAATGGTCCGAGCTTAGTGCTGAGACTCCTCTAGCCAATTCATCGGCTTTCTCATTCCCTGGTATGCCTTCATGACCAGGGACCCAGCAGAGCTTTACCTCGTGCTGTGTTCCAAGAACCTTGAGCTCTTCTCTACAACACTTCACAAGCTTCGATTTTATTTCTATAGCAGATATTGCTTTTATCGCTGCCTGGCTGTCGATGAAAAAGGTGATATCCTCTCGTGGTATTGCCCTCATCGCAGTCTCACGAGCTGCTATTGTAACTGCTAGGACCTCCGCCTGGAAAACACTGCTGTAGTTCGGAAGCCGAGCTGACATGGAGAGGCCAAGCGTTTCAGAGAAGATGCCTGCGCCTACACCTATTTCCATTTTGGATCCATCGGTGTAAACAGCTTAGGATCGCTCGTTAGGTGTTCTGTCATTTTTCCAGTCTACCCTGCTCGGATAGGTGCTAGAAAATGGCCTTATGAAGTCTAGGTAAGGCGTTAAGTAGTCTGTATTAGATACACTGCCTAGATATCTCTGCAGGATCGTGGTGTGACCCATCGCATTTGGTCTCCAGCTATCTGTTTGGCTTAATCTTACGGCACTATGAGCTGCCGATACTTGTATAAAGATGTCTAGCGGAAGCAGATTGAGAATGGCCTCGAGTCCTGCTGTAGGTGTCGTTCTCATCGTACTGGTTGTGGCGATGCACGCTAGTCTTTGTACTTTTGTGATAGCAGCTAAGTTATTTATTTTGCTCGCTGCCTGCCACCATACAAGGCTGCCATACGTTAGTATTGGCCTTACTATAGCTGTATACATCCATAGGATGATTTTGGGGCTCGGTCCCCAAGTCTTCCCAAATATTCTATTGCACGAGTAAAAAGCTATCGTGGCTTTTTTGACTCTTTCGTTGATGTTTAGTCTCCAGTTCAGTTTCCTATCAAGCACCAGGCCAAGGTATCTCGCACTACCGGAGATACTCAGGGGAGTACCCCTTACGGAAGGAGTTACGAATTGTGGAATTATTCTTTTATTAGTGAATAGTACTAACTCTGTCTTCTGGGAATTAACCGCCAGTCCACATCTCTCCGTCCAGGAGTCAATGATTTCCAGCGCCCCTTCGATTTGTTCGCTCAGGGTCGGGAGAAATTTACCTGTTGCCAGCAGCACAACATCGTCCGCATATGCAATGGCCTTGACGCCGCTGTTTCTAAGTTTAAGAAGGACTTCGTTCAGGACAATTACCCACAGTAGTGGGGATATAACCCTTTCCTTGAGGGGTACCTTTTGAGGCATAGACTTCGAGCTTAGTACCTCCGAGTTCAACTTTGATATGTCTTTCCTTTAGCATATTGACGATCCATTTTATCACGGAATTGTGAATATTAAGGTTCGTTAGAATTCTATTGATCGCGTCCATTTTGACATTGTTAAAGACTCCTTCAATGTCCAGGAAAGCGGCTAGTGTATATTCTTTATTTTTCAGTGATTTTTCTATTGAGCCGACTACACAGTGCAGCGCTGTCTCTACGCTTTTTCCTTTCGTATAAGTGTGCTGCGCTGGGGATATGTCACCTGGGCGTAGTTTACTACGGATGTATATGTCAGCTAGTCTTTCAAAGGTCTTTAGGACAAAGGAGGTAAGGCTAATTGGCCTAAAGTCCTTCGCAGAAGTGTGGCTTGCTTTACCGGCCTTGGGTATGAAGACCACTTTGACCTCTTTCCATGATCTAGGTATATACCCCCACGTGAGGCCGTGAGGTACAGTTCTTTAAGTACCGGCATGATTGTGGTTATTATTTTCTGTAGCATGATCGGGATAATCCCGTCGGGTCCTGAGGATTTAAAGGGAGAGAATGATCCGATTGCCCACTCAATTCTTTCCTCTGTGATAAAATCCGTCGGAGTTTCCGTTACAAAACTGCTGTTAGTTACGATGTTATTATCTGGATGGGTCGTACAACCCGGAAAGTGCGCTTTTAGCAGGGAGCTAAGCGATTCTGCACAGGATTCCGTCCATCTTCTGTCGGATTCCCTGAGAGATCCAAGACTTTTTGATTCCCTGGATAGAATTTTTTCCCAGTCTCGCAGATTCTGTCGTACCTTTGATTGCATTACAGAAGTGCTGCCAAGAGTGGCGTTTGGCCTTCTGTGTCTCGTTTTTGAAGTTTCTCTGACTGGACTTATACTGTTCCCAGTCCGCTTCTAGCATAGTTCTTTTGGCCACATTTAGAAGGTGTCTAGTTACTCTCCTAATTCTAGCTAGTTCAGATGACCACCAAGGTGGTGATTTTTTATCTTTTCGTTTGGTTTCTGGACATGCTTTGACATAGGCTTCCTACACATAGGCTCGGTCACATCTTAAGGTCCGAAGAAAATTCCGTTGCAAAATACCTATACCATGTATTGGAGTCCAATTACCCAAGCTGGCAGTAAAGCGGGACATCATTTTACACACATGCCGTAGGCCAGTTGAAGAAGAATCGAGAGCGTTGGGGTTCAATTAGAGAGAGTTTTAGGCTGTTGCAGAAAATTCTTACAGCGTTTTTATATGCTTCTATTTGGCTTTTTTCAATGCTGATTTGCTGATTTTATTTCTCCAAGAAATAAAGGGCGATTGTCGATAAGGCCGGTCCCACCTCTCGCGAGCGTCTGACAAACATCCGAGAGTATTGTTGTCACGAAAAAGCTTCTCAAATCGCCGTTCGGAGTCGGCATTAAAACTGTAGGTCCCTTCCATTCGTGTAGAAAATATAACGCACACAACATGAGTGGTTGCAAGAAGCTAGGCCCTGGCACTTTAAAGAACTGTTGCGCCAAATATTTGTTTTTTTGTTTGTCGATAAGGCATTCTGATAAGTTAGTATACATTCTCGTACAAAGAAAGGTCATAAAGTCTCCAAAGTGTTTAGAAAAGGTCAAATGTAACCAAATTTTGAAAAGACAGATCATAGTCTCTTGATGGAAAAAAATTTCCAATTGCGATTGAAGTTGCACAGTAGCAACTTAGGTGAGTGCAGCCGGCTTGCTCGAGGACACATCGTTAGATCGTTGTTTAGGTGGGTGGGATGTTGATGAAGATTTGCACACAACCTCCTATAGGTCACGGGTATGATCTGAGACATGACCTAATCGCAAACTATTTGCATCTTGATAATGTTTTTTTGCATAGGTACTACAAAATTTATTTTAACCTATCAAAGGCCTTAGAATCTTGACGAACAGAAAATGAACTCCGACTAAAGCACGAGCCACTCGAATGATATCCGACCAATAGACAATGTAATCCCAGTGACCAATCTTCACAAACAACCACACGCTATGCGCAACGCCATTTCTAATGACCAATTCCAGATTCAGACCTCACTCCTAGTGGACAAGTGTATACATTTTATGGAAATGGATAAATTCCATTAGTTGAAGTTGAGACTTAGGAGATCCCCTTATAAACAAGGATGTACACCAAGGCAAAAAAGAGTTTGCTGCATTAGCGTGCTTCATGATTCTATTTACCATAAGACTTACATACATAAGACCAAAATATTTATACTATGACTTATCTAAACGGAATTAAATATCTTGTGGTAGGTAAGTAAAAGAAAAAAAGAAAAAAAAAACCTGCATATGCCCAAAAAGAAACCAGTACCAGTACATCCAGTGCTATCTCCCGATACACATACATACATTCTTTGGAGAATGTGCTTGCCTGCCAACCTACCTATTTTAAACGATGCCAAATAAGTAGATTTTGTGTAAGGAAAATAAAACAAAAAGCACTCACTCACATATAGGTACGTACTCTAGATATGGTTTGACAAAATAATGACCAACAACGTCGCCATCCTCGACCACTGCTGACCACTTCTGACAACGACGACGACGACAACGACAACGACAACAGCGGCGACTACAACGACGACTCCGATCAGGCTTAAGCCATCTCCCCATATCGATGTGATTACTGAAGCACTGCACTGAGTGCAATTTTCACTTTTTATGAACAACTCGTTTCCATAATAGTAGGTAAAATTTTTTAAAACAAGTTCGATCATCATCGTCATATTATGCTAGTTAACAAATGTGCGTAGCGCAGCTCCTTTCGCCCCATCGGGATACAACGACGACGACGACGTCGACGACTCTGGTCTTACCATTGCCGTCATCGTCAATGCCCAAACTCATTTAATGTTATCGTCATCTTCATCATCATTATCATCTTTTATTAATAATTTAAGTTGGCCTCACCACCACCACAGGCCGACCACCGTTCCAAAATGTGCGGCAAAGTTAAATAATATCCGAGCAGGTTCGATTCAGAGATGTCTCTCTTGATCGCCCTCCTCTTCTCATTTTGATTGTAATTCAATTTCATTTTATTTCTTTTTGGCTCTGCGGTGATTTTATGTGTGAAGATACGCGGTATTAACCTAGGCACCAAATAAAAATGTCCAAATTTAATTGGAGCCTCAAGGTGTGTGTGCTGATCAGTTGATCTAGGTACGCTAAGGCGGTATTTAAATTATGTATCTTTAGGTATTTTTTTTTTTTCACAAAAAAAAAAAAAAACTATAACAACAACATCAAGTGGAATTTAACCTTTTTCTGATGACTCTCTGATAATTATCGAAATTCCAGAGATTTTCTTTATCTCTTACAATCAAAAGAAGTTGAGCGCAAGAAAAAAAAAAAAAAAAAATGTCTCGATATGGTCACACAAAGGTTGAGAGTGTCGGCCGATGTGACCTACGAACACTCAACGTTCTACAGCGAAACAAACGCATTCCAACCTCCTGATTCAAATTCTCCACACTTCGTCGTCTTCCGATCTCATTTATCTTCTTGAAAAGAAGAAAGAAACACTCACTTTATTCATTCATCTCCTTCGCCTCCTCTCGTGTCGTTGTTCGTGGTCCTCCTGTAAGAAAAAAATGTACGGCCAACCCAAAACGTAACTACCAAACTATAAACATATATAAAAAACGATGGAATTCCAAATCCATAAAAATAAAATGGGAACCAAAGACGGGATCGCCTCGTCGTCGTCGGCACAGCACACACGAAAAAAAAAAAAATGAACACCAAACAGAAAAAAGTGAGATCAGGCGATAAGATCAGCGCTTCCACCACCACCACCATTGCCATCGCCACGATCACCACCACCGCAGCAGCATCAGCCAGCGCAGCACCGACCGGTATGGTCCTTCTCTGGGTGGAGAGGAAACAAAAACAGACAAAGCAAAAAAAAAAAAAAAACCGACCATAGGTATACAAGGTGTCAGATTTGTCGCCCTTCATTATAACACCACAAAATAATTCTCAATCTTCCCAACCATGCCCCTCTTCGGTTTTGGTTACTCCACCAACACCCGGAGCTCCATCTGCAACACAAGCAGCAGAGAACCACAGAGCGGCTCATGCAATCATCGTTTTTCATCTGAAAACTGTGGCAGGCAGGCAGGCAACCGACTACGACCCGAGCCTTTTACGCGGATGCCCATGGCTTTCTTTGGTGTGAAGGTTTAACTCCGATGGGCGTCGTTGGCTCTTCGTTATGCACATTCGCATTGCTCTTGTGCTGAATGTATAATACTCGTATTTCTAGCAATCGATGATTTCGAAACCTCTCACATTTAAGGCATAAGCCGCCTTGCCGTCGTCGTCATCGTCATCATTGTTGTCGTCGTTATTTTGTACCCACACAGTCGATTGGCCAAAAGCAGCCAGCACAAGACCCATGCCATGCCATGCCATGCCCTGCCCATGATAAACCTTATTTATCCATCCATTCATCGTTCCGTCGAAATGACCTCGAGGTGTATATGGGTTTGCTTCATTTAATGGCAAGTAATTTTCAGATTTTAGCGCCGTAGAATTGTGCCGTCGTCGTCGTCGTATACTCTCGTTGTATATCGATCGACGTCCATTCAGTCAGATTAGTTAGTATTGTTTAGGGATGCAGGTAGGCTGCTGCTGTCTGCTTCTGCTGAAACGTCAAAGGTTCAATATAATCTTTTTAGCAGTAACATTCTTTAACTTTTTGTGTTGGGGCTTACAGTAATCGGTCAGTTCAAACCGACACAGCGATTCCTTTGGCATTTGTTCTCGCCTTTGCAAACCTTGCAGCAAGGGTTACCATTCGCACTTTTTTGAGTCTCAATTTATATTCTTTACTGGCAGAGTAAAGTACTCATACTCATTCTTGACTTAAATTGGCGTGAAATTGTTTACAACATGAATCCAGTGCGGGGTATAACGGTGCACTTTTCCTGATATACCCGGGCCACACTTCTTTTATGAAATTCGCTAACTCAACTAGATATATTGAACTGGACATTCCTGTACTCCTAAAGATGAATTTTTTAATCAGACGCTTTTTTGGTCAATGGTTCATCATATGGGGCATAGCCTGTTCCGACGTTTTGACAGGGATCGCTGTCATCATCAGGGGATCTTTACTTACTTACTTACTTAGGCGGCGCTACAGTTTGGGGCGAACCTGGACCTCAATCAACAAACCTCTCCATTTAGCTCGGTCTTCAGCTAATTGCCTCCAGTTGCGCACTCCAAGTTGGCCGAGGTCCCCTTGAACTTGTGCGCGGCACCTACGGCGATGATTCCCTCTACTGCGTCGTCCCTCGGGGTCAGATTCGAAGACTCTGTGGGCCGGAGCGTTGGTGTCCATTCGCTCTACATGTCCTAGCCATCTCAGACGTCCAATACGCAGTTTTTTGACTAGGCCGATGTCGCTGTACAGCTCGTATAGTTCGTGATTGAATCTTCTCCTCCAAAACCCGTCAACGCAAACGGGACCGAAAGAATCTTACGAAGAATTTGTCTCTCGAAGCGACCAAGGATATCTTCATCCTTTTTTAATAAAGTCCATGTTTCAGCGCCGTAAAGCAGGACTGGGATGATCAAGGTCTTATATAGAGTCTACTTAGTTTAAACGAGCCAGAAATGACTGCAATGCCCTCATTAACCGAGTCAAATTCTTCCACGACCAAAAGTTGAGGCAAAAAATACTACATTGTCCCAAGGGTAGTAAAAACTTTTGGTCGTTCGTAAAAAACTTTAAAAATTTGGCCTCGTCATCTATACCGACGCTCATTCATAACGACGTACCAACTGTCAGCTCCTTAGACAAAGCTAATCTGTTCGCTGCTCACTTTGCAGCAAACTCCACACTGCCAGATAGTGCTTTGTCTCCACTTGTACTTGAGGTCGTAGAATATTCCATGGGACAAGTCCACTTTCGCACTCGTACAGTTGCAGGAGTACTCAAAAGTCTTAACATACACAAATCCGCTGGCCCAGATGGTATACCCCCTATTGTTCTGAAGAGGTGTTCTTCTTCGCTGGCAAAATCACTGCGTAAGCTTTTCCACTGATCCTACACTTCAAGTCTCTTTCCGAGTAAGTGGAAAACAGCATTTGTCCAGCCCGTACCTAAAAAAGGCGATTCTTCTTCTCTCTCCAACTACCGACCCATTGCACTAACGTCCCTTCTTTTCATCATGGAAACGCTGATAAACCGTCAGCTAATAAAATATCTTGAATCACGAAAGCTCCTCAATGACCGACAGTATGGCTTTCGTGGCAACAAGTCCACTGGTGATTTGATGTCATGTCTCACCAATAAGTGAAACGAATCTATGCACCACTCTGGTGAGAGCAAGATTATTGCGCTTGATATTTCAAAAGCATTTAACAGAGTTTGGCATCAAGCTCTTTTGTCGAAAATGCGTGCATTTGGGATCGATGATACTCTTCTTCTATGGATTAGAAACTACCTTTCGGGCCGTTCAATTCAAGTTGTTTTGGACGGCTTCAAGTCCGAATCTCACCAAATAGATGCTGGTGTCCCCCAAGGCTCTGTTTTGCCTCCGACTCTCTTTCTCATTTTCATAAATGATCTTCTGTCTGCAACTTCTAATCCAATCCATTCCTTCGCTGATGACAGCACCCTCAGTTTTTTCATATTCGTTCCCAAACTCACGACCCTGCTCTTCGGCCGTGGATGAAGAACGACAACGTATGTTAAACACATTAAATTCCGACCTTGACGGCATATTTAAATGGGGCTTAACCAATAGAGTGGAATTTAATGCTTCCAAGACTCAATGCTGTCTTCTGTGATGAAAGCGAAACCCTACACATCAGCCATTATCCATGAATGGCACTTGCATTGTAGAAACCGAAAAACTTTCCATGCTCGGTATGTGTGTCAACAACAAACTCTGTTGGAACGAGCATGTATTCGAAATCGCCAAGAATGTAGCGAAATGTTTAGGTTTCCTAAAGCGGTGTAAGAAACATTTCACCCCTTCTGATTTGGCTTCAATTTATAAGGCGTACATTCGCCCTAAGTTAGAGTATAACGCTCACATCTGGTCTGGTGCAGCAAAAACCATATTGCACTTGCTAGATAGGATTCAAAAACGCGCGATAAGACTCATAGGAAACACGAATATTACAAGCAATTTTGTTTCGCTCGAACACCGTCGTAATGTCTCCTGCCTATCCCTGTTTTATCGATATTTCCACAGAAAATGCTCAGTTGAAATAGCCAATAGCATTCATCCCCTTCTTCGTTTTAACCGCAATACTCGCCATGCCTCGAATGCTCATCAGTTTACCCTTAAGCCTATCCTCGGACGTGCCGTGAAATGTAGAGATTCTTTTATGAGCCGCACAACACGTTTGTGGAATGCTCTTCCCGAATCTGCTTTTCCTCTCCATTATAACCTACAGTCATATAAGACCAATGTGCATCGGTGCCTCCTTTCTCCCTAACCCCTCTTCCTTAACGCTCACGCTATGTATAATGCATAAAAAGGGTATTCATAACCCCTTTAGCGCGAGTAAATTATAAAAAAAAAGGGTCTCCTTAGTTGTTCGAGATAGGGCTTTAGTGTTGAATTGCCTTATAAGCGCAAAAAAAACAGCGATTGGCAAGATTTATTCTTCGATTGATTTCTGCGCTGATCTTGTTTGTAGAATTTATAGCAGAGCCAAGGTAGACAAAGTCCCTTACTACCTCGAAGTTATAGCTGCCCACTGTGACGTTTTGTCCAATTCGTCGGTGTTGGTTTTCCCTTCTTGTTGACAGCATATACTTGATTTTGCCCTCGTTTATCGCTAAACCCATTTTGGCTGCTTCTTCCTCAATGCTTGCAAACGCACTGATGACAGCCCGCTGAGTTCTTCCAAAAATGAAAAAAAAACTGAACATTCCTGTACTCCTAAAGATGAATTTCTTAATCAGACGGCTTTTTGGCCAATGGTTCATCATACGGGACATAACCTGTTCCGACGGTTTGACAGAGATCGCTGTCATCATCAGGGGATCTTTATTAATTATAAATAACTCCTTACACTGTACTCCACACACAAGTGAGTGTTCTTTCGAGGAGCTCATATATTAACTGTTCAAAGGTGTAAATTTCATCGAAAAACGCTTAGAAGAACCTCCGAAAACGAACTGTCACTCCTTTAAAAGATTGGACGTTTCTTTAGATTTCGGTGACTTAATATTTTTGGACTCGATATACCACTCTGTCTTTTGAACCAAGAGAACGTTGACGTTTGACGTTTAAGTATAAAACGCCTTTCAATTTCTGCTAAACGTGACAGTTGTCAGCTGAATACACTTAAGGATTTTCTTCAGTGCTGTCCAGATTGAGTTGTCAAATTATCCGTGCTGCAGCTGGTAGGACTCCCCGTATTCAATCATGCTAAGATTTTTTTATTAAGGAGGCTATCACTTGCAGCGAAAGTCAAGTAAGGGACTAACTGTAAATATTCGTTGATACATATGCTGTTCTTGGTGTTATCCGATGATATTCCTACGTACACCCTTTAGTCGAAGTGACAGTCGGCAGATAGTCACCTCACCTTATTCTTGATTTATTCCAGTACTAAAAAAAAAGTGTTGAAGCACACGAACTTTCAATACCGGAACAGATGTTTTGTAAACTCACTTGAACAGACTTATGGGAACAGAATTTCCCACCTATCACCCTATTTTCAGGTGACACGACAATGAGAATATATTTCTTAATGATAGGCTATAACGTACAATCTATTTCTCGCACAATTATGGCTGGATTTGACATTTTGAAACAAAATTATCGGAGAAAAAAAACCGCATTAGCACCTTTCAATTTTCAAAGAAAAAATCTTGTACTTTTTCCTCCTAATTGATTTGAAGTAGAGCCCTCACGTCACAGGCAATTTACTATTGTGAATAATTAAAGAAGCTCTTATAGTTTAAATTTGTGAAATATTCAAAGGGGTCTTAAAGCTATAGAGTCAAATTTCGTCCTTTCTAATTACCCTTCACTAGCTGATTCAAAGACGAGACAACTGAATTTCCTTGACAACTAACAATTTTCATCGTTTCACTCTGTAAGCATCGGCTTCTTGCTTGCCTTCTTAATTTTTTCTCGTTGGATTTCCATAAAACCTTAGGTTCTGATGCAAATGCACATTCTAATCAGCGTAACTATAATGACGTAACGAAAAAACGATAGAGGTTTGAAATTTAGATGATGTTTAGGTTCTAGTACCCAATGGTTGGCGTCTGAACTGAACGGTAAAAGTTGTTCTAATTTTGTTTGCTATCGGATTTGGTTTCCAGTATTTTTTTTTGTAGTCTAGCTTCACGTTGAACTGAAAAATCGTTCACCAATATGTGACAGATTGTCTGTATAAAATTTGCCATTTTGCTGTTTCAAGGGTTGCTTAAATGTACCTACGAAAGTGCCTATTGCAATTGAATAATTTAAGTTCAAATGACTTACAGCGTTCCTGCGTTGTGTTTCGAAATTCGTACGTAATTTCAATGGAATTTAAGTACACACTTCCTACTTGTTTTGTCTAATTTTAACACAGAATTTGTATATCGTTTCCAAATGTGTTAATGGCAACCCTACTGGGAGACCTCTCAGGTCACAGCAAAACGAAACGAAAGGAAAGATATACGATATACCCGTAAAGCGTTAAATTTAAGATACTATTCAATTTCATGATTATGTCCATTGATGTCGACCGGATTTTCTACTGAATTTCCTAGAATTTTCATTAAGAAACCAAGCCATACAAAGTACCTATATTTCTACCTACCTATACCGCCGTACATGCGGTGCTTTTGTAACTTCTTTTTTTTTCGTGTTAGGGTCCTCAGTCCTCACCTTATTCAATTCATTCACATTCCATTTCGTATTGTATACTCAAGCTGAATGTATTTATTTTGTTTGTTTTCAGATCCGGAAATAGCCCAAGATGTCCCAGTGCCGGTGAATAATGAGGAGGAGGAGCGCAACATGAAACGTAAGCATTATTATTGGACACCCTCAACATATTTCAGTATGTTAACCCATTTTTATTTTCTTTGTGGTATTTTATAGATTTTGCATCACTGTTAACAGGAAGGACATCATATTTCCTGAAAGGCGAAGAAATGAAAGCCATGTACTCGACACACAATCCACAGAACGTGGTGGCCACAGGTCGCTTTCTGTTCCACAAGAAGAACCTTTATTATTCGTTTTATGTTTCGAGCAAAATCACTAGACCACGTGCCATACAATTTGTAGACGACTCCGGTACTATACTAGAGGAGCATAATCTAACGACACCATTAAACGGACCGTTGAGTGTTTATCAGAACACGACAGGAAAGATTTGTGGCGTTTGGCGTCGTGTACCGCGTGACTATAAGCGTCTGTTGCGCGACGAACGTCTGCATGTGGTTCTGCTGTGGGGCAGCAAGTACCAAGCTGAGCTAGCATTAGCAGGAAAAGTTGCCAAGTATACGGCACTTCAAACGGAGTTATTTAGTACGTTGATGGAACCGGCGCCAGGAACTAAATCAGATCAAATGGCCGGAGCAGGTGGTACTGCAATTGTATCGACCAGCAGTGGAGTTGCGTCATCGGTTCACTTGACTCTGGTGTTCAATGGGGTGTTCAGTCCAGAGGAGTATGTCGATGTACCGGTGAGCATTCGCATTGAATCGGTGGAACGTAAGGAGGTTATTTTGGATGAGATACAGAAAGTGCGCAAGCCATCGCCCGAAGTGAATGTACTTGAGCTCTCATCGCCGATATCTATTCAAAATCTTCGCTTGCTTAGCAGAGGCAAACTTATGCTGATTGTGGAATCGAAGAAGAATCCGAATTTGAAAATTCAGGGCCAGATAGTGACGCGTGCCACCTGTGAGCTGTTTCAGACACTTTTAGCGCCGCATAATTACGAGTCGAAGGCCAAGGCGAGTGGTCTGGCTTGGGTTTACATGAACTCAGACGGAACAATGGCGTACAATATTCTCACCGATCATCTGAATGCCAAGGAACGGCCAGAGATCAGTTTAATCGAAGACATTGGCAAGAGGAGGACTGTTCTGGAAGATCTGACACCCTCTTTCAACTTTGATCAGGCTATTGGTACCATCGATAAAATCAGCCCGAAAATAATCGAATCATTGTATGGTGGTGACTTGGGAGTGAACATAGCTATTGAAAGCGAACCGAATCTCATTCGTGGTCGCTTGATACCAAGACCAGTTGCCGATGCACGTGACTCAGCTGAGCCGATTCTACTCAAGCGTCAGGATACTACAAGCCCGGCGCACCTAATGGGCATGGCATGGATAGCCATTGACAATGATTGCAACTTACATTATGAGGTCACAGTGAATGGATTTTTCAGCAACCAGCAGGAGTTCCAAATCTACCTGGAAGAGAAGCCCATTGAAGCGATTGGCGCACCCATCACCCGGAAGATGTTGGAAGAATTCAGCGGACCCTACATGGAGGGCTACGTTCTGGGTATGGCTGCAAATGAATTGATCAAATTAGAAACAAGTGTCTGCTACCTGGAGATCTATTCAAAGGACCGACAGGAGCTCCTGCTGCGTGGTAAACTAAAGTCGACCAAGGTGCCAAGCCATTGTTTCCCCTCATACACGGATAACAATGTACCGAGCGTTATTGTTCCTGGCGATCACAATGGGCCGATAAATCCGGAAACGGATACTAAATGCTATCATTCAGGACGATTCTATGATGAAGCCGAACAATGGCGTAGTTCACAGGAAACCTGCACAATGTGTGCTTGCCAGCATGGACGTGTCACCTGCGATGCCATAAAATGCCCAACTTTAAAATGCCGGCAGGGTGAGGAACTGATTCTACGTGACGGTGAATGCTGTCCCACGTGTATTTCTCCGAATATTGTTTTGCAAACGAATAATTCTGCCGAACGTGGCTGTCGATTGGGTGATCAATTTCATTTAGCCGGTGCAACATGGCATCCATATTTGCCGCCAAATGGTTTCGATACATGTGCAACGTGTACCTGTGACCCGTTGACTCTGGAAATTCGCTGCCCGCGGTTAGCTTGTCCGGCACTAACGTGTCCCGAGAAATTGGCATATCGTCCCAACAAGAAAGCTTGTTGCAAGGTTTGCCCTGAAGGCAAATCAACACAACATGGTGACAAATCTGGACCGATTAATCCAAATGTTCTACAGGATCAAGCATCGCCACGTGCTACATTCAAATCAACAGAGGAGATTCTATCGAATGGTGGCTGCAAAGTGGGAGCTTCATTGCATGAAAATGGACAGGAGTGGCACCCAGTTGTGGTGTCCTATGGAGAGCAGAAATGCATTAAATGTCGTTGCAAGGTAAGTTATTATTATTTTTTTTTTTTATTAAAATTCATTAAAAGCAAAACCGTAATACTAGTAGTGCCTACAAAATACTTTCAAATAACTTTTTACAAATCCTTAAAAATACTGAAAGCACTTGACGTACTTGAAAATACTTAGGAAGTAGTAGATACTGTAAAATACTTGTAGTACTTGAAATACCTAAAGTTGCTTGTAAATATTTGTATTACACTTAAGTACACGAAATTTTGTACATTCATGTTTCTCAAGAACCAGTACCCAGGCACCAAAGTATTATATCAGGATTAATGATTAGTAGTACTTGAATATACTTAAGTCCTGTAGTACCTTACAGCATTGCGTAGAAAAAAAAAAAAAATAGTGCAAAATGTTAAAAATAAAATAACAATTCTTTCCCTCTTTCTTTTTAGGATTCATATGTATCCTGCCAGAGACGCTGTACCCGCGCGGCATGCAACAATCGAGTATCCTCCAAAAGAAAAGGCTTCGGAGCGACAGATAATGATGAATGCTGCTCAGCACAGTGCCGACGATCAAGACGACATCAACAGCACAGACGGGCGCACCGAGACAGAGAGGATAAAACTGGAGGTCTAGCTAAAGCGTCCATCTCTAGCCGCAGCTGAAGATCCATAGGCAGCCCGCGTACACATCATTTAATATATTCACACAATTATATTTATACATATAATGCACCACTATAGTCGCACGCGAAATACGCACATATTGTAAACAGTAAACTGAGTTAAAACTTAAAAATGATTAAAAGATGAAAAAATTAATAATTTATTCGAAAAGGACTAGAAACAAGATGGATTGCGGAGGAGGTATTTGCAAAAGGATCAAATAAATAAATTCCAAAAACCTTTTCGCCCAAAACCAATCAAAATCTAGATCAAAACTGATAGAAAAACACTATAGCAATGAATAGAATAAAAAAAAAAAAAAAAAATCATTGAAACAGACATTGAGACACATCCCACATGCAGAAACCAGCGCTGACTGGGGGGAGGGGGAGTACAAAAGGCTTTTGATTTCACATGAATTTTTTGTACTATATACTTAAATAAATACATAAAGGATACATAGACCATGTATATAGAGAAATGATGAAAAGAATTGAGAGACTTTCAGAAAAAAATTTAAAAAAAAAAAAAAAAAAAAAAAAACACGAAACGCGTTTGTAAGACGCCGAAACGAGAGTAAATAAATTCACTCACGAGCAAGATGCAGAACTTGCTACTTGCTTCTAATGACAATATCAAATAATGAAAATTTTCTTTATTAGAGTTTTGTATTTGATTTTGTAATACATATTTTCGTATGTAGTCAATGGCTGAGTCAGTCAACCAAATGAATTTTTATGGAATTGTTTGTTTTTAAAATGTACATTTTCGGACATAAATATTATAATAATACCCGCAAAATAATAACACGAAGAACAACAACAACAACAACAACAAAACAAAAATAAAATAAAACAAATCTAACTGACAATGAATATTTTTAGCTTTTAGTAAGTGTATTTTGTATTATAGAAAGAAACTTTATTATTTATTTATAATTAAAAATAATACACACAACAACAAAACAACTGATTTTTTTTAAAACTTTAGACTTAATTATTAGTTTTATTATATATATTTTATTTTAATTATTATTTTTATTTTTTATTTTTTAGTAATGAATATATCTTATAACCATTATTTGTATTATTTCGGCGTAGAGTTTAAGAATAACGATGGAGCTTTATTAAATCTAATTAACCACAACAGACTATTTCAAAATTTGCAAAAAAAAAAGAAAAACAATGTAAATGTGATTATTTTGAAATAACATAAAAATATACAAAAAGCTTAATACACAAAACGAGACAAATTTTTGGTTTTTCTTTTATGGTCTGGTGTATCCATGACTACTTGATTTTGATGAAAATCTACATCAATTTGGTTATTCAATTGCACACAGGTCGGAAATAGCAGACGGTTTGAGATTACATAATACAAAATACAATATATTATAGAGGGATATCTTTCATACATATAACGGGTGGGCCATCTAGTGGTTTCTTTTTAAATCATAGGTTATTTTGACACTGACAGCTGTTTCCCGCTCGAAATCTAGACAGAAAGTCAGTATCATACCTCCGCGGAACGAAATAAGTCGCATTACGCTTGAACAACATTGGGAAATATTGAAAACTTATTCACCCTGATTGTCGTTGGCGTTTATCGCTTTTCGACAATTGTCGTTTTATTCATAGCTACAACCTGCTGACCGTTAAACATTACTAAGGAATTTGTTTGTCGTGTAGAATACTATTACAACTCTTTCACAGTGAAAAAGTTATGAAAATGGATTCGTGCTACATCTAAAGAATAAAACGATAATCGTCGAAAAGCGACAAACGCCGACGACAATCAGGATTATTTCCGAAGTGAGTGCTGGGTAGCCCAAACAGTGCGTTTTTTGAAAAGAAGTTTTGGCCGAAATGAAGCACCCACCGCGCCTGCTGTGTGCAAGTTCGTGCAAAAAGTTTGTAAGACTGGTATGCTAGTGGACAACACTCATGGTCCCAATGAAGCCAATGCATCCACAGAGAGTGACAATTTGGTGCGGATTGTGGAGTGGTGGCATCATTGGACCAATTTTCTTCGAAAATGAGGTTGGGAACAACGTTTCGGTCAACGGTGGGCGTTACAGAGCCATGTTACCGACTTTTTTTTTACTGAAATTGAAGACATGGATTTGGACGACCTCTGGTTCATGCAGGATGGCGCGCCATGCCACACAGCCCATGCCACAATCGATCTTTTGCGCACCAAACTCCCAAATCGTGTTATCAGCCGTCTTGGCGATGTCAATTGGCCGCCTCGGAGCTGCGATTTGACCTCTTTGGCATTTTTTTGTGGGGAACCGTGAAAGACCGATGTTATGCCAACAATCCGGAAACGATTCAAGCTACAGCCCGAAACCATCAACAAGGTTTTGAAAAATTGGAGTGATAGAATGCGCTACTGCGAGGCCAGCCGAGGCAGCCACTTGTACAACGTTGTATTCCATAATTAATGGGAATGTTTGCTCTTACCAATAAAGTCATATTACATGAAAAAAATTTCAGTTTGTTCATTTTATTGCATTTTTAAAAAGAAACTTGTAGTTGGCCCACCCTGTACAAGGTCGGAAACCGAATTGAAACCTCAGCTTTAGCGCTCCATTTTAAAACACTGCTCAACGCGCAGGGAACATCGACTGCCTTCCAATACGCAATGCCAAACATCTATTGTGAGTCCCTGGATAAGCCATTAGATGAAAAAGAACTGTTCGAGGTACTGAGGGAGGCAAAACGAAACAAAGCTCCGGGTGAAGACGGGGCGCCATATGAGTTTTTTCAATATGCCTCATCATCCTTTTTGGAAAAATTATTGATATCCTTTAATCGTACGTACAACGCAGGAAAAGTACCGAGTGCATTTCAGAGATCAATTGTATTCCCTATTTTTAAAAAGGCGATCCAAATGTAGCGGAAAACTATAGGGGAATATCTTTTATGTATGCAGTTACAAAAATCTTCACTGGCATGCTAACAGCAAGACTCTCAAAATGGGTAAATGAGAACGGAAAACTATCTCAGTTCCAAGCGGGGTTTAGAAAAGGTTTCTCAACAATCGACCAAATTTTCAACCTGACCACCATAGCTCAACAATACCTAGACAGAGGAAAGAAACTTTAAGCATTCTTTATTGATTTCAAAGCGGCATTCGATAAGATAAATAGAAACTATCTATTCTATAAGCTAGCCAACATTGGCTTATCATTACAGTTTGTAAATATACTACAGGAGTTGTACAAAAATAATAAGTCAGCGATATGGGACGGTCAAAAATTGTCGGAATGGTTTGAAGTGGAAATGGGAGTTAAGCAGGGTTGTCTTCTAAGCCCTCTTCTTTTCGCACTTTTTGTGGATGATATATTATACATACTACAATACTAACAGGCATATGTGTAGATCAGCTATTAGTAAGGGCACTGCTTTATGCAGAGGACATTGTAATTCTTGCCAAGTGCTCACCAAGTTCGTTGCAACTTATGATCAACAAAACTGAAAGATATTGCCATGCCAACTGCCTGGAAATAAATACTTCTAAAAGCAAGGTATTCGTATTTCGTAAAGGTACAGGCCGCTTCTCGAGAAACGAACGATGGACCTACGGTGGAGAAAATTTGGAAGTAGTGAGGTCCTACAAGTACTTGGGTATAACTCTAAGGCATAACCTTTCGATGAAACATCACCTTGAACTCAAGCTTGTAGAAGCGAAGAAAGCTTTGAATGCTAAGATCCTAACTGACTTCCTAATTGGATATTGCTCTCTCAATTACTATCTCAAGAAGACGGGCCGTGTTTAATCGGATAGGTGCCGTCTCTGTCTTGAAGATACCGAAACAGCCCATCACATACTCTGTGATTGCCAGGCCATAGCTGGCTTAGGCTAAAGCACTTTAACAAAGGCTTTAAATCACCTTCTGAGGTCGCTTTTTCTTCAGCTCGAACTATCCTTAGCTTCTGCCTATATATTAATACCAGCAAGGTAGTCGTTATACCGTTCAAAAGAAGAAGAACGCTGAACCTCGGTTCAACGACTTTAAATGGTAAAACCATTGGTTTTTCCGACGAGGTAAAATATCTAGGAATTGTTCTAGACAAAAAACTTAACCATGACATAACCATATTAAACATAAAATTGGCAAGGCGATCACTGCCGTGAGAGCCTGTCGCCGTATTTTTTATTTTTTTTTTTTAATTTTGCGCGCAGTCAAAGGATTATGAATACCTTTAACATGTTTGCACAGTGCGGGCGTTGGAAAGTGTGGATAGAGAGGGAGAGAAAGATTTTGGTGTAGTGGTTCTTGAAGCTCAGTTGTTTTTGCTTCAGAGATACTCCGGGGGTGGCGTCCAGATAACTGGGGAGATATTTGTTATTTTTTGTCTTTGCTTCTGATTCACAGTACTTTTTTCCCGATAACCAATGTCAAGGGCAAATCATCATCAATAGAGCGAACATTTTTTTCTAGCCACATGACCAGCTACTGGCAGTGTTATGCCTTCGCAGTAGTGTTCACACAAGCTTTGGTAATTGATCGGATTGACTTTATATATTTTATGAGAAATAAATAAATGCTTGGTGACATCAGGATTTGAACCATGAGCCAATAGCGTGGCAATTGATGACGTTACCACTACACCATTGCAAAACCTGGGGTCTGTCCCTAAAGGCCGCACTCTAGTTATATACTACGGTGGTTAGACCCATCCTAACATATGCGTTCATTGTCTGGTGGACAAAAACTAAGGAGGTCACAACCATCGACAAACTCACTAAACTTCAAAGATTAACTTGCCTCGGAATCACAGGTGCTATGCATATCTGCCCTACAACAGCCTTAGAGGCTATAATCGGACCTCTCCGCTACATATGTTCATAAAAAAAAGTGGTTATTCGCAGTGCGGTTAGTTTTCGAAAGTCGGGTTTTAATAGTACATGGAATCACGTGGATCTCATGGATTTATTAACCGACATCCCCGAGCTAGATATGCTCAGCATGGTTTCTTTACGCCTAAATCACTATACTTTTCTAGAAAGTTTAAGATTGAGACCTCAAGCCGTAATACATGGAATAATGGCGGACCGTTGCTTGATCCGAAAGGAATCGTGTGGTATATCGACGGATCAATAATGGATTCAGAAGTAGGCGCCGGAGTGTATGGACCCAACTACATATAAAGTTTCGAAAGGGTCCCAGTATTTTCCAGACCGAGCTTTATGCTATCGAGACTTGCCCTAGTATAAACTTGCACTCAGGCATCAAAGGTGTCACTATCCATACACTCTCCTACAGCCAAGCGGCGCTTGAAGCACTGATCTCCCACTTGATCAGTTTAAAATTCAGTTCTAAGCTGCTTTGACAGTTTACAAAACTTGGCCCGATACAATAAAGTAAAATTGAGGCGGGTACCGGGTCATGTAGGCGTTGACGGCAACCAAACTGCAGATCTGCTAGCTAGAAAAGGCTCCTCTTAGTTGTTCACAGGACCTCAACCCTTTTGCGCAACATCTGATTCTACTTTTAAACATACCCTAAGCAGCTGGGAATGCAACATGTGCATTTCTCACTGGAATAACACCCAAGGTCTCAGACAAGCTAAACGAGCTTTACAACCCTTTAAAAAAAAGGCAGTTGATAACCTTAAAAACAGCAGAAATGACTTAAGAAGGTTTATGAGCTTCCTTACCGGTCACTTTACCGCCTTAATAAAATGAGAATTACGGAAGATATCACCTGTCGCCTCTGCCTAGAAGAGGACGAAACCACAGAACACATACGTACTGTGTGAGTGTGCAGCTCTGTGTAGAATTAGGAGAAGCTTTTTCCTCAAGGAGATTATATCTCCAACAGAGGGGACTTCTCCGCAGCCGTAATTATCACTTTCATAAGTTGGCCCCTGGCGCAATAGATCTTTCTGGCCGCAGTGCCTACAAGCCATATGGGCGTGGTCACAAACTTGGTAAAAAATGAATCCTTAGCTTCATCAATCAACTAGATTTCAGCTAATCGATAATTACTTCTTGAACCACCAACCAAGGTATAGCACAAAATATCTCTTTAGGTCGTAGTGCTTCATGTGTCATTGTTTGCCATGTCACTCCATCTCTCAAAAAAAAAAAAAAAGAGAAAGATCTATCAGGCTTAAAAAAAGACTCACATAGTATAACGCTTGATAATCGAATCCAACCAAGCCACGTTAATAGTTTCTCTACAAAAGGGCTTGTGCCCCATTTAAGGACTAGCCTGTTGGCAGCAGTCGAAATTTATCAGAAGCGAGAGACCAATATACATAAGAATTTAATCTAGATAGCAAACTAATATGGAATAAACACAAAGAACATGTACATAGCCACACGAGCACTTCAAGGTCTACAAAGATCTAGTAGGCTAATCCTGAAGATGCAGTCCCAGCATTCTACGTCTTGGGGTAAGAGAACCAAGTTGCTAACGTCGAAAATATGTATGTCAGGAACAATGAGATCATGCCCAACCGGCAACAATCGATTGCTGCCTCTTCATCTAGTAATTGAGAAAGAAGCAAAGGCGACTATCATGAGAATTGCAAAGGAGGGACTTGCGAGATGAAAATGGATCAGACTCAGAGACCGAGACACACTCATCAATAAAAGACCTGCACTGTTGGTATCCAGAAGTGATATGATCAGGAAATATAGTTTCGCCAAAAACATTATCATGAGACTGAGTACGGAAAAAGAATGGACTAGCAAATATGAGATGTATGCCATCAATAATGAATCATGCCTTGAAATGGTATATAGAAGGAGTGAGAATAACTGAGGAAACTAACGTATTCGTGCCAGGAACAATACACTCGGAACCAATATGCAAAGTTTGTAACATATTCCATTTCTGGATGAACTACAACAAGCAACACACTTCAATGGTATAAGATAGCCAAGCTGCTATCAAAGCACTGGGTTCATACGTAATCACCACAAAGATGATATGGAAGTGCCTGCACAAACCCAACATTCTTGGCCGGAATATAAAGATCACCTCCGACTAGGTGATTACGTTGGAGTGGAGGCCGATACTTACTTATTTAGATAGCGCTACAGTCCTGGGTGGACCTGGCCTCAACCAACAAACCTCTCCAGCCAGCACGGTTATGAGCCAGCTGCTTCCAGTTGCGTACGCATTGAGTTCGTTGATTGAGGTCCCCCTCCACTTGTTTGCGCTACCTACCACGAGGTCGTCCTCGACTGCGTCGTCCATCCGGGGTGGATTCGAAGTCTTTCTTAGCGGGAATGTTGGGCTCCATCCGCTCTAAATGACCCAGCCATCTTAGTCGCTGTATGTGAACTCTTCTGGCTAAGTCGATGTCCTTGTACAGGCCATATAGTTCGGCATTATACCTTCTCCTCCACTCACCGTCTATGCAGACGGGACCAAAGATCGCTCGAATAACTTTTCTCTCGAAATAAAGGAGGCCGATAGGCTGGCAAAAAAAAAACAAAACAAAACAGAGCGACAACCACTGTAGAACCCTGAAACGGAATGTGCAAATTCTGCAATGAAACAAAAGAGACTTCGGACTATATTTTAAGGAACTATGGGAAATTGAATTATAGCAAAGTAAGCTACCAGGGATTATGCCGGGTAGTGGAGAAAGACCAACACCAATATATTTCTAAACGAAACAAAACTGAACGATGTAATTTAGTTTTAGAATGGCCGCGGCTAGCACCAGCGGGAGGCGTCTTTGACATTGTTCCATGAGTTTTGTGAAGCACTGTACAAGTGCTAAGAAATTCTAAGAAACGGATCATTTTCAAAACATAATTTGTGGACTGTGGGCCCGTGACGCAGTGGTTAGTATGTCGGACTACGGCGCGTGAGGTTCCATGAGCCTCACGGTCCCACCACTCGTAAACGTTTGACAAACATCCAAAAGTATTGTTGCCACGAGAAAGCTTCAAAAAATAAAAATAAAAATTGCCCTTCGGATACGGCACAAAACTGTAGATCTCTTCCATTCGTCCGAAAAATATAACGCATACAACACAAGTGATTGCGAGAAGCTAGGCCTAGGCACTTGATGAGCTGTTGCGCCAAATATATATATAAATAATTTATGTACTATTTCTAATGAATGCGAATCACAAACTATAATAATATTTAAGAATCTTCATAGTACACATGTAAAAATGAATAGAAAAGCTCAAAAGAATTTACTCATTGAAAAATGTGAGAATTAACAAGTAGGCCGTCTTTCTTGATTCTCTTGATTTTATGTGCACACATAGGTTATTGTGTGCTTCTATGCATCTGAAAATCTGGGTACCCAGGAAATGGAGGGAGATTTTAAAATGTGTTAAAAGGGGGTTTATATGCACAATGTATACGTTTACATATGTAACTCAGCAGAAATGAAAGAAGTCGGAGAAGCACACACATCAACGAGACCTTTACTGCCAAAAAATGGTTTCAGGAAAGGTTTTAGACAATATGACGCACAATCATGTTATGTGACTTCTTGAATATTGTATTTAAACCGATTGTGTGGAATCACAAGCCAACACGAGAGGCATAATCTATCAAAAGTCCGTACAACTGCTTGCATACGCCGACTATATTGACATTATTTGAAGAACTCAGCGGGGTGTCATCGGTGCGTTAACAAACATTGAAGCAGAAGCGCCCAAAGTAAGTTTAGCGAAAAACGAGGGCAAAACCAAGTAAATACTGTCAACACCGACAAATTGGACAGAACGTCACAGTGGGCAGCTATAACTTCGAGGTAGTAAGGGACTTTGTCTACCTTGGTTCTGCTATAATTCTGAAAACGACACCAGCGCAGAAATCAAGCGAAAAATAACTCTTGCCAATCCCTGTATTTTTTTTATTTTTATTTATTTATTCATTTAACGATTTGCTACACTGTAAGATACAATATCTTATATATAGTAATAGCAGTCAATAGTTCAAAATATTTTAAGAAAGCTGCATGAGTTAAAATTGACTTAATATTATAAATATGAGAAAAAGAAATAACTAAAAGAAAGAAAAGAAAAATAACTAAAAGAAAAAAGAAAAGAAACCAGAGTTTGAGAGTACTAGCGTAAGTGTATTCTTAGTTCCCTTTTAAATTTTGGAGTGTTGTCTATTCTTCTAAGACTACGGGGCAAAGCATTCCATAAGCGAATGGAGTTTATAAAAAATGCACGTTCCGATGTCAGGCAAGTATGGCGAGGAAGAATTAATTGTCCGGATCTGTTTGAGGAAGAAAATCTGATTTTTCGTAAAGATAAGAAGGCTGTTGGGAAAGTCGGATATCCGCCAGAAGACATAGGGTGCGAAACTGGAGAAAGTCATCAAATGTCATGTTCAACAGGTACTTAGTATAGCGAGAAATTCGGTCATGTCGTCGCAAACCAAAGACGTAGCGTATTATACTGTTAAAGGCAACATTGAGTTTCCCATTGGAAATATAGCTACAGTTGCGAAATATTTCACAGCCGTATGTAAGTATAGGTACAGCAAGTGTTTTAGCGAGTAAGGTTTTTGTTTTAATTGGGGTGAACGACTGGGAGGCCCATAGCGTACAGAGTATACCGTAGGTTTTACCTACGACCAGATTGACATGATTGTCCAGGATAAAGTTCCGATTGAAAATCATACCGAGATTTTTTGCTGAATCAACATACTCTACAATGGCATTGTTCATGGTGAGGGAGGGGAAGTATGACAGATCCAATAGCGTTTTTGATATGACAATACACTTTGATTTTTTAGGATTTAGCAGGAGACCATTTCTATTTGACCATTGTGCTATATCTGCAAGATCTTTATTAGCGCAAGTCGCTGCGTGTTCTATAAAGCTCAAAGGACAGCTGAAAATAAGCTGTACATCATCCGCATACATGTTTATTGAACTGTGTTTAATATAGTGCGGAAGTTTGTTAACATATAGGGAGAAAAGTAAGGGTCCTAGTGTGGACCCCTGCGGAACACCACGGGAGTTAGGAAGGAACTCGAAAAGAACGTCTTTTATTTTTACAGCTTGCTTTCTGTTTATCAGGTAGGACGATATAAGCTTTACAGCGCAATGCGAAAAATGGTAAAGCCGATGCAACTTTTGACATAAAATAGCATGGTCAACTGTGTCGAACGCTTTAGAAAAATCGAATAGGAGTAAAAATGACACACTTCCTTCATCCAGGGCACACCGTATGTCTTCAGAGACACCTATAACAGCTGTGGTACATCTATGTTTTTGCCGAAAACCTGATTGTTTGGGAGACAGAATGTTGTTAGTTATGAGATACTGACCAATCTCTTTTTGCATTATGTTCTCAAACGCCTTTGACAAAAATGGCAGGATGGAGAATGGTCTGAATTCATCACCTCTAGGTGTCTTAGGAATAGGTATAACGTTGGCCAATTTCCATTGTACCGGAAAGATCCCTTTCGTTAGAATTGAGTTAAAAATATGCGTTATGTAAGGCAATATAACCAGCAAGACAATTTTTAAAAAAGATGGATGCATCTCATCAAGGACAACAGCATACGATTTGTTACTGAGTATGCTTTCCGGTGCTATTAACTCCAGAAAAGCAGAAACTAGGATAACTAGCAGAAGCAGAGGGGTTTTCTGATAGATGTAAAGCACCATTGTTGTTATCAAAAGTTGATGAGGTTATAAACCGATGGTTGAGTGCATTCGGATCCATCCCATCAATAATGTGATTCTTTGATTTACCGATTCCAACACTACGCAGATTCCTCCACAAAAGTTTACCGCCCATAGATGCATTGAATCGTCTGGAATAGATATGGAATTTAGCAGCTCGTATCTCAGTAACAACTTTTGTTGCGGAGCGAACAGTAAGCACGTTGATGCTAATCCAGGCGAAAACGCTTCCAACGGCGGTATGCATAATCACGCTGTAGCATGAGTAGGCGAATCTGATTTTTGAACCAAGGTGCTGTGCTAGACAATACGGTTTTAGTTTTAATGAGGACATGACTATTATAGAGGTGTACCATATTATTATTGAGGAAAACAACTTGATTATCAGGAGAAGGAAGACAGTAAACAGTGCTCCAGTTAATATTTCTAGCGTGTTCCTCAAGAGCAGAATAATCTATATTTTTAAAATCCCTATAACTAACCGAGTTTGCAGAGGCTGCAATATCAAAATCGAAAGTTAGGAAGATTAGATCGTGTTTTGAGAAGGCTCGTGCTGATAATTGATCATACAATAGGACTTTACTTGTGTGACTAACTAAAAAGAGATCCAATAATGCTGAAGATTGTAGAAAGAAATGGGTAGGAACGGTTGTATTGACTGGAAACAAGTTAAGCGATCGCATTTCATCTGTGAGATGGTTATCTTTGAGGAGGTTGCTGTTAAAATCGCCGCAGAGAATAATATTGGGACAAGTTAGACAAATTTCCTCTAATGCAGTGGTAAATGGAACCAGCTGATATTACTATTTGGTCTGTAAGCAACACCAATTAGAAGTCTAGTCTCAGCATTTGCCAGTTCCACGAACACATACTCTATTTCGCAACCATCCGGAGAAAGATACCGTAGTCTACACTTTATACCCTGTCTTACATAAATCACCACCCCTCCACCGATACGCCCTATCCTATAACACCGAAAGACTTTATACCCGCTGAGATGACATAATTCATTGTTAATGCTATCCCCAAACCAAGTTTCAGAAAAGCATACTACATCAACTGCCGATTCCTCAAACAGATCGCGAAACTCATCAATTTTTGGTAGCAGATTCTGCGCATTAATATGACAGACATGAAGGCCGTGGTACTGTCCTTTCAGTACTTTGATCATTGTACCTAAGCTTTGTTCCATTTGCATCGTAAAAAAAAAATTAAAGAAGAAGAATAGAAAACACAACAATATTTTTACAAAAAAGAAAGTTTTAGAGAACAAATTTTAAAGAAAAAATATTAAATGAAAAATTATAAATTAACTTAAAAATTCAAATTGGGCAATACTAATTATTTTCATTAGAGCCGGCAATGCTGTCAAGATCTTCGACGCAGCCCTGTATCTATGGCTAATAAGGTAATTCAACAGCAAAGCCCTATCTTAAACAACTAAGGGGACTCGACATAAGACACTGATAATCCCAGTCCTGCTTTACGGCGCTGAAACATGGACTTTATTGTAAGCGGATGAGCATATCCTTGGTCGCTTCGAGAGAAAAAATCTTTGTAAGATATTCGGTCCCGTTTGTGCTGGCGGGTTTTTGAGGAGAAAATTTGGGTTGGGATGTGGGTTTAGCGCCCATGGTTGTTGCAATATAACATTCATGGTTAAATTAAAGAAAGAGAAGCCTGCCGACTATGTCTTTCCTTAGTGTTGACTGATTGAGTCTCCGACGTATATATTTAGGTTTAAAGTATTGTACATTCTTAAGTATCGCCAGAGTAAAAGAGGCAAAAGATGAAAACATAAGAAAGGGCTTTACTCCTACATTCATCAAAATCAATATATAATTTGAATATATGTTAAGCAGGGTTGCCTTATGAGTCCCCTACTGTTTTCATTATTTCTAGATGAACTACCAACGTTTCTACCAAGAATCAAGTTCGCCGGGCTTAGAATAAAGCTTATATGTACGCAGACGACATCGTCATCCTGTCGGAAACCCCAATATCGGTGCAAATGATGATCAACAAATTACAGCTGTACTGCAATCTCTGGAACTTGAATGTTAATACCAACAAGTCAAAAATAATGGTATTCCGAAATGGGACGAGAGATGAAAAGTGTTTTTTTTTTTTTCAGAATGAAGAACTTGAGATAGGAAAAGACTAGAAATATCTTGGAGTCATCTTAACCTATCGACTAACGTTTAAAAAGCATTTGAAGGAGAAACTTAAAGAAGCTAAAATGGCAATAAACTGCAATTGGGAGGGCATACTTTGCAAAAGGAACATTGCCCCTAGTATAAAATATAAAATCTACGAAGTGGTGGTGAGGTCGATCATGTGCTACGCGGCTCAAGTATGGGGAATCCTTCAATTTGAGGAAGTAAAAAAAACTGTTGAGGTATTTCGTAAAAATAATTTTCAGACTACCCGAAAACTCCCCAAACTACATGATCCACCTCGAGACTGAATTGCCTCCCTTGTATATTTTTACACTAAGACTACATCCTGAAAGCAATGTCGCTACCTAATCAACGCCTACGTCATATGGTTGCAAGGCACCGTGTTCATCGTAGACTGCAGTTCTTCAGGGAATGGATTAGACTATGGAGCGAACATGATGTCTTATTGGAAGATAATGCAGCTTCGTGGGAAAAAAGCCTACAGGACTTGCTCATAAAAATAGAGCTATGCGGCATACGTATCGAATGCTACAACACAACCTAGCGGAGAAAAACAGCGTAGAAACAATCCCCACAATTTTTAGGACTAGAGGCGAACTGCTAAATTTAAATTATACTCGTAAGCCATACAGATCCGAACGCAATGAGGAATGCTCTTTGGTGAAATCTGCGAATTAGAGAGGACATTCATCACTTGGAACATGTCTCATAGGAATATGTCTCATCCTAAAGGAGATAGGAAGAGCGCATTGGGAGGAAAACAAGTTGCCAACAAACTAGATTAAAGATCCTTTAGATTAAAAGTTTTGTACAGTTACCTTAGGATTGCTATAAAGTACCGCAAACAGATATTAGATGAAACCTTTTAAATTAAATTGTATCCTTAAATTAATTTATGTATTGAAATTAGATTATAAACCATAAACGTTAAATATTTATTTTCTGGCCGAGGGCAAATGCCAGTGTCAAAATTTGTGAAATTACAAACATTTGTTAAGTTCTTTTTATCGTAAAATAAAATCACAATACTTCTACTACTACTAATTCAAATACGGGAACACGGAATAATTGTGTCAATGATTTTGACAAATAATCGGTCGGTGGTTTTGATTCAACGTGAATTTCGTCATCGATTCCCTGCTCGTGTGGCAGCAACTGGCCAAACAATGGGCCCTGAAGCAGCCATTCGGTCTAAAATATCACTGCTGTAGCTGCAGATGTCCAAGAGGACCCTCAAACACCAACCAGCTGACACAACACGCAATTGGGCATCAATGGACAGTCTTTATAGCGAATTTTGATGAAAGGCCTGAAGATATACCCATACAAAGTTGAAGCAGTGCATCAATCACCTTAATCCAAGAAATGGGTAACCAACCCCGTTTGGCGGATTCTAGGTGGCAGCAGATGAGAGAGGGGGGGAAGAGTGTTTTCTCACTAGAGCACTTCTTCCTGTTCCAGGCGGCAGCGGACGAATTCCCTAGACGGAGTCAACGGTGGCGTCTATAGTTCCAGTTAGGTTGAATTTAGTGAATACCTTGCGCGAACTGTTTCGACGTATTCGGATCACAGGTCGGTAAGGAATTTCCAATGCTGGTCAGGACATTGGAATACAGATGTTGTCGGAGAAGCCCTTAATGGGCCAACGGCAGCGCTCATACTCCCGTAGTGGACTACTGGCACCGGTATAGCCGGCCCCTCATCCTAGGAGAATAATTAAGGAACTGGCCCTCCAGGTTGGGGGTTGT
The DNA here is from genome assembly GCA_945910035.1 of Brachypalpus laphriformis. Classification (NCBI taxonomy): domain Eukaryota; kingdom Metazoa; phylum Arthropoda; class Insecta; order Diptera; family Syrphidae; genus Brachypalpus; species Brachypalpus laphriformis. The sequence goes on along the minus strand of OX246753.1, from coordinate 105,660,843 downwards.
GCCATCGGTGTAACTTCCCTACCACGTAAAAAATCGATGGTTCCGAAACAACCAAAAGCCTCGGGTAAGGATGACTCAACTAATGACGACCCCAGCAAACGAAATAAGGACAACGACCTTCGGGTCTGTACGTGGAATGTTCTGTCCCTTTACAGACCACGTGCAGCCGAACAACTAGCAGAGGCCCTAGGCTGCTATAAAGCAGATATTACCGCCATCCAGGAAGTGCGATGGGATGGGCCGGGCAAAAAGAGGATGAAAAACTGTGACATCTACTACGGTGACTGCTACAGAGGCAACAGGCAACGCTTATTCGGATGTGGATTTGTCATACGCGGCAGACTTAGGCAAGAAGTCTTAAGCTTCCGACACGTAGGCGAGCGTATTATGACTATCCGAATCAAGGCTAAATTCGCTAACATAAGCCTAATACTCGTATGTGTTCATGCCCCCACGGAAAAAAAGGACCCTGCCACGAAAGAGCTCCTCGACAAAACATATGAGCAATGTCCTAAATACGACGTTAACACCAAAATAGGAAAGGAGGACGTTTTTGGTAGGGCAGTCGGTAAGCATAGTCTACACGACACCACGTCTGATAACGGACTAAGGCTAATTGATTTCGCTGTGGAGCGAAATGTCACCATAGCAAGCACATGGTTTCCTCATCTCGACATTCATAAGCAGACATAACGGTCCAATGATCATGTAACGATCAACCAAAGTGATCATATTGCGATCGACGCAAGGCATGCCTCCAGTATTCTGGATGTCCGGACCTTCCGAGCGGCCAGCATAGACTCGGATCATTACCTTGTTGTAGCCAAGGTACGAATGCGGATATCCCAATCTGAGCAACAAAGAAGAATTACTGTGAGAAAATTTAACGTCGAAAAGCTACAATCGCAAGAGACCGCCAGACTCTTTGATGAACGCGTATCCCGAAATTTCTCAATCACCCCTATGCCGCCAGCATCAAGTGCCGAAGACCAGTGGCAACGCTGCCAACATGCCATCAGAAACGCCGCGGCTGATGTGCTGGGTCTCGCTCGCCCACCACCGCGAAACCCCTGGTTTGACGAAGAAAGCGGCCGGCGCTGCAAAGGAAGACGAGAGCTGCTCGTGAGCTCTACGAGCAAAACAGACGGGAAGAACATCGGCTTCTCCAAAAGAAGAAGAAAGAGCATGAGAAGCGCGCGTTTGAGAATACCGAGAGTTTATACTGCAGGAAGTTTTACCAAAAGGTAAAAAGAACGTGTCAGAGGAGCAATACTCATACAGAAACCTGTAGAGATGAAAATGGAAACCTCGTAGTAGAATCACAGAAACATTCAACATAGACGATGATAGTCAAAATTTCCGTCCACCTGACCAAAACGAAGTGAGGATAGCAATATCCAAGCTAAAATCGAACAAGGCTGCTGGACCTGACGGCTTACCGGCCGAACTTTTCAAGGCAGCTGTGGATGAATTGGTAGAGTGCATACACCAACTCATTTCTAAGATTTGGTCAGACGAGTGTATGCCTGATGATTGGAATCTCAGCATCGTTTGCCTGATCCACAAGAAAGGAGACCCCCTCAACTGCGCCAATTATAGAGGCATCAGTCTCCTCAACATCGCATACAAGATCTTTTCTGCGATATTGTGTGAACGCCTGAAACCTTTTATCAACAGCCTGATTGGACCCTATCAGTGCGGTTTCAGGCCAGGAAAGTCCACCGTCGATCAAATCTTCACACTTCGGCAGATCCTGGAGAAAACCCAAGAATTCCAAATCGATACTCACCACCTCTTAATCGATTTCAAGGCCGCCTATGACAGCATCTATAGAGAAGAGCTTTATAGAGCCATGTCTAGTTTTGACATCCCTGCCAAACTTGTTCGTCTGTGCAGGATGACGATGGAGAACGCTCGCTGCTCCATCAAGGTCGATAATGACCTCACCGAGACCTTTGATGTCAAAAAAGGTTTTAGACAAGGTGACACGCTGTCATGTGACTTCTTTAATATTGTACTTGAACGGATTGTACGGAACTCACAAGCCAACATCGGAGACACAGTCTATTACAAGTCTGTACAATTGCTTGCATACGCGCGCCGACGATATAGACATTATCGGAAGAACTCAGCGGGCTGTCACCGGTGCGTTTGCAAGCATTGAGGCGGAAGCGGCCAAAATGGGTTTAGCGATAAACGAGGGCAAAACCAAGTATATGCTGTCAACAAGAAGGGACAGCCAACACCGACGAATTGGACAAAACGTCACAGTGGTCAGCTATAACTTCGAGGTAGTAAGGGACTTTGTCTACCTTGGTTTTGCTATAAACCCTACAAACAAGATCAGCGCAGAAATCAATCGAAGAATAACTCTTGCCAATCGCTGTTTTTTTGGGCTTATAAGGCAATTCAACAGTAAAGCCCTATCTCGAACATCTAAGGAGACTCTTTATAAGACCTTGATTATCACAGTCCTGCTTTATGGCGCTGAAACATGGACTTTATTAAAAGAGGGTGAAGATATCCTTGGTCGCTTCGACAGACAAATTCTTCGTAAGATTTTCGGTCCCGTTTGCGTTGACGGGTTTTGGAGGAGAAGATTCAATCACGAACTATACGAGCTGTACAACGACATCGACTTAGTCAAAAAACTGCGTATTATACGTCTGAGATGGCTATGACATGTATAGCGAATGGACACCAACGCTCCGGCCCGCAGAGTCTTCGAATCTAACCCCGAGGGACGATGCAGTAGAGGGAATTATCGCCGTAGGTGGCGCGCACAAGTTCAAGGGGACCTCGACCAACTTGGAGTGCGCAACTGGAGGCAATTAGCTAAAGACCGAGCTAAATGGAGAGGCTTGTTGGTTGAGGCCCAGGTTCATCCCGAAGTGTAGCGCCACCTAAGTAAGTAAGTGGTGCAGTGGTTAGTGTGTCAGACCACTGCGCGTAAGGTTCCATGTTTGAATCCCAGAAAACACCAAACAAATTTTTACGATCCCACCTCTCGCGAACATTTGACATATTTGTTGTCATGAGAAAGTTTCTCAAAAACAAAAAATGCCCTTCGAATACGGCACAAAACTGTAGGTCCCTTCTAATTGTGCGAAAAATGTAACGCTCACAACACGAGTGGTTGCGAGAAACTAGGCCTAGGCACCTAATGAGCTGTTTAGCCAAACTTATTTATATCCTAAAATTGTTTGGCATTTATCGTAATGAGTCGCCAAACAAAAGCTGTTCTACAATCTGGCTGCGTCTTCAATATTATCTAGACGTTTAAATGTACGTGCAGTATAGAATGGAGTCGTGAGACCTACGTTAGCACATGCAGCGATGGTGTAGTGGACTAAGACCATTAAAGTCACAGAAATAACCATTCTACACTGTATTCCCGCACATTAAGACCACCAAGCTAATGAAATAGGTGACTCTTTTGCCAAGATCAGTGCAGCACCCGCTCACTGTCACTTAACCCTTCTGCGGCGAGACAAGTGTTTGTTTTTAAAGATTACACAATAAGACGGATCCGAACAATGTCTTACTCGATCTGGGCCTACACCGCAGGCCAGAAATGCTCCGAGTTCTTCTGCTGGGTGGAAATCATCTAAGAATTGTAACCGATGTCATCAGTGACCACTGCCTCCTAAAGAAAAATCGATTCAAGACTCCATGACTTGCTTTGCTGCGATACACCCGAAAAGACAAATAAACTTCCTGACTGCCTCTGGAGCGAACAATGTGCTCTGGAATCCAATGGGCCTGCGCAATAGGTCTCCAAGAGTGCAGTACTCCCGTAGAATGCGAAAAAGTATTGTATTTGAATTGCTTCAGCATCAGCCACAACTTCTGTCAAAGGAGCACTGTGGGGGTTATTGTATTATAGTCCTTGCTCTCGCCGTAGCCCAGCCTTTCGAATTATTCAGTGAGCACCACGTGAAGGTGCCATTTGCTCTCCACAAGAATAAACATTGTCTAAGAACTAGGGAGTGAGGGTATAATTTGCATTCCGACTTAACCACAGTGGTCTTTAGCTCAGACTGATAATTTCATAGAAGACTTAGCTCATTACAGGGGAAAACGTCGATAATACCCAGAAAATGCAGACTATCGCTTACAAACATTCCAACAAAATTATATAAAATTGTTCAAAACACATATCCTTGGTCCTTGGAGGCGTCAACACTTAAACATCTGCATTTTGATATGCAAATAGAAAGGAAAATCTCCCCCTCAAATTCAAGGCGACGATTTTTTCGACTGTCAAAGTCACACCTCTTTCCTTGTACTTGCGGCAGTTTAGAGCAATGCAAACAGTTCCTAGGTTGTTGACAATATTTCTTTATTTTTTGTTAACATTTTCCTCTAATTTCAAATACAGCATTCACACCCACACCCTGAATCGTGTCATTCCGTCTGTCCAGATTCAGTCGATTAACATTTTTATGTTGAAATAATTACACCTGAGAAACATCGTGTCGACCCGCGTCGATGTCACGACAACTTTAACGGCGGCGGCGGCTGTGGATATGGCGGCAGCAATAGCGCATATTGCACAAACTTCCAACTGATGACAATGGATAGATATGTGTATAGATATAAACAAACTTATATGCTAATTCCCCGGTCCTGGTGCGATATTTATGATTTCAATGGATTTCCGTGGCCAATCAGCTACATTCCATTTGCAGCACTGCACCGCACGTTCTAAACGAAACTATTCCCAGAGTTGTGATATCATTTTGCGGGAGATGAAGGAAAAAAACAAAAGAACAACGTTTTGTCGAAGACTCAATTTGGACCCGTCAACGTGTGCTTGTACGATCGATGTCACCTGGAGGAAGGTGACGGCAAAGGCTAATTACTTGCACTTTGGTTATTGCTTGTCTTAGTAGCTGCGGATCAGAGTGTTCAAGTGTTAATTTACTGCGCGCAAAGCCAATGAATATATTAAACTTAATTAGGTGACAATTAGCATACTATTAGCACACTATTTTCAATTAAGTCAAATGATTCTACTCTGTGAGTGTTTATAAATATTTACGATCCGAGAGTAAATGCATATCTCTTATTTGTGAGACATGAAAAGGAAATGATATTGCGTGTCTCTGCGTAGCTATTTTGTATAATAACCATAACAATAAACCTAGACGTGTGTCTGCTAATGCATTTCTAATTCCATCTTTCCACTTACATGGGTCTTACTAAGAATCTAAAACGAAGGACGCCAACATCGTTGAACTTTGCTGTCTGACCTGTCTGTCACTTTCGCTGCTTCGTCTTAAAATCTTTCGGTTCGTTGCCTATCATTTTACGACGTTCCATGTTACTGTGCGTGGTCTGTTAAGAATATCCTTAATAAATGACTGGGTATAAATTGGCCGGTGCAACCAGGGATAGTTGGTGCTGCAGTTCGGGATGAACCAGGGCCTCAACCAACAAGCCTGTCCATTCAGCTACGAACCAACTACCTTCAGTTGTGCACCCCAAGTTGGTTGAAGTTCTCCACCACTTGTTTGCGCCAGCTACCGCGACGCAGGGCAACTCCTTTCTCCTATGTCAACAACGTTCTTATTACCACGCCAACCGGGAATACCAGAATATGATTAAAGAGCAACAGGAAGGACGTAAGCAATTCTCCCCGTCGCATCTGACGAAGTCCTACAAATATGCAAGAGAATCGAAAACTAGAAGGTGCCGGGGCTTGATGGCATCCCCAATGTCACACTAAAGGCACATATCGGCTGGAAATATTCGGGGATACTTACATTTCCGCATTAATAGAAGGTTCAAAGACTGGTCCTGCTGACAAAAGGAAACAATTCATCCCAATACCCTTCCACATATAGACCGCTGTGCATGCTGTACACGATGGGAAAAATGTTGGAGAGTGTTATAAGTGAAAAATCGAAGCAGCCACAGAGGATCCAAGAGGACTTGCGAAGCATGAATTTTTTTTTTTTTTTTTTTTCCGAGGGTAGGTGAAAATCTTCAACAAAACACTATGAGGATCGACAGCGCGTGCTCATAGTAGTGTGGCATTCTTACCCACTAAAAAACCTCCCTTCAAAACAGACTTTTTTTCATTTTTACTACAACTAAGTATTCGACTTATCAAGTAGTTTTCATTTCACGTAATAAGGACGTTTTGGAGGGACCTTCCCATTAGAAGTTCCTGCCAGCTCCGCAGTTTAGACGCGGTTACTTATCGCGCAAGTCTAAAGGTTTGGTTCTTTGTAGACGGCGCAGTAAATTTCTTTCTTCCAAAACTTGGACGACTGTAATATTTACGTGACTTTCAAGTCGACTTCTATGCTTTCTCGCGTAGGTTTGAATTTCGTCTTCGATTGTTTTAATGCCAAGGTCTCTGTGGATATCGTTATTTCTGATATACCATGACGCATTTACAATACCTCTTAGCACTTTGTTTTCAAAAGTTTGTAAAATTTGAATATTACTTATTTTGGTACAACCCCAGAGTTGTATACCATATGTCCATACAGGCTTTAGCAGTTTGTTATATATATTAAGCTTGGAATATTTTCCAAGTAACCAATACATTTCTCGATATTTATTATCTAATTCTTTGCGTTTTTTTCTTTACGTGCGTTTTCCATTTCAGCTTTGTATCAAGTGTCATTCCAAGATACTTAGCCTCGTTTGCAAACGGGATTTGAACCGAGTTTGAAAAGATCGGCAAATTATTTATTTTCCTGTAAGTAAAGTTTACATGAACAGATTTGGTCTCGTTGAGTGCGATTCGGCAAACCTTTGTCCATTCATTTACTCTATCCAAAGCTTCTTGCAGTTTTTCTGTAGTATCTTCGACCGTTTTACCTACTGCCAAGATAGCAGTGTCGTCGGCAAATGTAGCTAGCTCAAAGCCTTCTACTTGCGGTATATCACGAGTGTATAATAGATACAAGATTGGACCAAGAACGCTTCCTTGCGGCACCCCAGCCATTATTTCCTTGAAATCTGAATATTTATTTCCACATTTGACGCGGAATAGTCGATTCGTAAGGTAGTTCTTCAAAATATTATATAGGTGCTCTGGCAGAGCTTGTCGTAATTTAAACTTTAAGCCTTCGTGCCAGACCTTGTCAAAGGCTTGAGAGACGTCAAGGAATACGCTTGAACAAATCTTTTTTTCTTCAAGTGACTTTTCGATTACATATGTTATTCGATGTACTTGTTCAACTGTAGAATGCTTACTTCTGAATCCGAATTGATGATCCGGAATGAGATGCCTTTCTTCTATTACCGGCTGTATTCGCCTAATCAATATTCTCTCGAACACCTTGGATATAATTGGAAGAAGTGAAATCGGTCTATAAGACGTTTTTTCATTCGGCGGTTTTCCGGACTTAAGGACCATTATAACTTCGGCGACTTTCCATTGACTGGGAACATATTCTAGTCTAAGTGCGGCGTTTATAATGAACAGAAGCTTAATTAGAGCTTTTCTTGGTAGGGCTTTAAGAACCTCTCCCGTAATTAGGTCGTATCCAGGAGCCTTCTTAGGTCTAAGTTTCTTTATTTCTTCCTTAAGTTCGGTAAGTGTTGCATTTCTTATTACGCTATTGTCTATATAAGATGTATTTATATTGTCCATCAAACGGTTTGAAAGTTTCTTCCAGGTGGGCGGAAAAAACTTGCGCTTTCTCTTTATCATGCCTGGCCCATTCGCCTTGATTTTTCCTAATTGGGGCGGCTTGAATTTGAGGTTTTTTAATACCTTTTATAGCCTTACAAAGCGTGCAATTAGAATCTTTTTCTGCCGTTAAGCTTTCTAGGTAAGTTTGCATTTCATTATTCTTAAGGTTTTTAATAAAACTTTTTAGTGAGTATCACAAACGGTTAAGATGTGCTTTATGTTGCGGAGCCCGAGTTTGTTGTTATTTTTTGCGTACTTTTTTCTTCTCCTTAATCATCTCTTTTATTTCCTGCGGATAAGTTTGAATGTAGCTTGCCGGCGTTTTCTTTGGTTTGGGAGTATTCTTCCACGCGGCATTCTGTAGGATTTCGACGAAGCGATCAACTTCAACTTCAAGTTCATATGGCGTTTTAAGTGATACGCTCAGCTCAATATTTGCTTCAATATCTTTTTTAAAGCCGTCCCAATTAGTTTTCGCACTGGTTAATCTGACCGGTCCTACTTTTTTAATCAGAGCATCGCTTATCGTCAGGTGGGCAAAATCGCATCATCACCTCCCCGTGGTGCCCGCTGGATAGCTATCTGATAGTGAACTAACGATGAGCGTACGCTGAGTCTGACGATATATGGGTAGCTGAACACTCGAACCTACGTAAGCACATCTGGGTGAACTTCAGCGCGCATATGTTTAACCGGACGAGGCATTTCTTGTTGACCTGATCAGCTGAAATATGCGTCTCAGAAGTCTAACAAGAGGTCCTCAGAAGGAGGACGTGCGGCGGATGAATTCTCCCGATGGAATCAACGGTGACGTCTACAGGCCAGCGGAAACCTTACCGGAGCTAGTTCGACATATTTGAAGCTGAGGTCTGTAAGGATTTTCAATACTACGTCAGGGTATTGAAAAAGAGATGGTGGCGGATGAACCCTTAATGGGCCAACGGCAGCGCTCATATCCCCGAAGCTACATATGAAGGCTCCAGATGTCACGTTCTGCACAGGGGGAGGTTGTCTGAGGAATTTGAGATCCAAAGTGGGGTAAGACAAGGCTGTATCCTTTCACCAGTATTATTCCTATTGGTGATTAGCGATGTGCTTCATGCAGCTTTGTCGACGGGAAACGGAGGAATTCGATGGACTCTTACATCTCAACTGAAACATCTTGACTACGCAGACGATGTATGCTTACTCTCCCACAGAATTATGGACCTCCACCAAATGACAGCAGATGTGGAGAGGGAGGCAGGTGTCGTTGGGCTGAAAATTAATACGACAAAAACTAAAATCATCAGCCTTGGAACTAACTCATTGGCTCAAATATGCATTGCTGGACAACCGGTAGAGAGAGTAGAGGATTTCCAGTATCTTGGGAGTATTGTCTCGACCGATGGTGGAACCGAACTGGATATAGCCAACAGGATCGCCAAAGCAAAGTCCGCGTTCGGGATGTTGTCCAAAATATGGCGAAGCAATGCAATCAGTTTGAGCACCAAAATAAGACTGTTCCGCTCCAACGTTGAATCCGTGCTGCTATATGGTTGCAGCACGTGGAGAGTGACCACTAATATCACCAGAAAGCTGCAAACGTTCGTTAATAGGTGTCTGCGCAATATCTTAAGGATTTTCTGGCCCAATCGTATCTCTAACGAACACCTTTACGAGAGGACGGGTCAGGAACTAATAGGCACAACTATCCAACGGCGGAAGTGGCAGTGGATTGGTCACACGTTCCGAAAGGGTGACAGCTCCATAGCGAACCATGCTATGCAATGGAACTCAGGATGGCAGAAGACCTGGCGGTCCGCGGAAAACATGGCGCAGAACAGTCGAGAGGGAGGCACGGCAGTTAGGGAAAAGTTGGGGAGAACTCAGACACATTGCCAGAAACCGTACACGATGGCGCGTAGGCGTAGTAGAGGCCCTAGGACCCACAAGGGGATACAGGACATAAGTAGAAGTAGTAGTATATCCCCGAAGTGGGTTACTGACATCGGTGTATCCGGCCCCTCGTCCTAGGGGTTGCTAAAAAAGGATCTGGTCCTCCAGGTTGGGGGTTGTGCCGTCGGGTTAACTTCCCTACCACGTAAAAAAACCTTCGGTTACGAAGCAACCAACAGCCTCGGATACGGATGAATTTACTGTTGACGACCCAAGCAAACGTAAAAAGGACAACGATCTTCGTGTCTGCAAATGGCATGTTAGGTCCCTCTACAAACCACGTGCAGCCGAACAACTTGCGGAGGCCCTAGAGTGTTTCAAAGCAGACATTACCGCCATCCAAGAAGTGCGATGGGATAGGCCGGGCAAAAGGAGTATGAAAAACTGCGACATTTACTACGGCGATTGCTACAGACAAAACGGACAGCGTCTATTCGGGTGCGGATTTGTTATTGGAGGCAGACTTAGGCAAGAAGTCTTGAGTTTCAGGCATGTGAACGAGCCAGAAAGCTGCAAACTTTCGTTAATAGGTGTCTGCGCAATATCTTACGGATTTTCTGGCCCAATCGTATCTCTAACGAACACCTTTACGAGAGAACGGGTCAGGAACCAATAGGCACAACTATCCAACGGCGGAAGTGGCAGTGGATTGGTCACACGTTCCGAAAGGGTGACAGCTCCATAGCGAACCATGCTATGCAATGGAACCCTCTAACTCAGGATGGCAGAAGACCTGGCGGTCCGCGGAAAACATGGCGCAGAACAGTCGAGAAGGAGGCACGGCAGTTAGGGAAAAGTTGGGGAGAACTCAGACACATTGCCAGAAACCGTACACGATGGCGCGTAGGCGTAGTAGAGGCCCTAGGACCCACAAGGGGATACAGGACATAAGTAAAAAAGTATGTGAACGAGCGCCTTATTACTATCCGTATCAAGGCTAAATTTGCCAACATTAGTCTAATATGCGTTTACGCCCCTCATGAGGAGAAGGACGATGCGACAAAGGACGACTTCTACCAGCTCTTGGACAAGACGTATGAGCAATGCCCTAGCCACGACGTTAAAATTATCCTAGGTGATTTTAACGCAAAGCTAGGAAGAGAGGACGTCTTTAGTAGCGTGGTCGGAAAGCACAGCCTGCACGACAACACTTCCGACAACGGACTCAGGCTAATCGACTTTGCAGCGGGGCGAAACTTTGTCGTAGCTAGTACGCGGTTCCCACGTCTCGATATTCACAAAGGAACATGGCTCTCCTTTGATCGAAAAATCATCAACCAAATCGATCACATTGCGATCGACGCAAGGCACTCCTCCAGTATTCTGGGTGTCCGGACTTTCCGAGGAGCCAACGTGGACTCGGATCACTACCTAGTTGTAGCCAATGTACGGATGCGGATATCCAGAACGGAGCGAAATCAACGAAATACTGTGAGGAAATTTGACGTCGAAAAGCTACAATCGCAAGAGACCGCCAGAACCTTTGCCGATCGTGTTTCTTCTAATCTCAATCTAAGTCCTATGCCGCCAGCAGCAAATGCGGAAGACCAGTGGCAGCGTTGCCAATAAGCCATCAGAGATGCCGCCTCTGATGTACTGGGTTTCTCTCGCCCACCACAACGAAACCCCTGGTTTGATGAGGAATGCCGGCAAGCACATGCAGCAAAACAAGAGGCGTACAAAGCGGCGCTGCATAGAAGGACTAGAGCTGCTTACGAGCTCTACGTGCGCAGGAGAAAAGAGGAACATCGACTTCTCAGAAAGTAGAAAAAGGAGCATGAGAAGCGCTCGATCGAGGAGATTGAGAGACTATATTGCAGGAATAATGTTCGAAAATGTTACCAAAGGGTAAAAAGAACATGCCAGGGTTTCAAAGCCAGAACAGAAGCCTGCAGGGACAAAAATGGCAACATAGTAGTGGAATCGCAGTCGGTGCTGAGGATATGGAAGGAACACTTCTGCAGACTTTTAAACGGCGATGATGATCAATATTCCGCTGTCAGGCAGAATGAGCCATTCAACAGAGATAATGGCAGTCGAGATTCCCGTCAATCCGATCAGAATGAAGTGAGGATAGCAATATCTAAACTCAAATCCAACAAAGCTGCTGGAGCCGACGGCCTTGCCGCTGAACTTTTCAAGGCAGGAGGAGATGAGTTGGTAAGGAGCATGCACCAGCTCATCTGTAAAATCTGGTCGGACGAAAGTATGCCCGATGAATGAAACCTCAGCATCGTTTGCCCGATCCTGAAGAAAGGAGACCCTCTAAACTGCGCCAATTACAGAGGTATAAGTCTCCTCAACATCGCATATAAAATCCTGTCTGCCGTATTATGTGAACGCCTAAAACCGATCGTCAACAACCTGATAGGTCCTTATCAGTGCGGTTTCAGGCCGGGAAAGTCCACCATTGACCAAATATTCACACTACGGCAGATCTTGGAAAAAACCCATGAATACAAAATCGATACGCACCACCTCTTCATCGATTTCAAAGTTGCCTATGATAGCGTGTATAGAGACGAGGTATACAGAGCCATGTCTAATCTTGGCATCCCTGCCAAGCTCGTCCGTTTGTGCAGAATGACGATGGAGAACTCTCGCTGCTCAATCAAAGTCGGTAAGAACATCACCCAACCATTTGATGTCAGGAAAGGTCTTAGACAAGGTGACGCGCTAACATGCGATCTCTTTAACATAGTACTGGAGAGAATTGTACGAAACTCACAAGCCAACCCCGGAGGTACAATCTTCTTCAAGTCTGTACAACTACTCGCTTATGCCGATGACATTGACATAATCGGAAGAACTCAACGGGCAGTTAATGGGGCATTTACGAGTATTGAGATCGAGGCAGCAAAGATGGGTCTAGCGGTCAATGAAAGCAAAACAAAATATATGCTGTCTACAAAAAAGGACACCCAACATCGGCGTCTTGGACAGAACGCCACAATAGACAGATATAATTTTGAGGTAGTAAAGAATTTTGTCTACCTAGGCTCTATGGTGAACTCCGCAAATGACATCAGTAGGGAGATCACACGAAGAATTACTCTTGCCAATCGTTGTTTCTATGGGCTAAAACGGCAATTGAGTAGCAAAGCCCTATCTCGAACTACTAAGGTAACTCTTTATAAGACACTAATCATCCCAGTCCTGCTGTATGGCGCAGAGGCATGGGCTTTGACAAAACCGTATGAGGATGCCCTTGGTTATTTCGAGAGAAAAGTTCTTCGAGCGATCTTTGGTCCCGTCTGCATAGACGGTGAGTGGAGGAGAAGGTACAATGCCGAGCTATACGGCATGTACAAGGACATCGACTTAGCCAGTAGAGTTCACATACAGCGACTAAGATGGCTGGGTCATTTAGAGCGGATGGAGCCCAACGTTTCCGCTAAGAAAGTTTTCGAATCCACCCCGGATGGACGACGCAGTAGAGGACGACCTCACGGTAGGTGGCGCAAACAAGTGGAGGGGGACCTCAACCAACTTGGCGTGCGCAACTGGAGGCAGCTGGCTCGTAATCGTGCTAGCTGGAGAGGTTTGTTGGTTGAGGCCCAGGTCCACCCCGGACCGTAGCGCCATCTAAGTAAGTAAGTATCGCTTATCGTCATAATGATTGGAGTATGATCAGAGGAGAGATCAAAGCTTTCTTCAATTTTTATACAGTTGCCAGATATTCCTTTAACAACAAAGAAATCGATCAGATCTGGTATCTTATTTCTATCAGTCGGCCAATATGTTGGTTTACCCGTCGAGTGAAAATCACAACTGTATTGCATACCCGCATTATAAAGCTTTCTACCTTTCTGAGAGGCGTACCTTGAACCCCAGAAGGGGTGTTTCGCGTTGAAATCACCACCAATAATAAAATTTGGTTTAAGGAAGTCGAAAATGTTTGTGAAATCACTTTCTTCAAGTTTACATCGCAGTGGACAATATATAGACGAAATGTTGAAAGCAAAATGTCTATTTCTAACACGTACCGTGCTTACTTGCATTGCTTCTAATTCATTCTTTACTTCCGCTGAGTGTTCGATACATCCTTTTATAAACAAGGATGATCCGCTTCTTGCTCTTTCCGATGGATGGAAGGCGTGATACACGCTATATCCTCTTATCTTAACATTCGATTGTTTTGTCAGATGAGTTTCGCAGACCAAGCATATATCAATATCTTTTTCTCGTATAAATATTTCTAACTCGTCGAGTCTTCGTATGAGGCCGTTAGCGTTCCATGTAAGAATTTTTTCTTTTATATTCGGGTTGAAGTGCGCCTGTTATGAATGTTGCTTTCTAGTGCAACTAGTCTCTCGAAAATAAGTTTGTTTGTTTTGCATTGCTTTTCAAGTTTCGCAAGTATTAAGGAATTCTGGAATTCGTTGGACTATGACATCTTACCTTAAACACCTAGATTACGCTGACGATGTTTGTCTACTTTCACATCGGATAATGGATCTTCATTTGATGGCCCAAAATCTAGAAGCTGAGGCAAACAAAGTGGGGCTAAAAATAAACACAGCCAAAACAAAAGCCCTGAGTACTTCCAATACCTGCGCTCAACTTAACATTGCCGGAAAGCAAGTCGAGAAAGTTGATAACTTTCTATATTTAGGAAGTGTCGTCTCGGCTAATCGCGGTGGCACCGAACTGGATGTGTGCAGCAGAATCGGGAAGGCTAAAGCTGCGTTCGGAATGCTGTCCAAAATCTGGAGAAGCAATGTTATTAGCTTAAGAACCAAGCTACGACTGTTCCGCTCCAACGTAGAATCAGTGCTGCTTTATGGGTGCAGTACCTGGAAGGTGGACACCATTAACACACGCAAGCTGCAAGTCTTCGTAAACAAATGCTTAAGAATCATCTTGAGGATTTTTTGGCCGAACCGCATCTCCAACGAACAACTTTATCTGAGAACGGGCCAAGAACCTATAAGCATTACTATACGAAGAAGAAAGTGGCAATGGATTGGACACACCCTACGGCGCGAAGACAACTCCATTGCGAAATACGCTATGCAGTGGAATCCGCTCACCCAGGCAGGCAGAATAGCGGGACGCCCTAGGCAAACGTGGCGCAGAACAGTTGAGGAGGAATCGAGCTCTTTAGGAATGAGTTGGAGGCAGCTCAAACGCGTTGCAGAACTCCGAACACGATGGCGCGCAGGCGTGGTTGACGCCCTATGCCCCCCGAGGGGTTAAAGGACATAATAAAAAAAAAATAAATAAGTATTAAGGAGAAAACATTGGATACTGGATTTTGTGAACTACCTCTATCACCGTTTTCCAATGTCGCAGCTTGAGCAGGAGTCTTTACGTTAGAGTTTGGACGGTTTTTTGCCTTGATCTCCCGTGGGTTGACGGTCATATACTTGCCATTAGCTGCCATCGCCGCTTGAGCATAAGACTGTGCTTCAGTATTCGCACGCGAAGCATGAATATGGTTTTCCCAAAGATCGCTCAACGATCGAAGCTACTGTGGAGTTGTAAACACTGCGAAGAAAGCTATAGAGGCGCCATGGTGGACTATTATTACGCTAGACATCAAGAACGCCTTTAGTACAGTGAATTGGACATTTTCCCTGCGTGTTTGTTGAATTTGAGTCAGAATATGTTCAGAAAATACTGGTAGACTATTTCGAAAGTAGGGTGCTAGTCTACGATACAGATGATGATACAATGCAATACAACTTAACAGGTGGCGTCCCCTAAAGCTTCGTATTGAGCCCGTTGCTGTGGAACGCAATGTATATGGAATCCCCTTTACTCCACTGGCATCACTGCTCTAGATTGGCAAATTAAAAAAAAAAAAAAAAAACACTACATAAAAAAGGTCGCCAAGTGATGTACGCTCATCGCTCGTTGCTAATCGTCGTTCGCCATCGCCATTTAATTCCATAATCACCGCCATCATGGCCACCAGCATCAGCTTCGAGATGACACACAGCAACCATCCACTATACGGATCTATTTTTATTAAATAAACTGAAATACAATTTACCGGCACATTTTATTTAATCCCACATGTATAATCATGCCCCTAAGCTAAGAATCCCAGGGTCCGCCAAAATAGTTAGCTTCGCTGATGACATTGCTATCGTGGTAATAGCCAAACCCCTAGAAGAGATAGAGTATGAATAGAAAGATTGAGTAACCATGCTGTAGTCTCCTAGTCTAAGATTACCTTAACATTGGTATAGATACAAGGCTAACTTTTCGACAACATCGTCAATATTACGCCTCTAAAGGCAACAAAGCTGCTTACATGTATAATGCCAAATATTACTTTACTTTTTACTTATGTTCTGTATCCCCTTGTGGGTCCTAGGGCGTCTACTACGCCTACGCGCCATCGTGTACGGTTTCTGGCAATGTGTCTGAGTTCTCCCCAACTTTTCCCTAACTGCCGTGCCTCCTTCTCGACTGTTCTGCGCCATGTTTTCCGCGAACCGCCAGGTCTTCTGCCATCCTGAGTTAGAGGGTTCCATTGCATAGCATGGTTCGCTATGGAGCTGTCACCCTTTCGGAACGTGTGACCAATCCACTGCCTCTTCCGCCGTTGGATAGTTGTGCCTATTGGTTCCTGACCCGTTCTCTCGTAAAGGTGTTCGTTAGAGATACGATTGGGCCAGAAAATCCTTAAGATATTGCGCAGACACCTATTAACGAAAGTTTGCAGCTTTCTGGTGATAGTAGTGGTCACTCTCCACGTGCTGCAACCATATAACAGCACGGATTCAACGTTGGAGCAGAACAGTCTTATTTTGGTGCTCAAACTGATTGCATTGCTTCGCCATATTTTGGACAACATCCCGAACGCGGACTTTGCTTTGGCGATCCTGTTGGCTATATCCAGTTCGGTTCCACCATCGGTCGAGACAATACTCCCAAGATACTGGAAATCCTCTACTCTCTCTACCGGTTGTCCAGCAATGCATATTTGAGCCAATGAGTTAGTTCCAAGGCTGATGATTTTAGTTTTTGTCGTATTAATTTTCAGCCCAACGACACCTGCCTCCCTCTCCACATCTGCTGTCATTTGGTGGAGGTCCATAATTCTGTGGGAGAGTAAGCATACATCGTCTGCGTAGTCAAGATGTTTCAGTTGAGATGTAAGAGTGTAATGCCAAATATTGGTGGACTAAAACATGGTAGAAGATTGCACCTAACAAGAGTGGTTACATCAATAATTGTCTATGGATTTTAAATATAGGCGGAGGCCATTAAAATCAACAAATGAGGTTCGAGGATCGAACGAGATCGAGGCGGTATACAGGACCAACGGCCTGAGAGCAATCAGTGCATTTCAGTTTACGTTGTTGCAGCCATGGTGCATTGACATTTTAGAAAATTAAACTCCGGAGGAATATAAACACGAGAGAACAAAAGGAAGAACATCAGACGATATGCGGCTTCAACGAAGGGTGAGCAGTATAATCAAATGGAAAAAAGCAGATGGATATAAAAAATCACACCCAACATCGAGTCTTGAAGAAGCCATGGATGCTTCAGGGTGTAAAATGGCTGCCTCGCACCCATTCCCAGTTTTATGGTGGTCTGAAGTAATTACCATCCAAGTGCCACCAACCAGAAAACAGAACCAACGTTCCATGGGTAGGAGCAACCATAGTGACACTCATCAATGTTACAACAACGCCCGAAAAGCTCACCAAGGGCAATGGAAGATACAGCAGCTTATAATACTTTCCAAGGGAAGCAAGCTATCAGAAGATCCGAGTTGTACAATATTGGCTAACATCTCTGGGTCTTAAACAGGTGAAATAAAAAATAGAGTAGTACGAAGAAAACTGAAACCAACACAGTCATTGTTGGTGGGCATCAAATAGTATCCAAAGCAGCGATAAAATATCTTGGCGTAATGATAGATGCATAGCTGACATTCAAACAACATCTGGAGTGCATGGCTAAAAAGGCAACAAATGCGATCTGGGTACTCGCCATGAAATTGAAAACCAATAGGAGACAAATGCAAACAGTTTACCTCCTGAGTGCGCTGAGAGTCTGCGGTGCTTTCAGAACTACGTCTTATGAAGTGGTATGTATTCTTGTGGGAATGATACCAATACATATTCTAGCCGCTGGAGCACAAAGAAAGTACCAAAGCAGTAGAAATGCATCAGTGGGTATGCAGAGTGACATTCAAAATTCTTCAAGAAAGTGATGTGTTAATGAATGGAGACAACAGGAGAATCGTTCTACAAAAGGCAGATAGACCTACAGATTGCTCCCCAACGTCGACGAGTGGATAAGCAGGAAGCATAGGGATTCTGGGGACGGGACACGGATGTTTCAGACCGTACCTACATAGGTTCAGGAGTGCTTAAAGAGAGTTAAGGGGGTAGTATTTCCCCCTATCATGCGATCTCTTTAACATAGTACTTAAGAGAATTGTACGAAACTCACAAGCCAACACCGGAGGTACAATCTTCTTCAAGTCTGTACAAACTACTCGCTTATGCCGATGACATTGACATAATCGGAAGAACTCAGCGGGCCGTCAATGGGGCATTTACGAGTATTGAGAACGAGGCAGCAAAGATGGGTCTAGCGGTCAATGAAAGCAAAACAAAATATATGCTGTCTACAAAAAAGGACACCCAACATCGGCGTCTTGGACAGAACGCCACAATAGACAGATATAATTTTGAGGTAGTAAAGGATTTTGTCTGGATGGCAAACGACTAACAAAGGCCTCGTAGGGGCAGCATCTCCCGATAGGTGCTGGTCCGCTAAGTAACGAGTAGGAGCCACTGCAGCCGAAAACCTAGCAGCTCTGTGAGTAAGCCCTACTCCCACCTCCTCGTGGTGCCATCTGGGAATTTCTTCGGAAATTGCTAACGGGAGAGGACGAATGGCGAGCTTCCTGCGCCAAAAAACAGGATAAGTGTCGGTTGGTCTGTGGCCCAGCGAGCCGCAACCGTAAAACAAACTATTGCTCCGAAACTGAAACATACGCCTCGGATTCGGACTGATCATTTGTTGACGACCTTTGGCTATCGGACACGGACAACGATCGGATTCTGGAACGTTAAGACCCTCCTGGACTCACTCAAGGAAGGGCTTTATAACGCCAGATTCCTCCAATTGGAGCGCGAATTCGCACGGTATAAAATCGACATTTTAGGGCTGAGCGAGATAAGATGGTACGATGCTGGGGAATACATCTCCCCAACAAAAAGCACTGTCATGCTCTACTCTGGTAAACCAGCTGGAAGTGCACGGAGTTCTGGTGTAGGACTCATGCTAACTCCAGCAGCACGTAGTAGCCTCATATCCTGGAAACCCCATAGTGACCGGATATTGACGGCTAGGTTCCAGAGTAGAGTTAGAAAAATTACCATCATACAGTGTTATGCTCCGACTCTAGACGCGACTGAGGATGAAAAGGATAATTTTTATAGCCACTTAGGTGCCGCCTACAACCAAACGCCTAATGGAGACATTGTAATGGTAATGGGAGATCTCAATGCCAAGGTGGGTAGCGACAACACCATGCTTAAGCACGTGAATGGAGTTCACGGCGTGGGAGACCGTAATGACAATGGTGAGCGGTTTGTGGACTTCTGCAATACCAACCGCCTAGTCATCGGAGGTACGCTGTTTAAGCATAACACCTGCCATAAGATCAGTTGGGTCTCTACTGATAGGCAACGAACATCCAACCAGATCGACCACAATGCGATCAGTCGCCGCTTTAGAAATTGTCTCCTGGACGTCCGAAACAGACGTGGAGCTGACGTCGGACAAGAACGAGATCACCATCTTATGGTAGCTCATTTACGCCTTCGTACTGCATCCGTCAACAGCAACCGCTCAAACCTGCTTAACATCACCAGGTTTAATATCGACAGGCTCAAGGTTCCCCAAGTGCGCCAACAGTTCAGGGACCATCTTGCCTTAGAAGCAGAAGCAATCAGCAGCATAGAGAACATGGATGACCACTGGAGTGCTGTGAAAAATGCTTTTGCGACTGGGGCACGCACTTATGTCGGTAAAAAGCAGAAACACCACCGCACATGGCTTTCTACAGACACCTGGAGACGGATCGATGAGCGTACAGCAATCAAGGCTCGGATTGCAGCGGCCTCAGCAGTAGAGAGAACCGAGCTTGAAGCCCAATACCGTGCGAAGAAGAAAGAAGTGCAGCGTAGTGTGAGACGTGACAAGCGTCAACATGTCAACTCACTGGCCTCAAGGGCTGAAGAAGCAGCGAGTAGGTGCGACAGTAGGACTGTTTACAACATCACTAAGGAGCTCATTGGTGGTCGAAACTCCAAACAACATCCAGTAAAGAGTCTAGACGGTGACCTTCTGATTTCGGATGAGGATCAGCTCACTAGATGGAGAGAACATTTTGCTGCAGTGCTAAATCACTTAGACGACGGCGGTATGATCTTGAATTCGAATGAGCAGTTCGAAGCAACAAATTCCCGAATTCGCACCGTACCTCCCAGTAAAGCTGAAATAATAACAGCAATCAAGTCCCTCAAGAAAAACAAAGCGGTGGGTATTGATGGCATCCCTGCCGAGCTATTTCAAGCGGCGCCAAATACATCGGCAGATTTGCTGCATCCGCTAATACGGAGAGCTTGGGATAGTGAACAATTTCCACAGGAGTGGAAAAGGGGGATGATCATTAAGCTTCCAAAGAAGGGTAACTTGATGGAGTGCGGTAACTGGAGAGGTATATGTGTTCTTCCAGCTGTAGCCAAAATAATAGCTAGAATAATTCTAGAACGAATTAAAGAACATTTAGATTCAACTCTCGATGTCGAACAGGCAGGCTTTCGCGCTGGATCCTCCTGCATCGACCACATAAACACCTTACGGATCATAATCGAACAATGCGTTGAGTATAGGTCTCCGCTACATTTACTGTTTATCGACTTCGAGAAGGCTTTCGACAACTTGAATCGAGATGCTATCTGGCTGGCCTTGCGCAGGAGAGGCATTCCAGAAAAGCTTATAGCTATTATCAAGGCTACATATGAGGGCGGCAAGTGTCACGTCGTGCACAATGGTAAGGTGTCGGAGGACTTTGAAGTCCAAAGTGGAGTACGTCAAGGGTGCATACTGTCCCCACTATTGTTCTTGGTGATTATCAGCGATGTACTCCGTGCAGCATTGACGGAAGCTAATTCTGGAATTCGTTGGACTATGACATCTTACCTTAAACACCTAGATTACGCTGACGATGTTTGTCTACTTTCACATCGGATAATGGATCTTCATTTGATGGCCCAAAATCTAGAAGCTGAGGCAAACAAAGTGGGGCTAAAAATAAACACAGTCAAAACAAAAGCCCTGAGTACTTCCAATACCCGCGCTCAACTTAACATTGCCGGAAAGCAAGTCGAGAAAAATGATAACTTTCTATAATTAGGAAGTGTCGTCTCGGCTAATCGCGGTGGCACCGAACTGGATGTGTGCAGCAGAATCGGGAAGGCTAAAACTGCGTTCGGAATGCTGTCCAAAGTCTGGAGAAGCAATGTTATTAGCTTAAGAACCAAGCTGCGACTGTTCCGCTCCAACGTAGAATCAGTGCTGCTTTATGGGTGCAGTACTTGGAAGGTGGACACCATTAACACACGCAAGCTGCAAGTCTTTGTAAACAAATGCTTTAGAATCATCTTGAGGATTTTTTGGCCGAACTGCATCTCTAACGAACAACTTTATGAGAACGGGCCAAGAACCTATAAGCATTACTACACGAAGAAGAAAGTGGCAATGGATTGGACACACCCTACGGCGCGAAGACAAGTCCATTGCGAAATACGCCATGCAGTGGAATCCGCTCACCCAGCCAGGCAGAATAGCGGGACGCCCTAGGCAAACGTGGCGCAGAACAGTTGAGGAGGAATCGAGCTCTTTAGGAATGAGTTGGAGGCAGCTCAAACGCGTTGCAGAACTCCGAACACGATGGCGCGCAGGCGTGGTTGACGCCCTATGCCCCCCGAGGGGTTAAAGGACATAAGTAAGTAAGTAAGTAAAGGATTTTGTCTACCTAGGCTCTATGGTGAACTCCGCAAATGACATCAGTAGGGAGATCACACGAAGAATTACTCTTGCCAATCGTTGTTTCTATGGGCTAAAATGGCAATTGAGTAGCAAAGCCCTATCTCGAACTACTAAGGTAACTCTTTATAAGACATCAATCATCCCAATCCTGCTGTATGGCGCAGAGGCATGGGCTTTGACAAAATCGGATGAGGATGCCCTTGGTTATTTCGAGAGAAAAGTTATTCGAGCGATCTTTGGTCCCATCTGCATAGACGAAGAGTGGAGGAGGAGGTACAATGCCGAACTATACGGCCTGTACAAGGACATCGACTTAGCCAGAAGAGTTCACATACAGCGACTAAGATGGCTGGGTCATTTAGAGCGGATGGAGCCCAACCATCCCGCTAAGAAACTCTTCGAATCCACCCCGGATGGACGGCGCAGTATAGGACGACCTCGCGGTAGGTGGCAAAACAAGTGGAGGGGGACCTCAACCAACTTGGCGTGCGCAACTGGAGGCAGCTTTCTCGTAACCGTGCTGGCTGGAGAGGTTACTTGGTTGAGGCCCAGGTCCACCCCGGACTGTAGCGCCATTTAAGTAAGTAAGTATTTCCCCCGAAAATATAGTGCAGAACATACTGGCAGCAGAATTTTTCTATCCCCTGTTGTAAAAGAATAGCGATGCAAAAAAACGCCAGAGAAATGAAGACCAACAAAATGCCACCATGGACGAGCCGAAAACATAAGAAGAGATGGGATGCATATTTAGTGGTTAGAAATTTCACACTGTTAGTAGTTACGTGGTTAGTTTCGTTTTTAAATGATGTTCAACTCCCAATGAAAAAAAAGCCCCATTACGTCCAGAAAATGCAGTTTCCACACTTGTGGCGTCATTGGAATTTATTTCTTAAAAATAAATTAAGAATTAAGCCGGATCTCGGGTCAGTGGAGATCGTTTCTAGACCATAATCACTGAATATTTCTTTGAATATAATACGTATCATAAGGCAACCAAAACCATGGACTTTTAAAATTACAATTTAGCGATAAGCTCATTTCGAAAAATGGACCTGTCAATTGGGCTGCAAGATCGTGTACCACTCTTGAATTTGCAAAACGCGACTGGGTATCTGGGTCCTCGATTTTATGGGAGCGTCTTCAATCCATTCTCTTTCCCTGGTCGAAATTTTGTATTTCACTAAGATTACGCAGATATTGAAATGGGTGCTGACTGGAAGTTTGGATAAACTACTCTTTATCACTATTGCTCTATTTCATGCATTCAGTTCAATAAATATATTTGCTAGTCCATTAGATTCTGGAGGACTGAAAGATTAACTGCATATTGCTATCTATTTCTAGTGAAATTTCAAACTTTCAACACGATTCAATACTTATACGTAATTTCTATTTCAGCTTCAGTATACAGTACTGCCCGTGCCTGATACCAATTAGAAACTATCTCTCAAGGAAACAAATTATTATTTTGATCGCCTACGTCATCTACTGTTGTCCATTGGATCACTACCCTATTGGAATACAGTCAGACAACTATATGCATTTAATGACTGAACAATTTTACGTTTACATTAGCATGGCTTTATATTTTATTCTTATCTAAAAATCTAAGGCGGTGAAGTTCACAATCAGATTGAAGTCATACAACGACGTATCAGCATCAGGTTTACATTAATTGTCGATGCAGATACTTGTCGTATTCGGGTACCATGTATCAATTGGATTTCCATGTACTATGTACATGTTTGAAAAGTGCCAATAAATCACTGAGCGATTTATATTCATTTAAGAAATGTAAGAAAAACAAATGAGATCATTTAGCGAAGCACGATTTGAATTTGTACTAGTTGTTCTGTCAATAGCTACCTAAGCACGTTATAATCATTACTAATGGCAGATATTCATCACAATATATCTTATTCTTTGGAATCGTGTATCGATTAAAATGTATACCACAATTTGTCACAATGGGCGTGCATTACAATTTGCAATGCAAAGAAGTGCACGCTAAAAATGCATTCCGCTTTTACTTTCATATTTATGTATCTTTAAGAAATTTGGAAGGCTTTTCATCATCATAAGCAAATGCGATTGAGGTTAAATTTATTATTTTCTATCAAAATTGTTAGCAACATTTTTAACCGCGATAATGTCAGCCCCATGACGTGTAACCATTGTGTCGAATACTTTCAATCAACGACCTTTTCGTTATAGGAGCAATGTCGATATCGTTAAGGGAATCCACACACTTAGTGAGAGGGCTATGGGGCTATACCGTAGTATCACATAGGCTTTATGACTGAAATATTAGCTTTGTATAGGCGTTAGGTGCATATCTTTCCGTGAAGAAATTTCATTGATCATTAAATTACTTTCAAACAGCGAGTCTATAGGTAAACTCAGCATCGTTGTTGATTATCCATCAAACATCAGATGAGTCCCAGAGAGATATCAAACTAGATTCAATTAGCTCATCCTAAACCTACCAGGGGATCGTTTACCTGAGATCACGGCATTCATGACGTGTTCATAGACGATTTCTATAGACAATTATATAGTTGTCGCCACCATTTCGATGCGGACCTTAATGTTAAGGTAGACAACAACAATAAAAACCTTCGACTTGTGATCCAAATAACGACAGCCAAAAATTATTGAATTTGCAAACGACTAACAAAGACCTCGTTGGTTTCGCTAAATAAAGAGAAAGAGCCACTTTAGCAGAACACCTTGCAGCTCTGTTAGTAAGTCCTACTACCACCTCCTCGTGGTGAAATCTAATAACTTCCTTAGAAGTTGCTAACGGAAGAGGGCGAATAGCAGAGAGAATATGGAAAAACTACTTCTGCAGACTGTATAGCGGAGACGAAGACCAACATCCCGCTGTCAGGCAGAATGAACCATTCAACATAGACGATGATAGTCAAAATTTCCGTCCACCTGACCAACGCGAAGTGAAAATAGCAATATCCAAGCTGAAATCCAACAAGGCTGCTGGACCTAACGGCTTACCGGCTGAATTTTTCAAGGCAGTTGGAGATGAACTGGTAAAGAGCATATACCAACTCATCTCTAGGATTTGTTCAGATGAATGTATGCCTGGTGAATGGAATCTAACCATCGTTTGCCTGATCCACAAGAAAGGAGACCCTCTCAACTGCCCCAATTAAAGAGACATCAGTCTCCTCAACATTGCATACAAGATCTTTTCTGCGATATTTTGTGAACGCCTGAAACCCTTTATCAACAGCCTGATTGGCCCATATCAGTGCGGTTTTAGGTCAGGAAAGTCCACCATAGACGAAATCTTCACATTTCGACAGATCCTGCAGAAAACCCAAGAAGTTCAAATTCATACTCACCATCTCTTTATCGATTTCAAGGCTTTCAAGGCCGCCTATGACAGCATTTATAAAGAAGGGCTATATAGAGCCATGTCTAGCTTTGACATCCCTGCCAAACGTGAGCGTCAGTGCAGGATGACAATGCAAAACGCTCGCTGCTCCATTAAGGTCGGTAATGACCTCGCCGGGACCTTTGATGTCAAAAAAAAGTTTTAGACAAGGTGACGCGCTGTCATGTGACTACTTTAATATTGTACTTGAACGGATTGTGCGGAACTCACAAACCAACACCGGAGGCACAATCTATTACAAGTCTGTACAACTGCTTGCATACGCCGACGATATAGACATTATCGGAAGAACTCAGCGGGCTGTCACCGGTGCGTTTGCAAGCATTGAGGCGGAAGCGGCCAAAGTGGGTTTAGCGATAAACGAGGGCAAAACCAAGTATTGTATATGCTGCCAACAAGAAGGGAAAGCCAACACCGACGAATTGGGCAAAACGTCACAGTGGGCAGCTATAACTTCGAGGTAGTAAGGGACTTTGTCTACCTTGGCTCTGCTATAAACTCTGAGAACAACATCAGCGCAGAAATCAAGCGAAGAATAACTCTTGCCAATCGCTGTTTTTTTTGGGCTTATAAGGCAATTCAACAGTAAAGCCCTATCTCGAACTACTAAGGAGACTCTGTATAAGACCCTGCTCATCCCAGTCCTGCTTTACGGCGCTGAAATATAGAATTTGTTAAAAGGAGATGAAGATACCCTTGGTCACTTCGAGAGAAAAATTCTTGGTAAGATATTCGGCCCCATTTGCGTTGACAGGTTTTGGAGGAGAAGATTCAATGACGAACTATATGAGCTGTACAGCGGCATCGTTCTAGTCAACAAATTGCGTATTGGACGTTTGAGATGGCTAGGACATGTAGAGCGAATGGACACCAACGCTTCGGCCCGCAGAGTCTTCGAATCTAACACAGAGGGACCACGCAATAGAGGGCCTTCTCGCCGTAGGTGGCACGCACAAGTTCGACCTCAACCAACTTGGAGTGCGCAACTGGAGGCAATTAGCTAAGGACCGAGCTAAATGGAGAGCCTTGTTGGTTGAGACCCATGTTCAACCCGAACTGTAGTGCCACCTAAGTACGTACTTACTTATGTCCTGTATCCCCTTGTGGGTCCTAGGGCCTCTACTACACCTACGCGCCATCGTGTACGCTTTCTGGCAATGTGTCTGAGTTCTCCCCAACTTTTCCCTAACTGCCGTGCCTCCTTCTCGACTGTTCTGCGCCATGTTTTCCGCGGACCGCCAGGTCTTCTGCCATCCTGAGTTAGAGGGTTCCATTGCATAGCATGGTTTGCTATGGAGCTGTCACCCTTTCGGAACGTGTGACCAATCCACTGCCACTTCCGCCGTTGGATAGTTGTGCCTATTGGTTCCTGACCCGTTCTCTCGTAAAGGTGTTCGTTAGAGATACGATTGGGCCAGAAAATCCTTAAGATATTGCGCAGACACCTATTAACGAACGTTTGCAGCTTTCTGGTGATAGTAGTGGTCACTCTCCACGTGCTGCAACCATATAGCAGCACGGATTCAACGTTGGAGCGGAACAGTCTTATTTTGGTGCTCAAACTGATTGCATTGCTTCGCCATATTTTGGACAACATCCCGAACGCGGACTTTGCTTTGGCGATCCTGTTGGCTATACCCAGTTCGGTTCCACCATCGGTCGAGACAATACTCCCAAGATACTGGAAATCCTCTACTCTCTCTACCGGTTGTCCAGCAATGCATATTTGAGCCGATGAGTTAGTTCCAAGGCTGATGATTTTAGTTTCTGTCGTATTAATTTTCAGCCCGACGACACCTGCCTCCCTCTCCACATCTGCTGTCATTTGGTGGAGGTCCATAATTCTGTGGGAGAGTAAGCATACATCGTCTGCGTAGTCAAGATGCTTCAGTTGAGATGTAAGAGTCCATCGAATTCCTCCGTTTCCCGTCGACAAAGCTGCATGAAGCACATCGCTAATCACCAATAGGAATAATATTGGTGAAAGGATACAGCCTTGTCTTACCCCACTTTGGATCTCAAATTCCTCAGACAACCTTCCCCTGTGCAGAACGTGACATTTGGAGCCTTCATATGTAGCTTTGATAATAGCAATTAGTTTATCGGGAATGCCTCTCCTGCGTAAGGCACGCCAAATAAACTCTCTGTTGACACTATCGAACGCCTTCTCAAAATCGATGAACAGCAGGTGCAGTGGCGATCGATATTCAACACACTGTTCGATGATAATCCGCAGGGTGTTGATGTGGTCGGCAAAGGAGGATCCAGAGCGGAAACCTGCTTGTTCGGCATCGAGTGTGTCTTCGAGATGTTGTTTGATTCGCTCAAGGATGATTTTAGCTATTATCTTAGCTACAGCAGGCAGCACGCAGATACCCCTCCAGTTTCCGCACTCCATTAAATTTCCTTTCTTAGGAAGCTTGACGATCATTCCCTTTTTCCACTCGTTAGGAAAGCTCTCAGCTTCCCCAGCTCTATCTATAAGTGGAAGCAGAAGCTCAGCCGATGTTGTTGGCGTTGCTCGTAAGAGCTCTGCTGGAATACCGTCAAGTCCTACCGCCTTGTTGGTTTTGAGTGCCTTGATCGCGGTAATGATCTCATCTTTACTGGGAGTCGTGGTGCGTATTCGGGAACTTCTCACCTCGGGCATCTCAGTCTGATTTGGGAGCATATCGCTAGCGAATACACGGTTCAAAACCGTAGCAAAATGCTCTTTCCATCTCTTGAGCTGGTCCTCATCCGAAATGAGCAAGGAGCCGTCTAGGCTTTTCACTAGGTATTGGCTGGAGCTGCGACCACCTGTCAGCTCTTTCGTGATTCTGTAGACAGTCCTGCTGTCGCACCTCCGTGCAGCTTCTTCTGCTTCTGTAGCCAGCGCGTTGATGTAGTTGCGCTTGTCACGTCGTACGCTACGCTGAACTTCTCTCATCTTCATGCGATATAGGGACTCTAGCTCGCTTCTCCCTGCTGCTGGGGTAGCTGCAACGCGAGCTTTTAGCTGTTTTCGTTCGTCAATCCGTCTCCAGGTATCCTCGGAAAGCCACGCCCTATGTCTTCCCTGCGATCGACCGACAATTCTTTCAGCACCAGATGTAAAAACATTTTTCACAGCACACCAATGGTCTTGGATGGTTGCGGGCATTGAGCTGCTGATTGCTTCCACACCTTGCGAAAAGTGCTCCCTTAATTGTTGGCGCACTGAGGGATCACTAAGTCTATCGATGTTGAATCTGGGCATTCTTGTGTTGTCGTGGGATCATTGAACTGCAGCAGTGCGTAGTTGGAGAGTAGCTATCATAAGATGGTGATCACGTACTATCCCCACATCTGCCCCTCGTCTGTTTCGGACGTCCAGGAGACTGCTTCTAAAGCGGCGGCTGATAGCAAAATGGTCAATTTGGTTGGAGGTTGCTTGCCTGTCATTGGAAACCCAGCTGACTTTGTGGCAGGTCTTGTGCTCAAACATGGTGCCACCTATCACAAGGCGGTTGGCATTGCAGAAATCCACAAACCTTTCGCCGTTGTCATTGCGGTTGCCTAGTCCATGCTTCCCGATTACATGCTTGAGCCCTTCGTTGTCGCTGCCTACCTTGGCATTCAAATCCCCCATCACTATGACAATGTCTCCATTTGGTGTTGTGTTGAAGACGGCGCTTAAGAGATTGTAGAAGCTCTCCTTTTCGTCCTCAGACGAACTATTCGTTGGGGCGTAACACTGTATGATGGTGACGCGTCGTACTCTAGTCCGGAATCTGGCCGTCAAAATCCTATCACCATGAGGCTGCCAGGAAATCAGGCCCTTGCGTGCTGTTGTTGTTAGCAGTAGTCCGACTCCATATTCCCGCGGACTTCCGGATGGTCTTCCAGAATAGAGTAGTACAGTGTTACGCGTTGGAGACTGGTACTCGCCCGCTTCTAACCATCTTACTTCACTTACCCCCAAAATGTCCAGTTTATATCGCATGAATTCCTTTTCCAGTTGGAGGAATCTGGCATTGTAAGGACCTTCTCTTCCCGAGTCGAGGAGCGTCTTTACATTCCAGAAACCTATCTTTGTCCGGGTACAATAGCCAAAAGTCGTCAACATGTGATCAGTCCTTATCCGAGGCATAGTGTCGGTTTCAGTAGCGAGCTGGTTTCAGTAACGCAGGTTGCTGGCCCACGTTACCTAGCCTAGAATCAAGGCCCTAGACAACCCGCACTTACAATTTTGGCCTATACGTATAAGGGTTTATACGTATAGTTGCCCGGGGACCACCACTAGGAGGTAAAGTAAGCACTTCATCACGAACTTGATTGTTGCGCTACTGGCCCAAGCCAAGTTTTGGGCAGTCAGTAGTTTCCCGATCAATCGCAATGCAGGTACGTACCTAAGTACGTGCATACATATGTACATACATCGCATGAAGGGCCTAGGTACAGCTTCTCGCAACCACTCGTGCTGTGTGCGTTATATTTTTCGCACGAATGGAAAGGACCTACAGATTTGTGCCGTATCCTAAGGCCAATTTTTATTTTGGTTTTGAGAAGCTTTTTCGTGACAACAATACTCTCGGATGTTTGGCAAACGTTCGCGAGAGGTCAGACCGTGAAAAGCATTTGGTGTTTTCCAGGATTCGAACATTGAACCTCACGCGCAGCGGTCGGACACACTAACTACTGTGCCACTGCGCCCACCTAAGTAAGTAAATAAGAAATATTTCACACATGGAGGAATATGGAGTATCAAGTTTTAGAAAATTCTTAAGATATTAGTAGTATTTCGTCAAAGCAGATTTTGTAAGAAGTTGTTTTTCTTTTAAACGGATCAAACGATATTATTCAATATGGCACACCAGGTTATCATAAATCTCTTCTTTAAAAAAGAACGAGTTGGACTCTATTTAGTCTAATTTTCAAATGAACTAGTTTCAAAAGAGGCCTGTGCAAATATGTATGTATGCATGTAGGTACAAGTACGTTCAACCCAGTCTTGTACCTTATTTCTCATCATTTCTAACTCAGGCATGTACATACTTACTTACTTATGTTCTGTATCCCCTTGTGGGTCCTAGGGCCTCTACTACGCCTACGAGCCATCGTGTACGGTTTCTGGCAATGTGTCTGAGTTCTCCCCAACTTTTCCCTAACTGCCGTGCCTCCTTCTCGACTGTTCTGCGCCATGTTTTCCTTGGACCGCCAGGTCTTCTGCTATCCTGGGTTAAAGGGTTCCATTGCATAGCATGATTCGCTTTGGAACTGTCATTCTTACGGAACGCGTGACCAATCCACTGCCGCTTCCGTCATTGGGTGGTTGTGCCTATTGGTTCCTGACCCGTTCTCTCGTAAAGGTGTTCGTTAGAGATACGATTGGGCCAGAAAATCCGTAAGATATTGCGCAGGCACCTATTAACAAACGTTTGCAGCTTTCTGGTGATAGTAGTGGTCACTCTCCACGTGCTGCAACCATATAACAGCACGGATTCAACGTTGGAGCGGAACAGTCTTATCTTGGTGTTCAAACTGATTGCATTGCTTCGCAATATTTTGGACAACATACCGAACGCGGATTTTGCTTTGGCGATCCTGTTGATTATATCCAGTTCGGTTCCACTATCGGTCGAGACAATACTCCCAAGATACTGGAAATCCTCCACTCTCTCTACCGGTTGTCTAGCAATGCATATTTGAGCCTATGAGTTTGTTCCAAGGCTGATAATTTTAGTTTTTGCCGTATTAATTCTCATCCCGACGACGCCTGCCTCCCTCTCCACATCTGCTGTCATTTGGTGGAGGTCCATAGTTCTGTGAAAGAGTAAATATACATCGTCAACGTACTCAAGATGTTTCAGTTGGGATGTAAGAGTACATCGAATTCCTCCGTTTCCCGTCTGCAAGCTGCACGAAGCACATCGCTAATCACCAATAGGAGTAGTATTGGTGAAAGGATGCAGCCTTGTCTTACCCCACTTTGGATCTCAAATTCCTCAGACAACCTCCCCCTGTGCAGAACGTGACATTTGGAGGTTTCATATGTAGCTTTGATAATAGCAATTAGTTTATAGGGGAAACCTTTCCTGCGTAAGGCACGTAAGGCATGTACATACATATGTAACATATCTATCTATGAGGTACAAAGAGGACACAAGATATGCTTTGTACTTGAATTACAAATTTTATTCTAAAAAATATTTTAAGTACGACTGGCAACACCGCAAGGTGCTATCAAATAAAGAGAACACCCACTCTCTTTGAAGAAAAAAAAAAAAGAAAAAAAAAACAATTTAATTGAGAAATCTATAAGAGAACTAAATAAAATGGCAAACATTATCAACCATGTGCCGACCGGTGAGTATGTTTGATTGCGTAGTGTATCTACGCATTCAATGCTATGTTTGACGTTTAATTAAACACAGATGTGGTGCCTAGGGTTGCCATGCATCTGAAATTATAAATAAAAATAAGTGAACATATGTATGTATATGGAAAAAAATTTAATTAATTGCGCTTAGTAAAATTAAATAATTAAACTATTTTGTATAAAATTAAAAATATATTTATTATGAAATATTTTTAATCATTTTATCCGTGGCGTGAAATCATTCAAGGTGGAGTACTCAAGGATTGTCGGATACTCTTTCTGAATGATGAATTATTTTTCTCCTTAAGACAAGCTTATTCCTCCTAGGAGTTCCCATTTCATTAACTGCTAAATCAGTTGATTTAGTGATATATTGAAATATTTAGTTATATTTAGTTTACTATAATCCACCTGACAGATTTTTCAGATAAATTAAAAAATAAATTCAAGTAGTAAAAATCACATTTTTTATTTATTTTTTATTTTTTAAATCTTCTCTCGGTAAATACGAACCTACAACGCAGAGCCAGCGCCCCGAAATGCCTACAGATGTCTGCTAGTTCTGCGTTTAAATTATTGCAGATTATAGTTTTCTGGGAATATTTCGCCTGAAAATGAGTTCCGAAGATTGCTTGCCCTGTAACAAAATTAATTTTGATAAAATGATGTTCTGCGGTTGCAAGGTGAACATGCAAGTTGTGTGCCCTGGTGCCCTGCCTGGTAGAACATTGAAAGGTCGATTTTCTTGGGATCGTTCTGTTGAGATCGAACATCTGTCATGGTAGTATCTGAAGAACAGGCATACATCTGCCACCTGCCTTCGGTCAGCCAACGGTTGAAGGTAAGTAAGCATATAAGTGCTGAATCTGCTATTAAGTGAACTGCTCGCTTCTGGATGCTGTCAAGTAAATTTAGATAGAGTCATACAATGAATCGCCTTTTTCCAAGGTATCCTAACCGACCAAAGTGTACTATCGCACAATATTTAAAGAAGGACGAACTAGGGCCATACATATAGAAGGACTTAAGAGCAAATGGTCTAGAAAACTCGGCACACGATCGTTTAAGAAAGTTAAGCATCGAGATTGCTTTAGCAACTACATAACCGAAGTCAAACGAGAACGTAACTTTTTGTCAAAGAACACACTAAGATCCTTAACTTCGCATTTACGAATATTTGTAGTCCCAAAAATAACGTAGTCATAAATTATAGCAATTAATGTACGATGAACGGAAAAACAATGGCAAATGGTATATTTAATGAAAGCCAATTATGTTGACTCTAATTTAATTCAGTTTGAGAATGCTCATAATCGTAAATATTTTTGACTCGTAATAAGTTCTTAAGGTCATCGACATACATTAGACAGTTAGTACGATGAAACAGTAATATGATGCCAATGATGAATATATTAAATAGTTGAGGTTTAAGAGAAATATTTAAGCATGGTACTACAAGATAATAAAATCTTATAATTTAGCATCGAGGTAAGATTTACAAAGTTTGTATAACAACACGAGATAAAGAAAAGGATAAAAAATAATTAAATTTAATTTAACTTTAGTGAGAAGTTAATTATTTGAGGAAAATGTATTTGCAAATTACCTAAAAGAAAATTAGAGATTAGTGAAGAGAAAAAGAAAATAAATACAAAATCCAAATTAATAGATAAAATTGAAATCAATTGGAGCAAGATTAGGCGTAGATCCCTACCGGATTGGGCAAATTGGAGCATTTCATTTAAATATACACAGTCGTTATGAATAATGGTATGCAGCTTCAACAAATTACGATAATTAAGCTAATCATCAAGACAGATTCCTACAAGAGACATTTTAAAGTGTGAAACACTAGTATACTCGTACGAGTATCTTGAAGGTATAAATAAACCGTAGACAGTCATTGAATGTTACATTTATTTGATGTTTGCATTCATAGTCTAGAAACGGGTAATCTGAGCAATTAAATATTGAGACTGGCATAATAAGGCTTTTAACTAAACGAAGTTTCATACTTGGCAGAAGGAGACTAGCAGAACATCTCAAGCTACGCAGTCCAGAGTAGATTCTGCCAATTGTGGTCGAAATAGTATCACAGCAGCTTAACTTGTTGTCGTAAAGCCAAAATACTTTACTTTGTTCACGTATGAAATAATTTTGCGGTTGAGAACAGTGGGGAAATTCCAACGCATTCACTTTTCTTTTTGAGCATAACAGCAAGGGTCTTAGATAAGTTTTGTTTAAGTTAGTACCTGATTTGGCTACACCAGATAAGATCTTTATAAATCTAGATTGAGAACAATCAACCTAGCTAATATTTTAACATTTCAATAATAGTAATAATGATACAATACTTATGTACAACAATGTTCAGAGCATTTTCTTAAAAATTCTCTTCAATAGTCATTGCAGCCGAATCCATCTAACCTGAATTTCAATCTGTCGTTGAAATTTGTCAGAGGAATTTCGAACAATTTAACGAAGTGAGGAATCAAGCTCTTTGGGAATGAGGTGGGGATGAAAGCAAGACTAATTTTCAGTAAGTTCTTGTATTTGTTCTGATAAATTGAATTTGACTTTCAGATCAAGGAAACCATCGTACAAAAAATAGAGCGCAACCGGCTCAGCTGGTATTGCCACGTTCAAAGAAGAGATCATTTGAACCCTGTTTAAAAGGCAATATCAATGCACGTTCCAAGGACATCACGATGTAGGAAAAGCAGGCCTATAAACGCCTGGATCAGACAAATGCGGCAACATCGGTATTTCATTGGCCGCAGTAACCGAGTGATCCAAAATCAGTGGGCCTGCCGATATTTTCTGAGGTCAAATAGGCGAACGTCACAGTTGGATCAATAGATATGCGGTGAAGTGGGAGGGTTGTGATCCCTTATTTTCGGATCATAACCTTGTTGATAAAAGGAAGAAGAAGAAGAAATTGAATTTGACTTACTATCTCTTCTTTCAGCTTGATTCCTGCTAAGTATGACGAATCAAAAAAAAAAAAAAAACTGTCCAGTGGCAACCCTACGCCTTTGGAGAAAAGAAAACATTCAAAACTCAAGTTGTGTTGGTATGCAACGATAATTGAAAATGTGTGCACCACACATGTTAAGAGCCTCAACATGTGTAGATACAATACACTGGCACACATTCTTAAAACGATCAAATCGTTTATTTTTATTTAGGCGTAGCACTTAGTTTCGTCGGTTCTTCTGAATTTGTCGGGTTTTCGTGATTTTTGCTCTAATTTCGTTCAGAATAAGTAACTTTTTTTATATCTAAATAAATAAAAATACGCCAAACTGTTACAGATACACAAATGTTGACCAATATGCTTATCGTGAAATCTAATTAGCAATCGGTTTCCACGTTTCCACCACGTAAGAGGTGGAAATTACGAATGCTCTAGTCAGAAAACCCAAGTGAATAAAGTTCAAGTGAAGGTAAGGAACAACTGGGGTTTACTTACCTCAGTATGAATCGTTTGCGACATCAGCAGAAAACAGAAAATCGCCAATTAGTGTGTGATAGAGTGAGATACAGTTCGCTAGATTGTCAATTTTCTATATGAAACCGCATGTTATTTTTATTTATTGTGTTGTTTATCGTACGCGCTGACAATTAAGAGTATTATTTCACCTGGGAGATGGTAATTATATGTTTGCAGTGCATGTGTACGGGTGCAGATTAAGTGTAACCTAAGAAAGCAGTCGGAACGATGTTCCACTGGATAGTGGCGTTAGTCTATTGACACGACTTATCCTCGTTGCGTAGGTATACCTACTCGATCTTCATTAATTCTTGGGTATATCGCATTGATTTGTGGTCGCTGCCGGCCTGAGAAGCCTTAAAAAATTGAAATGAAATTAAAGGAGTACACTAATTGAAATGTTATGATTCTGTATTTAAAACTTAAGTACGACGTATGTATGACCGGAAATCGTGGAATAAAATACATTCCTCCATACCCATCATACCGCTAGTTGGTATGGTGTACCATAGCGCTAGTGCGGGGAATCGAAATGTTCTTTTGTATCTACCGACTGTAGTGTGGATATATGCAATATATTCCAACCGCAACATGCTTAATTTTTGCTTATAAGTAAATTCATTTGTGTAAAGTATGCTTGGGTGGCAACTTTGTACGCGTTTATGTCCTAAGGTATGTACACAATATTCCGTAAAATTCGAAATTCAATTGAATGTGGAAGGACTAGGTCATTCCACTGGAAATTTAGATCTGTGATGAGGCTGAAGTTCAGATAAGAGATATACTCATATATCTCTTTGGGGATCTGGGCATCGATCAAAGATGTCATATCGTATATCATAATTTTTACCGACAGTTAAGCCGTTGTTAAGTTCCTAGAATCGGTCACCTTCGATTCAAAGAACGTTCTAAACCACCGCTTGTCTCTTAACAAGATGACTGAACAATTCAAAATTTAACTTATTTGGGTGTCGGGGTATAGGAATATTCCAGGGAACTGTATTGCCGATTTAGCGTTGTACTAATAATTTCTCAGACGGCTTGCTGCCGCATTGCTGGGAGCATTTACACCATTACACATTGCAGTACAAAAGGAAGCTATGCTGAGTGCTACTCACCTGCCCAAGAATTCTGACCTTAAAATCGGCAAATTTACAGGCCATCTTAAGATTCTAGAGTACATTCAAAACGACCCTATTCTTAAAATCCCAAATACCATGCTCAAGAAATACAGGTTCTCCAGAAAATTCAAAGTGGACATAGGTGACCGCCATACACGGAAAAATGAAGGGCTTGTAGTCTTACAAATCTGTCAAAGTTGGTACACAGACGGTTCCAAATTGGAAAATGGTAGCACTGGCGCAGGAGTTTATGGACCCAGGTTCCAATGCTAGGAAATCAGCAACAGTATTTCAGGCGGGAGTCCATGCAATTGAACTCTGTGTACGAGAATGCCTGCGAAGAATGGCCGAAAGTACCCATATTTACATCTTCTCGGACACCCAGGCACTTATGGCTCTAAAATCCTACACGGTAGGATCCATACTTGTATAGGACTGTCTCAAACTACTCGAAGATCTCGCATCAAAAAACACCGTCACTGCGACCTGGATAACAGAACACGATGGCTTCGAGACAATGAACGGATGGACTGTTTAGTTAGAAGAGGCGCTAGCCGCCCAATCGGTCGGTCCTGAACCCTATTTTGGAGTTACACAGAGTAGCACAAACCTCAGAATAGAACAATGGGAAGCTGATTGTCAGTATAATATATAATATAATTTTGGCGCAACAGCCCATTAAGTGCCTAGACCTACAGACCTTCAGTTTTGCGCCGTATCCGAAGGGCATTTTATTTCTTTGAAAAGCGTTCTCGTGGCAGCAAATCCTCTCGGATGTTTGTCAAACGTTCACGCGAGGTGGGACCATAAAAAAAAAAACGTTTTTGTGTTTTCTGGGATTCGAACATGGAACCTTCCGCGCAGTGGTCCGACGCACTAACCACTGCACCACGGGCACCCACGTCATGCAGAGTACCGAGACAAATTCAAGGGCCTAAGACAAGCAAGAAGATACTTGAGCTCAGCAAAGCAGACCTAAGGACCTCAAAAGGCTACCTGACTGGTTATTGGCCACTCAGGTACCATCTGCACAATACAGGAGTAGCAGATACATACGTATGCCGGCTATGTGGAGAGCAAAAAGAGACAGCAGAACATATTCTTTGTACATGCCCTATGTCTACAAGAAAAAGACTTCTCCACTTCAGGCGGGGTTTACTGAGCTCCTCATAGATTTGGGACATTGATCCTGGAGCTATGTTGAGGTTCATCAAGGGCCTAACCTAGTTTTCGGCTAAACACCGGGCTTGCACAATAAATCTTAAAGGTCGTAGTGCGTACAAGGCCCTAGTATAGTATAGTATTGCCGACGAACTCGAAAGGCATAGCGAAGGGCAATTTCGTTATGTTCTTCTTTACATCGAAACTATTGCTCAAAACGAATGCGATTGACACCACCAACTGCAGATGGACAGATGGAACTAGACCACTAATGCTCTAAATGCTTAATTACACAGAAGGGGGCGCTCATCAGCAAGCCAATATTCTGGGCCTCCTCTTAAATAATTCCTGCTGCTGCTTAAATAAAAAAGATCATTCATCTCCTCTGCATGTTTTCGGACCTCTCCAATCGAAGCAAAACACACCTTGAAGCCAACTTCTTCGATATCCTCGACGAACTATTATAGCAAACATAAATATCAGACGTCTCCAATGCAAGCTCCAGTTGGTTCTGCGGATAGTTCGGAAGAATACAAAGATCATTGTGGTTTCACAATGGATCCATACTGGTCGGGCTGCCACTCGAACCTTACCTAACTTAGGTGATCT
Source organism: Brachypalpus laphriformis (assembly GCA_945910035.1). NCBI lineage: Eukaryota > Metazoa > Arthropoda > Insecta > Diptera > Syrphidae > Brachypalpus > Brachypalpus laphriformis. Next base: position 105,623,073 of record OX246753.1, on the reverse strand, counting down.
GAGAACTTTGGTTCGAAAAACAATGTACTAATTGTCTGAAACTTGGTTTTGACCGTAGGCAATCAAGCAAGTTTTTAAGCCAATGCTTGTTTTACATCCTCCTGGTAGCCCCTGAAAGTTACATGTACGAGTATGTATAAATCCTTTTCAATGCTATCTAAAACCGTAGGTCTGAGCTCATCTAATAGCGTAATACTGGCTAGGAACGAAGGATGCGAACTTGCTTGAGTTTCCGGTATGTAAACCAGGACCTCATGGGAATCTTCATCAAGGCTAAAGGCACTCACGCCCCCGCAGACTATAGTGATTACGGTATCAAAGACGACTTATGGGCCATTTTAACGCAAATGTGCTTGCACGACACAATATCCGATAACGGATTCAGGTTAGCAGACTTTTCCACCTCTTTGAAATGCTGTCGTAGCTAATTCTTGGTTCCTACAATTCAAAATTCTCAAGGAGATCTTTTGATTGAAAAACCGTCAACAAAAACGACCATATTGCCATCGACGCAAGGCTTTTGTCCAGTATATAGGATATACGGATATTCCGACGAGCTAGTGCAGAATCGAATCATTACCTAGTGGCAGCCAATGTACATACATCAATACCGCCAAACCTTTGCTGATCGAGTATCCCTAAATCTCTAACGAAATCTTATGCCACCATCTGCAAATGCTGAAATACAATGTCCCTAAAAGTGCTGGGTTTTTTCGGCCACAACAATGAAACCCCTGATTTTCCGAAGGATCCCGGCAAGCTTATGCAGTCAGGCAAGAGGCATACAAGGCGGCACTTCGTAGAAGAACTTGCTCCCGAACTCTACGAGCGGGTGAGAAAAGAGGAACATCGACATCTTTAAAAACAAAAAAAAAAACATGGCAATCGATCGATCGTGGAGGTACTAGATGCTAGTATACTAAAAGGTAAAAATATAAAGGCGAGACCTCAAAGCCAGAACGGAAAGCTGCAGAGACAAACTCGGATACCTTGTAGAAGAATCACAGTCAATGCTGAGGATATGGAAATGACACTTCTGCAGAATGTTCAACGGCGGCGATGGCTGTCAGGCAGCAAACATGAATGATGAGAATCAGCGTTGCCATCCTCCCGACCACATCGAAGTGAAAAAAATCGATTCCTAGACTTAAGTTCAGCAAGGCTGCTGGAATAGATGGCCAATTAGTCTAATTATCTGCGGGATATGAAAAATACGTAAAATATGCCCGCTGAATTTAACTTCAGCATAATATTTTCAATCCAAAAAAATGTGACTCCCTAAACTGCGTCAATTACAGGGTAATCCGCTGTCTTGTGTGAGCGCTGTAAGCCATTTGTCACCAACATGAGTGGTCCATATTAATGCGAAGTTAGGCCACCACCGAACAAATATTCACTTTACGGTAGATCTTAGTAAAGAGAACGATGAACGAGGGAAAAACAAAGTGTATCCTGTCTACAAAAAAGGGTAATCCATTCCGGAGGAACGACGCAGTAGAGCAAGGCCTCACCTTGCATACCACGGACAAATGGAAAGGGATCTCAACCAAAGTTGGTTTGTGTTCGATCACAACGCGATAAGCTACCATTTTAGAAATTATTTTTTGGATATCCGACAGAAGGATGAAGAGCGATTGCAGCAATTGAACTCTCCTCAGCGTCATGTACAACAGCGACCGACAACGATCCCACAGTGCAACAACAGCTTACCGATTATTTTGGATAGAGAACAGAAACAACCAGTAGCGCTGTGCCACAGAGTGTAGAAAAGCAAGAGCAAAAAGTGATGTATGTAGAATTGAACTTGGGTTCCAGTACCGTATTAAGACACAGTTCCAGCGTATTCTGTGCCATTACAAGAGAAATTATATAAACGCCATTAAAGGCTGGAGAAGCATTAATTGTTCAACTGAGTCAATGCGCCAATGCGACTTATATTGTTTTATACTTATGAGAAAAGTGATAGCCTCACATGGGGCATACAACCCCATCTTTTGCTTCTGTTAATGCTTGATAAGATTGAGAGAATCTTTAATACTGCTAGGTACCAGGACATGTAGCAATAAAGGGAAATGAAGCAGCTCAGGAAATATGAAACACCGCGGGATACACTTCCGTATACTCCGATTCATTAAAGGATTTATAAAATTGTGGTGGTCTGTAATCAATTTGTCAGTCCTGAAACCACACATGGTACATGCTGATAAGGGCGGTACAAATCGGCTTAAGATGTCCACACAGAACGCTGGACAAGACCAGAGCCACCTGTAGGTTAATACCGTTCGGGTATGTACCTGACCCCGTGCCCTCTCTGGTCTCAGAACCATCTGTTTATATTGCAATCTCGTTGGGGGCAGAGATTGTCTTTGCCAATCCTCTCTAATAGAGTACGTTAATACGAAGTAACGAAGTCTTAGGCACCAAGGATGTTATCCGATTTGTCAGGGATATCGGGAAATGATTCTCTAAGAATGGAGCCTGCCTTGTCATCACGGGTGCTCCACGCACAACGCCTATGGGTGCACTCGAGATATTTCTGAATCTTCTACCACTAGACCTGCTAATAAAATTTTAAGCGGGCAACAATGCACTTTGGCTCACTAACGTAGGTCTCTTCAAAACTAGTAATGTGGGCATGGAGCACCCGTGATGACAATGCAGGCTGTTCTTTGTACCATGGCCAACATATCCTGTATGTTTTTCGTATCCGTTGCCGTTCACCACACAAGAGTCCCATACTTAAGAATGGGTTTGACTATCATGATATATACCCAGTGCATCATTGCAGGCTTCAGGTCCCATTTTTTTCTCGCCGTCCTCTTGCAGATGAAATGAGCATTACGGACTCATTCCTCCATGTTAAGTTTCCAGTTTAGTTTTCTGTCTAGCATTATAGCTAGATATCTAGCTCTATGAATTTGCCCTGGACTAAAACCACCACGTCGTCCGCGCAAGCCGTGCAATGCAAGCAATGCCTATGTTGCTTAGTTCTTTAAGTATCCCATCGATGACTAGAACTTAGAGGAGGGGTGACTGAACACCTCCCAGGAGAGTCCCACTGTTAACGGATTTCCTTATTCAACTATTTCCGATAGTGGAATTAATGTTTCTAGTGCGGGCATACTACAAAGACGATTCGTAATGCTATGCTCGATTTTTGTAGTTTCTAGGGCCTGTTTGATGGCCCTACCATACTATATCTAGAAAGGCTGCTAGTGCAAATTCCTTGTAGTGAAGGCTTGTTTTCATTTTCCCTACTACGTCTTGTAAAGCTGTTTCCACCGATTTGCCTTTTAAACATTCATGTTGAGATTTGCATAGAGTGCCGTTGTAACACTTACTTCTGATGTGGATATCGACAAGCCTTTCAAGTGCCTTGAGGGGAAATGATGAGAAACTTATGGGTCTATAGTCTTTCGCTTATGTGTGGCTTCGTTTACCTGCTTTAGGTATGAATATAACCTCCGCTTCCATCCAAGCCACTGGTACGTAGCCTGACCTTAAACAGTGTTTACAAATTTCCCTAAGGGTTTTCTCACCTTGCCTGGAGCTTTTTGCAGCATAGTTGGCAAAATTCCATCAAGGCCTGGTGTTTTGAGCGGTGCGAATGTTATAATAGCCCTTCTTCTTCCAAGTAACGAGATTCTCTATCTTGTCCTCTATTGACATTACAATTTACGAGTACCCATTTGTAATACAACCCGTTGGTGATCTACTTGCTGAAAAGCGAGCTTAAAAGTTTCTAAGACCTCTTCGCTACTTTCTGCCGACGAACCGTCAGATTTACTGATGAAGTTTGGAACAGCGGTGTCTTTAGCCAGCATCTTGCGAGGTATCGAAGCTTCACTAGTATCCGCGATAAATTCACATAATTTCTTCCACGACTTTCTTTTAGATTGCTTGATTAAGTACTTAAACTCGCTCTTGTATTTTATATATTCATCCCATGCAATATCGTCTCCTACTTCCTTAGCCCTGTTGTAGAAATGCCTAAGCTGCCCCTTCTTGGAGTTCAGTTTCTTGTTCCACCATGGAGTTTGGGACGTCTTGGACCCCTTCCTCATTGGGCAAGGCTTTTCGAATGCCAGATTTATTACTTTGCCTAAGTTGTCTACTGCCTTATCTATATCTTGAGGATCGCCGTTGCGAATAGGCCTATCTTTAAAATGTTTCCGTACTATCTCTGTATACCTACCCCAGTTTGCTCCCTTAGGGTTTCTTTAGCTATTACTAGCCCTGGGTTGGAAGTTTGTACGAAACCGTATCCACCTGTGATCCGATAGAGATGCCTCTCCTAAAACCATCCATCTCTCTACCGTTAAGTGATCCGAACAAAAAGCTAGTGATATATCAAACACTTCTTGTCCATTACTTACTTACTTAGGTGGCGCTACAGTTCGGGGTGAACCTGGGCCTCAAACAACAAGCCTCTCCATTTAGCTCGGTCCTTAGCTAGTTGCCTCCAGTTGCGCACTCCAAGTTGGTCGAGGTCCCCTTGAACTTGTGCGCGCCACCTACGGCGATGATTCCCTCTACTGCGTCGTCCCTCGGGATTAGATTCGAAGACTCTGCGGGCCGAAGCGTTGGTGTCCATTCGCTCTACATGTCCTAGCCATCTCAGGCGTCCAATACGCAGTTTTTTGACTAGGTCGATGTCGCTGTACAGCTCGTATAGTTCGTGATTGAATCTTCTCCTCCAAAACCCGTCAACGCAAACGGGACTGAAAATCTTACGAAGAATTTTTCTCTCGAAGCGACCAAGGATATCTTCATCCTCTTTTAATAAAGTCCATGTTTCAGCGCCGTAAAGCAAGACTGGGATGATCAAGGTCTTATACAGATTCTCCTTAGTGGTTCGAGATAGGGCTTTACTGTTGAATTGCCTTATAAGCCCAAAAAAAACAGCGATTGGCAAGAGTTATTCTTCGCTTAATTTCTGCACTGATTTTGTTAGTAGAATTTATAGCAGAGCCAAGGTAGACAAAGTCCCTTATTACCTCGAAGTTATAGCTGCCGACTGTGACGTTTTGTCCAATTCGTCGGTGTTGGCTACTTGGTTTTGCCCTCGTTTATCGCTAAACCCATTTTGGCCGCTTCCGCCTCAATGCATGTTCTTCCGATAATGTCGATATCGTCGGCGTATGCAAGCAGTTGTACAGACTTGTAATAGATTGTGCCTCCGGTGTTGGCTTGTGAGTTCCGCACAATCCGTTCAAGTACAATATTAAAGAAGTCACATGACAGTGCGTCACCTTGTCTAAAGCCTTTTTTTGACATCAAAGCTCTCGGTGAGGTCATTACCGACTTTGATGGAGCAGCGAGTGTTCTCCATCGTCAGCCTGCACAGACCGACAAGTTTGGCAGGGATGTCAAAACTAGACATGTCTCTATAAAGCTCTTCTCTATAGATGCTGTCATAGGCGGCCTTGAAATCGATAAAGAGGTGGTGAGTATAGATTTGGAATTCTTGGGTTTTCTCCAGGATCTGCCGAAGTGTGAAGATTTGATCGATGGTGGACTTTCCTGGCCTGAAACCGCACTGATAGGGTCGAATCAGGCTGTTGATAAAAGGTTTCAGCCGTTCACACAATATCGCACAAAAGATCTTGTATGCGATGTTGAGGAGACTGATGCCTCTATAATTGGCGCAGTTGAGGGGGACTCCTTTCTTGTGGATCGGGCAAACGATGCTGAGGTTCCATTCATCAGGGATACACTCGTCTGACCAAATCTTAGAGATGAGTTGGTGTATGCACTCTACCAATTCATCCCCAGCTGCCTTGAAAAGTTCGCCCGGTAAGCCGTCAAGTCCAGCAGCCTTGTTCGATTTTAGCTTGGATATTGCTATCCCCATTTCGTTTTGGTCAGGTGGACGGAAATTTTGACTATCATCGTCTATGTTGAATGGTTCATTCTGCCTGACAGCGGGATGTTGGTCTTCGTCGCCGTTATACAGTCTGCAGAAGTAGTTTTTCCATATTCTCAGCACCGACTGTGATTCTATTACGAGGTTTCCATTTTCATCTCTACAGGTTTCTGTACGAGTATTGCTTCTCTGACACGTTCTTTTTACCTCTTGGTAAAACTTCCGTACATTGTTCCTGGAGTATAAACTCTCAATATTCTCAAACGCGCGCTTCTCATGCTCTTTCTTCTTCTTTTGGAGAAGCCGATGTTCTTCCCGTCTCTTTTGCTCGTAGAGCTCACGAGCAGCTTTCGTCTTCCTTTGCAGCGCCGCTTTGTATGCCTCTTGTTTTGGTGCATGCACTCGCCGGCATTCTTCGTCAAACCAGGGGTTTCGCAGTGGTGGGCGAGCGAGACCCAGCACATCAGTCGCGGCGTTTCTGATGACATGTTGGCAGCGTTGCCACTGGTCTTCGGTACTTGATGCTGGCAGCAAAGGGGTGATTGAGAGATTTCGGGATACGCGTTCAGCGAAGAGTCTGGCGGTCTCTTGCGATTTTAGCTTTTCGACGTTAAATTTTCTCACAGTAATTCTTCTTTGTTGCTCAGATTGGGATATCCGCTTTCGTACCTTGGCTACAACAAGGTAATGATCCGAGTCTATATTGGCCGCTCGGAAGGTCCGGACATCCAGAATACTGGAGGCATGCCTTGCGTCGATCGCAATATGATCAATTTGGTTGATCGTTACATGATCATTGGACCGCCATGTCTGCTTATGAATATTGAGATGAGGAAACCATGTGCTTGCTATGGTGACATTTCGCTCCACAGCGAAATCAATTAGCCTAAGTCCGTTATCAGACGTGGTGTCGTGTAGGCTATGCTTACCGACTGCCCTACCAAAGACGTCCTACTTTCCTATTTTGGCGTTAACGTCGTATTTAGGACATTGCTCATATGTCTTGTCGAGGAGCTCGTAGAAACACTCTTTGGTGGCAGGGTCCATATATTAGACTTATGTTAGCGAATTTAGCCTTGATCCGGATAGTCATAATACGCTCGCTAACGTGTCGGAAGCTTAAGACTTCTTGCCTAAGTCTGCCGCGTATTACAAATCCGCATCCGAATAAGCGTTGCCTGTTGCCTCTGTAGCAATCACCGTAGTAGATGTCACAGTTTTTCATCCTCTTTTTGCCCGGCCCATCCCATCGCACTTCCTGGATGGCGGTAATATCTGCTTTATAGCAGTCTAGGGCCTCTGCTAGTTGTTCGGCTGCACGTGGTCTGTAAAGGGAGAGAACATTCCACGTACAGATCCGAAGGTCGTTGTCCTTATTTCGTTTGCTGGGGTCGTCATTAGTTGAGTCATCCTTATCCGAGGCTTTTGGTTTCTTCGGAACCACGAGTTTTTTACGTGGTAGGGAATTTACCCCGACGGCACAACCTCCAACCTGGAGGGCCAGTTCCTTAATTATTCCCCTAGGACGAGGGGCCGGGTACACGGGTGCCAGTAGTTCACTACGGGAGTATGAGCGCTGCAGTTGGCCCATTAAGGGCTCCTCCGCCACCATCTCTATTCCAATGTCCTGACCAACATTGGAAATTCCTTACCGACCTGTGATCCGAGTACGTCGAAGCAGCTCGCGCAAGGTATTCACTAAGTTCAACCTTACTGGAACTATAGACGCCACCGTTGACTCCGTCTAGGGAATACGTCCACTGCCTCCTGGACGGAAAGAAGTGCTCAAGTGGGAAAGCACTCTCCCCCCCCCCCTCTCTAATCTGCTGCCACCAAGAATCCACCAAACGGGGTTGGTTACCCACTTCTTGGATTAAGGTACTAGGCACCCGGCTGTCACCGCGTGGAGGTTGAGAGTAGGAGTTGGTAGGCCTCAGCTGAGTGAAAACGCTTGTGTTTTCATATGATCGCATGCACTACCGTTTGACCAGCTTCTTGTCCATTCCTTAGTACGAAAGTTTGCGTAGATCACTTATTGCATATGGTGGGCTTATTAGACAGAATAAAATCAAAAAGAAACTCACCTCTTGTGTTGGTATTACTGCTTCCCCATTGCGAGTGATGCGCACTTGCATTGCAGCCCACGATGAAGAGCCATTTGTCCTTGTCTACCTGCTGCTTCACCTTGTCAAATGGAATTTCCAGCAGCTCATAAAGGAGATACTCGTAGGCTGAGACCAGACTCGTTGACTTTTGCCCCTCTGTTTCGCAGGAGACTGCTACTAAATCGCCGTCACTGGAATTATTCTGAAGCAATACCCTTATGTTGTTTTTTATTAAAAATATGCACAGCTTTGAAGAACAACATGTAATTCCTTATAAACAGTTTAGTCACTACATATAATATTTACATACTTATGTTATCTTGCCATTCTCAAGTTTGTGGCAATAATCTAGCATTGCAAGTTGGGTTTCTCAAAACCTTGAGTAATACATTAATACACCCTGTTTTACTTAGTAATATCACTGTTTAAAAAAAAAGCGCAAAGTTTTTGTTTTATGACTTCATTAGGTTATAATGAAGAGAATTATGATTAAGTACACCGACACCAGAGTTCATGCCTACACAAGGCAAGACGTCAAGACAAAGAAAGCCGCCACAATTGCATCAACGACCGGACGAATCAAATGTTCATTGGTGCAATTAATATAGTTAATTGTATCAAGATTAGTACACAATTACAGTCATTGATTCGCATTTGTTGTTTCCTTAATCCAATGCACTTGGACAGAGATTCGTTAAAATGTGACACAATGCTCAACTTCAAAAGTCAGAGTATCTTTCCACACAATTTACCTCTTTTTTGAAAACAAAAGTCCGTTGATGTATGAATGAGCTCCTTTCATTGATCAACTACGACGACCGGAGGAAAACGTCTACGTATACCACTTCATTTGAAAGTAATTTTAAGATTGCTTACAGACTGCATCCGTCAGATGCATTGCAAAATGCGACTGTTTGTAGGTAGAATTAAGTTATCAGTCTCCAAATTACGTCGCCGTATATCCGACTGGAAATTATTTCATTCATTCATTCGTATCTGTATTTATCATTTGTCGGTCGGTCTGCAGGTACGTTTTGATTGAAAAAGTGCACGGCCCACGCTTCTGTAATTTAATTCGTCTGTGGGGCTTTGCTATGTTATAGTAGAGCACGAGCTCTCCCCTATCTTTGGAGAGAATAATGGATCATAAATATATTCAGTCGCAGTCTCGAAGGGTAAGTACGAGTAAAATGATTATTTGCCTGCATGGGCGCTTTAATTGGGTTAAAATAGATTTTCAATTTATTAACTGCTTCGTTGTAGGAATGTATTATTTATAGCACTTTATCTTTGTGATTTGCATTGGATGATGTGGAAATTTTCATAGATACTACGAGCCCGCAATCAAGAGTACACGTACAGCCATACCTCTCCCTAATCTTCTGTTGACATGCAAGCGACAGTTCACCCTTTCCAGGACGCTAAACGTGAGCGCTTGAAAAAGATTCCGGTTAATTAACATCCTCAAGTGATACCGCCTTCGTATTACGTACTATTGGGCTCACCCTCTATTTTCAATTCAATTATTTATTCCTCATTAATACCCCTGTGGTGAATTTCGTACGAAATCAAAATCGGAAACCGAATTAAAAAAATTTTTTTTTTTCCCTAGGGTAGGTGAAAAATCTTCCATAGACACTATGAGAATAGCAAGCGCGTGCTCATAGTAGTGTCAGATTCTTACTGACTAAAAAAACACCACCCTTCGATATAAATTTGTTAGATATCGCAACTAAGTATAAACTTATCAAGCAATTTTTCTATCATGAAATAAAAACGTTTGGCAGGTTTCTTTCCACTGAAAGATCCTGCATATTCCGCAATCTAGACGCGGTTAATCATTATCTTGCCAAGTCGAAAGGTTTCGTCCTTTGTAGTCGGCGCAATAAATTGCTCTCATCCAAAATTTGTATGACTGTATTGTTGACATGTCCGATTAGTCGGTTTCTATGCTTTCTCGCGAAGCTTCTAGTTTCAGCTTCGATTGTCGGAATTCCGAGATCCCTGTGGATATCGTCGTTTCTACTATACCACGGTGCTTGGATAATTTCTCTTAGCACTTTATTTTGAAAAGCTTGTAAAATATTTGCATTTGTTTTCTTGGTACAACCCCAAAGTTGTATACCGTAGGTCCACACCGGCTTTAGCACTTGCTTGTATAAAAGCAGTTTGTTCTCAGTACTGAGTTGGGAATGTTTTCCGAGTAACCAGTACATTTCTCTATATTTGATTTCGAGTTCTTTACGTTTCATTTTCACGTGCGAATTCCATTTCAGTCTTGCGTCGAGTGTCATTCCCAGGTATTTGGCGTCGTTTGCAAAAGGTATTCGGGCCGAGTTTAGGAAAATTGGCAAGTCATTAGTTTTCTTGGAATTGAAATTTACGTGAACAGATTCAGATTCGTTGAGGGCGATCCGCCAGTCCCTCGTCCATTCATTTACATTATTCAGCGCGCTTTGCAGTCGTTTCTTCGATTGTTTTACCTACTGCTAGGATAGCGGTGTCATCGGCAAACGTAGCAAGGATAGTGTCATCTTCGTTCGGCCGAAATTTCTTTGAACTCGGAGTATTCGATTCCACGACGGCTATCTCCACAACAAAGGCCAACCTGCTTATGGGCTGCGACGCAAATGCCAGGCACGTGCTATGGGGCAGTTCCGAAAGCATTGAGCGAGGTGAGTCCTTGTTCGAATATATCCTTGCAAATAACCTCTCAATATGTAACAAAGGCAACACTCCAACCTTTATTTTTCCGAGTACGGAAAATTTCAACGGCTGGGAAGATGTCGTTAGACGTTACACTCACTAATAACAGTAGTAGTATAAAAGTCGAGAACTGAAGAGTATGCAATCTGAAGTCTTTTTCAGACCATAATTGGATCCCCTTCAATGTAGATCTCGAGATCGAGACTCCCAAACCCTACAGAAACCCCAAAAGAACCGACTGGATAAAGTTTAGTCAAGTCGTTAGATCCAAGCTACGTAGAACTCCAAACGCTTTAATAACCTCCACTGCAGAACTAGACACAAAAGTAAAGACTTTCGAAAAAGCCTTCGATAATCCTTTTAAAGTTGCGTGCCCGGTCAAATACAGCAAAAAAACCTTCCCTCCGTGGTGAAACGAAGAACTCTCTAACCTCAGGAAACTGACTAGAGAGACCTTCAATATCTGCTACAAGTGCAAATACTGGCAGCCTTACACGGATAGCCTTAAAATATACAAAAAAGCTATCAGAATGGCCAAGAAACGGTCCTGGATAGAATATTGCCAATCAATTGATACCCTCAAAGACTCCGCTAGACTCAGCAAGATTCTATAGAAGGATCATTCCAATCCATCTCTCCTGAAAAGGTTGGATGGTAAGTGGACGAAGTCAACTGCAGAATCCTTAAAGATCTTGATACACACCCACTTTCCCGGATGTAAAGACAGTTACACAGAGCCTAACAGTTCGCAATGCCTGCAATCCTGGGAACACATAATACCCATTATTACCGAAGAAAAAAATCTCCTGGGCCATTCGCAGCTTCGCCCCTTATAAATCGCCAGGCCTAGATGGCATTCTGCTCATTATGCTACAAAAAATGCAAGAGGCAGCAATCCCATGGCATGGCTCGTACCGATTTTCAGGAGCTGCATCCTAAATAACCATGTACACCACTCATGGAGACGGGTGAGAGTAGTTTTCATTCCGAAGGTGGGGAAAGATTTCAGACCAATCCGTCTGACCTCCTTCGTTTTGAAGACCATCGAGCGCGTTCTAGACAACCATCTGAGAGATACAATCGAGTCATCTTTCTGCAAATCACAGCACGCATACCTCAAAGGATGATCTACAGAAACAGCTCTTCATGAAGTAGTGCGAACAATAGAAAAATCCCTACAGTATAAGGAATACACTTTAGCTACCTTTCTAAACGTAGAAGGAGCTTTTAACAATGTACACAGTAAAGTAATTCTAGAGTCCCTCACGGAGCTGAACATAGAAACCTACCTAAGCCAATGGATAGTCTCTATGCTCAGCACTAGAACCATTCAGGCATCTCTAGGAAACAGCACCATAACCAAATTTGCCAGTAGAGGAACGCCCCAAGGTGGAGTCATCTCAACTCTACTATGGCTAATAGTCATGAATAAAATCCTTTTATGCTTAGATCGAGAAAGAATTAAAGTAGTTGGGTATGCGGACGACATGGTGATTTTAGTGTCTACATGTCACAAACATCTCAGCGCACAGCGCAATCAGACTCAGAGAGTCTAAGTGTTGGACTGCGAATTTAGATTTGGTAGATTCTCTACTAGGGGAACTCGTATCGACTCCAACAGACTACATCATCCCCACATTGAATTTCACAAAGCGTTTCGATGTACAATTCCCTACAAGAAAAGATTGGCAAGATGACCAGTGGTTTCGATCTAACAGTCTACACCGATGGGTCAAAAATGGACTGTGGGGTTGGTGCGGGTGTTTTCTCAGAGTCCCTGAACATCGCAAGATCGTATAGACTCCCGGACGCTACCAGCGTCTTCCAAGCGGAATAACTCGCCGTTCGCGAAGCCTGTCGCCAAATCAAGTCACACACAAATACACTACCAAGGCAAAGAATCGCTATTTTAAGTGATAGCCAAGCTGCTATCAAAGCCATTGCCTCGGAAACCATTTCCTCGAAAGGAGCTGGCCTCGCTAGATGGCCAATGCATGGTGACCCTAGTCTGGGTTCCAGGCCACAGCAACGTTGATGGCAACGAACAGGCTGACGAACTGCCCAGGCGAGGCTCAGCCCTTCAATGCTCACTTGCGGAACTTGTTCACACCCCGCTCGGAGCAATTAAGGCAAACATCTCCTCAATCTTTCTTAGAAAAGCTATCCTTAAATGGTCCAGGTTAACGAACTGCATCATATCCAGAAAGATGTGGCCTAACTACAACAAGACCAAAACATCCGCCCTATTGAACAGAACGCGCAAAGACATTGCCCCGTACAATCGCGATAATCACGGGACACTGGCCGGTAGGAGAGCACGCAGCCAAACTAGGTATCTCATATAATACACACTGCCGTAGTTGCAACATAGCCACCGAAAAGGAAACAGTTATCCACTACATGTGCAATTGTCCAGCACTAGCTAGGGCTAGACATCAAGCATTAGGCAAACCCTTCTACAATTCACTTGAGGAGATCTCGGGTAAGAATATAAATGAGCTAACCCTCTTCTTAAACTCCACAGGCTCGCTCTAGATTGTCCTCACCAACACACATCAACATCCAAGGTCGCATGACCGTGGTATCAAAAGGGCATAACTGTGCTAATTGGGTCTCTGTTTTACAGAACCGCCAGGATTTCTCGTAGTTTGCATTTCAAGCCATCATGCCACACCTTATCAAAGGCTTGCGAGACGTCAAGAAATACGCTTGAGCAAATCTTGTTTTCTTCAAGTGCTTTCTCGATTACGTCAGTAATTCTATGCACCTGGTCAATCGAATTCAAAAATGATCGGAATTAAAAAGGGTGTGATGATTTACTAAATTCCGAAAATAAAAACCTTACAAATGCTGTCACACCGATTTTTTTTTATTATTGTGAAAACACTTTTAAGAACGGGTTTGGCGGTGGTTAGTGTGTCGGATCACTACGTATGAGGTTCCAAGTTCGAATCCCAGAAAACACCAAAAGGTTTTTTCACGGTCCCACCTCTCGCGAGCGTCTGACAAACATCCGAGAGTATTGTTGTCACAAAAAAGCTTCTCAAATCGCCGTTCGGAGTCGGCATTAAACTGAAGGTCCCTTCCATTCGTGTGAAAAATATAACGCACACAACATGAGTGGTTGCGAGAAGCTAGGCCCTGGCACTTTAAAGAGCTGTTGCGCCAAATATTTGATTTTTGTTTGGCGATTGCAATTGGGATAATTATGCTTCAAGAAGAGCATGAAGAAGAGGAAAATGGTAGACGTACTAATTTTTTAAATTTACAAGAAGAATTCTAAGTAAACTCCAGTTTATATTTCAGTAATTTGGATGAAAAAAATATCTTTCAGGTTTATTCAGCTTTCCACTTGCTTACTTACTTACTTAGATGGCGCTACATTCCGGGGAGGACCTTGGCCTCAACCAACAGACCTCGAGGAGCGCGAGTTACGAGTTCTAAACCGGAGGAGCGTAAAAAAAAACAACGTCCGTACAGTTTGAATGACAATTTTATTCTGTTCTTTCTAAAATTACAAAAATTCTTTATTGATTTGAAATAACACAATATGCAAGTGTGCAATTTCTTGGAAAAGATATTAAGTGCAAGTTAACAATTTTACTGGGACAAGTGATAGGCGAATACATTTCTTGGAAAAGCGAAAGGTGTAATTTTAGCAGTTCTACTATCGAGTTAATTCTTGGAATAATAAAAGTTAAACGTGGCTGTATCAATGACCGCAATAGATCAATTACTTCTACATCCGGTCACACGTGGGGCTTTGAATGTGGATGATCAGCTTGCGTAACTCGCGCGCCAAGTTGGTTGAGGTCTCTTTTTAATTGTTCGCGCCACCTAAGGTGAGCCCATCCTTTTTTGCATCGTCCCTCAGGAATGTATTTGAGGGCTTTTCAGGCCGGCGCGTTGATGTCAATTTGCTCTAAGTTTCCTAGCCATCTCAGTCGCTGTATGTGCACTCTCCTGACTAGGTCGATATCTCTGTATAGCCCATACAATGCTTGATTATATCTTCTCCTCCACTTGCCGTCTATTCAGACGGGTCCATAAATACTACGAAGAACCTTGTTCTCAAAATAGCCGAAGGCATCCTCATCCGATTTTGATAGAGTCCATGCCTCTGCGCCATATAGCAATAGACTGCGATGATTAGGGTCTTGTACAGTGGTCTACATAATATATATAGATTTAGATTAGATTATTTTAGATAGATTTTTATTTACATACGTACTTCACTATTATTACAAAGTTTTAACAAAAAATCAATAAACATGGCTTTGCCGTCTGCCTGATTGACAACAATTAAATAAATCTAAAATTTAAAATTAAAAATTGATTAAAATATGTACGAGTATGTATGCATGTTTGTATGTTTCTTTTAAAAAGCGATTTTTAGAAATGTTCGTTAATGATTCTTTCACGATAATTTAAAGCAATTTTGCAGTACTGGGATAGCTTAAATATGTTTATTTCGTTAAGGAGCATAAGAACTTGATCCGCCCACAAAGCATTACAAAGATATACCTCCTAATTTCGTTTAAAACTGGATACTTCCCAACAAAATGTATGACATTTTTTCTTTCTGCCAAGTTACACAGGTTGCATAGCACTGGTAGGTCTTCTCTGTGTGGAATATAATTAAGCTTTAGAAGCTCTCCCTGTAATTTAAACATAGTCGCTATTTCCGATATGCTGTATTCATCGCGGAAGTAATTATTTTCCTGCAGGTTATGGCTTAGGCGGCTGTAGATCATTCTATGCAGTGATCCCGAAGCTTGCTCTAAATGCATGAACCAAGCCTTTTCATCCATACTTGCGATAAGTTGATAAAGTTGGGGGTTCCAATCTCCGCTATTACCCAGATCCAAATGTATCCTACAGTCATCAGCGAGTTCCAACCACTCCTTGTACCACCCTGTCCTGCATTGTATTGGTAGCAGAACAGCTTTTTGCGGCAGTCTGGTATCCGGCATATTCAAAACCTTTAGAACGTAGTCCACATGCTTTAAACGATTTGATGAACAGTGGGGACAAACCTGTTTCCAGCATTAACATATAATTGTGAGTGTTGGGTGGGAGGTGTAATGCTCTCTTAACGTAGTACCGTAGTAATTCCTCAACAGTCTCATATTTCCTTATTCTCTGACACCGCTACAAAAACCTTATATTGACTGCTATGGGCAATAAATTTGTTACTGAGACATTCCTTCCAGACAACATTGATGGCCGTTTTAGACTTCGCTAGATTTTCATTTAGATGTCTCTCCGTATCTAAATTTTTTCTAAAGTAGTCCCACTTCCCTAACAACTTCAATGCTTTCTCCGTTGTAGCACCATTTCAAGTTTCTGCAGTCCTTTCTACACCCTCTCTTAAATTTCATAACCTTTGACTTGCTTAGATTTACGATCAAGTTCCATAACTTACAGTAGTCATACAGCCTATTGATCATAACATAAGTTGTAAAGATTCAGGTGAGTGCGCCAGTAGTACTATATCGTCAGCGAAAAGAAGCACTTTGATCAGCAGCCCTATATATATGTAGGTACCTACACGTTTCTTTAAGTCTAGTTTGTGTAATATGATTATCTTTTTCCTTAGAAGTACTTTGAAATCGGACCAAGGTAGGTAGGTAGAAGTGGCGGTTCTGTAAAACAGAGACCCAATTAGCACAGTTGTGCCGTTTTGATACCACGACTCATGCGACCTTGGATGTTGATGTATGTTGGTGAGGACAATCTAGAGCCAGCCTGTGGAGTTTAAGAAGAGGGTTAGCTCATTTATGTTCTTACCCGAGATCTCCTCAAGTGAATTGTAGAAGGGTTTGCCTAATGCTTGATGTCTAGCCCTAGCTAGTGCTGGACAATTGCACATGTAGTGGATAATTGTTTCCTTTTCGGTGGCTATGTTGCAACTACGGCAGTGTGTATTATGTATGGGATACCTAGTTTGGCTGCGTGCTCTCCTACCGGCCAGTGTCCCGTGATTATCGCGATTGTACGGGCAATGTCTTTGCGCGTTCTGTTCAATAGGGCGGTTGTTTTGGTCTTGTTGTAGTTAGGCCACATCTTTCTGGGTATGACGCAGTTCGTTAACCTGGACCATTTAAGGTTAGCTTTTCTAAGAAAGATTGAGGAGATGTTTGCCTTAATTGCTCCGAGCGGGGTGTGAACAAGTTCAGCAAGTGAGCATTGAAGGGCTGAGCCTCGCCTGGCCAGTTCGTCAGCATGTTCGTTGCCATCAACGTTGCTGTGGCCTGGAACCCAGACTAGGGTCACCATGCATTGGCCATCTAGCGAGGCCAGCTCCTGTCGGCATTCTAGTACTAATTTCGAGGAAATGGTTTCCGAGGAAATGGTTTCCGAGGCAATGGCTTTGATAGCAGCTTGGCTATCGATTAAAATAGCGATTCTTTGCCTTGGTAGTGTATTTGTGTGTTTTTTTTTTTTTTTTTTTTTGTGGGTAGGTGAAAATCTTCATGAGACACTATGAGACCGTGTACTCATAGTAGTGTCAGATTTCTACTGACTAAAAACACGTTTTGTTTACTACGACTAAGTTAGACATTATCAAGTAGTTTAAGCTTCAGATTTATATTCGCGTGAGGCAGGTAGATTTGATGATGACATGCGGCTTTTTGTCTTATAGCGCTAATTCGAACGGTTTCGTTCTTTGAAGTCGGCGCGTAAGATTTGTCACATCCAAAGTTTGGAGTATGGCACAGTTGCAATGGCCATGAAGACGAATACGAAGCTTGCGAGCGAAGTTTTTTATTTCGTCCTCCACGGTAGCTATCCCTAAGTCTCTGTGGATATCATTGTTTCTGATATACCAGGGAGCGTTCACGATTATTCTTATAATTTGTGTGTGACCTGATTTGGCGACAGGCTTTGCGAATGGCGAGTAATTTCGCTTGGAAGACGCTGGCAGCGTCCGGGAGTCGATACGATCTTGCGATGTTCAGGGACTCTGAGAAAACACCCGCACCAACCCCACAGTCCATTTTTGACCCATCGGTGTAGACTGTTAGATCGAAACCACTGGTCATCTTGCCAATCTTTTCTTGTAGGGAATTGTACATCGAAACGCTTTGTGAAATTCAATGTGGGGATGATGTAGTCTGTTGGAGTCGATACGAGTTCTCCTGGTAGAGAATCTAGGATATTGCTGTGTCCATAGGGTTTCGCAGTCCAACACTTGGACTCTCGGAGTCTGATTGCGCTGTGCGCGGAGATGTTTGTGATATGTAGATCTAGGGGTAAAAGGTGTAGCAGGACTGTTAGAGCGTCTGACGGAGTTGACCGTAGGGCGCCTGTGGTGCATATGCATGCTGCTCTTTGCACCTTATTTAGTTTGGTTATGTTATAGGCTTTTTGAGGGGCGGGCACCATACTATCGACCCGTAGGTAAGGATTGGGCGTACTACGGCTGTGTACATCCACAGGGTCAATTTTGGTTGCAGGCCCCATCTTTTGCCGAAGGTTCTGTTGCAGGCATAGAAGGCTATACATGCTTTCTTTACTCGTTCGTCTATGTTTGGTTTCCAGTTAAGTTTAGGATCTAGAATAACTCCTAGGTACTTAGCACTGGAAGATAAGGAGAGTATCTGACCGTTTAATCGAGGAAGGTTTAAATCGGGTATTTTGGTTTTTGTGGTGAAAAGCATCAGTTCAGTTTTATTTGGGTTGACTCAAAGTCCACACTTTCTGGCCCATGCGGTGACTTTACTTAGAGCACTCTCCATGATCTCACTTATCATGGGAGGGAAAAGTCCCGACACTAAAATCACCATGTCATCCGCATACCCAACTACTTTAATTCTTTCTCTGCCTAAGCATAAAAGGATTTTATTCATGATTTTATTCATCTCTATTAGTAGAGGTGAGATAACTCCACCTTGGGGCGTTCCTCTACTGGCAAATTTGGTTATGGTGCTGTTTCCTAGAGATGCCTGAATGTTTCTAGTGCTGAGCATAGAGACTATCCATTGGCTTAGGTAGGTTTCTACCTACATCAGTGTGTACATTGTTAAAAGCTCCTTCTATGTCTAGAAAGGTAGCTAAAGTGTATTCCTTATACTGTAGCGATGTTTCTATTGTTCGCACTACTTCATGAAGAGCTGTTTCTGTAGATCTTCCTTTGAGGTATGCGTGTTGGGATTTGGAGAGAGATGACTCTATTGTATCTCGCAGATGGTTGTCTAGAAGGGGCTCGAGGGTCTTCAAAACGAAGGGGGTCAGACTGATTGGTCTGAAATCTTTCGCGTTTTCATGTCCGCGCCTCCCCACCTTCGGAATGAAAACCACTCTCACCCGTCTCCATGAGTGGTGTACATGGTTATTTACGATGCAGCTCCTGAAAATCGGCACGAGCCATGGGATTGCTACCTCTTGCATTTTTTGAAGCATAATGGGCAGAATGCCACCTAGGCCTGGCGATTTATAAGGGGCGATGCTGCGAATGGCCCAGGAGATTTTTTCTTCAGTAATAATGGGTATTATGTGTTCCCAGGATTGCAGGCATTGCGAACTGTAAGGCTCAGTGTAACTGTCTTTACATCCGGGAAAGTGGGTGTGTATCAAGATCTTTAAGGATTCTGCAGTTGACTCCGTCCACTTACCATCCAACCTTTTCAGGAGGGATGGATTGGAATGATCCTTCGATAGAATCTTGCTTCTTGAGGGTATCAATTGATTGGCAATACTCTATCCAGGACCGTTTCTTGGCCATTCTGATAGCTTTCTTGTATATTTTAAGGCTGTCCGTGTAAGGCTGCCAGTATTTGCACTTGTAGCAGATATATATATATCGGACCAGACCTTGTTAGAAAATATTAATTATTTCTGAATTAATTACCACCAAGTGATTAAACATACTTTTTTCCACCCACTCACAGTCTTTACTTGGTGGTCCCAGGCCATTTACGGATAGTTCGATTGCTAAACTTTTCCACAGATCATTTATATCCACTGCTCTATTATATTTTGGGTTTTACGCATCCTCTAGCAATATCTGGACTTTTTTTCCATAAATTCTGCCAATATGGCAAAAATGCGGAATTCATCCCACCGAAAATTCGAAAACGGTACGAATTTATATTCGAACGAAATTCATCACAGAGGTTTATTCTTTTACAGCTTAATATATGAAATACCAAATTAGATATTAAAATGAGATTTATATTAAAAAAAAATAGTGCGAAATGTCACTTCAAAATAGCTAGGCAAAATTATTAGATTATGCTTGGGGGGAGACCTTTAACAAAATGTTATTCATATATATATATGTATATCCATTGACAATATGAGATAAATATAAATGAAATTAACAAAGATAATATAATCTAAACAAAAAAAAAAAGAAAGATATAAATTTAGTTAGATTATGAGGAAGAAAATTTCATAACTAATAAAATTTATAAATCTACAATATTTACACGTGCACAGTTAAAAGAGATTCCAAATTTCTGAAATCCAAACTTTAAACCAATGTTTAAGAAGTTTCTTAAACTTATTTGGCGAGTCAGATTTCTTAGTGGCTGAGGTTTGAAAAAACGACAAGAGGTCACTGAATAAAAACTACGAAACGCAGTAGTGCGAGATGGCACAGCAACTGAATAAGACGAATTTACGCGAAGCTTATGGTTGCCCAGGACTCTAATAAAGGGTTATTCATTAAGCGCAATATATCTTTAAATTTAAGTAAAACAAGTTGTATTTGAAGTACAGCAGATATTTTTATTTCAAATCAAAGAGCATTCGATACGATTATGTTTTAAAAATAATATCGTTCAAATGCCCTCCACGGCTTTGCTTGACGGTGAGGTTCAATTTTGGATGACTCGGGCAAATAAGTTGGCCCGCACGATTTTGACGGCCCATTGATGTCGGCTCTTCGGGAGATTACGCGACTCCGAATCTTCGCCTTCAATATCTCAAGTATTTCGTTTGATATGTGGCATGTCGCACCGTCCTGTTATAACCGCATGCCGCCAATACCCAAACGATCAATTTGCGGCGAAACAAACTCGGCATAATCTCTGTTGACTTTTCATTGCTCCAAAATCGACAATTTTGTTTATTCACGTAGCGATTCAGCCGAAAATGCGCCTCGTCACTTACTTACTTACTTAGGTGGCGCTACAGTTCGGGGTGAACCTGGGCCTCAACCAACAAGCCTCTCCATTTAGCTCGGTCTTTAGCTAATTGCCTTCAGTTGCGCACTCTAAGTTGGCCGAGGTCCCCTTGAACTTGTGCGCGCCACCTACGGCGATGATTCCCTCTACTGCGTCGTCCCTCCGGGTTGGATTCGAAGACTCTGCGGGCCGGAGCGTTGATGTCCATTCGCTCTACATGTCCTAGCCATCTCAGACGTCCAATATGCAGTTTGACTAGGTCGATGTCGCTGTACAGATCGTATAGTTCGTGATTCAATCTTCTCCTCCAAAACCCATCAACGCAAATGGGACCGATAAACTTACGAAGAATTTTTCTCTCGAAGCGACCAAGGATATCTCCATCCCCTTTTAATAAAGTCCATGTTTCAACGCCGTAAAGCAGGACTGGGATGATCAGGGTATTATACAGAGTCTCCTTAGTTGTTCTAGATAAGTCTTTACTGTTGAATGGCCTTATAAGCCCAAAAAAACAGCGATTGGCAAGAGTTATTCTTCGATTGATTTTTGCGCTGATCTTGTTCTCAAAGTTTATAGCAGAGCCAAGGTAGACAATGTCCCTTACTACCTCGAAGTTATAGCTGCCCACTGTGGCCTTTTGTCCAATTCGTCGATGTTGGCTTTCCCTTCTTGTTGACAGCATATACTTGGTTTTGCCCTCGTTTATCACTAAACCCATTTTGGCCGCTTCCGCCTCAATGCTTGCAAACGCTCCGGTGACAGCCCGCTGAGTTCCTCCGATAATGTCTATGTCGTCGGCGTATGCAAGCAGTTGTACAGACTTGTAAGATTGTGCCTCCGGTGTTGGCTTGTGAGTTCCGCACAATCCGTTCAAGTAGAATATTAAAGAAGTCACATGACAGCGCGTCACCTTGTCTAAAACCTTTATTGACATCAAAGGTCTCGGTGAGGTCATTACCGACCTTGATGCAGCAGCGAGCGTTCTCCATCGTCAGCCTGCACAGACGGACAAGTTTGGCAGGGATGTCAAAACTAGACATGGCTCTATAAAGCTCTTCTCTATAGATGCTGTCATAGGCGGCCTTGAAATCGCTAAAGAGGTGGTGAGTATCGATTTAAAATTCGTGGGTTTTCTCCTGTTCACAAAAGGTTTCAGGCGTTCACACAATATCGCAGGAAAGATCATGTATGCGATGTTGAGGAGACTGATGTCTCTATAATTGGCGCAATATTTTCGTGACTTGGCAGGTTTGCTCTGTCTTCTGCAAAGCGTCTGCAGTAGAACACTGCATGCTCCGCGTCCTCCTCTTCGTTTGGGCATATTGGACACAGGGGCGAACTATCGTGTCCAAATCTATGGAGGTATTTCCGGTAGCCACCGTGTCCGGACAGGAACTGTGTGAGGTGGTAGTTACAGTTCCCCCTCGCTCTCTCTGTCCATGATTTTATAGTTGCATAGGGGTGATTGAGAGATTTCGGGATACACGTTCAGCGAAGAGTCTGCGGTCTCTTGCGATTTTAGCTTTTCGACGTTAAATTTTCTCACAGTGATTCTTCTTTGTTGCTCCGATTGGGATATCCGCATTCGTTCCTTGGCTACAACAAGGTAATGATCCGAGTCTATGCTGGCCGCTCGGAAGGTCCAGACATCCAGAATACTGGAGGCATGCCTTGCGTCGATCGCAATATGATCAATTTGGTTGATCGTTACATGACCATTGGACCGCCATGTCTGCTTATGACCGCCTCGTCACTGAAGATCACTTTTCGGCCGAAATTGAGATCGGTTTCTAACTGCTCCAGAGCCCAACTAGCGAATGCGCGACGCATGGAATGGTCAGTAGGCTTCAGTTCTGGAACAATTTGAATTTTGTACGGATACATGTCCACGTCTTTTTGTAAAATTCGCCAAATTAAAGCGTACAAAAGGTCTAATTCTTGACAACAACACGAAATTAAGACGTTTTTGGTTCTCGCGCACAATCTGTACCATCGCAGCAATATTTTCGGTCGACCACTCGTTTCTTTGACGTACTGGGAGTGGGACTCCTCGGTCAGCCACTGACCCACTTTCCTTGAATTTCTTCATAATTCGCCGAATGGTGGGCTCGGAAACACGCTCATTACGACCGTAAATCGTACGTAACGCGCGGAACGTTCCGCAAACAAAGCTCGAATTTTGATAATAAATATTTAGGATTTCGATGCGTTGTTGAATCGTAAGCGCTTCATGGTAAAATGGTGTCTATAACAGAACACCATGATCGCCATTATCTCTGCCTGGAAAATGCTAAACTGGCTACGGAACGAGAATCTTTAGAACCATCTGTGTAGAGGCGTATTTTATTATTTAAAAATAACAAATATTTGGCGCAACCGCTCTTTAAAGTGCCAGGGCCTAGCTTCTCGCAACCACTCATGTTGTGTGCGTTATATTTTTCACACGACTGGAAGGGAACTACAGTTTAATGCCGAATCCGAACGGCGATTTGAGAAGCTTTTTCGTGACAACAATACTCTCGGATGTTTGTCAGACGCTCGCGAGAGGTGGGACCGTGAAAAAACTTTTTGGTATTTTCTGGGATTCGAACTTGGAACCTCATGCGTAGTAATCCGACATACTAACCACTTACGCCACGGCACCCACGATTTTATTATTTACGAATACGAATTAATGGCGAATAGGAGTTGTGGTATAATGAATTTGGCGTCTTGCGGGAGGAATTCTAAATCATTGAGAATAGTGGAGAGTCCGGACTCATTCTAGGACACTGGGTTTCCATCTGAGTTTCTCGTCTAAAATGAGACCCACACATTAAACCATGTCTGTGAATACAAGGCTGGTACCACACAGTTTCGGAGGGTCGGAATGAGGAATTTTATGTTTCCCAGTGAAGAGAACTGCTTCAGTTTTTTTGTGGATTAACTCCAAGACTGCAGTCCATAGTTCATTTAGAGTGCTTTGGGAAAGCATACTGCAGAAGTTCTGATTTTAGTGAGGTTTTTCCCTGAGACAGTTATAACAACATCGTCAGCGTAGGCTGACGTAGGCAGCCTTCCCCTTCCATGGAAAAGATTGCTCATTGCACTCTGGTCTCTTTATTAATTATTTTTTCGCTTAAACTGAATGCTAAGTGGCGCTGATTAGCGTTATTGGCTTTCACCAGAGAGGGCATAGTTTGGGTGAAAGTGACTAAAGAGTTTTAAAAAAAATATGGAGTTCCTTATTATTCATGGAATTTCGTTATCATTGTGTACATGATAATACATGAAGAAGTTCCCTAATATGAAGTAATCTAATATGCATTTCTTTTAAATTCTAGGTACTACTCACCGCGATGCTTCACCAAACGATGTCGAAAAGAAAAACACTTATATTCTCCTGTTTCGGGATAGCTATAGGCCTGTGTATCGGGACCGTACTGAAAAACTATCGCGCACTGGAAATAGTTAAGAGATGTAATCTTAAACCCGGAAACCCCAATTCACCACTGGATATAATTGGTATGAAACCAGAAGATTCAATCTATAACTCCCAAAAGAATTTAGTCTTTGTCGGAGTTATGACGGCGAAAAACTTTATCGAAGGACGAGCAAAAGCAGTTTATGATACGTGGGGCAAGGAGGTACCAGGTCACATAGCTTTCTTCAGTGCAGAGGGTTCATTTTCTGATGAACTACCAGTGATTGGATTGAAAAACGTTGATGATAGATATCCACCACAGAAGAAGTCATTTATGATGCTGTACTATATGTACGAGCATTATATTGACAAATTTGAATGGTTCATCAGAGCGGATGATGATGTCTACATGGATCCAGATAAATTGGAACGCTTCTTACGGTCTATTGATAGCTCTAAGCCTCAGTTCATTGGTATGATCGTGCAATTAATTTTATTTTCGAATGTATTTTCAATTGGAATGTAGGGCAAGCCGGAAAGGGAAATAGTGAGGAGTTCGGTCTGCTCTCCCTGGAGTTTGATGAGAATTTTTGCATGGGCGGACCAGGGGTGATTTTAAGCAGCGAAACCTTGCGAAGAGGTATACTATAAATGTTGTCTTATGGTGTGCTAAAATATACATATTTCTATTCCAGTTGCGCCGCATATACCAACGTGTTTGAAAAACCTTTACAGCACGCATGAGGATGTGGAAATCGGTCGATGTGTTCAAAAGTTCGCTGGCATACCCTGTACATGGAACTATGAGGTTTTTATTTGATGGGTGACCTTCGTTTCTGTGAACTTATGGTAAACAACATTTCAGATGCAATATATTTTGAGGCACAATTCGAGCGGGAAAAATGCATTTACTGGCAGTTTGAAGCGGAAGGAGATACATAACGCAATTTCATTGCACCCCATCAAGCAAGGGCCACTTATGTATCGGTTGCACTCGTATATACAGGTGCCTTACAAATTTTTTTATGAAAATATATCTGTTCAAATGTATTCATTTAGGGCTTAAAAGCTGAAGAGATACGCCAAGAGTCACTTTTGTTACATCGCGATATTGCACGAATGGCCAAGTTGTTGGAGATTTCCAATGAAAGTAAATTCCTTGTTCCGGGGATTTCCTTAATACCTGAAACTGAGAATGGCAATCGATACTTTGAAGATCACAATATTCTAGGTGAGTTAAGAAATTTTATATTAGATTACATAGTTTGCTATATCAAACTATGTAAGCAAAAGAGGGTTTAAGTAAGGTACAAGTAAGGATGATCCTCATGGAGGATAAGAGGGTCATTCGAAAAAAATAATGAGGAATATGAGGGATGGACGGATAAAAGTAAATACGAACATGCTTTTATTTCAATACCAAGTGCATTTAAAAAAAATTAAATAAATATTTGACCACAAATCCATAAGCAATATCCTAGGTCGAAATTGCCGTATCCGTGAGTCTAAAGACGGTTCCAAGCCACCTTTGATTCAAAGTCGAAGGACGAGAGAGCTTTGAGTGCTGCTTGGCTATCTGAAATTATATTCATGTGTGGTCTTCGGAGGTTTCTTCTGATGCACTCTTTGGCAAGCTTAGGTTACTTTGAGCCTAATTTTCTAATATTAACTTACGTCTAGAGAGTAATCCCATGAATGCAACACATGATTGCACGACGTAAGTTGGAAAGGATAAACAGAGAGAGAGGAAGATTGGTCTAGTGGTCTGCGGTGCCGTCAAAATAACGGGGGTGAATTGGTTTGTTATTATCGAAGTTGCTCATGATTCCCAGAATTTTTTTTCCGGCAACCTGATGTCATTCATATCAGCCAACATGATACTTCCAGTGTTATGCCTTCGCAGTAGAGTGGACAAAAGGTTTTCGCAATTAATCGCACTGACTTTATTTATTGCATGGAAAATAAATGTTTCTTGACATAAGGATTTGAACCGTGAACCATTAGAGTGGCAATCGATGCTGTTACCACTACATCATCGCCACCCTAACCTAGATGAGACTGTAGGTATTGGCTACATTGGATTGCGCAGCGGATGTATTGTATTCCCCAATGTTAAAAGACATATTTGGGAATAGTCGAGAAATGAAAGATGAATTTGATTCAGTTCTGGATACTGATCAAACAATTTGTCAAGTAAGGATATCCTTTAGGCTTTTTTTCCGAAATACGTGCTATTAATATCTTCAATGCAATCAGTGTGAGATTGATTCTCACTCAGTATTCATAGAGAGTATTAAGAGTTAATGGTTCCGAAACAACCAAAAGCCTCGGATAAGGATGACCCAACTAATGACGACCCCAGCAAACGAAATAAGGACAACGACCTTCGGATCTGTACGTGGAATGTTCTGTCCCTTTACAGACCACGTGCAGCCGAACAACTAGCAGAGGTCCTAGACTGCTATAAAGCAGATATTACCGCCATCCAGGAAGTGCGATGGGATGGGCCAGGCAAAAAGAGGATGAAAAACTGTGACATCTACTACGGTGATTGCTACAGAGGCAACAGGCAACGCTTATTCGGATGCGGATTTGTCATACGCGGCAGACTTAGGCAAGAAGTCTTAAGCTTCTGACACGTGAGCGAGCGTATCCGGATCAAGGCTAAATTCGCTAACATAAGCCTAATATGTGTTCATGCCCCCACAGAAGAAAAGGACCCTGCCTCCAAAGAGTGTTTCTACGAGCTCCTCGACAAAACATACGAGCAATGTCCTAAATACGACGTTAAGATCGTATTGGGCGATTTTAACGCCAAAATAGGAAAGGAGGACGTCTTCGGTAGAGCAGTCGGTAAGCATAGCCTACACGACACCACGTCTGATAACGGACTAAGGCTAATTGATTTCGCTGTGGAGCGAAATGTCACCATAGCAAGCACATGGTTTCCTCATCTCAATATTCATAAGCAGACATGGCGGTCCAATGATCATGTAACGATCAACCAAATTGATCATATTGCGATCGACGCAAGGCATGCCTCCAGTATTCTGGATGTCCGGACCTTCCGAGCGGCCAATATAGACTCGGATCATTACCTTGTTGTAGCCAAGGTACGAAAGCGGATATCCCAATCTGAGCAACAAAGAAGAATTACTGTGAGAAAATTTAACGTCGAAAAGCTAAAATCGCAAGAGACCGCCAGAGACTCTTCGCTGAACGCGTATCCCGAAATCTCTCAATCACCCCTTTGCTGCCAGCATCAAGTACCGAAGACCAGTGGCAACGCTGCCAACATGTCATCAGAAACGCCGCGACTGATGTGCTGGGTCTCGCTCGCCCACCACTGCGAAACCCCTGGTTTGACGAAGAATGCCGGCGAGTGCATGCACCAAAACAAGAGGCATACAAAGCGGCGCTGCAACGGAAGACGAAAGCTGCTCGTGAGCTCTACGAGCAAAAGAGACGGGAAGAACATCGGCTTCTCCAAAAGAAGAAGAAAGAGCATGAGAAGCGCGCGTTTGAGAATATTGAGAGTTTATACTCCAGGAACAATGTACGGAAGTTTTACCAAGAGGTAAAAAGAACGTGTCAGAGAAGTAATACACGTACAGAAACCTGTAGAGATGAGAATGGAAACCTCGTAGTAGAATCACAGTCGGTGCTGAGAATATGGAAAAACTACTTCTGCAGACTGTATAACGGCGACGAAGACCAACATCCCGCTGTCAGGCAGAATGATCCATTCAACATGGACGATGATAGTCAAAATTTCCGTCCACCTGACCAAAACGAAGTGAGGATAGCAATATCCAAGCTAAAATCGAACAAAGCTGCTGGACCTGACGGTTTACCGGCCGAACTTTTCAAGGCAGCTGGGGATGAATTGGTAGAGTGCATACACCAACTCATTTCTAAGATTTGGTCAGACGAGTGTATGCCTGATGAATGGAATCTCAGCATCGTTTGCCCGATCCACAAGAAAGGAGACCCCCTCAACTGCGCCAATTATAGAGGCATCAGTCTCCTCAACATCGCGTACAAGATCTTTTCTGCGATATTGTGTGAACGCCTGAAACCTTTTATCAACAGCCTGATTGGACCCTATCAGTGCGGTTTCAGGCCAGGAAAGTCCACCATCGATCAAATCTTCACACTTCGGCAGATCCTGGAGAAAACCCAAGAATTCCAAATCAATACTCACCACCTCTTTATCGATTTCAAGGCCGCCTATGACACCATCTATAGAGAAGAGCTTTATAGAGCCATGTCTAGTTTTCACATCCCTGCCAAACTTGTCCGCCTGTGCAGGCTGACGATGGAGAACGCTCGTTGCTCCATCAAGGTCGGTAATGACCTCACCGAGACCTTTGATGTCAAAAAAGGCTTTAGACAAGGTGACGCGCTGTCATGTGACTTCTTCAATATTGTACTTGAACGGATTGTGCGGAACTCACAAGCCAACACCGGAGGCACAATCTTACAAGTCTGTACAACTGCTTGCATACGCCGACGATATAGACATTATCGGAAGATCTCAGCGGGCTGTCACCGGTGCTTTTGCAAGCATAGTGGCGGAAGCGGCCAAAATGGGTTTGGCGATAAACGAGGGCAAAACCAAGTATATGCTGTCAACTAGAAGGGAAAACCAACATCGACGAATTGGACAAAACGTCACCGTGGGCAGCTATAACTTCGAGGTAGTAAGGGACTTTGTCTACCTTGGCTCTGCTATAAATTCAGCAAACAAAATCAGCGCAGAAATCAATCGAAGAATAACTCTTGCCAATCGCTGTTTTTTTGGGCTTATAAGGCAATTCAACAGTAAAGCCCTCTCTCAAACAACTAAGGAGACTCTATATAAGACCTTGATCATCCCAGTCCTGCTTTACGGTGCTGAAACATGGACTTTATTAAAAGAGGATGAAGATATCCTTGGTCGCTTCGAGAGAAAAATTCTTCGTAAGATTTTCGGTCCCGTTTGCGTTGACGGGTTTTGGAGGAGAAGATTCAATCACGAACTATACGAGCTGTACAGCGACATCGACCTAGTAAAAAAAACTGCGTATTGGACGTCTGAGATGGCTAGGACATGTAGAGCGAATGGACACCAACGCTCCGGCCCGCAGAGTCTTCGAATCTAACCCCGAGGGACGACGCAGTAGAGGGAATTATCGCCGTAGGTGGCGCGCACAAGTTCAAGGGGACCTCGACCAACTTGGAGTGCGCAACTGGAGGCAATTAGCTAAAGACCGAGCTAAATGGAGAGGCTTGTTGGTTGAGGCCCAGGTTCACCCCGAACTGTAGCGCCACCTAAGTAAGTAAGTAAGATGAAAATAAATTTGTTTACTCTGTATAAGACACCAATCATCCCAATCCTGCTGTATGGCGCAGAGGCATGGACTTTGTCAAAATTGGATGAGGATGCCCTTGGTTACTTTGAGAGAATAGTTCTTGGAGTGATCTTTGGTCCTGTTTGCATAGACGGCGAATGGAGGAGAAGGTGCAATGTCGGATTACACGGCCTATGCAAAGACATTAACTTAACCAGAAGAGTTCACATACAGCGATTAAGATGGACATGATTGATTCATGTCCTGTATCCCCTTGTGGATCATAGGGCCTCTACTACGCCTACGCGCCATTGTGTACGGTTTCTGGCAATGTGTCTCAGCTGTCCCCAACTTTTGCCCAACTGCCGTGCCTCCTTCTCGACTGTTCTGCGCCATGTTCTCCTCGGACCGCCAGGTCTTCTGCCATCCTGAGTTAGAGGGTTCCATTGCATAGCATGGTTCGCTATGGAGCTGTCACCCTTTCGGAACGTGTGACCAATCCACTGCCACTTCCGCCGTTGGATAGTTGTGCCTATTGGTTCCTGACCCGTTCTCTCGTAACGGTGTTCGTTAGAGATACGATTGGGCCAGAAAATCCTTAATATATTGCACAGGCGCCTATTAACGAACGTTTGCAGCTTCCTGTTTTTTTTTTTTTTACGATTTTAAATTACGATTTTATTGGTTTACTTTGTAAGTATTTTTTGGTTGCTACTTAACTTTTGTTGTTTACATCGCTTTAGGGGGTTTTACACTTGCAGCTTTCTGTGACAGTAGCGGTCACTCTCTACGTGCTGCATCCGTATAACAACATGGATTCAACGTTGGAGCGGAAAAGTCTTAGCTGTTCAAACTGACTGCATTGCTTCGGCATATTTTAGACAACATCCCGAACGCGGACTTTGCTTTGGCGATCCTGTTGGCTATATCCAGTTCGGTTCCACTATTGGTCGAGACAATACTCCCAAGATACTGGAAATCCTCTACTCTCTCTTCTGGTTGTCCAGCAATGCATATTTGAGCCGATGAGTTTGTTCCAAGGCTGATAATTTTAGTTTTTGCCGTATTAATTCTCATCCCGACGACGCCTGCCTCCCTCTCCACATCTGCTGTCATTTGGTGGAGGTCCATAGTTCTGTGAAAGAGTAAATATACATCGTCAACGTACTCAAGATGTTTCAGTTGGGATGTAAGAGTACATCGAATTCCTCCGTTTCCCGTCTGCAAGCTGCACGAAGCACATCGCTAATCACCAATAGGAGTAGTATTGGTGAAAGGATGCAGCCTTGTCTTACCCCACTTTGGATCTCAAATGCCTCAGACAACCTCCCTCTGTGTAGAACGTGACATTTGGACCCTTCATATGTAGATTTGATAATAACAATTAATTTATCGGGAATACCTCTCCTGTGTAAGGCATTTCGCATGCTCCCTGTTGACACTATCGACCGCCTTCTCAAAATCGATGAACAGCAGGTGGAGTGGCGATCGATATTCAACGCACTGTTCGATGATAATCTGCAGGGTGTTGATGTGGTCAACACAAGAAGATCCAGAGCCGAAACCTGCTTATTCGGCATCGAGTCTGTCTTCGAGATGTTATTTGATTCACTCCAGGATGATTTTAGCTATTATC
This sequence comes from Brachypalpus laphriformis, assembly GCA_945910035.1. Lineage (NCBI taxonomy): Eukaryota > Metazoa > Arthropoda > Insecta > Diptera > Syrphidae > Brachypalpus > Brachypalpus laphriformis. Next base: position 105,591,891 of record OX246753.1, on the reverse strand, counting down.
TTAGCTACGACAGGCAGCACGCAGATACCCCTCCAAATTCCTCACTCCACTAAATTTCCTTTTTTAGGAAGCTTGACGATCATTCCCTTTTTCCACTCGTCAGGAATGCTCTCAGCTTCCCAAGCTCTCTCTATAAGTGGAAGCAGAAGCTCAGCCGATGTTGTTGGCGCTGCTCGTAAGAGCTATGCTAGAATACCGTCAAGTCCTACCGCGGTAGTGATCTCATCATTACTGGGAGTTGTGGTGCGTATTCGGACATTTCTCACCTCGGAACACCTCAATCTGATTTGGGAGCATATCGCTAGCGAATACGCGGTTCAAAACTGTAGCAAAATGCTCCTTCCACCTCTTGAGCTGGTAGGCTGTTCACTGAGTGTTGGCTGGAGCTACGACCACCTGTCAGCTCTTTGGTGATTCTTTAGACAGTCCTGCTGTTGCAGCTCCGTGCGGCTTCTTCTACTTCTGTAGCCGCCGCGTTGGTCATATAGAGCGGATGGAACCCAACGTTCCAGCCCGGGAAGTTTTCGAATCCACACCGGATCGATGGCGCAGTAGAGCACGATCTCGCAAACAAGTGAAGGGTGACCTCAACCAACTTGGCGTGCTCAACTGGAAGCAGCTGGCTCGTAACCGGGCTGACTGGAGAGTTTTGCTGCTTGAGGCTCAGGTCCACCCCGAACCGTAATGCCACCTATGTAAGTGAGTAAGTAAGAGCATAAGTTTTCTTCAGTCTTCTAAAGTAGATATGAACTTTAATTTTTGTTCAGAAATAAAATTAAAACATTTTTTTTGTTTTTACGTAAACCTTAATTTTATTTCAATGTTTTCACTGTGCCACTATTGTGGGCAAATAGCATGTCGCCGATATACATCGACGTTGGGCGCCATTTGTATAAGTTAGTGGAATGCACGAGTATAATTTTGGTCTCGAAGGTTTCTCGTCGAAAAGATAAGCCCTTTAAATTTAATAACAGAAAACAAGTTAAAAATAGAACCAAGAATATGTACATATTCAGACCTATGTACAAGAAATCTCCAAAGATCTCTGCCAATAACATAGGATGTTATTCTTTGTGATTAGCAGCTCCAAGCCTTCCAGGTTCCATTATTTAATTATATTAAAATTTCCTACAATTGTTTAGAAAATAATGAATAAATATCTATCTTTAAGGCATCAGTCCGGACTTGAATAAATTCGCACCATCCTCGACATCAGATCTCTTAGAATGGTCCTTCATAGCAAGAAGTCTTTATTCGACTGATCATTCCAATCCAAAACACAAAATCGATTCAGCAACTCGCGAAGGCTTAGAAGATGTCATTAACGAAGTGATGGAGAACATCAATAATTACTCTCGGCAAAGGGGCCGTGTCATTGAGTTTCGTGAACTACTCTATGGTTATTCTAGATTGAACGCACTCCACGGACAGGATCTTATCTTAGACCTTCTACTAATCTACAAAAAGTATAGAGGAAAGAAGATGACTGTACCTGTGCGTCGCCACTTGTATGTCCAAAGATCTTTCACTGGAACATTTGTTAAGGAGTTCGAAGAGGATTTCTACAATGTTACCCTCCAAAAAAGTGAGTAATTGCTTAGTCATTCTTTACAAAGTTATTAAGACCGCTCACTATTTGTAGATCTCTTAAAGAACATCCTAAACACAGGGATGGAGAAGCTTACCAACTCTTTAACAATCCCCGGTTTCGGCAACAACGACGCTACCTCTCAACTGGTCAACAAGTCAAAAATCGTATTCGTCTTACCCATCGCTGGACGGTATAACACTTTCAAGCGTTTTATCGACAACTATGAAGACATTGCGATAAAGCAGGACAAGAACTGCGATCTAGTCATTGTGATATTCGGCAATCAAACTGCAGTACGTGATCATTTGAAGCTTATTCGAGAGCTGCGCCAAAAGAACATTTACCAACAAATACACTACATCCATCGAAACGAAGACTTCTCACGGGGCATAGCACTAGACTCGGCTGCAAGATCTTCATTTATCCGCGACAACGACATCATACTCTTCATCGACGTTGATATGATCTTCAAGCCAGAGACACTCCAACGAATTCGAATGAATACCATTCAAGGTAAGCAAGTTTACCTTCCCATCGTCTTTAGCCAATACGATCCGAAACGACGCAATTCAACACAAATGCTGGCGAGCGAAATTAACAACGATTCCGGGTACTTTCGCCAATATGGCTTTGGCATTTGTTCCATTTACAAGTCCGACATCTTGGACCCGGATATAAATGGATTCGATAGGGATATCACTGGCTGGGGTCTGGAAGATGTGAAATTTTTGGAAAAAATTGTAAAAGTGGGCAATCGACAAGGCTCCTTCCTTGTGAATACTGCTGACGTGCCCACAGGCTACAATGAGGAAGCTGAAAAGCACCGTCGTCTGAGTATATTTCGCGCTCCAGATCCCTCACTGGTGCATGTACATCATGATATTGCCTGTGATGTCAATTTGGAACTGCAGCAATACAATATGTGCCTTGGAACGAAAGCCAACACACTTGGCAGCACAAACCTAATGGAGCAGCTATTTTTAAGTAACAAAGCTAATATAGATTTTATTGTTGATTTTAATAGGAAAAAGGAGGAGAGGTAGAGGGTGGTCTGTGCTCAGAGGTCATTTGGATTTTCTTTTGAAAAAAGTATTATATTGATAGTTGTTGTGTTCGATTAAATGGTTTAGAGGCAAGTTCTGAGGAGGCTCCCCTTCTTACCAAAACAAAGCTAATTAATCCTCGCATGTATTAATAATTGTATGTACGTACGTAAGTAATGTTTTGATATTGTGGCAGGTCTATAGGTAGCTCTGTAGACTTATGAATTTTGTGTTGTACATTATTTTTTTGTTATGGATAATAAAGTCATTTTTTTTAAATAAACATTTATTTTTTATTTATGAGTCGTATACGTATGAGTTTCATACATGAGTCTTTTACTAGAGATCCAGAGAGCAGTAGACACCTGCCGGAGTGTACTTTGCTGAGACCTATGGATGTTGATTGTGCGGTCGAGGAAATAGCATATACGACACAATAGTGTGTTTCCGAATCAAATATTTCGTGAAAGCAAGCAACAGATTAAGTGCTCACAAGGAAATTGTGGCCCTTGTGCGACAATATCAGGACGAAAGTACACAGGAAATCTATTTCCGTATAAAGGATTATAAGGTATTATATAATACAATGCGGTACAAATAAAAAACTCACCCTGATTGTGGTTGGCGTTTGTCGCTTTTCGACGATTGTTGTTTTATTCTTCAGATGTAATACGAATCCATTTTCATAACTTTTTCACTGCGAAAGAGTTGTAATAGTATTCTACACGAAAAACAAATTGCTTAGTAATGTTTAACGGTCAGCAGGTCGTAGCTATGAATAACTTCCACTGCCCAAGGTTCTATCAACTCAAACATGGAAGCCTTTCTTTTCTCAGGATATAGAAGAATTATCCGGCAAGCCGGTGAAGGATATTTGCAGGATCATCATAGCCCAAGGTTTCGAAACCTAGGATAGTTATCTGTATCTAAATGCAGGCACACTTAGACCAAAAGTAGTCAGTTGTAATTCCACGGATTCTATCACTAATCAAAGCTATTCAAAGGACTAATTGAACTTAGTGCAGATTTTTATAAAATGGAGGTTGTTTCTGACGACAATACTCGCCAGTTCGTCGAGACCGTCGAAGAAAAAGCCCCTGTCTTCTTTGGGACAGGGCTGAACAAGTGCAACGAAAATGGAGAATAGTTTCTTCATCCTCTTCATTCCTGTAGCTCTTGCAGAAATCGTTTGAAAAGCATTGGACTGTGTTTGTTGTAGCGAAACCAATCGGTCTAAAGATTTAGCACGTCGTACCATCTTCCCACCTGCAGTTGGTATTGCCGATTGCTCGCAGATTGCCGATTGTTCAGATTAAATAAATATTTACACGTAACGAAATGCACACCTAAATCCTGTCGTACTGGTAAAATTCTTTAGGTAGTTCTATGCCTGGCGAGTCTTGTATTTTCCCAGAATGTCTCTTCTAGAATAACCTTTGAAGTAAAAGATCTAGGGACTTAGTTACTACTTGACTGTCCGTGAAAATGCTTCGAATGCACATCAGTTCACCCTTAAGCCCAACTTCGGACCTACTGTCAAATATAGGGATTCGTTTATAAGCCGAATAACACGTTTGTGGAACGATCTACCAGCCTCTGTGTTTCCTCATCATTACAACCTACAAACATTTAAAGCCAACGCAAACCGGCATCTCCTCTGTAAAAGTTGTTAACTCTACTCTTCCAACGCACTTCACTGAAAGCACAAGCACTCTTTTGGATCTGTTTTTGACCAGTGACCCTGAAGAGGGATTTTACAGCCAAGCATCTGCTCCAGCTTTCTCCAAGCATGATCTTATTTTCCACACATTTAACTTTGGCTGTAACAGACAGCAAATCAAGTTTATGTATAGGGATATAAGAACATTAATGCTGATCGTCTAGAGCAAGATCTCCGTGATGTTAATTGGCAACCGAATTACACTGAAACCTCACCCGATAGGCAGGTTAACTATCTCCAAAACTTAATTTTGTACCTTTTCGATGTGCATGTGCCTCTCAAAACTAAAGTTTCTAGATACTCCTCTATTCCGTGGTTTTCTGGTGAAATAAATGAGCTGAAAAATTAACGTGATGCCGCTTTTACTAAATGGAAACGTTACAGGCTTCCTGAATTTCAGGATACTTTTCGTCGATTCAGAAATTTAGTAAATTCAAAAATAAGACTAGCCAAGGTGCGTTTCTATGCTAATCACTTAAATGCTAAGTTGTCCTCGAAAACACTGTGGAAAAATTTGCGCGCGGTAGGTATTGGGCGGCAAATAAACAACGAAATGGATGGTATTGATCCTAATCAGCTCAACCATGAATTTGTAAGAGTACAAACAACATCTCATCGGTACACTCAACCGTCCAGAATCGTACATTCTAGTAATGACTCCTTTGAATTCCAGAGAGTCGAGCAAGCTGATGTGGTTAGAGCCATTCTTGATATAAAATCCAAGGCTGTTGGTATTGATGGAATTCATGCTATTTTTATAAAAATAATACTACCGTACCTTCTCCCGATAATAACCTACGTATTTAATAATATTTTAACAACCTCCACTTTTCCCAGTGTATGGAAGATATCAAAAATTGTCCCAATCCTGAAGAAGAAAGCTTCAGCTCATTCTCCAGCTGACGACGAATTCACAGTTGTATAACTGCCCTTCTTAAAGTAACAGATGATCTGCGAATTGCTTTGGATAATGAAATGGTTACTTTTCTAACGCTTTTAGACTTTTCTAAGGCCTTTGACACGGTTAACCACAGTCGACTCATCTCGAAACTTATTATGATGTATTTCTTCTCACCCGCTGCTTCTAAACTTATTTCTACGTATCTCGATGGCCGAAAACAAGCAGTTGTAGTTAACAATGTAGCGTCTGAATTAATCGAAACAACTGCGGGTGTGCCCCAAGGATCTATCCTCGGCCCTTTGCTCTTCACCATATTTATTAATGATCTTCCGGAAATCATTAATAACTCACATATACATATGTATGCTGATGACGTACAATTATATCTAAGTTGCAAGCTCGGACTAGTTGAAGATGCGGCTTATAAGCTCAACGAGGATCTCCAAAATATTCGAAGCTGGTCTGAAGAGAACTCCTTGATGGTTAACCCTGGTAAATCCAAATGCTTGATCATAAATAGAACCAAGTTAAATTCTAATAGTTTTCCCACTATATACTATGGGAATTCACCTATTGAATTTGTAGAGAAGGCTAAGAACTTAGGTTTGTGGTTCAACTGTACCTTGGATTGGGATACCCATATTTGTGCGGTCATTGGTAGGATATACAGTTCTCTTAGAAATCTTTCTATGTCACAGCATTTTACACCTGTCAATACTAAGTTAATGCTAGTACGATCTCTACTTATCCCTACCATTACCTATGGCTGTGAGATTTTTCGCTGTTACAGTGCTAAAACCAGACAAAAATTGAATGTTGCATTTAATAACCTTACGCGATATGTCTTCGGTTTGAGACGCTTTGACCATGTCTCTTCATATACCAAAAATATTCTTGGGTGTACATTAGACATATATCTTGACTTTTGTACACTTAAGTTTCTACATAAGATTATAATCAGCAAACAGCCAACATATTTATTTGAAAAAATTAACTTCTCGCAATCAAATCGATCTCTAAGTTTGATCCCTCCGCGTGTTTCATGTTGTCAGGTAACTCGAGCTCTTAGATATGCAGACTAGTCATAGGAAAACTTTACTTTTTTATTTAATTTGTTGGTAATTTATATCATTTGTTTTGTAAACTTATTAATAATTTTGAATTCCCTTTTCATCTTGAAGGCACTTTTTTAATCGTTTTTTCTTTTACTAGAATTTATATATATTTCTTTTATTGTATGAAATTCTCATTTATAGAACAAAGATAATGTAATATCTATTATAAATGATGTTAAATGGAATAATAAATAATAAATACTAAATTAGCGTGCGCAACTGAAGACAGCTGGCTCGTAACCGGGCTGGCTGGAGAGGTTTGTTGGTTGAGGCCCAGTTCCACCCCGGACTGTAGCGCCACCTAAGTAAGTAAGTATTATTATTAAGAAGCATGGCACCGTCATTGACCTAAGGGAATGCAGCACTATAAGTCCCCAGTTGCAGAATTGAACACCATTTCGACATTTAATGTTATAATGGATGTATATTTCTTTGCACTCCCGTTCCATCTTTTGCCCTGAATCTTCCAAGGTTGTAGTTACTCTCTTTATGGTATTAACTGTAGACCGAGCTTTCCATATTGTTGGCTTGAAACTGCGGCTTCATCAATTGCCACCTTCATTCGGTTGTATGTGATTCGTTCCAGTATTTTACCCATTGTGTCCAACAAGCATATGAGACAGTATGACGAAGGTTCATCTAGTAGTTTGTTTCCTTTAGGGAGCAGCACTAGACGTCTCCATTGATCTTGAAAACCCCCTTCTCTTGGACACTTGTTGTAAAGTTACACAAATAGTTCTGCGTTTGTTTTTACGGCTAGCTGAAGGGCCTTGTTTGGTATGCCTTTCAATCCGAGTGCCTTGCTAACACCGAATAGTCTGCATATATCTGAACCGTGACAGGTGGTATCTGCAGTGTTTCTTGGGGTGCTTCTGTGCGCTCTGTTGGTATTTGCGGTGGAAATAATTCCGACACTATTTTTTGCATAATAGGGCATGCGGGCGTGGATGTCCTAGTGCCCTTGAGTTTTGCCATGACTACTATGCAGGTATATATCTGCTTACGCGCAGAGTTTCTTAAAACGATTGTTCTTGCTTCTCCGGGTGGCTAGTTCCGGGTCGCTACGTCTATTTTTGTATTGTAACTGCAAACTAACTTGGAGGGGTGAACCACTGGATCGCTGGAACAATATTCTTGGTGTATGGGACTTTCTGCGCAACTCTACTGGTGGACGGCGATTTGTTGTCGAAGCTAAGACTGGTACCGTTTATAGTAGGATAGTCTATACAAGGAACTTAGTATCCACTGCTAGTGGCCCATTTGAATAGGGAGACCGTATTGAAGTTTTCTTCGAGTATCAAGGTGCTTACCTTAGACAGAGAGTAATTTCATCTGCGTAGGCAATCACTTTGCATCTAGTTTTCTCCAGATTGATTAGTAGCTAATTGATAACTAGATTCCAAAGAAGAGGGACAGTACACTACATTGAGGTGTGCTGAGACGTACAAGTTTTTAAGCCGATGCGCCGCCTAGTTTTGTGTTAATAATCCTGCTGTAAGCATTTGATTTACTAGCGTCTCCAGCTAAGTCTCGACTTTTATGTTTGTAAATACGTTACTAATTGCTTCTCACTTGACGTTGTTAAACACACCTCAATATCCACAGTAAAACGAGACCGTGGTATCCCAAAGCAGGCTAAAGAAATGCATCTTCTTCATCTACGTTGCGTACCTATTAACTGCCTGAGAAGCTCTTGGTTCAGATGACCTCTAAGCTTCGAAAAAAAAGTACGTATATATTTGAGATCCTTTGTGTATGTTTAAATCTTTTATTTTGAATAAATGTATGTATACAGCCTTAGTTCACATAACTTATAGACAAAATTATACTTTTTACTTTTGTAAGTTTATCGTTGTCAAAGTTTATAAAAAAAATAATAAATTACGGTGAGCGTAACTCTTGAATACCAGATTCAATACACTCGCTTTAAAAAGTGTTCACATAAACTGAACAGGCTCAATATCAAGCAATGCCAAGGTCATGTTAAATATTTCACGGATTGCTTGAAGCAGATATATTCTGGCGTAAACATGTGGCATTAAGTGCGCTCTGGTTTCCTAAAATGTTAACACAGCTTAGAATGTTTTGAGGTTTTTTTTTTCTAGAAAAAATGGCATAAATACCGTCAGTATGCGAATGCGACGATAGTACACACTAAAAGTGGATACTAGTCCATCCAAGTACTTAATCAAGTAGTGAATTCCGCACGATCCAGAATCAAAATTCTCAATGCAACGATGAATAAGGTTTGGAAAAGCGAATATGTACCCATAAATCAATTCCCACTCTTCCTGTAAAACGATTTAACCTATTCAAGAGGAAACCAATGAAAATAGATTAGATACCTCACTGGACAGCAGGCCAACGTCTATATCGGTTAAGGGCGGTAGTTTTTCATATATACCACTATCAACTCTTTCATCGAAACTTCTAAGAAGTGTTTCAAGACGAGCTGAGTTGTATAGTATGAATGAAGCACCTGCAAGGAAAATAATATCTACTGTACATAAGACAGGCAATATATCTGTACAATTGCTTACCTTTTGTACTGCCTTGACCGCTTCTGATCATATAAACTGGACTAGATGGCTTCACTTCTAATAAATCAACCGTTACAGCTGCTTCTCCAAGTCTTTCAAAGAGCTCGCAAAACTTTTTATCGTCCTTCACACGTATACCATACTTGTGCATGGCCATAAGCCGCATATCTGTAGATCGCAGTCTATACCAATTACAAAAAAAAAAAAAAAAATATTAGCTCCAAACAGAGAGCTAAAGAAATCTTATAACATTATACTAGGAATATCGTGAACAAATGTTAGCAATGTCTCATTGAAGCAAGTGGAGAGGTTTAAGTACCTCGAGGTCTAATTGACGAGTGATAGCAATAGTAATGTGGACTTATCCACTAGATTTGGTCAGATTTTATTAATTTTGAGAGAACTTAGTCAATCGGTTATAAAGAAGGGCGAGCCAACTCTCACTTGTGGTCATAAAATCTAGATAGAGACCGCAAGAATAAGATCCTGGTTACAAGACCAGAGTACACGAGGCGCTCAATGTTGAGCAGCTACTTATCTGAAAGGAATGATCTTTGATTTGGTCAAATAGGCAAACCCCACAGGCGGATCAGTAGAAATGCGGTGAAGTGGGAGGGTTGTGATCCCTTGTTTTCGGATCATAACCTCGCTGATAAAAGGAAGAAGAAGAATGATCTTTGATTCGATAGTCTGATCACGTAGTACGTATATCCCTTAACCGGCTTCCAAGATGGCTGTGACACCAGGTAAGCGATCCCCCGGTAAGCCTTGAAGCGTGGACGGTTGGGTCAAGAACGACATCTCTCCTGGAAACACCTGGGGATTCCTCCTGGTAGTTGAAGTCGGTGGCGGATATTTTCACAGGATTATGAATTTCAACCAAAAGACAACATACTTGAAGAAGTTAGCTTGAAACTAAGCTAAGACTGCTCCGCTATAATCTTGAGTCCATGCTGTTATATGGGCGTAGCATTTGGAAAGAAACCGTCACTACCATGTACTACCATGTATGTAAATCGGCATCTACGAAATATTATTAAAATTCTCCAGCCGAATCGTATCTCGAATGAGCACTATTACCAGAGAACTGGTCAGGAACCTACAGACGTTACCATTTGACGACGAAAACGCCGGATCTGTCATACACTTCGAAAATACGAAAGTTTGGTAGCAAAGTACGCAATGTAATGGAATGCGTTAACGCAAGATTACAGAACAGCTGTTCTACCGAGAAGAACATGGCGCAGAAAAGTGGAGGAAGAGTCACAAAAACTGAGGAAGAGTTGGAGAGATCTGAGACATATTGCCAGAAACCGTACGAAATGGCTTGTATGCATAATAGATCCCTATGACCCACAAGTGGACACAGGATACAAGTGAGTGAGCAGAGAGCGTGATATGGGTACATTTTCGATATCTATACGAATAAGAACGGCAATTTTATTTTGAATCTAAATAGAAATGCATCGTTAGAGCTCCGCTTTACTAAATGTTTTCACTAGATTCCATGTTCCATAACTTACTTTATATAATCATCAGGAGAAATCCTTGCAAGTTTTCCCTCCTGCGGATCTAGAACAGTGCCACACTTGAGCACACATACTGGTTTCTCTGTCTCCGCGAGATTTCGACTTTTGCTAACAACGCTGACTACACCAACAGTTTTTGTTCTCTCTCCACCGGAATCATCAATCTCTGTCCAATCTGATAGGGCCAACAGCTTTCTTAATGTCCTCTCAACTAGTCTCGCTCGGTACTCGGACAAAATCTCAGGATCTATGCATTTGCAGTCAACAATCCGTACGAGTTTGTTTGGATCTTTCACACAAACGCCATAGCTCCTCGCAACTAGAACTTGATTCAAGAGAACTTCTGTGACCCGCTTTCTGCTCAGATACAGTGCACAGCGGTCTTTCACCACTTTTACCTCTGCTAAAGGAAATGTCCAGCTCTGTCCAGATTCCTCAAGTTTGCGCAGCGGATCTTCTTCAGCCTCGCACTTCAGGTTGAATATATTACCTTCTTCGCAGGGCAAGGGTATTTTGAAGTAGTTCTCCCATATATCTGAATTCAATGGGAAACTTATGTCGCCAATCTGTGCCAGCTTACTGGTGTGGAGTTTTATCAGACTTGTTGCGTTTCGCTTTGGCGCGGAATCAAGGAAGTAATTCTGGATCTTCCCCACCATGTACATAGTTGGGTTATCCATTCTTTTGTCACTTGCTGCGACTGCGGTTTTCAGGATATGGAGGTAGTACAGCTTAATTACTTTCGTCTAATAAATCGGTTTTATTCCGCGGAATTTGTGTAATTTGAGAACAAAAATAAGTTTTGTTTTGTTTACGTTTACGGTAAAAGGAATCAAAATTGTCAGTGAACTCCGTGACAAATGATAGCGTTCAGTGGTAAGATCAAGATTTGCCAGTAAAGTGGCTTGCATTTATAGCAACTAATCTTGAAATAGACCTTTTTACATGGAAATGTTTGACAGTTCTCGACAGACAGCATGTACGTTGATCAATTCTAAACCAATAAAATCGATGGTAAATTGTTTAAAATATAAAGATAAATGAATATAAACATAAGTACACATGTTTTACTTTAAACCCTTTAACCTTATAGCATATTATATATAATTTATTTATAATATTCACTGATAGTGGAGTGTAATTTCTATACAATCTCAGCGATTTTTTTTCCTTTTGTTTAATGTTAATCCTGACGGAAACAATAAAACCCTTTTCCGAAAAATACAAGCGGATTCTGTTGTAGAACCGGAAGTATTTTTTAAAGACCATCTCCTATTTTTTTGTTTTTATAAAACGTAAATCTATGAAAAATTTTTTTTTTTCTTTCTATTTTTAAAGCCGTTGTAGAAAATTATAGAAATGTTCACGACGTAAAGGTACTTTTTGCTGTAAAACGAGAGCGCTAGTAATGTTTGAATAGAAGTTAAGGTAGCCAATAGCTACTTATGTACAAGAAATAGATGAGCCACATGAGTTCCAGTTAAACTTATTATTAACTGAATATTTGTCTCTGCGCGATAAATTTGTTGTTGTGTTCTATTGCTTCGCGGTTTTTCCACAGAAGCTGCGTACGAGAAATATCATGAATTGGTTTTCCTAATAACCAAATCATTTTCTGCTTTTTTCAAACCCATATAGTAATAAATAAATAATCTTTAAATACCTATGATTCTTTGCTTTCTTTACGTATTACATTTTCTTGTCAAAGTGCATTTAGTGGTGAGATATATGGATAAGAATTTTGGGCTGTTGAAAATTCAACCTAGCTTTTGTTTTCCGGAGAGAAAAAAACACTGCCGAACTTGTTTCATTGGCTCTTAGGAAACATTTCCCGGGAGAATTTTTCGCTTTCCGATTTTATTTTGGAAGAAGCTCAAAATGCGCTCGCGAAAATAAGAGCTCTTACATCGGACTACTTGTCTAAGTCATATAGTACAAGACGCATTCTTTTGTTTATTTTATTTTCCCAGTTGAGAGAATTCGGCAAAGTGGGAAATACACGAAACAACTGTTGTACCAACGATTTGACAGCTTTAGTGTTGTATACGATAATTGTATCGTGTGTATCCATACAATTGATTGTTATACCGATATCGAAAGGTCGCATGGCATGACTGAATAAAATTTCTGATTGTACGTAAATCCTACGCAGATTGTATATTGTGTGTGCTGCATACAACCGTGGGGTCGATATCGGCACAACACAGGTCCGTACTACGGTTGAATCGTGTATTTCCCACTTGAAAAACAATTTAACATATATGCATATACATAATAATTGATAATGTAATAATAAAAATATGATGAAATTGCTAATGTCGTTTTCCATTGAGCGAAAGAAAGCCATTCTTTCTTTGTTTTTGTAAAAAATGTAAACAAAGAACCCGACCTTTCAACAACACACACACTATTGAGCAGAAAACAATTTGCATGATCCATTGGAATCCAGAAGAAGCGAATTCTTGAGTGAAACCATTCCAAAACGACAATAATCTGAATGGGCCATTGCACACTGGTGCAATTTTACCCCGGGGTAACACTGGGGTAACACCGGGGTATCTTTTATTCAGCCAGTGTGCAATTGAAGTAAAAGATACCCCGGTGTTACCCCAGTGTCACCCCGGGGTAAAATTGCACCAGTGTGTAATGGCCCAATCAGATCAAGGAGGCAATAAAACGTGGCTACAGCCACCCTGTGTACCCAAATGAATATATCATCAAAATAACATAAAACGAACAAACCCACAAATGCTGCGATTTGAGTGCTGTTTACTTGAGTCGAGTGACTTCTCCCACTTGATGGACATAAATTGTTTATAGCTCTTCAATTTTTTTTTCGTTTAAATTCCTTATTTTGTTCTTAATTGTCCACTCAGAAAAACAATTCGCCAACATGTCGTGCACCTACGCCGATGGTCTGTCTGCCTACGAGAACAAAGGAGTGCTGGGAATAGCCGAGGTAATCCACCACTGACCAGCTTCTAATCCTCGGTCTTATCGCTCTCTTTTCGACAGAAATTCGATACGGAAGAAGAGGTGAATGAAAAGTGTGAGAAGCTCGTCAAGCTGATAGAAGGCTCCAAGCACGTAGTCGTCCACACCGGTGCGGGCATAAGTACATCCGCGGGAATCCCCGATTTTCGGTAAGTGCCTCCCGCTAGTGAATGTACATCTATTTCTGAAGCTAATCCCATTAGAGGTCCCAATGGCGTGTGGACGTTGCAGAAAAAGGGTGAAAAACCCTCGATTAATATCTCATTCAATGACGCAATACCAACGAGAACTCACATGGCTCTTAAGGTGCTAATTGAGCGCGGCTACGTGCACTACATCGTCAGTCAGAACATCGATGGGCTCCACATGAAGTCTGGCTTGGAGCGGAAGTACATATCGGAGCTACATGGCAACATGTTCGTGGAGCAGTGCAGTAAATGTCGGAGGTGAATTCAAATCTATAGCAAGGCAATGTCCAAAACCCAGTTTTATCTTAGGCAATACGTGAGGGAGGCGGCTGCAGAGACCGTTGGTCAGAAGCCATGTGGTGGCATTTGCAAGGGCGGTTCCAGTGCTCGGTCATGTCGTGGTGGAACTCTGCTGGACAATGTTCTCGACTGGGAGGACGATCTGCCCGATCGGGACCTCGATATGTCGCTGATGCATTCCACGTGCGTAGATTTTGATTTTTCTTTGTGCGTTTGTATGACTCATTCTTCCCCCCTTTAGTGTAGCCGATCTAAATATAACTCTGGGAACCACCCTGCAAATTGTGCCAAGTGGTAACCTTCCACTTAAGAACAAGAGATACGGCGGTAAGATTGTCATTTGCAACCTACAGCCCACAAAGCATGTGAGTACACTGAACTATGCCCAGGAGTTTTCGATGCAAATCAAGTAAAACTTTGCAATAAGTAATGTATAGCCAGATGCCTTAAAATAGGTTTGGTTAAGCCTACTAAATTCCATGTGGGTACCAAGTAAAATAAGGTTAGTTTGTAAGCATTTATGCGTCTAGGCATACACCCATGTTGGTGGTAGGTAGAGTGAAGTCATCTTCCTTTTATCAGCGAGGTTATGATCCGAAAACAAGGGATCTTAACCCTCCTGCGGGGGTTCGCCTGTAGAGTGAAGTCATATGCGACCTAAATGGATATATTTTGTTGACCAAAGTAGGGCTGTAGTCGATAAGATAATAGAATAAGAGCAATTCTTCTAGTTCAACTGCTTTGATGTACAGGAGTATCTGGAACGGATTCAGTGAATATAAATCTATCTCAGAAAGAAGATAGTTCCTCGGGTGGTGGAATATTCGCACTCACTTCTATCCCCAGTTTCCTGAGATTCTCCTAGAGTCTGCATTGACCTGCTGGCATGTCTGTCAGGGAGCAAAGTCGATTCTTCCTAATATTTAGGCAGGTACTACTCTCTTCCTGGTTGTAGTTCCCCAGAAGTTCTTGGGGCTGTCTCAGTTGGGGGGTATCGTCTCAATGCTTGATCCATTTGCTCTATTCTACAGTTCTTCCTGTATTTTTTGCGGTTCTAAACCATAGGAAGGTTCTAGGTGGTTTTTGAGCCGTTTCAGCCCGTGCGACAGCTGCTTTGTTTCCCCCCATTGATACATAATCTGGTATCCAGTAGAGACTTACTTTATTGGCCTCGCCCAGTCACTTGATCTTGAGTACTGTATGAAGAACAAAATGTCTGCAAACTACCTGTTACCATTGAAAAGTACATATTCAATATTTTACTTTGTCCCGACCTACATGCCGATTTCTATCGCAAAACCTGTGGCAATTCTCTATTCAATTTCTTTCTTTCTACATGGCGCACGGTGGCTATAAGGAGGAAGTCTCAATCTCAAACCGCTCCATCTTGCAGAAGTTATGATTACTGCTATCACGCTGCCTCAGATTTTGGACCTTAAAGTTGGTGATTACATCAGCCATCTGGGGATTCTAGAAAATGTTCAAAGCTACCTAATGCTCAAGCACCCAGCTCAAGAGATTCAGATTCTACAAAAGAAGTCATAGGCGACCGCCTTGTAGCGATACTAAATGCTTTAATATGGTACATGGATGGGTCCAAATTGGGAACTGGAGATGGGGTCGCCGGACCCAGATTAAAGCGAGTGGCAGAGTTTGAGAAGACAGCAACTAAACTGCATTTCAAGTGGAATTTCATGCAATTGGACTATGCATACAATTGGACTTCTTACGCAGAAGAGCCGAAGGAAATCTCATTATTATCCTTTCAGACCGTCAGGCAGCGCTAAGGGCTCTCAAACACTACATACTAGAGTCGAGCTTGTTTGGGACTGCATCAATATCTAAAGATCGTATGCCAAAAAAGAAGATCACTGTGGCATGGGTCACATTGCATGAAGGTTTTGACGGAAATGAACGTCCTCGTTAGTCCTGAACCCTAGCAGTTCCCACTCTAAAATAACGCCATGGGCTGTCGATGGCCTCGCTGAATCAACTCTAACGGCCTTATAAGAAAGAAGGAAAGTCCTCTGCAACATCCTACACTTACAAAATTAAAAATGTGAACATATTATTATTTTCTGTAGTGCATAGTATAAAACATGTGATCCGTTGTCGACTAAAGCCGCCGACGTATTCCTCGCTGGCGATATTACTCGTCAACTTTATTGGTGATCCATTAACGACCCAAAACGTGTGTTCAGACACAGAAGCCTCCTATTATCAAATAGTATACGTATACTGAGAATTGTTTTCGAAATTATATAAACTTTTCAAGAATTTCTTATCTCTGATAAAATTGATGAATTCATTTAAAAAATCACGTGGTTTTGATCGTATGTTTATTATCACCCATCTTCGTGCAACGAAAACTTTTGACGCGATCCACAGACATTATTATTCACCATGCCAGAGTTTCAAATACAAGCCATGAGCAATACTGCGATCTTCTACACTACCTCCGCTAGTGGGGTTTAACAATAAACCGTGTGTTTTTTTTTTTTTTTAATAGTTCAAGTACACGCTGTCGGTCACATAAAATGGTTATGAACAGACCACCCCTCCTGGGGCATTAAAAGAAACGAGTAAAATTGAAATTTGTTTTTACCACTACGCCAGGAAAAAAGAGAAAGGAAGCGATAAGGGACCCAAAACAGTCGTCTGATTCGATATCTCTGTCCTATTGGAAAAAAGTTGCAGGGCTTCAACAATTGAAAAAAATGAATCAAGTCATATTTTTCTAGGGAAATCCTTACAATCCTCTTAGAGCTCATTGTTACCTGAGGTAGTTTGAAATAAAGATATCTACGGAGACAGATTGCCGCCGCTGCCTGAAAGAGGCGGCAAAACCTCCGAAAGTATTCTTTGTAAATGTGCGGCATTATGTTGCTAAATATGACGTATTTTCGACAGAGGCACGTTTACGCTCGTGGAGCTTATGATCAGTCTCTTAGGCTGATAGCTGATATCCTTGAACACAATATTCATTTTATATTGCAGTGAAAAGCTTAAAAAAGGCGCTGTATCATATTTAAAATATGTCGAGTATTTGCAAGAAGAGAAACGGTTATTGCAATACCCCTGTTTGGTATATAAAAAAAAATGGCTTCTAGACTTGTTTCCTTGGGCAATGCTCAAAGATCGCAACATTTCAGGCATCTAGGTGATTAGGTATAAGACAAGGACTATTTGTATTTTATTTTTTTGATATTTTGGGCAATACACCCAACTTATTTTGTATTTGAAAATTTGCAGCTGTACACTATTTATTTTGAGGTGAAAATATAAAATTCCTGGGCTAGGTTATTAAGAAATAAATCACAACATTTATTTATTAACCATTGTGACAGGACAAAAAAGCCGATCTAGTGATCTCTACGTATGTTGATGATATTCTCGTGAAGGTCTGCAAACGCCTTGGTGTAGAAATTCCCGAATACTCGAGCGAAACCGACCCCACTAGAGTAGCCATAGGTTCAGAGTGGACGCTGCAATTAGATGTAAACAAAGAAATGGAGCGGACCTATAGTCAAAAAATAAAAGAGTGTTTAAAGAAGAGAAAGTCCAATGGTGCTATTCCAAAGAGAAGTCCAACAAAACTGAAAAAATCTGAAAGCTTTGAGGAAAAGAAGGAAATAAAGGACGAAACCGAATGATCTCTCTAGACCTTGGAGTATTTTCGTTTTTGAATTGTACCTCATATATCGCATTTTTTAATTATTAAGATGAGCGTTTGTAAATTTCTTTTTAATAGAAATAAGGTCAGAATTTACTTGTTTTTGACTTTGAAAATAAAATGGAATTTTATTCGACTTTTTTAATAAGATTTGAAGGTATTATTGGCTAGTCGGACGTAGTACATGAATTGCCCTGCTTAGGTAATTATTTGCAGCATACACCAGCCAAAATCATGAACATGGATCCAGCACTGTATCATGGTTACCAGTCACCGCCACTTACAGTATGATACAATGGATCTTAGAAGCGATAAATCTACAATGTTTGCAGCGCAAAAACTAAGAGCAGCGGTGGTCAAGTAACTCACATATCATGGGTTGACCCCGTCCCCTAATTGTGGTAGGTCCGTGTAAGGATGTCAAAAGACAGGTTTACAAACAAGAGCAGCGAAGGAAGAGTACCGAACGAATGCGGGCGAGGGGTCTAAGATATCTAAACGATTACCAATGTCGTTTTTCTATGATTGACTAATGGCCAAGTACTGCCGCCGTTAACACGTTCGCGGACAGAGCGGAATATGCCGCTTAATTTTGTGTGGTTTGTTATGACACAACAACAACAACTGTCCGCGAACGTGTTAAAAAGAATTGCAGAACTTTCTTATTCATTCAGAGTATTCGGCATATACATACGTACTCGTATATTACAGTACTGACAGAAATCGACAGATAGAGTGAGATTTGATAGTAAATTCGAACTTATCTTTAATGTTTGATATGTACTTCGAGTATATAGATTCCAAGATGTCTTCGCAGTTACCTTAAAGATTGAACTGTATCTTCAACTAACGAATTATTCGAGGACAGGTCCGTCGTCATAAAAATTGGAATTTGTGTTTGCAAATATTGGAGAAATCTAAGCTGGTCTAAAAAAGAAACTGATGCAGAAAATATAGTCTTTTATCGAGAAGTAAGAGTTCAAATGGAATTTATAATTACGACCAGGGTTGACATGTAGTTTTATACAATTTTTTTACATCAATTTTTTGCCATCCCTGTGTTTAGGAAAAAATTATAGGTCCATTCGCGTACACTCTAAAGCACTTTAAAGTGCTCGAAGTGTATTCGTGTACTGAGCGAACATGACAAATAAAGAGAAAAATTGATAAGTAACGAATAACGAGTATTTCCCCTCTGTGCCTGAATGTTCTCGAAGAACGTAAAAACTGCCAAATGATTGTCAAATGAGTCAAAAAGTTTTTGATTCCATTTCAAAAAGTCAATAGACATAAAAAATAGATGCAAAGTATCTTGAAGAAAATGCAGTGATGTGTGAATGTTCTCCCAAAACATTTCTTTTGAACTTAATTTAAATTTGTTAGTTTTCACACGAGTGTAATTTCTTCATTATAATTTTTTTAATGACAGTTGGCTCGACTTGGCTCGAAATGGTTCGTTTTTCATTCGCGTACTTTTGCTAGATTATCCGCTCTCTGAGAGCTTTTGCTCTCATCATGTCATATTTGACAATTTATTAGTTTTGGGATCGGAAAGTACGCGAACGGATCTATTAGGTTATAGACATATCAATCATCCAACAGAGCGAACAATTTTTGCATCCATATGACCAAGCTACTGCCAGTGTTATGCCTTTGCAGTAGTGTTCATTGTTTACACAAACTTTCACTATTGATCGGACTGACTTTATGTATTTCATGAGAAATAAATAAATGCATGCTGACATCGGGATTCGAACCAAGATTCGACGTTACCACTACACCATTGCCACCCTATTGCACAGCGGTTCTGCCGTGTTACCATCAAGACCCGTTTTTAACCTGATCTCTACCGGAGATGGAAAAGGGTTTTTTACAATTACATTAAGCGTTGACACCAATGGCTTAGTCCCGAGAAGACAGAACAGTAAAATAGTTAGACTTCACTCGCTCGAGGTGTTACTATGTGAATTGTGGGATGCAGAGGGAATAATTCACGTTGAGCTGTTGCCTCATAACCAGACTATCATGTAAGATCTCGGAATTATGCCCAAGAGGCTCTTGGGGTATTTTTTTTTCTGTCCAAGACAACGCAGCTTCCCAGCTCAAGGATATCGAAGAGTCTCGCGAGCGCAACAACATCCGGAATTTTTACCCAGAAACCAAGCAGCCGGCAGCTGGCTTTAAACGCGGAACATAGGCTCTTCGTAACAACGGAGGCAATATAGTCACCGAAAGGCAGGAAATTATTGAAGTGTTTAAGCAAGTGATAGGGTAAGAAGAGAACCCTCTTCCAGTCAATGATGAACCAATACCGCCACCCAGTATTGAAGATACTTAGCGCCGCCATCAGAAAACTCTGAAGGCTCCCCAGCTGAACTTTTTAAATACGAAGGTAATGTCTTGGTAGGGCGCATGCACCGAAGTCATCAGCCAAGTATGGATGGAGGAAAGGCAATCCTACGTCTTGCAAGAACTATATGGGCATATGCCTGCTAAATGTCGCATATAAGATCCTATCCAACGTATTTTGTGAACGTCTAAGACCTTTCTGCAACACACTAATCGGCACGTACATACTAGTGTTGCTTTCAGCCCGGCAGATCGACAATAGACCAAATGTTCACACTAAAGCAAATTCTGGAAAAAACCAACGAATATCAAGTCGAAACTCACCACCTTTTCATCGACTTTAAAGCCGCTTATGATAGCATTCATCGTCTTGAAGCGATGACCTAATTCGGGATATCGTCAAAGCTTACCTAGATGTATCGCGTAACGCTGGAAAACATGCAACACTCTTTGCAACTTGAAAGCCGCTCTTCCGAACTCTTCCAAACAAGCATTCTTCAATATTGTGCTGGATCAGATAGAGCGTTGGGCAGGAGTAAACACGGAAGGCACTATCTTTCACAAATCCACCCAACTACTGGGATATGAGGACGATATTGACATCATAGATCCCGGCAAGCCGTTGTAGAGACATTTACGGTGATTGAAGAACAGGCAAAACGAGTAGGCCTTGAAGTAAATGAGGACAAGCCTGTTGTCAACAAACAACAAATTATCTGCTCAAAACCTTGGACAGAACGTAGCTTTTGATGATTACAACTTCGAAGTAGTTTAAGAGTTTACCTACCTCGGAGCAAACATAAACCCCACAAATGACACGTTGGTGGAGATCCAACTAAGAATAACACTAGCAAACCGCTGCTACTTTGGTTTGGCAAAACAAGCGCGTTCAAAATTCGTAACTCCTAACTCGACTCATCTTACCAGTCTTGCTTTAAGGTGCCGAGTGCTGGACGATAAGCAAGAAAACAACAAATATTGGATACCTTTGAACGAAAAATACTTTGTGGCCAACAACGCTCCAGCCAAGAGAATTTTTGAATCTCAGCCCCCAGATTCGAGACGCCGAAAAAGATGGAACCTCTTGTATAAAACCAAGCTGTCGCGGATGCTAGAAAATTTCGTCTTCACATTTGCTGCAAATTATTTAACATTAAACAGACATTCAAAAATCGCGTAATACTTATACTATAATATTAATTTTTGTGTCGTTCGTATTATTTCCCCGAATTTTTTTCTGCAACACACCATAGGTTAGGTTGAGTAGGGTTATGAGGCTATCATAAGACACTAGGCACCAATGTGGGCCCATCGCGATCCCTAGGGAAAATTCACGGCAAAAAGACCTAAACAAATTCTTACATTTCATTTCCCTATAGATTTTGAAGATGTCCTTATTATGGTTGCGGAGCCTTACCTCTTCTAAGTTATCAAGAAGTATCTTCCAAGGTGCTTTAGCCTTGTTCTGGCAATGCATTGCTATTCACAGAGTATAATGTGTTATATCCTCCGAGACATGCAGGTCATTGCAGTACCTACAAACATCCATATTTGATAAACACAGTCTCATAGCATGCGTCCTTAGAAGACAATGGCCAGAGAGTATTCCTATCGCTGTTCTTAGCCCTGGCATTTCTAATTTGATGATCTCCCCAGATTCCTGCGGTCTAACACAGGCCACAAGGCCTTAGACACCTTATGAGCAACTAAGTTGGACCATCTTAAATTAGCTATGTTGATGATTCTATCCTGAATAATTCCTCTAGCCACACACACCTTGGTGCTTTAATGTTACTAATTATGTCCCTATGCGGGACCTCTGCTCCTCTTTTGGCCAGCTCTTCAGCCCTTTCATTGCCTTCTATATCGCAGTGTCCAGGTACCCAACATAATCTAACACGGTTCTGCGTACATAATGCCTTAAACATTGTGCTGCAATTCCTGACGATTTCAGATTTAGTGACACAAGACTCTAGCGCCTTTAGCGCAGCCTGACTGTCAATGAAGATAGTGATATCTTGTTGGATATTGATCCCATCTCAAGTAATTCCGCAGCTTTAAGTACAGGTTCTAGCTGTTTGGAACACACTACATGTGTTCGGTAGTCTCAGGGCCACCTGTAGGTTAATCATGGTTATCGGCAATTCCGACGGAAAAAAAAGTTCCCTCGGAAAATTGTGTCGATTTATTCAAAAATAATCAAATGCATAGCGACGATTTACATTGCTAGCTGAGGAGTAAGGCCGACGATATAAAAATGAACAAAGATTCATATCCAGAAGTTAAATAGACAAGTCCAATCCTTTGAAGTTATCACAGGCGCTGCAAGTACTGGGTGAGCCAAGATGCTGTGACAATTCCTCCAACAAATTGATGAGGGAATATTCCGGGGGAAATCGCATTGAAATTTCCGGGGAAACTTTTTCCACGATACCAATTTTTTCCCTCGTTTGAAATACATTGCCGATACAGTAATCCCTCGATTTACGTCGAGAGGTGTTCCAAGAAATGGGGACGCAAATCGAGACGACATAAACCGAGAAGTACAAAAGTTAATTACACACAATGTCAAATTTTAATTTATGTGAATCCCCAAATACTTGAAAAATATCACTCTTCAACTGTCAAGAAAAAACAAACCATGGGAATCCCCGATTAAGTTTCATTTAAACTGCCAATTTTCAAATTTAAACTGCTTACATGAAGCAATTTCAAATCTAAACGGCTAAGAAAATCCCCGAATATGACAACGTAAATCGAGAGATAGGACGACGTTAAGCGAGGCAAGGTTCATAATTTTACACAACGTAAATCGAGACGACGTAAACAGAGGTAACGTAAATCGAGGGATTACAGTACCTATTTTTTCAGAAAAGGGAAACATTTCGGGGGAATTTTATTCACGATAGCCCTGAATATCTCTCGAGTGTATAACTGACCCCTTGCCCTCTCTGGGCCTAGAGCCATCTGTGTATATTGCAATCTCGTTGTGGACAGACACTCACCCTGATTGTTGTTGGCGTTTGTCGCTTTTCGACTATTGTCGTTTTAATCATAGCTACGACCTACTGAACGTTAAAATTGAATAAGCAATTTATTTGTCGCGTAGAATACTATTACAACTCTTTTACATTGAAAAAGTTATGAAAATGGATTCGTGCTACATCTGACGAATAAAACGACAATCGTCGAAAAGCGACAAACGCCAACGACAATCAGGGTGACTGTCTTCCTTTTCCAATCCTCTTTAATAGGCGACATTACTTCGTACGGTTTGACGAAGTTTAATGTGCCAAGGATTTCGTCAGGGATATCGGGAAATGTTTCCTTAAAAATGGAGATATGTCCACATTACTGGTGGGACAACGTTAGTGAGCCGAAGCGCACTGTTGCTCGCTTGAAATTTGATTTCTAGGTATAATGGTAAGAGATACAGAAAGATCTCAAGTGCACATACAACCTATTAGAAGTTTGGATCCTTGCCTTTAATTGTTCTTCAGAGTTGCCCTTGCTGTTAATAATGCTTCCTAGATACTTCTTCTTCCTTTTATCAGTGAGGTTATGATCCGAAAATAAGGGATCATAACCCTCCTACTTCACTGCATTTCTACTGATCCGCCTGTGGGGTTCGCCTATTTAACCTCGGAAAATAACGGCAGGCCTGCCAATTTTGGATCACTCGGTTACTGAGGCCAATGAAATGCCGATGTCGTCGCATTTGTCTGATCCAGGCGTTTATAGGCCTCCCTTTCCTACATCGCGATGTCTTTGGAACGTGCATTGATATTGCCTTTTTAACAGGCTTCAAATGATCTCTTCTTTGAACGTGGCAATACCAGCTAAACCGGTCGCGCTCTATTTTTTGTACGATGGTTTCCTTGATGTGAAAACTTCCACGGATCTTCGAACTTCTTATTCGATCAAGCTTTCACTCCTGCTGCCATGCGAAGCATCTTCATCTCAGCTGCCGTTAATGTACTCTCATACGTTTTGTGCATCGTCCAACATTGTGAACCGTATGTAAGCGCTGGACGCACAACTGCGGTGTAGAGCCTTCCCTTCAACTTAGGTGGCATTTTTCTGTCACAGAAGATAGCGGAATTTTCTCGCCACTTCATCCACCCTACGTTTACGCGATGATTGATGTCGTCATCACAAGTTGCTTTGCTATTGATCATAGATTTCAGATATTTGAACTTTTCGCACTTGGGAAGCACTGTTCCATTCAATTAAATGTCTGGGGCCTCACTCTGTATTGCTACTCGAAAGTAAAATTTTTGCGAAAGTGCTTTGCCATTCTAATCTTAGCCGGAACTCTGTAAGAAAACAGAATCGAATGGAAGTATTGCCAACTGGGGCTATGAAATGTGCAAATCTAGCTTCAAGTATCGAATGGTGAAATGTCACTTTGAAGCAAATTTCGTTCCAAAGAATTTTGTGTTTTATTTATATTTGAGAAAGAGAGTTAAACATATGTTATAGAAATGGAACTGGATGCTGTCGAATTGTGGTTCCATCAAGATGATACACAAGGAGAAAGAATAGAACGCAGGCGAAGTAGAAATAGGTCGAATATAATGGAGCTAAGTGATAAAAAGTAGAAGAAAAATATAGCAGTGGTTGGTTCAACCCGAAACTGAGAGTATTAAGTGGGAAATACACGTTACAACCGACGTACCGACATCGGCATACTGCTGTATGCAGCACACACATACAGTTTGCATACGACTTACGTACAACCAGACATTTTATTCAGCCATTTTACACATACACACCATATAATTTGTGCATGTTACAGCGGTTGTACAGTCAAGACCATGCGACCATGCGTTGTCGGTCCAATGGTTGGTTGTGTGAATACACACGACACATTCATCGTATACAACTCCAAAGCTGTCAAACCGTTGGTACAACAGTTGTATCGTGTATTTCCCACTTTACTCATTCTATCCACTGCTACCTTCAAGAGAAATTAAGGTGGAGCATTTACATTTGATTTTTGGCGGACTGCCTATTTTAACACGTTTTAATCAAGTAATTTCACTAAATTGTTTTATGTATATCACTTTCATAGTATTTTAAGTTAAAAATAAAATTTTATGCCGTAAAATACTTACATTTTAAAAGAAACACAATTGCTTACCTCAATATCCGCAAACCAAATAGCAGTAGAACAAAATGATGCGAATTCGAGTTACTTTGACATTTCGTTTAGCAATACAGAGTACCAGATTTGCGATAAGTAATTGGACATTGAAGTTGGCAACAAGTTTGTTCGATTTTCGTAAATTTGGATTTGCGATTCGAATTACAGAGTGCCAATTCTGTGAATTCGAATGATTTGACTTTAGAGTAGCATTACGGAGTGAGGCCGCTGGAATAGGCTTCCTAGATACTTATACGTCTTTATCTGCTCAAATGCCTCTCCACTCACACTCACCACCCTTGATTTACAAAAAAAAAAAATTATATTTAAGAAATTCGTTGCAAAATCTTCACTAAGATTATTTCTGTGATAAAGGGAGTTTGTTCTATATATTTGCAGCATCTGAAAAAGATTTTCATAAAACTCTGACGTTGTCTGTAAAGCAAAAACTAAAAAAAAAGAAACAGTTCTGTTTTATAATATGCTGATTAAATTGTTTTATATTTCTACACCATAATGAATTTCCCTAAAATTAACATTTTTCATGGCAGTAAATACATATTATTTACTTTGTATATATGAAATGATTAATATTTGACATGATTTTACTTACAACAATTAAATTGCAATATCATTAATCTGCTTTTCTCCGTTTGCTTAAAAGTACGTATATTTTTTTTATATATAAATTTTTATATAAAAAAAAAAAAGAAAAGAAAAACTATTTTAAATTATGTCTGTATATATATATATATATGTATGTAAACAATTTCTTTGTGATAAAAATTCTAACTTTTAATCTCAATTAAATTATTATTAACATATAATCTATTATTAATCTAAGGTAAATTATCTAACAACTAGAGTCATTGTTAAAAATTTGTAAAAAGTAGTTTGTTTATTTCCGATACTTTGATTGATTGAGGGAGAGAGAAGTTTGTTTTTATTCTTATTTTCATGTTTTTTTCTATAAAATGATTGAATCTACTAAAAGTTCGTTACCTAAAAGTAGGGAATATGCTAAAGATACCAATGATTTGCTTACTATTCCAAAGAATACAAAAAAAAAAAGGGGGGAGGAAGATACAATGATTGTTTTTGTATATATCTCGAGTTCTCACATACACATACATTATGTATGTATTATAGTATTTAAATTAAATAAATTTAAATAAATAACAAATTTGCCTAATTCTGTTGTGGGTTTGACCTAAAATAATTAATTTAAATCACATAATATGTTTTGGAATTTTCTTTTTCTCTGGCAAAGAATGTTGTCTACGTAATAACATGAATTTTCCTAAATCGCTAAATTTTCCTTTTTGCCTTGAAGAGTAATAAAATAATCATTTGGTGCTTTAGATTTTCTCATTTTATGAATGCACTTGGTTTTGTTTTTCGTTTTTTTTTTCTTTTTTCTGACAAAGCGAATGCATTGTACAAATTTTGTTTAACAATTTGAGTAGATTCAGTTGTTTTAGTTTTTTTTTTTAATTTTTTTTTTTTGGGTTTTACTTTTTTTTTTTTATCTAAATAAATATTAAAATAGATCTTTTTATCATAATAAATTAGATTTGTTGTATAAAATTAAATGCAAAAATTATATATAAAACAATGTTCAAGATTTTATTAGACCAACGAATATTGGACTTCCTTTTGTTTTCTATTAAATACTGAGATGGATTTCACTTTATACATTTACACTTGGTGTTACGTAGGCGCTATACTTTTAGACCCGTTGGAAAGTATTTGCTGATTTGGACGATAAAAATACATAAAGTGTAACCAAAAATAAAGGAGTACTAATACCCGGGTGAAACAACAACTTTGGGTTAATTCTTACACGCCGATTGATTGTTATTATTGCTATTGTATTTAGTCTTAACTAGGATAATTTTCTGATTCAGACTTGGTACGGAGGTAGGAATTAGATTGCTACTGCCAGCTGTGCCGTTCAGAATGATATTCGTTGGTGTTTTGCTTAGGTGATTGGATGGCGCTGTCATACACGTTGTTGATGGGATGGTAATGACGTTCGGTGATGCTGTTGATGATGATGCTGTCGTAATGATGGCTCCCTCTGGGGGCTGACTATATATTGCACGCATTTTTTGAGTTACACTTCCGCTCGCAACGATTTGTGCGATTTTAACTGCATTGCGACTCTGAAATGCAAATAACATAGAATAATTATTAGACAATTATATATTCATGTGGAACGTAGAGCCCCTCCTCTTGACTAGTTTAAAGATTACATACATATCTAGATCTATAAGCGCAATATAGTTGAGATTGGTCTCATTTCACATCCGACAATTTTGCTCATTAACAAACTCGTTATACCAAAAATGAGCTTCATCGCTAAACACAATTTTGCGATAAAACAATGGGGCAGCTTGCAATTCCTCTAAAGCCCATCAGCGAAATAACGATGCAAATAATGGTCTCGAGTGTTAAATTCGGGTGCAGGCCAAGATCGCAAGATTTTCCCCGTAGTGGGCATATAGATAGATCCCCAATTGCAGCGATCGATAATGAATCAATAAATTATGATTCTCTGGTACACTTTCGTTTTTATTAGCGGTATTCTTTTCAGTACGCGGATTCCTTTGACTTATTGGTGTGGTATGAGAAGACATCGAGGTGTTCCAGAAATCTGTGTACAGACCATGGACATGTACAAGGGAGCAAAGACAAGAGTAAGATGCCCCACTGGAATCAATAAAGAGTTGCCAATAAAAGACGGTGTACACCAGGGAAACATCTTAAGTCCTTTGTTCTTTATTGGAGTCCTTGATTATCTGCTTGAAGGTAAAGTGACGGGCTCCAAAGTGAACTAGTAATTCTTTGCCATCATAAGTGAGGTTCCTACGTCGCTGCAACGAGCACTTGATGTATGGTGGACGTTTTGGGGGGAAAATGACATTCCAGACATTTATTTAAATGGAACAGTGCATTCCAATTGCGAAAGGTTCAAATATCTGAGATCTATGATCAATAGCTAAACAACTTATGATGACGACATTAATCATCGCGCAAGCGTAGGGTGGATGGAAGTGGCGGGAAAATTCTGCTACCGTCTATGACCGAAAAAATGCCCCTTAAGCTAAAAGGAAGGCAGTTGTGAGTCAAGCACTCACAGGATTAAATCGACAATTATCTATACCTAGGTTAGTTGGGTTGCCACCAGATTACCTGGTGGCGCTCCTAGGCCTGTGTGGGCCCTTAGCGATACTCATATACCTACCAAAAAGAGGGAAAGAAAGAGAAATTTATTGAGGTACATGATACTTATAGACTTGACTGTTTGATGTGGTTGAATCCGTCTCGAATAGGAACCTTGTTTAACCGGATTTGTTGCAGAAATTCACGATCCTTCATCCTTCCTATACCTAGGAAGTGCGGTCTCGGCCAACCGATGTGGCACCGAAATGGATGTGTGTAGCAGAATTTAGAAAACGTTTAGTATGTTACCAAAAATTTGGAGAAGCAATGTTTTGAGCACAAGAACGAAGTTACGACTGTTTTGTGTCAACGTTTGAATCAGTACTGTTGTATGTATTTGTGTAGTACGTGGAAGAAGGTAACTACCACTCTCACTCGCAAGCTACAATTTTTCGTAAACAGATACCTACATATCATCTTAAAGATTTTTTTTAGCGCAATCGTACTTTATCAGAGATCGGGACACCTATAGGCATCACCATACGGAGAAGAAAATGGCAGTTATACCTTGCAGCGCGAACACAATACACAATACAATGGAACCCACTTTCACAAACAGGCACAAAACGTGTCGTCCTAAGGAAACGTAGCACAGAACAGTTGGAGAGAACGTTTGCATTGCAGAACTCTGAACAAGGCGTTGTAGACGCCTTGCATCAATGCGTTGTAGACGCCCTTGCATCAATGCGTTGTTGACGCCCTTGCATTAAGGCGTTGTTGACGCCCTTGCGCCTTGAGGGGTTTAAGGATTTAAGGAAAATAAGTATTCCTCTTGTATAAATATTGAGCAATTCAATTTGAAATATTATTACCATAATAGGCAGCCCCTGCAGAGCTCTCTTTCCCTCTTAAAGAATTTTCATATCACCTGAATTCTACTCTGCTTAGAGCTAATAAACCACAGTAACTTATTTAATCAAGAAATGCAATTCAATGAACTATACTTACATTTTGCATTTGTTTCCGGTTCTGCAATATTTTTGCCGCCATATCGTTTCCCGTGAGCAAAATATTTTGATGCTGTCCGTGGATCTGCACACCACTGGCCAGATACATTGTTTGCACTGGGATAGCCATGATCTTCTTCTCATTGTCATCCTGCTGTTTGAAAGAAAAAAAAAGTCAAGTCACTAAGTGAGTAAGCACACATTAGACTTTCTCTACACTTACCAGAGGACTAACCGACTTCCTGTCTTCATCGAATCCAGAATCGGAAGAGTTGTCATTGAATTTTGTCGCCCCTGACTGTTTGGACGAACCAGGCAAGCTATCCATGCCAAGTTTCTTAGCTTTATCCTGTGAAATGGTTGCAACCGGCTTAATTAAGAACGGATTGTCCACCATCTTGACCATGTGCTTCACATCCATCAGTTCAGATGGCTTCAGTCGTAATGTATTGAATTTCTCTAAGGAATGTTTCACTATCTTGCCAGCGTCTGATTTTACCTTATGCATAAATGAACTCGATTTACTACTAGGTTTGTGCATAGCTTGCTGTTGTTGTTGTTGTTCAAACGGAGCTGGCGTCTTTCCCGATGTGAACTGAATATGACTGCCGTTGTGGACCAAACTATTGTCGATAGGATTCAGTTTTGCGATTTTTACTGCTGACGAGGTAGGAATTGTGGTGGGAAGAACTTTGTTATCTAGTACAAAATCAGTCTTGGAGGGGTTGGTGTTGTTTAATTGCTTCATGTCGCCGAGGGGGAAACTTTCTGACTGCCGCTTGAAGAACAGATGATGCTTCTTTAGGACCGGTGTCGTATTACGGTTCGCTGGTGGATTAAAGGATAGCTGATAAGGAACAGCTTTCACGTTGTATTGGGGCTGGGCACTGAGATGTGAGGGTGCTGCTGGCTTTTCAGAGATTACAGTAGGCTTTGGCCGGTGACTCGTGCATGGCACGTAGTTTTGTATGTCCAAGATGATAGCACCGAGTTGCTTATTCTCAAATACCACCCCACAACATGATTTCCTCTTCACCCACAGGTTCTCATCGAAGAACTGTACTTCGTCTGAATTGGTACTGCGAAACTTTTTCGGTGGTAGACATTTTCGTCTATTGCTGCCACTGCGGTGGTTGATTGCTTGCCGGATTTTTATACTAGCCGACTCGATTGCCGTTGTTGGCGAATATTGCACATCTTCGCAGTCGCTTTCTAGGGATTCTGGTGTTAAAGGCAACGTTTGGCTTTCCCATGGCTTGCTAGACATAGTTGCTATCTGAGATTTATTCTTGTCCTTACCGACCTGCTTTTTGTTTTTCTTGAAGATTTTCGAGAATTTTTCCGGTATCAGAGATTTCTGATGTTGCGTGCGATCGGAGGATGCATTGTTTGATAGTTGCGAGGAGTCTTCCTTGAGTTTTTTGAATTTGGTCATCGATTTCATTCCTGGTCCAGCTCTAGCATCAACGACCTGTTAATGGAATTGTTGTGTCAATAGAGAACAGGTAATGGCGGGTAAATTATACTTACATGGCCCCAATGACGATTGCTACCTGCGGGTAGACGTTTGTACCTCTTCACTAAAAGTACACATGCATTGCAAATTTCCCCATGGCGTGGCTGTTTCAGATCGAAACATTTGATCGAGTCTTCTTCGTACTTCTTCGAGTCCGTAAATCGGGAACTAAACGGGGGGAAAATGGATTTCAAGACTTATAAGAGTAAAAACGATTTTGTAATTTACCTGCTCGATTTGGCTCTGCAGATGCAACACCCTTCGGCTGAGCGGTAAACTCTCGGTTTATGAAATGAAAACATTTCTTGATTTTATTTTTGTTTTTTAGTTATTAACTTATATTGCTTATAGGATTTCTTTGTGCTGTTAAATTGCCTTTTAGGATTATTAACGGTGATATTATTTATCTCATCTATTCTGCATCATTTCCAAAATTTGTTATGAACTAAAAGGAACAGAAAATGTAAATGTTAGATTGTTGTTGTAGAAATTAGTACAATGTATTTATTTTTTAAGTTCACATTGTATTTTTCGATGTTATACAACAAATTTCCCAAGTTTAATAGGTAAAATGAAAAACCATAGATAGAGTCTTTACATGGCCGAGATTCATGAGAAGTGTATAAGGGACTTTTAATCAAGATGTACATATATAAATATATAGGTAGTTTGAGAACCAACTGGTGTACAAGAATAGAACACAGTTGTTTAGTGATTAGAACGAGTATCCAGATTACAATTCGCATTAAAAGAAACTAGAGTATCATTGGAGAGGACGAACTTGTAGTTTAAGATGAGACGCAAATCAAATGAGACATAGTGTTGCATGGGTGTAGGCTTTCTGAAGAATTTGGCTTTTGAAACGGCTCCCGACAATGTTGCTTTATATTGCCACTAGTCTTTTTGGTTGTGATTAGTTGTGTTCTACAGAGCACTTTTTTAACGCAAAGTGGTGGAATGTAGTTGAGTTTTACAACTTAAAACTTTTCCTCAAATTTAGGGTTCTTGGTTCCGCCGATAGAGTCCTATTCAGATCCTCTCCAGGAGTACCTAGGGTAGCCATTGATCTTTGCATTAACTATAAATGATCCCGACCTCTTCATCCCGGGAACTAATCTAGAAATCTATGCGAACAACATGAGAATATCTAACCAAATCCCCTGTAGACCTTAACACGATTTTCATCCGCTGCCGGCGAAAACAGTTGTTACTCAACGTGAAAAGATGGCAAGCTATTATTCACTCTCATGAGCGCCGTCCCCTGCCTCTAAGAACATATTTTATTAACAATGAGCTTGTTCATACAGTAACTTTAATTCGTAATAGAGGTATCATCTATGACACTGAACTTAAGTTCGTCACATGTGTAATTAGCAAAGCAACTCAACACTTGGTTTAAGCGTTGGTCGGAGTGAGTTACAAAAATGCTACACTTTTGTTTATCGGTGTTTCAGGAAAATATTGCGAATGCCCTGGCTAAACAATATTTGCAATCTTGAGTTTTATGAAAGAACGAGCCAGCAACGTATAGATGCGATTAACAAAAGCGAAAGTAGCAGTAGATTAAGTGCATTGTACGAAAGAACGTTAACTGTATAGATCATCAAGTCAGGCGTACACGACCTACAGAGGCATGAGACATTACTTGGAAATTAAGAGGAAATATATAATTGATTGTCACAAGTAGCTAGGGCCGAGCTTTTCGCAGCCATTGGTGTGTTTGCGTGATTTTTTTGTGTTCTCTTTCTCTGAACACTACGTCCATCGTTCATGGAAGGAATGATTCTCGAAAAAGCGTTTTTGTACATCAAGGTTCTATGTTGAATGGGAAATGGCTAACAAAGGCCTTGTAGTATCTACCTATAGATGTTGATTCGCTAAATAACGAGTCACTGCAGCTGAAGATCTTGCAGTTCTTTTAGTAAGACCTATTCCTACCTTTACGTGGTGGTGAGCATAAGTATAGTTTGGTCTGTGCCCTAGCGAGGTGCAACCATAGAAAAAAAAAAAAAAAAAAAAAAAATAGGCCTAAACGTGACAAACTACCTCATGGGCGTTGTAGACCCTTAAGGGATGACAGGGTAAACTATCTCTCCGTTTTCCGAATTTTTACGTCATCAAAGCTACATTATGTTCATGGTGACACTCTATACTGTGCATTTTGATCATGTTTTTTGGATCTTCTGTCTGATTTATGGTTCGAAATCCTTTACTAGAGATACAGCCTTGTTGTGGCAATGTAGGAGATGTCGTAGGACTGCCAGTTTATACTATGCATGATATCCGTGCATATATCCTTCTCCGTTTTTATATTTAGATTGCTGATTAGGTTGGTGTTTCTAATTAGACTTATTGCGATTTTATAATAATATGGAGAAAGACCCCACAAAACCTATATGGTTGAGTTTCGTATAATTGGATTTTTTTTATTTATATTCACTTTTGCATTCCTAAAATGCACAAAACTGCCCTCGAATCAATATTGATGCCAAATGAAAATTCGATTTAGAGCTATTCTCAGTTATTCACAGTCCAGGGTGGACTTGGCCTCAGTCAACACGCCTTTCCACACTGCTAAGGAGAGGCCTTTCATTTACTGGATGCTCTTACTGATATGAATTTGAAGACTTTCCGGGCCGAAGAGTTGATGTCCATTCGCTCTACATGTCGAAGCCATCTTAGTCACTGTATGTATACTCTTTACCGTTCTATCTTCTCCTTTATGAATAATGGTCCAAAAACCAATGAAAGCTTTTTTCTCTCACATTAATCAATGGTATACTCATCCGCTTTTAATATGGTCTATACGTCTGCATCATATAACCCATCCTTGTAAGCCTTACTAAATTGCATTCTCAGCCCAATAACTTGCAACTTTTAGAGAGGTTTTGAATATTTTGTCGCGACAAATAACGCCTGAAATGCGTTTAGCTTGCCTACTATCAGACTGCTCAGCTCAATGCCGATATACATAAATGCTCAAGTCAACTAGTACTGCACATATTGAGATACATACATATGAGGCCATCACCGCAAAAGTGGCGTAACCAACAATTTTTGTTGGTTGCTGTTCTGGTGTTACATACATTCCTTACATTAGCAACTATCAATACAAAAGTGGTGTAAGCCACCTTTTGGTATTCAAAAGCAGATGGAGCTGAAAAATCGTTTTTTGCACGGAGCATAATATAACAAAGTAATAGAGCAATCAAATTTTCATAATGGAAAAACATCGTGATTCTTTAAGGGATTTGCATATTGCATTGGTTGACTTTAAAAAGGCATTCGACAGACAACCACGAGATTTGGTATGGGTGGCGCTAAGACATCGAGGGGTTCCAGAAACCTATGTACAGCTGATCATGGACATGTACGAAGGGGCAAAGACAAGAGTAAGATGCCCCGCTGGAGTAACCGAAGAGTTCCCAATCAAAGTCGGGGTGCATCAGGGAAGCGTTTTAAGTCCTTTGCTCTTTATTACAGTCCTTGATTATCTGCTTGAAGATAAAGTGAGGGATCCCAAGGTACATCAGTTATTCTTTGCTAACGATGGAGCCATCATAAGTGAGGATCCTACATCCCTGCAACGAGCACTTGATGTGTGGGTGGACGTTTTGGAGGGAAATGGGTATCGCATTACTTCAAAAAAGACAGAGTACTTGTGCTGCCAGTTCTCTCATCCACTCAGGCCTATTCCAGACATTTATTTGAATGGAACAGTGCTTCCCAAGTGCGAAAAGTTCAAATATCTGGGATCTATGATCAATAGCAAAGCAACTTGTGATGACGACTTCAATCATCGCGTAAGCGTAGGGTGGATGAAGTGGCGAGAAAACTCCGCTATCTTCTGTGACAGAAAAATGTCCCCTAAGTTGAAAGGAAGGTTCTACACCGCAGTTGTGCGTCCAGCGCTCACATACGGTTCACAATGTTGGACGATGTACAAAAAGTATGAGAGTAAATTAACGGCAGCTGAGATGAGACGCTTCGCATGACAGCAGGAGTGACAAAGCTTGATCGAATAAGAAGTTCGAAGATCCGTGGAAGCTTTCACATCAAGGAAACCATCGTACAAAAAATAGAGCGCGACCGGCTCAGCTGGTATTGCCACGTTCAAAGAAGAGATCATTTGAACTCTGTTAAAAAGGCAATATCAATGCACGTTCCAAAGACATCGCGATGTAGGAAAGGCAGGCCTATAAACGCCTGGATCAGACAAATGTGACGACATTCGGCATTCCATTGGCCTCAGTAACCGAGTGATCCAAAATCGGCGGGCCTGCCGATATTTTCTGAGGTCAAATAGGCGAACCCCACAGGCGGATCAGTGGAAATACGGTGAAGTGGGAGGGTTTTGATCCCTTGTTTTCGGATCATAACCTCGCTGATAAAAGGAAGAAGAGCAATCAAATTTAAAATCCCCATTTTCTCCTAATTAAATAGTTTGGAGTTACACCACTTCTGCACTGATAGCCTCATATGTACATATGTAAAGGATTTTTTTTTTGGAGCGTGTGAACTTTAAAAAATAAAAATCAATCGATTTACAGTGTACTCTCTCCTTACGGACACCCCTCATAACCGGACAGATTTCAAAGAACGGAAAAAAAAGATGTGGTTTTTCATAGTAATAAATCTCTCATAAGCAGACTGTCTTATAACCGGATGCGGACACCCAATTCCATAACCGCAATAGAGTTTCGCTCTCTCTTAGACGGACAAAATAGAACTAGAGCACGTTTTTTTTTTTTTTTTTTTTTTTTTTTTTTGACACAGCAATGTCCAACTTGACGGTTGGCGAAGTACGAATTGCCATTGTCTATTATCTCCAGAACGTCAAACATAATGCCTAGGGCTATTGCAGACGCTAATGTAAGTTATGTTAGCATGGATGAGCATAATTAACGAAGATGAGAAAATCTGGAGAGCTTCGACATTGAAAATCTTGATGAAGCTGAAATCCACGAAATTGATTCGGATGATGAAACAAACAACGATTTAAAGGTACATATATGACCCAATAAAATCTTACGAAGAAGCCTATCGTGAAACAAAGAGACTAAGAGAATTTTCTTTAGAAACAAATTATTTAAAAGCATTTGAGATGTAAAGAAATGTACAGATCTATTTTGAAAATATGACAGCAAGTAATAAAAAACGTGCGTCAAACAAAAATATCCGATTTATATGGGCAAACAAATTTATTTTGTTTTATAATGTTTTATGGATATTATTGTGGACATTGATTTCACTTTCTAACACTGAATTCGTATCCCTTTGTTTTTGTTTACTTTTTGTAAGCGTCAGAAATATGACATTAACATTAATTTAACAATTGGAGGCGAACCCCACAGGCGGGTCAGTAGAAATGCGGTGAAGTGGGAGGGTTGTGATCCCTTATTTTCGGATCGTAAGCTCGCTGATAAAAGGAAGAAGAAGAACATTCATTTATAAATAAAAAAAAAAACATATGGCCAATGCGTTTTTTTAAAGGTTACTTACTTACTTACTTACTTAGGTGGCGCTACAGTTCGGGGTGAACCAGGGCCTCAACCAACAAGCCTCTCCATTTTTTAAAGGTTGAGAACCTTTTTTTTGTTTATTTTCTCATAAGCGGACAATTTTCTCAGAGAGAAGAGTACACTGTATTTTATTTATTTGGTTGAAAATTGTTTGGCTTTAATGTTTGAATGGAATTTCTAGGTTTACAAAGGTCATCCTGTAAATCGAATTTTTGACCAGCTTTTCGAGTAAGCGAATAGCAATCACAAAATTGGCATCCAAATGGCCAAGAGTTACTGGTTTATCCGCATAAACCAATGCCTTCAGGCGACCCTAAAGAAAATAATCGAGTCAAAAATCGCATGGTCTTGGAGGTCAGTGAACA
The DNA here is from genome assembly GCA_945910035.1 of Brachypalpus laphriformis. NCBI lineage: Eukaryota > Metazoa > Arthropoda > Insecta > Diptera > Syrphidae > Brachypalpus > Brachypalpus laphriformis. The sequence continues at coordinate 105,555,227 of OX246753.1, read as the reverse complement.
GGCCCATTTAGCGCAATCATTCTCTCGGCAAATTGTTATTTCAATAAATCGATGGTGTCGATGTGGGAGTTGAACTTCACAGGCGGATCAGTAGAAATGCAGTGTTGTGGGAGGCTTACGATCCCTTGTTTTCAGATCATAACCTTGTCGAAATAGGGAAAAAAAGATGGTGCCGATGTTCGTCCGGATCAACATCATTCATATTTTGAAAGAAATTTTCGTTAAGCAGGTAACGATCTCCACCGCTCCATTTGGCGTGTGCGTGGATGTTTATTTATCAATGGTTCGATAAATAAGAGCTTGACGGATGATTATGCGCACAAAAAAGTGGACGAAGCGCTCTATAAGTTTGAGCAGAACATACATTTTGGAAATAAATTTTCACGTAACGTAAGCGTTGTGTGGAGTGAGTATACGATTTTTTTTTGCGGAATAGGAAACGCTCGACTGGAGCACTCAGACGCATATAGTCTATTGTACTACCAGAGAGAAAAGCCTGGTTTACCCATTTTATTGGAATTTCCTTGTCTTTCTAAGAAAGCCAAGCAAGGACAAGGAGCTTACAGTACTAGCAAGGACCACATCAGCACCGAGGATCTGTCACCTAAAAACGAGCAAAGGCCAGACACTCACAGAGATAATGTTCCGCAGTGTTGTCGTTCTCTTCACAAGCGTCGCAGATTGTTGTCACTTAATCCCAGCATGTTGAGGTGCTTGGCGAAGTGGGTTGTCAATATGTTGTCGGCAGTTTTTTCTGCTGAGGGACAGCAAGAATGCTGCTGATTTCTTACAGACATTCGAGAGCATTCGTTCAACCAATCTATACAATGGAGTCATGCCACACACAATTGTGTTCGTGGGAGACGCAATTGTCAAAGCCCAACACGGGTTCGGGACCTGAGAAAGCCTCCTCTGAGCCTTGTCTAGCAATCACATCGGAGATTTCGTTCCCCAGGATCTCAGTGTTACCTGGGACCCAGATAAGAGTCAGATAATTCCAGCCTTGCGACCGAGTTTAAATAGTTTTTGGTTTCACGAACTATTTTGGAAGCGGTTAAAGGGTTAAGCAAGGTCTTAAGCGCAGACTGACTGTCACTACAGACAGGGGTAGGGATTTTAAATGTTGAGAAATCAGCATTTTAGGAGAATTAATTCTTTCTTGTAGGTACATACTAGCTTCTTGTACACCATAGCCATACATACATATCTGTGGCTACAAAGCAAAACCGCCTAAGTCAAGTTAGGACAAATTTGAGTTAAGAAAATGCTCTACTATTCGAAGTTTATGATACCAATTATGTATTTCCATTGTTGTATCGTTACAGAGTTATGGGCAAAGAAGCAAGACTAAAATTCCAAAATCTCTTACGTTTTCAGGAAAAACGAAAACTTGTTTTCTGAGAATCTGTGAAAATCGACTTAGGCGATTATGCCTCAGATATGTAAAATTCGATGAATTAAACATAGAAAATGTATGTAAGTGTTAAAACTGTCGCAAGGAATGCTTTCTACAAATTTTCACCGAGTAATGGTCTCAATTAGCGGAAAAGAATGTGTAAGAATGCCGAAAACCGGGCTAATGACAACAGTAGGTAGATACACCGGAAAAGTTCGGTAGGTACATACATACATACCAGTCACAACTTTTTTTTTGTTTGCCTTGCTGCGAAAAACATGCGTGACAACAAATAAAACCAAACCTATGTACTTTCTTCCAATCTGAATCAAAACGCAAAAGGACAACATGACAACAGTCCTACTGTACTGACAAGAGATTACAAAATATTTTCATTTATTAATTCTCAATCTTTCGCCATTTTTTTCCATGCAGACACCTCTCAACTTAAAAAACTGTATCGACACTTGGTACTTATAAGAATTCGCAATATGCGCGAATACTCGAGAATCTGCCATTTTGTCACGACTTGTATGCGAACAACAACAACATACTCGCATAAACAATTGCAAAATAATAAAACATTGTTCACTTGCACTTTACACACAGTAGGTACTCTACCAGATAACAAACTTCTAAATCACTGCACATCGAATAACAAAAATTAATTTTGAGTTTGAGTTTGTCTCTTTCTCTAGCAACTGCAAACAGGTATTTCTTCTTTTTGTTTTCACTTCTTATAAGAAAAGAAAAAAAAAATGTTAACCCGCCATTACCTTCTTAAATTTGATCATTTCTCCAAAAAATGCACCAAAGTCACGCCAAATACACACTATAGGCGGCGCACACACAATTAAACTTTCGGGGGAAACAGTGCACAAGAAAATCTTTTTCAATATTTTTTTTTGATTTTTTGCTCTCATTCGCGCTGCTAAATCAAAGAGAAACTTTTATCGTTTATGCAAAATCACTGTGGTCTCTGCAATGGCGGGGCGGCAACAACCAAGACAAATTCAATTCAAAAAATGGACAACATTTAAGAAATTAAACCAAAAGAAAGACCAAAACACAACACACACACACACGCATGCATACACGGAAAAGAAGGACGGCAGTGCAAGGCAAAGGCCGACAAAACGAAAGAAAACTACTGTCAAAGCAGAGGCTGCGATTAGCAGCTGGCGGGCCGCAGAGACAAAACACATGCGCAAAAGAGAATACGAAAAAGATTGTTTAACAACAAAACAAGAAACGTTTAAGCACACACATACACACGCGCATAACATGCTAGAGTATGTGTAATTTAACGGCGAATTGGAAAGTTGTTTTCTTCGCCTCGTCGTAATGTCTACGTGATTAGAGGAATGGAATGATGAAAAACGAGAAAAAGGCGCAAAGGCGCACTCCCCAAAAAAGAAGAAGGAAAATTCCGGTTCTTTTTCAAAATTTTCATTAGACATTTATGATCATACCTGGTCGTTACAACGGAGCATGAGGGGGTGGAAGGAAAATAAAAAGTTTTTCGCAATATAGAACGTAAAGTGTAAACAGGTCATTGATCTGACGTCACAACTGTGTTGTTATTGTCGCGCTTGTCTTGCTACACTATTCGCGTTGTTTCAATCATAAATAGCAACTACTTGCACAGAGTTGCCACCCTTCTTACCACTTACATATGTCGGGACACAGAGTGATATCGGATATAGGATATGCGATCTTGTATCACATTTCTAACAGCTTTACAGGGCTCATTTAAGAAGACAGACCACCCAAAGAAAATCGGGAATTCCTTGAGAATCACGAACTTGGGTAAAGCTGAGACACATTGCCCGAAACCGTACACGATGGCGCGTAGGCGTAGTAGAGGACCAAGAACCCACACAATAAAGGCTTTCACACACCGCCGCGATAGCGATAACGATAACTATCGCCATAGCGATAAACAACTAGACACACAGCGCTATAGCGATAGAAGTTTTCTTTTCACGTTTTTGTACTCCGCATTATCCAAATCATATAATATTGGATTATTTTTCACAGAAGAACTCAACTTTTCCACATCCACCACTGCGCGATAGAGCGATAGAATGTAACATGCAGCGATAGCCACGTTCAATCGCAATCTCTCGCGAAAATCGCCGGTATACATAGGTATATCGCACTCGGTGTGCGTGCACAAACTTGAATACATGTGTTGCGCTAGATCGCTATCGCGGTGATGTGTGAAAGCCTTAAAACGATTCCCTCAGAAGTTTGGAGAAGCTTACGTCGTATTGGCGATAATTGGTTCACGTCCATGCTTAATGAAAATAAAATACTAAGTGTATGTTGACAAAGGCATCTCATCGGGTTGTAGAAAAAAACAAAGCCGATGTTAGAGGCTGTTCCAACTCACCCTCCTAGTCGTGACTTTAATATAGCCAGGCAAACCCTCAGAATTCTGATAGAAAGATACATATAGAGAAAATAAGAAAGACCTCCAGCTCTCTTATGTACATTTGGAGAAAGCACTGGGCAGAGTTCATAGGGAAATTGTGAAAATCGCTAGATCTAAACAAGTGCATAAAACTTATTTAGCATCAAATGCTGGAACTCAAGTAAAAACCATGCATAAATTATCTAAATACTTTGAAGTAAAAATCGGGGTGCGTCAAGGTTCAGCAATCAACCCAGTTCTATTTAGCACCGTCTATATAGATAGCCAGGCAGCTGTTAAGCTCTGGAATCTGCTGTAATTATGTCGATATCTAGAGCCAAATCGGTGACCCTCTGCTGGGTACCAGGGCATATGGATATCGAAGGAAACGAAAGGGGTGATGAGCTTGTTAGAAAAGGGGTGGCACTGCGGGCTCTCCCTTTTCTAGTGATCCCAATTAGTCCCTAACGGAAGAAAATATAAAATTAACTCACCGGTTGAGCAAACAGACTGGGTTGATCTATACACATGTGCAACGGCCAGGTTGCTATGGCCGGCCTTTAACAAGAAGAGATCAACCTTTTCAGTGAAGCTTAGTCGTCATAACGTACGGCGCATATCCAGCATAATAACTGGTCACTGTGGCATTGGCATTCATGCAGAACGGCTCGGCGTATTGCACAACGGCTATTGTAGAAGTTGCAGGGTCGAAGAAGAAATTGTATCTGTTCGTCATCTGCTTTGTGACTGCCCTGCCCTGTCCGTCAGAAGAATGAGGACTCTTGGTAGTTACTTATCGAAGCTGGAGGACTTAGGTAATATTGAGCTGATGGACCTACTGAGATTCATACCACTATTTGGGTGGTTTTAACAACGGACCATCTCTACAGTGCCTCTATGGTTAAATAATTGGGCACAATGGACCCGAACCGTTGGTCTAAGTGAGCAGTGACTCTTTTATCACAAGGTACCCATCTACCTAACCCAAATAATTAGCACCATCATAACCTTGTAGAAGAAATTCAAGAAACCACTCTACAGTTGGCTCAATCGTTTTACATTACAATAGCGGACTACGACTAAGCAGGATTATAAATAGATTGTGTCGCCCTAGCAGAGGTTGTTTCAAATTGCTCAGCGAACAAATGCTATTCTAGCATGAGCGTGAATCATTATCATTAAAAGTAGATCGTTGCGGGGGGAAACTGATACGAATGTTGAATTTAGTGCTGCCCTCCTGTGGGGACTCAGAGTTCTATTGTAATTGGCAAGAAGGAAAGAGGTTAAGGTTGGAATTTAATGGGATGGGTTGAGACCGGAAAGTGAAAGAATGTCTATGCTTGCGATGCACGGCTCTACTCGTAAGAAATAGCGTATTTCTCGCCCAACAGAATGACCATACCTTGCAGCCTCTAATTCCAATTGCTTTGTTATCAAAACTTTATCGAGTTAGGTCAGTTTTTCTATATGATAGATGGATTCGACTATACGTGATGTACTAAAAACAATCGGACGGAGCCCATTGCATATATGGTGCTGCCGATGTTGCAAATTTCAACCTGGCAGCCCTCTGGACTTACCCAAACGAATGGATGCGCCAACGTGGCCACACCATTCTTCGTCCTTGTTTCTTTGATAAAATATTTTTTTTTTTTTCCAAAATAGTTCGTGGAATCAAAAGCTCTTTGAACTAGGTGGCAAGGCTGGATTGTCTCTCTCTTATCTGCGTTCCAGGCCACACTGGGACCCAGGGAAGCGAGATCTCCGATGTCCTCGGTTAGGACTTCCATTGACAATTGGGTCTCTCACGAACACAGTTGTGTGTGGCATGACTCTGCATGATGTAGGTTGACTAAACGAATGCTCCCAGACTGGAAGAAATTAGCTGCATTCTTGCTGTCTCTCAGCAGAAAAGACTGCAGACAACTTATTGGCGTCTTGACAGCCCACTTCGCTTTCGCCAAGTACCTTAACGTTCTGGGTTTAAGTGACACTAGAATCTGCGACGCTTGTAGAGAGAACGAAGACACTACAGAACATTATCTCTACGAGTGTCCGGCCTTTGCTCGTATCACGTGGCAGATCATAGGGGTTGGTGTGGTGAGTGCTGGTACTGTAAGCTCCTCATCACTGACGAAGTGCTTGCTTGGCTTTCTTAGAAAGACAAGGAAATTCAAATAAAATGGGTAAACCACGGTTTGCTCTGCGGTAGTACAATGGACTAGTTGCGTCTGAGTGCTTCAGTCGAGCGACGAAAAAAAATTGCTACAACGCGAATAGTTGCGGCAAATATTTATTAATTTGAACAATACACGTGGATAGTTGGCAACCCTGCTTGGAGAACGAATGTGTAAGAAGAGGGGCTTTTGCACTCATCACTGAAGGACATGTACACAAATTTTTCACAACTGTACCTGCGCAGAGTCGAAAACAATTAATAAAAAACTTTCAAAACAAAATATGTACCACCCCATCTCCTCAGTCTGTCTGAGGCTTTATTTATGTACACCAGAGCGTTCCTTATCGATGCAACTGTGTTGATGTGCCCCAAATATGTCGACCACAGTGCGTTCTGATTGAAAAATATGATATCGCCAAAGTATGCTGCTGCAGGGGCATACATACATTTTGGTTAATCCACCAACAGTGGCACTGCCGAAACGTACAGACAGACGGCCTTGCATAGTGAAGGCAAAGTATTTGTACAATGCCTACTATAGACTGGCCATGGGGACGACGACGGAAGCGCGACCGCAAAAAGAAAGTAAAATACTACCGAAGTTACACGAAAAAATTAAGTAATGCCACAAGTGGCACAGTTACCAAACGCTGTTGCATACCAAGCTACACCGACTATCAACCGATGCCCATATATAGAGAAAAATTCTAGGAGCAGATCATTTAAAACAAGTAAAACCCACTGTCAGCGAATCAATTTGCTAAAATTCAGCAAATACCACCGGAATTTGCTAGAATTCAACACTTTTCAGCACTGACGCCAAGGCTCCAGTTCGAATTTAGATCTGGTAAACCCACTCAATTTGTCCTGACACCGTGTAAACTCGATACAATTTGTTTAATCCCATCCCGCGGGAGTATATTCACAGATTGTTAGCCCAATTTAATTGATATATATGTAAAAATATAAAATAAAATTTAAATACACCACCAATGGAACACAACACTCACCAATTTCACTTCAACTGGAACTCACTATGTGAATAAAAATGGCCGTTTTCTTGTTAAGTTGTCGTCGTATCGGCTCGGCGGCGGCGAACAGGCAGGTAGCTGACAGAGATGGATGTACCACGTAACAGCGTGGAAGGAAAGAGTAAAGATGTAATATCCAACGGCGGCACAGCGGCGATGATGGTAGGTTATCAATTTGCCGAGGTCGCAGAGAGGATAAAATGCAATATTTCGTGGCAATTTTAGGACTTGATCGACTGAGTGAATTTCGCTGAAAACTTTTCAATCTGATTCGATGATGAATTCGGAATTTATTCTGAATAAAAAGGTGAACGACCCCTTCTACGGATATGTTAAATATTGTTTAAAAGAAATCAAGGAAAGACACCTTGCCAGCTGATGTATACAAATCGAGGAATGAAGCGATTAGGCGAATTGAAATTTGTTGACTAGACTTCGGGGCGAAGTAAACAATCGCGGAACGCACCCCAATGAGTGTCTCGTTGTCAATTAGTGCGAAAAAGTGACAGAGTCCAGTGACATGGAGTGGTGGTGTGATGCCTGACGAGTAGGTGGCCCTAGTGGGTAAACCAAAAGGTTCGTTAGTAGGTATTGAAGCGTGAAAAGAGAATAGCCGTGTTTTATTTTTCCTGTGATCTGAACAGAATAATAGAAGAACCCGTATCCCTTGATATGCTATATATGGGCTGCTATTGAAATGTCAGTTCCATACAATCTCTGCCCAAAAAATGAGGCCAACATAACTAGCCCTCTTGGTTCGAAGCGGAAAAATGTGGCAACAAAATTATAACCGTATTGAATTTCTTCATAAAATGGTAGAGGCACCACTTGGGTTTTTGTGGATTCGCTAAGTAAAACGGTTGAAATTAATTGTTGAGGCATTGTTTGCAACAGATGTCACTTCAAAAATGTGCTAGTGCAAATAATTACCGGTAGATAAAACTAACAAAATTTGAATAAAAAATCGTTATATATGCATTTTACTATCCCATAAATTGCACATTATTCGTATATTTATTACGAATCAATTTTTATATGATATGTCAATGAAAACACTGTCTTCGCACACCCAACTGCATGCAACGAAATTTCAAACAAGTGTGAGTTTCCATTCTCTTCTGCTACGAACCAAGAGAGCTAGCGCTAATGTTGGAACTAACGCAAAATTGGCTACTAGCAGTCCATATATAGTATGTCAATGTCCGTATCAGTTTGCGTCTTCGCTTTGGCAAATTGACATTCAAATCTAGCACCTTTCTTGGTTTGACGTTGAAGAATAATCTCCCACAAAAATTGTTGAATAATTGTTATTTTTTTTTTAATATTTTCATTGTATATTGTTTCAAGAATGTTGTGTAAACAGTTTAAGTCAAAATCAGCAATTGTTTAGAGATCAAAAGGATTCGTTGTACTCCTCTGACGTGGAATTTCCTGGCTGAAACACTGAAGAAATAGAAAAAGAAATAAGGTGACGAGTTCTGTGGTGTTGGAGCGACCTCGTCGAAACCATCCTAAAGAAGTTATGCATTTCAGGATGGTGGTTGGTGGCTCGTCAGACAGATCGCCCAGATGATTGAAGAAATACTCTTCGAGGGCCATCTTTCTCGTAATGCGGAGACTGGGGCATTTGCATAGGAAGCGTTCCGTATCCTCTCAAACATCTCTGCTGCCGTAGCCTCTGCAAAGCTCATCTGCACTTAGTAAGTTCTTTTTCGGTGGGCCGCCAATAGGTTGTGGCCGGTCATGATTCCTATGAACAGCACCAAGTTTTGTCTGCTTTGATTAAGGATGAGCTTGGTTTTTACTTTGTCGTGTTTTATCCAGATGTTTCTGGAGACGCATCACGATAGAAGCGGCTCACCATCTTTCGTCTGCTTGTAGTTTGAAGTCAAGTGCTATGCTTGATTTCAATTTTAGTGGAGGCAGGACTGAGTTTTGGACCATTGACAGGTATTGTTCTGATCTCTTTCTTGCCAGTTCATATGCCATTTCGTTCCCTTGAATTCCTTTGTGTCCGGGGACCCACCAGAGTGTTACATGGTGGCTATCGGTGAGTGAGATGGCTTTATAGCAGCTTGACTATTTATGTAAATGCCAATCTCTTTTCTAGCAACAAGCTTCGTATATAGTTTTCGTGCCGCCTCTGCTATCGCTACCACTTCCGCTTGGAGCTCCACTGGTTCGGAAAGCCAAATTTATTTCCCCTTTGATTTACTCGAGCGTACTTACTATACTAATTTTTGAATAATTTATTATGGTTTTGGAGTAACAATGTTAAAAATGCCTCTCGACCGGTAAAGTTCAGGAATAGTTGATTGAAGGTAAAATTATATCATATGGCTTTATATGAATGTGATCAATTCGAAACAATAGGTCGCGTACTTTTCAAGCCAAAAACTAATAAATTGTCAAATATGACGTGATGAGAGTAAAAACTCTCAGAGAGCCGAAAATCTAAACAAAAGTACGCGAATGAAAAGCGAGCCATAAAAAAAAATTATAATGAACAAATTAAACTCATGTGAAAACTAACAGATTCATAAAAGTTACAAAGAAATGTTTTGGGAGAACATTCACACATCACCAAGATACTTTGCATCTGTTTTTATGTCTATTGACCTTTTGAAATGGAATCAAAAACTCTTTGACTCATTTCACAATCATTTGGCAATTTTTACGTTCGTGCCGGCAGAAATTCTTCGAGCACATACGAATACAATTAGAGCACTTTAGAGCAACTTAAAGCGCTTTAGAGTGTGTACGCGAATGGACCTATTTTTTTTCCTCATGGGCGCCACCATAAAAAAATCAATTTTTAAGTTATTTCAAAAAATCGTTGTGTATTCGACTTGTCGTTAAAGTCGCTATGGCCTTATCCATATTTATAAATTTCGTTCAGTAATTTCTTTTAAACCGGCTTCCAAGACGTGCCATGGTTGCCGTGGCATCAGGACTCCCCGGTAGGCTTAGAAACAGATGGTTGGACCAAGTCCGACATGTCTCCTGGAGCCGTCTAGGGATTCCTCCTGGTGAATTATAGTCAATGGCGGAGGATCGAGAAGGATGGAGAGTCCACCTGAGCATCCTACCCCCGCGAACCTCATGTAGGATTAGCGGGCCATTGAAAATGTATGTGCATGTAATTTCTTTTCAATAAACAAGGTTATGCGCATAAAATATTTTTGCAGTGAAACTTCTTTAGCGAGACTAGTAAATCGGAATGACCTCGACACAAAAATCGAACATGAAACAGAAATGCTAATAGTATAATTACACTATTTCCGTTCCGTTATTCCACATAAGCAGGCAAGGAAATATTAACTTCTAATTTTCCGTAATCAAGTACTTCTCAAACTTATCGAATGTGTTTATTTATTTAAATTCGCATGGTTAATGAAGATAAAAGTGATTATTTTTTTATTTTAACTATAAATTCGAGTAAAAAGTTAAAAAAAAAATATTTTGCTTCCGTAGTGGATAAGGCGAGAGCTATATTCATATATTATAAGAATTAATTTGACTTTTTTTTATTTTGGATGACCTTGTCACGAGTTTCAATGGCGCCCGCTTAACACGATTTTTAAAGAGAACTCATGGCGATTGCTGCATTCTTCCATTTAATAAAAATAATATTGCATTAAATTCTTTGTGTACTAAAAGATGTATAAATTAAGCCTCAAAAGTGTTTTTTGATATGCCGTATAGTTTTTGTAAAAAACAAAAGTCGAGCAAATAATGTTTAATTTAAGCATTTTGAAAGGAGGGTACTCTTAAGCAGACAAAGAGCTTATGCATTGCATAAACACAGGGTGAACAATAAGTCACAATAGAGATTCCAAGTTCAATAATTTTTTTTGGTAATTATTTAGAAAAAGGGCTTCCACCGATTTTGATGAAATTTTAATATGTGAGAGTAAGCATTTTTCTGACAATTTTGATATATATATTCAAAATAAAGATGAAGTTTGTTTCAGTTCCATCATAGATTCGCCTGGAAATATGCAACCATGTTTTAATTAAACACATTTTTCACGTTCAAGTTACATATAAGCAAATTAACTAAAATTTATTTCAGAGCAATTGTACGAGTTTCATAGAAAGTGTTTTCGCCCCACGAATGGGTCGTACGGAATGTATTAACCCTCAATTAACTTTGCTGACCCTATGGGACGCACATCACAATTTTAAACCATTGTCATCAATTATACCAATGCCTCTTAATTTTCTGTAAGAACCAGAAGTTCATTTTTTACTTGGTACTATGATTTTTGTTCCGTATATGAACGTATAAGTATCTTCTTCTTCTTCCTATTTCGGCGAGGCTATGATCCGAAAACAAGGGATCATAACCCTCCCACTTCACTGCATTTCTATTGATCCGCCTGTGGGGTTCACTTATTTGACCTCAGAAAGTATCGGCAGGCCTCCCGATTTTGGATCACTTCGTTAGAGAGGCCAATCAAATGCTGGTGTCGTTGCATTTGTGTGATCCAGGCATTTATAGGCCCGCTTCTCCTGCCTCGCGATTGTTACGGTTCGCGGAGTGAATAGGCTAAAGAGAAAAAAGAACAAACAAAGAAAAACGACCGCACGGTTCCGTGTTCAAATTACGACTCACCATTGGCCTCTCGTTCTAGACGGATTCGGAAAGGGCCACTTTACGAGTGGTGCAATTGAAGAAGTGGTAAGGACCGTCCAATTGGCTCTGCAGGGCAACGACTATTCAAGGAAAATCATATTGCTAGCGACTCTGGACGTGCGAAATGCCTTCAATTCAGCCAGATGCAGCGATATGCTGAACGCACTCGAAAGCACTTTTGATATTCCCGAATAACCCTTGCGGATGGTGAAGGATTATTTCAAGGACCGGAAGCTGTTATACAACACCGCAGAAGGACCACAAATAAAGGAGATTACTGCTGGAGCACAGGGATCAATCCTGGCATCCGATCTCTGGAACATTTCTTACGATGGCATCCTTCGTATGGAAATGCCCGAAGACACCTTCCTGGTAGGGTATGCAGATGATATCGCCGCGGTGATTACGACAAGAGACACAGAGAGCGCGCAAAGAAAACTCAACCAGGTGATGAGCAGTGTTGGGACTTAAGAATTTAAAAGTGTGGTAGATTTAGAGGAAAAAGGGTGGTAGATTTTAAGAAAGAGTGGTAGATTTGAAATTTAACTGGTTCGATTCGAATCTGCATGTGCAATGTGAAATTATTCCAATCAGCACAATTTTCATAAACGAGAGGCAAACAACTTATATGCCTATTGTGTTCTTAATTTTTGTAATAGTATGTGTACGGTGTCGTCAGAGAACAGAAGTATGTTCTCTGATTCTGTTTATGCATTATTTCCATTGGAAATTGTGAGAAAAAGAAAGGAACCGGAATAAAAATTGTAGAAAAAAATATGGAGTTGGACATACATATCTGGAAAAATGTGGAAGTGCGAAAAAAATGCAATGAAGAAAAAATAAAAAACGTGGTAGATTTTTTGCTTAGAGTGGTAAACGTGGTAGATTCAAAATTTATTGCAAATAGTGGTAGATCTACCACAATTGTGGTAAAGTCCCAACACTGGTGATGAGGCGGGTGCACCTCTGGATGAAAGAACATGGCTTAGGTTTGGCGACAGAAAAAGTCATTTTGACAAAGAAGAGGATTCCAACTATTGTCGACTTCCAAGTCGGGTCTGAGGTAATAACTAGCAAGGAAGCGGTGAAGTACCTAGGGATGGCCCTAAACACGAAGCTCACTTTCTGACACCAAATAAGATCTGCTTCGGAACGAGCTACGAAGGTCACAATGCCACTAAGTAGATTAATGGCAAACGTTGGAGGGCCAACAGCTAGCAAGAGAAAGCTCCTGATTACAGTCACTCACGCCATTCTCCTGTATGGGTGCGAGATATGGGCCGACGCACTAAGGCAAGAGAAATACAGGAAGCAAATGGCCGCAGTACAAAGGCGCGCGGGACTACGGGTTGCAAGTTCGTACCGAACGGTGTCGGAACCAACCGTTCTCATAGTCGCGAGAGTGACCCCTATTGATCTCCTTGGGGCAGAGAGGAAGTACGTCTACGACAAAAAGGCGGAAATTGGAGTGGAAACGGCAACCAAGAAAGCGAAGGAGCTCACCACAGAGACATGACAGGAGAGATGGAGCTCAGAAAGCAGAGGACGATGGACCGCGAGGCTGATCAGCAACACCGCTGAATGGAAGGGACGGAAACACGGGGAAGTAAATTATTACGTCACCCAATTTCTTACCGGGCACGATTACTTCAACGCCTACCTCCACAGAATGGGCAAAACAGGGAGCCTGGCTTGCCAATAAGGCGACTCAGAACTGGACGACGCAAACCACACGTCCTTCGAGTGTAACAGATGGGAAGCTGAAAGGGGGGCGCTAGAATCTCTAATCGGCGTCATCACCCGAGTGACCAGAACTGGAATCAAGTACGTTCCTTTATAGAAAAAGTGCTTAAAACAAAAAAGAGAGAGGAAGACCTAATAATCACCCTCATAAGATTTATGTAAGCCTGATGTAAGCCTTACCGGCAAGAAAGAATTAACCCGCAAGCAAGAGACAAATATGAAAAAGCCGACTCCGAAAGGGGAAAGAAAACGACACCACTCTGAAGTAATGCAAAAGCGGTTCCGGAGTGAGTAGAAAGTCCCACACTACTTGAAACAGAGCGAGCCTGTAGCGTTTTCCACCACACCTTAGGCAAAAAAAAAAAATAAATAGTCAGCAAAAAATAATTGACGTACCTTGGGGTCCGTCACTTTGCCTATAAGAACATAAATGCTTTCTCATTAAATATATTAGTCTATGGGACTCATATGGGACGTATACGCTATTTTTTTCACGGTTTTTTTTTTTTTTTTTTTTTTTTTCTCTTGTACAACCCATGCCCACCTGGCAACGACACTGCGACCTGAAAGATCTATTGTATCGGAGGGTTGGAGTTAATCTAACAGAAGTACTACCTCCCTTATGAAAGTGAGTATGTCTTTAGTCTTACTTTCAGTTCCACTGAAGTAAGTAGCTCCTTGTGGAGAATACGTTTCCTTAACCAGAGTAGTGCCGGGCATTCACAAAGAATGTGTTCGGAGGTTTCATCCTTCCTAAACATAACCGACAGTCCTTCTCTTGGCACAGGTTCAACTTGTTAAGGTGGTATCTCAGGCCGCAATGGCCAATAAGAAAGCTCACAAGCTTTTTAATGCCTTCCGTATCTAAGCTAAGGATTTCCTTATAGGAGTAAGGCTTGATTAATCGTTTGAATTGTCGTAGACCTGCCCCCTTATACTGGTTCTCAGTTCAACGGCCTCGTGAAGTCAGTGGTCTAGACGAAGTTTGTTTTCCGATTCGTTAATCACCGTTGTAGCTATCGTCCAGCTGACGCCACAATAAGGTTCAGGACTTATGAACGCAGATTCTGAGCCAGCCCTAGAAAGCTCATCTGCAGATTTGTTGCCCACAATCTCTTGGTGTCCAGGGACCCAACCGAGTATTACGCTGTTGTATTTGGCAAGGTCTTGTTATGCATCGTAGCAGCATTCTGAAGTCCATTAGGTTGGACGATAGTGCCATAAGCGCTGCTTGGCTATTTGAAAAGATATGAATTCTAGCGCCCTTGATCCCCTTGCGGAGATTGTGTTTAGCGCAGATCTCAATGGCATGGATTTCAGCCTGAAACACAGTGGGAGTCGTACCTACAGGTACCGAAATCTTTGTGTTGGGTCCAAAGACCCTAGCTCCAACTCCAGAATCCATTTTCGAACCCTCGGTGACCATTGGATCAATCCATTGGACCAATCTCCGCGGTCCAATATTTCAACCTCGAATAACCTACCGAAGCAATGTTGCTTGACCATAATATCTGGTATAGTGCAGAACATGTCTCTTTTAGGGATTGATTAAGTATCTTTAAATGTCCCACGGGGTTAATTAAGGGTTAAATTAATAAAATATGGCATTTAGCGCCACTTGCCAGCTCTTGATGTAGCAATTACTGGTTAGGGGCTGAGGGGAAAAGAAAGAGTAGAAGCCCTCAGATTAAAAAAACACCACTAATGTAGGTGTTTCTCAAGGTTCTGTAATGCGACCACTGTTATTCTCCCTTAAGTGAAGAATGTGTTGCCAGGGTAAATGAAGACCTTGAAAATATTTTAAAATGGTCTAAGATCAACAAATTTTAACTTAATCCTCCTAACAATCCCTATGTCGATGTTGTAAAATATATTGGATTTATATTGACTTTACGTTTTCCTGTTGCGATGCAACTTTAGATATAATTAGGAAGGTTTACGCTAGGTTGCGTTACTTACTTTTACTTATGTCCTGTATCCCCTTGTGGGTCCTAGGGCCTCTACTACGCCTACGCGCCATCGTGTACGGTTTCTGGCAATGTGTCTGAGTTCTCCGCAACTTTTCCCTAACTGCCGTGCCCCCTTCTCGACTGTTCTGCGCCATGTTCTCCTCGGACCGCCAGGTCTTCTGCCATCCTGAGTTAGAGGGTTCCATTGCATAGCATGGTTTGCTATGGAACTGTCACCCTTACAGAACGTATGACCAATCCACTGCCACTTCCGCTGTTGGATGGTTGTGCCTATTGGTTCCTCACCCGTTCTCTCGTAAATGTGTTCGTTAGAGATACGATTGGGGCAGAAAATCCTACCACCTATTAACTAACGTTTGCAGCTTTCTGGTGATAGTAGTGGTCACTCTCCACGTGCTGCAACCATATAACAGCACGGATTCAACGTTGGAGCGGAATTGTCTTATCTTGGCGCTCAAATTGATTGCATTGCTCCGCCATATTTTGGACAACATACCGAACGCGAACTTTGCTTTGGCGATCCTGTTGGCTATATCCAGTTCGGTTCCACCATCGGTCGAGAAAATACTCCCAAGATACAGGAAATCCTCTACTCTCTCTACCGGTTGTCCAGCATTGCATATTGGAGCTGATGAGTATGTTCCAAGGCTGATAATTTTAGTTTTTGCCGTATTCATTTTTAGCCCGACGACGCCTGCCTCCCTCTCCACATCTGCTGTCATTTGCCGGAGGTCCATAATTCTGTGGAGTAAGCATACATCGTCAGCGTAGTCAAGATGCTTCAGTTGAGATGTAAGAGTCCATCGAATTCCTCCGTTTCCCGTCGACAAAGCTGCATGAAGCACATCGCTAATGACCAATAAGAATAATATTGGTGAAAGGATACAGCCTTGTCTTACCCCACTTTGGATCTCAAATTCCTCAGACAACCTTCCCCTGTGCAGAACGTGACATTTGGAGCCTTCATATGTAGCTTTGATAATAGTAATTAGTTTATCGGGAATGCCTCTCCTGCGTAAGGCACACCAAATAAACTCCCTGTTGACACTATCGAACGCCTTCTCAAAATCGATGAACAACAGGTGCAGTGGCGATCGACATTCTATACACTGTTCGATGATAATCCGCAGGGTGTTGATGTGGTCGGCACAGGAGGATCCAGAGAGGAAACCTGCTTGTTCGGCATCTAATGTGTCTTCGAGATGTTGTTTGATTCGCTCAAGGATGATTTTAGCTATTATCTTAGCTACAGCGGCAGCACGCAAATACCCCTCCAGTTTCCGCACTCCATTAAATTTCCTTTCTTAGGAAGCTTGACTATCAAGGGAATGATCTAGGTTGCGTTGCTTAAGAAACTCTGTCAGCTTATTGCAGATAAATTTCAAGATGCGAAATTTTGTTAATGCCATTTCTTATGTTTAACTGTTCTGTGTATCCTTGTCCAGATTACGAGTGTAAACGCAAAATAAACGTTGCCTTTAATGATTGTATCCGTTTTATTTATAATATACTAAATATTGTAGTATTTCCTATTTAAAGTTATGTGTTTTTGAGTTGAGTTGGGATGTGAATTGTCATTTTCGTAACATTCTGAAATTATTCAAAATCTTTCGCTTAAAGAGGCCATCTATATGATATGCTTACTTTCGCCCATTCTGCTTAGGGTTTGAAACTAATTGTTCCACGATTTGTGCATTGCATTGGAGAACACTCCTTCCATGTCTCTGCAATTGGAATCGGCTTCTACACGAATTGCAGATAATCAACTCTTTTACTGAATTCAGGAAAAAGCTTTTTATCTATCTATCTGACTACAATCTCACAATCTGACAATCCCCACTTAACTTTATCTATTATTCCTAAACTTTAATTTGTTGCCTATTCTTAATCCACTAAATATTATTATATTCTCTTTTTATTTAATTTATTTATGAGGTGAATTTTTTAATTATGTAATTTAAGAAATTAATACTTCGAAAAGATGCTTTAATCTTGTAGTATGTTGTCATCATTTTTTTAATAAATACAAATACTTTTGTAGTGCTTTTGTTGTGGGCGCCATGGCGTAAGTGGTTAGTGTGTCAGATCACTGCGCGTGAGGTTTCGAGTTCGAATCCCAGAAAACATCAAAAAGTTTTTTCACGGTCCCACCTCTCGCGAGCGTCTGACAAACATCGGAGAGTATTGTTGTCACGAAAATGCTTCTCAAATCGCCGTTCGGATACGGTACTAAATTGTAGGTCCCTTCCATTCGTGTGAAAAATATAACGTACACAACATGAGTGGTTGCGAGAAGCTAGGCCCTGACACTTAAAGAGCTGTTGTGGCAAATATATTTTTTTTTTGTTGTGCTTTGCGACACTAATCGTTAACGATAGACCTTTATATGCAGTGCAATCTTTGCAACCTGGTGGTTCGAAAAAATATAGTGCATTTAGGACAAAAGCAACTTTCACAAGATGAGGTACATTAGTTCCTGAATGACAAAGACTGGAAAGTCCTGTTTAAATATATTATAGCTGCCTTACGATATCGTAGTCAATTTATGCAAGAAGAGTATTAACTTAAAACTTTTGATTATTAATAAAATATTCATAATGCAATTAAAATACATGGATGGCAAACGACTAACAAAGGCCTCGTAGGGGCAGCATCTCCCGATAGGTGTTGGTCCGCTAAGTAACGAGAAGGAGCCACTGCAGCCGAAAACCTAGCAGCTCTGTTAGTAAGCCCTACTCCCACCTCCTGGTGGTGCCATCCAACGGAAACCAACGCCTCGGATAAGGACTGATAATTTGTTGACGACCTTTGGCTATCGAACACGGACAACGATCGGATTCTGGAACGTTAAGACCCTCCTCGACTCACTCAAGGAAGGGCCTTATAACGCCAGATTCCTCCAATTGGAGCGCGAATTCGCACGGTATAAAATCGACATCCTAGGGCTGAGCGAGATAAGATGGTACGATGCTGGGGAATACACCTCCCCAACAAAAAGCACTGTGATGCTCTACTCTGGTAAACCAGCTGGAAGTGCACGGAGTTCTGGCGTAGGACTCATGCTAACTCCAGCAGCACGTAGCAGCCTCATATCCTGGAAACCCCATAGTGACCGGATATTGCCGGCTAGATTCCAGAGTAGAGTAAGAAAAATTACCATCATACAGTGTTATGCTCCGACTCTAGACGCGACTGAGGATGAAAAGGATAATTTTTATAGCCACTTAGGCGCCGCCTACAACCAAACGCCTAATGGGGACATCGTAATGGTGATGGGAGATTTCAATGCCAAGGTGGGTAGCGACAACTCCATGCTTAAGCACGTGATGGGAGTTCACGGCGTGGGAGACCGTAATGATAGCGGTGAGCGGTTTGTGGACTTCTGCAATACCAACCTCCTAGTCATCGGAGGTACGCTGTTTAAGCATAACACCTGCCACAAAATCAGTTGGGTCTCTACTGATAGGCAACGAACATCCAACCAGATCGACCACATTGCGATCAGTCGCCGCTTTAGAAATTGTTTCCTGGACGTCCGAAACAGACGTGGAGCTGACGTCGGACTAGAACGAGATCACCATCTTATGGTAGCTCATTTACGCCTTCGTACTGCATCCGTCAACAGCAACCGCTCAAACCTACTTAACATCACCAGGTTTAATATCGACAGGCTCAGGGTTCCCCAAGTGCGCCAACAGTTCAGGGACCATCTTGCCTTAGAAGCAGAAGCAATCAGCAGCATAGAGAACATGGATGACCACTGGAGTGCTGTGAAAAATGCTTTTGCGACTGGGGCACGCATGTATGTCGGTAAAAAGCAGAAACACCACCGCACATGGCTTTCTACAGATACCTGGAGACGGATCGATGAGCGTACAGCAATCAAGGCTCGGATTGCAGCGGCCTCAGCAGTAGAGAGAACCGAGCTTGAAGCCCAATACCGTGCGAAGAAGAAAGAAGTGCAGCGTAGTGTGAGACGTGACAAACGTCAATATATCAACTCACTGGCCTCAAGGGCTGAAGAAGCAGCGAGTAGGTGCGACAGTAGGACTGTTTACAACATCACTAAGGAGCTCATCGGTGGTCGAAACTCCAAACAACATCCAGTGAAGAGTCTAGACGGTAACCTTCTGATTTCGGATGAGGATCAGCTCACTAGATGGAGAGAACATTTTGCTACAGTGCTAAATCACATAGACGATGGCGGTATGATCTTGAATTCGAATGAGCAGTTCGAAGCAACAAATTCCCGAATTCGCACCGTACCTCCCAGTAAAACTGAAATAATAACAGCAATCAAGTCCCTCAAGAAAAACAAAGCGGTGGGTATTGATGGCATCCCTGCCGAGCTATTTCAAGCGGCGCCAAATACATCGGCAGATTTGCTGCATCCGCTAATACGAAGAGCTTGGGATAGTGAACAATTTCCACAGGAGTGGAAAAGGGGGATGATCTTTAAGCTTCCAAAGAAGGGTAACTTGATGGAGTGCGGTAACTGGAGAGGTATATGTGTTCTTCCAGCAGTAGCCAAAATAATAGCTAGAATAATTCTAGAACGAATTAAAGAACATTTAGATTCAACTCTCGGTGTCGAACAGGCAGGCTTTCGTGCTGGATCCTCCTGCATCGACCACATTAACACCTTACGGATCATAATCGAACAATGCGTTGAGTATAGGTCTCCGCTTCATTTACTGTTTATCGACTTCGAGAAAGCTTTCGACAGCTTGAATCGAGATGCTATCTGGTTGGCCTTGCGCAGGAGAGGCATTCCAGAAAAGCTTATAGCTATTATGAAGGCTACATATGAGGGCGGCAAGTGTCACGTCGTGCACAATGGTAAGGTGTCGGAGGACTTTGAAGTCCAAAGTGGAGTACGTCAAGGGCGCATACTGTCCCCACTATTGTTCTTGGTGGTTATCAGCGATGTACTCCGTGCAGCATTGACGGAAGCTAATTCTGGAATTCGTTGGACTATGACATCTTACCTTAAACACCTAGATTACGCTGACGATGTTTGTCTACTTTCACATCGGATAATGGATCTTCATCTGATGGCCCAAAATCTAGAAGTTGAGGCAAACAAAGTGGGGCTAAAAATAAACACAGCCAAAACAAAAGCCCTGAGCACTTCTTCTAACAACCGCGCTCAACTTAACATTGCCGGAAAGGAAGTCGAGAAAGTTGATAACTTTCTTTATTTAGGAAGTGTGGTCTCGGCTAATCGCGGTGGCACCGAACTGGATGTGTGCAGCAGAATCGGGAAGGCTAAAGCTGCGTTCGGAATGCTATCTAAAATCTGGAGAAGCAATGTTATCAGCTTAAGAACCAAGCTGCGACTGTTCCGCTCCAACGTAGAATCAGTGCTGCTTTATGGGTGCAGTACTTGGAAGGTGGACACCATTAACACACGGAAGCTGCAAGTCTTTGTAAACAAATGCTTAAGAATCATCTTGAGGATTTTTTGGCCGAACCGCATCTCTAACGAACAGCTTTATCTGAGAACGGGCCAAGAACCTATATGCATTACTATATGAAGAAGAAAGTGGCAATGGATTGGACACACCCTACGGCGCGAAGACAACTCCATTGCAAAATACGCCATGCAGTGGAATCCGCTCACCCAGGCAGGCAGAATAGCGGGACGCCCTAGGCAAACGTGGCGCAGAACAGTTGAGGAGGAATCGAGCTCTTTAGGAATGAGTTGGAGGCAGCTCAAACGCGTTGCAGAACTTCGAACACGATGGCGCGCAGGCGTGGTTGACGCCCTATGCCCCCCGAGGGGTTAAAGGATCTAAGTAAGTAAAGTAAGTAATGATTGTATGGTACAACCCCAGAGTTGTATACCGTACGTCCACACGGGTTTAAGCACTTGCTTATACAGAAGCAGTTTGTTATATACGCTTAGTTTGGAATATCTTCCAATTAGCCAATACATTTCTCTAAGTCGATTTTCGACTTCGTCGCGTTTCTTTATAACGTGAGGTTTCCGTTTAAGTTTCGCGTCTAGTGTCATTCCCAGATATTTAGCTTCGTTTGCATGCGGTATTTGTACCGAGTTAATGAAAACGGGAAGGTTGATTATTTTCTTGTAAGTAAAGTTAACATGCGTCGATTTGGTCTCGTTAAGAACAATGCGCCAAGTTTTTGTCCACTCACAGATTTTATCCAAGGCTCGTTGGAGATTTATGGTTGCTGACTCGATTGAACTTTCCGTTGCCAGAATAGCCGTATCGTCCGCGAACGTAGCTACAATAGTGCCTTCAGTTTGTGGTATGTCCCGAGTGTACAGCAAGAATAAGATAGGCCCAAGGACACTTCCTTGCGGAACTCCGGCGGCGATTTCTTTAAAATCAGAATATTCAGTTCCGTGCTTGACACGAAAAAGTCTGTTTTTAAGGTATGTTTCTAAGATCTTATGAAGTTGCTCCGGAAGGATTCGTCTTAGCTTATAATTCAATCCATCGTGCCAAACCCTATCGAAGGCTTGAGATACGTCAAGAAAAGCGCTAGAACAAATCTTTTTCTCCTCAAGGGCTTTTTCAATTTCGTCGGTTATTCTATAAACCTGGTCAATTGTGGAATGCTTGATTCTGAACCCGAATTGGTGGTCGGGTATTAGGCGTCTCTCTTCAATGACCGGAAGAATCCGTTTCAGTAGGAGTTTTTCAAATACTTTCGATATTATTGGTAGTAGCGATATCGGTCTGTACGATTTTTTGTCATTTGAAGATTTCCCCGGTTTCGGACTTCTGCGACTTTCCATTGATTTGGAACGTATAATAATCTAATGGAAGCATTTATTAAATAAAGCAATTTTAATAGTGCCTTTTTTGGTAATTCCTTGAGGATTTGTCCGGTTATTAAATCATAGCCAGGAGCCTTATTATTTTTCAGGTTTTTTATTGCCTGGCAAAGTTCTATAAGTGACACACTTATTATTCTAAGGTTGTCAGATGTCGTAGTCGTACCGGTAAAATCGTCTACCAATGTTTCTCCATCAAATGGCTTAAAAGTCTCTTCTAAGTGCTCGGCAAATAGATCCGCTTTTTCTTTGTCACCTTTTGCCCATTCGTCGTTGTTTTTTCTTATCGGTGGCGAATGTATTTGGGGTTTTTTAATTCTTTTGACAGCTTTCCAGAGCGAGTAATTAGTGGTTTTTTCGGCGGTTAAACCTTCAAGATAAGCTGAAGTCTCTCGGTATTTTAGGTCTTGGATCGCTTTTTTAAGCTTATTGCATATGAAATTCGAGTGGGTTTTATGCTGGGGAGCGCGAGTTTGTTGCCATATTTTGCGTGCTCTCCTCATTTCTCGAATAAGTTCTTTTATTTCCGGCGGATAATAAGCTTCATTGCATGGGACTTCTTTCCTCCTTAAAGGTGTATTTTTCCACGCGGCATTTTGAATTGATTCAATAAATTTGCCGAGCTCATCTTCTATTTCGAAGGGTGTTTTGAGCGATGCATTTAAGACAATATTTTCTTCGCAATCAGTTCTAAAGTCGCGCCAGTTAGTTTTTTTGTTAGTTAATCTAGGCACACCTTCTACTGTCATTAGTCGGTCACTTATTGTCAAGATTACCGGCGAGTGATCTGAGGAGAGATCAAAGCTTTCCTCTACTTTCGCAAAATTTGAAGATACTCCTTTTGCTACGAAGAAGTCTATTAGGTCCGGTGTTTTTGCTGTATCAGAGGGCCAATACGTCGGTTTCCCCGTAGAAAAGAAATCAACCCCGAATTGCATACCGGCTTCGTAGAGAAGTCTGCCTTTCCGTGAATTGGATCTGGAACCCCAAAAGGTGTGTTTTGCGTTGAAATCGCCACCTATAATGAAATTCGGTCCAAGTGAGTCAAGGAGACGTACAAAGTCGTTACTTCTAAACGTGCATCGCGGAGGACAATAAATGGACGCGATGTTGAAATACGAGTGCCTATTCTTAACTCGAACTGAACTTGTTTGCATTGTATCGATTTCAATCGTCGTATTTATGGAGTGCTCAATGCAGTCTTTAATGAATAAGGAGGATCCACCTCTAGCTCTTCCGGAAGGGTGGTATGCATGATAAGCACGATACCCTCTTATTTTTACTCCGGATTCCTTTGTCAAATGAGTTTCAGAGATCAAGCAAATGTCAATGTTGTCATTCCGTAAGAATACTTCTAATTCGGCGTTTTTTTGTAGAAGGCCGTTTGCGTTCCATGTTAAAATTTTTAGTAACTGATTCATATTCATATGGGAGTTCTTTTTTGGCGAGGTTTTAACTCGAGCTTGCTCAATTTATCAAATATGACTTTGTTTACCTTCGTTTGCTCCTCAAGTTTCGCAAGAATTATAGAGAAGACTTGGGAGACTGGGTCTACCGTAACACCGCTTTGCTTGTTTTCTAGCGACGCAGCTTGAGCATATGTTAGCGTCTCTGGAGATTGTGGCTTTTCCTTTGATTTTGCCGAAGGAACTTTACTTTGCTCGACTCTCGTCTTAACTTTGACGTGTTTATTGACGGTCGTTACCCTTGGCTTAGCGATTTCACGACTATTTTTAACCGGTTCTGCGTTCTGGCGTTGAATATTTTTAAATGTGTCTCGCCTTTTTTGAAGCTCTTTTGCCACTTCGCAACCTCGATAGTTCGCTGGGTGCTTTCCTTTGCAGTTAATGCAGGTAGCCGGGGCCTGCTTATTTAGGTCACACTTTTCTGAGAGATGGTTACCAGCACATTTTACGCATCTCGGCTCTTTTTGACAATACGACTGTGTGTGATTAAAGCCTTGACAGCGTTTACACTGAGGTATCGATCTCGTACTCGTACACATAGGCTCAATCTTGACTACGATATTCAGAATAGTTTTAACGTTATAAATATCGTCTACATTTTCGTTCCTGTCAAAGGTAAGCATAAAGAGCGGAACTCCATGCTTGACCATGATTTCCTGGCCTTGTTCCGTTTGTTGCTTCACTTTTTGAGAATGTTGACGGTATTAAGAATTTTTAAGCCTTTAGCTTTGAGGTCGTTCATTACGTCGTCTTTTGTGCACGAGGGGTGGAGCCCCCTTGTTATAACACGCAGTGGTCTTTCTGACTTATTTTTATAAGTATACCACTGGATCTTTTCCGTGTTTAATTTTTGTGATATTGCTCGGTAGCCATCGGAGTCATCAACGTTAATTTTCCACGCATTGTTCCTGAGTGACGTTACCTTGAATTTCGATGTCGTCGTACCTTTAAGAAGGCAATGTAGCTTACTGTAGTCCATTATGCCAACGACGTTTATTGCAGGCGGAGGACGTGCTTTAGCTTGAGTTTGTTTTGGCTTCGACTCATTTTGCTTGTCTTCTTTTCGCGGCTCGATTTCGGGCGAAGAGCCAGCTCTGCGTTTTTTGCTAGGTCTTTTCTTTAAGACGCAATTCGTTTCGCGTGCAAGCTCTTCTTCGTCCTGGAAATATGCAACCATGTTTTAATTAAACACATTTTTCACGTTCAAGTTACATATAAGCAAATTAACTAAAATTTATTTCAGAGCAATTGTACGAGTTTCATAGAAAGTGTTTTCGCCCCACGAATGGGTCGTACGGAATGTATTAACCCTCAATTAACTTTGCTGACCCTATGGGACGCACATCACAATTTTAAACCATTGTCATCAATTATACCAATGCCTCTTAATTTTCTGTAAGAACCAGAAGTTCATTTTTTACTTGGTACTATGATTTTTGTTCCGTATATGAACGTATAAGTATCTTCTTCTTCTTCCTATTTCGGCGAGGCTATGATCCGAAAACAAGGGATCATAACCCTCCCACTTCACTGCATTTCTATTGATCCGCCTGTGGGGTTCACTTATTTGACCTCAGAAAGTATCGGCAGGCCTCCCGATTTTGGATCACTTCGTTAGAGAGGCCAATCAAATGCTGGTGTCGTTGCATTTGTGTGATCCAGGCATTTATAGGCCCGCTTCTCCTGCCTCGCGATTGTTACGGTTCGCGGAGTGAATAGGCTAAAGAGAAAAAAGAACAAACAAAGAAAAACGACCGCACGGTTCCGTGTTCAAATTACGACTCACCATTGGCCTCTCGTTCTAGACGGATTCGGAAAGGGCCACTTTACGAGTGGTGCAATTGAAGAAGTGGTAAGGACCGTCCAATTGGCTCTGCAGGGCAACGACTATTCAAGGAAAATCATATTGCTAGCGACTCTGGACGTGCGAAATGCCTTCAATTCAGCCAGATGCAGCGATATGCTGAACGCACTCGAAAGCACTTTTGATATTCCCGAATAACCCTTGCGGATGGTGAAGGATTATTTCAAGGACCGGAAGCTGTTATACAACACCGCAGAAGGACCACAAATAAAGGAGATTACTGCTGGAGCACAGGGATCAATCCTGGCATCCGATCTCTGGAACATTTCTTACGATGGCATCCTTCGTATGGAAATGCCCGAAGACACCTTCCTGGTAGGGTATGCAGATGATATCGCCGCGGTGATTACGACAAGAGACACAGAGAGCGCGCAAAGAAAACTCAACCAGGTGATGAGCAGTGTTGGGACTTAAGAATTTAAAAGTGTGGTAGATTTAGAGGAAAAAGGGTGGTAGATTTTAAGAAAGAGTGGTAGATTTGAAATTTAACTGGTTCGATTCGAATCTGCATGTGCAATGTGAAATTATTCCAATCAGCACAATTTTCATAAACGAGAGGCAAACAACTTATATGCCTATTGTGTTCTTAATTTTTGTAATAGTATGTGTACGGTGTCGTCAGAGAACAGAAGTATGTTCTCTGATTCTGTTTATGCATTATTTCCATTGGAAATTGTGAGAAAAAGAAAGGAACCGGAATAAAAATTGTAGAAAAAAATATGGAGTTGGACATACATATCTGGAAAAATGTGGAAGTGCGAAAAAAATGCAATGAAGAAAAAATAAAAAACGTGGTAGATTTTTTGCTTAGAGTGGTAAACGTGGTAGATTCAAAATTTATTGCAAATAGTGGTAGATCTACCACAATTGTGGTAAAGTCCCAACACTGGTGATGAGGCGGGTGCACCTCTGGATGAAAGAACATGGCTTAGGTTTGGCGACAGAAAAAGTCATTTTGACAAAGAAGAGGATTCCAACTATTGTCGACTTCCAAGTCGGGTCTGAGGTAATAACTAGCAAGGAAGCGGTGAAGTACCTAGGGATGGCCCTAAACACGAAGCTCACTTTCTGACACCAAATAAGATCTGCTTCGGAACGAGCTACGAAGGTCACAATGCCACTAAGTAGATTAATGGCAAACGTTGGAGGGCCAACAGCTAGCAAGAGAAAGCTCCTGATTACAGTCACTCACGCCATTCTCCTGTATGGGTGCGAGATATGGGCCGACGCACTAAGGCAAGAGAAATACAGGAAGCAAATGGCCGCAGTACAAAGGCGCGCGGGACTACGGGTTGCAAGTTCGTACCGAACGGTGTCGGAACCAACCGTTCTCATAGTCGCGAGAGTGACCCCTATTGATCTCCTTGGGGCAGAGAGGAAGTACGTCTACGACAAAAAGGCGGAAATTGGAGTGGAAACGGCAACCAAGAAAGCGAAGGAGCTCACCACAGAGACATGACAGGAGAGATGGAGCTCAGAAAGCAGAGGACGATGGACCGCGAGGCTGATCAGCAACACCGCTGAATGGAAGGGACGGAAACACGGGGAAGTAAATTATTACGTCACCCAATTTCTTACCGGGCACGATTACTTCAACGCCTACCTCCACAGAATGGGCAAAACAGGGAGCCTGGCTTGCCAATAAGGCGACTCAGAACTGGACGACGCAAACCACACGTCCTTCGAGTGTAACAGATGGGAAGCTGAAAGGGGGGCGCTAGAATCTCTAATCGGCGTCATCACCCGAGTGACCAGAACTGGAATCAAGTACGTTCCTTTATAGAAAAAGTGCTTAAAACAAAAAAGAGAGAGGAAGACCTAATAATCACCCTCATAAGATTTATGTAAGCCTGATGTAAGCCTTACCGGCAAGAAAGAATTAACCCGCAAGCAAGAGACAAATATGAAAAAGCCGACTCCGAAAGGGGAAAGAAAACGACACCACTCTGAAGTAATGCAAAAGCGGTTCCGGAGTGAGTAGAAAGTCCCACACTACTTGAAACAGAGCGAGCCTGTAGCGTTTTCCACCACACCTTAGGCAAAAAAAAAAAATAAATAGTCAGCAAAAAATAATTGACGTACCTTGGGGTCCGTCACTTTGCCTATAAGAACATAAATGCTTTCTCATTAAATATATTAGTCTATGGGACTCATATGGGACGTATACGCTATTTTTTTCACGGTTTTTTTTTTTTTTTTTTTTTTTTTCTCTTGTACAACCCATGCCCACCTGGCAACGACACTGCGACCTGAAAGATCTATTGTATCGGAGGGTTGGAGTTAATCTAACAGAAGTACTACCTCCCTTATGAAAGTGAGTATGTCTTTAGTCTTACTTTCAGTTCCACTGAAGTAAGTAGCTCCTTGTGGAGAATACGTTTCCTTAACCAGAGTAGTGCCGGGCATTCACAAAGAATGTGTTCGGAGGTTTCATCCTTCCTAAACATAACCGACAGTCCTTCTCTTGGCACAGGTTCAACTTGTTAAGGTGGTATCTCAGGCCGCAATGGCCAATAAGAAAGCTCACAAGCTTTTTAATGCCTTCCGTATCTAAGCTAAGGATTTCCTTATAGGAGTAAGGCTTGATTAATCGTTTGAATTGTCGTAGACCTGCCCCCTTATACTGGTTCTCAGTTCAACGGCCTCGTGAAGTCAGTGGTCTAGACGAAGTTTGTTTTCCGATTCGTTAATCACCGTTGTAGCTATCGTCCAGCTGACGCCACAATAAGGTTCAGGACTTATGAACGCAGATTCTGAGCCAGCCCTAGAAAGCTCATCTGCAGATTTGTTGCCCACAATCTCTTGGTGTCCAGGGACCCAACCGAGTATTACGCTGTTGTATTTGGCAAGGTCTTGTTATGCATCGTAGCAGCATTCTGAAGTCCATTAGGTTGGACGATAGTGCCATAAGCGCTGCTTGGCTATTTGAAAAGATATGAATTCTAGCGCCCTTGATCCCCTTGCGGAGATTGTGTTTAGCGCAGATCTCAATGGCATGGATTTCAGCCTGAAACACAGTGGGAGTCGTACCTACAGGTACCGAAATCTTTGTGTTGGGTCCAAAGACCCTAGCTCCAACTCCAGAATCCATTTTCGAACCCTCGGTGACCATTGGATCAATCCATTGGACCAATCTCCGCGGTCCAATATTTCAACCTCGAATAACCTACCGAAGCAATGTTGCTTGACCATAATATCTGGTATAGTGCAGAACATGTCTCTTTTAGGGATTGATTAAGTATCTTTAAATGTCCCACGGGGTTAATTAAGGGTTAAATTAATAAAATATGGCATTTAGCGCCACTTGCCAGCTCTTGATGTAGCAATTACTGGTTAGGGGCTGAGGGGAAAAGAAAGAGTAGAAGCCCTCAGATTAAAAAAACACCACTAATGTAGGTGTTTCTCAAGGTTCTGTAATGCGACCACTGTTATTCTCCCTTAAGTGAAGAATGTGTTGCCAGGGTAAATGAAGACCTTGAAAATATTTTAAAATGGTCTAAGATCAACAAATTTTAACTTAATCCTCCTAACAATCCCTATGTCGATGTTGTAAAATATATTGGATTTATATTGACTTTACGTTTTCCTGTTGCGATGCAACTTTAGATATAATTAGGAAGGTTTACGCTAGGTTGCGTTACTTACTTTTACTTATGTCCTGTATCCCCTTGTGGGTCCTAGGGCCTCTACTACGCCTACGCGCCATCGTGTACGGTTTCTGGCAATGTGTCTGAGTTCTCCGCAACTTTTCCCTAACTGCCGTGCCCCCTTCTCGACTGTTCTGCGCCATGTTCTCCTCGGACCGCCAGGTCTTCTGCCATCCTGAGTTAGAGGGTTCCATTGCATAGCATGGTTTGCTATGGAACTGTCACCCTTACAGAACGTATGACCAATCCACTGCCACTTCCGCTGTTGGATGGTTGTGCCTATTGGTTCCTCACCCGTTCTCTCGTAAATGTGTTCGTTAGAGATACGATTGGGGCAGAAAATCCTACCACCTATTAACTAACGTTTGCAGCTTTCTGGTGATAGTAGTGGTCACTCTCCACGTGCTGCAACCATATAACAGCACGGATTCAACGTTGGAGCGGAATTGTCTTATCTTGGCGCTCAAATTGATTGCATTGCTCCGCCATATTTTGGACAACATACCGAACGCGAACTTTGCTTTGGCGATCCTGTTGGCTATATCCAGTTCGGTTCCACCATCGGTCGAGAAAATACTCCCAAGATACAGGAAATCCTCTACTCTCTCTACCGGTTGTCCAGCATTGCATATTGGAGCTGATGAGTATGTTCCAAGGCTGATAATTTTAGTTTTTGCCGTATTCATTTTTAGCCCGACGACGCCTGCCTCCCTCTCCACATCTGCTGTCATTTGCCGGAGGTCCATAATTCTGTGGAGTAAGCATACATCGTCAGCGTAGTCAAGATGCTTCAGTTGAGATGTAAGAGTCCATCGAATTCCTCCGTTTCCCGTCGACAAAGCTGCATGAAGCACATCGCTAATGACCAATAAGAATAATATTGGTGAAAGGATACAGCCTTGTCTTACCCCACTTTGGATCTCAAATTCCTCAGACAACCTTCCCCTGTGCAGAACGTGACATTTGGAGCCTTCATATGTAGCTTTGATAATAGTAATTAGTTTATCGGGAATGCCTCTCCTGCGTAAGGCACACCAAATAAACTCCCTGTTGACACTATCGAACGCCTTCTCAAAATCGATGAACAACAGGTGCAGTGGCGATCGACATTCTATACACTGTTCGATGATAATCCGCAGGGTGTTGATGTGGTCGGCACAGGAGGATCCAGAGAGGAAACCTGCTTGTTCGGCATCTAATGTGTCTTCGAGATGTTGTTTGATTCGCTCAAGGATGATTTTAGCTATTATCTTAGCTACAGCGGCAGCACGCAAATACCCCTCCAGTTTCCGCACTCCATTAAATTTCCTTTCTTAGGAAGCTTGACTATCAAGGGAATGATCTAGGTTGCGTTGCTTAAGAAACTCTGTCAGCTTATTGCAGATAAATTTCAAGATGCGAAATTTTGTTAATGCCATTTCTTATGTTTAACTGTTCTGTGTATCCTTGTCCAGATTACGAGTGTAAACGCAAAATAAACGTTGCCTTTAATGATTGTATCCGTTTTATTTATAATATACTAAATATTGTAGTATTTCCTATTTAAAGTTATGTGTTTTTGAGTTGAGTTGGGATGTGAATTGTCATTTTCGTAACATTCTGAAATTATTCAAAATCTTTCGCTTAAAGAGGCCATCTATATGATATGCTTACTTTCGCCCATTCTGCTTAGGGTTTGAAACTAATTGTTCCACGATTTGTGCATTGCATTGGAGAACACTCCTTCCATGTCTCTGCAATTGGAATCGGCTTCTACACGAATTGCAGATAATCAACTCTTTTACTGAATTCAGGAAAAAGCTTTTTATCTATCTATCTGACTACAATCTCACAATCTGACAATCCCCACTTAACTTTATCTATTATTCCTAAACTTTAATTTGTTGCCTATTCTTAATCCACTAAATATTATTATATTCTCTTTTTATTTAATTTATTTATGAGGTGAATTTTTTAATTATGTAATTTAAGAAATTAATACTTCGAAAAGATGCTTTAATCTTGTAGTATGTTGTCATCATTTTTTTAATAAATACAAATACTTTTGTAGTGCTTTTGTTGTGGGCGCCATGGCGTAAGTGGTTAGTGTGTCAGATCACTGCGCGTGAGGTTTCGAGTTCGAATCCCAGAAAACATCAAAAAGTTTTTTCACGGTCCCACCTCTCGCGAGCGTCTGACAAACATCGGAGAGTATTGTTGTCACGAAAATGCTTCTCAAATCGCCGTTCGGATACGGTACTAAATTGTAGGTCCCTTCCATTCGTGTGAAAAATATAACGTACACAACATGAGTGGTTGCGAGAAGCTAGGCCCTGACACTTAAAGAGCTGTTGTGGCAAATATATTTTTTTTTTGTTGTGCTTTGCGACACTAATCGTTAACGATAGACCTTTATATGCAGTGCAATCTTTGCAACCTGGTGGTTCGAAAAAATATAGTGCATTTAGGACAAAAGCAACTTTCACAAGATGAGGTACATTAGTTCCTGAATGACAAAGACTGGAAAGTCCTGTTTAAATATATTATAGCTGCCTTACGATATCGTAGTCAATTTATGCAAGAAGAGTATTAACTTAAAACTTTTGATTATTAATAAAATATTCATAATGCAATTAAAATACATGGATGGCAAACGACTAACAAAGGCCTCGTAGGGGCAGCATCTCCCGATAGGTGTTGGTCCGCTAAGTAACGAGAAGGAGCCACTGCAGCCGAAAACCTAGCAGCTCTGTTAGTAAGCCCTACTCCCACCTCCTGGTGGTGCCATCCAACGGAAACCAACGCCTCGGATAAGGACTGATAATTTGTTGACGACCTTTGGCTATCGAACACGGACAACGATCGGATTCTGGAACGTTAAGACCCTCCTCGACTCACTCAAGGAAGGGCCTTATAACGCCAGATTCCTCCAATTGGAGCGCGAATTCGCACGGTATAAAATCGACATCCTAGGGCTGAGCGAGATAAGATGGTACGATGCTGGGGAATACACCTCCCCAACAAAAAGCACTGTGATGCTCTACTCTGGTAAACCAGCTGGAAGTGCACGGAGTTCTGGCGTAGGACTCATGCTAACTCCAGCAGCACGTAGCAGCCTCATATCCTGGAAACCCCATAGTGACCGGATATTGCCGGCTAGATTCCAGAGTAGAGTAAGAAAAATTACCATCATACAGTGTTATGCTCCGACTCTAGACGCGACTGAGGATGAAAAGGATAATTTTTATAGCCACTTAGGCGCCGCCTACAACCAAACGCCTAATGGGGACATCGTAATGGTGATGGGAGATTTCAATGCCAAGGTGGGTAGCGACAACTCCATGCTTAAGCACGTGATGGGAGTTCACGGCGTGGGAGACCGTAATGATAGCGGTGAGCGGTTTGTGGACTTCTGCAATACCAACCTCCTAGTCATCGGAGGTACGCTGTTTAAGCATAACACCTGCCACAAAATCAGTTGGGTCTCTACTGATAGGCAACGAACATCCAACCAGATCGACCACATTGCGATCAGTCGCCGCTTTAGAAATTGTTTCCTGGACGTCCGAAACAGACGTGGAGCTGACGTCGGACTAGAACGAGATCACCATCTTATGGTAGCTCATTTACGCCTTCGTACTGCATCCGTCAACAGCAACCGCTCAAACCTACTTAACATCACCAGGTTTAATATCGACAGGCTCAGGGTTCCCCAAGTGCGCCAACAGTTCAGGGACCATCTTGCCTTAGAAGCAGAAGCAATCAGCAGCATAGAGAACATGGATGACCACTGGAGTGCTGTGAAAAATGCTTTTGCGACTGGGGCACGCATGTATGTCGGTAAAAAGCAGAAACACCACCGCACATGGCTTTCTACAGATACCTGGAGACGGATCGATGAGCGTACAGCAATCAAGGCTCGGATTGCAGCGGCCTCAGCAGTAGAGAGAACCGAGCTTGAAGCCCAATACCGTGCGAAGAAGAAAGAAGTGCAGCGTAGTGTGAGACGTGACAAACGTCAATATATCAACTCACTGGCCTCAAGGGCTGAAGAAGCAGCGAGTAGGTGCGACAGTAGGACTGTTTACAACATCACTAAGGAGCTCATCGGTGGTCGAAACTCCAAACAACATCCAGTGAAGAGTCTAGACGGTAACCTTCTGATTTCGGATGAGGATCAGCTCACTAGATGGAGAGAACATTTTGCTACAGTGCTAAATCACATAGACGATGGCGGTATGATCTTGAATTCGAATGAGCAGTTCGAAGCAACAAATTCCCGAATTCGCACCGTACCTCCCAGTAAAACTGAAATAATAACAGCAATCAAGTCCCTCAAGAAAAACAAAGCGGTGGGTATTGATGGCATCCCTGCCGAGCTATTTCAAGCGGCGCCAAATACATCGGCAGATTTGCTGCATCCGCTAATACGAAGAGCTTGGGATAGTGAACAATTTCCACAGGAGTGGAAAAGGGGGATGATCTTTAAGCTTCCAAAGAAGGGTAACTTGATGGAGTGCGGTAACTGGAGAGGTATATGTGTTCTTCCAGCAGTAGCCAAAATAATAGCTAGAATAATTCTAGAACGAATTAAAGAACATTTAGATTCAACTCTCGGTGTCGAACAGGCAGGCTTTCGTGCTGGATCCTCCTGCATCGACCACATTAACACCTTACGGATCATAATCGAACAATGCGTTGAGTATAGGTCTCCGCTTCATTTACTGTTTATCGACTTCGAGAAAGCTTTCGACAGCTTGAATCGAGATGCTATCTGGTTGGCCTTGCGCAGGAGAGGCATTCCAGAAAAGCTTATAGCTATTATGAAGGCTACATATGAGGGCGGCAAGTGTCACGTCGTGCACAATGGTAAGGTGTCGGAGGACTTTGAAGTCCAAAGTGGAGTACGTCAAGGGCGCATACTGTCCCCACTATTGTTCTTGGTGGTTATCAGCGATGTACTCCGTGCAGCATTGACGGAAGCTAATTCTGGAATTCGTTGGACTATGACATCTTACCTTAAACACCTAGATTACGCTGACGATGTTTGTCTACTTTCACATCGGATAATGGATCTTCATCTGATGGCCCAAAATCTAGAAGTTGAGGCAAACAAAGTGGGGCTAAAAATAAACACAGCCAAAACAAAAGCCCTGAGCACTTCTTCTAACAACCGCGCTCAACTTAACATTGCCGGAAAGGAAGTCGAGAAAGTTGATAACTTTCTTTATTTAGGAAGTGTGGTCTCGGCTAATCGCGGTGGCACCGAACTGGATGTGTGCAGCAGAATCGGGAAGGCTAAAGCTGCGTTCGGAATGCTATCTAAAATCTGGAGAAGCAATGTTATCAGCTTAAGAACCAAGCTGCGACTGTTCCGCTCCAACGTAGAATCAGTGCTGCTTTATGGGTGCAGTACTTGGAAGGTGGACACCATTAACACACGGAAGCTGCAAGTCTTTGTAAACAAATGCTTAAGAATCATCTTGAGGATTTTTTGGCCGAACCGCATCTCTAACGAACAGCTTTATCTGAGAACGGGCCAAGAACCTATATGCATTACTATATGAAGAAGAAAGTGGCAATGGATTGGACACACCCTACGGCGCGAAGACAACTCCATTGCAAAATACGCCATGCAGTGGAATCCGCTCACCCAGGCAGGCAGAATAGCGGGACGCCCTAGGCAAACGTGGCGCAGAACAGTTGAGGAGGAATCGAGCTCTTTAGGAATGAGTTGGAGGCAGCTCAAACGCGTTGCAGAACTTCGAACACGATGGCGCGCAGGCGTGGTTGACGCCCTATGCCCCCCGAGGGGTTAAAGGATCTAAGTAAGTAAAGTAAGTAATGATTGTATGGTACAACCCCAGAGTTGTATACCGTACGTCCACACGGGTTTAAGCACTTGCTTATACAGAAGCAGTTTGTTATATACGCTTAGTTTGGAATATCTTCCAATTAGCCAATACATTTCTCTAAGTCGATTTTCGACTTCGTCGCGTTTCTTTATAACGTGAGGTTTCCGTTTAAGTTTCGCGTCTAGTGTCATTCCCAGATATTTAGCTTCGTTTGCATGCGGTATTTGTACCGAGTTAATGAAAACGGGAAGGTTGATTATTTTCTTGTAAGTAAAGTTAACATGCGTCGATTTGGTCTCGTTAAGAACAATGCGCCAAGTTTTTGTCCACTCACAGATTTTATCCAAGGCTCGTTGGAGATTTATGGTTGCTGACTCGATTGAACTTTCCGTTGCCAGAATAGCCGTATCGTCCGCGAACGTAGCTACAATAGTGCCTTCAGTTTGTGGTATGTCCCGAGTGTACAGCAAGAATAAGATAGGCCCAAGGACACTTCCTTGCGGAACTCCGGCGGCGATTTCTTTAAAATCAGAATATTCAGTTCCGTGCTTGACACGAAAAAGTCTGTTTTTAAGGTATGTTTCTAAGATCTTATGAAGTTGCTCCGGAAGGATTCGTCTTAGCTTATAATTCAATCCATCGTGCCAAACCCTATCGAAGGCTTGAGATACGTCAAGAAAAGCGCTAGAACAAATCTTTTTCTCCTCAAGGGCTTTTTCAATTTCGTCGGTTATTCTATAAACCTGGTCAATTGTGGAATGCTTGATTCTGAACCCGAATTGGTGGTCGGGTATTAGGCGTCTCTCTTCAATGACCGGAAGAATCCGTTTCAGTAGGAGTTTTTCAAATACTTTCGATATTATTGGTAGTAGCGATATCGGTCTGTACGATTTTTTGTCATTTGAAGATTTCCCCGGTTTCGGACTTCTGCGACTTTCCATTGATTTGGAACGTATAATAATCTAATGGAAGCATTTATTAAATAAAGCAATTTTAATAGTGCCTTTTTTGGTAATTCCTTGAGGATTTGTCCGGTTATTAAATCATAGCCAGGAGCCTTATTATTTTTCAGGTTTTTTATTGCCTGGCAAAGTTCTATAAGTGACACACTTATTATTCTAAGGTTGTCAGATGTCGTAGTCGTACCGGTAAAATCGTCTACCAATGTTTCTCCATCAAATGGCTTAAAAGTCTCTTCTAAGTGCTCGGCAAATAGATCCGCTTTTTCTTTGTCACCTTTTGCCCATTCGTCGTTGTTTTTTCTTATCGGTGGCGAATGTATTTGGGGTTTTTTAATTCTTTTGACAGCTTTCCAGAGCGAGTAATTAGTGGTTTTTTCGGCGGTTAAACCTTCAAGATAAGCTGAAGTCTCTCGGTATTTTAGGTCTTGGATCGCTTTTTTAAGCTTATTGCATATGAAATTCGAGTGGGTTTTATGCTGGGGAGCGCGAGTTTGTTGCCATATTTTGCGTGCTCTCCTCATTTCTCGAATAAGTTCTTTTATTTCCGGCGGATAATAAGCTTCATTGCATGGGACTTCTTTCCTCCTTAAAGGTGTATTTTTCCACGCGGCATTTTGAATTGATTCAATAAATTTGCCGAGCTCATCTTCTATTTCGAAGGGTGTTTTGAGCGATGCATTTAAGACAATATTTTCTTCGCAATCAGTTCTAAAGTCGCGCCAGTTAGTTTTTTTGTTAGTTAATCTAGGCACACCTTCTACTGTCATTAGTCGGTCACTTATTGTCAAGATTACCGGCGAGTGATCTGAGGAGAGATCAAAGCTTTCCTCTACTTTCGCAAAATTTGAAGATACTCCTTTTGCTACGAAGAAGTCTATTAGGTCCGGTGTTTTTGCTGTATCAGAGGGCCAATACGTCGGTTTCCCCGTAGAAAAGAAATCAACCCCGAATTGCATACCGGCTTCGTAGAGAAGTCTGCCTTTCCGTGAATTGGATCTGGAACCCCAAAAGGTGTGTTTTGCGTTGAAATCGCCACCTATAATGAAATTCGGTCCAAGTGAGTCAAGGAGACGTACAAAGTCGTTACTTCTAAACGTGCATCGCGGAGGACAATAAATGGACGCGATGTTGAAATACGAGTGCCTATTCTTAACTCGAACTGAACTTGTTTGCATTGTATCGATTTCAATCGTCGTATTTATGGAGTGCTCAATGCAGTCTTTAATGAATAAGGAGGATCCACCTCTAGCTCTTCCGGAAGGGTGGTATGCATGATAAGCACGATACCCTCTTATTTTTACTCCGGATTCCTTTGTCAAATGAGTTTCAGAGATCAAGCAAATGTCAATGTTGTCATTCCGTAAGAATACTTCTAATTCGGCGTTTTTTTTGTAGAAGGCCGTTTGCGTTCCATGTTAAAATTTTTAGTAACTGATTCATATTCATATGGGAGTTCTTTTTTGGCGAGGTTTTAACTCGAGCTTGCTCAATTTATCAAATATGACTTTGTTTACCTTCGTTTGCTCCTCAAGTTTCGCAAGAATTATAGAGAAGACTTGGGAGACTGGGTCTACCGTAACACCGCTTTGCTTGTTTTCTAGCGACGCAGCTTGAGCATATGTTAGCGTCTCTGGAGATTGTGGCTTTTCCTTTGATTTTGCCGAAGGAACTTTACTTTGCTCGACTCTCGTCTTAACTTTGACGTGTTTATTGACGGTCGTTACCCTTGGCTTAGCGATTTCACGACTATTTTTAACCGGTTCTGCGTTCTGGCGTTGAATATTTTTAAATGTGTCTCGCCTTTTTTGAAGCTCTTTTGCCACTTCGCAACCTCGATAGTTCGCTGGGTGCTTTCCTTTGCAGTTAATGCAGGTAGCCGGGGCCTGCTTATTTAGGTCACACTTTTCTGAGAGATGGTTACCAGCACATTTTACGCATCTCGGCTCTTTTTGACAATACGACTGTGTGTGATTAAAGCCTTGACAGCGTTTACACTGAGGTATCGATCTCGTACTCGTACACATAGGCTCAATCTTGACTACGATATTCAGAATAGTTTTAACGTTATAAATATCGTCTACATTTTCGTTCCTGTCAAAGGTAAGCATAAAGAGCGGAACTCCATGCTTGACCATGATTTCCTGGCCTTGTTCCGTTTGTTGCTTCACTTTTTGAGAATGTTGACGGTATTAAGAATTTTTAAGCCTTTAGCTTTGAGGTCGTTCATTACGTCGTCTTTTGTGCACGAGGGGTGGAGCCCCCTTGTTATAACACGCAGTGGTCTTTCTGACTTATTTTTATAAGTATACCACTGGATCTTTTCCGTGTTTAATTTTTGTGATATTGCTCGGTAGCCATCGGAGTCATCAACGTTAATTTTCCACGCATTGTTCCTGAGTGACGTTACCTTGAATTTCGATGTCGTCGTACCTTTAAGAAGGCAATGTAGCTTACTGTAGTCCATTATGCCAACGACGTTTATTGCAGGCGGAGGACGTGCTTTAGCTTGAGTTTGTTTTGGCTTCGACTCATTTTGCTTGTCTTCTTTTCGCGGCTCGATTTCGGGCGAAGAGCCAGCTCTGCGTTTTTTGCTAGGTCTTTTCTTTAAGACGCAATTCGTTTCGCGTGCAAGCTCTTCTTCGTCCTGGAAATATGCAACCATGTTTTAATTAAACACATTTTTCACGTTCAAGTTACATATAAGCAAATTAACTAAAATTTATTTCAGAGCAATTGTACGAGTTTCATAGAAAGTGTTTTCGCCCCACGAATGGGTCGTACGGAATGTATTAACCCTCAATTAACTTTGCTGACCCTATGGGACGCACATCACAATTTTAAACCATTGTCATCAATTATACCAATGCCTCTTAATTTTCTGTAAGAACCAGAAGTTCATTTTTTACTTGGTACTATGATTTTTGTTCCGTATATGAACGTATAAGTATCTTCTTCTTCTTCCTATTTCGGCGAGGCTATGATCCGAAAACAAGGGATCATAACCCTCCCACTTCACTGCATTTCTATTGATCCGCCTGTGGGGTTCACTTATTTGACCTCAGAAAGTATCGGCAGGCCTCCCGATTTTGGATCACTTCGTTAGAGAGGCCAATCAAATGCTGGTGTCGTTGCATTTGTGTGATCCAGGCATTTATAGGCCCGCTTCTCCTGCCTCGCGATTGTTACGGTTCGCGGAGTGAATAGGCTAAAGAGAAAAAAGAACAAACAAAGAAAAACGACCGCACGGTTCCGTGTTCAAATTACGACTCACCATTGGCCTCTCGTTCTAGACGGATTCGGAAAGGGCCACTTTACGAGTGGTGCAATTGAAGAAGTGGTAAGGACCGTCCAATTGGCTCTGCAGGGCAACGACTATTCAAGGAAAATCATATTGCTAGCGACTCTGGACGTGCGAAATGCCTTCAATTCAGCCAGATGCAGCGATATGCTGAACGCACT
The DNA here is from genome assembly GCA_945910035.1 of Brachypalpus laphriformis. Taxonomy (NCBI): domain Eukaryota; kingdom Metazoa; phylum Arthropoda; class Insecta; order Diptera; family Syrphidae; genus Brachypalpus; species Brachypalpus laphriformis. Next base: position 105,515,816 of record OX246753.1, on the reverse strand, counting down.
CGAAAGCACTTTTGATATTCCCGAATAACCCTTGCGGATGGTGAAGGATTATTTCAAGGACCGGAAGCTGTTATACAACACCGCAGAAGGACCACAAATAAAGGAGATTACTGCTGGAGCACAGGGATCAATCCTGGCATCCGATCTCTGGAACATTTCCTACGATGGCATCCTTCGTATGGAAATGCCCGAAGACACCTTCCTGGTAGGGTATGCAGATGATATCGCCGCGGTGATTACGACAAGAGACACAGAGAGCGCGCAAAGAAAACTCAACCAGGTGATGAGCAGTGTTGGGACTTAAGAATTTAAAAGTGTGGTAGATTTAGAGGAAAAAGGGTGGTAGATTTTAAGAAAGAGTGGTAGATTTGAAATTTAACTGGTTCGATTCGAATCTGCATGTGCAATGTGAAATTATTCCAATCAGCACAATTTTCATAAACGAGAGGCAAACAACTTATATGCCTATTGTGTTCTTAATTTTTGTAATAGTATGTGTACGGTGTCGTCAGAGAACAGAAGTATGTTCTCTGATTCTGTTTATGCATTATTTCCATTGGAAATTGTGAGAAAAAGAAAGGAACCGGAATAAAAATTGTAGAAAAAAATATGGAGTTGGACATACATATCTGGAAAAATGTGGAAGTGCGAAAAAAATGCAATGAAGAAAAAATAAAAAACGTGGTAGATTTTTTGCTTAGAGTGGTAAACGTGGTAGATTCAAAATTTATTGCAAATAGTGGTAGATCTACCACAATTGTGGTAAAGTCCCAACACTGGTGATGAGGCGGGTGCACCTCTGGATGAAAGAACATGGCTTAGGTTTGGCGACAGAAAAAGTCATTTTGACAAAGAAGAGGATTCCAACTATTGTCGACTTCCAAGTCGGGTCTGAGGTAATAACTAGCAAGGAAGCGGTGAAGTACCTAGGGATGGCCCTAAACACGAAGCTCACTTTCTGACACCAAATAAGATCTGCTTCGGAACGAGCTACGAAGGTCACAATGCCACTAAGTAGATTAATGGCAAACGTTGGAGGGCCAACAGCTAGCAAGAGAAAGCTCCTGATTACAGTCACTCACGCCATTCTCCTGTATGGGTGCGAGATATGGGCCGACGCACTAAGGCAAGAGAAATACAGGAAGCAAATGGCCGCAGTACAAAGGCGCGCGGGACTACGGGTTGCAAGTTCGTACCGAACGGTGTCGGAACCAACCGTTCTCATAGTCGCGAGAGTGACCCCTATTGATCTCCTTGGGGCAGAGAGGAAGTACGTCTACGACAAAAAGGCGGAAATTGGAGTGGAAACGGCAACCAAGAAAGCGAAGGAGCTCACCACAGAGACATGACAGGAGAGATGGAGCTCAGAAAGCAGAGGACGATGGACCGCGAGGCTGATCAGCAACACCGCTGAATGGAAGGGACGGAAACACGGGGAAGTAAATTATTACGTCACCCAATTTCTTACCGGGCACGATTACTTCAACGCCTACCTCCACAGAATGGGCAAAACAGGGAGCCTGGCTTGCCAATAAGGCGACTCAGAACTGGACGACGCAAACCACACGTCCTTCGAGTGTAACAGATGGGAAGCTGAAAGGGGGGCGCTAGAATCTCTAATCGGCGTCATCACCCGAGTGACCAGAACTGGAATCAAGTACGTTCCTTTATAGAAAAAGTGCTTAAAACAAAAAAGAGAGAGGAAGACCTAATAATCACCCTCATAAGATTTATGTAAGCCTGATGTAAGCCTTACCGGCAAGAAAGAATTAACCCGCAAGCAAGAGACAAATATGAAAAAGCCGACTCCGAAAGGGGAAAGAAAACGACACCACTCTGAAGTAATGCAAAAGCGGTTCCGGAGTGAGTAGAAAGTCCCACACTACTTGAAACAGAGCGAGCCTGTAGCGTTTTCCACCACACCTTAGGCAAAAAAATAAATAAATAGTCAGCAAAAAATAATTGACGTACCTTGGGGTCCGTCACTTTGCCGATAAGAACATAAATGCTTTCTCATTAAATATATTAGTCCATGGGACTCATATGGGACGTATACGCTATTTTTTTCACGGTTTTTTTTTTTTTTTTTTTTTTTTTTTTCTTGTACAACCCATGCCCACCTGGCAACGACACTGCGACCTGAAAGATCTATTGTATCGGAGGGTTGGAGTTAATCTTACAGAAGTACTACCTCCCTTATGAAAGTGAGTATGTCTTTAGTCTTACTTTCAGTTCCACTGAAGTAAGTAGCTCCTTGTGGAGAATACGTTTCCGTAACCAGTGTAGTGCCGGGCATTCACAAAGAATGTGTTCGGAGGTTTCATCCTTCCTAAACATAACCGACAGTCCTTCTCTTGGCACAGGTTCAACTTGTTAAGGTGGTATCTCAGGCCGCAATGGCCAATAAGAAAGCTCACAAGCTTTTTAATGCCTTCCGTATCTAAGCTAAGGATTTCCTTATAGGAGTAAGGCTTGATTAATCGTTTGAATTGTCGTAGACCTGCCCCCTTATACTGATTCTCAGTTCAACGGCCTCGTGAAGTCAGTGGTCTAGACGAAGTTTGTTTTCCGATTCGTTAATCACCGTTGTAGCTATCGTCCAGCTGACGCCACAATAAGGTTCAGGACTTATGAACGCAGATTCTGAGCCAGCCCTAGAAAGCTCATCTGCAGATTTGTTGCCCACAATCTCTTGGTGTCCAGGGACCCAACCGAGTATTACGCTGTTGTATTTGGCAAGGTCTTGTTATGCATCGTAGCAGCATTCTGAAGTCCATTAGGTTGGACGATAGTGCCATAAGCGCTGCTTGGTTATTTGAAAAGATATGAATTCTAGCGCCCTTGATCCCCTTGCGGAGATTGTGTTTAGCGCAGATCTCAATGGCATGGATTTCAGCCTGAAACACAGTGGGAGTCGTACCTATAGGTACCGAAATCTTTGTGTTGGGTCCAAAGACCCTAGCTCCAACTCCAGAATCCATTTTCGAACCCTCGGTGACCATTGGATCAATCCATTGGACCAATCTCCGCGGTCCAATATTTCAACCTCGAATAACCTACCGAAGCAATGTTGCTTGACCATAATATCTGGTATAGTGCAGAACATGTCTCTTTTAGGGATTGATTAAGTATCTTTAAATGTCCCACGGGGTTAATTAAGGGTTAAATTAATAAAATATGGCATTTAGCGCCACTTGCCAGCTCTTGATGTAGCAATTACTGGTTAGGGGCTGAGGGGAAAAGAAAGAGTAGAAGCCCTCAGATTAAAAAAACACCACTAATGTAGGTGTTTCTCAAGGTTCTGTAATGCGACCACTGTTATTCTCCCTTAAGTGAAGAATGTGTTGCCAGGGTAAATGAAGACCTTGAAAATATTTTAAAATGGTCTAAGATCAACAAATTTTAACTTAATCCTCCTAACAATCCCTATGTCGATGTTGTAAAATATATTGGATTTATATTGACTTTACGTTTTCCTGTTGCGATGCAACTTTAGATATAATTAGGAAGGTTTACGCTAGGTTGCGTTACTTACTTTTACTTATGTCCTGTATCCCCTTGTGGGTCCTAGGGCCTCTACTACGCCTACGCGCCATCGTGTACGGTTTCTGGCAATGTGTCTGAGTTCTCCGCAACTTTTCCCTAACTGCCGTGCCCCCTTCTCGACTGTTCTGCGCCATGTTCTCCTCGGACCGCCAGGTCTTCTGCCATCCTGAGTTAGAGGGTTCCATTGCATAGCATGGTTTGCTATGGAACTGTCACCCTTACAGAACGTATGACCAATCCACTGCCACTTCCGCTGTTGGATGGTTGTGCCTATTGGTTCCTCACCCGTTCTCTCGTAAAGGTATTCGTTAGAGATACGATAGGGCCAGAAATTCCTTAAGATATTGCGGGCACCTATTAACAAACGTTTGCAGCTTTCTGGTGATAGTAGTGGTCACTCTCCATGTGCTGCAACTATGTAGCAGCACGGATTCAACGTTGGAGCGGAACAGTCTTATTTTGGTGCTCAAATTGATTGCATTGCTTCGCCACATATTTTGGACAACATACTTATGTCCTGTATCGCCTTGTGGGTCCTAGGGCCTCTACTACGCCTACGCGCCATCGTGTACGGTTTCTGGCAATGTGTCTGAGTTCTCCCCAACTTTTCCCTAACTGCCGTGCCCCCTTCTCGACTGTTCTGCGCCATGTTCTCCTCGGACCGCCAGGTCTTCTGCCATCCTGAGTTAGAGGGTTCCATTGCATAGCATGGTTTGCTATGGAACTGTCACCCTTACAGAACGTATGACCAATCCACTGCCACTTCCGCCGTTGGATGGTTGTGCATATTGGTTCCTCACCCGTTCTCTCGTAAATGTGTTCGTTAGAGATACGATTGGGCCAGAAAATCCTACCACCTATTAACTAACGTTTGCAGCTTTCTGGTGATAGTAGTGGTCACTCTCCACGTGCTGCAACCATATAACAGCACGGATTCAACGTTGGAGCGGAATAGTCTTATCTTGGCGCTCAAACTGATTGCATTGCTCCGCCATATTTTGGACAACATACCGAACGCGAACTTTGCTTTGGCGATCCTGTTGGCTATATCCAGTTCGGTTCCACCATCGGTCGAGAAAATACTCCCAAGATACAGGAAATCCTCTAGTCTCTCTACAGGTTGTCCAGCAATGCATATTGGAGCCGATGAGTATGTTCCAAGGCTGATAATTTTAGTTTTTGCCGTATTCATTTTTAGCCCGACGACGCCTGCCTCCCTCTCCACATTTGCTGTCATTTGCCGGAGGTCCATAATTCTGTGGAGTAAGCATACATCGTCAGCGTAGTCAAGTTGCTTCAGTTGAGATGTAAGAGTCCATCGAATTCCTCCGTTTCCCGTCAACAAAGCTGCATGAAGCACATCGCTAATCACCAATAGGAATAATATTGGTGAAAGGATACAGCCTTGTCTTACCCCACTTTGGATCTCAAATTCCTCAGACAACCTTCCTCTGTGCAGAACGTGACATTTGGAGCCTTCATATTGTAGCATTGACTGCAGGATGGTTTGTGTACCAAAAACTGAAACACTGTATCTCAAACTGTAGCAACTATTGCAAAACATTCTAGCAGTAAATATTCCAACCTGATGTGCTTACGTTCCACAATTGTTCCACACAATATCCCAATATTCCATGATCCTCAATTCACCCGGAGAAACATCAAGTATGTTCTAGAACCCCTAGCGATTTCCTATAAATACCCATACCACAACCATCGTCGATACAGTTGTTCATAAGTGAATACAGCGATTACAAGAGATATTCGACCAGTGGTGAAAGCAAGCGACATTGTGAAAATAAGTCTGTAGCGACCGTTTGATTTGAAATAATAAAGTGATTGAATATTGTGTTAAAGTGAAGTTGGTATTTGATAATAAATAAACGATTAAAATACACAAAAGACGGTTTTATTTAAAACGAACCCCAGAAAGAATACTACATTGGTGTCAGAAAAGTGGAATAAAACAAATTTTGTGTATTGCGTTTTGTGTAAGTGAAAAATAAAAATGGTTCGGAAATTGCTAGAAGATTTGTCATTGCCGCAACTAAAGGAAGTACTGAGCCAGCGGGAGCAACCTACGACTGGTACAAAAAGAGAATTGATTATTAAGTTGCGGAAAATAGTGACGGACGAGGGTGCAGATCCTGAAACAGCTTTGTTTGACGTCGAAGAAGAACAAGTAAGTACGACGAGTGACATGTCGGCTTTAATGAAATTGCTATCTGAGAAATTCGACGATCAGAATAGAAAATTCGAGAAGCTAGACAATTCTCTAGACGCCAAGCTCAATGAACAAAAGAATTGTCTAGACGCCAAGTTCGATGAGCAAAAGAATTCTCAAAATGAAAAATTCGAGAAGCTAGAAAATTCTTTGGCTGAGCAGAAGAATTCTCTAGATGCTAAGCTTGACGAACAAAAGAACTCTCTGGAACATCAGCTATTCGATCAAAGGAGTGTTCTCGAAAGCAAATTCGTTGAACAAAATAAAAGTTTGGAAACCAGATTCGGGACAATCGACGAGAAAATTAGAAATGTAGAGACCAAAATTGAGACATTTGAAACAAAATTCGAGAACGTTCAAACAAAATTCGAGGCTGTTGAAGGAAGATTCGAGAATTTGGCAAAGGAACTCGAATGCGTGAAGAAACAGAAAGTTCGGGAGTATTCAACCGACTGTCCGAGAAGGAAAGAGATGCAGCCTCCCGTCTTCGATGGACAGACATCATGGCCAATATATAAGAGGCAGTTCGAAGCTGCGGCAATGACGAACAACTGGGATGATGAAGAGAGGTCCATTGCCCTCACGCTTGCGCTTAGAGGATCAGCTGCAGAGTTACTACAAACTATTCCCGAGGACAAACAACGCAACTACGACAGTCTGGTGAAAGCCATTGAGATGCGATTTGGGGACGACCACATGCAGCAAGTATATAGGGTCCAGTTGCGCAGAAGGTCCCAGATGAAGGGTGAGACGCTCCAGCAGTTGCAAGCAGACATCGAGCGACTGGCACATTTGTCCTATCCAAACACCGGCGAGGAGATCATTAACGAGATGGCAACCGAAGCGTTCACCCATGCCATAGCTGATTCGAAACTACAAATGGCGGTAAGAATGGCTTCAAAGAAAACGCTCGCCGAAGCTTTGGCGTTTGCTCTGACAATGGAGGCCGCAGACCAGGCCTGTCAGGGAATACACCGTGTGAGGGAAGTAGCCGCTATCGAATGCTCTTGCCAGAGGATGGACGTCGAAGACCGAAACAACGCTCGCGGAGGACAAATTCGTTGCTGGAACTGCAACAAAATGGGACACCTACAACGGCAATGTAGAAATCCACCCAGACGTGGAAACTGTCCACATTGCGCGAACAGGCGACGCAACGAAGAACCATCCAACAGGGACAACATCCATCCTGTTGGCCAGGCTCCTCGAAACCAGGAGTCGGGAAACGCCTAAGAGCCAGCTTTGCGGGGCAAAAGTTGGCTAATGGAATCGACGCCCCCAAGACCACCATCCAGGTCTCCCAAACCAAACGATGCAACAAGAGTCTAACAGTGGAAGCATTCATCGGCAAAAACAACTGCGTGGCTACTATCGATACCGGCGCCACGGCTTCCATTATAAGAAGAGATCTCGTCCGGAAGTCTTGGCTGCACAACACCAGCTGCTACTGTCTTAGAACTGCGACAGGGGAAGCGGCGAAAGTATACGGAGAAGTTCGCCTCACGTTACAACTAGCAGGGTTGGCCTTTTCTCATGCGTTCCTGGTAGCCGACGTATGTGATGAATGCATCATCGGAGTGGACTTTATGAAAGAACATGACGTAATCATCGACATCGGGATGCAAGTTCTGCGGTACAGGAACGTAGAGATTCCAATGGTGTACGGGAACGAGAATGCAGCACATTTAAGGACAATACTCAGCAAGGACGAAGTCTTACCACCATCTTCCGAGACTATCATTTGGACAAAACTAGAGGGTGATCCTGGGAGCCACCGATTCTACCTATTGGAGCCGGATTTAGGAAGGAATTCCCCAAACTACATCCTGGGGAAAGTTTTAGTGGAGCCAAAGAACAGCCTGGTCCCAGTAAGGCTCATGAACTTAAAGAGCCATAGCGTCAAACTAAAACAAGGGGAGGTTATTGGTAAATGTGCGCCGATATGTTCAATTTCAACAATAACCGAAAAGGAATCTGCGAAGCCCGTTTCATCAGCCAGGTTGGCCGAAGTAAGGGACATGATCCTCAAGCATTGCGAACTGGATCAGGATCAGCAAGCCAAGGCAGAAAATCTAATCGGTGAGTACGCTGATATATTTGCCTCACAGGATGGAGAGTATGGCCGAACACATCTGGTGCAACATCGCATAGACTCTGGGGACGCCAGACCAATTCGCCAGCCTGCCAGACGACTACCATTGGCAAAACAGACAGAGGTTGCAGATATGGTGTCAACGATGGAGAAGGAAGGGCTCATCGAAAGTTCTAAGAGTCCGTGGGCCTCACCTGTTGTACTGGTTAAGAAGAAAGACGGCAGCACTCGATTCTGCGTGGACTATCGCAGACTTAATGACGTTACCAAAAAGGACAGCTACCCTCTGCCACGGATCGATGACACATTGGACACACTCTCAGGAGCTCGATGGTTTTCCACCCTTGATTTAAAGAGCGGTTATTGGCAGGTACAGATCGATCCAAAGGACCGAGAGAAAACTGCGTTCACTGCAGGAAATGGGCTGTGGCAGTTTACAGTAATGCCATTTGGATTGTGCAACGCTCCGGCAACTTTTGAGCGCCTAATGGAACACGTCCTGCGTGGATTGACCTGGAAAACTTGCTTGGTGTATCTGGACGATGTGATCGTGATAGGAAAAACATTCGAGGAACATCACGACAACCTGAAGAATGTGCTAGAACGGCTTCGAAGCGCTCACCTGAAGCTAAACCCAAAGAAATGTGACCTCTTCAGATCCGAAGTCAAGTACCTGGGCCACGTTATCTCATCAGAAGGAGTGCGAACAGATCCAGACAAGGTGGAAGCTGTGAAAAACTGGCCAGTTCCAAAAGACAAACACCAACTCAGGTGCTTTTTGGGTCTCGCTACGTACTACCGACGATTCGTAAAGGACTTTGCCGGAGTCGCGAAGAGCCTGCACCAACTGACAGAAAAAGGAAGGCAATTCAAGTGGTCAGGTGAGTGCGACAAAAGCTTCAAGAACCTTAAGCACCAACTATGCGAAGCACCAACACTAGCATATCCCATTCCCGGAGAAATGTTCATCGTGGATGCAGATGCAAGTAACGTCGGCGTCGGAGCGGTTCTTTCGCAAGTACACAATGGCCAAGAGAAGGTAGTAGCATACTTCAGCAAAGTGCTCTCCCAGCCGGAAAGGAACTACTGCGTGACCAGGCGAGAACTTCTGGTGCTGCTTCTGGCGACAAGACACTTCCATAAATACCTCTACGGCCAAAAGTTCCTTTTGCGCACAGACCACGCGGCTCTAAAATGGCTGCTGCAGTTCAAGAATCCAGAGGGCCAGGTCGCAAGATGGATTGAACGGCTGCAGATGTACGATTATGAAATACAGCATCGTAAGGGGAAACTTCATTCTAATGCGGATGCCTTATCCCGGCGACCATGTAAAAGCGACTGCAAGCATTGTGTGCGGCAGGAAGAGAAGAACCTTCTTTCCGTCCAAAGGGTAAGAGCTGAGCCTATCGCTGGTTGGAGTGCAGAAGAAATCCACAACGCTCAAAAAGAAGACCCGGACATCGAGCCGATATTAGCGTGGAAGGAGTTTATGGAAAAGCCAACCGGACAAGATATCTCGGACAGGAGCCCCACTCTCAAGGCATACTGGGCTCAGTGGGACTCCCTTCATGTGCAAGATGGTGTACTGAAAAGGAAATGGGAAAGGCCGGACGGGAAAGATTTCATAATGCAGCTTGTCTTGCCGCGGTCAAAAGTACACGAGGTGCTACGGGAGATGCATGATGGAGCATCCGGAGGTCATTTGGGTGCAAACAAGACCCTGGAGAAGGTGCGAGAACGTTTCTATTGGCTCAGCGCAAGGGTAGACGTAGAGAGTTGGTGCCGAAAATGCGTCGTGTGTGCCGCCAGCAAGGGACCCAGAACGAAAACGCGAGGCAAGATGCACCAGTACAACGTGGGCGCACCCTTTGAACGGATTGCCGCTGACATCGCTGGTCCATTTCCCGAAACCGACAATGGTAACCGTTACATCCTAGTCGTCATGGACTACTTCAGCAAATGGCCGGAAGCGTTCGCCATCCCTAACCAGGAAGCGAAGACCATCGTGGAACAGATCGTCAACAACTGGGTGAGCAGATTCGGCGTGCCTATGGAACTGCATTCTGACCAGGGACGAAACTTCGAATCAAAGATATTCCAAGAGGTATGCCAACAACTAGGAATTAAAAAGACGAGGACGACTCCGCTTCATCCGCAATCCGACGGGATGGTAGAGCGCTTCAACAGAACCTTAAACGAACATCTATCCAAGGTCGTAGAAGACCACCAGCGCGATTGGGATCGACAAATTCCTCTTTTCTTGATGGCCTACCGAAATGCAGTGCACAGTACTACTGGACATACTCCATCCGAAGTCTTGTTTGGTCGAGCAGTTCGGCTACCTAGTGAGTTGAAGTTTGGATCCCCTAACGATGAGCCCAAGAGTGAAGAGGATTACGTGGCAGACCTCAGGGAAAGGATCCGAGACATACATCAGAGGACCAGGACGAGGATAAGGGTAGCGAGTGACCGCATGAAAACCAGGTACGACACAAAGGCAACAACGTCCAGCTTCCACGAGGGAGACCTAGTATGGCTGTACAACCCACACCGGCAAAAGGGGAGGTCACCCAAGCTGCAGCAAGACTGGGAGGGCCCTTATAAAGTGGTCACACGCATCAATGACGTCGTCTTCCGGATCCAGCGTGGAGTAAGAGGCAAGATGAAAATTGTCCACCTGGATCGTCTTCATCGTTACCATGGCAGTAATCCAGATGATCTTGTTTAAGAGGGGGGCAGTGTAGCATTGACTGCAGGATGGTTTGTGTACCAAAAACTGAAACACTGTATCTCAAACTGTAGCAACTATTGCAAAACATTCTAGCAGTAAATATTCCAACCTGATGTGCTTACGTTCCACAATTGTTCCACACAATATCCCAATATTCCATGATCCTCAATTCACCCGGAGAAACATCAAGTATGTTCTAGAACCCCTAGCGATTTCCTATAAATACCCATACCACAACCATCGTCGATACAGTTGTTCATAAGTGAATACAGCGATTACAAGAGATATTCGACCAGTGGTGAAAGCAAGCGACATTGTGAAAATAAGTCTGTAGCGACCGTTTGATTTGAAATAATAAAGTGATTGAATATTGTGTTAAAGTGAAGTTGGTATTTGATAATAAATAAACGATTAAAATACACAAAAGACGGTTTTATTTAAAACGAACCCCAGAAAGAATACTACAATATGTAGCTTTGATAATAGTAATTAGTTTATCGGGAATGCCTCTCCTGCTAAGGCACGCCAAATAAACTCCCTGTTGACACTATCGAACGCCTTCTCAAAATCGATGAACAACAGGTGCAGTGGCGATCGACATTCTGTACACTGTTCGATGATAATCCGCAGGGTGTTGATGTGGTCGGCACAGGAGGATCCAGAGACGAAACCTGCTTGTTCGGCATCTAATGTGTCTTCGAGATGTTGTTTGATTCGCTCAAGGATGATTTTAGCTATTATCTTAGCTACAGCGGCAGCACGCAGATACCCCTCCAGTTTCCGCACTCCATTAAATTTCCTTTCTTAGGAAGCTTGACTATCAAGGGGATGATCTAGGTTGCGTTGCCTAAGAAACTCTGTCAGCTTATTGCAGATAAATTTCAAGATGCGAAATTTTGTTAATGCCATTTCTTATGTTTAACTGTTCTGTGTATCCTTGTCCAGATTACGAGTGTAAACGCAAAATAAACGTTGCCTTTAATGATTGTATCCGTTTTATTTATAATATACTAAATATTGTAGTATTTCCTATTTAAAGTTATGTGTTTTTGAGTTGAGTTGGGATGTGTATTGTCATTTTCGTAACATTCTGAAATTATTCAAAATCTTTCGCTTAAAGAGGCCATCTATATGATATGCTTACTTTTGCCCATTCTGCTTAGGGTTTGAAACTAATTGTTCCACGATTTGTGCATTGCATTGGAGAACACTCCTTCCATGTCTCTGCAATTGGAATCGGCTTCTACACGAATTGCAGATAATCAACTCTTTTACTGAATTCAGGAAAAAGCTTTTTATCTATCTATCTGACTACAATCTCACAATCTGACAATCCCCACTTAACTTTATCTATTATTCCTAAACTTTAATTTGTTGCCTGTTCTTAATCCACTAAATATTATTGTATTCTCTTTTTATTTAATTTAGTTATGAGGTGAATTTTTTAATTATGTAATTCAAGAAATTAATACTTCGAAAAGATGCTTTAATCTTGTAGTATGTTGTCATCATATTTTTAATAAATACAAATACTTTTGTAGTGCTTTTGTTGTGGGCGCCATGGCGTAAGTGGTTAGTGTGTCAGATCACTGCGCGTGAGGTTTGGAGTTCGAATCCCAGAAAACATCAAAAAGTTTTTTCACGGTCCCACCTCTCGCGAGCGTCTGACAAACATCGGAGAGTATTGTTGTCACGAAAATGCTCCTCAAATCGCCGTTCGGATACGGTACTAAATTGTAGGTCCCTTCCATTCGTGTGAAAAATATAACGCACACAACATGAGTGGTTGCGAGAAGCTAGGCCCTGGCACTTAAAGAGCTGTTGTGGCAAATATATTTGTTTTTTTGTTGTGCTTTGCGACACTAATCGTTAACGATAGACCTTTATATGCAGTGCAATCTTTGTAACCTGGTGGTTCGAAAAAATATAGTGCATTTAGGACAAAAGCAACTTTCACAAGATGAGGTACATTAGTTCCTGAATGGCAAAGACTGGAAAGTCCTGTTTAAATATATTATAGCTGCCTTACGATATCGTAGTCAATTTATACAAGAAGAGTATTAACTTAAAACCTTTGATTATTAATAAAATATTCATAATGCAATTAAAATACATACATACATACATACATTTTCAATGGCCCACTAATCCTTCATGAGGGTCGCGGGGGTAGGATGCTCAGGTGGACTCTCCATCCTTCTCGATCCTTCGCCATGGACTCCAACTCATCAAGAGGAATCCCTAGACGGCTCCAGGAGTGATGTCGGACTTGGCCCAAACATCTATTTCTAGGCCTACCGCGGGGTCGCCTACCTGATGCCACGGCCACCATGGCACGTCTCGGAAGCCAGTCTGGGGGCATACGCACTACGTGACCAAACCATCGAAGCATAGATCGTTCCGTTCGGAGAAGTAGCTGCTCAACATTGAACGCCTCGCGTACTCTGGTGTTGCGCACTCGATCCCTACGAGTTATTCCAGCAACACTGCGAAGGAACCTCATTTCAGCAACTTGTACCCGCGATCTTATTCTTTCGGTCCCTACCCAAATTTCATGACCATAGGTGAGAGTTGGAACATACACCAAGTTAAAAACCGATAGCTTAGCTTGAACACTAAGTTCGGCCTTCCTTACAACAGATTGGCCAAGCTCTCTCAAAATTGATCCAGCCTGACCAATTCGACGGGATAACTCGGCATTGCTCTTCGCATCACTCGTGAATAAGACCCCGAGGTACTTAAACTTATCCACCTGCTTCAGTGGGACTCCACTAACATTCAGAGTCATTTCCAAATACCACTGATTGGGTATTTTGGAAAAAAACCATTACTTTCGATTTCTTCACGTTGATCTTCATTCCAGCATCATCACAAACGGCCACAAACCTTTCGAGTGTGCGCTGGATTTCGGTTTGAGAGGACCCAAGGATGACCAAATCATCCGCAAAGAGCAAATGACTAATCCCTAAGTCTCCCACTTCAAATCATTCTCCGCCACGGCTGCGCTGTAACATCATCTCGCCTTTTCACTGCCCATATATACAGTGAAAAGAAGACGTGACAAAACGCACCCTTGGCGGAGTCTAACGCCCACAGTGTAAGGTATTGATTTGACACCGTTTATTTGAACACAGCTTCTGGAGTTTGTATACAAAGACTGGATCGCCCTTTTTCAAAATCATAAATCATTTAAAAACTCTTCCTCTAAAGATGAATACATCGCGACAAGCATCAGAACAGCTTCATTGTGCGCACCATAACGCATCTCGCATTGCATCTCGCATCTCGCATTACTTTCTTGCATCACTGTGCGCGCGATTTGCAAAACGCTCGGTTACTGCCGTGTCTGTTCGAACCGTTATACAATATAATACTTGTTGAACGAAAGGGTCTTACATATAATGAAGCGCCACGTGCTGCCTTTAACTTGGATTACGATGTTCATAGATGTGCCTAACCCCTTACCATTGGTGGATCAATATCAACGAAAACAAATATCATTTTAAATCAGTGATAACTTTCAGAGTACCCATGCCTTCAATAATTTAAGATGCCGAAGTGCGTGCATCAATAACTTGATATTGTAATTCAACTCCAACGGCTCTTACAGTGGTACCACTAAAATAAAACAACATTCGCATGTCCACAAAAAATAACTCCTGCAAGTCTCCGAATGGTCATTACGAGTAAAGCAAAATCCCATAGGGGATAAACATTCATACTTTCTTTTATTTTTTTGTTGATATTGGTGGTCGTATTATTAAAAGGGTCGAACCGATGTCATGTACAATGTCCAAGGTATTAGCAGTGAACGGTCAACGACGGGCCTTCCGTTACCAGAGGCGCTTTAGCCATTTCATTTCGTAGGATTGCTTTCCCGATGCCACAAAATAAAATATCAAATTTTATTCAGCGAAAAACACGCATCCCCAATTGGACCGTTGTTGCGGTCAGTGCTTTTATGTTGTACTATGTAAACTGCCAAGAGGTTTTCTCAGTTGCTTTTAATAACAATTTTACCACCCCCTAATGGATCATTATGTGGGCAGAAAGGATACTGGCAGGCGAATCCACATGTAGTAATACGGCCCCGAGGTGTTTATTTCGAACGGGACACACACAGACGTTCGGCCATACACAAGTATTAGCATAAAAGGGGGGGATTCTTTGTCATAAACTTCCATGGGAAAGCAATGACAACCACTGAATAATGTTACCATAAAGAAGATGTAGTTGGCGGCTGACTTTAGTTTCGAAAATGCGGAGAGTTAAACTTCGTTCAGAGAGCTTGGAATGGTTGTAATTCAGATGAAATAGGTTCCGGTCCCAGGAGACATATGAGTATGGGTAATAAGGAATGCCCTAGAGGGATTATTAGGACTGCGAGATAGTTTAATAAAAATGGCAGTTGCTATAATGACCACTGAGATAAGAATGACTTTTTATGTTTGCAGAATAGTGGCAGTAAAAATGGTCCATTTTGGCCGTCAAGCAGTGATTGTCTTACTGTTTCAGGAGAATGGGTGTCATTTGACTTGATAAAAGCTTGACATCTCTTGTGTGGGAGTATGCAATAAGCGTGTAGGCTCATAAGGAAGAAAGTTGATATAGTGGTTATCGACTGTGTTTTCTTTCTGTCGTGATGTCTACTTGTTTGCCCACTTTTGTATCACGCTATTGTGTTCCATTGGCTATCTGCTTTGGATGATGCATAAGTCTTCTATCCTTTGATATAAGGGCATAGGATCATGAGGTGTCATGCTTAAATCTATGGAGATACTCTCGAAACAACTATGTCCACTTAGCCTTTGCGTTATGTAGAAATCCATTCCACCAAGCTTACAGCCTGTTCATGTTTCAATGAATGGGATAAGACGATAGATCCATTGGGTTTTAGCTAATACGTTTCATCGCTGCCATTTTGTCATAATACTTGTATTTTCTCTCTCCGATGAGCTTAGTTTGCTGTGAATTAAGGCAGGTTTCTGGTTCCTCATTTAATAAGTTTTTACGACTACTCGGCCAATATGTTAATTCGGAGTAGTCCATGCAACTAACCAAACTGCATCTCCCGATCGTACTAAATGCATTGCTTAAGACTGGTAGCCAATGGATTGGAGTGGATCGTAGGGTGCTCGAGATTGTGCGCATAGCCGTATTAAGCTGGCTGTCTACTTTTTGAGTATGTACTGTGTTAAGCTAGATAGGAGCCCCATATTCGGCAATTGAAGATACCAACACAAGAGCAGCAGTACATAATCCGTCAGGTGTTTCACCCCAAGATGTAGAAGCATGTTTTGCATGAAGTTGTTTCGAGTTCTGAGCTTAGCAGCTCTATTTTGGCAATGTTGCTTGAAGGACAGAATTCTGTCCAACGTAATCTCAAGATATCTTCTTGTTCTTCCTTTTATCAGCGAGGCACTGTACTACTCTATTCTGGAAGACCATCCGGAAGTCCGCGGGAATATGGAGTCGGACTACTGCTAACAACAACAGCACGCAAGGGCCTAATTTCCTGGCAGCCTCATGGTGATAGGATTTTGACGGCCAGATTCCGGACTAGAGTACGACGCGTCACCATCATACAGTGTTACGCCCCAACGAATAGTTCATCAGAGGACGAAAAGGAGAGCTTCTACAATCTCTTAAGCGCAGTCTTCAACACAACACCAAATGGAGACATTGTCATAGTGATGGGGGATTTGAATGCCAAGGTAGGCAGCGACAACGAAGGGCTCAAACATGTAATCGGGAAGCATGGACTAGGCAACCGCAATGACAACGGCGAAAGGTTTGTGGATTTCTGCAATGCCAACCGCCTTGTGATAGGTGGCACCATGTTTGAGCACAAGACCTGCCACAAAGTCAGCTGGGTTTCCAGTGACAGGCAAGCAACCTCCAACCAAATTGACCATTTTGCTATCAGCCGCCGCTTTAGAAGTAGTCTCTTGGATGTCCGAAACAGGCGAGGGGCAGATGTGGGGATTGTACGTGATCACCATCCTATGATAGCTACTCTCCAACTACGCACTGCTGCAGTTCGAAGATCCCACGACAACACAAGAATGCCCAGGTTCAACATCGATAGACTTAGTGATCCCTCAGTGCGCCAACAATTAAGGGAGCACTTTTCGCAAGGTGTGGAAGCAATCAGCAGCTCAATGCCCGCAACCATCCAAGACCATTGGTGTGCTGTGAAAAATGTTTTTACATCTGGTGCTGAAAGAATTGTCGGTCGATCGCAGGGAAGACATAGGGCGTGGCTTTCCGAGGATACCTGGAGACGGATTGACGAACGAAAACAGCTGAAAGCTCGCGTTGCAGCTACCCCAGCAGTAGGGAGAAGCGAGCTAGAGTCCTTATATGGCATGAAGATGAGAGAAGTTCAGCGTAGCGTACGACGTGACAAGCGCAACTACATCAACGCGCTGGCTACAGAAGCAGAAGAAGCTGCACGGAGGTGCGACAGCAGGACCGTCTACAGAATCACGAAAGAGCTGACAGGTGGTCGCAGCTCCAGCCAACACCCAGTGAAAAGCCTAGACGGCTCCTTGCTCATTTCGGATGAGGACCAGCTCAAGAGATGGAAAGAGCATTTTGCTACGGTTTTGAACCGTGTATTCGCTAGCGATATGCTCCCAAATCAGACTGAGATGCCCGAGGTGAGAACCTCCCGAATACGTACCACGACTCCCAGTAAAGATGAGATCATTACCGCGATCAAGGCACTCAAAAGCAACAAGGCGGTAGGACTTAACGGTATTCCAGCAGAGCTCTTACGAGCAGCGCCAACAACATCGGCTGAGCTTCTGCTTCCACTTATAGATAGAGCTTGGGAAGCTGAGAGCTTTCCTAACGAGTGGAAAAGGGGAATGATCATCAAGCTTCCTAAGAAAGGAAATTTAATGGAGTGCGGAAACTGGAGGGGTATCTGCGTGCTGCCTGCTGTAGCTAAGATAATAGCTAAAATCATCCTTGAGCAACTCAAACAACATCTCGAAGACACACTCGATGCTGAACAAGCAGGTTTCCGCTCTGGATCTTCCTGTGCCGACCACATCAACACCCTGCGGATTATCATCGAACAGTGTGTTGAATATCGATCGCCACTGCACCTGCTGTTCATCGATTTTGAGAAGGCGTTCGATAGTGTCAACAGGGATTTTATTTGGCGTGCCTTACGCAGGAGAGGCATTCCCGATAAACTAACTGCTATTTTCAAAGCTACATATGAAGGCTCCAAATGTCACGTTCTGCACAGGGGAAGGTTGTCTGAGGAATTTGAGATCCAAAGTGGGGTAAGACAAGGCTGTATCCTTTCACCAATATTATTCTTATTGGTCATTAGCGATGTGCTTCATGCAGCTTTGTCGACGGGAAACGGAGGAATTCGATGGACTCTTACATCTCAACTGAAACATCTTGACTACGCTGACGATGTATGCTTACTCTCCCACAGAATTATGGACCTCCACCAAATGACAGCAGATGTGGAGAGGGTGGCAGGCGTCGTCGGGCTGAAAATTAATACGGCAAAAACTAAAATTATCAGCCTTGGAACAAACTCATCGGCTCAAATATGCATTGCTGGACAACCGGTAGAGAGAGTAGAGGCGCGTAGGCGTAGTAGAGTCCCTAGGACCCACAAGGGGATACAGGACATAAGTAAGTATGATCCGAAAACAAGGGATCACAGCCCTCCCACTTCACCGCATTTCTACTGATCCGCCTGTGGGGTTCGCCTATTTGACCTCAGAAAATATCGGCAGGCCTGCCGATTTTGGATCACTCGGTTACTGAGGCCAATGAAATGCCGATGTCGTCGCATTTGTCTGATCCAGGCGTTTATAGGCCTGCCTTTCCTACATCGCGATGTCTTTGGAACGTGCATAGATATTGCCTTTTTTACAAGGTTCAAATGATCTCTTCTTTGAACGTGGCAATACCAGCTGAGCCGGTCGCGCTCTAATTTTTGTACGATGGTTTCCTTGATGTGAAAGCTTCCACGGATCTTCGAACTTCTTATTCGATCAAGCTTGGTCACTCCTGCTGTCATGCGAAGCATCTTCATCTCAGCTGCCGTTAATTTACTCTCATACTTTTTGTATATCGTCCAACATTGTGAACCGTATGTGAGCGCTGGACATACAACTGCGGTGTAGAGCCTTCCTTTCAACTTAGGGGGCATTTTTCTGTCACAGAAGATAGCGGAATTTTCTCGCCACTTCATCCACCCTACGCTTACGCGATGATTGATGTCGTCATCACAAGTTGCTTTGCTATTGATCATAGATCCCAGATATTTGAACTTTTCGCACTTGGGAAGCACTGTTCCATTCAAATAAATGTCTGGAATAGGCCTGAGTGGATCAGAGAACGGGCAGCACAAGTACTCTGTCTTTTTTGAACTAATGCGATACCCATTTCCCTCCAAAACGTCCACCCACACATCAAGTGCTCGTTGCAGGGATGTAGGATCCTCACTTATGATGGCTCCATCGTCAGCAAAGAATAACTGATGTACCTTGGGGTCCATCACTTTACCTTCAAGCAGATAATCAAGGACTGTAATAAAGAGCAAAGGACTTAAAACGCTTCCCTGGTGCACCCCGACTTTGATTGGGAACTCTTCAGTTACTCCAGCGGGGCATCTTACTCTTGTCTTTACTCCTTCGTACATGTCCATGATCATCTGTACATAGGTTTCTGGAACCCCTCGATGTCTTAGCGCCACCCACATCAGATCTCGTGGTTGTCTGTCGAATAGCTTTTCAAAGTCAACCAATACAATATGCAAATCCCTTAAGGAATCACGATGTTTTTCCATTATGATCCTTATACTTTGGATTGCATCTGTGGTTGATTTACCCGAGACAAACCCGCACTGATCATCAGATAGCCGTATTATTTTTCGCAGCCGGCCACCTAATACCCGCTCAACGATCTTCATGGTGTGTGACATCAGCTTGATCGAACGGTAGTTATCACAGTTTCGCGTATCACCCTTCCCTTTGTATACAGGGAGGAGGTAACTTTCCCTCCATTGATTCGGCATTGGATCACCTCTCACGAATTTGGAGATGAGAATTCTGAGCCATCTGAACCCGATGTCTCCCATCTTTTTGCAGAACTCAGAGGGTATTTCGTCTGGCCCAACCGCTTTTCGTTTTTTGGAGTATTTAACCGCCTCACTAACTTCTTCGACTGTAATGTCGGCTATTTCTTCACAGTTAGGGGTGGCTCTTGGAAAGTATAGCCGGGGAAGCTGTTCATTTAAAAGCTCTTCACAATACTGCCGCCACCTCTGCAGAATTTTGTCGTCATCCACAAGAAGCTGGCCATGAGCATTGCTAATGAACTTTGTCGAACGAATCTCCTGAGCATTGTTCCTTCTTTGGGCGGCTATTTTGAAGATAGTGACACTCTTGTTCATATTGTGTCTTCGCAGCTCCTGGATAGCCTGGTTTGCATCAGCAACCGGGGAAAATATTTTCTCCAGCTCCCGATACAGGCCCTCCGTACTCTCTGCTTGAAGCTGGGCGCACTTCTTCTTCACTTTTTTCTTGCAGCATCTGTATTCCATTTCGAGGCGCGCTTTTTCGTCATTATTATCTCAAGATATTTAGTGTACTTATTGCGCCGTGGCACGGAGCCGTTGAACTCAACTTCCGGACGAATATTTGCCATTTTGTTGTTTAGGTGAAAACAAGAAGTTTTAATTTTTTACACTTGATGTTAGCCTCCAGACATTGAAATAGTTCCCTAACACTTTAAAGTCATTTTCAAGAGTTTCCTCAATGATGTTAGTGTTTTGAGTGGCTGTGGCTATATCGTCGGCATATGCCACCTTACTCATATGACGTTGTGCTCGGCTTGGGATGGCGTGGATATAAATGTTAAACAATATTGGAGTGAGGACTGATTCTTGTGGGAGGTCGTAGTTGAGCTGTCTGCTGGACTTATCATTGTTTTCCCAGCGACGACTACCCACCTTGACGTGGTGCTGGGTCGCATATAGGACCAATGATTCTATGGAGCTATGTCGGCGGGAGTGATCACACACTTCCAATTTTCAGGGTCTTTCATGCCGAACAGATTTTGGAGGAGGTTCCGAAAGTTAAGACGTAGTCATTCTAATTCCAGTGGTAGTTTGACTAGCTTTAAACCCTGCCGAAAGATGGAAGATTTGGGGGACAAACTAAACGCTAACGAGCTCCCATGGATGCCCTGGCGAGGTCTGTGGAGTGTATGCCTTACCCTGATATGACGGCGCTGTCGAGGTGTACTAAATTTTTCCAGCCTTGCTCGTGGGATTCAAAATTAATCTTTAAAAAAAAGAAGAAAACAAAGAGTCGAAGCCACTAGCGAAGCCAACAGACCATGGACTCATCTGGATAAGTGCGTTAATGCCAGGGCGCTGTGGTCGGCTTACGATTTCAGGACAACACGTTCTCTGTTTAGACTTAGTTCTAACAGAAAGCAGGTCGTGTTTGGCATAATCATGAGACACTGCGCCATTGGGGTTCATGCGGAGGGTATCGGCGTACCTCACAACGACTTCTGCAGAAGTTAGAGGTTCTACGTCACATTGAGTTGAATGACCTCCATATCCCTATCTAGGTGGTTCTAATCCAGCGGTGGACCTTCCCGAGCTGACTAACTCTCTAAGGTCTATATCCCTATCTAGATTTGTACCTATATAAACTCAGCAGTTTTTCCTTAGATTCTCAGGGTTTCCTTTAGAAATGGACACAATGGACCCAATGAACCTAACCTATTATTGTTGATTACTTGGAAGGAGTTACTTACTTATTTAGGTGGCGCTACAGTTCGGGGTGAACCTGGGCCTGAACGAACAAGCATTTCCATTTAGCTCGATCTTTAGCTAATTGCCTCCAGTTGCGCACTTCAAGTTGGTCGAGGTCAACTTGAACTTGTGCGCGCCACCTACGGCGATGATTCCCTCTACTGCGTCCTCTTTCGGGGTTAGATTCTAAGAATCTGCGGGCCGGAGAGTTGGTGTCCATTCGCTCTACATGTCCTAGCCATCTCAGACTCCAATACGCAGTTTTTTTGACTAGCTCGATGTCGCTGTACAGCTCGTATAGTTCGTGATTGAATCTTCTCCTCCAAAACCCGTCAACGCAAACGGGACCGAAAACCTTACGAAGAATTTTTCTCTCGAAGCGACCAAGGATATCTTCATCCTCTTTTCATAAAGTCCATGTTTCAGCGCCGTAAAGCAGGACTGGGATGATCAGGGTCTTATACAGAGTCGCCTTAGTAGTTCGAGATAAAGCTTTACTGTTGAACTGCCTTATAAGCCCAAAAAACAGCGATTGGCAAGAGTTATTCTGCGCTTGATTTCTGCGCTGATGTTGTTCTCAGAGTTTATAGCAGAGCCAAGGTAGACAAAGTCCCTTACTACCTCGAAGTTATAGCTGCCCACTGTGACGTTTTGTCCAATTCGTCGGTGTTGGGTTTCGCTTCTTGTTGACAGCATATACTTGGTTTTGCCCTCGTTTATCGCTAAACAAATTTTGGCCGCTTCCGCCTCAATGCTTGCAAACGCACCGGTGACAGCCCGCTGAGTTCTTCCGATAATGTCTATATCGTCGGCGTATGCAAGCAGTTGTACAGACTTGTAGTAGATTGTGCCTCCGGTGAGTTCCGCACAATCCGTTCATGTACAATGTTAAAGAAGTCACATGACAGCGCGTCACCTAGTCTAAAACCTTTTTTGACATCAAAGGTCTCGGTGAGGTCATTACCAACCTTGATGGAGCAGCGAGTGTTCTCCATCGTCAGCCTGCACATACGGACAAGTTTGGCAGGGATGTCAAAACTAGACATGGCGCTATAAAGCTCTTCTCTATAGGTGCTGTCATAGGCGGCCTTGAAATCGATAAAGAGGTGGTGAGTATCGATTTGAAATTCTTGGGTTTTCTCCAGGATCTGCCGAAGTGTGAAGATTTGATCGATGGTGGACTTTCCTGGCCTGAAACCGCACTGATAGGGTCCAATCAGGCTGTTGATAAAAGGTTTCAGGCGTTCACACAATATCGCAGAAAAGATCTTGTATACGATGTTGAGGAGACTGATGCCTCTATAATTGGCGCAGTTGAGGGGTCTCCTTCCTTGTGGATCGGGCAAACGATGCTGAGATTCCATTCATCAGGCATACACTCGTCTGACCAAATCTTAGGGATGAGTTGGTGTATGCACTCTACCAATTCATCCCCAGCTGCCTTGAAAAGTTCGGCCGGTAAGCCGTCAGGTCCAGCAGCCTTGTTGGATTTTAGCTTGGATATTGCTATCCTCACTTCGTTTTGGTCAGGTGGACGGAAATTTTGACTATCATCGTCTATGTTGAATGGTTCATTCTGCCTGACAGCGGGATGTTGGTCTTCGTCGCCGTTATACAGTCTGCAGAAGTAGTTTTTCCAAATTCTCAGCACCGATTGTGATTCTACTACGAGGTTTCCGTTTTCATCTCTACAGGTTTCTGTACGGGTATTGCTTCTCTGACACGTTCTTTTTACCTTTTGGTAAAACTTCCGTACATTGTTCCTGGAGTATAAACTCTCGAAATTCTCAAACGCGCGCTTCTTATGCTCTTTCTTCTTCTTTTGGAGAAGCCGATGTTCTTCCCGTCTCTTTTGCTCGTAGAGCTCATGAGCAGCTCTCGTCTTCCTTTGCAGCGCCGCTTTGTATGCCTCTTGTTTTGCTGCATGCACTCGCCGGCATTCTTCGTCAAACCAGGGGTTTCGCGGTGGTGGGCGAGCGAGACCCAGCACATCAGTCGCGGCGTTTCTGATGGCATGTTGGCAGCGTTGCCACTGGTCTTCGGGACATAGGGGTGATTGAGAGATTTCGGGATACGCGTTCAGCGAAGAGTCTGGCGGTCTCTTGCGATTGTAGTTCTCGACGTTAAATTTTCTCACTGTGATTCTTCTTTGTTGCTCAGATTGGGATATCCGCATTCGTACGTTGGCTCTAACAAAAAAATGATCCGAGTCTATGTTGGCCGCTCGGAAGGTCCGGACATCCAGAATACTGGAGGCATACCTTGCGTCGATCGCAATATGATCCATTTGGTTGATCGTTACATGATCATTGGACCGCCATGTCTGCTTATGAATATCGAGATGAGGAGGAGGTGACATGACATGGAGGTGAGGTGACATTTCGCTCCACAACGAAATTAATTAGCCGTAGCCCGTTATCAGACGTGGTGTCGTGTAGGCTATGCTTACCGACTGCCCTACCAAAGACGTCCACCTTTCCTATTTTGGCGTTAAAATCGCCTAATACGATTTTAACGTGGTATTTAGGACATTGCTCATTTTGTTTTGTCTAGGAGCTCGTAGAAACACTCTTTGGTGTCAGGGTCCTTTTCTTCCGTGGGGGCATGAACAAATATTAGGTTTATGTTAGCGAATTTAGCCTTGATCCGGATGGTCATAATACGCTCGCTTACGTGTCGGAAGCTTAAGACTTCTTGCCTAAGTCTGCCGCGTATGACAAATCCGCATCCGAATAAGCGTTGCCTGTTGCCTGTGTAACAATCACCGTAGCAGATGTCACAGTTTTTCATCCTCTTTTTGCCCGGCCCATCCCATCGCACTTCCTGGATTACGTTAATATCTGCTTTATAGCAGTCTAGGGCCTCTGCTAGTTGTTCGGCTGCACGTGGTCTGTAAAGGGACAGAACATTCCACGTACAAATCCGAAAGTCGTTGTCCTTATTTCCTTTGCTGGGGTCGTCATTAGTTGAGTCGGAACCATAGGCTCGGGCTTTTGGTTGTTTCGGAACCATAGGCTGTTTACGTGGTAGGGAGTTACCCCGACGGTACAACCCCCAACCTGGAGGGCCAGTTCCTTAATTATTCCCCTAGGACGAGGGGCCGGGTACACCGGTGCCAGTAGTCCACTACGGGAGTATGAGCGTTTCCGTTGGCCCATTAAGGGCTCCTCCGCCAATATCTCCATTCCAATGTCTTGACCAACATTGGAAATTTCTTACCGACCTGTGATCCGAATACGTCGAAGCAGTTCGCGCAAGGTATTCACTAAGTTCAACCATAAATGGAACTATAGACGCCACCGTTGACTCCGTCAGGGAATTCGTTCGCTGCCGCCTGGAACAGGAAGAAGTGCTCTAGTGAGAAAACACTCTTCCCCCCCTCTCTCATCTGCTGCCGCCAAGAATCCTTCAAACGGGGTTGGTTACCCATTTCGTGGATTAAGGTACTAGGCACCCGGCTGTCACCGCGTGGTGGTTGAGAGTAGGAGTTGGTAGGCCTCAGCTGAGTGAAAACGCTTGTGTTTTCATATGATCGCATGCACTACCGTTTGGAAGGAGTGGTTGCTTAGTATATTGTTGACAAGGCATGCTATGTTCTTGTAACTCACAACCTTAAGGAGTTTATCGATCATTCCCGCACGCCGCTGTGAGATCCACAAATACAGAACCTGTCTTGAGGACTTCTTCAAAGCTATCTTCAATAAAGGTTGTCAATGTACTGATGTACCTGATGCGTGTAGCTCCGCCCTGGTCGAAAGTCAGCTTGTTCAGCAGGGATAACTTCATTCATATTTCCTTCAATGCGGTTATAAAGAAGCCGTTTGAGGGTCTTAAGGGAGCGATTGGGCGGGTATAGATAGTATTTTCTAAAATATCTTTCCGGACTATGCATAAATTCGAAAGCTTCAAATGTAAAATATGTTGTCTATTTATAGTTGCACTAATTAATCATAAACCACGTTAATAAGCCACGACTGATGACGGTATATTATATTGTAACTATACCTATACATATACCTATATGTATTGTATATTTTCGTTTTCATTTAGCTGAATTGACGAAGCAGAGTGCAGCCGATGGTTCATGAAGGACAAACATTTTCTAATTAATTAACTCATATCCTATCCGGCCATGAGTCAAAAAATGTATGTCTATGCAGGCATGTATGTTTTCGACGTATGATGCTAATTATGTGCGTCCTCTAAACACCTACGCCATGTGTGATACGGACCACTGGCTAAAGCGACCAGTGAAGTTATGTTCCATGGTCCTGTTTCGGCTGCATAATTAAAAAACTTTCAGTTTGCATGCATTATTTTCGACTATAAATCACACGAAAAACAGTATTGTTATGAATGGCTAATGAGTTATTACATATATGCCTCGCGAAACCCTAACGCAGATGGCCACTTTGAAGCTTCATATGACAAAAGCACATTTTTATAACAAACTGCTGCCTTCTTTTCAATTCAGATACTTTTTTTTGTTTGTTGAGTAGCGTTTGGGCTTGACAGATGACACAATAGCATGTTGCAATCAATCATCTCGAAAATAATTAATTTTACGCTTAGCATTTGGTTAGCCCAAAATCTTACATCATGAAGCCGACATATCCTCATGTAAATTTAATTTACATTCTCGTATACACATGCTAACGAGTATACTATATAAAGGATATCTACATAGGTAGGAATCTACATAGGTACAATTTAAGAATTTATTTCGTCATGGGAATCTCTGTCGGAAAAATTCCTTAATAGGAAAGTTTCTACTTGATTTAACGATGCAATTTCCGATGCAAACTTTTTTTCTGACTTACAGGATGGAACATTTCATTTGCAACGAAATTCGATTATAAAAGTCAGAAGAATCTGCGATGATTCTAGCCCATGTCTACGATACTTACACAAGGTTTTTTTTTTTAAAGTATTCATTTGGTTTATTATTAATAAAATATATAAGCACCCAGAAACTTATACGAGGATATAAGGTGAAAAATAACGCATAGATTAGTCAAGAAGGTGCTCATATGCATGTAGTACATATGTTCTGGATGATTCAGGATGGTACAACTATAGCCTACTAACGCTCTCGTTGAGTTAAATAGCTTATGCAACTTCTTCTATGCATCATTGGCTTATAAACTCGGTCTTCCCTTAAATTTCATGTTGGATGATTTTTGCGAAATTTTGAATAACTAATCTACTCTTTTCGGTTACGAAGCAACCAACAGCCTCGGATACGGATGATTCTACTGTTGGCGACTCAAGCAAACGTAAAAAGGACAACGATCTTCGTGTCTGCAAATGGAATGTTAGGTCCCTCTAAAAACCACGTGCAGCCGAACAACTTGCGGAGGCTCTAGAGTGTCTCAAAGCAGCAGACATTAGCGCCATCCAAGAAGTGCGATGGGATGGGCCGGGCAAAAGGAGTATGAAAAACTGCGACATCTTCTACGGCGATTGCTACAGACAACAAGGACAGCGTCTATTCGGGTGCGGATTTGTCATTGGAGGCAGACTTAGGCAAGAAGTTTTGAGTTTCCGGCATGTGAAGGAGCGCCTTATGACTATCCGTATCAAGGCTAAATTTGCCAATATAAGCCTAATATGCGTTCACGCCCCTCACGAGGAGAAGGACGACGTGGCAAAGGATGACTTCTACCAGCTCTGGGACAAGACGTATGAGCAATGCCCATGTCACGACGTTAAAATTATTCTAGGTTATTTTAACGAAAAACTAGGAAGAGAAGACGTCTTTAGTAGCGTGGTCGGAAAGCACAGCCTGCACGACAACACTTCCGGCAACGGACTCAGGCTAATCGACCTTGCGGCGGGGCGAAACTTTGTCGTAGCTAGTACGCGGTTCTCACGTCTCGATATTCACAAAGGAACATGGCTCTCCTTTGATCGAAAAACTGTCAACCAAATCGATCACATTGCGATCGACGCAAGGCACTCTTCCAGTATTCTGGGTGTCCGGACTTTCCGAGGAGCCAACGTGGACTCGGATCACTACCTAGTTGTAGCCATGGTGCGGATATCCACAACGGAGCGAAATCAACGAAATGCTGTGAGGAAATTTGACGTCGAAAAGCTACAATCACAAGAGACCGCCAGAGCCTTTGCCGATCGTGTTTCTTCTAATCTCAATCTTAGTCCTATGCCGCCAGCAGCAAATGTGGAAGACCAGTGGCAGCGTTGCCAAAAAGCCATCAGAGATTCCGCCTCTGATGTACTGGGTTTCTCTCGGCCACCACAACGAAACCCCTGGTTTGATGAGAAATGCCGGCAAGCACATGCAGCAAAACAAGAGGCGTACAAAGCGGCGCTGCATAGAAGGACTTGAGCTGCTTACGAGCTCTACGTGCGCAGGAGAAAAGAGGAACATCGACTTCTCAGGAAGAAGAAAAAGGAGCATAAGAAGCGCTCGATCGAGGAGATTGAGAGACTTTATTGCAGGAATAATGTTCGAAAATTTTACCAAAGGGTAAGAAGAACATGCCAGGGTTTCAAAGCCAGAACAGAAGCCTGCAGGGACGAAAATGGCAACATAGTAGTAGAATCGCAGTCGGTGCTGAGGATATGGAAGGAACACTTCTGCAGACTGTTAAACGGCGATGATGACCAATATTCCGCTGTCAGGCAGAATGAGCCATTCAACAGTGATGATGGCAGTCAAAATTCCCGTCAACCCGATCAGAATGAAGTGAGGATAGCGATATCTAAACTCAAATCCAACAAAGCTGCTGGAGCCGACGGCCTTGCCGCTGAACTTTTCAAGGCAGGAGGAGATGAGTTGGTAAGGAGCATGCACCAGCTCATCAAAGTTGCCTATGATAGCGTGTATAGAGACGAGTTATACAGAGCCATGTCTAGTCTTGGCATCCCTGCCAAGCTCGTCCGTTTGTGCAGAATGACGATGGAGAACTCTCGCTGCTTCACCAAAGTCGGTAAGAACATCACTGAACCGTTCGATGTCAGGAAAGGTCTTAGACAAGGCGACGCGCTATCATGCGATCTCTTTAATATAGTACTTGAGAGAATTGTACAAAACTCACAAGCCAACCCCGGAGGTACAATCTTCTTCAAGTCTGCACAACTACTCGCTTATGCCGATGACATTGACATAATCGGAAGAACTCAGTGGGCCGTCAATGGGGCATTTACAAGTATTGAGATCGAGGCAGCAAAGATGGGTCTAGCAGTCAATGAAAGCAAAACAAAATATATGCTGTCTACAAAAAAGGACACCCAACATCGGCGTCTTGGACAGAACGCCACAATAGACAGATATAATTTTGAGGTAGTAAAGGATTTTGTCTACCTAGGCTCTATGGTCAGCTCCGCAAATGACATCAGTAGGGAGATCACACGAAGAAATACTCTTACCAATCGTTGTTTCTATGGGCTAAAACGGCAATTGATTAGCAAAGCCCTATCTCGAACTACTAAGGTAACCCTCTATAAGACTTTAATCATCCCAGTCCTGCTGTATGGCGCAGATGCATGGGCTTTGATAAAACCGGATGAGGATGCCCTTGGTTATTTAGAGAGAAAAGTTCTTCGAGCGATCTTTGGTCCTGTCTACATAGACGGTGAGTGGAGGAGAAGGTACAATGCCGGACTATGCGGCCTATATAAGGACATCGACTTAGCCAGAAAAGTTCACATAAAGCGACTAAGATGGGTGGGTCATTTAGAGCGGATGGAGCTCAACGTTCCCGCTAAGAAAGTCTTCGAATCCACCCCGAATGGACGACGCAGTAGAGGACGACCTCGCGGAAGGTGGCGCAAACAGGTGGAGGTGGACCTCAAGCAACTTGGCGTGCGCAACTGGAGGCAGCTGGCTCGTAACCGCGCTGGCTGGAGAGGTTTATTGGTTGAGGCCTAGATCCACCCCGGACTGTAGCGCCATCTAAGTAAGTAAGTAAGTAATCTACTCTTCTGACAATTCTGTTTGTCTGTCTGTCCGTCCGGTTGCATTTTTATGCTAAGATATAATATGAATATACCTGTATTCCTTTGTGGGTCCTAGGGCCTCTACTACGCCTACGTGCCTTCGTATATGGTTTCTGGCAATGTGTCTGAGTTCTCCCCAACTATGGTGCCTCCTTCTCGACTGTTCTGCGCCATGTTCTCCTCGGACTGTAAGGTCTTATGCCATCCTGAGTTAAAGGGTTCTATTGCATAGCATGGCTTGCTATAGAACTGTCACCCTTTCGGAACGTGTGACCAATCCACTGCCA
This sequence comes from Brachypalpus laphriformis, assembly GCA_945910035.1. NCBI lineage: Eukaryota > Metazoa > Arthropoda > Insecta > Diptera > Syrphidae > Brachypalpus > Brachypalpus laphriformis. The sequence continues at coordinate 105,486,167 of OX246753.1, read as the reverse complement.
TTTCCGCCGCTGGATGGTTGTGCCTATTGGTTTCTGACCCGTTTTCTCGAAAAGGTGTTCGTTAGAGAACGACTGGGCCAGAAAATCCTTAAGATATTGCGCAGGTACCTATTAACAAACGTTTGCAGCTTCCTGGTGATAGTAGTGGTCACTATCCGCATGCTGCATTCATATAACAGCACGGATTCAACATTGGAGCGGAACAGTCTTAGCTTGGTCTTCCAGCTTTGCCACATTTTAGACAACATCCCGAACGCGGACTTTACTTTTGCGATCCTGTTGGCTATATCCAGTTCGGTTCCACCATCGGTCGAGACAATACTTCCAAGATACTAGAAATCCTCTACTCTCTCTACCGGTTGCAATGCATATTGGAGCCGATGAGTTTGTTTCAAGGCTGATAATTTTAGCTTTTGCCGTATTCATTTTCAGCCCGACGACGCCTGCCTTCTTCTCCACATCTGCTGTCATTTGGTGTAGGTCCATAATTCTGTGTGAGAGTAACCATACATCGTCAGCGTAGTCAAGATGTTTCAGTTGAGTTGTAAGAGTCCATCGAATTCCTCCGTTTCCCGTCGATTAAGCTACACTAAGTACATCGCTAATCACCAATAGGAATAGTATTGCAAATTCCTCAGACAACCTCCCCTGTGCAGAACGTGACACTTGGAGCCTTCATATGTAGCTTTGCTAATAGCAATTAGTTTATCGGGGATATCTCTCCTGTGTAAGACACGCCAAATAAACTCCTTGTTAACACTATCGAATAGCATAGAAGCCAGACTATCGGGTATGGTCATGGACTACCTGTTGGGAAATCCTGCCGCGCTTCGATTCCGCCGAGTTGGTCAGGGGTTATCGGGTCATCATATGCGAGGACCAGTTCTCCAAGGATTTCCTTAGCGAGTGTGTCACTAAGGATAGTGACGCCTGGGAGGGCTTGAAGCTTTATCCCCGCTAATGATATCCGCAGGAGACCAAGGGCCCGCATCTGGCTGCCCAATATGCAGATTGACGGGGAAAGGCTTCTCCAATGTCTGAAACTGCACAATCCGGCGGTTCCGATGGATGACTCGGCAGTCATCAAAGCGGAGGAACCTCAGAAAAATAGCTCCTCTTTCCTGCTGCTGATCAACGAGGGTAGCCTGGTGGCTCTCGAGAAATCTGATCACAAGCTGCGTTTCGGAATAACTTAAGATTCTCCGCTCCTCTGGTCCTGATGAAGATTTAGGTGAAATCGACGGTTCCGACAGGATATCATTATTCCACCTACCACCAATGCTGAACATCATACAGATTAATCTGCACCACTCGAAGAGTGCATCAGATAATTTGCTTGTCTTCCTCGGCGAGGAGGATATAGATATCGGCATTGTACAGGAACCCTGGGTGAAGGGTTCATCCATAAAAGGGCTCAAGGACAACCATTTCAACATCTTCTACAAGACCACAAACCAGGTTAGTAATAAACCTAGGGCTTGCATCCTAGTTAAAAAACATTTGAATGTATTTCTATGTCCTGATTTAAGCTCTGCCGATTTAACGGTAGTTAAATTGGAGGTTGCAAATAACACTGTCTTTATATCCTCAGTTTACACGGATTGTGATAGGCCATCACCTCCAGAGGAGGTACGCCATTTAACATCAATGACAACAGCAAAAAAGGACAATCTGCTTCTGGGCTGCGACGCAAATGCCAGGCATACATTATGGGGCAGCTCCGAAATCAACGAACGCGGCGAGTCCTTGTTTGATTTTCTAGTGATGTCCAACCTCTCTGTTTGTAACATGGGTAACACTCCAACTATTGTTTTTCCGAGTACGGAAAATTTCAGAGGGAAGTTTTAGACATCACTCTCAAAACCAACAATAATGACCTTAGGGTAGTTAACTGGCGAGTATCCGATCGAATGTCCTTCTCCGACCACAGATAGATTCTCTACAATGTGTGCCTCGAGGTTGAGGCCCCCAAGCTATTTAGAAACCCCCAAAAATTGACTGCAAGAAGTTCGGTCAGGTCATTAAATCAAAACTTCATAGATTACCCGACTTGAATCAGTCGAGGAACTAGACGCCAAAATCAGGACCTTCGAAACAGCCATAGGTGCGGCTTTTAAGGTTTCGTGTCCTATTAAATATAGCAAGAAAAAATCCACCCCTTGGTGGAACGAAGATCTATCTAATCGGAGGAAGATAACTAGAGAGATCTTCAATGTCTGCTTTAAACACAAGTTCTGGCAACCTTATAAGGATTGTCTGAAGGCATAGAAGAAATCCATTAAAAGTGCCAAGTCTCTTGCTTGGAAAGACTACTGTCAGTCCATTGAAACCATAAAAGACTCTGCTAGGCTGAGTAAAATTCTGTCCAAGGAGCATTCTAGCCCGTCCTTTATTAAACGGTCGGATGGGACTTGGACGGACTCCTCTAGCGAGTCACTGGAACTTTTAATGCAAACACACTTTCCAGGATGTAGTAATGAGATTGCTCTCCAACCAGTAGCTCAGGTCGCGCAATCTTCTTCCTGGAATGACATTAAGACAACAATCACAGCAGTTAGCACCTCCTGGGCTATTAACAGCTTCTCTCCCTATAAATCGGCCGGCCTTGACGGCATTCTCCTTATTATGCAGCAAAAAACACTGGACCAGGTGGTCCCGTGGCTAGTTCCGATCTACAGAAGCTGTATTCTCCTAAACCACGTTCCCCTGAGCTGGATGCGTGTTCGTGTTGTGTTTATCCCGAAAGCTGGGAAGCGGGGTCATGGATCCGCAAAGGATTTCAGACCCATTAGCTGATCCTCTTTTCTTTAAAGACGTTGGAACGCATCTTAGGTATACATATCCGAAATACCCTAGATAAATCCCTTCTATCCACATCTCAACATGCATACACTAGAGGGCGATCGACAGAGACGGCGCTCCACGAAGTTGTGCGAACGATAGAAAAGACAATCCATTTCAAACAATATACCCTTGCCACCTTCTTAGCCAATGAAGGTGCTAACATCAATAACGTCAGTACGGAATCGATTCAGGAAGCTCTGATCCAATTGGGTGTGGAAGAGTTTATTAGCAAATGCATATTGACAATGCTAAAAACCAGAATCATTCAATCGAATCTCGGCAACAGCAGCTCCTCCATATCTGTTGTTAGAGGAACTCCCCAAGGTGGGGTCTTGTCTCCTCTTCTATGGCTTATGGTCATCAATAAAAATTTGTGTAGACTTGATAGGGGTGGAGTTAAGGTTGTCGCGTATGCGGATGACGTGGTAATACTGGTATCGGGGATGTTTCCATCCGTAATCAGTGAGATTATGGAAGGTGCCTTGGGCATCCAGAATGGGAAACTGGCGTACTTATAAATGAGTTCGAATCAACAATTTTCACCGACGACGGCTCAAAAATGGATTGCGGGGTAGGGGTGGGAATATTCTCTGATTCCCTAAATATTTCCAGGTCGTACCGACTTCCTGATTCGTGCAGTGTCTTCCATGCGGAAGTTTTTGCTGTACGTAAGGCCTGCCGCATACTTAAGCAAACCTCTACACCCCTAAATACCATTGCCATCCTCATTGACAGCCAGGCGGCTATCAAGGCTATAGTATCTGCCACTACATCCTTAAGGCTAGTAGAACAGTGCAAAGAAGAACTCGCCACGCTTGGTCACCGGCTAAGGATCTGTCTCCTTAGGGTTCCGGGTCACAGCAACATTGAGGGAAATGAGCGAGCTGATGAACTAGCGCGGCAAGGATCTGCCCTTGATGCTTCCCTGGCAAAGGAGGGCCCGTTGGGGACCTTAAGGAAGGCATCTTCGCGCAAGGGGGGGCAAGGAGGGCACTTTGCTAGGGGCGGCACTTTCTACAGGCAAAACAAATGAACTCGCCAATAAAAGCCCACTCCAACTATTAAAATATATATTACAATTTAGACTGGAAGTTAGTCTGCCTAACATAACAATAATGCTTCGTCTTTTTCTCACAATTGCTATAAGTAATGCCGGCTATGAAAGGAGTTTGAAATTGAAGCTTATTAAAAATTATTTAAGGTCCACAATGAGCACTCTAAGGATATTTAATCTGGGTATCATGGAGCAGAAAATCACAGAGACCATCGATACTGAAATGTTGCCCTGATGAAAAGTAGGAAAATAAAATTTTAAAGAAGTTTTCTGTAAATAAATAAAAAAGTGCGCGTGCTCATAGTAGTGTCAGATTCTTACTGACTAAAAAAACACCACCCTTCGATATAAATTTGTTAGATATCGCAACTAAGTATTAACTTATCAAGCAATTTTTCTATCACGAAATAAAAACGTTTGGCAGGTTACTTTCCACTGAAAGATCCAGCATGTTCCGCAATCTAGACGCGGTTAATCATTATCTTGCCAAGTCGAAAGGTTTCGTCTTTTGTAGTCGGCGCAATAAATTGTTCTCATCCAAAATTTGTAGGACTGTATTGTTGACATGTCCGATTAGTCGATTTTTATGCTTTATCGCGAAGTTTCTAGTGTCAGCTTCGATTGTCGGAATTCCGAGATCCCTGTGGATATCGTCGTTTCTAATATACCACGGTGCTTGGATAATCTCTCTTAGCACTTTATTTTGAAAACTTTGTAAGACACTGGCATTTGGTTTCTTAGTGCAACCCCAAAGTTGTATACCGTAGGTCCACATCGGCTTTAGCACTTGCTTGTATAAAAGCAGTTTGTTCTCAGTACTGAGCTGGGAATGTTTTCCGAGTAACCAGTACATTTCGCTATATTTGATTTCGAGTTTTTCACGTTTCATTTTCACGTGCGAATTCCATTTCAGCCTTGCGTCGAGTGTCATTCCCAGGCATTTGGCCTCGTTTGCAAAAGGTATTCCAGCCGAGTTTAGGAAAATTGGCAAGTTATTAGTTTTCTTGTAAGTGAAATTCACGTGATCAGATTTAGATTCGTTGATGGCAATCTGCCAGTCCCTCGTCCATTCATTTAAATTATTTAGCGCGTTTTGCAGTCGGTTCTTCGATTGTTTTACCTACTGCTAGGATAGCGGTGTCATCGGCAAACGTAGCAAGAATAGTGACATCTTCTTTCGGTATATCACGGGTATATAACAGATAGAGAAGTGGCCCAAGAACGCTTGCTTGTGGTACGCCGGCCGAAATTTCTTTGAGCCCCGAGTATTCGTTTCCATGTCTAACACGGAAGAGTCTTATCCCGAGATATGATACTAGAATATTGTATAAGCATACAGGGAGAACTTGTCATAGTTTGCATTTCAAGCCATCATGCTACATCTTATAAACTGGTGGTCAGGGATAAGATTATTTTCGTCTATAACCGGTTGGAGACGCCTTAGTAATATCCTCTCGAAATTTTTCGATATGATCGGAAGAAGCGAAATTGGTCTATACGATTTTACCGCATTTGGCGCATTCGCAATACGATTTTACCGCATTCCTGGTTTTAAAACCATTATGACTTCCGCAACTTTCCATTGGCTCGGCACGTGTTTTAATCTGAGCGCAGCATTTACAATATGGAGAAGCTTAATCAATGCTTTTCTAGGTAAAACTTTCAGAATTTCTCCGGTAATCAAATCATAACCAGGAGATTTCTTAGGTTTAGATTCTCGATCTCATGTTTAAGTTCCCTTAGCGTTGCACTTGTGAGCGTCAAATCGTCAGATGGTAAATCTAGTCTATTGCGGGTGTCGAAAACCACTTGACCATCGTACGGTTTAAAGGTTTCTTTCAGGTGGGCCGCAAAGACGTCCGCTTTTTCTTTATCTTCTCTTGCCCATTCATCTTGATTTAATTTGATTGGCGGCGCGGGGACTTTGGGCCTTTTGGTGCCTTCTACAGATTTCCAAAGTGAATAATTGGAATCTTTTTTCGCTGTTAAACTTTCAAGGTAAGAACCTATTGAACTATTCTTAAAACCCTTAATAGTCTTCTTCAACAAATTGCACAGACGATTCAAGTGTGCTTTATGCTGCGGAGCACGACTCTGTTACCATTTTTTACGCGCCTTTCTTTTTTCTTAACCAATTCTTTTATTTCCGGAGGATATCGTAAACCGTATCTGTCCGGCCTTTTCTTTGGATTGGGCGTATTATTCCAAAAGGCGAGCTGTACGATCTCAACGAAGCGATCAACTTTAACCTCAAGTTCATAGGGTGTCGTAAGTGGAACGCTTAGTTCTACATTATCTTCAATTTCGTTCCTAAAGCCTTTCCAGTTAGTTATTCGACCAGTTAATCTCGCTAGCTCTAGATTATAGACTAGTTTTTCGCTGATTGTTAAAATAACCGGGGAATGATCAGACGACAGATCAAAGCGCTCTTTAACTTTTATGTGGTTGGTAGATATTCCTTTCACAACGAAAAAATCGATCAGGTCAGGTATTTTTGAAGTATCAGTTGGGCAGTAAGTCGGTTTACCCGTCGACTGGAAATCACAACTGTACTCCATACCTGCCCCATAGAGCATTCTACCGTTTTTCGAGCTGTATCTTGAGCCCCAGAACGTATGTTTCGCATTAAAATCGCCGCCAATAATGAGATTAGGTTTCAGCGATTCAAACAGTTAGTAAAATGTCTTTTATCAAGCGCGGAACGCGGTGGACAGTAGATAGATGAGATTTTAAGAGTACGCTGACTATTTTTAACTCGAATCGTGCACAATTGCAAAGTTTCAAGCTCTATCTTTAGGTCATCGGATTGTTCGCTGCAGTCTTCAATAAAAAAGGATGATCCACCTATCACTTTTCCCGAAGGGTGACAAGCGTGGTACTCATTATAGCCTTTTATTTTTAAATGCGATTCCTTTTTAACGTGAGTTTCAGAAATGAAGCAAATATCAATATCTTTTCACGCATAAATATTTCCAATTCGTCAAGTTTTGCAAAAGTCCGTTTGCATTCCAAGTACATATTTTTAACATTCGTTTGTCATTCATATTCTAGAAGAAGCATTTTCTGTGAATTATTTTCAAGCTTAACCAGCCTATCGAGAATAGCTTTATTCTTCAAGTTTCGCGAGAATAACTGAGAAAAAATGAGAATAAGGGTCCGTCGAAATATCAAGGTTTTTTTGGTTTTTCGGAAGCCGCGGCCTGAGCGTAAGACTGCATTGCTGCTGTCCGAGGGTCATTACCCGGTGGCTTTTTTGATGTTAACTTTTCAGTACCGTTTCTTTTAAGAACAGAGGTCGAGGACTATTCTGTTGTCACTCTTTCCCTCACCTTTTTGCGCTCTGAACCCGGTAGTTTTAGTTTGCGTACTTTCTCCGGCGCGATCTTACGCTTTGGCTTATTTGGCAATTTGATTTTGTATTTAGTGGCTGTTTTTCTGAAGAATTTTAATTTAGATAATTAAAGTTTACTGGGAATTGCCGTTGTTTATTTGATATTCTGAGGTAAGTAATTTTTATCCGCTTAGAGATTGGGAAATCGGAAAGTAACCAATATGGGAAAATTTTAAGTTTGCAGCTTCATTTTTGCTTCACTTGCTAGAAAATAGTACGAACCACAGTTGGCAACATTTTTAAGAGAAATTTTAGTTTATTGACATTAATATGTGTAGGTATAACTGGTTGAAACCGTAGCCAAAGGTTTTTTTTTTTTAGTTTGCGAACAAATTACTAGGGGCGGGATAAATTGGGTCTGCCCCGGGCGGCCCCACCCACGCTACGCCACTGTCTGCGCTAATAAAGTGTCGGCATGGTCTGCTGACACAACCACTCCTACCTACCTACCTAACACTATCGAATGCCTACATATCGAACAATTTTAATTAAAACTATTTAAATTTGTTTATATCCTTTCATTTTATTTCAATAAGAGAATCGCCTCCCTAATTTAAAATGAATAGCCATTTGCAGTGACTTCTCCAATTCTAAGCCCAAGTTGTCCTAAAAATTACAATATTTTATTCAGATCCAAATTTTATATCATTTTTATTAAACCCCCTTCGGGTAGGGGTTAGAATATACCCGAGGTAGGCATGCCTGTCGTAAGAGGCGACTAAAATCCACCCTCCGTATACCGAGTATGGCGTATACAAAAAACATGCAATGAACAAAACAAAAGATTTAAATACCCCAGGTGGCAGTCCAGGTAAACTGGAAAATCCACCCTCTTCGGAGGTCGGCTCTACGGATTCTGGGGAGAGCCATTTATTGCACCTTATAAATCCCTTCTCAAAAAGTACAAGGGTATCTCGATCTCCACCAACAAGATCGAACGTCTCCGGAAAAAGAAGTCCGCCGGAAGCGCAAACGCGTGAAAAACGGGACTCAGCGAAATCTAAAAGCATTGAGGAGGAAAACGACGTACTCCGTACCAAGCTTAGCGAAATGGAGCTACTCTATCGTGAGCTCAAGAAAGAGGTAGATTTACTCAGGCAAGAAAATAATGCCCTAAAAAACACGTACCTACAAAAAGAAAATACAGTTAGCTCACATCGCTCACCTAGTCGCGAATACCAGACGGATGAAGAAGAGCTAACACGCGAAACGAATTGGGTCGAAAAGAAACGACCTAGCAAAAAACGAAAAGCTGGTTCCTCACCGGAAGTCGAGCCACAAAAAGATGAAAAGCGCAAGGAGATGCAAGAAAAGCAACAACAACCAAAATTACGTCCTCCGCCACCGATAAACGTCGTTGGAATTACGGACTATAATAATAAAGGAACTCTGGCTTCGAAGTTTAAGGTGACATCTCTGCGAAACAATACGTGGAAAATCAATGTCGATGATGCCGACGGTTACCGATCAGTATCTAAAAAATTGAATGCCGAAAAGATTCAGTGGTATACTTATGAAAATAAGTTAGAAAGACCACTGCGTGTTGTAGCAAGGGGACTCCACCCCTCGTGCACTAAAGAAGATGTAATGCACGACCTTCAAGACAAAGGCTTTAAAATTCTTGATGCCGTCAATATTATCAAGAAGGAGAAGCAACAGTCGGAGGGAGATCATGAAAAATTGTTAAAGCGCGGTCTTCCACTATTCATGCTTAGTTTTGATAAAGACGAAAATAAAGATATTATATATGGTATCAAGACTATTCTAAACATCGTGGTCAAAATCGAACCCATGCGTAAGACCTCCAGATCGATCCCGCAGTGTAAGCGCTGTCAAGGCTTCAATCACACGCAGACTTACTGCCAGAAAGAGCCGCGATGCGTCAAATGCGCAGGTAAACATCTCTCGGAAGAGTGTCACCTAAACAAGCAAACCCCAGCCACTTGTATAAATTGCAAAGGAAAACATCCTGCGAACTATCGAGGTTGCGAAGTGGCGAAAGAGCTTCAAAAACGCCGCGATACGCTAAAAAATTCAATGCGTCCGAATATGAAACCAATCAAGAACAGACCCAAAATAGCTACGAAAAAAGCAGCGAAAGATAGAAAGTCCGTCAATATTAACTTAAGATCGGTTAATGATAAAAAATCCGAAAGTAATAGAGATAAGGTAACAGAAGCAAAATCTCCGAATATTGGCGTGCAGTCTTATGCTCAAGCGGCGAAGACAGTTAAGGGTACGTACACGACCGACAACTCACGGGAGATCAAAGCAAGAAACCGTCCAAACTTTAATGTTAAAACTCCTTCTCAAGTTGCGACATTGAAAAATAGTGATAGAGGTAGTTCAGAAGATCATGTATCCAATGTTTTTTCCCTAATTCTTGCGAAACTTGAAGAGCAATGCAAAACAAATAAACTTATTTTCGAAAGACTAGTTGCACTAGAAAACAACATTCATAACACGCGTACTTCAACCAGAATATGAAAGAAACGCTTAAAATTCTTACTTGGAACGCTAACGGGCTCATACAAAGACTCGACGAGTTAGAAATATTTATGCGAGAGAAAGATATTGATATATGCTTGGTCTGTGAAACTCATCTGAAAAAGCAATCGAATATTAAGATAAGGGGATATAGCGGATATCACGCCTTTCACCCATCGGAAAGGGCCAGAGGCGGATCATCTTTGTTTATAAAAGAAAATATCGAACACTCAGCGGAAATAAAAATTGAATTAGAAGCAATGCAAGTAAGCACGGTACGCGTTAGAAATAGACATTTTGCTTTCAACATTTCGTCTATATATTGTCCACTGCAATGTAAACTTGAAGAAAGTGATTTCACAAACATCTTCAACTTCCTTAAACCAAATTTTATTATTGGTGGTGACTTCAACGCGAAACACCCCTTCTGGGGCTCAAGATACGCCTCTCAGAAAGGTAGAAAGCTTTATAATGCGGGTATGCAATTCAGTTGTGATTTTTACTCGACGGGTAAACCAACATATTGGCCAACTGATAGAAATAAGATACCAGATCTGATTGATTTCTTTGTTGTTAAAGGAATATCTAGCAACTGTATAAAAGTTGAAGAAAGCTTTGATCTCTCCTCTGATCATTCTCCAATCATTATGACGATAAGCGAAGCTTTGATTAAGAAAGTAGGACCGGCCAGATTAACTGGCGCGAAAACTAATTGGGACGGCTTTAAAAAAGATATTGAAGCAAATATTGAGCTGAGCGTATCACTTAAAACGCCCTATGAACTTGAAGTTGAAGTAGATCGCTTCGTCGAAATCTTACAGGATGCCGCGTGGAAGAATACTCCCAAACTAAAGAGAACCCCGGCCAGTTACATTAAAATTTATCCGCAGGAAATAAAAGAGATGATTAAGGAGAAGAGAAAAGCGCGTAAAAGATGGCAACAAACTCGGGCTCCGCAACATAAAGCACATCTTAACCGTTTGTGCAACTCACTAAAACGATCTATTAAAGACCTTAAGAATAATGAAATACAAACTTACCTAGAAAGCTTAACGGCAGAAAAAGATTCTAACTATTCGCTTTGGAAGGCTATAAAAGGTATTAAAAAACCTCAAATTCAAGCCGCGCCAATTAGGAAAAATCAAGACGAATGGGCCAGGCATGATAAAGAGAAAGCGCAAGTTTTCGCCGCCCACCTGGAAGAAACTTTCAAACCGTTTGATGGACAAGCTCTTATTGAAAATATAAATACGTCGTATATAGACAATAGCGTAATAAGAAATGCAACGCTTACCGAACTTAAGGAAGAAATAAAGAAACTTAAACCTAAGAAAGCTCCTGGATACGACCTAATTACGGGAGAGGTTCTTAAAGCACTACCAAGAAAAGCTCTAATTAAGCTTCTGTTCATTATAAACGCCGCGGTTAGACTAGAATATGTTCCCAGTCAATGGAAAGTCGCCGAAGTTATAATGGTCCTTAAGCCTGGAAAACCGCCGAATGAAAAAACCTCTTATAGACCGATTTCGCTTCTTCCAATTATATCCAAAGTGTTCGAGAGAATATTGGTTAGGCGAATACAGCCGGTTATAGAAGAAGGGCATCTCAACCCTGATCATCAATTCGGATTTAGAAGTAAGCATTCTACAGTTGAACAAGTACATCGAATAACACATGTAATCGAAAAATCACTTGAAGAAAAAAAGATTTGTTCAAGCGTATTCCTTGACGTCTCTCAAGCCTTTGACAAGGTCTGGCACGAAGGCTTAAAGTTTAAATTACGACAAGTTCTGCCAGAGCACCTATATAATATTTTGAAGAACTACCTTACGAAACGGCTATTCCGCGTCAAATGTGGAAACGAATATTCAGATTTTAAGGAAATAATGGCTGGGGTGCCGCAAGGAAGCGTTCTTGGTCCAGTCTTATATCTATTATACACTCGTGATATACCGCAAGTAGAAGGCACTGAGCTAGCTACATTTGCCGACGACACTGCTATCTTGACAGTAGGTAAAACGGTCGAAGATACTACAGAAAAACTGCAAGTAGCTTTGAATAGAGTAAATGAATGGACAAAGATTTGGCGAATCGCACTCAACGAGACCAAATCTGTTCATGTAAATTTTACTTATAAAAAAATAAATAATTTGCCGATCTTTTCAAACTCGGTTCAAATCCCGTTTGCAAACGAGGCTAAGTATCTTGGAATGACACTTGATACAAAGCTGAAATGGAAAACGCACGTTAAGAAAAAACGCAAAGAACTAGATAACAAATATCGAGAAATGTATTGGTTACTTGGAAAATATTCCAAGCTTAATATATATAACAAACTGCTTTTATATAAGCAAGTGCTAAAGCCTGTATGGACATATGGTATACAACTCTGGGGTTGTACCAAAATAAGTAATATTAAAATTTTACAAACTTTTGAAAACAAAGTGCTAAGAGGTATTGTAAATGCGCCATGGTATATCAGAAATAGCGATATCCACAGAGACCTTGGCATTAAAACAATCGAAAACGAAATTCAAACCTACGCGAGAAAGCATAGAAGTCGACTAGAAAGTCACGTAAATATTACAGTCCTCCAACTTTTGGAAGAAAGAAATTTACTGCGCCGTCTACAAAGAACCAAACCTTTAGACCTAGCGCGATAAGTAACCGCGACTAAACTGCGGAGCTGGCAGGAACTTCTAATGGGAAGGTACCTGCAAAACGTCATTATTTCGCGAAACGAAAACTACTTGATAAGTCAAATACTTAGTTGTAGTAAAAATAAAAACAAGTCTGTTTTGAAGGGAGGTTTTTTAGTGGGTAAGAATCCCACACTACTATGAGCACGCGCTGTCGATCCTCATAGTGTCTTGTTGAAGATTTTCACCTACCCTCGGAAAAAAAAAAAAAAAAAAAAAAAAAAAAAAAAAAAAAAATTTATTATAAGCAATTCTAGTAACAATTTGTCCGGTCGCTCATCACAATTTCTTAACAGTATTGTATTATATAGTCTGTAGTTGTAATTCAAAATAATGATGAAGATTCCAGCATAGTTTCAGTGGATGTCCTCACTGTCATTTCTAATCTGCGGATGGAATGCCCCCAGTTTTATATTTGTACAATACCTATAAAACCCCACGCTCCGCTCGAATGCGCACATAAATGTGAGCTTCTTCTGCAAACACCTCGTTCCATCAAATTGTTATCCAGTGTTAATGCGCAGAGAGGTTATCAAATGAATAAAATTTACTCACACACCTTGTACACGAAATAATGAGTAAATCGAGGCAAAAATTTGGGGTGGAATTGATTTAAAGCCATTTCCGAGAGTTGATTGCAATTACGGATAACTCCACCCACTGAGGCCCTCAATTATAGAGCCTTTGCCCATCACCTGCAGGAGGCAGGTCAATTTGACTGAAATGCGGTGCTCGGAATATTTCCCGTATACACCGCCATGGAGCGCTTGGGTGAGTCGAGGAAAACCGCCACCGCACCTAGGCGTTCTGTGACACTATCTAGATATCAGTAAAATAGTCAATTCATCGGCGCGAAGTAACAGCAAAATGATGCTAAATTAGCATACAGCGCCGTCGATGTTGTCATTGTATCGATTGGCATAAAATTCCAATCGTCGAATGTAATCTGCGATAGGGATTCGTGTCGTTTTTTTCTGCTGTTTGTCTGTTGGCAGATCGAACATTAACATGGAAATGCCAACATAAAAGGGATGTAACTGCGATTTGAATGGAATTTAAATTCGGTATTTTGATTGCGCTTAAGAAAGGAGAAGACAGATTTTCTTGGAAGTTCAACGGAGGAAGGGTTTTAAAACGAAGAGATGCGAGATTTAAAGGGATTAACATGACGAATCTAAAGTAATGGGTATTTGACAAAAAGCCTACACAAATGTACATTGGGGATAAATACGCTGACATGGAAAATACCGTCAGTCCTTTAATATCACTCAAAGTAAGTAATTAGTTTGTATTCGGTTTCTGCACTACAAGAATTGTATTTTTTGAGAAGTTGTGGATATTTTTTTTTTAAAAACAATGTAATTTTTTTTTTATAAAAATTTACGACCATAGTGGCGTGGCAAAATCGCATCATCACCTACCCCCGTGGTGCCCGCTGGATAGCTATCTGATAGTGAACTAACGATGAGCGTATGCTGAGTCTGAGGATATATGTTTAGCTGAACACTCATACCCAACCAACTCAACCAACTTAGTGTGCGCAACTGGAGGCAACTAGTTCATAACCGCGCTGGCTGGAGAGGTTTGTTGGTTGAGGCCCAGGTCCACCCCGGACTGTAGCGCCATCTAAGTAAGTAAGTAGTTTACGACCATGATGTACTTACATATTTACTTAGGTGGCGCTGCAGTCTAGGGTGGACCTAGGCCTCAACCAACAAACCTCTCCAGTCAGCTCGGTTATGAGCTAGTTGCCTCCAGTTGCGCACACTAAGTTGGTTGAGGTCCCTCTCCACTTGTTTGCGCTAAATACTGCATCGTCCATTCGGAGTGGAATCGAAGAGTTTTCGGGGCTGGAACGTTGGGCTCTATCTGCTCTAAATGACCCAGTCATCTTACAAATAATGGCTGGTCAAACGGTAGTGCATGCGATCATATGAAAACACAAGCGTTTTCACTCAGCTGAGGCCTACCAACTCCTACTCTCAACCTCCACGCGGTGGCAGCCGGGTGCCTAGTACCTTAATCCAAGAAATGGGTAACCAACTCCGTTTGGCGGATTCTTGGCGGCAGCAGATGAGAGAGGGCGGGGAAGAGTGCAGTTCCACTAGAGCACTTCTTCCTGTTCCAGGCGGCAGCGGACAAATTCCCTAGACGGAGTCAACGGTGGCGTCTATAGTTCCAGTTAGGTTGAACCTAGTGAATACCTTGCGCGAGCTGCTTCGACGTATTCGGATCACAGGTCGGTAAGGAATTTCCAATGTTGGTCAGGATATTGGAATAGAGATAGTGGCGGAGGAGCCCTTAATGGGCCAACGGCAGCGCTCATACTCCCGTAGTGGACTACTGGCACACTGGCACCGGTGTACCCGGCCCCTCGTCGCAGGGGAATAATTAAGGAACTGGCCCTCCAGGTTGAGGGTTGCGTCGTCGGGGTAACTACCCTACCACGTAAAAAATCGATGGTTCCGAAACAACCAAAAGCCTCGGATAAGGATGGCTCAACTAATGACGACCCCAGCAAACGAAATAAGGACAACGACCTTCGGATCTGTACGTGGAATGTTCTGTCCCTTTACAGCCCACGTGCAGGCGAACCACTAGCAGAGGCCATAGACTGCTATAAAGCAGATATTACCGCCATCCAGGAAGTCCGATGGGATGGGCCGGGAAAAAAGAGAATGAAAAACTGTGACATCTACTACGGTGATTGCTACAGAGGCAACAGGCAACGTTTATTCGGATGCAATGTTGTTCGATCTTCTCTTCTTCGATCTTATGTCCTTTAACCCCTCGGGGGGCATAGGGCGTCAACCACGCCTGCGCGCCATCGTGTTCGGAGTTCTGCAACGCGTTTGAGCTGCCTCCAACTCATTCCTAAAGAGCTCGATTCCTCCTCAACTGTTCTGCGCCACGTTTGCCTAGGGCGTCCCGCTATTCTGCCTGCCTGGGTGAGCGGATTCCACTGCATGGCGTATTTCGCAATGGAGTTGTCTTCGCGCCGTAGGGTGTGTCCAATCCATTGCCACTTTCTTCTTCGTATAGTAATGCTTATAGGTTCTTGGCCCGTTCTCAGATAAAGTTGTTCGTTGGAGATGCGGTTCGGCCAAAAAATCCTCAAGATGATTCTTAAGCATTTGTTTACGAAGACTTGCAGCTTGCGTGTGTTAATGGTGTCCACCTTCCAGGTACTGCACCCATAAAGCAGCACTGATTCTACGTTGGAGCGGAACAGTCGTAGCTTGGTTCTTAAGCTAATAACATTGCTTCTTCAGATTTTGGACAGCATTCCGAACGCAGCTTTAGCCTTCCCGATTCTGCTGCACACATCCAGTTCGGTGCCACCGCGATTAGCCGAGACGACACTTCCTAAATATAGAAAGTTATCAACTTTCTCGACTTGCTTTCCGGCAACGTTAAGTTGAGCGCGGGTATTGGAAGTACTCAGGGCTTTTGTTTTGGCTGTGTTTATTTTTAGCCCCACTTTGTTTGCCTCAGCTTCTAGATTTTGGGCCATCAAATGAAGATCCATTATCCGATGTGAAAGTAGACAAACATCGTCAGCGTAATCTAGGTGTTTAAGGTAAGATGTCATAGTCCAACGAATTCCAGAATTAGCTTCCGTCAATGCTGCACGGAGTACATCGCTGATAACCACCAAGAACAATAGTGGGGACAGTATGCACCCTTGACGTACTCCACTTTGGACTTCAAAGTCCTCCGACACCTTACCATTGTGCACGACGTGACACTTGCCGCCCTCATATGTAGCCTTGATAATAGCTATAAGCTTTTCTGGAATGCCTCTCCTGCGCAAGGCCAGCCAGATAGCATCTCGATTCAAGCTGTCGAAAGCCTTCTCGAAGTCGATAAACAGTAAATGTAGCGGAGACCTATACTCAACGCATTGTTCGATTATGATCCGTAAGGTGTTTATGTGGTCGATGCAGGAGGATCCAGCGCGAAAGCCTGCCTGTTCGACACCGAGAGTTGAATCTAAATGATCTTTAATTCGTTCTAGAATTATTCTAGCTATTATTTTGGCTACTGCTGGAAGAACACATATACCTCTCCAGTTACCGCACTCCATCAAGTTACCCTTCTTTGGAAGCTTAATGATCATCCCCCTTTTCCACTCCTGTGGAAATTGTTCACTATCCCAAGCTCTCCGTATTAGCGGATGCAGCAAATCTGCCGATGTATTTGGCGCCGCTTGAAATAGCTCGGCAGGGATACCATCAATACCCACCGCTTTGTTTTTCTTGAGGGACTTGATTGCTGTTATTATTTCAGCTTTACTGGGAGGTACGGTGCGAATTCGGGAATTTGTTGCTTCGAACTGCTCATTCGAATTCAAGATCATACCGCCGTCGTCTAAGTGATTTAGCACTGCAGCAAAATGTTCTCTCCATCTAGTGAGCTGATCCTCATCCGAAATCAGAAGGTCACCGTCTAGACTCTTCACTGGATGTTGTTTGGAGTTTCGACCACCAATGAGCTCCTTAGTGATGTTGTAAACAGTCCTACTGTCGCACCTACTCGCTGCTTCTTCAGCCCTTGAGGCCAGTGAGTTGACATGTTGACGCTTGTCACGTCTCACACTACGCTGCACTTCTTTCTTCTTCGCACGGTATTGGGCTTCAAGCTCGGTTCTCTCTACTGCTGAGGCCGCTGCAATCCGAGCCTTGATTGCTGTACGCTCATCGATCCGTCTCCAGGTGTCTGTAGAAAGCCATGTGCGGTGGTGTTTCTGCTTTTTACCGACATAAGTGCGTGCCCCAGTCGCAAAAGCATTTTTCACAGCACTCCAGTGGTCATCCATGTTCTCTATGCTGCTGATTGCTTCTGCTTCTAAGGCAAGATGGTCCCTGAACTGTTGGCGCACTTGGGGAACCTTGAGCCTGTCGATATTGAACCTGGTGATGTTAAGCAGGTTTGAGCGGTTGCTGTTGACGGATGCAGTACGAAGGCGTAAATGAGCTACCATAAGATGGTGATCTCGTTCTTGTCCGACGTCAGCTCCACGTCTGTTTCAGACGTCCAGGAGACAATTTCTAAAGCGGCGACTGATCGCAATGTGGTCGATCTGGTTGGATGTTCGTTGCCTATCAGTAGAGACCCAACTGATCTTATGGCAGGTGTTATGCTTAAACAGCGTACCTCCGATGACTAGGCGGTTGGTATTGCAGAAGTCCACAAACCGCTCACCATTGTCATTACGGTCTCCCACGCCGTGAACTCCCATCACGTGCTTAAGCATGGTGTTGTCGCTACCCACCTTGGCATTGAGATCTCCCATTACCATTACGATGTCCCCATTAGGCGTTTGGTTGTAGGCGGCACCTAAGTGGCTATAAAAATTATCCTTTTCATCCTCAGTCGCGTCTAGAGTCGGAGCATAACACTGTATGATGGTAATTTTTCTAACTCTACTCTGGAACCTAGCCGTCAATATCCGGTCACTATGGGGTTTCCAGGATATGAGGCTACTACGTGCTGCTGGAGTTAGCATGAGTCCTACGCCAGAACTCCGTGCACTTCCAGCTGGTTTACCAGAGTAGAGCATGACAGTGCTTTTTGTTGGGGAGATGTATTCCCCAGCATCGTACCATCTTATCTCGCTCAGCCCTAAGATGTCGATTTTATACGGTGCGAATTCGCGCTCCAATTGGAGGAATCTGGCGTTATAAGGCCCTTCCTTGAGTGAGTCCAGGAGGGTCTTAACGTTCCAGAATGCGATCGTTGTCCGTGTCCGATAGCCAAAGGTCGTCAACAAATGATCAGTCCGTATCCGAGGCGTATGTTTCCGTTTCGGAGCAATAGTTTGTTTTTACGGTTGCGGCTCGCTGGGCCACAGACCAACCGACACTTATCCTGTTTTTTGGCGCAGGAAGCTCGCCATTCGTCCTCTCCCGTTAGCAATTTCCGAAGAAATTCCCAGATGGCACCACGAGGAGGTGGGAGTAGGGCTTACTAACAGAGCTGCTAGGTTTTCGGCTGCAGTGGCTCCTACTCGTTACTTAGCGGACCAGCACCTATCGGGAGATGCTGCCCCTACGAGGCCTTTGTTAGTCGTTTGCCATCCAATGTTGTTCAATGCCATGAAATCTGTCTATAGTGACGCGCGTTTGTTAAAACAAATATCGACATTGTTCCTAAGAAAAATAAATCAAAATAGATTTGGCAACCAAACTCAGGTTGTAGATACTTTCTCTACACACTGTAAAAACAATTTGGTGTAAATTCATTTTGAAGGAACTATTTTTACACAATCTTCCTTGACTTTAGCTGATTGCATTGAACGTTGAAATGCACAGCACAGCTTGTAGTAGACACTACATGTGTCTTTGCAGTCGTATGCAGTTTGTATCTACAGCCTTTACCTGCTGAATAACACCGGCCGGCTATTGGTAATGATAAACATATTTTGGCTACAGTCCAACAAAAATAAAACCGCATATAATAACAAACGGCAGACGGGTTTGCTCTGTCGCTCTGATGATAAGAAAAATAAATAAAACGCCAAACGCCATAAGATAGCGCGGGCATACTCGTATCCGTATGTATAGGTATGCAGCGAGAGATACAATTTATAAGAGCATTCTGCTTTCGCAAGAGGATGCAGTCATAATTTTCTGCGGGAGCAATTGACACTGTATTCAAAAGCGGGCAAACGTTCTGATTCTGTGATACTCTGCTCTGCAATTGAACTCAAGGATAACTTTATGTGACTGTGGGTTGCATTAATTAATGACGGGAAAAATGGATGCCCGACCTGTACTGCTGCATCACCTGGTGTTCTTGGTTTTTTTTTTCTCCTTTGAAACAGTAGTACTAGTTGGCGGGGTGGTGGGTGGTGTACGGTGCAACTATACACAATGGTAAACGTATTTAGAGGGGTTGTACTGGTGAATGAATGCACCCTGCATTGTCGCGATGTCAATACTCCAACGTGTGGTTGTGGATTATTTCACTTAAAGGTGCACTCATGGAAATGTTTGGTTTTAATTTACTGAACCTGAATAAATAATTTTTCACGTGATTTTAATTATATTTGTTCGCTGATAGCGTGAAACCTTACACCTAAGTCGTAAAATGAGGCGCAATATGATTATTTCCATCTGATAATGGAATTAAACTTGAGAAAATTTAATGTCTATAAACACGCGTGTAATTTAACATTAAGCCTTTTGTGTGAATACGTTTGCTTACTTTAAGGCGCAGTTTTGGTTTCTTAAATTGGCAACTATGGTTTGCAGGAGAGGAGGAATGCGAGGAAAACCATCTGGGTGCGGTTTAGGGAAGAGTTAAACAGATCTGTCAAAACTCCAACTAAACTCAGAACGAAACGAAAGGTTGAGGATGCTGTTCAAAACCTGACTAGCGTCCTTACCAGCTGTTTTGAACCGACTTGCCCATTGACGAAACCCCCCTGCAGAACGCCGGTTCTCTGGAGTAGCCTAGAACTGCAGCGACTTGGGGAGAATCCAGAAAACTTCTAAATAGGTCACTCAAGAAAAATTTAGAGGGTGACTGGGATCTTTTTAGATCGAAGCAAAAATACTATAAGAAGTTAATTCAGTTGTCGAAAAGTGCTTCCTATAGAGATTCTTGCGAAAAGATCGAGACACTCGGTGAAACCAGCGGGTTTGTTAAAGTCCTCAAAAGGCGCAAGCCGACCAAACCAGAGTCACTCTGTAGGTCTGATGGCAAGTTTACTGAGACGGAAGTAGAAACTTTTAGTCTTCAGCTGGAAAGTCACTTTCTTGGCAATCAGATAACCATTAGGTCGCAGCTTGGCTTGGCTCGCTTACCCAGGCTGAGCTTGATCTAAGTCAGAAAACTCGGCGCAGCTGGTATATTGCATCAGCCGTGGTAACAGTTGAGGCCAGCAAATATGCTGTGGCATCTTTTGAAGGTTTCAAATCGCCTGGCTTACTTACTTACTTACTTACTTAGGTGGCGCTACAGTTCGGGGTGAACCTGGGCCTCAACCAACAAGCCTCTCCATTTAGCTCGGTCTTTAGCTAGTTGCCTCCAGTTGCGCACTCCAAGTTGGTCGAGGTCCCCTTGAACTTGTGGGCGCCACCTTCGGCGATGATTTCCTCTACTGCGTCGTCCCTCGGGATTAGATTCGAAGACTCTGCGGGCCGGAGCGTTGGTGTCCATTCGCTCTACATGTCCTAGCCATCTCAGACGTCCAATACGCAGTTTTTTGACTAGGTCGATGTCGCTGTACAACTCGTATAATTCGTGATTGAATCTTCTCCTCCAAAACCCGTCAACGCACGGGACCGAAAATCTTACGAAGAATTTTTCTCTCGAAGCGACCAAGGATATCTTCATCCTCTTTTCATAAAGTCCATGTTTCAGCGCCGTACAGCAGGACTGGGATGATCAAGGTCTTATATAGAGTCTCCTTAGTTGTTCGAGATAGGGCTTTACTGTTGAATTGCCTTATAAGCGCAAAAAGACACCGATTGGCAAGAGTTATTCTTCGATTGATTTCTGCACTGATTTTGTTAGTAGAATTTATAGCAGAGCCAAGGTAGACAAAGTCCCTTACTACCTCGAAGTTATAGCTGCCCACGGTGACGTTTTGTCCAATTCGTCGGTGTTGGTTTTCCCTTCTAGTTGACAGCATATACTTGGTTTTGCCCTCGTTTATCGCCAAACCCATTTTGGCCGCTTCCGCCTCAATGCTTGCAAACGCACCGGTGACAGCCCGCTGAGATCTTCCGATAATGTCTATATCGTCGACGTATGCAAGCAGTTGTACAGACTTGTAATAGATTGTGCCTCCGGTGTTGGCTTGTGAGTTCCGCACAATCCGTTCAAGTACAATATTGAAGAAGTCACATGACAGCGCGTCACCTTGTCTAAAACCTTTTTTGACATCAAAGGTCTCGGTGAGGTCATTACCGACCTTGATGGAGCAGCGAGCGTTCTCCATCGTCAGCCTGCACAGATGGACAAGTTTGGCAGGGATGTCAAAACTAGACATGGCTCTATAAAGCTCTTCTCTATAGATGCTGTCATAGGCGGCCTTGAAATCGATAAAGAGGTGGTGAGTATCGATTTGGAATTCTTGGGTTTTCTCCAGGATCTGCCGAAGTGTGAAGATTTGATCGATGGTGGACTTTCCTGGCCTGAAACCGCACTGATAGGGTCCAATCAGGCTGTTGATAAAAGGTTTCGCCTGGCACCGATGCAATATATCCAGCTATAGTGCAACAGGGTATAGATCAGCTGCTGCCAACTTTGAAAATAATTTCCACCGCTGGCTTGGCGTTGGCATATATTCCTACACCTTGGCGGACAGTCAGAGTAGATTTCATACCGAAAATTGCTAAGGAGGACTATTCGCTCTCCAACAGTTTCAGACCCATAAGTTTGACCTCCTTCTTACTGAAAAGTATAGACAGACTGGTAGAATTTCACGTGCGCAAAATTGGTTTGAAGCAGCATGCCAATCAGCGTGGGAAATCCTGCGAGACCGCACTTCAAAATTTAGAGGCCAGAATTGAATGCGCGCTTAATAGGAAAGAATACGCGATTGGTATCTTCAACGATATTGAGGGTGCTTTTGACAATGCGATTTTTGACTGCACGTGCGACTCGGCCTAACAACATGGGGTAGATGAAACATTAGTGTTGTGGATTAAAGCAATGCTTGCAATGAATAGAACTTTGGTAGTGGATGTGGATTGTGGCCGATATGTTATGACAGGAGTAAACAGGGGTTGTCCGCAAAGTGGCGATCTGTCTCCACTGTTATGGTGCATGATGATCGACTCTCTGTTGAACACTCTAAATAGTTCTAACGCTCATGCATATGCGGATGATGTCGCTGCACTTTCTGTAGGGCATGCCTGGCGACGGTCTGTGCTAATGCGCAGGCGGCGCTGAGCATGATCGATGAATGGTGCAATAGGACTGGGCTTTTGGTGAATCTTAAAACTGAAGTTGTTCTCTTTACGACAAGGAGGGTTCTGAACGGTCTGACTCAGGCAGTGCTAAAAGGCGTCACTATCCGCATTTCGAATGAAGCCAAATATTTGGGAGTAATTTTAGATAAGAAACTTCATTGTTCTAAACACTTCGAGTCGAAAACATCCAAGGCGCTCTCAGTCTCCTGGTAGTGTAAGGGTGCTTTTGACAAGACATGGGGCTTGTCACCGAATAAGGTTCTCTGGATCTACACGGCCATGATAAGACCATTCCTCCCATATGCGTCGGTTGTTTGGTGGAAGGGGCTATCGCGTAAATATGTGGCTGCCTTTTGCGCCAAACTCCTCTCCTCGATATTGACATCATAGATCGCACTATCAAAGCCATTTATCGTCTTAGGCGGGGCGGTTTTTAGTATACTCCACACTGGAATTTTGATGAACTTGTGCGACACTTATCTTACAACTTTGGTCTTATGGATATGCCGTCTGAAACAATGACACCAGAACTTCAGTTGATGCGCAAATTCAGAGTCGACTTTCCTTGTGTTCAGGACTAGCTTCGGCCAGAGTCTGAGCTGGAAATGGTATGTAGTCGTATTTTCACGGACGGTTCCAAAACCAGTCAAGGGTCTGGCGGTGGTATCTTCGTGGAAGACGACAACATTAGACTTCTTTTCTCGTAAGGCAAATATGCGTCTGTTTTCCAAGCGGAAACTTATGTAATCCTAATGGCCGTAAACTATGTTGTGAAGAACAGGTGGAAGGGACGTAGTATTTGTGTCTGTAATGACAGTCAGGCTGCGCTTAAGGCCTTTAACCACTTCTAAAATAGTTTGTGAAACCAAAAACTCTTTGAACTCGGTCGTAAGGCTGAATTCTCTGTCTCTTATCTGGGTCAAAGGTCACACTGGAATCTTGGGGAACGAGATCTCCATTGAGATTGCTAGACAAGGCTCAGAGGAGGCTTTCTCAGGTCCCGAACTCGCGTTGGGTCTCCCTGTGTCGTCGGTTAGGGCTTCCATTGTCGATTGAGTCTCTCACGAGCACAATTGTGTGCGGAATGACTCTCCACGATGCAGGTTGACTAAACGCATGCTCCCGGACGTCTGTAAGAAATCAGCGGCATTCTTGCTGTCTCTCAGCAGAAAAGACTATAGACAACTTATTTGCGTCATGATAGACTTTGCTTTTGCCAAGCGCCTTAACGTGCTGGGCTTGAGTGACACTACAATCTGTGACGCTTGTAGAGAGAGCGACGACACCGCGGAACATTATCTCTGAGGCCTTTGCTTGTATCAGGTGGCAGATCCTCGGTGCTGATGTGGTAAGTGCTGGTACTGTAAGCTCCTCAACACTGAAGTGCTTGCTTGGCTTTCTTAGAAAGACAAGGAAATTAAAAAAAATGGTTCATAGATTCTAAGTCCCAGCTGTCGTACGAAAGAAGGAATTGATAAGCTTTTTTATGACAATAATGATTGTTAGATGATACCTCGAGATATGATTCGAACTTTGAGTCAGTATCTCAGCCTACCACCTTGTCCAGATAAATAAAAATCAGGCAGTCGCCTCATCCAGTGGTGGAACAAAAAGCTCGTCAATCTAAGAACAAAAACGAGGAAAATTTTCAATAAGACAAAATGCAGTAATGATTGGAGTTCATCTTCTGAAATTGTGTCCAAATACAACCTTAAAATCAGAAGAGATAAACGGGAATCATGGAAAAACTGCTGCCAAAGTCTTTGTAACGTTCGCAATAGTGCCCGAATCCACAGAGCTTTCGCTATAAGCAGCACACCAATCAAATTGAAAAAGGCAGGTGGCAGGCATGAGGAAAATGGTCTACAGACGCTGCAGCTCTTAGCCGAAACACACTTCCTGGACTCCATCATCACTCCCATCTCTCCTGTATATCCGCCCCAGAGATTGATCGACACACCAATCGGAAAGACTGAGGAAAAATAATAAGGGACACAAACTCTTTTCTTCCATTTAAAGTCCCTGGAGAAGATGAAATCTTCCCTGCTCTCCTCTATAAAGGTACCCCACATGTAAATTCATTGCTGATTAATGTTAGAGCTAGTTTGGGATGGCAAACGACTAGCAAAGGTCTCGTAGGGGCAGCATCTCCCAATAGGTGTTGGTCCGCTAAGTAACGAGAAAGAGCCACTGCAGCCGAAAACCTAGCAGCTCTGTGCTCCTCCTCCTCGTGGTGCCATCTGAGAATTTCTTCGGAAATTGCTAACGGGAGAGGACGAATGGGGAGCTTCCTGCGCCCAAAAAAACAGGATAAGTGTCGGTTGGTCTGTGGCCCAGCGAGCCGCAACCGTAAACAAAAAATCTTGCTCCGAAACGGAAACAGACGGATAATTTGATGACGACCTTTGGCTATCGAACACGGACAACGATCGGATTCTGGAACGTTAAGACCCTCCTGAACTCACTCAAGGAAGGGCCTTATAACGCCAGATTCATCTAATTAGAACGCGAATTCGCACGGTATACTCGTAAAATAGACATTTTAGGGCTGAGAGAGATAAGATGGTTCGATGCTGGGGAATTCATCTCCCCAACAAAAAGCACTGTCATGCTCTACTCTGGTAAACCAGAGTAGGAGTAGGACTCATGCTAACTCCAGCAGCACGTAGTAGCCTCATATCCTGGAAACCCCATAGTGACCGGATATTGACGGCTAGGTTCCAGAGTAGAGTTAGACAAATTACTATCATACAGTGTTATGCTCCGACTCTAGATTTTTATAGCCACTTAGGCGCCGCCTACAACCAAATGCCTAATGGGGACATTGTAATGGTGATGGGAGATCTCAATGCCAAGGTGGGTAGTGACAACACCATGCTTAAGCACGTGATTAGAGTTCACGGCGTGGAAGACCGTAATGATAACGGTGAGCCGGTTTGTGGACTTCTGCAATACCAACCGCATAGTCATTGGAGGTACGCTATTTAAGCATAACACCTGCCACAAAATCAGCTGGGTCTCTACTCATAGACAACGAACATCCAACCAGATCGACCACATTGCGATCAGTCGCCGCTTTAGAAGTTGTCTCCTGGACGTCTGAAACAGACGTGGAGCTGACGTTAGACTAGAACGAGATCACCATCTTATGGTTGCTCATTTACGCCTTCGTACTGCATCCGTCAACAGCCACCGCTCAAGCCTGCTTAACATCACCAGGTTTAATATCGACAGGCTCAAGGTTCCCCAAGTGCGCAAACAGTTCAGGGACCATCTTGCCTTAGAAGTAGAAGCAATCACCAGCATACTGGAAGAGAACATGGATGACCACTGGAGTGCTGTGAAAAATGCTTTTGCGACTGGGGCACGCACTTATGTCAGCAAAAAGCAGAAACACCACCGCACATGGCTTTCTACAGACACCTCCTTGTCTAACACTGGCGGAGCATAAAACTGAAGCAGTCCTGATAAGCAGTAGGAAGAAGGTAGAAACTCTCACCATTAGCTCACGAGCTAAAACAACAAAATCAGCTGTATTCTGTCTTCACACGAGGGGGACGGGTGTATGTACGCCAAACACCAACTGGAAAAGCTTTTTTGGTCGACTGCATCACACGCTTGGATTCTCTTGTCGCTGCTGCTACCAACCATGATGAACATCGTAATGCTACCTAACGTAAGCTTTTTAAATTACTGCATATTTATTTTGTATATTGTAATTAGTAAGTATCTTTTGTGTTTGCGTAACTTGTTATCTGTTAGCCATTTGAGAGTTTACGTGTTTCGCGTTCTGAGTTTTCTTGCGCTGGAGGGACTTTTATTTATAATTTTCACCAATGGGTGATACCAACAATTCTTCCGTTGGCAGTGGCACGAATGATAATTTGCGTGTATTAATTAACATCCTTTGTACACAGCGTGCGGGCCTGAAAGTATGTCACATAAATGCTCAAAGTTTGTCGAAATGCAAAATTGATGAATTTAGAAGTTTGTTTGTCGGTTCCAATGTGGATGTAGTATGTGTTTCGGAAACGTGGTTTGACCCGAAAATACCTGATTGTGCGTACTCAATGCCAGGATATAAGATTTTTCGCGATGATAGGCAAAGTCGAATCGGTGGGGGTGTTGCTATTTACGTCCGTATGCCGCTGCCCGTTAGGCTAATTGCAACCTCACCTTGTGATAGTCCGTTCGAGTATTGTTTCATTGAACTAGCATGTGAGAGAAGGAAATATCTACTGGGTGTCGTCTATCGACCAAGAAATTACATTGATCTTTCACAGCTTTATTGCTTTCTTGAAAATAATACAACATCATTTTGGAAAGTTATTGTTTGTGGTGATTTCAACTGCAATATTTTAAATCCTGCTATTTCGTTTTCTCTAATGGAAAATATGAAAACACTAAATCTTGAACTTATCAATTCGACCACTCCGACTCATTTCACTGACTCAAGTAGTACCCTCCTGGACTTATTTCTTGCAAGCGACACTCGGAATGCTTTTTACAGGCAAGTTTCTGCGCCTGTATTTTCTAAGCACGATCTCCTCTTTGCCTGTTTTGATTTCGCCGCTTGTACAGAACAATTGAAATACTCATATAGGGACTTCAAAAATGTTCGAGCTGATCTTCTTGAGCGAGACTTACAACGTGTAAACTGGCTACCAATATTTTCGGAACCTTCAACTGACATGCAACCTGAATACCTGCAAAGCGTGATTACACATTTGTTTGATTGCCACGTTCCTCTTAGAACTAAGCTTGCAAAATCCAACATCAATCAGTGGTTTACCCCAGAGATTCTTAGACTTAAAAATGAACGAGATGCTATATACAGGAAGTGGAAATATTTTAGACTCCCTGAATTTTTCTTGTCTTATAAAGCATTAAGAAATCTTGTATGTGCAAAAATAAAGCAAGCCAAGCGTATTTTTTACAGTGAAAATCTCAACTATAAACTTCCCAGCAAGATATTATGGAAGAACTTACATCAGCAAGGCATTTGTGGTAAAATTGATTCAGGAGTTGATAATGTTGATCCAAGACAGCTAAATCGTGATTTCATCAAAAAACAATCGGCAAACACTGGTATATCGCCGGTAATCGCACCAAGCGGTTCCTTTGAATTTTCCAGAGTTGAGCAAACGGATATTGTTAGAGCTGTCCTCAAAATAAAATCGAAAGCCATTGGTGTTGACGGGATCCACCCCTATTTTATAAAAATGATTCTACCGTATGTCCTTCCAGCATTAACTCATCTTTTCAACACAATCATAACAACATCCAATTTCCCAAAGTCCTGGAAAGCTGCAAAGATTATCCCAATTCTTAAAAAGAAAGCAACACATAGAGCCCCAGCAGAATACCGACCTATCGCAATACTTCCATATTTATCCAAAGTCTTAGAAAAAACTGTTCACTATCAGCTGTCTGCTTATCTTCGACAAAACAACCTACTTTGCATGTACCAGTCCGATTTTCGGCAGCATCACAGTTGTACTTCAGCATTGCTTAAAGTAACCGACGATATAAGGGCAGCAACTGATAAAAACTACTGTACTTTTCTAACTTTGTTAGACTTTTCAAAGGCTTTTGACACGGTTGACCATAGACTTCTTGTCGCAAAACTTCAAAATTTATTTGCTTTCTCTTCGTCCGCTGGAAAATTAATTTTGTCCTATCTCACAGGTCGCGTACAAGCAGTTTTCGTAAACGGTATTCAATCCGAGTTCTTAGCGAGTTTCACAGGTGTCCCCCAAGGATCCATATTGGGCCCACTGCTTTTCACAATATTTATTAATGACCTCCCAAACGTTGTTCATAACTCTGCTGTGCATATGTATGCCGACGATGTCCAACTGTACATAAGTAGTGCGCCTGGTCTTATCAATAATGCTGCTTATAAACACAATGAGGATCTCAAGAATATCCTTACTTGGTCCAAGGACATTTTTTTTAGGAATAAATCCAGATAAATCCAAATGCCTTGTAATCAGTAGAAATGGTCATGATCCAAATTTGTTACCCCACATTTATCTTGGAAATGCTCAAATTGGATTCGTCCACAAAGCCAAAAATCTGGGTGCTGGGATAACCATATTTTGACGTTAATTGGCAAAATCTATGGATGTCTGCGAAATCTATCTTTATCGCAAAACTTCACACCGACAAGTACAAGACTAATTTTGGCACGAACTCTACTCGTGCCGCTAATTACATACAGCTGTCAAATTTTCTGTTGCAATAACACTATCATAACACGCAAATTACAAGTTGCATTTAATAATATAACGCGTTATGTTTTTGGGTTAAGAAGATATGACCATGTTTCCGCCCATGCTAAGAAGATACTTGGTTGTACATTAGAAAAGTATCTTGAGTTTTGCACAATCAAGTATTTACACAAAGTCATAACCACCAAACAGCCTCAATACTTATACGAAAAATTAAAATTCGCACAATCACAACGCTCTTTGACGTTGGTTCCACCTCGCGTAACATATCAGGTCTCGGAACGCCAATTCTTTATTCATTCCATTCGCCTTTGGAACGCACTTCCTCTTAGCGTAAGAAGACTCCACGATGCGAATAATTTTTGTGATACTCTCTTTCGGCATATTACATGCACATAAATTGCAGATACAAATAATACTATCTAAGATTATAAATTGTCATACTTTTCTATTGAATTTACTTTAACCACAGAATTTAACATGAAGTTTTAAAATAATTCTAATTTTGTCATGTCATCTCAATTCTAATTTTAAAATAATGTAATGAAATGTCAACATTTATGCCTTAAAGATTGTTAAAGTCTGTAAGTGTATTGAATAAATGAAAATAAATAGTCGGCGGCCATGAAATCACATCTGAACCGCATATAAAATACCTAGATATCATGATAGATACGAGACTTTCATTTAGAGATCGCCTTAAGTATGTAGGCCGAAAAGGTGCAATAGCAAGTGCTGCACTTGCGCGTATCATGCCCAACATAGGAGGACCAAGACATAGCCGTAGGTTACTGCTGGCTAGAGTGGTTACGTCTATAATCCTATACGCCGCACCAATTTGGGCCGGGGCCATGGCAATTAAAACATACAGATCACATATCACATCTGTGTATCGAATATGTGCATTGAGAGCTAGCTGCGCATTTCGCACTACTTCTAGCGATGCAGCTTGCGTGGTAGCGAGAATGCTCCCAATAGATATCCTGGCAGTAGACCAGCAGCGTCAGTACTGCGCAAGAAGAGAAAGAAACGAGACCAGCGAAAACCGGCTCTATAGAGCAGAAAGCCTAAGAGAATGGCAAGAACGCTGGAATGCTTCTGAGAAAGGCAGGTGGACCCATAGGCACGGCATATACACCAAATCCACTAAGGAGTGAACTCGGCCATCCACTGACGCCAGAAAACATCGTTGGCGAAATGCTCAAAAGCCAGGAGGCATGGGCCGCAGTCGCTGGGAGCACAATGCGCATAATGAAGATTCTAAGAACCCTAGAAAGAGAAAGGAAAGAATCAGACCGGCGAAATACAATAAATGCTGAGCAGGAAATTTTTTTTTTTTTTTTTTTTTTTTTTTTTTTTTTTTTTTTTTTTTTTCGAGGGTAGGTGAAAATCTTCAACAAGACACTATGAGGATCGACAGCGCGTGCTCATAGTAGTGTGGGATTCTTACCCACTAAAAAACCTCCCTTTAAAACAGACTTGTTTTTATTTTTACTACAACTAAGTATTCGACTTATCAAGTAGTTTTCTTTTCGCGAAATAATGACGTTTTGCAGGTACCTTCCCATTAGAAGTTCCTGCCAGCTCCGCAGTTTATACGCGGTTACTTATCGCGCTAGGTCTAAAGGTTTGGTTCTTTGTAGACGGCGCAGTAAATTTCTTTCTTCCAAAAGTTGGAGGACTGTAATATTTACGTGACTTTCTAGTCGACTTCTATGCTTTCTCGCGTAGGTTTGAATTTCGTCTTCGATTGTTTTAATGCCAAGGTCTCTGTGGATATCGCTATTTCTGATATACCATGGCGCATTTACAATACCTCTTAGCACTTTGTTTTCAAAAGTTTGTAAAATTTTAATATTACTTATTTTGGTACAACCCCAGAGTTGTATACCATATGTCCATACAGGCTTTAGCACTTGCTTATATAAAAGCAGTTTGTTATATATATTAAGCTTGGAATATTTTCCAAGTAACCAATACATTTCTCGATATTTGTTATCTAGTTCTTTGCGTTTTTTCTTAACGTGCGTTTTCCATTTCAGCTTTGTATCAAGTGTCATTCCAAGATACTTAGCCTCGTTTGCAAACGGGATTTGAACCGAGTTTGAAAAGATCGGCAAATTATTTATTTTTTTATAAGTAAAATTTACATGAACAGATTTGGTCTCGTTGAGTGCGATTCGCCAAATCTTTGTCCATTCATTTACTCTATTCAAAGCTTCTTGCAGTTTTTCTGTAGTATCTTCGACCGTTGTACCTACTGTCAAGATAGCAGTGTCGTCGGCAAATGTAGCTAGCTCAGTGCCTTCTACTTGCGGTATATCATGAGTGTATAATAGATATAAGACTGGACCAAGAACGCTTCCTTGCGGCACCCCAGCCATTATTTCCTTAAAATCTGAATATTCGTTTCCACATTTGACGCGGAATAGCCTATTCGTAAGGTAGTTCTTCAAAATATTATATAGGTGCTCTGGCAGAACTTGTCGTAATTTAAACTTTAAGCCTTCGTGCCAGACCTTGTCAAAGGCTTGAGAAACGTCAAGGAATACGCTTGAACAAATCTTTTTTTCTTCAAGTGATTTTTCGATTACATGTGTTATTCGATGTACTTGTTCAACTGTAGAATGCTTACTTCTAAATTCGAATTGATGATCAGGGATGAGATGCCCTTCTTCTATAACCGGCTGTATTCGCCTAACCAATATTCTCTCGAACACTTTGGATATAATTGGAAGAAGCGAAATCGGTCTATAAGAGGTTTTTTCATTCGGCGGTTTTCCAGGCTTAAGGACCATTATAACTTCGGCGACTTTCCATTGACTGGGAACATATTCTAGTCTAATCGCGGCGTTTATAATGAACAGAAGCTTAATTAGAGCTTTTCTTGGTAGTGCTTTAAGAACCTCTCCCGTAATTAGGTCGTATCCAGGAGCTTTCTTAGGTTTAAGTTTCTTTATTTCTTCTTTAAGTTCGGTAAGCGTTGCATTTCTTATTACGCTATTGTCTATATACGACGTATTTATATTTTCAATAAGAGCTTGTCCATCAAACGGTTTGAAAGTTTCTTCCAGGTGGGCGGCGAAAACTTGCGCTTTCTCTTTATCATGCCTGGCCCATTCGTCTTGATTTTTCCTAATTGGGGCGGCTTGAATTTGAGGTTTTTTAATACCTTTTATAGCCTTCCAAAGCGAATAGTTAGAATCTTTTTCTGCCGTTAAGCTTTCTAGGTAAGTTTGTATTTCATTATTCTTAAGGTCTTTAATAGATCGTTTTAGTGAGTTGCACAAACGGTTAAGATGTGCTTTATGTTGCGGAGCCCGAGTTTGTTGCCATCTTTTACGCGCTTTTCTCTTCTCCTTAATCATCTCTTTTATTTCCTGCGGATAAATTTTAATGTAACTGGCCGGGGTTCTCTTTAGTTTGGGAGTATTCTTCCACGCGGCATCCTGTAAGATTTCGACGAAGCGATCTACTTCAACTTCAAGTTCATAGGGCGTTTTAAGTGATACGCTCAGCTCAATATTTGCTTCAATATCTTTTTTAAAGCCGTCCCAATTAGTTTTCGCGCCAGTTAATCTGGCCGGTCCTACTTTTTTAATCAAAGCTTCGCTTATCGTCATAATGATTGGAGAATCATCAGAGGAGAGATCAAAGCTTTCTTCAACTTTTATACAGTTGCTAGATATTCCTTTAACAACAAAGAAATCAATCAGATCTGGTATCTTATTTCTATCAGTTGGCCAATATGTTGGTTTACCCGTCGAGTAAAAATCACAACTGAATTGCATACCCGCATTATAAAGCTTTCTACCTTTCTGAGAGGCGTACCTTGAGCCCCAGAAGGGGTGTTTCGCGTTGAAGTCACCACCAATAATTAAATTTGGTTTAAGGAAGTTGAAGATGTTTGTGAAATCACTTTCTTCAAGTTTACATCGCAGTGGACAATATATAGACGAAATGTTGAAAGCAAAATGTCTATTTCTAACGCGTACCGTGCTTACTTGCATTGCTTCTAATTCAATTTTTATTTCCGCTGAGTGTTCGATATTTTCTTTTATAAACAAAGATGATCCGCCTCTGGCTCTTTCCGATGGGTGAAAGGCGTGATATCCGCTATATCCCCTTATCTTAATATTCGATTGCTTTTTCAGATGAGTTTCACAGACCAAGCATATATCAATATCTTTCTCTCGCATAAATATTTCTAACTCGTCGAGTCTTTGTATGAGCCCGTTAGCGTTCCAAGTAAGAATTTTAAGCGTTTCTTTCATATTCGGGTTGAAGTGCGCGTGTTATGAATGTTGTTTTCTAGTGCAACTAGTCTCTCGAAAATTAGTTTATTTGTTTTGCATTGCTCTTCAAGTTTCGCAAGAATTAGGGAAAAAACATTGGATACATGATCTTCTGAACTACCTCTATCACTATTTTTCAATGTCGCAACTTGAGAAGGAGTTTTTACATTAAAGTTTGGACGGTTTCTTGCTTTGATCTTCCGTGAGTTGTCGGTCGTGTACGTACCCTTAACTGTCTTCGCCGCTTGAGCATAAGACTGCACGCCAATATTCGGAGATTTTGCTTCTGTTACCTTATCTCTATTACTTTCGGATTTTTTATCATTAGCCGATCTTAAGTTAATATTGACGGACTTTCTATCTTTCGCTGCTTTTTTCGTAGCTATTTTGGGTCTGTTCTTGATTAGTTTCATATTCGGACGCATCGAATTTTTTAGCGTATCGCGGCGTTTTTGAAGCTCTTTCGCCACTTCGCAACCTCGATAGTTCGCAGGATGTTTTCCTTTGCAATTTATACAAGTGGCTGGGGTTTGCTTGTTTAGGTGACACTCTTCCGAGAGATGTTTACCTGCGCATTTGACGCATCGCGGCTCTTTCTGGCAGTAAGTCTGCGTG
The DNA here is from genome assembly GCA_945910035.1 of Brachypalpus laphriformis. Classification (NCBI taxonomy): domain Eukaryota; kingdom Metazoa; phylum Arthropoda; class Insecta; order Diptera; family Syrphidae; genus Brachypalpus; species Brachypalpus laphriformis. Next base: position 105,452,623 of record OX246753.1, on the reverse strand, counting down.
TGATTGAAGCCTTGACAGCGCTTACACTGCGGGATCGATCTGGAGGTCTTACGCATGGGTTCGATTTTGACCACGATGTTTAGAATAGTCTTGATACCATATATAATATCTTTATTTTCGTCTTTATCAAAACTAAGCATGAATAGTGGAAGACCGCGCTTTAACAATTTTTCATGATCTCCCTCCGACTGTTGCTTCTCCTTCTTGATAATATTGACGGCATCAAGAATTTTAAAGCCTTTGTCTTGAAGGTCGTGCATTACATCTTCTTTAGTGCACGAGGGGTGGAGTCCCCTTGCTACAACACGCAGTGGTCTTTCTAACTTATTTTCATAAGTATACCACTGAATCTTTTCGGCATTCAATTTTTTAGATACTGATCGGTAACCGTCGGCATCATCGACATTGATTTTCCACGTATTGTTTCGCAGAGATGTCACCTTAAACTTCGAAGCCAGAGTTCCTTTATTATTATAGTCCGTAATTCCAACGACGTTTATCGGTGGCGGAGGACGTAATTTTGGTTGTTGTTGCTTTTCTTGCATCTCCTTGCGCTTTTCATCTTTTTGTGGCTCGACTTCCGGTGAGGAACCAGCTTTTCGTTTTTTGCTAGGTCGTTTCTTTTCGACCCAATTCGTTTCGCGTGTTAGCTCTTCTTCATCCGTCTGGTATTCGCGACTAGGTGAGCGATGTGAGCTAACTGTATTTTCTTTCTGTAGGTACGTGTTTTTTAGGGCATTATTTTCTTGCCTGAGTAAATCTACCTCTTTCTTGAGCTCACGATAGAGTAGCTCCATTTCGCTAAGCTTGGTACGGAGTACGTCGTTTTCCTCCTCAATGCTTTTAGATTTCGCTGAGTCCCGTTTTTCATGCGTTTGCGCTTCCGGCGGACTTGTTTTTCCGGAGACGTTCGATCTTGTTGGTGGAGATCGAGATACCCTTGTACTTTTTGAGAAGGGATTTATAAGGTGCAATAAATGGCTCTCCCCAGAATCCGTAGAGCCGACCTCCGAAGAGGGTGGATTTTCCAGTTTACCTGGACTGCCACCTGGGGTATTTAAATCTTTTGTTTTGTTCATTGCATGTTTTTTGTATACGCTATACTCGGTATACGGAGGGTGGATTTTAGTCGCCTCTTACGACAGGCATGCCTACCTCGGGTATATTCTAACCCCTACCCGAAGGGGGTAATGCTAAATCACTTAGACGATGGCGGTATGATCTCGAATTCGAATGAGCAGTTCGAAGCAACAAATTCCCGAATTCGCACCGCACCTCCCAGCAAAACCGAGATAATAACAGCAATTAAGTCCCTCAAGAAGAACAAGGTGGTGGGTATTGATGGTATTCCTGCCGAGCTATTTCAAGCGGCGCCAAATACATCGGCAGATTTGCTGCATCCGCTAATACGGAGAGCTTGGGATAGTGAACAATTTCCACAGGAGTGGAAAAGGGGGATGATCATTAAACTTCCAAAGAAGGAAAGCTTTATGGAGTGCGGTTACTGGAGAGGTATATGCGTTCTTCCATCCGTGGCCAAAATAATAGCTAAAATAATTCTAAAACGAATAAAAGAACATTTAGATACAATTCTCGATGTCGAACAGGCAGGCTTTCGCGCTGGATCCTCCTGCATCGACCATATAAACACCTTACGGATCATTATCGAGCAATGCGTTGCGTATAGGTCTCCGCTACATTTACTGTTTATCGACTTCGAGAAGCATTTCGACAGATTGAATCGAGATGCTATCTGGTTGGCCTTGCGCAGGAGAGGCATCTCAGAAAAACTTATAGCTATTATCAAGGCTACATACGAGGGCGGTAAGTGTCACGTCGTGCACAACGGTAAGGCGTCGGAGGATTTTGAAGTTCAAAGTCGAGTACGTCAAGGGTGCATACTGTCACCACTATTGTTCTTGGTGGTTATCAGCGATGTACTCCGTGCAGCATTGACGGAAGGCAACTATGGAATTCGTTGGACTATGAAATCTTACCTTAAACATCTAGATTACGCTGACGATGTTTGTCTACTTTCACATCGGATAATGGATCTTCATCTGATGGCCCAAAATCTAGAAGCTGAGGCAAACAAAGTGGGGCTAAAAATAAACACAGCCAAAACAAAAGCCCTGAGCACTTCTTCTAACAACCGCGCTCAACTTATCATTGCTGGACAGGAGGTCGAAAAAGTTGATAACTTTCTTCATTTAGGAAGTGTGGTCCCGACTAATCGCCGTGGCGCTGAACTGGATGCGTGCAGCAGAATCGGGAAGGCTAAAGCTGCGTTCGGAATGCCATCTAAAATCTGGAAAAGTAATGTTATCAGCGTAAGAACCAAGTTGCGACTGTTCCGCTCCAACGTAGAATCAGTGCTGCTTTATGGGTGCAGTACTTGTAAGGTGGACACGATTAACACACGCAAGCTGCAAGTCTTCGTAAACAAATGCTTAAGAATCATCTTGAGGATTTTTTGGACGAACCGCATCTCCAACGAACAACTTTATCTGAGAACGGGCCAAGAACCTATAAGCATTACTATTCGAAGAAGAAAGTGGCAATAGATTGGACACACCCTACGGCGAGAAGACAACTTCATTGCGAAATACACCATGCAGTGGAATCCGCTCACCCAGGCAGGCAGAATAGCGGGACGCCCTAGGCAAACGTGGCGCAGAACAGTTGAGGAGGCATCGAGCTCTTTAGGAATGAGTTGGAGGCAGCTCAAACGCGTTGCAGAACTTCGAACACGATGGGGCGCAGGCGTGGTTGACGCCCTATGCCCCCCAAGGGGTTAAAGGATTTAAGTAAGTAGTAGTAACATACCAAAAAAAAAAATTGAAAGAAGTCGTGGCAAATTCATCCTCAAAGTTGGTCGTAGACTAACAAAGTTACCCAAATCTCACCGACCCATAAGCCTTACTTCTTTTTTCTTGAAAACATTGGAGAATATACTTGATTGACATATCAGTGCTAGAGCTCTCGTTATGAATCCACTGAACAAAAACCAACATGCCTATCAACTAGGAAAAATTAACGACCCATGCTCTTCAGGAACTTACAAGGCCCGCGAGAGAAATATGAAGAGTGCAGACTTACACTTATTTTTATACACAGCACGGAGCTCGCTTGCTTAGAGTGTTGCTAAGTTTTAAAGGCTACCTTCTTTTTATTTTCTTAGAGCTTCCTGTACTTCTAAATACCACCACCAGCATTCTTTGTTCCCATAATCTGTTCTTCGTTACTTTGCTAGTCTTACCGTCATATGGAATGAGCTCCATCTAAACCTTGGATGTCTTGTCATTTAAATTGGTGTTCAGTTTTCGGCATATGCGGACCAAAAATAGCTCACCCTCATGCTGAAAAAGGTCTATGGGGCAGATTGCGGACGAGAATTGAAATGTCACGGAAAAAAAAAACAGCACTGGTGAAATGCGAATGCTTAGATGGTCAATCTGGTGAGAAGCTTAAGAAAAAAAAAAAAGCTGAGGTAGTTCGGACATCGCTACATCCGCACAGGGCCTCTTAGATAAGTTCAATAAAAAAGAAAATTATTAAAGAAAGCCTTGCACAAGGGTCAATTAATACTCAGCACGTGTAGAGCCGTCTTCAACTGATTGTGATAAAGGCTAGGAAAAGACGAAGAAGACGGTCGCTTGGTTATTTAATCAAGAAAAGAATATTTACATCCATGAATTTATATAACATTACATACATTTCTTAGAATAAGTCCAGACATCTTTACCTATTTTCCATTAATTCGTCTAGCTGCTCATCCTTTGAGAGTTTATTTTTTGTTGACTTACACAAGACAATAAACAGGACATTCATCCTGTTCGTTATTAGTGGCTCCCGAGACGAGATTCTTCTACGTGATGTGCATTTGATTTGTTTGTCCTTTTGTCTGTAATACACGTGAGTTGTCTGTATATTCGTCGCAATTGTGCAAAAAGTTTCCGCACTGTCTGTTAGCTTCTGCAAATATTTACTTCATATATTTTGAGTGCTCTTCTTGTACATATTTGTTTTTACCCTTTGGTCTGCTAAGCATAGTGACATATTAAATTCACCGAAGGATGACCAATTCCAAAGGGTTTCCTTTTTTCTGTTTCATGCCAATGGTCTAAACGTCTATAATTTTACAAATTTCATTATTTAGTATGACTGCGAGTATCTCAATTACTGTCAGCGACGTTGTTTCAAATGTCCTCGAACCAACTGCCTAGCTACTTTGAAACAAATTTATTTTGTCATTCGCAAATTAAAAATTTAATTGCAGGATAAATTGCTATAGAAATCGATAAAAAAAAAATAATTGGTTGCCATGTCCCGTGGACATGTCTACATTAGCCAGCATTATGTGCCGAATGTGAACAACACACACCTGTTGCCTGGACTCGTATTCGTACTAGTCGTAGGGAGAGTGCAGTGCGAATTGGCGAAATGTTGCCAGCAACCAAACCACGGAATTCCGTATGCATGACTGCATGTATGTTTGGTGATTTCTGGAGGCGATGCATGTCCATTTTAAAATGCAATCCATTCCTTGCATCGTCGGTACGGTAGCCGGTTAGTGGTGGAAAAGTGGCAGTAGGACCGATGTGCCCCTATAATTGCAATAAAATAGCCGTAATGTGATGGTGTTAAATTACTTCGTAATGGCGCTAATATTCGACCGTGATTGCATATGTTCGCTCTTTGAATGCTTCGCTACGGGCGTGCAGATAGTTTTTCAGAGCCGCAGATAGCCGTGAGATGCAAAGTGGCAAAGTAATTCATTAAATTACAGTTGCTTCGCGTTTTGATCAAGTGGTAGCAATATTAAATGAGTTAGCTTGAGCTGATTTATACGCTATGAACAATTATTGTCGGCATATGCAATTTTCAGCTAGGAATAGTGAGTACCTAGTTACGTGAAATTTGGTGATCCACTTGGAATTATAATTATTTTTCTAAAGAAATAGGGGATTCTGAAATGTTGAGTGTACTTATCCGATGTAAGGTGTAGGTATGTACTAATTACAGACATCGGCAGATCGGAAACATTGGTGACGTTTTAATACGTAAAAATTAACAGAACGAGTTGTTATATGTCAAATTAAAGTGACAGTCTAAATTTAGTTATATTCTGATCACTGTCACGGCTATAGCAAGGCCCATACTAACTTATGGCAGCCTTGTATGGTGGTAGGACGCTGGCAGAACTAACAACCTAACTGCCATCACAAGAGTACAAAGACAAGCGTGCACTGATACAACCAGTGCAATGAGAATGACACCTACAGCAGAAATCGAGGTCGTTCTCAACCTGCTTCCGATAGACACCTTTATACAAGCATCGGCGGCTATTAGTGCCATAAGGTTAGCTAAACAGATAGCTGGAGACAAATGCAATGGGTCATATTACGATCCTACAGAGATTTCTAGGCAATATATCTAGTACAAACTACACTACTCTATACCTAGACTTTGCGAGACCATTTCTAAGCGCCCATCCGAGCAGGGAAGAACAGAAAAACGATAGAACAGCTAACGTACAATCCATAGCTGTACACCGATGAATCCAAAATAGAAATAGGGTTCAGTTCTGCTTCCTAACTTACTTACTTACTTACTTAGGTGGCGCCACAGTTCGGGGTGAACCTGGGCCTCAACCAACAAGCCTCTCCATTTAGCTCGGTCTTTAGCTAATTGCCTTCAGTTGCGCACTCCAAGGTGGTCGAGGTCCCCTTGAACTTGTGCGCGCCACCAACGGCGATGATTCCCTCTACTGCGTCGTCCCTCAGGATTAGATTCGAAGAATCTGCGGGCCGGAGCGTTGGTGTCCATTCGGTTTAGATGTCCTAGCCATCTCAGACGTCCAATACGCAGTTTTCTGACTAGGTCGATGTCGCTGTACAGCTCGTATAGTTCGTGATTGAATCTTCTACTCCAAAACCCGTCAACGCAAACTGGACCGAAAATCTTACGGAGAATTTTTCTCTCGAAGCGACCAAGGATATCTTCATCCTCTTTTAATAAAGTCCATACTTCAGCGCCATAAAGCAGGACTGGGATGATCAGGGTCTTATACAGAGTCTCCTTAGTAGTTCGAGACAGGGCTTACAGTTGAACTGCCTTATAAGCCCAAAAAAACAGCTATTGGCAAGAGTTATTCTTCGCTTTATTTCTGCGCTGATGTTGTTCTCAGTGTTTATAGCAGAGTCCCTTACTACCTCGAAGTTATAGCTGCCCACTGTGACGTTTTGTCCAATTCGTCGGTGTTGGCTTTCTCTTCTTGTTGACAGCATATACATGGTTTTGCCCTTGTTTATCGCTAAACCCATTTTGCCCGCTTCCGCCTCAATGCTTGCAAACGCACCGGTGACAGCCCGCTGAGTTCTTCCGATAATGTCTATATTGTCGGCGTATGCAAGCAGTTGTACAGACTTGTAATATATTGTGCCTCCGGTGTTGGCTTGTGAATTCCACACAATCCGTTCAAGTACAATATTGAAGAAGTCACATGACAGCGCGTCACCTTGTCTAAAACCTTTTTTGACACCAAAGGTCTCGGTGAGGTCATTACCGACCTTGATGGAGCAGCGAGCGTTCTCCATCGTCAGCCTGCACAGACGAACAAGTTTGGCAGGGATGTCAAAACTAGACATGGCTCTATAAAGCTCTTCTCTATAGATGCTGACATAGGCGGCCTTGAAATCGATAAAGATGTGGTGAGTATCGATTTGGAATTCTTGGGTTTTCTCCAGGACCTGCCGAAGTGTGAAGATTTGATAGATGGTGGACTTTCGTGGAATGAAACCGCACTGATAGGGTCCAATCATTCTGTTGATAAAGGGTTTCAGGCGTTCACACAATATCGCAGAAAAGATCTTGTATGCGATGTTGAGGAGACTGATGTCTCTATAATTGGCGCAGTTGAGGGGATCTGCTTTCTTGTGGATCGGGCAAACGATGCTGAGGTTCCATTCATCAGACATACACTCGTCTGACCAAATCTTAGAGATGAGATGGTGTATGCACTCTACCAATTCATCACCAGCTGCCTTGAAAAGTTCGGCCGGTAAGCCGTCAGGTCCAGCAGCCTTGTTCGATTTTAGCTTGGGTATTGCTATCCCCACTTCGTTTTGGTCAGGTGGTGGAAATTTTGACTATCATCGTCTATGTTGAATGGTTCATTCTGCCTGACAGCGGGATGTTGGTCTTCGTCGCCGTTATACAGTTTGCAGAAGTAGTTTTTCCATATTCTTAGCACCGACTGTGATTCTACTACGAGGTTTCCATTTTCATCTCTACAGGTTTTTGTACGGGTATTGCGTATTGCTCCTCTGACACGTCCTTTTTACCTTTTGGTAAAACTTCCGTACATTGTTCCTGGGGTATAAACTCTCGATATTCGAATATCTCGAATATCGAGATACTCTCACGCTTTCGGGACTATGGCAGTTCTATGGTTTTAGAAGAAGGACGGCCCTAAGAGAATATTCCTTCAACGAAAACAATTTTAAAAATATTCACACCTCGATAACCACAGAGAGCCAAGTTATCCTCACAATGAAACCTTACCTAGTTGGTCGAGAATCTATTTCGAACCATAGCCGATTAGAGTGCAACATGTTCAGGATGTACTTATGTAGCATATAATGTATATATGGGTAACATAGTAAGGGAAAAGGGAACATGTTTACCTGTGCGAAACACCATATGAGTTGAGTTGAAGGAGTGCACTAATGTGTTGTGCGTGCATGTCAATTGAACGATTTATACGAACGGCACGTCAATATCATTTCACAATGTCCTCCGCATGCTACGCACATCCCTATGACGCAAACTCGAAACTATTGTCCATTTCCTTTCACTTGCCGTCCTAAGGAGCATTCAAAAGAAATTTTCCTAAATAATTCCATCACATTGAATGGCATACCCATTGGAATATTTAAAAAGCAAATGAAAAGGATATCGGAACAAATTTCCGTAATAGGATAGATTCACGCAATCCTCAAGTATACCGATGACATACTTATGGCCCATGTGGACGCACGAAATTCGCTTTGACATACTCAATAAAATATCCACTAGTTTATTATAGTCTTACACACTTAAGCCAACGACTCACATGCCTCTCACACACGAGCCGGCATTGCAAACGTCACAAGATAAACCTAATCCCCAAGGATTCGCCATTATAATTTACCCTTAAAAACCGCACAGTTGACCTTAGCCAGGCAGTAACATCAGCATCAAATTTTATGCAATGGTAGCACGAATCTCCTCCTTGTTTTCTCCTTGCTGTTGGTCAAATGTTTTTATTATCATTGTGTGTGTTGGTTGTCGGCGAAGGATATCAATTTATCTTGGCAATTTTTTACCGCCCCCCAATGTACCATTAGTGCCAACATAAACAAGATTCTCTCCTTTTGGCGTGTCGTCGTCGTCATCGTCTTTAGTACACGATGTTTGATAGGGACTGTCTTCAGGTCATTATTTGAGAAGGAGCCAAATAAATAAACCACACTGCAAGGAGAATAAGCAAACGAGAAAAAAGGGGATGACAAGGACAGTAAAAAAACGTGTCCGTCAAGTTGAGAAATTTTATTGCATGTCCTTGAAGTGGATATGCCCCTTAGCGATGGAGAAATAAGACAAAATTGAGTTGTCACAATGAGTGCTGAGTTGTTGATGTGGAACTCCAACGTAGCTTTTGTTATCAGTGGAAGTATAATTGAGTACTACGAGCGATGAAATTGGATAACAGTGACGGTGACAGCAAAATGAGGGAATAAAATTTGACTTAGCTTTGCAATTTGAGGTGAAAGGACCAGAGGCTCAGCACTGTACCTGACACTGCTGTTTATAATTCAATGACTTCGGCGGGAACATAAGCCACGAAATAGTCAGTCGTGTCAGTTTGAATTGGAATTTCTTTGGCAATTTACTAAAAAAAAAGTGTCCGTAAGGATACCAATTAATTTAGGGGTCCTTAAGCAATGTGTGCGCGAAAATGTCATGCACATGTGCTCTTTTTTTTGTAGGACTGAGGGCTTCTCCTGTCTTAGATATAAGTATAACAGAGTCTTTAGATGGCATTACTGCATTACTCTTCTTTTCACGTCTTGCCAATCAACTCACGATCATTTTCACTTTAAGTTTTTTTTTTTGGGATGCAGCCCGCAAAGATATACCGAAGTGACAAACTTAGGAGTAAAAAATTTAAACATCTTCTGGAATGACTACAAAGGTTAGCATGCATCTCCATAACAGATGGAATTCGGGGCAACTCTTGACATTATCTGGAAACTTTTGATTACAAAAGCAGCATTAAGACTTAGAGAAGCAAAGCAATTGGCGTGAATTCAGGTCAATTACGCTATACCTAGCAAAACTGACCATATCCTTACATACATATATACATTTTCAATGCCCGCTAATCCTTCATGAGGGTCGCGGGGGTAGGATGGTCAGGTGGACTCTCCATCCTTCTCGATCCTCCGCCATCGACTCCAACTCATCAGGAGGAATCCCTAGACGGCTCCAGGAGAGATGCCGGACTTGGCCCAACCATCTATTTCTAGGCCTACCGCGGGGTCGCCTACCTGATGCCACGGCCACCATGGCACGTCTTGGAAGCCGGTCTGGGGGCATACGCACTACGTCACCAAACCATCGAAGCATAGATCGTTCCATTCGGAGAAGTAGCTGCTCAACATTGAGCGCCTCGCGTACTCTGGTGTTGCGCACTCGATCCCTACGAGTTATTCCAGCAACACAGCGAAGGAACCTCATTTCGGCAACTTGTACATGCGATCTTATTCTTTCGGTCACTACCCAAATTTCATGACCATAGGTGAGAGTTGGAACATACACCGAGTTAAAAACCGATAGCTTAGCATGAACACTAAGTTCGGCCTTCCTTACAACAGATTGGCCAAGCTCTCTCAAAATTGATCCAGCCTGACCAATTCTACATGATAACTCGGTATTGCTCTTCCCATCACTCGTGAATAGGACTCCGAGGTACTTAAACTTATCCACCTGCTTCAGTGGAACTCCACTAACACGCAGAGAGCAGTGAATGGGTTTTTTGGAAACGACCATTACTTCTGACTTGTTCACGTTGATATTCATTCCAGCATCATCACAAACGGCTACAAACCTTTCAAGTGCGCGCTGAAGCTCGGTTTGAGAGGACCCAAGGATGACCAAATTATCCGCAAAGAACAGATGACTAATCCTTAGGTCCCGCACTTCGAAACATTCCCCGCCACGGCTGCGCTGCAACATTCAATCCATATATACAATGAAGAGGAGAGGTGACAAAACGCACCACTGGCGGGGTCCAACGCCCACAGTGAAAGGTATTGATTTAACACCGTTTATCCGAACACAGCTTCTACAGTTTGTATATAAAGACTGAATCGCCCTTAAGAGAGAACCATCAATCTCATACTCCTGCAGAACACTCCAGAGTTTGCCCCGAGGAACCCTATCATATGCTTTTTCCAAATTTACAAAACAAGTGTAGACAGGTTTGGTATACTCTCAGGCCTTCTCAAGAACCATTCTGAGAGTGAATAACTGGTCGGTTGTGCTTCTACCGGGACGAAAACCGCACTGCTCATCCCGCAAACTGTCCTCAACCACAGCTCCGGAACGCGTTTCTAGCACCTTAGCGAAGACTTTTCCAGACTCAAAAGAGATATACCCCTATAGTTGGCGCAATCTCTTTTGTCCCCTTTTTAAAAAGAGGAACTATCACCCCCATTTGCCAATCACGAGGTGTTTCACCGCGTTCCCAGGCCACTTTAATGGCACTCGAGGGCCATTGCACTCCCTCTTTACCTAAGGCCTTCAGCATTTCTGGCCGAATTTCATCCACACCAGCAGATTTGCCAATTTTTAGCGCTTTGATCGCCAAAGTTACTTCCTCTACCGTAGGACTACTTTCCGCCCAACTCTCGACAATAGGTCTGTCATCTTCGGTGCCCCCTTCGGGATTGAGCAATTCTGAAAAGTGCTCGCTCCATCTGCGTAAGATGTCCTTCTCATTGGAAAGAAGTGTACCGTCTTTGGATTTAACTCCTTCAACGATATTCAACTTTTTTCCTCTGAGTCGGCGGACGGTCTGCTAGAACATCTTATTTGCAGATCTGTGGTCACGCTCCAATTTTTCGCTAAACTCCTTCCAAGGCTGTTCTTTCGCTGTTTTCACAGCTAATTTGCAGGTTCTTCGCACCTCAGTGTACCGATTTCGAGAATCGGAGTTCCCCGAGTGAATCCACACTTTAAAGGCTCTCTTCTTCTCTCTGATGGCTTCTTGAACTCCGGGCGTCTTAAACCAAGCAGTCCTTTCTCACCACTAGCCGCCACACCACGCAGCTTCACTCCACAAACATCTCCCGCAGAGGCAATAACCGCTGTTGCAAATAGTTGCCATTCTTCCTCTACATTTGATGGAACAGTTGGAATTCGTTCAAACCTTTCAGATATTTGCCGCGCAAATGTCTTCCGTATCTCACCGTCCTATATCCTCTCCCATCGTATGCGTGTAACTATTCTTGGTTTACGTTTTGGTAGGGGAGGCACTCTCTCGCTAAGATACAATTTGCACAGCACTAAGTGATGATCAGTTGACAGTTCGGCCCCTCTCAATACGCGAACATCACAAACCATTCTCTTCAGACACGATGGTACCACAAAGAAATCGATCAGCGACTTCTGCTAAAGAGTCTGACGGTACCATGTGTATTTGTGAATGTCTTTGTGTGGAAAGATAGTGTTCGTGATGGATAAGCCATTTTCACAACAAAAATCCAACAACTTCTCTCCGCTCGCGTTTTGATCGGGATCACCGTTCCTCCCAATCACACTCCCCCATGTCACAACATCTACACCCACATGAGCATTGAAGTCACCCATCGAACAAAAGAATCCATACCTGCAACTTTTTCAAGGGCAACATTAACTTCATCTTAGAAAGCTGCATACTCTGACTGAAGATTCGGTGCATACACCTGCACCAATCCCAGAGTTGATCTTTCAAGCTTGAGCTTTAAGATCGCAACTCTCCCGCCTAATGCTATCCACTCCAATACTCTGTCTGTCAACCTGGGACTTGTGAGTATCCCCACTCCCCCCTGAGCAGACATTGAGGGTGCGACTTCTGACAGGAAGAGCTTCCACCCATCCAAAATGTCCACAGTTTTAGAACCTCTCTGTTTTGTTGAAGAGACGCCAACTATATCTAGTCGACTTTTAACAGCCTCCCCAACAAGCTCAAGATCCTTCCCTGTGAGCGATGAGACGTTCCATGTGCCTATCCTAAGTCGATGCCGTTGTCGAAATTCAGAGAGTCCATCTGTGCCCCTATCGGTGCACAGCGCGCTCACCCCTTGACCCCCGTAATGGTTCGCGAGCCCATTGACAGGAAGCTCGTAGCCATTTCGGGTTTGACCCGGCCGGCTGCCGAGCGGGACAGGCCGATCACCAGACGCTCGCATACTGACACCCTTCAGGCCTGGCTCCAAAGTATGCCCTGGCTTACCAGGCTTGGCAATATCCGAGGCCGGTCGATTCCTTCTTGTCATCATCGGGTGTGCGCTTTGTTAGCCGTAACTGGATTGTATGGATGGGAATAACTATTTAAGTTACCCCATCTGCACATCCCAGTCACGTTGCCCGCCCCCCACCACGAGGAGGTCAGCTGCCAGGGGGGCTAAATTTATAATATCCTCAATTATCCATATCCTTCTATATTATAATTTTGAGATAAATTAATACAGTAGAATACCAAATAGTAGGTCTGCGATAGAGATATATGCAGACGGATCTACAATGTCAAGTGCTACAACAGAAGTTACTATTAAACTTCAGGACCACTGTGGTATATATTAATTACCCGGGTAATTACCTGGGTACCCATATTTTCGGATATTACCCGGGTACTGAAATATTGGGTAGCTAATATGTTTTTACTTCTTCTTCTTCTTCCTTTTATCAGCGAGATTAGTATCCGAAAATAAGGGAACATAACCCTCCCACTTCACCGCATTTCTACTGATCCACCTGTGGGGTAGCTAATATGTTTCGGTATAGAGTATTGCCAATCTATCAAAATCCTTAAGGAATCTACAAGAATCAGCAGAATTTTATTAAAGGGACATAGTAATCTATCCTTTCTTAGAAAGATTCCACTGCGGAATCCCTGGAGCTACTTATTTATACTCACTTCCCAGTTTGCTGCGATAGTAGCACAGAGCAAGATAGTTGAAATGGTGGCAGTCAGCTTTCACTTGGCCCAACCACTGACTTCTCTTTTTCTTATGTCCATTTCCCAAGGTTCCTTCCCTATCCTTTGGAGGAACTCATTTATTATCCCAATTCACAAGAAAGGTCCTTAAAATGAAATGTCTAACTATCGACCTATCGCCAAATTATCATGCATACCCAAACTCTTCAAGAGCATCGTTTACGACTCGATGTTTTTTCATTGCAAACCCTTATTCTCTTCTAATCAACACGGGTTCCTTAAAGGTAGATCAACAACCACCAACTTAACTGAATTAATTTCTCAGGCACTGTGTGCATTCGAAGATGGCAGCGAAATCGATGTAATTGCCTCCGACTTCAGTAAAGCATTTGATAAAATCTCCCATGGAATTATTATTCCTAAGTTGACAGCTCTTGGTTTTCAACCCGGTTTTATCAATTGGATGAAATCCTACTTGGAAGGTCGGCAGTACGAGGTTATATTGAGATCTTCTGTCTCTACCTCTATTAAGGCCACTTCGGGTGTCCCTCAAGGCAGTCACCTTGGTCCTTTAATTTTCGTCTTGACCACCAACGATGTCGACTGCAATATCAAACACTCGTATCTCTCTATCTATGCCGATGACATGAAAGTATTTAGATACATATCTTCTCACACTGATTCTCGCCCACTGCAAGATGACCTAAACAGATTTTCTCTCTGGTGCCAGAAAAATCATCTTGAACCTTATGTCCACAAATGCCAATTCATCACCTACTCTCGTAAACGACTTCCAACAACCCATTGGTGCTACTTCCTCTGCAACGAGCTTGTCCCACATGTTTGTTTTTTGCGTGATTTAGGTGTAATCTGCGATAGGGAACTTAACTTCCGTTCCCATATTGACCACATATTAAATAGAGCCAATTCTGCGCTTGGCTTTGTAAAACGTTGGTCCAAGGAATTTTCGAACCCATACGTCACCAAATCACTTTATATCACATTCATCAGACCTATCCTCGAATATGTTAGCCAAGCCTGGTCCCCACACTATGCTGTACATATCCGACGTATTGAAGCCATCCAGCGCAGGTTTAGCCGTTTCGCCCTACGCGGTCTCCCTTGGCTTGATAGATACGACTTGCCTCCCTACTCTGATCGTTTAAAACTCATCAATCTTCAGTCTCTTGAAACTCGTCGCGATATTGCCGACTTACTCTTCTTCCACCAGCTAATTTCTGGTCAAATCGATTGTCCCGCGCTTCTTGAATTAGTCTCATTTAACACCAATCCCCGTAACCTAAGGTCCATTCCCCTCTTCCGCCTCTCTTATAATCGCAACAATTATGGTTACAATGCACCACTGTCCAGATCGTTGCGCTTACGCCGATGCGCTTACGACGATTGTACGGGGATAGAACGTATATAGAACAATAGATAGAACGTGTTGCTAAGCAGACTGAGCGGGCTCGTAAACCAATTGTTCAAACTACTAAGCCGACTGAAAGGACGCTTGAATCAGCAGGGCAGACTCTTACAACAGTCAACCAGCCTTCTGAGCCGATTAAACGTACGTCAAAGTCGTCCACTAAAAAGGCTGAACAAAAAATAACCTCGGATAAGCCAGCGAACCCCGTACGTCTGACGTATTCTCAGGCTGCAGTCAAAGTAACCAAACGGAACGACGGCCCACCCTCTGATCCGTTGAACGAAATTCTGAACTGCATCTACGCTAAGTTCGAGGAACAATGTGAAGTTAACAAACGGATTCTCGAACATCTTAGTAACGTCGAAAGCTTTTGTATGGCTAACCTTATATCTAAATCTAAGTAAATATGGACGCTTTGCTTAAAATAGTAACATGGAATGCAAATGGACTCTTACAAAAATCTAACGAATTAGAAATGAGCGCGGGGCGTTTCGTCCTTATTTATTAAAGCTAACATCGAACATTCGGCCGATATAAGCATAGAGCTGGAAAAACTTCAGTTGTGCGCGGTAAGGGCTAAAAATAAACATCTGAGCTACAATATAGCATCTGTTTACTGTCTGCCGCGATGCTTACTAGAAAAAGATGACTGCTTTCGTGTCTTCAATGACCTTGGTTCAAATTTTCTTATTGGTGGAGATTTCAACGCGAAGCACTCCTTCTGGGGTTCAAAATGTACATCTTCTAAAGGAAAAATTCTCTACGAAGTGGCATATGAATTCGGTTGTTGTTTTTATTCGACAGGAAAACCGACCTATTGGCCAACTGACTCACAAAAAATTCCCGATCTTATTGATTTTTTTGTTACAAACGGCATTTACGAGAAGTTTATTACAGTTAAAGAATGTTTTGATCTCTCTTCTGACCACTCGCCGGTAATTTTATTACTTGGATAAGCGCTGATCAAGAAAAAAGGACCTCCAAGACTCACTAGCAATAGAACAAACTGGGAGGGCTTTAGAAATGATTGCGAAACAAATATCGCCATAAATGTATCACTTAGAACACCTTGTGAACTAGAGGACGAAATTGATCGTTTCGTGGAAGCAATTCAAAGAGCGGCATGGAGAAACACTCCTTCTGGAAGTTATAAGATCAACCGCAACGAAAAGTATCCCAGAGAAATCATTGAACTTGTGAGGGAGAAACGAAAAGCACGAACGAAGTGGCAAATCACTCGTGCACCGCAGCATAAAACGGTCCTTAACCGACTATGCAATAGGCTTAGAGATAGTATTCGCGAATTTAAAAGCAAAAAGATAGCGACCTATCTTGTAAATCTCTCCGGTGAAAGAGAATCAAATTATTCGCTTTGGAAAGCGCTAAAAGGCATCCGGAAACCTCAAATGCAAGTACCACCAGTTCGGAAAATCGATGGAAACTGGGCCAAGAGCGACAAAGAAAAGGCAGAACTTTTGCTTTGCAATCAGAAGAAACGTTTAAGCCGTTCGACGGCCCTTCGTTAACGCCCGAATCCCCAGTCACGACATCTGACAACTTTAAAGTAAAAAAAGTTGCATTGATTGAACTGAGGGAAGTGATTAAAAATTTAAAGTCAAAAAAGCTCCGGGTTACGACTTGATAACGGCACAGGTAGTCAAGGAATTGCCGAATAAAGCTATTATCAAACTGCTCTATTTGATCAACGCTTCGTTCAGATTGCTTCATGTTCCAAGGCAATGGAAAGTCGCCGAGATTATAATGGTCCCGAAACCAGGCAAACCGCTAAATGAGAAGAAATCATATCGGCCTATTTCCCTATTGCCGGTTATCTCAAAAATATTTGAAAAACTTCTTTCCAAACGTCTACAGCCCGTAATCGACGAAAGACGTCTCATTCATGACCATCAGTTTGGATTTAGAATTAAACATTCTACAATTGACCAAGTCCACAAAATAACTGACGTAATTGAGAAAGCTCTGGAAGAGAAAAAGATTTGTTGTGGTGTATTTCTTGACGTCTCACAAGCTTTCGATAAGGTTTGGCACGAAGGCTTGGAGTATAAACGACTACTGCCACGGCAACTCTTTCTAATCTTACTTTCGTATCTCACCGAGAGTGTTAAGCACAGAAATGATTACTCTGACTTCAAGGAGATTGCGGCCGGAGTTCCACAAGGAAGTGTCCTTGGCCCGCTTCTATATGTACTCTACACGCGTGATATCCCGCAAGAAAGAAACTGTGTCGTCGCCACGTTTGCGGACGATACGGCGATATTGACCACGGGCGAAACTATTGAAGCAGCAACTGGAAAGCTGCAACATGCTATTAATAAAGTCCGCGCTTGTACGAATTCTTGGCGTATTGTGCTGAACGAAAGCAAATCTACTCACGTCAACTTTACCTATAAAAAAGTGGATAGATTACCTGTATATATTAACTCGGCTCAAATACCGTTCGCGAACGAAGCAAAATATCTAGGATTGACTCTAGATGTTAAGCTTAAATGGAAATCGCACGTAAAAAAGAAACGCGACGAGCTCGAAAACAAATACCGACAAATGTACTGGCTACTCGGAAAACATTCGAAGTTGAGCCTACATAACAAACTGCTTATCTATAAGCAAGTGCTAAAGCCTGTGTGGACGTATGGTATACAACTATGGGGTTGTACCAAGAAAACTAATAGAAACATCATACAAACTTTTGAAAATAAAGCTCTTAGAACGATCGTGAACGCACCGTGGTATGTACGTAACGAAGATATTCATCGAGATCTGGGAGCTCCCAGCGTCGTCGAAGAGATATCAAAAAATGCGCGTAAACACAAAGATCGTGTTCACGGCCATTGTAACCGTACCGTCATTCAACTACTTGACGCGAATAATTCAATTCGTCGTCTGCAAAGGATAAAACCTTTTGACCTCGCGCCATAGCATATGCCGGTCGCGAAAAAGGCAGGAACTTTCATTGGAATTTAACCTGCCTAAAGTTCTACATTTCTTTTAACTTCGTACGAACATTTTTTTTTTTCCAAAAATCACGTGTATCGTGAGCGAAAATAAAACTGCTGGATAAGCGTTGGCTTAGTTGTAGTATTACTTTTGAAGAAAGGTGTTTTTTTAGTGAGTAAAAATCTTACATTACCATAAGCACGCTCGGTCGGGCCTTATGATGTCTTTAGAAGATTTTTCAACTACTCTCGGCAAAAAAAAAAAAAGAATGTGCCCTTGGCAAATTATATGGAAAACACATTTGACTTTCACAGCAGCAGAACCACCCTTCGAAACGATCTTCAGCTCCGCCTCAATTCCACCTAGCCATGTCTTGATTCTGCCACCCCGACACCCAAATTGCCTCCTCCTATTCTCCCCTCTACCCTCTCCCTTCTCTACTCAGCTTTTCCACCCTCTGTTAGTCTTAAGTTAAGTTTTTTAGATTGTTTAAGCTTGTGTCTGTGGCCAAGCCGCAAAAAAAAAAAAAAATAGTTTTAAGCTTAGCGTTAAGTCCCCTTTTTTGTTAGTTTTTAAGTTATAGCTTTAAGTACCTGCTTGTATTAAGCTTAAATAAATAAATACTATGGGACAGTATCTCTAGGATAGTCTCGGAGGTTGACAATTCCCTGGACTATTAATAGCTCTCTCCATATAAATCCCCTGCCTTTCGAAAACATAATGCCTATTATGTTACAGATTTACAAGACATACTAATTCTCTGGCTAGTGCCGCTTTACAGGAGTTCTTTCTTTTTCTTTAGATGGCGATACAGTCCGGGGCGGAACTAGGCCTCAATCAACAAACCTCTCCCAGCCAGCTGCCTCCAGTTGCGCACGCCAAATTGGTTGAGGTTCCCCTCCACTTGTTTGCGCCACCTACCGCGAGGTCGCCCATGCGATGTGGATTCGAAGACTTTTTATCGGGAAGGCTGGGCTCCATCCGCTCTAAATGACCCAGTCATCTTAGTCGCTGTATGTGAACTCTTTTGGCTAAGTCGATGTCCTTATATAGGCCGTACAGTTCGGCATTGTACCTTCTCCTCCACTCACCGTCTATGCAGACGGGACCAAAGATCCAAGGGCATCCTCATCCGGTTTTGTTAAAGCCCATGCCTCTGCGCCATACAACAGGACTGGGATGAATAGTGTCTTGTAAAGAGTAGTCCTGGTAGTTCGAGATAGGGCTTTGCTACTCAATTGCCTTCTTAGCCCATAGAAACAACGATTGGCAAGAGTAATTCTTCATGTGATCTCCCTACTGATGTCATTTGCGGAGTTCACCATAGAGCCTACTACCTCAAAATTATATTTGTATATTGTGGCGTTCTGTCCAAGATGCCGATGTTGGGTGTCCTTTTTTGTAGACAGCATATATTTTGTTTTGCTTTCATTGACCGCTAGATCCATCTTTGCTGCCTCGATCTCAATATTCGTAAATGCACCATTGACTGCCCGCTGAGTTCTTCCGATTTTGTCAATGTCATCAGCATAAGCGAGTAGTTGTACAGACTTGTAAAAGATTGCACCTCGGTGTTGACTTGTGAGTTTCGTTCAATTCTCTCAAGTATTGTACTATGTTAAAGAGATCGCATGATAGAGCGTCACCTTGTCTAAGACCTTTCCTGACATCGAACGATTCGATGATGCTCTTACCGACTTATGGAGCAGCGAGACTTCTCCATCGTCATTCTGCACAAACGGACGAGCTTGGTAGGGATGTCAAGACTACACATGGCTCTGTACAACTCGTCTCTATACACGCTATCATAGGCAACTTTGAAATCAATGAAGAGGTGGTGCGTATCGATTTTATATTCATGTGTTTTTTCCAAGATCTGCCGCAGTGTGAATATTTGGTCAATGGTGGACTTTTGCGGCCTGAACCTGCACAGATAAAGACCTATCAGATTCTCGACGATCGGTTTTAGGCGCTCACATAATATGGCAGCCAGGATCTTATATGCGATGTTGAGGAGACTTATACCTCTGTAGTTGGCGCAGTTCAGAGGGTCTCCTTTATTCAGGATCGGGCAAACGATGCTGAGGTTCCATTCATCGGGCATACTTTCGTCCGACCAGATTTTACAGATGAGCTGATGCATGCTACTTACCAACTCATCTCCTCCTGCGCTGAAAAGTTCAGCGGCAAGGCCGTCGGCTCCAGCAGCTTTTTGGAATTGAGTTTAGATATCGCTACTTGATTCTTATCGGGTTTACGGGAACCTTGACTGCCATCGTCAATGTTGAATGGCTCATTCTGCCTGACAGCGGAATATTGGTCATCATCGCCGTTTAACAGTCTGCAGAAGTGTTCCTTCCATATCCTCAGTACCGACTGCGATAGTTACATCATTTTAACTTGTAGAGCAATGCCATCATTTCATAAAACTGGCTAACCTCTGGTGGAACAGGATTCCTAGCTGCGTTATATCAAGAAGGACATGGCCCAGCTACAACAAATCTAAATCAAACGAGTTACTAAGAAGACCAAGACTAGATATCGGCAAAACTGTAGCCATAAGCACAGGCCTTTTGCTAATAGAACACCATGCACCCAAGCTTGGCATACCCCTTAACACATTCTGCCTCAGATGTAGAGATATCACTGCCTAGTGAGAACCAGGCTAGACTACTGTAGACAAACACTTCTTCGACGATCTGAGAGAGATATCTGACAAAAGGATTGGAGTCCTCTTTATTTACCTGAACTCGACAGGCTGGGTCTAGTATATCTCTCCTTCTCAATCGAAAACTTTGTCATTACATGAGTTTGTGGTATTAAAATGGCCCAAAAGCGGAAATTAGGTTCTCTTGAACAGCCACATCTACCTACCTACCTACTATAAGGTGTACATTACCAACTTTTATATTAAAGTAGATTATTTATGGCCCTTGGGTAACCGTTACCTAATATTGTCGGGTACCCGATAACTTATATTGCCAGATACCTGCAAACGTGCATTACCCGGGTGCCCGGGTAAAATCAAAAACACTAGTTTGGAATTATTTCATACTTCAATATACCATACATACGAGTATTTGAAAACAAATGCGCAAGGTTCCGGTTGAGCTCTCTAGTCCCACACTTGTAAAATTCTGCCAGTACCCTATTTGCCATTCTTTAGTCCTTTTCATACAAAAGGCAGAATGAATCATAAAGAAACTCATAAAAGTATGTACGCCTGACCATCTACAGGTATCCCTCCGCCTGCACTCTAAGTTGGTCTATGGTTGCCTCAAACTCCGATATGATTTTGAAACTATGATCAAAATAATTGTTTTTCTACCTTTTTGACGAATATTTGATAAATCAAAAATTCCTTGGCCTCTCCTCTCCATTGTGTCTAAATTTCAGATTTTAACAGTTGAACTTGCGACCTAGCCCTGTTCTTTCATTAAATACAATACAAACTTTACTTACTTATGTCCTGTTTCTTCTTGTGGGACCTACGATGCCTCTATTATAGGCACGCGACATTGCGTACGGTTTCTGGGAATTTATTTCAGTCCTCTCCGATTCTTCCACAATTCCTGCAACCCTTTCTTGAGTGTTCTGCGCCATGTTCTCCTTGGACCGCCAGCTCTTCTGCCATCCTGAGTTAAAGGGTTCCATTGCATATCATGGTTCGCTATGAAACTGTCATCTTTTCGGAACGTGTGCCCAATTCACTGCCACTTCCGTCATTGGATGGTTTTTGGTTTATTGGTTCCTGACCCATTCTCTCGAAGACGCACTCGATGCCGAACAAGCAGGTTTCCGCTCTGGATCATCCTGTGCCGACCACATCAACACCCTGCGGATTATCATCGAACAATGTGTTGAATATTGATCACCACTGCACCTGCTGTTCATCGATTTTGAGAAGGCGTTCGATAGTGTCAACAGAGAGTTTATTTGGCGTGCCTTACGCAGGAGAGGTATTCCCGATAAACTAATTACTATTATCAAAGCTACATATGAAGGCTCCAAATGTCACGTTCTGCACAGGGGGAGGTTGTCTGAGGAATTTGAGATCCAAAGTGGGGTAAGACAAGGCTGTATCCTTTCACCAATATTATTCCTATTAGTGATTAGCGATGTGCTTCATGCAGCTTTGTCGACGGGAAACGGAGGACTTCGATGGACTCTTACATCTCAACTGAAACATCTTGACTACGCAGACGATGTATGCTTACTCTCACAGAATTATGGACCTCCACCAAATGACAGCAGATGTGGAGAGGGAGGCAGGCGTCGTCGGGCTGAAAATGAATACGGCAAAAACTAAAATTATCAGCCTTGGAACTAACTCATCGGCTCAAATATGCATTGCTGGACAACCGGTAGAGAGAGTAGAGGATTTCCAGTATCTTGGGAGTATTGTCTCGACCGATGGTGGAACCGAACTGGATATAGCCAACAGGATCGCAAAAGCAAAGTCCGCGTTCGGGATGTTGTCCAAAATATGGCGAAGCAATTCAATCAGTTTGAGCACCAAAATAAGACTGTTCCGCTCCAACGTTGAATCCGTGCTGCTATATGGTTGCAGCACGTGGAGAGTGACCACTGCTATCACCAGAAAGCTGCAAACGTTTGTTAATAGGTGCCTGCGCAATATCTTAAGGATTTTCTGGCCCAATCGTATCTCCAACGAACACCTTTACGAGAGAACGGGTCAGGAACCAATAGGCACAACCATCCAACGGCGGAAGTGGCAGTGGATTGGTCCGAAAGGGTGACAGTTCCATAGCAAACCATGCTATGCAATGGAACCCTCTAACTCAGGATGGCAGAAGACCTGGCGGTTCGAGGAGAACATGGCGCAGAACAGTCGAGAAGGAGACACGGCAGTTAGGGAAAAGTTGGGGAGAACTCAGACACATTGCCAGAAACCGTACACGATGGCGCGTAGGCGTAGTAGAGGCCCTATGACCCACAAGGGGATACAGGACATAATGTAAAATGTAATGTAAAGGTGTTCGTTAGAGATACGAAAAAATCCAACATGGTAAATTCATAATTTCTTCCTAGACAGGTTCCTTGAACCGGTATAGATGTTTTAACTTAAAGGAGTGCTTATGAGTTTTGTAAAGAAAAGAGAACTGAGGACATGCCTTATACGTATACAATGTATTTTATATCGTTGCTCTGTAAATTGTTCCGTACAAAGTTGCAAAGTTTTCGGTGGAATGGGGTTGAGGTTTTACCTCTTCAATCAGTGGTCTTACATTAATGTCGATATTCCCCATACACCTTCGTTTTCATACAATCTTCTTCCTATTAGCTTTGTAGTAGTATAACAATTCCCTTAACCACCATCGCTGCTCTCCTAATGTAAAAAAATATCTTACACCATAGAAAATCATATGCTTGATGGGATGCTAGCTTCACTTTTTATTGTAAATACCTCCAGCTAAATTTGCTTCTATCCCTGAAATTAGGTAGGCCTACACCGCACTCCATTAGGTCCTATACCACTCATAAATTTCTCACCGCTACGCTGTGTCATTTTCAAACAGACTCGGTACACACTATTTTTCCATCTAAAATATCTGCTGGGGGGTAACTTCGAGTACTGCTCAAACTCTTCCTGTTATTTCGTTATCTTGTATCCTCCGGCGACATCCATGTACAACATCCGTTTTCTTTCACATATAGCACACCATACAACTATTAGAGGCCTCCGGTACCACACACATTAAAAGGAGGCACAGAATCAAAGAATATCAAGTCCTAAATTTATCGCCATAAAATAGAGAAGAATATTTCCTCGACTGGATGCTCTGCCACAACCCCCACGGCCACAATAAATGGTGGCCCCCATTTACGACTCAATGGCAAACTGAAATCAAATTACACCCCATTTGGGGGAGAAGTGTAAAGTAAACATAAAGAGGTGTGCTGTGTACTTATACATCATCATGGCGAGTTAATTAAATTTACACCTCGTTTCTTTAAGAATCCGCGCCGGAAGATACGCCACGAGCAGCAGGTGTGATGTGCGATACAAGCTAGCGTAGGTTGTCTGTATCTTAAGGATACGAAATCTCATTAAAACTTTAAGAGATTCTACTTTAAACACCGATTTTGGAAAGTAACTTTTTTTTTTTACGAGTGAGTGTGTGCGAGAATTACCTTTTTTTTGGAACACCCATACGGGCGCGTGTATAGGGCTTTATTAAAAAAAACAGTTGCCGTCGGAGGCCTCAAGGAGGTTACATTACCATCTTCGGATTCAGAAATTGCGATTCGAACAAATTGGCCGAACTGCAGCCTGGGTATGGAGAACATTACCGATTTGAAATTCAAAAAGGATAATCCGAGGGTGGAATCAGATATGAAATTTATTGCATACGACTGTTTGGTTTTCGAATGATAATTTCCAAACACGTCTCCGGCGCTCCATGCTGATGGAGAGCTATTCAATTGGAAGGGAAGTATTTTTGGTGGCAATTCAGTACGAGGAATTTTCGGCCGGCAAATTGAAGAATACCTTCCTATGGCAGACAGACAAGTTTCGGGGGTTTTGATGAACTAACATGGGACTGTGGCGGATGCCTTAACTTACGTATTGGAGACGTGTACCTACTCGGAATGCGTTTCTCTTGGTAGAGATAAGCTACACATACAGGATTCAGACAGAATCAATCGCCGAGTGTAATGTAGTGTTAGACGGTATATTCAGTTCCCGATTGCGCATTATTGTAGTCTCTAGCTTCTGTTTCGGGGAATGTAATCGTATTCTGCTGTAGGCTTGGAGTGGAATCGGCACAAAAGAATAATTCCTGCAGGGAATTTTGATGGGTAAATGTTGTGGAAGTTTCCTGTACTGTACGTACGTGATAGTTCTCCATTTTTGTAGGTAAGTTTTTGGGGGAGTTTTACTGTTATTGTAGCTGATTTGAAAAAGAAAAAGGTTTAGATTCGGTTTTAGCTTGGCAGGATGAATGAGGATATTTGGCAGTTTAAAATAGAATATTTCAATGAAGCAGTCCATAGAATTACTTAAAAAATAAATAAATAAATGAATTGAACAGTTTTTCAATCGTGAGTGTAGAACTACCGGGTTTCATACTTTTGGAACCTAGGAAGCATGCTATTTACTGCAACAGAACGGATATGTGCTTTGTGTTATGAGACCGTCTGGGAGAAGAGGGCTACAAGATTCTGAAATCTACTTTACTGACAGTTACAGGGAGCTGAAGCCCCTTGCATTTGAATGGCAAGAAGGCTTAAGCTTAAGGAAACAAATGCCTAAGGTTACAAATGTTAGCTAAATATACACTTAGGCCTCACAGAGGATTTTATCTTGGGTCTTAGTGAGAAACTCCTCAGTCTTTAATATGCATGATGTAACTCTCTGCTGGGTTCCCAGACATAGCAATATGGAAGCAAATGAGATAGCAGATGAACTAGCCAGAAAGGGATCAGCATTAGATATAGAACATACTCAGACATCAGTAGAAGTTCCTATTGAAGTACTAACAAGAAAAATCGACCTTAAAACAATGGAGCTGATCAACTCCTCATGGATTACAAGAAGCGACTGTATCATATCTCGTATTTCATGGCCAGTATTGAATGAAGGAAGAACCAAAGGTCTGCTGGCAATGAACAAAAAAGAAGTCCGTATCGTGATAGTTGCATTTACAGGACACTGCGCGATAGTGTAAATGGTCGTAAGACTAGACATCAACTCACCCGACCACTGCAGGAGTTGCAAAGACGCAGAAGAGATAGAAACTATCAAGCACTTGCTGTGTGACTGCCTAAATCTACAAAACCGCCGCCTACACCTTTTGGGTAACAGGTTTTTTGATAACTAAGTGATCTTGTGCAAGTTCTACTAAAGAACATGACACGATTCATAAAGATCTCAGTTTGGTTCGCTACTGGACTGACCAAAAGATAAAGAGTTTAAAGATTCCACAAACAAAAATGGAAACACTATAGACCGTTTGGCCCCCATGAGAAGCACCTAGGTGTACTTTCCTGTAGCCTAACTTAGGCTAACCTATCACCCTGTTTTTCTTATTGGACACGGCATAGTTGTGATTGCTCTATAGCATAACTGCTCGGCTCCCAACTGTGATTAACTGCTACACATACTGCGGACGACTCCACGTAGCATCGACAACATCGACAATATACCAACCAAACCATAGCTTATATGTAACCCAATTTATATGTATCTTTCACTTTTGCCCAATTAATCCTTCTTCTTCTTCCTATATTGGCGAAGTTATGATCTGAATTCAAGAGATCATAGCCCTCCCACTTCACTGCATTTCTAATGATCCGCCTGTGGAGCTCGACTGTTGCCCAAATCATCTATTCATGAGTATACTCCCAACGTGCTCGAACTTGTGAAGTACATACTGTGCTTAGGTAGGGCATAGTTCTGAGTGCTTGGTGGTAGGTACAGACCAAATCAATAGTATAGTTATGATTGTGATTGTTATTGCTCTATATTGTACAATTGCTCGGTTGCATAAATAACGCCTACTTTTTCATAATCTGGGAAAAATCGAAGCTTGTACCTATTGCTAAAAAGAAAGGTGCTAAATATATATACGATTTCCGTCCGATCTCGTCGGTTTTTCCGTCGATGTAGGAAAACTTTTCGAAAGGGCCGAAGGATAGGCAGAACATTCTTTACTATTGTTAAGTGGTAGAATTACTTAATTACTGTCGTTTTGGAGATAGATCTGCAAGCAGTATTCGATTCTCGATTCTCGAGTTCGATTCGAATCCAACAAGGCTGCTGGACCTGATGGCTTACCGGTCGAACTTTTCAAGGCAGCTGGGGATGAATTGGTAGAGTGCATACACCAACTCATCTCTAAGATTTGGTCAGACGAGTGTTTGCCTGATGAATGAAACCTCAGCATCGTTTGCCCGATCCACAAGAAAGGAGACCACCTCAACTGCGTGAATTATAGAGGGTTCAGTCTCCTCAACATCGCATACAAGATCTTTTCTGCGATATTGTGTGAACGCCTGAAACCTTTTATGAACAGCCTGATTGGACCCTGTCAGTGCGGTTTCAGGCCAGGAAAGTTCACCATCGATCAAATCTTCACACTTCGGCAGATCCTGGAGAAAACCCAAGAATCCCAAATCGATACTCACCACCTCTTTATCGATTTCAAGGCCGCCTATGACAGCATTTATAGAGAAGAGCTTTATAAAGCCATGTCTAGTTTTGACATCCCTGCCAAACTTGTCCGTCTGTGCAGGCTGACGATGGAGAACGCTCGCTGCTCCATCAAGGTCGGTAATGACCTCACCGAAACCTTTGATGTCAAAAAAGGTTTTAGACAAGGTGACGCGACGTCGTGTGACTTCTTTAATATTGTACTTGAACGGATTGTGCGGAACTCACAAGCCAACACCGGAGGCACAATCTATTACAAGTCTGTACAACTGCTTGCATACGCCGACGATATAGACATTATCGGAAGAACTCAGCGGGCTGTCACCGGTGCGTTTGCAAGCATTGAGGCGGAAGCAGCCAAAATGGGTTTAGCGATAAACGAGGGCAAAACCAAGTATATGCTGTAAACAAGAAGGGAAAGTCAACACCGACGAATTGGACAAAACGTCACAGTGGGCAGCTATAACTTCGAGGTAGTAAGGGACTTTGTCTACCTTGGCTCTGCTATAAACTCTGAGAACAACATCAGCGTAGAAATCAATAGAAGAATAACTCTTGCCATTCGCTGTTTTTTTGGGCTTATAAGGCAATTCAACAGTAAAGCCCTATCTCGAACTACTAAGGAGACCCTGTATAAGATCATCCCAGTCCTGCTTCACGGCGCTGAAGCATGGACTTTATTAAAAGAGGATGAAGATATCCTTGGTCGCTTCGAGAGAAAAATTCTTCGTAAGATTTTCGGTCCCGATTTTCGGGTTTTGGAGTAGAAGATTTAATCACGAACTATACGAGCTGTACAGCGACATCGACCTAGTCAAAAAACTGCGTATTAGACGTCTGAGATGGCTAGGACATGTAGAGCGAATGGACACCAACGCTCCGGCCCGCAGAGTCTTCGAATCTAACCCCGAGGGACGACGCAGTAGAGGGAATCATCGCCGTAGGTGGCGCGCACAAGTTCAAGGGGACCTCGACCAACTTGGAGTGCGCAACTGGAGGCAATTAGCTAAAGACCGAGCTAAATGCAGAGGCCTGTTTGTTGAGGCCCAGGTTCAACCCGAACTGTAGCGCTAGTTATAGAAATGCGTTCCAAAAAAAGCAATTATAAAATAAATTTTTTTTTTTTTTTGAATAAAACAATTTAAAAACAATGCAACATAGGAAGAACAAAAGCGTTGATCAAATTTAATGAAAAACAAAAACTAAGAACGAAAGCAATTTATAACAAAAAAAAAAGGCACTGAATTTCACGTCCCAGCTTGGTGCTGAACGATAGATTTAGGTTAGGTTAGGTATGTAGGCCGGCGTAGAGAGACACTCTCTGTCATACTCAGGTCAGTGTTGACCCATTGTGATACCCATAGGGGAGAAAGTAATTGAAGCCCAGTGAAAACGACAAAAAACTATTCAACTCAATCAATTACTTCGTTTCTGCATACAAGCCATCCTGATGATTTGATGAAGTTCAGGATCTTTTCTATCGAAACACCGGAAAGCTCATCGAGATCCTGGATCCTGGAAGTTTCTTGTTTTGGATTAATGTCGTCTTCAACCCGTTCGCACTCTTCTTCAAGGTCTATCAATTTTTAAATTAAAAGCTCAGCATTATGAGCTTCCAAGAGCTCATTAATATCACTTAGCTTCAGGTATTGAAAGCCTTCCCTTCCAATCTGTCTTCAAAGGCACAACAAAGCTTCCACATTGCAATCAGAAGCATCCCCAATATCATCTTCAACACACTCTGGCCATAATGATCTCCAAACTGCTTTCATTGTGGTATTTTGTATGTAACCACAGGATAGCTTGATATTTGTTATTGCATCAACAATGTTGTAGTTTCGCCAAAACTCGCAAAGACTGGGTTTTCAAGATCCATCTATGGCTTCTAACATCTTGCGAGAGGTTTAGATACATCTTCTTAAATATTGCAATAATTCCTTGGTCCATTGGCTGAATTTTTTGATGTACTGTTTGGGGCCAGAAAAACAACCTTTACATTTGGGTTGGAATTGCAAAGGGCCTGAGGATGACTTGGCGCATTGTCGAGGATAAGCAGCACTTTGAAGTCTAAGTTCTGTTCCTTGCTTTTTCTGGGCAAAAGCATTTACTAAACCATTAAACCAGTGAATAGTCATCCAAGCTTTTTTGGTTGCCCTCCAATGCACAGGAAGTTCGTCCTTTCTTCCATTTTTTAAAGCTCTGGGGTTTTCAGATTGAGAGATAAGATTTCCACAAAATAAGAGGATGAACCTATCTGATGAACTCTGACGGTTTAAGGCAGCAAAAGATCCTTTTTTCATTAAAGACGCAAGTTCGGCTGGGCATGCGCTTCCAATAAAGCCGAGTTTGCTCAGCGCAAATCACTGTCGTACTCCTGAGTGTGTTTGGAATCATGCCGATAGAACATCATCATCCCAAAACACCGATTTAGTATCAGCATATAGATTTCCCTTTAGCCTCACAAAGAGTAGAGCTTATATAATAGGGCAGTTCTATCCACCGAGTCGAAGGCCTTAAAGTCAATAAAAGAGGCGTAGATCTTCTTGTCTTGCGAAAGAAATGACTTTGCAATGTTGCTTAGTACAAATATATGGTCGATTGTAGAGTACCCTGATATTAAACCAGCCTGGTACTCATTCAGTAGGTTATTGGCTCCTATCCACGCATTTAATTGTTTTTCAAGTATCGACGTACAAATTTTGTAGGAGGCATTCAAAAAGGAAATACCCCGATAATTCTCTGGATCCAATGTACAGCCCTTTTTGTGGATGGGGAAAATGAATGAAATTAAATCGCTGCGGGACACATCCGTACTCCACAAAATTATTAAACAAGCCAGTCAGTCTACCGTGAGGCTCATTGGTGCCATACTTGTAAAACTCCGAAGGGATCTCATCCAAGCCTGCTGCTTTGGCATTCTTCAAATCACACAGTGTTTCTGTAACCTCAAAACGTGTTATATCGGATTATCCAGAATATTATTCACAATGCCAGGTGGGGCATAGGATTATTCATTGAAATCTCTATGAAAAACACTAAGAAGGAAACGAATGCTTTCATCGCACTGAGCTATGATACAATCCAGAACCGAACTCTGAGTAAGTGGAGCAGCAACAATGCAGTAAAAAGTAAAAAAAAAAAAAAGCATTAGACATACCTCTTCAAAACAGCAAGCATAAAATACCCCACCCCTGAGGCAAGCTGTTTTTTTTTTCACCAATTCTGGTCAAAATACTCAATCAACACAAATGCCTGTGTTTATTATTCTATGAAACATCTACTTACTAAATGAAATCCCAAACTTCCAGGAAATGATTCGTCGACAAATGGATGCAATTTCAATATCACCACGTGTGTGTATCTCTTTGTGATGCTGCTGCATAGTATCTGCCACATCAATCGCTTGCACCACTCATTTACAGAACCCCTATGTATTGACTAGCACCAAGAATTAATAAAAATA
The DNA here is from genome assembly GCA_945910035.1 of Brachypalpus laphriformis. NCBI lineage: Eukaryota > Metazoa > Arthropoda > Insecta > Diptera > Syrphidae > Brachypalpus > Brachypalpus laphriformis. The sequence continues at coordinate 105,422,352 of OX246753.1, read as the reverse complement.
AAAAAGACCCGCGCACAGAAATAATGAAAATTCCCCAAACTAATTTTGAAAAAGAATTTTTTATCAAAGCCACGATTTTCACAGACCATTCTAATAAACATGTCGTCAGTGGTGGAGTGGCATTTCCCAGATAAACGGACGAAGCTCCATATGGACATGTGTGCTCGGTCAGACAGACACACGTACCATACAGACCCGAATCAAGCAGAAAATGCCCCTAAGATAGGATTGTTAACATGACAGTTTGCCAATAACAGATAATTGAAGTTCAAGTAAACAGAAAGTTTCAATATTACCAATCCCGATGGGATTCGTCGAGCATTTCACTGTGCTGCGCTGCTCTCGATGTAGACATCGATGACGACGACGACGACGTTGGCACATGATATACTCCCGTAGGTGGGTATCCCAAGTGCGTTCCATAGCAGCAATATGACCGAATCCAATCGTGTACTTTCTCATTGTTACTTTCACAGGAAGGATATGCACTTTGCAAAATTAACGCTTCCAGCAATGGAATGAAAATTTCAGTTTCTTCTCTCTTCCTGATCGATGGTAAAAAAAAAATTGCAATCATTGTAGTTGGTGGTGCATTGATGCGATGGTTTTTATATTGTTTGAATTTCAAGGAAGTCAGACAATGGAATATATTTAACACCCCCCGCAGCAAAAGTATCGCGAAATTGGAAAAGCGTGAAGTTCCTTTTTATTTGCTTCTGAGGGAGGAATTGTCCTCTCTGATCGGGAGTTCCGTGACAAATTAAATTCCAAAGTAAAACTTTTTGTGCAAGGCTAGTTGCTGCGTCATGTCATGTTGAATCCTGCCAATAAAGTTAAAAACTTCTGCTGCCGATGCGTTGGTGACGCATCTCAGTTAAGTTCTTCTTTTCCTCGCGCAGTAATTATTACAACAACTTACAATATACTAGTACAACAACTTATCATCTGAAGGGGGACTTTTGGGTACCACTTCAGACAAGTAAATGACTCCACATCGCACACAAGCAGGACAAAAAACAAATATTTGGCGCAACAGCTCTTTAAAGTGCCAGGGCATAGCTTCTCGCAACCACTCATGTTGTGTGCGTTATATTTTTCACACGAATGGAAGGGACCTACAGTTTAATGCCGACTCCGAACGGCGAATGAGAAGCTTTTTCGTGACAACAATACTCTCGGATGTTTTTCAGACGCTCGCGAGAGGTGGGACCGTGAAAAAACTTTTTGATTTTTTCTGGGATTTGAACTTGGAACCTCATGCGTAGTGATCCGACACACTAACCACTTACGCCACGGCGCCCACACACAAGCAGGACAGTAGGCTTCTTTTTCTCAAGGAAATCCAAATCCTAGAGCACTAGGGCTGGATGCGGTCTATTCTGCTACCAGGCAGCGACCCTTCTTTGATACAATGGTTACAAAACCTTTGGTGTCATCTATTGGGGCTGGAAAATGCATACATAGGCTAACGTAATGCCCACTCGACTATTGTAGTCTGACTACTAAACAATTCTTTGTTATAGACCCACCAATCGTAGAGAATTCAATTGGAATCCCTTTGCAAAGGTTGTAGAGGAAAGAAATAGATCCCCACAGGAGTGCACTTCGCAGTGTTCAACGGGCAATGATTAAACAGTTAAGGAAATTACATCATATTCTTAACAAGACCTACGGCAAAGCTTTTAAACAATGGCCACACAGAAAGAGGTTGACTGGCAAACCTAGACCGTCCTGCCGCTCGCCGCGGCGGATGACAATTAGCAGTGACCAAATAGAACGTGGCTCGTAACAGGATCACGTTTTGGCTTTCGTCACTGTCGCCACCGTGCGCTGCCTGTGTAAAGTGGACTTCCATAAAGCACAGATGGGTAGGCTGAACGCAAAATTCGTCTGCCGCCGCTACAAACCGCTTTCTGTGTGACCACCACCTTATTGTGACGAAAAGATAAACCACAATGGCACGTCTGTGGTCTACTAAGGACTAGACATCTTCCCAATTTAACGAAAAGGACGAGCTATAATAAAGGCTAGGAACTCCATAAAGTCAGTTAAAGGAAATTCAAGGCACAAGAAACCAAACGCTATTCGCTGCTATAGCAGCAAGGGACCAACGAATCTGCTTAAGACTTTCTCAATGAATCTGATGGGAACTGGACTGAGTCTTGCTGAGAAAACTTTAGGCTTCTGTTTTTCCTTGGTGTACATTTAACCACACCGTACGCACTTACGAGTATTTCATAGACAATCATAACAAAGAAAAGAGTAGAAAGTTCCCTGTCTACAAATCTCTGGAAATGGGAGGGATTTTTGAGATGACATTGCAAAAGTCTTGCACTAGAAGAGATATTTCTTGGCAGCCTTGGTTAGAAACATACTCGTATATAACAAAGCTAAGAGTTACCGATTGCCTTGTACCAAATACCAGAAAGGTCCTTCAATAGATACGCCTTTACTCAAAAAAATGCATTTCGTTAAAGCAGGAGCCATCATAAGTGAGGATCCTACATCCCTGCAACGAGCACTTGATGTGTGGGTGGACGCTCTGGAGGGAAATGGGTATTGCATTAGTTCAGAAAAGACAGAGTACTTGTGCTGCCCGTTCTCTGATCCACTCAGGACTATTCCAGACATTTATTTGAATGGAACAGTGCTTCCCAAGTGCGAAAACTTCAAATATCTGGGATCTATGATCAATAGCAAAGCAACCTGTGATGACGACATCAATAATCGCGTAAGCGTAGGGTGGATAAAGTGGCGAGAAAACTCCGCTATCTCTGTGACCGAAAAATGCCACCTAAATTGAAGGCTCTACAACGCAGTTGTGCGCCCAAAGCTCACATGCGGTTCACAGTGTTGGACAATGTACAAAAAGTATGAGAGTAAATTAACGGCAGATGAGATAAAGATGCTTCGCATGACAGCAGGAGTGACAAAACTTGATCGAATAAGAAGTTCGAAGATCCGTGGAAGCCTTCACATCAAGGAAACCATCGTACGAAAAATAGAGCGCGACCGGCTCAGCTGGTATTGCCACGTTCAAGGAAGAGATCATTTGAACCCTGTTAAAGAGGCAATATCAATGCATGTTTCAAAGACATCGGGATGTGGGAAAGGCAGGCCTATAAACGCCTGGATCAGACAAATGCGACGACATCGGCATTTCATTGGCCTCAGTAGCCGAGTGATCCAAAATCGGCGGGCCTGTCGATATTTTCTGAGGTCGAATAGGCGAACCCCACAGGCTAAGCAATAGAAATGCAGTGAAGTGGGAGGGTTGTGATCCCTTGTTTTCAGATCATAACCTCGCTGATAAAAGGAAGAAGAAGAAGGACGGCTTACTTGTCAGTAGACCATCATCACATCTTGTCTAGATGCACTGTTTGCTCAATGGCGAGAAGGCCCTCTACTGCGTCGTAATTTTTCATTTTCATTCTCAATGCAGTTTGTTAATTCAATTCATTATGACTTACATGCTAACAAAAACGCTTAAAATTAGCTTAATTAACTTAAACTATCATATCTTAACTTACTGTAGCCATGCGGGCGTTCTAAGCTAAACCTAATGCTTAATTTATATCTTTCGACCTTATCTAACTTAAACTAACTTTATTATTTTATAACTAATTTATCAAACTAAGAAAAATGTTTTATCGTAAAAAACTTAGTATACGAACTTTTTTGTTTATACCTAAATAGATAAAACTTACAAACTATATTAAAAGAATCTTAACTAACTTAACTACCTTGCGTAGTTAAATACTCACTTTCTTTTTACCAAAGTGACGTGCAAATTTTTATTTTATTTTATTTTTTTTTTAAAGCCAAGTGCTGCACTTCTTTTTATATATATATATATATATATATTTTTTATTATAGCGTAGAAACTATGTAAGCCGGCCATGACTGTTATGAATAACAATACACACTCGCTTTGCCCAGTTAGAGGCTACCCGGGATTGGGTGGAAACGACGACGACGTTCCCTCTCCTTCAATAAGCCACCAAAATTGATCATGCTGCCTATTAACGTCTTCAATATCGCGGTCTGAAACCGCCCTACTGTACCGGAGATGCTCTACACTACTCTGTGCGACGTCTCGGTCGTAGTTGAGTCGCCTATCCACAGCTGTTCTGGCGACGTGGAAGATTAGCGGCACCGCTAACTTATCCTGGATCGGACCTCTTTGGTCGAAATATAGAAACGCTTTTGGAGGGACAAAGCCGTTAAGGCGCACACTCTCGTGATAGAGGTTGTTGGGGTAATAAACTCCAAAGATCAGGCTATTCATCGAAGTCATTGCTACGAATCATCTTGATCAAGAAATTATCCAATCTGATCAGATTCGTCCTGTTGTACAGGACCTCATTAGGGTAGAATTTTATGTACTCAGACTCAGGTGTTCTGTACAAACGAAGTCAAGCCCTAAGGCAGATCCTCTCAAACACCCACATATTTTCCAACAAGCTTGGCCCCACGTTGAACCACACGGGACATCCCTATACGATCATAGGCCGAATGAGGGCCATGTAGCAGATTACCTTCACTCTCCCATCGAGTTGGCTGCTATAAAACAGTTTCTTTGTAAGGGCGAAAGCAAATTTGGCTCTGGCCAGAGCAGCATCTATATGTTTGCTAAAATATAGATATTGATCTAGCCAGACCCCAAGGTACCTGACTACACTTCGACTCGCAAGTGGCTGACCGTGTTGTCCGACAATAGAGAACTTTCGCCAATTCTTTCTGGTGTCCCAAGAGGCCCCAGACAACGACGTTCTGAACAGGATGGTCTCCGACTTCTGAAAGTTGATCTTTAGCTTCCAGTCGTCGCAGTATCTCTTAATCTTATCGAAGTCACGCTGCAAGAGTATTGCAATAACCTCGATCTTAGGCCCTGACCTGTACGCGATCAAGTCGTCTGCGTACGCTATGGCATGGTGAAGTGAACCTATGAGATCGCTTGTGTAAATATTGAAAAGAATCGGCGAATTGACCGCACCCTGTTGCAGAGCATTTTTTTACTTATAGTTCCAGCAGACGTCACATTGCCATTTTCACAATTAACTTCTTACTGGTGAGCATGTCATAAAGTATGTACAGCAGTGGTTTACTTATGCCCAGCCTGCACAGCTTGTAGAAGAGTCCCTCTAACCATACGGTATCAAAGGCCTTCTCCAAGTCAACCAGGCATGCACCTGTGCATTGCTTCTTGCGTTTATTCCACTGGATATCTGATACCAGTTTAGACGCAGCTTGTATAGTATCATGCCCCGCCTTGAAACCGAATTGGTTATCCGGAATTATATGACTGTCCTCAACCCACTTAGCCAAGGCTCTATGGATCACTTTTTCGAATACCTTGCTGATGTTCGGAAAGAAACTTATAGATCGGAGATTACCCGGGCTGGAGCTATCTTTATTTTTCTTTGGAATGGGCAGCGTCACCGCTGTTTTCCAATGCGCTGGGTAATGGGCATTATTCATTGCATTATTAAACAGGATAGTGTAAATGTTCACCACTTCTGGAGGAAGATGTCTAAGTACAATGTTGGGTATACCAACGATTCCCATGGATTTCTTTTTTCTCAGTGATTCGAAGATCGCTTGGAGCTCTGCCTTCGAAATGAACGGGGGATGTACCCTTTCATCGGCGAGGGCATTGTTTGCCATGTTTCTTTCATTGAACACGGTGAAACCAGTGTTCTCAGATCGCCAGTGCTCCATGTCATTTCGAAGGTAGAAGTTGTGCATAAGGACCCGATTTTCTAGGTCGTGGTTCGGGAAAACACTATCATTCACCTTATACACGTCCTGGAAAGTCGCTCCTATAACCTCTACCTTCTCCTGCGGATCTTCGATCACAAAGAAATTGTCATCCTCAGCTGCGTTATCTGGATCTATACCTGCTATCACTAGTATTTGTACATTGTTCGTAGTTCGGGGGATTTTAAGACGCGGAAGATCGTTTTGATTATTCCACCGAAATATTCCTACTGCCTCGTCCCTCCGGGGTAGATTCGAAGACTCTGCGGGCCGGAGCGTTGTTGTCCATTTGCTCTACATATCTTGGCCATCTCAAACGTCCAATACGCATTTTTTTTTATGACTAGATCGATGTCACTGTACAGCTCGTATAGTTCGTCATTGAATCTTCTCCTCCAAAGCCCCATCAACGCAAAAGGGAACCGAATATCTTACAAAGAATTTGTCCTCGGTTTTTTTTGTAGTGGTACACTACAATATCACACAAAGTAAGACTGAGTAGAATTGACATTCGTAGAGGTTTCACTGACAAACAGGTTTTTTTTCTAAACCACTATCACCTAAAACACACATTTTATTATCGAGAAAGATTTAGACTGATTACAAAACGGAGGAGCATCATTTTGGGCAGTAGTTGGTCCCTAAGCAAGCAATACCTTTCCATAATGTGCACCTCATTGATCTGAGTGTGGTGTAAAAGACGATAACTCTCTATGCCAAAAACCATCTAGTGAACCTTGTTTTCTGATCTCTGAACCATGATCTTTGACAAAAACATCGTGCCTGCTAGAACCGTGTCATCGAACCAGGTGGTATCACGAAAAGCGATTTCAAAGATGCACATTTGGCAAGACTAGCAGCAGATTCATCAACAGAATAAGTAACGAAATGGCGACAAGAAGTCTGCAGCTGATATTTAGTCACCCAAATTCATCAATGTGTTCAATGCCCACGAAATGTGTGAGGTTTTTTTTTTTTATCGAAATGCGTCAGCTTTAACGTACCAACATACCAACTCTATTAGCTCTTCTTACTTGTTTTAGATACTCGCCATACCTTGTACAAAGTGTTATGTGTTCGCGAATTTGCAACAAATAACTCAAAGATACGGATTCGTAATGAAATACATATGCATGTGTAAATGCACGTGAAGTGTTTATTTTAAAATCTCTGGCCATAGCGACACTTGGACTATTTGGACGATGTCCAACAATGGTGTCTAGTCTAATTGTAACAAATGAGCTTGTGCATTTCTCGCTATTCAATTATGTTATTATTAAATCTTCTAAAGATAGAGATGCCATACTTAATCTTTTTATGGATGCACTTTTTAACGATGCGGCAGAATGTTATTTATTGTAAATTTGGATAACATTTGTATTGCCGTAAGGTATTGAGTATAATAACCACGACTTTCATCATTTTTGCACTTCTAAGTGTAGACAGAGGAGTAATTATTATACATGCACATATTATTTCAATTCATAATATATAATTGTAATATTGACGTCAGAAAATATCAAAAATTAGGCTCGATTCAGGCTTGAAAGTCGGATTGTACGTGTGGATGTATGTATGTCAACAGTATCTTAACAATAAATATTAGGGTACGAAAATAAAGATAGTATAGTAGCAATACGGACGAACGATAAGGGTCGCGAATTAGAAGAATGACTGGCCGAAGTTACGAGCTGGAAGAGATGATGCATAGAAGGTGGGTGGACATCTTGTCTGTCGAAGAAACGAAGTGGCAAAACACCGGAAATCGGGCGCGTGTCTTGGACGTTAGGACAAAAGATTGCAAGATGTTCTACTACGGAACGGAAAAGGCTAGGAACGGAATCGGAATCATCCTTGCGGCAGAGCTACTTGGTAACGTCTTGAGTATTTCGAAGTTCAGCGACCGTTTGATGTCTCTCAAACTAGTAATGCAAGGAGAGGTGTGGAATATTGTCAGTGCATATGCTCCCCAAAATGGGTGCGATCAGAGAGATAAAGATGCATTTTGGGTAGATTTCCACAATCTCCTTAAGAACATCCCAACGGAAGAGTTTCTATTTGTTGGAGGAGATTTGAATGGACATGTCGGGAAATCAAACGAAGACTATGACGACTACCATGGAGGACTAGGATATGGCACCAGAAACCTTCCGGGTGAAGACATCCTAAGCATGTGCAAATCACACGGTCTTATCGTGTTAAATACCATGTTCATCAAACAAAGCCGACACCTGATCACTTACAGCAGTGGTGGAGATGAAACTCAGATTGACTACCATTTGGTAGCCAGTTTCATGAAGCCTCGGGTAAAAGATTGCAAAGTGATCCTGGGTGAGGCAATCGCTCGGCTCCTGCTAACAGACATTTGTATGAAGACACCAAGAGAAGCAAATAAGCAAGGGTCCCTGAGAAAACCAAGTGGTACAATCTGGACAAAGAAAAAGGCGAGGCTTTTGTTTTCATGATGAAAATTTACCTCTCTCACACCATCAATAGAGCTGACGATGAACAGTGCAGAGCACAAAATATGTGGGATTCCCTACAGCGAACTTGCCAAATCACTGCCAGGAGCTTCAAAAGGCCACCACCAATACGCCAAAGAAATATGGTGGTGGAGTAATGAAGCTAAAGAAGCGATAAATAAGAAGAAAACGCCTTTCAAAGCTTGGTCCAAGTACCCCCTAATAATGGGAACGAAAAAGCTCGCCTCGAAGTGGAATACAGATGTTATAGGAAAAAAGCGAAGAAGTGCGCCCAGCTTCAAGCAGAGAGTACGGAGGGTCTGTATCGGAAGCTGGAGAAAATATCTTCCCCGGTTGCTGCTGCAAACCAGGCTTTCCAGGAGTTGCGAAGACACAATATGAACATGAGTGCAACCATCTTAAAAATAGCTGTACAAAGAAGGAGGAATGCTCAGGAGATTCGTTCGCCAAAGTTCATTAACAATGATCATGGCCAGTTCCTTGTGGATGACAACAAAATTCTGCAGAGACTGCGGGAGTATTGTGAAGAATTTTTGAATGAACAGTTTTTCCGGCTATACTTTCCAAGAGCCACCCCTAACTGTGAAGAAATACCCGACATTACAGTCGAAGAAGTTAGTGAGGCGGTCAAATACTCCAAAAAACGAAAAGCGGTTGGGCCAGACAAGATACCCTCTGAGTTCTGGATAAAGATGGGAGACATCGGGTTCAGATGGCTCAGAATTTTCATCTCCAAATTTATGAGAGGTGATCCAATTCCGAATCAATACAGGGAAGCTACTTTCTCCCTGTATACATAGGGAAGGGTGATACGTGAAACTGTGATAACTATCGTTCGATCAAGCTTATGTCACACACCGTGAAGATCGCTGAGTGACTTCGTACGGCTATCTGATGATCAGTGCAGGTCTGTCTCTGGTAAATCAACCACAGATGCAATCCAAAGTATAAGGATCATAATGGAAAAACATTGTGAATCCTTAAAGGATTTGCATATTGTATTATTTGACCGTGAAAAGGCATTCGACAGACAACCACGAGATCTGATATGGGTGGCTCTAAGACATCGAGGGGTTCCAGAAACCTATGTACAGATGATCATGAATATGTGCGAAAGAGCAAAGTCAAAAATAAGGTGCCCCGCTGGAGTAACCAAAGAGTTCCTACTCAAAGTCGGGGTGCACCAAGGAAGCGTCTTAAGTCATTTGCTCTTTATTACAGTCCTTGACTATCTGCTTAAAGATAAAGTGATGGACCCCAAGGCACATCAATTATTTTTCTCTGAAACGAGCACTTGATGTGTGGGTGGACGTTTTGGAGGGAAATGGGTATCGCATTAGTTCAGAAAAGACAGAGTACTTGTGCTGCCCGTTCTCTGATCCACTCAGGCCTATTCCAGACATTTATTTGAATGGAACAGTGCTTCCCAAGTGCGAAAAGTTCAAATATCTGGGATCTATGATCAATAGCAAAGCAACCTGTGATGACGACATCAATCATCGCGTAAACGTAGGGTGGATGAAGTGGCGAGAAAACTCCGCTATCTCTGTGACCGAAGTTGAAAGGAAGGCTCTACACCGCAATTGTGCGTCCAACGCTCACATGCGGTTCACAGTGTTGGACAATGTACAAAAAGTATGAGAGTAAATTAACGGCAGCTGAGATAAAGATGCTTTGCATGACAGCAGGAGTGACAAAGTGGAAGCTTTCACATCAAGGAAACTATCGTACAAAAGATAGAGCGCGACCGGCTCAGCTGGTATTGCCACGTTCAAAGAAGAGATCATTTGAACCCTCCAATACCAATGAACGTCCCAAAGGCATCGCGAGGCAGGAGAGGTAGGTCTATAAACGCCTGAATCCACAAATGCGACAACATCGGCATTTCATTGACCTCAGAAACCGAGTGATCGAAAATCGGGAAGTCTGCCGATATTTTCTGAGGTCGAATAGGCGAACCCCACAGGCGAGAAATGCGGTGAAGTGGGAGGTTATGATCCCTTGTTTTCGGGTCATAACCTCGCCGAAATAGGAAGTAGAAGAAGTCCTTATAAGGGTTTTACGTATTAGTATTTTTGTTCTTTAGGAAGTGTATTTAGTTGAAAGACGATGTTTTAAGAGACTGGTAGCCATTCTTGCTTTATTCACTACTTTTCTAGCATGCCTGTTGAACTTAAATTTATTTTCAAAGTTTATTCCGATATATTTTGCTTCCGTTTTTAAAGGAATGGAAACATTCTCTATATACAATGAAAGAGTCTTACTCTCTTCACTGCTTATCGATGTCCTTCCCATAACTTTTTCTCAAGCACATCAACCCGCATTTCTCTGCGTTTAAGTTTAGACTATAAGATTTCAGGTATGATGCCCAAACTGGTAAGGAATCTTTAATTTTTTCTATAACACCATGAGGTCGTACAGCACTTGCAAGAGTTTTTGTGCCATCTGTATACAATATTGTCTTCGGCTCAGAGGCGTGATCATTGAAAGGATAAACATAGAGATATATGTCGAATAAGAGATGGTGGCGGAGAAGCCCTTAATGGGCCAACGGCAGCGCTCATATACCCGTAGTGGACTACTGGTACCGGTGTACTCGGCCCTCGTCCTAGGGGAAAATTAAGGAACTGGCCCTCCAGGTTGGGGGTTGTGCCGTCCTACCTACTTCCCTACCTCCCTACCACGTAAACAGCCTATGGTTCCGAAACAGCCAAAAGTATAGGATAAGGATGACTCAACTGATGACGACCCCAGCAAACGAAATAAGGACAACGACCTTTGGATCTGTACGTGGAATGTTCTGTACCTTTACAGACCACGTGCAGCCGAACAACTAGCAGAGGCCATAGACTGCTATAAAGCAGATATTACCGCCATCCAGGAAGTGCGATGGGATGGGCTGGGCAAAAAGAGGATGAAAAACTGTGACATCTACTACGGTGATTACTACAGAGGCAACGGGCAACGCTTATTCGGATGCGGATTTGTCATACACGGCAGACTTAGGCAAGAAGTCTTAAGCTTCCGACACGTAAGCGATCGTATTATGACTATCCGGATCAAGGCTAAATTCGCTAAAGGCTAAATTGCTTACCGACTGCCCTACCAAAGACGTCCACCTTTCCTATTTTGGCGTTAAAATCGCCTAATACGATTTTAACGTCGTACTTAGGACATTGCTCATACGTATTTTTTGTCGAAGAGCTCGTAGAAACACTCTTTGGTGTCAGGGTCCTTTTCTTCCGTGGGGGCATGAACACATATTATAAGCCTAATATGTGTTCATGCCCCCACCAAAGAGTGTTGCTACGTATGTTTTGTCGAGGAGCTCTTAGAATATATGTACGAGCAATGTCCTAAAAATCGCATTGGGTGATTTTAACGCCAAAATAGGAAAGGAGGACGTGTTTGGTAGGGCAGTCGGTAAGTATAGCCTACACGACACCACGTCTGATAACGGACTAAGGCTAATTGATTTCGTTGTGGAGCGAAATGTCACCATAGCAGGCACATCCATCCATTCCTCATCTCGATATTCATAAGCAGACATGGCGGTCCAATGATCATGTAACGATCAACCAAATTGATCATATTGCGATCGACGCAAGGTATGCCTCCAGTATTCTGGATGTCCGGACCTTCCGAGCGGCCAACATAGACTCGGATCATTACCTTGTTGTAGCCAAGGTACCAATGCGGATATCCCAATCTGAGCAACAAAGAAGAATCACAGTGAGAAAATTTAACGTCGAAAAGCTACAATCGCAAGAGACCGCCAGACTCTTCGCTGAACGCGTATCCCGAAATCTCTCAATCACCCCTATACCGCCAGCATCAAGTGCCGAAGACCAGTGGCAACGCTGCCAACATGCCATAAGAAACGCCGCGACTGATCTGCTGGGTCTCGCTCGCCCACCACCGCGAAACCCCTGGTTTGACGAAGAATGCCGGCGAGTGCATGCAGCAAAACAAGAGGCATACAAAGCGGCGCTGCAAAGGAAGACGAGAGCTGCTCGTGAGCTCTACGAGCAAAAGAGACAGGAAGAACATCGGCTTCTCCAAAAGAAGAAGAAAGAGAATAAGAAGCGCGCGTTTGAGAATTTCGAGAGTTTATACTCCAGGAACAATGTACGGAAGTTTTACCAAAAGGTAAAAGAACGTGTCAGGGAAGCAATACCCGTACAGAAACCTGTAGAGATGACAATGGAAACCTCGAAGTAGAATCACAGTCGGTGCTGAGAATATGGAAAAACTACTTCTGCAGACTGTATAACGGCGATGAAGACCAACATCCCGCCGTCAGGCAGAATGAACCATTCAACATGGATGATGATAGTCAAAATTTCCGTCCACCTGACCAAAACGAAGTGAGGATAGCAATAACCAAGCTAAAATCGAACAAGGCTGCTGGACCTGACGGCTACCGGCCGAACTTTTCAAGGCAGCTGGGGATGAATTGGTGGGGTGCATACACCTACTCATCTTTAAGATTTGGTCAGACGAGTGTATGCCTGATGAATGGAACCTCAGCATCGTTTGCCCGATCCACAAGAAAGGAGACCCCCTCAACTGCGCCAATTATAGAGGCATCAGTCTCCTCAACATCGCATACAAGATCTTTTCTGCGATATTGTGTGAACGCCTGAAACCTTTTATGAACAGCCTGATTGGACCCTATCAGTGCGGTTTCAGGCCAGGAAAGTCCACCATCGATCAAATCTTCACACTTCGGCAGATCCTGGAGAAAACCCAAGAATTCCAAATCGATACTCACCATCTGTTTATCGATTTCAAGGCCGCCTATGACAGCATCTATAGAGAAGAGCTTTATAGAGCCATGTCTAGTTTTGACATCCCTGCCAAACTTGTCCGTCTGTGCAGGCTGACGATGGAGAACGCTCGCTGCTCCATCAAGGTCGGTAATGACCTCACCGAGACCTTTGATGTCAATAAAGGTTTTAGACAAGGTGACGCGCTGTCATGTGACTTCTTTAACATTGTACTTGAACGGATTGTGCGGAACTCACAAGCCAACACCGGAGGCACAATCTGTTACAAGTCTGTACAACTGTTTGCATACGCCGACGATATAGACATTATCGGAAGAACTCAGGATGTCATGGGTACGTTTGCAAGCATTGAGGCGGAAGCGGCCAAAGTGGGTTCAGCGATAAACGAGGCCAAAACCAAGTATATGCTGTCAACAAGAAGGGACAGCCAACACCGACGAATTGGACAGAGCGTCATAGTGGACAGCTATAACTTCGAGGTAGTAAGGGACTTTGTCTACCTTGGCTCTGCTATAAATTTTACAAACAACATCAGCGCAGAAATCAATCGAAGAATAACTCTTGCCAATCGCTGTTTTTTTTGCGCTTATAAGGCGATTCAACAGTAAAGCACTATCTCGAACAACTAAGGAGACTCTATATAAGACTTTGATCATCCCAGTCCTGCTTTACGGCGCTGAAACATGGACTTTATTAAAAGAGGATGAAGATATCCCTGGTCGCTTTGAGAGAAAAATTCTTCGTTAGATTTTCGGTCCCGTTTGCGTTGACGGGTTTTGGTGGAGAAGATTCAATCACGAACTATACGAGCTGTACAGCGACATCGACCTAGTCAAAAAACTGTGTATTGGACATCTGAGATGGCTAGGACATGTAGAGCGAATGTACACCAACGCTCCGGCCCGCAAAGTCTTCGAATCTAACCCCGAGGGACGACGCAGTAGATTAAATCATCGCCGTAGGTGGTGCGCACAAGTTCAAGGGGACCTCGACCAACTTGGAGTGCGCAACTGGAAGCAATTAGCTAAAGACTGAGCTAAATGGAGAGGCTTGTTGGTTGTGGCCCAGGTTCACCCCGAACTGTAGCGCCACCTAAGTAAGTAAGTACCCTAAATATTTATTTTCCTTCAAGTGGACCACAAAAAGCTTTATCATGTTACATAGTGCCAATCTAAATATAATTAAATTAGCAATATAATTAATATAACAAATACTTAATTATCAAAGGAAGTAAATAATTGCCACCTACTCGTACAATTGGTGAACGACGATAGCGCCAACTTGAGAAACCACAAAGGAACAGAAAAGCATAAATCCCCATTAAAACAAATCTGAAAACAACTTAAGACAAAAGATACTCTTTAGCAAGCTACAGCTTTCCTAACGCCTACACACTTAACACTGCAATTAAACGAAACTCTCAAGTAACACAATCCGTCAAGAGCACTTAGCATGCCCCCGAGTGAAATTACTCCAATTATTGTACACGCCGCACTATCGAACCTGTTCGAGGGCGCGCACAACTATTAACGATAATTAATTCATTGCAGGAGCAAGAACTCTATTCAACCATTCATCCGCTTGTAGATACATGTATCTGTAATTGCCGCTCACTTTGCAGTTTGCCTGCCATGCCTACCAGCAACAGCATACGACGGACGGCCACCACCAGAGACATAGGAATCAATGGCGACGTCAAGTGGCAAATTGGCGGCGCTGTGTCTACAGTGTCCGATTACCACGGTAACGACCAAGTTGATGGGAGGCTTTAGTAACTTTTATCGGCCTGGCTTCTCATATGCCAGCAACTTTACATGGGAGTCCAGCGGGTTTGGGTAAGGTTGTATTTGTATCTATTGCAGCAATGGCGATGGTCGAAATCAACTGGTGGGCCTAGAGTGTCGGCCACTGAACTACGGAAGTCCCATTGTTGTTTTGCGTCTTTCGTCTATAGATACGGACACGGGTTAGATATTCACGAGAGAGAAATTCTGCTAAGAGAGATTTCAAAATCTGAATTCACCATACTTAGTGAGATACAATCTGAAGAGAGTTTGTGTAGAAAAAATTCGCGTGTATATCTCTCCATAGATGCTGGAAGAAATGTTGATGTCGCTCCAAAGTGTTAACAAAATGTTGCCGAGCTGCCGCATTTGCTGAATGGAAATACCTGATAAAACTCACAAATTAAGGAATTCTACCAGATAGATTTTACGGTTTGTGCTTGATCAAGCTGATATCACACTCCATGAAGATCGTTGAGTGAGTATTATGTGGGCGACTACGAAAAAAAAATACGGATACCTGAAGATCAGTGCGGGTTTGTCGTGGGTAAATCAACCACAGATGCAATCCAAAGTATAAGGATCATAATGGAAAAACATCGTATTCCTTAAAGGATTTGCATATTCTATTGGTTAACTTTTAAAAACCATTCGACAGACAACCACGAGATCTGATATGATGGCGCTAAGTCATCGAAGGGTTCCAGAAACCTGTATACACATGATCATGGGAATGTGCGAAGGAGTAAAGATAAGAGTAATAGTGATGTGTCAACTCGAGTTCATAAACCGGTTTAAACCGAGTTACAGCTTACTTACTTACTTACTTAGATGGCGCTACGGTCCGGGGTGGACCTGGGCCTCAACCAACAAACCTCTCCAGCTAGCACGATTACGAGCCAGCTGCCTCCAGTTGCGCACGCCAAGTTGGTTGAGGTCCCCCGCCACTTGTTTGCGCCACCTACCGCGAGGTCGTCCTCAACTGCGTCGTCCATCCGGGGTGGATTCGAAAACTTTCTTAGCGGGAACGTTGGGCTCCATCCACTCTAAATGACCCAGCCATCTTAGTCGCTGTATGTGAACTCTTCTGGCTAAGTCGATGTCCTTGTACATGCCGTATAGCTCGGCATTGTACCTTCTCCTCCACTCACCGTCTATGCAGACGGGACCAAAGATCGCTCGAAGAACTTTTCTCCCGGTTTGCTCAAAGCCCATGCCGCTGCGCCATACAGCAGGACTGGGATGATTAGTGTCTTATAAAGAGTTACCTTAGTAGTTCGAGGTATGGCTTTGCTACTCAATTGCCGTTTTAGCCCATAGAAACAACGATTGGCAAGAGTAATTCTTCGTGTGATCTCTCTACTGATGTCATTTGCGGAGTTCACCATAGAGCCTAGGTAGACAAAATCCTTTACTACCTCAAAACTGTATCTGTCTATTGTGGCGTTCTGTCCAAGACGCCGATGTTGGGTGTCCTTTCGATTTTGAATTCATGGGTTTTTTCCAAGATCTGCCGTAGTGTGAATATTTGGTCAATGGTGGACTTTCCAGGCCTGAAACCGCACTGATAAGGACCTATCAGGTTGTTGACGATCGGTTTTAGGCGTTCACATAAAACGGCAGACAGGATTTTATATGCGATGTTGAGCAGACTTATACCTCTGTAATTGGCGCAGTTCAGAGGGTCTCCTTTCTTCAGGATCGGGCAAACGATGCTGAGGTTCCATTTATCGGGCATACTTTCGTCCGACCAGATTTTACAGATGAGCTGGTGCATGCTCCTTACCAACTCATCTCCTCCTGCCTTGAAAAGTTCAGCGGCAAGGCCGTCGGCTCCAGCAGCTAAGTTACAGCTAAACCAAGTTAAACCGAGTTACATTAATATCAAACCGAGTTTGCAAAACCGATGGAACGAACCGAATAACTAAATGCCAAAACAGCATTAAACCGAGTTCCACACACGATTCAGTTTGAGTTGGTTAGGATAAGTTAACACAAAGCAATAACACATGCACGTACCCGTATATTAACTCGAGTTGGAAAGCAGTCTATTGTTTTTATACAAACCGAGTTGCACTGCCGATTCCATAGCTATGCATTTGGAATTCAGTTTCGCATGAGACGATGGCTCCTGTTTTCTCTTATTGTTGGTTTTTTTTCACATAGCTGTGTTGGTTTTTTTTTTGTGTATGCGCTGTTTTGTGTGAGTTCCCTCGAACCAAGTCAATTGAACGTATACATTCCGAGTTAAACCGAGTTGCAAGCTGATTCAATATCTGCTTTGAATTCGTATTCGGTTCGGTTTTAGTGTCTTATGTGATGGTGGCATAATTTTGTTACACACCGAGTTCAACCCGGTTTGCAACCCGGTTTGCAACTCGGTTTGCTTAAATTCCAACTCGGGTTAACTCGGTTTGAGAAATGTTCGGTTTAGTACATCACTAAAGAGTAAGATGCTCCGCTGGAGCAACCAAAGAGTTCCCAATCAAAGTCGGGGTGCACCAGGGAAGCGTCTTAAATCCTTTGCCCTTTATTGCGGTTCTTGACTATCTGCTTGAAGGTAATGTAACAGACCCCAAAATACCTCAGTTATTTTTTGCTAACGATAAAACCATCATAAGTGAGGATCCTATGTTCCTCCAATGAGCATTTAATGTGTGGGTGGATGCTTTGAAGGGAAACGGGTATCGCATTAGTTCAAAAAAGACAGAGTACTTGTGCTGCCCGTTCTCTGATCCACTCAGGCCTATTCCATACATTTATTTGAATAGAAAAGTGCTTCCCAAGTCCGAAAAGTTTAAATATCTAGGAGTTATGATCAATAGTGAAGCAACCTGTAATGACGACATCAATCATCGCGTAAGTGTAGGATGGATGAAGTGGCAGGAAAAGTCCGCTATCTTCTGTGACCGAAAATATCCCCTAAGTTGAAAGGAAGGCTCTACACCGCAGTTGTGCATCCAGTGCTCACATACGGTTCACAATGTTGGACAATGTACAAAAAGTATGAGAGTAAATTAACGGCAGATGAGGTGAAGATGCTTCGCATATCAGCAGAAGTGAGAAACCTTGACCGGATAAGAAGTTTGAAGTCCGAGGAAGCTTTCACGTCAAAGAAACCATCTCATGAAATATAGAGCGCGACCGGCTCAGCTGGTATCACCTCCTTCAAAGAAGAGATCATATGAAACCTGTTAATAGGGCAATATCAATGAACGTCCCAAAGACATCGCTAAAGCAAGTAAGGCCTTTTTTTTTACGCACATTGGTTTTAAATGCTTGTGGGTTATAATGAGAGGGAAAAACAGAGCTTGCCATAGCATTCCACATCCGTGTTTTACTGCTCAGGAAAGAATCTTTATATTTCACAGTACGTCCGGAAATAGGCTTGAGGGTGAACTGATGAGCATTCAGGCCGCGGCGAGTATTGCGAGAGAACTGTTGAAGGGGTGGAATGCAACGGGCTATTTCGCTTGAGCACTGTTTGTAAAAAAGCGATAAAATAATGGAAGACAGGAAACATTTCTTCGATGTTCAAGCGAGCCTATTGACTCCGCAATGTTTCTGTCCCCTATTAGTTTTTACGCACGGTTTTGAATCCGATCTAATAGGTGCAAAGTGGTTTTAGGTGTACCAGACCAGATGTGGGCGTTATACTCGAGCTTAGGGCGGATATATGCCTTATATATCGCAACCAGATCAGAGAGGGCAAAGTATTTCTTGTACCGTTTAAGGAATCCTAAACATTTCGCAGCGTTCTTAGCGATATTAAATATGTGATCATTCCAACGCAGGTTGTCGTTAACATACATATCGAGAATGGAAAGTTTTTCGGTTTCGGAGATGCAAGTGCCATTCATTGATAATGGCTGAGGGTTTGGGTTTCGCTTGAGCGACAGAAGACAGCGCTGCATTTTTGAAGCCACTCCACTCTGTTCTTTGTACCCCATTTAATTATGCTGTCAAGGTCAGAAATTGATGAGCTTAACATACGCTGCCGCTCCAGTTTCACAGCCGAAGAGCAGGGCCTTGAGTCTGGAAACGAATATGAGAAGCTGAGAGTGCTGTCGTCAGCGGATTAGAAGTAGCAGACAAGAGATCATTAAGAAAAATAAGAAAGAGAGTCGGCGACAATACGGAGCCTTGGGGAACACCAGCATTTATATGGTGAATTGCAGACTTCTTCTTCTTCTTAGATCCTTTAACCCCTCGGGGGGCATAGGGCGTCAACCACGCCTGCGCGCCATCGTGTTCGAAGTTCTGCAACGCGTTTGAGCTGCCTCCAACTCATTCCTAAAGAGCTCGATTCCTCCTCAACTGTTCTGCGCTACGTTTGCCTAGGGCGTCCCGCTATTCTGCCTGCCTGGGTAAGCGGATTCCACTGCATGGCGTATTTCGCAATGGAGTTGTCTTCGCGCCGTAGGGTGTGTCCAATCCATTGCCACTTTCTTCTTCGTATAGTAATGTTTATAGGTTCTTGGCCCGTTCTCAGATAAAGTTGTTCGTTAGAGATGCGGTTCGGCCAAATAATCCTCAAGATGATTCTTAAGCATTTGTTTACAAAGACTTGCAGCTTCCGTGTGTTAATGGTGTCCACCTTCCAAGTACTACACCCATAAAGCAGCACTGATTCTATGTTGGAGCGGAACAGTCGCAGCTTGGTTCTTAAGCTGATAACATTGCTTCTCCAGATTTTGGATAGCATTCCGAACGCAGCTTTAGCCTTCCCGATTCTGCTGCACACATCCAGTTCGGTGCCACCGCGATTAGCCGAGACCACACTTCCTAAATAAAGAAAGTTATCAACTTTCTCGACTTCCTGTCCGGCAATGTTAAGTTGAGCGCGGTTGTTAGAAGAAGTGCTCAGGGCTTTTGTTTTGGCTGTGTTTAATTTTAGCCCCACTTTGTTTGCCTCAGCTTCTAGATTTTGGGCCATCAGATGAAGATCCATTATCCGATGTGAAAGTAGACAAACATCGTCAGCGTAATCTAGGTGTTTAAGGTAAGATGTCATAGTCCAACGAATTCCATAGTTGCCTTCCGTCAATGCTGCACGGAGTACATCGCTGATAACCACCAAAAACAATAGTGGTGACAGTATGCACCCTTGACGTACTCCACTTTGGACTTCAAAATCTTCCGACACCTTACCATTGTGCACGACGTGACACTTACCGCCCTCGTATGTAGCCTTGATAATAGCTATAAGTTTTTCTGGGATGCCTCTCCTGCGCAAGGCCAACCAGATAGCATCTCGATTCAATCTGTCGAAAGCTTTCTCGAAGTCGATAAACATTAAATGTAGCGGAGACCTATACTCAACGCATTGCTCGATAATGATCCGTAAGGTGTTTATGTGGTCAATGCAGGAGGATCCAGCGCGAAAGCCTGCCTGTTCGACATCGAGAGTTGAATCTAAATGTTCTTTAATTCGTTCTAGAATTATTTTAGCTATTATTTTGGCCACGGCCGGAAGAACGCATATACCTCTCCAGTTACCGCAATCCGTCAAGTTTCCCTTCTTTGGAAGTTTAATGATCATCCCCCTTTTCCACTCCTGTGGAAATTGTTCACTATCCCAAGCTCTCCGTATTAGGGGATGCGGACTTGAAGCTGTCAAAAACAACTTGTATTGAACGACCCGCAAGGTAATTTCTAATTCAGTGAAGAAGAGATTCATCGATACCAAATGCACGGATTTTTGACAAAAGAGCTGGAGGCCAAACTCTGTCAAATGCCTTAGAAATATCAAGCGTAACAATCTTACTTTCACTAGAGTGATGGGGAGACTGGTTCCACTTTTCGGTGAGATATGCCATTAAATCACCAGTGGGCCTTTTGCTACGAAAGCCGTACTGTCGGTCATTAAAGAGCTTTCAGGATTCAAGATATTTCATAAGCTCACGATTTATCAGCGTTTCAATGACCTTAGAAACAAGGGACGTAAGCGCAATGGGTCGGTAATTGGAGGGAGAAGAAGATTCGCCTTTTTTAGGGACGGGCTGAACAAATGCTGTTTTCCATCTACTCGGAAAGAGTCCAGAGGGGTAGGAAAGATGAAAAAGCTTACGCAGTGGTTTTGCGCAGCGTGGAAGAACACCTCTTCAGAATTATGGGTGAGATACTATCTGGACCAGCGGATTTGTGAATGTTAAGATCTTTAAGTACTTTTGCTAGTGTACGAGTGCGAAAGTTGATTTGTCCCATAGAATATTCGACGCACTCAAGTACAGGGGGACGCTGGGCACAATCTGGAAGTGTGAAGCTTGCAGCAAATTGAGTTGCGAACAGATTTGCCTTGTCTTAAGAGCTAACAGCTCGAATGTCATTGTAAACGAGCGTTGGGATAGATAATGAGGCACCATTTTTTAAATTTTTTACGAACGACCAGAAATTTCTGCTACCTTTGGGACAATGTAGAATTGTTTGCCTCAATTTCTGGTCATATTTCAATTTTACACGACGAATGTGGGCATTACAGTCATTTCTGGCACGTTTGAATTTTTTCATGTTTTCCTCAGTAGGGTCGGAAACTTGACTCCTTCAACCTAATAGCCTCCTTACAGCTCAAGCCGTACCATGCATTTTTCTTTGGCTTGATACTCTTCCCTCTGCAAGGAATGAAGGTTTTCATGACAAGGATGACGGTATTTGCAATCATATCGGTGGCGACTACCACATCGCTATCGAGGAAGCATAGCGACCAGTTAAATCTCCTAAAGAAGCTGTTCAAGCCGTCCCAGTTGGCTTTCTCTTATTGCCAAACTATTCTTTTGGAGTCTTTTCTTTAACTGCGTGGTTGATGTACGAGAAATTAGCCAATATAACACAGTGGTCTGTCGAACCTAGAGGCGACAATATGTTTATACTATACATATTAGGGTGGGATGTCAGAAACAGGTCCAGGGTGTTGGCGGTATGACTGAGAATGTCGAGAATTCGTGTGGGTTCGTTTATAAGCTGGGTTAAATTATTTACAGCAGCGAAGGTCTCAACATACCTTTCTTTCGGGTGTTGTCTGTCCAGAATGTCGAAGCCAACCAGAATTGTGTATAGGAGTCAGACAGCGCATCAAACTCATTACAAGTAGAATAGCTGTCTAAATTGAGGCTTCGATAAATAAAGCAGTAGTGAATAATTCGCCTACGGACCCTGAATTTTAACCACATGAAATTAAATTCCGGATTGGAACAGTGGCCATATTGCGGTTAAATTTGGCAGGCTATATCACTACGTGTGTAAATGGTGAGACCACGATTAGAAAATAATAATGGCACCAGGCTATATCCAAGTAGGTTTAAATCTGGGAAATCAGAATTCTCACCCACCTGTGTTTCACCCAGTGCCAAAACAACTGGCCTATATTTACAGACATGGACGTAAGCGGTGATTTGTGATTTGTGATTGTCCTTGAATAAATTGAGTGATTTTTCCTTAGTCCTTGAATATAATGCCTGAATCAAACAAATCCAATGACACATCCAATATTGGCTTCAGTAACGAAATGATCCAAAATCGGCAGGCCTATCGACATTTTCCGAGGTCAAACAGACGAACCCCACAGGTGGATCAGTAGAAATTCAGTGAAGTGGATGGGTTATGATCGCTTGTTTTCAGATCATTCTTCTTCTTCTTCTTCCTTTTATCAGCGAGGCTATGATCCGAAAACAAGGGATCACAGCCCTCCCACTTCACCGCATTTGTACTGATCCGCCTGTGGGGTTCGCCTATTTGACCTCAGAAAATATCGGCAGGCCTGCCGATTTTGGATCACTTGGTTACTGAGGCCAATGAAATGCCGATGTCGTCGCATTTGTCTGATCCAGGCGTTTATAGGCCTGCCTTTCCTACATCGCGATGTCTTTGGAACGTGCATAGATATTGCCTTTTTAACAGGGTTCAAATGATCTCTTCTTTGAACGTGGCAATACCAGCTGAGCCGGTCGCGCTCTAATTTTTGTACGATGGTTTCCTTGATGTGAAAGCTTCCACGGATCTTCGAACTTCTTATTCGATCAAGCTTGGTCACTCCTGCTGTCATGCGAAGCATCTTCATCTCAGCTGCCGTTAATTTACTCTCATACTTTTTATACATCGTCCAACATTGTGAACCGTATGTGAGCGCTGGACGTACAACTGCGGTGTAGAGCCTTCCTTTCAACTTAGGTGGCATTTTTCTGTCACAGAAGATAGCGGAATTTTCTCGCCACTTCATCCACCCTACGCTTACACGATGACTGATGTCGTCATCACAAGTTGCTTTGCTATTGATCATAGATCCCAGATATTTGAACTTTTCGCACTTGGGAAGCACTGTTCCATTCAAATAAATGTCTGGAATAGGCCTGAGTGGATCAGAGAACGGGCAGCACAAGTACTCTGTCTTTTTTGCACTAATGCGATACCCATTCCCCTCCAAAACGTCCACCCACACATCAAGTGCTCGTTGCAGGGATGTAGGATCCTCACTTATGATGGCTCCATCGTCAGCAAAGAATAACTGATGTACCTTGGGGTCCATCACTTTACCTTCAAGCAGATAATCATTATCTAAATATAATAATATCTGGGGAGATAAATCTGGGGAGATCATAAAACTAGAAAGGTCAGGGCTAAGAACAGCGATAGGAATACTCTCTGGGCATTGTCTTCTAAGGAAACATGCTTATCAATTACGGATGTTTGTAGGTACTGCAATTACTTACAAGTCTCGGATGATATAACACATATACTCCGTGAATGCCAACGCATTGCCTGAACAAGGCTAAAGTACCTTGGAAGATACTTTTTCGATAGCCTAGAAGAGGTAAAGTCCCAGAACCATAATAAGGACATCTTCAAATTCTGTAGAGAAATTAAGTATATAGGAGAATTGGTTTAGGTCTTTTTGCCGTGAAGATTCCCTAGGGATCGCATTGGGCCCACGTTTGTGCCTAGTATCTTACGATAACCCCATAATCGTACTCAAACTAACCTTACCTAACCTAGCTTGAAGAAGCTTCTTCTTCTTCTTCTCCTTCTTCTTCTTCCTATTTCGGCGAGGTTATGATCCGAAAACAAGGGATCATGACCCTCTCACTTCACCGCACTTCTACCGCCTGTACTAACTTACTTATTTAGGTGGCGCTACAGTTCGGGGTGAACCTGGGCCTCAACCAACAAGCCTCTCCATTTAGCTCAGTCTTTAGCTAATTGCCTCCAGTTGCGCACTTCAAATTGGTCGAGGTCCCCTTGAACTTGTGCGCGCCATCTACGGCGATGATCGGGGTTAGATTCGAAGACTCTGCGGGTCGGATCGTTGGTGTCCATTCGCTCTACATGTCCTAGCTATCTCAGACGTTTTTTTGACTAGGTCGATGTCGCTATACAGCTCGTATAGTTCGTGATTGAATCTTCTCCTCCAAAACCAGTCAACGCAAACGGGACCGATTATCTTATGAAGAATTTTTCTCTCCAAGCGACCAAGGATATCTTCAGCCTCTTTTAATAAAGTCCATGTTTCAGCGCCGTAAAGCAGGACTGGGATGATCAGGGTCTTATACAGAGTCTTCTTGGTTGTTCGAGATAGGGCTTTACTGTTGAATTGCCTTATAAGCCCAAAAAACAGCGATTGGCAAGAGTTATTCTTCGCTTATTTTCTGCGCTGATGTTGTTTTTAGAGTTTATAGCAGAGCCAAGGTAGACAAAGTCCCTTACTACCTCGAAGTTATAGCTGCCCATTGTGACGTTTTGTCCAATTCGTCGGTGTTGGCTTTCCCTTCTTGTTTACAGCATATACTTGGTTTTGCCCTCGTTTATCGCTAAACCCATTTTGGCCGCTTCCGCCTCAATGCTTGCAAACGCACCGGTGACAGCCCGCTGAGTTCTTCTGATAATGTCTATATCGTCGGCGCGCGTATGCAAGCAGTTGTACAGATTTGTGATAGATTGTGCCTCCGGTGTTGGCTTGTGAGTTCCGCACAATCCGTTCAAGTACAATATTAAAGAAGTCACATGACAGCGCGTCACGTCGTCTAAAATCTTTTTTGACATCAAGGGTCTCAGTGAGGTCATTACCGACCTTGGTGGAGCAGCGAGCGTTCTCCATCGTCAGCCTGCACAGACGGACAAGTTTGGCAGGGATGTCAAAACTAGACATGGCTCTATAAAGCTCTTCTCTATAGATGCTGTCATAGGCGGCCTTGTAATCGATAAAGAGGTGGTGAGTATCGATTTGGAATTCTTGGGTTTTCTCCAGGATCTGCCGAAGTGTGAAGATTTGATCGATGGTGGACTTTCCTGGCCTGAATTCGCACTGATAGGGTCCAATCAGGCTGTTGATAAAAGGTTTCAGGCTTTCACACAATATCGCAGAAAAGATCTTGTATGCGATGTTGAGGAGACTGATGCCTCTATAATTGGCGCAGTTGAGGGGGTCTCCTTTCTTGTGGATCGGGTAAACGATGCTAAAATTACATTCGTCAGGCATACACTCGTCTGACCAAATCTTAGAGATGAGTTGGTGTATGCACTCTACCAATTCATCCCCAGCTGCCTTGAAAAGTTCGGCCCGTAAGCCGTCAGGTCCAGTAGCCTTGTTGGATTTCAGCTTGGATATTACTATCCTCTCTTCGTTTTGGTCAGGTGGTGGAAATTTTGACTATCCTCATCCATGTTGAATGGTTCATTCTGCCTGACAGCAGGATGTTGGTCTTCGTCGCCGTTATAAAGTCTGCAGAAGTAGTTTTTCTATATTCTAAGCACCGACTGTGATTCTACTACGAGGTTTCCATTTTCATTTCAAAAGGTTTCAGTACGGGTATTGCTTCTCTGACACGTTCGTTTTACCTTTTGGTGAAACTTCCGTACATTATTCCTGGAGTATAAACTCTCGATATTCTGAAACGCGCGCTTCTCATGCTCTTTCTTCTTCTTTTGGAGAAGCCGATGTTCTTCCCGTCTCTTTTGCTCGTATAGCTCACGAGCAGCGTTGCCACTGGTCTTCGGCACTTGATGCTGGCGGCATAGATTTTGCTACACGACGATAGATGTCGCTTCTAGTACCTGTCTTACACTGTGAAATTAAACTCTGCAGACATCGTTTTTTGGCTATCTTGTAGGAACGCTTTTACTTCTCAGGATAGAAAGTATCCTTAGTCTTGGTATAGGATATAAGCTATCACTATATGAAGTTTTCTCAATTTCCGTTCAGTATTTTCTGCGTGATGGGTGCACAGACAGACAGATGGTATGTTTTATATCTACAAGTTCCAAAGAGTCATCTAAATATATTTTTCCTTAATTAAATTCAATGTAGAAACATCGACCCTCTAAAGTTCTATATTATTCTTATATGTAGGTATGTATAGACAGGAGCATTAACAAATAGAGCCACACATAAACAAACCAAAATCCAAATAGCGTGTTGCAGAAAGTTTTGAGACGATCATACAATACGTTGACAGTATGTTACATTTAGCAGGGTTATGCTTCGGTAGATTTTGCAAGATGTAGAATCACATATTTTATAGTTGGGGGATATAGAGATGGTACTGCATTCAGCGGGTATATGTTTGTCCAAATGCTCTTGGTGCATATACCCTGCAAGACATCAGCACTGCATTTGAAAGTTCCGGTTGCAGGCCATGTTTTTCTGTCTTCTTACTTACTTGCTCAGGTAACGCTGTAGTCTGGGAAGGATCTGGGCTTCAACCAACAACCCTCTCAAGCCAGCCCGGTTCCGAGTCAGGTGTCTCCAGTTGCGCACGCCAAGTTGGTTGAGGTCACCCTCCAAAGCCATCTTCATTGTACAAGCGCAATAATTCGTCATTGTACCTTCGCTCCACTCGCCGTCTATGCAAACGGGAGCAAAGATGACTCAAAGAACTTTTCTTTCAAAGCAACCAAGGGTATGCTCAACCGAATTTGATAAAGTCTATGCCTCGGCGCCATACAATAGGACTGGAATGATTAGAGCTACTTTAGTAGTTCGAGATTGGGCTTTGTTACTCAATTGTCTTCTTATCCCATAAAAGCTACAATTGGCAAGAGTAATTCTTCGCTTGATCTCCTCACTGATGTCCTTTGCGGAGTTCACCATAGAGTCTGTGTGAACACAGTTCTTAACTATCTCAAAATTATATCTAGGTATTCGTTTTGCTTTCATTGACCGCAAAACCCATCTTTGTTGCTTCCGTCTTAATACTCGCAAACGTCCCATTGAGTTCTTCCGACTATGTCAACGTCATTGGCATAAGCGGGTAGTTGCACAGACTTGTAAAAGATTCTATCCCCTGTGTTGGCTTGTGAGTTTCGTACAATTCTTTCAAGTATTACGTTAAAGAGATCACATGATAGCGCGTCAACTTCTCTAAGACCTTTTCTGGCATCGAACGGTTCGGTGGTATTCTTATCGACTCTGGTGGAGGAGCGACAGTTGGCAGGGATGCCGAGACTAGACACGGCTCTGTGTAACTCGTCTCTATACACACTATCATAGACAACTTTGCAATCGATGAAGAGCTATCGATTTTATATTTTTTCCAAGATCCGCCATAGTGTGAATATTTGATCAATGGTGGACTTTCCAGGCCTGAAACTGCACTTATAAGGACCTATCACGTTGTTGACGAGAATCGCATAATCCGGCAGATAAAATCTGATATGTGATGTTGAGGAGAGTAATACATCTGTAGTTGGGACAGTTTAAAGGGTTTCTTATTCTGTGTTTTCAAATGCAGATTAAATCTTTGCCGTCGTGGCTCACAAAACATCGTCGCCTCCTCAGTAATATGTGACCATTATATCAAGCAACGTATGCTTGATCACCACCACTACAGCTTAATCAAGTAATGTACGCCCCTCTGCTTCGCTAATAAGCCACCACGGTATGCACGCATAAAATAAGTCATAACTTTAAAAAATCTGCTTTTCGTGCATTTTCCAAATGAGTGTCGTAAATCAAAAGCCAAGTCCTTCTTTTTCTCGCCGAAAAAGACTGCGCAAAAAAATACACATTTTCCCAGATTAATTTCATGGTGAAAAATATTGCTTAGTCATCTTGGAAATTGGGAATCCCTGCCTCTCCCTGTAAGCTAATCATTTTCCTCAAAATCCATACACCACTTCACAAAGCCTTATTAATATTGCGGCTAATGAAGTGAAAAGCAAATGTCAAGCACAAGAACTTCTCCGATCATTTCTCAAGACATTCGGGAGGAAAATTTCGGTTTTCTTCATTTCCTGCCCACAATTTTGCGTGTATGTAGGCATAAAACTCCCTTATCCCATAAGCTAGTTAAATAAGGCTATTTGCACGCGCTCCACCCCCCATTCTGAATGGCGTTTGTCATATGGTTGCGTTGCCTTGTCCTCTAAATGGCAGTTCACTATCAGATGGAATGCCTGCACCGTAATCGCTGACAGGAAATGGACCCTCTGAAGGGGAAAAATGTTTCCGGATACATTTGGAGAAATTTGTTTGGTTGTTGGACTAGATTGGGTGGATTTTGGTCGTGATTTAGATCCAATTTAAAGATTTTGCTTATTTTTAGGACTGGGATTATCTTTGGATGGAATGAAAAGTGACAAATAAGCGGTTTTGTGTTGCAAATAAATAACTTTCTTTCAGCTTGATGCTGAAATAGGTGGATCATTTTCTTTTTGGATTCGTCGGCACGTTGACCACTTTCGTTGAAGGGGGAGTGAGATGGTTACGTATTTTTTTATTCACCACTTTATGCATGAATACATTATTAAATTAATTAAACAACAGTGCTTGGTATATAGCTACCAAAAAAGTGCTTTAAAATTCTATTTCAGTTAGTTGTGCATTTTACCAATAAAAGGAAAATCCCAAATTTCGAACTACCTTCCATTGAGGGAGCATCCCTCAAGATCTCAGGCAGGGCATAATACGTAGGGCTAATCCTGGATAAGAAACTGAATTGGAAACTTAACATTGAGGAAAGGGTAGAAAAGTCCTCGATTGCTTTCTACACGTGCAACCGCATCTCGGTAGAAATTGCAGGAGTAGGTGGCAAAAGATGCGCTCAGAATTAGTGCAACGCCTGAAAATCAAGTCCAACCGGACATGCTCAGATCCTAAGTAAATTCGGAGCAACGAACGTCAGTAGCGACTGTCTGCTGCCTTATCATGACTTCAGTAAACCCTTCTCCGATATCTTTCCAAGCAGAGAAGAATGTGATACAGGAAAAGTCTTTATTTATACAGATGGTTCGAAAATTGACATAGGCATAGGCACGGGCATTTTCTTGGAAACGCTCAATATTCGAACCTCAATCAGACTCCGTAATCACACCAGTACTTTTGAAGTGGATGTTCTAGCAGTGATGACAGCTGCCAGTCTAGTTTCAATGATGCCAATATCACGAGAGGATATCACCACTTTCATTTATAGTCAGGCGGCCATAAAATCAATATCTGCTACAGAAAAAAAAAAATCGAAATTTGTTACGAGTAAGAGCTGTCGCGAAGAGCTCCAGATTCTTGGCTCGCAGCACAATGTAAAACTCTGCTGGGTCCCCGGCCACAAGGCAGTAAGACGCGGGTAACGAAATAGCGGACGATTTGGCAGAAAATGCTCTGCGCTGGAGAATGAACGAGCTGACACATCAGTCAGGACTCCATTTTATAACCTCAGAGGAATAGTAGAGTGACAGATTCTAAAGGCAGTAAACACCAGATGGCTACTATCTTTCACCTGTGCAATATCTTGTAGACTGTGGCCAAAGTACGATAAAAACAGAACTAATAAACTGCTGAGAAGAGAGAGGGGATCCCTGTCCTTACTAATAAACGTACTCACTGGTCACAATCTACTACACTTTAAAAATGAAACTAACCCATGACGATAGAGGGTGCCGGGACGAAGAAGTACATGAAGATACTCCCCACTTTCTATGTCACTGCCCAAGCCTCTGTCACCTTAGAAACAGAATTCTAGAAAGATACTACTTCCAAGAGATTGAAGAGCTATCCAATGTTTCACTCTCTTATCTTTAAATTATTTCGAGGACATACTTATGTCCTGTATCCCCTTGTAGGTCCTAGGGCCTCTACTACGCCTACGCACCATCGTGTACGGTTTCTGGCAATGTGTCTGAGTTCTTCACAATTTTTCCCTAACTGCCGTGCCTCCTTCTCGACTGTTCTGCGCCATGTTCTCCTCCAACCGCCAGGTCTTCTGCCATCCTGAGTTAAAGGGTTCCATTGCATAGCATGGTTCGCTATGGAGCTGTCACCCTTCCGGAACGTGTGACCAATCCACTGCCACTTCCGCCGTTGAATGGTTGTGCCTATTGGTTCCTGACCCGTTCTCTCGTAAAGGAGTTCGTTAGAGATACGATTGGGCCAGAAAATCCTTAAGATATTGCGCAGGCACCTATTAACAAACGTTTGCAGCTTTCTGGTGATAGTAGCGGTCACTCTCCACGTGCTGCAACCATATAGCAGCACGGATTCAACGTTGGAGCGGAACAGTCTTATTTTGGTGTTCAAACTGATTGCATTGCTTCGCCATATTTTGGACAACATCCCGAACGCGGACTTTGCTTTGGCGATCCTGTTGGCTATATCCAGTTCGGTTCCACCATCGGTCGAGACAATATTCCCACGATACTGGAAATCCTCTACTCTCTCTACCGGTTGTCCAACAATGCATATTTGAGCCGATGAGTTTGTTCCAAGGCTGATAATTTTAGTTTTTGCCGTATTCATTTTCAGCCCGACGACACCTGCCACCCTCTCCACATCTGCTGTCATTTGGTGGAGGTCCATAGTTCTGTGGGAGAGTAAGCATACATCGTCTGCGTAGTCAAGATGTTTCAGTTGAGATGTAAGAGTCCATCGAATTCCTCCGTTTCCCGTCGACAAAGCTGCACACCGGACCAAGCTTGGGGGTGGCATTGGTGCAGTGGTAACGTCGTCAATTGCCACGCTAATGGCTCATGGTTCAAATCCTGATATCAGCAAGCAATTATTTATTTCTCATGAAATATATAAAGTCAGTTCGAACATTTGCGAAAGCTTGTGTAGACTTTTTTTCATATAATTTTCACAAACAGTACATACATAGTCGTTTATGGTTTGGCTTAAGGCCGTCTACCAGATTGACAATATGGTTGCTATTTCTGTTTAAAAATCGCCTTCCAAAATACGGGCTCTGTAGCGGATTGCAGCTGTAGCATAGTTGTACAAAACATCCCAACCATGACTTCTGTTCAGTACGTTGATCACCTCATCCAAGTCTAGCGAAATTACTCCGAAGTATCTCGCGCGAAATTCTCCTAAAATGAGACATCTTCCGATGAAATGGTAAACATCCTACCTTTCTTTAAGGTTGCACAGGTCACATAAAATTGGCAGATCGGGTCGATGTGGAATAAAATAAAGACTTGTTAGTTCACCTCTAAGTTTGAATATTGTGCTTATCATATGCAGAGAGTAACGATTGAGGAAGTACGTTGAGTCGCTTTCAATGTGGTTATAATTCAGCCTACTGTAGATCAGCCTATGTTGCGATGAATGTGCTTCAGCTACAAATCTCTCATACATGGAATTACCTGCATTTTTCAAAACATTTGTAAGCATAGGTTTTATCATTGAAAGTTGTATATCAGATGCAATATTTAAGCTCGCGCCATAATTTGCTGCCAACTCCTCCCACTTTTGAACCAAATGCCCTCTTGTCGAAAGTATATGCTTCAGAACAATCCTGGGCAGTCTTCCATCATCCATCTCCACTACTTTAACAATATAATCTATATGCAGCTTTAGGGAATCTAAGAAGAGAGGAGGGACTCCAGCAGCATATAGTTCGGTGTACATATTGGAAGTCGAAAGATTCGTTTCAAAAAGTACCTTAGAAATTTTTCAACTTCTTCAAAAAAGCAATAACCCCAAATTTGGGCTCCGTACAGCAGTATAGAGGCAGCAGTTGTACGAAATAGTTTATTCTTCGCTGTGTGATCGATAAACTTATTGTCGACGCAACGTCCCCAAACTGATGAAATAGCTCTTTTAGCTGCTGCTAGCTGACATTCAAAGTGTTTTTTCATATTGAGGTTGGATGTAATTAGCACACCTAAATATTTATACTCTTTCACTATTTCAACGTTTTCACCTCGATAGAACCACTTTTCGTTGCAAGAGTATCTTCCACCGCCATTTCTAAAAATCATCATCTTTGATTTTGATATATTCACCGTCAAATTCCATTGCTTACAGTAGTTTTCAAGACGGTTCATAGTAAGCTGCATCGCTTCAACTGTCTCCGATAAAAACACTATATCGTCCGCAAACTTTAGCGCCGGTATCCGCACACCACCAAGCTCGATCCCTCCTCCTACTTCTCCTACTATGTCGTTGATAAATATGATGAAGAGTAGCGTGCTTAAGATGCATCCTTGCTTAACTCCCATCTGTGTTCCAAATTCTTCCGATACATTCTCTCCATTCCATACGTACGCCACGTTGCTCTCATATATCGCTTTTAGCACATTTATCACTTTACTTGATAAACCAATTTTGTACAGCTTATAGAAAAGAGCTTCACGCGCTATGGAGTCAAAAGCTGCACGAAAGTCAACGAAGAAGACATATAGCTTTTTGCTACTTTGTTTAAAAAACTCTGCAATGTTGGTGAGAGTAAAAATGTGATCCAGTCTTGAATAATGCTTTCTGAACCCCGCCTGGTATTCATTTAAAATTCTATTGTTTGCCATCCATTGTGTAAGCCTATTAAATATCAAAGCACTAAAAAGTTTTGCCGAAGTATTCAAAAAATAAATGCCTCTGTAGTTAGCTGGATTATCTAGCTCGCCTTTTTTGTGCAATGGGAAAATGATCGCTCTTCTAAAGCTTTCTGGGACATTGGCTGTTTCAAAAATTTTATTAAATTCATTTGTGAGTGCAGTGAGAAATTCTGTGGAACTGTTCTTGTAGAATTCGAAAGGGATCCGATCGTCACCTGGGGCTTTCCTCGTTTTAGAGCAATCAACTGCGCGTTTCACTTCCAAAAGAGTAAATGGTGAGTCTAAGAGCTCGTCTGTGAAGAAAGGTGCTGCATATTGCGGTAACGGAGAAAACTGTGGAGTGTTGAGTAAATTTTTGAAATACTCCCTCAGCTCAGAAGCTTGTAAAGTCGACGAAATCAAGTTAGTTCTTCCAGTTACAATTTTAACCGCCTTCCAAAAGTCTGCTGAATACCTTGAAGTATTAAGAACTGCAATTACTTCCTGGCTTAATTTTTTCCTTTTTTCTATACAAAGACGTTTGAAATATTTATTTGCTTCTGCATAGACTTCTCTGACACGGTCATTATTTTGCTTCCTTGGGCGCCTTAGCAATGCAAATGATCGTTTCCTCGCCTTTAGACACTCGATATCGAACCACTTCTGTTTACTTGCTACAATACGTCTTGCATTGACGTTAGACGGTACAGATCTTTTTATAATTTGCGTTAGGACGTCAATGTGTGGAGCTGAATTATGTTCCATTAGACTCAAAAGTTCCGTATTCAAATTACTTTGATAAGAGGCACGAAAACTGTTATTCCAAACCAACTTCGGAAGGAGAGCCAGCTGCTTTGAGTTTGACGTATCCCCTGCCTTCCAAATAGTGCACGAAATTTCCAATGGCATATGGTCGGAAAATGTTTGAACAGCTATTGAAAAATCGTTGACAATTGAGTTCCAATTACCGGACATAAAACAATAATCTATTAAGGAGCACGATGTTCCACGGATGAAGGTAAATTCACCACCTGAATTACCCCTGCAGCTGCCATTTAAGATCTTACAATCGTACGCATGAGCAATTTTGGAGCCCTTTCCATCGCAAAATTCATCTTTGGAACTCCGAGTTGCATTTATAATTGTTGACACAGGTCCACTTGTAAAATTATTTTGCGATAATCCTATTCCCGCGCTGAAATCACCAGCAAGAAGAAGGTCCGTCGAACCTAAGATCTGCAGCATATCGGAGAGTTTATCGTAATCTCGCATCCAGTGAGTGCAGTTCAAATAAACAGGTAGTGTGCAAAAAGTTCCGCCATTGATCCTTACATCGACAACACAGGTTCCTTCCACCATCTTAAAATGTATGTCCACCTCTTTAAGAGATTAACGAAAGCTTGTGTATATCACTGTATATCACTGCCAGTAGCTTGGTCATATGGCTGGAAAAATTGTTCGCTCTGTTGATGGTGATTTGCCCTTGACATCGGTTATAGAAGAAAAAGTACTGTGAATCAGAAGCAAAGACAAAAAATAACAAAAATCTCCTCAGTTATCTGGGGGCCACCCCCGGAGAATCTGTAAAGCATAAACAACTGAGCTTCAAGAACCACTACACCAAAAATCTTTCTCTCTATCTCTCTATCCTTTCCAACGCCCGCTGTGTCTAAGCATGTTAAAGGTGTTCATAACCCTTTGAGTGCGGGCAAATTATAAAAATAAAAAACAATTTAAAACCGTTAAGTTCCTTCTTAGTCAAGTACGATTATCTAAAGATGAACATTTTAAGATATTCCATAAACTCTCACCTGCTATCAAAAGTTGAAGTACAGAAGAATTATGTACGTCTCAGCTGTTAAAGAATCTATCAGATTCAGATAGACATTGTTTCAAAGTATGCTATGGTACTATTTACGGTGATTAAATTTCAAATCAATAGACACACAAGCTTCCCTTTCAAATGTCGAAACACAAAGTAAGTAACTTTACCAATTTGAACCAATCTCCCCGAAAGTTGAACACAAAACACTTTCAACTCAACCGAACCACCCAAAAGCGATTATTTCCCCCAAACGAAGGACCCTTAGGTCCTTGTCGACAACATAATGAACACGTTTGGAAAATATTTGTTTTTCCTTCCATTTTGGTAGCCAAATTGCCACATTCTATAAATTCCTGATACGGCCTGCGATTCGGCCCGAGGACCATTTGCGATAAACGCACTACTTATTCATTGGATCCAATCCGAGTCGTCGGTAGGTAGTGAGTTATGTGCTTTTAAGTAAAAGAATGTATCTGCACATCTACCGTGAGTCAATTACATGTGGATACTACTGTTAAGTAGCACTTTCTTTGCCTCCCTGCGGCAGTGTTTCAAAGAAGTGGTGCTATCAAGCGAAACCAAAAGCCCACTTTTCACAATCTGAGTTCTGGGCATATCCATGCATACGTGCACATAGGTGCGGAAGGCCTTCGCACAAGACCGACCTGTCTCAATCACAATGGAGCGAGGAATTTCTTCGAATGATTTTTGGTCCAAAGTCGGATGCTTCTCCTGGCCGTCGTCGAGGCCTGGCCATGAACATGAATACTCACTCTGGTGTATCTGGAGTGGCACATAAATTCCTCTTTCGCAGATGAAGGCAACGGTTGTGGAGGCAAAACATATTTCACCATGTATTTCAATCTTTTTTCTTTTTTTACATATCTTTTCTGGACCTCTCTCTGGTGTGCTCCTCGGTCAGGTATGATTTATGATGGCCGACTTGCCGCTCTCGGGAGTATAATTATACTTTGGTTGTTTTATCTCTATTAATGAGGTGGAAAAATACCTGTGGAGGTTTTAGTCTTCGCCGGATTAGATGACCTTAGGGGAGGACCGTTTAAGCGTTTTATGGGAAATTGTTTGGTCGTACGGCTTGGTTTGTTTGAACATTGAGTGAAAAGTTGCACAGGGATTGCTCACTGAGTTATTATTTGTTTGTTTGAGGCAGACCACATGAAAGGCATGCTGGCGAATGGTTAACTTTGAAATATTATTGGGCAATTTTGTATTATCCTCTTTGTTCGTGTGGAAAAGTGACGGTGAAATGGATTTAATATGGGCATAGGGAACACGCTGCCTGAGGTGTGGAGGCAGCAAAGTCAAATAAATGTTGGGAAAGTCTATCTAATAAGGGTATTCATGTCAATACACATAGGCATCGGTACATGGATGCAGATCATTGTAACTCGTGAACAAACTGCTTTCTAAAACGGTGGTCATTTTTCACTTCCGGTTAGTTAGATGCCATTGTAGTATCTCGAATGAGCTTTCCTCGGTTGTCTTGTTTCATACGTCCAGCAAATATTTCTCAACTGATAACAAATGGGCATAGGTCTATAGTACCGTGGACCCCGTCCTTCTCATCGGTGAAGAGCTTTCGATGTCCTGACAGATATATACGGTTTTGGAGTTGCCTGCCATAATGAAAGAATGCTGCTTTTCAGAGGTGCATCTTAGTGTATTTACACGTCAAGATACGAATGCCTGTAAATAAGGTCATCAGTTCCTACTCTCATCTTTATGCGAGTGAATGACCGGTTCCACTCCCTTTCATTGATGAAAGCTAATGAGAGAGGAGAGAAGACACTTCTTCTTGGCGCAGATGGTATTCCCTAAGTGGAGTCGACAGCGGCACCTACAGTTCCAGTTAAATTCAATTTACGACTAATTACTTTCTTAAAGGGCTCCCGAAACTTGAAGACACGGCTGCTTTCCATATTCTGCGGCCCCGAGCACGGCATCCGAAAGAGCTTACTCTTTATACCGAAGGTTCGGTCTTTTCTCCGTGTTGAACCTGGGGGCTGAGATTTAAAGACTCTCTTTCCTGGAGCGTTGTTGTCCATTCGCTCGATGTGACCGAGCCAATGCAGTCGACGTGTCTTGGCTTTTTGGACTACATCCACATCTTGGTACAACTCATAGAGTTCGCGGTTGTATCTTCTTCTCCATTCGCCCCCTCGCACATATAAGTGAAGAAGTATTTTTCGTTTAGAAGTACCTAATATTTGCTCTGCTTTCTTACTTCTCGTCCAGCACTCGGCGCCATAAAGCAAGACTGGTGAGATGAGCGTTCTATAGAGCATTAATTTCGTCCATCTAGTTAGAAGTTTTGAACATAGTTGTTTTGCCAAACCGAAGTAGCAGCGATTGGCTAAGGTTATTCTTCGTCGGATTTCCATGAAGGTGTCATTTGTGGAGTTTATATTTGCTCCGAGGTAGGTAAACTTCTCACCTTAATCCCCCCTGCAACCCCCAAGAACTTGATCGCATTGTTGAGGACTTAACATCAGCCTTAAATATAGCGATGACTTCTTCCTGCCCCTTGATTCAACCCAGGGGCAAGGAGAAGCCGCATTGGTGGATTGCAGGCTTAGGCCCTTTAAGAAATAATTATAGAAAACTTTTTATTAATGCCAAAAGTACGAGAGACGCGCTAGATTGGGACTTGTACAAGGCATCCCTAAACATAGGTATACAAAAAACAATTAACCAAAGCCAAACGTAATTCTTGGAGACTCTTCTAGTAAAGTAGAAGAAGCCTCTGAGGCATCTAGGCTGAGGAAAATTATCTCTTCAAATCCAATAACACCCAGTTACCTTAAGAAAACTAATGGGTCTTGGAGGACTTCCAGCGAAGATTCGCTAAATTTACTGCTTGACACTTATTTCCCTGGCAGTTCCCAAGTTGTTAGAAATATTGTTATCAGCAAACCATCTGCACAAAAAACCGACTCCTTAAAACTAAAACTTCGAAAAAGTTTAGTTGCCCGTGTGTATTTTCAGTTCAGACTGGCGGTGATATGATACTGACGACTCGTTGGGTGGTGGTGGATAAATGTGACGATTGTATAGATACTCCTCTTGAAATATGATTCGATACGACGTTCAATCAAATGAATTTACAGCTCATTGGACAGTATTCAGCGAATGTCACGGCTACGCTGATGGTGCAGCCGTTTAACTCACCTACCGTGAAGCGTGATTTAATCGATTCAATGTGAGTCCATTGCTTGGGTGAATCCGGAGATACTAGCTGCAATTAATATAAATAGTGCAGGTAGATTGAATGTTGATTATCAGTCACTTGTGATCGATTGTATTCAAACGTTTACAAAGCTTGCAATAAAAAGTCATCAAAATCATGTTGAAATATGTAAGTGAAGACTTAGAAGTTAAACGATTCCAGCGAAGCAATTCTTTTTTCTTTTGCAGTTGATCCTGATTTTTGCTATTCTTGTGGCAATGGCTGTTGCCGATCCTGATCCTGTCCTGATCTCTGGATACCCTTCGGTTGGATATCCATCACTCGGTGCTCGAGTTGGAGTCGCATATCCTTATGGAGTATATGGACGTTGAGCCTACAGCTATTGATTTGAACAATTCAATGCTAAAATAAATTGAAATTTGTTTTCATAGCGGAGAAAATCTTCTGTTATTTTAATTAGTAAGGATTCGATGTAATCAATTTTGGACTTTGTTCGTTGTATACATAGACGGAGAGCTGGTGAAATTTTTTCATGATTATTTCGTCAACAAAATTTTGCTTATTTTTTGGTTGTCGTGTTCGGAAACATCACGGATGTGAAATTCTGGCGGACCTGGGCCGGGCGTTTTAGGGGCTACAGGGCCTCAAAGTTGTAGAAAATGTTGGAAAAAAAAATTATAGCGTCAACTTTGAGTCTTTGCTTTGTGAATCGGAATTAAAAATCATATCGTGTAGTGAAATTGCCAGAGCGATTGGGCGGTCGCAAACCCCTGCCAGAGTGCCCGAAACATGTAACAGCACTCAAATTTTGGTATATCATCTAGTATATACGGGTGAATCTAGAACTGAAATGCCAGAGCAAAATTCCGGTCGCAACACCTTGCCAGAGCGCGTCAAAGTGCATTGTGCGTGAGGGGCCTTTTCAATGGTTTGTATAAGGAATTGTTGTATATCTTCAAAAATATGTAAATGATTAAAAATATTTCAACCGATTCTAAAAGATTATCTAAAGATCTTTAAAACCGTGTATTAAGTTTAGTCCTAACATTCATACTTTCGAAAATATTCGATTTTAAAACCCAACATTTCGAAATGAGCTAAATATTTTTTCTGCTCATGATGTTTCTACACTTAAAGTAACATAAGAGATATTTTTTTTTTTTTTATTTTCAGTAAGTCCAATCATTAATTGTTAAATCTGCCTGCCCCTCACGCAGGCCCGACTCAAAGTTGACGCTATAATTTTTTTTTACAACATTTTTTACAACTTTGAGGCCCTGTAGCCCCTAAGACGCTTGGCCCAGGTCCGCCAGAATTTCACATCCGTAATGTATCCGAACACGACAACCAAAAAATAAGCAAAATTTTTTTGACGAAATAATCATGAAAAAATTTCACCAGCTCTTAGTCTAGATCTTAAACAGAGGACGGCGTAGGCAGGAGTGCTGTTGGTAACCCTTGACATGAAAAAATCCTTAAGACTACCAGATATTTGCGTGCATTTCAAGCGGAGGTTTTAACTTGAAGTGGCTAAATGGCTGTCGATGAGATCGGTATCGAGCTCGGACATCTTTATCTACACCAACAGTTAGCCAGCTATAATAGCACTCGAATCATCCATAATAAGGCACAAATTGGAAAAGCAATGCCATGCATTCCAATTAATTATTGCAATCTCACTCTGGATTTCTGTTCACTCAGATATTTCGAGTAACTGCAGATTAGACGAATTGGCCAAAGATGGCACGAAGTAGGAGCTCTCGATAGCGGAAGATAGCTGCATTTACCTATAGAAAAGCCAAGATACAAAATGTACATATGTATCAGCACTGGAACAAGCCAATGAGAGATGGTGCAATCTTGACTCGTTTAACCATGCGAGGCAGACGTGACCACAATAAAACAAAACGAAAACGAAAAGCCTGTTACTGATCAGCAGACCACGCAAATAGTTGGGTTGCTACCTTGTCATTGTGCATTAGGCGAGACTTGAATTCTGGCCAATGAGTTCTGTGGCAGCTGTAGGGATGAAGAAGAGGAGGCTACCCCGTACTATCTTAGAGAATATTTCTTTGAGCAACTAGGTTAGGTTAGGTTAGGTAGATGGGTGCCTTGTGACAAAAGAGTCACTGCTTACTTAGACCAACAGTTCGGGTCCATTATGGCAAATTATTTAACCCTGGAAAGACTGCAGAGTATGAGTACTCACTTCCCAGGCTGCAGTGAGATTAGAGTAGAACAAGCTAGTTTCATCTGTACGCCACTGGCAGCTTGGGATAGCATCACAAACATTATTACGGAGGATAAAGTCTCCTGGGCTATAAATAGCTTCCGTCCTCATAAGTCACCTGGCCCTGACAGCATCATGCCTATTATGCTGCATAAATTGCAAGACATGGCAATTCCCTGGCTATTACCGATTTATAGGAGTTGTATAAATCTAAACCATGTTCTCCAAACCTGGAGACGTGTCAATGTGGTTTTCATCCCCAAGGCGGGCCGGCGAGGACATGAATCCGCGAAGGATTTTAGACCCATAAGCCTGTCCTCCTTTGTTTTGAAAATTTTTGAACGTATCCTAGACTTCCATATCCAAATCCCAGCATGCTTATCTCAAAGGGCGGTCCACAGAAACTACTTTCACTACAAAGAATATACTCTTGCCACATTTCTTGATATAGAAGGAGCCTTCAACAACATTTTCACTGAATCAATTCAGGAATCTCTCACCGAGTTAGGTGTAGAAGGCTTTATTAGCCAACGGATAGTTTCTATGCTCAGTACTCGTACAATCCATGCAACACCAGGCAACAGTAGTACAACTAAGACGGTAAACAGAGGAACTCCACAAGGCGGAGTCATCTCCATCCTGCTCTGGTTAATGGCGATTAATAAAATCTTGCTGCGACTTGATAGGGAGGGTTTTAAGGTAGTTGCAAATGCAGATGATGTGGTTATACTAGTATCAGGATAGTTGCTCCCCACGATAAGCTAACTCATGGAGAGGGCTCTGGATAAGGTACACTCATGGGCTACGAGCTGTGGCCTCGGAGTAAATCCGGAGAAGACTGAAATGATGCTGTTTATCACTAAAACCAAGGTACCGACATACATTGAGGTCTTGTCCAACAGATGCTCTCAGTGTGATCTTGCATCTAATCCCCCCGAAACACACATCAAAGATAAAGCTATATGCAGTGCAGTCCGGCTCAGGGAATATGGATGCTGGACCACAAGGTCATATGGTCACGGCAAGGTCCTGGAGACGATACCAAGTGAACTGGTTGCGTCCTTGACCGACTACACGATACCCAAACTCAAGTTCAGAAAATCCTTCTTAACAAAATTGCAGAGAAGAATGGAAGAAGGGAAGCGTTACCTGCAACTACGATATAGGGATATACACGGACGGTTCGAAGATGGACTGCGGAGTCGGCGCAGGCATCTTCTCTGACCAGCTGAATATATCAAAGTCTTTCCCAGACTCTGCTAGTGTTTTCCAAGCGGAGCTTCTGGCGATTCGAGAAGCCTGCCGCCTGCTAAACAATCTTCCAACATTTAACCACAATATCGCAATTTTTTCGAATAGCCAGGCTGCCATCAAGGCCATTGATGCGGTTTGCATCTCTTCAAAACTGGTAGAGCAATGCCGGTTCGAATTGAATCAACAAAGCACTCACTCTAGAATCACTCTCATCTGGGTCCCAGGGCACAGCAACCATGAGGGTAATGAGCGTGCTGATGAGCTGGCCAGGCGAGGGTCGGCCCTTAACGGCTCTCTAGCAGAAAGAGTCGACGTTCCGCTTGGTGCCGTTAAGGGCTATATTCACCTTCACTTCCTCCAGCTAGCCAATCGCGGGTGGAACAGCCTCACAAGCTGTGTCATATCTAGGAAGACGTGGCCCAGTTTCAACAAACCCAGGTCAAAAGAGTTACTAGGCAAACCAAGACCAGTTATTGCCAAAATCGTAGCTATTATCACAGGTCACTGGCCAGTTGGAGACCATGCGGCCAAGCTTGGTATCCCTCGCAACACATTTTGTAGGAGCTGCAAGGATATTAATAAGAAAGAATCTCTATGTCACTTCCTTTGCAGATGTCCGGCCCTGGCAAGGATCAGACAACAAACTCTTGGCAAACCCTTCTTCGAGGATCTGGGAGAGATAGCGGATAAGAGGATTGGAGAACTAATCCTCTTCCTGAACTCCACGGGCTGGGTTTAAACTTAAAATCCCTTTGTAACTAACCACTACAATAGGTAGACACGAGTCCGTGGTAACAAAACGGCGCACCCTAAGCGCTAATTGGGTTCTTTTGGACCGCCACTTTATCTACCTACCTACACTGCAGAGATGGTCCGCTGTTAGAACCACCCAGATAGTGATCTGAATCTCATGAGGTCCACAGCTCAATATCACCTAGGTCTTTCAGCTCCGAGAAGAAGTAACAAGAAGGACAATCACACAGCAGATGACGA
This sequence comes from Brachypalpus laphriformis, assembly GCA_945910035.1. Lineage (NCBI taxonomy): Eukaryota > Metazoa > Arthropoda > Insecta > Diptera > Syrphidae > Brachypalpus > Brachypalpus laphriformis. The sequence continues at coordinate 105,380,292 of OX246753.1, read as the reverse complement.
ACAGATTCAATTTCTTCTTCGTCCCTTCAACTTCTACAATAGTCGTTGTGCAGTACACCGAGTCGTTTCGCATGAATGCCAATGGCACAGTGACCAGTAATTACACTGAAAGTAACCAGTGCGTTATGACGACTAAGTTTTACCGGATTGGCCGGCCAAAGCGACCTGGCCGTTGCGCATCTGCCTTGATAAACCCAGCGTCTGTTTGCTCGACCGGTGGGCTTAACTTATATTTTTTTTCATAAGGAACTAATTGGAATCACTACAAAAAAGAGAGCCCAAGATACATGCAGCGCAGCGCCGACCCTTTGCTAGAAAGGTCATATGCCCTGGTACCCAGCAGATGGTTACCGCATTTGCTCTAGATATCTCGTAAAAGTGATTTGAAGATCCTCACTTCTTGGTTCTTCGATTTTTCCAGTACATTCTGTCAGGCATTCTTGAAGCAAAAATCGTTTCAAATGCTAGCATCGGGTTCATTTGATCAGTTTCTGTCGATACAATACGAAAGCTGGTATTGCTTCTCAAGTACCATTCACCATACTGGTGAACCATTTGTAAGAATAGAGGAAACAGAACTCCGCCTTGGGGGGTTCCTCTGCACCTCTGGACTTTTCTCCGGGTAGATTCATCCCCCAGCGTTGGATATAAAATTCTCGATTGAAGCATCTGTGTGATCTAGTTGCAGAGGTTGGTGTTTAGTTAAGCTAGTAGGCTATTCAGGATCCCATCAGAACTTACGTCGTGGAACGCCCCTTCGATGTTTAGGAACGCTGCAAGAGTGAACTCCTTGAGGTGGGGAGATCTTTCTATGATTGATACGACTCCGTGATCTGTATCTACAGATCTGCCGCAGATGTATGCATGTAGTGATTTAGATAGATAAATTATCACCGATCACGTTTCTTATGTATACATTCATTACGTTAACGTTCCAATGTTTTCATTATAAAAGACGACAGACTGATCGGTCTGAGGTTCTTTGCGTTTGTATGGCTTGTTTTCCCTACTTTGGGAAAAATACAACACGCACTTCCCGCCATGCATTAGAAACATATCCTAGCTTGAGGCATCCTGTGAAAATACGCTTGACCCACGGAATAGCAATTTCCACTGACTTATGCAGCATCGCAGGTCGAATGCTATCCATTCCTGGTGCCTTGTATGGAGCAAATGATTTGATTACCCAAGCTATCTTATCATCATCTTTTATTTTTCCTACCTCTTCTGAGCTTATTCCCGATGTCGTCTCTGGAATGGGTGGATCATCTCCTAAGATTGATGTACATCCGGGAAAGTGAGTGCTCAATCGTATGTCCAGCGTTTCCTCATTCGACTCTGTCCAAGTACCACAATTTTTCTGATATTTGATGCCGGCGTTGGGGTCTTAGCCATGATCTTCCTTAGGCCGGACGCCTCATTAATTGATTGTATAGATGCGCAAAAGAATCTGCAAGAGTTTTTCTTTGCGAACCTAATCTCTTTCTTGAGTAGCTTTACGCTTTCTTTATAGGTTTCTTCCTGAGCAACTAACAGACATTGCTGATTCGGATATCAACGGCATCTGGGCATCGGTCCTAAAACCAAAATGGATCCAAGAGTAACGAAGATAACCGGATCACGTGGTAATACAATTAACCTCATTTGGTCTAAGTGTATCCAAATGACTACGGAAAATAACCACCTAACCTAACCTAAATGGGTAGAAATCCCACCCCGTTACTGGGAAAGGTCCAATTTTGATTTTCACCTACCAGTGCAAAAAAGCTACCTAACCCAACCGAAGTGAAAGTGTCAATATGGCCTTGTACATATTTTATATCCTTTCATAGTCTCATTCTAACAGCTTTAGATGCACCACCTTGGCAACATGTTACTTAACATAGCAACATTCTGCGCATTCTGTTAATGCATCGCAATAAGAGAGAATTTCTAATCAGATTCTCTGCATCTGCAGATGCTCTGCTCAAGCAGTGGATGCGCGAGAGCACACGACAAACATGTCAGGAAAAATCTACTTCACCACACTACATCCACCGGCTGCTGCTGCTGCTCCGATGTATCTGGAATTACCACCAAAACGTGTGAGGCTGTGCAAGCAACCACGACACTGAGCAACATTAGTTGCATACAATCTCTCGTCGAGTTGAAATCGAGTTCGTTTCCACGTCGGTGTACCCTGTATTGCTTTGAATTTCAATAATTAATTGTTCCAGTGTTACCCTCACCCCCGTCATCCTCATGCAGAGTTGCTGCGGATGTTGACGAGGCGTCTGTCGTTCGAATCAAATTATGTTAATGGCTCTGGAATAATACTCTGTGCAGTGTTGCCCCCCTTTTAAAGCAGACTCTGTGCCGCCTGCACCTCTCTCTCTCGACCAGAAAAAAAGTAACTTTTTGTTTTGTGGTGATGCTGATGACACCGGGGCATGGGGGTGGACGTGTGAAGTAGTAGTGTGAACTAGTGAAGCCAGCTCCTTGCGTGTTGTCGTGCGAATTAATTCAAGGAATGCGCGCCCAGCATCATTGGTTGAGGGTCGACTAGGGGCATGTTATTCGAGAATAGCAATTAGCAAGTGGTGTTACGGTCTAATTAATTACGCGAAACACAAACACAAAACAATCTCGGCAACGCGTGGATGAGCGCTGAGACAGCTGCGACTGCTGTCTGGTGGTACCGACCGGTTTTCTTCTTTTTTTTTGTCAACTTTTGTTCGTCGTGTTCGCGTTGTTGTAGGAAAATGACCACTCTAGGTGGAGTGCTGGTGTTCTTGAACTTTCTTTGTGCGGCACTTGCATCGCCAAATCCAAATGACCCTTGTTATGCCGATGGAAAGGCTCGAAAATGTGTTCCGAGCTTTGTTAACGCTGCATACGGTAATCCCGTCGAGGCTTCCTCTACCTGCGGCCTGAATCAGCCCGAGCGATACTGTGAAGTGGACAGGAGTGACCGTACTTCCACGTGTAGTATTTGTGACGACAATAAGCCAGAGCTTCGATACCCGCCATCTGCCCTGACAGATCTCAACAATTCAAACAATGTGACATGCTGGCGTTCAGCGTCGGTGCCGATTCCCACGGCTGGTGACAACTCTCCGCCCGATAACGTCACCCTAACACTCTCCCTCGGCAAGAAGTACGAACTGACATACGTCAGCCTGACCTTCTGTCCAAAATCTCCAAAACCCGATTCGATGGCCATCTACAAGAGCTTCGACCACCAACAGACTTGGCAGCCATTCCAGTTCTACAGCTCACAGTGTCACAAGTTCTACGGCCGACCTGACCGTGCCAAGATAAGCAAATTCAACGAGCAGGAGGCACGATGCATGAACTCGCAACGGTCATCAGGGGATAACCATCGCTTCGCCTTCAATACCCTTGAAGGACGTCCGTCGGCGAACGACATTGACTCCTCACTCGTGCTTCAGGACTGGGTTACAGCAACAGATATCCGTGTGATATTCCATCGCTTAGATGTGCCACGCGACTTATTTGCCACTAATCACTTCGCCATCAGCAGCAGTGGTGGCGACATCGAACGCAAGTACTCCAACGACAAATCAATGGACACCAACAACGCAATCGAGACGAAATTCACGGGCAAACTATCAGCGCCACCATCAGCAGCATCGGCCGCCACCGTGATGGGGACATCCAGCGGCCAACACTATGCCGTATCAGATTTCGCTGTTGGCGGACGGTGCAAGTGCAATGGACATGCATCTGAGTGCATAGCCGACGATGAGGATGGCCAATTGGTGTGCGACTGCAAACACAACACCGCTGGATCCGAATGCGAGCGCTGCAAACCGTTCTACTTTGACCGACCATGGGGACGTGCCACAGACACCGACGCCAACGAATGTAAAAGTAAGTTCCTCTTATCATACAGATACTCGTACAATACAACTAGACAGATACTTGGTACGCTTCACGTGCCTCTAGGTTAGGTAAGCGCCGCCGTCACTCCATTGTCTCTTCGCAGGCCATCTGTTCATGGACCACCCTCTTTTGCGAATTAGTTTTCGCTAAATTTATTGTGGGTGAAATTGAACACGAGGGTTGATGCTGCGGTGGTGGCATCCTTGTACGGTTCATAAGTTGCAAATCACGATGAGGCACATCGACATCTGCTCTTAATTTAAATTCAATCTGCAAATGGCTTAATGACATTTGCCAAATTAGTCCTGGGATACATTACGACGACGTCCTTTCGTAGAGTCCTGTGTCTAGTTCTATTCATAAATTGAGTCGTCGAAATCTGAATTGTTCCTTAATGTGTGTGTGTGTTCCACTTGGAGGAACATGTCGGCCCGAAGCAGTGGCAGCATCCAGCGACGTGCACCGAACAGACACCATTAATTAAAGTCGACAGTCAGAAGCAACTACAAACTGGCAGTTCTGTGTTTTTCTATTTGCCCTGTTGTTTCTTTCGTTTAGTTACCCGTTCTTGTGTAGATTTTTTTTTTGTTACTCCTTTTTGGCTTTTGTTAGGGTATTCGCTGCAGCAGAGACTTGCAAATTAAATGGCAAATTGTGAATGGCACTGTGTGGAGGCTGCAGGCGGCGAGGGCGCGAGAGCAAGGAGCATATCTGTTGAGTCTGTTTGCACAGCAATCTTGTTAGTGAAATGGTTTTGTTGTTGAGCTGAATTATAATAGTTGGTTGGTTGCTTGGACGGACGGACAGACGTAAGTCGAACTGGGACGGGTTAAGGAGACTCGTAGTTGTTAGAGAAACAACGGGAATTTTACAGGGTGGTGTGTATAAGGTTGGCAGTCAACATCAACAGCAGCAGTAGCACAGAATCACATTAATTGAGGTTGCAGAGATACGACGATTTGAACGAGACACAAATTGAGTTAGAGCCTGGGTTGGAATGATATTAAACCGAGGGATTTCTTCGGGGAACTGTCTGTTGGGAGCAATGTCGCCCGTGGGTGGAAGTGATACTCGTAAAATTAACACCGAATACATAGTATGAATATGCAAATTTCTTTTTTATGAGGTGCTGCTGGAGGGCGTTGAATGAATGTAATGAGTCCTGACGTCCATTTTTCTTACAAGTATTTCAAAAATATCCTTTTCTTAGCGCTTTGAGAGTGGGGTTCGCTCAATTAGGAGCACTATATTCCCATCTTGATTGCTTCAATTACGTTTGAGTTAGATACATATGTATAAGTATCATTAAAGCTAGATGCTATTAGCAAGACTAACCCAGATGGGAGATCGGCTCAACGTGTCATATTTCGAGACAGATCTGGCCTAAGCTGGACCAGAAACGTAGCACCGAGCTATAGGCCAACATGCCAAAAGACTTGGCTTCTTCTTTAACGACTTCTGCAGAAGCTGTAGGGACGAGGAGGAGGAGGAGACCATCCTTCACCTCCTATGTACATGTCCAGCACTATCGCATAAAATAATGCCCCATCTAGGGGATCCCTTCCTTGATGACCTCGGCGATTTGGCGTCCTTATGCGTCATGAGCATCAAAAGCTCCGGTTGGTTTTATTAGGCCCCGGATAGTCTAATGGTAGATCTCTGGCCTCGCAATGGACTTTTACTGGTCTAAGACAGCCAACCTAACCTAATCTAGCCTAGATACGGTAGGTAGGTATGTAGGAGTGGTTGTGTCAGCAAACCATGCCGACACATAATTAGCGCAGAAGCGCCGTTTTATTACCAGAACTCAAGTGACCTGACGGATGTTAACTATTAGGGGAAAGAAGAAGAAAAAGGTGGAAGGATTATTCAAATTCACCCCGTTGCATTGAGGAAGCTGATAATATCGCCAATGCTAATCTCCGCTAGCTCTATAAGGTTGTCGAAAAAGAATTTACCTAAGGGGCGCTGTCTGGCCTTGCCTAAAGCCGGACACTTGCAGAGGAAGTGTAAGATTGTTTCTACTTTATCAGCAGTATTGCAGCTGCGACAGTGTGCATTAAATGCAATGCCTATTCTGGCCGCATGAACGCCGATTGGCCAGTGGCCAGTACTAACTGCCAGAGTTCTTGCGATATCTGTACGGTTTCTGTTTAGTAGATCTTGCGTTCTTTTCCGGGAGTATTTGGGCCACATCTGCCTGGAGATGACACGGCTCCGCACCTCCTGCCATCTAATAACCGCCTTTAGCAGATGGTGCGCGAAGATGCCTCCCTTAAGGACCACCAATGGGACGTTCACCTCCTTTGCTAGGGAAGCATCAGGAAGCCGGTACGACCTGGAAATATTGAGGGAATCAGAGAATATCCCCGCCCCTACCTCGCAGTCCATTTTTGAACCGTCGGTGAAAATTGTTGATTCGAACTTATTCATCAGTACGCCAGTTTCTCATTCCGCCCTGGTAGGGAATCTGACCGCGACGTAATTTCTAAAGTTCAAGAGTTATATAGTCGGTCAGATTAGCTACCAGATCCTGCTGTAGCAAATTCAGGATACTGCTGTGACCATACGAATTGGTGCACCAGCATCCCATTTCCCTTAGCCTGACCGCTCTACATGATGATAGCTGCATAACAGCTTTGGGGTTGAAGCTTATAGCAATAGCCTAGATACGGTACTACGATAGATATGTATATATAAAGTGGTTCTCGATGAAATGCACTTAGACCAACATGGGTCCATTTTTATACCTCTATGAAGCAGGGATTTCAATCTATGTATATCAAGTCCTGGAACCATCTACTGCTTATGATAAGGCCATTTATTTAAATTTTTTTTTATTTTCTTTTAGATCGTTTAAAAGTAATTTCCTAGAGTAACCCTTCTAATGTGGGCAAAGGGAGGATATGTGCAGAGCAAGCGACCGGTGATGTTTTCTCCTTCCTCGTTTTTGCAGTTTCTGCAAAAGTCATAGCTAGGATAGATTGAGCTAAGCTGTGGAGGGGTGTGTAGAGAAAACCCTATCATATTATTCCCCGATTTTTGAATCAATTGGTACTTTTTATGAATCCAAGCAGATCCGTGTGATCCTGCTACCTCTGCGATGCTTGTAAAGAACCTAGATCCTAGTGTGCGTAGGCTTTATTCTTGTAAGATGGGGCAAGGACATGGCAGATGCTGGATTGACTCTACTTACTCCTCGTCTCCGCAGCTTCGTCGGACTTAACTTTCCATCTGCGGAGCATGACTCCAGTAAGTATGCGGTTTAATTTTGGCCACAACGTACGAGAAGTAGCGCAGTCCTCCTGCATAACCAGGAAGAGTTTTCTTATTGATCTACAGTGCTATCTTTTATAGTACAATACATATTCTCTATCGGTTGTAGTACGGATGTGTCCGTTTTACTTACTTTTCATAGCCTACCCTAACTATGCCAATATATCTGCTTCTTCGTTCCCTTCTATATTGCTATGTCCAGGAACCAGTAAAGTTTGACTGTGTTGTGTCGGATGATGATCAATGAATCTTGATATTTCCTGACTGCCTTTGATTTGATTGTATTGGATTCTATCGATTTTAACGCTGCTTAACTGTCAACAATACAAGAACGTCGACTTAGCCAGAAGAGTTCACATACAGCGATTTAGATGGCTGGGTCATGTAGAACGGGTGTAGCCCAACGTTTCAACTCGGAAAATCTTCGAATCCACACCGGATGGACGGCACAGTAGAAGATGATCTGGCGCAAACAAGTGGAGGGGAATCCCAACCAACTTGGTGTGCGCAACTGGAGGCAGCTGACTCTTAACCGAGCTGGTTGGTGATATGGTATTTGGCGCAACAGCTCTTTAAAGTGCCAGGGCCTAGCTTCTTGCAACCACTCATGTTGTGTGCATATTTTTCACACGAATGGAAGGGACCTACAGTTTAATGCTGAATCCGAACGGCGATTTGAGAAGCTTTTTCGTGACAACAATACTCTCGGATGTTTGTCAGTCGCTCGCGAGAGGTGGGACCATGAAAAAAGCTGGTTGATGAGGTTTATTAGTTGAGGCCCAGGTCCATCCCGGACTGTAGCGTCACGTAAGTAAGTAAGTAACTGTCAACAAAGATAGTTACTTCCCACAGAGTAAAGTGACTATCTCATATGCATCTTGGACCTTTTTCTATTGCGAGGATTTCAGCTTGAAAGACACTACAAGCTTCTTGAAATCTAAAGGATTCCTGTTTTCCTCTCTCAATCTAAGAGTTCCTTTTGCAGCAATATCTTTTATGAACAAGGCCAGGGGATGCAGGTGGAGAATCACGTCCAAACTTCCTTGCGGTGGGCTCCTCACCTTGGTACAAGGTGTTGCTAGCTTTTAGTTGTTCAGAACTCATTTAGGCTGGAGTTCCAGTCTTCTATTCTGAAGATACAGTCTTCCTTTTATCAGCGAGGTTATGATCCGAAAACAAGGGGTCATAACCCTCCCACTTCACCGCATTTCTACTGAGCCGCCTGTGGGGTTCACCATATTCTGAAGATACAGTATCTGGTGATAATATTATTGAACTTAGATATGCTGTCGCAGTAGGACTTTTGCTCTACAGAGAACTAGATCTCTGAAAGAATCGCTTAACACTGCTTCTGCATGTGTCCGGCTCTTTACAAATGACATTGGCGAATTAACATTGCTGAAGTGCCGGCTATATACATGGAATGAGCCTGTTTTTAGGTATCGATCCTTAATTCTTGGGGTTTCTCCCAGACATGCTACAGTATGATATTTGGTTGGTGATGGACTTTACTGCTAACGTTTAGGCGGGTTCTGCTTCTTCTCTGGGTGTAATTCACTAGGAATTTGTTGGTTTGTCTCAGTCGAGAGATATCATCCCAATGCTTGGCTCGTATTACTACCCAGTAGGGAGTTACTTTATAAGCCTCACCTAATCTGTTGATCTTAGTGAGTCATTCCCATAGCAGTCTGGATCTGATTTCGTCTGAGTTCAGGGCCTTGATTGATATTTCCTGCCAAAATTGAATTAGGTACATCTTCCGATAGCATGAACCTTTGCTTGGAATATACTGGGCGATATGCCCAGAGAGAAGTTCAGAATATTTCTGTCTACGCCTCCATCCCTTGGAAAAACTAGTTTAGACTTTGCTGTCGTCAAAGTACTGATAAATATCTGTATGGACCTTTTCATTGGACGAAAATCATTTGTCATTGAGTTCAGATTCGGAAACAAAAGTAATTGTTGGAAGCCTGGTCTATTCTGAAGACTGTGGATGGTTGAGCATACATTGAGGCAAATTCCCTCAGTGCAATCAGTGCAAAATCCGACTTGTAAACCGATGTTTTGTAGTGCAAAAAGTTGACATATTTTCTGAAAGATGGTGTCGCCCTATTTCCCAATTAGATTAGCATATTGGCTCCATAATTTTGTCTATGTTTTACTCTTGGCACTATTAGGAAGCCGTGTAAACATCGAGCAAACAGCCAGGAGTAGGGTTCATCGCAGTCGACTTTGCACAAATCTCCATTCCGTCTTAGTGATCCGTATTTTCCAATGAACACTATGAGCAAGACAATGTATAAGTAACATTTTAATTAAGTGGTAGAGAGTTTGTAACATGGCGATGTACCAAGTAATCCACAGCTATATACCAGTGCACTGATGTTTAAATTGTGATACACTGGGTATAACCAAATCAGTTACACCACAGTAGGGTCTTCCTAGCAGTGGCAATAGCCGCTCATGAGATCGCGATGAGGACAGTATCACGATAGAATACCCCGTTTTTTGTCGATAGGTAGCCATAAAGACAATATAAGCTGTAGTACTGAAATCGAAGGTTGCTTAGTGCTTTAGCTAGTAATTTATCGAAAAAAGTTTCGTCACTAAGCCTGGCTCAAGCTGGTTACTTCGTGAAGATAGCGCCACAATTACACACAAATCAGGGAATAAAACACTCAGCGAAATAATGGCCCCTGTTCAATAACCGCTATTCCAGTGATCACAGGGTAAACTTCGGTTGACTACAAAAGACTTCTGTAGGGGCTGCAGTTATGAAGAAGACCAGAAGGAAAAAAACCCACTTTCCTTATCGTTGCTCAGGCTTTAACTATAAAAGAGACAAGTTCTTTGAAAAACATTTCTGCCAGTGTAAATGATTTATGCAGTTTCATCACAGATGGTTTGAAAACCACTGGTCAACTAGGCTCAGTATGTTTCGATAACTAAAATAGAAACCCAACCTCAGCCCAATAATATGAGGCTTCACTGCTTCTTCCTTTTATCAGCGAGGTTATGATCCGAAAATAAGGGATCATAACCCTCCCACTTCACTACATTTCTACTGATCCGCCTGTGGGGTTCGCCTGCGATGCGAGGCTTCACATGTGATGCAATACAAAACCTTGAGATATTATTTGTAAAACAGACACAGACATTTTATTTGTATTTTCATAATCAAAACCAGAATACGCTAAACGGTTAAAAGTTACGAATGGTATAATTAGGGTCTTCATTAAGTGTGTTTTTTGTCGGGATAGGAAACGCTCGACTGGAGCACTCAGACACAACTGGTCCATTGCACTACCAGAGAGCAAACCCTGATTACCCAATTTATTGAAATTTCCTTGTTTTTCTAAGAAACCCAAGCAAGCACTTCAGTGATGAGGAGCTTACAGTACCAGCACTCATCACATAAGCACCGAGGATTTGCCACCTGATACGAGCAAAGGTCGGACATTCACAGAGATAATATTCCGCGGTGTCGTCGTTCTCTCCACAAGCGTCGCAGATTGTAGTATTACTCAAGCCCAGCGCGTTATGGTGCATTGCAAAAGCAAAGTGGCCTGTCAAGACGCCAATAAGTTGTCTACAGTCTCTTCTGCTGAGAGAAAGCAAGAATGCGGCTGATTTCTTACAGAGGTCCGGGAGCATACGTTAAGTCAACCTGCATACTGGAGAGTCATGCCAAACACAATTGTGCTCGTGAGAGACACAATGGTCAATGGAAGCCCTAACCAAGGACGCTAGAAGACCCAACGCGGGTTCGGGACCTGAGAAAGCCTCCTCTGAGCCTTGTCTAGCAATCTCATCGGAGCTCTCATTCCCCAAGATCCCAGTGTGACCTGGGACCCAGATAAAAGACAAAAAATTTAGCCTTGCGACCGAGTTCAAAGAGTTTTAGGTTTCACGAACTATTTTGGAAGTGGTTAAGGAGTTAAGCAAGGCCTTAAGCGCAGCCTGACTGCTGACTGATGCTACGTCTCTTCCACCTGTTCTTCACAACTAAGTTCATGGCCATTAGGATTGCATAAGTTTCCGCTTGGAAAACAGACGCATATTTGCCTAACGAAAAGTAAAGTCTAATGTTGTCGACTTCCACGAAGACACCAGCGCCAGACCCTTGACTGGTTTTGAAACCAACCATGAAAATACGATTGCATTCCATTCCCGGCTCAGACTCTGGCCGAAGCCAGTCCTGAACACAAGGAGAGTCGAGTCTGAATTTGCGCATCAGCTGAAGTTTTGGTGTCATTGCGTCAGACGACATATCCATAAGACAGGAGTTGTAAGATAAGTGTCGCGCAAAGTCATCAAAATTCCAATGTGGAGTATACCAAAAACCACTCCGCCTAAGACGATGGATGGCTTTGATAGTGCAACCCATGATATAAGTATCGAGGAGAGGTAAGTTCAGCAAAGCGTCAAGAGCAGAGCCAGACGTACTCGGGAAAGCTCCCGTGCAGCCGAGACAAGCCGTTCTTTGGAGTTTGGCAAAAAAGCAACCACATATTTACGTGAGAGCCCCTTATACTAAACAACCGACGCATATGCGAGGAATGGTCTTATCATAGCCGTGTAGATCCAGAGAACCTTATTCGGTGACAAGCCCCATGTCTTGCCAAAAGCACCCTTACGCTACCAGACTGAAAGAGCCTTGGATGTTTTCGAATCGACGTGTTTAGACCAATGAAGCTTCCTATCTAAAATCACTCCCAGATATTTGGCTTCATTGGAAATGCGAATGGTGACGCCTTTTAGCACTGGCTGAGTCAGACCGGTCAAAATCCTCCTTCTCATAAAGAGAATAACCTCAGTTTTGAAAGGATTCACCGAAAGCCCACTCCTAGTACACCATTCATCGATCATGTCCAGCGCCGCCTGCGCGAGAAAGTACGGCGACATCATCCGCATATGCCTGAGCGTAGACTTTAGAACTATTTCCAGTGTTCAACAGAGAGTCGACCACCATGCACCATAACAATGGGTACAGAACGCCACCTTGCGGAACCCCTGTTTACCCCTGTCATAACATAACGGCCAAAATTCGCATCCACTACCAAAGTTCTATTCATTAGCATTGCTTTAATCCACAACACTAATGTTTCATCTACCACGTGCTGTCTGGCCGAGTCGCACATGCAGTCAAAAGTCGCATTGTCAAAAGCACTCTCAATGTCGATGAAGATACCTATCGCGTATTCTTTCCTATCAAGCACGCATTCAATTCTGGCCACTAGATTTTAAAGTGCGGTCTCACAGGATTTCCCACGCTGATAGGCATCCTGCATCTCCGATAGTGGATGCAGCTTCAAAGCAACTTTGCGCACCTGAAAGTCTACCAGTCTCTCCATACATTTCAGTAATAAGGAGGTCAAACTTATGGGTCGCCATCTACACCTGCAAAAAGGCTATGGGTCCTAAATGCGGTCTTCGACCTAATATAGTCCACTGGTTGTACCTGGTGGTGGTCAGACCAATTCTGCTTTATGGTGTTCTTGTCTGGTAGCCTGCACTCGAAACAAGGTGCGACACAAACTCTATAGAAAGAGTACAACGATTGGCATGCAAATGCATCACAGGGGCTCTCAGGTCCATCCCCACAGCCGCCTTAGAAATCCTACTCAATATCTTTCCCATTGATTTCTTTGGGAAATTGGTAGCTTCTAAAGCAGCCGTAAGACTGAGAGAATCTCTCCAGTGGTCAAGTTCACGAATCGGCCACATGAAAATTCTACAAAACTCCAATCTCAGAGAAACAGATTATATATCCTCATTTATTGATTTCAACATCAAATATAACACCACGATCCCTGACTGATCCGCATGGGATGCCGGTACCATTCTAAATGACGCCGCAATCGAAATCTATACAGATGGTTCCAAAACATCGGAGGGCACAGGCTTGGGTATTTTTTCGGAATTACCTCTGATAAACGGAGCTCTCCGACTTCCGGACCACTGCAGCATTTTTCAAGCGGAAATATCGGCTATTCGTGAAGCAGCGCACAGACTCTCTTTGTACCCGATAGATGGTAGGTCTATCGTCCTTTACATAGACAGTCAGTCAGCGATTAAAGCTCTGGAAACGCCAACAATGAGATCTAAGTTGGTCAAACATTGCCGCGAATCTCTAAACGAGATTGCGGACAGATGCAATATGACTCTGTGCTGGGTCCCGGGACACTGAGACATTCCAGGCAATTGTAAAGTAGATGAACTAGCTAAGCGAGGCACCGTACCACCTCTAGCTGTCAACAGAGAGGTACCGGTACCTCCTATACAAACGATGAAACTTCATATGTTTAACGAAGCGCAAGCTACTGTAAATGACAGATGGAGTAATCTGTCTACGTGCGTATCGACCAGAAAGATCTGGCCTCTCCTAGACGCTAAGAAAACCAAAAAAAACTCCTTTCATTAAATAGAAGGAACCTAAGCCTCACAGTAGGAATAATCACAGGACACTGTTTGTTAGGTAGACACGCCACTAGAATGGGAGTCCCAGCAAATGATTACTGTAGAAGCTGCAGAGATGAAGAGGAAGAGGAGAACAATCTCCACCTCCTCGGCACATGCCCAGCGCTAGCTACCCTGAGAAAGAAAATATTAAGGGAATACTTCTTTGAAGACTTAAGTGACCTGTCTAACATAGACATTATAAACTTATACGGATTCAAAGGGAAATCCAATTGGTTTAGTTGAAATACCACCCCCTCACCCCCACCCCCACCCACCCTGCACCAGTCATCAACCCTCCTCTCCCCTATTGGTTACTATCGATCGTCACGAGGTACTGTAACAGAAACCCCCAAGATCGATAGTCAACCCTTAAATATCACTAGACCAACCACTGCATAAGAGTAACAGAGATTGATTAAGTCAATCAAGCCTATTACTCCCATGCACCCCACCTACACGGTGCAACTAGGATAAGGGTTCGATTGTATCAGTCACCCTACCTAACTAATCCTCCAATCCCCATAGTTCGACAGCATAACAGTGCTAGGTTGATTGTATCAGTCACCTCGCCTTTTATTATGCACTCCACTATTTCTGCGGTCCACCTAGGTACGGGTTTGATTGATACAGTCACCTAGTCAACACCTTATGAACAGCAGCTCCTAGAGTTTGATTGAATCAGTCAGTGATTGTCAGGCATGAATCTACATGCACTCTTGCAACGCAGTCTTCTTTTAAACCAAGTCAAAATGTCATCAGCATATATTTTCGACTATACAAAAGAGGTCGCTGCTAAATAAGGAGAATAGCAATGGTGCCATTACGGAGCCTTGGGGCACTCCATTTACAATACTTTGATTTAAAATTTCTTTTCCAACTAACAACTGTTTGAACTCAATTTCATAAGTAGACTTGAAGTAATTGGTAGAAGTTTGTGAAAACATGAATTTATTTTTGAGCTTTGAAGGACGTATTGTGCGACCAATGTAGTCAAATGCTTTTGAGAAATCTAGGAACATCCCTTTTTCATTCAAACCTAAAGCCGGCCGGAGATCACTGATTACTTTAAGAACATCTGAATCACACCTAGGCTTGGTAATACTCAAGTACTCTTGTTCCTGATTCGAAAGGATCTTTTCTGAGGTTTTTGTTAAAAAGGAACAAAGAATTCTGATTGGTTTAGAGGATTGGCTTTAACTTGGGAACAGGAATAGTTTTAGCGGTTCTTCATTCTGCAAGACATTTACGGCTGTATATGCAGAAAGTGGAAATATGATGAGCATAGGGAAGTAAATGATGAAGAAGTTGTTAAAGGAATGGAGAGGGAATACCATTAGGACTCGTAACATTAGATTAAATCGAATAAATTGCTCTAATTACTGGTGAACGGAATACTTTGGAAAAGAAGCTTTTCACTTCAAGAGGCTCGGGTGTATGATCAAATTGAACCTATTGCTTCCCACTTCAATAGAGCACACCAGGGAATGAACATTTTATTTCAACCGATTCCTACTCAACATCACCATAAACGGTGCGTATTGACTTGAGTCTGTCGACATCAGTTTTTTCTTGCAAAGTTCGATACCTAATTCGTGAATAATTCTACCCAAAGGCTTAGAGTGACGGATTCAAATCCAAGCCCACACAAAACCGAATTGTGATGGCTTGTGACATTTCTCCTGACATTGCTTCCTGAATATTTATTTTTTATTCTCCTGTCGTCTCGAAACAATCAGACAGCTCACATGTATATGTAGATACAGCATTGTCAGATGCTTTTATCTTTTGTTATGCTTTGCTTTGAAGGAGCACTCAATCTATACAAAATGTATATTAATTTTGCTGTCATCCCGCAATAAAACATCAAATACCAACAGTCTGTGATGTCGAAAGAACTCCAGCACTGCAGGGTGCCTGACAAACTGTACAAACTGCTGTAAAGGAATATTGGATTGGTAAACTTGTGCGCTTGTTACCGGTACCAGTAAATACTCTATGATACTCCTTTCTATTGCATATCCACCCTTCTGGATCAGGCAAACATGACACCACAAAAATCATATAATTATTAACCTTGTCTGGGATGGACTCGTTGCTTAGGGCTCTCGCAACAGTATCTAAATGAAATAACATAACAATAATGTCTGTTAATGATTTGTGCATGTAATCTTTACATACTCGTACATCCATACGCCCAGACAACCGACCGACCGACCGACACGACGAGGCAAATCTAATGATTCCAAATTACGTCCCCTCTAACCGCCTCCACCTCCACGGCGACGACTACAACGACGATGATGACGACGACTCCAGGCAGCACAACATGTCCCATAGTATGCCACCGGCTCAGCAACTGGAGGACCATCGCAACGACTCCTCTTACAGCGATGGGGCACAGGCACAGGCACACACAGAAGGTAGAAGAAGGAAAAACAAGGACTGTTGCGATAGTATGTCCCGGGGTTAATTTAAATTATTATTTTTAAAGTGGGGTTGTTGCCTTGTAATATACCTTGCGAACAAGATAAGGGTCTTTAATAGCACACCTACATGCTGGCAAGTGTATGTTGATGTTGTTGTTGTTACTCCCCGCCCACCCATCTGCGTTAAGTCAATTTCTTTTCGTCGTGGATATAGCTGCTTCCTGTGCATATAGCGCTAGCTAGGATGACAGGCCTGGTGCCGATCAAATGACTGAGAGTGCATCGTGTACACTGAGACGACTTATTTCTTTTGCAACTGAAAAAACTTTTTCACAAATGAAAGACAAATATCCTTGTGGTTGGGTGACGCGAAGGACGCGGAATGCACAAAATAAAAAAAAATAAAAGAAAAGCAGCAGCGGCGGCGGCAGTTTCCAGCGGAAAAGCAAAAATCAATTGAGACACAGAAATGGCTTTTTTTTTTTTAGTTCGTCCTTGTTGCCGTTTGTTTCGGGTTCTCGACGAACGTTGTTTCAAGACCGCACTTGTTCCGTGGCAAGTGCCTAAAATGCTACAAGTACTTTGCTCGACGCTTATAGTTGTTGGCTGACTCTATAACGGATACAGCCGAAGGACTTTTTTCCTCCTAAAAGGAATAAGAAAAAAGGAAAACTTTTAACTTTGCTTTGTTTGTGGAAATATTTTTTAATTTTCTAGCACCCACTCTCGCGCCCCCGAACTCCCTCCTGCGCATGGTCCTGGCTTCGGGAACAGCTCGTTTTGATTTCACAAAGCGATTTGCATTAAATTAATATTCCTCCATTTGGAAGTGTAGGATGCTCTACAGAGGCAAAGAATGCCAAGAAAAAGAATTAAAAATCGTGTCCTTAAAGTGATGGAGAGATTAATAAATATTTGTATTATGTTTCGTTGGCGGTATACACTGTAAGGAGGAGTGTTCTTGACGAAGTGTTCATATTAAAGCTAATAACTTGGAACAACAATGCCAGTTGAAATGGAACCAGGAAATTTATTTTATAGCAATGCATGGAGTAACAGTTGAAATGTTGGAAATTGGGGTTAAAAAAATATTGGAACGTTATGGTCGTTTCCAGAACTTTCACTTTGCGTTTAAATCTGAGTATCGCGGGGTCTTATTTACGAAAGACTATTGCTTAGTTATCCTTGTCAGGCTGCATCAATTTTGAGAGAGCATTGTTGCTCTTGTCATAAGAAATACCTTACTTAGTGCTAAAGCTAAGCTGTTGGTCTTTAATTCGGTATATGTCCCAATACAGATGGAATTTAAGATCGTGAACACCAGATATCGTAATGAAATTTCTTTATTTTATTACTAAAACGTTGCAGAGAGAGTCCTATGGTCATGAAATTTTGGTAGTGACCGAAAGAATAAGATCGCGGATACAAGCTGCCGAAATGAGGTTCCTTCGCGGTGTTGCTGGAATAACTCGTAGGGATTGAGTGCGCAACACCAGAGTACGCGAGGCGCTCAATGTTGAGCAGGTACTTCTCTGAACGGAACGATCTATGCTTCGATGGTTTGGTCACGTAGTGCGTATGCCCCCAGACCGGCTCCCAAGACGTGCCATGGTGGCAGGTAGACGACCCCGCGGTAAGCCTAGAAATAGATGGTTGGACCAAGTCCGGCATCTCTCCTGGAGCCGTCTATTGATTCCTCCTGATGAGTTGGAGTCAATGGCGGAGGATCGAGAAGGATGGAGAGTCCACCTGAGCATCCTACCCTCGCGACCCTCATGAAGGATTATTATTGAAAATGTATGTATGTATGTATGTATGTAAACGTTGCAGAGATCGAGAGAGCACGCGAGAAACTCAATGTTCCCTGAATGGAACGTTGTGTACTCCGATGGTTTGGCCATGTAATGCGGATACCCCCAAGCCGGCTCCCAACATATAATAATTGCCATGCCCACAGGAAAGCGACTCCTTGGTAAGTCCTATATCTCTTCTGCGTATTCCTCTTGATAAATTGGAACCAGAGGTTTGAGATAGATGGTGAGTTCAGCTGTGCACCCTACATCCGCGACCCGCATAAAGGATGAGTGGGTCAATCTTCTTCTTCCTTTTATCAGCGAGGCCATGATCCGAAAACAAGGGATCACAACCCTCCCACTTCACCGCATTTCTACTGATCCGCATGTGGGGTTCGCCTATTTGACCTCAGAAAATATCGGCAGGCCTGCCGATTTTGGATCACTCGGTTACTGAGGCCAATGAAATGCCGATGTCGTCGCATTTGTCTGATCAGGCGTTTATAGGCCTGCCTTTCCTACATCGCGATGTCTTTGGAACGTGCATTGATATTGCCTTTTTAACAGGCTTCAAATGATCTCTTCTTTGAACGTGGCAATACCAACTGAGCCGGTCACGCTCTATTTTTTGTACGATGGTTTCCTTGATGTGAAAGCTTCCACGGATCTTCGAACTTCTTATTCGATCAAGCTTTGTTACTCCTGCTGTCATGCGAAGCATCTTCATCTCAGCTGCCGTTAATTTACTCTCATACTTTTTGTACATCGTCCAACATTGTGAACCGTATGTGAGCGCTGGACGTACAACTGCGGTGTAGAGCCTTCCTTTCAACTTAGGGGGCATTTTTCTGTCACAGAAGATAGCGGAATTTTCTCGCCACTTCATCCACCCTACGCTTACACGATGATTGATGTCGTCATCACAAGTTGCTTTGCTATTGATCATAGATCCCAGATATTTGAACTTTTCGCACTTGGGAAGCACTGTTCCATTCAAATAAATGTCTGGAATAGGCCTGAGTGGATCAGAGAACGGGCAGCACAAGTACTCTGTCTTTTTTGAACTAATGCGATACACATTTCCCTCCAAAACGTCCACCCACACATCAAGTGCTCGTTGCAGGGATGTAGGATCCTCACTTATGATGGCGCCATCGTCAGCAAAGAATAACTGATGTACCTTGGGGTCCATCATTTTACCTTCAAGCAGATAATCAAGGACTGTAATAAAGAGCAAAGGACTTAAAACGCTTCCCTGGTGTACCCCGACTTTGATTGGGAACTCTTCGGTTACTCCAGCGGGGCATCTTACTTTTGTCTTTGCTCCTTCGTACATGCCCATAATCATCTGTACATAGGTTTCTGGAACCCCTCGATGTCTTAGCGCCACCCATATCAGATCTCGTGGTTGTCTGTCGAATGCCTTTTCAAAGTCAACCAATACAATATGCAAATCCCTTAAGGAATCACGATGTTTTTCCATTATGATCCTTATACTTTGGATTGCATCTGTGGTTGATTTACCCGAGACAAACCCGCACTGATCATCAGATAGCCGTATTATTTTTCGCAGTCGGCCACCTAATACCCGCTCAACGATCTTCATGGTGTGTGACATCAGCTTGATCGAACGGTAGTATCACCCTTCCCTTTGTATACAGGGAGAAGGTAACTTTCCCTCCATTCATTCGGCATTGGATTACCTCTCACGAATTTGGAGATGAGAATTCTGAGCCATCTGAACCCGATATCTCCCATCTTTTTCCAGAACTCAGAGGGTATTTCGTCTGGCCTAATCGCTTTTCGTTTTTTGGAGTATTTGACCGCCTCACTAACTTCTTCGACTGTAATGTCGGGTATTTCTTCACAGTTAGGGGTGGCTCTTGGAAAGTATAGCCGGGGAAACTGTTCATTCAAAAGCTCTTCACAATACTGCCGCCACCTCTACAGAATTTTGTCGTCATCCACAAGAAGCTGGCCATGAGCATTGCTAATGAACTTTGGCGAACGAATCTCCTGAGCATTCTTCCTTCTTTGGGCGGCTATTTTGAAGATAGTGGCACTCTTGTTCATATTGTGTCTTCGCAGCTCCTGGATAGCTTGGTTTGCATCAGCAACCGGGGAAAATATTTTCTCCAGCTCCCGATACAGGCCCTCCGTACTCTCTGCTTGAAGCTGAGCGCACTTCTTCTTCGCTTTTTTCTTGTAGCATCTGTATTCCATTTCGAGGCGAGCTTTTTCGTCACTATTATTAGAGGGGCACTTTGACCAAGCTTTGAAAGCCGCTTTCTTCTCATTTATCGCTTTCTTAGCTTCATCACTCCACCACCATGTTTCTTTGGCGTGTTGATGGTGGCCTTTTGAAGCTCCTAGCAGTGATTTGGCCTTCTTTAAGCAAGTTCGCTGTAGGGAATCCCACATATTTTGTGCTCTGCACTCTTCATCCTCAGCTCCGTTGATGGTGTGAGAGAGGTAATTCTTCATTACGAAAACAAAAGCCTCGCCTTTTTCTTTGTCCAGATTGTACCACTTGATTCTCAGAGACTCTTGTTTGTTTGCTTTTCTTTGGTGTTTTCATAAAAATTTCTGTTAGCAGGAGACGGTGTTGTCGAGCGATTGCCTCTCCCAGGATCACTTTGCAATCTTTTACCCGAGGCTTCAATCTGAGTTTCATCTCCACCACTGCTGTAAGTGATCAGGTGTCGGCTTTGTTTGATGAACATGGTATGAGTGGGTCAATGATGATGTTAATGATTGTTGGAACACATAGATGACTTCATTTTGACTTCTCCAGCAGCTAAGGATTTAAATTTAACAGAGTGAAAGAAATATGTACAAGGGCGAGTTAAAGTTTTGATTTGTTGCTAAGAATTGGGCTTACTCACCTTAGCCATGGTTTAACAGAACAACAAAGGATTCTGCTGCTGATAACGTTGAGTCATAAATAAGACTCATTCCTTTATACACACTAAATTGACAAAAAAAAAGGCCTGGATTATATTTCCAAAGATACCATGTATTTTCTTTGTGTCACAGGTAAGTTTATGGCATGACCATGTATCCAACAGAGCGCAGATTTCTACGACTATATTATGTCTAGTAGTTAGGGGAACGAGATACTTCACGTGAGAGCAGCTCCTTCTCCGATTTGGGGTTCTCTTATATTTGACAGCTTTACTTCTACATGTTTTCCCACCTCGCAGATTATTGTACCTTCTTTTATGTTGTAGCTAAAGTGGATCGTATGACAGTATTTGCGATATACCATATGCATGTCTTTTTACTCACAAAAAAAGCTGCGATATCCTTAGCCGCCTTCCACTTTCAATAGTTACATATTCTTTGTAATTTGACACAGAGATATCTGTCCAGAAAAGTATCGACATGCCTCTCGTTAAAATTAGACTGATCCATAAAACGAGCCGCAGATGAGCAGATAGCACTAGCTGCTATGTTATGTGATTTGGGATGAACTTAAACAAAAATGCTCGTTCCGTTTGGGTCAGCCAATAGCAACTGACTTATGTAGAAGCTACCCACGAGAAACTATGTTTACCAAATTACTGCAGAACTAATTTTGTTTGGAACACTCACAGGAGATTACATTTGCGTTCATGTCGGTGTTGTGTGAACAAGATTCTATTAGGACACTTTTATCGGCAAATCTAAATATCCTATTATTTGTCGACTCTAGCAGCTCATTAATATGTGGGCGCCGTGGGGTATGTGTTTAGTGTGTCGGGCCACTGCGCGTTAGGTTCCAAGTTCCAGTCACAGAAAACACTAAAAACTTTTATCACGGTCCCATCTCTCGCGAGCGCCTGACAAACATCCGAGAGTATTGTTGTCTTGAAAGAGCTTCTCAAATTGTCGTTCGGATTCGGCATTAAACTGTAGGTCCCTTCCATTCGTGTGAAAAATATAACGCACACAACATGAGTGGTTGCGACAAGCTAGGCCCTGGCACTTTGAAGAGTTGTTGCGCCAAATATTTGTATTTGTATTTTTTAGCCTTGGAACAAACTCATCGGCTCAAATATGCATTGCTGAACAACCAGTAGAAAGATTAGATGATTTCCAGTATCTTGGGAGTATTGTCTCGACCGATGTTATGTGGATGCAGCACATGTAGAGAGACCACTACCAGGAAGCTGTAAACGTTCGTTAGTAGGTGCCTGCGCAATATCTTAAGAATTTTGTGGCCCAATCATATCCCTAACGAACACCTTTACGAGAGAACGGGCCAGAAACTAATAGGCACAACCATTCGACGACGGATGTGGCAGTGGATTGGACACACGTTCCGAAAGGGTGGCAGTTCCATAGCAAACCATGCTATGCAGTAGAATGCTTTAACTCAGGATGGCAGAAGACCTGGCGGTCCGAGGAGAACATGGCGTAGAACAGTCGAGAAGGAGGCACGGTAGTTGGGGAAATGTTGGAGAGAGCTCAGGCACATTGCGAGGAAGCTTACACGATGGCGCGTAATCGTAGTAGAGGCCCTAGGACCCACAAGGGGATACAGGACATAAGTAAGTAAGTAAATCCAGTAATGGCGCTGACAGTGCTCAAAACTCGTTAAAACAACAACAGTGGTTGAATCATATATGTACGTAATTTAATATTTATTTATTTATTTTATTTTATTAAAAATAGTAATTCTAACACAGTAAGAGTACACTTATAAGCTTGTGATAGATGATTTAAGAATACAAATAAAATTTAATTACATCAAATACTAAACATATGAAAATAAAAAAAAATGACAAAATTAAAGAGAAGAATTGAATAAGAAAGTAAATTAGTGAAAAGAAACAATTGCAAATTTGTTTCACTTTAAATTAAAACAATTGAATAGAGTGAGTTGAGTTTGCTTGAAAAAGAAGAAAAAAATAAAGAAGGGGGAAAGTCGAAGTCTAGTTGCTTTGATTTGTTAGAAAAAGTCGTAGTTCGCCCTTAAATCGTCGTATGTCATTCAGTTCTCTAAGGTTACGCGGAAGTGAATTCCAAAGGCGGACAGCAGCAACGAAAAATTGCCTTTCGGATGTTAGGCAAGAGAAGCGCGGGAGAATTAAGCAAACAGATCTGCTCGATGACGGAAACTTGATTTTGTTATAAAGATATATAGGTTCTTTTGTTTTTAGGATACTGAAAAGGAGAAGAAGTGTACGAAGCTTGACATAGTTCGGAAAAGACATATCCAGCAAGCTCTTACCCAAAGTGAAACGTGATCGTATCTTCTGAGCCCATAGACATACCTGATAGCACTATTAAATGCTACTTGTAGCTTCCTTTTACTATCAGCATCACAATTATAAAAAATTTCGCATCCCTACATAAGCACTGGAATAACCAGAGCCCTAGCAAGTAATAATCTTGTCCTCAGAGGTGTAAATTTCTGGGAAGTCCACAGAGTTCGAAGAATGCCATATGCCTTCCCCACTATGGAATTTATGTGGCTATTCCATGTGAGCGTTCTATTGAATATCACGCCTAGATTTTTTGAAGAGTCAACAAATTCAATTGTCGAATTATTCAATAAAATCGGTGGGAAATATGAAACGTCTAGCACTGTTTTTGAAATTACTAAACATTTACATTTATTTGGATTAAGTGCTAGACAATTCTTAAATGCCCAGTTGGAGATCCGACGAAGATCTTCATTTAAATCAATGGCGCCATTCTCAATGAGACCGAGGGGACAACTCCGATAAATCTGAATGTCGTCGGCATATATGTGTTTTGACGACTGCAGAACAATAGAGGCTATATCATTAATGTAGAGTGAGAATAAGAGAGGGCCCAAAATTGACCCTTGGGGAACGTCTTGCTGCAAGGGAAGAAATTCTGATAGAACGCCCTCCAAAAATTCAGCCTGTTTTCTTTCACTTACATACGACGAAAGTAATTTTCTGGCAAATCTAGATATGTTAAAGCAATGAGCTAGTTTATTTAGAAGGGTGGGATGATCCACCATGTCAAATGCTTTGGAAAAATCTAAAAGGACCAAAAAGGTGAAATTATCGTCATCCAACTTTTCTTTTATATCTTCTACCACACTAACTAAAGCGGTTGTACAGCTGTGTTTAGCACGAAATCCAGATTGAACTGAAGCCAGCAAGTTATTTTGTGTTATATACTTATTCAGTTGCTTATGCATGATCCGTTCACAAACTTTGGAGAGAAAAGGAAGAATTGATATGGGTCTAAATTCATCACCAATCGAATTTTTTGGAATTGGTATTATTTTTGCCATTTTCCACTGGCGGGGGAATATGCCGGTCATTAAGATAGTGTTGATGACATGAGTGATGTATGGTAGAAGTAATGGTAAGACCGCTTTGACAAACGCCGGATGCACTCCATCTACTCCTACAGCATTCGATATTACAGATAAGAAACTTTCAACTACATCCGTGTTGTCTACCCTTCTAAAGACAAAAGATGTATCTGTGGAGACTACAGGATCCACACTAAAACTACGAGTATCATGAACTGTTGCTGGGATTGAACTAACTGGAGTCGATAAAAACTTATGATTTAGTTCATTGCCATCGATAGTGGAAGAACAATTTAACTTTTGCTTACCAATCCCTAATTCACGAAAGTTTCTCCATAATTTGCGACCATCTGAGGTAATATTTAGGCGACGGGAGAAAAATTGTGTCTTTGCCACTCTTATTTCGCGGACAACATTATTCCTCAAGTTTTTGTAGAGTTGGTGAAGTTGTACAACCCGAAAGCGTTTCCATAGGCGGTAAGCCTGGTCGCGTTGCATCATTAACGTTTGAATTTCATTTGTTAACCAAACTGTTGACTTTTCTCTTAACGTCCCCGTTCTGATTGGAACGTACCTATCAAAAAGATGATTAATATTAGTTTAAATAAAGTCGACTTGGTCGTCTGGTAAGAACATAAGGTAGACGAGGTCCCATTGAACGCAATTTATGTGTTGTTCAAGAGCATACCGATCTATATGCTTGAAATCTCTAAAACTAAAATTTGACGTGCATGCACAGTCATAAATATCAAAATCGTAAGTGAGAAATATGATATCATGTTTGGAAAATGCTGGAGCAGAGATTTGATCATAAAGAAGAACCCTGTCAGTATACATACGTGTACCTTCATGTTTTAATTTCTATTGAAATAAATTTTGCAAAAGCTCAAGACAACGTTTTAACACTCAAGCCTTCGGCATTTATAAAATTGTATAAGCATTGCACTTCTCTACAAGAAAAGTCAGAAGTGCACTTAAAACGACTTTACACTTCCTAAATGCATTTTCCGTCTTCGCCAAACTACAGGCAGCCCTCTCCTTCTTTTATTGATTGTTAAATTCAGTGTTTAACTGAGAATTACGCCAGCTATACGACAGCTACTTCAACTTTAATTAACAAATTTTATTCTAAGCCCACGCACATCTTTAGTCTTCTAAGGTTCTAAGCATTGGCCATAAATTTAATCCCGCTGATGCTGACTTTTAGTTTTCATAAACTTGTAGAATGTCAACCCAGACGATGAATACAAAATATGCTCTAATTAATAATTTAAATATCCACATTTCAAATATTCATTAATACAATTTACATAAATTATATTCTGTCGAATGCCAGTTAATATACACGTCGCGTCGTTAGACCGGTCTAATACGCGTTCCCTAATCATCGTAAACAAAAGTATCAATAAAAAGAGTTTAAATTAATTTACTGTCCCCATATAAGATCTCGTTTATGATATAAGATAAAGTACACGTAGGCGGAATATAACATGACCGTACGGAAAACAAACAAATTAATTTGGAATTTTATTTGGCTGGTTAGTATACCGATACGAATTGCAAGTCACGAGGTTGGCCAATGAAGGTTAAAATAGTAGAGATGGTCCTAATTCGAGATCCAATTAGAGAACACTCTTAAATAGGTAGCTTTATGAGATTAGCTGAGTCTTGTCAATTGCATACGTAAGGATGCAATGGGTTCAAGGCTCTGAATTTGTTTTTTGTATTTTAAATAGTGTTACCATGTTTTTTTTTAAGCCATCATCTGCAGCCATGTTCAGATTAGGAATGGTCAGCTTACGTTAGGTTAGAGGGAAGTGCACCTAGGTGTTTCTCAAGGGGGCAAATGGTCCATTGTGTATTATCTTTTTGTTTGTGGAACCTGTAAACTGTAGAACATGTTTTAAAGTAAAATGTTCTATTCTGTGTCTCGTGGGCGCGTGGCGCAAGTGGTTATTGTGTTGGACCACTGCGCGTGAGGTTCCAAGTTCGAATCTCAGAAAACACCAACAACTTTTCACGGACCCACCTTTCGCACACGTCTAACAAACATTCGAGTGTATTGTTGTCACGAGAAAGCTTCTCAAAACAAATTTCCCTTCGGATACGGCACTAAACTGTAGGTCCCTTCCATTTGTGTGAAAAATATAATGCACACAACACGATAGGTTATGAGATGCTAGGCCCAGGCACTTGACGAGCTGTTGCGCTAAATATTTATTTTATTTTTTTTTTCTATGTCTCGTGGCCTAAGAAAGACAGCCTTAGCTTTACAAAATGTTTGTTAAGTGGATATCTTTGGTGTATAGATTGTTGATTGGTTTACCTGAAATAGTATTAAAAAAACGTGTCCTTTACTTGATCCAATCCCTTACGACGCTCTTCCAGCTCTCAGTTAAACAGGAAATTTTTTCCTTGTTCTGGAATAACTCTTATATAATTCCACTTCACAAAAAAGGTCGTAAGAATGACATTTCTAACTATCGGCCCATCGCTACACTCTACACACGATGTTTTTTCATTGCAAGTACTCGTACTAACTTAACGAAGTTTGTATCTGATACCCTGTGCGCCTTAGAGGACGGAAAGGAAGTCGATGTAATTTCCACCAATTTTAGTAAGGCATTTGATATAATTTCACATAGAATCATCCTTTTAAATTTAAGGCTCTTGACTTTCAAACCGGGTTTATTACTTGGATCAAATCCTACTCAGAAGGGCGACAGTGTAAATTCGTCTTTAGATCCTCTGTATCCGACCCCATCAATACTTCCTCTGGGGCTCCTTAAGGCAGCCACCATGGTGTTCTGTTATTCATTCTGACAATAAGCGATGTAGATTGTATTATTAAGGATTCTAAATTAAATCTATCAACACTGATGACATGAAGATCTTGAAACACACATCTACCTCTTCTGACTCTCTCACTTTGCAAATGGGCCTGAACAAATTTTCAACTTGATGTCAAGCTAATTTTCTGGAGCTCAACGTCTTCAAATGTAAAGCTATTACATTCTCTTGTAAACTGTTTCCTTCATCCTCCAGAAACTGCATATTTTTACACAGAATCATTAATACTAAATCTCCGTCATATTTGTTTGACAAACTACAGTTCGCTCGTTCAGCCAGATCCTTAACCTTAATTCAACCGCGTTCTAAATATTTAAATACCTCTCGTCTATTTTTCGTTCACCTCACTAGATTATGGAATTCACTGCCCTTCCACTTAAGGGGTATTTCAAATGCAGCAAGCTTTAAGAATGCAATCCTCCTACATTTTTCGATGCAATCTTGAACTTATATTTTCTGAACTTTAACTTTCTCAATACTTTTTGCTCTATCTCTTGTTTAATTTAATTTTTATTTATTTTGTTTT
The DNA here is from genome assembly GCA_945910035.1 of Brachypalpus laphriformis. NCBI lineage: Eukaryota > Metazoa > Arthropoda > Insecta > Diptera > Syrphidae > Brachypalpus > Brachypalpus laphriformis. The sequence goes on along the minus strand of OX246753.1, from coordinate 105,352,794 downwards.
TTAATGTACATATGCAATTTGTTTTTATTAATACAATTCATCTTAAATCCATTTTTTATAATTTAAAAATCTGAATTCTAAATATCTACCTTGGTTATTCGTACTATAAAAGATTAAATCTTAATGTACATTCCTATCTTGAAAAATAAATTGAAATTGAAATTGAAATTGAACTTATTTCATTAATGACAAGCCTGTACCTTGTGTGAATTTCCTGCGTGTTTTGAGACATATTTGCGACAGGGAACTAAATTTTAGTACTCACATCGATAGCGTTATTATTAGAGCTAAATCTTCGCTTGGTTTCATCAAACGCTGGTCGAAAGACTTCTCTAGCCCTTATGTTACGAGGTCACTCTATTTCACTTTTGTAAGACGTATTCTCGAATATGCTAGCCAAGTCTGGTCACATTATCACAGTACGAATAAGCTCCGATTTGAGGCTGTCCAGCGTAGGTTGGTAGGTAGGAAAATTTTACCAAAAGGTAAAAAGAACATGCCAGGGTTTCAAAGCCAGGACAGAAGCCTGCAGGGACGAAAATGGCAACATAGTAGTAGAATCGCAGTCGGTGCTGAGGGTATGGAAGGAACACTTCTGCAGACTGTTAAACGGCGATGATGACCAATATTCCGCTGTCAGGCAGAATGAGCCATTCAACAGTGATGGTGACACTCAAGACTCCCGTCAACCCGATCAGAATGAAGTGAGGATAGCGATATCTAAACTCAAATCCAAAAAACTGCTGGAGCCGACGGCCTTGCCGCTAAACTTTTCAAGGCAGGAGAAGATGAGTTGGTAAGTAGCATGCATCAGCTCATCTGTAAAATCTGGTCGGACGAAAGTATGCCCGATGAGTGGAACCTCAGTATCGTTTGCCCGATCATGAAGGAAGGAGACCCTCTGAACTGCGCCAACTACAAAGGTATAAGTCTCATAAATATCGCATATAAGATCCTTTCTGCCGTATTATGTGAACGCCTAAAACCGATCGTCAACAACCTGATAAGTCCTTATCAGTGTGGTTTCAGGCCTGGAAAGTCCACCATTGACCAAATATTCACACTACGGCAGATCTTGGAAAAAACCCATGAATATAAAATCGATACGCACCATCTCTTCATCGATTTCAAAGTTGCCTATGATAGCGTGTATAGAGACGAGTTATACAGAGCTATGTCTAGTCTTGGCATCCTTGCCAAGCTCGTCCGTTTGTGCAGAATGACGATTGAGAACTCTCGCTGCTCCATCAAAGTCGGTAATAACATCACTGAACCGTTCGATGTCAGGAAAGGTCTTAGACAAGGCGACGCGCTATCATGCGATCTCTTTAACATAGTACTTGAGAGAATTGTACGAAACTCACAAGTCAACACCGGAGGTACAATCTTCTTCAAGTCTGTACAACTACTCGCTTATGCCGATGACATTGACATAATCGGAAGAACTCAGCGGGCCGTCAATGGGGCATTTACGAGTATTGAGATCGACGCAGCAAAGATGGGTCTAGCGGTCAATGAAAGCAAAACAAAATATATGCTGTCTACAAAAAAGGACACCCAACATCGGCGTCTTGGACAGAACGCCACAATAGACAGATACAATTTTGAGGTAGTAAAGGATTTTGTCTACCTAGGCTCTATGGTGAACTCCGCAAATGACATCAGTAGGGAGATCACACGAAGAATTACTCTTGCCAATCGTTGTTTCTATGGGCTAAAACGGCAATTGAGTAGCAAAGCCCTATCTCGAACTACTAAGGCAACTCTTTATAAGACACTAATCATCCCAGTCCTACTGTATGGCGCAGAAGCATGGGCTTTAACAAAACCGGATGAGGATGCCCTTGGTTATTTCGAGAGAAAAGTTCTTCGTGCGATCTTTGGTCCCGTCTGCATAGACGGTGAGTGGAGGAGAAGGTACAATGCCGAGCTATACGGCCTGTACAAGGACATCGACTTAGCCAGAAGAGTTCACATACAGCGACTAAGATGGCTGGGTCATTTGGAGCGGATGGAGCCCAACCTTCCCGCTAAGAAAGTCTTCGAATCCACCCCGGACGGACGGCGCAGTAGAGGACGACCTCGTGGTAGGTGGCGCAAACAAGTGGAGGGGGACCTCAACCAACTTGGCGTGCGCAACTGGAGGCAGCTGGCTCGTAACCGTGCTGGCTGGAGAGGTTTGTTGGTTGAGGCCCAGGTCCACCCCGGACTGTAGCGCCATCTAAGTAAGTAAGTAACGTAGGTTTATCAGCTTTGCCTTACGCCTTCTTTGGTCCGATGTGAATAATTTTGCCCCTTACTTAAATCGTTTAAAATTGCTTAATGTTCAGTCCTTAGAGAAACGTCGAGAAGTTGCCGATATTCTGTTTATCCACAAGCCAATAACAGGAGACATATTTTGTCCAGCGTTGTTGCATGGAATCTGCTTTAATTCCAAACCTTGTAATCTAAGATCTGTTCTCCTCTTTCACGTTAATTTCTACCGCACCAATTATGGATATAATGAACCAAGGTGCAGGATGCTATGGATGGTCACCAGGATGGAATACTTGTTTGATTTCCACTGCACCACAACTGCCCTTAGGACCAGTCTTCGTCTTTCTACCACCATTTCTTTTCCCATCTCTCCGTAGTAAGATAGTTTTTTTAAGAAGGAGTAAACGCAATTTCATACAAAAATGTGTGGGGCCTCAGGAGCGTTCTAAGTTGGGTTAAGTGCTTGCATTAAGCAGTAAATATAAAAAATCTGTGCCCGTTTTCGTTGCCCCCTGACTAAAAAAAAAAAAAACACGTTCTTGCATGATAAGAGCTTAAGAGCTGAGACGATTTATCATCCCTTTAGGAACATTTGGCAAACCACTCGCAGCATGGCAGCCCTTATTTCTATGCCTCACAGTATTCTGGTTTTATATCTCATCCTAATCAATACATCATCCATAGTAGCAAATAGATCGACTAGCCTGATTCTTAGAATACAACATTTCTTCTTGCATTCCTTTATTACTTTCGAGTTGGTAGTTGGTAAGAAGAAGAAGAAGATGAGTTGGTATCCTGAGTGCTTTAGAGGCAGCAATTGTAATATTTATTGAACGTATTGAGATAATCGTTGGAACCTTTTTTCCGAATGGGTGGCGATATTGGCTGCAGATAATTGTCACTATATACCGCTCCTGGGGTATAACCATCTTTATTCCTTGAGTTCGTTTTTTTCTATTGCTATGACGTTGACTATATTTTTTCAGAGCAGTTCTATTGAGCCTGCATTTGACGATGTTGTGCAGTTGATCTGCGAACTAAGTTCGTTTTCCCATTGTGAACAGTTTTGCAGATCCAGGGATAGCTCAATTGGCAGAGCGTTGATTTCTAAGACTATAGCTATAGCAGCTTCGTCTCCTGTCAGTGATAAATTGCTCGAAAGCTTACAAAGCTTGATCTCTTTTAATCTGTTAGTCGGCATACCATTGTATATAAATTCTGTTCTTGACGGTAACACCTTTCTCACAATCCTTATTGAACCAATATTTGTTGGAAGTTGGTTGTTTCGAAGGGTCACATATATTCGTAGAGTAATGTCTAAATTTAAAAGGAGGATCAGTTGTCGGAAACCGTATGGCCCAATGCACACGGAGCAACTGGAAAAAAACTAAACCGGGTGGCAACTCGGGTTACAGACAGTGCTGCCACTAGACGCATAGCGTATTGTTGCAGATCCCTAAGAAAAAGCTAGTAGATTCAACCGAAAGGTAGCATAACATTTTCATTCATTTATTTATTCAAATTTGCACTTTTTTTTTTTTTTTTATAATTTGTGAGCACTCAAGGGGTTATGAATGCCCTTGACATGTTTACACACAGTGCGGGCAAGGAAGAGAATAGATAAAGAGAGAGAGAAAGATTTTGGTGTGGTGATTTTTGAAGCTCAGTTGTTTACGCTTCAGAGAAACTCCGGGGGCGGCGTCTAGATATTTGAGGAGATTTTTGTTATTTTTTGTCTTTTGCTTCTGATTCACAGTATTTTTTCCCCGATAACCGATATCATAGCAAATCATCATCAACAGAGCGAACAATTTTTTCAGCCATATGACCAAGCTACTGCCAGTGTTATGCCTTCGCAGTAGTGTTCACACAAGCTTTTGCAATTGATCGGATTGACTTTTTATATATTCTATAAGAATTAAATAAATGCTTGCCGACATCAGAATTTGAACGATGAACCATTAGCAAAAATAAATAATCAAATAAAAGTAATAAACAACAAACAAAACTAAATAAATTAGACTTTTAAACTCTCCATTAATAAAAATAAACAATGAAAAAAATAAATAAATTAGGCATTGCGACGACACTATGTACAGATGATCATAGATATGTACGAAGGAGCGAAGAAAGGAGTAAGATTCCCCGCTGGAGTAACCGAAGAGTTCCTGACAAAGGACCATCTCACGAAAAATAGAGTGCGACCGGCTCAGTTGGTATTGCCACGTTCAAAGAAGAGATCATGTTAAAAAGGCAATATCAATAAACGTTCCAAAGATATCGCGGGCAGGAGAGCCAGGCCTATAAACGCCTGGATCGCACAAATGCAACGACACCAGCATTTGATGGGCCTCAGTAACCACGTGATCCAAAATCGGGAGTCCAGCCGATATTTTTTGATGTATTTGACGAAAGGCGAACCCCACAGGAAATGCAGTGAAGTGGGAGGGTGATGATTTCTTGTTTTCGGATCATAATCTCGCCGAAATAGGAAGATGAAGAAGGCTTTGTGACGGCACTACATAAACAATGAACAAAAATAAATAAATTATGCTTTGTGGAGTTTTCCATTAATAAGTTTAAATCTTCTAACATAATTAACAAATTTATCCGATGGTTAAAAAATTGGATTGCCTTTTAAAAGTTCTTTACAAAGGAAAATATTTTCAACATGTAGGTTGAACATAAGCGATGCTAGTTAAAAAAATACAAAATCCTCGACCTCATTCTTAATTTTCTTTAAAGCAATTTTCCTGATGCAAATCAAGGAACTAAAATCTAATAACTACGCAGTGCAGAAAAGGCAAGATTCAAGATTTTTTAACATTTGAGAGTACCGAAACATATGGAAAATGGAGCGAACCGACCAATAATAATTCGATATAAGTAGTTCCAAATAACTCAAAATGTTTTAAAGAAACCTCCATATATGAACGAGCAATTAAATTGTAAATTCAATATTTAATGAAATTGAAGTTTGAAGATGAGGTAAAAAGCTAATAGATTTTTGGACAAAGCTAGTAGGTAGTAGCAAGACTGAAAATCTAGTAGATCTGCTTGCTTTGTAGTAAAAGTGACAGCGCTGGTTACAGACCAGTTACGGACTCAGCGTCCATACACGAGGAAACTCATCACTAATCAAAATCTATAGTTCGTTCAGTGTCGTCATGAATACCGGGCGTGAAATGTCTTCGGAAGACTCGAGCGATGATGAAACAATCATGTTGTATTACTATCTCAAGAGGAGGAGAGAAGAAGGTTTTGGGTACACCCATACCTTGAAAACAATTTTCAGAACCGTTTGTTACGACATTTCCGACATCTATCCACGCCTTCTCTGTTTCATTTTTCTTCGAATAGCCGGGAAGGTGATAATTGTACAAAATACGATGTTTTTCAACCTCCCACATCAGCAACAGATTGGTTTGTTGTTCGCTCATCTTCGACAAACTAGAAACTGAAATCAATAGGCAACCCGACATGCAAATGAACAGACGACTGGTTACAAACTGGTTTTTGTGAATCGCAGACGAGTTTTCAACCAGTAGCGTCGTGGGCGGCGTCCCATTTGATTACACAGGGTATGACTCAAAGCAAACTAGTTGCCAATTCGCATCGCTGATCAGTTTTTTTCCAGTTGCTCCGTGTGCATTGGGCCTAAAGGCTCTTCGACCAACTGCATAAAGAACTTTAGCTTAGTTTCATAGGTCATCGGCTCTACTCTCTACTTAGTTGTCTCCGTGGATGCTAAAATCGTCGATGAAAATAATTCCAGACGTTCGGGTGATAAATATATAAATCTGGCGTTGTCACTAGTTCTCATTTAGAAACTTGTAAAGGGACATACCACTGACAGCATAGGTTTACATTTTTTTCTCCCTCTAACATATCAATTCTGATGGAGTATATATACAAAGGCCACATGGGTTGAGTTTAAAATAAGACTATCATGATTAGATACTGGTAAATCCCCGGTCTGTAATATGTATTGCAAAATTTCTATTTGCTGCTGATTGCTATTCGTATAGCGTGTCCTAAAAAAACGTCTGTCACCCCACTCTGTGGGTTATGAATTTTCGTCAATTCGCTTCATAATTGACCCTAGTATTAAAGTCTGAAACGTTATATCTACCTCACGCCCCTGCAACCAACTTCTATGCTTCCCGCTTTACTTAAAATACTTCTCCGAGATTCTGGACTCATAAGAGTGCTCGTTAGTGTGCCATTAACTTCTGCATCAACTTGCACTACGACCTTATAAGCGAATCGTCAATATAAAATTCCATTAGCTTCGGTAGCATTGCAATGTGAACGATGTGAAAGGTACTCATGGTATAGTTTCAGAGTTAAAGAATGTGTTCGTACTGTAAAACAGAAATTGTTAAGGATCGGCACAATCAATTGAGATCCCCAGAAACACTCATCTCTTGTGATGACCAGACTTAACTTTGAGTACAAGCCCTACTCCCATTAACCCCTAAGGTGATTTGCGCACCTAACAATCAGCAGACATACGGACGTATTTAAGAACCAATAATTTAGAGTTTAAAGTCTCATTGAAATATTATGTGGTTGCAAACATTCGTACTCATTGAGGTTATTAAGACATTCATGGTCACAGTCAGCAAATGACGTCCAAGACAAGGAATATGCTGGCGTCACGACATTTATTAACGTTCATTTAAAAAATGTTGATTGAGTCATGACGGTAATTTTTGTCGACTATTCAATAAGCAACATACGCAAGGTGAATTCTCTGTAACAAGCAAGACAATTTAAAGAGGAAAGTGGAATCATACTACAAGCAGATTGCTCTATGGTGCATCTTGCAACTTTAAGTGGCTTGACTTCGGTTCTTAATCTGTTTTTATTGGCTTGTAATACTTCTATTCTATTAAACGAAATTGATCGCCACGACATTTCCACAACAGCTAAAATCAACTCAAAAATATAATACTAGACACGCGTGTAGGATGTGTGCTCCCATAAATTTGGGTTTGATTTTCCTTTTTAATTCATACGCAAGCTTCCTACGCGTTATGGCCATTTAAACACTCGTATACTGTGATACGCAAACCTTTTTCATTTAATGGTATCTATACATATCTAATGCTATCGCGTGTTGGCGGGCAGTGCAAAAAATTACGTATGGACGGAACCACTTCCTGAGTAAACGATTTACACATGTTTCCGCTGTGTGGTTTGCTCTACTAATGAACGCACAACAGTGTGGGATAAAAATTACCGCCCTTGTTTCTGAAAATGTCTGCATAGATAGTCTTACCTGCGCAACCAAGAAAAAAAATAATAGATCCGTTTCATTATTAATTTATTTTATAAAATTTTGCTGCAGCATAGAAATATGGAAGCACTGCTTGAAACTTTGTATATAAATTATTAAATATTTAATGTTATAAGGAGGAAAAGACCCTCCTACGATAAATGGCACCAGTTTCACCTTCATCGAAAATGCAAAATACTTGAGTCTTTTTTTGGACAGAAAACTGAACCGGAAAGCCAATCTACTAGAACGCGTAAGGAAGCTAATGTATAATAGCTCTCTATTTCTTTAAAAAAAGGCTATAGGCAGGAGCTGTAGTATGAAACCTCAAATCACTCTGTACGTGTTCGTTATCAGGCCTATACTCAATGGCGTGATCGTATGGTGGCTTGTTCTTGGTAGGTCTGTCCACCTCACTCAACCAGTTATGGTGCAAAGATCTGCATGCATATGTATCAGTGGTGCACTGAAAACTACTCCCTCTGCGGCACTGGATATTTTGTTCCACCTGCTGCCTTTAGATATTTTTGGCAAACAGATTGCTGCCAGTTTGGCCATCTGTCTAGAAGCCTCTTCCAGATCTCACATTGGCCATGCCTCGATCCTTCATCTTCTCAACTTTACCCATGAAAATACGGACTATACCCCGACCGAAACTTACGTACGGGTATCCCTGAATCGGATGAATAGGACAACTTTCCCCTGTTGGTGGTAGTTCGGTTCATTTCCTTACAGATGGCTGAAGGTGGGGTGGGTTGTGGTGTTTTCTCCGAAAAGCTCAACCTGAGCATATCTTTCCGCCTCCCAGATCGCTGTGGCGTTTTTCAGGGAGAAATCATGGCGATTAAGGAAGCCATGTCCTGGCTAAAATGTAATGTACTATCTGTCAGGGATATAAGGATTTCCACTGCCACTGACCCTGGATTCGTACTCCTTCACTTCAAAGGCCGCCTTAAATTGCCGTTTGTCTCTTCGGAAATAACAGAGTGGTTCAGCATTCACCTATGCCGGGTGCCAGGCCACAGGGACATTTCGGGAAACTGCAGGGTGGATGAACTTACCAGACATGGTACAACTCTAAGGATTCTGCTTGATAGGCAAGCCATGGGTATGCCCCTCGCTACATGTAGGCATTTACTAAAGCTGAACGTGTCATATTTCAAGACAGATGTGGCCTAAGCTGAACCAGAAACGTAGCGCCGAATTGGTTAAGCTAAAGCGATTACAGATCAGCTGCGCTATTGATGTCCTCACTGAATACTGTATTATAGGCCCACATGCCGAAAGACTTCGCCTCTCCGTCAACGAATTTCGTATTAGCTATAGGAATGAGGAGGTGGAGGAAACCATGCCAGAGAATATGTATCATCACGTTTTATCAAAAGGGGATTCAACAGTGATGATAAAAAATAAGTAAGTCGGAGAAACAATGTATTGTAGTTTGGATGATTTGGGTAGGTTACGCTAGCTCAGGTGTTATAGGTACATACATATATGTATTTAAATAGTGTATGGAAGAATTATTGGAAATAAGAAATTCTAGAAAAAGTCGGTAACAGCATAATGCCACAATAAGCGTTTTTATATCTTTTTTCCATAATTTTACTAAAAGCAGAAAACCACCAACGCTGTTACGGTAAACAGCGAACGTTGTCGTGACATGTTAACAAATTTTTTCTTACTTGAATTTGATGACATGGTCCTGCGCAATATGTGGTCTCGACAAGATTTGTTACACTACATTTGAAACAATGGCCTTTTTGCGAATGAAATTCCCAAGACGTATTTTCTCACAAAATAACGAAGTCGAATGGCCGCCGAGATCTTACGATTAAACACCATTCAAATTATTTCTATAGGGCTACGTGAAAACTAAGGTTTATACCAATAAGCCCAAGACTATTTCAGATCTGAAAGACGAAATCATACGCGCTATTCACGAGATACAGCCCGAACTATGCCAAAATGTCGTAAGTTCGTGCGTATTTTTTTTTTCGAGGGTAAGTGAAAATCTTCAACAAGACACTACAAAAAAACAAGAAAGAGATCTCACACACACAGAGACAACATGTCAGTTCAATCACTCGACCCAGGTATACATGCATTTTTCGGATTCGACCCAGCTCTGTTAGCTGAGTCGAGTCCAGTCGAACCCATTTGGACTCGAAAGGCGTTTATATGCATTTGGAACCAGTTTGGAACCAGTTCCGACTCTGCATATAAACGGGGTAATAGTATGTGTTCTGCGGTTTCGTCCGTCCTCTTCTAGGCAGAGTCGGCAGGTGATATCCTTCGAGATTCTCATTTTGTTTAGGTAGTATTTCTATAGACAGTGACCGGTAAGGAAGCGCACAATCCTTCTTATACCGTTTCTGCTCTATTTAAGGATAATAACTGCTCTTTTTTTTAGAAGGGTTGGACAGCTCTGTTAGATTGTCTAAGACCTTGGGTGTTATTCCAGTGAGAAATACACGTGTTGCATTCCCAATTGCTTAGGGCATATTTAACAGCAGAATCAGATATTCCACAAAAGGGTTCAGGTCCAATGAACAACTCAGAGGAGTCTTTTCTGGCTAGCAGATCTGCAGTTTCGTTGCCGTCAACGCCTACATGGCCGGTACTCACAACAATTTTATTTTATTGTATTGGGTTAAGTTTTGTAAACTATGGAAATAGCTTAGAATTAATTTTGAACTAATCAAATGGGAGACCAGTGTTTTGAGCGTCACGCCGCTTGGCTGTCGGTGAGTATGTGGATGGTCTCTCCTTTGATGCCTAATTGCAGATTTAAACTAAAGCGTAAAGCTCGGCCTGGGACACACTGGGACTCTTTTTAAGTGGTTTCGAAACTGTATAATTGGGTCCATACACTCCGGCGCCAATTACTGAATCCATTTTTGATCCATCGGTATACCACACGATTCCTTTTGGATTAAGCAGCGCACAGACTGGTATTTGAGCCGAAAAGCTGGCCAAAAATATTTTTTTTTTACTTTTGGTGTGTCTAGTTGTCCTTTTTTCAATATAATGCTACTACTAACAAGTAGATATGAAAATACTATTTATATAATCATATATATGTATTAACTTTATTTAAAAAAAATACACAAATTAATAAGAGATTTACAATGAAAAATACGAAAGCGATGTATGGAAGACTTATTCGTCATCAGTCTCCTCAGACCCAGTTGATTTTAAAAATTCCAAAGCTTCCTTCGAAATTGGTTGTCTGTTTCTTTTAACACTGTGCCCAATGCTACTCAAAAATGAGGTCAGAAGAAGCTTGTTTAATACGTCCTCATTGGAATCTGTCGAAGAAAATTCTCTTGCGAAGCTTTCCCTGTACTGGTGAAAGTTCTTATTCCTCGCTTCTGCAGCCTCTTCCGATAATTGACCAATCGGTAATAGAGCATACGATATAATGCTTGGAGTATGGATCAATATTTTATGGACTGTTGGCGACATAAGTGTGGGCGCCGTGGCGTAAGTGGTTAGTGTGTCGGGTCACTACGCATGAGGTTCCAAGTTCGAATCCCAGAAAATACCAAAATGTTTTTTCACGGTCCCACCTCTCGCGAGCGTCTGACAAACATCCGAGAGTATTGTTGTCACGAAAAAACTTCTCAAATTGCCGTTCGGATTCGGCATTAAAAACTGTAGATCTTTTCCATTCGTGTGAAAAGTATAACGCACACAAAATGAGTGGTTGCGAGAAGCTAGGCCCTGGCACTTTAAAGAGCTGTTGCGCCAAATATTTGTATTTTTGTATTTTTTTGGCGACATAAGTTGCCAGGCATACAATTGCACGTAATGTTTTGCAGTGTCCATGGCGTACGTACCAAATTCTTGGACGATTATGTCGAAACCCGAAGATATCACTTCTAATATTATTTTAAAGCGGCGAATTAACTCGAGGTCGATCCCTGTAATAGTAACTGCTACATTAATGTCACTAAAAAATCTTCGGGACGTATTGCCGTCATTGGTATTACCAACCATAATAAAGCTGCTATATTTCCATCTTTATTTTATTGAAACATGTGAAAACTTCTGCATTATTTTAAATATCAAAATAGATACTCTAAAGTATTATATCATATAACTTTTATGTAGTAAAAATGAGTTCACAGTTATTAAAAACATTCGTCAATATTTAAAATTATGCAAAAATGCACTCTATTCTAGTAAGATTTGTAGAGCGGCAAAAACAAAAAAAATAACAATACAAAATTAGTAAAAATTGCTGCAGCATAAAGTACACACCTTGCTTAGACATATGGTATCCATGATAAATATTTTCACTAAAATTACTTCTAACATAAAAAAAAATGCAACGCAAGTGTGTTAATGTACGGTAATGCCGAAAACAAAAACTGAACGTATAAAGCGAGTGCCATGAAGTGACTGCTGTTCCATCTACAATAAATGGTAAACCCGTCTTGGGTGGAAATGCTGCCACATAACGTCGTATTTAAGTAACTGTTTTGGGACTGAACGCCAGCTCTATACTAATTAATTCTCGCAATTCTGATTTTTGGCCAGCTTTTCGGCTCAAATACCAGTCTGTGCAGCGGTCCGTCATTATTCCATGTATCATGGCTTGAGATCCCAATCTTAAATCTTCTGCCGAAGTAGAGTGACTTAGACATAAATTCAGAAACCCTGCTGATCATATCTAGCTCGGGGAAGTCAGTTAATAAATCCACGAGATCCAGGTTTTTTTATTTGTACTACTTTGGGCTCTCAAAAGCACTCCCTGCTTGAAGTTTAAAGCTTAAATATTCGACTATTTCTCAATAAATTTCAATCGTATGAGTACTGACTTTGATGCTCAAACGATACGATGTAAGGATATGGTAGGTTTTGGAAAATTTTTCTTGTGTGTAGAAAAACTTCGTACAGAAGTACGAAAAGTGACTTTTAATGATTTTAATTAACCACACAACAGTTTGAAGTATGGCACAGTCCTGGTCTTTATTTTAATTCCAATACTGTATTGAACTCCCATCATCTTCTTAAGGGGAGAGGAGTCGTAAGAATAAACCCAGAGTTTGGTGCTGTTTGCAAAGCTTTTCGTGATCACTTAATTATAAAGGAAAAGCAAAAATCTACACCTTTCTGTTCTTGGTGCTCACTCATGGTAAAGTATTGGAAGTACTTAGTAGGAGAGATAAACCGGATATAGCGATCCCATTACTTGTAGCACACATTTTTGTCCTTGCCTGCATGGAAATGAGGGTACACAGAATTGTTTATAGCTCCGCTTTTGTATTACATCTCTTAACATGAATAACTCATGTTGACTGTAAACAAAATAAGTAAAAGGAAACACATTTAATGATGTTAAGTCCCCACATCTCCCTCGTCTTTCTTCTTCGGTTTGAATTATTGATATTGCATCAAAAGTGCGACCATATGTCGTGGTAATACATATATTTTTATAGCCGTTGTCATTGTCAGCAGGCAAGGCCCGCATTTGGGTCAGTGACACACACTCTTTTAAACCATCAAGACAAAAAAAAAAGCATTTCTACCTATGCACACAGTAAGACAAAGAACTTGGCCTGAGGCACGAAAGTTGCTGCTGCATCTGCTCGCGAGCTCCTACCTAGGTGATGGTACCTACTGTGCATTTGATACTTTGGTGACTGCATTTACTTCTGTCGCAAATGCAATTTCACACCAAACCATCTATGACTTATGATAGAGGAAGTTATTTCTTCTTCTCTTACGTGGGGGCATCTAATGGCTTCCGAAATAGGGATGCTAACGTTTAGTCTTTATGCAGAAAACAAGAAAAAAAAAAAAACTCTTTTACGTTGACTCACTTTCTAATCGAAAGCAGATTTCATTCGTCATGGGCGTTAAACATTAAAGACTCGTTAAAAGGTTTTTTTTTTATAGGGGGCTAAAAAAATATTTAATGAGATAGAGAGGATGACAGAGTGACGTAAGATACAATATTAATTTTAGCGATAGCGGTAAGCGACTGCAAATATAAAACAAGATTTTACTTTTAATGTTGGAGTAAGACTCATTCGGGTTTTAAGAATCGGAGAATCATTTACCTAAAATGTATTTCTTTTATCATTCAATGTTAAACGGAATGTGTTGGTGAAAAAAGTGTTTGCGAAAATTCTAATTATGGCCTGATCTGTAACTCGGAAAGCTCAACTATTTATTGTACTGCCGAACGTACGATAAACATATATTTAAAGGCTTACAAGTAGCAAAGTAGAAAGAGCAGCACAAACTATACACGTGAAGAAACTATACCACCTTCCCAGGGCCACAATCTTCGTGGATAGCCAGACTGTACTCAAGGCAGTAGAGAGATAAAAAACAAACTATAAACAGGAAATGCAACACCAATAAAAGTGACTCTCTGCTGCAAATGCTGATTGGCACCATTCGTAAAGAAGTTCTTAGCCACGAGCGAAGAATGCTGAAATGGGTGGTAGTGTTATATACAGGGCGTGGGAATTTCGGGTATCACACGAAGAAGATGGGTCTTCTGGAAGATGACACCTGTGAACTATGCCTGGAGGAAGTTGAGACGGCTGCAGATATATTGTGTCAAATCCGGCACTAGCCAGCACGAGGAATCAACGACAGAGAAAAAATGTGGAGAAATCAAGAGAGTCTCTCCGGCTAAGATGGACCGTGGTACAGAGACGAAAAAGGACTCAACATGGTGGTCTGATTCGAAAATCTCTCGATATACCATACCAAGGGCTTACAAAGCACATCAGTCGCCAACTGATATTTTTCCTCCGATTTACTTCACATTTATCATCACAGTTCAGCCGACTTTTAACGAAGTTTGATTATACAGAGCCTATGTTTTCAGATACAATGCCTGCTATGTTTGTAAAAGTTTCATCGCAGTCAAATAAGTAAAGGGTTGGCTCACCTATTAGCTAGTGTGGAAGTTTTCATTAAATTAAATACACATTTTTTATGAAATCAATGTAGGACTTTATTGGTTAATGAAGTTTGGTCCATGGCAATTATGAATGTTGTTGTTCATTGGACACAGCGTCGTTCATGTGACCACCACGGCTTCTGTTGCAAGCGACCATCCGTAGGTCAAAATTATCAATGACTTTTTGAAGAATAAGTGGGTCAATGGCCGCAATTTCAGTTTGGATGTTATGTTTGAGATCCTGAATTATCGATGGGTTATTGGCATAGACCTTACTCTTCAAACAGCCTCACTGGAAGAAGTCTAAAAGTGTTAAGTCGCATGACCTTGGGGGCCAATCAACTTCTCCTTTAACCAAAATAATGCGATCCTCAGATTTCGTACGCAATACATTGATTGATCGGCGGCTTGTGTGGGCGGCACCACCATCCTGTTGGAACCAGAGATCATTCAGTTTTGGAAAAAAAAATAGCTGGTCAACATGTTGCGGTAATGTTGTCCATTCAGTGTAAATGTCTCTCCAGCCTCATCTTAGAAAAATGACGGGTGAAATGTTGATAAACGAACAATAATAACTTTCTCTCTTTAAAATATTTGTACATACATATGTAACGGGTGGGCCATCTAGTGATTTTCTTTTAAATCATAGGTTATTTTGACACTGACAGCTGTTTCCCGCTCGAAATCTTGACAGAAAGTCAGTATCATACCTCCGCGCAACAAAATGAGTCGCTTTACGTTTGAACAACATTGGGAGATATTGAAAACTTATTTCCAAAGTAAGTGCTGTGTAGCCCAAACAGTGCGTTTTTTGAAAAGAAGTTTTGGCCGAAATGAAGCACCCACCACGCGTGCTGTACGCAAGTTTGTGCAAAAAGTTCGTGAGACTGGTATGCTAGTGGACAACACTCATGGTCCCCGTCGTCGTACGGTGCGCACAGACGAGAATGTGGCTGCTGTAGCCGAGAGTGTGAGACTCAATTCATGAACATCAACTCGTCATCGATCTCAACAGCTCAACATTTCACGCACTAGCCTGAGGAGAATTCTGCATAAAGATCTGGGATTATTCGCTTACAAGGTCCAATTGATTTAGCAATTGAAAGCGCGCGACCACTACGTTATCGCTTCGCAGTTTGGGCCTTAGAGCAGCTTGAATTGGACAACGATTTTGGGCGAGAAATCATCTTTTCTGACTAGGCACATTTTCATCTCAGCGGCTACGTTAACAAACAAAATTGCCGCATCTGGGGCTCGGAAAACTCGCACGTTATTGTCGAGAAGCCAATGCATCCACAGAGAGTGACAGTTTGTTGCGGATTGTGGAGTGGTGGCATCATTGGACCACTTTTCTTCGAAAATGAGGGACAACGTTTCGGTCAACGGTGGGCGTTACAGAGCCATGTTAACGACTTTTTTTTTTTACTGGAATTGAAGACATGAATTTGGACGACCTCTGGTTCATGCAGGATGGCGCGCCATGCCACAATCGGTCTTTTGCGCACCAAATTCCCAAATCGTGTTATCAGCCGTCTTGGCGATGTCAATTGGCTGCCTCGGAGCTGCGATTTGACCCCTTTGGACTGTTTTTTGTGTGGAACCGTGAAGGACCGATATTATGCCAACAATCCGAAAGCGATTCAAGCACTTAAGGCTAATATCATCCAAGCAATCCGTGAGCTACAGCCCGAAACCATCAACAAGGTCTTGGAAAATTGAAGTGATAGAATGCGCCACTGCGAGGCCAGCCGAGGCAGGCACTTGAACGACGTTGTATTTCATAATTAATGGGAATGTTTGCTCTTACTAATAAAGCCATAATACATGGAAAAAATGTCATTTTGTTCATTTGATTGCATTTTTAAAAATAAACTTTTAGTTGGCCCACCCTGTATACACTCCCGGCCCGGTAATGCAGGGCAATATTTTGTTGGGTCCATTTTTAGGATTTTTATTTTCACTTGCTCTCTGCTGCTTGATGACAATTTTTAAAAAAATTATTGAAGCAAAAAGGAAAACACCCATTTTCGATTTTTTGCTTACTTTTACAGGGACAATTGATAACCCTCATCTGTGAAAATAAAAGATAAAACAAATTGGTCCTTAGTTTTTGCATACAACTTGAAAAGGTCTATTTTCTGAAGATCGATATAATTTTTTTTAAATAATTTGAAAAGCGCCTTCAATGCTTTAATGAGACCTTTTCTATTTTTGAATTGTCTTCCTTCTGCGTAAATTTTGAGCAGCCATTCAGATTTAGACCGGGAGATAGAGGTGGCCAATCCAAAACATCCACATTCGTTCTCGTAAACCACTGTTTTAAATATTCTGCTGTGTGGATGACTGCATTATACTGGTGGAAAATCCACCGTTGGCCTTCAAACATTTCGTAGAAATTGATTTTCTGCATTTCGAAAAGCTCGCCGACCTTCTAACACAACCAGATCTATTGTGGCATGAAATGAAATTGCAGCCCATATCATGACGGAGCCAACAGCAATGTGACGACGTGAAAGGCACAACTCCAATGTCCTAAAATCGTGGAAGTAATGTTGAAAGCCATCGGGGCCAACCAAATTTAACTTTTCTCGTCGGAAATAATCACGGGTTCCCATTCTTCCTTCAAGTTTAAATAAGTCCGGAAAAATTCAAATCCATGATTTTTACGGTGCTGAGTAAATGTGGCTTTTTCTTCAGTTTTTTTCGTCGGAGATATGAAAACTATTCAATCGCTCTACGAACTGTCGGGACACTGGTTGAAGTTCCAACTCCTCCTTTGCTTTGCGAGCGGACGCAGCAGAATTTGAAGCTTCGCGTAAAACAGGCCTACGTTCTCGTTCCGTTGTCGTTCTTGCTGTGTCACCTCTTCGGTTGATTGCATAATTTTCTGGATCTTTTAGAAAATTGTTGACCGTCTAAGGATCCTCACCAATTTTTTTTTAGCAATTTAAAGTTTGTCATCAGGTAGGGAGGACAAGTGGAAGTCAAAATCTTAAAAATGGATCCAAAAAATATTTCCCACGCATTACAAATTAGGTTGGAATTTGTAATGTGTTTGTATTGAAGGGCCAACTTTTCCATGATACTTAGTTTCAATTGAAGATATAACTTTTTCACCACTATCCTCTATCGATCCACCATTTATCGCGGAAACTAAAAAGTATATTGATACATCGAGTGCTGCATAGGGAAGCATCAGTTAAGAAATATCGATTATATCGATTGCCTTGATAATTGTTTTGGCATGCTTACGGAGTGTTCTATTCACAAAGCCGAACCGAAGTGTCGATAATACACAAACCGACATATATACATACATAAATACATTTTCAATGGCTTGCTAATCCTTCATGAGGGTCTTAGGGGTGTGATTTTCAGATGGACCCTCCATCCTTTTCGATCCTCTCCCATTAACTCCAACTCATCAGAAGGAATCCCTAGATGGCTCCAGGAGAGATGCCGGACTTGATCCAACCGTCTAAATCTAGGCCTACCGGGGGTCGCGTGCCTGATGGCAGGGCAATCATGGCACGTCTTGGAAGCCGGTCTGTGGCATACGCATTACGTGACCAAACCATCGAAGCATAGACCGTTCCGTTTGGAGAAGTAGCTGCTTAACATTGAGCGCCTCGCGTACTCTGGTGTTGCGCACTCGATCCCTACGAGTTATCCCAGTAACACCGCGAAGTAACTTCATTTCAGCAGCTTGTATCCGCGATCTTATTCCTTCGGCCACTACCCAAATTTCATGACCATAGCATACCCAATATGACCGGAACAACTTTTAGGATATTTTAGTTAAAGACTTTTTTTTTTTTATCCGACATGAGCGTTTTGAAACCTCGAAACTGTCCCGCAAAAGTGCTACTGTCGAATTAGGTGGTTGGGTTATTGTTCTATCGGGTGATCGGGGAATAGTTTTGTCTGATGCTGAGATGCTTCTTTTGTTCACAACATAGAAAGAGAGCCCTGTTGAGACACTTAATATAAATTAGTATGTCTCTCGGCGCCTCGACGTTGAGGCCCCCAAGCCATTTAGAAACCCTACGAGAATTGACTAGAAAAAGTTCGGTCAGGTCATTAAATCAAAACTTCATAGAATACCCGACTTGAAAATTGAATCAGTCGAGGAACTAGACACCAAAGTCAGGACCTTCAAAACAGCCATGGGTGCGGCTTTTAAGGTTTCGTGTCCTATTAAATATAGCAAGAAAAAATTCCCCCCTTGGTGGAACGAAGATCTATCCAATCTGAGGAAGATAACTAGAGAGATCTTTAATGTCTGCTTTAAACACAAGTTCTGGCAACCTTATAAGGATTATCTGAAGGAATACAAGAAACCCATTAAAAGTGCCAAGTCTCTTGCTTGGAAAGACTACTGTCAGTCCATTGAGACCATAAAAGACTCTGCTAGGCTGAGTAAAATTCTGTCCAAGGAGCATTCTGGCCCGTCCTTTATCAAACGGCCGGATGGGACTTGGATGGACTCCTCTAGCGAGTCACTGGAACTTTTAATGCAAACATACTTTCCAGGATGTAGTAATGAGATTGCCCTTCCACCAGTAGCTCAGGCCGCGCAATCTTCTTCCTGAAATGACATTAAGACAACAATTACAGCAGTTAACACCTCCTGGGCTATTAAGAGCTTCTCTCCCTATAAATCGGCCGGCCTTGACGGCATTCTCCCTATTATGCTGCAAAAAACTCTGGACCAGGTGGTCCCGTTAATAGTTCCAATCTATAGAAGCTGTATTCTCCTAAACCACGTTCCCCTGAGCTGGAGGGGTGCTGTGTTTATCCCGAATGCTGTGAAGCGAGGTCATGGATCCGCAAAGGATTTCAGACCCATTAGCTTATCTTTTTTTCTTTTGAAGACGTTGGAACGCATCTTAGATATACATATCCGAAATACCCTAGATAAATCCCTTCTATTCAAATATCAACATGCGTTCACTAAAGGGCGATCGACAGAGACGGCGCTCCACGAAGTTGTGCGAACGATAGAAAAGACAATCCATTTCAAACAATATACCCTTGCCACCTTCTTAGACATTGAAGGTGACTTCAATAACGTCAGTACGGAATCGATTCAGGAAGCTCTGATCCAACTGGGTGTGGAAGAGTTTATTAGCAAATGGATATTGACAATGCTAAAAACCAGAACCACTCAATCGAATCTCGGCAACAGCAGCTCCTCCCTATCTGTTGTTAGAGAAACTCCTCAAGGTGGGGTCCTATCTCCTCGTCCATGCCTTATGGTCATCAATAAAATTTTGTGTAGACTTGATAGGGCTGGATTTAAGGTTGTCGCGTATGCGGATGACGTGGTAATACTGGTATCGGGGATGTTTCCATTCCTAATCAGTGAAATTATGGAAGGTGCCTTGGGCAAGATTAGCTCATGGGCTACTGGATGTGGACTCAGCGTTAACCCAAGCAAAACTGAACTGATGCTCTTTACCACTAAAACCAAAATACAGACGTTTACGCTTCCACGGCTAAATAATCATCTACTCTCCCTATCCTCCAGTGCCAAGCGCAACTACATCAATGCGCTGGCTACAGAAGCAGAAGAAGCTGCACGGAGGTGCGACAGCAGGACTGTCTACAGAATCACGAAAGAGCTGACAGGTGGTCGCAGCTCCAGCCAATACCCAGTGAAAAGCCTAGACGGCTCCTTGCTCATTTCGGATAAGGACCAGCTCAAGAGATGGAAAGAGCATTTTGCTACGGTTTTGAACCGTGTATTCGCTAGCGATATGCTCCCAAATCAGACTGAGATGCCCGAGGTGAGAAGTTCCCGAATACGCACCACGACTCCCAGTAAAGATGAGATCATTACCGCGATCAAGGCACTCAAAGCCAACAAGGCGGTAGGACTTGACGGTATTCCAGCAGAGCTCTTACGAGCAGCGCCAGCAACATCGGCTGAGCTTCTGCTTCCACTTATAGATAGAGCTTGGGAAGCTGAGAGCTTTCCTAACGGGTGGAAAAAGGGAATGATCGTCAAGCTTCCTAAGAAAGGAAATTTAATGGAGTGCGGAAACTGGTGGAGTGTCTGCGTGCTGCCTGCTGTAGCTAAGATAATAGCTAAAATCATCCTTGAGCGAATCAAACAACATCTCGAAGACACACTCGATGCCGAACAAGCAGGTTTTCGCTCCGGATCCTCCTGTGCCGACCACATCAACACCCTGCGGATTATCATCGAACAGTGTGTTGAATATCGATTGCCACTGCACCTGCTGTTCATCGATTTTGAGAAGGCGTTCGATAGTGTCAACAGGGAGTTTATTTGGAGTGCCTTACGCAGGAGTGGCATTCCCGATAAATTAATTAATATTATCAAAGCTACATATGAAGGCTCCAAATGTCACGTTCTGCACAGGGGAAGGTTGTCTGAGGAATTTGAGATCCAAAGTGGGGTAAGACAAGGCTGTATCCTTTCACCACTATTATTCCTATTGGTGATTAGCGATGTGCTTCATGCAGCTTTGTCGACGGGAAACGGAGGAATTCGATGGACTCTTACATCTCAACTGAAACATCTTGACTACGCAGACGATGTATGCTTACTCTCCCACAGAATTATGGACCTACACCAAATGACAGCAGATGTGGTCTTATGGATGTACACTGCCGTGGTGCGTCCCATTCTTTCCTATGGATCGCAAGTGTGGTGGCCTGCGCTAAGGAAAGCTTATAACATCAAACTTATCAACAGGGTACAAAGAACTGCGGCTATAGGCGCAACGGGTGCCATGAGGACATGTCCAACCGATGCCTTGAACGTTATTCTGCACATTTTACCACTCGATCTTCACATTATGCAGCTATCAGCCTGCAGTGCGGTCAGACTAAGGGAAACAGGTTACTCTTGCACCAATTCGTATGGTCGCAGCAGTATCCTGAATTTGGTACCGCAGGATCTGGTAGCTAATCTGACCGACTATATAACTCCCACAGTGAACTTTAGAAAGGACGTCACGGTTAGATTCCCTACCAGGGCGGAATCGGAAACTGGCGTACTGATAAATGAGTTCGAATCAACAATTTTCACAGACGGTTCAAAAATGGACTGCGGGGTGGGGGCGGGAATATTCTCTGATTCCCTCAATATTTCCAGGTGGTACCGGCTTCCTGATTCGTGCAGTGTCTTTCAGGCGAAAGTTTTTGTTGTACGTGAGGCCTGCCGCATACCCAAGCAAACCTCTACACCCCTAAATACCATTGCCATCATCATTGACAGCCGGGCGGCTATCAAGGCTATAGTTCTGCCACTACATCCTCAAGGCTAGTAGAATAGTGCAATAAAAAACTCGCCTCGCTTGGTCACCGGCTAAGGATCTGTCTCCTTTGGGTGCCGGGTCACAGCAACATTAAGGGGAATGAGCGGGCTGATGAACTCGCGCGGTAAGGATCTTCCCTTGATGCTTCCCTAGCAAAGGAGGTGAACGTCCCGTTGGGGGTCCTTAAGGGAGACATCTTCGCGCACTATCTGCTAAAGGCGGATAGCAGATGGCAGGGGGTGCGAAACTGTGTTATCTCCAGGTAGATGTGACCCAAATGCTCCCTGAAAAGAACGCAAGATCTACTAAACAGAAACCGTACAGATATCGCAAGAACTCTGGCAGTTAGTACTGGAAACTGGCCCATCGGGGTTCATGCGGCCAGAATAGGCATTGCATTTAATGCACACTATCGCAGCTACAATATTACTGATGAAATAGAAACAATCTTACACTTCCTCTTCAAGTGTCCGGCTTTAGGCAAGGCCAGACAACGCACCTTAGGTAATCCCTTTTTCGCCAACCTTATAGAGCTAGTGGAGATTAGCATTGGGGATATTATCAGCTTCCTCAATGCAATGGGGTGAATTTAAATAATCCTTACCCCCTTTTTCTTCTTCTTTCCCCTAGTAGTTAACATCCGTTAGGTCACTTGAGTTGTGGTAATAAAACGGCACTTCTGCGCTAATTATGTGTCGGCATGGTTTGCTGACACAACCACTCCTACCTACCTACCATGTATCTCGGCTTTATGTTCCAAATGTCGGCTGGGTTCATTTTAGTGGCGCATGTCAGTTCCAGAGAATATGTTCTGCCATTTATTTTTGCTCTCCACAAAGTCAAAAGATATCTGATTCATAAGTACCTATGCATCTCATATTCAGTTCCTAACTTAGCCCAGTGATCAGTGGAGTGATCTACTTCCCTTTGCCTTATTGTAAAGTGGGCATTGCTCATGCTCATGCATTGCGGTATACCAAAATATGGTTCGCGGTTCGAATTGAAACATGGTTTGCTAGAGACTGGTTTCTAAGTGAATAGAACAATGACTCGGTGTTGTCTTCTGCACATTTGTTTGCATCAATACTTTTAAAAATATGTACGCCAGCCTTTAAAAAAGATTTAAAAAAGTCAGACAGTTCCTCTGAGTTAGATATCTTTTAAATCAAATCTCTCTATGGCGGTCCTGTTTCTTTAGCATTGAAGCTAGTAGCTGGTGTGCGCCATGGCGTAAGCGGTTAGGGTGTCGGACCACTGCGCGTCACGTTCCAAGTTCAAATCCCAGAAAACACCAACAAGTTTTTTTCACGGTCCCACCTTTCGCGAACGTCTGACAAACATCCGAGAGTATTGTTGTCTCGAGAAAGCTTTTCAAAACAAATTCCCTTCGGATACGGTACTAAACTGTAGGTCCCTTTCATTCATATGAAAAATATAACGCGCACAACATGAGTGGTTGTGAAAAGCTAGGCCCTGGCACTTAAAGAGCTGTTGCGCCAAATATTTATTTATTTATTTATTTATTTATTCTAGTCGCTGGTGTACTGTTGATATTAAAGCTTTTCCGAATTTTGATAATTGTCTGTATCCAAAGGCAAAAAAAGATTTAGGGTATTTCTGAAGTTGTTTGGATTATCTGCAAACCGAATGGGAACTCTCACCAGCGGGGTGGGATTAAAGCTGATGGCGAATGATTCAGCTCGTTTTCCAGTGTACTATATTGGTTATCAAATGTTACTACGATGCCTCACTTATAAAGCATACACTCCCAGTAAACAAATTTATCCTTAATATTGACCCATGTGTAACTTTCACTTTCGTGTCGTCTCTAAGGCTAAGCACATTCGGTATATAATGTCAATATTGATGATTGCCCAATTAGTAAATTACTTGCATGTACTTACGTATCTGCCGGGTAATGAAAATTAATTCTTATCCCATTATCGTAACAGATTTCATGGTCCACGCACCCCCGCACTCTATTAATTTGATGTACTCGGGGCAATTGAATTCTCGTTTGAATGTCAGACAGTAACTACTAATAAATTGAACAACATATGGGGCTTACGTACGCTAAGCATTCTTATATGATAACAACCTTGATTAATCAGAAGACATTGTCTTTGAGCTTTCATTGGCGTCAATATGACACTTCAATTTACTGACAGATACTCGTATGCCGAAACAATCTATGTCGTCGCATCTGCTCAAACGGGTGGGGTGTTTGTTTGTTTGGTGGACCGAACCAATTGTGTATTCAACTCGAATTGTTTTTCTGATATTTGCGCGATTGTATCTGAAGATAATAATGGTTATGCGTCTTTTGAAATCACATTCGAAACGTTTTACTCAATCATGTAAATCATAAGCATCTATATCATTCCATGTAAGGAAAATTATAGGGAAGAATAAAATGTTAATGGACTGCACGCTGCGACTCAATAATGAGGGAGATTTAATCTGAATGGTTGCATAAAACTGCAATAGTTAATTTCTAAAATGAATACTTAGTCTGAATGCTTCATTCATTTTGAATGCTGGAATTTTAATGACTAGAATAAGCCACTTCTATCAAATTGTTATGATTTATACTAACTTATATGTCTTCTTCTTATATAATAGCAAATCGAATCACAATAGTTTAAGGTTGACTCTTTGGACTTGATGATAGGTACTATACCCCCATTCAACTATTCAGTCTCGTCGTTTCGACTGGCAGTAAGTACCTAATTTTGGGGATTGGAGTCATTCTTCTGATGGAAAGGGCAGGACAATCACACAGCAGGTGACGAATAGATTTAATTTAAATTTAGAATTCGTCCCTTCAACTTCTACAATAGTCGTTATGCAGCACACCGAGTCGCTTTGCGTGGACGCCAATGGCACAATGGAGAGTAATTATGCCAGAAACAACCCGTGCGCTATAACGACTAAGTTTTACCAGAGAGGCTGATCTCTTCTTGCTGAAGGCCAGCCATAACGTTCTGGGCGTTGCACATATTTCCAGATGAACCCAGCTTCTGTTTGCTCGACCGATGGCTTCATCTTCTATTTTCTTCCGTAAGGAACTGATTGGGGTTAGTACAAAAAGGAGGGCCCGCGATAAGTGCAGCGCCGACCCTTTTTTAGCCAGCTCGTCAGCCCTTTCGTTTCCTTCGATATCCATATGCCCTGGTACCCATCAGAGGGTGACCGCATTGGCTCTAGATAACTCGTTTAAAAGTGATTTACAGGTCCTCACAAGCCTCGACCTAATTAGACCAGAGTCCAGAGCCTTAACGGCTGCCTGGCTGTCTATATACATAGACAGTGATCGTTCTACCAACGATATTACATTCGCGTATAGTTTCAGCAGCCTGTATAATGGCTGTGACTTCGGGCTGAAAGATGCTGTAGTCGTCGCTTATTCTAAAGGAGTCGGTTATTCCGAGGGCTTCACAATAAACTCCGACTCCCGTGACAACGTCCATCTTAGAACCGTCGGTATAGAACGCCAACTCCTCTTCCTTATTGGTTCTTCGGTTCTTCCAGTATATTCTGTCAGAAATTCTTGTAGTGAATCTGTTTTCAAATGCTAGCATCGGGTTCGTGTGATCGGTTTCCGTCAATCCACTGATAGTCCTCCATCGGGACAAAATGGAGGCATGAACGTAAAGGCTCGATGACCATAATCGGCCTTCTCTCAGTCTTACAGCGGTTGTGGCCGCCAGACTGCTACAGTATATAGAAGTTCTCGTTTAATATTCGGCCCCTATATGCTATTGCTGTTTTACAGTATGGATAGAGCTTGTGGACATGGAGCTCATCGAGGAGTTCAAACACCTGATCGTCTGGAAAAAAATCAGCGCCAAAGATTTGTCTTCTTATTTCTCGTAGGGTAGGACACCTGCCCGTGAAATAAATTACATCTTCCCTCTCTGCAACGTTATATATACCACACAAAATTGGGAGGTCGTTCCGATGAGGTACGTAGTTCAAGGAAAGAAGTTCTCCTCGCAGTCTCACCATCATAGATATTTCGTGAATACTTAGCTCATCTCGAAAGTAGTTATTGTTAGGTTGCAAGTCATGATTTAGCCTGCTATAGATCGATCTATGTAGAGAGCCCGAAGCATTCTCTAGGAATCCGTTTCTGCATTGTTCGTCCACTTTTTCTATTAGAAGGTATAAGGCAGCCTTCCAGCTTACAGTATCTGCTTCCCTGTAGTTTAGACCCAATCCACATTTTTGTGCTACCTCCAGCCATTTACCATACCAGCTGCTCCTATTAGATATAGTTTTAAGTGCTGCGATCTTCGGAAGGCTACAGTATATATAAAGCGGAATGGTTTGACCATTGTTTCCATTGCCGCTGTTGGTGTTGTTCTCATTGATCCCATGACTCCGATGCACGCTGCCCTCTGGATTTTGGTGATGTTTGAAAGCTGGTATTGTTTCTCAAGTACCATCCACCATACTAGTGAACCATATGTGAGAATGGGCCTTACTACCGCCGTGTATATCCAGTACACAACAGCTGGTTTGAAGCCCCACGCATTACCGAATGCATTTTTGCAAGAATAGAAATCTACGCTTGTTTTTTTTTTATGCATTCGGCAATATTTTCCTTCTAATTTAGTTTGGAATCCAGAATTACCCCCAGATATCAAGCTGAACTTGAGATTCTGAACCGATATTTGGGGTCTGAAGATAGAGATCGATCTCTTCTTCGTGAAAAGAACTACCTCCGTCTTTGAGGGGTTCACTCCCAGCCCTTTGCTGCTGACCCAGTTATCCACTAGTTGTAGTGCAAACTTGAGCCTTTCACTTAGGACTGGAGGAATTTTCCCCGAAACCAGGATAACCACCAGGATAGCAATACCAAGTTTGGAGGATACTCTTTTTTGGGAGTTTTATTTTTTTTTTATTTTTTGAACTGGAATAACTTTAATAGCTTTCCAATAGTTTGGATAGCAAGAACTAGTGAAATAAAGATTATTGCCACAAGCATAGGATGCATGCTATCTAGACCGTACCTCAAGAACTCCAGTGAATCTAAATTTCATTGAATTACTTAGCAGAGCATTATATGTTGCTAAAATTGTATCTTCCACTGAGGATACGATTGAAGAGGCGCTTCCACAGAGTCGATTGATTACGCTCCTCATCCAATTCATTTAGTTGTTTCTGTATACCGAGTGATCTTATATTTTTCCACCTTTCTCAAAAGGTGGGTTGTAGAATTTCGAAGCAAAATCCACAATGTGTTCGATTTACTGATCTCCATATTACGCTGGTTCTAATATTTTGCATGGAATAGTGGGAACCATCAGCAGCATCATTTGGAAACAGCTCTGTTAAGAGACAAGTACACCGGGAGAGCTCTTTACCCTTTGCTCTGGAATACAGCTCAGAATGAACCTTTTGAAAGACAGATAACACGATAGGTTAAGTTGTGGTTCATGTAAATGATGCTGCGGACACTTTTTGATGGGTCACTGACCACCTCCTCTCGAACTAGATTTTTATTTGGGCTACAGACACTCGATATCGGACAAACTGGAGTGGACGTACATTGATGTCCATACCAATATAATCGGTGCCGGGGTTTTGTGAAATTTCCTGGATATTCATATTTCCTTCTTCTAAGCTATTGTAGCATTTGTTAGGCCAAAGTAACCGCTGTCCGCTAGCTTGGTGATTTAGTGCTGTTACATATATACAATTTATTTTTTTGCCTAAGAGGTGGTGGAAAACGCTACTGCTCACGAGAAACAGGCCCGCTCTGTTTCAAGTAGTGTGCGACTTTCTACTCACTAAAAAAACACCTTAAACCCTTTTTCAACTTGACACCATCCACTCCGGAACCGCTTCTGCATTACTTCAGAGTGGTGTCGTTTTCTTTCCCCTTTCGGGGCCGGCTTTTTCATATTTGTCTGCTACTTGCGAGTTAATTCTTTCTTGGCGGCCAGGCTTACATCAGGCTTACATAAATCTCATGAGGGTGATTATTATGTCTTCCTCTCTCTTTTCTGTTTTAAGTACTTTTTCTATAAATGATCGTACTTGATTCCAGCTCTGGTCACTCATTGACATTTTTGACACTATATTTTCCGGGGTGATCGCGCCGATTAGAGATTCTAGCGCTTCCCTTTCAGCTTCCCATCTATTGCACTCGAAGAACGTGTGGTTCGCGTCGTCCAGTTCTGTGTCGCCATATTGGCAAGCCGGGCTCCCTGTTTTGCCCATTCCGTGGAGGTAGGCGTTGAAATAACCGTGTTCGGTAAGAAATTGGGTGATGTGAAAATTTACTTCTCCGTGTTTCCGTCCCTTCCATTCAGCGATGTTGCTGATCAGCCTCGCGGTTCATCGTCCTCTGCTTTCTCAGGTCCATCTCTCCTGCCATTTCGGTTGCCGCTTCCACTCCAATTTCCGCCTTTTTGTCGTAGACGTACTTCCTCTCTACCGAAAGGAGGTCAAGAGGGGTCACTCCCGCGACTATGAGGACGGCTGGTTCCGACACCGTTCGGTACGAACTTGCAATCCGTAGTGTCGCGCCTTTGTACTACGACCATTTGTTTCCTGTATTTCTCTTGTCGTAGTGCGTCGGCCCATATCTCGCACCCATACAGGAGAATGGCGTGGATGACTGTCATCAGGAGTTTTCTCTTGCTGGCTGTTGGGCCTCCAACGTTTGCCATTAATCTGCTTAGTGACATTGTGACCTTCATAGCTCGTTCCGAAGCAGATCTTATTTGGTGCCAGAAAATGAGCTTCGTGTTTAGGGCCATACCTAGGTACTTCACCGCTTCCTTGCTGGTTATTACTTCAGACCCGACTTGGAAGTCCACAATAGCTGGAATCCTCTTCTTTGTCAAAAGGACTATTTTCCGTGGCCAAACCTAAGCCATGTTCTTCCATCCAGAGGTGCACCCGCCTCATCACGTGGTTGAGTTTTCTTTGCGCGCTCTCTGTGTCTCTTGCCGTAATCACCGCGGCGACATCATCTGCGTACCCTACCAGGAAGGTGTTTTCGGGCATTTCCATATGAAGAATACCGTCGTAGGAGATGTTCCAGAGATCGAGTCACAGGATTGATCCCTGCGCTGGTCCAGCAGTAATCTCCTTTATTCGTGGTCCTTCTGTGGTGTTGTATAACAGCTTCCGGTCCTTTAGATAGTCCTTCATCATCCGCAAGAGATATTCGGGAATATCAAAAATGCTTTCGAGGGCGTTCAGCATATCGCTCCATCTGGCTGAATTGAAGGCATTTCGCTCGTCCACAGTTGCTAGCAATACGATTTTCCTTGAATAGTGGTTGCCCTGCTGAGCCAATTGGACTGTCCTTACCACTTCTTCAATTGCTCCAATCGTAGAGTGGCCCTTTTTGAATCCGTGCTGTCTTTCGGCCAAATCTCCTGCTCTCTGCAGGGCTGCTGTAAGCCTTGGTTTTAACAACTTTTCTAGGAGTTTCCCTGCGGTGCCCAGCATACACAAAGGCCTGCTCGCTGATGGGGAATCCGGATCTCCTTTTCCCTTGCTGATCAGTACCAAGCGCTGTAACTTCCAGCTCCTAGGGAAAACTCCATCCTGGAGACAGCTATTGTACATGCTCAGCAGCAGCTGAGGACATGTCTGCGCAATCGTCTTGAGCACCTCTGCTGGTATTCCGTCGGGTCCCGGTGCCTTTCCGTTTTGTAGTGTTTTCGACACGAGGATCAACTCTTCTTCACTGGACATCGAGGTTTCTGGTCGTTGGGCCGGAGAGGTATCGGGAGGCCGAGCACAATGCGTTGGGAAGAGTGTGTTCACTATAAATTCCATCCTTTCTTCCCCGAGGACAGGGCTAGCCATCTGTGTTCCTAGCTTTCGCATTACGACTTTGAAGCCTAGCCCCCAGGTGTTTTACATACATAGATGGATATCGTTACATACCGTCAAATCTCTCATATATAGCAATGTAATCTAGTGTAGTGAAAGACTGATGCTTATATCTTAACGAGATATCTGCGGTCAGTCAGGTATAAGTTTTTACTGGTCTAGTCCGACAAGATGCTTGTACGAATAGTATAGGTACAACCGACATCGAGGGGACAATGGTAATACCGCTAAGCAGCTATATCCATGACCGGTACTAGATCAGAGACGACATATCCAACTATATCACTTAGCACTGTACTATGCGTAGGCACTAGGTGAAGGCTAGATGAAAAGGTGAAGGAAACCATAGTACATTTCACACTTGCCAACATTAAGAAGGGTACTTTAGGTGAATACCTTTTAAGTGATCTAAAATACCTAAATATACAGGTGAAGAAGCACTTTCCTTTTAAATACTAAATGGTTCCAGGAGTAGGCGTGTGGTGTGCGCTTTATCCTAGGACCCTACAAACTAACAACCAACATACAATCAATCCTTTATTACAAAGAGGCTTAAGACGTCGAAGAAAAAATAAATTTATTTCAATGATATAATTAGTCTGACGATAAACAATTGTTTTTTAGTAATTACATGCGAGTGTGTTTGCTTAAAATAATGTACAACTTCATTGCTCTTTTCCGGTTCGGAATTCAATTTAAGATATTCTCCTACAGACAAACAATTCTAATAACTTAATTGCGACGATTGTATAAAAAAAAGTCTTACAATGGTGCACAAGCATGGTTGTCTAACGCAGAGTAAGATAATAATTATTTTAAACGTTGTAGAAGGTAATTGTTCGCCAAAAACAAATTCTCAAGATTCATTCAGATTATCACCGTGTACTCATACTCGTAGGTACAGTGACGAAAAATAAAAATACAACACATTTAAATATGGTACAAGACTAAAGTATAAATGCCCATTATTACCAACTTTTTCGAACTGTATTCATAGTAAGCAAATTCTTTGCGAACATTCTTAATTAAACGCTGTAATTGACAAAAAGCAGTCGGTGGGTGGGATTTGAAATCTCCAACTTGTCCTCTTTACATATGAGGGTGGATTGAAAACTTGGCTCAAGAAGAATCTAGATTTGTTTGTTTGCATGTTTGTGAAATGCTTTTTGAGCTTTTGTTGTACAAATTTCTTACAAAACGAAGCAAATACCTTAAAGCTTTGTGACGCTACATTTAATTTGATGTGTCCCATGATGGGGAACAAAAACTACTTTGTCTCCAAGGTGCCCAAAATAGGGCACCCAAACAATGTATATTTTTACCAAGTATACTTATGGACATATATCACATGTTTTATTTGAATTGTCCACATCTGAAATTAAACACTTACAAGAAAATCAATTTAGAATTCAGACGTGAGGGGGACTTTGGCCTTACTCGGCTCATTCGTGCTGGCCCGCCTCAGGCGTTGCATTTCGTAATCGCTTCAGTCTTCGCTGTTCCTTTATAATGGTTGCCACAGTGTCGCTAACTGCTTGCTAGGCATTTTTCCTGTTAATCACCTCCTGCCATTCATACAGACTTGTCCTTGTTGGTGTCTTAGTGACACTTCGACTCGTCGCAGTTGGTGCCGCTGTCCTGCTGGCACGGTCCTTTCATTGGGCTTCTTTAGCCAGAAGGTTTATTGGTACCATGCCAGCCGCTACACATGCCGCATCGAAAGGAGGTTGTTCGGAAGGCGGTGTTTACTCTCAACGTGTTGATTCTGTAAGCTGCCTCCGTTCTCAGTCCATATTTGGTAGCCGCAGAGCATTATCGATGCCGGGGTTTACAAGCCCGAACCACTCACTGGCTCTACATCTCGGTCATTAGATACTCACATATGGGGTCATTGTCTGGTGGACGGCCTTAGAAAAAGCTATAAATCGCAATTATCTAAGTAAGGTCTAGCGCACAGCTTGTCTGTGCATAGGCGGAGCACTACGTACAACTCCCTCTGTGGCACTGGATATTTTGTTTCATCTGATACCCCTCGATATATTTAGCAAGCAAATGGCAGCGAATGCAGCCGTTCGCTTCTAAGCTACCCAATAGTGGTAAAAAAAAAAAAAATTTGGCCGCGCTTCCATTTGAATAAATTCAAAATCTCTCCCGAAAACACGGACTACTCCATTCCACGTCTAAACTTTGACAAGAACTTCCTCGTCACCATCCCCTCTAGATCACTCTGGAATGATGATATATTTTTAGAAGATGGGTTAATCCACTTCTTCACTGACGGCTCAAAATCCAAGGACGGAGTTGGTGGAGGTGTTTTCTCTGACTGTCTTAATCTTAAGCTCTCCTTCCGTCTTCCAAATCATTGTAGCATGTTCCAGGCGGAAATTTTGGCGATTAAAGATGTCTTATTTTGGCTTAAGAAAAATGTGATATCTGCTAGAAATATCCGCATCTTTTCAGACAGCCAAGAAGCAATTAAATCCTTGGAATCGACCTCTATAAATTTCTTAGTAGCTCTAGACTGCCGATCGTCTCTCGCGGGGATCTCTGAGCAGTTCATTATTCACATGTGTTAGGTGCCGGGGCATAGGGATATTCCAGGGTATTGTAAGGCCGATGAACTCACCAGAATAGGAACTATACCCATCCTGCCGGACAAAGGCTCCTTAGGTATACCAATCGCTACTTGCAAACTCAAATTTAAACTGGATGCTATCGAGAGAACGAATCTTAGGTGGACAAGAGGACCCACATGTCTAGCGACAAAACGGATTTGTCCGAAGCTGAATCTAAAACGTTCTAAGAATTTGATTTTTCTCAACAGATTGCATATCGGCGCTATAATAGGTGTCATCACTGGACACTGTCTAATGGGCAAGCATGCTACAAGGCGAGGCCTTTTTGCGAACGACTTTTGTAGAAGCTACATGGATGAAGAAGAGGAAGAAACTATTAGTCTTTTTCCTTGTTTCTGCCCAGCTCTCTCCCGTAGAAGGAAGCTTCACCTAGGAACCCCTTATTACAACGACATAAGCGACCTGAAAAACATCGACATTAAGAGCCTCCTATGCTTCATAAGGAGCTCAAAATGGTTTAACGAGTAGGTAGGAGAAACTTTCTCCCATGATCCATGTGGTTTCACAATGGACCTATTATTGGTCTAAGTGTGTTGGCGATTCTCAGCTGGCAGCCACTTCAACCTAACCTAACCTAATCTACTAAGAGCAATTAATGGTGCCAATTGTGCATTGGATTGTGTGCTTGCTCGTAAACCGATGTGTGCAAGTCCGAGCCCCAGCGAAAAACAGCAATCGTCAGCCACTCGAATAAAAAATAAAAAACGAATAACATCGAAGTTTTCCAACCACTGCACGAAAGAAAGGTTCCGGACTGGTAGTCCAATGGACCATAGAGTCTGAAATGGGTTTCCTTTAGAAAAGAAAAGAAAAAAAAGAGCATCCTCTTCCTGTGCTTTGGTCCGTGACAGGGCAACTGTTGCCTTTGAAGCCTTCTCAGGTGCATACTGCAGATGTTGCTTAAAAGTTATCCTAGGTTCTATAGTATGTCAAGGTACTTCAATTCTGTTGTGGAAACTACCGCGATCGACCGCGGTTACTCTCATACTCTCTATGACTTTCCTGCTGCTTATGAGCGCTACTTCTGACTTTTCTTCTGCAAATTGTATTCAGATACGTACTAGCAAGTCGTGAACCATCTCAATAGATTTTACAGTCATGCTTCAACTTTTCAAGGAGTTTAGCCACTTCAACGATTGCTATGTGGCCTATTGTTTTTAAAAACCTCGGGATTCTAAGTCTGAATTATATTTCACAGTAGCGGACCTAATACGAAGTCTTGAGGAACACCGCCTGTGACGTTATACTGCCTCGTTCCATCGTCGGTGTCGAAGTGTATTCACCCCGATTACGGCTGCCGTTTTTCAATTTTATTCCTCAGAAGATGGACCACGAATCCTTTTCATAACTTTTTCAATGTGAAAAACTTGTAATTGTATTCTACACGAGAAAAAATTTCTTAGTGACATCTAACGGTCAGCAAGCTGTAACATGAATAAAATGACAATCGTCGAAAAGCGAAAAACGCCAGCCTTATCGGCTTCTGAAATAGTCTGTCATTGTCTTCTGCAGGTAGTCGGTACTCTCTTGGAGGTAAGTGCTCGCAGGATATTTCTCCAGTTTTTGGTGTTGAAGGCGTTCTTCACATCCAGGGTGACGATTGCGCAGTACTGTTTACTCCCGCCTTTCCACAGCCTTTCTTCGGTGGTATTTTTCGTCGTATTCACGACTTCGTTGATGGCGTCGATCGTAGAACGTGCCTTATGGAAACCATAATGGCGATCGTCGAGGTCCCCTGCCTCATCGATTGTACTCTTCTGTCATTTATAATGGGCTTCAATATTTCCCCATGGTGTCCAACGTATTATATATAGAGGCCTATACGATGAGGGATCCAGCGGTGGTTTATTACCTTTTGGTAGGTCCAGTCTTTGTTTCTTCCACTGTTTGGGGAATACTCCTTTCTTGAGATGTTGTATATTTCTAAAAAGATGTGAGTATGTGTGTGCGAATTGATAGCTGTTTTAAAGGCAATATTGGAGACTCCATCGAAACCAGGCGCTTTTTTGCCCTTGATTTTCGTGGAAACTTGCAGGGCATTTTCTGTGGTGATAAGGGGTATTAGTAATGGCCACTTCGTATTTCTCCTCTCCGTTTGTTTTTGCATTCCCTGTTGTTGTGGAAAAGTACCGCGCCCACGTTTTCGAGAACAAGTGGTAATCTGTAGGTGAGAGGTCAGGTAGGTATGATGGATAATGGAGAACTTCATATCCGAACCTTGCAAGTTTTGCCAAGGGTCGACGTCTCGCTTTGGCTCATTTCTATTGAACAATTGTCTTGACTTTTTTTTCTAAATCACAATTTCTCAGCAATAGGACTGTTGCGATGGTTTCACTCTGTTGTATACTGAATCACAAAATAGATTCCCGAATTCGCACGAAGACGAAAGTGCAACTCCATTGCGAAACACGCCATGCAGTGGAATCCGCTCACCCAGGCAGGCAGAATAGCAGGGACGCCCTAGGCAAACGTGGTGCAGAACGGATGAGGAGGAATCGAGCTCTTTAGGAATGAGTTGGAGGCAGCTCAAACGCGTTGAAGAACTTCGAACAAGATGGCGTGCAGGCGTGGTTGACGCCCTATGCCCCTCGAGGGGTTAAAGGATCTAAGTGAGTAAGTATAGTTAACCACACCCTTACGTGATATTGATATTACAGACAGATATTGATATTAAGAGCCTCCTACGCTACATATGAAGCTTAAAATGGTTTTAGCGATCCACGATCCATGTGGTATCACAATGGACCTTTTGTTTTTTTTTTTAAGTCGCGCCAAGGAAGTGTAATCTTCGTAGATACTAGCATGCACGATTCGCAAACCTGAGTAATCGATTCCAGGAATACGCCTACGTACTAAACACACACCCTACACACCTCAACCACTCTTCCCGCGGGGCTGGTTAGCAATTATGCTCTAGTCTCCGAGGCCGCCTCTTGGGCTCTTATTAGGGCTTCTGCTCTTCGCAGCGCATTCTGCACACATACTATGAATGAGCAGATCTCCATCCACTCGCCCTCTGATCGTGTCATCTGACTTTCAAGATTTTCTGGACTTTGCAGGTTTGCTCTATCTTCTGCAAAGCGTCTTCAGTAGAACACTGCATGCTCCGCGTCCTCCTCTTCGTTTGGACATATTGGACACAGGGGCGAACTATCGTGTCCAAATCTATGGAGGTATTTCCGGTAACCACCGTGTCCGGGCAGGAACTGTGTGAGGTGGTAGTTACAGTTCCCCCTCACTCTCTCTGCCCATGATTTTATAGTGGGAATAAGCTTGTGTGTCCACCTGTCTTTTGTAGAGCTGTCCCACCTGGTTTGCCACAGCGTTGCTGATGCTGCCCTTTCCTCCTCCTTAATCCTTTTTGCCTCTTGCCGGTTCAAGGGACGTCTAAGGTATACCCTCTGCATCTCATCAGCGAAGATGTCGATTGGGACCATCTCAACTAAAACGCAGGCGGCATCGTCGGAGATAGTTCGGAAGCCGCTGATCACTATGATTGCGCATAGCCTGTGAGCTGATGATAGCTTCTTCCTGCACTCATTTGTCGCCAGTTCACCTGCCCATATCGGGGCAGCGTATAGAAGTACCGAGCTGACCATTCTGGACAGCAGGATCCTGCGGGAGTATCCAGGCGCGCCGATGTTCGGGAGCATTCGGGAGAGTGCTGCCTGCATCAGCGATGATTTCTTACTAGAATACTCGACGTGGGCTTTGAAGCGCAGCCTGTTGTCGAGCATGACTCCAAGGTACTTCAAGGATTCTTTGGACCTGATTGTCTGGTTTTCGACTTGGAAGCTGGCATATTCCACCTTTTTGCGGCTGGTTATTAGGACAGCTTTGGTCTTGTGGGTAGCTAGTTCCAGACCGGTAGACTCCAGCCATTCCTTTATTTTTATAACTGCCTCATCCGTGGCAGACTCCACCTCGTGTACGTGCTTGGCTACTATAACCACTGCGATGGACTCACAATGGACCTATAATTGTGCCTAAGTGTGTTGGCGATTCTCAACTGGTAGCCACTTCAACCTAACATAACCATAGTGAATCACCTCCTCCTAGGTCCACCATAGATTACCGTGATGTTTATTGGGTAAAGTGATGTCTTAGCTTCACCGGCATCTAGTCATCCTCCTGTTCATTTAAGGTTAGAGTACAGAATGTACTTTCCATGACATGTAACAATCCAGACCAAAAATGGCTCACTCTACAATTGATGAGACTACTGATGATCTGTAATCTTCGCAATTTATTTGCCTCAGTCAGTTCGTTGGTTTGTCCAAAATGAAGACCTGTGGGTTACTGTGGATACTCCTGACTTCACTGTCAGGCATCGCCGATGGATCACGTTTAATTTCCGCCTGTAATTCGGCGTCATCCGTGCTGGGCATCGGTGTTCCAAGCGCTTAATTTTGTATATCGAAATCTCCCTCGCTTGGTAAACGAACGAACCTTACTGTTCGTTTATTATACGACACCTCATTAAATGCCTGGTTAATACCCCCAGCTACTGTCGCTGCATTCAGTTGTCCTTTAAATTTGAAAAGGAAAACTCTCTAATAGTGATTTAACCTTTAGTCAATAGGTATGGGAAACGGGAAGGCTTGATGTGGATTGCGAATACGCGTAAAAGGCATCATCAACGTAAGGATATGTCTTTCATGAATTGCTTCATCCAATTTGCATGCATGCATGTATTAACTGCACAAAATTGCTGTTACGTTACATACGTTAAAAAAAAAGTATTATTACGAAATGTCTATTAGCATGTACTCTGCAATTTACACTTTACACTACGAGGCTATGTAAGACTGAATCCATTAGCACGAATGGTGTTACGTGGTTACCCGTTGCACGTACTTATTTAGTGGGGCAAAGCTAAAACTATCTAAAATTGGTGCACGAACCAATGTAAAACATACGCTGGAGTGCATGTATATACATACCTACGCCTTTAAATGCTTTCATTCATCGATCTGCAATCTCCACATCAAATAGTCTTACAAGCATAAAAACACAAGAACAACATCAAGCTTGTAAGGTTGTTAATTAAGGAAAATTATTCTGCTTGACATTTCAAATATCCCGATATTACACCCCACTAAATCCTACTTCCATCGACCAGACGGGCTTTTTCTGCGAAAAAAAAAACAACCCTTCTGTCTTCCACGTAAGGTGGGTTGTTTTCTATTCAATGGCTGAGTGGGGGCGTACCATGTCAAGCTAACATGGCAATGTACCATTGTACCAACGATACAATTCTCCACAGGCAAAATGGCAAAATGGCAAAATTTAATTTTATTGGAATTTAATTTGGACCAGCTTTTGTTGTTGCTTATAAACCAGAAAAAGAGAACATAAAATGTGTGGTTATGAACGAAAGGGAGTTGATGGAACGACAGAAGTCAATTAGCCTCAGTTATGTGGGGTCCATGTAACAGGTAATTTAAATTATCAATACAAAGGCTCAATCGGATGCATCCGATCTTTTTGTATATGTTTTGTAATTATTTACATATAATTCATGTATGAATGGATACATTACATTTTTTCTGGTGGATTGCAACAAAACATGTCGGTATTTCAATATTTTATGGAATGAATGTGCAGGTTAATTACGAATGATCAAACGCTCAAAGGTAAGGCAGAAAATATTTTTTCATTTAGTAGTTTCAAATGCAACTATTTTGAATCTAACCATCCTTCATTGGGCTATCTCCTGGCCTGCCGAGGGAAGCAGATTCATGACATGGATTGGATATACCTTCAATAAATTTAGGTTGACTGGAAACACATTTATTTTCATATAATTCTTCCTATTATTGGTTTAAAAATCCAACGCAACGTTTAGAATTAATTGAGTTAACATTTTTTTTTAAATATTCCTCGCTACTTAAAATAGTGTCCTTTAAAATTGTAAACCCAGTGATGGAGTGAAAGGAAAGGGTATAGAGGAGAGTTAAAGAGTGGATAGGGAAGGGGGTAGAGAGCGATGACGATGTCTGCTAATTTTGAATCTTCTCAGATTGTAGGTTTCTGGAAATACTGAGGAAGGCATCAATCATTCCACTTTCGTGCCGCACGACGGTCAAAAACGAACATCTGAATTTAACAGTGCGCCCTAAAAACAGGTTCTAAAGTAGACATGGCAAAAAATGCAAGAGGTAGCAATCCCATGGCTCGTACACAATTTTCAGGAGCTGCATCCTAAATAACCATGTACCCCACACATGGAGACGGGTGAGAGTACTTTTCATTCCGAAGGTGGGGAGGCGTGGACATGAGAACGCGAAAGATTTCAGACCAATCAGTCTGACCTCCTTCGTTTTGAAGACCCTCGAGCGCCTTCTAGACAACCACCTGCGAGATACAATCGAGTCATCTCTCTCCAAATCCCAGCACGCATACCTCAAAGGAAGATCTACAGAAACTGCTCTTCATGAAGTAGTGCGAACAACAGAAAAATCCCTACAGTATAAGGAATATACTTTAGCTACCTTTCTAGACATAGAAGGAGCTTTTAACAATGTACACACTGAAGTAATTCTAGAGTCCCTCACGGAGCTGGGCATAGAAACCTACCTAAGCCAATGGATAGTCTCTATGCTCAGCACTAGAACCATTCAGGCATCTCTAGGAAACAGCACCATAACCAAATTTGCCAGTAGAGGAACGCCCCAAGGTATAGTCATCTCACCTCTACTATGGCTAATAGTCATGAATAAAATCCTTTTATGCTTAGACAGAGTAAGAATTAAAGTAGTTGGGTATGCGGACGACATGGTGATTTTAGTGTCGGGACTTTTTCCTCCCTTGATAAGTGAGATCATGGAGAGTGCTCTAAGTAAAGTCACCGCATGGGTCATAAAGTGTGGACTTGAAGTCAACCCAAATAAAACTGAACTGATGCTTTTTACCACAAAAACCAAAATACCCGAATTCAATCTTCTTCGACTAAACGGTCAGATACTCTCCTTATCTTCCAGTGCTAAGTACCTAGGAGCTATTCTAGATTATAAACTGAATTGGAAACCAAACATAGACGAACGAGTAAAGAAAGCATGTATAGCCTGCTATGCCTGCAACAGAACCTTCAGCAAAAGATGGGACCTGCAACCAAAATTGACCCTGTGGATGTACACAGCCGTAGTACGCCCAATCCTTACCTATGGATCGATAGTATGGTGGCCGGCCCTTAAAAAAGCCTATAACATAACCAAACTACATAAGGTGCAAAGATCAGCATGCATAGGCACCACAGGCGCCCTACGGTCAACTCCGTCAGACGCTCTAACAGTCCTGCTACACCTTTTACCCCTAGATCTACATATCACAAACATCTCAGCACACAGCGCAATCAGACTCAGAGAGTCCAAGTGTTGGACTGCGAAACCCTATGGACACAGCAATATCCTAGATTCTCTACCAGGAGAACTCATATCGACTCCAACAGACTACATCATCCCCACATTGAACTTCACAAAGCGTTTCGATGTACAATTCCCTACAAGAAAAGATTGGCAAGATGGACAGCCGACCAGTGGTTTCGATCTAACAGTCTACACCGATGGGTCAAAAATGGACTGTGGGGTTGGTGCGGGTGTTTTCTCGGAGTCCCAGAACATCGCAAGATCGTATAGACTCCCGGACTCTGCCAGCGTCTTCCAAGCAGAATTACTCACCATTCTCGAAGCCTGTTGTCAAATCAAGTCACACACAAATATACTACCAAGGCAAAGAATCGCTATTTTAATTGATAGCCAAGCTGCTATCAAAGCCATTGCCTCGGAAACCATTTCCTCGAAATTAGTACTAGAATGCCGACAGGAGCTGGGCTCGCTAGATGGCCAATGCATGGTGACTCTAGTCTGGGTTCCAGGCCACAGCAACGTTGATGGCAACGAACATGCTGACGAACTGGCCAGGCGAGGCTCAGCCCTTCAATGCTCACTTGCTGAACTTGTTCACACCCCGCTCGGAGCAATTAAGGCAAACATCTCCTCAATCTTTCTTAGAAAAGCTAACCTTAAATGGTCCAGGTTAATGAACTGCGTCATATCCAGAAAGATGTGGCCTAACTACAACAAGACCAAAACATCCGCCCTATTGAACAGAACGCGCAAAGACACTGCCCGTATAATTGCGATAATCACGGGACACTGGCCGGTAGGATAGCACGCAGCCAAACTAGGTATCCCATATAATACACACTGCTGTAGTTGCAACATAGCCACCGAAAAAGAAACAATTATCCACTACACGTGCATTTGTCCAGCACTAGCCAGGGCTAGACTTCAAGCACTAGGCAAACCCTTCTACAATTCACTTGAGGAGATCTCGGGTAAGAATATAAATAAGCTAACCCTCTTCTTAAACCCCACAGGCTGGCTCAAGATTGTCCTCACTAACACACATCAATATCCAAGATCGCATGAGGCGTGGTATCAAAACGGCACAACTGTGCTAATTGGGTCTCTGTTTTACAGAACCGGTACTTCTACCGCCACTTCTACCTACCTACCTACCTATGATCTATTCTAACATTTTTAGTATGAACGAGCTCAGGCTAATTTGTCCAAAGGATTTTGGTGAAGTGGGGTCTCTTTTTTCCACTTTCTGGATGAATAATACATTTGTCGTTCTCCAGATTCTTGGTGTATACGCAAGTGCTAAACTGCTTTCCATTAATCCTATGAGGTGCACCATAATAGTTTTCTTTTTGCCATCCAATTCCGGAAAGTGGGGAGTTTCAGGTAGTAGAAGAGCCCTTTGCTCTTATAAATTTCATGTAGCTCGCGCATCGAGCACCTCTGGTCTGCACGCTATCTGCTCTTGCTATAGATATTTTTAGACTGCAGAGAATGGTGCAGGACTAGTTTTACTATGATCCTGAATTCAGCCTCCAGATGCCTAATGCTATCATTGAAGAGATGGTGAGTCTGGACTTAAATTTCATTGACCTTTTGTAAAATTTGAGT
This sequence comes from Brachypalpus laphriformis, assembly GCA_945910035.1. Classification (NCBI taxonomy): domain Eukaryota; kingdom Metazoa; phylum Arthropoda; class Insecta; order Diptera; family Syrphidae; genus Brachypalpus; species Brachypalpus laphriformis. Next base: position 105,311,572 of record OX246753.1, on the reverse strand, counting down.
CAGCATGAAGCGATATTGCTGCGTGTCGATCTAAGTGCTGGAGAAAGGGTTCCGATTTTTACGAAATATACCGACCGAAAAAGAGTAGGTTCAGAAACATACTGTCATAGTGTGAAAGGAATAGTAACATCTCTCATTCTTTGTACGTCGAAAGTTTCTTACATATCACATGCTTATGTGGTTTTGAAAGCCATTATTAAGTGAAAATATTTACTCTCATAACTTATTCCCCCAGTGAAGCGCACCAATTTTAAAATGATTAAAAATCCCGTTCCTTTATCTTTAGCTATACCTGCCCTGATTATTCATCTATTTCAGTTCCAAACTAAGTGGATGATAATTCCCGTGATGGGAACCCACATGCGAATCTCTTATGTACCCGTAGGTAGAAAATTTATGTGAATTGCGTGCATTACCCCATACCGATTACAGATTGTAGTTTCAAACACTAAACAAACGCTTAAACAGGAATTCAACGAGTAACAAGTCAAAACTTCCCCACCATGCGTTTAGGAGGCACCTCCTCTGGGAAGGACCCAATCGCTATTATTTATCATCGAACATTCGGTCTGTGGAAAATTTCAGGTCGTGCCGACATCTCACCGTGAAACGGCATTTGCCACACCATTAACGAATTATTTACAACTGTCCTCCCACTTGAAAATTTCTATTTTCAGGCATCTCCATCTTTCCAGCGGTAGGTGTTGTTGCCTCCTAAAATTTATTAGAAATTCCAATGCCTGATCGATATAGAAAACAAATAAACAAAACTTCGACGGCCGCAAATAAAACACATGCACGTTTAGGTTTAGGCGTACGTCGCCATGCTGGAGATTCGCTAATGCCTTGCAAAGGCTCCACACACTGCTGCCTGGCCCCCGAGGTGACAGTGTGTGATTAATTTCGATTGTGTCTCGTGGTGGCGTGCCACCAAGTTTTTTGTTTATTTGCCGCTCAGGTGCAGACGTCTTGTATCTTCGGGGAGACGCAACACACAAATTACACAGAAGCCTGTACCTGGGACAGTGTTAATGTCTCAATCCCACTTGGCTTACTTCTATAATCACATGTGTGTGCAGCAGTGGACGGGGACACGGTCCAGCTTACACGTCCTACTTACACGGTGACCACAAACGATTCTACGCATTGCGTAGTGCCTACATGTTTGATTGTTCCGTTTACCATTATAAGATAAGGAAGATATTGTGGTGGCATCCTCCAGCAGGGAGTTTAATCTTCTTTCAACTGTCAGGGGTGTATAAGCTGTTTCCTGGAACAATATATTCATAACAATTTCTTTGAAGTGCCATACATATCTGCTTAAGCCAAATAAAAAAAAAAGTTTCCCAACATGAATCTTTGCTCATCCTCATCCATCCATCTCGAACATGGGGGAGGGGTGTTCGCATCCATTTGCTTTTTATCCTTTAAGCTCATTGAATGCAAATTTAATTCTCATGGAGGAAAAATTAGGGACATGAGAAGCGTGTCTTTGGTGGTAGGATGAGGCGGCGAACTGGGGGAATCTAATGCATCTCGACTTTGATTCCGCGAACATTTTACCTTTTCGGCGGATTTGGGGGTAGATTGAGGGAAGGAATCATCGCATTTGGTAGCAGGGGTTTTGCTGAACACAAGAAATGGATTTGAATAACATGAATAAATCAAGCGACTTCTCAGGTAAAGCATCTTCGAATTTGTAACGATAATGTCACGGATGAGTATCTATCTATGAGATAGCGTTCGGTATGAGAGAATACTCGTATTTGGCTTTGGAATTTGATCGCTTGAGTAGGTTCGATGGGTTTGTGGAAACAGTGAGTGGGACCAAATTGAAAAGGAACAGAATTTTACATTAATAATTACGGAATCAATAATTATGTATCTGCAAATTGAAACATTGAAATGTTTTGCATACGTAGAGAGGCGACCACTTCCACTTCTGTTTCACTAATTAGATATATAATTTAATGAGATTCTGCTGGCGCAGCCACTGTAAAGAGGGAGAGGAAGGTTTCCATAATTTAGGAAAAAACATATAGATTTACAGAAGAAGAGAGAATGCATAAATTGTGGGATCTTACCTTTTACTTGCGGAACACTAGAAGTGCAGTTTGGACGAAGTCTGCACTATTTTAGTCCCGAAAAGTATTCGTCTTCGCTAAAAATGAAAGTCGTTACTAAACAAAAAATGTCAACGATTCAGAACCTGAGTTTAGCGTATCGGTTGGCGGATTCGATATAATGTCTGTCGCCAAACACTTCTTCTCATTACGTGTCACCATGATTCTCTTGTAGTTTCAGCTAAATATAATAATAATACCTAAACCTAGCTAAAGGTATGCAAACCTACAGTGAGATTCGCTATGAACTTTTGGGCCTAAGCTTCTTACACAGTTTGTCCCAACACATGGTGAAGAGTTTTTAAGGGTCTATTCTAATTTCTGATGAGGACCAGGTTAGAAGATGGAGAGAACACTTTTGTAATGTTTTTAACTGCATGGTGAGCGAAGGTTTGCTCCAAAATCAAGACGAGTTATTCGACGCCCAACATTTTTAAGTTCGCATCGCGCCCCCAGAAAGATGAACTCACTGCCGCAATTACAACACTCAAGCCAAACAAGACGGCAGAACTTGAGGGCATTCACGTGGAGCTCTACGAAATTTTAGCCGCAGTAACTGCAGACCTATCTGGTCGATATTCCCAAAACTTTGGATCGAGGTTGAAGTCATATTCATACCTAAGGCAGGAAAGAGCTCGCACGTGGAACCAAAGGATCTCCGACCTATCAGTCTATCGTCCTTTCTTCTTAAAACTTTAGAAAGGTTAATTGATATCCATCTTCGGCAAAGTATTAGCCCAGCTCAGCTCTCGCCGTCCCAACATGCGTACTGCAAAGGCAAATCGGTTGAGACAGCATTACATTCGTTTGTGCGCACCATCGAAAAATCATTGAGCATCAAAGAATACACCATGGTGGCTTTCCTTGACATTGAGGGAGCTTTTAACAATGTCAAACCAAAGGCGATTACCGACGCACTTGTAAATCTGAAAGTGGATACTTCGCTCGGAGTGTTGATCAATCAATTGCTTACATGCAGGATTATTAACACACAGCTGGGCGGAGCATCGGCCAGAGGAATTACTCGCTGCAGTACACCTCAAGGTGGAGTCTTGTCACCTCTTCTGTGGAATCTGCTACTTAATGAACTACTGATGGACCTGGATACGTCAGGTTGTAGAGTGATCGCCTATGCTGATGACATTGCTATTGCTGCCTCCGGTAAACACCCGGACACTCTCAGGGAAATCCTCCAATATGCTCTCCTTCGGCTCACCAAATGGGCCCCCAAATGTGGATTGGGGGTTAACCACCATAAAACGGAGCTCGTTCTCCTAACGAGGAAATATAAAGTTCCCCTCATAGACCCTCCTATGATAAATGGCACCAGTCTCACCTTCTCTGAAAACGCAAAATATCTGGGCCTTATTTTGGATAGGAAATTAAACTGGAAGGCCAATCTACTAGAGCGCGTCAAGAAACCTAATGTAGCTCTCTGTTCCTGTAAAAAGGCTATAGGTAGGAGCTGGGGTATCAAACCTCAAATCACTCATTGGCTATACGTGTCCGTTATCAGGCCTATACTACTATATGGCGTGATCGTATGGTGGCCTGCTCTTGACAGGGCTGTCCACCTCACTCAACTAGCTAAGGTGCAAAGATCTGCATGCATCTGCATCAGTGGTGCACTGAGAACTACTCCCTCCGCGGTACTGGACATCTTGTTCAACCTGCTACCTTTAGATATTTTCGGCAAACAGATGGCTGCCAGTGCGGCCATCCGCCTGAAAGCCTCCTCTCAGTGGACTAGCTATCGCTTAGGCCACTCCTCGATCCTTGATCTTCTCAACTTCAAACACGAAAACACGGACTACACACCGCCGAAACTGAGATTTGACCGTAACTGCCGAACGAGCATCCCTAACCGGGATGTATGGAACACTTCCCCCCCTGTCGATGGTAGTTCGGTTCACTTCTTTACAGACGGATCTAAGACGGAGGGTGGGTGGGTTGTGGTGTTTTCTCCGAACAGCTCAATCTGAACATTTCTTTCCGCCTCCCTGATCATTGTAGCGTTTTCCAAGCGAAAATGATGGCGATTAAGGAAGCCTTTTTTTTTCTTTTTTTAAGGTTGCGCCAAGGATGTATAATCTTCATAGATACTAATAGCCCGAGTGCTACTAGCATGCACGATTCGCAAACCTGAGTAATTGATTCCAGGAATACGCCTACGTACTAAACACACACCCTACACACTTCAACCACTCTCCCCTGGCTGAAATGTAATGTATTATCTGTCAGGGATATTAGCATTTTCACTGACAGCCAAGCGGCAATCCCTGGAATCGTTCTCCTCCACTTCAAATGTTGCCTGTCATCTATTTCTTATGGAGATGACAGAGCAGTTTAACATTTACCTTTGCTGGGTGTCGGGCCATAGAGACATTCCAGGTAACTGCAGGGCGGACGACCTCGCCAGACAGGGTACCACTCTAAGGAGTTTGCCTGAAAGGCAAACCCTGAGTATGCCCCTCGCTACTTGTAAGTATCTAGTAAAGCTGAACGCTATTAGCACGACCAACCTCAGATGGGGAAACGGCTCAACGTGTCACATTTCGAGACAGATCTGGCCTAAGCTGGATCAAAAACGTAGTGCCGATCTGGCCTTATAGGCCAACACGCCAAAAGACTTAGTCTCTTCTCCAACGACTTCTGCAGGAGCTGTAGGGACGAGGAGGAGGAGGAAACCATCCTTCACCTCCTATGTACATGTCCGGCCCTGTCGCATAAAAGAATGCTCCATCTAGGCTCCCCCTTCCTTGACGACCTCTGCGATCTGGCGCCCTTGGACCTAATGAGCATCCATCGCTTTGTCAAAAGCTCCGGTTGGTTTTGTTAGTCCCTGAGTGGCTTAATGGTTTGATCCATGGTATCACAAAGGACCTTCACTCGTCTTAGTGTGTGTGCACTCTCGTGTGGACAGCCAACCTAACCTAACCTAACCTAACCTAAGTGCAGACCTTCTTCTTCCATTATCGGCGAAGTTTTGGAGCAGTGAAACCTTCCCAGAAGAATGGAGCAAATGAATGCTTGTGAAACTCCCATCAAAACGCAATTTAACAAAGTGTGGAACCTGGAGAGCGTGCTTCCTGCAATTGCTAAACTAAAAGCCAACGAACATATTAATGAACACCTAGGAAGTACTTTCGACAATGAACAAGCAGGTTCTAGACCCTCCTGCGCTGACCACATTAACATCCTACATCCTTGAACAATGCGTCGAGTATATTATTGATCTTCGCTAGAGCTGTGTTCATTCGTTTCGAAAAAAAAAAAATTGGACAGTGTAAACAGAGACTTTATATTGCGTGCCTTACGTAGGAGACGTTTTCGGAATAATTTGGTGATCATCAATGTCACAAAAAGTTATGTCAAAAAAGGTATAGCAATATTGAATTTTAAACGAACAGCAATAACGTACGAGTACACCCTACGTATCCATGAAAATTATACTGCCCGACACCCCATGCAATGGAATTTGCTTCTTCTTTTTCTTCTTCTTCTTTTTATCAGCGAGGTTATGATCCGAAAACAAGGGATCATAACCCTCCCACTTCACCGCATTACTACTGATCCGCCTGTGAGGTTCGCCTATGCAGTGGAATTTGCTAACGCAACAAATGCGAATACTGGGAGGTCCTTGCATGACGTAGCGCAGAATAGTTGAGAAGGAATCTTGGCAACTGGAAAAGAGCTATTGAGAGTTGAAGCACATCTTTAGACCGACCACGACGGCGCCCTAAGACCCATAAGTGGACACATGAGTTCAAATTTGTTCAGTATTTCCAAAACTCCCCGTTTATATGGAGTCCTTGTGACGTCATGGGCGCCGTGGGGCGCCGTGGTGTAAGTGGTTAGTGTGTCGGATCACTACGCATGAGGTTCCAAGTTCGAATCCCAGAAAACACCAAAACATTTCTTCACGGTACCACCTCTCGCGAGCGTCTGACAAACATTCGAGAGTATTGTTGCCACGAAAAAGCTTCTCAAATCGCCATTCGGATTCGGCATTAAACTGTAGGTCCCTTCCATTCGTGTGAAAAATATAACGCACACAACATGAGTGGTTGCGAGAAGCTAGGCCCTGGCACTTTAAAGAGCTGTTGCGCCAAATATTTATATTTTTTTGTGACGTCATGTTTTCTTTGAAATGTTTTATTATAAGTAATTAATAAAAAAAAAATGGTTTTCCCTGAAGCACGTACGGGTCGGAAATCCCGTTCTTCGTTCAAGAACCATTCTGCGGGCTAGGGCCGCTTAAGATGCGGAAAGAATTAGAAGAGAAGAAAACAGCAATTTGTACCTCAGCTCTTGCCAAAGCTTAGTTTCAATTTATTCATTTCCTCGTGAGCCGATTTATCATTTAAAAAACCGGGTGAGTATTTCAAACTAACCCTACTCGTTTCAGAAAATGGCAGAGCGTAAAAGTAAAACAAGTTCCCTCATTCGAGCAAATAGGAGTGGATTTCTGCAAGAATTCGACCCTCGGATTCTGGGGTAGCTTTTGTTCTGATACCTTATACTGGTTCTCAGGACACGAGCGGATGGGAAAAGTCGGGAGAGGGTCAGGGGAGATCCCGGTTTGCGTTGACCTTAAATGTTTGAAGGTGTTGTTCGGCTTATAAACGAAACCCTATAAATATTTGACAGTACGTCCAAAGTTGGGCTTGAGGGTGAACTGATGTGCATTTGAAGCATGACGTGTATTGCGGGGGAAATTTAGAAGGGGAGGAATGCAACTGACTATTTCGCCAAAGAATATTTTTGTAAAAAAAGCAATAAAATAGGAAAAGATACGAGACATTTCTACGATGTTCAAGTGGAACTATGGAGTTGGCTTTATCTCCATTACCTATAAGTTTTAACGCGCTGTTCTGTACACTATCTAGAATGTGCACAACGGTCTTGGGTGCACCAGACCAAATGTGCGCGTTATATTCCTACTTTGGGCGGATGAATACCTTATAGATTGAGGCCAGATCAGACGGGGTAAAATATTGTTTGCACCGTTTAAGGAATTCTAGACAGTTAGCACCATTTATGGCGACCTCGAATATGTGATCGTTCCATCGAATATAGTTATTAATGCACAAACCGAGAATGGCAAGTTCGGATTTAGCGATGCAAGTACCATTCATGGATAATGGTTGAGGGTTTTGGTTTCACTTGAGAGATAGAAGATAGCATTGTCTTTTGGATGCATTGAATTCCACTCTATTAATTGAATCCCATTTGGTTATGCTGTCCAGGTCGGAATTGAATGTGTTTAACATACGTTGCCGAAGAGCAGGGACGTGAGTTAGGGAATGAATATGAAAAGCTGAGTTGTCGTCAGCGAAGGAATATATTGGATTAGAAGTTGCAGACAAGAGGTTATTTACAAAAATGAGAAAGATAGTTGGATACAAAACGGAGCCCTGGGGAACACCAGCATTGTACGTATATGTTAAATTGCAGACTTGAACCCATCCAAGACAACTTATCCTGAACGACCCAAAAAGTAATTTCTAATCTATTGAAGAAGAGACACATCGATATCATATGCACGCATTTTCGACAAAAGAGTCTGATGCCAAACTCTGTCAAATGCCGCGAAGAAAATGGAGCGAATTTCATAAACTAATGAGTTAACTTGTTTTGCTATTTTCAACGTAAGAGTGTCCTTCTGGACATTCACAAATCACCTGATCAGGTATAATTTATGGTTCTGAAGAGTTATTCCTCCAATCAAATAAAATTCGTCCTTTTCAGAGCTTCTGTACATACATATACTACGGAGCCCTATTGCTCTTGACCTATCATCAGTCTTGGTTTGTAGTATGCGCTTATAATTGAAGAATTTAATAGTCCTTTTACGTTGTAGGGTCGTCAAAAGTATGTTAAGGGGCGTTAGAAAGCAAGTGAAAGGTCATTCCTTCTACCAGAATAATCACTCTGCAGTTCTCTTCATTAATGCCAAAAATTAAAAAAAAAAGAAAAGTGAAGTGGTTAAAGGCAAATGTGCGTCACTGTGCACATCCAATGGTTCAGAGATAGAATCCTTCGATACACACAGCTTTTAATTAAGTACTACCGTCTGCAACGATAACCGTTAAAGGCCATTCGGAAAATTGTAATTTCAGTTTGAAATCACAAAAAGCTAATTTGAGTCATGACGTACTCTTGGCTATAACACGCACGCACAGCTCCTGTCTAAACGGTTGTTTGTTCATTAACAGCTTAGTGGCTATATTGGAGGATTTCACTGCCATCTAAAGGACACCCTGATGCAGGAAAGCACCAAGTATACGACCATGAGTGTTCAGTGAACTTTCACTGCACTAGGGGTAATGCCGTATGGGTATTCATAGGTGATATTTCCCAAAATTAGTTGAGCAATTGACTGAAGTCCTTAGATGTGTGTACGACGTTCGTGTAGAAAAGCTTGCATTTAAGAAAATAAGTATATGTTCAGAATTTTATGGTGATTAGATACAAGAAGTTGCATTTCGGACATTCCTCTAAAATGGTCTGGTCATACTGTGCTATGTTCGATCATGATTGCCATTTCATTAGAGGGTAGCGTGCATCGGAGTCATTGGATCAATCAGAACAACACAAATAGCGGCAATGGAAACAATGCTTAGTTTCATTCCGCTTGATATATACTGTAGTAGTCTGACCGCTGTAAGACTGAGAGAAGGCAGGTTGTGGTCATCGAGCTCTTACGGCCATGCCTTCATTTTGTGCCGATGGGGTACTAGCAGATCGATGGAAACTGATCATATGAACCCGATGCTAGCGTTTGAAAGGAGATTTGCTACAAGAATTTCTGACAGAATTCGCTGGAAAAATTGAAGAACCATGAAGAAAAAGGAACTGGCCTTCTATGCTGACGGTTCTAAGATGGACTTTGGCATGGGAGCCGGAGTTTATTGTGAAGCGCTAGAAAGGTTAGGTTTGGTTAAGTTGAGTAGGGTTATGAGGTTATTATTATTATTATTATTATTATTATTAACTTTATTTCAAAGCAAAACTTATAGCTAAAAATTTAACAATTATTGTGGGAAAATACATAAGTTTTAAAGAATTTTACAGTTTTTGCATGAAATAGTGTAGGATACACTCAGTTGTCAGAAGACAAGAGGCGAATGTATCGGGTAGTAATTGAAATACTTATTTAAAACAGTTGATGGGGAAATTCAAAATATCATCAAAAATTGGTAGGTTATTGAAAGAAAAAAAAAAAAATAAATAAATAAAAAGTAAAAATGTAAAAATGAAGCAGAAAATCCAAACAGAAATTAAAATAAATCATAACATAGGAATGAAAAATGTCTCAATTGCAGAATAATTAAGAGTGGAAAGCCACTTTTTAATGTTACGCAAGAAAACTGTTTTCACTCTTTCGCATCTAAGGATTTCAGGTAGTAAATTAAACAGTCGAGGCGCAGTGACAAAGTAGAACCGTGAAAAGTGCGTTTTATTGATTATTGGTAATGTGACAAAATTTCTGGTATTGACACGTAAATTGTAATTTTCATCTAATCTGACAGCATAGTATCCAGAATTTTCAAAAAATATTTTTAAAACTTTGTAACAATATAAGTGCCGTAATGGTAGAATTTCAAGGATCCGAAACAACTCAAAACTAGGAGTACAACGATTCACTTTGCACATAATTCTAATTGCATGTTTTTGTTTCATTAATAAAGGTTTTATATTAACAAAGTACGAGCCACCCCAGCAAGATAACCCGTACTGTAGCTTGGATTTAAACAGACCATTGTAAACCAATTTTAAGATAAATAAACTACAGTAGAGACTAAGATGATAGAGCTGTTTAACTACTCTATTTGAATATAGCTTCAGATAGGAAGTATGTTCCTTCCAACTGAGCTTATAATCCAATATAATACCCAAATATTTAAAATTAAGGACACGTTCTATTTCAAAGCAAGCATCACTACAACTTAGATTGTCCATAAAGATAACAGAATTATGCTGGCAACCAACCAAACAAAATCGTGTGCAACTCGGTGAATGATAATATAGAGGAAAATCATCGCAGATTGTACCCTTGATATTAAAGAACATAAACTTCGTTTAAGTGCTGATTACGAGACGATGTTGCTTGAACCACTTTCGCAGGATTTCTAAATCATTATTAACATCCAAAAAAAGATTAAAATAATTGGTATTAGAATACGAAAGAGCAGTATCGTCAGCGAAGGCAGTGATTTTACCTTTAAAAGGTTGGATAAACAATGAATTGACATAAATTAAAAACAGTATGGGACCCAAAACAGAACCCTGTGGAACGCCCATATTAATGGACTTTGGAGAACTAAGGCAGTTTTTGATCTTGACCATTTGCTTACGGTTTTTTAAATATGAAGCAAACCACTCATGGATAAATCCTCTAAAACCCGCATGATAAAGCTTACTTAATAGTAAAGAGTGGTTCACCATATCGAAAGCTTTAGTTATATCTATGAATAGGGCAGCAGAGATTTGAGATGCATTTACACTATTATATATTTCACCAGTTAATTTAAGTAGAGCACTCTCTGTGGACCTGCCGCTCCTGAAACCAAACTGGCAATCCCTGAAGAACTTCGTCCTGTCTAAAAAGATAAAACTCTAGACTTCATACCTCTTTCGAAAATTTTCGAAAACACTGAGAGAAGTGAAATAGGACGGTAATTGTTTAGCACCATAGTATCACCTTTTTTATGGAGTGGAATCACAACCGCTGTTTTCAGTGCTTCCGGAAAAATTCCGCGCTTAACGCAGAGATTAAAAATGAAGCTTAAGACATCTGCAATGTGGAAAGAAATTTGCTTCAAGACATAGCTGGAGATCTGGTCAAAAGAAGATGAATTAGTTATTTTAAGAGACATAATGATTTTATGAATCTCAAGTGCTGAAAATTCCTCAAAGAAAAAGGTTTGTGATTGCAAACACGCTTCTTTTAGACCGTAATCACATTGACAAGTAAAACTATCATCATTTGGAAAACCAAACGAAGAGTTCAAATTGGTAAAAAAGTCGTTGAACAAGTTTGCAACTTGTAAAGGCTCAGACACATTAACATTATTATTGCTTAAGATGATATCATCATTCTTCTTGGTTCTGTTTAAAATCTCGTTAACAATTTCCCATTCCTTTTTAGCGTTGCCAATATTTTCAGCTAATTTATTCCTAAAATAGGTATCCCTGCAAAGTGGTATATCAGTTTTTAGTTCTAGACACAATTTGTTATAATAATTTTTAAGTCTAGCATTGTTAGGATGTTTTTTAACTCGTGAATGTAGTTGTTTTTTCTTTCTTATTTTACTGAGTAAAGGAAGAGTCATCCACTGTTTAAGACATCTTAACTTGCTATTTTTATTCAGACTACAGCTTGATAAATAAGACTGCAGCTTGTTTAGAAACAAATCAAAAGCAATGGATGGATCCAGTGAATCGAAAACATCATCCCAAAGCTCAAAGTTCAGACGTGATTTAAGAGCAACAAAGTCAATTTTGTTGTGATTCTTATACAAGGATTGTTTAATTCTATGTACCTTGCAATCAAGTTGAATACTAGTTAAACTATGGTCCGTTATTCTTAAATCATAGGCCACCACTTTATAAGTAACATTATTGTTTCTATGAAGCCTTAAAAAAATATGGTCTAAACAAGACTCAGACCGAGTAGGTTGATTCAAAAGAGAATCAAAACCAAACGAAGCTAAAATCGATAAATAATTGTCTACATCGGGTGAATCAGACAAAATATTAATATTTAAATCGCCCAACAGAATCATGTTCCTACAAGATTTAAGTTCCAAGAATCCTGAAAACTCATTTAAAAAGGCCCTTACCGTGCACTTGTGAAGTCTATAGATACATATAAAACAGTAACGAACACCAGAAATTTCACAACAAATATCAATAATATCTGCACTTTCCATTTTCGAGTTTTTAATTTCACATCCCATTAAATCACTTCTGTAGAATACTGCGACACCTCCGGCTGAGTAAGAGTCGTTACAATTAGTTACAATTATCATAAAACACTAGGCACCAAGGTGGGTTCATCGCGATCCCTAGGGAACTTTCAAGGCAGAAAGACCTAAACCAATTCGCCCATACATTAATTTCCCTACAGAATTTGAAGATATCATTATTGTAGTTACGTTACCTTCTTCTAGGTTATCGAAGAAGTATCTTCCAAGGTACTTTAGCCTTGTCCTGGCAATGCCTTGGCATTCACAGAGTATATGTGTTATATCCTCTGAGACACGTAGGTCATTGCGATTCCTACAAATATCCGTATTTGATAAACCTAGTCTCATAGGATGCTTCTTTAGAAGACAATGGCCAGAAAGTATTCCTATCGCTGTTCTGACCTTTCTAGTTTTATGATCTCCCCAGATTTCCTGCGGTCTAATACATGCCACAAGGCCTTGGATAACTTATGACCATAGAAGTTAGAGCATTTCAAATTAGCCATGTTGATGATTCTATCACGGATAATTACCGTAGCTATACATATTGGTGATTTAATGCTACCGATTATGTCCCTATGCGGGAGCTCTGCTCCTCTTTTGGGCAGTTCGTCAGCATTTTCATTGCCTTCTATGTCGCAGTGTCCAGGTACCCAACATAATCTGACACAGTTCTGCGTACATAATGTCTTAAGCATTGTGCGGCAATTCCTGACGATTTCAGATTTGGTGACACACGACTCTAGCGCCTTTAGCGCAGCATCACTGTCAATGAAGATGGCGATATTCTTGTCGGCTATTGATCCCATCTCAAGTAATTCCGCAGCTTTAAGTACAGATAGAACCTCTGCTTGGAACACACTGCATATGTCTGGAAGTTAACTTGTTTTGCTATTTTCAACGTAAGAGTTTCCTCGCGAGTATTCGGTTTCTTGTTTCTGGACCTGATCAAATATAATTTATGGTTCTGAAGAGTTATTTCTCCAGTCAAATAAAATTCGTCCTTTTCTGTACATACATACGAGTATACTACAAAAGCCCAATTGCTCTTGATCTATTATCCTGTAGGTTATTATCTCTCGAGTATATACCTGACCCCTTGTCATCCCTGGTCCTAGAACCATCTGTGTATATTGCAATCTCGTTGTGGACAGAGACTGTCTTCCTTTGCCAATCCTCTCTAATAGTATACATTTCTTCGTACGGTATGACGAAGCCTAAAGTGCCAAAGATATCATCCGAATCGCCAAGGATATCGGGAATGATTCCTTAAGGATAGAGCTATGTCCACGATTACTGGTTACAACGTTAGTGAGCCGAAGCGTACTGTTGCCCGCTTGCTGAAATGATATGAGAGAGTAGTATCGTTGGTAAAACGTTCATTGCCTATATGGATAGCCAGGCAGCCATTAAGGCTCTGGACTCTGCTGTAATTAGGTCGAGGCTTATGAGGATCTACAAATCACTTTAAAACGAGATATCTAGAGGAAACCAGGGCATATCGATATCGAAGAAAACGAAAGGGCTGATGACCTTGCTAGGAAGGGGTCGGCGCTGCATGCATCGCGGGCTTTTGTAGTGGTCCCAATTAGTTTCTTACGGGGGTCAATAGAACATGAAGCCACCGGTCGAGCAAACAGACGCTGGGTTCATTTGGAGACTGGTTTCATTTGGACACATGCGCAACGGCCAGAGAGCTGTGACCGGCATTTAGCAAGAAGAGATCAATCTCTCTGGTGAAACTTAGTCGTCATAACGCACGGGTCATTTCTAGCATAATTACTGGTCATTCTGCCATTGGCATTCATGCGGATCGACTCGGTGTATTGCACAACGGCTATTGTAAAGTTGTAGGGACGAAGGAGAAATTTAATCTGTTCGTCACCTGCTGTGTGATTGTCCTGCCCTATCCGTCAGAAGAGTGAGGACTCTTGATAGTTACTTCTTCTCGGAACTGGAGGAGTTAGTTTATGTTGAGCTGATGGGTCTCCTGAGGTTCATATCACTATCTGGGTGGTCCTAGCAGCGGACCATCTCATCTGTGTTTCCAAGGTGCAATAATTGGGCACAATGGACCCGAACTGTTGATCTAAATGAGCAGTGACTCTTTTGTCACAAGGCACTCATCTACCTAATCTAACCTAGAGTAGATTCACTATTAAAGAACAAAGGCGCTTTAGAAGTCCGTCCAAGATGGCCTGAGGCTGAAGGCTGCAGCTAAAATAAAGTTGGCGGATATTATTGTAATCATAAAGGGTGTTTTCTTTACTTTGATACAACTTACGGTAGGGATAACTGTCAAACACATCTGTCATTCTGTCTGATCTTTTTGACATTTATCTTCAGTATAGTTTGGGAAATCACAGTGAATAGATTAATGCTTGAACCATGGCACCAATTAATCCTAATTCACTTTGAAAATTGGCCGTCGATTCGTGAAGCTTATAGACGACAGTTGAACTGTGGTACAGATTTTGTACCAGATACTCTCTAAATGATGCAATAACAACGACACGTCATGTGGGCGCCGTGGCGTAAGTGGTTAGTGTGTCGGATCACTACGCATGGTTCCAAGTTCGAATCCCAGAAAACACCAAAACGTTTTTTCACGGTCCTACCTCTCGCGAACGTCTGACAAACATCCGAGAGTATTGTTGTCACGAAAAAGCTTCTCAAATCGCCGTTCGGAGTCGGCATTAAACTGTAGGTCCCTTCCATTCGTGTGAAAAATATAACGCACACAACATGAGTGGTTGCGAGAAGCTAGGCCCTGCCACTTTAAAGAGCAGTTGCGCCAAATATTTGTATTTGTAACGATATGTCAAAGGAATGTGCGTACTGAATAGAATATCGCCGCTGTAAACGAAACTGTGCAAGAAGATCCAAATTTATCGATTCGTTGTCGGTCGCAGGATTTGGAACCCTGTCCGTCGGTTTGCATAAAGATCTTGCCCTACACTCGTATAAGATCCAGCTGGTGCAGGAAGTCACGGGACCATCCTTTGCGAAGTTCCTTCTCTAATTGGGCTCTAGATCAGCTGCGAGTTGACGCGTTGTTTTATCGCAAAGTTGTGTTCAGCGATTGGGCTCATTTTTTGCTAAACAGGCTTGTTAACAGGTAAAATTGTCGGATATATAATCCTGAAGAGACCGTACAGACCCCATACCATTCAAAACAATTCGCTGTTTGATGAGTTTTCAGTACTGGTGGCATGTTCTCACTCATTTTATCCAAAAATGAGGCAGAAGCTCGCGTTACGTTCAATGAAGATTGTTACCCGACCATGAAATTACGTGCCATACGATGACCGAATCCATCGACTTATTTAAATCACAATTTGGCTATTAGTTGATTTCGGAAAATGGGCCTGCCAGTTGGTGGTCAACTCGTCGTGGGATTTTACACTTCTCATATGCAGCTTAGACTACGAGCAAATATCTGAAAAGTTCTAGTTTCCTTAGCCATCCTAGCACTTGTGATGATCAAGGCAGATAGAAAAGTGATAATAAGTTTCCATAATATCTATGTTTTTCGATGAAATATGTATATATATGCTGGGCAAGTGCGTAGCAAATGATATAATGATTTCTCCTCCTTTTCGTTCATCCGTGTAACTGCGACAAAAGTCATTGGCCGGAATCCTTAGTCTCACAGCGTCTTTGTACCTTTATATGTGTTCTGCTAGTAGCAGGCTTCCGGTTTAGCTGGGTCCAAGTCCATCTTATGCGGTTACAAGTTTCAAAATTACGCCATGACTCTGTAGCCTGTTGTAGTGATAGTGCAGATGGATGCTCCCTCCCGCAGTCGAGAGCTCCTATTTTGTGCCATTGGCCAAATTCGTCCGCTTTGCAGTTACCTCAAATGCCAGAATGACCACGAAACAGAGGAAGATTGATGAGTGACTCCAGTACTGACTTTTTTACTTAATTTAATTTTAATCTAAACCTTAAAACTAATACTAAAAGCTTATTACTATTTTCTTTTTATTGAGCTTAATAACTTAAAACTAACAATTAGGGCAAACTGAAAACTAGGTAGTGGATGAAGATGAGAAGAGGTGATTAAAAGTGAAGGGGTTGGTGATTGAGCTGTATGTGTGGGGAGTAATGCATTACGGAGTATCCATAGTTACTGTAATGAGGAAATATACGAAATAGAAGAACAGACCTAAAACAAAAGTGTTCTACGTTCTCTGGAACATTATCACATCGATGGCAATATGGAATAGTATCGTACTTTCGTTTAAAGGGGTATTCTTTGCAGGAGCTATGGCCCGTTTAAAACTGTGCCATGTAAAAATTTGTTTCGCCATGCTTTCGATTGATCCATGTGCCGATCCTCGGTATCAGCCGATACGTCCATCTTCCTTTATGGGATTCGTCAAACTGCTGTTGCCAGACCGCTGAACTGCGGTTTCACTCGGCTTTTTCTTCTATTTTCGATTCTCTTGGTATGGGCAGCATAATACGAAGACCATGCTTGCATACTCGAGGAGGGATCTAATGAAGCTCAAATAGGCAGATTTTGTAGCGTACGGATCAGAGAACTTTTTTGACTACTGTTTCAAAAGGCCAAGTGCTGAGTTGCTTCTACTAGTTACATTGTTGATGTGAAAGTTGAATTTACTGTCGCAGACGACACCCAAAACGCATGCTTATGTGATGTGACTGTGATCACGAATAAAGTAGACCCTAGGTGGTGGTGGGAGTCGCTTGCGGGAGTAAGTATTCTACGATAACTATTGACATTGAGCTCTAAGAAGTTTCTATTACACCAGATGGAGAAACCATTAAGATCATTAAGCAGAAGCCAAAAATCAGTGACAGATGATATACGTCTAAAGATTTTCATATCATCAGCTTAGACCAGTAGATCAGAGTTTCGGATGATATGTTCACTAAGCCTCATTTTTTGTAACGATAAAGAGCAGAAAGCAAATAATGCGGCACAGACTTATGATTTTAATAACAGGAAATTCATACTCCCTAATGCATTACTCCCCACACATACAGCTCAATCACCAACCCCTTCACTTTCTCATCTTTGCCCACTATCTAGTTTTCAGTTTGCCCTAATTGTCGGGGTGCACCAGGGAAGCGTGTTAAGTCCTTTGCTCTTTATTACAGTCCTTGATTATCTGCTTGAAGGTAAAATGATGGACCCCAAGGTACATCAGTTATTCTTTGCTGACGATGGAGCCATCATAAGTGACGATCCTACATCCCTGCAACGAGCACTTGATGTGTGGGTGGACGTTTTGGAGGGAAATGTGTATCGCATTAGTTCAAAAAAGACAGAGTACTTATGCTGCCCGTTCTCTGATCCACTCAGGCCTATTCCAGACATTTATTTGAATGGAACAGTGCTTCCCAAGTGCGAAAAGTTCAAATATCTGGGATCTATGATCGATAGCAAAGCAACTTGTGATGACGACATCAATCATCGCGTAAGCGTAGGGTGGATGAAGTGGCGAGAAAATTCCGCTATCTTCTGTGACAGAAAAATGCCCCCTAAGTTGAAAGGAAGGCTCTACACCGCAGTTGTGCGTCCAACGCTCACATACGGTCTACAATGTTGGATAGCAGGAGTGACAAAGCTTGATCGATTAAGAAGTTCGAAGATCCGTGGAAGCTTTCACATCAAGGAAACCATCGTACAAAAAATAGAGCGCGACCGGCTCAGCTGTATTGCCACGTTCAAAGAAGAGATCATTTGAACTCTGTTAGGAAGGCAATATCAATGCACGTTCCAAAGACATCGCGATGAAGGAAAGGCAGGCCTATAAACGCCTGGATCAGACAAATGCGACGACATCGGCATTTCATTGGCCTCAGTAACCTAGTGATCAAAAATCGACGGGCCTGCCGATATTTTCTGAGGTCAAATAGGCGAACCCCACAGGCGGATCAGTAGAAATGCGGTGAAGTGGGAGGGTTGTGATCCCTTATCTTCGGATCACAACCTCGCTGAAAAAAAAGGAAGAAGAAGAAGAAGAAGATAAAGAGCAGTTGTCCAAGATGGCTTCTGTTATATAGGCCCGATGCTGCTGTTATAGGCCCTGATACTGTTGCGCTTAAATTGACTTTGTATTGATAGTCTACTACGTATGATTTGATTAATGAGATAAACCGCGGTTGGAATCCTAGGGACTTTAGCTTGGAAAAACTAATTTGGTCGGCAAAATGACAAAAGTCTTACTAAAATCTGTTGCTATGACATCAACTTCATTGCTTTGGAAAATAAAGCGTTGGGTGTACTTGATACGAATTCGGTTAAGTAAGTGGTTGTTTTGGCTGTTTGACTGTAGGTAGCCTAAGAATGTGGCTTTTGTCAAGTGGCACTGAGAACACGACACGACTAAACACTCCCCTTCTTTTTTTTAGCCCCGTCTCTGTATATTTCCAGTGCAGAATTATTTGATATATTATTTTCAGCCGAATTGTTTCAATTTTGTTCAGAGGAAGGAGGCTAAGATTTAGCTTGCCTTCCAGAACTTTTCGAGTGATCGCAGCATTCTTCGGGACAATGGTCTGTAATCACCATAATCAGAAAATCCTTTATCACTTCGTTAAGAAGCTTCTGGGCCGAAGCTGTGGCTGAAGGATCGTTTTAAGATCGTGGTCTCTTAGAGGAATAACCCCTTCCTCGCGTTCTTTCTTGTGGAAGGCCCCTTCATCGGTTGACTCTTCCACGGCTTTATTGTCTAAGAAGCCTTTTCGAAGGTTTCTAAGCCTTTGGCATCCCAGTTATCCTTGTTCTTTTTCTAAAGTCGGTTTAGATAATGCAAAGCCGATCGAGGCATTCTTCTTCTGGCAGTGAGGCACTAAATACGTCAAGCCTTTGTCAAAGTATTTGACGGAGCTCATTAGCGATTGTTTATCCTCAAACTTTTCATTTTTAGGGATGGTTTTTGGGCTGCCCACCCTCAAGTTTCCAAAGACCTTACTGTCTGGGAAGGCCTACACCATCGCCTTTGAACATTACTAGGATATATACTAAGAATCTCCACAGTGGTAAGGTAAGTGGTAGATGGAGGTGGATATACAAGACGAAGTCTTCTGCTTTATGGTGTTACTTTGGAACTACCGAACTCCATGTAGGGTGAAACTACCCATTGACCAAAAAAGCCAATATTATCATGGAGACTTTGTATCTGCGGCACTTCACTTTTCGGTGCGAGTTTTAATTGGTTTTTGCAACATTTTACCCAAATAAAATCCAAATCTTATTGTTCGTTGCAATTAGTGTGCCTCAAAGTAGACATGTTAATGCGCTGACAAAACTGTCTTGTAAACTTTTTGAATTGACGATAAAGAAGGACGTAACCCTGTCTGTATGAATTCTTTCTTCTTCCTATGCCAGAAAATAAATTAATGAGTAATGCTGCCTTTATGGACAAGTATTCATCTAAACAAACTTCATCTACATAAGTACATGCTAGTTGTGAATATTAACTCGAACTTAAAGTCATATATTCTCGTTTCTCAACAAAACATTAGGACTAAGGAGTTTCATTAAAGCAATAAATTGCACTCAAAATACACCCGTCTTCGAATAAATATTACCCCCTTCGTTACGAGGAACCACCACTAGTGCTGTGAATGTTAACATTTTTGAAACTATTTCAAAACTATTTCCCTCGAAGAATTCCAGAATGTAAGTTTTCATTTCTGCCGAGGAAGGAAACCTCTGTTTCTTGCCATTAAATAATGATTTGCAACACTTTAGGTCTGAAAGCAGAAGTCATCACCCTCGCACATGTAACAAGAACGGAACGGTGTTACGTAAACTTAAGCCAAACAAAGGGCAAACCAAAGAATTCATATCTGAATACAGAGAGGAATAAATCATTTTATTGGCTACATGGTAGGAAGCTCAAACGTATCCGGAAATGCAGTGCGAGGGCGGTGGTACCTCCAGAGCTGGTGTACCACTTTTTGCAAGACTGAGCGAATAAAAATAAAAGTTTACGACGGCAAAAAAATTCGTAAAACAAAGGAGTTTATTGAAGATTCAATTGCATTGTGAAACACGAATAAAGAAACACGAATATACAATCCACATTTCAGGTTTACCCTTGTTCAGTTTTTTGCCTGATGTATTCGAGTAAGTTTCAAATCGAATAACAAGTTCATATCATACTTCGGCGAGTTAGGAAGTTTTATTAGTATGCCTTAAATGAAATTTGAATATGTTACTCTCGAGACGGTAATTTGATTATATAAGACCACAGTTGTGGTTGGAATTCTGAAACAAAATTCCAGCTTGCACACATAAATAGAAAGCACGTACAATCGCCCCATTTTAAAGGAAAAAAAAAGAACAGAGTTTCACTCAGCCAGTTAAATTGTTACCCTTAGCGTAAAGACTTTAGAATGCAGAACTATTATAAATGGAATTATAAGCTTTTATTCACCCATTCGATCTACAATCCAATGTTGACTTATCGCCCCAGGTTTTCATGCTAACTGTGGCGATTTTAACCAAATTTGTGTCAGGCATATATCCTCCTGCTTACGAAATAAAAGGAAACGTTCCGCAAGGGTTAGTTAGGCCCTGTATGATGACACTGTATGATGACACGCTAAGGATGCGAAGGCTAAGAAGATTTGACATCATCAGATACATACTATATCGACTATATCGCAGTAGGGGCTGTGGCCAAATCTATAGAGGAAGTAGCGCGAAACGGCATCAGAGATTTGAAGGTATGGCTATAGATATCAGAACTAGAACTACCAGACCACAAAGCGGAGGCTGTCCCGATAATTACTTATTTAAGTCAGCTATATACCTCGGTTAATGACTGGAGAGTCTCTGATGAGCACTCTTTTTCAGACCACCGTTACCTCCAATTTAGTCTTAATGACTATCTGCCTGATCAGAAGGTTTTTAGAAATTATAGGAAAACCAACTGGTCCCTTTATAGGAAACTTTTATTAACGCTTATTCCCTCGCACCTGCCTACTGAACCTTCTTGCACTGAAGACCTTGACAATCTAGTTAACACCCTAAAACGGGCACTAAATGGTGCCATGTCCGAGGCCTGCCCACTCCGCAAACCTCGAGGTAAAATGAAACCTCCCTGGTGGAATGCAAATCTCAGTACTCTTAGGAAAGACAGTAGGCTCCTTTTTAATATTGCTAAAACCTCCCGTGAGACTGCCTATTGAAACTCCTATAAACTGTCTCTCAGGAAATACAAAATCTCACTGAGGAAGGAGCAACGACGTTCCTGGATACTCTTCTGCGACAGCATTGAAGAGTCCTCGGAAGCTTCCAGGTTGCGGAAAACCCTCTCTGAAAGCCCTTCTATACCAAGCTTCCTTTTGCAACCGGATGGTCACTGGATCTCCTCTGCTAAGGAATCCATTGACATCTTACTGGATACTCACTTTCCTGGTAGCTCCCCTGTTGCTGTATCGCAAGTGGGAAATCCTCCTCCTCAACCTTGCAGCAACTCCTTAGTCTTGATAACTTCTGAAAAGATCCGATGGGCCATGCGCAGTTTCAAACCCTTCAAGTCCCCAGGATCTGACGGTGTTATTCCAGCTGAAATTCAGCAATGCGAGGACATTGTGCTTCCATGGCTCAAAGTCATCTTGTCGGGCTGTCTAAATCTGGTCTACATTCTCAACCTTTGGACGAGGTTGAAGTCATATTCATACCTAAGGCAGGTAAGAGCTCGCACGTGGAACCAAAGGATCTCCGACCTATCAGTCTATCGTCCTTTCTGCTTAAAACTTTAGAATGGTTAATTGATATCCATCTTCGGCAAAGTATTAGCCCAGCTCAGCTCTCGCCGTCCCAACATGCGTACTGCAAAGGCAAATCGGTTGAGACAGCATTACATTCGTTTGTGCGCACCATCGAAAAATCATTGAGCATCAAAGAATACACCATGGTGGCTTTCCTTGACATTGAGGAAGCTTTTAACAATGTCAAACCAAAGGCGATTACCGACGCACTTGTAAATCTGAAAGTGGATACTTCGCTCGGAGTGTTGATCAATCAATTGCTTACATGCAGGATTATTAACACACAGCTGGGCGGAGCATCGGCCAGAGGAATTACTCGCTGCAGTACACCTCAAGGTGGAGTCTTGTCACCTCTTCTGTGGAACCTGGTAGTTAATGAACTACTGTTGGACCTGGATACGTCAGGTTGTAGAGTGATCGCCTATGCTGATGACATTGCTATTGCTGCCTCCGGTAAACACCCGGACACTCTCAGGGAAATCCTCCAATATGCTCTCCTTCGGCTCACCAAATGGGCCCCCAAATGTGGACTGGGGGTTAACCCCCATAAAACGGAACTCGTTCTCTTCACGAGGAAATATAAAGTTCCCCTCATAGACCCTCCTATGATGAATGGCAGAAGTCTCACCTTCTCTGAAAACGCAAAATATCTGGGCCTTATTTTGGATAGGAAATTAAACTGGAAGGCCAATCTACTAGAGTGCGTCAAGAAAGCTAATGTAGCTCTCTATTCCTGTAAAAAGGCTATAGGTCGGAGCTGGGGTATTAAACCTCAAATCACTCATTGGCTATACGTGTCCATTATCAGGCCTATACTACTATATGGCGTGATCATATGGTGGCCTGCTCTTGACAGGGCTGTCCACCTCACTCAACTAGCTAAGGTGCAAGGATCTGCATGCATCTGCATCACTGGTGCACTGAGAATTATTCCCTCCGCGGTACTGGACATCTTGTTCAACCTGCTACCTTTAGATATTTTCGGCAAACAGATGGCTGCCAGTGCGGCCATTCGCCTAAAAGCCTCCTCTCAGTGGACTAGCTATCGCTTTGGCCACTCCTCGATCCTTGATCTTCTCCACTTCAAACACGAAAACACGGACTACACCCCGCCGAAACTGAGATTTGACCGTAACTTCCGAACGAGCATCCCTAACCGAGATGTATGGGGCACTTCCCCCCCTGTCGATGGTAGTTCGGTTCACTTCTTTACAGATGGATCTAAGACGGAGGGTGGGGTGGGTTGTGGTGTTTTCTCCGAGCAGCTTAATCTGAACATCTCTTTCCGCCTCCCCGATCATTGTAGCGTTTTCCAGACGGAAATCATGGCGATTAAAGAAGCCCTGTCCTGGCTGAAATGTAATGTATTATCTGTCAGGGATATTAGCATTTTCACTGGCAGCCAAGTGGCAATCAAGTCCCTGGAATCGTTCTCCTTCACTTCAAAGGCAGCCTTTAACTGTCGTCTATCTCTTATGGAGATGACAGAGCAGTTGAACATTCACCTATGCTGGGTGCCAGACCATAGAGACATTCCAGGTAACGACCTCGCCAGACAGGGTACCACTCTAGGGATTTTGCCTGAAAGGTAAGCCCTGGGTATGCCCCTCGCTACTTGTAAGTATCCACTAAAGCTGAACGCTATTAGCATGACGAACCTCAGATGGGGAAACGGCTCAACGTGTCACATTTCGAGACAGATCTGGCCTACGCTGGATCAAAAACGTAGTGCCGATCTGATCAAGTTAAAGCGTACACAAATCAGCTGCGTTGTCGGTGTTCTCACTGGCCACTGTCTTATAGGCCAACACGCCAAAAGACTTGGTCTCTTCTCCAACGACTTCTGCAGAAGCTGTAGGGACGAGGAGGAGGAGGAAACCATCCTTCACCTCCTATGCACATGTCCAGCCCTGTCGCATAAAAGAATGCTCCATCTAGGGTCCTCCTTCCTTGACGACCTCTGCGATCTGGCGTCCTTGGACGTCATGAGCATTCATCGCTTTGTCAAAAGCTCCGGTTGGTTTTGTTAGTCCCTGAGTGGCCAAATGGTTTGATCTATGGTATCACAAAGGACCTTCACTGGTCTAAGTGTGTCTGCACTCTCGTGTGGACAGCCAACCTAACCTAACCTAACCTAAGTCCTGTCACTCTTTGAGGGGTATAGGGCGGCATCGGGTTAGGACTTCAGCAACGCCGTTCAGATTTCTCCAACTCATTCCCAAAACTCTAGATTCCTTTTCAACCGTTCTGTTGTTTATATCAAGTTCGGTGCCACCCTTAGCAGAGACTATACCTTCAAAACATTGGCAGTATCAACTTTCTCGAGCTGCAGTCCAACAATGTTTACTTGAATGGTGGATGTTGTAGGGCTGAGTGCTTTTGTCTTTTCCGTGTTAATCCTTAGCCCTGCTATCTTTGCTTTGACTTCCAGACTATAGACCATTTGGTGCAGATCCATAATTCGTGCGATAGCAAGCAAATTTCGTCTGCATAGTACAGATGTTTAAGGGAAGATGTCATTGTCCAATTTGTTTCGCTGTTATTTACTGTCAGTGCTGCACGAAGAGCATCACTGATTACGACTGAAAATAATAGTAGTGAAAGTATGCAGTCTTGTCGCTCCCCAATTTGGACTTCAAAATCGTCAGAAACCTTTCTGTTATGCAAGACGTGACAATTAGCATCATCAACTTCGGAACTCTAATGATTATTCCCTTTTTTCACTCTGCTGGGAAAATTTTGCTTTCCCACTATAATTGGATGAAGAAAGTATACCGACATACTTGGTGCTGCTTGGAAAAACTCTGCAGAAATGCCATCGAGTCCCACCGCATGTGCTTCTTGCTTGCTTCTTGAGTGCTTTGATCGCAGATATGATCTCCGAGTTACTGGGAGGACTGATGCATATTCGAGTATTTGTTGTCACGGACAGCTCATTTGTGTACGGAGAAGCGACGCTATCGTCTAAATGGTTTAAGACTTCTGCGAAATGCTCCTTCCGCTGAGCTGATCCTCATTCGAGGTTGGTAAGTAATCGATCCAGACTCTTGACAGGGTATTGTTTGGAACTCTGCCCACTGATGAGTTCACTCCTGATCTTATAAACGGTCCTGCTGTCACATCTATTTGCTGCTTCCTCAGCTTCTGAGGCAAGGACATTTACGCCATTGCGCCCGTCTCATTTCACACTACGCTGCACTTCCTTCCTCTTCATAGAGTACAGGGTCTCTAGCTAAACTTTCTCTGCTGCTGTTGTTTGAGTCTTTAATCCGTGTTCAGGACTCTGTAGATTACAATGGGCTGTGGTGTTTTTGCTTTATACCGACAAACCATTCTGCTCCAACTGCAAAAAACGTTTATCACAGTTCTCCACTGCTCATCTATGCTCGTTTGAGCTGCGCTGCTGAACGTTTCGGCTTCTTCAGCGATATGGTCCCTAATTGGCGTACTGCGAGATCCCTAAGACTGTAGGTATTGTGCTTTGGAATGCGAAACATATTGGTACAATTGTTTCGGTCGGATGTAGCATGAAGGCGAATGCGAGCTATCATAAGTTGGTGAACGAGCATCGTTTCAACATCAGCCTCTTGCTTATTTCGGACATCTGCAAGGTAATTTCTAGATTCTTGCTAATCGTCAAGTGGTCAATCTAGTTGGATGTTCGCTGCCAGTTAGTAGAAATCCAGCCGATCTTGTGGCAGGCATTCTGCTCAAATTAACTAGCTGACAAAACGATTGGTATTGCAGAAATCTGAAAATTATTTGCCATTGTGGTTTCGCTTTCCTATGTCATGTCGTCTCATGACATGTCTGAGCGCTGCATTGTGGTTGCCTACCTTGGCATTGAAATCCCCCATTAGTATGACGATGTCCCGTTTGGTGTCTGATTGTGGACAGCGCTTAGCTGATTGTAGAAGTTGTTCTTTTCCTCCTGCGTAGCTTTCTTGGTAGGGGTAAAGAGAGCTGCAAAATCCTCGGCTGCAGTGGCTCTCTCTCGTTATTTAGCAAACCAACATTTATCAGAAGGTGCTGCTTCTACGAAACCCTGTTAATCATTTGCCATCTTCATAAGTAGTCGTAAACCTGACCCGTAAATATCTGAGAGCACAGTATTGAATCGAGGTCTTATATAAAATACTTAAAAGTGCTGCAGGAGTACAGGTAACTAACCTACGCAGGCCAGAAAGCTTTCGGGAAGTTGCAGCACTATCTAAGCTAATGCCAAACATTGGAGGAGCCAGGCAGTCGATCAGAAATTCGCTAACGACGCGATGGTGAGCCTGTCAATTTTTATGCACGCAAAAGAATTGAGAGTCGTATAGGAGAAAGATGAACTCAGCGCACAGTAGAGTGTCCTTAAGAGTGTGTTACTCATTCACAATGGTCTCAGGACGAATGAATATCGGACTGAAAGCGAAAAGAAAATCAGAGTATCTTCCCAAAAAGAATAACAATAGAGATCGAACACCTCAACCAAAGGAAGGTGGCCACATGCACTTATCCCAAATGTTGTCAAGTTGATATACAGGAAACACGGTGAGGTAAACTATTACCTTACGTAGTTCCTGTCGCGGCATGGATGTTTCCGGGGATACCAAAAAGCAAGCACGCACGGGACCCATACTGCCAGCACTGCGAAGGTAAAATCCAGAGTACCGAAAATATGAAACCGCTAGAATCATATTAGAAATGGAGATTGTAGCACTCCGAGAGATCGCCTTTTTAGATACCTTGACAACCGTTCCCTGAAGTCACTGCTCTAAAAGGTGTTCTTCTTTCCAGATTTGGGCCAGCAGATGATAAAGATTTGACGCAATTGTTCGGGGTATGCCTTCAGCATTTAAGCGGTAATCTGCTCGATTATTTATTATAAAAAGCGATTTCTACCTATGCAAATCAATTCGTTGTATCCATCGGCGTAATAGACGGAAATAAATTTATGCTTATTCAATAAGTTTATTATATGCGGGAGTTCCCTGTTCGAATTCATTATAAGAGCAAATGACCGTGTCTTGAACGGATACGGAGAAGGTAGCCACATAAATTCTACTACTCGTTCCGTTTTCCATGGAGTATACGTTTGACCATCCACAACCTCTCCCACCATCCTTCCGGTAACTTGAATGAAATAGATAAATATAAAGAAAACTTCACCTTGATATTAACCTCACAACAACAAATAATAGCCAATTTGTGGAGTGGATCTCTCCAAGTTATTTTTACCGCCTAGGCAAGTGCTCCTGTTCGTTCATCCTATTTGCCTTTCCATTACTAGTTGCAGGATGTCATCATTTTACATTTTATGCTCAAACTTTTTTGCTGCGCATAGACTTTTTTACGGCAGTGAAATGTGTACGTGAGTCGTTTTCCCAATTTTCCACAAAAAAAAAAAAAAGAATCACAATCCATATCCCCATAAAATCTTATCCCTCAGCTCGTGCATGGAAATCATGAATTTATTTGCTTTTTATAAACTCGTCGACAAAAAAAAAACGAAGTTCATCGGGAAACTCGCTCTCAAGGTGAGTGTAGGCAGTTTGTACACGTTAAAGGAGCAGCAAGCAATTTAGCAGACGCCTCCTCAATTTTGTAATATTTTTGTGTTACTTGAAGAAAAAAAAAATCTTTTTTTTGGAGCACACACCGCTGCTAGGGGGTAATTTAATTTAAATTAATCCAATCCTAATTTCACTGAATCGATAGAGAGATACATACATACATAATGTGGGGTAGAGCCACACGGTTACATGGAAGCATTTCATGGAAGCATTTTCTTTGAATACTTGAATGTCAAATGACTCCAAATAGGTTAGGTTTGGTAGATGGGTGCCTTATGACAAAAGAGTCACTGCTCACTTAGACCAGCAGTTCGGGTCCATTGTGCCCAATTACTTAACCCTGGAAACACTAAAGAGATAGTCCGCTATTAGAACCACCCAGATAGTGATATAAATCTCAGGAGGTGCATCAGCTCAACATTACCTAATTCTTCTAACTCCGAGAAGAAGTAACTATCAAGAGTCCTCATTCTTCTGACGGACAGGGCAGGACGATCACACAGCAGGTGACGAACAGATTCAATTTCTTCTTCGTCCCTGCAACTTCTACAATAGTCGTTGTGTAGTACACCGAGTCGATACGCATGAATGCCAATGGCACAATGACAAGTAATTATGCTGGAAATGACCCGTGCGTTATGACGATTAAGTTTCAACAGATCAATTGATCTCTTGCTTCTAAAGGCCGGCTATAGCGCTCCGGTCGTTTCGCATGTGTCCAAATGAACCCAGCGTCTGTTTGCTCTTCTATTTTCTTCCGTAAGGAACTGATTGGGATCACTAAAAAAGGGAGAGCCCGCGAAACATGCAGCGCCGACTCAAAACACTTCCACCAGAACGGTACTGGTTGGCAGTAGAATACCTTAAAGAGGTCCGCTCCAAGACTTTCTTAGAAGCAAATTCATAGCGTACACCAAGTACAAGTGCAAGCCAAAAACCCGCTAAATGTAAAGACCTCGACATCTTGTTTGAATACGTAAAGCCTTTGTTTCCGGATTTTGCAAAATTAGGTCGAGCCAAGCAGGGCTAGATGAGTATGTCATTAACACTGGCGATGCTTGTGGTTGGTTAGGTATGTGGGTAGTTGGAGGGAAAGTATTCCACGACGTCCCACTTAGGTCAATGCAGACCCATTGTGATACCCATAGGGGAGTGCAAACGATGTCCATTGACTATTGGTTAACCTTGCTCTACTGCTCATGTAGGTCCTTACTGTGATGAACTTACAAACCATCCAGTGGATTTGATATACATATACTCGTATATACTTGAAATTGTTGAAATTGGTCTGCTGGATAAATCTTCTAGGTCCTGGAGGAAGTGTCTCTGAAGGAATATATACCTGAGGTGGATGAGACCTGGACAGTGATAGAGAAAGTGGGATGTGTCTCAGTGGCAGTTGCTTCCTCATCTCCACAGCCCCGACATAGATACTTACTTACCAACAAACCTCTCCATTTAGCTCAGTCCTTAGCTAATTGCCTCCAGTTGCGCACTCCAAGTTGGTCGAGGTCCCCTTGAACTTGTGCGCGCCACCTACAGCGATGATTTCCTCTACTGCGTCGTCCCTCGGGATTAGATTCGAAGACTCTGCGGGCCGGAGCGTTGGTGTCCATTTGCTCTACATGTCCTAGCCATCTCAGACGTCCAATACGCAGTTTTTTGAGTAGGTCGATGTCGCTGTACAGCTCGTATAGTTCGTGATTGAATCTTCTCCTCCAAAACCCGCCAACGCAAACGGGACCGAAAATCTTATGAAGAATTTTTTTCTCGAAGCGACCAGGGATATCTTCATCCTCTTTTAATAAAGTCCATGTTTCAGCGCCGTAAAGCAGGACTGGGATGATCAGGGTCTTATACAGATTCTCCTTAGTTGTTCGAGATAGGGCTTTACTGTTGAATTGCCTTATAAGCCCAAAAAACAGCGATTGGCAAGAGTTATTCTTCGCTTGATTTCTGCGCTGATGTTGTTCTCAGAGTTTATAGCAGAGCCAAGGTAGACAAAGTCCCTTACTACCTCGAAGTTATAGCTGCCCACTGTGACGTTTTGTCCCATTCGTCGGTGTTGGCTTTCCCTTCTTGTTGACAGCATATACTTGGTTTTGCCCTCGTTTGTCGCTAAACCCATTTTGGCCGCTTCCGCCTCAACGCTTGCAAACACACCGGTGACAGCCCGCTGAGTTCTTCCGATAATGTCTATATCGTCGGCTTATGCAAGCAGTTGTACAGACTTGTAATAGATTGTGCCTCCGGTGTTGGCTAGTGAGTTCCGCACAATCCGTTCAAGTACAATGTTAAAGAAGTCACATGACAGCGCGTCACCTTGTCGAAAACCTTTTTTGACATCAAAGGTCTCAGTGAGGTCATTACCGACCTTGATGGAGCAGCGAGCGTTCTACATCGTCAGCCTGCACAGACGGACAAGTTCGGCAGGGATGTCAAAACGAGACATGGCTCTATATAGTTATTCTATATAGATGCTGTGATAGGCGGCCTTGAAATCGATAAAGAGGTGGTGAGTATCGATTTGGAATTCTTGGGTTTTCTCCAGGATCTGCCGAAGTGTGAAGATTTGATCAATGGTGGACATTCCTGGCCTGAAACCGCACTGATAGGGTCCAATCAGGCTGTTGATAAAGGGTTTCAGGCGTTCACACAATATCGCAGAAAAGATCTTGTATGCGATGTTGAGGAGACTGATGCCTCTATAATTGGCGCAGTTGAGAGGGTCTCCTTTCTTGTGGATCGGGCAAACGATGCTGAGGTTCCATTCATCAGGCATTCACTCGTCTGACCAAATCTTAGAGATGAGTTGGTGTATGTATATGATGGCATGTCGGCAGCGTTGCCACTGGTCTTCGGCACTTGATGCTGGCGGCATAGGGGAGATGGAGAGATTTCGGGATACGCGTTCAGCGAAGAGTCTGGCGGTCTCTTGCGATTGTAGCTTTTTGACGTTAAATTTTCTCACTGTGATTCTTCTTTGTCTCTCAGATTAGGATATCCGCATTCGTACCTTGGCTCTGACCAAAAAAATGATCCGAGTCTATGTTGGCCGCTCGGAAGGTCCGGACATCCAGAATACTGGAGGCATGCCTTGCGTCGATCGCAATATGATCAATTTGGTTGATCGTTACATGAGGAAACCATGTGCTTGCTATGGTGACATTTCGCTCCACAGTGAAATCAATTAGCCTTAGTCCGTTATCAGACGTGGTGTCGTGTAGGCTATGCTTACCGACTGCCCTACCAAAGACGTCCTCCTTTCCTATTTTGGCGTTAAAATCGCCCAATACGATTTTAACGTCGTATTTAGGACATTGCTCATATGTCTTGTCGAGGAGCTCGTAGAAACACTCTTTGGTGGCAGGGTCCTTTTCTTCCGTGGGAGCATGAACACATACTAGTCTTATGTTAGCGAATTCAGCCTTGATCCGGATAGTCATAATACGCTTGCTCACGTGTCGGAAGCTTAAGACTTCTTGCCTAAGTCTGCCGCGTATGACAAATCCGCTTCCGAATAAGCGTTGCCTGTTGCCTCTGTAGCAGTTACCGTAGTAGATGTCACAGTTTTCCATCCTCTTTTTGCCCGGCCCATCCCATCGCACTTCCTGGATGGCAGTAATATCTGCTTTATAGCAGTCTATGGCCTCTGCTAGTTGTTCGGCTGCACGTGGTCTGTAAATGGACAGAACATTCCACGTACAGATCCGAAGGTCGTTGTCCTTATTTCGTTTGCTGGGGTCGTCATTAGTTGAGTCGTCCTTATCCGAGGCTTTTGGTTGTTTCGGAACCATCGATTTTTTATGTGGTAGGGAAGTTACCCCGACGGCACAACCCCCAACCTGGAGGGCCAGTTTCTTAATTATTCCCCTAGGACGAGGGGCCGGGTACACCGGTGCCAGTAGTCCACTACGGGAGTATGAGCGCTGCCGTTGGCCCATTAAGGGCTCCTCCGCCACTATCTCTATTCCAGTGTCCTGACCAACATTGGAAATTCCTTACCGACCTGTGATCCAAATACGTCGAAGCAGCTCACGCAAGGTATTCACTAAGTTCAACCTAACTGGAACTATAGACGCCACCGTTAACTCCGTCTAGGGAATTCGTCCGCTGCCGCCTGGAACGGGAAGAAGTGCTCTAGTGAGAAAACACTCTTCCCCCCTCTCTCATCTGCTGCAGCCGAGAATCCTCCAAACGGGGTTGGTTACCCACTTCTTGGATTAAGGTACTAGGCACCCGGCTGTCACCGCGTGGAGGTTGAGAGTAGGAGTTGGTAGGCCTCAGCTGAGTGAAAACGCTTGTGTTTTCATATGATCGCATGCACTACCGTTTGACAGGCCAGATGGCATCATAGGCACCATTGAAATCGATAAAGAGGTGATGAGTATGGATTTCGACTTCTTGGGTTTTCTCCAGGACCTGCAGATGTGTGAGGATTTGATCAATGGTGGATTTTCCTGGCCTGAAACTGCACTGGTAGGGGCCGATTAAGCTGCTGATGAGAGGCTTCAATCTTTCACACAATGCCGCAGATGTCGATCGCGATGTTGAGGAGACTGATGCCTCTATAATTGGAAATATGCAATATATGCTCTAATATGCCATCCATATTGGATGCTTCTCGCTTTACATATTTGACACTTTCTTGGTTTTGCTCCTCTGTGATTTTTTCTTATAGTCGTATGTACGGCGGGGGTTATCGTTGTGGTAAATGGAATGTATCTAGATATTTATTTGTGTGTCCAATTCGGAGTGAGTATCGTCGATCAGATGTAAATACGTTTTGTTGCCAATGTTTTTCTAAAAATACAAGAGAAAAACCAGGAAAACCCAGATTTAATCAAAAAATTATTTAATTTTCCGGAATTTGTCGAAATTTTTCCACTACGCATCGTCGCTTCATAGAGGAGTCAAGCTTAAGTTGAAACCGAAAATGTATACCTACAATACCAGATGGCAGTCAGTCTCGCAAAGAAATTTTTCCAGAGGTAGGGTTAAAAAGAAGCTATTTAGTAGATTGTACAAACTCGGGAATGAGGCTGGATAATCTGCAGGAGTATAATGTTCAAAGCTGAAACTGGAAGCTAGCATCTAAATTCTTCTTTCTAACACAATACGCAATTCAGCGACACCCTATCGCCAGCCAATATGAATTAATTTCCTAAACCACTTTCTTACTTTTCCCATAAAACTTAATTGAAAGTGAACGTTGGATTACTTATGTATCACTTCGTGTAGCACAATATTCATAAATTGAATATCATTACACTCTCGCCATCGGCAGCACACCCCCAACAATTGTGGACTCCAGGAAATATTCCACACTAGAATTAATTCAACAGAGATTAATTATTCTGGACACATAGTACTACGCACCGCACGGGCAACCTTCTTTCTCCGAGAGGCAATTTTACGGTTGATAGCATACCCATAAATTGGACGGATCTGCGCAAATATAAAACCTATTTTTGGTAATTAATTACAGTTAAAGGAATTTGCCTACAAGCACTCGTATGACAAATCCTATGCTGTATCGTTTGCCATTCATCATTCACGTCGAACAGCACTCATGTACTTGTACAACACATGATGGAAGGACATCTCCACCTCGTGTTGACTGATGGCCTATCAATCTGGGAAGGAGTCTCTGTTTTGTTGAAAATTTTCAAGACTTTGAACATTAAGTAATGAAAGGCACCCACCCAACCGACCGACCGACCGACCCCCTGTCTGTGTACGTACGAGTATATCCCAGTGGGTGGGGGTGTGTTTCGGGAAACAGCTGGTGTTTCGGTTTAATCGTATTTATTACTTGAGGGAGGAGAGGATATTTCATTTTGCCTTCGACTGTATAAGCAGTTAATAATCCTAGCAGATTACTGCCTGATGGGCTTATCTTTCCCTTAATTTCTTTTCGAAAGCAGCATTACTCAGTTTTTATTGGCTGATTAGATTATTTCATTTCAGTCGAGTCGAGTCGAGCTGAGGGAAAAGATTAATTTTCATAGAGATTTGAAAAAGTCATTAGCCATAAAGTGTTGAGATTTATTACAGCTGAATGGGGGTCACAGACTCTTCTTGTGCCAGATATATTCGCAACAGTGTTGGTCTAATAAACAGACGTAGTTTGTGTTTCGTTGACAAGGCGATTGTTGAATTAATTTTGAAAAAGTCTAACAGGTGCGAAGCTATTGACCATTAATTTCAGGCCCACGTTCTCTGAAGTTATCTGAAAACAATGGGGAATGATGTAGTGGAAAACAGATAAATCATAATTTAGGGAGAAGTGCTCAGGTAAGCGTCAAATGCCACAGGGGTTTAAAATTTGAATACCACAGGGGTTCCTCTGCTGTGAAGGGCGTTCCCTAAATATCAAATAAACATGAGCGTTTCTATATAAATTTAAATTGCGTGTTTTGGGTTAATTTATGTTGGGCACACCTAAAGCGGGAAGTGCCTCCAATTAAAATGATGATAGAGGTTCAGATGCCGTTCTTGTAACCAGTCCGTATGGTCAGTTTTTTATTTTTAATTGGATTATTATTTTTCTTATATGCTTTTCGTGTTAAAAACAAGCTTCTGATGATTTTTATCTATACTAATATGTATTCGAGGTATTAAGGCATCATATAGCGCGTGGGTATTCATATAATGATCTTGGAAGCTATTACGAATTCAGGTGGACGTGTATTTTGTAGGTGGCAGTCATTTAGACTCATGGTTGACCGAACATTTGGTAGAGTACATTTCAATGAATAAAGCATTTTAGTCGTATTTTATTGAAATATGTACTAAGTAATAATTTGCTTTAAATTCACGTAGAAGATATAGGTAGAACAAAAAAAAACATTTTTGGAGATACATACGAGTATAATATTATAGTTAAAGAGATTTAGCATGAAACACAAATTAATTGGACACGATGTCCTAAATATTTGTACATTGTTGCTAGGAATTCCATAAATAAAATGTAGAGACGGGACTATGGTTCTGATAGCTGCTGACCATCACTGTGTTCATCTTTTAAAGCAGTAAACAGCTCTGATTGCTCTGTAGTATACCTGTTCGGCTGTTCACTGTGATTCATTGCTTCGTATACCGTTGAGCGCATATCCCGAAATTTTTCAATCACCCGTAAATGCCGAAGACCAGTGGCAACGCTGCCACCATTCCATCAGAAACTCCGCAGCTGATGTGCTGGATTTCGCCCGACCAATACCGCGAAACCCATGGTTTGACGAAGAATGCCGGCGAGTGCCTGCACCAAACAAGAGGCATATAAAGAGTTTCTTGTGAGCTCTATGAGCAAAAGAGACGGGAAGAACATCAACTTCTCTAAAATAAGAAGAAAGAGCATGAGAAGCGTGAGTTACGTCAACGCTGAACATTGCCCCATTAATCGGAAGTGCTAACGCTACCATTTCCGATCCGCAAAAAAGTTCAATGGTCGAGCATTGCAGCATTGACCTAATTAAAGCAAAATATTGAAAATAAAAACAGGAAATGCTAAGCTAAGCTAGCATTTCCAATGCAGTCAATAGTTCAATGCTCGATCATTGCAAATAACAGGAAATGCTGATTGGAGAAATGTTCGGTGGACGGCACTTCTTCGACGAAAAGTAAGAGAAGAATGGAGTATTTTTGTTTTATTATTCTGAAGTAAAAAACAAAAAACAAAAAAAAAGAATTCATTTAAGTGAATTCATGTAAGTCGCGCGATCGAATGGAAGAATATTGAGAGCTTATACTTAAGGAAAAATGTACGGAAGTTTTACCAAAAGGTAAAAAGAACGTGTCAGAGAAACAGTACCCGAAGAGAACCCTGTAGAGATGAAAAAGGAAACCTCGTAGTAGAATCTTAGTCGATCTTGAGAATATGGAAAAGTTACTTCTGCAAACGGTATAACGGCGACGAAGACCAACATCCCGCTGTCAGGCAGAATAAAGCATTCAACATAGACGATGATAGCCAAAACTTTCGTCCACCTGAGCAAAGCGAAGTTAGGACAGCAATATCCAAGCTGAAATCGAACAAGGCTGCTGTACCTGACGGCTTACTGGCGGAGCTTTTCAAGGCAGCGGGTGATGAATTGGCAGAGTGCATACACTCTACACTCATTTGCTCCTTGCTGATTTCGGATGAGGACCAGCTCAAGAGATGGAAAGAGTATTTTGCTACAGATTCGAACCGTGTATTCGCTAGCGATATACTCCCAAATCAGACTGAGATGCCCGAGGTAAGAAGCTCCCAAATACGAACCACAACTCCCAGTAAAGATTAGATCATTACCGCGATCAATGCATTCAAAACCAACAAGGCGGTAGGACTTGACGGTATTCCAGCAGAGCTCTTACGAGCACCGCCCACAACATCGGCTGAGCTTCTGCTTCCACTTATAGAGAGAGCTTGGGAAACTGAGAGCTTTCCTAACGAGTGGAAAAAGGGAATGATCGTCAAGCTACCTAACCTAACAAAGGAAATTTAATGGAGTGCGGAAACTGGAGGGGTATCTGCGTGCTGCCTGCTGTAGCTAAGATAATAACTAAAATCACCCTGTAGCGAATTGAACAACATCTCGAAGACACACTCGATGCCGAACAAGCAGGTTTAAGCTCTGGATCCTCCTGTGCCGACCACATCAACACCCTGCGGATTATCATCGAATAGTCTGTTAAATATCGATCGCCACTGCACCTGATGTTCATCGATTTTGAGAAGGCGTTCGATAGTGTCAACAGGGAGTCTATTTGGCGTGCTGTACGCAGGAGAGGTATTCCCGATAAATTAATTGCTATTATCAAAGCTACATATGAAGGCTCCAAATGTCACGTTCAGCACAGGGGAAGGTTGTCTGAGGAATTTGAGACCCAAAATGGGGTAAGACAAGGCTGTATACTTTCACCAATATTATTCCTATTGGTGATTAGCGATGTGCTTCATGCAGCTTTGTCGACGGGAAACGGAGGAATTCGATGGACTCTTACATCTTAACTGAAACATCTTGACTACGCTGACGATGTATGCTTACTCTCCCACAGAATTATGGACCTCTACCAAATGATAGCAGATGTGGAGAGGGAGGCAGGTGTCGTCGGGCTGAAAATTAATACGGCAAAAACTAAAACTATCAGCCTTGGAACTAACTCATCGGCTCAAATATGCATTGCTGCACAACCGGTAGAGAAAGTAGAGGATTTCCAGTATCTTGGGAGTATTGTCTCGACCGATGGTGGAACCGAACTGGATATAGCCAACAGCATCGCCAAAGCAAAGTCCGCGTTCGGGATGATGTCCAAAATATGGCGAAGCAATGTAATTAGTTTGAGCGTGGATTAAGTGAATTGATCACACGTTCCGAAAGGGTGACAGTTCCATAGCGAACCATGCTATGCAATGGAACCCTCTAACTCAGGATAGCAGAAGACCTGGGGGTCCGAGGAGAACATGGCGCAGAACAGTCGAGAAGGAGGCACGGCAGTTGGGGAAAAGTTGGGGAGAACTCAGACACATTGGCAGAAACCGTACACGATGGCGCGTAGGCGTAGTAGAGGCCCTAGGACCCACAAGGGAATACAGGACATAAGAAGATACACCAACTCACTTCTAAGATTTGGTCAGAAAAATGTATGCTGGCGATTGGAATCTCAGCATCGTTTGCCCGATCCACAAAAAAGGAGACTCCTTCAACTGCGCCAATTATAGAGGCATCAGTCTCCTCAACATCACACATAAGATCTTTTATGCGACATTCTGTGAACGCCTGAAACCTCTCATCAACAGCCTAATCTTTCCGTATTAGTGTGATTTCGGGCCAGAAAATTCCACCATCGATCAAATCTTCATACTTCGACAGATCCTGGAGAAAACCCAGAAAGTCCAAATCGATACACATCATCTCTTTATCGATTTCAAGGCCGCCTATCACAGCATCTATATAGAAGAACTATATAGAGCCATGTCTAGTTTTGACAACCCTGCCAAACTTGTTCTTCTATGCAGGATGACGATGGAAAACGCTCTCTGCTCCATCAAGGTCAGTAATGACCAAGAAACTTCTTTTTCTTCTTCTTCTTCTTCTTCCTTTTATCAGCGAGGCCATGATCCGAAAACAAGGGATCACAGCCCTCCCACTTCACCGCATTTCTACTGATCCGCCTGTGGGGTTCGCCTATTTGACCTCAGAAAATATCGGCAGGCCGATTTTGGATCACTCGGTTACTCAGGCCAATGAAATGCCGATGTCGTCGCATTTGTCTGATCCAGGCGTTTATAGGCCTGCCTTTCCTACATCGCGATGTCTTTGGAACGTGCATTGATATTGCCTTCCTAACAGGGTTCAAATGATCTCTTCTTTGAACGTGGCAATACCAGCTGAGCCGGTCGCGCTCTAATTTTCGTACGATGGTTTCCTTGATGTGAAAGCTTCCACGGATCTTCGAACTTCTTATTCGATCAAGCTTGGTCACTCCTGCTGTCATGCGAAGCATCTTCATCTCAGCTGCCGTTAATTTACTCTCATACTTTTTGTACATCGTCCAACATTGTGAACCGTATGTGAGCGCTGGACGTACAACTGCGGTGTAGAGCCTTCTTTTTCTGTCACAGAAGATAGCGGAATTTTCTCGCCACTTCGTCCACCCTACGCTTACACGATGATTGATGTCGTCATCACAAGTTGCTTTGCTATTGATCATAGATCCCAGATATTTGAACTTTTCGCACTTGGGAAGCACTGTTCCATTCAAATAAATGTCTGGAATAGGCCTGAGTGGATCAGAGAACGAGCAGCACAAGTACTCTGTCTTTTTTGAACTAATGCGATACCCATTTCCCTCCAAAACGTCCACCCACACATCAAGTGCTCGTTGCAGGGATGTAGGATCCTCACTTATGATGGCTCCATCGTCAGCAAAGAATAACTGATGTACCTTGGGGTCCATCACTTTACCTTCAAACAGATAATCAAGGATCAAGGACAAAGAAACTTGATGTCAAAAAAGGTTTTAGACAACATGACATGTCATATGACCTCTTCAACATTGTACTTGAACGGATTGTGCGGAACTCACAAGCCAACATCAGAGGCACAATCTGTCAAAGTCCGTACAACTGCTTGCATACGCCGACGATATTGATATTGTTGGAAGACTCAGCGGATTGTCACCGATGCGCTTTCAAGCAATGAAACAGAAGTGGCCAAAATGGGTTTAGCGATATATGAGGGCAAAACTAAGTAAATGCTGTCAACAAGAAAGGACAATCAACAACGACGAACTGAACAGAACGTCACAGTGGACGGCTTCAACTCCGAGGTAATAAGGGAGTTTGTCTAGCTTGGCTTTGTTATTTATTCTGAAAACGACACCAACCCACAAATCAAGCGAGGAATAGCTCTTGCCAATCGATGTTTTTCTTGGGCCAATAAGACAATTCGACGAAAAAGCACCATCTCGAGCAACTAAGGAGACTCTATATAAGACCCTGATCATTCCAGTCCTACTTTACGGCGGTGAAATATGGATTTTATTGAAAGCGAATGAAGTTATATCTGATCGCTTCGAGAGAAAAATTCTTCGTAAGATATTTGGTCTCGTTTGCATTGACTAGTTTTGGGGCAGAAGATTCAATAACGAGCTATACTAGCTGTACAACGGCATCGACCTAGTCAAAAAACGGCGTATTGGACGTTTGAGATGGCTAGGGCATGTAGAGCGGACGCGCACCAACGCTCCGGCCCGTAAAGTTTTTGAACCTAAGCCGGAGGGACACGTCGTAGGTGGCGCGCCCAATTCCAATGGACCTCAACCAACTTGGAGTGGCCAATTGGAGGCAATTAGCTAAAGACCGAACTAAATGAAGAGGCTTGTTGGTTGAGGCTCAGGTTCACCCCGAATTGTAGCGCCACCTAAGTAACCAAGTAATTTTTGTCGTGCTTGTATTTACACATATATCATTGTTCTATTCTGTATAAAATTATAAATATTCTTCAAGACTATCGTTCCTTCTATACTTTAGACTCGGCATAATTCTTTCAATATACATATGTACATATATATTTCTTATGTCAAACTTTTAATGTATTGTTCTGGAATTTTTCTGTAGATGGGATTATACGGAAGTAGTATCCTACTTAAAGTTTTTGCAAGTTATGTGGAGGTTGTTCTTTTAACAAAATCGTAGGAAATGTCGTAAAATTCTTCTGTTTTCGGTCCTCACTGGATACCAATGGTATACTATATGTTGCGTGAAAAATAAAGGGTTGTGAATAATTATTGAGTGGTGTGATCAACTGACTCACGAGATACTCCATTATTGGTAGCAATGGTGTAATAGTAACCCCCATGGTGTAGGCGAACCCCACAGGCGGATCAGTAGAAATGCTGTGAAGTAAGAGGGTTGTGATCCCTTGTTTTCGGATCATAACCTCGCTGATAAAAAGGAAGAAGAAGAAGAAGAAGGTGTAGTAGTAACCTTATTGATTACCATCTTAATGGTTCAAATCCTGATGTCAGGAAACATTTATTTATTTCTCATGAAATAAACAAAGTCAGTCCGATCAATTGCACACTCGGGTACATGTTTAAATAGCATCAGGTGGAGGAAAAAAAAAGACTGTGGATCATAAGCACAAATAAAATAACAAAACAATTATCCCAGTTATTTGGATGCCACTCCCGGAGTTTTTCCTGCATTCAAGGGATTGCTCCCTAGACGTAAGTTAATGTTTTTTTTTTTCTATTGTACCTATAAAGATACATTATTTTCTTAAGACTATATTACACAATTTACAGAGATATGGTATAACATTACCTTACTACTAAAAAAACTGTTAAAACGAATCATATGAAAAAAAAAATTCCAGTTCGTTTGAAGGAAGATGATTGAATGATGTTATTTTCTAAATATCATGTATTTTGATGTTTTTTTGATGATTGCTTGATTGTTGCGTAACACCTTAAGAATAAGGCATACAGTGCCTTAATACTACCGAAAAATTATTATTTTTCTTTGTCTTCCAAATGACTTTATATGGCTGCCATGATCGCGCTCCCATCTGCAAATCTCCGGCCTCGTAGCTCCGTTTTCAAATTGGAAAAAAGGAAAAAGCGAACCCAAGTCTTGTCTACTGTTACGATTCAGTTGCAAATTTCGATGAGATTGTCTCCGGGTAACTCCAAAAAACTCCTTGCAGCACTCAAGTCGTCGTTGTTTGTCGAACGGCAGAGCATTTCCGGTACTCAGTGCGCACAAATTGGACACCATGTTGGAAAATGTGTTTTTCGTCAGTTTATTTTTTTTTTTTTAAATCATTTACTAAATTTGGTGTCTTAATTTAAAAAGCTATGGAGGCACAATCGACTTTAACATTATTTTGTTTACAAACAACATTATAAACTCCCTGATTTTATGTGTTTCACTTTCAGCAGAGTTAACAAGCCACCAGAAAGCCTACATAGGTAAAACCTTCGCTATACCAGACAATATCATGAAGTGGAGTCTGCCAGTAGGCAATTTTACAGTTTTAAAAGTACAGGGTGCACCACCAAGTATGTGCAAAGTCTTGTCTTGTTAGGTTTTGCGAAGTTTCAATTTATAGAACTAAAAAGATACTCGGGTAAATCGACCATTGTGGACTATTTCGTAACATTTTTTCTCGGCGTTCAAAGTCTCAGTTTCGTAAGCCTTTGGTGACCGAAAGTAAAACACAGCCAAACGAAGAATTTTACAGCACTATTTGTATGCAAAAATTGTCAAGTCTAGAGAACTGCTACATATATGTATATGGTAACGTCGTCAATTGGCACGCTAACAGTTCATGGTTCAAATCCTGATGTCAGTAAGCATTTATTTATTTCTCATGAAACATATAAAGCCAGTCCGATCAATTACTTGATTACTACTGCGAAGGCATAACACTGGCAATAGCCTAGTCATATAAGTGGAAAAATTGTTCGCTCCCATGACGTCGGTAATCCCGAAAAAAATACTGTGAATTAGAAGCAAAGGCAATTAGTAACAAAAATCTCTCCAGTAATCTGGACGTAACCCCCGGAGTTTCTCTGAAGCATTAACAACTGAGCTTCAATCCACCAAACCAAATCTTTCTCTCTCTCTCTCTCTCCTTGTCTATCGTTTCTAATGCCTGCACTGTGTGAAAACTTGTTGAGGGTATTCGTGAACCCTAAAGTGCGCGCAAATTACATAAAAAAAAAAAACAAAGTTTTTTTTAAGGTTGTCTGTAATGGGTATATTAAAAATTCCCTTGCTCGTATTTTTATTTAAGATTAATCCACAAATGAGTTTAAACTTGACTAACTGACGACAAAATATCACATTCGGCAACAGTGTTTATTAGGAAACTTTCGCTTTACAGATGCCGAAGGTTGTGTAGGATCAGTATCGGATTAGATTTTCCTGCATGGGTTTTGCATACAGTATGGATGCACTCAAATGTGTTTTTTATTCATAAAAACACTAACAACAAGAGCAATCAATAAACTTGCAATGTGTGTGTAGGCATTGAATTGTCGACGTATGGTTAACCCCATTGTCTAATAGGAAATACAAAATAAATTTACATAACCTCTCTACCAAGGAGTTGCACTAAGATGGATATGTTGAAAAAGAAATTGAAAATAATTTGAGCGTCATGCGTCTTGGCGGGAATGAATGGCCCTTTTCAATTTGATCATTTACTTATTATATTATTTAATTATTTATTAATTACTCACTTATTTATTTTAATGCTGTTTTTCGTTTTTTATTAGTTATATGTTTTTTTTATAAACTTCTTTCGGGAAAGGCGAACCCATAACGTAGAGATGCCTGCAGACGTCTGTTAATTCAGCATTTAAATTGCTGCAGATTATGGATTTCTGGAAATATTTCGCCTGGGAATGAGTTCTAAAAATTGCTTGTACTGCAACAAAATTTATTGAATGATGTTTTTGTGGTTGCCAGGTGAACATGAAAATTGTGTGCTCTAGTGGCCTGTCTAGTAGGACGTTGAAAGGATGAGTTTCTATGGATCATTCTGTTGAGATCTCCTAAACATCTGCCACGGTAGAATCCGTAGAACAGGCATAAATCTGCCACCTGCCTTCGATGAGCAAACGATTGGATGTTGGACGTAAGTGCTATATCTTCTATTAAACGAACTTCTCACCTTTGAATGATGTCAAGTAGATTTAGATAGTGTTTAGGGGTTGAGCCCTAAACGCGAGAGTAGTACTCAGGCCCGGTATTACTTGTGCTTTGTGCAAAAGAAGAAGTTCATCTTCTTAAATCCTTTCACCCCTCGAGGAGCATAGGGTGTCAGCAACGACTTCGCCCCATCTTGTTCGAAATTCTGCATCGCTGCCTCCAACTCACTCCCAAAGAGCTTGATTCCTCCTCGACTGTCCTACGCCACGTTTGTCTAGGGTGTCTCGCTGTTCTGCCTGTCTGGGTAAGCGAATTCCATTGCATGGTATATTTCGCAACGGAATTGTCGTCGCGCCGTAGGACGTGTCCAATCAACTGTCACTTTCCACTTCGTACAGTAATGTCTATAGCTTCATGGCCCTTTCTCGGATAAGATAAAGTTGTTCGTTGGAGGTACGATTGAGCCTTCCTAGATATCTGTTTAGGAAGGTTTGGAAGTAGTACCCACTAGAATGAAGAACTGCATCCATACCCCAGTACTGACCCTTCGTTAGTGCGGAACATTCGCAGCTCTCCTTGTTTGCCAAAGCTTCTAGATTTGGATCATCAGATGAAGGTCCATTATCCGATGTGAAAGTAGGCAAACATCATCATCGTAGTCGTACTTCATCGAATTCCATTGTTGCCTTCCTCAATGCTGCACGGACTAAATTGATGATGACCACCAAGAACAACAGCGCTGACAGTATGCACCCCTTACCTACTCCAATTTGGACTTCAAAATCCTCCGGCACATTATCAATCTGCAAGACGAAACACTTACTTCTCTCGTTTGTAGTCTTGATAATAGCTAATGAGTTTTTCTGAGATGCCTCTCCTGTGCAAAGCCAACCAGATACTGAATTTCAGCTGTCCTCCTTGAAGTCGATAAACGGTAGATGTAGCGGAGACCTGTACTCGACGCATTGCTCCATTACTCGCATGATTCGTAAGGTGTTTATGGGGTCAATGCAGGAGGAACCAGCACAAAAGCCTGCCCGTTCGACATCGAGAGTTAAATCTAAAAGTTCTAATATGATTCTAGCGATTATCTTGGTTACAGCCAGTTTCTACAATCCATCAGATTTTCCTTTTTCGGAAGCTTGATGATCATCTCTCTTTTCAACTCCTGGGCAAATTATTTATTTTTCCAAGCTCTACGTATGAGCGGGTGTAACGCTCCAACCGATGCGCCGCTTGGAATAGCTAGAAACAAGGAGAATTCAGGATGGAATTATTGGAAACCCAAACTCTTCTGAACTAAGAAAACAAGAGAGGGCAACATCAATAAGGATATGCCAACAAAGATGGGACGCCTCATACGTGGGAAGGTGGACACACAGACTTATTCCGAGGACAGAATCATAGTTATATAGAAGCCATGGAGAGGTAAACTACCAACTGATGCAATCTTCAGGAGGCCATGGTGGGTATCGCCAGAATGCCCAGTACATGCCCTGGATGCGACGAACGTCTGGAACATGTTGCTTTTAACTGCCCAAGGTTCCACGAGAAAAAAACGAACACTGGAAAGTGAATTAAATACCACACTTGATGCTAGAAATACAATAGCGGAGATGCTAAAATCGGTGGGTGATTGGGAGGCAGTCAGCACACTAGTAAACCAAAATAGGCGACAAGCCGGAGAAGAGTAAAGAAGCACAAACAATGACGGCCGCGTAACATGTCCGCCCTGGTAAGTAATACCTGATGGTGGTTCCGCGGGCCGAGGTCTGAGCTAGCGGAGGTAAGGTTTAGTCCTCCGCTTACAAAAAAAAAAACAGACAGACCTCCGTCGTCGTTGCGAACCAAAGCGGTGAGATTTCAATCCATTCCAGGTTCTATAATATTCAAAAGAGAAACATGTCTTCGTTAGCGGGAAGTTTCCACAACCAAGTTGGCATTGGTTGTATTCAGCTACCCACGGGTTTTGCCGGTTGGAGAAGTTTCCTTGCTGACGTCTTGGTCCACCCCTGACTTTGACGTCATCCAAAGTGAAGTGAAGTCAATATAATACAATGGGGTGAAAACAGGGGTGTTAAATTTAATGGTGATTGCATTCAGTTTTTTTTTTTTTCTATTAAGTGGCATGTATGGCTACCTTCCATGGGGTTATAACCGTAGAAACGAAATGACTTTCATTGACGATGATGCAACCTTCCAC
This sequence comes from Brachypalpus laphriformis, assembly GCA_945910035.1. Lineage (NCBI taxonomy): Eukaryota > Metazoa > Arthropoda > Insecta > Diptera > Syrphidae > Brachypalpus > Brachypalpus laphriformis. The sequence goes on along the minus strand of OX246753.1, from coordinate 105,266,807 downwards.
GTTGTGACTACACATATCAGACGGTGTTCTTGGCAAGTTGTTTTCTTACCGCTGCTGCACTATCGGAACTACCCTAAGCAGTATTTCAGCAAAATGAACATCAACCAACCCCGCAAAGATTTCTCTTCTACCGTGCAACACCCCTGTTAAATACTTGGTCACCCTCGACTTTAACTACTCATTAAAATCCAATCCCTTGGGGTAGTTGAGTTAATGGACTTTTTCCTCATATTTTTTATTTTTTATTTTTTTAGATTAACCCCCATCGATATCTACTGATTTTTTTTAACTCTATTGTCCAGCGGTTTTTATGAGCAAAGCTACAAACCTCCAAGATAAAGAACAGCAATAAATTTTGGAAAATCATTTTAATGAAAGCCATTGAATTATAAATGGCTCATAAGAAATTAACCCTTCCGCTTGTCACAACGTCAATGTTTCGACAGGCTTAATTATGTGTAACACATCGTTACCTGGCGCTTGTATTAATTGTGTATGTAAATTTCGTGAAACAAGTTCAGCCCACAGTCGCACGAAATAGGAAGTTAGAAACGGAGAACACGTTTCCCCGATAAAAGTTCTGTGGGCGCAGATGGAATCGTTTTGAATATTTATATAGCATTTGAAAAACGAGAACACGAACATGTTAATGGAAAGAAAACAGTCCCGCCCATGTGGAATATAATTGACTTGTGAACTTTCTGGTAGCTGTCAACAAGATTATTCGGATCTTTATTCTCAGATATGAATCTCTTCAAACATGTTGTATGTAGGCATGGTTTGATGATATAATCTATAAAGAAGGATTCGAGATGAAGGCTTTTGGGGTTTACTTCTTTCTATGTTAACAGAGTACATACAATATTCTTAATTCGTAAACAACCCCTATAATTAAAGTTTAAAATAGGCAACGCAAAGATGGGAATGCTTTATAGCAGCACTGTCATGAGCAATCACTGGAAAAGCATCTCAATAGGGGGCGTGTGTATCTTGGATGTCTATATTAACGCACACACATACTGTATTCCAATAAAATAAAACAACCACTTAAATACGAATAGCAAAGTGCATATTTTCAGCTTTAACTGAACGCACTCAGTAGATGTGAAACGTCAAATCTGACCCTTAAGTAAAATTTCGAAATTATTTTAACAAAGGTTTCATGTAGTGGGTGGTCACAGTGCTTATTTATTGATTGAAACGCTGTCGGCTTTTGTACGAGTATGACAGCACTCCACCAAGATTAAGCAAATTCAGAGTTCTTCAATTGCCACGACAGAACTTTTATAGCCGATTGTGGTTATGTTTGAAAGGACAGCACTGTCATTCTGCGACGAAAGCGTTTCGTCATAGCTGTCATCTAATCAGGGAAAAGGGACACGCTTCAGCGATACGTCAAAATTGTGAAAACTCGCGCTGTGTTCGAAAAGCAATGCGCGAGCCACTTGGTATTTATGGTCGACAAGAGCGTCCTGTGCGTACCTGGGGGAGTAACGATAATTGCATTCGCCGACGACATTGCAGTCATGACAGTAACTAAACAGATCCATGCAGTAGAATCAGCTACAAATGAAGCAATTGCCAGAATAAAAGATTGGCTAATATCCGCCGGACTAGAACTAGCTGACCATAAAACAGAAGCTGTTCTTATAACCAGCCGGAGGCGGTTAAATACCTTGGAGTAATGCTGGAAAACAAGCTACGGTTTAAAACGCATGTTGATTTTGTTACCAAAAAAGCATCGCAAATGCAGGGAGCTCTCTCGCGTATCATGCCTAACATCGGTGGACCTGGATACGCTAGAAGGATTCTACTCTCTAGAGTTATCACCTCAGTTCTGTTATATGCCGCTCCAGTCTGGGCGGAGGCACTGTGGATGAAGGAGACCAAAAGGAGACTATCGTCATCATACAGACTCTGTGCGCTACGGACAATCAGCGGTTTTCGAACCATCTCTGACGAAGCTGCATTTGTCATAGCTGGAATGGTCCCCATCGATATTCTCGCAGATGAAATGCTGAGGATATATAACAGAAGAGCATTGAGTCATCACGATGCCACTGGTATCAAGGTGATAAAAATTGAAGAAAGGGCAGCGTCAGCAGCTATGTGGCAAGCTCGTGTGGCTAATACAACAAAAGGCAGATGGACATATAAACTTATACCGACAATCCAAGACTGGATAAGTCGAAAGCATGGAGACTGCAACTACGCAGTTTCTGTCTGGCCACGGTGGCTACTGCAAATATCTACACCGATTTGGACACGACAACTCACCTTCCTGCCCGGAATGCTCAGGTGAAGATGAAGATACGGAGCACGCAGTGTATTACTGCACACGTTTCACGGCATGGGGAATTACTCTGCCAAGTCCGTCATTACTCCTCGACCATATGTTACGGTCGAAAAAGAATTGGATGGCAATATGTTCCTTCGTAAAACTCTACAAAAAGAGCTGCGGAGAATAGAAAAGCTAAGAAGAGCAGCTGAAGCAGCGGAAGAATCTGACACAAGAAGCATAGCATAAATTGCTAACCAGCCCCGCGAAGTAATACCTAACGGCAGTCCCACGGGGAGAGTGGTTGAAGTGTGTAGGGTGTGTGTTTAGTACGTAGGCGTATTCCTGGCATCGATTACTCAGGTTTGCGAATCGTGCATGCTAGTAGCACTCGGGCTATTAGTATCTATGAAGATTACACATCCCTGGCGCAATCCAAAAAAAAAAAAAACCACTGGCAGTAGCTTGGTCATATATTAAATTGTTCGCTCTTTTAGATGACTAATTTGCCTATGACGTCGGTTATCGCGAAAAAAATACTGTGAATCAGAAGCAAAGGCAAAAAATAGTTACCTAGACACAACTCCCGGAGTTTCTCTGAAGCATAAACAACTGAGCTTCAAACCTCTACACCAAATATTTGTCTCTCTCTAAATATCCTTCCCAACGCTCGCACTGTGTGCAAACATGTTAAGGGCATTCATAATCCCTTGAGTGTGTGCAAGTTATAAAAAATAAAATGTAGGCCTTTCTGTGAGCTCAACTTGGTGAATTTATGTACACACAATATTCAGTTCAATCAAGAACTAAAGCCACGATAACAAAGCATGCGTCCGACGTTTTTTGAGTATGTGTCCAAATTTTGGGGAAAAAATCATCTTCAGCGATGAAGCACTGAATGTCTTCATAAATAATCAAAGTTGTCGGCCCTGAAATGACACCAATCCATAACGGTTCCAAAGCATGCGTCTGATGTTCGCTGCCTGGATCCTTCACCAGTCGAACACATGTCCAAATTTTGACTGAATAGCTTCGTAAATAATCAAAGTTGTTAGATCTGTAATGACGTCAATCCGCAACGGTTCCACAAGCCTTCTTTGCTTGCATCCAGGAAAACTCACTTGTTTGGTTTGGATTTTGGTCTGGTGGTATCATCGGGCTATAAGTCTTCCGAACTGAGAGATGCAAGGCGGTATCGACAGATGATAATCGATTCTTTGTCTGCCTGAGTCAGGTGAGATGGACATAGACAACATGTGGATCGCGAAAAAGGTGTTCTATGTGGAGGTGCTAGTGAAGGTGTTATTTTGAGGAGAGGTGAGTTCAACTTTTCGCCACGATAGGGGCTACGTTAAGCCTCTCGCTTATACCAATAAACCAGCATTAAGTCGTGACGTGCAGACCAACGTCATTCAAACTATTGCTCGGTTTCTGCGGAAATGTCATCCGAAATAAAATTTCTCCGATCGCCTTCTGCAAAAGAAACCGTGGAAACAATTTAAATGATGTTATGGAAATCGGCTTGAGAACATGCCTACTTCGTACGTGAGCAAACTTTCGAAGTATATTTCATTCCGTTTGGCGATAGAAAAAAACAAAAAACAAATATTTGGCGCAACAGCTCTTTAAAGTGCCAGGGCCTAGCTTCTGGCAACCACTCATGTTGTGTGCGTTATATTTTTCACACGAATAGAAGGGACCTACAGTTTAATGCCGACTCCGAACGGCGATTTGAGAAGCCTTTTCGTGACAACAATACTCTCGGATGTTTGTCAGACGCTCGCGAGAGGTGGGACCGTGAAAAAACTTTTTGGTGTTTTCTGGGATTCGAACTTGGAACCTCATGCGTAGTGATCCGACACAATACCACCACGAAAGAATCTTATTTCGACAGCTTGTATCTGGGATCTCTTTCTCTCGGTCACTACCCAAAGACTGATAATTTAGCTTTGATACTAAGTTCGACCTTCCTTGTAACGGATCGACTGAGTTCTCTCAAAATATATATATAATAAAGCCTGAACACAATAGAATTGATTCTTTGTTTGGGATTGAGAAACTCTGAAAAGAGCTCGCTCCTCCTGCGCAAGATGAGCCGGCTTTCGGTCTGCCAGAACATTTGTTTGCCATAGTGTACCAGCTTCGAGAAAGCTAAGTCACCGAAAAAATTCAGAGCACTTAAGCCTAAAACAGATGTGGAGCAAAATTCGTGCAGCAAAATTAGAGAACTCGGCTTTATATGTACAGTACATATTAGGACAAAAATGGTTGTTGCACGGCTATGCATTGCTGCAAGACGTCTCTATTTCTAATTTTGATGCAAACCTCCAGTAGTAGAGCAACAAAATAGTACGATTTAGTAAAAGTATTGTGATTTGACGTTTTATTTAAGTGAGAATGACAACAAACGATGAAATGCCAACAATTTCCTGCACGTCTGTTTCAACCATTACAAGGACATATTGCTACCCCTGGTTAAGATGTCATGTTGATAATCGTCTCCTTAGTATTTCCAGTGAAACTATGAATCAAGCTCTAAGGCGATTCCAGGCCTTTCTCTTCTTTTTACTTCGTTTGGCAGCTGCATCAACTCCTTGCTATCCATAATGTTCCTAATTTCTGATCAGACAAAAGATTCCTGCTGCAACCTTAGCCTTAGACGGCTTTGGAAGAAATTGTTGGTTGTATTTGAAAATTCCTTGCTTAGCGCTTTTACATACTGCTTCCTGAGGCGCATTTTAATTGATGAGTGATTCTCACCTCACACTATGTCTTCTGGTAGTAATGCGCCTTGGTATCGCTTGGTATCGGTCTTTTATAATTTCTCAGTAAATTTCCTCATACTTTCGGGCTTCTAGCAGCATCTTGACAATGTCGTAGTTATTCTTGAGATGTGAACCAGTGAAAGAGCTGAAAACTTTATGTTGTTAGGGCTAAAGTCAGCTTTTATTCCTTTTGTCGAATTGTCAATAAAAAGCCGTCATTCGCCAGGTTTGGAAATCATGAAAAAGGCACAGCCCAATCAAGGACAGCGAGATACATTGTCTCAACCAAAACCCCGAAATGGGTTGAGATCTCTAATTGTTGCAAATCGTTCGTAGTTTCTTACTATGAGCTGCTTTTAAATTATCATTGGAGTTGTTTTTTAAATTAATCATGAGTTGCTTCCTGGAGGGAATGACTGCTTAGTTCAGGAACGATGGGAAGGAAACGTCTTCAATAGAAACATTTCAGGTTTGCCTTCGTGCAAGCTGAAAACTGACCCCCAAGGTTTCGAGGAGAAAGTTTGATATGCTTCGTAGAACTTGTACAACTTTAAATTTTGTATTTAAGCCGCATACTGGAATGGAGCAAAATGAGTCCGCATGACGCTTACTGCCTCTACCCTGACTAGGAAATCAAAGTTTCTTAAATTAAGGTTATAAGTGCTTTAGAAAGCCAAGGACCCCAAGAGCGTATCGCAATTCCTTAGAAGATTTAAAAACGGCAACAGAACTTAGGCACCCATTCCTCAAATGAGTTCAATTTTTTTGCAAAATCTTAATATTTTATTTTGGTCAAAGAAACCTAATTCTTCTGGTTTACTAAAGAAGTAGTTACTTAAATGTGTCATGCGCTTTTAAGCTATACCCTCGCAAACGTTTAGAATGTGTGTGATATCTTCTGCGAGTCGATAAGTTCTAGACTTCTGGCGTGCTTCCTCAGAAGACAGTGACCACACAGGGTTCCTACAATTCTTCTTAAGTGTTGTCTATCTAGTTTACGGATTTCTCTGGTATTCTTTCGATTCAGCGTCGCGTCAGTCACAGAGCTTTAAATACGCTCTGTTGTCATATGTTCGATTAATTCTAGGCAGCCAACTTGACTATATTGCCTTAGGCGAACGCCTAAGTAACACACGACGATGGCTGTTTATAAAAGAAATATGAACTCACGTCTAAGAATTTAACTCATACATACATACATTTTCAATGGCCCGCTAATCCTTCATGAGGGTCGCGGGGGTAGGATGCTCAGATCAGATCAGATCGTTCTGTCGGAGAAGTAGCTGATCAACATTGAGCGCCTCGCGTACTCTGGTGTTGCGCACTCGATCCCTACGAGTTATTCCAGCAACACCGCGAAGGAACCTCATTCTTTCGGTCACTTTGGGTAATTTTATGACCATAGGTGAAGTTGAACATTTTTTTTTTTTTTAATTGAAAAAGGAAACCCAAATCCCAGAAGCACTCAGACTCTCTGGTCCATGGTACTACCAGGCAGGAACCTTTCTTTGGTGTAGTGGTTGGAAAAACTTCGATGTAATTTGTTTTCATTTATACTCGGGTGGCTGATGATTGCTGTTCCCTGCTGGGGCTTGAACCTGCACACATCGGTTAACGAGCAAACACACTACCCACTGCACCACTGCCACCCCTCCAAGTTGGAACATACACCAAGTTAAAAACCGATAGCTTAGCTTGAACACTAAGTTCGGCCTTCCTTATAACAGATTGGCCAAGCTATCTCAAAATTGATCCAGCCTGACCAATTCTACAGGATAACTCGGCATTGCTCCTCCCATCACTCGTGAATAAGACCCCGAGGTACTTAAACTTTTCCTCCTGCTTCGTGGGACTCCATTAACATGCAGAGTGCACTGAATGGGTTTTTTTGGATACGACCATTACTTCCGATTTGTTCACGTTGATCTTCAGAATTTAACTCTTTAAATGCAAATTTTAAGTTGAAAATGAAGAGAAAGACAGGAAAGCACATTTTTTGGTGTATTGGTTTGAAACTCAGCTGACATTAGGCTTCAGCGCACTTACTCCATGGGCGGTGTCCAAGCTACTCGGCGAACATTTTCTGTGATTTTTGAATTTCGTTTGAAATTCTAGTATTTACGTCGAGAACTTGAGTTGAGTTTCTGTATATGGGCGCATCATGTATTTTATTGTTAGACAAATTGAGTAGATATGGTTGGTAGATAAGCCCAAAACCTACCATCCTCAAAAAAGTAAAACACTTCAAAACCACCTCCCTTTCCTGTCCCATTTATTTCCCCACGGCACTCCTGTCAAGTATTTTATCGTGGAGTGGATCTAAGTCTCCATTTGGAATTGGTCCTGATTTTCTCTGCTTTTTGCCCTCTTCATTCGACCATTCTAGCTCTTTGACATGTGTTTTGTAGTATCTTTCACTGATCCCATATACTCGTATTTGTTGATGACAGATTGCGTTTCATGATATCTTCTGGTTTCGTAGTTTCTTCTCTAGATTACTGCATACCGCCGTAAATTGCGGAAAGTTTAGGCCGGTGCATGTGGCTGAGTCATCGTGTCCAAAACTTAAAGATAGACTCGATAGCAACTGTGCCCAAGATAGAAGCCGACTTCTCCGTAGTTACGGTTTGCTAATGTTGTTATGCCCGTAACGAACGTTTGGTCCACCTTCTTTTTGTGGACCGGCTCTATCTTTGCTGCCATTCAATCCTACTTCGAGTTCTATCATCTTTCTCGTTTTTTTTAGGAATTTATTGACAATGCCGCCTTGGCGGATCTGTAGAAATGCGGTAAAGGCGGAGGGTTATGATCCCTTGTTTTCGGATCATAACCTCGCTGAAATAGGAAGAAGAAGAAGAATTGATAGCGCCGCGTTCACTCGCTCAGCCTTGTCGCAGGCTCATTGTAAATGTTTCTTGACGTTAACTCGTTAACTGTGGTGTGAAGCATCATTCCTACGTATATATCTAATGGCGGGTTATATGTTAAGTTATGCTAACATGGCCTACTCCAATTGTCTTCACCTATTTTTTTTTTTTGCTTCCGCTTCCGTTTTGCTTCTACAATGTTTCTGTCGTTTTGTTCTACCAGGGACTGACTGACAAGAGTCAATGTCTGAATATTTGAACTGTTTCATCGCAGAGGTCTTCAACCTCATTCCGCAAAACGGGTCCTAGTACATACCTTTGTAGAACGCCAACAAAAATAAGATATTCATGTACCCCAGTCTCAGTGTCGTATCACAACACCCTTCTGTCGAACCTATCACAAAAGAAGTGCATCTCCACACATTCCCCCTACCTAACTCCATTGTTTCAATTTATTTCTTCGAAGAGGATTGCAAAAACAAATCAATATCCTGCAGTCTGTAAAATAAAAGCAGCTTTGAGTGTCATCGTCAGTCCCAACCAACTTCAAGACCGAACGCCGTATATCTCCACGATTCCAAGGACACGTCCCCAGCATAATAAACTATGTATCTCAATCAAATGGAAAATGCATGTAGGCCTGGTATGAGTATATACCTTAGGCCACCCTCGAAATTAATTGCAAGTCCCCTTGTACATGCTACCACCACTCATCTGTCTACCATCTTCCAATACGGATAGTTCGCTTCAATAAAACAGAAACCTATGGGGCTCCAGCTGCGTGAGGAGCGCTCTGCTGCTGCAGAAAAGCTGTTAAGCATTTGAATTATGTCAAACATCCTTTTGTTCTGTGCGGGACTACCAGGCGTCTGCAAATTGCATTATATCCGTACGCCAAGCAATAACAAAATATTCTTTATAGCACCTTATGAGTTTCTTCTCGTCTCAGTCTCCCCCACCAGCTACGTGCTATCTTCATTAGCATCAGTGGTATCGAACAGTAGAGTTCCTTACTGGCCCATCATGAGTGGGAATCGAAGGAACGACTGACATTAAATGCATTCGGCACGGACCATGTGATGGTGATGGTGATGGCGATGGCGATGGCGATGCCGATAGTAAACCAGTCCACTTCGATTTTATCCCCCAATTTCAGCGTCGCGATGGCATTGGGTCATTGTGGTACCGCATCTCGAGAGTATAAATGTGCACCATATTTCCTTCGATATGGCTTTTATGGTCCAGTCCATGGTTGGTCATCATTTGTGATAGTAGCCCCGCATGGCTTCCAATTAGTGACTGGAGAAAAAAAAAAGAAATAATTTATTGCGCCAATACCTTGGGGTAGACCTTCGGAGACAATCGCAAGGGGGACACACACATAATCTTCGCCATAACGCCGCTCTGTGGGTTCTGACAAATTAATAGCTACTTACGGTGGGACAAGTTGGCCAGAATTAGTCACAACAATCCGATAAATGTCATTTGCGGATGGAAGTTGAGAAAAATTAAATTATCGTCTCGTTAATAATATTTTATCGTTTTCTTTAAGCGGGGAGGAAAACACACAGAAGATGGCCCCGGGTTTCTGTGGTAGCACTTCGAACTTATAGGATGGGGAATGTTTTCATTTCGGATACGTTTACATTTATTTATTGGAAGGTTTAGCTTGTAATAATTTGGCAGGATTATTACTATAGATAAATTTGTGGGCAACAAATCCAACGATGTAATGGTGGAATAATGAAATAGTAGAATTACGCAGCAGATGTCATGGAACAAGAAGGCCATACGAGTGTTTTAGAGGAGCAGTTACACTGATCTGCCCTTTTGTTATATTACTCTGTTCGGAGAGCACACGGTTGAGGTTACAACACTGATGAGCTTCTAGATTCATGTTACAAATTCTACGACAAGAAGTCGTCGATGATAGACAGCAAACCGAATCGAACGAAGGTCGGGGCTGTTTGCCCACGTATAAGCTCTTAGAAGGAAGAAGTTGGAATGGAGGAACCAACAAATACTGCGCTGCAGTGACTTAAGGTGTTAAGAACGTTAATGCGTTCACCCCTGTAAACAGGGCCCATGAGTACTAGAAAGATTATATAAAAGGCAATTTTTCTCTATGACACCGTCGAAGGAGTGCAAAAATATCCCGTCACCAGAAGAGTCCCGCAGGGGTCAGAACTAGGATCGCTACTGTTGAACATTATGTATAATGATGCGCTAAGGCACCAAATATTCAGTCAATCGACCAGCATTGGATACGTTGACAAGATTTTGGAATAAATAAGCAGCAGCAGCAGTATAACGATTTGAGGAGAAATCCCACCAAGAGTCTGCGGCATAGAGGTTATGATCGATGCAAGGCATCTGTAGAGCTACTTTAACGAGAATGATGCCCAATATTGCATGTCTAAGGACAAGTAGGATCTAAGGATATAGTCTTCTATGCAGTATCAATCTGGGTCAAAGCATTAAAACCGAAAGCAAATGCTCGAAGACAAACTCTTTGTGCCATTTCAGTGCGCTAAGAACGTGCAGAGTGTTCCGAACGGTGTCGGCGGCGATGGTTCTATTGGCTCATATTTATTTATATTAATACAAGCACCTCTTAACTAATAACCAAAAACTAAACTTGAAGACGTAAACAGGCATTAATGGATCATAATGGAAAAACATCGTGATTCCTTAAAGGATTTGCATAGGTATTGCATTGGTTGACTTTGAAAAGGCATTCGAAAGACAACGAAGAGATCTGATATGGGTGGCGCTAAGACATCGATGGGTTACAGAAACCTATGTACAGGTCCCGTGGAGTAAGTGGTTAGTGTGTCGGATAACTACGCATGAGGTTCTAAGTTCGAATCCCAGAAAACACCAAAAAGTTTCTTGACGGTTCCACTTCTCGCGAGCGTCTGAGTATTGTTGTCACGAAAAAGCTTCTCAAATCGCCGTTCGGATTCGGCACTAAACTGTAGGTCCCTTCCATTCGTGTGAAAAATAAAACGCACACAACATGAGTGGTTGCGAGAAGCTAGGGCATGGCACTAAAAGAGCTGTTGCGCCAAATATTTATTTTTTTATTTATGTTTAGATGATCCTAGATATGCACGAAGGAACAAAGATAAGAGTAAAAGGTCCCGCTGGTGCTGGAGTAACCGAAGAGTTCCACATCAAAGTCGTGGTGCACCAGGGAAGTGTCTTAAGTCCTTTGGTCTTTATAACAGTCCTTGATTATCTGCTTGAAGCTAAACTGACGGACCCCAAGGTACATCAATTATTCTTTGCTGACGATGGAGCCATCATAAGTGAGGATCCTACATCCCTGCAACAAGGACTTGATGTGTGGGTGGACGTTTTGGAGGGAAATTGGTGTCGCATTAGTTCACAAAAGGCAGAGTTCTTGTGCTGCCTGTTCTCTGATCCACTCAGGCCTATTCCAGACATTTATTTGAATGGAACAGTGATTCCCAATCACGAAAAGTTCAAATATCTGGGATCTATGATCAATAGCAAAGCAATCTGTGATGACGACATCGACCATCGCGTAAGCGTATGGTAGATGAAGTGGCGAGAAAATTCCGCTATCTTTTGTGAAAGAAAAATGTCCCCTAAGTTAAAAGGAAGGCTCTACACCGCAGTTGTACATGCCTATAAACGCATGAATCACACAAATGTAATGACACCAGCATATTATTGGCCTCAGTAATGAAATGATCGAAAAGCGAGAGGGCTGCCGATATTTTCTGAAGTCAAATAGACGAACTCCACAGGCGGATCAGTATAAATGCGGTGAATTGGGAGGGTTATGATCTCTTGTTTTCGGATCATAACCTCACCGAAATAGCTAAGATAGTTAACTTAAACGTTGTCAATTGCCTTTCGGATATGGCATAATACTATAGGTCCCTTCCGTTCATGCGAAAGTATAACGCGCACAACACGATTGGTTACGAGAAGCTAGGCCCTAGGGCGCAGGACTTTCATAGGCTGAAATTTATTTATTTATTTTTTTAATTTTTAATAGAGCAGTAGATCTTTTCTTATCGTAGACTGGCCATGTCGATTTAGCTGTAGCACATGTATCTAATCGACATCATCGTTTATTAGCTTTCTCGATGGATTTCATGGCGTTTCCCTATTTTTATGTGATAAGTGGTGCACTGAGCATGTTTAGAGTCTGTGAGGTGTTCCCACCAGATCCTCTTCTGGCTAGGTTATCTGCTTTTTCATTGCCGGAGACGTCGCTGTGTCCCCGTATCCAGCACAGTGTCACCTGATCTTACTGATGTTCAATGCAGCGCTCTTATGACTGGTTGACTATTAACATGGATACTGATCATTTTTCCTAAAATATTTACCTCTATAACTATTTGAACAGCGTGCGTTATTGCCACAGCGTTGGCTTAAAAAATGCTGCAGCCATCCTTTAGCCTAAAAGAGCGTTTCGCATTTCGAGACTCACAGTAGATACCAGTTCCTGTAACAACATACATTTTCGATCCATCGGTGTAGATAGCCAGTTCGTCCTCGATACAAAAGCGCTCCTCTTAATAGTTAGCAATATGCAATATGCTTGTCGGGCACTTAGATACAAACCTACACCCAAATGAAACATCGTTATATTCGTTGAGAGTTAGGCCTCTATCAAAGCCCTGGATACGGGTATCTTATTCTCAAATCTTGTGAAACAGTGCAGGAGAACTCTCTTCACTGTCGGCATAAGATCACCTTTCTTTGAGTTATATTTGGTTAGTTGGTTATCTTTCACAGATTGCTTGCGAAGAAGGTCTACCGTTTCATCTGATACCTCTTGATATATTTAGCAAGCAAATGGCAGCGAGTACACCTGCTCGCCTTGAAGCTACTTTACAGTGTTCAAGAAAAGATTTTGGTCACGCTTTCATTTTGAATAAATTCAAGTTCTCTCCCGAAAACACGGACGCACCATCCCATGTCTAAATTTTTACAAGAACTTCCAAGTCACCATCCGTAGCAGATCACTCTGGAAGGACGATGCATGCTTAGAAGATGAGTCGATTCACTTCGACACTCACGGTTCAAAAACCAAGGACAGAGTTGTTTTCTCTGACAGGCTTAATCTTAAGCTCTCTTTCCTTCTACCAAATCATTGTAGCGTATTCCAGGCAGAAATAATGACGATTAAAGAAGCCTTATCTTGGCTTAAGAAAAACGTGATATCCGTTAAAGATATCCACATCTTTTCAAACAGTGAGCAGCAATCAAATCCTTGGAATCGACCCCTATAAATTCTTTAGTAGTTCTAGGCTGCCGATCATCTCTCGTGGAGATGGGTGAGCGGTTCAATATTCACCGCTGGGGCACAGGGACATTCCGGGGAACTGTAAGGCCATTGAACTCGCCAGAATAGGAATAACTATACCCATCCTGCCAGAAAAAGCCGCTTTAGGTATAACAATCGCTACTTGCAAACTTAAATTTAAGCCGGGTGCTATCGAGAGTATAAATTTTAGGTGGACAAAATGGATTTGACCAAAGCTTGATCTAAAACGCTCTAAGAATTTGATTTCTCTCAATAGATTACATATCGGCACTACAATAAGTGTCATCAGGCGAACCCCATAGGCGGATCAGTTGAAATGCGGTGAAGTTTGACGGTTGTGATCCCTTGTTTTCGGATCATAGCCTCGCTGATAAAAGGAAGAAGAAGAATAAGTGTCACCATTGGGCACTGTCTAATGGACATGTATGCTTCAAAGATGGGCCGTTCTTTCGAACGACTTTTGTTGAAGCTGCATGGATGAAGAAAAGGAAGAAACTATTCCACACCTTCTTTGTTCTGCCCAGCTCTCTTCTTCGGGAGGAAGCTTCACTTAGGAGCCTTCTATTACAACGATATAGGCGATCTGATAAACATAGATATTAGGAGCCTTTTATTTCATCAGAAGGTCAAAATGGTTTAACGAGTAGGTAGAGAGAAACTTTTTACTGTGATTCAAGTGGTATCACATTGGACATATTGCTGGTATAAGTGTTTCTAAGCTGGCAGCCACTACCAACCTAACCTAAGGTCTACCGTCCACTGGGAACTGTCAAGAGAAAAAATCTCTTACACATTTAAAATACCAACTCTAAGTAGAATAGGCTACAGAATTGTGCAAAATCTAAGAAGATATGCCCCAACTACAACTTAGGACTTAAAAACAGGACCCGTGCAGGCATTTCATGAATTATGCCGGTCAAACATACTGCTGCAACTGCAGAAACATACACTAGAAGGAAGCTCTTGTACTTTTCAGCTGCAGATGTCCTGCACTAGTCAGAGCCAGACAGTTGCACGTTGAGTATTTCTTTTTGTCGAGATAGGAAACGCGCAACTGGAGCACTCAAACACAACTGGTCCATTGTACTACCGAAAGCAAACCCTGGATTACGTATTTTATTGGAATTTCCTTGTCTTTCTAAGAAAGCCAAGCAAGCACTTCAGTGATGAGGAGCTTACAGTACCAACACTCACCACATCAGCACCGAGAAACTGCCACCTGATACGAGCAAAGGCCAGACACTCTCAGAGATAATGTTCCACAGCGTTGTCGCTTTCTCCACAAACGTTGCAGATTATAGTGTTACTTAAGCCCAACATGTTAAGGTGCTTGGCGAAAGCGAAGTGGTCTGTCAAGACGTCAATAAGTTCTCTTCAGTTTTTTCTGCTGAGAGACAGCAAGAATGCGGCTGATTTCTTTCAGACGTCCGAAAGCATACGTTTAGTCAACCTGCATCCTGAAGAGTCATATATATATATATATATATTTGGCGCAACAGCTCTTTAAGTGCCAGGGCCTAGCTTCTCGCAACCAGTCATGTTGTGTGCGTTATATTTTTCGCACGAATGGAAGGGACCTACAGTTTAGTGCGATTTGAGAAGCTTTTTCGTGACAGTAATACTCTCGGATGTTTGTCAGACGCTCGCGAGAGGTGGGACCGTGAAGAAACTTTTTGGTGTTTTCTGAAATTCGAACTTGGAATCCCAAGCGCAGTGATCCAACATACAAACCACTTATGCCACGGCGCCCAGGAAGAAGTCATGCCACACAGTTTTGTTAATAAGAGATCCAATGGTCAGACGAAGCCCTATCTGAGGATGCAAGGGGAGACCCAACGCGGGTTCGTGAACTGAGAGGACCTCGCTTGAGCCGTGTTAAGCAATCTCATCGGAGATCTCGTCCCGCAGGATACCAGTGTGTCCTGGGAGCCAGATAAGGGACAGAGAATTCAGTTTTTCGACAGAGCTCAAAGAGTTTTTGATTTCACGAACTATTTTGGAAGTACATAGTTAAATGGTTAAGCAAGCCCGTAAGCACAGCCTGACTGTCGCTACACAGAATGATTACGTCCCTTCCACCTGTTCTTCACAACATAGATCATGGCCATTAGGATCGCATAAGTTTGGAAAGCAGACGCATATTTACCTAACGAGAAAATAAGTCTAATGGAGAAAACCCAAGAATTCCAAATCGATACTCACCACCTCTTTATCGATTTCAAGGCCGCCTATGACAGCATCTATAGAGAAGAGCTCTATAGAGCCATGTCTAGTTTTGACATCCCTGCCAAACTTGTCCGTCTGTGCAGGCTGACGATGGAGAACGCTCGCTGCTCCATCAAGGTCGGTAATGACCTCACCGAGACCTTTGATGTCAAAAAAGGCTTTAGACAAGGTGACGCGCTGTCATGTGACTTCTTCAATATTGTACTTGAACGGATTGTGCGGAATTCACAAGCCAACACCGGAGGCACAATCTATTACAAGTCTGTACAACTGCTTGCATACGCCGACGATATAGACATTATCGGAAGATCTCAGCGGGCTGTCACCGGTGCTTTTGCAAGCATTGAGGCGGAAGCGGCCAAAATGGGTTTGGCGATAAACGAGGGCAAAACCAAGTATATGCTGTCAACTAGAAGGGAAAACCAACACCGACGAATTGGACAAAACGTCACCGTGGGCAGCTATAACTTCGAGGTAGTAAGGGACTTTGTCTACCTTGGCTCTGCTATAAATTCAGCAAACAAAATCAGCGCAGAAATCAATCGAAGAATAACTCTTGCCAATCGCTGTTTTTTTGGGCTTATAAGGCAATTCAACAGTAAAGCCCTATCTCGAACAACTAAGGAGACTCTATATAAGACCTTGATCATCCCAGTCCTGCTTTACGGCGCTGAAACATGGACTTTATTAAAAGAGGATGAAGATATCCTTGGTCGTTTCGAGAGAAAAATTCTTCGTAAGATTTTCGGTCCCGTTTGTGTTGACGGGTTTTGGAGGAGAAGATTCAATCACGAACTATACGAGCTGTACAGCGACATCGACCTAGTCAAAAAACTGCGTATTGGACGTCTGAGATGGCTAGGACATGTAGAGCGAATGGACACCAACGCTCCGGCCCGCAGAGTCTTCGAATCTAACCCGGAGGGACGACGCAGTAGAGGGAATCATCGCCGTAGGTGGCGCGCACAAGTTCAAGGGGACCTCGACCAACTTGGAGTGCGCAACTGGAGGCAATTAGCTAAAGACCGAGCTAAATGGAGAGGCTTGTTGGTTGAGGCCCAGGTTCACCCCGAACTGTAGCGCCACCTAAGTAAGTAAGTAAGTTGTCGTCTTCCATAAAGACACCAGCGCCAGACCCTTAACTGGTTTTCAAGCCGACAGTGGAAATACTACTGCATGCCATTCCTGGCTCAGACTCTGGTTGTAGCCAGTCCTGAATACAAGGAAAGTGGAGTCTGAATTTGCGCATCAGCTGAAGTTCTGGTGTCATTGTATCAGACGGTATATCCATGAGACCGGAGGCGTAAGATAAGTATCGCAAAAGCTTATCAAAATTCCAGTGTGGAGTACACCAAAAACCACTCCTCTTAAGACAATGGATGGCTTTGGTAGTGCAGCCTATGATATAAGTATGAAGAAGAGGTAAGTTCAGCAAAGCATCTAGAGACGAGCCGGGCGTACTCGAGGAAATTCCCGTGCAGCCGGGGCAAGCCGTTCTTTGGAGTTTGGCGCAAAAGGCAGTCACGTAATAACGCGAGACCCCCTTCCACCAAACAACCGACGCATATGCGAGGAATGGTCTTTTCATAGCCGTATAGATCGAGAGAATCTTATTCGGTGATAAGCCCCATGTCTTGCCAAAAGCATCCTTACACTGCCAAAAAACTCAGAGCGCCTTGGATGTTTCCAACTCCACGTTGTTTTAGTTAAGTTTTTTCTTTTATCGAGAATCCCTCCTAGATATTCGGCTTCATTGAAAATGCGGATAGTGACGCCTTTTAGCACTGGCTGAGTCAGACCGGTCAGAATCCTCCTTCTCGTGAACGCTGAGTGTACTATCTTCGAAGACCTGAATTAAATTTCAGAGAAAATAATCAGAGCAATGAGCTTTTTGAATTCTAAAAAATTAATCTTCATAAGAACTTCTCTCCTTTTCCTTTAAGGCCTAATAAACACACCCTAACAATCCAGATTACGTGAGTTCTGGGATTCCAAAACGACACTCAAGCGCCAATTGGGACGAAAAGATGCTTAAACTATTAGCAATTCTATAAAACCAATGAATAAAATTAAATTTTATAGCGCATACCATAAGCCAAACAAGGCCATTATCTTTATTGTTTTGAAGCCTTGACTTTTGTGTCAACAGGTATAAGCAAATATGCAAACATAATTTCTATAAATCACAACCCACGCTCAAAATTATCTACAAACCAGTGTGGTGGTATATTTTTGAATGAAATAGAAAAAATTAAGGAATTAGTGGAATAAAAATCCGATAAATCAACATTATTATGGACTGAAGTAGCCGAATGAGCGTGAGATACAAAATAATTTTCAGCATATGCTGGTTTTGAATTAATTTGTACAAATCGCGTGTTTTAGATTAATTTATGTCGCACAACCATACCGAGAGAACTTCCGACATTTAAGAAAATAGTGGACATAATTTTGCATAAAAGCAACGTTTGTAGCTTTTGATGTTTTACATATTAATTTGGGGGGTTTATAAATGAATTATTAGGTTGATGGCATATGGAGTTTTTTAAATCGCATATACGAATGAAGTAGGCAAAACTGAGTGTCCGTATAAGGATTGTCTTTGTAGCACTTACTTTAGGGGTTGTCAACCAATGAAGAGGTTTTTCTTGAGACACCGAAGCCTACCATCTTCTTCGATTTCAAGCGTTTTGTTTCCACTTTGGCATACCTACTAAGGTTCTTGGCATCCGCCATCGCTTGATATACACATATGAATCTAGGTAGGCAGATGGGTGCCTTATGAGTTCATTGAGCCAATTTTTTATTTATTTTTTATTTTTTATTACTCCAGGAACCTGTTGAAGATAACCGGTTACACCTAGATAAAGAGTTGAATCTCAGGAGGTACCTCTAGCTCGGTATTTCACAAGCCCTCTAGTTCTGTGTAGAAGTAACTACCGAGAGTCGTCATTCTTTTGCCAGCAGGGGCAGGACATTCAAACATTGGGTTATGGACAGATGTAATTTCTTCCTCATACCGCATCTACTATAACAGTCATTGTGAAGCACACTGAGACGTTTCAGTAATAATGCCAGAGAAGACCTGTACGTCATCTCATTTGGACTAGCTTAAGCAGAGAAAGAGACTTCTCTTTGTTATAGGACGGCCTTAAAGTCCTAGCCATTACGCTACGCATGCGTCTAGCAGAATCTTCCGTGTATTGGTAATGGCTTTAGAACTTTGTAGAAGTAATTGTGATCCTTGCAAAGGAGAGAGCCTGCGGGATATGAAATGCCGACTCCTTCCTTGCAACTTCATTAGCGTTTTCATTATCTGGGACATCCATATAATTTGGTCACCGCATAGAGCATAGAATCACCGTAATGGTACTAGATATCGCATTAAGGTACCGTTTACAGGTTCTTACCACCTTTGATATGATTACCGCGGAATCCAGAGCGTTAACTGCTGTCAAGCTGTTAATGTAAACAGAAATTGCTGTCAAAACCATATCATCGGTCTGGAATATGGCCAGCTGGGAAGGCACGCAACTCTCATTAATTTTAAGGGGACGGTTTACTCCTAGAGTTTTACACTGAACTCTAAATCCAGTACCAAGATCCATCTTGGAAGTATGGGTGCAGACGGCTAGTTCTCTTTTACTGGTGACTTTTCGATTCCTCCAATCATTTCTGTATGGAATTTCGATAGTGAGTCCCCTGTCAAATGCCAGCATCGGAGTCATGTGATCAATTTCTGTCGCCCTGTTTGTAGACTCTGAGCGAGATAGGTAGGTGATATCGAAAATTCCCTTCCCTCAGCCTATGGATAGTTTTGGCTACACATGCTATCTAAATACGTTTATGAATGTTCTCCGTCCAGTTTAGTTTGTAATCTTAAATTACGCTCAGGTCTCATACTAACCTTAAGAGGCTAAGTTCAACACCTCTGTCGTTCTTAGTGAAACGATCGATATCCGTCTTTGAAGAATTTAACACTCACAGACCTCTGCTGCTGACCCAACTATTAACTAATAGTAGCACAGAGTTGAGCCTTTCGTTTACACCTGGAAAGAATTTTCCCGATACCAGCAGGGGAGCGAATAGTCCTGCTTACCAGTTTTCGGTATGAAATCTACTCGACTTGACTCTAGCTAATAAAAAAAAAAAAATATTTGCCACAACAGCTCTTTAAGTGCATGAGCCTAGCTTCTCACAGCCACTCGTGTTGCGTGCGCTATATTTTTTCACACGAATAAAAGGGACCTACAGTTTAGAGCCGTATCCAAAGGGCAATTTGTATTTAGAAGCTTTCTCGTGACAACAATACTATCGGATGTTTGTCAGACGTTCGCGAGAGGTGGGACCGTGAAAAAACTTTTTGGTGTTTTCTCGGATTCGAACTTAGAACCTCACGCGCAGTGATCCGACACACTAATCACTGCGCCACGGCGCCCACTGACTCTATCCAATAGGTATTTCAAAACAAATACTAACTGGATGGTACTGCCAGAGGTGTCCTTATCAGACCATAAGCAAATCTTTTTCCAAATTGGATGCGAAGCTATAACTTTGTAGCAGAGGAGGAATCCGAGGAAAACCTGGTGGGCTTTAGGGAAGAGTTAGCAGATGTGTCAAAACTCCAACTAAGCTCAGAACGAAACGAAAGGCTGAGGATGCAGTTCTAAACCTGACTAGTATCCTTACTAAATGTTTTGAACTGACGTGCCCAGCGACAAGAAACCCCTGCAGAACGCCGGTTCCCTGGTGGAGCCCAGAACTGCAGCGACTTATTAAAGTAATCAGAAAAGTTCGAAACAAGTCACTCAAGACAAATTTAGAGGGCGACTGGGATATGCCAGATCGAAGTAAAAAGACTATTAGAAGTTTATTCGGTTCTCGAAAAGTGCTTCTTATAGAGATTTTTGTGAAAAGATCGAGATACTCGGTGAAACCAGCAGGTTGGTTAAAGTCCTCAAAAGGGGAAAGTCGACCAAACCGGAGTCACTCAGGAAGTCTGATGGCACTTTCACTAAGACGAAAGCGGAAACTTTTAGTCTTCTGTTGGAGACTCACTTTCTAGGCAATCAGATAACCATTATGTCGCAGCTTGGCCCGCTTAGCCAGGCTAAGCTTGATCTAAGACAGAAAACTCGGCGCAGCTGGTATATTTCATCAGCCGTGGCAACAGTTCAAGTTCAATCAGTTCAATCCCAGAAAATACCAAAAAAGTTTTTTCACGGTCCCACCTCTCGCGAGCGTCTGACAAACATCCGAGAGTATTGTTGTCATGAAAAAGTTTCTCAAATCGCCGTTCGGATTCGGCGTTAAACTGTAGGTCCCTTCCATTCGTGTGAAAAATATAACGCACACAACATGAGTGGTTGCGAGAAGCTAGGCCCTGGCACTTTAAAGAGCTGTTGCGCCAAATATTTGTATTTTTTTTGGCAACAGTTCAAACCATCAAATATGCTGTGACATCTTTTGTGGGTTCGGCACCGATGGAATATATCCAACTACGGATATGCTGCGACGGGGTATAGATCAGCTGCTGCCAACTCTGAAGAGAATTTGGGCGGGTTGCTGTGTCCTTCTTTTTAATTTGTTACAAGCAGTGTTTTCTTCACAACGTGGTTTGTGCCTCTTTATTATTTAATTATTTCGAATATGGGTACAACTTTGCAACATGCTCTAATGTGTCTGTTCCTACTTAATAGATTTTTGTTACATTTGCAGTCCATCTGAACAGCGCATTTCTTGTTCTTGCTTTTGAGACGAGGAAGCCCAATATTTAAAAGCATGCATCATAGCCAGTCTTACGGTTGATTTATATAATTTACCCTTGAACCGATCATTTAAAAATAAATTTTGTGTGCGACCTTAAATGGCATTTGGTTCTCTTCCTGGCCGAAGCTGTCTTCGTTTGAGTCATCCATAACCCACTCGTTTCTAGCATCACCTTCTGCTAGATTGATACTCTCCCTTCCCTCATATTTGGTTCATTTTTTTTATAATTTGCGCGCAATCAAGGTTTTTTTTTTTACATAGTGTGGCCATTAAAAAGGATAGATAGAGAGAGAAAAAGATTGGTGTAGTGGTTTGAAACTGAGATGATGCTTCAGAAAAACTCCGGGGGTGGCGTCCTTTCCTGTTATTTTTGTCAATGCTTGTGATTCACAAAATGTTTACCCCGTCTACCTGATGACATAGGCATATCAATCATCGAACAGAGCGAACAATTTTATAGCCATGGTTAGCTTAAAAGTAGCTTTTTCACTTTCGTTTGTACGGAAATTCTCATATGGCTGGTAGACACTGCCTTTTGCTATCGAGACAGCAAATTTTGTTGGCTTTTTGCCCCTTAAGAAAGCAGTGAAAAGTTACGGAGCTAAATTGGAACCTTGAGGAACTCCAACTAGAATTCCAGCGCACTGAGACTTGATAGATAGATAGATAGATTTTTATTTATGTACTTCACTATTATTACAAAGTTTTAACAAAAAATCAATAAACATGGCTTTGCCGTCTGCCTGATTGACAAAATTCAATAAATTAAAAATTAAAAATTGACCAAAATATGTATGTATATTTGTATATTTCTTTTATTTTAAGCGATTTTAGAAATCTTCATTAATGATCCTTTCATGATAATTTAAAGCAATTTTGCAGTACTGGGATAGCTTAAATACGTTTGGTTCGTTCAGAAGCATAGAAACTTGATCCACCGACAGAACATTACTTCCAAAGATATGTCTCCTAATTTCGCTTAAAACTGGACACTTCCCAACAAAATGTATAACATCTTCTCTTTCTGCCAAGTTGTACAGGTTACATAGCACTGGTAGGTCTGCTCTGTGTGGAATATAATTAAGCTATAGAAGCTCTCCCCGTAATTTAAACACAGTCGCTATTTCCGATATACTGTATTCATCGCGGAAGTAGTTATTTTCCTGCAGGTTATGATTTAAACGGCTGTAGATCATTCTATGCAGTGATCGCGAAGCTTGCTCTAAATGCCTGAACCAAGCCTTTTCGTCCATGCTTACGATGAGTTCATAAAGTTGTGGTTTCCAGTCTCCGCTATTACCCAGATCCAAATGTATCCCACAGTCCTCAGCAAGTTTCAACCACTCCCTGTACCAACCTGTCCTGGATTGTATTGCTTGCAGAACAGCTTTTTTCGGCAGTCTGGTATCCGGCATATTCAAAACCTTTAGAATGTAGTCCACATGCAATTTAAAAGTTTTGATGTACAATGAGGGCAAGCCTGTTTCCAGCATTAGCATATAATTGGGAGTGTTGGGTGGAAGGTGAAATGCTCTCTTAACGTAGTACCGCAGTAATTTCTCAACAGCCTCATACTTCCTTACTCCCCATACTTGCGCAGCATAGAACATGATGGACTCTGACACCGCTACAAAAACCTTATATCTACTGCTGTGGGCAATGAATTTATTACTGAGACATTTCTTCCATACAACATTGATGGCCATTTTAGACTTTGCTAGTTTTTCATTTAGATGTCTCTACATATCTAAATTTTTAGACCCCAAGATACTTATATTCCTTAACGACTTCAATACTTTCTCCGTTGTAGTACCATTTCTCGTTTCTGCAGTCCTTTCCACCCCCTCTCTTGAATTTCATAACCTTTGACTTGCTAAGATTTACGATTAAGTTCCATAGCTTACAGTAGTCATACAGCCTGTTGATCATTAGTTGTAAGGATTCAGGTGATTGCGCTATTAGTACTATATCGTCAGCGAACAGAAGTGCTTTGATCAATAGTCCTGCGTACTCAAAACCTCCAGGCAGAATATCTACGATGTCCCCGATATATAGCGCAAATAAGCTTGGACTCAGCGAAAAACCTTGTCTTACTCCGGACAATGACTGGAACCATCCTGACAACTCCTCACCACTCCACACTGCTGATTTGGTATCTGCAATAAATTTTGGATGACGCGTCCGAACTTCCTCGACATGCCCATGCAGTAAAGCTTATAAAATAGAGCATTTCGGTCTACCGTGTCAAATGCCGACTTAAAGTCTACAAAAAACGCATACTTTTACCCCTTCCAATGTAAGAGTCCACAATGCTCCTCAAAACAAACACGTGGTCGATAGTAGAGTATCCTGGCCTGAAACCCGCTTGATGTTCTTTAAGTAGATTATTTTCCTTTATCCATGTAGATAGTCGGTCCTACAAGATTCCTGTGAATATCTTATATGAAGCATTTAAGAAAGAAATGCCTCCATAATTCGCTGGATCTGATGTACTGCCTTTTTTATGTATGGGGAAAATTAAAGCTTCTCTAAAACGGTTTGGAACTACTCCACTATTCAGGATATTATCAAACATCGTAGTAAGCTTGTTGTGCAACTCGTTAGTACCATATTTATAGAACTCGGAAGGTATCCCATCCGATCCTGCATCTTTACCATCTTTTAATGCACTTAGAGCTCCGGTAACTTCCTCATAGCTAATCGATTTTTCCAAGGTATGATATTGAAATCGCGGAACAGCATAGTTGAAGACCAATTCGCTAGGGGGTGGGTTCAGTAGTTCATTAAAATGTACTAGGAGGACACTGGGGCTTAAATTCATATTTATGACGAAGTTATCACCATTAAGTTTTCTAGCCGCTTTCCAAAAATCCGCCGAATTATTACCACATGCCAAGCTTCGAGCAAGGAATTCATAGTAACTTCTTCGCTTTTCCCTTAATAGGGCCTTAAACTCTCTATTTGCTTTTAGGTGCATCCACTTCATGGCACCTTCGTTGTGTTGCCGAAACATCCTGAGCCAGGCAAAGGATAATTGCCTTGCTTTATAGCACTCGTTGTCAAACCACGGTTCTTTATACTCCTTCTTTCTGATAGTGCTTGGGGTTATACGCAGATATACATCTTTTATAATTGTTTCGATCTTTCTAAGGTCTGTATCCTGTTGCATTTGTAGTTGCTCCACCAGTAGGCTTCTATACAAATGTGCTTTATGTTTATTCCAAATCAGCTTGGGCAGAATATTCATATCCCTTCTATCGTTTTCCGTTATTTGATGACCGAAGCTAGCTACAATCGGTAAGTGGTCAGAATTATTATTTTTTTTTTTTTTTTTTTTTTTTTTTCCGAGGGTAGGTGAAAATCTTCAACAAGACACTATGAGGATCGACAGCGCGTGCTCATAGTAGTGTGGGATTCTTACCCACTAAAAAACCTCCCTTCAAAACAGACTTGTTTTTATTTTTACTACAACTAAGTATTCGACTTATCAAGTAGTTTTCGTTTCGCGAAATAATGACGTTTTGCAGGTACCTTCCCATTAGAAGTTCCTGCCAGCTCCGCAGTTTAGACGCGGTTACTTATCGCGCTAGGTCTAAAGGTTTGGTTCTTTGTAGACGGCGCAGTAAATTTCTTTCTTCCAAAAGTTGGAGGACTGTAATATTTACGTGACTTTCTAGTCGACTTCTATGCTTTCTCGCGTAGGTTTGAATTTCGTCTTCGATTGTTTTAATGCCAAGGTCTCTGTGGATATCGCTATTTCTGATATACCATGGCGCATTTACAATACCTCTTAGCACTTTGTTTTCAAAAGCTTGTAAAATTTTAATATTACTTATTTTGGTACAACCCCAGAGTTGTATACCATAAGTCCATACGGGCTTTAGCACTTGCTTATATAAAAGCAGTTTGTTCTCTATATTAAGCTTGGAATATTTTCCAAGTAACCAATACATTTCTCGATATTTGTTATCTAGTTCTTTGCGTTTTTTCTTAACGTGCGTTTTCCATTTCAGCTTTGTATCAAGTGTCATTCCAAGATACTTAGCCTCGTTTGCAAACGGGATTTGAACCGAGTTTGAAAAGATCGGCAAATTATTTATTTTTTTATAAGTAAAATTTACATGAACAGATTTGGTCTCGTTGAGTGCGATTCGCCAAATCTTTGTCCATTCATTTACTCTATTCAAAGCTTCTTGCAGTTTTTCTGTAGTATCTTCGACCGTTTTACCTACTGTCAAGATGGCAGTGTCGTCGGCAAATGTAGCTAGCTCAGTGCCTTCTACTTGCGGTATATCACGAGTGTATAATAGATATAAGACTGGACCAAGAACGCTTCCTTGCGGCACTCCAGCCATTATTTCCTTAAAATCTGAATATTCGTTTCCACATTTGACGCGGAATAGCCTATTCGTAAGGTAGTTCTTCAAAATATTATATAGGTGCTCTGGCAGAACTTGTCGCAATTTAAACTTTAAGCCTTCGTGCCAGACCTTGTCAAAGGCTTGAGAAACGTCAAGGAATACGCTTGAACAAATCTTTTTTTCTTCAAGTGATTTTTCGATTACATGTGTTATTCGATGTACTTGTTCAACTGTAGAATGCTTACTTCTAAATCCGAATTGATGATCAGGGATGAGATGCCCTTCTTCTATAACCGGCTGTATTCGCCTAACCAATATTCTCTCGAACACTTTGGATATAATTGGAAGAAGCGAAATCGGTCTATAAGAGGTTTTTTCATTCGGCGGTTTTCCAGGCTTAAGGACCATTATAACTTCGGCGACTTTCCATTGACTGGGAACATATTCTAAGTGGTCAGAATATGCTAGTTGCTTAACCTCCATATTTGTCACGTAAGCGTTGATATTAATTAAATACTTCTTTGCTTAGAAAGATGCGGTTATACAAAAGTAAAACTTACTGGCCACAGATATAAGAGGTGTATGTCGACAGTAGAAGTTGTCATATCAAATTATTTATTTTTTTATTTTTTGGTAATACTTTGGAAGCGTACATGCTATTCAATGTAGAATATGGTGACATATGAACTTCACCCTTGACTAGTGATTCACATAATCTACAGCACATAAGTTGATTTGGTGTGCAAATTGGAAAATTCACGTGGATCCCATGGAAACATCCATTAAGTGGAACACACCATTAATGTGCTTTCTAAAACTGTAAAACCTCAGTTTCAGCCAAAGTTCCATGCCAGGGTATCACAGGTTAATTCACAATATCTAGGTACTCAAATATTTAAATCTTTACTGCCATCGAATAGTCAACCGCAAATGTACATTTGTATCTTACACTGTTATATGCATAAGAAAAAGTATAAATTGCCTCTTCTGCAGCGTCGAGTATCTACAACACAGTAATCCCAAATGAATGATGCAAAAAAAAATAAAAATTAAATGCATTTTAGATCCGACTTCCCTGATATATTACCATACGTGGGCCATAATAACCCCAACAAAACATTCTTACTTTGCGGAACATTTCCTCTGCGTTTCTAGCACTCGCGAAACAAAAAAGAATACCACTGAGAACTTGGACAACTTTAATGCACACGGGGTTCCCCCCACATGATAAATTACAGCCACAGAAATATTATTTCTTTCTCTCAGTACGCGCCGACTAGGTGTCATAATAGTAACCCCGCTCAGACGGAAAAAAAGAGCGAACAACTAATTATAGTTACTCGGAAAAAGTCGAAGACACAACACATGGAATGCAGTGAAATTCAGCTCCGACAAATAGCCCCGAAGTCCAATAAATAATCAGAGATTAGTGAATCGTGTGATTCTCGTATGGTGGCTAAGGAAATCACCTCGGGCACTTCACTCCTTCTAACCGAACCATTCGGCAGAAGGGCGCCCGTCGCTCATCAACTATGGCTCAATCTTCCTACACGGAAAATACTCGTAATAATTATTTTTAAGTGCGTGTTCCTTAAACGTTCCCTGGCAGCGGCACACACACACAGTCGGAAAAGTGCACATTTCTTAACAGGGTGTTATACCTACCGAATGAACTAACATTTGTTGAAGTATCAATTCATCTGACAAAATTTCGTACGATTTTCGATGTCTAAAATCCTGCCTGCAGTCTTCGAAGTTTTGGGGATTTTCTCACGAGATTAAGGGATGTTTTTGGATCATATAGGAGGGTATAGGGGCACGATATGCTTAGTGGGAGATCTGGGGAATTGTCCACATAACTGAGTTTTTTTTTGTTTTTTATTATTTGCGCGCACTCAAAGGGGTTATGAATACCCTTAACATGTTTTTACACAGTGCGGGCGCTGGAAAGGATAGATAGAGAGAGAGAGAAAGATTTGGTGTAGTGGTTTGAAGCTCAATTGTTTATGCTTCAGAGAAACTCCAGGGTTGCGTCCAGATAACTGGCGAAATTTTTGCTATTTTTTGTCTTTGCTTCTGATTCACAGAATTTTTTTCTCGATAACCGATGTCATAGGCAAGTCATCATCAACAGAGCGAACAATTTTTCCGGCCATATGAACAAGTTACTGCCAGTGTTATGCCTTCCCAATAGTGTTCACACAAGCTTTTGCGATTGATCGGATTGACTTTATAAATTTCATGAGAAATAAATACATAAATACTTACTGACATCAGGATTTGAACCATAAACTATTAGCGTGGCAATTGACGATGTTACCACTGCACCATTGCCACCAGTTTAATTGAAAATAGTGTTCTCCAGTTTGTCGGAATGGTCTTCGATATTCTGGAAGAAGTAGACACCTGAGTGGGTTCAGAAGATCTTCCCGTAATTGATGGTTGGTTGGTTAGGATCGGCCCTCGATGAGGATGTACTTAGACCAGAAAGTAGGTCCATTGTACTGCCGATGTGTAAGGCGGGTGGGTCACCCTCCCGTAATTGATACATTGTCGCTATTTCCCGAATGCTGTATTCATCGCAAAAGTAATTAGTTTCATGCAGGTTATGGCTTAAGCGGTTATAGATCATTCTAAGCAGAATGTTCCCGAAGCTTGCTATAATTACATTGATCTAGCCTGCTCATCTACACTTGCAATGAGTTGGGGTTTTCAACTTACGATATCACCGAGATTCAAATCTATTCCACAGCCACTAGCTAGTTTCAACTGCTCACGCACCTTGTATAGCGAGTGACATTTTCAAGACTTTCAGAACGTAGTTCACTTGCAATTCAAAGGTTTCGGTGAACAGTGGGGACAAGCCTGTTTCCCTTATTAAGATATAATTTGGGATATTGGGTGGAAGATGGAATGATGTCTTTACCTTTGCTCTCTTACAGTGTTTATGTGCCTTTCTTTAAGTGATATTCATTAGACTAAGATGTGGTTGATTAAGATTTTTGTCAAAGTCATACGCATTTGCTTTGTTATTGTTAAATGCCTCTTCAAAGTAGGTTGCTTTCGTGTAGGCATGCTAAACTGGAGATAGATGTCCGGGACGCACGATCAATTGCCCCGCAAGCTGTTATTTATTTATTTCTCATGAACTATATAAACATGACAGTCAATTCAATCAATTGCGAAAGCTTATGTCAACACTATTGCGAAGGTATAACTATGGTCTATGATAACAGGTTATCGGGAAAAAATACTGTGAATCAGAATCAAAGGCAAAATAAGAAAACAAATCTCCTTAGTTATCTGGACACCATCCAAGGAGTTTTTCAGAAACCTAATATCTGAGTTCCAAATCACTACACCAATCCTTCTTTCACTACCTATTCTTCCCAACGCCCACACAGTGTAACAAATTTTAAAGATATTTATAACCTTTTGAGTAAATTATATTGAAAACAAATTTTTAAACATTTTAGCTAGAATAAGCATTAAAAAGTGGCCTAATTTTCTAAATGTCTGATGGCCTCAGTAAAGCCCGCCTAAGGTGGAGAAGTCTTTTTCTTGCCGTCATAGGGCATACACAGGCGAACTCCACAGGCGGATCAGTAGAAATGCCGTGAAGTGGGAGGGTTGTGATCCCTTGCTTTCTGATCATAACCTCGCTGATAAAAGGAAGAAGAAGAAGAAGATGGGGCATACACAAAGAATATGTTTTGCCGTCTCTTTTTGTTCTCCGCAAAACCAGCATACGTCTGTATCTGCTACTCTTATTTTGTGCAGATGGTACCTGAGTGGGCAATGACCAGTCAAGTAGCCTGTTAAGATCCTTAAGTCTGCTTTGCTGAGCTCAAGTAGCTTCTTAGCCTTACAACGGTTGAGTTAATTAACTTTTTTGCTTGTCTTAGGCCCTTGAATTTAGCCCAGTACTCCTCTGATTGTCAGCTTCGAATTTTTCTCCATGTAACTCCAAAATATAGTTCAGGACCGTCTAGTGGGCGGCTGGCATCTCTTCTCGCTAAGCAGTCCGCCCGTTCATTGCCCTCGAAACCTTCGTGTCCTGGTATCCAGGCCACAGTGACGGTGTTTTTTTAATGCGAGATCTTCGAGTAGATTGAGATAGTCCCGTACAAGTTTGGATCCTACCGTGGTGGATTTCAGAGTCATAAGTGCTGCCTGGCTGTCCGAGAAGATGTAAATATGGGTGCCATTGACCTTCTTCGCAGGCATTCTCGTACACAGATTTCGAATGCATGGACTTCCGCCTACTGTTGGCGATATCCTAAGCACATTGGAACCGGGGTCCGTAAACCCCTGCGCCAGTGCTACCAGTTTCCAATTTGGAAACATCTGTGTACCAAATTTGAGAGTTTGGTAAGACTACAAGCCTTTCTTTCCTCCATGTGTGGTGTCACCTATTACCACATTGAATTTTCTGAAGAACCAGTATTTCTTGAGCATAGTATCTGGGATTTTAAAAATAGGGTAATTTTGAATGTACTATACAGACTTCAGATGGCCTGCTAAATTGCTGATTTTAAGATTCGAAAGAGCACTCAGCATAGCTTCTTTTGTATTGCAAGGTGTAGTGGTGCGAGGCTAAGCATTGCTCCCATTACTGCCGGCGTTTTTATTGCTCCTGTAATACCACCAAGACAAGCTAGACGATACATTTTATTCAACTGTTCCTGAGTTTTGACCTGTGAGGTGGCTTGATGGGCAATCAAGCCACGACAATGAAACTATACGTCCAGTATATTATCTTGGGTTTTAGCCCCCAAGTTTTACCGTATAGGCGCTGGCACTTAAACATTGCTCTTGTCGATTTCTCGGTAAACTTGTTTAGGTGTGAGTTCCAGGTGAGCGTTTTGTCAAGAATAACCCCTAGATATTGTGCTTCCCTGGATTTGTCGATTGGGACGTTCTCCAATGTAATTTGTTTAAGAATATGATTCCTTTTCCTGGAAAAGGGTACAAGTATAGTTTTTCCGGGATTGATGGTAAGTCCCTTGACCGTACACCAATCGGAAGTTAAATTGAGGGCACCTTGCATTAGTTCCGAAATGATGTCTTCGAATTTTCCCCTAACGCTGATGATAATGTCGTCTGCATATTCTTGTATTAGACTTTGTAACCCGATTTTTCAAGTAGTTCTAGGAGTTCGTCAATAACTAAAGTCCAGAGCAGGGGTGAGAGGACTCATCCTTGCTGGCATCCTCCTAACTGTTATAGTTTTATGCGAGCCCCCGCCCTCGATTCTTGCCTTCCTGCTACGTAGCATGATTAGGATCCAGTTTATGACCAGAGTAGCATTCTTTTTCTTGATTATAGCCTTTTTGATAGCCCCATAGGAGGTGTTGTCGAAGGCTTCTTGTATATCTATGAAAGTACATAGGGTTGTTTCTTTGGCAGCTAATGATTTTTAATCAATAACGTTGAGCTGTGAATGACTATTTCAATAGACTTCCCAGATTGATAAGCAAATTGATTTGCATGCAGAGGATCATGTAAAACGAACTTTTCCTTTGCATGATGATCGACAATTTTCTTCATCGTTCTTAGGAGAAAGGGACTGAGGCTAATGGGGCAAAAAGATTTAGGCAATTTCTCCGCCTGCTTTGCCGCCTTTGGAATGAATAGCACCTTATCCTCCTTCCAACTTTTTGTTATATGGTGAGGCTGGATCTGAAAATTCTTATGAGGGTGGGAATTAACATTTTTTTGTCCTTGTTGTAAAAGGCATCGAAATATGCCGTCTACACCTGGTGATTTAAATGGGCTAGAAGTGGATAAAACCCATCTAATGTGGTTGGCAGTAAAGATTTTGCCAAATAGGCTATAGTCTCGTCTAGAAGCGATGAGAACGTCGTTCCTCAGGTATTCTGGGGAGACAGTACAATCGGATATGCAGCCTGGGACGTGGTTATCAAATAAGGTTCCACAGGACTGCTGGTGAATTCCACATTTTGTTTTAGGCTTTTATTCAGTATATACAAGTTTTGTCGGTTCCTTATGTTTTTTTTAGAATTTTGAATGGAAATATTCTGATACGTATTGCAGAATAGTACTGACAACCATCTTTGGAGTGAGGTAGAATCCAGAAAAGCTTCTAGTGAACTCAGGTGTTACCACTAGGATTAACTCCAGTGTCCACGACCGATAGAAGTACTACATGTTATTGACGAATTTCTCTACCCAGAATTGGAAAAGGCTTAACACCGTCTTAGGCGGTGTACGTTTTTGGTATACTCCACACTGGAATTTTGATTAACTTGCGCGAAACTTATCATACATATCCGGTTTCATGAATATGCCGTCTGATGCAATGACAACATAACTCCAGCTGAAACTCAATTTCAGAGTCGACTTTCCTTGTGTTAAGGACTGACTGCGGCCAGAGTCTGAGCAAGGAATGGAATGCAGTCGTATTTCCACGGATGGCTCCGAAACCAGTCAAGGGTCTGGTGTCTTCGTGGAGGACGACAACATTCGACTTCTTTTCTCATTATGCAAATATGCGTCTGTTTTCCAAGCGGAAACTTATGCAGTCCTAATGGCCATGAACTATGTTGTGAAGAGCAGGTGGATGGGCCGTAATATTTGTGTCTGTGGTTACAGTCAAGCTGCGCTTAAGGCCTTGTTTAACCCTTTAGGCACTTGTAAAATAGTTCGTGAAACTAAAAACTCTTTGAACTCGTTCGCAAGGCTGAATTCTCTGTATATTATCTGGGTTCCAGGTCACACTGGGATCCTGGGGGACGAGATCTTCGATGAGATTGATAGACAAGGCTCAGAGGAGGCTTTCTCAGGACCAGAACTCGCGTTGGGTGTCCTCGCGTCCTCGGTTAGGGCTTCCACTGCACGAATGCTCGCGGACGTTTGTAAGAGATTAGCGGCATTCTTGCTATCTCTCAGCAGAAAAGACTGCAGACAACTTATTGGCGTCTTGACAGGCCACTTCGCTTTCGTCAAACACTTTAACGTGCTAGGCTTAAGTGACACTACAATGTGCGACGCTTGTGGAGAGAGCGACGACACTGTGGAACATTATCTCTGAGAGTGTCCGGCCCTTACTCGTATCATGAGCAGATCTTTGGTGCTGATGTGGTGAGTGCTGGTACTGAAAGCTCCGCATCAGAATGGGATAGATAATACTCGTACTAAATGAAAATGCATTTGCATAAGTGGTGATCTAAGGAGGATGCATACTAGGGTTGTATGTATGAGTAAGCCGCCCGGTCAATAATTTGCAGCATCAGTGAGATTCATTCTACTAAAAGGGGATCGTAGAACTGATAAAAATAGGCTCGGAATACACATAGGGCTTAGAAAAAGATCACACTAATAGTTTCTTGTATGACAATAAATACGTACGCAAATGATACCACCAACTCATTATCGTTAAGTCAAGGTGCTAACAATTCAGCTTTATGTGTTTATTATGGAAATATTGTTTGACTTAATTTGTAATATAAATTCGAATTTGCACACAAAATATTAACTCCCCCGCATTCAATGTAGCTGAAGATGTTGTTTTGTATAATTTGTCTTGACTTTGGATGAACCTTCATAAACATAAGCTCGTTATAGTTCAAGTCTTGTTCTGTTTGCTTCCTTCAAATAACAAGGCTGTCCAGTAGAAATAAAGGGCATGACTGGGTAGTATGTATTTGCAATCGTATGCTTACCTACTTAAATGCTTTCACATCTCGAGGGTCATAGGGCGTCAACAACGATTGGTCGCTATCTTGTTCGGAGTTTTGCAATGCGTTTCAGTTATCTCCAGCTCATACCTAAAGACCTCGATTCCTCCACAACTGTTCTGCGCTATGTTTCTTTAGAACGATCCACTTTCCTGCCTGACTGGGTAACTGGATTTCACTGCAAAGCGTGTTTTGCAATGTAATTGTCTTCGCGCCTAAAGTGTGACCCATTCACTGCCACTTTCTCCTCTGTATGGTGATGTCTATAGGTTCCTGGCCCGATCTCTGATAGAGCTCATTCGAAATACGATTGGGTCAAACATCTTTAAGGTGATGCGTAGGTATCTGTTAACGTAGCCAGTGAAAGTGGTAGTCACATTGGAGCGAAACAGTCGCAGCTTGGTTCGTGTGCTGAAAAGATTGATACACCAGATTCAGAAATACAGAGTGTTCTTCCTCCTGAAGAAAGGAGACCCTTTGAACTGCGCCAACTACAGAGGTTTAAGTTTCCACAACATCGCATATAAGATCCTGTCTACCGTATTATGTGAACGCCTAAAACCGATCGTCAACAACCTGATAGGTCCTTATCAGTGCGGTTTTAGGCCGGGAAAGTCCACCATTGACCAAATATTCACACTACGGCAGATCTTGGAAAAACCCCATGAATATAAAATCGATACGCACCACCCTTTTCATTGATTTCAAAGTTGCCTACGATAGCGTGTATAGAGACGAGTTATACAGAGCCATGTCTAGTCTTGGCATCCTTGCCAAGCTCGTCCGTTTGTGCGGAATTACGATGGAGAACTCTCGCTGCTCCATCAAAAACGTTAAGAACATAACCGAACCGTTCGATGTCAGGAAAGGTCTTAGACAAGGTGACGCGCTATCATGCGATCTCTTTAACATAGTACTTGAGAGAATTGTACGAAACTCACAAGCCAACACCGGAGGTACAATCTTTTACAAGTTTGTACAACTACTCGCTTATGCCGATGACATTGATATAATCGGAAGAACTCAGCGGGCAGTCAATGGGGCATTTACGAGTTTTGAGAACGAGGCAGCAAATATGGGTCTAGCGGTCAATGAAAGCAAAACAAAATATATGCTGTCTACAAAAAAGGGCACCCAATATCGGCGTCTTGGACAGAACGCCACAATAGACAGATATTATTTTGAGGTAATAGGCTCTATGGTGAACTCCACAAATGACATCAGTAGGGAGATCACACGAAGAATTACTCTTGTCAATCGTTGTTTCTATGGGCTAAGAAGGCAATTGAGTAGCAAAGCCCTATCTCGAAATACTAAGGTAACTCTTTACAAGACACTAATCATCCCAGTCCTGCTGTATGGCGCAGAGGCAGGGGCTTTGACAAAACCGGATGAGGATGCCCTTGGTTATTTTCAGAGAAAAGTTCTTCGAGCGATCTTTGGTCCCATCTGCATAGACGGTGAGTGGAGGAGAAGGTACAATGCCGAACTATACGGCATATATAAGGACATCGACTTAGCCAAAAGAGTTCACATACAGCGACTAAGATGGCTGGGTCATTTAGAGCGGATGGAGCCCATCGTTCCCGCTAAGAAAGTCTTCGAATCCACCCCGAATGAACGGCGCAGTAGAGGACGACCTCGCGGTAGGTGGCGCAAACAAGTGGAGGAGGACCTTAACCAACTTGGCGCGCGCAACTGGAGGCAGCTGGCTCGTAACCATGCTGGCTGGAGAGGTTTTTTTGTTGAGGCCCAGGTCCACCCCGGACTGTAGCGTCATCTAAGTAAGTAAGTAAGTAACAAACACAGCTGTTGTTTTCCCAATTCTACTACACACATCCTGTTCGGTGTCCCCGCTGTCGCCGAGGCCACACTTCCTAAGTATAGAAATTGGTAAACATTCCTGACCGGATATCCGACAATATTTATTTGAGCGTGGGAGTTTGAAATGCTTAGGCGTCGCTAGAATTGTCTGGTTGTTGCTACCTCTCCACATTTTGCGCCTCTCAATATATGAACTTCAAAAACAATCCCTTTGAAGGATGGAGCCATAAATACATCTATCAACCACTTCTGCTAAAGTCTCTGGCGGTACCAAGTGTGTTTGTGACTTCCTTTGTGGAAAAAGACCACATTTAAGATGGATGAGCCATTTGCAGAGCAAAAATCCAATACTTTCTCTCCATTTGTTAGTGGTCAGGGTGACCGTTCCTCCTAATCATACAGCCCCGTCTCAAAACATCTAAACTCACATGAGCATTTAAATCGCCCATCAGAACAAAAGAATCCATATCCATATCTCCGACTCATCATTCGGTGCAAATAAATGCACCAGAGCTACAGTCTATCTTTAAAGCTTAAGCTGTAAGATGGCGACTCCCTCTTTTCTATTCCTCCTTGGAAAAAGAGAAACGCGTTACAGGGTTCCGGTTGAGTCTAGGTTAAGGGATGAACAATGCGGCTTTCGTCTTGGTAGAACCACTACCGATCATTTGTTCGCTCCCAGAATGGTGTTTGAGAACCAGAGAGTATGCCAAACATTTCTACAGGATTATTGGGTAAATTAACCGCAGATGCGTTTCGTGATTCCTTAAAGGATTTGCATATTGTAATTGGTCGTTAGCTAGGTATGTTTTCCAACTCTCATGGAATCTAGGTAGTGACCGAAAGAATATGATATGTAGCAGATACAAGTTGCCGAAATGAGATTCCTTTGTGGTGTTGTTGGAATAATTCGCAGGGATCAAGTGAGAAACACCAGAGTATACAAGGCATTCAACGTTGAACAACTACTTCTCCGATCGGAGAAACGATGGTTTCGTCACATAGTGCACATCTTCCCAAACCTGCAACACATTGGTAGACCTAGGAATATAGGTTGAATTTGGTTTGAACCCATCTTGGGATTCCCCCTGATGAGTTTGGAGTCGGTGGCGGAGGATCTAGAAGGGTGGAGAGTTCACTATGATCCTGTATTTCATTTCCTGTAATTTCTTTATTTTATGCCTGATGTCCCGATTTTGAATGAAAATAATTATGTTCACTAAAGCCTGCCCTCGGACCACCCTGTTCATTGACTCAAGCTTAGTGCAAAAAAAGAAGAGTATTCCTACTCCCTGGTGGTGTGCTGGTGCCGATGCTGATGATGATGAGTTTCACAGGCTTATTCGTGAGTTATTTCCGTTTAACACTCTGTACAACGTACAAGTGCGATGTAATACAAGCAAGTCGAAATAATCCAATCCCAAAGAAACACCACGCAGATACAGATACAAAGATACATACTCGTAAGTATGTGTTTGTTTGGAAATGAGAAAAGTACATACAGCGTAATAAAACTTTGCGAAACTCAGTCTCTTGTGTTCTCGTAGGACTATTAAAGCACATTACCCGATGTCGTTGGTACAAATTGCGAACAATATAAATTTGTCATATCATTCCCTGGAGGATCTCTGATTTTGAAGAGTGCGCTCCACGGGAATGTCATCATGGCTGTCATCGTGCGGCTATGGGGACGTCTCCTCCGTACAAACGAATTACTCAGCATTAAGTGTAACTACAGCCCCGATGACGTTGGCCTTTTCTGTGTGGATACTCTGTCGAGTGATGGAAGTGAGTTTCACGGGAAATGCGTTTCAAAAACAACAACAAAGTGATAATTATTGTAATTAATGTGGGGCACTAATTTGGGCGCGAGTGAGCGCGTGCTATAATTCAGCCCATTGCCAGAGGTGGCAACGGAGGAGGCGACAGCAAGCGGACTCCATAAATATGAATGACCGCAGATGTATTCGTGTTTATGTATAATTAAATCAGAGGAACCGGACATATGGGGGACGCTGCGAACAGACGGCGTTTTCTACTCAATCAAATTCCGAAATTAGATTTTCCAAATACGAAACACGAACTAGATGTTTTTTGTTGATGTTTGGGCATTCAAATTACGAAGCCATGGGATGGAGGGTGGATTGCAGACTCAGTGTACAAAGTTATTTCCGATTTAAAATAAAAATATGAAGTTCGCAGATACAAAGCTGGGGAGACTTTTGGTTATTAAATTTCTCATCAGTCTGATATGTCAGCATCAATATCAATTCACGTGCATGTGTGTACGTCATTGGGGTTGCTAAAGAAAATCTGCCAATTGAAGGCAATGTGCTCCCTTGGGTTGAATTCTGAAAACGTAAATAATTTTAGAAGAAGCTTTTTATATCATTCTGTCCGTCCTGTCGTGTCATCCCATCCGGCAGGGGTAAAATCCGCGGCATAAGCTCGGATGGGGCATTCAGTTATAATGTGATGCATTGCCTGGTAGGGTGCGCCGCAGTTGCAATCTGGTGATGACACCTTTCCCCAATTAGGTTAATACGACTGCGGCCATGGTTAGGTCGGATGCGGATGAGCGCAATCAAAATTTTCCTGTGAAGACTGAACCCAGGCACCTCGTTTATATGGTTCTTAATCAGAGCTTAGTTGTAGAGCGGTGAATAATTCTATACTGCAATGGATTTGAGGCAAACAGGTTTTCTGCCTTCTTCAGTGGCGGTTTCCATGACCTTAGTTTGGCAGATCGTTTTGAAAGGACGTCATCGCGAATCGGGAGGGTGGTGTTGAAGTACATCTTATTGTGTTCACGGATCAAGTGTAGGAAACCACTCGGTAAGTGTTGACCTGACGACGCCAGTTATCGTCCGCATTGTTAAATTTAACGAACTGTCGTTAAACATGGGCATCGTTCAGCTAAACACGTATTCGACAGACGAGTAGACTATACCAAGCGCAGCAGCTCGAAGTGAGGTTTAGGATGCACCCTTGACAAACCAGCAAGTTTCTGGATAATTTTGTTTTAGTCTTCAGTTTGTCAGGCGTTTTTGTGAGGTGTTTGTTGAAAGTCAAAGTGCGGTTAAGCATTTTTATCAAGTTTCACTTCATTAAAATTCACTTTCAGCCGGTTATTGGTAAGGTGACTGCTAAGCTGAAAACAAGCTGATTCGGTTCTACTCATGCTGGGACATAGTCTCCACTTTGAAAATAATCGCCTGACATTGTTAAATCAGCAAAGAAGGTTACCTGCGAAGACTTTATGTCTGTACTCTGCATGCCCAGGCAAATGGTCATCGGCATACCCAAATTTCTAAGATGTGGTATTTGTCAAACCGGCGATGTAGAAGTTGAAAAGTCAAGGAGCCAGCACTGTTCCCCTTAGGCAAGCCGTTATTCAGTATCCAAGGCTTACTGGAGAAATTGGAGTGCGCAACTACGCTTGTTAGATAAGACTCAGGTTCACCTCGAACTGTAGCGCCACCGAAGTAAGTAAGTAGGGCATTAGGTGGTCGGAAAAAAAAATACTGTGAATCAGAAACGAAAGACAAGGTTAGGTTAGGTTAGGATCGGCCCTCGATGAGGATGTACTTAGACTAGAAAGTAGGTCCATTGTACTGCCGATGTGTAAGGCGGGTGGGTCACCCTCTTACTCTTGGAACCATTTGCTTCGTTGAATGAAGTCTAGAATTTTAGCCGTGCAGGCGTTGCCGAGATCATTTAGATCATTGTAGAAGTATTCACCCAGAGTGACCTTCCTGATGTTGGCGAGCGCAGGACAGGCGCACAGGAGATGACTGATGGTCTCTTCTTCCTCTTCATCTCTGCAGCTTCTGCAGAAGTCGTTATGAGGGATACCTAATCTTTGGGCATGTCTTCCTATGACGCAGTGTCCAGCGAGGATATTTGTTATTTTTGAGAGGGTTCCTCTCTTGTGCTTCAAGAGTCATATGGACCTGGATTTATTGAGTATCCGCCAGAGCTGTCTGGCGGTATGACATTGGTCTAGATGTTGCCATCGATGATTGGCTACTTTCTCGGCATCAATTTGAATGAGGTACTTAACATAAGACGTTGGCGCTTCGATGTCGGTGATGGTTATGCTATCTGTACCAGAGGAGCCTTGTCGTGCTAGTTCGTCGGCTGCACAATTCCCCGGTATGTCACAGTGACCTGGTACCCAGCAAAGGGTGAGGTTGTAATGACCAGCTATCTCGTTAAGAGATATGCGACAGTCTTTCACTGCCTTAGATCTCGTAGTGCTGGATGCGAGGGATTTGATGGCTTCCTGACTGTCGACATAAATAACAATATCAGGTGTTGATAGTGTGCTAGCCGCCAGCCAGTCAGCAGCTTTGCGAACTGCGGTGATTTCGGCTTGAAAAACGCTGCAGTAGTCTGGAAAATTAAAGGAGAGGTGTATGTCCAGATCTTCCGAGAAAATTCCGGCACTGACTCCGTCCTTGGTTTTGGACACGTCCGTGAAGATTGACAGCGATTCGTCCGGTATCGAGTGCGTGTAGCCCTTGTCAAAATCTTATTCAGTGGGCAGATGGTCAGTGGAATTGGGAAGATGACGGTGCATCGAAAGTATATTGGCATGTCCCGTGTGTTGCTCCTTCCACTGCCTGGAACCTCTCAGTCTTATTGCCGAGCTGACAGCCAATTGTTTACTGACGATGTCAATCGGAAGCAGGTGGAGTATGGTTTGGAGGGCCGCTGTGGGAGAAGTTCTCAGTGCACCGGTAATACTGAGACATGCAACTCGAGTTTTTTCCATTATGGATAGGTTGGATTTCTTCTCCAAGGCGGGCCACCATACCAATACTCCATACATGAGAATCGGTTTAATGACCGACGTGCATAGGCAGTGCATGATGCTTGGTTTAAGGCCCCAGGTGGAGCCTACTGCTTTCTTGCAGATGTATAGAGCGGCCAGCGATTTCCTGGCCCGTTCGACGACATTCTTCTACCAAATTAGCTTGCGGCCAAGCTTTAGGCCTAAATAGCTAGCACTATTTGAAAGCTTGAGGGTGAATCCCCTTATCTTGGGCGGAGTGAAGTCAGGTAGCTTGTGTTTTCTTGTGAATAGAACTAGCTCGGTCTTCGTCGAGTTAACGGAGACGCCGCATTTATCGGTCCATCTGAGCAGTTCATTGAGAGCAGACTGCATGACATCGGCCAGCGTCTGCGGGTATTTGCCTGTTGTTAGAATGGCGACATCATCTGCATAGGCAATAACATTGCATCCAGTTTTTTTCGATCTTTAGAAGGGCCTCGTTGAGCACCAAATTCCACAATAGTGGAGACAGTACACCCCCTTGAGGGGTGCCTCGATGTGCATGATAAAATCTTCGCTGATAAGATGAGAAGGTGCCTGTGGGCGTGCAGCATTTACCAGGGCGCGATCATCGTTTGGGGTAGGCGTGCAGCCGGGGAAGTGAGTGTCCATGAGCAGGTTGAGCGATGCTTCGTCCGGTTCCGCCCAGGATCCATTGGGATTCATGAGGACAATAGGTATAGTTGGTGTTTTGGAGAGGACTTTTCGCAGTCTAGAGGATTGAGACGTGTTGTCAATACTCTGACAAAAACCGCGCCAGGATCTGCGTCTAGCTTTCCGAACCTCTATTTTGAAGTTCTTCAGACTTTCTTTGTAGATCTCCCAGTCCAGTCGTAG
This sequence comes from Brachypalpus laphriformis, assembly GCA_945910035.1. NCBI lineage: Eukaryota > Metazoa > Arthropoda > Insecta > Diptera > Syrphidae > Brachypalpus > Brachypalpus laphriformis. Next base: position 105,226,035 of record OX246753.1, on the reverse strand, counting down.
CCTTGTTCGTTTGGCTTTATTGAATTGTTTCCTGCTTATGCAGCGAAGACTGTTAAGTTCTGCATTCCACCATGGGGGACGATTGCCCACCTTTCTTCTTGTGATTGGACGGGATTCGATGAAAGCTGTATTAAGTGCAGAGCTTAGAACGGTGTTTAGCTCGTCTAATTCCAACTGTGTAGTTGGTGTAGTATACACTTGATTGGATAGTTTAGCAGAGAGGGATTTATTGTGTAAGCACCAGTCGGTTTTCCGTCGATTGCGGAAGACCAAGGGTGCGGTACTGTAACAAATTTCCAGTTCGTGCTCCAGATAGCGGTGATCGGAAAACGAATGACTGTCAGATACAGTCCAGTTGGAAATTGCAGGGTAGATACTTTGGGAAGCAAAGGTGACGTCAAGCACCTCTTGCCGGGTCTTAGTAATAAAAGTAGGACTATTTCATCTGTTACAAACTACTAGGTCGGTGCCTACTAAATACTCGAAAATAGACCTACCTCGAGGGTTAGTGTACTTCGGTACTTCCCCATAGATCATGGTGCGCGTTGGTGTCGCACCCCAATAATATGGCTTCTCTTCTCCTCCTTGCTTCATCTATCACTTCTTCCACTTCCTTGGATGGAGCAGACTCGGGGTCTTCATAGGGTAGGTATCCTGATGCGTAACGAAAGACAAAATAAGAAAACAAATTATCCCAGTTGTCTGGACACAACCCCTGGAGTTTCTCTGAAACTTAATATCTGAGTTTCAAACGACTACATCTGTCGTTCTCTGCTTGTTGCATAGAAAAATCGGTTGAAAAGCATGTTAAATATAAGAGCTGAAACTTTACTACATTGGATGACCTTGAGTAATTCATATACCAGACCATCCCTTCATAACGGGTCATAAGTGGGTGCCAGATCCACGAATACAGGCAATGTTTTTAATTCCCCTCTGAAATCATGACTCGATGAACGCTGTTTGTACGAGGACCTAATCTGTAAAGCTTCATCTTGATCTAAATCGAGCTTGTTCCACTGGGCTGCGTGTATTGATGATCGGCTAAATGTGGTTGTACATGTACAGCAGTCTTTTTAGGAGTTTGTAACACGCGCTGAGCAAAGCGCATACTTTTGCGCGCTTAAAAGCAAATTTAGGCTACTTCCACTTTGTTGACGATGAGCAGCCAATTGGAAGATTTATATTCAATTGGCAGATATGAACTGAACGTCATATATCTTTTGTCAAATGATATAACCATACACAACCTAAGATAACTCAACACGTACTCGAAATAAAATATACTAGAAATCGGAACTGAAAGCAAAAATTCCAACAAATTCTCCCCGCTTGGTTTGCATCCATGGAGTACGTCTGCACTGAAATATAATATCATCTGAGTACTCTTCGAAGGTATTCCGTTATTACTACTGTTTTCATGCATATGTTTCACTAAGTCATATGGGAGGAGGCGTCAGTCCTATTTCCCCTTTGCGTGTATCGCGCTCTGCAGAAAAATTCGAGCAATGGAGATGATATTTCTCACATCTTTCTGCACTTTATCGCAGCTGAGGCTGAGTGGAGAATCGTCGTGCCCAAACCCGTGTAAGCCCGGAAGCACCCATGCCCAGTTGAAATTTATCTTAGGTTCCCATTCTTCAGCTGCCTTGACGTGGCGGAACGGCTTAAGAGTCAATGACCCTAAGGGTCCGAAAGGACCCCAGGTGAGACATCGAACTAAAGGCTGAAGACGTCTTGACTGTGACGCAAAACCTGTTGACAGTATGATGGAAGAAGCATTTACGGTATCTACTCCAGGTGGTACTCGTGAAAACGATAATCCACCCGTGGTCTTTTTGACTACAGCCGGGACGAGGATTCTGGAGGTCCCAACCACCATACTTATACCCTCCGCCTCTGGCGTTGAATCAGAAATAGTAGCGACGCTTGTTTCAGAAGACTCCTGCAGCTCTGTCTCTGACTCGTTTGGCAGACTGGGCTGGAATGGCAAAGAAAGTGGCGGAAAGACTTCGGCTGGAACATCTAATCTCTGCCTCAATAGAAGGGTAGCTGGTCGAAGTTGTGTCGGTGACGGTTTGACTCGGGAAACCAATAAGGCTGAACGGGCTCCTGAAGCGGCGCACTCCGATGGGCTCCTGACTAAGAGTCAACTGAAAAGGAGAAGAAGGAAGGCGGTGATGGCGCTGTGCAAAGAAGCTGCAGAGTCAGCTGAAGGCGCAAGCGCCGAAAGCCATCGTTCAGTAGCGACAGGAAAGAAGCCTAGGTCGGCAGAAAGTACTCCAACTGGAGCCGATCAATCCCTCAGACCTAACGCTGGCTCCTTTTCGGTCGGCTCGAACAGGTCCAATCTGACGGAGCAAGTTTCGCCTGCTCTTCTTGGTGAAAGCGTGCGCTCTTCTGCCGGGCGCACTCTTACCGCTGGCGTTATCTGCACACAAAATCTGGTGGATACTGGTGCTGTTACCCCTAAAGGTCCCAGCACTAGCGACAGAAAATGGCTGGCGTAGGCAAAGCCTCGGGTAGGGGCACTCGCCTCGCCGGAAGCATGTGCGCACCTGGTGCGCGCCCTTCTGCTAATAAAACTCCGCTATATCTTTGATATTTTCACAGATAAACTTCCAACACTCAAAGGCTGCTACCGCTCTCTTAAGTAGCAGACTTTCCGTGGTGCGTACAAGACCCCAGATAACATCTATCCAGGAGCCATACGTGCGGAACAAGCGCATATGTGGTTTAGGGGGTGTTCGTGGAGTAACGGTGCTATGTGACGAGCGATCTGAAAGGTCGAGAGATTGTCTAAATATGCCGAATTTCTTCTCAGTAACCAAGCTTGGACAATTCTGTGGACAGGACCTGGTTGCTGCAGCTGTAAGCTACGAAACGACCGGAAGTTGGAAAGCCTTCGTCGTTGCGTCGGCTTACTTCCCTTATGATTCGGTAATGCCTCCCCCACCGAAGGCGGTTGCCGAATACATAAAGTACTGTGACACTCGGGAGATGGGACTAGTTATGCGTTGCGACGCGAATGCTCAGAATACAGTCTGGGGCAGCAGCAAATGAAACATACGAGGAAACCATCTCCTAGACTTTATACTATCGTCTGGCATGGTAATTAACAATGTTGGCTCCCAGCCAACTTTTGTTACGGCAAGGAGGCAGGAGGTAATTGATTTGACTTTATCTAATAGGTACTTCAAGTCAATTACTAACTGGAGGATACTGCCGGAGGTGTCCTTGTCAGACCATAGATACAACGCTTTCCAAATCGAATGCGAGGCCATAACTTTGCAGGAGAGGAGGAATCCGAGGAAAACCAACTGGGTGCGGTTTAGGGAAGAGCTACAGATCTGTCAAAACTCCAACTAACCTCAGAACGAAACGAAAGGTTGAGGATGCTGTTCAAAACCTGACTAGTGACCTTACCAGCTGTTTTGAACTGACGTGTCCATTGACAAAAACCTCCTGCAGAACTCCGGTTCCCTGGTGGAGCCCAGAACTGCAGCGACTTAGGAAAGAATCCAGAAAACTTCTAAGGTCACTCAAGACAAATTTAGAAGGTGACTGGAATCCCTTTAGATCGGAGCAAAAATACTACAATATAAGAAGTTAATTCGGTTGTCGAAAAGTGCTTCTTATAGAGATTTTTGTGAAAAGATCGAGACACTCGGTGAAACCAGCAGGTTGGTTAAGGTTCTCAAAAGGGGCAAGCCGACCAAACCGGAGTCACTGAGAAAGTCTGATGGCAAGTTTACTGAGACGAAAGCGGAAACTTTTAGTCTTCTGCTGGAGACCCACTTTCCTGGCAATCAGATAATCACTAGGTCGGAGCTTGGTCCGCTTACCCAGGCTGAGCTTGATCTAAGCGAGAAAACTCGGCGCAGCTGGTATTTTGCATCAGCCGTGGTAACAGATGAGCCCATCAAATATGCTGTGGCATCTTTTGATGGTTTCAAATCGCCTGGCATCGATGGAATATATCCAGCTATGTTGCAACAGGGTAAAGATCAGCTATTGCCAAGTCTGAAAAGAATTTTCACCGCTGGCTTGGCGCTGGCATATATTCCTACACCTTGGCGGACAGTCAGAGTAGCTTTCATACCGAAAATTGATAAGGAAGACTATTCGCTCCCTAAAAGTTTCAGACCTATAAGTTTGACATCCTTCTTACTGAAAATTATGGAGAGACCGGTAGAATTTCACGTGCGCAAAGTTGCTTTGAGGCTGCATCCACTATCGGAGATGCAGCATGCCTATCAGCGTGGGAAATCCTGTGAGACCGCACTCAAAATTTAGTGGCCAGAATTGAATGCGCGCTTGATAGGAAAGAATACGCGATGGGTATCTTCATCGACATTGAGGGTGCTTTTGACAATAATGCTTTTGACTGCATGTGCGACTCTACCAGACAACACGGGGTAGATGAAACATTAGTGTTGTGGATTAAAGCAATGCTAATGAATAGAACTTTAGTAGTGGATGCGGATTGTGGCCAATATGTTATGACAGGGGTAAACAGGGGCTGTCCGCAAGGTGGCGTTCTGTCTCCATTATTATGGTGTATGGTGGTTGACTCTCTGTTGAACACTCTAAATAGTTCTAACGTCTACGCTCAGGCATATGCGGATGATGTCGCCGTACTTTCTGTCGGGTCATGCCTGGCGACGGTCTGTGCTAACGCGCAGGCGGCGCTGGACATGATCGATGAATGGTGTACTAGGAGTGGGCTTTCGGTGAATCCTCTTAAGACTGAGGTTGTTTTTTTTACGAGAAGTAGGATTTTGACCGGTCTGACTCAGCCAATTCTAAAAGGCGTCACCATTCGCATTTCCAATGAAGCCAAATATCTGGGAGTGATTTTAGATCAGAAACTTCATTGGTCCAAACACGTCGAGTCGAAAACATCCAAGGCGCTCTCAGTCTTCTGGCAGTGTAAGGGTGCTTTTGGCAAGACTTGGGGCTTATCACCGAATAAGGTTCTCTGGATCTACACGGCTATGATAAGACCATTCCTCGCATATGCGTCGGCTGTTGGTGTAATGGGCTCTCGCGTAAATATGTGGTTGCCTTTTGCTCGAAACTCCAAAGAATGGCTCGTCTCGGCTCCAAGGGAGCTTTCTCGAGTACGCCTGGCTGTGCTCTAGACGCTTTGCTGAACTTACCTCCCCTCGATACTTATATCATGGGTTGCACTATCAAAGCCATCCATCGTCTTAGGCGGGGCGGTTTTTGGTACACTCCACACTGGAATTTTGGTGAACTTGTGCGACACTTATCTTACGACTCCTGTCTTATGGATATGCCGTCGGATGCAATGACACCAGAACTCCAGCTGATGCGCAAATTTAGAGTCGATTTTCCTTGTGTCCAGGACTGGCTTCGGCCAGAGTCTGAGCCAGGAATGGAATGTAGTCGTATTTTCACGGATGGTTCCAAAACCGGTCAAGGGTCTGGCGCTGGTGTCTTCGTGGAAGTCGACAACATTAGACTTCACTTTTCGTTAGGCAAATATGCGTCTGTTTTCCAAGCGGAAACTTATGCAATCCTAATGGCCATGAACTATGTTGTGAAGAACAGGTGGAAGGGACGTAGCATTTGTGTCTGTAGTGACAGTCAGGCTGCGTTTAAGGCCTTGCTTAACCCTTTAACTACTTCCAAAATAGTTCGTGAAACCAAAAACTCTTTGAACTTGGTCGCAGGCTGAATTCTCTGTCTCTCATCTGGGTCCCAGGTCACACTGGGATCTTGGGGAACGAGATCTCCGACGAGATTGCTAGACAAGGCTCAGAGGAGGGTTTCTCAGGTCCCGAACCCGCGTTGGGTCCCCTGCGTCCTCGGTTAGGGTTTCCATTGGCGATTGGGTCTCTCACGAGCACAATTGTTTGTGGCATGACTCTCCGGGATGCAGGTTGACTAAACGCATGCTCCCGGACGTCTGTAAGAAATCAGCGGCATTCTTGCTGTCTCTCAGCAGAAAAGACTGTAGACAACTTATTGGCGTCTTGACAGGCCACTTTGCTTTTGCCAAGCACCTTAACGTGTTGGGCTTAAGTGATACTACAATCTGCGACGCTGGTGGAGAGAGCGAGGAACACCGCGGAACATTATCTCTGTGAATGTCCGGCCTTTGCTCGTATCAGGTGGCAGATCCTCAGTGCGGATGTGGTGAGTGCTGGTACTGTAAGCTCCTCATCACTGAAGTGCTTGCTTGGCTTTCTTAGAAAGACGAGGAAATTCCAATAAAGTGGGTAAATCAGGGTTTGCTCTCTGGTAGTACAACGGACCAGTTGCGTCTGAGTGCTCCAGTTGAGCGTTTTCTATCCCGACAAAAAAATAATAAATCCTAGGTTGAAGTCAACTTCTCTAAGTAGACGATTAATCTACATTTCTACATTTTTCACCAGTCAATAGGTCCATCATTTTTTTCTAGCAGATAACCTTTGTGTTGGGCTTTAGACTCTGTCTTCATTTTTACACTCTCGAGCAGGGATTTGGTGGTCGTCTGTGTTAATGTATGCTAGTTGCGTTTCGTCTGCCAGAATTCATTTTCATCCCATACGATATGACTTTAAGTGTATTGACCTAAATTGGCGCAACATACAGTATGATAGACCGAGTAAATCTTGACAATAGCAGTCTTCTACTCTGCACATACCCTTCAATCTTTGCGGTTGTTGACAAAGCACTGTTCACCCGGGCGGCCTTATTACACTCACTTTGCAGATATTCTTTATAAATCGAGAGATAATCCGGTTACTGAACTTTGATCGCTGAAGAATCATTGCATCGGTCGTTGTATGACATTTTGCAACGTGATGTTGCACCAGCTATTGATAGTCTTTGACTGCAACAGCATTACCGACATCATTTTCGAAAAAGAAATGTCCGACGACTCCACCAGCGCAAAACCCGCACTAAACAGTGACCTTTTGTGAACAATCTCATGTCGATTTTCATCAGCCCTAGTGCGAAGTTTTTTTTTTTTTTTTTGCTCTGCAAGACTTATAGGTTAGGTAGTGATGTACCCTGTGACGGAAGTCGTTGCTCACGAAGACCAACAGTTGAAACCGTTGTGCTCATTATTTTTTAAAATACATATCTTCTCATTTTTTACCATGGGCTAGAAGAAAAGCCGCTGAACTCGAACCACCTGGATCTAGTCTTTTAGCAGATAATATGTTCTACGTATACGTATTTTTTACGTTCTACGTATTTTCACTCCTTTTCCACAATGAAAATGAAAGAAATGCTCAGTCGTTCTACAATCATTTGGCTTTAGTTTCGTTGCTGACAGAGTATCGTTTCGCAATATGTCTTCGTATGCGATTAGACCTTAAGGGTGCTCCCCAAACCGGCGAAAAATACTCGTAAGCGACACTTTCGCCTACATGATGGTCCTCGAATCTTTCACTGCTTGAAGCCATCCACCTCAAAGATACTCAAAATCTCTTCGACCAGTTGAAGCCATATCAGTCTCTACGATTATTCTTTCTTCGGCTGACGTCCTTTAGGGTTGAGCGTTGACTTGACCATGGACTCAATACAGCCACCGAGAACGGCATTAAGATTTGCCCTACGAGGATCACCAAAAACAGCATCGGCACTCAACGTCAGCTCCAGTATCAACATTTTTGGGTTGAGGGGTTGGTTAAACCGATCCCGGCAACTCACTCGTGAATATTATCACGCCATAAGGTTCCCTTAAGGTTCAATCATTGTCACATTTTCCAACTCATTCAGCTATTAGGCATATTTAATAACGAATATGCCTACCTAGTTTGTAAAAGGTACCTGTTAGCCTAACTATAGACGCCAACGTTTGTTCCATCACGAGCATTTTTTCACCACAAATCCTCCTTCGGACGAGTACTTTCTTTACTTCTGAGATACAGTTCTACTACTTCTACTTAGGTGGCGCTACAGTTCGGGGTGAACCTGGGCCTCAACCAATAAGCCTCTCCATTTAGCTCGGTCTTTAGCTAATTGCCTTCAGTTGCGCACTCCAAATTGGTCGAGGTCCCCTTGAACTTGTGCGCGCCACTTACGGCGATGATTCCCTCTACTGCGTCGTCCCACGGGGTTAGATTCGAAGAATCTGCGGGCCGGAGCGTTGGTGTCCATTCGCTCAACATGTCCTAGCCATCTCAGACGTCCAATACGCAGTTTTTTGACAAGGTCGATGTCGCTGTACAGCTCGTATAGTTCGTGATTGAATCTTCTCCTCCAAAACCCGTCAACGCAAACGGGACCGAAAATCTTACGAAGAATTTTTCTCTCGAAACCACCAAGGATATCTTCATCCTCTTTTAATAAAGTCCATGTTTCAGCACGGTAAAGACTTTACTGTTGAATTGCCTTATAAGCCCAAAAAAACAGCGAATGGCAAGAGTTATTCTTCGCTTGATTTCTGCGCTGATGTTGTTTTTCGAGTTTAAAGCAGAGCCAAGGTAAACAAAGTCCCTTACTACCTCGAAGTTATAGCTGCTGACTGTGACGTTTTGTCCAATTCGTCTGTGTTGGCTTTCCCTTCTTGTTGACAGCATATACTTGGTTTTTCCCTCGTTTATCGCTAAACCCATTTTGGCCGCTTCCGCCTTAATGCTTGCAAACGCACCGGTAACAGTTCTTCCGATAATATCTATATCGTCGGCGTATGCAAGCAGTTGTACAGACTTGTAATAGATTGTGCCTCCGGTGTTGGCTTGTGAGTTCCGCACAATCCGTTCAAGTATAAGAAGTCACACGACAGCGCGTCACCTTGTCTAGAACCGTTTTTGACATCAAAGGTCTCGGTGAAATCATTACCGACCTTGATGTAGCAGCGAGCCTTCTCCATCGTCAGCCTGCATAGACGGACAAGTTTGGCAGGGATGTCAAAACAAGACATGGCGCTATAAATCTCTTCTCTATAGATGCTGTCATAAGCGACCTTGAAATCGGTAAAGAGATGGTGAGTATCGATTTTGAATTCTTGGGTTTTCTCCAGGATCTGCCGAAGTGTGAAGATTTGATCGATGGTGGACTTTCCTGGTCTGAAACCGCACTGATAGGGTCCAATCAGGCTGTTGATCAAGGGTTTCAGGAGTTCACACAATAACGCAGAAAAGATCTTGTATGCGATGTTGATTAGACTGATGCCTCTATAATTGGCGCAGTTGAGGGGGTCTCCTTTCTTGTGGATCGGGCAAACGATGCTGACATTCCATTCATCAGGCATACACTCGTCTGACCAAATCTTAAAGATGAGTTGGTGTATGCACTCTACCAATTCATCCCCACCTCCCTTGACAAGTTCGGCCGGTAAGCCGTCAGGTCCAGCAGCCTTGTTCGATTTTAGCTTGGAAATTTTGACTATCATCATCTATGTTGAATGGTTCATTCTGCCTGACAGCGGGATGTTGGTCTTCGTCGCCGTTATACAGTCTGCAGAAGTAGTTTTTCCAAATTCTCAGCACCGATTGTGATTCTACTACGAGGTTTCCATTTTCATCTCTACAGGTTTCTGTACGGGTATTGCTCCTCTGACACGTTCTTTTTACCTTTTGGTAAAACTTCCGTACATTGTTCCTGGGGTATAAACTCTCGATATTCTCAAAGTCGCGCTTCTCATGCTCTTTCTTTTTTTTTTGGAGAAGCCGATGTTCTTCCAGTCTCTTTTGCTCGTAGAGCTCACGAGCAGCTCTCGTTTTCCTTTGCAGCGCCGCTTTGTATGCCTCTTGTTTTGCTGCATGCAGTCGCCGGCATTCTTCGTCAAACCAGGGGTTTCGCGGTGGTGGGCGAGCGAGACCCAGCAGATCAGTCGCGGCGTTTCTGATGGCATGTTGGCAGCGTTGCCACTGGTCTTCGGCACTTGATGCTGGCGGCATAGGGGTGATTGAGAAATTTCGGGATACGCGTTCAGCGAAGAGTCTGGCGGTCTCTTGCGATTGTAGCTTTTCGACGTTAAATTTTCTCACAATGATTCTTCTTTGTTGCTCAGATTGGGATATCCGCATTCGTACCTTGGCTACAACGAGGTAATGATCCGAGTCTATGTTGGACGCTCGGAAGGTCCGGACATCCAGAATACTGGAGGTATGCCGTGCGTCGATCGCAATATGAACAATTTGGTTGATCGTTACATGATCATTGGACCGCCATGTCTGCTTATGAATATCGAGATGAGGAAACCATGTGCTTGCTATGGTGACATTTCGCTCCACAGCGAAATCAACTGACCTTATTCCGTTATCAGACGTGGTGTCGTGTAGGCTATGCTTACCGACTGCCCTACCAAAGACGTCCTCCTTTCCTATTTTGGTGTTAAAATCGCCCAATACGATTTTAACGTCGTATTTAGGACATTGCTCGTATGTTTTGTCGAGGAGCTCGTAGAAACACTCTTTGGTGGCAGGGTCGTTTTCTTCCGTGGGGGCATGAACACATATTAGGCTTATGTTAGCGAATTTAGCCTTGATCCGGATAGTCATAATACGCTCGCTTACGTGTCGGAAGCTTAAGACTTCTTGCCTAAGTTTGCCGCATATGACAAATCCGCATCCGAATAAGCGTTGCCTGTTGCCTCTGTAGCAATCACCGTAGTAGATGTCACAGTTTTTCATCCTCTTTTTGCCCGGCCCATCCCATCGCACTTCCTGGATGGCGGTAATATCTGCTTTATAGCAGTCTAGGGCCTCTGCTAGTTGTTCGGATGCACGTGGTCTGTAAGGGGACAGAACATTCCACGTACAGATCCGAAGGTCGTCGTCCTTATTTCGTTTGCTGGGGTCGTCAATAGTTGAGTCATCCTTATCCGAGGCTTTTGGTTGTTTCGGAACCATCGATTTTTTACGTGGTAGGGAAGTTACCCCGACGGCACAACCCCCAACCTGGAGGGCCAATACAGATACAGTTCTCAGGTATTGAAATCGTCAAGTGATAACTCGACCTGTTAGACACATGCGTGCTGAAGTTCACCCAGAGGTACTTGAGTAGATTCGAGTGTTCAAAAGATGATGTTGATGACTCGCCAAGTAAATTTCCCTTCACGTTTCAAGGATATTCTGGATAGTTCATGTGTACAAGCACATGTTAAGGACAGATTACCAGACGAATAGATAAAGACACAATTATTGGGCTTTTATAAATATCTTTTCGGGATTTCGGGCCTAAAAACAACCTAAACAAAAACCAAACATTAGGTTCATAAATATGTTGCATATATGGATTCCTAATCACGCGGAAAACCCTTGAAAACAATTCTTACATCTCGATTCGGTCAAACAAACAGTCTGATAATATGCTAACTTCTCCCTGTACACAAAGCAATATCTGATCAGGGTTCATTTGGCAGGCGTATCCTTCCTTGAAACGCAAGTTTTTTTTTTCAAATATTTCCTTTTCGCCATCAAAGCAATCAATAACAAAAGATAAATAAAATGCAATTTGTTTGGAGCACATCCTTTCTTTTTGGAACAATCCCAAACGGAATTGGGGATAAAACCATTCAAGTGGGTCCGATGATCGTTCAACCGGCAACAACCTTTTTATGTAACCCAAATCACTCACAACACTTCCGCATCGCAAAAAAAAAGAAGGAAATGAAACGGGCGACTCAGTAATCAAGTATTCATCAACTTTCTTGTAGGGACGTTCGTCAACCCAATCAGCAGAGATAGGCACGCCAGGTGGAGTCGTTTAAAAACCAGACCTACATATCCAACAACCAGCATCGAACTCGGGTTCGGGATACTCGTATCTTTCGAGTGCTATATCCGCTCCGGGATAATTCCCTTTTCATTTTTGGTTTCGCCAAACACCGCAGTGTGGCCGGTTTTCAATTGAAAGGACTCGGTGTTCTGGTTTTTTTTTTTTTTTTTTTCGTCGTCCTCCGTCTCCCGTCATAATGAAAATAAAAGAAAGGATAACGCTGCCAAGGCTACCATCGTACTTTTTATATTTTTTTTATCTAGTTACGTACCTAGAGGTATGTATGTATGTGGTTGCTCCTTCTTCAAATTATTGACATATAGACATACTCATGTGTGGCTGGGGATATCTGACAGATGATACGTGTGTCCAGAGAGCGGCAAGAGTGGTGCGCCATTGTAGGGAAGGATATTTTATTCGATTTGAAGAGGACCTGTGAAGAGGAAAAAAAGTGTGATATCTATGTTGGAAGGACATAAGAGCGTCAATGTTAGTCCTTCTCGTGGGGTGGGGGGGGCTGCAGCTGTCTGTGATCTCTCATATTCCCCCCCATACAGGAACATGTGTTGACCATCCACTCAACGGAGACAGGGAAGTGCTCTCGTTTTTAATGCATTTTCGAATTATTGTGTTAGGCAGCCATACACACACACCCACACGTCTTGTCGAGTGTGTATTGGTTCGGTTTTAATATCGAAACAGATATTTCCCACTTCAGCATCGTCGTCGTCGGTATATTTATTAAATCATTTCTTAATCGAATCACCCAATATATTGAGGAGAAATTTTGAAATTAAATTTTGTGGCTAAAAGTTATAAGGAGCACTATACTCGTAAGTGTTTATTGATTTTCTTGATGAAGGCATGGCGGAGGCTAGTGCTCTGGAAGTAATTGCCCTGACCATTGTATCTATCTCCAATCACTTTTGTATCTAAATGAATAAAGTTTATTAATTTATCTGTATCTTCTTTTTATTTTCAGTTTGTAACTGCAATGGACACGCACGTCGATGCCGATTCAATGTTGAACTGTATAAATTATCCGGTCGGGTGTCTGGTGGAGTGTGCTACAATTGCCAGCATGATACGACTGGAAGATACTGCCACTACTGCAGAGAGGGTTACTACAGGGATTCGACAAAACCAATTAATCATCGAAAAGTTTGCAGACGTAAGTCCTATAAATATGAAATCACATGAGCTATCGGATATATATGGCTAATTAGGATTTTTTTTATCTTTTTATCGTGCTCGTTGCACAGAAATAGTCTGAATAATTGCACAACAGGTGCTGGCTAAGGGCCGTGTAAGTTCTTAGTATGACATACACGGATGGGATCGGGTTGTTAAGGCGTTTCAATGCTAATTGCTGCAAATTGCTTTGAGACTTATGATGAATGGACATAAGAAATTGATTACGAACAAGGAGACCGATTGATGGTAATCCATCAGTATTGTATTTTATTCGTGACCTAAGCATTGCGGCAGCAATATACAAATTGTTAAACAAATTCGAAAGAATATACAAATCAACGTGACGTAAAGATTTTTTTTTTACATCTTCTCCACCGATTAGAACTGACAGGTTCTTAAAGCCTTAGCAAAATAGAAGGGCGTAGGATAGTACTAAAGGTGAGATGGAATTGGATAAAGAGTGAGGTGACGATGCGCGTTAGTTTTGAACCCCTGTATGTAGTGGTTTTCCGGAAATGCTTAGGATGGCAATTTATTCCTAAAAAACGTTCTTCTGAACTTGGATGTGTGTTTTTTTTTTTGGTTGCGCCAAAGGATGTGGTATTCTTAAGGTACCAGTAGCCCAGCCACAGGTTAAACGTCGATAGACTTAGTAATCCCTCAGTGTGCCAACAATTAAGGGTGCACTTTTCGCAAGGTGTGGAAGCACTCAGCAGTTCAATGCCCGCAACCATCCAAGACCATTGGTGTGCTGTGAAAAATGTTTTTATATCTGGTGTTGAAAGAATTGTCGGTCGATCGCAGGGAAGACATAGGGCGTGGCTTTCCGAGGATACCTGCAGACGGATTGGGGAACGAAAACAGCTGAAAGCTCGCGTTGCAGCTACCCCAGCAGCAGGGAGAAGCGAGCTAGAGTCCCTATATCGCATGAAGATGAGAGAAGTTCAGCGTAGCGTGCGACGTGACAAGCGCAACTACATCAAGGCGCTAGCCACAGAAGCAAAAGAAGCAGCACGGAGGTGCGACAGCAGGACTGTCTACAGAATCACGAAAGAGCTGACAGGTGGTCGCAGCTCCTGCCAACACCCAGCGAAAAGCCTAGACGGCTCCTTGCTCATTTCGGATGAGGACCAGCTCAAGAGATGGAAAGAGCATTTTGCTATGGTTTTGAACCGTGTATTCGCTAGCGACATGCTCGCAAGTCAAACTGAGATGCCCGAGGTGAGAAGTTCCCGAATACGCACCACGACTCCCAGTAAAGATGAGATCATTACCGCGATCAAGGCACTCAAAACCAACAAGGCGGTAGGACTTGACGATATTCCAGCAGAGTTCTTACGAGCAGCACCAATAACATCGGCTGAGCTTCTGCTTCCACTTATAGAGAGGGCTTGGGAAGCTGAGAGCTTTCTTAACGAGTGGAAAAAGGGAATGGTCGTCAAGCTTCCTAAGAAAGGAAATTTAATGGAGTGCGGAAATTGGAGGGGTATCTGCGTGCTACCTGCTGTAGCTATGATAATAGCTAAAATCAGCCTTGAGCGAATCAAACAACATCTCGAAAACACACTCGATGCCGAACAAGTAGGTTTCCGCTCTGGATCCTCCTGTGTCGACCACATCAACACCCTGCGGATTATCGTCGAACAGTGTGTTGAATATCGATCGCCACTGCACCTGCTGTGAAACATCTTGACTACGCTGACGATGTATGCTTACTGTCTCACAGAATTATGGACCTCCACCAAATGACAGCAGATGTGGAGAGGGAGGCAGGCATCGTCGGGCTAAAAATTAATAAAACAAAAACTAAAATGATCAGCCTTGGAACAAACCCAACGGCTCAACTATGCATTGCTGGATAACCGGTAGAGAGAGTAGACGATTTCCAGTATTTTGGGAGTATTGTCTCGACCGATGGTGGAACCGAACTGAATATAGCCAACAGGATCGCCAAAGCAAAGTCCGCGTTCGGTATGTGGTCCAAAATATGGCGAAGCAATGCAATCAGTTTGAGCACCAAAATAAGACTGTTCCGCTCCAACGTTGAATCCGTGCTGCTATATGGGTGCAGCACATGGAGAGTGACCACTACTATTACCAGAAAGCTGCAAACGTTTTTTAATAGGTGCCTGCGCAATATCTTACGGATTTTCTGGGCCAATCGTATCTCTAACGAACACCTTTACGAGAGAACGCGTCAGGAACCAATAGGCACAATCATCCAATGGCGGAAGTGGCAGTGGATTGGTCACACGTTCCGTAAGGGTAACAGTTGCACAGCGAACCGTGCTATGCAATGGAACCCTCTAACTCAGGATGGCAGAAGACCTGGCGGTCCGAGGAGAACATGGCGCAAAGCAGTCGAGAAGGGTGCACGGCAGTTAGGGAAAAGTTGGGGAGAACTCACACACATTGCGAGAAACCGTACACGATGGCGCGTAGGCATAGTAGAGGCCCTAGGACCCACAAGGGGATACAGGACATAAGTAAGCCCAGCCACTAGTATGCACGACACGCAAGCCCAAATAATCGATGCCAGGAGTGCGCCTACGTACTAATCCACACCCGAACACTTCTACCACTTTCCCCGCGGGACTGTCGTTAGATATTACTTCGCGGGGCTGGTTAGCATATCTTGGTTTCCATCTTGCATGAGCTGTTGCTGCTAATGCTTCTGCTGCTTTGCGATTTTCTCGATTCTTCGCAGCTATGTATGCGCCAATTTCTATCCAACTCTCTTCTGATAACAACTTGTGATCAATTATAGACGATGGGCTATGTAATGCTGTTCTCCAACGAGAGAACTGTCTGCAATGGAATATTGCGTGCTCTGTTCTTTCTTTTTCTTCTGGACACTCAGGGCAAATCGGTGAGGTATCGTCTCCAAATCTCTACAAGTACTTGTGATATCATCCATGACCGGATGAGAACTGTGTAAGATGGTAGTTACAGTCTCCGTGTCCGCGACTTGTCCAAACATCGGTTTTTAGTATGAGTTGGTAGGTCCATCTGCCTCATCTCATCTGTTCTGCCAGCTGGCTAGTGATATTGACCTTTCTTCTTCTTTTTTTGTTCTCGCTGCAGTCGCATCTTGCGGATGTGTACCTAAAATGAGCCTTTAAAGCATATGCATGTGTTGATGGCAGTGTACGTGTGTTGCGATCTGTGAACAGACAGACTAGTGGGACACAACTACTATTTCATCCGAACACTTACGGTGGACGTATTGATAAAGAAGCGCTAGGCATTTAACATCACGGCGGTCTTCAAGCGAAGAATTTGGCTGCAAATAGTAGACTGGTCACCACTCAGCTTCGACGCTGAACACGATTTAGTCAATTCACGCCCACTCATCGGTCCAAAGTTTATTACTCGTATACCGCCGAACAATGCTCACTTTAAAATAAAACAATGGGAAGTGGATAACTTTACCGATAACTTGGCTGAAATCGATGAGCTGAAACAGACGAAGGTCTGTTGAAGGCTGTCTAACAGCATATTGTCCGCTTAGGCCACGTCTGAATATTATGGGACTATCTGAATGAGATACCTGTCTTTGCGGAGAGCAAAGTAGAACATATTTTTGTAACTGATATGCCACAGCCAAGAATAGATTACTCCACTGGTGCCGTGGCGTAAGTGGCTAGTGTGTCGGACCACTGCGCGTAAGGTTCCAAGTTCGACTCCCAGGAAACACGAAAAAACTTTTTTCATGGTCCCACCTCTCGCGAACGTCTAACAAACATCCGAGAGTATTGCTGTCTCGAAAATCTTCTCAAAACAAATTGCCCTTCGAATACGGCACTAAACGGTAGGTCCCTTCCATTCAAAAATATAGCCCACACAACATGAGTGGTGGCGAGAAGCTAGGCCCTGGCATTTAAAGAGCTGTTGCGCCAAATATTTATTTATTTTACTGAGGTTTTTTTCAAGGTCCCGCAACGGTAAGCTTGAGCATGTGGTTGGGGCTAGAGCCCAAATATTCTAGTTATATTCAAGTCACGGACGAACGTAAGCTTTATATAATAGATTGTAGCATAATCCGTGGGAGTTTGCATCCTTTGAAGAATCCAAAGCATTTAGCACTACCTTTTGCTACTTCAGTAATCTACCGATTCCAGCGAAGGTCTGGTCTAACACGCGTACCAAGTATTGACAACCCATCGGATTCTTCAATGTCGACTCCATTAGTTTTTAGTTTGACCACGGTAGTACCCCACCTTTAAGACAGGAGACAGCACTGAGTTTTTGTCTAACTCAACTTAGTTTTCGACACCCCAATCGATGATAGCAGCAATATCGGAATTGAGTTCTGTTGACAATCTCTGTTGCTAGGGTTGTACAACTTGGGGCTCTTGTCGTTATTAATAAGTAGCCGGAGCCAAGAGCGCTGTCTTTCACAAAGGAATGCATTGAATTGCGGGTATTAGATAGAACGATGTTGATATAGATCAAAAATCTGTGGCCACAAGGTAGAACCGCCTAAGTCGATTTTCACAGATTCTTAGAAATCAAGTTCAAAGTTTTCGTTTTTCCCGAAAACGTATGGGATTTTGGAATTTTAGTCCTGTTCCTTTACCTGTAACTCAGTAAGGGTGACATGTAATAAGGTAAAAATTTGGCGGCATAAGCTTCGAATAATAGAGCATCTTTTGGCATCTTTAACACAATTTTTTCCTAACCCGACTTAGGCGGTTTTACCTTGTGACCACAGAAATAGTATCGGAGAAAGGACAGAGCCCTGGAGAACGACAGCATCAGGTGAAAATAGGGCAAAAGTGCATCCATCTAATATATCTCGTATTGATCGATTTTTCATTTAAGAAACTAAAAAAACTGTAGCTAGGAGCTGGGGAATGCAACCTGGAATCACACGCTGTACGTTTCCGTTCTTCTTCTTCTTCTTCCTTTTATCAGCGAGGCCATGATCCGAAAACAAGAGATCACAACCCTCCCACTTCACCGCATTTCTACTGATCCGCCTGTGGGGTTCGCCTATTTCGCTGTACGTTTCCGTTATCAACCATTTACTACTGTATGGCGTGATCGTTTGGTGGCAGGCTCAGTCAGTAAGCTAAAGTGCAAAGATCTGCGTGTATGTGTATCACGGAAATGACGGTGCAGTTCATCATTCACCTATGCTGGGTGCCAGGCAACGGAGAAATTCCGGCTAACTGCAAGGCTGAGGAGCTCGCCAAACTGGGTAAGAATTCTTCCAAAATGGCGGAGTCTGGCTATGTTCTCGCTACATGTAAACATTTACTAAGGCTGGACGCTATTAGCAAAACCAACCACAGATAAGAAAATTGTTTAACGTGTCATATTTGGAGACAAATCTGGCCTGGATCGGAACGGACGCTGTCTGAAAGGCTACCATGCTAAAAGGTTGAGCCTCTTTTCTAACGACTTCTGCAGGAGCTGTAGAGACAAAGAGGAGGAGGAAACCATCATTCACCTCCTATGTACATGTCAAGCACTGTACCAAAAAAGACTGCTCCATCGAGGGGCTCCTTTCTTCGATGACCTCGGCGAACTAGCGTCATGAGCACCTTTCGCTTTATTAAAGTCTCCGGTTGCTTTAATTGGTCGCTAAGTAGCCAAATGGGAAGATACATGGCATCACAATAGACCTCTACTGGTCTAACTGAGAGAGGGGATGTAAGTGTTAGTTTATCCCAAATTCTGAGGCTCAAAGTGGTCCAAAGTACTAAGTATCTAATCAAATTTCTGAGTGCTCTTAGTGCCTCGCAAAATTTCAACCAGGATAAGATATTGGATTGAACCCATTTCCATGTCATCGAGGTCCAAGCTGCGACGTCTCGTTCTCACGTAACATCGATAAAGCTTTGTTCTATCATTGCTTTCGTGGGAAGACTCGAGCGCAGAGTCTGCAATGGTTTTCATGTTCGTAATGGTGATGACCACATGCCTATATATAGTTCTTCATTTCCTTCTACTCCGATTGAGCTGAAATTTTGCAGTGTTTTTGTCAGACGGGATTCTGCGAGAATTCACACTAGATCATCTCTTATTATGTGACATCCAATGATAATCGATGCAGTGCATAATTTTTGCCAAACTAATACCAATTTATTTATTATAGGCCAACACGCTAAAAGACTTGGCCTCTTCTCCAACGACTTCTGCAGAAGCTGTAGGGACGAGGAGGAGGAGGAAGCCATCCTTCACCTCCTATGCACTTGTCTAGCCCTGTCGCATAAAAGAATGCTCCATCTGGGGTCCCCCTTCCTTGACGACCTCTACGATCTGGCGTCCTTAGACGTCATGATCGCTTTATCAAAAGCTCCGGTTGGTTTTGTTATTTCCTGAGTGGCCTAATGGTCTTGATCCATGGTATCAAAGGACCTTCACTGGTCTAAGTGTGTCTGCACTCTCGTGTAGATAGCCAACCTAACCTAACCTAACCTAATACCAATTTATTGGTTCCAAATTTAAAGGATGAGTCTCTGAATCCTATTTCGCAAGAGCGTCAGAGATTTCATTGCCTACAACTCCGCTATGACCCGGTACCCAATTAAGGCGAATTCTAGATGTTGCCATCGGTGATTAGCCATCTTCTCCACGTCGTTTTGGATAAGATACTTAACATAAGACGTTGGCACTTCGATGTCGGTTATGCGTATGTTATTTGTACCAGAGGAGCCTTGTCGAGCCAGTTCTTTAGCTGCACGATTTCCCGGTATGTCATGCGACCTGGTACACAACAAAAGGTGAGGTTGTACTGCCCAGCTATTTCATTAAGAGTTACGTGGCAGTATTTCACTGCCTTATGTCTCGTAGTGCTGGATGCAAGGGATTTGATGGCTGCCTGACTGTCGACGTAAATAACAATAACCGATGTTGATGGTGTATTAGCCGCTAGCCAGTCAACCGCGATAACTTCGGCTTGAAAAACGTTGCACTGGTTTGGAAGGTTAAAAGAGAGGTGTACATCCAGGTCTTCCGAGAAGATTCCGGCACTGACTACGTCTTTGATATTAGACCCGCCCGTGAAAATTGACAGCGATTCTTTGTATAGGACATCGCGTTGCGTCCACTTAATTGTGCCCGGTATTGAGTGCATGTAGCCCCTGTTGAAGTCAAATTTGAAGGTTTGAGAGTGCATCCTCTTATTTTTGGTGGAATGAAGTCAGGGAGTTTGTAAATGGAACTATCTCGATCTCCGTCGGGATAACGTAGAGGCCGCATTTGTCGGTCCATGTGAGCAGTTCATTAAGAGCAGACTGCATGATATCGCCCAGCGACCAACAACCAACCAACCAACAACCAACCAACGACCAACCAACCAACATCCAACCAACATCGAACCAACATCCAACCAACATCGAACCAACATCCAACCAACATCGAACCAACATCCAACCAACATCGAACCAACATCCAACCAACATCGAACCAACATCCAACCAACATCGAACCAACATCCAACCAACATCCAACCAACATCGAACCAACATCGAACCAACATCGAACCAACATCGAACCACATCGAACCAACATCGAACCAACATCGAACCAACATCCAACCAACATCCAACCAACATCCAACCAACATCGTACCAACATCGAACCAACATGAACCAACATCGAACCAACATCGAACCAACATCGAACCAACATCGAACCAACATCGAACCAACATCCAACCAACATCGAACCAACATTGAACCAACATCCAACCAACGTCGAACCAACATCCAACCAACATCCAACCAACATCGAACCAACATCGAACAAACCAACAACCAACCAACCAACATTCAACCAACATCGAACCAACATCCAACCAACATCGAACCAACATCCAACCAACATCGAACCAACATCCAACCAACATCGAACCAACATCGAACCAACATCGAACCAACATCGAACCAACATCGAACCAACATCCAACCAACATCGAACCAACATCGAACCAACATCGAACCAACATCGAACCAACATCCACCCAACATCGAACCAACATCGAACCAACATCCAACCAACGTCGAACCAACATCCAACCAACATCCAACCAACATCGAACCAACATCGAACCAACATCGAACCAACATCCAACCAACATCGAACCAACATCCAACCAACATCGAACCAACATCCAACCAACATCGAACCAACATCCAACCAACATCCAACCAACATCGAACCAACATCGAACCAACATCGAACCAACATCGAACCAACATCTAACCAACGTCGAGCCAACATCCAACCAACATCCAACCAACATCGAACCAACATGCAACCAACGTCGAACCAACATCCAACCAACATCCAACCAACATCGAACCAACATCGAACCAACATCCAACCAACATCGAACCAACATCCAACCAACATCGAACCAACATCCAACCAACATCCAACCAACATCGAACCAACATTGAACCAACAACCAACCAACCAACATCCAACCAACAACCAACCAACAAATGTTGGCCTTGATGTGCAAATGTAGGATTATTCCAGATGCTTTAGAAGGAAGGACGTTAAATTGATCGGTCTGCAGTCCTTTGGGAGGGTGTGCGATGTCTACCTGCTTTGGGTATAAAAACCACTCTCACCTCGGTCCATGCAGTTGTTGAAAAAAAGTGTAGAATACCCTAGTGAAATCGTGAAGACTTCCATTTAGATATTCCCATCTGCCATATCATATTATGGATAGGAATCATGAACAGGGAACAGTGCACCGATATTTTGCGAAATGGTGCTCGATGCTGAATGGTACCACCTTCGTGTTAAACTCCGTTTTTCCTTGGTCGACCTACCGCTTTCACTGTATTCTTCAAGTTAGGACAATCAATTCTTACAAATCGGGCGAAACATACCAATCAAATTTTATGAAAATTTGTTAAGCACATTTTGAGCTAGGTGTGTAATGAAGACAATTTAAAGTTCTTAAAGCCCACAGCCCTGAAATACTTCTAAGCTCACATCAACTCTCCTGCATTAAATTTTTCTGATGTTAGGTGAAAATTTATATCAAACTTGAAAACCGAATTTTTAATTACCAAAACCCGAGAGCGAGATGCTGACTCAGAAAAAAGGAATAGCAATCTGTAAAAATGATTGACTGTTGAAATGGAACATTTTTGTGAGAGATTCGACTTGCACTTAACCATTTTTTTTTTTTAAACAACGCGCAGTACAAGCATTTTGCTGTATTTTGTATTTATATCAATTAATCTTTGCTGGCGATAGGTTATATCCTTTAACCCCTCGGGGGGCATAGGGCGTCAACCATGCCTGGGCACCATCGTGTTCGGAGTTCTGCAACGCGTTTGAGCTGCCTCCAACTCATTCCTAAAGAGCTCGATTCCTCCTCAACTGTTCTGCGCCACGTTTGCCTAGGACGTCCCGCTATTCTGCCTGCCTGGGTGAGCGGATTCCACTGCATGGCGTATTTCGCAATGGAGTTGTCTTCGCGCCGTTGGGTGTGTCCAATCCATTGCCACTTTCTTCTTCGTATAGTAATGCTTATAGGTTCTTGGCCCGTTCTCAGATAAAGTTGTTCGTTGGAGATGCGGTTCGGCCAAAAAATCCTCAAGATGATTCTTAACCATTTGTTTACGAAGACTTGCAGCTTGTATGTGTTAATGGTTTCCACCTTCCAGGTACTGCACCCATAAAGCAGCACTGATTCTACGTTGGAGCGGAACAGTCGTAGATTGGTTCTTAAGCTAATAACATTGCTTCTCTAGATTTTGGACAGCATTCCGAACGCAGCTTTAGCCTTCCTGATTCTGCTGCACACATCCAGTTCGGTACCACCGCGATTAGCCGAGACGACACTTCCTAAATATAGAAAGTTATCAACTTTCTCGACTTGCTTTCCGGCAATGTTAAGTTGAGCGCGGGTATTGGAAGTACTCAGGGCTTTTGTTTTGGCTGTGTTTATTTTTAGCCTCACTTTGTTTGCCTCAGCTTCTAGATTTTGGGCCATCAAATGAAGATCCATTATCCGATGTGAAAGTAGACAAACATCGTCAGCGTAATCTAGGTGTTTAAGGTAAGATGTCATAGTCCAACGAATTCCATAATTAGCTTCCGTCAATGCTGCACGGAGTACATCGCTGATAACCACCAAGAACAATAGTGAGGACAGTATGCACCCTTGACGTACTCCACTTTGGACTTCAAAATCGCCCGACACCTTACAATTGTGCACGACGTGACACTTGCCGCCCTCGTATGTAGCCTTGATAATAGCTATAAGTTTTTCTGGAATGCCTCTCCTGCGCAAAGCCAACCAGATAGCATCTCGATTCAAGCTGTCGAAAGCTTTCTCGAAGTCGACAAACAGTAAATGTAGCGGAGACCTATACTCAATGCATTGTTCGATAATGATCCATAAGGTGTTAATGTGGTCGATGCAGGAGGATCCAGCGCGAAAGCCTGCCTGTTCGACATCGAGAGTTGAATCTAAATGTTCTTCGTACTTCTTTGCTAGAATTCGTTCTAGAATTATTCTAGCTATTATTTTGCCTACAGTTGGAAGAACACATATACCTCTCCAGTTACCGCACTCCATCAAGTTACCCTTCTTTGGAAGCTTAATGATCATCCCACTTTTCCACTCCTGTGGAAATTGTTCACTATCCCAAGCTCTCCGTATTAGCGGATGCAGCAAATCTGCCGATGTATTTGGCGCCGCTTGAAATAGCTCGGCAGGCATACCATTAATACTCACCGCCTTGTTCTTCTTGAGGGACTTAATTGTTGTTATTATTTCAGTTTTACTGGGAGGTACGGTGCGAATTCGGGAATTTGTTGCTTCGAACTGCTTATTCGAATTCAAGATCATACCGTCGTCGTCTAAGTGATTTAGCACTGTAGCAAAATGTTCTCTCCATCTAGTGAGCTGATCCTCATCCGAAATCAGAAGGTTACCGTCTAGACTCTTCACTGGATGTTTGTTGGAGTTTCGACCAAAAATGAGCTCCTTAGTGATGTTGTAAACAGTCCTACTGTCGCACCTACTCGCTGCTTCTTCAGCCCTTGAGGCCAGTGAATTGACATATTGACGTTTGTCACGTCTCACACTACGCTGCACTTCTTTCTCCTTCGCACGGTATTGGGCTATAAGCTCGGTTCTCTCTACTGCTGAGGCCGCTGTAATCCGAGCCTTGATTGCTGTACGCTCATCGATCCGTCTCCAGGTGTCTGTAGAAACCCATGTGCGGTGGTGTTTCTGCTTTTTACCGACATAAGTGCGTGCCCCAGTCGCAAAAGCATTTTTCACAGCACTCCAGTGGTCATCCATGTTCTCTATGCTGCTGATTGCTTCTGCTTCTAAGGCAAGATGGTCCCTGAACTGTTGGCGCACTTGGGGAACCTTGAGCCTGTCGATATTAAACCTGGTGATGTTAAGTAGGTTTGAGCGGTTGCTGTTGACGGATGCAGTACGAAGGCGTAAGTGAGCTACCATAAGATGGTGATCACGTTCTTGTCCGACGTCAGCTCCACGTCTGTTTCGGACGTCCAGGAGACAATTTCTAAAGCGGCAACTGATCGCAATGTGGTCGATCTGGTTGGATGTTCGTTGCCTATCAGTAGAGACCCAGCTGATTTTGTGGCAGGTGTTATGCTTGAACAGCGTACCTTCGATGACTAGGCGGTTGGTATTGCAGAAGTCCACAAACCGCTCATCGTTGTCATTACGTTCTAGCCTAAGTGGCTATAAAAATCATCCTTTTCATCTTCAGTCGCGTCTAGAGTCGGAGCATAACACTGTATGATTGTAATTTTTCTAACTCTACTCTGGAACCTAGCCGTCAATATCCGGTCACTATTGTGTTTCCAGGATATGGGGCTACTACGTGCTGCTGGAGTTAGCATGAGTCCTACGCCAGAACTCCGTGCACTTCCAGCTGGTTTACCAGAGTAGAGCATCACAGTGCTTTTTGTTGGGGAGTTGTATTCCCCAGCATCGTACCATCTTATCTCGCTTAGCCCTAAGATGTCGATTTTATACCGTGCGAATTCGCGCTCCAATTGGAGGAATCTGGCGTTATAAGGCCCTTCCTTGAGTGAGTCCAGGAGGGTCTTAACGTTCCAGAATCCGATCGTTGTCCGTGTCCGATAGCCAAAGGTCGTCAACAAATTATCCGTCCTTATCCCAGGCGATTGTTTCCTTTTCGGAGCAATCGTTTTTTTTACGGTTGCGGCTCGCTGGGCCACAGACCAACCAACACTTTGCTGACGATGGGGAAATCATAAGTGACGATCCTACATCCCTGCAGCGAGCACTTGATGTGTGGGTGGACGTTTTGGAGGGAAATGGGTACCGCATTAGTTCAAAAAAGATAGAGTACTTGTTCTGCCCGTTCTCTGATCCACTCAGGCCTATTCCAGACATTTATTTCCCAAGTGGGTAAAGTCCAAATATCTGGGATCTATGATCAATAGGAAAGCAAACTGTGATGACAACACCAATCATCGCGCAAGCGTAGGGTGGATGAAGTGGCGAGAAATCTCCGCTATCTTCTGTGACCGAAAAATGCGCCCTACGTTGAAAGGAAGGCTCTACACCGCAGTTGTGCATCCAGCGCTCACATACGATTCACAAAAAGTATAAGAGTAAATAAATGGCAGCTGAGATGAAGATGCTTCGCATGACAGCAGGAGTGACAAAGCTTGATCGAATACGAAGTTTGAAGATCGGTGGAAGCTTTCACATCAAGGAAACCATCGTACGAAAAATAGAGCGCGACCGGCTCAGCTGGTATTGCCACGTTCAAAGAAAAGATCAGTTGAGCCTTGTTAAAAAGCCCATATCAATGAACGTTCCAAAGACATCACAAGGCACTAGAGGCAGGCCTATAAACGCCTGGATCACACAAATGCGACGACATCGGCATTTCATTGGCCTCAGTAACCGAGTGATCCAAAATAGGGAGGCCTGCCGATATTTTCTGAGGTCAAATAGGCGAACTCCACAGGTGGATCAGTAGAAATGCAGTGAATTGGAAGGGTTATGATCCCCTGCTTTCGGATCATAACCTCGCAAAAAAGAGAGAAGAAAAAGAAGAAGTACAAGTATTTTGCTTACGAATCTTAATCGTTTCTAATGATTCTTCTTAAAACAGCAATGACCCATCTTTAGTGCATCAGTGTAGCCGACAGCCCTTCAGCTTTTGATCCAATTTCGAATCATAGCGAATAGAGCCATCAACAACTTTCCATGGTTATACGGGATAGAGAGATTCAATCGAGCACAAAACTTCTACCCATGCCTTTTGCATAATTCCAATTCGGAAAAGTTTGCTTACGTCTCGCAATTATATGGAAACTGCTACTTTAAATTAACGTCATGCTATTAACGAAAAGTTCTGCATGACGACTTTCGGCTTTAAAAAGACCGACGACGGTTTTATGTCGCTGTAAGCAGTGTGTTTTTTTATTGAATTTTTCCCATCCACTTAGCATGAAATTTCGAATCTTTCGCATACCATTTATATTTATACAGCATCCACATCAAGGCAGCATGTTGTTCAAATAAATATAAGAACCAAACAAATTGAGAAATACGAAAATAAAATCAACAAAAGAGCCCATCCCTCTTGGGTCGTCAAAGAACAACTGAATACCCGTCTATGACACAATTTAAAACTTGTTAAGGAAATTCCTTCAACTTAATGGCATCGATTAACTCTGGAATTTTGAATATTCCCGAAATTCAGCTAATAAAAGTTCGGGGATAGTTCACTGAATGTAGTACCACTTCAACGTGACAGAGTTTAAAAATACCAGAGTACCCCCAGTTCCACTCAGATATCAAAAGTTACGTTGGATTGGCAGCAGGTGAAACTGGCAGTCGTCGTTTCTACCCTCAAAGTTCTAAGATGTTGGTTTATTTATTTTTTGACTTACTTCAAGAAAGTGCCCTTTTCGTGTCCTGACTTTTGATATTCATTGTGTACATGATAACTTTGCAGACATCTGTTTGTGTTGCAAATCGAAATATGAGTGGGAATTAAATTAAGTGGTCCTCTGTGATTTTAAATGACTGTTCAACAAGTAAATGTATTAGATAGCTCGGCTAGGTACATGAAAATAGACAGGTGGTTAGAAGGAAGGTGGAACTGGAAAATCCCACTCCCTGTATTCACTCTGGAAGATTACTCAAAACGACGAGGTAGAGAACTGTTTTTTGTGTGAGTGTTAGAGGTATTTTGACCCACATTTCTATCTACTACTGACTGTGACTGTGGTACTCAGTTTTGGCTGGGTAAAATAAGAAAGGTTATTGCAAGCTACATGCAATAGACAGACATATAGGACCTTTTATTGGCAACAATTCTTCCATAAGTCATATTGATATATCATTAACAGTTTGGCTGGTGTAAGCAATTAAAGTTATCCACATTTTTCCCCCGATTTACTTCACTGTTCAGCACCCTTTTAATGAAACGTTATTATTCATAGGCTATATTGCTCCGAAATAATGTGTGACATGTCAATAAAACTTTCATCGGAATCAGATAAGTGGTTTTTGGGTGATAATTAAACAAGCAAACATGCAAAAGATTGGCCCATTGACATTTATCTACACATTCGACGTTGGCACTTCAAATTAGAGCTCACACATTTTTTTAATGATTCTTTACTCTAATCGTGTGCACTTCCTCTCCACCGGAACGCAACTCTGTGGCTACAGTAACTACAGAAAATATCCCTTGCCCCATGCGTAAGTTCAAGCCCTTCAACTATCCAGTACCTGACAGTATCATTCCTGCTGAGATTGAGAAATCTGAAGACATAGTGTTTCCCCGGTTTAAAGTTATCATGTCGAGGTGTCTGAACCTGGTCTATATTCCTAAACTGTGCAACCTCAGTCCACAGTCGTCTTCATACCTAAGGTAGGAAAAAGGTCGCATGTGGAACTAAAGGATTTCCGACCTACCAGTTGATCGCCCAACCTACTGAAAATGCTAAAAAGGCTGATTGATATCCACATGCATACACCCAACTATACTGTCTGATCCTCAACATGCCTACTACAAAGGCGATTCACTCGAGACAGCCTTATATTCGCTTATGTGCTTCATCGAAAGATCTGGTGCTGTTCCTTGACATTGAGGGAACTTTTAACAATGTCAAGTCAATGGCAATCACCGACGAACTTGCAAGTCTGAAAGTGAATACTTCGCTCGGAGTGCTGATCAATCAATTCCTCACATGCAGGATTATTAAGACAGATGGGCGGTGTATCTGCTAGAAGACTTGCCAGTTGCGGAACACTTTAGAATGGTATATTGTATGCTCATTTGTGGAATCTAGTAGGCAACAAGTTGTTAGTCATGCCTATGTATATGGCAATGCTATTGCTACCTCAGCCAAACACACAGATAGGTAGGTAGGTAGAAGTGGCGGTTCTGTAAAAACAGAAACCCAATTAGCACAGTTGTGCCGTTTTGATACCACGACTCATGCGATCTTGGATATTGATGTGTGTTGGTGAGGAAAATCTAGAGCCAGCCTGTGGAGTTTAAGAAGAGTGTAAGCTCATTTATGTTCTTACAAGGATTTCCTCAAGTGAATTGTAGAAGGGTTTGCCTAATGCTTGATGTCTAGCCCTAGCTAGTGCTGGACAATTGCACATGTAGTGGATAATTGTTTCTTTTTCGGTGGCTATGTTGCAACTACGGCAGTGTGTATTATGTGGGATACCTAGTTTGGCTGCATGCTCTCCTACCGGCCAGTGTCCCGTGATTATCGCGATTGTACGGGCAATGTCTTTGCGCGTTCTGTTCAAAAGGGCGGTTGTTTTGGTCTTGTTGTAGTTAGGCCACATCTTTCTGGATATGACGCAGTTCGTTAACCTGGACCATTTAAGGTAAGCTTTTCTAAGAAAGATTGAGGAGATGTTTGCCTTAATTGCTCCGAGCGGGGTGTGAACAAGTTCAGCAAGTGAGCATTGAAGGGCTGAGCCTCGCCTGGCCAGTTCATCAGCATGTTCGTTGCCATCAACGTTGCTGTGGCCTGGAACCCAGACTAGGGTCACCATGCATTGGCCATCTAGCGAGCCCAGCTCCTGTCGGCATTCTAGTACTAGTTTTGAGGAAATAGTTTCCGAGGCAATGGCTTTGATAGCAGCTTGGCTATCGATTAAAATAGCGATTCTTTGCCTTGGTAGTGTATTTGTGTGTGACTTGATTTGGCGACAGGCTTCGCGAATGGCGAGTACTTCCGCTTGAAAGACGCTGTCAGGGTCCGGGAGTCGGTACGACCTTGCGATGTTCAGGGACTCCGAGAAAACACCCGCACCAACCCCACAGTCCAATTTTGACCCGTCGGTGTAGACTGTTAGATCGAAGCCACTGGTCGCCTGTCCATCTTGCCAATCTTTTCTTGTAGGGAATTGTACATCGAAACGCTTTGTGAAGTTCAATGTGGGGATGATGTAGTCTGTTGGAGTCGATATGAGTTCTCCTGGTAGAGAATCTATGATATTGCTGTGCCCATAGGGTTTCGCAGTCCAACACTTGGACTCTCTGAGTCTGATTGCGCTGTGCGCTGAGATGTTTGTGATATGTAGATCTAGGGGTAAAAGGTGTAGCAGGACTGTTAGAGCGTCTGACGGAGTTGACCGTAGGGCGCCTGTGGTGCCTATGCATGCTGCTCTTTGCACCTTATTTAGTTTGGTTATGTTATAGGCTTTTTTAAGGGCCGGCCACCATACTATCGACCCGTAGGTAAGGATTGGGCGTACTACGGCTGTGTACATCCACAGGGTCAATTTTGGTTGCAGGCCCCATCTTTTGCCGAAGGTTCTGTTGCAAGCATAGAAGGCTATATATGCTTTCTTTACTCGTTCGTCTATGTTTGGTTTCCAGTTAAGTTTAGGGTCTAGAATAACTCCTAAGTACTTAGCGCTGGAAGATAAGGAGAGTATCTGACCGTTTAATCGAGGAAGATTGAAGTCGGGTATTTTGGTTTTTGTGGTGAAAAGCATCAGTTCAGTTTTATTTGGGTTGACTCCAAGTCCGCACTTTCTGGCCCATGCGGTGACTTTACTTGGAGCACTCTCCATGATCTCACTTATCACGGGAGGGAAAAGTCCCGACACTAAAATCACCATGTCGTCCGCATACCCAACTACTTTAATTCTTACTCTGTCTAAGCATAAAAGGATTTTATTCATGACTATTAGCCATAGTAGAGGTGAGATGACTCCACCTTGGGGCGTTCCTCTACTGGCAAATTTGGTTATGGTGCTGTTTCCTAGAGATGCCTGAATAGTTCTAGTGCTGAGCATAGAGACTATCCATTGACTTAGGTAGGTTTCTATGCCCAGCTCCGTGAGGGACTCTAGAATTACTTCAGTGTGTAGATTGTTAAAAGCTCCTTCTATGTCTAGAAAGGTAGCTAAAGTATATTCCTTATACTGTAGGGATTTTTCTGTTGTTCGCACTACTTCATGAAGAGCAGTTTCTGTAGATCTTCCTTTGAGGTATGCGTGCTGGGATTTGGAGAGAGATGACTCGATTGTATCTCGCAGATGGTTGTCTAGAAGGCGTTCGAGGGTCTTCAAAACGAAGGAGGTCAGACGGATTGGTCTGAAATCTTTCGCGTTCTCATGTCCACGCCTCCCCACCTTCGGAATGAAAACCACTCTCACCCGTCTTCATGAGTGGGGTACATGGTTATTTAGGTTGCAGCTCCTGAAAATCGGCACGAGCCATGGGATTGCTACCTCTTGCATTTTTTGTAGCATATTGAGCAGAATGCCATCTGGGCCTGGCGATTTATAAGGGGCGAAGCTGCGAATGGCCCAGGAGATTTTTTCTTCGGTAATAATGGGTATTATGTGTTCCCAGGATTGCAGGCATTGCGAACTGTTAGGTTCAGTGTAGCTGTCTTTACATTCGGGAAAGTGGGTGTGTATTAAGATCTTTAACGATTCTGCAGTTGACTCCGTCCACTTACCATCCGACCTTTTCAGGAGGGATGGATTGGAATGATCCTTTGATAGAATCTTGCTGAGTCTAGCGGAGTCTTTGAGGGTATCAATTGATTGGCAATACTCTATCCAGGACCGTTTTTTGGCCATTCTGATAGCTTTTTTGTATATTTTAAGGCTGTCCGTGTAAGGCTGCCAGTATTTGCATTTGTAGCAGATATTGAAGGTCTCTCTAGTCAGTTTCCCGAGGTTAGAGAGTTTTTCGTTCCACCACGGAGGGAAGGTTTTTTTGCTGTACTTGACCGGACACGCAACTTTAAAAGCATTATTAAACTCTTTATCGAAAGTCTTTACTTTTGTGTCTAGTTCTGCAGTGGAGGTTATTAAAGCGTTTGGGGTTCTACGTAGCTTTCATCTAACGACTTGACTAAACTTTGTCCAGTCGGTTCTTTTGGGGTTTCTGTAGGGTTTGGGAGTCTCGATCTCGAGATCTACATTGAAAAGGATCCAATTATGGTCTGAAAAAGACTTCAGATTGGATACTCTCCAGTTCTCGACTTTCATACTACTACTGTTATTAGAGAGTGTAACGTCTATGACATCTTCCCAGCCGTTGAAATTTTCCGTACTCGAAAAAATAAAGGTTGGAGAGTTGCCTTTGTTACATACTGAGAGGTTATTTGCAAGGATATATTCGAACAAGGACTCACCTCGCTCGTTGCTTTTGGAGCTGCCCCATCGCACGTGCCTGGCATTTGCGTCGCAGCCCATAAGCAGGTTGGTCTTTGTTGTGGAGATAGCCGTAACCATGTCTTGAAATTCTTCTGGCGGTGATTGGCGGTCATGTGCCATGTAGGCAGAGGAGATGTATAGGTCTGCACTACCTGCGTTCTCTATTTTGACCGTGGTTAAATCGGACGAGCTAAAATTTGGACATATAAAGGCTTTAATATGCGTTTTAGCTAGAATGCAGGTTCTTGGCTTACCATGATTTATGTTATTCCGGTTGTAAAAAAGGTTGTATTGGTTGTCATTGAGGCCCTTAATGTCAGGGCCGTTTACCCAGGGTTCTTGGACAATGCTAATGTCAATGTTTTCCTCCTTTAGAAAAGCCACCAGATTATCTGTAGCACTAATCGAGTGGTGCAGATTAATCTGGATGACTTTCAGCATTGGTATTATTAGTGTTGTTTGTGGTTTGGGATGTAGTTTCAATCCTCATGTCCTCCAACAACTTGTTGGCATCGTCGACTTCGTCTAAGTCGTCAGTGAGACCAGAGGATCAGAAAATTTTTACTTTGGCATGCCTGATGCCGAAGCGGAGTTTGCATCCATTCTTCTCAATGGAGACGGCACTGTCTTCATTAATAAGAAGAAGGAAGGAGAGGGTATTGTTGTGGGGTTCCTCAACCTTGATAACTTTCCAGTCATCCATGGTAATCGTAGGGTTATGCAGCTTCAGGCAATTTAGTAATAGGTTGTCGTTTATGGGCATGTAAGGGAGCCAAATGCGGATTCTCGGTCTCCTCGGAATCTCTCTGGCCAGGATCAGCTTGAGCCTCAAGCCGTCCCATGCGTCACGGATCTTGTGAACGCAGCCGCTTAGGAATTCCTTGGAGAAGGCGTCCTCGCATTTAATGACCCTGTACCCTCGTATGATCTCAGCTGAGTCGAAGCAGGGCAGCGGTCCTCCTTGGTTATTAATAAGATGGTCCATGACCATCTGGGATAGTTTGACCTCGATGGCTCCCCAGACTTCAGTCACTGCCTTGCCGTTGGTAGAGAGCTCGTCTACCAGGGCGACCTGGAGGTCGTCTCTGACAACCTCACTGACAGTTCGTGTCGCTTGGAAAGCCGAGGAGGTAGAAAGTTCATTGGGGTTGGGTGTTGACAGCTTAGGGACTTTGATCCTTTGGGAATCGGACTTGATTTCCTCTTGGGATCGGTTACGCTTTGCTGCATCACTTTTGGAAGGTTGTGGGGTATTGCGGTAGTTGATGTACTCATCAATAACATTCTGGAATTTAACTTTATCGGCCAGGTCCCGTTCGGAAGCCGTGCCGTCCACCTCCTTCTTAGTAATCTTACCCAGAATGAAGATGGCACGCTGGTACGCGCTTTTCCTACGGTTGCTGGCCGACTTGTGAGAGTAGGGTGCTTCGCGCTTATGGGCACTAAACCGAGTGTCCAACGCTGTGGTTGTAGTGGTTGTTAAGGGTTTGGGGAGCGTCTCGCTCTCCGCCGTCTTTTCCTGGCTGGAAGCGAGCAGTTCGTCTTCCGATGAAGTGCCAGGAAGTTCATTTTTTTTTTTGTTTTTTTTTGTTGTATTTTTATTTTCATTTTCTTTTGTTTTGTTTTTGTTCATTTTAAATTTTCGGATTTTGGACCCACGAGTAATACGGAATTACGGTCAGCCCCGACAGCGCCGTAGTATCGGGATAAGGCAAATACGACGGACCCCGCCTGTGCGTCCGAAGGAGCTCGTTAGAGACTGGTTTAACCTCCAGCCCTGCATTCTTGGGCATGGTTTCGTGCATTAAGCGCTCACTCCACCACTGAAATCAGGTACCTCGATCCGATGACCAAAAAGCATAAATAGAAAATTAAGCTATTGAGGAGCTAAGAAATCTCTTTAATGCCTCCTGGTCTTGGCTAACCCCATCTTGACATCGTACAAGACTGCTGTGGTGGTTATTTCCGGCTGGCACCCACGTGGAGGGTTAGGATGAGGATTTTTGCCAGCCAAAAAAACACACAGATACTTTCAAGAAATCCTCCAACATATTCTCCTTTAGCTCACAATGTGGGCATGAAAATGTGAACTGGAGGCTAACCCTCACTAAACAGAACGTTCCCCTCATTCACCCTCATACGATTGATGGCAACAGTCTCTCTTAAAAGCCTGAAGAGAGGATGAACCCATAGACTTATACCGAATATCCAGAAATAGATGGATATCTCTCTCTTAAAAGCCTGAAGAGAGGATGAACCCATAGACTTATACCGAATATCCAGAAATAGATGGATATTTATTTATATAATTTATATTTATTTTAATTATATTTATATAATTTATAACATCTTTTACATTAGACATCTTTTACATTAGACCTGGGCCCCATTTAAAGTAAAAGTTAAATTGATTAAGGTTAAGTTAACGAAGTTAAACATAAAACAAAACTGAGAAAGATAATGATAGGTCGAGCAAAAAACAAAGGAAATAATAAAAATAAAAAATATTACAAAAGTTAAGAATTGTTGACTAGATATCTGAATAAAACTCTTTCAAAGTGTTTGGTACCGCGATGTCTTCTTATATTTTGGGGTAAGGCATTCCACTGTCTGACAACAAAAACAAAAAATTGGCGTTCGGAATTAGTGCAAGTGAATCTTGGCTGTACAAATATAAACGATCTAATCTAATTTTTTCATGAAGGTACGAAGGTTCTTTATTAATCAAGATATTATTTAAAGTCTTAAGAGCCCTCTTAGCACGGAGAAGTAGATTTCTACCTTAGTCAGCTCCTGACCGGACATGGCTGCTTTCGAGCGTATCTGAACCGGTTTGGGCTCGATGAACCTCCTACCTGTTTAAATTGCGGAGAGGCCAGAGAAGATGCGCAGCATATATTTTTTCAGTGCCAACGCTTCTATATAGAGCGCGAAGAACTAGAGAAAAAAATTAGAGTAACACTCCAGAGAATATTGTAAGAAGTTGGAAGATCCGTGGAAGTCTTCACATCAAGGAAACCGTGGTATTACCACGTTTAAAGAAGAGATCATTTGAACCCTGTCAAAAATGCAATATCAATGAACGTTCCAAAGTGAATCGTTCCATTGTGAATCGTATGTCAGCGCTGGACGCACAACTGCGGTGTAGAGCCTTCCTTTCAACTTAGGGGGCATTTTTCTGTCACAGAAGATAGCGGAGTTTTGTCGCCACTTCATCCACCCTACGCTTACGCGATGATTGATGTCGTCATCACAAGTTGCTTTGCTATTGATCATAGATCCCAGATATTTGAACTTTTCGCACTTGGGAAGCACTGTTCCATTCAAATAAATGTCTGAAATAGGCCTGAGTGGATCAGAGAACGGGCAGCACAAGTACTCTGTCTTTTTTGAACTAATGCGATACACATTTCCCTCCAAAACGTCCACCCACACATCAAGTGCTCGTTGCAGGGATGTAGGATCCTCACTTATGATGGCTCCATCGTCAGCAAAGAATAACTGATGTACCTTGGGATCCATCACTTTACCTTCAAGCAGATAATCAAGGACTGTAAACGACTGCAAAGGACTTAAAACGCTTCCCTGGTGCACCCCGACTTTGATTGGGAACTCTTCGGTTACTCCAGCGGGGCATCTTACTTTTGTCTTTGCTCCTTCGTACATATCCATGATCATCTGTACATAGGTTTCTGGAACCCCTCGATGTCTTAGCGCCACCCATATCAGATCTCGTGGTTGTCTGTCGAATGCCTTTTCAAAGTCAACCAATACAATATGCAAATCCCTTAAGGAATCACGATGTTTTTCCATTATGATCCTTATACTTTGGATTGCATCTGTGGTTGATTTACCCGAGACAAACCCGCACTGATCATCAGATAGCCGTATTATTTTTCGCAGTCGGCCACCTAATACCCGCTCAACGATCTTCATGGTGTTTGACATCAGCTTGATCGAACGGTAGCTATCACAGTTTCGCGTATCACCCTTCCCTTTGTATACAGGGAGAAGGTAACTTTCCCTCCATTGATTCGGCATTGGATCACCTCTCACGAATTTGGAGATGAGAATTCTGCGCCATCTGAACCCGATGTCTCCCATCTTTTTCCAGAACTCAGAGGGCATCTCGTCTGGCCTAATCGCTTTTCGTTTTTTGGAGTATTTAACCGCCTCACTAACGTCATCGACTGTAATGTCGGGTATTTCTTCACAGTTAGGGGTGGCTCTTGGAAAGTATAGCTGGGGGAACTGTTAATTTAAAAGTTCTTCACAATACTGCCGCCACCTCTGCAGAATTTTGTCGTCATCCACAAGAAGCTGGCCATGAGCATTGCTAATGAATTTTGGCGAACGAATCTCCTGAGCATACCTCCTTCTTTGGGTGCCTATTTTGAAGATGGTGGCGCTCTTTTTCATATTGTGTCTTCGCAGCTCCTGGATAGCCTGGTTTGCATCAGCAACCGGGGAGATATTTTCTCCAGCTCCCGATACAGGCCCTCCGTACTCTCTGCTTGGAGCTGGGCGCACTTCTTCTTCGCTTTTTTCTTGCAGCATCTGTATTCCATTTCGAGGTGAACATTTTCGTCATTATTATTAGAGGGGCACTTTGACCAAGCTTTGAAAGCCGCTTTCTTCTCATTTATCACTTTCTTAGCTTCATCACTCCACCACCATGTTTCTTTGGCGTGTTGATGGTGGCCTTTTGAAACTCCTAGCAGTGATTTGGCCTTCTTTAAGCAAGTTCGCTGTAGGGATTCCCACATATTTTGTGCTCTGCACTCTTCATCCTCAGCTCCGTTGATGGTGTGAGAGAGGTAATTTTTCATTACGAAAACAAAAGCCTCGCCTTTTTCTTTGTCCAGATTGTACCACTTGATTTTGTCAGAGACCCTTGTTTGTTTGCTTTTCTTTGGTGTTTTCAGAAAAATGTCTGTTACCAGGAGACGGTGTTGCCGAGCGATTGCCTCTCCCAGGATCACTTTGCAATCTTTTACCCGAGGCTTCATGAAACTGCCTACCAAATGGTAGTCAATCTGAGTTTCATCTCCACCACTGCTGTAAGTGATCAGGTGTCGGCTTTGTTTGATGAACATGGTATTCAACACGATAAGACCGTGTGATTTGCACATACTTCACCAGGAAGGTTCCTGGTGCCATATCCTAGTCCTCCATGGCAGTCTTCATATTCTTCGTTTGACTTCCCGACATGTCCATTCAAATCTCCTCCAACAAACAGAAACCCTTCCTTTGGGATATTCTTAAGGAGATTGTGGAAATCTACCCAAAATGCATCTTTATCTCCCTGATTGCACCCATTTTGGGGAGCATATGCACTGACAATATTCCACACCTCTCCTTGTATTACTAGTTTGAGAGATATTAAACGGTCGCTGGACTTCGAAATGCTCAAGACATTTCCAAGTAGCGTATTTCAGGCAGAAATCATGGCGCCTACGCTATCATGTTGGGTTCTTGGCGATATATCCCAATTCTTTCTTAGCTTTTCCTAAACTGCTTAGACCGTCTTCCATGAAGTTGTTTTATGGTGCCAGCTGTAATTCCTTTTCGGGTTAGCGAGTTCCATTCCATAACCCGACTTGCTTACTGCTTCGAAACAGTAGTGGCGTCAGCCTTATCGAATACCGATTTGAGTCTAAGTTTCCTTTGCTTACCTACACCTATGCTCCATGTGGCACATTGTGCGTTTGATAATAGCCAATTTGCTATAAAAGGTCCTCTGTGCAAGGCGTACCATGGTGCTATCTATTCCATCTGCCGAAGTCTTTCCAAAATCAATAAACAGCATTCGTCGGGTAGACTAAGATAGTTGCATTATTCGATGATGATCTCTAGAGCATTGTAGATATGCCAAACGTTGGATAAAGCGGGTGGGATACAAGTTTGTTCACCATCGAGGGTGCTTTTCAAATGCGCGGGGGTAATTTCAGCAATTGTAGGAAGCATTGAACGGTCACCGTCCTCTAAGCCATTATTAAAAATGTCTGCAAAAAAAAAAAAATGAACTAAAATTGTCGAGGAAATTTTGTAAAATTCGGTCGGAATGCCGTCTAGTCCTGCCCCCTTAATTATTTTGAAAGCTCTTATAGCTCCTAATATCCGCAGCACGAATATAGCAATTTTTGGCATCGCACAGATCATTCTCATTTTGAGGCTTTTCTTCCACTTCAATGTGGTTTGTAACGGTGGCAAAATGCTTCTTCCATATTCTTAGCAGATCCTTATCCGAAACCAGTAGAAAACTTTTTAAGGTCAACATTTGGTACTGACGGAAACTGTGGCAATTCACCACGTCTTGGCGATTCTATTGACGGTTGTGTTGTCGCATCTACAAGCTACTACCTCGGCATGAGCAAACACGTTTATATGATTTCACCTCTTACGGTACACGCTACACTGGATTTCTCCCATCTTTGAACAGTACTGACATTTAAGTTCAATTATAACCTCTGCATAAGCACTTTTAATGCGAATTTTGAGTTATTCCCGCCCTTTGAAACGTCACCAAGCATCTTCAGGTAGCCATGGACACTGATGTCCTCACTTCTTTTGACAAGACTACTTGCACCGAAAACAGGAGTATGTTGTGCATCGTTCCGGACCTCCTCTCTGCATTCTCTGTCCGTAGTATCTGCATTGCAGGATCCCATGTTTACTTATTTACTAATTTAGATCCTTTAACCCCTCGGGGGACTTAGGGCGTCAACCACGCCTGCGTTTGAGCTGCCTCCAACTCATTCCTAAAGAGCTCGATTCCTCCTCAACTGTTCTGCGCCACGTTTGCCTAGAGCGTCCCGGTATTCTGCCTGCCTGGGTGAGCGGATTCCACTGCATGGCGTATTTCGCAATGGAGTTGTCTTCGCGCCGTAGGGTGTGTCCAATCCATTGCCACTTTCTTCTTCGTATAGTAATGCTTATAGGTTCTTGGCCCGTTCTCAGATAAAGTTGTTCGTTGGAGATGCGGTTCGGCCAAAAAATCCTCAAGATGATTCTTAACCATTTGTTTACGAAGACATGCAGCTTGCGTGTGTTAATGGTGTCCACCTTCCAAGTACTGCACCCATAAAGCAGCACTGATTCCACGTTGGAGCGAAACAGTCGTAGCTTGGTTCTTAAGCTGATAACATTAGTTCTCCAGATTTTGGATAGCATTCCGAACGCAGCTTTAGCCTTCCCGATTCTGCTGCACACATCCAGTTCGATGCCACCGTGATTAGCCGAGACCACACCTCCTAAACAAAGAAAGTTATCAACTTTCGCGACTTCCTGTCCGGCAATGTTAAGTTGAACGCTGGTATTAGAAGTGCTCAGGGCTTTTGTTTTGGCTGTGTTTATTTTTAGCCCCACTTTGTTTGCCTCAGCTTCTAGATTTGGGGCCATCAAATAAAGATCAATTATCCGATGTGAAAGTAGACAAACATCATCAGCGCAATCTAGGTGTTTAGGGTAAGATGTCATAGTCCAACGAATTCCATAATTAGCTTCCGTCAATGCTGCACGGAGTACATCGCTGATAACCACCAAGAACAATAGTGAGGACAGTATGCACCCTTGACGTACTCCACTTTGGACTTCAAAATCGCCCGACACCTTACCATTGTGCACGACGTGACACTTGCCGCCCTCGTATGTAGCCTTGATAATAGCTATAAGTTTTTCTGGAATGCCTCTCCTGCGCAAAGCCAACCAGATAGCATCTCGATTCAAGCTGTCGAAAGCTTTCTCGAAGTCGACAAACGGTAAATGTAGCGGAGACCTATACTCAACGCATTGCTCAATTATGATCCGTAAGGTGTTTATGTGATCGATGCAGGATGATCCAGCACGAAAGCCTGCCTGTTCGACATCGAGAGTTCAATCTAAATGTTCTTTAATTCGTTCCAGAATTATTCTAGCTATTATTTTGGCTACGGCTGGAAGAATGCATATACCTCTCCAGTTACCGCACTCCATCAAGTTACCCTTCTTTGGAAGTTTAATGATCATCCCCCTTTTCCACTCCTGTGGAAATTGTTCACTATCCCAAGCTCTCCGTATTAGCGGATGCAGCAAATGTGCCGATGTATTTGGCGCCGCTTGAAATAGCTCGGCAGGCATACCATTAATACCCACCGCCTTGTTCTTCTTGAGGGACTTGATTGCTGTTATTATTTCGGTTTTACTGGGAGGTGCGGTGCGAATTTGTTGCTTCGAACTGCTTATTCGAATTCAAGATCATACCGTTGTCGTCTAAGTGATTTAGCACTGTAGCAAAATGTTCTCTCCATCTAGTGAGCTGATCCTCATCCGAAATCAGAAGGTTACCGTCAAGACTCTTCACTGGGTGTTGTTTGGAGTTCCGACCACCGATGAGCTCCGTAGTGATGTTGTAAATAGTCCTACTGTCGCATCTACTTGCTGCTTCTTCAGCCCTTGAGGCCAGTGAGTTGACATATTGACGTTTGTCACGTCTCACACTACGCTGCACTTCTTTCTTCTTCGCACGGTATTGGTATTCAAGCTCGGTTCTCTCTACTGCTGATGCCGCTGCAATCCGAGCCTTGATTGTTGTACGCTCATCGATCCGTCTCCAGGTGTCTGTAGAAAGCCATGTGCGGTGGTGTTTCTGCTTTTTACCGACATAAGTGCGTGCACTCACAGCACTCCAGTGGTCATCCATGTTCTCTATGCCGCTGATTGCTTCTGCTTCTAAGGCAAGATGGTCCTTGAACTGTTGGCGCACTTGGGGAACCTTGAGCCTGTCGATATTAAACCTGGTGATGTTAAGTAGGTTTGAGCGGTTGCTGTTGACGGATGCTGTACGAAGGCGTAAATGAGCTACCATAAGATGGTGATCACGTTCTTGTCCGACGTCAGCTCCACGTCTGTTTCGGACGTCCAGGAGACAATTTCTAAAGCGGCGACTGATCGCAATGAGGTCGATCTGCTTGGATGTTCGTTGCATATCACTAGAGACCCAACTGATCTTATGGCAGGTGTTATGCTTAAACAGCGTACCTCCGATGACTAGGCGGTTGGTATTGCAGAAGTCCACAAACCGCTCACCATTGTCATTACGGTCTCGCACGCCGTGAACTCCCATCACGTGCTTAAGCATGGTGTTGTCGCTACCCACCTTGGCATTGAGATCTCCCATTACCATTACGATGTCCCTATTAGGCGTTTGGTTGTAGGCGGCGCCTAAGTGGCTATAAAAATTATCCTTTTCATCCTCAGTCGCATCTAGAGTCGGGGCATAACACTGTTTGATGGTCATTTTTCTAACTCTACTTTGGAACCTAGCTGTCAATATCCGGTCACTATGGGGTTTATAGGATCCCTTGTTTGATGGTGTTATATCTGGCTCCGTAGACCAAGGTCAACTTATTTTGCCACAAATCTTGCATATTGGCACAAAAGTTGGGGAAATTAATAAATTTTTGCCTGCTTTTAAATATCTAACTAATTGTCCCTTTAATCTATTTTCAAGGTTGCGATTGCCATCCAGTTGGATCGACAGGAAAAGTTTGCAATCACTTATCTGGACAGTGTCCTTGCAAAGATGGAGTCACGGGTCAGACATGCAATCGATGTGGGAAAGGTTATCAACAGACTAGATCACACGTGGCACCTTGCATAAGTAAGTTTTCGACTAAGGTTGGCAAAATGTAAAGATTGTAGTACTTATTATCTTTCACTTGTCTTATGCAGAGATTCCCACCGTTGTTAATGCCATACAAGCGGAGAGTGCAAGTTCGGGTGATAGCGCGGCGGATCAGTCCGATGACATGAAAACCTGTAAGATCTAATTTTTATAATAATTGTGTGAAGTTAATACCTAATGTATAATTTTTTTCTCTTATTTTTCAAAGATTGTGGAAAATGCAAAACCAGCCCCAAAAAGCTCAATTTGAACAGATTCTGCAGGGAAGATTATGGTGAGTCAAATAATAAAATTTTTTATTGCGAACTAATGAAACGTGAAGTAGCGTGCTGTTGACTATTCAAGTTTAAGGCGAAATAATTTAGAAAAAATAGTTGGTAACTTGACCATTGACAGAAATTACAGATACTAGTTCGGGGCCCAAAAATTCAGAGAATTACGCCCGCTGTGCCTTGGCTGACAATGTTTCCTGTAATCGGTATATGTACCTAGATCTACTCACCTATGTATATCCTCTATACAATTGTGGGTCCTAAGGCTTCCACTACGACATCTTGTTTCTAGCGATCTTTAATGCAACCCAAGTTGCCGTGACTCTTCTTCTACTCTTCTGCGCCACTTGGCCAACCCACTGCTCTGCGATCTTGCGATGATGGATTCCATTACATTGCATACTTTGCTGAGGTACTGCCACCTTTTGGAAGATCTTGACGGTCGCACTACTAGTTCCGCCATCGAATGGTTCCTGAGCCGTTCTCTCGTGAAGGCAGAAAATCCCTAAAATATTTTGAAAACGAAACGTTTACAAACATATGCAGCTTATTCCGAATAGTGGCGGTCACTTTCTAAATTTGGAGCAGAATAATCTTGGCTTACAAGTCTATACAACTGCTTGCATACGCCGACGATATTGACATTATCGGAAGAACTCAGCGGGCTGTCACCGGTGCGTTTGCAAGCATTAAGGCGGAAGCGGCCAAAATGAGTTTAGCGATAAACGAAGGCAAAACCAAGTATATGCTGTCAACAAGAAGGGAAAGCCAACACCGACGAATTGGGCAAAACGTCACAGTGGGCAGCTATAAGTTCGAGGTAGTAAAGGACTTTGTCTACCTTGGCTCTGCTATGAACTCTGAGAACAACATCAGCGCAGAAATCAAACGAAGAATAACTCTTGCCAATCGCTGTTTTTTTGGGGCTTATGAGGCAATTCAACAGTAAAGCCCTATCTTTAACTACTAAGGAGACTCTGTATAAGACTCTGATCATCCCAGTCCTGCTTTACGGCGCTGAAACATGGACTTTTATAAAAGAGGATGAAGATATCCTTCGAGAGACAAATTCTTCGTAAGATTTTCGGTCTCGTTTGCGTTGACGGGTTTTGGAGGAGAAGATTCAATCACGAACTATACGAGCTGTACAGCGACATCGGCTTGTCAAGAAACTGCGTATTGGACGTCTGAGATGGCTAGGACATGTAGAGCGAATGGACACCAACGCTCCGGCCCGCAGAATCTTCGAATCTTCGCCGTAGGTGGCGCGCACCAGTTCAAGGGTCCTCGACCAACTTGGAGTGCGCAACTGGAGGCAATTAGCTAAAGACGGAGCTAAATGGAGAGGCTTGTTGGTTGAGGCCCAGGTTCACCCCGAACTGTAGCGCCACCTAAGTAAGTAAGTAATACTCTCGGATGTTTGTCAGACGCTCGCGAGAGGTGGGACCGTGAAAAAACTAAATTACATTGCTTCACCGTATTTTGCGACATCTTCTGCAGGTCCAAGATTAACTAAGGTAATACTTCAAAGATATTGGAAACTCAATGAATGTTCTAAACATATTGGGAAAGAAAAACTTTAAAACGTACGTCCTGCATACCCTTGTGGGTCCTAGGACCTCTACTACGCTTACACGCCATCGTGTACGGTTTCTGGCAATGTGTTTCAGCTCTCTCCAACGTTTCCCCAACTGCCGTGCCTCCTTCTCGACTGTTCTGCGCCATGTTCTTCTCGGACCGCCAGGTATTTTGGCATCCTGAGTTAAAAGGTTCCATTGCATAGCATGGTTTGCTATGGAACTGTCACCCTTTCGGAACGTGTGTCCAATCCACTGCCACTTCCGTAGTTGGATGGTTGTGCCTGATGGTTTCTGACTCGTTCTCTCGTAAAGGTGTTCGTTAGAGATACGATTGGGCAAGAAAATCCTTAAGATATTGCACAGGCACCTATTAACGAATGTTTGCAGCTTTCTGGTGATAGTAGCGGTCACTCTCCACGTGCTGCATTCATATAACAGCACGGATTCAACATTGGAACTAAACAGTCTTAGCTTGGTGTTCAAACTGATTGCATTGCTTCGCCATATTTTGGACAACATCCTGAACGCGAACTTTGCTTTTGCGATCCTGTTGGCTATATCCAGTTCGGTTCCACCATCGGTCGAGACAATACTCCCAAGATACTGGAAATCTTCTACTCTCTCTACCGGTTGTCCAGCAATGCATATTTGAGCCGATGAGTATGTTCCAAGGCTGATCATTTTAGTTTTCTCCGCACTCATTTTCAGCCCGACGACGCCTGCCTCCTTCTCCACATCTGGTGGAGGTGGAGGTCCATAATTCTGTGGGAGGGTAAGCATACATCGTCAGCGTAGTCAAGATGTTTCAGTTGGGATGTAAGAGTCCATCGAATTCCCCCATTTCCCGTTGACAAAGCTGTACGAAGCACATCGCTAATCACAAATAAAAATAGTATTGGTGAAAGGATACAGCCTTGTCTTACCCCTTTTTGGATCTCAAATTCCTCAGACAACCTTTCTCTGTGCAGAACGTGACATTTGAAGCCTTCATATGTAGCTTTGATAATAGCAATTAATTTATCGGGTGTAGCTCTTCTGCGTAAGGCACGCCAAATAAACTCCCTGTTGACACTATCGAACGCCTTCTCGATGAACATCGACGCCACCGATGAACAGCAGGTGGAGTGGCGATCGATATTCAACGCAGGAAAGAAAGGCAGTCCTTAAAACGCGATGAATTTTCATTTTTGACACAGATTCGTCGCCAACGGCATCACCCATACCCTTGACAAGGTACGTGCATTTCCATGCGTGCTTAGCATTCCTCTCCGGCACTTTGCATTAACGAAAGAGACACAAACTAGAAGTTTACTATTTCATATACATTATCTCTGGTTTGGTTCAAGTATTCAAAAGATTAGAGCCATAATGAACTTGAAGACCACCCAAGTGGTATTTTCACTGTATTTTCATCTGCTCCAAGGGACTGATAAATGTTTGATCGTGTCTTGCGTATCTTCACCAGATCAAACTGTAACCGATTTTGTTAATATCTAAGACAAAAAATTATGATGGATTAAACTGGTAACATCAAAACCGCTCTTTATTTTTTGGCTCGCCTTGGAGCGACGTTGGGCTTACCAAAAAAAAATGTGGGCTTTTGTGTAAATATGTGACTGCCTTTTGCTCCAAAGCTCAATTTGTCACACTGTCGTTTTAATGACCACTTATGCAACGATTCCTGTTCCACGGATATGCTGTCCGACGCAATGGTAACAGAACTCTGGCTATTTGCAAATTTGAAATCGACTTTCCATGCGTACAGGATTGGCGTCGTCGCGTCGGTCTAAATATGAACCAGGAATGGAATTTTCAGAGATAGCTCAAAAACCGCTCAAGGATTCAATGCTTATATTTTCGAATGTACCATATATATATGCAAACATGGGCCCTCCAGGTTGGGGGTTGTGCCGTCG
Source organism: Brachypalpus laphriformis (assembly GCA_945910035.1). Classification (NCBI taxonomy): domain Eukaryota; kingdom Metazoa; phylum Arthropoda; class Insecta; order Diptera; family Syrphidae; genus Brachypalpus; species Brachypalpus laphriformis. Next base: position 105,181,060 of record OX246753.1, on the reverse strand, counting down.
GGGTAACTTTCTTACTACGTAAAAAGCCTATGGTTCCGAAATAACCAAAAGCCTCGGATAAGGACGACTTAACTAATGACGACCCCAGCAAATGAAATAAGGACAACGACCTTCGGATCTGTACGTGGAATGTTCTGTCCCTTTACAGACCACGTGCAGCCGTACAACTAGCAGAGGCCCTAGACTGCTATAAAGCAGATATTCCCGCCATCCAGGAAGTGCAATGGGATGGGCCGGGCAAAAAGAGGATGAAAAACTGTGACATCTACTACGGTGATTGCTACAGAGGCAACAGGCAACGCTTATTTGGATGCGGATTTGTCATACGCGGTAGACTTAGGCAAGAAGTCTTAAGCTTCCGACACGTTAGCGAGCGTATTATGACTATCCGGATCAAGGCTAAATTCGCTAACATACGACCCTGCCACCAAAGAGTGTTTCTACGAGCTCCTCGACAAAACATACGAGCAATGTCCTAAATACTCGTACGACGCGACGTTAATATCATATTGGGCGATTTTAACGCCAAAATAGGAAAGGAGGACGTCTTTGATAGGGCAGTCGGTAAGCATAGCGTACACGACACCATGTCTGATAACGGACTAAGGCTAATTGATTTCGCTCTGGAGCGAAATGTCACCATAGCAAGCACATGGTTTCCTCATCTCTATATTCATAAGCAGACATGCCCGTCCAATGATCATGTACCGATCAACCAAATTGATCATATTGCGATCGACGCAAGGCACGTCTCCAGTATTCTGGATGTCCGGACCTTCCGAGCGGCCAGCATAGACTCGGATCATTACCTTGTTGTAGCCAAGGTACGAATGCGGATATCACAAACTGAGCAACAAAGAAGAATCACTGTGAGAAAATTTAACGTCGAAAAACTACAATCTCAAGAGACCGCCATACTCTTCGTTGAACGCGTATCCCGAAATATCTCAATCACCCCTATGCCGCCAGCATCAAGTGCCGAAGACCAGTGGCAACGCTGCCAATATGCCATCAGAAACGCCGCGACTGATGTGCTGGGTCTCGCTCGCCCACCACCGCGAAACCCCTGGTTTGACGAAGAATGCCGGCGAGTGCATGCAGTAAAACAAGAGGCATACAAAGCGGCGCTGCAAAGGAAAACGAGAGCTGCTCGTGAGCTCTACGAGCAAAAGAGACGGGAAGAACATCGGCTTATCCAAAAGAAGAAGAAAGAGCATGAGAAGCGGGCGTTTGAGAATATCGAGAGTTTATACTCCAGGAACAATGTACGGAAGTTTAACCAAAAGGTAAAAAGAACGTGTCAGAGAAGCAATACCCGTACAGAAACCTGTAGAGATGAAAATAGAAACCTTGTAGTAGAATCACAGTCGGTGTTGAGAATATGGAAAAACTACTTCTGCAGATTGTATAACGGCGACAAAGACCAACATCCCGCTGTTAGGCAGAATGAACCATTCAACATAGACGATGATAGTCAAAATTTCCGTCCACCTGGCCAAAACGAAGTGAGGATAGCAATATCTAAGCTAAAATCGAACAAGGCTGCTGTACCTGACGGCTTACCGGCCGAACTTTTCAAGGCAGTTGGGGATGAATTGGTAGAGTGCATACACCAACTCATCTTTAAGATTTGGTCAGACGAGTGTATGCCTGATGAAAGGAACCTCAGCATCGTTTGCCCGATCCACAAGAAAGGAGACCCCTCAACTGCGCCAATTATAGAGGCATCAGTCTCCTCAGCATCGCATACAAGATCTTTTCTGCGATATTGTGTGAACGCCTGAAACCTTTTGTCAGCAGCCTGATTGGACCCTATCAGTGCGGTTTCAGGCCAGGAAAGTCCACCATCGATCAAATCTTCACACTTCGGCAGATCCTGGAGAAAACCAAAGAATTCCAAATCGATACTCACCACCTCTTTATCGATTACAAGGCCGCCTATGACAGCATCTATAGAGAAGAGCTTTATAGAGCCATGTCTAGTTTTGACATCCCTGCCAAACTTGTCCGTCTATGCAGGCTGACGATGGAGAACGCTCGCTGCTCCATCAAGGTCGGTAATGACCTCACCGAGACCTTTGATGTCAAAAAAGGCTTTAGACAAGGTGACGCGATGTCATGTGACTTCTTTAATATTGTACTTGAACGGATTTTGCGGAACTTACAAACCAACACCGGAGGCACAATCTATTACAAGTCTGTAAAACTGCTTGCATACGACGGCGATATTGCTGTTTTTCTGGCTTATAAGGCAATTCAACAGTAAAGCCCTATCTCGAACAACTAAGGAGACTCTATATAAGACCTTGAACATCCCAGTCGCTGAAACATGGACTTTATTAAAAGAGGATGAAGATGTCCTTGGTGGCTTCGAGAGAAAAATTATTCCTAAGATATTCGGTCCCATTTGCGTTGACGGATTTTGGAGGAGAAGATTGAATCACGAACTATACGAGCTGTACAGCGACATCGGCTTAGTCAAAAAACTGAGTATTGGACGTTTGAGATGGCTAGGACATGTAGAGCGAATGGACACCAACGCTCCGGCCCACAGAGTCTTCGAATCTAACCCCGAGGGACGACGCAATAGAGGGAATCATCGCCGTAGGTGGCGAGCACAAGTTCAAGGGGCCCTCGACCAACTTTAATTGCGCAACTGGGGGCAATTAGCTAAGGACCGAGCTAAATGGAGAGGCTTGTTGGCTGAGGCCCAGGTTCACCCCGAACTGTAGCACCACCTAAGTAAGTAAGTAAATATGCAAACATGAATCTCTCTTCCAAGCAGAGCCTTATGTTATTGTAATGGCTTTGAGGCATATGGTATTGTGAATATTATGGTGGAAAACTTGGTGGCGTATCTGTGTATATAGTACAGCCAGGCTACGCTTTAGGTCTTGTTTAAGGTTTTAAGGTAGTTCGAGTTTGAGCAAGAAAGCGTTGAATGACGTCGCAAGGCTGAGCTTTTTGATTCTTGTCGTGGTTCTAGATTACATTGGGATTATGAGAAATGATGTCTTCAATGAGATTGCTCAGGGAAGAGTTTTTCAGGACCTTAACATGATTTGGGTCTTTGTGCGATTTTGGCCAGGGCGTTCACTAATGATTGGGTGTTTACCCACACAATTGCGTGTGGGATAAACGGATGCACCAGTGCGTTTGTAAGAAATCCGCGGCAGTCTTGCTGCCACTTAGCAGAATATGGTAGGCTCCAAATAATGAGCTATTGGGTTTTTTGCGAGCCTCTATGAGTTTTTTTAAGCACCTCAATGTGTTAAGCTCAAATCTAGACTTACTATAATAGTTTGAGACTTAGGCTAGGTTAGCTAGGTTGATGGTGTGGCTGTATAGCAGTATAGCATAGTACAGCCTGCACTCGGATATTTGTATATTCATTGTATTCCCAGCTGTGGCACGCCATACCACAGCTGTGGAATACTCTCTAGAAAAGAGTAGAGAAAAAGAAGGTTTCTACGATTAGTCTTGTTTTGATTATACCGTCTCCCTTAACCGTTCCGAGTGAAGTACGCATTTTAGAATGGCCTTTGCCGTCTTTGCTATAATTCACCCAAATCGTTTAAGCAGTATTCTCTGAGGACTATCTTTCGGTGTTTGCTAAAGTTTGGCTATTCGCATAGAAAATGAGCCATGCTTACATCCACGTATGTGTTCACTTAAACGCATTCTGCTTGACTGGGTCGCTAGCAAGTCTTGGCCTGTGATGGTACTTATTAGATGTGTCAAGTGTGGTCTACTAACCGCAAGGATTTACTTTGTACTTCCTTTATTCTCCAAATTGTTCCTGAAATACGCCAATATCTAAATCTCTCATCGGCCAGCTTCTGGAAGCTGGAGGTTGTACTGATTCAGAGTCATGGTGATCACAATTAAGCTATCGATCAAAGACTGGTTTAATTCTAAGCATTTTCTACCTAATTCGTCGGCCATATGGCTACAGTGAACACCCCTAGGTCTCAGGACCCAACAAAGTATTCTAATATGTTGTGGCTAGCAGTGAGTGCTCTTAGTTCTTCGCAACAACGCTTTATTAACTGAGAGATAGATGAGATGGTCTTGATCGCTGTTTTGCTGTTCGAGGATAGTTTTCGAGCAAGCTCAATAATGACTTAGAACATACTGTCGAAGATTGGAATCATTATTAAGCGGGCACTATCGGATTCTATTGAATAAATAGCGGCTCGAGACTCACTCTACAATTGAGTAAGAGTGTTGCGACTTTTCATCGAACTATTTTTACATAGACACAAACCATTCGAGCCTCAATTCACCTAAAATATTCAAGAAAAATTAGAGAAAGGCTCCTCAACTGTTGAGTCAATGCTGTTACGCTAGTCTAACCGCCGGAATCTATTGTCAGCGTCTTATGGAGTATGGGCTATACCAATAATCGATCATCTCACTAGGCGTAGATTATACAAATATTCTTATCTTTAAACCAAATCGGAGAATTGGCATCCAATTGAACTGCTTACTCGATAAGCCCTTTACTATTCAGTCGACAGAGACACATAGATATTAGCCTTCCCTGTTTTTTTTGCACGCTGCTTCAATACCCTATGCTCCTTCAGTTTATTATAAGATAACACATTTCAAATGCTTTTCGTTTTGCAGCTATTATGGCGAAGGTGGTTGGTCATGACAGAGCCTCGATGGAGATAAGTACAGAACAATACTCAATCGAACGACAAAACGAGATTTTCAAATTCGAGATCAATATTCAAGCGATTTTCAAACGAAACCCCGCATCCGGAACAACAAGCGCTCTCCTTGGACGCGGACCAATGGTGTTGCTTGTACCACGAAAGAACCTCGAGTGTCAATGCCCCAAGATTAAACTCAACAAGTAAGTTACTTATTAAAAGCCCCAGTTAGTATCCTAAGACATCCTTTGTCAAAAAAATACTTTCTTTCATTTCAGATCATACTTAATCCTGGGAAGAGACTCTGAAGCTGCTCCTGGCTACCTGGCTGTTGGACCCAGTTCAGTTGTTTTCGAATGGAAGGACGAGTGGTCACTGCGAATGAAAAGATTCCAGCGAAGGGCGCGCAAATGCAGTTGAATTGAACCGGAAACGGAGTACGTCAAGACGGACTTTAACTTTATTCATTTGGACAGAATTCGATTCGTGTATAAATTGTACAGCATAGCAAAGCTTCTCACATTCTTCGGTATAATGTTGTAGAAGTTAACACAAAAAATATCTCCTAACCTTCCCAAAAGTATCTCATCCGTAGGCAGTCGGTTTGTTTTCCACCTACTCCCCACTCATATGGCAACATTTTTAATTTAAGACTTTTCGAATGTTTAAAGTCGGTCTTTTGTAGAGATGATGTTCATTTGAATAGAATGTTGACCATGTGGTGGCGGGTCACCTTTGTTACAGATACATTCGTCATACGCGAATGTGCGTGGCCGTAAATCAATGTGAACTGAAATATTTCGTCTCCACGTTCGTGACAGTTCGTTAATGGTAACACTGTCTCTGTTCGTGGACAACTGGACCATGACCATGGTTTGTGATTGTAAATCACAGACGGGCAGTTAACATGTAGTTCTCTGTCTATTTGATTTATGATTACGAACTCTTTCATACCCCACCTCTATGAATGGGATAAGCTCTAGATACACGGTTGGATTACAAACAAAGTTGGTATGGACGTTGCACAGGGTGGCAGAGATGTGTCTCTCAGTCCATTTTTTATTTAAATATTATGTTGTGTATGTGTTTGCTGTTACAGATGTGAATAATGTTCAACAATGTCCAGAGTTTTACTCAATCCTGTTAAAATGAGTCTATGCAATCTTTATTTAGATGTGAACTTTCTACTCGGTTCCATAGGCAGAGATGAGATTGTTGAATATTTGACTATTGTGGTATTTTCAGCCAGCTCCTGTGGCTATAACTCAACGAAATTATTTGCAGATGAGGATTATTTTAAACTAAATTAGCGACCAAATTAACTGTAAAGAGTTTTCTCAAATGATGAAGAATGAAACGATAATTTGTAGATAGGTACCAGTAGAATCTTTGGTTTCAATGCTGACTCACTTTCTGGTGAAATATATAAATAGTCAGTTCGATTAAGAGGTTCTCCAAACCATGCTCCACCTACTTTCGATTGAAATCGTCAGTAATCAATTGGCTATCAGCTTGGCAATAAGACTGAGAGGCTCCAAGCAGTGGAAGGAGCAACACACGGGATACATCAAAATGCTTTCGATGCACCGTCATCTCCCCATTTCCACTGATCACCTGCCCACTAAATACGACTTCAACAGGGGCTACATGCACTCAATACCGAACAGAGCTGAGTGGTCGCAACGTGATGTGCTATACAAGAAATCGCTGTCGATTTTCACGGACGGGTCAAAAACTAAGGACGGGGTCGGTACCGGAATCTTTTCAGAAGACTTGGATATACACCTCTCTTTCAACCTGCCATACACTATCAACATCAGATGTTATTATTTATGTTGACAGTCAAGCAGCCATTAAATCCCTCGCATCCAGTATTACGAGAACTAAGACAGTGAAAGGCTGCCGCGTATCTCTTAACGAGATAGCAGGACAGTACAACTTGCTGCGCATACCGGGGAATTGTGCAGCTGACAAGCTGTCTCGACAAGGCTACTCTGGTACAAATAGCATACATATTACCGATATCGAAATGCCAACGTCTTATATTAAGTACCTTGTACAAACCGACGTGGAGAAGGTGGCCACTCATCGATGGCAATATCTGGGCCAATGCAATGCCACCAGACAACTTTGGCCAACACTTAACAAAACTAGCTCCATCGGACTCCTGAAAAAGATAGAAGAGAGGAACCCTCTCTTAAATAACAAACGTTCTCACCGGACACTGCGCCATAGGAAAACATACCCAAAGACTAGGCTTCCCCCAAAATGACTTCTGCAGAAGCTGTAGGGATGAAGAGGAAGAAGAGACCATCAGTTACTTCCTATGCTCTGGGATCGCCAAAATTAGGAAGGCTACCCTGGGTGAATAGTCCTCAAATGATCTAAATTATCTCGATAACGCCTGCACGACTAAAATCAACTCCTTCATACAACGAAGCAAATAGTTCCTAGGGTAAGAAGATGACTACGCATGAGGTTCCAAGTTCGAATCCCAGAAAATACCAAAAAGTTTTTTCACGGTCCCACCTCTTGCGAGCGTCTGACAAACATCCGAGAGTATTGTTGTCACGAAAAAAGCTTCCCAAATCGCCGTTCGGATTCGGCATTAAGGACTGTAGGTCCCTTCCATTCGTGTGAAAAATATAACGCATACAACATGAGTGGTTGCGAGAAGCTAGGCCCTGGCACTTTAAAGAGCTGTTGCGCCAAATATTTGTATTTTTTAAGAAGGTGACCCACCTTACACATCGGCAACACAATGGACCTGTTCTTGTCTAAGTGCATCCTCATCGAGAGCCAATCTTAACCAATTAACTAGTCCGATCAATTGTGAAAGGTTATGCGAAAGCATAACACGGGCTTAGTCATATGGCTGAAAAAATTGTTCGCCTAAGTAATCGGGAAAAAAATACTGTGAATCGGAACCAAAAGCAAAATAACAAAACAAATCTCCCCCAGTTATCTGAACACCACCCTTTGGAGCTTTTCTCAGAAATTATATCTGAACCACAACGCCAATCGTTCTCTCTCTCTATCTATCCTTTCCAACGCCCGCACCATGTAAAAGATTTTAAGGGTATTCATAAATCATAACCCCTTGAGTGGTGCTTCTTACAACGGCAAGCACTGCATTTAAGAATATGTATCGGGGATGTTACAATGAAGACATACAGAAGGATCAAAATTAGTCTAAAGCGGTTCGTGCGATACCATCTTCCTTATGATTAGCACACGTCCTATTAAAATGGGCGTGGACTTATGAAAATAAGACTGGTAAATTTTACTTTCTCTGACTTTGCAGAGATTTCATTAAAATCTATTTTTTTTTTAAATACTTCCAAAAAGTGGGTGTGGCTGTACGTAGTAATTTTCATTAATTTATAAATTCTAGTGAACATATAATTTTTTTTTTTCGAAAAGTGGACATGTCAGTGAGAAGATTTCAAAAAACTTTTGACGGGCTTCGGTTCAAGAAGACTGTATTTAAAATGAAGACTCTCGGCAGTTACTTCTTCTCGAAGGCGTAGGTCACATTAAACTGAACGTTTTATCCTCCTGAGTTTTATATCCCTATCTTAGTGGTTCTAAGCCAGTGGTTTGCCTTTTCGAGCTGACAGACCCTCTGAGATTAATATCCTTATCTAGTTGGGTGTAAATCCGGCAGTTTTTCTTCGCAGGCTTTCGGAGTAGAAATGGAATCCGCACAATGGATCCATGTGGGTCTTAGTGAACAATGACTTACGTCATCCATCTACCAAACCTAACCTATGTATACAATTTCATTTTCCTATCTCAAACTATAAGGCACAAAAGAGGTGACTTACGGACATACGAGCTAGGCTCAATCGACTTGGGTAGTGGTGCTGATCATTTATGTATGTATGTTGTACAATATATAATCCAGGCGAACCCCACAGGCGCATCAGTAGAAATGCGGTGAAGTGGGAGGGTTATGATCCCTTGTTTTCGTATCATAACCTCGCTTAAAAAGAAAGAAGAAGTATGTTGTATATAATCTCCATTTTTTCTCCGTGATACAAACTATTTGTCAAAATTTCTATATCCTATGGGATATGGTATAAAATAGCTGGAGAGTTCCAAAGCCTACTGGAAACTGAACGCAATGCAAACAAAAAAAAACTGAAATTCAATTTCTATTACGTCCTAGGTCGTCAAAAGCACTTTCTCACCATCATGCTTGTGCTTCTGCAAGGTGTTTTTAATCCTTTTTCCTTTCGCGCTTGATTCTTCCTCAACCGTTTTGTTCCAAGTTTGCTAAGAGCATCGCATCTATCTGTCAGATAAAATAAATGGATGCCAGTGTATCGCATGCGTGGAAGTTTTTCTTTAAAGGCACAATTCGGCCTACATTTTGAAGATCAGGCGAAGAAATCTGTCAATGGAGGCCTGCAGCTTACCATCGACATTGATGGTGATCGTTTCAGTGCTGCATCCGTAGAGCAGTACTCAGTCAACACTAGAGCGGAATAGTCACAGCTTTGATCTTGTTTTGAAAAGACTGCTATAGTAATTTTGATCTGAGTCTCGCGATCCCACTGTCGAGACCTGTCAACTTTCTCGACAAGCCTTTGAGCAGAACTAACATACTCGCATGTAGAATGCCAATCAAGGGTAATGCCAGGCAAGCATAGCATTCATAGGTCGTTCCCCACCCACTCTTATGGTGAGTTTCCATGTAGTAATACTCGTATATCTCAAGTTCAAAACTTAATACCAGACGCAGAAGTAGAAGCCCCATTAAGCTTAAACATCCCCAGGTCTTGCAAAAGCGGTTGCGGACGTTCTTTTGCAGAAACTAAACCAATTCAAAACATAGTTTGTCACATTCTAATCTAATCTAGGTTAAGCAAGGTAAGCACGTATTGGGAATGTATTAATGTGTAGCCATTGCTCCGATGCAGTTCCATTGCAAAATAATCTCTTAATGTCCTTCAGTTTCGTACCTCCCTCGAGCCTTGACGAACCTCAAAATATCGGTCACAGGGTCACCTGTTAGTTTGACAATATGCTGGGAGAAATGTCTTCGGGTGAAACTTGTTTGTAAGGGCATCGATAGTGACAGGGAAAGTCGGATCTATCCGCATCCACTTTCTCGTCACCATAGCCTCAATAAATGTTATCTTTACTCAGATGTACCTCTTTTTCTTGGTGCATGGAGTACCAAGCTCGGTTTTGTTAACGGGGGATAATTGTTTTCTTTTCCTTGAAAAAGCCTTAACTGTCGCTAAAGTAATGGTGGCTCAATTCCGATAGAAACTATAAAGAGTGCTCATGACATGACTAGCTGCATAGATATTCTACGGTCCACTACTGTCCCACGGGTCGAGTCGTAAAGCGCTATCCATAGTTATCACGCCTACTTCCTTCCAATCTTATAATTAATTCTTTCCTAGACTGCAGGTAGGCTATGTTAGGTAGATAGGGTGGCTGTATAGCTTAGTATAACCTGCAGTCGGTCATCTTATTACTGTGAATGCCTCTTTGTCCTGAGACCCAAAAGAGTCGTACGCTAACAGTAAGTGCTCTTAGCTCTACCCGACAAGGCTTCACCAGTTTCGACTTTACTACTGTCGATGCGATGGGTTTAGCATATAAATGTCGATATTTTCTTCTGGAGATAATTTCAAGGGTAACTCTTAGGCAGCCTCACCAATGGCTAAAACTTCCGCTCCGCCGTGGCTTGAATCCTTTTTTGATCGTCCGATGATTTCGGGTTCTATTTTATATTAACTAGCGCATACGCCCCCTGTTAATATAAACAATACTTCTTCTGTCAGTCGAGTGACGTTTAGGCTGATGTGCCTAAGTGCACTAGCCAACGAGCAGTAGTGCGGTGATCCATATGGCCCTTTCCCCTAAGTTTGATTGTCGCAAACGAAGCCAAATTTGTTTGCTCATCAGCGTCTTCTGCATTGAGTGCAAACATTTTACAGCCCGTGCTTCGACACTCAGCTGCCTACAAATGCACACATGCCTGCTGGCTGGGTGCCATAGTAACGTGTTACATGATCAATAGTTAAAATACTTGTGTCTTGTGTACAAGTTCGTAAGTCGCATTTAGTCGAAACTACGTCCAGAATACCCTTGTTACAGAACATTATCGATTATAGCAGCATTAATCTTCCTAAGTATTGGATGACCTCTGAGGTCAAAATGGACTTCATTGCGAACTTTTCTCGTTAGGTAAATATGCGTCTGTTTCCAAGCGAAAGCTTACGCAATCCTAATGGCTATGAACTATATTGTGAACAACAGGTGGAAGGGCCGTAGCATTTGTTTCTGTAGTGACAGTCAGGCTGCGCTTAAGACCTTGCTTAACCTTTTAACCACTTCCAAAATAGTTTGTGAAACCAAAACTCTTTGAACTCGGTCGCAAGGCTGAATTTTCGGTCTCTTCACACTCTGTCTCTATCACACTGGGATCCTGGGGAACGGAATCTCCAATGAGATTGTTAGACAAGACTCAGAGGAGGCTTTCTCAGGTCCCAAACCCACGTTGGGTCCCCCGCGTTCACGGTTAGGGCTTTCATTGACGATTGGGTCTCTTACGAACACAATTGTGTGTGGCATGACTCTCCGGGATGTAGGTTGACGAAACGAATGCTCCAGGGCGCCTGTAAGAAATCAAAGAAATCAAATTGTTGTCTCTCAGCAGAAAATACTGCAGACAACTTATTGGAGTCTTGACAGGCCACTTCGCTTTCGCCAAGCACCTTAACGTGCAGGACTGAAGTGATACTACAATCTGCGACGCTTGTGGAGAGAGTGACGACACTGCGAAACAATACCTCTGCTGGTATTGTAAGCTCCTCATCACTGAAGTGCTTGCTTGGCTTTCTTAGAAAGACAACAAAATTCCAATAAAATCGGTAAACCAGGGTTTGGTCTCTTATGGTAGAACGGACCATTTGTGTCTGAGTGCTCCAGTCTAGCGTTTCCTATCTCAACAAAAAAAAATCACTCTGATCAAGAGTTACATTCTCTGCTGAAATACTAAATAAATTATTAGTCGCCTTGTTGACCTCTAAACATATAGTTAACCTCTAATGTAGGTAACGAAACACACACACATCTCACCGGGAACTCCGCGAATCACAATACTCTCTCGTTGTACTGCGGCAACATCAAAAGAAATTTGAACTTCTCTACCACCCTGTCTAGGCTTCCAAATAATGACTTCGACTGCCTATGGATGACACACCGAACCATTTAGAAACAAAAGACAAAATGAAAACGCACTCAAAATAAAAAACAAATAAAAAAGACTTTGACAAATAATATATCTTAAAAATATATCTTAAAATTTTAGCATCTAATACGGTGTCCTTTTCACGCACTTTCTAGAGTATAAACATAAATATAATGCTGTTTAATTTAATCCATCAATCGAATTTACTACTGAATAACTATCTAGGGAACAAACTTATTGCCTGTTAAGAACTATCTTCTTTTCAAATGTTTTTTTAATTATACTAAATCATGACCGAATAAAGTTCTCTTGTCGTTAACCGTTTCCGCTTGTATGTACTTAAAAGTAGAACGCTCACAGAACAAGTAATTTAACCAAAAAATAACAATAGAACAATGAGTGATACATTTTATGATTACGTGTACTTAATTTCTATTTAAATGTAAAGTATAAAACATATCTGTATAGTATTGTCGAGATAATGGTATTCTTAAGATAGAATTAGTAAATTAATTTCTTATTGCAGCTAATAATAGATAATAGATAAGCTGTTGACCGTCAAGCACAAGCGGCAGCGGTGGAAAAATGATTATCTACTTAATCTGAAATAAACACACACATTTTTTTTATAACAATGTAATTTTATTATTAGCGTCTCTGTATATATTCTTAACATACGTACTACGTTAGTCATAATATTAATAGTTTGAATAAATAAATTAAAAGATATATATGAACACTAAATGATTTGTTTTTAAAATGAAATTTAGATGTCCGTAACGAACGGGAAGATGAACGATGCGACGAAGTATGACTTCTACCAGATCTTGGACAAGACGTACGAATAATGCTGCCATTTATCCTTTTTTTCACGGGGTGCTCCTTTTTTTGAGCTCCTAAAGACCTATCCCGCGAAAATTTTCTAAATCCTTTTTCCATACAAAATTCCTAACATTAGACTGTTAGACTGTACGATGACAGCAGGGGAATATTATACAGGTTCACAGCGTACGAGTAAAGGCTGAATTATGATAGTCGGAAGCAATCGGAAGCTAATGTTGTAATTCTGCGTTAAGTTTAAGGACTGGGAAGGTAATTTCTCCAATTTTCAAATCGTCTACAGTAGAAGACTGCATGCTCCATATCTTCCTCCTGGTCTACTTACTTACTTATGTCCTGTATCCCCTTGTGGGTCCTAGGGCCTCTACTGCGTCTACGCGCCATCGTGTACGTTTTCTGGCAATGTGTCTGAGTTCTCCCCAACTATTCCCTAACTGCCGTGCCTCCTTCTCGACTGTTCTGTGCCATGTTCTCCTCGGACCGCCAGGTCTTCTGCCATCCTGAGTTAGAGGTTTCCATTGCATAGCATGGTTCGCTATGGAACTGTCACCCTTTCGGAACGTGTGACCAATCCACTGCCACTTCCGCCGTTGGATGGTTGTGCCTATTGGTTCCTGACCCGTTCTCTCGTAAAGGTGTTCGTTAGAGGGCCAGAAAATCCTTAAGATATTGCGCAGGCACCTATTAACAAACGTTTGCAGCTTTCTGGTGATAGTAGTGGTCACTCTCCACGTGCTGCAACCATATAGCAGCACGGATTCAACGTTGGAGCGGAACAGTCTTATTTTGGTGCTCAAACTGATTGCATTGCTTCGCCATATTTTGGACAACATTCCGAACGCGGATTTTGCTTTGGCGATCCTGTTGGCTATATCCTTGCAGCTCCTTCTGCTTCTGTAGCCAGCGCGTTGATGTAGTTGCGCTTGTCACGTCGCACTCTACGCTGAACTTCTCTCATCTTCATGCGATATAGGGAGTTTAGCTCGCTTCTCCCTGCTGCTGGAGTAGCTGCAACGCGAGCTTTCAGCTGTTTTCGTTCGTCAATCCATCTCTAGGTATCATCGGAAAGCCACGCCCTATGTCTTCCCTGCGATCGACCGACAATTCTGTCAGCGCCAGATGTAAAAACATTTTTCACAGCACACCAATGGTCTTGAATGGTTGCGGGCATAGAGCTGCTGATTGCTTCCACACCTTGCGAAAAGTGCTCTCTTAATTGTTGGCGCACTGATGGATCACTAAATCTATCGATGTTGAACCTGGGCATTCTTGTGTTGTCATGGGATCTTCGAACTGCAGCAGTGCGTAGTTGGAGAGTAGCTATCATAAGATGGTGATCACGTACTATCCCCACATCTGCCCCTCGCCTGTTTCGGACGTCCAGGAGACTACTATTAAAGTGGCGGCTGATGGCAAAATGGTCAATTTGGTTGGAGGTTGTTTGCCTGTCATTGGAAACCCAGTTGACTTTGTGGCAGGTCTTGCGCTTAAACATGGTGCAACCTATCACAAGGCGGTTGGCATTGCAGAAATCCACAAACCTTTCGCCGTTGTCTTTGCGGTTACCTAGTCCATGCTTCCCGAATACATGTTTGAGCCCTTCGTTGTCGTTGCCTACCTTGGCATTGTTGTGTTGAAGACGGCGCTCAAGAGATTGTAGAAGCTCTCGTTTTCGTCCTCAGACGAACTATTCGTTGGGGCGCAACACTGTATGATGGTGACGCATCGTACTCTAGTCCGGAATCTGGCCGTCAAATTCCTATCACCATGAGGCTGCCAGGAAATTAGGCTCTTGTGTGCTGTTGTTGTTAGCAGTAGTCCGACTCCATGTTCCCGCGGACTTCCGGATGGTATTCCAGAATAGAGTAGTACAGTGTTACGCGTTGGAGACTGGTACTCGCCCGCTTCTAACCATTTTACTTCACTTACCCCCAAAATGCCAAGTTTATATCGCATGAATTCGTTTTCCAATTGAAGGAATCTGGCATTGTAAGGACCTTCGCTTCCCGAGTCGAGGAGCGTCTTTACATTCCAGAAACCTATCTTTGTCCGGGTACAATAGCCAAAAGTCGTCAACATGTGATCATTCCTTATCCGAGGCATAGTGTTGGTTTCTGTAGCGGGCAATATTCCGTAACACAGGTTGCTGGCCCACGTTACCTAGCCTAGAATCAAGGCCCTAGACAACCCGCACTTGCAATTTTAGCCTACACATATAAGGGTTTATACGTATAGTTGCCCGGGGACCACCACTAGGAGGTAAAGTAAGCACTTCATCACGAACTTGATTGTTGCGCTACTGGCCCAAGCCAAGTTTTGGGCAGTCAGTAGTTTCCCGATCAATCCCAATGCAGGTCCCCAAAAAAAAAAATGTGGAACGCTATATGATTTTGCTTGTCATCCTTGCGTAGGGGCCATGCTCATCTACTCTGTATCGTTCCAATTTTAGTATATGTTCTGCCGAAGCAAGATGTCTTGGGCTGGACATTCTGGGCACAAAGGAGAGCTATCGTGTCCAAATCGGTGAAGATATTTGCGATAGCCTCCATTGCCAGACAGAAACTGTGTGAAGTGGTAGGTGCACTTCCCATGTGCTCGGTTTATCCAAATGTCGATGGTGGGTATTCATTTATAGGTCCACCTCCCTCTAACTGTTTATCCCATCGAGCTTGCCACACAGCTGTTGAAGCTGCTTTTTCTTCTTCTTTAATCCTTCTTCTTCCGCTAGCCTCTTGATGGCTCAAGCCTCTTCTATTGTAGGTTCTCTGCATCTCGTTTGCGAGGATGTCAATCAGAACCATTCCTGCTATAACAAAGGCTGCCTCGTCAGAGAAAGTTCCAAAACCACTGATCGTCCTTATAGCGCAGAGTCTGTAGGCTGATGTCAGTTTCCTTCTTGTTTCTTTGGTCGCGAGAGCCCCCGTCTAAACCGGAGCCGCATAAAGAAGAACTGAGCTGACAACTCTGGATAGAAGGATCCTCCTAGCATATCCAGGTTCTCCAATATAGGGCATTACCCTTGAGAGTACTGCTTGAAGTCTTGACGCTTTTTGCTCGAATATTCAACATGTTGTTTAAACTGCAGCCTATTGTCGAACATTACTCCTAGGTATTTGACGGCTTCTTTGGATCTGATGATTTGGGTTCCAACCTGGTTATTTATATATTCCAGAGATTTTCGATTAGTTATTACAACAGCTTCAATTTTATGGTCAGCTAATTGTAGACCGGCGGATCCTAGCCAGCTTTTGATTTGACTGATTGCCACATTTGTAGCTGATTCTACTTCACTGATTTGTTTTGCTACGGTAACAACACCGATGTCGTCAGCAAATCCAATTATCTTTACTTTAGGTGGCAATGATAGTCGTAAAACTCCGCCGTACATTATGTTCCAGAGTAAAGGGCCTAGCACCGATCCTTGCGGGACCCCAGCTGTGACATCGTAGTACTTCACTCCTTCGTCGGTATCATACCTCAGTTTCCTGTTGGTAAAGTAGCTTGCCACTATCTGCAACCAGTAAAAAGGTGTATCCATCCTAGCAAGAGGTCTTCTTATAGTGGGCCAGTCTGCCGAATTAAACGCGTTTTTAATATCTAGCGTCACTACTGCGCAGTATTCCTTTGCGCCATATCGCCATCTTTCTCCTTCAATCGCTTCCGCTGCTCTAATAACTTCTTTTTTTTTATAATTTTGCGCGCACTCAAAGGGTTGTGAATATCTTTAACATGTTTACACATGGTGCGGGCGTTTGAAAGGATGGATATAGAGAGAGAGAAAGATTTAATGGCGTCCATCGTTGAGCGCGACTTTCGGAATACGAACTGGTGGTTGGATAAAGCCCCTTACTCCTCCGCTATTGTGAGCAATCGAAATTATTCGTTACAAGATATTTCCCATAGTGTCCAGTAGGCATATCGGGCGATACGACGATGGGTCTCCTGGGGGTTTGTTCCCTTTTGGTAATAGAACAAGATGTTGAAGTTTTCATTGTTTAGGGAAAATTCCTTCTTCTAGACACTTTTGCATCGTTGCAATAAAAATGTTCGGCCTTTTTTGAACAGCGGATTTCACTGCTTTGTTAGGGATGCCATCAGGTCCGGGCGTCTTGTTGTCACCTATCTTTCTGGATACGATTGGCAATTCTGTTGTATTCACTGGAATTACCTCTGTGAAGTTTACTCTGGTAATGGCGCACATAGTAGATGATCGCTTTGGAAAAACAAGTTCTACTATTGACTTCAGCATTTTCGGACATGTTATCTGTGGGGAATTGCCGCCTTTAAGCTTTGTCATCACCATCCTATACGCCGTGCCCCAAGGGTCTACGTTAGCTTCATCGCAGAGGTGTTTGAAACATCTTGCTTTGCTCTCCTTGATACTCGTAGCTTTGCTTAACTGTCGTCTCGCCAGTTTAAAGGACGATAGGTACTCCTGAAAGTTGGGTGTGTTTCGAGATTTTTGTACTTTGCGTCTTGCCTGTAGACACTCTGCTCTAAGTAGCCCGATCTCGTCGTTCCACCAGTAGCAAGGCATGTGTCTTTTACTTGGAGATCTCCTGGGCATTGACGCATCGCATCACGCCATGTTGATGGACTAGGTGAGGTGGCGAGATGAATTTTCTGCCGATTCTTTGACTAGCGTAAAAGTGTCAACCATTTCCACGAATGTATAATATGTTTGACGAAGAGCTTATCCTGCCATTTCGGACCAGTCGATCTTGGGCGGTGACTTCTAGGCTTATGTGTTCGGAAGCAATTATGTGGTGCAACTGTCAAATTTTCGTATGAAAGGCGAATGGATTCGGTCTTTCGTAAGTTAATCAAAAGTGAACGAAACTTAACGAATCGAAGCAAACAGCTATTATGGTCGCACAATACAAATCCTTTGTATTCGCACTATTTCGAAAGTGGTCGCACGAAACCATTCTTCTATTATAGTTCAGGGCAACGTAACTGGGATGTGCAGATGAGGTAACTTAAATAGTTATTCCCATCCATACAATCCAGTCACGGCTAACAAAGCGCACCCCCCATGATGACAAGAAGAAGACGAACGGCCTCGGATATTGCCAAGTCTGGTAAGCTAGGGCATCCTTTGGAGCCAGGCCTGAAGGGTGTCAGTATGCGAGCGTCTGGTGGTCGGCCTGTTCCGCTCCGCAGCCGGCCGGGTCAAACCCGAAATGGCTACGAGCTTCCTGTCAATGGTCTCGCGAACCATTACGGGGGTCAAGGGGTGAGCGCGCTGTGCACCGATAGGGGCATGGATGGACTCTCTGAATTTCGACAACGGCATCGACTCAGGATAGACACGTAGAACGTCTCATCACTTACAGGGAAGGATCTTGAGCTTGTTGAGGAGGCTGTTAAAAGTCGACTAGATATAGTTGGCGTCTCTTCAACAAAGCAGAGAGGTTCTAAAACTGTGGACCTTTCGGATGGGTGGAAGCTCTTCCTGTCAGGAGTCGCACCCTCAATGTCTGCTCGGGCGGGAGTGGGGATACTCACAAGACCCAGGTTGACAGACAGAGTATTGGAATGGATACCATTAGGAGGGAGAGTTGCGATCTTAAAGCTGAAGCTTGAAAGATCAACTCTGGCATTGGTGCAGGTGTATGCACCGAACCTTCAGTCAGAGTACGCAGCTTTCTTAGGTGAAGTTGATGTTGCCCTTGAAAAGGTTGCAGATATGGATTCTTTTGTTCTGATGGGTGACTTCAATGCTCATGTGGGTGTAGATGTTATGACATGGGGAAGTGTGATTGGGAGGAACGGTGATCCTGATCAAAACGCGAACGAAGAGAAGTTGTTGGATTTTTGTTGTGAAAATGGCTTATCCATCATGAACACTATCTTTTCACACAAAGCCATTCACAAATACACATGGTACCGTCAGAGTCTTCAGCAGAAGTCGCTGATCGTTTTCTTTGTGGTACCATCGTCTCTGAAGAGAAGGGTTTGTGATGTTCGCGTATTGAGAGGGGCCGAACTGTCAACTGATCATCACTTAGTTCTGTGCAAATTGTATCTCTTCGGGAGAGAGAGCAGTGCGGTTTTCGTCCCGGTAGAAGTACAACCAACCAGTTGTTCACTCTCAGAATGGTTCTTGAGAAGGCCTGTGAATATGCCAAACCTGTCTACACTTGTTTTGTGGATTTGGAAAACGCATATGATAGGGTTCCTCGAGGCAAACTCTGGAGTGTTCTGCAGGAGTATGGGATTGCTGGTTCCCTGTTAAGGGTGATTCAGTCTTTATATACAAACTGTAGAAGCTGTGTTCGGATAAACAGTGTTAAATCAATACCTTTCACTGTGGGCGTTGGACTCCGCCAGGGGTGCGTTCTGTCACCTCTCATTGTATAAATGGATTGGATGTTACAGCGCAGCCGTGGCGGGGAATGTTTCAAAGTGGGAGACCTAAGGATTAGTCATCTGCTCTTTGCGGATGATTTGGTCATCCTTGGGTCCTCTCAAACCGAACTTCAGCGCGCACTCGAAAGGTGTGTAGCCGTTTGTGATGATGCTGGAATGAAGAGAAGAAGTCCCACTGAAGCAGGTGGAGAAGTTTAAGTACCTCGGGGTTTTATTCACGAGTGATGGGAGGAGCAATACCGAGTTATCCTGTAGAATTGGTCAGGCTGGATCAATTTTGAGAGAGCTTGGCCAATCTGTTGTAAGGAAGGCCGAACTTAGTGTTCAAACTAAGCTATCTGTTTTTAACTCAGTGTATGTTCCAACTCTCACCTATGGTCATGAAACTTGGGTAGTGACCGAAAGAATAAGATCGCGGATACAAGCTGCCGAAATGAGGTTCCTTCGCGGTGTTGTTGGAATAACTCGTAGGGATCGAGTGCGCAACACCAGAGTACGCGAGGCGCTCAATATTGAGTAGCTACTTCTCCGAACAGAACGATCTATGCTTCGATGGTTTGGTCACGTAGTGCGTATGCCCCCAGACCGGCTTCCAAGACGTGCCATGGTGGCCGTGGCATCAGGTAGGCGACCCCGCGGTAGGCCTAGAAATAGATGGTTGGGCCAAGTCCGGCATCTCTCCTGGAGCCGTCTAGGGATTCCTCCTGATGATTTGGAGTCAATGGCGGAGGATCGAAAAGGATGGAGGGTCCACCTGAGTATCTTACCCCCGCGACCCTCATGAAGGATTAGCGGGACATTGAAAATGTATGTATGTATGTATGTAGTTCAGCCTTAAACTAAAACATTACTACTATCATTCATGTGCGCTTCACTTTTTGTTGAATTTTCTGCACGTCAGTTTTAGTGAACTTGTTCGCATCAGTGTTTCGTTAATCTTAAGAAAAAAGAATATCGAAACCGAAAGGAAAATGTATCTTCAACGCAAAAGTTGCCGAGAGTCGACACATTGAAAGCGATTCTCACGGTGAAATGCAATTTCACATATTCATGCGTAGAGTTCTACCACTTTTCGAAAAGGAACCCAGATTTACTCCTCCAAATTACTAAAAAGGAGAAATATTCTACCAAAAGTGATGCCAATGGGAGTGCAATTTACGTTGAAGATGATGACGACGAAGTTGTAACGATGTTGGTTGATTGGTTGGTATAAGCGTATAACTATTTTTGACGAATGAAATATGAGTTTGCGGCAACATTTTTTTTTATTTGATATCATTTTATTATCCTTATTTTTTTCATTTCGATATCCTGCGAAATTGCTGAATTTAGTGGATTTTTCCTTTTTCTTTTCGGCCAAAGAAAGATGGTATGATTACGTATGAGCAATGTCCTAGCCACGACGTTAAAATTGTCCTAGGTGATTTTAACGCAAAGCTAGGAAAGGAGGACGCCTTTAGTAGCGTGTTCATAAAGCGCAGCCTGCACGACATCACATCCGACAACTGACTTAGGCTAGTCAATATGCGGCGCGAGGAAACGTTGTCGTAGCTAGTACTCGGTCCCCACGTCTCGATAGAAACATTACCGTTCGTGACTTACTTAGGTGGCGCTACAGTCCGGGATGGACTTGGGTTTCAACCAAAAAAACTCTCCAACCGGCTCGGTCATTAGCCAGCTGCCTCCAGTTGCGCGCCATGTTGGTTGAGATTCCTTTCCAATTATTCGCAGACACATTGCCAGAAACCGTACACGATGGCGCGTAGGCGTAGTAGAGGCCCTAGGACCCACAAGGGGATACAGGACATAAGTATAAGTAAATTATTCGCGTTGCCTTCCACTATTGCGTCGTCCCCCAGAAATGGATTTAAAGACTTTTCGGGTCGGAGCGCTGATGTCCATTTGCTCTATATATCCTAGCCATCTCAATCGCTGTGTGCGTACTCTTCTGGCTAGGTCAATATCTCTGTATCTTCTCATCCACACGCCATCTATGCAGACGGGGTCCATAAATCACTCGAAGAACCTTTCTCTCAAAGTAGCTAAGGGCATCCTCATCCGATTTCGATAGAGTGCATGGCTCTGCGCTATATACCAAGACTGGGATGATTAGGCTCTTCGTTCGAGAGAAGGTTTTGCTAATTAATTGCCTTCCTAGCCCAAGGAAACGGCGATTGGCAAGATTGATTATTCGCTTGATTTCCGTGCTGATGTCATTGCTCGATTTTATAATGGAGCCTAGGTAGACAAAATCCTTAACTACTTCAAAGTTGTGACTTCCTATCGTGGCATTCTATCGATTTTGTTGACAACATATACTTTGCTTTGCCTTTGTTCACCTTACTTGCTTACTTAGGCGGCGCTATAGTTCGGGGTGAATCTGGGCCTCAAGCAACAATCGTCTCCATTTAGCTCGGTCTTTAGCTAATTGCGTCCAGTTGCGCACTTCAAGTTGCTCGAGGTCCCTTTGAACTTGTGTGCGCCACCTACGGCGAGGAGGTCCTCTACTGCGTCGTCCCTCCGTGTTAGATTCGAAGACTCTGCGGGCCGAAGCGTTGGTGTCCATTCGCTCTACATGTCCTAGCTATCTCAGACGTCCAATACGCAGTTTTTTGACTAGGTCGATGTCGCTGTACAGCTCGTATAGTTCGTGATTGAATCTTCTCCTCCAAAACCCGTCAACGCAAACGGGACCGAATATCTTACGAACGACCAAGGATATCTTCATCCTCTTCAAATAAAGTCCAGCCCTCGTTCACCATTGAACCTATTTCGCTTCTGCTTCAATACTTACGAACGCACAATTGACATCACGCTCTCTCCTCCCAGTTATGTCAATGCCATCTGCATAGGCGAGTAATTGTACAGACTTGTGAAATATTATGCCTCTTATGTTGGCTTGTGAGTTGTGCCCAATACTTTCAAGTACGATATTGAAGCAATCACTTTTTTGACATCAAAGGGATCCGTAAGGTCGTTACCGACCTTAATGGAGCAGCGTGAGTTCTCCACTGTTATCCTGCATAGTCGAATAAGCTTGGCAGGAATGTCAAAACTAAACATAGCTCTGTATAGCTCTTCTCGATATATATTATAGGAGGCTTTAAAATCGATAAGAAATTATGGATATCGATTTTGTATTCCAAGGTATTTTCCAAGATCTGTCGTTGTGTGAATATTTGGTCGATGGTGGACTTTCCTGGTCTAAAACCGCATTGCTATGGACCAATCAGCTTGTTAATAAATGGTTTTAGACGTTCACACAACACGGCTGATAAGATCTTGTAAGTGATGTTTAGGAGACTGATGTCCCTGTAATTGGCACCATTTAGGGGTCCCCCTTTTTGAGGGTCGGGCAAACGATGCTAAGGTTTCACCCATCGGGCATATTTTCGTCCGATATATATTACAGACGAGTTGGTGTATGCTCCCTACTAAAACTCCCACTGCTTAAAAAGTTCGGTGGCTAGGCCATCCGCTCCAGCAGCTTTATTTGACTTTAGCTCGGACATCGCTATCCTCATCTCGTCAAGGTCGAGTGGACGGAATTATTGTCCACCATCGTCCAGATTGAACACGTTATTCTGACTAACAGCGGGAATTCGGTCATCATCGCCGTTTAACAGTCTACAGAAGTGTTACTTCCATATCCTTAGCACCGACTGCGGTTCTACCACTAGGTGTCCATCTTCGTCCTTGCAGGCTTCTGTTTTGGCTTCATAGCCTTGCCATGTTCTTTTTACCTTTTAATAAAATGTTCGACCATCATTCCTGCATTTTAGCCTCTGTATCTCCTCGATGAAATGCTTCTCATGCTCTTTCTTTCACCATCTAAGAAGTCGATGCTTTTCCCTTCTCCTCTGCTCGTAGTGCTCGCGAGCAACTCTGGTCGTTCTGTGCAGCGCCGCTTTATATGCTTCGTGCTTACCAGTATTTATCATAAGACCAGGGATTTCTCGGTGGTGATCTGGAGAAATCCAGCACATCAGAAGCGGCCACGTTGCCACTGGTTATCTGCTCGTGCTGCTGGCGGCATAGGACTTCTTTGGAGATTAAGCGATACTCGATCCGCAAGGGATCTGGCTATTTCTTGCCATTGCAGCCGCTCGATGTCAAACTTTCTCATTGTATTTCGCTGATTCCGCACTGCACTGGATATCCGAATTCGCGCCTTGGCTGCAACCAAGTAGTGATTCGAGTCTGTATTGGCTCTTCGAAATGACTTCGAAAAATCCATCCAATATATGTATGTACTAGATGAGTGCCTTCCATCGATCGCAATATGATCAATTTGGTTGACAGTAATATTTGTATGATCATTAGCCAACCATGCCATCTGTGGCGAGGGGAATCACGTGCTTGCTACTAGAACATTTCGACCCGCCGCAAGTTCAATTAGCCTAAGTCCATTATCGAATATCTTGCCATGTAGGCTATGTTTCCCGACTGTACCACTAACGACGCTTTCCTTTCCCAGGTTTGCCTTAAAGTCGCCCAGGACAATCTTAACGTCTTGGCTAGGGCATTGCTCATAGGTTTGGTCGAGGAGCTCGTAAAAGTCATCTTTGGCATCGCCATCGCTCTTCTCTGTGGAGGCATGAGCGCATATAAGGCTAATGCTAGCGAATTTAGCCTTGATGCGCATTTTCATAAGGCGTTCGTTTACATGCGGGAACATAAGACTTGTTGCCTAAGTTTCCCTCTAATGATGAATCTGCATCCAAATAAACACTGTCCGGGTTCTTTTGTAGGCATCGCCATAGTAGATATCGCAGTTTATCATCCTCCTTTGGCCCGGCCCATCCCATTGCACTTCTTGGAATGTGGTGATATCTGCTTTTGTGCAGTCTAGGGCCTTCGCAAGCTGTTCGGCTGCAGGCGGTTTGTTGAGGGACCTCACGTTATACGTGCAAGCTCGACGATCATTGTCCTTTTGCGTTTTCCAGGGTCGTTAGCAGTTAAGTCGTCTTTATCCGATGCTGTTGGTTGCTTCATGGCTAGACGTTTTTTACGTAGTAGGGAAGTTAGATGGCACAACCCCAACCTGGAGGGCCAAATCCCTTTTTGCAACCCCTATTGGTATCCTCTTTGGACACTGTCTGATAGGCCAACATGCTAAAAGGTTTGGCCGGGTCCTTCGTCGGCTCTTCCTTCAACAGCAACTGAGTTGGTCTCTCAGGATTCTCTCCAACTCCTGCAGCTTGATTACATTGCAGTGCCCCACCTGTTGGCACCCGAAATACCTCACTCCACATCCAGCCTCTGGTCTTTCCTCTCGGTGTTCCGACTCTAGCAGATGAGACTTCTCCGCCTCACGTCGACTCCTTGGCCTTAATCGAACGACACATTGAACTCTTTGTAGCAGGTCGTCAACCGACGTTGGCACTCCTCATCTGCTATTCACTGAACTATGTACTTGATCACGGAAGTCCCCTGCATACATCCCTTCGATCTAATCATTTTCATCTCGAAGATGTATTCCTCGATACCTTCCCCATACCTCTGTCTCCGTTCTCTCAGCCGGTCATGGACGTCCATGTCACCATCGGTTGTTGGGAAGTTCTGGCAAAGTTCTGCGAAAAACTCGTCCAGCGTCTTGACCGTTGTACCCCGACTTCATAATTTGACTGCACCTATCAGTTTCGTCGTCGCCGCCATAAGAACCAACATGCGCTTAATGTCAGCAATCTTTCTTTTCCACGCTTTCGACGATGACCCTGCGATTGCCTTACGGTCAAACTCAGCATCTCAGCGACGCACGTCTCGTACCGTGTACAGGTTCCGCGAGCAGCGCATATCTCCGACCGACGAGACACCTCAAGGTAGCTCAGCTATTTTGTCTGATTCTCGCATCTATGCAGATTTCACATTTGGCGCACAGCGGGTATGATGTATTACCGTTGCATAGCTATGCATCACCTAGGAGTCTTATAAATCCAAAGCACACCAAACTGCATGATTTTTAATGACGATTTTTCTTCTGTTTCAGAATATTGAATGAACTCCCTTTATCTAGGACCAGGCCGCAGGATATATGCATATGTACTAATTATTCTGTCTACAACCAGTCTCAGGAAAAGAACCAACCTGTCAAAATCAAACTTATTCCAATGCCAAACCGAATTTTAATTGCAATCAATTTCCCCCATAGTTTCATTTAATCAACCTGAAGTAACTTTTACGTAGTTGCGCCGCGTATCCTTAAAGTTATAACAAAATTAAAATTCATAAATCAAATTTTAATTTCATAAATCGTGGCGGCCAAGGAAACGAAAGTGTAATTAAAACTCACCCGCCCATTAATACTAATTAGAATCCAGTATGAAACAACCTTTCTCCCTTATTCAGCATAATTCCCGAGGAGTGCAGTCGTCCTGCCGTCCCCGTCAAACGCACACCTATACATACAACACACCAACCATTAGAGAGCTTTCATCCCACAAAGCATAAGCAAAAGGGGTTTTGCCGGGGCTGTTTTCAAACCATAAACACACTACAACGCCAGGACTGCCAGGACGAGAGAATGGATAAGCATTTTTAATACACAGTTCGCCACGATAAAAGTGGCATTTGCATAAAATAATTACAAGGCGACGGGATGTGTGTGGCTACATTCCTATTTTATTTGGTTTAGCGCGAAGAATTGGTGGGCGATCAATAGGGCCAGGCAAAAAGGAGGAAAAAATCTTAAGAAATTGTTATCCACTCATGGAACACATTAAGATATGAATACCGACGCAGGCGAACGGTGGCAGGGGGAGCGCGACGAGTTTTATCAATTTACTTTACGATTATCCCGGGGTAGTTAAACTTTTTTCCGAGCATAAAATAAGTTGTAAAAGTGGGCCCCAACATATTCTTTGCAAATGTACTTGTATTTACTTTGGCGGGAGGACGGGGGGAAAAACTGACGAGGAAAAGATGAAGTAATGTACCCACTGAAGATATGCTTAAGTGTCGAAGTGCACAGGAAGCTAAGGGATATATCACGTGCCACTGAGTGGATGATTATTTAAGGGTTGATGGCGGGCGGGAGTGCTCGCACATAAAACTGGAATAAAACTCTCCAGCATTCAAATATTCCCGAATATGCTTGTGCTTGTCGGAAAAGTTTCCTTATGCTCGTACTGTGAAGCCCCGAGCCCCATGTCAGCCAAGACATATTTTCCAGCCAATTTGTTCGTCATAAAGTATCCGCAAATAACGAAATTAAGCAAGCAGACAAATGGCGTGGAAATTCAAATGGGATGGAGTCTGAGTTCGAGTTCGAGGGGATGGGTAGGGTAGATACGGGACTTGAACGAACCGTCGACATGAAATTTCAAAAGAAAATAAACTTAAATAATTGAAGGAATGTACCATTGCCGGGACAGAGCCTGACAGTGTACAATATTTTGGAGCAGCATAATTGGCAAATCATGTCGTGTTTCTGACATTTCATCACAATAAATTTCGCGATGACTGCCAGGATATTCAGTGGCGGATTAGTTACCGCCGGCGGCGGAGGAGAGTGGTTGTTCATAGAAAAGCATTCGCGTCAGAGGATGACTGTGGAGTTATTTAATGAATCTTAACTCAATCAATTAGAAGCGGTGGGGTGTAAAAAAGTTACCACGGAACATTTTTAAATGATGACGAAGCATTGTTCAATCAGTGTGACCATTGTGGGATTTTAGCCTGGACTTAGCCCTTGTTGCAGCTTCATACATTACTATATCCTTTTGCTTTGGTTTTCTAGAATAACATAGGACTAGTGTGCAGTAATCTTGCGACGTTCTTCCCTAGTGCATTGGATAATACAATAATTCCAAAAGCAGATAGCATCCTGGTAATTACCGAGGCAAAAAAAAAAGCTGACAAAGGAACATCAAGCGGGTCGTCGAACAGTTTACCCTATATATTTGCTTTGAAGGTGGGCGCGCGCAGTGGTTTCATATGTGTGGGATCACTGGTCATAATTAAAAAAATCATTTAAGATAATAAATTGCAACGTAATTTTTATTGAAAAGCTTAATTTGTACAATTTGAATCAATATTGAAGAAATTTTCACATTAAAAGTTTTAAAACCTCTATTCTTAACATTGATTTTTTAAGTTTTTCTGAACATCTTGCGTAAGCTAAAAACGAATCCGAAGCAAGAAGCAATCGATTGAAGAAATCAGTCTTGGTGGCTACTCTTGACATTTTTCTCGTATTTTTTGACCTAAACAACTTAATGTTTTTATTACTAGCCTCAGCAGCTTCTTCGGTCAACTGGCCTATAGGCAAAATCGCATGTTGGGCATGTTTATATTATAAATCTGATCTTCCATAGTAATAATAGTGCTAGATAGATCCTCGATTTGACTTAGTATGTATTGCGGTTCGGCGCTGCTCAACTCTGCAGTTTGAAACGGACAAGTCGACAGTACCTGGTCGATCCAGGACGAGGATTTTGCCATACAATTCTTTTGTCCGTATCAGGATTTACTTGTGAAAAAAGTTGAATACCAACATAAGAAGTGACGATCATATCACTAAATTCACCCGAAATTCACTGTTTGTACTCCGATTGTCCACTGCTTCCATCGAAGCCCCATTTTCCAACAAGTGTCAAATTACTCAAATTACTTGTTGTGATTCTACAATACGTTTCGCGGTGTGATCTAAAAGGCCTTGGAGAGTTACTTCGGCTGATGAATCGGTGATCGTTATTGTTTCTAGCTTCGGGTAACAATCTTGCTTTGCTTTGAGTACCTTAACATAACTTGGGAAAATATCAAGCTTTGTTATTTCATTAACCACATTCCTTATAATTTGATATTGGTTTCTTGTCAATCTAGCATCAACTTATGATTTTAAGGCGTCTTTTGCATCAAGTTGCGTCTTTTGCTTCAAGAAATCACCTAAGTAATTGTGCAAACATAATTAGGCGAAAGTACATAAATCAAAACGTTTGCCCTTTCAAAATTTCACTTAAGAAAAAAAAGAACTAACTAACTTTAGTAACGACTTTAAGATTATTGTGCATATCAATAAGAAGGATGACTAAGCTTACAATTATCTACATACCTTGGTCTTCAATATCCACCACTATAATTGCAGAGCCTATGTCTAAAAAAAAAAACAGTTAATTGAATCGCAATGAAAAAAATCGGCACTAAAAATCGCCAACATTCAACTTCAGCTGATCTTGCTATGAACAACTATTTCCAGAAGAGTAATTCGACGGTTGTCAGCTTGAACCGTTATCAGAAATATCATTTGCATTTTACCTTTTGGCCTATGGGGGAAATCACTGTGCGCCGTGGCGTAAGTGGTTAGTATGTCGGATCACTTCGCGTGAGGTTTTGAGTTCGAATTCCAGAAAACATCAAAAAGTTTTTTCACGGTCCCACCTCTTGCAAACGTCTGACAAGCATCCGGGATTATTTTTGCCATGAAAAGCTTCTCAAATCGCCGTTCGGATACGGTACTAAACGGTACGTCCCTTCCATTCGTGTGAAAATTATAACGCACACAACATGAGTGGTTGCGAGAGGCCCTGGCATTTAAGGAGCTGTTGCGCCAAATATTTATTATTTTTTTTTATTTGCTTTCAAAAGTATTGGAAAGGTACTCTTATTTCTCCTAAAAGGCAAAACGTTCTACACATAGATACGGTTAATCACTAGGTACCATAGCGGGCCCTTCGTGATCCCTAGGGAATCTTTACGGCAAAAAATCTAAACCAATTCCCACATCTCTAAGATTTGGTCAGATGAGTGTATGCCTGATGAATGGAATCTCAGCATCGTTTGCCCGATCCACAAGAAAGGAGACCCCTCAACTGTGCCAATTATATCATTTCTGCGATATTGTGTGAACACCTGAAACCTTTTATCAACAA
The DNA here is from genome assembly GCA_945910035.1 of Brachypalpus laphriformis. NCBI lineage: Eukaryota > Metazoa > Arthropoda > Insecta > Diptera > Syrphidae > Brachypalpus > Brachypalpus laphriformis. The sequence goes on along the minus strand of OX246753.1, from coordinate 105,152,108 downwards.
CATATCAGTGCGGTCTCAGGCCAAGAAAGTCCACCATCGATCAAATTTTCACACTTCGGCGGATGCTGGAGAAAACCCAAGAAGTCTAAATCGATACTCATCATCTCTTTAACGATTTCCAGGCCGCCTATGACAAGTTCTATAGAGAAGAGCTATATAGAGCCATGCCTGGTTTTGACATCCCTGCCAAACTTGTTCGTCTGTACAGGATGACGATGGAGAACGCTCTCTGCTCCACCAAGTTCGGAAATGACCCCATCGATACCTTTGATGCCAACAACGGTTTTAGACAAGGTGACGCGCTGTCATGCAACTTTTCTAACATTGTACTTGAACGGATTGTGCGGAACTCACAGGCCAACACCAGAGGCACAATCTATCAAAAGTCCGTACAACTGCCTGCATACGCCGACGATATTGACATTTTTATTTGAACTCAGCGGGCTGTCACCGATGCGCTTTCAAGCATTGAAGCAGAAGCGGCCAAAATGGATTTAGCGATAAACGAGAGCAGAATCAAGTATATGCTGTCAACAAGAATGGACAATCAACACTGACGAATTGGACAGAATGTCACAGTGGGCAGCAACAACTTCGAGGTAGTAAGGAACTTTGTCTACCTTCGCTCTGCTATAATTCTGAAAACGATATCAGCACAGAAATCAAGCGAAGAATAACTCTTGGCAATCGCTTTATTTTTTTGGGCTTATAAGGCAATTCCACAGTAAAGCCCTATCTCGAACAACTAAGGAGACCCTGTATAAGACCCTAGTCGTCCAGTTCTGCCTTACGGGGCTGAAACGTGGACTTTATTGAAAGCGGACGAAGATATCATTGATCGCTTGGGGAGAAAAAGTCTTCGCAATATGTTCGGTCCTGTTTGCTTTGACGGGTTTTGGAGGAGAAGATTCAATAACGGAATATACGAGCTATACAGCGACATCGACCCAGTAAAGAAAAACTGCGTATTGGATGTTTGAGATGGCTAGGACATGTATAGAGAATGGACACCAACGCTTCGACCTGCAGAGTCTTCGAATCTAACCCGGAGGGGCGACGGAGGAGAGGACCTCCTCGCCGTAGGTAGTGCGCACAAGTTCAAGGAGACCAACTGGGAGTGCGCAACTGGAGGCAATTAGCTAAAGACCAAGCTAAATGGAGAGGATTGTGGGTTGAGGCCCAGGTTCACCCCGAACTGTAGCGCCACATAAGTAAGTAATTCCCCTATACACTTAATTTCTAATGTCCCTTTCACTAAGAAGAGGATCCCTAATTAAGACCCCCAAATATTGGTAGTGCTGGACTCAATATATCAAGTTAAGCACGATACCTGGGGGTAATTTCGGATTCCAAATTTAACTGGAAGGACAATATCAAGACAGCAAGCGCAGCTTTCTATTCCTGCAAGAAGGCATTCGTGCGGCTTCAAACTGGCTGTGGTGTACTGGATATACAGGGCAGTTGTAAGACCAATTCTTAAAAATGGTTTAATTCATGGTAGTATGGTGGATGGTACTTGAGAAGCAATACCAGCTTTCGGACCTCACTGAGGTAAGGCTGATTATGTTCATGGAACAACTTAAAATACACCCTCTGCCTAGAAGAGGACGAAACCGCGGAACACATAACGGATGGGCCATCTAGTGATTTCTTTTTAAATCATGGGTTATTTTGACACTGACAGCTTTTTCCCGCTCGAAATCTTGACAGAAAGTCAGTATCATACCTCCGCCGAACGAAATGAGTCACTTTACGCTTGAACAGCATTGGGAAATATTGAAAACTTATTTCCAAAGTGAGTGCTGTGTATCCCAAACACTGCGTTTTTTTTTAAATAAGTTTTGGCCGAAATGAAGCACCCACCGCGCGTGCTGTACGCAAGTTTGTGCAACAACACTGGACAACGCTCATTATCCCCGTCGTCGTACGGTGCGCACAGACGAGAATGTGGCTGCTGTAGCCGAGAGTGTGAGACTCAATTCACGAACATCAACTCGTCATCGATCTCAACAGCTTAACATTTCACGCACTAGCCTGAGGAGAATTCTACACAAAGATCTGGGATTATTCGCTTACAAGGTCCAATTGATTCAGCAATTGAAAGCGCACGACCATCCGCTTCGTTATCGCTTCGCAGTTTGGGCCTTAGAGCAGCTTGAATTGGACAACGATTTTGAGCGAAAAATCATCTTTTCTGACGAGGCACATTTTCATCTCGGCGGCTACGTTAGCAAACAAAATTGCCGCATCTGGGGCTCGGAAAACTCGCACGTTATTGTCGAGAAGCCAATGCATCCACAGAGAGTGACAGTTTGGTGCGGATTATGGAGTGGTGGCATCATTGGACCATTTTTCTTCGAAAATGAGGCTGGGAACAACGTTTCGGTCAAGGGTGGGCGTTACAGAGCCATGTTAACGACTTTTTTTTTTTTACTGAAATTGAAGACATGAATTTGGACGACCTCGGGTTCATGCAGGATGGCGCGCCATGCCACACAGCCCATGCCACAATCGCTCTTTTGCGCACCAAATTCCCAAATCGTGTCATTCGCCGTCTTGGAGATGTCAATTGGCCGCCTCGGAGCTGCTATTTGACCCCTTTGGACTTTTTTTTGTGGGGAACCGTGAAGGACCGATATTATGCCAATAATCCGAAAACGATTCAAGCACTTAAGACCAATATCATCCCAGCAATCCGTGAGCTACGGCCCGAAACCATCAACAAGGTCTTGGAAAATTGGCTTAATAGAATGCGCTACTGCCAGGCCAGCCGAGGCAGCCACTTGAACGACGTTGTATTCCATAATTAATGGGAATGTTTGCTCTTACTAATAAAGCCATAATACATGGAAAAAATTTCATTTTGTTCATTTTATTGCATTTTTAAAAAGAAATTTGTAGTTGGCCCGCCCTGTACTAGGTAAGTGTGCAGCTCTGTGTAGAATAAGGAGAAGCTTTTCCATAAGGAAATCATATCTCCAATGAACTTAGGGGACTCCTCCGCAGCCGTAATTATAGCTTTCATAAGGAGGCCCTAAAGGGTGGGCCCTGGCACAATAGATTTTTTTGATCTCAGTGCCTACACGGCATATGGGCGTGGTCCATAATAAATAATCATCGAACCCTTACGGCCATGATTCCACACTATTCCGATGGGAGGTGTCCAACGGATCGACGGAAGCTGATCACATGAACTCGATGCTAGCATTTGAAAGGAGATTCACTATAAGAATTCCTTACAGAAGTACTGGAGAAACCGAAGAACCATCAACGAAAAGGAACTGGCCTTCTATACCGATTGTTCTATATTGGATATAGTCACGGGAGCCGGAGTTTATTGTGAAGCCCTAAAAATAAATCATTCTTTTAGAATAAACGATAACGGCAGTCATTATACGGGCTGCAGAAATTATACGTGAGAGTAATATCGTTAGTAAAACGATAAATGTCTATATAGACTGCCAGGCTCTCAGCCGGCTCTGGGCTCTGCTGCAACTAAATCGAGGCTTTTAAAATTTGCAAATTGTTTTTAAATACAATATCTGGATCCCTCTGCTGGGTACCAGAGCATATGGATATCGAAGAAAACAAAAGCACTGATGAGCTTGCAAAAAAGGGATCAGCGTTCTACGCATCGCAAGCACTCTCTTTTGTAGCTATCTCAATTAGCTTTTTAAGGAAAAAATAGAAAACGAAGCCAACGTCCAGCTAACCGACGCTGAGTTCATCTGGGCACATGTGCAACGGCCGGGATGCTATGGTCGGCCCTTAGCAAGAAGAGATCCATTTCTCTGGTAAACTTAGTCGTCATAACACACAGGTCATCTCCGGCATAATTACTGGGCACTGTGCCATTGGCATTTATGCGGAACTCCTTGGTCTACAACACAACGACTTTTGCAGAAGCAGCAGGGAAGAGGAAGAACTTGAATCTATTCGTCAATTGCTGTGTGGTAGTTGTGCCTTATTCGCCAGAAGAATGAGGACTCTTGGTAGTTACTTCTTCTTGAAACTGGAGGACTTAAGTAAAGTTGAGCTGACGGGACTCCTGAGATTCATATCATTATTTGGGTGCTTGTAACACAACGGATATATCTTTTGCAGTGTTCCAGAGTTACATTAATTGGCACAATGGACTCAAACTGTTGATCTAAGTCAGCAGCAACTTACTCTCCATAGGCACCCATATACTCGTACATAACCTAACCGAAGTCCTTTTAAGTTAACTGGGTATATTATCCTTCAAATGTGCAATGAGTACGATTTACCTATTTTCTTCAACATACCACCATTACTCCATCATTGAACTACCAACATGGATTAAGTGTGTGGCCATGTTATCTGAAGGAGTAATGGCGATTTGGTATATGGTCTTAAAATCAATATTCACATAAAAAACAAAAAAAAAAAGAATTGCAAACTATTCATATTTTACGATATATTACTTTTCGTCTTTAGAACTCTCAATTTTGAGTAAATTATGTCCCAGTCTAAATATGCTCCAACGATGTACCTAATATTCTCCTCGGTGTCATCGTAACCAGTTCTCCCGTGAAGCAAGCGTATATTGTTAAAAGTCAAGACATCACCAGGCTTTGTCTTAAACTGTGCTGCGTTTTGTCGTGCCAGTTGAACAAACTTGGAATATGCTTCATACCACGGAATGACGTCCTCAATGTCTATGGAGAAATGACTGTCCCGCTGTGGAACACTGTGATTGATCCTTGTATAGTTACCTTCCTTGTCTAAACTGAAATAAAAAAAATAATAATTATTATTTTTATTTATTTATTTATTTAAAATGTAAAAAATATTTCACAGTTAGCAACATTTGTCCCACCATATCTGAATTAAGTCAGTTTCTCAATTCATCTCAAATCATACATTTTCAATGGCCTGCTTATCCTTGATGAGAGTTGCGCGGGGTAGGATGCTTAGGTGGACTCTCCATTCTTCTCGATCCTGACTTGAATCCGTAGACGGCTCCAAGGGAGACATTGCACTTGGTCCAACAATCTATTTCTAGGTCTACCAGAGGGTCGCTTACGTGGTGGCACGGCAATCATGATGCGTCTTGGAGCCGGTTTGGGTATATACATATGTACTAAGTGACCAAACGTAGCATAGATTGCTCCGTTCGGAGAAATAGCTAGCACTGTAGTGGGAGAAACAAAGACTGGTCCTCCTACCAAAAGGTGATAAGCTACCACAGGATCTCTCATCGTGTAGGTCTCTAGCATGATAGACACCGTGGAGCATGACTGCAATAAAACTATCGGGATTGTTCAGAACTAGCTAGTATACATGGACCTACAACTTGAAGAAGAGAAGTCAGAAGAAGTGCTCATAAGCAGCAGGCGAGTAATGAAGACTATAAGAGTAACCGTGGGCGAACTGGCACAATAGATCTCTCTGGCTGCAGTGCCTACCCGCCATATGCGCATGGTCACCAACTTGCTTTTAACCGTGGGTGATCAGGTGTCAGTTTTAAAACAAGAGCTGAAGTACCTTGGCATTACTATAGATGCAAGAGTGAATTTTAAGCAACATTTGCAATATGGAGGTGAGAAGGCAGCAAAGGTAACGACCGCCCTGGCAAGCATAATGCCAAGAGTTGCGGCGTCGATAATTATCTATGGCTCCCAAATATGGGCTAGCGCCTTGGAGCCGAAGATATACAGAAAGAAGACCGAGACAGCTTACAGAATCAACGCCTTGAGAGTATGCAGCGCCTTCCGTACAACCTCCTACGATGCGGCATGTGTAGTGGCTGGCATGATACCAATACACCTTCTAGCTAGAGAAGCCCAATGGAAATACCGTGCCAGCAAGACAGCAACACCAACTGCGGTGAGTCGAAGTGTCACTGAGGCACCAAGAAGGACTAGTTTGGATGAATGGCAGGAGATATGAGATCACTCTGATAAAAGCAGGTGGACGCAGAGATTTATCCCCAATATAAACACTTGCATCAATAGGAAGCATGGGGAGCTGAATTTCTACCTGGCCCAGATGCTTACTGGCCATAGTTGCTTCAGAGCCTACCTCCACAGATTCAGACTAGACGATAACCCCTATTGCCCATTGCAGTGGAGGATGCGGAACACATCATGTTTCATTGTCCATGATACTATGAAGAACGACACCTGCTGGTGAAGAAAAAACTGGGTGAGGACCTAACCACAGACAACATCATTAGACAGATGATGAGCAGGGAAGATGCCTAGGAAGCCGTTTTTTTTTTTTTGCCTAGGGGGTAGTGGAACAACGCTAATGCGCACGGAAAACAGTCCCGCTCTGTTTCTAGTAGTGTGAGACTCACTAAAAAAAAATACAAATATTTGGCGCAACAGCTCTTTAAAGTGCCAGGGCCTAGCTTCTCGCAACCACTCATGTTGTGTGCGTTATATTTTTCACACGAATGGGAGGGACCTACAGTTTATTGTCGACTCCGAATGGCGATTTAAGAAGCTTTTTCGTGACAACAATACTGTCGGATGTTTGTCAGACGCTCGCGAGAGGTGGGACCGTGAAAAAAACTTTTTGGTGTTTTTCTGGGATTCGAACTTGGAACCACTTACGCCACGGTGCCCACTTGACACCATCCACTCCGGAACCGCTTATTGCATTACTTCAGAGTGGTGTCGTTTTCTTTCCCCTCTGGAGACCGGCTGTTTCATATTCGGCTCCTGTGCGGGTTTATACATTCTTGCCGGTAAGGCTTTTATCTACTTTATGTAATTTGTGAGGGAATGCTAGCGTCTTCCTCTCTCTTTTTGGATCTTAGTACCGTCTCGATGAAGGAAGATATTCTATTCCACGGGTCGGTACTCGAGGTCATCTTGCTTATAGCACTTTTCGGGGAAAAATCGCCTATTTCCGACTCCAGTCTACTCCTCTTCTCTGTCCATCTGCTACAGGCGAAAAAGGTGTGGAAAGTCCGCTGAGTCTCCATATTGGCAGGCTGCGCTCTCTACTTTACCCATTTTGTGGAGGTATCGGTTGAAATACCCATGTCCGGTTAGGAATTGAGTGACAAAGTAGTTCACTTCGCCGTGTTCCCGCTCTGGCCAAGTCGTGACGTCTGTAATCAGCCTCGCTGTCCACCTCCCCCTTGTTTCAGCGCTCCACCTTCTCTACCATGCCTGCTTGGTAAGCTTCTTCGCTTCCGCGACTGCCAGTTCTGCTCCTACTTCCGCCTTCTTATCGTGGGCGTACTTCCTCTCTGTAGCTAGGAGTTCGATGGGGGTCACACCCGTAACTACGAGGACGGCTGATTCCGACACTGTGCGATAGGAGCTTGCAACTCGGAGAGCTCCTCGCCTTTGTACTGCGGCAATTTGCTTTCTGTACTTCTCCTGTCTAAGTGCGTCTGCCCAGATCTCACACCCATACAGAAGAATGGCGTGGGTAATGGACATGAGGAGTCGTCGCCTACTCATTGTTGGGGCTCCGATATTTGCCATAAGCTTACTCAGTGATGACGTGACCTTCGCAGCTCGCTCAGATGTGGACTTAATCTGTTGCCAGGGCGATTCCTAGATACCTTACTGCTGGGTTGCTCATTATCACTTCTGGACCTACTCGAAACACGGCAATGATCGGGATCCATTTCCTAGTCAGAAGAACTATCTCTGTTTTTTCCGCGGTGAGACTAAGGCCATTGGCTTCCATCTAGGCGAGTACTCGTCTCATTACCTGGTTCAGTTTCAGCTGAGCCTTTTCGAAGTCCCTTGCGATAATCACCGCTTCGATGTCATCTGCGTACCGTCGTCGGTATCGTCGGGCATCTCCATGCGAAGGATTCCATTATATGAGATATTCCACAGACCACGTCCAAGGATTGAGCCCGTGCTGCTCCAGTAGTGATTTCCTTTCTGTGAGTACCCTCCACGGTGTCGGACAGAAGTTCCCTGTCTTTGAGATAGTCCTCCACAATTTGCAAAAGATATTGCGGTATCCTGAAGGTGTTCTCGAGCGCATCTAACATATCTCCCCATCTGGCCAAATTGAAGGCATTCCTCACATCCAGAGCTGCCAGCACGACGATTCGCCTTGAGTAATGATTTCCCCTTTGGGCGAGGTGGGCGGTTTTGACTTCTTCAATGGCTCCTATCGTGGAGTGGCCTTTTCTGAATCCGTGTTGTCGATCGGATAGGCCACCTGCTCTTTGGATTGCTTCTGTGATTCGAGGCTTTAGGATCTTCTCGAGGAGTTTTCCTGCCGTGTCCAGCATGCAGAGAGGTCTGTATGCTGATGGGGAATCCGGCTCTCCTTTTCCCTTACTTATGAGAAGGCATTGTACCTTCTACTTCTTGAAAAAGATCCCTCCTTTCGACAGCCGTAATACATGCATAACAGTATCTGTGGGCAAGTTTGGGCAACCGTTTTCAATACTTCCGCTGGTATGCCGTCGGGGCCGGGGGCCTTATTGTTCTGAAGAGATTTAGCTGCTAGAATCAGCTCTTCTTCGCTGAACAATGGGATGTCTTGTTGTTAGGCAGGAAATATCTCCATTGGCCTAACAGGGTGGGCCGGGCAGAGTGTGTCCACTATGTTCTTCATTAGCTCCGCGGTCATCGTGGGGGGTGACGCCTGCGCTCCTAATTTTTTCATGACAACCCTATAGCCGAGTCCCCAGGGGCCGCTGTTGATCTCCTGGCGAAAGTCCTCCGACTTTTGTTTCTTGCTCGAATTGATGGGCCTCTTGAGCTCGGATCTTGCGGTTTTGTATTCCGTGACCTTGCGTCTATGGTGTAGGCATCTCCTCCTAAGTTCAACGATCTCCTCCGTCCTCCTGTACACTAGTTTTCGCCCTCCAATTGCGTTTTTAACTCGAGGCATCGACGCATCGCATGCGCGGTGTAAGAGTTGCATCGTCGCTTGAGCTTCCCACCTCGGTGCTCGTTTCTGGTTTCCGTTAGAGACTCGTCGGATCCTCAAGTGGATCCGGGTTATCGTGAATAAATTTTCCTTCGGAATTTTCCCCCCGAACAAAAATTTGGTATTTTCAAAAATGAGGAAATAATTCCGCGGAAAGAAATAGGTATCATGAATGACAATTAAGGAGGATTTGCAACACAATCGTGATATTTAATTTTCCCGATGAATTTTTTCTCTATTTTTGAAGGTACCTAATTTTTGTTCGGGGGAAAAATTCAGAGGAAAAATTTATTCACGATAACCCTGAATGTTTCTGTCTGATCTGAGGTCTATCCGGTTGGCTGGAGTCAAAATATCCAAATTGAACAGAAGAGAGAGGTCGAGTAAAATGTTTAACAGGAATACAGCCCCAGCATTCTACGCTTAATGTATACTACGATAGTGGGACCAACCATTACCTAAATAGCTATACCCGACGAACGAGAATCTCGAGAAATTACAGAAATTCCATTAAGCTTCCGACGAGCGAACATTTTGTGAAAGTCGACATGAAGGCTCAATTCGCCACCATCAGTATATGCAGACTTAGAAGATAATGATGACGCTACCAAATATTGCTTCTATGAGCTCCTCAACAAGACATATGCATGTATGAGTCCTAGATACAACGTTAAGGTCGTATTGGGCAATTTGAATGCCAAAATAGTAAGGGAGGATGTCTTTGGTAGGACAGTTGGGAAGCATACCCTATTGAAGATGTACCCCAGCCTCACTGAGATGGATGCACATAATAATAATTAGACCTATCATTACATACGGTGCAGTGGCGTGAGCCTGCACAGCAAGATTAAGTACAGCTAGGACAGCAAAGTGTAGAAGTTAGTCTGCATCTGTATAACAGAAGCCATGAGAACCTGCCCCACAGAAGCAGTGGAGGTAAGTGTAGAACATACCCCTTTACGCATACGATAGATAAAGGAACCAAGCTAAGTATAAGTGGGAGCCGTAGCGCAAGTGGTTAGTGTGTCGGACCACTGCGCGTGAGGTTCCAAATTCGAATCAAAACCAGAAAACACAAAAAAAAATGTTTCATGGTCCCACCTCTCGCGAATGTCTGACAAACATCCGAGAGTATTGTTGTCTCGATAAAGCTTCTCAAAACAAATTGCCCTTCGGATACGGCACTAAACTGTATGTCCCTTCCATTCGTGTGAAAAATATAAGGCACACAACACGAGTGGTTGCGAGAAGCTAGGCCCTGCCACTTAAAGAGTTGTTGAGCCAAATATGTATATATATATATCGGGAAGGGAAAATGCCTCGAAACTAAAGACTGAGAATCCCTTTTGAAAACAGTTCCACTTCTCAACTGGCCCAGAGACGATATGGTCACGATATACTGCTTTGAAAGAAAGTTTGACACAAAACTGAGCAACAAAATAGACTGGAGCAGTGAATCCGACAAGTACCAATTCACACAGCGAACAGTTAAATGGTACACAGACAAAGACGGGTCCAAAAAATCGAGAGAAATTGAAGCAAGTGTGTACGGACCCAGAACCAGATACTCAGCATCTCTGGGAACGTTCCCTAGTATCTTTCAAACAGAGGTTCGTAGAATAAAAAGATGTACCCAATTCAATCTTGACAGGAGATATCGCAGGCAAGACATCCCAATACTGTCAGATAGATGCAATTAAGGCAGTGCCTCAAATCGAATGGTATGGGAGCGCGTTACTAACATCAACAGATCGAGCCAGGTCAATATAGTAATCCTTTATTGGGTACCAGGATATGTTGTAATAGAAGGAAATAAGGCAGCCGATGCACTAACCAGAACCGGGCCGGACACCCCGTACTTCGCACCAAAACCATTCCGCGGGCTAAGACCACACAAAACTGATTACATTGCGATCGTCACAAGGCACGCTTCCACGGAGTTCTGCGACTAACATTGCCCGAGGGAGTCAAAGTAATTGGCTTCGCTGACTATATCGCAGTGGTTACAGTAGCCAAGCACGTACACGAGGTGGAGTCTGCCACGGATGAGGCGGTTATGAAAATAAAGGAATGGCTGGAGTCTACCGGTCTGGAACTAGCTGCCCACAAGACCGAAGCAGTCCTAATAACCAGCCGCAAAAAAGGTGGAATACGCCAGCTTCCGGATCGGAAACCAGACAATCAGGTGCAAAAAATCCTTGAAGTACCTTGGAGTCATGCTCGACAACAGGCGGCGGTTCAAAGCCCACGTCGAGTATTCTAGTAAGAAAGCATGCAGGCAGCACTCTCCCGAATGCTCCCGAACATCGGCGGGCCTGGATACGCCCGCAGGATCCTGCTGTCCAGAGTGGTCAGCTCGGTACTTCTATACGCTGCCCCGATATGGGCAGGTGCACTGGCGACAAATGAGTGCAGGAAGAAGCTATCATCAGCTCACAGGCTATGCGCAATCAGAGTGATCAGCAGCTTCCGAACTATCTCCGACGATGCAGCCTGCGTTTTAGCTGGGATGGTCCCAATCGACATCCTCGCTGAAGAGATGCAGAGGTATACCTTAGACGTCCCTCGAACCGACAAGAGGCAAAAAGGATTAAGGAGGGGGAAAAGGCAGCATCAGCAAGGCTGTGGCAAACCAGGTGGGACAGCTCTACCAAATTCAGGTGGACCCACAAGCTCATTCCCACTATAAAATCATGGACAGGGAGAGCGAGGGGGAACTGTAACTACCACCTCACACAGTTCCTGTCCGGATACGGTGGCTACCGGAAATACCTCCATAGATTTGTAAACGATAGTTTGCCCCTGTGTCCAATATTTCCAAACGAAGAGAAGGACGCAGAGCATGCAGTGTTCTACTGCAGACGCTTTGCAGAAGATAGAGTAAACCTGCCAAGTGCAGAAAATCTTGTAAGTCACATGACACGATCAGAGGGCGAGTGGATGGAGATCTGCTCATTCATAGTATGTGTGCAGAATGCGCTGCGAAGAGCAGAAGACCTAAGAAGAGCCCAAGAGGCTGCCTCGGAGACTACAGCATAATTGCTAACCAGCCCCGCGAAGAAATACCTAACGGCAGTACCGCGGGGAGAGTGGTTGAAGTGTGTAGGGTGTGTGTTTAGTACGTAGGCGTATTCCTGGAATCGATTACTCAGGTTTGCGAATCGTGCCTGCTAGTAGCACTACGGCTATTAGTATCTATGAATATTGTACATCCCTGGCGCAACCTAAAAAAAAAAAAAAAAGGCACGCTTCCAGTGCTCTAATTTCCGGATCTTCCCAAGACCAGCAACGACTAGATGACTACCTTTCCGTAGCTCAGATCCGATTGCGTATATCTCAAGCGTGACAGCCAAGAAGAATTGCTATGAGAAGGTTTAACATCGAAACATTGCAATTGCAAGAAACCATCAGAGAAATCTCTCAATGGCTAGTGACCAAGTAACGCTGCCGAAAAGCTATCAGAAATTCCATGACTGATATGCGGGATTTCGCTCTACCACCATCATGAAACACTAAGTTTGACGAGGAATGCCAGCAAGCACAGGTAGCAAAGCAAGAGATTTATATTGTGAAGAACAGGTGGAAGTGACGTAGCATTTGTGTCTGTAGTGACAGTCAGGCTGCGCTTAAGGCCTTGCTTAACCCTTTAACCACTTCCAAAATAGTTCGTGAAACCAAAAACTCTTTGAACTCGGTCGCAAGGCTGAATTCTCTGTCTCTTATCGGGTCCCAGGTCACACTGGAATCTTGGGGAACGAGATCTCCGATGAGATTGCTAGACAAGGCTCAGAGGAGGGTTTCTCAGGTCCCGAACCCGCGTTGGGTCTTCCAGCGTCTTCGGTTAGGGCTTCCATTGACGATTGAGTCTCTCACGAGCACAATTGTGTGTGGCATGACTCTCCAGGTTGCAGGTTGACTAAACGCATGCTCCCAGACGTCTGTAAGAAATCAGCGGCATTCTTGATGTCTCTCAGCAGAAAAGACTGTAGACAACTTATCGGCGTCTTGACAGGCCACTTCGCTTTTGCCAAGCACCTTAACGTGTTAGGCTTAAGTGACACTACAATCTGCGACACTTGTGGAGAGAGCGACGACGCCGCCGAACATTATCTCTGTGAGTGTCCGGCCTTTGCTCGCATCAGGTGGCAGATCTTCGGTGCGGATGTGGTGAGTGCTGGTACTGTAAGCTCCCATCACTGAAGTGCTTGCTTGGCTGTCTTCGAAAGTCAAGGAAATTCCAATAAAATGGGTAAATCAGGGTTTGCTCTCTGGCAGTACAATGGACCAGTTGTGTCTGAGTGCTCCAGTCGAGTGTTTCCTATCCCGACAAAAAAAAAACAAAGTAAGCACCTTAGAGCTACAAGTTGTGTTCTAAAAAAATGTAAAACTTTGCTCCTCTCCTCTCTACTAGCACAAGCCTAGGTAGTAGAAAAGATAGAAGCTTTTGTAGCAAGGCAAACTGGTTTCTCCGATACTCTAACTCTTGTGCTAATTATGTGTGGGGCATGTGGATTAATAGAAGTAAATGTAAGATAACTTCCAAATCTGAAGCCCTTCCCAATGATGTGCCACTTGGCCCTATGGGAGTAAAGGAATTGCCAGGCCCCTAAAACTACAAAAAATTGCAACTTCAGGTTCAGACCTTTCCAATGATACCTAATTTTTCAACTTAAGTGTGCGCGGTAAGGGCAATGTGATATAGATAAATAGACAGATATGCAGATAGAATAGACCTAGCATCCTTATGTCAGAATATTCCTATATATTTTCAATTCTTACCATATAACCGGTGTTCGCCAAATGTTGTGAAAGCTCTTTCCGTCCTCGCTGCCTATGTCATTCCAGTCCACAATTGTTTCGGTCAGAATGCTGTAATATTCCGGATGCTCATTTTTCAATCGATCTGCAATATGAAACCCATCAACCAGAGTATTGCTGCCTCCTTTCGAGAGCGATTGCACGACACAGTGGAGAATGTTTACACTTGGTTTGTACTCGTAATAGGGCAAGTCTGTGTGCAAGGGTAGCGGGTCAGAGAGATAAGCATAGTTCTTCGCCCCTGGCTTCGACTGAACAATGAACTCCTCTCTGTTTAGAGTTGAACCGTTAAAATGAATGTGACAGCAAATTGTAACAGATACATACCCATAGGTTGTTTTCCGAATGAAGCCAACTCGATCAGCTAAGCGCCGAACGACATCCTTTTCAAGCGGGGAGTCCTTTATAATTGCAACTCCATACACAGCCAGAGATTCAAGCCATTTTTCAAGAGCTGCAAGGGTAAAGAGTATATTAGAATGAGCATCAGCTCTACAGCACCTCACCTTCATCGTTGCCAATGACTTCACCAAACTTCAAGATATTCGTCACTTTATCAAAGTCCGCACCCCGCCAGTGCACCGGCTTGGGTCGGTAAAACTCTGTCAAGTACTTAGTTCGCCTGCTGGCGCTAAACTCTCGTTCCCTCAGCCACTGCAAGTCATACGTAGAGGAATGCTGATCACTCCACTTCACACTAATGGTCTTCTCCGACCTGTCTGCCTGTGTAAACAAAAACCGAGTCAATAGTTGATTGCACGAGTATCTATTACCATTTCACAGCTACGAGTATGCATACCGAAATCTCTTGCACTTTCACTTTTGTGTCAAACGCGTCCCAATCGATTCGTCGGCTCTGTGAACTCTGATGAAAGCACTGAGGGCAACGGCAGTTGTCACGTAACCAAACGTCGGGAAATCTCATTGCACTGCCATCGGCCTCCTCCCGCACCACAATGTATCTATCGTTCTCGACAAATGCACTGATTAATCGTTTATGCATAACGTGCGCTGGATTTAGATGTTGAAAACATCTTTTTGCACGAAATGCGCCGCCAATCGACCTGGACAACATGGGTGGTGCTGAGAGTTTGATTCACGAATGCCAACCAGCAACTGAGCGCTCTGTAGCTAGTTATACCAAAAATAGCCGCGCTACATGCCGAACTTTGATACCGGTAGCGAGAAATTGTTGTTTGGTGTACTTGTACGTCACGAGAGTGAATCAGGGCGATAAGATACAGCGGTAAGTGAACATAACGATATGGGAGAAACGGATTGTACTTTGAAAAATTGAGAAGTAAGTTCGAGTGCTAATCATGGGGGGCGATCGCAGCAATTGCGATGACAGAATGTGGTGCTTGGGGATTGGTTGGTTTCGTCGTTCCAGATCCCATGGGCATTTTTTAATGTTCGTGTTTTATTTACTATCGGGAAATGGCATACAGCTGGCAAACTTGTTTTGCTGAATATAAATTTAATTTTAATGAAATGCGGATACGCTCTAATGAGGACGCTATTATTTAGGAGCAGGTGCTTCTGCAATCATTTTACGAAAGGCAAGTGACTAACGAGAGGTTCATTAGTAGAAAATTATGGTCTAATGAATTTTCTCTAAGCAGCTGATTTGAATCATTTGCAGTTCGCGACAGGAAAAAACATAGTCGTAGCAAACACATTTTTCCCATGTCTCTAATTCATTCATATTGGATGAATGAATGCATAAATGAATAAATAAAAGAATGAATAAAGAAATGAATGAATAACTGAATGAATGGATGAACAAAAAAATTAAAAAATTAATGAAGGAATGAATTAACTGAATGAATGAAGGAATGCTTTGAATGAGTTGAACTAATTGATGGATTTTTACCATAACTACATTCATTATACGTACATACGATAGCTTAAACATCAAAATTATTCCTGGATTAATCTGTATCGAAACATCAAAGCAATTCTGCAATATTGGTGTAATTTTGGCACATCCAGTTCATTAAGTAAGACGATTACTTTCCCGTAAAGTTATACACCTTCCAGCAAAGTGCAGGGTGTCCTCGTGTTCACCTACATTACATATGTCACATATGTGAAATACCGCTTGAATTTATCAATTCTTAATTCTCCATCAATTTGACCATCGCATCATCGATATTTCTTTCACGTTTAACTCGTGCCGCCAATATTTAAGATATTAATGTAATGTAAAGAATTCAATGCCCATTCTAAAAATGCCTCATGATACGATATACAATAGGCCATCTTGAGTCTTAGAATTTTGTAAAGAGACGAGCTATCCCTGTTTCAAGCAGAATAAGATACGTATAGTTTAGCGTTCTCAGAGGCAGACCAAATATTCGTTTGATGAAACACCCTAAGAGCTTCTTAGTTCTTGTGTCCCCTTAGGAGTCTAACTTGCTATGCAGTCGTCGTCTTTTTGGAGAATGTAACTAATGAACAATCGCAGCTATATGTACCAAGCCCGTTCTCCCATTTGACATAATATTTGGCCAGAACACTTGCAATATGTTAAAGATTCTTTACCGCATCATATTTGTTAGCTCTTCACACTTGAGCTGCGTTAGACGAAATGGATTCCGACACTGCTTCAAATATCATAACTACCAAATCGTAGTTTAAATGCAATGCAATAGTATCTTTCACTTTTGCCCAACCATCCATATGTATACATCAACGTGCTCAAACGTATTCTCTGTTTATCACACTGAGTAGAGCATAATTGTGATTGAGATAGTGATTGTAATTGTTTAATTGCTTAGGGTAGTACATACCAAATCGCAGCGCAATAATCTCTTACGAGTATGGCTTCGTATGCATTAGCATAGGTACATTTGTAACATATGTACAATTTAACGGACGGAGTATGTCAAGAATGGCTTTTCTTTTGGACCAATTGAAAGTTTTGGGCTTCGATCAAATGTGATTCCAACAGGATGGTGTCACATGTCATACAGCCGTAGAAACAATGACTTTACTGGCAGATAAATTTTCACTGCGTTTAATCTCAAGACGGTTGGTGGTAAATTGACTGCCCAGATCTTGTAATTTATTCCCCTGCTACTTCTTTTTGTGAGGATATCTTAAATTGAAGGTCTATGCCAAGAAGCCAAACAAGACTGCTGAACTGAAAAATGAAATCCAGTGCGTCAAATTGAACGACTTAATTTTTCATACTTAGCCGCATAATGTCTACTTAATATTCAATAAAAATTATTTGCTTTAAACGCAAAACGTGTCGTTTTATTTTAAAATCTCCTCCAATTGGAAAACAAATTCATGCGATATAAGCTGGACATTTTGGGGGAAAATGAAGTAAGATGGTTAGAAGCGGGCGATTACCAGTCTCCAGCGCGTAACACAGTACTACTCTATTCTGGAAGACCATCCGGAAGTCGCGGGGATATGGAGTCGGACTACTGTTCTTAATAACACCACGCAAGGGCCTAATTTCCTGGCAGCCTCATGGTGATAGGATTATGACGGCCAGATTCCGGACTAGAGTACCAGGCGTCACCCTCATATAGTGTTATGCCCCAACGAATGGCTCATCTGAGGACGAAAAGAAGAGCTTCTACAATCTCTTAAGTGCTGCCTTCAACACAACTCCAAATGGAGACATTGTCATAGTGATGTGGGATTTGAATGCCAAGGTAGGCAACGACAACGAAGGGCTGAAACATGTAATCGGAAAGAATGGAGTTGGCAACAGCAATGACGACGGCGAAAGGTTTGTGGATTTCTGCAATGCCAACAGCTTGTGACAGGTGGCACCATGTTTGAGCACAAGACCTGCCACAAAGTCAGTTGGGTTTCCAATGACAGGCAAGCAACCTCCAACCAAATTGACTATTTTGCTACCAGCCGCCGCCTTAGAAGTAGTCTCCTGGACGTCCGAAACAGGCGAGGGGCAAATGTGGGGATAGTATGTGATCACCATCTTATGATAGCTACTCTCCAACTACGCACTGCTGCAGTTCGAAGATCCCACGACAACACACGAATGCCCAGGTTCAACATCGATAGACTTAGTGATCCCTCAGAAGAATTACTGTGAGAAAATTTAACGTCGAAAAGCTACAATCGCAAGAGATCGCCAGACTCTTCGCTGAACGCGTTTCCCGAAATCTCTCAATCACCCCTTTGCCGCCAGCATCAAGTATCGAAGACCAGTGGCAACGCTGCCAACATGCCATCAGAAACGCAGCGACTGATGTGTTGGGTCTCGCTCGCCCACCACCGCGAAACCCCTGGTTTGACGAAGAATGCCGGCGAGTGCATGCAGCAAAACAAGAGGCATACAAAGCGGCGCTGCAAAGGAAGACGAGAGCTGCTCGTAAGCTCTACGAGCAAAAGAGACGGGAAGAACATCGGCTTCTCCAAAAGAAGAAGAAAGAGCATGAGAAGCGCGCGTTTGAGAATATCGAGAGTCTATACTCCAGGAACAATGTACGGAAGTTTTACCAAAAGGTAAAAAGAACGTGTCAGAGAAGTAATACCCGTACAGAAACCTGTAGAGGTGAGAATGGAAACCTCGTAGTAGAATCACAGTCGGTGCTGAGAATATGGAAAAACTACTTCTGCAGACTGTATAACGGCGACGAAGACCAACATCCCGCTGTCAGGCAGAATGAACCATTCAACATGGACGATGATAGTCAAAATTTCCGTCCACCTGACCAAAACGAAGTGAGGATAGCAATATCCAAGCTAAAATCGAACAAGGCTGCTGGACCTGACGGCTTACCGGCCGAACTTTTTAAGGCAGCTGGGGATGAATTGGTAGAGTGCATACACCAACTCATTTCTAATATTTGGTCAGAGGAGTGTATGCCTGATGAATGGAATCTCAGCATCGTTTGCCCGATCCACAAGAAAGGAGACCCCCTCAACTGCGCCAATTATAGAGGCATCAGTCTCCTCAACATCGCGTACAAGATCTTTTCTGCGATATTGTGTGAACGCCTGAAACCTTTTATCAACAGCCTGATTGGACCCTATCAGTGCGGTTTCAGGCCAGGAAAGTCCACCATCGATCAAATCTTCACACTTCGGCAGATCCTGGAGAAAACCCAAGAATTTCAAATCGATACTCACCACCTCTTTATCGATTTCAAGGCCGCCTATGACAGCATCTATAGAGAAGAGCTTTATAGAGCCATGTCTAGTTTTGACATCCCTGCCAAATTTGTCCGCCTGTGCAGGCTGACGATGGAGAACGCTCGCTGCTCCATCAAGGTCGGTAATGACCTCACCGAGACCTTTGATGTCAAAAAAGGCTTTAGACAAGGTGACGCGTTGTCATGTGACTTCTTCAATATTGTACTTGAACGGATTGTGCGGAACTCACAAGCCAACACCGGAGGCACAATCTATTACAAGTCTGTACAACTGCTTGCATACGCCGACGATATAGACATTATCGGAAGATCTCAGCGGGCTGTCACCGGTGCTTTTGCAAGCATTGAGGCGGAAGCGGCCAAAATGGGTTTAGCGATAAACGAGGGCAAAACCAAGTATATGCTGTCAACTAGAAGGGAAACCCAACATCGACGAATTGGACAAAACGTCACCGTGGGCACCTATAACTTCGAGGTAGTAAGGGACTTTGTCTACCTTGGCTCTGCTATAAATTCAGCAAACAAAATCAGTGCAGAAATCAGTCGAAGAATAACTCTTGCCAATCTCTGTTTTTTTGGGCTTATAAGGCAATTCAACAGTAAAGCCCTATCTCGAACAACTAAGGAGACTCTATATAAGACCTTGATCATCCCAGTCCTGCCTTATGGCGCTGAAACATGGACTTTATTAAAAAGAGGATGAAGATATCCTTGGTCGTTTCGAGAGGAGAATTCTTCGTAAGATTTTCGGTCCCGTTTGCGTTGACGGGTTTTGGAGGAGAAGATTCAATCACGAACTATACGAGCTGTACAGCGACATCGACCTAGTCAAAAAACTGCGTATTCGACGTCTGAGATGGCTAGGACATGTAGAGCGAATGGACACCAACGCTCCGGCCCACAGAGTCTTCGAATCTAACCCCGAGGGACGACGCAGTAGAGGGAATTATCGCCGTAGGTGGCGCGCACAAGTTCAAGGGGACCTCGACCAACTTGGAGTGCGCAACTGGAGGCAATTAGCTAAAGACCGAGCTAAATGGAGAGGCTTGTTGGTTGAGGCCCACGTTCACCCCGAACTGTAGCGCCACCTAAGTAAGTAAGTATGGTGCTGAAAGAATTGTAGGCCGATCGCAGGGAAGACATATGGCGTGCCTTTCAGAGGATACCTGGAGACGGGTTAACGAACGAAAACAGCTGAAAGCTCGCGTTGCAGTTACCCCAGCAGCAGGGAGAAGCGAGCTAGTGTCCCTATATCGCATGAATATGAGAGAAGTTCAGCGTAGCGTGCGACGTGACAAGCGCAACTACATCAGCGCGGTGGCCACAGAAGCAGAAGAAGCTGCACAGAGGTGCGACAGCACCTCACGAAATAGCTGACAGGTGGTCGCCGCTTCAGCCAACACCAAGTGAAAAACCTAGACGGCTCCTTGCTCATTTCGGATGAGGACCAGCTTACGGTTTTGAATCGTGTATTCGCTAGCGATACGCTCCCAAATCAGACTGAGATGCCCGAGGTGAGAAGTTCCCGAATACGCGCCATGACTTCCAGTAAAGATGAGATCAGTACCGCGATCAAGGCACTCAAAACCAACAAGGCGGTAGGACTTGACGGTATTCCAGCAGAATTCTTACGAGCAGCGCCCACAACATCAGCTGAGCTTCTGCTTCCACTTAGAGAGAGAGTTTGAGAAACTGAGAGCTTTCCTAACGAGTGGAAAAAGGGAATGATCGTCCAGCTTCCTAAGAAAGGAAATTTAATGGAGTGTGGAAACTGGAGGGGTATCTGCGTGCTGCCTGCTGTAGCTAAGATAATAGCTCAAATCATCCTTGAGCGAATCAAACAACATCTCGAAGACACACTCGATATCGAACAAGCAGGTTTCCACTCTGGATCCTCCTGTGCCGACCACATCAACACCCTGCGGATTATCATTGAACAGTGTGTTGAATATCGATCGCCACTGCAGGAGAGGGAGTTTATTTGGCGTGCCTTACGCAGGAGAGGTATTCCCGATAAACTAATTGCTATTATCAAAGCTACATATGAAGACTCCAAATGTCACGTTCTGCACAGAGGAAGGTTGTCTGAGGAATTTGAGATCCAAAGTGGGGTAAGACACAGCTGTATCCTTTCATCAATACTATTCCTATTGGTGATTAGCGATATGCTTCATGCAGCTTTGTCGACGGGAAACGGAGGAATTCGATAGACTCTTACATCTCAACTGAAACATTTGGACTACGCTGACGATGTATGCTTACTCTCTCACAGAATTATGGACCTCCACCAAATGACAGCAGATGTAGAGAGGGAGGCAGGCGTCGTCGGGCTGAAAATGAATACGGCAAAAACTAAAATTATCAGCCTTGGAACTAACTCATCGGCTCAAATATGCATTGCTGGACAACCGGTAGAGAGAGTAGAGGATTTCCAGTATCTTGGGAGTATTGTCTCGACCGATGTGGATATAGGAACTGGATAAAGCCAACAGGATCGCCAAAGCAAAGTCCGCTTTCGGGATGTTGTCCAAAATATGGCGAAGCAATGCAATCAGTTTGAGCACCAAAATAAGACTGTTCCGTTCCAACGTTGAATCTGTGCTGCTATATGGTTGCAGCACGTGGAGAGTGACCACTACTATCACCAGAAAGCTACAAACGTTTGTTAATAGGTGCCTGCGCAATATCTTAAGGATTTTCTGACCCAATCGTATCTCTAACGAACACCGTTACGAGAGAACGGGTCATAAGCCAATAGGCACAACCATCCAACGGCGGAAGTGGCAGTGGATTGGTCACACGTTCCGAAAGGGTGACAGTTCCATAGCGAACCATGCTATGCAATGGAACCCTCTAACTCAGGATGGCAGAAGACCTGGCGGTCCGAGGAGAACATGGCGCAGAACAGTCGAGAAGGAGACACGGCAGTTAGGGAAAAGTTGGGGAGAACTCAGACACATTGCCAGAAACCTTACACACTGGCTCGTAGGCGTAGTAGAGACCCTAGGACCCACAAGGGGATACAGGACATAAGTAAGTAAGTAAGTGTTGTTTTATTTTAAAATTGAATTCAGCGTACAATTTGGGACACCCTTTAGTAGCCGAATCAATAGCTTTGATTGCGATTTGGATATCAGTAAATATGACAGAATTATTGGTGAAAGTAGGGGACTTTTCAGTACAAGACAAGCTTCGCGAATCGCGACCAGCTCCGCGTAGAGAACACATTTTTAGTTCGATCGAAATTATGTTTCCCACTTACTCGTAAAGCAAGCCACCAACTATTGCTTGCGTCATAAGTAAGAATTGGACGCACAATGGCTGTGTGTATTCATAAAATCATTCTCGGTTTAAGTCCCCATTTTCTACCAAAAGCAACCATCTAAACCCAACACTGTCTAGTCGCACTAAGATTTTGTGCATGACCATACACAATAATAGAAGGGAGAGAACGCCATCCTGAGGAGTTCCTCTCTTTACTTACTTACTTACTTACTTAGGTTGCGCTACAGATCGGGGTGAACCTGGGCCTCAACCAACTACCCTCTCCATTTAGCTCGACCCTTAGCTTATTGCCTCCGGGTTAGATTCGAAGACTTTGCTAAGCGGGGCGTTGATGTCCATTCGCTCTAAATGCCCTAGCCATCTCAAACGTTTAATACACAATTTTTTCACTAGGTCGATGTCGCTGTACACATCGTATAGTTCGTGATTGAATCTTCTCCTCCAAAACCCGTCAACGCAAACCGGACAGAATATCTTACGAAGAATTTTTCACTCGAACCGACTCAGGATATCTTTATCCTCTTTCAATGAAGTCCATGTTTCATCGCCATTAAGCAGGACTGGGATGATCAGGGTCTCATGTAGAATCTCCTTAGTTGTTCGATATAGGGCTTTACTGTTGAATTACCTTATAAGCCCAAAAAACAGCAATTGGCAAGAGATTCTTCGCTTGATTTCTGCGCTGATGTTGTTTTCAGAATTTAAAGCAGAGCCATGGTAGACAAAGCCCCTTACTACCACGAAGTTGCAGCTGCCCACTATGACGTTCTGTCCAATTCGTCGATATTGATTGCCCCTTCTTGTTAACAGGTTATACTTCGCACTTCTTGGATGGCGGTGATATCTGCCTTATAGCAGTCTAGGGCCTCTGCTTATTGTTCAGCTGCACGCGGTCTGGTCCGAACATTCCACGTACAGATCCGAAGGTCGATGTTCCTATATTGTTTCCTGGGTTCATCTTCAGTTGAATCGTCCTTATCCGAGGTTTGTGGTTATTTCTGAACCAGTGCTTTATTTTTTACGTTTTAGAGATGTCTTTCCGACAGCACAACCCCAAACTTAGAGGGCGAGTTCCTTTTGCCATACCCCTAGCACTTGGGACCGGGTACACTGGTACCAGTAGTCCACTATGAGAGAGTGAGCGCTGCCGTTGGCCCATTAAGGCGCTCCTCACTAACCCATTTTGTCTGCCTCTCCTTCAATGCTTGCTACCCGCTGCGGTGACAGTCCGCTAAGCATTTGTACAGATTTTTGATAGTGCCTGTGGCGTTGGCCACAGAAGTCACATGACGGCGAGGCACCTTGTCTGAAACCTTTTTTGACATCAAAGGTCTCGGCGAGGTCATTTCTGACCTTGATGGTTATCAAAACTTGACATGGCTCTATATAGCTCCTCTCTATATATGCCTTCATATGCGGCCATAAATCAGCCGCATATGAAACTACCTTATATTCAAAACATTTATTTTAAATTTAATAAGGTGAATTTGAAAAGGTGCATTGTGGTCCTTGACAGTGGTCCATTTTAAGGAGTTTATCTAAATCTTTATTTATCTAATCGCCGTCTATTAACCGGACCGGAGATCACTTAAATAACTTGATCATTCAAAACCCCCGAAGACATCTTTTCCACTTTTAATAAGGTACGTATCTCTACATCATAGTACTGTTCTAGGATGAACAAGGCTTATGCTGGGTTAATGATAGCCCAGAGAAAGTTGCTCCTAGTGCAGCGCTAGTGCAAATGAATAAATATCCTCGCAATTTTCCTTGAAGGCTGTATTTATATTGCTTTTTGAGGGCCATAGAAATAATACGAGTATCTTTCTTTAAAGCCATTGACCACCGCTAGATTGCAGTTAAGAGTAAGTATACAACGGCATCAACACTTCGACCTGGAAAGTATTTGCATCGATCCCAAGGGAACGACGCAGCAGAAGAAGAGATCACATTAATTAACACTAACAGTGGAAACTGACCTGAACCAACTTGGTATGCGCAATCGGTTGGAGAGAGATCCACTTTGAACTGTAGCCCCGTCTAAGCAAGTAAGTATGGGTCTTCACTAGGATTTGGGGAACTTGCCTTCGTTCTTCTTCCGAAATAAAGTTTTAGTTCTCTTCTGCTTATGAATAAATCCCAATACAAAAAAGTCAACACAATATTGAATACCTATACCCACAACACAATTCTCATCAATATGCACTCCTAAATGGAAGATGTAAATGCGAACATGGAGGCCTGATCCAACTCGTCTGTATATATGGCATTATAATGGAGGTATGTCATGCCTCATACTAGCCAGTCAAAGGTAGACTCTTCCAAACAACTCTTGACTTCACATTAAGTCATACCGCTCCATTGGCTGTATCCGTACACCGATCGATAGACATCCCGTAATCTTTTATTACGTTATTTGGAATAAATCATCAATAAATTTTCCACAGGACGGGGGGACACAAGCAAAAACGTCGCATTGTCCATGAAGAAATCACTGCGATTGAGGCCATAAAAGGAGCCTGAGTACAAATCGTTGTCACATGTGAGCAGAATTTTTATTGTGGCCATCGGCCGCCGCGCCGCCACAGCGACTGGTTCCCGGAGTACCTGTGAAGAGAATTAAAATTGTCGAACGGATTGAAACGCGTTTTTGCCCCGCCATCGGCATTGTTTAGGTTTTATTGCGGGGAATGCAAGTGATCTACGCAAGGAATTTTGTCTGCTGTGGTGCGGTATATGAAAATGCCAGATCTACATATATGGTGCGGCTCACCATCGGCAGCGCACCAGGACCAGTCAGAGCCAGTATCTTAGCGATGCATCGTTGTGGCCTTTTGAGAGACGGCAAACGTGAGCTGCAGCCTGTCCAATATGGTCCAAGGAATCGCTTAAAGATACCAGGGAGCCATGGCCCGCATGAGAACAGTCACTGCCCCTCCTCCTCCTCCTCCTCCGCGTTTGGATGTTTATTGTTCGAGATACGAGTATTTATTTGTTTTTGCTGTGAGCTAAATGAAATTTGTTGCAATGCTCATATATGGACTAAGACCTGCCAAGGGACTGTCGATTGTCCATGGATTGACAAGAGATACACTCAGTGATGCGTCCGTCGTTCTAAATCGCTCCGTTGATTCCCACATAAAATAAATATCCAATAGTCGATCGGAGGCTGATGTGTGGTATGGTGCTCACCGATAACATTCGGATGTCTCTGCCTGTGACTTTATTTTGTTTATCTCGAGTCCCTTCCTAGGGCAGTGGCATTTGTTTGCCGCCTCCGTGTGTTTTTCTGTTTGCTCCCCGACGCATTATAAACACAATAATGCCAACAATGGCTGGGCTCATCTTCATCGCCACGAGTAGTTTCTCAAAACAAACGAACTTGGCTGGTGGAAAACAAAAATAAACAGAACGCACTCGAGAATAGGTCCGAATGTTATCGTATCTAGATGCAGTATGAAGTTGCATCATCATCG
The DNA here is from genome assembly GCA_945910035.1 of Brachypalpus laphriformis. Taxonomy (NCBI): domain Eukaryota; kingdom Metazoa; phylum Arthropoda; class Insecta; order Diptera; family Syrphidae; genus Brachypalpus; species Brachypalpus laphriformis. The sequence continues at coordinate 105,126,508 of OX246753.1, read as the reverse complement.
AGTACACACCAGCCTGAGCGTCTTCCTTGGGTAATTTGTAGTCACGCAGCATAGACAAGACACACCAGAGATCATTATCACTGTTTCAGGAAACACAAACAGTGATCCGTCATTTTTCGAGATCATTATGCAATGACACGATGCTCATCCTGCGTGCTTTGAGGTAGGGGGTGGTAATTAGGTGCGATGTCTTGTGCTGGGTGACGTGGGCTCCTAATCGAGTTGGTGTAGTTGAACTGTAAGTAAGCAGCAAACTTGTTGGGATACAAAATCGATATTATTTTGATAGCCTTTTGGGGAATGCTGGAGTCTGCTGGAAGTGGATGTAGAATACATACATATTTAATTGGGGAGGAAAATTAAAGCCAACCGTATTCACTTGAAGTTGCTTCGTAGTGTGATAGGTAAATGATGCTTAAATCAAGAGTAAGTTGTTTTAACGTTTTGCTCGCATCTCCTCTTTTTAAGGACAAAGATTTGTACCTGCATATTGGTTTCTGAATGCAATGGAATTTGAGGCTTTTGATCCATCAGAGAGGATGGATTTACTGTAAGCATCCTAAATCTATTGTGATTTGCTGGAGGGTAAAATTTGTACGTTCTTCAAGGACTTGGCTTCCAGCAAGATTCTGTAAGTCATCCTTGCGTTGGCTTGTAGCATCCAAAAAATAACGTGCACTGGAATATTTGGGGTGTCTCCAGAATCCCAACTGCCTTAGTGTAATGCAAGATCCTTCTAGGCACTCATGGTTCAAATGGAAGTTTAAGGAGACAGAACTTGATTTTGAAAACTTATAGACACCATGTGAAGATATTTTCCTTGTCTCTATGTTTCTCCATTAGTATCCTGACTGAATGAAAGGCGTCTAAGATGGATTTTCTTACAACGAACCCGCATTGATTCTCGGTCATATCCGTAGGTTGAAGTACATACACATAGTCTTCGGTTGATAAGTCGTTCCTGTTGCACAGCCTCATGTCTACCTTATTCTTATAAAATTTGTCCAGGTGACTTTTCTTCGGGTATCCCCTCAGTGAGGATCTTATTGAGAAGGTAGTCAGAAATGCTAACTTTACATCCCCTTATTTCTTCAGCAGTTCGGCGGGGATATCATCGGATCTTGTGGATTTGTTCTTGGCTATCATTTTTGATGAATCTTTTACATAAGATTGGTCCTACGATTCCTGTTGCTTCTGAGAGTTTTTTACTAGGAAATGTTTTTTACCTCGGCTGGTCAAACGGTAGTGGATGCGATCGTATGAAAACACAAGCGTTTTCACTCAGCTGAGGCCTACCAACTCCTACTCTCAACCTCTATGCGGTGACAGCCGGGTGCCTAGTACCTTAATCCAAGAAATTGGTAACCAACCCCGTTTGGCGGATTCTTGGCGGCAGCAGATGAGAGAGGGGGGGAAGAGTGTTTTCTCACTAGAGCACTTATTCCTGTTCCAGGCGGTAGCGGACGAATTCCCTAGACGGACGCAACGGTGGCGTCTATAGTTCCAGTTAGGTTGAACTTAGTGAATACCTTGCGCGAGCTGCTTCGACGTATTCGGATCACAGGTCGGTAAGGAATTTCCAATGTTGGTCAGGACATTGGAATAGAGATGGTGGCGGAGGAGCTCTTAATGACCCAACGGCAGCGCTTATACTCCCGTAGTGGACTACTGGCACCCGTATACCCGGCCCCTTGTCCTAGGGAATAATTAAGGAACTGGCCCTCCAGGTTGTAGGTTGTGCCGTCGGGGTAACTTCCCTATGACGTAAAAAATTCATGGTTCCGAAACAACCAAAAGCCTCGGATAGGGATGACTCAAGTAATGACGACCCCAGCAAACGAAATAAGGACAACGACCTTCGGATCTGTACGTGGAATGTTCTGTCCCTTTACAGACCACGTGCAGCCGAACAACTAACAGAGGCCCTAGACTGCTATAAAACAGATATTACCGCCATCCAGGAAGTGCGACGGGATGGGCCGGGCAAAAAGAGAATGAAAGACTGTGACATCTATTACGGTGATTGCTACAGAGGCAACAGGTGACGCTTATTCGGATGCGGATTTGTCATACGCGGCAGGCTTAGGCAAGAAGTGTTAAGCTTCCAACACGTTAGCGAGCGTATTATGACTATCCGGATCAAGGCTAAATTCGCTAACATAAGCCTAATATGTGTTCAGTCCCCCACGGAAGAAAAGCACCCTGTAACCAAAGAGTGTTTCTACGAGCTCCTCGACAAAACATACGAGCAATGTCCTAAATACTCGCACGACGTTAAAATCGTATTGGGCGATTTTAACGCCTAAATAGGAAAGGAGGACGTCTTTGGTAAGGCAGTCGGTAAGCATAGCCTTCACGACACCACGTCTGATAACGGACTAAGGCTAATTGATTTCACTGTGGAGCGAAATGTCACCATAGCAAGCACATGGTTTCCTCATGTCTATATTCATAAGCAGACATGGCGGTCCAGTGAACATGTAACGATCATATTGCGATCGACGCAAGGCATGCCTCCAGTATTCTGGATGTCCGGACCTTCCGAGCGGCCAACATAGACTCGGATCATTACCTTGTTCTAGCCAAGGTACGAATGCGGATATCCCAATCTGAGCAACAAAGAAGAATTACTGTGAGAAAATTTAACGTCAAAAAGCTACAATCGCAAGAGACCGCCAGACTCTTCGCTGAACGCTTATCCCGAAATCTCTCAATCACCCCTATGCCGCCAGCATCAAGTGCCGAAGACCAGTTGCAACGCTGCCAACATGCCATCAGAAACGCCGCGACTGATGTGCTGGGTCTCGCTCGCCCACCACCGCGAAACCCCTGGTTTGACGAAGAATGCCGGCGAGTGCATGCAGCAAAACAAGAGGCATACAAAGCGGCGCTGCAGCGGAAGACGAGAGCTGCTCGTGAGCTCTACGAGCAAAAGAGACGGGAAGAACATCGGCTTCTCCAAAAGAAGAAGAAAGAGCATGAGGAGCGCGCGTTTGAGAATATCGAGAGTCTATACTCCAGGAACAATGTACGGAAGTTTTACCAAAAGGTAAAAAGAACGTGTCAGAGAAGTAATACCCGTACAGAAACCTGTAGAGATGAAAATGGAAACCTCGTAGTAGAATCACAGTCGGTGCTGAGAATATGGAAAAACTACTTCTGCAGACTGTAAAACGGCGACGAAGACCAACATCCCGCTGTCAGGCAGAATGAACCATTCAACATAGACGATGATAGTCAAAATTTCCGTCCACCTGACCAAAACGAAGTGAGGATAGCAATATCCAAGCTAAAATCGAACAAGGCTGCTGGACCTGACGGCTTACCGGCCGAATTTTTCAAGGCAGTTGGGGATGAATTGGTAGAGTGCATACACCAACTCATCTCTAAGATTTGGTCAAACGAGTGTATGCCTGATGAATGGAATCTCAGCATCGTTTGCCCGATCCATAAGAAAGGATACCCCCTCAACTGCGCCAATTATAAAGGCATCAGTCTCCTCAATATCGCATACAAGATCTTTTCTGCGATATTGTGTGAACGCCTGAAACCTTTTATCAACAACTTGATTGGTCCATATCAGTGCGGTCTCAGGCCAGCAAAGTCCACTATCGATCAAATCTTCACAGTTCGGCAGATCATGGAGAAAACCCAAGAATTCTAAATCGATACTCACCACCTCTTTATCGATTTTAAGGCCGCCTATGACAGCATCTATAGAGAAGAGCTTTATAGAGCCATGTCTAGTTTTGACATCCCTGCCAAACTCGTCCGTCTGTGCAGGATAACGATGGAGAACGCTCGCTACTCCATCAAGGTCGGTAATGACCTCGCCGAGACCTTTGATGTCAAAAAAGGTTTTAGACAAGGTGACGCGCTGTTATGAGAAGTCACATGTTTTTTAATATTGTACTTAAACGGATTGTACGGAACTCACAAGCCAACACCGGAGGCACAATCTATTACAAGTCTGTACAACTGCTTGCATACGCCGACGATATAGACATTATCGGAAGAACTCAGCGGGCTGTCACCGGTGCGTTTGCAAGCATTGAGGCGGAAGCGGCCAAAATGGGTTTAGCGATAAACGAGAGCAAAACCAAGTATATGCTGTCAACAAGAAGGGAAAGCCAACACCGACGAATTGGACAAAACGTCACAGTCGGCAGCTATAACTTCGAGGTAGTAAGGGATTTTGTCTACCTTGGCTCTGCTATTAATTCTACAAACAAGATCAGCGCAGAAAAAAATCGAAGAATAACTCTTGCCAATCTCTGTTTTTTTTGGGCTTATAAGGCAATTCAACAGTAAAGCCCTATCTCGAGCAATTAAGGAGACTCTATATAAGACCTTGATCATCCCAGTCCTGCCTTAGGGCGCTGAAACATGGACTTTATTAAAAAGAGGATGAAGATATCCTTGGTCGTTTCGAGAGGAGAATTCTTCGTAAGATTTTCGGTCCCGTTTGCGTTGACGGGTTTTGGAGGAGAAGATTCAATCACGAACTATACGAGCTGTACAGCGACATCTACCTAGTCAAAAAAATGCGTATTGGACGTCTGAGATGGCTAGGACTTCTAGAGCGAATGGACACCAACGCTCCGGCCCGCAGAGTCTTCGAATCTAACCCCGAGGGACGACGCAGTAGAGGGAATCATCGCCGTAGGTGGCGCGCACAAGTTCAAGGGGACCTCGACCAACTTGGAGTGCGCAACTGGAGGCAATTAGCTAAAGACCGTGCTAAATGGAGAGGCTTGTTGGTTGAGGCCTAGGTTCATCCCGAACTGTAGCGCCACCTAAGTAAGTAAGTAAGTTTTTACCTCATTCTTATGTGCGTGTTCGATGTAAGCAGTTAGCCTCATTCGTTTTTAATGTATTGGATGGCCTTTGTATCTTTGAAGATATCACTGTCACTCATAGCTGTTTCTCGTCCTTCTAGTTTCAGTAGGCTTGTAGCTATTCCATGTGATGTTGACGGTGCCCTCTGTTAATCTACGAGGTCTTTACGAAGCTTACGATCCTCCTGTTGGTCAAGTCGCATTTTCCTTTATCCTCTCCTGTTTAAATCTCGCAGTCTTCGGCATTATAAGATAAAACTGCAAATCTTAGGATGGCTTGGCCCTCCTGGTTAGGTGTGCCATATCCTTGGTTGCCGTGGACACTGTAATATGAAGATGTCTGGCATATTACGTGGCCATTTATGTCGCCATCTACGAATTTCGATTCCGAAGATAGAATTTACTGTGGAATACCATCTATCTCATCCGACTTGATCGATATTAGTTCACTGACTCTATTGATTTACAATATCCGATTGTAAACCTATCTATCTTCTGCAATCCCATTTTGTACTCGGAGTTAGTGGTGGATCACTTTATAGACATAACCGGTGTTTCATGATTTCCATTAAGTTTCGTGATACTTCCGTCAGCTCGGAGCTGCATTCGATCATAGAGTCCACGTTCCAGCTTGCGACTCGTAGTTCCGCTATATAGAATGCTGACGGCTTTTTTTGGCATTTCCGGAAGATGCCCTAACATTGTTAACACTGTTACCTTTGCTTGAAATATAGTATATCCATTTCGCCCTTCAGATTGCTTCCTGAGATATTTTATTTATGCGAAGCGTTGTTTGGTAATAATTGAATCGGCTGCGGGCGCTATAGCGCTATCTTGCTGAAACCAGACGTTCCTAAGGCCCTGCATTTTAATTTCGTTCTTTAAGTAGTCATCTAACATCACTCTGTTGCGTTAAAGCTATGGTGGTAGCGCTGGCTGCCTGCACGTCCTCAAAGAAATATGTCTCAACCAAAAATCTTGCACTAATTTCGCACTAAACAGTAAGTTTTTTGGGATGTAAGTGCCTCTCGCGTATCATGTGTGGATTCTCAACTTCCAAAAAGCAGGTGGTCTGATTATTGGTCTTGGTCAGTTACTCGCTAAAATCGCAGTTTCTTCTTTGAGGTTTAGAATGGCGTAGGCATACTGTACGACACATTCTTGAGGTACGTATCGCTCCATGTTCGGGTATGTCAAAAATCTTCTTACAGACAAAAACTAAGGCCGATTTCGGTAAATGTAAGTGCGTAAGTGTGAAAAATATAACGCACACAACATGAGTGGTTACGAGAAACTAGGCCCAGGCACTTAAAGAGCTGTTGCCCCAAATATTTATTTATTTTTAAGTGCGTAAGCTTTGACACATCTATACAACTCTCGGGCCTCTCAAACAGGCGAGAGGTCCTTACATGTTCTATCCAATGAATTGACTTTAAAATAATTTTGTGATTATTCAGTTAAATGTAATACGATTCCATTTCATCCAATAATTGCAAGCAATCGGTTACCCAGACCGAATGCATAAATTTTCATCCCTATCCTAACACTGCGCTATTATATCCGCATTTCTAATTGCAGATACTTTACCGATATCCGCTTTGCCATCGCCCATTCCCTTAACACATTGACTGCTATTCCAATTTTAAGCCATTGTTATGAGCCATTAAAACCTCGGATTAACTATTTCATCCGAATGTCGAATTCTGCCACTGGCTGGGGATGGTGGACAAATTTCGCCCTGCTCCTCCGACGCTGCCTTTGTATGTGAATAAATTCCCCCAAAAAGTCCAGCCAAATTGAATTATCATCCATCGTAATCATACCGAATAAGCCCGGACCCTTTCCCCTTCACAATGCGACACGGACACAGAAAGGAATCTTCCACATTTCTTCAGATGGCATAGCGTACTCCAGCATGGCTCCGCCGCGTTCCACGCACCACAAAGAGCAACAGAAACGTTACTGCGAAGAATCTTGTTCAATCGAACGGAATGCTCTTAAAAAAATTCCTCTAACAAATGCACGTCATGTAGTCTGGGAAATTTTATCAGAAAACTTCGCCTTGCGGATTGCTGGCTCGGGAATTGAAAACGAATCCCTGCCGCCCAGGTATGGGAGTCACGTAATTGATGGAACACACCAGACAGCCAGGCGAGATGCCGTGGGATGATGAGTTTTCTTTTCCGCCCGTGCAGCCTCTTGGTTGGGTTTTTATTTTTGTGCTCTGTACTCTGTAGTCGATTCGAAAATTGGCCTCCGAGTAGTAGATGAAAGTGAAAACCCTTTTAGGGTGGCTACCGAGGAAATGTTTGCCCAAAAGCGTTATTAAGGACGAGCGCTGTAAAAATCCGCAAACTTTTGTCTGATGACGTGACGAGGGAAAAATCCAGAAAAAGACGTATCCCCGCACCGCGGTTGCTGTCTATGCGGTTGGGGAGGTCCACCCACAGGGAGGTGTGAAGAGGAAATGCGGCTAAATCTACTCGATTCCTAGAATGTGGCAACAGAAACAACAACTAATGGAATCAACAGCGCCATTCACCGTCATTGATTCAAACAGGCATGCCAGCGGAGATTGGGGGTGGGTGTGAGGGCCAATGGGGTAGAGCATCCTCGGATTACTTATCCGCCAGACCGGAACTTTCTTCTTGTTTGTAAATAAAAACCACCCGTCCGCCGCCTGCCGCTGGGAGAAGATAGAGAATCTGTTAAATTTATTTATGTGAGTCTTTTAGCTGTGGGAACACATATGCCATGGCGTGGGCGGGTAGAGTGCAAGGACTTTCCAAATAGAGTTGGTTGTGTATGCTGAACATGGCTGCACAACGATGGGTTTCTTCATTCGCCAACGAGAGGACAAAACGAACACACTGTCGGTCGACTGGTTGTTATCTTGTGCTCAGGAGAATATCGAGCGAGTGCTCTGCACGGAAGCATGTTGGAGATTAACAGGGAATTAAAAGTTATCTCCTGAATTTATCATTATTGTTGGGCTCATGGTGACACCATTAAGGGTGTGTTTACCTAATGGAAAATCTGGTTTACACTGAAATTAATATGATGCGCCATTAAGAGGGGCGAACGGGTGTGACCAAGTACATAAACAGGTCTATTAAAATATTGATGACTAAGGTTGGCAGTTATTTTTGATGAAAACCACACGGACTTGCATATGTAAGTCGCCCATTAGTGGGTTGGAGTGTAGCGCAATAAAGTATTTATGAGGTAAATTAATTGAGGAAGTGATAAAGCCGTGTGAAGATAAGTAAATAAGTTGTTCAGTCTCTAATGCCCACAGTGGCCTTTACACAGACAAACGTTACCACTCAAGAGCCTAACACTCTCGCCAGTATAGCACCAGTGAAACGTCATGGTCTGCTGTGGATTGTCCTTCGATAAGGTGCAACATGACAAGATGGTTCCCAGCACGTTCACTATCATTTTTCTTCCATGTTAGCTTCTGGTTAAGTTGTCGTTGTTAAGTCGCACGCGCCTAAGAAAAAGAATTGAAATCCTTAAATGCTGTGAAAACAACTGCACTCTGTGCTCTTCTTTGATGACGTTAATAATAATAATAATAAATAATTATACAAAAAACATGCAATGAACAAAACAAAAGATTTAAATACCCCAGGTGGCAGTCCAGGTAAACTGGAAAATCCACCCTCTTCGGAGGTCGGCTCTACGGATTCTGGGGAGAGCCATTTATTGCACCTTATAAATCCCTTCTCAAAAAGTACAAGGGTATCTCGATCTCCACCAACAAGATCGAACGTCTCCGGAAAAAGAAGTCCGCCGGAAGCGCAAACGCGTGAAAAACGGGACTCAGCGAAATCTAAAAGCATTGAGGAGGAAAACGACGTACTCCGTACCAAGCTTAGCGAAATGGAGCTACTCTATCGTGAGCTCAAGAAAGAGGTAGATTTACTCAGGCAAGAAAATAATGCCCTAAAAAACACGTATCTACAAAAACAAAATACAGTTAGCCCACATCGCTCACCTAGTCGCAAATACCAGACGGACGAAGAAGAGCTAACACGCGAAACGAATTGGGTCGAAAAGAAACGACCAAGCAAAAAACGAAAAGCTGGTTCCTCACCGGAAGTCGAGCCACAAAAAGATGAAAAGCGCAAGGAGATGCAAGAAAAGCAACAACAACCAAAATTACGTCCTCCGCCACCGATAAACGTCGTTGGAATTACGGACTATAATAACTTGCATTGCCTCCTTAAAGGAACTCTGGCTTCGAAGTTTAAGGTGACATCTCTGCGAAACAATTCGTGGAAAATCAATGTCGATGATGCCGACGGTTACCGATCAGTATCTAAAAAATTGAATGCCGAAAAGATTCAGTGGTATACTTATGAAAATAAGTTAGAAAGACCACTGCGTGTTGTAGCAAGGGGACTCCACCCCTCGTGCACTAAAGAAGATGTAATGCACGACCTTCAAGACAAAGGCTTTAAAATTCTTGATGCCGTCAATATTATCAAGAAGGAGAAGCAACAGTCGGAGGGAGATCATGAAAAATTGGTAAAGCGCGGTCTTCCACTATTCATGCTTAGTTTTGATAAAGACGCAAATAAAGATATTATATATGGTATCAAGACTATTCTAAACATCGTGGTCAAAATCGAACCCATGCGTAAGACCTCCAGATCGATCCCGCAGTGTAAGCGCTGTCAAGGCTTCAATCACACGCAGACTTACTGCCAGAAAGAGCCGCGATGCGTCAAATGCGCAGGTAAACATCTCTCGGAAGAGCGTCACCTAAACAAGCAAACCCCAGCCACTTGTATAAATTGCAAAGGAAAACATCCTGCGAACTATCGAGGTTGCGAAGTGGCGAAAGAGCTTCAAAAACGCCGCGATACGCTAAAAAATTCGATGCGTCCGAATATGAAACCAATCAAGAACAGACCCAAAATAGCTACGAAAAAAGCAGCGAAAGATAGAAAGTCCGTCAATATTAACTTAAGATCGGTTAATGATAAAAAATCCGAAAGTAATAGAGATAAGGTAACAGAAGCAAAATCTCCGAATATTGGCGTGCAGTCTTATGCTCAAGCGGCGAAGACAGTTAAGGGTACGTACACGACCGACAACTCACGGGAGATCAAAGCAAGAAACCGTCCAAACTTTAATGTAAAGACTCCTTCTCAAGTTGCGACATTGAAAAATAGTGATAGAGGTAGTTCAGAAGATCATGTATCCAATGTTTTTTCCCTAATTCTTGCGAAACTTGAAGAGCAATGCAAAACAAATAAACTAATTTTCGAGAGACTAGTTGCACTAGAAAACAACATTCATAACACGCGCACTTCAACCAGAATATGAAAGAAACGCTTAAAATTCTTACTTGGAACGCTAACGGGCTCATACAAAGACTCGACGAGTTAGAAATATTTATGCGAGAGAAAGATATTGATATATGCTTGGTCTGTGAAACTCATCTGAAAAAGCAATCGAATATTAAGATAAGGGGATACAGCGGGTATCACGCCTTTCACCCATCGGAAAGAGCCAGAGGCGGATCATCTTTGTTTATAAAAGAAAATATCGAACACTCAGCGGAAATAAAAATTTAATTAGAAGCAATGCAAGTAAGCACCGTACGCGTTAGAAATAGACATTTTGCTTTCAACATTTCGTCTATATATTGTCCACTGCGATGTAAACTTGAAGAAAGTGATTTCACAAACATCTTCAACTTCCTTAAACCAAATTTTATTATTGGTGGTGACTTCAACGCGAAACACCCCTTCTGGGGCTCAAGGTACGCCTCTCAGAAAGGTAGAAAGCTTTATAATGCGGGTATGCAATTCAGTTGTGATTTTTACTCGACGGGTAAACCAACATATTGGCCAACTGATAGAAATAAGATACCAGATCTGATTGATTTCTTTGTTGTTAAAGGAATATCTAGCAACTGTATAAAAGTTGAAGAAAGCTTTGATCTCTCCTCTGATCATTCTCCAATCATTATGACGATAAGCGAAGCTTTGATTAAAAAAGTAGGACCGGCCAGATTAACTGGCGCGAAAACTAATTGGGACGGCTTTAAAAAAGATATTGAAGCAAATATTGAGCTGAGCGTATCACTTAAAACGCCCTATGAACTTGAAGTTGAAGTAGATCGCTTCGTCGAAATCTTACAAGATGCCGCGTGGAAGAATACTCCCAAACTAAAGAGAACCCCGGCCAGTTACATTAAAATTTATCCGCAGGAAATAAAAGAGATGATTAAGGAGAAGAGAAAAGCGCGTAAAAGATGGCAACAAACTCGGGCTCCGCAACATAAAGCACATCTTAACCGTTTGTGCAACTCACTAAAACGATCTATTAAAGACCTTAAGAATAATGAAATACAAACTTACCTAGAAAGCTTAAGGGCAGAAAAAGATTCTAACTATTCGCTTTGGAAGGCTATAAAAGGTATTAAAAAACCTCAAATTCAAGCCGCGCCAATTAGGAAAAATCAAGACGAATGGGCCAGGCATGATAAAGAGAAAGCGCAAGTTTTCGCCGCCCACCTGGAAGAAACTTTCAAACCGTTTGATGGACAAGCACTTATTGAAAATATAAATACGTCGTATATAGACAATAGCGTGATAAGAAATGCAACGCTTACCGAACTTAAGGAAGAAATAAAGAAACTTAAACCTAAGAAAGCTCCTGGATACGACCTAATTACGGGAGAGGTTCTTAAAGCACTACCAAGAAAAGCTCTAATTAAGCTTCTGTTCATTATAAACGCCGCGATTAGACTAGAATATGTTCCCAGTCAATGGAAAGTCGCCGAAGTTATAATGGTCCTTAAGCCTGGAAAACCGCCGAATGAAAAAACCTCTTATAGACCGATTTCGCTTCTTCCAATTATATCCAAAGTGTTCGAGAGAATATTGGTTAGGCGAATACAGCCGGTTATAGAAGAAGGGCATCTCATCCCTGACCATCAATTCGGATTTAGAAGTAAGCATTCTACAGTTGAACAAGTACATCGAATAACACATGTAATCGAAAAATCACTTGAAGAAAAAAAGATTTGTTCAAGCGTATTCCTTGACGTTTCTCAAGCCTTTGACAAGGTCTGGCACGAAGGCTTAAAGTTTAAATTACGACAAGTTCTGCCAGAGCACCTATATAATATTTTGAAGAACTACCTTACGAATAGGCTATTCCGCGTCAAATGTGGAAACGAATATTCAGATTTTAAGGAAATAATGGCTGGGGTGCCGCAAGGAAGCGTTCTTGGTCCAGTCTTATATCTATTATACACTCGTGATATACCGCAAGTAGAAGGCACTGAGCTAGCTACATTTGCCGACGACACTGCTATCTTGACAGTAGGTAAAACGGTCGAAGATACTACAGAAAAACTGCAAGAAGCTTTGAATAGAGTAAATGAATGGACAAAGATTTGGCGAATCGCACTCAACGAGACCAAATCTGTTCATGTAAATTTTACTTATAAAAAAATAAATAATTTGCCGATCTTTTCAAACTCGGTTCAAATCCCGTTTGCAAACGAGGCTAAGTATCTTGGAATGACACTTGATACAAAGCTGAAATGGAAAACGCACGTTAAGAAAAAACGCAAAGAACTAGATAACAAATATCGAGAAATGTATTGGTTACTTGGAAAATATTCCAAGCTTAATATATATAACAAACTGCTTTTATATACGCAAGTGCTAAAGCCTGTATGGACATATGGTATACAACTCTGGGGTTGTACCAAAATAAGTAATATTAAAATTTTACAAACTTTTGAAAACAAAGTGCTAAGAGGTATTGTAAATGCGCCATGGTATATCAGAAATAGCGATATCCACAGAGACCTTGGCATTAAAACAATCGAAGACGAAATTCAAACCTACGCGAGAAAGCATAGAAGTCGACTAGAAAGTCACGTAAATATTACAGTCCTCCAACTTTTGGAAGAAAGAAATTTACTGCGCCGTCTACAAAGAACCAAACCTTTAGACCTAGCGCGATAAGTAACCGCGTCTAAACTGCGGAGCTGGCAGGAACTTCTAATGGGAAGGTACCTGCAAAACGTCATTATTTCGCGAAACGAAAACTACTTGATAAGTCGAATACTTAGTTGTAGTAAAAATAAAAACAAGTCTGTTTTGAAGGGAGGTTTTTTAGTGGGTAAGAATCCCACACTACTATGAGCACGCGCTGTCGATCCTCATAGTGTCTTCTTGAAGATTTTCACCTACCCTCGGAAAAAAAAAAAAAAAAAAAAAAATAATAATAATATTAATAATAATAAATTGTTTTGTTTATTTTTCAAAAAAAAAGTTTACAAAACATTACAACTATGACATATTGTCGTCTGTTGGAGAGAGAGAGAGGCTATTTCTATAATAAGAACTTATGAGTTGAATTCATCTATCAAAGTTTTGCGGTACCAAAATGCTTCCGCAATGAATTTATGCAGTGTTACCCATTTGCTTTCAGCTTGTCCATTGAGTAGAGCTATTATTTCGTCTTCCTCCAAGAGTGATTTTCCTAAAAATCGATGGCGAATCCGTTTTAAAATTGGACTATGAAATGTACGATACTTTCTTCTTCATAGAAATTACATAGAGTGCAGATTCTTCGTTCACCTATCCTTAAGCATTAAGTCCTCTCAATCCAGCACGCACTTTAAATGTCCATGCAATTGAACTTTTGCTGCTTGCATCATCGAAATACGAGTTGCCTGCGGAGTGATTCAATTTTGCGTAGATTCCGTGCGAGCTTAATAATGCGCCTTGCAAAGTTTGTTGAATTTGGGCATTTCTTAGGTTCTCGAGTGTTTTTTCCATATATATTGATGTAAAGGCAGCTCTGTCCATCGAATATTCGCATTGTCTCCCATTCTACACCAGACTTCGTACCAGAAAATCTTCTTCTCCATAACTTGCTTCGATAGAAGGTGCGGCAAACGATTAACCCCATAGTTGAACAGAGTTTTGTGGACATACTCCATACGCAACTTTAAAGTATAAAGATGCATGTCCGGCACTCCAGTTTCTAGGCTTATAATATAATTCGGCGTGAAGACCGGCAGCCCAAAAACTCGTTTTATAAAATATCTTTGGATTATATCAACCTGATCGAAGTTCAAAGAACCCCAGACCTGAGCTGCATAACAGTAAATGCTTTCGAGACTGCATTAAACATTTTATATTTTGTGGAGAACTTTACTTCATTTTTTTCCACAAACACTTTTCAGGTACTGTTTAAGCTACCTTTGGCTTTTGCTTCTCTTTCTTTGATCCACTAGAGAGAGTCTTGGCGTCATAATTACGCCTAACTACTTATATTTGCCAACTACTTCTATTTCCACGCCATTATAAAACCACTTTTCATCTTTAGCTCTTCTGCCACCTTTACTAAAAACCATAATTTTTGATTTATCAAGATTTATAGTGAAATTCCATATTTTGCAGTAGTTTTCAATCCTTTGTATCATTTCTTTTAATACTTTTGAATCTTCCGCTAATATTATGATGCTATCTGCGTACATGAGAAGTCGAACAAGGACACCATCCAGCAACAAACCGCCTCCCAAAGCATCATGTAAGTCATTAAGCAACAGCGCAAACAGCAGCGGACTTAGTAAACAGCCCTGCTTTACACCCATAGAAGTGGAGAAATATTCTGATAGATGCTCTCCATCCCAAACTGCTGCAGTTGTTTTTGTATACAAGCTTTTTAAGAGTGTGAGATATTTAGTAGAAACTCCCATATTACTTAGTTTAAAGAATAGTGCTCTTCGGTCGATTCCATCGAAGGCGGCTTTAAAATCGACAGAGAAACCATACACCTTCTTTTTCTCGATATTTTTTATGTTGAATATGCACATTAAGTTGTAGACATTGTCTACGGTGGAGCACTGCTCTCTAAACCCTGCCTGATATTCATTTAATATTTTGTACTTCTTTTCTCAATTAGAAAGTCTGTTTTGCAAAATTCCCATTAATATTTTGGCCACACAGTCTATAAATGAAATTCCTCTATGGTAGGTAGGTAGAAGTGGCGGTTCTGTAAAAACAGAGACCCAATTAGCACAGTTGTGCCGTTTTGATACCACGACTCATGCGACCTTGGATGTTGATGTGTGTTGGTGAGGACAATCTAGAGACAGCCTGTGGAGTTTAAGATGAGGGTTAGCTCATTTATGTTCTTACCAGAGATCTCCTCAAGTGAATTGTAGAAGGGTTTGCCTAATGCCTGATGTCTAGCCTCGCTAGTGCTGGACAAGTGCACATATAGTGGATAATTGTTTCCTTTTCGGTGGCTATGTTGCAACTACGGCAGTGTGTATTATATGGGATACCTAGTTTGGCTGCGTGCTCTCCTACCGGCCAGTGTCCCGTGATTATCGCGAATATAGGGGCAGTGTCTTTGCGCGTTCTGTTCAATAGGTCGGTTGTTTTGGTCTTGTTGTAGTTAGGCCACATCTTTCTGGATATGACGCAGTTCGTTAACCTGGACCATTTAAGGTTAGCTTTTCTAAGAAAGATTGAGGAGATGTTTGCCTTAATTGCTCCGAGCGGGGTGTGAACAAGTTCAGCAAGTGAGGATTGAAGGGCTGAGCCTCGACTGGCCAGTTCGTCAGCATGTTCGTTGCCATCAACGTTGCTGTGGCCTGGAACCCAGACTAGGGTCACCATGCATTGGCCATCTAGCGAGGCCAGCTCTTGTCAGCATTCTAGTACTAGTTTTGAGGAAATAGTTTCCGAGGCAATGGCTTTGATAGCAGCTTGGCTATCGATTAAAATAGCGATTCTTTGCCTTGGTAGTGTATTTGTGTGTGACTTGATTTGACGACAGGCTTCGCGAATGGCGAGTACTTCCGCTTGAAAGACGCTGGCAGCGTCCGGGAGTCGGTACGATCTTGCGATGTTCAGGGACTCCGAGAATAAACCCGCACCAACCCCACAGTCCATTTTCGACCCATGGGTGTAGACTGTTAGATCGAAGCCACTGGTCGTCTGTCCATCTTGCCAATCTTTTCTTGTAGGGAATTGTACATCGAAACGCTTTGTGAAGTTCAATGTGGGGATGATGTAGTCTGTTGAAGTCGATATGAGTTCTCCTGATAGAGAATCTAGGATATTGCTGTGTCCATAGGGTTTCGCAGTCCAGCACTTGGACTCTCTGAGTCTGATTGCGCTGTGCGCTGAGATGTTTGTGCTATTTAGATCTAGGGGTAAAAGGTGTAGCAGGACTGTTAGAGCGTCTGACGGAGTTGACCGTAGAGCGCCTGTGGTGCCTATGCATGCTGCTCTTTGCACCTTATTTAGTTTGGTTATGTTATAGGCTTTTTTAAGGGCCGGCCACCAGACTATCGACCCGTAGGTATGGATTGGGCGTACTACGGCTGTGTACATCCACAGGGTCAATTTTGGTTGCAGGCCCCATCTTTTGCCGAAGGTTCTGTTGCAGGCATAGAAGGCTATACTTCTTTATTTACTCGTTCGTCTATGTTTGGTTTCCAGTTAAGTTTAGGGTCTAGAATAACTTCTAGGTACTTAGCGCTGGAAGATTTAATCGAGGAAGATTGAAGTCGGGTATTTTGGTTTTTGTGGTGAAAAGCATTAGTTCAGTTTTATTTGGGTTGACTCCAAGTCCACACTTTCTGGCCCATGCGTGACTTTACTTAGAGCACTCTCCATGATCTCACTTATCACGGGAGGGAAAAGTCCCGACACTAAAATCACCATGTCGTCCGCATACCCAACTACTTTAATTCTTTCTCTGTCTAAGCATAAATGGATTTTATTCATGACTATTAGCCATAGTAGAGGTGAGATGACTTCACCTTGGGGCGTTCCTCTACTGGCAAATTTGGTTATGGTGCTGTTTCCTAGAGATGCCTGAATAGTTCTAGTGCTGAGCATAAAGACTATCCATTGACTTAGGTAGGTTTCTATGCCCAGCTCCGTGAGGGACTCTAGAATTACTTCAGTGTGTACATTGTTAAAAGCTCCTTCTATGTCTAGAAAGGTAGCTAAAGTGTATTCCTTATACTGTGGGGATTTTTCTATTGTTCGCACTACTTCATGAAGAGCTGTTTCTGTAGATCTTCCTTTGAGGTATGCGTGTTGGGATTTGGAAAGAGATGACTCGATTGTATCTCGCAGATGGTTGTCTAGAAGGCGCTCGAGGGTTTTCAAAACGAAGGAGGTCAGACGGATTGGTCTGAAATCTTTCGCGTTCTCATGTCCGCGCCTCCCCACCTTCGGAATGAAAACCACTCTCACCCGTCTTCATGAGTGGGGTACATGGTTATTTAGGATGCAGCTCCTGAAAATCGGCACGATCCATGGGATTGCTACTAAATTCCTCTATAATTTCCTACTTCGTTTGGGTTTCCTTTTTTAAAGATAGGGAAGATAATTGTTTTACGGAAGCTGTCCTCGACAATTCCTGTTTCCATCATATTGGTAAATGCTCTGGCTAGCAGTTTTATATAATTATCGGGTGCGTTTATAAAAACCTCATACGGCAACCTATCCACTCATGGTGCTTTATTTTCTTTAACATTCTTCAGCATTTCTAGTATCTCGAAATGCGTAATCCCACTGTTAAGGTCGTCATCAAGTGTTAGGGGTTCTGCGGAGGATTTTATAAATTTTCAAAATACTGTTTATACTTCTCTGCATCCAGTTTTGATCCTACTTTGAAGCTCACTTGCCTCAGTTCTCGTGCGAACTTCCACCAGCTTCTTGAATCTTTTACAGAGTTCCGTTTCATTTCTAGGGCTTCAAAATATTCTTTCCGTTTAGTTCTGCATTTAAGTTTGTATCTTCGAACCATGTTATTATATTCTAGCTTTATATTATTGTCATTTGTTTTTCTCCATAACTTTAGTAATTTAAATATCTTTACTCTATCATTGTAGCACGAGTAATCATACCATTTCTGCAGGAAATGAATATTTCTTCTTCTGTCCGGATTGCTGTTAATAACTTCTTTTATCAAGTTAGTGAGGTCTTGCACCTTAATTGTTTCATTATTTTCTTCACACCGTCTTGCTTTGTCTTGCAGCTTTCTCCTATAGTTTGCAATATCATTTTTATTCCACGTACATTTGGGCAGTATTTTAAATTTTTGTCATTTCCGATGTCGATGGATATACCTGGAGTTCAAGTATAATAAGTAAATGATCCGAATAAACTTGTGCATCCACCCTAAGACTCATCACTTGTTCACCTATTTCTCCGGACACTGCGCAGATATCATTCACAGATTCTCCCACTGTAGAAACAAAAGTCATCTCGCCATCTTCATCCCCTTCAGTTCTTCCATTCAGGATTATAAACCCATAATCGTTGCAAAACTCAATGAACTCTTTTCCCCATCGATTCGTAACTTTATCTTTCGAAGATCTTTGAGGCAATATTTTGTGGTTGTTCAGCAAATAATTTTCAACAGCTTGTGCTTCCTCCCCAATGCGTATATTCATATCACCCATTAGTGTTACACTCTTAAGATCGTGTTGAATAAAAATATCTTTTAACTCGTTAAACTGTTCAATCCATGTCTCCTACCTTAGATACATTGGAATAATATTGAATTTATCATTTCCAGTAGTCACTTCGATTATGCTCCATTGGTTACTAGTGCTCACTTCTACCTTTATATTGAGTTCCCTTAAGCTGTCCTTAAAACCGTAAAGTCCACCTCCGATAGCTCGTCCGCGCGAGCTATTACGACAAGCTGATTTCCAGTGTAGAGTAAATCCGCCGAGGAACTTCTCATACCTCCCAAAGTCTTTCTCCTCTACGTGAGTTTCATGCACTAAAAATATATCCTCCTCCTTTATGTATTTGAAAAATTCCGAAAATAATTGTTTACCTGCCAGCCCATGCACATTATAGGACATTATAGTAATTCTTTTATCATTTACAGCAGTTGGCTTATTTTTATTTATTTTTGATTTTTTAATAAAACTATAATCTACATTTTGATCTTTAATATTGACTTCATATTCATTAATCTTAAAACTAAGTCTACTAATCTTTTCTCACCACAGACGATTAATTCCTATTTGTTGCTATAAAATGAATTACAATTGCAATAAGTTGATTATAATCAAAATTGATATTTACGAAAGAGTTGTTATAAATTTTACGTAGTTCGGCTTTTCCATCTAAATTATTGTATCTAAGTTGCTCGGACTTCCAATAGAAGCAATATTTTTCTATTATTAGCTGATCTCCACGCAGCACTATTAGTTTGGATTTATCCACTTTCAAAATGTCTGCCCTCAGTTGCGCTGACGCTGACGCTGACTTCATTTGTGAGATCTCTTTCGATGTAATTTTTTTTTGTTTTTAAGATTTTTAGCAGCATTGAGCACATTATTCACCGAGGATGAGTCTCCTAATTGTAGAACCATTGCCATTGCGTCATTTGTTTCACCTTATTTTTTCACACTTTTAATATCTACGTTGGTCTTTAGTAGCAGGATGTTATTACATAGACTTTCCACTGTGGCGCTCAGATCTTCATTTTTGGGCATACCTCTTACGACGAGATTGCATTTTTTTGCATCCGATTCGAGATCGTCAATGCATATTTTCTCTGCCATTTGTTGACTCCTCACCTCCGCAATTTAAGCTTTCAAAACAGAGTTCTCCTTTCTTAATGCAACAACTTCGGCACTTATTGAAGTTATTTCCAATTTCACGTCTTCTAAGTCCTGTTTTGTGGGAAGATTTTTTAACTTATTATCTAGAAGGGTTCCCATTGAGTTTTCCATCATTGGCAGGAGGTTCTTAACTTCCAAGTTTCCGACACAGTTCATATCTTCCTTTTTATTACTTGGTGATATTTGCACTAACTTCCTTTTCGGTTTTTGCCCTATTGGTGCATCGGTGGACTTGACTGGTGTGCGTTGCATACAGGAATACGAAATACGAAAACAGTCGGTTGTCAAAACGAATAAGTACAATAATTTTCCAACCACTAAAACGTAGTTTTCAAGCGATAAAAACCTTTTATTAAATAACAGCTTTCGAATTTCCAAATACCGGGCCTAAGCCTATTTCTTCGCCAAAATGATCAGTAGCCTTTAGCTCTTGGATAAGTTGAATCTTCTATAGGTATAGGTGAAGTTTGCCAATATTTGTTGCAAAGAGCCCCTTTGAATGTCCAATTTCTTAGAACGGTGCCGAATTAACGTTCACCTGTTTTCGGCAACGCGAAAACCTCCACCTCTACAATGTCCCAAAGGTAGTAAACATTTTTCGTCACTCATCAAAAATATTAAAAATTCTGCCTCGTCTGCTATCCCAACGCACATATACAATGACATTCCAGCTGTCAGCTTCTTAGACAATGCTAATTTGTTTACTGCTCATTTTGCAGCTTTCTCCATCCTGCCAGATAGTGCTTTATCTCCAACTGTACTTGAGAGCGTCGACTTTTCCATGGGACAAGTCTTCTTTCGCACTCCTACAGTTGCAGGAGTACTTAAAGGACTTAACATACACAAATCCGCTGCACTAGATGGCATCTCCCCCAAAGTTCTGAACAGGTGTTCTTCCTAGCCTAGATTAGGTTAGGTTAGGTTGCCTGTCCACACGAGAGTGCAGACACACTTGGACCAGTGAAGGTCCTTTGTGATACCACGGATCAAACCATTAGGCCACTCAGGGACTAACAAAACCAACCGGAGCTTTGGACAAAGCGATGGATGCTCATGACGTCCAGGGACGCCAGATCGCCGAGGTCGTCAATGAAGGGGGACCCTGGATGGAGCATTCTTTTATGCGACAGGGCTGGACATGTGCATAGGAGGTGAAGGATGGTTTCCTCCTCCTCCTCGTCCTTACAACTTCTGCAGTATTCGTTGGAGAAGAAACCAAGTCTTTTGGCGTGTTGGCCTATAAGACAGTGTCCAGTGAGAACACCGACAATGCAGCTGATTTGTGTACACTATAACTTGATCAGATCGGCACTACGTTTTTGATCCAGCTTAGGCCAGATCTGTCTCGAAATGTGACACGTTGAGCCGTTTACCCGTCTGAGGTTGGTCGTGCTAATAGCGTTCAGCTTTAGTAGATACTTACATGTAGCGAGCGGCATACCCAGGGCTTGTCTGTCAGTCAAAATCCTTAGAGTGGTACCCTGTCTGGCGAGGTCGTCAGCCCTGCAGTTTCCTGGAATGTCCCTGTGGCCCGGCACCCAGCATAGGTTAATGTTGAATTGCTCTGTCATCTCCATAAGAGATAGACGACAGTTTAAGGCGGCCTTTGAAGTGAAGGAGAACGATTCCAGGGACTTGATTGCCGCTTGGCTGTCAGTGAAAATGCTAATATCCCTGACAGATAAATACATTACATTTCAGCCAGGACAGGGCTTCCTTAATAGCCATGATTTCCGCCTGGAAAACGCTACAATGATCAGGGAGGCGGAAAGAGGTGCTCAGATTGAGCTGTTCGGAGAAAACACCACAACCCACCCCACCCTCCATCTTAGATCCATCTGTAAAGAAGTGAACCTAACTACTATCGACAGGGGCGGAAGTGTCCCATACATCTTGCTTAGGGATGCTCGTACGGAAGTTACGGTGAAATCTCAGTTTCGGCGGGGTGTAGTCCGTGTTTTCCTGTTTGAAGTTGAGAAGATCAAGGATCGAGGAGTGGCCAAAGCGATAGCTAGACCACTAAGAGGAGACTTTCAGGCGGATGGCCGCACAGGCAGCCATTTGTTTGCCGAAAATATCTAAAGGTAGCAGGTTGAACAAGATCTCCAGTGCCGCGGAGGGAGTAGTTCTCAGTACACCACTGATGCAGATGCATGCAGATCTTTGCACCTCGGCTAGTTGAGTGAGGTGGGCCGCCCTGTCAAGAGCAGGCTACCATACGATCACGCCATATAGTAGACATGTATAGCCAATGAGTGATTTGAGGTTTAATGCCCCAGCTCCTACCTACAGCCTTTTTACAGGAATAGAGAGGTACATTAGCTCTTGACGCGCTCTAGTAGATTGGCCTTCCAGTTTAATTTCCTATCCAAAATAAGACCCAGATATTTTGCGTTTTCAGAGAAGGTGAGACTGGTGCCATTTATCATAGGGGGGTCTATGCGGGGAACTTTATATTTCCTCGTGAAGAGAACGAGTTCCGTTTTATGGGGGCTAACCCCCAGTCCACATTTGGAGGCCCATTTGGTGAGCCGAAGGAGAGCATATTGGAGGATTTCCCTGAGAGTGTGCGGGTGTCTTTCTCGCCTAAGCTAAGGTTTTTGTCTGTCCTACTCATCTGAGCTCTTTCCAAGAAAATGGAAAATAGAATTTATCCAGACCGTTCGTAAAAAGACGATTCTTCCTCCCGTCCATTTACCGATCTATTGGACGTACGTTCCTTCTTCTCAAGGTCATGTGAATGCTGACAAATCGTCAGCTTGTGAGATATCTTGATTCACGAAAACTCATTCACTTCGACGAAACTAAGATGGTTGTGCTCGATATATCAAAGGCATTTGACATCAGTCTCTTTGGTTGAAAATATAGCATCAAGAAGTCTCTTCATCAATGGATTAGAAATTACCTTTCAGGTTGTTCAATGCAAGTTGTCTTGGACGGCAATTCACAAGTCTGCAATTCACAATATAAATGTTGGTGTCCCCCAAGGCTCTGTTTTATCTCTGATTCTCTTTCGCATTTTTATAAAAGACCTCCTGTTTGCAACCAATCCATTCCTTCACTGATGACAGTACCCTGAGTTTTTCATATTCGTTCCCTAACTCACGTCCCTGCTCTTTTTCCGTAGAAGAGCAACGTAAACATATGTTAAGCACATTAAACTCCGATCTGCATAACATAATCAAATGAGATTCAACCAATAGAGTGAAATTTAACAAATCCCAAACACAATGCTGTCTTCTGTACCGTAAATGATAAATCTAGATGAATGGCAGGAGAGATGACGCAGAGATTGATCCCCCAATATAAACACTTGGATCAATAGGAAGCATAGGGAGCTGCATTGCTACCTGACCCAGATGCTTACTAGCCATGGTTGCTTCAGAGCTTATCTGTGTAGGTTTGGTTTGGTTTAGACGACAACCCCCATTGCTCAACGTGCACGGAAGCAGTCGAGGATGCGTAACACATCATGTTCCATTTTCCACGATACTATAAAGAACGACAGCTGTTTGTGATCAAACTGATGACTTTACCCATGACAACCCCATCATCATCAGATGATGAGCTGGAAACAGTAAGCGACACTGTAGCAACCATTATAAAGAAGAAGCGAAGACAGGAGCGACAAGGTAATACAGAGCAAGAGGCTTCCTATACGAACGAGTCGAGTGCCTAAGGCTAAAGTCTCCCTTCGCGATGAAATGGTTGACGGCAGTACCAAGAGGACTAGGGGTAAAAGGGGAGGTGGGTCTATATGGTAAAAATCCCACACTGTCACTGGGTACAGGCTCAGTTTCGTCTTTAAAAGATTCCCACCTTCCGACGCCAATAAAAAAAAGAAAAGAAAAAAAGATGGTCTAGTTTGGATGCTTGCAGAACCACTAAATATTTTATGAAAGGGTCTGATGGAAGCACCCCAGAATGTCTTCTTAATCTGTGAAGGATAGATTAGAGAGCTATGGTTGGGCTAATTACAGGACACATCAAATATAATCATTCCGTCATGGAAATCCTTGTAGATCAACGTGTAAGTCCTGATAAGACGACAGAGCTTATCCTCTGCCAGTGTCCTGCTGTTGCAAGATCGCGATTGCGCATCTTAGGCCTCAACATCATGGGAATAAATTCAACCCCATCTCTATCCCTGGTCGAGCATTGCTTTGTATATGAGTGTTTAGGATAAATAAATCCTTACCCGCAACCATTCCAGTTCATGGTTGTGTTACTCACAGGACACAACACATTTGTTTGCCATAATAAGGTGCTACCATGTGAATAATGTCTATATACTCAAAGCGTATGTTCTGTTTAGAATGTACAGACCTGGCGGCACACATTTCTCCTACTGGCAGCGTTGTGAATAAGTAATGACTGAAGAGACATGATATGTGAAGTGTAGAACAAGTTATTTATGAGATTCGTCGTGTGCATCCTGATAAGTGAAACAACTGCTCAGAAGGAGGTTTCGTCATTATGAAACCCCCCCTAGATATTGCAATTATGTATCTTAAATTGTTATTCTGTGACGTCTTTCTATATTCAGTTATCAACTCAGTCTTTTTTTTTTTAATTGAAATTTGTAATGGCTTCCATAAAAGAACACATAGTAATCGATTCGTCGCACTAATGAGCAATTTTTAACACTCCGAATTGGCATCGGCAGCTGTTGTAAAAATGTCAGTGGTCCGCGCATGGAAATCCAATATAAATTAGTTTAAAACCCACAAGTCGAAAACATGTATAAACCTTTGTATACAAGATATGCAAATTGTGTTCCGTATCTCACGCTTATTTGGATGCACATCTCCATACCGAGGTTGATTTATATTTTCACCATTCCAGTAATTCATAATTTATTTAGTTTTTAGTGTTTAGCATATTTTTCCAATAGAGTACAGAAGTGTTTTTAATTGGACGTGGGATAAGATTTATAGAAATAAGGCTTACGCGTTGGTTAAGCCTTTAGATAAAACAGTTGAGGAATGCGCAGAATGATGATGCTATGACCTTGTGCGGCTCAGGGATGTTCCATAAAATTGGACGGTTTATTAGTTCTATTGTTGGCTAATACTGTCTCTGTAAGGATAGGAAACTCGTGGTCGTCGGCAGCTTTGAACAAGATGGTCTAGATTATGTCATTCTACATTCTTAATTATGGAGAGCTTACCATAATTGTTTTGTCAATATTACCTATATACAAGCATGTGATGAAAATATGTGGGCTTACGCAAGGTCCGATTTCAGCTATTTGCACATTAGATCGGAATTCATGCGATTTTTGGCGGACATAATTCGTTTGAAATCGCATTTGAGGTGCGCACTTTGGATCAGAAATCACGCAAAAATATTACAAATTGTAGTAAAGGAGGAAACAGCCGCTGCTCGAAGAGTACATCAGAAACTTGGAAGCGTTTTCGAATGTTTTGAAACAAATTGGTCTTACCCGGTTTCCTGTGGAAGCAAGTTATGTAAAGCTGACATACCAGAAGAGAGTAGGTAGGTCGAAATGGATAAATTTACCCTGTACACTTTCGATTCTCAGAAAACTGATGATACTCGTATGCTCCTTGGGCAAATGGAAGTTCAAGGAAATAAGATGATGAAACTCACATTCAAATACGTACATTGGCCCTCGAATCTAGCGTATTCAAAAAGACAGAAGGGCAGGGCAGTAGTAATATGAAGCGCTCCCCTAAACCAATTCTTAGGCGCCAGCTAAATGGGTAACCTGGTTCAAAGTCCCCTTCACATCTATTTAGACTCAACTTATATTGCTGTAAATCTTGTGTTTCAGGCTCAGATGCTCTTTGTCTAGTGTGCGTCACCAAACTCAGATAAATCCTTCCTTGAGTTTTGACTGATGCCGTGTTTTAATACACGTACATATTTGGCAGGAACCACGCGCTCAAAGAAAGTAAGAAAGCCAAATCTTGCTTTATGGTTAGGAATTCCATATAGCAATGCGTACTTTTTGCTTTAAACATTTTGAAACTATTATCCAGTGTCTAACAAAGTCCTTTGGTAAGGAATAAAAGACAGATGATAGCAAAAGAAAAGTTTGGGTCAAAAGATACAATTCGCCTAGGAAGCTAGTTCGCTTTGTAAGGAAATATCCTCTAAATCTGGGGTTATTGCCGTCACTTGAATTTTTGGAAAATGCATCATCATTATAATATGTGCTAATGCTTGCGGACACTATCCTGATTATTTTAGCCAACGAGAAGTCTATGCAGCGGATCACCCATATTAAAGGGACATGTGATGCCTCTATGGTTAGAAGGACAGCTAGTCGACATTATTCATCAGTTTGTTGGTGGAATGATAAGACTGCGCTAATACTTTACAAGCGCTCCAAGAGAAAAAGCACTGAAAATGGCATCAAACTGTGTAATGAAACCGACGAAAACCCCTGGAGAAGAGGGTACTGGTTGATAATATATAGGAATTAAAGGAACTTCCATCATCAGCTTTTACTTCCCCATATATGCTGCTCAACATACTTACTTACTTAGATGGCGCTACAGTCCGGGGTGGACCTGGGCCTCAACCAACAAACCTCTCCAGCCAGCACGGTTACGAGCCAGCTGCCTCCAGTTGCGCACGCCAAGTTGGTTGACTTCACTTCAATATACTTGTTTGCACCACCTACCGCGAGGTCGTCCTCTACTGCGTCGTCAATTCGGGGTGGATTCAAAGACTTTCTTAGCGGGAACGTTGGGCTCCATCCGCTCTAAATGACCCAGCCATCTTAGTCGCTGTATGTGAACTCTTCTGGCTAAGTCGATGTCCTTGTACAGGCCGTATAGTTCGGCATTGTACCTTCTCCTCCACTCACCGTCTATGTAGACGGGACCAAAGATCGCTCGAAGAACTTTTCTCTCGAAATAACCAAGGGCATCCTCATCCGGTTTTTTCAAAGCCCATGCCTCTGCGCCATACAGCAAGACTGGGATGATTAATGTCTTATAAAGAGTTACCTTAGTAGTTCGAGATAGGACTTTGCTACTCAATTGCCGTTTTAGCCCATAGAAACAACGATTGGCAAGAGTAATTCTTCGTGTGATCTCTCCACTCATGTCATTTGCGGAGCTGACCATAGAGCCTAGGTAGACAAAATCCTTTACTACCTCAAAATTGTATCTGTCTATTGTGGCATTCTGCCCAAAACGCCGATGTTGGGTGTCCTTTTTTGTAGACAGCATATATTTCGTTTTGCTTTCATTGACCGCTAGACCCATCTTTGCTGCCTCGATCTCAATACTCGTAAATGCCCCATTGACGACCCGCTGAGTTCTTCCGATTATGTCAATGTCATCGGCATAAGCGAGTAGTTGTACAGACTTGAAGAAGATTGTACCTCCGGGGTTGGCTTGTGAGTTTCGTACAATTCTCTCAAGTACTATGTTAAAGAGATCGCATGATAGCGCGTCGCCTTGTCTAAGACCTTTCCTGACATCGAACCGTTCGGTGATGTTCTTACCGACTTTGATGGAGCAGCGAGAGTTCTCCATCGTCATTCTGCACAAACGAACGAGCTTGGCAGGGATGCCAAGACTAGACATGGCTCTGTATAACTCGTCTCTATACACGCTATCATAGGCAACTTTGAAATCGATTAAAAGGTGGTGCATATCAATTTTATATTCATGGGTTTTTTTCAAGATCTGCCGTAGTGTGAATATTTGGTCAATGGTCAATTTGGTCAATTCCCGGCTTGAAACCGCACTAATAAGGACCTATCAGGTTGTTGACGATCGGTTTTAGGCGTTCACATAATACGGCAGACAGGATCTTATATGCGATGTTGAGGAGACTTATACCTCTGTAATTGACGCAGTTTAGAGGGTCTCCTTTCTTCAAGATCGGGCAAACGATGCTGAGGTTCCATTCATCGGGCATACTTTCGTCCGACCAGATTTTACAAATGAGTTGGTGCATGCTCCTTACCAACTCATCTCCTCCTGCCTTGGAAAGTTCAGCGGCAAGGCCGTCAGCTTCAGCAGCTTTGTGGGATTTTAGTTTAGATATCGCTATCCTCACTTCATTCTGATCGGGTTGACGGGAATCTTGACTGCCATCGTCACTGTTGAATGGCTCATTCTGCCTGACAGCTGAATATTGGTCATCATCGCCGTTTAACAGTCTGCAGAAGTGTTCCTTCCATATCCTCAGCACCGACTGCGATTCTACCACTATGTTGCCACTTTCGTCCCTGCAGGCTTCTGTTCTGGCTTTGAAGCCCTGACATGTTCTTTTTACCTTTTGGTAAAATTTTCGAACATTATTCGTGCAATAAAGTCTCTCAATTTCCTCGATCGAGCGCTTCTCGTGCTCTTTTTCCTTCTTTCTGAAAAGTCGATGTTCCTCTTTTCTCCTGCGCACGTAGAGCTCGTAAGCAGCTCTAGTCCTTCTATGTAGCGCCGCGTTGTACGCCTCTTGTTTAGCTGCATGTGCTTGCCGGCATTCCTCACCAAACCAGGGGTTTCATTGTGGTGGCCGAGAGAAACCCAGTACATCAGAGGCGGCATCTCTGATGGCTTGTTGGCAACGCTGCCACTGGTCTTCCACATTTGCTGCTGGCGGCATAGGGCTTAGATTAGGATTAAGAGAAACTCGATCGGCAAAGGCTCTGTTGGTCTCTTGCGATTGTAGCTGCCCGACGTCAAATTTCCTCACAGCATTTCGTTGATTTCGCTCCGTTGTGGATATCCGCATCCGTACCTTGGCTACAATTAGCTAGTGATCCGAGTCCATGTTGGCTCCTCGGAAAGTCCGGACACCCAGAATACTGGAAGAGTGCCTTTCGTCGATCGAGTTTTTCGATCAAAGCGGAGCCATGTTCCTTTGTGAATATCGAGACGTGGGAACCGCGTAGTAGCTACGACAAAGTTTCGCCCCGCCGCAAAGTCGATTAGCCTGAGTCCGTTGCCGGATGTGAAGTCGTGCAGGCTGTGCTTTCCGACCACGCTACTAAAGACGTCTTCTCTTGCTAGCTTTGTGTTAAAATCACCTAGGATCATTTCAACGTCGTGGCAAGGGCATTGCTCATACGTCTTGTCCAAGAGTTTCAAGCGTTCAGACAATATGGCATACAATATCTTATATGCGATACTGAGGAGACTTTTTCCTCTTTAACTGACATAGTTGAGGGGGTCCCCTCTTGTGTGGATCAGGCAAGCGGTGCTTATATTCCAGCTCATCTACAAGGTTTCTTTCTTCATCCCTTTATGCTTCTAAGTGAGTTGGTGACATAGAAGTCATTAAGAGATGTCTGGGCACGCATTCAGCGAAAATTCTGGCGGTCTCTTTCAGTTGAACCCTTTTGATGCAAATCCGCATCCGAATGAGCGCTACTTCTACTCCTTGTAGTGTAGCAATCGCCATAATAGAGGTCACCGTTGATTTTCCTCTTTTGCGCGGCCCATCCCATCACTGGATGACAGTGATGTCTGCGTTATATAGTAGTCTAGGGCCTCTGTTAATTGTTCGGCCGCTCGTGATCTGCTTAGGGTCCGAACATTCCGCACGCAGATCCGAACTTAGTTATTGTTATTTTATTTGCTGTGGTTGTCAAGTGTAAAATCAGCTTGTAATTGTTTCGCAGTGAGTTGTTTTTTTTTCTATGGTAGGGAAGTCACTCCTCCGTACAACACACAACCTAGAGAACCAGATCTTTGGTTATAAGCCGTAGGACAAGGAGCCGGATAAATTGATGCCAGTAATTCACTTCGGAGATTCAAGTGTTGCTATTGGCTCATTAAGGGCTCATGTGCCACCATTTCCTTGCCAATACCCTGACTCTTTGTTGAATATCCTTACCTATAATTTCGTCAAAGTATTTCATGTAACATGTCAACTAGTCTGTTGACGCCACCGTTGATTGCATCTGGAGAAATTCTTCCACTGCACGTCCTCTTTCTGAGGTACTCTTGCTAGACTTCTGCCCATCAGACAAATAATAGGCGCCTGGTCCGGTACAACACATGTCCACTAAAGTTCACCTGGTCGTGTTTGTGTAGGTCCAAGTATTCAGCTGCACACGTAATACCAGGCTCAGGTTACGGTCATCGCTAGTTCACTATTAAATAGCTACCCATCGAGCACTGCGACAAGGTGATGATTGCATTTTGCCACACCAATACCTTTTTGTATTCTTCTTCTATTGGTATTTTCAATATAACGCGTACAATTAAAAATGCTGGTCGTATTGCTACCGAATTTGATGAAACACCATGCAGTCCGAGCTGTCAGGCTGAGAGAAGGATTCCATACACTCTCGCTGACGAGTGGCGAGTATCGATTTAGAGTTCTAGGGACTTTCCAAAGTTCTGCTGCTAACGCTGCATTTATCTGATCGGACCATCAACCCATTTTCTTTAAAAATAAAACTTAGACAGTCAACTCCAATAGACTTCGTACACCTTAGCTAACTTGTAGTCATATTTACTTAATTTTTGTCGGTGGGTGGACATATTTCTTAGAATAACACGCTCAGCTAATGCAATTAGATGGCATTTCTCGGAATACTGTGTCAACAGCAACCCAAACATGTCAGACCAACCCGTAAAGGACAGGGGTTACTACAGCCTGTCCCCCTACGCCTCGGTCGTCATCTACACCGTAAATGGAAAATTTGAAACAAATTAACTTTACGACTACCCTACGTAAAACTCATTCTAAATAAATTCAAATTCATATTTCCTTTTAATTTGATTAAAAGCAAATACCGATATCCTATCGTAAATAAAACATTCACACAGGCATTCCGTGTCCCCCCACTCAATACCCTTCGAAATAATGTTGCCTGACATTATCTTCCTCAGCTGACAAAGTCAACCTGACATTCGTCTGTCCTTTTGCTTCTTTTCTTACCCCCGCCGCTCTCAAGAAACCCATGAATAGCCCCAATTTTATTGAAAAATGACCTATGATCACTTAAGTCCCCTCAGCCGTTCGAAGCATGTAGCCAAATCTACCCCAAAATGGTATTTTGCGCTATGAAATAAAGTAGCTTATATATCTTTCCACCAATGGTTTGAGTGGACGAATCCGTCAGGTTGTCTTATCAAATCAATTTATAAAAGAAAACCGAAAAAAAAAATCGAGTTGAGTCAACAAAAAACCCCAAAACTGGCAAAATTTGGAAAATAATGAGGACAGCCACCCTTATGAAGATGATTTGAAGCAGAAGATCATGGTCGGGGGTAACTGGAGTGGGGGTGTTTCTCGTTCGGCCTAAAGTGTGCAAACATAGGTGGAGAAATTTTAGGTTTTTTTTTTTTTTTTATCCACAGATACACATCGCTTTGCATCGGAAGATAACAGCACATGCGGGGGGTGCGGTTGTGATATCCTCAGACTGTGTGATGCTGAATGCAAGTGGACGTAGGCAGGATATGTATGCCTAAGGCTCACCCGATTTATCATTTTAATTTGAAATTGTGAATAATGCCCGTCGTAAGTCATTAAAATCCCATGGGATTCCGCGATACGAAAAAAAGTTGAATGCCCAAAGGGGAGTAAAAGGTGTATATGAAGGCATCTTTCAGTAGTCCTGTAGGGGATGTTTATAGCTCAGCCAACAAAGTATGAGAAATATGAGAAGAAAATAATTGAAATCACATGGATGGCCGGGTATCGATTAATCGATTCAGACAGAAACCTGTCGGTAGGTCGCTTGAAAATTTCGCAGCGCACATGTGTAAGACAGACGACATACTGAATGAAAATATCCGTACATATTTAAAAAAACACACATTAGCTGAATAAATAAATGGAACTAATGTAAATGTTGCATTTTATTTCTCGCTTAGTTAAAGACTACGTTAAGCAAGGTGGCTACTTACACCACGAGCGGAAGCACAATTAGATTGAAACCGCATACTAACTTTTAAGTTCTGATACAAATACAAATACAAATACAAATATTTGGCGCAACAGCTCTTTAAAGTGCCAGGGCCTAGCTTCTCGCAACCACTCATGTTGTGTGCGTTATATTTTTCACACGCATGGAAGGGACCTACAGTTTAATGCCGAATCCGAACGGCGATTTGAGAAGCTTTTTCGTGACAAGAATACTCTCGGATGTTTGTCAGACGCTCGCGAGAGGTTCTGATACAGCGGTGGAGGAAACGAGCATCAAAACAGAGGCACAGTGTTTTATAAATTAATCATTCCCAATGTTTGTACTGCATCGTCCAACAATACAGGGCACAGTAGTTGCTACCATCGAAGATTGTGTGACTGAACTCCACTCCATGGGATGCTTGGCAAAGCGGCCTTAATAGGGTATTTATTTACTAACATTATTTCAGTTGCACATTTACATATGTTTATAATACGTAGGTCCTTAAACCGCTCTCGAGAGGCCGAAGGCGAAAGATGCGGCAAATCAGGACGATTTGGTTGAGAGAGTCGAAAGCTATAAGTACCTAGGAATAACCGTCGACAGTCATTTTATATGAGAAGAGCATATC
Source organism: Brachypalpus laphriformis (assembly GCA_945910035.1). NCBI lineage: Eukaryota > Metazoa > Arthropoda > Insecta > Diptera > Syrphidae > Brachypalpus > Brachypalpus laphriformis. The sequence goes on along the minus strand of OX246753.1, from coordinate 105,094,532 downwards.
GACAAACTTCGCTGTGACCTTAAGAAGGCTCAGTTCGCGCCGGTCTATCTTAAAAATGACTCAACTTTGCAGGTCCAGAAGCAAGTTCATCACGCGCTTGTTGAGTCAAAACTAAGATATGGTGTGCTCGCATGGCGGAATGCATCCAATACCTATCTGCAGAAGTTGTAAAAGCTCCAAAATGTCAGATTTGTCGTATCTGTTAGATGTGTCGGATTTGTCGGCTCGTCTGATATGTTGTTGTTATTGTTGTGTGCTGTTAATATTGTTGTTGTTGTTGTTGTTGTTTTTTTTTTGTTTTTTTTTTTACCGTAGACCGTCATGTTCTGTGGTATGTTCCTATCAACAAATTGAGGAAATCGTTGAAAGGATCCTTGCTTGTATTAGCCTTATATTCCTTATATACGTATCACATTTAAATCTACAGCAAGTGTGCAAAAACAGGCGTATCACCTTACCCTTGGGGTATGGCGTACAGGATGGTGATGACAAAGCTGAAAGGTCATAGGTCCCCACAAATAACTTGCCCAGCTATGTTAAGATTCATAATAGAGCACCTATTCCCCCATAGACCATCTACTCTGTGTGATATAATCAGAGAGACCAATGCAGAGCACATCCCTGCTATCACACGGGAGGAGCTATTTGAAGCATGCAGGAAGATAGGAAGCAACAAAGCATCTAGGTCAGATGGCATCCCCAACAAGGCAGTGAAAGTGGCTGTCCAAAAGAGGCCGGACATTTTTATAGCCACTTTGCAAAAGTGTATGGAAGAAGGAGTTTTTCCTGGGCCATGGGAGCTTCAACATCTAGTACTGCTACCAAAAGGAAACAAACCACCTGGAGAATCATCGTCATATCGCCCAATATGTTTACTCGACACTTTGGGAAAGATACTTGAACGAATAATATACAACAGACTGTTCGTGGTAGCAGAAGAGAAAGGAGCACTGGCAGACCATCAGTTCGGATTTAGAAAATCGGGTTCTACCGTTGATGCCATAAAAGCGGTAGTTGACACAGCAACTGGAGCGATCCAAGGAGAAAGATGGCGAGGGGGAACAAAGAAATACTGTGCAGTTGTGATTCTGGATATCAAAAACGCAATTAACTCGGCAAATTGGACATTCATAAGGAGATCGCTAGCCAGAATGGATACTCCATACTACCTATTGAGGATAGTTACAAGCTACTTTACCAACAGGAAGTTGAGGTACCAAACCGACGAGGGGATAAAGTACTACAACGTCACGGCAGGAGTCCCACAAGGATCGATACTAGGCCCTCTCTTACGGAATATCATGTACGATGGAGTCCTGCGACTAGCACTTCCACAAGGAGTTAAGATAATCGGGTTCGCTGACAACATCGCCGTGGTCACCCTGGCTAAACACATCCACGAAATAGAATCAGCGACAAACGAAGCAATCGGAAAAATTAACAGCTGGCTGCAATCCGCCGGCTTAGAATTAGCAGACCACAAAACTGAAGCTGTTCTTATAACAAGTCGAAAAGCTGTTGAATATGTGAACATTGAAGTCGGAACTCAGACTATAAGAACCAAGGAAGCAGTTAAATACTTAGGGGTAATGCTCGACAATAGGTTAAGTTTTAAAACACACGTGGAATACTCGAGCAAGAAGGCTTCACTACTGCAGACAGTCCTTTCTTGAATACTGCCAAACATCGGTGGCCCTCGATATGCTAGACGGATTCTACTGGCGGTTAGCGGTTCTCCTATACGATGCACCGGTTTGAGCGGCGGCGTTAGCGACGATAGAAACACGGAGAAAACTATCGTCAACATACAGGCTATGCACAATAAAAACAATCAGCGGTTTCCGAACAATATCGGATGAAGCAGCCTGTGTCATAGCCGGAATGATCTCCATCGACATCCTCGCAAATGAGATGGTAAGGATCTACGAAAGGAGAACCTCGAGTCATTAAGAGATATTGTCAGCAGATATCGTCAAGAGGATAAAGGCGGAGGAGAAGGCAACATCGCTAGATATGTGGCAAGTCAAGTGGGATAACAGTACAAAATGTAGATGGACCTACAAGCTGATCCCCACCATTGAGGTCTGGACGAAACGAGTGTTTGGGGACTGCAACTACCACCTTACGCAGTTCCTATCGGGTCACGGTGGCTATCGCAAATATTTACACAGATTTGGACATGATAACTCACCTCTCTGTCCACATTGTCCAGACCAGGAGGAAGATACAGAGCATGCAATATTCCATTGCAATCGCTTTACGGAATGGAGAAATAACCTGCCAAGTCCACCATTACTTATAGACCAAATGCTGCGATCAGAGGAGAATTGGATGGAAATTTGTACCCTTATAACGAATGTGCAGAAAGAGCTCCGAATAATTGAGAGAGCAAGGAGAGCTGAAGCAGCAATACAAGAAACATAGCATCAATTACTAACCACCCCGACTACCTTACGGCAGTCCCGCGGGGAGAGTGGTAGATGTGTGCAGGGTGTGGATTAGTACGTAGGCACATTCCTAGCATCGATTATTTGGGCTTGCGAATCGTGCATGCTAGTAGCCCGGGCTACTAGTATCTATCGAAGATTACCACATCCCCTTGGCGCAACTAAAAAAAAAAAAAAGGCGTATCACCTTCTAATCGAGCAGCAATTGAGGTACGGTGTACTGGCGTTGGGAGAGTCAGCGCAAATGCGTATCAGAAAAAAACCAATATATACAAAATTGAGCAATAAACTACTGTCGACAAGAAATCCAGAAGAAGGCAGAGTTGGCGTCTTAAAATTAAAATAGGTCTTTGAAATTTACGGTCAGTAATAAGCATCCTTGTGGGCGTTGTGGCGTAAGTGGTTAGTGTGTCGGACAACTGCGTGTGAGGTTCCAAATTCAAATTCCAGAAAAAACCAAAAAGTCTTTTCACGGTCCCACTTCTTTCGAATGTCTGACAAACATCCGAGAGTATGTACTCGTATTGTTGTCTCAAGAAAACTTCTCAAAACAAATTGCCCTTCGGATACTTCACGAAAATTTAGGTCCCTTCCATTCGTATGAAAAATGTAACGCACACAACATAAGTGGTTGAGAGAAGCACTTAAAGGCACTTAAAGAGCTTGTGCCAAATATTTATTTATTTTTTTTTTTAATAAGCCTCAACATCAACACCAAAAGAAGAAACGAAATTGATGTACAGTATGCCCAATATGTTTAACAATCTCCCAAACGGTCTTCTTCTTCTTAACCATCTCCTTATTCCAGTCTATTTCCTATTATGAAGCCTCCAGGATACGCGGTCCTGAGTTTTTACCCCACTAACCTGGTTTCTCTTTATATCATATATATTTTTGTATTTATTAGCCTCTCGGTATAAAGTACTCACAAGCCGCCTCGTAGTATAGAGTTGCCTTTCCTGGACACATGCCCGTACCACCCCAGTCGCTCTTCTCTTTCTCTAATTGGTGCCACTTTTTTAAGGAGTCTCTTATGCACTCATTACGCACTTTATCTCTTAGCGTGACTCCCGTAGACCATCTAATGATCCTCACTTAAGCAAAATTATATAACATTAAAATACTGATATCAGCAAGCATTTGTTTATTTCTAAAAAAAAAAAAATACAAATATTTGGCGCAACAGCTCCTTAAAGTGCAGTTGCTTATTGCTCATTTCTCTTTATATCTCATGAAATATATAAACTTAGTGCGATCAATGTGAAAGTTTGTGTGAACACTACTGCGAAGGCATAACACTGGCAGTGGTTTGGATCATATACTTACTTACTTTACTTATGTCCTGTATCCCCTTGTGGGTCCTAGGGCCTCTACTACGCCTACGCGCCATGGTGTACGGTTTCTGGCAATGTGTCTGAGTTCTCTCCAACTTTTCTCTAACTGCCGTGCCTCCTTCTCGACTGTTCTGCGCCATGTTCTCCTCGGACCGCCAGGTCTTCTGCCATCCTGAGTGAAAGGGTTCCATTGCATAGCATGGTTCGCTATGGAACTGTCACCCTTACGGAACGTGTGACCAATCCACTGCCACATCCACCGTTGAATGGTTGTGCCTATTGGTTCCTGACCCGTTCTCTCGTAAAGGTGTTCGTTAGAGATACGATTGGGCCAGAAAATCCTTAAGATATTGCGCAGGCACCAATTAACAAACGTTTGCAGATTTCTGGTGATAGTAGTGGTCACTCTCCACGTGCTGCAACCATATAACAGCACGGATTCAACGTTGGAGCGGAACAGTCTTATTTTGGTGCTTAAACTGATTGCATTGCTTCGCCATATTTTGGACAACATCCCGAACGCGGACTTTGCTTGGGCGATCCTGTTGGCTACATCCATTTCGGTTCCACCATCGGTCGAGACAATACTCCCAAGATACTGGAAATCCTCTACTCTCTCTACCGGTTGTCCAGCTATGCATATTTGAGCCGATGAGTTAGTTTCAAGGCTGACGACACCTGCCACCCTCTCCACATCTACTGTCATTTGGTGGAGGTCCATAATTCTGTGGGAGAGTAAGCATACATCGTCTGCGTAGTCAAGATCTTTCAGTTGAGATGTAAAAGCCCATCGAATTCCTCCGTTTCCCGTCGACAAAGCTGCATGAAGCACATCACTAATCACCAATAGGAATAATATTGGTGAAAGGATACAGCCTTGTCTTACCCCACTTTGGATCTCAAATTCCTCAGACAACCTCCCCCTGTGCAGAACGTGACATTTGGAGCCTTCATATGTAGCTTTGATAATAGCAATTAGTTTATCGGGAATACCTCTCCTGCGTAAGGCACGCCAAATAAACTCCCTGTTGACACTATCGAACGCCTTCTCAAAATCGATGGACAGCAGCTGCAGTGGCGATCGATATTCAACACACTGTTCGATGATAATCCGCAGGGTGTTGATGTGGTCAACACAGGAGGATCCAGAGCGGAAACCTGCTTGTTCGGCATCGAGTGTATCTTTGAGATGTTGTTTGATTCGCTCCAGGATGATTTTAGCTATTATCTTAGCTACAGCAGGCAACACGCAGATACAAACCTCCAGTTTCCGCACTCCATAAAATTTCCTTTCTTAGGAAGCTTGACGATCATTCCCTTTTTCCACTCGTTAGGAAAGCTCTCAGCTTCCCAAGCTCTCTCTATAAATGGAAGCAGAATCTCAGCCGATGCTGTTGGTGCTGCTCGTAAGAGCTCTGCTGGAATACCGTCAAGTCCTACCGCCTTGTAGGCTTTGAGTGCCTTGATCGCGGTAATGATCTCATCTTTACTGGGAGTCGTGGTGCGTATTCGGGAACTTCTCACCTCGGGCATCTAAGTCTGATTTGGGAGCATATCGCTAGCGAATACACGGTTTAAAACCGTAGCAAAATGCTCTTTCCATCTCTTGAGCTGGTCCTCATCCGAAATGAGCAAGGAATCGTCTAGGCTTTTCACGGGGTTTTGGTTGGAGCTGCGACCACCTGTCAGCTCTTTCGCGATTCTGTAGATGGTCCTGCTATCGCACCTCCGTGCTGCTTCTTCTGCTTCTGTAGCCAGCGCGTTGATATAGTTGCGCTTGTCACGTCGCACGCTACGCCGAACTTCTTTCATCTTCATGCGATATAGGGTCTCTAGATCGCTTCTCCCTGCTGCTGGGGTAGCTGCAACGCGAGCTTTCAGCTGTTTTCGTTCGTCAATCCGTCTCCAGGTATCCTCGGAAAGTCACGCCCTATGTCTTCCCTGCGATCGACCGAAAATTCTTTCAGCACCAGATGTAAAAACATTTTTCACAGCACACCAATGGTCTTGGATGGTTGCGGGCATAGAGCTGCTGATTGCTTCCACACCTTGCGAAAAGTGCTCCCTTAATTGTTGGCGCACTGAGGGATCACTAAGTCTATCGATGTTGAAGCTGGGCATTCTTGTGTTGTCGTGGGATCTTCGAACTGCAGCAGTGCGTAGTTGGAGAGTAGCTATCATAAGATGATGATCACGTACTATCCCCACATCTGCCCCTCGCCTGTTTCGGACGTCCAGGAGACTACTTCTAAAGCGGCGGCTGATGGCAAAATGGTCAATTTGATTGGAGGTTGCTTGCCTGTCGTTGGAAACCCAGCTGACTTTGTGGCAGGTCTTGTGCTCAAACATAGTGACATCTATCACAAGGCGGTTGGCATTGCAGAGATCTACAAACCTTTCGCCGTTGTCATTGCGGTTGCCTAGTCCATGCTTCCCGATTACATGTTTGAGCCTTTCGTTGTCGTTGCCTACCTTGGCATTCAAATCCCCCATCACTATGACAATGTCTCCATTTGGTGTTGTGTTGAAGACAGCACTTAAGAGATTGTAGAAGCTCTACTTTTCGTCCTCAGACGAACTATTCGTTGGGGCGTAACACTGTATGATGGTGACGCGTCGTACTCTAGTCCGAAATCTGGCCGTCAAAATCCTATCACCATGGGGCTGCCAGGAAATTAGGCCCTTGCGTGCTGTTGTTGTTAGCAGTAGTCCGACTCCATATTCCCGCGGACTTCCGGATGGTCTTCCAGAATAGAGTAGTACAGTGTTACGCGTTGGAGACTGATACTCGGCCGCTTCTAACCATCTTACTTCACTTACCCCCAAAATGTCCAGTTTATATCGCATGAATTCCTTTTCCAGTTTGGATCATATGGTTGGACAAATTGTTCGCTCTGTTGGATTATTGTTTTGCTTATGTAATCGCGAAAAAAAAACTGTGAATCAGGAGAAAAGGCAAAAAATAACAAAAATCTCCCCAGTTATGTGGACCCCACCCGCTGGAGTTTCTCTAAGCAACTGAGCTTCAGACCACTACACCAAATCTTTCCCTCTCTCTATCTATCCTTTCCAACGCCTGCACTGTGTAAAATCATATTAAGGATATTCATAACCTCTTGATTGCGCGCAAGTTATTAAAAAAAATATGTGCTTCTTCTCATGAGTGTTTAGTGTCACCCATGTCTCTGCGGCATAAAGTAAGACCGGTCTGACAACAGTCCTATACAGCTTGCCTTTGATTTTGTTAGGCATTTTCTTGTCACACATAACACCTGTAAGCTCTCGCCATGTAAGTCAGGTTGAATCAATTCTATACGTAACGTTTCGTCGGCTGTGGGCGGGGCCCACCGAGGGCATCGTTTTGTAGTGCGTTGGAGACTGTGGCCTGGTGCAGTTGTTTTATGATGTCTCTGTAGTTGTCAGTGCTAAAGTCATCACAGTGTACGTATTGTTCCATGTCGTTGTGGTAGGTGGATTAGATTTAAGCTCTAGCTTGTATTAAGCTAAATAAATAAAATAAATAAAATTCTCTTGTTTATTTCACTTAGCTGTGGCGTCAAATTTTTCGAATCTGTCGGATCCGTCAGGTCCAATGGATTTACAGGGAATGCCCGCTTAAATGTATCAATCTCTAAAAAAGGATTTCTTAGATCTCTGTTCTCCGGATTGTTGGAACTTCATATCTCGTTTCTCAGACTGCGGTTAGATTTACTCTATTCCATAGATGTATGGAGGTCTAGGCAGGTACGCGTGGAACAGAAAGAATTAACATGGCTAAGCAATATGTGTGTATGTCCTTCCATGACTTCGGTAGGATTTTTAAAGTAATTATGTTAGGTAGAAGCAGAACCATATATCAAGTTTGTTTCAAAACTAACACCTAAATCATTTCCTGCGATGACTTGGGAGAGTACCACATATAGTGAATTACACCAAGAATGAAATATAGAAGCCTGTGTATATATCTCATTCCTTAACTCCAGCCTCACTTCACATCTTCAGAGCGATATATCTATGAATGAACAAGGAATGTAGGAATCGGACTTTGAAAATTTCTAATCAAAATATCGGGTTCGTGCTGGAAATTTGAAATGTGGTTTCCCAAAATCAAAAGCTTCAGCATCGCATAGAACTACTTCATAACATGTCGACAGCAATTTCAATTTATTGTGGCCCTCACACGTCAATCTTCTCCTACCTCCTCCGAAATTCACCACATTATCTAGGAGAACCAATAGTTTCTGGAAAATTGCATTTCAAAACCAAAAAATAAAACCTATGGATAGCCATGTACACACTCCATGAGAGGATAGCTCTTGTGGTGATTTTACACACACGGTTATGATGTAAGCGTGTTATGAAAAGTGAATAACATTCCTAATTTTATGGGATAAATCATTCATGGCTAGACAGTAACCTTTCCGCACACATCCGCCCTTAAAGTTGGCTCATTTCCCCCAGGATATGCTGACCTTAATGGCAGCACTCTCACTAGCTTTCGCTTGGATGAATGCAGATCCATGGTGACGACGATGGACTAGCAAGCACTGTCCGGTTCTTGTTCGTTGCTATGGTAGAGGGGGCGGCTGTGGTGAAAAGTGCTTGCCTTAGTGCCCGAATTCAAAAGCATAGCAACACGTGTATTTGCGTAGCGCGCTGGGGTGGAATTAATTTTTTAATAATTTCTGGCAATAAATTTGCAGATGAACAGACTGCTGGCTGGGATGAACCATATGTACAGAGAGAGGTGCCTTTCCTGCTATGCAGAACGACGAACAACAACGATGACGGTGACGACATGGCGGAAGGATATTTTCAGCAAACAGCGTAAGGGTTAGATGGGCTCCATAAAGCAATTTACCTTTGTGCATTCGTGATGGAAGTAGGAAATGCCTTTGTTCTGCGTGTACAAACAAATATGAGGCGTTATCAAAAAGACCGAGATTTGAACGGATGGGTGATGGCTTTAGTGAGTATCTAATGGGAAATCCGCTTCTTGAGGACTTTTGTTTGTTTTTGTTTTGGCGCTGGGGGAACACTTTTGTCTGTTTTATCGCACATTTTGAAGGGTGAATGTTAAATACGTTGGCATAAGGGTGACTGTGTGTGGGCCTTTATCAAAACGAGCTCAACTAATCAACGGCATATCAGGTTTAGCTTGGTGTTACGCACCCTTAATTATTGATTTGAAATTTTCTAAGAGAGGTGCTGACAGCAAAGTTATAGAAAAGCATGATGTACTCATATGTGCCTGTGCGAGCTTCCGGAGAAGCCATGTTCGTACTTAGAAACTTTTCAGAACCAATTCTAGAAAATATTTGTACTTGCATATACGATGGCAAGGCGTATAGTATCTTGAAAATACAGTATCTACTCCTTTCAGTCGAGTGATTTTAAGACAAAAAGGATGGTTTTGCTAAAAAATTTCATGCACGCAATGGAGTTGACATGAATACTTATCCCTGTCCTCAATCAAAATTCGATATGCTTCCAAATAAGATGTGAAACTGTGTTTCGACTGATGCCTTGGGAAATAGCGGCCAAAATTTGGTTTTTGATATTTTTTCGAAGACCACTATACAAAGAAAGGTTCAGATGAAATTTTTCGAAAAAGCAATTATCTACAAATGTTCTTCTTCATCTTAGATCCTTTAACCCCTCGGGGGGCATAGGGCGTCAACCACGCCTGCGCGCCATCGTGTTCGAAGTTCTGCAACGCGTTTGAGCTGCCTCCAACTCATTCCTAAAGAGCTCAAATCTTCCTCAACTGTTCTGCGCAACGTTTGCCTAGGGCGCCCCGCTATTCTGCCTGCCTTTGTGAGCGGATTCCACTGCATGGCGTATTTCGCAATGGAGTTGTCTTCGCGCCGTAGGGTGTGTCCAATCCATTGCCACTTTCTTCTTCGTATAGTAATGCTTATAGGTTCTTGGCCCGTTCTCAGATAAAGTTGTTCGTTGGAGATGCGGTTCGGCCAAAAAATCCTCAAGATAATTCTTAAGCATTTGTTTACGAAGACTTGCAGCTTTCGTGTGTTAATAGTGTCCACCTTGCAGGTACTGCACATATAAAGCAGCACTGATTCTACGTTGGAGCGGAACAGTCGCAGCTTGGTTCTTAAGCTAATAACATTGCTTCTCTAGATTTTGGACAGCATTCCGAACGCAGCTTTAGCCTTCCTGATTCTGCTGCACACATCCAGTTCGGTACCACCGCGATTAGCCGAGACGACACTTCCTAAATATAGAAAGCTATCAACTTTCTCGACTTCCTGTCTGGCAATGTTAAGTTGAGCGCGGGTATTAGAAGTGCTCAGGGCTTTTGTTTTGGCTGTGTTTATTTTTAGCCCCACTTTGTCTGCCTCAGCTTCTAGATTTTGGGCCATCAAATGAAGATCCATTATCCGATGTGAAAGTAGACAAACATCGTCAGCGTAATCTACAAATGTTGGATGCACAAAATGTGCTTGATTTTTTCTTCTTCTTATTTTTTTTTTTTTTTCTTTTTTATGCGCAAGTCCTTTATGGGTACTTGTGAACCGTGCTACAAGTTATGCCCAACACCAAGCTCGTGTCATGGTCACTTACTTACTTGGGTGGCGCTACAGTCCAGGGTTGGCCTGGGCCTCAACTAACAAACCTCTTGTTTGCGCCACCTACCGCGAGGTCGTCCTCTACCGCGCCGTCCATCCGGGGTGGATTCGATGACTTACTTGGCTGAAACGTTAGGCTCCATGCGCTCAACATTACCCAGCCATCTTAGTCGCTGTTTGTGAACTCTTCTGGCTAAGTCCATGTCCTTTTATAGGCCGTATACTTCGGCATTGTATAATACCTCCGCCTCCATTCACCTTCTATGCAAACGGGACCAAAGATCACACGAAGAACTTTTCTCTCAAAGTAACCAAAGGCATCCTCGTCCGATTTTGACAAAGTCCATGCCTCTGCGCCATACAGCCTTAGTAGTTCGACATAGGGCTTTTATTCAATTGCCCTCTTAGTCCGTAAAATAGCCCACTGATGTCATTTGCGGAGCTCACCATAGAGGCTAGGTAGACAAAATCCTTTACTATCTCAAAATTATATCTGTCTATTGTGGCGTTCTGTCTAAGATGCCGATGTTGGGTGTCCTTTTTTGTAGACAGCATATATTTTGTTTAGCTTCCATTGACCGCTAAACCCATCTATGCTGCCTCGACTCAATACTCGCAAATGCCCCACTGACGACCCGCTAAATTCTTCCGATTATGTCAATGTCATCGGCTTAAGCGACTAGTTGTACAGACTTGTAAGAGATTGTACCTCCGGTGTTGGCTTATGAGTTTTGTACAATTCTTTCAAGTATCATATTATGTTAAAGAGATCGCATGATAGGGCATCACGATGATGTTCCTTCCGGCTTTAATGGAGCAGCGATAGTTCTCTATCGTGATCCTGCACAAACGGACAAGCGTGGCAGGGATGTCAAGACATGGCTCTGTATAACTCGTCTCTATACACGCTATCATAACTTAACTTTACTTTTACTTATGTCCTGTATCTCCTTGTGGGTCCTCTACTACTCCTACGCGCCATCGTGTACGGTTTCTGGCAATGTGTCTGAGTTCTCCCCAACTTTTCCCTAACTGCCGTGCCTCCTTCTCGACTGTTCTGCGCCATGTTCTCCTCGGACCGCCAGGTCTTCTGCCATCCTGAGTTAGAGGGTTCCATTGCATAGCATGGTTCGCTATGGAGCTGTCACCCTTTCGGAACGTGTGACCAATCCACTGCCACTTCCGCCGTTGGATAGTTGTGCCTATTGGTTCCTGACCCGTTCTCTCGTAAAGGTGTTCGTTAGAGATACGATTGGGCCAGAAAATCCTTAAGATATTGCGCAGACACCTATTAACGAACTTTTGCAGCTTTCTGGTGATAGTAGTGGTCACTCTCCACGTGCTGCAACCATATAGCAGCACGGATTCAACGTTGGAGCGGAACAGTCTTATTTTGGTGGTCAAACTGATTGCATTGCTTCGCCATATTTTGGACAACATCCCGAACGCGGACTTTGCTTTGGCGATCCTGTTGGTTATATCCAGTTCGGTTCCACCATCGGTCGAGACAATACTCCCAAGATACTGAAAATCCTCTACTCTCTCTACCGGTTGTCCAGCAATGCATATTTGAGCCGATGAGTTAATTCCAAGGCTGATGATTTTAGTTTTTGTCGTATTGATTTTCAGCCCGACGACACCTGCCTCCCTCTCCACATCTGCTGTCATTTGGTGGAGGTCCATAATTCTGTGGGAGAGTAACCATACATCGTCTGCGTAGTCAAGATGTTTCAGTTGAGATGTAAGAGTCCATCGAATTCCTCCGTTTCCCGTCGACAAAGCTGCATGAAGCACATCGCTAATCACCAATAGGAATAATATTGGTGAAAGGATACAGCCTTGTCTTACCCCACTTTGGATCTCAAATTCTTCAGACAACCTCCCCCTGTGCAGAACGTGACATTTGGAGCCTTCATATGTAGCTTTGATAATAGCAATTAGTTTATCGGGAATGCCTCTCCTGCGTAAGGCACGCCAAATAAACTCCCTGTTGACACTATCGAACGCCTTCTCAAAATCGATGAACAGCAGGTGCAGTGGCGATCGATATTCAACACACTGTTCGATGATAATCCGCAGGGTGTTGATGTGGTCGGCACAGGAGGATCCAGAGCGGAAACCTGCTTGTTCGGCATCGAGTGTGCCTTCGAGATGTTGTTTGATTCGCTCAAGGATGATTTTAGCTATTATCTTAGCTACAGCAGGCAGCACGCAGATACCCCTCCAGTTTCCGCACTCCAATAAATTTCCTTTATTAGGAAGCTTGACGATCATTCCCTTTTTCCACTCGTTAGGAAAGCTCTCAGCTTCCCAAGCTCTATCTATAAGTGGAAGCAGAAGCTCAGCCGATGTTGTTGGCGCTGCTCGTAAGAGCTCTGCTGGAATACCGTCAAGTCCTACCGCCTTGTTGGTTTTGAGTGCCTTGATCGCGGTAATGATCTCATCTTTACTGGGAGTCGTGGTGCGTATTCGGGAACTTCTCACCTCGGGCATCTCAGTCTGATTTGGGAGCATATCGCTAGCGAATACACGGTTCAAAACCGTAGCAAAATGCTCTTTCCATCTCTTGAGCTGGTCCTCATCCGAAATGAGCAAGGAGCCGTCTAGGCTTTTCACTGGGTATTGCCTGGAGCTGCGACCACCTGTCAGCTCTTTCGTGATTCTGTAGACGGTCCTGCTGTCGCACCTCCGTGCAGCTTCTTCTGCTTCTGTAGCCAGCGCGTTGATGTAGTTGCGCTTGTCACGTCGTACGCTACGCTGAACTTCTCTCATTTTCATGCGATATAGGGACTCTAGCTCGCTTCTCCCTGCTGCTGGGGTAGCTGCAACGCGAGCTTTTAGCTGTTTTCGTTCGTCAATCCTTCTCCAGGTATCCTCGGAAAGCCACGCCCTATGTCTTCCCTGCGATCGACCGACAATTCTTTCAGCACCAGATGTAAAAACATTTTTCACAGCACACCAATGGTCCTGGATGGTTGCGGGCATTGAGCTGCTGATTGCTTCCACACCTTGCGAAACGTGCTCCCTTAATTGTTGGCGCACTGAGGGATCACTAAGTCTATCGATGTTGAACCTGGGCAGTCTTGTGTTGTCGTGGGATCTTCGAACTGCAGCAGTGCGTAGTTGGAGAGTAGCTATCATAAGATGGTGATCACGTACTATCCCCACATCTGCCCCTCGTCTGTTTCGGACGTCCAGGAGACTGCTTCTAAAGCGGCGGCTGATGGCAAAATGGTCAATTTGGTTGGAGGTTGCTTTCCTGTCGTTGGAAACCCAGCTGACTTTGTGGCAGGTCTTGTGCTCAAACATGGTGCCACCTATCACAAGGCGGTTGGCATTGCAGAAATCCACAAACCTTTCGCCGTTGTCATTGCGGTTGCCTAGTCCATGTTTCCCGATTACATGCTTGAGCCCTTCGTTGTCGCTGCCTACCTTGGCATTCAAATCCCCATCACTATGACAATGTCTCCATTTGGTGTTGTGTTGAAGACGGCGCTTAAGAGATTGTAGAAGCTCTCCTTTTCGTCCTCAGACGAACTATTCGTTGGGGCGTAACACTGTATGATGGTGACACGTCGTACTCTAGTCCGGAATCTGGCCGTCAAAATCCTATCACCATGGGGCTGCCAGGAAATCAGGCCCTTGCGTGCTGTTGTTGTTAGCAGTAGTCCGACTCCATATTCTCGCGGACTTCCGGATGGTCTTCCAGAATAGAGTAGTACAGTGTTACGCGTTGGAGACTGGTACTCGCCCGCTTCTAACCATCTTACTTCACTTACCCCCAAAATGTCCAGTTTATATCGCATGAATTCCTTTTCCAGTTGGAGGAATCTGGCATTGTAAGGACCTTCTCTTCCCGAGTCGAGGAGCGTCTTTACATTCCAGAAACCTATCTTTGTCCGGGTACAATAGCCAAAAGTCGTCAACATGTGATCAGTCCTTATCCGAGGCATAGTGTCTGTTTCAGTAGCGAGCTGGTTTCAGTAACGCAGGTTGCTGGCCCACGTTACCTAGCCTAGAATCAAGGCCCTAGACAACCCGCACTTACAATTTTGGCCTATACGTATAAGGGTTTATACGTATAGTTGCCCGGGGACCACCACTAGGAGGTAAAGTAAGCACTTCATCACGAACTTGATTGTTGCGCTACTGGCCCAAGCCAAGTTTTGGGCAGTCAGTAGTTTCCCGATCAATCGCAATGCAGGTCCCCAATGCTATCATAGGCAACTTTGAAATCGATGAACAGGTGGTGCGTATCGATTTTATATTCATGGGTTTTTTCCAAGATCTGCCGTAGTGCGAATATTTGGTCAATGGTGGACTTTCCAGGCCTGAAACCGCACTGTTAAGGACCTATCGGGTTATTGAAAATCGGTTTTATGCGATGCTAAGAAGACTTTTACCTCTGCAGCTGGCGTAGTTCAGTGGGTCTACCCTCTTTAGGATCCGGCAAACGATGCTGGCATACTTTCGTCCGACCAGATTTTACCGGTGAACTGGTACATGAACTGGTACTTACCAACTCATCTCCACCTGCCTTGAAAAAATCGACGGCAAGGTCGACTCCATCAGCTTTGTTGGATTTAAATTTAGATATCGCTATCCTCACTTCATTCTGATCAGGTTGACGGGAATCTTGACTATCATCGTCACTGTTGAATGGCTCGGAATATTAACCACTAGATGACCAGTGCTCACCTTACTTCGCCCGCATTTCAGTTGACGGTTATTTATTTGTTAAAATATAATTGCCAACTGAATACAATACCGAGAATATGTAAACTCAATTATAACTTCCCTGGTGGGAATCCCACCAGAGCATACGCAAACCCGCTTCCAACACACAATTTATTTTAAATTCATTAAAACGTTCTAAAATGTGGACAAATCCAACGATCAACAACTTATCATCTAACAAAATGGAAAAATATTGCAATAGTTCTATGTCTACACATGCATGTGCATGTGCATATGTACCTACGCGTATATTCCCAAGTCTCTTAATTGCCTGAAGTTTTGACAGCACATGGATATCTTAATTACTAAAATTTACAATATCTTAGATTTGGCACTGATAATGTTTTTTTTTCAATTTTAACTCTGGAAGAGATCGCATACTGAAGATCAAAACATAATCATGGGATGGCGTTCCCATATACCCACACACACATACTATTGCAACGATAGCCACTGCTGCATGACTGCTGGCCGTGGTCTCCACTGAAGGAAAATTGTGGGCGATGATATGATTAATTGTTTTTAGCATTGCTCAGCTTCAGCACAACACAGAAGGATGTTTTATACCTTAAATGAATCAGCGGTAAATTTACTAAATTCACCTATTTTTCATTTTTTTAATCCGGAAAGCCAGTACTGAGCTACGGGTGGGAAAGCAATATTTACAGATGGAAAATTCGATCTCAACCTCCTTTATGCCACTTAGATTTTGAATTTCGGAAAATCCCTTCTTTGCATCTAGGCAGAATAAGAAATAACTGTGCAAAATTTCAAGTACCTACGTCTAGTAGTTTTCGAGAAACGGTGTTCACAAGGAATATCGACTGCTTTTATAGTAATTAAGATCGTCTCCCTTTAACAGTCTGCAGAAGTATTTCTTCCATATCCTCAGCACCGACTGCGATTCTACTACTATATTACCATTTTCATCTCTGCACTCTGCTATTCTGGCTCTGAAACCCTGGCATGTTCTTTTTACCTTTTGGTAAAATTTTCGAACACCATTCCAGCAATAAAGTGTCTCAATTTCCTCGACCGAGCATTTCTCTTGTTCCTTTTTCCTCTTTCTGAGAAGTCGATGTTCCTCTTTTCTCCTCGCTCGTAGAATTCCCGAGCAGCTCAAGTCCCTCTATCCCCAGCGATGACTATCCACCTTGTCGCGGTGCTGGGGCTTAAGTAGGGCTGAAGGTTTTCTGCGGAGATGTGTCGGCGAGTGCCGGACTCCTAGACTACCTGAGGTCCAAAAAACCAAGGATAGTGTCCCTAATTCTATCGGTGGTGTGAGCGTTTTTAAAACCGTGCCGAAAGATGAAAGGTTGGGGGGATACACAAAACCAACCACTACCGAGCTCTCACGAGGTCTGTGTATAGTGAATGCCTTACCCCGGCATGGCAGCGCTGGCGGGGCGAACTATAATTTCCGGCCATACTCGTGGGAACAAAAATGAACCAAAACAAAACAAAAAAAACAGCAACAACAACAGATGACACCAGTCCGGAAGCTGACACGCTACCCGTGGTCGTACCGGTACTGGCCGAGCTGCAGCCACCACCGGCAGCTAGCTCGGATGAGGAGATCTCTATGGAGATGGAGGAGCGGCTTACAGGTGATACAGGTAGTGCAAATCAATCTTCATCATAGTGCGGTCGCCTTCGACAACTAGAAGCTGCTCCTCATGGAGGAGCAGCTGGATCTGGCCCTACTCCAGGAGCCGTAGATTCATTACAATCGCGTGATGGGATTAGGGTCAAAAAACTATAATGTATATTATAGAAGCGACGCTGGCAAGGTTAGGACGTGTATCGTGGCCAAAAAGAGTTTAAATATACTAATGTTATCTCATTTCAGCTCCGGCGACTTGACAGTGGTAAACGTGAGAGGGGTGAATGGAAACTGCACGGTGGCGTCTGCGTACCTACCCTACGATGACGGCATCAATGTCCCCTCAGAAAATCTGAGGTCGCTCATATCAGCTCATATCAATCTCAAAAAGGTGAGAAAAACTTAGTCTTGAAATGTGATGCCAACGCCCACCATAATCTGTGGGGTAGCACCGACATCAATGCTAGAGGCGAAGTTTTGTTAAATTATATTCTTGAAACCCATCTTATTATTTGTAATAGAGGCAATGACCCCACCTTTGTGACGTCTAATAGAAGGGAAGTCTTGGATATAACTTTTATTTCTGGCCAGAGCTCTGTGGAAGTTGTTAACTGGAGAGTCTCCAACAAGGCGTCACTATCTGACCACTGTTGGATACTCCTCAAGCTACAACTTACTACTCATGGGAGTGGGACCTTCAGAAATCCGCGTAGGGCCAACTGGTCAAAATTCCAGAGAGAACTGAGGAAATCAGTGTATCACCTCACTGAGGACCTCGACTCGACTGAAGCAGTTGACAATGCAGTCGATGCACTGACTGGTTCCCTTACGCGATCCTTCGAGAAGTCCTGTCCGGTTAGTAGGCTTAGCGGTAAAAGGCGTCCACCATGGTGGAACGATAAAATAGCGGAACTCATTCGTATTTCAAGAGTAGGGTGGAACCTCGCTAAGGAGGGGGTCGTCGAGTGGTCCACCTATTGCGTATCTATAGAATCAACAAACGAAGCGTCCCGCCTAAGGAAGGTCCTGGCCAAGACACCAACGCCGAACGAAATCCAATATCGGGAAAAGCGCTGGCACCTGGGCAGAATCACACGAGGAAACGCTGGATATGCTACTGAGTACTCACTTTCCTGGATGTACATCAATCTCTGGAGACATGTCCAGAGACGACATCGGGAATAAGTGCGGAAGAGTTGGGTTATATAATAGATGATGACAAGATAGCGTATGCAATTAAATCATTTGCTCCATATAAGGCACCAGGAATGGATAACATTCGACCTGTAATGCTGCAAGAGTCAGTGGATATTGCTATTCCATGGCTCAAACGTATCTTCACAGAATGCCTTAAGCTAGGTTATGTGCCTAAAGCATGGCGGAAGGTGCGCGTTGTTTTCATTCCCAAAGCAGGGAAAGCGAGCCATATAAACGCAAAAGACCTGAGACCTATCAGTCAATCGTCCTTTTTGCTGAAAACTTTGGAACGTTTGATAGATGTTTATATAAGAAGTGTGATCGGCGATGATTACCTATCTAAATCGCAACACGCATACATCTGCGGCAGATCGGTAGACATGGCCCTCCACCGGGTCGTATCGAGCATAGAAAGATCCCTCCACTTCAAGGAGTTCACTCTTGGGGCGTTCCTGGACATTGAAAGAGCGTTCAACAACATGTCAGCACCGGCCTCTGAAACTGGATTGCACAGATGCTTCAATCAAGGATAATATCTTCAACGCAAGGAGATGTAACCATCCGGAGAAGGGTCTGCAGAGGAACACCCCAAGGTGGGGTCTTGCCCCCGCTAATATGGCTCCTTGTGGTAGATGAGATCTTGGTAATACTGAAGGTAAACGGCTTCAACGTGACGGCCTATGTGGATGATGTCGTTATCTTGATTTCGGGAAAATTTCCTCCAGTCCTAAGTGAAAGGCTCAATTTCGCGTTACAACTAGTGGATAACTGGGTCAACAGCAAAGGGCTGGGAGTGAATCCTTCAAAGACGGAGGTAGTTCTCTTCACTAAGAGGAGATCAATCCCTACCTTCAGACCCGCAAATATTGGTGGCACTGAACTAAGTATCTCAAGTTCAGCTCGGTATCTGGGCGTAGTTCTAGATTCCAAACTTAACTGGAAGCAAAATATTGCTAAACGCGTTAAAAAAGCAAGCGTAGCTTTCTACTCCTGCAAAAAGGCTTTCAGCAATACGTGGGGCTTCAAACTGGCTGCGGTGTACTGGATATACACCGCGGTTGTAAGACCCATTCTCACATATGGTTCACTAGTATGGTGGACGGCACTTGAGAGGCAATACCTGCTTTCAAACCTCACCAAAATCCAGAGGGCGGCGTGCATCGGTGTCATGGGATCAATAAGAACAACACCAACGGCGGCAAAGGAAACCATGCTTAGTTTCATTCCACTTGACATATACTGCAGCAGTCTGGCGGCTAAAACCGCTGTAAGACTGAGAGAAGGCCGTTTGTGGTCATCAAGCCTTTACGGCCATGCCTCCATTCTGTCCCGATGGGGGATCACCAGCGGATTGACGGGAACTGATCACATGAATCCGACGCTAGCATTCGAAAGGAGATTCACTACAAGAATTCCCGATAGAATATACTGGAAGAATCGTAGAACCATGAAGAAAAAGGAGTTGGCTCTCTATACCGACGGTTCTAAGATGGACGTTGGTACGGGAGCCGGAGTTTATTGTGAGGCCCTAGGAATAAACCGCTCCTTTAGAATTAACGACGAATGCAGCGTCTTCCAGGCCGAGGTCGCAGCCGTTATACAGGCTGCTGAAATTCTACGCGAGAGTAATATCGTTGGCAAAAAGATCACTGTCTTTATAGACCGCCAGGCAGCCGTTAAGGCTCTTGACTCTGCCGTAGTTAGGTCGAGGCTCGTGAGAAGCTGTAAAACACTCTTAAACGAGATATCCAGAGCCAATGCGGTGACCCTCTGCTGCGTACCAGGGCATATGGATATTGAAAGTAACGAAAGGGCTGACGAGCTTGCTAGGAAAGGGTCGGCGCTGCACTTATAGCGGGCCCTCACCTCTGTAGCAATCCCGATCAGCTCCTTGCGGAGAAAAATAGAGGATGAAGTCACCGGTCGAGCAAACAGACGCTGGGCTCATCTGGAAACATGCGCTACGGCCAGGGCGCTATGGCCGGCCTACAGCAAGAAGAGATCAACCTCTATTTACCATAGAGGTTATAACTTAGTCGTTATAACGCACTGGTCATTTCTGGCATAATTACCGGACATTTCACTATTGGCGTTCACGCGGAACGACTCGGTGTGCTGCATAATTACTATTGCAGAAGTTGCAGGGACGAAGAAGAAATTGAATCTGTTCGTCACCTGTTGTGTGACTGTCCTGCCCTATCCGTCAGAAGAATGAGGACTCTTGGTAGTTACTTCTTCTCGGAGCTGGAGGACTTGGGTAGTGTTGAGCCAGCGGACCTCCTGAGATTCATATCACTTTCTGGGTGGTTCTAACGGCGGATTTTTTTTACAGCGTTTCCAGGGTTAAATGATTGGGCACAATGGACCCGTGCTGTTGGTCTGAGTGAGCAGTGACTCCTTGTCACAAGGCACCCATCTACCTAACCTAAGTCCCTCTATGCATCGCCCCTTAATACGCCTCTTGTTTTGCTGCATGTGCTTGCCGGCATTCCTTATCAAACCAGGGGTTTCGCTGTCGAGAGAAACCCAATACATCAGAGGTGGCATCTCTAATGGCTTGTTACCAACGCTGCCACTGGTCTTCCGCATTTGCTGCTGGCGACATAGGACTTAGATTTAGATTAAAAGAGACTCGATCGGTAAAGTCTCTGGTGGTCTCTTGCGATTGTAGCCGTCCGACGTCAAACTTTCTCACAGTATTCCGTTGTTTTCGCTCCATTTGGTGCACAGTAAATTCAAAACTTAACACCGAAAATATAAACAAATGAAAGACGGAGATAACCCAAATGTAAGCGAACGCCTCAAAGAATGACATTTCTACAAATTTGCATCCAAAAATCATACAAACCTGCAAAGGTGTATACAAAGCCGAAAGAGACGATTGCCTTGCATTTTGTTATGTATTGTACCTACCCTGAGCAATACAACAATCACAATCACAACTACATGTATGCCCTATAACATGTCATAAAACCAATTGAACCAAAAAGCAATCAGAGTCGCAATCACAATGACCTGACCTGTGATTCGGTATGTATCTACCACCGAGCAATCACTACTCAGTGCGATGAACAGTGTTTGCGATACACATGTTCGGGCACGTGGGGGTATACGTATGGATGGTTTGGGCAATAGTGAAAGATACGAAACTATTGTTTGGTAGGTGTACCCCTACTAAAAAATAGTTAGCAAGCAGGTGTGAGTTATGTGAAGTTGTTCACGGTGTACGAAGCAATGAATCACAGCGAGCATCCAAGCAGTTAGCAATCACAACTGTTCCCTGCTTAGCGCGAAAAACAGAGTAATAGCTAGTAATGATCGTAATCACATCGCACCTCTAGTCCAAATGTTTCTTATATCGAGGACTAGTCCAAAGTAAGCATCCAAAACCCCCCTGCCTATTATCACTTTAACGTTTACCAAAATTGTTCCTTCTAACAGCACTTGTATATTAAAGCGAAAATGGGGCAATAAGGTGAAATGCAGCTTAAAAAACACCCCAAAAACTGAATAGAAAAACTTAAAAGAGATTAATAAAGTCAAACATAGTGCATGGCCACTTAGTGATTTTATCTTTAAACATCTGAAGCTCTACCTACTGCATGGTACGTCGGACGTAAAATCATTAAGATCCCCTACACCAGGAGAGTTGTTTTACCAAAACCATTATCCTTCCGTGCACCTTTTTAACATTGCATATGGCACTATCCCACAATGACGCCTCCCAAGTGCGGAAATTACACGTATGCAACCGCAAGACCTCAACAACAACAACACTGCACTCTGAAAAGTTTGAAAGTAAATTGCACTAGGCACCGGATATTACCCGGCTTCCTTGTGTTCCTTCCTACAAGCTGTCCAGCATTTTGACACTGTAAAGGCAAACAACAAAAAGTCTGCAAAATTGGCTTTGAGAAAAGTTTACCTATGCATACAAATAGATGGCGACAGCAGGTGTCAGGAGAGTAGAGTGCACTAAATGGTAGAGTAGGTACCTTTAAGTGTTAAGTTGAGTGTAGTGCTGCTTTAACCTCGAAACAAACAATCTAAATCCAATCAACGAGCGGCAGATACAATAATTGCATTCAGCGGGACAGCGCGGTCCACAGCGGTGCTGTGATTCTGCATATCCCTTTCAAATTATACTGCATAATTAAATTAAATGGTGTACTTCCGTTCTGGCGAACGAAATATAATGGGGAAGTGCGAGTATTTTCTGAATGAAAATTCCAATGCGCTATGTCATCATAAAAGAAATTTAAATTTTTATTCCGCCACATTTCGGTTGGCATTGTGATGCTGGGCGCAATGGCGACGACGAACATCCTTCTTTGTAGTCGTGCGTAGCAAATTGAATGGTTAAATGTTAATGTTAACAGCGCGTTTGTCGGAAGCACCGAGAGTGTAGTCGTATGCTGTGTCTATGAATCTCTTCTGAATGGCTGTCATCACGTTTGACTTCATAGCGCACCCCCACCGAAGGGATTTTTATGGATTTTAATCTGGGTCTTGTTTACGTCGTTTATTAAGCTAAAAATTATTGTTTTACTCACTACCTGTGGTGATGGGTTCTGTTCGATGGAATTGTTAAGGGGATTGCCGCTAAAGTGTGGCAATGAAATTTGTTTAATAAACTCTCTGTAGCATGGGATACTTTTGTACTTATAAGAACTCGTGGCGCTCGAAGTCTATATGTTTAGTGGGTTGAGCATCTCATTTCCTTACAAATGTGTAAATGTGGCAAAAATACAAATGTCCCTTATATCCTTGAACTAGATTTCCTCGGAAATATCACCCTCACGAGCAGTGAGTTCATGGAGTGTCCATAATCATTATGAAGTAGAAGTTGTTTTTTGGGTCAGTATAGGGTGACTTTATTCTAGGAGACAAATATTTATAAGTACTAATGTCATACAGAATGGAGGGGAGCGTTGTTTGATGACCTTTAATGCTCTTGAATGTAGAATAAGTCTATGTGGCATTTAAGCATTCCAGATTCTGAAGAATGTAGTGACAACTAGTGATGGGCGCATTCGAATATAATCGATTATAATCGATTCTTCCAATATCTCGAGATATCTTGAGACATCGTCTGAAATCATTCGAATGATTTACTTTACATACATACTTCCTGTGAAGCAGAGAGAACCAAGAACTAGTGCAAAGGGTAAACATCTCGAAAGGGTAAATATCTCGAGGCATCGTCTAAAATCATTCAAATGGTCTACTGTGTATACCTACTTCCTACGAAACAACGAGAACCAAGAACGAAAGCAAACCAACAACCGGTTTTCTCCTGCATATGTACTATGCTATGTTTCTGTTCTACCTGCCTTTAAAATGAATCGAGTACTATTTTACTCGGATACACATCTCATATCTCGAATCGAGATCTTTTTGTGTGTATTTCACCACTTGAGGATGTTCTCAAATGCATGTAGCACTCATATCTCGAATGATCATTCGAGAACCGAGAACTGAGACACTAGAAATGAGACACGAGAAATGAGACATAAGTGATGAAATATGAGAGATGGGATATGAGACACGAATACTTGTGTATACTCTTTGCTTTCGTTCTTGGTTCTTAGGAAGCAGATATACATAGTAGCATATTCGAATGATTTTAGACGATGTCTCGAGATACAACTTACTCTCTCGAAGTGTTTGCCCTTAGCACTCGTTCTTGGTTCTCATTGCTTCGTAGGAAGTAGGTATAGTAGATCACTCGAATGATTTTAGACGATGTCTCGAGATATTTACCCTTTCGAGATGTTTACACTTTGCACTCGTTTTTGGTGCTCGCTGCGTCGTAGGAAGTAGGTATAGCAAGTAATTCGAAGGATTTTAGACGATGTCTTGAGATAGCACTCATATCTCGAATGATCATTCGATTATACGGATCACTCGAGTACTAATGTCTCGATTCTTTAAATCATTCGATTATGTCCATCACTAATGACAACAACGTAACCGCGTATCTAGAAGCGGCAATGTCTGACAGTCAGGCAATTCCCATCCCAGCATCACTCGGTTAAATAAAAAAAAAAAAGAAGCTCGTTGCACCTACACAATAATAGATAGGTTTAAGTTATCGCCGATTTTTTTGTAGAACTTTTTATTGCTAACAAGTCTTTCATACTTAAACTCCGTTCCAATGCTCATCTTACCTCGTTTGTACCTTATTATTGCCTCAGATACTTCGACGAGATGGTTTTCTAATAGTTGGCGCACTGCTGCGTCCTAATATCGGGCGGCATTGCATCTGAGAAGGCGAGTGGTTCGTACTCCGAACGGATTGAGCACGAAAGCGTGTGAGAGCTATCCTAAGATAGCTGTTGGCTGCCATTCCAATATCGACCCATGCCATGCTGACAGCCAAGTTCGATGTTCTCTGCCAATCCATTGACCCCCCACTAATCTTATGGGAGTCCTTGTATTCAAACGGGGTGTCTCCAATGGCAAACAGTTATCGAAGGTATCGTCTTTCTCATCCTTTGGGGAGTGGATACAGATGAGGATAATAAAGAACGTTGCGTTGATGTGACTAGCGATCAACGCTAACGTGCTTAAGGCTTGTCACGTAAACCTTCTTATGACCAACAAATTGCACCTAAATAATTCTATCGTTGGTTGTAGTCCGTAGTGCCGGGCATTCACAAAGAATGTGTTCAGATGTCTCATCCTGCGGAGGTGGTCTTGATGATACGGACATACGTCAATGGTTAGTATGGGTATGTTGTATACTTATACAACATTAAAACTCAAGAAAATAAGATTAGATATAATATCAGACTTTATTGCTGGCCAGGTTATAATCGAATGGCCATTGATATGTCAAGATACCCACATGGCTTATGACAGCTGACAGATGACCGGTGAAAAGCCAGTAGGTCTGTTTGCTTGTGATGTCCACAACATCTCCCCTTTTGCTGAATGGTACATATATCTGCCAGCTATCTCGTTGGAGGGGTCGAGTCGTTTAGGTGGTACTCGATGTCGAACGGGACGTTGCGGCTGTTCCTTGTTGTCATCTGTACCCGCACTATGCACTCTACCTGCCGGGCTATGGGGCTGTTGCGGCTGTTCATCATTGGGATAAAGGTCCTCACTTCTATCTGCACTGTGCACTGTACTGGTCGGCCCACGGGGTTGTTCGAGATGTTGGTGGTCATTTTTATCGGGATGCCTTAGTTCTGTCTCAGTTGCCAAGTCCTGAAAATCAAAAACTGTATTAGGGTCGCAATATTCGTTTGTATTAAATCGAGGTTTTAATTGGTTTAAGTGTCTTCGCCACGTCTTGGTGCCTACTTGGACCGCGTACATTACCGATCCAATCCTTTTTACTATAATACCTGGTAACCAAGGGCCTTGAGTACAATTATAGTTTCGAGCAAAAATCGTATCCCCTGCTTGAAATGCTCTTGATTTTGTTCCATGCTTCTTGTTGAACTGCTCCTCCATTTGCGAATCTCTTACTTTTACCTCCTGAGATTGTGGGTGAAGTAGGTCTAATCATATTTTAATTTTGCGTCCCAGCATAGCCTCTGCTGGTGTAAGGTTGTCGGGTAATGTGGTATTTGGTGTAGAACGGTAGCTCTGTAGGAAAGTTGTTACCGACGCGTTAGCTGCTGTATCACTTCCTTCCATCTTCCTCATACTCCGTTTGAAAATGTCTACGAACTTCTCCGCCTGACCGTTGGACTGCGGGTGGAAAGGTGCCGTTCGAATATGTTTGATACCGTCGCTAGCGCAGAATTCGGCAAACTCTCCTGATGAAAACTGAGTTCCGTTATCCGTCACTATGACATCAGGTAATCCAAATCTCGCAAAACCTTCTCGCAGAACATTGATGGTAGCAGCTGTTGTGGTGGACCGCATACAAAAAACTTCCGGCCATTTCGAATAGGCATCCACTATGATGAGATACATCTGTTTTTGGAATGGTCCGGCATAATCGAGATGAATTCGTGACCATGGTTTGGTTGATACAGGCCACGACGCTAATGGAACCTTGACCGGCGCCGGCCCCGCAAGTGCACAGGCAGGACATTCTCGCACCATCTGCGCTATTTCCTGATCCATATAAAGCCAATAAACATAGCTCCGCGCTAGTGCTTTCATGCGCACAATGCCCGGATGTCCTGTGTGTAGTTGCTCCAGGACTTGTTTCTGCAACGAGAGAGGAATTATAATTCTATTTTGCAATAAAATACAACCTTGTGTTTCGCTTAATGCTTCCCGTCGGTTGTAAAACATCTTGAGGTTAACATCATTAACCTTGTTCGGCCATGAGGTTCGCACGAACATCCGAACTTGTTTTAAAACTTCGTCGCTTTCTGTTTCTCTTTGTACTGCCTGAAAAGTTACTGGCAACTGTTGTAGTGTGTCGGATAATACCTTATTGATTTCCGCTTCAATTTGTATAGAAGCGATAACAAAATCCTCTTCTTTATCCACTTCTTGGCGGCTTATTAGTCGCGATAACGCATCCGCATATCCAAACTTCGAGGTATTTACGTACTCAATCGCGAAATCGTACATAAGCAGTGTAAGGGCCCATCGTTGTAACCGATGTGCGGTGTAGATAGGTATTCCCTTCTTTGACCCAAATACCGCCAAAAGGGGTTGGTGGTCCGTTCGGAGTAAAAAACCGTCTACCGTAAATCAATCTGTGGAATTTCTTTACACAAAACACCAACGCCAATGCTTCCTTTTCAGATTGACTGTAGTTTTGCTCTGTTTTGGATAAAACCCTCGAAGCATATGCGACTGGTCTTGTGGAGCCATCCGCGAATCGGTGCATTATAACCCCGCCAATACCATCTTTTGATGCATCTCCTGCCACTATAATTTCCTTTGTCGGGTCAAAGTGCACTAGAAGAAGTTCTGATTGGAGGGCTGTTTTTGCTTTGTTGTACGCAACCTGGCATTCTTCTGTCCAACCAAATGGCACGTCCTTCAGTAAGAGCTTGTCCAAAGGCGCGCGAATTTCACGCATATTTGAAATAAATTGGGAGTAAAAATTAAGCATACCTAAAAAAGCACGAACTTCAGTAGTGTTTCTGGGTTCCGGCATATTTGCAATTGCCGTGGTTCTTTTTGAGTCAGGCCTGCGGCCATGTTGATCTACAATAAACCCCAGGAACTTAACACTGGGCTGGAAAAAGGCACACTTCTCATACTTTAGATGAAATCCCCAGTCCTTGATACGCTGCAGCACCATATCCAGATTTCCCCTGTGTTCTTGTCGGGTTTTCCCAACAACGCAAATGTCATCTAGAAAACATACTGCACCAGGTAGACCTGACAACATCGTACTCATGATTTGTTAAAAAATCCCCGGTGCTGATTTGGCACCAAATGGTAGACGTTGGTATTGTAGTAATCCTCGATGCGTGTTCACTGTTAATAAATGCTGAGACTCCTCGCTCACCTTGATCTGCAAATAAGCATCAGACATATCAAGTGTAGAAAAAAAAATACCTCCAGCGAGTGTCACAAATATGTCATCGGGCAGTGGCAGTGGATGGTGGCTAGCTTCGAGTGCGTTATTTAATCCAATTGAGAAATCCTCGCAGAGTCTTACACCACCCTTAGCCTTACGAACCGCAACAATTGGAGCTGCCCACTGCGAGGAATCCACTCTTTTAATAACGCCCATTTGTTCTAGCCGTCCAATTTCTTCATCGATCATTTGCATCGACGCGTATGGCACTGGCCGCCTTGGCTTAAAAGTAGGGACGATTCCAGGCTTAAGATGCAGTACTGCTTCAGCTTTAGTGCATAACCCAAGCGATCCGTCGAACAAATCTGCATACTTCAATCTTAGTTCTGCAACTTCTTGTTGTACCTTGAGGGATGAGCTTTGACATTCCTGTTCTACCTGTAAGCAAATGGCGTTTATAGGGATGTTGAAAAGATCCAAAGCCTCTATGCCATCAATTCCCAAGATATTTAATTGAGGAATGTTCGTTATGTAACAAATTGTAACAATTTGCTTGCCCCGAAATGAGATTTGACACTTGAATTCGGCCGATAAAACGAGTGGCTGCCCACTAGCATTTCTAGCAGAGTGAGTTGTCGGGGTGGTATCGGGTTTTCCTATACCCTTCCACATGTGTTCGGAAATTATAGTGATATCCGAAGCGGTGTCAATCTGGAGTTGAACCGGGTGTCCGTTCATTTCCACGCAAATGTACCTGCGGCGTTCTGCATTGACCACTTTAGAAACTGAAAAGATACTTTTCGACTCAAAATTAGTGTTTGTTTTTGAACGGTTGTGAAATTTGTTGTTAAAAGTTCCCCTTTTCTCACTTTTGATGTTAGCGTTCTCACAAAAACCCTCCTTATGCCCCGTGCGTCCACAATCAGTGCATATATGTGCTTTATACCAGCACATATCAGCGTAATGCATTGCACCACAGAACCAACATGGGTTTTTAGGTGCCCGCGAATACTTTGTTTTTGGCTGACGTACCGCTTTCACCTCACTGTCTACCACTCGCCCTTCCACCAGCGCAACATCATGCTTCAGCATGATCAACCGTTCGCATTCATTTGCCAAAGCAGTAAATGTTAGTTTTTCTTCTCGTTCGTCGGCTTCTAATTTTGCAAGTAATCGGGTTCGTATGTCTAAATCCGCGGCACTTGTTAGACCGCTGACGAACATGAGGCATTTAAATACATCAGCCGTGATTGAGGTTATTTTAAAACTTTCGCACATCTTGTTGACATCGCTTGCTCTCTTTTCCAGTTTGAGACAGTTATAGCGGTCTGCGAATAGTGAAGTCTTACGGGAAAATTTTTCCTATAGTTTTGTCACCGTTTCCGTGAATTTTAGATCCCGCGTATTTTTGGGAAGAATGAGGTTAGCGTAGCGATTGTATGTAGTTTCATCTAATTTTCGGAGCAGCAACTTTACCTTCGACGGGTCGTCTAAATCTTTACCATCTACTTCGAAGACGTCCTAATGTCGACTATACCACTCCGTAAATGTTAATCCAATTTCGGGGTCATACACGAACATGCTAATACCATTCGCCAGCGTCTCCATTATCTTCTCTGCAGAAGGTTTAATCGTTGTAGATGCTGCGATGGAGCTATTGCTAAGAGAAGTATCCATAAACGATTTCATGAACTCCTGCTGCTGCTGATTTTACATGAAAGCAGCAAATTGGTCTTTATCCATTGCACACTAGGTGTTCTTTGCAGTCGTTTATAAAAAAAAAAAATTTATCCTCGTCGCCACAATAGGGTTTTTTAATAAGATCGCCCCTTTTTGTTTTTAAAAGAAAACAACTTATATTTGAGATATAAAAAGAGAATGTATTTCGTGTTAAAGTATTATTGATGTCATTAACTATGGAACGCATAACAACGAGGTGAGGATAGGTATAAGATCCCTGCAGGATAGCAACTGGCTCGGACCTGCCGACATTGACCGCAAGACAGAGGATATTAGATCCATTTTTAAGGAAGCCTATGTCAAAGCATGTCCAGAAACCAAACGAAAAGATAAAAAATCACCACCTTGGTGGTCATCTGAACTAGCTAGAATTAGGAGAGTCACTAGACACCTTCTAAATGTGGCCAGAAGCGGACTGGGAACAGTATAAGTCCAGTCAGAGAAATTTCAAAAACGAGACACAGAAGGCCAAACGCCACTCTTGGTAGCACTTCTGTAATGAAATCAAGGGTATGACAGAATCTGCGAGACTGAGAAAAATTCTATCTAGGGAATCAAAAACTCTTGGATCTCTCAAGGAATCCGACGGAAGGTGGACTGAATCCTGTGCAGAATCCCTGCTAAAAGCGCACTTTCCGGGTTGTACGACCCATCCAGATAATAACATCGTAACTAACAGTAGTTTTGTAACGGAAACTCCGACGGATTTTATCACAGAGGAAAGAATTGAGTGGGCAATCGGATCTTTCTCTCCCTTTAAATCCCCAGGACCCGACGGGACTATCCCGATCATGCTACAGAAAACAATAACCACAATCATCCCGGTACTTAAAGAACTGTACCTCAACAGCCTCATGTGAGGGTATATACCAAGATCATGGAAAGAGGTCAAAGTGGTCGTCATACCCAAGGCCGGTAAAGCAAGCCACACTACTGCGAATGACTTTAGGCCAATTAGCCTTACCTCCTTTGTCCTAAAGACCTTTAAAAGACTAGCCGACATATACATCCGTAGTAAACTACGCCCAGGTGACATATCCCCAGCGCAGCACGCTTATACGAAAGGAAAAAGCGTAGAGACAGCGCTGCACTGTGTAGTCGGCTCAATAGAAAAATCACTGAAAAATAAAGAATATACACTAGCCGCTTTCCTGGACATTGAAGGAGCCTTTAACAATGTCAAAACGGAAGCGGTCAATAGAACTCTAACGAACCTTAATATTCACAATTCCGTGATAAAATGGATCGTCAATATGCTAAAGGAAAGACATATCAAAGTTGAACTCGGAGGTACTAAGCTCGAAGTCTATGCCTCAAGAGGCACCCCTCAAGGAGGGGTTATATCCCCACTACTGTGGGTAATTGTCCTGAACAAAGTCCTTCTTAAACTTAGAAACAGCGGCGTCAAGGCCATTGCATATGCGGACGATGTTGTGCTGCTAGCAACAAGTAAATTTCTCCCGACCCTGAGCGAACAAATCGAAGGGGCGCTGGAAATCATTGACTCCTGGACGGAGAGATGTGGGCTGGCGGTTAATCCCCAGAAGACAGAGTTAGTACTATTTACTAACAAAAGAATAATTTCACAATTCGTAACTCCTTCCATAAGGGGTACTCCCCTGAGTATCTCCGGTAGTGCGAGATACCTTGGCCTGGTGCTCGATAGGAAACTGAACTGGAGACTAAACATCAACGAAAGAGTCAAAAAAGCCACGATAGCTTTTTACTCGTGCAATAGAATATTTGGGAAGACTTGGGGACCGAGCCCCAAAACCATCCTATGGATGTATACAGCTATAGTAAGGCCAGTACTAACGTATGGCAGCCTTGTATGGTGGCAGGTAGCCAGCAAAATAAATAACCCAGCTGCTATCACAAAAGTAGTGGGCGCCGTGGCGTAAGTGGTTAGTGTGTCGGATCACTACGCATGAGGTTCCAAGTTCGAATCCCAGAAAATACCAAAAAGTTTTTTTCACGGTCCCACCTCTCGCGAGCGTTTGACAAACATCCGAGAGTATTGTTGTCATGAAAAAGCTTCTCAAATCGCCGTTCGGAGTCGGCATAAAACTGTAGGTCCCTTCCATTCGTGTGAAAAATATAACGCACACAACATGAGTGGTTACGAGAAGCTAGGCCCTGGCACTTTAAAGAGCTGTTGCGCCAAATATTTGTATTTGTATCACAAAAGTACAAAGACTAGCGTGCATCGCCACAACCAGTGCGATGAGAACGACACCTACAGCAGGACTCGAAGCCATTCTCAATCTGCTTCCGCTAGACATCTTTATACAAGTATCGGCAGCTCATAGTGCCGAAATACCAAGCCAAACAGATAGCTGGAGACCAAATGCAATGGGTCACACCACGATCCTGCAGAGATATCTAGGCAGTGTATCTAATACAGACTACTTAACGCCTTACCTTGACTTCATAAGACCATTTTCTAGCACCTATCCGAGCAGGGAAGACTGGAAAGATGGCAGAACGCCTAACGAGCGATCCTTAGCTGTTTACACCGATGGATCCAAAATAGAAATAGGTGTAGGCGCAGGCATCTTCTCTGAAACGCTTGGCCTCTCCATGTCAGCTCGGCTTCCAAACTACAGCAGCGTTTTCCAGGCGGAGGTCCTGGCAGTTACAATAGCAGCTCGTGAGACTGCGATGAGGGCAATACCACGAGAGGATATCACCTTTTTCATCGACAGCCAGTCAGCGATAAAAGCAATATCTGCTATAGAAATAAAATCGAAGCTTGTGAAGTGTTGTAGAGAAGAGCTCAAGGTAAAGGTAAAGGTAAAAGCACGAGGTAAAGCTCTGCTGGGTCCCTGGTCATGAAGGCATACCAGGGAATGAGAAAGCCGATGAACTGGCTAGAGGAGGCTCAGCACTAAGCTCGGACCAATCCGACCCCTCGGTGTACATCCCGTCTTGCGCCCATAAGCTCGAAGCAGGAAACAAAGCCATAACGGAGGCTAACAATAGGTGGACCTCTTTAGATACTTGTGTCACCACGAGGAAGCTGTGGCCTGCATTTGATAGAGTAAGAACCAATAGACTCATACAGAGGCACAGAAAATCCCTCTCTACTCCAATAGGAGTCATTACGGGGCATAATACCATGCGGTACCACATGAAAAAAACTACGTGTGACTAACGAAGACCTTTGTAGAGGCTGCGGCGACGAGGAGGCTCAGGAGGACACCGCCCACTTTCTCTGTCATTGCCCAGGCCTCTATCATTTGCGAAATAAGATCCTTGGACAACACTTCTTTGAGGATCTAGAAGAGTTGTCCAACAGACCAATAAATGATATCGCAAACTTCATCAAATCCTCTGGATGGTTTGTATCTAGGGCACAGTGAGTACTTAGTTCTTTCTTTAGGATATTTACGAAGACGGTATTTTTCCACAAGGAAGGGATTTCCTTTTCTATCTCCTTTCCCCCCATGGGTATCACAATGGGTCTATACTGACCTGAGTGTGGTGTGGAGGTTTTCTATTCCCCTACACCTGCCCACTTACCTAACCTAACTATGGAACACAACATCGTTCAAATGTCCTCTACGAAAACGCATTCACGAGTAAATGCGCTAAATCCAATTTCCCAAGACTTTTTCGCGCAAATTGGACGATATGCCGGCAATTTCGAGTTCGATCTTGGTCCTGAGATCGTCTAAGGTCCCTAGATTATTGGCATAGGCCATGGACTTGACATAGTCTCAAACAAAATAGTCCAGAGGCCTCAATCACGCGAACCATTTGACTAGTCAATTTTTGGAGATAACACTGTCGCCGAACTTCGACTTCAGTAACTTGATTGTTTGGCTAGCTGCGTGGAATGTTGAAACCACATGTAGATTGTATATTGTTGAAGAGGTGTGTTGAAGTTACCTTATCACTGCGGCCACATTGGGCCTATTGTGATTTCCTCTGATCTTAAAGCTATTGAGCGAGCTTTAAGACCCGATTTGGTGATGAACTCTACTATGCTTTTGAGTGAGTTGCAGATAGGTCTTCTGCTTCAAGGTAGAATTTACCTAAATAACGATGACGTGTTCTGATTAGACAGTTACAGTGACATACGATGTGTTCTGCTGATTCTTCCTCTTTGTTGAACAGTCTGCAGAAGCTGTCTGGTGCTATTCCCATAGCTTTGAGATGGTTTTCCACTCGACAGTGGCCTGTAATGAAACCTGTGGCATTTGAATTTATTTATATATTCCTAGTTAATTTACAGGAGTTGTTTCGTTCTCTTAAGGGAAGTATTTGGCAGAAAGATCTTGGCTTGTCTGTTACCTTCAGAGTTATTGGCAAATGAAGGTTTATTTTGTTCCCAGTTATTGCGATCTGGGAATTTGGCAGAAGTTGAATCTTGGCCGACATTTGTCCGTAATTGTTATTCCTAGTAGTTCATTGCTCGTGAGTTAATGGGCAATATCCGAGTGAACTAATTTGGAATTTGAATTATATCCTGCGATGAGCATAAAAGCGTAAACCATAGCTTCTTTCTTTATATGAACATGTAGGTTTAGAATAACCTAGAGCGCTGCAATAGGAGCAGTTTTCATTGCATCTGTTGTGCATACACAGGCTAAACTTTGTAGTTTATTTAGTCTTTTCTGTGTAGACCTTTGCTTTGTTTTTTGCCACCATAATGGTGCTGCACATGTAACAATTGACCTTGTTATTGCCGTGTAGAGCCATAGCAACGTTTTTAGGCTTAGGCCCCAATTTCTACCAATGAGACTTTTGCTGGTCCATAATGAAGGTGAGAATTCCATGTAAGTTTTTCATCTAATGTTAGGCCAAGGTATTTGGCCTCCTTAGAGAATTCCATTGTTTCACCGAAAGGTGTGGGTGCTTTTAATCTTTTGGTGCTTTTTTTTTGGGTTGACGTTAAGGCAACCTTCTGGCACCAGTGAGCAACTAGGTTCAAGGCCCTCTAGAGGAGATCTGAGATTGTTTCCTCGAATTTTTCTGTGATTAGTATTGCAATAGCATCTGCGTAGCCTTGGACATAAAAGCCTTCATTGCTGAGTGTTTTCAGCAGTTAATTAATTACGATAGACCACAATAGGGGAGAGGACTTCTCCTAGGGGCATCCTTTCGCAGCAGTTTATTACTGTCTGGTGAGATGTTAATTTGTCCGTCTTCTAGCATGCATTTTATCCAGTTACATGTTGTATTATCTACTCCTGTGTACTGGATGCATCTGTATATTTGGGCATATTCGGTATTATCAAATGCTCCTTCGATTTCAAGGAAGCACCCACCGCGAACTCTTTGTCGCTAAAGGATTTTTCAATCCTAGTTGTGAGTTGCTGAAGAGCATGGATCGTTGATTTTCCTGGCTGATAGGCATATTGGTTTTTATGTAGAGGATTTATGTTGAGAGCTCTATCCCTGATATGTCTATCAATTATCTTCTCCATAGCTTTCAAGAAGAAAGAGGTAAGGCTTATGGGTCGGTATGATTTCGGTAGTTCTGTTAGTCTACGGTCCGCCTTAGTTATGAACTTAACCATGACTTCTTTCCAACTTTTTGGTATATAACCCCACGCAAAACTTGTTCGAAATATATTAGTTAGTAGCGGTGTTAGGTGTTGGGTGCCATTTTGAAAGAGAGCAGGGAGTATTCCGTCTTCTCCTGGAGATTTAAAAGGAAGAAAGGAATTTATGGCGCATATTATTTTTCCTTCGTAGAAGATTTCCTTTGATATCTGCCAGTGCTCTCTGGTTGGTCTTACGATCCTGCTCTGGGGAGGATAGGCTGGAGAGATGGAACCGATCTTGATGGAGTCTGGAAAGTGTGTTTCGGCTAGGAGCTGTTGTGTATTTTTTTTTTTTTTTGGGAGGGGTAATCTTCAAAAGACGAAACTCAGTACGTCCTGAGTAACAGTGTGGGACTCTTACCCACTAAACCCCCCTCCCACGACCGCCCCATTCCCCGCTGTACTGCCGTCAAGCATTTCATCGCGGGGGGGGTTTTAGTCTGATGTATTCGACTAGTGCCTGTTTGCATTATCCTGCTCAGCATTGATTGTATTTCGCCGGTCTGATTCTTTCCTTTCTCTTTCTAGGGTTCTTAGAATCTTCATTATGCGCATTGTGCTCCCAGCGACTGCGTCCCATGCCTCCTGGCTTTTGAGCATTTCGCCAACGATGTTTTCTGGCGTCAGTGGGTGGCCGAGTTCACTCCTTAGTGCATTCCTTTCGTCGAGGAATCTTGGGCATTCAAAAAATATATGTTCTGCGTTTTCTACGCAGTCAGCGCAATGCAGACAGTAAGGGCTATTGTCGTGTTTATACTTATGTAAGTACGAACGAAAGCATCCATGGCCCGTTAGGAACTGCGTTAAGTAGAACTCAAGTTCTCCATGTTGCCTGTCGAACCATGGCTGGATTTGGTGTATGAGCCTATGGGTCCACCTGCCTTTCTCAGAAGCATTCCAGCGTTCTTGCCATTCTCTTAGGCTTTCTGCTCTATAGAGCCGGTTTTCGCTGGCCTCGTTTCTTTCTCTTCTTGCGCAGTACTGACGTTGCTGTTCTATTGCCAGGATATCTACTGGGAGCATTCTCGCTACCACGCAAGCTGCATCGCTAGAAGTAGTGCGAAATGCGCAGCTAGCTCTCAATGCACATATTCGATACACAGATGTGATATGTGATCTGTATGTTTTAATTGCCATGGCCCCGGCCCAAATTGGTGCGGCGTATAGGATTATAGACGTAACCACTCTAGCCAGCAGTAACCTACGGCTATGTCTTGGTCCTCCTATGTTGGGCATGATACGCGCGAGTGCGGCACTTGCTATTGCACCTTTTCGGCCTACATACTTAAGGTGATCTCTAAATGAAAGTCTCGTATCTATCATGACACCTAGGTATTTTATATGCGGTTTAGATGTTATTTCATGGCCGCCGACTATAATGGTGAGAGTTTCTACCTTCTTTCTACTACTTATCACGACTGCTTCAGTTTTATGCTCCGCCAGTGTTAGACCAACTGAGGTGAGCCATTTTCGTATTATCCTTATTGTCGCATTGCTTATCTGTTCCAACTCCTCCAACAGTTTAGCAGTGACAATAATGGCGATATCATCAGCAAATCCCACTATTTTTGTTTCTTCGGGTATAGGAAGTCGCAGTATACCGTCATACATAATATTCCAGAGCAAAGGGCCAAGGACTGAGCCCTTTGGTACTCCGCCTGTGATCTTATATTCCTTGGGGCCGCGGTCTGTATTGTATACCAAGATTCTGCACCTGAAGTAGTCAACAATAACGTCTATGAGGTATTGTGGTACTCTCATCCTTCTGAGCGCTTGTAAGATGTGACTCCAATTTGCCGTATTGAAGGCGTTTTTTATGTCAAGAGTTATAACCAAGCAGTACTTTTTGGAACCGCCTCTCCATCTTCTTCCCTGTATAGCCTCTTGTGCCGTTTTAACTACCACATTGATTGCATCTGTTGTTGAGCGCGCTTTTCGAAAACCGTATTGGTGTTCTGAAAGACCTCCAGGTTCTTGAATTGCTGCCTCTACCCTGTTACAGACGATTCGCTCCAATATTTTGCCAGCCGTATCTTACATACAGAGCGGGCGGTATGATGAAGGTTCATTTGGTGGTTTCTTACCTTTGGGAAGAAGTACTAGGTTTTGCCGTTTCCACTGATCCGGGAAGACTCCTTCCTTCGGGCACGAGTTGTAAATGTTAATAAACATTTCTGGGCTTACTTTCATAGCTGTCTTGAGTGCTATATTTGGGATACCATCTGGTCCAGGTGCTTTTTTATCTCCAATTTTATTGCAAATCTCGATTATTTCTTCTTTGGTTACCTCTCGGATTGTTGGTGCCTCTACTATTGGATCATCCGAGAATGCGTTCTCTTGTTGCTGAGGAAATAGTCCGACCACGATGTTGTGTAAGAACTCTGGGCAGGTGGAAATCTGTGGCTGGCACCTTTTCAATTTTTTCATGACGATTTGGTAGGCTTTGCCCCAAGGATTTTCGTCAGCTTCATCACACAGCTCGGCGAAACACTTCCGTTTGCTCTTTAGTATAGCTGTTTTTAGTTCCTTTCGAGCCACCCTGTAGTCTTCTTGCAGTTCACTGGAGACGGCCCTCGCTCTAGATCGCGTATACGCCCTTCTCGCTCGATGACACTTGGTACGTAGATGCGCGATTTCTTCATTCCACCAGTAAACTGGGGGACGATGTTCCATAGCCTTTCTTCTCCTCATTGTGGCGTCACATGCCCGTGTAACCTCATTTATGGCCTGCATTGCTTTACTGCCCGCACGCCCCGTCAGTACTGCGTTTCTGTTGAAGATACATGTGAATGCTTCCACGTCGAAAGAGTCTGATTTCCAGCCTTTTTTCTGGGGTAGCCTGGCTAGCGGTGTTTGTCTTCTTGCTTCCGGCAGTACTTCACATATTATCGCCTGGTGGTCGCTATGAGTATAGAGGTCACTGTTCTTCCTATCAAGGAGCTACTTACGTATGTGATGTCTATAATAGAACCGCCGCTTCCTCTGCAAAACGTGGGTTTATTTCCGCTGTTTATTAGTACCACGTCTAGGGCTGTAAAAGCCTCCAGTAGGGATCTTCCGCCTCTGTTCGTTTCTTTGCATCCCCATTCAGCGGCCCATGCATTAAAGTCGCCAGCAATGATCGCCGGTTTTCGATCTAAAGCATCGTTTACGAGTTTGTCCAGCAGCTCTTCGAACTCTGCTATCGAGAGGCTTGGTGGTGCATAGCAGCTATAAATATAT
The DNA here is from genome assembly GCA_945910035.1 of Brachypalpus laphriformis. NCBI lineage: Eukaryota > Metazoa > Arthropoda > Insecta > Diptera > Syrphidae > Brachypalpus > Brachypalpus laphriformis. The sequence continues at coordinate 105,056,662 of OX246753.1, read as the reverse complement.
ATTCCGTCGATTTTTGCCCATATAAAACCATCTCCTGATGTTGGCATTCTCTCTTGGAAGGCGGTTTTCCCACAGGTCCATATGGCCGCTTTTCCCGTAGTGTCCGTTATCCACGCGTTTGCATCGAATTCTTTGTAGGGCTCACTAAGGATTACGGCGTCTACTTTTTGTTCGCGCACAGATTGTATGAGGAGATCGTTCGCAGCTTCGCAGTGATTGAGGTTGAGCTGTTTTATCTTCATATAAGGTGTTTTAGGTCTCTCAAGGCTTTTTGGAAGGCTGGGCATTTGCCGCTTCCTGTGACATGGTTGCTATTTGTGTCCTTTTTGTCACAACACAGCAGGCATTTTGGCTCTAGGGCACAAGATTTTGCGGTGTGTCCACTCGCACCACATCTAATACACCGGTCAGAATAATCCACCGCACTTTTGCATGCTCTGGCAGTATGTCCGAAGTCCATACATTTGTAGCATTTTGTTGGAGTGATTTTTTCCCGTATTCGGCAGACCACCCAGCCAATGCGCACTTTGCTGGCAGTCATCAGCCTCTCAGCGACTTCCGCTGGCAGGCTCACTGTCGCTATCTGTGTCCCTAAGTAAGCTTTTCGCAGAGACTTTATGGCACTTGTTCCGACATGGTACTCTTTGGATCCCTCTAATTGCTTGGTTAGGGCTTCGCAGATCTCCTCCTTCGTTGTGATTCCGTCCAGATCTTTGACTTCTATAAGTACCTCGTGCGTTAGGGTTTTCACTTCCGCTTCTGTTCTCAAGGCCTTTTCCACGGATGCATGAAGCTTGGTCGTTTCCGTTGTTGGGAGGCTCCTTAGTTTTAAGAGTAGGTCTCCTTTGGCCGTCCTCCTGATTTGGTTGACCTTTTGGCCGAGCTCTCTCAATTCAGTGTTGTCCTTTACCTTGTGCAGCATTTCTGCATAAGAGAGACCATCCTTAGCTTTAATCACTAAAGCATCTGGGCGCGCTTTCAGCCTTTTTTTGGTACTTCCTCTTGGCTTTTCCCACTTTTCGGCTTTCGTGTTATGGGTTTCCACCTGGACGGGTTTTTCTTTTCCTATCGGGACCACGGTCTTTTTCTTCTTCGCGGCTGGGAGCTGCTGGCTCGTAATTTTGCTTTCCCGCCTGCGTTTGGGCGTTTGTGGTCGTATCTCACAGCTATCTACCGCAGGCTTTGACGCCTCAGTGGTCTTCAGGACTGCTGCTCGGTAGTTTAGCGGTTTTGACTGTATGGTTTGTGTAGTCTTATCCTGCCTTTCAACGTGTAAATGTTCTTGTCGTTCGTTTTCAGGGTCCAATGCCTTTTCATACGTGGTACGAATAGAACTCACCAGTTTACGAATCTCGTGATGCACGTTGTTCTTATCCTTGATGAATTCAGCAAGTTCGGCTATTTTTTTGCCCAGTACAGTCATCGTATCACACTTGCCTATCTCTTCATTGGAGCGTGGGTTGTTTTGAACCTCAGCTAAAGCTATGGTAGCAGTATCCACGCGTACGATTTGGGGCGATATTATCGCCGCCTGTTCCTTTTCAAGCGGAGTATCAACTGGCGATCGAGCCAATAGTGCTCCCCTTCGAAATGGGTCTTCTATGGTTGGGGTTTTTGGCTCCCCATTTTTTTGGTTTTTTTCCGTTTCTTTTGTTATTTTTATTTGATTTATTTTGGTTTGTTTAAGTTTGTTCATTTTGAATCCCACGAGTAAGGGGGAATTGATATCGACCACGCCATAGCCCCCTGTAGCGTGGTAAGGCTTTATTTCAACCAGAGGTCACCAGGTATCTGGAGGGCTCCGTTAGAGATGCTGTATTGATTTTACATCCCCAGCACCATTCAGGCCTCAGCACGGGTCGCGTAACACCTTGCCTTCGGGATAGGACACTTATTTAAGAGCGGCGTCTACTCGCTCTGTCACAGATACTTCACAGGGCTCATGTGATTTTTTCCCTCACACCCTCCATTCTGCCGCTCGTGGTCGGGGACTGCTTATTGGTTATTCGCAGCTAGCCTACATATCTGAAGGCCGTTCAGCTATCCGCCACCTTGCTGACCCCCCTGGTAGTCTAATCGTGGCCCCAGGTGGAGCTGTAGTGTCTGTAGACCGTTTTCCGCATAAGTGCCATCTGGCTTTTCCATTTACCCGATTTGATTAGTGTGCTGTTTAGAGAGATGTCTGTGGATGCAGGCACTGCTGGGAATATCAGAAGTTTCTGGCAGAAATTTTTCCAAGACTCTTCTTGTCCCAAGGTTATATTTTGTTAGGGCCTCAGAGCATGAGGTCCAATCATTGTTCCGCTTCGCCTTGTTGAATAATTTCCTAGTTTATTTTCTAAGATTGTTGATTGTTGATTGGTGTGAGGAATTGCCTGGTTTTTCCTTTTCTGGACAAGCCTGGTGGTAGGCTAATTTTATTGCTAGATTTACATTCACACAACCAAGTTCTAGGCGTTATTTCCATAATTTATAATATTAATATTGTTTTTATTAATAAATTCTAGAAAAGGCTCACCTCTTTTGTTTATATCCGAGCTGCCCTAGATGGAATGATGAACATTTGCATCGCATCCAATATAACGCTTGAGATGTTTTTAATCCTTCTTCTGTTGAACCGTTAATACCAGTAGTGATGGTTTCTACTGGCTGGCAATTTCTTTGGGCTCTATCTGCTCCAATTTCAATTCGTTTTCTCTCGTCGAGCACTTTTTTCTAAGCGCTGAACTTTGGAAGTGCCTTAGCTCTGTCCTTAGTCGCAGCTCTGGTTCTTTACTCCGGATCGGCTTGAATAGTCCTTTTCTTCTAATCAGGACCTGCGAAAAGTTTAGGAATATTTTACAACCTTGAAACCACATACATAATGTATGCTCAAAGTCATCATCTTCCAATTTATCTCAAAATAGTTAGTCAAAATTGTCCGGTAGCGATCTCCATTGACTGTGACTGCATTGCCAGTGTCATTTAAGAAGAAGAATGGGCCAAAGACCTCTCCAGCATGAAACCTGTACCAAACAGTTCATTTTTGTGGGTGTTGCTGACTTTCCTTTATGCGACAGTTTTGCTAATTATCGAAGCCGTTGAGTCAGAAATGGGCTTCATCGCTGAGAATGACAAATTGTTTGGAGTTAGCGCACGTAAAATGATTGCCACTGAATGAGAACTTTGGCAAAAAATTTGAATAATTCGCAAACGTTATTGAAGCGTGTACTTTTCCATGGTTAAATGGCAAGTATAGATGATTTGAAACGTCAAATAAACTGGCAGATAACTTCACGCATATACCTATTGGAAAAATTAGGCGTCCCTATTGAAAAACCCTTTATTTCTTCTAATACCAACCATTCTAACAAAGCTTCTTAGAAATGTCTCTAAGCAAATCAAATCCACAAATTTCGAGTCTTTCCACGTATTTTGAAATATTTATCGACGCAAATTTGATTCAATAGGTTTAGGTTTTCAATTCTAAGCACCCAAGATCAGCGTTTATTCAAATGAGCAAAATGAAAAATGTTGGAGTCCATTAGAAAGTATCTTGTATTTAACGACATCCCATTTCATTTGATTAATCGCAGATATAAACTTTCCCTATAGCAATTACTGTCTGGATATGCATCCAGGACTGAATTAAAACAATGAAAACCTTAATTAGGCCAATTTTTATATTTCTTGAGGGAGTCCCTGTCCTGATGGGACAAACAACCAAATAGCCAGCTCAAGTTTACGTTCCAATTTTTCTTTGATATCTTCCCTCCACGGTCATCTATCTTTCTTGAAGTGTCCCCTTAAACAAAGCGCTTTTGTTTTTTTTTTTTTCTTTTCTTTCTTTGGGTGTAAAAAATTACCAACAAAAAGAAAAAGAAAAGGAAAACTCCTAAATTAACATAATCAAGCTTTCGATCCGATTTCGTATATTTCCGCGGTTAGGCTGAAGGGAGACTTTCCTTATAAGCTTTCAAGGACACGTTCAAATTATTTTCTCCTTTGGAAAAATTGAATACCTAATGACGAAGATAAAATGTGATGAAGTACTCGATTTCTTTGCAGGTGTTCAATTTTTGGTCAACGTCGAGTTGTACGATAAATCAATTAAAGCTTTTTCTAATGTCCTGCGTCATTTACAACTTTATTTCTTTTACAGTTCTTGAACGCCAGTGATGGAGGAAAATGAAAGGATATAGGAAGAAAAGGGCTCCTTGCTAATGAAGGTTGTTTGTTTTGTATTCATCGTGAGTGGTTAAGAGTTGTTTACTTTATTTATGTATCTCTTCCCGATAGATCTTGCGACTCATCCATGAAATTTTACACGTACACCTATTACGTCACACTTCGTACGCACGAATGGATTAAGATTATCTCATACGAATGATAACAGGATGTCATTTTGTAAGAGTGTAGGCCTTCGAAATGTAACACTGGTTGATGGTGATACTCCTTACTTTGATGGCAAATCTTCAGGAACCATTGTCCGGCCACTAAAGTATTCCCAACAAACGTTTGGTAATAAGAGCAAACATACGCAGGCTCGACTCGAGCTTTCCCTAATAGAGTATCCTTGTGTAACACGATGGTGATCTAAATTTTCCCAAGGTCCCACCTACGGAGTAATATTTTCAAGAATTTTCTCGAAAACTACGCCTTAGATACGGCATTACACTGCTGGTCCTTTTTATTCGTCCGATTAATATAACATACATCATGAGAATGGCTGTGGGAAATTTGTTTCTTTTTTCAAGTTTTTGTTTAATTGATGGTCGATGGCACCAGTGATCCCAATACAGCTCCATCGTTGTTGTCAATTGGAGGGCATCTGACAGCGTGTTATCATCTGACCACACTGCTAGATAATATTTAGTACAAAACTCAGGCATTGCAGGTATTTTGCATTTCTAACAGACTTTTGAAAGTCCTGCAAGGAAGTGACGTATTCTGCATGAAAGTACGAGAATCGCATAGAACCTCTGAGTTCCATGTACTATTCGAGTTGTTAATATAATCAGGACGCTAACTATTATCCGCACTTAGTCGCAGACTCGAAAAGCAGAGAAACGTTTCGTTATTATTCGTGATCATATAGAAGTGGTACGATCGTGAAAAACCGTCGTGTTTTCTGGGAGTCGAATCTTAATCCTTAAATCTCAGTAGTACCTATAAAGTAAAGATAACTACATATCAAGTATGAAAACACAAGCTTTTTCACTTAGCCTAGGCCTACAAACTCTTGATCTGAGAAATGGGTAACCAACTCCGTTTGAGAGAGGGGAGAAGAGTGCTTGATCAGTAGAGCACTTCTTCTTGCTCCAGATGGCAGCGGTGGCGTCTAAAGTTTCAGTAAGGTTGAGCTTAGTGAATACCTTCGCGAGCTGCTTTGACATACACCTACGGATCATAGGTCGGTAAGGAATTTCCAAAGTCAATCAGGAATAGAGATGGTGGCGAAGGAGCCTTTAATGAGCCAACGGCAGCGTTTATAATCCCGTAATGGACTCCTAGTACCCGGGTAACCGGCCCCTCGCCCAGGGGTACATCAAAAAGAACTGGCCCCCCAAGTTGATGGTTGTGTCGTCATGTAACTTCCCTACCATATAAAAAAAATACTGGTTCAGGAACAACTGCAAGGATAAGGACGATTCAACTGATGACGACCCCAGCAAACGAAACAAGAATGATCACCTTCGGATCTGTACGTGGAATGCTCGGACCCTTAATAGCCCGCCAATTAGCACAGGCCCTAGACTGCTATATAGCAGATATTACCGCCATCCAGGAAGTCCGATGGGATGGAGCAGACAAAAAGAAAATAAAAAACTGTGACATCTACTACAGTGATGGCTACAGACACAACAAGCATCGCTTATTTGAATGCGGATTTGCTATACGCGGCAGACTTAGGCAAGAGTCATAAGCTTCCGAGCAAGGCTAAATTCGTTGACAAAAACCTAATATGTGCTCATGCCTCAACGGAACAAAAGGATCCCGCAACCAAAGATTGTTGTTACGAGCTTCTCGACAAAACATACGATTGGCAACATGCCAACATGCCATCAGAAACGCATCAACTGATGTGCTGGGTTTGACGAAGAATGCCAGCGAGTGCATGCAGCAAAACACGGGGCATATAGAGCGGCGCTGCAAAGGAAGACGAGATCTGCTCCTGAACTCTACGAGCAAAGAGACGGGAAGAACATCGGCTTCTCCAAAAGAAGAAGCACGAGCCCTCAACAGCGCCAATTATAGAGGCATTAGTCTCCTCAACATTGCATACAAGATCTTTTCTGCGATATTGTATGAACGCCTGAAACCTTTTATAAACAGCCTGATTGGACCCTATCAGTGCGGTTTCAGGCCAGGAAAGTCCACAATTAATAAAACCTTCACACTTCGGCAGATCCTGGAGAAAACCCAAGAAAGCCAAATCGATACTCACCATCTCTTAATCGATTTCAAGGCCGCCTATGACAGCATCTATAGAGAAGAGCTTTATAAAGCCATGTCTAGTTTTGACATCCCTGCCAAACTTGTCCATCTGTGCAGGATGACGATGGAGAACGCTCGCTGCTCCATCAATGTCGGTAATGACCTCACCGAGACCTTTGATGTCAAAAAAGGCTTTAGACAAGGTGACGCGCTGTCATGTGACTTCTTTAATATTATACTTGAACGGATTGTGCGGAACTCACAAGCCAACACCGGAGGCACAATCTATCAAAAGTATATACAACTGCTTGCATGCGTCGACGATATTGACATTTGTGGGAGAATTCAACGGGCTGTCACCGGTGCGTTTGCAAGCATTGAAGCAGAAGCAGCCAAATGGGTTTAGCGATAAACGAGGGCAAAATCAGTATATGCTGTCAACAAGAAGGGACAATCAACACCGACGAATTGGACAGAACGTCACAGTGGTCTGCTACAACTTCGAGGTAGTAAGGGACTTTGTCTACATTGACTCTGCTATAAATTCTGAAAACGGCACCAGCGCAAAAATCAAGCGAAGACTAACTCTTGCCAATCGCAGTTTTGTGTTGGGCTGAAAAAGCAATTCAACAGTAAAGCCCACTCGAAAAAGTACAGGGACTCTATATAAGATCCTGATCATCCCAGTCCTACTTTACGGCGCTGAAACATGGACTTTATTAAAAGCGGATAAAGATGTCCTTAGCCGCTTCGAGAGAAAAATTCTTCCTAAGATATTCGGTCCCATTTGCGTTAACGAGTTTTGGAGGAGAAGATCCAATAACGAGCTATACGAGCTGTACAGCGACATTGACCTAGTCAAAAAAACTACGTATTGGACGTTTGAGATGGCTAGATGGCCCATAGAGTCTTCGAATCTAACCCGGAGAGACGACGAAGTAGAGGGCTTCCTCGTCGTAGATAGCGCGCACAAGTTCAACGGGACCTCGGCCAACTTCGAGTGTGGAAAAAACTCAGCCCCGATCCTTGCTGCTGGATAGGGTTCAGTTTACGCAGAATCAATTTAACTCAAATGAAATTTCTTTCGCCACTAATGGAGCTTTGTTAGTAAATGGTTTCAGAGTGGTAACCGCATAAGCTGGGGTCACTCAAGCCAACCATTACATATCAACAAAATTACTGCACAATTGCAGAAATGAAGAAGAAATAGAATCTGCTCAACATCTCCTTTGCGAGCGAAGTGAATCTAGTAGAAGACTGAGGACTCTTGGCTGTTCTTTCTTCGACCAGCTAGAAGACTTGGGATACATTGAACTGCAAGACCTCCTAAAATTCATATAATCTATCCGGGTGGTTCTTACCTAATAGCCTCTCTTTGCAAGTTCTCCTGGTAATCAATAACAGGATATAATGGACTGAATTGCGGCACTTCACCTAACTTAACATTATTGTGTGAGACGTGACAAATGATCTAGTATGAGCTTGATTCACAACATTGTGAAGAAGCCGCAACAGGATGCTTCGCTAAACTCGTGCGTAGAGAGCGGGAAGGCCCGGTAACCTAAAACGACTCTTGTACCAAAAAGCAATCTCTAATTCAATAATTGAATGTGAGAAGGGCTCCCGTGGGCGACTTTCTTCTCAAAACCAAGGAGAAAAAAATGCAACCATTACGTAACGGATAAGTTCGTTACAAATGATTCTCTGCATATAATCCATACAAGCCAAATTGAGTACGAGCCTAACAAACCAACGGAAGCCGTCATTTACTGGTTAACCCTAGATATCGAGAATGCTCTGGAATTCGAAACTGTCTTCTGTACCTTTATTGACATACATAACATCCCATGACAAACAAGGTCCTTACTATGCTGCGAAGCAGAAGAACAAATTTGGCGTGCGGAAGATGACGCAAAGCAATGACACCCACCAGATACTGCCGTGGCGCAATGTTCGAATCCCAGAAAATACGAACAAATTTTTTCACGATCCCATCTCTCGCGAACATCTGACAAACATTCGAGAGTATTGTTGTCACGAAAAAGCTTCTGAAATTGCTCTTCGGATACGGCACTAAACTGTAGGTCCCTTCCATTCGCGTGAAAATATATCGCACACAACACGAGTAGTTGCGAAGAGCTTGAAGAGCTATTGCGTCAAATATTTATTAATTTTTTGAGATTCTGCCCTGAAGGAGAAGTACTTTGCTCGCTGCTATGGACTCTGGCCATAGACGAACTCCCAGATCAACTCACCAATTCTGGTTATAAAGTACAAAGGTGCTTATGATGACGTTGTCGTGAGGTAACGACATAGCGAGAAATTGTGACTTTTAGTCATAAATGCCCTGATCTAGTGCCCAGACTTCTCGAAACTGGACAACTATAGCATTGACGCTGGTATCTTAAGGCGCAAGTTAAAAGAGAGTAGTAGCGTTAGGAATGTCAACTTCCATCTTTCCAGCAGACGTCCACGCTATGGAAGTATGACTACGAGAGTGCCTCAGGGGACAGACTTATAGTAAATTCACCTTTATTCTTTCAGGATTCAGATTGATACTGAGTTATTTTTTTTACGAAATATCAGCCTTGTAGACGACCATGCCCTATAAGGATTTCAGAGAAGGCGTAGGCTGAGCTATTTATCTAAGTTGTCTATCAATCTAATGGATTTTTAACAATTCTTTAATGGACTGCATTTTTGTGTGGATATACCATACGTATATAATCCATTCTGATGTCCTCGGACAGTCATCCTGATGTGCAGAGGTATGTACATATATGTTTGTACTCGTCCCTTGAATGAGTAGAGAAAGAAGAAAAACGATTTCACCTGTGGCATGGAACTGCGTCGATATTGTTGTAGTCCTTGAAAGATATTTTTTGCTTGCAATAAGTAGTATCTAACCCTGGTATGCCATAAATAAACACCTTCAACTTATAAATCAATTTTCTTCTTTGTCTCTAAATAATAGAAGGCATCGAAATAAAACTCAAGCAGCATGTAGTCCTTTCATAGCATTCCATTGGAGTCATTCCAAGTTCTTAATACAACTTCATGAGGATGTATCTTGCCAAAATAACTCAGAACTTTAACATTTCAAAGTTCTACAGACATTTTTTTTTTTTCATTTTTTTCCCTTATGATAGTGCACTGGTAAAGGTTTCCTTGGTGATTTCGTCTGAGCTTTATGGCAACGACACTGTGATGCTTTTTGCTGCCGTCACAGAAAGTACAAATCGTTTTGAACGTCTGCATTGAGCTGAAGTGGATCAAGAGTTTGAAAATGTTTTAAGGACTTTTTAGTTTAAGTACGAGTACTTCAAGTGAGAGATATTTAAGTAGGAATGAGATGGTTTAGCATCTGATTTAAAATAATTTAAGTGCACACACATATTATGAGGTAGATGCATATAAAGTCATCCGCAGGAAAGTGTCGGGTGTGTCTTCCAAAAAATAACTTTGAAATGTATCTTTGTATGGTTTGGAACAAACTAACAAACTAAAGCCTTTGTCAAACCGAACATTTTTACAAGTAATAGATTAGTAAGTATGATAGATACGAAAATTCCGACCCAAAGGCCATAGTCAAGTCAGCATTTCTAGGAACCGTGACACCGACAAATAAATTAATTAGCATCGTGTTAAATATTTTCATTTCATTCGAATACGTTTTTACTGTGTGCAAACTAATTTATTTTATTGCTAATAGTTAGCGGAGTGCTTGCACTACTATTTAGCATCTCTTAACCAATAATTTGGGAATCCGTCACGAGTAGTTCAAGATCCTATTCATTTGTGCGTTAATTTAGTTAAGAACTAATTAAGAACTGTTTTTTTTTGTGTTGTCAACAAAGCCTATTGCCTTTTTTCATTTGCAAAGAGATCATATGTATCTAGATGCGAGTAATTATATAAAATAACGAAGGAAGTTCCAGGAAGATATCTGGTAATATCTACTAGGTCCTATGAAAGGAATAGAAGTGTATAGATAAACACCATCAAATATTTTCAGAACACAAGCCAGCATTATTTAATTTTTATCATATCAGACACCTGAAATAGACAACATGCAGCCTTAATGGTCCTAAAGTGTTATTCTATGGCTGAAGAGGACCTACACGGAGTGATCAGAGCTTGGTGAGGGGTAGATTTTTTTAGATTTTAGATAGATAGATCTATTGAATTTTCAGATTGTACAAAATTTACATAAAATGAAAATACTTAAATCTTAAAGACATGGCTCAAAGCCGTCTGCCAAAGACTATCAACCTTTTGGTACAATTTTAATAATCTTTCAGTAATGTTTACTTCTAACTTTTTAGTTTTAAAAATCTTCTTCATTGATCATTCTTCTATAACCTAGCGTTGACTTACAGTATGATATGAGAGCTTTCCAATTTGAACCATTTAATAACTCAGCTACTTCTTCGCTCGATAATATGGCTTTTCCAAAGTGAAATCTCCCGATACCCCGGAATGTTGGGCACATTCCCAAGAAATGTATAGAGTTCTCTCTTTGAGCTAAGTTGCAAATTGAGCAGACAACTGGAAGATCCTCCCGGTGTGGCACGAAGTTGAGTGGCAATATCTCTCCTCTGGCACGAAAAATCAAAGAGATACATTTTAAGCTGTTGGAATCCTTAAAGTAATTAAGGGGACCTAGGTTGAACCGCAGAGTCCTATAGATTTCCCTGTGTGTTGATGCCTCCGCTTCCTCGATATATTTGTTACGCATACATATATCTACGTGAGATATGAAGTCGTAGAGTATCCCCTTCCAATTAGTCTGAGTATTCCAATCTAAGCTAAGGTCGTATTCATATGTCTCCGCCAGATTTAACATGTCTTTGTACCACAGACTTTGCGTATTCACTGCGAACATAACCGATTTCCTCGTCAGCCTTTCATCACCTGTCTTGAGTATACTGAGAATATAATCAACGCTCAGCTTAAGAGTCTGTATGAACAATGGGGCAAGTCCGGTTTCGATCATCAGCATATAGTTTGGGGCCGTGGTTGGGAGTTGAAATGACCTTCGAAGATAAAACCTCAGTAGTTTTTCTACCAAGTCATAATACTTATGACCCCATGACTGTGCTCCGTAGAACAATATGAATTTGGATACAGCTTCAAAGACTCTGTACTTTGAACTGTGAGGTATATTTCGCTTCTGGAAACAGATTCGCCACGTGGAGTTTATTGCATTCTTAGACTGCGCTAATTTTTCACTTAGATGGGTGTCTAAACTCAAGTTACTCGATAGCACAACTCCCAAGTATTTATAGTGTTTAACCACTTCAATCGGTTCACCGTTAAATGTCCATCTTTCTGTTCTACATAGCCTGCCACCTCCTCTCCTAAAAATCATAATTTTTGATTTGTCCAGGTTTAGTTTTAGATTCCATAGTGTGCAGTAGTCGTACAGCTGATTTATCATAAACTGCAAGGACTCTGGTGACCTCGCCAGCAGGCCAATATCATCTGCGTACAGAAGAGCCTTAATAAGAGTATCTGCGAATGTGACTCCTCCTGGAAGGTAATCAATAATATCTTCTATGTAAAGGGCAAATACTGACGGGCTTGCATTACATCGTTGTCTAACTCCAATTTTTGTAGAAAACCACTTCGACAATTCATCACCGTTCCAGACAGCTGCTTTTGTATTGTTGTATAAGTTTTCCAGAACATTTCCAAACTTATAAGACAATCCGTACTGGTACAATTTGTAAAAAAGTCTTTGCCGGTCTACAGTATGGAAGGCTGCCCTAAAGTCGATGAAGAACGTGTAAAGCTTCTGTTTCCGTTCGACGAATGTTTCCGCTATGTTTCGCAGTACAAACATGTGATCCATAGTAGAGTAGCCAGCTCGGAACCCAGCTTGAAACTCTTTCAGAAGTGAATTCTCCTGTATCCAGTGCATTAATCGGGCTTGCAGAATACTTGTAAAGATTTTTGCTGATGCATTCAGAAGGGAAATGCCCTTATAGTTGGATGGGTCTAACGAGTCACCTTTCTTGAAAATCGGAAATATTACTGCTTGTTTAAAGCTTTCCGGGACGTTTCCAGTTTAAAATATGGAGTTGTAGACTGACGTAATGGTTGCCACAAATTCGGCAGAGCTATATTTATAGAATTCGACTGGAATTCTATCAAATCCGGGAGCTTTAAAATCCTTGGATCGGGCTAATGCTTCATTCACTTCGAGAGTTGAAATTTCACTATCTAAAGTTTGATTTACAAACAATGGTTTCGCATACAGCATTGGTAGGTCGTTGCTTGTCGGGTTTAGTAAACATTCAAAATGTCTTTTAAGGACATCAGCTGTTAGTTGGATATTAATTTTTAAAGAATTCCCATTTAATTTTTTAGCTGTTTTCCAAAAATCTGCTGAGCTTTTACAAATGGAAAGTTTTCGAGCCTCGACTACAAAGAATTCTGCCTTCTTCGTTCGACATATCTGCTTATACTGAACCTTAGCTTGACTGTAGAGCATCTTGAATAATGGTCCGTTAAATTTTCTGAATGCTCGCAGAAGGGAGAATGTGCGCTTTCTGCTTTTCAAACAATTTTCATCAAACCATGGCATTTTATACAGCAATCTCTTCTTTTCATTAGTGCTTTGCAACTGACTGGGTATCGATTGCTTTATTACTGACTCCAAGTCGCTCAAAGTGAGTTCACTATTTTCAGGTAGCTCTGACAAGTGGCGATTAAGGTTAAGCCTGTATAAATTTTCATTAGATTTATTCCATTTAAGTTTAGGAAGAAGTTTAAATTCGTGCATCTCATCCCTTGCACTCATTTCTAGGCCGAAAGTGGTGATAATAGGGAGATGGTCCGAGTATGGAAGAGTCTTAACTTCGAAATCCCTTACTATGGAGCACCAGTCGCCTCCTACAAAGCAGTAGTCGATGATGGACGAGCAATTCGATTTTATGAAGGTATACTCGCCGTTGCTGTCTAATTTGCTGCATCCATTTAAAACTCCAAGCCCCATCGAATCCATCAACTGCATCCTTCGAGTTTCGTAGAATTCCTTCAGTATTGTTACATTCGCTTTTTAAACTGCCAATCCTTCCATTTAAATCTCCAATAACCAATAAGTCGTTGTTTTGGTCGATGAGTAAAAACTCTTCTTACAGATTGAATTCTGTCTGCCATTTATTGTTATTGCAGTTAAGGTACGTTGGAACAATTACTAGCTGCCGTGAAAGAATTGTTAGTGTCAGATAAACAAGACCATTATCCGCTACTTGGAAATCGCATTGAAGTTCATTGGCAGCTCTATTCTTCACTCCGAGGTAACAGCCTTCTGATGCACGCCCCATTATGTTGTTCTTAATCGCAGGTACCCATTTGAACTTGTAATTTATAAACTTATTTTCATATTTCTTAAAATCCTCCTCAATTACAAATGTTTCAAAAAGAAATATGAAATCCATTTCATTAATAAATTTGAAAAAGTCGGGGAATAATTGCTTATTACTTAATCCACAAATATTATATGCTAAAATCTTATATTTAGGAAAATTAAATTTAACGAACTATAATTATTATATAAAATATGGCAGACGGTGACTTCCTAGTTTCGATTTAATGCTTTATTTGGTTGCATACTTTTAGGGTCCTCATTATTAACCTGGTCTTTGTTGGTGTGGGGTAGATTAAGTTAGGTTAGGATTATGAGGTTATCATAAGACACTAGGAACCAAGGTGAGCCCATCGCGATCCCTAGGAAACCTTCATGGCAAAAATATGGCAACAGCTCTTTAAGTGCCAGGGCCTAGCTTCTCGCAACCACTCATGTTGTGTGCGTTATATTTTTCACACGAATGGAAGGGACCTACAGTCCTTAATGCCGACTCCAAACGGCGATTTGAGAAGCTTTTTCGAGACAACAATACTCTCGGATGTTTGTCAGACGCTCGCGAGAGGTGGGACCGTGAAAAAACTTTTTGGTGTTTTGTAGGATTCGAACTTGGAACCTCACGCGTAGTGATCCGACACACTAACCACTTACGCCACGGCGCCCATGGCAAACATATCTTAACCAATTCTCCCATACACTCAATTTCCCTACAGAATTTGAAGATGTCCTTATTATGGTTACGAAACCTTACCTCTTCTAGGTTATCGAAGAAGTATCTTCTGAGGTGCTTTAGCCTTGTTCTGTCAATGCCTTGACATTCACAGAGTATATGTGTTATATCCTCCGAGACATGTAAGTCATAGCAGTACCTACAAACATCCGTATTTAATAAACCCAGTCTCATAACATGCTTCCGTAGAAGACAATGGCCAGAGAGTATTCCTATCGCTGTCCTTATCCCTGACATTTCTAGTTTTATGATCTACCCAGATTTCCTGCGGTCTAACACAGGCCACAAGGCCTTAGACACCTTATGATCATCTAAGTTGGACCATCTTATATTAGCTGTGTTGATGATTATATCACGAATAATTCCCCTAGCCACACACCTCGCTGGTTTAATGTTACCGATTATATCCCAATACGGGAGCTCCGTTCCTCTTTTGGCCAGTTCGTCAGCCTTTTCATTGCCTTCTATGTCGTAGTGTCCAGGTACCCAACATAATCCGACACGGTTCCTCGTCCTATGACGATCTCAGATTTAGTGACACAAGACTCTAACGCCTTTAGCGCAGCCTGACTGTCAATGAGGATGGCGATATTCTTGTTGAATATTGATCCCATCTCAAGTAATTCCACAGTTTTAAGTACAGCTAGAACCTCTGCTTGGAACACACTGCATGTGTCCGGAAGCCTCAGACCCACCGGTTCGTGGATATCTCTCAAGTATATACCTGACCCCGTGCTCTATCTGGTCTTAGAATCATCTGTGTATATTGCAATCTCGTTGTGGACAGAGACGGTCTTCCTTTGCCAATCCTCTCTAACAGGATATATTACTTCGTATGGTGTGACGAAGTCTAATGTGCCAAGGATATCGTCCGATTCATCAGGGATATTGGGAAATAATTCCTTAAGAATGGAGCTATGTCCTAAGCTTGGGCGCCGTGGCGTAAGTGGTTAGTGTGTCGGATCACTACGCATGAGGGTCCAAGTTCGAATCCCAAAAAACACCAACAAGTTTTTCACGGTCCCACCTCTCGCGAGCGTCTGACAAACATCCGAGAGTATTGTTGTCTCGAAAAAGCTTCTCAAATCGCCGTTCGGATTCGGCATTAAACTGTAGGTCCCTTCCATTCGTGTGAAAAATATAACGCACACAACATGAGTGGTTGCGAGAAGCTAGGCCCTGTCCACTTTAAAGAGCTGTTGCGCCAAATATTTGTATTTGTATTTGTATGTCCCAAGCTTGACATTTGATTTGTAGGTCTAATGGTGAGATATACACAAAGATCTCAAGTGCAGCCGTAGGCGTTGTGCGTAGAGCAACCGTGATGGCAATGCCGGCTGTTCTTTATACCATGGCCAACATATCCCGTGTTTTTTTTCGTATTCATTGCCTTCCACCACACAAAAGTCGCATTCGTAAGGGTAGGTCTGACTATCATGATGTATAACCAGTGCATCGTTGCAGGCTGCAGGCCCCACTTTTTCCTCGCCGTCCTTTTACAGATGAAGAGAGATATACAGATATCGAGCACGATCCGAAAAGGAAATCCCCACCCGTGCTAGCTTTGGCTTTTTGAGTACCAATTCTGTTTTATCCGGGTTGACGTGTAGTCCACACCCTTTAGACCATTTTCCGTGACTGTTAGGAGCTGTTTCCATCATTTCACTTAATGTGTCCAGGAATTAGCCCCGGACAAAAATCAACACGTCATCTGCGTAAGCGGTGACGTTTACGCCTGTGTTGCTTAGTTTTTTTAAGTATCCCGTCGATGACTAACACCCAAAGGAGGGGTGATATAACGCCTCCCTGCGGAGTCCCCCTGGTAATGGATTTCCTTATTGAACTATTAGTAGAGTTCATGTTTCTCGTGCCGAGCATATTGCAGAACCAATTGCTTATGCTATGCACGACATTCATGGTTCCTAGGGCCTGTTTGATGGCCCTCTCTTCTACGTTGTTGAAAGCACCTTCAATATCTAAGAAGACTGCTAGTACAGATTTCTTATGGTGAAGGCTTGTTTCTATTTTAACTACTACGTCATGT
This sequence comes from Brachypalpus laphriformis, assembly GCA_945910035.1. Taxonomy (NCBI): domain Eukaryota; kingdom Metazoa; phylum Arthropoda; class Insecta; order Diptera; family Syrphidae; genus Brachypalpus; species Brachypalpus laphriformis. Next base: position 105,040,099 of record OX246753.1, on the reverse strand, counting down.
AAGGCTGTTTTCACAGATTTTTCCTTTAAGTATGTATGTTGAGATTTGCATAGAATGGCCTTTCAATACTTACTTCTGATATGAATACCAAGAAGCCTTTGAAGTGTCTTGAGTAGAAATAATGAGAGACTTATGGGTCAATAGTCTTTCGCTGAAGTGTGGCTTGGTTTACCTGCTTTGGGTATGAATATAACCCGCACTTCCCTCCATGCCATTGGTACGTAACCTGACCTTAAACAGTGTTTAAAAATTTCCTTAAACCCATTTCTGACCTTGGCAGGACCTTTTTGCAGCATAGCTGGTAAAATTCTATCAGGGCATGGTGCTTTGAGCGGTGCGAATGATATAATAGCCCATCGCAGATTCTTCCATGTAATATAGCCCATCGCAGATTCTTCCTATTGTATATATATATATATATTATACCAGTAAACAAGTTGCCATAAGTGGAAGAATCCATTGGTGACCTACTTCCTGGAAAGTGAACATCAACTAATGTATCTAAAACTTCCTCGCTACCTTCTGCCCACATGCCGTCAGATTTTGTAATGAAGCTTGGGACAGCGGTGTTTTTTGCCAGCATCTTGCGAAGTCTGGAAGCTTCACTAGTATCCGCGACGTACTCACAGAACTCCTTCCATGACTTACTTTTAGATCACCTGATTAAGTACTTAAAATCTCTCTTGCGCCCTATGTATTCATCCCATGTAGTACCGTCCACTACTTTCTTAGGCCTGTTGTAGAAATGTCTGACTTACGTTTTCTTCAATTCTTTAGTCCACCATGGAGGTTGGGACCTCTTGGTCTTCCTCCTCATTGGACAGGCCCTTTCGAATGCCAGATTCATTACTATGCCTAGATTATCTACTGTCCTATCTATATCTTAAGGATCGTCGTTGCGAATAGCCCTATCTCTAAGATGTTTCCTTACTAGCTCTGTATACCTATTCCAGTCTGCCCTCTTAGGGTTTCTGTAGCTGTCACTAGCCCTGGGTTGAAAGTTCATACGAAATCTTATCCACCTGTAATCAGAAAGATTTGCCTCTCCTAAGACGCTCCATCTCTTTACCGTTAAGTGATTAGAAAAAGAAGCCAGAGTTATGTCAATCTTCTTGTCTGTTCCTTATTACGAAAGTTGGCGAAGATCCCTTGTTGCATATGGTGAGTTTAGTAGATAAAATAAATCAAAAAGACACTACGTGTTAGTACCACTGCTTCCCCATTGCGAGTGATGAGCATTAGCATCGCAGCCCACGAGTGGAGTAAGGAACGCCATTTATTCGTAAATGTTGCAGAAATGATTGCAGACAGCTGCCTCTTTGAAACGCTATGCTGACAAGTGGAAGACAGACAGTTGAAAAGGCTTTCGCTAGGAAAACTCAATATCGGATCTGAATAGGGTTAATTTTTAAGTCGCTGCAGATCGATTTGACCCTAACGTCCATTAGTCTAAGAAAATGAACCGGCGGGGGAGCTCGTCAAGACAGCAGTGACGTTTTTTAACTACCCACTGATTCGACTTTTGCAATCAACGAGGTGCTTAACATTTAAGAACGGGGTATTGAATTGAGGATGAGCGTCTACTGAGCCTAACCTTATGTAAACAGCTGAGTAATAAGGAGACAGATTAGACGCTTACAATGCTGATATAACCTCCATGAACTACGGTCGGATAGGCCCAGCAAAGGAGTATGAGAAACTAGGATAACAACTGCTGCGATTGTTTCCAAGCGGAGGTGTGGACTTGTCATTGGAAGTAGACTAAGCCAATGAGTCTTGAACCTTAGGTATAAAAACGAATTCCTAGTAACAATCTACCTGAAAGCTAAATTCGACAACATCAGTTTAATATGCTCATACGCCCCAATGGAGAGAGATGACGTGAAGAAGAAATGTTTCTATGAGCTCCTGGAGAGGACCTATAATAAATGTCAAAAGGACAGCATAAAACAGTACTTGGAGATTTTGTTTAAAAAAGAGGACGCCTTTGGTACTATGATCGGCATACATAGCCTACACGACACTACTTCTTGAAACGGACACAGGCGAATCGACCTTGCAACATCGCGTAACATCGCTTACTGCGAAGCACCCGTTTTCAGCATCTCGACATCCACAAGGCGACATGACACTACGAAGATCAAACGATCATTTAACTTAAAATCAGATTGATCACGATGCGATCAAGGACGACGAACATAGATACATCGGTAGAACTGCTACACAAAGTGCATAGGAAAATGAAAGATTTCCATGGGAGTGGAAGAGGAATAATCATCAAGCTTCCAAGAAAGGATAACTTGATCGGAAATGGAAGGGTAAATGAAGAATTGGATTCAACCACAGAATCTTCCTACACAGGCCATATAAACCGTTCGCAGGATCGTTATATAATAGTACAATGCGTCGAGTACAGGTCCCCACTACATCTACTCTCATCGATTTACTTGAATCGAACTGCTGTCTGGTTAGCCGTCCGCCTTGTGCATAAGAGGCATTCCAGAGAAACCCATATCTATTACAAAGGCTACATATGTTCGGGGTAAGTGTCATGTTTTCAAAATGGTAAAGTGTTAGAGGACTATGAAGTGCAAAGCGAGTACAGCGAGGTTAGGGCCTTCCAGCAGTCGCTTCCTGTAGAAAGTGGAGAATTTACATAACATTGATGTAGGACTAAAGAGTCTTCTGAGATTTATACTCGTACATTTATCGAGTTGTTTCTAAATCAGCCGTTTTTTTAAGTTTAGTATTAATGGGAAGGGTTGTCTAACCGAACGACGAAGATTTGCTTGGAAACTGAGAAAATCAGTTGGATATTGTCCGGCAGAAAATCTCAGCTCTATAGTAGCAGTCGACAATGTTGTCGAACCACATGCTCCCGATTAGAGCGGTATAAACTTTCTCGAGAAAGAGGATAGATTTGAGATTTTGAGAATGTTGGATGGAAACATCTCCAACCTGACGGCCTGTGCTGTCGATATCGTCATCCTGGTATCAGGTAGGTTCGATACTTTAAAGACGGAGAATGTTCTAAGAAAAGATCAATACCAAGTATCGGAGGAGTAGAACTAAACATAACAAATCAGCACGATATCTAGGAATAATCTTCGATTTAAAACAAAATAGGTAGGAGAACATTGACGGGTAGCATTCTGCACATGCAAAAGCCCTTCGTCAACAGACGGATTGTCAAACTAACTGTGGCTATACAGAGCGATTGTCCAACCTATTCTAACATAAGGCTTGGCAGTTTGTTGGCAGACATTTGAGAAGCAATACTATTTTTCAAACCCTACCAAGGTCCATCAAGATTAAGGGCTCTATAAGAGCAATGGATCTATTTCCATGGATCTCTACTACAACATTATGGCCATTGTCGCTCAGGCGGACGAAAGCGGATCCATCTTAACCTGATATGAGGCTGTTTAAGAGGCAGAAAAAAGCCCATTCTCCACTTAGTGAAAGTTCCCATTAGCCTTGTAACTAAGTTTATTAACAATGAAGCCGCTGGATTCACATAGGTACATGCGTGTCTTATAACTGGTCGATGACAAGAAGACATCTATTTTCGCGGTTAAGCTTATTGAAAGTGATACATGAGTCGTCTCTGGCATCATCTGTCTGTCACGTGCTCTATAAATGTCCTGCCCTTGGCCTTAAAAGAATAATCTAAAGGACCCTCTGATATTCATATCCATATTTGAGTGGTTCTAATCAAAAATGGCCCAGTGGATTCGGCTGATAGTCTTTATGAGCTACGACGCCATAGAGAAATCATCCTAACCTACCTGATCAAACCCTACTTTATCGAGTGAAAGGATATTTCCACATTTTCTAACAAAAAATCTTTATTTCTACTTGGAACAGTAGACAAACCCTCAACGAACTACCTAAAGGCACCAGATGGAGATGCAGCCTTTCCAAACCATTATTCAGTACTAACGAACCTCTTAGAGCAGTCTAGAGTCGTCGGAATATTTATTTACCTTCATGGGACAATCGTAAATTTCTGTTCAAGTTCTAAGCATTAAAGTTCATACATGAACCTCTTAGAGTCAATATGAGGAGAATCTCTTTCACAGCCTGACTGGATGCAAAGTCCATCAATCAAATTCATTCAGCAGCGCTATCGTCAGTGAAACACCTCTCGCCAGATTCGCCTTTCCAATTTGCAACACACCGTCCTACTCGTAGAGTCAGCAAGCACCATCATAAACGAGATACACAGTGCAAGTTTCACTTTATCACATGCCTTATGGGTTAGCTTCTGTATTTGTTTAAAATACAGTCTTCGTATCTAAACGGTCCCACCGAGAAATTTAATTAAGTAATAAACCGCAAATTTACGTGCTCCACCGCCGCCAGTTAAATGGAACCTCAACCATCCAACTTGTTACCCACTTAACTGCGCTGCCATCGACATACTCGTACATACAACGCTAAGCAAATATTGATCCGTCTCGATCCGAGTTTATCTAAATTACCTCGATACCAAGGGAGTTACCAATCTCATTGGGGCATAAATTAAAACCCATAGCCTCATCGTCTGATCTGCCTTGATTGGCGTTCATTTCTCTTCTTTTTCTTCGCTGTGCGGGGTTCAGATTGTTACTAATTCCTTTCTGGCTATCTGCAGATTGCATCTGAAGATATGATCAGTGGAATACGACAAGATAGCCTCTACCGTTTAGGGTGTTCAATTTGTTTGGATACCAGTTGTAGCTGCTGTGACCAAATTCATCCCCAAAGCTTCCTGTATCCGCGAAATGGAGTTTCGAATGTCCTCCTTGCTTTGGTCGTAACCAGCACCCTGTGACATTTTATTTTGTCGATTTTTTATGCATGCAATGACACTTTAACCGTGTCCCATATGGACTGGAACGAATGGCAAGATTTGTATCTGCGACGATAAATATTGTCTTGCGCTGGATGCGAGCCGTGCTGATTTGCGCTGCACAGCATCCAACGGTTGGTGTTCAGGTTCTGGACTGGTTGGGAACCATGAGAGAGCTAAATACGCTCCGGGAAATCGGTGCGACACTACAAATAGGTACGCGTTTCTTTTCTACGACAATCTATACCCAGCCAGATGCTAGTGTGTAGGTCAGTGTTATATTTCGTGCGACTGGACGATTGGGATTTATGGTGGGATTTACCTGGTCTTTTGTACTGCTGTTCGGCAGTAGTTGCTTTGCCTTTCCAAATGGCAAATAGCTGGAGTTTATTTCGTTTTCCTCGGACGCGCTTAGATCTTGTGAGCAATCGCATTTATCTGAAGCATATGTCGGTCGATTGGCGTGATGCATTGCATTTGGTCGCGCTAGAAAAAAAAAAAAAAAGAGCAAGCAGCTAGGAATCAGCAGAATATGGGGTTTTCAGTAAACACATGAGTTCAGATATTGAGATAAGAAACGCATGTTGTCAAGGTTAGACTTTGCTTTGATTCGTCGGATTGTTTGAAGTCGCATTAGTTTGGGAAATGATTTTGAATGATTATTGCGATTTTGTTTTGGAATGTGTCTGGCATTTGAAAGTTAGGAAAACACTTCAAAGAGAAATGTGTGCTATAATGGGTTGAGGATGGAAATAGAATTGGGAATGTTTGAAGAACGAGTTTTGTGTCTGTCGATTAGAATAGCGTGAATCTCAAGGATTCGACCCATTGTTTCGCTTTACTACGAGTATGTCTGATTCTGATGTTCTATATTTTCTATACGCGTTACTTCTTTCGCGACACCGTGGTACACGCAATAAGTGGAGGAAGTATCATGAAGTGCGAGTTTGTTCGCACACAAAGGAGTTACATTAAAACCTACCATTCAACTGAAAAGAAGAAACACAATTTTGTCGGTTAATTGTTCTGTTATTTCTGAATTATTGAACCGATTTTGTAGAGAATTGTTGGTTAAGTAGAAGACATTCTTGAAAATGAGTTTCATATAAATTTTTAGGTTTTCCGTACTCCTACGTTTTTTTTTTTTTTTTTTAAGTTGGGAGTAGGGTGATGGGAGGGTGCTCTAAGACCCAAACGAAGTACTTCGACCTACAAAGTGACACCTGTACTAATCCCTGAAGGAAAGCATGTTGCAATGGTATCTTAGGTGAAATCAAGTTCTCGGAGGAGGCTTAGGATGGTTTTGGGCTGAGGAAGAGATGTCAGATGGGCTGATAAGCCCTTTATGAACAATTTTTTGTCTACTGCGAGTGATGGCGGGACATTCTCACATGATGTATCTACGAGTGTCAGATTGACTAATGCCAATTTTTTGAAGGTGGTATTTAAGAGAGCAATGACCAGTAAGGAAGTCTGTTAAAAACTTTGTGTTATATTTGATCATTGCTAGAATTTCTTTCGATCTTTTACTCGAGAGATCAATAAATCTCTTTGCGTGTCTTAGATCTATTTGGGGGTCCCAGTATGAGCGCTTTTCGCGTTGTTCCCCACGATTTAGCTCAGTTTTCATTTGGCTTGTAGGTAGGCCGCAAAAAGGGTTCCGGACCGATGAATTTTAGTTGGGAGCCAGATCTGGCTAGTTCATCAGCAGTCTCTTTGCCGGCGATGCACTTGTGGCCAGGGACCCAAGTGAGTGAGAGTGTTATGTGCTTGAGGGTAATGAAGCAGCTCAAAACTAATTTGGACTCAAAGCCGAAGGATTTGAGAGGAGAGGATTGAGAGCTATCTAATAAAATAATTTTGTGTGATCTTCGGAGGCCCCTTCTGATGCATTTCTGGCACATAGCTTTATAGCATAGATCTCTGATTGCCTGTGAAGATGGTCTTGATATTACTTATTTACCTACCTAGACCTCTGCTTAATAGATAAAGGGGTTACTTACTTACTTACTCAGATGGCGCTACAGTCCGGGGTGGACCTGGGCCTCAACCAACAAACCTCTCCAGCTAGCACGGCTACGAGCCAGTTGCCTCCAGTTGCGCACGCCAAGTTGGTTGAGGTTCCTATCCACTTGTTTGCGCCACCTACCGCGGGGTCGTCCTCTACTGCGTCGTCCATCCGGGGTGGATTCGAAGACTTTCTTAGCGGGAACGTTGGGCTCCAACCGCTCCAAATGACCCAGCCATCTTAGTCGCTGTATGTGAACTCTTCTGGCTAAGTCGATGTCCTTGTACAGGTCGTATAGTTCGGCATTGTACCTTCTCCTCCACTCACCGACTATGCAGACGGGACGAAAGACCGCTCGAAGAACTTTTCTCTCACAGTAACCAAGGGCATCCTCATCCGGTTTTGTCAAAGCCCATGCCTCTGCGCCATACAGCAGGACTGGGATGATTAGAGTCTTATAAAGAGTTACCTTAGTAGTTCGAGATAAGGCCTTGCTACTCTATTGCCTTCTAAGCCCATAGAAACAACGATTGGCAAGAGTAATTCTTCAGGTGGTCTCCCTACTGATGTCATTTGCGGAGTTCACCATAGAGCCTAGGTAGACAAAATCCTTTACTACCTCAAAATTATATCTGTCTATTGTGGTGTTCTGTCCAAGACAGCATATATTTTGTTTTGCTTTCATTGACCACTAGACCCATCTTTGCTGCCTCGATCTCAATACTCGTAAATGCCCCATTGACGGCCCGCTGAGTTCTTCCGATTATGTCAATGTCATCGGCGTAAGCGAGTAGTTGTACAGACTTGTAAAAGATTGTACCTCCAGTGTTGGTTTGTGAGTTTCGTACGATTCTTTCAAGTATTATGTTAAAGAGATCGCATGATAGCGCGTCACCTTGTCTAAGACCTTTTCTGACATCGAATGGTTCGATGATCTTCTTACCGACTTTGGTGGAGCAGCGAGAGTTCTCCATCGTTATTCTGCACAAACGAACGAGCTTGGCAAGGATGCCAAGACTAGACATGGCTCTGTATACCTTGTCTCTGTACACGCTATCATAGGCAACTTTGAAATCGATAAAGAGGTGGTGCGTATCGATTTTATATTCATGGGTTTTCTCCAAGATCTGTCGTAGTGTGAATATTTAGTCAATGGTGGACTTTCCCGGCCTGAAACCGCACTGATAAGAACCTATCAGGTTGTTGACGATCGGTTTTAGGCGTTCACATAATACGGCAGACAGCATCTTATATGCGATGTTGAGGAGACGTATACCTCTTTAATTGGCGCAGTTTAGAGGGTCTCCTTTGTTCAGGATCGGGCAAAGGATGCTGAGGTTCCTTTCATCGGGCATACATTCGTCCGACCAGATTTTACAGATGAGCTGGTACATGCTCCTTACCAACTAATCTCCTCCTGCATTGAAAAGTTCAGCGGTAAGGCCGTCGGCTCCAGCAGCTTTGTTGGATTTAAGTTTAGATATAGCTATCCTCACTTCATTCTGATCGGGTTGACGGGAATCTTGACTACCATTGTTACTGCTGAATGGCTCATTCTGCCTGACCGCGGAATTTTGGTCATCATCGCCGTTTAACAGTCTGCAGAAGTGTTCCTTCCATATCCTCAGCACCGACTGCGATTCTTCTACTATATTGCCATTTTCGTCCCTGCAGGCTTCTGTTCTGGCTTTGAAATCCTGGCATGTTCTTTTTACCTTTTGGTAAAATTTTCGAACATTATTCCTGCAATAAAGTCTCTCAATCTCCTCGATCGAGCGCTTCTCATGCTCCCTTTTCTTCTTTCTGAGAAGTCGATGTTCCTCTTTTCTCCTGCTCACGTAGAGCTCGTAAGCAGCTCTAGTCCTTCTATGTAGCGCCGCTTTGTACGCCTCTTGTTTTGCTGCATGTGCTTGCCGGCATTCCTCATCAAACCAGGGGTTTCGTTGTGGTGGGCGAGAGAAACCCAGTACATCAGACGCGGCATCTCTGATGGCTTGTTGGCAACGCTGTCACTGGTCTTCCGCATTTGCTGCTGGCGGCATAGGACTTAGGTTAATATTAGATGAAACTCGATCGGCAAAGGTTCTGGCGATCTCTTGCGATTGTAGCCGCCCGACGTCAAATTTTCTCACAGAATTTCGTTGATTTCGCTCTGTTCTGGATATCCGCATCCGTACCTTGGCTACAACTAGGTAGTGATCTAGGTCCACGTTAGCTCCTCGGAAAGTCCGGACACCCAGAATACTGGAAGAGTGCCTTGCGTCGATCGCAATGTGATCGATTTGGTTGACAGTTTTTCGATCAAAGGAGAGCCATGTTCCTTTGTGAATGTCGAGACATGGGAACCGCGTACTAGCTACGACAAAGTTTCGCCCCGCCGCAAAGTCGATTAGCCTGAGTCCGTTGTCGGATGTGATGTTGTGCAGGCTGTGCTTTCCGACCACGCTGCTAAAGACGTCCTCTCTTCCTAGCTTTGCGTTAAAGTCACCTAAGATGATTTTAACGTCAAGCTAGGGCATTGCTCATACGACTTGTCCAAGAACTGGTAGAAGTCATCCTTTAATGCGTCGTCCTTCTCCTCGTGAGGGGCGTGAACGCATATTAGGCTTATGTTGACAAATTTAGCCTTGATACGGATATTCATAAGGCGCTCGTTCACATGCCGGAAACTCAAGCCTTCTTGCCTAAGTCTGCCTCCAATGACAAATCCGCACCCGAATATACGCAGTCCTTTTTGTCTGTAGCAATCGCCATAGTAGATGTCGCAGTTTTTCATACTCCTTTGGCCCGGCCCATCCCATCGCATTTCTTGGATGGCGGTAATGTCTGCTTTGAGACATTCTAGGGCCTCCGCAAGTTGTTCGTCTGCACGTGGTTTGTAGAGGGACCTATCATTCCATGTGCAGACACGAAGATCGTTGTCCTTTTTACGTTGGCTTGGGTCGTCAACAGTAAAATTATCCGTATCCGAGGCTGTTGGTTGCTTCGTAGCCAAAGGTTTTTTACGTGGTAGGGAAGTTAACCCGACGGCACAACCCGCAACCTGGAGGGCCAGATCTTTTTTTTGCAACCCCTAGGACGAGGGGCCGGATACACCGATGTCAGTAGCCCACTTCGGGGATATGAGCGCTTCCGTTGGCCCATTAATGGTTCATCCGCCATCATCTCTTTTTCAATACCCTGACGTAGTATTGAAAATCCTTACAGACCTCAGCTCCAAATATGTCGAAGTAGCTCCGGTAAGGTATCCGCTGCTCTGTAGACGTCACCGTTGATTCCATCGGGAGAATTCATCCTCCACACGTCGTCCTTCTGAGGAGCTCTTGCTAGACTTCTGAGACGCATATTTCAGCCGATCAGGTCAACAAGAGATGCCTCGTCCGGGTAAACATATGCGCGCTGAAGTTCACCCAGATGTGCTTACGCAGGTCCGAGTGTTCCGCTACACATATGTCGTCAGACTTAACTATCAGATAGCTATCCAGCGGGCACCACGGGGAGGCGATGATACGATTTTGCCCACCAGATAGAGGTGTTACAGCAGATTTAAAATCGGGACCAAAGACTCCGGCACCCACACAATTTGCTCAACCAATTGATTTGTCGATTCATCTGAAGGAACTGAGGATTTTTCCAATAAGTTCGATTTGGGATGTTGATTTTGAAGGGATAATTCAGGTTTATTTTTCTGGGCATGAAGTCAGATGCACGTACTGTCGGTGAAGTTAGCAGAGGAATTTTGTTTAGAATCTTCATATGCCCTATTTTATCAGAGTCCTTTACATTACAGATTAGATGAAGCTTCAGAGCGCTAACGGCAGCAATCTTATTTGCTTTTATGTGTAAAGGTGGGAAGTCCAATAGGGCTTCCAGCGCCGCTGTCGGGCATGTGCGCATCGCAACCGTGATATCTACGCAGGCGAGTCTTTATAACTTTTGAATGGTAGTTCGAGCATGGACCTGTTAGATTTCTTCTCACCATATTAATGAGGCATAGATAATTATGAGAATGATGATGGTAAGGTAGGTCCAGTGAATCATTTTGGGCTTGAGAGGCCTTACTTCGCAAAAAAATTGTTGGTATCCTCACAGGACATTGTCCGGTAGACCTACACTACAAAAGATAGGTCTCTTTCCAAACGATTTCTGTAGGAGGAGGAAGAAACCATTCTCTATTTCCTCTGCACCTATGTAGCCCTGTTTAAAAAAGAGAACACCGTCTAGAAGCCCTTTCCTTAATGATCTCTGCGACCTGGCAGAGTTTATCACAATTCCAGTGTACTGTATACCAAAAACCGCCCCGCCTAAGGATGCATGGCTTTGATAGTGCAACCCATGATATAACCATCGAGGGGATCGGCATCGAGTTCAGAAAAGCGTCTAGAGCAGAGCCAGGCTTACTCGGGAAAGCTCCCGCGCCGCCGAGACAAGCCGTTCTGTGGAGTTTGGCGCAAAACGCAATCACATATTTACATGAGACCCCCTTCCACCAAACAACCGACACATATGCGAGGAATAGCCGTATAGATGCAGAGAACCTTATACGTTGACAAGCCCCATGTCTTGCCAAAAGCACTCTTGCACTATCAGAAGACTGAGAGCACCTTGGATGTTTTCGACTCGACGTGCTTGGGCCAATGAAGTTTCTTGTATAAAATCACTCCCACCTTCATTGGAAATGCGGATAGTAACGCGTTTTAACACTGGCTAAGTCAGACCGTTCAGAATCCTCCTTCTCGTAAAGAGAGCAACCTCGGTTTTAAGAGGATTTACCGAAGTGCACCATTCATCGAGCATATCCAGCGCCGCCTATGCGTTAGCATAGACCGTTCCCAGGCATGACCCGACAGAAAAAACAGCAACATCATCCGCATACGCCTGAGTGTAGACGTTAGAACTTTTAAGAGTGTTCAGCAGAGAGTCGACCACCATGCACAATAGCAGTGGAGACAAACCGCCACCTTGCGGACAGCCCATGCTTACCCCTGTCATAACATATCGGCCACAGTCCGCATCCACTATCAAAGCTCTATTCATTAGCATTGCTTTGATCAACAACACTAAAGTTCCATCTACCCCGTGTTGACTAGTTGAGTCGCACATGCATTCAAAAGTCGCATTATCAAAAGCACCCTCAATGTCGATGAAGATACCCATCGTGTATTCTTTCCTATCAAGCACGCATTCAATTCAGCCCTCTAAATTTTAAAGTGCACTTTCGCAGGATTTTCCACTCTGATAGGCATACTGCATCTCCGATAGTGGATGCAGCTTCAAAGTAACTTTACGCACGTGAAATTCCAGCGGTGAAAATTCATTTTAGAGTTGGCAGCAGCTGATCTATACCCTGTTGCAGCATAGCTGGGTATATTCCGTTGGTGCCAGGCGATTTGAAACCATCAAAAGATGCCACAGCATATTTGCTGACTTCAACTGTTACCACGGCTGATGCAATATACCAGCCGGTATGGACCCCGACCCCTGTTTGGTCGGCTTGCCCCTTTTGAGGACTTTAACCAGCCTGCTGGTTTCGCCGAATGTCTCGGTCTCACAAGATCTCTATAAGAAGTACTCTTCGACATCCGAATTAACTCTTATAGTCCTTTTGCTTCGATCTAAAAAGAACCCAGTCACCCTCTAGATCTGTCTCGAGTGACCTGATTATAAGTCTTTTGGTTTTTTCTTAAGACCCTGCAGTTCTGGGCTCCACCAGGAAACCGGCATTCTGCAGGTGTTTTTTGTCACTGGACACCTCAGTTCAAAACATTTGGTAAGGATGCTAGTCAGGTTTTGAACAGCATCTTCAACCTTTCGTTTCGTTTTAAGCTTATTTGGAGTTCTGACAGATTTGTCTAGCTCTTCCCTAAAGCGCACCCTGGTGGTTTTCCTCGGATTCATCCTCTCCTGCAAAGTTATACATAGCTTCGCATTCGATTTGGAAAACGATGTATCTATGGACTCCTCCAGCAGTACTCTCCAGTTAGTAATTTACTTGAAATACTTATCAGATAGAGTCAAGTCAATTACCTCATGCCTCATTGCCGTAAGAAAAGTTGTCTGGGAGCAAACATTGTTAATGACCATGTCAGACGATAGTATAAAGTCTAGGAGATAGTTTCCTCGTTTGTTGCATTTGCTGCTGCCCCAGCATTAGCATCGCAACATATGACTAGTCCCATCACCCGAGTGTCGCAATATGTACTTTATGAGTTCGGCAACTGCCTTCGGTGGTGGAGGCATTACCTGTTTAAAAGGGAAGTAAGCCGACGCAACGACAAAGGTTTTCCAACTTCCGTTCGTTTCGTAGCTTACAGCTACAGCAACCAAGTCCTGTCCACAAAATTGTCTAAGCTTGGTTACTGAGAGGAAATTCGGCACAATTACTCCACGAACACCTCCAAAACCGCATATGCGGTTGTTCCGCGCATATGGTTCCTGGATAGATGTTACGTGCCACTTAGAAAATAAAAATAGAAAATAGAAAACTTACTGTAAAATAATGATTAGAATTTAAATGTATCTTTCGTTCCTTGCGTTGGCAACATTGCTGCACTTGAAAATATTACATGATGTTAACAGAGCAACATGTATACAAATATCTGCACATCTATCTGAAACTCTCCACATTTGTATCTTCTTCTGCATAGCATCTCTCAATCTCACGTACATTTTTAAGAGCACCGAAAGTATCTACAGATGAGAGAATTCTTTTTCATATCACTAAACGACAAAACTCACCACACCATACACTCCCTCACTTAGCCGAGACAACCACTTGACTTCTACTGCACAGTCGATTCGAAACGAGACGAGATTTCGACCAAACCAAACCAAACCACCACCACCGCCGCCGCACAGCAGCCAGCCGTGGACCATGTCTGCTTTCGATTTTTAGCGCAACACACGATTCGCCTCAACGTGGATACGCTACGTGCACTTACGGAACAGACGGTGAATGGATGCGAACGTGTCTTAACAGCATCAGTTGACTGTGAACAGCCGGCTTGCTCTGTCGTGGTATCGTGTGTCGGTCGTTTTTCAATTTTTCATCCCAAAGATACATCTTATTCGTGTGCGTAAATTCTGTTCTGTTTTCGAACGCCCCGGAGGTAGAGATTGTATCTGCTCAGTAGTGGGTCAATTTATCGTTTGCAAATAGCCTTGTCAGACTCGTTGACGCCGTTCTCAGTTGCATTTGTCGGGCGTGATGATCATAAAAACGGATTCGCTCGTAATAGATTCCTTCCTCAGCATGATTCGTCGATCTCGTTGCGTGGAAGCATAGTTATTGTGTGCATCCCCCCCATCTACCTGAGAGAAAATAAATGAATTAAGCGCCAGGAGAGATAAGAAAAATCCCGTCAATTATTTTACCTAGTGATATTAGTGATCAAGTGTGGTGTTGAACCAAAAGTATCTTTTTACCAAATTTGTATCTGTTTTCTAAGAAAAAGCATCCCCTATCATGAAAGTGATCCTCTGCTTGTGTCTCTTGATCGTCCAGTTGGCGATCAGAGGCTCGGCAATACCATCGGACGCGTATCTGAAGATGTTTGCCTCGCAAACGTCAATGGATCCATGCTATGACGACGAGAAGGCTAGCAAGTGTATCCCTGATTTCGTGAACGCGGCCTACGGGAATCCCGTAATCGCTTCGAGTACCTGCGGTCAAAATGGTCCCGAACGCTACTGTGAGGCCCTACAGGGCAAGGATGAATCCTTGTGTCACATATGCGATGATTCGAACTCAAAGCGTCGTTTTCCCGCGTCGGCAATGACTGACCTCAATAATCCGAACAATGTAACTTGCTGGCGATCGGAACCCGTCATGCCAGCAACAAGCATCAATTCTCCACCGGATAATGTTACCCTCACTCTGTCGCTGCACAAGAAGTACGAGCTGACATATGTCAGCTTGCAGTTCTGCCCGAAGGCTCCAAAGCCCGACTCCATAGCTATTTACAAGAGCTCGGACTACGGCAAGACCTGGCAGCCCTTCCAGTTCTATAGTTCACAGTGCCGCAGGGTCTACGGACGGCCGAACCGAGCAATAATTGGCAAGTCGAACGAGCAAGAGGCCAGGTGCACTGACGCCCACCGACACATGGGCGATGGCATGTCCGCTCAAGGCACTCGGATAGCCTTCAGCACTCTGGAAGGCCGTCCCTCTGCTAGAGACTTTGACTCCTCGACGGTTCTCCAGGACTGGGTCACCGCCACCGATATTCGGGTAATATTCCATCGGCTGCAAATGCCCGAGGATCACTTCCAGCATGCTCAGTCTAATCAGGACAACAATGGGATGATCGCTCCTGTAACCAGAACCAAATACACCGACGATACTCTCGGATCAAATGCCATCGATCCTCCGACAATCACCGTGTCAACGTCGATGGCCATCACATCGGTGGTCGGACAACACTATGCCGTGTCGGACTTCTCCGTAGGCGGACGGTGCAAATGCAACGGACACGCTTCCAAATGCATTACAGATCGTGACGGATTACTAGCCTGCGACTGCAGGCACAACACAGCCGGCAGGGATTGTGAACGCTGCAAGCCGTTCCACTTTGATCGGCCATGGGGCAGAGCGACATCGCGGGATGCCAACGAATGTAAAGGTAAGTGTCAGCTTGTACACATGTTTCTGGGGGGCAATCAACCATAACTGTCGGATTTGAGCGCTAGTGCTTCTGTTTCTCGACTTAAACCCCGACCAGAGGTATACAAACAATTACTGACATAATAACTGCATATGGATGGTTGGAATTACTCGCAAGGGAGGGTGGAAATTCATCGTCGTCATTCTTTTGTGTCCTCCATATTTCGCGCAAATCTGTTCCGCAGCAGTACACGCATGCATGGCCAGGGATTTACCCCTAATAGACGGCTGTATTTTGTGTTCGGGGATTCCGTGCAATATTCGGCATATGGAGGCAATAAAACAACGACGCTCCCTCAATCACACCCGATCGGTCTGCGATTTTACACTGAATGCCTACTTAATGATTTTATTACGCTTCACTCGACTCGATTGCAGTGAATCCTGGACAGAGTTTTGTCCTTGCACATGTGATTGCCATCGATGGCCGGGAGTGTTTTGATTTTTTTTTTTTTTTTTTTATTTCATTCTTCTTCTTACTTTGCCTGGTTTTTTTTTTTTTTTTTAACCCATAAGGGGAAATGGGTATATGTATGTGGGGAAGTCCTTTTGAATGTTTTGTTCGACAGCAGCAGCAGCATCCAGACGGAACTAAGGGATGTTCTTTTGCTTGTTGATCATCATTAATTGTAGGGATTAATTGAAGTTGAAAAGGATATCATTGAGTTTTGTTGTGTTCGCATGTTACAATCGAACGAATTAAGGACGATATCACATGAGTAGAATTGGATTGAATGAGTTGTGTTTTGTGCAATATTATAGATAGAGATGCGATCAAAGCGGTGCCGTTGTAATGAATGGAAAACGGATATTATATGCAAGAGGATATAGAATAGGCCATGAAGTGTTATGCAACTTGAAAAAAGGATAACGCAAATGCTGTCATAATGTCACTAATTGCGTTAGATACATATTAGATGTCGGTTCTATGGCAATTTGTTATTCCATTACCTAGTAGGGTCGGCACTCCTTCGTGTAATATAAGAACCGTTAGGAATTTTTCTAATGTGAAGATGATAAAAGCAGTGCCATATACTACATATCTACCCACATATTTGATATTATAAATACAAATACTTCAGCTGGTAGATTCACATAGTATTCGCTCAGGTGCTAAGGTTGTTGGTGGCATGCTGGCTGACTATTGAAATTACGGTCGTTGAAAACTATTCCGATTCGTATTGGCATATTTGTCTAGTTCACTGCGAATTCAAATTTCTTTTAGAAATCCAACAATGGAAAGCTAGCTTAGTTACTTACTTGTCTAGTCACTTAGGTGCAGCTACAGTCCGAGGTGGACCTGGGCCTCAACCAACAAACCTCTCCAGCACGCCAAGTTGGTTGAGCCCCCCCTTCACTTGTTTGCGCCACCTACCGCGAGGTCGCTCTCTACCGCGCCGTCCATCCGAGGTGGATTCGACGACTTACTTGGCTGGAACGTTAGGCTCCATCCGCTCTAAAGGACCCAGCCATCTTAGTCGATGTATGTGAACTCTTCTGGCGAGACTGATGTCCTTGTATGGGCGGTATAGTTCAACATTGTATCATCGCCTGTTCTTGCCTATGCAGACGGACCAAAGACCATTCAAACAACTTTTCTCTCACAGTAACCAAAAGCATCCTCATTCGATTTTGACAAAGTCCATACCTCTGCGTCTTACAGCAGGACTGGGATGTTTGTTCGAGATAGGGCTTTGTTACTCAATTGCCTTCTTAGCCCATAAAAACACCGCTTGGCAAGAGTAATTCTCCGTGTGATCTCTCCACTCATGTCATTTGCGGAGCTCACCATAGACCCTAGGTAGACAAAGTCATTTAATTCTTCAAAATTATATCTGTCTATTGTGGCGTTCTGTCCAAAACTCCGGTGTTGTGTCCTTTTTTACAGACAGCATATATTTTGTTTTGCTTTATTTGACCACCCAACCCATCTTCGCTGCCGCGATCTTAATACTAGCTAAAGGCCCCATTGACGGCCCATCCGACTATGTTAATATAATCTACGTAGGCGCGTAGTTGTACAGACTTGTAAAAGACTGTACCTCTGGTGTTGGATTGTGAGTTTCGTACGATTCTTTCAAGTATTATGTTAAAGAGATCGCATGATAGCGCGTCACCTTGTCTAAGACTTTTCCTGACATCGAATGGTTCGGTGATGTTCTTACTGACATTGATGAAGCAGCGAGAGTTCTCCATCGTCATTCCGCATAAACGGACGAGATTGGCAAGGATGCCAAGACTAGACATGGCTCTGTATACCTCGTCTCTATACACGTTATCATAGGCAACCTTGAAATCGATGAAGAGGTGATGCGTATCGATTTCATATTCATGTTTTTTTTTTTTTTTTTTTCCCAAGATCTGCCGTAGTGTGAATATCGGTCAACAGTAGACTTTCCTGAGTGATCTTAGGCGTTCACATAATACGGCAGACAAGATCTTATATGCGATGTTGAGGAAACTTAAAGCTCTGTATCTGGCGCAGGTCAGAGGTTCTCCTTTCTTTAGAATCGGGCTGGCCAACGATGCTGATGTTCCATTTATCGGGCATACTTTCGTCCGACCAGATTTTGAGATGAGCTGGTTCATGCCCCTTACCAACTTATTTCCTCCTGCCCTGAAAAGTTCAGCGGCATGGCCGTCGGCTCCAGCAGCTTTGTTGGATTTGAGTTTAGATATCGCTATCCTCACTTCATTCTGATCGGGTTGACGGGAATCTTGACTGCCATCGTCACTGTTGAATGGCTCATTCTGCCTGACAGCCGAATATTGATCATCATCACCGTTTAACAGTCTGCAGAAGTGTTCCTTCCATATCCTCATCACTGACTGCGATTCTACTACTATATTGCCATTTTCGTCCCTACAGTCTTTTGGTCACCGTTCGGATTCGGCATTAAAACTGTAGGTCCCTTCCATTCGTGTGAAAAATATAACGCACACAACATGAGTGGTTGCGGGAAGCTAGGCCCTGGCACTTTAAAGAGCTGTTGCGCCAAATATTTGTATTTGTAGTCTTTTGGTCTGGCTTTGAAACCATTGGCATAATCTTTTTATCTTTCGGTAACATCATCCCAGCAATAAAGTCTCTCAATCTCGTCGATCGAGCGCTTCTCATGCTCTTTTTTCTTCTTTCTGAGAAATCGATGTTTCTATTTTCTCCTCCGCTCGTAGAGCTCGCAAGCAGCTCTAGGCCTTGGTCCTGCTATGCAGCGCCGCGTTGTACGCCTCTTGTTTTGCTGCATGTGCCTGCCGGCATTTCTCATCAAACCATGTGTTTCGTTTTAGTGACCGAAACAAACCCAGTCCATCAGAAGCGGCATCTCTGATGGCTTCCTGGCAAAGTTGCCACTAGTTTTCCGCATTTGCTACTGGCGGCATATGATTTAGATTAAGATTAAAAGACTCTCTTGCGATTGTGGCCGTCTGACGGCAAACTTCCTCACAGTATTTTGTTGATTTCGCTCCGTTCTGGATATCCGCATCCGTACCTTGGTTATAAATAGGTAGTGATCCGAGTCCACGTTGGCTCCTCGGAAAATCCGGACACCTAGATTACTGGAAGAGTACCTTGCGTCGGTCGCAATGTGATCAATTTGGTTGACGGTCTGTCGATCCAAAGAGAGCCGTGTCCCCTTGAGAATATTAAGACGTGGGAACCGCGTACTAGCTACGACAACATTTCGTTCTGCCGCAAAGTCGACTAGCCTGAATCCGTTGTCGGATGTGATGTCGTGCAGGCTGTGCTTGTCGACCACGCTAAAGACGTCCTCTTTTCTCAGCTCAACGTAATGGCTAGATATTGCTCATACGTAATGACCAATAACTGGTCGAACTCTTACTTCATCGCGTCGTCCATCTTCTCGTGAGGGGCGTGAGCGCATATTAGGCTAATGTTGGAGAGTTTAGTATTGATGCGAATAGTCATGAAGCGCTCGTTCACATGCCAGAAACTCAAGACTTCTCACGTAAGTCTACCTCTAATAACAAATCCGCACCAGAATAAACCCTGTCCCTGTTATCTGTTTCAATCGCCGTAGTAGATCTCGCAGTTTTTCATCCTCCTTTTGCCCGGCCCATTCCCGGGGCACTTCTTGAATGGCTGTAATGTCTGCTTTGCAGCAGTCTAGGGCCTCAGTAAATTATTCCGATGCACGTGGTTTGTAGAAGGACAGATCATTCCACGCACAGAAACGAGTATCGTTACTTACTTACTTAGCTGGCGCTACAGTTCGGGGTGAACCTGGGCCTCAACCAACAAGCCTCTCCATTTAGCTCGGTCTTTAGCTAATTGCCTCCAGTTGCGCACTCCAAGTTGGTCGAGGTCCCCTTGAAATTGTGTGCGCCACCTACGGCGATGATTCCCTCTACTGCGTCGTCCCTCGGGACGCATGAGGTTCCAAGTTCGAATCGCAGAAAATACCAAAAAGTTTTTTTCACGATCCCACCTCTCGCGAGCGTCTGACAAACATCCGAGAGTATTGTTGTCTCGAAAAAGTTTCTCAAATCGCCGTTCGGATTCGGCATTAAACTGTAGGTCCCTTCCATTCGTGTGAAAAATATAACGCACACAACATGAGTGGTTGCGAGAAGCTAGGCCCTGGCACTTTAAAGAGCTGGTGCGCCAAATATTTAGATTCTAAGACTCTGCGGGCCGGAGCGTTGGTGTCCATTCGCTCTACATGTCCTAGCCATCTCAGACGTCCAATACACAGTTTTTTAACTAACGAATATCGTTGTCCTTCTTACGTTTGCAAAGGTCGTCAGCAGTAAAATCATTCGTATCCGGTAATGTTGGTTGCTTCGTAAACATAACTTTTTTACGTGGTAGGGAAGGTAACCTGACGGCACAACCCCCAACTTGGATATAATACCCCTAGAACACGGGGCCGGGTACACCGGTGTCAGCAGTCCACCACGGGAGTATGAGCGCTGCCGTTGGCCCATTACGGGTTCCTCCGCCACCATCTCTATTCCAAGGTCCTGACTAACATTGGAAATTTCTTACCGACCTGTGATCCGAATATGTCGAAGCAACTCTCTCAAGATGTTCACTAAGTTCAACCGAACTGGAACTGTAGACGCCGCCGTTGACTCCATCTAAGGAATTCGTCCGCTGCCATCTGTAACAAGAAGAAGTGCTATAGTGAGAGAGCACACTTCTACCCTCTCTCATATGCTGCCGCCAAAACTTCACCAAACGAGGTTGGTTACCCATTTCTTGGATCAAGGTACTAGGCACCCAGCCATCACCACGTGAAGGTTGAGCCTGAGGAGTGGGTAAGCCTAAGCTGATTGAAAACGCTTGTGTTATCATATAATCGCATTCAATACCGTTTGACCACCAAATGGAATATCCGACTCGGAATTCCCGCTTGGAATTCTTCTAATAAGTTATTTGTGTCTGTCCAAGTGTTTAATAGACATTGCAAAATCGCAGTGAGAACTTTATGTGTTCAAGAAGGAAATGCCACGACAGTTTGACTTATCCTGCGTTCTACCTTTTTAATGTAACCGAAAAATCAGCGCATCTTTAAAATACTTCATAATTACTCCATATTCCAGCACATTGTTAGAAGAACATTGGAGCTGCTTTATGAGTTCAGGAGACTTATAAAACTCAATAGGCATTCTATCTGAGCCTGCCATCTTTGTGCCTAGTTAAAGCCTCTTTTAAGTTTATCTGTGCAACTGATGACTCCACGATTTCATTTTCAAAAGCAGGTGTGCCACATTGATGAGAGCACCTTTATCCAGTATCTACGGGCTAATAAATTTGCATTTAGTACAATTTCCATATTAAAAAGTGGATCATATGCCGTGATGCTAAAGTCGTAGCCATAGGCATTTAGAAATGTATAACACCCCCGGGAGGACTATGGCGCAAGGTGCAAGATTATAATATTTCAGAAATAAAAAAAAATAAAAATCTTACGGAAAACTTTAATTATGATGCCATCGGGGATTTGAATATCTTTAGAATGATGTGTTTCTAAATGCTTTATTAAAAATACGTAAATTAAATATTGTAGTTACAACACAACCCGAAGCAAATTAATAAAAATCTGAACTCAAGACAGAACAAAAATTCAGGAAAAAACAAAGATATCGCAAAGTTTTGAGCAAGTTACCATAAAATTCAAACGAATGCAGAAATCTTCCAAATCTATTTCATTACAGAAAGTCTTCTGTCATAAAATGGGATCCAAGTTAGAAACTTCCTTTGTGGATTGTGAAGTTTATCTCCAGAAAATCTCCAAATCCACTGGATACATTGAACACAAAAGTACTCCTTTTTTCGACAAATAAACTAGGAACTTACTTTCTGTTGTGTGGTGTGGTATAGTACGTTCAACGTATTTCTTCGGAGAACTTTTTTAAAACTTTTGGCAGAAATAGAAGATTTAAAAGAATACTTATTACAAATTGGAGTGCGATATCCAGAGTTCGAATAGGAAAATCGCATACATTCGTCTATTATCAAAGTTCAGAGTTGTCAATTTCGATCGGAAATTAAATTCAAATAAAAGGAGTAAAAGTAAATTGTATTGACAAACTTTTTATCCACCATTACTGTGCAGTATGCTTAAAGTCACATGATATGCATCTGAACTTTTTTCGGTGAAGATTTTTAAATTGAAAATCTTTTCAAAGCTATTCAAACTAAATGCAATAATAAGTTAAACGATACGGTACAGGTGAGGACTTTGGAATTGCCCTAAGTTAAATTTGCAAGGGTTGGTTTATACTTAGTACACAAGTAAGCATTTACCTATATATTCTCAATGAATGTGAATAACCAAACAATTAGTATAATGGTAACCAATGCCGAGTTTTTTACAATCTGATATATACACTACTATGATCTATGTAGTGTGTACCATACGTACGTTAGACTTGGATTAACCACGCTGAATTGCATTACAGAGTTCTTTACAGGGGACCTGGTGACGATAGTGGTAGAAGTGCCGCTAACAAGTGGAACCACGAAGGTTTTCTTTGCTTCCGCTTATTTCTCCGATGACTCAACTGAAGAACTACCGAAAAAAATAGGGTACCTGATGGATTACTACCGTAACAAAAATGTACCGTGGATTCTTAGCTGTGACGCCAACGCCCATCACTTCGGGCAGTTCGGACATTAACAGAAGAGCGGAATCGCTTTTTGAATTTGTATGTACTAACAACATTGTGGTGGTGAATAGGGGAAACGTTCCTACTTTTACTAACATCATTCGCCAGGAGGTACTAGATCTCACTTTGGCAAGGCCGTTCATATGTAATTTCATTACTAACTAGCGCGTGTCTGACGAGTTCTTCATGTCGGACCATAGCCACTTTAGATTTGATATGGGGGTCGCCATGAATGACACGTTCAACTACAGGAAACCTAGGCACACTTACTGGGATTCCTATTGGTTTATCCTCGAGGCAGAACTTAATTGCTCCTTGAACCCTATAAATAACAAACGAGAGATGGAATTTGAGGCAAAACCTCTTCGAAAAACCATTTCCGGGTATTACGAAGGCAGTTGTGCCAAAACAAAGAAAAATACCAGCCATAATGCCCCATTGTGAAATAAGTGCCTTGAGTTACTTAGGTGTGAAACTAGAAAGTCATTCAATAGATTTAAACATAACGGCGAATGGTGCCTCTACAAAGAAACTCTAACAACATATAACAAAGAACTTAGGGAATCTTGAAGAACTCGCTGTGAACTATTGAAAGCTTCTGTGGCGCGGCTCGCTTCAAAAGGCCCTAGCCCAGAGTCATTCCAAGCACATTGGCTCCCTAAAGAGACAAAATGGGGAATTCACCAGTAGCCCTGGGGAGACCTGTCAGGTCTTACTTCATACTCACTTCTCAGACTTAATATCTGATTATGCCGTCTCCCCAGAACACCTGAGGAACGACGTTCTCATCGCTTCTTCATGAGACTATAGCCTATCTTGCAAAACCTTTACTGCCTACCACATTAGATGGGCTTTATCCACTTTTAGCCCATTCAAATCACCTGCTGTAGATTCCATATTTCCCTACGTTTTACAACAAGGACAAAACCTGTTAATTTCCACCCTCATCTAGCCTATCTGGATATCACAGGGGCAATGAAAATGTGCCCCACGGCAGCAGTGTGAGCAATGTCTAGTCTTACACCACTACACCTTGCATAACAAGAAGTAGCTACGTTGAGCGCTCTTCGGCTGCCCAAGATTTCGGACTTTAAAATCGGTAACTTTACAGGCCATCTGAAGAATCTAGAGTACATTCGAAACGACCCTATTCTTACAATGCCAGATACAAGGCTCAATAAATACCGGCTCTCCAGAAAATTCAAGGTGGTCATAGGTGACCGCCACACATGGAGGAGTGAAGGGCTTAGGTTAGGTTAGGTTAGGTTAGGTAGGGTTATGAGGTTATCATAAAACACTAGGCACCAAAGTGGGCCCATCGCGATCCCTAGGGAACCTTCACGGCAGAAGACCTAAACCCATTCTCCCAAGCAATTAATCTCCCTACAGAATCTGAAAAGATCCTTGTTATGGTTTAGGGACCTCACCTCTTCAAGATTATCGAAGAAGTATCTTTCAAGATGCTTTAGACTTGTCCTAGCAATTCCTTGACATTCACAGAGTATATGAGTTATATCCTCTGAGACATGTAGGTCGTCGCAGTACCTACAAACATCCGTATCGGATAACCCTAGTCTCATGGCATGCCTCCTTAGGAGACAGTGGCCAGAGAGTATTCCTATCACTGTTCTTAACCGCGATCTATCTAACTTGATTATCTCCCCAGATTTTCCGCGATCTAGCACAGGCCACAATGTCTTAGACACCCTGTGACCATCTATGTTTGACCATCTTAGATTAGCCGTGTCAATGATTTTATCCCGAATAATTCCCTTGGCCACGCACCCTGGTGGCTTAATGCAACCAATTATATCGCTACGTGGGAGCCCCGCTCCTCTTTTAGCCAGCGCGTCGGCCTGCTCGTTGCCTTCAATATCGCAGTGTCCAGGTACCCAGCATAATTTGACTCGGTTCTGCGTACATAATGCCCTAAGCATTGTGCGGCAATTCCTGATTATATCAGATTTGGTGACGTAAGACTCTAGCGCCTTTAGCGCAGCCTGACTGTCAATGTAGATGGCGATATTCTTATCGGATATTGATCCCATCTCAAGTAATTCCGCAGCTTTAAGTACAGCTAGAACCTCTGCTTGGAACACACTGCATGTGTCCGGAAGTCTCAGGGCCACCTGTAGGTTCGTATCTCTCGAGTAAATACCTGACCCCGTGCCCTCGTTGGTCTTAGAACCATCTGTGTATATTGCAATCTCGTTATGGACAGAGACTGTCTTCCTTCGCCAGTCCTCTCTAACTGGATACAGTACTTCGTATGGTGTGTCGAAGTCTAAGGTGCCAAGTATATCGTCCGATTCGTCAGGGATACCGGGAAAAGATTCCTTGAGAATGGAGCTGTGTCCTATGTTGTTAGTCCTGAAGAGACCAACGTTAGTGAGCCGAAGCGCACTATTGCCCGCTTGAAATTTAATTTGTAGGTCTAATGGTAAAAGATACAGAAAGATCTCGAGTGCAGCCGTAGGTGTTGTGCGTAGAGCACCCGTGATGGCAATGCAAGCTGTTCTTTGTACCATGGCCAATATATCCCGTGTGTTTTTCGTATTCGTTGCCTTCCACCACACAAGAGCCCCATGCGTGAGTATGGGTCTGACTACCATGATGTATAGCCAGTGCATCATTGCGGGCTTCAGGCCCCATTTTTTCCCCGCGGTCCGCTTACAGATGAAAAGAGCATTATAAGCTTTGCGGACCCTTTCCTGTATGTTAAGTTTCCAATTTAGTTTCCTATCTAGCATTATCCCAAGATATCTAGCGCGATCCGAAAGGGAAAGCTCCACCCCTGCTAGCTTAGGCAGTTTGAAGGGTGGTATCTTGTATTTTTTGCTGAAGAGTACCAATTCGGTTTTATCCGGGTTGACGTGTAGTCCACACCCTCTAGCCCATTTTTCTAGACTATTAAGAGCTGATTCCATAATTTCACTTAATGTGTCAAGGAACTTCCCTGAACTAAAATCACCACGTCGTCTGCGTAAGCAGTGACGCTTATGCCTGTGTTACTTAGTTCTTTAAGTATCTCATCGATGACTAGAACCCAGAGGAGGGGTGAGATAACGCCTCCCTGGGGAGTCCCCCTGGTAACGGATTTTCTTATTGAACTGTTTCCGATAGTGGAGTTAATGTTTCTAGTGACTAGCATATTGCAGAGCCAATTGGTAATGCTATGCTCGACGTTCATTGTTTCCAGGGCCTGTTTGATGGCCCTTCCTTCTACGTTATTGAACGCCCCTTCTATATCTAGGAAGGCTGCTAGTGCATATTCCTTATGGTGAAGGCTAGTCTCTATCTTCCCTACTACGTCGTGTAAAGCTGTTTCCACCGATTTCCCCTTCAGATATGCGTGCTGAGCTTTGCATAGAATCCCGTTGCAACACTTACTTCTGATGTGAATATCAAGAAGTCTTTCAGGTGTCTTGAGGAGGAATGACGAGAGACTTATGGGTCTATGGTCTTTCGCTGAAGTGTGGCTTGGTTTACCTGCTTTAGGTATGAATATAACCCGCACTTCCCTCCATGCCACTGGTACGTAACATGACCTTAAACAATGTTTAAAAATTTCCCTAAGCTTGCTTCTGACCTTGGCTGGAGCTTTTTGCAGCATAGCTGGCAAAATTCCATCAGGGCCTGGTGCTTTGAATGGTGCGAATGACATAATGGCCCATCGCAGATTCTTCCATGTAATGAGATTCTCTACGTCGTCCCCTATTGACCTACCATTGTACGAGTAGCTATTAGTAGTAGAATCCATTGGCGATCTACTTCCTGGGAAGTGAGCTTCAATTAACGTTTCTAAAACTTCTTCGCTACTTTCTGCCCACGAGCCGTCAGATTTTTTGATGAAGCTTGGGACAGAAGTGTCTTTGGCTAGCATCTTGCGAAGTCTGGAAGCTTCACTAGTATCCGCAATAGACTGACAAAATTCCTTCCAGGACTTTCTTTTTGATTGCCTGATTAAGTACTTAAACTCCCGCTTGCGGTCCATATATTCATCCCATGTGGTACCGTCTCCTATTTCTTTGGCCCTGTTGTAGAAATGCCTAACCTGTTTTTTTCTTGGAGTTGATTTCCTTGCTCCACCAAGGAGGTTGGGACCTCTTGGACTTCTTTCTTAGTGGACAGGCCCTTTCGAATGCCATGTTCATTACTTTGCCTAAGTTATCTACCGCCTTATCTATATCTTGAGGATCGCCGTTGCGAATAGGCCCATCCTTAAGATGTTTCCTTACTAGCTCTGTATACATACCCCAGTCTGTACTTTTAGGGTTTCTGTAGCTGTTGCTAACACTAGTCTCGAAATTAATTTGAAAGCGTATCCATCTGTGATCAGACAGAGATGCCTCCTCCAAAACCCTCCACTTTTCTACCGTTAGGTGAACAGAACAAGAAGCTAAGGTTATATCAATCACTTCTTGTCTGTTCCTTACTACAAAAGTTGGCGTAGAACCCTTGTTGCATATGGTGAGCTTGGTCGAAAGGATGAAATCAAAAAGACACTCACCTCTTGTATTAGTATCACTGCTACCCCATTGTGAGTGATGCGCATTTGCATCACAGCCCACGATGAAGAGCCAGTTGTCCTTCCTTACCAACTGCTTTAACTTCACAGATGGAATCTCCGCCTGCTCGTACGGGAGGTATGCAGAGACCAGACACAGCGGTTTACTTCCCTCTCTTTCACAGGAGACTGCTACTAGATCGCCGTCACTGAAATTATTCAAAAGAAATGCCCTTATGTTGTTTTTTAAAAGTATACAAGCCCTGATTTTACCTTCGTTGGCTTTGTAGAACAACGTGTAATTCCTGTTTTTGAGCCCTTGGATCTGGTTGTTGTCGCTGATCCATGGCTCTTGTACCAGTATGGCCGAGACGTCATGCTTGATGATATAGTTGATCAAGCATGCCGTCGCAGCCTTACTGTGATGCAGGTTTATCTGCATCACCTCCATCATCTTTGGGCTCCTCCTCCTCCTCAACACCCTTGGTCATGATCTTTAGCATGACCTTCCCCATGCTATATCGCACCATCCCTTTGGTCTTTTCAAGGGGTGGCAGCGATTCGCTATTTAGGGCCAGCAAGAAGTGCTGACCAAACTGTTTCCTAGGCCCAGTCTTGAGCACCCTCCATGTATTGGCCTTCAACTCCCTGTTCTGCATGTGGAGGAGATCAAGCAGTTTTTCTGGGTGCCATACACCTGGCAGCGGAACCCAGACCCAAGCTTTGGGCGGAGTGTATCTCGCCAACTCCGCCATAGTCACACACTTGAGCTGAGACCCGCTCCACACTTCCCCAACCTCCGAAATAAACTGTCTGAGGAAGTCAGCAGAGGCTTTGTTCCCACAGGCAACAACCTTCCGGCCCCCTTCCCATCCAGCACCGTCGAATTGAAGGAAGACATCTTCTTCCACAGAGCATCCTGAAACTTCTCCTCGACGGCAATCCACTGGTCCATGGTCAGGCGACCGCAGGGCTCCTGCTCGTTGACAATAGCAACCAGGAGCTCATCCTCCGGGTCGTAGTTCGGGCGCGCCGAAGGCGAAATACCATCCTTCACCTTTTTCGCCGCGCTCGGTTCCACGACATCGTCGGACCTGCTCCTTTTGCTTTGGAACGCCACCCTACTGGCCCCCGCAGCTGAAGTCTCTCCCTCACTGCCTGTGCCCTCAGTTCTGCTGGGAGGCTCTACTCCACTCGTAGAGGCCCCCAGCTCCTCCCTACTTCTAGCCTCACCTGCCTGTGCGACCGCTACCTTCCTGGCAGCCTCATCGGCTAAGACTGCCTTAGCCCGATCAAGCTGCAACCTATCCCAAGCACACAAGGAGTTAACGTCACACCCCCCGAACTGTTGGACCTTGCGCTTAGCACTCTCGACCTTCAGCCGAGCATTGCGTTTTTCCTGCTACCCTTCCGTACGACCTCAGAGAAACTAGGAGCAGCAGAGTTCTCGCCAGCTGCGCTACTAGTCCCTTTGGTCACTGATCCCTTGCCACCTTTAGTGAGAGTGCCAGCCAACTCACTGCTACCCTTTCTAACTACCGTGAGAGTACCAGCCAACTCACGTGTGCCCTGTTCTAATAAGATGGGAGTACTAGCCAACCCACTATCGCCCTTAATTATAGAAGTGAGAGTGCTAGCCTGCTCACCTCCCACTGCGCTAGCGTCAGTGAGTGTGCTGTCCGCATCCTCGCTGTCGCTAGCCAGTAAAACGTCCTCTAACTCCTTCTCTAGCCCAGACACGGAAGACTGTGGGGATGACACTACGACATCGACCCCCAGTTCCATCCCTGTCTGTCCAGAGAGTACTTCCCCAGGTAAAATTAAATTTTTTTGTGTATT
Organism: Brachypalpus laphriformis; assembly: GCA_945910035.1. Lineage (NCBI taxonomy): Eukaryota > Metazoa > Arthropoda > Insecta > Diptera > Syrphidae > Brachypalpus > Brachypalpus laphriformis. Next base: position 105,011,115 of record OX246753.1, on the reverse strand, counting down.
TTGTTAATTTATATTTGTTATTTGTTTGTTTAGGTTTTCATTGTTCATTTTGATTCCCACGAGTAGGCGCGGAACAACTGGTCGGTCTTAGTTTACCGGCGTGCTAAGATAAGGCGCAACTTACTGTGGGCCCTGCCAGGGCGCCCACAGGAGCTCGTTAGGACTGGTTTAACCCCCAGTCTTCCATCCCTCGGCACGGTTCTAAAGCTCACACCACCAGGGAGTTAGGTATCTGTTGTTACCTCATTCTCAATGACCACTGCGCACGATTGATGCGTGCGTGTTAGTCTTAGCTGACACTAACCTAGCGGACTAGGATTAGCCATTTCCGGCGGGCGCCCACGGGGAGGACTAGAGAAGAGGATTTATGCCCACCAAAGTGAAGGGCTTACAGTCTTACCAAACTCTTAAACTTGGTACACAGATGGTTCCAAATTGGAAAATAGTGGCACTGGCGCGGGGTTTATGGGCCCAGGATTCAACATGCAGCTGCGCTTGGGAAATCACCAACAGTATTTTAGGCAGAAGTCCATGCAACCGAGCTCTGTGCACGAGAATACCTGCGAAGAAGGGTCAAGAGCACCCGTACGTCGGAGATCGTACACGGCGGGATCCAAACTTGTATGGGACTATCTCAATCTACTCGAAGATCTCGCATCAAAATACACCGTCACTGTGGCCTAGATACCAGTACATGAAAGCTTCGAGGGCAATGAGCGGGCGGAATGCTTAGTGAGAAGAGGTGCCAGCCACCCACTAATGGGTCCTGAACCCCTATTTTGAAGTTCCACTGAGTAGCATAAACATACAGAGTACTGAGGCAAATTCAGGGGCCTAAGACAAATAAAGTGGGTGGGCGCCAGGGCGTAAGTGGTTAGTGCGTCGGACCACTGCGCGTGAGATTCCAAGTTCGAATCCCAGAAAATACCAACAAATTTTTTCACGGTCCAACCTCTCGCGAACGTCTCACAAACATCCGAGAGTATTGTTGTCTCGAAAAAGCTTCTCAAACCGAATTGCCCTTCGAATACGGCACTAAACTGTAGTCCCCTTCCATTCGTGTGAAAAATATAACGCACACACCATGAGTGGTTGCGAGAAGCTAGGTCCTGGCACTTAAAGAGCTGTTGCGGAAAATATTTATTTTTTAAGACAAACAAAAAAGTTAATTAATCTCAATCGTTGTAAGGCTAAGAAGCTACGCAAAAAGCTAAGAGCTCAGCACAGCAGACTTAAGAACCTTTACAGGCTACTTGACTAGTCATTGCCCACTCAGGTACCCTCTACCCGAAATAGGAGAAGCAGATACAAACAATGCCGGCTATATGGAGCGCAAAAAGAGACGGTAGAACATATTCCTTGTGAATGCTCCATGGCCGCAAGAAAAAGACTTCTCCACCTCAGGCAGGCTTTACTGAGTCGCTCAGACATTTGGAACATTAAGCCTAGAGATTTGTTGAGGTTTTTCAAGAGCCTTAGACCAGTTTTTGGCTAAACACCGGGCTGGCACATAGATCTTATAGGTCGCAGTGCGTACAAGGCACAAGTATAGTACGGGTATAGTAGTAACCACGCCATCGAATACGGTTCTGTGAATTGCAAATGAGTATTCTACGATCGTTAGAGCTTCTACTGGTAAGAATTGGCAGAGTCAGCTATCGCATTTAAAAATGGGGAAATTGCAATCGGTATTAGGCGTTCATGTAAACTAACAAAATGTCAAAACTTACGATCAATTTACGGTCAATCGCCAGCCGGTCAGCCAATGTATGGCTTTTTCGGAATCGCATATCTTCTTTTTCGATGAATGATGAGGTTACGTAAATATTCAAATTTTTTATGTGGCATCTGCACATAATTGAGATACCAGTACAACGCACGTACAAGCTCCACGTCACAGTTCTTGCAATTTTGCAGAAAATTCCTCTTTTTCGCGGTTCTCGTTCGAATTTTTCATCAAGGCAAGAGGCTTTCGCGGCTGCTGTGTGACGGCAAAGGCTATAACCGACAGCCGCTCCTTCTTAATTTAATTTAAAATTTAACTTCAGAGTCTCTACCTGGCGTAGAGATAATTCAAATTTATTTGGGAACTTAATGCAAATTACTGCTCGCAAGAATGTTTAAAATGAATTTGTAAAAATAGCTTACTTACTTACTTAGATGGCGCTACAGTCCGGGGTGAACCTGGGCCTCAACCAACAAACCTCTCCAGCCAACGCGGTTACGAGCCAGCTGCCTCCAGTTGCGCACGCTAAGTTGGTTGAGGTCCCCCTCCACTTGTTTGCGCCACCTACCACGAGGTCGTCCTCTACTGCGTCGTCCATCCGGGGTGGATTCAAAGACTTTCTTAGCGGGAACGTTGGGCTCCATCCGCTCTAAATGACCCAGCCATCTTAGTCGCTGTATGTGAAATCTTCTGGCTAAGTCGATGTCCTTGTACAGGCCGTATAGTTCGGCATTTTACCTTCTCCTCCACTCACCGTCTATGCAGACGGGACCAAAGATCGCTCGAAGAACTTTTCTCTCGAAATAACCAAGGGCATCCTCATCCGGTTTTGTCAAAGCCCATGCCTCTGCGCCATACAGCAGGACTGGGATGATTAGAGTCTTATAAAGAGTTATCTTAGTAGTTCGAGATAGGTCTTTGCTACTCAATTGCCTTCGTAGCCCATAGAAACAACGATTGGCAAGAGTAATTCTTCGTGTGATCTCCCTACTGATGTCATTTGCGGAGTTCACCATAGAGCCTAGGTAGACAAAATCCTTTACTACCTCAAAATTATATCTGTCTATTGTGGCGTTCTGTCCAAGACGCCGATGTTGGGTGTCCTTTTTTGTAGACAGCATATATTTTGTTTTGCTTTCATTGACCACTAGACCCATCTTTGCTGCCTCGATCTCAATACTCGTAAATGCCCCATTGACGGCCCGCTGAGTTCTTTCGATTATGTCAATTTCATCAGCATAAGCGAGTAGTTGTACAGACTTGTGAAAGACTGTACCTCCAGTGTTGGCTTGTGAGTTTCGTACGATTCTTTCAAGTATTATGTTAAAGAGATCGCATGATAGCGCGTCACCTTGTCTAAGACCTTTCCTGACATTGAATGGTTCGGTGATGTTCTTACCGACTTTGATGAAGCAGCGAGAGTTCTCCATCGTCATTCTTGGTGCACAAACGGACGAACTTGGCAAGGATGTCAAGACTAGACATGGCTCTGTATACCTAGTCTCTATACACGCTATCAAAGGCAACTTTGAAATTGATAAAGAGGTGGTGCTTATCGACTTTATATTCATGGCTTTTTTCCAAGATCTGCCGTATTGTGAATTTTTGGTCAATAGCGGACTTTCCCGGCCTGAAACCGCACTGGTAAGGACCTATCAGGTTGTTGACGATCGGTTTTAGGCGTTCACATAATACGGCAGACAGGATCTTATATGCGATGTTGAGGAGACTTATACCTCTGTAATTGGCGCAGTTCAGAGGGCCTCCTTTCTTCAGGATCGGGCAAACGATGCTGAGGTTCCTTTCATCGGGCATACTTTCGTCCAACCAGATTTTACAGATGAGCTAGTGCATGCTCCTTACCAACTCATCTCCTCCTGCCTTGAAAAGTTCAGCGGGCAGGCCGTCGGCTCCAGCAGCTTTGTTGGATTTGAGTTTAGATATCGCTATCCTCACTTCATTCTGATCGGGTTGACGGGAATCTTGACTGCCATCGTCACTGTTGAATGGCGCATTCCGCCTGGCAGCGGAATATTGGTCATCACCGCCGTTTAACAGTCTGCAGAAGTGATCCTTCCATATCCTCAGCACCGACTGCGATTCTACTACTATGTTGTCACTTTCGTCTCTGCAGGCTTCTGTTCTGGCTTTGAAACCCTGGCATGTTCTTTTTACCCTTTGGTAAAATTTTCGAACATCATTCCTGCAATAAAGTCTCTCAATTGTCTCGATCGAGCGTTTCTCATGCTCTTTTTTCTTCTTTCCGAAAAGTCGATGTTCCTCTTTTCTCCTGCTCACGTAGAGCTCGTAAGCAGCTCTAGTCCTTCTATGTAGCGCCGCTTTGTACGCCTCTTGTTTTGCTGCATGTGCTTGCCGGCATTCCTCATCAAACCAGGGGTTTCGTTGTGGTGGCCGAGAGAAACCCAGTACATCAGAGGCGGCATCTCTGATGGCTTATTGGCAACGCTGCCACTGGTCTTCCACATTTGCTGCTGGCGGTGTAGGACTTAGATTAAGATTAAGAGAAACTCGATCGGCTAAGGCTCTGGCGGTCTCTTGCGATTGTAGCCGCCCGACGTCAAATTTCCTCACAGTATTTCGTTGATTTCGCTCCGTTCTGGATATCCGCATCCGTACCTTGGCTACAACTAGGTAGTGATCTGGGTCCACGTTGGCTCCTCGGAAAGTCCGGACACCCAGAATACTGGAAGAGTGCCTTGCGTCGATCGCAATGTGATCGATTTGGTTGACAGTTTTTCGATCAACGGAGAGCGATGTTCCTTTGTGAATGTCGAGACGTGGGAACCGCGTACTAGCTACGACAAAGTTTCGTCCCGCAGCAAAGTCGATTAGCCTGAGTCCGTTGTCGGATGTTATGTTGTGCAGGCTGTGCTTTCCGACCACGCTACTAAAGACGTCCTCTCTTCCTAGCTTTGAGTTGAAATCACCTAGGATAATTTTAACGTCGTGACTAGGGCATTGCTCATACGTTTTGTCCAAGAGCTGGTAGAAGTCATCCTTTATCGCGTCGTCCTTCTCCTCGTGAGGGGCGTGAACGCATATTAGGCTAATGTTGGCAAACTTAGCCTTGATACGGAAACTCATAAGGCGCTCGTTCACATGCCGGGAACTCAAGACTTCTTGCCTAAGTCTGCCTCCAATGACAAATCCTCACCCGAATGGACGTTCTCCTTTTTGTCTGTAGCAATCGCTGTAGTAGATGTTGCAGTTTTTCGTACACCTTTTGCCGCCCATCCCATCGCACTTCTTGGATGGCGGTAATATCTGCTTTGAGACACTCTAGGGCCTCCGCAAGTTGTTCGGCTGCACGTGGTTTGTAGATGGACCTAACATTCCACGTGCAGACACGAAGATCGTTGTCCCTTTTACGTTTGCTTGGGTCGTCAACAGTAAAATCATCCGTATCCGAGGCTGTAGGTTGCTTCGTTGCTGAAGGTTTTTTACGTGGTAGGAAAGTTAACCCGATGGCACAACCCCCAACCTGGAGGACCAGATCCTTTTTTTGCAACCCCTAGGACAAGGGGCCAGATGCGCCGATATCAGTAAAACACTTCGTGGATATGAGCGCTTCCGTTGACCCATTAATGGTTCATCCGCCACCATCTCTTTTTCAATACCCTGACGTAGTATTGAAAATCCTTACAGACTTCAGCTCCAAATATGTCGAAGTAGCTCCGGTAAGGTATCCGATGGTCTGTAGACGTCACCGTTGATTCCATAGAGAGAATTCATCCACCGCACGTCCTCTTTCTGAGGACCTCTTGCTAGACTTCTGAGACGCATATTTCAGCCATCAGGTCAACAAGAGATGCCTCGTCCGGTTAAACATATATGCGCTGAAGCTCACCAGATGTGCTTACGCAGGTCCGAGTGTTCAGCTACACATATGACGTCAAACTCAGCATACGCTCATCGTCAGTTCACTATCAGATAGCTATCCAGCGGGCACCACGGGGAGGTGATGATGCGATTTTGCAGCGCTATCACATACTTTTCAGATTATGTTAGATTTTTATATGGCAAATAGTGCCCGTTTTACGAACATCCGGCATCGGATATACTGCGCGGTGTGTGCGGTTCAAAGTGTCCAGAAGCTTTCATCTCTGCTCAGAACCGGATATAAGGCATAAATGGCAGATACGCGACATTTGTTCTGACGGACAAATCCCAGCTCTATCCGGTAGCGCTGGATATACGGCGCCGGATACATTAAAATGCACAGAACTCAATGAGAGCCTTCACACTATTCATCTGGCATAGGATACGACTTGCCTATTATGTTGCAAAATAATATTCAAGCGAGTTTTGTATGCCGTGTGTCCACTGGCGGATAAGTGTAAACGCTCTCATTGAGTTCTGTACACTTCGAACTGGATACACGGTGACGTATATACAGCATCGGACATGTGTGAAACGGACCTAAACCGTTCGGAAAGTCGCTTGACATCGTTTGACACCAACCGTAAATTTGATACTTTGAGAAAATTTGTCAAACAGAGTAATACGCATTTGGACGTGAAGCGTCAAATACTTCTTTGACTCGAAATGATGGCATATTTTCCTGTCACACGTTTGACAATGTATCAAACAGTGGAATCGTAGTTTAGTAAGAAGGTATTGACTTTAGAATTGCAAACTGCAATATAGTGATTTGATGGACGCAGGATTCAAAGTACAGCAGCGCTTGGGAAATCACCAACAGTATTTCAGGCAGAGGTCCATGCAATCAAACTCTGTGTACGAGAATGCCTGTGATGAAGGGTCTAAAGCACCCGTATTTACATCTTTTGGGACAGTCAAGCAGCACTTATGGCTCTGAAATCCTACACGGTAGGATCCAAACTTGTGGGGGAATGTCTCAATCTACTCGAAGATCTCACATCAAATATAGAATACACCGTCACTGTGGCCTGGACGGCTTCGAGGGCAATGAACGGGTGGATTGCTTAGCGAGAACAGGTGCCAGCCGCCCACTAATCGGTCCTGACCCGTATTTTGGAGTTACACAGAGTAGGACGAACCTCAAAATAAAACAATGAGAAGCTGATTGTCATGAAGAGTATTGAGCCAAATTCAGGGACCTAAGAATCGCACCACGCGGTGAAATTAGTCGCTATGTTAAGTGTGCATGAGATCAAAAAACTGTAAATTCCTGGAAAGCTGAGCTTTTCACAAACTTCCACCACGAGAAGTTTGCGCAAAGTCTTAGCCATCCACCCGTATAAGATCCAGTTCACGCAGGAGGTTAAGCCTATCGACCATTCGGTGCACCAGTTCTTCGTTGATTGGGTTTTTGAACATTTCAAAACTCAGAGGTGCCATCATTTCGCGAAATACTCACATCCATTGCACACAAGACCCTCCTCGATAAAAACGAAAAATGAAAGGATAAAATTAAAGATACGGTGGGTAGTTTTCCCCCACTCCCATCTCAGTAAAGACCTCGAGAAGGGCGACCGAGCCCGAACTATCAATAGATTGTCAGTATTTAATTGATTCCATACGCAAGCAACTATATCTTTTCTTGGTTGGAATAGTTAGATTATGTTGTTTCTAGTCAAGCAGACGCCGAGACTCTTGCTCTAACCAAGCATATGTTGAAGTGAGTGGTGATATCTGCTATTTTGTTCAGAGATTCACGACATTATTTTACGACCATCGGATGGCTTTTATAGCCGCCTCACTGACAGATGAATCTATAATATTGTCGAAGAATATTAAATTCATCGTAAGCAACGATCGAGCTCGATCTCCGGGCAAAATTAATGCAATTGCGTGGGTTGACACTGGGCCACTAAATCGAAATACACGCGCGCGGAGTATCGAAAATATATTGCAACAGCCTCCCATTTGCATCGCGTATTTCGAAATTCTCTTTGCATTCCACTCGAAATAGCCCCTTTTGTATTCCGTGAATGAAAAACGCAAACATGGCAAACACTGTATCTTTTTGTCGAACAAGTGACAACATCACAACTTGCAGTCTCTCACCTGTCTCTGGCTGTTTGTTGGCGCAATAAATACGTGTTCCCATACATTGGTTTTAATTAATCGAATACTTTCCCACAATGCTTTCGTTTCGAATGTTTACATGCAAATTAACGCCTAGATTGTGACCAAAGACGTGCGTGAGAACTCTTACTTGTGCCGAATCAATTTAGTATCTCAAGATGTTGTTCCAATTTTATACTAGTATCTTTCGTGTTCTACAACAGTTTTAAAACAATTTTTTTCCGACACACTTTTTCTGATCAAATAGCAGAGGCAACGTGCACCAAGGGCCCAATTTAAACGCTTGCCTCATAATTCATCTGCCCCAAGTATGCCGTGTCGGTTGTTCACGCATCAAATGAAAAGAAATATAAATTCATGACCATTGTAATGTTGGCGGCGCTATGTTTATTTTCGAAACGACGTTGATAGGTTGTATTTATTATTTTCATTTAAAATTTACGATTTCAGGGAAACACAACGTATTTCGCGTATGCACTGGTTATTTGTTCAAATTAAGTGCGCTGCATGGGCTGTTAGATTCTCGGGCGGTTGTTGGGGGCGACTTTATGCGTCTTTTATTCTCGTTTCAATGATTTATTGCTTACATCTTTGATCTATTTAAGTCGCACATAAATTCAGTTGATATTCGCGTTCAGAATCAACGAATTGGATAAAAATACAAATGAATTGGCTGGCGACGCTGCTGCTGACACGAGTAATGGATTTTAAAACGAATGGGATCGGGCTGGTGTTCAATGTCGAATATGTCCAATTGCTGGTGTCAGAACAGGTTCTTAGTGGCATTTTAAAATTCCATTAAATCTGCCGATTTGTTGTTCCTGAAATTGGGGTATTTATGGGCCAACGAAAATAAATATCGTAAAACAGTTGGACTGACGTTTTCTGGGGGGAATGCACTTCATGGGGAAATACTTTCGGTGTTCGCCGTGAAATTTTCGGGTTACGAAAATAATCAAAGAATGATTCACTTGAATCGGTAGGTCGAGCCGATTGCAAGTCTCTATTTTTAAATATTGTATATATTCCGGGTCATCAGTACTGTAAGAGTATGTGTATATGTTTATCCGTTTTATGAATCATTGAAGCGCAATACACATAAATTTTTATTTGCACTTACGATTACCAAAAAAATATCTGAACAAGAAAAACTGGTTACCTACCCCTGACATACCTTCAGACACTTAAAACGCTTCTCGAGATCGAGGATTAGAAGTAAGTGTTGCACCAACACTTTATGCAAAGCTCTGTTCGTAGCCGGACAAGTGCAGCAATATGACTCCATTGCGAATTAGCAGTTTCCATTCACAATGAATAAGAAATCGCATCCACAGTTATAACTGCGAATGCAAATTCACGACTTAACTCATATCTAGTCGGTACTAGAGTCATTTGTAGGATTGGTAAGGTAAGTTCTTAAAGACTCTTTATTGAATTCTCTTACCGATTTTCTGAGTTTGTTATTTAAATTGTTCAGTTTGGTTTTTGGCGATTGACGCGACAAGGTCAATTGCCATCGTTTTCCGGCTCTCCTCTTTGCAGCAATAATTTCAAAAATTTCTTGAGGGAAAGAGTTTTCTTTGACCTTGCCTGAAGAGACGAAGACTAAAAACTGTAGAGAAAAATAATGCGTTTGAAATACTTTTAAGCGATTTGCGTTAGACGACGCTAATTCTGCGATTTAATGATATACTATGTCATCAGTATTTTCAGTTCTTAAAATGTTATGTCCTGTATCCCCTTGTGGGTCCTAGGGCCTCTACTACGCCTACGCACCATCATGTATGGTTTCTGGCAATATGTCTGAGTTCTCCTCAACTTTTCCCCAACTGCCGTGCCTCCTTCTCGACTGTTCTGCACCATGTTCTCCTCGGACCGCCAGGTCTTCTGCCATCCTGAGTTAAAGGGTTCTATTGCATAGCATGGTTCGCTATGGAACTGACACCCTTTCGGAACGTGTGACCAATCCACTGCCACTTACGCTGTTGGATGGTTGTGCCTATTGGTTCCTGACCCGTTCTCTCGTAAAGGTGTTCGCTAGAGATACGATTGGGCCAGAAAATCCTTAAGATATTCCACAGGCACCTATTAACAAACGTTTGCAGCTTTCTGGTGATAGTAGTGGTCACTCTCCACGTGCTGCAACCATATAACAGCACGGATTCAACGTTGGAGCGGAACAGTCTTAGCTTGGTGTTCAAACTGATTGCATTGCTTCGCCATATTTTGGCCAACATCCCGAACGCAGATTTTGCTTTGGTGATCCTGTTGGCTATATCCAGTTCGGTTCCACCATCGGTCGAGACAATGCTCCCATGATACTGGAAATCCTCTATTCTCTCTACCGGTTTTCCAGCAATGCATATTTGAGTGGATGAGTTTGTTCCAAGGCTGATAATTTTAGTTTTTCCCGTATTCATTTTCAGCCCAACGACGCCTGCCTCCCTCTCCACATCTGCTGTCATTTGGTCAGTAATTCCTTGGGGGAGTAAGCATACATCGTCAGCGCACGCAAAGCTGCACGAAGCATATCGCTAATCACCAATAGGAAATAGTATTGATGAAAGGATACAGCTTTGCCTTACTCGTCTGTGCAGAATGTGACATTTGGAGCCTTCATATGAAGCTTTGATAATAGCAATTAGTTTATCGGGAATGCCTCTCCTGCGTAAGGCACGCCAAATAAACTCCCTGTTGACACTATCGAACGCCTTCTCAAAATCGATGAACAGCAGGTGCAGTGGCGATCGATATTCAACACACTGTTCGATGATAATCCGCAGGGTGTTGATGTGGTCAACACAAGAGGATCCAGAGCGGAAACCTGCTTGTTCGGCATCGAGTGTGTCTTCGAGATGTTGTTTGATTCGCTCAAGGATGATTTTAGCTATTATCTTAGCTACAGCAGGCAGCAACCAGATTTCCCCTCCAGTTTCCGCACTCCATTAAATTTCCTTTCTTAGGAAGATTGACGATCATTCGCTTTTTCCACTCGTAAGGAAAGCTCTCTCTATAAGTGGAAGCAGAATTTCAGCCGATGTTGTGGGCGCTGCTCGTAAGAGCTCTGCTGGAATACCGTCAAGTCCTACGGCCTTGTTGGTTTTGAGAGCCTTGATCTCGGTAATGATCTCATATTTACTGGGAGTCGTGGTGCGTATTCGGGAACTCTCACTCGGGCATCTCAGTCTGATTTGGGAGCATATCGCTAGCGAATACACGGTTCAAAACCATAGCAAAATGCTCTTTCCATCTATTGAGCTGGTCCTCATCCGAAATGAGCAAGAACCGTCAAGGCTTTTCACTGGGTGTTGGCTGGAGCTGCGACCACCTGTCAGCTCTTTCGTGATTCTGTAGACGGTCCTACTGTCACACCTCCGTGCAGCTTCTTCTGCTTCTGTGGCAAGCGCGTTGATGTTGTTGCGTCTGTCACGTCGTACGCTACGCTGAACTTCTCTCATCTTCATGCGATATAGGGACTCTAGCTCGCTTCTCCTTGCTGCTGGAGTAGCTGCAACGCGCGCTTTCAGCTGTTTTCGTTCGTCAATCCGTCTACAGGTATCTTCGGAAAGACACGCCCTATGTCTTCCCTGCGATCGACCGACAATTCTTTCAGCACCGGCCGTAAACATTTTTTACAGCACACCAATTATATTGGGCGGTTGCGGGCAGTGAGCTGTTGATTGCTTCCATACCTTGCGAAAAGTATTCCCTTTGTTGTTGGCACACTGAGGGATCACTAAGTCTATCGATGTTGATTAATTTGATTGGAGGTTGCTTGCATGGCATTGGAAACCGCTGACTTTGTGTCAGGTCTTGTGCTCAAACATGGTGCCACCTATCACAAGGCGGTTGGCATTGCAGAAATCCACAAACCTTTCGCCGTTGTCATTGCGGTTGCCAACTCCATGCTTCCCGATTACATGTTTGAGCCCTTCGCTTTCGTTGTCTACCTTGGCATTCAAATCCCCCATCACTATGACAATGTCTCCATTTGGAGTTGTGTTGAAGACTGCACTTAAGAGATTCTAGAAGCTCTCCTTTTCGTCCTCAGACGAACTATTCGTTGGGGCGTAACATTGTATGATGGTGACGCGTCGTACTCTAGTCCGGAATCTGGCCGTCAAAATTCTATCACCATGAGGCTGCCAGGAAATTAGGCCCTTGCGTGCTGTTGTTGTTAGCAGTAGTCCGACTCCATATTCCCGCGGACTTCCGGATTGTCTTCCAGAATAGAGTAGTAATGTGTTACGCGTTGGAGACTGATACTCGACCGCTTCTAACCATCTTACTTCACTTACCCCCAAAATGTCCAGTTTATATCGCATGAATTCGTTTTCCAATTGGAGGAATCTGACATTGTAAGGACCTTCGTTTCCCGAGTCGAGGAGCGTCTTTACATTCCAAAAACCTATCTTTGTCCGGGTACAATAGCCAAAAGTCGTCAACATGTGATCATTCCTTATCCGAGGCATAGTGTCGGTTTCTGTAGCGGCCAATATTCGGTAACGCAGGTTGCTGGCCCACGTTACCTAGTCTAGAATCAAGGCCCTAGACAACCGGCACTTGCAATTTTAGCCTACACGTATAAGGGTTTATACGTATAGTTGCCCGGGGACCACCACTAGGAGGTAAAGTAAGCACTTCATCGCGAACTTGATTGTTGCGCTACTGGCCCAAGCCAAGTTTTGAGCAGTCAGTAGTTTCCCGATCAATCGCAATGCAGATCCCCAGTTCTTAATGTAGTCGCTTCCATCTATTTGCCGTTTCATTGTCTTCCCTCAGATATTTTTTAGGAATCAAAGGTCAATGATCCCCTTGACTGATATGTGTAAAAAAAAAATTCCAGAACATCTATTTTAAAATATTTTTCTATAAAATTTTATAATGGCAGGCAGTTAAAAGATTGGTGAGGCACGCTGATGTTTCAAAGAAAACAGCACCAACAGTATGTATATTTGGTCCAAATTTCGATAAGTGCACTTGGAGTTTCTCAAAACTCCACTTGTTCAATCAAACGCAAGGCAAGAATAATATACAACATCCAACATTAGAGTAACTCATCTCAAAAGAAATTAAATTTAATGATCACACCTCATTCCGTTGGTTTATTTTCCTAATACATGGCTGTGTTCTAATGCCCAATCCAGGGGCGCGTCCGAACGGAACATCGGAACCGAAAATAATGAGTGCACTCACTCAGCATCCCGCTAGCAGAAGATCGAGTGTTAAGAACGCTCGCAGCCAACAAAAAATAAGAAACGCCCATATGTGCGTCACAAATTCGAAAATAAATATATCTGCAGGCAATTTTCCGATTTTTTTTCAAAAACTCATAAACAATTTGGAGAACCCAAAAGAAATCTGTATCTAGTGCGGGGGGAAGGAAAGATAAGTTTCCAGCTGAAGGCCTTGATTGCTCTATCATTCGCACCTAATCACAGTGCAGTTCAAAAAATTCGACCAACTGTCGACATATCAATTCCAACGAATGGGCTGAGAGCACATCACCATCAGTGAGCTCAATAGAACGCCGCCACCGCCGCCGACATCACTTAATCGTACGCCAACCGCCGCACCGCATCATCAAATGGAATCAAAGAGGTGAGCACCCATAAAAAGTACAAAATGTTAGTAAACAACTTTCGAGAGGAGGAGCAGCAGCAGAGATTAGCTCTCGGCGCGCGGAGGGGTGCGGCCCGTGAATTAAAGGATACAACTGCCGCCGCGAGCTCTGGACCTAAACGAAATGCAAATATGCAATTTGCAAAAACAAAACAAACGCAGGACGAGTTCCAGCACCAAGTGCCAAACAACGAACATAAACCATCGCTCACATCGACAGTCGGGCGCTCAAAGCGCTAAGCCGCTGCTGTATCTATGGAGTAGATGAACAAGTATCTACACTGCATCTTCATCTGTCTAAGGTGTATACCGATCGTCGCGGTCGACCTGATGCCCGCACGCTGCCAACATGCCCATTATAATGCAGCTACGGGACGAAAGAATGATTGTGCCATCAACACAAATGATGTATGTTGTATCTGTTAACACTTAGCCGGTGCTTTACACCGTCTTTATGCCGGCTAAAGAAGGTGCTACTGCTGCTGTAGCCAAATAAACGAATGTCAAGTGCCGCAGATACAATGCAAATTATTTGTAGATACCTACCTACGAGGACAGATGCCAGTTGGTAGGTGGGAATTTGCAGAAATCTCTGTAAACAGCAATTAAAGGACGACAAAGGACACCTTTTGCAACAACGGCAATAAACTCTCTGGCAAGAGCTCACTTGAGCCATCTGATGGGGGGGACTACGTACGATTATTATGAATGAATGGGATAATGGTCTTTCGCCCTTACAATGACTTGAATTACATGACAAATAGAAAAGGGTAGCTTGGCTCTGGCTCTTTTTGTGTGTGATTATGTAGAACCCGTGCCACACATGTACTCGTAGTCGCACGGTTTTTGTTTGGTGTGCCATGTTATCTTTGAGGAGATACACTCAACAGATTGCTCAAATGGCAATTTGTCTAGCAGGCGGAGTTTTAGAGAGTGCAACAACATTTTGAATAATTTGCCAAATTTCAAGAGGCAATCGGATGGAGATACGTGTATCACACAAATTTTCCTCTTCAAGGAGGCATTGCTAACGAAATGGGTTACACTTCCGAATGGCGTCGACCTTCAGTTACGAGTATAGTCCCCAGTATGTAGCGCTTAATCTTCTCAGAAGTTCTTTATCAGATACGAGGTAATTCAGTGTTGTTGGCACAAGTCGCCTTTAGAAGCTATTTGAACAGTCACAAGCACAGCAAACATGACGCAGTGTTAAATTCTATTGGAAATATCTGACAAACGTGGCACAGCACAATGGTGAAAGTAGGACTTATACATTCTTTGTAAATACTCTTCTTTTACTTTTTTATATGGAATCAGGATATCTTCGAGTGCTTACCTTGCACCTTTACATAGACATAATCCATAATTTTGAGTTCCCATAGTAACTTCATACGACATAAACTCGACAGTTTGGCACACTAACGAAGCACTGCAGTAAAGAAGATCACTTTTCAGTTGGGGTTACATTCGTAGATATCCACAGTTGGAAAACATACTAAAAAATAAACTGTTGGTTGCCTTATTGGAAGCGTAACCATTCTAAAACGACCATCGCTATACTACCGCTAAGACTGCTTCAAGTTTTCAAAAAAATGTGTTTGAAGTTCTTCAGTTTTAAGAATCTATCCAGAAACATACATGTACGTATATACAGTCGAACCTCCGTAAGTCGAACATCCTTAAGTCGAACTTTCCATAACTCGAACGAATGTTTCAGAACCGAGCATGTGTAATCTGAGTTTTGGATGCTCCGTAACTCGAACATTCCATAAATCGAACACATTGTTTGATCCCGTGGCGATTCGACTTACAGAGGTTCGACTGTATATGATATGTAGGAGCTTTTATCGAAAATGTTAGCATACGACTGCCCACAAGTCGCACGCCGCCGATTAAAACACATGTTTCTGTTCCCAGTATCTAATTAAAGCCTTCCTGTGGCAGTGCCCTGGTGTCCATTCATTATAAAATTTTCACTGTTTCCTGACACCATTCACCTTTAAAAGAAAGGATTTCCTCTGTCTGCGGTTTCCTAAAAGTGTGTCCATTAAAAGTCACTGATCTTTCTGGATAAACTTTCGCGACTACCTACTTGTGTCCTTAGCAACTTTTACCTGTAAAGTGAAACAGTACCCAATTTCCTTCAACCCTTAATTTGTTTTCCAAACTTTTCGTCGCCGTCCACTCTGGTTCTCAAGTGCTTCTTCAGAATAAGTAACCTTCATCAAAATTATCCCTTCTGTTCCTTTTAACTATTTCTCGGACACTCTTATTAAATGCAGCCACCGCGCTAATTTGACGGCAGGTAAAACTCTACTCAACACAAAAACAACTGTCAGACACAGAATACTGCGGAAAAAAATTAACAAAACTTGAAATCTGCCCCGGAAGTTACAACAAATGAAGGCAAAATCCAAATAACCAACATAAGGAGGCACCGACTACTTTGCAGTGTGACCAGAGTGGAATATTATATTTCACTAGCGGAATCTTGTAAGTGGGAAATATACGATACAAGTGTTGTACCAACGGTTTGATAGCCTTGGTGTTTTATACGATAATTGTGTCGTGTGTATCCGCACAACTGACCATTGTACCGATATCGTATGGTGGCATGGTCTTAAATGTACAATCGCGGTACATGCACAGATTGCATGGAAATTATATGGTGTGTTTGTGTAAAATGACTGTATAAAATGTCTGGTTGTATGTAAATCGTACGCAGATTGTATAATGTGTGTGCTGCATACAACAGTGGGGTCGATGTCCGTACCACGGTTGTATCGTGTATCTCCCACTTTACGGTCGTTGAGAATATATTATATATGTACATGCACATACTCGTACTAGCAGATACCCGCGACTTTGTGTGCGTGGTCTACAATAATCAGCCCTATCACAGAATCCATTCGTAGCAATTCTACGAATCAAAGTTACGATACGAACTACGAAAAAATGCCATCACACAATCCGAACGGAATCGCAAAAAGCATTGCCACATAGAACTCTCTCACTCTCATTTTCAAAATCAGCTGTTTAGTGTCAAATTTGTCTAATGTGTGAAAATTATTGAAATAAATTGTGCGCTAAATTTATAATTAATTAAAAAAAAATCGGTTTTATTCTGAAATTTCAATATAAAATCATAAAAAAAAAAAAGGATACTATTGGCTTCGCAATTATTGCTGCTCAAGCGGAATCCTTCAGGCGGAAGTCCATTCTGAAAATTGAAAGAAAAATACTTCGAGACGCTTGCGACCCATTTGATCTGGATGAGCTAATGTAAGATTAAAGTAACTTTTATTTTCTTGTGTTCAAAAATTAAAATAAACTTACAGATTTCAAAGAAATTTCCTACTCAACAAATCTGCATTCAAGTATGTATGATTTTGAGCCGGGTGTGCTTCCGTGTTCAATAACTCCAATATGTCGCCTCGTGGCTGTACTAAGGTTTTTCGCAGGAGGTGGTTACCAACTTGGTGTTGATAACGATTATAAAGTTGGAATGGCACAATCCACCTTTTCTGCAACACTCAGAAATGTTCTGAACATACTGGATACATACTGGAAGCCTTTGTCCTGCCTGAATAAAAATCCAGTTTTCTTTTTATATAAGACTTCCAATCCAACCAAACCTAGAGTATTAAGCAAGATTTGAAAATAGACTCAATTAACAAAATCGTATACTTACTTTTCTCCACACCATAACTTCTTTAGAAGGTGGCCCATTTAAATCAGACTTCACCTTTTCCCCCAAAAGCTTCACATCTTCTTTTGGTGCTTTTGTAAATCCTTGTGCCAGATCAGCAAAAAAGCAAATTTAAAGCCCATTTAAAGCAAAAAAAAAATGTATTAACAACCTTAAAAAAAAATATATAAATACTTACATTTTTTATTGTAACAAAACACAATCACTTTCTTTTATTCCGTCACAAATTACTTTTCGTAGAAAAAGATAACAAATTTTCATTTCATTCGTATTCAGTGATACCAACTTTCACGAACTTCGAAATTCGTAGCAGATTTTTCACTACGATTCTGCTACGAATGAATTCTGTGATAGATTTTTCGGAGTTCGTAGCACATTTTCGATTACGATGGAATTCGTGATAGGGGTGAATATTAACTTAATATTAACCTCACAGGTAGGCAAGGAAGTAAATCTTACTTATAAACTTAAATGGCGCTACAGTTCGGGATGAACCTTGGCCTCAACCAACAGGAAATGGAAGAAAATAAATCCATATGTTTATTTTATACTGCGCTCAAAAGTACACAGAAGAAATCAGCACTTCTGAAACTTTTCGAATGTATAGTTTTATAATGCCTGGTTTTATCTGTTTTTTTTGTAATCTATGTCTTTATTTCTTTCAATATCTTAGTCCCCTTGAGGAATATCGTGATAATTCTAGTTGGAGATAAGGACCAAGCTTCTAAGGTATACAAAGCTAAAGTTTTGTTAAAATCTGTAAAGTAGTTTTTTTTTTTTTTTATAATTTGCGCGCACTCAAAGGGTAATGAATACCTTTAACATGTTCACACACAGTGCGGGCGTTGGAAAGGATGGATAGAGAGAGAGAGAGAAAGATTTTGGTGTAGTGGTTATTGAAGCTCAGTTGTTTATGCTTCAGCTATTCTCCGAGGGTGGCGTCCAGATAACTGGGGAGATTTTTGTTATTATTGTCATTGCTTCGGATTCACAGTACTTTTTTCACGATAATCGATGTCAAGGGCAAATCATCATCAACAGAGCGAACAATTTTTCCAGCCACATGAACAAGCTACTGCCAGTGTTATGCCTTCGCAGTAGTGTTCACAGAAGCTTTTGCAAATGATCGGACTGACTTTATATATTTCATGAGAAATAAATAAATGCTTGCTGACATCGGGATTTGAACCATGAACCATTAGCGTGGCAATTGATGATGTTACCACTACACCATTGCCACCATACGCCATACGCTAGACCTAGACCCTAGTTATCGTATTATCATATGTATAGATAGATAGATATATAGACTTTTTTTTTAGAAAATGCTCAAGTGACGAAATATTAACTTACGCCTATGAGTATGACTCTTTTAATGAAACTAGACAATGGCACGACGTTAGTTGGAAATGAAGCGAATACGTCGAGAAATATGCTTACTTACTTACTTAGGTGGCGCTACAGTCCGGAGTGAACCTGGGCATCAACTAACAAACCTCTCCAGCCAGCCGGGTTATGATCCAGCTGCCTCCAGTTGCGCACGCCAAGTTGATTGAGGTCCCTATCCACTTGTTTGCGCCACCTACCGCGAGGTCGTCCTATAATGCGCCGTCTATCCCGGGGTGGATTCGAAAGCTTTCCAGGCGAGAACGTTGGGGTCCATCCGCTCTAAATAATCCACCCATCTTAGTCGGTGTATGTGAATTGTGGCTAAATCGATGTCCCGTTATAGGCCATATAGTTCGGCGTTGTACCTTTTTCTTCCATCACCGTCTATGCAGACGGGACCAAAGATCACTCGAAGAAATTTTCTCTCAAAGCAACCAAAGGCATCCTCATCCGATTTTGACAAAGTCCATGCCTCTGTGCCATACAGCAGGACTGGGATGATTAGTGTCTTATAAAGAGTTACCTTAGTAGTTCGAGATAGGGCTTTGTTACTCAATTGCCTCTTAGCCCATAGAAACAACGATTGGCACGAATAATTCTTCGTTTGATCTCCCCACTGGTGTCATTTGTGGAGCTCACCATAGAGCCTAGGTAGACAAAATCCTTTACTACCTCAAAATTATATCTGTCTATTGTGGCGTTCTGTTCAAGACGCCGATGTTGGGTGTCCTTTTTGGTTGGCAGCATATATTTCGTTTTGCTTTCATTGATCGCTAAACCCATCTTTGCTGCCTCGATTTCAATGCTCGCGAAAGCCCCACTGACGGCCCACTGAGTTCTTTCGATTATTTCAATGTTATCGGCATAAGCGAGTACTTGTACAGACTTGTAAAAGCTTGTTCCTCCGGTGTTGGATTGTGAGTTTCATACGATTCTTCCAAGAATTATGTTAAAAAGATCGCATGATAGCGCGTCATCTTGTCTAAGACCTTTCCTGACATAGAATGGTTCGATGGTGTTTTTTCCGACTTTGTAGCAGTGAGAGTTCTCCATCGTCATTCTGCACAGATTGATGAGCTTGACAAGGATGCCGAGACTAGACCTGGGTCTGTATACCTCGTCTCTCTACACGCCTTCATAGGCACCTTTAAAATCGAAGAAAATGTGATGAAATGGGTTTTCTCCAAGATTTGCCGTAGTGTGAATATTTGAACAATGGTGAACTTTTCTAGCTTGAAACCGTAGTGATAAGGACCTATCAGGTTGTAAACGATCGGATTTAGGCATGGATATGATACGGAGGACAGAATCTTATGTGCGATGTTGAGAAGAGATATACCTCTGTAGTTGGCGCAATTCAGAGGGTCTCCTTTCTTCAGGATCGGTCAAACGATGCACTGCACTGCGCTCTCACATCACCGATCCAATTCGTCCTAGAATTAGAAAGTCTATGAACTCCTGAAAGTGCTTGATTTCTTCTGCTTGGCATTCAGAGAGGATTTAAGGAAAACTCTGCTCTCTCTACAACAACAACTGTCCTTCTACTTTTTAAAATACTTTGGGATGTACTCAGCATGTTCAGAGTAGCTTACTTACTACTTTCGACCCGTAAAGGATTTCTGAGGCAGCTTCCATCCTCATCGCTTCTGTATACGGAAATAAATACATACATATAAAGGGTGGGCCATCTAGTGATTTCTTTTTAAATCATGGGTTATTTTGACACTGACAGCTGTTTCCCGCTCGAAATCTTGACAGAAACTCAGTATCATACCTCCGCGGAACGAAATGAGTCGCTTTACGCTTGAACAACATGGGGAAATATTGAAAACTTATTTCCAAAGTGAGTGCTGTGTAGCCCAAACAGTGCGTTTTTTGAAAAGAAGTTTTGGCCGAAATGAGCACCCACCGCGCCTGCTGTACGCAAGTTCGTGCAAAAAGTTCGTGAGACTGGTATGTTAGTGAACAATACTCATGGTCCCCGTCGTCGTACGGTGCGCACAGACGAGAATGTGACTGCTGTAGCCGAGAGTGTGAGACTCAATTCACGAACATCAACTCGTCATCGATCTTAACAGTTCAACATTTCACGCACTAGCCCGAGGAGAATTCTGCACAAAGATCTGGGATTATTCGCTTACAAGGTCCAATTGATTCAGCAATTTAAAGCGCATGACCATCCGCTTCGTTATCGCTTCGCAGTTTGGGCCTTAGAGCAGCTTGAATTGGAGAACGATTTTGGGGGAAAAATCATTTTTTCTGACCAGGCACA
Organism: Brachypalpus laphriformis; assembly: GCA_945910035.1. Taxonomy (NCBI): domain Eukaryota; kingdom Metazoa; phylum Arthropoda; class Insecta; order Diptera; family Syrphidae; genus Brachypalpus; species Brachypalpus laphriformis. The sequence goes on along the minus strand of OX246753.1, from coordinate 104,990,364 downwards.
TTTTCATCTCGGCGGCTACGTTAACAAACAAAATTGCCGCATCTCGGCTCGGAAAACCCGCACGTTATTGTCGAGAAGCCAATGCATCCACAGAGAGTGACAGTTTGTTGCGGATTGTGGAGTGGTGGCATCATTGGACCATTTTTCTTCGAAAATGAGGCTGGGGACAACGTTTCGGTCAACGGTGGGCGTTACAGTGCCATGTTAACGACTTTTTTTTTTACTGAAATTGAAGACATGGATTTGGACGACCTCTGGTTCATGCTGGATGGCGCGCCATGCCACAATCGGTCTTTTGCGCACCAAATTCCCAAATCGTGTTATCAGCCGTCTTGGCGATGTCAATTGGCCGCCTCGGAGCTGCGATTTGACCCCTTTGGACTTTTTTTTGTGGGGAACCGTGAAGGTCCGATGTTATGCCAACAATCCGGAAACGATTCAAGCACTTAAGGCCAATATCATCCAAGCAATATGTGAGCTACAACCCGAAACCATCAACAAGGTCTTGGAAAATTGGAGTGATAGATTGCGCTACTGCGAGGCTAGCCGAGGCAGCCACTTGAATGACGTTGTATTCCATAATTAATGGAAATGTTTGCTCTTACTAATAAAGCCATAACACATGGAAAAAATTTCATTTTGTTCATTTTATTGCATTTTTAAAAAGAAACTTGTAGTTGGCCCACCCTGTATATGTGCATGTGTGTATAGACTAAACACAAAAGATCCGCGATCACTTGATTTTTATAACAGAAGTTCGGTCTTCCGTTTTTACAGTGAAACCTCTCCTAACGGACACGTCCTATGTACGTATTCATGCATTGTAAAGCTCTAAATATATTATTTTATTTTACTGAATCCAGTCTCCTGCACACAGTGTATGTTTGACTTAGTTGAATTAGTGTTTTCTCTTGTAAAGATTTCCATACCGCCATTAAAAATATCTAGTTTATAGTCATACATTTTAACAAGTGTTGTTTTTATTTCTTCATGGAATACTATCGATAACTATCGACACTATCGGATGTTTTTCGCAAACTATCGTGAACTATCGCAAGTGCTGACTATCAATGTTTAAGGAACACTAAGATGGATAAATCGGAACATTTCCTCTGCCTGAAAATAGGGTTTTCCCCCAGTAAGTCAAAAAAAATCCATTTCGCAACATTCTCCTCCATTCGCAATATATAGGGGTTTCCCCGTTCATTTTCCCTTATTTCGGTCTTCGTTTCTTTTCGTTCTGTTATTGAAAAAAATATTAATTTAGTCGGACAAGATAAAAATATATATGTATACTATTATACATACATACATGTTGATAAAAAATACTCTCTTCGCCAGACACTTCAATTCAGAGGACAATTCTTCCAGTGCCATTGGTGTCTGTTCAAGAGAGGTTTCACTGTATCTGTCGACTGCGCTTTAATCGAAGTTTCATAGCTTTTGGATTACATCTACATACATTCTAACAAATATCATAATCTACTATTGCCGTTCTCGGATACGTAACCAAATGTTCGACGAAGTACATATGTACATACGTATGTATGCATCTTTCGAAAGCTCGTTTTTTTATTAATCATCCAGCACTTGGCACCATAAAGTAGACGATTCGACATTTATCTTACCAAACCGGCTTCTTAAGGTAATTGTTCGCTAAATGTCCACGAGACTGTACAGGGATACATCGATTTACGTTATTTCAATTTACGTTGTTCGGTTTTTTACTTCCCAGTTTCGATTAACGTCGCTACAATTTCGATTTACGTCGTTCCTTGACACACAATTTACTCACGAAATTCCCTCTTTCGTCATTCTTATTTAACCGAGATGCACATCTCACCGATTTCGTGCACAATATTATTCGGAGTAAGTCTTTTTCAATCCATATGGACTGTACGAGTATTGGATAATTTTATTTTCGATTTACGTTGTTTCGATTTACACCGCATTTTCTCGGTCTCGAAGACGACGTAAATCGAGGTATTCCTGTAATATATGGAATTGAAATCTATTCCAAGGTAAGTGACATTAACACAGACGTTCTACGGTAAACCGTGGACAGATGTTGTTTTGTTTGATGACAAGTACTAGTTCAGTTCTCATTCACTTTAAAACCAACTAACCGCTTGATCTTCAATTGCCGCGAATTCCTATATGACGTCAATGTATTCACAACTGGATCAGTTTTGGCAGAATCCATTCAAATTTAGCACTGCGCCGTGTAGACATAAATAAAAGGGCGCCGTGGCGTAAGTGGTTAGTGTGTCGTATCACTACGCATGAGGTTCCAAGTTCGAATCCCAGAAAACACCAAAAAGTTTTTTCACGGTCCCACCTCTCGCGAGCGTCTGACAAACATCCGAGAGTATTTTTGTCATGAAAAAGCTTCTCAAATCGCCGTTCGGATTCGGCATTAAAACTGTCGTTTAGACGCCGTCTAGACGTTAAATGTTTTAATTTATGGCTTGAAGTCAATGAACGCGTAGTGAGTTTGAACTTAAAATTCGTTAGTGTTTTCCAGGATTTGCCTTTGTGTGAATATTCGGTCTAGAGTGGGAATCACACGATACCACCGCCATACCGACTTGTGCTGTACTGATATCGGCCAAACTGTTGGATGCGACACACACATTATATAATCTGTGTACGATACAACTAGACATCTTTTTCAGTAATTTTACACATACACACCATTTAATTTCCATACAATCTATGCATGTGACAACGGTTGTACAGTCAAGACCATGCGACCATACGATATTGGTAAAATGGTCGGTTGTGTGGAAACACATGATACGATTATCGAATCCAACACTAAAGGTGTCAAACCGTTGGTACCAACCCCGTATCCACAGTACGGCCTGGTATGGCTGCGCATGTCCAGGAAAAAATATTCTCGCATTTCCAGATTTGACTGTTTTTTTATTTCTTCATATAATATAAAAATTAGGAATTTTTATAAAAATGTTTCTTTAGTGTAGACAAGCCTTAAGACATGAGCCTTTCAAATTTGAATACAAACCACACAGTGTCATCTAATCAGGCTTTAGGTGTGAGCAGTAAGCACGTCTCTATACACGCTATCATAGCAACTTTGAAATCGATAAAGAGGTGGTGCGTATCGATTTTATATTCATGGGTTTTTTCCAAGATCTGCCGCAGTGTAAATATTTGGTCAATGGTGGACTTTCCCGGCCTGAAACCACACTGATAAGGACCTATCAGGTTGTTGACGATCGGTTTTAGGCGTTCACATAATACGGTAGACAGGATCTCATATGCGATGTTGAGGAGACTTATACCTCTGTAATTGGCGCAGTTTAGAGGGTCTCCTTACTTCAGGATCAGGCAAACGATGTTGAGGTTCCATTTATCGGGCATACTTTCGTCCGACCAGATTTTACAGATGAGCTGGTGCATGCTCCTTATCAATTCATCTCCTCCTGCCTTGAAAAGTTCAGCGGCAAGGTCGTCGTCTCCAACAGCTTTGTTGGATTTGAATTTAAATATCGCTATCCTCACTTCATTCTGATCGGGTTGACGGGAATCTTGACTGCCATCGTCACTGTTGAATGGCTTATTCTGCCTGACAGCGGAATATTGATCATCATCGCCGTTTAACAGTCTGCAGAAGTGTTCCTTCCATATCCTCAGCACCGACTGCGATTCTACTACTATGTTGTCATTTTCGTCCCTGCAGGCTTCTGTTCTGGCTTTGAAACCCTGGCATGTTCTTTTTACCCTTTGGTAAAATTTTTGAACATCATTCCTGCAATAAAGTCTCTCAATTGTCTCGATCGAGCGTTTCTCATGCTCTTTTTTCTTCTTTCCGAAAAGTCGATGTTCCTCTTTTCTCCTGCTCACGTAGAGCTCGTAAGCAGCTTTAGTCCTTCTATGCAGCACCGCTTTGTACGCCTCTTGTTTAGCTGCATGTGCTTGCCGGCATTCCTCATCAAACCAGGGGTTTCGTTGTGGTGGCCGGGAGAAACCCAGTACATCAGAGGCGGCATCTCTGATGGCTTGTTGGCAACGCTGCCACTGGTCTTTCGCATTTGCTGCTGGCGGCATCGGACCTAGATTAAGATTAAGAGAAACTCGATCGGCAAAGGCTCTGGCGGTCTCTTGCGATTGTAGCCGCCCGACGTCAAACTTCCTCACAATATTTCGTTGATTTCGCTCTGTTCTGGATATCCGCATCCGTACCTTGGCTACAACTAGGTAGTGATCCGAGTCCACGTTGGCTCCTCGGAAAGTCCAGACACCCAGAATACTGGAAGAGTGCCTTGCGTCGATCGCAATTTGATCGATTTGGTTGACAGTTTTTCGATCAAAGGAGAGCCATGTTCCTTTGTGAATGTCGAGACGTGGGAACCGCGTACTAGCTACGACAAAGTTTCGCCCCGCCGCAAAGTCGATTAGCCTGAGTCCGCTGTCGGATGTGATATCGTGCAGGCTGTGCTTTCCGACCACGCTACTAAAGACGTCCTCTCTTCCTAGCTTTGCGTTAAAATCACCTAGGATAATTTTAACGTCGTGGCTAGGGCATTGCTCATACGTTTTGTCCAAGAGCTGGTAAAAGTCATCCTTTATCGCGTCGTCCTTCTCCTCGTTAGGGGTGTGAACGCATATTAGGCTAATGTTGGAAAATTTAGCCTTGATACGGATAGTCATAAGGCGCTCGTTCACATGCCGTAAACTCAAGACATCTTGCCTAAGTCTGCCTCCAATGACAAATCCACACCCGAATAGACGCTGTCCTTTTTGTCTGTAGCAATCGCCGTAGTAGATGTTGCAGTTTTTCATACTCCATTTGCCCGGCCCATCCCATCGCACTTCTTGGATGGCGGTAATGTCTGCTTTGAGACACTCTAGGGCCTCCGCAAGTTGTTCGGCTGCACGTGGTTTGTAGGGGGACCTAACATTCCACGTGCAGACACGAAGATCGTTGTCCGTTTTACGTTTACTTGGGTCGTCAACAGTAAAATTATCCGTATCCGAGGCTGTTGGTTGCTTCGTGACCGAAAGTTTTTTACGCGGTAGAGAAGTTAACCCGACGGCACAACCCCCAACCTGGAGGACCAGATCCCTTTTTTGCAACCCATAGGACGAGGGGCCGGATACACCGATGTCAGTAACCCACTTCGGGGATATGAGCGCTTCCGTTGGCCCATTAATGGTTCATCCGCCATCATCTCTTTTTCAATACCCTGACGTAGTATTGAAAATCCTTACAGACCTCAGCTCCAAATATGTTGAAGTGGCTCCGGTAAGGTATCCGCTGGTCTGTAGACGTCACCGTTGATTCCATTGAGAGAATTCATCCGCCGCACGTCCTCCTTCTGAGGAGCTCTTGCTAGACTTCTGAGACGCATATTTCAGCCAATCAGGTCAACAAGAGATGCCTCGTCCGGTTAAACATATGCGCGCTGAAGCTCACCAGATGTGCTTACGCAGGTCCGAGTGTTCAGCTACATATATATCGTCAGACTCAGCATACGCTCATCGTTAGTTCACTATCAGATAGCTATCCAGCGGGCACCACGGGGAGGTGATGATGCGATTTTGCCACGCCATTTTTTTTCTTATAAATATAATTTTTTTTTTGTATCTTTATCAAGAATTGTAATTTCAAAAATTGTTTATAATAAACTAAATCTTGAATCTGAATCTGAATCATAGAAGGGGTTGCAGTGAGTGCCCGAAAAACATCAAGGCTGTGCTTTCCAATAAGCAAAAGTCCGAAACAAAACAACTGTTCGGTTTTTGTTCTGGGTGAATGAAGTTTTTTTGAATCGCAAAGAAACTAGTTTTTCAACTAAGTACATTATGTAGGGACGAAAAAGTTCACACCCAACTATCAATTAAAGCTTTTCCCCTACCACAGATTCAATCTTCCAGTTTCCCTTCCAGTTTGCCAGGAGATAGCTTTTCCTCGGATTCGAGATTCATTCTGTTTTGTGTGCGCGTTAGACTTAGATGTATAGTATGAACACTTTTATTTTATTTTAATAAACTGCTTACTATTGTTTGGATAAGTTTGTGTTTTAATAATCCTACACATATGTAAAAAAAAAAGCATATTTTGTCGCATTCAACGCAACTCACCCCAACGAAAAATCCAGAAACTTAAAAAGATGAAGTACAGCAGATTATTTTCCAATCGTTGCTAAACCCAATGCCGAACGATGTTCAATGAGCAACACGAGCTCTCACACTACCCGTGTACTTGTTAAGCAACGCGTTGAGCAGCAATCTCTAACCATCTCCAACGCGTTGGTTGGACAGAGTTGAAAGCCCCGTCAATAGATTTGAATGGGTTGAATAAGAAATTGATACATTGCGCACGCATAATGGACGACCGGCACTAGTGTTGACAGGACGATGCTACATGCCACACAGTGGACGACACAACGAATCTTCTGTAATAAACATTCAGCGGTCTCTAACCGCTGAGTTCTTGTGACTTGACACCAATAGAGCAAAAGCTATGTCAATGATCCTCAGACGATCACATAGCTTAAGTCCAAAAACATGCATTTAAATGGTGAGATAGAGTATCACTTACATATGTCAAAATGCCATTCAAAACTTTAGCAAAGGATGGTGTCAAACTAGGGTAGCCCAGTTGAGTACGATCGATTTATCGATCCACCCTTATATAGCGTAAAAAAATAACAGCCAAGTGGAATATAAAATTATTGTAACTCATACTGCCACTGGTATATTTTTGAATAAACCTCTGGTCACACTACTCTTTGGCGTGGGTATATTGTTTATGTACTCCGCAACTTCCACAATTATAAACTGTCCTTCCGCTGCTGAATGAATTTATGAAAAGGGTTTTGTTTTTATTTTTTATTTACTCAACGAAGAAGGAGTACCGAAGTTGAGTTTTCCGATTTAAATCCTTTTCTGAGCCCCGATGGCACTCTATTTTATTTTTTTGGTTTTGTCTTCCATTATCCTTTTCCACTGCGTCATTGGTATTTAGAAAATCTCAGCAATAGAGATGGCAAACAAAAAAAAAATCAACTTTTAATATGCTAAACTGCAGGGGAAAAAAAGAAGAGAAATAGAAATTGATCCCCCAGATACAAAATAAAACAGCAAACACACATAGGGAAACACTGTGAGGGAAGGCAAATAAATATTTTCGTCATTTTACCGCTTCAATGGGTTAATCCCCCTTTTTCGTCGTTCGCATCCGAATCGACTTCAACCCTCCGAGGACACGAGGGCAGAGAAAAAGAAACTAAACTCAATTTCGCGTGTACTCGTACTTCATGGATACGCTCTCGTTATTTACCTTTCATTTTGCGATATGAAACATCCAAGTCGGGAGCAATTTATTGAAGGAATTTTCATTTCAATTAGAACGATAACTTTCCCCGAAGTTGTCTTCGTGTTTATCGAACAAATAATGCAAACATCCGTGGGTTGTTTTTATTTTTTTTTCCCGTCAGCGAAGGTTGGGCAATTGTACTTGAAACTATTTTCATTATTTCCAACACTTTTTGCAGCGGAGTGTTGATGGTGGTGGTGGATCCTTATTTATTCATCTGTGCACGTTACCTTCTGCTGGGTTGAGATACTTGTTTGATTAATTTGAACATGTTTGACTAACGCACTTGTTAAGGTGGATAAACACGTAGTTGAGCATCTTAGTGATGTAATTGTAAATACTTGAATGAATGTGAGGGTTATTAAATTGCCTTCAAGGGACATACCCTTTTGGAGTAGTGAGTAAACGTTTTTGGTGCGTGCAAGGAGCCTTGTTGATGCGCTAATGAAGTGCGGATATAGAGTATATATTGTATTGTAAAATTTAAAGGACTTGACATACATACATATGACTTTCGTAAATTATCTTATCTTAAGCTAGTTGTGGTAGAAACTGTTCTACCGAATAATGAAACCAAAAAACCCTTATAGCAAGGTACGTGTTAAAGACAGCCGTATGCTATTACGGACTTCTTTGTAGACCTTTATACTGCCAAACATTTTTACATATATTATTCCGATACATCTTTAACGGCTTAGTAACTAATGAAAGCCGTTCGAACGGCATTTTTTACCGCATATTACTTCACTTTTATTATCCCTGTTCAGCGCCCTTTAGACAAAAGGCTATAGGACAAAGCCTATGTTATTCCGGTGGGTATCCCAGATATATTCGTGAGAGTTTTATCCGAATCAAATATGTAGTTTTCGAGTGAAAAAGTAACAATCAAACAAGCAAACACAAATATTTTTACAAATAATTTTACACAGTACACAACAGCTGTTGACTAAATACGCTCTTTTCCGCAGACTTTGCAGGTGTATGGGTTACGGATATGTAGATAGATAGACTGATATATGAAAGACTGACTAGAGCTGAGGTACTGCGGTTTCATAAGAGATGTTTGGTACCGTCCCTTGATGTCGTCTAGAGTTTGTTTTTCGCTTTCTATGTTGGAAGAGTGTAGGACATTCCACCAGAATGTGGAGAAAAGTTTCGTCGCTTTCCAGCCATAATCTACAGATTGAGTCCTTTGATATGCCAAGACGGTATTTATAAGTATTGTTTTGTAAGTGGCAGTGACAAGTTATGATTCCTATCAAGATTCTGAGACTGTTTCTATCAAGGTTTAGTAGTGTGGTGTTTTCGAAAAAGCTTTGGTTGACTCCCCAGAAAGGTTCATGGTCATTTAAAGGTATTGATGCACCTTCTTTGGGCATCAAATCAACTTTTTTCGTTTCCATCGAAATTGCTGTGGGCAGGGATCCAATGTAGGGTAACCAGATTGTTCCTGACTAACTCCGAGAGCACCTTGAATGTTTCTAGTACAAGTTTGGATTTTATTACAGGTGAGTCAAGTGCTCTCAGAGCAGACTGACTGTCGGAAAATATAAAGATGCCCTTGCCCATAGTTAGCTCGGTTACACTCAGTTCAAGGGAGATAGCCTTATGCATTTCTTGATATCAAGGGCGCATTCGATAACACTGGTTAAGACTCGATCGCAAGGGCGATCAGTAGCAGAGGTATCGAAGAATCGACCAACCAATGAATCAGGGCCATGCTGGTAAGTCGATTCATTACTTATTCCTCTGGGGGAGTGTCGGTGTCCATAACTGCAGCCAAAGGCTGTCCTCAAGTAGGAGTTCTTTCTCCCCTGTTATGGTCTATAGTCATCGACAACTTGTTAGTAGATCTTCACAGATCAGGCTACACCACCGTCGGTTATGCTGATGACTTGGCGGTTTTTATCAGAGGTAAACACAGCACGACAATTTCCAACGTCATGCAAAGTGCAATATCTCAAGTTGTGGAATGGTGTAACAAAGAAGGACTTTCTATCAATCTTAGTAAAACCGTTCTAGTGCCGTTCACAAGGAAGACACAGGTCAACCTTGAACCTATGACAATCAAAGGCACCACACTAGTTTATTCCAGCGAGGTCAAATATCTTGGTGTAATTCTTGACAAACGACTTAATTGGAATTCACATATCAAGTCCGCCACTGAGCGCGCTACTAGAGCACTGTGGGCCAGTAAACGCCTATACGGCAGAACTTGGGGTCTCTCTCCTAAGATGATACATTGGTTGTACATAATGATGGTTAGACCCATTATCACATCGTCTGGTGGCCAAAAACTATCCAGCAGACAACGGCAAACAAGTTGCAGAAGTTGCAAAGAATTGCCTGTCTTGGCATTACAGGTGCGATGTGCACCTGCCCTATGACAGCTCTGGAAGCTATTGTGGGGCTTACACCCTTACCAATCTTCATTAGGAAGATGGCTGCTAGATATGCCATCAGGCTGCAGCTAGATCACGAGTATAAATCAGGTGACCTTGTGGGACATTTAAAGATACTCAACTCAATCCCTAAAAGAGATATGTTTTGCACTTTACCAGATATTATGGTCAGGCAACACTGCTTTGGTAGGCTATTCGAGGTTGAAATATTGGACCGCGAAAACTGGTCCAATGGTGCTCCAACACTGGACCCTAGATGTCTGGTCATATCTTCTCAGATAGCCAAGCAGCACTTATGGCACTGTCGTCCAACCAAATGGACTCCAAAACCGTGAAATGCTGCTACGATGCATTACAAGACCATGCCAAATACAACAGGATAAAACTCGGTTGGGTACCTGGAAACCAAGGGATTGTGGGCAACGAATCTGCATATGAGCTTGCTAGGGCTGGCTCAGAATCTGTGTTCATAGGTCCTGAACCTTATTATGGCGTCAATTGGGGGACAGCTACAACGCTGATTAACGAATGGGAAAACAAACTTCGTCTAGACCACTGGACTAGTGGGCCAGGTCTAAGACAATCCAAACGATTAATCAAGCCTTACTCCTATAAGGAAATCCTTAACTTAGATAGAGAAAGCATCAAGAAGCTTGTGAGCTTTCTTACTGGCCATTGCGGCTTGAGATACCACCTTAACAAGATGAACCTGTGCCAAGAGAAGGACTGTCGGTTCTGCTTAAAAGAGGATGAAACCTCCGAACACATTCTTTGTGAATGCCCGGCACTACACTGGTTAAGGAAACGTATTCTCCACAAGGAGATACTTACTTCAGTGGAACTGAAATGCACTAAGGACATACTCACCTTCATAAGGGAGGTAGTACGTCTGTTAGATTAACTCCAACCCTCCGATACAATAGATCTTTCAGGTCGCAGTGTCGCTGCCACGCGGGCATGGGTTGTACAAGAGGAAAAAAAAAAGCTCGGTTACCACACACAGTATAGAATTCCACCTGGTACTTTCCAAAAAAATAAAGGTGCCAGTTCCTGTCTCCATTTTTCATCTATTTATCTATTTATTTTATTTATTTTTCTGTATACCAGGCGAAGTCGTTTTGGATTGGATGGTCTTGTAGGGTTCCCAGTCTTTTATTGAAGCATTATTTGGGCAGCATGTGATCTAGAAATGGACTATGTCTACCATCATGCTTCATTGTTGCAAGGTGACTTAGGTTTCCCTTAAGGTAAGATATTGAGTTAATCTCATTCAAATGGAAAGGACGATAGGTTCTTAATCTAGCTTCTATGTTAGTTGAGGTTTGAACAGGATGTAGTAACTAATTATGCAGGTTCCAGCTAGACGTTGTATTTATTCTAGCTTCTTAACCGTAGAAATTTCTTTGGTCTTTTCGCTCCGGGTTACAGTGACATACGTTATTATTGGCCTAACAATGAGGTTATATAAACAATAAGGGTATATAACCAGTAAACCATCTTGATCTTTACTCTTCAGTATACATATCTACGTACTAGGTTCTCCTATTGTAGGAAAACCCCCAAGTATTTATTTTCATGCTAGATTTTTTTTTTTTTTTTTTGCAGGTGTGTGGCCACGCCCAAATGGCGTGTGGGCACTGCGACCAAGTAGATCTATTGTGCCTTAGGCCACTTTTAGGGCAGCAGTACTTCTACTCTCCTTATGAAAGCTATAATTACGTCTGCGGAGGAGTTCCTTAAATATATTGGAGATATGATCTCTTTAAGCAAAAAGCTTCTCCTAGTACTACACAGAGCTACACACTCACATATTATGTGTTCTGCGGTTTCGTCCTCTTCTAGGCAGAGGCGACAGGTGATATCCTCCGAAATTCTCATTTTGTTAAGGTGGTTAAAAAAGTTGACAGTGACCGGTAAGGAAGCTCACAAGCCTTCTTATGTCGTTTCTGCCGTATCTTAGGATATCAACTGCCTGTCTTTGGAAGGGTTGGACAGCTCTTTTAGCCTGCCTGAGACCTTGGGAGTTATTCCAGTGGGAGATGCACATGTTGCGTTCCCAAATGTTTAGGGTAAGTTTGAAGGCGGAATCGGATATCCCGCAGACAACTCAGAGGAGCCCTTCCTAGCTAACAGGTCTGCAGTTTCGTTGCCGTCAACGCTTACATGACCCGGTACCCACCACAATTTTACTTTATTGTGTCGGGCCAGATTTTGTAATCCGTCGAAGCAGCTTAGAACTGATTTTGAACTGATCAAATGGGAGATCAGTGGTTTGAGCGCCGCTTGGCTATCGGTGAGTATATGGATAGAGGCACCTTTGATGCCTGAGTACAGGTTAATGTTACCACAAATTTCAATGGTGTAAAGCTCGGCCTGGAAAACACTAGGACTCTTTCCGAGTGATTTCGAAATTTTATGGTCGGGTCCATACACACCGGCGCCAGCTCCTGAATCCATTTTTGATCCATCGGTGTACCACACTATACCTTTTGGATCAAGCGAAGGTCCGCCATTATTCCATATTTCACGGCTTGCGATCACAATCTCAAACCTTCTACCAAAGTAGAGTGATTTAGGCGTAAAGTCGGAGACCGTGCTGAGCATGTCTAGCTCGGGGAAGTCGGACAATAGCTCCATGAGATCCACGTGATCCCGTGTACTCTTAGCATCTGATGTTCTAAGACTAACTGCACTGCGGATTGCCACTTTTATTATAAATATATGTAACGGAGTAAGTCCGATTATGGCTTCAATGGCTGTTGTGGGACAAGTGTGCATAGTACCTGTGATACTGAGGCAAGCTAGTCTTTGAAGTTTTGTGAGTTTATTAATGGTTGTGACCTCTTTGGTTTTCGGCCACCAGACTACGCGTATGACAGAATGGGTCTTACAACCGTGGTATATAACCAGAAAATGACCTTTGGAGACAGGCCCCAGGTCTTGCCGTACATACGGCGACAGGCCCACAAGGCAGTAGTCGCCTTGGCAATTTTATGCTTAATATGGGAGTTCCAGTTAATCTTCTTATCCAAGACAATTCCTAGATATTTGACCTCATCGGAAAAATTAATGGTTGTGCCGTTTAGATTCACTGAGCCAATATTCACCGTTCTTCTTCTGGTAAACGGTACAACGACTGCCTTGCTGGGGTTAATCGATAGGCCCTCCCCAGCACACCAGTCCGAGACTACAAGGAGTGCATTTTGCATGAGTTGACACACATTGTCTTCATGTTTGCCTTTAATGATGATCACAAGATCATCTGCATAGCCTATGGTTGTGAAACCTGAACTATTAAGTGTGTTCAATAAGTCATCCACCACGAGTGACCATAAAAGAGGCGAGAGGACACCGCCTTGGGGGCAGCCTTTGGCCGCGGAGATCGCACAGAGACCTCTCCAGACGAAGATGTTATTATGCGTCTATCGAGCATGATCCTAACCCATCTGGTAGTAGGTTCGTCTATTCCCCTGCGTCTCATAGCACTAGTGATGGATTCCTAACCAGTGTTATCAAAAGCACCTTCTATGTCAAGGAATGCACAAAGGGCAATTTCTTTGGAGCGGTAGGCAGCTGTAATCTCTGTGACGAGATAGTGAAGGGATGCGTGCTAGATACTTCGCACTTTTTGACAAGTTGAGCACTGAGTCTACAAAAGAACTTTGCTAAGAGCCATGAGAGCTACATTACACCCCGAATACTTCTATGGTAGCACCGATTTTTTGTAAACTCCTTTTCAGAACCTTTGGCGATTGCGTAGTCGATGAGGCTTGTTGAGCTCCCTCCGTTGGAGGGCGCCACCGGTGCGTCTACGTGGTTAACTAGCTCGATGTTGTCATCGTCATCATTGGACGACCCCTTGTCCATGAAGTTCGAGAGCCGTATCCGACGTTCGGGTTAGTTGAGCCCCGGCATCGGAGGCTTCTTGTACATGGTTTTCTCTTTGAAGACCTTACTCTTTGAAATTGCTCTCATAATTTGCTTCTAAGTTGCTAACTGATGCAGATTTAAAGGTGATCACCGCGGTTACCAAAAATACTAATGGTGCATCTGCCTTCAGTTTATATTAGATTCGTTCAAAAAGAAGAACTCTGGCTTTTCTTTAATTTCTTTGCTTTTTAGAAATGATTTCTTAGAAGTATTTCCTTCAGTAACAACTGCCTGGCTATCGAGTAGTGAGTATAAAATTTCTGAAAGAAATGTAATCTCACCAATCTATGAAGTAAGCAGTTAAGAATGGGGTGCTTGTCTCTACCCGAGGGATGGTTTGTCTTCCAATATAAAAGAGTATCCCAAGAGAATGCAGAGAGTCATAACTTCCTTACAAACCTCTACAGCACCCATAGAATAGTTGTTTCTATACCTCCTAACCCATTGGATTCCCCCGTCATTTGCTTGCAAAACAAAAGATACATATATTTATTTATCCTGAAATCAATGAAAACTGTTTAACGAGCACGTGCCTCCTTTCGCCGGGTTCACTGAAGCAGACTGGATTTGATTTAAAAAAAAAAAAACAAATTCCAAGAGTTCTTGAAGCGAAAGCCGGCAACGGTGTTTCCAACTAAGGGTCGCAAGAAATAATCAACATTTTATTAATAACGATAATGCAGTTCAACATCCCCGTACCAATTTATTATAGCCCACCACCACAAAAGCTGCACACACTGATTGTTTCCTGGTTCAACCCCCACAATTGAAGCAAGAACGGGCTGCCGGAGCCAGACGAAGGAATGATGGCACAATAATAAGAATTTAATATTTCCATGGAACTTTCACGGCCACGGCACTTCAGTGCTTTACGCTTTGTTTGGCAGGGTACAGGGTATGTACGCCGCGCCACCCGCCTGTGTTCATTTGGAAAATATAATTTCAAAAATTCCCTTTGTTTACGGAAAATATTTCACAGGTAGATTGGTACATTGATATCCGGCTGCGAAGTGAAAATATTTGCCGACTGCCTCTTCAAAGGATTTGCTGTTTGTTGTCGCTTCTCCCAGGCGGGGAGGATTTTTTTTAGAATTTTTTTTCTTGTTGGGTTTGGGTACAACGGTTACCTTTTGGGTTGAGACCGAGTGTAAAAGAATTTATTTTTTAATTTTTCTTTTTGTAAACCCAGGAATCTGGGTTTTAATAAAATTTTAAAGATACACTTTGCCCGAGGGCTATATAATGAGATTGATATCTAAAGGAGAGATTGAAATGTGTGCTTGTATATTTTAGAGAGACACTTAGGAGAATTCACGAAGGTTGGTTTAAAGATAATAGCCTTCAGGTGGTTCACAAAAGGGGCGAAAATTTATTATGCGTACAATACCTTATGCTTGCATATCTGCTTTTTTAAATCTCTAAACTTAACCGCTATGTCTTCCGTCTTTGACATAGACGTTTTGAAAAAGAATATAGAATCTAATTCCCCATATTCCTCTCAATGAGTTCAACCTTTCGACCGATTTTAAAAAGTTGTTACATTCTCTAACTATTTTGGAAGTGTTTAAGAAGTTGTCCATCGTTGCAGTCACAGACATTCCGATCGCTACACCTACTCCTACAATATACCCTGTGGTCGTTAGGATAGCTTAAGTTCATGCTTGAAAGGTAAATGCGTATTTGCCTGAAGAGAAATGAAGCCTTATGTTATCATCAACCATGAAGGCAACAGCACCGGACCCTTCAGCGGTTTAAGAGTCATGCGTGAAAATTCTACTATCTATACCTATAATCCATTTCTGATTCTGATTCTGGTCAAAACCAGTCCTAACTAAAATGAAAGTCAACGAGGCTAAGTTCTGGTATCGTTCAATACTTATGAGACCGTAGTCGCAGGATAAGTGTCGCACAAGGTCACCAAAACACCAATGTGGGCTATACCATAAGCCGCCTAGCCTAAGACGGTAAATTGATTTGATAGTGTTGGCCATGTATTCATATCAAGTGGAAGTAGGTGCAGTAAAATATCTAGAGCCAGGCGAACTCGTTAGGTCTCCCTTAAGTTGAGAAAAACAATCAAATTATCAACGCATTTGCTAGGAGCGATTTTATCAAAGCCAATCTGAAAGGCTGTTCTCGGTGATAAGCCCCATGTCTTGCCGAAAACACCCTTACACTGCCAAAAAGTCATCGACTCAACATCTTTTGACCGTTGTCTTCGAACAAATCTTAAGCACAGACAGTTTCGGGCCATACTCAAGTCCTGTGTCCCCTTATGGGTCTTAGAACATCTACTACGCTTCCACGCCAACGTGTTCGGCTCCTGGCGATGTATCTTATTTCTCCCCAGCTGCCGTGCCTCCTCTTCGACTGTCTTCCACCACGTTTTTCGAGAGCGTCTTGCACGTTTTCCTTCTTGGGCTAGTCAGTTCCTTCTTCTTCTTCCTTTTATCAGCGAGGTTATGATCCGAAAACAAGGGATCACAACCCTCCCACTTCACTGCATTTCTACTGATCCCTCTTTGGGGTTCACCTATTTGACCTTGGATTTTGGATCACTCGGTTACTGAGGCCAATGAAATGCCAATGTCGTCGCATTTGTCTGATCCAGGCGTTTATAGGCCTGCCTTTCCTACATCGCGATGTCTTTGGAATGTGCATTGATATTGCCTTTTTAACTGGGTTCAAATGATCTCTTCTTTGAACGTGGCAATACCAGCTGAGCCGGTCGCGCTCTATTTTTTGTACGATGGTTTCCTTGACGTGAAGGATTCCACGGATCTTCGAACTTCTTATTCGATCAAGCCTTGTCACTCCTGCTGTCATGCGAAGCATCTTCATCTTAGTTGCTGTTCATTTACTCTCATACTTTTTGTACATCGTCCAACATTGTGAACCGTATGTGAGCGCTGGACGCACAACTGCGGTATAGAGCCTTCCATTCAACTCAAGGGGCATTTTTCGGTCACAGAAGATAGCGGAGTTTTTTGGCCACTTCATCCACCCTACGCTTACGCGATGATTGATGTCGTCATCACAGGTTGCTTTGCTATTGATCATAGATCCCAGATATTTGAACTTTTCGCACTTGGGCTAGTCAGTTCCATTGCTTAATTTGTCCTACTATGTGGATAAAGTAATGTGTGTATCCACTTTCGATTCTGCATAATCGCATCTATGCGTTCTAGACCATTTTCTCATACAGTTGTTCATTTGAGATGCGTTTGACCAGAAAACTCGCAATATGTTTCTGAGACATTAATTTACAATATCTTGCCGCTGTCTTGTGACAATGGTGGTCATCTCTCAAGCACTTAACCCACAATACCGCAGCTCGGTGTTTAAGCTGATGACCTTGAAGCGGCCTTGGCTCTCCCGATTCGGGTGCATATATCAAACTCGGTACAACCGTCTACCGAAACAATACACCCAAGGCATCGGAAGTCTTGTTCTTTTTGGACCTGCTGTCAAGAAATTTCTGCTTGTGATGTTGAGGGCTAGTTCTATCCCCCTGTTACAAGTATGACTTGTGAGTTCAGCAATGTCCTTCCATTTTTCTAATTTTTAACTCTTGCTATAAGAGTGAAAAATCCTTTCACTCGTGTGGAGGATAAGATTTTGAGTAGGTACGGACATGCACTAGCATATCTGACATTTTCCTAAATTTCCTCAACATCCAGTAAAGGGCGCCCGTTCTCTTCGGAATAGGACATAAACATAAAGGTGTGCTCCCATGTGAGAAATTTTCGACACCATTTTGCTGATCCATTCAACTGTTTGCTGGGAGGAGTACTTCACCACAAAGGTTCCACTCTTTAACGGACAGCCTTCCACTTGAATGGAAGCATTTGCGGCCGCAGCTAGTTCCCACAATCGGTCTTCGCAGTGTTCGCACTTCGGGACGTTCATTTTGTTATCATTGCCAGCCTTTCAGATACAAACTGCTTCTTTTTGTTTCTTCATTTCAGGGTTCAGTAATTTTCTGCAGCACCCGCATCTACCAGACTTAATGCGCGGATAACGCAACCAGTTTGAAACTTTTTAGCGCACGTTTCTGCCGAGACGGACGCTCTCGTCTGCAGTTTTGCCTGCATCAGAAAATGTCTATCCACTGGTGCCAACATCCACAGTACGCATATAACGCCACCGACAAGCGAATTTCTCCCATAAAGGCGCTCATCAAGTGCACAAGACCTCTTCCTTCCGCTTCAAGCTGTTCGAGCTAAGGATGGCGAAGGCAGCATTGGGTTCAAGAAGTTGTTGTCTTCCGATTGGGGTACGTTCTGTCGATCTCTAATCTTTTTCCCATTGCCACCAAAGGGGTCTGCTTTCGGTGCTTGTGTCTTTAACGGACTGTATATCATCTTTGCGCTGCGCAATCGGCGCTTTCCTTCTTTATCTCATCGGTTCAGTTTTTGTTGACTTCCTTAGTCAAGCCGCCAGCGATTGCTCTTCGAACAACTTTCTGTCTACCAAGAGAGAAACTATATTTCTTGGTTAACATCTTTCCGTCATTTTCCCCATCACTCTAACCAATCTACCGGGCGTATTGAAGGAAGAGTTACAGGAGACTTCAGAATCAAGCAACTTCTGAAACAATTCCAAAAGTTGCTGGGGCTTTGAGTACGTTGGATGGGGACTCCAGAATCCTTCGTTTCGCGAGTATCACCTGGAGTAATCAAGTTCAACATTTAGTTCACTTATATCACAGTGAAGACGTCTTCAACATTTAGTTCGATGTCTTACCTGGGATGTTTTCAAAGCCTTCGATCTTTGACTCATACGCCGTCCCGCCACAACTGCTAATGTGAACGGTTGAGTGACAATACAAATACAAATATAAATATTTGGCGCAACAGCTCTTTAAAGTGGCAGGGCCTAGCTTCTCGCAACCACTCATGTTGTGTGCGTTATATTTTTCACACGAATGGAAGGGACCTACAGTCCTTAATGCCGACTCCAAACGGCGATTTGAGAAGCTTTTTCGAGACAACAATACTCTCGGATGTTTGTCAGACGCTCGCGAGAGGTGGGACCGTGAAAAACTTTTTGGTGTTTTCTGGGATTCGAACTTGGAACCTCATGCGTAGTGATCCGACACACTAACCACTTACGCCACAGCGCCTTTTGTTGAGTGACAATGCTGATGTATTATTTGAAGGAGAAAAAACTACGATTACGAAAACGGAAGTGGCAATACAAGCCTAGAAGTGACAGAGTGTGAAACAATTAGTAACCAAGAAAGAGCGTAGATAAAGTCATCCAGATCTGACAGAAGCAATAAGTGCCTACCTAATGGTACCCAATCAGCCTTGTCCATGCCTTGAAGATTGAAATTGATTGATTAATGGCATTACTCGCACAGTTCCACTACTTTTAATAATTAAATTCATATAACAATAAATTTGATTCAATTGAGAAGCCCGCCAATTCATCATTAACTATGACGCATTTAGCCTCAACTACCCTGTCTGGTCTGTAGACTTGCGTCTACAAATCACAAAACCATTGATTCAAATTAATGATCTTTCTCCCCACAGCAAATGAATGCCAGAACTTAAACGCATTAATGTGTGATATATGCCATAAACAAGATGTCAAGTTATTATGGTTGATTAGGGGTCCACCACCGCTTGATAGAGGCGACGGCCATGACGGCCGATCTGATGCAGATCACCTACGATCGTGGGGGGAACTCATCTGCGTCCGATCTTGCCAACAAAAATAATTACTCTTCATAAAACCACACATATTGACGACACCCATACCGATCCGATTCCGAACATTAAACTGATCGATTATCAATGATCAATGAGATACTGAGGATCGGTTTGACGTTGTTGTTGCTGTTTCAAGAGCAAGTCTCACCTCCACCCCACATACTAATTAAACGTCAACAGTTTTCCAGTCGCTCTTCCTCAATCTCTGTTTAATTGTCTTCTTCGGCATCGCGTGTTATTGCTTTTGTTGTTGATTATCAAAGGATCTTGTGTGGGGAATTGTTTACGTTATCCTTCGAATAAATCGACGGATTGATTATCTGTACAATGGCCCGTTGGTAGGGTTATGACTTTCTCTAGATACACGCTTCAACGTAAATAATCTATTCGACAACGACGACGGTTTTCCGGTGGTTTACTTCATTCTCCCTACGGTTGTCACTCTCATGAAGGATGGATAGGACTGGATTTAGTGCGGGATACCGGAATCATTTCGATTGTACAAATAAACAATACCTTCGGGATCAGGCAATGTGGTTAACGAAACGTCAGCTACTTCGACGAGCCCAGGAGTTCTATTTTTGGTCTTTCACTCTTCCACTTTGGTATTACTCGGCATTCGAGATACTTTTTTTGTTTCAAAAAAAATACAAACAAAAGGAATGCATCGGTTAATTTCAAATTAATTCCGATGCAGCCTGCCTGGGAACAGGGAACTGGGAACAGCTACTGATTGTTTATCTTTGGTAATATTGAGTTTGAAAAACTTAATTAAGAACACAAATTTATGTTGGGATACCTTTCGTGTCGGGCGGGATTACATTTTTTTTTTTGTTTTTTTGGATACGTTTTGGTGGCGAGAAGATGTGCGTCTGCCGAGGATTTATTTTTATTTTCAGGTGAAGTGCCGTCAAAAGTGGTCAAACGTTGCCACAGCATCGGTGAGAGTGGATATTCACCGGAACGGTCTCGAATTGAAATCTGATACCCGGTAATGAAAATTAATTTATTTAATTAGCAATGTTAGATGAAAGAATTGAACTGAGGGTTTAATCAGTCGCGTATGATGAATCTATTATTAGGGTGCAGATAGGTATTCGAAATATTATACATAATGCCCTTGGGGGGATTTATCAGGCATTTAATATTTATATACAACGATTCTGGGTGGTTTTAGGTTACATAAAGCAAATAAAAACGATTTTTTACGGTTAAATTTATGATTAATTTATATTATCGCTTTTTCTTAAAGTTATAATATGCGCCTAAGTTACATACAGCTCTTTTGAAATTCCTTTAAATTTATTTTATACATTTATCCACTTAGGTCTAAGAGTTTAACTCTTTTAATTTAATGCAATTGCACAACGTAAGTTGGAAATACGGAGGGGAGATAGGAAAGAGTTACTTTTTGGTGTAGTGGTTTGAAACTCGGATGGTATTAGATTTCAGTACTCCATGGGTGGTGCCCGAACTAGTTAGGGAGAACTCATTACGATTTTTTGATTCGGTACTGATTTCTAATATTTGTATCGACTATTTGTTCAGTTACTCTTGGTGGTATTTCACCTAAAATGGATTTGATTGGTATTTGAACCAGCAAGCTACCACTCACTCATATGAAATATTGGACCGCGAAAACTGGTCCAATGGTGCTCCAACACTGGACACTAGAAGTCTGGTCTGGTTCACCGACGGTTCGAAGATGAATTCTGGAGTTGGAGCTGAGGTTTTTGGACCCAACACAAAGATTTCGGTACCTATGGGTACGACTCCTACTGTGTTTCAGCCTGAAATCGATGCCATTGAGATTTGCGCCAGACACAATCTCCGCAAGGGGATCAAAGGCGCTAGAATACATATCTTCCCTTGGCAAATACAACAGGGTGAAACTCGGTTGGGTACCTGGACACCAAGGGATTGTGGGCAACGAATCTGCAGATGAGCTTGCTGGGGCTGACTCAGAATCTGTGTTCATAGGTCCTGAACCTTATTGTGGTCGCCCGTCAAGTGGGCGACAGCTACAACGCTGATTAAAGAATGGGAAAACAAACTTTGTCTAGACCACTGGACTAGTGGGCCAGGTCTAAGACAATCCAAACGATTATTCAAGCCTTACTCCTATAAGGAAATCCTTAACTTAGATAGAGAAAGTATTAAGAAGCTTGTGAGCTTTCTTACTGGCCATTGCGGCTTGAGATACCACCTTAACAAGATGAACCTGTGCCAAGAGAAGGACTGTCGATTCTGTTTAGAGGATGATGAAACTTCCGAACACATTTTTTGTGAATGCCCGGCACTACACTAGTTGAGGAAACGTATTCTCCACAAGGAGATACTTACTTCAGTGGAACTGAAATGTTCCGCTACTAAAGACATACTCACTTTCATAAGGGAGGTAGTACGTCTGTTAGATTAACTCCAACCCTCCGATACAATAGATCTTTCAGGCCGCAGTGTCGTTGCCACGCGGGCATGAGTTGTACAAGAGGATAATTGAACATAATTTCACTCCACCATGCAACCCACAATACTCTGTAAGTGCCTTGATAGGAGGTGTTTACATCAATACGTTGTCATAATATGCACAGATACAAAATGCGACAGAATTGATTAAAGTATTTTATTGTTAGATTTAGATGATAATGCTTACATAAATTAAAAAGTCCAAAGAAAGGCTTTTTATGTGAGTACTACGTTTTAAACATAGCATCACAATGATGGGCTCCATTGTTCACAAAACAAGTCTCTGCAAGTCGCTCGAAAGAGTCCATAGTCTTCCTTAGTACTTGTAATGAAGTCTGTTAATTTAAGTCTCATTTATTTACTTACTTAGGTGGCGCTACAGTTCGGGGTGCACATGGGCCTCAACCCACAATCATTTCCATTTAACTTGGTCTTTAGCTAATTGCCTCCAGATGTGCACTCCAAGTTGGTCGAGGTCCCCTTGAACTTGTGCGCGCCACCTACGGCGGGATGTCCTCTACTGCGTCGTCCCTCCGAATCAAATTCGAAGACTCTACGGGCCGGAGCGTTGGTGTCCATCCGGTCTACATGTCTTAGTCATCTTAAACGTCCAGTACACAGTTTTCTGACTAAGTCGATGTTGCTGTAAAGCTCGTATGGTTCGTCATTGAATCTTTTCCTCCAAAACCCGTCAACGAAGCGACCCGTCTCGAAGCGACCAAGGATATCTTCATGTTCATTCGCTTCCAATAAAGTCCATATTTCAGAACCATAGACCAGGATAGGGATGATCAGATTCTTAGGTTAGGTTAAAGTCTCCTTAGTTGTTCGATATAGGGCTTTATTGTTGAATTGCCTTATTAGCCAAAAAAAAAGTGATTGGCAAGAGCTATTCTTCGTTTGATTTCTGCACTGGTGTCGTTTTCAGAATTAACTGCAGAGCCAAGGTAGACAAAGTCCCTCAGAGTTGTAGTTACCCACTGTGACGTTCTGTCCAGTTCTTCGGTGTTGATTGTCCCTTCTTATTGACAGCATATACTTGGTTTTGCCCTCGTTTATCTTACTTACTTAGGTGGCGCTACAGTTCGGGGTGAACCTGGGCCTCAACCAACAAGCCTCTCCATTTAGCTCGGTCTTTAGCTAATTGCCTCCAGTTGCGCACTCCAAGTTGGTCGAGGTCCCCTTAAACTTGTGCGCGCCACCTACGGCGATAATTCCCTCTACTGCGTTGTCCCTCGGGGTTAGATTCGAAGACTCTGCGGGCCGGAGCGTTGGTGTCCATTCGCTCTACATGTCCTAGCCATCTCAGACGTCCAATACGCAGTTTTCTGACTAGGTCGATGTCGCTGTACAGCTCGTATAGTTCGTGATTGAATCTTCTCCTCCAAAACCCGTCAACGCAAACGGGACCGAAAATCTTACGAAGAATTTTTCTCTCGAAGCGACCAAGGATATCTTCATCCTCTTTTAATAAAGTCCATGTTTCAGCGCCGTAAAGCAGGACTGGGATGATCAAGGTCTTATATAGAGTCGCCTTAGTTGTTCGAGATAGGGCTTTACTGTTGAATTGCCTTATAAGCCCAAAAAAACAGCGATTGGCAAGAGTTATTCTTCGCTTGATTTCTGCGCTGATGGTGTTCTCAGAATTTATAGCAGAGCCAAGGTAGACAAAGTCTCTTACTACCTCGAAGTTATAGCTGCCCACGGTGACGTTTTGTCCAATTCGTCGGTGTTGGTTTTCCCTTCTTGTTGACAGCATATACTTGGTTTTGCCCTCGTTTATCGCTAAACCTATTTTGGCTGCTTCTGCTTTAATGCTTGCAAATGCATCGGTGACAGCCCGCTGAGTTCTTCCAATTACGTTCTCCATCGTCATCCTGCACAGACGAACAAGTTTGGCAGGGATGTCAAAACTAGACATGGCTCTATATAGTTCTTCTCTATAGATGTTGTCATAAGTGGATTTGAAATCGATAAAGAGGTGGTTATTATCGATTTGGAATTCTTGGGTTTACTCCATGATCTACCGAAGTGTGAACATTTGATCGATGGTGGACTTTCTTGGCCTAAAACAGCACTGATAGGGGCCAATTAGGCTGTTGATAAAAGGTTTCAGGCGCGGTATAGATCTTGTATGCGATGTTAAGGGGACTGATGTCTCTATAATTGGCGCAGGAGAGGGGTTCTCCTTTCTTGTGGATGGGCAAACGATGCTAAGATTCCATTCATCGGGCATACAGTCGTCTGACCAAAACTTTGAGATGAGTTGGCTCTCTACCAATTCATCGCCAGCATCTAAACTTCACTACGCTGTATAAGATCGTTTGACGTGTTGGTACTCTTCCATTTCTTTCTATGTTAAAACTATGTCTTAACTTATGATGTGTTACAGTATGTTAGCTGAATTAAAAAAAAAATAGCTCAACCGCAAACGACGATGCTGACAAGACACACGCTTCACAGTTACTGAATGCTTTGGATTGCAATCCAATCACTAGCGCAGTATATATCTGGTACCAATTTTAAATCGTCTAATCCATTCCGCAATACCCTGTATGTGTAGTAACCTAATGAATGAGATCGCGAATACAAGTTGCAGCAATGAGATTTCTTCACATTATTGCTGAAATAATTTGCAGGGGTCTAGTGAGAATCACCAGCTTCTATACACAGCTCCTAACCACCTAACTGAACGACTTATACTTTGATGGTCTGGCCAGTTAGTGGCATGTCCTCAAGCCGATTTTCCATCCAGTAAGCGAAATGGAATGCTTAGGATGAGATGATTGGATTGAGTCCTATATATCACCTGAACCCGTGTGGGGAATGCTCGTAATGAATTTGGTGGAGGATCGAAAACGATGGTGAGTTCTCCTGAAAATCTTAACCCAGCGAAAAAACTATGTTTCAGAGGCACTGTATCGTTTCGCAACTTGACGTTTTGCTATTGAGTTCATATCTTTTTCAACACAACAGCCAGTCTAACATATATGATTTTTTTGGAAGCTGTGGGTAAGAAAAGTCCACTCAACGGAACGAGTACGTATGCCTGTTTAGCCAACAGCGTATATTTCCATACCTTCCTGTACACAGTTCCGTCTGTAGGTTCCAATAATTGCCCGTGTCGATATACATACGTACATACTTAAGTAAATATTTTCAATAACAACTCCTTAGATATGGCTGTTGCAAAATGTCCACAAAAAAGTCCTTCAACTCCAATCTTTGCTTGGAGCTGCGTCAATCAGAGAGTGTTCTAACCGCTGAGCGTAGTGTTTTTCTGTATTGTTATGAAATTCATAAAGCCTGCCTCTTGAGCAGTTTTTTTTTTTTATATAATTCGCGCGCGCCGAAGGGATTATTAATACCCTTATACTAATGTTCAGGGCACGGGCGAATGGGAAAAGGGGGGAGAGGAGCGGATGAGATGCCGGTTTGCGTTGGCTTTAAATGATTGTAGGTTGTAACGATTAGGAAATACAGAGGCTGGTAGATTGTTCCACTAACGTGTTGTTCGGCTTATAAACGAATCCCTATATTTGACAGTACATCCGAAGTTGGGCTTGAGGGTTAACTGATGTGCATTCGAAGCATGACGGTTATTGCGGGTGCAGTTTCGAAGAATGCAACTGGCTATTTCGCTGGAGCATTTTTTATAAAAAAAAAAACATAAAATAGGGAAAGACATGAGACATTTCTACGATGTTCAAGTGAGACTATGGAGTTCACAATGTCTCTATCATCTATAAGTTTTAACGCGCGGTTCTGTACCCTATCTAGAATGTGCAGAACGGTCTTGGGTGTACCAGACCAGATGTGGGCGTTATATTCCAGCTTTGGGCGGATGAATGCCTTATAGATGGAGGCCAGATTAAATGGGGTAAAATATTTTTTGCAACGCTTAAGGAATCCTAGACATTTAGCAGCATTTTTGGCGACTTCGAATATGTGATCGTGCCATCGAAGACGGTTTTTGATGCACATACCGAGAATGGCAAGTCTTTCGGATTCAGCGACACAAGTGCCATTCATGGATAATGGTTGAGGGTCTTGGTTTCGCTTGAGAGACAGAAGACAGCATTTAATTTTGGATACATTAAATTCCACTCTATTGATTGAACCCCATTTGGTTATGCTGTCCAGGTCGGAATTTAAGGTGTTTAACATACGTTGTCGTTCCTCTTCTACGGCCGAAGAGCAGGGACGTGAGTTAGGGAACGAATATGAAAAACTGAGAGTACTGTCATCAGCGAAGGAATGGATTGGATTGGAAGTAGCAGACAAGAGCTCATTTATAAAAATGAGAAAGATAGTCGGAGACAAAACGGAGCCTCAGAGAACACCAGCATTTATATGGTGAATTGCAGACTTGAAGCCGTCCAAGACAACTTGTATTGAACGGTCCAAAAGGTAATTTCTAATCCATTGAAGAAGGGACTCATCGATGCCATATGCACGCATTTTCGACAAAAGAGCCTGATACCAAACTCTGTCAAATGCTTTCGAAATATCGAGCGCAACCATCTTTGTTTCGCCGAAGTGATGGATTGTGAGATATGCCATCAAATCACCAGTGGACCTGTTGCTACGAAAACCATACTGACGGTCATTGAGGAGTATTCCTGAATCAAGATATTTCATAAGCTGACAATTTATCAGCGTTTCCATGATCTTGGAAAGAAGGGATTTAAGTGCAATGGGTCGGTAATTGGACGGGAGGAAGATTCGCCTTTTTTAGGGACGGGCTAGACAAATGCTGTTTTCCATCTACTCGGAAAGAGCCCAGAAGAGTAGGATAGGCAGAAAAGCTTACGCAGAGGTTTTGCCAGCGTTGAAGAACACCTCTTCAGAACTATGGGGGAGATACCATCTGGACCAGCGGATTTGTGTATGAAGACACTGATATCGAAGACTCTTCAAAAATGTTAAAGTGAGACAATCTCTAGCACGCTCTAAACAAGACGCAGTAACTCAGAGTTAGTCAATTGTCAAGCGCATTTCAGAAACACCAGTTTAATTTAACAGGAGTTACCGGGAAAAAAAACAACGATACCGACTAGAAATCACAGAAAAGCAAAATACATTTTTTGTAGTAGAATGTAAGCTAAAAGAAACAGAAAATTCCTTAGAAGGATAAATTCAAATTCTTATGCAGTATTCCACTCTAACGCTGGTTTCATACATATCCGGCATCGGATACGCGGTGTTGTATATGCCGTCAAAGTGTACATAAGAGCGTTAAAACGTACCCGACAGCGGAAACACGGCATAAATACCATGCCGTTTTTTCTGCCGGACAAATTTCAGCTTTCCTTTCTTTCCCGCACCGAATGCTGGATGCGCCGGATACGTCGAAGTGTACAGAACTTAATGGAAGCTTTCACATTATTTATCCGGCATCGGATGATTATATAGTGAAATACATATGTACAATAATATTCAAACGAGTTTTGGATGCCGTGTACCTGGTGCTGGATAAGTTTCAACGCTCTCATTGAGTTCTGTACACTTGAACCGGATACATGGCGTCGTTTATAAGGCATCGGATATGTATAAAAACTACAAAAAGGAAAGTATCTGGCACCGTGTATCCGATGCCGAATATGTGCGAAACGGACCATCATGCTTCTAAATAGCAAAGCATTGTGAGTATGTATGTACTGTACATACATACATATATGTGAAAAAATAGGAGATGTATTTTTGTTGCGATACAATGGGAATCCAGAAACATCGGAAACAGTTCATTACCCCTCAATCCAAAATGTGGTCTAGAACGATGATAAAATACTCCCTCCATCTTCTTATCTAATCCTTATTCGAAACGTACTGCAGATTCCATTTCGTAATTTCGAAATTTTCTTAGCAATCAAATTTGTAGATACATAATAACTTCTTTAAAAACTTCTGTGGGGCAATTTTTGTTCTTACAGTGGGTGGTTTTCGAAAAGAACTAAAAAAAAACAAAAACCATTTTGACTGCCATTTTACAGGATGGCGGTTGGAGCACAACACGGCTAAGCTGCGAATGTTTTGGCCCAATCTTCGTTCAGTGCTACTATACCTATGTGTGATGTACTTAAAAAATCGACGTCATCGTTATTCATAAGCCGCAGTCTCTCGTAAAAAGATGTCTACACGTCATCCTTAGGATTTTCCGACACATCACATCCTTAGGACGTGAGCACTTCTACTTGAGGATAGGTCAGGAACCTATTGACATAAAAATTCGACGAAATAATTGGCAATGGATTGATTGCACTAATTCAATGGAATCTACTTACCCAATCTGCTAGAAAAGGAGTGTTTTTTTTTTTTTTTTAGGTTGCGCCAAGGATGTATAATCTTCATAGATACTAATAGCCCGAGTGCCACTAGCATGCACGATTCGCAAACCTGAGTAATCGATTCCAGGAATACGCCTACGTACTAAACACACACCATACACACTTCAACCACTCTCCCCGCGGTACTGCAATTATGCTCTAGTCTCCGAGGTCGCCTCTTGGGCTCTTCTTAGGCCTCTTGCCGGTTCGAGTTACGTCTAAGGTATACCCTCTGCATCTCAGCAGCGAGGATGTCGATTGGGACCATCCCAGCTAAAACGCAGGCTGCATCGTCGGAGATAGTTCGGAAGCCGCTGATCACTCTGATTGCGCAGAACCTGTGAGCTGATGATAGCTTCTTCCTGCACTCATTTGTCGCCAGTGCACCTGCCCATATCGGGGCAGCTGACCACTCTGGACAGCAGGATCCTGCGGACGTATCTAGGCCCGCCGATGTTCGGGAGCATTCGGGAGAGTGCTGCCTGCATCAGCGATGCTTTCTTACAAGAATACTCGACGTGGGCTTTGAAGCGCAGCCTATTGCCGAGCATGACTCCAAGGTACCTCAAGGATTCTTTGGACCTGATTGTCTGGTTTCCGACCCGGAAGCTGGCGTATCCCACCTTTTTGCGGCTGGTAATTAGGACAGCTTCGGTGTTGTGGGCAGCTAGTTCCAGACCAGTAGACTACAGCCATTCCTTTATTCTTATAACTGCCTCATCCCTGGCAGACTCCACATCGTGTACGTGCTTGGCTACTGTAACCACGGCGATATCGTCAGCGAAGCCAATTACTTTGACTCCCTCGGGCAATGTTAGTCGCAGAACTCCGTCGTACATAATGTTCCAAAGGAGAGGTCCCCGCGGGACTCCCGCGGAAACACTGTAGTGCTTAACGCCATCGTCAGTATGGTATCTTAGCTTCCTATTGCTGAAGTAGTCCGTGACTATCCTCAGCAGGTAGTATAGTGTATCCATCCTGGCCAGGGATCTCCTAATGAATGACCAGCTTGCCGAGTTGAACGCATTTTTGACGTTGAGCGTTACTACTGCGCAATATTTCTTCGTCCCCCATTTCCACCTTTTCCTTTGTATTGCTTCAGTTGCTATATCTACTACCGCCTTTATGGCATCGACAGTAGAGCGTGATTTTCTGAAGCCGTACTGATAGTCTGACAAGGCTCCGTTTTCCTCCGCCACCGCAAGCAGTCTGTTATAGATGATACGCTCTAGGATCTTTCCCAGCGTATCGATGATAGTTGTCCGGGCGGCGTATTGCCCTTTGGAAGCAGCACTAAATGTTGCAATTTCCATGGTGTAGGGAATACCCCCTCCTCTATGCACCTTTGCATCGTTGTTAGAAAGATGTCCGGTCTCGTCTTAACAGCCGCCTTGATTGCCCTTTTCGGGATGACATCCGGTCCAGGTGCTTTGCTGTCTCCGATTTTTCTGCATGCCCCAAAGAGTTCTTCTGACGTGATTGCCGGGATATGCTCCATGCTGATCTCCCTCGTGATGGAGACCATAGTAGTTGGTCTATGGGGGAATAGGTGCTCTATTGTAGTCTTTAGCATTGCCAGGCATGTAAGTTGTGGAGACCTGCTACTTTTAAGCTTCTTCATCAGTACTCTATACGCCATGCCCCTAGGGGTCTAATTCGGCCTCATCACAGAGCCGCCTAAAGCTCCTTGACTTACTCTCCTTAATGGCCCTTTCCAGTTTTCACCTCGCCAATTTAAATGTGGTTAGCCGCTCTTGGAAATCTTGTCTGCCTCTGGATCTCTGAGATCTGCGTCGTGCTTGTGGGCACTTCGCCCTGACCCGTTTAATCCCGTCGGTCCACCAGTAGCCTCTTTTACTGACAGACCTTCTGGGCAGTGCTGCCTCGCACGCTGTGGTTATGACCTGAGTCAGCTGATGCCTCAGCGGATCCATTATTCGTTGTGGCGCTGGTGTTTAACATTTCTTCGAACATGTCTTTGTCGAAGAGCGTGTCCTTCCACTTTGGTCCTGTTAGGGTGGGACGCAGTCTACGTTTCTCCTCGTCGACATTAAATATAATTGCCTGGTGGTCACTGTGGGTATAGTCTTTGCTGACTCGCCATTTGGTTTTCCGCAGGAGTGAGTTGCTCATGAATGTGATGTCAATGATTGACCCTATGCCTGCCTTTCGAAACGTTTCCGCTGTACCGTCGTTGGCCAGACTAATGTCCAGTGCTGCGAAGCATTCGAGGAAAGCTCTTCCCCTTGCGTCTGTGGTTCTACTGCCACAATCAGTAGCCTAGGCGTTGAAATCTTCAGCAATAATCACTGGATGTTTCCCTCGCGCTACGATGTCGTCCAGCAACTTTAGATAGTCTGGGGGCGCATAGCAACTATAGAAGTGCACACCATTTATCCTTGCAGATATAAAAGGGTCAGCCTGGTGGCCGACTGACTGCAGAGCATAGCTCCCGCAGGTCCACATCGCGGCTTTTTTCGTTGTATCGTCTATCCAGCTACTTCCATTTATGGGCTTGTACGGTTCGCTTATTAGGCTACGTCGATCCTTTTCTCTCGTACAGTTTGCGCCAGAAAGTTAGAAAAGGAGTGTGGCCCTAGGCAAACGTGCCGCAAAACGGTTGAAGAGGAATCTAGAACTTTGGAAATAATTTGGATTGAGTTAAAGCGCCATACAGACTGGCATGCAGGAATTGTTAACATCATATGCCCCTCGAGGGTGACTGGATTTAAACAAACAAATAACGCCTACATTTGCTGTTAGATCTACATGCTTAACCTCGATGTACCCATGTTTGTATCTATGCTATGCGAGACAAGCGCATTTTGAGGGAGACAAGCGCATCAACGCATGCCGAGTACCCACTAGTTTCTTATAGAATTTCTTTTTCTAGCTGCAATTTTCTGATTGTGCGAGGCTTACTGTACGCCTCTTGTTCTATGGCCTGTAGGCATTGAAGTCTGTCTGCCACATGATCTTCTTCCAAATATAAAACTCAAATTCTCGTTCTACCGCTGCAACGGATTGCATACATATCCTTAAAGAAATCTAGCAACTAACTCCGGTTTCGCATAAATCAAATGAATTGTTTTCTCATCGTCCTCTGCCTTCCTTCCCCTTCCTAGAGAAGGGTTTCTGTGTCCAAAGATAGATAGATATACTTTATTCTGCAATATAATTCACATTCGCTACCGCACATTTTACAATACAATTCAGAGATATGATATACTTTTATCTTTCTACTGAAACATTATTTTAACAATTTTGAAAGTCATTTAGGAAATATACAATATTTTGGAGGAAAATGCAAGAAAACCTCCAATTTAAGAAAAAAAATTAAAAAAAAAAAAAAAACACCAGTACTAATAACATAATTCAAAAGAGATATTTGTTTTCAAATAAAACTTAAGGGTATCACAGAAAAAATAAATACAAAATCGGTAAGTTGATTAGTAATAAATAAATAAATATATGTGAACATAAATAAATAGATAAATAAATAAATATATAACTAAATGAACAAATAAATAAATATATAAATAAATAAATTAATTAATAAATAAATAAATAAGTAATTAAATAAATATAAAAATAAATCAATGAGTAAGTAAATAAATAAATAAATAAATAAATAAGTATATATATATATATAAATAAATAAATTAAAATATACAAAATAATAAATATATAAATAAATAATAAAATAAATAACAAAATAAATTAGTCAGAACTTACACAATAATAAAATAATCACTAAATA
Source organism: Brachypalpus laphriformis (assembly GCA_945910035.1). Taxonomy (NCBI): domain Eukaryota; kingdom Metazoa; phylum Arthropoda; class Insecta; order Diptera; family Syrphidae; genus Brachypalpus; species Brachypalpus laphriformis. The sequence goes on along the minus strand of OX246753.1, from coordinate 104,958,415 downwards.
AATAACAAATATTTAAATAAATAAATTAATACATGCATGTATATAAGGAAACATAATAATAAATATATAGATACAAAATTAAATAAATAAATGAAAAAATTTACTGAAAAAACGAATAAGTAACGAAACAAGGTAATAGCAATAAAATGAATTATCTAAACATTTAATTGATTAACAAGAGGATTATCTGAAAGATTACAATTAATTGAAAAAGTATTTGTAAGCTTCTGAATTCTCTCAATAAGCATTTCAACATTCGCTCTATTGTGCAAATCTGAAGTGGAGTAATGCCAAGGAAGGTTTAACATCATTTTAAGCAATTTATTTTGACAAATTTGAAGCTTGCTAGTGTGACATTTTGCACAGGTTCCCCAAACTTGGCAACCATATAAAAGAATGGCTTGAAAAATGACCTTATGAATTATTATTTTATTATCATTAGACAAAGAAGATTTTTTGTTTTTGAATGGGTATAACATTTTGATGGCAATATTGATTTTCTTTAAGGTTTGGTTGGTATGCACTTGAAAAGTTAGCTTAGTGTCCAAATGTATACCCAAGTATTTCACAGAAGGTGCCCATACTATATCAGCTCCATTAAATCTTATTTGATTGCTGGGAAGGTTGCAAAGCTTTCTTTTTCTTGTGAAAAAGATAGCTTGCATCTTGGCCGTATTCAATTTAATTTTCCACTTTGTGTAATACCTTTCCAAAATTTCCATCGCATTCTTCATCATCAGCATAAATAGCTACTTCACAATGAGGTAATTGTGGAAAGTCGGCTGTATATAAATTGTATAGTATAGTATGGGTCCAAGAACTGACCCCTGTGGTACTCCTGCTTGAAAATACACTAAATCGGACGCGGAATTATTAACGTAGACACTGAAACAACGGTTTGACAAGAAGCTTTGAATTATTTTACATAGATATGGGGGGAAATTATAACTAACTAATTTGTGCAGAAGGCCATTGTGCCAAACGGCGTCAAATGCTTTTTCTATATCTAGCAATAGCATTCCCGTGGATTTTCCTAACTCTCTGTTGGCTTTAATACTATTGCAGATCCTAAGTACTTGGTGCGAGGTGCTATGGTAGCGCCTAAAACCAAATTGTTCATCCGGATATATGTGCCTATCACAGATAATTTTGAGCATGTGTTCCCTAATAACTTTTTCATATATTTTGCTAATAGAGCTTAACAAGCTAATTGGTCTATAGCTTTCGGGACTTTCTGGATTTTTTCCTGCTTTTAAAATTGGCACAACTTTCGCTTTTTTCCAAGCATGGGGAAAATACTGCACCTTGATGCAGGCATTTAAAATGAAAGCTAACATTTTTACCCCAGATTTAGGAAGATTTTTTAGGTATATATTCCTTACATTGTCAAGTCCCCTGTTTTTTTTAACTCGCAAACCGCTAATGATGTTCCCTACGTCCTTCACCCGCACAAAAGCACTTGAGGGAGATTCAACTGAGACCGAGTTTAAAACGCGAACAGTATCCATCACTAGGTTAGTTGTAATAGAGTTCCCCAAATTTTGAGACACTGCATGATTCTTACTAAATGATGACGCAAGCTCTTTAGCTTTAGCAAGATCTGTGAAAAGTGTATTGTTAGAAGATTTTAAACAAGGAATTTGTCTGGACTTATTTTTTACTAATCTAACAATATTCCAGAAGGGCTTAGCACTTTTATCTAGAATACTGAGTTTTTTATTCCACTCTTTACTGCGATGCTGGTCAATGAGTTTGGAATTCAACTTATTCAGGTTATTAACTTGAATTCGGAAAAAAGGTTGTCGATACCTTTGCCAGTTACGTCTATGTGCGTTCCGGATTCTGATAAGTTCTAAGACTTGCGAGGGAATCCTTGTACCAATATTCTTTTTCTCAACTTTCGGGATACATGTATCAGCCGAGTTTAATATAGTGTTTGTAAATTGCTGAAGGACGGAGTCAACATCCTCTTCAGTAGATATGTTTTGCAGATATGTATGAATGTTCCGAACATAATTGTTTACTTCCGAGCGGAAACGCGCCCAGTTTGCATTTTTGATATTCAGGAAATATTGCACTTTTTTCTCCCCTGACCAAAGAAACCTGCAGAACACAGGATTGTGATCAGAGCTGAGCTCATTCAAGGATATTGGCTGACATATTTGACTAGAAGTATTGGTAAAAAACAGATCAAGAACAGAAGGACTTCCACGAGAACAAGCTGGAACATACGTAGGACTAGGAGGAAACAAAACAGATATTGGTAACGTAATACAAAGGTCTGCAAGTAGATTTCCAAACGTATTTGCCCGATTGCAACCCCAATTCCTATGTCTGCAATTAAGATCTCCACCAATTAAGAAGTCCTCTCTAATCGTAAATAATTTTCTAAGGTCATTCTTCAATCCTACTCTTCTTTCTATGGATGAACCTTTACCATTAAAGTAAACGGCATACATTTTAATTACCCTCTGATTCCTTAGTTTCACCTCTATCCCTACATTTTCCACATAGCGTGTTTGCACACTAGGTAAAAGCGAATGCTGAATTGATTTGTTTACAAAAATTGCTACGCCTCGCCTCGTCTACCGTTTCTATCAACTCGATAGCACTTGTAGACGGAAGTGGGTAGTTTAATTTGTTTTTCTAGCTGCAATTTTCTGATTGTGCGAGACTTACTGTACGCCTCTTGTTCTATGGCCTGTAGGCATTGAAGTCTGTCTGCCACATGATCTTCTTCCAAATATAAAACTCAAATTCTCGTTCTACCGCTGCAACGGATTGCATACATATCCTTAAAGAAATCTAGCAACTAACTCCGGTTTCGCATAAATCAAATGAATTGTTTTCTCATCGTCCTCTGCCTTCCTTCCCCTTCCTAGAGAAGGGTTTCTGTGTCCAAAGGTGAAGGTTCTTCAAGGGCTTTAAGAATAGTTTACTTTGGGTCGATTCAAAGCCTTCCCAGACGTAATCTTAAATCCCATCCTTACTTCATCAGTTCCGTAAACAAATGTAAGACTCATCTGTTCATCTGTAATGAAAAATTCAAACTTTTCAAAATTTACTCACAGTTCGAACTAGCTTCACCTCCTTTCACTTGCTGACTGTCTTTCCCTGCTTTGTGCAAACATCATCAGTTATGCCTCAGAAGTAAAGTAAACATTAAAATGTTAGTGTATGTAATCTCTTGTAAGAACTTGTAGTCCAAAGAAATCCCCTTACAAGAATAATAACTTCCACCCGAAAAAAAAAAAATTAAAACTTTACAAAGAAGTGTGTTTAACTTGTTAGAGGAAATCCCCAGGATGTTTTGAAGTTTACAACATTTTAGTAGGACAATAGGGCATGTAACAAATAATCCACCCCCCAAAAGGGCAAAACAAACACACAACTGAGCCTGCATATGGTGATGGGACACACATTATGTCTCGGTGTGTCGTCCACCAGCAACAACAACCATCATTATAACTTATTTAATATTTAAATTCCTCAAAGAATGTGCCCGACCAACGTCGACGCTGACGACGTCTCTCATCATCATCATCATCATCATCACTTCTTTCCAAAAGCTCATTGTACTCGTACTCAAAGGAAGTGTAATCATAACCAGGGCAAAACTACGATGGATACCGTGCTACTGGTACCACCACTAGAGTGCTTCCCTAATCCTCATGCAAAGTTAATTACGCCCATTAACGAGGGACCGGGGATGAACTGTGATGTCCTTTTGCTCGTCGTGTTTCTGATAAAACCTCTCCCGGGTAGAATTTGAGGACGGGACTCAAACAATTCTCCCTGTGTGCCCTTTGGAAGGGATCTTTTGATTCTCTGTTTACCTTTTGGTAAAAAATAAAACTAACAAAAGGAGGCCGAGTTCGGTTGTAAAAAGGACTCGACACTCGACCCAAATTTACCTGCTGCTGCTCATCTGTTTTTTTTCTTTTTAAATGATTTTTTTAATTAAGGCCATTTCGGTCATTGTCAACAAATAGGCTGTCCCCTGGTTAGGGAATTGCCCTAACTTCGTCCTGTTTTATTGTGTACCCCCATGGGAATCTCTATCGGTCTCTCAAGACACTGCAGCAGCATGAGAATGACCGCACCGGGTGGAATCTTATCGCAGACGAAGATTATTGCTGCTTAAAAATAATGTGATTGTCCTTCCAAGGATATCTTAAAGAAGTAAACAAAGAGATTTCGGGTATTGTTAAAAAAAAAATAACGTATATACTCGTATATTTTGCAAGAATGAGTGGCGAACTTCAATAGATTGTACGTAAAGGAGCAAACAAAGGATGCCTTTGCAAAGGCAGATTCGAATTTTCTCACCACAAAAGGACACAATAAATAATCGGACTTATCTAAATAGACTGCTAGGGACGACAATGGATCATCTGTTTTTGGTGGTTAGGAGTAAACCAATGGCTAATGCACCTTAAAATTAAATACGAATCCTTAGAGAGATTCTGTGGGTCCTTTAGATTAACTGACTTCTGCTTGAAAAGAAAAAAAAAACATTTCTTTCTTTTTGGAGTAATTATGTTTGATTTGTATATTTATCCGCACTACCCGTGGTAACTTGCTTCTTGTAATAGATAGATATACCCACATACTGCCGCGGACTTTTTTTTGTAGACCTTTTTTCAACATCACTGTTCAGTGTCCTTTTGATATAACGTGACGATCTTATTTTTATTACTTTTTTTTTGGGGAGCAGATGAACCACTGTTGTACTGTGATCTGTTGGAGGGACCTATTGTCCCAACCCATTGGATTTTAGAGCATATTGTTTATTAGCTTCTCCGGATATATAGTATAAAAGCAAGGCAAATCGGTGAAACGAATTCGCTACTAAGAGTCCATTTTCTCACTTAAATAAGAGCAACACATAGTGGTTAAAATAAAGAAAGTGGTCTCGTCTCTCTCTAGGCATAGTCAACAGCTAGGGTCCAATGGTATATTAAGTTCTCTTTTTTAGGAGGCAGTTGCCACTGATGACACCGACTGTATTTCTTAGATGATTTCTGCCCAGATTCACTAGAAACCTATATTTATTGAGTGAAGGGATAGAAAAGACCACCTTGACTTGACCTAGACTTGATTCGGATCTGTCTTTTGGTGTAATCCTTAGAAAGACCCTTGTCCACGCCACAGAAAGGCTCAGGGTCATTGAAAGTGAATGCTGCACGGGTCTTGGAGAAAGTGTGCACCATTTCATTACCTTCATGAGCAAGAATCCAGCGTAGAATAACCAAGTTTTTTTTCTAGCTAGTGCTGAAAGCAATCCAGTCTCCAGAATTGGCTTTTACTTTCCTTAAGCTGAGTCAAGCACCTTGAAACCAGTTTGACTGTCAGAAGATGAATATGGTTTTGCCTCGGATGTTGGAAAAAATAAATTCACTCTGGGGGCAAAGGCGTCAACGACGCCTGCGCGCCATCTTGTTCAGAGTTCTGCAACGCGTTTGAGCTGCCTCCATCCCATTCCTAAAGAGCTTGATTCCTCCTTAACTGTTCTGCGCCACGTTTGCCTAGGGCGTCCCGCTATTCTGCCTGCCTGGGTGAGCGGATTCCACTGCATGGCGTATTTCGCAATGGAGTTGTCTTCGCGCCGTAGGGTGTGTCCAATCCACTGTCATTTTCTCCTTCGTATAGTAATGCTTATCGGTTCTTGGCCCGCTCTCGTATAAAGTTGTTCGTTAGAGATGCGGTTCGGCCAAAAAATCCTTAAGATGATTCTTAAACATTTGTTTACGAAGACTTGCAGCTTGCGTGTGTTAATGGTGTCCACCTTCCAAGTACTGCACCCATAAAGCAGCACTGATTCTACGTTGGAGTGGAACAGTCGCAGCTTGGTTCTTAAGCTGATAACATTACTTCTTCAGATTTTGGTTAGCATTCCGAACGCAGCTTTAGCCTTCCCGATTCTCCTGCACACATCCAGTTCGGTGCCACCGCGATTAGCCGAGACCACACCTCCTAAACAAAGAAAGTTATCAACTTTCTCGACTTTCTGTCCCGCAATGTTAAGTTGAGCGCGGGTATTAGAAGTACTCAAGGCTTTTGTTTTGGCTGTGTTTATTTTTAGCCCCAGCTTCTAGATTTTAGGCCATCAAATGAAGGTCCACATCGTCAACGTAATCTAGGTGTCTAAGGTAAGACGGTCATACTGGGATCTTTAGGAACGAGATCTCCGAGGAGATTGCTAGACAAGGCTCAGAGGAGACTTTCTCAGGTCCCAAACCCGCGTTGGGTCTCCCTACGTCCTCGGTTAGGGCTTCAATTGACGATTGGGTCTCTCATGAGCACAATTGTGTGTGGCATGGCTATCCAGGATGCAGTTTGACTAAACTCATGCTCCCGGACGTCTGTAAGAAATCAGCGGCATTCTTGCTGTCTCTCAGCAGAAAAGACTGTAGACAACTTATTGGCGTCTTGACAGGCTACTTTGCTTTTGCCAAGCACCTTAACGTGTTGGGCTTTAGTGACACTACAATCTGCGACGCTTGTGGAGAGAGCGACGACACCGCGGAACATTATCTCTGTAAGTCACCTGATACGGCCTTTGCTCGTATCAGGTGGCAGATCTTCGGTGCTGATGTGGTGAGTGCTGGTACTGTAAGCTCCTCATCACTGAAGTGCTGGCTTGGGTTTCTTAGAAAGACGACGAAATTGCAATAAAATAGGTAGATCAGGGTTTGCTCTCTGGTAGTACAATGGACCAGTTGCGTCTGAGTGCTCCAGTCGAGCGTTTCCTATCCCGACAAAAAAAAAAGGTTAGATGTCATACTCCAACGAATTGCATAATTACCTTCCATTAATGCTGCACGGAGTACATCGCTGATAACCACCAAGAACAATAGTGGCGACAGTATGCATCCTTGACATACTCCACTTTGGACTTCAAAATCCTCCGACACCTTACCATTGTGTACGACGTGACACTTACCGCCATCGTATGTAGCCTTGATATCAGCTATAAGCTTTTCTGGGATGCCTCTCCTGCGCAAGGCCAACCAGATAGCATCTCGATTCAAGTTGTCGAAAGCCTTCTCGAAGTCAATAAACAGCAAATGTAGCGGAGACCTGTACTCAACGCATTGCTCGTTTATATAAGAACGCAAATACCTCTCCAGTTTCCGCATTCCGTCAAGTTTCCCTTTTCCGGAAGTCTAATGATCATCCCTCTTTTCCGCCCCTGCGGAAATTATTCCCTATCCGAAGCTCTCCATAGTACAGGCTGCAGCAGATCTGCCGATGTATTTGGCGCCGCTTGAAATAGTTCTTCAGGGATGCCATCAATAACAACCGCTTCGTTCTTCTTGGGGGACTTGATTGCTGTTATTATTTCGGTTTTACTGGGAAGTACGGTGCGAATTCGGGAATTTGCTTCGAACTGCTCATTCGATTTCGAGATCATACCGCCATCGTCTAAGTGGTTTAGCACTGTAGCAAAGTGTTCTTTTCATCTAGTGAGCTGATCCTCATCCGAGATCAGAAGGTTACCGTCTAGACTCTTCACTGGATGTTGTTTGGAGTTCCGACCACCAGTCAGCTCCTTAGTGATGCTATAAACAGTCCTACAGTCGCACCTGCTCGCTGCTTCTTCAGCCCTTGAAGCCAGTGAGTTGATATGCTGACGTTAATCAAGTCTCACACTACGATGCACTTGTTTCTTCTTCGCACGGTATTGGACTTCTAGCTATGTTGTCTCTACTGCTGAATCCGAGCCTTGATTGCTGTACGCTCATCGATCCATCTCCAGGTGTCTGAAGATAGCCATGTGCGAAGGTTTTTCTGTCTTTTACCGATATAGGTGCGTGCCCCAGCCGTAAAAGCATTTTTCACAGCATTCCAGTGGTTATCCATGCTCACGTGCATTGTGCTGCTGATAGCTTCGGTTTCTAAGGCAAGGTGGTCGTTGAGCTGTTGGAGCACTTAGGGAACCTTGAGCATGTCGATATTAAACCTGGTGATGTTAAGTAAGTTTGAGTGGTTGCTATTGGCGGATGCAGTATGAAGGCGTATATGAGTTAACAATAGATGGTGATCTCGTTCTAGTCTGATGTCAGCTCCACATCTGTTTCGGACGTTCAGAAGACAATTTCTAAAGCAACGGCTGATCGCAATGTGATCGATCTGCTTGGATGTTCACTGCCTATCAGTAGAGACCCAACTAATCTTGTGGCAGGTGTTATGCTTAAACAGCGTACCTCCAATGACTAAGCGGTTGGTATTGCAGAAGTCCACAAACCGCTCACCGTTATCATTACGATCTCCGTTACGCCGTGAACTCCCATCACGTGCTTAAGCATGGTGTTGTCGCTACCCACCTTGGCATTGAGATCCCCCATCACCATTACGATGTCCCCATTAGGCGTTTGGTTGTAGACGGCGCTTAACTGGCTGTACAAATTGTCCTTTTCATCCTCAGTCGCGTCTTGAGTCGGAGCATAGCACTGTATGATGGTAATTTTTCCTACTCTACTGTGGAACCTAGCCGTCAATATCCGGTCACTGTTAAGTATCCAAGATATGAGATTGCAGATGAACTAACCAAAATGGGAGCAGCATTAGATATGCAAGTGGAACATACTCAGACATCAGTAGAAGTTCATATTAGAGTACTAAAAAGAAAAATCGACCTTAAAACAACAGAGCTGATCAATTCCGCATGGATCCTCAAAGGCGGCTGTACAATATCTCGCAGTTTATGGCCGGTATTGAATGAAGGAAGAACCAAAAGAAAGTCCGTATCTTGATAGGTGCACGATAGGGGAAATGGCTGTAAGACTAGGCATTAACTCATCCGACCACTGCAGGAGCTGTCAAGACGCAGAAGAGACAGAAAGTATCAAACACTTGCTGTGTGACTGCCGAAATCTACAAAACCGCCACCCACACCACATGTGTAACAGGTTTTTTGAAGAACTAAGTGATCTTATGCAAGTTCCACTAAAGAACATGATACGATTCATAAAGAGCTCAAGTTGGTTCGCTACTGGACCGACCGAAAGATAAAGAGTTTTTTACAGGTTCCACAAACAAAAGGGTAAACACAATAGACCAATTGGCCCCCGTGAGAGTACCTAGATGCACTTCCCTTTAACCTAACTTAACCTTCTTTCGGTAAGAAGAAGACTAATGTATGTGGGTTTGAGAGCATTGCATCTTGGAGTTCAGTTATCTTCGCAGGCGACTTGTAATGTTGTCTGGGGCTAATATTTGGCAGAAACCGATCTAACAAAGGAGATGGTTGGAAATAGACCTAGAGGCTTATAGAGATTAAATTTACATATAAAATATGTTTACTGTTTGCAGAATGCTGTAAATAGGTGTTTAAGACTCCAAATTGTCATGTTATGTAATTTTGCCTTATTTTTTAATAATCCAACTGTCCAACCGTTTAGACGTGTTTTCATTTTCTCCTGCTTCGCGAATCAATATTTCCGCCAAATCACTCTAAACCGCTTTTTCGCCAACTAAATATTCAGTACATTACCCCAAGTGTCGCCCGGTTTTGCAATTAACTGTATTCAACTGCGTTACCTCAAGTGCTGACATTCGCCCCACTTTCATCTGACTTTGATAAAAGTGTTCCCATTAAATTTTTGCATAGATCTGCAGTAATTATCGTGCCCTGTGTCACTGTGCCACCAATTCCATTCACCCCATTTTCGCTGACGCGCTTGTTCACCCTATAATTCGTCATGCCTTGCGGTATTATCAACTGCCCAATCACTGACAATAATGCTGATTGGGTTTCTTGTAAAGGAATCTGCGGGAAATCTTTCCATGCCATATGTGTCGGTCTTAACAAAAGAAATACGGTATATGTAAAAGCACTTTCGGACAACCTCCTTTTCTTTTGTGATGAGAGCAAGAATATCTCACTCTCGCACGTTCTCCTCGCGATAAAGTGCCTTAGTGACTCAAATGACTCCCACCAAAAAAATTTCTCTAAAAAGATTATGGGTAAACTCTCCAACTTAGATAGCAGTGTTAGATGTGTTGACGATTTAGGCAACTCGGTTCAGAACTCAACCGAGGATATCAAATCAAAACTATGTAACATTGAAAAAAAAAATGCTGGTCTGACGGAGTTATTTCTTGCCAGTCCCACGAAGGAAGAATCCACCATGCACCATCTCAACAAAGTGTTTTGTGATCTCAAAGCTAATTATACCTCGCAGATCAGTTCTTTCGATAAATTGCGCGAATGTGTAAACTCCCTACGGGAAGACTTTGACATCCTCTTCCAATCGTCAAGCAAGCATTCATCTCCTAGGCAACCTGATCCAATGCTCGACGTAATTTTCGATCGAATCAATGGTGTCGGCGACGAAGTCACTGCAACGCGCTCAATCATTGAGAATGGAATTGAATCGGTATGCCACAAAATCGACGACCTACCTATCCATACCCAACATAACCCAAACATCCATTATAACACATCAATTTTGGATGAATTACTGGATGCAGATGTCGACTCACGCTCAACTCCACCTTCCCTTTTACTGCCGACGGACGAATCATCAAAATCTCTCGCTGCCCCTACTGTCCAAGAATCCGAAACTCCCACCGTCGCTGCCCCCGGAAACTCATCAAACGTTTTGGAACAACCTGGACACCTTCTGAGTGGCAGCGTAGGCTGAATAAATTAAGTCCTGACAACCTCCAGGTTACCACCTTCCTCATCAAAGGTAGCCCTCGTTATGCTGATGTCTCGTGGATTACGAATTTGTTTTTAAAGAAATACGGTATCACCATCTCCCGATGCGAACTGATCCTGCCTTCTCACCACAGAAGTCTTCGCAACTTTAAATTCGACCTCCCGGCTAGATACGAATGGCTATTCCAAAACCCTGCTAGTTTAAATTTCAACCTCGGAAAGATGCGTATCTGCAAATGGACGGACAAGTCTACTAACATAGATAAGTTAATTAATAACAGACTTAGTAACAACCTCACCCATAGAGATAAGTTAATTAATAATAAGTTGTACCCACTCTCTGTCCACTCTTCGCATAACAAATCCACCATTTCAAACAATGGACCTACCACCCACCAAAAATCCAGCAGTACTCATCTCCCGTCCTTTAACAAGTCTAAACCCGACACAAATTGGTCTTTCAAAAAGGGCATCTTCCCTAACTTCAACTTTAAAACGGCAGCCGTACTGTCTAAGTCTGCTACCAAATTGCCGAATATCAAGCGAGTTTCTTTCGATGTCCCGCCGGTCCCCTCTCCCTCTCCAAACACCAAGGCCACTCCCTCAGTCAACTACCCCAATAGAATTTCAAGCAACCGCGTCTCTTTCAATCTGTCACCTGATTCCTGTCCTCCTCCAAGCCATAGCACTTCTTCTAATAACACTCCCCCCACCGTTAATTACCCGAATTTCACCCACTCTCACACTCTCAATCCTTCCTCGTTAACCACCCCCAGTTGCACCTCTGCCCATACTTCGTCCTCGGTCTCTCTTAACAATTCCATCTCGGCCAATTTGCCATCTACTGCATCTCCCCCCACTTTTGATTTTGCTTCCTCCCACCGTCAAACTCACGTCTAAATTAATAGACCCAACGTCAACAATCAATGACCTCGATGGCCGCTACATTATGTCAAGATTGCGCGATAACCGGCTTTTTGAAAATGTGCGCCTTTACCTAGCCTATTTACATGACAAGCCTGACTCCGTCTGCATCGACGGAAAAACAAAGACTAATGTCATGGTATTGATCCAAAAAGAAGGCCTCCCAACTGACCCTATAGCCCTGAAGAATATCTACACGCGTTTTCATGAGAGTTTTAATATCTCCTCTTCCACTGTGGCTAAAGACCTGTCAACCTATGGCTCTCATATTGGTTCCAAACGTCTCTCGTATCTCCAAAAAACTCGCAGCAATCATAATAAATATTTTCGTCCCTAACTCCATCACAGTCGATCCATCTCACTCCATTGAAATTGCCCCAAAGCTCCTTTCCCTCTACTATCAGAATGTCAGAGGACTTCGCACCAAAACCTCGATGGTGCACCTGAAATCACAATCACTTCCCTACGACATTTTTGCCCTAACTGAAACCAACCTTTGTCCCAATGTTCTTAACTGTGAATTATTCACTTCTGACTTCGTAGTCGAAACATGAAGACCGCTCCTTCGGCCGCGGTGTTCTTTTAGCCATACATAATCGTCTTGATGCAACCCTCGTCAAATTCTCAAATTCCACTTCTTTTGAATTCGTATGTGCTAAATTATCTGTATCCAAACGGAGCGTATATATTGTTTGCTGTTATATTCGCCCTTCTCAACCCGTCCAAGCATACCAGCTGGCCGTTGATACAGTTAACTCTCTGTTAGATATCGCTAATCCTGATGACGATTTTATAATTGTTGGCGACTTCAACCTTCCCCTTTTACAATGGTCTCCATCTGAGGACGAATCATCATTTGTTCCTACTAACTCCTCCTCAGAAAAGGAAATCCTTCTTACTGATCGTCTTTTTGACTCCGGCCTTTTTCAGATCAGTGGCATTACCAATAACTTAGGTAGGCAGCTAGATCTGATTTTCTCATCCGACCCCCATAATTCCTTGGTTACAGCGAGTAACCATCTTCTCTGCACCCTAGACCAATATCACCCCCCTCTAGCTCTTGCCTTTGCGTATGAAAACGTCAACATTACCGTTGATTCTGAGAACTCTCTCTCTTTCAACTTCCGCAAAGCTGACTTCGTTAAACTTAACAACCTACTCAATAGCATAAATTTCAGCCTCTTCCTAAACATTAACACACCCATTGATATCGCTCTCGTATTCTTCTACACAGCAATCTTTGACTGTCTTCTCCAATCTGTCCCTTATCTGCCTCGAAAAAACTGCTCATCATCACCTCCTTGGTATAATAAGGAACTGCGTACTCTTCGCAACGTCAGAAACAAATTATGGAAAACTTACCTGGTATCCAAATCTGCCTCAGATTACGCATATTACCAGCAAGCTTACTCCCGCTTTTCCATCCTCTGCGAATCCCTCTATCTCGAATACCTCGATAGAATGCAATTAAGCTTTGGAGTGGCTTTCCTTCCACTCTAAAATTACTTAATACTTCATCTGCTGACCCTAAAGTAATCTCCAACCTCTTTGCAACCTTTTTCAGCCAATCGTATAGTGACCATGTACACGAACCGGACCTAGATTTTTTCTCCTACCTGAATAACTGTCCTCAAACCTCTCTAGCTTCAGTCGACATTAGATATTGTGCGAGAAAAAATTAATAGGCACAAAGATGACTTCTCCCCTGGTCCCGATGGTCTGCCCGCCATCTTACTAAAGCAATGTGTAGATGTCCTGTGTCAGCCCCTTACAACTCTATTTCGTCTCTCACTCTCTCAAGCCGTTTTCCCAAAATTATGGAAGGACTCTTTTATTTTCCATATCCATAAAAAAGGCAGTACAAACGACATTTCTAACTATAGACCCATAGCCAAACTTTCCTCATCCCTAAGCTCTTCGAAAGCATTGTCTACGACTCACTGTATTTCCACTGCAAATCCATTTTTTTCCCCACAACAGCACGGTTTCTTAAAAAGTAGGTCCACTACGACTAACCTGACCGAATTCGTTTCCAAAACACTACAAGCATTAGAGAAAGGTAATGAAGTGGATGTCATTACCACCGACTTCAGCAAGGCCTTTGACAAAATCTGTCACCGAACTATTTACCTTAAACTTAAAGCCCTCGGTTTCCCACCCTCTTTCATTTCATGGCTGAGATCGTACCTAGGAAAACGCCAGTACAGGGTTCTCTTCAGATTTTCAGTCTCTGACCCCATTAACGCCACTTCAGGGGTTCCTCAAGGCAGTCATCTTGGTCCGCTGATCTTTGTCTTAACTATAAACGATGTTGGTCACGTCATAAAAGACTCTGATCTGTCTATTTACGCGGATGATATGAAAATCACTAAGGTAATATCTACCCCCACCGATTCTCTCTTACTTCAAATCGATCTAAATTCATTCCACACATGGTGCGACAAAAACTTTCTAGAACTTAACTTCGCCAAATGTCAATCCATAACATTCTCTCGTAAACGCCTCCCCCCATCCCTCAGAACCTATTACTTTCTTAGCGAGCCCGTTCCCTCAGTCTCCTCTATATGCGATTTGGGTATTATTTGTGACAGGGAGCTAAACTTCCGTTCCCACATTGATCATATTGTACACAAGGGCAATTCTTCTCTCGGTTTCATAAAACGCTGGTCTAAAGAATTTTCAAACCCTTGCGTTTCTAAATCCCTTTATATCACCTTTGTCCGACCACTCCTGGAATACGCCAGCCAAGTTTGGTCACCTTATCACAACATACACTCCCTTAGAATCGAAGCTGTGCAGCGTAGGTTTATCCGGTTTGCCTTACGCGGTCTCCCATGGGCCGACAACTATATCTTACCTCCCTATGAAGACCGGCTAAAATTGATTAACCTGCAAACCCTTACAAAACGTCGCGAAGTCGCTGACATACTTTTCGTGCACCAATTATTAACCGGTATGATCGATTCCACCGCACTACTGGAAATGATTTCCCTTCGCACTAACCCTCGAAACCTCAGGTCCGTACCGCTCTTTCTTCTCCCTCACCACCGCACCAACTACGGAAATTTCGAGCCAATTTCCAGAATGTTACGCCTGGCAAATAACTCACAGAACACCCTAGACTTTCATTCGAGTCTATCTGCCCTTAGAAAGTCCCTGTACACCTCTTCATGAACTAACCAGTCCCAGTTCCCTCTCTAGTTTTTAAGACCTAGTTTAATAAAAAATGTGTAGGCCCCCAGGGGCCCAACAAAAAAAAACAAAAAAAAAAAAAAAAAAATTTAAGCTTAGAGTTAAGGTCCCTCGTTGTTAGTTCTTAAGTTTAGATTTAAGCTTGCTTGTATTAAGCTAAATAAATAAATAAATAAATAAATAAACACTGGTGATAACGCCGCATTCGAACAATCTCCATTGCTGCTCACGATAGAAGTTCCTATAACTAAAAAGTGTTCCAAATCTCCATTTACCAAAATCCCAAGCCATCAAATCGCATCAATAGTTTACGACTTCTGGCCGTTGTTCGAGTGAAAGTATCCAATTTTTTTCATAACATACGAGTAAGAATCGGTTCATTGGTTGGCCATTTCATCTCTCTTCAACTCCCTTTTGAAGTACGTGTTTGAACCCCTTTCCTTCAGTGGATCTTCTTTGAATAGTCCCGTACTTTATGAGAAGATAGTTCAGCTGCAGCGTTACCGTTGGGTTCATAAAGTTAAGCCTAAGGCTTTCAACCTTCACCCAGGCACAAGATTTTAGGCATGAATCTTGGCATAGATTTTCTTCTACTCCTGTCCAGTACATGATTTTTTTTTTTTTTTTTTTTTTGGTTGCGCCTGGAGGTGCAGGAATCTTCAAAAGATACCAATGGTCCGTACCATTGGTTATGCCCGATTCATATATCTGACAATGCCATCAGTGCTAGTCAGTATATGCCTACGGGCTAAACCTCACCCCCTCAGAGAGGCACTATGAGAACCGGCTGCGCGTACTCATAGTAGTAGGAAATTCGTTCCTCTCATTTTTTTCATTTTTTGTGATGACTACGACTAAGTTGCCTTAACGAGTAGTTTACGCTTCTGTAGTGTTAATCGCGTTAGGTAGGTAGCTTTCCACTGAAGGCACCTACTAATACCGTCATTACATGCGGTTTTTCCTTACGGCGCTAGGTCGAAAGGTCTTGTTCTTTGTAGTCGGCGCTCAAGGCATGTCACGTCCATAGTACGGATTATTTCATTATTGCAATGAACACGAAGACGGGTATGAAGTTTGCGAGCAAAGTTTGTTACTTCGTCCCTCACGGTAGCAATTCCTAGATCTCTGTGAATATCACTATTCCTTATATACCAAGGAGCATTCACGATTGCTCTTAGCATTTTATTTTGAAATGCTTGCAGTAGAGCCGTATTGCTTGGTTTGGTACAACCCCAAAGTTGTATACCATATGTCCAAGACGGTTTTAGCACTTGCTTATACAGAAGCAGTTTGTTGTATACGCTTAACTTCGAGTATCTTCCGAGTAGCCAATACATTTCTCTAAATCTGATTTCGAGCTCTTCGCGCTTCTTTTTAACGTGTGGTTTCCACTTAAGTTTTGCGTCTAGGGTCATTCCTAAATATTTTGCTTCGTTTGCGTAAGGTATTTGTACCGAGTTAATGGATATAGGTAAGTTGTTTATCTTTCTCAACGTAAAATTGACATGCGTTGATTTTGTCTCATTGAAGACTATTCGCCAGGTTTTTGTCCATTCGCATACATTGTTCAAAGCTCGTTGGAGTTTTCCCGTTGATGATTCGACTGACTCATCCGTTACGAGGATAGCCGTGTCGTCTGCGAACGTTGCTACAACGGTCCCTTCATCTTGTGGTATATCTCTTGTGTAGAGCAAGAACAGGATTGGACCGAGAACACTTCCTTGTGGAACACCGGCGTAGATATCTTTGAAATCCGAATATTCACTCCCGTGTCTAACACGGAAAAGTCTGTTTTCAAGATAAGATTCCAATATTCTGTACAACTTTTCCGGTAAGATTACCCTTAGCTTATACCTTAGGCCTTCGTGCCATACCTTGTCGAAGGCTTGCGATACGTCGAGAAAAGCGCTAGAGCATATTTTTTTCCCTTCTAGAGCTTTTTCAATCTCGTTCGTTATTCGATACACCTGATCGATTGTGGAATGTTTGACCCGAAACCCGAATTGATGATCCGGGATCAAGTGTCTTTCTTCAATTACTGGTTGCAATCGTTTCAGCAGAAGTTTCTCGAAGACCTTAGATATTATTGGCAGAAGTGAAATGGGTCTATATGATTTCTTGTCATTTGCACATTTCCCCGGTTTCGGAACCATAATAACTTCGGCGACTTTCCATTGCCTTGGGACATATAATAGTCTTAAGGAAGCATTTATAATGTAGAGCAACTTAACCAGCACTTTTTTCGGTAGCTCTTTCAAAATTTCGCCAGTGATTAAATCATATCCCGGAGCCTTGTTATTTTTCAATTTTTGTATTGTCATTCGAAGTTCGGACAGGGATACGGTTTTTACTCTAAAGTTGTCGGGTGCCATATTATCATTCGGATCTTCGATCAACGGTTGTCCATCGAACGGCTTGAACGTTTCCTCTAAGTGATCGGCAAATAATTCTGCTTTCTCTTTATCTTCTTTTGCCCATTCCCCGTTAGCTTTCCTAATTGGCGGCGAGTGCATTACAGGTTTCCTTATGGACTTCAAGGCTTTCCATAGAGAGTAGTTTGAATACTTATCAGCGGTCAAACCCTCGAGGTAAGTAGAAGTCTCGTGATTTTTTAGGTCCTGCAGCACTTTTTTAAGCTTGTTACAAAGATGGTTCAGATAAGTTTTATCCGGTGGCGCGCGGGATTGTTGCCATCTCTTGCGCGCTCTCCTCTTTTCTCGTATGAGGTCTTCGATTTCAGGCTGGTATTTGACTTTATTGTTCCGCGCTTCTGTCTTTCGCAAAGGAGTGTTTTTCCACGCTGAGCTCTGAATGGCTTCGACGAGTTTGTCGATTTCTTCTTCTATTTCGAACGGTGTCTTTAGCGGTACATTTAAAGCAACATTTTCCTTGCAGTCTCTTCTGAAAGCGTCCCAGTTAGTTTTGTTACTAGTTAACCTAGGCGGTCCTTCTTTTTTTACTAGACTTCCACCTATTTTCAGAGTGACTGCCGAGTGATCTGAGCATAGCATTCTTCGATTTCCGTCAAATTTTTAGTTAACCCTTTTACGATAAAGAAGTCGACGAGGTCAGGGATTTTATTTTTGTCAGTTGGCCAATAAGTTGGCTTTCCTGTCGAAAAAAAGTTCACCCCACGTTTCATGCTGGCTTTGTACAATAATCTGCCTTTTGTCGAATTGCATCTGGATCCCCAGAAAGTGTGTTTCGCGTTAAAGTCACCACCTAAGACAAAATTAGGTCCGAGTGAGTCAAAGAGACGAACGAGGTCGTCTTCTACTAGCTTATATCCCGGAGGGAAGTAACTAGATCCGATGTTGTAGTCTAAGTGGTTTATTTTTACGGAGACTGAGCTTATTTGCATAGAATCAAATTCTATTTTTATGTTTTCGGAGTGCTTAATACAGTCTTTGATGTAAAGAGAGGACCCGCCTCTCGCATTTTCCGAAGGATGATTCGCATGGTAATCGCTGTAGCCTTTTATTTTGGGTCTAAGTCCCTTTTTTAAGTGCGTTTCCGATACCAAACATATGTCAATGTTATTTTTCCGTAGAAACACTTCTAACTCGTCGATTTTTTTCAGAAGACCGTTTGCGTTCCACGTTAGTATCTTAAGTAGCTGTTTCATATTCATGTTTTTTTGATTGTCTTGCGAGGTTTGAACTCGAGCTTGCTCAATTTGTCAAGTATAATTTTATTAACTTTGGTTTGCTCCTCAAATTTTTCCAATATAATGGTAAATATTTGGCTAACCGGATCTGTTGTAGCTGATCTTAATTTGTTTTCGTTTGACGCGACTTGCGCGTACGATCTCGCGTCAACCTGTGGCGGTTTTTCCGCTGCACTTGGACCAGCGACGTTCTCTTGCGCAATTTTTTTATTTCCCTTTATCGGTCGCTTCGTTTTGACTGGCTTAGCGGTCTTGGGCTTATCGGTTTTACGATCTCTTAAGCTTGGGTTCGGGTGTATCGGTTTCTTGAGAGTATCGCGCCTTTTTTGAAGCTCCTTTGCTACTTCACAACCTCGATAGTTTGCTGGGTGCTTGCCTTTACAGTTTATGCAGGTCGCCGGAGCCTGCTTATTTAAGTCACACCTTTCTGATAAGTGGTTCCCGGCACATTTTACACATTTCGGTTCTTTTTGGCAATACGACTGGGTGTGATTGAAACCTTGACAGCGTTTGCACTGAGGTATCGATCGTGTATTCGTACGCATAGGCTCGATTTTAACTACGATATTCAAAATACTTTTTACGTTATAAATATCGTCTATAGTACATGATGTAAATGTGCAGAACATACCCAACCGATGTTGAATCTTCTTAAAAGACCATGACAGCAAAAAGTTATACATACGAGTATGTTATATGTACTGTACATATAATTTGTAGAATATTAAGTCGTTCACGATGAATGGATAATAATTTATCAATTCGCATAAATTCAGGTGAATGCCAAATTGTATATTCAATTGTTAAGCCTAATGCCCACTTTAATCACATTCAATTGTTAATTTTATTTCACTTCACTTGCCATAACAAAAATAGTCATATATGAATAATTTAACGGATAAATCGCAAATCCTGCAAAAAAAAAAAAAAAAATGTCATAACGATTTCGAGGCGCACATAAAAGCCATTTATTGCAGGTTCGCTTTGCGCTTTAATATCCACCCGCTTAATTCTCCATTAAAGATACAAAATTCGTTTTTGTTTTATGAAAATAAAAGATAATTGCCTCTGCGTGTAGTCCCAGTTACCGCACCCACGTCTAAGTTGTATGGGTACAAGATTAAGTTTTACCTTTTTGCATTGAAATTGCATCATAAATGTAGGTAATTACCGGCTTAAGTAAACATTTCCATGGATTAAGCATCAGCAAAAAGCGTTTAAATGTCATAATAGGTGTATCGTCGTCTTCATTAAATTGCGCACTTCTTGCAGTGACATTTCAAAAGATTTCCTAAGATCGACGGAGAAGTAAATCAGGTTCACTCGGTGTTGGTGGGCTACAATTTGGGTAAAATTTGTTGTTTGGATTCATGATCACTGGTTCACTGAA
Source organism: Brachypalpus laphriformis (assembly GCA_945910035.1). Classification (NCBI taxonomy): domain Eukaryota; kingdom Metazoa; phylum Arthropoda; class Insecta; order Diptera; family Syrphidae; genus Brachypalpus; species Brachypalpus laphriformis. Next base: position 104,938,573 of record OX246753.1, on the reverse strand, counting down.
ATGACTCGTCTGCCTTGCAAAGGTATTTGTTGGCAAATTGAGTTGTATCTTTGTTGGCAAAACAAGTTAATCGGGGAATGACCCTGTTGACGTTTATCCTTCATAGCGACCACACTAATTAAATGTACTCGTATGTAGCGAATGTATATACGTGTATGTACGAGTATGTATCTACAAGAGGATTTCATCGGTACTTAACTTAACTTTGCCGTTCAAGCTTTACCTGTACTTTCACCTGCAAGCCTTTTCAGTCAGGACGATCCTTTGCCAGTTATATCAAATTGCGTCCTCCAAGTTGGATACAGCACACTAGATTGTGGGAAAATGTTTCTTTCGAAGATTTCTTGGCCGTTGGTAGAGTCCACGCATATTGAAGGACTGAGGTGATGAGTGTTTTATATAGTGGCACCTTCTTGATAGGACTACACTACTTAAATGCCTTCTATGGTCGTAGAAAGAGCAGCCCAATTCGATAGACAAAGTTGTAGCTACGTGTTTGCCTTTTCGTCTTATCCTAGATGTGATCCAACTTACTTACTTACTTATGTCCTGTATCCCCTTGTGGGTCCGACGGCCTCTACTATGCCTACGCGCCATCGTGTACGGTTTCTGGCAATGTGTCTGAGTTCTCCCCAACTTTTCCCTAACTGCCGTGCCTCTTTCTCGACTATTCTGCGCCATGTTCTCCTCGGACCGCCAGGTCTTCTGCCATCCTGAGTTAGAGGGTTCCATTGCATAGCATGGTTCGCTATGGAGCTGTCACCCTTACGGAACGTGTGACCAACCCATTGCCACTTCCGCTGTTGGATGGTTGTGCCTATTGGTTCCTGACCCGTTCTCTCGTAAAGGTGTTCGTTAGAGATACGATTGGGTCAGAAAATCCTTAAGATATTGCGCAGGCACCTATTAACAAACGTTTGCAGCTTTCTGGTGATAGTAGTGGTCACTCTCCACGTGCTGCAACCATATAACAGCACGGATTCAACGTTGGAGCGGAACAGTCTTATCTTGGTGCTCAAACTGATTGCATTGCTTCACCATATCTTGGACAACATACCGAACGAGGGCTTTGCTTTGGCGATCCTGTTGGCTATATCCAGTTCGGTTCCACCATCAGTCGAGGCAATGCTCCCGAGATACTGGAAATCCTCTATTCTCTCTAGCGGTTGTCCAACTATGCATATTTGAACCGATGAGTTTGTTCCAAGGCTGATAATTTTAGTTTTTGCCGTACTAATTTTCAGCCCGACGACACCTGCCTCCCTCTCCACATCTGCTGTCATTTGGTGGAGGTCCATAATTCTGTGGGAAAATAAACATACATCGTCAGCGTAGTCAAGATGTTTCAGTTGAGATGTAAGAGTCTATCGAATTCCTCCGTTTCCCGTCGACAAGGCTACATGAAGCATATCGCTAATCACCAATAGGAATAATATTGGTGAAAGGATACAGCCTTGTCTTACCCCACTTTGGATCTCAAATTCCTCAGACAACCTCCCTCTGTGCAGAACGTGACATTTGGAGCATTCATATGTAGCTTTGATAATAGCAATTAGTTTATAGGGAATACCTCTCCTGCGTAAGGCACGCCAAATAAACTCCCTGTTGACACTATCGAACGCCTTCTCAAAATCGATGAACAGCAGGTGCAGTGGCGATCGATATTCAACACACTGTTCGATGATAATCCGCAGGGTGTTGATGTGGTCGGCACAGGAGGATCCAGAGCGGAAACCTGCTTGTTCGGCATCGAGTGTGTCTTCGAGATGTTGTTTGATTCGCTCAAGGATGATTTTAGCTATTATCTTAGCTACAGCAGGCAGCACGCAGATACCCCTCCAGTTTCCGCACTCCATTAAATTTCCTTTCTTAGGAAGCTTGACGATCATTCCCTTTTTCCACTCTTTAGGAAAGCTTTCAGCCTCCCAAGCTCTCTCTACAAGTGGAAGCAGAAGCTCAGCCGATGTTGTTGGTGCTGCTCATAAGAGCTCTGCTGGAATACCGTCAAATCCTACCGCGATCTTCATGCGATATAGGGACTCTAGCTCGCTTCTCCCTGCTGCTGAGGTAGCTGCAACGTGAGCTTTCAGCTGTTTTCGTTCGTCAATCCGTCTCCAAGTATCCTCGGTCATTGCGGTTGCCTAGTCCATGTTTCCCGATTACATGTTTGAGCCCTTCGTTGTCGTTGCCTACCTTGGCATTCAAATCCCCCATCACTATGACAATGTCTCCATTTGGAGTTCTGTTGAAGATAGCACTTAAGAGATTGTAGAAGCTCTCGTTTTCGTTCTCAGATGCGCCATTCGTTGGGGCATAACACTGTATGATGGTGACGCGTCGTACTCTAGTCCGGAATCTGGCCGTCAAAATCCTATCACCATGAGGCTGCAGGCAGGAAATTAGCCCCTGGCGTGCTGTTATTGTTAGCAGTAGTCCGACTCCATATTCCCGCGGACTTCCGGATGGTCTTCCAGAATAGAGTAGTACAGTGTTACGCGTTGGCGACTGGTACTCGCCCGCTTCTAACCATCTTACTTCACTTACCCCCAAAATGTCCAGTTTATATCGCATGAATTCCTTTTCCAGTTGGAGGAATCTGGCATTGTAAGAACCTTCTCTTCCCGAGTCGAGGAGCGTCTTTACATTCCAGAAACCTATACTTTGTCCGGGTAAAATAGCCAAAAGTCGTCAACGTGTGATCATTCCTTATCCGAGGCGGTTTCTGTAGCGAGCAATATTCGGTAACGCAGGTTGCTGGCCTACGTTACCTAGCCTAAAACCAAGGCTCTAGACAACCCGCACTTGCAATTTTAGCCTACGCGTATAAGGGTTTATACGTGTAGTTGTCCGGGTTCCACCACTAGGAGGTAAAGTAAGCACTTCATCACGAACTTCATTGTTGTTCTACTAGCCCAAGCCAAGTTTTGGGCAGTCAGTAGTTTCCCGATCAATCGCAATGCAGGTCCCCAACTTAGCCGCCTTTAATTCGATGCTGCCGAAGACATCGGTAACTGCTCACATCGCCAATGATGTCAATATCGTCCGCAGTAGTTGCACTAACTTATGGTAGATGTTGCCTGACGTATTGGCCTAGGAACTTTATACCATCTTCTCAAGTACAGGATTAAAATAACTGCATGATGATGGTGAGTCGACTTGCCGAATGCCTCTGGTAGCTATGTAGGTCTTCTCATTTTATTTTAAGCACCGACAGCTTTCTCAAAAAGGATTCCATTACTTTGCAAATCAGGATGATTGAATCGTCTTGAGCAGATTTGAAACTTATTCTCCGTGAGGCTCTAGTTGCCATTTTCCTCAAGTAACCTGGTCGAGCCCTATGCTGAGTGGTAAAGACGTTTGTAGGTGACACCGATTTCTAAGATATGTGAATTTCAGATGGGACCGGCGCTACTAAAATTCCTGTTCTTACTTAAGTAAGCAGTAGAGCAACCGTCGCAATTCATATATCCGCTTTAAAGAAACTGTGTACCTTGTTAATTGGAAATCCTCGCTGCCTTTTACCCATACAGTGCCTATCAACGCTTGAACCATCTGTGTTGAGGTTAAGTTAGGTTGATGTGGCTGCCTGTACGAGAGTAGAGACACACTTAAACCAGTAAGTGTCCATTGTGATGCCATGGATCTTTGCATTTCGCTATCTAGGGACTAATTAAGCCTACTGAAGCTTTTAAAAAAGCGAAGGATGCTCATTCGTTCAGTTCACCAATTTCATCAAAGAAGGAAAGGACTGCTCCATCTAGAGGTAGCAGTCCTTTCCAAGACAGGGCCGGACATGTGCATAGGAGGTGAAGGATTTTTCCTTCCTCCTTTTCGTCTCTACAACTCTTGCAGGCCTATCAGACAGTGTCCAATGAGAACACCAATAACGTAGCTGGTCTGTGATCGCTTTAGCATAACTAGACCGGCAATACGTTTCGGTTCCAGCCCAAGCCAGATATGTCTCGAAATAGGACACCTTAAGCCATTTTCCCATCTGTGGTTAATTCTGCTAATAGAGTCTAGCTACAGTAGATGTTTACATACAGCGAGGGGCATACCCAATGTTCGCCATTTCGGCAGAATGCTCAGAATCGTACCTTTTTTGCGACCACGTCAGCCTTGCCCGAAATGTCTCTGTGGCCTGGCACCCAGCATAGGTGAATTTTGAACTGGTCCGTCATTTCCTTCATAGACAAACAGCAGTTTAAGGTGGCTTTTGAAGTGAGAGAGAGCAGGTTTCCAGGGACTATCAGTGAAAATGCTTATATCCCTGGCATTACATTTTAACCAGGACAAGGCTTCCTTGATCACCATTATTTCCGCCTGAAATCCGCTACAGTTATCTGGGGGGCGAAAAGACATACTCATGTTGAGCTTTGCAGAGAAGACATCACAACTATGGCACTACCATCCACAGGAGGAGCATTATCGCATTCAATGCGGTCAGGCATGCTCGTTTGGAAGTTATAGTCAAATCTCAGTTTGGGCGGTGTGTAGTCAGTGTTTTCATGGATAAAGTTAAGAAGATCAAGGATCAAGGAGTGGTCTGCTTGATGACTGAGCTACTGTGAGAAGGTTTTTAGTGGGATGGCCGCACTAGCAGATATCTATTTGCCACAGAGGAAGTAGTACTTAGTGCACCGCTGATACACATACATACATACAGATCCTTGCGCCTTAGTTAATTGAGTGAGATGGACAGCCCTATCAAGAACCGGCCAACAAACGATAGCCTGTAAGCGCACACGTTTAGCCAGCGGATGATTCAAGGTTGTAGAGCGCAGCCGCCCTTTTACATAAATAAAAACACCATCCTGCTCCCGTGTCTGCTAAAAAGTACATAGTACATCTTAAAAAACGCAAGTCTGTCTCCGGATTAACGACGAAAAAAAATGTAAGGTGGAAAGCGCTAGCCATTGAGGAGAGTAAGGAAGCAACAAGATCATTAGCAACAATTTGCAGCCATTGGCAGTGGTTTATTGATCATTTCTCTATTCCTCAGTTTCAGGAAAATGATTGATATATTGCTTTGAATCTTTGGCTCTGATCTTTGGATCTGTTCAACAAAAATATTTTCATTGAAATCAGTGCAGTCGTTCTGCGGTAAGAGATATTTAGTAGATCACAAACGTTATTTTGCTCAGCAATTATTATCTTCCTGATCCTGAATTGAGATAGTTCTTACCCCAGATTACTTTCATGTCTCCAACCTATACAACAGCGGAAATCCGATTAAAACCCATTCACCGGTTTTTAAGTGATGCGAATGCAAGGACAAACAAACATGAATATAATAATTTGAGTTTATGTACATACATAGTGTGTTGCACTCCGCACGATGCAATTGGCCCATTTTGAGGTAACGGATGGAAGTATGGAAAGCTCTTGCTGTTTAAAAACTATAATAATCTCTACTATCGTGCTGACTGGTATGAACATACCAAACGTCTTACTCCACCAGCCATCTGTGTTGTTATACTAACATTTGTTGTTCGTCTTATGCGAACCGTCATCCTGACCTCTTCGTCACATTAATTTGTATGCAAACGATGGGATTTGGGGAACAAATTGAAGTCGATCGATCACTTATGATGAATTAATTACAAGACTCGCCGTCTTCATCTCGAAGATACTCAGATCATATATATTCCCAGAGGAAATCAATTCCAGTTGTCTGTATCGGATTTTCCTTCTTCACCACCTGAACCCCAGCAACCCACCACCCACTTCCGATTGGAATCCATTTCTTCAACCAAAAGAGATTTATGTATTCTGATTGCCTGCTTGCATTGCCTTTGTGTGCATATTTAGGCCTTAAATGCTGCCAACAGCTATGATGGATTACCACACGAGAGCAGCCAGTAGAACCATTTCTCTTTCTCATCCGCAAATAGAATCGGATTCTGAATTATTTAATAAAAACGTCAAGTGCAAGTGGCCAACGATTTGTATCGGGATTAGCTGTGGCAGGGTACGTCAACATACCCAAATAATGGTCCTGAAACAAACAACCTACCAGGTATGCTGTGCGGGTAAAACAAATACCGCACACAACATGGATTTTAAAAAAAAAATCAATCTGTCAACCAATGGAACCAAATGCCAGCCGACGCAAATTCGAAAGGGGATCTACTCTAGTCTACGACGGTCTATCGTTTGGCATTTGTCAAACTGTGGCGCTTCTCACAACGATGACAAATTGTTATCTCATCTTGGCATGGAATCAAGTATCCTCCTCGCTATGATTGATTGGATTCCCGTGGATGCGTTATGGCCACATGTTGATTGGGGAGTATCGACTGCCCCCTACATAGCGTTCAATTGAGGGTCTATCGTTTGTACGGGTGATGTGTGTCTGCTGTTTGGTGGATATCACTTGAAATCGCTTTATTTTAAAACACCCGTCGAGGGCAATGCATGACATTTGCTTTGCTTCAATTGGACATCTCCATGGAAGCGTTCCTTTGGTGTTCATAGAAGAACAACACACTCATGCAGTTGGTTTGTTTTGCCTGTCGAGGAACAGTTGCTATTGTAATTATCATTAAAAAAACAAAACAGTGGTCTATAAAAGCAGATAAAATGTTTCGGAACATTTGTTAATTCAAAGAAATGGGATATACGGACGATGGGCTTTCGAAAATTTCCAATTTCAAGCGTTTCATCTGCAATTGCTTTGATCCATATTTGCATTCTTAACGACTGCTTTCAAGACCTTTTGATATTGATTGCGAATTGATGTTTATTTTGGCATTTCTTATGAAGAGATATGTGTTTTTAAAATTAATAAAATCGTGGTGTGCTTAGTAAAGTACAGTGGGCGCCGTGGCGTAAGTGGTTAGTGTGTCGGATCACTACGCATGAGGTTCCAAGTTCGAATCCCAGAAAACACCAAAAAGTTTTTTCACGGTCCCACCTCTCGCGAGCGTCTGACAAACATCCGAGAGTATTGTTGTCACGAAAAAGCTTCTCAAATCGCCGTTCGGATTCGGCATTAAACTGTAGGTCCCTTCCATTCATGTAAGAAATATAACGCACACAACATGAGTGGTTGCGAGAAGCTAGGCCCTGGCACTTTAAAGAGCTGTTGCGCCAATTATTTGTTTTTGTATTTAGTAAAGTACACTGTTGCGCATTTTGAATTCAGACAAAATCAATGTCCACGTGATCAAAACGAAGTGAGGAAAGAATACAAGACTGCTGGACCTTACGGCTTACTGGCCGGACTATTCAAGGCTGCTGGAGATGAAAGCCTAGAGAGCATACACCAACTTATCTCTAAGACTTTGTTACTGATGCATGGAATCTCAGCCTGATTCGCAAGAGAGGATATCCCCTCAACAATAACAGAGCCAGCAGTCTTCTCAGCTTTGCGTATAAGGTCTTTTCTGCCATTTTGTGTGTACCCTTGAAACCTTTCCTGAACAGTCAGATGGGACTCTTGTCAGTGCAGTTTCAGGCCAGGAAAGTCCATAATTGATCAATTTACCACACTTCGGCTGATCCTCGAGAAACCCAAGACGTCCTTATCGATACGCATTCTCTCCTTGTCGATTTTAAGGCCACCTATGACAGCATTTATAGAGACGAGGTACACAGAGCCATGTCTAGTTTTGCTTAAACGAACATTCTCCCTACGATGGAGAATTCTTGCTGCTCTATGAAGGTTAGTTTGCTAATCGCTGTTTCTTTGGACTGAGGACGTAATTAAGTAGTAAAATCTAAGGAGAATCGATGGATCCCTAATTACCCCAGTCCCACTTTACGGGGCTATAGCATGGACTAGATTGATGGTGGATGAAGATATCCATTGTCGTTTTGAGAGAAAAAGTCTTCGTAGAATATTTGGTCTCATTTGACAAGTTATACAAGCTGTATAATGATATGGACCTGGGGTCGAATCGCGTCCTCCGTGAACTTATAATTCGTTACGTAATTTGTATGTATTTTGTTGCTAGATCTACCAACAACACAATAGAAATACGTTACCAGTCATCCGTTGACGGAGGACGCGATTCGATCCCCTGGTTGATGGCACGCACTAGTTGAAGCCTTGATTCGTGCCTTCGTACATTTTTCCTGATTTCATCTGTGACGCATTCCACTCCTAAATTCCTATGGAACTCATTATTCCTTACGTACCATGATGCGTTAACGATATTCCTTAGCAGTTTGTTTTGATATCTTTGAACGATGCATGCACTGTTCTTTTTGTTTCCACATTGGCTTCAATGATTGGAACCTCAAAACACGAGATCTGATATGGGTGGCGCTAAGATATAGAGGGGTGCCAGAAACCTATGTACAGATGATCATGGACATGTACGAAGGAGCAAAGCCAAGAGTAAGATGCCCCGCTGGAGTAACCGAAGAGTTCCCAATCAAAGTCGGGGTGCACCAGGGAAGCGTCTTAAGTCCTTTGCTCTTTATTACAGTCCTTGATTATCTGCTTGAAGGTAAAGTGATGGACCCCAAGGTACATCAGTTATTCTTTGCTGACGATGGAGCCATCATAAGTGAGGATCCTACATCCCTGCAACGAGCACTTGATGTGTGGGTGGACGTTTTGGAGGGAAATGGGTATCGCATTAGTTCAAAAAAGACAGAGTACTTGTGCTGCCCGTTCTCTGATCCACTCAGGCCTATTTCAAACATTTATTTGAATGGAACAGTGCTTCCCAAGTGCGAAAAGTTCAAATATCTGGGATCTATGATCAATAGCAAAGCAACTTGTGATGACGACATCAATCATCGCGTAAGCGTAGGGTGGATGAAGTGGCGAGAGAATTCCGCTATCTTCTGTGACAGAAAAATGTCCCCTAAGTTGAGCTGGTATTGCCACGTTCAAAGAAGAGATCATTTGAACCCTGTTAAAAAGGCAATATCAATGCACGGCCCAAAGACATCGCGATGTAGAAAAGGCAGGCCTATAAACGCCTGGATCGCGACGACATCGGCATTTCATTGGCCGCAGTAACCGAATGTTCCAAAATCATCAGCCCTGCCGATATTTTCTGAGGTAAAATAGGCGAACCCCACAGGCAGATCAGTAGAAATGCAGTGAAGTGGGAGGGTTATGATCCCTTATTTTCGGATCATAACGTCGCTGATAAAAGAAAGAAGAAGATTGGCTTCAATTATTGCTTATATAAGCAGAGGAACACCCCAAGGTGGGGTTCTGTCCCCGCTGATATGCTCCTTGAGATCTTGGTAATACTGATGGAAAACGGCTTCAACATGACGGCCTATGCGGATGATGACGTTATCCTGGTTTCGGGAAAAATTTCTCCAGTCCTAAGTGAAAGGCTCAATTTCGCGCTACAACTAGTGGGTAACTGGGTCAACAGCAAAGGGCTGGGAGTGAATCCTTCAAAGATGGAGGCAGTTCTCTTCACTGAGAGGAGATCAATCCCTACCTTCAGAACCTCAAATATCGGTGGCATTGAACTAAGTATCTCAAGTGCATCTCGATATCTGGGCGTAATTCTAAATTCCAAACTAAACTGTAAGGAAAATATTGTCGAACGCGTCAAAAAAGCAAGCGTAGCTTTCTACTTCTGCAAAAAGGCGTTCAGTAATACGAGGGGCTTCAAACCAGCTGTGGTGTACACGGCGGTTGTAAGACCCATTCTCACAATGGCTCACTAGTATAGTGGACGATACTTGAGAAGCAATACCAGCTTTCAAACCTCACCAAAATCCAGAGGGCGGCGTGCAGCGGAGTCATGGGATCAATGAGAACAACACCAACTGCGCGGCAATGGAAACCATGCTTAATTTCATTCCGCTTGACATATACTGCAGCAGTCTGGCGGCTTAAACCGCTATAAGACTGAAAGAAGGCCGATTGTGGTCATCTAAAATGGACGTTGGCACGGGAGCCGGAGTTTATTGTGAAGCCCTAGGATAAAGCACTCCTTTAGAATAAACGGCGACTACAGCGTCTTTCAGGGCGAGGTCACAGCCATCACACAGGCTGCACACGAAATTTATCATTCGTTTTTTTTTAGTATTTACTGTAAAAGAAGCGGGATGAAACTTATATTATTTGAAAGGTACTGTGCTGTGCGTATATTACCGTGCGTATATTACCGTTAAGTCTAAAGTGAACATGCACAAATGATTTCCGCGTAGAAAATGTTTTAACCAATTAAATTAAAGCATCTGGATCACTTTCATGGCTGTATGAGCTTAGGTCTGTTTGCTTTTGCTTTCTTGCACGGGAGGACATTACAAAAAAGAGTTAAGCAAACAAATACATAGCATTGTTTCTCTCGCTGTTCGTTTATTTCTTCTCGGTCGAATTTTTTTTTTTTTTTTTTTTTTTTCCGAGGGTAGGTGAAAATCTTCAACAAGACACTATGAGGATCGACAGCGCGTGCTCATAGTAGTGTGGGATTCTTACCCACTAAAAAACCTCCCTTCAAAACAGACTTGTTTTTATTTTTACTACAACTAAGTATTCGACTTATCAAGTAGTTTTCGTTTCGCGAAATAATGACGTTTTGCAGGTACCTTCCCATTAGAAGCTCCTGCCAGCTCCGCAGTTTAGACGCGGTTACTTATCGCGCTAGGTCTAAAGGTTTGGTTCTTTGTAGACGGCGCAGTAAATTTCTTTCTTCCAAAAGTTGGAGGACTGTAATATTTACGTGACTTTCTAGTCGACTTCTATGCTTTCTCGCGTAGGTTTGAATTTCGTCTTCGATTGTTTTAATGCCAAGGTCTCTGTGGATATCGCTATTTCTGATATACCATGGCGCATTTACAATACCTCTTAGCACTTTGTTTTCAAAAGTTTGTAAAATTTTAATATTACTTATTTTGGTACAACCCCAGAGTTGTATACCATATGTCCATACAGGCTTTAGCACTTGCTTATATAAAAGCAGTTTGTTATATATATTAAGCTTGGAATATTTTCCAAGTAACCAATACATTTCTCGATATTTGTTATCTAGTTCTTTGCGTTTTTTCTTAACGTGCGTTTTCCATTTCAGCTTTGTATCAAGTGTCATTCCAAGATACTTAGCCTCGTTTGCAAACGGGATTTGAACCGAGTTTGAAAAGATCGGCAAATTATTTATTTTTTTATAAGTAAAATTTACATGAACAGATTTGGTCTCGTTGAGTGCGATTCGCCAAATCTTTGTCCATTCATTTACTCTATTCAAAGCTTCTTGCAGTTTTTCTGTAGTATCTTCGACCGTTTTACCTACTGTCAAGATAGCAGTGTCGTCGGCAAATGTAGCTAGCTCAGTGCCTTCTACTTGCGGTATATCACGAGTGTATAATAGATATAAGACTGGACCAAGAACGCTTCCTTGCGGCACCCCAGCCATTATTTCCTTAAAATCTGAATATTCGTTTCCACATTTGACGCGGAATAGCCTATTCGTAAGGTAGTTCTTCAAAATATTATATAGGTGCTCTGGCAGAACTTGTCGTAATTTAAACTTTAAGCCTTCGTGCCAGACCTTGTCAAAGGCTTGAGAAACGTCAAGGAATACGCTTGAACAAATCTTTTTTTCTTCAAGTGATTTTTCGATTACATGTGTTATTCGGTGTACTTGTTCAACTGTAGAATGCTTACTTCTAAATCCGAATTGATGATCAGGGATGAGATGCCCTTCTTCTATAACCGGCTGTATTCGCCTAACCAATATTCTCTCGAACACTTTGGATATAATTGGAAGAAGCGAAATCGGTCTATAAGAGGTTTTTTCATTCGGCGGTTTTCCAGGCTTAAGGACCATTATAACTTCGGCGACTTTCCATTGACTGGGAACATATTCTAGTCTAATCGCGGCGTTTATAATGAACAGAAGCTTAATTAGAGCTTTTCTTGGTAGTGCTTTAAGAACCTCTCCCGTAATTAGGTCGTATCCAGGAGCTTTCTTAGGTTTAAGTTTCTTTATTTCTTCCTTAAGTTCGGCAAGCGTTGCATTTCTTATTACGCTATTGTCTATATACGACGTATTTATATTTTCAATAAGTGCTTGTCCATCAAACGGTTTGAAAGTTTCTTCCAGGTGGGCGGCGAAAACTTGCGCTTTCTCTTTATCATGCCTGGCCCATTCGTCTTGATTTTTCCTAATTGGCGCGGCTTGAATTTGAGGTTTTTTAATACCTTTTATAGCCTTCCAAAGCGAATAGTTAGAATCTTTTTCTGCCGTTAAGCTTTCTAGGTAAGTTTGTATTTCATTATTCTTAAGGTCTTTAATAGATCGTTTTAGTGAGTTGCACAAACGGTTAAGATGTGCTTTATGTTGCGGAGCCCGAGTTTGTTGCCATCTTTTACGCGCTTTTCTCTTCTCCTTAATCATCTCTTTTATTTCCTGCGGATAAATTTTAATGTAACTGGCCGGGGTTCTCTTTAGTTTGGGAGTATTCTTCCACGCGGCATCCTGTACGATTTCGACGAAGCGATCTACTTCAACTTCAAGTTCATAGGGCGTTTTAAGTGATACGCTCAGCTCAATATTTGCTTCAATATCTTTTTTAAAGCCGTCCCAATTAGTTTTCGCGCCAGTTAATCTGGCCGGTCCTACTTTTTTAATCAAAGCTTCGCTTATCGTCATAATGATTGGAGAATGATCAGAGGAGAGATCAAAGCTTTCTTCAACTTTTATACAGTTGCTAGATATTCCTTTAACAACAAAGAAATCAATCAGATCTGGTATCTTATTTCTATCAGTTGGCCAATATGTTGGTTTACCCGTCGAGTAAAAATCACAACTGAATTGCATACCCGCATTATAAAGCTTTCTACCTTTCTGAGAGGCGTATCTTGAGCCCCAGAAGGGGTGTTTCGCGTTGAAGTCACCACCAATAATAAAATTTGGTTTAAGGAAGTTGAAGATGTTTGTGAAATCACTTTCTTCAAGTTTACATCGCAGTGGACAATATATAGACGAAATGTTGAAAGCAAAATGTCTATTTCTAACGCGTACCGTGCTTACTTGCATTGCTTCTAATTCAATTTTTATTTCCGCTGAGTGTTCGATATTTTCTTTTATAAACAAAGATGATCCGCCTCTGGCTCTTTCCGATGGGTTAAAGGCGTGATATCCGCTATATCCCCTTATCTTAATATTCGATTGCTTTTTCAGATGAGTTTCACAGATCAAGCATATATCAATATCTTTCTCTCGCATAAATATTTCTAACTCGTCGAGTCTTTGTATGAGCCCGTTAGCGTTCCAAGTAAGAATTTTAAGCGTTTCTTTCATATTCTGGTTGAAGTGCGCGTGTTATGAATGTTGTTTTCTAGTGCAACTAGTCTCTCGAAAATTAGTTTATTTGTTTTGCATTGCTCTTCAAGTTTCGCAAGAATTAGGGAAAAAACATTGGATACATGATATTCTGAACTACCTCTATCACTATTTTTCAATGTCGCAACTTGAGAAGGAGTTTTTACATTAAAGTTTGGACGGTTTCTTGCTTTGATCTCCCGTGAGTTGTCGGTCGTGTACGTACCCTTAACTGTCTTCGCCGCTTGAGCATAAGACTGCACGCCAATATTCGGAGATTTTGCTTCTGTTACCTTATCTCTATTACTTTCGGATTTTTTATCATTAACCGATCTTAAGTTAATATTGACGGACTTTCTATCTTTCGCTGCTTTTTTCGTAGCTATTTTGGGTCTGTTCTTGATTGGTTTCATATTCGGACGCATCGAATTTTTTAGCGTATCGCGGCGTTTTTGAAGCTCTTTCGCCACTTCGCAACCTCGATAGTTCGCAGGATGTTTTCCTTTGCAATTTATACAAGTGGCTGGGGTTTGCTTGTTTAGGTGACACTCTTCCGAGAGATGTTTACCTGCGCATTTGACGCACCGCGGCTCTTTCTGGCAGTAAGTCTGCGTGTGATTGAAGCCTTGACAGCGCTTACACTGCGGGATCGATCTGGAGGTCTTACGCATGGGTTCGATTTTGACCACGATGTTTAGAATAGTCTTGATACCATATATAATATCTTTATTTTCGTCTTTATCAAAACTAAGCATGAATAGTGGAAGACCGCGCTTTACCAATTTTTCATGATCTCCCTCCGACTGTTGTTTCTCCTTCTTGATAATATTGACGGCATCAAGAATTTTAAAGCCTTTGTCTTGAAGGTCGTGCATTACATCTTCTTTAGTGCACGAGGGGTGGAGTCCCCTTGCTACAACACGCAGTGGTCTTTCTAACTTATTTTCATAAGTATACCACTGAATCTTTTCGGCATTCAATTTTTTAGATACTGATCGGTAACCGTCGGCATCATCGACATTGATTTTCCACGTATTGTTTCGCAGAGATGTCACCTTAAACTTCGAAGCCAGAGTTCCTTTAAGGAGGCAATGCAACTTATTATAGTCCGTAATTCCAACGACGTTTATCGGTGGCGGAGGACGTAATTTTGGTTGTTGTTGCTTTTCTTGCATCTCCTTGCGCTTTTCATCTTTTTGTGGCTCGACTTCCGGTGAGGAACCAGCTTTTCGTTTTTTGCTTGGTCGTTTCTTTTCGACCCAATTCGTTTCGCGTGTTAGCTCTTCTTCATCCGTCTGGTATTCGCGACTAGGTGAGCGATGTGAGCTAACTGTATTTTCTTTTTGTAGGTACGTGTTTTTTAGGGCATTATTTTCTTGCCTGAGTAAATCTACCTCTTTCTTGAGCTCACGATAGAGTAGCTCCATTTCGCTAAGCTTGGTACGGAGTACGTCGTTTTCCTCCTCAATGCTTTTAGATTTCGCTGAGTCCCGTTTTTCACGCATTTGCGCTTCCGGCGGACTTCTTTTTCCGGAGACGTTCGATCTTGTTGGTGGAGATCGATATACCCTTGTACTTTTTGAGAAGGGATTTATAAGGTGCAATAAATGGCTCTCCCCAGAATCCGTAGAGCCGACCTCCGAAGAGGGTGGATTTTCCAGTTTACCTGGACTGCCACCTGGGGTATTTAAATCTTTTGTTTTGTTCATTGCATGTTTTTTGTATACGCCATACTCGGTATACGGAGGGTGGATTTTAGTCGCCTCTTACGACAGGCATGCCTACCTCGGGTATATTCTAACCCCTACCCGAAGGGTAGGTCGAATCGAATGTCGACCACACGCGATACTATTGTAGTTTTTATTAAAATGCGTGTATAATATCCTGAAAATTGATCTAATAGTTCAAAAGTTCCGAGAACATGATAGACAGACAGACAGACACCATATTGAATACATAACTGTCCCATTTTTTACCTTTCAAGCCCGGAACGTAAGGAGCTTATCACTCAATATAAACTTTAAGACATAATAATACGGAAACAAATAAACTTTTTATATCAAAATTCATTTCTCTTCTTTTTTTCAGGTAAGGACATTTCTCGTAATTGCTTAAAAGTCGTAAGTAGTCATCACAAAATATGAATATATTTGCAATTGTAATATTCAGTAATATAGTGGATTTAATACCATAAGTAGGCAACTGCATATTGACAGAGCATTAGCCCGTCTTTATTCTCAGCAGCGTCCCAACATGTGTACTACAAAGGCAAATCGGTAGAGACAGCCTGACACTCGCTTGTGCCCATCATTGAAAAATCTCTGAGCATTAAGGAATGCACTATGATGGTTTTCCTTGACATTGAGGGAGCTTTTAACAATGTCAAATCAAAGGCAGTTACCGACGCACTTGCAAGTCTAAAAGTGGATACTTGGGTCGGAGTGTTGATCAATCAATTGCTCACATGCAGGATTATTAACACACAGCTGGGCGGAGCATCGGCCAGAAGACTTGCTTGCTGCGGAACACCCCTAGGTGGTGTCTGGTCACCTCTTCTGTAATCTGGTAGCAAATAAGCCACTATTTGACTTGGAAAGGTTAGGTTGCAGAGTGATCGCCTATGCTGATGACATTACTATTACCGCCTCAGGCAAACACCCAGACACTCCAATATGCTCTCCTTCGGCTCTCTACATGGGCCCCCCAAATGTGGACAGGGTGTTAACCCTCATGAAACAGAACTCGTTCTCTTCACGAGGAAATATAAAGTTCCGCTCATAGACCCTTCGACGACAATTGGCACCAGTCTCACCTTCAATGCAGATGTCATTCCTTTACTCAAAAAAGGTTCCGGTGCGGAAATCGCTAACTACAGGCCCATCTCACTTCTTTCCGTTTTTAGCAGAATTTTTGAAAAACTAATGAAAAATAGAAAAGTGATTTTCTTAGATAAAACTAAGTTTTTCAATCTAGCTCAATTTGGTTTTCTAAAAGGCAAATCTACGGAAGATGCGCTTTTACAGTTTTGTTCGCAAATAATGTCACACCTCGATGGAAAAAAATGTACGGCTGGTTTATTTATTGGCATTACCAAAGCATTCGACATGGTCAACAACAATTTCTTGTTGAGAAAACTTGAAAAAGCTGGATTCCGTCGTTTCATACTCCACTGGTTTAGGTCGTATCTTGAAAATAGGTCGCAAAGAGTGAAGATAGATGATATAAGGAGCGAAATAAAGATCTTTAACCTGGGTGTTCCACAAGGCTCTGTGTTGGGTCCAATTATGTTTTTGGTCTATATCAATTCACTCTTTGCACTTAATTTTAAGGGTTCACCTACTGCTTTTGCTGATGACATTGGTTTCACTTATGGCTTAAATAGTCCTTTGGACCTAGTTTCTGGTGTAATTGGGATCTAAGTTTATTGAGACACTGGTTTGCCGAACATAATTTAGTAATTCAGCTTATTTTCCTCTTACAATTTGGAAGCAAATGTCTACTTCCACCCACCTGAGTGTCTTAAATCGCCGTTTGTCTCTTACGGATATGCTTATGGAGATGACAGAGCTGTTCAACATTCACCTATGCTGGGTGCCAGGCCACAGGGATATTTCGGAAAACTGCAGGGCAGACGACAAAGTACAACTGTAAGGATTCTCCCTGATAGGCAAGCCCTGGGTATGCCCCTCGCTACCTGTAAGCATCTACTATATCTGGACGTTATTAACAAGACTAAACACAGATGGGAGAACGGCTCAAGGTGTAATATTTCGAGATAGATCTGCCCTAAGCTGGACCAGAAACGTAGCGCCGAGTTGATTAAGCTAAAGCGATCACAGATCAGCTGCATTATCGGTGTCCTCACTGGACATTGTCCTATTTTCTAATGATTTCTGCAAGAGCTGTAGAGACGAAAAAGCATGTTCGGTCTGTCTCAAAAAAGATTGCTCCATTTAGCGGCTCGCTCTTTCTTCAATGACCTTGGCGACCTGTTGTCCTTAGGCGCCATGAGTATCCATCGCTTCATCAAAACTCCGGTTAATTTTAATTAGTCCCTGAGTGGTCTAATGACCCATGGCATCATAATGGACCTTTGCTGGGCTTAGTGTGCCATTGGAAACATTTTTTAAGAGCTTGATCAATTCAGTAGATTAACCAAGCCTTAGGAAATTCTAAATACTCAATAAAGCGTGCATTGACATAATAACGGAAACTAAAAATTTCTAAAATGACGTCAATAGTTGGTTAGGTCTCAATTCAACTTCTTCTTCCTTTTATCAGCGAGGCTATGATCCGAAAATAAGGGATCACAACCCTTCCACTTCACCGCATTTCTACTGATCCGCCTGTGGGGTTCACCTATTTGACCTCAGAAAATATCGGCAGGCCTGCCGATTTTGGATCACTCGGTTACTGAGGCCAATGAAATGCCGATGTCGTCGCATTTGTTTGACCCAGGCGTTTATAGGCCTGCCTTTCCTACATCGTTATGCTTTTGGAACATGCATTGATATTGCATTTTTAACGGGGTTCAAATGATCTCTTCTTTGAACGTGGCAATACCAGCTGAGCCGGTCGCGCTCTATTTTTTGTACGATGGTTTCCTTAATGTGAATGCTTCCACGGATCTTCGAACTTCTTATTCGATCAAGCTTTGTCACTCCTGCTGTCATGAGAAGCATCTTCATCTCAGCTGCCGTTAATTTACTCTCATACGTTTCGTACATCGTCCAACATTGTGAACCGTATGTGAGCACTGGCGCTGGACCTACAACTGCGGAGTAGAGCCTTCCCTTCAACTTAAGTGGCATCTTTCTGTCACAGCAGATAGCGGAATTTTCTCGCCACTTCATCCACCCTACGCTTACGCGTTGATTGATGTCGTCATCACAAGTTGCTTTGCTATCATGGGATCATAGATCCCAGATATTTGAACTTTTCGCACTTGGGAAGCACTGTTCCATTCAAATGAATGTCTGGGATAGGCCTGAGTGGATCAGAGAACGGGCAGCACAAGTACTCTGTCTTTTTTGAACTAATGCGATACCCATTTCCCTCCAGAGCGTCCACCCACACATCAAGTGCTCATTGCAGGGATGTAGGATCCTCACTTTTGATGGCTCCATCGTCAGCAAAGAATAACTGATGTACCTTGGGGTCCATCAGTTTCACCTTCACCTTCAAGCAGATAATCAAAGACTGTTATAAAGAGCAAAGGACTTAAGACGCTTCCCTGGTGCACCCCGACTTTGATTGGGAACTCTTCGGTTACTCCAGTGTGGCATCTTACTCTTGTCTTTGCTCCTTCGTACATGTACATGTACATATGATCCTGGAGGCCCTCGATGTCTTAGACATCGAGGAGATGCAACTGGTCCATTGTACTAAGCTAAAATTCATGGAAGTGCCTGTTAACATTGTTGGGTCTAAACGAATTCCGATAGGTTATATCTGCTTATATTAATTTTCTTTTGCCCGTGAATATACATATTTACCGTTGAAAATAGAAGGATCCAAAATTTTCGAATTTATGCCTTTTCTTTCAGCTGAGTTTGGAGATTATTAACATAACCTTTGACCTTCAAATATACCCAAAAAAGAATTTTGGTGGCGTCAAACCGGATTATCTCATTGCCCAAACGTAAGATAAGACGACTCGGAAAAATAAACTTTAAAATCTCAATTGTTTCACATGTCATGTGGCACTTAGCGCCGTCTTCCTAAAACCACAAAATCCACATGTTTTCCAAAACCTGAACTTTTATTTCGGTCTGCAGAAAATCCTCTAACATCTCGCTATAACCTGGCCATTGACGATAAAGGTGTCACCTCGAAGAATTGCAGCACAATCGCTCATCTGCACTAATTCAATACCAAAAAGCCACTTTGGGAATACCACCTTGATCAAAAAGTTCCCGGAATAAAAACCGTGTGGCGCTCCCGTCGTTCCGATTTGAGTTCTGTTTTCTTTGTTAAGTTGGTACATCTGTTGTTGATATTCCCTCTAAATCTTAGCGTCATAGCTTGACATTTGCAAAAGTTACGTAGCCAAGAGTGCATCTACCTCTGGGTGTGTTGGCAATTTTTTACAATTTTAGAAATGGATTTAAATTTGCAACAACGAACTTGTATTAAATATTGCGTAAAAAACGGATTTAATGGTGCGCGAACGTTGGAAATGTTGGAAAAGTGTTTCGGCAACGATTCTCGAAAGAAAACGGTCGTTTACCAGTGGCACGAGCGGTTCAAAAGTGGTCGTGAGTCAATCGAAGATGATGAACGCAGTGGCAGACCATCGACATCGAAAACCGACGAAAACATTGATAAAGTAAAATAAATGTTGGTCAATAACCGCAAATTAACCATCAGAGAGATAGCGGAGGACTTGAACATTGCCAATGGATCCGTCCAAGACATTTTGGTTAATGATTTGCGTTTCCGTCGTGTAGCAGCAAAGTTGGTGCCAAAAGACCTCAATTTCATGCAAAAAAGAGGCCGTGTTGACGTCACAAAAGACATGATTTGCGAGGCTGAATCCGATCCCACATTCATCAAAAGGATCATTACTGGAGACGAGACGTGGGTTTATGAGTACGACACGCAATCCAGACATCAGGCAAGTGAATGGCGTTCACCAAATGAGCCGAGACCAAAAAAACCACGTCGTTTTCAGAAAAAAAAGAAGGCAATGCTCACGGTTTTCATGGATTACAACGGTGTAGTGCATCATGAATTTTTGCCAGAAGGCCAGACAGTAAACAAAGAGTATGATTTGGGCGTTATGAGACGTTTGCGTGAATCAATTTGCCGAAAGAGATCAGAATTGTGGGCAGAAAACTCGTGGATTTTGCACCATGATAACGCGCCGTCGCACAGTGCCATCATTATTCGTAATTTTTTGACGAGAAATGCAACAAATACCATCCAACAGCCACCGAATTCACCTGATTTGGCTCCCTGTGACTTCTTTCTGTTCAATCGAGTTAAAAAACCATTACGGGGAACGCGTTTCAGCAGCCGAGAGGAAGTAGTGGAAAAATCGCGGGAAGCACTGATGGACATACCGAAAACCGAATATAAAAAATGTTTCGAAGATTGGATCAAGCGCTGGCATAAGTGTGTTGCAGTCGATGGGGATTACTTTGATGGGGACAATATAGATTTAGATGAATAAACTTGTATTTTTAATTTTCTGAATAAATTCCTGGAACTTTTTGATCAAGGTGGTATAAAGGTCCCTGGTGTAGCAAGCGCAACTGCACGGGAGCTTTTCCGAGAACGCCTGGCTCTGCTCTAGATGCTATCTTGAACTTACCTCATCTTGATACTTATATGATGGGCTGCAATATCAAAGCCATCCATGTCTACGGCAGGGTGGTTTTTTGGTATTTTACCCAAATCCCAGAGCACTCAGACTCTCCGGTCCATTGTACTACCAAGCAGGGACCTTTCTTTGGTTCCTGCTTGGAAAAACTTCGTTGTAATTTTCCTTTATTTCTTCGGGTGGCTGATGACTGCTAGGGTTTGAAACTGCACACATCGGTTAACGAGCAAACAGACTAGCCACTGCACCACTGCCACCCCCTCGGTGGTTTTTGGTATACTCCACACTGGAATTTTGATGAATTTGCGCGGCACTTATCATACGACTCCTGTCTCATATTATGCCGTCTGATACAATGATACCACAACTTCAGCTGATACATAAATTCAAAGTGGACTTTCCGTGTGGAAAACACACAGACTTGGCTTCGACCAGAGTCTGAGCCAGGAATGGAATTTCATATTCCTATTTTCTATTTTCTATTTTCATAGACGGCTCCAAAACCAGTCAAGGGTCTGGCGCTGGTCTCTTGGTGGTAGAAAACAATATTAGACTTCTTTTCTCGTTAGGCAAATATGCGTCTGTTTTTCCAATCGGGAACTTATGCAATCCTAATAGCCATGAACTATGTTGTGAAGAAGAAGTAGGAGGGCCGTAGTATTTGTGTCTGTAGTGACAGTCAGGAGTGGAATCCTCTAAAGTGATAGTTGATAGTCATACTTTTAAAAGTCAAAATTGATGCTCACACTTTGTTAGCTCTCCGTAAAACGATCGCAAAGTCAAACAAAAACGATCGCAAAAAGGTGATGATCACGCTGATGGTCACCTTAGAGAGAGCAAAAGCGATGATTGTGATCGTCAACATTCAACTATCTCCTTAGAGGATTCCACTCCAGGGTGCGCTTAAGGCCTTGCTTCACCCTTTAGCTATTGTACTTCCAAAATAGTTCATAAAACCAAAAGCTCCTTGAGCTCGGTCGAAACGCTGAATCACGGAGGTGCTTGCTTGGCTTTTTTAACAGGGTAAGAAATTCCAATAAAATGACTAAACCAGGGTTTGCTCTCTGGTAGTACAATGAACCAGTTGCATCTAAGTGCTCTATTCGACCGTTTCCTCTCCCGACAAAAAAAAAAAAAATAGCTAGCGCGGGTCACAAATTTCCCAAATGCGGGCAAATCGAACATAATGAGGTTCTCTTCAAACTTCTGTAATTTCTTTGTTGAAGTTTAGCATGGCCTAGACATACCGTTGTTGTTGGTCTTTGGTCACTACTTATACTTTAATGCCAAATGTACCACAGATACTGCCGAGAAATGTCAGTTTGCAGGCTGCATTGTCTAACTGATGTTCTTAATTGCTGCTCTACACTTTTACTCACAGCATTCAGAACGGTTTATTCGCGGTCTGCTATGATATAATTTTTGTTTCAATCGAACGGCTAGATATCGAATTGTCTTCGGCCCAGAGGGCCAAAATGACCGTATTTGCTGCCGAATTTGCGATGCGTCAGCACAATGGACGAATTCTTTTGGATACCAATCTTCAGACCAATCCAATCCAAACCATACCAATCTTCTGAGTGTTCAGCTACACATATATCGTCAGACTCAGCATACGCTCATCGTTAGTTCACTATCAGATAGCTATCCAGCGGGCACCGCGAGGAGGTGATGATGCGATTTTGCCACGCCGTTCTGACAGATAGAGACGCAAAAATGAAGGCCGATTCATACTAAGGCCATAAGCCCACCCTGTATCAAAGCAAATTATGCACAATTTGTAAGTGTTTACATCTTTTTTCACTGTGCATGTTACTAATTTTGTTCTCAGAAAGGACCAGCAGGCAAAAGATACATAATGTAGAAAAAAACTTTCAAAAATAATTTCTTAATCTTACGGCGCTTAAAATTCATCCTCATTTCATTTGCAAAGAGTGCCCTTCTGAGAGGATAAACAATTAAGCAAATCTGACTTAATTATAAGACATTTCCCCTGGCGTAATTAAAGTACTAACTTCATTCTGTTGAGATACCGACATTGCCGTCAGAAAAAAGCTTATTTTAACGCCAAGCCATATTAAAAAACAAAAAAGAATAATCCATCGTGTAAATGTATCTGCATAATGCATGCCATTTGGATTTGTGCATTTCGTCGACATGGTTTTCAAATTAATGTTGGCATACCATTAACAATAATTATCATTACTTTATCATGCCCTGTGGTGATTTTCACAATACAACTCACCTCGAAATGCACGAAAAAAGAACAGCTTGTCAGGTTGATATCAGCAAGATCAACATTTTAATTAAATTATCATTGCACACGGATTTCGAATGAAAAACAGAAAAATACACCTTGCGGCTAAATGCGTTGCATTAAGCATGTAGTATTCGACGTGGCAGTTCTGCGGTAGGTTAATACGGTTTTAAATGGATGTACCATGTGGATGTGTACCTCAAACGCAGTGGCTTTTGTCTCAGATACGTGTTGCAGACAGAGTAATGAAACTACGTCGCACCTGGATGTTTGAATCGACTGACAGCATGAAATAGCATTGTCGTTATGACGAACATAAAATCCGTGAATGGCTGTACTTTGGAATGATGTCTGCTCCACTTTGAGCAGCAAAAGAAAAAACGGAGAAATATCCTTCAGAAGCAACGACGACGACAACGAAAGGAAAACCCATTTCATTTCTCATCAAACTGTTTCTAATTAATCTGACAAACATCATGGAAGGTCGACGAGGTTGCAGACTACAACAAGATGACAAGAGCGCTCGCAGACCATTCATACGGTGTGAATAGGTGTGTTGATCCGACACCTTCGGATATTTGTCAGAGAGACAAAAGAACGACGCCGAGTAAGATACCTACATTTGTACTCGAATTGTGTGAGGCAATTGTAGTTACTTTTTACTGCCTATATAGGGAATAATCGTGTTGGGTATCCTTAATATTTACTACCGGCCTCTTACGCGTTATTACCTAGCATAAAATATAAAACAGCATTCAACATAAAAAGCAAACCAATTTATGGATTAACACAACAATTTATGGAGTATCACTTCTTGCTATGGAGGTTATTCGGGTCTTTCTCAGAGCCCTTGCTCTTTTCAACTCGTCTGTCCGCTTGTCTGCTTGGCATCTCATAATTCCTAAACTATACAATCTACAATGCATAATTTTTAAACAAAATATGTAAAATAATTGCCTCTAGACAAAGTCGATGTCATTTATTTTGGATATGTCTTCAGGACAAGGATTCCTCCAGATGGATCCAAAACAGAATCGGGATTGGGGGGAGGTGTCCAAGAACTAAACATCAGCATTTCTCTTCGCCTCGCTAATCACTATAGTGTCTTCCAGGTGGAGATCATGTCAATAAAGAAGCCTTGCCGTGGCTGAAGTACAATGTGATATCCAGGCGGGATATTACTATCTTTACTGACAGTCAATCTGCGATCAAGTCCCCGGAATCTGTCACCTTCAATTCAAAAACCGCCCTAAATTGTCGCTTGTCTCTTAACGAGTTGGTCAAACAGTTCAACATTCACCTAATCTGGGTGCCGGGGCCCAGAGGCATTCCAGGGAACTGCTCGGCCGACGAACTCGTCAAGCAGGGCACTTGTCTACCGATTTCGTCGAGCAAGGCGAATCTCGGCATGCCTCTCGCTAAAGTGAAACTGCTACTCAAGCTCAACTACATTAGCGCGACCAACCGCACGTGAGCTACTAGACAGATCTGGCCTGAACTGAATCAGAAATGCCTAGTCCGGTCTGCATTCTGCATCCTGCCACCCTAACATAACATATTTACATGCGTATTTATGTATAATACAATCTATAAGATGTACTAGTAGCTTGCAAGAAGCTTTTTTTTATTTTATGTTTCGAATAGGCCAGAGTTGATCAGAGAACGGGCAGCATGATTACTTGGTATTTTTTGGAACAATGCGATACCCATTTTACTCCAAAACGTCCACCCACACATCAAGTACTCGTTGCAGTGACGCAGGATCCTCACTTATGATGGCTGCATCGTCAGCAAATAAAAACTGGTGCACTTTGGGGTCCATCACTCTAGCTTCAAGCAGATAGTCCAAAGACTGCAATAAAGAGCAAACGACTAATGACGCTTCTCTGGTGTCCACCGACTTTGATTGGGAATTCTGCGGTCACTCCAGCGGGGCATCTTTTTTTTTTTTTTTTAACAGATGTGTGGCCACGCCCAAATGGTATGTAGGCACTGCGACCAAGGAGATCTATTGTGCCATAGGCCACTTTTAGGGCAGCAGTACTTATACTCTCCTTATGAAAGCTATAATTACGGCTGCGGAGGAGTTCCTTAGATCTTTTGGAGATATGATCTCTTTAAGGAAAAAGCTTCTCCTAGTGCTACACAGAGCTACACACTCATATGGTGTGTGTGTTCTGCGGTTTCGTCCTCTTCTAGGCAGAGGCGGCAGGTGATATCCTCCGAAATTCTCATTTCGTTAAGGTGGTAGAGAAGTTGGCAGTGACCGGTAAGGAAGCTCACAAGCCTTCTTATGTCATTTCTGTCGTATTTTAGGATATCAACTGCCTGTCTTTGGAAGGGTTGGACAGCTCTTTTAGCCTGCCTGAGACCTTGGGAGTTATTCCAGTGGAGAATGCAAATGTTGCGTTCCCAAAAGTTTAGGGTCAGTTTAAAGGCGGAATCGGATATTCCGCAAAAGGGTTCAGGTCCAGTGAACAACTCAGAGGAGCCCTTCCTAGCTAGCAGGTCTGCAGTTTCATTGCCGTCAACGCCTACATGAAACAGTACCCACCACAATTTTACTTTATTGTGTCGGCACAGATTTTGTAAGCTGTCGAAGCAGCTTAGAACTGATTTTGAACTGATCAAATGGGAGATCAGTGCTTTGAGCGCCGCTTGGCTATCGGTGAGTATATGGATAGAGGCACCTTTGATGCCTAAATGCAGGTTAATGTTAGCACAAGTTTTAATGGCGTAAAGCTCGGCCTGGAAAACACTAGGAGTCTTTCCGAGTGATTTCGAAATTTTATGGTCGGGTCCATACACACCGGCGCCAGCTCCTGAATCCATTTTTGATCCATCGGTGTACCACACTATACCTTTTGAATCAAGCGAAGGTCCGCCATTATTCCATATATCAGGGCTTGGGATCACAATCTCAAACATTCTACCTAAGTAAAGTGATTTGGGCGTAACGTCGGAGACCGTGCTGAGCATGTCTAGCTCGGGGAAGTCGGATAATAGCTCCATGAGATCCACGTGATCCCGTGTGCTATTAGCATCTGATTTTCTAAGACTAACTGCACTGCGGATTGCCACTTTTTTTATAAATAAATATATGTAACGGAGTAAGTCCGATTATGGCTTCAATGGCTGTTGTGGGACAAGTCTGCATAGTATCTGTGATGCCGAGGCAAGCTAGTCTTTGAAGTTTTGTGAGTTTATTAATGGTTGTGACCTCTTTGGTATTCGTCCACCAGACTGCGGACGCGTATGTCAGAATGGGTCTTACAACCTGGTATATAACCAGAAAATGACCTTTGGAGACAGGCCCCAGGTCTTGCCGTACATACGGCGATAGGCCCACAAGGCAGTAGTCGCCTTGGCAATTTTATGCTTAATATGGGAGTTCCAGTTAAACTTCTTATCCAGGACAAATCCTAGATATTTGACCTCATCGGAAAAATTGATTGTTGTGCCGTTTAGAGTCACTGAGCCAATATTCAGCGTTCTTCTTCTTGTAAACGGTACAACGACTGCCTTGCTGGGGTTAATCGATAGGCCCTCCCCAGCACACCAGTCCGAGACTACAAGGAGTGCATTATGCATGAGTTGAGATACATTGTCTTCATGTTTGCCTTTAATGATGATCACCAGATCGTCTGAATAGCCTATGGTTGTGAAACATGAACTATTAAGTGTGTTCAATGAGTCATCCACCACGAGTGACCATAAGAGAGGTGAGAGGACGCCGCCTTGGGGGCAGCCTTTGGCCGCGGAGACCGTCACAGAGACCTCTCCAGACGAAGATGTTATTATGCGGCTATCGAGCATGTTCCTAACCCATCTGATAGTAGGTTCGTCTATTCCCCTGCGTATCATAGCACTAGTGATGGATTCATAACCAGCGTTATCGAAAGCACCTTCTATGTCAAGGAATGCACAAAGGGCGATTTCTTTGGAGCGGTAGGCAGCTTTAATCTCTGTGACGAGAAAGTGAAGGGCGCCTTCCGTAGATCGACCTTTCCTGTATGCAAATTGACTAGAGTGTAGAGGTATAGTCTTTTCAAGAATGCCTCTAATGTGTAAGTCTAGCAGTCTTTCCATGGTTTTCAAGAAAAACGATGTCAAGCTGATTGGACGGTAGGATTTGGGTAGCTCGCTGGGTTTGTTACCTAGCTGAGGGATAAACACCAAATTTACCTCCCGCCAAGTTAGTGGAATGTATTCCAGGTTGAAGATTGTTCTAAATAGAGCTACCAAGGCAGGCAAGATGTAATCCAGTGCTTTCTGTATGAGAGCTGGAAAAATACCATCACTGCCAGGTGCCTTAAAGGGTTTAAATGAACCGATTTCCCATTTAATTTTTTCTTGACTGAACAGATTTCCAGACAAGCTGTTGACTTTTTTGGAGGTGCCACATGTGGAACCTTCAGGAGCAACAGGTACGTAAGCGGGGCATCTTACTCTTGTTTTTGCGTCCTCGTAAATTTTTTATTTTTTTTACGCTGGGGGTGGTAATCTTCAAGAGACGAAATTGAGCCCTACTCAGTAACAGTGTGGGACTTTTACCCACTAACCCCTTCTCCCTTCTCACCCTTTCTCCCTACGGTACCGCCTTCTTGGCATTTCATAGTAGGGGGGTTTCTGACTTAGGTGTCATTTGAATTCGTGTTAGTCCTGTTAGACTCTTTTCTCTCACGTTCTAATATTCTTAATTTGCTCATGATATTTTTGGCAATTTCAGTCACTGCATCCCAAGCTTTTTGGCTCTTAAGCATTTCACTAACCATTTTTTCGGGGGTTAGTGCCACGCCTAAACTCTGCCTAAGTGTTTCCCTCTCGTCTAGAAACCGTGGGCATCGAAAAAACACATGTTCGGCGTTTTCAATGCAGTCGGCACATCGTGGACAGTAGGGGCTGTCGTCATGCTTGTATTTATCCAGGTATGAACGGAAACATCCATGACCTGTCAGCAACTGAGTAAGATGAAACCCTATTTCACCATGCCGCCTTTCTATCCACGGTCTAATGTGTGGTATGAGCACATGCGTCCACCTACCCTTTTCGGAGGCGTTTCAGCATTCTTGCCACTCTCCTATGCTCTGTATCCTTAAGGTCTGTTGGGTTTCACCGGTTGGAGCAGTTTCCTCTTGTTCTGAGCATCTCAATTCATATTGTCGTCGTTGCTCTCTGCTTTCTCGTACATGTCTATGATCATTTGTATGTAGATTTGTGGAACCTCTCGTTGTCCTAGCACCCTTTTTCAAAGTCAACCAATACAATATGCAAATCCTTTAAGGAATCAAGATATTATGATCCTTATACTTTCGATTCTGTGGTTGATTTACCGCCGTTTTATTTTTCGTAGTCAGCCCTTAATACCCGCACAGTTTCGCGTATCACCCTTCCCTTTGTACGCAAGGAGAAGGTATGGTTTGGTATGCGATTAACTTTTATAAGTTTGGAGATGAGCCATCTAAACCCGATATTTCCCATATTTTTGTAGAACTCAGGGGGTATCTGAACCAATCTCTTATCGATTTTTGGCGTATTGGACGCCGCACTTACTTCTTTGACTATAATATCGGGTATTTATTCACAATTGGGCGTGTCTCTTAGAAAGTATAGCCGGGGAAACAGTTCATTCATAAGTCCTTCAAAATGCTGTCGCCACCAGAATCTTACCGTCCTCCACAAGAATAATGAACTTTGGCGAACGAATCTCCTGAGCATTCCTCCTTCTTGAGCGGCTATTTTGAAGATGGTTGTGCCCTAGTTCATATTTCGCTGTCGTAGAGGAAGACATTCCCACTAACTCCCGATAGAGGCCCTCCATATTCTCTGGCTAAGCTTTGAAAGCCGCTTTCTTCTCGTTTATCAGTTCTTTAGCTTCATCACTCAACCAGCATGTTTCTTTGACGTATTTGCGGTGCCCTTTTGAAGCTCCTAGCAGTGATTTGACTATTTTTAAGGAAGTTCTGATGTTGTATTCAGGAACACATCGGAAATTATTTCCGAAGAGTTCCGTATTGTTATTTCAAATGCATAGGTCAAAACCAAACCTTAAACTTCGAATGGATATGTTGGAATGGATAAATGAAATCTTAGACGAAGGGGTGGCGGGTGGTGTCGTTTTAATCACACCTACGTCTGAGCTTTCAGCTGAATCGTTGTATATTCAGATCTCTAGTTTGCTTTAAGTTTTCCTCCTTATTTACCATAATTGGCTCATTAATTGTCATGTGCGTGTCAACTAATTAAATCATTTGTGTTCACATAATTTTCGATAAAAATCTTGTAACAGATCCCAACAGACACTTTGAAACTCGTTTCGGCTCTGATATACTCGTACTAGCCTTACCACGATAACCGTATCAGATACTAAATCAAAACCTATAACCAACCAATCCCCGGCGTCAAATTCCAGTTTCAGGTGACAGTGTCACCAAGAAATATATCTTCACACAAATATGAACGTTATGTCCAGCGGCATGTTCATCATCATCATCATCATCGGTAAGAGAAGGCGAATCTTGCACGCCTGACAGATGGAATGCATCGTCTAAGCCACGTCTGCTGAGACATCACCATGAGGCAGATGGTTAGAACCTGCATGTAGGAATTCTGACACAACGTCACTTATTGGAACAGCATGCATTCTTATGCAGGGAGTGGATAATTAATTCACACTTTACCGCAGCAGAATGCATTTTATATGTCACGCTGCTTCCAGTCGGACAAGTCTTTTCAATTCGCTGGACTTGTCACTTGCATTTGAAGAAGTCCTATGACTTAGGTGGCACCTTGGCTAGATGACGTCGTGGTGACTTTCTTGTTTTGCAGAACCAATGCATACGATGCATAGTTCCCAAGGAGCGTAACCCGATTCCTAAACATGGACTATAGCAAAATAAATATAAAACCAAAAACTGATAGAAAAATTAAAACTACGATGATCGTGTCTCCTGTCCCACTCCTGAGGGCAAAGGACCAGAAACAAAGGCATAATTCAATTGCTAATGCATCCCAGTTCATCCATAGTGCTGCCGTTTTAGCCGCTGCTGCCACCGCTGTGCATGTTTACCAAACCGTGCACTCCTTTTTCAGTTCGGGGTCAAACCAAATGATAGAAGCCACCACACCGACACGTTTACAAACGTGGCCCCCGCCCGTCCGATGACTTGTAATTTATTTTCGATTTTCATATACTCGCATCTGAATATTAAAAACAGATATTTCTTCAACTGCTACCCATCTACAGATAGCGCAAGACAGTTTAACAAAAGATTCTAAGATCATTTATTTCCGCACGGAGGACGGCTGTGCTGCATGCAAATAAAGTCAGAGGCACAATCGTGGATGCTCCCTCCTGTCAGGGGATCTTAATATTCGAACGACAAGTCGTCGGGACATGGTAGCTGTGGAGCCGTGGCTATGCCTATGATCCCAGCTAATAGAGAGAAGCTACTCAAAATTAATGTTCAACTGAATGGCTTCATAGGTAATTCGGGTTTCACAAAAGCCTCGACCCTATGGGCCAGTTGCTCGTCTCCTCGTTTGCATATTTTTCATGGTTTGTTACGGCGATGTTTATGCTACGTGCGGAGGTAGTGGCATCGAAATAAAATTAAATGCACAATACTCCTATATTGGGATCTACACGAGATGTTGTGCTTGCAAATGCTGTTCGCTATTGTCTCAAAATTTAGTGCTGCACGAAATGGAAGCGTTTTTTTTTTTTTTTGTTTTCCTACGAGGATAGTTCATATTACTTTTTAGGCTTTGGGGGCGTATTACATACCTCAAATGAATTCTACATCTGCATTTGTATCAGATTGATCTCGTTCTATATCTTGCAAGACCTGCATTGCAATGATAAGAGAATAGGTATGGTATGAGCTCACGTCGGTGCGTGAAGGAGGCAACTGGGGGCTATATCGGTGAACAACAATACCCAGATCAGCAAAGCCATATTTTCAGTTCGTTATGAGTGGAGGGGAAAGTCTGTATCATTCCTCACCTAAAGTAACTCAAGCAAGTATGTACCATATAACAAATCAGAACTGAACGCGCAAATGACAGTAAATTCTCCCCGAATAGCTCGGACACCAACCATGTCATGGTCTGAAACCTAATATTTCCTGAGCTTCAAACCAACACACCAAAAATAATTGCCATTTACGTCATCCAACTAGTGAACCGTTAGTCGTAAGTCAATATCTCAAAATGCATGTATTAGAGTGAAATCTCTCTTAAATGAACACCAACGGGACTAAGAAATTTGTCCGTTTAAGGAGGTTAGGTTTACATACAAATCAGGATCATTGGTCGTGGATAAATTGTCATCTCAACAGAGTTGTCCGCTTATGAGAGATGTCCGTTAGGAGAGATATCACTATACACGTATAGGGAATACGAATAATGAAACTTGCAACCCTATGGCCGATAAAACGCGCAAAAAGGTGTTATAATTTTCTCTATCTCTCTCATTTCTCCTGTCCGCGAAGACTTGTGACCACTGTTTTGCAATGGCTGCCAATTGCGAGATTATGTAGTGCGAATTTCATATCATCGTGAAGTTGCCAGCCGTGATTTATATACCGGAGTGAATTAGGGTTTGTGTATTTTGTAAAGAAATTTTCAGTTTTGACAACGAATCGTCCGTAATGACGCTTTTCGTTGCCATAGCATCATCTATTAGCAGATACTTAGGTTGTACAGCATGTAGGTCAGAAGAGATACCCCTTCGAACTTGACTATTTCGCACATTCTATCTGCAAATAAATAAGCAAATTGAAATCGTTAGCACTACTCCAGTTTTGATCCAATTGTGGAACCCTTACACAAACGGGAAACTCTGAATAGAAGTATTTCCTAAAGCCTTTGGTCCTTTTCGTATTAAGGTGGCCAGTTAAGCAGTAGTGTAAACAATTGAAAGTTGAGCATTTAATTCCATAACTCTTATAATTCTAACCATTGTAGCTTATGTTTACTTTACAGGGATATAGCTAGAGTATAATTATAAGGCAATATGAATACCAAGACGTAAAAAGTCAAAAAAAAAGGTGGACAAAATCGCATCATCACCTCCCGCTGGTGCCCGCTGGATAGTTATCTGATAGTGAACTAACGATGAGCGTATGCTGAGTCTGACGATATATGTGTAGCTGAACACTCAGACCTGCGTAAGCACATCTCGGTGAACTTCAGCGCGCATATGTTTAACCGGACGAGGCATCTCTTGTTGACCTGATTGGCTGAAATATGCGTCTCAGAAGTCTAGCAAGAGCTCCTCAGAAGGAGGACGTGCGGCGAATGAATTCTCTCGATGGAATCAACGGTGACGTCTACAGACCAGCGGATACCTTACCGGAGCTACTTCGACATATTTGGAGCTGAGGTCTGTAAGGATTTTCAATACTACGTCAGGGTATTGAAAAAGAGATGGTGGCGGATGAACTATTAATGGGCCAACGGAAGCGCTCATATCTCGAATTGGGTAACTGACATCGGTGTATCCGGCCCCTCGTCCTAGGGGTTGCAAAAAAAGGATCTGGTCCTACAGGTTGGGGTTTGTGCCGTCGGGTTAACTTCCCTACCACGTAAAAAACCTTTGGTTACAAAGCAACCAACAGCCTCGGATATGGATGATTTTACTGTTGACGACCCAAGCAAACATAAAAAGGACAACGATCTTCGTGTCTGCACGTGGAATGTTAGGTCCCTCTACAAACCACGTGTAGCCGAACAACTTGCGGATGACGTAGAGTGTCTCAAAGCAGACACTACCGCCATCCAAGAAGTGCGATGGGATGGGCTGGGCAAAAGGAATATGAAAAACTGCGACTCTACTACGGCGATAGCTACAGACAAAAAGGACAGCGTCTATTCGGGTGCGGATTTGTCATTGGAGGCAGACTTAGCAAGATGTCTTGAGTTTCCGGCATGTGAACGAGCGCCTTATGACTATCCGTATCAAGGCTAAATTTGCCAACATTAGCCTAATATGCGTTCACGCCCCTCATGAGGAGAAGGACGACGCAACAAAGGACGACTTCTACCAGCTCTTGAACAAGACGTATGAGCAATGCCCTAGCCACGACGTTAAAATTATCCTAGGTGATTTCAACGCAAAGCTAGGAAGAGAGGACGTCTTTAGTAGCGTGGTCGGAAAGCACAGCCTGCACGACATCACATCCGACAACGGACACAGGCTAATCGACGTTGCGGCGGGGCGAAACTTTGTCGTAGCTAGTACACGGTTCCCACGTCTCGATATTCACACAGGAACATGGCTCTCCTTTGATAGAAAAACTGTCAACCAAATCGATCACATTGCGATCGACGCAAGGCACTCTTCCAGTATTCTGGGTGTCCGGACTTTCCGAGGAGCCAACGTGGACTCGGATCACTACTTGGTTGTAGCCAAGGTACGGATGCGGATATCCACAACGGAGCGAAATCAACGAAATACTGTGAGGAAATTTGACGTCGGGCGGCTACAATCGCAAGAGATCGCCAGAGCCTTTGCCGATCGAGTTTCTCTTAGTCTTAATCTAAGTCCTATGCCGCCAGCAGCAAATGCGAAAGACCAGTGGCAGCGTTGCCAACAAGCCATCAAAGATGCCGCCTCTGATGAACTGGGTTTCTCTTGGCCACCACAATGAAACCCCTGGTTTGATGAGGAATGCCGGCAAGCACATGCAGCAAAACAAGAGGCGTACAAAGCGGCGCTGCATAGAAGGACCAAAGCTGCTTACGAGCTCTACGTGAGCAGGAGAAAATAGGAACATCGACTTTTTAGAAAGAAGAAAAAAGAGCACGAGAAGCGCTCGATCGAGGAAATTGAGAGACTTTATTGCAGGAATAATGTTCGGAAATTTAACCAAAAGGTGAAAAGAACATGCCAGGGTCTCAAAGCCAGAACAGAAACCTGCAGGACGGTAACATAGTAGTAGAATCGCAGTCGGTGCTGAGGATATGGAAGGAACACTTCTGCAGACTGTTAAACGGCGATGATGACCAATATTCCGCTGTCAGGCAGAATGAGCCATTCAACAGTGATGATAACAGTCAAGATTCCCGTCAACCCGATCAGAATGAAGTGAGGATAGCGATATCTAAACTCAAATCCAACAAAGCTGCTGGAGCCGACGGGTTTGCCGCTGAACTTTTCAAGGCAGGAGGAGATGAGTTGGTAAGAAGCATGTACCAGCTCATCTGTAAAATCTGGTCGGACGAAAGTATGCCCGATGAATGGAACCTCAGCATCGTTTGCCCCATCCTGAAGAAAGGAGACCCTCTGAACTGCGCCAATTACAGAAGTATAAGTCTCCTCAACATCGCATATGAGATCCTGTCTATCGTATTATGTGAACGCCTAAAACCGATCGTCAACAACCTAATAGGTCCTTATCAGTGCGGATTTAGGCCGGGAAAGTCCACCATTGACCAAATATTCACACTACGGCAGATCTTGAAAAAAACCCATGAATATAAATTCGATACGCACCACCTCTTCATCGATTTCAAAGTTGCTATGATAGCGTGTATAGAGACGAGTTATACAGAGCCATGTCTAGTCCTGGTA
The DNA here is from genome assembly GCA_945910035.1 of Brachypalpus laphriformis. Lineage (NCBI taxonomy): Eukaryota > Metazoa > Arthropoda > Insecta > Diptera > Syrphidae > Brachypalpus > Brachypalpus laphriformis. The sequence goes on along the minus strand of OX246753.1, from coordinate 104,904,167 downwards.
TCCCGGCCAAGCTCGTCCGTTTGTGCAGAATGACGATGGAGAACTCTCGCTGCTCCATCAAAGTCCGTAAGAACATCACCGAACCATTCGATGTTAGGAAAGGTCTATCATGCGATCTCTTTAACATAGTACTTGAAAGAATTGTACGAAACTCACAAGCCAACACCGGATGTACAATATTTTACAAGTCTGTACAACTACTCGCTTATGCCGATATCATAATCGGAAGAACTCAGCGGGCCGTCAATGGGGCATTTACGAGTATTGAGATCGAGGCAGCAAAGATGGGTCTAGCGGTCAATGAAAGCAAAACAAAATATATGCTGTCTACAAAAAAGGACACCCAACATCGGCGTCTTGGACAGAACGCCACAATAGACAGATATAATTTTGTCTACCTAGGCTCTATGGTGAACTCCGCAAATGACATCAGTAGGGAGATCATACGAAGAATTACTCTTGCCAATCGTTGTTTCTATGGGCTAAAACGGCAATTGAGTAGCAAAGCCCTATCTCGAACTACTAAGGTAACTCTTTATAAGACACTAATCATCCCAGTCCTGTTGTATGGCGCAGAGGCATGGGCTTAGACAAAACCGGATGAGGATGCCCTTGGTTATTTCGAGAGAAAAGTTCTTCGAGCGATCTTTGGTCCCGTCTGCACAGAAGGTGAGTGGAGGAGAAGGTACACTGCCGAACTATACGGCCTGTACAAGGACATCGACTTAGCCAGAAGAGTTCACATACAGCGACTGAGATGGCTGGGTCATTTGGAGCGGATGGAGCCCAACGTTCGCGCTAAGAAAGTCTTCGAATCCACCCCAGATGGACGACGCAGTAGAGGACGACTTCGCGGTAAGTGGCGCAAACAAGTGGAGGGGGACCTCAACCAACTTGGCGTGCACAACTGGAGGCAGCTGGCTCGTAACCGCGCTGGCTGGATAGGTTTGTTGGTTGAGGCCCAGGTCCACCCCGGACTGTAGCGCTATCTAAGTAAGTAAGTAAGTAAATAGTCAAAGATGTTGTGAAATAATAATAAACAAAATAATTTCTTTTTTCGTCCAAAGGGCTATCACACACTCGGAAGGTGAATTCTAAAGAATTTTGTTTGGGTGAATTATAACTTGCCAGGATCAGTAAAGTAATAATAATAAAGGGTGAGCCAACAGCTAGTGTGGAAGTTTTCATTAAATTAAACACACATTTCTTCTCAAATCAATGTAGAACTTTATTGATAAAGGAATGGTTTATGGCAATTATGAATAGAATACAATATCGTTCATGTTACCACCACGGTTTCTGTTGCAAGCAACCATCCGAAGGTTAAAATTGACTTTTTGAAAAACAAGTGGGTAAATGGGCGCAATTTCAGTTTGGATGTTATGTTTGAGATCCTGAATTGTCGCTGGGTTATTGGCATAAACCTTACTCTTCAAATAACTCCACAGGAAGGTGCAAAGGTTTCAATTGTTGTGTAATTTGGATTTTATAGGCGTGCAAATGAAGATCGTCTTTTAAAATTCGCCGTAAAGTGGCATAAGTGAGGCCCAATTGTTGACTTCTGCTGGCTGGCTGGTTTTGAACACTTTCGCTCACAGTGGTGATGTTTTGGCGTGTACATACTGGTCGCGCATGCTGATATGTAGTTTGACCCGATACCGAACCAGTTTCTTCAAAACACTTCACCATTGCATGATTTCCGGACCCACTAGGGCGATTGTGTTGACCGAAAAATTCACGAATTTTACGAAATGTGACTTTTACAGATCGCCCATTTTCGTAATAAGATTGAATAATAAAAATGCGTTGTTGCGTAGTAAACGACTCCATGACTAAAATTGCCATTGTTTGACATCTGTCAAAAAGATCAACCACATTAAATTCAGTAAATGACATTAATTGACAGCTAATATCCACACCATCTGTTGGCTCACCCTTTATTTGTTCAGAATGTTGTAAGCAAATTAGTTATTCACTTTTTTAATACTCTCCACCACTTGGAACACAGTTCATTAAAGCTTTGAAACCCCAGTAATGAACACAATTAGGTAAGCTCGAGCCCAGAGTATTTCTAGTATTTAAGTTTTGGACTAATATAAGCTTCACAGATTGTAGCAAAGTCTGTGGCAGTGGAAAACTTCTGGAACTTAAAATAAAGGAATTCGAAACTTCTAGTACCACCTTTGAAAGCATCAGTAATCCAATGATTCCAACGAATATCTGCTCCCACATTCATGGTAAAGCATCGATAAGCCAATAGATTGAATACCATTTCGGGTTTGGCTTCCTATCCTGCTTTGGAGACCTAACTCAGTTCTTCTTATAATATAACTGTCAGAATTGAGTTCGGTATACATTCGCTATTGCTGAGTCATTGTCGTGATTTTGTTAGTTAATAGCGGCGAATGCCAAGAATGCGAGGAAGTGATCCTCACAATCCATTTAGAGAAAGTCCCACCACCACCTTAGACCTGTCATGACCTTTCGAAGCTTCAATTTTTTATTTTTTCTGCTTTAACTAGTTAGTAGCCACGCCCACGTGGCGTGTAAACACAGCGACCAGAAAGATCTATTGTGCCGGAAGCGACGTTTTAGGACGGCAGTACTTTTACTCTCCTAATTAAAGCGATAATTACGGCTGCAGAGGAGCTCTTTAGTTCTGTTGGAGATATGATCTCCTTAAGGTAAAAACCTCTCCTGATTCTACACAGAGCTGCACACTCACATAGTATGTGTTCTGCGATTTCGTCATCTTATAGGCAAAGGTGTTAGATGATATCCTCCGAGATTTTTATTTTGTTGAGGTGGTAGAGTACGTGGCAGTGATCGGTCAGGAAGCCTTCTTAAGTCATTTCTGCTATATTTAAGGATATCAACTGCCTTTTTGTGGAAGGGTTGGACAGCTCTTTAAGCTTGTCTGAGACCTTTAGAGTTATTCCGGTGAGAAATGCACATGTTTCGTTCCCAACTGTTTAGAGTATATTTAAAAGCGGAATCAGATATTCCGCAAAAGGGTTCAGATCCAGCGAATAGCTCAGAACAGTGAATAACCTTTCTGGTTAGGAGATCTGCAGTTTCGTTGCCATCAACGCCTACGTGATCCGGTACCCACTACAATTTTAATTTATTGTTTTGGAAAAGTTTTGTAAACTGTCGAAGCAGCTTAGAACTGATGTTGAACTGATCAAGAAGGAGATCAGTGCTTTAAGCGGCCCGCTTGGCTGTCGGTGAGTATGTGGATAACGGCACCTTTGACGCTATAGAAACATACATCGGAGCAGGTGTAATGATGAATGCACTTTATCCAATCTACTGATAGGTGGGTCATTAATGCCGTTGTGAAACTATGCTGACAGTTATTAAGAATAATTCCACCTATCTGCAGAGATGTCTGTGGTGTACGACAAGTGGGAGAGCTTACGCACGGGTTGAGCCAAGAAACGCATCTTCAAAGCAAGGGAGAAATTCGGATCTGAAGATTTGTTATAGTAGAGGCTTCAAAGCTTGCCACGGTGTTGATAATAAATAGGCGGAGTCAACGGAGCTATAATTCAGGCAGGAATAGTTTGGATTGCAAGTAGCAGAAGAAGTAGAAATAGATGGAAGGTCGTTGATGTAAATCAAATCAAATCACAAATCAGGGGTGGGCATAGAACAGGATACTGGTGTACACCAGCATTGGTTGAGGATGAAGTAGAAGTACATCCATCTAATACAACTTCGCCTTTTCCAAATAGTTGAAAAGACAGTTTCTTTCTTTTAAGTAAATATATTTGCGGAAAACATATTTTTATGTCCGGTTTGCAGTTTCTGCAAGAAACTAACGAAAGGTGAGAATTTCGTTGCAATTTCCTTGCGCTCAACAGGAGGTGAAGTCCTTGAACTACAACAAGGACCTTTTCAAATTCTGTTGGGAAATTAATTGTATGGGAGAATTGGGTTAGGTCTTTTTCCGTGAAGGTTCCCTAGGAAACGCGATGGGCTTACTTTGGTGCCTAGTGTCTTATGATAACCCCCTAATCCTCCTCAACCTAACCTAACCTTCCTTGCGCTCACCTTTTTTCTTCAAACAAATTTTATATGGGTGCAAGCAAATATTCGTTTCATCGCTTTTTAATGAAGTAATATGTGGGAGAAAATGAGGCTGTGAACGATGTTCGCATTTAAATTAACTTTCTGAATGGAAAGTACTACAGTAACCAATTTCGATTAGCATTACCTAGTACCTTCTTCTGAAATATATACTCCTTTGTTCTAGACAAACATACCACAATTGGAACCAGATTTCTTATCATATAGCACAAAATTGTTAAGTATTGAAAGACAACTCATAGGTAATCTGGTCGATAGAGGATTTATATTATAATTCTCCGAAAGGAAGAAACTTTTGCATCTGTTATGCAACTACCCTGCATTATCATCAGAAATAAAACTGATTTTATGTAAATACTCTTCGATGTTGATATTGGCAAATTAATCGGAAAATCTAAATTTTTTCAAGTTTAGCGAAACTAACCGGCTAAAATGGGAATACAATGGGCATTACCTGGTCTAAGTGAATATTGAAGTATGCTTACTACTTTCATTGACAGTTCGTGTATCGTTAGGATACCTACCATCATCTTTACGCATGCGTAGGCTACACCACCTAACCTGGTTTAAACTGAAACAAAGCCCCTATTGAAATCCCACCTACCCGCGAATCCCTTTACTGTTTACTCAAATGCATACAGACTTTGAAATTCGAGAACGCATTTGACCACACAATGGACCTGCAAGCCATTCTTGCTTTAATCTACCTGACCCGGTCAGTCTTCTCGCGATGTAAATTTATCCACATAGCGATTGCATCTCTTACAAGTAAAAAGTTTCCCGGGTGGTAGATACATATGCAATTCTTTGCTGAAATTGTAGATCGCACCAAGGATTCAAATTTAAAGTCATCCGAACAAGCCATTGTCCGGCCGCAATCAGCAATTTATTCTCTTGCGACAATGACTATGCGATGAGATGTGCCGGCTAGCAAGGGAGCAAGGGGCCAAACAAATATTTCCCTTGGCGGTATTTGTCAACATCTTAAGCATGAAGGAGGTTAGGTGATTAATTGGAATTTTGAATGTGGCCATCCGCGTAATGAATTGCTTCTGTTTGCGTAGCCCTGTGTAGCACAGAATCGGATACGCTATGAATGCGTATTTATGACACAACGGCTGGACGGCTGGCTTTGTAAAATCATGCGGATTTTATTTTTGTGTCAACTATTCATATCTGCGTATGCAATGGATCTTCTGTGATAATAAATAATAAAAAAATACTCGGATTTACAAATCGCATACGCAGAGACAGAGTAGATTATACCAAGAAGTTTGTATGTGCAACATAATCCTCTGTAGCTGGACACAATGAATAAGTAGCATCTGCAACACGGATGTGGTGTCTGGAATATCCTTGCAGTAATCCATGATTTCATGGGATATGTACACGAAGTAGAATCGGAGTTAAGCTTTATTCGCAAAATGTATCCATAGTTACCATAGATACTTAATCTCTTCCGAATTTATGTATAATACTCGTATCTGCTTACATATTCTTCCCCACTCTGGACAAATGGCAAATAAAATGGGTTATGTCGAGTGTACTCGAAGTTCTTTATATTTTCTAAACCAAATTTGATGACACTTTTTTAAAACTGTAGGAGCCAACAAACGTCGCCCGCCAAATATTTAAATTAAAAATGCAAATAAATAAAACGCTGTATAACTGCGACGAGTCTACTACTATATTTTCCTAATTATGTTCCTTGAATTGCCATTCTAACTTCAATCTGTTCCACGCCGTCCGCGGTCCATTAAACATTTACTCGTTTTTCATCTATTAAATTAAAATAAAGTTTATAATTGTATGATATTAATCATAGGCTAGATCTTATATCATGTCCAAATTTCGTAGCCATTATTCGTAGCCATTTAAGATACGTGTGATGGATATGGTAATGATACAGTGGGTTGCAATACGTTGCTTGTTGCCAGATATGTGAAAGTTAGAGCCCCAGCGGAAAACAATAACCAACGGCCACCCGAACTAAAAAAAACAAGAAGGGTTTCCAACTCGAGTACAATGGACTTGGAGTGATTTGGAATATGCATATCTCTCTTCGAAAAAGACCAAATACATCATGTCAAATATTCTAAAAATAGGATATACTTTGTACCGTATATATGTAGGTTAGGTTAGATAGATGGGTGCCTTGTGACAAGGAGTCACTGCTCACTCAGACCAACAGTACGGGTCCATTGTGCCCAATCATTTAACCCTGGAAACGCTGTAAAGAAAATCCGCCTTAGAACCACCCAGAAAGTGATATGAATCTCAGGAGGTCCGCTAGCTCAACACTACCCAAGTCCTCCAGCTCCGGGAAGAAGTAACTACCAAGAGGTCTCATTCTTCTGACGGATAGGGCAGGACAGTCACACAACAGGTGACGAACAGATTCAATTTCTTCTTCGTCCCTGCAACTTCTGCAATAGTCATTATGCAGCACATCGAGTCGCTCCGCGTGAACGCCAATGGCACAATGTCCGGTAATTATGCCAGAAATGACCCGTGCGTTATAACGACTAAGTTTTACCAGAGAGGTTGATCTCTTCTTGCTATAGGCCGGCCGTTGCGCATGTTTCCAGATGAGCCCAGCGTCTGTTTGCTCGACCGGTGGCTTCATCCTCTATTTTTTTCGCAAGAAACTGATTGGGGTTGCTACAGAGGGGAGGGTCCGCGATAAGTGCAGCGCCGACCCTTTTCTAGCAATCTCGTCAGCCCTTTTATTACCTTCGATATCCATATGCCTTGATACCCAGCAGAGGGTCACCGCATTGGCTCTAGATATCTCGTTTAAGAGTGATTTACAGCTTCTCACGAGCCTCGACCTAACTACGGCAGAGTCCAGGGCCTTAACGGCTGCCTGGCTGTCTATATAGACTGTGATCGTTTTACCAACGATATTACTCTCGCGTATAATTTCAGCAGCCTGTATAATGGTTACGATCTCGGCCTGGAAGACGCTGCAGTCGTCGTCTATTCTAAACGAGCGGTTTATTCCTAGGGCCTTACAATAAACTCCGGCTCCCGTGCCAACGTCCATCTTAGAACCGTCGGTATAGAAAGATAACTCCTTTTTCTTCACGGTTCTTCGATTCTTCCAGTATATTCTATCAGGAATTCTTGTAGTGAATCTCCTTTCGAATGCTAGCCTCGGGTTCATGTGATCAGTTCCCGTCAATCCGCTGGTGATCCCCCATCGGGATAGAATGGAGGCATGGCCGTAAAGGCTTGATGATCACAACTGGCCTTCTCTTAGTCTTACAGCGGTTTTAGCCGCCAGACTGCTACAGTATATGTCAAGCGGAATGAAACTAAGCATGGTTTCCATTGCGGCTGTTGGTGTTGTTCTTATTGATCCCATGACTCCGATGCACGCCGCCCTCTGGATTTTGGTGAGGTTTGAAAGCAGGTATTGCTTCTCAAGTGCCGTCCACCATACTAGTGAACCATATGTGAGAATGGGTGTTACAACCGCCGTGTATACCCAGTACACCACAGCCGGTTTGAATCCCCACGTATTGCTGAAAGTCTTTTGCAGGAGTAGAAAGCTACGCTTGCTTTTTTAACGCGTTCGGCAATATTTTCTTTCCAGTTAAGTTTGGAATCTAGAACTACGCCCAGATATCGAGCAGAACTTGAGATACTCTGTTCAGTGCCGCCAATATTTAGGGGTCTGAAGGTAGGGATTAATCTCCTCTTAGTAAAGAGAACTACCTCCGTCTTTGAAGGATTCACTCCCAGCCCTTTGCTGTTGACGCAGTTATCCACTAGTTGTAGCGCGAAATTGAGCCTTTCACTTAGGAATGGAGGAAATTTTCCCGAAACCAGGTTAACGACATCGTCCGCATAGGCCGTCACGTTGAAGCCGTTTTCCTTCAGTATTACCAAGATCTCATCCACCACAAGGAGCCATATTAGCGGGGACAAGACTCCACCTTGGGGTGTTCCTCTGCAGACCCTTCTCCGAATGGTTACATCTCCTTGCGTTGAAGATATAATCCTTGATTGTAGCGTATATAATCGTAGCGTATATAATCGTAGCATATTTAGCAGCACCGAGCACACGGAATTTCTGATCGGTGAAACCGATTTTTCTTCGTCAAGCTGGACTTTCCTTGCGAACTCTTCCTCGTTAAATTTTCTGTAAGTAACTTTCCTGACATTCACAAATTTAACCTCCATCTTGTTGGTCAGGTAGAGGGCAAATAAGTTTTCTTCATCGAGTAATTTTCTTTTATTTTATGTTTGACAATTAAAAAAATATTTCTTTTTTGGTTTTGGTGTTCACTCGTTAGGTGAAATATTGTTGTGCATCCTATCTACTGGAGTGCCACAGACAAGCATCATACAACTTGAATGAAATGAGAAGCATTTTCAGTGGCTTTAAGCTTGCAGTTGATACATGTGCAAACGGTGTCGCTTCAGAAGACGTTTGATATTCAAAGCGAGGTTACAACATACCTTTAAAATCAGATTTTCCAAGTTTTGGGGACTGTCGTCGTTAAAGCAGTGGGGGATGTCCACGTATTATAAGTTGCAGTTCTTGTCATAAAATTGTCATTGAAGTACAATACATGATTAGTGAAATCAGCGTCTGACAGACTGCGAGACAGTTTGCTTAATGGAAGCGCATATTGTATATACGCCACCTATGTATGAAAGATGAAGTTTAAGAGTTATTAGGAATGCTTTAGGAAGTCTTCTATGTGCTGCCAAGATCTGGAATGAAAAAAATATGTGTTTATACTTGTTCTACAAAGGCTTCTATGCCGTTCCACGTATCTAAACTAAATTTGACATGTATATTTTTCGACACTACACTGATTGAATATCCTTCAATCTCAAGGGTGGGAGTGGACAGTGTATTTGCTCGTTAACTGATGCTTGGTATTTTTTTATATTTTTTTTTTTTGTTTTGTTCGTGGGTAGATGAAAAGTCTTCATGGATACTATGTGCACGGTGCTCATAGTAGTGTGAGACTTTTACTCACTATACAACACCCCCTTCTACTGGTTTACTACGACTAAGTTTCCTTATCAAATAGTTTTAGTTTCAAAAATATTCGTGTTGAGCAGGTAGCTTTCCAGCACAAGCACCTGCTAAAACCCGCCATTAAACGGCAGCACTTAATCCTGATTGCACTAAATAGAACAGTTTCGTTTTTTGTAGTTGGCGCAAAATGTTTGACTCGTCTAGAATTTGGAGTATAACGTTGTTGCAATGACCATGAAGCCGAATACGGAGTTTTCGGGCAAAGTTCGTTATTTCGCCATCGACGGCAGTGACTCCTAAGTCTCTGGGGATATCATTGTTTCTGATATATCATGGGCAATTTACTATGACTCTTACCACTTCGTTTTGGAAAGATAGCATGATATCTCTATTGCTCCGTTTGTTTAGTATAACCCCAAAGCTGTATACCATACGTCCAAACAGGTTTAAGCACTTGCTTGTATAAAAGCAGTTTCTCGTATATGCTTAATTTGGAATGTCTTCCAAGTAGCCAATACATTTGTCTGAATCTATTTTCAATCGCATCGTGTATCTTTTTAACATGCCTCTTCCATTTAAGTTTCGCGTCTACGTATAGGGTCATTCCTAGATACTTTGCCTCGTTGACACACGGTATTTGTACCACGTTGATGAAAATTTTTATATGGGTAACGTTAACATGAGTTGATTTGGTCTCGTTGAGAGCAATGCGTCAAATCTTTGTCCAGTTGCAAATTTTGTCTAAAGCTCGTTGGAGCTAACTCGACTGATTTATCTGTTGGTTATATAGCCGTATCGTCCGCGAACGTAGCTACGACAGTGCCTTCTTCTTGTAGTGTATGTATCTCGAGTGTAGATAGATTCTGATGTGCTAAGTTTCTTTTGACAACCATAAAGAAACCCCTGGCTTGGTGATGAATGGTGGTGAGCTCATGCAACTAAACAAGACAAAGCGGTATTGTACAGAAGGACCAGAACTGCTCGTGAGCTTGAAAATGAACACCTATTGGTAGAATAGCAGTCGGTGATGAGAATATGGAAGGAATACTTCTGCAAAAGTTTAAACGGTAGACGGGCAAGTCTTTCGGATTCAGCGATGCAAGTACCATTCATGGATAATGTTTGGGTGTCTTGGTTCGCTTGAGAGACTAAAGACAGCATTGTGTTTTACTTGCTTACTTACTTACTTAGATCTTTTAAGCCCTCGGGGGCATAGGACGTCAACCTTATGTTTTGGATGCATTAAATTCCACTCTAATGGTTGAACCCCATTTTGTTCTGCTGGCCAGGTCGGAATTTAATGTGTTTAACATATGTTGACGTTCCTCTTCTACGGCCGCCGAAGAGCAGGGAACGAATATAAAAACTGAGAGTACTGTCATCAGCCAAGGAACGGAATGAAGGAATTGCAGCATGAGATGACTTGGTAAGGAGCATACACCAACTTATCTGTAGAATGTGGTCGTTTTCCCGATTCTTAAAATAGGCGTTCCCAAAAATTGCGCCAATTACAGGGGCATCAATCTCCTTAACAACAAGATCTTACCAAAAAACCATTGCCAACAATTTATTGGTGCATTTTAGTGCGGTCTTAGACGAAGTATGCCCGCCATTGACCAAATATTCACACTTCAGCAGATATTGAAAAACTGTAGGAACAGAAAATTGATACCCAACGCTTTTTATTGATACTAAGGCCGCATATGACAGCATTTACAAAGAAGAACTGTAGTCTAAGCATCCCTGTCAACTTGAACACTCTAAATAGTTCTAACGTCTACGCTCAGGCATATGCAGATGATGTCGCCGTACTTTTTGTCGGGCCATGCCTGGCGACGGTCTGTGCTAACGCGCAGGCGGCTCTGGACATGATCGATGAATGGTGAACTAGGAGTGGGCTTTCGGTGAATCCTCTTAAAACTGAGGTTGTTCTTTTTACGAGAAGGAGGATTTTGACCGGTCTGACTCAGCCAGTACTAAAAGGCGTCACCATTCGCATTTCCAATGAAGCCAAATATCTGGGAGTGATTTTAGATAAGAAACTTCATTGGTCCAAACACGTCGAGTCGAAAACATCCAAGGCGCTCTCAGTCTTCTGGCAGTGTAAGGGTGCTTTTGGCAAGACTTGGGGCTTGTCACCGAATAAGGTTCTCTGGATCTACACTGCTATGATAAGACCATTCTTCGCATATGCGTCGGTTGTTTGGTGGAAGGGGCTCTCGCGTAAATATGTGGTTGCCTTTTGTGCGAAACTCCAAAGATAGGCTTGTCTCGGCTGCTCGGGAGCTTTCCCGAGTACGCCTGGCTCTGCTCTAGACGCTTTGCTGAACTTACCTCCCCTTGATACTTATATCATGGGTTGCACTATCAAAGCCATCCATCGTCTTAGGCGGGGCGGTTTTTGGTACACTCCACACTGGAATTTTGGTGAACTTGTGCGACACTTATCTTACGACTCCTGTCTTATGGATATGCCGTCTGATGCAATGACACCAGAACTCCAGCTGATGCGCAAATTCAGAGTCGACTTTCCTTGTGTCCAGAACTGGCTTCGGTCAGAGTCTGAGCCGGGAATGGAATGTAGTCGTATTTTCACGGACGGTTCCAAAACCAGTCAAGGGTCTGGCGCTGGTGTCTTCGTGGAAGTCGACAACATTAGACTTCACTTCTCGTTAGGCAAATATGCGTCTATTTTCCAAGCGGAAACTTATGCAATCCTAATGGCCATGAACTATGTTGTGAAGAACAGGTGGAAGGGACGTAGCATTTGTGTCTGTAGTGACAGTCAGGCTGCGCTTAAGGCCTTGCTTAACCCTTTAACCACTTCCAAAATAGTTCGTGAAACCAAAAACTCTTTGAACTCGGTCGCAAGGCTGAATTCTCTGTCTCTTATCTGGGTCCCAGGTCACACTGGGATCTTGGGGAACGAGATCTCCGATGAGATTGCTAGACAAGGCTCAGAGGAGGCTTTCTCAAGTCCCGAACCCGCGTTGGGTCTTCCAGCGTCTTCGGTTAGGGCTTCCATTGACGATTGGGTCTCTCACGAGCACAATTGTGTGTGGCATGACTCTACAGGTTGCAGGTTGACTAAACGCATGCTCCCGGACGTCTGTAAGAAATCAGCGGCATTCCTGCTGTCTCTCAGCAGAAAAGACTGTAGACAACTTATCGGCGTCTTGACAGGCCACTTCGCTTTTGCCAAGCACCTTAACGTGTTAGGCTTAAGTGACACTACAATCTGCGACGCTTGTGGAGAGAGCGACGACACCGCGGAACATTATCTCTGTGAGTGTCCGGCCTTTGCTCGTATCAGGTGGCAGATCTTCGGTGCGTATGTGGTGAGTGCTGGTACTGTAAGCTCCTCATCACTGAAGTGCTTGCTTGGCTTTCTTCGAAAGTCAAGGAAATTCCAGTAAAATAGGTAAATCAGGGTTTGCTCTCTGGCAGTACAATGGACCAGTTGTGTCTGAGTGCTCCAGTCGAGTGTTTCCTATCCCGACAAAAAAAAAAAAAAAAAAAAAAAAATCCCTGTCAAACTCGTCTGCTTGTGCTAGACGACGATGCGGAATGCGTACTGCTCCATCAACGTCGGCAATTACCTCACCGAGACTTTTGTTGTTACAAAGGTTTCAGACAAAGTTTAAAACAAAGTACATACTGTCAGCAAAAATGGATCACCATCGACAGAATGTCAGTATAGGTAGCTGCAACCTTAAGGTAGTTAAGGATCTTGTCTACCTAGGCTTAGCTGTAAGCTCGAACAATAACGCCAGTGGGGAAATCAAACAGTCAATTTTAGCCTTCAAAATCCATTACATAAATACCTTGGCAGTGACTGTAATGGGGTGAACCACCCTTATGGATCAAAGAGACGCGTCATTTCCGATAGTGTGGTACGTTTCGTTGATCTATGCTTTTCCCTCGATGATGTGGGAAGGTGTCAGCTAAAGGATTCAAATCAATCCCAGAGTTTCGATTATCACCTCCCTATCATAATTGATATTAGGCTATGTAGATGCGTCCAAAATTGATTCGATAAGTGATCTGTGGTTTGCTGCCCATTTCCGAACATGAAAACCACTAACCTTCAATAAATTTACTAGTTGACATTTGTTGTTCATCGGTAGCTAGCTGTTGCAGAGTTTTTACGGCTATGTGTGGGGCTGTACGATATGTGACTGTTGTAAGTTTGAACCTTCATTGGCTGATTGGTTTCACATTTTTCATTACCAGTGTTAGCCCTGGCAACGCTTTTATCTGTTTTTGAGTACAAATATAATGTTTTGATGTAATTGTTTCTACCAATACTTGTAGCCTTGGTAACACATTAATTAGTCGATGGTTCTTTATGTAATGGATCGAAGGACTAAATGTTGAATTTAGAATATTAGCTAAGGACTATTTACCACTGGTGGTGGGGGGAAGTCTAAACTGAAACTCTCAAAATGTGTTTGACGACAGTGTTGTTGGGTTTTATTCGCTATCTTAAATACTAAAATATTGCTTATCTTACAAATATATACAACACTTAAATTACAAAAATATTTCTTGCTAAGTCAGCAGTTACCAGTATGAGTATACCATATTTATTTTTGCTGACTTAGCTGGAAACGAAATTTGAAATATTATAGAATATGGGAGTTGGAAATTAACAAAATATTATAAAAAATAAAACAAGATACTATCTGGTCTCATTACCATGACAAAAGTTCTCCTTGTTTTGACCTGGAAGGCAACAAGATTCCTTTTCTCTCTTTTAACTCATCTTGTGTATGAAAATTTCATCTACAAAAAGCTTCAGTTTGTTGTTTCAAATATATCAGTTTAGGTTAGATTTTGTCAACTGATCTGTGTATATTTCTTAGATTCAGTTTCACTAATCTTCTAAATTAGTCTCTAAGTGAAAACGACACTGCTCCATACATTTGCAGACTAAATCAACAAACAAAAAATTCTAAAAATATTTAATCGTTCCATGAATTTCTAACGAAGACTTTTATTTAATTAGCAACGCACTTGGCTGCAAGTCCCCAGTGCAACCACCTATTTGTGTATGATTACTAAATGTGTGTATAGCTTAAGCACACTGTTTGCTAGCACAGGAGTCACCAGACGACGGTTTTACTCACTTTGTCACTTGCACTCGTTCTTCATCGTACCACCATCACCGCGTATCTAATCACCATTAGAGCCACTTTATTAGGCTCAAAGTTTATTTGCAAACATCGCTCGTTTTACTTGGCCAAGCATGAATACCAAGTTGAGCATTGCTGCTTCACCTGCTGCCGATGCTGTTATGTTAATTCCATGTCAGATGCATGGTGATTCTTGTGCGTGTGGCATTGACAGGCGACAGACACGCAAAGTTATCGCCTCTACCTTAAGCTGGCTAATAAACTGATTTACGACATGAATACGACACCATGGGTCATATTTGTCAAAACATTTTAAAACAAACCATTCTTTATCGTTTAACTGCATCTGAAGCACTTGACTGCGGTTACATTTTGCCAGCCTCGAAATTTGCTTAAAAACTCATAAAATACTGATGTAAAATCCCTCGTAAAACTCGGTGGGACTTTAAGATACTATCTGTTACTTGGAGGGTTAACTGCCATCAACCCTTTCACTTCACGTATTGGCAAGTTGAAGTTAATTTTAAGCTTTAAAATAAATCTTTATTAGTTTAACGAGGATTTTTGTGGGCATTCGTAGTACTTGGCAGTATAATGAACAAATGGAGACGTACGAGTATGTACATATATTTCCTGATATTCGTTTGACGATATCCTACAATCAAACACTTTTAAAGAAAATACTCGTACCTAGCATTGGAGATGCATTACGAGCGCAGATGTGCAGAAGTATAGTTTGTGGATTGAAGCTTCTAAACGCGCATACTGCTGCAAACATAGCGACACCGGTAGTCATAAAGAAAATATATAAAAATAACGTTGAACTTGAATATAGATAGCGCTATAATACGTGATGGATCTGGGCATCAACCAAGATGCCTTCCCAGCCGGTGATTTACCAGCTAGCTCCTCCGGTTGCGCGTACGAAAGTTATCAAGGTCACTTTCCACTTGTTCACTTCATCATCGGTTCAGACTGGTGGTGTCCATCCGCTCTACATGTCCAACCCATCTCAGTCGCTGTATGCGTGCTAATCGAGTCGGCTAATTGGCTTCGAGTGACCCTCGGTGAGGTACACTTAGACCGGAGAAGGTCCATTGCCACTAGGTACGGGTGGACCATACTGCCTACTCCTGCAACCATTTACATTAAATGATAAATTTGTTGATTTTAGTCGATCATTGGAGTCACCATTATACAACGGCGCAATGAGTAGGTGGTTATTGTGTCGGATCACTGCGCGTGGCGGTCCAAGTTCGAATCCCAGACAATAACAAAAAGTTTTTTCACGGTCCCACCTCTCGCGAACGTCTGACAAACATCCGAGAGTATTGTTGTCTCGAAAAAGCTTCTCAAACCAAATTGCCCTTCGGATACGGCACTAAACTGTAGGTTTCTTCCATTCGTGTGAAAAATATAACGCACACAACATGAGTGGTTGCGAGAAGCTAGGCCCTGGCACTTAAAGAGCTGTTGCGTCAAATATATATTTTTTTTTTTATTACACCACTAAAGATGTAGCCTTCCTAACACATATTGGCGAGTGCAAGAGACCTGCATGGGAGGTGACCGATAGTATCTTTTTCTATATCCCTACAGCTTCTGCAAAAATCGGTATGGGGAATGCTTAACCTGTGGGCATGCTTGCGTAGTTTCCGGTGAGATAGTTTGTGAGTTTTGAGAGGATTCTTCTTCTGTGTTTTAGAAGTTTATTAACCGCTTCAGTATGGATGAGGTATTTGGCAAATGACATTGGCTTCTCAATGTCCTCAATACTTATGTATGCTGTTTGTACCAGACGAACAGATTTGCAATTCCTTGATATGTCGCCATGACCTGCATTGCGATTGATCGGGAAACTACTGACTGCTCAAAACTTGGCTTGGGCCAGTAGCGCAACAATCAAGTTCGTGATGAAGTGCTTACTTCACCTCCTAGTGGTGATCCCCGGGCAACTATACGTATAAACCCTTATACGTGTAGGCTAAAATTGTAAGTGCGGGTTGTCTAGGGCCTTGATTCTAGGCTAGGTAACGTGGGCCAGCAACCTGCGTTACCGAATATTGCCCGCTACAGAAACCGACACTATGCCTCGGATAAGGAATGATCACATGTTGACGACTTTTGGCTATTTTACCCGGACAAAGATAGGTTTCTGGAATATAAAGACGCTCCTCGACTCGGGAAGAGAAGGTCCTTACAATGTCAGATTTCTCTAATTGTAAAACTAATTCATGCGATACAAACTGGACATTTTGGGGGTAAGTGAAGTAAACTGGTTAGAAGCGGGCGAGTACCAGTCTCCAACGCGTAACACTGTACTAATCCATTGTGGAAGACGCGCGGGAATATGGAGTCGGACTACTGCTAACAACAACAGCACGCAAGGGCATAATTTCCTGGCAGCCTCATGGTGATAGGATTTTGACGGCCAGATTCCGGACTAGAGTACGACGCGTCACCATCATACAGTGTTACGCCCCAACGAATAGTTCGTCTGAGGACGAACAGGTGAGCTTCTACAATCTCTTAAGCGCCGTCTTTAACACAACACCAAATGGAGACATTGTCATAGTGATGGGGGATTTGAATGCCAAGGTAGGCAACGACAACGAAGGGCTCAAACATGTAATCGGGAAGCATGGACTAGGCAACCACAATGACAACAGCGAAAGGTTTGTGGATTTCTGCAGTGCCAATCGCCTTGTGATAAGTGGCACCATGTTTGAGCACAAGACCTGCCACAAAGTCAGCTGGGTTCCCAATGACAGGCAAGCAACCTCCAACCAAATTGACCATTTTGCTATCAGCCGCCGCTTTAGAAGCAGTCTCCTGGACGTCCGAAACAGACGAGGGGCAGATGTGGGGATAGTACGTGATCACCATCTTATGATAGTTACTCTCCAACTACGCACTGCTGCAGTTCGAAGATCCCACGACAACACAAGAATGCCCAGGTTCAACATCGATAGACTTAGTAATCCCTCAGTGCGCCAACAATTAAGGGAGCACTTTTCGCAAGGTGTGGAAGCAATCAGCAGCTCAATGCCCGCAACCATCCAAGACCATAGGTGTGCTGTGAAAAATGTTTTTACATCTGGTGCTGAAAGAATTTTCGGTCGATCGCAGGGAAGACATAGGGCGTGGCTTTCCGAGGATACCTGGAGACGGATTGACGAACGAAAACAGCTGAAAGCTCGCCTTGCAGCTACCCCAGCAGCAGGGAGAAGTCCCTATATCGCATGAAGATGAGAGAAGTTCAGCGTAGCGTGCGACGTGACAAGCGAAACTATATCAACGCGCTGGCTACAGAAGCAGAAGAAGCTGCACGGAGGTGCGGCAGCAGGACCTCTACAGAATCACGAAAGAGCTGACAGGTGGTCGCAGCTCCAGCCAACACCCAGTGAAAAGCCTAGACGGCTCCTTGCTCATTTCGGATGAGGACCAGCTCAAGAGATGGAAAGAGCATTTTGCTACGGTTTTGAACTTCGTATTCGCTAGCGATATGCTCCCAAATCAAACTGAGATGCCCGAGGTGAGAAGCTCCCGAATACGCACCACGACTCCCAGTAAAGATGAGATCATTACCGCGATCAAGGCACTCAAAGCCAACAAGGCTCCAGCAGAGCTCTTACGAGCAGCGCCCACAACATCGGCTGAGCTTCTGCTTCCACTTATAGAGAGAGCTTGGGAAGCTGATAGCTTTCCTAACGAGTGGAAAAAGGGAATGATCGTCAAGCTTCCTAAGAAAGGAAATTTAATGGAGTGCGGAAACTGGAGAGGTATCTGCGTGCTGCCTGCTGTAGCTAAGATAATAGCTAAAATCATCCTGTGGCGAATCAAACAACATCTCGAAGACACACTTGATGCCGAACAAGCAGGTTTCCGCTCTGGACCCTCCTGTGCCGACCACATCAACACCCTGCGGATTATCATCGAACAGTGTGTTAAATATCGATCGCCACTGCACCTGCTGTTCATCGATTTTGAGAAGGCGTTCGATAGTGTCAACAGGGAGTTTATTTGGCGTGCCTTACGCAGGAGAGGTATTCCCGATAAACTAATTGCTATTATCAAAGCTACATGTAAGGGCTCCAAATGTCACGTTCTGCACAGGGGGAGGTTGTCTGAGGAATTTGAGATCCAAAGTGGGGTAAGACAAGGCTGTAGCCTTTCACCAATATTATTCCTATTGGTGATTAGCGATGTGCTTCATGCAGCTTTGTCGACGGGAAACGGAGGAATCCGATGGACTCTTACATCTCAACTGAAACATTTTGACTACGCAGACGATGTATGCTTACTCTCCCACAGAATTATGGAGCTCCACCAAATGACAGCAGATGTGGAGAGGGAGGCAGGTGTCGTCGGGCAAACCATGCTATGCAATGGAACCCTCTAACTCAGGATGGCAAAAGACCTGGCGGTCCGAGGAGAACATGGCGCAGAACAGTCGAGAAGGATCCACGGCAGTTAGAGAAAAGTTGGGGAGAACTCAGGCGCATTGCCAGAAGCCGTACACGATGGCGCGTAGGCGTAGGAGAGGCCCTAGGACCCACAAGGGGATACAGGACATAAGTAAAGTAAGTATGACCTGGTATCCAGCTGATGGTGAGAATGTAAAATCCAGCTATCTTGTTAAGAGATAAGAAGCAGTTTTCCACTGCCTTCGATCTGATGGTGCTGGATGCAAGGGAGGTCATAGCTGCCCCACTGATGTGTATGTATAATACATTCTGTCAAAAAAGTACCGGGAATTGATCATTTAAAAAGCCCGCTTAAAAGGATTGTACATTTTTTTTTGTCCCTAAGTTAGGACAACTATCCCCTATATTGGGTTGAGCGCGATCTGTCATTTAGTTTGTTTACAGTGCTCGATTTTCTCAGTTCATCTCAAGTGTGTTTTGCGATTTTACAATGGATAAAAATATCGAACAAAGAATTTTTCTCAAATTTTGCATTGCAAATGGAATTTCGTGTGCCGAATCGCTGAAAATGTTACAGGAAGCTTATGGTGAATCGACTTTATCAAAAACGTGCATATGAGTGCTACAGTGCATTCAAAAGCGGTCGAGATGTGTTGGAAGATTTGCCTCGCTCTGATCGGCCATCAACGTCACATGAAGTTAAGATTGCTAAAGTGAAGGAAATGGTGACTGAAAATCGTCACTTTAATTTGAGTGAGATAGCCGCTAAACTTTCTGTGTCTCACGAATCATTTCGTATCATTTTAAACGATTGTTTGGGCATGAAACGTGTTGCCGGTCGACTAGTTCCGAGAGACCTGCATTTTTTTTTTTTTTTTTTTTTCTTCAGAAACTCAATCGCGTAAAAGTCGCTGAAGACATGTTAGAACGAGTCAATTCCGACCCGACAACCATAAAACCCCACCGTATTCACCTGATATGGCTCCGGCCGACTTTTTTCTCTTTCCGAAACTGAAACTACCACTTCGAGGCACCCGTTTTCAGTCCATAGAAGACATAAAAGAGAGTTCGCGGCCAGAACTGAAGTCGATTCCAGAAAATGCGTTTAAAAAATATTTTGATGATTGGATTATTCGTTGGCATACTCGTAAGTGTATTATTTCCGATGGGGCCTACTTTGAAGGCGATACAATAAATTTGAATAATAAACACTTTGTGTTTTATTGATCAATTCCCGGTACTTTTTTGACCGAATATGACCCTATCTATCTGCGATACAGTATTAACTGCTATACAGACAGTAGCTTGACGAATAGTGGTAACCTTGAGTTAAAAAACGCTGCTGATTCGAAAGGATAAAATAGGTCCAGGTCCTCCGAGAGCACCCCGTACCAACTCCATTCATGTTTTTGGCCCTATCTGTAAGGATTGACAGTGCTTCATTGTACAGAACATCGCATTGCCTCTACTCTGTTTTGTCCGGTAATAAGTGTATAGCTCATCTAATCCGACGGGCAGTCGGTAGGTGACTCTGAGAAGATATCGGTGCATTAGTGGAATTCTGGCATGATCAATGTGTTCTTCTTTCCATTGTTTGGAATATCTCAGTTTTACTGCAGAGTTGGCAGCCAGTAACTTACCGACTGCTACAATAGAGATAAGGCATAGCTGCACTCAGAGCGTCGCTGTAAAGCAAAGTCTCAGTACACCGATATTGCTGAGACACGCTACTCATTGAGTTTTTTCCAGTAGCTTCAGCATGCGTATACCATACAATAGAATCGGCCTTACTACCGATATGTATAATATAACAAGTGCATGGCATTTGGTTGTAGGCCCCATGGAAGACCTGCCACCTTTTTGCCCGTATATACGAGTACCTTAGCGCAGAATGTATTTCTGGGCACGTTCTTACCAAAAAAATTATCCACATCCAGCTGATTTAGGGTCCAAGTACTGAAATCACGACATAAATGGTGATCATTTGGTTTCAACTGCACCAATTGAATTTTGTAAGCCTAAAAAAAACAATTGGTTTTATTTAAGTTGGGTTAAGTGTCCCTTTGTTAGTTTAAGGCTACCTTTAAGTTCGTGCTTATATTAAGCTTGAATAAATAAATAAATAAATAAAATGCTAAAATCTTTTCACAAAATCTTCCACATAGTGTGCGGACAAAACTCCATTTCTTAGGCACGGCGCACAATGGCTCATTTCGACTTTTTTGCTTGCAAAAATCATAACTCTTAAACGAATAAAGATATCGTGAAATTTTTTTTTTTTTTTTGTGATTAAAGGAAATTCCCAGGGCTATAAAATTCCTCAATTTTGAGAAAAATGCTTTACAGGGTGTTCCAGAATCTTCTGTTGAAATAAGACTTTCTCACCACATGGGATAAACATAATATTTTACTTTTAAAGTATTCAAAAGTTCATCTTCTTCTTCCCTTTTCATCGAGGTTATGATCGGAAAATAAGGGATCATAACCCTCCCACTTCACCGCATTTCTACTGATCCGCCTGTGGGGTTCTCCTATTTGACCTCAGAAAATATCGGTAGGCCTCCCGATTTTGGATCACTCGGTTACTGAGGCCGATGAAATGCCGATGTTGTCGCATTTGTGTGGTCCAGGCGTTTATAGGCCTGCCTCTACTGCCTCGCGATGTCTTTGGGACGTTCATTGGTATTGCTTTTTTAACAGGGTTCAAATGATCCCTTCTTTGAACGTGGCAATACCAGCTGAGCCGGTCGCGCTCTATCTTTTGATGTGAAGGATTCCACGGATCTTCGAACTTCTTATTCGATCAAGCCTTGTCACTCCTGCTGTCATGCGAAGCATCTTCATCTTAGCTGCTGTTCATTTACTCTCATACTTTTTGTACATCGTCCAACATTGTGAACCGTATGTGAGCGCTGGACGCACAACTGCGGTATAGAGCCTTCCATTCAACTCAAGGGGCATTTTTCGGTCACAGAAGATAGCGGAGTTTTTTGGCCACTTCATCCACCCTATGCTTACGCTACGATTGATTTCGTTATCACAGGTTGCTTTGCTATTGATCATTGATCCCATATATTTAAACTTTTTGCACTTGGGAAGCACTTTTCCATTCAAATAAATGTCTGGAATAGGCTTGAGTGGTTCAGAGATCGGGCAGCGCAAGTACTCTGTCTTTTTTGAACTAATGCGATACCCATTTCCCTCCAGAGCGTCCACCCACACATCAAGTGCTCGTTACAGGGATGTAGGATCCTCGCTTATGATGGCTCTATCGTCAGCAAAGAATAACTGATGTACCTTGGGGTCCGTCACTTTACCTTCAAGCAGATACTCAAGGACTGTAATAAAGAGCAAAGGGTTTAAAACGCTTCCCTGATACACCCCAACTTTGATTGGGAACTCTTCGGTCACTCCAGTGAAGCATCTTACTCTTGTCTTTGTGCTTTCGTACATCTCCATGATCATCTGTACATAGGTTTCTGGAAACCCTCGATGTCTTAGCGCCACCTATATCAGATTTCGTGGTTGTCTGTCGAATGCCTTTTCAAAGCCAACCAATACAATATGCAAATCCTTTAAGGAATCACGATGTTTTTCCATTATGATCCTTATACTTTGGATTGCTTCTGTGGTTGATTTACCAGCGACAAACCCGCACTGATCAACAGATTTCATGGCAGTCGGCCAACTAATACCCGCTCAACGATCTTCATGGTGTGTGACATCAGCTTAACCGAATGATATTTATCACAGTTTCGTGTATCACCCTTCCCTTTGTACACAGGGGGAAGGTAGCTTTCACTTCATTGATTCGGAGATAAGAATTCTGAGCCATCTGAACCCGACGTCTCCCATCTTTTTCCAGAACTCAGAGGGCATCTCGACTGACCCAACCGCTTTTCGTTTTTTGGAGTATTTGACCGCCTCACTAACTTCTTCTCTGCAGAATTTTGTCCTCATCCACAAGAAGCTGGCCATGAGCATTGCTAATGAACTTTGGCGAACGAATCTCCTGAGCATTCTTCCTTCTTTGGGCGGCTATTTTGAAGATAGTGGCACTCTTGTTCATATTGTGTCTTCGCAGCTCCTGGATAGCCTGGTTTGCATCAGCAACCGGGGAAAATATTTTCTCCAGCTCCCGATACAGGCCCTCCGTACTCTCTGCTTGAAGCTGAGCGCACTTCTTCTTCGCTTTTTTCTTGCAGCATCTGTATTCCATTTCGAGGCGAGCTTTTTCGTCACTATTATTAGAGGGGCACTTTGACCAAGCTTTGAAAGCCGCTTTCTTCTCATTTATCACTTTCTTAGCTTCATCACTCCACCACCATGTTTCTTTGGCGTGTTGATGGTGGCCTTTGAAGCTCCTAGCAGTGATTTGGCCTTCTTTAAGCAAGTTCGCTGTAGGGAATCCCACATATTTTGTGCTCTGCACTCTTCATCCTCAGCTCCGTTGATGGTGTGAGAGAGGTAATTTTGCATTACGAAAACAAAAGCTTCGCCTTTTTCTTTGTCCAGATTGTACTACTTGATTTTTTCAGGGACCCTTGTTTGTTTGCTTGTCTTTGGTGTCTTGATAAAAATTTGTGTTAGCAGGAGACGGTGTTGCCGAGCGATTGCCTCTCCCAGGATTACTTTGCAATCTTTTACCCGAGGCTTCATGAAACTGGCTATCAAATGGTAGTCAATCTGAGTTTCATCTCCACCACTGCTGTAAGTGATCAGGTTTCGGCTTTGTTTGATGAACATGGTATTTAACACGATAAGACCGTGTGATTTGCACATGCTTAGGATGTCTTCACCAGGAAGGTTCCTGGTGTCATATCCCAGTCCTTCAGGACAGTCTTCATAGTCTTCGTTTGATTTCCCGACATGTCCATTCAAATCTCCTCCAACAAACAGAAATTCTTCCTTTGGGATGTTCTTAAGGAGATTGTGGAAATCTAGCCAAAATGCATCTTTATCTCTCTGATTGCACCCATTGTGGGGAGCATATGCACTGACAATATTCCACACCTCTCCTTGTATTACTAGTTTGAGAGACATCAAACGGTCGCTGGACTTCGAAATGCTCAAGACGTTACTAAGTAGCTCTGCCGCAAGGATGATACCGATTCCGTTCCTAGCCATTTCCGTTCCGTAGTAGAACATCTTGTAATCTTTTGTCCTAAAGTCCAAAAAACGCGCCCGATTCCCGGTGTTTTTCCATTTCGTCTCTTGGAGACACAAGATATCCACTCGCCTTCTAATTATCATCTCTTCCAGCTCGTAACTACGACCGGTCATGCTTCCAACGTTCCAACTCGCGACCCTCAAATTTCGTCCAAACTGTTTCATTTCTTTGCTAGTCCCCGGAATCCGTATAGCTCTGACCCAAACATTTCTGCTCGGACCAGGATCAGTACCATGCACAGCAGTGGTACTGCCTGGCGGGGTAGTGCCTTTCCTTTTAGCGAGTATTACCATAATGATACAGTTTGACACGTGCATGCTCCTGTTTTATTATTGTTTGTTTGATCTTTCTTTTATGACACCGGTGATCTCCAGTCGTGTCAACCCATGGACTCGCATGCACACTTGTGGGAGAGATTTTAAGGTAGTGTATGTATCGCTTTGCTCACTTGGGTGTTATATTGCCTGGATCTGATTTGTCCCCTTAGTCGCCTTTTGCAGTGATATTCTAATTTTTACACTCAAACCTAAAAAAAAATCAATTTTTAGGTGACCTTAAGAATTACTCAACTTTGAATGGCACTACAGACAAAACTATTGATACAAAAGAATTAATTTTTTCGGTTACCAGAGCTCCAAGTGCTCTGTTAGTCCAGTGAATTTCAAAATGTTGCATTATAGACCCGAAAATTGAATTATTTAAGCACTTTTGCCTAAATGAGGCACTGTGCCGCGTCGAATCGATGAATTTGGGTCCTCAGCTGTCGATTTGCGCTTTCACTTGGCCGACTGTGTGCACCATAAAAGACTTTCCATGATGATTTGCCAGAGTATATTGAATAGAAAGGTCATATGGAACGCACATTTAACAGTCTTGAAAGTCTTCATGATCATTTCCAAAACGGTCCACATATTTTTATTTCAAAGGTCCAGGTCAAAAGCCTATTCGACTGGACTAAGTAAATCTACTATAAGAAGTTGCAATAATTACAGGCAATTTATTTAATTATTCATATATCAGTCTAACAACGAAAAAAAGTATCTATTTCGCATGGCAATTCATTCTGAATAAATTAAAATATTTTTCTAAACATTTTGGTTCATACCATCCTCTCCAGCTGTTATTCGCATGCCATTTATCTCTTCCACGCCGTATCTAAGGCTTTGCAAATTACTACAAAGCGATGGCAGACCACCTAATCACGTTCCGAAGACGTTCACAATGATTTACATCTCGTTTGGTCTGGTCTATGCGTTTACGAGGGGTTTTATGTTTTGTTAAAAGCGCTTTAATGTACCAGCACGACCTCAAGATGTGTTACTGATTATGCAGTTAACATATTCATGAACTTCAAAGCCGTTCGGATAATTAAGTCATTTAAATTTCAGCAGTCACTCGAAATGGACATGTAAATATTCATCGGGATAATTTAAACGACCATATAAAATTAGATTTTTAATTTATTGACAGTCGTCTGCATCTTCGATGGGCCGAATTGATTTCATTTCTTTTCACTGATTAAGCAATCGACAGCGACGGACATTTGACGGAAATAAATTTAAGAGGCACTTCTCGTAAGAAGATTACTGCTGCGGAATGAAAAAAATGTGCTGCCACTGTAAAGTGTAAATCTCTAAACAATCTTGGATTTTAATTAAAAATTTAATTAAACGAAATCTCCTTTATCTCACAAAGAAGTCTTTAAGAAAACATTGAA
Source organism: Brachypalpus laphriformis (assembly GCA_945910035.1). NCBI lineage: Eukaryota > Metazoa > Arthropoda > Insecta > Diptera > Syrphidae > Brachypalpus > Brachypalpus laphriformis. The sequence continues at coordinate 104,878,627 of OX246753.1, read as the reverse complement.
TGTTTGTTTAAGGCACTTCAAGGCCGGTAGTGTGTTTTTATTTACGCGGCACTAAGCTGCGACTCAAGGTCTCTTTAGAATGTAATAGTTTCGAAAATGATATTGTGAATTAAGATGAAAGATAAACACTGTAGTAGTCGTTAGAATTCAGCGGGAATTTTGTTGACTTGCAACAAAATTGAGAAAATCAAAATAAAAGAATTTAATACCGTATTTATCAACACTTTGCTGAAACAATTCATGGGTAGTCTACGTCAGCGTCTTGCTTCGTGAGTAGATGCCAACTGTCTTCTAAGTGAATTTCAAGCAGGATTTAGATCAAAGTATTCTATAGCCGACAATATCTTTGTCTTGTCCAATATTGCAAAACTGTACTTAAATAACCGAATAAATCTGTGTTCTTTTTTGTGGACTTTAGAGTAGCATTTGGTTCAGTGGACAGAATGGTACTCTTTTACAAGCTCACTAATTTAAGTGTGTCATCTAAAATGATAAACGTTTTTGAAAGCCTGTACGGAGAAAACGAAACTGAAGTATGGGATGGAAATATCCAGTCAAATTGGTTTAGTACTACCTCAGGGAGTTAAGCAAGGATATAAACTGAACCCTTTGTTCTTCTCTCTGTTCTTAGACGACCAGGTGATGCACTTGACAGAAGAATAACATTTGATAATATGGTGATCAAAGACCTCTTATATGTCGATGTTCTTCTAGAAGTAACACCAAGTATGCCATTTAAAACTAATCGCTACTGAATTTATATATTTCGGTTTAAGAATCCAATTCTGATTAAATCGTCAACCTGTCCAGTCGTGTTTTTCAATTCTCTCCCACCTCGGAAGTTAAATTTTTCACTTTCCGTCTTTAGCCAATCTATTTTAACTTACACTCGTTCTTTGTTTTAGTAGGTCTACCCCGGTGACCTATTTCAAGTGTTTTCCCCTACACGCTGACTTTACAATCTACCTATTTGCTACTGTTCGTCGACCCGTCATGTAAATCGCATAAGTTTTTTTTTTTTTATATCGTTGACCTACTTTATAACGTCGTTATATATTTGCGTCAAAATCACCTTCCCAAGGCGTAACCTCTACATTCTGTGTTGCTATATTCGCCCATCTCAACCAATCCAGGGCTATCAGCTTGCCGTAGACGCGATCGATTCCCTAAGTGACATTGTAGACCCAGGTGACGATGTCATGATTCTGGGTGACTTTAATCTCCCCCATCTCCAATGGTCCCAGCCTGAAGATGAGTCCCATTTTGTTGCTGTAAACCCTACCTCTGAAAAGGAAGTCCTCTTCACTGACTGTCTCTCTGATTCCGGCCTTTTCCAAATTAGTGGCATTACAAACTACTTGGATAGACAACTAGACCTAATCTTCTCAACCGATCCCGCCAATTGCATCGTTACTGAAAGCAACCATCTTCTTTCCACATTAGATCGCTTCCACCCACCTCTATTCTTAGCGTTTTCGAACAATAATTTCAGCACAATTCCTCACTGCGAGAACTCATATAGCTTCAATTTTCGCAAAGCAGATTTCACAAACTCAATAATCTTCTCAGTAACATTACATTGACACCATTGACAATACTCTAGCGTATTTCTATGACCAAATTTTTACCTACCTCATTCAATCAGTCCCTTTTGTGCCTCAGAAAAACTTTACCTCAGCCCCGCCATGGTATAATAAAGTGCTGCGCTCGCTCCGTAACAATAGAAACAAATTATGGGAAAGCATTTCTCAAATCTCGATCTGACTCTGATTTTTCCCATTACCAACATGTCCACTCCCAATTCTCTGAACTCTGTGAATATCTATACACCGAATATATTGACAGAATGCAATCCACGCTAATCAGGGACCCCAAACGTTTCTATCACTTCATTAATGCCAACCGTAAATCTGATAGCTATCCATCCACTTTCAAATTTGCTAATAAATCTTCGGCAGACCCTAAAACAATTGCAAATCTTTTCGCTAATTTCTTCAGCCAATCGTTTATGGATCACGTTACTCAACCTGATTATAACTACTTCCGCTACCTAGAACACTGCCCCAAACCTCCTTAGGCACAATTGATATAACTTCGGCGTCCTTATTAGAAAAGATTAAGAAACTAAAGGACGAATACTCCCCCGGTCCTGATGGCCTTCCCGCTACAGTTCTCAAAAATTGCGTCAATCACTTAGTCCAACCCCTCACTACTCTTTTCCGTTTATCTATTTCGCAGGGAGTTTTCCCCGAAGTTTGGAAAAATTCATACATAATCCCCACCCACAAAAAAGGTTGTAAAAGTGAAATATCCAACTACCGGCCCATCGCTAAACTGTCCTGCATACCTAAGCTATTTGAAAGCATTGTTTATGACACAATGTTTTTCTACTGCAAGACTATCCTTTCACCGAACCAGCATGGATTCTTTAAGGGCAGATCAACAACCACCAACCTTACCGAGTTCGTGTCTAGTACTCTGTGCATTTTAGAAGATGGTAATGAAGTCGACGTAGTTGCCACCGACTTCAGCAAAGCCTTCGACAAAATTTCGCATGCTATCATTCTTCTCAAACCTAAAGCTCTTTGTTTTCAACCGGGGTTCATCTCATGGATTGAACCTTACTTGGAAAATCGCCAGTATAAAGTCCTCTTCAGATCTTCAATTTCTGATCCCAAAGCCACTTCGGGAGTCCCTCAAGGTAGGCATCTTGGTCCAATGATCTTCATCCTGACAATTAACGACGTTGATTGTATCATCAATGATTCGAACTTTCTATATACGCTGATGATATGAAAATCTTCAGGCCAATATCATCCCCTGCCGACTCTCACTCACTGCAAGATGATCTGAACCGGTTTTCAGTCTGGTGCCATAGTAATTTCTTAGAGCGTTGAGTCAGCAAGTGTCAAGTTATCACATTCTCTCGTAAGCGTATCCGACCATCCGCTAGAGTGTACTCTATTTGTGGTGAGCCTATTCCCTCTGTCTCTTCACTGCGCGATTTGGGAGTTATCTGTGATAGCTACAATTTACCCCCATACACGGATTTTGAAACTTATAAATTTACAGTCTCTCTACAAACGTCGCGAAGTTGCTGACATCTTGTTTATTCATCAGCTATTAGCTGGCAACATTGATTCCCCCGCGCTACTACATATGATCTCTTTTAACACCAACCCACGTAACCTCAGGTCCTCACCCCTCTTTCGTCCTATTCCTCACCGCACCAATTATGCATACAACGAACCAATGTCCAGAATGCTCCGCAGAGCCAATCTCATTCAAACCGCTTTTGACTTTCATAATAGCAAAGCCTCCCTAAGAAATGCCCTTCGATCTATTAATTCCTCCTCCTGTCCCATAAACTGTTAGTGTTTAAGTTCTAGTGTAAGGTTTGTAGATTTAAATTTGTAAAAAAAAATTGTTAAAAAAAAAAAAAAAATTAAGTTAGGTTAAGTGTCCATTTGTTAGTTTTAAGTTACCCTTAAGTTAGTGCTTGTATTAAGCTTAAATAAATAAAATATGCTAACCTGCAAATCTAAGGCTAGTGCCCAGAGATGCTTGATAACTATGCTCTTAAATAATGCTTGCATGTATCCTTGGAGTAAATTTCAGAGACTAGATGCCTGTTCTGCAGCGAAAGGAATTTTTATAGAGAGATGTTCGTACCGTTGCCAACTGGACAAAGAGCTAAGCCCACTAAGAGAACAGTACCATAGAATAGGTTAATAGAAGCACATCTTAAATAAGAAATTAATTTAAAGAAAATAAGTACTGCTTTGCTTTGTTCTTAGACGTAGCTCAAGCATTAGATATACGTAAAGTTTGCTACGAGGGGCTTCAATATAAAATAAAAAGACTGCTACCTGTAAATACACACCAAGTATTGGGAAGCTACAATACATAAACGGCAGAAATTGTATGCCTAAGAATAAAAGTTTTACATCCAGAAGTCAAACCGTTTGTGCTGGAGTATCACAGAGCAGTGTGTTAGGACCTAGCCTGTATCTACTGTATACTTCTGATCTACCTTTTCATGATATTACCATTAACGTAAACATTCGCCGATCACATAGCAGTCCTTTACTTGCCCGCAAAATCTGAAATGACATCAAAATCCGCTGTACATGTCCTAGCCATCTTAAACGTCTAATACGCAGTTTTTTGACTAGGTCAGTGTCGCTGTACAACTCGTATAGTCAAAAAAATGTCAAGATCACATAAAGGAACTTAAAAATTGGCTGGCGACTTACCGAATAAGAGTTAACAGCTTAAAAAGCTCCTATATGACATTTGCCCTCAAAAAAGGAGACTGTTCCCCAGTAAAAACAAATGAAATAACCACACCGCAGAAAACAATTATCTGGGAATCCATATCGAAAAAGGCTCAGAAGCGAAGAGAGCGCAAGTAAAATTTAGGTCAGTATCTAATATGCATTGACAAATCACCAGAACACTCTAGCAAATCATTTACTGTCGCGACAATACCATAAAAGATTGAAAAGAAATAATACTTTTGATTTCATATGACATAATAGCGGTTAGAATGCCAATAAGTTGTTTGCAGTCAGAAACAGGAAGAATGCCACTGATTTTTTACTACACACGTGTTCATAAAAAGACCAAACATGAATGACACCCCTGACCAAGGGTTCAGAAAGACTCAACCATCCTCTGAGTTTGGCCTACCAATCGTTCAAAAATCTCCCCATTATCCCAATGTGATGTACAATATACTCGTAAGCCAAACAAAAAACAAGGAACCCAACCTTGCATCCTATCTGCACTTGGAAGGCAGATGCATGTTTGCCTAACGAACAATGAAGCCTTATGTTGTTGTCTTCCATATCTTTCAGCACCAAACCCTTGACCGTCTTATCATAGCATCTCTCACTGGTCTCTTCGTGATTTCTGGCACTGCTGATTTCGATGGACTCAAATCCTTCGATATGAAAGTTGCCTTTTCAATTTCAATTTAACAGCTGTCGCAGTCCTCTGGCAGTGTTTCTTCAACCTCGTTTCCACTGTATCATTTTTGTGTCAAGGTATTTACTTTTCTGATGTTGCGTTAAGATCATATTTTATTGCATTACGTAAATATACGCATCATCTTGACTTTAAGATGACACCAATCACTTCGCTTGGCTGTGAATGGAACGCTCCTATAATTCTAAGTGTTAGATGCGGAATCAATAAATGTAAAGCGGTTCTCTAAGCCTCGAACTTCGTCCGTCAGTCTAGACCAAGGGTACCAGTAATTGGAAACGTTTTTGCAACATCTAGTCCAGTTCTGGCAATCCCTGTGTATTGATTGTATCGGTCATACCGATAGTTGCGTTGCCATATTCATCACTACATGAAGGGATTGGCATTTGTAAGGAGAGAACAATCAATTTTATTATTTCCAAAGCATCCTACGGACATTTTCGCAAGGACTGAGGTGGTTCCTTATTATGTTCCCTTTTACAAGACATCTGGTCGCAATTGATAATGTTTTCCTCTACAGTGGTTCATTACGCTACTAAGGGAACTCCTTTTCAGTTTTTTGTCAGCGGCATATGGATACGAGTAGATACAGTAGATTGTTATATGGGAGAGTTAGTAAAGCTCAAGCACTGCGGTTTCATAAGAGATCTATTGTATCATCTAAAGTAGGTTTATCTCCCCAGAGGCTGTCAGACACTCCATGATCTTTTTTCGTTGGATCGTAGCCAGATACCGAGCGAGGGATGGTTCAAAATGACAGCCTCCGCGTAAGTTACAAAATGCTTCCTTGTCCATATATTGTAAAATCTTAGCAACTTCCGGTCGTAAGTGTTATACATAGGTATGTAGTTTGCGAAGTTGTGGATTTCCAAGCGGCAGTCAATTTTGGCTCAAGTTTCAGGCTTTTTCTTCATATAATCCCAGACACAACATGTTTGTGGATTTCTAAATGCTCCAATATATGCAATAATCTCACCGTGAGAACGTATTTTAAATCAGTTCGTGTTAAGGCAGATAAAATCTCAAATTCATTCAGTGTCACCCGACATTATGCAACTATGCTAAGCGACAGACGAACTTGAAATCCCAAACTGGAGTCAGATTATAATTTTTATTATCAGCTATAAAATCGCATGATCACCACTGGATATCTACCTATATTGTGTAATAACCTAACGAACCGTGTTTCACATGCATACATACATTATCGTGGAGCAAGTTCTCCCTTCAATATTTGTATCGCATTAGCGATATAGGTCATTTATACATCCTAAATAGTTTGGTACTTAAAGCTTCACTGCAGCGCCAACTTCGAACTCGTTGTATCTTGCTATCGGATTCTGTACATGCGGAGATTGCGTACAAAAGCACTTACAATCACAGCACACAAAGCACCATATCCTAGCCTTTGTTTGAGAGTGTAAAAACTGTTCCCAAAAGGGGACCTTATTGATCATTGCGCTATCGGATAGCATTTTCAAAAGTTTATTTTCGGGTTCCAAATCGTACCCAACCACAATCCTATGACAGGCTGATATAATTTTGTACACCAGCCTTACACTAGGCTACATACCAAAAAGCAGGAGGTAAAGGTGGTCTTCATCCCAAAGGCGGCAAAGCAGGCGGAGCAATCGCCCAAATCCTTTCGACCCATTAGTCTCAGTTCCTTTCTCCTAAGAACGATGGAGAAAATTGTCGATCATCATAAAAGGGAAAAGTTCCTCATACATGATCCTCTGCATGTAAACCAATTTGCTTATCAACCTGGGAAGTCTACGGAGACAGCTATTCATAGCTTAACGCTTTTTATTGAAAAATCATTAGCTGCTAAAGAAACAGCCCTATGTGCCTTCATAGATATACAGGGACCATTCGACAACACTTCCTATGAGGCTATCAAAAAGGCTATGATCAGGAAAAATATCGCTCCTCTGATCATAAACTAGATCCTAACCATGCTATGTTGCAGAAAAATAACAATCGAGTGCGGTGGCTCGCATAAAACTATAGCAGCTACCAGAGGTTGTCCGCAGGGAGGAGTCCTCTCTCCCCTACTCTGGACCTTAGTTATTGACGAACTCCTAGAGCTACTTGAAAAATCGGGGTACAAAGTACAAGGCTATGCAGACGGCATTGGCATCAGCGTCAGAGGAAAATTTGAGGACATAATTTCTCAACTATGCAAGACGCCCTCAATTTAACTTCCGATTGGTGCAGGACAAAGGGACTTACCATCAACCCCGGAAAAACTATACTTGTACCCTTTTCCAGGAAAAGAAACCATACTCTTAAACAAATTACACTGGAAAACGTCCCAATCGACATATCCAAGGAATCGAAATACCTAGGTGTTGCACTTGACAAGACGCTCACCTGGAATTCACACCTGAACAAGGTTACAAACACGACAAAGCGACAAGAGCAATGTTTATGTGGCAGCGCCTACATGCTAAAACTTGGGGGCTAAAACGAATGGAGGAATGAAGGACTTGTAGTCTTACCAAACTCTCAAGCTTGGTACACAGATGGTTCCAAATTGGAAAATGGCAGCACTGGCGCAGGGGTTTATGGACCCAGGTTCCAAAGTGCGGCAGTGCTTGGGAAATCACCAACAATATTTCAGGCAGAAGTCCATACAATCGAGCTCTGTGTACGAGAATGTCTGCGAAGAAGGATCGAGGGTACTCGTATCTATATCCTCTCGGACAGCCAGGCTGCACTTATGGCTCTGAAATCGTACACGGTAGGATCAAAACTGAAATAGGACTGTCTAAACCTACTCGAAGATCTCGCATCGAAAAACACCGTCACTGTGGCCTGGATACCAGGACACGAAGGCTTCGAGGGCAACGAACGGGTGGACTGCTTAGCGAGAAGAGGCGCTAGTCGCCCACTAGTCGGTCCTGAACCCTATTTTGGAGTCACGCGGAATAGCGCAAAGATCAAAATAAAGAAATGGGAGGATGATTATCATGCAGAGTACTAGGCCAAACTCAAGGGCCTAAGACAGGCAAAGAAGTTCATAAATCTCAACCATTGTAAGGCTAAAAAGCTACTCTAGCTTAGGAAAGCAGACTTAAGAATCTTAACAGGCTACTTGACTGGTCATTGCACACTCAGGTACCATCTGCACGAGATAGGAGTAGCAGATACAGACGCATGCCGGCTATGTGGAGAGCAAAAAGAGACGGCAGAACATATTCTTTGTGAATGCCCTATGGCCGCAAGAAAAAGACTTCTCGATCTCGGGAGGGTTTTATTGAGCCCCTCTGACTTCTGGAACATTAAGCCTTGAGCTTTGTTGAGGTTTATCAAGAGCCTTAATCAAGTTCTCAGCTAAACACCATGCTGGCATAATAGATCTCATAGGTCGCAGTGCGTATAGTATATAGTATATTATAATATACTCCATGCGCTCGAGGAATTTTGATTGAAGAAATTACAAAAGGACATCAATGCGTTCAGGAAGCGAAACATCTAGTAAACATTTTTTTTTGCAGAGTCGGCGAAGAGCTTATAGGTAGTCGCGATTCAGACTAATTGGGACTTTTCCTAAATCCATTGAGAAGTTTGCAAAAATTGAGAACAATGCTCAAACTCTCTACGAATAAAACCTTCACGGAGTACAACTGCACAGGCTTCTGGAAGATGCATGCAAAAATTGTTTTTGAACGAGTAGGGAAACATCTAAAAAAATCATTACACAACAATGAATCTGACAAGGCAGGTTCCTGGTGAATACTTACGGTCAAGACCTCTATCGGAGAGAAATTAAACTCAAATTGGCTTCCGGCGACCATGCATCCTTTTACCAATAATGTTTTTTTTTTTATTATTAGCTATAGACTGTTACATCTTTAGTATCAAGTAATGAGCGAAACCACTACAGACACCGAAATAGAGTCGACAGTACAGATACATGTGAATGTACAGACGATAACAAAGGTTCAGAATCGAAAAAAGAGGCTTGAACGAGCACAGAGTCGAACCACCACAGTATCAACCCAGCATAGATCCGAACCAGCACAGAGTTAAAACAGCACAGAGTCAACAGCACAGAACCGATCAAGCAGAGTCTACAACACATAACAGATCGACATATCCTGAGTGGAAAGATATTTATTTAAGGAAAAAACATGTTAAATGCATATCTGTTTCGTATCACCCAATTGAACCGACTCAGTGAAGTGAGTGAGTCGACTCATTAAAAACAATCAACTTTCGTATCTCTAACTGAATACAACCGCTTCCTTACCAAAGGGCGACAACCACCTGAGCAATCATTGTCGTACAGGCCGTTGTGCATGCTAGATACACTGGGGAAAGTGTTCGAGAAAAGTATACGGACTGTGTAGAGCAATACACGGAAGGGGACTCGGAGCTTTGTAGCTGACAGTTTGGATACCGAAAGAATCGAAGCACCAACCATGCAATACAAGCTGTGTGCGATATAGCACGTGAGGCAATTGCGGGAGAAAGATGGCTCGAAGAAACAAAACCGTACTGTGCTGTGGTGAGACTTGATGTCAATTCAGCCGACTGGAGCTGTATACTAAAAGCACTGAGTGACCTGCAGGTACCACACTACCTACCGCGGATAATTGTGAACTACTTCGAAGACAAAACCCTTTACCAAGGAGAAGAGGGACCAAAGAGGTACAAAATCACGGGAGGTGTTCCACAAGAGTCGGTCATGTGACCAATTCTATGGAACATAATGTACGATGGCATTCTAGGAACACAAAGACCGAACGGAGTAGACATCATCGGTTATGCCGACGATATCGCAATTGTAGTTGTGGCCAAAAAATTAGAGGAAGTTGTGCAAAATTGCAATCAAACAATCGCAAACGTGAAACTATGGCTACAGAGATCAGGTTTAGAGCTAGCGGACCACAAAACCGAAGCCGTTCTCATAAGCAGCCGTAAAAAAGTGGAGTAGCTCACCATACAGGTCGGTGAGCAAATTATCGAATCGAAGCCGTACATCAAGTGCCTGGGAGTATTGCTGGACCACAGACTCAGCTTCAGGGACCACCTAATGTAAGCAGGCGAGAAAGCCTCCCGGGCAGTAGCAGCACTATGCAGACTAATGCCAAATATTGTGGGACCAAGGAAGCCAATCAGAAATCTCCTAACAACCGTAAGTAAGTCAATACTCCTGTAAGCGGCCCCAATATGGATATCAGCTACGCATCGTAAGTCATACATTAGAATGATGGGCTCGGCGCATAGAATCGCATATTTGAGGGTATGCTGCGCCTTTAGAACTATGTCATCGGATGTGATAAGTGTAATATCAGGCGGAATACCTATCGATCTAGGCGCGAAAAAGACTGCGGCCCTACGCGAAACGAGCACGATGAAGGAACAACAGCTATAGAAGCTATAAAAGCAGAATGGCAACATAGGTGGAACATCACAATCAAAGGGCGATGGACATACAAATTGATCCCCGAAGTTGATGAATGGATTAACAGAAAGCACGGTAAACTACTACCTAACAGCATTTCTATCGAGGCATAGATGCTTCCGGAAATATTTCTACAAGTACAAGCACGCGAAGGAAACGTGCAGAACGCAGAACATCTACTAATGGAATGCCAAAATTACATATACAAGGGCCAGTAACATCCTTTTTTTTTTTTTTTAATTGGGAGGGGTAATCTTCAAAAGACGAAACTCAGTACGTCCTGAGTAACAGTGTGGAACTCTTATCCACTAAACCCCCCTCCCACGACCGCCCCATTCCCCGCTGTACTGCCGTCAAGCATTTCATCGCGGGGGGGGGTTTTAGTCTGATGTATTCGACTAGTGCCTGTTTGCATTATCCTGCTCAGCATTGATTGTATTTCGCCGGTCTGATTCTTTCCTTTCTCTTTCTAGGGTTCTTAGAATCTTCATTATGCGCATTGTGCTCCCAGCGACTGCGTCCCATGCCTCCTGGCTTTTGAGCATTTCGCCAACGATGTTTTCTGGCGTCAGTGGGTGGCCGAGTTCACTCCTTAGTGCATTCCTTTCGTCGAGGAATCTTGGGCATTCAAAAAATATATGTTCCGCGTTTTCTACGCAGTCAGCGCAATGCGGACAGTAAGGGCTATTGTCGTGTTTATACTTATGTAAGTACGAACGAAAGCATCCATGGCCCGTTAGGAACTGCGTTAAGTAGAACTCAAGTTCTCCATGTTGTCTGTCGAACCATGGCTGGATTTGGTGTATGAGCCTATGGGTCCACCTGCCTTTCTCAGAAGCATTCCAGCGTTCTTGCCATTCTCTTAGGCTTTTTGCTCTATAGAGCCGGTTTTCGCTGGCCTCGTTTCTTTCTCTTCTTGCGCAGTACTGACGTTGCTGTTCTACTGCCAGGATATCTACTGGGAGCATTCTCGCTACCACGCAAGCTGCATCGCTAGAAGTAGTGCGAAATGCGCAGCTAGCTCTCAATGCACATATTCGATACACAGATGTGATATGTGATCTGTATGTTTTAATTGCCATGGCCCCGGCCCAAATTGGTGCGGCGTATAGGATTATAGACGTAACCACTCTAGCCAGCAGTAACCTACGGCTATGTCTTGGTCCTCCTATGTTGGGCATGATACGCGCGAGTGCAGCACTTGCTTTTGCACCTTTTCGGCCTACACACTTAAGGTGATCTCTAAATGAAAATCTCGTTCTATCATGATACCTAGGTATTTTATATGCGGTTTAGATGTGATTTCATGGCCGCCGACTATAATGGTGAGAGTTTCTACCTTCTTCCTACTACTTATCAGGACTGCTTCAGTTTTATGCTCCGCCAGTATTAGACCAACTGAGGTGAGCGATTTTCGTATTATCCTGTCGCATTATTGTCGCATTGCTTATCTGTTCCAACTCCTCCAACAGTTTAGCATTGACAATAATGGCGATATCATCAGCAAATCCCACTATTTTTGTTTCTTCGGGTATAGGAAGTCGCAGTATACCGTCATACATAATATTCCAGAGCAAAGGGCCAAGGACTGAGCCCTGTGGTACTCCGCCTGTGATCTTATATTCCTTGGGGCCGCGGTCTGTATTGTATACCAAGATTCTACACCTGAAGTAGTCAATAATCTCATCCTTCTGAGCGCTTGTAAGATGTGACTCCAATTTGCCGTATTGAAGGCGTTTTTTATGTCGAGAGTTATAACCAAGCAGTACTTTTTGGAACCATTTCTCCATCTTCTTCCCTGTATAGCTTATTGTGCCGTTTTAACTACCACCTTGATTGCATCTGTTGTTGAGTGCGCTTTTCGAAAACCGTATTGGTGTTCTGAAAGACCTCCAGATTCTTGAATTGCTGCCTCTACCCTATTATAGATGATTCGCTCCAATATTTTGCCAGCCGTATCTAACATACAGAGCGGGCGGTATGATGATGGTTCATTTGGTGGTTTCTTACCTTTGGGAAGAAGTACTAGGTTTTGCCGTTTCCACTGATCCGGGAAGACTCCTTCCTTCAGGCACGAGTTGTAAATGTTAATAAACATTTCTGGGCTTACTTTTATAGCTGTCTTGAGTGCAATATTTGGGATACCATCTGGTCCAGGTGCTTTCTTATCTCCAATTTTATTGCAAATCTCGATTATTTCTTCTATGGTTACCTCTGGGATTGTTGGTGCCTCTACTATTGGATCATCCGAGAATGCGTTCTCTTGTTGATGAGGAAATAGTCCGACCGACGATGTTGTATAAGAACTCTGGGCAGGTGGAAATCTGTGGCTGGCACCTTTTCAATTTTTTCATGATGATTTGGTAGGCTTTGCCCCAAGGATTTTCGCCAGTAACATCCTAGAAAGAGCAATGGGCGGCAAAGTGACCCCAAGAAGCCTGACCTCATTTGTGTTGGCGAGGAGCGAACGCTGGGAGACTGCAAATGAAGTAATCACGAGTATGATGGAACAAGCAACGAGAAATACGAGAAACTAAGATCCTACCAGCTCTGGTAGCTAAAAAGAAGTGACGAAATGTCAAACCTACACCTGCGAAGAAATGCCTTAACTGGCGGCGCCGCAGGGCAACAACAGGACAGAGAAATTGGAGGGATTTTTTAGCACGTAACCACGCAGGAGCATGAAGTCGGGCATAACTCGTAGCACGGACGAGATTGAGTCGGATACATCTATCTGTAGCACATATTTCAGCTTGAAAGATGCTGGTAATCTTGCCAATGGGCTCTGAGTGCTTCGTCCTTGACCCAAACACGCCTTCTCTTCTTCCTTCCTCAGGAGCAGAACCATCTGCATACCACTTTATGCTGTGGTTGCCCAGTGCGTATATTGTAGATTCGTTGGTAATGCTCTAGACGGTACTACTGTTGCACCTGTTTGCTGCTTCTCCAGCCTTCGAGGCAAGTATGTTGATATGCGCGCTTGTCACGTCTCACACTACGTTGCACTAGCTTCTTCTTCACGCAATAAAATAAAAAAAATAAAATAGGTATTTGGGGCAACAGCTAAGCGGCAGGCCCTAGCTTCTCGGAACCAATCATGTGTGCGTTATATTTTTCACATGAATGGAAGGGACCTACAGTTTAGTGCCGTATCCGAACGGCGATTTGAGAAGCTTTTTCATGACAACAATACTCTCGGATGTTTGTCAGACGCTCGCGAGAGGTGGGACCGTGAAAAAACTTTTTGGTGTTTTTCTTCGATTCGAACGTGGAACCTCATGCGTAGTGATCCGACACACTAACCTCTTACGCCAAAGAGCCCACGGAGCTTACTGAGGCCGCTGCAATCCGTTACTTGATTGCAATACGGTCATCGATCCGTCTCCAAGAGTTTGCAGATGTCCATGTGCGGTAACTTTTCTGTTTCTTAGTTAATCTCCAAATGAGTACCAAATTAGTAATGTCACCAGTCGGGATGATGAATCATGAAAGTTGGTTGAACTCTTGTTAGGAAAAACTGTTGCTTCATCTTATTTTCATAGAATGGGTAGTAAACCAAAAAACCAAAGCAAAAAACATCAGCTTCCATCATCAACTTGTACATTTTTTTTTTTTATATCTTCCACTTAATATTACTACCTGCGGCTAGCCCATAAACACTTCCTTCTAATGAAACGAAAATCTTCAGTAAAGCCATCTCGTAGTCATCACAATGCCATTAAATGTTCCACGTAAAACAGAACGACCACCACCTCCGCTTTACAAATATGTTCATAGATACAAGTATTATACTTCCAAGAACGCAAAAGTTCTTCTTGTATCTGTATCTACAATAAAATCTGCCCCGGATTGCGTGTTGAAATTATATCCGAGTGGGAACGTGAACAACTCAAAAGCACATTAATACCAAATGTGAAATAGATTTCATCATCAGCATCAGATACTATCTGGTAGTCGCCACGAAAAATAAGTCATTCGGCCGAGATTCGATATCATTAATTTCCACTTTCATGCACATTTCGATGATTAATTGCAGCCATATTGGGTTTCGATCTCAACCATTAATCTGTCGCAGTTCAGTGAATGCTTAAAAGCTTAACAAACGCCAACGCAGTGCGCTTTGAAAACCCTGACTTATGGTTGCATTTTCGACACAATTTCTTGACCAGTATCACCATTTCTCACCTCGCAACTAAACCAGATTTGTCCGATTGTCACAACGTATCGCGTCTTCAATTTATTATCAGTTTTACCCCCCAACGAATAAGGAGGGAGTATCTATTAATTAATTGGTGTATCTGAAAGTGAAACAGAACCAGAATATTGTCGAGAGTTACCCATATTCCCAAGTCACTTATCGGAACAACCTCGTTTTCCAACCAACAACATCGTCGCAGCTAATGAGCACGTCCCTGCGTGGCGCTGGAGCATAAGCAACGAAATGGAAAATTCCTGTCGAACGCACTTACGAGTAACTCTTTTCCAAGTAGGAATCGTTCTTTTATTAAGTTGTCGTCGGTGACATGGAATGCGTACGTACTCCTTGTGTTTTAACCCCCAGTGACATGTCACAATTATTAGGTGAGATAAACACGTTCTCATAGGTTACAGACCCGTAGAGAGTATTGCATGTACGACAGGGCCCTAATGAGTTTATTTTGTTGGAACAAAGGAACTTTTACTTTTGTACGCCTAATCTAGATACTTCTTGGGTCTCGTAATGTTTACCTTAGGCATAAATATTTTTGTGTTTTCTTTTCTTACAACATGGGCAGTAAAAGTCGGCATCTTGTTGAAACATTTTTGGGATACAAGCGGTGCTGCGTTGCCTTTCATTGCATTCGATGTGGTATGGATGGAAACTTGCAGCTAACTCAAGTCTAACATGAGAATGGTATTATGGTGGCTGTGTGGCGTGATATTGTGGACATGTTTCCGAAAGGGTTTTATGTGCTCTTGGGAGTCGTAATTCTCTGTGCCAAGTTCAGGTTTATGGGCTCACTGGGATCCTTTTTTCGCAGGGAAATTCCTCGTAAGTAGCGGTGAAAGCCTAACATAGAAAACGCTGTTGACTGGTCAGTTTGCTGAGATTCGGCCAAGATAAAGCGTGGGCTTTAGAGTAATGTCGCACTTTAGCTTAGTCATGTGAGTGGTGTTGTGTTAAAATTTTAATGACGTGTGTAGTCTGCCCGCATGTTTTTAAAACTTCGGATAAAGTTTCCGAGTTTAATGTCAGATACAATCCATGAATTTCAAATGAGTTCGGTGGGACCTGCATAGAGGGTATAGTAGCAAAACGGTTTATTATTCGCTTATTGGTAAAAAAACTAAAAAAAAATAGTTTTAACTGACTTATATACTTATGTAATGTACACATTGCAATAAACATATTTAAAGGCTTCGTTCATTATTTGATGTTGTTTCCTGAAGCCGCCCGCTAACGAGGGCGGTCCAATCATTGCTATTGAATCGTGTAAAGAACTCCATTCTTGATAATGCCTCTTTAGCCCAGTAGACTCGCCTGATCTTCCTTAACATGGGACATATGGCGTTGAAATGGAAATCATCTTTTTTTATCCCGAAGGTTTCGTAGACTGGATTCCTCATTTTCCTCGCTTATGTACTATGATCGAAACTTAACCGAAAAAGTTTACATCCGGCCTTGCAATTACACAAGACAACCTTAAACTTCGGATAAGGATGATTTTACTGCTGACGATCCTCTTAAATGAAATGAGGACAACGACGTTCGGATTTGCACGAGCTACATATGTTCAAAGTCCTAGGTAATATGGCGGTTCTAAAGAGCCCAATTAGCGCTAACGTTGTGCCGTTTTGTTACGACAAACTCGTGCATACCAGTTTGCTGACAGTGTTGTTGGTTGTGAAGGATGATGAGCTTAAGCCCCACCCCGTGGAGTTTAGATAAATGATAAGTTCTCCAATCCTCTTGTCAGCTGTCCCATTTAGATCATCGAAGAAGGGTTTACTTAGAGTGTGTTGTCAGTTCCTCGCTAGGACTGGAAATCTGCAAAGGAAGTGGAATATCTAGGGCGATCTTCATGCACATCGAGGGTATCGTCGACTTCATCTTTGTCCTCGTCCGGACCGGAAGATTTGCGGATTTTTTGTGTTTGGCATTTCGTATGCTTAACCTCAAGCGGTAGTCAGACTACCACTTCCAAACAGTTTATGAGGAGAAGAAAAGTCATACTGTTTTTCTGTGGCTATTCGGTCTTGATGACTGCCCAATCATTCATCGGAACCGCAGGGTTGTGGAGCTTAAGACACTGGATCAGTTTTCCTTTTTCTATTGGCATATTGGGCAACCAAATGCGAACCTTCGGTCTTCGACGGATATCCTTGGCTGGGATTAGCTTAAGTCTCAAGCCGCTCTATGTCTCGCTTATCTTAGCGGCTTAATCACCAAGAAAATCCCTTGAGAACCTGTCAACTCATTTAATAACGCTATATCCCCTGATGAGATCCGCCGAATTGAAACAGGGGGTGGCAATGGTGTAGTGGTAACGTCATCAAATGCCACGCTTATGATTCATGGTTCAAGTCCTGATGTCAGCAAGCATTTATTTATTTTTCAGGGCAGCTGGTGATGAATTGGTAGAGTGCATACATCAACTCATCTCTAAGATTTGGTCAGACAAGTGTATGCCTGATGAACGGAATCTCAGCATCGTTTGCCCGATCCGCTAGAAAGCATCAGTCCCTTCAACATCACATACAAGATCTTTTCTGCGACATTGTGTGAACGCATGAAACCTTTTATGAACAGACTGATTGGACCCTATCAGTGCGGTTTCAGGCCAGGAAAGTCCACCATCGATCAAATCTTCGCACTTCGGCAGGTCTTGAAGAAAACCCAAGAATTTCAAAACGATACTCACCATCTCTTTATCGATTTCAAGGCCGCCTATGACAGCATCTATAGAGAAGAGCTTTATAAAGCCATGTCTAGTTTTGACATCCCTGCCAAACTTGTCCGTCTGTGCAGGCTGACGATGGAGAACGCTCGCTGCTCCATCAAGGTCGGTAATGACCTCACCGAGACCTTTGATGTCAAAAAAGGTTTTAGACAAGGTGACGCGCTGCCATGTGACTTCTTTAATATTGTACTTGAACGGATTGTGCGGAACTCACAAGCCAACACTGGAAGCACAATCTATTACAAGTCTGTACAACTGCTTGCATACGTCGACGATATAGACATTATCGGAAGAACTCAGCGGGCTGTCACCGGTGCGTTTGCAAGCATTGAGGCGGAAGCGGCCAAAATGGGTTTAGCGATAAACGAGGTCAAAACCAAGTATATGCTGTCAAAAAAAAGGGAAAGCCAACACCGACGAATTGGACAGAACGTCACAGTGGGCTGCTATAACTTCGAGGTAGGAAGGTACTTTGTCTACCTTGGCTCTGCTATAAACTCTGAGAACAACATCAGCGCAGAAATCAAGCGAAATTCAATTCAACAGTAAAGCCCTATCTCGAACAACTAAGGAGACTCTGTATAAGACCCGGATAATCCCAGTCCTGCTTTATGGCGCTGAAACATGGACTTTATTAAAAGAGGATGAAGATATCCTTGGTCGCTTCGAGAGAAAAATTCTTCGTAAGATTTTCGGTCCCGTTTGCGTTGACGGGTTTTGGAGGAGAAGATTCAATCACGAACTATACGAGCTGTACAGCGACATCGACTTAGTCGAAAAACTGCGTATTGGACGTCTGAGATGGCTAGGACATGTAGAGCAAATGGACACCAACGCTCCGGCCCGCAGAGTCTTCGAATCTAATCCCGAGGGACGACGCAGTATAGGGAATCATCTCCGTAGGGGGCGCGCACAAGTTCAAGGGGACCTCGACCAACTTGGAGTGCGCAACTGGAGGCAATTAGCTAAAGACCGAGCTAAATGGAGAGGCTTGTTGGTTGAGGCCCAGGTTCACCCCTACCTGTAGCGCCACCTAAGTAAGTAAGATTGGAACACCTATAAACTGTCTCTCGGAAAATAAAAAATCTCACTGAGGAAAGAGCAACGACAGCATTGAAGAGTCGTCGGAAGCTTCAATGTTACGGAAATTCTTACGGAGATGACAGAGCAGTTCAACATTCACCTATGCTGGGTGCCAGGCCACAGGGACATTCCGGGAAACTACAGGGCAGATGAGTTCGTCAGACAGGGTAAAACTCTAAGGATCCTGCCTAATAGGCAAGCTAAGGCGATCATAGATCAGCTGCGTCATCGGTGTCCTCAGTGGACACTGTCTTTTAGGCCAACATGCCGAAAGACTTGGCCTCTTCTCTAACGACTGTGGGGACGAGGAGGAGGAGGAAACCATGCTTCACCTCCTACGCACATGTTCAGCCATATCATGAATGCTCCATCTAGGAGCCCCTTTGATGGCCTCAGCGATTTGGCGTCGTGAGCATACATCGCTTTATTAAAAGCTCCGGCTGGTTTTATTAATCCCTGAGTTATCTAATGGTAGATTCATGGCATCACAATGGGCATTTACTGGTCTAAGTGTGTCTGCACTGCAGACAGTCAACCTAAACTAGCCTAACCTATCTCTGCGCGTTGGTCCTCAAAAGTTATTGCTATCCATAAGATTAAGCGATACCTAAAGTTTCGATTCTTTTTCTAGAAGTGAAAGTGAATTAGATACAATTCTCAAAAAAGCAAGAAATGGAGACACTTACTTATTGTCCATTAGGTGTTGGATGTTCGTATCAAACAAAAAATATAAAATCTGAATTTCTCTGCCGACTGACCAAAACCCCTCCATTAAACTGTGTTAATATTTAATAAATTCAAATCTTAATAAAACTCCCTTTCTATTATCTTATAGTGTGCAACTGCAATGGACATGCCCGACAATGCCGATTCAACATGGAACTGTTCAAATTATCCGGTCGTATTTCTGGAGGAGTATGCTTAAACTGTCGTCATTCAACTACTGGTCGACACTGTCACTACTGCAAAGAGGGTTACTACCGAGATCCGTCTAAGCCGCTCAATCACCGAAGAGTTTGTAAACGTGAGTACAATAGATATACCATCAGATACTCATAGACCACCTAAAGCCATTAAAAGTACAACCAGCAGGTGTCATATATCAAAAAGCAATAATTTCCACAAAACCTTATCTGGTTTTTCTAACCTTTTTCAAAACATTACTTCATGTTTCGTCAAATTGATTAGCCTGTACGTGTTGAAGTAATCTGTTAGCTCTTTTTTTTTTTAATTGGAGCAATATACAGCCAACATGACTCCTTTACTGGGTACTACTCAGTTACACCAGACTTTTTATTTACACAGAACGTATTTTCACTCTATTTGGAGTACATGGATGGATATATTCGTAGCAAATAATTGCCTGACATTGGTATTTCCAGTCGATACATGTTTGCAGTTTTTCTCGTTCGATATATTTATTTTTTATGTTCGTTGAACACGAACGGTGTTAATTAGAAAACATATTCATTGCATTCTTCGGATACTTCAGTGCACCCACCTACATAAATACAAATACTCGTAGTAATACTTGACATTCCATACTCATTCAGTGGTGTGTTTTTATATGGCTATTTCATTTTGTTTTTAAGTGTTTATTTGATACAAGGCTGCAGTGGATAATGGGGCAAATTATTGTATAAAATTTCCGGGAAATCGTAAATATTTGTTCACTTTTTTTCCATACATCATTTATGATATAAAAATTCCGCAGTTCAGGAATTAAATTCGACTTCTGAATCCAAATATTTATTATAATAACAAACCGCGTTTTTTTCCGGAGCGTCATATATATTTTTCAGTGGGATTGCGCAAAAACGATACCAACGACTTTTCAAAAATGTAGCATATGTGCACCACAAAAAGAAAGAATTCTTGATATGTGTGTTCCTCTGAAATAGGATCTTAAATAGGCGAAAAAGCGGAATTGGTAGTTGGAGAGATATAATTTCGGTCTTTAAGTATAGTTTCTTAACGATTAGTTGTAGCGTTGAAGGTGTTGGGTCCCATTATTAGTAATAGATCAGGAATTTGTCAACGTAGGTACCTATTAGATCGTCCAGCGATAAAACCACGTGTGCAAAGTCATCAACAGAACAAAGCACAGAAGACAGGGAACAAACGAAGGTCTATTTTGCCTTGTCTTGTCTTCGATGGATGAGCAGAAAATAGAATGATTAATTACCTCTTCGCAATATAAAGCAACAGTACCTGACTATATAACCCAGAGCATGCTAGAAAGCTTACTTACTTACTTAGGTGGCGCTACAGTTCGGGGTGAACCTGGGCCTCAACCAACAAGCCTCTCCATTTAGCTCGATCTTTAGCTAATTGCCTCCAGTTGCGCACTCCAAGTTGGTCGAGGTCCCCTTGAACTTGTGCGCGCCACCTACGGCGATGATTCCCTCTACTGCGTCGTCCCTCCGGGTTAGATGTGAAGACTCTGCGGGCCGGAGCGTTGGTGTCCATTCGCTCTACATGTCCTAGCCATCTCAGACGTCCAATACGCAGTTTTTTGACTAGGTCGATGTCGCTGTACAGCTCGTATAGTTCGTGATTGAATCTTCTCCTCCAAAACCCGTCAACACAAACGGGACCGAAAATCTTACGAAGAATTTTTCTCTCGAAGCGACCAAGGAGATCTTCATCCTCTTTTAATAAAGTCAATGTTTCAGCGCCGTAAAGCAGGACTGGGATGATCAAGGTCTTATATAGAGTCTCCTTAGTTGTTCGAGATAGGGCTTTACTGTTGAATTGCCTTATAAGCCCAAAAAAACAGCGATTGGCAAGAGTTATTCTTCGCTTGATTTCTGCGCTGATGTTGTTCTCAGAGTTTATAGCAGAGTCAAGGTAGACAAAGTCCCTTACTACCTCGAAGTTATAGCTGCCCACTGTGACGTTTTGTCCAATTCGTCGGTGTTGCTTTTCCCTTCTTGTTGACAGCATATACTTGATTTTGCCCTCGTTTATCGCTAAACCCATTTTGGCCGCTTCCGCCTCAATGCTTGCAAACGCACCGGTGACAGCCCCCGGTGTTGGCTTGTGAGTTCCGCACAATCCGTTCAAGTACAATATTAAAGAAGTCACATGGCAGCGCGTCACCTTGTCTAAAACCTTTTTTGACATCAAAGGTCTCGGTGAGGTCTTTACCGACCTTGATGGAGCAGCGAGCGTTCTCCATCGTCAGCCTGCACAGACGGACAAGTTTGGCAGGGATGTCAAAACTAGACATGGCTTTATAAAGCTCTTCTCTATAGATGCTGTCATAGGCGGCCTTGAAATCGATAAAGAGGTGGTGAGTATCGATTTGGAATTCTTAGGTTTTTTTTCCATGATCTGCCGAAGTGTGAAGATTTGATCGATGGTGGACTTTCCTGGCCTGAAACCGCACTGATAGGGTCCAATCAGGCTGTTGATAAAGGGTTTCAGGCGTTCACACAATATCGCAGAAAAGATCTTGTATGCGATGTTGAGGAGACTGATGCCTTTATAATTGGCCAGTTGAGGGGGTCTAATTTCTTGTGGATCGGACAAACGATGCTGAGGTTCCATTCATCAGGCATACACTTGTCTGACCAAGTATTAGAAATGAGTTGGTGTATGCACTCTACCAATTCATCCCCAGCTGCCTTGAAAAGTTCGGCCGGTAAGCCGTCAGGTCCAGCAGCCTTGTTGGATTTTAGCTTGGATATTGCTATCCTCACTTCGTTTTGGTCAGGTGGACGGAAATTTTGACTATCATCGTCTATGTTGAATGGTTCATTCTGCCTGACAGCGGGATGTTGGTCTTCGTCGCCGTTATACAGTCTGCAGAAGTAGTTTTTCCATATTCTCAGCACCGACTGTGATTCTACTACGAGGTTTCCATTTTCATCTCTACAGGTTTCTGTACGGGTATTACTTCTCTGACACGTTCTTTTTACCTTTTGGTAAAACTTCCGTACATTGTTCCTGGAGTATAGACTCTCGATATTCTCAAACGCGCGCTTCTCATGCTCTTTCTTCTTCTTTTGGAGAAGCCGATGTTCTTCCCGTCTCTTTTGCTCGTAGAGCTCACGAGCAGCTCTCGTCTTCCTTTGCAGCGCCGCTTTGTATGCCTCTTGTTTTGCTGCATGCACTCGCCGGCATTCTTCGTCAAACCAGGGGTTTCGCGGTGGTGGTCGAGCGAGACCCAACACATCAGTCGCGGCGTGTCTGATGGCATGTTGGCAGCGTTGCCACTGGTCTTCGGTACTTGATGCTGGCGGCAAAGGGGTGATTGAGAGATTTCGGGATACGCGTTCAGCGAAGAGTCTGGCGGTCTCTTGCGATTGTAGCTTTTCGACGTTAAATTTTCTCACAGTAATTCTTCTTTGTTGCTCAGATTGGGATATCCGCATTCGTACCTTGGCTACAACAAGGTAATGATCCGAGTCTATGTTGGCCGCTCGGAAGGTCCGGACATCCAGAATACTGGAGGCATGCCTTGCGTCGATCGCAATATGATCAATTTGGTTGATCGTTACATGATCATTGGACCGCCATGTCTGCTTATGAATATCGAGATGAGGAAACCATGTGCTTGCTATGGTGACATTTCGCTCCACAGCGAAATCAATTAGCCTTAGTCCATTATCAGACGTGGTGTCGTGTAGGCTATGCTTACCGACTGCCCTACCAAAGACGTCCTCCTTTCCTATTTTGGCGTTAAAATCGCCCAATACGATTTTAACGTCGTATTTAGGACATTGCTCGTATGTTTTGTCAAGGAGCTCGTAGAAACACTCTTTGGTGGCAGGGTCCTTTTCTTCTGTGGGGGCATGAACACATATTAGGCTTATGTTAGCGAATTTAGCCTTGATCCGGATCGTCATAATACGCTCGCTCACGTGTCGGAAGCTTAAGACTTCTTGCCTAAGACTGCCGCGCATGACAAATCCGCATCCGAATAAGCGTTGCCTGTTGCCTCTGTAGCAATCACCGTAGTAGATGTCACAGTTTTTCATCCTCTTTTTGCCCGGCCCATCCCATCGCACTTCCTGGATATCGGTAATACCTGCTTTATAGCAGTCTAGGGCCTCTGCTAGTTGTTCGGCTGCATGTGGTCTGTAAAGGGACAGAACATTCCACGTACAGATCCGAAGGTCGTTGTCCTTATTTCGTTTGCTGGGGTCGTCATTAGTTGAGTCATCCTTATCCGAGGATTTTGGTTGTTTCGGAACCATGCGCTTTTTACGTGGTAGGGAAGTTACCCCGACGGCACAACCCCCAACCTGGAGGGCCAGTTCCTTAATTATTCCCCTAGGACGAGGGGCCGGGTACACCGGTGCCAGTAGTCCACTACGGGAGTATGAGCGCTGCCGTTGGCCCATTAAGGGCTCCTCCGCCACCATCTCTATTCCAATGTCCTGACCAACATTGGAAATTCCTTACCGACCTGTGATCCGAATACGTCGAAGCAGCTCGCGCAAGGTGTTCACTAAGTTCAACCTAACTGGAACTATAGACGCCACCGTTGACTCCGTCTAGGGAATTCGTCCGCTGCCGCCTGGAACAGGAAGAAGCGCTCTAGTGAGAAAAGCACTCTTCCCCCCTCTCTCATCTACTGCCACCAAGAATCCGCCAAACGGGGTTGGTTACCCATTTCTTGGATTAAGGTAATAGGCACCCGGCTGTCACCGCGTGGAGGTTGAGAGTAGGAGTTGGTAGGCCTCAGCTGAGTGAAAACGCTTGTGTTTTCATATGATCGCATGCACTACCGTTTGACCACGTATGTATGTAAAAGAAGTTTAGGTGATCTTTATAGGTTGATCCCAAGGTTAGGCTTTCCAGCTCTAAATGGGATAACTCTCCCCTTTTTTTTTTTGGATTGCGCCAGGGATGTGTAATCTTCATAGGTACTAATAGCCCGAGTGCTACTAGCATGCACGATTCGCAAACCTGAGTAATCGATTCCAGGAATACGCCTACGTACTAAACACACACACCCTACACACTTCAACCACTCTCCCCGCGGGACTGCCGTTAGGTATTACTTCGCGGGGCTGATTAGCAATTTATGCTATGCTTCTTGTGTCAGCTTCTTCCGCTGCTTCAGCTGCTCTTCTTAGCTTTTCTATTCTCCGCAGCCATCCATCCACCCAATTGCCATCCAATTCTCTTTCGACCGTAACATATGGTCGAGGAGTAATGACGGACTTGGCAGAGTAATTCTCCAAGCCGTGAAACGTGTGCAGTAAAACACTGCGTGCTCCGTATCTTCACCTTCACCTGGGCATTCCGGGCAGGATGGTGAGTTGTCGTGTCCAAATCGGTGTAGATATTTGCGGTAGCCAGCGTGGCCAGACAGGAACTGCGTTAGATGGTAGTTGCAGTCTCCATGCTTTCGACTTATCCAGTCTTGGATTGTCGGTATAAGTTTATATGTCCATCTGCCTTTTGTTGTATTAGCCCAACGAGCTTGGCACATAGCTGCTGACGCTGCTCTTTCTTCAATTTTTATCACCTTGATACAAGTGGCGTCATGATGACTCAATGCTCTTCTGTTATATATCCTGAGCATTTCATCTGCAAGAATATCGATGGGGACCATTCCAGCTATGACAAATGCAGCTTCGTCAGAGATGGTTCGAAAGCCGCTGATTGTCCGTAGCGCACAGAGTCTGTATGATGACGATAGTCTCCCTTTAGTCTCCTTCGTCCTCAGTGCCTCCGCCCAGCCTGGGGCGGCATATAACAGAACTGTGGTGATAACTCTAGGGAGTAGAATCCTTCTAGCGTATCCAGGTCCACCGATGTTAGGCATGATACGCGAGAGAGCTCCCTGCATTTGCGATGCTTTTTTGGTAACAAAATCAACATGGGTTTTAAATCATAGCTTATTCTCCAGCATTATTCCAAGGTATTTAACCGCCTCTTTGGACTTGATGGTTTGGTTACCAACCTGAAAGTTGGCAAATTCGACGGTTTTCCGGCTGGTTATAAGAACAGCTTCTGTTTTATGGTCAGCTAGTTCAAGTCCGGCGGATATTAGCCAATCTTTTATCCGGGCAATTGCTTCATCTGTAGCTGATTCTACTGTATGGATCTGTTTAGCTACTGTCAAGACTGCAATGTCGTCGGCGAATCCAATTATCGTTACTCCCCGAGGTAGCGTTAATCGTAGGACTCCGTCGTACATGATGTAGATCGTGCTCTTCTGAAGCCAAATTAGTGATCTGAGGAGCCCTCCTTTCTCTTCTGCTACTGCGAGTAATCTATTATAGATTATCTTCTCGAGGATCTTTCCCATGGTGTCCAATAGGCATATTGGACGATAGGATAATGGTTCTCCTGGAGGCTTCTTTCCTTTTAGCAGTAGGACCAAATGCTGCGTCTTCCATTTTTCGGGAAAGGTCCTTCTTCAAGGCACTTCTGCATTGTTGATTTGATATGAAGAGGTCTGGTCTATTTTTTACAACTACCTTTACTGCCTTATTCGGGATGCCGTCGGGTCCCGGCGCCTTGTTGTCACCTATCTTCCTGCATGCCCTTTGCAGCTCCTCGTGAGTAATTAAAGGAATATCTTCTGGATTGACTTCTCGTATAATATTGCACATAGTAGCAGGCCTTTGAGAGGAGAGGTGCTCTACTATGGATCTCAGCATTATCGGACATGTTATAGCCCTTCAATTTCGTCATCACCATTCTGTATGTCGAGCCCCATGGGTTAATGTCGGCTTCTTGACAGAGACGTTTAAAACATGCAGTTTTGCTTTCCTTGATGACTCTATTTAAGTTTCGTCTCGCCAGTCTAATGGTGTCCAGGCATTGTTGGAAATCCGCCCTCATTCTTGATCGTAGGACTTTGCGCCGGGCTTGTAGACATTTTGCCCGAAGTTCGCCTATTTCCTCGTTCCACCAGTAACATGGTGATGCCTCCTGGTGTTTGTTCTCCTAGGCATTGATGCGTCGCACGCTGTGGTGATGGTGCCTGTGAGGTGGTGCGCGAGAGTCTCCGCTGTTCCGCTTGGAGTTTGATCACCGTTCAACATCTCTTCGAATGCATCCTTATCGAAAGATCTGTCGTTCCATTTTGGGCCAGTAAATTTTGGGAGCTCCCCCTGATGATGGTAATTCGGTGCACTTCTACACAGATGGCTCTAAGACCGAAGATGGGGTGGGCTGTGGTGTTTTCTCCGAAAAGCCAAACCTGAGCATCTCGTTCCGCCTCCCTGATCAATGTAGCACTTTTCAGGTGGAAATCATGGCAATTAAGGAAGCCCTGTCCTGGCTAAGGTGTAATGTATTATCTGTCGGGGATATTAGCATTTTCACTGACAATCAAGCGGCAATCAAGTCCCTGGAATCGTGCTCTTTCACTTCAAAGACCATCTTAAACTGTCGTTTGTCTCTTATGGAGATAACAGAGCAGTTCAACATTAACCTATGCTGGGTGTCAGGCCGCATGGACATTCAAGGAAACTGCAGGACGGACGAGCTCGCCAGACAGGGTACAACTCTAAGGATTGTGCCAGATAGTCAAGCCCTTGGTATAGTATTGATGACCTCAGCGATTTGGCGTCCTTAGTTGTCATAAGCATTCATCGCTTCATCAAAAGCTCCGGTTGGTTTTATTAGTCCCAAAGTAGTCTAATAGTATATCCTTGGCATCACAATGGACCTTTACTGGTCTAAGTGTGGCTACACCATTGTGCGACAGCCAATCTAACCTAACCTAAACTAGGCATAGGACATCCCTCCCCCTGAAAGTACTAGAAAGATCAATAAATAGCCCAACATGCCTACACTAAGGCCAAGGCCACGCAAAGAATGGCAAAGCGGCAAAAAAAATAATTAACAGCCACGCAGTCGTTAAGTGGCAAGTGTCATTTCTGTGCGGTTGAACGGCGCTTAAACTTGCCGCTTTGCTGGTCCTATAGCTGGTAACTATAGCCGAAAGAACGCTTTACCAAAACGAGTTCATGGTAGCAGCATTCCAGGAAATAGAAGGGACTTTGGAGAATGTGGAAACTAACGCTATAAGAGAAGCATAAGATTACCCAAATACAAATCCTTCACTCTCGGACTTAGGTTAAAAATGTAATTTCCTCATGAGAAGATTGGGTAGACGAAAGGGGCATTATCCCGAACAACCTTTCGATTTTTACAGATGAGACTAAAACAAAAATAGGTGTGAGCTCCGGTATCTATTCAATAGAATTCCAGTGTGCCCGGTCAGTAGGACCACGGCACTATACTCCAATTGAAAGTTCTGGCAATCGCCGAGGTGGCCCGGGAATCAACATCGAAACTACTCCCAATTAAAATGCTGAAATTTGTATACAATAGATAGCCTGATTCTAGGGCATAGAGGCATTCGCGGAAATCAGTTGATCGATAAACTAGCAAGGAAAGGCTCAGAAGTAGACCAATCAATGGCGGACACCTTAGTTCTTCTGCAGGATATTCTGGAGACTCCTAATTGCACCACCCGCTGGTTCTTAGATAATCGCACTCTGAAAAGGACGGCGACCAATAAATGTATGGATTCTGACGCGAAACCACACCCTACCATGATGGCAACTATAACAAATACGACTGCTTGCTTTATTTTGCATTCCAGATCATTTTGCATCTCCTTAGCCACAATAATATCTGCCTTGTTCTGTGCAAGGACAGATTTTAGTTTTTGATTTTTGAAAATCCTTTTGATACAATACAAATCCAAAATTAATAGGAACATCTGCAGTGGCTCAAATAATGCACCTCTGCGTTCGATACTCTCTTATATGAGGATTTATAAGCCTCTCTATCTCTACAAAGTGAATTT
Organism: Brachypalpus laphriformis; assembly: GCA_945910035.1. Lineage (NCBI taxonomy): Eukaryota > Metazoa > Arthropoda > Insecta > Diptera > Syrphidae > Brachypalpus > Brachypalpus laphriformis. The sequence goes on along the minus strand of OX246753.1, from coordinate 104,850,411 downwards.
AGCGCGTAAGGCGTCGATAAAATCTTTACACTTCGGCAGATCCTGGAGAAAATCCAAGAAGGCCAAATCGATACTCACCACCTCTTTATCGATTTCAAGGCCGCCTATGGCAGCATCTATAGAGAGCAGTTATGTAGAGCCATGTCTAGTTGTATGTATTCGCTAGCGAAATGCTCCCAAATCAAACTGAGATGCACGAGGTGAGAAGTTCCTGAATACGCACAACGACTCCCAGTAAAGATGAGATTATTACCGCGATCAAGGCACTCAAAACCAACAAGGCGGTCGGACTTGACGGTATTCCAGCAGAGCTCTTACGAGCAGCGCCCACAACATCGACTGAGCTTCTGCTTCCACTTATAGAGAGAGCTTGGGAAGCTGAGAGCTTTCCTAACGAGTGGAAAAAGGAATGATCGTCAAGTTTCCTAAGAAAGGAAATTTAATGGAGTGCGGAAACTGGAGGGGTATCTGCGTGCTGCCTGCTGTAACTAAGATAATAGATAAAATCATCCTGGAGCGAATCAAACAACATCTCAAAGACACACTCAATGCCGAAGAAGCAGGTTTCCGCTCTGGATCCTCCTGTGCCGACCAGATTAACACCCTGCGGATTATCATCGAACAGTGTGTTGAATATCGATCGCCACTGCACCTGTTGTTCATCGATTTTGAAAAGGCGTTCGATAGTGTCAACAGGGAGTTTATTTGGCGTGTCTTACGCAGGAGAGGTATTCCCGATAAACTAATTGCTATTATCAAAGCTACATATGAATGCTCCAAATGTCACGTTCTGCACAGAGGGAGGTTGTCTGAGGAATTTGAGATCCAAAGTGGGGTAAGACAAAGCTGTATCCTTTCACCAATATTATTCCTATTGGTGATTAGCGATGTGCTTCATGCAGCTTTGTCGACGGGAAACGGAGGAATTCGATGGACTCTTACATCTCAACTGAAACATCTTGACTACGCAGACGATGTATGCTTACTCTCCCACAGAATTATGGACCTCCACCAAATGACAGCAGATGTGGAGAGGGAGGCAGGTGTCGTCGGGCTGAAAATTAATACGGCAAAAACTAAAATTATCAGCCTTGGAACAAACTCATCGGCTCAAATATGCATTGCTGGACAACCGGTAGGGAGAGTAGAGGATTTCCAGTATCTTGGGAGTATTATCTCGACTGATGGTGGAACCGAACTGGATATAGCCAACAGGATCGCCAAAGCAAAGTCCGCGTTCGGGATGTTGTCCAAAATATGGCGAACCAATGCAATCAGTTTAAGAAACCAAGATAAGACTGTTCCACCCCAACGTTGAAGCCGTGCTGTTATATGGTTGCATCACGTGGAGAGTGACCACTACTATCACCAGAAAGCTGCAAACGTTTGTTAGTTGGTGCCTGCGCAATATCTTAAGGATTTTCTGGCCCAATCGTATCTCTAACGAAAACCTTTACGAGAGAACGGGTCAGGAACCAATAGGCACAATCATCCAACGGCGGAAGCGGCAGTGGATTGGTCACACATTCCGAAAGGGTGACAGTTCCATAGCGAAGCATGCTATGCAATGGAACCCTCTAACTCATAATGGCAGAAGACCTGGCGGTCCGAGGAGAACATGGCGCAGAACAGGCGAGAAGGAGGCACGGCAGTTATGGAAAATTTGGGGAGAACTCAGACACATTGCCAGAAACCGTACAGGATGGCACGTAGGCGTAGTAGAGGCCCTAGGACCCACAAGGGGATACAGGACATAAGAAGAAGAAGAAGATGTCTAGTTTTAACATTCCTGTTAAACTTCTCCATAATTGCAGAATGACGTTGGAGACCGCTCGCTCTCTTTGGGCTCCTCCTCCTCCTCCACACCCTTGGTCATGAGCTTTAGCATGACTTTCCCCATACTATGTCGCACCATCCCTTTCGTCTGTTCAAGGAATGCCAGCGATTCCCTATTTAGGGCCAGCAAGAAGTGCTGACCGAACTGTTTCCGAGGACCTGTCTTTAGCACCCTCCATGTATCGGCCTTCAACTCCCTGTTCTGCATGTGGAGGAGACCAAGCAGTTTTTCTGGGTAGGTGTAAGGCAGCGGAACCCAGACCCAAGCTTTGGGCGGAGTTTTTTTTTTTTTTTCCGAGGGTAGGTGAAAATCTTCAAGAAGACACTATGAGGATCGACAGCGCGTGCTCATAGTAGTGTGGAATTCTTACCCACTAAAAAACCTCCCTTCAAAACAGACTTGTTTTCATTTTTTACTACAACTAAGTATTCGATTTATCAAGTAGTTTTCATTTCACGAAATAATGACGTTTTGCAGGTGCCTTCCCATTAGAAGTTCCTGCTAGTTCCGCAGTTTGGACGCGGTTACTTATCGCGCTAAGTCTAAAGGTTTGATTCTTTGTAGACGGCGCTGTAAAGTTCTTTCTTCCAAAACTTGGAGGACTGTAATATTTACGTGACTTTCTAGTCGACTTTTATGCTTTCTCGCGTAGTTTTTGATTTCGTCTTCTATAGTTTTAATGCCAAGATCTCTGTGGATATCGCTGCTTCTGATATACCACGGCGCATTAATAATACCTCTTAGTACTTTGTTCTCAAAAGTTTGTAAAATTTTAATATTACTTATTTTGATACAACCCCAGAGTTGTATACCATATGTCCATACGGGCTTTAGCACTTGCTTATATAAAAGCAGTTTGTTCTCTATATTAAGCTTGGAATGTTTTCCAAGTAACCAATACATTTCTCTATATTTATTATCTAGTTCTTTGCGTTTTTTCTTAACGGGCGGAGTGTATCTAGCCAACTCCGCCACAGTCACGCACTTGAGCTGAGACCCGCTCCATACTTCCCCAACCTCCGAAATAAACTGTCTGAGGAAGTCAGCAGAGGCGTTGTTCCCACAGGCAACAACCTTCCGACCCCCTTCCCATCCAGCACCGTCGAATTGAAGGTCACTATCCTCAGTGGAAGACATCTTCTTCCACAAAGCTTCCTGAAACTTCTCCTCGACGGTAATCCACTGGTCCATGGTCAGGCGACCGCAGGGCTCCTGCTCGTTGACAATAGCAACAAGGAGCTCGTCTTCCGGGTCGTAGTTCGGGCGCGCCGAAGGCGAAATACCATCCTTCGCCTTTTTCGCCGCGCTCGGTTCCACGACATCGTCAGATCTGCTCCTTTAGCTTTGGAACGCCACCTTACTAGCCCCCGCATCTGAAGTTTGCCCCCCCCCCCCCCCCCCCGGACTGTGCCCGCAATATTGCTGGGAGGCTCTACTCCACTCATAGAAGCGCCCAGCTCCTCCCTACTTCTAGCCTCACCTGCGGCCGCTAGATTCCTGGCAGCCTCATCGGCTAAGACTACCTTAGCCCGATCAAGCTGCAACCTATCCCAAGCATTTAAAGAGTCAACGTCACACCCCCCGAACTGTTCAACTTTGCGCTTAGCACTATCGACCTTTCGTCGAGCATTGCGCACAAGCATCTTCTCCAGTTGGTGTGCGTTTTTCCTGCTACCCTTCCGCACGACCTCAGAGAAACTAGGAGCAGCAAAGTTCTCGCCAGCTGCGCTATTAGTTCCTTTGGTCACTATTCCCTTTCCACATTTAGTGAAAATGCCAGCCAACTCACTGTTACCCTTTTTAACTACTGTGAGAGTACCAGCCAACTCACATGTGCCCTGCTCTAATAAAATGGGAGTACCCGCCAACCCACTATCGCCCTTAGTTACGGAAGTGAGAGTACTAGCCTGCTCACTTCCCACTGCGCTAGCGTCAGTGAGTGTGCTGTCCGCATCCTCGCTGCCGCTGGCCAGTAACACGTCCTCAAGCTCCTTCTCTAGCCCAGACGTGGAAGACTGTGGGAATGGCATTACGTCATCGACCCCCAGTTCCATCCTTGTCTGCTCAGAGAGTACTTCCCCAGGTATGCAAATATTTTTTTGTATTTTTTGTATTTTTTGTAGTTTTGTATTTGTTTTCTTGTTTAAGTTTTTCACCATTTTTGGTTCCCACGAGTAGGTACGGAACAACTGGTCGATCTTAGTTTACCGGCATGCTAAGACAAGGCGCAACTTACTGTGAGCCCTGCCAGGGCGCCCACAGGAGCTCGTTAGGACTGGTTTAACCCCCAGTCTTCCATCCCTCGGCACGGTTCTAAGGCTCACGCCACCAGGGAGTTACGTATCTGTTGTTACCTCATTCTCGATGACCACAGCGCACGATTGATGCGTGCGTGTTAGTCTTAGCTGACACTAACCTAGCGAACTAGGATTAGCCATTTCCGGCGGGCGCCCACGGGGGGACTAGAGAAGAGGATTTTTGCCCACCAAAAAAAAAAAAAAACAGGAGATAACATGGCCTGAAAAGTGTCATTCACTAAGTCCACTGTCCGAACACTGTGTCACTACACAGCTTGTCCCTATTTAAGAGCAGCTCTTAGAACTACGTCAAAAAGAGACACCGACTGCACCTCCATACCAACCCTTGCAGACTTCACAAACTCCGTCATTTCATTTAACGATGCGCTTAGACATGTCAATGTCCACCCTACGAGAGTGTATAGGTGCAGATACATTCGAGGAAACTGTATGGTTGATGAACGCATCTGGAATGACACAAACTAGACGCAAATTGTTCCTGGCACTAAAAGCGGTGAACCCAACTACGTGTCACGTTGCTAGACAGATCTGACATGGCCTGGATGAAACGCTTTAGTTTCAATAAAAAGATCGCACATCAACTTAACTGAAATAATTTCTGTAGGGGTTGGAAGGTCAACTAAGAAGTGGAGATAAATGTTCATTTTTTTTTTGCAAATGCCCGACTCTCTCCATAAAAAAAAGCATCTTCGACGAAGTCGATGGTGACGTGGCAAGCACGGATGTCAGCTGCATCTAACGCTTCATATGTACATACGTAGCTTGGGCTGGTGCTGCGGGTAGTACTGGGACATAATCATATATCCCTTCGCATATTTATTAACTGAGACTAAGTAGTAAAAAGGGGTAGCTAGGCCTATAACCTCAGCGCTGGTATAGGTATAAGCAGTGTCGTCTCATTTAGTCACTGGAAAAGACAACGCGGTGGTCACAGTTGAGGAAAGATCTGATCTTGGATCAGATTAGTTAGAAATTAAAATGTATATCAAAGCAAAAAAAAAATGAATAGATAGATATCAGAGCGAAAACTGGCAGCTTCAGAAGGAGAAACTCAGTTCTACAAAGATTGAGTATGTTTCCGCAAAAATAAATAAGTTTTGTTTATTTATTCATCTGCAGTGAATAAATTGATTCTATTTCTATAACAGTCGACTAATTTCGTTCGAGGAAACATAGAAAATCTTTTAAGGAATCCTATTTATATCATCACCGTCAGATTAGATATGCTAACGAAACGCTGCTTGAAAGACATAAAAATTGCAAATCACTGCAAACTGACTTTGTTGTGCCGACCAGATACGCAATGATATACACATCAGCAAAATTGATTTGAAGAGTATCCATCAACGCATTCCCTGCAGAATAATGCTAATAAAGCAGAACTGCTTTATGACGCAATGTACGACTGTTTCTACTCCGTCGCTGATAATCAAGACTGAAGCAACATCTCACGTGTGTTTTTGCTCTAAGAGCTCCCTGTCTGTTCCCTGCTTAAGTAGTTTCTTTGATTGCTCCACATTAAGGGTTCGTCCACATCATCTTACCATCTTAAGTAGTCTTTCTGTTTGTTTCTTTATTAACTTTAAGTATATAAATCTCGGACGTTAAAAATCAAACGAGCCAAAGCAAAACAAAGACCAACCGCAATACATTAACCACTTCAAGGGATTAATTTGTATATAAGTACTCGTGCGGGGATATACTCGTACGCAATAAATCTGTTTACATATTTCGTACTCAGGAGAAAATACAATCCGTAGGTGATTTCATGGAACATCAGAAAATTTATTTATTTTCGCTTAGGTGAGCCACCAAGTGGAATGGTTTTCGTTTACTGAAAATTATTTGATCGTAAAATATTAAAGTTTACACATCCTTTCAGTATTTAGACAATTCTTGAAATTTTTTACTTTATACTCTGTATGCGGAAAAAATCTATCAATTTCCAAAATAAGTCAGAAAATTCGTACTAACAAACTTTACCATATGTGTTTACAGAAACTCAACTCAGAATGCTTTTCTAGAGAGCAAAAGTAATTTTTCATAATTTCCAGGTAAATGCTAAATTTTAAAAATAATAAACATACTATATACGTACTTGGCATGTATCCATTCCTTGAGTGATGTTTCAAAAATGTTCGGTTTGTAATGGATGAGCAATGAAGTTTTTTGTGTTTTTTTTTCAATTGAACTGTGAAGGATTGCTAGAAGAAAATTTGAATGTTGTGTATGTTAGTGATTAACAAAAAAGATTATGTTTACGTAATAAAAAGGATTTGTCAATCGTTTTCGTATTCGAAAAAAGCGAATCTGTGCTGACAGAAGGATGTATCATCAAATTTTATTCGCATTATTTTAATTCATCACTCACTACACAAATGAACGGCAAAGTAACCTTTTTTTTTTGTCGGGATAGGAAGCGCTCGACTAGAGCACCCAGACGCAACTAGTCCATTGTACTACCAGAGAGCAAACCCTGATTTACCCATTTTATTGGAATTTCCTTGTCTTTCTAAACAAAAAAAAAGCCAAGCAAGCACTTCAGTGATGAGGAGCTTACAGTACCAGCACTCACCACATCAGCACCGAGGATCTGCCACCTGATACGAGCAAAGGCCGGACACTCACAGAGATAATGTTCCGCGGTGTCGTCGCTCTCTCCACAAGCGTCGCAGATTGTAGTGTCACTCAAGCCCAGCACGTTAAGATTTGAAAGTAACTTAATTCAGGCATTTCAAAAACTGAGGTTTTGACAACTTTCTGAAGAATTAATTTCTCAGAAAATTTTAGCTGCTACTAGGTTAGGGAACTTACGAATAATAAATCTACGACCTGTTCGCAATGAAGTACATATCTGAACATACCTGTTAAACATGTTGGACCAATCAGAACAACAGTACCTGCGCTAAGAGCAAAACCCAAAAGGCAGCCATTTTCGCTGAACATTTGCAAAATATATTTCAGTCAAATGGAAATCAGCGTTAAGAGACTTTATTTTATAATTTGCATGCACTAAATTTAGGTTAGGTTGAACAGGGTCATGAGGTTTTCATAAAAACACAAGGCACCAAGATCCTTAGGGAACTTTCACGGCAAAAAGGCCATAACCAATTCTCTCATCCACTTAATTTCCTCACAGAATTTGAAAATGTTATTGTTGTGGTTCCAGAACCTTACCTCTTCTAAGTTATTGAAGAAGTATCTTCCAAGGTGTTTTAGCCTTGTCCTGACAATGCCTTGGCAATCATAGAGTATATGTGTTATGTCGTCTGAGACAATTTTTTTTTTTTTTAGGTTGCGCTAAGGATGTATAATCTTCATAGATACTAATAGCCCGAGTGCTACTAGCATGCACGATTTGCAAACCTGAGTAATCGATTCCAGGAATACGCCTACGTACTAAACACACACCCTACACACTTCAACCACTCTCCCCGCGGTACTGCAGTTAGGTATTTCTTCGCGGGGCTGGTTAGCAATTATGCTCTAGTCTCCGAGGCCGCCTCTTGGGCTCTTCTTAGGGCTTCCGCTTTTCGCAGCGCATTCTGCACACATACTATAAATGAGCAGATCTCCATCCATTCGCCCTCTGATCGTGTCATGTGACTTATAAGATTTTCTGGGCTTGGCAGGTTTGCTCTGTCTTCTGCAAAGCGTCTGCAGTAGAACACTGCATGCTCCGCGTCCTCCTCTTCGTTTGGACATATTGGACACAGGGGCGAACTATGGTGTCCAAATCTATGGAGGTATTTCCGGTAGCCACCGTGTCCGGACAGGAACTGTGTGAGGTGGTAGTTACAGTTCCCCCTCGCTCTCTCTGTCCATGATTTTATAGTGGGAATGAGCTTGTGGGTCCACCTGCCTTTTGTAGAGCTGTCCCACCTGGTTTGCCACAGCGTTGGTAATGCTGCCCTTTCCTCCTCCTTAATCCTTTTTGCCTCTTGCCGGTTCGAGGGACGTCTTAGGTATACCCTCTCTTCAGCGATGTCGATTGGGACCATCCCAGCTAAAACGCAGTCTGCATCGTCGGATATAGTTCGGAAGCCGCTGATCACTGTGATTGCGCAGAGCCTGTGAGCTGGTGATAGCTTCTTCCTGCACTCATTTGTCGCCAGTGCACCTACCCATATCGGGGCAGCGTAGAGAAGTACCGAACTAACCACTCTGGACAGCAGGATCCTGCGGACGTATCCAGGCCCGCCGATGTTCGGGAGCATTCGGGAGAGTGCTGCCTGCATCAGCGATGCTTTCTTACTAGAATACTCTACGTGGGCTTTGAAGCGCAGCCAGTTATCGAGCATGACTCCAAGGTACCTCAAGGATTCTTTGGACCTGATTGTCTGGTTTCCGACCCGGAAGCTGGCGTATTCCACCTTTTTGCGGCTGGTTATTAGGACAGCTTCGGTCTTGTGGGCAGCTAGTTCCAGACCGGTAGACTCCAGCCATTCCTTTATTCTTATAACTGCCTCATCCGTGGCACACTCCACCTCGTGTACGTGCTTGGCTACTGTAACCACTGCGATATCATCAGCGAAGCCAATTACTTTTAGTCGCAGAACTCCGTCGTACATAATGTGCCATAGGAGAGGTCCCAGAACCGAACCTTGCGGGACTCCCGCGGAAACACTGTAGTGCTTAACGCCATCATCAGTATGGTATCTTAGCTTCCTATTGCTGAAGTAGTCCGTGACTATCCTCAGCAGGTAGTATGGTGTATCCATCCTGCCCAGGGATCTCCTAATGAATGACCAGCTTGCCGAGTTAAACGCATTTTTGACGTCGAGCGTTACTACTGCGCAGTATTTCTTCGTTCCCCATTTCCACCTTTTCCCTTGTATTGCTTCAGTTGCTATATCTACTACCGCCTTTATGGCATCGACGGTAGAGCGTGATTTTCTGAAGCCGTACTGACAGTCTGACAAGGCTCCGTTTTCCTCCGCCACCGCAAGCAGTCTGTTATAGATGATACGCTCTAGGATCTTTCCCACCGTATCGAGCAGGCATATTGGGCGATACGATGATGGTTGTCCGGGCGGCTTATTGCCATTTGGAAGCAGCACTAAATGTTGCAATTTCCATGGTGTAGGGAATACCCCCTCCGCTATGCACCTTTGCATCGCTGTTAGAAAGATGTCCGGTCTCGTCTTAACAGCCGCCTTGATTGCCCTATTCGGGATGTCCTCTGAGACATGTATGTATTTCATTGCAGTACTTCAAACATCCGTATTTAATAATCCTAGTCTATTAGCATGCTTCCTTAGAAGACAATGGCCAGAGTGTATTCCTATCGCTGTTCTTACCCGTGATCCTTCTGGTTTTAAGATCTCCTCAGATTTCCTGCGGTCTAACACAGGCCACATGGCCTTGGACACCCTGTAACGAAGTATTACAATTTGATCGCCTCTACTGTGTTCCACTTTTACGACCGCTACTGTCCACAGCTGGTACAACACAAACAGCAACATCTGGCGATGATCACGCCACCCGAACATGACCACTTCTATCAACCTCATTGGCCAAGTTGTTTGCAAAAGTGAATTGCATTCACCTTTGTAACTCACATTTGCATTTTGAAGGAAGTTACATAAGGGGGAGATTGAAAGATATGGTCGGGAGAGTCCAATCAACCGTGGATAATTACCAATCTAGTGTACATTTAACCGGCTCTCTAGGAACGTGGGTTCCAAACGAGCGACTATTTTGTTCGCCTTCACTGCAGTCAATGGGCGATTTAAATCGAGTGTTGACCGTAACCGGACCCGTTTTCCGTTAGGCTTCTAAGCCTGCCCTTGTGGCGGGCTGCATCCTTCCTAAGCCTGCTCTTCCAGCGGACTGGGTCCTACATAATCCGGCCCCTGTGGCGAACTGGGACTCTTCCCACCGGGACACGACCATTCCGAGCCGAGCCACCCAGCACCCGAACAGTACCAGAGCCACCCTAAAGACGACCGCGAGGAGCACTAAGGTAGCCTAAGTTATTTAAACTGAACTGCTAAGTATAGAAATTGTTAGAAAGCAAATAAAGTACCTCTTTCCCAAAGTTTAGGGTATTTCTTTGAGTTGAACCTGGAGCCAGCGAGCCCACCTCAGCCTTTGAACAAAAATAGCTTCATAACCCTATGACCATATAAGCTGAACCATCTTAAATTAACCATGTTGATGATTCTATCACGAATAATTACCTTAGCTACGCACCTTGGTGGTTTAATGCTACCAATTACGTCACTATGCGGAAGCTTAGCTCCTCTTTTGGCCAGTGCGTTCTCGGTGCCCTCTATATCGCAGTGTCTAGGTACCCAACATAAACTGACACGGTTCTACGTACATAATGCCTTAAGCATTGTGTGGCAATTCCTGTATTCATGCACTAAAGGGATTATAAAAAATATTTACACAGCGCAGGTGTTGGAAAGGATGGTTGGTTGGTTACGATCGGCCCTCGATGAAGGTGCACTCAGACCAGAAAAAGTTCTATTGTAGTCCCGATGTGTAAGGTGGGTGGGTCACCCTCTTAGTCTAGGAACCATTTGTTTCGTTGAATAAATGAATTAATTTTAGTCGTGCAGGCGTTGCCGAGATCATTTAGATCTTGGAAAAAGTATTCGTCCAGAGTGGCCTTCCTAATCTTGGCGATCGCAGGACAAGCGCATAGGAGGTGACTAATGGTCTTCTTCCCCGTCATCCATTCAGCTTCTGTAGAAGTCGTTGTAGGGAATGCTTAATCTTTGGGCATGTCTTCCTATGACGTAGTTTACGGTGAGAACCAGCGTTGCCCCTTTGCTGCAACTGCAGTAGATCTACTGTATTTATTTCGAAATTTAAATATACTGCATTTTTATAATATGCTTGAATGCACTTCCAGATCGTAAAAATTGATCCCTTTTAGCACAAAACATAACAACAAGGCTTTCGAAAAAGTTGGATTTCTTATTTGAACGCAGTCACTACTGCTACGTATGTGAAAGTAGCAAACAATTAAAAGTAGTATGGCAACACTAGGGTGCCATGTTATTGGTTTTTTTTTGTCTTATTTTCATCATTTTTCTTATTCGATGTTTGTAACTAATAAAGACTGAACGTGTTGACGGGAATAAATACAGGATTGTTAAGAAAAGATGTATAAAATCTTGGTGCGACTTGATAGGGAGGGTTTTAAGGTGGTTGCGTACGCGGATGATATGGTTATACTAGTATCAGGAAAGTTTCTCTCCATGATAAGTCAACTCATGGAGAGGGCTCTGGATAAGGTAACTCATGGGCTACGAGCTGTGGCCTCGGAGTAAATCCGGAGAAGACTGAAATGATGCTGTTTACCACTAAAACCAAGGTACCGGCAACTAGATGGTCAGCCTCTCTCGCTTTGCTCCAGTGCAAAATACCTAGGCACGGTTCTAGTCCCGAAACTTTGTTGGAAACTCAATATAGAACAGCGAATTAAGAAGGCAAGCGTAGCCTTCTATGCCTGTAATAAAACATTCGGTAAGAAATGGAGACTCCAGCCAAAGATGACCCTTTGGTATACACAGCCGTTGTGCGTCCAATTCTTACTTACGGCGCTATCGTTTGGTGGCCAGCTTTGAGCAAAAAGTACAATATCGACAGAATAAAAAAAAAGTACAGAGATCGGCGTGCGTGGGTATCACAGGAGCAATGAGGTCTTGTCCAACAGATGCTCTCAGTGTGATCTTGCATCTGATCCCTCTCGAACTACACATCATAGACACAGCTATATGCAGCGCAGTCCGGCTCAGGGAATATGGATGCTAGACCACAAGGCCATATGGTCACGGCAAGGTCCTGGAGACGATACCAAGTGAACTGGTTGCATCCTCGACCGACTACACGATACCCAAACTCAACTTCAGCAAATCCTTCTTAACAAAATTCCCTTCCAGAGAAGAATGGAAGAACGGAAGCGTTACCTGCAACTATGATATAGGGATATACACAGACGGTTCGAAGATGGACTGCGGAGTCGGCGCAGGCATTTTCTCTGACCAGCTGAATATATCAAGGTCCTTCCGTCTCCCAGACTCTGCTAGCGTTTTCCAAGCGGAGCTTCTTGTAATTCGAGAAGCCTGCCGCCTGCTAAAAAATCTTCCAACATCTAATCACAATATCGCTATTTTTTCGGATAGCCAGGCTGCCATCAAGGCCATTGATGCGATCTGCATCTCTTTAAGACTGGTAGAGCAATGCCGGTTTGAATTGAATCAACAAAGCACTCACTCGAGAATCACTCTCATCTGGGTCCCAGAGCACAGCAACCATGAGGGTTATGAGCATGCTGATGAGCTGGCCAGGCGAGGGTCGGCCCTTAACGGCTCTCTAGCAGAAAGAGTCGACATTCCGCTTGGTGCCGTTAAGGGCTATATTCACCTTCACTTCCTCCAGCTAGCCAATCGCGGGCGGAACAGCCTCACAAGCTGTGTCATATCTAGGAAGACGTGGCCCAGTTTCAACAAACCCAGGTCAAAAGAGTTACTAGGCAAACCAAGACCAGTTATTGCCAAAATCGTAGCTATTATCACAGGTCACTGGCCAGTTGGAGACCATGCGGCCAAGCTTGGTATCCCCCACAACACCTTTTGTAGGAGCTGCAAGGATACTAATGAGAAAGAATCTCTATGTCATTTCCTTTGCAGATGTCCGGCCCTGGCGAGGATCAGACAACAAACTCTTGGCAAACCCTTCTTCGAGGATCTGAGAGAGATAGCGGACAAGAGGATTGGAGAACTAATCCTCTTCCTGAACTCCACGGGCTGAGTTTAAACTTAACATCCCCTTTTAACTAACCACTACAATAGGTATACACGAGTCCGTGGTAACAAAACGGCGCACCTTAGGCGCTAATTGGGTTCTTTTGGACCGCCACTTTACCTACCTACCTAAGAAAAGATATTTTTCATTTTGAATATAAACGGTTAAGATAATACTACTCACTATCCATGAGCGGACCTTACATGTTCAATAATAATGTCATTACTGCAAAATAATGACATTAGTAATGATCGTGTAAGGTCGATAGTATTGTCATTACTTAGAATGATGGACAGGAGTGACGAAAGTCTGTATTTTCTGATTTCAAAGCATAATTACTGCCAATATTGTCATTATTAATGATCGTGTAAAAGGTGTTTACGTCATTACTTCATCATTACTTAATTGACTTTGTGCATCCAGTGTAGTAACATTTACATATTTAAAACAATGAGCAGCGAAAACGCGGCTTTATATGAATCTGAGGCTATAGGAGATAACCGTCTTAGTCAAGCAAAGGCAAAATTAAGTTAAGAATGCCAGAAGATGCTTTGCTATTCGAAGTTCATGCTGTCAATTTTGTACTTTATTATCTGTTATCGAGTTATATGCAAAGAAACAAGAGTAAAATTCTTGAAGTATTGTACATGTACAAGTGCTTGACATGTTTTAACTACGGTATAACTTATTGAAGCCGGAGGCATACCAACGGAGAACTGAAGTTCTTCAAAGTTGGTTCCAGTAGCTAAGTACGAGTACCTCAAGGTTACTGTCAACCTTTCCTGCGCAGACAAACTCTCTTTAATCGAAAATGCTTTTTTTATTCATGCGGAAGTAGTTACGATTGTCTTTTATTTTCGTGGTTTTTACCAACCCTCGTTGATTAACACATTTTTTTAAATGGAAAATACGCGAATCCTTGGCCGAAATTGATAAACTATACTTCTTCTTGAATCAAACCAACCTGTACTTCTGGCGAAACATATTATCTTTCGCACTGTGACTTGTGCCAGATTCTCCAGCTCTTTAAAAAGTCTGTTTCCCGTATAGCGGAAGGGACGAGACTTACTCTACCATCGCTAACAAAGTTTCGCTCCAATAAATACTTCGACCACAGTTCGTGGATCAGATATTAATTCAGGTCAAAAAAAACTGACGTTCACCAACACCAAGACCAAAAACATTCCTTCACCATCCTTCAATCGAACGCACCAAAGATTGCCCAGGAACTAAACACAAAACTGCGTTAGATCCAGCAAAAGAAACCTTGACAAGGAACAACCAATTCAACCATTGATAACTCCATGGATTTTTACGACCAAAGGGAATCTACAACGAGTGACTAGTCTCTATCCTGCGAACGATTGAATGAGAAATGATTTCGATACTACACCCTTCATGGTCGCATGGTTGTATAAACCTGCTACATCATAAGATGTATCGACTGACTGACATTTTAAAGAGATTGGTCATTTTGCAAGCTCTACTGCTATTAGCTATTGTACATTTCTCTTGTAATAGATAAACTTCATTTCACTTATCGCCTGGAATGAAGCAGCAAAAATAATAATAAAATGGCGCAGACCTTCGCTTTGTCTATTCGTAATTAGAAATAAACACTTTGCCAAACCCAAAATCTTTCTTTCTGCGTTGAATCTTCCTTAATAACAAAATACAGGATTAACCTTTTACCATTCCTTGCAAGCGTAACCGAATCGCCATGTAATTAAATTTGGATGAGATTATAATTCCACAAATCCTATCTAGCGTATTATGGCCCAACGCAAACATCCTGCTACAGACAGGCACCACCCAAACCTTGCTTTTAGTATCCAATAAGGCTCAAAAGTCACGTGCATTCTGCGAGGGATTAACAAATTTGCTGCAGTATGCTCGTCTCGTCATGGTAAAGTCGCTCCACGCAAGGGTAAAATTTAATTTAGAAGTGCATCCATCAAAACCGCCCGTAGGGGGAAACAATCCCCTTGTATTTGAAACCAAGGATCTATGTTAACGTCTTCCAGATTCAATTACAAAGCGGGGTGGATGGCTGATTCATTAGTTTAGCAACTTAGGTGGTGTAGCGTTACACTTACCAGAGACCACACGTTTTAGAGTTTCGACTGAGGGCATGACTAATTTTTTTTTGTTTTATTTATGGGTAAACATGGTTACCTTTCTGCCATGAATCGCACCGGAAGGAACGTTTTGTGAAAGTCATTGCAAATGACTGGGGATGGCCGCCATGGATTTTGTAAAATTTGTTTCGGGTTTATTACGGGTGGGTGGGCGGATGTATTGGTGTGACTTATGCTAATTCAGCTATGTCGGCGGATTTTTCGCTTCGTACTTCGTAATCAAGTTTGAATTTGAAAGTTATGGCTGATGTCATGGCGAAGTGTATTCACTTGGAAAATTATTTCATTTGCATTCTCCGGAAGGAGGAAAGTAGTTAGAGCCTCCATTGCGGTTAAATGAACTGAACAATGGAATTGAAATTACATTTTTTGTACTGAGGTGGAGTTATGGTCTAAATAATTGCATAATACGGGGCAGACTAAATCTCAGAAGAACGAGAAGTTTTTTTATTTTGTTTTTTGCCTGGAAACGCTCTACTGGAGCACTCCCCAACTGGTCCATTATACTACCAGAGAGCAAACCCTGGCTTACCCATTTTATTGAAATTTCCTTGTCTTTCTAAGAAAGCCAACCAAACACTTTTGTGATGAGGAGATTACAGTACCAGCACTCACCACATCAGCACCGAGGATCTGGCGAGCAAAGACCGGAAAACGCAGCGATAATGTTCCGCAGTGTCGCTGCTCTCTCCACAAGCGTCGCAGACTGTCGTATCACTTAAGTTTAAGATGCTTGGCGAAAGCGAAGTGGCCTGTCAAGACGCCAATACGTTGTCTGCATTATTTTCTGCTGAGAGACAACAAGAATGCCGCTGATTACTTACAAGCGTCCGGGAGCATTCGTTTAATCAACCTACATCCTGGAAAGTCATGCTACACACAATTGTGTTCGTGAGAGACCCAATCGTCAGTGGAAGCCCTAACCCGAGACCTGAAAAAGTCCCCTATGAGCTTTGTCTAGCATTCTCATCGGAGATCTCGTTCCGCAGGGTCCCAGTGTGACCTGGGACCTAGTTAAGAGACAGAGAAAGAAAGAGTTCTTGGTTTCACGAACTATTTTAGGAATGGTTAAAGGTTGCGCCTGACTGTCAGTACAAACACAAATACTACGACCCTTTTACCTGTTCTTCACAATATAGTTAATGACCATTAGGATTGCATAAATTTCCGCTTGGAAAACAGACGCATATTTGCCTAGCGAGAAAAGAAGTCTAATGCTGTCGTCTTCCACGAATTCACCAGCGCCAGAACCTTAACTGGTTTTGGAGCCGTCCGTGAAAATACGACTGCATTCCATTCCTGGCTCAGACTCTGGCCAAAGCCAGTCCTAAACGCAAGGAATATCAACTCTGAATTAACGTATAAGCTGAAGTTCTGGTGTCATTGCATCAGACGGTATATCCATGGGACCGGAGTCATATGATAAGTATCACCAAAATTCCAGTGTGGAATATACCAAAAACCACACTCCGCCTAAGACGATGGATGGCTTTGATATTGCAGCCCATGATATACTAAGTATCAGGAGGGAGTAAGTTCAATATAGCATCTAGAGCAGAACCAGGAGTACTCGGAAAAGCCTCCATGCAGCCGAGACAAGCCATTCTATGGAATTTGGCGTAAAAGGCAGTCACGTACTTAGGCGAGATCCCATTCAACCAAACAACCGACGCATATACAAAGGATGGTCTTATCATAGCTCTGTAGATTCAGAGAACCTTATTCGGTGATAAGCCCCATGTTTTGCCAAAAGCACCCTTACGCTGTCATAAAACTGAGAGCGCCTTAGATGTTTTGGACTCGACGTACATGCTCGTATTTAGACCAATGAAGCTTTTTTTATCTGGAATCACTTCTATATATTTGGCTTTATTGGAAATGCGGATAGTGACGCCTTCTAGGACAAGATATACAAAGATTTGAAAAAACTCGCACTCGTATGTCGAGGATTTTCCTTGAATTTAAAATGAACATCATTTGCGAAAATCATATTTGGATGTACGAGTGAGTACGTGAGGCTCCACGCTGCCACGATTCCAGTGTCAAAACCTTTGAAAAAGATGCCACAAATTCGAGATGAACAACTATTATTAGTTATATATATTACACCAGGTCTATTCGCTTACACAATCGTAAGCGCTTTAAGGTTCATAAAGGCGCTCTAAAGTGCTCGAAGTGTATTCAGGTATTGAGCGAACAGATAAACAGAAAAATTGAGAAGTAGCGAGTCGCAAGTATTTAGTCTCCGCACTTGAATGTGCTCAAACGTACAGACTGAAAATCAGCTGATTGCTAAAAGAATCGAAAGTTTTTAATTCCATTTCAAAAATTCAAATAACATAAAAAATTGATCCAAGTATCTTGAAAGAAATGCTGTGATGTGTGATTGTTTCCCCAAAACATTTCTTTTTAACTTAAGAAAAAAAAATTCGGATCTGTTGGTTTTCAAACGATTTTATTTGTTCATATTTTTTTTTAAAGACGATTGGCTCGACATGGCTCGACATGACCCGATGTTCATCCGGGTACTTTTGCTTAGATTTTCCACTCTCTGAGAGTTTTTACTCTCGAGAGTTTTTACTCGAATGGGACTCCTATAAAGTGTCTCTTAGAAAAACAAAATCTCACTGAGGAAAGAGCAACGACGATCCTGGAGACTCTTCTGTCAGTGCTGCCACAGCATTGAAGAGTCCTCTGAAGCTTCCAGGTTGCGGAAAACCCTCTCTAAAAGTCCTTCTATACCCAGCTACCTTTTGCATCCGGAAGGTCACTGAACCTCCTCTGCTAAGGAATCCATTGACATCTTACTGGATACTCACTTTCCTGGTAGCTCCCCTGTTGCTGTCTCGCAATTGGTAAATACCTCCCTTCAACTGTACAGCAACTCTTTAGTCTTAGTAACTACAGAAAGGATCCGATGGGCCATGCGCAGTTTCAAGCTCTTCAAGTTCCCAAGACCTGACTGGTCTGGTATTATTCCAGCAGAAATTCAGCAATGCGAGGACATTGTGCTTCCATGGCTCAAGGTCATCATGTCGGGCTGTCTAAGTCTGGTCTATATTCCCAAACTATGGACCAAGGTTTAAGTCATCTTCATACCTAAGGAAGGAAGAAGCTCGCATGTGGAACCAAAAGATCTCCGACCTATCAGTCTATCGTCCTTTCTACTTAAAACTTTAGAAAGGATATCGATACCGACCTTCGGCAAAGTATTAGCCCAGATTTGCTCTCGCAAATGCGTACTGCAAAGGCAAATCGGTTGAGACAGCCTTGCATTCGCTTGTGCGCATCATTGAAAAATCTTTGAGCATCAAAGAATACACTATGGTGGCTTTCCTTGACATTGAGGGAGCTTTTAACAATGTCAAATCAAAGGCAGTTGCCAACGCGCTTGCAAGTCTGAAAGCGGATACTTGGCTCGGAGTGTTGATCAATCAATTGCTTACATGCAGGATTATTAGCACACAGCTGGGCGGAGCATCGGACAGAAGAATTGCCTGCTGTGGAACATCCTAAGGTGGAGTCTTGTCACCTCTTCTGTGGAACCTGGTAGTAAATGAGCTACTGGTGGACCTGGATACGTCAAGCAGAGGAGTGATCGCTTATGCTGATGACATCGCTATTGCTGCCTCCGTTAAGCACCCAGACACTCTCAGGGAAATCCTCCAATATGCTCTCCTTCAGCTCACCAGATGGACCTCCAAATGTGGACTGGGGGTTTATCGCCCTAAGACGGAACTCGTTCTGTTCACGAGGAAATATAAAGTTCCCCTCATTGACCCTCCTATGATATAAGGCATCAGTCTCACCTTCTCTGAAAATGCACAATACTTACTTACTTACTTAGATGGCGCTACGGTCCGGGGTGGACCTGGGCCTCAACCAACAAACCTCTCCAGCTAGCTGCCTCCGGTTGCGCACGCCAAGTTGGTTGAGGTCCCCCTCCACTTGTTTGCGCCACCTACCGCGAGGTCGTCCTCTACTGCGTCGTCCATCCGGGGTGGATTCGAAAACTTTCTTAGCAGGAACGTTGGGCTCCATCCGCTCTAAATGACCCAGCCATCTTAGTCGCTGTATGTGAACTCTTCTGGCTAAGTCGATGTCCTTGTACAGGCCGTATAGTTCGGCATTGTACCTTCTCCTCCACTCACCGTCTATACGAATACGAATATTTGGCGCAATAGCTCTTTAAAGTGCCAGTGCCTAGCTTCTCGCAACCACTCATGTTGTGTGTGTTATATTTTTCACACGAATGGAAGGGACCTACAGTTTAATGCCGAGTCCGAACGGTGATTTGAGAAGCTTTTTCGTGACAACAATACTCTCGGATGTTTGTCAGACGTTCGCAAGAGGTGGGACCGTGAAAAAACTTTTTTGGTATTTTCTGGGATTCGAACTTGGAACCTCATGCGTAGTGGTCCGACACACTAACCACTTACGCCACGGCGCCCACCGTCTATACAGACGGGACCAAAGATCGCTCGAAGAACTTTTCTCTCGAAATAACCAAGGGCATCCTCATCCGGTCTTGTCAAAGCCCATGCCTCTGCGCCATACAGCAGGATTGGGATGATTAAGGTCTTATAAAGAGTTACCTTAGTAGTTCGAGATAGGACTTTGCTACTCAATTGCCGTTTTAGCGCATAGAAACAACGATTGGCAAGAGTAATTCTCCGTGTGATCTAACTACTGATGTCATTCGCGGAGTTCATGATAGAGACTAGGTTGACAAATTCCTTTACTACCTTAAAATTATATCTGTCTATTGTGGCGTACTGTCCAAGACGCCGATGTTGGGTGTCCTTTTTTGTACACAGCATATATTTTGTTTTGCTTTCATTGACCGCTGGACCCATCTTTGCTGCCTCGGTCTCAATACTCGTAAATGCCCCATTGACGGCCCGCTGAGTTCTTCCGATTATGTCAATATCATCGGCATAAGCGAGTAGTTGTACAGACTTGTAAAAGATTGTACTGCGGTGTTGGCTTGTGAGTTTCGTACAATACTCTCAAGTACTATGTTAAATAGATCGCATGATAGCGCGTCACCTTGTCTAAGACCTTTCCTGACATCGAACGGTTCGGTGATGTTCTTACCGACTTTGATGAAGCAGCGAGAGTTCTCCATCGTCATTCTGCACAAACGGACGAGCTTGGCAGGGATGCCAAGACTAGACATGGCTCTGTATAACTCGTCTCTATACACGCTATCATAGACTTTGAAATCGATGAAGAGGTGTTGCGTATCGAATTTATATTCATGGGTTTTTTCCAAGATCTGCCGTAGTGTGAATATTTGGTCAATGGTGGACTTTCCAGGCCTGAAACCGCACTGATAAGGACCTATCAGGTTGTTGACGATCGGTTTTAGGCGTTCACATAATACGGCAGACAGGATCTTATATGCGATGTTGAGGAGACTTATACCTCTGTAATTAGCGCAGTTCAGAGGGTCTCCTTTCTTCAGTATCGGGCAAATGATGCTGAGGTTCCATTCATCGGGCATACTTTCGTTCGACCAGATTTTATAGATGAGCTGGTGCATGCTCCTTACCAACTCATCTCCTCCTGCCTTGAAAAGTTCAGCGGCAAGGCCGTCGGCTCCAGCAGCTTTGTTGGATTTGAGTTTAGATATCGCTATCCTCACTTCATTTTGATCGGGTTGACGGGATTCTTGACTGCCAAAATACCTGGGTAATATTTTGGATACGATATTGAACTGGAAGGTCAATCTACTAACACGTGTCAGGAAAGCCTATATTCCTGTAAAAAAGCTATAGATAAGAACTAGGGTATGAAACCTCAAATCACTCATTGCCTGTACGTGTCCGTTATCAGGCCTATACTACTCTATGGCGTGATCGTATGGTGGCCTGCTCTTGACAGGGCTGTCCACCTCACTCAACTAGCTAAGGTGTAAAGATCTGCATGCATTTGCATCAGTGGTGCACTGAGAACTACTCTCTGCGCGGCACTGGATATTTTGTTCAACCTGGTACCCTTAGATATTTTCGGCAACAGATTGCTGCCTGTACGGCCATCCGTCTAATAGCCTCCTCTCAGTGGCCTTGTTAGCGCATTGGCCACTCCTCTTTCATCTTCCCAACTTCAAGCACGAAAGCACGGACTAAACCCCGCCGAAACTGAGATTTGACCATATCTTCCGTACGAGCATCCCTGAACGAGATAAATGGGACATCTCCTCCCTGTCGATGGTAGTTCGGCTCACTTCCTTACAAATGGCTTTAAGACCGAGTGTGGGGTGGGTTGTGATGTTTTCTCCGAAAAGTTCAATCTGAGCATCTCATTCCGCCTCCCGGATCATTGTAGCGTTTTTCAGACGGAATCATGGCGATTAACGAAGCCCTGTCCTGGCTGAAGTGTAATGCACTATCTGACTTCTTTCTCTGTTGATTTAATATTCTTCTTCTTTCGATGCTTTGGTTTTTCACAAAATGTCAATCGATCAAACAGTGTCAAATGTTTGACACAAATGGTTTGACACAACCACCGGTTTCCACCCGATTACGCTGTTCGACAAAACGTTAAATTTTTGTTTGCTGTTAAGTGCTGTCAAACGGCCGATAGTTAAACGGTTAACACAGAAAAATTGGGGATTGACACTGTGTGACATCATGTGATATCAAAAAGAGTCAAACATTTAACATTTTGTCGAACAGTAAATTAGTAGCTTCAGTAGTGTTCTTCATTTCTCCTCCTTTTTCGTTGGATTCCTTTTTATGGCAGTTTTTGGAATGAAATGCTGCGAAATTAAGGAATTTTTGTAAATTTAGGACACTTATAGTCTTGCAGGTAAACATGTATATATTCGATAAAACGAATTGTTTAATGTAATGAATGCACATAGATATTACATCGCTCGGTATACTAGACCACGACTGCATTCCCATTTCTTTTCAATGAAAAGGTCTGCATTCCAGTTAAAGGAATTTATTTAATCTGTTGAAGTATTTTTGTATCTAAAACATAATTTGTAACGAATTTTGGTATGTTTATCATTACCACCGAATTAAATACCAATATGTTAATTATGTCAGGAAGCTTACTCCCCAGAAACCCCTGTCGTATGTACTTAATTCAGTTACCAACAAAAGAAAAAAAAAAAAAAAAACAAACAGCGCCAAACGCGATTTCCCAGAAATCATTTCAAATTCATTTCATTTTTTTGACATAATTTGAATTTAACGAGCACTCTGCCTGTGAATGCGGCCTTCTTTTGGGGCTGCTGGAGCCGTGATCAAAAATTAAAATGTTCGCTAAGTACTTTTTACGAGCAACGCGTTTCCATTGAAACCCTCACACTTTTAATTAAGGCAACAGTCAAAGAATCTTTTTTGTACAAGTAGTTGTCTGATTCTGAATGGGGCACGATTAGTTGCTTATACGCGGCGCAATGGATAAATAAATACCCACTCTCTTGGAACACTGGTGGTGGATGCAGTAATCTAAGAGTTATATTCCACAGCGGTGGACTGCACTGGTAGCGCGGGACGCGCTTGGGAGGAAAGCCTGAATCGCGTTCGTTCCTTTGCATGCATGTAAGGGATTAACTTGCGGAAATAATCCTCTGCTGGAGATTGGGACATGGCTTCAGTTACATGTGACCAACGGCAACAGTCCACAAGGGACAGCAGCAATGGTAAAGGTAAAAAGCTAAACCGGTTGCCAACGCTACACCAGCATTCGGAAGGTAGGGAAGCTTGATGTGACATTTGGATGAGTAAAAAGAAGGTTTGGTGTTCAGAGGGAACACCTTCCAAGAGTGATGTGTGCCTGGCAGACGTAAAGTGATATTAACTTGATGTAGAGTTTGGTTGGAAAAGTAACGAAATAAATGCATACATTATGTGTAAATAGGAGTTTTGTGACAGAAGAAAGGGAGAATTTAAGGTTAATGTTACTGGTGAGGTAGCTAGTGGTAATAGAATACAAATCATCCTTAAACCCTCAGTGGATGCTCAACTGACATTTACTGTAACCGTATCTATCAGGCGTTGAGCTCCTTATAGTTGTTATTTAGTTTTGCACATGACCTAAGCTACTTATATGTTGATTTCTTAGACCTTATACTTCGTTATTGAACGAATTTTAAGATTTCGAAGGCACATCCTCAGAGAGGCGATCTGCAATAATCTTTTCAAATAATTAATTTTCTTTTTAATATCAACTTACGAGTAAGACATTTGGGGAGAAAATATAGAAAAAAATATTTTTGGTGTAGTGATTTGAAATTAGTATGCCGCAATGTTTCAGTACACTCTTTTTCCATGGATGGTGTCCGAACTAGTCGGTGAGAATTTACTGTGATTTTTGCATTCGGTTCTGATTTATTTTTTATTTGTTCTTTTTTTTCGATTACATGTTGAGTTTCTCTAGGTGATGTATGACTGCATCATTTGATTGTATTATTAGAAAACTTAAATAGTTATTGTTGGTAGCACTGAATAACCGAACAAATTCCAAGGTTTTTGGTCTTGTACTAGAGAATTGGGCTTTCGAGGTAGATAAATGGAAAATTGCTGAGATAAAGTTTGACCTTGTACCAAACAGGGCAATTGAAGTTGATTGGGTTTGGTCACAGGCAGCTTCTTACGGACCAAATATCGTCTTTCAGATCGTTGTATAGCCTGCTCGCACAGTCCTCAAGCATATCTTTTATATTTGAACGACATCAGAATGTCTGACTTAGTTTGACAGGTCATTTATATCATCAGAATTTCTGACTGAGTGTGACAGGTTATTTATGAAGATTCAGAAGAGCACCGAACCCAAAATCGATCCTTGTGACGCTTTATTTTGAATGAATAGATAGATAGATAGATTTTTATTTCGTATATAAATTTAGTTACAGAATTTGTGTTATTGCACATTTTACAGAGTTTGATAATTGGGATATTATCTTTCAACTGAAACATTATTTATATTTATTAAGAGCGTATATAGGAAAAACGTAGCAAACTTGAAGGAAAATACGAAAAAAAAAACCTTCAATAGAAAAAAAAAACAAAATTAATAAAGTAAGTAAAATTAGTAAATAAATAAAAACAAAAATAAATAAATAAATTTATATATAAATAAATAATAAACAAATAAGCCATAAGCAAATACTTTAACAAGTATAATTAAATAAATATGTATTTAAATAAATAATAAACAAAAAACAAGAAACAAATAAGTACTCAAACAAGAGTAAATCAATAAGTAAATAAATAAATAAATAAATAAATAAATAAGTAAGTAAATATATATAAATAAATTACATTAATAAATAATGAACAAAATAATTACTGAAAAAGTAAATTTAGGAAAAATAAAGATACTCGTACATGTGTACATATATACCATATACACAGATAAATCAATAAATAAGTAACAAAAAATGTAAAGAATTTAATATAAAGTACATAAATAAATAGATATAAAGGAGTAAGTGCATTCACATTTTAACAATCTTAAGTATTCAATGCATTCACTAGCGGATTGTCAGCAAAACTGCATCTTGTTTTAAACGTGTTATTGAGTTTACGGATTCTATTGGCTATCAATTCAACATTCGCTCTTTGGTGAATATCAAGAGTTGCGTGGTGCCAAGGTAAGTCTAGCATCATTTTCAAAAGCTTCTTTTGTGACACTTGCTTTATATGGCACGCTGCCTTGTCGCCCCATACCTGGCACCCATATAGCAGAATTGCAATGAAAAATTACTTTGTGCAGTGTAATTTTGTTGTCAGTGGGAACAAGTGATTTTCTGTTAATGAAAGGGTACAACATCTTTATTGCTATTCCGATTTTCTATAAAGTTTTGACGATATGGTCCTTAAATGTCAACTTGGTAACTAGATAAATACCAAGATATCTAACGGAGGATTCCCAATTTATGCTACTTCCATTGAGCTGAAGCTGGCTGCTGGGAAGACAGCAAGATTTTCTTTTTCGGGTGAACAAAATTGGTTGTGTTTTCCCTTCGTTCAGCTTGATTTTCCATTTGTGATAGTATTTTACTAATATCTCCATTCCATTTTGAAGATTTCTCTCAATATTGAGAGCGAGTTCATGAATATATGAAAATATTGCGGTGTCATCTGCAAAGATGGCTATATTACAGTGGGGTAACTTTGGGATGTCAGATGTATAAATGTTATACAGGATTGGGGCAAGAATTGAGCCTTGTGGAACACCCGATCGAAAATATACCAAGTCAGAAACACTACTATTAACATGGACTTTGAAACGACGACTGGACAAGTAGTCCACTTTACAGATATAAGAAGGAGAGTTTAAACTTATCATTTTATATATTAGGCCTTCATGCCAAACAGAGTCAAATGCCTTTTCAATGTCTAATAAGACCATACCAGTAGATTTCCCATGTGACCGATTTTGTTTGACACAGTTGCATATTCTCAGTGCCTGATGGGCTGTACTGTGATGAGGCCTAAAGCCAAACTGTTCGTTGGGTAGATTTGGTGAAGTTCTATGAACTTTACGATTTGTTCTTTTAGTACTTTTTCGTATACTTTACTAAGGTTGCTTAGTAGACTGATAGGTCTATAACTTTCCGGGCTTTCTTGAGGCTTACCAGCTTTTAATATCGGTACCACTTTTGCAAGTTTCCACATATCAGGAAAGTATTGCATTTTTAAACACGCGTTTATAATAAATGCTATGAATTTTATACCTGCTTTAGGCAATTGCTTTAGGTAAATGTTTCTTAACATATCGAGACCACCTGTTTTCTGAGGACGTAGGTTGCTCAATATGAACTCTATGTCTTCTTCGGTAACAAAAATGGTTGAAGAAGAATGGTTCCTCCAGCCACAAAAGCTTGTTCACGAGGGTGTTGGTGTGTGCATCACCTAAATTTTGAGAGACAACATGATTTTTTGAAAAATTTACGGCAAGTGCATTGGCTTTTTCAACATCGGTAAAGTATGTGCCCGACGAGTTTTTGAGGTAAGGTTGTCTGTTTTTATTTTTATGATTGTCTGTTTTTATTTTTTACCAATTTAATTATGTTCCAGAAAGGTTTATCGTTATTGTCCAGTGTACTGAGTTTTTTGTTCCACTCATTTTTACGGTGCTCTAAAATTTGTTTGGCTATTTGTTTATTTAGGTATGCCATTTGGTGGCGAAAAAAGGGATGATGATACCTAAGCCAATTTCGTCTGCAATTATTTCCGAGTTTAATTAAGAACAATATGTGGGAATGTAACTTTAAGCAGTAGTTCTTTTTTGGGATTTTTGGTATACTAGCCTCGACCGAACTTAGAACGTGTTCTGAGAAATCATTTACAATGATTAGTTTTTTCCGATGAACACAATAGTCTGAGAGAATAGGTGACTGGCAGTCACGAAGTAGTGAATGGGTGCCCTTATCAAAAGCTTTGGAGAAATCAAACAAGGAACATACTCATTGCCCATAGTTGAACTAGTGACTTTTCACTTAACTGTGAATAGATTTCATACCACATACTCTCTAAATAATGCAATGATACCAACGCGTCAAAGGAATGTGCATAATGAAAAGAATTTTGCCACTGTTAGCGAAGAGTGCGAGAAGATCCAAAATCGATCTCTCGTCGGTCCCGGGAATTAGGGCTCTGCCCGTCTCTGTAAAGAAATCTACTCCAAGAATAAAAGCCACGACAGCATCATTTGCATCATTCTTCCATTGATTAATAGGTTTGTTAATAAGCAAAATTGTCGTATATGGAAAAAGACCAATCCAGACGAGACTCTACACACCCACTATGCTGGTGGGCGATATTTCTTCAAAAATGTGGTTGAAGCTGGCGTTGCGCTTAATGCAGATCATTCCTGAACCACGGTCAATGAATATTTCTTTGAAAATATGGATAACATTGATCCGGAGGATGGCGCTACGTGCTGTATGGCGACCAAAGTCATCGACTTATTGAAATCAGAATTTTTCAATAAGTTCATTTTACGTAATGGGCATATCATTTGGCCCCTAAACTCATGCGATTTGACACCTTTCGATCACGTAAAGTCACTGGTTTATGCTGATAAGGCAGTAACAATTGACGCTTTGGAAGCAAAGATCGGAGAACTATTCTTTGAAGACAACCAAGAGAAGATCTCATCTGCCATTGATAAAGACATGCTTACAACCAAATGCGGTGCTATGTCGGCTCATTTTTGAAAGCTTGTGGTGACCGAACTATGACTTATCCTGGAAGGGGAATCTGCATCTGCTCGGGGAACCACTTGAATACTCTGAGATAATTTTTGCAAAATGCTCTCTCCATATTCTGAAATGGATATTTAAATCTCTTTTAATGGGACAGTCAAATTTACCAGAATATACAAAAATATCTGGGTCTGATTTTGGTCCGAAAAAGCTTTAAGCCTAGCATTCAAGAGCGCGTTAAATAGCCTGCGAGAGTTCTGTACTCTTGCAAGGCAACCAAAAGTAAAAATTAGGGACTATAGCCTCGTATAAATATGGCGTGATCGTTTCGGGAACAGCAATCTTTAAAGCTGTACACTCGAATCATTTAGGCAAGATAGAAAGTTCATTTGTGCACTTGACATATTCGTCTTTGGCTAGCGAATACCAGTTGGTGCAGCCGCTCGACTTAAAGTTACCTCACAGTGCTCGCAATCTGATATTCATAACAAAGATAACGTACTCGTATACACTGTAGCCCGATTTCCTTTTTTAAAAAAATTTGCAGGATCGAGAGAGATCCATGACCTGGCTAAGCATTAGCATCTCTTTCCGACTTCCGGATTACTGAAAGGCACTAAAGGCAGAGTTCATGACGATCAAAAAAGCTCTGTCCTGGTTGAAATGGAATGTAATATCTGCAAAGGATATTAACATTTTCACTGATATTTCTGCAATCGATCTTTTTCACATCTAGATGGTCGCTGCCGAGATGACTGAACAATTCAATAATCACATGTGTTGGGTGCCAGGGTGTATTCCAGAGAACTGCAGGCTTGATTATTGCCCCGAACATGGTACAATTTTATACATTCTGCCGCAAAAGAGGAATATTTGCCTACCTGTCACTAGATGCAAATAATTATCTTAAAAACTATAAAAGTAAAGTCGATTTTCCTTGTGAACACCGTTTCTCGAAAACTACTAGACGTAGGTACTTAAAATTTTGCACAGTTATTCCTTATTTTGCCCAGATGCGAGGTAAGAAGGGATTTTCCCAAATTTAAGGTCTAAGTGGCATAAAGGGGGTTGAGATCGAATATTCCATCTGTAAATATTGATTCCACAGCCGTAGCTCAGTTCAGGCTCTCCGGATTAAAAAAATAAAAAATAGGTGAATTTAGTAAATTCGCCGCTGATTCACGTAAGGTGTAAAACATCCTTCTGCGTTGTCCTGAAGCTGAGCAATGCTAAAAATCGAATCATCGCTAACAATTTTCCTTCAGTGGAGACCACGGCCAGCAGTCATGCAGCAGTTGCTATCGTTGCAATAGTATGTGTGTGTGAGTATATGGTCGCGCTATCCCATGATTATGTTTTGATCTTCAGTGTGCCATCTCTTCTAGAGTTAAAATCGAAAAAAAAAGATCAGTCTAAGATATTGTAAATTTTATTAATTAAGATATCCATAAGCTGTCAAAACTTCATGCAATTAAGAGACTTGGGAATATACGCGTAGGCACATATGTACATGCATATGCATTTGTAGACATAGAACTATTCCAATATTTTTCCATTTTGTTAGATGAGATGTTGATCGTTGGATTTGTCCACATTTTAGAATGTTTTAATGAATTTAAAATAAATTGTGTGTTGGAAGCGGGTTTGCATATGCTCTGATGGGACCCCCACGGGGGAAGTTATAATTGAGTTTACACATTTTCGGTATTGTATTCAGTTGGCAATTATTTTTCAGCAAGTAAATAACCGTCAACTTAAATGCGTGCGAAGCAAGGCGAACA
The DNA here is from genome assembly GCA_945910035.1 of Brachypalpus laphriformis. Lineage (NCBI taxonomy): Eukaryota > Metazoa > Arthropoda > Insecta > Diptera > Syrphidae > Brachypalpus > Brachypalpus laphriformis. The sequence continues at coordinate 104,821,405 of OX246753.1, read as the reverse complement.
CTGGTCAGCTAGTTAAATCTAAACGCAATAGATGGGACCAACTCTAAGTGGGAAAATGAATCAAATGTCATGTTTCTAGATAGATCTAGCCTAGGCTATCTATAGAGAAATTAGTACTACAACATTACATGAAACTTTCTCATCAGCAGCTACGCAAAATTGTTGGTATCCGGCTTCTGTAGCAGCTTCAGGTATGACGAAAAAGAACAGACAATTCTTCTTCTCTTCATCATCTCTGCACTTGTTCGGCTTCTTTTGCATTGAAAACCTAGTCTTCAAAATTGAAATTGACTCCTTCTTTTGAAATGTACTGCGGCTGCATCTCTTAAAAGTTAAAAAGTCAAGGACTAGTTAAGAATTTACCATCATACAAAGTGTACAAGGTGTAGGGAATAATGCAGAAGATTGCACGACTATATTGTGCCCCACTTAATGGATCCATATCCTTAGATAAAAAATAAAGTGAAGACAATTTCAAAAGCGTCTAATGCCAAACACCTTAACTTTGAGAAAAAATCCACCCTTAACCCCACTATTGTTCCATGCACTACCTCTAGGCTCTGTGATTTCGTTTTGGCAATAAGAGCCTTTATAAGGGGAATACCTACGAATAACTTTGACTGTTTTAAGGCGGCTTATGCATTTCCTTGAACCCTGATTTAATTACGCTGCGTTAGGATAATTAAAATTAATTTTCCCTAATCCAATTCTACTTGTTAAATTCTATGTTCGCTGCCAACTTTTAAGCCCCATACCCAGCACCATAAGGCAGACTCCCTACCCTCTGAGCCAAGGCACGACATAAGCAAATCACAGCGGATCAACTGACAGACAAACCTTTATTTTTGTTCGTCCTTTTCATATCCTTTTTCAGTTTTAGGTAAGTATCATGTTTTGGATATACTTGACTGGAGTACCATGGACATGCTTTCGTTGTCATTTTTCCACGTCCACTTTGCGAGAAACTTGGATAAAAAAACATAGACGATGTGCAATATCTCAATTGTAGCTGCCGGCTATATGGACGGACCACCCCACTTCACATGTTGGAAGAGAAAAAAAAATTTAATAACAAATGGGACGTATGTAAATAAACTCGACAAATATTTGTATCTTTATCAACAGCGAGCCAATGCTTGCCTAAGGATTTCCCTTCTGTTTTATCCCGCCCAACTTTTTTCCATCTATTGTACAACAACGCTGCCCTCTACGTCGTTGTAGTCGTTGGTCGGTATTTTTCCAAATTAAAATTTACGTCTTACAAGGTCCTTGGCTTCGGGCTGCTTTTTGGCTGTGACTGCTTTAGGCAACGTGAGATACATGGCACTCGTCGAATGGCAGGGATATCCATGAAATAAATTTATTCGCAACGAATAAATGCCATTAGATCGTGCAATAATTTTAAAGGATAATAAGGCGAGTGTCGTTAAAAAAGAAACAAAATGAAACCCGAAAATGTATGGATTTATCATCGGATTAGGTCCTTCGATGCGGAATAAATTAAATTAAATTACTTTGAGGTAGCTGAAGGCGCTATAGAGATGTCCAAGCAAATTTAAGTGCCAACATTTTTGTCGTAAATTACTAGAAAACAGTTTATTGTTTGCAAAACCGTTGAAAGGATAAAGGATATGGACGAGACAATGGGGATTTAAGAAGTGTATCTAGTAGTCAAGGTTTTTTCGCAGTCTGTGGTGAGATAGGGTAAAAAGGTGGAAAGTTTAAGGAAAGTGTATGATCAGACGCTCTCTTCGAATCTAACCCGGAGGGACGAATCAGTAGAGGAGCTCCTCACCGTAGGTGGCGCACACAGTTCAAGGGAACCTCGACCAACTTGGAGTGCGCAACTGGAGGCAATTAGCTAAAGACAAAGGTAAATGCAGAGGATTGTTGATTGAGGCCCAGGTTCACCCCAAACTGTAGCGCTAAAATCATTTATAAAAATTCGAATGAGAGTCGGAGACAAAGCGGAGCCTTGGGAAACACCAGCATTTAACGAGTGGGCCATCTACATCTACATCTTTTTACATCATAGGTTATTTTGACACTGACAGCTGTTTCCCGCTCAAAATCTTGACAGAAAGTCAGTATCATACCTCCGCGGAACGAAATAAGTCGCTTTATGGTTGAACAACATTGAGAAATATTGAAAACTTATTTCCAAAGTGAGTGCTGTGTAGCCCAAACAGTGCGTTTTTTTAAAAGAAGTTTTGGCCGAAATGAAGCACCCACCGCGCCTGCTGTACGCAAGTTTGTGCAAAAAGTTCGTGAGACTGGTATGCTGGTGGACAACACTCATGGTCCCCGTCGTCGTACGGTGCGCACAGACGAGAATGTGGCTGCTGTAGCCGAGAGTGTGAGACTCAATTTACGAACATCAACTCGTTATCGATCCCAACAGCTCAACATTTCACGCACTAGCCTGAGGAGAATTCTGCACAAAGATCCGGGATTATTCGCTTACAAGGTCCAATTGATTCAGCAATTGAAAGCGCACGACCATCCGCTTCGTTATCGCTTCGCAGTTTGGGCCTTAGAGCAGCTTGAATTGGACAACGATTTTGGGCGAAAAATCATCTTTTCTGACGAGGCACATTTTCATCTCGGCGGCTACGTTAACAAATAAAATTGCCGCATCTGGGGCTCGGAAAACCCGCACGTTATTTTCGAGAAGCCAATGCATCCACAGAGAGTCACAGTTTGGTGCGGATTGTGGAGTGGTGGCATCATTGGAACATTTTTCTTCGAAAATGAGGCTGGAAACAACGTTTCGGTCAACGGTGGGCGTTACAGAGCCATGTTACCGACTTTTTTCTTTTACTAAAATTGAAGACATGGATTTGGACGACCTCTGGTTCATGCAGGATGGCGACCCATGCCACACAGCCCATGCCACAATCGGTCTTTTGCGCACCAAATTCCCAAATCGTGTTATCAGCCGTCTTGGCGATGTCAATTGGCCGCCTCGGAGCTGCGATTTGACCCCGTTGGACTTTTTTTTGTGGGAAACCGTGAAGGACCGATGTTATGCCAACAATTCGGAAAGGATTCAAGCACTTAAGGCCAATATCCTCCAAGCAATCCGTGAGCTACAGCCCGAAACCATCAACAAGTTCTTGGAAAATTGGAGTAATAGATTGCGCTACTGCGAAGCCAGCCGAGGCAGCCACTTGAACGACGTTGTATTTCATAATTAATGGGAATGTTTGCTCTTACTAATAAAGCCATACTACATGGGAAAAATTTCATTTTGTTCATTTTATTGCATTTTTAAAAAGAAACTTGTAGTTGGCCCACCCTGTATATGAGTTGCAGAATTGAAGCCGTCCAAGACAATTTGTATTGAATGACCCGAAAGGTAACTTCTAGTCTATTGAAGAAGAGACTCTTCGATGCCAAATGCATGCATTTTCGGCAAAAGAGCCTGGTACCAAACTCGATCAAATGCCTCCGAAATATCGAGCACAAGCATCTTTGTTTCGCCGAAGTGATGTCTAGATTAGTTCTACTTCTCGGTGATATATGCCATCAAATCAACGGTGGACCTATTGCTACAAAAACACTATACCATGTCATCGACTAAATTAGATTGCATTGTTCGTCAATGTGAATGTATTTATAATATCTAGGTTATGGCAGAGAAAGGACTAAAAACTGTTTAGCATACATCCCGCACATCCACCAATACCTCAAATGATATCCAACAGCTATACCAGCCAAATTTTCAGAACAAAATGTTAAATGCAACCTCGTCCTGAGAACTGTCTTCACAAATGCTGCATGTCTCATTCCATATCTTCGCCGAAAATTGTTCCCTCTAAGCTGCATATGGTTTCATTAGATTCGTCGACATTATTTTACCTAGCAAGAACTAGAATTTGAAGCCTTCTTTTCCTTAAATCCTTTGAAGACATCTACAACTTCCTTTAACGTTAAATCACTCTTTCCGTCCACACTTTCCGCACACGATGACACTTCTGCAAGAACGTATTTGTTGACACATGTTAATGTCAACGAAAGCCCATCGTTGTTGTACTTGGGTGGCACTGTATACCAAACAGCCAGCTATTAACGCCAACACCTCAGTCCAGATAAACCGAATCGTACGTGCTCTCTCGCAACATCATCGTCTCGTTACATAAGTCAACATAGGTGCTCTCTGAATCATTTATGGCACTTAACTGCCAATTATACTGCCTGTAGTTTCGTACATCTGTGCCTTCACTGTTGAATGAGTATTTCTCCAGTCGAAATGTGCACTTAGTTGGATTCGTTGCGTCAGTTGTTTTATAAACACTGATCGCTTTAATAAATAAAAAAGGAATCAGCGGACCGCCCGAATTCTACACGCCATGTATACCTACCACCTATTTGACCAATTTAACGCTTGCAGTTCATTTTCAACGAATTATTACTGTCGGACAGGAGGGCAGGCACAAGCCCACCCGACACACGAAAGACAAATGTTGTGAGCATATCGGCGACAGGATGTGTCGTATCTTTTGGTTTCCCGTCATGTCGGAGTCACGCGGCTGTAACCTAATCTGATTTACAATAAATAATCCGGATTTATGAGGAAACGAAACCATTGGGAAAAAATGAATGAAATATAAATGCCCATTTAATTCCATGACATTGAACCATGCGGGCCGGCAGGATAAGTGTGCTTTAACGCGAGCAAACCATACTCGTTGTACCAGAGGTTGTTGTGGTGTCCGATTTCAATGCGCGAATAAAGTCAACTTTGCATTGTGACAGTGTTCAGAGTTACTATCGCTCCTCAATAAAGAGAATCAGTGTAAACTTCCGGATAATGAATATGTGTACATAAATATTGCATTTTATAAATACGAGTACTTGTATCTAGATAGGTTTTCATTGTTCAAGGATACAAACCACAGTTGACACAGTTGCAAGTGGCTCCTTTTTTTCTCGTCGTCGATCAAGCTCCTTGTTGTTTGAGTAACAATTTTTAGGATTGAATGAGAATGTTGATTTCGCCTCCGGATAGGAGCTTGCAGTAAGTCCCTCAGCCATCTGAGCATTCTTGAAAACATTGAAATCAACCCAATCTTAAAGATTCCAGATACGATGCTCAAGAGATTTCGGTTTTTCGAATTCGGAGTGGTCATTACATTAGTGACCGTCAAGAATGGAGAAACAAAGGTTTCGACACACCACCCAACTCACAAATCCGGTACACAGATGGCTCCAAATTGAAAAATGGCAGTACCGGAACTAGAGTCTATGGTTCTAACTTTCAGCGTGCGGCAGCGCTTGGTAAATCTATTGTACCATCCTATGTACCATCTTCCAAACAGAGGTCCATTCAATGGAACTATGCATTCGAGAATGCCTGCGGAAAAACACTTCCGGAACCCGCATCTACACCTATTCAGACAGTCAGGCAGCACTTAGGGTCCTTATTTCCTATACGGTAGGGTCAAAGCTCGTGTGGGACTGTCTCGACCTCCTTGATTGCCTCGCATCTAAAAATCAGGTTACCATAGCATGGATTCCTGGACACGAAGACTTTGACGGAAACGAATGACTGTCTGGCGAGGAGAGGCGCTGGGCGCTCAATCATCAGCCCTGAACCCTACTTTGGGGTTCCACCCAGTGGTATTCACTCCACAATTACAAAATGGGAAGCTAAAGGAATCGCCGAACGCTGGTCCAACCAAAATGGCCTAAGACAAGCGAAAAAATGCATAGACCTCAACAAAAATAAAGCAAGCAAGCTGCTTGAATGCAGTAAAGACGATTTGCGAACTCTAATGGGCTACCTAACCGGACATTGTCCACTCAGGTACCATCTGAATAAAATTAAACTATCAGAAACAGCCATGTACAGACTCTGCGTGTGACAAAGAGAAACAGCCCAGGGGCCACAAAAAAACGATTACTCCATCTATTATAACACGGATACCAAGCGGATACCTGGAAAATGGAACCCAATACATTACTGAGGCTTAGCAAAAGCCTTAATTTTAATTCTGAAAAGCCATTGGGCCAGCACTTCTTCTTCTTCTTCCTTTTATCAGCGAGGTTATGATCCGAAAACAAGAGATCACAACCCTCCCACTTCACCGCATTTCTACTGATCCGCCTGTGGGTTTCGCCTATTTGACCTCAAATTATATCGGCAGGCCTGCCGATTTTGGATCACTCTGTCACTGAGGCCAATGAAATGCCGATGTCGTCGTATTTGTCTGATCCAGGCGTTTATAGGCCTGCCTTTCCTACATCGCGATGTCTTTGGAGCGTGCATTGATATTGCCTTTTTAACGGGGTTCAAATGATCTCTTCTTTGAACGTGACAATACCAGCTGAGCCGGTCGCGCTCTATCTTTTGTACGATGGTTTCCTTGATGTGAAAGCTTCCACGGATCTTCGAACTTCTTATTTTATTAAGCTTTGTCACTCCTGCTGTCATGGGAAGCATCTTTATCCCAGCTGCCGTTGATTTACTCTCATATGTTTTGTACATCGTCCAACATTGTGAACCGTATGTGAGCGCTGAACGCACAACTGCGGTGTAGAGCCTTCCATTCAGCTTAGGTGGCATTTTTCTGTCATCCACCCTACGCTTACGCGATGATTGATGCCGTCATCACAAGTTGCTTTGCTATTGATCATAGATCCAAGATATTTGAACTTTTCGCACTTGGGAAGCACTGTTCCATTCAAATAAATATCTGGAATAGGCCTGAGTGGATCAGAGAACGGGCAGCACAAGTACTCTTTCTTTTTTGAACTAATGCGATGCCCATTTCCCTCCAAAGCGTCCACCCACACATCAAGTGCTCGTTGCAGGGATGTAGGATCTTCACTTATGATGGCTCCATCGTCAGCAAAGAATAACTGATGTACCTTGGGGTCCATCACTTTACCTTCAAGCAGATAATCAAAGGACTTAAGACGCTTCCCTGGTGCACACCGACTTTGATTGGGAACTCTTCGGTTACTCCAGCGGGGCATCATACTCTTGTCTTTGCTCCTTCGTACATGTCCATGATCATCTGTATATAGGTTTCTGGAACCCCTCGATATCTTAGCGCCACCCATATCAGATCTCGTGGTTGTCTGTCGAATGCCTTTTCAAAGTCCACCAATACAATATGCAAATCCCTTAAGGAATCACGATGTTTTTCCATTATGATCCTTATACTTTGGATTACATCTGTGGTTGATTTACCCTAGACAAACCCGCACTGATCATCAGATAGCTGTATTATTTTTCGCAGTCGGCCACCTAATACCCGCTCAACGATCTTCATGGTGTGTGACATCAGCTTGATCGAACGGTAGTTATCACAGTTTCGCGTATCACCCTTCCCTTTGTATACAGGGAGAAGGTAACTTTCCCTCCATTGATTCGGCATTGGGTCACCTCTCACAAATATGGAGATGAGAATTCTGAGCCATCTGAACCCGATGTCTCCCATCTTTTTCCAGAACTCAGGGGGCATCTCGTCTGGCCCAACCGCTTTTCGTTTTTTGGAGTATTTGACCGCCTCACTAACTTCTTCGACTGTGATGTCGGGTATTTCTTCACATTTAGGGGTGACTCTTGGAAAGTATAGCTGGGGAAACTATTCATTTAAAAGTTTTTCGCAATACTGCCGCCACCTCTGCAGAATTTTGTCGTTATCCACTGGCCATGAGCATTGTTAATGAACTTTGGCGAATGAATCTCCTGAGCATTCCTCCTTCTTTGGGCGGCTATTTCGAAGATGGTTGCGCTCTTGTTCATATTGTGTCTTGTGTGGGGAAAATATTTTCTCCAGCTCCCGATACAGGCCCTCCGTACACTCTGCTTGAAGCTAGGCGCACTTCTTCTTCGCTTTTTTCTTGCAACATCTGTATTCCATTTCAAGGCGAACTTTTTCGTCTCAATTATTAGAAGGGCACTTTAACCAAGCCTTGAAAGCCACTTTCTTCTCATTTATCACCTTCTTAGCTTCATCACTCCACCACTATGTTTCTTTGGCGTGTTGATGGTGACCTTTTGAAGCTCCTAGCAGTGATTTGGCCTTCTTTAAGCAAGTTCGCTGTAGGGAATCCCACATATTTTGTGCTCTGCACTCTTCATCCTCAGCTCCGTTGATGGTGTGAGAGAGGTAATTTTTCATTACGAAAACAAAAGCCTCGCCTTTTTCTTTGTCCAGATTGTACCACTTGATTTTCTCAGAGACCCTTGTTTGTTTGCTTTTCTTTGGTGTTTTCATAAAAATTTCTGTTAGCAGGAGACGGTGTTGCCGAGCGATTGTCTCACCCAGGATCACTTTGCAATCTTTTACCCGAGGCTTCATGAAACTGGCTACCAAATGGTAGTCAATCTGAGTTTCATCTCCACCACTGCTGTAAGTGATCAGGTTTCGGCTTTGTTTGATGAACATGGTATTTAACACGATAAGACCGTGTGATTTGCACATGCTTAGGATGTCTTCACCAGGAAGGTTCCTGGTGTCATATCCTAGCCCTCAATGGCAGTCTTCATAGTCTTCGTTTGACTTCCCAACATGTCCATTCAAATCTCCTCCAACAAACAGAAACTCTTCCTTTGGGATCTTCTTAAGGAGATTGTAGAAATATACCAGCAGCACAATAGATCTTATAGGTCGCAGTGCACTTGGGCCCCAAACATCGTATCGTACCGTCAGTCCCTCAATAGGACAATAGATAAGTACAATTGATCCAGTTTCCCAAAAGTTTCACGAAAGAGCCACTAGACCCTCTGGTGTCATTAATACGGCATCGTTAGAGCAAAAGAATCCTAGCTTAACCTTGTGCCCTGCATCCGCTAAGTATACAAGCATTTGGGCCATCTCGTCGGATGGGTCACAAAGTATGATACATGCATATTACGATTGAACTTTTCTTTTCGTCCTTCGTAAGGTGGAATATATTATGCTTAAAAGTCAACCATACAAAATCTCTAAAAAGAGTTCTTAGGGCTTGCTTAGCTCCTGAATATACACCATCTCTTTGGTGCAATGTAAAAATGTTTTTTATTCCCAAACCAAGGAAAGATTATACTTTGGAGAAAATTCTTAAACCTATACGCCTCTCCTCACTTTTGCTGAAGAAGTTTTGAACGCATGATTGAGAAATATGTGAGACCGGTAGTTTTGAAAAGAAATCCTCCGAGGAGGCGCCAGCGCGTCTATAAGAGTGGTAAAGAGAACGGGATAGTTACAGCTTCATGTGTAGCGCTGCCAGAAGGTATGGAGTAGATGAAATCATCGTAAACAGTTTCATACTGTTCCGTAGGCTGCTAACAGCTGAGAATAATTGAAGTGATAGAGTAACGGTTGAGGTTACCCGCAAGTTGAGGCTACCCACAAGGTGGAGTTTTTTCCCCTTTACTCGTACTTTGGGGACTTGTTAACGATTCGATTCGTGCGGGAATGCTGAAGTGGAATAAACCTTTTCTGTACTTACAAGACTGCCGGGAAAAGTCTGCCTTAGAGTTACTGGCGCCATGTGCACTACTTCTGACGATGCTCTTAACGCGCTGTTGAACTTACTGCCACTAGACTCAGCCGGCAATGAATGCAATGTGTCGGCTAAGAAAGAACGAGGTATGGCAAGAAGGACATTCATACAGCATAGAGTCCTCTTTCGTAAGATGTCAGAGCAATGTGCTTTGTTCATGATGCCTATCGATAATATGAGCCCCGTCGTCATATTCGAGAGGGCCAAATAGAAAAATATAAGCAGAATTTCACGAATATGTAATACTGGTACAATGATGGCTAGCACCACTAATGGCATTGGAGCTGGCTGCTTTCTAGAAAATGAGACCAAATTCTCCTGCGCTCTGGGCAAAATGGCGACTCGGAGTGACAGACTGGATAATTGATAAGAATTGTCATGGTAGAAATATCAGTATCTGTGACAGCTAGGCAAAACTCAAGGCACTTGAACTCCTCCAAAATAACTCAAAGATTGTTTAGAATGAATATAAGAACAAACTAAACAAGCTCCCCAAATGAGAAGAGTTTATTTTATTTGGGTTGGAGGCTGCAGAATTGTAGGCGCTTGCGAAATAGGGTTTAAAAACTCTTCTCTAAGTCCGGTACCTGTAATTGGAGTTAAATTGGCAAAAATTCCGTACTGCATAGTCTTGTTTGGATTCTTGCAAGACTTGTTTTGTGAAAGGGCCTGACAAAGTCACTGCAAACTTCCTTCTTTATCGGAGTAGAAGGGACTGCTGAACTATGGTTATAAGAGCATGAGCCTGCTCATCTTTCGGATCGATGTCTTGAGAATGGGCTCAATTCAACCTGCTTCCTTGAAACTTTGCATTTAATTAAGTATATACAAATTTGACTATGTTCTTATCTTACCGGGATTCTATGTACAATGCACCGCTTTATGTCTGAGTGTTGGGCATAATTTAACCTGCATCGCCCCTATTCATTTTATTCGTAATACATGCAGGAGTATATGCAGCAGGAATAAGTAGAAGAAAGTCTGAGGCAGGAACATACCTACTTTCTTCAAAAACCGACGAAGCGAAAAACTAATGCGAGAGTTAGCCTGTTGGTCCTTTGTATGATAGTTTTGGTTTAATGCTGCCCGTTCAATTCTATTTTTATCTTTTTCAAGGCACTGATTGACCTTATTTTGTTCTGATTTCGATATAATAAAATTTCGAAAGATAATTTTCCGCCCCCCTGGCAGCTGACCTCCTCGTGGTGGGGGGCGGGCAACGTGACTGGGATGTGCAGATGGGGTAACTTAAATAGTTATTCCCATCCATACAATCTAGTTACGGCTAACAAAGCGCACACCCCATGATGACAAAAAGAAAACGACTGGCCTCGGATATTGCCAAGCCTGGTAAGCCAGGGCATCCTTTGGAGCCAGGCCTGAAGGGTGTCAGTATGCGAGCGTCTGGTGGTCGGCCTGTCCCGCTCGGCAGCCGGCCGGGTCAAACCCGAAATGGCTACGACCTTCCTATCAATGGTCTCGCGAACCATTACGGGGGTCAAGGCGTGAGCGCGCTGTGCACCGATAGGGGCACAGATGGACTCTCTGAATTTCGACAACGGCATCGACTTAGGATAGACACGTGGAACGTATCATCGCTCACAGGGAAGGACCTTGAGCTTGTTGGGGAGGCTGTTAAAAGTCGACTAGATATAGTTGGCGTCTCTTCAACAAAGCAGAAAGGTTCTAAAACTCTGGACCTTTTGGATGGGTGGAAGCTCTTCCTGTCAGGAGTCGCACCTTCAATGTCTGCTCAGGCGGGAGTGGGGATACTCACAAGTCCCAGGTTGACAGATAGAGTATTGGAGTGGATACCATTCCGATCTTAAAGCTCAAGCTTGAAAGATCAACTCTGGCATTGGTGCAGGTGTATGCACCGAACCTTCAGTCAGAGTATGCAGCTTTCTTAGATGAAGTTGATGTTGCCCTTGAAAATGTTGCAGATATGGATTCTTTTGTCCTGATGGGTGACTTCAATGCTCATGTGCGTGTAGATGTCATGACATGGGGGAGTGTGATTGGGAGGAACGGTGATCCTGATCAAAACGCGAACGGTGAGAGGTTGTTGGATTTTTGTTGTGAAAATGGCTTATCCATCACGAACACTATCTTTCCACACAAAGACATTCACAAATACACATGGTACCGTCAGAGTCTTCAGCAAAAGTCACTGATCGATTTCTTTGTGGTACCATCGTGTTTGAAGAGAATGGTTTGTGATGTTCGCGTATTGAGAGGGGCCGTACTGTCAACTGATCATCACTTAGTGTAGTGCAAATTGTATCTTAGCGAGAGAGTGCCTCCCCTACCAAAGCGTAAACCAAGGATGGTTACACGCATACGATGGGAGAGATTACAGGACGATGAGATATGGGAGACATTTGCGCGGCAAATATCTGAAAGGTTTGAACGAATTCCAACTGTTACATCAAATGTAGAGGAAGAATGGCAACGGTTTTCAACAGCGGTTATTGCCTCTACGGGAAATGTTTGTGGAGTGAAGCGGCTTGGTGTGGCGGCTGGTGGTGAGAAACGGACTGCTTGGCGTAAAACGCCCGGAGTTCAAGAAGCCATCAGAAAGAAGAAGAGAGCCTCTAAGGTGTGGATTCACTTGGGGAACTCCGATTCTCGAAATCGGTACACTGAGAAGAACCTGCAAATTAGCTATGAAAACAGCGAAAGAACAGTCTTGAAAGGAGTTTGGCGAAAAATTGGATCGTGACCACAGATTTGCAAATAAGATGTTCTGGCAGACTGTCCGCTGACTCAGAGGAAAAAAGTTGAATATCGTTGAAGGAGTTAAATCCAAAGACGGTGCACTTCTTTTCAATGAGAAGGACATCTTGCGCAGATGGAGCGAGCACTTTTCAGAACTGCTCAATGCCGAACAGGGCACCGAAGATGACAGACGTATTGTCGAGAGTTAGGCAGAAAGTAGTCCTACGGTAGAGGAAGTAACCTTGGCGATCAAAGCGCTAAAAGTTGGCAAATCTGCTGGTGTGGATGAAATTCGGCCAGAAATGCTCAAGGCTATAGGTAAAGAAGGAGTACAATGATTCTCGCGTGTCATTAAAGTGGTCTGGGAATGCGGTGAAATACCTGGTGATTGGCAAACAGGGGACAAAAGAGATTGCGCCAACTATAGGGGTATATCTCTTTTAAGTCTCCCTGGAAAAGTCTTCGCTAAGGTGGTAGAAACGCGTTCCAGAGCTGTGGTTGAGGACAGTTTGGGGGATGAGCAGTGCGGTTTTCGTCCCGGTAGAAGCACAACCGACCTGTTATTCACTCTCAGAATGGTTCTTGAGAAGGCCTGGGAGTATGCCAAAACTGTCTGTACTTGTTTTGTAGATTTGGAAAAAGCATATGATAGGGTTCCTAGAGGCAAACTCTGGAGTGTTCTGCAGGAGTATGCGATTGATGGTTCTCTGTTAAGGGCGATTCAGTCCTTATATACAAACTGTAGAAGCTGTGTTCGGATAAACGGTGGGCGTTGGACTCCGCCAGGGGTGCGTTTTGTCACCTCTCCTCTTCATTATATATATGGATTGGATGTTGCAGCGCAGCCGTGGCGGGGAATGCTCCAAAGTGGGAGACCTAAGGATTAGTCATCTGCTCTTGCGGATGATTTGGTCATCCTTGGGTCCTCTCAAACCGATCTTCAGCGCGCACTCGAAAAATTTGTAGCCGTTTGTGATAATGCTGGAATGAAGATCAACGTGAACAAGTCAGAAGTAATGGTCGTTTCCAAAAAACCCATTCAGTGCACTCTGCATGTTACTGGAGTTCCACTGAACCAGGTGGATAAGTTTAAGTATTGTACCTCTGGGTTTTATTCACGAGTGATGGGAGGAGCAATGCCGAGTTATCCTGTAGAATTGGTCAGGCTGGATCTATTTTGAGAGAGCTTGGCCAATCTGCTATAAGGAAGGCCGAACTTAGTGTTCAAGCTAAGCTATCGGTTTTTAACTCCGTGTATGTTCCAACTCTCACCTATGGTCATGAAATTTTGGTAGTGACCGAAAGAATAAGATCGCGGATACAAGCTGCCGAAGTGAGGTTCCTTCGCGGTATTGCTGGATTAACTCGTAGGGATCGAGTGCGCAACACCAGAGTACGCGAGGCGCTCAATGTTGAGCAGCTACTTCTCCGAACGGAACGATCTATGCTTCGATGGTTTGGTCACGTAGTGCGCATGACCTCAGACCGGCTTCCAAGACGCGCCATGGTGGCCGTGGCATCAGCTAGGCGACCCCGTGGTTGGCCTAGAAATAGATGGTTGGACCAAGTCCAACATCTCTCCTGGAGCCGCCTAGGGATTCCTCCTGATGAGTTGGAGTCAATGGCAAAGGATCGAGAAGGATGGAGAGTCCACCTGAGCATCCTACCCCCGCGACCCTCATGAAGGATTAGCGGGCGATTGAGAATGTATGTGTGTATGTATGTAAGTTAATTTTCCTGATTTAGGAGCATGAAGCACATATCATATACATGGATAGTGTACAATCGGTTCAACCTTCCATAGGTTAAGTTAGGAAGATGGGTCACAATTCAACCCATTGTGATACCCATTTGTTTATAAATATATGCCTTCTTGGTGGAAGAAGTATCTTCCAAGAAATCTAGTTCTTGGGTAGAATAGATCTAGGGACTGGCAACGAAAGTGGGTTATATCCTCATTGACTTCCTTATCATAGTCATAGAGTGCAATACTCACTCCTATGGGGGTGGATAAGGACTTTTCTTAAAATAAAGCGGGATGTTCAGTGAATTTTCGACTTGTTACAAGTTGAGTACCGAGCCTCCTTTTGCCAATTCAGCAGGCCGCCATTTCCCCGTATGCCGTCATGTCCCGTGACTCAACATAGTTTAACCTTACGCTGCATTCTAAGAACATCGAGTTCTCTTCAACTGCACTTCATAATTTTATTCCTGTCGCAGATACATATGACTATCGATGGAAAAATTTATGTTTTCTTTTGCATAATACTCATCGCAGTTTCATGGGCGATTATTGTAACTGCTAGGACATCTGCTTGGAAACCGCTAATATGGTTCGAAAGTCTGACTGACTCTTGCACTTTTTTTTTTTTAATAAGAGGAAATTTAAATTAAATTAAATTTAAACTTAAATTCCAGAGTTCTCAGATTCGCCGGTTGATTGTACTACCAGGCAGGAACCTTTCTTTGGTGCGGCGCGGTTGGAGAAACTTCGATGTTATTCGTTTTGTTTTACACTCGGGTGGCTGATGATTGCTGTTCCCAACTGGGACTTGAACTTACACAAATTGGTTAACGAGCAAATGCACTACCCACTGCACTATTGCCACCTTAAATAGATATATGGATAGATATAGTTGTAATGAAGTGCAAGTGCACTGCGACCCTTAGCAGATCTATTGTGCCTCCCAAACTAAGGCTCTAGTCGAAGATATACTTGGTCTAGAGCACTTCCTCCAGTCCAACTGCTACTCTGAACCGGAGTATCTTGGGTGGATCCAACGAAATTAGATCTGTTTCTGATAGGAGATAAGCACCTAGACGATTTTTTGTTTTGTAGGTCAGTGCTTCGCATTCCATAAGACGGTGTGCTAGTGTTTCTGCGAAGTCTCTGCATAATCTGCAGCGCCCATCTGCCTCTCTTCCCAGTTTCCTTAGATGCTCCTTGAGTCTGCACTGACCCGTAACATGCCCGTCAAGATGCGAAGTCAATTATTGCTAAATGTTAGGCGGACTATGTTTCTTTTCTGGTTGCATTTCCACAAAAGTTGTTTCGCCTGTCTTAATTGGGGGATATCGTCCCAATGCTTGACTCATTTGTTCTTTTCCTCTTTTCATAAGTCTTCTCTTATTTTGTAGGGTCTTCTTCTTCTTCCTTTTATCAGCGAGGTTATGATCCGAAAACAAGGGATCACAACCCTTCCACTTCACCGCATTTCTACTGATCCGCCTGTGGTGTTCGCCCACAAAAGGTTCCTATCCAACAAAAGAATACTAATCCGAGGAATGGCGTGTATGATCAGTTTTTTGCTAGTTCATCAGCTACTTCGTTCCCCTCCACTCCTACATGTCATGGTACCCAGTTTGTTGATCCTGGTCAGGCATTCTTATGCCAGTTTGGATCTAATCTCGTACGAGGTCAGTGCTTTGATAGCGGCTTGGCTGTCTGACAGTGTTGCCATGTCCTGTCCGTGATATGTACTTCCTGTCTAGGTTGAATTACGCACATCGCATGAACTTATGCTTGAAATATACTGGGGAATATTACTTTTCCCAGTGGTTCTCCGTATCTAGTCCTGGGTCCGTATACTCCTGCCCCAGTGCCAGTAGTTGTTTTCGATTCGTCTGGGTACCATTTAATTGTGTGTTGTTTGAATTTGTACTTATCGGACTCACTGCTCCGATCTCTTTTCTCTCAAAGCAGTATTTCTTGACCATATCGTCTCCGGGCCAGTCCAGAAGCGGCACCATTTTGGACAGGGCTTTTCTTTTTTTTAGGTTGCGCCAAGGATGTATAATCTTCATAGATACTAATAGCCTGAGTGCTACTAGCATGCACGATTCGGAAACCTGAGTAATCGATTCCAGGAATACGCCTACGTACTAAACACACACCCTACACACTTCAACCACTCTCCCCGCGGTACTGCCGTTAGGTATTTCTTCGCGGGGCTGGTTAGCAATTATGCTCTAGTCTCCGAGGCCGCCTCTTGGGCTCTTCTTAGGGCTTCTGCTCTTCGCAGCGCATTCTGCACACATACTATGAATGTGCAGATCTCCATCCACTCGCCCTCTGATCGTGTCATGCGAAAGTGCCTCAGCCGATCCATTGTTTGTTGTGGCGCTGGTGCTTAACATTTCTTCGAACATGTCTTCGCATAGCAACTATAGAAGTGCACACCATTTATCCTTGCATATACGAAAAGGTCAGCCTGGTGGCCGACTGACTGCAGAGCATAGCTCCCGCAGGTCCATATCGCGGCTTTTTTCGTGGTATCGTCTATCCAGCTACTTCCATTTATGGGCTTGTACAGTTCGCTTATTAGGGCTACGTCGATCCTTTTTTCTCGTACAGTTTGCGCCAGAAGGTCCTGTGCGGCGGCGCAGTGGTTTAGGTTTATCTGGACGACATTCATCATATTAATTTGGCCAGTGCCTTCTTGAGTACCGGGCACTTGCTGCTACCAGCTACGTGTCCGGCGTTTTCTGGCGTAACCGTCTTACACCAGAAGCATAATGCGTCCTTTTTGCATTCTTTGGCTATGTGGCCCTCCTCTCTACAGTTTCTGCACTGCTTGGATCGGTCATGCTCGCTCGCATTGACGCGCCGTGTGGCCAAACTCCAGACACCTAAAGCATTTGGTGACGGCCTTTCGAACACGAATACGGCAGTTCACCCAGCCGATTTTGATTTTGCCGGACTCCAGCAGCTTGTTCCCCTTCTCTGTTGGTAGCCCCACTGTCGCGATCTGCGTGCCACCGTAGGCCTTCCTAAGGCTGAGCACGTCTGCTTCGGCAACCTCGATGTTGTACTGAGCTTTGATAGCTTCGCAGATGTCTCTCCTAGTGGTGACTTCGTCAAGGTCTTTAATTTCGACCGTGGATCTCTGTATTAGAGTGCGGATCTCCGCCTCTGCGCCAAGGTTTTCACCGATGATGCTCCTAAATTATTCGGTGCTGTCACCAGATTCGCGTAACTGGAAAAGCAGGTCGCCTTTCTGGGTTCTCCTAATCTTTGTGACCGATTCACCCAGGTTGTGGGGCTTGGGGTCCGCTTTGACCCTGCGTAGTATTTCGGCGTAGGAAAGTTGACCCTTGGTTGCCACCACTATTGCGTCCGGTCGCTTTTTTTCACTGGCGCTCTTGCCTGGCTTCTTCTCATCCTTCTTGTTCTTTTTGAGAACTTTCGACCAGGCACTGCCGGGGCCTATAATCTGCTCGTTGCTCGCCGCACTGATGGGCTTTTGACTATTTGTGGCTGTGTTGGCGACCTGTGGCTGGGCTTCATCCCCACGTTTTTCGTGAAATATTCCTGCACGCCATACGGGCTCTGCTGACTTTGGTAACCACAGCTTCTACATGTTCTTTCCAAAGGAATTTCCTAAAACCTTGTCACTTGACCTGTTTCTGTGGGCCGATCCTGATTCCTTCCAATAGAATAGGTTGCATATACGTTTTAGCTGTCTTTTCTTGGTGAGGCGTATCACAGTAGTTTTGGTAGGGTTCACTCTAAGTTCTACCGTTTCGCACCACTTCTGTGTGATTCTTAGACCCCTTCGAATGATTTCACATAGCGTTTCTTCAAATTGTCCTCTGTCGATAATAACTATATCGTCGGCGTACCCCTGGCAATTAATGTCGGCATCTGTCAATTTGTGCAGTAGTTCATCTACTACTAGGCTCCACATCAATGGTGATAATACTCCTCTTTGTGGGCAGCCTCTAGTGGTGCTTATTGTGATGGTTTTGTGTACCTTCCTAATTGCTTCATGGGAGGTGCTGTCGAAGACTCCTTCGACATCTGGAAAAGCACATACTGCAACCAGAACCCAACTTGTCAGCTGGTAGAGCGCGGTTTCGGTGCATCTTCCTGCTTCGTAGGCATGTTGATTGTGATGGAGAGGTCTTGTTTACAACATAGTCATCCTAAGGTAATTATCTATGACCCTTTCTAGCCACCATAAACAAAAGGCTAAGACTGGCGAATATACTTATATAGAGCGATTCCTCCGCCAATCCTAACAGAAATATCATTTCAGGGAAGTTTCTAGCCGCTGAGTGAATATAAGCGGTCAGGCATATATGGCACAAACCTCCTGCTCTCTGAAATACTCGTACAGATAACATCAAGCATGGACCCGTCACAAAAACCCCTAAATTCGTGGATTTGCGTATTAAAATGACAATTGCGTAAGGCCTCTTTTATGCGGCAAGAAAAACCTTCGTAAATTGGTTGAAGTATGTCGGCATTCTGGATGCCGGCACACTATCAAAGCTCGACTTCTACATTTTTTCGTGTACACTCATCCTAAAATAGTTTTCGAATCCGAACACCTCGCAACTACTAGAAGGAAAGAAAATTCGTGTCAAATTCGCAATCAAAATATAGCAGTTGTCGAGAAAGTGTTAAACGATTTTCTTTATTCATTTTTTAACAAGCTTCAAACTTTAGAGATCATTTTTCGTTAGAAAGTAAAAATAGAAAATACTAGCCGCATCGTTTTTCTAAAAACTCAACATACCATTCTGGTAAAATGGTGTGTACTGATTGATTTTCATAAATGCGATACCATATTTCTTTGGATTCTATATTGAAAGAGAATTCATAAACCGTGTGCGGGCAGTTGACATGCCTCATAATATTCTTTACCATTTCCAGGAACCGTGCCAGAAAATCAACATTTTGCGATGGCGTAAAACAGTCCTAGGAATAAAACCGTATTAAAGAGAATGTATGAAGGGCGTTGTTGCAGTACATTACCTGTGGCAAGTCATACACTTTCATATGTTTAACTTCTTCAACGATTCCGCTGTCATTACGCAATCCAACCATTAGATCCTGAGTACCAATGAGATAACTCTGGCACCACCAGTTAAGGCATTTGAATCGCAAGAAGTTCCGCTTTCGCCGACCAATGTCCGGCTTAACGATGCACTTGAGTTCCACCGGTTTCATCGCCTTTAGCACATCCCTGTCCTCGAAATCGGGGAAGGCTATATCGCTTTGGACACCATCTATTTGCGCCCGAAGGAGAATTTCGATATCCTGTAGTTTAGTTTTGTACACGCAGTAGAATGAACCAAGTTCGTCTAATGGAATGCTTGTTCCTGATTTATCCATGGGACTCTTGGTCAAGCAAAATTGCTTGAATTTAGGAAGGTACGAGGAAGATTTTTTCATGTCTTCAGTTTGATTGCATCTCAGAAGTCGCTGTGATTCGGTATCTGTTTCACTCAGGTAGATGTTACCTTTGAATCTACTAGCATGTATACACCAGTCATCTTTTGATGCGTACGGTGTACCCATGACGTTACACAGTGCTCCTCGAAAACAGATAAAATCAAAATTTCCAACGCTTTTATCATTTGGCTGTGTCGCTTCAGGCACAAATTCGTCTTGATGGCGACGTATGAATTGTAACAAATTATCCAGTTTTTCTTCTTTCATAGCACCCTCGTTCGGTTTCCAGAAGTTATTCGCTTCAGTTATGTCCAATGGAAACTTCTCTGGCATTCGGAAGTAACAGCAACTTCTCAGCGATGATTCATACTCACGATTTTTATTGATACTAAAACACCCGATAATTTCAGGTGTAATACTAGGAACCAACAAGTTCCCATCTCTTCTGAGATACCCCCTAAGTCCGGTGTCAACAAATGCCATTATAAGTGGAAAAATTAAATTTATAACAATTGGCTTATTTTCGCATCCGCACTTTGGATGAACTGAATAATAACTATTCGTCTCGTTTGAATACTATATAGGGATATGTTTATTTTAAATGCCACTTACTTTGAAATATGATAGCAGCAAATGCAGTGGAAGTGGACTGTTTCCATAGAAACGTTTCAATTCAAAGGAATTTTCACGTTAGGAGATAGGGCACAAGATCGTTATACTGAGGAGCAGCTCATAGTGTTTGATATATCGATATATTAATTGATATTTAAAACACTGATATATGTATCAGTGCATATACCATATATTGACAACATGAAAGTTCAAGAGAGCTTTGATCTGTCGTCTTATCATTCCTCAGTCATTTTGGCATTGAGCGAAAAACTAGTCTATAACCTAGAGCCAGCGAGATTAACTGGTAGAACAACTAACTGTGAATACTTTAGGAACGAAATTGAAGATAATGTTGAACTGAGCGTTTCACTTATGACACCGTTTGAACTTGATTTTGAAGTTGATCGCTTCGTTGAGATGGCACAGCTTGAAATAATACGCTTAAACCAAGGAAAACGCATCGTTTGCCCGATCCACAAGAAAGAAGACCACTTGAACTGTGCCAATTTTAGAGGCATCAGTCTCCTTAACATCGCATACAAGATCTTTTCTGCGATATTGTGTGAATGCCTGAAACCTTTTATTAAAAGCTTGATTCGCCAGGAAAATCCACCATCGATCAAATCTTCACACTTCGGCAGATCCGAGAGAAAGCCCAAGAAGTTCAAATTGATACTCATCATCTCCTTATCGAGTTCAAGGTCGCCTATGACAGCATCTAAGCCATCATATTGGGGTGCGACATCAACGCGCACCATGATCTATGGGGAAGTACCGACACTAATCCTCGAGGTAGGTCTATTTTCGAGTATTTAGTAGGCACCGACCTAGTAGTTTGTAACAGAGGAAATAGTCCTACTTTTATTACTAAGACCCGGCACGCGGTGCTTGACGTCACCTTTGCTTCCCAAAGTATCTATCCTGCAATTTCCAACTGGACTGTATCTGACAGTCATTCGTTTTCCGATCACCGCTATCTGGAGTACAAACTGGAAATTTGTCACAGTACCGCACCCTTGGTCTTCCGTAATCGACGGAAAACCGACTGGTGCTTACACAATAAATCCCTCTCTGCTAAACTATCCAATCAAGTGTACACTACACCAACTACACAGTTGGAATTAGACAAGCTAAACACCGTTCTAACTTCTGCACTTAATACAGCTTTTATCGAATCCTGTCCGATCACAAGAAGAAAGGTGGGCAATCGTCCCCCATGGTGGAATGCAGAACTTAACAGTCTTCGCTGCACAAGCAGGAAACAATTCAATAAAGCCAAACGAACAAGGCTACGACTGGACTGGGAGATCTACAAAGAAAGTCTGAAGAACTTCAAAATAGAGGTTCGGAAAGATAGACGCAGATCCTGGCGCGATTTTTGTCAGAGTATTGACAACACGTCTCAATCCTCTAGACTGCGAAAAGTCCTCTCCAAAACACCAACTATACCTATTGTCCTCATGAATCCCAATGGATCCTGGGCGGAACCGGACGAAGCATCGCTCAACCTGCTCATGGACACTCACTTCCCCGGCTGCACGCCTACCCCAAACGATGATCGCGCCCTGGTAAATGCTGCACGCCCACAGGCACCTCCTCATCATATCAGCGAAGATAAGCTGAAATGGGCAGTAAACATTTTCGAACCATTCAAATCCCCGGGACCGGATGGTATTTTTCCGGCCCAGATTTAGACGGCCTTCAATATAGTATGGCAGTATCTTTCCTGCATTCTGAAGGCTTGTCTTGAGCTCGGAACAACACCAACTGCCTGGACCGAGGTAAGAGTGGTCTTTATACCCAAAGCAGGCAAGGCATCGCACACCCTCCCAAAGGACCTTAGACCTATTAGTCTAACGTCCTTCCTTCTCAAGATTCTGGAAAGAATCCTGCACCTACACATCAAGGCCACTATTGATAGCACCCTACTATCCACGTCACAGCACGCCTACCAAAAAGATAAATCTGTCGAAACGGCTTTGCACTCCATCATCCACCCTATCGAAAAATCAGTCTCAATCAAAGAGTTCACCCTAGTGTCATTTCTAGACATAGAGGGAGTCTTCAACAACGTTGAAACAAATTCGATTACCAGTGCCTTACGTAGGCTCAACATCTACGAACCCATCTGTTGTTTCATAGAACACATTTTAAAGAACAGGGTAATAACAGCATCCTTCGGAAGTAGCACTGTCAAGCGACATGCACATCGAGGCACCCCTCAAGGGGGTGTACTGTCTCCACTATTGTGGAATTTGGTGCTTAACGAGGCCCTTCTAAAGATCGAAGAAACTGGATGCAATGTTATTGCCTATGCAGACGATGTCGCCATTCTGACAACAGGCAAATACCCGCAGACGCTGGCCGATGTCATGCAGTCTGCTCTTAATGAACTGCTCAGATGGACCGATAAATGCGGCCTCTCCGTTAACCCGACGAAGACTGAGCTAGTTCTATTCACAAGAAAACACAAGCTACCTGACTTCACTCCGCCCAAGATAAGGGGATCCACCCTCAAGCTTTCAAATAGTGCTAGCTATTTAGGCCTAAAGCTTGACCGCAAGCTAATTTGGAAAGAGAATGTCGTCGAACGGGCCATGAAATCGCTGGCCGCCCTATACATCTGCAAGAAAGCAGTAGGCTCCACCTGGGGCCTTAAACCAAGCATCATGCACTGGCTATACACGTCGGTCATTAAACCGATTCTCATGTATGGAGTATTGGTATGGTGGCCCGCCTTGGAGAAGAAATCCAACCTATCCATAATGGAAAAAACTCAGCGAGTTGCATGTCTCAGTATTACCGGTGCACTGAGAACTTCTCCCACAGCGGCGCTCCAAACCATGCTCCACTTGCTTCCGATTGACATCGTCAGTAAGCAATTGGTTGTCAGCTCGGCAATAAGACTGAGAGGCTCCAATCAGTGGAAGGAGCAACACACGAGACATGCCAATATACTTTCGATGCACCGTCATCTTCCCAATTCCACTGACCATCTGCCCACTGAATATGATTTTAACAAGGGCTACACGCACTCGATACCGGACAGAAGTGAGTGGACGCAACGCAATGTCCTTTACAACGAATCGCTGTCAATTTTCACGGACGGGTCCAAAACCAAGGACGGAGTCGGTGCCGGAATTTTCGCAGAAGATCTAGACATACACCTCTCCTTTAACCTTCCAAACTACTGCAGCGTTTTTCAAGCCGAAATCACCGCAGTTCGCAAAGCTGCTGACTGGCTGGCGGCTAGCACACTATCAACACCTGATATTATTATTTATGTCGACAGTCAGGCAGCCATCAAATCCAGCATCCAGCACTACGAGATCTAAGGCAGTGAAAGACTGTCGCATATCTCTTAACGAGATAGCTGGTGAGTACAACCTCACCCTTTGCTGGGTACCAGGTCACTGTGACATACCGGGGAAATTGTGCAGCCGACGAACTAGCACGACAAGGCTCCTCTGGTACAGATAGCATAACCATCACCGACATCGAAGCCCCAGCGTCTTATGTTAAGTACCTTATTCAAATTGACGCCGAGAAAGTAGCCAATCACCGATGGCAACATCTAGACCAATGTCATACCGCCAGACAGCTCTGGCCGACACTCAATAAATCCAGGTCCATCGGACTCTTGAAGCACAAAAGAGGAACCCACTCAAAAATAACAAATGTCCTCACTGGACACTGCGTCATCGGACGACATGCCTAAAGATTAGGTATTCCTCATAATGACTTCTGCAGAAGCTGCAGATATGAAGAGGATGAAGAGTCCATCAGTCATCTCCTGTGCGCCTGTCCTGCGCTCGCCAACATCAGGAAGGCCACTCTGGGTGAATACTTCTACAATGATCTTAATGATCTCGGCAACGCCTGCATCGGCTAAAATTCACGGCTTCATTCAACGAAGCAAATGGTTCCAAGAGTAAGAGGGTGACCCACCCGATTTACACATCGGCAATACAATGGACCTACTTTCTGGTCTAAGTACATCCTCATCGAGGGCCGATCCTAACCTAACCTAACCTAACCTATGACAGCATCTATAGGGAAGAGCTTTATAGAGCCATGTCTAGTTTTGACATCCCTGCCAAACTTGTTTATCTGTACAGGATGACGATGTAGAACGCTCGCTGCTCCATCAAGGTCGCTTATGACCTAACTGAGATATTTAATGTCAAAGAAGGTTTCAGGCAAGGTGACGCGATGTCATATGATTTCTTTAGTATTGTACTTGACCGGATTGTGCAAAACTCACAAACCAACACCAGAGGCACAATCTACGAAAAGTCTGTACAACTGCTTGCATACGCTGACGATATAGACATAATTAGAAGAGCTCAGCGGGCTGTCACCGATACGTTTGCAAGCATTGAAGCTGAGCGGCCAAAATGGGTCTAGCGATAATCGAGGACAAAGCCAAGTATATGCTGTCAACAAGAAGGGAAAGTCAACACCGGCGAATTGTGTAGAACGTCACAGTGGCGAGCTATAACTTCGAGGTAGTAAGGAACTTGGTCTACCTTGGCTCTGTCTAAAGGGACCTCGACCAACTTGGAGTGCGCAACTGGAGGCAATTAGCTAATGACCGAGCTAAATGGACAGGCTTGTTGGTTGAGGTGCAGGTTAATCCCGAATTGTAGTGCCACCTAAGTAAGTAAATAAGGAAAACGCTGGACAAATAGGGTTTACGATATCCTCCGGAAATAAAAGAATTGATCAAGAAAAAAATAGAAGCGCGTAAAAAATGGCAACAGAGTCGTGCTCCGCAACATAAAGCATACTTGAATCATCTGAGCAATGCATTGACGAAGACTATTAACGATTTTAAGAATCGTGCTATAGGTTCTTACCTTAAAAGTTAGTTTAACAGCGAAACAAAATTCCAATTATTCACTTTGGAAATCTGTAAAAGGCACCAAAAGGTCCAAAGTCCCCGCGCCGCCAATTAAATGAAATCAAAATGAATGGGCAAAGGAAGATAAAGAAAAAGCGGACGTCTTTGCGGCACACCTGGAAGTAACCTTTAAACCGTACGATGGTCAAATGGTTTATGACAACATCAATAGGCCGGATTTGCCATCTGACGACTTAACACTCACAAGTGCAACGCTAAGGGATCTCAAACATGAGATCGAGAATCTTAAACCTAAGAAAGCTTCTGGTTATAATTTGATCGCCGGAGAAATTCTCTTAGTTTTACCTAGAAAAGCATTGATTAAGCTTCTCCATATTGTAAATGCTGCGCTCAGATTAAAACACGTGCCAAGCCAATGGAAAGTTGCGGAAGTCATAATGGTTTTAAAGCCAGGAAAACCGCCAAATTAGGTAAAATCGTATAGAAAAATTTCGCTTATTCCAGTCATAACCAAAATGTTCGAGAGACGTCTCCAACCGGTTATAGAAGAAAATAATCATATCCCTGATCACCAGTTTGGATTCAGAAGTAAGCATTCGACGATTGACCAGGTGCATATAATTACTGACGTAATCGAGAAAGCATTTGAAGAAAAAAAGATTTGCTCAGGCATATTTCTTGACGTCTCGCAAGCCTTTGATAAGGTGTGGCATGATGGCTTGAAATGCAAACTACGACAAGTTCTCCCTCTATGCTTATTCGATATTCTAGAACCATATCTCGGGAATAGACTCTTTCGTGCTAGACATGGAATCGAATACTCCGAGCTCAAAAAATTTCGGCCGTCGTACCGCAGGGAAGCGTTCTTGGGCCGCTTCTCTATTTGTTATATTCTCGTGATATACCGAATGAAGATGGCACTATCCTTGCTACATTTGCCGATGACACCGCTAATCTAGCAGTAGGCAAACCAATCGAAGAAACGACTGCAAAACTGCAAAACGCGCTGAATAATGTAAATGAATGGACGAGGGACGGGCGGATCGCCCTCAACGAATCTAAATCTGTTCACGTGAATTTCACTTATAAGAAAACTAATGACTTGCCAATTTTTCTAAACTCGGCCCGAATACTTTTTGCAAACGAGGCGAAATACCTGGGAATGACACTCGACGCAAGGCTGAAATGGAATTCGCACGTGAAAACGTGAAAAGAACTCGAAATCAAATATAGAGAAATGGACTGGTTACTCGGAAAACATTCCCAGCTCAGTATTGAGAACAAACTGCTTTTATACAAGCAGTACTTGCTTCAGTCCTAAAGCCGGTGTGGACCAACGGTATACAACTTTGGGGTTGTACCAAGAAATCAAATGCCAATATTTTACAAACCTTTCAAAATAAAGTGCTAAGAGAAATTGTCCAATCACCGTGGTATACAAGAAACGACGATATCCACAGGGATCTCGGAATTCCGACTGAATCGAATCGAAGCTGAAACTAGAAGCTTCGCGAGAAAGCGTAGAAACCGACTAATCCGACATGTCAACAATATAGACTTACAAATTTTGAATGTTTTTATTTATTTATTGCGCCGAGTACAAAGGACGAAACCTTTCGACTTGGCGAGATAAGGATTAACCGCGTCTAGATTGCGGAACATGCAGGATCTTTCAGTGGAAAGTAACCTGCCAAACGTTTTTATTTCGTGATAGAAAGATTGCTTGATAAGTTATTATTTAGTTGCAATATCTAACAAATTTATATCGAAGGGTGGTGTTTTTTGGTCAGTAAGAATCTGACACTACTATAAGCACGCGCTTGCTATTCTCATAGTGTCTATGGAAGATTTTCATCTACCCTCGGAAGAAAATGTATATATATATGTATATATTGAAACCCATTTGTCGGAGGCATTGGAGTATGCGCTTCACTTTTGTCTGTCTGTCCCGCCCGTGCTTACGACAATTTGAAGAATGTATTCAAATTATTTATCAGAAAATCACAATTCGAGGAAGAGTCACCAAGTAGTCTCCAAGAGCTGCTTCTAAAGTGCAATTCTTCATAAAGACCCCAGCGGTTCGAAGGTAAAACTGATGTTTTAGGTCACTATGTCAGACCTACTTTGGGGTCCTACTGAAGGTCCTGCTCTTTCCATACTTCTTCAACTGGTGCCATCGACTCCAACTCATAACGAGGTATCCCCGGATGAGTCCAGTAGAGATGAAGGACTTACTCCAACTGTCTATCGGCAACTTTACGGACCATTTGAAGATTCTAGGTTATATTCAAAATGACCCTACTGTCAAAATCCCAGATACTATGATCAAGAAATACCGGTTCTCCAGGAAATTCAATGTGGTCATAGGTGACCGCCACACTTGAGGGAATGAAGGACTTGTAATCTTACCAAACTCTCAAGCTTGGTACACAGATGGTTCCAAATTGGAAAATATTAGCACTGGTGCAGGGGTTTATGGACCCAGGTTCCAACGTGCATCAGCGCTTGGGAAATCACCAACAATATTTCAGGCGGAAGTCCATGCGATCGAGCTCTGTGTATGAGAATGTCTGCGAAGAAAGGTCGAGGGTACTCGTATCTATATCCTCTCGGACACCCAGGCAGCACTTATGGCTCTGAAATCGTACACGGTAGAATCAGAACTTGTATGGGACTGTCTAAACCTACTCGAAGATCTCGGATCGAAAAACACAGTCACTGTGGCCTGGATACCAGGACACGAAGGCCTCGAGGGCAACGAACTGGCGGACTGCTTAGCGAGAAGAGGCGCTAGTCGCCCACTAGTCGGTCCTGAACCCTATTTTGGAGTAGCACGGACTAGCGTAAGCATCAAAATAAAGAAACGGAAAGATGATCATCATGCAGAGTACTGGGCCAAACTCAAGGACCTAAGACAGGCGAAGAAGTTCATTAATCTCAACCGCTGCAAGGCTAAAAAGCTACTCGAGCTTAGTAAAGCAGACCTAAGAACTTTAACAGGCTACTTGACTGGTCATTGCCCACTCAGGTACCATCTGTACAAGATAGGAGTAGCAGATACAGACGAATGCCGGCTATGTGGAGAGCAAAAAGAGACGGCAGAACATATTCTTTGTGAATGCCCTATGGCCGCAAGAAAAAGACTTCTCCATATCGGAAGGGCTTTATTGAGTCCCTCTGACTTCTGGAACATTGAGCCTGGAGCTTTGTTGAGGTTTATCAAGAGCCTTAACCAAGTTCTCAGCTAA
Organism: Brachypalpus laphriformis; assembly: GCA_945910035.1. Classification (NCBI taxonomy): domain Eukaryota; kingdom Metazoa; phylum Arthropoda; class Insecta; order Diptera; family Syrphidae; genus Brachypalpus; species Brachypalpus laphriformis. The sequence continues at coordinate 104,793,282 of OX246753.1, read as the reverse complement.
ACACCGGGCTGGCACAATAGATCTCATAGGTCGCAGTGCGTACAAGGCCCTAGTAAAATAAAGTAAAGTACTCCAACTGTCTATTCATAGTCGCCTACCTGATATCACAGCAATCATGCCATGAGACGTTTTGGAAGGCAGTTTGTATAACTTATCGAACCATAGATCGTAGCAGGTTTTGTAGCCATTTGTGGTGATGCTGAAATGAGGATCAACGTGAACTAATCGAAAGTAATGGTCGTTTCCAAAAAAACCATTCAGTGCACTCTGCATGTTAGTGGAGTCCCATTGAAGCAGGTGGATAAGTTTGAGTACTTCGAGGTCTTATTCACGAGTGATGGAAAGAGCAACGCCGAGTTATCCTGTAGAATTGGTCAGGCTGGATCAATTTTGTAAGAGCTTGGCCAAACTGTTATAAGGAAGTCTGAACTTAGTGTTCAAGCTAAGCTATCGGTTTTTAACGCGGTGTATGTTCCAACTCTCACCTATGGTCATGAAATTTTGGTAGTGACCGAAAAAATAAGATCGCGGATACAAGCTACCGAAATGAGGTTCCTTCGCGGTTTTGCTGGAATAACTCGTAGGGATCGAGTGCACAACACCAGAGTACGCGAGGCGCTCAATTTAGAGCAGCTACTTCTCCGAACGGAACGATCTATGCTTCCATGGTTTGGTCATGTAGTGCGTATGCCCCCATACCAGCTTTCAAGATGTGCCATGATTGCCATGCAAAGCAAAATGAAGTAGCAGCGAAAACAGGAATGACAACGAAACGCAGTACAGGAGCCTGCCAACACGAACGAGCCGAGTGCCTGAAGCTGAAGTTCCCCTTGACCGCAGTGCCGCGAGGACCAGGGATAGGATGGGAGGTGGGTTTACTTACTTACTTACTTAGGTGGCGCTACAGTTCGGGGTGAACCTGGGCCTCAACCAACAAGCCTCTCCATTAAGCTCGGTCTTTAGCTAATTGCCTCCAGTTGCGCACTCCAAGTTGGTCGAGGTCCCCTTGAACTTGTGCGCGCCACCTACGGCGATAATTCCCTCTACTGCGTCGTCCCTCCGGGTTAGATTCGAAGACTCTGCGGGCCGGAGCGTTGGGTTTAGTGGGTGGAAATCACTCACTGTCACTGAGTACGGGATCAATTTCGTGTTTAAAAGATTTCCACCTTCCGACGCAAAGTGTATTTCCACCTTCCATGCGTGAAAGTTGCAACAAATACAGAGTTAAGGACACATAAACGATCGAGGAAGCTCTTTCAAAATTGATTCAACCAACAGAATTACTCAGAACTGAACCTACCATCACATCACTCGTAACTAAGACATCGAGGTATTTAAACTTTTCCACCTGCTTCAATGGGACTCCGGAACTTCCCTAAATCGAATCTCAAGGGACAAGTAAAAAGCGCAGTTCCACTGTACTGCTGCAAGGCTCTGATCTTTTTATATAATGAAAAGTCCTGCACCTTCTTCCGGTAGGTTAAGGCAGAGATACACGGACCACGAGTTAACATATGTAAATCTTCCTTCAAACAGTTCACCTACACCGACGAATTGAAGCGGGAAAATCACAGATGTTGCTGGAAGTAGGACTGGATCTTAAGAACTCAGTACGATTCCAAGCTTGACTAACATTTTGCCTAAACTTGCAGATCACTGCAAAAAAAAATCTTTTCAATTTCACAATACTCAAGCGAAAGTTGATAACAGTAGTCGATGATGAAAACTTGTATTTAATCCTCATCACCCTGCGTTATCCCGAATTCATTGCGACACATTAATTTAACTACTTTCTGCATAAATGACTCACCGAACCATAAATATCTTTCACATCCCATAAAACTTCACGATTTCACACACAAATTGAAACGTGGGCATACATCTTGAAAACCTCCGAAAATCCATCCGCTCCACGACCTGGAAGATATTAATTTGTTACCTTCACCTACCAACCATTTGACCCAATTTAAGTGCAACAAATAAAGGAATTTATTCTGCAACTGGCGCTGCATTATGCACACCAGTCCAGTTCCCGTCGAGGCCATTAAATATTCTAAAGTCCATTGAGAATGTATTGGAAGCAGTGAATCGGAGATTACACCATCCGACACGAAGGGCAACTAGATTATTTCTGTTGACACCATAGGCTGGTCCACCTAATTATTAATGTATCTGAAAAATTTGTCACATCTATTGATTTTTTTTGTCACTTTTTTTTGTTCACCTTTCAGCATGCGATTGCCATCCAATTGGGTCCTCGGGAAAGACATGCAATCACACCTCTGGACAGTGTCCGTGTAAAGATGGTGTAACTGGCTTGACATGCAATCGCTGTGCACGTGGCTATCAGCAAAGCAGATCACACATTGCGCCTTGTATAAGTAAGTAGCTCTCATGCATTAATTCGAAAGAAAAATACCAAAGATACATATTAACTGGTAATTAACATTTAGAAATCCCAAGGGTAGTCAGCATGATGGACACGCAGAATACGGCGCCAGACCCAAGCCAAGGTGATCCGAGTGCTCCTTATCGCACTGAAGGAGGGAGGGGTAAGTAAGTGTTATTTTTATTTTTATTTTTGTTTTGTTCGTATTTTGTATTAAGCTTAAGAGCTTTTGTGCTTATTTATTAGCTTTTGCTGTGGGCGAAGACTCATACGTGGCATCTACAAATGTATCTATAGGTAGTGTTTTCCGAGGTTAGGTTAGGAGGATTGTCGCTGATATCCATGGTATCCGTTGAAGAGAGAAATTTACTAATTATAGTGATGGAGATACTTAGACGTGACTAATTGATGGGGTTTTGTTGATTAGGAAGTTCGTCAAACCAGATCTGTTGCAAAAACTGACGAGCGACGTCCGCCAGTTCTTCCACATGGTACCACATGGATCTATTATACCCAGGGAAAACTACCCCTGAAACCAGTTAGAGCTTGTTATGAAGCCCTGGAGGCTGCTGATGCTGACGTTAGCAAGCTCTCCTTGATTGTCGAAGAGGTAGACTCTTAAGTGTAATTTTCTGCGAGCGAAGGGTGCCTGGCACGTACAAAGAAGGTGTAGTATGGTTCCCTCCTCCTCCTCGTCCATGCAGCATCTGCAGAAGTCATTTGCTAAGACACCTAGCCCGATGCCATGCCTACCGATGATGCACTGCCCCGTAATGACACCTACTGTAGTTGCGATGAGCAACCGATATGCCAGTTGGAGCGTATCTGATCCAGCTCAGGCCAGATCTGTCTGCTCTATTGCTCAACAGCTCTATGGCGGATTCTTGCAATATAATATTTAGCGTAACACTTTTGTAAATAATTGTCGATGAATTGGTAAAAACCGAATCCGAATTGGTTCAGTGATTTGGGAGTTTATTGCACACAAAAATAGCAAACAGGAGTTTGATTAGTGTAGTGTAAGAAGTAGATTTTTGATTCGTCGCCAAGTACCATAGTACGAGTACATAACTGTGCGTGGGCAAAGACATAAGCTTTAGATCTTCAATTTATTGGATTACTGGAAATAAGCTCACTGAGAAATAATCGAGAAGGGATCCGTGGTAGACTCCGACTTGGGCGAAGCACGCAGAGCCTCTGGCGGAGGGAGTTAGGAAAAAGATCTATCCAAGTGGAAGAGATGTGTTGATAAACTTGACAACTTCGAAACATCCTACTCTGGGTATCTTTAAAGGTGGTTACGCAATGGGCGTTGCAACAATAACCATCCAAAGTATTGCGCCAAGCACCGAGCCCTGTGGTGCACCGCCGGTAACCTTGTGCTCCTTAAGACCACTGTCAGTATTAAATTCTAGGATCCTGCTCCTGAAGTAGTCTGCCATCACTGCTGTGAGGTATTTTGGTACTCGCATATCTCTGAGCAGTTCTCAGATGTGACTCCAATTATTCGTATTGAACGAATTTTTTATGGCGATGAAGTTGTTCGTTGGAGGCACGATTGGGGCAAAAGATCTTCAAGATGATTCTTAGACATCTTAGATACCTTCCAAGTACTGCACCCATACAGCAGTACTGATTCTATGTTGGAGCGGAACAGTCGCAGCGTGGTTCTTAACTTTCGATAGCATTCCGAACGAAGCTTTTGCCTTCCGATTCTGCTGCACAAATCCAATTCGGTGCTACCGTGGTCAGCCGAGACCACACTTCCTAAGCATAGAAAGTTGACTACTTTCACGACTACATGTCCGGCAATGTTGAGTTGAGCGCGGGTCTTAGAAGTGCTCAGGGCTTTTGCTTTGGCTGTGTTTATCTTAAGCCCCACTTCGTTTGCCTCAGCTTATAGATTTTGGGCCATCAGATGAAGATCCATTATGCAATGTGAAAGTAAGCAAACCTCATCAGCGTAGTTATTACTGCTTCTAGCCTGCTATAAATGATGCGTTCCAAAATGTTGCCGATCCTATCAAACATACAGAGCAGGCGGTATGATGAGAGGGGGTTAATTTATTCCATTTGAGAAGGAACACTACTTGTTGTCGTTTCCACTGGTCCAGGGAAATTCCTTTGTTGTGGCACGAGTTGTAAATATCAATAAATATGCCTGAACCTTTTTTTATTACTGTCTTGAGAGCCATGTTCGTAATACCATCCGGTCCAGGTGTCTTTTTTTTATTTTTGTATCTCGAATTTTGTTTCAGATCTTGAACATGTCTCCTGTGGTGACCTGTCGAATAGTTGACGTTTCTACAGTGGTTTCATTCGCAGATGCGGTCTCGTGTTGTTGTGGAAATAGACCTTCCTCTAGGTTGTGTAGAAGATTTAGGCAAGTGGAGATCTGTGGCTGCCTTTTTTTTACATGACCACTTGGTAAACCATACTCTAAGGATTTTGGTCAGCTTCATTAAGCAGTTCGGCGAAGCATCTCTCTTTACTTTTGAGAACGTATCTAGTTATTTTCGTGCCACCCTTGTAGTTTGTTGGAGAAGGCACTCGCTCTAGAGCAGGCACACACTTTTCGCACTCGATGGCACTTATCTCGTAGCTATGCGACTTTTTTATTTCACTGAAACGAACTGCTTCAAGTATGGCAATGTAGGTAGGTACGAGTAATTGATACTCGTACTTCCTTGCACTTTGCCTAGTTATCTTATGTTGCCTTTGATAAGGCAGGCCACTAAACTACTGACCCATATGTATGAATAGGACATATAGCTGTAGTGCACATCAATAAGATCATCTCCTGGGATGATTAATGTCTTATAAAGAGTTACCTTAGTAGTTCGAGATAGGGCTTTGCTACGATTGGCAAGAGTAATTCTTCGTGTGATCTCCCTACTGATGTCATTTGCGGAGCTGCCCGTAGAGCCTAGGTAGACGAAATCCTTTACTACCTCAAAATTGTATCTGTCTATTGTGGCGTTCTGTCCAAGACGCCGATGTTGGGTGTCCTTTTTTGTAGACAGCATATATTTTGTTTTGCTTTCATTGACCGCTAGACCCATCTTTGCTGCCTCGGTCTCAATACTCGTAAATGCCCCATTGACTGCCCGCTGAATTCTTCCGATTATTTTAATGTCATCGCCATAAGCGAGCAGTTGTACAGACTTGAAGAAGATTGTACCTCCGGTGTTGGCTTGTAAGTTTCGTACAACTCTCTTAAGTACTATGTTAAAGAGATCGCATGATAGCGCGTCACCTTGTCTAAGACCTTTCCTGACATCGAACGGTTCGGTGATGTTCTTACCGACTTTGATGGAGCAGCGAGAGTTCTCCATCGTCATTCTGCACAAACGAACGAGCTTGGCAGGGATGCCAAGACTAGACATGGCTCTGTATAACTCGTCTCTATACACGCTTTCATAGGCAACTTTGAAATCGATGAAAAGGTGGTGCGTATCGATTTTATATTCATGGGTTTTTTCCAAGATCTGCCGTAGTGTGAATATTTGGTCAATGGTGGACTTTCCAGGCCTGAAACCGCACTGATAAGGACATATCAGGTTGTTGACGATCGGTTTTAGGCGTTCACATAGTACGGCAGACAGGATCTTATATGCGATATTTAGGAGACTTATACCTCTGTAGTTGGAGCAGTTCAGAGGGTCTCCTTTCTTCAGGATCGGGCCAACGATGCTGAGGTTCCATTCATCGGGCATACTTTCGTCCGACCAGATTTTACAGATGAGTTGGTGCATGCTCCTTACCAACTCATCTCCTCCTGCCTTGAAAAGTTCAGCGGCAAGGCCGTCGGCTCCAGCAGCTTTGTTGGATTTGAGTTTAGATATCGCTATCCTCACTTCATTCTGATCGGGTTGACCAGAATCTTGACTGTCATCGTCACTGTTGAATGGCTCATTCTGCCTGACAGCAGAACATTGGTCATCATCGCCGTTTAACAGTCTGCAGAAGTTTTCCTTCCATATCCTCAGCACCGACTGCGATTCCACTACTATATTGCCATTTTCGTCCCTGCAAGCTTCTGTTCTGGCTTTGAAGCCCTGGCATGTTCTTTTTACCTTTTGGTAAAATTTTCGAACATTATTCCTGCAATAAAGTCTCTCAATCTCCTCGATCGAGCGCTTCTCATGCTCCTTTTTCGTCTTTCTGAGAAGTCGATGTTCCTCTTTTCTTCTGCTCACATAAAGCTCGTAAGCAGCCCTAGTCCTTCTATGCAGCGCTGCTTTGTACGCCTCTTGTTTTGCTGCATGTGCTTGCCGGCATTCGTCATCAAACCAGGGGTTTCGTTGTGGTGGGCGAGAGCAACCCAGTACATCAGAGGCGGCATCTCTGATGACTTGTTGGCAACGCTGGCACTGGTCTTCCGTATTTGCTGCTGGCCGCATAGGACTTAGATTAAGATTAGAAGAAACTCGATCGGCAAAGGTTCTGGCGGTCTCTTGCGATTGTAGCCGCCCGACGTCAAATTTCCTCACAGTATTTCGTTCATTTCGCTCCATTCTGGATATCCGCATCCGTACGTTGGCTACAACAAGGTAGTGATCCGAGTCCACGTTGGCTCCTCGGAAAGTTCGGACACCCAGAATACTGGAAGAGTGCCTTGCGTCGATTGCAATGTAATCAATTTACAAATACAAATATTTGGCGCAACAGCTCTTCAAAGTGCCAGGGCCTAGCTTCTCGCAACCACTCATGTTGTGTGCGTTATATTTTTCACACGAAAGGAAGGAACCTACAGTTTAATGCCGAATCCGAACGGCGATTTGAGAAGCTTTTTCGTGACAACAATACTCTCGGATGTTTGTCAGACGTTTGCGAGAGGTGGGACCGTGAAAAAACTTGTTGGTGTTTTCTGTGATTCGAACTTGGAACCTCATGCGTAGTGATCCGACACACTAACCACTCACGCCACGGCGCCCACAATGTGATCGATTTGGTTGACGATTTTTCGATCAAAGGAGAGCCATGCTCCTTTGTGAATATCGAGACGTGGGAACCGCGTACTAGCTACGATAAAGTTTCGCCCCGCCGCAAAGTCGATTAGCCTGAGTCCGTTGCCGGATGTGATGTCGTGCAGGCTGTGCTTTCCGACCACGCTACTAAAGACGTCCTCTCTTCCTAGCTTTGCGTTAAAGTCGCCTAGGATAATTTTAACGTCGTGGCTAGGGCATTGCTCATACGTCTTGTCCAAGAGCTGGTAGAAGTCATCCTTTGACGCGTCGTCCTTCTCCTCGTGAGGGGCGTGAACGCATATTAGGCTAATGTTGGCAAATTTAGCCTTGATACAAATAGTCATAAGGCGCTCGTTCACATGCCGAAAACTCAAGACTTCTTGCCTAAGTCCGCCTCCAATGACAAATCCGCACCCGAATAGACGCTGTCCTTTTTGTCTTTAGCAATCGCCGTAGTAGATGTCGCAGTTTTTCATACTCCTTTTACCCGGCCCATCCCATCGCACTTCTTGGATGGCGGTAATGTCTACTTTGAGACACTCTAGGGCCACCGCAAGTTGTTCGGCTGCACGTGGTTTGTAGAGGGACTTAACATTCCACGTGCAGACACGAAGATCGTTGTCCTTTTTACGTTTGATGGGCCGCCAACAGTAAATCATCCGTATCCGAGGCTGTTGGTTGCTTCATAACCGAAGTTTTTTGCGTAGTAGGGAAGTTAACCCGACGGCACAACCCCCAACCTGGAGGGTCAGATCCTTTTTTTTTTTTACCCCTAGGACAAGAGGCCGGATACACCGATGTCAGTAACCCACTTCGGGGATATCAGCGCTGCCGTTGGCCCATTAATGGTTCATCCACCACCATCTCTTTTTCAATACCCTGACGTAGTATTGAAAATCCTTACAGACCTCAGTTCCAAATATGTTGAAGTAGCTCCGGTAAGGTATCCGCTGCTCTGTGGACGTCACCGTTGATTCCAACGAGAGAATTCATCCGCCGCACGTCCTCCTTCTGAGGAGCTCTTGCTAGATTTCTGAGACGCATATTTCAGCCAATCAGGTCAACAGAGATGCCTCCACCTTGATCAAAAAGTTCCCGGAATAAAAACCGTGTGGCGCTCCCATCGTTCCGATTTGAGTTCTGTTTTCTTTGTTAAGTACATTTGTTGGTACATCTGTTGTTGATATTCCCTCTAAATCTTAACGTCATAGCTTGACATTTGCAAAAGTTACGTAGCCAAGAGTACATCTATCTCTGTGTGTGTTGGCGATTTTTTACCAGACCAGAAGTGTGGGCAGAAAACTCGTGGATTTTGCACCATGATAACGTACCGTCGCACAGTGCCATCATTATTCGTAATTTTTTGACGAGAAAAGCAACAAATACCATCCAACAGCCACCGAATTCACCTGATTTGTTTCCCTGTGACTTCTTTCTGTTCAATCGAGTTAAAAAACCATTACGGGGAACGCGTTTCAGCAGCCGAGAGGAAGTAATGTAAAAATCGCAGGAAGCACTGATGGACATACCGAAAACCGAATATAAAAAATGTTTCGAAGATTGGATCATATTGGGATAATATAGATTTAGATGAATAAACTTGTATTTTTAATTTTCTGAATAAATTTCGGGAACTTTTTGATCAAGGTGGTATGCGCGCTGAAGTTCACCCAGATGTGCTTACGCAGGTCTGACTGTTCAGCTGCACATAAATCGTCAGACTCAGCATACGCTCATCGTTAGTTCACTATCAGATAGCTATCCAGCGGGCACCGCGAGGAGGTGATGATGCGATTTTGCCCACCACCACACCTATAACGTTAGCAGGTGCAAAAAGCATGCAATACCCTTCTAGTCGCTCATTCTAAGGTACCCAAATAACAGATCCAAATTCATTTTTCTTATTGGTCTGCAACCACCACCTTAAAAATGATGCACAAGATAACAAGTCGAATGATGCAATCTGAAAGATCACTTGTCGCAGAACGAACCAAAAAATTATGTAAGGGCTGCAAGGAAGAACATTACAATTTCGAGAATATCTTTCAAATAACAGCCTGAAGTGAGTTTTTTTGTATTTGTGACCGTTTTTCCGTTGTCTATTGATTTCATTCAGTTAATAAATTTTCAATAACTATTGGGGAATGTCAATCTTAGCTTATGTTTGTCAAGCACTTTCAATCTATTGAGTGCGTGGCGATACGAAAATATTTGTGTTAGGCAATACACATTAAGCTTCAATTCATATAGTTACAGTGTGTTCGCTGACATAATTTACTTTTATTTATTTATTTGTTTTATCTTATAAGGGCAAACCTTAATTTTTGGAACTATTGAAATACTGATTTGCCTAGATCAAATATTTAAGATCATAATGCATTGAATAAACTAATAGACTGTTTTTCATCGTCTTCGATCCATAACACTTTATTTCCCATTTGTCAATTCAAACATCCTGACAGGCACGATCATTGGTCTCTAGGATGAAAATTGGGTCTTCTCTATCTACTCGAACTTGAGCACTGAGATTCGAAATCCTCTTTGCTGGAGCGTTGACCTTCAATCGTCCAGTATCTTGCGATATGTCGTTGTTGACTATTCGTCTTTTGAACTGCATTCGGATCTTGATGCAACTTATGGAACTGCCAGTTTTTTATCTTCTCCTCCATTCATAACTAGTAATATTTGTTCTTTTTTAAAATTCAAAATAAGAAAACATGTTTGGGAGAAACAAAATATGTTTGAAAATGAAAAATAGTGCACAAGAAACCTTTAATCGGATTTGTAGCATTGTGCAGGTTAGACCATAAGTCACAATGGGGTTTAAAAACTTAATAACTTTGTTTTTTATATATTTTTCATAAAATTTATTTTCGTTTTATAAAGCCTATAAAATGGGAGTTTTTCATATACTAATTACGAAAAATAAAACTTCGCTAAATGACTGAAATTTACGTCTTGCCAATGATAGGCACGATTTTCGGTAACATTTTTGGTTTTTTTATTTTCTGACTAAAGCGTTCGAATTTTTGCGTCAAGTCGACGTTAAGCTCTGGGGTTGACCCGGCCTTGTGCTCTTTCAGATAACTCCAAAGAAAAAGGTCGGCTACCGTCAGATCTGGCAAACATGGTGAACAATTAATTTCCGAACTTTTGCAAATTGTTCGCTCTCCAATCCTTTCACCCCTCGAGTGGCAAAGGGCGTCAACAACGCCTGCGAGCCATCGTGTTCGGAGTTCTGCAACGCGTTCGAGCTGCCTCCAACTCATTTCCAAAGAGCTTGATTCCTCCTCGACTGTCATGCGCCACGTTTGCCTAGGGCATCCCGCTGTTCTACCTGCCTAGGTGAGCGGATTCCACTGCATGGCGTATATCGCAATTGAGTTGTCACCGCGCCGCAGGGTGTGTCCAATCCACTGCCACTTTATCCTTCGCACAGTAATGGTTCTAATATAGGTTCTTGGCCCGTTCTCAGATAAAGTTGTTCGTTGGAGATAAGTTAGGTCAAAAAAAAAATCTCAAAATGATTCTTAAACATCTGTTTACGAAGTGTGCCGCTTGCATGTGATAGTGATATCATTCTTCCGAGAACTGCACCCATACAGTAGTACTGATTCTCCCTTAGAGTAGGACGTGGTTCTTAAGTTGAGAATATTGCTTCTCCAGACTTTCGATAGCATTCTGAACACAGCTTTTGCCTGTCCGATTCTGCTGCACACATCCAGTTCGGTGCAACCGTGGTCAGCCAAGACCGCACTTCCTAAGTATTGAAGGTTGTCTACTTTCTCGACTACCTACCTGGCAATGTTGAGTCGAGCGCGAGTGTTCAGTGCTTTCGTTTTGGCTATATCTATCCTACGCCCCACTTTGTTTGCTTCAGATTCTAAATTTTGGGTCATCAGATGAAAGTCTAACTTGATGATCATCCCTCTTTTGCACTCCTGGAAAAATTGTTCATTTTCCCACGCTCTTCGTATAAGCGGGTGTAGCAATTCTGCCAATGTGTTTGGCGTCGCTTGGAATAGTTCAGCAGGGATGCATCAATACCACCGCTTTGTTTTTCTTGAGGGACTTGATTGCTGATGTTACTTCGGTTTCACTGGGAGGTCCGGTGCGTTTTCGGGAATTTTTTTTTGCTTCGGAAGACTCATTAAAGTTCAAGATCATATCACCATCATCTAAACGGTTTAGGACTGTAGCCAAATGATCTCTCCATCAAGTGAGCTGATCCTCATCCAAAATCAAAAGATTTCTATCTAAAATCTTCACTGGATGTTTTTTGGAGTTCTAACCACCAATGAGCTGGTGATGTTATAGACAGTCCTCCTATTGCTGCTTCTTCCACCGAGACCAGTGATTTAGACCAGTCGTTGAAGTGACGTTTGTCACGTCTAATCGTCTAATACTACGCTACACTTCCTTCTTTATTATTAGGCTTCTAGGTCGGTATTTTCTACTGCTGAGGCCGCTGCAATCCTAGCCTTGATTGCTGTACGCTCATCGATCCGTCTCCAGGTATCTGCAGAAAGCCATGTGCGGTGGTGTTTCTGCCTTTTACCGACTTATGTAGGTGGGGGCCCCAGTTGCGAAAATATTTTTTACAGCATCCTGGTGGTCATCCACGCTTTTCTGGATTGTGCTATTGATTGTTTCTGCTTTAAGGTAAGATGGTCCCTGAACGCACTTGGGGATCCCTGAGACTATCGGTATTGAACCTGGTAATGTTGAGCAAGTTTGAGCGGTTGCTGTAAACGGATACAGTATGAAAGCGTATAATAGCTAACATAAGATGGTGATCACGTTCTTGTCCGATACCGGTTCCACATCTGTTTTGGACGTCTAGAAAACAATTCCTGAAGCGGCGGCTGATCGCAATGTGATTGACCTGGTTGGATGTTCACTGCCTGTCAGTTGAGACCCAACGAATTTTATGGCAGGTGTAATGCTCAAACAGTGTACCTCTAATGACTAGGCGGTTGGTATTGCAAAAGTCCATGACCGTGAACTCCCATCATGTACTTAAGCATGGTATAGGCGCTTCCTACCTTAGCGTTGAAATCCCCCATCACCATTACGATGTCAGCATTAGACATTTGGTTATAGACGGAGCCGTAATGGCTATAAAAATTGTGCTTATTATCCCCAGTTGCGTCTACGATCGGAGCATACACTGTATGATGGTATTTTTTCTTACTCTGCTCTGGAATCTCGCTGTCAATATCCGGTCAGTGTAAGGTTTCCAGGGGTGGGCAAAATCGCATCATCACCTCCTCGCGGTGCCCGCTGGATAGCTATCTGATAGTGAACTAACGATGAGCGCATGCTGAGTCTGACGATATATGTGCAGCTGAACACTCAGACCTGCGTAAGCACATCTGATATGAGCTGACATCGGTGTATCCGGCCTCTTGTCCTAGGGGTACAAAAAGAAAGGATCTGGCCCTCCAGGTTGGGGGTTGTGCCGTCTGGTTAACTTCCCTACCACGTAAAAAAACCTTTGGTTACGAAGCAACCAACAGCCTCGGATACGGATGATCTTACTGTTGACGACCCAAGCAAACGTAAAAAGGACAACGATCTTCGTGTCTGCACATGGAATGTTAGGTCCCTCTACAAACCACGTGCAGCCGAACAACTTGCGGAGGCCCTAGAGTGTCTCAAAGCAGACATTACCGCCATCAAAGAAGTGCGATGGGATGGGCCGGGCAAAAGGAGTATGAAAAACTGCGACATCTACTACGGCTATTGCTACAGACAAAAAGGACAGCGTCTATTCGGGTGCGGATTTATCATTGGAGGCGGACTTAGGCAAGAAGTCTTGAGTTTCCGGCATGTGAACGAGCGCCTTATGACTATCCGTATCAAGGCTAAATTTGCCAACATTAGCCTAATATGCGTTCACGCCCCTCACGAGGAGAAGGACGACGCGACAGCTCTTGGACAAGACGTATGACATTGCTCATGCCACTAGCCACGACGTTAAAATTATCCTAGGTGATTTTAACGCAAAGCTAGGAAGAGAGGACGTCTTTAGTAGCGTGGTCGGAAAGCACAGCCTGCACGACATCACATCCGACAACAGACTCAGGCTAATCGACTTTGCGGCGGGGCGAAACTTTTTCGTAGCTAGTACGCGGTTCCCACGTCGCGACATTCACAAAGGAACATGGCTCTCCTTTGATCGAAAAATCGTCAACCAAATCGATCACATTGCGATCGACGCAAGGCACTCTTCCAGTATTCTGGGTGTCCGGACTTTCCGAGGAGCCAACGTGGACTCGGATCACTACCTAGCTGTAGCCAAGGTACGGATGCGGATATCCAGAACGGAGCGAAATCAACGAAATACTGTGAGGAAATTTGACGTCGAAAAGCTACAATCGCAAGAAACCGCCAGAACCTTTGCCGATCGTGTTTCTTCTAATCTCAATCTAAGTCCTATGCCGCCAGCAGCAAATGCGGAAGACCAGTGGCAGCGTTGCCAACAAGCCATCAGAGATGCGCCTCTGTTGTACTGGGTTTCTCTCGCCCACCACAACGAAACCCCTGGTTTGATGATGAATGCCGGCAAGCACATGCAGCTAAACAAGAGGCGTACAAAGCGGCGCTGCATAGAAGGACTAGAGCTGCTTACGAGCTCTACGTGCGCAGGAGAAAAGAGGAACATCGACTTCCCAGAAAGAAGAAAAAAGAGCATGAGAAGCACTCGATCGAGGAGATTGAGAGACTTTATTGCAGGAATAATGTTCGAAAATTTTACCAAAGAGTAAAAAGAACATGCCAGGGTTTCAAAGCCAGAACAGAAGCCTGCAGGGACGAAAATGGCAACATAGTAGTAGAATCGCAGTCGGTGCTGAGAATATGGAAGGAACACTTCTGCAGACTGTTAAACGGCGATTATGATCAATATTCCGCTGTCAGGCAGAATGAGCCATTCAACAGTGACGATGGCAGTCAAGATTCCCGTCAACCCGATCAGAATGAAGTGAGGATAGCGATATCTAAACTCAAATCCAACAAAGCAGCTGGAGCCGACGGCCATGCCGCTGAACTTTTCAAGGCAGGAGAAGATGAGTTGGTAAGGAGCATGCACCAACTCATCTGTAAAATCTGGTCGGACGAAAGTATGCCCGATGAATGGAACCTCAGCATCGTTTGCCCGATCCTGAGAAAAGGAGACCCTCTGAACTGCGCAAATTACAGAGGTATAAGTCTCCTCAGCATCGCATATAAGATCCCGTGTGCCGTACTATGTGAACGCTTAAAACCGATCGTCAACAACCTGATAGGTCCTTATCAGTGCGGTTTCAGGCCGGGAAAGTCCACCATTGACCAAATATTCACACTACGGCAGATCTTGGAAAAAACACATGAATATAAAATCGATACGCACCACCTTTTCATCGATTTCAAAGTTGCCTATGAAAGCGTGTATAGAGAAGAGTTATACAGAGCCATGTCTAGTCTTGACATCCCTGCCAAGCTCGTCTGCTTGTCCAGTATGACGATGGAGAACTCTCGCTGCTCCATCAAAGTCGGTAAGAACATCACTGAACCGTTCGATGTCAGGAAAGGTCTTAGCCAAGGTGGCGCGCTATCATGCGATCTCTTTAACTTAGTACTTGAGAGAATTGTACGAAACTCCCAAGCCAACCCCGGAGGTACAATCTTCTTCAAGTCTGTACAACTACTCGCTTATGCCGATGACATGGACATAATCGGAAGAATTCAGCGGGCAGTCAATGGGATATTTACGAGTATTGAGAACGAGGCAGCAAAGATGGGTCTAGCGGTCAATGAAAGCAAAACAAAAAAAATATATGCTGTCTACAAAAAAGGACACCCATCATCGGCGTCTTGGACAGAACGCCACAATAGACAGATACAATTTTGAGGTAATAAAGGATTTTGTCTACCTAGGCTCTATGGTCAGCTCCGCAAATGACATCAGTAGGGAGATGACACGAAGAATTACTCTTGTCAATCGTTGTTTCTATGGGCTAAAACGGCAATTGAGTAGCAAAGCCCTATCTCGAACTACTAAGGTAACTCTTTATGAGACATTAATCATCCCAGTCCTGCTGTATGGCGCAGAGGCATGGGCTTTGACAAAACCGGATGCCGATGCCCTTGGTTATTTCGAGAGAAAAGTTCTTCGAGCGGTCTTTGGTCCCGTCTGCATAGACGGTGAGTGGAGGAGAAGGTACAATGCCGAACTATACGGCCTGTACAAGGATATCGACTTAGCCAGAAGAGTTCACATACAGCGACTAAGATGGCTGGGTCATTTAGAGCGGATGGAGCCCAACCTTCCCGCTAAGAAAGTCTTCGAATTCACCCCGGATGGACGGCGCAGTAGAGGACGACCACGCGGTAGGTGGCGCAAACAAGTGGAGGGGAACCTCAACCAACTTGGCGTGCGCAACTGGAGACAGCTGGCTCGTAACCGTGCTGGCTGGAGAGGTTTGTTGGTTGAGGCCCAGGTCCACCTCGGACTGTAGCGCCATCTAAGTAAGTAAGTGAGGTTTCCAGGATATGAGGCTGCTTCTTGCTGCTGGAGTTAGCATCAGTCCAACTCCGGACCTCCGCCCGCTCCCAGCTGGTCTACTAGAGTAGAGTATGACAGCGTTTTTTATTTGGGGAGTGGAATTCCCCGGCATCGTACCTTCTTATTTCAATCATCCCCAAGGTGTCTATATTATATTGCGTGAACTCACACTCTAATTGAGAGCATCTGGGGCTTAAAGGACCTTCCTAGAGTGAGTCGAGGAGGTTTTTAACGTTCCAGAAACTAATCGTTGTCCATGTACGATAACTTAAGGTCCTCGTTGGCGTTGTATTCCGTTTCGAAGCGATTGGGTTTTTTTTTACGGTTGCAGCTCGCTGGGTCACAGACTAACCGACACTTATCCTGGTTTGTGGCGCAGAAGGCTCGCCATTCCTCCTCTTCCATTCGTAATTTCTAGAGAAATTCCCAGATGCCACGACAAGGAGGTGGGAGTACTACGTACTAACAGAACTGCAAATTGTCCGGCTGCAGTGGCTCTTTCTCGTTATTTAGCGATCAACACCTATCGGGAGATGCTGCTCCTACGAGGCCTTTGTTAGTCGTTTACCATCCAAAGCGTCTTGCCTGGTGTGAAACATGAGTCAGCCTCTCAGCTCAGGATGATTATTTCGAGATGATGTTTGCATGCAATTTCAAGATCTCAATTTGCGATCACATGAAATCATCTTATTAACTCTCAATCGAAGTTCTAATACTACTTCATTCTAGTCTCTGTCGTCTGCTACAGATCGATCTGCTTAATCGCAGTCTATGATATGCAGTGCTACAAAAGACAGCTGAAGTGTTTCTATTCCCTAATTACGAACGAGTTAAAAATGCCAGTGCTCCATACCTCCATGCACTTCGTCGGAGCATACTTGGAGCATTAAAATAAGAGACCCGTGACTCACTGTGAACAAAATTGAAAAACGAGTATGGCAAATAGCATTCTCAGTCTGAATCGGTTTCTATTTTCGAAACAGTACCGCGCCATCGCAACGCAAGACAACCCGAACAACGTGCAATGTATCTACATAAACAAACGCAGAGAACTACTTGCCAGAGATGTAGTATCTACTTAGAGATGTGAGGAAACTTTGATATTGAAATCTAGATCTCGCACATAGTAAGCCATTCGGCCGAGGAGGTAGGCCAAAATCAGCGGGGAACCCCTTACAACTTGTATCTACGTTTTCTGTGATATTTAGTTGTTGTGAACCCGCTTGGAACGAAGCAGAACACTCACCAGCGTCAACTCAGCGCGTTTAGTGCTTTAAATAGCCCAGTGGATGGTGGATGGCACAGATGCCTTGCTAATTGGTGTATAATTGAATGAAATCATTTCGCGATTCCTCGGGCTTATTTTTATTGAGTAATTATTTATCTATTTGGGTAGGACTGATTGATGGATACGTCGAAATTCTAAGAATGCAATTCGTATGTGTATGTGGCGTATTTTTTCAGCTTGATTTTGTACCTATTTCAGATGCAATCATGTGGCGTGGTATGTAGAATATTTTAGTGTTCTCCTGTGTGGACTGGTTTAATGCTTATTGGAATGTTTCGCTGAGCGGATTTCGCTTAATTAATTAACATGTCAATGAAATGCAAATTAAGACATTGACAGTGTGCTCGAACAGGGTCTGTGGGGGAGCCTTTAACTCGTTGAATGCGACAGCAATTGATGTACATTAGTTTATGAGTGATGAAGGTTTAATATCTATAAAGTAAAAATATTCACTGACCATTGAAGAAGAACACGTCTGCATTAGCACGAAGAGTTTTCTCTCGAACGCTCCAAAAAGCCAACTTTGAGACCAATTCTATTCTTCTAATCGTTCATTACCATGAAGGCCTCTTCAGCAGGGCTTACAGAGTGGATTGCAAGTGCCTAGCACGAGGTTGAAGACAATAATGCCTCTCCTTGCTAGCTCTGGTAGAAATAAAACATATCGGAGTACCACAGGAAAATCGACTATGCCCATTGATACGGAACCTGGTTCTAAATCAACTCCTCCTTACCCTAGAGAATGCGAAATGTTAAGTACTATCTCAGTGTCATGTTAACACCCACGCACAATCGCTGATATTTTACTTCCAAAACTCAAAGGCACTACTCTAAACCTTGTCGGGTGTGCTAGCTATATACCTAGGACTAAAGCAAGATAGAAAGCCATATCGCAAGGCCTTAGATGGGGTTGTATACCTAACTTGTAAAACCATTTCAGATGAAATAGATGTTTTCAAAAATTTGATCTTTCGGTAGGCATCCTGTCTATGACTTGGAGTATTGAAGCCTTTCTGCTTTGATTGACATAGTCACCCCACTGGCTTTTAAGAGGCCAGTGAACCGAAATAGCATACGGCGCATACTATGCGACTAACAAGTCTAGCTACCAACGACGACTTTTAAAATCATCTCCTTAGGTGCCCTTGAAGGAATTCTATGACTTTGAGAAAGATCATGATTATTTCATTTCTTGTATCTTTGAAGTACGCAAACCGAGGCACACTTAATTAATACACATATGTGTATAGAAAGTTTCTTGTTTCTGTGAAAAGTTAAAAGTTAAAACTCATTAAATCGCTTTGCAGTAACGATTCTAAAGATACATACGAGTACAAGTATCTGTAACATGTAATAGAACACTCAAGCCACCTCGATTACATCCTTTGAAGGCAGCATCTCTACTCTTATGTGAGGTATATTTTTTTAGCTGCAGATTGTGCTGAAAGACGACTTACATATCCGTACGATAAATTTCATTGAAGGATAAACTTAATGCAGTACACATTGCCACCACCATTGACGAAAAGCAGGGCTGCTCCACTCCCCCAATGCGTAAAAACTTGAATGCTGTCATCATCAAATCATCATCACGATGCATCTTTGGAGTGTGCGATGTTAGTGCAGGTTGTAGTGTTATAAACTGAGAACACCCTAGTGACGACAACTTCCTCGAAAGGCCCTTTGAAGAGTTTACATATGTGGTCGTGTTGATATACATTAGATAGTGTTAAACTCTACTTTCCGCGATTGCAGATAGGACATGGAGCCAGGGTGAAGCTCCTAGTTGTGTGTGCAGTGTTTATAATATTGAGTGACACTTAAGCAAATTGTTTAGTGGTTTTCACTTATCCATGTTTAGATTTTAATTTATTTTTTCCTTTCAACGAAAGGATTTTGACATGCATTTTCACATCGAGAAAAGGTGTCATTTAGGATAATCTAGCGCGTTCATAGAATCTTATCGATGCAAGATTTTAAACAACGAATTCGTTTAAGTGATCGAAATAACGAGTTTGTCACGTTCTCTGTGTAACATATTTGTTTAGTAGGGAATCGAATGAGTTTCTCTATGAGAAGCCTGCTTTGAAGGGTAGGAGTCGCAAATATCTGTGTCGAACAGAGTATCTTTAACCAAAATCGTATTTTCGCTAAAAATGGGATTCGACACAGCAGTAGAGTCAAACATCTTCCTGTACAGCAGCTGATTTTTTGATTTCAGTAACACTGAACACTTAATGATGCAACGATTCTAGCAGATTGAGGAAAATTCTTTCCAAATCTCCTCATATCCGTAGCTTTATCCAGAAACCTAACGGAGACTGGACCAAGTCCGCAGAAGAAACATTAAACCTTCTTATGGACACACATTTCCCAGGAAACTTTATAGATACGAACATATCTATACCCCAACACCACTCTATCATGGACGTTCCGGCAGGAGTAATAAACACCCACACTATTCATTGCGCTGTTAATAGCTTCCTACCATATAAATCTCCAGGTTTAGATGGTACAACACCAGTAGAACTGCAAGAGGGCATAAAACCCTTAGCCCCCTGGCTCTACGTGATTTTCAACAGCTGCCTTAAATTCGGCTATACCCCATCCTCATGGAAAAGAGTTAAGGTGGTCTTCATCCCGAAATGCGGTAAGACCTCCCACTATAATCCGAAAGATTTCAGACCAATCAGCCTCTCCTCCTTCTTTCTGAAAACGTTAGAAAGGCTAGTTGATAACTATATCCGTTCAAAACTCAAGGTACAAACCTTATCTACCTCTCAGCATGCTTACCGGAAAGGTTGTTCAGTGGAAACAGCTCTACATTCGTTAGTAGGCACCATTGAAAAATCTCTTGCCGTTAAAGAATATACTATGGTGTCTTTCCTTGACATAGAAGGCGCCTTTAATAACGTCAATACAGAATCCATCACAAGAGCGCTCGCTGACCTGAAGGTGGACTGCTGCCTTTGCATTTGGATAGAGCGAATGCTGAAACGCAGGCAGATTCTATCCGAGCTCGGGTGCTGCTCAACCAAAAGCTAGCGCACAGAGGCACACCCCAGGGGGTGTTCTCTCTCCGCTACTTTGGATATTAGTTGTGAATGAGCTACTCACCTCACTAGGAAATGAAGGCTACAAGGTCGTAGCATATGCTGACGACATTGCCATAGCCATCTTAGGTAAATTCCCCCAAACCCTAAGAGATCTAATGAACTCGGCGCTAAATTTAGTAGCGAAATGGACGGACAACGTTGGGCTCAACGTAAACCCGTCCAAAACTGAACGAGTACTTTTTACTAGGAAATACAAAATCCCGTTCATAGTCCCACCTGAGCTTAGAAACATGGAATTCAGCTTTACAAACAAGAGCAAAATACTTAGGGTTGACCCTCGATAGTAAACTTAGCTGGAAACAGAACATTCTAGACCGAACCAAGAAAACATAAATCGCCATCTACTCCTGTAAAAAGGCTATAGGTCCAAAATAGGGTCTTGAACCTAATATAGTCCACTGGTTGTACCTGGCGGTGGTCAGGCCAATCCTGCTTTATGGCGTTCTCGTTTGGTGGCCTGCAACGTTTAGCATGCAAATGCATCACAGGGGCTCTCAGGTCCACTCCCACAGCCGCCTTAGAAACCCTATTTAATATATATCCCATTGACATCTTTGGGAAAATGGTAGCATCTAAAGCAGCCCTAAGACCTAGAGAATCTCTCCAGTGGTCAAGCTCACAAATTGGCCACATGAAAATCTTACAAAACTCCAATCCCAGAGTAACAGATTACATATCCCCATTTATTGATTTCAATATCACATATAACACCACCATCCTTGACAGATCCGCATGGGATGAAGGTATCATTCTAAATTACGTCGCCGTTGACGTTGCCGAACGCGTTAAAAAAGCAAGCGTAGCTTTCTACTCCTGCAAAAAGGCTTTCAGCAATACGTGGGGCTTCAAACCGGCTGTGGTGTACTGGATATACACGGCGGTT
Organism: Brachypalpus laphriformis; assembly: GCA_945910035.1. NCBI lineage: Eukaryota > Metazoa > Arthropoda > Insecta > Diptera > Syrphidae > Brachypalpus > Brachypalpus laphriformis. The sequence continues at coordinate 104,772,088 of OX246753.1, read as the reverse complement.
GTAAGACCCATTCTCACATATGGTTCACTAGTATGATGGACGGCACTTGAGAGGCAATACCTGCTTTCAAACCTCACCAAAATCCAGAGGGCGGCGTGCATCGGTGTCATGGGATCAATAAGAACAACACCAACGGCGGCAATGGAAACCATGCTTAGTTTCATTCCGCTTGACATATACTGTAGCAGTCTGGTGGCTAAAACCGCTGTAAGACTGAGAGATGGCCGGTTGTGGTCATCAAGCCTTTACGGCCATGCATCCATTCTGTCCCAATGGGGGATCACCAGCGGATTGACGGGAACTGATCACATGAATCCGACGCTAGCATTCGAAAGGAGATTCACTACAAGAATTCCCGATAGAATATACTGGAAGAATCGTAGAACCATGAAGAAAAAGGAGTTGGCTCTCTATACCGACGATTCTAAGATGGACGTTGGCACGGGAGCCGGAGTTTATTGTGAGGCCCTCGGAATAAACCGCTCCTTTAGAATAAACGACGACTGCAGCGTCTTCCAGGCCGAGGTCGCAGCCATTATACAGGCTGCGGAAATTATACGCGAGAGTAGTATCGTTGGCAAAACGATCACTGTCTATATAGACAGCCAGGCAGCCGTTAAGGCTCTGGACTCTGTCGTAGTTAGGTCGAGGCTCGTGAGAAGCTGTAAATCACTCTTAAACGAGATTTCCAGAGCCCATGCGGTGACCCTCTGCTGGGTACCAGGGCATATGGATATCGAAGGTAACGAAAGGGCTGACGAGCTTGCTAGGAAAGGGTCGGCGCTGCGGGCCCTCCCCTCTGTAGCAATCCTGATCAGCTCCTTGCGGAAAAAAATAGAGGATGAAGCCACTGGTCGAGCAAACAGACGCTGGGCTCATCTGGAAACATGCGCTACGGCCAGGGCGCTATGGCCGGCCTACAGCAAGAAGAGATCAACCTCTCTGGTAAAACTTAGTCGTTATAACGCTCGGGTCATTTCTGGCATAATTACCGGACATTGTGCCATTGGCGTTCACGCGGAACGACTCGGTGTGCTGCATAATGACTATTGCAGAAGTTGCAGGGACGAAGAAGAAATTGAATCTGTTCGTCACCTGTTGTGTGACTGTCCCGCCCTATCCGTCAGAAGAATGAGGACTCTTGGTACTTCCTTCTTCTCGGAGCTGGAGGACTTGGGTAGTGTTGAGCTAGCGGACCTCCTGAGACTCATATCACTTTCTGGGTGGTTCTAACGGCGGGTTTTCTTTACAGCGTTTCCAGGGTTAAATGACAGTGACTCCTTGTCACAAGGCACCCATCTACCTAGCCTAACCTAAATGACGTCGCAATCGAAATCTATACAGATGGTTCCAAAAAATCGGAGGGCGCAGGATTAGGTATATTTTCCGAATCACCTATGATAAACGTAGCTCTCCGACTTCCGGACCACTGTAGCATCTTTCAGGCGGAAATATCGGCTGTTCGTGAAGCAACGCGCAGACTTTCTATGTACCCGATAGATAGTAAGTCTATCGTCCTTTACATAGACAGTCAGTCAGCGATTAAAGCTCTGGAAACGCCAACAATAAGATCTAAGTGGGTCAAACATTGCCGCGAATCTCTTAACGAGATTGCGGACAGATGCAATATTACTCTGTGCTAGGTCCCGGGACACAGAGATATGGTATTCCAGACAACTGTAAAGCGGATGAACTAGCTAAACAAGGTGCCGTACTACCTCTAGATGTCGATAGAGAGGTACCGGCACCACCAATATAATTGATGAAAATCCGTATGTTTAACGAAGCGCAATCTATTGCAAACAATAGATGGAGTAATCTAACTACGTGCGCATCGACCAGGAAGATCTGGTCTTTACTAGACGCAAAGAAAACCAAAAATCTCCTTTCATTAAATAGAAGGAACATAAGCCTCACAGTAGGAATAATCACAGGACACTGCTTGTTAAGAAGACACGCCACTAGAATGGGTGTCCCAGCAAACGATTTCTGCAGAAGCTGCAGAGATGAAGAGGAGGAGGAGAATAGTCTCCACCTTCTCGGCACATGCCCAGGGCTAGCCGCACTAAGAAAGAAGCTACTAGGTGAATACTTCTTTGAGGACCTAAGTGACCTCTCTAGGTTAGGTTAGGTAAGTGGGCAGGTGTAAGGGGATAGAAAACCTCCACACCACACTCAGGTCAGTATAGACCCATTGTGATACCCATGGGAGGAAAGGAGATAGAAAAGGAAATCCCTACCTCGTGGAAAAATACCGTCTTTGTAAATATCCTAAAGAAAGAACTAGGTACTCACTGTGTCCTAGATACAAACCATCCAGAGGATTTGATGAAGTTTGCGATGTCATTTATTGGTCTGTTGGACAACTCTTCTAGATCCTCAAATAAGTGTTGTCCAAGGATCTTATTTCTCAAATGATAGAGGCCTGGGCATTGACAGAGAAAGTGGTCGGTGTCCTCCTGAGCCTCCTCGTCGCCGCAGCCTCTATAAAGGTCTTCGCTAGTCACACGTAGTTTTTTCATGTGGTGTTATGCCCCGTAATGACTCCAATTAGAGTAGAGAGGGATTTTCTGTGCCTCTGTATGAGTCTATTGGTTCTTACTCTGTCAAATGCGGGCCACAATTCCTCGTGGTGACACAAGTATCTAAAGAGGTCCACCTATTGTTAGCCTCCGTTATGGCTTTGTTTCCTGCTTCGAGCTTAAGGGCGCAAGGCGGGATGTACACCGAGGGGTCGGATTGGTCCGAGCTTAGTGCTGAGCCTCCTCTAGCAAGTTCATCGGCTTTCTCATTCTCTGGTATGCCTTCATGATCAGGGACCCAGCAGAGCTTTACCTCGTGCTGTGTTCCAAGAACCTTGAGCTCTTCTCTACAACACTTCACAAGCTTCGATTTTATTTCTATAGCTGATATTGCTTTTATCGCTGCCTGGCCTGCTAGGACCTCCGCCTGGAAAACTCTGCTGTAGTTCGGAAGCCGAGCTGACATGGAGAGGCCAAGCGTTTCAGAGAAGATGCCTGCGCCTACACCAATTTCCATTTTGGATCTATCGGTGTAAACAGCCAAGGATCGCTCGTTAGGCGTTCTGTCATTTTTCCAGTCTTCCCTGCTCGGATAGGTGCTAGAAAATGGTCTTATGAAGTCTAGGTAAGGCGTTAAGTAGTCTGTATTAGATACACTGCCTAGATATCTCTGCAGGATCGTGGTGTGACCCATTGTATTTGGTCTCCAACTATCTGTTTGGCTTAATCTTTCGGCACTATGAACTGCCGATACTTGTATAAAGATGTCTAGCGGAAGCAGATTGAGAATGGCATCGAGTCCTGCTGTAGGTGTAGTTCTCATCGCACTGGTTGTGGCGATGCACGCTAGTCTTTGTACTTTTGTGATAGCAGCTAGGTTATTTATTTTGCTGGCTGCCTGCCACCATACAAGGCTGCCATACGTTAGTATTGGGCTTACTATAGCTGGATACATCCATAGGATGATTTTGGGGCTCGGTCCCGAAGTCTTTCCAAATATTCTATTGCACGAGTATAAAGCTATCGTGGCTTTTTTGACTCTTTCGTTGAAGTTTAGTCTCCAGTTCAGATTCCTATCGAGCACCAGGCCAAGGTATCTCGCACTACTGGAGATACTCAGGGGAGTACCCCTTACGGAAGGAGTTACGAATTGTGGAATTATTCTTTTGTTAGTGAATAGTACTAACTCTGACTTCTGGGGATTAACCGCCAGCCCACATCTCTCCGTCCAGGAGTCAATGATTTCCAGCGCCCCTTCGATTTGTTCGCTCAGGGTCGGGAGAAATTTACCTGTTGCTAGCAGCACAACATCGTCCGCATATGGTATGGCCTTGACGCCGCTGTTTCTAAGTTTAAGAAGGACTTCGTTCAGGACAATTACCCACAGTAGTGGGGATATAACCCCTCCTTGAGGGGTACCTCTTGAGGCATAGACTTCGAGCTTAGTACCTCCAAGTTCAACTTTGATATGTCTTTCCTTTAGCATATTGACGATCCTTTTTATCACGGAATTGTGAATATTAAGGTTCGTTAGAGTTCTGTTGACCACTTCCGTTTTGACATTGTTAATGGCTCCTTCAATGTCCAGGAAAGCGGCTAGTGTATATTCTTTATTTTTCAGTGATTTTTCTATTGAGCCGACTACACAGTGTAGCGCTGTCTCTACGCTTTTTCCTTTCGTATAAGCGTGCTGCGCTGGGGATATGTCACCTGGCCGTAGTTTACTACGGATATATATGTCAGCTAGTCTTTCAAAAGTCTTTAGGACATAGGAGGTAAGGCTAATTGTCCTAAAGTCCTTCGCAGTAGTGTGGCTTGCTTTACCGGCCTTGGGTATGAAGACCACTTTGACCTCTTTCCATGATCTATGTAGGTATATACCCCACATGAGGCTGTTGAGGTACAGTTCTTTAAGTACCGGGATGATTGTGGTTATTGTTTTCTGTAGCATGATCGGGATAATCCCGTCTGGTCCTGGGGATTTAAAGGGAGAGAATGATCCTATTGCCCACTCAATTCTGACCTGTCTAACATAGACATTCGAAACTTAAATGGATACATAGGTAAATCCAACTGGTTTAGCTGAAATGCCCCCCCACACCACCATCACCCCTGCTCCCCTCGTTATTGGTTACTATCAATCCCCAAGAGGTACTGCAACAGACACCTCCCAAGATCGATAGTTAACCCTCCCATATCACTAGACCAATGCCTGTAAATAACAATACTGCATAGGAGTAAGAGATTGAGTCAATCAATCCCTCTATTACTCATATGCACACCACCTACACGGTGAACTAGGTACTAAGGGTTTGACTGAAGCAGTCACCCTACCTAGCCAAACCATTCCCTAAAGTTCGACTGCATACTAGTGCAAGATTATCTGCATCAGTCATTTCGCTCTACTTTGCATTCCCCACTATTTCCACGGTCCACCTAGGTATGGGTTCGATTGAAACAATCACCCTACCTAGTCCACACTTTATGCATAGCAGTACTTAGAGTTCGATTGAATCAGTCACTCTATGTACGCTTATGCTCCTCTACACCTGCACGGTCTACCTAGGTATGAAGGGTTTGACTGAATCAGTCACCCCACCTAGTCAATACCATGCATAACAGCAATTAGAGTTAGACTGAATCAGTCACTCTACTATACGTATGCACCTCTACGCCTACACGGTTTATGGGACCTGCCAATATAACTTGCACACACAGTATAGGGGGTTCGATTGAATCAATCACCCCCCATCACTTGTTGCACACTATACCTTCTCGGTACACTTGACTTCAGGGTTGACTGAGTCAGTCACCCTCTCTACCCTTTTCAGTCAGCATTCTCAGCCAACACCCTCATGAGAAAGGTTAAGGTTCCCTCGGTTACCGTTGACTCTACCGGTCACTACTCACGTAGTATCACAGTGGACCCAAGGAATCTAAGTGTGTCCCTGACCCTGTCAGGACAGCCACATTTATCTAACCTAATGATGCAAGCACTTCTTCCTCCATACAAGTCTGTACCACAACGCCTTCGTCAATCAAGTCCTGTTTAATCAATTTTTATTTATGAAGTCATGAAGATGTAAGCGCCTCCTATCAAGGCACTTATAGACTTAACGTGTTGTCGCGTGCTTGGACCCTAAAATTCTTGGCTTGAGATCTGCATTGCAATGCTCAAAGAAACAAATCGCGAGTGGTAGGGCTTTGAGAGCATTGGTTTTCAAATGCATGTAGACTTTTTTGCGCATTTTTAAAGTCGCCCATATAGAGTATGCATATAGAGCACACACATACACATTACTATGTATGGTATAGTATGTAATATCATAACTGGATTACTATATGTAAGCAATCTTTTGATCAGTAATAAAGTGACAGTCTAATAAAAATGTTGTTTTATTGAGATCGCATTGCCACAGCCTACACAGAACCAAGACTTATTCTGGTCAACCAACGGGCTCCAAAACAGGGAACAACCCTGATAATATATTAATAATATTCTGTGACATTTCTGATCTATAGCGTTTGGATGGCGCTTTCGATCTCCAGCTAAGATTGAATGCTTTTGGGAGTGCATTGCAAAGTGTGCTGTAGCCAAACAAAGGGAATTTATATACAAAAGTGAACATGGAACTGGTGCTTCCTTTCGGGGATATTCCACATCTGCCTATAGCATAGGCAACAGTCAGTCTTCGATTGAATATGAGGATTGGGTATCACCACATTTTCTATTAAGCATATTTACTTACTTAAGTGGCGCTACAGTTCGGAGTGGACCTGGGACTTAACCTCTCCATTTAGCTCGGTCATTAGCTAATTGCTTTCAGTTGCACATTCCAAGTTGGTAGAGGCGAGGAGGCTTTCTACTGCGCCGACTCTGTGGGTTAGATTCGAAGATTATAGCTTTCTTGAAATATTTCACCTGGGAGTAAGCTACAAAGAAGGGCGCCGTGGCGTAAGTGGTTAGTGTGTCGGATCACTACGCATGAGGTTCCAAGTTCGAATCCCAGAAAACACCGAAAAGTTTTTTCACGGTTCCACCTCTCGCGAGCGTCTGACAAACATCCGAGAGTATTGTTGTCACGAAAAAGCTACTCAAATCGCCGTTCGGAAACGGCACTAAACTGTAGATCCCTTCCATTCGTGTGAAAAATATAACGCACACAACATGATTGGTTGCGAGGAGCTAGGCCCTGGCACTTAAAGAGCTGTTGCGCCAAATAAAAAAAAAAAAAAACCACAAAGATTGCTTGCTTACTTGTTCTGTAACAAAATAAATTTGGATAGAATGATGTTCTTGCGGTTGCCAGGTGAACATGAAAGTTGTGTACTCTAGCGGCCTGCCTGGTAGGACGTTGAAAGTTGAGTTTCTAGAGATCATTCATTTGAGATCTTCTGAACATCTGTTATGGTAGTATCTGTAGAACAGGCATAAGTTTGCCACCTGTGTTCGATGAGCCAACGATTGAAGGTTGAACGTTAGTACTGGATCACCTGCTCACCTCTGGATGCTTTCAAGTAGATTTGGATAGTGGTTTGGGACCGAACTCTAAACGTGAGAGCAGTACTCAAGCTCCGATCTTACTTGTGCTTTGTGTAAAAGAAGAAGTTGCGGCGGTTTAATGTACTACTTTGCTCAGAAAAGAGCACGAAGGAAGCTGATTTTGCGATTTTGGATATGTGGTTATGCTATGTTACTCCAAAGTTTACTGTGACACCCAGTAAATGCATTGTAATGTACCATGAGTCAGTGACGCAACATCGTAAGCAAAACAAATAATCAAGCAGTTGCAGACCTGGTATTGAATGACGGCAGAGCGAGAAACGATTAGAGGTCACTCGCTGGTCGTTACCCGAACCCTTATGTAAATTGGGTAAAATTAAATTGATTTGTTTTGCTTACCTTTGCGGAACACAGCCATGAACAATTCGTAAATATAATATGTAGAATTGTAGGTATAGGTAAATAGCGTTCAAGAATAATAATAAATCCAGACTTGATTTGACACTAAGTGCTTTCATTTCTCAGTTCGGCTCTTTAGCCATCAATTATATCGGCTCTGGACAGCCTTATTAAGTCCAACAAATAGGGACATACGGGAAACCTTACAGCATCTTCTGCTTGGGTTCGATTATTTGCTTGTCTGTTTGAAGTTGTGGAACAGATGTGTTCTTCCTAGAAAATGTGATGAATTGTGTTTTCTTCGCGTTGAACTCTACAAGGTTTGCTTTTCCCCATTACAAGATTTTCTGCAGATCTTCGTTAATTGTGTGGATTAGCACTAACGGACTTATTGCTACTAGGGTGCTGTCATCGGCGAAACTATAAATCCTTCGATCCCAATAGATCATTAATAATGGAGTAAAATAATGTTATTGGTGAGGTACACCAGCATTAATAGCAAATGTATCGGAAGACACACCGTCGAAAACAACTTGAATTGATTTGTTCTAAAGAAAATGGTCCATCCATTCGCAGATTTGTTGTGAAAATCCACAATCGTTTGATGATCCGATCGTTGTACTTACTTACTTAGATGGCGCTACAGTCCGGGGTAGACCTGGGCCTCAACCAACAAACCTCTCCAGCCAACACGGTTACGAGCCAGCTGCCTCCAGTTGCGCACGCCAAGTTGGTTGAGGTCCCCATCCACTTGTTTGCACCACCTACCGCGAGGTCGTCCTCTACTGCGCCGTCCGTCCGGGGTGGATTCGAAGACTTTCTTAGCGGGAAGGTTGGGCTCCATCCGCTCTAAATGACCCAACTATCTTAGTCGCTGTATGTGAACTCTTCTGGCTAAGTCGGTGTCTTGTACAGGCCGTATAGTTCGGCATTGTACCTTCTCCTCCACTCACCGTCTATGCAGACGGGACCAAAGATCGCTCGAAGAACTTTTCTCTCGAAATAACCAAGGGCATCCTCATCCGGTTTTGTCAAAGCCCATGCCTCTGCGCCATACAGCAGGACTGGGATGATTAATGTCTTATAAAGAGTTACCTTAGTAGTTCGAGATAGGGATTTGCTACTCAATTGCCGTTTTAGCCCATAGAAACAACGATTGGCAAGAGTAATTCTCCGTGTGATCTACCTGCTGATGTCATTTGCGGAGCTGACCATAGAGCCTAGGTAGACGAAATCCTTTACTACCTCAAAATTGTATCTGTCTATTGTGGCGTTCTGTCCAAGACGCCGATGTTGGGTGTCCTTTTTTGTAGACAGCATATATTTTGTTTTGCTTTCATTGACCGCTAGACCCATCTTTGCTGCCTCGGTCTCAATACTCGTAAATGCCCCATTGACTACCCGCTGAGTTCTTCCGATCATGTCAATGTCATCGGCATAAGCGAGTAGTTGTACAGACTTGAAGAAGATTGTACCTCCGGGGTTGGCTTATGAGTTCCGTACAATTCTCTCAAGTACTATGTTAAAGAGATCGCATGATAGTGCGTCGCCTTGTCTAAGACCTTTCCTGACATCGAACGGTTCGGTGATGTTCTTACCGACTCTGATGGAGCAGCGAGAGTTCTCCATCGTCATTCTGCACAAATGGATGAGCTTGGCAGGGATGCCAAGACTAGACATGGCTCTGTATAACTCGTCTCTATACACGCTATCATAGGCAACTTTGAAATCGATGAAAAGGTGGTGCGTATCGATTTTATATTCATGGGTTTTTCCCAAGATCTGCCGCAGTGTGAATATTTGGTCAATGGTGGACTTTCCAGGCCTGAAAGCGCACTGATAAGGACCTATCAGGCTGTTGACGATCGGTTTTAAGCGTTCACATAGTACGGCACACGGGATCTTATATGCGATATTTAGGAGACTTATACCTCTGTAGTTGGGGCAGTTCAGAGGGTCTCCTTTCTTTAGGATCGGGCAAACGATGCTAAGGTTCCATTCATTGGGCATACTTTCGTCCGACCAGATTTTACAGATGAGCTGGTGCATGCTCCTTACCAACTCATCTCCTCCTGCCTTGAAAAGTTCAGCGGCAAGGCCGTCGGCCTTGAAAAGTTCAGCGGCAAGGCCGTCGGCTCCAGCAGCTTTGTTGGATTTGAGTTTAGATATCGCTATCCTCACTTCATTCTGATCGGGTTGACGGGATTTTGACTGCCATCGTCGTTGTACTAGACATCTGTAAAGCAAACGGTCTTGAATCGTCGTGTTGTTCAATAGCTGAGGTCTATAGAAGGGTTACGTAATTCAGAAGGTCTTTTGTTGAACGGCATCTACGAAAACCATACTGCCAGTCACTTATTAGTCCATGACCCACTACATATTTTATAATATTGGCGTTGGTGGCCTTTTCCTTAACTTAAGTTTAAGTTAGGTTAAAGGGGTTAGCTGCATCGAAATGGTGCAGCCTGCATTCGGATCTCAAAAGGATACATTGTGCTCCCCTGACGTGGAAACTACTGGCTAAAACACTAAAAAGTTAGAAAAAAGAAACAAATTAGCTACTATTTCTTGTCAGTTCGTCTACCATTTCGTTTCCTGGAATTCCTTTGTATCCTGGGACCCAGCAGATTGTAACAAAGTGGCTATCGCTGAGCGTTTTAAGCTACTCACGGCAGCGTTTTATAAGCTCTGATTTGATTACCGCGGATGAGATGGATTTTATAGCAGCTTGATGATCTATGTAAATGTCAATCTCTTTTCTAGTAACATGCTTCGCGGAAAGTTCTCGTGCCGCATCAGGTATCGCTAGGACTTCCGCTTGGAACAGAAAGCAAAGGTAGCAAGGACTATGGGCCGGTAATTTTGTGGTAGGCAATAATAATTATTTGTAATTATTGTGAAAGGAAAGAGAGAGAGTGAGAGAGAAAAAGATTTTGGTGTAGTGGTTTGTGTAGCTCAGTTGTTTATGCTTCAGAGAATCTCCGGGGTAACTGGGCATCTGGGGATCCAGATAACTGCGGAGATTTATGTTATTTTTTGTCTATGCTTCTGATTCACAGTATATTTTTCTCCCGATAACCGATGTCATAGGCAAATCACCACCAACAAAGCGAACAATTTTTTCAGCCATATTACCAAGCTACTGCCAATGTTATGCTTTCGCAGTAGTGTTCACACAAGCTTTCGCAATTGATCGGACTGACTTTTCATTCATTCACTCATTCATTCATTTTCAATGGCCCGCTAATCCATCATGAGGGTCGCGGGGGTAGGATGCTCAGATGGACTCTCCATCCTTCTCGATCCCCCGCCATTGACTCCAATTCATCAGGAGGAATCCCTAAGCGGCTCCAGGAGATATGTTGGACTTGATTGGGCAGCTTGTATCCGGCAGCTTGATTCGGCAGCTTGTATTCGGCAGCTTGTATCCGCGATCTTATTCTTTCGGTCACTACCCAAATTTCATGACAGTCGGACTGACTTTATAAATATATATCAAGAGAATTAAATAAATGCTTGCTGACCTCAGAATTTGAAGCACGAACCATTAGTGTGGCAATTGACGACGCGTGATTTAAGTTGAAGATACGTACCTTTTAGCCCATTGATTTGAATTTGAAGAAAATATTAGATCTGTATGCTCAGACTGTTTTGTCCACTGTAATGTAGCCTTAAAGCGCTTTCTTTACCCAGAAAATATCTGTCACTATGCTTGCTATGTGTGTTTAACATATGTCTAGCAACGAAAAATTAAAAAAAAAAATGTGTAAAAATAGAAATAATAAAAAGAAAACAAATATTGATTTCTTCCAGATTGCGAAAAATGCAAAATAAACACAAAAAGGTTAAATCTCAACAAGTACTGCAAAAGAGACTACGGTACGTTTCCGAAAGCTAAGCTTAATTTTATCTAAACAAAAAAAAAATCTTCCTTTCACTTCCTAGCAATAATGGTAAAGGTAATCGGTCGAGAAACGAGCACAGAGGTCAGCAGCAGCGAACAGTACACGAAAGAAAGCCAAGAAGAAATGGTCAAGTTCGATATCAGCATCCAGGCGATATTCAAAAGGTCCACACCAGCAGTCGGCGCTTCGAGTACGATGATGAAGCGAGGCCCTATGACATGGATGATTCCATATAAAGACTTGGAATGCCGATGTCCTAAAATTAAATTAAACAGGTTACCTCAACCAAAAATATATTTAAAATAAAACCTTAACTAAAATTGAATATTTTTAGATCTTACCTGGTCTTAGGTAAGGACTCCGAAGCCCCACCTGGATATTTAGGTATTGGGCCCCGATCGATTGTAATAGAATGGAAGGACGAATGGTACAGACGTATGAAACGCTTCCAAAGACGGGCGCGAACATGCGAATGAAATATATACAAAATTATATATAAACTCTAAAACAAAACAAAACAAAAACTGTATACACTAAAACAGTATATATTATTTGTATATTTAGATCTATGTTTAAACTTGCAGATGTATCCACAACGCGCATTTATTTATTTTTATCATAACTATCACTATTTTTATTTTTCGTTCTAGTACTTAATGTAAATTTAAAATTCTTTATTTATCAAAGAAAAACGTATAAAATAATTATAAATACTTAATTATTACCACAATAATTAGCCATAAGCAATATATAAACAAAGAACTATTTAATTTAAAAAAAGATTGTGTTAAATATACGTAACCGTAAAAAGGATATTGCCATATTTAATTTAAATAAGAATTTTAGTCGCTAGAAATAGAAACCGAAAAAAATAATAAAATAGCAACAATAACAATAAAAGAACAACACGAAGTATAATTAAATGAGTTTTTTCTTTTTTTATCTACCCACCGGGTAAGGACCTGTTTGTGTATATTTAATAGTTTCATCTGACTAGAAATATAAAAAATAATCATCTCATTTCATTTGGGTGTAACTTCGGAAATTAATCAAATCACTCTACCTCAAAGAATTCACACTAGCAGACGTGGCTCCTTAACAAAGTGTAAACCGAATCGATAAGACTATCACTAGACCAACTCAGCGTAGATTCCACAAACTCCGACTGGATAGAATGTATGCTCAAATCGAGACACATCAACTCAGAGCTGGGTGACGGCCAAGTAATTACACTGGCCTCTGGAAGAACCCCGCAAGGTGGGGTCTTATCTCCTCTATTATAGACTCTAGTCGCAAACAAGATCCTATTGAAATTAGGACACAGCGGAGTTAAAGCTTTTACATATGCAGATGACATCATCGTACTAATGTCCGACAAATTCCTCGACACAATCACCGCACTTCAACAATCGGGCACTAAATACCCTCCATAACTGGGAAAAAAGATTTCGACTGAAGGTCAACCCAACGTCGGGCGGCTACAATCGCAAGAGGCCGCCAGAACCTTTGCCGATCGAGTTTCTTCTAATCTTAATCTAAGTCCTATGCCGCCAGCAGCAAATGCGGAAGACCAGTGGCAGCGCTGCCAACAAGCCATCAGAGATGCCGCCTCTGATGTACTGGGTTTTTCTCGGCCACCACAACGAAACCCCTGGTTTGATGAGGAATGCCGGCAAGCACATGCAGCTAAACAAGAGGCGTACAAAGCGGCGCTGCATAGAAGGACTAGAGCTGCTTACGAGCTTTACGTGAGCAGAAGAAAAGAGGAACATCGACTTCTCAGAAAGAAGAAAAAGGAGCATGAGAAGCGTTCGATAGAGGAGATTGAGAGACTTTATTGCAGGAATGATGTTCGAAAATTTTACCAAAGGGTAAAAAGAACATGCCAGGGCTTCAAAGCCAGGCCTGCAGGGACGAAAATGGCAATATAGTAGTAGAATCGCAGTCGGTGCTGAGGATATGGAAGGAACACTTCTGCAGACTGTTAAACGGCGATGATGACCAATATTCCGCTGTCAGGCAGAATGAGCCATTCAACAGTGACGATGATAATCAAGATTCCCGTCAACCCGATCAGAATGAAATGAGGATAGCGATATCTAAACTCAAATCCAACAAAGCAGCTGGAGCCGACGGCCTTGTCGCTGAAATTTTCAATGCAGGAGGAGATGAGTTGGTAAGGAGCATGCTTCAGCTCATCTGTAAAATCTGGTCGGACGAAAGTATGCCCGATGAATGGAACCTCAGCATCGTTTACCCGATCCTGAAGAAAGGAGACCCTCTGAACTGCCCCAACTACAGAGGTATAAGTCTCCTAAATATCGCATATAAGATCCTGTCTGCCGTACTATGTGAACGCTTAAAACCGATCGTCAACAACCTGATAGGTCCTTATGAGTGCGGTTTCAGGTCTGGAAAGTCCACCATTGACCAAATATTCACACTACGGCAGATCTTAAAAAAAACCCATGAATATAAAATCGATACGCACCACCTTTTCATCGATTTCAAAGTTGCCTATGATAGCGTGTATAGAGACGAGTTATACAGAGCCATGTCTAGTCTTGGCATCCCTGCCAAGCTCATCCATTTGTGCAGAATGACGATGGAGAACTCTCGCTGCTCCATCAAAGTCGGTAAGAACATCACCGAACCGTTCGATGTCAGGAAAGGTCTTAGACAAGGCGACGCACTATCATGCGATCTCTTTAACATAGTACTTGAGAGAATTGTACGGAACTCACAAGCCAACCCCGGAGGTACAATCTTCTTCAAGTCTGTACAACTACTCGCTTATGCCGATGACATTGACATGATCGGAAGAACTCAGCGGGCAGTCAATGGGGCATTTACGAGTATTGAGACCGAGGCAGCAAAGATGGGTCTAGCGGTCAATGAAAGCAAAACAAAATATATGCTGTCTACAAAAAAGGACACCCAACATCGGCGTCTTAGACAGAACGCCACAATAGACAGATACAATTTTGAGGTAGTAAAGGATTTCGTCTACCTAGGCTCTATGGTCAGCTCCGCAAATGACATCAGTAGGTAGATCACACGGAGAATTACTCTTGCCAATCGTTGTTTCTATGGGCTAAAACGGCAATTGAGTAGCAAAGCCCTATCTCGAACTACTAAGGTAACTCTTTATAAGACTCTAATCATCCCAGTCCTGCTGCATGGCGCAGAGGCATGGGCTTTGACAAAACCGGATGAGGATGCCCTTGGTTATTTCGAGAGAAAAGTTCTTCGAGCGATCTTTGGTCCCGTCTGCATAGACGGTGAGTGGAGGAGAAGGTAAAATGCCGAACTATACGGCCTGTACAAGGACATCGACTTAGCCAGAAGATTTCACATACAGCGATTAAGATGGCTGGGTCATTTAGAGCGGATGGAGCCCAACGTTCCCGCTAAGAAAGTCTTTGAATCCACCCCGGATGGACGACGCAGTAGAGAACGACCTCGCGCTAGGTGGCGCAAACAAGTGGATGGGGACCTCAACCAACTTGGCGTGCGCAACTGGAGGCAGCTGGCGGCAGCTGGCTCGTAACCGCGCTGGCTGGAGAGGTTTATTCTCTGCTTGGCAGATTTGTAATCTAATTTTCACCTAGACTCAACCGCAACATAAGTATGCAAAAGTAACTTAAATGCTGAGCTTGAAAGACTGTATACAGCGAACACCTTGCAAACATTGAGATACATACAGACATCATTAACAATGCTAACCTTACTACTGAAGCGGGGAGGTATAGTATTATATCATGATATATATACGTATACCGTATATAATATTATATTATAGAGTGAGCGATTGCTAGGAATAAGTCGTTCGCTGTTTTTATCTTTTAAGATTCTATAACACTCATATTTTTAAAACACTGTATGCAATGGCGAATAAAGACTTCAGACGTATCTGTTATACAAAAAAGGCCGCGATAGCTCAAAGGAACATATACGAGTATGTGATAAACACTGACTGCAAGATTCATAAATGGACAAAAAAAACATGATTACATCAAATCTAGAATCACCAGTACTTAAGGATCACTTTAATAAACAAAGGGCTAGTTGAGATAGCGTCTTTTAAGCAAGAAGTCTGAGATACATACTGCTGGAAAGGATATAGCGGAATTTTCTCAAGGATCTTCACTTGACCAACTTAATTGAAATTTGCGCTGTTGGATAAAAGGTGACGCTTTAGAGCACTGGCAGCCGCAGACTTCATAATATTTATGTGTAGGGGTGTAAGGTTTAAGAGAACTTCCAGCGCAGCTGTTGGACAGGTGCGCATTGCGTCCGTAATACCTACATAGGCTAGTCTTTTCACCTTCTGGAGTGCGGAGCGGGTGACGGTTTGATTAACTTTTTCCCACCATACTAGCGAAGCATAGGCTATTATTGGGATGACAATTGTGGTATAGGTCCAGTGGATCATTTTTGGATGTAATCCCCATTTTTTCCGGAAACCCTAGAGCAGGCCCCGAAGGCTTTAATTGCCTTCTCAGTGGTTCTGTCTATATGAGGTTTCCAGTTTAATTTGTTGTCTAGGGTAATCCCAAGACATTTTGTTTCTTTTGAGAAATCAATTTGTATATTGTTAGTGATAGTCCTTGAAGGCTTCAATTAGATCTTCTGACTGACACTAATTGTTTACTTTATTTAGGGCATGTTGCATTTGTGCAGAAATACCTACGTCATCTGCGTAGCCTTGGGTAAGAGATCGTGAACTATTGAGGTCGTTAAGGATATTGTCCACTACAGTTGACCATAAAAGAGGAGATAGGACACCCCCTTGAGGACAACCCTTAGTAGCTCTAACGGAGATTGAGATTTGTCCAAGCTTGGCAGTAATTAATCTGCTACTGAGCATGGAAGATATCCATTTGGTAGTTTGCAAGTCAATGCCTTTAGCCTCAGCAGCAGACTTATTTTAAGATTGAAACGATGTGTTATCAAAGGCGGCAGAGATGTGTTTCTTCAATCGTGCTGACTAGTTGGTGTAGGGTTGTGACCGTAGATCTACCAGATTGATATTCAAATTTAAGATTATTTAGGGAGTGTTCTATTTCTTATGTGAAGATCAATGCGTTTTTCCATTACCTTAAGAAACACAGAAGTGAGAGTGTTTTTCTGTTTTTCTAGGTTTTTCTACGAGACCAATACCGTTGCTGTGATTCTTAGATAGGGTTTTTTGGGCCCTGACAACTGAAAGGAGTTCGTTAATGCTTTCACAGAAATACCTCCATGTGTGTCTTTATGATCTCCTAATAGCAGAGTTGTAAGCTGTGAGAGCTATCTTGTACTCGCTCCATGAGTTGGTGGACTTGGGTTTATAAATAGCCTTCTAACTTTTCTTTTTAGGGTGTCGAGCTCATTGTTGCTCCATGGCACATCGCGGAAGTTAGTTCTGCTTTTGGGATAGCAGCTGGCTTCATATGCAGATGTGATCTGAGAGTTAAGTTTTGAGGCTTCTTCTTCAAGAGAATCAGAAGAGTCTATATTTGAACATAGACATTCCAATTGGTGCGTGTAGGAGACCTACTTACTTACTTAGATCATTTAACCTCTCGGGGGGCACAGGACGTCAACCCCGCCTGCGCGCCATTTTGTTCGGAGTTCTGCACCGCGTTTGAGCTGCCTTCAACTCATTCCTAAGGAGCTCGATTCCTTCTCAACTGTTCTGCGCCACGTTTGCCTGGCGCGTCCCGCAATTCTGCCTGCCTGGGTCAGCGGATTCCACTGCATGGCGTATTTCGCAATGGAGTTGTCTCGCGTCGTAGGATGTGTCCAATCCACTGCAACTTTCTCCTTCGAATAGTAATGCTTATACGTTCTTAGCCCGTTCTCGTATAAAGTTGTTGGTTGGGGATGCGGTTCGGCTAAAAGATAATCAAGATGATCCGTAAGCATTTGTTTACGAAGACTTGCAACTTGCGTGTGTTAATGATGTCCACCTTCCAAATACTACACCCATAAAGCAGCACTGATTCTACGTTGGAGCGGAACAGTCGCAGCTTGGTACTTAAGCTGATAACATTGCTTTTTCAGATTTTGAATAGCATTCCGAACGCAGCTTTAGCCTTCCCGATTCTCCTGCACACATCCACTTCAGTGCCACCGCAATTAGCCGAGACCACACCTCCTAAACAAAGAAAGTTATCAACTTTCTCGACTTCCTGTCCGGCAATGTTAAGTTGAGCGCGGGTATTAGAAGTGCTCAGGGCTTTTGTTTTGGCTATGTTTATTTTTAGCTCTACTTTGTTTGCCTCAGCTTCTAGATTTTGGGCCATCAAATGAAGATCAATTATCCGATGTGAAAGTAGAGAAACATCGTCAGCGTAATCTAGGTGTTTAAGGTAAGATGTCATAGTCCAACGAATTTCATAATTATCTTCCGTCAATGCTTCGGGGTACATCGCTTATAACCACCAAGAACAATAGTGGCGACAGTATGCACCCTTGCCGTACTTCACATTGGGCTTCAAAATCCTCCGACACCTTCTGATTGTGTAAGATGTGACACTTACCGCCATCGTATGTAGCCTTGATAATAGCTATAAGCTTTTCTGGAATGCCTCTCCTGCGCAAGGCCAACCAGATAGCATCTCGATTCAAGCTGTCGAAAGCCTTCTCGAAGTAGATAAACAACAAATGTAGCGGAGACCTGTACTCAACGCATTGTTCGATTATGATGCGTAAGGTGTTTATGTGGTCGATGTAGGAGGATCCAGCACGAAAGCCTGCCTGGACGTCGAGGGTTGCATCGAAATGCTCTTTGATTCGTTCCAGAATTACTCCAGCTGTTATTTAGGAGACCTGCTAAGGGTGTTTAGGTCACGAGTAGTTCTAAAGTCAAACCTTATATGCATATAGTCCAACAATGAGAGCTCGTTTGAGATATGCTAATTTGTGATTTGATCGGACAGAGAGGAACTGGATAGGGTAAGATCCAGTACCTCTTCTGTGATGGAGTTTACAAAGTAGGTCCATTTCCACTTATCAGTCTTATTTTAATGCTTGTAAAATTACTGCATATATTTACTTACTTACTTATTTAGGTGGCGCTACAGTTCGGGGTTAACCTGGGCCTCAACCAACAAGTCTCTCCATATAGCTCGGTCTTTAGCTAATTGCCTCCAGTTGCGCACTTCAAGTTTGTCGAGGTCCCCTTGAACTTGTGCGCACCACCTACGGCGATGATTCCCATTACTGCGTCGTCCCTCGGGGTTAGATTCGAAGACTCTGCGGGCCGGAGCGTTGGTGTCCATTCGGTTTAGATGTCCTAGCCATCTCAGACGTCCAATACGCAGTTTTTAGACTAGGTCTATGTCGCTGTACAGCGATGTGATTAAATCTTCTCCTCCAAAACCCGTCAATGCAAACAGGACCGAAAATCTTACGAAGAATTTTTCTCACGAAGCGACCAAGGATATCTTCATCCTCTTTTAATAAAGTCCATGTTTCAGCACCGTAAAGCAGGACTGGGATGATCAGGGTCTTATAGAGAGTCTCCTTAGTTGTTCGAGATAGGGCTTTACTGTTAAATTGCCTTATAAGCCCAAAAAAACTGCGATTGGCAAGAGTTATTCTTCGCTTGATTTCTGCGCTGATCTTGTTCTATGGGTTTTTAGCAGATCCAAGGTAGACAAAGTCCCTTACTACCTCGAAGTTATAGCTGCCCTCTGTGACGTTCTGTCCTATTCGTCGGTGTTGGCTGTCCCTTCTTGTTGACAGCATATACTTGGTTTTACCCTCGTTTATCGCTAAACCCATTTTGGCCGCTTCCGCCTCAATGCTTGCAAACGCACCGGTGACAGCCCGCTGAGTTCTTCCGATAATGTCTATATCGTCGGCGTATGCAAGCAGTTATACGGACTTTTGATAGATTGTGCCTCCGGTGTTGGCTTCTGAGTTCCGCACAATCCGTTCAAGTACAATATTGAAGAAGTCACATGACAGCGCGTCACCATGTCTAAAACCCTTTTTGACATCAAAGGTCTCAGTGAGGTCATTACCGACCTTGATGGAGCAGCGAGCGTTCTCCGTCGACATCCTGCACAGACGGACAAGTTTGGCAGGGATGTCAAAACTAGACATGGCTTTATAAAACTCTTCTCTATAGATGCTTTCATAGACGGCCTTGAAATCGATAAAGAGGTGGTGAGTGTCGATTTGGAATTCTTGATTTTCTCCAGGATCTGCCGAAGTGTGAAAATTTGATCGATGGCGAATTTTCCTGTCATGAAAAAAAAAAAAAAGATCTTGTGTGCGATTTGAGGAGACTGATGCCTCTATAATTGGCGCAGTTGAGGGGGTCTCCTTTCTTGTGGATCGGGCAAACGATGCTGAGATTCCATTCATCAGGCATACATTCGTCTAACCAAATCTTAGAGATGAGTTGGTGTATGCACTCTACCAATTTAACACCAGGTGGCTTGAAAAGTTGGCCGGTAAGCCGTGGTCCAGCAGCCTAGTTGGATTTTAGCTTGGATATTGCAGTTATTTGATTTCATGCTTTTCATTTCTTTTGTTTTCTTTCTGCTTTGTCTAATCTTATTATTTGAAACACTTCTGTCAATCTAGTAGATGTCCGCAGGTCAAACAAAAGCCACTTATGTTATATTGAAATAGAAGTCATTCAAACGAACTGACTAACTACTCTCTTTAATATCAATCATGAAATTACAGAATTTCATGATTCGTATATAAAAAACCAATTTTTCCAATTAGGATAGTTGAATTCTTGATATACACGATCATGATTGCCTGCAAGTAACCAAAGGTAAAAGTCAGTGTACCTACCATTGGAGTGAGGCTTTGCTCTTCTCTTCCATTTAATTTCTCACCTGAAGGTGATCAATATTTGTATCTGAATATGGTACGTCAGTACCAGATGTAGCCCTTTTGCCGATTAACCACCAAATGTTCTATTGGAATGTACAAAGCAGGCAAGTGCAAGAGACCGGGAACAAATTGCGTTTAAATGTCATTTCATAATTAACGCCCAGAGGATTAAATTAATAATAATTCATCGGCTCGTTTGTGCATTTATTAAAATACAATTGGGTTAAACCGCACACGATACACGTACAGCCGTCAAGCTTTGGGACTGTCAAGCATTCTCAAACCCGCCGGTGCGAATTTATGCCGATTCGCGAAACCTTGCCTGCTGTATCTACCCGCAACTACGTGGGTAAAATGTGTTCGCTTACAAGTACGGATTTAATTAAATTGTCATTTATTGCACCCAGACATGGAGTACCTACTAGCTAAATTCCAATTGTAAATGGAGAACAATTAACGTAAATCAAATTGATTTAATCGGTTTGGCTTTGTGTAATAAATGCATCCCGATGGAGGAGGTCGCATAGCAGAGACATGAAAATCCTTTGAAAGTTGCAAGAAAGCTTAGATATTTTTTATTTCTTAGTATACATAAAGCTATTAGTTTTTCCAACAAGAAATAGTTTAATTCTAGTTCTGCTTCAAGTTGTGATAATCATTTTTCTTTAAGAAATTACTTCAAAATAAAAAACAGAAATTGTAAAAAATTACAAAGAAATTGTAGTTTACATATTCTCGAAACGAGTTATAAGATTTTAAAAATGAAACATTTTGTGTTCGATTTAGACCTAAATCGTTAAGATTGGTGCACATTTCTATAAAGTTTGCTTAAAATGACATACAGTATTCCACAAAAGTCTGCGTACAGTGATGAACCTCTGGAAAGCAGCGTCCTTGTTCATAAATGGTAATGATCACATCTGAATGGGGTGTGTTTCAGTAGAACAATGTACGACGCATTCATTTTGAACAAAACTTACATTATTTTATTACTCACTTAAGAAAAAAAATAACAAATTCACTTTACAAAAGATTGTGTATAGCTGCAAATGTTCCTTGTTTGAAGGCCTTTTTTTTTTAGGTTGCGCCAAGGATGTGTAATCTTTATAGATACTATATACCCGAGTGCTACTAGCATGCACGATTCGCAAACCTGAGTAATCGATTCCAGGAATACGCCTACGTACTAAACACACACCCTACACACTTCAACCACTCTCCCCGCGGTACTGCCGTTAGGTATTTCTTCGTGAGGCTGGTTAGCAATTATGCTCTAGTCTCCGAGGCCGCCTCTTGGGCTCTTCTTAGGGCTTCTGCTCTTTGCAGCGCGTTCTGCACACATACTATGAATGAGCAGATCTCCATCCACTCGCCCTCTGATCGCGTCATGTGACTTACAAGATTTTCTGGACTTGGCAGGTTTGCTCTATCTTCTGCAAAGCGTCTGCAGTAAAACACTGCATGCTCCGCGTCCTCCTCCTTGTTTGGACATTCTGGACACATGGGCGAACTATCGTGTCCAAATCTATGGAGGTATTTCCGGTAGCACCGTGTCCGGACAGGAACTGTGTGAGGTGGCAGTTACAGTTCCCCCTCGCTCTCTCTGTCCATGATTTTATAGTGGGAATGAGCTTGTGGGTCCACCTGCCTTTTGTAGAGCTGTCCCACCTGGTTTGCCACAGCGTTGCTGATGCTGCCATTTCCTCCTCCTTAATCCTTTTTGCCTCTCGCCGGTTCGAGGGACGTCTTAGATATACCCTCTGCATCTCATCAGCGAGGATGTCGATTAGGACCATCCCAGCTAAAACTCAGGCTGCATCGTCGGAGATAGTTCAGAAGCCGCTGATCACTCTGATTGCGCAGAGCCTGTGAGCTGATGATAGCTTCATCCTGCGCTCATTTATCGCCAGTGCACCTGCCCATATCGGGGCAGCGTACCGAGCTGACCACTCTGGACAGCAGGATCCTGCGGGCGTATCCAGGCCCGCCGATGTTCGGGAGCATTCGGGAGAGTGCTGCCTGCATGCTTTCTTACTAGAATACTCGACGTGGGCTTTGAAGCGCAGCCTGTTGTTTGATGGCCTTGTAAGTATGTAACTGTAAACATTTTTTTTCGCCAAACATAAACACGTTAGATGGTTGTATGGTTATAGGGAGCATAGTTTCCTTTAACATTCTGTGAATATCAACTGTGCGTTGAAATGGCAAAAAAAAATTAAGTTTGTCTGAAAGGCAGTTGATCCTTAATTTGCATATAAAATAAAAAAAAAGTCTTACTTTGAAATATCAGAATTAACTTTAAGAACCAGCTCAATGTTCCAAAGAACCCCATATGACCCTTTAGAGATGAAGATTGGGTGGAATAAAAGCCAAGATATGGAAGACCATCAAAGCTCACTCTGAGGGATAAGTGGACGATTAAGCGGATTGTGGACCAGGAGCCATTTATTTATTCTCATCTCAAAATACAGACTAACACCGCAGTGCATCCAGAAGCGGTACAAAAGGGCAACGGTTTTTGGTCGTGCACCCCCAGAAAAAAAAAAAAAACTTTGTCAGCAAAATTAAAATACAGAAGAGTCTCACGTTCGCAAAGGAGTACGTGCGCTCTACATGTCCTAGCCATCTCAGACGTCCAATACGCAGTTTTTTCACTAGGTCGATGTCGCTGTACGGCTCGTATAGTTCGTGATTGAATCTTCTCCTCCAAAACCTGTCAACGCAAACGGGACCGAAAACCTTACGATGTCATAGTCGGTCTTGAAATCGATAAAGAGGTGGTGAGTATCGATTTGGAATTCTTGGGTTTTCTCCAGGATCTGCCGAAGTGTGAAGATTTGATCGATGGTGGACTTTCCTGGCCTGGAACCGCACTGACAGGGTCCAATCAGGCTGTTGATAAAAGGTTTCAGGCGTTCATACAATATCGCAGAAAAGATCTTGTATGCGATGTTGAGGAGACTGATGCCTCTATAATTGGCGCTGTTGAGGGGGTCTCCTTTCTTGTGGATCGGGCAAACGATGCTGAGATTCCATTCATCAGGCATACACTCGTCTGACCAAATATTAGAAATGAGTTGGTGTATGCACTCTACCAATTCATCCCCAGCTGCCTTGAAAAGTTCGGCCGATAAGCCGTCAGGTCCAGCAGCCTTGTTGGATTTTAGCTTGGATATTGCTATCCTCACTTCGTTTTGGTCAGGTGGACGGAAATTTTGACTATCATCGTCTATGTTGAATGGTTCATTCTGCCTGACAGCGGGATGTTGGTCTTCGTCGCCGTTATACAGTCTGCAGAAGTAGTTTTTCCATATTCTCAGCTAAGACTGTGATTCTACTACGAGGTTTCCATTTTCATCTCTACAGGTTTCTGTACGGGTATTACTTCTCTGACACGTTCTTTTTACCTTTTGGTAAAACTTCCGTACATTGTTCCTGGAGTATAGACTCTCGATATTCTCAAACGCGCGCTTCTCATGCTCTTTCTTCTTCTTTTGGAGAAGCCGATGTTCTTCCCGTCTCTTTTGCTCGTAGAGCTCACGAGCAGCTCTCGTCTTCCGCTGCAGCGCCGCTTTGTATGCCTCTTGTTTTGCTACATGCACTCGCCGGCATTCTTCGTCAAACCAGGGATTTCGCGGTGGTGGGCGAGCGAGACCCAACACATCAGTCGCGGCGTTTCTGATGGCATGTTGGCAGCGTTGCCACAGGTCTTCGGCGCTTGATGCTGGCGGCATAGGGGTGATCGAGAGATTTCGGGATACGCGTTCTGCGAAGAGTCTGGCGGTCTCTTGCGATTGTAGCTTTTCGACGTTAAATTTTCTCACAGTGATTCTTCTTTGTTGCTCAGATTGGGTTACCCGCATTCGTACCTTAGCTACAACAAGGTAATGATCCGCTTCTATGTTGGCCGCTCGGAAGGTCCGAACATCCAGAATACTGGAGGCATGCATTGCGTCGATCGCAATATGATCAATTTGGTTGATCGTTACATGATCATTAGACCGCCATGTCTGCTTATGAATATCGAGATGAGGGAACCATGTGCTTGCTATGGTGACATTTCGGTCCACAGCGAAATCAATTAGCCGAAGTCTGTTATCAGACGTGGTGTCGTGTAGGCTATGCTTACCGACTGCCCTATCAAACACGTCCTCCTTTCCTATTTTGGCGTTAAAATCGCCCAATACTATTTTAACGTCGTATTTAGGACATTGCTCGTATGTTTTGTCGAGGAGCTCGTAGAAACACTCTTTGGTGACAGGGTCCTTTTCTCCCGTGGGGCATGAACACATATTAGGCTTATGTTTGCGAATTTAGCCTTGATCCGGATAGTCATAATACGCTCGCTAACGTGTCGGAAGCTTAAGACTTATTGCCTAAGTCTGCCGCGTATGACAAATCCGCATCCGAATAAGCGTTGCCTGTTGCCTCTGTAGCAATCACCGTAGTAGATGTCACAGTTTTTCATCCTCTTTTTGCCCGGCCCATCCCATCGCACTTCCTGGATGGCGGTAATATCTGTTTTATAGCAGTCTAGGGTCTCTGCTAGTTGTTCGGCTGCACGTGGTCTATAAAGGGACAGAACATTCCACGTACAGATCCGAAGGTCGTTGTCCTTATTTCGTTTGCTGGGGTCGTCATTAGTTGAGTCATCCTTATCCGAGGATTTTGGTTGTTTCGGAACCATGCGCTTTTTACGTGGTAGGGAAGTTACCCCGACGGCACAACCCCCAACCTGGAGGGCCAGTTCCTTAATTATTCCCCTAGGACGAGGGGCCGGGTACACCGGTGCCAGCAGTCCACTACGGGAGTATGAGCGCTGCCGTTAGCCCATAAAGGGCTCCTCCGCCACCATCTCTATTCCAATGTCCTGACCAACATTGGAAATTCCTTACCGACCTGTGATCCGAATACGTCGAAGCAGCTCGCGCAAGGTATTCACTAAGTTCAACCTAACTGGAACTATAGACGCCACCGTTGACTCCGTCTAGGGAATTCGTCCGCTGCCGCCTGGAACAGGAAGCAGTGCTCTAGTGAGAGAACACTATTCCCCCCTCTCTCATCTGCTGCCGCCAAGAATCCTCCAAACGGGGTTGGTTACCCATTTCTTGGATTAAGGTACTAGGCACCCGGTTGTCACCGCGTGGAGGTTGAGAGTAGGAGTTGGTAGGCCTCAGCTGAGTGAAAACGCTTGTGTTTTCATATGATCGCATGCACTACCGTTTGACCAGCCTTGTAGCGTATTCCAAGTGGAAATTATGGCGATTAAAGAAGTCTTACCTTGGTACGAAAAACGTGGTATCCGTTAGATATATCCTTGTCTTTTCAGACAGCCAAGCAACAATAAAATCCTTGAAATTGACATCATACCAAACACATCTTTGGTATACCAATTGCTACTTGCAAACTCAAATTTAAGCTGTCTGATATCAAGAGTACAAATCTTAGGTCGACAAGTGGACCAACATGTCTTGCGACAAACCAGATTTGGCCAAAGCTGGATCTACAACGCTCTAGAATTTGATTTCTCTCAATAGATTGCATATCGACACTTCTATAGGTATCATCACTCGGCACTGTGTTATAGGGAAGCATGCTACATGGCTGGACCTTTTCGTAAACGACTTGCAAGGATGAAGAAGAGGAAGAAACTATTCCTCACTTTCTTTTTTTCTGTCCAGCTCTCTCCCGCAGAAGGAAGCTTCACTTAGGCGCTTTCTAACATATTACAACGATATAAGCGATTTGATAGACATGGATATTAAGAGCCTCTTACGCTTCATTAGAAGCTCATAATGGTTTAACGAGTAGGTAAAGAGGAACGTTCTCCCATATGATCCAGGTGGTATCACAATGCACCTATTGGTCTACGTGTGAAGGCGTTTCTAAGCTATCAGCTACTTCAACATAAACTAACCTAGCCTATACAAATTTAATTGCATAATATGCGGTTGTTCGTGAGGTGGCATCCTGTCTTCCCTACTAAGTTGCATGGTAGTTGCCTCGTTATTGAACACTCAGGCATACGTGGATGATGTTGCCTCATGATGCCAGACCATGAGTAGAGATTGTCTGTCCAAACATGCACTAGGAATGGGCTTTCGGTCAATCTTCTCGAAAGGCGTCACTATATGAATCTCCAATAAAGCCAAACATTTAAGAGTGATCCTGGACAAAACACTTCGTTGGTCAAAACATGTCGAGCTGAAGACATCGATGATGCTCTTAGTTTTGTTTCAGTGCAATGGTGCTTTCGGCAAGATATGAGGCTTATCACCGAAAAATGTCATTCAGATAAGACAGTTCCTAACATACTCGTCAGCTATTTGGTGGAAGAATCTTTCTTTCACGCAAATATGTTACAGACTTTGGCCTAAGCTTCAAAGAACAGCTGGGAGTGAGCTTTCCCGAGTACGCCTGGTTCTGCTGTGAACTGCTGAACCTACCTCTTTTTTATACTTATGCCATGGGCAGCACTATGAAGTAATCTCCCATCTTAGGTGGTGCGACTTTTGGTAGCCTTGGTATTGTGATGATCAACTTTCCTTTTTCTTGGTATTTTGATGATCAACTTTCCTTGCCTTCAGGACTTACTCCGGCCAGAATACTTCAAACATTATTTGGAAATACAAGAACTCTCTGAATTTGGCCTTTGATTCTTGTTTTGGTCACACATTACACCTGGGTTATGACTAATGAGATATCCGATGAGATTACTAGACAAGGCTTAGAGGAGCATTTTTCAGCACATGAACCTGAGTTGGATCTTCCTACGTCCTCGGTCATGCCTTTCGTTGACGATTGGATTTCTTACGCCTTATTATGAGTGTCATGGTTCTCCAGGACATGCCATTCTTGTTATATCACAGCAGAAGAGGCTGCAGACAACTTATTGCTGTCCTGGTGAGTTTGGGGACCTGCATTGCGATTGATCGGGAAACTACTGACTGCTTAAAACTTGGCTTGGGCCAGTAGCGCAACAATCAAGTTCGTGATGAAGTGCTTACTTTACCTCCTAGTGGTGGTCCCCGGGCAACTATACGTATAAACCCTTATACGTATAGGCCAAAATTGTAAGTGCGGGTTGTCTAGGGCCTTGATTCTAGGCTAGGTAACGTAGGCCAGCAACCTGTGTTACTGAAACCAGCTCGCTACTGAAACCGACACTATGCCTCGGATAAGGACTGATCACATGTTGACGACTTTTGGCTATTGTACCCGGACAAAGATAGGTTTCTGGAATGTAAAGACGCTCCTCGACTCGGGAAGAGAAGGTCCTTACAATGCCAGATTCCTCCAACTGGAAAAGGAATTCATGCGATATAAACTGGACATTTTGGGGGTAAGTGAAGTAAGATGGTTAGAAGCGGGCGAGTACCAGTCTCCAACGCGTAACACTGTACTACTCTATTCTGGAAGACCATCCGGAAGTCCGCGAGAATATGGAGTCGGACTACTGCTAACAACAACAGCACGCAAGGGCCTGATTTCCTGGCAGCCTCATGGTGATAGGATTTTGACGGCCAGATTTCGGACTAGAGTACGACGTGTCACCATCATACAGTGTTACGCCCCAACGAATAGTTCGTCTGAGGACGAAAAGGAGAGCTTCTACAATCTCTTAAGCGCCGTCTTCAACACAACACCAAATGGAGACATTGTCATAGTGATGGGGGATTTGAATGCCAAGGTAGGCAGCGACAACGAAGGGCTCAAGCATGTAATCGGGAAACATGGTCTAGGCAACCGCAATGACAACGGCGAAAGGTTTGTGGATTTCTGCAATGCCAACCGCCTTGTGATAGGTGGCACCATGTTTGAGCACAAGACCTGCCACAAAGTCAGCTGGGTTTCCAACGACAGGCAAGCAACCTCCAACCAAATTGACCATTTTGCTATCAGCCGCCGCTTTAGAAGTAGTCTCCTGGACGTCCGAAACAGGCGAGGGGCAGATGTGGGGATAGTACGTGATCACCATCTTATGATAGCTACTCTCCAACTACGCACTGCTGCAGTTCGAAGATCCCACGACAACACAAGAATGCCCAGGTTCAACATCGATAGACTTAGTGATCCCTCAGTGCGCCAACAATTAAGGGAGCACTTTTCGCAAGGTGTGGAAGCAATCAGCAGCTCAATGCCCGCAACCATCCAAGACCATTGGTGTGCTGTGAAAAATGTTTTTACATCTGGTGCTGAAAGAATTGTCGGTCGATCGCAGGGAAGACATAGGGCGTGGCTTTCCGAGGATACCTGGAGACGGATTGACGAACGAAAACAGCTAAAAGCTCGCGTTGCAGCTACCCCAGCAGCAGGGAGAAGCGAGCTAGAGTCCCTATATCGCATGAAGATGAGAGAAGTTCAGCGTAGCGTACGACGTGACAAGCGCAACTACATCAACGCGCTGGCTACAGAAGCAGAAGAAGCTGCACGGAGGTGCGACAGCAGGACTGTCTACAGAATCACGAAAGAGCTGACAGGTGGTCGCAGCTCCAGCCAATACCCAGTGAAAAGCCTAGACGGCTCCTTGCTCATTTCGGATGAGGACCAGCTCAAGAGATGGAAAGAGCATTTTGCTACGGTTTTGAACCGTGTGTTCGCTAGCGATATGCTCCCAAATCAGACTGAGATGCCCGAGGTGAGAAGTTCCCGAATACGCACCACGACTCCCAGTAAAGATGAGATCATTACCGCGATCAAGGCACTCAAAACCAACAAGGCGGTCGGACTTGACGGTATTCCAGCAGAGCTCTTACGAGCAGCGCCCACAATATCGGCTGAGCTTCTGCTTCCACTTATAGATAGAGCTTGGGAAGCTGAGAGCTTTCCTAACGAGTGGAAAAAGGGAATGATCGTCAAGCTTCCTAAGAAAGGAAATTTATTGGAGTGCGGAAACTGGAGGGGTATCTGCATGCTGCCTGCTGTAGCTAAGATAATAGCTAAAATCATCCTGGAGCGAATCAAACAACATCTCGAAGACACACTCGATGCCGAACAAGCAGGTTTCCGCTCCGGATCCTCCTGTGCCGACCACATCAACACCCTGCGGATTATCAGCGAACAGTGTGTTGAATATCGATCGCCACTGCACCTGCTGTTCATCGATTTTGAGAAGGCGTTCGATAGTGTCAACAGGGAGTTTATTTGGCGTGCCTTACGCAGGAGAGGCATCCCCGATAAACTAATTGTTATTATCAAAGCTACATATGAAGGCTCCAAATGTCACGTTCTGCACAGGGGCAGGTTGTCTGAGGAATTTGAGATCCAAAGTGGGGTAAGACAAGGCTGTATCCTCTCACCAATATTATTCCTATTGGTGATTAGCGATGTGCTTCATGCAGCTTTGTCGACGGGAAACGGAGGAATTCGATGGACTCTTACATCTCAACTGAAACATCTTGACTACGCAGACGATGTATGCTTACTCTCCCACAGAATTATGGACCTCCACCAAATGACGGCAGATGTGGAGAGGGAGGCAGGTGTCGTCGGGCTGAAAACTAATACGGCAAAAACTAAAATTATCAGCCTTGGAACAAACTCATCGGCTCAAATATGCATTGCTGGACAACCGGTAGAGAGAGTAGAGGATTTCCAGTATCTTGGGAGTATTATCTCGACCGATGGTGGAACCGAACTGGATATAGCCAACAGGATCACCAAAGCAAAGTCCGCGTTCGGGATGTTGTCCAAAATATGGCGAAGCAATGCAATCAGTTTGAGCACCAAAATAAGACTGTTCCGCTCCGACGTTGAATCCGTGCTGCTATATGGTTGCAGCACGTGGAGAGTGACCACTTCTATCACCAGAAAGCTGCAAACGTTCGTTAATAGGTGTCTGCGCAATATCTTAAGGATTTTCTGGCCCAATCGTATCTCTAACGAACACCTTTACGAGAGAACGGGTCAGGAACCAATAGGCACAACTATCCAACGGCGGAAGTGGCAGTGGATTGGTTACACGTTCCGAAAGGGTGACAGCTCCATAGCGAACCATGCTATGCAATGGAACCCTCTAACTCAGGGTGGCAGAAGACCTGGCGGTCCGCGGAAAACATGGCGCAGAACAGTCGAGAAGGAGGCATGGCAGTTAGGGAAAAGTTGGGGAGAACTCAGACACATTGTCAGAAACCGTACACGATGGCGCGTAGGCGTAGTAGAGGCCCTAGGACCCACAAGGGGATACAGGACATAAGTATGCCGATTTAAAGAGAAGGCAAAGGACATTTAGGACGAGCATTCAAGAGAAAACAGGCAAAGAAAAGAACGACTCTGACGTTGGGCTGGTAGACACAATTGTGGAGTACAGAAGCGGTATCAAGTTAGATATGTCCTCGCACATTCTACACTTATTCGTACCTCAGTTACTAAATTTTGAACTGCCTTCTTCAAATTACATATGTATTTGATATTTTATTGCTCGACATTTATTCAAAGTTTTCCTTTTTTCATCCAGCACTTAAAGGCTTCAAAGGTCGGCTCACACTCTCCCTGAGCATTCAAGTTGCTGCAGATTGTGATAAGCTCTTTTAAAATCTCAGCTTCCTTAGGGTTCTTAGCCATCATAGCGAGGTCCTCACTGATTTTACCATCTTTAGCCATTCCAGTAGTTTCAAAAAGGCATGTAATGTAGCACTTGAGAGGTTGTGAAACCATCATATAATCCGTGCCGTAGAATAGGGCCAGATCCACAGCTGGAATTTGAGTGGATCCAACGCATTGCCTGATTACGTTAGGTGGAACTATAGCCGAGGTTAGTCGCGAAGCCTGCATTTAAGGAAAAGTAATTTAGTATTATAGATACTATCAAAATTAAGATTTCTGAAACAAACCCCTAAAAGAGTAACTAAGCCAAGCCAAATAATATTCATGGCGAATTGGTGGAACTATACATTCACGAATGATATGCTAGTGGGATTTTATATACTTCTTTATGTAGCAAGCTCTACTGAAGTCAATTAAATAATAATTGCTACTTAAATAAAATGCTTATCATTAGTGAACAAATGGTGTGAAACAAATCTGTCCGTAGAATCAAATGCTAAATTGCTTGAGTCGTTAAAATAGAATCACAGCTAAGTAATGGAAGTGACTGCAGTGAACTTGAATTTCCAAGCTATTAAGTTCTCGATCCGTGAGCAGTTTCTGCCTGCACAAAGAAGCCAATTATTCTCGCTCCAGAGAAGTGTGAATACACGGTTGAGCCAGCATTTTCGGAACAGAATCAACAATTACTGATGGCAACATTCTGAGATCTTATTGAAGTCTCACTCGAGGAATATATTTTTTTAGATGAATCAGATCTTCAAACCTCGGAACGTCATCAAAATTTCAAAATTGAAAGCCCCACTGTCTTCTTAGTCAATTCTCTCCTAGACAGAGGTTATTAGCCAATACTGCCCCATTATCGATAGCAATTTTGTTATAGATACATACATAGTAGGATAGATAAGCTAAATCTGATCAGCTCTCATCCTGAGGCTGTTCACGTTAGGGGGTTCCCTAGCTACTGCTAACTATTGAGGTTACGCAACAAAGATGCTCTAACCCTTCTGAGATTTTCTGAGCGATTGAAAGCTGATGAACTAACTGCTGAACAGTCGCCTCAAACTGAATAATAAAACGTCAAACGTACAGCTGCCTGTCCAGCGGATATAGAGAAGCTTTTAAAATATAATAGTTTGGATCGACGGGTTAATATAAAGGTATAAACTTATTCGACATGAATTTCGGTATCATTCTATAAGGACGATTACATCTGTGGTGATGAGAAAAACGGTCATCTTTGTCATCCGTAAGGCATAGCACCGCTCCTATTTAACATATGGGGTGGCGATAGTGTAGTGGTAACGTAATTGATTACCACCGCTAATAGTTCATGTTTCAAATCGTGATGACAGCACGCATTTATTTATTTGTTTTTCCGATCAATTGCGAAAGCTTGTGTCAACACAATTTATAATACAACTGGCATGAGATTGGTTATTCGCTCTATTGGATGACTGATATGCATATGACATCATGTAGCCGAGAAAAGAATACTGTGAATCAGAAACAAAGGCAAAACAACAAAACAAATCTCCCCAGTTATCTGGACATCAACCCCGGAGTTTTTCTGAAACCTATCTTCTGTATCTATAGTTTCACATCATATCACCGTAGTTTCATACCACTACACCAATCTGTCTCTCTCTGTCTATCCTTTGCAACGCCCGCACTGTGTAAAACATTTTAAGAGTGTAACCCCTTGAGTTCGCGCAAATATAAAAAGCATACATACATATATGTAGATTTTTAAAATGCTAAGGAAATTGGGTAACTCGCCAGCATTTGTCAACGACATTAATCTGTATGCAAATGGCTCAAATTTACAAGATATTCGACGCGAACTTGAAAATAACTTTGATAAGGTCCAAGCATTCTGCTCCAATTGAAGTTTAAGATTAACCACTCCAAATATAAAACTATACTGTGCCAAATATTAGTAAAACGAGGTGACACCGATTTGAGAAAAGATTTACAAATGACGAGTTCTAATAGTCTTCGCATCGGTTCCAAAATTATTGTGAAGTATTTACGTGTCTATTTAGAAAAATGTTTGTACAATAGCTGACGCAACAGCTTTTTAAGTGCCAGGGCCTAGGTTCTCGCAACCACTCATGTTGTGTGCGTTATATTTTTCACGCGAATGGGAGGGACCTAGAGTTTAATGCCGTATCCGAAGGGCAATTTGTTTTGAGAAGCTTTCTCGAAACAACAATACTTTCGGATGTTTGTCAGACGTTCGCGAGAGGTGGGACCATGAAAAAACTGTTTGGTGTTTTCTGGGATTCGAACTTGGAACCTCACGTACAGTGGTCTGATACACTAACCGCTTACGCCACTGCGCCCACACAATGTATAATAATGAACACCTATATAAAATACACAGTTAAAAAAGTCAGTTGAAATCACAGTCATAGTTAAAAAAGGCAAGGGCAGCATTTATCTCCTTAAGCGCTTCTTTTTGTTCCAACTACTCGTATCTGTGATCCGATATGAAGGTCATATGTTACCAAGCCATCATTCGTCTAATGCTGACTTATGCGAGTTCAGTATGATGGAACGTAGTCCATCGTTAACGGATAAGATTAAAATAAATAAAAATAAATATTTGGCGCAACAGCTCATTAAGTGCCAGGGCCTAGCTTCTCGCAACCACTCATGTTGTGTGCGTTATATTTTTCACACGAATGGAAGGGACCTACAGTTTATTGCCGTATCCGAACGGCGATTTGAGAAGCTTTTTCGAGACAACAATACTCTCGGATGTTTGTCAGACGCTCGCGAGAGGTGGGACCGTGAAAAAAACTTTTTGGTGTTTTGTAGGATTCGAACTTGGAACCTCACGCGTAGTGATCCGACACACTAACCACTTACGCCACGGCGCCCACGGATAAGATTATTTAAAAAAAAAAAAATGTCTTCGAACATGCATGTGGATGTACAGAAGCGAACATGACATACCTACTTTTGCTATCACTTCTATAACAAGAAGCTATTAGATGCTTTCGGTGTGTCCAGGATCAACAATATCATTCTGGATATTGTAAGGAACCACTTAATGGCAAACAGATGGCTTCTAGTACAGACGCTCGTCTGAAAGCATCCTCTCAGTGGTCTACTCCAACCTGGCCAGTCCTCGATTCTAGATCTACTGAACTTAACATCTGAAAACACCGACTACACACCAATAAAACTCAGGTTTGATAAAAATTTCCTTGCAAATATCCCTGGCTAAAATGAGTTGGAAAACGTTGAAAAGATACACATATACGTACACCATGAACATATTTGGTGCAACAGCCAATGAAGAACCTAGGAGTAGCTTCTCACAACCACTAGTGCTGTGTGCGTTATATTTTTTCACACGAATGGAAGGGACCTACAATTTTGTGCCGTATCCGAAGGGCAATTTTTATTTTCTTTTTGAGAAGCTTTTTCGTGACAACAATACTCTCGGATGTTTGTCAAACGTTCGTGAGAGGTGGGACCGTGAAAAAAATTGTTGGTGTTTTGTGGAATCCGAACAATGAACCAACACACTAACCACTTGCGCCACGGCGCTCAGGGTAGAAAGAAGTTCATTTCACTTATATCGGTGGGGTGGGTGGTGGGGTCCTCTCCGAAAAACACAACCTGAACATCTACCTTGGCCTCCCAGATCACTGTAGCATTTTTCAGGTAGAAATTCTAGCGATTAACGGAGCTCTGTACTGGCTGAAATGTAATGCAATGCTTGTTAGATATTAGCATTTTCACGGACAGCGAAGCGGCCATAAGTCCCTGGAATCGTTCTCTTTTACTTCAAAGGTCGCTCTAAATTGCCACTCGTCACTCATGGACATGGCGAAACAGTTCAATATTCATCTATGCTGGGTATCAGAAGCGTTCAAATGGCTTGATCTTGCTGAAGCGATTAGATATCAGCTGCACTATCAGTGTCCTCATTGGACACTGTCCAATAAGCCTACATACCAAATGGTTAGGATTTTCTTCAAACGATTTTTCTATGAGCTGAGGGATGAAGAGTAGGAAGAAACCATTCTCCATTTCTTCGGCAAATGTCCAGCCCCATCCAAAAGATGACTACATCATCTTGGAGCCTTTCTCTTTGATAACCTTCGCGACCAGACGAACACAGACGTCAGAAGCATCTTTGCTTTATAAAAAGCTTTAGTTGGTCCTCTAAGTAAATGTGAATCTTATTTTGAGCTAGATCAAAAAGTGTGTCTGTATATTGGTATAGGCAGCCACTCTAACCTAACACCTAATCTACGGAATCAAATGTTACGGAAAACGAACTTGTACCCTAACCCTGTGTATTTCAGAAATACCATGGAGAGTGGATAATATACCGCTTGAGGCCTTTTTGCATCTAGATGCACACGGCTTTTTGTCGGACTTAACGATATCATCTTGTTAAAAGGTGCGGCAGATAAACGTTTCCTCTACAGGCCTATTGACTCGGATGTTGGAAATGCGGACCAAAGAAACTGCATCAGCATAAGGGATATAACTCACACCGACTGGTTGAATCTGGAGATGTGAGTATAATGGTGGCTCGAATGGGTTGAAGTTTAGGTTAAGTGGGACTTGGCCCAAGAATGTAACTCTTAGCCCACCGACTCTAATTGGAGTCATTACGGGGCATAACACCATGCGGTACCACATGAAAAAACTACGTGTGACTAGCGAAGACCTTTGTAGAGGCTGCGGCGACGAGGAGGCTCAGGAGGACACCGCCCACTTTCTCTGTCATTGCCCAGGCCTCTATCATTTGAGAAATAAAATCCTTGGGCAACACTTCTTTGAGGATCTAGAAGAGTTGTCCAACAGACCAATAAATGACATCGCAAACTTCATCAAATCCTCTGGATGGTTTGTATCTAGGACACAGTGAGTACTTAGTTCTTTCTTTAGGATACTTACAAGATGGTATTTTTCCACGAGGTAGGGATTTCCTTTTTCTATCTCCTTTCCCCCCTTGGGTATCACAATGGGTCTATACTGACCTGAGTGTGGTGTGGAGGTTTTCTATCCCCCTACACCTGCCCACTTACCTAACCTAACCTAGCCCACCGATGAAAGGGTGAATGGCACATTTATCATTCGCTGAGAATTTAACACCAACTTGAGTTTCTGAAAGGTGAACTGTTTTCGAATGGCACAATGAGCCACGTATTTCCAATCATCAAGCAGCACAGTTATACCGGTTTTAATGGTATCCTGAATTCAGCCATCGCCACGTATAGTTAAAAAAAAATTAATGCTCAGAATATGTTAAGTTTCAATTAACTTCAGTCCTTCAATTGCAGAAAATCTTAAGGAGAGGCTATCTTTAAGAATGCCTTAAACGGTATCAAGACTTTAGTTTACCTGTTTTTTAGCTTCTTTACTGTTGCGCCACTGCCAGCCTCTTGTTAAATGGATGGAGTACTGCTTCTTCATTGACAAGATTTAGGTCATATATCTGTCTTATAACTCTCCCTACCTGATGGCCATTAAGCAGTTGCTGGAACTTCTTCTTACACACGTCTGCATTTTCAAAGAGCCTGCTTCCCGGGTTTTAAAACAGCGGCCAGTTACTTGACTTCTTATCTAAAAATGTCATGATCGCGTGCGGTCGCGAGACCATGTAAACAACCTTTATCCGACACGAAATTTTGTCTCTACCTTTTGTCTGGCTCGATATAGCGCTTGTATACGTACACCTTCTGTAATCTTCGTTGAATGCACTCATTATCTCACCACGGGAACCCTCTTCTTGTCTTAACTTAGAGATCAACAATCCAGAAGGTTATAAAATTCTTCCGCTGATGTTGCAGAAGTCAGCTGACAACGTATTGGCTTGTAATAAACGACGCTTGGCTGAAGCCAATTTCCGACGACTAATCCCCTCCCCAATATGTGCTATAGTTTGCGATGAAGACTCCTTCCTTATTTTTTGCATTTTTGATTCTACCTATCGCATTTCCTGGATTGTAGTAGTGCGAGTAAAAGGATGCCAACTTCAGAGATATGTGCCCCATTTCGGACTTATACGAACCACTTTTTTTTCCAGGATCTTAACTCAGCCCTGTACTTACTCAGGCCATAGAAGCCTCACCGACATTACAACTTCTTTCTACAAATACAGTTTCCAGCCGGTTTTGAAAGTAGGATTGCTCAAAGTACTGACGCAGTCGCAAGTCAAGTCACATCTTCACACATTTCAAACTTATCTCAGTTAGTAAATTTTAAACTGCATTTTTCGTGTACATGTTACATGTTTAATATTTTATTATCCAATAATTAATGTTTTCCTTTCGTTACCCAGCACTTAAATGCTTCAAAAGTAGGCTCACACTCCCCTTCAGCTGTCAAGTTGCTGCATGTTTTAATAAGTTCTTTGAATAGCTCAGCTTCCTTTGGGTCCTTTGCCATCATAACGACATCCTCACTGATTTTGCCACCCTTAGCCATTCCGACAGTTTCGAAAATACATGCAATATAACACTTTAGGGTATCTGATACCATCATATAATCTGTACCGTAGAAAAGAGCCAGATCCACAGCTGGAATTTGAGTGGAACCAACGCATTGTCTGATTACGTTTGGAGGAATTAAGGCAGAGCTTAGTTGGGGAGCCTGCGTTTAAAAAGAAAAAATAAATAAATAAATAGAAATGTTTCAAAATTGTAGTTTCTGAAACGAACCAACAGGAGAGTAACTAATCCAATCCAAAGAGAATTCATTGCGAAGTGATGAACCAATGTATTCACGAATGATATGGTTTTGGGATTTTATAGATTTTATTATATAGCATGGTCTGGTGCAAACAATTAAATTATATGAGACAATTTGATACAATGCTTATCATTCGAGAACAAATGGTGCGAAGCTGATCTATCAGTGAGTTCGAGTGCTGAATCATTTGACTCACATTTAGCCATTTAGCCTTGAATCGTAGATCAACATTGGAGAGGCAGAAGTGAAAAATTAAAAATTAATAATACGAGACTTTAGCTGACAGAAATTTAGCTGGCAGAAATTTTCGGTTCTCATAGTGTATACATATGTATCTGCTGGATATGTTCAAATAGGCTTAGTTAAGCGCATTGACTTACATACTTTAAGTTTTCTACTTTCTTATGAACGTAACCCACAGTTATATACCTAAATACATACATACACACATTTTCAATGGCCCGCTAATCCTTCATGAGGGTCGCGGGGGTAGGATGCTCAGGTGGACTCTCCATCCTTCTCGTTCCCCCGCCATTGACTCCAACTCATCAGGAGGAATCCCTAGACGGCTCCAGGAGAGATGCCGGACTTGGTCCAACCATCTATTTCTAGGCCTACTGCGGGGTCGCCTACCTGATGCCACGGCCACCATGGCACGTCTTGGAAGCCGGTCTGGGGGCATACGCACTACGTGACCAAACCATCGAAACATAGATCGTTCCGTTTGGAGAAGTAGCTGCTCAACATTGAGCGCCTCGCGTACTCTGGTGTTGCGCACTCGATTCCTACGAGTTATTCCAGCAACACCGCGAAGAAACCTCATTTCGGCAGCTTGTATCCGCGACCCACAGTTAAAAAAAAAAATTCCACTTCTATAAATTGCTGAAATCTTGCTTCATTACGATGTAAATTCTGAAAAAAGGCAACTGGAGCATTATACTACCAGGAAACAAACCTTCATGTAACATTTTTATTGGAATTTTGTCGACTTTCGTAGAAATATGAGGATATTAGCAATCACCACACAAGAACCAAAAATCTACTACAGGAGCAAAGGACAATTGCAATGAAGCTGTTCCATAGTATCGTTGCCTTACCCATAAGCTTCGCAGACTATGATGTTACTTAAGCTTACTAAAGTGAGATGCTTAGCAAGAGCACAGTGTCTCACCAGGACACTTACTTTACTTATGTCCTGTATCCCCTTGTGGATCCTAGGGCCTCTACTACGCCTACGCGCCATCGTGTACGGTTTCTGGCAATGTGTCTGAGTTCTCCCCAACTTTTCCCTAACTGCCGTGCCTCCTTCTCGACTGTTCTGCGCCATGTTTTCCGCGGACCGCCAGGTCTTCTGCCATCCTGAGTTAGAGGGTTCCATTGCATAGCATGGTTCGCTATGGAGCTGTCACCCTTTCGGAACGTGTGGCCAATCCACTGCCACTTCCGCCGTTGGATAGTTGTGCCTATTGGTTCCTGACCCGTTCTCTCGTAAAGGTGTTCGTTAGAGATACGATTGGGCCAGAAAATCCGTAAGATATTGCGCAGACGCCTATTAACGAACGTTTGCAGCTTTCTGGTGATAGTAGTGGTCACTCTCCACGTGCTGCAACCATATAGCAGCACGGATTCAACGTTGGAGCGGAACAGTCTTATTTTGGTGCTCAAACTGATTGCATTGCTTCGCCATATTTTGGACAACATCCCGAACGCGGACTTTGCTTTGGCCATCCTGTTGGCTATATCCAGTTCGGTTCCACCATCGGTCGAGATAATACTCCCAAGATACTGGAAATCCTCTACTCTCTCTACCGGTTGTCCAGCAATGCATATTTGAGCCGATGAGTTTGTTCCAAGGCTGATAATTTTAGTTTTTGCCGTATTAGTTTTCAGCCCGACGACACCTGCCTCCCTCTCCACATCTGCCGTCATTTGGTGGAGGTCCATAATTCTGTGGGAGAGTAAGCATACATCGTCTGCGTAGTCAAGATGTTTCAGTTGAGATGTAAGAGTCCATCGAATTCCTCCGTTTCCCGTCGACAAAGCTGCATGAAGCACATCGCTAATCACCAATAGGAATAATATTGGTGAGAGGATACAGCCTTGTCTTACCCCACTTTGGATCTCAAATTCCTCAGACAACCTGCCCCTGTGCAGAACGTGACATTTGGAGCCTTCATATGTAGCTTTGATAATAACAATTAGTTTATCGGGGATGCCTCTCCTGCGTAAGGCACGCCAAATAAACTCCCTGTTGACACTATCGAACGCCTTCTCAAAATCGATGAACAGCAGGTGCAGTGGCGATCGATATTCAACACACTGTTCGCTGATAATCCGCAGGGTGTTGATGTGGTCGGCACAGGAGGATCCGGAGCGGAAACCTGCTTGTTCGGCATCGAGTGTGTCTTCGAGATGTTGTTTGATTCGCTCAAGGATGATTGACGATCATTCCTTTTTTCCACTCGTTAGGAAAGCTCTCAGCTTCCCAAGCTCTATCTATAAGTGGAAGCAGAAGCTCAGCCGATGTTGTTGGCGCTGCTCGTAAGAGCTCTGCTGGAATACCGTCAAGTCCTACCGCCTTGTTGGTTTTGCGTGCCTTGATCGCGGTAATGATCTCATCTTTACTGGGAGTCGTGGTGCGTATTCGGGAACTTCTCACCTCGGGCATCTCAGTCTGATTTGGGAGCATATCGCTAGCGAATACACGGTTCAAAACCGTAGCAAAATGCTCTTTCCATCTCTTGAGCTGGTCCTCATCCGAAATGAGCAAGGAGCCGTCTAGGCTTTTCACTGGGTGTTGGCTGGAGCTGCGACCACCTGTCAGCTCTTTCGTGATTCTGTAGACAGTCCTGCTGTCGCACCTCCGTGCAGCTTCTTCTGCTTCTGTAGCCAGCGCGTTGATGTAGTTGCGCTTGTCACGTCGTACGCTACGCTGAACTTCTCTCATCTTCATGCGATATAGGGACTCTAGCTCGCTTCTCCCTGCTGCTGGGGTAGCTGCAACGCGAGCTTTTAGCTGTTTTCGTTCGTCAATCCGTCTCCAGGTATCCTCGGAAAGCCACGCCCTATGTCTTCCCTGCGATCGACCGACAATTCTTTCAGCACCAGATGTAAAAACATTTTTCACAGCACACCAATGGTCTTCGATGGTTGTGGGCATTGAGCTGCTGATTGCTTCCACACCTTGCGAAAAGTGCTCCCTTAATTGTTGGCGCACTGAGGGATCACTAAGTCTATCGATGTTGAACCTGGGCATTCTTGTGTTGTCGTGGGATCTTCGAACTGCAGCAGTGCGTAGTTGGAGAGTAGCTATCATAAGATGGTGATCACGTACTATCCCCACATCTGCCCCTCGTCTGTTTCGGACGTCCAGGAGACTGCTTCTAAAGCGGCGGCTGATAGCAAAATGGTCAATTTGGTTGGAGGTTGCTTGCATCTCGGCATCTTGCCAATCGAATTTTTTCAGTTTAGATTAATTCATTATTCGTACATCACTACATTGCTCTTCTTGTCAATATACAAAATACTGGCAACTAAAGAACTCGAGAAGAGTCAGCGCGAAGATAAGAAAGACTTTCAGAATGAGCAGACTCTAAAGGCACTGAAAACAAGATAGGTACTGCTTCCCACCTGTGAAATATCTCGTAGACTGTGGCCAAAGTACGATAAAAACAGAACAAAGAAACTGCTGCAAAGAGAGACGGGATCCCTCTTCTTACTAATAAACGTACTCACTAGTCACAGTCTACTAAGAAGTCACACTTTAAAGATGAAACTAACGGATAAAGATTTGTGCAGAGGGTGCAGCGACGAAGAAGTTCAGTTTGGGCAGTCACTGCCCGAGCCTCTGTCATCTAAGAAACAGAATTCTAGGAAGATACTACTTCCAGGATATTGAAGAACTATCTGATGTTGCACTGTCTAATCTTTACAGCAAATCGAGGAGATCTGGCTGGCTAAGTGAACACAACAGGAATCCACAAGTGTAGGAAGGAACAAACTCCAGATCAAAATCATTGAAACAAAACTTCAATGGGCATCAAAATGTGTCTGCATAGACTTGAGTGTTATGAAGAAGAATTGATTTCTTCATCAACCCACTAACCTAACCTAGCCTTACTTTGACTAGATCGCTATTAAACGTTTTGCGGTACTTCTGGGATTGATTTACTTACTTAATGGACTTCCGACCCATGTAGAGTCTTTGCCTGAGGCACAGCCTCCATCCATCCTCGTCGATCCCAAGCACGCTGCTTCCAGTTACGCAAACCAAGTTTTCTGGCATCCGCGATTACTTGGTCGTTATACCGGAAGTTCGGTGGTTTTCGTTGTCTCAAACATGGGTGCTGTGATTCGAAGATTCTCTTGGCTAAAGTATTTTAGTCCATTCGCTCGATGTAGCTGAGCCAATGTAGTCGACGTACCTTAGCTTTTTGCACTACATCCACATCTTGATACATCTCATAGCGTTCGTGATTACATCTCCTCCTCCAATCAACCTCGTCACACACGGGACCTAATATCCGACGAAGTATTTTTCTTAAATATAAATATTAGCTCAGTTTTCTCGGCGCCATATAGCAAGACTACGGATAGATTAGCGTTCTGTAGAGCATTAATTTAGTCCGTCGAGTTAGGAGTTTTAAGGCCAGTTGTTTTTCTAAGCCGAAGTTGCAGTGGTTTCCTATGGCTATTCTTCGTTGAATCTCCACGAAGGTATCGTTTGTGGGATTATTATTTACTCCAAGGTAGGTGAACTCCTTCACCACCTCGAAGTTAAGGTCATCAACAGTGGCATTCTGTCGTATGTTTCGGACAGATAGATCTTTGTTTGTTGATAACATATGCTTGGTTTTATCATCTTGCCTAATCTGAGATCTCAAGATGATGTCAATATCATCTGCGTACCCCAACAACTAGACGGACTTGTGGGAGATAGTACCTTTCGTGTTAGGGTCCGCTCTGCGCACTATCAGCGCATCTCCTTGCCGAAATCCGATGCAAGCTCGGAATAGTTCGAACCGGTAATTTCTAAATTACAAAGAGCACCGCGTATTTTCTAGGGTTATGCGCCACAGCTGGATCAGTTTTGATGGGATCCTGCATTCAGCCATCGCATTGTAGAGCTCAAGACAATGAATAGTATCACATGCGGCCTTAAAGTCGATAAAGGCGGCGAGTTTCGACTTGAAAGTCGTCTCTTACAAGACATGGAATCACTTTTTTTTAAGATGGTGCATATAGAGCTGATACTCCAGTCATTGGACATGCTTCCGCCCACCCATTCTTGGGTTATAACTTGGTGCATACACCCAACCAAGGCATCTCCTCCATATTTAAAATGGTCCGTAGATAGGCCATCAGAGCCAGCGGCTTTCTAATAGCTGCGCCGACCCCTTTTAAACTGGGTGGAGGTCCTTCTTCTTCTTGGCATTAGTTTAATGGGTTTTATCTGTTCATTAATGATAAAAGGGAATAGTCCGAAGTCTGTTGGCGTAAGGTGGTCTAACTTGACTCCTTACTGGTCGGAAAGGTAGTCACTCATCCTGGGAGCCTTCTTTACTTTTACTCTACTGCGTCATCCCTCTGGGTTAGATTCAAGAACTCCGCAGGCCGGAGCGTTGGTGTCCATTCGCTCTACATGCCCTAGTCATCTCAAACGTTCAATACGCAGTTTTTTGTGACTAATTCAATGTCGCTGTGCAGTTCATTTCTCTCGAAGCGACCAATGATATCTAAATCCGCTTTCAATAAATTCCATGTTTCAGCGCTGTAAACCAGGACTGGGATGATCAGGATCTCATATATAATAGAATTTCCTTAGTTGTTCGAGATACGGTTTTACTATTCATTGGGCTAATACCAAAGAAAAAAACGTTTGGCAAGAGTTAATCTTCGCTGATTTCTGCGCTGATGTCGTTTTCAAAATGTATAGCAGAGCTAAGGTAGACAAAGTCCCTTACTACCTCGAAGTTGCAGCTGCCCACTATGACATTCTGTCCAATTCGTCGGTGCTGGTTGTTCCTTCTTGTTGACAGCATATATTATACGTTTCGGCCTCGTTTGTCGCTAAACTAAGATGACGTGGTTGGGGGTATGTGGGAGGGTTAGGGCAATCTATCTCGTAGCTTCAACTCTCAGCTGCGCCATAAATCTCGAGACTTAAGTAAGCCCCTAAGCCATTGCAATGAAATTCCATTCCCGGAGTTCCATAGACCTTGAAATACTTGTAGGAACTAAGTATTATACTATGCGTGTTAGTAGACGCATGTGTTGAATGATTAAGTATTTGACCCTATGTGTCTAGTAATGGAGCTGCTTCGTACCATTTGTTTTCTAACTATAATTGTTCCGTTAAATTGAACATCATTTGCCTAATAGCCTGTAGTAGAGCGTAGCATATGCAAAGCTCTATAAAATTCCACCAACATATCATTTGAAGAGATTCT
This sequence comes from Brachypalpus laphriformis, assembly GCA_945910035.1. Taxonomy (NCBI): domain Eukaryota; kingdom Metazoa; phylum Arthropoda; class Insecta; order Diptera; family Syrphidae; genus Brachypalpus; species Brachypalpus laphriformis. Next base: position 104,728,197 of record OX246753.1, on the reverse strand, counting down.
TGAATTCGACATGGACCTTATTCGGCTTGGCTTAGTCACACTTCTATTGGTAGGTGCTCTGAGTAGCCATAATCTTTACAACATACATTTTTCTCCTTTAATGCAGGCCACCCAACTGACAACGGCCCTAATTTCGCCCAACATTATCAGGCAATGTGTCAATTCCACCCAAATTCAACCTGCAGATCTGGCACTTTTCTACGGTACGGATTTTATAATGGTTACTAAACCAGCCAAGTGTTACGTTGCCTGTATTTCTGATAATACCGGAATCACTAAGGATGGGAAAGTCAGTGATGACTTCGCTCATATGGCTAAGAACGCTGCTCAAGCTAATAGATTCAAAATAATTTCTGAAATTTGTGGCGATTTGAATGTTGAAGGCGAGTGTGAGGCCACTTATGAAGCCTTTAAGTGTTGGTTAGAGAGTCAAAAGCATTAATAAAGTTTTCAGTAAAAATGTACAAAATTTGACACAATGAGTTACGCAGGTAAATGTAAAATAGGAAAGAAAGATACTTGTGGAATCCGTTTACGAACATAGCTTCGGTTCTCTGTTAAGGAAAAACTGATATGCTCTGATATCCTTTTGAATAAGTTACTTGTAAAAGGAATACCTCGAAGCACGGATACACAAGCCTTTACATGATTGAAACTCCTAAACACTTTTAATTTGTGCTAAGGTATAAAAGACGTGGAAATGAGAACGAATATTTTTTCTTTTCCAAAAAAAATACACTTCCTAGGGTTCAGTGCGGCCATCATCCTGCTTCGGCAATGGTTTGATGGGGGATATCGCATCAAAGAGTTCCTGCTTTCCATTTTGTGTAAAAAATAAGTCAATACTGAGGTGAACGTGTACCAAGAAAATGTTCTAGAAGGCGTCGTTGAAGGATTGACGAATACCATTTTTAATTTGCTAGATGGCTTTTCCAACAAGACTCTGCTCCAGCACATAAAACCAAAAAAACTCAGCAGTGGCTTAGAATCAGCATTCCTGCTTTTATTGACCTTCAGGAGGTCTTTAAGATAGGGATGGTGTAGTAACAACATCGATTGCCAAACTAATGGTTCATGGTTTAAACCCTGATTTCAGTAAGCATTTATTTATTAATCTCGCATGAAATATATGAATCAGTCCGATCAATTGCGAAAGCTTATGTCAACACTGTTATGAAGGTATAAAAGTTGGCTAGGAAAAAATGTTTCATTGATATGCCTAACATCAGGTGGTCGGGTAAATAATACCATGAATCAGAAGCAAAGACAAGATCTTTTCTGCGATATTGTGTGAACGCCTGAAACCTTTTATCAACAGCCTGATTGGACCCTATCAGTGCGGTTTCAGGCCAGGAAAGTCCGCCATCGATCAAATCTTCACACTTCGGCAGATCCTGGAGAAAACCCAAGAATTCCAAATCGATACTCACCACCTCTTTATCGATTTTAAGGCCGCCTATAACAGCATCTATAGAGAAGAGCTTTATAGAGCCATGTCTAGTTTTGACATCCCTGCCAAACTTGTCCGTCTGTGCAGGCTGACGATGGAGAACGCTCGCTGCTCCATCAAGGTCGGTAATGACCTCACCGAGACCTTTGATGTCAAAAAAGGTTTTAGACAAGGTGACGCGCTGTCATGTGATTTCTTGAATATTGTACTTGAATGGATTGTGCGCAACTCACAAGCCAACACCGGAGGCATAATCTATCAAAAGTCCGTACAACTGCTTGCATACGCCGACGATATTGACATTATCGGAAGAACTCAGCGGGCTGTCACCGCTGTGTTTGTAAGCATTGAGGCGGAAGCGGCCAAAATGGGTTTAGCGATAAACGAGGGCGAAACCAAGTATATGCTGTCAACAAGAAGGGACAGCCAACACCGACGAATTGGACAAAACGTCACCGTGGGCAGCTATAACTTCGAGGTAGTAAGGGACTTTGTCTACCTTGGCTCTGCTATAAACTCGAAAAACAAGATCAGCGCAGAAATCAATCGAAGAATAACTCTTGCCAATCGCTGTTTTTTGGGCTTATAAGGCAATTCAACAGTAAAGCCATATCTCGAACAACTAAGGAGACTCTGTATAAGACCCTGATCATCCCAGTCCTGCTTTACGGCGCTGAAACAAGGACTTTATTAAAAGAGGATGAAGATATCCTTGGTCGCTTCGAGAGAAAAATTCTTCGTAAGATTTTCGGCCCCGTTTGCGTTGACGGGTTTTGGAGGAGAAGATTCAATCACGAACTATACGAGCTGTACAGCGACATCGACCTAGTCAAAAAACTGCGTATTGGACGTCTGAGATGGCTAGGACATGTAGAGCGAATGGACACCAACGCTCCGGCCCACAGAGTCTTCGAATCCAACCCCGAGGGACGACGCAGTAGAGGGAATCGTCGCCGTAGGTGGCGCTCACAAGTTCAAGGGGACCTCGACCAACTTGGAATGTGCAACTGGAGGCAATTAGCTAAAGACCGAGCTAAATGGAGAGGCTTGTTGGTTGAAGCCCAGGTTCACCCCAACCTGTAGCGCCACCTAAGTAAGTAAGTAAGAAGCAAAGACGTAATAATAAAGCTAACCTCCCCAGTTATTTGGACATCACCCCCAGAGTTTTTCTGAAACCTTATATCTGATTTTCAAACCAGTACACCAATACATATATCTCTCTTTCATTTTCAACGCCGTACGGTGTAAAGCATTTTAAGGGTATTCATAACCCCTCCAGTGGGCAGAAATTATATAAAAAAAAAAAACATCCGGATTTGAATCCTTTGGATTATTCTTTATGGTCAGTGTTGAAGAGTATAGCCTACAAGAGACCCTACCGAAATTAGGGGAGTATCAAAAGGGCTTTAACCACAGCAGCGTTGTCCATACCCCTGAAAATCATGCGAGCCGCTGTAGCCCAAGGCTACAACCTTTGAGGGCATGCGTTAAGGTAAAAGACGGCCATTTTGAATCTTTTTTTTTAAAGGCAAAGCAAATAAATTTTTGAAATACTAATTCAAAATGTTTTGTTTCTCAATTTATAATGTTTTGCACTTGTTACATAACTATGGCACGACTAGGCATATAAATAGTCACGGCTAGTTCCATTGGTTCAGGTCGACCTACTGCACCCAATCTTGGTGAGGTCTTCTTTTGCAGCAGAGACCCTTTTTTTTAAAACCTGCGGACGCTATTTCATTTAAAAAGATGAAATAGTAGACGACGAACCTTATTTTACTCTAATCATGTCCGTTTTTTTTTTTTTTTTTTTCAGTAAAACTAAAATCAGTTGAAGGTCATTACGAAAACTTATCCAATTACCTCTCACATAGGATCCGACCTCATGCGACCAGAATTCGAGTGAATTTTGGCAAGCACAGATCGTTAAAAATCGCATTTGTAGTACGCGATTGGTATCAAAACTCATTATTTTACAAATATTTGATCTGATTTATCCAAAAATTCATTTCTTAAACGAAAACTATTAGAAAATCATACAGAAAAGTTAAAATCCGCCTAGAACGGAACGTATGGTAATATTCTTATTAGAGGTCGTAATAATAAAACCGTATTCTGTGTATTGCGGGTGTCGTAGCGCAAGTGGTTAGTGTGTCGAATCACTGCGCTTAAGGCCCCAAGTTCACAGAAAACGCCAAACAGTTTTTTCACGGCCCCACCTCTCGCAAACGTCTGACAAACACCCCAAAGTATTATTGTCACGAGAAAGCTTCCCAAAACAAATTGCCCTTCGGATACGGCACTAAACTGTAGGTCCTTTCCGATCGTGTGAAAAATATAACGCTCGCAACGCGAGTGGTTGCGAGAAGCTAGGCCCAGGCATTTAAAGAGCTGTTGTGCTAAATACCTACATATATATATATATTTTTATTTTTACTCTGTATATTTAAACTGGCTATTTACAAGCAACTAACGAATTCAATTTCGTTCTTCTCTTCCTATTTCGGGGAGCTTATGATCCGAAAACCAGTGATCATAACCCTCCCACTTCACCGCATTTCTACTGATCCGCCTGTGGGGTCGGCCTATTTGACCTCAGAAAATATCGGTAGGCCTCCCGATTTTGGTTCTCTCGGTTACTGAGGCCAATGAAATGCCGATGTTGTCGCATTTGTGTGATCCAGGCGTTTATAGGCCCGCCTCTCCTGCCTCGCGATGTCTTTGGAACGTGCATTGATATTTCCATTTCAGCAGGGTTCAAATGATCTCTTCTTCGAACGTGGCAATACCAGCTAAGTCGGTCGCGCTCTGTCTTTCGTAAGATGGTTTCCTTGATGTGAAGGCTTTTACGGATCTTCGAACTTCTTATTCGATCAAGCTTTGTCACTCCTGCTGCCATGCGAATCATCTTCATCTCAGCTGCCGTTAATTTACTCTCATACTTTTTGTACATTGTCCAACATTGTGAAGCGTATGTGAGTGCTGGACGCACAACTGCGGTGTAGAGCCTTCCTTTCAACTTAGGTGGCATTTTTCTGTCACAGAAGATAGCGGAATTTTCTCGCCACTTCATCCACCCTACGCTTACGCGATGATTGATTTCGTCATCACAGGTTGCCTTGGTATTGATCATAGATTCCAGATATTTGAACTTTTCGCACTTGGGAAGCACTGTTTCATTCAAATAAATGCCTAGAATAGGCCTGAGTGAGTGGATCAAAGAACGGGCAGCACAAGTACTTTGTTCTCTTTTGAACCAATGCGATACCCATTTCTCTCCAAAACGTCCACCCAAACATCAAGTATCCTCACTTATGATGGCTCCATCGTCAGAAAAAAATAATTGATTTACCTTGGGGTCCGTCACTTTACCTTCAAGCAGATAGTCAAGTGCTGTAATAAAGAGCAAAGGACTTAAGCCGCTTCCTGGTGCACCCCGACCTTGGTTGGGAACTCTTCGGTTACTTCAGCGGTGCATCTTATTCTTGTCTTTGCTCTTTCGTACATGTCCATTTGTATATGACCATTGCCGTTCTATACCTTAGAGGCTTGGTCACTATCTCTAATTAGAACTATCACGATATTCCTCATGGTGGTTAAGACATATAAAATAAAAAAACACATGCATTAAATATAAATCTAGACATTAGATAAGTTTGGGAAGTACTGGATTACGAAAAAGTAAAACTTAAAATTTCTTTGCTTACTTATGGGATGCAACGGAACTGAAAAAGTTGACAATTTTGTTGCATATTTCTTGATTGTATAATTTTATTAGCACTCGCATATGCATACTATGGAAACCAAGCAGAACAGGTCACTCGATGATCCTACTCGATTACTTTGGCCTCATGCCCGTAACGGATTACATGACGCCATATTTAGACTTTACAAGGCCTTTCTCAACCGCCTACCCTAGCAGGGAAGATTGGAAAAGCGGTCATATACCTAATGCCGAATCTATAGCCATCTACACAGATGGTTCAAAAATGAGCACTGGTGTAGGATCAGGTATCTTCTCCGACCCTCTAGGTGTATCAAAATCCATACGACCACAGCAGTGTTTTCATAGCAGAGGTCTTAGCAGTGGCAACAGCCGCCCGTGAGTCTGCGGTAAGGGAAATACCGCCAGAAGGTATCACCATCTTTATCGACAGCCAGGCAGCTATAAAAGCGATTACTGCCATAAAAATTAAATCGAAGCTTGTGAAGTGTTGTCGAGAAGAGCTCAGGGTTCTTGAAACAAAGCACAAGGTATGGCTCTGTTGGGTCCCTGGACACGAGGGTATCCCAGGCAATGAGAAAGCCGACGAGCTGGCGAGAATCGGCTCAGCAGCCCCAACAGAACAAGTTGACCCCCCTGTGTGTATCCCGCCTTGCACACTCAAGCTCGCTGCAGGGAATAAAGCCACTGAGGAGGCGAACACAAGATGGAACTCCATGGAAACTTGCGCCATTGCTAGGAAGCAATGACCATCTTTCGACAAAGCAAAGACCGAGAGAATCATCCGTAAAGATAGGAAATCCCTTTCCACCCTCGTGGGCATCATCACGGGGCACAACACTCTCGGTACCACTTGAAGAAACTGCGCCTGACGAAGGAGGAACTCTGTGGAGGCTGTTGTGACGAGGAAGTTTTTGAGGGCACAACCCACTTCCTGTGCCACTGTCCGAGTTTTCAACACTCCAGGAAAAAGTTCCTTGGTAAATATTTCTTCCAGGATCTCGAGGAACTCTCCGGCGTTTCAACAGAAAAGATGTTGAGCTTCATCAAATCATCAGGGTGGTTTGTATGTAGAAATGAAGTGACTGAGTAGTAGTTTTTAGTTTCATTTGGGTAAGGGTTTACTTTTTCCCCCATGGGTACCACAATGGGCCAACGCTGACCTGAGTGTGGCATAGAGCTTCCCTCCCTGCCAGCCCACATACCTAACCTAACCTATATGCATACTATCCAGGAATATGCAACAAAATTGTCAACTTTTTCTGTTCCGCTGCGCCCGATCATTGACATAATATATGGACTGCTGGTAGCCGTGGCGTAAGTGGTTAGTGTGTCGGATCACTACGCATGAGGTTCCATGTTCGAATCCCAGACAACACCAATAAGTTTTTTCACGGTCCCACCTCTCGCGAGCGTCTGACAAACATCCGAGAGTATTGTTGTCACGAAAAAGCTTCTCAAATTGCCGTTCGGAGTCGGCATTAAAACTGTAGGTCCCTTCCATTCGTGTGAAAAATATAACGCACACAACATGAGTGGTTGCGAGAAGCTAGGCCCTGGCACTTTAAAGAGCTGTTGCGCCAAATATTTATTTATTTTTTTATTTTTTAGTAGCCAACATCGCGGTTCCAACATAAGCGCTAGCGCTCGTAGTTCAGAGCCGAAAAAATTGGAAACACACACTTTTATGGGATTTCGTTGATGCAGTCGGATTTGCCAAAAAACATTTTTTTTATTAATTGATTTGCAAAAAATATACGAATACTGTGCAATTTATGGGGCAATAAAATGCATACCCATATTACAATTTTTTATTCCAATTTTGTTGGTTCTATCTATCATTAATTATTTGAACTAGCACATTTTCTAAGAACGGCAACGTATATTAAACACATTGAATTCCTACCTTGACAGAATATTTAAATGGGGATCAAGGAATAGACCGGAATTTAATGCTTTCAAAAATCAATGCTGCTTCTGTCATTAAAGCGAAACGCTAAAAAAATCAGTCATGAACCATAAATGACACGTGCATCTTTGAAACCGAAAGACTTTTCCTGCTCTCTATATGTGTCAACACGACCCTAGTTATCAACTTTGTTACAATGAACATATAGAGGGTGTTTTTTTTAAGCCAGTACTAACTTCAGACAGTTATATCTGTCAAACCAATTGTCAAATTGCAAACTGTCAGTGTCATTTGTCTTTGAAATTTTATCATGACGACATGTACGCTTCAACAAAGTTACCAAATTTTAGAAATTTAATTCCAAAATTATTGTTCTGTGCGCCTAACTAATAGAGCACTTCCACTTTTTTACACCCGAAATAATCGACCATCTGAGACCGCTTTTCGCCGTATTGATAACCGTTTTCGCACAACATTTTCTTTGCTAGATGCAGTGGTATCGAGACGCATAAGAAGAGTGCGTACTGAAGAGAATATTGCATCCATTCAGGAGAGCGTTGAAGAAGATCCAAATTTATCGATTCGACGTCGTTCACAACAGCTTGGTCTTTGTCCGTCCACTTTATGGAAATTTTTGCTCAAAGAACTTGTTGGTTTGAAGGCCTACAAGATCCAGCTCGTGCAAGAACTGAAGCCGAATGACCATCGTTTGCGTCGAAATTTCGGTGAATGGGCCCAAAAAAAAAAGCCAATATTATTCGTGTTATTGAGGACATTCGGACACAAATGCTTGAAAAAGTGGTCGAAAACTTGGTCTCTCGGATGACATTCGTCAGATCCAGCCGTGGTGTTTAAAAATGAATTCAATTCTCTCGATTGAACACAAATAAATGGCTATTTAGTGAAATTTCATGTGTTTTGTTTAAAATGAAAGTTAGTACTGGCTTTAAAAAACATTCTTTATTGGAAGTCGGCAAGAATGCCGCGAAATGTTACGGTTTCCTAAAGTGACATAAGAAATATTTTATTCCTACTGATCTGGCTTTAATTAATAAGGCGTACATTCGCCCTAAGTTAGAGTATAACGCTCACATCTGCTAAGGTGCTTCAAACTCACATAATTAAGCACACAATCTTTCTATGTCTTAAGTAGCGCCATTAGACGTTCACTGATTCCTGCATGAAAGCGGTAAGCGCGTGATGTCACCGCGAAATAACGTCTGTGTAAATGTGATCCGCCCCTTCTTTCCCTCTAAACCCTTATCTTATTTATGCCCTTATCACTCTATGTATCCAAACAATACATAAAAGGATAGTCATCATAACCCCTTATAAGTGAATTATAAAAGAAAAACAGTACGCGCTCTATTTCATAATCCGATTTCGTTCAACTTCTTTCATTTCTTTTCAATTCCTCATTACTCCGATCGACCGTCCCGGTGTTCATCGGAAATTTGCAAGCGAACACACCTAACCTTGTAGTGTCAAAGTTACGTTTCTGACTTGTGACATTAGTCATAAACCCAGTGACGAAAACAATTATTTGCGTTTTTTAATTAAATTCTGCTTTTGTTCCCCCAAAGCACAGATAAATTCAAATTGAACATTGAAATTCAGAAATTCCGAAGGCAGCTGTACACGACATAGGGGGCTCTCACAATGGCTGGATCTGCGCTCAGGAGATTAATGGCTGAATACAAGCGTAAGTGTGTGCTCAGCCTTGCTCCGCTAACTGATAATTGAACGTTTTCCCGTGCACAGAACTCACCATGGACCCTCCCGAGGGCATAGTTGCGGGACCTATTAGCGAGGACAACATCTTCGAGTGGGAGGCGCTGATAGCGTAAGTATTATCCGTTTAATTCGTCGGTAATGTAGTTGCAATTCTTTCACTATATACCCAGGGGACCGGAAGGAACTTGCTTCGAAGGTGGTGTGTTTCCGGCTAAGTTGATCTTTCCTCCAGACTATCCCCTGAGCCCGCCAAAAATGAAATTCACTTGCGAAATGTTTCATCCGAACAGTAGGCTTGTTTGATGTGTGAGCCCATCTCATTGGTCTAATGTTCTGTGTATAGTCTTTCCAGATGGACGAGTGTGCATCTCTATCCTACATGCGCCCGGTGACGACCCCATGGGTTATGAACTCTCCGCTGAACGTTGGAGTCCAGTGCAGAGCGTCGAGAAGATTCTCCTAAGCGTTGTTTCAATGCTAGCCGGTAAGTGGATGTGCTTGACCCTTGCGCCCAGTGCAGTGCTGCTGTTTTAGTTTCGTTAATTGCAGTGGAATGGAATTAGCCTCTGAAATGCAATAGATCTCGATGCTGTTACAATAAGTCTGAATATGAACGTAATTTTGCTCAGGAATTCAGTTAATCAAATTGAATTCACCCCGATTACCGTTCTCGTTTTTTGTCTATTTGACGGTTTATTTATTAGACGGTTGCCTTCTGATTGGAATTCCATAACTTTTTATGCGCTCAGACTTGCAATATTATTCCAGAGTCTAACGATTGGCTAGACACCGTAATAAGTAAAACCACACGACAACGGTGATCTGGGAGATTATGTAGCCTGAAACATGCGGTCAGTAAGGAATACCCGTATGACTGAATTCATACTGAGAGCATACTAGAGAATGGGAGCGAAAGAAATCTTGCATCGGTGAACCGATGATTCGTCACATACTTTGTATCATATTTTGCTACTTTGATCTACAACACAATACAAATTCCGTAACGAGTCATCCGTTCACTGATGCGACGATTTGACACCTGACGATATTTAGCAGAATTAAAGGATACCAGATACCGCAACTCGAATTGACTAGATTCAAATACAGGTACTGCGGCCTCACTCTTTATTGCTATTCTAATGTCAAATATATGCGAAAGTGATTTACGATTCTAGCTTTAGCCGGCACTCTGTAAGAAAACGGAATCGAACGTTGCAACTGTTGCCAATTCGTGCTAGAAAATTTGTGAATATAGTTTCGAGACGGTGAAAATGCCATCAAGTCCAATTTTCGTTTTCTAGAAATATTATGTTTTGCTTAATACTTCTTATGCCACGAACTTTCAAATCTTAGGCTGAAAACACCGGATTAGTCATAACGTTTTTTGATTCACAGACAAGAAAACGTATTTTATTTCAACACACACCAACCAAAACACAATCATGCCGATTATTGAATCCGGCGGATTGATTGCGGAGGGATCTCATTCGATCCGCACCTATTTCCCATCATTGAAAACTTCGGCTAGCAAGTGAACCAATGTCGGTAAGGAAGTGACAGAAAGTAAGCATTATTGAAACCGCAAACGATTCGCACTCCATACAAAGTCAGACGTTTTCAATACGCATCAAAATAGCTGCGGATTACGGTAACATTTGGTAATTTTTCTCTTCGAAATGATGAAAAGCAATAAAAAGTATGTTTTAATATACATACTCGTATGAAGATAGAAAGATAGAACAAGTCATCCTTATTAAAGAAATTGGCCCATAATGAACGTGAGCTGAAAGCTACAGGTGGTGGGAAAAACAAAACAAAACGTCACTCCTTTGGAGGACGATATATTTAAACTCATTTGCTTGAAAGACTGCATGGAAGGTTTACTTGAGACAAAGAGTTATGGTACACCAATAAAAACCATTGCCTCTACCTGTAGTGTGCCACAAGATATGGATATGTCTCTTGGAAGTGAAATGAACTTGCTAACTGAAACATCTGATGACAAAAGCAATACGTCCATAGGCTTAGGAACCGTCGAGAAAAAAGCCAAATGTACGAAAAAATATTCGAACTGCTTTTATCTGAAGAGCAACAATTCGGGGAAACAAATTCTTGTTTGAAAAACGTCTACCGGTCAGTATATCGACTGAGTGGCTATCAAAGAAAAGAGAATGCAATTCATCAGTCACTCGCAGTAGAAAAAATTTAATTAAAAAGAGATATCCTTCAACTTCAGTTTATAATTTCCATTATTTTCCAAATATTTCGCTTGTTTTGAATTATTTGTTGAGGAATATTTTCTTTTGACAGAAAAATGGGTGAATTCAAAGTCGTTAATAATGTGCTTTTGCGGACCGATAATGTAGTTCACCCGCAGGTTTCTATAATGGGATCACACAGAGAAAGTGATTAGGTGCGGATCGGATGAGATCGCTCCGCAATCAATCCGCCGGATTCAATAATCGGCATGAATGTGTCAAAAAAAGAATTTCCCTTTTCTTCTTCGTTTGGTGTGTGTTGAGAAAAAACAAAACTGAGTTTGCAATCAAGCTGTGTCAATTTTATTTAAAACTTTTATTCACCCAGATTGTCGTTGGCGTTTTTCACTTTTATTAATAGCTACGACCTAGTGGCCGTTAACAGTTGCTAAGCATTTTTTTTTTTTTTTCGTGTAGGATACTATTACAACTCTTTTACATTGAAAAAGTTATGAAAATGGATTCGTGGTACAACTGAGGAATAGAACGACAGTCGTCGAAAAGTGAAAAACGGAAAACATCAACGGTAATCGGGGTGACTCTCGGGAGCTCTCCTACGAAAAACTACGAAATTTTGACGTACGGGAACAGGATCTAGCAATTTTTCATCAAACGTAGAAATTCATAGCTTTAGTCCGTACGGGATCCGAACTAGTATCTACAGTGGCGCCGTGAGTTTTTGTTAAACTCCTAAGCATGATCCTAAATCATTTGGGAATTAAAAGCCAAAGGACTTATAAAGGAATATGGTCTAGTACACTTTTCGAGCGAGGTTTAGTTTTAGCTAATCTAATTTTGCTTCAAAACCGCTCGCTTAGTTTTGAAGGTGTAGAGGTGTCAGAAAAATAGTTGCCAGCTGATATTATGAAACTTTCTATTGGGGTTTCACTTCCATTTTCTTTTTTTTCTGCTCCGTCCAAATATTTTGTATTTTGAAAATAATCCGAGAAAAAAATCGCTTTTTTTCTATTCGAATTATATTTTCAATTGTAACGTTTGTTTACGTTAAAATGTATCTTGAGAAAATGTACCGTACAATTAATCGCGGGGCAAAAATTTTGTGAAGATTTTTTATACAGTCTGAAACAAAAGTTTGAATTAGTGGTGTGTTTAGTTAATTTGAGTCCCAACGGTCGGTAAGCTCAACGAGTGCTAATTCTCTATTGAAGAGTCGGTGCCTAAATCAGTATAGCACCAGAAATTCACAAAAGAATGTGCTCGGAGCTTTCCTCTTCCTTGTAGGACAGGCACGCATAGCACCTGTGATTTCAAGATGAGCCATTCTTTATAGCTTCTCCAGCTGGAACACATTCGCCCACCAGAATATGTCCGCGTGCGTGATAATGTGTCTGACCATCATGACATAAAGCCAGTGAATTATATTTGGATTTGGACCTCAAGTTCTACTGTAGAGGCACCGACAGCCTCCGAGCCCACATGGTTCTGGTGGCACGCTCCGCGATACAGTACAGTAGATACTCGATTCTCGCAACTACTGTGTGGATGCATCATACGAAAAGTTGTCATTACAAATACAAATACAAATATTTGGCGCAACAGCTCTTTAAAGTGCCAGGGCCTAGCTTCTCGCAACCACTCCTGTTGTGTGCGTTATATTTTTCACACGAATGGAAGGGACCTACAGTTTAATGCCGATTTCGAACGGCGATTTGAGAAGCTTTTTCGTGACAACAATACTCTCGGATGTTTGTCAGACGCTCGCGAGAGGTGGGACCGTGAACAAACTTTTTCTTTGTCATTAGTTACTTTATAATTGCAACGACTACACAATAAACGTGTCCACAGTTTGTATTCTAAGGGCCGCAACGAACTGGTTTACAGGAATAAAGGATTATGAAAGTGTGGGCTTATTGATTTCTCATTTCCCTCCGTTACAATGTCCCTGCTCCTTTAGTTGGGTTAGTGAGCGACAACGCGAACAAAACTTAGCTTATTCATTTGAATATTTTCCCATACCTCTTGTACGTATCCTTTTCAAACTATTACTCTTTATCAAACATAGGAAGTTGCCCTAGGTTAGGTTAGGTATATGGGTGCCTTGTAACAAAAGAGTCACTACTCACTTAGACCAACAGTTCGGGGCTATTGTGTCCAATAAATTAATCGTGGAAACACTGCAGGTCCGCTCTTATAACCACCCAGATGGCGATATGAATCTCAGAAGGTCCATCAGCTCAACATTATCTAAGTCCTCCGAGAAGAAGTAACTACCAAGAGTTCTCATTCTTCTGACGGATAGGGCAGAACAATCACAGCAGGTGACGAACAACAGATTCAATTTCTTCTTCATCCCTGCAACTTCTACAATAGTCGTTGTGCAGTACACCGAGTCGTTCCGCATGAATGCCAGTGGCACAGTGACCAGTAATTATCGGAAATGACCCGTGCGTTTTGACGACTAAGTTTCACCAGACAGTTTGATCTCTTCTTGCTAAAGGCCGGCCATAGCGCCCTGGCCGTTGCGCATGTGTGCAGATAAACCCAGCGTCTATTTGCTCGACCGCTGGCTTCATCTTCTATTTTCTTCCGTAAGAAACTAATTGGGATCACCACAAAAGGGAGAGCCCGCGATACATGCTTTCATTTCCTTCGATATCTATATGCCCTGGTACCCAGCTGAGGGTTAGCTTTATATATCTCATAAAAGTGATTTGCATATCCCCACAAGCCTCGACCTAATAACAGCAGAGTCCAGAGCCTTAACGGCTATCTGGCTATCTACATAGACAGTGATCGTTTTACCAACGATACTGCTCTCGCGTATAATTTCAGCAGCCTGTACATTGACTGTGACTTTGGTCTGAAAGACGCTGATTTTGTCGCTTATTCTAAAGAAGTGGTTTATTCCTACTTACTTACTTACTTAGATGGCGCTAAAGTTCGGGGTGAACCTAGGCCTCAACCAACAAGCCTCTCCAATTAGCTCGGTCTTTAGCTAATTGCCTCCAGTTGCGCACTCCAAGTTGGTCGAGGTCCCCTTGAACTTGTGCGCGCCACCTACGGCGATGATTCCCTCTACTGCGTCGTCCCTCGGGATTAGATTCGAGGACTCTGCGGGCCGGAGCGTTGGTGTCCATTCGCTCTACATGTCCTAGCCATCTCAGACGTCCAATACGCAGTTTTTTGACTAGGTCGATGACTACAGGTCGAGCTGTACAGCTCGTATAGTTCGTGATTGAATCTTCTCCTCCAAAACCCGTCAACACAAACGGGACCGAAAATCTTACGAAGAATTTTTCTCTCGAAGCGACCAAGGATATCTTCATCCTCTTTTAATAAAGATCATGTTTCAGCGCCGTAAAGTAGGACTGGGATGATCAGGATCTTATACAGAGTCTCCTTAGTTGATTGAGATAGGGCTTTACTGTTGAATTGCCTTATAAGCCCAAAAAACCAGCGATTGGCAAGAGTTATTCTTCGATTGATTTCTGCGCTGATCTTGTTTGTAGAATTTATAGCAGAGCCAAGGTAGACAAAGTCCCTTACTACCTCGAAGTTATAGCTGCCCACTGTGACGTTTTGTCCAATTCGTCGGTGTTGGCTTTCCCTTGTTGACAGCATATACTTGGTTTTGCCCTCGTTTATCGCTAAACCCATTTTGGCCGCTTCCGCCTCAATGCTTGCAAACGCACCGGTGACAGCCCGCTGAGTTCTTCCGATAATGTCAATATCGTCGGCGTATGCAAGCAGCTGTACAGACTTGTAATAGATTGTGCCTCCGGTGTTGGCTTGGGAGTTCCGCACAATCCGTTCAGGTACAATGTTAAAGAAGTCACATGACAGCGCGTCACCTTGTCTAAAACCTTTTTTGACATCAAATGTCTCAGTGAGGTCATTACCGACCGCCAGCCTGCACAGACGGACAAGTTTGGCAGGGATGTCAAAACTAGACATGGCTCTATAAAGCTCTTCTCTATAGATGCTGTCATAGGCGGCCTTGAAATCTATAAAGAGGTGGTGAGTATCGATTTGGAATTCTTGATTTTCTTCAGGATCTGCCGAAGTGTGAAGATTTGATCGATGGTATACTTTCCTGGCCTGAAACCGCACTGATAGGGTCCAATCAGGCTGTTCATAAAAGGTTTCAGGCGTTCACACAATATCGCAGAAAAGATCTTGTATGCGATGTTGAGGAGACTGATGCCTCTATAATTGGCGCAGTTGAGGGGGTCTCCTTTCTTGTGGATCGGTTTATTCCTAGGGCTTCACAATAAACTCGGAATCGCGTGCCAACGTCCATCTTAGAACCGTCGGCATGGAAAGCAAATTCCCTTTACTTCATGGTTCTTCGGTTTTTCCAGTACATTCTGTCAGGAATTCTTGTAGCAAATCTCCTTTCAAATGCTAGCATCGGGTTGATGTGACCAGTTGCCATCCATCCGCTGGCAGTCCCCCATCGAGACAAATCGAGACATGGCTTGATGACCACAATTGGTCTTCTCTCAGTCTTACAGCGGTTTTGGCTGCCAGACTGCTACAGTATACCATATATCAAGCGGAATAAACCTAAGCATGGTTTCCATTGCCGCTTTTGGTGTTGTTCTCATTGATCCCATGACTGTGTATATCCAGTACACCACAGTTCGTTTGAAGGCCCACGTATTACTGAATGCCTTTTTGTAAGAATAGAAAGCTACGCTTGCTTTTTTGATACGTCCGGCAATGTTATCCTTCCAGTTTAGTTTGGAATCTAGAATTAAGCCCAGACATCGAGCTGAACTTGAGATACTTAGAAAGTGCAAGGTAATCGAAAAGTAGAACAAGTTCTCCTGTTCGCAATAAGCTTGGAGGTAGGAATTTTGAGGGTTTTTTCAATGTTAAATACGCTTTCGTTAAGCTCTTGTGAAAAATGCCATAGGGTAATAGAATTTAGAACATACTAATGAAGTTTTTTTACTCGCTAGTACTATAAAAGTTAAGGTTGTAATAGCGCACCTTGTGAGGCGTATAACCATGATACTATTTTATATGCTTCTCCTGTCATTTCTCCGCTTGTCTGTCGCTCTCTACTTCAGTAGTTACTAGGTCTAAGAAGAAAATACAGTTTTTACCTGTGGCAATATATTATTCTATAAAAAATAAATACACTGCAATTGTAACAAAATAACAGCACTGCTTGCACCTTAACATATTGAATCAACTAATAAAAATACGTTTTACAGAACCCAACGACGAATCCGGTGCGAATGTCGATGCATCAATTATGTGGCGCGAACATAGAGACAAATTCAACGAAATAGCAAGGCGATTAGTGCGAAAGTCCCTAGGGCTTCCCACATAAGTTAAGAAAACTCATTCTCTTAGGAATCTAGTGGCGTGTTTGTAGGTTTTCTTTTCTTATTCTTCTTTTTTTTGTTCTTAGTTTCTGCTTACCATAGAATTGCTGGTATAATAATTTTTTTCTATCGAAATGCTATATAAATCAATTTTTTATTTAAACAAATGTAATACCATGTAACACGTTGCATACAATAGCTCTTCATTAACACTTAGTATTTGTACTTTTTATGTTTGGGATATCGATGAAGAAAAATCAAAAATGTTCAATAAAAGATAACATTGCAATGGATTTAGGATTGTATGAGATGTTTGTATGAATTTAAAGTTGTCGTCGAGATGAATTTTTTAATAATTTTAAATGGGGTAATCCAATTCATATCGGTGCACCTTTCCTTGCTTTATTGGGTCATGCAGCTTAATCTACGTGATCAACTGAACTGAATAAAATGTTAATTTCATTGGAATCATTTTTATTTTTATTTTAACGATTAGACAGATCAATCTTTGCTTCAATGAAGCGTAATGGTTTTAATATTATTATAAAGCAGTTTCTTCTTTTTTTTATACATTTATTATTTTTGTATCATATGTTGCTCACTATTCTTTTATATTATTTTTAACTAGGCCTTGCCCAATGCTCGATACTACGACCTAAAAGATATATTGTGTCAAGAGTACTTATGAGATTAGGATACTCGTTTGTGAAGGTGAATAAGTCCTTGGTTGTAGAGTCCCTAAGCTCCACAAATGTGAGTGACTCTCTATTGAAAATATGCCGTCTCAAACAGCATAGTGTCGGACATTCACAAAGAATGTGCTTAGAGGCTTCCTCCTCCTCTTGATGACATTGCACGATACATCATACGACTCCAGTCTTACGGATATGCCGTCTGACCCAATAAACTAAAGTTGCTCAAAGTCCATTTTCCTTGTATTCAGAACTTGTGGCAGGAATGGAGTGTAATAGAATTTTTACGGAAGACGGCAACATTAGGCATTTGACTAGGCAAATATGCGGGTGTTTTCCAAGCGGAAACTTAGGCAATCCTAATGCCCATGAACTACTATATCGTAGTGTCACGTAGCACGTAGTCCAATGCATGGGAATAACCTAACACTGCACAACACCCAATGCACGGGAATAACCCCGAGCATTAACCCATTCATAACAACTGCCAATGCTGACCCTACATCACATCCAATGCACGGGAGTAACCCCAAGCATAAAAATAAAACACTAATCAAATAACACAAGATTTGCTGGTACAACTGCGTGACACCTAGCCAATGACCTGCAATAATTTATAATAAAGATATGCAATTAATGGAATATACAAGCAATGTAATAAGCTAGTAGGCGAACCCCACAGGCGGATCAGTAGAAATGCGGTGAAGTGGCAGTGTTGTGATCCCTTGTTTTCGGATCATAGCCTCGCTGATAAAAGGAAGAAGAAGTAATAAGCTAGTATAAATAGGTTTAAGTTGTTCAAATTGATTTGTAGTCGAAGATATAAAGTGGTCTCTTCACTATCACGTTAGTGTTTTACTCTGCCAAGAAATTACAGTAGGAACCAGGTAGAAGCGTTAAAATGTTTGCATGTATAGTGCGCTTAAAGCCTCGCTCAACCATGTAACCACTTCCAAAATAGTTCGTGAGTGTAAAAACTCTTTGAACTCGGTTGAAGACTCTTATCTGGGTTCCAGGTCACACTGGGATCTTGGGGAACGAGAAGAAGAGGATTTCTCAGGACCCAAACCTGCGTTCAAAGCTACATATGAAGGCTCCAAATGTCACGTTCTGCACAGGGGAAGCTTGTCTGAGGAATTTGAGATCCAAGGTGGGGTAAGACAAGGCTGTATCCTTTCACCAATATTATTCCTATTGGTGCTTCATGCAGCATTCGATGGACTCTTACATCTCAACTGAAACATCTTGACTACGCTGACGATGTATGCTTACTCTCCCACAGAATTATGGACCTCCACCAAATGACAGCAGATGTGGAGAGGGAGGCAGGCGTCGTCGGGCTGAAAATTAATACGGCAAAAACTAAAATTATCAGCCTTGGAACTAACTCATCGGCTCAAATATGCATTGCTGGACAACCGGTAGAGAGAGTAGAGAATTTGCAGTATCTTGGGAGTATTGTCTCGACCGATGGTGGAACCGAACTGGATATAGCCAACAGGATCGCCAAAGCAAAGTCCGTCCAAAATATGGCGTCCAAAATATGTTGTCCAAAATATGGCGAAGCAATGCAATCAGTTTGAGCACCAAGATAAGACTGTCCCGCTCCAACGTTAAATCCGTGCTGTTATATGGTTGCAGCACGTGGAGAGTGACCACTTCTATCACCAGAAAGCTGCAAACGTTTGTTAATATGTGCGGTGCCTGCGCAACATCTTAAGGATTTTCTGTCCCAATCAAATCTCTAACGATCACCTTTACGAGAGAACGGGTCAGAAACCAATAGGCACAACCACCCAACGGCGGAAGTGGCAGTGGATCGGTCACACGTTCCGTAAGGGTGACAGTTCCTTGTCGAACCATGCTGACTCATGGCGCAGAACAGTCGAGAAGGAGGCACGGCAGTTAGGGAAAAGTTGGGGAGAACTCAGACACATTGCCAGAAACCGTACACGATGGCGCGTATGCGTAGTAGAGGCCCTAGGATCCACAAGGAGATACAGGACTACTTTTACATAAGTAAAAGTAAAGTAAACCTGCGTTCGGTCAACCTGCGTCCTCGGTTAGGACTTCTATTGACGATTGTGCTTCTCAAAAACACAATTGTGTGGTATGACTCTCCACGATGCACTTAAGTTGACTAAACGAATGGTCCCGGACGTCTGTAAGAAATCAGCGACATTCTTGCTGTCTCTCAGCATAAAAGACTACAGGCAACTTATTGGTGTCTTGACAGGTCACTTATTATCTCAATGTGCTAGGCATAAGTGACACAGTAGGCTTATCAGGTATGGAAATATGGAGTGATTCTACCTATAAGAAAGGAGATGCAAAGGATTGTGGAAACTACAGAGGTATTGCACTGCTTATTACTGCTCTCAAACTATACGAGACGATACTTGAACGTAAATGTGAAAAGACAACTTTCGGATGTGCAAAGCAGATTTCGACCAGCCCCTAGTATCCAAGACCATACTTTTACAGTGCAGCAAGTACTAGAGAAAAAACTAGCAACTCTGGATGAGCCTAAGGAAGAAGACCTTACAAATACAATTAAAAATATATATAAAGAGACTTACAATATAGTTATAACTAGCAGCAGAATGTTAGACGAATGTAAAACATCGGAAGGAGTCAGACAAAGGAGCATACTTAGTCCACTTTTGTTTATCTGCGCTATGGACGACGCAATCAGACAGTATCAGGAACGGATGGAAAGCTTTAAAGTGGGATATAGGCGATTAGAACCCATCTGCCTGCACTTTTGGTGATGACAGTGTGCTCTTTGCAAACTCTGAGAAGAAGTTAGGCATCTCAAAACCTGCAACTCAATGTCGAAAAAACTAAAGTGATGGTGGTGAAAAATGGAAAAGGACTGGGAAGAGTGACTTTTGAGCAAGTAGAAAGTTATAAGTACCTAGGAAGCGTCATCAACAACAAGTGCAACTCAGAGGATGATTTGAAGGCAAGGATTCAAGCTACAAATAGGCTGTATTAGGTATCTGCGCTAACGCGCAGGCGGCACTGGACATGATCGATGAATGGTGCACTAGGAGTGGGCTTTCGGTGAATCCTCTTAAAACTGAGGTTGTTCTCTTTCCGAGAAGGAGGATTCTGACCGGTCTAACTCAGCCAGTGCTAAAAGGCGTCACTATCCACATTTCCAATGAAGCCAAATACCTAGGAGTGATTTTGGATAAGAAACTTCATTGGTCTACGAGTAAACACGTCTAGTCTAAAACATCCAAGGCGCTCTCAGTTTTCTGGCAGTGTAAGGGTGCTTTTAGCAAGACATGGGGCTTGTCAACGAATAAGGTTCTTTGGATCTACACGGCTATGATAAGACCATTCCTCGCATATGCATCGGCTGTTTGGTGGAAGGGGCTCTCGCGTAAATATGTGACTACCTTTGGCGCCAAACTACAAAGAACGGCTTGTCTCGGCTGCACTGGAGCTTTTCCGAGTACAATTGGCTCTGCTCTAGATGCTCTGTTGAACTTACCTCCCCTTGATACTTATATCATGGGCTGCACTATCAAAGCCATTCATCGTCTTAGGCGAGGTGGTCTTTGGTATACTCCACGCTGGAATTTTGATGAACTTGTGCGACACTTATCAAACGACTCCGGTCTTATGGATATGCCGTCTGATGCAATGACACCAGAACTTCAAATGATGCGTGAATTCAGAGTCGACTTTCCTTGTGTTCAGAGCTGGCTTCGGCTAGATTCTGAGCCAAGAACGGGATGCCGTCGGACAGTGTCACGGACAGTTCCAAAACCAGTCAAGTTTCTGGTACTGGGTGTCTTCGTGGAAGTCGACAACATTAGACTTCTTTTCTCGTTAGGTAAATATGCGTCTGTTTTCCAAGCGGAAACTTATGCAATCCTGTACTATGTTGTGAAGAATAGGTGGAAGGGCCGTAGTATTTGTATCTGTAGTGACAGTCAGGTTGCGTTTAAGGCCTTGCTTAACCCTTTAACCACTTCCAAAATAGTTCGTAAAACCAAAAACTCTTTGAACTCGGTCGCAATGCTGAATTCTCTGTCTCTTATCTGTATCCCAGGTCACACTGGGATCTAGCGGAACGAGATCTTTGATGAGATTGTTAGACAAGGCTTAGAGGAGGTTTTCTCAGGTCCTGAGCCCGCGTTGGGTCTCCCTGCGTCTTTTACGAACGCAATTGTGCGTGCGGCATGACTATCCAGGATGTAGGTTGACTAAACGTATGCATTCTTGCAGAAAAGACTGTAGACAACTTATTGGCGACTTGACAGGCCACTTTGCTTTCGCGTAGTACTGGGAGTACAATGGACCAGTTGCGTCTGAATGCTCCAGTCGAGCGTTTTCTTTACCGACAAAAAACTAAATTATCAATTTTTAAGTCTATGTACCTACCAGTACTGCTGCATGAGGGTGATCCTTTTGGATCCTTTCTGAAAGACAAGAAAAACAAATACAGGCCGTGGAAATGAAGTACATTCGAAAAGTGATAGGAGCAAGGTGAACTGATAGGAAAATAAATTAAGTCATTCGAATGGAGCTGCATGTGGAATCAGCGAAGAAGGCCATGGAAGATAAGAAACTTATATGGTTGACCTAGTGAAAATGGAAGATAACAGACAAGTTAAGAAAATATGGGAAGCTACGACGGAAGGAAAAAACAGAAGAGGAAGCCCGAAAACAACGTGGAACAACGTGATTGAGAACATTTTAAATGATACCAGAAAAAGCTGGAACTCAGCAAAGGAAGCAGCTAGAGACAGGATGCAGTAGAGAAAATTTGTGAAGGAGATGAAGACGGAAACCAGAGGTAGAACCTCGGCACCTTAGAGTTAAAGAGGACCGGATTATGTATGTATGTATGTAGGCAATGGACTGAACTGGACATCAGTCCAGAAGTAGTAAGACGGCAAATATGAATTAACTTACAGTTTACAAAAAATAATCGTATTTGTTTTTGACGCATGTAGTACGTGCAAGCTTTTAGAGGGGTACTGGAAAAACCCTTGAATACCAATGTTTAATGTGCAAGTGTAATTGGACTCGAGAAAATTCTTTTCAATAATTATTCCCTGTTATTACAGAATCTGTCGTAGCGGAAAATGCATTCCGATATAGTGAAGTTTTGCTATGAATCTTCGAATTTTGAAATTCGTTGGAAAATTCCCACTACGACGGTATCTGTAATAGCAATTTCCGAATGCGTAACGTACTTTCCACTACTACTTGTTCTGCAATTAGCTGCGACGGATTTTGATCACAACTTTTGCTGATCTATGAGTTATTGGAGATAGAATACATAGCGGTTTTATGGAGTCTTTGTTGTTTGGTCAGGGAAAATCATTTCACAACTGAGTGGGTACCCTGATGAATTATTTTTGGAGAACTGAGGAGGGTTTGCCACCGCAGTCTCATTATATGGTACGGAAGTGTGGATTTTATCAAATGAATGAAAATTAATTTTTCAATCTTTAATCGACAGATACCGTCCAATCTCCCTTATCTCATGCATGTCGAAAATTCTTGAAAAGATTGTCGTAAAGCGCTTACTTTGGTATGCTGAAATGAACAACCTCATCAGTCCAAATCAAGTAACATTTAAAGCTAATGGTGGGTGCGTCGATGCGCTTCTCCATATCGGCTATTACTTAACAAAGGCGCTATCGACCAAAAACCATGCAACACTTCTTTCCCTAGATTTTGTAAAAGCGTTTGATAGGATAGGAATTCATATTGTATTGAACAGACTTAAAAAATGAGGCGTTGGCCCAAAAATGTATGGGTACGTTAAATCATTTTTAATTAATTGAAAGTTTTACGTAAAAACAAACAATTGTTTTTCTTCCGCACACCCATTGCACAATGGAATTCCCCAAGGATCACCATTATCGGTAGTTCTATTCCTTATCGCTTTCGACAAAATAAGCAACATCTTAACTAGGCACAAACTTTTAGACCATTGTTTATATGCGGATGATGTTTACATTCTTTGCAATACTAATGACTTAAGTAGAAGCAATTCCTTATTTACAAACGCCTTGAATGACATCCTAGAGTGGTCGGCCATTTCCGGCGCTAAACTATCCCCACAAAAATGTAAAACACTTCATGTTTGTCGCAAACACTTCTGCTCACAACCAAGTATTAACCTAAATAATGTACAAATTGTAAACGTTAGTAACCTAAGAATCCTAGGATTAATTTTTAACAACAAATACAACTGATGGGGTGGCAATGGTGCAGTGTATAGAGTGTTTGCTTGTTAGCCGATGAGTGCAAGTTGAAGCCCCAGCGGGGAACAGCAGTTACCAACCACCCGAATATAAAATGGAAAAAAATACCATCGAAGTTTTTCCAACCACTGCACCAACGAGCTCTCACGACGATCGGTTCTACGTACGGTACATACGTAAATCCAGGAGCGACTCGAGGATAATACCTCGACCAAGGATCGTCAACCTCAGCTACACAGCTGCTACAACAACAACAACAAAAACTGGAAACAACACTGTTTAGAACTTAAGCAATCCCTAGCTGCGAGAACTAATATAGTTACTTACTTAGCCAGTAAAAAATGTAGAGTACATATTAACACCCTTTCTTACTTAACCAAATTATAAATTTTAAGTAAAATTGACTATGGTCTATATATCTATGGTAAAGCGCCCCCCAACAACCAGCGCTTGTAGTAAAAGGCGACTAAGGGGACAAATCAGATCTAGGCAATATAACACCCAAGTGAGCCTAGCGACACATATACTACCTTAAAAACCCTCCCACAGTGTGCATGCGAGTCCGTGGGTTGACACGACTGGAGATCACCGGTGTCATAGAAGAAAGATCAAACAATACTAAAACAGGAGCATGCACGTGTCAAACAACAAACACCATCGCAATATGGTAATATTGCAAAACTGTATCATTATGGTAATACTTGCAAGGAAAGGCACTACCCCGCTAGGCACTACCACTGCTGTGCTTGGTACTGATCCTGGACCGAGCAGAAATGTTCGGGTCAGAGCTATACGGATTCCGGGGGCTAGCAAAATAATGAAACAGTTTGGACGCAAACTGTAGTGCATGCGATCATATGAAAACACAAGCGTTTTCACTCAGCTGAGGCCTACCAACTCCTACTCTCAACCTCCACGCGGTGACAGCCGGGTGCCTAGTACCTTAATCCAAGAAATGGGTAACCAACCCCGTTTGGCGGATTCTTGGTGGCAGCAGATGAGAGAGGGGGGGAAGAGTGCTTTTCTCACTAGAGCACTTCTTCCTGTTCCAGGCGGCAGCGGACGAATTCCCTAGACGGAGTCAACGGTGGCGTCTATAGTTCCAGTTAGGTTGAACTTAGTGAATACCTTGCGCGAGCTGCTTCGACGTATTCGGATCACAGGTCGGTAAGGAATTTCCAATGTTGGTCAGGACATTGGAATAGAGATGGTGGCGGAGGAGCCCTTGATGGGCCAACGGCAGCGCTCATACTTCCGTAGTGGACTACTGGCACCGGTGTACCCGGCCCCTCGTCCTAGGGGAATAATTAAGGAACTGGCCCTCCAGGTTGGGGGTTGTGCCGTCGGGGTAACTTCCCTACCACGTAAAAAACGCATGGTTCCGAAACAACCAAAAGCCTCGGATAAGGATGACCCAACTAATAACGACCCCAGCAAACGAAATAAGGACAACGACCTTCGGATCTGTACGTGGAACGTTCTGTCCCTTTACAGACCACGTGCAGCCGAACAACTAGCAGAGGCCCTAGACTGCTATAAAGCAGATATTACCGCCATCCAGGAAGTGCGATGGGATGGGCCAGGCAAAAAGAAGATGAAAAACTGTGACATCTACTACGGTGATTGCTACAGAGGCAACAGGCAACGCTTATTCGGATGCGGATTTGTCATACGCGGCAGACTTAGGCAAGAAGTCTTAAGCTTCCGACACGTGAGCGAGCGTATTATGACTATCCGGATCAAGGCTAAATTCGCTAACATAAGCCTAATATGTGTTCATGCCCCCACAGAAGAAAAGGACCCTGCCTCCAAAGAGTGTTTCTACGAGCTCCTCGACAAAACATACGAGCAATGTCCTAAATACGACGTTAAGATCGTATTGGGCGATTTTAACGCCAAAATAGGAAAGGAGGACGTCTTCGGTAGAGCAGTCGGTAAGCATAGCCTACACGACACCACGTCTGATAACGGACTAAGGCTAATTGATTTCGCTGTGGAGCGAAATGTCACCATAGCAAGCACATGGTTTCCTCATCTCGACATTCATAAGCAGACATGGCGGTCCAATGATCATGTCACGATCAACCAAATTGATCATATTGCGATCGACGCAAGGCATGCCTCCAGTATTCTGGATGTCCGGACCTTCCGAGCGGCCAACATAGAAGCGGATCATTACCTTGTTGTAGCCAAGGTACGAATGCGGATATCCCAATCTGAGCAACAAAGAAGAATCACTGTGAGAAAATTTAACGTCGAAAAGCTACAATCGCAAGAGACCGCCAGACTCTTCGCTGAACGCGTATCCCGAAATCTCTCAATCACCCCTTTGCCGCCAGCATCAAGTACCGAAGACCAGTGGCAACGCTGCCAACATGCCATCAGAAACGCCGCGACTGATGTGCTGGGTTTCGCTCGACCACCACCGCGAAACCCCTGGTTTGACGAAGAATGCCGGCGAGTGCATGCAGCAAAACAAGAGGCATACAAAGCGGCGCTGCAAAGGAAGACGAGAGCTGCTCGTGAGCTCTATGAGCAAAAGAGACGGGAAGAACATCGGCTTCTCCAAAAGAAGAAGAAAGAGCATGAGAAGCGCGCGTTTGAGAATATCGAGAGTCTATACTCCAGGAACAATGTACGGAAGTTTTACCAAAAGGTAAAAAGAACGTGTCAGAGAAGTAATACCCGTACAGAAACCTGTAGAGATGAGAATGGAAACCTCGTAGTAGAATCACAGTCGGTGCTGAGAATATGGAAAAACTACTTCTGCAGACTGTATAACGGCGACGAAGACCAACATCCCGCTGTCAGGCAGAATGAACCACTCAACATGGACGATGATAGTCAAAATTTCCGTCCACCTGACCAAAACGAAGTGAGGATAGCAATATCCAAGCTAAAATCGAACAAGGCTGCTGGACCTGACGGTTTACCGGCCGAACTTTTCAAGGCAGCTGGGGATGAATTGGTAGAGTGCATACACCAACTCATTTCTAATATTTGGTCAGAGGAGTGTATGCCTGATGAATGGAATCTCAGCATCGTTTGCCCGATCCACAAGAAAGGAGACCCCCTCAACTGCGCCAATTATAGAGGCATCAGTCTCCTCAACATCGCGTACAAGATCTTTTCTGCGATATTGTGTGAACGCCTGAAACCTTTTATCAACAGCCTGATTGGACCCTATCAGTGCGGTTTCAGGCCAGGAAAGTCCACCATCGATCAAATCTTCACACTTCGGCAGATCCTGGAGAAAACCCAAGAATTCCAAATCGATACTCACCACCTCTTTATCGATTTCAAGGCCGCCTATGACAGCATCTATAGAGAAGAGCTTTATAAAGCCATGTCTAGTTTTGACATCCCTGCCAAACTTGTCCGCCTGTGCAGGCTGACGATGGAGAACGCTCGCTGCTCCATCAAGGTCGGTAATGACCTCACCGAGACCTTTGATGTCAAAAAAGGCTTTAGACAAGGTGACGCGCTGTCATGTGACTTCTTCAATATTGTACTTGAACGGATTGTGCGGAACTCACAAGCCAACACCGGAGGCACAATCTATTACAAGTCTGTACAACTGCTTGCATACGCCGACGATATAGACATTATCGGAAGATCTCAGCGGGCTGTCACCGGTGCTTTTGCAAGCATTGAGGCGGAAGCGGCCAAAATGGGTTTAGCGATAAACGAGGGCAAAACCAAGTATATGCTGTCAACTAGAAGGGATAACCAACATCGACGAATTGGACAAAACGTCACCGTGGGCAGCTATAACTTCGAGGTAGTAAGGGACTTTGTCTACCTTGGCTCTGCTATAAATTCAGCAAACAAAATCAGCGCAGAAATCAATCGAAGAATAACTCTTGCCAATCGCTGTTTTTTTGGGCTTATAAGGCAATTCAACAGTAAAGCCCTCTCTCGAGCAACTAAGGAGACTCTATATAAGACCTTGATCATCCCAGTCCTGCTTTACGGCACTGAAACATGGACTTTATTAAAAGAGGATGAAGATATCCTTGGTCGCTTCGAGAGAAAAATTCTTCGTAAGATTTTCGGTCCCGTTTGCGTTGACGGGTTTTGGAGGAGAAGATTCAATCACGAACTATACGAGCTGTACAGCGACATCGACCTAGTCAAAAAACTGCGTATTGGACGTCTGAGATGGCTAGGACATGTAGAGCGAATGGACACCAACGCTCCGGCCCGCAGAGTCTTCGAATCTAACCCCGAGGGACGACGCAGTAGAGGGAATTATCGCCGTAGGTGGCGCGCACAAGTTCAAGGGGACCTCGACCAACTTGGAGTGCGCAACTGGAGGCAATTAGCTAAAGACCGAGCTAAATGGAGAGGCTTGTTGGTTGAGGCCCAGGTTCACCCCGAACTGTAGCGCCACCTAAGTAAGTAAGTAAGTTTGGACGCAATTTGAGGATCGCGAGTTGGAACGTTGGAAGCATGACCGGCCGAAGTTACGAGCTGGAAGAGATGATGAATAGAAGGCGGGTGGATATCTTGTGTGTCCAAGAGACGAAATGGAAAAACACCGGAAATTGGGCGCGTTTCTTGGACGTTAGAACAAAAGATTACAAGATGTTCTACTACGGAACGGAAAAGGCTAAGAACGGAATCGGTATCATCCTTGCGGCAGAGCTACTTGGAAACGTCTTGAGCATTTCGAAGTTCAGCGACCGTTTGATGTCTCTCAACCTAGTAATACAAGGAGAGGTGTGGAATATTGTCAGTGCATATGCTCCCAAAAATGGGTGCAATCAGAGAGATAAAGATGCATTTTGGCTAGATTTCCACAATCTCCTTAAGAACATCCTAAAGGAAGAGTTTCTGTTTGTTGGAGGAGATTTGAATAGACATGTCGGGAAATCAAACGAAGACTATGAAGACTGCCATGGAGGACTTGGATATGGCACCAAGAACCTTCCTGGTGAAGACATCCTAAGCATGTGCAAATCACATGGTCTTATCGTGTTAAATACCATGTTCATCAAACAAAGCCGACACCTAATCACTTACAGCAGTGGTGGAGATGAAACTCAGATTGACTACCATTTGGTAGCCAGTTTCATGAAGCCTCGGGTAAAAGATTGTAAAGTGATCCTGGGAGAGGCAATCGTTCGGCAACACCGTCTCCTGCTAACAGAAATTTTTATGAAAATACCGAAGAAAAGCAAACAAACAAGGGTCTCTGAGAAAATCAAGTGGTACAATCTGGACAAAGAAAAAGGCAAGGCTTTTGTTTTCGTAATGAAAAATTACCTCTCTCACACCATCAACGGAGCTGAGGATGAAGAGTGCAGAGCACAAAATATGTGGGATTCCCTACAGCGAACTTGCTTAAAGAAGGCCAAATCACTGCTAGGAGCTTCAAAAGGCCACCATCAACACGCCAAAGAAACATGGTGGTGGAGTGATGAAGCTAAGAATGTGATAAATGAGAAGAAAGAGGCTTTCAAAGCTTGGTCAAAGCGACCCTCTAATAATAATGACGAAAAAGCTCGCCTTGAAATGGAATACAGATGCTGCAAGAAAAAAGCGAAGAAGAAGTGCGCCCAGCTTCAAGCAGAGAGTACAGAGGGCCTGTATCGGGAGCTGGAGAAAATATTTTCCCCGGTTGCTGATGCAAACCAGGCTATCCAGGAGCTGCGACGACACAATATGAGCAAGAGCGCCACTATCTTCAAAATAGCCGCCCAAAGAAGGAGGAATGCTCAGGAGATTCGCTCGCCAAAGTTCATTAGCAATGCTCATGGCCAGCTTCTTGTGGATGAGGACAAAATTCTGCAGAGGTGGCGGCAGTATTGTGAAGAGCTTTTAAACGAACAGTTTCCCCGGCTATACTTTCCAAGAGCCACCCCCAACTGTGAAGAAATACCCGACATTATAGTCGAAGAAGTTAGTGAGGCTCCAAAAAACGAAAAGCGGTTGGGCCAGACGAGATGCCCCCTGAGTTCTGGAAAAAGATGGGAGACATCGGGTTCAGATGGCTCAGAATTCTCATCTCCATATTTGTGAGAGGTGACCCAATGCCGAATCAATGGAGGGAAAGTTACCTTCTCCCTGTATACAAAGGGAAGGGTGATACGCGAAACTGTGATAACTACCGTTCGATCAAGCTGATGTCACACACCATGAAGATCGTTGAGCGGGTATTAGGTGGCCGACTGCGAAAAATAATACGGCTATCTGATGATCAGTGCGGGTTTGTCTCGGGTAAATCAACCACAAATGCAATCCAAAGTATAGGGATCATAATGGAAAAATATCGTGATTCCTTAAGGGATTTGCATATTGTATTGGTTGACTTTGAAAAGGCATTCGACAGACAACCACGAGATCTGATATGGGTGGCGCTATGACATCGAGGGGTTTCAGAAACCTATGTACAGATGATCATGGACATGTACGAAAGAGCAAAGACAAGAGCAAGATGCCCCGCTGGAGTAACCGAAGAGTTCCCAATCAAAGTCGGGGTGCATCAGGGAAGCGTTTTAAGTCCTTTGCTCCTTATTACAGTCCTTGATTATCTGCTTGAAGGAAAAGTGATGGACCCCAAGTGATGGACCCCAAGGTACATCACTTATTCTTTGCTGACGATGGAGCCATCATAAGTGAGGATCTTGCAACGAGCACTTGATGTGTGGGTGGACGTTTTGGAGGGAAATGTGTATCGCATTAGTTCAAAAAAGACAGAGTACTTGTGTTGCCCGTTCTCTGATCCACTCAGGCCTATTCTAGACATTTATTTGAATGGAACAGTGCTTCCCAAGTGCGAAAAGTTCAAATATCTGGGATCTATGATCAATAGGAAAGCAACTTGTGATGACGACATCAATCATCTTGTAAGCGTAGGGTGGATGAAGTGGCGAGAAAATTCCGCTATCTTCTGTGACAGAAAAATGCCCCCTAAGTTGAAAGGAAGGCTCTACACCGCAGTTGTACGTCCAGCGCTCGCATACGGTTCACAATGTTGGACGATGTACAAAAAGTATGAGAGTAAATTAACGGCAGCTGAGATGAAGATGCTTCGCATGACAGCAGGAGTGACAAAGCTTGATCGAATAAGAAGTTCGAACTTCGAAGATCCGTGGAAGCTTTCACATCAAGGAAACCATCGTACAAAAAATAGAGCGCGACCGGCTCAGTCGGTATTGCCACGTTCAAAGAAGAGATCATTTGAACCCTGTTAAAAAGGCAATATCAATGCACGTTCCAAAGACATTGCGATGTAGGAAAGGCAGGCCTATAAACGCCTGGATCAGACAAATGCGACGAGATCGGCATTTCATTGGCCTCAGTAACCGAGTGATCCAAAATCGGGAGCCCTGCCAATATTTTCTGAGGTCAAATAGGCGAACTCCACAGGCGGATCAGTAGAAATGCGGTGAAGTGGGAGGGTTGTGATCCCTTGTTTTCGGATCATAACCTCGCTGATAAAAGGAAGAAGAAGATCTATGGTAAATGTTCAAAATCGACCTTACAAATCATCAAATCAGTTTATCATCAGGCAGCTAGAAGAAGTATCAACGCTTTTCCGACAACTCCAGTTAAAAATATATTGGTAGAAGCTGGACTCCCGAGTATCGAAGACCGAAAAGAAACAGTTATATCTAAACTCCTTACCAAACTGACATTCTCCAAGAGTTCAATTATCGATAACGATTTCAAGCAGTCCATTGGCCACAAATTAAGTAAGCGAATCCCATCGGCAATCAGCATCATCCTGCAAAAAGCTGTACAAATGGAACTTCCAACGAAACGGGCACGGAATGTTATATCATCATATCCTCCATGGTTCATAAACTCAGAGTCGTTTATTATGACCTTAGCTGAACACAAAAAAAAAACAAAAACAAACAATACAGCATATCGTTCATTATTCTCCAGTGTTTCATCAGATCTGAAATCGGAAGGATGGAACCTAATTTTCACGGACGGATCAAAGACCACGGTAAATACTTCCTTTGCAGTCTCACTTGAAGATGGGTCTATTCTGAGCATTGGCATTCTACCTGAGTTTTCCTCGGTTTTTACCGCAGCAGCTTTCGCCGTTCTACAAGCTTTAAAAGCAGTCAATAATCGCCACGGCAAGCATGTTATTTGTACCGATAGCCTCTCTGTGCTTAAAGCTATCAACAACCCCAACAACAACTCCGACCTTATTGCCGACATAAGAAATAAAATCATTAAGTCTCAAAACAAAACAAAATTAATGTGGGCCCCCGGTCATGTTGGAATCCAGGGAAATGAGAATGCTGACTTCGCTTTGATATTTTCAGCAAATCAGATCTAAAAAAAGCCGTTCAGAAAATTCTAATGAGAAACCAACTAAACGACTGGAGCGTATATCACCACCATTACAAGAAAGTGAACTCCGACAGATCCCACCCCAGGTACCCCACAACCATCTCAAAAGCTAAAATATCCAACTTCGTCCGATTACGGCTGGGTCACACTTCGGCTACTCATCAGCACCTGCTCAACAAAAACAACCACCCAGTTTGCCGCTCATGCAACGTAACCATAGATATACCCTATGTACTAGAAAACTGCACTAAGCTAAATCCTATAATTAAGAACATTTTTAAGGATACATCAATTTTTGAAATACTTAAGAATCCCAATCCTGTATATGTCGACCAAATCAATAATTTCTTAGTAAATGCTAATATAATTATATAATAGTAGACTATCATAGAGCCAATAGTCTCCGCAGCTAGGCTCATTTGTTTATATTACCATGTTATTTTAATTACTTGCTAATAAATTATAATAATAACAATAATAATAATTTCTTAGAGATTAGACTTTATATGATCTACTGATACACGGAATAAATTCAGCGAAAAAGATATGCATTCATCGGTTGAGTTAGCTTAGCCATATAGCAAAGATGAACACCCACTCTCAAAGAGAGGAAACCGTACGTTGGAACGAATTGAAAGACAGAAGAAGCTAGATTTGAATTGCCTGTGCTAGGGGGATAAAGCAATGATTTCAGATTCAAAGTATTGTAGTTACTTGTCTTGCAAATTGGATCTGCACAACGAACTCTAAAAAATTTGCATTTGAAAGAAACATTTTCATATTTGATCACGCATGTCTCACGAATCATTGAATAAATATTTGCACTGCGACCTATTATTTCTCCTCCTAGTGGCAGGCAGTCAAGGTTGTTTGCAGGCTACAGCACCTCGTTCAGTTTAGTTTATCTTAGCAATCGACGAACCATGTTGGATCTAAGGATGGGAAGTCTTTCTCCTCCGTCCAGTATACTTCCAGGTAGTTATCTCTTTCGTTACAGAATCTGCACAGCCTGTTGCTTTTCAAATACAATTTTCGGATATGCTCACAGGGCTTACTATGCTCTGTGAGGAAGATATCGAAGCGACCGATACAGACCTTAAATATTTTTTAAGTTCCTTGGAGGACTCTTTTCCTTCCCTGACTCTTGGAGTTCCCTGAAGAACTTTAGCTGTTTTGCTTTCCCTTTTTTTTGCTTTCGTAATTCAGATGATGTCTGCCAATCCCGCGGAAGGGAACTGATCTTATGAATGAGGTTACTGCTTCGCTTCTACTCACCACCCTTGCAACTCCTTCCCTACTCAACCAATATACCATTCAAACGCACTATTTTCCATTACAAAATGCATTGCAGTGTTTAATTCAAAAAAATCAAAGTTAACAAAATATATGTACAGTTATCGTGTATCTTATGCATGCTGCATACTAAAAAAAAAAAATATTTATAGAATAACAAAGAAAAACCAAAAAGAAATTGAAAAATAAAAATCAGTCACAGCCAGAGATTAGGAAACCGCGGGTCATCACTTCCCCTTCTTCTCCGCCTTCTCCCTGGACGTCGACGTCAAGCCTCGTCGTTTCATTGAGCATTTGATGTCACCCACCAATTGCAGGGGTTCCCCGGTTAATATTTCAATTCGCACATCGATGTTGTCCATGTTGTTGGCCACCGGCTTCATGGCAAACGCACCAAAGAACGTCTCATTCATCTTTGTGATAATAGGCTGATCGAAGTAGAAAATCGTCTGCATCCAGTGTGTCGACGTGGACCATGGCGCCGTGTTGAATCCAAATCGGGTGTGTGATTTTGAGAATACCACATTGAAGTATGTCACTATGCCGTCTATCGTTCCGCCGCGCTTTGTCTCTAACAGGAATGGCGTGAGGAAACTGAGATCCTCCAGCTTTATCGTGTTCAAATTGATTTCCTTTAACAGGTGTGACGAGGTAATCACCTGACCCGGTTCGACTGCGTAGAAACGTGGCTCGTTTAGAGCAAAGTCTCGTATGCAGTTCATGTTGTAGCCGTGGACGTTGCGCCACCAGTTGATCTTCTCGTTCTTCCGCAGCGAATCCTCCAGAAAGGCAACATGCAATTTTGCCTTATCTGGGAATATCAGTCCGCCAGGCTTCATCCACTTGTCCCGTGCGAAGATAATCGCATCGATGATCGACTGGTAGAAGAGGCAGTAGCCCATCCAATCGGAAATGATGATGTCCACGGACTTGGGAGCAAGTGGCAGGTTGACGTCCTGTATCCTCCCTTGTATCACCTGGATTATATGGTCGTAGTGGTTGTCGTGGACAATTTGCCGTGCGTAGCCTGTTGCATTCGAGCAATCGACTGCGATTACTCGGGCCGCACCGGCTTTGGCTGCGAACAGGGACAAGATGCCGATGCCGCAGCCAACGTCTAGCACAGTCTTCCCCTTGAACAGGTGCTTGTTACGGTAAATTACCTCCTGGAAACTGTTTGTGCGAACGGTGTCCTTCAGGAGGTGGGTGAGCACGTCAATGTGGGCATAAGAGTCCGACATGAAGTCCTTGGATGTCATCTGCTCTATACCCAAGCGCTTCCTGATCCCATGGCGATTCATGGCTGGAATGCGACACACTTCGAGTTCCGAATATTTACCCCCGATGTCACTAGGTTGCCCTTTTTGTGAAGCCGCAGATGAACAAGAATATTGCGGTGAAATGCCGACAAGGTGGTAATTTAAATAATAAACGACAGATTTCGCGAAACGTCAAAACCGACGGAACTAAATCACAAAGTGATGCCAAATTCGGCTGGAACAGCTGTTGCGCAGAATGAACGATAATGATATATTATACGAACAGTTCGAAAGTTCATTAATAAAATTGAATGAGTGCAGACCTATAACACCAATTATGTGCAATAAAATTGAAGAATATACAGGGTGAGCCAAGGAGGTTTGACTTACTTTTTTTTTTAAAAACTTACACACAGTCATTTTTCAAAGTGTGTAATTTCAGTATGAAAAAACATTTTAAAATCCAAGTAATGAACGGAAAATAAGGTCGTCAAGATGACGTCCGTTTTTGTTTAGACACTCACGAAAACAAATGAAAAAATTCTCCATGCACCTCTCTAATATTGCTGTTGGAATCACATGAATTTCTCTTGTGATAGCTGCTGAAAACCCATCAAATGTACGGCGTTTTTCTGCAAAAACCTTGGCTTTTAAGTTACCCAATAAAAAATAATCACTGGGAGATAAATCCTGTGATCGAGAGGGCCGATCAACATTTCCTGGCAGTAAAATGAAGCGAAATGTTACCCCCCAAAAGCTCGTAGGAATGGGCATGTAAGAAGGAGGGCATACTAATCATTCTAAAACCATAAGCCAGAGCACGGGCGGAGCTACAGCCGTTGCAATAACGATATACCTACTTGGCTCGCCCTATACTACATTACGAGTAATTTACAATGCATTGCATATTTTCAGTTTATTGTGACAATGTTAAATTAACGAATTAAAATAATAAAAAAAAAGAACACAGGGAGCATGCTGGATTAGAAATTGGATTCAAAAATGATAAATGTATTAAACACATTTATAGAGCTTTCTTAAATCTGTTAATAGAATTGGGAATGGAAGATCAGCAGTCATTTCTTAATTTTATTCGAATCACAGCAACTGATTTCGAATACCTACTTACTTATTTATTACGATTTTAAATTATTATTGGTTTGTTTTGTAAGCATTTATGGGTTGTTACTTAACTTTTGTTTTACTTATTTAATAAGCTATGTAAGAGAGTGAAACATGTAGTTTTAAATTTATCCAAACTTACTCCTTACGTCAGTTGGCAAAATTGACTTGAATTGATTGACATATGATGCAGTTGGCAGCATACAATGTTATTTACATTAGTATTTTTTCAAGAAGTTGCTTACGTGAGTAACTTACATGAGTAAAATTAAGGAGTGTAATGCTGGCCCTAGCATAAATTGTTTTCTTAAGATTTCGCAGTGATGGTCAATAATGAAAAATTCAAACATACGTATGTACAACGGTCGATCAATAAGTACCCGTGTTTGAAGGCAGGTGGCGTTGCTGAGGGAAGATAACATTACTGTCGTGTACTGCCATCTGAGCCGTTCACAAGCCAAATCGATTAACTCCACTTTTTTAACTCTTTAAATTTATGTGTTAAAGCACTTCATAGAGTCCTAACTTTGTATATTCATTATAAATTTCCCTAATGGCAAGCTTTTAACGTCATGATAATGACAAAATTTTGTTGGCCATCGAACAATAAATATTTATATAAATATTATTTCATTACATTTGTACGCTTGTTGTTTTATGGAGTTAATCGATTTGGCAAGTGGGCGGCTCATCTGTCAAACGTCAACGACACCGTACTGAATTTTAAACTGATTTGTAGGTTAGTTTTTATTTGGCAGCCAGTTGTATCACATGTGCTTCATGTTTCTCGATAAGATGGGAAAAATGCAATCCGCTTTTCACTTTTTATTTTTGTATGGAAAAACATGCAAAGAATTAAACGCAAAGTTGGACGCTATCTATGGAGTCCCTTTACCATCTATAACAACCGTGAGATATTGGTTCAACGAATTTAAACGTGGTCGTATATCTGTTTTTGATGAGGGCGTGTCAGACATGGTTACTGAGGAAGTCATTGGAAAGTCCTAAGACAAGATCCTCGCTGATCATAAAAACCTGAATTTTCGATTCTCAAAAAATACATTGTTCTGGCATTTTGCCAATGTGAATTTATTTTTCGTTCCGAACCTCATTTCCATATTTGTATCACTAATTTATTGGACTCCAAATAAAATGTAATTGATCTAGACATACATAATTCAAGACAGATAATAGTCCGATATGCAACATAGATGATAACTGCAAATGACACATATGGTTTTGACAGCTCCAGTTTACTTATTGTACAATTGCGTACATATGCACCTAACTGGAAACGGACACCGCAGGAAACTTTTAATCATTTGATAACAGTTTTGGTCAGCGACGCTGAGTTAGCAGCAGTTCCCACGAATTGTGTATGTTATAAGAGAAAATATTATTTAAGTGTCAGCATAACTTACACAAGGTGTTTTTGTATAAAAAGGAGTGAAATAAAATTTTAAGGTGAAGTTGAATACGACAACTCCAAGCGAAAAGTGTGTTTTTATTTGTTGATGGACGACGCTTAGAAAGTGGGCAACTTTTGTGGTTCAACCCGTTCGTTTACCTTTCCGTAACTTTACCTCTCTTTGAGAGAATTTTACCCCCACCCTTTGTAATTCGACCTCTATGAATTTTAGTGCAAAAAGTATGCGAACAGACCTCTTGAGTTGACTTCAGTGCGACCCCAGGTTTCTAAAAAAAAAAAACAAAACACTTCAGAGCGAACCCTCAAAAACAGACCTATTGTACATTGACATACTATCTATGGACTGCTCCTGAAATGTCAGTTCCAAAAGATCTCTGTCCAAAATATGACGCCAACATTACTAGCCCTCTTGGTTCGAAGCGGAAAAATGTGGATGCCAACCATCTTAAATTTCTCCATAGAATGGACGAGACACCTCTTGGGTTTGTGTGGATTTGCTAAGTAAAACAGTTGAAATTCAAATTGTTGAGGCATTGTTTGCAACAGATGTCACCTCGAAAATGTGTTAGTTCAAATAATTACCAATGGATGGAACCAAGAAAATTTGAATAAAAAATCGTTATACAGTGAAATCTCCCTTTGCGGACACCTCTCTTAGGCGGACACCCCCCTTAACCGGACAGTTTTTTTGTGAACGGAAATTTCTCCATATAAACTGTGTGCTTTTCAATTTCTCTTGGGCGGACATTCCCTTGGACGGACGCAGAAACGAATATTGCATATAAATGATAAAAGCGTTTCTCTTAGGCGGACACCAAGGCAGGTCGAAACATATAACTAGACTCACCAGACAATTTTTTACATAGTAGTCAGCAGCGAATTGTAAATTTTAGTCATTTGTCGATAAACCGCACTTGTTCAAGCAAATTCATGGCATGCATGAACGTGTTTCAAAATATCAACTAGAAATGCATGCGCTCATTTGTGTTTCGCTCATCAGCATGGTGCCAGTTGATGTTCATTGAAGTCCTTTGCAAAAGAAATAAGAATAATAACAAGAAATTGACTTTGGCGAATTTTAATGATCCAGCAGGTATGCATTTAACACGTTCGCTTTATTTTACTCCTTCCTAAGCGAATTTTTTTCTAGAATGCCTCCAAAACGTAAAAATCGATTTAATTATAATAACTTTTCCGAAAAATCTAAAAAAAACATTCGCCTTGTAGCAACCGAATTTAATGTTGGGAAAACTCAGGTGGCTGACATCTTGAAAAGGAAGAAAGAACTATTGAGCGAATGGGAATCCAATTCAACCGCAACTCATCTTAAACGACGTTTTGTTTCATCGAGTGGAAGTCGTATAGATAGAATTGTATTTGAGTGGTTCTGCGCGGCTCGAAATAAAGAGATTCCAATTTCCGGGACCGTTATTCGACAACAGGCAACAGAAGTGACAAGGCGTTTGGAAGTCACCGATTTTAAAGCATCTGCTGGCTGGCTAGATACATTTCGAAAGCGACACAGTATAACATACAAAAACATAAGTGAAGAATCTGCGGATGTATACATCTTGGGACGTTAGAACTTTCCTCGAAAAGCTACACACAATTACGGCAGGCTATGATCATGACTGTATTTATAACGCAGGTGAGACAGGTCTTTTTTTAGAGCTTTGCCCACAAAAACAATGACTAAGAGGACAAAAGTGCACAGGAGGAAAACTTTCAAAAGAGAGGCTGACCGTTTTGCACTGTGTCAATATGGCAGGAGGCAAAGAAAAACTGCTAATCATCGGTAAATTTGTTCGCCCAAGAGTATTTCGCGGTCTCAAATATGACCAGTTACCTGTAGAATGAAAACACAACAAAAATGCATGGATGACGCAGGAGATAATGATAGGAGTGGCTTCGTTCTTTCGACAAGAAAATGAGACTTAACCCTAAAAAGAAGTAATTTAACTTCATCTTCAGATGCCCGCATTATTATTCCACATAAGCGCAAACTAAGAGGTCGTAACAAGCACTGCTGGACAACTATCAAGGCTAAAAATCACGGAAAGATCCCTGTAATAAATATTGTTCGAACAAATAGAGGGCCAACCAGATCTTCCAAGAACATCTTCGACCCCTTGTTGTGTTTTAACTTATTTATAACAGATGAAATAGTTAGTGAAATAATGAAATGGACAAACATAGAAATATCTCTCAAACGAATGGAAAAAGGAGATAAGGACAAAGAAAGTGGAAATAAGACTACGACGTTTAGTGCTACATTTAGAGCTGAAAACCGTGCGTTTATTGGGATCCTTACATTATCCGCTGCTATGAAAGATAATCACCTGTCAACGGAAGAACTTTTTGACAGCTTTTTTTCGGGAACTCGTTATGTAGCAGTTATGAGTCGTGACAGATTCGACATTCTTGTCAGATGTATGCGCATGGATGATAAATCACTACGCCCATCACTCAGAGACACAGATCCATTTATACCTATTAAAAAAGTTTGGGACATATTCATAAATCAATTTGATCAATTACACACCGGGATCACATCTAACCATTGACGAGCAGCTGTTGAGATTCCGGGGAAGATGTCCTTCTAGGATGTACATTCCGAACAAACCCAATAGTATGGAATAAAGATTCCGATGATGTGTGACAGCTGCACAAAGTACATGATAAATGCCATTTCTTACATCGGACGGGCAATGTAATGCCATTCCTAACTCGGAGGTACTAAGCTTGAAGTCTATGCCTCAAGAGGCACCCCTCAAGGAGGGGTTATATCCCCACTGCTGTGCGTAGTTGTCCTGAACGAAGTCCTTTTTAAACTGAGAAACAGCGGCGTCAAGGTCATAGCATATGCGGACTATGTGCTGCTAGCAACAGGTAAATTTCTCCCGACCCTGAGCGAACAAATCGAAGGGGCGCTGGAAATCATTGACTCCTGGACGGAGAGATGTGGGCTGGCGGTTAATCCCCAGAAAACAGAGCTAGTACTATTCACTAACAAAAGAATAATTCCACAATTCGTAACACTTTCCGTAAGGGGTACTCCCCTGAGTATCTCCAGTAATGCGAGATACCTTGGCATGGTGCTCGATAGGAAACTGAACTGGAGACTAAACATCAACGAAAGAGTCAAAAGAAGCCACGATAGCTTTTTACTCGTGCAATAGAATATTCGGGAAGACTTGGGGGCCGAATCCAAAAATCATCCTATGAATGTATTCAACTATAGTAAGGCCAATACTAACGTATGGCAGCATTGTATGGTGGCAGGCAGCCAGCAAAATAAATAACCTAGCTGCTATCAAAAAAGTGCAAAGACTAGCGTGCATCGCCACAACCAGTGCGATGAGAACGACACCTACAGCAGGACTCGATGCCATTCTCAATCTGCTTCCGCTAGACATCTTTATACAAGTATCGGCGGCTCATAGTGCCGTAAGATTAAGCCAAACAGATAGCT
Organism: Brachypalpus laphriformis; assembly: GCA_945910035.1. NCBI lineage: Eukaryota > Metazoa > Arthropoda > Insecta > Diptera > Syrphidae > Brachypalpus > Brachypalpus laphriformis. The sequence goes on along the minus strand of OX246753.1, from coordinate 104,688,006 downwards.
GGAGACCAAATGCAATGGGTCACACCACGATCCTGCAGAGATATCTAGGCACTGTATCTAATACAGACTACTTAACGCCATACCTAGACTTCACAAGACCATTTTCTAGCACCTATCCGAGCAGGGAAGACTGGAAAAATGACAGAACGTGCGATCCTTAGCTGTTTACACCGATGGATCCAAAATGGAAATAGGTGTAGGCGCAGGCATCTTCTCTGAAGCGCTTGGCCTCTCCATGTCAGCTCGGCTTCCGAACTACAGTAGCGTTTTCCAGGCGGAGGTCCTAGCAGTTACAATAGCAGCTCGTGAGACTGCGATGAGGGCAATACCACGAGAGGATATCACCTTTTTCATCGACAGCCAGGCGGCGATAAAAGCAATATCTGCTATAGAAATTAAATCGAAGCTTGTGAAGTGTTGTAGAGAAGAGCTCAAGGTTATTGGAACACATCACGAGGTAAAGCTCTGCTGGGTCCCTGGTCATGAAGGCATACCAGCGAATGAGAAAGCCGATGAACTGGTTAGAGTAGCTCGGACCAATCCGACCCCTCGGTGTACATCCCGCCTTGCGCTCGAAGCTCGAAGCAGGAAGCAAGGCCCTTACGGAGGCTAACAATAGGTGGACCTCTTTAGATACTTGTTTCACCACGAGGAAGCTGTGGCCTGCATTTGACAGAGTAAGAACCAATAGACTCATACAGAGGCATAGAAAATCCCTCTCTACTCTAATAGGAGTCATTACGGGGCATAATACCATTCGGTACCACATGACAAAACTACGTGTGACTAACGAAGACCTTTGTAGAGGCTGCGGCGACGAGGAGGCTCAGGAGGACACCGCCCACTTTCTCTGTCATTGCCCAGGCCTCTATCATTTGAGAACTAAAATCCTTGGACAACACTTCTTTGAGGATCTAGAAGAGTTGTCCAACAGACCAATAAATGACATCGCAAACTTTATCAAATCCACTGGATGGTTTATATCTAGGGCACAGTAAGTACTAAATTATTTCTTTAGGATATATACAAAGACGGTATTTTTCCACGAGGAAAGGATTCTCTTTTCTATCTCCTTTCCCCCCATGGGTATCACAATGGGTCTATACTGACCTGAGTGTGGTGTGGAGGTTTTCTATCCCCCTACACCAGCCCACTTACCTAACCTAACCTACATCGGACGGGCAACTAATACCAATGACATTCCACAAGGTGAGTACTATATCAAAGAACTGTCAAAGCCGGTGCATGGCACCAATCGTAATATCACCTGCGACAATTGGTTTACTTCTGTACCCTTGGCGAAATCCTTACTTCAGCAACCTTATAAGCTTACACTGGTGGGCACCATACATTCCAACAAACGAGAGATTCCAGAATTAATGAAAAATACGCGTTCACGTCCTGTAGGCAGTTCAATGTTCTGTTACGACGGTCCGTTGACACTTGTTTCACATAAACCAAAGCCATCTAAAATGGTATATTTGCTTTCATCTTGCGATGAAGAGGGTACAATTAGCAAAAAAAAAACAATTAGCCAAACAAATGGAAAACCAGAAATGGTCATGTACTACAATCAAACGAAGGGCGGTGTCGACACATTCGACCAAATGTGCTCGTATATGTCATGCTCCAGAAAAACCAACAGGTGGCCAATGGCAGTACTTTATGGCATTTTTAACATAGCTTTCGTTAACGCATATGTCATTTACTGTCACAATATGTAGTCAAGGAATGAAAAACCTCTCAGCCGCAAAAATTTCATGAAAAACTAAGTACAGAACTCACTTCACCTAATATGGAAAAAAGGCTAGATGCTCCAACTTTGAAGAGGACTCTTCGCCAAAATATTTCGGAGTTGCTGCCTAATTCTAAAGGAAGTAGTGTTCAGGCAAATGAAGAAGAGCCTACTACAAAAAAGAAGAGATATTGCTCGTATTGTCCATCAAAAATTCGCAGAATGTCAAAAATATCATGTGTGGTATGCAAAAAAGCGGTTTGCGGCGAATATAAAAATGACGTGTGTCATTCTTGTATTTAATTTAATCGTATGCGATTCAAAATTACTAAGACTTATTGGTACACTTATTTTTAAGCAAAAAATGCTAATTAGGCAACTATTAAGACTTAAAGTCAATTTTAAAGTTCCTTTAAAAAAGATGTTTTTTTTTTTTTTGTTAATTTGTAATGGAGTTTAAGTTTTTTGTTTTTATTGTTTAAATTAATATTTATTTTTACTGAATCATTGCGTCATTTCTCTTAATATGAACTGCATTAATAAATAAAACATTAATATTTTATAAAAAGTTCATGGGTTTCATTTAATACACTAACAAATTGCCATACGTCTCTCAGACGTATGATTATCTTTTACGTCATAAAAAATATGATTATCTTTCTAGGGTTTTAAGAAGAAGAAAATCTTACTTTTTCTGCACAACGCTGCTTCTCATCCAAAAGACTTGGAACTGGAAAATATAAGAGTTATTTATCTTCCGCCTTTGGATCAGAGCGTGATAAGTAATTTCAAGTTTTACTACCGATCGCTGATTTTGAAACATCTCTTGACTCGTATGGAGAGTCCACCAGTGCACTGTTAAAGAGTGTGAATGTCCTAAACGCCATTTATTTTATTAACAACGCCTGGCAGCAAGTAACAACAACAACAATAAAAAACAGCTTTAAGAGAGCTGGGTTTGGACAAAATTTGCCCATTCTAAAACTAAGCAAACAAAAATTTAAACTTATATTTTTAAGAAGTAGTATGCGAATATTTATTTATTTTTATGTTTATTTCCTTTGAAGTTTCTTTGCTTTATATATTGTTTTGTTTTTAATGAATTAATAAATATTTGTTGTTTGTTCTAAAAACTAAGCTTTTTTACCATTTCCCTTAAACGGGCAACTCCCTTAGGCGGACAAAACCGTGTGCACCGTCGCTGTCCGCTTAAGGGAGATATTACTGTATATGCATTTTAAATTTAAATTGCACAATAGTCGTATGTTTATTACGAATTAATTTTGTATGTAATATGTCAATGAAAACACTATCTTTGCACACCCAACTGCATCCAACGAAATTTCAAACAATCGTGAGTTTCCATTTTTTTTCCGCTGCGAACCAAGAGAGCTAGCATTTATGTTGAAACCAACGCGAACTTGGCTACTAGCAGTCCATATATAGTATGTCAATGCTATTGTGTACCAACATTTTTTTCTATCATTTTAACATTTTTATTTTTTATTTTATTTTATTTTTCAATCAAAAACATTATTGCGCTCTGCTTAATAAAAAAAAAATTGAAAATTGGATCGCATAAATGTGTACGTTTGTAACTAGAAATACAGCCTACATTTTTTTTTTTTTTTTGTTGCGCCTGGAGGTGCAGGAATCTTCAAAAGATACCAATGGCCCGTACCATTGGTTATGCCCGATTCATATATCTGACAATGCCATCAGTGCTAGTCAGTATACAGTGGTTGACATTCGTTTATACGCACAACAATTTTTGCTATTATTTTTATAATAAAAACAAAATTGTTGCTTGAAGTAACTTCAAATTGTTTATTTATTTTTGAATTATCAAAAAAAAAAAAGTTAGTTCCTAAATGATAATAATAAATTATTTTTTTTTAACAAAAACATAGAAATTGGGTTGGACATTCGTTTATACGCACTTAAGCAAATGTTTTCAAAAAATTCGCAAAAAAATATGGAAATTTTTTTAATATTTTGTGTGACTCCCATCCTTGTTTATGACCGAAAAAATGCGAGTTGGCATAGATTCGATTAAGTTATGTATAATATCGGAGCTGATTTCAAGCCAAGCACGACGAATTCCATTTTTCAGCTCCAACACACTGTTGTACTATCTCCCCGTGCAGGGACGGGTTAAGAATATCACTGCAGCGCCCCCCCAACAACTAGCGCTTGTCGTAAAAGGTGACTAAGGGGACAAATCAGATCTAGGCAATATAACACCCAAGTGAGCCTAGCGACACATATACTACCTTAAAAACCCTCCCACAAGTGTGCATGCGAGTCCGTGGGTTGACACGACTGGAGATCACCGGTGTCATAAAAGAAAGATCAAACAATACTAAAACAGGAGCATGCACGTGTCAAACAACAAACACCATCGCAATATGGTGCAAAAATTGTATTGCAAAACTGTATCATTATGATAATACTTGCAAAAAGGAATGGCACTACCCCGCCACGCACTACCACTGCTGTGCATGGTACTGATCCTGGACCGAGCAGAAATGTTCGGGTCAGAGTTATACGGATTCCGGGGGCTAGCAACATAATGAAACAGTTTGGACGCAATTTAAGGGTCGCGAGTTGGAACGTTGGAAGCATGACCGGTCGAAGTTACGAGCTGGAAGAGACGATGAATAGAAGGCGGGTGGACATCTTGTGTGTCCAAGAGACGAAATGGAAAAACACCGGGAATCGGGCGCGTTTCTTGGACGTTAGGACAAAAGATTACAAGATGTTCTACTACGGAACGGAAAAGGCTAAGAACGGAATCGGTATCATCTTTGCGGCAGAGCTACTTGCAAACGTCTTGAGCATTTCGAAGTCCAGCGACCGTTTGATGTCTCTCAAACTAGTAATACAAGGAGAGGTGTGGAATATTGTCAGTGCATATGCTCCCCACGATGGGTACAATCAGAGAGATAAAGATGCATTTTGGCTAGATTTCCACAATCTCCTTAAGAACATCCCAAAGGAAGAATTTCTGTTTGTTGGAGGAGATTTGAATGGACATGTCGGGAAATCAAACGAAGACTATGAAGACTGCCATGGAGGACTCGGATATGGCACCAGGAACCTTCCTGGTGAAGACATCCTAAGCATGTGCAAATCACACGGTCTTATCGTGTTAAATACCATGTTCATCAAACAAAGCCGACACCTGATCACTTACAGCAGTGGTGGAGATGAAACTCAGATTGACTACCATTTGGTAGCCAGTTTCATGAAGCCCCGGGTAAAAGATTGCAAAGTGATCCTGGGAGAGGCAATCGCTCGGCAACACCGTCTCCTACTAACAGAAATTTTTATGAAAACACCGAAGAAAAGCAAACAAACAAGGGTCTCTGAGAAAATCAAGTGGTACAATCTGGACAAAGAAAAAGGCGAGGCTTTTGTTTTCGTAATGAAAAATTACCTCTCTCACACCATCAACGCAGCTGAGGATGAAGAGTGCAGAGCACAAAATATGTGGGATTCCCTACAGCGAACTTGCTTAAAGAAGGCCAAATCACTGCTAGGAGCTTCAAAAGGCTACCATCAACACGCCAAAGAAACATGGTGGTGGAGTGATGAAGCTAAGAAAGTGATAAATGAGAAGAAAGTGGCTTTCAAAACTTGGTCAAAGTGCCCCTCTAATAATAGTGACGAAAAAGCTCGCCTCGAAATGGAATACAAATGCTGCAAGAAAAAAGCGAAGAAGAAGTGCGCCCAACTTCAAGCAGAGAGTACGGAGGGCCTGTACCGGGAGCTGGAGAAAATATTTTCCCCGGTTGCTGATGCAAACCAGGCTATCCAGGAGCTGCGAAGACACAATATGAACAAGAGTGCCACTATCTTCAAAATAGCTGCCCAAAGAAGGAAGAATGCTCAGGAGATTCGTTCGCCAAAGTTCATTAGCAATGCTCATGGCCAGCTTCTTGGATGACGACAAAATTCTGCAGATGACGACAAAATTCTGCAGAGGTGGCGGCAGTATTGTGAAGAGCTTTTGAATGAACAGTTTCCCCGGCTATACTTTCCAAGAGCCACCCCTAACTGTGAAGAAATACCCGACATTACAGTCGAAGAAGTTAGTGAGGCGGTCAAATACTCCAAAAAACGAAAAGCGGTTGGGCCAGACGAGATACCCTCTGAGTTCTGGAAAAAGATGGGAGACATCGGGTTCAGATGGCTCAGAATTCTCATCTCCAAATTCATGAGAGGTGATCCAATGCCGAATGAATGGAGGGAAAGTTACCTTCTCCCTGTATACAAAGGGAAGGGTGATACGCGAAACTGTGATAACTACCGTTCGATCAAGCTGATGTCACACACCATGAAGATCGTTGAACGGGTATTAGGTGGCCGACTGCGAAAAATAATACAGCTATCTGATGATCAGTGCGGGTTTGTCTCGGGTAAATCAACCACAGATGCAATCCAAAGTATAAGGATCATAATGGAAAAACATCGTGATTCCTTAAGGGATTTGCATATTGTATTGGTTGACTTTGAAAAGGCATTCGACAGACAACCACGAGATCTGATATGGGTGGCGCTAAGACATCGAGGGGTTTCAGAAACCTATGTACAGATGATCATGGACATGTACGAAAGAGCAAAGACAAGAGCAAGATGCCCCACTGGAGTAACCGAAGAGTTCCCAATCAAAGTCGGGGTGCATCAGGGAAGCGTTTTAAGTCCTTTGCTCCTTATTACAGTCCTTGATTATCTGCTTGAAGGAAAAGTGATGGACCCCAAGGTACATCAGTTATTCTTTGCTGACGATGGAGCCATCATAAGTGAGGATCTTGCAACGAGCACTTGATGTGTGGGTGGACGTTTTGGAGGGAAATGTGTATCGCATTACTTCAAAAAAGACAGAGTACTTGTGTTGCCCGTTCTCTGATCCACTCAGGCCTATTCCAGACATTTATTTGAATGGAACAGTGCTTCCCAAGTGCGAAAAGTTCAAATATCTGGGATCTATGATCAATAGGAAAGCAACTTGTGATGACGACATCAATCATCGCGTAAGCGTAGGGTGGATGAAGTGGCGAGAAAATTCCGCTATCTTCTGTGACAGAAAAATGCCCCCTAAGTTGAAAGGAAGGCTCTACACCGCAGTTGTACGTCCAGCGCTCACATACGGTTCACAATGTTGGACGATGTACAAAAAGTATGAGAGTAAATTAACGGCAGCTGAGATGAAGATGCTTCGCATGACAGCAGGAGTGACAAAGCTTGATCGAATAAGAAGTTCGAAGATCCGTGGAAGCTTTCACATCAAGGAAACCATCGTACAAAAAATAGAGCGTGACCGGCTCAGTTGGTATTGCCACGTTCAAAGAAGAGATAATTTGAACCCTGTTAAAAAGGCAATATCAATGCACGTTCCAAAGACATCGCGATGTAGGAAAGGCAGGCCTATAAACGCCTGGATCAGACAAATGCGACGACATCGGCATTTCATTGGCCTCAGTAACCGAGTGATCCAAAATCGGCAGGCCTGCCGATATTTTCTGAGGTCAAATAGGCGAACCCCACAGGCGGATCAGTAGAAATGCGGTGAAGTGAGAGGGTTGTGATCCCTTGTTTTCGGATCATAGCCTCGCTGATAAAAGCAAGAAGAAGAAGAACACACTGTTGTACTATACCTTACCAGCAAATATGCCCCAAAGGTTCTCGATAGGGTTGCAATCGGGACTACATGCTGGCCATTGAAGGAGTTCAATGTTTTTCGAGGAAAACCATTCTTTAGATACCTTAGAAACGTGGATGGAAGCGTTGTCTTGCTGGAAAATGTAGTTTCTGTCCGGGTCGCGTTCGTAGTAAGACACTAAAACGTCTTCCAACAACTCTGTATACATTCTTGAATTCATTTTTGTAGTAATAAAACAAATTGGTGCAGTCTCGTAGTAAGAAAAGGCTCCCCATACCATAACAGTTCCACCCCCGAAATTGCGTTTCGATCGTACCACATTATGCTCATTTAAATTATGCCAATAACAGCTGTAGCAGTCAGGCCCGTCCAAATTAAATTTTTTTTCGTCAGAAAAAATTACATTTCGCCATTCGTGGGTCCAGGACATGTACATACGTACGGGCAAACTCCATTCTTTTGATTTTGCGGCACTTAGTCAAACGCGGTTTTCTTTTAAGTTTCGTCCATTTGATGTTGTGTGTAGCATTTAAAACACGTGCAACATCCCGAACAGTGATGGGGAGATCTAATTTGTCCTTAATTTGCCTGGATGATAAGCGATTTTTGGTTGCTTCGACACGAATTTGACCTTTTTGGCGCAAAGTTAGCTTCGTATTTCCTCTGGTTGGACCTTGACGCCGTAGCCTTCGCCTTTTTTAAAAAAAAATCTTATTACGCCTTCGCTTCTACCAATTCTTTCTGCAATACGTCGGTTAGAATAGTGCTCTTCCTTCAGAATTTAAATTTTTTCTTGCTCGGAATTAGTTAACTTTTTGCCTTTACCCATGGCTACGAAAACTTTTAATAATCAAAAAACCTTGACGCATATTTCAAAAAATCTGCTCGACTTACCTTCGAACAACTTAAATCTTCTATATTTCTTATCTTTTACGCAGAAAATCTTTATATTTACAGCAAAAACACAGATGCGTATAAACGAATGTCTCAGTAGAATTTGACATGATCTAAATGGGCACACGGTGCAATTTTACCTAATCACACACTGGCTGAATAACGCCGGGGTAAAATTGTGTATACATGAACCGATTTGCATTGTAGTGGTGCGACATACTCATTTTGTTTGCATCTCGAAATTGAGAAGTTATGTGTGTATTAGTTTTACCCCGATGCTCAACCGCTTCAATACTGGATGAAGATTTCACCCCGCTTCTTACTTCACACTTCATCTCCCTCTTCTATAAAGTCGGTTTAACCCCGGGGTGATTGCACCAGTGTGTAATGGCCCAATTCGTTGCGCAGTACAACACAGAAAGTCCCGTTACAAAAAAAATATCTGCTGGTACACATTACTCACACCCCTGGTAGTAAGAACATGGATGTAGAAAATTTCAATTTTTTAAAATAATCCTATACTGCTCAATTTGCTAATAAAAATTAAATGCGTATAAACGAATGTCTACCACTGTATGCCTACGGGCTAAACCTCACCCCTCAGTGAGGCACTATGAGAACCGGCTGCGCGTACTCATAGCAGTAGGAAATTCGTCCCTCTCATTTTTTCATTTTTGTGATGACTACAACTTAGTTGCCTTAACAAGTAGTTTACGGTCCTGTAGTGTTAATCGCGTTAGGTAGGTAGCTTTCCAGTGAAGGCACCTACTAATACCGTCATTACATGCGGTTTTTCCTTACGGCGCTAGGTGTTCTTTGTAGTCGGCGCTCAAGGTTTGTCACGTCCATAGTACGGATTATTTCATTATTGCAGTGAACATGAAGACGGGTATGAAGTTTGCGAGCAAAGTTTGTTACTTCGTCCCTCACGGTAGCAATTCCTAGATCTCTGTGAATATCACTATTTCTTATATACCAAGGAGCATTCACGATTGCTCTTAGTATTTTGTTTTGAAATGCTTGCAGTAGAGCCATATTGCTTGATTTGGTACAGCCCCAAAGTTGTATACCATATTTCCAAGACGGTTTTAGGACTTGCTTATATAGAAGCAGTTTGTAAACGCTTAACTTCGAGTATCTTCCGAGTAGCCAATACATTTCTCTAAATCTGATTTCGAGCTCTTTGCGCTTCTTTTTAACGTGTGGTTTCCACTTAAGTTTTGCGTTTAGGGTCATTCCTAGATATTTTGCCTCGTTTGCGTATGGTATTTGCACCGAGTTAATGGATATTGTTAGGTTGTTTATCTTTCTTAACGTAAAATTGACATGCGTTGATTTTGTCTCATTGAGGACTATTCGCCATATTTTTGTCCATTCGCATACTTTGTTCAAAGCTCGTTGGAGTTTTCCCGTTGATGATTCGAATGACTCATCCGTTACGAGGATAGCCGTGTCGTCTGCGAACGTTTCTAGAACGGTCCCTTCATCTTGTGGTATATCTCTTGTGTAGAGCAAGAACAGGATTGGACCGAGAACACTTCCTTGTGGAACATCGGCGCAGTTTTTTTTTTAAATCCGAATATTCACTCCCGTGTTTAACACGGAAAAGTCTGTTTGCAAGATAAGATTCTAATATTCTGTACAACTTTTCCCTTAGCTTATACCTTAGGCCTTCGTGCCATACCTTGTCGAAGGCTTGCGATACGTCGAGAAAAGCGCTAGAGCATATTTTTTCCCCTTCTAGGGCTTTTTAAATTTCGCTCGTTATTCGATACACCTGATCGATTGTGGAATGTTTAACCCGAAAGCCGAATTGATGATCCGGGATCAAGTGTCTTTCTTCAATTACTGGTTGCAATCGTTTCAGCAGAAGTGTCTCGAAGACCTTAGATATTATTGGCAGAAGTGAAATGGGTCTATATGGTTTCTTGTCATTTGCACATTTCCCCGGTTTCGGAACCATAATAACTTCGGCGACTTTCCATTGCCTTGGAACATATAATAGTCTTAAAGAAGCATTTATAATGTAGAGCAGCTTAACCAGCACTTTTTTCGGTAGCTCTTTCAAAATTTCGCCAGTGATTGAATCATATTCCGGAGCCTTGTTATTTTTACATTTATTTTTATTGTCATTCGAAGTTCGGGCAGGGATACGGTTTTCACTTTAAAGTTGTGGGGTGCCATATTATCATTCGGATCTTCGATCAACGGTTGTCCATCAAGCGGCTTGAACGTTTCCTCTAAGTGATCGGCAAATAATTCTGCTTTCTCTTTGTCTTCTTTTGCCCATTCCCCGTTAGCTTTCCTAATTGGCGGCGAGTGCATTACAGGTTTCCTTATAGACTTCAAGGCTTTCCATAGAGAGTAGTTTGAATACTTATCAGCGGTCAGACCCTCGAGGTAAGTAGAAGTCTCGTGATTTTTTTGGTCAAAAAAAAAATACAAATATTTGGCGCAACAGCTCTTTAAAGTGCCAGGGCCTAGCTACTCGCAACCACTCATGTTGTGTGCGTTATATTTTTCACACGAATGGAAGGGACCTACAGTTTAATGCCGGATCCGAACGGCGATTTGAGAGGCTTTTTCGTGACAACAATACTCTCGGATGTTTGTCAGACGCTCGCGAGAGGTGGGACCGTGAAAAAACTTTTTGGTGTTTTCTGGGATTTGAACTTAGAACCTCATGCGTAGTGATCCAACACACTAACCACTTACGCCACGGCGCCACTTAGGTCCTGCAGCGCATTTTTTAGCCTGTTACAAAGGTGGTTCAGATAAGTTTTATCCGGTGGCGCGCGGGATTGTTGCCATCTCTTGCGCGCTCTCCTCTTTTCTCGTATGAGGTCTTCGATTTCAGGCTGGTATTTGACTTTATTGTTCCGTGCTTCTGTCTTCCGCAAACGAGTGTCTTTCCGCACTGAGCTCTGAATGGCTTCGACGAGTTTGTCAATTTCTTCTTCTATTTCGTACGGTGTCTTTAGCGGTACATTTAAAGCAACATTTTTCTTGCAGTCTCTTCTGAAAGCGTCCCAGTTAGTTTTGTTACTAGTTAACCTAGGCTGTCCTTCTTTTTTTACTAGACTTCCACCTATTTTCAGAGTGACTGCTGATCTGAGCATAGATCATAGCATTCTTCGACTTCCGTCAAAGTTAGTTAACCCTTTTGCGATAAAGAAGTCGACGAGGTCAGGGATTTTATTTTTGTCAGTTGGCCAATAAGTTGGCTTTCCTGTCGAAAAAAAGTTCACCCCACGTTTCATGCTGGCTTTGTACAATAATCTGCCTTTTGTCGAATTGCATCTTGATCCCCAAAAAGTGTGTTTCGCGTTAAAGTCACCACCTAAGACAAAATTAGGTCCGAGTGAGTCAAACGGACGAACGAGGTCGTCTTCTACTAGCTTATATCCCGGAGAGATGTAACTAGATCCGATGTTGTAGTCTAAGTGGTTTATTTTTACGGAGACTGAGCTTATTTGCATAGAATCAAATTCTATTTCTATGTTTTCGGAGTGCTTAATACAGTCTTTGATGTAAAGCGAGGACCCGCCTCTCGCATTTTCCGAAGGATGATTCGCATGGTAATCGCTGAAACCCTTTATTTTGGGGCTAAGTTCCTTTTCTAAATGCGTTTCCGATACCAAACATATATTAATATTATTTTTCCGTAGAAACACTTCTAACTCGTCGATTTTTTTCTGAAGGCCGTTTGCGTTCCACGTTAGTATCTTCAGTAGCTGTTTCATATTCATGTTTTTTTGATTGTCTTGCTAGGTTTGAACTCGAGCTTGCTCAGTTTGTCTAAATTGTTGAAGGGTGTTTCAACATAATCTAATCGAACTTCAATAAAATCCTCCAGATAGAGTGGGTTGGTATGGAGAACACGGGTTGCACATTTTATATCACACAGTAATGAATAAAACAGTTAACATCCTTTGTACACAATATTATTTTGGGTCGCATTTTGAAGGTAGAAAGACAGATAATATTAATGCTATTTCTAAAGTTATAACCCTTGTTTTCCAAAGCTACTTATAAGTACTTATTCGAAGGTGAAGGCTGGAACATATTTAGCTGCTAGTGGCAGAAATAAATCATAGGTTCAAAATCAAAATTAAAACTTCACTACTGACTCAATAAGGATATTATTAATAGTGTCCTTGATCATAAGATATAAATTTGATTGGCTTTGCAAGTGTATCTCATACATATACTTGTAAGATCCCGTTATACTGTTAAGAATGAATGATACCATAAAAGATTTAATTTTAAACAGTATTCCACCCCATTTACGGGGAAAGGGAGAGATGGATCCGCTTTCTATACAATTTTTACTTACAATGCCATGTCCTCTCGCCTTATGTTGTCGCAACACCAGAGAACTATAAGAAGAATTTAACAGCTATCAGAACTATCGCTTCCCTACTTTTGCAGTTTCGGTTCATCGGTCCTCTTCGCCGTGACAATCTGATCGACCTTCACGATGATTTTAGCCACACCAGCAGCTTATTTGATGCCCAAGTATTCGTGTGCGCCCCCCTGCAGCGGCCAGGTTACATAAAGCACTGGCTAAGGAGAAAGCAGGCGCCCCAGGCTCAATGAAAAAGCAAGATGGCAGCTATACTGAAGATGAAGAGCAGAGGGCCCTTCTACTATTAGAAACACACTTCCCGGGTAGCTCAATCTACAGCAGCACAGATGTACTAGGAAGACATAAAAGGCCCAGGAGAGAGGACTGGGCGATGGCAAGAGACATCTGCACGAATCAAAGGCTAAGTTGGGCTCTGAACACCTTCCAGCCGTTTAAAGCACCGGGAGCGGACGGAATATTCCCTGCCCTACTACAACAAGGCCAGGAAATCATTATGCCATACCTCCTAGGACTATTGAGAGCAGCGTCGCACTTGGGCATATACCAAGAATATGGAGAAGGGCAAAGGTCATATTCATTCCGAAAGTGGGAAAAAGAGACACCACTTCACCAAAATCCTTTAGACCCATCAGCTTGACCTCATTCATCTTAAAGGCACTAGAAAAGGTCATAGATAATCACCTAAGAATGACTGTGCTGGAAAGAATACCTCTCCACCACCGAAACTACGCTCTACCAGCTGACAAGTTGGGTTCAGGATACACTGGAGAGCAAGGAAACAGCAGTATGCGCATTTCTAGACATCGAAGGAGCCTTCGATAACACCTCCCATGAAGCAATTAGGAGGGATCTCGAAATAAAAGGAGTAAATCACACCACAAGTAATTGGATGTGTGAGATGCTAAGAACTAGGACTGCTGAGATAGAGGTGGATCAAAAAACCATCACAATAAGCACCACTAGAGGCTGTCCACAAGGAGAGATATTATCACCATTGATGTGGAGCCTAGTAGCAGATGAACTACTGCACAAATTGACAGGTGCCGGCATTACGTGCCAGGGGTACGCCGACGATATAGTCATTGTCGCAAAGGGAAAATTTGAAGAAACGCTATGCGAAATCATTCAGAGGGGTCTACGAATCACACAGAAGTGGTGTAAAACGGTAGGACTCAGAGTGAACCCTACCAAAACCACTGTGATACCCTTCACAAAGAAAAGACAGTTAAAGCGTATGCAACCCATCCTGTTGGAAGGGATCAGAGTTGACCCACAGAAACAGGTCAAGTATCTAGGTCTAACACTAGACAGCAAACTCCTCTGGAGAGAACATGTAGAAACTGTGGTAACCAAAGCCACCAGAGCACTTATAGCGAACAAAAACATTTCAGGAAAGACCTGGGGTTGTAGCCCAGCCACACTGAGGTGGATGAATCTGATGATAGTAAGACCCATCATCACTTACGGGGCAGTGGCATGGGTCAACAGATCTAGACTAACCACGACAAGGACATCCTTCAACAAAGTGCAAAGATTAGCCTGTATATGTATAACAGGAGTCATGCGAACCTGTCCCACAGCAGCTCTAGAAGTGATCGTAGGGTTACCTCCACTACACGTAGTGCTAGAGCGAATCGCCAAGGAGTCCATTTTAAGAATCAGCAAAGAGGGCATCGGGAAAGGAGCATGCATCGCAAATAAAGAGAGAGTAACCCTATCCAAATCGGTGCCGCTTCTGGACTCGCCCAGAGATGATATGGTCAAGAAATACTGCTTTAAAAGGAAATTTGACTCAAAGCTGAGCAACAAAAGAGATTGGAGCAACGAATCCGATAAATACCAACTCAAACAACACACAATTAAATGGTACACAGACGGATCGAAAACATCTGCTGGCACTGGGGCAGGAGTGTACGGGCCCAGGACAAGATACTCAGATTCACTGGGAATATTCCCCAGTATAGTTCAAGCAGAAGTTCACGCGACCGAAAGATGCGCGCAATTCAACTTAGACAGGAAATATCGCGGGCAGGACATCGCAATACTATCAGACAGCCAAGCCGTTATTAAAGCACTGACCTCGCATGAGATCAGATCCAAACTGGCATGGGAATGTCTCACCAGGATCAACAAACTGGGAGAAACAAACAAAGTAACTCTCTACTGAGTATCAGGACATGTAGGAGTAGAGGGGAACGAAGCAGCTGATGAACTAGCTAGAAACGGATCAGACACACCGTTCCTTGGACCAGAACCCTTCTGTGGGATAGGACCCCACAAAATAAGGGAAGACTTAAGGAAAGAAGAAGAAAACAAATCGACCAAACATTGGGACGATATCCCCCAAATAAGACAGGCAAAGGAACTTCTGGGGAAATACAACCAGAAAAGAAGCAGAGCCTGCCTAAGAGTTAGTAAGAATCGGCTTCGCATCTTGGCGGGCATGTTAACAGGTCACTGCAGACTTAAGGAGCACCTTAGGAAACTGGGAATAGAGGGAGACGGACACTGCAGATTCTACAGGGACTTCGCAGAAACACCAGCGCACCTTCTTATGGAATGCGAAGCACTGATCCACAAAAGAAGGAATCACCTAGGTGCCTACCTCCTATCAGAAACGGATTTACCTTCGCTGGATCCATTGAAGATATTCCGGTTTGCTGTAGCAACTGGACTGGAGGAAGTGCTCTAGACCGAGTATATCATCGGCTAGAACCTTAGTAAGGGGGGCACAATAGATCTTTTATAGGTCGCAGTGCACTTGCACCTCTCAGCAATATACATCTACATCTACATCATTCATGTGCGCCGTGGCGCAAGTGATTAGTGCTTCGGACCACTGCGCGTGAGGTTCCATGTTAGAATCCCAAAAAACACCAAAAAGTTTTTCCATGGTCCTACCTCTCGCCGACGTCTGATAAATATCCGAGAGTATTGTCACAAATTGCCCTTCGGATCCCATTCGGCACTAAACTGTAGGTCCCTTCCATTCATGTGAAAAAATATAACGCACATAACACGAGTGGCACATAACACTGTTGCGCCAAATATTTATCTTTAGTATTCAGACAGGTACAAACCAAACAAACAGCTTAGTAACTGTTGCATCAACTTACTCATCGTCAGTTTTAAGTTTTTGAAGTCTGGTTTGGTTACTTCTCCTTATAAGCGAGATACAACTTACCAAAGGTCTCTGTGCCGTTTATACCTCTATCATCGACTAGAGCTTTCCAGAGCACTGCCAAACTAGCAATTGGCATACTGTTTTAGACCGGGTAGTAACGGTTGATAAGGCGCTGGGGATGTAATAGCCGTTGCGGGTTAGGCCTTCGAAGTTGTCGGTAGAATGGTAGAGCCGTGGGACTCGTCTTCCTCCTGAGTGTGCGCGTTGATTCTAAATACTCTAGCTCCCGATGCATCTCCAATGGAAGGTTTATTGTAAGTAAGGAGATGCCAAGATCAGAGTACCTCCTTGAACTCACGACTTCCTAAGATGAGCATTTAAAGAAAGGTAGTCCCCCAGCTTGGTTCACAACTATTCAATTACTTTACATTTAATCAAGAAATAAATAAATAAATTACATTCTTATAATTTAACTTTAGTTTGCGATATTTACACTAATTCAAAAGTAAACTACTTAATAAAGACAACTACAAATTAACTTTTTTTTTTTGCTTGATGGCAATCTAGTTGAAAAAGTCCAGTATTCCGTTTAGTATGTCTAGGGCAAACTGTGATTCACCAGACTTCTTCTTCTTCTTCTTATTCTTCTTTACCTTTGTTGGCTTTGGTTTTGTGGTATCACCTGCATCTGACTCATCGACTGCAATTTCCACCGCACTGCCTTTTTCGTCCTTACTTTGTGCGACGTCCTTTTGTTCGTTTCGTGTTTCTACGGCTGGACTGCTTGTTTCCTCTGAATCTTCAAGTTCATCCAATAATCCGCTTCCTAGAAAACTAAAACCACCGTAGTCGGGATCATCAGAGGGTGCTTCATCAGCATCGTCATCTTCATCGTCTTCAGCATCATCTGCGTCCTCTTCATCTTCTTCATCTTCTTCGTCTTCTTCTTCGTCGTAATCATCATCAGCGCCACCTTTTGAAATGAATAAAACGAAAATTAGATTTAGCTGTAAATAGTCTGGAAATATTTTTACCGGCTCCAAAACCAAAAATGTCATCATCTTCCTCCTCATCTTTTGGGACCTCTGGCAGAGGTTCTGCTTCGGAAACCGTTAATCCCTTTGCTCCAAATTTAAAGCACGACACTCGCAATGATGCTTCCACTTCATCGTCCGCTCGAAGTTCGAGTCCTAAGCACGCTTTAAAGTCCTCTTTGCCCTTCGACAAGCCGTATACTCTGCCGCAGAATTTTGAGAATCCTCCAGGCAGTCCAACGCAAATTGGCTTTGCCCTCTTCCCTGCAATAAGAAATGTCTTTCATATCCTTACACATCCTTTCATCTTCCTTTCAACATACCTGAGATAGTTCTCGTAGCTAGGATAATATCACCATATTTGATTGACACGGACATTTTCTCGTTGCCAAGGTATGTGATTTTAGCACAACCCGGTCCCCGAACCGGAACAATTGGTAAAGCAAAATTGCGACAACAATCACAATGCGTGTCAGAACATTTACAGTATTTGCTGATCTGATTTGGGTCATCCTCATTGACTGGATTTGTTTCCTCTGTCAATGCGGGACTGGTCGATGCTGGCCCGGCAGCATCTTCTCCAACTTCCGATACCTCATTTTCAGCGGGTGATGCGACTGCAGTTTCTTCAGCTGCATCAGCAACAGCTTCCTCGGCATTTGGCAATGTTGGACCGACATTTGGATCAATTTCTGCTTCAGGCAGATCAAGTTGCTTGAAGGACTCTGATATTTTGTCACCCCGTTTCGTTTCCTTGCGAATTGTGCTCAAAGCATCCGCATAGTTGACTAATACGAGTATAACACAAATTGTTAAGCCCCACGTTTTCATTTTGTGAAGCAGGCTTAATTTTTGTTGGCTCCTGCAAAGAGAAATCAAACTGGGAATATGAAAAGTTTGATCTGCATAGAAGATCTAATCAATGCAGCTTAAAGGCGTTAAAATCCTTAACTAAGGTTATGAAGCTTTTCTAGTACGAGTACTTAAGGATGAATACCTTGTCGTAGGGACACTGAGGTGCGTTCAAGAACTTACTCGACCACAGTTTTGGCATCAATTCGATTCGTATGAGTGAACCACCTTAATCACTGAATAATGTACAGATAGTTACATATGTATGTTAAGTCGTATCCTTTCTTAGCCATTCACGCAAGTCAAACCATAATTTATACAAAGAAAAGCAGGTTCCACCTTTTTTCTCTAAGAAACTAAATGACAAGAGCAGAAATTCACATATAGTCCAAGGAAACAAGCATTGAATTCATGTTCATAGGCTACACGTTTAGGGAACGCGCCTACGAGACGTAGATATCTGGAGACAGATCGAGGGAGAAGAGAAAGTTCGAAGCCTGATATCGCAGGGAAAAACGGAAAGTCCAAGGTATACTACGGAGTGATATCTGCAAGCACAAGGAAGCAGTGGGCTTACGGAATCATCAGATAGGTGGTCACAGTTTCAACCAGCATCAGATGTAAGTCTGAAACGAATCCTTGCTTACTTTGGAAGAAAACCAGTTCATACAATGGAAGGAGCATAATAAATACAAAATAAAGCTACTGTTTAAAATCGTGTATGTGTTTCCAAATCAGTCTGAGCTGCTCGATGGATACTTCCAGTAAATAGAATATCATAGCCACGATCAAAGCACTTGAAAAGAATAAAGCTAAAGGACTTGATGGTATTTCTCAAAACTGTAACCTTACCAAGGACCTCGGCTGAGCTCCATTTGGGAAACCAATCTGTGGGCGCCGTGGCGTAAGTGGTTAGTGTGTCGGATCACTACGCATGAGGTTCCAAGTTCGAATCCCAGAAAATACCAAAAAGTTTTTTCACGGTCCCACCTCTCGCGAGGTGACAAACATCCGAGAGTATTGTCATCCGAAAAAGCTTCTCAAATCGCCGTTCGGATTCGGCATTGTTTGTAGGTCCCTTCCATTCGTGTTAAAAATATAACGCACACAACATGAGTGGTTGCGAGAAGCTAGGTCCTGGCACTTAAAAGAGCTGTTGCGCCAAATATTTGTATTTGTATTTGGAAAAGGGAATGACCGCCAAGCTCTCTAAGACAAACACAACGACACACTGAGGAAGCACGGTTACGCGCGCTACAAAGGTAACACAATGAAGTGCGAAAACTGAACAAGGATTTATGTGCAGTTGTAAGAATATCAAAAATAATTTCGAAGCGAATGGAACATCTTGAAGGCACGCTCGATACTGAACATGTAGGTTTTCACTCAGGATTCTTGGCCTATAATGTCAATGTTGCAAATCACTACGTCACGTGATATTCATTGGCATTGTAAAGGCTTTCTAAGTAAAGTAAGTAGTATGATGAGTCAAAATGTCATGTTCTGCATAGAGAACATTTTACAGAGGAATAGGATCCAAAGTGGGATCCGGCAAGAATGGATCTGTTTTAAGTTGATGGCTTCTGAAAATTAGCACATAGAAAACAAAGAATCTCAGCTTTGCGAAATAGCTATTGGATAATGTAGACAGTTCACGATCTATGATAATTGTAAAATATCAACAACGTCATGTCAATTTTCGAAATGCTACCCAAGATATGGCGAAACAAAGGTTTAAGATTAAGCAACAAGCAACTTCACTCTAATATGGAATCCGTGCAGTTATTAATGCACGCAACCGGGAAAGTAATCGCCACTATTCCAAGAAAATATTTAAACGTGTTCCACCGGAACCTTTTGGATGGCAAACGACTAACAAAGGCCTCGTAGGGGCAGCATCTCCCGATAGGTGCTGGCCCGCTAAGTAACGAGAAGGAGCCACTGCAGCCGAAAACCTAGCAGCTCTGTTAGTAAGCCCTACTCCCACCTCCTCGTGGTGACATCTGGGGATTTCTTCGGAAATTGTTAACGGAAGAGGATGAATGGCGAGCTTCCTGCGCCAAAAAACAGGATAGGTGTCTGTTGGTCTGTGGCCTAGCGAGCCGCAACCGTAAAAACAAATCTTGCTCCGAAACGGAAACCAACGCCTCGGATGCGGACGAATAATTTGATGACGACCTTTGGCTATCGGACACGGACAACGATCGGATTCTGGAACGTTAAGACCCTCCTGGACTCACTCAAGGAAGGGCCTTATAACGCCAGATTCCTCCAATTAGAACGCGAATTCGCACGGTATAAAATAGACATCTTAGGGCTAAGCGAGATAAGATGGTTCGATGCTGGGGAATTCATCTCCCCAACAAAAAGCACTGTCATGCTCTACTCTGGTAAACCAGCTGGAAGTGCACGGAGTTCCGGCATAGGACTCATGCTTACTCCAGCAGCACGTAGTAGCCTCATATCCTGGAAACCCCATAGTGACCAGATATTGACGGCTAGGTTCCAGAGTAGAGTTAGAAAAATTACCATCATACAGTGTTATGCTCCGACTGTAGACGCGACTGAGGATGAAAAGGATGATTTTTATAGCCACTTAGGCGCCGCCTATAACCAAACGCCTAATGGGGACATCGTAATAGTGATGGGAGATCTCAATACCAAGGTGGGTAACGACAACACCATGCTTAAGCACGTGATGGGAGTTCACGACGTGGGAGACCGTAATGATAACGGTGAGCGGTTTGTGGACTTCTGCAATACCAACCGCCTAGTCATCGGAGGTACGCTGTTTAAGCATAACACCTGCCACAAAATCAGTTGGGTCTCTACTGATAGGCAACGAACATCCAACCAGATCGAACACATTGCGATCAGTCGCCGCTTTAGAAATTGTCTCCTGAACGTCCGAAACAGACGTGGAGCTAACGTCGGACTAGAACGAGATCACCATCTTATGGTAGCTCATTTACGCCTTCGTACTGCATCCGTCAACAGCAACCGCTCAAACCTACTTGACATCACCAGGTTTAATATCGACAGGCTCAAGGTTCCCCAAGTACCAAGTACAATTCGCACCGTACCTCCCAGTAAAACTGAAATAATAACAACAATCAAGTCCATCAAGAAGAACAAAGCGGTGGGTATTAATGGCATCCCTGCTGAGCTATTTCAAGCGGCGCCAAATACATCGACAGATTTGCTGCATCCGCTAATACGGGGAGCTTGGGATAGCGAACAATTTCCACAGGAGTGGAAAAGGGGGATGATCATTAAGCTTCCAAAGAAGGGAAACTTGATGGATTGTGGTAACTGGAGAGGTATATGCGTTCTTCCAGCCGTGGCTAAAATAAAAGCTAAAATAATTCTAGAACGAATTAAAGAACATTTAGATTCAACTCTCGATGTCGAACAGGCAGGCTTTCGCGCTGGATCCTCCTGCATCGACCACATAAACACCTTACGGATCATTATCGAGCAATGCGTTGAGTATAGGTCTCCGCTACATTTAATGTTTATCGACTTCGAGAAAGCTTTCGACAGATTGAATCGAGATGCTTGCGCAGGAGAGGCATCCCAGAAAAACTTATAGCTATTATCAAGGCTGCATACAAGGGCGGTAAGTGTCACGTCGTGCACAATGGTAAGGTGTCGGAGGATTTTGAAGTCCAAAGTGGAGAACGTCAAAGGTGCATACTGTCCCCACTATTGTTCTTGGTGGTTATCAGCGATGTACTCCGTGCAGCATTGACGGAAGGCAACTATGGAATTCATTGGACTATGACATCTTACCTTAAACACCTAGATTACGCTGACGATGTTTGTCTACTTTCACATCGGATAATGGATCTTCATCTGATGGCCCAAAATCTAGAAGCTGAGGCAAACAAAGTGGGGCTAAAAATAAACATAGCCAAAACAAAAGCCATAAGCACTTCTTCTAACAACCGCGCTCAACTTTACATTGCCGGGCAGGAAGTCGAGAAAGTTGATAACTTTCTTTATTTAGGAAGTGTGGTCTCGGCTAATCGCGGTGGCACCGAACTGGATGTGTGCAGCAGAATCGGGAAGACTAAAGCTGCGTTCGGAATGCTATCTAAAATCTGGAGAAGTAATGTTATCAGCTTGAGAACCAAGCTGCGACTGTTCCGCTCCAACGTAGAATCAGTGCTGCTTTATGGGTGAAGTACTTGGAAGGTGGACACCATTAACACACGCAAGCTGCAAGTCTTTGTAAACAAATGCTTAAGAATCATCTTGAGGATTATTTGGCCGAACCGCATCTCTAACGAACAACTTTATCTTAGAACGGGCCTATAAGCATTACTATACGAAGAAGAAAGTGGCAATGGATTGGACACACCCTACGGCGCGAAGACAACTCCATTGCGAAATACGCCATGCAGTGGAATCCGCTCACCCAGGCAGGCAGAATAGCGGGACGCCATAGGCAAACGTGGCGCAGAACAGTTGAGGAGGAATCGAGCTCTTTAGGAATGAGTTGGAGGCAGCTCAAACGCGTTGCAGAACTTCGAACAAGATGGCGCGCAGGCGTGGTTGACGCCCTATGCCCCCCGAGGGGTTAAAGGATCTAAG
Source organism: Brachypalpus laphriformis (assembly GCA_945910035.1). Classification (NCBI taxonomy): domain Eukaryota; kingdom Metazoa; phylum Arthropoda; class Insecta; order Diptera; family Syrphidae; genus Brachypalpus; species Brachypalpus laphriformis. The sequence continues at coordinate 104,665,737 of OX246753.1, read as the reverse complement.
TAAGTAAGTAAAGTACCGGAACCTTTACCAGAAGACAAATTGGAAGCAAATAGGTAAGACCAATCAACAACAGAAGTAGCAATCTGTAATTATGTCAAATATTTTTGCTGACATCAAACAATAATTCATAAAATTTTCAGTACTTGCTGAATCAGGCACCCAGAACGGTTGCACCGAAAGTCAAGTGTCTTACATAATATGCGCCAGCTAAGGCTGGTGTTTCTAAAACACCTTTATTGGTATCTAGTGACGTAATCTGTCGCTACAGAATGATGTAGGCACTACACTTGACCTTAATTTACTTAAAATTATAAATTCTAATTGCTAGAATCGCATGCTTGTCATTTTCCCCACCTTCCCAGAGAAATTCCTTAAATTTTATTTTAAATTTTTAATATCGTAGAAGAACTGCACAGCTAGATTCTTAGGATAAGAAATGCCTAAGCTGGTCAACCACCCATCTCTTTACTAAGAATTGGCTAAAGATTATTTTTGAGTGAGCACAGATCAGCAATTGAGGAAAAAAACAGTGAAGACTAACAATGATTTAATTGCTCTTAATATTACAGCTAGCATTCAATTGCTTTCTTCTCTTTTTTTTGACAGTACACAAGCACAAAGCGACAAACAACCAATAAACAATTAAACATAAACATCATCATGGGCAATATGTCATCAGTTGCCCCAATATGGGCATCAGTGACGCACCGGAAGGCGTACATTAGCATCTTTAAGGATATGCTGCCTTTCTCTGGCCGAATGTCTATCGATCTTGAAGCGAAGAAGACCACGGCACTACGCGAAAACGAGCACGATGACAGAAGAATAACTATAGAAGCTATAAGAGCAAAACATGTAGCAAAATACATCACAACCAAAGGGCAATGGGCACACAAATTGTTTCCCGAAGGTGATGAATGGATTTGCAGAAAGCACTATTACCTATCACAATTTCTATCGGAGCATGGATGCTTCCAGTAGTACCTCTACCCAAGCACGCGGATGACCCATTCTGCCAGCACTCTGAAGAAGAAATGCAAAACGCAGAGCATGTACTGATGGAATGCCAAAACTACACAATGGCTAGGAAGATCTTAGAAAGAGCAATTGACGGCCAAATGACCCCAAGAAGCCTGATCTCATTTATGTTCACGAGGAGCGAAAACTAGGAGACTGCAAATGAAGTAATCATGAATAGCAACTGTGTAAAGAAAAACAAGTAACGAGAAACGCGAGAAACGAAGATTCTGCCAACTCTGGCAGCGAAAAAAGAAGTGACGAAATGTCAACCTGCCCCTGCGAAGGAATGTCTTGACTGGTGATACCGAAGGTGAACAACAGGATAGAGCAATAGGAGGAGCTCATTTTTTTTAGCACCTAACCATGCAGGAGCATGGAGTCGGGCATAACTTGTAGCATGGGCCCTACCTGCGCATCAAACAAAAAAAAAAAAAAAACATGGGCAACATGAACGTAGAGAAGAATAAAATCCTTGAATCTTCTGCTCCCTAGAAAAGGGTACTGGACATTGAACAGCGGATCACTTAAACCTTAGAGCAACCACAACTATGCTCTGTGATTCGGTAATTTACCATAGAGCAAATAACATTGTGCCCTACTAAGTGCTATAAACACAAGTTCAAGAGCGTTAGGAATGTACATGTGAATAATTTTCTCCTTTCTTGAGAATCGTCTACTTGATTCTCAAGAAAGGAGGCCCCTCAACTGCTCTAATTATAGAGGTATCAGTCTCCTCAAGAGGCTGGTCAAACGGTAGTGCATGCGATCATATGAAAACAATCTTTCACTCAGCTGAGGCCTACCAACTCCTACTCTCAACCTCCACGCGGTGACAGCCGGGTGCATAGTACCTTAATCCAAGAAATGGGTAACCAACCCCGTTTGGCGGATTCTTGGTGGCAGCAGATGAGAGAGAGAGAGGGGGGGGGGGGGGCGGGGGGTCGAGTGCGGTAGCGGACGAATTCCCTAGACGGAGTCAACGGTGGCGTCTATAGTTCCAGTTAGGTTGAACTTAGTGAATACCTTGCACGGGCTGCTTCGACGTATTCGGATCACAGGTCGGTAAGGAATTTGCAATGTTGGTCAGGACATCGGGGTAACTTCCCTACCAAGAAAAAATCGATTCCGAAACAACCAAAAGCCTCCGATAAGGATGACTCAACTAATGACGACCCCAGCAAACGAAATAAGGATAACGACCTTCCGATCTGTACGTGGAATGTTCTGTCCCTTTACAGACCACGTGCAGCCGAACAACTAGCAGAGGCCCTAGACTGCTATAAAGCAGATATTACCGCCATCCAGGAAGTGCGATGGGATGGGCCGGGTAAAAAGAGGATGAAAAACTGTGACATCTACTACGGTGACTGCTATAGAGGCAACAGGCAACGCTTATTCGGGTGCGGATTTGTCATACGAAGCAGACTTAGGCAAGAAGTCTTAAGCTTCCGACACGTAAGCGAGCGTATTATGACTATCCGGATCAAGGCTAAATTCGCAAACATAAGCCTAATATGTGTTCATGCCCCCACGGAAGAAAAGGACCCTGCCACCAAAGAGTGTTTCTACGAGCTCCTCGACAAAACATATGAGCAATGTCCTATATACGACGTTAAAATCGTATTGGGCGATTTTAACGCCAAAATAGGAAAGGAGGACGTCTTTGGTAGGGCGGTCGGTAAGCATAGCACGTTACCACGTCTGATAACGGACTTCGGCTAATTGATTTCGCTGTGGAGCGAAATGTCACCATAGCAAGCACATGGTTTCCTCATCTCGATATTCATAAGCAGACATGGCGGTTTAATGATCATGTAACGCTCAACCAAATTGATCATATTGCGATGGACGCAAGACATGCCTCCAGTATTCTGGATGTCCGGACCTTCCGAGCGGCCAACATAGACTCGGATCATTACCTTGTTGTAGCCAAGGTACGAATGCGGATATCCCAATCTGAGTAACAAAGAAGAATTACTGTGAGAAAATTTAACGTCGAAAAGCTACAATCGCAAGAGACTGGCAGACTCTTCGCTGAACGCGTATCCCGAAATCTCTCAATCACCCCTTTGCCACCAGCATCAAATACCGAAGACCAGTGGCAACGCTGCCAACATGTCATCAGAAACGCCGCGACTGATGTGCTGGGTCTCGCTCGCCCACCACCGCGAAACCCCTGGTTTGACGAAGAATGCCGGCGAGTGCATGCAGCAAAACAAGAAGCATACAAAGCGGCGCTGCAAAGGAAAACGAGAGCTGCTCGTGAGCTCTACGAGCAAAAGAGACGGGAAGAACATCGGCTTCTCCAAAAGAAGAAGAAAGAGCATGAGAAGCGCGCGTTTGAGAATATCGAGAGTTTATACTCCAGGAACAATGTACGGAAGTTTTACCAAAAGGTAAAAAGAACGTGTCAGAGAAGTAATACCCGTACAGAAACCTGTAGAGATGAAAATGAAAACCTCGTAGTAGAATTACAGTCGGTGCTGAGAATATGGAAAAACTACTTCTGCAGACTGTATAACGGCGACGAAGTCCAACATCCCGGTGTCAGGCAGAATGAACCATTCAACATAGACGATGATAGTTAAAATTACCGTCCACCTGACCAAAACGAAGTGAGGATAGCAATATCCAAGCTAAAATCCAACAAGGCTGCAAGGACCTGACGGCTTACCCGCCGAACTTTTCAAGACAGCTGTGGATGAATTGGTAGAGTGCATACACCAACTCATCTCTAAGATTTGGTCAGACGAGTGTATGCCTGATGAATGGAATCTCAGCATCGTTTGCCCGATCCACAAGAAAGGAGACCCCCTCAACTGCGCCAACTATAGAGGCATCAGTCTCCTCAACATCGCATACATGATCTTTTCTGCGATATTATGTGAACGCTTGAAACCTTTTATCAACAGCCTGATTGTGCGGTTTCAGGCCAGGAAAGTCCACCATCGATCAAATCTTCACACTTCGGCAGATCCTGGAGAAAACCCAAGAATTCCAAATCGATACTCACCACCTCTTTATCGATTTCAAGGCCGCCTATGACAGCATCTATAGAGAAGAACTTTATAGAGCCATGTCTAGTTTTGACATCCCTGCCAAACTTGTCCGTCTGACGATGGAGAACGCTCGCTGCTCCATCGAGGTCGGTAATGACCTCACCGAGACCTTTGATGTCAAAAAAGGTTTTAGACAAGGTGACGCGCTGTCATGTGACTTCTTTAACATTGTACTTCAACGGATTGTGCGGAACCCACAAGCCAACACCGAAGGCACAATCTATTACGAGTCTGTACAACTGCTTGCATACGCCGACGATATCGACATTATCGGAAGAACTCAGCGGGCTGTCACCGGTGCGTTTGCAAGCATTGAGGCGGAAGCGGCTAAAATGGGTTTAGCGATAAACAAGGGCAAAACCAAGTATATGCTGTCAACAAGAAGGGAAAGCCAACACCAACGATTTGGACAAAACGTCAGAGTGGGCAGCTATAACTTCGAGGTAGTAAGGGACTTTGTCTCTACAGCGAACTTGCTTAAAGAAGGCCAAATCACTGCTAGGAGCTTCAAAAGGCCACCATCAACACGCCAAAGAAACATGGTGGTGGAGTGATGAAGCTAAGAATGTGATAAATGAGAAGAAAGCGGCTTTCAAAGCTTGGTCAAAGTGCCCCTCTAATAATAGTGACGAAAAAGCTCGCCTCGAAATGGAATACAGATGCTGCAAGAAAAAAGCGAAGAAGAAGTGCGCCCAACTTCAAGCAGAGAGTACGGAGGGCCTGTACCAGGAGCTGGAGAAAATATTTTCCCCGGTTGCTGATGCAAACCAGGCTATCCAGGAGCTGCGAAGACACAATATGAACAAGAGCGCCACTATCTTCAAAATAGCCGCCCAAAGAAGGAGGAATGCTCAGGAGATTCGTTCGCCAAATTTCATTAGCAATGCTCATGGCCAGCTTCTTGTGGATGACGACAAAATTCTGCAGAGGTGGCGGCAGTATTGTGAAGAGCTTTTAAATGAACAGTTTCACCGGCTATACTTTCCAAGAGCCACCCCTAACTGTGAAGAAATACCCGACATAACAGTCGAAGAAGTTAGTGAGGCGGTCGAATACTCCGAAAAACGAAAAGCGGTTGGGCCAGACGAGATACCCTCTGAGTTCTGGAAAAAGATGGGAGACATCGGGTTCAGATGGCTCAGAATTCTCATCTCCAAATTCGTGAGAGGTGATCCAATACCGAATCAATGGAGGGAAAGTTACCTTCTCCCTGTATACAAAGGGAAGGGTGATACACGAAACTGTGATAACTACCGTTCGATCAAGCTGATGTCACACACCATGAAGATCGTTGAGCGGGTATTAGGTGGCCGACTGCGAAAAATAATACGGCTATCTGATGATCAGTGCGGGTTTGTCTCGGGTAAATCAACCACAGATGCAATCCAAAGTATAAGGATCATAATGGAAAAACATCGTGATTCCTTAAGGGATTTGCATATGGTATTGGTTGACTTTGAAAAGGCATTCGACAGACAACCACGAGATCTGATATGGGTGGCGCTAAGACATCGAGGGGTTCCAGAAACCTATGTACAGATGATCATGGACATGTACGAAGGTGCAAAGACAAGAGTAAGATGCCCCGCTGGAGTAACCGAAGAGTTCCCAATCAAAGTCGGGGTGCACCAAGGAAGCGTCTTAAGTCCTTTGCTCTTTATTACAGTCCTCGATTATCTGCTTGAAGATAAAGTGATGGACCCCAAGGTACATCAGTTATTCTTTGCTGACGATGAAGGCATCATAAGTGAGGATCCTACATCCCTGCAACGAGCACTTGATGTGTGGGTGGACGCTCTGGAGGGAAATGGGTATCGCATTAGTTCAAAAAAGACAGAGTACTTGTGCTGCCCGTTCTCTGATCCACTCAGGCCTATTCCAGACATTTATTTGAATGGAACAGTGCATCCCAAGTGCGAAAAGTTCAAATATCTGGGATCCATGATCAATAGCAAAGCAACTTGTGATGACGACATCAATCATCGTGTAAGCGTAGGGTGGATGAAGTGGCGAGAAAATTCCGCTATCTTCTGTGACAGAAAAATGTCCCCTAAGTTGAAAGGAAGGCTCTACACCGCAGTTGTATGTCCAGCGCTCACATACGGTTCACAATGTTGGACGATGTACAAAAAGTATGAGAGTAAATTAACGGCAGCTGAGATGAAGACGCTTCGCATGACAGCAGGAGTGACAAAGCTTGATCGAATAAGAAGTTCGAAGATCCGTGGAAGCTTTCACATCAAGGAAACCATCGTACAAAAAATAGAGGGCGACTGGCTCAGTTGGTATTGCCACGTTCAAAGAAGAGATCATTTGAACCCCGTTAAAAAGGCAATATCAATGCACGTTCCAAAGACATCGCGATGTAGGAAAGGCAGGCCTATAAACGCCTGGATCAGACAAATGCGACGACATCGGCATTTCATTGGCCTCAGTAACCGAGTGATCCAAAATCGGCAGGCCTGCCGATATTTTCTGAGGTCAAATAGGCGAGCCCCACAGGCGGATCAGTAGAAATGCGGTGAAGTGAAGAGGGTTGTGATCCTTTGTTTTCGGATCATAGCCTCGCTGATAAAAGGAAGAAGAAGTGGTATATCTATATCTTGCGAATTTTACTAGAGAAAAATAAACAAGCAGTGTGCGTATGTCATGCAGAGTCGTTCACAGTATACGAAGCAGTAAATCGCGGTGAGCAACCGAGCAGTTAAACTATGCTGCTCAGTGAGAAAAACAGAGATAAGACTGACTGCGATCACCATCACGGTCTTACTTATACTATTCTCGTTTTAAGATGTGCTTAAATATATTGAATAACATTTGATTGCCATAAATCTATTTCTTTGTTGACAACAGATATGTTTTATACTGTTGATAGTAAGCCGTTAGCATAAAAGTGTTGATAGCACTGATTTGAAGTAGAAGCGACATATTAAAATTACATAAATCCCCTTAGTTTAAGGCAGAGTAAGCACTAAATTATAACAAAGCTTTAATTTGTGGCCAAATAAGCTGCACAGAAAAACTAATTTTTGATTGAAGAATTTCAAACCGTTTTTGAATTCTTGAAGAAACTTTAAAATATGTCCAATGCGTTAAATTGTGTACATTTAAAGTTAACAGTGACCTTTTTTCTATGTATCTTCTCACGGAGAAAAATATATTCAAAGAAAAATTGAAGCTGTGTACGGAAATTTGCAATTTATTTCCTCAAATTGATCAATTGAAAAGACTGAGCGTCTGTACCATGCTTAAGAATAACATTCAGACAAACTCAAGACCACAGGTACATACGAGTACTTATCGTACCTGAAAAAAGAATTCACTGTCACACGAAAACTAACCACTTTTGTATTCCTTCTGTAAGAACCCTCATTAAGTAAACTATTGTCCAAACAAACTTCAGTAATTCCTTGACTCACTCAGGCTAACAAGAAATGTAGTTCTTCAGAAAATTATTGTATTATCATTATTATAACATTATTCTTTCTCTTTGAAGTTATTTTCTACCCAAAAATAAAAAATAAGAGAAAAAAACCGTACGTTCTGATCACCAAACACCTACTTAAGCTCAGCAAGTGCTCATTATGTGGGTTTATAGTGCCGCATAATACTAGGCTCATTCTTGAATGGTGAACACATTTTCTACCCAAAAATAACATTCTGTTTGTTATTCGGTACTTATATTCTTTTCTAATTATAATCTTATGTCTTAAGTTTAAGCATGCAAAATCTATAACCACATACCAAAGTGGACAACTTAAGAATGGGTTTAAGCCATTTGAATACTCATTTTTGACCCAAATTTCGAGCGGGTTCAAAGAATTCTGCAAATAATTATTAACTACTAGAGGTATACGACAAATTGGGCAAACATTCCTTTGCATAGAAAGTATATTTATGTACACAAATGTGTATAGCACTCCATCCAAGAGTATATTTCAATTTCTCTCTCCAAAGCGTGTGACTTAATTATGGTTTTGTAAATAACCGAGATCAAAATGGAATGGCCTAAATTGACGTTGGTCCGTCATCGGTTTGTTGTGAGGTAGTTTTTTTTTGAAGATTTAATTTGCATTGGTAAACAAGTAAAACAGAATCGAATTTCACTCTCATTTAGATCACTTAGCACATTAATACCGGGAAAGAGAGAACAAAAAGAGAAATGGTTTAGATTCTCTAATTGAGATTTATTAATAAATAAACTAATGATTTGCTCACGTCGAATTATTATTTATATGCTTATTAATAATTTTAAATTTAAATTCGATTTCATCTCACTTATATAGGGTGCAAGGTTTTCACCGAAAATTAGTATTACTTTTCCTAAAAAAAAACAAATTATTTTAAATTTGATCGTGTAGAGAGAATAATTAATACGATTTTTTAGGGAAATGCAGTTTTCACTTTCTATCCATGAATTAGTACCAATTAGTTACTGATTTATTATAGCACATAATTTAAACATAAATATACATGTGTGAATTACTGAATTCGGAATATATTTATGATCTTTAATTAAAAAATGGAAAGCGTGTACCTACTCACGATGGAGACCAAAAGTTCGCATAATTTAGACGGATGTAAGGTCTGCAGATATTTATCGCGTACTGGTATGGTAGTCGCATGTTAATGCAATGGGTGACATAAACTTAAACTTAAACTTTTAAATGAATACGTAAACCAGATGGATTATTCAATCCGTTTACTAATAAGGTTTGCAAGATCTTTGTCAGTCTATGGGCTGAAGAACATAAAAAGCAAAAACTTATCTAACATGTTTTTGTGGTTTTGGTGAAATTTATTTTCGCATAAGATGCAGTATATAAATCGGCTTTGAATTTTTTGAATAAATGCATCTTTTCAAATAAGAGTTGTGAAAAATGCTTCTTATTATTCACAACAACCTATATATTAGTATGAAATTCTTTCAAAATAATAATGATCACTATGACATAGGCGAATAGAATGGTGATTTCGGGATGACACGTTGGGTCAATTCGTAGCATAAGTAAATGATCAACGTTAAGTTAGAATCCTACGCTTCTAGACGCACACCTCAAGGCGGGGTTATATCCGCACTGCTGTGGGTAATTGTCCTGAATGAAGTACTCCTAAAACTCAGAAACAGCGGCGTCGAAACCATAGCTTATGCAGACGAAATTGTGGTGCTGGCAACAAGAAAATTTCTCCCAACCCTGAGTGAGCAAATTGACGGGGGCTAAAACTCCTGGACGAAGAGATGTGGACTAGCCGTCAATCCCCAGAAAACAGAGTTAGTACTATTCACTAACAAAAGGTTCCGCAATATGTAACACTTTCTGTAAGAGGTATGCAAGGTCAAGGTTCTTCGAACACAGCACAATGTAAAGCTTTGCTGGGTCCCTGGACATAAGGGTATACCAGGAAATGAGAAAGCTGACGAATTAACTAGAGGAGTCTCAGCACTAAACTCGAACCAATCCGACCCATCAGTGTACATCCCGCCTTACACACTCAAACTCGAAGCAGGGAACAAAGCTCTAACGGAGGCGAGCAATAGGTGGACGCCTGTGGATACCTTTTATCACCACGAGGAAGCTATGACCTACATTCGAAAGGCAAGAATCAATAGACTTATGCAAAGTGATAGAAAATCCCTCTCTACTCTCGTAGAAGTCATTACGGGGCATAACACTATGCGATACTACATGAAAGTGATGAACGAAGACCTTTGTAGGGGGTGTGGTGACGAGGAGTTTCAGGAGAATACTACCCACTTTCTTTGCCATTGCTCAGGCCTCTAGCATCTAAGAAACAAGTTCCTTGGACAATACTTCCTTAAGAATTTAGAAGAATTGTCCAACAGACCGGTAATCGACACCGCAAACTTTATTAAATCCTCTGGATGGTTTGTACAATATTAAATAGTTTCTACTAAGCTATGTGCATAGACGTTTATTTTTACACGAGGAAGGGATTCCTTCTATCTTCTTCCCCCTCATGGGTATTACAATGAATCTGTATTAACCTGAGTTTGGTGTAGAGTATTTCTACCCCCTACACCAACTCACTTACCTAACCTAACCTGAACGAACTACGTGAAAAACCTCTTAAAATGGTAGTATGAAGCAGAGGAAATGAATTATAGGTTCACCTTCAAATGCCGTACTGTACAGGGTGTTCAGTTGATAGTGTCATTTTGAAAATCTTAAATTTTTTAAACAACATGCGGTACTTTGAACTTAGCAAGGGCCTAATATTATGACTTGATAATTGTAAAGCTTATCTTCCCGATGGATGTTGGAATTCTTTTTTAAAGGGGAACGCAGAATTTTATATAATAGTTTGGCCTTTCTGCTGGTCGATGATCGGGATATGTTAATGTTTCATAGAGTGTTACTCCCAAATATTGAATACTTCATTCCAACTGTATTGACAATTTACAAACTCTAAGGTTGTTTTGTGGAAGGTTAGATAGTTTCTGTCTCCTTTTCTGCGTGAAGAAAATAGCTTAAGTCTTGACGTGGGGGCCGTGGCGTAAGTGGTTAGTGTGTCGGATCACTACGCATTAGGTTCCAAGTTCGAATCCCAGAAAATACCAAAAAAAAGTTTTGTCACGGTCCCACCTCTCGCGAGCGTCTGACAAACATCCGAGAGTATTGTTGTCACGAAAAAGCTCCTCAAATCGCCGTTCGGATTCGGCATTAAACTGTAGGTCCCTTCCATTTGTGTGAAAAATATAACGCACACAACATGAGTGGTTGCGAGAAGCTAAGCCCTGGCACTTTTTTATTTGACCGGATTGGTTTTCCTGTCCTTTTCAGCAAAAAGAATGCTCATGCAGTTTGGAAAACCCTACATGGATTATATTATATGGCATGGATTATATTATATGTTTCATCGCAATCCGTTAAGTAATTTTTGAGCGAAAAAGTCGCAAACAACCAAACACAAACTTCTTATAGCGCTAATAGTTGTTATTGAATGTGATGATTTCGTTGGAGTCATAAAGGAACTTCGAAACTTCACCGCAGAAGTAAAGATATTTCTAATAATTTTGTAATCCTAAATGACAAAAAATGTCCACCCATTTGAAAAGAGATTGATTGAAAAACTGTTATCGAATGTGCGAGACCAACAATAGAACGCCCAGGCAAGAGTTCCTAAGAAAAGCCTTAGACCTGCACACTGGAGTAAATAAGCCTGACATACCCTGAGTCCTCGAATTCCACGACTTGTATGATGCCAACAAGAACAACAGAAATGCGAACTCAAACCTTGCGAAAGTCACTTAACAAATGCCTCGTAGCTTTCCAAGGAGAATTGTGCCCGGTCTCTATCGGAGCTAAATGAAAAAAAAAAAACAAGGAGTCTGACCCTATAGCGGTTCTCTACTCGTGTTATAAATAGAATATCTCTTAGACATGAATGCGGCGTCACCCTAAGTGACCTACCCATTTTCTTCTTCTGGCTGCTAGACGTCCTCACCGGACATTGTGCTATAGGAAGAAATGCCCAGAGACAGGTAGAGTCAGTTTTTATGCACTTGTCCTGTACTCGTCAACATCAGGAAGGCTACCTTTTGTGAATACTTTTTTAACAAGCTAAATCGAAATGATCTCGGCAACGCCTGCACGGCTAAAACTAACTCTTTCATACAGAGAAGTACAAGTGGTTCCAAAAGTAAGAGGGTGGCCCACACAGTACAAACGACCTATTTCTAATCTAAGTGCATCATTATCGAGAGCCGTTACTAACCAACCAACCGCTAGACGGCGAGAATATTCTCATAAAAGACGGCTCCTGATGGAATAAAAGAGCACTTATCATTAGACGACAAAAATGGTTACAATAGAGTTCTTTAAGGATGATACAGGGGAGAATCTTTTATACCTTTTGGAGCCTATCATTCATTCATTTTTATTTCCCCATTTCAAATAAATAAATCCTCAAAGCGTTAAACTATTGATGGATTTTTAATTCGATTCACTGCAAAACTTTCCAAGTTATCAACCTGAAGTCAACAATCCTACTAACTGAAGTATAAGTTTAGGTCGATTCAGCAACTGATTTGCCATTGTTTATCCCCATAAAAATGGCACGTATGTAGACTAGAATACAGGTTCTTCTCAAGCATGACAGAGGCAGTAGTTTTGAATCGCATATGCTAAGGTCTGTAAGAGTCTATAAGGACCAAAACTCAATCAAGTCGACATGATATGCTTGTCTTTTACACACACTTCTTCTACCTAACCTAACCTTAGCTTTTCAACCGTGGGCCTTTAATGATCTGTAACGCCAATTGTTTGTTCATGCTAGGTATGAGGTAGGGCTCATCGCTAAACGCTCCCAAGATACAGTACAATTTGAATTCACTAATTTTTTGGGATGATCTGCATATGATGGAACGCGACACTCATTTTGAACTAATGACCGTTTTTCAAACACGTCTAGGGCCTACTGCAAAGGTTGAAATTTCTCAATATAAACTGCAACTAAAGGAAGAAACTAACAACTTTTAGGGAGATAAAACAGACATTTTTGCACAGGGAAATTGCAACAATTTTGGGCTCATTTGGATCCATATACCGATAGCTTAAAGGGTATTGTCAGGATATCTGGGGGAAGAAGAGGGTCGTCTGATATCAGGAACAAAACTGCAAAAACTATATGAATTTAACGGGTTAGTATCGAAAGACACGCTACTTCAGAATGTCAGTCTTACCAAATACGCCTTTCGACTCAACCTTTTTTTTTTTTTTAATAAAAAAGGAAACCCAAATCCCAGAGCACTCAGACTTCTCTAGTCCATTGTACTACCAGGCAGGAACCTTTCTTTGGTGCAGTGCTTGGAAAAATTTCGATGTAGTTCGTTTTTCCTTTTATATTCGGGTGGCTGATGATCGACTCGACCTTGCTAATATTAAGATAAAGAATAACTGAGACCCAGACTATGCAGAACAAATCAAGTGGAACGAAATGGACACCGCTAAGGGCTATATAGTGATAATGATTGTTGTTCGCCATGTCTAACCAAGAAAAGAACTATTCATTAGACTTCAAGAACATTTATTCTGAGCAGTCGTTGACTTAAAGTTAAAGTCCATATTCCATGGTTTTATAATAAACTATCGTTATACCTAGGAGCAACATATACTATATAGATATTTTGCCACACTTCTTTAGATCAGTGCTGCCTTAACCAAATTCGTTTTATTTCACATCGATGATATCGTACAAACTGAACCTTGATCTCGATTGATATTAACAGAGCTCCAAAAATATAATTATATACCTTTCATCCTCCTACCATGCATTAAAACATAAGTAAAAATCCACCATTGATCAATTCGTAAAGATTCTATCGAAGCACGACGCGACTATCAAGGCATGTCTGGTGAAATCCAAGTTGAATGTCATGGAATTGCAATTAAGGCGTGGTTGCATTATGCACATTTGTGTCACAGCACCAAGTTGGCAAATTAAAGAATACAGCTAAATGATAAAATAAATGCACTTGCATCGTCGTTATTTAGGTCAGGGCTTTTACCGAAGAATTTACAAGATTGTGGTCTTTAAACACAAAATCAATTGCAAAATGGATACAATGCCACTAGAGTTCTCGATGTTCTTAAGAAGGACTTTTCTTTGTATGAAAACTATATTCATATATAGCTAAAAACAAGTTGCAAGTCATTCAGAAAATACACAATAAGACCCACAGGACATTCAGAAACAACTGCAGTACGAAAAATACTTTAACAACGAGTCAGAATAATTTATGCATACAAAAGTTGATCGAAATTGTTATATAATTCCCAAAATGAAACCCCTAGTTCTTCCATTGCAGATGTCTATCAGTGGTTGCATCGATGATGTTTGAAATCAATATCCTTGCTCGAATTATACACGATTCTCAAATGTCCATAACAACGTTTAATATACAAATATTTCTAAAAGTACACTTCACCAAAACCAAAAGAAAGAATGCTTCCAAAATCGTTACCTAAATTATAATATATTGCTGACACTATATCGTATCACACAGAATAAAGTATATTTAATCGAATTTAACTTGTTTTTCGCGAGGCTATCTAACAAGCAGTTAACACTGGAGGTTGGAGGTTTCACTTTCCGACGCGATGGACGCTCATCACACTTCTTGAATTCGAGAATAACTAAAAGATGTAATCAGTGCGCGATGTGGTTGTACTCTGAAGACAGCGACTGTTGGCCAAGTCAATAATCGAGAACGTAAGCCAACGAAACGGTAAAGTATAATTTGGATGAATAGGTGGGAATGACCTACCTGTTTGCGCACGTCTCCGGCAACAGCAGCAAAAGAAACAGCCACAGTAGCCTCAGTCTCAAGTCCAAGTCGTGTTCTTGCAACTCTTCATCGATGATGGTACTGGTTGCGGAGTGGTATCCATATACGAGCGGGGCCCGTACACATTGTCCATATTAATAAACACCAAAGAGGTTTTCAATTCCGCTTTAATGAAGAACAGAAAACGGCACCATATGTCTATGGAATGAGATGGCATTCGCGGATGGAGACGCGGTGCGAGATTTCAATTTATTTGCTATTATTACATTTTGTATCTTCTGCTGCATAAAGGTGTATTCTCTTTATTTGTTGAATTTGCCTGTGTATTATACAATCGTGGACTAGGTTGTGCGGATGAGGAAAAACTCTTATGATAGTGGAGATGCACGTCCATGACTCGTACTCGTAGATTAAAAATGGATGAACTAATCATCAAATGGTTTGTAAATTGTACATCCGTTTTTCTTTAAAAGTATTACAAGACGAAACAAAAATAAGTAGGTATTATGAGTCAAGCAGTATTAGTCTATGTGGGTGAACACGGTCTTCTTAAGATAATATTGATGAGTTTGATGGCCCCAGATGATTCTTTACTTTTCGTCTCAACTTATAACTTTTGACAACGGAGTTCTTTTCATCCAGTCCGAAATACATTTTTTTTTTTTTTTTGGTTAGGTGAAAATCTTCATGAGACACTATGAGACCGTGTACTCATAGTAGTGTCAGATTTCTACTGACTAAAAACACCCTTCCCTTCGTTTTGTTTACTACGACTAAGTTAGGCCTTATCAAGTAGTTTAAGCTTCAGATTTATATTCGCGTGAGGCAGGTAGATTTTCAATAAAAGCACCTGCTGAAACCGTCAGGACATGCGGCTTTTTGTCTTATTGCGCTAATTCGAACCGTTTCGTTCTTTGAAGTCGGCGCGTAAGATTTGTCACATCCAAAGTTTGGAGTATGGCACAGTTGCAATGGCCATAAAGACGAATACGAAGCTTGCGAGCGAAGTTTTTTATTTCGTCCTCCACGGTAGCTATCCCTAAGTCTCTGTGGATATCATTGTTTCTGATATACCAGGGAGCGTTCACGATTATTCTTATAATTTTATTTTGGAATGATTGTATGAGATTCCTATTGCTTGGTTTGGTACAACCCCAGAGTTGTATACCGTACGTCCACACGGGTTTAAGCACTTGCTTATACAGAAGCAGTTTGTTATATACGCTTAGTTTGGAATATCTTCCAATTAGCCAATACATCTCTCTAAGTCGATTTTCGACTTCGTCACGTTTCTTTTTAACGTGAGGTTTCCATTTGAGTTTCGCGTCTAGTGTCATTCCCAGATATTTAGCTTCGTTTGCATGCGGTATTTGTACCGAGTTAATGAAAACGGGAAGGTTGATTATTTTCTTGTAAGTGAAGTTAACATGCGTCGATTTGGTCTCGTTAAGAACAATGCGCCAAGTTTTTGTCCACTCACAGATTTTATCCAAGGCTCGTTGGAGGTTGCTGACTCGATTGAACTTTCCGTTGCCAGAATAGCCGTATCGTCCGCGAACGTAGCTACAATAGTGCCTTCAGTTTGTGGAATGTCCCAAGTGTACAGCAAGAATAAGATAGGCCCAAGGACACTTCCTTGCGGAACTCCGGCGGCGATTTCTTTAAAATCAGAATATTCAGTTCCGTGCTTGACGCCCTTCTCCTCAAGGGCTTTTTCAATTTCGTCGGTTATTCTATAAACCTGGTCAATTGTGGAATGCTTGATTCTGAACCCGAATTGGTGGTCATTTCAGTAGGAGTTTTTCAAATACCTTCGACATTATTGGTAGTAGCGATATCGGTCTGTACCATTTTTTGTCATTTGGAGATTTCCCCGGTTTCGGAACCATTATGACTTCTGCGACTTTCCATTGATTTGGAACGTATAATAATCTAATAGAAGCATGTATTAAATAAAGCAATTTTTGGTAATTCCTTGAGGATTTGTCCGGTTATTAAATCATAGCCAGGAGCTTTATTATTTTTCAGGTTTTTTATTGCCTGGCAAAGTTCTATAAATGACACACTTTTTATTCTAAGGTTGTCAGATGTCGTAGTCGTACCGGTAAAATCGTCTACCAATGTTTCATCATCAAATGGCTTAAAAGTCTCTTCTAAGTGCTCGGCAAATAGATCCGCTTTTTCTTTGTCACCTTTTGCCCATTCGTCGTTGTTTTTTCTTATCGGTGGCGAATGTATTTGGGGTTTTCTAAGTCTTTTGACAGCTTTCCAGAGCGAGTAATTAGTGTTTTTTTCGGCGGTTAAACCTTCAAGATAAGCTGAAGTCTCTCGGTTTTTTAGGTCTTGGATCGCTTTTTTAAGCATATTGCATAGGAAATTCGAGTGGGTTTTATGCTGGGGAGCGCGAGTTTGTTGCCATATTTTGCGTGCTCTCCTCTTTTCTCGAATAAGTTCTTTTATTTCCGGCGGATAATTAGCTTCATTGCATGGGACTTCTTTCCTCCTTAAAGGTGTATTTTTCCACGCGGCATTCTGTATTGATTCAATAAATTTGCCGAGTTCATCTTCTATTTCGAAGGGTGTTTTGAGCGATACGTTATTTCACAGACAATATTTCCTTCGCAATCAGTTCCAAAGTCGCGCAAGTTAGTTTTTTTGTTAGTTAATCTAGGTACACCTTCTACTGTCATTAGTTGGTCACTTATTGTCAAGATTACTGGCGAGTGATCTGAGGAGAGATCAAAGCTTTCCTCTACTTTCGCAAAATTTAAAGATACTCCTTTTGCTAAGAAGAAGTCTATTAGGTCCGGTATTTTTGCTGTATCAGAGGGCCAATACGTCGATTTCCCCGTCGAAAACAAATCAAACCCGAATTGCATACCGGCTTCGTACAGAAGTCTGCCTTTCCGTGAATTGGATCTGGAACCCCAAAAGGTGTGTTTTGCGTTGAAATCGTCACCTATAATAAAATTCGGTCCAAGTGAGTCAAGCAGACGTACAAAGTCGTTACTTCTAAACGTGCATCGCGGAGGACAATAAATGGACGCGATGTTGAAATACGAGTGCCTATTCTTAACTCGAACTGAACTTGTTTGCATTGTATCGATTTCAATCGTCGTATTTATGGAGTGCTCAATGCAGTCTTTAATGAATAAGGAGGATCCGCCTCTAGCTCTTCCGGAAGGGTGGTATGCGTGATAAGCACGATACCCTCTTATTTTTAGCTCGAGACATTGGCCCATTCAACCTGTAGTTTATCCTATGTATTGTGCGAAAAATAAACTCTTATTGCCTCAGTGGTCTCTCTGGAGCATAAATATGGATTAAGCCGACAAGCAAGGGTTTTTTAAATGATAACAAAGGAGGTTTCGTACAAACATTACATCATGGAACTTCCTTCTATTTAGAAGCTTAGCCAAACCTAACAGTTGGCATCTAGCATCATAGTCCGGCGAAAAGCTTCAGCGCATTTCGAAGAAACAAATTTGGAAAATCTTATTAAGGTTCTTTCCCACCGATTAATATGCACCTGGTAAAAACGACACCAAACGATGTCACAATATTCCAGAACAAATCGAGCAAGGTCTATAAAAAGGGTGAACAGTGAGTGAGAATTGGAAACTGAACTGTATGTCTTTTAATGAAGCCAACCATAGAGTTAGCTTTATGACGTTATATAATCCATATGAACGCAAAAATTGAATGCCTGATCAAAAACGATACCAATATCCTTAACCAGGTTTACCCGAGTTAACTCTAGTGAATTAATGGAGCATCAATAAATAATTGGGTTGGAACATCTGCAATAAGTTGTTATGTTAAGAAGAAGATAACTATCTTTGCACCATATTGAATGATCATTAATCTAACTTTGGAGCTTTATGCAATCATTTAAGCTTGAAATTCTTAGGAACAGCTTTAGATCATCTGCATATAGTAGGCATTCACTGTAGCTTAGCACAGTTGTTATATCATTGACAAATACATATAATGAAAAGTAAGGAGCCCAGATGACTACCTTGAGGTACACCTGAATGGTTTCGAAAGAGAAGATTCAAGCTTTATCATCTGCACTCTATTCATTAAAAAAGAATAAATCCATCTCAAAATATATGAGTGAAACCTGAAGCGATTCAGCTTGCGTATTAAGACACTATGATTCACAGAATCAAATGCATTACTAAAGTCGGAATAGACCGTATCCACCTGATAACCATTTTCAAATTAATTGACTACGTGTTGATCTGTTGATCTCCCTGAAACAAAACCATGTTGAGATTCCGAAATATATTCTTTGACATAAAATTCCAATTTATCTTTGACTATACTCTCAATGAACTTAGGGATGGCTGATAATTTACAGATTCCCCTGTAGTTCTTAGGCTAAAGTGTTAAAGTAAGGATGAGTAGAAGGGGATAACAGATACTGTCTTTACAACTTCTTAAAACCAGTGCTGGAATTCCATCCACTCCTGCACTTGCCAATGGTTTTATAATTGTAAATTATAAATTGTTCACTTTTTGATGGATTAGTGTGGCTGGAGCTAAATAGATTGAGGTGTTATTTATATATACAGATATTATCCAATCATGTGTACACAACACCAGCCACACAATTGAAATTAGATAAGTTCAATACCGTTCTAAGCTCTACCCTCAATACAGCTTTCAACGAATCCTGTCCTATAACACGAAGGAAGGTAGGCAATCGTCCACCATGGTGGAATGCAGAACTTAACAACCTCCGCTGCATAAGCAGGAGAAACTTTAACATATCCAAACTAACAAGGCTACCTTTGTACTGGGAGATCTACAAAGATAGCCTGAAGAACTTCAAAGTTCGGAAGGTCAGACGCAGATCCTGGCACAGTTTTTGTCAGAGCATTGAAAACACGTCTCAATCCTCTAGACTGCGAAAAGTTCTCTCTAAAACACCAACGGTATCAAGTGTCCTCATGAATCCTAATGTATCCTGGTCAGAATCAGACGAAGCATCGCTCGACCTGCTCATGGACACCCACATCTCCGCCTGCACGCCTATCTCCCGCGATGACCATCCCCTGGTAAATATTGCATGCCCACCGGTATCTCCTCATTTAATCAGTGAGGATAAGTTGAAATGGGCGGTGAATAGCTTCGAACCATTCAAATCCCCGGGAGCAGACGGTAACGGTATCTTTCCGGCACAGCTCCAGACGGCCTTCAACATTATATGGCAGAATCTTTCCTATATTCTGAGGATGTGTCTCGAGGTCGGAACAACGCCAACGGCCTGGACCGAGATGAGAGTGTTTTTTATATCCAAAGCAGGCAAGACATCGTACACGCTTCCAAAGGACCTTAGACTAATCAGTCTAACGTCCTTCCTTCTCAAGATTCTAGAAATAATCCTAGACCTACACATCAAGGCCAACATTGATAGCACCTTACTGTCCACGTAATAAAACGCCTACCAAATAGGAAAATCTGTTGAAACGGCCTTACACTCCATCATCTAACCCTATCGAAAAATCACTCTTATTGAAAGAGTTTACCCTAGTGTTCTAGACATAGAGGGAGCTTTTAACAACGTTGAAACAAATTCGATTAGCAATACCCTACGCAGGCTTAACATCTGCGAACCCATCTGTTGTTTCATAGAGCGCATGCTAAAGAACAGGGTAATAACAGCATCTTTCGGAAGTAGTACTGTCAAACGACACTCACGTCGAGGCGCCCATTAAGGGTGTATACTGTCTCACTACTATGGAATCTAGTGTTCAATGAAGCCCTTCTGAAATTCGAAAAAACTGGATGCGAAGTCATTGCCTACGCAAATGATGTCGCTTCTTATAACAGGCAAATACCCCCGCAGACGCTAGCCGATATCATGCAGTCTGCTCTTAACGAACTGCTCAGATGGACCGACAAATGTGGTCTTTCTGTTAACCCGAAGAAGACTGAGCTAGTTCTATTAATATGAAAACATAAACTCTCTGACTTCACTTTACCCAAAATAAGAGGATCCACTTTCAAATTTTCAAATTTGGGAAGAGAATGTCGTTGAACGTGCCAGGAAATCACTGGCTGCCCTATACATTTGCATGAAAGCTGTGGGCTTCAACTTGGGGCCTACAACCGAGCATCATGCACTAGCTATACACGTCGGCAATAAAACCGATTCTTGTGTATGGAGTATTGGTATGGTGCCCGCCGTGGAGAAGAACTCCAACTTATCCATAATGGAGAAAAACTTACGGAGTAGCATGTCGCAGCATTACCGGTGCACTGAGAACTTCTCCCACAGCGGCGCTCCAAACCACGCTCCACCTACTTCCGATCAACATCGCCAGTAAACAATTGGCGATAAGCTCAGCAATAAGACTGAGAGGCTCCAAGCAGTGGAAGGAGCAACATACGGGTCATGCCAAAATACTTTCGATGCACCGTCATCTTCGCAATTCCATTGAAAGCCTGCCCACTAAATATAACTTTAACAGGAGCTACATGCACTCGATACCAAACAAAGCTGAGTGGATGCAAAGCGATGTCCTGTACAACGAATCGCTGTCAATTTTCACGGACGTTTCCAAAACCAAGAACGGTTGGTGTCGGTATCATTTTAGAATACCTGGATATACACCTCTCTTTTAACCTTCTAAACCATTGCAGTGTTCTTCAAGCCGAAGTTATAGCTGTCCGCCAAGGCGCTGACTGGCTAGCGGCTAATACACTATCAACACCGGATATTGCTATCTACGTCGATAGTCAAGCAGCCATCAAGTCCCTCGCATCCAGCACTGCGAGATCTAAGGCAGTGAAAGACTACCACGTATCTCTTAACGAGATAGCTAGTCAGTACAACCTCACCCTTTGCTGGGTATCAGGTCACTGTGACATCTCAGGGAATTGTGCAGCTGACAAACTGGCCCGACAAGGCTCCTCTGGTGCAAACAGCATAAGCATTATCGGCATCGAAACGCCATCGTCTTACGTTAAGTACCTTATTCAAACCAACGCGGAGAAAGTGGCCAATCTCCGATGGCAACATCTAGGCCAGTGCAACACCGCCAGAAAACGTTGGCCAACACTTAACAAATCTAGGTCCATCGGGCACTCGAAACACAAGAGAGGTACTCCCTCCAAATTAGCAAACGTTCTCACCGGACAGCGCGTCATAGGAAGACATGCTCAAAGACTAGGCATTCCCTACAACGATTTTTGAAGAAGCTGTAGGGATGAAGAGGAGGAAGAGACCATTAGTCACTTCCTATGCGCTTGTCCTGCGCTCGCCAATACTAGGAAGACCACCCTAGGTGAATACTTTTTCCATTTGATTCCACTTAGTGATCTCAGCAATGCATGCACGGCTAAAATGAACGCTTTCATACGAGTACAACGAAGCAAATGGTTCCTAGAGTAAGAAACTGACCCACCCACCTTACATATCGGCAGTACAATGAACCTAATTCTGGTCTAAGTACATCTTCATCGAAAGGCCGATCCTAACCAACCAACCAACCTATATAAATATTTATATACATTTAGATTCAAAAAATTGAGCAAAAAATTTGTAAGAAGTTCCAATATTATTGGATTTACGTTTTCGTATGACATTATCTCCGGAATACCATCGTATTACGCTTATGCTTTATAAAACTCCAAAAGCTTTTGGGGTCAGTTACTAGCTTGCTGTCGATATTCATAATATAGTTTCTATGGAGAAACCTGCTAAGCATGCTGAACTGTGTTCATAAGGTACAAAAGCCCGCATAATCACCCAAGTTTTGCGACTTTTTATACCATTTAAGCACTTTAGTTTAAGATTCTTTAAGCTCATAAACCGACGATTATGGCATAAACACTTCAAGTCCAGAGTCAATAACAGCTTTAAAACAAGCATACATCTCACTGAGACTTAGGATATAAAATTCCCCTTCCAATAGAAGGAATTAATCCAATTATAAATAATAATAATGGTCTAAAGACCAGGAAAATTTGTTTTAAAGAAATTTAAATATCTAGAATTATAATAATATTAACCAGACTCAGGATAGAATTAAATTCAAATTCGAACTTAGTTTGCTTGTGATGGATCGAGTTATTTAGTACTCGTAGTTCACAAGTAGCAAAATTTGATTTTACTTTTAAGCTTTTACATAAACGAATAAAACATCTAATAAACTGTTTAATGAATTATACACAGTGTTAACTTGCGAGAGGCTTAAGGCATATACAAAATCTATACAGTTCATAATCTATATCGTTAAATATCAATTTTACCCATTGTACATGTTTACGACGACTTCTGTCTGTGATACTCGTACAGTATTGATCGCTAGCCAGTCACCAGCTTGGCGAATAGCGGAGACCTCGGCTTGAAAACGCTGCAGTGAATCGGAAGGTTAAAGTAGAGGTGAATGTCCTGGTCCTCCGAGAAGATACTGGCACTGGCATCAATCCGTAAAAATTGACATCGTTACATCCGCTCTGTTTTGACTGGTAACAAGTGTTTATTTATTTATTTCTTAATTTAAGCTTAGTAAAATATATTTAAAGCTAACTTTAACCTAACATAACCTAATTTCAAACTATCTCACCATAAGCTTAAAGCAAGGAAAGGACTAAGGAGGAGTGGGAGAGGAGGTGGACATAAGAGAGTTTCGCAGAGTGAATTTGCTGCACTTAATGGCTTTTGCATGGCAATAGCCATGTGCAGCATTCTGGTCATTGGCTCGTTACAGTCGTAGTTGGTGCGGTGAAAGTAAAGGCGGAAGAGGGGTACAGATCTTAGATTACGAGGGTTGGTGTTGAGGGATATTATTTGTAGCAGAACCGGACTGTCGATGTTTCCTGCTAATAACTGGTGTACAAAGAGGATGTCGGCAATTTCACGGTGTTTTTCGAGTGATTGTACGTTTATTAGTTTTAAACGATCCTCATAGGGGGGTAGGTTATACGAGTATCTATCCACCCAGGGAAAACCGCATATAGCAAAACTGATGAATCTGCATTGAACAGCCTCAATTCGAAGAGATTGGGTATCTTGATAGGGCGACCATACTTGGCTAGCATATTCAAGCATTGGTCTAACAAATATGGTAAAGAGCGATTTCGTGGCATATGGGTTGGAAACTAAGGGCGGAGTTAGCTCTGCTAACAATGTTATCAATATGACAGCGAAATCTGTTACAGATTACACCCAGATCGCGCAGTTAAGGGACAGAAGGGACGGGCTCATCACAGATACATAAGATAGGATCTAGGAACTGGTGGAAGACGCTTACGGGAATATGTAATGGATTGGCTTTCGTTGACATTAAGCTCAAGGAGTTTTTTTTTATGTAAGGTTGAGAAGTTATTTCAATCAGCTTGAAGTGGGCAAGAGTCAGCGGGGGAAGAAATGTGCCTGAAGATTTTCACGTCGTCAGCGTAGACAGATACGTGCGAATTTTCGATTACAGAGTCATTTATAGACAAAATGAAGATCAAAGGACCAAGATAGCTACCTTGATGCACTCCGGGTGTCTAAAGAAGGCTTTGCATTGCCGTTCATTAAGATATGATTTGATCCACACAATTAAACCCAGTTTAATGCTTTAAGTTTAAAAAGAATGATTTCGTGCGAGATTTTATCGAAGGCTTTACTAAAGTCGGTGGCAATTACAATACATGGACTTCTGGACTTCTTTGCCATCTGATAATGCGCACAGAGTGTTAGATACGAATTTCGTTAAGTTGATGGTTGTTAATCTTCCCTTAAGAAATTCGTGTTGGTTTGGGAAAAAGATAAATTTGTAATGGAAGAACAGTGTATCACCTACGATGCTTTCAAAGAGCTTCAGTATGCAGGAGAGTTTAGCGATTGATCGGTAGTTGAAAATTTCGTTTCCTGTTTGTGAAAGGGGAAAGCCTCATCTCAGTGGTCTAGCTATCGCTTTGGCCACTTCTCGATCCTTGATCTTCTCAACTTCAAACACGAAAACACGGACTACACCCCGCCGAAACTGAGATTTGACCGTAACTTCTGTACGAGCATCCCTAACCGGGTGGGTGGGTGGATACGCGGAGGTAATTGGAAAAGTCATAGTCTGAACGAGATTTAAGATAAACGCATCAGAGTTTATTTTTTGTATTGCGGAGCGAATGTTACTCTTTAGTGAACCAGGGTGGCGATGACGAAGAGTTCTTCTGGAGCACGAATGGAGCAGATTGTCTGAAACATTTGAAAATCTCGGAGTAGAACAGCTACATCAGCAGAATTCAGGCGTGATCAATGTATTGTTCTTTGCATTGCTTGGTGTCTATCAGTCGTTGTTTGAGATGATATGGCAATGCTGCAAAGTGGAAGACTGTAGAAGTCTAAAACAGTTTCCAAAATAATTTCCCTTTATTTGCTGTCAAACATTGTACATAAAGTCACTCCAATACATATATAATGTTATTAACAGAATAAAATTACATTCGCTGTTTTTTAAGAAAGAAGTTAGTATTTCATTTTCTGTTACGTAAATTCTGTTCGGTTTTAAGAGGAATTTTACAGTGCTTGAACAACACAAAGAACAGTCGTATTGCAGAGTTGGCAACCAGTTGTTTGCCAACGATGTTGATAAAGCAACATCTTTTTAAGTAGAATCCAACCTTTTTTTTTTAATTTATAGATTGAAATATCTGCTCACAATGAAGGAACGCTGTCTTCGTAGCGACATATAGGACATATGATAATAGAGCATCTTTGAGTCTTAATGGCAAAATAAGTCCGTTTTTGATAATCTTACACGGGTTGCGAGATATAACGTTTTTGTTTCTTTGCATCGGGTTTTATGTTCTGTCACCCGCCCTAGAAGAGCATCCCAGAAAAATATAAAGGGTGTCCAAACAAGAGCGGAAATTTTGAATTTTAAATAAAAGAAATTTTTTTGAGAATCTTCCGAAATTTTGATTTAATCATGAAGAAGACATCTGGCAATTACTTATCGAACAACACATCATAAATGATCTTTTCAGCTTTGCTGGCACATTTGCATGACGTAATTTTTAGTCAAGGTTTGCAATAAGTGTGGCTGGGTTTCAATGATACAGCGTCTTATCTCCTCCTTCAAAGCCTGGGTGTTCGTGGGTTGTTGGCATACAATTTCGACTTCAAGAAACCCCAGTGAAAGAAGTCTAAAGGAGTTAAATCGCACGATCTAGACAGCCAATTCTGGTCACCAAATGGGTGATTTCACGCCCAGGATTGTCTCGTGCAATAATTTCATTGTTTCGCGAAATGTCTGACAAGGGACACCGTCCTGTTGGAACATGTCTTTGAGATCCATACCATCCATATAAGGCACAAGAAACTGGGTTATCATTCACCGTTATCATTCGCCATTAACTGTTTTTTTCATTCTCGGCAGCGTCTTCAAAGAAAAGTGGTCCAATGGTGATGATGCTGATGTTTTCTGCTGAAGGACCTAGACGAACACGTGTTAATGGTCTGACATCAGTAAGCGACCCAATCTTTTCGAATTTTTCGATTATTTTTTTCACAGTTGATGCATTTGGAATATTTTGATTAACAAAAATTGGACTAAATTTTCGAATCGTGTCACTTAAACTTTCACCATTTTTGAAATAGTGCTTAAGAATAAGAATGCGTTGTTGTGTCGCATAGTGATCCGTTTTTACTAATGAAGGACTGTAGAAATGATTTTACTGTTAAAGCACAATAGTGTAAATGGCACCAAATTAAAATTGTCCGCTCTTGTTGGGACATCCTTTACATCTTACAACTTTTGGAAAACGTCTTCTAATTACCAAAATTGGTTCAATAATTCAGAAGTTATAAAAGAAATCGACCAGCATAATGGAGTGTTTAAATAAATAAATAAATAAATAAATATTTGGTGCAACAGCTCTTTATGTGCCACGGCCTAGCTTCTCGCAACCACTCATGTTGTGTGCGTTATATTTTTTACAAGAATGGAAGAGACATACAAAGTGCCGTATCCGAAGGGCAATTTGTTTTGAAAAGCTTTTTCGAGACAACAATACTCTCGGATGTTTGTCAGACGCTCGCGAGAGGTGGGACCGTGAAAAAACTTTTTGGTGTTTTCTGGGATTCGAACTTGGAACCTCACGCGCAGTGATCCGACACACTAACCACTTACGCTACGGCGCCCCGTGGGAGTGTTTCCCTTTCTCTAAAATTATAACATTCTAAATCGAACAGAATTGTTGATCATCTCCTAAGAAGTCCTCGCTGGTTAGGGGAAAAGATAAACTTGCAGTGGAAAAACTTTGCATCATAAACAATGCTTTCGAACAGCTTAGGTATGCAGAGTGCAGCCAAGGGCCGGTATTTGGAATTTGCATTCTTATGAGCTTTTTGTTGAAAGGAATTATGTAAGAGTTTTCCAAAGTATGGGGTACTCTGTGAAATAGAAATATGGAAAAGAACCGAAAGGGATTGAGCCAAATAGTTCACACATTTCTTTAAAACTATGGCAGGCAGATTAGGACCAAAAGAGTATTCGCCCTTGAGTTTTATAATTTCTTTTTTTTCACGAGTGCCACAGTCGCACGGCTCCTTATGTATGAGAAGTAAGCTTGATCTGGTTCTAGGTTGGTGAACACTTGGCTAATGAGCAAATAAATTTGCAATTATTGTAGCATCGTCTAAAGATGTGATAAATAGTTTCAAAGTGGATGGGTAGCTTTGTGATTTTTTTAAATGAAGTGGAAAAATCATTTGGGGTCAGAGACTATGTTAGATAGCATTTGGCTTTAATATTTGAGATAAATATATTCAGGGAGTTTGGAAAAATTGATGCGTAATTGAAAAAGTCAGAGTCCGAGCGAGATTTAAGGTATGCGAGCGTTCTCCATCGTCAGCCTGTACAGACGGACAAGTTTGGCAGGGATGTCAAAACTAGACATGGCTCTATAAACCTCTTCTCTATAGATGCTGTCATAGGCGGCCTTAAAATCGATAAAGAGATTGAGAGATTTCGGGATACGCGTTCAGCGAAGAGTCTGGCGGTCTCTTGCGATTGTAGCTTTTCCACGTTAAATTTTCTCACAGTGATTCTTCTTTGTTGCTCAGATTGGGATATCCGCATTTGTACATTGGCTACAACAAGGTAATGATCCGAGTCTATGTTGGCCGCTCGGAAGGTCCGGACATCCAGAATACTGGAGGCATGCCTTGCGTCGATCGCAATATGATCAATTTGGTTGATCGTTACATGATCATTTGACCGCCATGTCTGCTTATGAATATCGAGATGAGGAAACCATGTGCTTGCTATGGTGACATTTCGCTCCACGGCGAAATCAATTAGCCTAAGTCCGTTATCAGACATGGTGTCGTGTAGGCTATGCTTACCGACTGCTCTACCAAAGAGGTCCTCATTTCCTATTTTGGCGTTAAAATTGCCCAATACGATTTTAACGTGATATTTAGGACATTGCTCGTATGTTTTGTCGAGGAGCTTGTAAAAACACTCTTTGGTGGCAGGGTCCTTTTCTTCCGTGGGAGCATGAACACATATTAGGCTTATGTTAGCGAATTTAGCCTGGATCCGGATCGTCATAATACGCTCGCTAACGTGTCGGAAGCTTAAGACTTCTTGCCTAAGTCTGCCGCGTATGACAAATCCGCATCCGAATAAGCGTTGCCTGTTGCCTCTGTAGCAATCACCGTAGTAGATGTCACAGTTTTTCATCCTCTTTTTGCCGGCCCATCCCATCGCACTTCCTGGATGGCGGTAATATCTGCTGTATAGCAGTCTAGGGCCTCTGCTAGTTGTTCGGCTGCACGTGGTCTGTAAAGGGACAGAACATTCCACTTACAGATCCGAAGGTTGTTGTCCTTATTTCGTTTGCTGGGGTCGTCATTAGTTGAGTCATCCTTATCCGAGGATTTTGGTTGTTTCGGAACCATGCGCTTTTTACGTGGTAGGGAAGTTACCCCGACGGCACAACCCCCAACCTGGAGGGCCAGTTCCTTAATTATTCCCCTAGGACGAGGGGCCGGGTACACCGGTGCCAGTAGTCCACTACGGGAGTATGAGCGCTGCCGTTGGCCCATTAAGGGCTCCTCCGCCACCATCTCTATTCCAATGTCCTGACCAACATTGGAAATTCCTTACCGACCTGTGATCCGAATACGTCGAAGCAGCTCGCGCAAGGCATTCACTAAGTTCAACCTAACTGGAACTATAGACGCCACCGTTGACTCCGTCTAGGGAATTCGTCCGCTGCCGCCTGGAACAGGAAGAAGTGCTCTAGTGAGAGAACACTATTCCCCCCGTCTTTCATCTGCTGCCGCCAAGAATCCTCCAAACGGGGTTGGTTACCCATTTCTTGGATTAAGGTACTAGGCACCCGGCTGTCACCGCGTGGATGTTGAGTAGGCCTCAGCTAAGTGAAAACGCTTGTGTTTTCATGTGATCGCATGCACTACCGTTTGACCAGCCAAAAGGTATAGATTGGCAGTTGAAAAAATTCGGCGTAGAATAACGCGAGTGCAATAACGATAGTATTGCGTGAGTTATCAAGAATAAGGTTGAGATTCAAGCTACTTAAAAGTTAAGATTTACGAAGTTAGCCTTACGAAAATTTTTAATCTTCTCAGAGTGTAGAGTATTTGTAGAAAAGTGTAAGTGATAGAGGTGGATAGTAGCGGTCAAATTTGGAGAGAATAGGGTTGCTCGCTGAAACGACTCTGTTACTGGCGTCTGGAGAAGATAGAGCTTCTATTTATCGGTTGATGGAAATTTTTTTTTTAAAAGTGGCAATTCAAAAACTTTACGTTCTAAATAATTTCTCAAAAGTTCGCATGCAGTTTCCCGAGAAAAATCAAGTATTGCTTAAGTATTCATTTAAAGCAAAATCGGCTGTAGATATCCGAGAATTATCCGTTTTTCCAAAACAGCACTTTGGCCGCATCGTGATGATAACTAGCACTGGCGCGGTACTGTCTACGAACACATGTACATAGGAGGATTCTAGATCTCATGAAGAATGAATATTCCTATGGATGGGATGGGAGTTCGTGCTGCTGTACGATATCAAAAAAATCTAAGAAGAGCGAGAAAATCTGAGAAGATGAGAGAAATGAATTTCTATACGGGTCTAGACGAGCC
This sequence comes from Brachypalpus laphriformis, assembly GCA_945910035.1. NCBI lineage: Eukaryota > Metazoa > Arthropoda > Insecta > Diptera > Syrphidae > Brachypalpus > Brachypalpus laphriformis. Next base: position 104,636,239 of record OX246753.1, on the reverse strand, counting down.
AAAATGGCACTAAAGATGTTACAATGCTCTACCAAATGGAATGTTTTAAGCACGAAATGGAAAGCACTGAAATGGTTATTAGCTTTGGTCACAGGGCGTGATACTTTCATATCATATGATTTGAAAATGTATCTTCTGGAGGATGATATCTGCAGACTATGCATAGAAGACAAGTAGACAGTAGTTCATATGTTACATATTGTAGCATCCATAAAAAATACTTTTCGCACTGCATCATCCCAACTATTATAATGCACAGCACTTTGTTCCACATTCTACAATTCACCCTAGCGTCTTCGAACAGAGACTTCAAACATCTTCGGAAATATTCTAGAGGTTCTTGTATTTGATATATCTGTGGCAATACGACATAATAGCTTATGTCGATTTGTACGATTTTTCAGGAGAAGGGTTTAAAGTTGTGGCTTACGGGAAAATCGTATGAAATTTTTGAATTGCACCTCTACTCTTACAGCCATAACTCAGCCATAACTCTTTTCAGGTATGCAACTAAAAAATTGAGGGGAAATACTTTATGTAATTAGGAACATTTTGCTATAATTAACTCAATTTTGACTTAAGTCGACTTAAGCTATTATGTCGTATTGCCACAGATATGTAAATACACCAATCAACAGCAGGTGAAACACAGTCGGTAGAATAGAAAATAGCAATTAACAAGTGCGATTACTATAGGAGTAAATTATTTGACAATTGGTGTTGAGAATAAATGGTATTCTGATTAAAAGTGGATTTGTAAAGGCAGTATAGGTTGAGATTGATGAAGAATAAAGAGATTTGATAATTTTGAAGTATAAGGATAGTGAATTTGGCAGTTGCTTATAACTAAACTGCTTAAATACACAGAAGACGGTTTTATTATTATGAATACTAGCAAGAATATTACAATATGTACATATACGTATACGAATTGTGAACGCACAAGCTACGAAAGCACTATCCCACATAAGGAACGCTTTGAATTAGTTTTGTCTGCTCGAATTTCGAAGCTATGATGCAGTTGCAGAACAAGACTGACTCTTTGAAAGCAATACTAATGATTCGACCATTGATTGTATTATCCATGTATGTATATTACATTATGGAATGGATTATAGCAAGTAGTTCTCTTATACGACCTCTTATCCAGCGTTTACTGGTTAAGAAAATACCCAATATTTCGTTTAAATTTAATTTTAAGGGGTTTAATTTTAAAGTGTGTAAATGCCCACTTTAGATTACCATCTTTGTCAGGGCACTACGTAATACGTAGCTTGCAAGGGATGCCCACAGAAGTTCGTTACATCCAGGTTAGTCGAAAATTGTTTGTCAAAAATACCGTCAATATCAATTTCCATCTATTCGCCGATACTCGATCACTTTCATAGATTTTGTGTAAGTACAATGACCACCCATCAAAGTTGACAAGTGAATGCAATTCCCACTAACAATGAAAATTACTTCACCGTTGGAAAACAATGTGTCTTTGGTAGTACTCAGCACTGAGTTGAGTACACAACTCTGCATGAACGAAGACGAAGCAAAAGAACAGAAAATAATCCCGGAGCAATGAATTAATTAGAGAAGAACAAAACAGAAAATTTATGAATTAAGTCACTCACGCACACAATCCGCGCAAGCAAAGTCCATATCACGCGACGCGACGATAGGAAAGTGTTTTGTATTCATCGAAGAAAGTATGCTACTAGCATACTTTAGTCGCCGTAAGTAGGTTATACCAATAGACACACATTGAATGGACGATTGTTGTTGATTTGTTGACCATTCTTATCCGGCGGTGGCGGAGTGGTGGCCATGTTTGTTAACAAGCGCTCCAAATGAACTCAAAATGACTGGATTGGAATTTCTTGCTTCTCATTGGAATGTGCGTTTGTTCTAAATGGAACGGACCAATGTCAAATATGGTATTGTTTGTGTTGTACTCTTTGTACTATCATTTATTGTTTGTTTCATTTTACGGGTCTACGTAACTTCCGCTTGGCGTAACCATCGTCATCATCGATTAATGCGTTTAGCTCAACGGTATAGAAGTTGATCTTGTTAGTAATTGATTGAATGTTCTATCGTTGATACCTTATTCCTTCGTTCTGTACGCATACGCATTAAGTACATAAGTTCACAAGTTCAGAAATAAGTGAAGTATTTAACATATTCTTTTTTTTTAGGAGCCTTCAGAAGCTGGTGACGGTACGTACTGGATTTAAGATTGTGATGGCGGCCATGTTAAGGCTCTTTTTAAGCTTGGTGTCGATATTTCTCTTTTATGTATGCCCCCATTAGGGTGTCTCATGGCTTAAGGGGGAATATTTTTTTGCGAATTCAGATATGCACACCTATTTTTTGTTATTCGGTTCTATTTAGTCGATAATGGAATATTAGTGACTTAGTATAACAATATCCCGTGCTGACTTGATGTCAAACTTACAGATTGAGACTGATTTAAGAATTCATGTAGTTTTGGAAAATAAAACACCAATCGAGCCAAATCGTACATCTATTACTATTTTACATTTAACTAAATGAATTATAATTATTGAGTATATGTATATTCTTTTCCATGTTTCTTTTTAACAGCTAGTATAGATTTTTGGTTTGGGGGCCGTGGCGCATTGGTCGGACCACTGCGCATGAGTTTCCATGTTCGAATCCCAGAAATCATGAAAAAGTTTTTTCACGGTTCCACCTCTTGTAAACGTCTGACAAAAATCGGAGAGTATTGTTGTCACTAAAAAGCTTCTCAAAAACAAAGGCTGTGTGCGTGTTTGTGTGTACTCGGTGAAGAATTGAGTTGACACATTTTCAATATTGTATGCAGTTGGCAATTGTATTTTAAGAAATAAATGTACTCGTATGAGCGTCAAGTAAAATGAGTGAAAGATCGTATAATGGTCTAAGAAGAAAACACTTTTTTGTCTTAAAAGAGGCAGAAAGGCGAAGCAAGGCGAGCACGGGTCAGCTAGTGAAATTTATGTATAAGGTCAGGCCGATAAATTGCGAAAACTTGTGTGAACAGTATTGCGAAGGCAGAAATACTGGTATTAGGTTTGCCATATGGCTAGAAAAATTGCTCGCTCTGTTGGATGATTGGTATGCCTATGACATCAGGCGGTCGGGAACAAATTATTGTGAATCAGAAGCTAAGACCAAAACAACAAAAATCTGGCCAGTTATCTGGACTCCACCCCTCTACACCAATCTTTCTCTCTTTCTCTATCGATCCTCTCCAACGGCCGCACTATGTAAAAACATTTAACTGCTGGAACACAATGGTGTCGCAGTCGCTGTCGTACGTCCTGTCAAAAGTTGGAATACACACAAATGAATAGAAGTGAATACAATGAATCGCTGTCGTAGTCGCGTGAGTTAGGGAACTTTTAATATTTGTGACGGGACAAGGCTAACAAACAATTAGAGGAGCAATGGAGGAGCAATGGAGGAGCACCAAACAGAAGGTTAGGTTGGGTTAGGTTAGTTTGATTGTCCACACGAGAGTGCAGACACACTTAGACCAGTGAAGGTCCTTTGTGATACCATGGATCAAACCATTAGGCCACTCAGGGACTAACAAAACCAACCTGACCTTTTGACAAAGCGATGGATGCTCATGACGTCCAAGGACGCCAGATCGCCGAGGTCGTCAAGAAAGGGGGACCCTAAATGGAGCATTCTTTTATGCGACAGGGCTGGACATGTGCATAGGAGGTGAAGGATGGTTTCCTCCTCCTCCTCGTCCCTACAGCTCCTGCAGAAGTCGTTGGAGAAGAGACCAAGTCTTTTGGCGTGTTGGCCTATAAGACAATGTCCAGTGAGAACACCGACAACGCAGCTGATTTGTGTACGCTTTAACTTGATCATATCGGCACTACGTTTTTGATCCAGCTTAGGCCAGATCTGTCTCGAAATGTGACACGTTGAGCCACTTACCCATCTGAGGTTCAGCTTAGTAGATACTTACATGTAGCGAAGGGCATACCCAGGGCTTGCCTTTCAGGCAAAATCCTTAGAGTGGTACCCTGTCTGGCGAGGTCGTCAGCCCTGCAGTTACCTGGAATGTCTCTTTGGCCCGGCACCCAGCATAGGTGAATGTTGAACTGCTCTGTCATCTCCATAAGAGATAGACGACAGTTTAAGGCGGCCTTTGAAGTGAAGAAGAACGATTCCAGGGACTTGATTGCCGCTTGGCTGTCAGTGAAAATGCTAATATCCCTGACAGATAATACATTACATTTCAGCCAGGACAGGGCTTCCTTAATCGCCATGAATTCCGCCTGGAAAACGCTACAATGATCAGGGAGATGGAAAGAGATGCTCAGATTGAGCTGTTCGAAGAAAACACCACAACCCACCCCACCCTCCGTCTTAGATCCGTCTGTAAAGAAGTGAACCGAACTACCATCGACAGGGGGGGAAGTGACACATACATCCCAGTTAGGAATGCTCGAACGGAAGTTACGTTCAAATCTCAGTTTCGGCGGGGTGTAGTCCGTATTTTCGTGCTTGAAGTTAGGAAGATCAAGGATCGAGAAATGGCCTAAGCGATAGCTAGTCCACTGAGTGGAGGCTTTCAGGCGGATGGCCGCTTTGGCAGCCGTCTGTTTGCCGAAAATGTCTAAGAGTAGCAGGTTGAACAAGATATCCAGTGCCGCGGAGGGAGTAGTTCTCAGTGCACCACTGATGCAGATGCATGCAGATCCTTGCACCCTAGTTAGTTGAGTGAGGTGGACCGCCCTGTCAAGCGCAGGCCACCATACGATCACACCATATAGTAGTATAGGCCTGGTAACGGACACGTATAGCCAATGAGTGATTTGAGGTTTAGTACCCCAGCTCCTACCTATAGCCTTTTTACAGGAATAGAGAGTTACATTAGCTTTCTTGATGCGCTCTAGTAGATTGGCCTTCCAGTTTAATTTCCTATCCAAAATAAGACCCAGATATTTTGCGTTTTCAGAGAAGGTGAGACTGGTGCCATTTATCATAGGAGGGTCTATGAGGGGAACTTTATATTTCCTCATGAAGAGAACAAGTTCCGTTTTATGGGGGTTGACCCCCAGTCCACATTTGGAGGCCCATTTGGTGAGCCGCAGGAGAGCATATTGGAGGATTTCCCTGAGAGTGTCCGGGTGTTTACCGGAGGCAGCAATAGCAATGTCATCAGCATAGACGATCACTCTACAACCTGACGTATACAGGTCCATCAGTAGTTCATTAACAACCAGGTTCCACAGAAGAGGTGACAAGACTCAACCTTGAGGTGTACCGCAGTGAGCAATTCTTCTGGCCGATGCTCCGCCCAGCTGTGTGTTAATAATCCTGCATGTAAGCAATTGATTGATCAACACTCCGAGCGAAGTATTCACTTTCAGATTTACGAGTGCTCGATAATCGCCTTTGGTTTGACATTATTAAAAGCTCCCTCAATGTCAAGGAAAGCCACCATGGTGTATTCTTTGATGCTCAATGATTTTTCGATGGTGCGCACAAGCGAATGTAAGGCTGTCTCAACCGATTTGCCTTTGTAGTACGCATGTTGGGACGGCGAGAGCAGAGCTGGGCTAATACTTTGCCGAAGGTGGATATCAATATCATTTCTAAAGTTTTAAGTGGAAAGAACGATAAACTGATAGGTCGGAGATCCTTTGGTTCCACGTACGAGCTCTTTCCTGCCTTAGATATGAATATGACTTTAACCTTGGTCCAAAGTTTGGGAATATAGACCAGATTTAGACAGCCCGACAAGATGACTTTGAGCCATGGAAGCACAATGTCCTCGCATTGCTGAATTTCAGCTGGAATAACACCGTCAGGTCCTGGGAACTTGAAAGGTTTGAAACTGCACATGGCCCATCGGATCTTTTCTGTAGTTATCAAGACTAAGGAGTTGCTGCAAGGTTGAGGGGGGGGATTTTCCACTCGCGATACAGCAACAGGGAGCTTCGAGGAAAGTGAGTATCCAGTAAGATGTCAATGGATTCCTCAGCAGAGGAGGTCCAGTGACCATCAGCAAACAGAAAAATTGATCGAATTAGTGAAATCATATGAAATATTGTGGAATCAATCTCATTCGATTTAAAAACCCTTCCCTTAATTTTATTTGAATTTAATAAACGCATTTTCAATCCAGTTGATATTTAAATAACATAAGTACACGACTTTATTGTGGACGCCTTTTTTGAGAGGCATACGACATGCGACGCGATTGACATTTGAACGTGACGTACGACAGCGATAGCGACACTATTGTTTTCCAGCAGTAAAGAGTATTCATAACCCCTTGTGTGCGCACGAATTATAAAAAAAAAAAAAAAAACAGATGTCTAGCAAAGCTGCTTTGTCCTTATTGGTTATTATGAACTGACAACTTAGTAACGATATTTTCAGGAATAGATCGCTCTCGCCATTCTTCGAGCTTGGTGGATGACACCTGAATGCATAATTTTGAATTTCCGCTCCGTATCTCCGTCTAAAAATATGAATAATGGCCCTATCAACTTTCCATAGTCATCTCTGACTATTTTTATTTTTCAATTCAGTGCGATAAAATGTAAACAAGATTTTTGCCAGCGGTAAGGTATGTTTCCACGTGTTATTCTTTGGATTCAGGCATCCAGCGCAAGCAACAGTTTGCCGTACCGGTGAATAGGTAACGCCTAGGAAGTCATTTTTGATATCAACTCTTATGACTTCTGCGTGTTCCTTTCGTTTTTCCGTACGGATTCGTTATTATATTTTTTTTTTTTTTTTAATATATAATTTGCGCGCACTTAAAATGTTTACACACTGTGCGGGCGTTGGAAAGGATAGATAGAGAGACAGAAAGGTTTGGTGTAGTGGTTTGAAGCTCAGTTGTTTATGCTACAGAAGTTAGGGGGTGGCAATAGTGTAGTAGTAACATCGTCAATTGCCACGCTAATGGTTCATGGTTCAAATCCTGATGTGAGCAAGCATTTATTTATTTCTCATGAAATATATAAAGTCAGTTTGATCATTTACAAAACGCTTCTGTGAACACTACTGCGAAGGCATAACACTGGCAGTAGCTTGTTCATGTGGCTGGAAAAATTGTTCGTTCTGTTGATGATGATTTGCCCTTGACATCGATTATCGGGAAAAAAGTACTGTGAATTAGAAGCAATGACAATAATAGCAAAAATCTCCCCAGTTATCTGGACGCCACCCCCGGAGAATAGCTGAAGCATAAACAACTGAGCTTCAATAACCACTACACCAAAATCTTTCTGTCTCTCTCTCTATCCATCCTTTCCAACGCAAGCACTGTGTGTAAACATGTTAAAGGTATTCATAAACCTTTGAGTGCGAGCAAATTATAAAAAAAAAAAAAAAACAAGGGATCATAACTCTCCTACTTCACCGCATTTCTACTAATCCGCCTGTGGGATTCGCCTCTTTGACCTCAGAAAATATCGACAGACCTGCCGATTTCGGATCACTCGGTTACTGGGGCCAATGAAATGCCGATGTCGTCGCATTTGTCTGATCCAGGCGTTTATAGGCCTACCTTTCCTACATCGCGATGTCTTTGGAACGTGCATTGATATTGCCTTTTTAACGGGGTTCAAATGATCTCTTCTTTGAACGTGGCAATACCAACTGAGCCGGTCGCGCTGTAATTTGTGTACGATGGTTTCCTTGATGTGAAAGCTTCCACGGATCTTCGAACTTCTTATTCGATCAAGCTTTGTCACTCCTGCTGTCATGCGAAACATCTTCATCTCAGCTGCCGTTAATTTACTCTCATATGTTTTGTACATCGTCCAACATTGTGGACCGTATGTGAGTGCTGGACGCACAACTGCGGTGTAGAGCCTTCCCTTCAACTTAGGTGGCATTTTTCTGTCACAGAAGATAACGGTATTTTCTCGCCACTTCACCCACCCTACGTTTACGCGATGATTGATGTCGTCGACACAAGTTGCTTTGCTATTGATCATAGATCCCAAATATTTGAACTTTTCGCACTTGGGAAGCACTGTTCCATTCAAATAAATGTCTGGAATAGGCCTGAGTGGATCAAAGAACGGGCAGCACAAGTACTCTGTCTTTTTTGAACTTACTTAACTACTATGTGTAATTAAATACACACTTTTTTGCAAAGTGCTGCTATACAAACTTAAGACTACCTTTAAACTATATAAGCACGCCATGACTTTTATATAAAAGAAATAGACGACCCGCTCAGTCCTATTACAGGCTAGCCCGGATTCGGTGGAAACGACGACGGCACACAGTGGCTCATTTTGACTTTTTTGCTTGCGAAAATCATAACGCTTAAAGGAATAAAGATGTCGGATAGTTTTTTCTTATTAAAGGAAATTCCAAGGGCTATGTGAATTTTGAGAAAAATGCTTCAGAGGGTTGTTGCAGCTTCCCTGGGGAGAAAAATAAAATGTATTATAGTGAAAAGAGATATATTTTAATAGAACTTAGCCTACGATACACTGGAAGTGAGCATCTACATCCTTCCGTCAATATGTTGTCCTCCATCCACCCTTAGCACTGGCAAGCGGCTCCGAGAAATGTAAAGAAAAATGTAAACTCCAAGTTAGTCCAGTGAATTTCAAAATGCTGCATTATAAACCCACCCGAAAATTGAATTATGTAAGCACTTCTGCCTAAATGAGCCACTGTGCGGCGTTCCCTCTTCTTCACTAATCCACCAAAATTAGTCTTTCTGCCTTCTATAATCTCCAATATCGTGGACTGAAACCGCCCTACTGGGCCGGAGACGCTCTACACTACCCTTTGCAACGACTCGGTCTTAGTTGAGCCTATCCACAGCTGTTCTGGCGACATGGAAGACCTTTTTGATTGGGGTATTTTTTTTTTTTTTTTTTTGTGGTTGCGCCTGGAGGTGCAGGAATCTTCAAAAGATACCAATGGTCCGTACCATTGGTTATGCCCGATTCATATATCTGACAATGCCATCAGTGCTAGTCAGTATATGCCTACGGGCTAAACCTCACCCCCTCAGAGAGGCACTATGAGAACCGGCTGCGCGTACTCATAGTAGTAGGAAATTCGTTCCTCTCATATTTTCATTTTTTGTGATGACTACGACTAAGTTCCCTTAACGAGTAGTTTACGCTTCTGTAGTGTTAATCGCGTTAGGTAGGTAGCTTTCCAGTGAAGGCACCTACTAATACCGTCATTACATGCGGTTTTTCCTTACGGCGCTAGGTCGAAAGGTCTTGTTCTTTGTAGTCGGCGCTCAAGGTTTGTCACGTCCATAGTACGGATTATTTCATTATTGCAATGAACATGAAGACGGGTACGAAGTTTGCGAGCAAAGTTTGTTACTTCGTCCCTCACGGTAGCAATTCCTAGATCTCTGTGAATATCACTATTCCTTATATACCAAGGAGCATTCACGATTGCTCTTAGCATTTTATTTTGAAATGCTTGCAGTATAGCCATATTGCTTGGTTTGGTACAACCCCAAAGTTGTATACCATATGTCCAAGACGGTTTTAGCACTTGCTTATACAGAAGCAGTTTGTTGTATACGCTTAACTTCGAGTATCTTCCGAGTAGCCAATACATTTCTCTAAATCTGATTTCGAGCTCTTCGCGCTTCTTTTTAACGTGTGGTTTCCACTTAAGTTTTGCGTCTAGGGTCATTCCTAAATATTTTGCCTCGTTTGCGTAAGGTATTTGTACCGAGTTAATGGATATAGGTACGTTGTTTATCTTTCTTAACGTAAAATTGACATGCGTTGATTTTGTCTCATTGAGGACTATTCGCCAGGCTTTTGTCCATTCGCATACATTGTTCAAAGCTCGTTGGAGTTTTCCCGTTGATGATTCGACTGACTCATCCGTTACGAGGATAGCCGTGTCGTCTGCGAACGTTGCTACAACGGTCCCTTCATCTTGTGGTATATCTCTTGTGTAGAGCAAGAACAGGATTGGACCGAGAACACTTCCTTGTGGAACACCGGCGTAGATATCTTTGAAATCCGAATATTCACTCCCGTGTCTAACACGGAAAAGTCTGTTTTCAAGATAAGATTCCAATATTTTGTACAACTTTTCCGGTAAGATTACCCTTAGCTTATACCTTAGGCCTTCGTGCCATACCTTGTCGAAGGCTTGCGATACGTCGAGAAAAGCGCTAGAGCATATTTTTTTCCCTTCTAGAGCTTTTTCAATCTCGTTCGTTATTCGATACACCTGATCGATTGTGGAATGTTTGACCCGAAACCCGAATTGATGATCCGGGATCAAGTGTCTTTCTTCAATTACTGGTTGCAATCGTTTCAGCAGAAGTTTCTCGAAGACCTTAGATATTATTGGCAGAAGTGAAATGGGTCTATATGATTTCTTGTCATTTGCACATTTCCCCGGTTTCGGAACCATAATAACTTCGGCGACTTTCCACTGCCTTGGAACATATAATAGTCTTAAGGAAGCATTTATAATGTAGAACAACTTAACCAGCACTTTTTTCGGTAGCTCTTTCAAAATTTCGCCAGTGATTAAATCATATCCCGGAGCCTTGTTATTTTTCAATTTTTGTATTGTCATTCGAAGTTCGGACAGGGATACGGTTTTTACTCTAAAGTTGTCGGGTGCCATATTAACATTCGGATCTTCGATCAACGGTTGTCCATTGAACGGCTTGAATGTTTCCTCTAAGTGATCGGCAAATAATTCTGCTTTCTCTTTATCTTCTTTTGCCCATTCCCCGTTAGCTTTCCTAATTGGCGGCGAGTGCATTACAGGTTTCCTTATGGACTTCAAGGCTTTCCATAGAGAGTAGTTTGAATACTTATCAGCGGTCAGACCCTCGAGGTAAGTAGAAGTCTCGTGATTTTTTAGGTCCTGCAGCACTTTTTTAAGCTTGTTACAAAGATGGTTCAGATAAGTTTTATCCGGTGGCGCGCGGGATTGTTGCCATCTCTTGCGCGCTCTCCTCTTTTCTCGTATGAGGTCTTCGATTTCAGGCTGGTATTTGACTTTATTGTTCCGCGCTTCTGTCTTTCGCAAAGGAGTGTTTTTCCACGCTGAGCTCTGAATGGCTTCGACGAGTTTGTCGATTTCTTCTTCTATTTCGAACGGTGTCTTTAGCGGTACATTTAAAGCAACATTTTCCTTGCAGTCTCTTCTGAAAGCGTCCCAGTTAGTTTTGTTACTAGTTAACCTAGGCGGTCCTTCTTTTTTTACTAGACTTCCACCTATTTTCAGAGTGACTGCCGAGTGATCTGAGCATAGATCATAGCATTCTTCGATTTCCGTCAAATTTTTAGTTAACCCTTTTGCGATAAAGAAGTCGACGAGGTCAGGGATTTTATTTTTGTCAGTTGGCCAATAAGTTGGCTTTCCTGTCGAAAAAAAAGTTCACCCCACGTTTCATGCTGGCTTTGTACAATAATCTGCCTTTTGTCGAATTGCATCTTGATCCCCAGAAAGTGTGTTTCGCGTTAAAGTCACCACCTAAGACAAAATTAGGTCCGAGTGAGTCAAAGAGACGAACGAGGTCGTCTTCTACTAGCTTATATCCCGGAGGGAAGTAAATAGATCCGATGTTGTAGTCTAAGTGGTTTATTTTTACGGAGACTGAGCTTATTTGCATAGAATCAAATTCTATTTCTATGTTTCCGGAGTGCTTAATACAGTCTTTGATGTAAAGAGAGGACCCGCCTCTCGCATTTTCCGAAGGATGATTCGCATGGTAATCGCTGTAGCCTTTTATTTTGGGTCTAAGTCCCTTTTTTAAGTGCGTTTCCGATACCAAACATATGTCAATGTTATTTTTCCGTAGAAACACTTCTAACTCGTCGATTTTTTTCAGAAGACCGTTTGCGTTCCACGTTAGTATCTTAAGTAGCTGTTTCATATTCATGTTTTTTTGATTGTCTTGCGAGGTTTGAACTCGAGCTTGCTCAATTTGTCAAGTATAATTTTATTAACTTTGGTTTGCTCCTCAAATTTTTCCAATATAATGGTAAATATTTGGCTAACCGGATCTGTTGTAGCTGATCTTAATTTGTTTTCGTTTGACGCGACTTGCGCGTACGATCTCGCGTCAACCTGTGGCGGTTTTTCCGCTGCACTTGGACCAGCGACGTTCTCTTGCGCAATTTTTTTATTTCCCTTTATCGGTCGCTTCGTTTTGACTGGCTTAGTGGTCTTGGGCTTATCGGTTTTACGATCTCTTAAGCTTGGGTTCGGGTGTATCGGTTTCTTGAGAGTATCGCGCCTTTTTTGAAGCTCCTTTGCTACTTCACAACCTCGATAGTTTGCTGGGTGCTTGCCTTTACAGTTTATGCAGGTCGCCGGAGCCTGCTTATTTAAGTCACACCTTTCTGATAAGTGGTTCCCGGCACATTTTACACATTTCGGTTCTTTTTGGCAATACGACTGGGTGTGATTGAAACCTTGACAGCGTTTGCACTGAGGTATCGATCGTGTATTCGTACGCATAGGCTCGATTTTAACTACGATATTCAAAATACTTTTTACGTTATAAATATCGTCTATATTTTCGCTTCTATCGAAGGTTAGCATAAAGAGCGGAAGTCCATGCTTGACCAAGATTTCATTGCCTTGTTCCGTTTTCTGCTTTACCTTCTTTAAGATATTAATTGCGTCGATAATTTTCAAGCCTTTTCCTTTAAGGTCATTTATAATGTCATCTTTAGTGCACGAGGGGTGGAGACCCCTTGCTATAACACGGAGTGGTCTTTCTGATTTATTTTCGTAGGTGAACCACTGGATCTTTTCCGCGTTTAGTTTTTTCGATATTGCTCTGTAGCCGTCAGAGTCAACTACATTAATTTTCCAATCATTGTTTCGGAATGACGTAACTTTAAATTCCGATGTCACAGTTCCCTTAAGAAGGCAATGCAATTTATTGTAGTCCGTAAAGCCGACGACGTTTATTGCAGGCGGGGGACGTAATTTGTCGTGAGTTTGTTTCTGTTTCAAGTCTTTTTCTTTGTCTTGTTTTCGTGGCTCGACTTCAGGTGAAGAACCGGCTCTTCGTTTTTTGCTGGGTCTTTTCTTTGAGACCCCATTTGTTTCGCGTGCTAGCTCTTCTTCATCCGTGTGATATTTGGGACTAGCTGCACGGGGTGGGGTAATTTCCCGTTCTCTTTGCAAAAGTGAATTCTTTAACGCCTTGTTTTCCTCTTTTAGTGATTCTACCTCTCTCTTAAGCTCTTGGTAGAGTAGATCCATTTTATTTAGCTTAATACGGAGTTCATTGTTTTCTTCCTCAAAGCTATTACATTTCACTGAGTCCCGTTTCTCTTGCGCTTGCGCTTCCGGCGGACTTCTTTTTCCGGAGACATTCGGTCTTGATGGTGGAGACCGAGTTAGCCTTGAATTTCTCAAAAAGGGGTTTATTAAATGCAACAATTGGCTCTCCCCAGAATCCGTAGAGCCTACCTCCGAAGAGGGTGGATTTTCCAGAGAACCTGGACTGCCACCTGGGGTACTATATCTATTTGTTTTACTCATTGCATATTATGTATACATTTTATCCCCGGTATACGAAGGGTGGATTTTAGTCGCCTCTTACGACAGGCATGCCTACCTCGGGTATATTCTGGCCCCTACCCGAAGGGGGTATAAGAACGCTTCTGGAGGGATAAAGCCGTTAAGGCTCACACTCTCATGATAGAGATTGTTGGGGTAATAAGCTCCAAAGATCAGGCTCTTCATCGATGTCATTGCTCTTGCAATGTACCTACGAATCAACTTGATCCAGAAATTATCCACTCTGATCAGATTCGCCCTGTTGCACCGGACCTCATTATCATAGAATTTTATGTACTCAGACTCTGGTGTTCTATACAAACGAAGGCAAGCCCTCTCAAACACCCGCATCTTTAACAACAAGCTTGACCCCACGTTGAACCACACGGGACATCCATATGCGAGCATAGGCCGAATGAGGGCCATGTAGCAGATTACCTTCACTCTCGCATCGAGTTGGCTGCTATAAAACAGTCTCTTTGTGAGGGCAAAAGCAACTTTGGCTCTGGCCAGAGCAGAATCTATGTGTTGGTTAAAATATAGATATTGATCTAGCCAGACCCCAAGGTCCACCTGACTACACTTCGATTCGCAAGTGGCTGTCTGTGCTGTCCCACGATAGAGAACTTTCGCTAATTCTTTCTGGTGTCCCTAGAGGTCCCAGACAACAGCGTTCTGAACAGGATAGTCTCCGACTTCTGAAAGTTAATTTTCAGCTTCCAGTCGTCGCAGTATCTCTTGATTTTATCGAAGTCACGCTCGATCGCTTATCGAAGACCTCGATCGTAGGCCCTGACCTGTACACGACCAAATCGTCTGCATACGCAATGGCATGGTGAAGTGAACTTATGAGGTAGCTCGTGTAAATATTGAATAGGATCGGCGAATTAACCGCGCCCTGTTGCAGACCATTTTTGACTTCAAAAGTTCCAGCAGAAGTCACATTGCCATTCTTCACAATGAAATTCTTACTGGTGAGCATGTCATAAAGAATGTACAGTAGTAGTTTACTTATGCCTAGTCTGCTCAACTTGTAGAAAAGTCCCTCTAATCATACGGTATCGAACGCCTTCTCCAAGTCAACTAGACAGGCATTCGTGCATTGTTTCTTGGTTTTGTTCCATTGGATATCCGATACCAGTTTAGATGCGGCATGTATGGTATCATGCCCCGCCTTGAAACCGAATTGGTTATCTGGAATTATGTGCGTGTCCTCAACCCATTTGGCCAGAGCTCTATGGATCACTTTTTCGAATACCTTGCTGATGTTCGGAAGGAGACTTAGCGACCGGAGATTACCCGGATTGGAGATCTTTATTTTTCTTTGGAATGGGCTGCATCACCGCTGTTTTCCAATGCGCCGGATAATGGGCATTATTCATTGCATTATTAAACAGGATGGTGTAAATGTTCACGACTTCTGGAGGAAGATGTCTAAGTACAATGTTGGGTATACCATCGATTCCCACGGATTTCTTTTTTTCTCAGTGATTCGAAGATCGCTTGGAGCTCTGCCTTCGAAATGAACGGGGGATGTACCCTTTCATCGGCGACGGCATTGTTTGCTATGTTTCTTTCATTAAACACGGTGAAACCAGTGTTCTCAGATCGCCAGTGCTCCATGTCATTTCGAAGGTAGAAGTTGTGCACAAGACCCGATTTTCCACGTCGTGGTTCGGGAAAACACTATCATTCACCAAAGTACCATAGAACCGAAGTATGGCGGGTTGCCGAAAGGAATTTTAGTCGCCAAGTCCGTAAATACTTTGGCTCAGCACAAGAAGTTGATTGACTATCTTCAACTGAAAATAAAGGATTTGTCTCAGAAAAAGAAGAAAACGCTGGCTTATATGATTTTCGGGGCTGGAACCACATCGGGTAAGAAGGAGAACATCTCGCCGAATACAGTCGAGTCATCGATTCTCTACAGAACGCTACAGGAGGAGCTTAAGCGGAAGAAGCAGACGTTTAAGACATTGCAGAAGCTGATTGATAAACTGACTCTTGGAAGTGCGCCAGTCTCACCGTCAAAAAGTGTAACCATGCGGTCTCCTTTAAAGAAGAACCCAGTAGACAATGCAGAAAGAAGTTCAAACGTAACGCGTATTAGTACCGGCAATCGTAGGACATACCAAACACATTGATTCCAGTTGAGTTTGCAGGATACGGGTAGCGGTGCTGGACACTAGATTGCATGTAAGGAAGCCATACTAGCTGGTTCTCCCTTCAGGAAGTGTCGCAGCGATATGAACACATCCTGCGATGGGCCTGAGTCGGTTGTTATGAACGAAAAGGATATCGATTGTGAAGAGGATGACAATTCAAATGTTGATGCCTTGTCAAGACGTCCTTCTTGGGAACAAGATTGCTTTGTGATGTGATGTGATGGAAAAGAGTATAAATTTCTGACGGAGCAGGTAAATGTTATTACTCTTATTAATTGGGACTTCAATCTTACAGACTTGATAGAGCATCAAAAACCAAATGAAGTAATTTGTGTAGTCAAGTCTTGGGTACTTGCCGGTGAGCGACCTGACTGATCAGAGATATCAAGTAAACCGGGCAAACTCAAGGCGTATTAGGCCTAGTAAACGATATACTCTGCAAACGTTGGGTTCCACTTTTTTCTCATCAGAACGAGTAATGGTTGCCGATTATTACAGTTGCGATGAGTGAAAATGTGCTAAAAATGTTCCATGACTATGTTTTGGTGGCCATTTTGGCAATAACAAGACCTACGATAAGCTTAGGAGACGCTGC
This sequence comes from Brachypalpus laphriformis, assembly GCA_945910035.1. Classification (NCBI taxonomy): domain Eukaryota; kingdom Metazoa; phylum Arthropoda; class Insecta; order Diptera; family Syrphidae; genus Brachypalpus; species Brachypalpus laphriformis. Next base: position 104,619,958 of record OX246753.1, on the reverse strand, counting down.
TATTGAGTTGATGCTAGACGTGATGTGGCAGATTATTGCGCGAAATGTGACACGTGTGGTAGAAGAAGAGCCCAAAGAGAAAAACAAAAGAACATTACAGAATTGTAATGGTGTTGACCGATGTTATTTATAAAATTCAACGCGCACCAAGAACGAAACCGAAGATCGTGCACATTGATAGACTTTCAAAATACTGAAGCAAAAATGTCACAATGCGAAATCAATCGAACAGTCAGGAAACTGAGCCGGTTTCAGTCTAGGTTGAGGAGGATGTTACGTGTTACGCAGTAATCCGTGTTTTAATTCACCAATCAACAGCTCACCGACTCAACAACCTTCCAACTCATCGACGTCCAACTTGACAGCTCAGCGATTTCTTTCGTTAAGAAGTTTTTTTTTTGCTTTTCCCGAGGGTAGGTGAAAAATCTTCCATGGACACTATGAGAATAGCAAGCGCGTGCTCATAGTAGTGTCAGATTCTTACTGACTAAAAAAACACCACCCTTCGATATAAATTTGTTAGATATCGCAACTAAGTCTTAACTTATCAAGCAATTTTTCTATCATGAAATAAAAACGTTTGGCAGGTTACTTTCCACTGAAAGATCCTGCATATTCCGCAATCTAGACGCGGTTAATCCTTATCTCTCCAAATCGAAAGGTTTCGTCCTTTGTAGTCGGCGCAATAAATTGCTCTTATCCAAAATTTGTAGGACTGTATTGTTGACATGTTCGATTAGTCGGTTTCAGTTTCGATTGTCGGAACTCCGAGATCCCTGTGGATATCGTTTTCTACTATACCACGGTGCTTGGACTATTTCTCTTAGCACTTTATTTTGAAAAGCTTGTAAAATATTGGCATTTGTTCTCTTGGTACAACCCCAAAGTTGTATACCGTTGGTCCACACCGGCTTTAGCACTTGCTTGTATAAAAGCAGTTTGTTCTCAGTACTGAGCTGGGAATGTTTTCCGAGTAACCAGTACGTTTCTCTATATTTGATTTCGTGTTCTCTACGTTTCATTTTCACCTGCGAATTCCATTTCAGCCTTGCGTCGAGTGTCATTCCCAGGTATTTGGCCTCGGCGATCCGTCAGTCCCTCGTCCATTCATATACATTATTCAGTGCGTTTTGCAGTTTTGCAGTTGTTTCTTCGATTGTTTTATCTACTGCTAGGATAGCGGTGTCATCGGCAAACGTAGCAAGGATAGTGCCATCTTCGTTCGGTATATCACGGGTATATAGCAAATAGAGAAGCGGCCCAAGAACGCTTCCTTGCGGTACGCCGGCCGAAATTTCCTTGAGCTCGGAGTATTCGACTCCATGTCGAACACGAAAAAGTCTATTCCCCAGATATGATTCTAGAATATCGTATAAGCATACAGGGAGGACTTGTCGTAGTTTGCATTTCAAGCCATCATGCCACACCTTATCAAAGGCTTGCGAGACGTCAAGAAATACGCTTGAGCAAATCTTTTTTTCTTCAAGTGCTTTCTCGATTACGTCAATAATTCTATGCACCTGGTCAATCGTCGAATGCTTACTTCTGAACCCAAACTGGTGGTCAGGGATAGGATTATTTTCTTCTATAACCGGTTGGAGACGCCTTAATAATATCCTCTCGAAAATTTTCGATATGATTGGAAGAAACGAAATTGGTCTATACGATTTTACTTCATTTGGCGGTTTTCCTGGCTTTAAAACCATTATGACTTCCGCAACTTTCCATTGGCTCGGCACGTGTTTTAATCTGAGTGCAGCATTTACAATATGGAGAAGCTTAATCAATGCTTTTCTAGGTAAAACTTTGAGAATTTCTCCGGTAATCAAATCATAACCAGGAGATTTCTTAGGTTTTAGATTCTCGATCTCATGTGTGAGTTCCCTTAGCGTTGCACTTGTGAGTGTTAAATTGGCAGATGGTAAATCCGGTCTATTGATGTTGTCGTAAACCACTCGACCATCGAATGGTTTAAAGGTCGCTTCCAGGTGCGCTGCAAAGACGTCCGCTTTTTCTTTTTCTTCCCTTGCCCATTTATTTTGATTTAATTTGATTGGCGGCGCGGGGACGGGCTGGGCTTTTTGGTGACTTTTACAGCTTTCCAAAGTGAATAATTGGAATCTTTTTTCGCTGTTAAACTTTCAAGGTAAGAGCCTTTTGCACGATTCTTAAAATCCTTAATAGTCTTCTTCAACAAATTGCACAGACGATTCAAGTGTGCTTTATGCTGCGGAGCACGACTCTGTTGCCATTTTTCACGCGCTTTTCTTTTTCCTTGACCAATTCTTTTATTTCCGGAGGATATCGCAACCCGTATCTGTCCGGCGTTTACCTTGGATTGGGCGTATTATTCCAAGAGGCGAGCTGTACGATCTCAACGAAGCGATCAACTTCAACCTCAAGTTCATAGGGTGTCGTAAGTGGAACGCTCAGTTCAACATTATCATCAATTTCATTCCTAAAGACTTCCCAGTTAGTTGTTCGACCAGTTAATCTCGCTGGCTCTAGGTTATAGACTAGTTTTTCGCTGATTGTTAAAATAACCGGGGAATGATCAGACGACAGATCAAAGTTCTCTTCGACTTTTATGTGGTTGGTAGATATTCCTTTCACAACGAAAACATCGATCAGGTCAGGTATTTTCGAAGTATCAGTTGGCCAGTAAGTCGGTTTACCCGTCGCATGGAAATCACAACTGCACTCCATACCTGCCCCATAGAGCATTCTACCCTTTTTCGAGCTGTATCTTGAGCGCCAGAACGTATGTTTCGCATTAAAGTTGCCGCCAATGATAAAATTAGGTTTCAGCGATTCAAAGAAGTTAGTAAAATCTGATTTTTTAAGCGCGGAACGCGGTGGATAGTAGATAGTTGAGATTTTAAGACTACGCTGACTATTTTTAACTCGAATCGTGCACAGTTGCAAAGTTTCAAGTTCTATCTTTAGGTCTTCGGATTGTTCGATGCAGTCTTTAATAAACAAGGATGATCCGCCTCTCGCTTTTCCCGAAGGGTGACAAGCGTGGTAATCATTATAGCCTTTTATTTTTAAAGGCGATTCCTTTTTGATGTGGGTTTCAGAAATCAAGCAAATATCAATATCGTTTTCACGCATGAATATTTCCGATTCGTCGAGTTTTTGCAAAAGTCCGTTTGCATTCCAAGTACATATTTTTAACATTCGTTTGTTATTAATATTCTAGTTGAAGTACGCGTTTTCTGAAAATTATTTTCAGGCTTATCCAGCCTATCGAGAATAAATTTATTTATTTTGCTTTGTTCTTCAAATTTCTCGAGAATAACCGACAAAACATGAGAGACAGGGTCCGTCGAAATTTCAAGGTTTTTTGGTTTTTCGGATGCCGCGGCCTGAGCGTAGGTCTGCACTCCTGCTGTCCGAGGGTCATTACCGGCTTTTTCGACGTTAACTTTTCAGTACTGTTTCTTTTAAGAACAGAGGTCGAGGACTTTTCTGTTGTCACTCTTTCCCTCACCTTTTTGCGCTCTGAACCCGGTAGTTTTAGTTTAGCTAGTTTCTCCTGTGCATTCTTACGCTTTGGCTTAGTTTGCAGCTTAGATTTTGCATTTAGGGGCTTAAGGAGCACGTCTCTCCGTTTTTGCAATGCCTTGGCTACTTCACAGCCCCTTAATTTGCCGGGTGCTTTCCCTTACAGTTAGCACATGTTGCAGAGGTTTGTTTATTTACTCCACAGACTTGGGAGAGGTGATTTCCGCCGCATTTCACACATCGCGGCTCCAATATTGCAGTACATTTGTGTATGGTTAAATCCTTGGCAACGTTTGCACTGCGGAATCATCCTTAAATTTCTACGCATGGGCTCGATTTTGACCACGATATTTAGCATGGCTTTAATTCAGTAGATATCGTCGATATTATCCAATTTATCGAAGGTAAGCATAAAAAGCGGAAGTCCACGCCTTACCAAGACGTCTTTATCTATTTCGGTTTGTTGCTTCTCCTTCTTGATGATATTAACGGCATCAAGAATTTTAAAGCCTTTCGCTTGAAGGTCAGTCATAACCTCTTCTTTGGTGCATGAGGGGTGGAGTCCCCTTGCAACGACACGATGTGGCCTTTCTGACTTGATTTCGAAAGTATACCACTGAATCTTTTCGGTATTTAGCTTTTGGGACACAGCTCGGTAGTCATTGTAGTCGTCGACGTTGATTTTCCACGCATTATCCCTCAAAGATACTTATACTTGGCTGTTATTATCCCTTTAAGGAGGCTTTGCAACTTATTGTATTCCGTTATCCCGACGATGTTTATTGGTGGGGGTGGACGAAATTGCGCTCGAAGTTGCTTTTATTGCGGTTCTTTGTGATTTTCTTCTTTCACGGACTCGACTTCGGGCGATGAACCGGCTTTCCGTTTCTTACTAGGTCTTTTCTTTGGGATCCGATATGTTTCGCGTGCTAGCTCTTCTTCGTCTGTGTGATATTCCAGACTAGCTAAGCGTGCTGGAGTACATTCGCGTTCTCTCTGGATATGCGTTTTCTTTAGGACCTTATTTTCTTCTTTTAATAAGTCTATCTCTTTCTTAAGATCTTGATAGAGTAGATCCATTTCGTTAAGCTTGATTCGGAGTGTTTTATTTTCTTCCTCAAGACTTTTGTATTTCGCTGAGTCCTGAATTTCGCTTGCTGGCGCTTCCGGCGGACTTCTTTCCCGGAGTTATTCGATCTTGGTGGAGGAGATCGACATACCCTTGCACTTTTTAAGAAGGGATTTATTAGTTGCAATAACTGGCTCTCCCCAGAATCCGTAGAGCCGACCTCCGAAGAGGGTGTATTTTCCAGTGAACCTGGGCTACCACCTGGGGTAATTAATCGTTTTGTTTTGTTCATTGCATTTTGTGTATACACTATGCTCGGTATACAGAGGGTGGATTTTAGTCGCCTCTTACGACAGGCATGCCTACCTTGGGTATATTCTAACCCCTACCCGAAGGGGAGCGCGGCGATCATCGTGGTTTCTATTTTCCCCTAAAATTGTATTGCTTCCAATCAAATCAAATCAAATCCAATCAAATTGAATTTATCCCCTTTTTTGAAGCTCTACCTATGCGTATTTTACCTTACTATTTTGACCATTGATAGTTCTTGAAAACGCAGGGTGGAACTATCGACTCTAATGATAATTCATTCAGAACTTCCTGGATTGAATTTAACGTCACCCTGAGTGACAAAGTAGACCATTCTATACCTTCTTCTATCTAATGGCAGAACTATATTTCCATTTCACTTCTTAGATCCTTCATAATGATAATATCTAAAATCTTCAATGTTTTACTAGGTTTGCCAAACGTATATATGTTATTCCATCTAATCTAATATTTTCCTTTAATCACTTAGCTTTTAAACTTCCGGAGAAAACCGTGACTCATATGTGTAATTGCGACGAGATTATTTCCTGCAACCGCCATTACAAAAACCATCACATACGAGTATACAGAGATGTTACACTAACGACACCTATCATTATGCAATTTTACTTATACTCGTAAGTAATTAAAATTAAACAAGTCAGCCAGACCAAACTGATTATTATTTACTCAAAGTAAATTACATTTATATTTTCTACATACGTAATAACTGTGATTAATCCACGTTATGCATCTTTCGTTCAAAATGCACCGATGTACGAGTACATAGATAAAGATTCATTACGAAAATGTAGCTCAGGTTAGCAGGTTTAGGTTAGCAACTGAACGCAAAGGCATTTCTTACTTACGTGATGTCATTAAAAAAGAAGTTGCATCATTAACTACTCGTTCTTCATTAGCTTCACGTGTTGGCAATGTCAATAGTTTCAGCAATTTGAGTCATTCACTTAAAAAAAATTGCAGAGATATTAAGCAATTAATATCTTAATCATACATTTCTAGCAATTTTCACATTCGATGCACAAGTGAGGTTACATTGTTGACATTTTATTACTACTTCTATAAAACTAAACACAATTTTAACCATCGACACTGTCTAATGAAACGAATTCATAACTTAAATGACATTTCATTGTTTCTTTGGTTTTGAGGCATCCCATCACCATGGCCTATTATAAAAATATTATTTAATATTATGGGAATAAAAACGAAGATAATTTGTCAATTAGCATCCTTAATGACTTAGCCAGTATGATGGTTAACGTAAGAGAAGAATCACTATTTCTAATCGTTTGGATATACCTTATACACCAAGTGAAAGTAAGTTCGCTAGCCAACTCTTTTGTCGCTGTTATATAAGAAGATTTACCCTTTTTAAACGTAATAGATTCCTTTTATTTAAAGGCCTTGGAGTTTCTTAGTTTCATCTCATTACATGGATTTTCATTGTGATTAGTTATTTATTTTAGTCAGTGATGGCACAGGACGGAACGGACCAACAAGACCTTCCATTTAGTTCGGTATTAGCCAGTTGCCTCCGGTTTAAGTCCGCGACACTAAGCCGTCCATACGAGGTATGTCAGAATACTCTCCGGACCGAAGCTCTATCTGGTCATCATCTTAGACTTGAAATTTGAACTTTTTATACCCATATGGCTTTTCATCGTCTATGCAGATAGCATTGAGGACCATTTGAAAATTAATCATCTCTGTATTGTGTCTGTAGTCAGTTAAAGTTTCAGGTACCTAATATGATGTTCCGTCTTGTAGGTAACATATTGTAGATTGTAGGTTGAGATAGAACCATGTCGCCTTATTACTATGGCCACTATTGGGCCTATTGTGATTTCTTCTAATCTTAAAGATCGTTCATGATGCCAGAGTTGGTGATAAATTGGACTATATTTTTGAGTAAACTAGCAGATATGACTTCTGTTTCAAGGCAGAATTTACCTAATAAACGATGACGTGTTCTGGTTCGACAGTCTCAGTAGTTTTATAGGTGATTCCCCGCCTTCGTTGCACACTCTTCATATGCTATCTTGTGATATCCTCATAGTCATGATGTGTTTTCGACTGAACAGTGACCTGTGAGGGATTCTGTGGCTATTTGAATACTAGTTAACTGTAGGAGATTTTAGATAACATATTGTTACGCACGACTGAATGCACTCCAGAACTCTCAGCTGAAGTTTGACAAAAGATAACTTTTTTTATAACAACATTTTACTTACTCTGCATGTTAGTGGAGCCCCACTGAAGCAGGTCGATAAGTTTAAGTACCTCGGGGTCTTATTCACGAGTGATGGAAAGAGCAATGCCGAGTTATCCTGTAGAATTGGCTTGGATCAATTTTGAGAGAGCTTGGTCAATCTGTTATAAGGAAGGCCGAACTTAGTGTTCAAGCTAAGGTATCCGTTTTTAACTCCTCGGTGTATGTTCCAACTCTCACCTATGGTCATGAAATTTGGGTAGTGACCGAAAGAATAAGATTGCGGATACAAGCTGCCGAAATGAGGTTCCTTCGTGGTGATGCTGGAATAACTCATAGGGATCGAGTGCGCAACACCAGAGTACGCGAGGCGCTTAATGTTGAGCAGCTACTTCTCCGAACGGAATGATCTATGCTTCGATGGTCACGTAGTGCATATGCGCCCAGATCGGATTCTAAGACGTGCCATGGTTGCCATGCCATCAGGTAGGCAACCCCTTGGTAGGCCTAGAAATAGATCGTTGGATCAAGTCCGACATCTCTCCTGGAGCCGTCTAGGGAGTCAATGGCGGAAGATCGATCGAAAAGGATAGATAATCCAACTGAGCATCCTACCCCCCGACCCTCATGAAGGACTAGCGGCATTGAAAATGTATATTTGTATTTATTTCTTTCGCCATCCTAAAATCCGCGAATATGCAATACTTTTGTCAGAAGTGGGATGCTCAACTTGATATGGCAGAGCAATTATCTGAAAATTTCGAAAAGCTGTTCGCGAAACTTAACCTCTCTTCCGCTGATATAGAGCAGCAGAGTGTTGCTATGATACAGCTAGCACAAGGACAGCAGCAATAGTCAGAGAAGCTGAAAACAATGACTGGAACAACTTTCGCAAATAAATTCTTTTACTGCTCTACTCCCGAAAATCGTGACTTAACAGATCACACAAAAATCAAAAAGAGAAAAATTGTCGCCGCAGTTTATCTACAGTTATCCACGATCGTAGTATTCAGGAAAATATAACGCTTACGATTCAAAAACTTTGCCGAAGCGGTATCAAAGGCCATCACGGTAGAAGCTTCTCGCCTTGCAACACGGACAATCTACCAACCTCGATCAATTAAAGTCAGCAACGAGCACATTTCGCTAGCCAGACACAATCGTAGACAATCCGCCAGAAGAAATTTCGGTCAAGATGAAACAGTAGACATGTCGGAAAACGACCAGCAGTAACAGGGAGTCAACGTTGATTCCATCTATTCGATCACAAATATTCAGCATTTATTCGCAGAACTTCACAGTGGTTTTACTGTTCCCATGGTAGTCGGCAATGTGTCTTGTAGATACCGGATCATCGGTGACCTTGGTGAGTCCATCTGTCATTCCTCCCAATACCCGCCTCTTCTCCGGTAACGTAAACCTGCAGACCTTATGCGGAAACTCAGTTCAAAGCTCTCATTGTAAGCGTACACAAATTACACTTGGTCAATTTAAACGTCGTGTTAAATTGCTAGTGGTTGATTTCTCTCGTCGTGCTGGCTGCCACGGCATCCTCGGTGTTGGTGTTCTTCAAGTCACTAAGGCAATGTTGGAATTTTCTTCTTATCAAATGGCATTCGGCGGATACCGACTTTCGTTGAACTGTGAGAGTGATGACAAAGCAAGAGATCTTGCTTGTGGAGCACCACTAAAAGAAACGGCACGAGCGGCGTGCTTAAGAGCTGTAGTTGACTTTTTTATTCCTCCCCAAACCTTTGGTGAAAATTCAGAGACATCTTTTCAATAGGCCCAGCTGATTTTGGAAGAACAAGAGTCATTCAACACCAAATCGACGTAGGTTCAGCTAAACCATCTAGCAACCACCGCGTTGACTTCCTTTTGCGAAACAGGAGGAATCCAGGAAAATAATTAATGACATGCTGCAACGAGGTATCATCGAGGCAAGTTTCAGCTCATGGGCATCTCCCATCGTTATGGTGAAAAAGAAGGACGGGAAAACGAGGTTCTGCGTTGATTATCGCCATCTGAACTCAGCGATGATCAAAGACTTATTTCCTTTGACCAGAGTAGACGACTTGGTATCAAGCTCAGTGTGGTACAGCACCCTTGACTGCCTATCAGGATACTGGCAGGTACAAGTTCATCCTGATGACCGAGGGAAGAGCTTATGTAACTAGAGACGGACTGTGGCAGTTTAAAGTGATGAGCTTTAGTCTGACTAATGCTCCAGCCGCCTTACAGCGCCTGATGTCTAATATGCTAAGGGGACTATCATAAGAAGCCTTTCTTATTCGAATGACATCCTTATTCATGGTAAGACTTTCGAACAAATGATCATTAACTTGCGTTCTGTTTTCTGCCGTTTACGAGGATCTGGCTAAATGCGTCTATCTGCACCGAGGCGCAAGTGCTTAGTTTGTCGGACCACTACTCGTGAGCTTCCATGTTCGAATCCCAGAAAATACGTACTTACTTAGGTGGCGCTACAGTTCAGGGTGAACCTGGGCCTCAACCAACAAGCCTCTCCATTTGGCTCGGTCTTTAACTAGTTGCCTCCAGTTGCGCACTCCAAGTTGGTCGAGGTCCCATTGAACTTGTGCGCGCCACCTACGGCGATGATTCGCTCTACTGCGTCGTCCCTCGGGGTTAGATTCGAAGACTCTGCGGGCCGGATTTGTTGATGTCCTAGCCATCTCAGACGTCCAATACGCAGTTTTTTGACTAGGTCGATGTTGCTGTACAGCTCGTATAGATCGTGATTGAATCTTCTCCTCCAAAACCCGTCAACACAAACGGGACCGAAAATCTTACGAAGAATTTTTCTCTCGAAGCGACCAGGGATATCTTCATCCTCTTTTAATAAAGTCCATGTTTCAGCGCTGTAAAGCAGGACTGGGATGATCAGGATCTTGTACAGAGTCTCCTTAGTTGTTCGAGATAGGGCTTTACTGTTGAATTGCCTTATAAGCCCAAAAAAAACAGCGATTGGCAAGAGTTATTCTTCGATTGATTTCTGCACTGATTTTGTTTGTAGAATTTATAGCAGAGCCAAGATAGACAAAGTCCCTTATTACCTCGAAGTTATCACTGCCCACGGTGACGTTTTGTCCAATTCGTCGGTGTTGGTTTTCCCTTGTTGTTGACAGCATATACTTGGTTTTGCCATCGTTTATCGCTAAACCCATTTTGCCCGCTTCCGCCTCAATGTTTGCAAACGCATCGGTGACAGCCCGCTGAGTTCTTCCGATAATGTCTATATCGTCGGGGTATGCAAGCAGTTGTACAGACTTGTAATAGATTATGCCTCCGGTGTTGGCTTGTGAGTTCCGCACAATCCGTTCAAGTACAATATTGAAGAAGTCACATGACAGCGCGTTACCTTGTCTAAAATCTTTTTTGACATCAAAGGTCTCGGTGAGGTCATTACCGACTTTGATGGAGCAGCGAGCGTTCTCCATCGTCAGCCTGCATAGACGGACAAGTTTGGCAGGGATGTCAAAACTAGACATGGCTCTATAAAGCTCGTCTCTATAGATGCTGTCATAGGCGGCATTGAAATCGATAAAGAGGTGGTGAGTATCGATTTGGAATTCTTGGGTTTTCTCCAGGATCTGCCGAAGTGTAAAGATTTGATCGATGGTGGACTTTCCTGGCCTGAAACCGCACTGATAGGGTCCAATCAGGCTGTTGATAAAAGGTTTCAGGCGTTCACACAATATCGCAGAAAAGATCTTGTATGCGATGTTGAGGAGACTGATGCCTCTATAATTGGCGCAGTTGAGGGGGTCTCCTTTCTTGTGGATCGGGCAAACGATGCTGAGGTTCCATTCATCAGGCATACACTCGTCTGACCAAATCTTAGAGATGAGTTGGTGTATGCACTCTACCAATTCATCCCCAGCTGCCTTGAAAAGTTCGGCCGGTAAGCCGTCAGGTCCAGCAGCCTTATTGGATTTCAGCTTGGATATTGCTATCCTCACTTCGTTTTGGTCAGGTGGACGGAAATTTTGACTATCATCGTCTATGTTGAATGGTTCATTCTGCCTGACAGCGGGATGTTGGTCTTCGTCGCCATTATACAGTCTGCAGAAGTAGTTTTTCTATATTCTCAGCACCGAGTGTGATTCTACTACGAGGTTTCCATTTTCATCTCTACAGGTTTCTGTACGGGCATTGCTTCTCTGACACGTTCTTTTTACCTTTTGGTAAAACTTCCGTACATTGTTCCTGGAGTATAAACTCTCTATATTCTCAAACGCGCGCTTCTCATGCTCTTTCTTCTTCTTTTGGAGAAGCCGATGTTCTTCCCGTCTCTTTTGCTCGTAGAGCTCACGAGCAGCTCTCGTCTTCCTTTGCAGCGCCGCTTTGTATGCCTCTTGTTTTGCGGCATGCACTCGTCGGCATTCTTCGTCAAACCAGGGGTTTCGCGGTGGTGGGCGAACGAGACCCAGCACATCAGTCACGGCGTTTCTGATGGCATGTTGGCAGCGTTGTCACTGGTCTTCGGCACTTGATGCTGGCGGCATAGGGGTGATTGAGAGATTTCGGGATACGCGTTCAGCGAAGAGTCTGGCGGTCTCTTGCGATTGTAGCTTTTCGACGTTAAATTTTCTCACAGTGATTCTTCTTTGTTGCTCAGATTGGGATATCTGCATTCGTACCATGGCTACAACAAGGTAATGATCCGAGTCTATGTTGGCCGCTCGGAAGGAAGGAGGCATGCCTTGCGTCGATCGCAATATGATCAATTTGGTTGATCGCGACATGATCATTGGACCGCCATGTCTGCTTATGAATATCGAGATGAGGAAACCATGTGCTTGCTATGGTGACATTTCGCTCCACAGTGAAATCAATTAGCCGAAGTCCGTTATCAGACATGGTGTCGTGTAGGCTATGCTTACCGACTGCCCTACCAAAGACGTCCTCCTTTCCTATTTTGGCGTTAAAATCGCCCAATACGATTTTAACGTCGTATTTAGGACATTGCTCGTATGTTTTGTCGAGGAGCTCGTAGAAACACTCTTTGGTGGCAGGGTCCTTTTCTTCTGTGGGGGCATGAACACATATTAGGCTTATGTTACCGAATTTAGCCTTGATCCGGATAGTCATAATACGCTCGCTCGCGCGTCGGAAGCTTAAGACTTCTTGCCTAAATCTGCCGCGTATGACAAATCCGCATCCGAATAAGCGTTGCCTGTTGCCTCTATAGCAATCACCGTAGTAGATGTCACAGTTTTTCATCCTCTTTTTGCCCGGCGCATCCCATCGCACTTCCTGGATGGCGGTAATATCTGCTTTATAGCAGTCTAGGGCCTCTGCTAGTTGTTCGGCTGCACGTGGTCTGTAAAGGGACAGAACATTCCACGTACAGATCCGAAGGTTGTTGTCCTTATTTCGTTTGCTGGGGTCGTCATTAGTTGAGTCATCCTTTCCGAGGTTTTTGGTTGTTTCGGAACCATAGATTTTTTACGTGGTACGGAAGTTACCCCGACGTCACAACTCCCAACCTGGAGGGCCAGTTCCTTAATTATTCCCCTAGGACGAGGTGCCAGTAGTCCACTACGGGAGTATGAGCGCTGCCGTTGGCCCATTAAGAGCTCCTCCACCATCTCTATTCCAATGTCCTGACCAACATTGGAGAGTCCTTACCGACCTGTGATCCGAATACGTCGAAGCACTCGCGCAAGGTATTCACTAAGTTCAACCTAACTGGAACTATAGACGCCACCGTTGACTCCGTCTAGAGAATTCGGCCGCTGCCGTCTGAACAGGAAGAAGTGCTCTAGTGAGAAAACACTCTTCCCCCCCTCTCTCATCTGCTGCCGCCAAGAATCCTCCAAACGGGATTGGTTACCCATTTCTTGGATTAAGGTACTAGGCACCCGGCTGTCACCGCGTGGAGGTTGAGAGTAGGAGTTGGTAGGTCTCAGCTGGGTGAAAACGCTTGTGTTTTCATATGATCGCATGCACTACCGTTTGACCATCCGCGAAGAATTCAGGAAAATGGAGAAAGAAGACAGAGAAATAACGTGGAACAATACTAAAGGCCGTGGGTGGCGTAAGTGGTTAGTGTGCCGGATCACTACGCGTGAGGTTCTCAAATCGCCGTTCGGATTCGGCATTAAAACTGTAGGTCCCTTCCATTCGTGTGAAAAATATAACGTACACAACATGAGTGGTTGCGAGAAGCTAGGCCCTGGCACTTAAAGAGCTGTTGCGCCAAATATTTATTTATTTAATACTAAAGGCCTGAGGCAAGCTAAGAAATTACTGGGATGTTACAACGGGAAAGGATTCCAAGCCTTTATCTACCTTAACAGAATAACCTACGATTCCTAACAGCCTTCCTAATGGGGCACTGAAAACTCAAGGAGCATTTACGGAAACTAGGTATAACAAATGAAGGCCTTTGCAGATTCTGCAATGAGTCAAGTGAGGCTCCGGAGCACCTGACCCACAAAAGATTGGAAAGCTTGGGCAAGTACCAAATGTCAAGTGAGGATATGCTAACCATGGAACCACTTCTCATTCTCAGATTCCAAAAACAAAAAATGCTTTGGAGAGAGAGCTCTAAGGTGAAATATTCTCACCAAGGCAAAGCAAGAGTGTATGACCTTCAAACACAATTCCAAAGGAATTATATACGACGGGAACTCTAACGACGGAATAAACCCCTACAAGGTACCAGCGGGGGGCAAAATAGACCATTAAGTCACACTGTATACCGCACTATCGAAAGGTTTGGAGATGTAAAGAGCTACTCCTCAGCATACACAGTAGTGGTGAATGCTTTGATTTTTTTTCAGTTACAGACCACCACTGTATATGGATTACTGTTAATAGTATTAGGTTAGGATCGGCCCTCGATGAGGATGTACTTAGACCAGAAAGTAAGTCCATTGTACTGCCGATGTGTAAGGCGGGTGGATGACCCTCTTACTCTTGGAACCATTTGCTTCGTAATGTATATAATAGTATTACTAGTAGTGATATTATTTCTGCGCCGTAACTAATTAACTGTGATGTGTGCATCAGGAAATTATGCATAGGCAAGGAGACTTTGAATAATTCAACAAAATGCTTTTGATTACGTAAGCCTATACCGAGGCCAAAAGAAATTTTCTAACAAAATCATCGGATGTCCAACCACAGCCTAATAGCCATCCTTCATGCCTTGCATCACTCAAATTCGTTCACTCCTCGAAGGACATAAGGCGTCAGCAACGCCTGCTCGCCATCTTGTTTGGAGTTCAGCAATCCGTTTAAGCTCTCTCCAAGCCATCCCAGGCCAATCGGCTTCTCCTCTAGTGCGTTCAATCATATCAATCTAATTTCAAGTGCAATTGCAATTTTATTTTCAAAAAGCCGAGATGTTTTTTCATCATACTTGCAATCAAATATTTGGCCATTGTACTGATTCAAAAACTTTACAAACTTAACCTAACATAAATACATGTTTTAAAACTCAATACAAAATGTAAACTTAAAAATATGAAAATAAATAATTAAGGGTATATCATACGAGTAGTTAACTAATTACATTATTTTTGAATAACACCAAACAACAGTCATTTTCCAAAATGGGGAAACCGCAACTCATCCTCCTCTCAATGCCATGCAGCAGTTTTGTCTGCAAAACAATGCTTTGTTAGCCATTATACTCTAGAAATTATAATACAAACAAATGCTGCTCACCTTTTGTGGATTCACAAGCAACAAATATGTGTTATTGGGTTATTCCCCATCTGGTGTTGAATTGATACGGATCTTCATAGACGAATCCATAACTATTGCCATTGTTATTCGAATAAGCTTGCTGTGTTGTTGCATCACTCCAACCGTTGCTCTTCAGATTTGTGTAGTATTGTACCTTTTTCGGTGCTTCTTCTTTGTAGTGCTGGGCTTGCTTTGTCGGAATGTTTTCATAGTATTGACTTTGTCGATTCAGATCCTGGTTGTATGCGTTCATATAGTCCTCGTAGAGGTTCACCTTCTTAACTCCGATGTCTGGATTGGAGTACTCTCGAACTGGCTGACGAGATTTGAAAATAACGTCGTCATTGCCAAAGTTTCTGAACTGATTTGCATTATCGTACGCGTCGTCTTGTGGGCTGTTGAATAGCTCATTACTGCGGATGTTGTCTACGGCGAAAAATGGACCTTTGGCACGTTTATATTCAGGATGGACATTTTCGATGTTATCTGAGACAAAGAATGGCCCCAGTCCTGCACGACGAGTCAGTGTGTCTGTGTTTGTCACATCAATCAAGTGAATTGGTCGAGCCTTCGGAGGTCGATAACCACTTTTATATGGAACGAGCTCGTTTTTAATCACTCTGGCGTTGCGCCACACCTTGATCTTATCCTCTTCATCGTCCGGAACACGGACCCCTTCGATGACGGGAATCTCGTCTGGGACGAAGGAAACTTGACTCAATCCATTCGGCTTTGACTTCTTTTCAGATCCTTCATCCTTCTTCTCGAACACTGCCAGAGTTGATTTTGCGATAGACTCAGGGATGCTGCCCATTATGTTGTAAAAAAAATTTTGTGCAACTCCGCGATAACTTTCATCTCTTGTCTGCTGCTGCTCCTTCTTTTCCACAGACCTTAAGGCCGCATTTAGCATAAATGGAAGATTGAACAGTTTTAAGCTGTCGTTATTATCTACGGCACGTTTGAAGTATCTATTAATCGAATCACTTATGGGCTGTGCAATGCTTTCCGCATTCCTAGGCCTCTTCTTCACCAGCAGCTGCGTCATTTCACCATTATTGCCCCGCACACTGATCACCTCGGTGTCATCGAAATTTAAATTTCTGCCCACGCGTAACTCAGTTCGAATTAGTTTCGGTTTGATAGTAGCTGGTGGCGTCGAGCTTGCCGATCGTTGATTGTTCTCTGGAAACTGGAACGCCACTGTTAGGGACAGTGATGCCACAAGGATGATGCAACACAGCGACGACATTGTTAGTCTTTCGTTTAATTAAGTATGATATGCGTCCTGGAAACACAAACTGTCTACAACCGGGTTATTGGACACAGACTGCTCTCACCGATGAACTCACCGTTAATTAAGTTGCTAGAGATGCGCTTACTAACAGATACCAATGCCTTATGCTATTTGCATTGTGTATCTGTTTATTCGTGAAGTTTGCAATTTTTTTTTTTTTCCAAGCAAACACCCAATGCCACGGCGTCCTAGTGGTTTTTCACTTGTATTGTCTTTATGAAGTATCCAAACGAACTGTGCAACTGCCTGATCGGCGCAATGTATCTTTGGTGGAGAGATAATACACTTTCACTTTCTCTTTATTGCAACAAGAAAGTAAAATACAAGATCCCCACCTTTTGCATCGAAAAGTGTGTGCGTAAGATTACGTAAACTTTTTTAAGGTTTAAATGGTGGAACGATTGAGCTGCGCTGCTGTAGTAAACAAATACAGTAAATGTGTAACCTAAGGTAGGAGGAGATGGTTGGGATTCACTTAGTTCATCCGTTCGCATTAGATGTGATATCATTTTTTTTTTTTTTTGATTTTTTTGTTGTACCTCATCCCATCCCATAGGGTATGTTAATTTGATTACATAGCCTGTAACATAGAGAAATAATGGATACCAAATTATTTAGCATATGTTGATGCTGGAATGATTGCTTTAAAAAGCCATCAATCACTTAGTAACAAATGTTAACGGTTGGGAATACACGGTTTGTAGTTTGAACATGTAGCTAGCGGCGGCACGGTACAAGGCGTGATGACCTTCATACGAGTGAAACCTTAAATTAGCGTTGACGCGTCAATGCATTACAACTGGAATGCTCTTTTAATAAGGCTCAAATTTGTTAAGGTTTTCGTCTGGCAATCAAGCTTTCTCGGTAAAAGTATTTTCAGTCTAATCACCAACAAAGTGGGGAAGAAAGAGGAAGAAACTATAGAGTTATGGTAGGTTAGGTTAAGTTCGGTAGATGGGTGCCTTGTGACGTAATTCACTGCTCACTTAGATCAACATGTGTCCATTATGACCATTCTATTTTTAACCTGGGAACCTGCAGAAAAAACTGGTGAATGTACACCCACCAATAAGTACACCCCCAATAAGTAGATACATCTCAGAGAGTTAGTTAACTCGGCGAGGTAAACCGCTAGTTTAGAACCATCTATATAGGGGATATAGGGATATAAATCACGGGAGTTTTTTCAGCTCAATATGACATAAGTCCTCCAGATCAGTGAAGAAGAAACTACAGAGAGACCTCATACTTCTGTCGGCGAGGGCAGGACATTCGCGCAGCAGGTGATGGACAAATTCAATTTCTTCATCGTCCCTACAACTTCTGCGGAAGCCGTTGTGAAGTTCACCGATATGCTCTGCATGAACACCAATGGCACAGTGTCCCGTTATTATGCCAGAGATGACCCGTGTACTGTAACGACCAAACCTAGCCAGAGAACATGTTCTCCTCAAATCATAGGCCGTCCACAACATTCTGGCAGTAACGCACGCACTAGCGAAGCCAATATATGATGAATCCATCTGGATAGCATCATATATTGGCTTCGCTAGTGACTTCCTCTTCAAAGAGTTTATTTATAGAGTTTATAGGAATCTTATAGGAGGTCCTGCGTAATGTGCAACGCCGACCTCATTCTAGTGAGTTCATCTGCTCTTTCATTACCTGGTATGCCCAGCATAGGGTCACCTTGTTGGGTTGTGATCAACACTTCATTAAGATTTCGCTTGCAGTTTCTTACAAGCTGTTCGCAATTGTTGCGAATATTCAAAGATTGCCAGGATTTTAATGGATTCAGCAAGATGTGCAAAGGTTCGTGGTGAAAAAGAAACTGAGTACAAAAGCACTTCCTTTCTTTATTGATAGCTTAGAAAAAATGTTTTAGTACAATTTTTGGTACAATTTTTAGATTAAGTAAAAGAAAAGGCAACATTGCCAGAACAATAGAAAAATGTTTAGAAACAAAATTTACGAGCAAGTTGTCTCAATGTAATCGACATGCTCCCCACCTTGAAGAGGTGAGGACTCTTCAACTGGTAAAATACAAATGTCTGATATTGATCGTTTAAGTGTCGACGAAGATGTTCTTACAGTGACTACACGCACGATGTGGTCTCTTCCAGGATGCAGTTCCTCGTCTCATTTTCCATTTCAGAGGAGGAGCATTATTATCCTTAAGAATGACAAGGTTCCGATGTTTATGTTTTTTGACGTATTGGTCCATTTGGTACGTTTTTGAAGTCCTTGCAAATATTCTGAAGACCATCTTGCCCAAAACTGTTGGGTGATCCATTGCGTCCTTTGCCAGCGTGACAGTCTACTAAGATTATCGTCTTTAACATCTCTCTCGATAATTGCTGTTAGGGGACCTCCTACAAGAAAATGACCAGGTGTTAGAAAACTAAAATCATTAGGATCAGTTGAAAATGGGGTAAGAGGCCGTGAGTTCAAAATTGATTCAATTTGAATAAGAATCGTAACTAGTTCTACATAGGTTGGTGAAATCAGATGCATCAGTCTCTTCATGTGGAACTTGGCAGATTTAACGGTGGCCTCCCAGAGACCACCCATGTGAGGGGACTTAGGAGGAATTGTCTTCCACTCGATTCCATCTTCTGCGCACATATTTAATATTTCCGTATTGTTCTCGTGTTTCATGAAGAGCTCATAAATTTCATGAAGCTCATTTCGTGCTCCTATAAAATTGAGTCCGTTATCACTATATATTTTGGAGCATAAGCCGCGACGACTGACGAAACGTTTGAGAGCAGCTATAAAGGCCGCAGCGGTGAGATCCTCAAGATCTAATTGCAAAGCCTTAACGGCTGCCTGGCTATCAATGTACACAATAACTGATTAACGATGTTACCATCGGTGATGATTTTCGCAGCCTGTGATTTCAGCTTGAAAGACGTTGCATTTGAAGGGACGCTTGACCCCCAATGTTTTGCACTAAGCCCCAGCACACCGAAATCCATTTTGGAACCGTAAGCGTAGAAAACTAATTCCTCATTACTTTTCCGTTCTTCTAGACATTTCTGCCAGGAATTCTGTAAACGAGTCCTCTGTCAAATGTCAGCATCAGAGTCACGTAATCGGATAGTAACTGCCTATTTGTGACACCACATCTGCATACGGTGGAAGCATGCTAATAACCAGAATCCTGTTTCCCTAAGTCTGAGTGCCAATTTGGCCGCCGTATTGCTGCAGAATAGATCCAGCGGAATGAGACTTAGCTTGGTCTCCATTGCTCCGTGTATGTTGTTCGTAACAATGCCATGATCCCAATGCAGGCTGCACTCTGGATATTGGTGAGTGTTGAAAGCTGGTATTACTTCCCTAGTGCCTTCCACCAGACTAACGAACCAGAAGTAAGAATAGGTCGCATAACAGCCGTATATACAACAGCGAGCTGGAAACCCAACAATTCAATTTAGAATCTAGAATTACGCCCAGGTATCGGCTGACTTTGAGTTATAGAATGATACGATGTTTGGGGGCCAAGTGCACTGCGACCTGTAAGATCTATTATGCTGGCCCAATGGTTAACCAGGATTAAAATTAAGGCTTTTGATAAACCGCAATAATGTATTGGGTTCCATGTTCCAAGTAACCGCTGGGCCCATCGAGACCCGCGTTAGATGGAGTAATCGTTTCTTTGCGGACCCTGGGCATTCACAAAGAATGTGTTCTGTTGTTTCTCTTTATTCCCCGCAGAGTATGCACATGGCTGTATATAATAGTTTTATCTTATTCAGATGGTACCTGAGTGGATAATGTCCGGTTAGGTAGTCCGTTAGAGCTCGCAAATCGTCTTCGCTTAATTCAAGTAGCTTGCTAGCTCTATTTTTGTTAGGGTTTATAAGCTTTTTTGTTTACCTTAGGCTCTTTTGGTTGGCCCAGTATTCGGCGAGTCCTTTAGCTTCCCATTGTGTTATTGTGGAGTGTGTATCACTGGGTGGTACCCCGAAGTAGGGTTCAGGCCCAATGAGTGGGCGCCCAGCGCCTCTCTTCGCAAGACAGTCTGCTCGTTCGTTCCCCTCAAAGTCTTCGTGTCCAGGAATCCGTGCTACGGAAACCTGATTTGTGGATGTGAGGTTATCAAGAAGGTCGAGACAGTCCCACACCAGCATTGACCCTACCGTATAGAAATTAAGGGCCTTTAATGCTGCCGGACTGTCTGAATAGATGTTGATGCTGGTACCATTTGGCCTGCGGAGAAACAACAGGCAACCTTTTTTTTTTAAGCTGTTTCTCCGCAGGCGAAATGGTAAGTTATAATAAAGGCATTTTAGGCTTACATTCCAAACATATACAAGAACGTATTCTAAAATTTCCTCCTACTCCCGACAAAGGTGGCACCGTGTCTCTCTAGACAGTGAAATTGATATTTTAAATCAAAGTGGAAACAGTATTTAACTATTTAAAAAATCACTGATTGGGGAGCCAGTGCTTCACGTGCTACATGACTATCTGAAATCGTGCAGAAATTCTAGATCCTATGTTTCCAAGGTTTATCCTGGGGCAGATGTTCAGTAATACCGAGATATCCTTTTCAAAAACATATGTGGTGTGCTCAGCTCTATTCTTAAATAATACTATTATTCAGATACAACATCTTACACTAATCTTCTTCCAAATAGTCCTCTTGGGCTACCACACATTTCTGCCAAGGAGTCTACCACTGTCGGAAGCAGCGCTAGGACCCTTCTTTTGAGATAGCACGCAACTGGTCCGTCGCATTTTACATGATATACTCCCTGGACTAAAATCTGGTCCCTTGCAGAGGGATTTTCAGCTTGGGAAAAAGCCAGAAGTCACACGGAGCTATGTATGTCAGGAGAGTAGACAGCCTGACGAAGCAGAGATGCATTGTGTTTGGCCAGAAAACTCTGTATCAAATGTGATGAATGGACCGATGCCTTATCCTGATGGAGCTGCCAAATGCCCGCTACCCATAGGTCCAGCCGTTTGCATCTCACAGCGTCACGGAGGCGACACAGAACCTCCTGGTAGTACTCCTTGGTGATGGTTGTGCCGTGCGATGCATACTCGCGATGAATCAAGCAGGTGGAATCAAAGAAGACGATCAGCGTGGCATTGACAATACTGCGGACCTGCCTTCCTTGACATTAAAAGTCTGTTGAATCGTGCGGATCGTTTGCACTTGAGAATCGTCAAGCTTTACACAAAATTTAATGCAGCAGCGTTGTTCAAATGGTTCTCTCATTCTGTCTAAAACGAAAGTCGGTCGGCGCCCACTCGCAATTCTTCATTCATAGGTGAGGTGGTCTGCCGGCGACTAACAGCTTCTGTAGACAGAAAAAAATGGCAGGCGTGCATTAGGATCGCTTACATATGTGCTTCATTTGCTGATGCGCGTATTATAGTCTGATACTTTTTGAGCACACCTTGTATCTAAGTATGTACATTGCACATACATATATATACTGCCCCAATACCTGTCATTCTGTTACCCATTTACGAATTGTTTAGGAGCGGACCACCAGAATCAGTTTCAAGAAATGTAGCAAACATTTTTGTTTTTTAAGATGCAGAAATCAATGTAGAAAGGAAGTAATGAATAAATTGAAGCACGGGTTTGGTTTCCCTTCGACCTAAAGGCTCAGTTTTACTACCTCTTGGTATTAGCCATAGGTGTTCACAGCTTAGTTTTCCAAGATAACTTAAGAACATATACATACCTTTTGGAAATAGTCGAAGAGTATTTATAAATAATTAGCCAGAAAGTTCCTAACGGTCGGGTAGGGTTTGCTAGGTGTCTGCAGAGGGTAAATTTGTTGCTGAATTTGCTCATTTGTGTTTCCTCGTTTTCTAAAAGCCAGGGCAAGATTGTTATTGCATTACTCTTAGGATATAGGGCTATTTGAAGTGGAACAGTAGAAAGACGAAAACATATGTGTGTAGTGATTGAGAAACTCTTAGTTTTCCTGGAAAATTCTAAAACATTCCTATCAGTCTGAGACACGATAGATCTGTTTGCATTTCCCTTCGACTGTAGACTTACTTGTTTCTAGACAGTGGCAGATGAAATGTTCCACGTCTTCCTCTACGCAATTCAAACACAAGCAATTCTATTTATCTTCGAAATAACGTGTAAAACCAAGAACGTTTGTTTTTGTAGCAAATAAATACATACTTGGAGCACTGCTTACGTACGAAATGTTCGTACGATATACTCGTATGTACCTATATGGACCAGTTTGCTAAAATATTCTAATTTCAATAAATAAAAAAATAAATATTTGGCGCAACAGGTCTTTAAGTGCCAGGGCCTAGCTTCTCGCAAGCACTCATGTTGTGTGCGTTATATTTTTTCACACGAATCGAAGAGACCTACATTTTAGTGCCGTATCTGAACGGCGATTTGAGAAGCTTTTTCGTAACAACAATACTCTCGGATGTTTGTCAGACGCTCGCGAGAGGTGGGACCGTGAAAAAACTTGTTGGTGTTTTCTGGGATTCGGACTTGGAACCTCATGCGCAGTGATCCGACACACTAAGCACTTACGCCGGCGCCCACTATTCTAATTTCAATAAACAAATAAAATTACAAACGGTGAAGCGGTATTTCGAAATCTATCAAGGTTAGTATTTTTTCACTTAGTATTTTTTTCTTTTTTAGTTTTAGATGTTAATTGCTAATTTTACTTTATTTGAGAAGGGACTTACATTTTTTTTAATTTAAGGAATGGCTTGATTGCTGTCTGCCCGAGTTCAATAATACTAGAGATACATAGATCTGCTGAATTCAAAGTTGTCATAATCTCCGTTTCTTCCTAGAGTTGCTACCCAAAGACTTGCCATCTAAATGAAAGGAAATGAAGAATGTTCTCCTTTTTTGCAAGAGTGCCAATTACACAGGTTTACACGGTTTTGGACCCGAGTAGCAAAGGGTATTTTTGAGGTAATTTTCGGCGCTGATCACCAATCCATAGTTCGTTTTTTGCCATTAGGTCAAGTTTCCGAGATAAATGATTGAACCATTTTTAAGTAATTTTCAACCATAAATGCTCTTTAAGAGCACTCTCACAGCATGTTTCAGAGCGTTACATAGACGTGATGAAAGATATGTACGTCGACATGTCAACCCGTGTCAGAGGACCAGAAGGCACCAGCGGAGATTTCAAGATTGTAGTCGGAGTTCGCCAAGGCTCAGTACTTAGTCCGCTATTGTGCAATATCGCAGTGATCCATTTCACATCTGAAACTCAACGACCCACCCCTTGGAACACACTCTACGCGGACAACATAGTGCTTGCGCATCAGTAGACAGAAAACTGAATGCAAGAGGTGAGAGTTCTCTGACCATCCAGCCACAAGTGCCACAGTTTACTTGGAAGGCTTTGCATTAAATGAAGTCTCCAGCTTCAAGTACCTAGGTT
This sequence comes from Brachypalpus laphriformis, assembly GCA_945910035.1. Taxonomy (NCBI): domain Eukaryota; kingdom Metazoa; phylum Arthropoda; class Insecta; order Diptera; family Syrphidae; genus Brachypalpus; species Brachypalpus laphriformis. The sequence goes on along the minus strand of OX246753.1, from coordinate 104,596,418 downwards.
CGGTTCCAAGAATGGAAATATCAACGCAGACGTTGATCATCGCACGAACACCGGATGGATGAAATGGAAAATGTGCGAATCAACGGGAAGGTATACAAAACAGCTGTTAGACCAGCCGTGATGTATAGCGCCGAATGCTGGCTACTAAGCAAACATCAAGAACAAAGGCTGGACGGGCAGTGTAATATTTGCCTAACGAGAAATGAAGCCTAATTTTGGCTACTAAGCAAACATCAAGAACAAAGGCTGGGCGGGCAGTGTAATGATGCTAGACAAAATAAAGCCAATAACGAAAAAGATCGCAGAAAGTCCACTGAAATAGTACGGTCACGTCATGCGAAGACCAGCGAAGCATATGTCACGGGAAGTTATGGAAATTGGAACAGTAAACAGGAGACCTGGCAGACCTCGACTTTCTTGGATGACCCTAGTAAGTAACGACATGAGAAGAACACAAGTTGACGACATAACTACCCAGGACGGCAATTCCTGACGACTTCGTACTAGGAGAGCCGACCCAAATTACATTAGACCAAGGCTAGGATAAAGAAGATTCGAACACCTATTTTACGCTAATTTTCCAAAAGATCCGCTATAATTCAATTCAATTCAGTCCTGTTTGTAATCTTGTACTAGTTTATGAGTCTCTTAATGTGTGAAAAAATTTTTGCAATAAATGAAATGAAATGAAAGAAAACAAAAAGTGAATTTGCCTGTAGTTGTCACTTTTTCTTTTACCGAGGAAATTCTGAACGACGCAACGCTCTTAACGCCCATGCTGCTGCTTCTGTGGCTGATTTGACATAATTACTAAAGCTGTCGTCGTTCATCAATTTTCTAATATTCTATCCAACGAAAATTGTTTCTTCGATTTGAGCGTAGGAAATTTTAAGGACATCTTGATCAGGTACTAGAAACCTACCCCGTCTGACTGTGACCTTTTCCGATAAAACATAACAGCCATAAGCGTAAAGAAAATACTCCGCACTGACTTTGCACAACTTCCTTTGCTTTTTTCTGGATTATGTTTCGACATTAAATGCATACATACATACATTTTCAATGGCCCGCTAATCCTTCATGAGGGTCGCGAGGGTAGGATGCTCATGCCATGGCGCGTCTTGGAAGCCGGTCTGGGGGCATACGCACTACGTGACCAAACCATCGAAGCATAGATCGTTCCGTTCGGAGAAGTAGCTGCTCAACATTGAGCACCTCGCGTACTCTGGTGTTGCGCACTCGATCCTTACGAGTTATTCCAGCAACACCGCGAAGGAACCTCATTTCGGCAGCTTGTATCCGCGATCTTATTCTTTCGACATTAAATCGAGAAAATAAATTTTGAATACAATTGAAACGAACACGTTATTGATACGATCAGGTACCAGTGGCTGTGGGCAACGCAACGCTACGAACATACGACATCTCAAAAATTTAACCCGATGGCGGAAAACTGGCGACGAATTTGATCCTTATCCGTCTGTTGGGTTAGCCTGTTTGACTTCAAAAAATATGGGCAGAGCTCCTGATTTTGGATCACTTCATTACTGAGGCAAACCAAATGTTGGTACCATTACATTTGTGTGATCCAAGAGTTTATAAGCCTGCCTTTGGAACGTTCATTGATATTGCCTTTTTAACATGGTAATACCAGCTGAACCAGTCGAACTCTTTTTTTAGTGCGATGGTTTCTTTTACATGAATGCTTCCACGGATATTTAGACTTCTTATTCAAAGTACAAATATTTGGCGCAACAGCTCTTTAAAGTGCCAGGGCCTAGCTTCTCGCAACCACTCATGTTGTGTGCGTTATATTTTTCACACGAATGGAAGGGACCTACAGTTTAATGCCGAATCAGACGCTCGCGAGAGGTGGGACCGTGAAAAAACTATTTGGTATTTTCTGGGACTCGAACTTGGAACATCATGCGTAGTGATCCGACACACTAACCACTTACGCCACGGCGCCCAAACTTCTTATTCGATCAAGTTGTGTTTCTCCTGCTGTCATGCGTCGCATGACATTCTTGTCTCGAATAGGCCTGAGTGGATCAGAGAACGGACAGCACAAGTACTCTGTCTTTTTTGGACTAATGCGATACCCATTTCCCACCAAAAAGTACACCCACAACGTCAAGTGGTCGTTGCAAGGACGTAGGATCCTCACTTATGATGGCTTCATCGTCAGCAAAGCATAACTGATGTACTTTGGTTACCAAACTTCGTATCAAAGTTAAGTTATTGATCTCACCTATGGCCATGAAAGGATAAGATCCCGGATACAAGCTACAGAAATGAAATTCCTTCGTGGTGTTGCTTGAATAGATCGCATGGTTCAAGTGAGCAACACCAGAATGTGCAATGCACTCATTGCTGAGCAGCTACTTCTCAGCACCGAACTGTCTATGATCCAATGGTTTAGACGCGCACGTTTGACATGCCAACAGGTAATTGACTTCCTGATAGGCCTAGGAATAGATAGTTGGACTAAATCTGATATCTCTCCTGGACTCGTCTGGGGATTCCCCCGGATGAATTGGAGTCGGTGGCGGAGGATGCTCAGCTGGTATTGCCACTTTCAAAAAAGAGATTTGAACCCTGTTAAAACGGCAATATCAACGAACGTTCCACAGACATTGCGAGTCAGGAGGGGCAGGCCTATAAACGCCTGGATCAGACAAACGCGATGACATCGGCATTTCATTGGCCTCAGTAACCGAGTGATCCAAAATCGGGAGGCCTGCCGATATTTTCTAAGGTCAAATAGGCGAACCTCACAGACGGATCACTAGAAATGCGGTGAAATGAGAGGGTTATGATCCCTTGTTTTCGGATCATAACCTCACCGAAATAGGAAGAAAAAGAAGAAGGAAAACGCTTCACTGGAACATTCAGATGTAACTGAGGCTTTGTACTACCAGAACAACAAAAATTCTATTTATTTTTAATTTCAATTAAATTTGCTTGTCTTCTTCTTCCTTTTTCGACAAGGTTATGATCCGAAAACAAGGGAACATTCACGATGTATTTTGGTAGTGGTTAAATTATTGAACAATGCGCAGCTTGTAGTGACAGACTCAGATAATCCGTAACTTCAACCTGTTTCTTACAATACAGTTCATGGCCATTGGGATTGCATGCGTTTCCGCTTGGAAAATAAACGTATGTTATACGAGTATTTACCTAACGAGAAATGAAGCCTAATTTTGTCATATTCCACGAAGACACCAGCATCAGATCCTTGACTGGTTTTGGAGCCATTCGTAAAAATTCGACTACATATATTTCTTTCGTGACTCAAACTCTGGCCGGAACCAGTCCTGAAAACAAGGAAAGCCAGGAAAGTTCTAGTGCATTACGTCAGACGGCATATCCATGAGGGCGGAGTCGTAACATAAGTGTCGCGCAATGTCATCAAAACTCAAGCAAGAACTATACCAAGAACAACACCGCCTAGAAAACCATTCTTCAGAAACTTGTAATGAATTTATGATGGTCTACCATTTCAACTTGCATTCATTTTTTCCTGGAGTGGAAATTAGATAATATTTTCATTTACGGAGGAAGAGACTAATGAGACAAGATATGGCTTGTAGATGGCCGTAGCCCTGACTGGATCCTAAGATGCATTAATAAATGCTAGATATCAAGTGAGACTTAGCCAATTATATAAGAATCAGTCCCCTCAATATTGCATATAAGATATCTTCTGCGATATTGTGTGAACGCCTGAAACCTTTCATCAACAGTCTGATTGGCCCCTATCAGTGCGATTTCAGGCGAGGAAAGTCCACCATTGATCAAATCTTTACACATCGGCAGTTGCCGGAGAAATCCAAATCGATATGCATCATCTCTTTATCGTTTTCTTGGCTGCCTATGACAGCATCTGTAGAGAAGAGCTATATAGAGCCATATCTAGCTTTGACATCCCTGCCAAACTTATCCGTCTGTGCAGGACGACGATCGAGAACGCTCGCTACTTCATTAAGGTCGATAATGACCTAACTGAGATATTTAATGTCAAAAAAGGTTTCAGACAAGGTGACGCAATGTCATATGATTTCTTTAGTATTGTACTTGAACGTATTGTGCAAAACTCACAAGCCAACACCAGAGGCACAATCTATGACAAGTCTGTACAACTGCTTGCATACGCCGACGATATTGATATTACTGGAAGAACTCCGCGGGCTGTCACCGGTGCGCTTGCAAGCATTGAAGCAGAAGCTGCCGAAATTGGTTTAGCGATAGACGAGGGCAAAACCAAGTATATGCTGTCAACAAGAAGGGACAATCAACACCGACGAATAGGACAGAACGTCACAGTGGGCAGCTACAACTTCGAGGTAGAATAATTATGAAAACGACACCAGCGCAGAAATCAAGCGAAGAATAACTCTTGCTAATCGCTCTTTTTGGGCTAGTAAGGCAATTTAACAGTAAAATGAACAATTAAAGCGGATGAAGGTATCCTTTATATAGGATTTCTAGGAGTTGCTTAAACCTAAGCCATGTTCTCCAAACCTGGAGACGTGTCAAAGTGGTTTTCATCCCCAAGGCGGGCCGGCGAGGACATGAATCCGCGAAGGATTTTAGACCCATAAGCCTGTCCTCTGTTGTTTTGAAAACTTTAGAACGTATCCTAGACTTCCATATCCGCGATAACCTAAGTTCTCCACTGTCGAAATCCCAGCATGCGTATCTCAAAGGGCGGTCCACAGAAACTGCTCTTCATGAGGTCGTGCGTACAGTGGAAAAAACTCTTCACTACAAAGAATATACTCTCGCCACATTTCTTGATATAGAAGGAGCCTTCAACAACATTTTCACTGAATCTATTCAGGAATCTCTCACCGAGTTAGGTGTAGAAGGCTTTATTATCCAATGGATAGTTTCTATGCTCAGTACTCGTATAATCCAAGCAACACTAGGCAACAGTAGTACAACTAAGACGGTAAACAGAGGAACTCCACAAGGCGGAGTCATCTCCCCCCTGCTCTGGTTAATGGCGATCAATAAAATCTTGGTGCGACTTAATAGGGAGGGTTTTAAGGTGGTTGCGTACGCGGATGATATGGTTATACTAGTATCAGGAAAGTTCCTCTCCACGATAAGTCAACTCATGGAGAGGGCTCTGGATAAGGTACACTCATGGGCTACGAGCTGTGGCCTCGGAGTAAATCCGGAGGAGACTGAAATGATGCTGTTTACCACCAAAACCAAGGTACCGGCATTCACCCCCCCAAACTAGATGGTCAGCCTCTCTCGCTTTGCTCCAGTGCAAAATACATAGGCACGGTTCTAGACCCGAAACTTAGTTGGAAACTCAATATAGAACAGCGAATTAAGAAGGCAAGCGTAGCGTTCTATGCCTGTAATAAAACATTCGGTAAGAAATGGGGACACCCGCCAAAGATGACCCTTTGGATGTACACAGCCGTTGTGCGTCCAATTCTTACTTACGGCGCCATCGTTTGGTGGCTAGCTTTGAGCAAAAAGTACAATATCGACAGAATAAAAAAAGTACAGAGATCGGCGTGCGTGGGTATCACAGGAGCAATGAGGTCTTGTCCAACAGATGCTCTCAGTGTGATCTTGCATCTGATCCCTCTCGAACTACACATCATAGACACAGCTATATGCAGCGCAGTCCGGCTCAGGGAATATGGATGCTGGACTACAAGGCCATATGGACACGGCAAGGTCCTGGAGACGATTCCAAGTGAACTGGTTGCGCCCTCTACCGACTACACGATACCCAAACTCAACTTCAGAAAATCGTTCTTAGCAAAATTCCCTTCCAGAGAAGAATGGAAGAACGGAAGCATTACCTGCAACTATGATGTATGGATATACACGGACGGTTCGAAGATGGACTGCGGAGTCGGCGCAGGCATCTTCTCTGGCCAGCTGGATATATCAAGGTCCTTCCGTCTCCCAGACTCTGCCAGCGTTTTCCAAGCGGAGCTTCTTGCGATTCGAGAAGCCTGCCGCCTGCTAAGCAATCTTCCAACATCTAATCACAATATCGCTATTTTTTCGGATAGCCAGGCTGCCATCAAGGCCATTGATGCAGTCTGCATCTCTTCAAAACTGGTAGAGCAATGCCGGTTTGAATTGAATCAACAAAGCACTCACTCGAGAATCACTCTCAACTGGGTCCCAGGGCACAGCAACCATGAGGGAAATGAGCGTGCTGATGAGCTGGCCAGGCGAGGGTCGGCCCTTAACGGCTCTCTAGTAGAAAGAGTCGACATTCCGCTTGGTGCCGTTAAGGGCTATATTCACCTTCACTTCCTCCAGCTAGCCAATCGCGGGTGGAACAACCTCACAAGCTGTGTCATATCTAGGAAGACGTGACCCAGTTTCAACAATCCCAGGTCAAAAGAGTTACTAGGCAAACCAAGACCAGCTATTGCCAAAATCGTAGCTATTATCACAGGCCACTGGCTAGTTGGAGACCATGCGGCCAAGCTTGGTATCCCCCACAACAGCTTTTGTAGGAATCTCTATGTCATTTCCTTTGCAGATGTCCGGCCCTGGCGAGGATCAGACAACAAACTCTTGGCAAACCCTTCTTCGAGACCTGAGAGAGATAACGGACAAGAGGATTGGAGAACTAATCCTCTTTCTGAACTCCACGGGCTGGGTTTAAACTTAACATCATCTTTAACTAGCCACTACAACAGGTAGACACGAGTCCGTGGTAACAAAACGGCGCACTTTAAGCGCTAATTGGGTTCTTTTTGGACCGCCACATTACCTACCTACCTACCTACGAAGGTATCCTTGGTAACTTCGAGAGGAAAATTCGTCGTAAGATTTTCGGTCCCGTTTGCGTTGGCGGGTTTTGGAGGCGAAGATTCAATGACGTGCTATACGAGCTGTACACCTAGTCAAAAAACTACGTATTGGACATTTGAGATGGCTAGGATATGTAGAGCGAATAGACACCAATGCACGCTCCGGCCCACAGAGTCTTCGAATCTAACCCAGAGAGACGATGCAGTAGACGACCTCCTTGCCGTAGGTGGCGCGCACAAGTTCAAGGGAACCTCGACCAACTTGGAGTACGCAACTAGAGGCAAATAGCTTAACACCGAGCTAAATGTAGAAACTTGTTTTTTGTAACGCCACCTTAGTAATTAAGTAAGTGAGACTCTGCATTCATACTACAGTCTCGACAATTGGAAGATTGACTGCATTATCAATAATTCTGAATGAATGTTATTAGGAGAAAGGAAACTCCATAACTAACATATAATAAACTCGTTTTCAGTAGTTTAAACGAATCAAAGATGGTAGGGTATAATATAAAGTTTAGCCCCATCTTAAGTCAACTATAGCTTGTCTTGAAAGTTTTTATTTTTCTTTTTCCTACAATTTTATTTTATTTAAATTACAACCGCAGTAATGAGTACCTACTACCCGTGTTCTCCTCACAGAGTGGAGAAATGTTGAAATGAAGCATTTTCTCAAAATGCACACTCGTGGTGTGAATCGTTATAAATAATATGGAGTGCAACACGATCAATGAAAATGCGTTTAATATTTCTTTTTTTTTTCTTCTGGTTTTTATCGCCGTCTGTCTGTCTCATCAAGTTTTGTTAACCATTTTGGGTTCAGATTAAAACCAACCTACTTTAAATGTGAAGAGGTTTTTGAGCGGATATGCGTACTTCATTAAACGGATTAGTTGCTGGCTTTATACTCATAGGTATGTACACTGCAATGGGCTTTGTCTTCAGTTTCTTTTGACATAGAGAACTTGAAGTGCATGGGGAGAGCAGAGACCCTCGATGCCACAATCCATTCCTAGTCAAAAGTAGGTACATCGATCGTGTACGCCATGGTCTAGCCTAAGTTTTTACTTTTTTCATATCCCAAGATGAGTTAATTAATTGTAGAAGAAGACGAAGAAACCAACAAAAAACGAGAGCGTGGTGGTTTATTAATTCATCTTTTTCATGGTCTGTGGTAATACAAGCCGACGTTTTTGCTAATTTCATGTTGCCTGACTTTCCCAAATGAATATCAAGGCTGTTTACTCATGTGAATATCTGTATGACTTCCCATCGAGTGCCTGAGATACCCGTAGCTCTCATCCAACTCATAGCTCTTGGATTGCAGAGAAATTAAGGTAGCGGGAAAACTAAATACATATGCACTCGTATATTGTTTCAGTGACTCACACTTTGTTTCGATTCGTTGTATCTTTAATTAAAATAATTTTATAGATTTGTTGAATGCGGAATTACCATTTTTATATTCAGCGGATATTTATTTTTTTTTTTTGTTTTGGCATTGACTCACTGGACAGATTAAAATTAGAAAATATTCAATCAACTTCGCTTTTCGTCACTTTCGCGGTTGGCCTTACTAAGCGGGAATATAACTTATAAATGCCACGAGTTTAAATATCATGTAACATGTGTCAATTCCAAGAGATGACGTTTGATTGAAGATAGCAATCCAAACGCAATTTAAATATTTCTGACTCAATTTTTGATGATCAGTTCAGCAAATGCATTATGTGACGGTGTTTTCAGTCAAAAGCTGAGATCGGTTTGCCGGGGTTAACCCTAAGAAACACACTAAAACTTTGGGAAAGAGATACTTTATTGACCAAAGAATGATGTACAATATTCTTTTTTAACAATGCATGTTTCGAGTCTTAACAATTTTGTCTATGCTTAACAATTGGAGAGATACCTTAAGTCTACCTTAGGTCTGGACCTTCTTGTTGTAGGTCCTGTTTCTCGGTGATCTCGGGGGCAGGGCTTTCCTGGTTACGGGTGGTCCTGAATTCTTAAGTCCGCTTACGGGCGCTCCCGGATTCTGAAGTCTGCTTATTGAGGGCGGTCCCAAATTCCCAAAGACAGGTTTATTTTTATATTTGTTTATTTAAAAACACTTTTTGTTTAACGCTACAATCTACGTATAGTTATAAACTAATAAGTAATTTGTTTTTGACTTAAGTTAATATATGTATTTCTGTGCAGGGTAGGGCATTATGTACGCAGAACCGAGTCAGATTATGTTGGGTACCTGGACACTGGAGCGAGCACTTTTCAGAATTGCTCAATCCCGAACAGGGCATCGAAGATGACAGACCTATGGTCGAGAGTTGGGCGGAAAGTAGTCCTACGGTAGAGGAAGTAACTTTGGCGATCAAAGAGCTAAAAGTTGGCAAATCTGCTGGTGTGGATGAAATTCGGCCAGAAATGCTCAAGGCTTTAGGTAAAGAGGGAGTTCAATGGCTCTCGCGTGTCATTAAAGTGGCCTGGGAATGCGGTGAAACACCTGGTGATTGGCAAATGGGGGTGATAGTTCCTCTTTTTAAAAAAGGGGACAAAAGAGATTGCGCCAACTATAGGGGTATATCTCTTTTAAGTCTCACTGGAAAAGTCTTCGCTAAGGTGCTAGAAAAGCGTTCCAGAGCTGTGGTTGAGGACAGTTTGGGGGATGAGCAGTGCGGTTTTCGTCCCGGTAGAAGCACAACCGACCAGTTGTTCACTCTCAGAATGGTTCTTGAGAAGGCCTGGGAATATGCCAAACCTGTCTACACTTGTTTTGTGGATTTGGAAAAGGCATATGATAGGGTTCCTCGAGGCAAACTCTGGAGTGTTCTGCAGGAGTATGGGATTGCTGGTTCCCTGTTAAGGGTGATTCAGTCTTTATATACAAACTGTAGAAGCTGTGTTCGGATAAACGGTGTTAAATCAATATCTTTCACTGTGGGCGTTGGACTCCCGCCAGGGGTGCGTTTTGTCACCTCTCCTCTTCATTGTATATATAGATTGGATGTTGCAGCGCAGCCGTGGCGGGGAATGTTTCAAAGTGGGAGACCTAAGGATTAGTCATCTGCTCTTTGCGGATGATTTCGTCATCCTTGGGTCCTCTCAAACCGAACTTCAGCGCGCACTCGAAAGGTTTGTAGCCGTTTGTGATGATGCTGGAATGAAGATCAACGTGAACAAATCGGAAGTAATGGTCGTTTCCAAAAAACCCATTCAGTGCACTCTGCATGTTAGTGGAGTCCCACTGAAGCAGGTGGAGAAGTTTAAGTACCTCGGGGTTCTATTCACGAGTGATGGGAGGAGCAATGCCGAGTTATCCTGTAGAATTGGTCAGGCTGGATCAATTTTGAGAGAGCTTGGCCAATCTGTTATAAGGAAGGCCGAACTTAGTGTTCAAGCTATGATATCGGTTTTTAACTCTGTGTATGTTCCAACTCTCACCTATGGTCATGAAATTTGGGTAGTGACCGAAAGAATAAGATCGCGGATACAAGCCGCCGAAATGAGGTTCCTTCGCGGTGTTGTTGGAATAACTCGTAGGGATCGAGTGCGCAACACCAGAGTACGCGAGGCGCTCAATGTTGAGCAGCTACTTCTCCGAACGGAACGATCTATGCTTCGATGGTTTGGTCACGTAGTGCGTATGCCCCCAGACCGGCTTCCAAGACGCGCCATGGTTGCCATGCCATCAGGTAGGCGACTTCGCGGAAGGCCTAGAAATAGATGGTTGGATCAAGTCCGACATCTCTCCTGGAGCCGCTTAGGGATTCCCCCTGATGAATTGGAGTCAATGGCGGAGGATCGAGAAGGATGGAGAGTCCACCTGAGCATCCTACCCCCGCGACCCTCATGAAGGATTAGCGGGCCATTGAAAATGAATAAATGAACCTGGACACTGCGATTTTGAAGGCAACGAGCAAGCCGACGCGCTGGCTAAAAGAGGAGCGGGGCTCCCGCGTAGAGATATAATTGGTAGTATTAAACCACCAGGGTGCGTGGCTAAGGGAATTATTCGAGATATAATCATTGACACGGCTAATCTAAGATGGTCAAACAGGGTGTCTAAGGCCTTGTGGCCTGTGTTAGATCGCAGAAAATCTGGGGACATAATTAAATTAGATAGATCAAGGCTAAGAACAGCGATAAGAATACTCTCTGGCCACTGTCTCCTAAGGAGGCATGCCATGAGACTAGGATTATCCGATACGGATATTTGTAGGTACTGCGACGACCTACATGTCTCAGAGGATATAATTCATATACTCTGTGAATGTCAAGGAATTGCCAAGACAAGGCTAAAGCACCTTGGTAGATACTTCTTCGATAACCTTGAAGAGGTGACGTCCCTGAACCATAACAAGGATCTCTTCAGATTCTGTAGGGAGATTAATTGCTTGGGAGAATGGGTTTAGGTCTTCTGCCGTGAAGGTTCCCTAGGGATCGCGATGGGTCCACTTTGGTGCCTAGTGTTTTATGATAACCTCATAACCCTACCTAACCTAACCTAACCTGTGCAGGGACGGGTTAAGAATATTACTGCAGCACCCGCCAACAAATAGCGCTTGTCGTATTAAGTCGACTAAGGAGACAAATCAGATCTAGGCAATATAACGCCCAAATGAGCCCAGATACATATACAATACCAAAAAACTCCCCCACAAGTGTACAAGCGAGTCCGTGGGTTGACAGGATTGGAGATCACCGGTGTGATAAAAGAGAGGTCAAACAATACAGAAAAGGAGCATGCACGTGTCAAAGACCACCGCAAGAATACTGCAAAAACTGTAACATTATGGAAAACTTGCTAAAAGGGAAGGCACTACCACTACTGCGCATGGTACTGATCCTGGACTGGATGGAAATGTTTGGGACAGAGCTATACGGATTCGGGGGGCTAGCAAAGTAATAAAACAGTTTGGACGAACGTTAAGCGTCGCGAGTTGAAGCGTTGGAAGTATGACCGGTCGAAGTTACGAGTTAGAAGAGATGATGTATAGATGGCGGGTGGATATCTTGTGTGTTAGGACAAAGCTTACAAGGTGTTCTACTATGGAACGGAACAGGGTAGGAATGGAATCGGTAACATCCTTGTGGTAGAGCTACTTGGTAACGTTTTGACCTTTTTCGAAGTCCAGCGATCGTTTGATATCTCTCAAACTAGTAACGCAAGGAGAGGTGTGAAATATTGTCAGTGCATATGCTACCCATAGTGGGTGCGATGAGAGGGAAGAACATGCATTTTGGCTAGATTTTCACAATCTCGTGAAGAACATCCCCAAGGAAGAGTTTCTGTTTATTGGACGAGATTTGAAGAAGTCAAACCATGACTATGAATACTGCCATGGAGGACTAGGTTACGGCACCAGGAACCTTCCCGGTGAAGACATCCTAAGCATGTACAGATCACACGGTCTTATCGTGTTAAATACCATGTTTACCAAACAATACCGGCACCTGATCACTTTCAGCAGTGGTGGAAGTAAAACCCAGATTGACTATTATTTGGTAGCCAGTTTCATGAAGCCTCGGGTAAAAGAATGCAAAAAGATGTTGGAAGTGGCGTTCGCTTAACAACACAGTCTCCTGCTAATAGTAATTTTTATGGAGACACCAAAGAAAAGCAAACAAACAATGGTCAATAACAAGTGGTACAATCTGGAGAAAGAAAAATGCGAGGCTTTTGTTTCCGTTATGAAAAATTACCTCTCTATCACCATCAACGAAGCTGAGGATGAAGAGTGCAGAGCACAAAATATGTGGAGTTCCCTACAGTGAACTTGCTTAAAGAAGGCCAAATTACAGCTAGGAGCTTCAAAAAGACATCGCCAACACAGCAAAGAAATATGCTGGTGGAGAGATGAAGCTATAGAAGTAGTAAATAAGAACAAAGCGGCTGTCGAAGCTTGGTCAAAGTGCCCCTCTAATAATAGGGATGAAAAAGCTCGTCTCGAATAGAAATACAAGCGCTTGCAAGAGACAAGCGAAGAATTGCGCCCAGCTCCAATCAGAGAATACGAATGGCTTAGATCGGGAGCTGGACCCGGATCATTACCTTGTTGTAGCCAAGGTATAAACGCGGGTATCCCAAACTGAGCAACAAAGAGGAATCACTTTGGGAAAATTGAATGTCGAAAAGCTACCATCGCAAGAGACCGCCAGAGTCTTCGCTGAACGCGTATCCCGAAATCTCTCAATCACTCATCAAGTGCCAAAGACCAGTGGCAACGCTACCACCATACCATCAGAAACGCCGCAAGTGATGTGCTGGGTTTCGCCGGACTAACACCTCGAAACCCCTGGTTTGATGAAGAATGCCGGCGAGTGCATGCAGCAAACAAGAGGCATATAAACCGACGCTGCAACGGAAATCAAGAGCTGCTCATGAGCTCTACGAGCAAAAGAAATGGGAAGAACATCGGCTTCTTCAAAAGAAGAAGAAAGAGCATAAGAAGCACGCGATCGAGTACATTGAGAGCTTATACTCCAGGAACAACCTACGGAAGTTTTACCAAAAGGTAAAAAGAACGTGACAGAGAAGCAAAACCCGTACAGAAACCTGTAAGCTCTACACCGAAGTTGTGCATCCATCGCTCACATACGGTTCACAATGTTAAACAATGTACAAAAAGTGTGACAGTAAATTAACGGTAGCTGAGATGAATATGCTTCGCATGACAGCAGGAGTGACAAAGCTTGATCGAATAAGAAGTTCGAAGATCTGTGGAAGCCTTTACGTCAATGAAGCCATTTTACAAAAATACAGCACAAACGGCTCAGCTGGTATTGTCACGTTCAAAGAGAGATCATTTCAACCATATTAAAAGGACAATATCAATTAACGTTCCAAATCCATTGCGAAAGAAAGGCAGGCCTATAAACGCCTGGATCACATAAGTGCAACGACACTAGCATTTGAATTGCCTCAGTAATGAAGAGATCGAAAATCGGTAGGCCTGCTTATATTTTTTGGATCGGTGGATCAGTAGAAATGCAGTGAGACAGGAGGGCTGTGATTGCTTGTTTTCAGATCATAACCTAGCAGAAATGAGAAGAAGAAAAAGAAAGTAGCAAGTGTCACGTCTTACATAATGGTAAGGTAACAGAGGATTTTTAAATTCAAGTGGAGTACGACAAGGGTGCATACTATCACCGCTATTGTTCTTCGTGGTCATCAGCATTGACGGAAGGTAACAATGGAATTCGATGGACTAAAACACCTTACCTTAAACACCTCACCTACGCCGATGATGTTTGCCTACTTTCACAGCGCTCAAATCAACATTGCCGGATAACAAGTCGAGAAAGTAAAGAACTTTCAATAATATATCTAGGAATTCTGGTGTTGGGACCGAACTGGATGTGTGTAACAAAATCGGGAAGTCAAAAGCTGCGTTCGGAATGCTATCCAAAGTCTGGAAAAAAATGTTTTCAGCATTTGAACAAAAATGCGACTATTTCGCTTCAATGTAAACCAGTACTGCTTTATGGGTGCAGTACTTGGAAGGTAGATACCGCTATCACACGGCAGCGGCAAACCTTCGTAAACAGATATCTAAGAATCATCTCCAGGATTTGTTGGCCAAATCATATCTTTAACGAACAACTCTATCACAGAAGGGGCCAAGAACCTATAGGCACTACTATACGGAGAAAGTTCCGGAGGATTGGCAGCACACTACGGAGCTACGACAACTCCATTGCAATATATTCCATGCTGTGGAATTCGCTGGCGTCATCACGTCACGTCATCACCTCCTCGTGGTGCCTGCTAGATAGCTATCTAATTGTCAACTAACGATGAGCGTATGCTGAGTCTGACGATATGTGTAGCTGAACACTCAGCCCTGCGTAAGCACATCTGGGTGAACTTCAGCACACATACGTATCTTTAACCGGACGATGAGTGCGTCTCAGAAGTCTAGCAAAAGCTTCTCAGAAGGAAAACGTGCGGTGGGTGAATTCTTTCGATGGCATTAACGGTGACGTCTACAGGCCAGCTGATACCTTACTTGAGCTATATCGACATATTTGAAACTGAGGGCATTGAAAGAGCTCATAACCCCGAAGTAGGTTACTGGCATCGGTATACCCGGCCTCTCGTCATAGGAGTTGCAAAAAGGGATCTGGCCCTCCAGATTGGGGTTGTGCCGTCAGGGTAACTTCCCTACCACGTAAAAAAGGTCTAGTTACGAAGTAAGCAACAGCCTCGGATAAGGACGATTTAACTGCTGACGACCCTGGGAAACGGAAAGATGACAACGATATTCGAGTCTGTACGTGGAATGTGAGGTCCCTCTACAAACCGCGTGCAGCCGAACAACTTACGGAGGCCCTAGACTGCTACAAAGCAGATATCACCGCCATCCAAGAAGTGCGATGGGATGGGCCAGAGAAAAGAAGGAAGAAAAACTCCGATATCTACTACGGGGATTGCTACAAAAAACCCGGACAGCATCTATTTGAATGCGGATTCGTCATTTGGCTTGGGCAACAAGTCTTAAGTTTCCAGCATGTAAACGAACGCCTGATGACAATCCGTATCAAGGCTAAATTCGCCAGCATTAGCCTCATATGCGCTCATGCCCACACAGAGAAGAGCGATGACGCACTAGCCATGACGTTAAGATTGTCCTGTTTGACTGTACCGCAAAGCTGGGAAAGAAAAGCGTCTTTGGTGGTACAGACGGAAAACATAGCCTACACGACAAGACATCCGATAATGGACTTAGGCTAATCCACTTTGCGGTCGCGGCGGGTCGAAATGTCATAGTAGAAAGCACGTGGTTCCCTCGCCTCAGAATCCACAAGGGAACATGGCAATCTAATGATCATATTACCGTCAACCAAATTGATCATATTGCGATTAATGGAAGGCCCTCATCTAGTATATTGGATATCCGAACATTTCGAGAAGGCAATGTAGACTTGGACCCACTACTTGGTTGCAGCCAAGGTACGAATGGGGATATCCAGTGCAGTGCGGAATCAGCGAAATATTGTGACAAACTTTGACGTCGAGTGGCTGCAATCGCAAGAAACCGCCAGAGGCTTTGCCGATCGGCTATCCCTTAATTTCCAAAGATGTCCTATGCCGCCAGCAGCAAGTGTAGGTAATCGGTGGCAATGTTGCCAGCAAGCCATTAGAGAGTTCGCTCTGATGCGCTGGGTTTCTCCAGACCACCACAAATAAATCCCTGGTTTGATGTAGAATGTCGGCGAGCACATGCAGTTGGCGCCGTGGCGTAAGTGGTTAGTCTGTCGGATCACTGCGCATGAGGTTCCAAGTTCGAATCCCAGAAAACACCAAAAAGTTTTTTCGCGAGCAGTCAGAGGTAGGACTTTGACTACCTAGACTTTGCTATGAATTCGAGCCAACCAACAAACCTCTCCAGCTAGCACGATTACGAGCCAGCTGCCTCCAGTTGCGCACGCCAGGTTAGTTGAGGTCCCCCTCCACTTGTTTGCGCCACCTACCGCGAGGTTGTTCTCTACTGCGTCGTCCATCCGGGGTGGATTCGAAAACTTTCTTAGCGGGAACGTTGGGCTCCATCCGCTCTAAATGACCCAGCCATCGTAGTCACTTTATGTGTCGATGTCCTTGTACAGGCCGTATAGTTCGGAATTGTACCTTTTCCTCCACTCACCGTCTATGCAGACGGGACCAAGGATCGCTCGAAGAACTTTTCTCTCGAAATAACCAAGGGCATCCACATCCGGTTTTGTCAAAGCCCATGCCTGTGCGCCATACAGCAGGACTGGGATGATTAGAGTCTTATAAAGAGTTACCTTAGTAGTTCGAGATAGGGCTTTGCTAATCAATGTACTCAACAGACTTGTAAAAGATTGTACCTCCGGTGTTGGCTTGTGAGTTTTTTTACAATTCTCTCAAGTACTATGTTAAAGAGATCGCATGATAGCGCGTCACTTTGTCTAAGACCTTTCCTGACATCGAACGGTTCGATGATGTTCTTACCGACTTTGATGGAGCAGCGAGAGTTCTCCATCGTCATTCTGCACAAACGGACGAGCTTGACAGGGATGCCAAGACTAGACATGGCTCTGTATAACTCGTCTCTATACACGCCATCATAGGCAACTTTGAAATCGATGAAGAGGTGGTGCCGTAGTGTGAATATTTGGTAAATGGTGGACTTTCCCGGCCTGAAACCGCACTGATAAGGACCTATCAGGTTGTTGACGATCGGTTTTAGGCGTTCACATAATACGGCAGACAGCATCTTAAATGCGATGTTGAGAAGACGTATACCTCTGTTATTGGCGCAGTTCAGAGGGTCTCCTTTCTTCAGGATCTCGGGCATACTTTCGTCCGACCAGATTTTACAGATGAGCTGGTGCATGCTCCTTATCAACTCATCTCCTCCTGCCTTGAAAAGTTCAGCGGCAAGGCCGTCGGCTCCAGCAGCTTTGTTGGATTTGAGTTTAGATATCGCTATCCTCACTTCATTCTGATCGGGTTGACGGGAATCTTGACTGCCATCGTCACTGTTGAATGGCTCATTCTGCCTGACAGCGGAATATTGGTCATCATCGCCGTTTAACAGTCTGCAGAAGTGTTCCTTCCATATCCTCAGCACCGACTGCGATTCTACTACTATGTTGCCATTTTCGTACCTGCAGGCTTCTGTTCTGGCTTGGGTATGTATATATATCAATAATAACAGTAATAACACAATGGCCCAGGGCACCTATGCAAGCACCCACTAAGGTACACCTCTCATACCATACCATACCATCATCTCTCCAATGATCCACATCTCAAAGAAGCATCCCAACATCGAAATAAACAAACCAAATATGCCAACATTTTCTAAAAGTGATATAAAAAAGAAATTATAACGTTTGCTTCATATTGCTTTTATTATTAAAACAACTATAAATAAAATAATACTTAACTTGTTTTATTATAGTAACATTATAAATTAAAAAAAAAGAGCAAACATAAAAACGATTTGTCATGTTATATAATATATATATATATGTATATATATACACATACATAGGTATATATATACATCGGCATACATAGTTAAACCACTAGTATTAGAAAATTAGATGCCTTGTAATCTTATTGTATTTTGCGTTTTTATTCTTCATATATATTATTGGTTTATACAGTAATTATTTTAGTACAAAAATATATTGTTTTACTATTTCATGGTGTAAAAACTGTTTCCATAGTGTATACATATTATTAGGCACACTTAATAGTATTTCTTTTATTCATTTTAAATGAGATATGTTTCTATCTAATTACATTCTTATATTTTCCTTTCCGTCTTCAGCTATGAAATTGTTAAATAATAATAGGAATGTGCGCTATTTCCAAAAATGTTGATAAATTTTTACAGAATTCCAAGCTGAAACCAGATACAAATATAAACAAGGACACTTTCCTTTTAGTTGTTCCCTCTTAATGGGCTGCAAAATCTATGGATAATAACAAACAAGTATTTTTGGAATGCATTTTTTTTTTCAGTTGAAGGAAACCAGTTGAAGGAAACCAGTTGAGAGATACCAAAGCAGTAAAAAATTTAAATATTAACAAAAAACCGCTTAAAATGGAAGCACTATAAAAGATTGACATTATCCCAATGTTACACGCATACAAAAACTAAAATCTTGCTCGCCTGAATCTCTTTCCTCACACTGGTTGGTTGTACTCATATACTGCAACCAAATTGTAATATAAATTTTATTTATTTTTTTAGGAATACAACCTTTAAGAGTAACTGCTTAAGCTGATGTTTGCTATGATTGTTGTTGGATTTCTTTCTATGTTACTGTATAAATTCTTTCTAATAAAAAAAAAACAATAAATATATTATTCTTCAAACTTAAATTACAAATTATGATCCCAACCCAATTTTTATTACATTATAAAACAAGAAGAAAATCATATTGTTGTAAGCTAATGCGATTAAGATATTGAATTGTTTTCCGATTGTTTGTTCGACATATTCACATCCAACGATATTGAGATTGAACAGTTCTCAGTAATAATTTCAGACGTTGATTTACTTTGATTAATCAGTACGTCATTAGTTATCGATTTTGCACTAAGTTCTTCCTTTAATCTCTTTGCTGCATGCGAATTAGCATGTTTCCTCAAATGGTCCTTTCGATAGAAGCCTTTTCCGCATTCACCACAAATCTGTTTTAATAAAAAAAAAAAAAAAACGATATGAGTTGAATTTTAAGCAATTGCTCTAACTTTCCAGCAAAAGCTTCAATTTGTATGAATAAGATCTTGAGTAAATCTTTGAATTTCTAGCAATTGCATAGTAGGTAACGAGAAGCTTTTACTGCGAAAAAATTTACTGAAAATCTCATAAAAAAGTAAGCAATTGCTTTTTCTAGTTAAATAATTCCTAACAACAAAAACTGACTTCCCGTACCCAGGATTACATATGCTTAAGCAATTTCTTTAACAAAAATAATGATCAACTGTACAAACGTTGGAGTCAAAGCAAAACAATTGTTCAAATAAAGGATATGGACATTGTTAATTCGAAAAACAATTGCATTTTAAGTTATTACTTCTATTTAAAGAGAATTGCTTAATTTTCGTTCATGGTCTATTAAAAAACTGAATTCTGAAAATATAAGAATACCTCATTTTTTTCTCCACTATGTATTACGTAGTGCAAATTTAAGTGTTCCTTTCGTTTGAAGCCTTTTAGGCAAACACTACATATATAAGGCCGATCAGGATTATGGCCTGATTTATGTCTTTCCAAATGTTCTTTCCGTTTCAAACCAGCGCCACAGATGTCACAAATATATCTGGAAAGAAAAGGAATACATCAAACACTTTCTACAATAATTATAAGTCCAATAGAAAATGCTTTTCATCTTCAATTTATTGCGAAGAATAAGATAGGAAAGAGATAGTACAGTTTACAGAGAAATCTAATTTGATATCCCTATTATCGTCCATAAGTCGAATTGATCTAGTTGGCGATATTATTCACCGCCATTTACGTATCTAAAGGATTCAATATAGTCTCAAAAGAATATCTTTAGGTGAGAAGTCAGAAACGAAACTCAGAGCCATGGTGCCGGATTTGGTGATGATTCAAACTATTAGACTACCTAGAGGAATTCATCTGAATATTGGTTCCATCTTAAAGGATGAGCATGAAGGCGTTGACTATGACCCTAATATGAGGGTGAAGGGGTGGTAGGTTGAGGATAACCTCCAATTCTGAGATGGGAGCTGTTTTCACTGCGACAGTTGCACTTATAACGGGTGGGCCATCTAGTGATTTCTTTTTAAATCATAGGTTATTTTGACACTGGCAGCTGTTTCCCGCTCGAAATCTTGACAGAAAGTCAGTATCATACCTCCGCGAAACGAAAGGAGTCGTTTTACGCTTGAACAACATTGGAAATATTGAAAACTTATTTCCAAAGTGAGTGCTGTGTAGCCCAAACAGTGCGTTTTTTGAAAAGAAGTTTTTTGGGCGAAAAATCATCTTTTCTGACGAGGCACATTTTCATCTCGGCGGCTACGTTAACAAACAAAATTGCCCCATCTGGGGCTCGGAAAACCCGCACGTGAGGCTGGGAACAACATTTCGGTCAACGGTGGACGTTACAGAGCCACGTTAACGACTTTTTTTTTTTACTGAAATTGAAGACATGGATTTGGGCGACCTCTGGTTCATGCAGTATGGCGCGACATGCCACACAGCCCATGCCACAATCGGTCTTTTGCGCACCAAATTCCCAAATCGTGTTATCAGCCGTCTTGGCGATGTCAATTGGCCGCCTCGGAGCTGCGATTTGACCCCTTTGGACTTTTTTTTGTGGGGAACCGTGAAGGACCGATGTTATGCCAACAATCCGGAAACGATTCAAGCACTTAAGGCAAATATCATCCAAGCAATCCGTGAGCTACAGCGCGAAACCATCAACAAGGTCTTGGAAAATTGGAGTGATAGAATGCGCTACTGCGAGGTCAGCCAAGGCAGCCACTTGAACGACGTTGTGTTCCATAATTAATGGGAATGTTTGCTTTTACTAATAAAGCCATAATACATGGAAACAAATTCATTTTGTTCATTTTATTGCATTTTTAAAAAGAAACTTGTAGTTGGCCCACCCTGTACAAGCTTTGTCTTTCAAATTCATTAAGTCTTAAGCTGACTTCTGATACTACTGGTATCAAAATAGGAAGTCTTACTATTGCTGAGTCAGTATCATTTTGGGGTTTACGCCCCAGTTCCCAAGAAGTCTTTTGTTAGTCCTCGATTCAGATCTTGGATATGTTTGCGATATTTGTAAAGTGAGAGCTGCAGATTTGTTTCACTCGAGTGTGGGTTCCCCGAGCTTCCGTTTTCTTCTCTTGTTAAATGCAAATATGGTCTTTTTTGGGGTGTACGTTTGGACTGTTTTTTTTGCTCTAGTCAGTGCTAGGTAGTGAGGCGATTCGTGACTGTTTCTTCGAATTAAAATTGAATCACATAGATTCGCAATATCAACAAAATATACGCAATTTTGAACAAAGAAACTGTCCACGCTGGTTTTCATCTGCTCATTTACTTACTTACTGAAAGGGTTCGTTATCCTTGAAGAGCCTGAGACACAACTGCCCTCCATCCTCTGTGATTCCGGGCACGCTGCTTCCAGTTGTGAAGATCAAGTTTTCTAGCATTCGCGACAGCTTGATCTGTATACCGGAGATTCGGTCTTTTTCGCCATCTCGAACCTAGGGCTGAGATTCAAAGATTATCTTGGCTGGAGCGTTGTTGTCCATTCGCTTGATGTGGCCGAGCCCATGAAGGCGACGTGTCTTGGCTTTTTGGACTATACACACATCCTGGTACAGCTCATAGAGTTCGCGGGTGTATATTCTCCTCCATTCGCCCTCCTCGCTCATGGCACCTTATATCCGACGAAGTATTTATCGTTCAAAGGTATCCAATATTTCCTCTGCTTTCTTACTTATTGTCCAGCACTCGGCGCCATAAAGCATAATTTGCTCTAATCGAGTTAGGAGTTTTGAATCCAGTTGTTTTGCCCAACTAAAGTAGTAGCGGTTTGCTAGTGTTATTCTTCGTCGGATCTCCACGAAGATGTCATCTGTGGGGTTTATGTTTGCTCCGAGGTAGGTAAACTCCCTAATTACCACGAAATTGTAGTCATTAACAGTGACATTCTGTTCAAGATTTTGAGCAGATAATATCTTGTTTGTTGACAACATATACTTAGTCTTGTCCTTATTTACTTCGAAACCTATACGTTTCGTCTGTTCTTCAATTGCCGTAAATGCCTCTAAAACGGCTTGTCGGGATCTTCCGATGATGTCAATAGCCGTATTTTATTATCACCCAAGATCCATATAGATCACACGACGAAAATAAAACGATCCGGATCTGGATCAACGAAATTACTTTGCTTGTGTCTTGTAGTGTGGTTGTGTAACCTACCAAGAAATAAAAAAAAATATCACAAAATTGATCCTGATAGAAAGCAGGATCTCGTATTGTTGTTGTATTGCATAGAAACCAATGATCCATATGGATCATGAGTGATAATAAAATACGGCTAATATCGTCCGCGCATCCCAGTAGTTGGATCGATTTGTGAAATTTAGTGCCTATTGTGTTTACACCTGACCTACGCAATATTTGCTCCAACACAAGATTGAAGAAGTCACATGACAGCGCATCTCCTTGCCGAAATCCGGTGCATGTTTGAAAGAGTTCGGAGGAGCTGTTTCCAAGTTGTCTAGATAAGTTTTGACGGTATCCCGAATTGGGCCATCACTTGGCAGAATTCAAGGCGATGAATGCTGTTATAAGCGGCTTTAAAGTCGATGAAAAAGCGGTGCGTTTCGACTTACAACACTCATTTATCACGGTGGAAAGAACCCCTCCTAAAAATGTTTGTTTTGAGAAAGAAGTTTTATATTTTGATGCGGCTTTGTCAGTTTTGATAATAGTCATACTTTAGGAATACATATATTCCATATTCCAGTGAGCTCTTTGCAGCTTTTTGGTTTATTGTGTCACGCAAACGTCGCTTTATGTCGGATGGTGATTTGTACTAATATCGTGTGTTTAATGATATTTTGGATGAATGGCGGTAAGATCCTGCCTTCTACTCGGATTTTAAAGGAAACACATTCTCCTTCAGTCCTTTCTAAATGTCCTTTTAATCCTTCCCTCAGGAGGCTTATCTTGAAAGATAGGGGTGAGCATGGTGCCTAAAAAATGCGTTCCGGCTAAGAGATTTACCGCCTACAGACTATTTTCCATCTGGTTTTTTTTTCTAACCATAATTAAGTAGAGTTCTGCTTTAAGATAATTTCGTGTATGTGGGGCTTGCTGCTTAGCTCGAGGTTGTATTTAACGATGACTCCAAAGTATTATACTTAGCGATTCGTTTCGCATTAACCATACCTGTTTTTCGGGGAATCTTTTCTTCTGTTTCCAATACACCTATTTCTTTCACAATAAATTTTTCATGAGAAAACTTATTCATGATAGGGCTGTATATATCTTAAGTTCTTATTGCAGCTGACCGAGGTTTGCATGAGTTATAGACTGCATCAGTATCCAATCTGTGGATGAAATGTTCCAATACCCCAGCCAAGTCTGGTCCCCCTATCAAGATACCTATTCTCTCAGAATTGGAGCTGTGCAAAATGAACTCTTCTGGGCTGTCTTTCCTCCACATGCAGATCGGCTAACAGCTCAGCTAATCAAATCAGCAATTATGGCTTGTGGAGGCTTTTCTGGGCAAAAGGGACAGCAAAATCTAGTTTCCTTATGTCTTTTTTCCTTAAAACATACACGACCCACTCTTGTTGGCTTGCCCCTCTTCCCTGTTGGTGCAATGGATTCCAGATAGTGTTGCACATCATGTTTAGAGGTAGTCGGCTGAGACTGTGATGCTTTTGGGGTACTCTGTTCTGCGGTACTTTTGGTACTTTTTAGCAAACAAGTGAGCGATCACATGTTCTTCAAAATTATGCAGGGTTAAATTACTCTTTATACCATGCAGGCTTTGCATTAGATATAACTTATAGGCATTCTGTATATATATCTGGAAAATATGTATGCCGAGTTTTATATAATAAGAAAGGAGTTGTTCGGAATTATCAACTCCTCCCATTCCCATATTAATCACGTATAATGTTTGGCTTCATTATAAATTTCGCATTTCCGCTCGTGACTGTAACAAGTTCTGGATTATGCAATTTACAAACCACAATTTTATCAAAACGTGTCCAAATCTTTTCTCCTTTTTTGTGCTTATAAGAAGTAACAGCTGCTGGGTTGCCTTTACGAATAGAACGTAAAGTATCGCAAATGTACGTATAACGCTTAGTAATTTCTTTCAGCAATGGAACAGAATTATAAAAGTTGTCAGTGCACAACCTATAGCCCTTATCAAGATAATCGTGCATTAAATCAAAAACTATATTCATAGCGCAATTGTAGTTTGGGTTTTTTTGTCGGCATTGCCTGTGTAGACACGTACTTTCATAATGAAACCATTAGATTGACAGAGCTTATATATTTTTACGCCGTATTTATGTTGTTTGTTCTTTATATATTGCTTAAATATAAGGCGAACTTTCCAAGACATGACAGATTCATCAACGCACAAGTCAATTGAAGTAACGTAAATTTGTTTCATTGTCAGCGAATCGCGCGGGACTCACATTACCACCACACTTCAAACCTGGTCTTGCTGTAAAGGGGGAATCCGGAGGCTCTGCTGAATTGTCAATCCACTCGCTGTCCTTAGATTGCATTTTCATCTCAGGAAGCTCTTGTCGGTGGAAATCCTCCTTAAACTGCTGTTGTGGTTTATTTTCCAATTGTTGTCTTTCTTCAGAAGAGTCGCCTGAGGAAGATTATGACGAGCCACCGGATACTCGTCACCGGAGTATTCACTGTCCATTTCATTGTTTATGTTTACACGCGCGAACATGGGAAAAGCTTACTGAATATCTTGACACACGAACTGGATAACGTTACACATTCTGCCTACATTGGTAATTTTAGCTATGTCTGACATCATAAAGACCAAAAGAGAGTGAAATAGAAATGTATATCAATTGCATTTGTTCATTCAATTGCAGCCCTCTCTGAAATTCTCTGGCATGGCGCCGAGAACAGATTTTTCTGTTTCAATGCCAACCACGATTATTCTAGTGGTGGAATTTTTGTATTAAGAAACTTTAAACCTAAATACCATTTTGACCTTGGCAGCGAAAGGGTTAATTAGTTCTAACTTTAGCTTTTAGTTATTGGTTAAGGGTCTGTTAATTCTTCTGTTATTAAATTTAAATTTAGCTTTAAGTTATTTAAAGATTGTATTAAGCTTAAATATATATGTAAATAAATAAATAAATGCTTAGCTAATCAAAGAGGACTTGACGATGATCTGGTATTAATATTGCTCTCGAAGTCTAAGTAGGATCCAGTTGACTGTTTTGTTAATAAATGAGGTACTTAAAGTAAGATCAAGGACTCTTATTAAAAAAATGGAGGTGTTCCAATAGTTTTCAATATCAATACTAAAAACCACTACCACTACTTTACGTACTTATCGATCGCTGCATAAAACATGTTTCAATTAAAGAAAAGTATTTGAATTACCTCCTTTCAATTTTATGGACTGTCAAGTGCTGTTCGAGATTCTCCTTTTCTGGGTACGCCATTTGACATTCGGGACAACAAAATAACATAGTTCCATCAGCTGCGGTTGCAATCAGGACCTGCCCGGGTTTTGGTGCTTTTTCCTTTGGAGTTTTCTTTTTGACTTTTCTTTTTCGTTTGGCTTTTACTACCTCCTCTTGCTTTACTTCAAGTTTCGACGTAACTTCAGATTCATACTGCAAAAAGTACTTCAGTACACGATGATATTTCCGTTAAATTCTTACAATACCTTTACTGGAACTGAGTTAAATTTCAAATATGGTTGCAAATTTAAGGGAACAGATGTTTGTGAAGCGCAATTTTGTTGAAAATTTCCATTGCTCTGGCTAGCTACGGCTGTTACGTTATCCCAATCGGTTATCGGTTCTTCTTTAATAGCGACTCCATCGCTGAAATAATAAAGTAACTTAGTGCTGAAAAAATTAAGCAATCAATTCAAAATGTTTACTTATTGTTGTATTGTTCATTCAAATGAGGGGCAGGTTGTTCTAAAGGCATCTGCTTGTTGGCAGATATTTGAGCTAGCTGGGCTTGAGCCAAAAGCTGTAAATCTTGGGGTTGTAAAGCTGCTACCACTGTCATGCTATCAGGAAACGCATGATTTGTTAAGAATTTATTGTCTTGAGGACTGTAGGCCACTGTGAGAACTGTCGTTCCACCGGGCTGTTGATTTTGTACTGGTAATTGCATCTGTCCCATTTGAAATTTTGATGGCGCCTGTTGAACAGGATTCGGATTGAGGACTTGAATATGCACGGTTTGTTGAGCATCACCAGGTTTGGCTCCAGGTACTGTTATAGGAATTGTAAGCAATGTTTGATGTTGTTCATTTCCTGTTCCTTGTGATGGAACAGCGGGTGCAGTAAATGCATTTCCATCATTACGAACATAATGTAGGCTTCCGTCAGGCGCTGAGATAATCTAAAGAACAAGAAAGAAGTTAAATTAATTATTTCCTATTCCAATCTATGGAGGGCAGCTGAATATAAACGCATCACTGTTACAAGTCTCCGCTCAAAGTTATTCATTTCCAGAATCAGACTAAAGCTCAACAAACAAGCTCCTTTAGAAACATTTTCAAACAAAATTATTATCATATCAGCTCACCTGCCCTGTACCAGTGGATATGTTTTGAGCGAACTTGGGAGCTGCAAACTGACCGACGGGATTTGTTGATATATTTGCGGCATAATGTGTCGGAAAGGAAGAAAAACTCATCGTTTATATCTAAAAGAAACAAAATGAGAAATTTAAATAATCAGAAATCACATTAAGGCCCTAAATGGCTAAAAATTAATCAAAATATATTTTTAGGTGCGCAATTTGCACGAATAATATGTATCAAAAAGGTTCAGCTTATATTAGTATTTGCTTTCCCTTTCACAGAGAGACTCGCAATTTAATGCCGTACATAGTTTAGAAATTTGATGATAATTTTATTAACCCCCGAATCGTAACCATGAACAAATTGAATTGTGAATAATGAGCATGGCACAACTATTGTCTTTAGGTTTGTAAAAAGTAGAAAATTAATTTTTTAATTAATTGTATTTCCAATTAGATTGTCCGAGGACAAGAATGTGGAGCAATATAGTGGACGCATTTAGGAACACAAACATGACCTTAATCAATTACACAATAACCAATATCGCCACGAAGTGTGATAGTTTTACATTACGATGCCTCTCAGCTGCGGGCTCCTAGACAAAACGATGTTACAGACAACTGTAAAGGATCTGATTAAAAAAGAAACAGATCAGCATCCCGTTTAGATTAGAAAGATATTCACCCTGATTGTCGTTGGCGTTTGTCGCTTTTCGACGTTTGTCGTTTTATTCATAGCTACGACCTGCTAGCCGTTTAACAATACTAAGCAATTTGTTTGTCGTGTAGAATACTATTACAACTCTTTCACAGGGAAAAAGTTATGAAAATGAATTCCTGCTACAGAAGAATTAAATGACAATCGTCGAAAAGCGACAAACGCCAACGACAATCAGGGTGATTGTCTGCTCTTACAGAGGTACGAAAAAGAATGTGTACATTATTGAAATTGTCGGATGAAGAGGAGGAAGAAACGGTAGCTCATCGTTTGTACTCATTTCGTGCCTGTGCACATGTTCCTTGTGGAATCGTTGAATTTGAGACAGGCTGAGGGTCGAAATAGCGAAATCCAAACTCTTAAGTTCCTTTGTAATTTGTCAACTATATATGAATCGAATGTTGTGCGCGAATTGCTGCATTTAGCGAGTTATTCGCTACGTGGTATTGCAATTGGCGGACTAAAAATAGCTGAATCGTCACATCTATGAAAATACATGTTTTTACGGTTAATTTAGCCAAATAAAATATGTGACTCACAAGCCATAAATAATCAGATCTATCGAAATTTTGAAATCTTAGTTCGACTCACGAACGGTAATAGAAGAATTCGACTGTAATAAATACCATTACCAGACTTTGTAAATAACGCTTTCCCCTTTTGCACACTATACTGTAATTAGGCTTTTTGTTGTCTCAGTTTTTCTTTTTTTATTTCCTTTTTCTAAAACTGTTGTTATCGTTAGTTTTTTTTATTGAAATAGGAACTTAGACATTTTTGGAAAAAAAGGTTAACATTTCAAGGGCTAACATTTTAAGTATTAACGGTTTGAGGCTACACCCTTAACAACCATATCTACTAGAGATGGCCAAAAAATCACTAACTGCACTACCTGTGAATTATTCACTGCGAATGAAAATTCACAACGCAGCCTGTGAATGAATTAAAAATAAATTGTGAATGGTTAAAATGTGAATAAGGAATTGTTTTTCACCTCATATTTTTGCATTCGCAACAGTTCTTATGTTAAGTACCTCATTCAAATTGATGCCGAGAAAGTAGCCAATCATCGATGGCAACATCTAGACCAATGTCATACCGCCAGACAGCTCTGGCCGATACTCAATAAATCCAGGTCCATCGGACTCTTGAAGCACAAGAGAGGAACCCTCTCAAAAATAACAAATGTCCTCACTGGACACTGCGTCATAGGAAGACATGCCCAGAGATTAGGTATCCCTCATAATGACTTCTGCAGAAGCTGCAGAGATGAAGAGGAAGAAGAGACCATCAGTCATCTCCTGTGCGCCTGTTCTGCGCTCGCCAACATCAGGAAGGCCACTCTGGGTGAATACTTCTACAATGATCTTAATGATCTCGGCAACGCCTGCACGGCTAAAATTCTCGACTTCATTCAACGAAGCAAATGGTTCCAAGAGTAAGAAGGTGATCCACCCGCCTTACACATCGGCAGTACAATGGACCTACTTTCTAGTCTAAGTACATCCTCATCGAGGGCCGATCCTAACCTAACAGTTCAGTACTATGTGAAACAGGTGCCAAACAAACGCATAGCACATTATTTGCAAAACCTTAATTTTGATAACTGTCCATTTCTCTATTTTAAATTGCATTCCTTCTACACTCTCTTTGAATTACTCCGAAAGTAACGTTCGATTTTCCATGGTTTCTTTTTACATGCATGTCGTGCAAAAACTCACTAAGTACATTCACCCTAATTGTCGTTGGCGTTTGTCACTTTTCGACGATTGTCGTTTTATTCATACCTACGACCTGCTGACCGTTAATCTTTAGTAAGCAATTTATTTGTCGTGTAGAATACTATTACAACTCTTTTACATTGAAAAAGTTATGAAAATAGATTCGTGCTACATCTGAAGAATAAAACGACAATCGTCGAAAAGCGACAAACGCCAACGACAATCAGGGTAATTTTTGCCATTTTTTAGTTTAAAGTACCTAAGTGCTTGTTTAAATGTTGTTCACCCATGCAAAAACTCTTAAAGTGCATCAGATGAGATAATAATCATTTGAAAACAAAAAAAAATCTTTGAAAATGTTTTAATAAATGTTTTTTTCCTGCACTGCCAATTTAATTGTGAATAACCAAATATTGAGCAAATGTACTTAATGACTTTTTCCACTAAGCCGATGATATTCTTTATTGCTCAATGTACCCTGTAAATTAGTTTCGTTCTGTTTCGATTTAAACAATCACCGAGTGTGGACGCATTGGTAAACATTTATACACAAGACATTTATACTACACAAATTAATTTAATAAAAATACACCAAAGATACATAGATAAATTACACATTTACCCAAACTTAAAATTAATTTTCGATACACTTTTACACAAAACACATTTGTTCCAATACAGCAACAAAAGATACAGAGCTGGCATTGCTCAGTGCAGAGTGACGAACGAAGAACCGTGCAGAGGTGGCACTGCTCAGTGTAGAGCGGCGAACGAAGAACGAAAATGTGTATACCTACGAGTAATCTGTATAAGGCAGGAATTCTTTTTTACATCACATCTACAGTGCACGAAATAAGTATAGCGTACAAAAGAACATGATCTCTTTTTTGGAAATTTAAGAACGTTTCTTTGCTTTTAAACTGTAAGTTAGGTTTATATATGCATGAATGAACGAAAAAAATTCTTTTCTGCATTTGACGCTTTGTTCATGTACCGTTATCTGGCATTTTCTTGAACATTTTTCTGGCGTAGAACGCAATAAATGAAGCGTACAACGCGTTTGACTGCCGTTATTGAAGGGTATTTTGCGGATAATTCTTTAAAATTGCTAAAAAGTTTTTAGTGGTAAGTGATCCTATTAATTATGTAATAAGTGCTTCATTAAGGTGAAGATATAATCAGTTTTAGGTCGTCATTCTTAAGAATGCCACGAGGACCAACATTGACTTTTGAAGAACGCGCTCAAATGATTGCTTGCAGAGATAGCGGAAAGACAATAAAAGACAATAAGGGAAATCGCTGTAAAATTAAACCAAAAAAAAAAAGACCAATTGCAATTTTCTAAAAGGAAGCGAAAATTACGACAAAAGAAGACGATCCGGGCGGCCAACCATGATTAACAGTAGGGACATCCGGGCAATAAAACATTTGGCAGTCAATAAAAACATAAGTCCATCTTAAATAAGGCTCAAATTATCTCTTCCGGTAACAACAAGCAGAGTTCAACAGATACTAAAAAAGGATGACAATCTGAAGTACCAAAAAAGGGCGCATAAACCTAAGCTTTTGACACGCCACGGAAATTCATCATTTTTAGTGATGAGAAAAAATGGAATATAGATGGGCCTGATGGCTGCCAAAAATACTGGAGGGATCTAAGAACTGAGCGAGAAACTCGTTATTCGCGTAATTTCCAGGGAGGCTCACTTATGGTATGGGCTGCATTTAGCTACAATGGATAGTCTCCAATGTGCCTTATCTCCCATAAGATGAATTTAGAAAAGTATGTCGAACTCTTGGACGATGTTCTGATTCATTTTGAAGAAAATATTTTGGAGGATAATTGGACTTTTCAGCAGGACAATGCAACCATACACAGCGCCGCACTTACCAAAGATTTCTTAAATTCAAGGAATATACCATTAATGGAGTGGCCGGCCATTAGTCTTGATCTTAACTCAATCGAAAATCTTTGGGGCACCTTGGTGCAAAAAGTTTATGCAAATGGTCGTCAATTTAACACTTTACTGCAGCTCCGCATCGCGATTAACGAGGAGTGTACAAAAATCGACCTTTTAACATTAAATAATTTAATTGACTCAATGACTCAAAGAATGGAGATCATATTGATTATTAAAAATAAAAGATTTGGTTTTTTATTAATAAAAACATTGGTTTTTCAAGTTGTACGCTTTAATTATTTCGTTTGAACTAAATCGCAATGTTTTTTTTTTTTTGTGTCAAGTTTTTTATGAATCTTTAAACTTAATGTTTTATTATATTGCTTTGTTGCTATTAAGTTTATAAAAAAAAAATTAAATGAAAAATAAATATATAAAAATGAGTTACATTAAAATATGTCTTGTACGCTATATTTATTTCGTGCACTGTATGTATACTGAAGTCCGAGGCAGCAAAGGATAGAACAAAGCAAAACATGGTGAACGAAATGCCAAACAACATGAATATGAAATGTACTTTCATAAATACTGTTACAACTTTTAACGGTTCTCTACAGCCTCTGGTATTACCCGCACTCTTGTGTTGGCTTGCGTCATTTGCAGTTTTATATTTGGTCTGTTCATACGCAAATTTAAATTAAGATACGCTAAGTTTTTAACATGGAGTGGAGCGACAAGGAAAACAGGATTGCGGTTATTGCACTTCATAAGTGCCGAATGGAAAAAGGGCTCATTTTTAAAACGCTGCATTCGCTGGGAATCAGCCGTATGTTTGTCTATCGAGCCAATACATTGTTTGAGGATACTGGTGATGTCAAAGACAGACAAAGTACGGGAAGACCACGTACCGTTAGATCAACACAAGCTATCAAAGCTGTGAGGGCGCGAATACGGCCTAATCCAGTGCGGACCCAAAAAATCATGTCTCGTGAAATGGGCATTTCACAAATTTCAATGACCCGCATCATCAAACAAGATTTAGGTTTGGGGGCAAACAAAAGACATACTGGCCATTCGCTGACTAACGCGCTTATGGAGAAAAGAAAGGAAAAATTGAAGCGACTGATAGCTGATTATGTGAGTGCTGAATACCGTCGAATTCTGTTTACGGATGAAAAAATGTTCACCGTAGAAGAGAAATTTAATAAACAAAATGACAGAGCTTATCTAAAAAAAACTGGAGAGCTTATGCCAATGGTATAAAAAGGGCATCATCCTGTGTCTGTCATGGTTTGGTGGGGAGTATCATATGAAGGCGCCGTGGCGTAAGTGGTTAGTGTGTCGGATCACTACGCATGAGGTTCCAAGTTCGAATCCCAGAAAATACCAAAAAGTTTTTTCACGGTCCCACCTCTCGTGAGCGTCTGACAAACATCCGAGAGTATTGTTGTCACGAAAAAGCTTCTCAAATCGCCGTTCGGATTCGGCATTAAACTGTAGGTCCCTTCCATTCGTGTGAAAAATATAACGCACACAACATGAGTGGTTGCGAGAAGCTTGGCCCTGGCACTTTAAAGAGCTGTTGCGCCAAATATCTGTATTTGTATCCTATGAAGGCGCCACAGAAATCCACTTTTGTGAAAAGGAAGTGAAAACTTCAGCTGCAGTCTACCAGGAAACTGTTGTGGTAAGGGTGGTGAAACCGCTCAACCACTCCCTCTTCGAAAACAAGCCATGGACTTTCCAACGTGACTCTGCTCCAGCCCATAAGGCAAAAACTACCCAGACATGACTCACGAAAAATGTTCCTCACTTCATAGCCATTGATCATTGGCCATCAACAAGTCCGGATCTTAATCCTTTGGATTACAAGCTATGGTCCGTTTTGGAGGGCATGATTTGTACGAAAAGACACCCAAACCTGCAGTCGCTAAAAATTAGCTTAAGGGAAGCAGTCGACAGTTTTCCAATAGAAGTCGTGCGTGCTGCGATTGATGAGTGGCCAACTCGTATCAAGGCCTGCATAAGAGTAAATGGAGGTCATTTTGAATAAATGGTTTTTTTTTTGTATTTAGAATAAACCAATAAACACTTTTGCAAAAAAATTAAATGAATACCTTTTGTCTTTATTTTTGTATACCTATTTACATCTGTAACAGTATTTGTGATAGTACTAGGTATATTATTCGCTGGGTTATACCACAGATAAAAGAGAGATATTTCCCTTGCACATATCTGGTTATATCAAAGCAAAAATTTACAAATTTGTTTGTTTGGTGTGTACAAGTGCGCGTACCCAAAAAAAAAAAAATTTTAAGATGCCGTTAAATTTAAAAAGGCATATACAAATCAAGCATCCTTTAGTGTCATTAGTTTCTGGTGTAAGTTTATTTTTTGAATTATTGGGTCGAAATATTTTTAACGGTATTAGTACTAATAAGGATATTACATGCACCCATGTATATTAACGAGTTACGTAAATTTTACGATACACGAAAGTCAATAATATAATAATTTATTGATAGATTTATAATTTAATTATGGTGTTTTGATTTTCCTCCCCAAGGAATTTTTTGTTCGTAAAAAAAAGAACTCCCATACATTCACAGGTTGTATTCACAGTGAAAAAAAAATCACATTCACTATAGCTGTGAACACAAATTCACGACTTAGTCCAACTCTAATATGTTAATGCCCGGTTTCACAGTGGGAGCTTAAGTCGCAGCTTAGTTAAGTTAAACGCAGAGCTTAAGTTTAAGCTTAAGTTTTTCGGGTTTCACAGTCATTTAAAAAGTGTGGCTTAGCTAAGCCAAGCATAAGAAGTGATTGTGAACAGTTTGTGGGTAATTAACTGCTGTGAATGGATCGGAGATGTCAAATAGATTGATGTTTTGTTAGTGATGTAGATAATTTGTTTTTCTTTTCAATAAAAGAAGAGTGAAACATGTGTGACGACAAAAAAAGAAGTGAAAATTTGAGCTCAGCTGAAACAAAAATGATAAAAATGTCATCCGAATAATGAATAAAAAAAGAAAATATCGCCAAGCTGCCAAGCTTAAGGTGCTCTCAAGCAATGGGTATTGCCAGAGAACATTTCTATACAAAAAAAAAACAAATATTTGGCGCAACAGGTCTTTAAAGTGCCAGGGCCTAGCTTCTCGCAACCACTCATGTTGTGTGCGTTATATTTTTCACACGAATGGAAGGGACCTACAGTTTAATGCCGAATCCGAACGGCGATTTGAGAAGCTTTTTCGTAACAACAATACTCTCGGATGTTTGTCAGACGCTCGCGAGAGGTGGGACCGTGAAAAAACTTTTTGGTGTTTTCTGGGATTCGAACTTGGAACCTCATGCGTAGTGATCCGACACACTAACCACTTACGCCACGGAGCCTACAACATTTCTATACGTCTATATACAATACATATGTACATACGAGTATAACCATAAAACACAAGGGGCGCTGGTCTTTAACTAGATTAATAAGTGAATTCCCCTCAGGTATGCCTTGCTTATTTGCCTCCATTGTAAGAGAGTAGATATTTATTGAGTAAAGCAATATTCCATAAATAAAGTAGTTACATTAAACAAAGGTAATGTGCTAATGCTGGTAACATCGAATCATGAATTTTGCTCTGACAGTAGTTAAGCCACCAAAATCGACGGCTTAAGTTATTTCAACACTTAAGTGGAGTTTAGCTCTTAAGCGGGCACTGTGAAACACAAAGATGAGTTAAACCGAAGCTTAAGCTCCAATAAAGGCTTAAGCTCTCACTGTGAAACCGGGCATAAGTGTTACAAACTACGCATGTGATAAAATGAATACAATATACAGAGCAGTAATTATGTCTTCGCCCGTAGATTGCCTATTTTTCCTATTTATTTTTTTTTAAGAATAAAAATATTTACTTTTTAGAAATATTTACACTGGAAAATAGTGAGATTTATTATTACGATTAGATATCCTGTCAAAAGCTTGGGATGTTTAGCTAACATACGTATACAGTGCATACAGGTTCAAACCATTCGGCAAGACGTTTGATCCAACAATATTTGCAGCGATTGGCATCAACCAATCCATTTAAAAATTTGTCAAACAGTGTAAAATACCAAGCCAAGTCATAAATACTGGTACACTATTAAACGCGTCCATTATGCCAATGATATTGAATACATTCATTCCATATTAACCGTTATTGACATTTATGCTGTCACTGTGCAAACGTTTTTTATTGAAATAGACTGAAGCGACATACAAAATCATATTGTGGTAATTGGCCTTCACAAGTGTAAAATGGAAAGGGGCAATATCTTCCGGAACTTGCAACCACATGGAATCACCCACAATTTTGTGTATCGCGCTGTTTAGTTATTTGAGGAGACTGGTGGAGTAAATGAACGTCAAAGATACTTGCGTCCTCGCACTGTAAGAACTACACAGGTAATCAATGAATTTCAACCCAGAATTCAGCGACAGCGTCTGCAAAACCAAAATAATCTTGTCCCGTAAAATGAAAATATCGCGAAATGAAATCCATGTCTCACATTATTATTAAACAAGATTTAGGACCAGTGTATTCAAAAGACACACTGGCAATTTGCTAATTAAAGCAAAAACGCAAGGTAGGATCAAAAGCTCTACACCGCCGATATGCTTACAGGAAAATGTTGTTCATGGATGAAAAAATGGTTCACTGTTGAAGAATCATTCAATAAGCAGAAATAAGCAGAATGATAGTGTATGCTCGGTCGTCAAAACAAGCGTCAGAACTCATTTCAAAAATCGACCACCATCCCTCATCTGTGATGTTTTGGTTGGTGTCGGCTGTAACGGCGTTATCAATCCTCACTTCTGTGAGAAGGGAATTAAAACATCGTCAGAAGTTTATCAAATAGACTATTGGCCGGCTGGTAGTCTAGAACCAGATCATTTGGTTTATAGTCTGTGGTCTGTTTTAGAGGGCATGGCTTGCTCTACTCGACACCCAAATATTGAGTTTTTAAAGCGCGTTCTTATCCGTGCAGTGAAAGCAAATGACCACCATTATGAATTACTGTTTAATACATTCAATACCAAAACTACGTCTACCAGTATACGTGTACTTAACTAGATAGTATTTGGACACACTGTTCCAAACAGCTTGATAGCTGAACAGCTTGTCGTTCCTCTATACATAATTTAGTAAAGTTCAAGTTTAAGCGTGCGCACCTTGGCGTATGAGTCCTAAAAAACACCAAACGTTTTTTCACGGATCCACTTCTAGCGAATATCTGACAAAGATCCGAGAATATTGTTGTTACGAAAAAGCTCCTAAAAAATTGCCCCGCGAATACGGAAAAAAACCCACCACTCGTGCGAAAAATATAACGCACCCAACACGAGTGGTTGCGAGAAGCTAGTTCTAACTAGGCCTTCATGACCTGTTTGCTCCAAAATATTTTTTTTTTTATTTCAAGTTCTGTGTAAACAAAGTAAGAACTATAATATAACTAACAAATAGCGAATGTCGTTCTCTCATGGCAAAATCTCAATCAGGTTAAAGGAATACTTGCCTTCATACGGACGCCAAACTTGTGTGGGATTGCCTACGCAAATTTAACGAATTGGCCGGAAGAAATAAGGCCCAGAAAGACTCCGGAACAATAATGGAGTCTTGTGGGGCACTAACCCGTAAAAAAATTAAATATGTGGCCAAGTGCCAATATATGAGATAATGATACACCAAGCATAGACTCGCTTCTCAAATTCATCAAAGAAACTGGACTTGAGTGCGTTCTCTAAGGGTGGTCTATTCGCGCCAAGTTAGAGTGCACGACTTTCAAATCTAATTCTGAAAAGAATTGTAATGCGAGGCGAACTACAA
This sequence comes from Brachypalpus laphriformis, assembly GCA_945910035.1. NCBI lineage: Eukaryota > Metazoa > Arthropoda > Insecta > Diptera > Syrphidae > Brachypalpus > Brachypalpus laphriformis. Next base: position 104,559,606 of record OX246753.1, on the reverse strand, counting down.
TGAGGCAGCAAACCTCTCCAAGGCATTAGTAAACCATTAGGTCACAGTGTAATATAACTTTCTCACAAATAATAATAATAAATACAGACGACACATGGAACATTATATATTCGGGAATCCCCTGTACAAATTGTGAAATTCAAAGTCTGTAGACCTGCCTTTATATATTGCAGGGATGCTGCTGCTCCCACCCCGAACCCCACAGGCGGATCAGTAGAAATGCGGTGAAGTGGGAGGGTTATGATCCCTCATTTTCGGATCATAACCTCGCTGATAAAAGGAAGAAGAAGAAGAAGAAGGGATGCTGCTGCTCCTGGTTCTTGTTCTGCTTACTAAAGTTCAAATTTTAAAAGAACAAATCCATGTTTTCAAAGTGAGATGTAGCTATACTCGACTATGTATGTGTTATGCTAGTCTTTCAACTCGCTGTTTTTAAGTTGACAAAAACTCGTTGAATTTACTTCGAATAATTGTCTTGTTCTCAATTATTGTTGTGAGTAGTCAAGGCCAATTATGCAATATGTATAAATACGTAAGAGTTTAATACACAAAACTGAACTACTTCACTTTTACAACTTTCATTGTAACGATGTGCAGAGTTCACTTTATATGGGATGTTAACACATTAGCTCAGTGCTTTCTTGTTTGTTGACAACATGTACTTAGTCTTCAAGGCCTACTCGTTTCCGCTGCTTTTCAATTGCCGTAAGTGCTTGCCAGCACAATATTGAAGAAATCACATGACAGCACATCCCCTTGCCGGAATCCGGTGCATGTTTCGAAGAGTTCGGAAGAGATGTTTCCAAGTTGTACAGAGCATCGCGTGTTTTCCAGCGTTACGCGACACATCTAAATAAGTTCTGAGGGCATCCCGAACTGTGTCATGTAGAAGGCAATACACCATTACAATGGTACTTAACTTTCTGCCCAGTTTTCGAAATTTGGTTGAAACTAGTAGTCTTAAATATTTGCAAGTCTATTTGGCTCTATATCCGCATTTAAGAACCGTTTTCAAAATAATTTTTTTTATTTATTTATTTTTTTTTTTTCGATGCTTGGACTCCAAAAAAGACAATTTTGATACGTGATCGACATTTTGTATAAAGAAAAAGTGAATTGAACTGAATAAAAACATCGATAAATGACCCACTAGTAGGTCTAGGATGTTCTGGTTCGATCATATAGACTATAAATCCACCACTTGTACATATTTATAACATATAGACTATAGTACGTAAATATAAATGTGTTTTTGTTTTACGCAAAGATCTTGGCCTAAACTTGTATAAGATCCAGTGGTATGACAATTAAACCCACGAGACCATAATTTGCGTCGTTCTTTTGCTGATTAGGATCTAGAGCAGTTCACGATAACATGTGTTGTCGCAAAATTGTGTTGAGCAATTAGGCTCGTTTTTAGGTTCACGGGTTTGTTAATAGGCGAAATTGTCCCATATGGAATAAGAGCAATCCAGCAAAGACCCTACAGACCCATTACATTCAGAAAAAAAAATGCACCGTCTGGTGCGGTTTCCACGCTGATGGCATCATCGGACCATATTTCTTCAAAAATGAGGCCGGAGCTCGTGTTACATTCAATGGAAATCGTTACAGGAGCGTTATTAATGAATTTTCCTCGAAAAATATGGATGCAATTTTTGCGAACTAGATGCGGTTTGAACAGGATGGCGCTGCGTGCCATAAGGCTATCGAAACCATCGACGAAGAAATCACAATTTGGCGACAAGTTGCTTTCGAAAACTGACAGAATGTTCTTCGTCAAAAACCGTCGCGGTAGACATACTTTTCTCACATATCTGTGGCCACAAGGCATAACCACCTAAGTTAAGTTAAGAGAAAGTTGACTTAAGAATGCCAGAAGATAGATTTGTTTACTTTATTATATACGAGGGCAAGGTGAAAAGTTCTCGGCCTGACGCAGAGATAGCGTTCCAATCAGGAAAAATTTATGTTTCCTGTCTGGGTGCACTTCTCATAAGTTCGTATGATAAGTTTCAACTTGTTCTCTCAAGTAGTTTGTTTACAAGAATTTTTGCAGTAGACGTCTTGAGAGTTTTTCGTTAAAATGGATAAACTTGAATATCGTGCGGTCATAAAATTCTTCGTTTTGGATGGGTTAACCCCTAAGGAAATCCATCCAAAGTTGACAAAAGTTTATGGGGACTCTGCTCCTTCCATGTCAACCGTTAAAATGTGGGCAGCTGAATTTAAACGTGGTTGCACGTCCCTCGAAGATGACCCACGTGAAGGACGGCCAAAAACCGCAACCACACCCGAAACCATCGAAAAAGTGCATGATATCGTGTTGGACGATAGGCGAGTGAAGGTAAGTGAGATAGCTGAGGCTGTGTGTATATCGGAAGAGAGGGTGCCAAACATCTTGCACAAAAACTTAGCGATGCGAAAGCTCTGCGCAAGATGGGTGCCGCATTTGCTGAAAGCCGTTCAAAAGCAGATGCGCAAACGATTTTCGCGGCAATCTTTGGACCGATTCAATAGAGATCCAACCGATTTTGTGCGGCGATTTCTCACCATGGATGAGACAGGGGTCCACCACTACGCGCTAGAAACGAAACAGCAGTCGAAGCAGTGGATGGAAGCCGGTGGTTCAGCGCCAAAGAAAGCTAAGTCGATCGCATCTGCCGGAAAGGTCATGGCCAGTGTGTTTTGGGATGCGAAAGGGATCCTGTTAATTGATTACCCTGAGAAAGGCAGAATAATTACAGGCGAATATTACTCCAACCTTCTTGACCAGCTGGCTGCCAAAATTCGCGAGGAGAGGCCTGTCTTGAAGAAGAAAAAAAATCATCTTTCACCAGGAAAATGCACCTGTACACAAGTGTGCGTTGGCGATGGGAAAACTGCGGGATTTGAGGTACGATTTGCTCGGCCATCACCCCTATTTACCTGATTTGGCACCCTCAGACTCCCATCTGTTTCCAAACTTGAAGAAATTTGTTTTTGGGGAGCGCTTCACATCCAATGCAGAAGTTGAGAGGGCCGTAGATGGATATTTTCACAGCCCTCCAGACTCTCACTCCCGAGAAGGAATACTGATGTTGGAGAAACGCTGGACTAAGTGTGTTGAAGTCAAGGGAGATTATGTAGAAAAATAAAATCATTTTTTAATTGAAAATCGCAGTCTTTCATTGTCAGGCCGAGAACTTTTCACCTTGCCCTCGTATTGTTGTTACCGAGTTTGGGTAGAGATAAGTGTTACAACTAAAGTTCCAAGATTCCAAAATCCCATACGTTTTCGGCAAAAACGAAAACTTCAAAATTGTTTTCTGAGAGTCTGTTAAAATCGACTTTGGTGGTTTTTCCTTGTGTGGCCACAGATATATTAAGTTACTTCTAGGGAGCAATCTCTTGACTGCAGTTATATGATTGCACGACGTAAGTTGGAAAGGATAGACATAGTGAAGGATTGGCATAGTCGCTTGGAATAACAACAACAAAGGCCATATTTCTTCCTTTGTTTTTATTGGTCACGTAGACTTTTTTTGCGATCAGCCAACTTGAAATAATGGATAAGGGTCAAGCACGTGTTTAAACTTCGATGCAGCAATGATGAAAATGCACGAGACAATGGAAGGGAAAAGATACGAAAACATAAACAAATTATACCACACTATAGCTCAAGCACCAAGAAAAGAAGCAGTTGCTTTGCTAAGGCTTAAAACAGGACACAGCTGCCTAGCCACACATCTTAAGAAAATCGGAATAACAGAAACAGACATATGCAGTTTATGCAGTATGGACGAAAAGCAAGAAGAAGATCACCTTACAAGATGCCCAGCACTGGATGAGGCAAGGAAGCAAAGTAGAAACATCACACACCTATACTGGACTGCTCGCAGAAAACTGGCCTAGGCTAAATTTCTCCATTGGATAACAACAACAATAACTTTGATGCAGCATTTGCAAAAAGCACAACTAGTAAAGAAACAACTATGTGGTGGTTTGACAAATTTCGTTCAAGAGATGTAAGCCATGAAAATGAGCTTCATAGTCACCTTGAAACGGCCATAGACAACGACTGAGTAAGGGTTTTGGTGGAATCCAATGGACGTCAAGCTGATAATAGATATTGCGAGACAACTAGGCGTCCACTATTCAACAGTTACTCGGCATTTGAAAGCAAGTTTAAGTCAAAAGGCTGGACGCGTCGATTGGAAGTTTGCTCTTTTCTGCTTACTCGAAACGAAAGAGACCAATTTTTGCATTTTATTTTTTTTTTTTTTTAGTTTCCTGTCTCAACCACTTGTAGCGGTCGTTTAGGGACAAATTGCAAATTCCAAGAAAATTAAGGGAACAAAAGGATTTATAGTGACTAGAATTTTCTTAAACATTTGTAATGAGTACCTAACCGAACAAAATTATCGAGAAACGCCGAAATCAGGGGGTATCCCATACATTTGTCGAGAGGTGTATGTGTTCTGTGGTTTCCTCCTCTTCTAGACAGAGGCGGCAGGTGATATCCTTCGAGATTCTCATTATGCTGAGGTGGTATTTTAATAGTTAGTGACCGGTGAGGAAGCTCTTACATCGTTTCGGCTGTATTTAAGGATAACAACTGACTTTTTAGAACGGTCGGATAGCTGTTTTAGCTTGTTCACGACCTTAGGTGTTATTCCAGTGGGTATATTTAAAAGTAAAATCAGATATCCCACAAGCGGTTCTGGTCCAATGGACAACACAGAGGAGCCTTTTCTGGCGAGCAGATCTGCAGTTTCGTTGCCGTTAAAGCCTGCCCGGTGGCCATCACAATTTTATTTCATTGTATTGTGCCAAATTTTGTAGGCTTAGAACTGATTTTGCGCTAATTAAGTGGGAGATCAATGCTTTGAGCACATGGAATTGTTACGTGGGGTGAAAATTGAATCCTCTATGAAAATCGTCAACGATCTGCGCAGGGACTTGGCATTGATGAAGCACCAGGACAAATACCCAAACCAAGTCTTCGCCCAAAGAAGGTTATATTCGCTACACCTTCCTAAAACTGGTTGAAGCGATAAATGCAGGAAAGTACTGATTGGAACTGCAATATACACATAAGAAATTTGTGGTTAAGCAGTCTGCTTTTGTTAACAGACATGAGGTTATACTGCTCCATGATAACGCGAGGCTACACGTATCACATAAAACTGTACAAACAATTTCACCAACAAATGATCTGTTGTTTAAGCATCTAGATCATTTTGTAGCAGAGAAAACATACCTATAAAGACGAAGTTAGGTGGGTAGTGTAGGGTTGGGAGGCTATCATAAGAACACTAGGCACCAAGGTGCCTAGAAACATCCGTTTTTGACAATTCTAGTCTCATAGCGTGGTTCCTTAGAAGACAGAGAGTATTCCTATCGCCTTGGACACCCTATGATCATCTAAGTTGGACCATCTTAGATTAAGCATGTTGATGATTCTATCAAGGATAATTCCATTAGCCACACACCTTGGTGGATTAATGGTACCAATTATGTCACTATGTAGGGGCTCTGCTTTTTTTTTTTGGCCAGCGCATCGCTATCTCCAGGTACCCAACACATATAGCAGATGAAGAAGCTGTCGAAAATGCCCTCGAAGACTTCATTGCCTTCAGAATTCATAGTTTTTACAAGAATGGAATCAACACATTATTATCTCATTGGCAAAAATGTATCGAAGCCATTGGCGAACACTTAATACTTTAATTAATACAGTTAGTTTTTCCAAAAGTTACAAGCGTTTAAAATTTAATTTCATATGCAACAACCTAATATGTGAAAATATTGGCTAACTTTGCATGCTTGAATAAACACCTACATTCTCCTAAAAGACAAGAAAACCTTGTGAAACTTTATCGTGAGAATTTTCTTTCATCATAGGTATAGACGCATTAATACATTGACCTTTAGCTACTGAAATGAAAAAGTTTCAACACTATCAACCAACGAATTTACAGATTCATAAGAACTGCTTCACAGTTTGCATGACTTTGCTTCTACCATTTGAATTAGCTTAATTAAGTTAATTAAAGCGGAATCCCGGACAGCTTTGTCGCTAATACGAAATTAAATAAACGTCATTTTGGAAAGAATCTCAAATCGAAACGTCGACAATTACTGTTTCAAGAAATGTCTTTCCACACTGGTAACAAAATTAAATACTCATTTGTGTCACAGTTTTCGAAACAACTTAATGGCCTGACTATCTAGCTCAAACAGCTACCGCTTAACGTCCGTTCCCATCGAATTACGCAATCTTCCATCTCTGCCTTTGGCCAATGTTCTGCCAATACCAGTGTTTAATTCAGTCCTTTGTTAGTCAATGACGGGAAAATGTGTAAATTTCACTTTCTCACGAAGCCCACAGGTGGGGGGGGCCAGAGGTTCGTAGAACAGCTGTTTCAACCCTACCAGCTCTGCGCTGATACTACAAACCACCTCTTCCGACAGCTTTTCTGTCAGTAGCACGTAAATTTGCGCTACACTCGCACCAGGGGTACACAGAGTTCAACAATTGGTTAGGTAAATGTAGGTTAAATCCATGGAATTGTAACCGTATTGCAAAGCGAACCGGTTATGAGTTCTGTGCTGCAGCGCAGCCACTTCAAATGCATCCCGCAGCCCCGAGAACTTTACAACGCAAAAATGAAACAACCAGCTACGGCTATTATTCAGCAGCAATAAGCAATAAAAATTAAGTATGTACTTCGGACAGAGATGAATAAATTAAGAAAAAAAAATAGTTTTACATATATTTTAGTGTATGTAATCTAATACTAACATATCCACCAAGTCTGGCTCGTGGTTGAGGCTGAGGCTGAGGAAAAACAAGTGCGTTTGCTCGGCGGATAGGCGTATGTAAGAGATTCAATTTAGAAAGTGGTGAAAGTAGAGAAACTTGGTGTGTTCGTGTGTGGAGACTTTTCCTTTGGCTTTTCACTCGGGGTTCACATCACTTGTTTTCGGTTTCGAAATTGTGAGGATAATAGAGTTGGCAATTGAGCACCAGCTACCAGGATATGCAACAAAATTCACTAATTTACGAGCGCAAACATAACAAAACACTTTTTCTTTACAACACTCGCAGCAGAGTAGCTGACATTATTTTTATTACGAGAGCAACACTGCTGTCTAACATAATACAACACAAAGGTCCCTAATTGAATTGCACGCAGAACATAAAATTTACATTAATGAGGAGTTTATTGAGCTCATATTTGTGAATAATTATGGACCAAACACTTTTTAATTGAAGAAATGACAACACACAATAAAAAAAAAATCAAAAACAGACTGTGGCAAATGAACTACGACATATGACTTGACGAAACTGTTTCGTTGGGTATTTTCTACGAATGGAGTAGTTCGAGGCAGGTGTTGAATTGTAGTAGAATTACCACTTCGAGGTACCCGTGCATTGGGTATAAATATATAATATAAAATCATAGCATTCGAGCCATAAGATTTTTTTTTGTATGCTCCTTGTCGTATAGTAGCTCTCCTTACATACATATATAATGATATAAATTTGGCGAAACAACTCATTAAGTGCCTAGGCATAGCTTTTCGCAACCAATCGTGTTGTGTGCGTTATACTTTTCGCACGAATGGAAGGGACCTACAGTTTTGTGCCATATCCGAAGGGCAATTTTTATTTTGTTTTTGAGAAGCTTGCTCGTGAAAACAATTCTCTCGGATGTTTGTCAGACGTTCGCGAGAGGTGGGGCCGTGGAAAAAAATGTTTGGTATTTTTTGGGATTCGAACATGGAACCTCCGGCGCAGTGGTCCGACACACTAACCACTGCGCCACGGTGTCCAGAGCTTTCCTTATTGCAAATTTACTCTTATCAAAATTGTTTTGTTTTTTTTTTTAAGAACGAAATGACCTGGTGGAATGAAGAGACGAAAGAAGCAATTTTTTTGATCGTATCAAAATGAGATGGAAAGAGCACCTTAGCAAAAAAAAAGACCAATTAAGCTATAAGAGATACAAACAAGAAAGCAATAAAGTTAAAAGCATTGTGAAGGCGAACAAGCAAGTGGGATCGACAAAACTTGGAGAAAAAAACCAGCAAAATCATATTACGAAAACCAATAACTATTCTACGGAGCTCTAAATCAAACAAAAAGGAAATACTAGCAACATGGAGAGACTATTTTAAGAACCTACTAAAAGAAGGACATGGAAAAGTAAAGTCCATAGAAGATAGAAAAAATTAAGAACAAACAGGAGGAGAAGAAATAACAAAAGAGTAACTGGAAAGAGCATTAGAAAAGGTGAAATTAGGAAAAGCTTCAGCCAGGCCAGGAAATGATCGAGTATCTAAATGAGAATGAATGAAGAGTTCCTCGACATACTTAACCAAATTGGGAAAGAAAAGTGTTCGCCGAAATACTGAAGAATAGGCATTATAACACCAATATACAATACAAAGCAGAAGATAGTAAATTCCACTATCAAAATTACAGAGTATTCACGCTATCAAGCACCGTTGATAAAATTTGTGCAAGAATCGTAAAATATAGACCAAAACACACGTAAAAAATATAGTGAAAGAATCTTAAATTGAATTAAAAAGACTAGGCGCGTCCATGACCACATCTTTAGTATAAGACAGTGAGCGAAACAACAATCGGCATAGGAAGAAACATATGCTTATAGGTATGGTAGAAGTCTTCGATAAAATAAATAGAGAGGAGTGAACATGGAATTAATAGGAAGTATTAATATAAAGACCCTTTACCTACAAACCGAAAGCCAAGCGAAACTAAGAAATAAAAAATCGGAAAGATTAGAAACTACTCGGGATTGAACGAGGGGTCTAGGCATGTATGTAGTCCCATACTCTTCAACGGAGCGCTAGATGACATTTTTGAAGCTAGCAGACAAAACCTTTTATCCTATAGAAAAAAATCTTGGAGAATTTGACTGGTGAAGTGACAGAATTGTGCTACCCAGGTAATATGCTGGTAATTGTAAAAACGAAACTACAACATAATATGAACAGCTTGAGCGAAGAATTGGAAAAACACAACATGAGGAGTAACCAAGTCAATGGCAATAAGTGGAATGACGAAAACACATCAAATTATAAAGGAAAAGTTGACGTACGTTGAATTGAGGTTCATGAGGAAAATTAAGGGGAAGACGAAGAGGCCTGGGTGAAGAAGAGGCCTGGGGGTAATTCCGGTCTAAAGGAGTATAAAACAAAGTCAGCTGTAATGTAACGCGAATTTCACGGGACAGAAAACTTTGGAAAGATATCTGGAAAGGAGTGCATCAATAATCTCAACCTGAAAGGTAGAAGGGTTCAGGATTAAGTAAGTAAGTACATAATTAATATTATACAGCTGATCCCTAAACCTGATACATTCATGGTCATCAAAAAAGTTTACAACTTACACGAGCTTTGTTAACTACCGACATTTTGAAGCTGACTTTTTCAGTGTTTCTTCTTTGAAAAGGCTTCTGAAAGTCTCACTCGTTCACACGTTGCAATCTAACCTCTCTGCAATTGGTTTGACATTTAGTTTGCATTTTCTCATTAAAACACTTGTTTTTTAATTTTCTGTTCTTCTAATTTCTTCGGTACAGACATTTTCAATACATACTAATTAGATATGTAGAATACTTCGGTTAATTCCGTTATTTCGTTTCGTCCTTAGTCCCTGAATAGCACGGGTATATTACAGCCTTAATATCCATTCACGAGGGAAGGTTCACCTGCTGTTGGCTATTTACAAGTGGTTCGCGATTATGAGGGATAACAAAAAATGTAAATATTTGCTTCGCATTCACGAGCAATTTAAAAACGGCTCAGACAAAAATGCCTGGTTTTAGAATCCCCATGGTAGCGAAATGCTTACTAGGTATCTATAGATAAAGTTGCGAATGTTATTTATGCTAAGTTCAAAAGCAAGGCAGCTCTTGACACAATGGCAAAGTGGCACAGGGAGTAGCAGCTTTGAATGTTTTCTGTGCATCTTTTTTTTTAAGTAACCATCTGTGGTGAGATTTTGCGTAAACTTTTCATCTTCGCTTCATTACCTGTGAATGAAGAGGAAATTAAACGAGATACCCATGAGTTGGGTATACCGTGTCAAAAACGCCTGGTTATCTAAAGCTTAACATGCAAACGCTGGATTCAGAGGCAAGAGAGAGCTTAACACAACAGCATAATGATACAAAAAAGTTCAAGTGACAAGCATGGAGTAACAAATTTAAATATTTTCTATACCAGACCTGCGACGAAATGAAATAAGCAGAAATTAAAATAGTCGGTCTATCAAAAAATGTTCACTACGCTTCTTTTTTATATTCATTTTGGATGTGAAATTTTCTGTTTTGAGGAAACACCATTATTAAAATAATTGCTTAGAGTAAGTAAAGCTGCGTAATATTATACTGTATATTTAAGTCTTTGACCATCAAGAGAAGCAGTATTTTTAACAATTGGCAAAAATAGTATTAAATACTGCATTTGAACCGTGGCTTTTTTCCGTGTAATGTTATTTATCTGTTCTTTATCATAAAATCATAAAAACAAACAATTGTCAATAAAAAGAACACTTTCCTTTCCCCAGATACAAACCTTAGAAAATTAAATGGCAGGCTGAAAAGCAAAAAAAAATGAATAAATATTTTGCGCAACAGCTCTTTAAAGGGCCTGGGCCTAGGTTCTCGCAACCACTCATGTTGTTTGCGTTATATTTTTCACACGAATGGAAGGGACCTACAGTTTAATGCCAAACCCGAACGGCGAATTGAGAAGCTTTTTCGAAACAACAATACTCTCGGATGTTTGTCAGACGGTGGGACCGTGAAAAAACTTTCTGACACACTAACCACTTACGCCACGGCTGAAAAGCAGCTCCACATTTAAATTTGGTTTTCAAAAGTTAAGTTGGCATATAGCTTTCTTCACCAATTTTTCGCGGAAGAGAACACTTTCGAACTACTCTAAATCATAATAAAACGTTCATACTAGTAGATTTATCGCCGTAAAAAAGAAATATAGGCAACAAATGTTGCAAGTCAAATCGATACGTTACAAAACGATCGCTTAAGAATTATATCAATTTTCGCTACTTAGCGTTTTTAAAAAGCTTCGTTGAAATGTTAAATTGACGTAAAACGCCAAACAAAATACAAACAACATATTTTCATTAGCAAATTCTAAAATTGCTTAAACAAGCTTGCATTACGTTTACCAAAATTATATGCCACGATTTTACCAAGTGACAACAAATTAAGGTTAAGATTTCTTCCGCCACCAGATGCAATCTGTTGCGTTGATTTTGTGCACATTTCCAGAAAGCTGGGTAAATCGATTTGGTTGCCAAAATAGTTTTTTCCTGGAAATGCCTAAATTGACCATATCAGATCTATTCAGTTCAGCCCTTAAAGACAAATGAAATTGCATAGAAAGTAGTTCCACTCTTTGTGCCTATTAGCACGGGAATAGAAGTCATACCAGTGAACGCAATATTTACGTACATTCATAGGAATGAACAACTTTCTTGAGAAGCGGAATACTTAAACCAGACTATTATGATCTTATTCTGTAAACCTTCGGGTTAGATCAGAACTTTTCTGAAACAACATCTAAGCTTCAAACCACTACATCAATCTTTCTCTCTCTATCTACCCTTTCCCTTGTTGCCGTGGAAAAATATGTCCAAAAGAAACGCTTGGGAAACAAAACATTCATGTTTCCGCCAATAACTCTATTTTGGGGTGGATCAACCCTTCTTTTTCCAATAACTTAAAATCGTCCGGCCTCTCTCGCACAGTTTTATTCCTGCAGTAATGTGAACAGGCACTTTAAATAAGTAAAAAAGCCTTTGCTAGAGCAACTGTTAGTTATTAGGAACTGGAGGCAAAATTAAAAATTAACATTTTCAAGTATTAAACTTTGTTTTTCTTCATCTACAGATTCAAGATGATAGTGCAGACACTTATGGTTTTACTCAACATAGTCCCTAACAACTAGAGCATTTTGTAGCACTCGGTCTCAATCTATTTTAGACCAAAAAATTCATGCAAGAATTCATGTATTTTCAAGCCAACAGCAGCAAAATGCATTGCAAACACTTTAAAAATTCTTAGAGAGCGAAAAAATTGGATAATTCTTTTAAATGGGAAAAGCTATTAGGTACTCCGAATAACATATGAAAAAACAACCAAAACGTCAACTAACTAACTAAAGAGAATGCTACTCAATGGACAAACATCTTAATCAGCGAATAGTTAAACATAAATAAATAAATAAATATTTGGCGCAACAGCTCTTTAAGCGCCAGGGCCTAGCTTCGCGCAACCACTCATGTTGTTTGCGTTATATTTTTCACACGAATGGAAGGGACCTACAGTTTAATGCTGAATCCGAACGGCGAATAGTTAAAATCGTTCGAATAATTAAAATCGCCGTTCGAATAGTTAAAAATGCTTCTGCCTTTATTATAGCTTCCAAATGTTGTTGCTGTTTCATCAGATAAGCTACCCCTTAGTAGGCCTAGGAACAGATGGTTGGATCAATTGGATCGCCTGGGTATTTCTCCTAAAGAGTTATAGTCAGTGGCGGGAATCAAGAATCACTTCAACATCCTACCACAACAACCCTCATAAAGATTAACCGGGCCATTGAAAATGTATATATGAATGATAATTAAACATCCACAGAACTGTGGAATATAGTTGTTGCTATTAGCGCTGTACATTTTTAAATAAATACATTCCCTACTTCTGTAACAGACTGTAGAATTGATTACACTTTGTAGATCACTGCCATATTTATAAAAGTTACCCAATAATCTACTACAATATACACAATGTCAAATGTCTAGCAACATGCATATGAAGCAATCCACTTAATTGGATATGTCCATAGCTAGTGTGTTTATTTTTACAAATACAGCAAGTGATCCTTTCGCAAAACCATCCCGTCAAATCGATTGCCCGAGCCGAATTCTCTAAAACTTGCAACATAAATTTACAAAAATTGAGTGCATCAAAGAATATGTGTCAAGATATCCACATAAAACCAACCAGATGAGTCCGTTTCGATCGAAAAAAGTCAAGTCGTTCCCCGTCAAAGTAATCACTTTCGAGTCGGAGCTAGAGTTCAATCTCGAGGTACCTACTGCTGACTAGCACGCAACAAAAGGAGAAACGATGTGCTTATGTAATAATCCTTTGTGTGCTAATCACTGTGTTTCGTGTATTTCAGTACAAGGCCACCGGACAGGATTTGTTCGATCTGGTCTGCCGAACAATTGGGCTGCGTGAGAGCTGGTACTTTGGCCTGCAGTACGAGGATGTGCGAGGGAAGGTGTCCTGGCTCAAGATGGACAAGAAAGTCAAGGATCAGAAGATCAACCTAAGCGGTGGAAATTGTGTTTTCAATTTCTACGCAAAGTACTTTCCCGAGAACGTGAGCGAGGAGCTGGTGCAGGAAATAACTCAGCACTTGTTCTTTCTGCAAGTGAAACAAAGTATTTTGTCTATGGATATTTACTGCCCACCGGAGGCTTCTGTTTTGTTAGCTTCTTACGCGGTGCACGTCCAGTATGGGCCGTACGACTATGAGACGTACAAGGAGGGAATGCTAGCCGATATTGATCTTCTGCCCCGACGAGTCGTGGACCAGTATCAGATGACACCTCAGATGTGGGAAGAGCGGATAAAAACATGGTAAATATTTACCACGCTCGCTTGTTTTGTTTATTACGCCTTCCAGCTAGATTTTAGAAACGATTACAGCTTTTGTTTGTCCTCTAGAGTACTACTATTGCCAGTGTGTCGCGTACAAAAAGTTCAGAAACCGCTTAGGTATGGTGCCTAGATGTTTTAGGAAATCTTATATTTAGGCAAGGGATAAAGGTCTCGGTTTTCCTTGGTTGGTTGGCTGATTATACAGAGTAGGCCTACGCTCGTCACCGATTCCTTTTTGCCTGAGGTGTGTCAGATTGGATATCGTTGAGGTCTCCAGTACTTTTAGTCTCAACCTTGCTGTTGCGGAACAGTGGCATAGGAACTGCTCTACATTTTTCCCCTCCTCCTAGCAGTTGGTGCAGATTGTTGTCTCTATCAACCCTAGTCTAAAAAAGTGTTTGTTGAGGTGGATGTGCCTTGCTTAACTTAACACTGTCTTTGCCATGTTTATTCATCTCCTTTATTAGAGATCTGGCCACTTTACATGCGTTTAGATTCAGTGTGTGATACACTCCCGTCGTACGTATACCTTCTCATTGATTATAGTTTTTATAATTGTCAGCAGGGCACCTCTTGTCTTAACGACTAGTTCATCGACTTTTTCATTGCCTTCATTCCCCTTTACCCATGAGAGGCGAACCGTGTTGCAGCGGGCGAGTAGATTTAGTCTAATTTTACATTTCCTTACTAATCGCGATTTCGACATGGGGTTGGTGATGGCGCTTATGGCTGCTTTGCTGTCCAAACAAATACAAATATTTGGCGCAACAGCTCTTTAAACTGCCAGGGCCTAAGCAGATTTAGATTTGCCTGTCTACCCTAGGATATTTGGTGAGTATTTCCACAGGCTTGATTATGGCAAAGATCTCTGCTTGAAATACCGTTACAAATTGGTCCGAGTGAATAGTAAGTTCAATCGCCGGGTTGATGCAATAGATCCCAGCCCCTGATTCCCTGGCTATGTTCGATTCATTTGTAAATACTGTTAACACATGTCGAGTTGCATGTAGTTCTTTCATTTCATACAATTGTCATTTTCATGTAAAAAAAAATGTAAGGAACGAAAAATAATGTTGGCCAGGTTTTCGATGCAAATACTCCACTGTACGTCGTATGCCAACCAAATGTATCTCTGAGATATTTAGAATTTTATTAGAAATTTTGTACAATGCAGTGTACGACTAATTGAGACGCTTTTTGTTTCTTTATACAAACCCCGCAGTACATCCACCTCTACCATCTAATGCTCATTCATCGCGTAAGCGTAGGGTTGATGAAATGACGGGAAAACTCCGCTATCTTCTGTGACCGAAAAATATCGCCTAATTCGTGCGTACAGCACTCACATACGATTTACAATGTTGGACAATGTACAAAACGTATGAGAGTAAATTAACGGCAGCCTCAGAGAATTTTTTTTCAGCTTTGTGGAGTTTTCAACTGATTTATTGTTATGTAAGGCCGAATTGAAAGAGAAGAGAAGCAATGTCATAATAAAAAGCTCTGTCTAACACTACTCCTTGCGATTTCGTTGGTTAACTTTACAGCAATCTATCGAATATCAAGGAAACTAGACTGACGCACAAAATAAAACGAGTTTAAAGCTTTCGGATGATCGCATAAACCGAAAATTAAGAAACAAAATTTACTTACACCATTCTTGGTTAATTAAGAACATTTGAGACTCACATTTGAGTTAAAATAATAATGACTACACGCATTTATAAACCAGGGTAGTAATGTTTCAGCCTTGAGAGCCTTGATATCACGTTAGAATAAATTTCTAGAAGCCTTTGATCACCTTAAACAAAAGTAATTTTATATTCTGCGTTGCTCAATGAGCATGGCTGACTCTAATAACTGGAATATTCAAATCTACCATCTGTCTTATATTGATGCATGTTATCATCTGCAATATTGAGTTAATTCTTGTGAATCTTTTGGACTGCAGGATGACTGTCGTGGTCCTGTCTTTATTTTACCGTATTGATAATGTGGTAGTTGCTTGAACGTAAAGCTATGTATTTAAGTACAGCCGAGGATTGTCACCCTTGAAGTATTGGAAAAATCTACTAGGACCCATACTTCACAATACCAAAACATATTTAAGAGATACAAACTATGCTCAGCAGTTTCTAAATCTAACACAAAGTCATCAAAGCATATACTTTTACTTAAGATTCAAGTTAAGTCGACGAGCTTTAAATTGACGCTGCCTTGATGATTCTTTAGCAGAGAACTGAAAAACTATAGAGTAAGCCATGAATTTCGTTTGGTAGAAACCTGCAAGACTCTGCAATTTGGACCTTTTCCATCAAGTATTTTAGGTATAAGTTACGTCAAAACCGCAGCCTTATAATAAGGAATAAGTTAGACAGCGAACAAGAAAGTTTTATTCTTCATCCTAATTAGTTTCATACAACAAACATTTGCAGAAGATTGTAATAATCTCTTAATTTACAAATTTGAGTTAATTAATAGGAATAGAAAGATATACTAACAATTATGTTATGTTTGAAATTGACAAACTAAAGCCATTCCATTTGGATTCCTTGACAATTTTATTTAAACTGTTCTCATCAAAAGAGCGTATAACAGTATAACAGTTTTGAATATGTATTATTATAATCCATAATTCACTCAGGTCACATTCTAGCCCATTTTCTGAGTGAATGCAAGTGGCGTTTTTCTTTTTTTAGCTTATACACATCAGAGCTTTCACTTTGTGTTTCTTTTTTCGTTTAGAGCGTACTCAGAGCGCAATCTATGAGCTCAGAATAAATTGACCGAGTAGTCTAAACAAAAAGCTGAGCGCAGGCAAACTGACATTTGACAGGAGGGAAAATAAAATAAAAAAAATTCCAAAACAATTAAAATAGCGGGCGAAACTTATTGTTCTAGCGTAGAACATAATACAATTTAAGAAATAAATATCAACAGATTTTAACTGGTCGCTATGCATCCTCGATAGCGACGTGGATGCCGCCGCTGATATGATTACTGACACCATCCTCTTAGGTATGAATGCCTTTATTCCTAATACAATAAAAAGCATCAAACCTAAGGCAAACTCGTGGTTTGACCAGAGCTGCAAAGAGGCTATCAGGTTGAAAGAAGTAAGTTTTCGGTCTTATAAAGCCAACAATTCTGAGGACAACCGAAAGAATTTTAAACAAGTCAGAAATGACTGCAATGCTCTCATTCGACGTGTAAAATTCTTATATGACCAAAAATTGAGGCAAAAAATTCTACAAAGTCCCAAAGGTAGTAAAATGTTTGGTCATTCGTCAAAAATATTAAAAATTCTGCCTCGCCTGCCATCCCAACGCTCATTTACAATGACATTCCAGCTGTCGGCTGCTAGATAAAGCCAATCTGCTTGCTGCCCACTTCGCGGCGAACTCAACCCTGCCAGATAGCGCTTTATCTCCGCCTGTACTTGAGAGCGTCGAATTTTCCATGGGACAAGTCCACTTTCGCACTCGTACAGTTGCAGGAGTACTTAAAGGTCTTAACATACACAAATCCGCTGGTCCAGATGGTATCTCCCCCATAGTTCTGAAGAGGTGTTCTTCCACCCTGGCAAAACCTCTGCGTCCTACTCTTCTGGGCTCTTTCCGAGTAGATAAAAAACAGCAAACAATTTGTCCAGCCCGTCCCTAAAAAAGGCGAATCTTCCTCCCCGTCCAATTACCGACCAATTGCACTAACGTCCCTTCTTTCCAAGGTCATGGAAACGCTGATAAATCGTCAGCTTATGAAATATCTTGATTCACGAAAACTCCTCAATGACCGCCGATATGGCTTTCGTAGCAACAGGTCCACTGGTGATCTGATGGCATATCTCACCGAGAAGTGGAACCAATCTCTCCATCACTTCGGCGAAACAAAGATGGCTGCGCTCGATATTTCTAAGGCATTTGACAGAGTTTGACATCAGGCTCTTTTGTCGAAAATGCGTGCATATGGCATCGATGAGTCTCTTCTTCAATGGATTAGAAATTACCTTTCGGGCCGTTCAATGCAAGTTGTCTTGGACGGCTTCAAATCTGCAATTCACCATATAAATGCTGGTGTTCCCCAGGGCTCAGTTTTGTCTCTGACTCTCTTCCTCATTTTTATAAATGACCTCTTGTCTGCAACTTCTAATCCAATCCATTCCTTCGCTGATGACAGTACCCTCAGTTTTTCATATTCGTTCCCGAACTCACGTCCCTGCTCTTCGGCCGTAGACGAGGAACGTCAACGTATGTTAAACACATTAAATTCCGACCTGGACAGCATAACCAAATGGGGTTCAATCAATAGAGTGGAATTTAATGTATCCAAAACTCAATGCTGTCTTCTGTCTCTCAAGCGAAACCAAAACCCTCAACCATTATCCATGAATTGTACTTGTATCGCTGAATCCGAAAGCGGTATGTGCATCAATAACCGTCTTCGATGGAACGATCACATATTCGAAGTCGCCAAAAATGCTGCAAAATGTCTAGGATTCCTTAAGCGGTGCAAAAAATATTTCACCCCTTCTGACCTAGCCTCCATCTATAAGGCATTCATCCGCCCAAAGCTGGAATATAACGCCCACATCTGGTCTGGTGCACCCAAGACCGTTCTGCACATTCTAAATAGGGTACAGAACCGCGCGTTAAAACTTATTGGTGATAGAGACATTGTGAACTCCATAGTCTCACTTGAACGCCGTGGAAATGTCTCATGTCTTTCCCTATTTTATCGCTTTTTTATAAAAAATGTTCCAGCGAAATAGCTAGTTGCATTCCTCCGCTTCAAAAATGCACCCGCAATACGCGTCACGCTTCGAATGCACATCAGTTCACCCTCAAGCCCAACTTCGGATGTACTGTCAAATATAGGGATTCGTTTATAAGCCGAACAACACGTTTGTGGAATGATCTACTAGCCTCTGTATTTCCTAATCATTACAACCTTCAAACATTTAAAGCCAACGCAAACCGGCATCTCCTTCCTTCCTCTCTCCCCTTTTCCTATCCGCCCATGCCCTGAGCATCAGTATAAGGATATTAATAATCCCTTCGGCGCGCGCGTATTATAAAAAAAAAAAAAAGATATCTATCCATGCATTAACTTTATTTTAGGGTTTAAATTGACCCAAAGCATTGTTTTTTTTATCTATGAAAAGTTCTCGGACGAATTAATAATCAACTTCCATGTTTTTACAGCTAAGTGGGATGTGGCAATGGTGTAGTGGTAACGTCGTCAATGCCACACTAATAATTCATGTTTCAAATCCTGACGTCAGCAATCAAGCATTTATATCTCATGAAATATTTAAAGTCAGTCCGATCAATTGCGAAAGCTTGTGTGAACACTACTGCAAAGGCATAACACTGGCGGTAGCTTGGTCATATGGCTCGAAAAATTGTTTGCTCTTTTGTATGATTGATTTGCCTATGACATCGGTGGTCGGAAAAAAAAACGTGTATCAGAAGCAAAGGTAACAAATAACAAAAATCTCCCAAGTAATCTGGACGCCGCGCACGGAGTTTCTCTGAAGCATAAGCAACTGAGCTTCAAACCACTACATCAAATCGTTCTCTCTCTCTATCTATCCTTCCCAATGCCAGCACTGTGTTAGGGCGCGCAAATTATAAAAAACAAAAGTGGTTAATTCTGTTTCATAAGCAAATCAGAGTGTTCTGAACATCTGAACACTTTCTGTTTAGAGCAAGATCGACGTGCTCGAGCTCTGTTCAGTGCTCTGCTCTGAATGACATAAAAAAAAAATTGTTTATTTCTTTTCACTAAGAAAGATATTTGAAGCAAATTGTTAGTCGTTTTATCGTTTTTGTAATTCCATTCCGGGTCCAATCTATAAATATTTAGTTGTGAGCAGTTGGTCTATATTTATATACAGCTAATTTCCGATCTGTGACCTGCATAGCCAGGATGCCGCTACAGTAGCATATGACTCTATAGAATAGACTCCAAGAAATCAGTCATTCATGCTACTATATTCATTTGATTATGGGTGCAGTGTTAAGTTAGTAGTAGTAGTTAACCGGTGTGTGCAGACTGCAGGTTCAAGCTCCAGGGCGATGAGTATCTTCAATTTTTCTAACCACTGCACCAAAAAAAGCTTCCTGCCTCGTAGTACAATGGACCACAATGAGCTGAATTCACGGGGATATAGGTTTCCTTTTTTTTAACAAATTCATCACTACGATCGGCGCGAAAATACAATCAATATGACAGTACTTGCATGAAATTCGCATGAATTTCACTAAACAACGGTAAAATTTGTATGCGGTGCGATTGCCCAATGCATGTAGTACGTGTGTTAGATAGAGGTGGTTCTAACCACCTCTCACTGGGTGGTAGAAAATAATCCTTAATTCGGTAGTACTTGCAAACAAAGGGTTAACACACTGCGTGACGGAGTTTTTTGTTCGTTCCTGATGAATAGAATAAATCTTGCCAATTGCTGTTTTCTTGAGCTAATAAGGTAATTCAACAATAAATCTCTATCTCGAACGACTAGGGAGACTCTATATAAGACCCTGATTATCCCGGTACGACTTTACCGCGCTGAAACATAGAATTTATTGAAAGCGGATGAAGATGTCCTTGGTCGCTGGAGAGAAAAATTCTTCGTAAGATATTCGGTCCAGTTTGCGTTGACGGGCTTTGGAGGAGAAGATTCAATGACAAACGATATGAGCTGTACAGCGAAATAGACCTAGGCAAAAAACTGCGTATCGGACGTTTGAGATAGCTAGGACATAAAGAGCGAATGAACACCAACGCTCTGACCCGCAGAGTCTTCGAATCTAAGCCAGAGGGACGAGGCAGTAAAGGGCCTTCGAGCCGTAGGTGTCGCGCATAAATTCAAGGGGACCTCAACCAACTTAGAGTGCGCAACTGGAGGCAAACAGCTAAAGACCGAGCTATATGGAAAGGCCCAGTTGAGGCCCAGCTTCACCCCGAATTGTAGCGCAACCTAATTAAGATGAGGGTAAGGGTTTGCTTAATGATCTACTTACGGTCTTCGCGCATAATGGAGAAGATCAGCGTCTTCATCCAGTTCGAACTACTTCCTAACATATTTTCTCTAAAAGTTAGGATCACCTTCAGATTTAATTGAATACGATCTATGCAGGTAATAGATCGTCATGGAAGACGAAGTTCATAATATCTCGGTTGCTTTTTACTTATAAAGGTAGCATTAGTTCCTTTGTTGCAAATTAACAAATTTATCTCTACTTAATGTATTTAAAAAGAAGTGTTAAAAATTTAGCGTTTCTATTAAAATTCAGGTATATGGACCATGAGCCCATGACTAGAGACGAAGTTGAAATGGAGTATTTAAAAATCGCACAAGACTTAGATATGTATGGAGTAAATTACTTCCCAATAACGGTAAGTCTTTTAGTTGTATTCCTCATAGACATGTTGTATGCAATCAATGTTTTTTTTTTAGAATAAAAACAAAACGAAACTATGGCTTGGTGTCACAGCGATGGGTCTTAACATTTACGACGAATCAAATAAGTTAACGCCGAAGACTATGTTTCAGTGGTCTGAAATACGAAATGTTAGTTTTGACGATAAAAAGTTCACGATCAAATTGGTGGATACAAAAGCATCTAATTTTGTGTTTCTTTCACAAGATTTACACATAAATAAACTAGTAAGTTCATTCTCAAATTTATATGTTTTACAGCAGTGTACGTTATCAATTCTCTTCGAAGCGATTTGTTTCTTCTGGCTTCGAAGAACAAAAGTTGTCTTCTAACAGTTTTTTATTTGAATTAGTTTTTTTCTAATTTGCGTATCTCTTTTGATAGATCTTGGATCTCTGTATGGGTAATCATGACCTCTACATGAGAAGACGCAAGCAAGACACGATGGAAATTCAACAAATGAAAGCACAAGCGAAGGAGGAGAAACAACGACGACAAATCGAACGCACTAAATTCTTAAGAGAAAAAAACTTGCGAGAAAAAGCCGAAATGGATAGAATCGAACTCGAGAAACGTTTAGATCAATTAAGGTCCGATATGAGGGCTGCCAGCGATGCTCTAGTAAGTCACTCGTAAGATATAACTATTGCAAAAGTTATAAGCCAAACTTTTCTTTTGCAGCGTCTCTCAGAAGAAACCAAGGATTTGTACTTTGAAAAAAATCGAATAAACGAAGAACAGGTCCAATTGACGGAATGCAAAGCAAACAGGTTTAAAATCGAAATGGACCGCCTTCGAGAAAGTCATCTGAAGACTGAAACAGAAAAAGCTGAACTTGAGAAAAAAATTCGTGACATCGATTACTATGTCCAGCAGTTGACACTCGAAAAGGAAAGCAGAGCAGCCGAAGCAGAAAAACTTAAGAGAGAACTCAAATCTGCAAGGCTGGCAGAGCGTGAAGCCAATGCCAAGCTGTTAAGTTTCCTTAATCAGAACGTACAATACTCTATAGAACCGTCAATCATTTCTGGGTCTAGCCAATCGGAATCATTGCCTTCGGAGATTTCCGAAACTATTTCTAAGGACTTCTATATATCTGAGAAAGAAATGGAGCAGATTTCCAATGAAATCGAAAAGAGCCGACTGGAGTATTTGGAAAAGTCGAAGCTTATGCAATGCCAACTCCGAACCTTACGCTCAGAAATAGAATTACTCAAGATTGAGGAGAACCAATGCCCATTGGATATTATAAGCGCCGAACAGCTTAAGTCTGGCGAAACCAAATATTCTACACTGAAAAAACTAAAGTCGGGTTCAACTAAAGCGAGAGTAGCGTTCTTCGAGGAACTATAGAGCTCTCTGGGTCGGTTTAAATCTTACAAAAATGACTTTCTACATTGCACATGGGTGTGCTTCGGGAACATTTGTATTTCATGTATATAGTTAAGTATCTGTCTAAAATAAAGCCTTCATTATTTTTTAACTTACTGACGTAGCTTTTTCTTTTATTGTCAGCTTTCACTATTTTATTTTCTATCGCCTATGCAATCAAAGTAATCATTGTGGTTTTCGGGTAATTCCCCTGTGCTATCAGCGAAATCGCTGATTAAACTAAATAAATAATCTTGCGACTATAGGGAGAGTCAAACTAAGAAGTAGTTCTCCTTGCAAAGAGAAGATGCATCCCAGATATGTGCGCAGTCATCGTGAGCGGTAACAATAAAATCAAAAGTTGTTGATCTTTATCAAGCACAACTTAATAGTCATGCCGATTATTGAATCCGGCGGGGATCTCATACGATCCGCACATATTCCTCATCATTGAAGACTTCGGCTAGCAAGTGAACCAATGTCGGTAAGGAACTGACAGAAAGTAAGCATTATTGAAACCGGAAACGATTCGCACTCCATACAAAGTCAGACGTTTTCAATACGCATCAAAATAGCTGCGGATTACGGTAACAGTTGGTAATTTTTCTCTTCGAAATGATGAAAAGCAATAAAAAGTATGTTTTTATGTACATATGAAGATAGATAGCTAGATACGTATCTGAATTTAGGTTTGGGCTGACTACAAGTCGGACAAGAAATTGGCCCATAATAAACGTGAGTTCAAAGCTACAGGTGGTGGGAAAAACAATGAAGTTAATTTCACTGTTTTGCAGGACGATGTAATGTGCTTGAAAGACTGCATGGAAGGTTTGCTTGAGACAAAGAGTTATGATACACCAATAAAAAACCATTGCTCCTACCTGCAGTATGCCACAAGATAAGGATATGTCTCTTGAAAGTGGAATGAACTTGCTAACTGAAACATCGGGTGACAAAAGCAATACGTCCAAAGGCTTAGGAACCGTCGAGAAAAAAACCAAATGTATGAAAAAATATCCTAACTACTTTTAACTGTTAGAGAATAATCCGGGGAAACAAATTCTTGTTTGAAAAAAGCCTACCGGTCAATAGATCGACTGAGTGACTACCAAAGAAAAGAGAATGCAATCTATCAATCACTGCTTGAAGAATAAAAAGTCACAATGAACGCATGGAACAACCCGCAGTAGAACAAAATTAATTAAAAAGAGATATCCTTCAACTTGAGTTAATGATTTCCATTATTTTCAAAATATTTCAAATATTTGATGAGGGATATTTTGATTAGGGGGGTTCACATTCTCAAATTTGTTTGACAAGCACGGCATGATAAATGTTGATGGATGAAAACCATTAGCATTCACATTTGTCAAACATGCTATCAAATATCAGTTCTCATAAGAATTTCCGATTATAGCCATTTTTATTTTCTATTATTATGATGCGCACCGGTTGAAAACTTCTTGAAAATGAAATTTCCTTCCGGCATGACAAGCAAGCGTTCACATTCTCAAATTTGCTTGTCATGCCAGGAAAATATCAAAATATTCAGGGTTATCGTGAATAAATTTTCCCTCAGAATTTTTCCTCCGATCAAAAATTAGATATCATCAAAAAATGAGATATATTTCCGCGGAAAAGAAATAGGTATCATGAATGACAATTCAGGAGAATTTTCAACGCAATCGCGATATTTAACTTTTCCCCGATGAATTTTTTCCCTATTTCTGAAGGTACCTAATATTTGTTCGGGGGAAAAATTCCGGGGGAAAATTTATTCGCGATAGTAGTAGGTTTAGGTCGGTTCTGGCTCAGGAGATATTCAGTGCTATGTGTTAGAGTGAGAGCCCGTATGGTGCTATGGGTTAGAGTAAGATGTAAGATGCGGGGTGAGGCTTTTTTCCCCTTCGGTGTGTCATATTTCATGTTTGTTTATTTTAGCTTTTGGATTGAGATCTGAATTTGTGGCGCGAGGTGTCATATTTCACATTTGTTTATTTATTTGTTTTTGCATCGAGATCTGAATTTGGGAGCGAGGTGTCATATTTCATAGTTGTTAGTGTTTAGATGGGGGAATCATCATCGAAGCGAGGTGTCATATTTCAAGTTTGTTTATATTAGCTTTTGGATTGAGATCTGAATTGGGAGCGAGGGGTCATATTCCATAGTTATTAGTGTTTAGTTGGCTGAATCATCATCGGAGCGATGATGACTGAGATCTGAATTTGGGAACGAGGTGTCATATTTCATATTTGTTAGTTTTGACTGGGGAATTCGTAAGATCAGAGTCAGGGCGTGTGTGTGTTTGTGTGTGGAGAGCGAGTTTTCATATTTGATTTGATTGGCGAATTGCAGATTCCATAGATGGGTTATAATTGCTTAGAGGTGTCATATTTCATATTTGTTAGTTTGGGCTGTGGGGAAGTCGTACGATTGCAGGAATTTGGTTGAGATGTAAGATCAGAGTCAGTCTATGGATGGGTTATGATTGCTTAGAGGGTCTATTTTTTTAATTCTATTGATCAGTATGTGTCTTTTTTTTCGCTTAGGGGGGGGTGAGAGTGAGAGGGGAGATGGGCTGATTCCAGGAATTGGGTTTTGGATTCCATAGAGGAATTATGAACACGTATAAGAATTTGAGAAGAGTTCTGGGCTGTGTGTTTATTCTTGAATGCTGACCTTGAGTAAGTAAATGTTTATCCCATAGGAAATACTGTGCAGTATAATTGTTTATCTGTTGCTGTTCCGTAAAAAAAGTATAATATGAGTAAAGAGGATGACATAAGGGAAAACAAAAATCTGAACTATGTGAGTCGAATTGATTTGTTTGCTATTCGGTAGAAAAAAAAATGGAATTTTATTTCTATTGATCTGCGTGTGCGTGACGTCATCGGGGGTTGGAGCTTAGATTGGTTGAACTGGTGAAATTGACTAATTCCAGGAAATGGATATCGGATTCCACAGATGGGTTGTGATTGCTTAGAGGACATTTTTTATTATGTTTATTTCAATTGATCTCTGTGTATGTGTACGATCATATTTCAGAGATTAATTTGATTTAATTGGCAGTAAATAGCTAGGCCATTGATCATTTGCTAGAGTGAGAAAGGCTGGCTACATGGATGTTACAGTGGCTGCGGGTGATAAGAATTTGAGAAAAGTTCTGGACTATTTGTTCTTGAATGCTGACCCTGAGTTAGTAAATGTTTATCCCATAGCAAATGCTGTGCACTACAAATGCTGTTGTTCTTGCTGTTCCATAAAGAAAAAAGGTATGATGTGAGTAAAAAGGATGACATAAGAAAAAAAAAAATCTGGACTATGTGAGTCAAATTGATTTGTTTGCTGTTCGGTAGAGAAAAAAAAAAATAAATGTATGATTTGACTAAAGAGGAAGGAATAGAAAATATGTACCCTGTGAATTAAACTGATTGTTTATTCTTAAACGGCAGACTTGAGTTAGTTATTTCAATGTGAGGTATAGAATATTGAGGTAGATTAGCTCTTTAAAGGAGATAAATAAATAAAGAGGTGACGTACAATAGTTAATGTTTTATCAGAGCAGAGCTAAAAATATTGAAACAAACAGGTGAAGTGGAGGGTGATTTAGTGGTTGTTAAGGAGTAAAAGATGATTAATGCAAAGTCTCGTATTTTGCAATCATCAAAGCATAGACTTAATCAAAAGACGGGACGTCTTTCCTTATGATTATTTAAGCTCGTGGGATAAATTTAATGAATTATCTCTTACGTATAGAATTTTTAAATAAACTAACTAATGAGGAATGTTCTAAGAAAGATTATGCTCCCAAGGGATTCTTTAGTGGCAACTAAAGCATCGTCTTTAGTGATTTCCTTCAGTAATAAGGTTAACGCAATGTCGTCACAAATATTCAAAGTCAAATAATGAATTAATTTCTTCATTTGATTGGTGATAAACCTACGCAATATACTGTATATTTAGATACTGTACACTTGGGTAATGTCTCAATAACTTCCTTATAAAGCATTTGAGTGGACAAATCTGGAAAAATTAACAACTGTCTATATAAAAGTGCTAGGTGATAATGGAGAAAATATGTATGTATTAGAAGTAGATTTAGATTATCCAGAATATCTTCATGACGCACTTACCTAAAAGCAGATAGTCAAGGAAGCAGTACTTAATGCTGAAATTACAAATTTTATCGAATAATCACCATTGTGAAAATAAAACGTACAAGCCCAGAGCAGAAAAACCCAACACTTGTATTTGTGGCCCAACACTTGTATTTGCGGCCCAACACTTGTATTTGTAGCCCAACATTTGTATTTGTAGCCCAACACTTGTATTTGTAGCCCAACATTTGTATTTGCAGCCCAACACTTGTATTTGTAGCCCAACATTTGTATTTGTAGCCCAACACTTGTATTTGTAGCCCAACATTTGTATTTGCAGCCCAACACTTGTATTTGTAGCCCAACATTTGTATTTGCAGCCCAACATTTGTATTTGTAGCCCAACACTTGTATTTGTAGCCCAACATTTGTATTTGCAGCCCAACACTTGTATTTGTAGCCCAACATTTGTATTTGCAGCCCAACACTTGTATTTGTAGCCCAACACTTGTATTTGTAGCCCAACATTTGTATTTGCAGCCCAACACTTGTATTTGTAGCCCAACATTTGTATTTGCAGCCCAACACTTGTATTTCTGGCCCAACGCTTGTATTTGTAGCCCAACACTTGTATTGGCCCAACACATTTACTAACTCAAGGTCAGCATTCAAGAATAAACACACATTCCAGAACTCTTCTCAAATTCTTATACGTGTTCATAATTCCTCTATGGAATCCAAAACCCAATTCCTGGAATCAGCCCATCTCCCCTCTCACTCTCACCCCCCCTAAGCGAAAAAAAAGACACATACTGATCAATAGAATTAAAAAAATAGACCCTCTAAACAATCATAACCCATCCATAGACTGACTCTGATCTTACATCTCAACCAAATTCCTGCAATCGTACGACTTCCCCACAGCCCAAACTAACAAATATGAAATATGACACCTCTAAGCAATTATAACCCATCTATGGAATCTGCAATTCGCCAATCAAATCAAATATGAAAACTCGCTCTCCACACACAAACACACACACGCCCTGACTCTGATCTTACGAATTCCCCAGTCAAAACTAACAAATATGAAATATGACACCTCGTTCCCAAATTCAGATCTCAGTCCAAAGACGAAAAATAAACAAACGTGAAATATGACACCTCGCTCCGATGACGATTCCCCCAGCTAAACACTAACAAATATGAAATATGACCCCTCGCTCCAAATTCAGATCTTAGTCCAAAAGCAAAACATAAACAAACTTGAAATATGACACATCGCGTCCTAAATTCAGATCTCAATCCAAACGTGAAATTTGAGACCTCACTCCCAACAGGCCACACTCTAAATCTTCCATCTCACTCTAACACATTCCACCAATTCCAGGAATCGATCGAATCTCCCCAATCAAACCATTTGCTGATTCCCTTCTCCAATTTCATAAACATATACAACCGTTGCCGTTTATATCGATGACTCATACTTTTTTCCACGAAATCATTGTGAAATTCCAAATCGAATTCATAGACATGATTGAACGTGTTCCTGGAATCAGCCAAACCAATCACACACACACACAGATCAATAGAAATAAAAAAAATAACCTCTAAACAATCATAACCCATCTATTGAATTTGCCAATTTCCCCAGTCAAACCAATCACACTCACACACACATTTCCTCGTTCCCAAATTCAGATCTCTGTCCAAAGATAAAAAAATAAACAAACTTGAAATATGACACCTCGCTCCGATGATGATTCCGCCAACTAAACACTAATAACTATGGAATATGACCCCTCGCTCCCAATTCAGATCTCAATCCAAAAGCTAATATAAACAAACTTGAAATATGACACCTCGCTTCGATGATGATTCCCCCATCTAAACACTAACAACTATGAAATATGACACCTCGCTCCCAAATTCAGATCTCAATGCAAAAACAAATAAATAAACAAATGTGAAATATGACACCTCGCGCCACAAATTCAGATCTCAATCCAAAAGCTAAAATAAACAAACATGAAATATGACACACCGAAGGGGAAAAAAGCCTCACCCCGCATCTTACATCTTACTCTAACCCATAGCACCATACGGGCTCTCACTCTAACACATAGCACCGAATAGTTCCTGAGCCAGAACCGACCTAAACCTACTACTCGCGATAACCCTGATTTTGAAATCCATCCAGCATGTTTGACATGCCGCTGGATGGAGTGTTCACATTATCAACAACAAACATTATCACATTATCTCAACAAATTTGAGAAGCTGAACCCCCCTCTTTGACAGAAAAAGGCCTGAATTCGAAGTCGTTAAAATGTGCTTTTGTGGACCGATAATGTAGTTCATCCGGCGGTTCTATAATGGTATCACACAGAGAAAGTGAATAGGTGCGGATCAGATGAGATCCCTCCGCAATCAAACAAAAAAAAACAAATATTTGGCGCAACAGCTCTTTAAAGTGCCTAGCTTCTCGCAACCACTCATGTTGTGTGCGTTATATTTTTCACACGAATGGAAGGGACCTACAGTTTAATGCCGAATCCGAACAATGACCGTGAAAAAACTTTTTGGTGTTTTCCGGGATTCGAACATGCGTAGTGATCCGGCACACTAACCACTTACGCCACGGCGCCCACCGCAATCAATCCGCCGGATTCAATAATCGCCATGATTAATTGGGTACATGGCTTTAGTGAATTTATCACCAACAAAAAACATGTAAACTAACATAAATGGGTGTCGACCGATCAGCATGTATACGTACCAATATCATACATAAAATAACGAAGAGCAGTAAGCTTTCACCAATAGCAAAGAGCAGGTGGGAAAACATTCAATGTTTCAATATCAGGAAGGCTTTATAACCAGTAATGACTGCCAATAAGAGAAGGAAACTCTCTAAGCAGTTTCTCTATATCCCAAGGTGGTATGGTGTAGTGTAATGTGTATGGAGCGGCAAGTTGTCGGTTCAAGTGCTAACCATAACTTTATAGTTTATCTCTTAATAATGTTACCAGAAAGCATATAGAGTAATCAAACAAGTACTCGACAAAAGCACTGTTAACTTAAAACAAATGTAAAAAATCGCCTTCACCCGACCAATTGGGATGCCACCCATGGAATATGCAATGAAATCTAATACCACCTGAGTTTCAAAAAGCATTACACCTAAAAATACACCTCTTTCCTATCTATTCGTTTAATTTCCAACTTACGTCGTGCAATCACCTAATTGCATAAGTATAGGCATACGCTTGAGCGTACATTAATATTAAAAAAATGCGTTAAGACATCAACTTCAATGTTCTTCAAACATTGCAAGCACTCCCGTTTGTGCTCCTATATTTATACTAAGAGATGATATTCCGCCCTGCATAAGCCGATTGTGCTTAACATAGTTTCTATGCGCGTTTCGGACAAATCTTTTCTTTGCTTGTCCTTGCTATCGCTATGTCTAACAGCTCTCGGAGTTATGTTTGCACACAAATTGTATGAAAACAGTGCACTAGCCACCAATGTATTAGCCTCATTTTAATATCACCCATGACCCGTATAAATCATTGGTTTGCATTCATTAGCCGCGTTTTATTATCACCAATGATTCTCTTCTTCTTCCTTTTATCAGCGAGGTTATGATCCGAAAACAAGGGATCACAACCCTCCCACTTCACCGCATTTTTACTGATCCGCCTGTGGGGTTCGCCCAATGATCCTATTAATGGTTTGAGCTTAATAATTAGTATCGGGAAAATGTTGTTGTTGTTGTTGTTGTTATCCAATCTGGAAAGTTGGCTTAGGCCATCTTTTCTCGAGCAATCCAGTATAAATGTGTTATGTTGTTGCTTTGCTGCCTTGCTTCGTCCAGTGCTGGGCATCTTGTTAGATGATCTTCGTTCTGCTATTCATTCATGTTGCATAAACTGGATATGTCAGTCTCTAGTATTCCGTTTTTTTTTTCAAGTGTGTGTCTAGGTAGCTGTGTCCGGTCTTGAGTCTTAATCTCGTTACTGCTTCCTTTCTTGGTGCTTGGACTACGATGTTGTAAAAGAATTTATGTTTTCGTACTTCTTCCCTTCCATTGCGGGGTTTTCATTCTTGTATTCTTGTTCAGTGAAGTATAGTTTGGTTCGTTGTAGTCTGTTTGTCAATGGTATACTTTCTGCCTATGATGTTTGCTCCTTTTCTGGCAAGGCTGTCTGCGATTTAATTTCCCTTGATGTCTACGTGAGCTGATATCCGTTGGATACTGATACGGTGTCTTTTTTTGTAGGTTGTGGTATCGGGAAAATATAAAGTAAAAAAAAAAATAGACAGTTTAGTTTAGTTTTATTTGCTCAGTATTATTATTATTATACAAATAAATTTTTACAAAAACAAATTAGCTTGGCTTTTTGCCGTCTGCCAGATTGACAATTATAATTCAATAATTCAATAATAATAAAAAAAAACATAGCATACTCTTTGAACTTCATAATAAAGATTCACTGCCCGAACACAAATGATGAAGCTGAAGCTGAAGTACGTCGCGCTGTCAAAGTTAAATACACACACATCCAATACTGCGAACACAATGTGAAGCTGAAGCTTGCCGCTGAAGTAGAAGTGGAGTTAAATTCAGCTTCACTGGCAGCGCGCTTTTTCGACATTTCCATACAAAAAAAAGAGATAAAGCACATCAGTAAACGGAAAAAATCAATCGATCTAGTAAAACGGAACAATATTCTATGCGATTTGAGTAATTCACTATAAAGGAAGCCGAGGTGTAAAAAACAAAATTCCAAAGCCTTTGGATTACCAACAACAAACACCCGTGGAGCCCTTTACCATTGTGTTCGTACTCAGCTTCATCAGTGCGCGATTTTTTCACAGCGCTACAGGCGTATAGCTTCAGCTTCACCATTGTGTTCGGCCAGTCAATCACACAGCAACTCAGTTGTGCAATGCCAATGGAGGAGAAC
Source organism: Brachypalpus laphriformis (assembly GCA_945910035.1). Taxonomy (NCBI): domain Eukaryota; kingdom Metazoa; phylum Arthropoda; class Insecta; order Diptera; family Syrphidae; genus Brachypalpus; species Brachypalpus laphriformis. Next base: position 104,528,002 of record OX246753.1, on the reverse strand, counting down.
GCGAAAAATTGCAGTACTTTTAAATAACTGCTTATTGAATGAAAAGAATAATAAGTAGGAGGCCAGAGGAAACAAATGTTGTCTTGGATGCATATAGCAAGTGGCAAGTATAATTTTAGCAGATAATAAATCATATTGTAATATTCTTGCTGGGGTTCGTACAAATAAAACCGTCTTTTGTTTATTTGAACAGTTTATTTATTAACAATTACCAACTTTACTTTAGCACGATATTCAAAACACTTTATTCTTCATTTATTTCAAATTAAACTGTCTCTACCAATTTACTTTCAATAACAATGTCGCTTATTTTCACCACTGTTCGAATCTCTCTTTTTGATCGTTGTATTCACCTTTTTCAACTGTGTCGACTGTGGTCGCAGTCGTTGGATTTATACCAAATACAAGAGGTTCCAGTACATGCTGGATATCACTGGGAATGGATTGATGATTGTGGCGAAAGTGAAATATGGAATGAACCGATTGGCACGCTAGCAGGTTTGGCGAATAGGTGGCTTTGATTCAGTTCGTTTGGTACACAAACCATGTAGTGCGGTGGTACTTTTTGTCGATGCTACAATATTTTGAAAGGAGTTAGATGTGGAACCTATTACTACTACACACAGCAACACACATCTATATGCGGCTATTAGACCTTGTTTAGATGTTAACTGATGAGTGCGTAGTGTGCAGTCATATTGTGTTCGCACACTGTAGTTTTCAGTGCTGCACTACTTACCAAAGTTTCGGGGTGGACTAAGTGAATTGAAACAATTTCTTATCGGACAGCCTCTTTCATAAAAATATTCATATTATCCCTCGATACTCAATACTCCACGATCAAACTAATAATAGAAAATGGACAATGGAACATTTCGGGTGTGGGACCTGACTTTCCTCTCAATTTTTATGATTCCTTCATGACTGTTCCCTCGCTTTACCCCTCACTCTTCTCGCCCAAAAACTATCGACATAGGGCACTCATCAGTAAACGTCTAAATAAAGTCTTACTGCAATGCATAAACACCAATCAGTTTATATAAAAACCCAAATGCAACGCATTCGAGACTCGCGCTCATGTAACACCAGCATTACTAGCTAACAGCTCGGACACAACTTCTCTCTTTCTCTCTCTCTCTTATGATAGCAGAGTTTCTGGCAGAAAGTTGATGAGTAACCAAGTCGCTCGTATATGGCAGAATTTTGACTCAATTTAATTTCTGTCAAGTGTACGTTCTGCAAATCCCGAGCCCAACCCAGAAAAGTTTTTCAACTTTTAATTTCTCGTCTAATTCCCCAAATCGTGAGTATAGTAACCAATAGTACGCTAAATCCAAAATAGCATTAAGCAGCGGCCACAATTCCATTGAGAACCACCCAGCGGCCGCCGCTGGAAAACGAGAAAAGAAAACCATTACGAAGAAAATATGGCTTCTAGTGTATTTTTATTATTCGTCCGCAGGGCCGAACAAAATGCTGTCGACGCTATCAGCGGGCCGATTGGGAGTCTGGAAATTGTTCTCAACTCCCTGCACCGGAAAACGCTTCCTTGTTCTTATTTTCCCCTGCCGTATATTTACACGCACGGGAAAATAACATCCGGAGACAGAACAACGAAATCGGACGAAAAGAAATGAAACATTTTTTTTTTGTATGACAGTGGCTGTGTGTGCCTATTCTATGCATACTCCATGGCATAGAAATTCTTTTTCCACTCGTTATCAATCATCGGCCAATTGAATTTCGCCAGTTTTTATTGGTAATTGTTAATCGGTTCGGTAGTACGGTCGTAGGCTTTAAATTTTCACCTCTACTAGGTTTTATTTTTCGGAGAAAATGTTAGCTAATTACTTTTGATGTCGGTAAAGTGTATGTTTTGTTGTATCTCTGGGTGTCTGGTGGGGTGTTTATTTTTTCCGACGCACTGTCACGTACCTACATATGTGCTGTGCGAGGAGGAGAAAACCTTTTTTTGCGAGTGTGTCTGGCCGAGAGAGATTAAATCATTCATTCGACTTGTAATTAGAACATTTGACGTGAATGGGTTGAGGATTAGCTTTCATGAACTCTCTGAATTGGCTAAATTAGCGGATACGTAATAGAGAAGATTTTCACGAGTTCGGAGAGCACATACCCCTTGTTAGTCAGACGACGTCATGGAGATGAATCGAGCAGAGAGTGAATTTTTATGCAAATCACACCCGATGTGACCCAACATTACTTTGTTTAACAAACGAAATTAAAATCGATAGTTCACCTACTTCTATCCGCATACTCATACCTACCTATCTATAGATTTAGAAAGCTTGCAGTGTTATTGCAGTTAACGTTCGTATCTCTTTGTTTTAAGTTTGGTTAACTACTTTTAAAGGTAATTTGTGGTAATCTTATAAAGCTTCGTGCCTCGTGATAACAAAGATAACTCATTCCACAAAAGAGTTACTATATGGAAAGGAATGTACATAAATCGGTTATGCTTTGGATAGAACGAGTCTAATCTGACTAATTGAAGGTGTGAATTAAACACACACTAACTATTGTGTTGTTAATAAAACGTTCGTCGTAGTTTTAACCTAACTTCGGTGGGCGATATCTCTTCCAAGATGAGATCCTCAATATTTTGAACGATAAGCCTTCAGTGTAACTTTATTCATTTAAACTTTTAACATACCATTGTGACAGTAATCCCTGTCGAATCGTCAAGTTGTTTCGTGTAACATCTGTTCCGTTGGTATCAACCAATGACCCAACAAAGCCGCCCAAGGACTGTCGTTCTAGCCCAAAGATAAATGTATCTTAAACAATTCTCCATCGCTCATAAAAACGAAAATCAAAGTGAGAGTACACCAAAGTGGTTACTTTAGTTCTTTGCTTTGCAAGATTTCTTGCTAAAGAGACATCGCTGAAACCAGAACAACTTACATATCTTCTTTTCGCAACCGATAGCGCTATCGAATCAGCCGCACAAAGATAGAATATGTGCGTTGTCGTTTTTCCGAACCCTTAAACCCAACCCCAAATATTCTGTTCGACGGATTAATCGCTGCAATAAATTTAAATACTTGAACTCAGTCGTAAATGACAATGGAAATTGCGATGACGATGTTGCACATCGAGTGAATGTGAGGTGGTTAAAATTACAAGAAAACTCCACAGTATTTTGTGACCGAAAAATACCACAATTGGTCACATTATACTGTATCCTGTCAAAAAAGTTGCAAATTAATAGTCCGGCCTTATTCCACCAAATGCACATCATCTTTTTCTTGTACATTTCTATCTTTGTCAAGTCTTTGGACCGCTTGTGACAAGGTCTCAACTCAATACATGGTTGTCGCGCATAATCGATCCATGGTTGGATATTATTGTGAAGAAGCGAAGATGGCGAGACAGAAATTCGGTATAGTATAAGTCCATTTCCAAACTTTTGCCGTGCAGGCTGAGGGGTTCAGTTTCCGACTTCTTTTCACATGTATGCCAGAGATTTTGTTGCCAACAACTAACCCCAAAGGACAACCATATCCCATTGGATTGTCGCATTGTCCATATTTGTATATATAATACAGTACTACCTCGATAATGTAAACTTCGGTAATGTGAATTTCCCTATAATGTGAACTTACAAATCTATAAATTACCATCTCTATAATGTGAACTTTAAAATGTTCCTCAATAATGTAAACTTCTCCTTATCATTTCGTATTCTTCTTTTGTTATTTGCAGCTATTTATCTAGACATGTTTTTCCATGCTGTACCACCTGTCATTTATTGGGGGAATAAACTTTTTCGTTTTATATGGGCATTCGTTATCCGAAAATTCTTTTATTTTTAGTTGAAAAAAAAAAAAATTCCGATAATGTGAACCCCTCCAAAATGTGAACAGGGCCTTGTTTTAATTGGTTCACATTATCGAGGTAGTACTGTACTACTGAACATGATCACAAGGCTTGCATTGTATACTCCACATAGCACGATAAAACAGTCTTCAGCCTGTGTGTATGTCCAATACTTAACCTGGTCCAATACTTAACTTATTTACATTATTTTAAGTGGCGCTACAGTTCGGGGTGAACCTGGACCTCAACCAACAAGCCTCTCCATTTAGGTCGGTCCTTAGCTTATTACCTCCAGTTGTGCACTCCAAGTCGAGGTCCCCTTGAACTTTTGCGCGCGACGTACCGCGAGGAGGACCTCTGGGTTAGATGCGAAGTCTGCTGGCCGGAGCCTTGGTGTCCATTGGCTCTACATGTCCGTGTCATTTCAAACGTCCAATACGCAGTCAAACGTCCAGTCGCACGTCGATGTCGCTGTACAGCTCGTCTAGTTCATCGTTGAATCTTTGTTTCCGAAACCCCTCAACGCAAACGGGACCGAATATCTTACGAATAATTTTTCTCGAAACGATCAAGGACATCTTCATCCACTTTCGATAAAGTCCATGTTTCAGCGCCGTAACGCAGGACAGATGATTATGCTCTTATGGTCTTAGTTGTTCGAGATAGGTGGCTTTACTTGCCTTATGAGTTCGAATATAACAGCAATTGGCAAAAGTTATTCTTCGCTTCGAGGTGAGGTGTAACGTTCTGTCCAATTCGTCGATGTTGATTGTCTCTTCTTATTTACAACATATACATATGTACTTTTTTTTTTGTCGGGATAGGAAACGCTCGACTGGAGCACTCAGACACAACTGGAGCACTCAGACACAACTGGAGCAGTCAGACACAACTGGTCCATTGTACTACCAGAGAGCAAACCCTGATTTACCCATTTTATTGGAATTTCCTTGTCTTTCTAAGATATATGTACTTGGTTTTTGACCTCGTTTACTGTTAAACCCTTTTTGACCGCTTTTGCTTCAATGCTTGCATGCTAAGTTCTTCCAATATTTTTTTTTTTTCTTCCGAGGGTAGGTGAAATTCTTCAACAAGACACTATGAGGATCGACAGCGTGTGCTCATAGTAGTGTGGGATTCTTACCCACTAAAAAACCTCCCTTCAAAACAGACTTGCTTTTTTTGTTTTAACTACAACTAAGTATTCGACTTATCAAGTAGTTTCCAATAATGCCAATATTGTCGGCGTATGCAAGCAGTTGTACGGACAATTGATAGATTGTGCCTCTGGTGTTGGTTTGTGAGTTCCGCACAATCCGTTCAAGTACAATATTAAGGAAGTCACACGACTGCGCATCACCTTGTCTTTAAACTTTCTTGACATCAAAGGTCTTCGTGAGGTCTTTACCGACTTTGATGGAGCAGCATTCTCCATCGTCATCCTGGACATACGAACAAGTTTGGCAACGCTGCCTAAACTAGACGATGTCGCCTAGACTATGCTGTCATAGGCGACCTTGAAATCGATAAATCGACTACCGATTTAGACTTGAGTTTTCTCCAAGATTTGATCAATAGTGGATCGCATTGATAGGGGCCACTCAGGCTTTTGGCGGGTTTCCGACGTTCACTGAATATCGCGGAAAAGACTTTGTATATAATGTTGAGGAGGAGGCCGATGCATCTATAATTGGCGCAGTGGTGGTGGTCTCCTTTCTTGTGGGGAGCAAATATTACCAATAACGTATTCAAAATTTTCGGCGATCGTAAAAAAAAAACGAAAATTCTGTTCGCAGTAATGGTCCGTGGCAAATGTTACTGGTCTTTGCTCCTCCGAAGTACACTCGATTTTATCCATAACGCCTTTGGCTGCCATATAACTGACTGGAGATATCTAATTTCTAATCGAGATCTGAAAATCATCGTTTTTGAGGATTTTAAAAACCGAAGCTTTTATACAATTACAAACCTCGTTGTTGCCTTTCAAACCGATGTTTTCTCGTTTGCGATTGGCCAGTAAAACCTGTGTCCCATGGTTTTTTTTTTTGTATCTCTATGTGTTTCTTCATAACTCATCTAGTGGATAGAAGTCCAACGTTCAACTTAAAAGGGCACAGCGCCCCAACAGCCTCAGCGATGTATCCGGTCCTTAAACAAAAAGCGCTTCTATTATCACAAGTGCGGCATTTTATTAGTAAAAGCTTTGAACTGTAAAATGCAAAAACCAGTGACGCATATACACCTACCATGTACAATACATATGTATATACACACTTCCTTTTTGCCAATAGAATCTGACGGCTGGAACACTGACCAGAGCTATGCACTTTGATTGAAACCCTGTGTCCACACAATAGGCTGTGTTGTACGTGATATGCATGCAGCATTCCTTCATGACTACTTGTGCTGTAAAAGGGGAAATTGCGTAAATGAAGAATTGAATACGTTCATGTATCAAAAACGGCTACTAAAACATTTGTTTATCATCAAAACAAATTTCAATTTCTTGCATTTAAAATGGGTAATGTTTTTTTTTTTTTTTTTTTTAGTTTCCAAACACGTAGAGTATCACTCCATTTAGTGAAACTCGACACTTAACATTCATAAATAAATATTTAGAATAAATCACTTCAATGTAAACAATTTTTAATTTTTTTCTTGTCCCTACAGGAGTATCATGCAGACGATTAAATGCGTTGTTGTTGGTGATGGTGCCGTAGGAAAAACATGTCTTCTTATCTCCTACACCACTAACAAGTTTCCATCAGAGTATGTACCTACAGTATTTGATAATTATGCAGTTACAGTGATGATTGGAGGAGAGCCATACACCCTTGGACTTTTTGATACCGCAGGTGATTATCATACTAAACTGTACGAGTTATATTGAAATTTATTTAAAACTTAACCAAAAATATTTAGGCCAGGAGGATTACGATCGTCTGCGACCGCTATCTTATCCACAGACAGATGTATTTTTGGTCTGCTTCTCGGTTGTTAGTCCCAGTTCATTTGAAAACGTCAAGGAGAAAGTATGATTCTTTAAATTAATTCTATTTTGTTTGTTAACAAATTACATCGGTTGCAGTGGGTTCCGGAAATAACGCATCACTGCCAAAAGACACCGTTTTTATTGGTTGGAACTCAAATTGATTTGCGCGATGAAAGCAGTACGTTGGAGAAACTTGCTAAGAACAAGCAGAAACCAATATCTATGGAGCAAGGAGAAAAGTTAGCAAAGGAACTTAAGGCTGTTAAATACGTTGAGTGTTCCGCACTAACGCAGGTGATATAAGTGTTCTTTATATTAACCCTGATTGTCGTTAGCGTTTGTCGCTTTTCGACGATTGTCGTTTTATTCATAGCAGCGACCTGCTGACCCTTAAACATTACTAAGCAATTTGTTTGTCGTGCAGAATGCTATTACAACTCTTTCACAGTGAAAAAGTTATGATAATGGATTTGTGCTACATCTGAAGAATAAAACGACAATCGTCGAAAAGCGACAAACGCCAACGACAATCAGGGGCATTGTAAGGTATCCCTTTTTTAAATGGAAAATAAGAATATAAGGTTTTTGCGTATGCAGATAACGATTTCTATAGCAATCAGCGGTAAAGACCCTTCCGCTGTACGTGATCTAATGAAATCAGTTCTGACAAAGTTGGTCAAGTGGAATAACAAACTTGGACTTAGTGTTGACTTGGCAAAACCGAACAAGAGCCTTTTGCTGTGAAGCACCAAATTTTCTTTTTTTCAGTTTCTCGGACCGCGCCAAGTACATAGTTCTTATATCGGACAAGAAATCTATCTACAAAATGAACGTATCATGAAAGTAGATATGGGATTTTATTCTTGCCAGAAAACATGGACTGGCTACATACTAAAGTAGTAAGACCGAAACTCATGTTAATTGCAGCACTAGACTTAGATATGTCTTCCTTCTCAATACAGTTCAAAGAACGGCATGTTTCTTCTTTACCAGCGTATTTGTGATCAACTCCTTCGGCGTTGTTCCTATGGATATTTATGGGTGAGAGGCAGCTTTGAAATCTCCTTTGCGACTGAGGAAGTCATCACAGTAAACCAGTAATGATACAGGGCGCGCCGAAATCTAAAGCTTAAAAGTACTCAAATAGAAGTCAGACTGCTTAACCCCTGTTCCTTAGTTTTACGCAAGTCCCTATAGTAGAGGTGACTACAAACGTTGTCGTATACATGGAGATTAATATTTAACTTACTGTGGTAAAAAGTGCAGATAACGGCGGGGTCTTAAAAGTTGAGTCCTTTCTTAGCAGAAAAATCTCCTGGCGCTGTTGGCATGGAGATGCGATGCAAAAAACGGAAGACAGTGTCCTGCAAAAACCATTATAAAGCAGTTCGTTTTCTCGGTGGGACACAAACCCACATTTTATAGAAAAAGTAATCATCACTGATTTTTTGTTGTCCAGACGCTGAGTCGTTCAGTCATTAGTTCATACCTAATATTCGTTTAATCCTCTCACCTCCGACGGTGCTATCAAAAATGTCAGATGCCATATCTTATAATCGCGACTTTTGCCTTAATAATCTGAATCAAATGTCGCGAGGCAGGAGAAGCAGGGCTGGATCACACAAATGCAACGACACCAACATTTAATTGGCATCAGTAACCAACTGATCCAAGATCGGGTGGCCTGCCGTTGTTTCTGAGGTCAAATAGACGATCCCCACAGGCGGATCAGTAGAAATGCGGTAAAGTGGGAGGGTTATGATCCCTTGTTTTCTGATCATATTCGGGTTCAAATGGATGCCGCTTTTTCTCAGTTTCATTTAAAGAATTAGCGCTATCTTTGAGCACAAAATATATAAATTAGGAAGGTTTAAATTGTTCTACAAGTTTAAGATGTCATGAATAATGTTCAAGTCTTATCATCTTTCGTGCAGGGGAAAGGTTACAATTTATATGCTTATATGCCATTCAGTTAATATAGAATGCAAACAGAAATCTTCTGTTCTTGTATAAAAGTTTCGTATTATTTGTTACTAATCGTACAATCACGAAGCAAACCATTTATGCCGATGGACGGATTTTTTTGTTTTTTTTTTTACAGAAAGGGCTTAAGAACGTATTCGATGAAGCAATACTTGCAGCGTTAGAACCACCAGAACCATCAAAGAAGAGGAAGTGCAAATTCCTATAATTTTAACATTTATTTATATGGTTTCACGAAAACATAAACACACATAAACTATTTTGAAGATATTTTAATTTAAAAGCAAAACAAAAGAGAAACCACAAAGTAAACAAAAAAAGAAAAAATATGAAGGAAACAATTCGCTAAATTCATAAAATATATATTTTTTATTGTATGACTACATAAAATTAGTGAGGAAAATCACACATGAAACAGCAGTAGTTGTTATAAACTAATAACATTTTTTAATATCATTTACTTTTATATATAAACTGTATTAGTTTTAGTAAATACATTATTATTACTGGAAATGATTTTTAATATCAGATTAAAAACAAAATAATTCTTTAATATTTCTAAAGTGTTTTGTTTACACATGAGGTAATTACGAAATTAAAAAAAAAAAGAAATAATAATTTTTTGCTACATAAAAAGTATTGCATTTACTTCTAAAAATTGTTTTATTTATGTATTTTTGTTGTTACATTTTTTTTTTATTTCCATCGAATCCGTCATGAGGTGAACTCGTCTGTGCATGAATCTCGAGTCGAATCGGGTCTGGTGACGTAATTTCTATTGTGTTGTTGGCAGATCTAGTAGCAAAAAAATATTTGGCGCAACAGCTCTTTTAAGTGCCAGGGCCTAACTTCTCGCAACCACTCATGCTGTGTGCGTTGTATTTTTCACACGAATGAAAGGGACATACAGTTTAGTTCCGTAGCCGAAGAGCTATTTGTTTTGAGAAGCTTTCTCGAGACAACCATACTCTCGGATGTTTGTCAGACGTTCGCGAAAGGTAGGACCGTGAAAAAACTTGTTGGTGTTTTGTGGGACTCGAACTTGGAACCTCACGTACAGTGGTCCGACACACTAACTAACCACTTACGCCACGGTGCCCAAATACAAATTACGTGACGAGTTATCCGTTCACGGAGGACGCGATTTGACCACTGATCAGACTTTCGCATATGTGAGAATGACGATGCCAATATCTTAATTGATGAAATAAAAGATTCAACCTGATTGTCGTTGGCGTTTGTCGTTTTATTCATAGCTACGACCTGCTGATCGTTAAACATTACTAAGCAATTTGTTTGTCGTGTAGAATACTATTATAACTCTTTCACAATGAAAAAGTTATGAAAATGAATTCGTGCTACTTCTGAAGAATAAAACGACAATCGTCGAAAAGCGACAAACGCCAACGACAATCAGGGTGATTGGAAAGAGAAAAATAAGTTGGCAAAGTATTAACTTTTAGAGACCTACTCTGAATTTCGATTCTATTTTCGATGGATTCATTGTTGCACAATTTCGTAACGATCGCAGTGTTTTACTACGTATTTTATTTCTTCACACGATTCACTACGATAAAATGGAATTAAAAAAAACAAAACTATATTTCTGGCTAAGAAAATCAGGGGTCGAATCGCGTCGACCTGTCTCTAATATCCACACAACTCATCCCATCCACAAACTGGGAAATTTTACCAGATCTACACGGCAGTGAACACTATCCCATAATTGTCTCAATATCACTCGGCACCAATACCGTACACTCTAAACTCTTTCCTAAATTTCAAAGTAATAAAGCTAACTGGACATTGTTTCAAGACAAGACCTTAAACTTCCTAGCATCAAACGAACCTTCCACCAATATCAACAAAGAGGCCGCTATACTCACCAAATCCATCCGTAACGCAGCTAACATAGCCATAACCCAAACAAAAAACAAAATATACAGAACGGTAGTCCCTTGGTGGAGCCCCGAGCTTGATAAACTCCGAATGCAAAAACAAACTGCCTGGAAAATCTTTAAGAAACATCCAAACGACTTGAACTTGATAAGTTATCGAAAATCAAATGCTGCCTTTCGTAAAAAATGCAAAAATCGCAAAGAAAAACTGTTTCGTAAACTTCACATCAAACATAAATCCGAACTCTACCCCAAGAAAATTATGGGCTGATATTAAAACCCTCACGGGCCAATACAATCCCCTCTGCATTAGGACAATCATATCTTGCCCCTTTCAAATAGCTAAACACTTTGCTAGAATCTGGTCGGCATACTCCGAAGATACAAATTTCCACCCTAACTACACCCGTGCTAAATTCCTATTAGTGGATAACGAACCTCCACCATATACCATTAGTAATTCAGCTAAATTAATTGATCTACCTATTAACGTAGTGGAACTAGAATCGACTCTTAAATGTGTAAAAGACAAAACGCCCGGATTTGATCGGATTGATTATTCCATGCTTAAAAACTCTCCCCTCACTTTCAAACATACGTATACTTTGTCCCACAAATATGGAAAGTTGCCAACGTCATACCTATCCCTAAACCAAACAAACAATACACTGATGTCAACGGCTACAGACAGAGAGAAAAGTTCTTCGAGCGATCTTTGGTCTCGTCTGCATAGACGGTGAGTGGAGGAGAAGGTACAATGCCGAACTATACGGCCTGTACAAGGACATCGACTTAGCCAGAAGTGTTCACATACAGCGACTAAGATGGCTGGTTCATTTAGAGCGGATGGAGCCCAACGTTCCCGCTAAGAAAGTCTTCGAATCCACCCCGGACGGACGGCGCAGTAGAGGACGACCTCGCGGTAGGTGGCGCAAACAAGTGGAGGGAGACCTCAACCAACTTGGCGTGCGCAACTAGAGGCAGCGGGCTCGTAACCGTGCTGGCTGGAGAGGTTTGTTGGTTGAGGCCCAGGTCCACCCCGGACTGTAGCGCCACCTAAGTAAGTAAGTAAGTAAGTAACGGCTAAAGACCAATATCTCTCCTATCATGTGCTGGAAAAGTATTAGAGAAGATTATTACAAAAAGATTAATGTGGTTTTTGGAAAAAAAACAATCATGTCGATGTTAATCAAGTTGCATTCAAACGAGGTCGAGGCACAATTGATGCCCTCTTGTATATTGACAATTACGTGACATCTGCATTATCCACCAAAAACCACGTCTCAATATTATCAATTGACTTTGAAAAAGCTTTCGATCGTATTGGAATCCATATAATATTGAACAAGCTCATTAAATGGAAAATCGGTCCAAAGATTTTCAAATACATCAAATCCTTTCTATCAAATTGAAAAGTTCGAATAAAATTGAATGGCATCTTTTCTAACGTTCATAACCTTTGCAACGGAATCCCACAAGGTTCTCTTCTCTCGGTCACATTATTTATGGTGGCGTTTAATGAGCTCAGCGAAATCCTCTCAAAATATAAATCCATAAAATATAGCATTTACGCCGATGATCTGATCATATTTACAAAATGTAAGGACATAACAGTCGTTACATAAACATTATCTAATATCCTGGAAGATCTTACAGATTGGTGTAACACCTCAGCATCTAAGATCTCAGCAGACAAAAATAAAATTTTACACATTTGTAATAAAACAAGTTGTTCAAAGCACGTTTCTCTCTCCTTTAATGGTACTAACATCACCAATGTAAATTGCTTAAAAATACTCGGTGTAACATTTGACTGTAAATATAATTTTAAGGATCATTGTTTAGCACTTAAGAAAAGCCTAGCTACTAGGGTGAACATTATAAAATATTTAGCATCAAATAACAGCTCTGCACATGTCAACTCGCTGATTAGGGTCACTAAAGCAATAGTACTATCGAAAATCGACTACGGACTTGTTATCTATGGGAAATGCTCCAAAACAACTCTGCAAATAATAAAACCTTCATACCATACCGCAGTTCGGATAAGCCTTAACGCATTCAGGACAACACCTATAAAAAACATCTTAATGGAAGCAACAGAGTTGAATATCTCTCATCGCTCTGATTCCCAAGATCTCCACATCGTACAAATCACCAAGCTCCCAGGAAGCTAGCAAATTATTTTTGCAAAAAAATATACAAAATGTCCCTCGGCCATATGCAACGCCATTACATTCTCGAAAAATGAGGACATCCCCCTGACAACCCGAGCTATACGAAGCGAAACTCATCCACCTTGGTTACTCCCCCAAGACGCCATCTCCTACTCGACAAATACCGAAGTTTACAAGCAAAGGTTCACAGAAATTGCCCATGGATCCAAAGAAACAAACTGTAATCTAGTATTTATGGACGGATCCAAAAGTGAAACTGGAACTGTATTTGCGGTTGTAAAGGCAAGACCATATCCTAAGGACTTTTACCTGCATATTCATCAGTACTAACAGCAGAAGCTCTAGCGATTCTCATCGCTTCAGAAACAACAGCCAATAGAACACTTATCTGCACAGATAGTTTGTCAACAATCGAAGCTATAAGAAACATGAACAACAACATACCAGTCATCGCCAAAATTCGCGACAACATTATCGCAAGATCTGGAAAGCTAAAGATTATCTGGATTCCAGGACACACTGGCATTCAAGGTAACGAAAAAGCAAATAACGCAGCAAAGCTCGCAGTGAAGGAACCGCTCATCACCTTTCACGTCAACAACAAAAATGACTTACGTAGACAAATAAAAAACGCTTGGGACGAAAAAAAAAGAGATACCTGGAGGCATTATACCCACCACTATTCCGCTATTAACCCCCGAGGTGAACATCCACTCTATCCTACTAATATAACAATACGGATGACCAAATGCTTCCTGCGACTACGTCTAGGACACACAAACATCACACATATTCATCTGCTTAAAAAAAAACGATCCATATAATTGCCATATTTGCCAAAGGAATGAAATTTTATCCATCCGACACCTAATCTACGACTGCGCAAAAATCAAAATTCTTTAAAAAACTTGTTCTGTAATAGTAATTTACATGAAATTTTGTCAGTTCCTTCAGAAAAAAAACATTGCAAATGTAATAAAACTACTAACACTTGTTAAATTAGAAAATAATTTATAATCAAAATCCTTTAAAATTAACTTTACCACATAAAAATAGAAAACTAGCCAAAAGCCCAGGTAGCTAGTGCTGTAGTTTCTAAGTTAAAATTGTAATTCATTTACATTTTAATAAATAATAATAATAATAATACTGTGGTCAATCAAATGTTGGTGTCGTATGATCCAGACGTTTATAGGCCTGCCTCTCCGGCCTCGGAATGTCTTTGGAACGTTCATTGATATTGCCTTTTTAACAGGGTTCAAATGATCTTTTCCTTGGCAGTCTTGTACCTACATAATAAAAAAAAAAAACATTCTAAAATTGATACTAATCACTGGCCTGGATGTGGATTGAATTTGTTAGCCAACGGATGTCATCGACTCATGTGCCTAAAAATGATTTTCGATAAATTTCTTTTTACACAGACTGTACTATGAGTTGTAACATAACCTTAATAAATTTTTTGACATTTCTATTTTGTTTACCTTCGTAGAAAAATTGTCATTTGTGTGTACAAAAAGAAAATTAATTTACTTATTAGGGCCAATAATTTTGCATTAACCCATTGAAATGATGACTGGTTTCATGGATAAAAGGTTTGTCCTCCGTTCCCCAAATAAAGTTTCCCAAATAACCATGCAATTTGAAGGAAAAGAAGTCGTGAAGACGACTTTTGCGAGTCCACACCTCTATCCAAACGTATCAACAATCTTCACATAAACAATCTGGAGGAACCCTTCCACCAGCAGGATTTCTCAAATGCACACATGAATGGCCTAGAAAACGTGCCACACAGTTCAAATGATGTCCATTACCCCAGTTCACATCACAATGGGAATCTAGTGCCCCAAGACGACAGTCAACTATACTCGTACAATCCGGAATTGAGTGAGAACGAGAATCCGTTCTATTACAACAAGAATAAACTATTGCATGAGCTACACTTTGAGAGGGTCAAAAGAAGTCAAACCTAACTGGTAAAGCTTATATAAATCTGTGCATGCCTCTCTCCACTACGTTGCGACTGAAAAGGGTATCAATGAAAGAACAATCAAATTGCCTATGTATTTCGGTATCCAAGCTTTCAAAAGGAATTTGTTTAGGATTATGTTTAAGTTAATATATTAATAGCTGCTTTACTGAAAGAATCACATTTATTTAGAATTTATTTCTGTTTGCTCTCCGAATGTCCTACCTATATCGAACGTTGTAAATAAAAAAAATTGCATGTGGTTTTGGCCGGCCATACGTTTTGTTTCTTTGGGTGGACTACCTACGAGGACGAGTGTTAAAATACTGCTTTTGGGGTGAAACTAGACAAGACTCAATGTCTGGGCATGTTGGATAATCCAGTGGCGATGTACAGAATTTTAACTATACGAATGTGAGCTAAGTCGCTATTTCAAAACTGTAGGTCAATGTTCCTTAAAAAAATGACAAAGAAATTAAAAGCATTTGAAGTGTGGGTATATACCATAAAAGTATGCTGCGTATTTCATGGGTTGACAGGATCACAAACGAGGGAGTGGTAAGAAGAATAGGATGCAACAAAGTTAATATTTCTAATAAAAAGGCGAAAGTTAGAGAACCTAGACCAGGTACTCGGAAAAATCAGTTGCTACAAGTAATAATCACCCTGAATGTCGTTGCCGTTTGTCGCTTTTCGACTATTGTCGTTTTATACTTCAGATGTAGCATGAATCCATATTCATAACTTTTTTACTATGAAAGGGTTGTAATAGTATTCTACACGACAAACAAATTGCTTAGTAATGTTTAACGGTCAGCAGGTCGTAGCTTTTAAAAAACGGCAATCGTCGAAAAGCGACAAACGCCAACGACAATCAGGGTGATTATAAGGGCAGATAGAATGAAGATGAGCAGCAGAAGGGTGGTCATGGCTAGGAAATCTGTGTGGGTGGCTCAATCGTTCGAAAGGAGTTAAAAACAATCTGTCTCTGAAAACAATGATTTTCAACCTCCGAAATGTAGAGGAGCCATTGAACTTCATCAGCAACATGAGATGTACACCTAAAATACTTTTCAATATATTTCATTATTCTATCGTAGAAGAAATTTTCTTCCGAATTTCGAAGCTCATTTCGATTGTGGACCGTCGATAAGTGTGAACTGTGCAAATAACACTCACTTATCTCATTTTCTTTAGTATGATCAACTAGAGTTCAAAAATGCCTTATTTTTCCTAAGGCCCTTGGCTACGTGTAATATGTGGAATCACATCTTATCGCGAAAGAAGGTCAGCTTGCTGGCTGTCCACCAATCATGTACGCTACTATTGCTTTGTAGTGCCTTTTCATATTGGAGGGCGTTTCTAGGCAGAAATACATATGCCAGATTTTCCTGGAACACATAAGAGGCCACTGACTAAGCCAACCGTTACTAAATTTCTTCTGTTGAATGGTTTAACATGGTTTTATCGTGAATCTACATACGTCACTAACTACACCCAACAATAGTACCTTGTTGCAACAATGAATTAATAAACTACGGCAGGGTGAATGGTACTATGATCTAACCTACTTACTCATGAGCTGAAGTTGTTTTTGACCTCACTCCAATACCATCTGCGAGGTGATTTCATATGAGCTTAACATTTTGTTGGTAGTCTAACATAATCGCAATCTTGTTTCACGTGAAGTTTGGTCTAGAGGATGGTAGAGTATATAGTTATACTCCAGATACAGGACTCTCACCTGTCCTGATTCCATCTGTATACCAAATTGTAATCTTAAGTGACATACGTCGGAGATTCGTTGGCTCGATTTTTTTTATATTCAGTTCTTGCACCTCACGGTACCAGGTCTTAGATTCGGTTGCAACTGTAAATACCCTACAGGTTTAGATTCCCGAATTATACTCTTTTTGAAACCATTATGAAGAGCACAAATCTCTTATTAAATCGATTCTATGTCTATGCCTTAAGTAGATTCTTTTTAAACTTCGCTCCAATTTAGTAGCTTTTACAATAAATACTATAGTTGGGAACCGAATATTTGGAGTTGTCTTGTGTTGAGATATAACAGACATGCTGAGGCAGGTACGACTATTTTTCATGTACACCCAAATTACACATTAAGTTGTTTTTCATAATAAGTGGCCTACGTTAATTTATAAGTATTTGGCGCAAAAGCTCTTTAAGTGCCAGGGCTTAGCTTCTCGCAAATGAAAGGAACCTACAATTTAGTGCCGTATCCGAAGGGCAATTCGCTTTCAGAAGCTTTTTCGAGACAATAGTACTCTCGGATGTTTGTCAGATGTTCGCGAGAGGTGGGGGCGTGAAAAAATTTGTTGGTGTTTTCTGAGATTCGAACTTGGAACCTCACGCTGAGTGATCCGAAATACTAACTAGTGATGGGCGTAATCGAATGATTTGAAGAATCGAGACATAAGTATTCGAATGATTTGAAGAACCGAATGATCATTCGAGATACGTGTAAGTGAAAAAAAATTGCAATGTTGTGTTCATAACGGTATGCAGAAATCCAAAAGCCATACGCTACGAAATACAAGAAATCATTCAAATGATTTTGAATAACACACGGTTTTCCACAAATGAAAATTATAACAGAAAAACCAACTCAAACTGTAAAAGCGAAACGAATTAAGCCATTGTGAAAGAAAATAAATATGCTTACATATGGCATGTAAATAATATTAAATGAATCGCAGCCAAATACCTATAAAATTAATAGACTTCTGACTATAATGCTTTTGTCCACAGTAATTGTCTTCTCGTTATCTTGTTTCGCAACACAAAAAAGAAATCGAGAAGTTCTCGAGAACTCATCTTCTCAAATCATTCGAATGAAATGTCTCAAATGTCTTGAATGATTTCAGACGATGTCTCGAGATATCTCGAGATATTTGAAGAATCGATTATAATCGATTATATCATTCGAATGCGCCCATCACTAATGTTAACCACCTACGCCATGGCGCTCACAAAATCTTGGAAAGGGGACATAAAAGTGATCTTCGGCGTTTATTGTAAGCAAGGCATTTAACGCCTCCATTCTCGTTTTTAGACAATTATAATTTTTCCATCGCGTGTAATTATAAAATCTTGTATATGAATTCTGAAGGCAAGCGAAATTGTACTGAATATTGCACCTCGACCTGCTTAATCAAGGTGCAATTGCACTTCAAAACTAAGGATTTAGATCCACACTTCAATATTTTCTTACAAACCTGTTATTCTCTCTGATTACCGTTGGCGTTTTTCGCTTTTTGACGACTGTCGCTTTATCCCTCAGATGTAAGACGAATACATTTTCATAACTTTTTCAATGTGAAAGAGTCGTAATAGCATTCCACACGGCAATAATATTATTGCTTAGTAACTTTTAACGGTCAGCAGGTCGTAGCTATGAATAAATCGACAATCGCCGGAAAGAGAAAAATGTTAACGCTAACCGGGTTCATTTTCATTTTCCAATCATTACGTTTAACCAGAGAATGGTAGGGTCCTTAGATATTCAATAAGTTGGTTGCGTTATAATATAAATATATTCTATCAATATTTATTATACTTGTCACAGAGTCTTCACCCATTTACATTTGATATCTTCGTTAACAACTTCGTCAATTAAACTTGTACCTATCGTACATTTGCCTGTCACGTCCAAATCATCAAAATCTCTTATTGCACAAGTGGGATTCACTAAAAACTTTTCTATGCCATTCCAAGCGATCATAGCTCCATTATCTGAACAATATTGTTTCGAAGGACGGAATGTTTCTGCGTCATATACCTTCGACATGTTAGCAATGCTGTCGAATATATAGTCATTGTTTGCCACACCTCCAGAGACAACCACCACTGGTTTGTGGTTGCCAAACAATCGCTTTCTCACGCAAAACTCTAGAGCTCTTTGAGTGCGGTTAGAAAGATGTCTTGTTGCAGCTTTCAAGAGACCCGCACAGAAATCTTTGTAATGAACTATAACAGCATCTGGGGGCGTTTCTAAATAAGAAAAGGAAATTCATAAAGTCAAGTTTGATGACAATAGTAACCTACTTTCTTCCAACTCCAGAGCTTTTATAGTTCGCATTGCGTTGTTCTTCAGTCCCGCAAAACTGAAGTTGCAGTCTTTGTATCGAGCTAGCGGCAGAGGGAAGTCGTATCTGTCCGGACAAGTTGCTTCTTTTGCTGCGACTTCTACTGCCTGTCCTCCATTCATATTCATGTATTTGGGAATCGTGTTTAAGCGCAGTCTCCGGGCGATTTTATCGAACGCTTCTCCAGGTGCATCATCTAGGCTTTCGCCGAGGAGGTAGAACTTGGCAGCATTTTGAACGAAAACCAGCTGACTGTGTCCTCCGCTCACTAAGAGACACAGAAAAGGAAAGTCCACCTTTTGCTCCATTCTCACTGCCAAGGCATGAGCTTCCATGTGGTGAACTGGTATAATAGGTTTCGAAAACTTACGTGCCAAGTACCTGGCATACCGTAAGCCAATCATCAGACTCATAGTCAAGCCTTAAGAAAGAGTACTAAGCATGACTGAAATTATGGGAACTACGAGTAGTACACATACCTGGCCGTGTAGTAACTGCAATTGCATCAATAACGGATGGGTCTATGCCAGCGGTGTCAATACATTTCTGGTATGTGTCCTCTATGTTGGATCTATGCATCTCTTGAGCTCTAGGTGGTATGATGCCTCCATATCTGTGAGTTGACACTATCATTTACTCCCGCTTTATGGTGGAAAGGAGCATTGTATACCTCAAGTGAATGTCCTGCTGGGAGTTGATAACATTCGACAGCACTTGTCCATCAGATTTAACCAAAGCAATGCCAGTGTCATCGCAAGATGTTTCGATGCCCAGCACAGATAAGTTGCATTTTCCCTGATGTAAACGTGTAATATGTGACTTCACTGATCGAACAAGAACATTCCTCCAAGATATAATCATGATTATCTTCTCCGAGAAAATTTTTAGGGAAACACCGCGTACAAGCTTATATGACGTTCATTTTGTCATTTCCTGATTTACAGGGTGATACCTATATGACAGTATTCAAGGGCTGTGTTCCACTTCGATTACAGTGACTTGAGCAAGAGCATTGCTCAGCATTTCATAGGCCAAATTATGATGGATTTACTTGTCCATGCTTCTTCATTATGATAAGATATAATGCTGTAATAATTCAACTGTCGGATATAGGTAGATTTAATGGACAACGATTTTGAATTCTAGAGAGTAGTTTAAAAAAAACATACAATTCCCATCAAATTCTTGTTTTCTTTTTAGAAATTGTTTGGAACATTTTTTAATTGATCCCTAAATGCTAGCCACTTGAACTTTACTATCAGCTTGGCATTCTGTCAACCGACCTCTTTATTTTGTGTCGAAATTAACAGCTATAGTAGCGTTGTTCATAGCTAATCGGAACAGAAATGTTCAGAATATGTCCTAAAACATTCTTCTTTTTTGTAACCGTTAAAATGCGTAGATGAACATTTTCATTAGCTTTGTGTTATAAAGAAAAAATAAATAGCACAGATTACTGAAAACTGTCAAAATCATTTGCAACATAAAAGTACTGTCTTGTGTTCAATGAACCAAAATATGAACTAAAGTATTCTTTGCCAGCTTTCCAAATGTAAAATCATCATCATTAATATTCACCCCGAACGGGTATATTCTTCATTATTTTAAGTAAAATTGTACAACCACGTTTATATTTGTTAATCGTTTTATTCCTCAGATGTACCACGAATTAATTTTCATAACTTTATCAATGTAAACGAGTTGTAATAGTACTCCACATGACAAAAACAATGCTTAGTGACGTTTAACGGTCAGCAGGTCGTAGCTATGAATAAAACGACAATCGTCGAAAAGCGTAAAACGCCAACGGTAATCAGGGTGATAAACAAATATAAACGTGGTTGTACAATTTTACTTAAAATAATAAAGAATATACCCCTTCTCTAAACTAAGATAGGCTCAATTTTAATTCAAATCAAAAATCAATCATACAAAACAGCTGATTTTGCCATTTTTCACGAATGTGTTCTACCTCAGGGGTAGGTGCAGAAAATATGTGTGTGTGGAGTGGTTTGAAACGGTCATTGAACGAAAATAAAAACATGTTTGTACAAAAATGTTTCTCGTTCATCACAAAACCCTGTTTTCTCTTTTGGAAAGCCAAGAATACTCTCACTGAACAAAGCTATAGAGAATTAATCAGGGTTACCGTGAATACATTTTCTCTCGAAGAAAAATAAGGTATCTTTAAAAAAGAGGAAATAATTCCTCGGAATAGAAATACGTATGGATGACAATCGAATGTTTTTGTGCTTCCGGAAAATAGCAATTTTGACTGCTCATTTAATTTACATAGATTTCTGGATATGTGACCACAATGAACGGAAAGGATCGGGTGTGACATAGATAGAAGTTGCTACTCCATTCTGGCCATGTCGGAATACATCCGCACTGCAGTCTGGGCTTTGACTAACAAAAAAAAAGCAAGTAAAGTATACACCATTTATTTCGTTTTGTATAGTTTGTTTATATAAACAGATATTATTAGAACAAAAATGTTTTGAATATTTCAGCGCTATGCCAAGAATATTTCAAACCCATATGAATATCCTGTATGATCGCATTGAATGAGATACACCATATAAATATATACTTTTAGGGGAAAACGAGCTCATAAATAAAATACACACTTTAAATACGGACTTAGCGTTCATAGTACACTCTGTAGTAAAGCATTTTGGAGCGCCAAATACTGAAGGTATTATCAAATTTCAATAAATACACTCCATCCCCAGGATAGGCATGTGAGCCAACGTAGACTTCATTGAAACACTCTCGACGGTAAACTGGAACAATTATCGAAATTGGCGCCTTGTATGAAGACGTAACACTTCTTTCGTTCGCCACAGAACCACATTCGAGATCTTCTGTTGCCATATAATCTTCATCGTCATTGAACTCTTCATCATCGCTTTCGCTAACGTGTACTGTAACGTCATTTGTCAACGGTTTACTCCACTCAAAGTATACTCCGAATCCTATGTCGTAGTTATCGGTAGCAAATTCCCAAAAGATACATTTCCCATTTGAATTTGTTGGAACACGAACCTAGAAGTATAATGTTTTGTTACGAAGTAACCGACAAATAAATAAATCGATAATCTTACCGTTACGGTGTCACCATGACCCACATTAATCACACCATCTCCTCGGCCAGCTGCCACTTCTTTCTTGAACGCCTTGATATCGGGTCTTGTCCACATTTTGGCAGGATTAATTGTCACATAGTCCTCATTGTCCGAATCGTTTTTTTCGTAAAAATTCTGCTCAGACTCCAAGGATTGCTTTGAGGCGGTGTCCAATGATTCTGGCTCCTCTGTGCCTACATTTTGCAAGAGGTTTGGCGATTTTGAATTGGAATGCAAATGCAATTGCTGCATGTACTGATGGTAGTGTTCCTTTTGTAGTTGGCATATTAGTACTGCTTGTTGCTCAGGACTACCGGGAAACTGTTTTACAGCGTAGCTCTAAACAATCATAGAAAGAAAAAAAGAAAAACTTCAGAAGGCTTAAACCTGAAAAAAAGTTAAAAATTACTAAATGTTCATAAATTTGTATGGCACTAGGATATGCGACCCTTAGCCAGGCTGTTTATTATAGATCTTGGACCGCTGAGCAATGAAACAAGGCCTTGTTAACGGATGAAAATAGAGTAGCTTTGTAAGTAGCTTGAGACTTGCATACCGCTTAGCACATTATACAGGAAATAGACACGAATCTCTCGAGAAAGCTTATAAACGCTGGTGTCGGTTGGATACATGTGCTACTGCTAGAACGATATGGTCACTCTACGATAAAAGAGATCTTTCAATCCGTAAAAGAAGCGTCATTGTTGGCAGTAACTTATTTTCAGATTTGGATGAGATTCATATTTTAATGTATATACCACCTTGATCAAAAAGTTCCCGGAATAAAAACCGTGTGGCGCTCCCATCGTTCTGATTTGAGTTCTGTTTTCTTTGTTAAGTTGGTACATCTGTTGTTGATATTCCCTCTAAATCTTGACATTTCCATATTCCCTCTTCATAGCTTGACATTTGCAAAAGTTACGTAGCCAATAGTACATCTATCTCTGTGTGTGTTGGCGATTTTTTACAATTTGAGAAATGGATTTAAATTTGCAACAACGAACTTGTATTGAATTTTGCGTAAAAAATTCGCGAACGTTGGAAATGTTGGAAAAGTGTTTCGGCAACGATTCTCAAAAGAAAACGGTCGTTTACCAGTGGCACGAGCGGTTCAAAAGTGGTCGTGAGTCAATCGAAGATGATGAACGCAGTGGCACGACATCGAAAACCGACGAAAACATTGATAAAGTAAAAGAAATTTTGGTCAATAACCGCAAATTAACCATCAGAGAGATAGCGGAGGACTTGAACATTGCCTATGGATCCGTCCAAGACATTTTGGTTAATGATTTGAGTTTCCGTCGTGTAGCAGCAAAGTTGGTGCCAAAAGACCTCAATTTCATGCAAAAAAAAAGACCGTGTTGACGTCGCAAAAGACATGATTTGCGGGGTTGTATCCGATCCCACATTCATCAAAAGGATCATTACTGGAGACGAGACGTGGGTTTATGAGTACGACATGCAATCCAGACATCAGGCAAGTGAATGGCGTTCACCAAATGAACCGAGACTAAAAAACCACGTCGTTTTCAGTCAAAAAAGAAGGCAATGCTCACGGTTTTCATGGATTACAACGGTGTAGTGCATCATGAATTTTTGCCAGAAGGCCAGACAGTAAACAAAGAGTATTATTTGGGCGTTATGAGATGTTTGCGTGAAGCAATTCGCCGAAAGAGACCAGAATTGTGGGCAGAAAACTCGTGGATTTTGCACCATGATAACGCACCGTCACACAGTGCCATCATTATTCGTAATTTTTTGACGAGAAATGCAACAAATACCATCCAACAGCCACCGAATTCACCTGATTTGGCTCCCTGTGACTTTTTTCTGTTCAATCGAGTTAAAAAACCATTACGGGGAACGCGTTTCAGCAGTCGAGAGAAAGTAATGGAAAAATCGCAGGAAGCACTGATGGACATACCGAAAACCGAATATAAAAAATGATTCGAAGATTGGATCAAGCGCTGGCATAAGTGTGTTGCAGTCGATGGGGATCACTTTGAAGGGGACAATATAGATTTAGATGAATAAACTTGTATTTTTAATTTTCTGAATAAATTCCGGAGCTTTTTGATCAAGGTGGTATTTATCTGCGTGAACAAGAGTACTCATTAACCTAACCTAACCTTACGAGCTTTAAATGAAGACAAAAAACATTGAAAAAAAATTGTAGTATATTTGCCCGTTGCACTAGATTTGATATGATCCTACCGACTGTCGGTCGACCCAAATGGAGAGCTGTGGACAAGTGTAGGACGAATGGTTATAGAAATACACGATATAATTTAACTGAACGGTCAGCCGCTCGAGCGGTTTAGCCATCCGTCTGACGACAAATAATCTCGTACCTAATCTATTCAACAGTATGCACGATATGACAATTTTACTTGCATCTATAATTATAGGGTAGGTATTGGGTTCGTGAAGAATGTCGATCCATTACGATCAATTACGACATTACTAATATGAAACAGTTTCTCGATCCTGTGTGTACGCTCGATTGCAGCCTAAATCCATATAGCGGTATTGTTATTTTAGTTATTGTTTTAGAAAATCTAATATTTCTCTGTTGCTTCTTAGTCTATTTGGTTCAAACCCAGTGTCTAAGCAGCATAATGACATACATTGACATGACATACCAAGGTTGGGAAAATTGTAAAACTAATTTTTTTGCTTGAACTTCAAAACTAAATGATTTGAAAGCATATAACATAGAGATGCAAGTACGTGTGCCCCAGTCTTGGACTTTATTTAAAAAGCAGATCAGAAAGATATAGAGGGTGTTTTCGTCGACTATAGATCTTTCAATAAGGATAACTTTCAAAACGTACACATCACATTTATGTTCAGTTAGGTCCGTTCCTTTAGTTGCAAATTCGTACGAATTTGCGATCCTTTGCTCAAAAAATTCGTAAAAATGAAAGGTAATGAGAGACTAAAACATTTTCTCTCAGGGCAAATCTTACGCGTTCTTGCCCCACAAAATTTAGTGGACAAGGATTGGCAATCTGTCAAACTTGTGAGCTTATTTTTTTATTGGCAATTTCTTAATTCTTAAAATTTTCATTATTTTGAGTTTAAATTGAATTTGCTGCTAAAATTAAAAATGGAAGAAAAGTTACCCAAATGAATATATAATTTTCTCCTGGGACACTCCAACGGATTTAAATAGGTGAATTCATATTTAAAAGTACTAAAAAAGGAGCGTTAAAGTTCACTAAATACATTTTTCATACATGTGTAGTACCGAACAGAAGCAGCTGGAAGCTTTGACCTTTAATTATGGGCACGTTTTGTTGTCTAACGCGTGCAAGAATTTTACTAAAGTTTGATAATTTATCTTTTACGAGTTCTTGCCCAAAAGGGAAAGGAATGGACCTATTTGTTTGAAAAATCATCATGAATAGACTTACGAGTGCACAAGAAAAAAGCTTCCGTATCATTTAAACTTATTTTGAAAAGCTGTCTTCCATTCGCGAAACGTGATTTGCTTGGTCTTCATAATCGACCAACTGAGCTCGCTATTCGTCGTGTTGTAGATAAATTTCGTTTTGAAGTCAAGTGTTGAAGTCAACTATTGTGGGTAGCAGATATGTGGTTTTAGGGCGATATATTCTAAAAATCTTGGCATGTCCAAAATGTTGTTTCTTGCATTGTCCCGATTTCCGAATTGGATCGAGTTGATGGTCAATTGAAATCCAAAAGCGGTTATTGGCATAAACCATACATACTTATTGGCAAGTGAAGTATGGTTTGCAGCTCTGTAGTGGGAATGTTCTTAGGACACCTGTTGTGCTGAGGCATGCCACCCGTTGAAGGTTGCATGGTGCGATTTCTACCGAAAGTCAGCCCCTTTGAGTTCTAGTGCTGAACCTCCACTTGCCAGCTCATCAACACTTTTATTACAGTAGGTACAGGCACATACACTCATTGCTGCCTGGCTGTCAATGAAAAAACTAAACAAGTGATCATGCGGTATTGTCTTCATTGAAGCTTTTCGAGCAGTTATTGTAATTGCAAGAACATTAACCGGAAAATCAATTCTGTAGTTTGAAAGTCTAATTATCAGGAAGATCTGAGGGCTTTGAACGTTGTATGTACCTGTACCTACCCTTGTATCCATCCATCTCTGAACTATGACTATAGATGGAGATGGACATAGTTTTATAATGCGAGCTTGGTTTGCCATTTAAAAGTAGTTTCAGGAAGTTTGGGTAGACTGTCGACTAATAGTGACTTGATTCTTTAGATCGGCTCTTACTCAAACTATCTAAAAGCAGACTAGTGCCTATGCATGCAGAGGCATACAAACCGGCTTGGTGTGGCACCGCCCTTGAGTGCACCGATATACAGATGGACATGCATACACAAGAACACTCTGCATAACAACAGTAAATGTTGCGAATAGTACCGAATGCATGTAGCAAAAATATCTAAAGTCCTATCCTACATAGAAACTCACTGCGCAAGTACCGATATGGGATATTATAGCGAACCGCATCACTCTTATTTCTTCTCGCTTTTACCTTAAACTGTTGATATGTCTGTTGGTTGAGGGCATCTTTTAACTGCCGCCGTTGAATTTCTTCTTTGCATCGCTCCTCTTCCAGTTGCTGCTCCTTCTCCTGCAGCTCCTTTTCCTTCTCCAGCTGTTTTAGTGCCTCGATGTTCTTTTGCAATTCCAGCTTCAGTTTTGTTTCATTGTCCTGTTTCACCGCTTCGATATATGGTTTAAACGACGAGCACATCCTGTCTAAGAGGTTGATAAACCCCTCCATTGCCTGTGCCTTGCTCATATCTCCAAGTTGTTGCCAGTGCAACCGTCGATCTTTCCCTATAACATCGAAAATCCCCAGTGCAGGTGCACATTTCTCATCGAAGGGCCCATTGGTCGCCTGCTTGGTGAATGCGACTAGCTTAAGGTTGTCCTCGTACGACAAATGAATGGCCTTGCCGGAATTCTCTTTACGGCAAGACATAAATATTTAATAATGGAAAACAAGTACACAGTTTGCAGGTGCTTACGTTTGTAGAAGGTTAGCGCCAGTCGATACAGGTCTCGCAGTGGCATTCCCCACTTTTCTTCGTGCTCCAGTGGATCGTTTTCAATAAATTTCGACATGATGGTTATTATTTGTGTGTTTTAGGTACTTTGCATTACAAATTTAGAAGAAAACAAGTTTTCAGAGGAAATTTCTCGATACGATACACATAAAAAGTTCAGCAAAACGTCTTCGATTCCGTCTGAGGTGTAAGAAAATCGTTGACATCCCTTATAGGTTAGTTCGTTTATAATATGCCCTAGACTGTCAATTGGCGAAGACTACTCTGACGTCTGAAGTAGAGTGCAATCGAATCGGTTCTTTCAGAAACTGCTGGAACAGAATGATGTCGCTGTAGTAGGTCGAGTTCGTACGCATTTCAAAAAATTCGTCCACAATGAAGTCGAATACTTATGTTATTTAAATATCAACTGCATTGAAAATGTTTTTATTAAATTAAAATAAAATTAAGGGAAGAGATTTGTAAAGCGGATGTGATAGATTCCACAATATTTCGTAAGATTTCACTAATTTCATTAATTTTTCCTGTTTGTTCCTCCTCCATTGCCTACTACTTGTCAGCCTTGTTGCGTGACAAATGTGAAAAGTGTCCGTACGCGACTACGATAACGACTCATTAGCAATGTTTTGTTTTCTTCGTGAACTGAACCAATTCACGGGGAAAACAAAACGCGGCGTTCCAAAGACATCGCGATGTAGGAAAGGCAGGCCTATAAACGCCTGGATCAAACAAATGCGACGACATCGGCATTTCATTGGCCTCAGTAACCGAGTGATCCGATATTTTCTAAGGTCAAATAGGCGAACCCCACAGGCGGATCAGTAGAAATGCGGTGAAGTGGGAAGGTTGTGATCCCTTGTTTTCGGATCATAACCTCGCTGATAAAAGGAAGAAGAAGAAAATTGAGATCCCTGCTAGTCATCACTTTCTTATTTTCACTTTCTCTGCATTCAAAGCTCACTAAGAAAGTATTCCTCACCCCATCTCTAGTCGTAACGTTTTCAGTTATTATCTTGTTCAGTTGTAGAAAAAATTCTCAAATTAAAAAAGGACTTGGTATACACTCAGATGCATGTACAAATACGTGGTCTTAACACTTTGATTGTGTATGAAACTGCACGAAAAGCAAACGAAACCAACAAAGAATGAATGAAAGTTGCTATATATGGGGTATAGCGGAAATTTTCATTGCGGATGAAAGTATGTTCAATGCCAATGAGTTTGTTCACCAGGTCGTGAATTATTGCTGGTTTATTTGCATAGGCCAGAGGCTTAACATAGTCCCAAAGAAAACAAGTCTAAGGGAGTTAAATCTCACGATCGTCACGGCTAGTTGACTTCACCTTTTCTCAAAATAAAGCAGCCTAGAAATGTTTCCCCAAATAAAGCCTTTGTTTCATTTGCTGTCTGCAATCATATTTTTACCTATATCCATATCACTCAATTCGCCAAATTGCATAGTCAATTTTTAGGATTTAGTAAAGATTTAAGGAGATTTATGTAAATGATGGTTAAATCTCGGTTTTACTTTTTGTGGAAACGTAACATTAGGGTTAGGCTCTAAATTTTGTGTTGCTGTTCAATTCATTTTAGATGTCAAACTCAAATATTGCATTTGAACAAAATGCGAAATTGAGGACAAATTTGTTGAGTTCCTTAAGTAATATCCATTTTTGTATGACAAATTAACAAAATGTTCGGGGGTGACAATGGCGTAGTGGTAAAATCGTCAATTGCCACGCTAATGGTTCATGGTTCAAATCCTGACGTCAGCAAGCATTAATTTATTTCTCATGAAATATATAAAAGTCAGTCCGATCAAATGCGCAAGCTTGTGTGAAACTGCGAAGGCATAACTGGCAGTAGCTTGGACATATGGCTGGATGAGTTGTTCGCTCTCTTGGATGAATGATTTACCTACGACATCGGTAATCGCGAAAAAAATATTGTGAATCAGAAGCAAAGCCAATAAATAAGTTACAAGTTATCTGGACGTCACCCCCAGAATTTCTCTGAACGATAAACAACTGAGCTTCAAACCACTACACCAAATCTTTCTCTCTATCTATCCTTTCCCACGCCCGCACTGTGTAAAAGCATGTTAAGGGTATTCAAAACCCCTTGGGTGCGCGCAAAAAAAAAAAAAATTATTAAAATCATTAATGGGAAGGATAAGAAATGGAAATGCTGCTCGCACCAACTCCCGTTTTGCTGTTGACTGTCGCAGTTGCTGTTCCCATTTCTTGTTCTAATGTGTTCTTAGCCTAGGAAGTCCATAAAGTTTTGCAAGCAAACAAACAGAACTATGGCTGATTGATGGAAAATTACTTTCTGAGAGGTGTACTGTCATAGTTTTTTCTTAAAGAAAAGAGGAAAATCATCTCTGTAATATAAAGTGTTTTTGTGCAATTAGGAGTGAAATGTAAGTTTTATTTATATCAGCAATAAAAAGTTGGTTTATTTCTCTAGAAATCTATGTATGTTTGGTTGAGTTTCTGCTCTGGCAGTCGGTTATTTTTTACTTTGCTTCCAATTGGAATAATATATGTGTACCTCATTAATGTTCTGCAAAACGCCCCTGTGGCAGGAACTCTGCACTTGTAAAGGTTTCTCTAGAAATTCCATGCATCGTTGAACTAAAAAAGTTAGTCCGGCCCTATATTAAATACTTTTGACTTCCGGTGTATTGTAGTTAGGGGGGTACCTACGTATGCATGCACATGAGAGAGTATGGTGCGGATGGGCCCGCATTGTATCACTACAATTCATCTTATACGTGCCTATGACAAAAAACAAAAAAAAGAAGAAAAACTTTATTGATATTGGATCGCCGACCGGGCCGGATGTTCCCAAGGCAGAAAAATAATTGCTAAAAGCGATAGAAAACGCTTTTAGAAAAGGACGTTAGTATTTTGAAAAATCGATTTATATCGCATGATCAAAGGACTTTTCGAGTGCACCATATGCATAACAAGTAGTCCACCGTAGGTTGCCCTACTGATTGCACTAACTCGCCCTCTTACTTTACATTCTTACTTAAGTGGCGCTACCGTCTATGGTGGACCTGGGCCTCAACCAACAAGCCTCTCTGGTTACGAGCCAGCAGCCTCCAGTTGCACATGCCAAGTTGATTGAGATCGCCCTCCACTTGTTTGCGACACTTGCCGCGAGTACGTCCTTTAATGCGTTGTCCATCCGTGATGTATTCGGAGATATTTCAGGCTGGAACGTGGATATCCATTCACTCTACATGCCCCAGCCATCTTAGTGGCGGTAAACGCCCTCTTTTGGCTAAGTTGGTGTCATATTATAGTTCCGCATTGTACCTTCTTCTCCACTCGCTGTCTATGTAGATGGGGCCAAAGATCACCCGTAAAAATTTACTCTCAAATTAACCAAAGGCATCCTTACGCAGTTTTGATAAGGTCCATGCATCTGCGCCATGTAGCAGGACTGTGATGATTAGTGTCTTATCCAGAGTTATATCAGTAGTTCGAAGTAGGGCTTTGTTACTCAATTGCCTTCTTAGTCCATGGAAATAGCAGGAGTTATTCTTCGTTTGATCTCCCCACTGATGTCATTTGCCGAGCTCACCATATTGCCTAGGTAGACAAAGTCGTTTACTACCTCATAATTATATCTGTCTATTGTGGCGTTTTGCCTAATGTGCCGATGTTGGCTTGACCTACCTACTACGGAACGGAAAAGTCTAAGAACGGAATCGGTATCATCCTTGCGGCAGAGCTACTTGGTAACGTCTTGAGCATTTCGAAGTCCAGCGACCGTTTGATGTCTCTCAAACTAGTAATACAAGGAGAGGTGTGGAATATTGTCAGTGCATATGCTCCCCACGATGGGTACAATCAGAGAGATAAAGATGCATTTTGGCTAGATTTCCACAATCTCCTTAAGAACATCCCAAAGGAAGAATTTCTATTTGTTGGAGGAGATTTGAATGGACATGTCGGGAAATCAAACGAAGACCATGGAGGACTAGGATATGGCACCAGGAACCTTCCTGGTGAAGACATCCTAAGCATGTGCAAATCACACGGTCTTATCGTGTTAAATACCATGTTCATCAAACAAAGCCGACACCTGATCACTTACAGCGGTGGTGGAGATGAAACTCAGATTGACTACCATTTGGTAGGCAGTTTCATGAAGCCCCGGGTAAAAGATTGCAAAGTGATCCTGGGGGAGGCAATCGCTCGGCAACACCGTCTCCTGCTAACAGAAATTTTTATGAAAACACCGAAGAAAAGCAAACAAACAAGGGTCTCTGAGAAAATCAAGTGGTACAATCTGGACAAAGAAAAAGGCGAAGCTTTTGTTTTCGTAATGAAAAATTACCTCTCTCACACCATCAACGGAGCTGAGGATGAAGAGTGCAGAGCACAAAATATGTGGGATTCCCTACAGCGAACTTGCTTAAAGAAGGCCAAATCACTGCTAGGAGCTTCAAAAGGCCACCATCAACACGCCAAAGAAACATGGTGGTGGAGTGATGAAGCTAAGAAAGTGATAAATGAGAAGAAAGCGGCTTTCAAAGCTTGGTCAAAGTGCCCCTCTAATAATAGTGACGAAAAAGCTCGCCTCGAAATGGAATACAGATGTTGCAAGAAAAAAGCGAAGAAGAAGTGCGCCCAGCTTCAAGCAGAGAGTACGGAGGGCCTGTATCGGGAGCTGGAGAAAATATTTTCCCCCGTTGCTGATGCAAACCAGGCTATCCAGGAGCAATATGAACAAGAGCGCCACTATCTTCAAAATAGCCGCCCAAAGAAGGAACAATGCTCAGGAGATTCGTTCGCCAAAGTTCATTAGCAATGCTCATGGCCAGCTTCTTGTGGATGACGACAAAATTCTGCAGAGGTGGCGACAGTATTGTGAAGAGCTTTTAAATGAACAGTTTCCCCGGCTATACTTTCCAAGAGCCACCCCTAACTGTGAAGAAATAGCCGACATTACAGTCGAAGAAGTTAGTGAGGCGGTCAAATACTCCAAAAAACGAAAAGCGGTTGGGCCAGACGAAATACCCTCTGAGTTCTGGAAAAAGATGGGAGACATCGGGTTCAGATGGCTCAGAATTCTTATCTCCAAATTCGTGAGAGGTGATCCAATGCCGAATCAATGGAGGGAAAGTTACCTCCTCCCTGTATACAAAGGGAAGGGTGATACGCGAAACTGTGATAACTACCGTTCGATCAAGCTGATGTCACACACCATGAAGATCGTTGAGCGGGTATTAGGTGGCCGACTGCGAAAAATAATACGGCTATCTGATGATCAGTGCGGGTTTGTCTCGGGTAAATCAACCACAGATGCAATCCAAAGTATAAGGATCATAATGGAAAAACATCGTGATTCCTTAAGGGATTTGCATATTGTATTGGTTGACTTTGAAAATGCATTCGACAGACAACCACGAGATCTGATATGGGTGGCGCTAAGACATCGAGGGGTTCCAGAAACCTATGTACAGATGATCATGGACATGTACGAAAGAGCAAAGACAAGAGTAAGATGTTCCGCTGGAGTAACCGAAGAGTTCCCAATCAAAGTCGGGGTGCACCAGGGAAGCGTTTTAAGTCCTTTGCTCTTTATTACAGTCCTTGATTATCTGCTTGAAGGTAAAGTGATGGATCCCAAGGTACATCAGTTATTCTTTGCTGACGATGGAGCCATCATAAGTGAGGATCCTACATCCCTGCAACGAGCACTTGATGTGTGGGTGGACGTTTTGGAGGGAAATGGGTATCGCATTAGTTCAAAAAAGACAGAGTACTTGTGCTGCCCGTTCTCTGATCCACTCAGGCCTATTCCAGACATTTATTTGAATGGAACAGTGCTTCCCAAGTGCGAAAAGTTCAAATATCTGGGATCTATGATCAATAGCAAAGCAACTTGTGTCGACGACATCAATCATCGTGTAAGCGTAGGGTGGATGAAGTGGCGAGAAAATTCCGCTATCTTCTGTGACAGAAAAATGCCCCCTAAGTTGAAAGGAAGGCTCTACACCGCAGTTGTACGTCCAGTGCTCACATACGGTTCACAATGTTGGACGATGTACAAAAAGTATGAGAGTAAATTAACGGCAGCTGAGATGAAGATGCTTTGCATGACAGCAGGAGTGACCAAGCTGGTCGAATAAGAAGTTCGAAGATCCGTGGAAGCTTTCACATCAAGGAAACCATCGTACACAAATTAGAGCGCGACCGGCTCAGTTGGTATTGCCACGTTCAAAGAAGAGATCATTTGAACCCTGTTAAAAAGGCAATATCTATGCACGTTCCAAAGACATCGCGATGTAGGAAAGGCAGGCCTATAAACGCCTGGATCAGACAAATGCGACGACATCGGCATTTCATTGGCCTCAGTAACCGAGTGATCCAAAATCGGCAGGCCTGCCGATATTTTCTGAGGTCAAATAGGCGAACCCCACAGGCGGATCAGTAGAAATGCAGTGAAGTGGGAGGGCTGTGATCCCTTGTTTTCGGATCATAGCCTCGCTGATAAAAGGAAGAAGAAGAAGAAGTTGGCTTGACCTTGGTAGATTATTTTTTTGGCACGATCATTCATATAGCATGAATATCAATATATGTAACTCCTCTGCATTTAGTTGTCGATGTCACCATAGTCGTCTCATAAATGTATAGATAAGGGAATGCCGAAGTTCTCCATTATTTATCTTTGACTATATCTGTGCACGTTTCGATTGAAGTCGATGTATGTATCATATATGTTCAGTCTTATCGGCCAAACCATTTGATAAATTGAATCGATATGTGCCAACTTGATGGTTCTTTTTGTTGCAGTTCCATGTACGCAGCTCTCTACATTTCGAGAGTAGTAACTCGAGCCGGTTTAATTCCATAAATATTTGTTTTCGTTTACAGTCATACATTCTTCGGAATAATTTGTCATACTATTTTGTTCGAAAAATCTCATTAGAATGAGATCTGGCCAAATGTTATAATCGCAAAAATGATCGTCCGACTTTCATAGGGTGCAATGTATAAAATATAAAAGTATGCGGAAAACCCCGCACTTGTACTGCACTTAGACAGACAAGTGAAACACAACCATATCATGTCGTCAACAATTTTGGATGCACAAATAAATATAAATGTTGATATGTGTTCTTTTTGCTTTTCATACTCGTACCAATTCTACTCGTAGACCATCTGGTCTGTTTCCATGAGATTCTTTCATTCAAAATGAAACATTTTTTTGCTCCATTGTTGCAATTTACTTTTATCTTCCAAGTTGATGTTCATGCTATCGAGCTCCGCGGAAAAAGAAGCCTAAGCCCAAGAAGCCAAGCAGCCCAAACAACTCTAAAGTCCTTCAATTTTGAGTCTAAAATCCTTAGGATTTAGTGAAGATTTAAGAAGATTTAGCTAAATCCTGTTAAAATGTTTTGGTGGAAACGTAGTATAAGAAAGTTAGGAACTGTCTACAAATTCGGCAGTTTGCTACTCACACTCACCTGGATCACCGGTCATACGGGCATTACTGGCAACGAGACTGGTGACGAGCTAGCTATGTATGTATAGGTACATATAATATGTATATACAGTGGTGGCAAAAATAATAGGGACAAGGCGAGTCAATACATATTTTCTTTATTTATCTGAAAATCCTTTTACTTAAAGTTCCAAGAACTTGTACAGTATAATGCCACTCATTTGTACATTAAAACGTAGTACCCCTTTCCGCGAATGCGATCTTCGTTTAAACAGAATAACGGAATATTTATCTTAACCGTTTGCTGAGGCTGGAAAAAATAATAGGGACAGCTGCTGAAAATTGAGCTTCATCGCAGTTGTTACGATCTATTAATCAAAGGAAGTTGTGTTTTTGTGAAAAATTGTTCAGTGTTTTATTTTGTTATTGACTTTTCTGCAATTTATTTCATTATGAGTAGAAATAAGCATTGCTCCGTTGAAGATCGCTTAAAAATTAAAAGGCTTTACAAAAAGGGGTTAACTGTGCGAGAGATAGCGGAACTTTTGGATTGCTCAAAAACGAAAGTTCATAATGCTATCCGGGCACAAAAGAAGCCAGAAACCCGTGGCCGGCCAAGGAAAACTACGTCAGCTTTCGATCGACAGCTGCTAAGGGCATGCAAAAAAACTCCGTTTGCTTCCTCCAAGGAATTAAGAGCTGAGTTAAATGCCCCTGTCTGCAGTCGGACAATAAGAAACAGGCTCATAGAAGGTGGATTGCATGGAAGAGTAGCAAGGAAAGTTCCTCATCTCAGCAAGACCAACATCAAGAAGAGGAAGGACTTTGCAGAATGGAATCTGAACCGACAGCATTGGAAAAATGTTTTATGGTCAGACGAAACCAAGATAAATCTGTTTGGGTCTGACGGCAAAATGTATGTGCGACGTCCTAAGAACCAGGAGCTTAATCCTTCATACACCAGGAAGACAGTGAAGCATGGTGGTGGCAACATCATCATTTGGGGTTGTTTTTCATGGTATGGCGTTGGTCCTCTGTTTTGGATCAAAAACGTTATGAACGCCGTGGTATACAAAGACATAATGCAGAACACCATGCTACAATATGCGGAGGAAAACATGCCGCTTAAGTGGGAATACCAGCAAGATAACGACCCCAAGCACTGTTCAAAGCTTGTAAAAGCCTGGTTCCAAGACAATGGCATTAGGTTAATGAGTTGGCCGTCGCAGTCACCAGACCTAAACCCAATTGAACATCTTTGGGGGGTCTTAAAAAAGGAAGTTTCAAAGACCAATATAAAAAATCGTGATCATTTGTGGAAGTGGTCCAAGAAACATGGAATGCTATTCCAGTTTCTACATGCAGGGCACTGGTCGAATCTATGCCACGCAGATGTCGTGCTGTACTGAAAAACAGCGGAGGGGCCACTAAATATTGAAAAAACAAAGATTTAGTCCACATTATGTAAGTAACATTTCAATAACCTGAAAATATTTCAACTGTCCCTTTTATTTTTTCCAGCCTCAGCAAACGGTTAAGATAAATATTCCGTTATTCTGTTTAAACAAAGATCGCGTTCGCGGAAAGGGGTACGACATTTTATTGCACAAATGAGTGGTATTATACTGTTCTATTTTTTCAAACGTTAAGTAAAACGAATTTCAAATAAAATAAAAAAAATATGTATTGACTCGCCTTGTCCCTATTATTTTTGCCACCACTGTATCCAGCACGCAATCCACTTTCATTGGCTCTGTGGCGCAGCTGTAAGTCAAATAAAAATACCTAATTCGCTGGCTATTACAAGAAAAGCTCTCATACTGGGACTCACAAACGACCAAAGATATGCCAAGAAATTTATAAATATCTTCAATAAAGCAACAAATTCAAATACTGCCTCAAGAAAATCTCCATAAGTCATAAGACTTTGTCTTGAAGACACGGAAACTGCTGAAAATAATTTGAGTGAATGTCCAGCCATTGTTCGGTCCAGAATGAAACACTTTTAGAAAGGGTTTACCTCCCTATCTGACATCGTCTCCTCCTTAGTTCAAAAACTTTTCTTTGTAAACTTTATTTTAGCACAAACTCACGCAAATCGTCTTTCATGGGGTTAGCACAAAAGCTCTCAATGAGCTCGAAGTGCTTTGATCAGCAATTTGATGACCCTATCATCTCAATTAATCCTTAAAATTAAATCTTTCCACCTCTGCCCATACCTAATCAAGATTCCTAATAAAACTCCAAATAGTAATACATACTTAAAAACTTCTATTTTCTTGCAGAAAATGACTGACTCCAAGTACTTTACCACCACTAAAAAGGGTGAAATTTTCGAGCTAAAATCCGAATTGAATAATGACAAAAAAGAAAAGAAGAAGGAAGCAGTGAAAAAGGTTTTGTCATCTACAAAGAAAGAAGCTAACTATTGCAATTTAATTAATTTAATTTTTTTATAGGTCATTGCTAGCATGACAGTGGGAAAAGATGTTTCGGCTCTATTCCCAGATGTAGTCAATTGTATGCAGACGGATAACTTGGAGTTGAAAAAGCTTGTTTATCTCTATTTGATGAACTACGCTAAGTCGCAGCCTGACATGGCTATTATGGCTGTGAATACATTTGTTAAAGTGAGTAATACACTAGAAAGTTATTATTCATATTTATTACTATTTTTATTCAGCTCTACGTATCTGAAACTATGTGATCTATTTAAGTTAACATATACAATTTTGCAATTGAAATGTTTTGTTTTATATTCAGTTTGTTTTTTTTTTTTTGCTTGAGGAGGAACGTCGAATTATCTAAGAAATGTTTAGGGCAATTCATTTTTTTATTCATAATTATATACTTTTTTAAAATATTTTTTTATCATTATACTGCAGGGAGATAGGATAAACTGACTAAACTTGGTTATGGTAGAAAATTTAGGACAATGGTAAAAGTATTCTTTCGTTATATTGTGCTAGGGTAACAATATTATTGCTAGTGTGTTATTTTGTAAATCTAGCAACGTTTCGACCACGAAGAATATCTAATGCCGTTTTGCTCTCCTTTTAACAAGTTGTATTAAAAACATGAAGACGCAGAAAATAAATGTAAGCTGATAAGTGTCGTTGTTAAGTTTCCCCGAGTTCGCAAATGCAGGATGATCGCAGTACTGCCGAATCGGAAAAGTTTGAAGTGCAAATATCTTAAAATTGTTGTTGTTGTTGTAGCAGCTGTGTAGCTGAGGTTGACGATCCTTGGTCGAGGTATTGTCGTCGAGTCGCTCCGGGACGTACGTACGTACGTAGAACTGATCGTCGTGAGAGCTCGTTGGTGCAGTGGTTGGAAAAACTTCGATGGTATTTTTTTCCATTTTTATCAATATAGTATGCTTATTCTTGTGAAATAATTGCATTGTATTTAGCATAAATGCAATTACGAATCATTAATATACATATTACCGATTCAGCAGTACAGCCGTCATCCTGCATTGTAAACTCGGGGATCAGCATATCGCCATATAAAGCGCAGAGAAGTGTGATTTTTTAACCAATGTATTAAACTTTATTATGTTTGGATTAAAATTTAGCAGTAATTGGCATTAATTTCGAAATAGATTTTTTCCGACGTTGAGTTAAAGAATCTTCAACAAAATTAGACCGTAAAACGCGTGCCCATAGTAGTGTGAAATTTTTACTCACTGAAAAACCTCCCTTCAAGTATTGTGTTTATCAGGTATACTTCAACTAAGTTTTCGGACTAATCGAGTAGTTTTTCTTTCACGAAATGAAAACGTTTGGCAGGTATCTTTCCTGCTTGTTCGGCAACATTGACGCAGTAACTATTTATCGAGCTAAGTCAGGTTTTGTGCTTTGTAGACGGCCATATATGTATATTTATATTAATTTTTTTTTTGGTACAATACAACCCCAGAGTTGTATTCCATATGTCAACATCGGCTTTAACAATTGCTTGTATACAAGCAGTTTGTTTTCTATGTTAAACGTGGAATATTTTGCAACTAACCAGTACAATATCTGAACTTAAAAATGTTTAAATTAAATTTCTCCGCATTATAAAGGAAGCGGTAAGACTAAAATATGATCCGAGTCAATGGAAAATCGCGCAAGTCATAATGGTTCCGAAACCAGGCAAACCGCATCTATACGAGAAAAAGTCGTATAGACCTATTTCGCTTCTTATGATTATTTCCAAAGAGGTTGAGAGAATATTATTAAATCGATCGCAGCCGGTCATACCCGTACAAGAAAAACGACTTATCCCTGATCATGAGTTTGGATTCATATGCAAGCACTCCACACTTGAACAAGTATAGGTACATAGAAGAAATGATGTAATCTTGAACGCTTTAGAAGAAAGGACAAGTTGCTCAAGTGTATTCCTGATGTCTCTGAAGCCTTTAACAAGGTGTGGCACCAAGGATTAAATGGCGGCAAAATCTGCCTGAAGACGGATGATTTGCTTAGATAAACAGTTATGTGCCCATAAAAATGGCGAAGTCGTCTATAAATTTGGCGAATCGGCGATCGAATTTTAAAGTAAATTTGTTCAAGGGCAAGTCTATTCATGATGATTTGCCAGACTATGACTATGATTTGCGAGTATCTTCGCAAAAAAAAAAAAATAAAAATAATATACCATTCTGAAACATGCTTCGTAGGCTTTCTCATGGAACACTGTTAGCTCTGTCATACCTCATTAAGGTATGCCTTGAAAGCAACCGAATATGCAGACTGTGCGATATTGATTCGCAGCAGAGTAAGAGAGCTTATCGAACTGAGAAGGGAGGCCTCCCACATTTAAATTCTTAAGTTTCTAAACTAAGCGAGGTGCCTTAGCCCGAGAACAAGAACGGCTGGCACCATAAGGGGCACGATCTCATGGGTACATGTATTACTCGTGGCACTGTCGAAAGTTGTTCTTGTCGTTCAAAGCCCACATTGTGTACTGATCTAACATAATCACTATAAAGGAAGATTTATTTGCGGTACGCCCGCTGTTATTTCTTTAAATTCGGAATATTCTTTTCTGTCTCTGATAAGGAAGAGTCTATTTGCGAGGTATGAATACAAAATGTTATACCTATGTACATATAGGTATACCTATACCTATTTGCGTCGTTCTTTCGTTGATTAACCTCTAGAGCAGTTACAAGCTAACCCATTGTCTTATCAATAAATTGTGTTCATCGATGAGGCTTACTTTCAGCTTAACGAGTTTGTTGATAGGCAAAATTATTATACATATATGAAATGAGATCAATCCAGAAGATAACCTACAGACATGCGTTACGGTCAATAGAGATCGATGCCGGTCCATCATCAATGAATACTTCTTAAAAATATGGATGACATTGATTCGGATGAAATGTGGTTTCAACAAGTGGCGCTACGTACCATACGACGAGCGAAACCGTCAACTTGTTGAAATCATAATTAGGCGATAAGTTGATTTCAAGAAATTGACTTTCAATTGGACTCCAAGATCGTGCATTTTGACAACTGCATATTATTCCCTGTAGGGCTACGTGAAGTCACTGGCTTATGCTAATAAACCAGCAATAATTAACGCATTGGAAGCCAACATTTTTCGTATTATTCGTGACATCCATTGCTCGAAAAAGTGATCCAAAATTGAACAGACAGTATACTCTTCGTCAAGAACAGTCGCGGTGGCCATATGTCATTCAGATATTAATGTCATGAATTGATCCTTCGAATGAAGAAAGATCTTTGGCTAAAAGTAAGTTTTTTTTTTTGTCAAAGGGTGGCAATGGTGCAGTGGGTAGTGTGTTTGCTCGTTAACCGATGTGTACAGATTTAAGCCCCAGCGGGTACAGTAATCATCAGCCACCCGAGTATAAAAGAAAACGAATTACATCGCAGTTTTTCCAACCACTGCACCAAGGAAAGGTTCCTACCTGGTAGTATAATGACTCTAGAGTCTGAGTGCTCTGGGATTTGAGTTTCCTTTCTTTATAAAAAATAAAAAGAGAAGAGGTCCTCTTCTTGTAGCGCCACCTGTCGCGAGGCCGTCCTCTACTGCGCCGTCCATCCGAGGTGGATTCAAACATTTTCCAGGCTAAACTGTTGGGCTCCATCCACCATCTTAGTCGCTATATGTGAACTCTTCTGGCTAAGTCGATTTCATTGTATAGACCGTATAGTTCGGCATTGGAACTTCTCTTCTCGTCTATGTGGATGGAACCAAAGATCACTCTGAAAAAAATTCTTGTCTCAAAGTAACCAAGGGCATTCTCACCTGATTTTGACAAAGTCCATGCCTCTGCACTATACAGCGTGACTGTGTGTCTTATAAAGAGCAATCTTTTTTGTGTTATTCTATTAAATTTAAAATTCGATCGGGC
Source organism: Brachypalpus laphriformis (assembly GCA_945910035.1). NCBI lineage: Eukaryota > Metazoa > Arthropoda > Insecta > Diptera > Syrphidae > Brachypalpus > Brachypalpus laphriformis. Next base: position 104,486,999 of record OX246753.1, on the reverse strand, counting down.
TTAGAAAAACCCCCTGTTAATCACATTGCGCGCGAACAAACGCACTTAGAATAAATGTTCCATATTTGTCCATACGAGTATATATGTATGTACAATATAGTTCCTATAGCTGATGCGCGGTCAGACTAGCGGTTATTTTTTTAAAGGAATCATGCGCTAATGTATGTCGGCAACTCTTCCACAGTTAGTATCTATATTCTTTTGTTTAGGTAATTCTTACACAAAGTGTAATTTTCTTTAAGTTATAAATTGTAAACTCTATTGGAATGCTGTAATTGATGCATTTGAGAGTAGAAAAATCTTTTAATCGGACTAATTTGCCATGAAGACTATTTTCTCCGATTCGCTTTTACCTCATTAATCCACTGTCCTTGTGTTTATTTATCAATCGCTCATTATTATAAATTTTCTTCAACAAACCTTAAAACATTTCCCATCTAAAAACATATAATTAAATATGTGTCATGTCCTTTCATTGGTATTTAAATTGAATTAATACATGAGAACAACGTAGGAGTATACTATATTAAAATGAATGAGTTTTTTATGTTTTCCTTTAATTCATGCTAAAAATATATTTAAGGATTTGCCCTCTTCTCGACTACTTCAGGTAATGTTTGTTTGTATTATGTTGTTTTTAAGTTAATTCTTTTTTTTTTTGCAGTTTTGAAATGTTATGCATTTGTTTTTTTTATGCAAATACCTATGTGTTAGCACACTAAGAATCATAACAGTACATTTGTTTTGATTTTATTTTTAAATCAATAAGCTATTACTTGAAGGAGGGGGAGGGTATGGGTAAATTAATTTTAGCGGTTTTTAGAGTATATTTTGTAGGAGATTTACACAGAAATAGACTGATATTTATCAATGTTCAGTACATTAGGTTGGATAGGGAAAGTTAAGCACACAAAGCACGCTAGTGTACTCTAAAATATGTACTTACACTGTTGGATAAATTTATGGGAACGCAAATAAAAGTTGTGGAGATGCATTTCCGGCGGTCAAAGTGACTTTTTGACTTTGCGTTTCTCTAAATTTATCTATCACTGTATTTGTAAATACCAAAGTACACAAAAATGTGGAATCACAACAAATTATGAGTGTTATAATATTGAAGATTTGTACATAAACATGCAAATGTTAACTTCAAAATGTGTGTTTTTATGATCATGAGGGAGAATATTTTTTGTTGTATAATTATTATTATTCTGCATGAGTTTCGTTAACCTATTAGCGCACACTGTTCTCAATTGAGTACACACACGTTACGCGAACAATAATTTGCATAACTGAGAAAAATTTAAATCTCTCCAAAACTTAGTGTTCCTTGACTAGGTATCAATCTCAAATTAACGAATTTCCTCAGTGATGTCAACTATTTTTCGCGTAACAGGGCTTCAATTGAATACAGTGGGCGCTAACAATCTTAGAACAAGTGAAACATTCTAAAAAGTCATGATGCTTCTTTGTAAATCTTATAGCAGCAACATTGGCCACTTAAGAAGGTCCCAATTGGTTCGAGTTAGAGGAATTTCGACTTTAAGGGGATATTTTGTATGAAAAATACCAAAAGGGTTTTTAATAAAAATTCGATTTCGAGGAAGATCGAGTTAGAGAGGGATTCGTCTATACAGTGGAACTTTCCTAACTTGAATATTTTTACTTTTCTCTTGAGATTCGACTTAGGGAAACTTCGACTGTATTACTTGATGTTTTGTAGATGTCTCTACAGTTTGTGTGTTTATCCAGGCCTTGAGTAAGGTCAATCTTCGAGGTAAACGTTGATGCCTATTCGCTCAACATGTCTTAGGCGATGAATTCGAATACTTTTAAATTAATTGATGTCGTAACCATCACAAATGCTTCTCAAACAAATAACAAATAGCCCCTAAATTATTTCTTTCTCAGACATTACACATAGGAGAGCAGATCAATAAGTTTCTAGACTGATTATGTAACCAAATAATTCATATTCAGGTTTACACATTGGATGTCTCAATATATGTATAAAAAAAAAGTATGCATTACCAAGGTGTCACACTAGAATATTTCGAAAGTGTCTTAAAAAAAAAAATAACGAAATAAACTCCATATAATACCACCTTGATCAAAAAGTTCCCGGTATTTATTCAGAAAATTAAAAATACAAGTTTATTCATCTAAATCTATATTGTCCCCTTCAAAGTAATCCCCATCGACTGCAACACACTTATGCCAGCGCTTGATCCAATCTTCGAAACATTTTTTATATTCGGTTTTCGGTATGTCCATCAGTGCTTCCTGCGATTTTTCCATTCTTTCCTCTCGGCTGCTGAAACGCGTTCCCCGTAATGGTTTTTTAACTCGATTGAACAGAAAGAAGTCACAGGGAGCCAAATCAGGTGAATTCGGTGGCTGTTGGATGGTATTTGTTGCATTTCTCGTCAAAAAATTACGAATAATGATGGCACTGTGCGACGGTGCGTTATCATGGTGCAAAATCCACGAGTTTTCTGCCCAAAATTCTGGTCTGGTAAAAAATCGCCAACACACACAGAGATAGATGTACTCTTGGCTACGTAACTTTTGCAAATGTCAAGCTATGACGCTAAGATTTAGAGGGAATATCAACAACAGATGTGCCAACTTAAAAAAGAAAACAGAAATTGGAACGATGGGAGCGCCACACGGTTTTTATTCCGGGAACTTTTTGATCAAGGTGGTATATCATACCTAGTCCTGCCATAATTTCTGTTACAAGTCCAAAACGTTATAATAAATTAAACAGCAAAACAAAAATGTTGTATTAGTATTTATAAAATTGATTTGCTTAAATAGTAAGCATTTTCAAAAAGGGTGGTTTATTGAAAGCGTTTGCTTTTTGCTTAAATGCAGGTCCTCAAACGGTGTGCCCACTGGGCTATAGTGGATCGCACAGTTGCGAGGGGTACGGACAACGCTGCTGTGGTTGAGCACTTTTGATGCTCTCCAAATTTCGGTGGAGTGTCAAATCTGGGTCAATCTTCGGATACAATAAAAGCAGGAATATTGGAGCAGAGTCTTGTTGGAAAACCCATCTTGCTCCATTAAAACGCGTATTCGTCTATATAACGTCTATAACGACGTCTTATAGGACATCTTCTTCGATAACCTTTGCCCCAGTTTTGACTCCTTTTTTTTTACAAAAATTGAGGGTAGTAACTTCTTGATGGGATACCCACCAAACCATTGTCCAAGGAGGATGCAGTCCGCGTTGAACCCTAGGAGCTATATATGGTATTTTGCTTCTTTACCTAGTAGGGACAAAAATACTGTTACACCCATTCTCCTTCATAACTTTAAAATGATCGAATATTTTTCTTTGACTTATTTTTTTCTTTAATTTGTAATTCAATATCGAATACAAAAAATGCAAGTTCATTCAAAATGGTCGCCTTTTGAATTAATGCAGGTCTTAAGTCGCTTGGGCCACACATCTATGGCTGCACGCACCTCCTCCATCGGAAAATTGGCTACCACTGCGACCAACGCGGTCTTTAAGGACTCCATGTTAGAGTATCTTTTACGGCATACCATCTCCTCCAACACCGTCCACAGCTTGTAGTCTCATTTTCAATGGCCCGCTAATCCTTCATGAGGGTCGCGGGGGTAGGATGCTCAGGTGGACTCTCCATCCTTCTCGATCCTCCGCCATTGACTCCAATTCATCAGGGAGAATCCCTAAGCGGCTCCAAGAGAGATGTCGGACTTGATCCAACCATCTATTTCGGGGCCTTCCGCGAAGTCGTCTACCTGATGGTACGGCAACCATGGCGCGTCTTGGAAGCCGGTCTGGGGACATACGCACTACGTGACCAAACCATCGAAGCATAGATCGTTCCGTTCGGAGAAGTAGCTGCTCAACGTTGAGCGCCTCGCGTACTCTGGTGTTGCGCACTCGATCCCTACGAGTTATTCCAACAACACCGCGAAGGAACCTCATTTCGGCAGCTTGTATCCGCGATCTTATTCTTTCGGTCACTACCCAAATTTCATGACCATAGGTGAGAGTTGGAACATACACCAAGTTAAAAACCGATAGCTTAGCTTGAATACTAAGTTCGGCCTTCCTTATAACAGATTGGCCAAGCTCTCTCAAAATTGATCCAGCCTGACCAATTCTACAGGATAACTCGGCATTGCTCCTCCCATCACTCGTGAATAAAACCCCGAGGTACTTAAACTTCTCCACCTGCTTCAGTGGGACTCCACTAACATGTAGAGTGCACTGAATGGGTTTTTTGGAAACGCCCATTACTTCCGATTTGTTCACGTTGATCTTCATTCCAGCATCATCACAAACGGCTACAAACCTTTCGAGTGCGCGCTGAAGTTCGGTTTGAGAGGACCCAAGGATGACCAAATCATCCGCAAAGAGCAGATGACTAATCCTTAGGTCTCCCACTTTGAAACATTCTCCGCCACGGCTGCGCTGCAACATCCAATCCATATATACAATGAAGAGGAGAGGTGACAAAACGCACCCCTGGCGGAGTCCAACGCCCACAGTGAAAGGTATTGATTTAATACCGTTTATCCGAACACAGCTTTTACAGTTTGTATATAAAGACTGAATCGCCCTTAATAGGGAACCATCAATCCCATACTCCTGCAGAACACTCCAGAGTTTGCCTCGAGGAACCCTATCATATGCTTTTTCCAAATCCACAAAACAAGTGTAGACAGGTTTGGCATATTCCCAGGCTTTCTCAAGAACCATTCTGAGAGTGAACAACTGGTCGGTTGTGCTTCTACCGGGACGAAAACCGCACTGCTCATCCCCCAAACTGTCCTCAACCACAGCTCTGGAACGCTTTTCTAGCACCTTAGCGAAGACTTTTCCAGGGAGACTTAAAAGAGATATACCCCTGTAGTTGGCGCAATCTCTTTTGTCCCCTTTTTTAAAAAGAGGAACTATCACCCCCATTTGCCAATCAGCAGGTGTTTCACCGCATTCCCAGGCCACTTTAATGACACGCGAGAGCCATTGCACTCCCTCTTTACCTAAAGCCTTGAGCATTTCTGGCCGAATTTCGTCCACACCAGCAGATTTGCCAACTTTTAGCGATTTGATCGCCAAAGTTACTTCCTCTACCGTAGGACTACTTTCCGCCCAACTCTCGACCATAGGTCTGTCATCTTCGGAGCCCTGTTCGGGATTGAGCAATTCTGAAAAGTGCTCGCTCCATCTGCGTAAGATGTCCTCCTCATTGGAAAGAAGTCTACCGTCTTTGGATTTGACTCCTTCAACGATATTCAACTTTTTTCCTCTGAGTCGGCGGACGGTCTGCCAGAACATCTTATTTGCAGATCTGTGGTCACGTTCCAATTTCTCGCCAAACTCCTTCCAAGACTGTTCTTTCGCTGTTTTCACAGCTAATTTGCAAGTTCTTCGCGCCTCAGTGTACCGATTTCGAGAATCGGAGTTCCCCAAGTGAATCCACACCTTAAAGGCTCTCTTCTTCTCTCTGATGGCTTCTTGAACTCCGGGCGTTTTAAACCAAGCAGTTCTTTTCTCACCACCAGCCGCCACACCAAGCCGCTTCACTCCACAAACATCTCCCGCAGAGGCAATAACCGCTGTTGAAAACAGTTGCCATTCTTCCTCTACATTTGATGGAACAGTTGGAATTCGTTCAAACCTCTCAGATATTTGCCGCGCAAATGTCTCCCGTATCTCATCGTCCTGTAACCTCTCCCATCGTATGCGTGTAACCATCCTTGGTTTACGCTTTGGTAGGGGAGGCACTCTCTCGCTAAGATACAATTTGCACAGCACTAAGTGATGATCAGTTGACAGTTCGGCCCCTCTCAATACGCGAACATCACAAACCATTCTCTTCAGACACGATGGTACCACAAAGAAATCGATCAGCGACTTCTGCTGAAGACTCTGACGGTACCACGTGTATTTGTGAATGTCTTTGTGTGGAAAGATGGTGTTCATGATGGATAAGCCATTTTCACAACAAAAATCCAACAACCTCTCTCCGTTCGCGTTTTGATCAGGATCACCGTTCCTCCCAATCACACTCCCCCATGTCATAACATCTACACCCACATGAGCATTGAAGTCACCCATCAGGACAAAAGAATCCATATCTGCAACCTTTTCAAGGGCAACATCAACTTCATCTAAGAAAGCTGCGTACTCTGACAGAAGGTTCGGTGCATACACCTGCACCAATGCCAGAGTTGATCTTTCAAGCTTGAGCTTTAAGATCGCAACTCTCCCTCCTAATGGTATCCACTCCAATACTCTGTCTGTCAACCTGGGACTTGTGAGTATCCCCACTCCCGCCCGAGCAGACATTGAGGGTGCGACTCCTGACAGGAAGAGCTTCCACCCACCCGAAAGGTCCACAGTTTTAGAACCTCTCTGCTTTGTTGAAGAAACGCCAACTATATCTAGTCGACTTTTAACAGCCTCCCCAACAAGCTCAAGATCCTTCCCTGTGAGCGATGAGACGTTCCATGTGCCTATCCTAAGTCGATGCCGTTGTCGAATCTCAGAGAGTCCATCTGTGCCCCTATCGGTGCACAGCGCGTTCACCCCTTGACCCCCGTAATGGTTCGCGAGACCATTGACAGGAAGCTCGTAGCCATTTCGGGTTTGACCCGGCCGGCTGCCGAGCGGGACAAGCCGACCACCAGACGCTCGCATCCTGACACCCTTCAGGCCTGGCTCCAAAGGATGCCCTGGCTTACCAGGCTTGGCAATATCCGAGGCCGGTCGTCTTCGTGTCATCATGGGGTGTGCGCTTTGTTAGCCGTGACTGGGTTGTATGGATGGGAATAACTATTTAAGTTACCCCATCCGCACATCCCAGTCACGTTGCCCGCCCCCCACCACGAGGAGGTCAGCTGCCAGGGGGGCAGCTTGTAGTCTTATGGATTCAAATCTGGACTTGCAGATGGCCAGTCTTGAGTCCCTATAAAGTCCGGAATATTGTTCTGAAGCCATAGTTTGGTAGTTTTTGCTTTATGCGCAGGCGCAGAGTCTTGCTGAAAGGTCCACTGCTGGTTCTGAAAAAGAGTGGTATTAAGTGGAGCAACGACTTGTTCCAAAATGGTTTCTTTGTAGACTTTAGCCGATGTTTTTGCGATGTTTTTTCTGTAAAGATTGTTTGCGTATTTCACAAGCAGTCGCTTTGATTTTTCGACTCTATTCCGTTTAAGATCTGCTGTGAGCAGTTGTCCTGTACGTCGTATGTAGGCACCAAGGCCTCAGTCTTTTTCGATAATACGACTTATTGATTTTTGGTTAATCCCCATTTCGCGAGGCATGATTTTTTGCTTTCTTAGCGGATTTCTTCTTATTCTTGCCTTGACAGCATTGATGGCCGCTACTGTCCGTACCGATCGCGGTCGCCCAGAACGTGGACAGTCTTTTATATCTCCAGTCTCTTCAAATAATTTAATGCACCGATAAACGAACATTCGGCTGATCCCGAGAGGCTTGAGCATTTAAAAAATATCACTTTTTTCCACTTTACATTTATGTGAAGCTACTACCGTGATACGATTTTCTTTTTCGGTTCACTCCATGGCGAAACAAACCTCAAACTCAAATTTTTGTAACAGATGAATAACATAGCGGTACATATTTCAAATTCCAAATGTGAATATTTGGGTGCGTTCAGTTCTTGTTATGGTAATGGATGCGTTTTGTACTGTAACAATATTTATGTCCCTACTAGGTAGATCTCCTTGTATACATTTTGTCGTTTTATTTATTGAAAACGTTCTCAGTGGAAAAATTCTTTTCGTCCGTAAAAATGATATTTTCGTGGCCGTTATCCATGTGCCAGTGCAAGAGTCGCTTGCATCTTCCAAGTTTAATTTGCTTTAAATTAAGCATCAATCGATGGTCATGCTGTCCAGTTCTTCTTCTTCCTTTTATCAGCGAGGTTATGATCCGAAAACAAGGGATCACATCCCTCCCACTTCACCGCATTTCTACTGATCCGTCTGTGGGGTTCCGTTGACCGACAAAAAGCTTTTATGTTGAAATTATTCCAAATAAGCCTTGACATTGATCTGGTGGATGTATCCAGCTCACGCGACACATTTTTTAGTTTTTGAAGGGTATTTTCGCTTGCATACATCTTTATAACCGCGCTCGTACGGGTATGGGATGTTTCAACAAATCGATTTATAGCATGGTATACAGACAGTTTTAGTATCCCGAGCGAATTTAGAAATTCAAAAATTTGGTTAGCATTTTTTCCGCACTTATGCAACGCTATAACAGCAGTACGATTTTCTTTCATACCCCACTCCATGATAACCGATCAGTTGCTGAAACCAAACTGGGTAATATTTATTGCGTTTCGTAGTATGTGTCCTGAAAAACAAATTACACATCGACCATTTAGCAATTTCCGAACATTCATATTAAATTTCTGTCTGTCTGGTATGGAAGTGTGGTGCAGTATTGGTCGATTAAAGATCGGCAAAATTCGTTTGCCATCCAAAAATCTGAAACGGAGGCGATTCATCGTGCCCAGTCAACTGTTTTGCTTAGATATTCGATTTCGTGTGTAATGTATCTTTAACATGTAATTCATTTGAATTTGAGTAGTGTTTTGATTAATTGCATCAGCTCGGTACTTCAACATTAAAAAAGCAATCCTCCATTAATTCTGAAGCTATGATAGGAGCAATGTACTCTTTTTGATTGCTACACAACTGCGCAATCACCTTTATTCTGAAACTCGATTCAAATCAAAAGTTATTTGAATTCATACAATTTGTATTTCTTTAAGACAATTTCTCGTTTCCAATTCTGAGTCATAATAATTAGACGTTACACAGTTTACAAACATGCATTTATACCGTCGAATTGGAGGTGGTAAATAGGCTGCAAAGTACTCCGTTTGGATGAAGTCGTGGGTGGAATTGTGTAGTGGTAATACTGTTGTTGGTTAAAGTACGAACCAGATCCATTCAAGTTTTTCTAGTAATAAAATTAAATAACGTCGTTACCACCGAAACAAATACTAGAACTCAAAATCGAATGCAAAAGTCGCAGCAACTTCTTCTTGATTAGTTCGGACACCACCCATGGAGTAAGTATGCGCTAAAACATAATTCCACCTGATTTTCAAACCACTACACCAAAATGAACACTTTCCTATCTCTTCTCTTCATTTCCAACTCACGTCGTACAGCTCGAAATCCATAGCACAGTTGCTAAGTGAACTGACAAAATGCAGCACCCGTCTAACAGAACATTTTTGAAGCGAAACTTTTTTCGCGAGACTAGTGAATCGGAATGACTTTGGCACACCGAAATCAAGCTTCGTCGGGTGTGGTTAGTACTTAGATGGAAGATCCCTTGGGAACATCGTGTGCTGTATGCATTTTAGTCGTTTTTTAAGTTCATGTACTCTGCACAAATTTTACAAAAGCTTTTGATAGAGTACATTACACTTTACTTTTAGCTTTAGCTAAGCTTAAATCACTCTTCAATGATAAGATGGTTTTTCAATTATTTAAGTGATAGAAGGCAATCGGTGAAGGTCGATAGTTTAACATCTCCTCCCGTAATAAAAGTAACTTCTAGCGTCCCACAATGTAGTCATTTGAGCCATCATCTGGAGGTGAAAGGCCCGAGCCAGTGCGTGTGTTTGTAAATACGCGAGGGAGCGACGAGTAGATGTATAAGAGAAAGATGGATGAGTAGCGCGCCCATAAGTCAACAACGAGTTAAGGTTAAGGTTGTACTTCGTTTACATGACGGATTGAATCCGAATTAAAATCGGCTCGAGTACCATATAAACGTAGATAGGATTTAAACTTGGATTAAATCCATTATCACAATATTTTCTGGGATCGAGTTGAGATTTCGCATATAAACGCGAATCGAAAGATCGAGTTTGGCATATAGAAAAAGAAGAAAAAGATGGGAAAGAAAAGGAACTTCACACTCAGGCAAAAAAGTGTCACACTCAATCTTCTTTCGTTTCGATTCTATCTTGTTCCATCAATTCACTTACACCGAAAACGCGAATCGAAACTCAATCCTGCGTCAATCCAATCTCTCAATCCGGTCATGTAGACGTAGCAGATGCATCCGCTGTTTGCTGCTTCGTGTGTGTACGGTTTATGCGTTCAAAATATACGTTCCATTAAAGTGAAGTTTCACATTAACCATGCACTTATGTGGGTGAAGCACACACCAATTTTTTTGTCTAATACCGTTCGTGCCTTCCAAGGTTATTTGTGGTTTGAGTCGCTCATGGACGTCCTGAACGTGATTGATTTATTCGTAAGCAACCACATTTTGTTGCTGCGCCGCACATCGCCAAGAACAGCTTGTAAAATAGATCTGTTTTCCGTTGCAGTTTTGACCTCCAAGTAAATGAACGAATTTTCTAAAACACTTGACACAGACACAATCACTTCATATGATAAACAAAATCATCTCCCTATCCGATGTTCCGGAAACTTATTGATCAACTCCTATTTAATATAAATGCGAATGTTTGTTGGCCCTAACTATTTATATTTTTTTTAATTTAATCTCATTCATATTGCTGGGTAAGGTCAAACTATTACATATGTACATAAGAATGTAAAGTGTAATTTCGTTTAATTTCTCACCAAACTAGAACTCCCATTTTGTGACATGATACCAAACCAAAACCCAACATTTTCGTTAGAAATTTCCATTATCGTTTATTTTTTACTTTAGTGCGTTGAAGTTACATACATATATCCAATTTGTTTCGGCTTAACTCTTTTTTCTAAAATCGCTATTGTACATCCTGGAAATGCAATTTAAAATTAAAATTTCAATTGTTTTAGGATTGTGAGGATTCCAACCCGCTGATTCGGGCACTGGCCGTTAGAACAATGGGCTGCATCCGAGTTGATAAAATTACAGAGTATCTTTGCGAACCACTGAGAAAATGCTTGAAAGATGAGGATCCATATGTGAGGAAAACTGCAGCCGTTTGTGTCGCTAAGTTGTACGACATTTCCTCATCAATGGTAAGTTCTACAGTAACTTCTAAAGGAAGTAATTGCACGTGTGTATATTTTGCAGGTGGAAGATCAAGGATTTTTGGATCAACTTAAAGATCTATTATCTGACTCCAATCCGATGGTGGTAGCCAATGCAGTAGCAGCTCTAAGTGAAATCAATGAGTCGAGTCAGTCGGGACAACCGCTGGTCGAGATGAACTCTGTAACTATAAACAAATTGTTGACAGCTCTCAATGAATGCACAGAATGGGGGCAAGTGTTCATTTTGGATTCGTTGGCTAATTATAGCCCAAAAGATGAACGTGAAGCTCAATCAATTTGCGAGAGAATAACGCCACGCTTGGCTCATGCCAATGCTGCAGTAGTTTTGAGTGCAGTCAAGGTCCTTATGAAGTTATTGGAAATGCTGTCGAGTGATAGTGATTTCTGTTCGACTTTGACAAAGAAACTTGCGCCACCGTTAGTGACTTTGCTCTCTTCTGAGCCGGAAGTACAGTATGTGGCTCTTCGTAATATCAATTTGATCGTTCAGAAGAGACCAGATATTTTAAAGCACGAAATGAAGGTGTTCTTCGTCAAGTACAATGACCCGATTTATGTGAAATTGGAAAAATTGGACATCATGATTCGTTTGGCCAATCAGAGTAATATTGCTCAAGTCCTGAGCGAGTTGAAGGAGTATGCAACCGAGGTTGATGTTGATTTTGTGCGAAAGGCCGTGCGAGCTATTGGACGGTGCGCAATTAAGGTAAGTAAAGGAAAACTGAACGATTGTAATATTTCTTATTCGTAAGCAATATATTATATAATATTTCTTATTCTTACGTACATAGTTCCTGCCATCAATAGTGGGTTAGGGGCAGGAATTCGTATTTATACTAAGGATTGAGTAACAGCGAGATAGAAACTTACAGACTAGACTAAACACCATTTTTAGCATTCGATGAACCGACGTCGTATGGGCATTGGTGGTTTTTGGTTTTTTTTTTTTTTTGCGCTGAGAAAACTACCTATTCTCTTCTTTATACTGTCGAGTCAATTTAGAAAAGGTTTCCGTGCCGTACTCCTAACGTGGAACTATTACTCATTTTGTACATTGAATATACTTGTACAGATGCTGCTTTTTCGATATTGTACTGTAACGCCAGGAAGTCGTCCTTTTGGAAGTGTGGTACAGTGGACATGTTCCTTATATAATTGGAGAGTTATGAGTAGTACGCCGCCAAGAAAAGAAGCAGACTCATTCAGGCGAAATGCCTAGCAGCCGTGTAGCAAATTAATCAGTTAAGTTTGATAACAGCTACAACTCATATTTTTAATTAACTATTTCCTGCATTCTCTTGTGGGACCCAGGGCCTCTAGTATACCTACACGCTATCTCGTAAGGTTTTTGGCGATGCATGTATTTTAGCTCTCTCTAGTTCTTTACCAGTTACTGTGACTCCTCATCCACTGTTCTGTGCCATGTTTTTCTCGTCCACCCGCTATTCTGTCGTTTTGGGTTAACGGATTCCATAGCATTGTGTACTTTTCTATGGAAAGGTGTTCATGGCTTTGATTACGGCTTGGCTATCAGTAATGATAGCAGTATTATGAGTGGATGTTGCGAGATTTTTCAGTGTGTAACAAGCCCCATGAATCGCGAGCAGCTCCGCCTGCAAAACACTGGCATAGTCCGGTAGGCAAAAGACGATCTGAAAAATGTCTGTGCCGACTCCGCAGTTCATTTTTGAGCCGTCCGTACAAATATCTGTATCGAATTTTTTGATCATTTCCTGTTTTTTTCACTCTGGTCCGGTTGGGAGATTTACTGAAAAGAATTTTCTGAAGTTTGACGTAGGAGTTTTGTAGTCAGTAGAAGACGCAACCAGTTTTTTTTGTATCGTCTGTAGGACTTTTTTTTTTTTTTTTTAACAGAAGTGTGGCCACGCCCAAATGGCGTGTAGGCACTGCGACCAAGGAGATCTATTGTGCCATAGGCCACTTTTAGGGCAGCAGTATTTCTACTCTCCTTATGAAAGCTATAATTACGGCTGCGGAGGAGTTCCTAAGATCTTTTGGAGATATGATCTCTTTAAGGAAAAAGCTTCTCCTAGTACTACACAGAGCTACACATTCACATTGTATGTGTTCTGCGGTTTCGTCCTCTTCTAGGCAGAGGCGGCAGGTGATATCCTCCGAAATTCTCATTTTGTTAAGGTGGTAGAGAAGTTGGCAGTGACCGGTAAGGAACCTAACAAGTCTTCTTATGTCATTTCTGCCGTATTTTAGGATATCAATTGCCTGTCTTTGGAAGGGTTGGGCAGCTCTTTTAGCCTGCCTGAGACCTTGGGAGTTATTCCAGTGGGAGATGCACATGTTGCGTTCCCAGATGTTTAGGGTAAGTTTGAAGGCGGAATCGGGTATCCCGCAGAAGGGTTCAGGTCCAGTGAACAACTCAGAGGAGCACTTCCTAGCTAGCAGGTCTGCAGTTTCATTGCCGTCAACGCCTACATGACCCGGTACCCACCACAATTTTACTTTATTGTGTCGGCACAGATTTTGTAAGCTGTCGAAGCAGCTTAGCAGATATCCAATGCAGCAGGTCCTTAAGCCACTCGAAATATTCACTGCCTTCTAAGTATTCACACACATTCACATTCATTCCAAGAAATGATTAGCTACCCTCACATTTTATTATGTACTGTACATATGCATCCTGAAAATTCTACACTTATTCAATACGAGCTACTTGAAACCATTCGAAAGCTTGTGAATCACTTATTACATTTGTGAATACTCTGATTGAGTGAATACTTTGAGTGCGAGCCTACTACACATTGAAATATTCATGAGTGTCGATTCATACTTGCTTGTTTTCTTTGTCCGTGAGACTGTAGACGGCTCGTGTTTTAGCCAATGATTCACAACTGCAAATGAGTGGATTCATGCAGTACTCTGGTAGCAACATTAGTCAACTACCAATACATTTTTGAGTTTAATATAGGTTATTTATGTGAATTTAATCTCTAGATATGTATCATACTATCGCTTCTTTTCTTACAGGTGGAACCATCAGCCGAAAGATGTGTGTCTACTTTGTTGGATTTGATTCAGACAAAGGTGAACTATGTCGTACAGGAAGCCATTGTGGTGATTAAAGATATTTTCAGAAAATATCCCAATAAATATGAGAGTATTATTAGCACTCTCTGTGAAAATCTAGACACTCTCGATGAACCAGAGGCCAGAGCTTCAATGGTTTGGATTATTGGAGAGTATGCTGAACGTATTGATAACGCGGATGAGTTGTTAGACAGCTTCCTTGAAGGTTTTCCGGATGAAAATGCTCAAGTGCAGTTGCAACTGTTGACGGCAGTGGTAAAACTATTCCTAAAGAGGCCATCGGATACTCAGGAGTTAGTTCAGCACGTCCTCTCGCTAGCCACTCAAGATTCTGATAATCCCGATTTGCGCGATCGTGGTTTTATTTATTGGCGTTTACTTTCAACAGATCCAGCTGCTGCAAAGGAAGTAGTGTTGGCAGATAAACCATTAATTTCAGAAGAAACCGATCTGTTGGAACCAACCCTCTTGGATGAATTAATATGCCACATTAGCTCATTGGCTAGTGTTTACCATAAGCCCCCAACAGCATTTGTAGAGGGTCGTGGTGCTGGGGTTCGCAAGTCACTTCCTAACCGTACTGCAGGAACTGAGGCTCCTGAAGCTCCATCCGAGGCAACGGTTATTCCTAATCAGGAATCACTTATTGGCGATCTGCTTTCTATGGACATCAATACACCTGCCGCTCCAGCCGCAGTACCAGCAACCAATAACATTGACCTCCTAGGAGGTGGTCTAGATATTTTGGTAGGTAGCACACGTACAAGTAAGATTTCTCATCTAATTTAGGTGATCTTCTGTTACAGCTTGGAACTGGTCCGAGCGAGCCTGTTGCCGGTGGCACTTCTGGCCTCCTGGGTGATATATTCGGCTTGGGACCCGGTGGAATCTCTCCCATGGTACAAATTCCAAAAATCATCTGGCTACCAGCAGAAAAGGGCAAAGGATTGGAAATTCAGGGAACATTCTCTCGCCGCAACGGTCAAATTTCGATGGATCTAACGTTCACCAACCGTGCAATGCAAGCAATGAGTGCATTCGCCATACAATTGAACAAAAACAGTTTTGGTCTGGTTCCAGGATCTCCTCTACAAGTCGCTCCCTTAGCTCCGACACAAAGCTGTGAAGCAAGCCTTCCCTTAGGCACCACTGGTCCAGTTCAACGCATGGAACCACTTAACAATTTGCAGGTTGCAGTCAAAAATAATGTCGACATCTTTTACTTTGCTTGCCTGGTGCATGGCAATGTTTTGTTTGCCGAAGATGGACAGTTGGATAAACGTGTGTTCCTGACAACATGGAAGGAAATACCAGCCGCCAATGAAATTCAGTATAGCTTATCTGGTGTTAACGGTAATACCGATGCAATCGCTTCAAAAATGACTGCAAACAATATCTTTACTATTGCCAAGCGTAATGTCGAAGGACAAGATATGCTATATCAGTCACTTAAGTTGACGAACAGTATTTGGGTTTTGCTTGAGTTAAAATTACAGCCTGGCAATCCCGATGCTACACTAAGTTTGAAGTCTCGATCTGTGGAAGTGGCTGCCATGATTTTTGCTGCCTATGAAGCCATTATACGTTCTGCATAAGAATACTGTTACAACACTATGAATTATGTAATCGAATAGTCCAGCATAAATATTATACAATCGTTAGTTACGTAACAGTAAAAGAATACTATTTCAATTTTAGAAGTTATGATAATGGTACACACGTTCTGACAGAGAAATCTTGCGTTGCAAATGTGAAGAAACCAATTTCCTAAGTTAAAAATAATTTTAAAGTTTGGTATTTCTTTTTCCATATCATTTAGCCATTGGTATTTGTAAAAAAAAATCATTTTATTGGAACATAACCATTTCATAAGTCGAAATCTTATCTTTTATGTTGTAATTTTGTTATTCTTGTGCACTAAAAGAATTTTTAGGTGTATTAAGTATCCATTATTATATTCTATTACAGTTATAATATTACAATAAAATAATAATTAAAAAGAAAACATTCCAAGAAAATGTATTGTTTTACTTTTGACTAGCTGTACACACAATTCTGGGGTCGAAACGCCTCCTCTGTGATCGGATAACTCGTCACGTAATTTGTATGTATGTTGTTGCTAGATCTACCAACAACACAATACAAATTACGTTACCAGTCATCCGTTGACGGAGGACGCGATTCGACCCCTGATCTCGTCTAAGAATTAATTATGCGTCCCATATGCATTTGTGAATTTTTCAGTTTCAGGACAATGTGCTAAAATTATCTATGGCTATGGCTATCTATGATGACATTTACTTTAAATCATAAAATTCCAACACATGTGTTTCGTTCGTTTTTCAAAATCCTTGAGATAGAACTTAAATCGAGGAACTGGAAATTTATTTTTACCAATGGTTCGAAAACTCACCAAAACACTAGCTTCGCTGTAACAACACAAGACCACGCACTTACTCTTATTAAACACGGTCTTCTTCCAGATCACGCCTCAATATTTACCGCTGAAGCCATTGTGCTTTTGGAAGCTATGAAAAATGAAAGTAAAACGAAGGGTCACTGTGTCCTTTGCACAGACAGACTCTCTGTTATAAATACCACCATGAAGCCAAACAACACATCCGCACTCATATATAAGTTGAGAGACATCATCATCAGAACTCCAACATAAAATTTATTTCATGGAAATCGATGAAGCGATTTTGTTTTGATTAGTAGATATTTACCTAGTACATACAGGCTATATTAGCGTTTTTATTCTACGCGTGCCAAGCTGGGTTCCACACGCAGTAAATACTAAAAATGTGTAAAATTATAACTTCACCAGAGCACACGCAAACACGCACACAACCCTTCTAGCAGGTTTAACAAAAAAGCCTTCAGTCAACCAGCAGGCTCTGCTTTTAAAGATAACGACCAGGCAGCGAAAGGAGAATGAAGAAAAAGGAAAAGTGATCACCTCCACTGAGTGCAGATTCGAGATCATGATCAAGACAAAATTAAGTTAATTCTAAATTGTGCAAATGATATTTTTGATTAGATCTTAGCTTCTGGATGTATCACGATAAAGCATACACTTTATTTTAAGTTGGACCCTAAGCAATGGGATTGCGAAAACTTCCTTTAATTTAGTGGAGTAGTTTTTGTGTGATACGTGTTCAAATAAACGTTTATTGCAAAATTTACAGTTTTATTATATATAGAATAAATGAATAAATATTCAAATCTTTGTTAATATTTTAGTCTAACAAAATCTCATAACAAAACAACGAAATGCTTGATTGATTGATTGATTCTTTATTTTACCAGCTTTGGATCTCGAAAGAAGATACAGCAACTGCGACTGTTAGCAATACTGTCAGATAGTCAAGCAGCTATCAAAGCACTTGACTCCTATGTCATTAAGTCAAAACTTGTGTGGGAATGCCTACACAAACTTAATGAATTGGGTAGAAACAACAAAGTTACGCTTTACTAAATACCCGGACATGTTGAGATAAAATGTAATGAAGCGGCAGACGCCTTGAACCATTCTGCGGAATAGGGGAATATAGAAGAACCTGGAAGAACACCGCAGGTCTGAGGCAAGCTAAGAAACTACTGGGATTTTACAACCGGAAAAGATTAGAAGCCTGTATCTGCAGATTCTGCAATGAGTCAAGCGAGACTCCGGAGCATCTTCTGGAATTGTTGGGGGCACTGACTCACAAGAGATTGAAATACTTGGGCAAGTATCAAATATCAGATGAGGATATCCCTACCATGGATCCAATTCTGATTCTCAGATTCCTAAAAGAAACTGGTTTGGAGAGAGAGCTCTAAGGTGAACTATTCTCTCCAAGGCAAAGTAAGAGTAACCTTCAAACACAATCCGAAGGAATTGTATTGCGAGGGGAACTCTAACGAGGGAATAAACCTCTAGGTCGCAGTGCAAAATAACCCTATTCAAATAATAATACCAGCTTTGGAAGATATTGTTATAAAAATTTACAATTATTTTACAATAAGATTTCAGTATTTCAGTCTGGCAAAATCTATACAATGTTTTTTCAATAATATAACATTGGACTCATTTTCATTGGACTTGTCTTTCTAAGAAAGCCAAGCAGGCAGTTCAGTGATAAGGAGCTTATAGTACCAACAGTCTGCAGTACTTTCTGCTGAGAGACAGCAAGAATGCCGCTGATTTCTTACAAACGTCCGAGAGCATTTGTTTAGTCAACCTACATCCTGAAGAGTCATGCCACATACAATTGTGTTCGTGAGAGACCCAATCGCCAATAGAAGCCCTAACCGAGGACACATGGAAATCCAACGCGGAATCGGGAACTGAGAAAGTCTTATCTGAACCTTGTCTAGATATTTCATCAGGGATCTCGTTGCCCAGGTTCCCAGTGTGACCTGGGACCCAGATAAAAGACAGAGAATTCAGCCTAGCGACCGAGGTAAACGAGTTCTTGGTTTCACGACCTTTTTTGGAAGTGCTTAAATGGTTAAGTAAGTCCCACCTTAGGGTGGCAATGGTGCAGTGGGTAGTGCGTTTGCTCGTTAACCGATGTGTGCAGGTTCAAGCCCCAGCGGGGAACAGCAATCATGGGCCACCCAAGTATAAAGGAAAAACGAATTACATCGAAGTTTTTCCAACTACTGCACTAAAGAAAGGTTACTGCCTGGTAGTACAATGAACCGGAGAGTCTAAGTGCTCTGGGATTTGGGTTTCCTTTAAAAAAAAAAAAAAAGTCCTTAAGCGCAGCCCGACTGTCACTACAGACACAAATACAATACTACGGTCCTTCCACCTGTTCTTCGCAACATAGTTCATGGGCATGAGAAGTGCATACGTTTCCGCTTGGAAAACAGACGCATATTTACCTAACGAGAAAAGATGTAATGTTGTCGTGACACAGACTCTGGTCGAAGCCAGTCCTGAACGTAAGGAAAGTCGACTCTGTAGCGTATTAACTGAAGCTCTGGTGTCATTGCATCAGACGGCATATCCATAAGACCGGAGTCATATGATAAATGTCGCACAAGTTCATCAAAATTCTAGTGTGGAGTATACCGAAAACCACCCAGCCTAAGACGATGGTTGGCTTTGATAGTGCACACCATGATATAAGTATCAAGAGGAGGTAAGCTCAGCAAAGCATCTAGAGTAGAGCCAGGCGTACTCGGAATAGCTCCCGTGCAGTCGAAACCAGTCGGTTTTTTGGAGTTTGGAGCAAAAGGCAACCATATGTTTAGGCGAGAGTCCCTAACATCAAACAACCGACGCATATGCGAGGAATGGTGTTACATATTATAGCCGTATAGATCCAGACAACATTATTTGATGATATGCCCCAAAAGGCACCCTTACACTGCCAGAAATCCGAGAGCGCATTGGATGTTTTCGACTCGACGTGTTTAGACCAATGAAGTTTCTTTTTTATCTAGAATCACTCCTAGATATTTGGCTTAATTGAAAATGCAGATAGTGACGCATTGGCACTGGCTGAGTCAGACCGGTCAGAATCCTTTCTTCTCGTAAAGAAAACAACCTCAGTTTTAAGAGGATCTACCGAAAGCTCACTCCTAGTGCACCATTCATCGATCAAGTCGCATTGTCAAAAGCACCCTCAATCTCGATGATGATACCCATCGCGTATTCTTTCCTATCAAGCGCGCATTCTCAAGCATACTCTCATAGGATTTCCCACGCTGATAAGGATGCTGCATCTCCACACGTGAAATTCCGCCAGTCTCTCCACACTTTTCAGTAAGAAGGAGATCAACCTTATGGGTCTGAAACTCTTGGGGAGTGAATAGTCTTCCTTACCAATTTTCGGTATGAAAGCTACTCTGACTGTCCGCTAAGGTGTAAGAATATATGCCAGCGCCAAGCTAGCGGTGAAAACTCTTTTCAGAGTTGGCAGCAGCTGATCTATACCCTGTTGCAGCATAGCTGGATATATTCCATCGGTGCCAGGCGATTTGAAACCATCAAAAGATGCCACAGCATATTTGATGGCTTCAACTGTTACCACGGCTGATGCAATATACCAACTGTGCTGAGCTTTCTAACTTAGATCAAGCTCAGCCTGGGTAAGCAGGCCAATCTGCGGCTTTATGGTTATCTGATTGCCTGGAAAGTGAGTCTCCAGCAGAAGACTAAATGTTTCCGATTTCGTCTCAGTGAACTTGCCATCGACTTTCTATGTGACTCCGGTTTGTAGGGCTTGCCCTTTTGAGGACTTTAACCAACCAGCTGGTTTCACAGGGTCTCGATCTTTTCACAAGAATCTCTATAACAAGCCCCTTTCGATAACAAACTTCACCGTGTTCTACGTAGCTTACCTTCAAACTTCTTATGTAATCCCTTATCTTCTTTTTATCTTTTCACAATTTATTCAGTTTAAAGTATTAGGTATCATAATAGAATTAAACATTCCCATCCCTCTTCGTTGTAAATCTTTTGCAGTTTAAGTTTTTTTTTTTTATAGATTTACTATGTAGATTTGATAAACCGCTTATGCTTTCATCTGCAACTTCTTAGTTCGTTTCTGCAATTTCATAGGTCGGTCCCATCTGTCATGCCTCACCAGTAGCAGGTCAATCCTGAAATTCCCTATTACGGAAATTGCCACGTGACAAAAACATTTTTAAATCTCTCCTTAAAGTTAGCAGCACGAAGAAAACCTGCGGTGCATATCATAGCAAATTAAAAAGGACTAGTCGGTTGAATAATTGCTACACCTACTCAGGTCGATAAATCTATTGATTTCATTTTAGGCCCAATGTTTGACGATTTTCAGACAGACTTAGGACCTGTTACAGAATACAATGTTATTTAAAAAAAATCGTATTACTTATCTCAACTTGAAACAATCGTGATCAGCTGCAACTCAATGCAACTCCAAATATTCGGTTCACCATCTAGTATCTAATTGCTAAAAAAAAAGAAGACAAATGGTATTAAAAATAGAAAAACAATTTTATTAGTCGACATGGAAAAATTGTATTTCGTAATTTATACAAAATATGTCTAGTTACCGCAGCATTAATTTGACTTGAGGACAGTAAAACTTAATCTAGTTGTGTTACATAATAGAGAACTGAGCTTTTGACTATTATTCAGACACCTTAGTTACAAAATGTGGTTAAATACTTTTCTAAAAATTTAATTTATGTACTTTACATTCTTAATGCATCGAAATATTCAAAATCTTCTGGTGGTGCCCTCAGTGGTGGCAGAGTTGTCCATTTGTTGCTATCAGGATTATATTCTTCAACTAAATCTAAGTAGTGATTACCATCATACCCTCCAAGAGCTATCAATCGATTATTTAGAGCAACACATTGAATTAAACTCCGTGGTGCTTTTGGTGTGCTTACAAGAGTCCAGGTGTTGGTTGGAAAATGGTACCGCTCAACAGCTTTACTTCGTCTCCCATTGGCAGGGTTAAAACCACCAACGATATACACGTATCCGTCGACCGCACCGATTCCGAAATTCTCCCATTTCCTGCTCTTTTTTGCCGTCCGAATCCATTTATTGGCGTGCAGATCATAGTACTCTAGGGTATGATAATTAGTAGCAGCAATGTACAAGATTCCACCATCCACAGTTGCCTTGATCCATTCAAATGTCGAGTTTAAGGGTGCCACATCTTGCCATTTTTGCGTAGAAAAATCGTATTTCTCCACAGATCGTGACCAAGCATCACCGATACGACCGCCAATGACGTACAAATCACCATTGAACTCAACCATTCCCTGTACGCTCCGCGCGATGCGCATTGAAGGCAGTTTGGTCCATACTTTTGTTTGGAGATCGAGGCACTCAACACAGTTTGTTTCGACATTACCGACTTTGCCTCCGGCAATTATCATTTTATTATTTATGACGATCACTTTATATCCGGTTCTCTCTACCGACGGAATAGGTATTTCTTCGTCAGTCCAAGTATTCAGCTCTCGATCTAAACTCCGAACTTTCAGATTATTGGTTGATTTTCCACTGACAAAGGCAAGTTTCTTCTTTGCCTCCCTAGCTTTAGTGTTGTATTTTTTAAACTGCGCACGATTTTCCGGTAACAAGTGCCATTGAAGCCAGCTGCAGATCAGTTCATAGCACTCAATAGACTTACATACCGAGTGGCTGTTCTCGAGGATAAATTTTGGGTTAAGAAACGAGAAACGAACATGGGTCAGAAGATTGAAGATTAGTTTTTCACGATTTTCCTTATCATGCTCAGTCCAAGCCATCACACTCTGGAAGACCTTCTCCTCTGAACGCGTAAGGAGATCATCACTGGAGATCAGTTTTTGTAACTGCTCGACACTTAACTCAAGAAACTCCTTTCCAGTGCAGACCTGGTCAAAGTTGGCGCACGCAAAAAATGAAGCTTTCCTATGCAACGCTCTGTAGTTATGCTGCTCTGCAAACGCGGCAACACCTAAGCAGTTGCTGGCATCTAACTGAGCTTCCATGTATTCACAGCAAGTGTTTATCAATGTCCTCATTTGGAGGAAGTCTGCGGCTCTCAATATACTCTGTATGGTTTCAGGGTGCAACTCAATTGAAGCCGTGTACATAAAGTCAATCACCATTCTCATAGTGATGCCGTCGATTTCCTTAAGTTCGACCACAACAGCTTTAGACTCATTAAGTGAACTACGGAACATTCGTAAGAAAAAGTCACTCGCTGCAGCTAGTACAGATCGGTGGACGTGAAGTCTAACATTGTCCACACCAGCGATGATAGTTATGTCAACGAATTCCTTTTTCTCGTAGGAACTCTGTAGTCTCTTCATCATGTAACTTGCATGATCGGTGCAGTTGAAGATCGTGCTTGAGTTCAATAATGAATCGGATGGAAGGCTATAGTTTGTATCTGCCATTATGGGTATTCTGAAAATCAGAAATCAGTCTAAGTCAAATAAGGTTATGAAACTTTTACCACTTTTTTTTTATATCTACGTAGAAGTACTTGCAACTTTTTAGTCAAAATTAGGGTCGGTGTTTACAAAATCGTGTGCAACCTAACGGCTGGAAGTAACTGTTTTAAATGTACGTTTCATATATCAACAAAAAATAGTGTTAGGCAAATATAAGCTGTGTTCGACAACCCTGTTTCAATAAGATCGAATCAAGAGAATACAGAAGCAAGCACTAGAACGTATACCATTTCTAACGACAGGTTCTTTGTTCTAAATTCCTAAATTGTTTGATTCCATTCCAGATATATTTAACTAACGGCTTTCTGATATGATATAAATGGTTTCATTTCAGAGCTTCTTTGCATAACAAAAAATATCTCAAAATCGAATCAACTAGCCCTTCTTAAATGATTGTCTAAGCAAAGTTCTGATATTATAAAAAATATATTCGAGTATCGTTTCCTAAAAAAAACACCCTAAATGTCTGTTCGAATTTACTTTTAATTTCATATCTGTCATCCGTCTGAGACAAGACCCAAATTTCATTCTAACTCTAAAAATACAAAACCTTACTACTACTTTTCCCGAAAACAGCTCTTACGATTTTTTTTAAATTTCTTATGTAAGTTAAAGTTCTTAGCTAATAAACCAACATTTCGACGATGAAGTAACACGGTCTTCACGTCAAGGAAACCATCTTACGAAAGATAGAGCGCGACCGGCTCAGCCGGTATTGCCATGTTCAAAGAAGAGATCATTTGAACCCTGTTTAAAAGGCAATATCAATGAACGTTCCAAAGACATCGCGAGGCAGGAGAGGCAGGCCTATAAACGCCTGGATCACACAAATGCGACGACATCGGCATTTCATTGGCCTCAGCAACCGAGTGATCCAAAATCGGGAGGCCTGCTAATATTTTCTGAGGTCAAATAGGTGAACCCCACAGACGGATAAGTAGAAATGCGGTGAAGTGGGAGGGTTATGATCCCTTATTTTCGGATCATAACCTCGCCGAAATAGAAAGAAGAGGAAAGGAATCTAGTTAATTCAAAAATCAAGCATACCAAGCGTGATTACTATGATACGCATTTAAATCACAAACTGCCAACTAAGACCTTTTGGAAATATTTGCGCGAACTAGGTATCGGTCGCAAGAGTAATATCACAAGTGACAACATCGACATCAATCGTTTAAATAGAGAGTTTGTACAAGTCCAAAGGTCGTCTAGTGCTTGTACTGAACCTAATCATTTGATGATCAATAACTCGTTCGGGTTCACCTGTATCGAACAAGCGAATGTTGTTAGTGCTATCCTCAAAATTAAGTCTGAAGCTGTTGGTATTGATGGAATTCATCCACTTTTTATTAAAATTATATTACCTCTTACCTTTTGCCAGCAGTTACCCATGTCTTTAACACAGTCCTAACAACATCCACTTTTCTAAGTGCCTGGAAAGTCGCCAAGATTGTACCAGTGTTAAAAAAGAAAGCAACATCTAGTTCGCCAGCTGAATACAGACCTATTGCAATCCTCCCTTTCCTGTCAAAAGTCTTGGAAAAGATAGTACACCATCAAATGTTGGTCTATCTCCAGCGTAATAAGTTACTTTGTGAGAATCAGTCAGGACTCAGGCCATTTCATAGCTGTACATCTGCATTGCTAAAAGTGACTGATGATATACGCTCTGCGTTAGATAGAAACCGTATAAGTTTTCTTACTCTGTTAGACTTTTCCAAGGCATTTGACACAGTAAATCATCATCAACTTTTATTAAAACTTGAAAGGCTTTTCGGATTTTTCTCGTTTGCCTTGAAGCTCATAGAAGCATACCTTGGTGGAAGGAAAGAAGCGGTCGTCGTTGATGATAAAATGTCGGACTTCGTTGTAACCTCAGCGGGTGTACCCCAAGGATCTATCTTAGGGCCATTGCTTTTTACCATTTTCATTAATGACCTTCCGACTATAGTTCAGCACTCAACATTGCACATGTATGCAGACGATGTTCAACTTTATATCAGCTGCAAACCTGACCTTTTAGAGGATGTGGTTCATAAACTCAACGATGACCTTGGTAAAATTCTAACGTGGTCTGTACAGAACTCATTAATGTTGAATCCATCCAAGACCAAATGTCTTGTTATTAGCAGAAGTGGGGTTGTTGATTGTGATCTACCCATAGTGTGTCTTGGAGGTGAGCCAATTGAATTCGTAGACAAAGATAAAAATCTTGGTGTATGGTTCAACAAGACTCTGTCCTGGGAAGACCATATATCCACAGTTATAGGCAAAATCTATTATTCCCTTAGAAATCTCTCAATGTCACAATCCCACACACCGCTGCATAATAGGTTAATGTTAGTGAAGACATTGCTTATACCAATCATTACGTATAGCTGTGAAATTTTCTGTTGTTGCGGTGCGCTTATCAGGCGTATGCTTAACGTTGCATTCAACAATATTACCCGCTACGTTTATGGTTTGACACGGTATGACCACATTTCATCATATGTCAAAAATATACTCGCCTGTACGCTAGACAAGTATTTGGAGTTTTGTGTACTCAAGTATCTGCATAAGGTTATTATCAGCAAACAGCCTCCATATTTATTCGAAAAACTTAAGATCTCACACTCGCACCGGTCCCTTAGTTTGATCCAGCCGCGCGTCTTCTTCCTTTTTATCAGCGAGGCTATGATCCGAAAACAAGGGATCACAACCCTCCCACTTCACCGCATTTCTACTGATCCGCCTGTGGGGTTCGCCTATTTGAAATATCGGCAGGCCTGCCGATTTTGGATCACTCGGTTACTGAGGCCAATGAAATACCGATGTCGTCGCATTTGTCTGATCCAGGCGTTTATAGGCCTGCCTCCAGCCGCGCGTATTTTATCAAAACTCAAAGCGACAATTTTTCATTCATGCCACTCGTCTTTGGAATTCCCTTCCTCTTAGGGTGAGAAGGCTTTATAATACGGGTAGTTTTGGAGAATCTCTCTTTCGGCATTTGGCAGGTTATTGGTAATACAAATTGATATATTTAATGTTTATAGATACACTATAGGTAAACTTCATAAATAAATCAAAATCATTTAACATTTTTAATTTTATCCTAAATAATTGTTGATTGTAGCAAACATCAATTTTCCAAACATATATTCATACATGAATTTAAATTAAAACTATTGTATATTTTGCATTGTATAAATTTCTCATTTATAGCTTAAAGGTGACATAAAGCCTATTATGAATGATGTTAATTAAGTAAATAAATAAATGAAATGAAATGAAGAAGAAGTTCTAACATGGTCTAAGTCAAAATTTGCAAATTTTCAAGAGAGCAAAAAAACTTTATAAATTTGCTGTTTGGGTTTGAGTAACTTCTTTAAAGCAATGTTTCGAAAAATGAAAAAACGGCAAAAATTTATAAAGTTTTTTAGCTCTCCTGCAAATTTACTAATTTTAACTTAGGCGGTGTTAGAACTTCACCGACGATTTGTAAAGAGAGATATTGCTCAAAATCTATAAAAAAAAACCCATGTTCACATGTGTTTGAATGTAAGCTTTGTAAATTTTCTAAATCGGTTTTAGCCGGAAAATTAAATTTTTTATTCAAGAGCGAAATATTAGGTTTTCATTCCAATTTTTTTTAATTACTCGTAAATCAATTCACTCTTCAAACACTTATGACTCGTAACACGTGATATGAGTATCTTTGACTAATTTCATGAAAAATTGTTGACTTTCAGTGAAGAGTCATGAATTAACCGTTGTTTTCTGAAATTCTAGAAAAAATATTCTTGGGAAGTGTTTTATAATTTGATCACCATCATTCGTTTTTGAGTTTCTCATCAATTAAGACGCATTTGTGTGTATAGTTTGTGAATACAAATTGTTGAAAGAGTATTGTAAAAATGATGTCCCGCGGAAAAATGTTCGAGTGTCATCGAAATGGGCAAGATATTGGCTCTAAACGAAGAAGGATTGGGATTATTCGCGATTGCTCGCCAAATCGGGCGTATCCATAAAGTAGTGTCCAATTTTTTAAAAGATATTTAAGGCTAGGGAAAAACCAAACATTCAGGACGGCAAAAAAAAAAAACATTCTCCACGTGCTGGAAAAAAAAACTACAGAAGTGTCCAATTCTTTACCAAGCTGTATGAAGATTGCAGCCACGATTAAACCTTCTGTGAGCAGAACTACAGTATGGAGACCCGTAAAGCGTAATTCTAATATTGTGAGATCAAAAATTAAGATTGCACAACGAATAATGCCTTACCATAACCTTTGTCGGCTAGATCTTGCACAGGCGATTGTCGGTACTTGCATGTTTCGCTATTTTTGGAAACTCATAAGGTTCCAAAATACTTTTAACAATTAGAGCACTAGCTTCCCTGGTACTTTCAGAGGTACCCAGGAGTTCTAATCTTTATTCCCTGTTTGAAGAGGGTTTTTTGGAAATCAGGCAAGCATCAATGTCTTCATTGCATAAAAATACATGAAATTCAGAGATGTGTTGGAGTAAACCATTTGCATTCCAGGTTGCGATTTTAAGGTTCTCAATCATTATTATTTTGTTGATTTTTTCCTGTGGAAACGTCTTTGCTTAGTAGCTTAATTATTTTATCTTAATTGTCTAATCTTTAAATGCTGAGAATATGGAAAACTACTTCTACAGACTGTATAACGACCACGAAGGCGAACATACCGCTGTGAGGTAGAATGAACCATTCAACATAGACGACGATAGCCAAAATTACCGTCCACCTGACCAAAGCGAAGTGAGGATAGCAATATCTAGGCTAAATTCCAACAAGGCTGCTGGACCTGACGGCTTATTAGCCGAGCTTTTCAAGGCAGCTGGTGATGAATTAGTAGAGAGTATACATCAACTCATCTGTAAGATTTGGTCAGACGAGTGTATGTCTGATGAATGGAATCTGACCATCGTGTGCTCGATCTACAAGAAAGGAGACCTGCTCAACTGCGCTAATTATAGAGGCATCAGTTTTTTCTGCGATATTGTGTGAATCTCTGAAACCTTTTATCAACAGCCTGATTGGCCACTATCAGTGCGGTTTCAGGCCAGGAAAGTCCACCATCGATCAAATCTTCACACTTCGGCAGATCCTAGAGAAAATCCAAGAAGTCCAAATCGATACTCATCATTTCTTTGTCGATTTCAATGCCGCCTATGACAGCACCTATAGAGGAAAGCTTTATAGAGCCATGTCTAGTTTTGACATCCCTGCCAAACTTGTTCGTCTGTGCAGGATGACGATGGAGAATGCTCGCTGCTCCATCAAGGCCGGTGATGGAGAGACCGAGACCTTTGATGTCAAAAAAGGTTTTAGACAAGGTGACGCGCTGTCATGATGTGACTTCTTTAATATTATACTTGAACGAATTGTGCGAAACTCACAAGCCAACACCGGAGGCACAATCTATTACAAGTCTGTACAACTGCTTGCATACGCCGACGATATAGACATTATCGGAAGATCTCAGCGGGCTGTCACCGGTGCTTTTGCAAGCATTGAGGCGGAAGCGGCCAAAATGGGTTTGGCGATAAACGAGGGCAAAACCAAGTATATGCTGTCAACAAGAAGGGACAATCAACACCGACGAATAGGATAGAACGTCACAGTGGGCAGCTACAGGGTTAAGCTAGGGTTAAGATTTATTTTCCTATTTTGTACACCAATGGGTATAGCTACCAATATATTTATATATATTTGGCGCAAGAGCTCATTAAATGCCTGGGCCTAGCTTCTCGTAATCACTCGTGTTATGTGCGTTGTATTTTTCGCACGAATGGAAGGGACCGGCAGTTATGTTTTTGAGAAACTTTCTCTTGACACCAATACTCACGGATGTTTGTCAAATGTTCGCTGGGGGTGTGACCGTGAAAAAACTTGTTGCTATTTTCTGGGATTCGAACATGGAACCTCACGCGCAGTGGCCCGACACACTACCCACTGCGCTACGACGTACGCCCACCAGGGATAGCTACCGATGCATGGGTAAATTCCTTATTTAATGCTTACCCTATGGTCCTATGTCCGGGAACCCAGTAGAGAGTGACTCTATGGGTGTTACGTATTCTGTTTATAGTTTGTCAGCATTCGGAGACTGTTTTCGATCTGGCACTGTCTAGTGCCTTGAGTGCAGTTTGACTATCTACGGAGATTGTGACCCTTCATGGATTTTGTTTCTTTGCGTGTATAGTCTGTGCTGCTCTTTCAATGGCGAAGACTTGGGCTTGGAAGATATAACAGTCACCCGGGAATTTCTATGAATCGTTGATATTGAGTGATTCACAGAAAACTTCAGCGCCGGTTCATATGTCCATTTTAAAAAAGTAGAACCCAATTAGCACTAGGTGCTGTATTGATATCACAAGCTCATATAACCACATGCCGGTGCGTTGGTGGGGAGTCTCTAGATCCAACCACGTTCATTGTTTTCTGAGCTGCCCTATATCGTATGTCTGTAATTGGCGTCGCAGCCCATCAGCAGGTTGGTCCTTGTTATGGAGCTGTTGGCTAATACGTCATGGACTTCTTCCGATCGTATGCCATATAGACCGATGCGATTAGGAGGTCCGCACTATCCGCGTTCTCCATTTTAATCACTGTTAAATCAAGCGAGGTGGGCGCCGTAAGTGGTTAGTGTGCCGGACCGCTGCGCGAGTTAAGTATTGGTCTTGATTGCACTGTCCGAGTTTACATTTTTCAAGTGTTGCTTTGTTTTCCATTCAATGTATTTCCTAATTTGTGGCCGTCGTAACTTTTGGGTTGACCCATTAAATTTACGACGACCCAGTAAAACATAAATAAACATAAAAAATTAAAGTGAACCAATGCACTGGGTTCACCACTTATAAATGTAAACATAGCATGAATTGTGGACTACACAAGCAATACCGAATATAGGCTAGATTTCTTAATCGTTATTGCTTGAGTAGATTATATGGTATAGTATGTCGCAATAGGAAAATTTTAGGTCTTCGATGACTTTCTTTGGCATTCCGTTTAGTTTGTAAGTTCAGTTGAGTTTTAATCTTCAACCCAATCTTACGGTGCAGCCCTGCATTGAGACAGCGGCCGTATTATTGAACATAATAGTCAAATTATTAACCGAGAATAATAGAATAAAAGTAAAATAAATAAATAAAACTTTATTAAACAAATGTCGCAAATTTGATTATTTATTTGGCGCAGTCGGTAGGATCAGGTACAACTATCCTGATCCAAACGTGAAAGTCCTACACTATCCGAAACGTAAAGTTCAATTCAATTCAATTCAATTCAATTTATTCTTATTCTCCTTAGTACAATATTTTTTAAAAACTACAACTATTTATTAACATTGGTTAGAGAATAGTTTGTGACATTTTATATTAAGCAAATAGAGACAATGCCACATTTTAAACAGTGAAGTTATTGTGCATTAAATAATGTCACAAAAAACACAAGCCATTCTAATTCTGAAAAAAAAAAAAAAAAAAAATCATAAGATGGAGCAACCAGTGCAAGTGCAACCAGAAGAAGTGTCCAACAGGGAACTCTTAAATAGCATATTAGCGATAGTGACCAGAATCGCACCTGCAAGTATTGGAGGCAACGTACTGAGGGAAATCCAGTACCTACCTGAGTTTGAAGGCGAGAGTAAAAGTTTAACTCAACTCATTATTATGGTCCAAAACCATTTGGAAAATTCAGGAGGGAATCAACAAGCTACACGGGACATCATAAAACAAACAAAGATCAAAGGCAGAGCAATGGACTTACTCCTGTTCAACGGAGCCGCAACGTGAGAACAAGCGAAGGAGCTTTTCAAACAGCACTACCGACCCATCATTAGCAGCACGGACCTAACAAAGGACATCCTGAATATGAAAGAAAGTTCTATTTACGATTTCAGTAATAAGTTAGAATATCTGTTAAGTAAAATTAATACCTATGTAATTTTTTCTGATAATTGTGAGCAAGATAACTATTGCTGCACAACATTGTTATCAATAAAGTAAGAGATATTACCATAGGGAATCTAGCGAGAGAGTTAAGAAATGTATACGACATAAAGGAAATTAAAAGAATTCTATTCTCCTATATAGGTTATGATCAGGGAAACCTTAAAATAACAGATAATAAGGGCGTATGTAATCAATCTCATTTTAACTCGCATAGAAATAAACTTACTATATACCCCAATTCCAATGCACAAAACCGTGTAACAGATTTTAAACAGAACAAGTTTCAGAGTGATCAAAGAACTTTAGGGAATTTTAGAAGTAATAGTTATCAACAGGGACAAAGGACTCCAACTAGTTTCAGAACTAATAGCTACCAAAACGAACGAACTTCAGGACATTTCAGGAACAGCTACAATTACTCAAATGAACCAGGGCACTCAGGTTATGGTAGGCGAACACATTCATTGGGTCCACAACCAATGGACACAAACAATGTGCAGATAAATTCGGAAACTATCAGGCAGGAGATCAATTCAGTAGAACCCCTGTTTTTTTTTTTTTTAATTGAGCCTCGGACCAATAATGAAAATAGCAATTGAAATCAAAAACCAAAAGCATTATGTGTTAATAGATACAGGAAGTGCCATGACGATAATAAACACTAACAAACTTGACATGACAAATTACAAAGTATTAGATAGGAAACAGGTACAAATGCAAACGATTAATAGTAGTGTCACTCAGAACACGTATATATATCAGATACCCATACCTCAAGAATTTGGTTATGCAAATAACACATTCATTAAAGCATATGGACAGAACTTAAAAGATAAAAATTATACTATGTTATTTGGTATGGATGTTTTAGAGAAGATAATTAAAATAATCGATGTAGAGAAGGGAACAATAACCCTAAAGAATAAAACAGTGTTAAAAATAGAGAAGGATGCGGAACATTCTTGTAACTAACTAGAGGAGGACAGTACTGACTTCGGCAGCCTTAATCGCGAAGAAAAAGAAGTACTGA
This sequence comes from Brachypalpus laphriformis, assembly GCA_945910035.1. Classification (NCBI taxonomy): domain Eukaryota; kingdom Metazoa; phylum Arthropoda; class Insecta; order Diptera; family Syrphidae; genus Brachypalpus; species Brachypalpus laphriformis. Next base: position 104,454,950 of record OX246753.1, on the reverse strand, counting down.
CCTCATTGCTAGAGGAATTCAAAAATCGTCAGTATAAGGAAGGGGACATGTTAACCCATACCTCAGAGATAAAACACGAAATTCGTCTCATAGAAGACAAACCACTACATGCAAAAATCTACCGATTATCAAAGAAGCATGAAGAGGAAGTAGCTAAGCAAATTAAAGAAATGGAAAAACAAGGCATCATAAGAAGAAGCATGAATCAGACAGAATCCGTAAATACCAAAATGTTTAGAGCTTTTCAAATCTATAACAAAAGATACCACATTACGTTAGGTATGTCACCAGAACAGGCTCAACATACAAATGTAGAAGCATTAGTAAGCAGACTCAGAAACCAAAAAGAAAATGTGATAAACAGAAAGAATCAGGACAGGGAAGATTACATAGAAGCAAGGCCATTTGGTTATATAAAAAATTATAAACATGTAAGGCAAAAAATGAACCTAATTTCCGATTAAAAGCACTAGACAGAGTACATACTCGTACATCAAATATTAAAAGACCAAGACAATTCGTAATTTCAACGACAATTCGATCCAAACTAGCACTTATAAATGTAATAGGCACTGCTCAGAAATGGCTATTCGGCACCAAGGACAATGACGACCGAGAAGAAATTGAGGAACATCTTAGAATCACAGACATTAACAACCAAAACAAGAGGTAAACAAGCAAATTCGAATCAATACTCAGTTAGAAGAAAATATGAAAAATATTCGAGAGCTAGTAATAAAAGACAGACTGGAAATAGATATACCAGATACCAGAATGAAAGCCAACAATTACAGAAGACAATACTGAACCGTCTACAATGGATTGAAATTCTTCTCTAGGCTTCAGATGTTAGAGAAATTAATCGACAATATTCTGGACACAGTAGCCTCAATTAAGGTAGGTATCACTCATCCCAGCTTATTAACCACAGAAAAACTAGTAATGACCGAAATGAATTTAAGTAAATTGAAAAACATTAAAGCAGGCATAATGCATTATCAAGATAATTCTATCATCATAGCTTTAAAAATATCCGAACAGATCATAACTCTCCCTACAAAACCTATCCCAAATTTGAAAAACCAAGAAATTGACTTAGAGCCATATGGTATGTAATAATAACTTATAATGTAAAAGAATATAAATATGACAGTCAGAAAAATCATGCTAACGAACTAGTAGAAAGGAAAGAATCTTTGTTGTCAAAAATATTGAAAATGTAACAATTCAAAACTATTGCGATTCCAGAAATATAACCCTTCAAGGAAATTATATTATAAATATTCAAAATGGTAACTTAAAAATTAATGATGCTGTAATACAAAACAAAGAAACAAATTATATATTCCAACTTTATTACGAAGAAATACATAAAGAAAATGTAACAGTAAATACAATGTTCGAAAAAATTAAAGATTTGCAAGAAATCAATCAAAGACATGCTATAGAATTAATACAATATCACAGAATCAAAACCTATGCACTTCCAAGTATACTTGGAATAGCGATAATAATAATAGTAATCTTAGTGTTAAAGATTTGTAAGAATGTCAAAGGAACTGAAAAGATAAAAGTCAAAAAAAAAAAAACAGTGTTGAAACCGAACCGCCATCCAGGAAGTGCGATGGGATGGGCCAGGCAAAAAGAGGATGAAAAACTGTGACATCTACTACGGTGATTGCTACAGAGGCAACAGGCAACGCTTATTCGGATGCGGATTTGTCATACGCGGCAGACTTAGGCAAGAAGTCTTAAGCTTCCGACACGTGAGCGAGCGTATTATGACTATCCGGATCAAGGCTAAATTCGCTAACATAAGCCTAATATGTGTTCATGCCCCCACAGAAGAAAAGGACCCTGCCTCCAAAGAGTGTTTCTACGAGCTCCTCGACAAAACATACGAGCAATGTCCTAAATACGACGTTAAGATCGTATTGGGCGATTTTAACGCCAAAATAGGAAAGGAGGACGTCTTCGGTAGAGCAGTCGGTAAGCATAGCCTACACGACACCACGTCTGATAACGGACTAAGGCTAATTGATTTCGCTGTGGAGCGAAATGTCACCATAGCAAGCACATGGTTTCCTCATCTCGATATTCATAAGCAGACATGGCGGTCCAATGATCATGTCACGATCAACCAAATTGATCATATTGCGATCGACGCAAGGCATGCCTCCAGTATTCTGGATGTCCGGACCTTCCGAGCGGCCAACATAGACTCGGATCATTACCTTGTTGTAGCCAAGGTACGAATGCGGATATCCCAATCTGAGCAACAAAGAAGAATTACTGTGAGAAAATTTAACGTCGAAAAGCTACAATCGCAAGAGACCGCCAGACTCTTCGCTGAACGCGTATCCCGAAATCTCTCAATCACCCCTATACCGCCAGCATCAAGTGCCGAAGACCAGTGGCAACGCTGCCAACATGCCATCAGAAACGCCGCGACTGATGTGCTGGGTCTCGCTCGCCCACCACCGCGAAACCCCTGGTTTGACGAAGAATGCCGGCGAGTGCATGCAGCAAAACAAGAGGCATACAAAGCGGCGCTGCAAAGGAAGACGAGAGCTGCTCGTGAGCTCTACGAGCAAAAGAGACGGGAAAAACATCGGCTTCTCCAAAAGAAGAAGAAAGAGCATGAGAAGCGCGCCTTTGAGAATATCGAGAGTCTATACTCCAGGAACAATGTACGGAAGTTTTACCAAAAGGTAAAAAGAACGTGTCAGAGAAGTAATACCCGTACAGAAACCTGTAGAGATGAGAATGGAAACCTCGTAGTAGAATCACAGTCGGTGCTGAGAATATGGAAAAACTACTTCTGCAGACTGTATAACGGCGACGAAGACCAACATCCCGCTGTCAGGCAGAATGAACCATTCAACATAGACGATGATAGTCAAAATTTCCGTCCACCTGACCAAAACGAAGTGAGGATAGCAATATCCAAGCTAAAATCGAACAAGGCTGCTGGACCTGACGGTTTACCGGCCGAACTTTTCAAGGCAGCTGGGGATGAATTGGTAGAGTGCATACCCCAACTCATTTCTAATATTTGGTCAGAGGAGTGTATGCCTGATGAATGGAATCTCAGCATCGTTTGCCCGATCCACAAGAAAGGAGACCCCCTCAACTGCGCCAATTATAGAGGCATCAGTCTCCTCAACATCGCATACAAGATCTTTTCTGCGATATTGTGTGAACGCCTGAAACCTTTTATCAACAGCCTGATTGGACCCTATCAGTGCGGTTTCAGGCCAGGAAAGTCCACCATCGATCAAATCTTCACACTTCGGCAGATCCTGGAGAAAACCCAAGAATTCCAAATCGATACTCACCACCTCTTTATCGATTTCAAGGCCGCCTATGACAGCATCTATAGAGAAGAGCTTTATAGAGCCATGTCTAGTTTTGACATCCCTGCCAAACTTGTCCGTCTGTGCAGGCTGACGATGGAGAACGCTCGCTGCTCCATCAAGGTCGGTAATGACCTCACCGAGACCTTTGATGTCAAAAAAGGCTTTAGACAAGGTGACGCGCTGTCATGTGACTTCTTCAATATTGTACTTGAACGGATTGTGCGGAACTCACAAGCCAACACCGGAGGCACAATCTATTACAAGTCTGTACAACTGCTTGCATACGCCGACGATATAGACATTATCGGAAGATCTCAGCGTGCTGTCACCGGTGCTTTTGCAAGCATTGAGGCGGAAGCGGCCAAAATGGGTTTGGCGATAAACGAGGGCAAAACCAAGTATATGCTGTCAACTAGAAGAAAAAACCAACATCGACGAATTGGACAAAACGTCACCGTGGGCAGCTATAACTTCGAGGTAGTAAGGGACTTTGTCTACCTTGGCTCTGCTATAAATTCAGCAAACAAAATCAGCGCAGAAATCAATAGAAGAATAACTCTTGCCAATCGCTGTTTTTTTGGGCTTATAAGGCAATTCAACAGTAAAGCCCTCTCTCGAACAACTAAGGAGACTCTATATAAGACCTTGATCATCCCAGTCCTGCTTTACGGCGCTGAAACATGGACTTTATTAAAAGAGGATGAAGATATCCTTGGTCGCTTCGAGAGAAAAATTCTTCGTAAGATTTTCGGTCCCGTTTGCGTTGACGGGTTTTGGAGGAGAAGATTCAATCACGAACTATACGAGCTGTACAGCGACATCGACCTAGTCAAAAAACTGCGTATTGGACGTCTGAGATGGCTAGGACATGTAGAGCGAATGGACACCAACGCTCCGGCCCGCAGAGTCTTCGAATCTAACCCCGAGGGACGACGCAGTAGAGGGAATTATCGCCGTAGGTGGCGCGCACAAGTTCAAGGGGACCTCGACCAACTTGGAGTGCGCAACTGGAGGCAATTAGCTAAAGACCGAGCTAAATGGAGAGGCTTGTTGGTTGAGGCCCAGGTTCACCCCGAACTGTAGCGCCACCTAAGTAAGTAAGTAAGAAACCGAACCACAAAAGCATGAGAACCTTCGCGAGAATGTTCAATCTAAGGAAGGAGGAGTTAAGTATTGGTCTTAATTGCACTGGCTGAGTTTACATTTTTCAAGTGTTGCTTTGTTTTCCATTCAATGTATTTCCTAATTTGTGGCCGTCGTAACTTTTGGGTTGACCCATTAAATTTACGACGACCCAGTAAAACATAAATAAACATAAAAAATTAAAGTGAACCAATGCACTGGGTTCACCACTTATAAACGTAAACATAGCATGAATTGTGGACTACACAAGCAATACCGAATATAGGCTAGATTTCTTAATCGTTATTGCTTGAGTAGATTATATGGTATAGTATGTCGCAATAGGAAAATTCTAGGTCTTCGAAAACTTCCTTTGGCATTCCTTTTAGTTTGTAAGTTCAGTTGAGTTTTAATCTTCAACCCAATCTTACGGTGCAGCCCCGCATTGAGACAGCGGCCGTATTATTGAACATAATAGTCAAATTATTAACCGAGAATAATAGAATAAAAGTAAAATAAATAAATAAAACTTTATTAAAAAAATCTCGCAAATTTGATTATTTATTTCGTGTGATGATTCAAGTTCGAATCCCAGAAAACACCAAGCAAGTTTTTTCACGGTCCCACCTCTCGCGACCGCCTGACAAACATCCGAGAGTATTGTTGTCTCGAGAAACAAATTGACCTTCGGATACGGCACTAAACTGTGGGTCCCTTTCATTCGTGTGAAAAATATAACGCACACACCATGGGTGGTTGTGAGAAGCTAGGTCCTGGCAATTAAAGAGCTGTTGCACCAAGCATTGTCCGTAATAACGGACAATGCTGGTGTCAATGTCTTCCTCTTTCAGAAAGACTATCAGATTATCTATTGGACAAATGCAGATTAGTCCGTATGACTTTTATCATTGGTATTGTTCTGAGATGTTAGAGTGGTGGCTAGGGTGGTCTCGATCCTCATGTCCTCCAATAGATTGTTGGCGTCGTAGACTCCGTCTAAGTCGCCGATTGTACCTGTTGATATGAACAGAGCTGTAAAAGAATGCAATCATTTTGTCATTTAACTCATTTGACTTCACGCGGATTTGTTTCAATTCAATGACTTCAATAATGACTTCAACTTAGAAAAAATAAATCACCATTCATTTTGAAGTCAAGATTTAGCGATCATTTTCTGCGATCATAATTTTGAAATCAAAATGAATGCTATTATTTTGAATGCTCTGCACTCATTGAAGTCACCTTGAAGTCAGTAGCATTCATTGCATTCTTTGAGGTCTTTGAACTCATCTGAAGTCATTGAAGTTTTTTAATTCGTTGAAGTCATTCAAGTTATTGAATCTATTTGTTAGTGTAGTGTAAACAAATAAAAATAAAAATATTACTAAATCAGTACTAATACATAAATTAAAAAAAGAAAATAAATAATATTAAAAATGATAACACAATGTCTGTACATCTTCGTGTAAAACCAATAATAAAGTTAAAGCGAAGTTTACAACCGGTCTTCTCAAGGGAGACGGCACTTTCTTTGGTGATCAGAATTAGGAATGAAAGGTTGTTGTTGTACGGTTTCTCGGATTTAATGACTTTTCAGTCATCCATAGAAGCCGTTGGGTTGTGGAGCCTTAATCAGTTGATAAGATTTTCGCTTTCGCTCTGGCTAGGATCAACTTGAGTTTCAAGCCGTCCCATGCCTCACGGATCTTGTGAAGCAGCGGCTTAGGAATTCCTTAGAGTAGGCATTCTCGCGCTTGGTGACCCAGTATCCTCTGATGGTTCTTCATGAGATGTTCCATCACCATTTCGGATAGTTTGACATCTATAATTGTACTCCAAGCGTCAGCCACTGCCTTGCCGCCGGTAGAGGGCTCATATGCCAGTGCGACTTGTATATCGTCTCTGACAACCTAATTGACAGTTCGTGTCGTCTGGGGCACTGAGGTAAATGGATCGTTTGTTTTGGCGGAGAGCTTTGCGACTTTGTTCCATTGGGAATCGGACCTGAATACCTCTTGGAAGCGGTTGCGTTTTGCCGCTTCTGTCTTGCGTGGTTGTCATTCATTGCGGGAGTCGATGTACTCATCAACGATCCGATGATATTTTGACTTATCAGCCAGGTCCGCGTAGAAACCGTGTCGGTCTCTTCGTTCTTGGTAATCTTATCCAGAATAAAGGTGACGCTCTGGTATGCGTTTTCTCTGCGGTTGCTTGCTGATTCGCGAACGTTAGCTGCGCGCTTTTGGACACTAGGTCGAGTGTCCTGCGCTGCAGATGTTGAGGGTGAAGATGGTTCGAGAAGCTCGCCCTGAGTGTAACTCCTCTCAAGGTTCTCGCTTCCCACTAATGTCTCCTGACTGGAGGCGAGCAATTCATCTTCCAATGAAGTGCCCGGGTTTCCATTTTTTTTTATTGGATTCAGTTAATTTTTGGCCCCACGGGTGTTACGGATATAAAGTCAGTCCCGACAGTGCCGATTTATAAGGACAAGGCTGAATACGACAGACCGCGTGTGTCTGAAGGAACTCGCATGCCTAACCCCAGACTGCACTTTGTTTTCACTGCTGCAGAAATCTTTGATTTTTAAACGAAATGTCCTCGCCATGAGATAGTCTTTAGGCCAATCCGCCAACTTTCCTCTTATTAGCAATCGTTGAATTGCATCGATCAGCTTTTGTGGTCGAGAGTGTTGAACGCTTTACTAAAGTTCAAAAAGAGCATTAAGACATGATGACTTTTTGCAAGACTACTCTTGATCAAAAATTGTCAAGAAGTTTGGTTAGTACTTTTGCGCTTTGGAAATCGTATTAGTTCTTAATTATCAGATTGTGCTTTTTGATGAATTTCCAAATATGATCTGCCCCAATTCGCCCCAACATTTTTTCTATGGTTCGTGGATTGGACGAACTTGGAACCGTCGACGTGCTAAAACTAATATTAATCAATTTACCGATTTATTGGAGCAAATATATAAGCATTCGTAATATATGTACATACTCGTACGCTCTTTATTAATCGAAAAAGTCATCCAAAATTGTTTTATAAAACGTAGAAGCCGTGTGCATATGTCGGAAAGTGTCTTCAAATACTAATTTCGTAAGATAAACTCTCAGGAAAAACAAAAAAATGTTGGGCATTTCATAATTTTGTGTATTTCATTTCAAAAAAAAGTTGTGATGCTTTAAAAAAAATAACCTCTATAAGCAGAGTAAATTTAAAAAAGAATCTTTCCTTTTAAGACCAAAAACTGTCGTAGGTAATTCCGATGTACTGAAAGCATTTCACTGAGTGCTACCCTTTTGCACACATTCACTCAATCCTTCCCTGATCCCCAGCATTACTCTGCTGAAACCCATTAAAAGATACACGATTTCATACATCCTAATGTCTATGTAAAGAACTACTGTTGGACTCTTTTTAAGCCTAAAACATCTCTATGATAATTGACTCGATAAACTATTCAGCAGATAGAAGCAGGCACAGAGATGTTATACCTGCATTCATGATTTATAAAAGGTCATTGCATAGGAAGCTTTGCCATTGTACGAGTATGTAGTCAATAGTGTGGGTGCCTTGCCATTGCCCGCCCCCTCATGGCTGCCAGATTTCCGTCCACTGACAGAAAGTTGAATGAATATAAAAAGAGCTTTCCACAACGACGACGACAGCACCAGGACATTCTCGCCAGATACAGATAGTAAAAATAAAAACCCCCCGTTTGCAATGCGCCAACTCTGTAGATAAAGTGTTTGAAGTTTTCATTCAAGGAAGGATAGCTCTGAACTCCTGATTATAGGGAAAATGGCGCTGGAATACTTGTGAAAACCTTCCTTGTTCGTGAAAAAAGTTATAATTTTATTAATTCTATAGCAATTCTAATATAACCCTATAAGTGTTGTGTATTTGTTCAATAAATTCATATATATTGCATAAGGATAACGATTCCGAGCATAATACATGTATATATATAAGAAATCTAAAAAAAAAAAAAAAATAATAGAAAGAAAATTGAAAAAGAAAGAAAAAGTGCTTTTGTCCTTAGCTACTTAGCTACGTGTTGATTGAAACACTAATTTTTTCTGTTAAATTTTTCTTACTACGTCTCGAAAAGAATACGCTCTCAAGGATTGCTCGTATATTTCAGATGCAATTACGATTGTTACTTGTTACGAATAATAAATGATGGATCTGTGAGGTACGTGCACAATTACCCACTCATAAAGAGATTGACAAACGACGGGAAGAGCACTCCATTAAGCTAAAGCAGGACCATTAAACACTATTAAAGGTAATAAACAAATGAATCATTAATTATCGTGAACGCTGTAATTGAATACACAGCTTAATTCCATTGCACGTACGTAGGTATCAATCTTTAGAGTCCTTGATATCTCACTTCATAGAGACTGACTGGAATGAGATGCTACTACTAGACCTGTTGATAAATTTTTATTCTTTTCTTACTCACCGAATTATTAGTTCTTTTTCCTTTGCCATATAAATTCTATACATTGGTTATTTTTAAATAGAATTTGTGTTAAGAAATATCTATATGTGCAGTCCAGGGTTTATATCATATACATAAGTGCAATATCTGTGTTACATAACTGAGTAATGGGCATATAGGCATCAAGGTTAAATACTCGTACTTCGAGAGTATGCATTGCCTTGAACAATTTTTGAATACCAATTTTTTATTCCCTCGTTGTCCAATTAGGATGATTGAAGTCGGGGCCTTGAAGTGCATTTTAATAAGGGTTTCGGTTTGCTTTTGGAAATAATTTTGGAGTAAGTTTTAGGGACGGGATGTGAAATCATTTTTTATCCAAAAGCGCTTGTGAGAGTACAATTATGAATTTTTACTCAAATTTAATCGCAATGTATAGTGTATCTGTAAAGTGTTAAATATCTTAATTGTTTGATGTCATATTTCCAAATTCACTAAAAACTAAAAGTTTATATTGAAAGTAAGAATTCGTTTCTGTTGTTTTGGAGACCTTGTAAGTCTTCTCTTAGTTCACCAAACTTTGTGTAAACTGTGCAACACTATAAGTTCGGTATCAAGTGATTGTGAGGCGACATTTACTAAAAAGTTGGTTAGTTTCGGGGGATTTTGTGGGCTTCTTCAGAAAGTAAGTTTGTTTGAATTGATGAAAGAGCTTAGGGCTCAAGTGTAATCGATATATTGTGCTCGTGTGGATGATAACAAAATAAATATGTACACTTGTATGCAGCACTATGATAATTACTCTTTCGTACATTATTATCTAAAAAAAAGAAACCTTCTAAGCTAGAGTGAAAGTGATATAGCTTTGCCATTAGACACAGAAATCGTCAGGACTTCCCCGTAGAGCGTAGAGCGGCGTTCGAGACCTTACTATACCTTACCCCTGTCGTCGCAATAAGACTGAGAGCATTTCAAGCAATGAAGAGAACAAGATATTGGTAACGCCTGAATGCTATTGATGCACTGACATTTTTCCAGGGTCGCCGACTGACTGTCCGCCGAATTAGATTTCAACGCGATGGTCTGTACAAGGAAGCGCAGCCAATTTTAACATATGGGTCCTAAACTGTGGATTTGTTGCCGATGTCTTCTCGGAGAACCTGGAGATTCATTTCTCGTTTAACCTTCTGAATCACTACGGGGTTTTTCAACGTCACGGAACGTTCTTACCGGACATTACATCATAGAAAAGTATGCCCACATGTTGAACATTCCCCATAAATAAACCATCGGTCACCTCCTATGCATGCGCCTTGCATTCACTAACATTAGGAAGGCTACATTGGGAGAATATCTATTTAATGATCTGTGAGGGTGGCAATGGTGTAGTGGTAACGTCGTCAATTGTCACGCTAATGGTTCGTTGTTCAAATCCTGATGTCAGCAAGCATTTATTTATTTCTCATGAAATATACATATAAAGTCAGTCCGATTAATTGCGAAAGCTCTAGTGAACACAACTGCGAAGTCATAACATTGGCAGTAGCTTGGTCATATGGCTGGAAGAATTGTTCGCTCTGTTGATGATGATTTGCCTTTGACATCGGTTATCGGGGAAAAAAATACTGTGAATCAGAAGCAAATACAAAAAATAACAAAAATCTCCCCAGTTATATGGACACCACCCCCGGAGTTTCTCTGATGCATTAACAACTGAGCTTCAAACCACTACACCAACTCTTTCTCTCTCTCTCTCTCTCTATCCTTTCCAACGCCCGCACTGTGTGTAAACATATTAAAGGTAGTCATAACCTCTTTAGTGTACGCAAATTAAAAAAAAGAAGCGATCTCTTCAACGCCTGCAGTGGGAAAATTAATAAATCTATTAATAAATGTGAATGATTCCAAGAGTAGGCGGCGCTATCCTCCTGTGCCTACCTGGTGGCAACGCAATTGACCTTATCTTGTCTAAGTGTAATTCATCGAGAGCCACTTCAAAAAAGAGAAAATTGTCAATTAATTTACGTTGTTTGTCTAAGAGATATACGAGTCAGTAGAGTGCCGTAAGAAATGTAAGAATGATTTTAAGAACCAACTTGGTAGGAGGAGGAGGCTCTTGTTCTGCATAAGGATCTTCTGAGGCCCGTTTATACCTGCTCTTACGAATGCTCCATCCTTCTCAAACATCGTCCTCCGACTCCAACTCATCGAGAAAAATCCTCAGAGGTATCCAGAACAGATGTTAGAGAGACCTTACAAGTACATATATCCCTGTACTTGGCGTGATTTAATGGGTCTCCCCTATTGAGATTGATATTAACCTTATACCTTCTACAATCTCTTGTATAGAAATTCCTGCGTCTTTTGCAGGAGTCTATGCAGGACAAGTTGTTTATTTCTTTGTTTAGTAGTCGAGATGATTATGCCCGATGTCCATCTACATACCACAAACTCTCCTCAAAGCTGAAAAGTAATATATATTGATTTTATTAAACATTGATCTTTACAATTGTAGCATGCTTAGTAGGTAGGTAGGTAGGTAAAGTGGCGGTCCAAAAAGAACCCAATTAGCGCTTAAAGTGCGCTGTTGTAGTGGATAGTTGAAAATGATATTAAGTTTAAACCCAGCCCGTGGAGTTCAGAAAGAGGATTAGTTCTCCAATCCTCTTGTCCGCTATCTCTCTCAGATCCTCGAAGAAGGGTTTGCCAAGAGTTTGCTGTCTGATCCTCGCCAGGGCCGGACATCTGCAAAGGAAGTGACATAGAGATTCTTTCTCATTAATATCCCTGCAGCTCCTACAAAAGGTGTTGTGGGGGATTCCAAGCTTGGCCGCATGGTCCCCAACTGGCCAGTGGCCTGTGATAATAGCTACGATTTTGGCAATAACTGGTCTTGGTTTGCCTAGTAACTCTTTTGACCTGGGTTTGTTGAAACTGGGCCACGTCTTCCTAGATATGACACAGCTTGTGAGGTTGTTCCACCTGCGATTGGCTAGCTGGAGGAAGTGGAGGTGAATATAGCCCTTAACGGCACCAAGCGGAATGTCGACTCTTTCTGCTAGAGAGCCGTTAAGGGCCGACCCTCGCCTGGCCAGCTCATCAGCACGCTCATTTCCCTCATGGTTGCTGTGCCCTGGGACCCAGATGAGAGTGATTCTCGAGTAAGTGCTTTGTTGATTCAATTCAAACCGGCATTGCTCTACCAGTTTTGAAGAGATGCAGACTGCATCAATGGCCTTGATGGCAGCCTGGCTATCCGAAAAAATAGCGATGTTGTGGTTAGATGTTGGAAGGTTTTTTAGCAGGCGGCAGGCTTCTCGAATCGCAAGAAGCTCCGCTTGGAAAACGCTAGCAGAATCTGGGAGACGGAAGGACCTTGATATATTCAGCTGGTCAGAGAAGATGCCTGCGCCGACTCCGCAGTCCATCTTCGAACCGTCCGTGTATATCCCTATATCATAGTTGCAGGTAACGCGTCCGTTCTTCCATTCTTCTCTGGAAGGGAATTTTGCTAAGAACGATTTTCTGAAGTTGAGTTTGGGTATCGTGTAGTCGGTAGAGGGCGCAACCAGTTCACTAGGAATCGTCTCCAGGACCTTGCCGTGACCATATGGCCTTGTAGTCCAGCATCCATATTCCCTGAGCCGGACTGCGCTGCATATAGCTGTGTCTATGATGTGTAGTTCGAGAGGGATCAGATGCAGGATCACACTGAGAGCATCTGTTAGACAAGACCTCATTGCTCCTGTGATACCCACGCACGCCGATCTCTGTACTTTTTTTATTCTGTCGATATTGTACTTTTTGCTCAAAGCTGGCCACCAAACGATGGCGCCGTAAGTAAGAATTGGACGCACAACGGCTGTGTACATCCAAAGGGTCATCTTTGGCTGGAGTCCCCATTTCTTACCGAATGTTTTATTACAGGCATAGAACGCTACGCTTGCCTTCTTAATTCGCTGTTCTATATTGAGTTTCCAACTAAGTTTCGGGTCTAGAACCGTGCCTAGGTATTTTGCACTGGAGCAAAGCGAGAGAGGCTGACCATCTAGTACTACTGACGTTTCTGTCACGAAAACTTACAGCTTAGTTAATGTTAGGAAGGGGTATCTGATTCTGCAATGTTTTGAAAGAAACGGGAGCGGGGCATAAGCATAATCGATGTTGAATCCATTCCGCTTCTTCCTCGTCTGCGCAGCTCCGGCAGGTATCTTTGGACTTGCTATTTAAAGAGTGTGCGTGAGTATTTAGATAGAGGCACTTTTGTTCTGTTAAGATCGGGCCGTTAGCGCCATGAATAGTTGGTCTTGTTTGTCAATATGTCATCAATCCTGTTGCTGCCAGTTTGAAGCTATCTCTCACATTGTTGCTCATAGTCGCCCCCAGTTTTTCCAATTTGTCTGGTATTTCATTCCCTTCTATATTGCTTTGTCCGGAACCCAGCACAGTTTGATCTTGTGGTGGCTAATGGCCTTTAATAGAATAATGGCAATGTTATGTTTCTTAACCGCCGTTGATTTAATTGTACTTAATCGTTTGGATTTCAGATTAATTTAACTGTCTGCCAAGATCGCTATTTTCGATTCAGGGATGTTACTTTCTTGTTTAAACGTTGATGCCTTATACTCGTATATAACATACATTTCTACCTCGGAGACACTACAGACGTTCAGATTACTGAACGACTCCGGTTTGTACACTGCTTCTGAGTAGTAACCTGCTTCCGAACCAGACTCAATTTTTGAGACATCAGTGAAGAACTTGATTTCATGATCACCAATCTTTGTATTTTATTGACAACCTTCAATGCTTCGAAATATAAATCACAATAGGGGGCACTATAAAGGTCCGTTCACAGCGAACAAACAGTTTTTAGCACATTTATAGGCACGCCCTTGGCAATTTTATTATTCCAAAAGAACGGAGCTTAATTTATCTATCGATTAATTTATAAAAAGTTAATTTGTAATTAGTTTCTGCCAAGAAATTAACAATTCGCCAATTTCTCCGCGAATAAGTGAATGATTTTTGCGAACTATAAACTTTTATTCACATTCCACACATGTAGGACGCAATCCACATTCCCGCGACCAAAATATTCGTGAGAGTTTAACCTCACAATTCTTTTGCTTTGTTCTTGGTGGGTAAGATCGTGGTTGAATTTATCGAAAGAATGTAGGATATTACCTTCTGAATGAAAGCTACGCTATGTATTTATGCATTTTTTACGTTTAGGCAATTAGTTATAAAATTAATGACAACTCAAATTCGTGGATTGCCGCGACCACAAAAAAAGCAGCTGTGAATGAAATGTCAAAATTTGCGAATATTCGCTCATTCGCGTTCGCAGGTCGCTGAGCTGTGAATCGACCTTAATTTAACACTGCACCCATAACCAAATGAATATAGTAGCATGAATGACTGATTTCTAATTTCTGTGCTAATGCAAGGTGCCCTCAATTTACTCGTAACATCTGAATCCCGAAAAATCTATAGTTGTACCCTTTTCCAGGAAAAGGAATCACATTTTGAAACAAATTGCACTGGAAAACATATCCAGGGGAGTAAAATATCTAGGGGTTATACTCGACAAAACGTTCACCTGGAACTCACACCTGAATAAGGTTACCGAGAAAGCGACAAGAGCAATGTTTATGCGTCAGCGCCTGCACGGTAAAACTTGGGGGCTAAAGCCCAAATTAATATATTGGATGTGTCATTTAGTGTCATTATCAAACCCATGGTCACTTATACATCATTGGCCTAGTGGCCAAAAACCTTACAGGTCAGGGGCAATGAAAACGTGCCCCACGGCAGCAATGAGTGCAATGCTTAGCTTCATACCACTACACCTTGCAGTACAAAAAGAAGCTATTCCGACTGCTTTCGGCTGCCCAAGATTTCGGACCTTAAAATTGGCAACTTTACAGGCCATCTGATGATTCTAGAAAACATTTAAAAAGACCCTATTCTTAAAATTGCAGATACCATGCTCAAGAAATATCGGTTCTCTAAAAAATACGATGTGGTCATAGGTGACCGCCACACATGGAAGAATGAAGGGCTTATAGTCTTACCAAACTCTTAAACTTGGTACACAGATGGTTCCAAATTGGAAAATGGTAGCACTGGTGCAAGGGTTTATGGACCCAGGTTCCAACGTTCAGCAGCACTTGGGAAATCACCAACAGTGATTTAGGTGGAAGTCCATGCAATCGAACTCTGTGTACGAGTATGCCTGCGAAGAAGCGTCAATGGCACCCGTATTTACATCTTTTCGGACAGCCAGGCAGCACTTATGGCACTGAGTTCCTACACGGTAGGATCCAAACATGTCTCAATCTGCTCGAAGATCGCACATTAAAAAAAACCTGTGGCCTGGATACCAAGAAACTACTTAGCAAGAAGAGGCGCCAGTCGCCCATTAATCGGTCCTAAACCCTATTTTCGAGTTACACGGAGTAGCACAAACCTCAAAATAAAACAATGGAAGCTGTTTGTCATGTAGAGTGTACTGGGCCAAATTCAAGGGCCTAAGACAAGCAAAAAAGTTCATTAACCTCAACCATTGTAAGGCTAAGAAGCTACTTGAGCTTAGCATATCAGTCTTAAAGATCTTAACAGGCTACTTGACTGGTCATTATCCACTCAGGTACCATCTGCATAAAATAAGAGTAGCAGATGCAGGCGTATGCCCGCATTATGGAGAGCAAAAAGATACGGCAGAACATTTTCTTTGTGAATGCCCCACGGCTGTACTTCTCAATCTTAGGCGGGCTTTACTAAGCCCTGCAGACATTTGGAACACTGAGCATGGAGCTTTATTGAGGTTCATCAAGAGCATTACCTCAGTTCTTGGCTAAACACCGGGCTGGCACAATGGCACTCTTACAGGTCGCAGTGCTTACAAGGCCCTTGTATAGTATAGTATAGTATACGAACAAGGCGAACCCCACAGGCAGATCAGTAGAAATGCGGTGAAGTGGGAGGGTTGTGATCCCTTGTTTTCGGATCATAGCCTCGCTGATAAAAGGAAGAAGAAGGAGAAGTATAATATACGAGTATATCCTCCTAGTTACACATTTTTATTCTTAAAAATGATTTCTGCTATTTTCCCTAACTTGCGTGTAAGACATGATGTTTAGTCGAGACATAAACCTCTCCTTTATAACACCAGAGTGAAGTATTATATATTATGGATTCTGATCAGTAGATACGAGTACGGGCAAGATGACTTTTAAAAACCCGGAGTGCAAAATATAAGAAATTCTGCGGGAAACACAAGTTTCAGTGGTAATTTAGTAAAACCTCAGACCAGTGGTAATGGATCTACCTCGGTGGATCGCAAAGACTGTCGAGAATATTAACGTTTTACTGGTGAGTTGAGAATTCGATAGGGAAGGTATGTAAAACTCAAAAAAAAATATAATGAAGACACAACATCAATGGAGGGAAAGTTACCTTCTCCCTGCATACAAAGATAAGGGTGATACGCGAAACTGTGGTAACTACCGTTCGATCAAGCTGATGTCACACACCATGAAGATCCTTGAGTGGGTATTAGGTGACCGACTGCAAAAAATAATACGGCTATCTGATGATCAGTGCGGGTTTGTCGCGGGTAAATCAACCACAGATGCAATCCAAAGTATAAGGATCATAATGGAAAAACATCGTGATTCCTTAAGGGATTTGCATTGACTTTGAAAAGTCATTCGACAGACAACCACGAGATCTGATATGGGTGGCGCTAAGACATCGAGGGGTTCCAGAAACCTATGTACAGATGATCATAGACATGTACGAAGGAGCAAAGACAAGAGTAAGATGCCCCGCTGGAGTAACCAAAGAGTTCCCAATCAAAGTCGGTGTGCACCAGGGAAGCGTTTTAAGTCCTTTGCTTTTTATTACAGTCCTTGATTATCTGCTTGAAGGTAAAGTGATTGACCCCAAGGTACATCAGTTATTCTTTGCTGACGATGGAGCCATCATAAGTGAGGATCTGCAACGAGCACTTGATGTGTGGGTGGACATTTTGGGGGGAAATGGGTATCGCATTAGTTCAGAAAAGACAGAGTACTTGTGCTGCCCGTTCTCTGATCCACTCAAGCCTATTTCAGACATTTATTTGAATGGAACAGTGCTTCACAAGTGCGAACATTTCAAATATCTGGGATCTATGATCAATAGCAAAGCAACTTGTGATGACGACATCAATCATCGCGCAAGAGTAGGGTGGATGAAGTGGCTAGAAAATTCCACTATCTTCTGTGACAGAAAAATGCTACCTAAGTTGAAAAGAAAGCTCTACACCACAGTTGTGCGTCCAGCGCTCACATACGGTTCACAATGTTGGACGATGTACAAAAAGTATGAGAGTAAATTAACGGCAGCTGAGATGAAGATGCTTCGCATGATAGCAGGAGTGACAAAGCTTGATCGAATAAGAAGTTCGAAGATCCGTGGAAGCTTTCACATCAAGGAAACCATCGTATAAAAAATAGAGCGCGACCGGCTCAGCTGGTATCGCACGTTCAAGGAAGAGATCATTTGAACCCAGTTAAAAAGGCAATATCAATGCACGTTCCAAAGACATCGCGAGGCAGGAGAGGCAGGCCTATAAACGCCTGAATCAGACAAATGCGACGACATCGGCATTTCATTGGCCTCAGTACGCCAATATTTTCTGAGGTCAAATAGGTGAACCCCACAGGCGGATCAATAGAAATGCGGTGAAGTGGGAGGGTTGTGATCCCTTATTTTCGGATCATAACCTCGCTGAAAAAGGAAGAAGAAGAAGAATGAAGGCACGACATCTGCGGATACACTGCCCTGGGCCGATTATCCACTTTTCTCTATTCAAACCAGCAGCAAGATGTGTATGGCTTGGTGTAGTGGTAATGTGTTGCGGTCACTGAGTGGTGGTTGTCTATTCAAGTACTAACCATAACCAGGGTGTCAATTCCCGATCTGTGAAACTGTGAAGTGATAAATTATTTATCATTTCAGTTTTCACAGTAGCTTTTCATTTTATCACTTCACGATCACACTTAAGGCGATTCTCGAACACATTGTGATAAATGCCTGTCAGAGTGTGTACTAAAAAAGTAATAAATGATAAATCCTCTCATTTATATGTCATTTTGGCGTTTTTTTGCTGAAAAATTTATTTGTGTTGTGCTACTAAAATGTCGGAAGTAATTACTCGATTAATTATTAATAATAGACGCCGTATTGAACAAAGGTATGAATTTATATTAACTCGGTGCTTTGTTTTGAAGAAAAATTGTATTTCATTTTCTTCGTAGGAATAAATTGATGATGTTGTGGTGTTTTCTTCGAGATGTGCAGAATCCATTCGAAGTAGCTAATGAGGAGCATTTTATTCAACTCTATAGGTTTCCGGTTAAGTTAGATCCTTCCAATACTTCCTCCATTTGGGTCCATCTTTTATAGCTCCGTCTAAGCTGTTTAGCTTATTGACTAATTGCTTCCATTCATTATCCTGTGAATGGGCACCATCGGCTGTTGTAAATCTGTAAATTGATTTTTTTTTTAAATATATATTTACAAAATGATTATATTTCAATATATATATATTTATGTTATCGTGAGGTTACTTACTTGTCGTTGGTCAAATCCAGCCTCTCCTCCAAATACTGAATTAAATATTCTTTTTGGGTCTCCGATGCCCTTTGTCCGCGTTTATTTTTGTTGTCCATCCTTTTTCACGACTTTTCACAGAATAAGTTGGCTGTGATAAAAAACTTATCACGTGAAGAAATTTTGACATTTGATTTCACTTTTCACACATCGGGAATCGAATTCAGCGTGAAGCTGTGATAACATTTATCACTTAACAGCTTCACAGAACGAGAATCGACCCCCAGAACTCAAAACTGAATGCAAAAATCACAGCAAATTCTTCCGACTAGTCCGGATGTAACTCACGGATTACGCATAGCCTGAAACCTAATTCCACCTGAGATTCAAACCGCTTCCTAATAACTCTCTTTCCCATTTGTTTTCTTCATTTCAAACTCTTAAACGTATATAGGTCGATTTTGTTTGTGTGGCGACTGTTAAGCCCAACTTCATCTTCGTATTCTGCAAGTGATTTAAAGGAATTTCAGGAAAAAGATATGTCTTAGGCATACATCATCGAATACTGCTCGCAGTTTTGTTCGAGCTTCTCTCTGATTCAGGCTGACGCCTTAATCTTGCAATATTCGGACAGATGGTTCAGGTCTGATGTCGCTAATTGCTCCATGGTGTCGAAGGACATATGTTGGAATGCGTACATAATGTAGTCGATATAATCAAATTTTCGGGATGTCGTGGCTAGGAAGGACATGAATGTATGAATTGCATAGACCAGGTGGAAGACGCTATTTATATAGTTCTCTTGTCGCAGGTTCTTTTGCAGGATATGGCATGAAGAAGCTTCTACAGAAAACCATTTTCCACACTGTATCATATGCTGCTATTAAATCCACGAAAGAGGCTGGTCTCTAATTTTCGTTGGAAGTCATTTTCGAGGAACTTAGAGCCAGGGCTTTCTCGCTGCATCTTCTAGTCTTTTGAAAGCTGCTTATTTATCAGGTATATTTTCTTTCGTACATTCAAGTAGTTTCATGCTCAGGGACAAATGAGAGATGGAGCTATAGCTCTGTGAAAAATCTGCTGGTTTGTCTGGCTTGGGTTGGCAATGGCTTTTGATTTTATGTAGGATGTAGGGAGCTATATTCGGGCGGGACATCTCCTTTCTTTTGAATAGCAGTGCTTCAAAAATTCCTGGTAGATTCCGTCTCGGTTCCGAATTTTATGGACGAAAGGGTGATATCAATCTCCGCAGTGGAGAAAGGGGCTGAGTTTCGATGTAAATTTATGAACTGTTTGTTAATAGACCTTGCGAATGTTCTTTCTGTTTCAGCTTTCGATAGCTTGACTATATGGGTAGTGTAGTGTTCTCCGCCGATGTTACCTAGATTTCCTCTTGACGATAAATATTCCTACGCCACTGGCAGATCTACACAACATAACGTAATGTGTTAAAGAAAAAGTTAAATGCTTGCCTTAGTGTAACAGTTGAACTCTCCAATCTCACAGCACTATGTACTTGCTCTTAGCAGGAATAGTTAGTTGGTCTTCGTAACCGAGGCTGTCGTGTGCGGTTGCGTATAGGGCTCTAGTTATCTAATTATTTAGTTATTTTGAATTTGTAATCCAGTAATACTTTAAGTTGATCCTGGGCTGAATCGGACGAAGCATCGCTCAACCTGCTCATGGGCACTCACTTCCCCGGCTGCACGCCTACCCCCAACGATGATCGCGCCCTGGTAAATGTTGCACACCCACAGGCACCTCCTCATCTTATCAGCGAAGATAAGCTGAAATGGGCAGTAAACAGTTTCGAACCATTCAAATCCCCGGGACCGGTTGGTATTTTTCCGACCCAGATTCAGACGGCTTTCAATATAGTATGGCTGTATCTTTCCTGCATTCTGAAGGCTTGTCTTGAGCTCGAAACAACACCAACTGCCTGGACCGAGGTAAGAATGGTCTTTATACCCAAAGCAGGCAAGACATCGCACACCCTCCCAAAGAAAGGTAGAATGAATGGAAGGAATCATGGACCTACACATCAAGGCCACTATTGATAGCACCCTACTATCCACGTCACAGCACGCCTACCAAAAAGGTAAGTCTGTCGAAACTACTTTGCACTCCATCATCCACCCTATCGAAAAATCACTCTCAACCAAAGAGTTCACCCTAGTGTCATTTCTAGACATAGAGGGAGCCTTCAACAACGTTGAAACAATTTCGATTACCAGAGCCTTTCGTAGGCTCAACATCTGCGAACCCATCTGTTGTTTCATAGAACACATTCTAAAGAACAGGGTAATAACAGCATCCTTCGGAAGTAGCACTGTCAAGCGACATGCACATCGAGGCACCCCTCAAGGGGGTGTACTTTCTCCACTATTGTGGAATTTGGTGCTCAACGAGGCCCTTCTAAAGATCGAAAAAACTGGATGCAATGTTATTGCCTATGCAGACGATGTCGCCATTCTAACAACAGGCAAATAGCCGCAGACGCTGGCCGATGTCATGCAGTCTGCTCTTAATGAACTGCTCAGATGGAGCGATAAATGCGGCCTCTCCGTTAACTCGACGAAGACCGAGCTAGTTCTATTCACAAGAAAACACAAGCTACCTGACTTCACTCCGCCCAAGATAAGGGGATCCACCCTCAAGCTTTCAAATAGTGCTAGCTATTTAGGCCTAAAGCTTGACCGCAAGCTATTTTGGAAGGAGAATGTCGGTGAACGGGCCAGGAAATCGCTGGCCGCTCTATACATCTGCAAGGAAGCAGTAGGCTCCACCTGGGGCCTTAAACCAAGCATCATGCACTGGCTATACACGTCGGTCATTAAACCGATTCTCATGTATGGAGTATTGGTATGGTGGCCCGCCTTGGAGAACAAATCCAACCTATCCATAATGGAAAAAACTCAGCGAGTTGCATGTCTCAGTATTACCGGTGCACTGAGAACTTCTCCCACAGCGGCGCTCCAAACCATGCTCCATCTGCTTCCGATTTACATCGTCAGTAAGCAATTGGCTGTCAGCTCGGCAATAAGACTGAGAGGCTCCGGGCAGTGGAAGGAGCAACCCACGGAACATGCCAATATACTTTCGATGCACCGTCATCTTCCCAATTCCACTGACCATCTGCCCACTGAATATGATTTTGACAAGGGCTACATGCACTCGATACCGGACAGAAGTGAGTGGACGCAACGCAATGTCCTTTACAACGAATCGCTGTCAATCTTCACGGACGGGTCCAAAACCAAGGACGGAGTCGGTGCCGAAATTTTCTCAGAAGATCTGGACATACACCTCTCCTTTAACCTTCCAGACTACTGCAGCGTTTTTCAAGCCGAAATCACCGCAGTTCGCAAAGCTGCTGACTGGCTGGCGGCTAGCACACTATCAACACCTGATATTGTTATTTATGTCGACAGTCAGGCAGCCATCAAATCCTTCGTATCCAGCACTACGAGATCTAAGGCAGTGAAAGACTGTCGCATATCTCTTAACGAGATAGCTGGTCAGTACAACCTCACCCTTTGCTGGGTACCAGGTCACTGTGACATACCGGGGAATTGTGCAGCCGACGAACTAGCACGACAAGGCTCCTCTGGTACAGATAGCATAAGCATCACCGACATCGAAGCGCCAGCGTCTTATGTTAAGTACCTTATTCAAATTGATGCCGAGAAAGTAGCCAATCATCGATGGCAACATCTAGACCAATGTCATACCGCCAGACAGCTCTGGCCGATACTCAATAAATCCAGGTCCATCGGACTCTTGAAGCACAAGAGAGGAACCCTCTCAAAAATAACAAATGTCCTCACTGGACACTGCGTCATAGGAAGACATGCCCAAAGATTAGGTATCCCTCATAATGACTTCTGCAGAAGCTGCAGAGATGAAGAGGAAGAAGAGACCATCAGTCATCTCCTGTGCGCCTGTCCTGCGGTCGCCAACATCAGGAAGGCCACTCTGGGTGAATACTTCTACAATGATCTTAATGATCTCGGCAACGCCTGCACGGCTAAAATTCTCGATTTCATTCAATGAAGCAAATGGTTCCAAGAGTAAGAGGGTGATCCACCCGCCTTACACATCGGCAGTACAATGGACCTACTTTCTGGTCTACGTACATCCTCATCGAGGGCCGATCCTAACCTAACCTAACCTAATACTTTAAGTTGATAGAATAAAGTTTACATTCTAAATATTTTGACATTGTGCTTTTCTTTTTTAAATAACTACCCCCGCATCGCAAACACGATCCCTAATCCTCTACAGTAGCTATACCATACGATGCATGGTTTTAAAGCAGGTGGTGGGTTTGATGAGTCTAAATTTCCGAGTAAGCTCCATGCTTTTCAACTACAATGTTTGGAATGGATGTTGTTGACTTGACTTAGATCCTTTAACCCCTCGGGGGGCAAAGGGCGTCAACCACGCCTGCGCGCCATCTTGTGCGAAGTTCTGCAATGCGTTTGAGCTGCCTCCAACTCATTCCTAAAGAGCTCGATTCCTCCTCAACTGTAAATGCTGTTGACCATGCTAATCCACTTTGGTTTTCTGCTTTCATCCAGAGTTCTCATCAGCTTGCTCGATAAGTTAGAATTCTCCATTTTTGTGAAATTCTTCGTACAATCTATTGAAACCTTCATTCCAATCGGGTATGTGTTCCTTGCTGTAGCACCTTGGAGTAGACCAGCAAATCGTTTAAGATTGGACGGATTTTGGGTAGATGAATTGAATCGTATTGTGTTGTTGGTAGATCTAGCAATTAAAAACATGCAAACTACGTTTCGAGTTGTATGTTCACGGGAGAGACGATTTGGCCCCAGTTCTCCTTTTGACCTAGTCTGCTTCCTGAAAATTTCACCTGGGCCTTCGAGTTGAAACAACAATTGGGATTTTACAGCTGGCAACTATGGTAACAAGGAAGTGTCGGCTATTTGGGAAGTCAGCTTTGAAAGTGCGAGATGCTTTAAGAGACTTGTCTTTAGTATCGAACACCAAGTGGGGCCCATATGTGTCTGCCCTTTCCAATAGTTTTAACCAATTTTCGTTAGCTTCTTGATTTCGCCAGAGACTGTGGGGGCTGTTGAAGTCGTTCACGTA
The DNA here is from genome assembly GCA_945910035.1 of Brachypalpus laphriformis. Taxonomy (NCBI): domain Eukaryota; kingdom Metazoa; phylum Arthropoda; class Insecta; order Diptera; family Syrphidae; genus Brachypalpus; species Brachypalpus laphriformis. Next base: position 104,431,304 of record OX246753.1, on the reverse strand, counting down.
GATGGGTGGATGAAGAGTATACGTATTGGGAGAGGAGTAGGCTTGTAGACTTTCACGTTGGGTGTCACCGATTTTGATGGCAATCGAGAAGGCATTGCTGACCTCTTTGCACTCAATTCGTCAATGTTACATCTGGCGTAAGTAGCAATACTATACGATTGGTGATTGACTGATGCTATTAATTTGAATTCGTGGATTTGACCGCGGTGGACCAAGGCTTCATAAGTAAGGGTAAGGGTGTGCGTTTCCTGGGTCATTACTTTGTCTGTATTTTCTTCACAAACAAATTGGGATAGGTAATCCGAATTATGTCTGCTTCTATATTTATCTCACAAATACGGAGAGATTGTTCGCATCTAATCCATTTAATGATCCATTTATGCAGGATGCAGCACGTGGAGGCGAACTGCTTTGCATCCATTAGGACTCAAAATATTATTCGAATCAAGTGCCTGATTATTCACTGCGGATACTAAAGATTGTAGTTTTTCGTGCAACATATTTGATTAAGATATTTAACATGACTCAAGACCATCATCCCAATACATTTGTTTGATGATTTTTAGATGAAGTTTCCATTTCCATTGCCGGCTGGAGTTTCTTCTGGAGTTGCACTATTTTCCAAGTTAGTTCGCACCAAAGATCTAAGAAACGCTCCCAATGACAGTACTCGAAGTACAAAGCCGAAACTTACAGTAAGTTAACCCAGCTAATGTCTTGTAAATATACAAACTTATTTGAATTCTAGAAATGCCTAACGACATTGGACTTAACTTCATTGGGAGTAGGGTCTTGCTGTGGAACTGGAATGTATCTAGTTGCAGGAATGGTGGCAAAAAATATAGCCGGCCCAGGTGTTATATTAAGTTTCATCATAGCAGCAGTAGCAAGTATATTCTCAGGTAAGACTATAGCCTCTTTGAAAATGTATCAATTGACAAAGTTTTTTTCGTTCATTCAAGGTGCTTGCTATGCTGAGTTCGGAGTCCGAGTGCCAAATACTTCAGGATCTGCATATATGTATTCCTATGTTGCTGTTGGGGAATTCGTTGCATTTGTTATTGGTTGGAATATGATACTCGAGTATTTAATTGGTAAGAGCTGATAAAAATATCCTTGGAGTCCTTACCTTAGTTTAACCTATTAAAGGTACGAGTGCCTGTGCATGTGCATTAAGTTCTAGTTTTGATTCTTTGACGGGTGGCCTAATAGGACGAAGTATCGCCGAACATGTTGGCACAATTTTCGGTATGTTTTACGGCTTTTCATTCGGAAATTTATAAATATTTAAAATTTTAATTCGATTTTATAGGTAAACCGCCAGATTTCATTGCATTTGGTATCACACTTCTGATGACGTGTGTGCTTGCAATGGGTGCGAGCAAATCAGTTCTATTTAACAATTCGCTCAATATTCTAAATTTAGCGTGCTGGGTGTTTGTTATGGCAGCAGGTTTATTCTATGTAGATACAAGTACTTGGACGGAGCATCAAGGATTCTTGCCCTACGGGTGGAGTGGCGTAAGTTATTTGAACATTAAAACTAACAGCAAACACTTATGGAAGGTTTTCTGCCTATTTTTAGGTCTTTTCCGGAGCTGCAACATGTTTTTATGCATTTATAGGATTCGATATAATAGCAACAACTGGGGAAGAGGCACATAATCCACAAAAAAGCATTCCAAAAGCAATAGTTGTTTCGTTGTTAATTGTTTTATTCGCATATGTCACCAGCAGCCTGATATTAACTTTAGTTGGTAAGCTTTGATATTTATAATATCTTAGGAGTCTTACTAAAGTAAGCCTTTAGCTATTGAATTTGCTTATAAGCAGTTCAGTGACATAAGATGAAATAGTAGTAAGACGTTCCCACATAATAAGACCAACGTTATCCAATTAATACATGAAGAGGTACTCGTAATCCTTCAAATATTTTTCAAAGATGGAAACTACTCATTATTTCTTTTGAAAACTTATTTTTTTTATACCTCCGATTGTGCCACATACATCCATCTGTGAGCTTTTCTTGATATCGAGGGCGCGTTCAATAACACTGGTTACGACTCGATTGCAAGGGCGATCAGTAGCAGAGGTATCGAAGAATCGACCAACCAATGGATCAGGGCCATGCTGGTAAGTCGATTCATTACTTCCTCCTCTGGGGGAGTGTCGGTGTCCATAATTGCAGCCAAAGGCTGTCCTCAAGGAGGGGTTCTTTCTCTCCTGTTATGGTCTATAGTCATCGACAATTTGTTAGTAGATCTTCACAGATCAGGCTACACCACCGTCGGTTATGCTGATGACTGGGCGGTTTTTATCAGAGGTAAACACAGCACGACAATTTCCAACGTCATGCAAAGTGCAATATCTCAAGTTGTAGAATGGTGTAACAAAGAAGGACTATCCATCAATCCTAGTAAAACCGTTCTGGTGCCTTTTACAAGGAAGACACAGGTCAACCTTGAACCTATCACAATCAAAGGCATCACACTAGTTTATTCCAGCGAGGTCAAATATCTTGGTGTTTGCGCTACTAGAGCACTGTGGGCCAGTAAACGCCTATACGGCAGAACTTGGGGTCTCTCTCCTAAGATGATACATTGGTTGTACATAATGATGGTTAGACCCATTATCACATACGCGGCCATCGTCTGGTGGCCAAAAACTCTCCAGCAGACAACGGCAAACAAGTTGCAGAAGTTGCAAAGAATTGCCTGTCTTGGCATTACAGGTGCGATGCCCTACGACAGCTCTGGAAGCTATTGTTGGGCTTACACCCTTACCAAACTTCATTAGGAAGATGTCTGCTAGATATGCCATCAGGCTGCAGCTAGATCACGAGTATAAACCAGGTGACCTTGTGGGACATTTAAAGATACTCAACTTAATCCCTAAAAGAGATGTGTTTTGCACTTTACCAGATATTATGGTCAGGCAACACTGCTTTGGTAGGTTATTCGAGGTTGAAATATTGGACCGCGAAAACTGGTCCAATGGTGCTCCAACACTGGACCCTAGAAGTCTGGTCTGGTTCACCGACGGTTCGGAGATGGATTCTGGAGTTGGAGCTGGGGCTTTTGGACCCAACACAAAGATTTCGGTACCTATGGGTACGACTCCCACTGTGTTTCAGGCTGAAATCCATGCCATTGAGATTTGCGACAGACACAATCTCCGCAAGGGGATCAAAGGCGCTAGAATACATATCTTCTCGGACAGCCAAGCAGCACTTATGGCACTGTTGTCCAACCAAATGGACTCCAGAACCGTGAAATGCTGCTACGATGCATTACAAGACCTTGCCAAATACAACAGGGTAAAACTCGGTTGGGTACCTGGACACCAAGGGATTGTGGGCAACGAATCTGCAGATGAGCTTGCTAGGGCTGGCTCAGAATCTGTGTTCATAGGTCCTGAACCTTATTGTGGCGTCAATTGGGCGACAGCTACAACGCTGATTAACGAATGGGAAAACAAACTTCGTCTAGACCACTGGACTAGTGGGCCAGGTCTAAGACAATCCAAACGATTAATCAAGCCTTACTCCTATAAGGAAATCCTTAACTTAGATAGGGAAAGCATCAAGAAGCTTGTGAGCTTTCTTACTGGTCATAGCGGCTTGAGATACCACCTTAACAAGATGAACCTGTGCCAGGAGAAGGACTGTCGCTTCTGTTTAGAGGAGGATGAAACTTCCGAACACATTCTTTGTGAATGCCCGGCACTACACTGCTTAAGGAAACGTAATCTCCACATGGAGATACTTACTTCAGTGGAACTGAAATGCTCCGCTACTAAAGACGTACTCACTTTAATAAGGGAAGTAGTACGTCTGTTAGATTAACTGCAACCCTCCGATATAATAGATCTTTCAGGTGTTGCAGTGTCGTTGCCACGCGGGCATGGGTTGTACAAGAGGAAAAAAAAATCTGTATGCGATGATTTTGATTGATTTTGTGCTGTAAGAATCTTAAAATTGTGTAATATTTCCATGAGGGATTTTGTGTGTACGAGATTCTGAACAGCAGGAAAACGTGGCGTTCTCATTAATAAGATATCAATAAAACAAAACCATTAGGTCGGAGTCAGAGTCAAGCCATCCAAATTTTAAAAGTATGGGGATTTGGGGTATTTTATTTTACGAAGTGTTTTCGGCCGCATCGAAACCAAAGGCAGTGACGGCACGTTTCCGATTGAGCACGGCCCATTTTCTTGAGATGGTGGTTGAGAGAGCAGTGTCCAGCTAGGAAGTCAGTAAGGATCTTAGCATTCTGTTTGCTCATTGATGGAATGTCTCTAGTTCTATTTTTTGAGAAATTAATAAATTTCTTGGAATGCCTTAGGGCAGGTCGTACATTCCCATGTGAGAACATTTGCTCGCGTTCCGCAAGCGAGTTCAGGTCCAATGTAAGGATATTTGTCACCTAGTCTGGCAAGCTCTTCTTCTTCCTTTTATCAGCGAGGCCATGATCCGAAAACAAGGGATCACAACCCTCCCATTTCACCGCATTTCTACTGATCCGCGTGTGGGGTTCACCTATTTGACCTCAGAAAATATCGGCAGGCCTGCCGATTTCGGATCACTCGGTTACTGAGGCCAATGAAATGCCGATGTCGTCGCATTTGTCTGATCCAGGCGTTTATAGGCCTGCCTCTCCTACATCGCGATGTCTTTGGAACGTGCATTGATATTGCCTTTTTAACGGGCTTCAAATGATCTCTTCTTTGAACGTGGCAATACCAACTGAGCCGGTCACGCTCTATTTTTTGTACGATGGTTTCCTTGATGTGAAAGCTTCCACGGATCTTCGAACTTCTTATTCGATCAAGCTTTGTCACTCCTGCTGTCATGCGAAGCATCTTCATCTCAGCTGCCTTTAATTTACTCTCATACGTTTTGTACATCGTCCAACATTATGAACCGTAGGTGAGCGCTGGACGCACACCTGCGGTGTAGAGCTTTCTTTTCAACTTAGGTAGCATTTTTCTGTCACAGAAGATTGTGGAATTTTCTCGCCACTTCATCCACCCTACTCTTGCGCGATGATTGATGTCGTCATCACAAGTTGCTTTGCTATTGATCATAGATCCCAGATATTTGAAATGTTCGCACTTGGGAAGCACTGTTCCATTCAAATAAATGTCTGGAATAGGCCTGAGTGGATCAGAGAACGGGCAGCACAAGTACTCGGTCTTTTTTGAACTAATGCGATACACATTTCCCCCCAAAACGTCTACCCACACATCAAGTGCTCGTTGCAGGGATGTAGGATCCTCACTTATGATGGCTCCATCGTCAGCAAAGAATAACTGATGTACCTTGGGGTCCATCACTTTACCTTCAAGCAGATAATCAAGGACTGTAATAAAGAGCAAAGGACTTAAAACGCTTCCCTGGTGCACCCCGACTATGATTGGGAACTCTTCGGTTACTCCAGCGGGGCATCTTACTCTTGTCTTTGCTCCTTCGTACATGTCTATGATCATCTGTACATAGGTTTCTGGAACCCCTCGATGTCTTAGCGCCACCCATATCAGATCTCGTGGTTGTCTGTCGAATGACTTTTCAAAGTCAATGCAAATCCCTTAAGGAATCACGATGTTTTTCCATTATGATCCTTATACTTTGGATTGCATCTGTGGTTGATTTACCCGAGACAAACCCGCACTGATCATCAGATAGCCGTATTATTTTTCGCAGTCGGCCACCTAATACCCGCTCAACGATCTTCATGGTGTGTGACATCAGCTTGATCGAACGGTAGTTATCACAGTTTTCGCGTCAGTTTCACCCTTCCCTTTGTATACAGGGAGAAGGTAACTTTCCCTCTATTGATTCGGCAATGGATCACTTCTCACGAATTTGGAGATGAGAATTCTGAGCCATCTGAACCCAATGTCTCCCATCTTTTTCCAGAACTCAGAGGGTATCTCGTCTGGCCCAACCGTTTTTCGTTTTTTTGAGTTTTTGACCGCCTCACTAACTTCTTCGACTGTAATGTCGGGTATTTCTTCACAGTTAGGGGTGGCTCTTGGAAAGTATAGCCGGGGAAACTGTTCATTTAAAAGTTCTTCACAATACTGCCGCCACCTCTGCAGAATTTTGTCGTCATCCACAAGAAACTGGCCATGAGCATTGCTAATGAACTTTGGCGAACGAATCTCCTGCGCATTCTTCTTCTTTGGGCGGCTATTTTGAAGATAGTGGCACTCTTGTTCATATTGTGTCTTCGCAGCTCCTGGATAGCCTGGTTTGCATCAGCAACGGGGGAAAATATTTTCTCCAGCTTCCGAAACAGGCCCTCGGTACTCTCTGCTTGAAGCTGGGCGCACTTCTTCTTCGCTTTTTTCTTGCAGCATCTGTCTTCCATTTCGAGGCGAGCTTTTTCGTCATTATTATTAGAGGGACACTTTGACCAAGCTTTGAAAGCCGCTTTCTTTTCATTTATCACTTTCTTAGCTTCATCACTCCACCACCATGTTTCTTTGGCGTGTTGATGGTGGCCTTTTGAAGCTTCTAACAGTGATTTGGCCTTCTTTAAGCAAGTTCGCTGTAGGGAATCCCACATATTTTGTGCTCTGCACTCTTCATCCTCAGCTCCGTTGATGGTGTGAGAGAGATAATTTTTCATTACGAAAACAAAAGCCTCGCCTTTTTCTTTGTCCAGATTGTACCACTTGATTTTCTCAGAGACCCTTGTTTGTTTGCTTTTCTTCGGTGTTTTCATAAAAATTTCTGTTAGCAGGAGACGGTGTTGCCGAGCGGTTGCCTCTCCCAGGATAACTTTGCTATCTTTTACCCGAGGCTTCATGAAACTGGCTACCACATGGTAGTCAGTCTGAGTTTCATCTCCACCACTGCTGTAAATGATCAGGTGTCGGCTTTGTTTGATGAACATGGTATTTAACACGATAAGACCGTGTGATTTGCACGTGCTTAGGATGTCTTCACCAGGAAGGTTCCTGGTGCCATATCCTGGTCCTCCATGGCAGTCTTCATAGTCTTCGTTTGACTTCCCAACATGTCCATTCAAATCTCCTCCAACAAACAGAAATTCTTCCTTTGGGATGTTCTTAAGGAGATTGTAGAAATCTAGCCAAAATGCATCTTTATCTCTCTGATTGCACCCATTGTGGGGAGCATATGCACTGACAATATTCCACACCTCTCCTTGTATTATTAGTTTGAGAGACATCAAACGGTCGCTGGACTTCGAAATGCTCAAGACGTTACCAAGCAGCTCTGCCGCAAGGATGATACCGATTCCGTTCTTAGCCTTTTCCGTTCCGTAGTAGAACATCTTGTAATCTTTTGTCCTAACGTCCAAGAAACGCGCCCGATTCCCGGTGTTTTTCCATTTCGTCTCTTGGACACACAAGATGTCCACCCGCCTTCTATTCATCATCTCTTCCAGCTCGTAACTTCGACCGGTCATGCTTCCAACGTTCCAACTCGCGACCCTCAAATTGCGTCCAAACTGTTTCATTATTTTGCTAGCCCCCGGAATCCATATAGCTCTGACCCGAACATTTCTGCTCGGTCCAGGATCAGTACCATGCACAGCAGTGGTAGTGCCTGGCGGGGTAGTGCCTTTCCTTTTTGCAAGTATTACCATAATGATACAGTTTTGCAATAAAATGTTTGCATCATATTGCGATGGTGTTTGTTGTTTGACACGTGCATGCTCCTGTTTTAGTATTGTTTGATCTTTCTTCTATGACACCGGTGATCTCCAGTCGTGTCAACCCACGGACTCGCATGCACACTTGTGGGAGGGTTTTTAAGGTGGTATATGTGTCGCTAGGCTCACTTGGGTGTTATATTGCCTAGATCTGATTTGTCCCCCTTAGTCGCCTTTTACGACAAGCGCTGGTTGTTGGGGGGGCGCTGCAGTGATATTCTTAACCCGTCCCTGCACGGGGACTAGTCTGGCAAGCTCATCAGCCGCTTCGTTACCAGTGATGTCTTTGTGTCCGGGACCCACATTAATGTGATTTTATTGTGTGCAGCAAGCTGCAAGAGAGTCTGGGGACAATTCCAAACCAGCTTAGACTTATAGTCAAAGGACGTGAGAGCCCTGAGTGCTGTTAGGCTATCTGACATTATATTAATATGTGATCTTCAGGGTTTTTTCTATTGCATTCTCTGGCGCAGAGCTCGATAGCATAGACCTCTGCTTGGAAGATAGTAGTGTAAAGTGTTTGTAGTTGGGGCCAACGATATCAGCTTCTGTCCTATTTAATATTTTTGAACCGTCAGTGTACCACTTGATTTGAGATGTTGATTGAGGGATTTGAAGATAATTCCAGTAGCTGCGGTCAGGGATGGTAACTGTGAAGGGATGGTTGAGGTGGATTCTTTTAGGTATGAAGTCTGAGATAAATACTGCTGGAGAAGAAAGTAGCGGAATTTTCTCAAGGATCTTCATATGACCAACTAATTCGGAATTTGCGTTGTTGCATAAAAGGTGAAACTTAAGAGTGGAAGGTTTGAGAGAACTTCCAACGCAGCTGTTGGGTAGGTGCGCATTGCGCACCTAATACCTATACAGGCTAGTCTTTGCACCTTCTGGAGTGCGGAGCTGGTGACGATTTGATTAACTTCATCCCACCATACTAGCGAAGCATAGGTTATTATCGGAATGATGATTGTGGTATAGGTCCAATGGACCATTTTTGGATTCAATCCACATTTTTTACCGAAAAACCTAGAACAGGCTCAAAGACTTTAGTCGCCTTCTCAGTGGTTCTGTTTATATGAAGTTTCCAGTTTAATTTGTGGTCTAAAGTAATTCCAAGATATTTTGTTTCTTTGAAGAAATCAATTTGTATATTGTTTAGTGATAGGCTTAAATTTCTCCTCTTGGTGAAAGGTATGATTACGGTTTTTGCTGGGTTAACCGTTAGACCTTCTGACTGGCACCAATTATTTTATTCATTTAGGGCATGTTGCAGCATGTTGCAAATGCTGGATTTATCCTTGTCCCTAGCTATTATGACTACGTCGTTTGCGTAGACTTAGGTAAAAAATCCGGAACTATTGAGGTCACATATGATACTGTCCACTACAATGGACCATAAAAGAGGGGATAGGACACCCCCTTGAGGAGAACCCTTAGTATTTCTAACGGAGATTGAGATTTGCCCAAGTTGGGCAGTAATTACTCTGCTACTGAGCACCCATTTGGTAGTTTTCGGGTCTTTGACATCAGCAGCAGACTTAATTGATTGAAACGGTGTGTTATCGAAGGCGCCAGAGATGTCCAGGAAGGAGCATGAGGCTATTTTCTTCTTTGATAAAGTTTCTTCAATAGTGCTGGCCAGATGGTGTAGGGCTGTGACCATAGAGTTACCAGATTGATATGCAAATTGAAGATTATTTCGGAGGTGTTCTATAAGGGCGGAATTTCTTATGTGAAGATTAAAGATTTTTCCATTACCTTAAGAAACACAGGTGAGACTGATTGACCTGGATGCCTTTGGGTCTGATTGCGATCTGGCGCCGGCTTTAGGAACGAACACTACATTCATTTTTCTCCATATTGATTGGATGTAGCTCAGTTCATAGCTGGATCAGAGCACTAAAGATTCGAAAAGAGTGTCGAGTCCATGCTGTAAGAGGGCAGGGTAAATTCTATCTCCACCGGGAACTTAGTAAGGTTTTGCGTGGAGTGGCCATCTTATTGTGGCCGCCGTGGCGTAAGTGGTTAGTGTGTCGGATCACTACGCATAAGGTTCCAAGTTCGAATCCCAGAAAATACCAACAAGTTTTTTCACGGTCCCACCTCTCGCGAGCGTCTGACAAACATCCGAGAGTATTGTTGTCACGAAAAAGCTTCTCAAATCGCCGTTCGGATTCGGCATTAAACTGTAGGTCCCTTCCATTCGTGTGAAAAATATAACGCACACAACATGAGTGGTTGCGAGAAGCTAGGCCCTGGCACTTTAAAGAGCTGTTGCGCCAAATATTTGTATTTGGTCATCTTATGGAGTCAAGGGAGAAGATTTTCTTGGCCATAATCCTAGTGTGTCGGTTAGGTGGGAGTTGCATGACTTCATGCAACGGAGATGTGTGAGGGTCAGTGGTTAGGGAGTCAGGAAAGTAGGCCTGCAGAAGCAGACCTAATGTTTCGTTGTATCCCTGTGTAAAACTGCTTTCAGGTTTTTGTAGGAGACCAATGCCATTGCGTTGATTCTTGGATAGGGTTTTCTGGGCCCTGACAGATGAAGGGAAATCGTTAATGCTTTCGCAGAAAGACCTACCTGTATGTGTTTTTGTCCTCCTAATAGCAGAGTTGTAAGCTGTGAGAGATATCTTATACTCGCTCCATAAGTTGGTGAATTTAGCTTAATTAAATAGCCTTCTAACCTTTTTTTTAAGGGTGTGGAGCTCATTGTTCCACCATGGCACATCGTGGAAGTTACTTTTGCTTTTGGGATAGCAGCTGGCTTCATATGCGGAGGTGATCTGAGAGCTAAGTTTTTAGGTTTCTTCTTCAAAAGAATGAGAAGAGTCTCAGATATTGAACATAGAGTCCAAGAGTGAGGAGCTTGGACAGACCTTGATTCGTTGCTTTAGAGAGCAATGGAGGTTGTTTCCGTTGCGGTAGGAGTAAAGTTAAAGGAAGAAGCGATTACCTTGGAGTCGATTGAGGTCAACTCTGAATCACATTCTTTAGGAGTAGGGATGGGGAGGGGAGGGGCAGAGTCTTTGTTGATGTATTGTTTGGTTCGAAGGATAACTTCTCCGAATCGAAAGTCTACTTTGAAATGATGCTTTTTCAAATAAGACATGGATTTGTGGTCTATGGAGAGAGTCAGTACGGCAAAGTAACCCTTGTCCTCACGTTTTAAAACCCGCCATTCAGAAGCGAGAAGATCTGAATTTTGGGCAGAAATACCCCTGAGGATCTTGTAGTTTCCGAATGAAGGGTTTGCCGGAAAGTGTCCCACTCAAATTCGTTCTCGAGGAATGCTATCCTCATCAAGAGCTTTCAGCGAGGCACCCTCCCATGGAGCGAAACTAGGGACAATGTCTTTGATCCATTCTGCCGTAGACCGGTCTTTGCAATTTAAGACTAGCCGTCCTGCGCGGAAAGTTGTGCCGCGGAATTTAGGTTTCACTTTCTCGTCCGTGAGGTTGCTAATACGCTCAAAAATGGAGTCTTGTATGGATGTCATTTGTTCATTGTTAAGCAGGGTCTCTGATAAGTTAGAGGCGGTGATCCCTATCTTGAAAACCTCCAGAGCTTGCTTAAAAGTGGTAATTGGCACTATTGAAGCAGGCTGAATAGACGTGGGAATCACATCTGTTGTTCTTATATGGGGTGCAAGAGGAGAAGTATTTGAGCGGTCTCTCTTGCAGCCACTGCGGATTTTGGCTTTTTCTCTGGCTTCCTCTGGAGAGACGCCTTTGAAGAGGAGCCATTTAAAACGTTTGCGACCCGCTCCGCTAAGTCGCTCTAGAGCAGCTTTTGAGGTGGAGGTCTGAAGATCAGCCGATAAAGGTGGGGCGACTTCGAGTAGAAGGGGCGCTTCTGCAATTGGACCGATAGTTAGATCGTCCTCTTCCGCGCTAGCGATTGAGAAGAAGTCTTCTGAAAGAACAATGTTCATGAGTGGAGATGCGTTTAGAGCAGCATCTTACTCTGGGTTTGTTTTTATTTAAATTAGATATTTTGTTCCCACGAGAAGCTAGGGAAAGAAATATACCGAAGGCAGAGCCCTGCATGCCGGCGGCAGGGACTTATATTGAAACCAGAAATACTCAATAGTTCACCGTTAGAAGACGCACTAACGAAGTGCCATTCATCCCATGGGCATGGTAGTTACACACCTGGGATTACGGGTTTATTCAAATTTCCTTTACCTGGAACCTTGCCCCCTGGATTGATCTTTAATGATATTATTTAAAATGCTGACTGAAATTCTTATAAAAGGATAAAAGGGAGAGCAAGAGCAAGGATGTAACTCCACGCCCTTTCTTACAAGTTCTTGCGTTCTTTCGTTGCTTCAAATATTCGTTAGTTGTTGACATCTCACCAAGCACTTAGCTGCGATTTCAGCTTAAAAAATGCTGTAGTCTATAGTACATAAGCCACCACGTTGAAACCATTATCATTCAATAGTTGTAAAATCTCGTCAATATGAGTGACGAAAGAATTCTGCCTTAAGGCGGCCCCTATTAGTTGTTCTCTTGCTGTTCGCGCATTCTAGGATTAAGCTGAGTCGAAAGTTGAACATGCTGCTAACGATTGCTTCCTGTGGGATTATTTCAGATGTAGTGACTTTTTGCAAAGCTGTATGCCTTCAAGTAGGCATAACGTGAAGAAAATATTGTATATGATATATCTCTTTTACCTCTGACACGTATGTCCTTATGCATCTACTATGCGCCTCAGTGTTTTTCAGATAAATGATAAGACACCACAAGTAATTAGTCAGTTCTTGAAAATGGTGTGAGCATTCCCGACCTTTCAGACGGTTATCTTGTCAGTAGTTGGCTTAGAAATAGGTGACCCATCTTCAGAAACTCCAGCAGACCCGGCGAGCTAGGTGCTCATCAGAATACATGGTGTCTTCTCGACTCAGTCAACTCTCAGTTTAATTATTCTAGCTTCATTTAACAGAACTCACTTTTCGTATGAGGTTCTGACCAGGGCAAAAGACCCCGACTTCTTTGACTGTTGATTTAGGCATTTTCAAATATACGTAATATTAAAGAAACCACATGATACTATTTACAATATGCGTCTGTTTTCCAACTTATGCAATCCCAATGGCCATGAACTATGTTGTAAAGAATAGGTCAAAGGGTCGAAGTATTTGCGTCTATAGTGATAGTTAGACTGCACTTAAGGCCTTGCGTAACCCTTCATCCATTTCCGAAATAGTTTGTGAACTTTATGCATTCGGTCGCGAGGCTGAATTCTCTGATTCTTGTCTGGTTCCCAGGTAACACTGGGATCTTGGGGAATACGATCTCCGATGAGATTGCTACACAAGGCTCAGAGGAGGCTTTCGCAGATCTCGAACCGGCGTTGGGTCTCCCTACGTCCTAGGTTAGGGTTTCTATTGACGATTGGATCTCTCACGAACACAATTGTATGTGGGATGACTCTACAGGATGTAGGTTGACTAAACTAATGCTCCCGGACGTCTGTAAGAAATCAGCGGCATTCTTGCTATGTCTTGGCAAAAAAAACTGCAGGCGACTTATTGGCGCCTTGACAGGCCACTTCGTTTTCGCCAGGCACCTCAACATGCTGGGTTTAAGTGACACTACAATCTGCGACGCTTGTGGAGAGAGCAACGACATTGCGGAACATTATCTCTGCGAGTGTCCCGCCTTTGATCGTATGAGGTGGCAGGTCCTCGATGCTGATGTGGTGAGTGTTGGTACTGTAAGCTCCTTATCACTGAAATTCCAATACAATGGCTAGGCTAGGGTTTGCTCTCTGGTAGTACAATGGACCAGTTGCGTCTGAGTGCTCCAGTCGATCGGTTCCTATCCCGACAAAAAAAAAAAAACGATCAGAGGAGGATTTCTCGGGAACTAAACATGCGCCCTCGGCTGGGCTTCCATTGATGATTGGGTTTTAAATTGGGAACACAATTGTGTGTGGTATGACTCTACAGCATACAGGTTGACTAAATAGATGCTTCTGGACGTCTGTACGAAATAAACGGTATTCTTGCTGTCTCTCAGCAGAAAAGACTGCATCTTGACAGGTCACTTTGCTGTCGCAAACCATCTTAATATGCTAGGCTTAAGTGACACTATAGTCTGCGACGCTACTGCGGACAATTTTCTTTGAGAGTTTCCTGCCTTTGTTTGTAGCAAGTGGCATACCTTCAGTCCTGTTATGGTGAGTGCTAGTACTATAAGCTCCTCATTACTAAAGCGCTTGCTTGGCTTTCTAAGGAAGACAAGAAAATTCCAATAAAATGGGTAAATCAGAGTTTCGCTCTCTAGTGACAATGGACCAGTTACGACTAATTGCTCTGCCGAAGCGTTTCCTATCCCGATAAAAAAAAAGATTAACACTACCTCACGATCCTTCAAGTATAGACGACTTTAAAGTCCATTAAATACGCAATTGGTCCAAAATTGGTCTACAGTGGATTTATAGTAGATAAAGTGAATCAGATTGCTAGTTTAAGAAGTTCTATTAATATCAAACGGAATATTAGATACATTGTTGGGAGGATGCAGCAGAGATTGTCTCATTTCATGATATTCATACGATATTACATCCTTTACATACACAGCTCGGTAGTCAGGCGTCGTCCCTGCAGGCTTGTTGAGCATTAGAAACTCATCCAGAGACTCTGACTGAGTAGTTCGCTACCCCTGCATTGAATACTAATTGTTTGAAATCACATGGTTAACATAATTGTATTTGTTTTTCAGTACCTTATGATCAAATAAATACTGGAGCGGCTTTAGTACAAATGTGGTCGTATGTCGGGGCTCCAAAATGTAGAGCCATCGTTGCGGTTGGTGCGACTGCCGGCCTTTCAGTAGCGATGTTTGGATCAATGTTTCCAATGCCCAGAGTAATCTATGCAATGGCACAAGATGGTCTTATATTCAAGTAAGTAGTCGAGTTATCCGCGTAAAGGTGGACACAAAATTCTGTATTTATGATCAATCGCCTGATTTTAAACTGAATAGCCTCCCTTCCTGTAGTTATATTATTTTATGTACTCTATAGCATTATTTGATTTTACATTTTTTAAGGCAATTATCACAATTGTGGGAACGCACAAGTGTACCTGGACTTGCCACACTTGGAAGCGGTGTAGCCGCAGCCTTGGTAGCCTTAACAATTCGTCTCGAGATTCTAGTCGAAATGATGTCAATTGGAACATTGTTGGCATACACGCTTGTTTCGACGTGCGTGCTCGTGCTAAGATATCAACCTTATAGCACATCTTTGGTAGAACTACTGCCAGCTCAACTGAGAACTCCAATGCCACCAAGCACTCCAGATCCAACGGTGGAAAAAACAACAAATAATCTGACAATTAAACGTATAACCCGAGGATCTCCCGACTCGGATGATTCATTCATAGATGACAGCCCTGATGGCTACATGGGAAGAGATGATCAGTTCTTGGTATCCGATCGATCCGAAAACAAGTTCTATGGTAGTGTTCATGGTGCTCCAACTGGACCGACTGGTAATGCTACAGCATTCGACACGATTGGAGTTGGTTTATTGGGGAGAAAGCTTCAAGAGTTCTCCTACATGTGCCCAGGGCTATTTCCGTGGGTTAATCCCGGGCCAGCAACTTCGGAGAGTGGTAAGTAATAACGACTGGTTAGGCGCCTCTGAATAAACACTTGTTGGATATTTCTAGGAATGTTTGTGACAAAGCTGGTCGGTGTTATGTATATATTGATATTCTTCTTGGACTTATTCGCTGCGATAGGATGGTCAGGAAAATTTGCTGGATTCGTTTTCTCGATATTAATTATAGGTATTTTTGTGATATTACTTACTATATCCAGGCAACCACAAAACAGGTTAGTTGAATGTCTTTTGAAAGGGGGATTCAGTTTTTTGATTTTTTTTTTTTTTTTTTTCAGGTATGCCCTTGCATTTCTTACACCCGGACTTCCGTACATTCCAGCAATCGCTATAACAGTGAACATATACTTGATATTTAAATTAAGTATATTAACTTTAGTTAGGTTTACAACTTGGATGTCCATAGGCTTGGTAGTATATTTTTACTATGGCATTACCCATAGTACATTAGAAAACTCTTCCGAGGAAATCGAACTGCGAGTGGATGAAGCTTATGTAAGTATTTTTTTTTTTTATATAAATTTTAAATGTCTCGCGAAAAGTGGTTAAGTGGAGCAAGGATAGATATGGCGCTACTTTTTCTCCATATCGTTCGCAGCCAGCGGTTCCTGTCAGGCAGTTGTGCATCGTCCAACATTGTGAACCGTATGTTTTCGCGCTGGACGTACAACTGCGGTGTAGAGCCTTTCTTTCAACATAGGGAGCATTTTTCGGTCACAGAAGATAGCGGAGTTTTCTTGCCATTTTATCCACAATACGCTTATGCGATGATTGATGTCGCCATCACCGGTTGCTTTGCTATTGATCATAGATCCCAGACATTTGAAATTTTCGCACTTGTGAAGCACTGTTCCAATCAAATAAATGTCTGGAATAGGCCTGAGTGGATCGGAAAACGGACAGCACAAGTACTCGGTCTTTTTTGAACTAATGCGATACCCATTTCCCTCCAAAACGTCCAACCACACATCAAGTGCTCGTTGCAGGGATGTAGGATCCTCACTTATGATGGCTCTATCGTCAGCAAAGAACAACTGATGTACCTTGGGGTCCGTCACTTTACCTTCAAGCAGATAGTCATGAAGTGTAATAAAGAGCAAAGGACTTAAAACACTTCCCTGGTGCACCCCGACTTTGATTGAGAACTCTTCGGTTACTCCAGCGGGGCATCTTACTCTTGTCTTTGCTCTTTCGTACATGTCCATGATCATCTGTACATAGGTTTCTGGAACCCGTCGATGTCTTAGCGCCACCCATATCAGATCTTGTGGTTGTCTGCCTTTTCAAAGTCAACCAATACAATATGCAAATCCTTTAAGGAACACGAAGTTTTTCCATTATGATCTTTATACTTTGGATTGCATCTGTGGTTGATTTACCCGCACTGATAATCAGATAGCCGTATTATTTTTCGCAGTCGGCCACCTAATACCCGCTCAACGATCTTCATGGTGTGTGACATCAGCTTGGTCAAGAAAGGATGATTCAAGTTTATTTTTCTGGGCATGAAGTCAGATAAACATACTGCTGTTGAGGTTAGAAGCGGAAATTTGCTTAGAATCGTCATATGCCCTGTTAAATCAGAGCACTTTACATTACGCAAGAAATGACGCTCCAGAGCGCTAGTGGCAGCAGTCTTCTTTACTTTTATGTGTAAAGTGTAATAGGGCCTCCAGTGCCGCTGCCGGGCACATTCGCATCGCACCCGTGATACCTACGCAGGCGAGTCTTTGTACCTTTTGAATGGTAGTTTGAGCATAGACCTGTTCCATTTTTTATCACCATATTAGTGAGGCATAGGTAATCATGGGAATTTAATTTGGACACCATTTAGTGGATTCTTGCTTGCCTCTTATTATTATCCGCATAACTTTGAGTTGGATAACCAGCGTTATTTAGGTCATTTAGGAGTTAGTCAACTACAATTAACCAAAGAAGAGGAGATAGAACGCTTCCTTTAGTGCTTTTGATAGAAAGTGAGAATTGATCAAGCCTGGCAGAAATAGTTCTGCTACTTAGCATGGAGCAAATCCATTTGGTAGTGTGTTGGTCGATGGATTTGGCATTGGCTGCCGTTTTTATAGAATGAAAGGAGGTGTTGTCAAAGGCTCCAGAGATGTCTAGGAAAGCGCAAAGTGTGAATTCTTTGTTCAACAACGATTTTTCAAACTTTTTAACCAAGCGGTGTGGAACTGATATTGCTGATTTGCCTGTTTGGTAAGCAAATTGGTATTCATAAGGAGCGTGTTCTATTAAAGCGGTATTTCTTATATGGAGGTCAATAACTTTCTCCATTAACTTTAAGAACACTGAGGTCAGACTAATCGGCCTAAAAGATTTTGGTTCTTAGCGAGATCTACAGCTGGTTTTAGGAATGAAACTGCATTGACATTTCTACAGTCAAAGGGAATTTAGTTTAGTTCGAAACTGGCTCTGAAGATCGAGACCAGGTGAGCCTAATGAATTCGGCTAGCGCATGTCTGCATTTTTCTTTTGTCTTTTTAACATTATAAAAACCGTTATAATGCGATTTGTGTTCTCAGCTGCTGCGTCTTATGCCTCTTGGCTTTCAAACATTTCACCCAGGGCTAGGTGGTTCGCCGAGTTTTTTCTTTAGTGCTTCCCTTTGGCCGACGACTTGTAGACATTGGATAAAGGGACAAGGTCTCCGCTTTTAATTAATGATGCGTATATAGCCCAAATGTCAGTGCTTAAAGATCCTCCGTGTAGCTCTAACACCTTCCCTTTGTAATTTTTTACTTATTTAAAATAGACTATGGATCGATTTCAGAAGACGGTGTTGCTTAGCAAGGTGTTACTACTTAGTAGTTCGAAGTGGCTGCGTTGAGGTATGCGGCATTAAATTAAATTAAATAAAATATTCGCTGGTTTTTGAAAATCCGAAACCTCTATTTTAGGGTGATACTCTGGCAGAGGAACTTATCACCTACCATCACTGTACCTGCTTAAACGTTTTCCTTATCTCAAACCAAATATCTGTTTTCTCAGACCCTTACAACTCTGTCCTCAACACCAGTTCGGTTGACATTTGCTTAACAGTGCCAAATATTCACTTATCATTTACGAATAGCTATCGAACTGCCAACCTGAATAGCCTGTGATAGTTATCCGTCATCCGTCGTTTGAAGTTGGTTTTTTTCGTCGTTGCGAAATTGGGGGCTGGGATTAAAACAACTCTCTTGATAGGAGCATTATTGTCCATTCGATCGATATGGCCGGGCCAATGTAGTCGACATGTCTTGGGTTTTTGGATAAGCTTCGCATCATGATGCAAAATTCGGTTGAATTTGCTCACCATTTGCCAAGTATCCAATGAAATGCCACCTACATAGATGCTTGTAATTTACGATACCGCCTGTGTTCGATGGTCCTGGGGAAATGCCTTATTTTTGTATGATAAATGAGTATGTATACGTCATAGATTTACCTACATGTAAAAAGTCTCGATTTGGTTACCTTCTGCGTTCTGTTAAAGGTGTAACTCTATCGGGATTAACATTGAGATGAGTAAATGGAATGTGAACTACCGTCCACGTTAAATTGAATTAATAATGTTTTCAGTGGTCAAAATCAGATTCACATATAGGCATTATAAGCCATTATCACTCGATTTCGGATTAAATAACACAAATTCTCTGTTTAACTTTTCCAGGATAACAATTCCGATGAAAAAGCTGTTTGGGATCAACAGACCTATGAGCAAAACTACAGTTCACCTGATGTAATATGGAATTATGGTAACACCGAACGCAACACGGCTTGGAATAGTACATCGCAAAGGACCACAAACGGCGACAGCAATACATCTCTTCGAGTGAAAAAAGCACCCCCCAAACCCCCAGCACCGCCAGCGAAACCAGTGAAAAGTACGTCTTCTGAACAAACCAAGAGCAAACAAACCACGTCAAGTACAAAACAAGGCTTCAGTATGTTTGTCGAAGAAACGCAGTTCCCCTCGTGGGACGATTGAAATAGTTCCGGTCGTTCCTTTAATTGCATTGTTACATGTAAAATTTTAAAAAGTTATTTATACAACAATTCTATTGTTTCCATCAAGTGTACATTTTAATACAACATTAATATTTATGACTCATTCTTATAAACATTTAATAAATTCAGTTTACAAATTCATGATATATACAAAAAAATATACATATATATATATATATACATACATATATTAAATTTTAAAGTATTTGACCTTCCGTTTTATATGTACATACTTCTATGCGGGAGTTATTATATAAGCAACAACAAATTATGGTTAAACTTGTAAACTTAACAAAAAAATGAAAACTACATATACTAACAGAAAGATACAAATATTTCCAGATTACTCAAGGGATTCGCCTCCCACAAAGCCATATCCTTTACTCAAGTTGATTTTTGATGAGAGAATTTTACAATTCGTTTTTTGATTCCGTTTTACGTAACACCACACAAATTAAGTTAAGTTTACATTTATTTATGAGGTAGATAGAAAATTAGAAAAGAAAAAATATAATAAAAAAAAAAAAAATAAAATATATATATATATTATATTTTAAGTCAAGAGAAAAACCTTAAGCAATTTCAGCGCATGCGCACCGCAGAGTACGACTATTACAGTGAGCATGGGCAGCGTGCGCAAACTAATAATTTATATACATATGAAATAACTAATGAAAGCCCACTGAATTGCGTCTTACAATTTCAGCCCTATTATACACTTTTACAAATTATTCAATTTTTTTTGTTAATATTTTGCATTTTATAAATAAAGTCTATTTCAAAATATGTTTAATAAAAATTAATTATTGAAAAAAACAAAAACAAACAGACTGTTCTTTATATCGGTTGAATGTTCAATATTTATCAGAGTAACCATTATTTACTAACTCCACAATTCGTAATACCTTCTGTAAGGGCTATCTCCCTAAGTATCTCAAGCAGTGCGAGATACCTCGGCCCGCTGCTCGATAGGAAACTGAACTGGAGACGGAACACTAAAAATAGAGTCAAAAAAGCCACCATAGCTTTCTACTCGTGTAACAGAATATTCGGGAAAACTTGGGGACCGAACCCCATCTATGGATAAGCACGGCTATAGTACGGTCCATACTAACTTATGGCTACCTTGCATGGTGGCAGGCCGCTAGCAGAACTAACAACCTAACTACCATCACAAAAGTACAAAGACTAGCGTGCCAGTGCATTGCACCAGTGCAATGAAAACGACACCTACAGCACGGCTATCTAGTACAGACTACACTACGCCGTACATAGACTTCACGAGACCGTTTATAATCACCTATCCAAGCAAGGAACAATGAAAAAACGATAGAATACCTAACGAACAATCCATAGCTGCGTACACCGGTGGATCCAAAATGCATATAGGTTTAGGCGAGAGTATATTCTCTGAACCGCTTGGTACCTCCTTGTCAGTTCGGATTCCGAACTACAGAAGCGCTTTCCAGGCAGAGGTCCTAACAGTGACAATAGGAGAAGGATCAAAGCAATATCTGCTACAGAAATAAAATCGAAGTTTGTGAAGTGTTATAGAGAAGAGGTCAAGGTTCTTGGAACACAGCACAAGGTAAAGCTCTACTGGGTCCCTGAACATAAGGGCATACCAGGGAATGAGAAACGACGCGACGAACTGGCTAACACTAAACTCAGACCAATCCGACCCCTCAGTATACATCCCGCCTTGCACACTAAAACTTGAAGCACAGAACAAAGCTTTAACGGAGGCGAACAATAGGTGGACTTTTTTGGATACTTGTATCACCACGAGGAAGCTATGGTCAAGATTCGACAAAACAAAAACCAATAGACCTATGCAGAGGGATAGAAAATCCCTCTCCACCCCCATAAAAGTCATTACGGGGAATAACACTATACGATACCACATGAAAAAGTTACGCGTGACGTAATAATGTAATAGAGGCAATGACCCCACCTTTGTAACGTCTAATAGAAGGGAAGTCTTGGATATAACTTTTATTTCTGGCCAGAGCTCTGTTGAAGTTGTTAACTGGAGAGTCTCTAACAAGGCGTCACTATCTGACCACTGTTGGATACTCTTCAAGCTACAACTTACTACTCACGGGAGTGCGACCTTCAGAAATCCGCCAACTGGTCAAAATTCAAGACAGAACTGAGGAAATCAGTGTATCACCTCACTGAGGACCTCGACTCGACTGAAGCAGTTGACAATGCAGTCGATGCACTGACTGGTTCCCTAACGCGATCCTTCGAGAAGACCTGTCCGGGTAATAGGCTTAGCGGTAAAAGGCGTCCACCATGGTGGAACGATAAAATAGCGGAACTCATTCGTATTTCAAGAGTAGGGTGGAATCTCGCTAAGGAGGGGGTCGTCGAGTGGTCCACCTATAAAGAAAGCGTGAAGCTCCTCAAGAAAGAGATTAGGTTCGCAAAGAAGAACTCTTGGAGGTCCTTTTGCGTATCTATAGAATCAACAAACGAAGCGCCCCGCCTAAGGAAGGTCCTGGCCAAGACACCAACGCCGGAATCCAATATCAGGAAAAGCGATGGCACCTGGGCAGAATCACACGAGGAAACGCTGGATATGCTACTGAGTACTCACTTTCCTGGATGTACATCAATCTCTGGAGATGATCTAACCATTCCAGAGACGACATCGGGAATAAGTGCGGAAGAGGTGGGTTATATAATAGATGATGACAAGATAACGTATGCAATTAAATCATTTGCTCCATATAAGGCACCAGGAATGGATAACATTCGACCTGTGATGCTGCAAGAGTCAGTGGATATTGCTATTCCATGGCTCAAACGCATCTTCACGGATGCCTTAAGCTAGGCTATGTTCCTAAAGCATGGCGGGAGGTGCGCGTTGTTTTCATTCCCAAAGCAGGGAAAGCGTTTGATAGATGTATATATAAGAGGTGTGATCGGCGATGATCTGCGGCAGATCGGTAGACACGGCCCTCCACCGGGTCGTATCGAGCATAGAAAGATCCATCCACTTCAAGGAGTTCATTCTTGGGGCGTTCCTGGACATTGAAGGAGCGTTCAACAACGTAAGCTCTAACGCAATCCTGAGCAGTCTGCACAGAGCACATGTCAGCACCGGCCTCTGCAACTGGATTGCGCAGATGCTTCAATCAAGGATAATATCATCAACGCAAGGAGATGTAACCATCCGGAGAAGGGTCTGCAGAGGAATACCCCAAGGTGGAGTCTTGTCCCCGCTAATATGGCTCCTTGTGGTGGATGAGATCTTGGTAATACTGAAGGAAAACGGCTTCAACGTGACGGCCTATACGGACGATGTCGTTATCCTGGTTTCGGGAAAATTTCCTCCAGTCCTAAGTGAAAGGCTTAATTTCGCGCTACAACTAGTGGACAACTGGGCCAACAGCAAAGGGCTGGGAGTGAATCCTTCAAAGACGGAGGTAGTTCTCTTTACTAAAAGATCCTACCTTCCCTACCCCCAAATATTGGTTGCACTGACCT
The DNA here is from genome assembly GCA_945910035.1 of Brachypalpus laphriformis. Taxonomy (NCBI): domain Eukaryota; kingdom Metazoa; phylum Arthropoda; class Insecta; order Diptera; family Syrphidae; genus Brachypalpus; species Brachypalpus laphriformis. The sequence goes on along the minus strand of OX246753.1, from coordinate 104,408,481 downwards.
AAGTACCCTACCTTCAGACCCCCAAATATTGGTGGCACTGAACTAAGTATCTCAAGTTCAGCTCGGTATCTGGGCGTAGTTCTAGATTTCAAACTTAACAGGAAGGAAAATATTGCCGAACGCGTTAAAAAAGCAAGCGTAGCTTTCTACTCCTGCAAAAAGGCTTCAAGCAATACGTGGGGCTTCAAACCGTATTATAGCTATTATCAAGGCTACATATGAGGGCGGCAAGTGTCACGTCGTGCACAATGGTAAGGTGTCGGAGGACTTTGAAGTCCAAAGTGGAGTACGTCAAGGGTGCATACTGTCCCCACTATTGTTCTTGGTGGTTATCAGCGATGTACTCCGTGCAGCATTGACGGAAGCTAATTCTGGAATTCGTTGGACTATGACATCTTACCTTAAACACCTAGATTACGCTGACGATGTTTGTCTACTTTCACATCGGATAATGGATCTTCATTTGATGGCCCAAAATCTAGAAGCTGAGGCAAACAAAGTGGGGCTAAAAATAAACACAGCCAAAACAAAAGCCCTGAGTACTTCCAATACCTGCGCTCAACTTAACATTGCCGGAAAGCAAGTCGAGAAAGTTGATAACTTTCTATATTTAGGAAGTGTCGTCTCGGCTAATCGCGGTGGCACCGAACTGGATGTGTGCAGCAGAATCGGGAAGGCTAAAGCTGCGTTCGGAATGCTGTCCAAAATCTGGAGAAGCAAAGTTATTAGCTTAAGAACCAAGCTACGACTGTTCCGCTCCAACGTAGAATCAGTGCTGCTTTATGGGTGCAGTACTTGGAAGGTGGACACCATTAACACACGCAAGCTGCAAGTCTTCGTAAACAAATGCTTAAGAATCATCTTGAGGATTTTTTGGCCGAACCGCATCTCCAACGAACAGCTTTATCTGAGAACGGGCCAAGAACCTATAAGCATTACTATACGAAGAAGAAAGTGGCAATGGATTGGACACACCCTACGGCGCGAAGACAACTCCATTGCGAAATACGCTATGCAGTGGAATCCGTTCACCCAGGCAGGCAGAATAGCGGGACGCCCTAGGCAAACGTGGCGCAGAACAGTTGAGGAGGAATCGAGCTCTTTAGGAATGAGTTGGAGGCAGCTCAAACGCGTTGCAGAACTCCGAACACGATGGCGCGCAGGCGTGGTTGACGCCCTATGCCCCCCGAGGGGTTAAAGGACATAAGTAAGTAAGTCAAACCGGCTGTAGTGTACTGGATGGGGATATACACGGCGGTTGTAAGACCCATTCTCACATATGGTTCACTAGTATGGTGGATGGCACTTGAGAGGCAATACCTGCTTTCAAACCTCACCAAAATCCAGAGGGCGGCGTGCATCGGTGTCATGGGATCAATAAGAACAACACCAACGGCGGCAATGGAAACCATGCTTAGTTTCATTCCGCTTGACATATACTGCAGCAGTCTGGCGGCTAAAACAGCTGTAAGACTGAGAGAAGGCCGGTTGTGGTCATCAAGCCTTTACGGCCATGCCTCCATTCTGTCCCGATGGGGGATCACCAGCGGATTGCAGGAACTGATCACATGAATCCGACGCTAGCATTCGAAAGGAGATTCACTACAAGAATTCCCGATAGAATATGCTGGTAGAATCCTAGAACCATGAAGAAAAAGGAGTTGGCTCTCTATACCGACGGTTCTAAGATTCTAAGATGGACGTTGGCACGGGAGCCGGAGTTTATTGTGAGGCCCTAGGAATAAACCGCTCCTTTAGAATAAACGACGACTGCAGAGTCTTCCAGGCCGAGGTCGCAGCCATTATACAGGCTGCGGAAATTATACGCGAGAGTAATATCGTTGGCAAAACGATCACTGTCTATATAGACAGCCAGGCAGCCGTTAAGGCTCTGGACTCTGTCGTAGTTAGGTCGAGGCTCGCGAGAACCTGTGAATCACTCTTAAACGAGATATCCAGGGCCAATGTGGTGACCCTCTGCTGGGTACCAGGGCATATGGATATCGAAGGTAACGAAAGGGCTGACGAGCTTGCTGGGAAAGGGTCGGCGCTGAACTTATCGCGAACCCTCCCCTCTGTAGCAATCCCGATCAGCTCCTTGCGGAAAAAAATAGAGGATGAAGCCACCGGTCGAGCAAACAGACGCTGGGCTCATCTGGAAACATGCGCTACGGCCAGGGTGCTATGGCCGGCCTACAGCAAGAAGAGATCAATCTCTCTGGTAAAACTTAGTCGTTATAACGCACGGGTCATTTCTGGCATAATTACCGGACATTATGCCATTGGCGTTCACGCGGAACGACTCGGTGTGCTGCATAATGACTATTGCAGAAGTTGCAGGGACGAAGAAGAAATTGAATCTGTTCGTCACCTGTTGTGTGACTGTCCTGCCCTATCCGTCAGAAGAATGAGGACTCTTGGTAGTTACTTCTTCTCGGAGCTGGAGGACTTGGGTAGTGTTGAGCTAGCGGACCTCCTGAGATTCATATCACTTTCTGGGTGGTTCTAACGGCGGATTTTCTTTACAGCGTTTCCAGGGTTAAATGATTGGGCACAATGGACCCGTACTGTTCGTCTGAGTGAGCAGTGACTCTTTGTCACAAGGCACCCATCTACCTAACTTAACCTACGTGTGACGTACGATGACCTTTCAATGAATTGTGGTGATGAGGAGGTTCAGGAGGACACTACCCACTTTCTGTGCCACTGCCCAGGCCACTACCATCTAAGAAACAAGTTTATTGGACAATACTGCTTTAAGAACTTAGAAGACTTGTCCAACAGATCGGTAAACGACATTATAAACTTCATTAAATCCTCTGAGTAGTTTGTATCTCGAGCACAGTAAGTATTAAATGATTTCTATTAGGCTATGTACATATACATAGGTATATTTTTCACGGGGAAGGGATTCGTTCTTTATTTCTTTCCCCCTATGGGTATCACAATGGGTCTATATTAACCTGAGTGTGGTGTAGATGATTTCTACTCGAACCCACTTACCTTACCTAACCTAACCATTATTAATATGCCACATGCAGATATACATTCTACTGACCTGCCTTGATAGATGAAAATGACTCCAGAAACAATGGTGCTCGGAATATTTGACGTGGCTTCAACACGGTTCGAAATGGTTCAGGATCAAACCACAGCCCCAAAGTTGGATATCTCGTCTTGAAAGATGAACGAGCGCCATCAACAGGGCAAAACACACACAAGCAGACAAATTCACTCGCGGTGTTGGGCGAAAAACACCCTTTTAGAAAAATACTGTCAAAACTTACTTAATGGGATCCCGATCGACGTAGAATCTCTACCTGAGGCACAGCATCCTTCCATCCTCGTCGATCTCGGGCACGCTGCTTTCAGCTACGCGGACCAAGTTTTTGGTTTGCTTAAATCTTTTCACCCTTCGGGGGGCATATGGCGTCAACTTATTCCCTTAAAGAGTCTGATTCGTCCTCAACTGTCCTAAGCCACATTTGCCTAGGGCATCCCCATCTTCTGCCTGCCTGAATGCGGATTCCACTGCATGGCGTATTTTGTAATGGAGTTGTTGTCGCACCGTAGAGTGTGTCCCATCCACTGCTACTTTCTCCTTCGCATAGTAATGTCAGGTTCTTGGCCCGTTCTCAGATAAAGTTAAGGAAAGGGAGGAGATACGAATGGGGACAAAAGATCCTCAAGATGATTCCTAAACATCCATTTACGAAGGTTAGCAGCTTGCGTGTGTTAGTGGTATCCACTAGAATCAAGTACTGCACTCATGCAGCAGTGGAGCGAAACAGCTTGATTATTAAGCTGAGAACATTGCTTTTCCAGACTTTCGATAGCACTCTGAACGCAGCTTTTGCCTTCCCGATTCTGCTGCACACATAAGTATAGAAAAATGTCTGCTTTCTCGACTATCTGCCCAGCAAAGTTCAGTTGAGCGCGGGTGTTTGAAAAGCTCAGGTTTTTTGTTTTGGCTGTGTTTATCTTAAGCCCCACTCTGATTGCCTCAGCTTCTAGATTGTGTGCCATCAGATGTAGGTTCATTATCTGATGTGAAAGCAGACAAACATTGTCAGCGTAGCCGAGATGTTTAAGGTAAGCTGTCCACCGAATTCCATTGTTACCTTCCGTCAATGACTACCAAGAACAACAGCGGTGATAGTATGCACCCCTGACGTACTTACTTATGTCCTGTATCCCCTTGTGGGTCCTAGGGCCTCCACTACGCCTACGCGCCATCGTGTACGGTTTCTGGCAATGTGTCTGAGTTCTCCCCAACTTTTCCCTAACTGCCGTGCCTCCTTCTCGACTGTTCTGCGCCATGTTTTCTTCGGACCACCAGGTCATCTGCCATCCTGAGTTAGAGGGTTCCATTGCATAGCATGGTTCGCTATGGAACTGTCACCCTTTCGGAACGTGTGACCAATCCACTGCCACTTCCGCCGTTGGATAGTTGTGCCTATTGGTTCCTGACCCGTTCTCTCGTAAAGGTGTTCGTTAGAGATACGATTGGGCCAGAAAATCCGTAAGATATTGCGCAGACACCTATTAACGAACGTTTGCAGCTTTCTGGTGATAGTAGTGGTCACTCTCCACGTGCTGCAACCATATAGCAGCACGGATTCAACGTTGGAGCGGAACAATCTCATTTTGGTGCTCAAACTGATTGCATTGCTTCGCCATATTTTGGACAACATCCCGAACGCGGACTTTACTTTGGCGATCCTGTTGGCTATATCCAGTTCGGTTCCACCATCGGTCGAGACTATACTCCCAAGATACTGGAAATCCTCTACTCTCTCTACCGGTTGTCCAGCAATGCATATTTGAGCCGATGAGTTTGTTCCAAGGCTGATAATTTTAGTTTTTGTCGTATTCATTTTCAGCCCGACGACACCTGCCTCCCTCTCCACATCTGCTGTCATTTGGTGGAGGTCCATAATTCTGTGGGAGAGTAAGCATACATCGTCTGCGTAGTCAAGATGTTTCAGTTGAGATGTAAGAGTCCATCGAATTCCTCCGTTTCCCATCGACAAAGCTGCATGAAGCACATCGCTAATCACCAATAGGAATAATATTGGTGAAAGGATACAGCCTTGTCTTACCCCACTTTGGATCTCAAATTCCTCAGACAACCTTCCCCTGTGCAGAACGTGACATTTGGAGCCTTCATATGTAGCTTTGATAATAGCAATTAGTTTATCGGGAATGCCTCTCCTGCGTAAGGCACGCCAAATAAACTCCCTGTTGACACTATCGAACGCCTTCTCAAAATCGATGAACAGCAGGTGCAGTGGCGATCGATATTCAACACACTGTTCGATGATAATCCGCAGGGTGTTGATGTGGTCGGCACAGGAGAATCCAGAGCGGAAACCTGCTTGTTCGGCATCGAGTGTGTCTTCGAGATGTTGTTTTATTCGCTCAAGGATGATTTTAGCTATTATCTTAGCTACAGCAGGCAGCACGCAGATACCCCTCCAGTTTCCGCACTCCATTAAATTTCCTTTCTTAGGAAGCTTGACGATCATTCCCTTTTTCCACTCGTTAGGAAAGCTCTCAGCTTCCCAAGCTCTATCTATAAGTGGAAGCAGAAGCTCAGCCGATGTTGTTGGCGCTGCTCGTAAGAGCTCTGCTGGAATACCAATCACGTCCTACCGCCTTGTTGGTTTTGAGTGCCTTGATCGCGGTAATGATCTCATCTTTACTGGGAGTCGTGGTGCGTATTCGGGAACTTCTCACCTCGGGCATCTCAGTTTGATTTGGGAGTATATCACTAGCGAATACACGGTTCAAAACCGTAGCCATCTCTTGAGCTGGTCCTCATCCGAAATGAGCAAGGAGCCGTCTAGGCTTTTCACTGGGTGTTCGCTGGAGCTGCGACCACCTGTCAGCTCTTTCGTGATTCTGTAGACGGTCCTGCTGTCGCACCTCCGTGCAGCTTCTTCTGCTTCTGTTGCCAGCGCGTTGATGTAGTTGCGCTTGTCACGTCGTACGCTACGCTGAACTTCTCTGCTGCTGCTGGGGTAGCTGCAACGCGAGCTTTCAGCTGTTTTCGTTCGTCAATCCGTCTCCAGGTATCCCTGCGATCGACCGACAATTCTTTCAGCACCAGATGTAAAAACATTTTTCACAGCACACCAATGGTCTTGGATAGTTGCGGGCATTGAGCTGCTGATTGCTTCCACACCTTGCGAAAAGTGCTCCCTTAATTGTTGGCGCACTGAGGGATCACTAAGTCTATCGATGTTGAACCTGGGCATTCTTGTGTTGTCGTGGGATCTTCGAACTGCAGCAGTGCGTAGTTGGAGAGTAGCTATCATAAGATGACGTACTGACGTACTCCACTTTGGACTTCAAAATCCTCCAACATCTTACCATTGTGTAAGACGTGACATTTACTTCCCTCGTATGTAGCCTTGATAATGGCTATGAGTTTTCTGGGATGCCTCTCCTGGACAAGCTAACCAGATAGCATCTCGATTCAAGCTGTCGAAAGCTTTCTCGAAGTCGATAAACAGACCTGTACTCAACGCATTGTTCGATTATGATCCGTAAGTTGTTTATGTGGCTGGAAGAACGCAAATACCTTTCCAGTTTCCGCCTTCCGTCAAGTTTCCCTTTTTCGGAAGTTTAATGATCATCCCCCTTTTCCACTCCTGCGGAAAATGTTCACTATCCCAAGCTCACCGTATTAGAGGGTGCAGTAAATCTGCCTATGTATTTGGCGCCGCTTGAAATAGTTCGGCAGGGATGCCATCAATACCCACCGCCTTGTTCTTCTTGAGGGACTTGATTGCTGTTATTATTTCGGTTTTACTGGGAGGTACGGTGCGAATTCGGGAATTTGTTGCTTCGAACCGCTCATTCGAATTCGAGATCATACCGCCATCGTCTAAGTGATTTAGCACTGAAGGAAAATGTTCTCTCCATCTAGTGAAGTGGTCCTCATCCGAGATCAGAAGGTTACCGTCTAGAAGTTGTTTTGACCTCCGGCCACCAATCAGTTTCTTAGGTATGCTATAAGCAGTCCTACTGTCGCACCTGCTCGCTGCTTCTCCAGCCCATAAAGCCAGTGAGTTGATGTGCTGACGTTTGTCACGTCTTACACTACGCTACACTTCTTTCTTCTTCGCATGGTATTGGACTTCTAGCGCGGTTCTCTCTACTGCTGAGGCTACTGCAATCCGAGCCTTGTTTGCTGTACGCTCATCGATCCGTCTTCAGGCGTCTGCAGGTAGCCATGTGCCATGGTTTGTCTGTCTTTTACCGACATAGGTGTGTGCCCCAGCCGTAAAAACATTTCTCACAGCATTCCAGTGGTCACCCATGATCCCCCATCACCATTACGATGTCCCCATTAGGCGTTTGGTTGTAGACGGCGCCTAGCTGGCTATAAAAATCATCCTTTTCATCCTCAGTCGCGTCCTGAGTCGGAGCATAGCACTGAATGATGGTAATTTTTCTTACTCTACTGTGGAACCTAGCCGTCAATATCCGGTCACTGTGAGGTATCCAAGACATGAGGCTCCCTCGTGCTGCTGGAGTTAGCACCAGTCCTACTCCGGACGCCCGTGCACATCCAGCTGGTTTACCAGAGTAGAGCATGACAGTGCTTTTTGTTGGGGAGATGTATTCCCCAGCATCGAACCATCTTATCTCGCTCAGCCCTAAGATGTCTATCATATACCATGCGAATTCTCGTTCCATTTGAAGGAATCTGGCGTTATATGGCCCTTCCTGGAGTGAGTCCAGGAGGGTCTTAACGTTCCAGAATCCGATCGTTGTCCTTGTTCGATGGTTGGATAGGTTACGTCGAAAGACATAGAATAATCTTTAGGCGTACCTTATAGCGCCCGCATGGCGTCAGTAAGCTGGCAGAAAATAGGTAAGTTAATTAAGCTAGTTTTAAGCATTCTTGTTAGCATGTAAGAAAAAATTGAATTGAACAATAAAAATAAAAAACAGACCGTGACTTGGTTTCTGACTATATTTACATGAAAAGTGCATTCGAGTAGTACTCAAGACATGCAACTCGCACACCTTGCTTCATCATTAAGGTGTTGACTAGATGCTCTTCATGTGCTGAGAATTCAATAAATTTTATTTATATGTACAATAGTAAGTACACTCATTTCAGTATTAAATAAAAATCTTAATTTTATTGACTTTGAGTTTGTTTTTGGTAAAAAGAAGTGCACAACACCGATTGTTGCTTACTATTCGATTTGAATTTGTCAAGATTATATATATAATCTTATTATGGCACGTGAATACTAAGTATAAATCTAGTTTCTAAAATCAGTCACTCAAATCTATTTCTAGTTCCTGCTAAGCATTCGATAGCGATCACTGTCCGTTCTAACAGATTCAAAAGTCTTTTTTCTCGTTCCTCCATCCGTTTGAACATTTCTTCATCGCGGCGCTCTCTCCGCTTTAAGTACTCGATTAGTTCGTAGTTGGTGCTATCGCCATCTGTGGAGGTTGATGCCTTTCGTTTACTTTTAGCCGACCGGCTGGAGCTCTCCGATATGTTGTCAGTGTCAACAATTACATCTGGATGGAGTAAGGTCGGGTCTATGTTGTGAGGGTAGAAATTATGGCTTCTGTAAGGAAAACACAAATAAATGTTAATTTCATTTTCTAATTTTTATTTAAAAAATTATATTTTAAGCAAAATTAGAAGATTCATATGTGCGGAAATTTCCGGTACAGTACAGGAATTTGTTCATCTGCACCGTGTATCGAAGTCATGCTTAGCTTTAATAAAAGTTCACGGTAATTTCCTAATATTTTTCATCTACAGCGCAACTTCTAGCTCTAGGCTACCTGGCAATAACTTCATTGAATGTGAAGGATTTTGTAGGAATAAATTTCATAATAAATATGCCCAAATGATCCCTTGAGTTTAGATCATAACCTTGGTAACGTGGACCAGCAACCTGCGCTACCGAAAATTGCCCGCTACAGAAACCGACATTATGACTCGGATAAGTAATGATCACATTTCGACGACTTTTGGCTATTGTAGCCGGACAAAGATAGGATTCTGGAATGTGAAGACGCTCCTCGACTTGGCACGCAAAGGACCTCACATTTCCAGATTCCTCCAACATCTGATTATGGTCCTTAAACCAGGTAAGGACCCTCACGAAGTATCCTCATATAGGCAAATATTATATGTCTACTTTTCTTGACTTCAAAGTTATTTGAAAGATTAACTTTTAAGCATCTCAAACCAATCGTTGAATCAAGAAACCTAATCCAAAGTCACAAGTTTGTATTTCGAAAAACCCCACAAAAGAACAAGTATACAAATAACAACTGAAATCGAAAGAGCATTAAAGGAAAACAAAAAAAGTGTGTTCTGTAATCTTCTTAGATGCAGTGCGGGCTTTCGACGAAGTATGGCATGAAAGCCTACTCAATAAATTAAAAGTGTTCCTGCCAGAACCGGACTTCCACCTATTCGAGTCTCATTTATAATAACATCGCGTTAATTTCGTATAAAACAAGAAAACACTTACTCTAAGCTAGTCCAAATCAAAGTCGGAGTTCCGCAAGGTAGTGTCCTTGGACCTCTGCTATACCTCCTCTATATCAAAGATCTACCAACAACATCAAGACTGCAACCTTTGCCGATGACACGGCAATCCTAGCAGTGGGAGATACAACGTTAGATTCGACGCGAAAACTGCAAGCTGCTACAGATCAAATAGTCAGGTGGACTCAGAGATGGAGAATAAAACTTAACTCGAGCTAATCTGCACATATTAACTTCACAAACAAGTCTGTCTCCTACTCCCCCATAGTAATATCAGGCACGGTTATACCATATGTTAATTCAGCAAAGTATTTAAGTATGCCTCTAGAAGGAAACTAGACCGAGTCCTGTTTAGAATCCCTTGAATTGCTTATTAAAACGCACTTCCCGGGGTGTACTACTGTACCATGTAGCAGTACTAATAACAACAATCACAGCGAATCGAAACCCCCTGCGGATTTGGTAACAGAGGACAGAATAGAGTGGGCAATAAGATCGTTCTCCCCCTTTAAATCCCCAGGACTTGATGGGATTATACCGATCATGCTGCAAAAAACTGCACCAATCATTACCCCAATTCTCAAAAAGCTATTTGCCAGTAGTCTTAAACAATGTCACATACCAAGAACATGGAGGGAGGTAAAGGTGGTTTTTATGCCCAAGGCGGGCAAGGCTAGTCACACCACCGCGAAGGACTTCAGACCAATAAGCCTTACCTCTTTCATCCTGAAAACTTTTGAAAGATTGCTCGACATCTACATACGTTGTAGAATACGCCCGGGGACTTATCCCCAGCCCAACCCAACACGCATACACGAAGGGTAAATGTGTGGATACTGCCCTACATCATGTTGTCGGCTCTATAGAAAAATCACTTAAGGATAAAGAGTTCACACTAGCTGCTTTTTTTGGACATTGAAGGAGCCTTCAATAATGTAAATACCGAAGCGGTTAAAAGAACCCTAAGAAAGCTAGACATCGACATCAGTCTAATTAACTGGATTGTTAGCATGCTCGAGGAACGACATATAACCACCGAACTTAAGGGTTCAAAGCTAGAAGCATACGCCTCGAAGGGTACCCCTCAAGGCGGGGTAATCTTCCCACTGCTCTGGGTCATTGTTCTTAATGAGGTACTACAACAACCAAGGTACAGTGGGGTCAGAGCTACAGCGTACGCGGATGACGTCGTGCTGCTTGCAACAGGTAAATTCCTGCCTACCCTTAGCGAACAACTTGACGGAGCCCTAAATATTCTTAGCATATGGGCCAGGAGCTGCGGTCTAAAGGTTAATCCCCAAAAAACCGAACTCGTACTTTTTACGAATAAGAGAAAAATACCGGAGTTTAGTACACCTTCTGTTGATGGTATCCCACTCAGATTGCCCGATAGTGCAAAATACCTGAGCCTTGTACTCTACAAAAAGCTCAACTGGAGATTAAATATAGAGGAAAGAATTAAGAAAGCAACAATAGCCTTTTACTCATGTAGTAGAATTTTTGGTAGAACATGGGGACCCTCCCCCAAAATCGTACTATGGATGTATACGGCTATAGTTAGACCCATACTGACTTACTATGGTGGCCAGCTGTCAACAAATCCACCAACTTAAAGGCAATCACCAAAGTTCAAAGACTAGCGTGCATTGGCATTACCAGTGCAATGAGGACAACCCCAACCGCAGGACTCGAGGCTATTCTCAATCTGCTACCGCTAGACATCTTTATACGAACATCAGCAGCCATTAATGCTATGAGAATAAGTCAGTCAGCGAACTGGAAACCAAGCAGAACAGGTCACTCGATGATCCTACTCGATTACTTTGGCCTCATGCCCGTAACGGATTACATGCCGTCATATTTAGACTTCACAAGGCCTTTCTCTACCGCCTACCCTAGCAGGGAAGGTTGGAAAAGCGGTCATATACCTAATGCCGAATCTATAGCCATCTACACAGATGGTTCAAAAATGAGCACTGGTGTAGGATCAGGTATCTTCTCCGACCCTCTAGGTGTATCAAAATCCATACGACTTCCAGACCACAGCAGTGTTTTCCAAGCAGAGGTCTTAGCAGTGGTAACAGCCGCCCGTGAGTCTGCGATAAGGGCAATACCGCCAGAAGGTATCACCATCTTTATCGACAGCTAGGCAGCTATAAAAGCGATTACTGCCATAGAAATTAAATCGAAGCTTGTGAAGTGTTGTCGAGAAGAGCTCAGGGTTCTTGGAACACAGCACAAGGTATCGCTCTGTTGGGTCCCTGGACACGAGGGTATCCCAGGCAATGAGAAAGCCGACGAGCTGGCGAGAATCGGCTCAGCAGCCCCAACAGAACAAGTTGACCCCCCTGTGTGTATCCCGCCTTGCACACTCAAGCTCGCTGCAGGGAATAAAGCCACTGAGGAGGCGAACACAAGATGGAACTCAATGGAAACTTGCGCCATCACTAGGAAGCTATGGCCAAACACCGAGAGAATCATCCGTAATGATAGGAAATCCCTTTCCACCCTCGTGGGCATCATCACGGGGCACAACACTCTGCGGTACCACATGAAGAAACTGCGCCTGACGGAGGAGGAACTCTGTAGAGGCTGTGGTGACGAGGAAGTTTTTGAGGACACAACCCACTTCCTGTGCCACTGCCCGAGTCTTCAACACTCCAGGAAAAAGTTCCTTGGTCAATTTTTCTTCCAGGATCTCGAGGAACTCTCCGGCGTTTCAACGGAAAAGATGTTGAACTTCATCAAATCATCAGGGTGGTTTGTATGCAGAAATGAAGTAAGCGACTGAGTTAGTAGTTTTTAGTTTCATTGGGTAAGGGATTACTTTTTCCCCCATGGGTACCACAATGGGTCAACGCTGACCTGAGTGTGGCAGAGAGCGTTGAACCCTGCCAGCCCACATACCTAACCTAACCTATGCCTCTAGATGCCAAGCTTCATTGGAAAGATCGTATCAAAATCAAATGAATGGAATTAGACATTAAATGGCGAAAAATTGAATGGCTTCTAGGTAGGAAGTCAGGTCTATCAATTAATAACGAAATTCTTCTTTATAACCAGGTACTGAAATCAATGTGGAACTATGGCGCTCAATTCTGGGGATATGCCAGCCTAACCAATATTGCAGTTATCCAACGCAGTCATAAAGTTCTTAGAAGTATTGTGAATGCTGCATGGTAGATGAGAAACAGAGACCTCCAATTATATAATTATAATGGGCTTTACTAACAACCAAATCAAGTATACAGTTTAAGTACAATATAATCTCCATACTTTCCAAAATGTTTGTACCAATCAGTCAGCTTTAGTGTTAGTATGGAGCTAAATTTTAATGTTTAGAAAGCCATGTTTAATTTTTTAATATATGACGTTAAAGAACAGAGTGATGCCACTGTATCAATTTAATAGTAAGGACAATAGGTTAGGTTAGGTTGAAGTGGCGGCCAGCTTACGCCAACACACATAGACCAAGGAAGGTCCGTTGTGGTACCACGAAGAATCATGCAATCCCAGCTTACTCGTTAGAACCAATTATAGTTTCTAATGAAGCGAAGGAGGCTCCTGATGCCTAAATCTATCAGATCGCGTAAATCGTTAAAAAAGAAAGCTCCTGGGTAAAGCTTTCTTTCATGGGAGAGAGCTGGACACGCACAAAAAAAGTGAGGAATGGTTTCTCCTCTTCTTCGTCCATGCAGCTTCTGCAAAAATCATTTGAATATACGCCAAGCCTTGTTACATGCTTGCCTATTAGACATTGTCCTGTAATTACATTTATAATAGAGCCAATATGCAATCGATTGAGAGAGAGATCAATTTCTTAGAGCGTTTCAGATCCAACTTGGGCCAAATCTGCTTAGTCGCTAGACACGTTGTACCACTTGTCCACCTAAGATTTGTTCTTTCGATTGCATCCAGCTTGAATTTCAATTTACAAGTAGCGATTGAAGGAAACGGATATTGCCAAGCCTGGTAAGCCAGGGCATCCTTTGGAGCCAGGCCTGAAGGGTGTCAGTATGCGAGCGTCTGGTGGTCGGCCAGTCCCGCTCGGCAGCCGGCCGGGTCAAACCCGAAATGGCTACGAGCTTCCTGTCAATGGTCTCGCGAACCATTACGGGGGTCAAGGGGTGAGCGCGCTGTGCACCGATAGGGGCATAGATGGACTCTCTGAATTTCGACAACGGCATCGACTTAGGATAGGCACATGGAACGTCTCATCGCTCACAGTCGAGGCTGTTAAAAGTCGACTAGATATAGTTGGCGTCTCTTCAACAAAGCAGAGAGGTTCTACAACTGTGGACCTTTTGGATGGGTGGAAGCTCTTCCTGTCAGGAGTCGCACCCTCAATGTCTGCTCGGGCGGGAGTGGGGATACTCACAAGTCCCAGGTTGACAGACAGAGTATTGGAGTGGATACCATTAGGAGGGAGAGTTTCGATTTTAAAGCTCAAGCTTGAAAGATCAACTCTGGCATTGGTGCAGGTGTATGCACCGAATCTTCAGTCAGAGTATGCAGGTTTCTTAGATGAAGTTGATGTTGCCCTTGAAAAGGTTGCAGATAAGGATTCTTTTGTCCTGATGAGTGACTTCAATGCTCATGTGGGTGTAGATGTTATGACACGGGGGAGTGTGATTGGGAGGAACGGTGATACTGATCAAAACGCGAACGGAGAGAAGTTGTTGGATTTTTGTTGTGAAAATGGCTTATCCATCACGAACACTATCTTTCCACATAAAGACATTCACAAATACACATGGTGCCGTCAGAGTCTTCAGCAGAAGTCGGTGATCGATTTCTTTGTGGTACCATCGTGTCTGAAGAGAATGGTTTGTGATGTTCGCGTATTGAGAGGGGCCGAATTGTCAACTGATCATCACTTAGTGCTGTGCAAATTGTATCTTAGCGAGAGAGTGCCTCCACTACCAAAGCGTAAACCAAGGATGGTTACACGCATACGATGGGAGAGGTTACACGCATACGATGGGAGAGGTTACAGGACGATGAGATACGGGAGACATTTGCGCGGCAAATATCTGAAAGGTTTGAACGAATTCCAACTGTTCCATCAAATGTAGAGGAAGAATGGCAACTGTTTGCAACAGCGGTTATTGCCTCTGCGGGAGATGTTTGTGGAGTGAAGCGGCTTGGTGTGGCGGCTGGTGGTGAGAAAAGAACTGCTTGGTTTAAAACGCCCGGAATTCAAGAAGCTATCAGAGAGAAGAAGAGAGCCTTTAAGGTGTGGATTCACTTGGGGAACTCCGATTCTCGAAATCGGTACAGTGAGGCGCGAAGAACTTGCATTATTTAGCTGTGAAAACAGCGAAAGAACAGTCTTGGAAGGAGTTTGGCGAGAAATTGGAACGTGACCACAGATTTGCAAATAAGATGTTCTGGCAGACCGTCCGCCGACTTAGAGGAAAAAAGTTGAATATCGTTGAAGGAGTCAAATTCAAAGACGGTACACTTCTTTCCAATGAGGAGGACATCTTACGCAGATGGAGCGAGCAGAATTGCTCAATCCCGAACAGGGCACCGAAGATAACAGACCTATGGTCGAGAGTTGGGCGGAAAGAAGTCCTACGGTAGAGGAAGTAACTTTGGCGATCAAAGCGCTAAAAGTTGGCAAATCTGCTGGTGTGGATGAAATTCGGCCAGAAATGCTCAAGGCTTTAGGTAAAGAGGGAGTTCAATGGCTCTCGCGTGTCATTAAAGTGGCCTGGGAATGCGGTGAAACACCTGGTGATTGGCAAATGGGGGTGATAGTTCCTCTTTTTAAAAAGGGGACAAAAGAGATTGCGCCAACTATAGGGGTATATCTCTTTTAAGTCTCCCTGGAAAAGTCTTCGCTAAGGTGCTAGAAACACGTTCCAGAACTGTGGTTGAGGACGGTTTGGGGGATGAGCAGTGCGGTTTTCGTCCCGGTAGAAGCACAACCGACCAGTTATTCACTCTCAGAATGGTTCTTGAGAAGGCCTGGGAGTATGCCAAACCTGTCTACACTTGTTTTGTGGATTTGGAAAAAGCATATGATAGGGTTCCTCGAGGCAAACTCTGGAGTGTTCTGCAGGAGTATGGGATTGATGGTTCCCTGTTAAGGGCGATTCAGTCTTTATATACAAACTGTAGAAGCTGTGTTCGGATAAACGGTGTTAAATCAATACCTTTCACTGTGGGCATTGGACTCCGCCAGGGGTGCGTTTTGTCACCTCTCCTCTTCATTGTACAATATATATGGATTGGATGTTACAGCGCAGCCGTGGCGGGGAATGTTTCAAAGTGGGAGACCTAAGGATTAGTCATCTGCTCTTTGCGGATGATTTGGTCATCCTTGGGTCCTCTCAAACCGAACTTCAGCGCGCACTCGAAAGGTTTGTAGCCATTTGTGATGATGCTGGAATGAAGATCAACGTGAACAAGTCAGAAATAATGGTCGTTTTCAAAAAACCCATTTAGTGCACTCTGCATGTTAGTGGAGTTCCACTGAAGCAGGTGGATAAGTTTAAGTACCTCGGGCTCTTATTCACGAGTGATGGGAAGAGCAATGGCGAGTTATCCTGTAGAATTGGTCAGGCTGGATCAATTTTGAGAGAGCTCGACCAATCTGTTGTAAGGAAGGCCGAACTTAGTTTTCAAGCTAAGCTATCGGTTTTTAACTCGGTTTATGTTCCAACTCTCACCTATGGTCAAATTTGGGTAGTGACCAAGGGAATAAGATCGCGGGTACAAGCTGCCGAAATGAGGTTCCTTCGTGGTGTTGTTGGAATAACTCGTAGGGATCGAGGTACACCAGAGTACACGAGGCGCTCAATGTTGAGCAGCTACTTCTCCGAACGGAACGATCTATGCTTCGATGGTTTGGTCACGTAGTGCGTATGCCCCCAGCCCAGCTTCTAAGACGTGCCATGGTGGCCGTGGCATCAGGTAGGCGATCCCGCGGTAGGCCTAGAAATAGATGGTTGGACCAAGTCCGGCATCTCTCCTGGAGCCGTCTAGGGATTCCTCCTGATGAGTTGGAGTCGATGGCGGAGGATCGAGAAGGATGGAGAGTCCACCTGAGCATCCTACCCCCGCGACCCTCAGGATTAGCGAGCCATTGAAAATGTATGTATGTAAGTAGTGATTGGTATACCTAGATTATCCTTGTCTTAAAGGATGGGTACAGTTGTTCCTATTCTGGCGAGTTCATCAGCCTTACAATTCTCTGGAATATCCCTATGCCCCGGCACCCAACAGAGGTGAATATTAAACTGCTCCGACATCTCCTTACGAGACAAATGGCAGTCTAGGGCTACTACTGAATTTATAGAGATCGATTCAAAGGATTTGATTGCAGCTTGGCTATCTGCAAATATACGGATGTCCTTGGCGGATATCACGTTTTTCTTTCGCCATACTCTCAAATGGGTTTAATCTTTTTTTGTACACTTTTACCCTTCGGGAAGGAACTGATTCCTCAATTAGTCAATTAGTTCAGTATCCATATAAATACCCTCATCGGAATCCGAAAGCATTTTTAATTACAAATCTTTACACAACTTTAAAATAAATTAAAATTCACATGCGAATATAAAACGTCAAACCAAAGTTATGTTGTGGGCGCCGTGGCGTAAGTGGTTAGTGTGTCGGATCACTACGCATGAGGTTCTAAGTTCGAATCCCAGAAAATACCAAAAAGTTTTTTCACGGTCCCACCTCTCGCGAGCGTCTGACAAACATCCGAGAGTATTGTTGTCACGAAAAAGTTTCTCAAATCGCCGTTCGGATTCGGCATTAAACTGTAGGTCTCTTCCATTCGTGTGAAAAATATAACGCACACAACATGAGTGGTTGCGAGAAGCTAAGGCCCTGGCACTTTAAAGAGCTGTTGCGGCAAATATTTGTTTTAAAGTTATGTTGTAGCTTCAATGAAAATATAGTAGATTCTTTGAAAAATTAAAGTTTAAGTAAAAGCTGACTGTTAAAACATTATAAGTACACTTTAGACTAAAGTTTGTATTAATATTTAAGTCGACGTTTTTTTTAAGTCACGACTAGTGATTCGATGTTAGTAAGGCCTAATGTATTTGGAAAATAGTAAGCTGTTAGCCATTTACTTGTCTTTCTCTACTAATTTTGAAAAGCAAACTGCTCGTTAGTTAAATGCAACCAGTCGCAGTGTTAGCAAACATTTTTAATTCTTTGTAGTTTATTATGTTTGAAATAAAAAAAAACTACAAAATGTTATGAGAAAAAATAGCTCTTACGCTTTTCCAGAAAATTCATACAAGTGTAAGAAAAGTTTAAGAACAAAATTTATTTAAATTAATTCGTATATAATCGAAGGTATTATTAGACAATAAAAAGATCACTTATGTAAATTAAATTACACTAATTGTCCAAAAATAAATTGATTAATTTTGCATTTACCATAAGTATGTCTGGAACTACTTAAGTTAACTACCATAAACAAGTAAACAGTTAATATGTAGTTTGATACCAGCGTATCCATCAAAGTGATATGAAAGTAGATAACAAAATCAATTAACGGTTGGTGAAACTGAACTTCAAGTTATTTTATAAAAATTGTGATAAAAATAGCTCATTACGGTGGATAGCACTACTAATTTTTATAACACCTCTTGACGATTAGGTAGGTTCGTGCGATATTTCTTCAGCGATGCACGGCAGTTATGAAATGCTTAAAATTGTAAAGTCAAAAAGATTGTGCTGAATAAAATGGATCAATGTTTTGTATTAATTAAGTCTGAAAAACCGTCTGACCTTTTTGTTTTTAGGTTTGTGGCCATGCCCATTTGGCGTAAAGGCAATGTGACCAATTTTAGCATTAAAATCAAATAATTTGTATTAAATGTTAAAGTGGACATTATGCGGTTAAATTTGAAGAATTAGCTAATTCAAATAACCATCCTACTACTTTCGCAGGATCTGGTTCTTTTGATAAAATTCTCAATGGCGTGTTTGCAGATACCCCAATCAATTTGACCAATGACTCGCAGTATTTAATTTTTCAGTTCAGCAATTATGTTGGGCTTGTTGGTATAAACCTTGAATTTAAGATATTCCCACAAAAAGAATCGCAAGATTTGGGCGGCGAATTGACCTCCGACCCTCTTGAGATTAAAGGTATAGGGTTCCCTATTGACTAACTGCCCGAACACAATGGTGAAACTGAAGCTGTAGTATGAAGCGCTGTCAAAGTAAAATACACACTGCGAACACAATGTGAAGCTTAAGCTTGTAGCTGAAGTAGAAGTGGAGTCAACTTCAGCTTCACCATTTTTATTTCATTTATTTCATTTTATTGTCAACTTTGTATCTTTTACATTAGACTGTTACAATCTTTAAAAAAGTAAAAGTGTAGTTACAAAAAAAGCTTAATTACATACGAATGAAGTTTAAATAAGAAAGAGAAGTAATGATATAATTACTTAATAAAGCTATGATGCCAGTTATTAAATATTTAAATACTTATGTATGAAATAACAACAGTTAAACAAATTCATATAACAATTTTAAATAAATTTCAAAATTCTACCTATAGCCACATAAAGAAATAGATATTCATCAAATCGATCATTATTGTGCAGCCTTCTAATGCTGAGGGGCAATGCATTCCAAAGGCGGACAGCATGAATGAAAAACTGACGCTCGGTTATAAGGCATGAAAAATAAGGTTGCAAAACAGAGGGTGAGCGAGATGACCGAAATAAATGTATCTTTTCATGCAAATATGGCGGTTGCTTACTGATAATGATTTTATGCAAATAAGATATGACTAAGTAATCCAAGTACGCTTCCAAAGTACAGCCGAGAATTTTGTTGCGAAAAGGGGAAACGTGGTCGTATCTCCTGAGTAGAAAGACATAACGAATGACGTTATTAAAGGCAACTATAAGTTTTCTTTTCATGCCGGCACTCAGACTACAGAATATTTGGAACCCATAAGTAATAAGTGGAAGAATTAAGGATTTTACTAGCGTTAGTCTTGTATTTTGCGGCGTGAAATACTGAGATAGTGATAAGTTCCTTAAACAACCAAACAATTTATCAATAATTGACTGAATATGATCTTCCCAACTGAGAATTCGATTAAACCATATGCCTAAATTTTATACTTTGTCAATATACTCAATTTCAGAAGTTCCAAGACATGTCTTTGGGAAATAATCTGTAACCAGTTTATTTTTCTTGATGACTAAACATTTTGACTTAAGTGGATTCAACTTTAAAGAGTTTCTTTCTGCCCAAAGTGAAACCTGCTTGAGGACCTCATTTGGTCGATGAGCTCCATCATCAATTAGGCCCAGCATACCGCTTAAATAAATTTCTACATGCGTATAGCACTGGTTTTAACTGACAGCGGAAGGTCATTAATGAAGATGGAAAACAAAAAAGGACCTAAGATTGAGCCTTGCGGTACTCCTGTTGAGACATTAAAAAATGTAGATACTTTGTTTTTTAATACTACGGCTTGTTTCCTTCCTCCAAGATAAGAAGCTATAAGTTTTGCAGCTGCAGGAGAGCAGCAGTATATCCTTTCAAGTTTTCGTACCAGCTATGAGTGGTGGACCATGTCAAACGCCTTGGAAAAATCAAGTAACGGTAAAAACGTAACTTCATCTTTATCAATTGTAATGCGAATATCATCAGTATCTTTTAAAAGAGCAGAGATACAGCTGTGTTTCGGTCTGAATCCGGTTTGGTTCCTATAAAGCAATTTGTTATTTTTCAAAAATGCAGACACTTGAAAGTGAATCAATTTCTCCATGACCTTGGACAAAAAAGGCAAAATGGAAAAATACAAATATTTGGCGCAACAGCTCTTTAATGTGCCAGGGCCTAGCTTCTCGCAACCACTCATGTTGTATGCGTTATATTTTTCCCACGAATAGAAGGGACCTACAGTTTAATGCCGAAGCCGAACGGCGATTTGAGAAGCTTTTTCGTGACAACAATAATCTCGGATGTTTGTCAGACGCTCGCGAGAGGTGGGACTGTGAAAAATCTTTTTGGTGTTTTCTGGGATTCGAACTTGGAACCTCATGCGTAGTGATCCGACACACTAACCACTTACGCCACGGTGCCCACAAAAAATGGCGATTGGTCTATATTCAGGAGCAGAAACACGCGACTCCTGCTTTTTTTTCTAATCATTACAACCTTCAAACATTTAAATGTTTTCATTTCACGTACAATCTCCATAAATTTGTCGACTTCCATTTAGCGCCAACAATAGCTTTTGTGTACAAAAACATAAACGTCAAATTTGCACCGCTGCTTGAAGTTGAACAGAATTCAACTTCACGATGCACGACACAGACGTAGACACACATTGTGTTGCTGCTTACGGCTTTCCATACATTTAATATTTTGACAGCTATAGACTCAGACGCAGATGCATCATTCTGTTCACCTCTTAAGTCGCGACTATTCTTAACATCTAAAATCTCTGCAGTAAACCAGGACACATTGCAGTTTCTAACGTGCTTAGTCATAAGTGGAATGTGGGTGTTGAACAGGTTTTGTATTTGATTTTGCAAATAACTAACTTGTGAGTCGGGTGAGGTCATGTAATATAAGTGCTTCCAATTTACTCTCAAAACATCTTCCTCCAAAAGATCATAATTAATAATTTTAAAGTTCCTATATGTGTAGGTTTGGGCCTGAAAACACTTAGTTTTATAAAAGTTCTCGAACACTAAGTCGTGTTTCGAGAAAACAGGAGCGGGTAGTTGATCACATAGTAGTGCTTCAATGTTGTCATTAACTAAAAACAAGTCTAGTAAGTAGTAAATGTTGTCGGCAAATGCTGATGAAACACTTTCAATCACTGAATAGAAAGTGTCAAGATCAATGCTACTGTTTGCGCGATAGACAACACCTAAAAGACACTTACTTCGTCCACTTACCACTTCAACAAAATAATCACCCCTATCACGAATTCCATCGTAATCGAAAATGTGCTACGAACTCCGAAAAATCTATCACCGAATTCATTCGTAGTAGAATCGTAGTGAAAAATCTGCTACGAATTTCGAAGTTCGTGAAAGTTGGTATCACTGAATACGAATGAAATGGAAATTTGTTATCTTTTTCTACGACAAGTAATTTGCATCGGAATATAAGAGAGTGATTGTATTTTGTTAAAAAATGTAGGTATTTATATATTTTTTTTAAAGTTGTTAATACACATTTTTTTTTTCTTTAAAAGGGCAAAAACAACAACTAAATCACAACATGAAAGGCTTTCGCAATTGTTGAATGAAAAACCTGATCTGGCACAAGGATTTACAAAAGCATAAAAAAAAAGATGTGACGCTTTTTTGGGAAAAGGTAAAGCCTGATTTAAACGCTTTTGGGCCACCTTCTAAAGAAGCTATGTGTTTATGCTAAAGTTCCCTTTGCGATTGTAATATATCCCTTTTTCTTCGGAAGGAGCAATTATATTAGTGTGTGTTCCATCGACACACATAATAACACCTAGAAAACTGGCTTTCAAATAAAAATCTCATCTGAATTTTTATCCAGACAGGATAAAGCCTTCTTTCCAGTATGTTCAGAACTTTTTTGAGTCTTGCGGAAAAGGTGGATTGTGCCATTCCAACTTCATAATATTTACCAACGCCAAGGTAACCACCTCCTGCGAAAAACCTTAGTACTGCCACGAGGCGACATATTGGAGTTATTTAACACGAAAACACACCCGGCTCAAAATTATTTTGCAGCTCATCTAATACATACTTGAATCCAGATTTGTAGAGTCGGAAATTTCTTTGAAATTTTATTTATTTACTTTAATTTTTGAACACAAGAAAATGAAAGTTACTTTACTCTTACATTAGCTCATCCAGATTAAATGGGTCACAAGCGTCTCGAAGCATTTTTCTTTGAATTTTCAGAATGGAATTTCGCCTAGAGGATTCCGCTTGAGCAGCAATAATTGCGAAGCCAATAGTATCCATTTTTAATTTTTTATGATTTTATATTTAAATTTCAGAATAAAACTGAGTATTTTTTAATTATTTATAGATTAAGCGCACAATTTATTTCAATAATTTTCACACATTAGGCAAATTTGACACTAAACAGCTGATTTCGAAAATGAGAGTGAGAGAGTTCTATGTGGCAATGCTTTTTGCAATTCCGTTCGGATTGTGTGATAGCATTTTTTTCGTAGTTCGTATCGTAACTTCGATTCGTAGATTTGCTACGAATGGATTCTATAGGACTAGTGGGAGGAGAACTGATTACAGGTTTGCAGTTTATACCATCCCGAATATATATGGCAACTCCGCCACCAGTCCTACCGTGTCTATCAGCCCGAAAAGTTATGTAGCCGTTCAAGCCGTATACTTCATCTCTAAATGAAATGAAATATTTTGAAATGTCAAAAAGTTTGACATTTCAGAACAAAATAAAGATCAGTCAACAGAAAAATGAATCGAGCTAGCAAAGAACAACAACATTTGAGTAATCCTCATTATAAAAATATTAAGGGTATTCACTTAAACTCCTAAAACCCTAGTCTACCACGTAAGCCATATAAATTTATCATCGCGTAAATGACCTGTCAAATTTTATATGAAAAATTATTAACGAGAGACCCGTAAATTTCTGCGGCTATTTTGGCTCGGAAATCACCCTCGGAAAATTACACTGCTGTTAAATTTGATTGAAACTATGGCAGACAGAGGTGGGAATACAATCTAATAAGTTTTTTCTTTTCACTAATTTTCGGCATTTTCATGTTTGGCGACATTTTGATGACAGTTGCTGATTCAAAAGCTGATTCAATTACGCAACTTGTTTCCGAGGGATATTCATTTAAAGCACCTCGTAAATTTACAGAACTACAAGATGAGTAATTTTATCAGTTTGAGTGAATACCCTTATTAAAACAAAAAAGAAAAAAACCCGAGGTGTGAAAAAAAATGCCCGAAGCATTTGGATTACCAACAACAAACAGCCGTGCAGCGCTTCATTATTGCGTTCGTACTCAGATACATACATCAGTGCGCGATTTTTCTGACAGCGCTTCATACTACAGCATCAGATTCACCATTTTTTCTTTTTTAGCTCAGAGCAGAGCATGAGTTGTCAAAAAAAAGTTGTGCTTCTTTTTTAGCTCAGACACATCAGAGCTCTGAATTTGTTTTTCTTTTTTCCTTCAGAGTATGCTCAGAGCGCACTCTACGAGTATCAGCACTGAATAATTTGATCGAGCGTTCAGAGCAAAATCCTGAGCACAGGCATTTTTCATATTTGACAGGAGAGGACAAAGAAAAAAAAATTGCAAAACAATTGAAATGGCGGACGAAGTTTGTTGTTCTGGTGCAGAAATTAAATATAACATAAAAAATAACTATCAATATATATATATATATATATATGTATTGACAGCTCAACCTATAATTGCTTATCAAATGACATCAGAGTGCTCAAGTGTGTTTCATAAAAAAATCAGAGCGCTCTGAGCACGCTCGGTTCAGAGCATGTTCAGAGCACGCTCGATGTGCTCGAGCTCTGTTCAGAGCTCCGGTTTGTCCGGTAACTTATGGACGGCAGTGTACATCATAGAAGTCATAGCAAGTGTGTTGAAATATATACATGAGATGCTCGATGATTGCAGAGGAGCAGAATAATACATGCGATCTAATCTTGAAGACTTAAAGAATTACATTAATCGAAAGAAGACAATTAATTCATTAAATATGTTATATCAAAGAATATATAGTTGCTGAAACTAGTTTATAAGCTAAGCGTTTAAATATTAAAAACAAAATTGTTTTTGGCTTAGGCTTCGCTAATATAGTTCACGGGTTTGTCAGATGGAAGGACTATAGAAACAAAAGCCCGTCAAGTCATTATAGAAGTCAGAATGAATATATGATAAAAAGTCAGTCAAATAGCCTAAGAAGGTGTTAAGCTAATTTTTAACGAACTTTAAATATTAAGATGTTGTGCATCTACATCCCCGTCCCCATGCAGGGACGGGTTAAGAATATCACTGCAGCGCACCAACAACTAGCACTTGTCGTAAAAGGCGACTAAGGGGACAAATCAGATCTAGGCAATATAATACCCAAGTGAGCCTAGCGACACATACACTACCTTAAAAACCCTCCCACAAGTGTGCATGCGAGTGGGTTGACACGACTGGAGATCACCGGTGTCATAGAAGAAAGATCAAACAATACTAAAACAGGAGCATGCACGTGTCAAACAACAAACAACATCGCAATATGGTAATATTGCAAAACTGTATCATTATAGTAATACTTGCAAAAAGGAAAGGCACTACCCCGCCAGGCACTACCACTGCTGTGCATGGTACTGATCCTGGACCGAGCAGAAATGTTCGGGTCAGAGCTATACGGATTCCGGGGGCTAGCAAAATAATGAAACAGTTTGGAAGAAATTGGAGGGTCGCGAGTTGGAACGTTGGAAGCATGACCGGTCGAAGTTACGAGCTGGAGGAGATGATGAATAGAAGGCGGCTGGATATCTTGTGTGTCCAAGAGACGAAATGGAAAAACACCGGAAATCGGGCGCGTTTCTTGGACGTTAGATTACAAGATGTTCTACTACGGAACGGAAAAGGCTAAGAACGGAATCGGTATCATCCTTGCGGCAGAGCTACTTGGTAACGTCTTGAGCATTTCGAAGTCCAGCGACCGTTTGATGTCTCTCAAACTAGTAATACAAGGAGAGGTGTGGAATATTGTCAGAGCATATGCTCCCCACAATGGGTGCAATCAGAGAGATAAAGATGCATTTTGGGTAGATTTCCACAATCTCCTTAAGAACATCCCAAAGGAAGAGTTTCTGTTTGTTGGAGGAGATTTGAATGGACATGTCGGGAAGTCAAACGAAGACTATGAGGACTGCCATGGAGGACTAGGATATGGCACCAGGAACCTTCCATCCTAAGCATGTGCAAATCACACGGTCTTATCGTGTTAAATAGCATTTTCATCAAACTAAGCCGACACCTGATCACTTCCAGCAGTGGTGGAGATGAAACTCAGATTGACTACCATTTGGTAGCCAGTTTCATGAAGCCTCGGGTAAAAGATAGCAAAGTTATCCTGGGAGAGGCAACCGCTCGGCAACACCGTCTCCTGCTAACAGAAATTTTTATGAAAACACCGAAGAAAAGCAAACAAACAAGGGTCTCTGAGAAAATCAAGTGGTACAATCTGGACAAAGAAAAAGGCGAGGCTTTTGTTTTCGTAATGAAAAATTACCTCTCTCACACCATTAACGGAGCTGAGGATGAAGAGTGCAGAGCACAAAATATGTGGGATTCCCTACAGTGAACTTGCTTAAAGAAGGCCAAATCACTGCTAGGAGCTTCAAAAGGCCACCATCAACACGCCAAAGAAACATGATGGTGGAGTGATGAAGCTAAGAAGGTGATAAATGAGAAGTAAGCGGCTTTCAAAGCTTGGTCAAAGTGCCCCTCTAATAATAATGACGAATAAATTCGCCTCGAAATGCAATACAGATGTTGCACTAAAAAAGCGAAGAAGTGCGTCCAGCTTCAAGCAGAGAGTACGGAGGGTCTGTATCGGGAGCTGGAGAAAATAGATTCCCCGGTTGCTGATGCAAACCAGGCTATCCAGGAGCTGCGAAGACACAATATGAACAAGAGTGCAACCATCTTCAAAATAGCCGCCCAAAGAAGGAGGAATGCTCAGGAGATTCGTTCGCCAAAGTTAATTAATGCTCATGGCCAGCTTCTTGTGGATGAAGACGAAATTCTGCAGAGGTGGCGGTAGTATTGTGAAGAACTTTTAAATGAACAGTTTCCCCGGCTATACTCTCCAAGAGCCTCCCCTAACTGTGAAGAAATACCCGACATTACAGTCGAAGAAGTTAGTGAGGCGGTCAAATACTCCAAAAAACGAAAAGCGGTTGGGCCAGACGAAATACCCTCTGAGTTCTGGAAAAAGATGGGAAATATCGGGTTCAGATGGCTCAGAATTCTCATTTCCAAATTTGTGAGAGGTGACCCAATGCCGAATCAATGGAGTAGGAATCAATGCGTGCGGAAAGTTACCTTCTCCCTGTATACAAAGGGAAGGGTGAAACTGACGCGAAAACTGTGATAACTACCGTTCGATCAAGCTGATGTCACACACCATGAAGATCGTTGAGCGGGTATTAGGTGGCCGACTGCGAAAAATAATACGGCTATCTGATGATCAGTGCGGGTTTGTCACGGGTAAATCAACCACAGATGCAATCCAAAG
Organism: Brachypalpus laphriformis; assembly: GCA_945910035.1. Lineage (NCBI taxonomy): Eukaryota > Metazoa > Arthropoda > Insecta > Diptera > Syrphidae > Brachypalpus > Brachypalpus laphriformis. The sequence continues at coordinate 104,381,685 of OX246753.1, read as the reverse complement.
TATAAGGATCATAATGGAAAAACATGGTGATTCCTTAAGGGATTTGCATTGACTTAGAAAAGTCATTCGACAGACAACCACGAGATCTGATATGGGTGGCGCTAAGACATCGAGGGGTTCCAGAAACCTATGTACAGATGATCATGGATATGTACGAAAGAGCAAAGACAAAAGTAAGATGCCCCGCTGGAGTAACCGAAGAGTTCCCAAGCAAAGTCGGTGTGCATCAGGGAAGCGTCTTAAGTCCTTTGCTCTTTATTACAGTCCTTGATTATCTGCTTGAAGGTAAAGTGATGGACCCCAAGGTACATCAGTTATTCTTTGCTGACGATGGAGCCATCATAAGTGAGGATCCTACATCCCTGCAACGAACACTTGATGTGTGGGTGGACGCTCTGGAGGGAAATGGGTATCGCATTAGTTCAAAAAAGACGAGTACTTATGCTGCCCGTTCACTCAGGCCAGACATTTATTTGAATGGAACAGTGCTTCTCAAGTGCGAAGATTTCAAATATCTGGGATCTATGATCAATAGCAAAGCAACTTGTGATGACGACATCAATCATCGCGTAAGCGTAGGGTGGATGAAGTGGCGAGAAAATTCCGCTATCTTCTGTGACAGAAAAATGCCCCCTAAGCTGAAAGGAAGGCTCTACACCGCAGTTGTGCGTCCAGCGCTCACATACGGTTCACAATGTTGGACGATGTACAAAACGTATGAGAGTAACTTAACGGCAGCTGAGATGAAGCGGATCAGTAGAAATGCAGTGAAGTGGGAGGGTTATGATCCCTTATTTTCGGATCATAACCTCGCTGATAAAAGGAAGAAGAAGATCAAAGAATATATAGTTGCTGAAAGTTGTTTATAATCTAAGCATTTAAATATTAAAAACAGAATTGTTTTTGGCTTCGCTAATATTATAGTTCACGGGTTTCTCAGATGGAAGGACTATAGAAACAAAAGCCCGTCAAGTCATTATAGAAGTCAGAAAGAATATATGATAAAAAGTCAGATTTAAATAGCCTAAGAAGGTGTTAAGCTAATTTTTAACGAATTTTAAGTATTAAGATGTAGTGCATCTACATATAAAACTTAACAGCATTACAATCATAAATCCAGAAGCAAGACTACTTTCCAACTTAATACAGACACCCCCCTTTCCACACAGATGCGGACGTACCTTTACATACGTTTGAAATGCAATTTACTTAAACAAAATAAAAAATTAAAATATCACTTACCCATTATAATCGCAGTGAACAAGAGTTATGTCATCTGGATTAAAGTCACTGTCTGATATGGGTTCATGTCTGGAAAATGGAAAATATACATAACTAAACAATTTTCTTTGACTAGCTGTCGTTCTTACTTTACTGCTGTGGACTCTGCTGGAGATCCTTTTTTATCTCGCATCTCCTGATCTATATGACTATTTCTTATGTAATCACCTCTGAACGAGTCGTCTCTATCTCCGTCCTCGTAGTCATTTAGCTGTGCTTCCACAAAACTATTCGCCATGTACCGCTCCACCTTTCCGTTTGAGTGATCCTCGCCACCATTCTGTTGTGCAGCATCCTTGGACATGAGTAAATTTAACGCTGCTGCTCTTCTTCGGTGATAGTAGGACAATTCCTCCTTTGCTCCCATTTGTAAACGCTTGCCATTTGCTCCCCAGGTTTCACCTCTTTGGTCTTCGATTTCCTTGAACAGGTACATGTATGGCCAATTACGACGAACGTGTTTCTCGGGATTCTTCTTCAGTTGAGTATAGATTTTCTTTAGATTCTCGTATCTGTTGCAACACTGTTTGGCTGAGCGCTTACGTGTACTGAATCGATTTAAAATTTCAGCAACCATTTCCCAGACGCTAGCATGGTTCTTCCTGTTAGACTGAAAAGCACTTTGGATTCGTTCTGATTTGACAATGTTTAGCAGAGCGATCGATTCGGGAACGTTGAAGTAACTCTCGGGAGTTCTCGGCGCCCTTTGATGTTGACTAGTTGTCGGAGTTTTGGTTTCCTGTAACGATATTAGAAGGTTCTTCGTTACTAACGAGAGGCGCAAAGATTTAATAAGAAACATAGTATAAAATGTCAGTACATTCGTTGGATGAGAAACCTACCAAAGTCCCTTGACAGAGAAGTAGGTTTTCGTATATGGAGTTTGAATTAGACTGACTTAGGTTGAACAGATTCTTTGAGGCACTCTGGCGGATTTAGTGAGGTAAACCGACGTTGCATAAGCTAACAAAATCTACCCCAAGATTTATGACCAAAGTAGGAGCTATTAAAAGCACATATCAGCGTCGCTTGCTCTAGCTTTAAAAAGGGACAATCTCTACTATTGCCTGGACAATCCCTACAGTAGCATGCGGAACCATTCACTTCAACATATTATTTTGTCAGCTGACTCATGTATGAAAATACATCAAGCAAGCGCAAGCTAAGCTGCAACATTCTGCGAAATAGGGGATCACATCCTAAAGGAAAAATTCAGGAAAGCATAGAGGTCAAACAGGGGCAGCACCTGCAGTAACACTCAAGTTGTGAGGCAAACAAAAAAAAACTACTAGGAAATTACATCTAACCGAAGTTCGAAGCATGTATCACCCTAAATAAAAAACTACATATAGCAGAAGGACTTTGTAGATTAGGCAGCGTGTCCAGTGAGACTTGGGAACACATTCTGAATGAAATCTCTTTGCAAGTACCAAATATCAGATGAGACCAACCCTAGACTCGCTTCTCATTTTCAGATTCCTTAGAGGAGCAGGACTGGAGACGGTGCTCTAAGGGTGGTCTACGTCTCTCAAATATAATTCTGGAAAGAACTGTAATACGAGGAGAACTCTTATGAAGGAACAAACTCCTTCAAGGGATTAGTAGGGAACACAATCGACCATTAGATCAGAGTGTAATACATAATAATAATAACCTTGCTTGATGGATACTCAGATACTCTCTGAATTTCACCAGAGTTCCTTCGTCGCTTCGATACACCGTTCTTGTGCCAACGCTCATATTTGCTTGAATGAACATTTGAACTACCCTGCTAGCTAGTGCTGGACAATGACATAGTAGATGTGCCCCTATCTCCACGTCTTCCATGTAAAGTTTGAGGGTACTATCTTTAAGAAAAGATAGGTCCAGGGTACTTCTTGTCTCATGGATACGCTTGCCGTCAACCTTCACCTCACGAAAGGTTTCATTTTAGGGTCGAGAGAAATACGTCACATCAAAATCAGTGGTGGAATCTTTGATTGACAATACTGCCACAGATATTTTGCATTTACAATTGATGGCATATGAGAATAATAGACTTTCGATTGGCAACAACTCTGCATATTCGCGTGGTACTGGCTTCTAGGAATGTTCGGACATCGAATATAGTGGCCGACTACTCTGCGTCGATTCAATCGAAATGTGTGCAATATGATGGTATTGAGCAGGAAAGTGCCAGGACCTCTTGTGCTTACTTTAAGATGTGCGAACCGCGTGCTAGCTATGATAATGCTTCTACGATAACCAGCTGCAAAGTCGATTAGCTTAAGTCTGTTGTCGAATGTTGTTTTGTGTGGATAGCGCTTCTTCCTTATCCTGATAATTGCCATATTATCTTTGATTCTACGACGGTATCCACCTTTTTAGCAAAATAAAATGCATCCAACTTCAGTATGATTGGCAGTGGTTGAGGATATAGTTGCCTACTCGTACTACTTGTATCAGTCACATTTAATGATAATATTTTTAGCAGAGCAGGCGTTGAAAGGATCGCATAGATAATTAAAGAGGTATTCCCCTAAAGTATGCGTACAATAGTATTCCTAATGCTGGCGAGTGCGGCATACGTGCATGCAAGATGACCGATCTTCTCTTCTTTTTCATCTCTGTAGCTTCTGCAAAAATCATTATGAGGAATGCTTAACATGTGGGTATGCTTTCCCCTGACACAGTGTTCAGTGAGAACCTTCGTTAGTTTTGAGAGTGTTCCTCTTCTTTGTTCCAGAAGTCTGATAGATTTTCTATGATTTAGTGTAGACCTAGGCCAGAGTTCCCTTGCGGTGTTGCTTATGCTGTTTGTAGCAGTGGAGCCTTGCCGAACTAGCTCATCAGCTTTGCAATTCCCTGATACGTCACCGTGACACGGTACTCAGCAGAGGGTGAGGTTGTACCCCCAGCTATGTCGTTATGAGAAGTAGAATGTCCAGATCCTCCGAGAAGACTGCGACGTCGAGTTTGTCCATGGTTTTGGACCCGTATGTAAAAATTGACAGCGCTTCGTTGTACAGGACATCGCGTTGCATCCACTCTGGCTTGACTCCTGCGTGACCAATGTCTTGTTCTTTCCATTGCTTGGAATCTCTCAGTCTTACAGCAAAGTTGGCAGTCCATTGTTTGCCGATGATGTCGAAAGATTTAAGGTATATCATGGTCTGGAGCGCCCTTGCTACGGAAGTTCTCAATCTTCTTCTTCTTCCTTTTATCAGCGAGGCTATGATCCGAAAACAAGCGATCACAATCCTCCCACTTTACCGCATTTCTACTGATCCGCCTGTGAGGTTCGCCTATTTGAACTCAAAAAATATCGGCAGGCCGGCCGATTTTGGATCACTCGGTTACTGAGGCCAATGAAATGCCGATGTCGTCGCATTTGTCTGATCCAGGCGTTTATAGGCCTACCTTTCCTACATCGCGATGTCTTTGGAACGCGCATTGATATTGCCTTTTTAACGGAAGTTCTCAATGAGCGGATAATGCTGAGTTACGCTACTCGCTGAGTTTTTTCCAATAGATTTACATTGTAAATTGTCTCCAGGGCAGATCACACGAGTATGCCATGTGTAACCAATATAATCAGTGCAGCACATTCAGTTAGAAGGCCCATGTGGAACCCACTGCCTTATAAAAGTATAAAGCGTAGCGATCGATTTCTTGCCACGTTCAACGACTTTTCCGTGCCAATAAAGCTTGCGTTCAAACTTTAACCCTAAATATTTGGAACGGATGCGTTGATTATTCTGCTCTCGAGTATAGATTCCATGATGCCGCTGATGAGTTCGCAGATGCTGAGCCTATTAAGGGAATTAGTAATTGAATTAGTTTTAACGTTGTTGAACGCTCGTTCTACGTCGAGAAATACAACCAGATCCTTGATTGAGAGCGATTTTACGATGGGGTGTACAATGGCGCGTATCACTATCACAACCGATTTGGCTTTTTTAGTGACGTATTTTGACTTGGATATTGAGATGCAATCCACTGTGGCTTTAATGTAATGTAAGGTTCTATTACTCTCCAGTCTTGAGTAAGAAGGACGTCAGGCTTATTGGTCTGAGGTCTTTAGGGATAGTGTGTGAGACTTTTCTTGCCTTAGGAATAAAACCATCCTCACCTTGGGCCATGCACTGGTTCCGAGAGCCAGACAACCATTGGAGATGCACGATGAATTTCTCCATAATATTATACATCAAAGATTTCCTGATTGAGAATATGCTAAGAAGCAATTCTATTTCACTCAAGATTATTATTCAGTCAATAGAGCTGGGCAAACGGTAGTGCATGCGATCATATGAAAACACAAGCGTTTTCACTCAGCTGAGGCCTACCAACTCCTACTCTCAACCTCCACGCGGTGACAGCCGGGTGCCTAGTACCTTAATCCAAGAAAATGGGTAACCAACCCCGTTTGGAGGATTCTTGGCGGCAGCAGATAAGAGGGGGGGGGGGGGGGGGGGGGGGGGGAGAGTGTTCTCTCACTAGAGCACTTCCTCCTGTTCCAGGCGGCAGCGGACGAATTCCCTAGACGGAGTCAACGGTGGCGTCTATAGTTCCAGTTAGGTTGAACTTAGTGAATACCTTGCGCGAGCTGCTTCGACGTATTCGGATCACAGGTCGGTAAGGAATTTCCAATGTTGGTCAGGACATTGGAATAGAGATGGTGGCGGAGAAGCCCTTAATGGGCCAACGGCAACGCTCATACTCCCGTAGTGGACTACTGGCACCGGTGTACCCGGCCCCTCGTCCTAGGGGAATAATTAAGGAACTGGCCCTCCAGGCTGGGGGTTGTGCCGTCGGGGTAACTTCCCTACAACGTAAAAAATCGATGGTTCCGAAACAACCAAAAGCCTCGGATAAGGATGACTCAACTGATGACGACCCCAGCCAACGAAATAAGGACAACCACCTTTGGATCTGTACGTGGAATGTTCTGTCCCTTTACAGACCACGTGCAGCCGAACAAATAGCAGAGGCCCTAGACTGCTATAAAGCAGACATTACCGCCATCCAGGAAGTGCGATGGGATGGGCCGGGCAAAAAGAGGATGACAAACTGTGACATCTACTACGGTGATTGCTACAGATGCAACAGGCAACGCTTATTCGGATGCGGATTTGTCATACGCGGCAAACTTAGGCAAGAAGTCTTAAGCTTCCGACACGTGAGCGAGCGTATTATGACTATCCGGATCAAGGCTAAATTCGCTAACATAAGCCTAATATGTGTTCATGCCCCCACAGAAGAAAAGGACCCTGCCTCCAAAGAGTGTTTCTACGAGCTCCTCGACAAAACATACGAGCAATGTCCTAAATACGACGTTAAGATCGTATTGGGCGATTTTAACGCCAAAATAGGAAAGGAGGACGTCTTCGGTAGAGCAGTCGGTAAGCATAGCCTACACGACACCACGTCTGATAACGGACTAAGGCTAATTGATTTCGCTGTGGAGCGAAATGTCACCATAGCAAGCACATGGTTTCCTCATCTCGATATTCATAAGCAGACATGGCGGTCCAATGATCATGTAACGATCAACCAAATTGATCATATTGCCATCATGCCTCCAGTATTCTGGATGTCTGGACCTTCCGAGCGGCCAACATAGACTCGGATCATTACCTTGTTGTAGGCAAGGTACGAATGCGGATATCCCAATCTGAGCAACAAAGAAGAATTACTGTGAGAAAATTTAACGTCGAAAAGCTATAATCGCAAGAGACCGCCAGACTCTTCGCGGAACGCGTATCCCGAAATCTCTCAATCACCTCTATGCCGCCAGCATCAAGTGCCGAAGACCAGTGGCAACGCTGCCAACATGCCATCAGAAACGCCGCGACTGATGTGCTGGGTCTCGCTCGCCCACCACCGCTGGTTTGACGAAGAATGCCGGCGAGTGCATGCAGCAAAACAAGAGGCATATAAAGCGCCGCTGCAAAGGAAGACGAGAGCTGCTCGTGAGCTCTACGAGCAAAAGAGACGGGAAGAACATCGGCTTCTCCAAAAGAAGAAGAAAGAGCATGAGAAGCGCGCGTTTGAGAATATCGAGAGTTTATACTCCAGGAACAATGTACGGAAGTTTTACCAAAAGGTAAAAAGAACGTGTCAGAGGAGCAATACCTGTACAGAAACCTGTAGAGATGAAAATGGAAACCTCGTAGTAGAATCACAGTCGGTGCTGAGAATATGGAAAAACTACTTCTGCAGACTGTATAACGGCGACGAAGACCAACATCCCGCTGTCAGGCAGAATGAACCATTCACCATAGACGATGATAGTCAAAATTTCCGTCCACCTGACCAAAACGAAGTGAGGATAGCAATATCCAAGCTAAAATCGAACAAGGCTGCTGGACCTGACGGCTTACCGGCCGAACTTTTCAAGGCAGCTGGGGATGAATTGGTAGAGTGCATACACCAACTCATTTCTAATATTTGGTCAGACGAGTGTATGCCTGATGAATGGAATCTCAGCATCGTTTGCCCGATCCACAAGAAAGGAGACCCCCTCAACTGCGCCAATTTTAGAGGCATCAGTCTCCTCAACATCGCATACAAGATCTTTTCTGCGATATTGTATGAACGCCTGAAACCTTTTATCAACAGCCTGATTGGACCCTATCAGTGCGGTTTCAGGCCAGGAAAGTCCACCATCGATCAAATCTTCACACTTCGGCAGATCCTGGAGAAAACCGAAGAATTCCAAATCAATACTCACCACCTCTTTATCGATTTCAAGGCCCTCTATGACAGCATCTATAGAGAAGATCTTTAAAGAGCCATGTCTAGTTTTGACATCCCTGCCAAACTTGTCCGTCTGTGCAGGCTGACGATGGAGAACGCTCGCTGCTCCATCAAGGTTGGTAATGACCTCACCGAGACCTTTGATGTCAAAAAAGGTTTTAGACAAGGTGACGCGCTGTCATGTGACTTCTTTAACATTGTACTTGAACGGATTGTGCGGAACTCACAAGCCAACACGGGAGGCACAATCTATTACAAGTCTGTACAACTGCTTGCATACGCCGACGATATAGACATTATCGGAAGAACTCAGCGGGCTGTCACCGGTGCGTTTGCAAGCATTGAAGCGGAAGCGGCCAAAATGGGTTTAGCGATAAACGAGGGCAAAGCCAAGTATATGCTGTCAACAAGAAGGGAAAACCAACACCGACGAATTGGACAAAACGTTACAGAGGGCAGCTATAACTTCGAGGTAGTAAGGGACTTTGTCTACCTTGGCTCTGCTATCAACTCTGAGAACAACATCAGCGCAGAAATCAAGCGAAGAATAACTCTTGCCAATCGCTGTTTTTTGGGCTTATAAGGCAATTCAACAGTAAAGCCCTATCTCGAACAACTAAGGAGACTCTATATAAGATCTTGATCATCCCAGTCCTGCTTTACGGCGCTGAAACATGGACTTTATTAAAAGAGGATGAAGATATCTTTGGTCGCTTCGAGAGAAAAATTCTTCGTAAGATTTTCGGTCCCGTTTGCGTTGACGGGTTGTGGAGGAGCAGATTCAATCACGAACTATACGAGCTGTATAGCGACATCGACTTAGTCAAAAAACTGCGTATTGGACGTCTGAGATGGCTAGGACATGTAGAGCGAATGGACACCAACGCTCCGGCCCGCAGAGTCTTCGAATCTAACCCCGAGGGACGACGCAGTAGAGGGAATCATCGCCGTAGGTGGCGCGCACAAGTTCAAGGGGACCTCGACCAAATTGGAGTGCGCAACTGAAGGCAATTAGCTAAAGGCCGAACTAAATGGAGAAGCTTGTTGGTTGAGGCCCAGGTTCACCCCGAACTGTAGCGCCACCTAAGTAAGTAAATAAGTATGTATACTTTATAATTAATTAACAATCGTTTTAGTTTAAGTAGTTTTGCTTTTTTAATTCACTTTTTTGAAGTGACAGACATCGGCATAAACTGTCAAGGACAGCAGTCGCGTGGGCCAACAGAACGCAGTACGGTACAATGACGATATCCCTTGGAGCTATGAGAACCTCTCCTATAGTAGACTAGACGTGATCACAAGATGTATCTCCCTACACATAGAGAAGGAAAGAATCGCTGAGAACACCATATTAAGAAGCGCGCCTGAGGAGGAAATCCTGATACTGATACTCGCACGAGATCAGTTCCAGGCTAGCCTGGGAATGCCTTACTAAGATTAATAGATAGAACTAAGCTAAGATTGGTGTAGCGGTTTTGAAACTCAGATGTTATTGCAGAAAAACTACGGGGGCGTCCAGATAACTGGACAGATTTTTTGATATTTTTGTCTTTGCTTCTGATTCACAGTAATTTTTTTCCCGACCACCGATATGCATATCAATCTGGATTTGAACCATGAACCATTAGCGTGGCAATTGAGGACGTTACCACTACACCATTGTTACCCCTATAAGGATATGGATATCCTGTTCTTTGGATTGGGTACTGGAAAAGCTGAAAAGGGAAGAAGAGAACACATGAGCCAAGCTTCGGGATGATTTCCCCGAACTGAGACAGGTCAACGAACTTCAGTGAAATTACAACCAGAAAAGATGTTGAACCTGCGTAAGTGCAAGTAAGGTTCGACTTCACATTCTGGATCGGAGGATGTGCTCTACCTCGTGAGTGTCATCGATTAATAGAGGGGCCTTATAGGGCGTATTGACGCCAATGTCCACCGCATAAATTAGGGGAGCACAGACATAAAAAAAATGGGTGAGTATTTATCTGAATTTTTGAATACAGAAAATATCCTAAATCGAAATGAGAAGTGTTAGACATTACATTAAGTGACAGTGGGTTTTGACGTCATGTGTCCAATTGGAAGGCATGCAGTAAGATCTCTTTTTCGGATCACGGATGGATACGTTTTGACTTTGGCATAGGTCCTAAACTCAAAATAATGATTAGGAATCCCAAGAAAACAAATTGGTCCATTTTCATAGAAAATCTTCAAAATAAGAAATTCTGGTAACAGTTAAGCTGATACAAACCTACTAGACAAAGACGCTCTTAAGGTCAAGAGGTGTAACGTAGAATCTTTTGATGTCACCAATCCTCTGAAACTGGTACCTAGATCACCAAAACAAAGATGGCGGACTGGGTATCTTACAAAGAAAATCGAAGAAGCTTTAAGAAGCTCACCAGGGAAAAGGCAATCTCGGCAAATATACTCCGCCGATGTATGTGACAATAATGGTGCGGCGTGCATCAAAAAGATCCTGTCTAGAGAACCACATAGCAATCACCTTTGAGATATTGATGAATGCACACTTTCCAAATTGTTTCACCGAGATGGGTACGCCTTCAGGATTGAAATTAAGTGGAAAGATATTGAGAACATAATCAATAGAGACAAACTCCTTCCGCCTTTCAAATTACCGAGTATGGATGGCATACTACCTTTATTCTTACAAAAAGGGATATAAGTAAAGAAAATCCTTGCTATAGTCTATAAGGCTGTCTATTTTTAGATACACGCCAACGCAATGATAGTAAGTTGGGGTGGTATTCCTATCAAAAACTTGGAAAAGATTTAAGCCTAACATCCTTCTTACTAAAATCATTAGAGAGAATCTATGCGACAACTACAACCAAGCGCAGATCTCATATCTGAGACTGTGTCTTAACCAACACCGGCGCGGCGTATTTTAAAACATCGAAGGGTTATTCAACAACATTAAAACCAGGAAAATTGTTGATGCTCGTCAAGCTCGTCATGGATGCCCTTCTGAAAGCAAGGTATACATACGTATGGCCTGCCTGGGAGTTATAGGAGCACAATCCTTGACGCCAATCGTTATCATCGAAGCGATCCTAAACATTCCACCAGTGCACCTAGAATCGAAGAGAATTCCTAGGATACCGGCCACAAAGTACTCGGTCATTTCAATGATAGTACAAATATAGGACATCGGAAAATAGTAAAATTGTTAAAAGGACTACTTCTGTCCAAGTGATGCTGTTGATAAATCATAAATTTGGACACACGAAAGAACTACAAGCAGCTCAGAGGTTCAACAGTATTTACAGACGGATTGAACATAGCAGGGGTACCAGAGGCCGGCATCTATTGCACCAGCCTGCCAATTGAACTTGCTATTCGCTTAGATCTATTTGTAACGGCTTTTTAAACGGAGGTCCTTGCCATAATGAAGTCTGTGGAAATACCAAAAATCCTAGAGTAGGCAGGCAAATTGACATCTGCCCCGAGGCAAAGTAGCCATAAAAACCATCCCCATGTCGAAATCCGGACTAGTGCAAGGCCAAACTAAATCTCCTCGCTAGCTACAACACGGTTCACCTCTCATGGGTGCCAGGGCATGCAGGCATCGCGAGCAATGAAAAAGCGGAAGCTGGAAAAGGTGCCGGAAACAGTGAACTGAAACCTGTAACAACAATACATGTAAAGTGGCTAGCTTTCTAATAAAGGAGCCGAACAACAACATTGCAAAAAGAGAGTTAAATTCAATCAGATCCCAGGCAAGACTGATGGTGGAACTAACTACATGACACGTCAACCTTAACAAACATTCTTTTAGACTTGGCCTGATAGAGGAGGATGGGCAATGTGTAGGGAATTTCTCTGCCACTGCTCTGCAACAGCAAAGTTAAGACGAAAAGTACTGGGGTCTTCAACGATACCCGATCTAACACACCTCAGACAAAAAGGAATCGGTAATATACTGGGATTCGCCAGGAGAACAAAACGTTTTCTCGATAGTGTTCGTAATCGTTATGATCTCAACTCCCATACCATCCTACTTCATAAACATTGATTGCTAATTTGTGTATTTGAGCCCCGCCTGAGTTCAGAAGTTTTGGACCTTCAATTTTCAGCTAGGATAGTGAAATTCCACATATAAACTTTCCAGCATCCGGAATCCGCCTACAGAAACTCCCCTCTTCTTCTTCCTATTTCGGCGAGGTTTTGTTCCGCCTGTGGGGTTTGCCTATTTGACCTCAGAAAATATGGGCAGGCCTCCCGACTTTGGATCACTCGGTTACTGAGGCCAATGAAATGCCAATGTCGTCGCATTTGTGTGATCCAGGCGTTTATAGGTCTGCCTCGCGATGTCTTCGCAACGTGAATTGATATTGACTTTCTAACAGGGTTCAAATGATCTCTTCTTTGAACATGGCAATACCAGCTGAGCCGGTTGCCTACAGATATTCCCACTTTAAAAAAAAAACCTTTTTCTTTTCAATATTTTTACTAGACCTCATAACAAGCTATTTTATTATAACAGCGATCGTAATGTTCCAACATTTCATTGCCTATGATACCATTTTCATTTGTATCGATTTTGTTTATTATTTCGGACAATGTTTTGTTGATTAATTATATAAATAAACTTTAATAATAATAGTGAACCTTAAAATAACGACAGTGCAGTGAAAGACGTGAAACACGAACTTTGTGCTCTAAGCAGTCAATATTTGAGGTGATAGCGACGTTATCTGTAAGTCTCAGCGATTTGCTTTGCACACAGTCTAGTACAGACAGAGTTGTGCACCCTGCTTCTAGGCAAGCCGGTTCATGATGGAAAGATAAACTCTTTGAAAAAGATGTTTTCGAAGAGATAATGAGCAACAGCGTAGTCAACAACGGATCAGCTGAAGACATGTCGCATGATCTTACCCGCGCTACTCCTGCTGCGTGTGGCGCATTAATGCTTAGACGTACTGGCAGCAACAGAGGTGCCCCATACTATTGGTGCACCGAGAAGATGAAAACGCTACAGCCAGCATATCTAAAAGCCTGGCACAGAACTCAAGGATCTAGGGGAAGGGAAGACTTCGAAGCACGCCCAGAAGCCCTAAGATTGGCACGACGCAAGCTAAAGCAAGCAACTAAATAAAACAAGACCACCTGCTTTAAGAGAATATGTAATGGAGCAGACATTAACCCTCGGGGTACAGCATATAGAATGGAAATGACAAAGCTGAAGGGTCATAAGTCACCGCAAATATCTTGCCTGATGATGTTTAAAACAATTGTGGAGCATTTATTCCATCGAAGGCCTTCCAGTGCATGCAACACAATTAGAGAAATAACAGCAAAGGAGATACCAACAAATACAACGGAGGAACTATTCCGAGCATGCAGAAGAGTAAGTGGCAGAAAAGAGCGGGGACCTAATGGCATAGCAAATATTGCAATTAAAACAGCTGTCCAAAAGAGACCAGCCATTTTTAAATCAACGTTGCAAAAGTGTCTGGAAGAAGGAGTTTTTCTGCAGCCTTGGAAATTGCAACACCTGATTCTACTGCCTAAAGGAAAGAAGCCACCCGTAAAACCGACCCCATATCGTCCTAAATGCCTCCTGGATACAATGGGAAAAGTCCTGGAATGGAAGAGGAAGAGGAAAAGGAAGATGCACTGCCCGAACTTCAGATCGGATTTAGAAAATCCAGCTCAACGGCAAACGCCATTTAGATGGTAGTTGACATCACAGAAGAAGCGATACAAGGAGAAAGATGGCGTCTGGAACTAAACAATACTGCGCGGTTGTAACGTTACTTACTTACTTACTTAGATGGCGCTTCAGTCCGGGGTGGACCTGGGCCTCAACCAATAAACCTCTCCAGCCAGCACGGTTGCGAGCCAGCTGCCTCCAGTTGCGCACGCCAAGTTGGTTGAGGTCCCCCTCCACTTGTTTGCGCCACCTACCGTGAGGTCGTCCTCTACTGCGTCGTCCATCCGGGGTGGATTCGAAAACTTTCTTAGCGAGAACGTTGGGCTCCATCCGCTCTAAATGACCCAGCCATCTTAGTCGCTGTATGTGAACTCTTCTGGCTAAGTCGATGTCCTTGTACAGGCCGTATAGCTCGGCATTGTACCTTCTATTCCACTCACCGTCTATGGAGACGGGACCAAAGATCGCTCGAAGAACTTTTCTCTCGAAATAACCAATGGCATCCTCATCCGGTTTTGTCAAAGCCCATGCCTCAGCGTCATACAGCAGGACTGGGATGATTAGTGTCTTGTAAAGAGTTACTTTGGTAGTTCAGGATAAGGATTTGCTACTAAATTGCCTTCTTAACCCATAGAAGCAAGGGTTGGCAAGAGTAATTCTTCGTGTGATCTCCCTACTGATGTCATTTGCGGAGTTCACCATAGAGCCTAGGTAGACAAAATCCTTTACTACCTCAAAATTATATCTATCTATTGTGACGTTCTGTCCAAGACGCCGATGTTGGGTGTACTTTTTTGTAGACAGCATATATGTTGTTTTGCTTTCATTGACCGCTAGACCCATCTTTGCTGCCTCGGTCTCAATACTCGTAAATGCCCCATTGACTGCCCGCTGAGTTCTTCCGATTATGTCAATGTCATCGGCATAAGCGAGTAGTTGTACAGACTTGTAAAAGATTGTACCTCCGGTGTTTGCTTGTGAGTTTCGTACAATTCTCTCAAGTACTATGTTAAAGAGATCGCATGATAGCGCGTCACCTTGTCTAAGACCTTTCCTGACATCGGATGGTTCGGTGATGTTCTTACCGACTTTGATGGAGCAGCGAGAGTTCTCTATCGTTATTCTGCACAAACGGACGAGCTTGGCAGGGATGCCAAGACTAGACATGGCTCTGTATAGCTCGTCTCTATACACGCTATCATAGGCAACTTTGAAATCGATGAAAAGGTGGTGCGTATCGATTTTATATTCATGAGTTTTTTCTAAGATCTGCCGTAGTGTGAATATTTGGTCAATGGTGGACTTTCCCGGCCTGAAACCGCACTGATAAGGACCTATCAGGTTGTTGACGATCGGTTTTAGGCGTTCACATAATACGGCAGACAGGATCTTACATGCGATGTTAAGGAGACTTATGCCTCTGTAATTGTCGCAGTTCAGAGGGTCTCCTTTCTTCAGGATCGGGCAAATGATGCTGAGGTTCCATTCATCGGGCATACTTTCGTCCGACTAGATTTTACAGATGAGCTGGTGCATGCTCCTTACCAACTCATCTCCTCCTGCCTTGAAAAGTTCAGCGACAAGCCCGTTGGCTCCAGCAGCTTTGTTGGATTTGAGTTTAGATATCGCTATCCTCACTTCATTCTGATCGGGTTGACGGGAATCTTGACTGCCAGCGGTAGTAACGTTGGACATAGAAAAAAAAAAAACAAAACGTAGTAACGTTGGACAAAAAAAAAACGCGTTCAGCTCGGCAGACTGGTCGTTTATAAGGAGAACATTAGTCAGAATGGGCACGTCATACTACCTGAGAAAAATAATGGCGAACTATCTGACTAATGGAAATCTATGGTATGAAATCAACGAGGGCTTGAAATACTACAACGTGTCTGCGGGCGTTGCACATGGTTCCGTACTCGACGCCCTTCTGTGGAACATCATTTACGATAAAATTCCGCGACTATCTCTGCCGCATGGAGTAAAAATTGCTGGATTCGCTGATGATATCGATATGGTTACCGTTGCGAAATATACCCACGAGATAGAGACAATCACAAATGAAGCAATATGCCGCATTTAAAATTGGTTAGTGACAGCTGGTCTGGAACTGGCTGACTATAAAACGGAGGCTGTCCTTATAACCAGCTCCAGAGTATGTCAACATCCAGATTAGAATCAGCAAAATAAAGTCCAAAGACCCCATCAAATACCATGGTGTGATGCTAGACAACCGGCAGAACTTTAAGAGCCATGCAGAACCAATGAGTAAAAAAACCTCGGGAATCCAGTCCAGGCAGCGCACTGCAGGATCGTCCCAAATATCGGGTGACCCTGTGACGCCGGTTCTTCTTTAAGCGGCTCCGGTATGAACGAAGACATTGACGGCAGAACTTTAAGAGCCATGCTGAATCAATGAGTAAAAAAACCTCGGGAATCTAGTCCAGGCAGCGCACTGCAGGATCGTCCCAAATATCGGGTGACCCTGTAACGCCGGTTCTTCTTTAAGCGGCTCCGGTATGGACGAAGACATTGACAACAAAGGCGATACGAAATAAACTCACTTCGGTTTACAGACCTTGAACTCTAAAAACCATAAGTGGATTTAGAGCAATCTCGGATGAAGCAGCATCTGTCATAGCCGGAATAGTCCCCATCGACATTCTCGCATATGAGATGCTGCGAATCTATATAAGGAGACTCGCCCATCGCAGCGAGAACAATAAAAGAAGAAGAAAGTTCGACACCACTAGTCAGCTGGCAGAACAGATGGGACAGTGCCACAAAAGGTAGATGGACCTACAAACTTATACCAAGAATCGATGTTTGGACAAGTCGCGAACACGGAGACAGTAACTATCACCTTACGCAGTTATTATCCGGTCATGGAGGATATCGCAAGTACTTGTACAGATTGGGTAACGATACCTTGCCGCTTTGCCCTGAATGTCCAGAAGAAGAAGAAACAATGGAGCACACAGTATTCCACTGCAGACGGTTCTCACATTGGCGAACAGCATTGCATAGCCCATCGTCTATAAATCGATTACATTATCGGAAGAAAGTTGGACAGAAATTGGAGCATACATAGCGAATGTGCAAATTGAGTTGCGAAGAATAAAGCAAATTCGCAAAGCAGCAGAAGCAGAAGAAGCAGCAACAGCTCATGCAAGACGAATAGCATGATATGCTAACTTGTCGTATTACGCAAAGTAATACCTAACGGCATAAGGGGTGAATTAGAATAATACGTGAGCGCATTCCTGGCATCGATTATTCAGGCTTGCGAATCGCCCATGCTAGCAGCCCGGGCTACAAGTATCTTTAGAAGATTACCATATCCCTTGGCTCAAAAAAAAAGAAAACCCTGATTCTGCCCATATATGAGAATTTTACCAAAGTCATATCTATATTTATGATTACGATGGTTAGTCCAACCTTCTTAATGATGTCCTACCTATCACATTTTAAGAGTTGGAAAGGATTCCCTACTAGATCTAACTATGAAATATACAGCGATGACTTCTTCCTGTCGTTTGATTTAACCCAGGGGCAAGAGAAGCCGCATTGGTGGATTGCAGGTTTAGGTCATTTAAGAAATAATTGTATAAAACTTTTCATTAATGCCAAAGGTACGAGAGACGCGCTAGATTGGGACTAGTACAAAGCATCCCTAAACATACTCGTATACAAAAAATAATTAGGGAAAGCCAAACGTATTTCTTGGAAACTCTTCTGTGGTAAAATAGAAGAAGCCTCTTAGGCATCTAGGCTGAGGAAAATTCTCTCTTCAAATCCAATAACAGCCAGCTACCTTAAGAAAACTGATGGGTCTTGGACGACTTCCAACTCTGCTTGAAACTAATTTCCCAGGCAGTTCCCACATTGTCAGCAATATGATTTTTAGCACAAATAACGAACTCCTCAAAACTGATTACACAGAGCAAACTCCATTGGGCACTACACAGCTTCAAACCACATAAATCCGCGGGACCAGACGGCATAATACTCGCCGAGTTGCACAAGTCATCGGATATAATCTTGCCGATTATTGAGACAATTCTTAAAAGTTTCTAGCCCTGGTATATATCCCAAAGATATGGAGAAAAGTTACAGTTGTCTTCCTACCCAAAGCGGGTAAATGCTCGTACATAAATCCGAAAGATTTCAGACCTATTAGTCTATCACTATTTTACCAGAAGGTCTGTCAGTAGAGGCACTCCGCAAGGTGGTGTTTTATCCTCCCTCCATCCCTTGCGAAAACACGGGCTCCATCATCCCACGTCTAAATTTTGATAAAAACTTCCTAGTCACTATCCCTCCCAGATCAGTCTGGGAGGACGATGGTTTTTTAGAAAATGAATCTATTCACTTCTACACTGATGGGTCAAAAACCAAAGACGGGATTGGTGCAAGTGTTTTCTATGACAGGCTTAATCTTAAGCTCTCCTTCTGTCTTCCAAATCATTGTAGCATGTATCAAGCGGAAATAATGGCGATTATAGAAGTCTTATCTTGGCTTAAGAAAAACTATATCCGCATCATTTCAGACAGCCAAGCAGCAATCAAATCCCTGGAATCGACCTCTTTAAATTCCTTAGTAGCTCTAAACTGCCGATCGTCTCTTGCGGAGATGGCTGAGCAGTTCAATATTCACCTATGTTGGGTGCCAGGGCATAGGGACATTCCAGGGAATTGTAAGGCCGATGAACTCGCCAGAATAGGAACAACTATACCGATCCTGGGGCCTTATTGTGTATTGCGTTTCTATAGCAAATGTATACCAACTCAATTCCCAAATCATTTAAGAGACGTTTGATAGATGTTTTGACAATCTAACTTTCGGAAATATTTGATTTCGAGTTGGAAGCACTTACACCCAATCCGAGAACCATACAAAATACCAATTCATTTTAGAATCGGATTACATTTCCGAATGGCAATCCGAATCCGAAAGCAATACAAAATAAGGCCCCTGCCTGATAAAGGCACCTTAGGTACACCAATCGCTACTCGCAAACTGAAATTTAAGCTGGATGCTGTCGAGAGTATATATCTTAGCTGGACAAGTGGATCAACATGTCTAGCGACAAAACAGATTTGGTCGAAGCTGGATCTAAAACGTTCTAAGAATTTGATTTCTCTCAATAGATTGCATATCGGCGCTTAGGTGTCATCACTGGACACTGTCTAATAGGCAAGTATGCTACGAAGCTAGGCCTTTTTGCGAACGACTTTTGTAGAAGCTGTATGGATGAAGAAGAGGAAGAAACTATTACTCACCGTCTTTGTTTTTGCCCCTAAGCTTCACTTAGGATCCCCCCATTACAACGACTTAGGCGACCTGATAGATATCGATATTAAGAGCCTCCTACGCGTCATAAGAAGCTCAAAATGATTTTAGCGAGTAGGTAGAAGGACTTTCTCCCATGATCCACGTGGTATCATAATGGACCTATTATTAGTCTAAGTGTGTTGGCGATTCTCAGCTGGCAGCCACTTAACCTAACCTAGCCATGAAATCAAAAGCGCGTGAGTAATCAACCTGTAAAGTTATGAACTGGATTGATAAAAGGTAGTAAATCTCACCCTGAGATGACAAGTGTACAATTTTGGAAGTTACGACACTTGCCATCTCAGGCTGCGAAATACAAGTAAGAAAAAGTTTTGGCCAAATTACGGAACCTTATGGAACACTAATATCGACTGTAGCAGAATAGAATGACCGGCAAGGAAATTTAAACTGTCGAAAGAGGAGACACGGCAGTTGGGGAAAAGTTGGGGAGAGCTGAGGCATATTGCCAGAAACGCTTGCCCATACGCTTGGCGCGTAAGCTTAGTAGAGGCCATAAGGGATTCAGGATATAGGTTAGTAAGTAAGTTTGACACGACTGGAGATCACCGGTGTCATAAAAAACAGATCAAACAATACTAAAACAGGAGCATGCACGTGTCAAACAACAAACAACATCGCAATATGGTGCAAAAATTGTATTGCAAAACGGTATCATTATGGTAATACTTGCAAAAAGGAAAGGCACTACCCCGCCAGGCACTACCACTGCTGTGCATGGTACTGATCCTGGACCGAGCAGAAATGTTCGGGTCAGAGCTATACGGATTCCGGGGGCTAGCAACATAATGAAACAGTTTGGAAGCAATTTAAGGGTCGCGAGTTGGAACGTTGGAGGCATGACCGGTCGAAGTAACGACCTGGAAGAGATGATGAATAGAAGGCGGGTGGACATCTTGTGCGTCCAAGAGACAAAATGGAAAAACACCGGGAATCGGGCGCGTTTCTTGGACGTTAGGACAAAAGATTACAAGATGTTCTACTACGGAACGGAAAAGGCTAAGAACGGAATCGGTATCATCCTTGCGGCAGAGCTACTTGGAAACGTCTTGAGCATTTCGAAGTCCAGCGACCGTTTGATGTCTCTCAAACTAGTAATGTAAGGAGAGGTGTGGAATATTGTCAGTGCATATGCTCCCCACAATGGGTGCAATCAGAAAGATAAAGATGCATTTTGGCTAGTTTTCCACAATCTCCTTAAGAACATCCCAAAGGAAGAATTTCTTTGAATGGACATGTCGGGAAATCAAACGAAGACTATGAAGACTGCCATGGAGGACTAGGATATGGCACCAGGAACCTTCCTGGTGAAGACATCCTAAGCATGTGCAAATCACACGGTCTTATCGTGTTAAATACCATGTTCATCAAACAAAGCCGACACCTGATCACTTACAGCAGTGGTGGAGATGAAACTCAGATTGACTACCATTTGGTAGGCAGTTTCATGAAGCCCCGGGTAAAAGATTGCAAAGTGATCCTGGGAGAGGCAATCGCTCGGCAACACCGTCTCCTGCTAACAGAAATTTTTATGAAAACACCGAAGAAAAGCAAACAAACAAGGGTCTCTGAGAAAATCAAGTGGTACAATCTGGACAAAGAAAAAGGCGAGGCTTTTGTTTTCGTAATGAAAAATTACCTCTCTCACACCATCAACGGAGCTGAGGATGAAGAGTGCAGAGCACAAAATATGTGGGATTCCCTACAGCGAACTTGCTTAAAGAAGGCCAAATCACTGCTAGGAGTTTCAAAAGGCCCCCATCAACACGCTAAAGAAACATGGTGGTGGAGTGATGAAGCTAAGAAAGTGATAAATGAGAAGAAAGCGGCTTTCAAAGCTTGGTCAAAGTGCTCCTCTAATAATAGTGACGAAAAAGTTCGCCTCGAAATGGAATACAGATGCTGCAAGAAAAAAGCGAAGAAGAAGTGCGCCCAGCTTCAAGCAAAGAGTATGGAGGGCCTGTATCGGGAGCTGGAAAAAATATTTTCCCCGGTTGCTGATGCAAACCAGGCTATCCAGGAGCTGCGAAGACACAATATGAACAAGAGCGCCACTATCTTCAAAATAGCCGCCCAAAGAAGGAGGAATGCTCAGGAGATTCATTCGCCAAAGTTCATTAACAATGCTCATGGCCAGCTTCTTGTGGATGACGACAAAATTCTGCAGAGGTGGCGGCAGTATTGTGAAGAGCTTTTAAACGAACAGTTTCCCCGGCTATACTTTCGAAGAGCCACCCCTAACTGTGAAGAAATACCCGACATTACAGTCGAAGATGTTAGTGAGGCGGTTAAATACTCCAAAAAACGAAAAGCGGTTGGGCCAGACGAGATATCCTCTGAGTTCTGGAAAAAGATGGGAGACATCGGGTTCAGATGGCTCAGAATTCTCATCTCCAAATTTGTGAGAGGTGATCCAATGCCGAATGAATGGAGGGAAAGTTACTTTCTCCCTGTATACAAAGGGAAGGGTGATACGCGAAACTGTGATAACTACCGTTCGATCAAGCTGATGTCACACACCATGAAGATCGTTGAGCGGGTATTAGGTGGCCGATTGCGGAAAATAATACGGCTATCTGATGATCAGTGCGGGTTTATCGCGGGTAAATCAACCACAGATGCAATCCAAAGTATAAGGATCATAATGGAAAAACATCGTGATTCCTTAAGGGATTTTCATATTGTATTGGTTGACTTTGAAAAGGCATTCGACAGACAACCACGAGATCTGATATGGGTGGCGCTAAGACATCGAGGGGTTCCAGAAACCTATGTACAGATGATGATGGACATGTACGACGGAGCAAAGACAAAAGTAAGATGCCCCGCTGGAGTAACCGAAGAGTTCCCAATCAAAGTCGGGGTGCACCAGGTATGCGTTTTAAGTCCTTTGCTCTTTATTACGGTCCTTGATTATCTGCTTGAAGGTAAAGTGATGGACCCCAAGGTACATCAGTACTCTTTGCTGACGATGGAGCCATCATAAGTAAGGATCCTACATCCCTGCAACGAGCACTTGATGTGTGGGTGGACGTTTTGGAGGGAATTGGGTATCGCATTAGTTCAAAAAAGACAGAGTACTTGTGCTGCCCGTTCTCTGATCCACTCAGGCCTGTTCCAGACATTTATTTGAATGGAACAGTGCTTCCCAAGTGCGAAAAGTTCAAATATCTGGGATCTATGATCAATAGCAAAGCAACTTGTGATGACGACATCAATCATAGTGTAAGCGTAGGGTGGATGAAGTGGCGAGAAAATTCCGCTATCTTCTGTGACAGAAAAATGTCCCATAAGTTGAAAGGAAGGCTCTACACCGCAGTTGTGCGCCCAGCGCTCACATACAGTTCACAATGTTGGACGATGTACAAAAAGTATGAGAGTAAATTAACGGCAGCTGAAATGAAGATGCTTCGCATGACAGCAGGAGTGACAAAGCTTGATCGAATAAGAAGTTCGAAGATCAGTGGAAGCTTTCACATCAAGGAAACCATCGTTCAAAAAATAGAGCGTGACTGGCTCACTTGGTATTGCCACGTTCAAAGAAGAGATCACTTGAACCCCGTTAAAAAGGCAATATCAATGCACGTTCCAAAGACATCGCGATGTAGGAAAGGCAGGCCTATAAACGCCTGGATCAGACAAATGCGACGACATCGGCATTTCATTGGCCTCAGTAACCGAGTGATCCAAAATCGGCAGGCCTGCCGTTATTTTCTGAGGTCAAATAGGCGAACCCCACATGCGGATCAGTAGAAATGCGGTGAAGTGGGAGGGTTGTGATCCCTTGTTTTCGGATCATAGCCTCGCTGATAAAAGGAAGAAGAAGAAGAAGTTAGTAAGTAAGTTGTGAATTCAGTTTTAGAATATCAAGTCTTTGCCATATGCCAAACATAGTCAAAAGCTTTCGAGATATCTGCTTCTGATTCGCAAAAGGTATGTATGCCATGTGTTTTAACGTTCAGTGAGATATGTCATTGGATCGCCTGTTGAAGGTTTCGAACAAAATCCGTATAGACTGTCACTGACGAGATGATAACTCTCAAGACAGTTGGCAAACGCTGAGTTGACATGTGTTTTGAAAACCTCAGATAAAATCGAGTTGATTGCGTCTCAAGTTTCTACCAAATAAAACAATCTCAGCGCATAGCGTCCATACATAATTCATACTGGCAACCCCCATACGAGTCCATATGTATATCAGTGCTTGAGATGATTTCGCATGCATCAAGGTCTGTGTGTTTTCGAAAATTCGTCTATTTAATAGCGTGGGTAACTTCGAGGCTATATTGGATGTGTGGATTCTTGGACTAACTGTCATGATTTTGTTTGCTTATACGCCGCAACTTTAAAATAAAACTACGGTTTACTAAAAATAAAACCAATTTTATTCGCCACAATACGTTTGTAAACATTTTCTTTTCGTCAAATAAGCGATTAACGTGTGCGCCTGTCCGCAGTTAAAATGTAAAACAAATCTATTCATATCAAAAGGTTCAACTCTCGTGTCAAGTCAATACGGATAATGTGGTTGCCAACGGCCAGTCTCTCAGAAGCCCTATTTAAAGAATTAATTTTTTTTTTTTAAATAAATTCTACTCTAAAACCTCGTACTGTAGTGAGTGTTGATTATTTAACCTTAGTTCATTACGAGTAACATTTTATTTTGTTTTTATTTTATTTTGTATAGAATGTAGAAAATTAAAAATTCCTTACCATTGAATAAATAAATATTTTCTACGATCACTATAGACTGCGATCGAACTGGAATAACGATGAAGCACAGCCCCACCAAATTAAGGCTATTAATATTTAAAAAAAAAAAAAAAAAAAAAAAAGTTAACCTTTAACCTCCGGCAGAATGCGAGTAAAAGAGTAAAATATCATTGAAACTATTTCTGCAAATTCAATTACATCAACCGCTTGCTGGCTAAGCAAATATAATACGAGTATACGAGTATCTGATTCCTACAACAGGCAGCCAGATAGATTGTAGATATTTTCGGATACTGATCGTGCAACTGTAACACTATTTTCTTTTTTCACTTGTATATCGTTGCAGAAAATAAAAACTAAACCAAAAATCAAAATCGAAATCCGAAACTATACGAGTAAAAACAAAATGCAAATAGAAAATAAAATTTAAAATTGTGTGTGAAAAAGTGAAGTAGCTCGCTACACCTAAGTACTCGGACGAATGCCAGTTATACACTACTCAAACAACAAAATTTATTTTTGAAGACGCAGTGTAAAGCGGCGGCTGTGGCGGTGGCGGCCCGCTTGGTTACGATCGTTAGCTCATATCTATCCCCATACCATCAAAGTATCCCAAAAATAACCCCCTACAATTCAATAGTGGTGTATGGTGTTTATAAATATACTACTACGAGAAATTTTCCAGAGCGTCTGTTTTGTAAAATTGAGCGCACCATGCGAGTAGACTGTAGACGGCGGACGGGACTACTCGTCGATCGTCGTCGTGATCATCGTCGTTGTCCGTAGCAGTATTATTATTACTTTACCGTGCATATAGTACTATTGTAATCGTCGGCGGTTGTGCTCTCAGAGAAGAAGAATGCTCCTCATGCGAGTACACTGTATAGCTTGTTGTAGATACTTTGTTTTTGAATTTTTTATTTTTTATTTATTTTTTTTATAATTTTATTGAACATACATATGCAGGAGCTCTAGCTGGATGGGACTGGGACTTCGCCCCTGCGTTTACTATCATCGCATCGTTAGTAAAGTAGTAAACTGGGTTAGCTATCGCAGGCGGCCGGCGCGGATGGAAAACAGAGAAATGCTTTGTGTTGGTGTTGGGTACTCCGCCGAACCACACCAGCAGCACTGTTGTTAGTAGGAGTATTTTTAGAACGATCACTCCGCTGGCTCGGTTAAGATCGCGCAAAAGAACAGATGACTGCAGATGAAGATGAAATGGATGTGCTCTACGGTCGTTGTTCTATCGAATGTACATACATACATACATATATTATGTGAGATGCGGCAAATGCTGCCGGATCAGCAAGATAGTGCTTAGGGATGAAGTTATTAATGGCAGTAGAGATGGGGATCATCTGAGGTTATTTGACGATACTGTATGTGGTGCTGAGATGGCGCAGATCGAAATCAAATACGAACTGCATCCGATTCAATTTATACGACTGTGTGGGTTAATCTCTAAGAACTTTGTTATATATTTTTTTTTTTTTTTTTTGTGTTTTCCTCTGGTATCGGCTGAAAATAGATTTTTATTTATACATACTTCATCTAACTTGAGATATTCGTAACTTGTAGTTTGTGAGAGTATACCCCTAATGTCAGCCAAATAATTGTAGTTTTATGTTTTTGGTTAGATTTTTCGTTGAACGTTTTTCTAGTTTGATGTGTTTATGGTGCACATTGTGCGCCGATTTGCGATAGATAATAATTAAATGTGTTAAATACGAGTATGTACGTTATTAGCATGTTGATAACTGCCAATTAGAAGGGTTACTCTGTCAATAGGTTACATGTACTCGTGGTAGCTCTTGTGTAATATTTTTTCATTTCTAAGCAATAAACATTGATATGTTCTTTTATAAAAAAAAAAATAAATCTAGAAAGCAGTTAAGATGAAATCGTAGTTTATAGATCGTTCCTACATGGGAACACTCGTTATTTAAATATTATTCTCTATCGGAGAACAAACAAGCCCATTGAATGACTAATTAAGAAGAATTAATGGTACACTTTCGAAAGTAACCCCTTGAACTGTTGGGTACCTCCAGTATTGCTATGTAAATTAAGGCAATAAATTGAATCGATTTTCTACTTACGCATTTAATTTGTGTATATGTATTATTTAGTTGATCATGAAATTCTGATGATGATCCTGCTGATATGCTCGTTGAAAAATGCGGTCACTACAACTGTTTGAATCTTAATGCATACATACATATGTATGTATATCACTTTGGCCAGTTTTACAGTGCAATTTTAAAATCGACTAAAGGTTAAGCCTCGTGTTTAGTAGTTTTCGTTGAAACCCTTACCTTAGTTAAATGTCAAGCTTAAGTTAAACGACCCTATTCAACCGTTAAGTAACAATCAAAGAGGAATTAAATTAAATATATATGTTAGTTAGTTAGTTAGATAGACTTTTTATTAACTTCATATAATTTTCACAAACAGTATATACATAGTCGTTTATGGTTTGGCTTAAGGCCGTCTACCAGATTGACAATATGGTTGCTATTTCTGTTTAAAAATCGCCTTCCAAAGTACGGGCTCTGTAGCGGATTGCAGCTGTAGCATAGTTGTACAAAACATCCCAACCATGACTTCCGTTCAGTGCGTTGATCACCTCATCCAAGTCTAGCGAAATTACTCCGAAGTATCTCGCGCGAAATTCTCCTAAAATGGGACATCTTCCGATGAAATGGTAAACAACCTCCCCCTCTTTAAGGTTGCACAGGTCACATAAAATTGGCAGATCGGGTCGATGTGGAATAAAATAAAGACTTGTTAGTTCACCTCTAAGTTTGAATATTGTGCTTATCATATGCAGAGAGTAACGATTGAGGAAGTACGTTGATTCGCCTTCAATGTGGTTAAAATTCAGCCTACTGTAGATCAGCCTATGTTGCGATGAATGTGCTTCAGCTACAAATCTCTTCTTCTTCCTTTTATCAGCGAGGCTATGATCCGAAAACAATGGATCACAACCCTCCCACTTCACCGCATTTCTACTGATCCGCCTGTGGGGTTCGCCTATTTGACCTCAGAAAATATCGGCAGGCCTGCCAATTTTGGATCACTCGGTTACTAAGGCCAATGAAATGCCGATGTCGTCGCATTTGTGTGATCCAGGCGTTTATAGGCCTGTCTTCCTACATCGCGATGTCTTTGGAACGTGCATTGATATTGCCTTTTTAACGGGGTTCAAGTGATCTCTTCTTTGAACGTGGCAATACCAGCTGAGCCGGTCGCGCTCTATTTTTTATACGATGGTTTCCTTGATGTGAAAGCTTCCACGGATCTTCGAACTTCTTATTCGATCAAGCTTTGTCACTCCTGCTGTCATGCGAAGCATCTTCATCTCAGCTGCCGTTAATTTACTCTCATAATTTTTGTACATCGTCCAACATTGTGAACCGTATGTGAGCGCCGGACGTACAACTGCGGTGTAGAGCCTTCCTTTCAACTTAGGGGACATTTTTCTGTCACAGAAGATAGCGGAATTTTCTCGCCACGATGATTGATCTCGTCATCACAAGTTGCTTTGCTATTGATCATAGATCCCAGATATTTGAACTTTTCGCACTTGGGAAACACTGTTCCATTCAAATAAATGCACTGTTCCGGGCAGCACAAGTACTCTGTCTTTTTTGAACTAATGCGATACACATTTCCCTCCAGAGCGTCCACCCACACATCAAGTGCTCGTTGCAGGGATGTAGGATCCTCACTTATGATGGCTCCATCGTCAGCAAAGAATAACTTCAAGCAGATAATCAAGGACTGTAATAAAGAGCAAAGGACTTAAAACGCTTCCCTGGTGCACCCCGACTTTGATTGGGAACTCTTCGGTTACTCCAGCGGGGCATCTTACTCTTGTCTTTGCTCTTTCGTACATGTCCATGATCATCTGTACATAGGTTTCTGGAACCCCTCGATGTCTTAGCGCCACCCATATCAGATCTCGTGGTTGTCTGTCGAATGCCTTTTCAAAGTCAACCAATACAATATGCAAATCCCTTAAGGAATCACGATGTTTTTCCATTATGATCCTTATACTTTGGATTGCATCTGTGGTTGATTTACCCGAGACAAACCCGCACTGATCATCAGATAGCCGTATTATTTTTCGCAGTCGGCCACCTTATACCCGCTCAACGATCTTCATGGTGTGTGACATCAGCTTGATCGAACGGTAGTTATCACAGTTTCGCGTATCACCCTTCCCTTTGTATACAGGGAGAAAGTAGCTTTCCCTCCATTGATTGGGCATTGGATTACCTCTCACGAATTTGGAGATTAGAATTCTGAGCCATCTGAACCCGATGTCTCCCATCTTTTTCCAGAACTCAGAGGGTATCTCGTCTGGCCTAACCGCTTTTTGTTTTTTGGAGTATTTGACCGCCTCACTAACTTCTTCGACTGTAATGTCGGGTATTTCTTCACAGTTAGGAGTGGCTCTTGGAAAGTATAGCCACGGAAGCTGTTCATTTAAAAGCTCTTCACAATACTGCCGCCACCTCTGCAGAATTTTGTCGTCATCCACAAGAAGCTGGCCATGAGCATTGCTAATGAATTTTGGCGAACGAATCTCCTGAGCATTCTTCCTTCTTTGGGCGGCTATTTTGAAGATAGTGGCGCTCTTGTTCATAATGTGTCTTCGCAGCCCCTGGATAGTCTGGTTTGCATCACCAACCGGGGAAAATATTTTCTCCAGCTCCCGATACAGGCCCTCCGTACTCTCTGCTTGAAGCTGGGCGCACTTCTTCTTCGCTTTTTTCTTGCAGCATCTGTATTCCATTTCGAGGCGAGCTTTTTCGTCACTATTATTAAAGGGGCACTTTGACCAAGCTTTGAAAGCCGCTTTCTTCTCATTTATCACTTTCTTAGCTTCATCACTCCACCACCATGTTTCTTTGGCGTGTTGATGGTGGCCTTTTGAAGTTCCTAGCAGTGATTTGGCCTTCTTTAAGCAAGTTCGCTGTAGGGAATCCCACATATTTTGTGCTCTGCACTCTTCATCCTCAGCTCCGCTGATGGTGTGAGAGAGGTAATTTTTCATTACGAAAACAAAAGCCTCGCCTTTTTCTTTGTCCAGATTGTACCACTTGATTTTCTCAGCGACCCTTGTTTGTTTGCTTTTCTTTGGTGTTTTCATAAAAAATTCTGTTAGCAGGAGACGATGTTGCCGAGCGATTGCCTCTCCCAGGATCACTTTGCAATCTTTTACCCGAGGCTTCATGAAACTGGCTACCACATGGTAGTCAATCTGAGTTTCATCTCCACCACTACAAATGGTGGAGTTTCATCTCCAGCTACAAATCTCTCATACATGGAATTACCTGCAATTTTCAAAACATTTGTAAGCATAGGTTTTTTCATTGAAAGTTGCATATCAGATGCAATATTTAAGCTCGCGCCATAATTTGCTGCCAACTCCTCCCACTTTTGAACCAAGTGCCCTCTTGTTGAAAGTATATGCTTCAGAACAATCCTGGACAGTCTTCCATCATCCATCTCCACTACTTTTACAATATAATCTATATGCAGTTTTAGGGTATCTAAAAAGAGAAGAGCGACTCCAGTTTCTAGATGCAGCACATAGTTCGGTGTACATATTGGAAGTCAAAAGATTCGTTTCAAAAAGTACCTTAGAACTTTGTCAACTTCTTCAAAAAAGCAATAACCCCAAATTTGGGCTCCGTGCAGCAGTATTGAGGCAGCAGTTGTACGAAATAGTTTATTCTTCGCTGTGTGATCGATAAACTTATTGTCGACGCAACGTCCCCAAACTGATGAAATAGCTCTTTTAGCTGCTGCTAGTTGACATTCAAAGTGTTTTTTTCATATTGAGGTTGGATTACATAGCACACCTAAATATTTATACTCTTTCACTATTTCAACGTTTTCACCCCGATAAGACCACTTTTCGTTGCGAGAGTATCTTCCACCGCCATTTCTAAAAATCATCATCTTGGATTTTGATAAATTCACCGTCAAATTCCATTGCGTACAGTAGTTTTCAAGACGGTTCATAGTAAGCTGCATCCCTTCAACTGTCTCCGATAAAAACACTATATCGTACGCAAACTTTAGCGCCGGTATCCGCACACCACCAAGCCCGATCCCTCCTCCTACTTCTCCTACTATGTCGTTGATAAATATGATGAAGAGTAGCGTGCTTAAGATGCATCCTTGCTTAACTCCCATATGTGTTCCAAATTCTTCCGATACATGCTCTCCATTCCATACGTACGCCACGTTGCTCTCATACATCGCTTTTAGCACATTTATCACTTTACTTGATAAACCAATTTTGTACAGCTTATAGAAAAGAGCTTCACGCGCTATAAAGTCAAAAGCTGCACGAAAGTCAACGAAGAAGACATATAGCTTTTTGCTACTTTGTTTAAAAAACTCTGCAATGTTGGTGAGAGTAAAAATGTGATGCAGTGTTGAATAATGCTTTCTGAACCCCGCCTGGTATTCATTTAAAATTCTATTGTTTGACATCCATTGTGTAAGCCTATTAAATATCAAAGCACCAAATAGTTTTGCCGAAGTATTTAAAAAAGAAATGCCTCTGTAGTTAGCTGGTTTATCTAGCTCACCTTTTTTGTGCAATGAGAAAATTATCGCTCTTCTAAAGCTTTCTGGGACATTGGCTGTTTCAAAAATTTTATTAAATTCATTTGTGAGTGCAGCGAGAAATTCTGCGGAACTGTTCTTGTAGAATTCGAAAGGGATCCGATCGTCACCTGGGGCTTTCCTCGTTTTAGAGCAATCAACTGCGCGTTTCACTTCCAAAAGAGTAAATGGTGAGTCTAAGAGGAATTTATTCAGAAAATTAAAAATACAAGTTTATTCATCTAAATCTATATTGTCCCCTTCAAAGTAATCCCCATCGACTGCAACACACTTATGCCAGCGCTTGATCCAATCTTCGAAACATTTTTTATATTCGGTTTTCGGTATGTCCATCAGTGCTTCCGGCGATTTTTCCATTACTTCCTCTCGGCTGCTGAAACGCGTTCCCCGTAATGGTTTTTTAACTCGATTGAACAGAAAGAAGTCACAGGGAGCCAAATCAGGTGAATTCGGTGGCTGTTGGATGGTATTTGTTGCATTTCTCGTCAAAAAATTATGAATAATGACGGCCTCTTTTTTGCATGAAATTAAGGTCTTTTTGCACCAACTTTGCTGCTACACGACGGAAACCCAAATCATTAACCAAAATGACTTGGACGGATCCATAGGCAATGTACAGGTCCTCCGCTATCTCTCTGATGGTTAAGTTGCGGTTATTGACCAACATTTCTTTTACTTTATCAATGTTTTCGTCGGTTTTCGATGTCGATGGTCTGCCACTGCGTTCATCATCTTCGATTGACTCACGACCACTTTTGAACCGCTCGTGCCACTGGTAAACGACCGTTTTCTTTAGAGAATCGTTGCCGAAACACTTTTCCAACATTTCCAACGTTCGCCGTTTCGAAATCCGTTTTTTACGCAAAATTTAATACAAGTTCGTTGTTGCAAATTTAAATCCATTTCTAAAAAATTGCCAACACACACAGAGATAGATGTACTCTTGGCTACGTAACTTTTGCAAATGTCAAGCTATGATGCTAAGATTTAGAGGGAATATCAACAACAGATGTACCAACTTAACAAAGAACAGAACTCAAATCGGAACGATAGGAGCGCCACATGGTTTTTATTCCGGGAACTTTTTGATCAAGGTGGTATATATGTATATATGGACACTTGGGGGGCGGGGCATAAGTGGTTAGTGTATCGGATCACTGCGCGTGAGGTTCCAAGTTTGAATCCCAGAAAACACCAACAAGTTTTTTCACGGTCCCACCTCTCGCGAGCGTCTGACAAACATCCGAGAGTATTGTTGTCTCGAAAAAGCTTCTCAAAACAAACTGCCCTTCGGATACGGCACTAAACTGTAGGTCCCTTTCATTCGTGTAAAAAATATAACGCACACAACATAAGTGGTTGCCGAGAAGCTAGGCCCTGGCACTTAAAGAGCTGTTGTGCCAAATATTTATTTATTTATTTTTTTGTATGGACACTTCACATCCCCTGGCGAGAAGGTGGAGTTTCTAAACACAAACATTGCGTACATCTATAATAGGCATGTCCCTTTAAGAACGAAAACCCTCTTGCCTAACAGCGCACCCCACTTCTCCAATCAAATCCGTGCACTCAAGCGACAGCGTGATCTTGCATACAATGGTTGGAAGCGTTTCCGCTTGTAGTCGCACCGAAGTTGTTACTGTTTCACTTCGTAACAAAGTAGTTACTGAGATACGTGTAGCCATATCACTCCTTTTAGTCCAATCGATTGAATGCATCCATGGGTAGTCGGTTTCTGTAGAGGGATCTTCGTCACATTGGCGTTAGTAAATGCAAAGATCTCCGCACTGAAGGAGTGAATCCTTGTGAACTAAACCATAAATTTATTTTCCCACAAAACCATGGTACTAGTACTCACATTCCTCAGCACCTCAGCAACCTATCTTCCTCCGTTGGGTAGCTAGCTTTTGCTTTTTAGCTTCAAGCAGTACTCATTTCTTTAAAAGTCTTCTTAGTGTTAAATCGAATGCGATCGGATTCGATGAGATACTTGTACATCCATCGTTCCTAAAAATCATCTTACCTGTCGCTTTGCCCCATATAACACACATTTTCAACCCAGTGGTAACCTCAGGTATCTTCCCTGTCCAATGGAAATTTGCCTAAGTTGTTCCTGTACCTAAAACGCACAAGGCTGACGAGTTCAGACCGATCTCTATCCTGCGATTTTTGTCGAAAGTGTTTGAAAGATCTTACAAAGGTGAATTTGAAAGTACCTCTCCACTCATAATATTTTGACTCCAAAACAATCTGGTTATCGACAGAAACACAGCTGTACCACCATCTTAATAGGTGTACCCGATAATATTCGGATCGCGTTAAAGTGTCATTCCTTGTCCTGTTAGAGTTCTCTAAGGCGTTTGATACGGTAGTTCATACTTTTTTCTACGTCAAACTGTCCCAAATGTACAATTTCTCGCCGTGTGCTATAAAGCTTATATCTTCCTATTTGACAGGCAGATTGCAAACAGTGGAAATAAATCATATGTTGTCGGGATTTCTTCCCATAGTCAGTGGTGAGCCTCAGGGATCAATATTGGGACCACTACTTTTCTACTTATACGTTAATGAACTTCCTACTCGCATTAGACATTGCTCAATACATATGTACGCCGCTACGATGTTCAGCTCGTAATGAGCTGTCCCTTCGGCTTAATCGAGCACACCACTAGCTGCATTAATGAAGATCTGGAAGGTATTAACAGTACCCCTCCCGAGATGTTGAATCGGCTAAAAGGCACGGTATGACCGGTCGAAATCTGGAGATGGATATGGAGTAAATAGAGCATTATGGGTCTCCCACTCCTTCAGTCAGATGAAGAAACGCACCTTGTACATTGGCGGTGCCTCTACTCATTTACGGGTGTGCAATATTTTCAAACTGCAGTTCTTCTTCTTCCTTTTTCAGCGAGTTGTGATCCAAAAATAAGGGATCACAACCCTCCCACTTCACCGCAATTCTACTGATCCGCCTGTGGGGTTCGCCTATTTCACCTCAGAAAATATCGGCAGGCCTGCCGGTTTTGAATCACTCGGTTACTGAGGCCAATGAAATGCCGATGTCGTCGCATTTGTGTGATCCAGGCGTTTATAGGCCTGCCTCTCCTACATCGCGATGTCTTTGGAACGTGCATTGATATTGCCTTTTTAACGGGGTTCAAGTGATCTCTTCTTTGAACGTGGCAATACCAACTGAGCCGGTCGCGCTCTATTTTTTGTACGATGGTTTCCTTGATGTGAAAGCTTCCACGGATCTTCGAACTTCTTATTCGATCAAGCTTTGTCACTCCTGTTGTCATGCGAAGCATCTTCATCTCAGCTGCCTTTAATTTACTCTCATACTTTTTGTACATCGTCCAACATTGTGAACCGTATGTGAGTGCTGGACGCACAACTGCGGTGTAGAGCCTTCCTTTCAACTTAGGGGACATTTTGCTGTCACAGAAGATAGCGTAATTTTCTCGCCACTTCATCCACCCTACGCTTACACGATGATTGATTACGTCATCACAAGGTGTTTTGCTATTGATCATAGATCCTAGATATTTGAACTTTTCGCACTTGGGAAGCACTGTTCCATTCAGATAAATGTCTGGAATAGGCCTGAGTGGATCAGAGAACGGGCAGCACAAGTACTCTGTCTTTTTTCAACTAATGCGATACACATTTCCCTTCAGAGCGTCCACCCACACATCAAGTGCTCGTTGCAGGGATGTAAGATCCTCACTTATGATGGCTCCATTGTCAGCAAAGAATAACTGATGTACCTTGGGGTCCATCACTTTACCTTCAAGCAGATAATCAAGGACTGTAATAAAGAGCAAAGGACTTAAACGCTTCCCTGGTGCACCCCGACTTTGATTGGGAACTCTTCGGTTACTCCAGCGGGGCATCTTACTCTTGACTTTGCTCCCTCGTACATGTCCATGATCATCTGTACATATGTTTCTGGAACCCCTCGGTGTCTTAAAAACAAACAAACAAATATTTGACGCAACGGCTCTTTAAAGTGCCAGGGCCTAGCTTCTCGCAACCACTCATGTTGTGTGCGTTATATTTTTCACACGAATGGAAGGGACCTACAGTTTAATGCCGACGCCGAACGGCGATTTGATAAGCTTTTTCGTGACAACAATACTCTCGGATGTTTGTCAGACGCTCGCGAGAGGTGGGACCTTGAAACAACTTTTTTGTGTTTTCTGGGATTCGAACTTAGAACCTCATGCGTAGTGATCCGACACACTAACCACTTACGCCACGGCGC
Organism: Brachypalpus laphriformis; assembly: GCA_945910035.1. Classification (NCBI taxonomy): domain Eukaryota; kingdom Metazoa; phylum Arthropoda; class Insecta; order Diptera; family Syrphidae; genus Brachypalpus; species Brachypalpus laphriformis. The sequence goes on along the minus strand of OX246753.1, from coordinate 104,347,008 downwards.
CCTCGATGTCTTAGCACCACCCATAACAGATTTCGTGGTTGTCTATCGAATGCCTTTTCAAAGTCCACCAATACAATATGCAAATCCTTTAAGGAATCACGATGTTTTTCCATTATGATCCTTATACTTTGGATTGCATCTGTGGTTGATTTACCCGAGACAAACCCGCACTGATCATCAGATAGCCGTATTATTTTTCGCAGTCGGCCACCTAATACCCGCTCAACGATCTTCATGGTGTGTGACATCAGCTTGATCGAACGGTAGTTATCACAGTTTCGCGTATCACCCTTCCCTTTGTATACAGGGAGAAAGTAACTTTCCCTCCATTCATTCGGCATTGGATCACCTCTCACAAATTTGGAGATGAGAATTCTGAGCCATCTGAACCCGATGTCTCCCATCTTTTTCCAGAACTCAGAGGGTATCTCGTCTGGCCCAACCGCTTTTCGTTTTTTGGAGTATTTAACCGCCTCACTAACATCTTCGACTGTAATGTCGGGTATTTCTTCACAGTTAGGGGTGGCTCTTGGAAAGTGTAGCCGGGGAAATTGTTCATTCAAAAGCTCTTCACAATACTACCGCCACCTCTGCAGAATTTTGTCGTCATCTACAAGAAGCTGGTCATGAGCATTGTTAATGAACTTCTCTCCTCCTTCTTTGGGCGGCTATTTTGAAGATGGTTGCGCTCTTGTTCATATTGTGTCTTCGCAGCTCCTGGATAGTCTGGTTTGCATCAGCAACCGGGGAAGATATTTGCTCCAGCTCCCGATACAGGCCCTCCGTACTCTCTGCTTGAAGCTGGGCGCAATTCTTCTTCGCTTTTTTCTGCAACATCTGTATTCCATTTCGAGGCGAACTTTTTCGTCACTATTATAGAGGGGCACTTTGACCATACTTTGAAAGCCGCTTTCTTCTCATTTATCACTTTCTTAGCTTCATCACTCCACCACCATGTTTCTTTGGCGTGTTGATGGTGGCCTTTTGAAGTTCCTAGCAGTGATTTGGCCTTCTTTAAGCAAGTTCGCTGTAGGGAATCCCACATATTTTGTGCTCTGCACTCTTCATCCTCAGCTCCGTTGATGGTGTGAGAGAGATAATTTTTCATTACGAAAACAAAAGCCTCGCCGTTTTCTTTGTCCAGATTGTACCACTTGATTTTCTCAGAGACCCTTGTTTGTTTGCTTTTCTTCGGTGTTTTCATAAAAATTTCTATTAGGAGGAGACGATGTTGCCGAGCGATTGCCTCTCCCAGGATCACTTTGCAATCTTTTACTCGAGGCTTCATGAAACTGCCTACCAAATGGTAGTCAATCTGAGTTTCATCTCCACTACTGCTGTAAGTGATCAGGTGTCGGCTTTGTTTGATGAACATGGTATTTAACATGATAAGACCGTGTGATTTGCACATGCTTAGGATGTCTTCACCAGGAAGGTTCCTGGTGCCATATCATAGTCCTCCATGGCAGTCTTCATAGTCTTCGTTTGACTTCCCGACATGTCCATTCAAATCTCCTCCAACAAACAGAAACTCTTCCTTTGGGATCTTCTTAAGGAGATTGTGGAAATCTACCCAAAATGCATCTTTATCTATCTGATTGCACCCATTTTGGGGAGCATATGCACTGACAACATTCCACACCTCTCACTGTATTACTGGTTTGAGAGATATCAAACCGCCGCTGGACTTCGAAATGGTCAAGACGTTACCAAGTAGCTCTGCCGCAAGGATGATACCGATTCCGTTCCTAGCCTTTTCCGTTCCGTAGTAGAACATCGTGTAATCTTTTGTCCTAACGTCCAAGAAACGCGCCCGATTTCCGGTGTTTTTCCATTTCGTGTCTTGGACATACAAGATATCCACCCGCCTTTTATTCATCATCTCTTCCAGCTCGTTACTTCGACCGGTCATGCTTCCAACGTTCCAATTCGCGACCCTCAAATTCCTTCCAAACGGAATCCGTATAGCTCTGACCCGAACATTTCTGCTCGGTCCAGGATCAGTACCATGCGCAGCAGTGGTAGTGCCTTTCCTTTTAGCAAGTATTACCATAATGATACAGTTTTGCAATATTGCCATATGGCGATGGTGTTTTTTTTTGTTTTTGACACGTGCATGTTCCTGTTTTAGTATTGTTTGATCTTTCTTTTATGGCACCGACCTCCAGTCGTGTCAACCCACGGACTCGCATGCACACTTGTGGGAGGGTTTTTAAGGTAGTTTATGTGTCGCTAGGCTCACTTGGGTATTATATTGCCTAGATCTGATTTGTCCCCTTAGTCGCCTTTTACGACAAACGCTAGTTGTTGGGGGGCGCTGCAGTGATATTCTTAAACCGTCCCTGCACGGGTAATTTTCAAACTGCAGTTATGCCTCTAAAAGAAAACTCAACGTTGCTTTTGATAGCATTGTACCTTAAGCCTTTGGATTGCGTGGATTCGATCGACTCTCTGGCTATTCAAAGTATTTGTTTGATATGACTTTTGAAAGTTGCACCAGTTTCGATTCGCTTTTTTGACATTAAGCTTACCCATCAACCTGCCTATCCTTATGAAAAAAGAACATTTCCCTCTTCAAGCAGATCCGGTCAGGTAATTTTACCTAGACACACCTGTTTGACATCTAAGCGACAATTTTTATAAATTCTATTCGGCTGTGAAAAACCCTTGTAACTTTTATTCATTCATTCATTCTTTCCTTTTTCTTTCTAACTTCCTTCCGTCTATGTAGATCAACCTTGCTTATTCATTTTATGTAGCTTCAATTACATTTTTCCAAAATGTCAACTAAAATGTGTTATTTTCTTTTGCTTATCTAGAACTTACGACAGAGATGACTGTCAAACCGAGCTGTCATTCTACTATATTTTTGAGATTTATGTTCAGTAAAGTCTGACAAATCATTACGAAATTATGCAAGTTTACTTTGAAAGTTGGTTGTCGATCTGCGAAACTTAAAGACGACTTCGTGATTTTTGTGCCACACATAATCGTCCATCTGAGCGATCCATCCGTCGAACTGTGGATAAATTTCGAACGACATACTCTCTTAATAATCCAATTAAACAAACGCGACAACGGAATTTTCTTACAGAACAGAATAACGCTGCTGTAATCGAAACTGTGGGACCAGATCCAACTTTATCGATACTTCATCAGTCGCAACAATTTGGGCTATGTTCATCCACTATGTGAAAAATTGTATCCAAAGATTTTGGCCTAGACCCGTATAAGATCCAGCTGGTGCAGGAATTAAATATTCACAAAACCAGCATTTGCAAAGCGCAAAACTGTGTTCAGCGATGGGGCTCACGTTTTGCTTAGGTAAATATGAACCTCCTCACATAGATCCTCCTACTAAAGGTATAAACGTTATCAGTTGTGTCATTACAGATTATGGAAAGTGCCTGTGACTTATTTTGGAAACCCAATCTACTTGAAGGTGTGAAGAAAGCAATTGTAGTAGAAAGCTACTCCTGAAAAAATAAAGTAAAAATTGCAGCTAGAAGCTGGGGTATGAAACCCAGCATATGAGGATTATATTACTGTACGGCGTGATCGTGGCTGGCTCTGTAGCTGTACAGGCACACCTCAGTCTTTTAAGAAATGGATAAAGATATGCTTGCATTTGCATCGGTGGTGCGTTAAGAAACGCCCCTTGCGCAGGACTGGACATGATGCTCCATCTATTGGTCCTAGATGTGATATGATAAACAAATGACTGCTAGTGCGGTCACTCATCTGAAAACCTCCTCCAAGGGACTCTAAGTAAGCCATTCCTTGATTTTATATCTACTGTACTTTATATCCGAAAACACCGACTACTCCCCATCGAAACCTAGATTTAATAAGAATTATCGTGCAACTACCCCTGTCCGCAATGAGTGGGAGTGGTAACAATGTCTTCTCAAAGAGTTGAGTTACTCCTTCCGCCTTAAACCCTTTTTCAAGCGGAAACTTTTGCGATTAAGGAAAACTTTCTTTTTTCTTCCTTTTTCGGCGAGGTTATGATCTGAACTCACTCCATTTCTACTGATCCGCCTGTTGACCTCAGAAAATATCCGGTTCACAATATTGGACAATGTATAAAACGTGTGAGAGTAAATTAATGGCGGCTGAGATGAAGAGGATTCACATGACAGCAGGAGTGACAAAGCTTGATGGGATAAGAAGATCAAATATCAATGGAAGTCTTCGCGTTAAAGAAGTCAACTCACGAAAAATAGAGCGCGACTGACTCAGCTGGTATTGTCATGTTCAAAAAAGTGATCATTGGAACCTTGTCAAAAAGCCAATATCAATGAACATTCCAAAGATATCACGAAAGAACCCCTGAATCACACAAATGCAACAACACCAACATTTGGTTTGCCTCAGTGACGAAGTGATCCACTTCGTCCACTGTACGCTTACGCGATTAATGTCGTCATCACAGGTAACTTTGCTATTGATCATAGATCCAATCAAAATTGTTGCATGTGGAATGAGATCAATCTAGAAGATACGCCACGGACCCTATTACATCGGTTGCATTACACGCTGGTTGCATCATCGAACCTTGTTTCTTTAAAAATGAGGTCCGAGATCGCGTTACAGTCAATGGAGATCGTTACCGGACCAATATTTCTCTGAAAAATGGATGACATTGATCCTGATGAGCGGTACGTGCCATACGGTGACTGAAACTATCGCCTAATTGAAATCACAATTTGGGGATTAGTTGATTTGGAGGAACGTTTCTACCAATTGGCCTCGAAGATCATGCAATTATTTCCCTAGGCTACATAAAGAGGTTACGCTTATAAAACAGGAACAATTTACGCCTTGGCCAACAGTGTTCGTGTTATTCGTGACATACGACCGCCATTACTCGAAAAAGTGTCCAAAAATTGGGCGGGCAGAATGAGCTTCGTCAAGAATAATAACGGTGACCACATGTCCGAAATTATTTTCAAATATTAATAGCATGTATTCATCTTTCGAACAAAAAAAAAAAAGACTTTGATTAACATTTTTTTTAATTCAAAGTTATATCGGGATCAAAAAAAATCCCCATTTATGAGTATTTGGATAATAATATGAAGTTGTTTCTTCCGATATATGGTATTAAGTATACGAGTATATGTGCATTTTATTACGATTTTAGGTATACTCATAGTGTACCTTGTTCTTTCTTCTTCTTTTTCTTCTTCTTCCTTTTATCAGCGAGGCTACGATACGAAAACAAGGGATCATAACCCTCCCACTTCACCGCATTTCTACTGATCCGACTGTGGGGTTCGCCTACCTGTATACCTTGTTCTTTGGGACCACATTCTCAGTAGAGGCACTTCAGTGACAAACTGGCAGTTTTAAAAATGTTTGCAGGGGAAATGGAGGATGGTTTCTTGGTGTAGACTTAATGGAAAGTGTCCATTCGAGCGTTTCTAATCCAGCCTAACACATATCATACCCACATCCAGCCTACCTGATAAGATATTTAGGATAGTGCCAAATCTAGCAGGTCCTTCAGTCTCCTAGTCACCTGGAATATCTCTGTGGCCTAGCACCCAGCACAGGTGAATGCTAAACTGCTCCACCATGATAGACGAGTGTCAATTTTAAGCGATCTTTGAAGTAAATGAGAACGATTCCAAGGACTTTTTTGGCCACTTAGCTGTCCTTGAAAAGACTAATGCAGCTAACAGATATAGCATTACACTCAAGCAAGGATAGGACACGGAAGAAAAAACAAAGCCAAGAGTAAAATACACCGCTGGAGTAACCGAAGAGTGGTCGGGCGCCGTGGCGTAAGTGGTTAGTGTGTCGGATCACTATGCATGAGGTTCCAAGTTTGAATCCCAGAAAACACCAACAAGTTTTTTCACGGTCCCACCTCTCGCGAGCGTCTGACAAACATCCGAGAGTATTGTTGTCTCGAAAAAGCTTCTCAAATCGCCGTTCGGTTCGGCAGTAAACTGTAGGTCCCTTCCATTTGTGTGAAAAATATAACGCACACCACATGAGTGGTTGCGAGAAGCTAGGCGCTGGCACTTAAAGAGCTGTTGCGCCAAATATTTATTTTTTTAGCCGAAGAGTTCCTAATCAAAGTCGATGTGCACCAGGGAAGCATCTTAAGTCATTTGCTCTTTATTGAAGTTCTTGACTATCTGCTTGAAGGTAAAGTGACGGACCCCAAAGTACATCACTTATTCTTAGTTGACGTTGAAGCTATTATAAGTGAGGATCCTATATCCCTGCAACGAGCACTTGATGTGTGGGTGAACGTTTTGAAAAGTAATCGGTATCGCATTAGTTCGAAAAAGACCGACTATTTATACTGTCCGTTCTCTGATCCACCCAAACTTATTCCAGACATTTATTTGAATGGAACAGTACTTCCCAAGTGCGAAACAACTTGTGATGACGACATCAAACTTCGCTATCTTCTGTGTCCGAAAAATGCTCCCTAAGCTGAAAAGAATGCTCTTCATCGCAGTTGTGCGGTCAGCACTCATATACGATTCACAATGTTGAACAATGTACAAAACATATGAGGGTAAATTAAGTGCAGGTGAGATGAAGAGACTTCGCATGGCAGCAGGAGTGACCAAGCTTGATGGAATAAGAAGTTCAAAGATCAATGGAAGCCTTCACGTCAAAGGAACCAAGTTACGAAAAATAGAGTGCGAACGGCTCAGCTGGTATTGTCATGTTCAAAAAAGTGATCATTTGAACCCCATCAAAAAGCTAATATCAATGGACGTTCCAAAGAGATCGCGAAAGAGCTCCTGGATCACACAAATGCAACAACACCAGCATTTGGTTTGCCTCAGTAACGAACTGATTCAAAATCGGGAGTTCTGCCGATATTTCCTGAGGTCAAACAAGCGAACACCCCAGACGGATAAGTAGATTTGCAATGCAATGAGACGGTTATGATCCTTTGAGTTCAGATCATAATCCCGACGACATACGAGTATGACAAACAATGCCTATGCACTGTGAGTGCTGGGAAACCTAGCAAAAGAGAGCAACGAGCGCTTTCTTGTGAATCAAAACAAAATTCTTCTACTTTCTAATTTTTATTTTATTTTATTATGTGTATTGATCCTTATACTTATTCTTCGCTGGTAGTCGTGGAGGGAAGTGCAAATGTGCAGTGTACGATCAAAAATGTCTCGGTTTGCGGCATTCGGGTCTGTGAATATATTATAATATTCTTGTTGGTGTTCATAACAATAAAACAGTCTTCGGTGTATTTTAAATGTTTAATTACAAACAACTAACAAATTCACTTTCGTTATAATTAAAAACTATGAAATATCTTTAGTCTTTATCACTCTCAATTTAAACTGTCTTTACTATACATAATACATCACTTTCTGAAACATAAACATCTGAATTTTAAACCACTAACTTACTTACTTACTTAGGTGGCGCTACAGTTCGGGGTGAACCTGGGCCTCAACCACTAACGCCCGCACTTTATTCTCTTTTCATTTAGATCGATGTACACTCGTATGTCCATGGGTTGGTTGCTGTATTTTCATCAAATACAAGAACATCTAGAATATTTTCGAAGAGGGTAGATGTCTCTGGAGGTAAAATGGGGAATAAACTTCTGTTGATGATTGGCGTGTTTTGGTGAGAATTATGCAAAGCACAGTGACGACTCCTCCACAAAACGATCCCCAGTCAATCTGGCTTAAAACTTTTTTTTATTGTTTGAAAATTGGTGTTTGAACTGAAATTGAATTGCAAAGCATGAAAAAGTTGTGCTTTAATTTGTGAAATACTACTGAATCATTCAACTTGAATCAAATTGAATTAAAAAGTTCTTTTCAGCGCCCTCTGAAATTTAGTAGTGCAAACTAAACATCCGAACTCGGTTTTGACTGGAGAGCTAAAGCTAAAGTGGTTGCCAGTCAATTTTTGTTGTTGTACTCCGTGCTAAATCTTACTTCACTGAGAAGCGACGTCTCACAAAAGCACGCCATTGTGGTGCTGCCAAATCCACATTTAATTCGTTGATAACGCAGTGCGAAAAGTACTTTTGTCGATACTACAGTATGATAATTAACACGATATATCAAGTACTTAGCTTTTTATTAAAATGTTTTCATTATTATTAATAGATATCATTAATTATAAATAATATATTTATGTTACATTTTTAGGAATATCAACACTTAAATCAGCTATAACATATGCCGTGGCTGCAAATAGTGCCACACAACGATCCAAACTGTCTGGGTCCTCTACCAACATAGTGTCACCTTCTGTATGATGGAACCTGGAAATATAAAGCCGTTGAAAGTGAAATGTTCAAGTGTTCAAGAAGTGAAACTAGGAATGCGGCAATAATCTTCAAACTTTTCTTTTAGATTTGACATTAGTTAAATTTGACGGCAGCCGAATTTTTTCAATTGAAGTATCTGAAAGAGCGTGTGTATGTTCGCAAACCCAAGACAATACCCGAGCTCAACTTTTAATTATACGTATATTATAGGAAATGCTTTAAATCGTGCCCATCATTGCGAAGCCGTAAGTTTTATGTTTTATTACGGTACAAAGGTGATAGGCAAAAAAAAATTACAAAAGCATACAGACTTAGCCCCAGGCGGCTGCCTGACAGTTGTTTTTGTTTTTGTTTTTGTTAGGCGCAGCAACGCATGCCAGGTGCGAGCTAGTATATACATATGTAAAATAAAATATACTCGTACATATACGAGTAAATAAGGAAGTTATTAAGTTCTTAAACTTCATGGTGACTTATGGTCCACCCTGTATAAATAACTTTGCGAACAACGCTTTCTTTTTGCCCATGTCAGCACCAGTATAACCAAAGATCTTCAAAAAATAATGTTCTACTATTGGAATATTAAGCAGTATTAAGCCAACCAGACAATTCCAATAGTGATTCTGTCATCAATTGGGGCGCCGATAACCGAGGTGAGTTCTAGGCGTCAAAACATGTTGCCTCCTACCTCTAAAGAATCTGACGGTTAGTCAATAATGGGTATGCACACTATCCCAAACCTTCGCTGAAGTCAGCAAATTACTAAAGCTGCAAAAGGTGGTGCTAGATGCCTCGATTCCTCAGAAACTTTTTTTTTTTCACTCCTTAAGTGTGGTTACTATCTATAATGCTTAGATTCGTCTGGAACATGAATATTACTTTCATGTTTAGGCGAGGGCTCCCGCCACGCGCTTGAACATAGCCGAAATTTTGGTTGCTCAGGGCACTTACATCGGTACCTAAGTAGTTGTATAATAGTTGTGTCCCGCCTGTCATTGTGTTCAATGTAATACTCGTGTAACAAAGTCTACAGGATCGTTAATATAATTTTTTTAAATTAAATTTAAATATTCAATAGGCCCTTAGTATGATACTGAGTGCGTTCAACAGAAGAAGGTGACAGAAGATGCACACAAGAAAGCGCTGCACCGCAGGACAAGAACAGCGAGAGAGTAGTACCGGATCAGAAGAAGGGAAAAGAAGAAAATTCTGCGTAGAATATCAAGATCAAGGATATCGAAGAGTCTCGCGAGCGCAACTTCTTCTTCCTTTTATCAGCGAGATTATGATCCGAACATAAGGGATCATAACCCTCCCACTTCACCGCAATTCTACTGATCCGCCTGTGGGTTCACCTAATTGACCTCAGAAAATATCGGCAGGCCTGCCGAATTTGGATCACTCGGTTACTGAGGCCAATGAAATGCCGATGTCGTCGCATTTGTCTGATCCAGGCGTTTATAGGCCTACCTTTCCTACATCGCGATGTCTTTGGAACGTGCATTGATATTGCCTTTTTAACAGGGTTCAAATGATCTCTTCTTTGAACGTGGCAATACCAACTGAGCCGGTCGCGCTCTATTTTTTGTACGATGGTTTCCTTGATGTGAAAGCTTCCACGGATCTTCGAACTTCTTATTCGATCAATTTTTGTCACTCCTGCTGTCATGCGAAGCATCTTCATCTCAGCTGCCGTTAATTTACTCTCATACTTTTTGTACATCGTCCAACATTGTTAACCGTATGTGAGCGCTGGACGCACAACTGCGGTGTAGAGCCTTCCCCTCCTTTTCTGTCACAGAAGATAGCGGAATTTTCTCGCCACTTCATCCACCCTACGCTTACGCGATAATTGATGGCGTCATCACAAGTTGCTTTGCTATTGATCATAGATCCCAGATATTTGAACTTTTCGCACTTGGGAAGCACTGTTCCATTCAGATAAATGTCTGGAATAGGCCTGAGTGGATCAGAGAACGGGCAGCACAAGTACTCTGTCTTTTTTTTGAACTAATGCGATACACATTTCCCTCCAAAATGTCCACCCACACATCAAGTGCTCGTTGCAGGGATGTAGGATCCTCACTTATGATGGCTCCATCGTCAGCAAAGAATAACTGATGTACCTTGGGATCCATCACTTTACCTTCAAGCAGATAATCAAGGACTGTAATAAAGAGAAAAGGACTTAAGACGCTTCCCTGTTGCACCCCGACTTTGATTGGGAACTCTTCGGTTACTCCAGCGGGGCATCTTACTTTTGTCTTTGCTCCTTCTTACATGTCCGTGATCATCTGTACATAGGTTTCTGGAACCCCTCGATGTCTTAGCGCCACCCATATCAAATCTCGTGGTTGTCTGTCGAATGCCTTTTCAAAGTCAACCAATACAATATGAAAATCCCTTAAGGAATCACGATGTTTTTCCATTATGATCCTTATACTTTGGATTGCATCTGTGGTTGATTTACCCGAGACAAACCCGCACTGATCATCAGATAGCCGTATTATTTTTCGCAGTCGGCCACCTAATACCCGCTCAACGATCTTCATGGTGTGTGACATCAGCTTGATCGAACGGTAGTTATCACAGTTTCGCGTATCACCCTTCCCTTTGTATACAGGGAGGAGGTAACTTTCCCTCCATTGATTCGGCATTGGATCACCTCTCACGAATTTGGAGATGAGAATTCTGAGCCATCTGAACCCGATGTCTCCCATCTTTTTCCAGAACTCAGAGGGTATCTCGTCTGGCCCAACCGCTTTTCGTTTTTTGGAGTATTTGACCGCCTCACTAACTTCTTCGATTGTAATGTCGGGTATTTCTTCACAGTTAGGGGTGGCTCTTGGAGAGTATAGCCGGGGAAACTGTTCATTTAAAAGTTCTTCACAATACTGCCGCCACCTCTGCAGAATTTCGTCGTCATCCACAAGAAGCTGGCCATGAGCATTAATGAACTTTGGCGAACGAATCTCCTGAGCATTCCTCCTTCTTTGGGCGGCTATTTTGAAGATGGTTGCACTCTTGTTCATATTGTGTCTTCGCAGCTCCTGGATAGCCTGGTTTGCATCAGCAACCGGGGAATCTATTTTCTCCAGCTCCCGATACAGGCCCTCCGTACTCTCTGCTTGAAGCTGGACGCACTTCTTCGCTTTTTTAGTGCAACATCTGTATTCCACTTCGAGGCGAATTTTTTCGTCATTATTATTAGAGGGGCACTTTGACCCTTTGACCAAGCTTTGAAAGCCGCTTACTTCTCATTTATCACCTTCTTAGCTTCATCACTCCACCATCATGTTTCTTTGGCGTGTTGATGGTGGCCTTTTGAAGCTCCTAGCAGTGATTTGGCCTTCTTTAAGCAAGTTCGCTGTTGGGAATCCCACATATTTTGTGCTCTGCAGTCTGCATCCTCAGCTCCGTTAATGGTGTGAGAGAGGTAATTTTTCATTACGAAAACAAAAGCTTCGCCTTTTTCTTTGTCCAGATTGTACCACTTGATTTTCTCAGAGACCCTTGTTTGTTCGCTTTTCTTCGGTGTTTTCATAAAAATTTCTGTTAGCAAGAGACGGTGTTGCCGAACAATTGCCTCTCCCAGGATCACTTTGCAATCTTTTACCCGAGGCTTCATGAAACTGGATACCAAATGGTAGTCAATCTGAGTTTCATCTCCACCACTGCTGGAAGTGATCAGGTGTCGGCTTAGTTTGATGAAAATGGTATTTAACACGATAAGACCGTGTGATTTGCACATGCTTAGGATGGAAGGTTCCTGGTGCCATATCCTAGTCCTCCATGGCAGTCTTCATAGTCTTCGTTTGACTTCCCGACATGTCCATTCAAATCTCCTCCAACAAACAGAAACTCTTCCTTTGGGATGTTCTTAAGGAGATTGTGGAAATCTACCCAAAATGCATCTTTATCTCTCTGATTGCACCCATTGTGGGGAGCATATGCTCTGACAATATTCCACACCTCTCCTTGTATTACTAGTTTGAGAGACATCAAACGGTCGCTGGACTTCGAAATGCTCAAGACGTTTCCAAGTAGCTCTGCCGCAAGGATGATACCGATTCCGTTCTTAGCCTTTTCCGTTCCGTAGTAGAACATCTTGTAATCTTTTGTCCTAACGTCCCGATTCCCGGTGTTTTTCCATTTTGTCTCTTGGACACACAAGATGTCCACCCGCCTTCTATTCATCATCTCTTCCAGGTCGTTACTTCGACCGGTCATGCCTCCAACGTTCCAACTCGCGACCCTTAAATTGCTTCCAAACTGTTTCATTATGTTGCTAGCCCCCGGAATCCGTATAGCTCTGACCCGAACATTTCTGCTCGGTCCAGGATCAGTACCACGCACAGCAGTGGTAGTGCCTGGCGGGGTAGTGCCTTTCCTTGCAAGTATTACCATAATGATACAGTTTTGCTATATCCATATTGTGATGGTGTTTGTTGTTTGACACGTGCATGCTCCTGTTTTAGTATTGTTTGATCTTTCTTCTATGACACCAGTGATCTCCAGTCGTGTCAACCCACGGACTCGCATGCACACTTGTGGGAGGGTTTTTAAGGTGGTATATGTGTCGCTAGGCTCACTTGGGTGTTATATTGCCTAGATCTGATTTGTTCCCTTAGTCGCCTTTTACGATAAGCGCTAGTTGTTGGGGGCGCTGCAGTGATATTCTTAACCCGTCCCAGCACGGGGAACAACATCCGGAATTTTTGTTGAAAAGCCAAGCAGCTGGCAGTTGGCCTCAAACGCGGAACACAGGTTCTTCGTGACAGCGAAGGCAATCTAGTCACCGAAACGCAGGAAATTATTGATGAGAAGCAGCACTTTCAGCAATTGCTTAACGGGCAGCAAACAGAAAGATTGATAGGGCGAGAAGATAACCCGCTTCCACTCAATGACGAACCAATACCACCACCCAGTATTGAAGGAGTAACCACAGCCATCAGAAAACTGAAAAATAACAAGGTCGATGGCTCTGATGGTCTCCCAGCGGAACTTTTTAAATACGGAGGTGATGTCTTGGTAGGGCGCGTGCAACAAGTCATTAGCGAAGTATGCCCGACGACTGGAGTATCAGCTCTATATGCCTTATCATCAAAAAGGCGATCCTATGCCTTGTAAGAACTATCGAGGCATATCCCTGCTTAATGGCACACATAAGATCCTATCCAACGTATTGTGTAAACGTCTAAAATCTTTCTGCAACACACTAATCGGCGCGTATCAGTGTGGCAGATCGACAATAGACCAAATTTTCACACTAAAGCAAATCCTGGATAAAACCAACGATTACAAGTCGAAACTCACCACCTTTTCATCGACTTTAAAGCTGCCTATGATAGCATTCATCGTCTTGAACTCTACCAAGCGATGGCTCAATTCGGGACAGCGTCAAAATGTATCCGGATGAACGCTAGAAAAACACACGATGCTCTGTGCAACTTAAAAACAGCTCTTCCGAACTCTTCCAAACATGCACTGGATTTCGGCAAGGAGATGCGCTGTCACGTGACTTCTTCAATATTGTGCTGGAGCAGATAGTGCGTAGGGCAGGTGTAAACACTGAGGGCACTATCTTTCACAAATACATCCAACTGCTGTGATAAGCGCATAATATTGACATTATCGAAAGATTCCGGCGTGCCGTTGTAGAAGCATTCACGGCAGTCGAAGAACAGCCGAAACGAGTAGGTATTGAAGTAAATGAGGACAAGACTAAGTACATGTTGTCAACAAACAAAATAATATGTGCCCAAAACCTTGGACAGAACGTCACTGTTGATGACTACAACTTCGTGGGGTTTACCTACCTCGGAGCAAACATGAACCCCACAAATGATACCTTCGTGGAGATCCGATGAAGAATAATCCTAGCAGCACCGGTGCTACTTCGATTTGGCAAAACAACTGGGTTCAAAACTCCTAACTAAATACAAATACAAATATTTGGCGCAACAGCTCTCTAACTGGCTGAACACAATGCATGCCGCGGCCGCGCCGCGGTAGCGTAGTACGTAGAGCTGTCAAATGGTGTGGCGCTGCACTCACAAAATTCGCCCACAATGGTGTAGCGCGTAGTAATGTCAAATAATGCCAGCTGATTAAAATTGTGTTTTTCTTTTTGAGTGTTATTGAGATTTGATTATTTTTGTGAGATTATTATGCTATAATAATACAATAAAAATAATAAGAAATGGATAAATTTATTTTCCTTTCACTAGCAAAATAATTTTTTCCACGGCGTGCTCTTCCATTTTGACTGTAACGAATATTTCAAATTTATTGCGCTACTGCTGAACTCAGTTCAAGAATCCACCACGAAAACATCGTATAGAAAACCAAAACAGTCTTCAACAGTCGCCAATTTCTCTATCTGTCACTTGTGGCGCTGCACAAGTTAAAAGTAAACCAACTTCGTACTACACCACTGCTACCGCCACGCCGCAGCTACCTCATTGTGGGCGCTCTAGTGAGTTCCCATATATTTTAACTCTGTGACAGATCGTACTACGCTACCGCGGCGCGGCCGCGGCATGCATTGTGTTCAGCCAGTAAAGTGTCAGTGTCGCAACCACTCATGTTGTGTGCATTATATTTTTCACACGAATGGAAGGGACCTACAGCTTAATGCCGAATCCGAACGGCCAGCGATTTGAGAAGCTTTTTCGTGACAACAATACTCTCGGATGTTTGTCAGACGCTCGCGAGAGGTGGGACCGTGAAAGAACTTTTTTGGTATTTTTCTGGGATTCGAACTTGGAACCTGATGCGTAGTGATCCGACACACTAACCACTTACGCCACGGCGCCCAAAACTCCTAACTCGGCCGACCAAAATAATGCTCTATAGAACGCTCATCTTATCAAGTTTTGATAGAAAAGTTATCCGAGTGATCTTCGGTCGCTTTTGGGAAAGTAGTGAGTGGAGGGGAAGATTCAATAACGAGCTATATGGGTTATACAGCGACGTCGGCCTAGTTAGAAAGATTCGCGTTCAGTGCCTGAGATGGCTAAGACACCAGCGCATCAAAAGTCTTCGAATCTGACCCAGAGGAACATCGCAATAGAGTAAGACTTCGCCTCAGATCGTGCGAGCAGTTAGAAAGGTACACCAATAAACTTGGCGGAGCTGTAGACAGCTGGCCGAAGAAGTCGGTGGGTTGAAGCACAAGTCTAGCGTTGGCGTTTATCCTTGTTTGACAACCCGAGAAAGAGGAGAGCGCGTTAGCAGTTATAAGAAAAATTGCGATGGCTGATTTAGAGGAGACGTTTCGAACCGTCTGGAATTTCCTAGAAAAACAACGGAAAGTGCACTTATGAACTGAGTGTCGAACTGAGACTTTAGATTTTGTGAATGTTAATAGTGACGACATAGACAGAAGGGCTATCCTTAGCTTTAACATTTGCGCATGAACTACTGGCTTTTGTAAGGGATTCTTTAAGCAACAGTTCACTGGATATCAGTCCGCAGTAGGACAATTGGCAAGTATATTTTACGATTTAACTTAAGGTTTAACTAAATTGTATAAAATACATATTTTTGATGAACAATAATAAACTTGAATTTTGAGAACTAAAATCGGGTACAGGGAAGAGAAGCGTGAATAAGGCTACAGTGCAAATAGATTCTGGAAAATTCGTTTTAATAAGTATTTTTAGCAATTTAAAACACTTGCTGGTTTATGAAGTATTGTAAATTTATTATAATTATTTGTGAGAAGGGTGTAATAAATACACTGCGAAATAGTGGTCAATTGTGTCCCTTACTAATGGCTTGGAGAGGTCTGTTCCCTCATTAGAGTTCTCCTCGCATAAGTATTCTTTCTAAAATTAGATTTCAGCGTGTCGTGCACTCTTACTTAGTGTCGGCGAGAATAGAACATCCTTAAAGCATACCCTTCAATCCAGTTTCTCTAAGGAATCGGAGAATGAGAAGCATGTCTATGGTTGGTGTATCCCCATCTTATATTTGGTGCTCGATCGGATATTTCATTCTTGTATGGATCAGTGCCCCAGAATACACCAGAATGTGTCCCTGAGACTCTTTGGACTCGTTCTGGATCTACAAAGTCCTTCTTCTGCTATACGTAGTTTCCTTCCTAGTAATTCACCTTTGCTTGCCTCAGATCTTGAGTGTTAATCCAGGTACTGGACCTGTTTTATTTCTATACTTTCCTAAATTCTTCCTTTAGAATGGTTCAGGACCTACAAAGGGTCTGATGCGTTTTGTCTTGCTAGAGAATCCACTGCTTCGCTATCTTCTATTCCGATAAAGCCTGGTGGTATCCAAAAGAGTGTTACTTTATATCTTCTGCCCAGTTCGTTAAGTTTTCGTAAGCATTCCCACACAAGTTTGGACTTGACGTCAGGGGCGTCAAGTGCCTTGATGACTGTTTGACATTATTGCTATATCGCACTTTCTGTATTATAGTTTCATCCCAGATTAGTTTGGACTCATCTCTCTATGATACATTTTATGCTTGGCCCAAATACTCCTGCACCAGTTCCTTCCTCAGTTCTTGATCCATCTCTATTTAACTTTATCGTGTGGTTGCTCAGCCTGTAGACAGTGGACACATTGCTCCACTTCTTTTTATTAACTGCTAGTGCGGCAGGGCACAGAGCGCTTAGTCTAGCTACAAGCCCCGTACTGCAGCGCCATCTAGAGTACTTGTAAGTAAGTATAATAACTTCATTATATCTTTAACATTATTTTTTTAAGCGTGCGTTTGGACCTTTTTCTGAAATAAAACTTGAAAATCCAGCTACATCTATTTCAGTTCCATAATTCTTTTTGCAAGTGTGCAAACTTTTGTCTTTCAAGGTTAAGGGGGTCTAGGACCTACCGTCAACGTGATCGTTGGGAAGTTGAGTTAAAAGCGACGTTCCATAAACACCAAATATGCTGGGATCCTACCAACAAAAACAAATGCTTGTAAAGGCTACAAACGTTCAATATCCTTTACAACGAATTCTCCAAAATCACACAAAAACTTGCCGTCAGAATTTTAACAGAGAAAGTCCAAAGACTACTGAAGTGTGAGAAGAACTATGTATCTCTAGACTTGCTAACTTCATAGCCGAAGACTGCATTCTAGCTGGACATACTTCATGGTACAGCCCGTACAAACAAAAAATTAATCTCGTTACTTACCAGAAATATCGTTCGTTTTTATTCAACAATGATGCACCAGGAAAGCCACGATCCAGCCATACCGAAATATCAGGTCCTCCATCAGCAGGAGTAGCAAATTGTGTCGCATTCAACGGGGCCATTAGGCTATTGATACATTTAAATTAAATCACTAGCAATGAAAATATCAAAACAGTCCATACCTCAACACTTCTCTAAATATGCACTCTGCTTCCTTGTTTCCAGAGAAGTCCAACCCAACCGGATCAAATGTACCCGTATCGGACTCAATGAAGAAATTAAACTCTTCAACCTCATTCGCTTTATGAGCCTTGGCATATTCCTGGGCTCCAATCAGACCATATTCCTCAGCAGTCCACAAAACTGAACGAATTGTCCGTTTCGGTCTTAGACCTAATTGTTTAAGAAACTTAAGTGCTTTCCATGAAATGAAAGCACCGCCACCATCATCCATAGCTCCGACGCCCACATCCCAGCTGTCTAAATGGCCAGACAGGATAACAACAGATCTAAAGGATAATAAAGAAAATAAATGAAAAAATTGGAAAAGTAAAGGCATCCCTTACTTGTTCGGAGAAGTTGTCCCTATCAACTCAGAAACGGTATTACGTGACATAACTGGTTCCAGACTGAAGTCCTCCATCTCGAGACGAATTTGAACATGCTCTCCTGGAAAATAATGAATATTTTAAATAAGCGTTTTCTCATGGAGAAGGTGAACTAATTTTAACCACTGGGCATGCTAAGTTCAAAGTCTCGCAAGAAGATCAACGCTTGCAGAGATCGACCTTATCAGAAGAGATATCCTCATTATCTACTCTTATTGTACATACTTACGCGTGAATCTAAGTTTACCAATTTGTAGGTAAACAAACTATGATTACCATATCTTCTTAAAATTTCTTCTCGAAATTACACAAATCTGCACAATTTTTGTGTCAAGGTAAAGGTGTCTTTAGAGAAGTAGGGCTACTAGCGAACAGTGGAAGGCTGCAGCGAAAGTTGTCTTTATCCCGTCCTTCTCCTCTTACAAATCTCCTGCGCCTGACGGCATTTACGCTTCTTCTCTGACAAAGGAATGTAGATATTATGCTTACATCACTCACTAGTATTTGGAGAGCTATCATTGCTCTGCGCTGTATTCCTCTAACTTGAAGCGGGGTTAGACAGATCTTCATCCCTAAATCGAATTATCCTACCTTAAGACTTCAGCAATGTTACCTTATTCTCATTTTTGCTGAAGCCCCTCAAAAAACTGACAAACGTACAACTTAAGCATGATATGCCGCATGATCTGTGTACTTATGATAACCAGCACGCCTATCGAAGATAGACTTGGTGACCAGAAAAGTGCCCAGTGAAATCTATGCTCTCGTCCTTTTTATGAGCATTAGGGGACTATTTGCACTTTCTGCAGAATTCAGTGTATCTTGACGTGAAAGTACCATATATCGATCCCACGCTTGTGGAATGGATTCTTGAGATTCTCGAAACCAGAGAGGAATCACTATGCGAGCTGTTACGGACCTTATACAGGGTGGCGTGCTTTCTACCACCAGTAGAACCAACTAATTGACGCCTTATTGAGAAGACTTAATGGGGAAGGATGTCCAGCTTGTTATATGCTAATAATGAGTGCATTATTGTAAGCGGGAGCTACTTGGCGACTCTGTATACACGAAAAGTCTGATCTTGGTGCCGTGAGCAAGCGTTATCCATCAATATTCACAAGACGAAGAAGACGATTTGATGAGGTGGCATGTATTTCTCGGCACCCAAGTAACTTTATCAAATACAGTTACATAAGTATTTAAGCACCGTTTTGAACCCACAACTGACCGTTCCTGGATATAGGGAGGCTAGATGCTCTAAGGCCACCAGCGTTGCCTGGCAGTGCTGTGGGATGCTCAGTAGAGCACAGAAATTAGGTCCCAGATTGGCGCACTGGATATATAGACATGTACGTGCATGCAATGTGAGATCGTATCTTACTTATGGAGCGGTTGCTTGGTGGTCGAGAGCGCATGTCCCCAAGCGCCGACTGAATAAGTTTCAGAACCTCGCATGTCTGTGCATTCCACTTATACCATGTACTTACCTATATGTCTTGATCTGCCTTCGTCCCCTGCATGCCTTCATTGAAAGTGAAGCCAGAAAGGCTTTATACTGCACAAATATTGTGCAGAGCAACGTCAGTGATGGACGCGAGTGTAGAAGGCTAGAAAGCTTTATCAATAGCTTACCATACCAGTGAGAAGGAATACTCGATACCATGTGCTCAAAACAGCTGATTAAGTGTCTCTATTCGGATCACTTGGAATGTACAGCTTCGAGTGGATTGAGTTTAAGCCAAGTGCCATTGCCCTATATGCACACAGTTTCCTTATTGATGGCGTCGTCTTGAATAGAATAGCTACTATCGCTCAAACAGAGATTTTTCCAATCAGCTTATGGTTAAGCTCAACCAGCTTGGGCGATATAACACTGTGATGTTGATCTGGGTTCCTAGGGAGGCATTCAGGGAAGAGGTGGCTACCTTACTAAAAAGAGCACAACAGCCAGGCTTTGGCGATTCATAACAGGGCTAATGGTGGTCCCTTCACAAATGCGAGAGACGCGAATATTGACATGTCGGCGTTCGAAGAGACTGATCGGGCTAAATATCGTCTCATCACTGATTTACTCTCTTAAACTAGCATCTGAAATACATTCCTATAAAAAGTTTGGGTCTATTTGAGTGTTATCTCGAGGAGAGCGAAACGGTTTCACAATTCATCTGTAAATGCCTAGCATTAACCCAAATTAGGATGGCTTCCTTAGGTAAACACTTCATCCAGGAGAATGAGCCGATGCAGCTCACCCTCACCAGTTTCATTTGCTTTGCGGGAAGCACTGGAGCTCTTAGCTCTTGGCTCGGTGCACGATCGCTGACAGTGACGGAGCGGCTATGCTGAAGTACAATGGATCATATAGTCTGCGTGCTTGTCGTCTTCCGCTTCTAAAAGCCGATGTAGTACTGATATTAGTGTATGTCTTGCCATTACAAAAAAAAAAAAAAAAAAAACTATTCATCTGTTTTAGATCTGGCAGCTGTGTGGGCTTCTCCACATGGGTAAGGTTTTAACAGTTGGCAATGGCTTCAGCTTGTCTTTCCACCGCACCAGTTTTATTGTATCGTCAAGTAGCTTATTTGAGTTTTAGACGTTTTAGTCGCCGAGGGCAATCAATACTCAGTAATATACGTCTCCGACAAATAACTACTGCTGCTCATTGAGGATACCAAGAAAACATGAGAATGCCAGGTTCAATATCGACAGGCTGAAGGATCCCTCAGTGTGCCAACAAGTAAGGGATCACTTTTCACAAGGTGTGTACGCAATTAACAGCCCACTGCCCGCTACCACCCAAAGCTTTGGTGTGCTGCGAAAGATGTTTTCACATCTGGTGCTGAAGAAATAATTAGCCGATCGCAAGGAAGACATAGCACGTGGCTTTCTGAGAACGTCTTGAGACGGATCAAAGAGCAAAAACAATATATCAATACGCTGACTACAGAAGCAGTGGAATCTAGAAGCAGGTGCGACAGCAGAACCGTTTATTGAATCACGAAATAGCTGACAGGTAGTCACAGGTCCAGTCAACACCCAGCGAATGGCTTAGACAGTTCTTTTCTTATTTCGCATAAAGATCAGCTCAATAGATGGAAGGGACATTTTGCTACGGTTTTGAACCATAGCACCCAAGTCTGACTGAGATGACCGAGGTAACAAATGCCCGAATACTCACCACAACCCCCAGTAATGATGGAATCGCTGCTGCGATCAAAGCCCTAAAGAGAAACAATGCATCCGGACTTGAAGAGCAGTACGAACAACATCGGCTAAGCTACTTCTTCCACTAGTAGAGTGCTTTGCAGGCCGAAAGCTTTCCTGATAATTGTAAGAACTGAACTTCAAGGTAATCTTATGCCGTGCAACAAATTTAGGGGTATCTCCGTGTTGAGTGCAGTAGCTAAGGTAATAACTAAAATTATCCTAGAGCGAATCAATCATCTCGAAGGCTGCACAAACCTGTGTCGACCACAGATCAGAGGATCATCATTGAGAAGTGCGTTGAATATCGATTACCACTTCATCTGCTGTTAATTGACTTTGAAAAAATGTTCATAAGTCTCAACAGGGAATTTATTTGGCTTTCCTTGTGCAGGAGAGGTATTCCCGATAGCATTATCAAGGCTGCGATGGGCCTAAATGTCATGCTCTGCATAGAGGAAGGTTTTCTGAGAAATTCGAGATCCAAAGTGAGGTGAGACAAAGCTGTTAACAGGTCCCTACGAAGCATCTTAAGGATTTTCTACTCCAATGGTTTCTTCAACGAACGTCTTTGCCAGAGAATGGGTCAGGAACCAATAGGCATTACTATTCAAAGACGGAACTGGCAGTGGATTGGTCATGCATTCCGAAAAGGCCGCTTCTTTTTCTAGTACTGACCTCCATCATACTTGAGATTTCTCACTGTAAAATGGTAGAAACCGGTGGAATAAAAACCAATTGCAGCCAATAACTCATTCTATTTTTGTCCAGCGCTGCTCGATGATAGACTGGAGGTAGCCTCATTTTACAGTTACAGCGTACTTATCCGTTTGGACAAAACATCGTTATAAATAGCAGCGTATATCTTAACAGCAAACAGGAACTTAACCAGCACAAGGTTCTTATAAAATAGATAAACTTATATATTACGTATATATGTTAGCTAATTACCTTGACGATACAACCTCAATATCAGTTCGGCATCTTCAACTGTAATGCAAGCTGCGGGAATTTTTCGTACCCCCTGTTCATAGGATTGCGCCCCAGTGTGTGGTGTGGCGATGGAGTACGGCGTTGCGGAGCGTATAAGTGCAGCAATGGCACCCTTCTTTGATGCTTCTGTAGCGCCAGATCGTCGATATGCCGATGTCAATCCATACCTCTCCCATACTGGAGCGAATACAACAATTTTTCCCTTAACCTTAGCACAATTTAAAATCCTAAATTATTTTTACGAAAATCAGTCGATTGTAATTCAAACCTTTTCATCGGGTAATTGGCGCAACTCATCAAATGTTCGTACAGCTACTACATCTCCAATAAGTCCACCTCGAGGTGTACCAACACTTGTCCCCAGTCCTAGGAGATCTATCTTTGCCTTCCTGGGTAGAATCAGAGAAGCACTTTCATATCCTCTGCAATGATTTTACAATGACAGTATGTTTGGTGAGACACACAATATACCTACATAAGTTCTTTAGACACTAATTTAATTTATTAATTGAGCCGAAGTTTATACATATTTTTCTTATGTCTTTCGCTATAATGTTTTTTTGAATTACAATGCAATCACAACTTTACAAAGAAATACTCCATTACAATAAAAGTATAAACTCACCATTCAAAAACAAATCATTTGCAATAAAAAATTAATAACTCAGATACTATTTATAGTCCAGGCAATTCATACAAGACTTTGAAAACAAATTGCATAGAAGTGGCCTTTGGCACTCTTATAGCGGCCAACGAGATGAGCAATTTAATTTCAAAGTGTCTGAATTGCCATGTCGATTTAATAATACATTCAAAAACAAACGTGTCCCCATGAAATGACGATGCTGTTTCATGGAAGCAAGCAAAACCATGAGTTGTCAAATAAATGGATAGATACATATTTTTTTAAATAATTGTATCAATAGAGAAGTGTCTAATAAATCTCTCTGAAAATCACACAACTACCGGCAGAAGTGGATTGACCAGGAGTACTTTAAAGCAAGAGAACGTTCTTTTAACCTTTTACGATAAATCAGAACTTCCAATGATCTCAATGAATCTCCTACAAAAAATTACATTGCTGCGAATAACGCCGACAAGAAACTGGGCAGCAAAAAACAAGAAGAATATTTGAAAGCTGTAGCAAAGAAATTATCGAGCTCAAGAAACAATAAATGCTTTTGGGGAAAAAAAGCAGCTTCTTTACTTACTTACTTACTAAGGTGGCACTACAGTTCGGGGTGAACTTGGGCCTCAACCAACAAACCTCTCCATTTAGCTCGGTCTTTAGCTAGTTGCCTCCAGTTGCGCACTCCAAGTTGGTCGAGGTCCCCTTGAACTTGTGCGCGCCACCTATGGCGATGATTCCCTCTACTGCGTCATCCCTCGGGGTTAGATTCGAAGACTCTGCGGGCCGGAGCGTTGGTGTCCATTCGCTCTACATGTCCTAGCCATATCAGACGTCCAATACGCAGTTTTTTGACTAAGTCGATGTCGCTGTACAGCTCGTATAGCTCGTGATTGAATCTTCTCCTCCAAAACCCGTCAACGTAAACGGGATCGAATATCTTACGAAGAATTTTTCTCTCGTAGCGACCAAGGATATCTTCATCCTCTCTTAATAAAGTCCATGTTTCGGCGCCATAAAGCAGGGTCTTATACAGAGTCTCCTTAGTAGTTCTAGATAGGGCTTTACTGTTGAATTGCCTTATAAGCCCAAAAAAACAGCGATTGGCAAGAGTTATTCTTCGCTTGATTTCTGCGCTGGTAGCCAAGGTAGACAAAGTCCCTTACTACCTCAAAGTTATAGCTGCCCACTGTGACGTTTTGTCCAATTCGTCGGTGTTGGGGTTCCCTTCTTGTTGACAGCATATACAGGACAGGTTTTGCCCTCGTTTATCGCCAAACCCATTTTGGCCGCTTCCGCCTCAATGCTTGCAAACGCACCGGTGACAGCACGCTGAGTTCTTCCGATAATGTCTATATCGTCGGCGTATGCAATCAATTGTACAGACTTGTAATAGATTGTGCCTCCGGTGTTGGCTGGAGAGTTCCGCACAATCCGTTCAAGTACAATATTGAAGAAGTCACATGACAGCACGTCACCTTGTCTAAAGCCTTTTTTGACATCAAAGGTCTCGGTGAGGTCATTACCGACCTTGATGGAGCAGCGAGCGTTCTCCATCGTCAGCCTGCACAGGCGGACAAGTTTGGCA
This sequence comes from Brachypalpus laphriformis, assembly GCA_945910035.1. Taxonomy (NCBI): domain Eukaryota; kingdom Metazoa; phylum Arthropoda; class Insecta; order Diptera; family Syrphidae; genus Brachypalpus; species Brachypalpus laphriformis. Next base: position 104,322,544 of record OX246753.1, on the reverse strand, counting down.
GGGATGTCAAAACTAGACATGGCTCTATAAAGCTCTTCTCTATAGATGCTGTCATAGGCGGCGTGGAAATCGATAAAGAGGTGGTGAGTATCGATTTGGAATTCTTGGGTTTTCTTCAGGATCTGCCGAAGTGTGAAGATTTGATCGATGGTGGACTTTCCTGGCCTGAAACCGCACTGATAGGGTCCAATCAGGCTGTTGATAAAATGTTTCAGGGGTTCACACAATATCGCAGAAAAGATCTTGTATGCGATGTTGAGGAGACTGATGCCTCTATAATTGGCGCAGTTGAGGGGGTCTCCTTTCTTGTGGATCGGGCAAACGATGCTGAGATTCCATTCATCAGGCATACACTCCTCTGACCAAATATTAGAAATGAGTTGGTGTATGCACTCTACCAATTCATCCCCAGCTGCCTTGAAAAGTTCGGGCGGTAAGCCGTCAGGTCCAGCAGCCTTGTTCGATTTTAACTTGGATATTGCTATCCTCACTTCGTTTTGGTCAGGTGGACGGAAATTTTGACTATCATCGTCTATGTTGAATGGTTCATTCTACCTAACAGCGGGATGTTGGTCTTCGTTGCCGTTATACAGTCTCAGCACCGACTGTGATTCTACTACGAGGTTTCCATTTTCATCTCTACAGGTTTCTGTACAGGTATTGCTCCTCTGACACGTTCTTTTTACCTTTTGGTAAAACTTCCGTACATTGTTCCTGGAGTATAAACTCTCGATATTCTCAAACGCGCGCTTCTCATGCTCTTTCTTCTTCTTTTGGAGAAGCCGATGTTCTTCCCGTCTCTTTTGCTCGTAGCGCTCACGAGCAGCTCTCGTCTTCCTTTGCAGCGCCGCTTTATATGCCTCTTGTTTTGCTGCATGCACTCGCCGGCATTCTTCGTCAAACCAGGGGTTTCGTGGTGGTGGGCGAGCGAGACCCAGCACATCAGTCGCGGCGTTTCTGATGGCATGTTGGCAGCGTTGCCACTGGTTTTCGGTACTTGGTGCTGGCGGCAAAGGGGTGATTGAGAGATTTCGGGATACGCGTTCAGCGAAGAGTCTGGCGGTCTCTGGCGAATGTAACTTTTCGACGTTAAATTTTCTCACAGTAATTCTTCTATGTTGTTCAGATTGGGATATCCGCATTCGTACCTTGGCTACAACAAGGTAATGATCCGAGTCTATGTTGGCCGCTCGGAAGGTCCGGACATCCAGAAAACTGGAGGCATGCCTTGCGTCGATCGCAATATGATCAATTTGGTTGATCGTTACATGATCATTAGACCGCCATGTCTGCTTATGAATATCGAGATGAGGAAACCATGTGCTTGCTATGGTGACATTTCGCTCCACAGCGAAATCAATTAGCCCTAGTCCGTTGTCAGACGTGGTGTCGTGTAGGCTATGCTTACCGACTGCCCTACCAAAGACGTCCTCCTTTCCTATTTTGGCGTTAAAATCGCCCAATCGTATTTAGGACATTACTCGTATGTTTTGTCGAGGAGCTCGTAGAAACACTCTTTGGTGGCAGGGTCCTTTTCTTCCGTGGGGGCATGTTTACATATTAGGCTTATGTTAGCGAATTTAGCCTTGATCCGGATAGTCATTATACGCTCGCTCACGTGTCGGAAGCTTAAGACTTCTTGCCTAAGTCTGCCGCGTATGACAAATCCGCATCCGAATAAGCGTTGCCTGTTGCCTCTGTAGCAATCACCGTAGTAGATGTCACAGTTTTTCATCCTCTTTTTGCCCGGCCCATCCCATCGCACTTCCTGGATGGCGGTAATATCTGCTTTATAGCAGTCTAGGGCCTCTGCTGGTTGTTCGGCTGCACGTGGTCTGTAAAGGGACAGAACATTCCACGTACAGATCCGAAGGTCGTTGTCCTTATTTCGTTTGCTGGGGTCGTCATTAGTTGAGTCATCCTTATCCGAAGCTTTTGGTTGTTTCGGAACCATGAGCTTTTTACGTGGTAGGGAAGTTACCCCGACGGCACAACCCCCTACCTGGAGGGCAGCTTCTTTAAGCAGATTTAATCTGCGGAATTAATTTAATCGTTTCGAAGCTAAACGAGTATTTGAAAGAGCTCTTAAATCCGAACCTGTCTTTGTACAATATTAAGTTCACAGAACCTTTAAGAGTTAATGATATGCTCGATCATGAAATATCAATAAGCGAAGTTCAACCAGCTCTTCGTAGCACATCAAATAAAAAGCCCCAGGTCCCAATAGCATTTCAAAAGAATTCTACAAGACGTTTCTTAATCCAAAGAGCTTTCAACTACATATTTGATATGGAGATGCCCCGCAGTCATTTAAGGATGCTAATTTCTATCCATTAATAAAGGGGATATCAACTTACCTAGTAACTATAGGGGGATTTCATTTATGAACTCAACTGCAAAAAGTGTTTTCCTCCATTCTCCTAGGTCGTATAAATTTCTGGATTAATAGAAAAAACATCCTCAGTGAGTATCAATCGGGTTTTTGTAAAGGGTATTCGGCAATAGACGGTGGGCAAAATCGCATCATCACCTCCACGCGGTGCCCGCTGGATAGCTATCTGATAGTGAACTAACGATGAGCGTATGCTGAGTCTGACGATATATGTGCAGCTGAACACTCAGACCTGCATAAGCACATCTGGGTGAACTTCAGCGCGCATATGTCTAACCGGACGAGGCATCTCTTGTTGACCTAATCGGCTGAAATATGCGTCTCAGAAGTCTAGCAAGAGGTCCTCAGAAGGAGGACGTGCGGCGGACGAATTCTCTCGATGGAATCAACGGTGACGTCTACAGACCAGCGGATACCTTACTGGAGCTACTTCAACATATTTGGAGCTGAGGTCTGTAAGGATTTTCAATACTACGTCAGGGTATTGAAAAAGAGATGGTGGCGGATGAACCCTTAATGGGCCAACGGCAGCGCTCATATCCCCGAAGTGGGGTACTGACATCGGTGTATCCGGCCTCTTGTCCTAGGGGTACAAAAAAAAAGGATCTGGCCCTCCAGGTTGGGGGTTGTGCCGTCGGGTTAACTTCCCTACCACGTAAAAAACCTTTGGTTACGAAGCAACCAACAGCCTCGGATACGGATGATCTTACTGTTGACGACCCATGCAAACGTAAAAAGGACAACGATCTTCGTGTCTGCACATGGAATGTTAGGTCCCTCTACAAACCACGTGCAGCCGAACAACTTGCGGAGGCCCTAGAGTGTCTCAAAGCAGACATTACCGCCATCCAAGAAGTGCGATGGGATGGGCCGGGCAAAAGGAGTATGAAAAACTGCGACATCTACTACGGCGATTGCTACAGACAAAAAGGACAGCGTCTATTCGGGTGCGGATTTGTCATTGGAGACAGACTTAGGCAAGAAGTCTTGAGTTTCCGGCATGTGAACGAGCGCCTCATGACTATCCGGATCAAGGCTAAATTTGCCAACATTAGCCTAATATGCGTTCACGCCCCTCACGAGGAGAAGGACGACGCGACAAAGGATGACTTCTACCAGATCTTGGACAAGACGTATGAGCAATGCCCTAGCCACGACGTTAAAATTATCCTAGGCGACTTTAACGCAAAGCTAGGAAGAGAGGAAGTCTTTAGTAGCGTGGTCGGAAGGCACAGCCTGCACGACAACACTTCCGGCAACGGACTCAGGCTAATCGACTTTGCGGCGGGGCGAAACTTTGTTGTAGCTAGTACGCGGTTCCCACGTCTCGATATTCACACAGGAACATGGCTCTCCTTTGATCGAAAAATCGTCAACCAAATCGATCACATTGCGATCGATGCAAGGCACTCTTCCAGTATCCTGGGTGTCCGGACTTTCCGAGGAGCCAACGTAGACTCGGATCACTACCTAGTTGTAGCCAAGGTACGGATGCGGATATCCACAACGGAGCGAAATCAACGAAATGCTGTGAGGAAATTTGACGTCGAAAAGCTACAATCGCAAGAGACCGCCAGAACCTTTGCCGATCGTGTTTCTTCTAATCTCAATCTTAGTCCTATGCCGCCAGCAGCAAATGCGGAAGACCAGTGGCAGCGTTGCCAAAAAGCCATCAGAGATGCCGCCTCTGATGTACTGGGTTTCTCTCGCCCACCACAACGAAACCCCTGGTTTGATGAGGAATGCCGGCAAGCACATGCAGCAAAACAAGAGGCGTACAAAGCGGCGCTGCATAGAAGGACTAGAGCTGCTTACGAGCTCTACGTGCGCAGGAGAAAAGAGGAACATCGACTTCTCAGAAAGAAGAAAAAAGAGCATGAGAAGCGCTCGATAGAGGAGATTGAGAGACTTTATTGCAGGAATAATGTTTGAAAATTTTACCAAAAGGTAAAAAGAACATGCCAGGGTTTCAAAGCCAGAACAGAAGCCTGCAGGGACGAAAATGGCAACATAGTAGTAGAATCGCAGTCGGAGCTGAGGATATGGTAGGAACACTTCTGCAGACTGTTAAACGGCGATGATGACCAATATTCCGCTGTCAGGCAGAATGAGCCATTCAACAGTGACGATGGCAGTCAAAATTCCCGTCAACCCGATCATAATGAAGTGAGGATAGCGATATCTAAACTGAAATCCAACAAAGCTGCTGGAGCCGACGGCCTTGCCGCTGAACTTTTCAAGGCAGGAGGAGATGAGTTGGTAAGGAGCATGCACCAGCTCATCTGTAAAATCTGGTCGGACGAAAGTATGCCCGATGAATGGAACCTCAGCATCGTTTGCCCGATCCTGAAGAAAGGAGACCCTCTGAACTGCGCCAACTACAGAGGTATAAGTCTCCTAAATATCGCATATAAGATCCTGTCTCCCGTACTATGTGAACGCCTAAAACCGATCGTCAACAACCTGATAGGTCCTTATCAGTGCGGTTTCAGGCCTGGAAAGTCCACCATTGACCAAATATTCACACTACGGCAGATCTTGGAAAAAACCCATGAATATAAAATCGATACGCACCACCTTCTCATCGATTTCAAAGTTGCCTATGATAGCGTGTATAGAGACGAGTTATACAGAGCCATGTCTAGTCTTGGCATCCCTGCCAAGCTCGTCCGTTTGTGCAGAATGACGATGGAGAACTCTCGCTGCTCCATCAAAGTCGGTAAGAACATCACCGAACCGTTCGATGTCAGGAAAGGTCTTAGACAAGGCGACGCGCTATCATGCGATCTCTTTAACATAATACTTGAGAGAATTGTACGAAACTCACAAGCCAACCCCGGAGGTACAATCTTCTTCAAGTCTGTACAACTACTCGCTTATGCCGATGACATTGACATAATCGGAAGAACTCAGCGGGCCGTCAATGGGGCATTTACGAGTATTGAGATCGAGGCAGCAAAGATGGGTCTAGCGGTCAATGAAAGCAAAACAAAATATATGCTGTCTACAAAAAAGGACACCCAACATCGGCGTTTTGGGCAGAACGCCACAATAGACAGATACAATTTTGAGGTAGTAAAGGATTTTGTCTACCTAGGCTCTATGGTCAGCTCCGCAAATGACATGAGTGGAGAGATCACACGGAGAATTACTCTTGCCAATCGTTGTTTCTATGGGCTAAAACGGCAATTGAGTAGCAAATCCCTATCTCGAACTACTAAGGTAACTCTTTATAAGACATTAATCATCCCAGTCCTGCTGTATGGTGCAGAGGCATGGGCTTTGAAAAAACCGGATGAGGATGCCCTTGGTTATTTCGAGAGAAAAGTTCTTCGAGCGATCTTTGGTCCCGTCTGCATAGACAGTGAATGGAGGAGAAGGTACAATGCCGAACTATACGGCCTGTACAAGGACATCGACTTAGCCAGAAGAGTTCACATACAGCGACTAAGATGGCTAGGTCATTTAGAGCTGATGGAGCCCAACGTTCCCGCTAAGAAAGTCTTCGAATCCAACCCGGACGGACGGCGCAGTAGAGGACGACCTCGCGGTAGGTGGCGCAAACAAGTGGAGGGGGACCTCAACCAACTTGGCGTGCGCAACTGGAGGCAGCTGGCTCGTAACCGTGCTGGCTGGAGAGGATTGTTGGTTGAGGCCCAGGTCCACCCCGGACTGTAGCGCCATCTAAAGGAAAGGAAGGATTCGGCAATAGACTCTGGGTCGTATGCAAAGAGATGAGTCCAAGCTGTTTACTCACTTTTCTGAGATCTTTCTTAACATGGTATACAAAAAAAAAATACACTGACCGAGTTAGATCTCATGTTGTGAGCTCGATCTTAAAGCGTTGAGATCGATCACAAATTGAGAGCTCGATGTGAGAATGAGCTTATTTTGATATGCGAAAAGATGAGAAAGCAATTGATGGCATGAGATCATGGTATTTCCCTTACTCAGTTCATATGTAACTGTCAAGATGGTCGAATTTCAGCTAAATTTCGTTACAAATCGAATTTATAAAGATAGAAAGTGGCCAGTTGGTGAAAATTTTCGTCGGCTGTATCGATTTAGTGAAGAGGGTGTAAAATTATTAGGTGGAGAATTTTTGGGGCCGACCCTGGAAACACGCGGTGGTGCTTTGACGAATGAAGAAAAAATGAGAATTTTTCTGTACTTACATATTTGAGACCTCGGATTTCAAATAGGAGTTGGTGAAGATATCGGGGTACATCAATCAATTGCATATGTATATCCAGAGTGACACAGCAAGTTGCAGCAGTAATCGCAACCCGTGCGAATGATTGAATCGTATTCCCACATACTTCGGAAGAAATACAAGAAGCGCAAAGGATATGGAGCAGTGTATGAATTTCCTTACGCAGTTGGTGCTCTTGATTGCACTCACATTTGTATAAAGAAACCGCTAAATCACTATGAGGAGTACGCTATTGCAAAGGATTCTACTCAATAAATGTGCAAGCTAAATGCAACGCAGAAGAAAAATTAAGCAGTGTTGAAGTTTGTTAGCCAGGATCTGTTCACGACACCCGCATTTAAAAAAAAACTCTTTCGTATTTAATCATATGAGTAATTATTTTTTATTTTTATTTTTTGATATTGTTCTGCTAGCAGAATCTCCCCATAGTTTGTAATTAATGATAAATTCACTAAATAACTACCTACAGCAAGACATGGAACATTACAGTTAATTTTGAACAATCAAAAATCATGGTTGTACAAAAAAGATAATCGAAGTTAAGTCGTTTGGGATGCCAAACGACTAACAAAGGCCTCGTAGGGGCAGCATCTCCCGATAGGTGCTTGTCCGCTAAGTAACGAGTAGGAGCCACTGCAGCCGAAAACCTAGCAGCTCTGTTAGTAAGCCCTACTCCCACCTCCTCGTGGTGTCATCTGGGAATTTCTTCGGAAATTGCTAACGGGAGAGGACGAATGGCGAGCTTCCTGCGCCAAAAAACAGGATAAGTGTCGGTTGGTCTGTGGCCCAGCGAGCCGCAACCGTAAAATAAACTATTGCTCCGAAACGGAAACAATCGCCTCGGATAAGGACGGATAATTTGTTGACGACCTTTGGCTATCGGACACAGACAACGATCGGATTCTGGAACGTTAAGACCCTCCTGGACTCACTCAATGAAGGGCATTATAACACCAGATTCCTCCAATTGGAGCGCGAATTCGCACGGTATGAAATCGACATCTTAGGGTTGAGCGAGATAAGATGGTACGATGCTGGGGAATACATCTCCCCAACAAAAAGCACTGTGATGCTTTACTCTGGTAAACCAGCTGGAAGTACACGGAGTTCTGGCGTAGGACTCATGCTAACTCCAGCAGCACGTAGTAGCCTCATATCCTGGAAACCCCATAGTGACCGGATATTGACGGCTAGGTTCCAGAGTAGAGTTAGAAAAATTACCATCATACAGTGTTATGCTCCGACTTTAGACGCGACTGAGAATGAAAAGGATAATTTTCATAGAAACTTAGGCGTCGCCTACAACCAAACGCCTAATGGGGACATCGTAATGGTAATGGGAGATCTCAATGCCAAGGTGGGTAGCGACAACACCATGCTTAAGCACGTGATGGGAGTTCACGGCGTGGGAGACCGTAATGACAATGGTGAGCGGTTTGTGGACTTCTGCAATACCAACCGCCTAGTCATCGGAGGTACGCTGTTTAAGCATAACACCTGCCATAAGATCAGTTGGGTCTCTACTGATAGGCAACGAACATCCAACCAGATCGACCACATTGCGACCAGTCGCCGCTTTAGAAATTGTCTTCTGGACGTCCGAAACAGACGTGGAGCTGGTGTCGGACAAGAACGGGATCACCATCTTATGGTAGCTCATTTACGCCTTCGTACTGCATCCGTCAACAGCAACCGCTCAAACCTACTTAACATCACCAGGTTTAATATCGACAGGCTCAAGGTTCCCCAAGTGCGCCAACAGTTCAGGGGCCATTTTGCCTTAGAAGCAGAAGCAATCAGCAGCATAGAGAACATGGATGACCACTGGAGTGCTGTGAAAAATGCTTTTGCGACTGGGGTACGCACGTATGTCGGTAAAAAGCAGAAACACCACCGCACATGGCTTTCTACAGACACCTGGAGACGGATCGATGAGCGTACAGCAATCAAGGCTCGGATTGCAGCGGCCTCATCAGTAGAGAGAACCGAGCTTGAAACCCAATACCGTGCGAAGAAGAAAGAAGTGCAGCGTAGTGTGAGACGTGACAAACGTCAATATGTCAACTCACTGGCCTCAAGGGCTGAAGAAGCAGCGAGTAGGTGCGACAGTAGGACTGTTTACAACATTACTAAGGAGCTCATTGGTGGTCGAAACTCCAAACAACATGCAGTGAAGAGTCTAGACGGTAACCTTCTGATTTCGGATGAGGATCAGCTCACTAGATGAAGAGAACATTTTGCTACAGTGCTAAATCACTTAGACGACGGCGGTATGATCTTGAATTCGAATGAGCAGTTCGAAGCAACAAATTCCCGAAATAATAACAGCAATCAAGTCCCTCAAGAAGAACAAAGCGTTGGGTATTGATGGCATCCCTGCCGAGCTATTTCAAGCGGCGCCAAATACATCGGCAGATTTGCTGCATCCGCTAATACGGAGAGCTTGGGATAGCGAACAATTTCCACAGGAGTGGAAAAGGGGGATGATCATTAAGCTTCCAAAGAAGGTTAACTTAATGGAGTGCGGTAACTGGAGAGGTATATGTGTTCTTCCAGCTGTAGCCAAAATAATAGCTAGAATAATTCTAGAACGAATTAAAGAACATTTAGATTCAACTCTCGATGTCGAACAGGCAGGCTTTCGCGCTGGATCCTCCTGCATCGACCACATAAACACCTTACGGATCATAATCGAACAATGCGTTGAGTATAGGTCTCCGCTACATTTACTGTTTATCGACTTCGAGAAGGCTTTCGATAGCTTGAATCGAGATGCTATCTGGTTGGCCTTGCGCAGAAGAGGCATTCCAGAAAAGCTTATAGCTATTATCAAGGCTACATATGAGGGCGGCAAGTGTCACGTCGTGCACAATGGTAAGGTGTCGGAGGACTTTGAAGTCCAAAGTGGAGTACGTCAAGGGTGCATACTGTCCCCACTATTGTTCTTGGTGGTTATCAGCGATGTACTCCGTGCAGCATTGACGGAGCTAATTCTGGAATTCGTTGGACTATGACATCTTACCTTAAACACCTAGATTACGCTGACGATGTTTGTCTACTTTCACATCGGATAATGGATCTTCATTTAATGGCCCAAAATCGAGAAGCTGAGGCAAACAAAGTGGGGCTAAAAATAAACACAGCCAAAACAAAAGCCCTGAGTACTTCCAATACCCGCGCTCAACTTAACATTGCCGGAAAGCAAGTCGAGAAAGTTGATAACTTTCTATATTTAGGAAGTGTCGTCTCAGCTAATCGCGGTGGCACCGAACTGGATGTGTGCAGCAGAATCGGGAAGGCTAAAGCTGCGTTCAGAATGCTGTCCAAAATCTGGAGAAGCAATGTTATTAGCTTAAGAACCAAGCTACGACTGTTCCGCTCCAACGTAGAATCAGTGCTGCTTTATGGGAGCAGTACCTGGAAGGTGGACACCATTAACACACGCAAGCTGCAAGTCTTCGTAAACAAATGCTTAAGAATCATCTTGAGGATTTTTTGACCGAACCGCATCTCCAACGAACAACTTTATCTGAGAACGGGCCAACAACCTATAAGTATTACTATACGAAGAAGAAAGTGGCAATGGATTGGACACACCCTACGACGCGAAGACAACTCCATTGCAAAATACGCTATGCAGTGGAATCCGCTCACCCAGGCAGGCAGAATAGCGGGACGCCCTAGGCAGACGTGGCGCAGAACAGTTGAGGAGGAATCGAGCTCCTTTGGAATGAGTTGGAGGCAGCTCAAACGCGTTGCAGAACTCCGAACACGATGGCGCGCAGGCGTTTTTGACGCCCTATGCCCACCGAGGGGTTAAAGGATATAAGTAATTAAGTAGTATTTTTAGATGTTGCACAGGCATTTAATAAGGTCTGGCATCATGGACATATCTGCAGAATCAATAAGCTATTACTACAAAATTTCCACATGTTAAGACAAAATATATGACCTGTTCATTACCGGATTACTTTATTAGGGACGGCGTACCCCAAGGTAGTGTTCTTGGCCCACTGTTATACCTACTGTTCATGTCGGATTTTCCAACGGACCCTAAAAATTCCATCTCTACTTTCGTAGATGACGCGATTATACTGAGAACACAAAGTGATCCAAAATCCACCTCTTTTAACCTCAACGACTTTTTGATGAGAGTAAATTACCGGCTAGAGATCTGGAGAATAAAAGTCAAACCCCTGCTTTCATTCTGTACGTTCAGGAATTTGTTTTAACCGAAATCGTTATATCCGAGTTATACTGTAGCTATTTCCAGTAAAGCAAAATCATTATGGAATTAACTTCCCCCAAACCAAACAAATATATTAAAATATTTAACAGTACTGCGGGTCACTAAGTAATCGTTTGTAACCTTGAACTGAACTTCAGCTGGAAGTACGGTCGTTTTTATTAATTTATTTAAGTTTATATTTATCTGAGACGACTTTTACTTAAACAGACGATGCCAGCTATAGCATAGGGGGAATCTTTATAATAAGATCATTGTTATGGTGCTCAACGTCCTACGTCTTAAATGGCGATTTTTCGGAGATATGGGTATGAACTATCATATAAGGTTATGCACGCAAAATTGGAATGTCTATGTATGTATAAATATTTATCTTAATTGGCTTCAATAAACATTCATTTTTCTTAAGAAAAGCTTAAAGAATTGATAGGTTTGCAGATTTAGATATAGATAATCTCATATTGATCCATAAAAATCGGTCTAATTTCTGTCGACACTGGTGAAAGATCTTGAATGTTCTCACTGCAATCATAGTCAAACAAGCTAACTTACTACATATCCTTATCACAAATCCAAAGATTATTGAGATAATCGTCTTAAGTGTACAACAGTTTTGTATATATACCTGATCCAATGGGGCACCTTTGCCTCTTCAGTATGAACATTTTCCAGTCCCTCGTTCTTTAGAAGGGTTTCCATGTAGTCTATCGATTTTTCCAAAGTATCGGAGCCTGCCATTCTTGATCCAAATTTATCCGTGAAGGTTTCAAGACTGCAGTATACAAAACAATACATTATTTTTAAATGCCCGCCATTCCCGCAAAGTGTACACGTACCTTTTGTGCACTTCACCCTTTAACTTTCCCCCAAGAATGCCATCAATGATCTGCGTAACTACATTCTCGTATCCACGAATTTCGTTTAGTAAGTCCGTAGATAAATTACACTCACTTTCAGCTTTATCCTCAGGTTTTTCAATCACCACGTAACATGACGAAATTTGGAACACTATTGCCGAACTTATTAGCAAAAAACGCAGCACGCTTCCATGCATGATGAAGCTGAACAACTGAGACTATCAACCGAATAAATTATTGTATCAGCGATTAAGGCAATTATGTTCAGATTGCTGATATCGGCGTCTTACTATCAACTGAACTATTTATTATTGCTTTCCTTTCGTAGTATTATAGAACAACGTTCACTGGAGTCGACAGATGATGTTGTACTGCTGATTGAAGTGATTAGAGTCCCATTCTCATGCTAAACTTATCGTAAATCGGCTCGGAAGCCTATACATCTCAACTTGCTGAGGGTTGTCATTGTTCAGAGTGTAGTTAATTATTATAATTTGAATTTTCATGGATTTAATTTGTTTAAAATATATGTATAAGTGTGCTTATATGAATTTTCTTTTTTACAGCTAATTAAATTGAGACACCCTATTACCTCCAAATGGTTACAGATGAGAGGTTATTAAGGTTTTTTTAAATCATTTTAAAGTCCTAAGTAGCAATTGCATAGTAATCGCGACAAAATTGAATTTATCTTTTTTAAAGGTCAATTATATGTTCTCCATGGAAAAATAGATAAATATTATATATACTGCAGCATCCACAGAAACTACCTTTCGCACTCTATTACGAACGAACATGGTGTAGCATGTTCGAAAATGTTCTAAAGGTTCTTGCATTTATTATAAATACACCAACCATTAGCAGAAAAGGCAGTCGAGAGGTAAAAATAGCGATGGACAAGTTCGATTACTGTGAGATTTAATTATTTGCAAACTCGTGTTGAGAATAAATGATATAGCGATTAAAAATGAACTTGAGACACTTTAAGTTGAGATTAATAGAGAATAAATTGATTTAATTATTTTGCAGTATAACGAAAGTGAATTTGAAAATTGTTTTTAAATACACAGAAGACGGTTTTATTATTATGAACCCTAGCAAGAATATTACAATACATAAAATAATAAATACTTCGTTTTTAAATGTTTGGTTTAATTTAATTGGTTTATTCATTATTAAGTGGATTTTCAGCAAAATTTAGATTCGATCGACAAATTTAGATTCAAGCTTTTGAATTCTTTAGTAAATCAATTCAACATTCGGTTTGTTGTATAGGTCCAAGGTATAGTCATGTCACCGTAAATCATTTTTTAGATTTTATTTTGGCATATCTGCATTTTTACGTGTCATTTTGCACAATCACCCCAAACTTGGTATCCATAATAAGAAAAATAGGTTGAAAAAGATCTTTGTAAATTATGACCTTGTTCCCTGTTGTAAGCAAGATTTTTTTTTTTTTTTTTTTCTTTATGTCCTTTATCCCCGTGTGGGTCCTAGGGCCTCTACTACGCCTACGCGCCATCGTGTACGGTTTCTGGCAATGTGTCTGAGTTCTCCCCAACTTTTCCCTAACTGCCGTGCCTCCTTCTCGACTGTTCTGCGCCATATTCTCCTCGGACCGCCAGGTCTTCTGCCATCCTGAGTTAGAGGTTTCCATTGCATAGCATGGTTCGCTATGGAACTGTCACCCTTTCGGAACGTGTGACCAATCCACTGCCACTTCCGCCGTTGGATGGTTGTGCCTATTGGTTCCTGACCCGTTCTCTCGTAAAGGTGTTCGTTAGAGATACGATTCGGCCAGAAAATCCTTAAGCTATTGCGCAGGCACCTATTAACAAACGTTTGCAGCTTTCTGGTGATAGTAGTGGTCACTCTCCGAGTGCTGCAACCATTTAGCAGCACGGATTCAACGTTGGAGCCGAACAGTCTTATCTTGGTGCTCAAACTGATTGCATTGCTCCGCCATATTTTGGACAACATACCGAACGCGGACTTTGCTTTGGCGATCCTGTTGGCTATATCCAGTTCGGTTCCACCATCGGTCGAGACAATACTCCCAAGATACTGGAAATCCTCTACTCTCTCTACCGGTTGCCCAGCATGCATATTTGAGCCGATGAGTTCATTCCAAGGCTGATAGTTTTAGTTTTTGCCGTATTAATTTTCATCCCGACGACGTCATTTGCTGGAGATCCATAATTCTGTGGGAGAGTAAGCATAAATCGTCAGCGTTGTCAAGATGTTTCAGTTGAGATGTAAGAGTCCATCGAATTCCTCCGTTTCCCGTCGACAAAGCTGCATGAAGCACATCGCTAATCACCAATAGGAATAATATTGGTGAAAGGATACAGCCTTGTCTTACCCCACTTTGGATCTCAAATTCCTCAGACAACCTTCCCCTGTGCAGAACGTGACATTTGGAGCCTTCATATGTAGCTTTGATAATAGCAATTAGTTTATCGGGAATGCCTCTCCTGCGTAAGGCACGCCAAATAAACTCCCTGTTGACACTATCGAACGCCTTCTCAAAATCGATGAACAGCAGGTGCAGTGGCGATCGATATTCAACACACTGTTCGATGATAATCCGCAGGATGTTGATGTGGTCAGCACAGGAGGATCCAGAGCGAAAACCTGCTTGTTCGGCATCGAGTGTGTCTTCGAGATGTTGTTTGATTCGCTCAAGGATGATTTTAGCTATTATCTTAGCTACAGCAGGCAGCACGCAGATACCCCTCCAGTTTCCGCACTCCATTAAATTTCCTTTCTTAGGAAGCTTGACGATCATTCCCTTTTTGCACTCGTTAGGAAAGCTCTCAGCTTCCCAAGCTCTATCTATAAATGGAAGCAGAAGCTCAGCCGATGTTGTTGGCGCTGCTCGTAAGAGCTCTGCTGGAATACCGTCAAGTCCTACCGCCTTGTTGGTTTTGAGTGCCTTGATCGCGGTAATGATCTCATCTTTACTGGGAGTCGTGGTGCGTATTCGGGAGCTTCTCACCTCGGGCATTTCAGTCTGATTTGGGAGCATATCGCTAGCGAATACACGGTTCAAAACTGTAGCAAAATGCTCTTTCCATCTCTTGAGCTGGTCCTCATCCGAAATGAGCAAGGAGCCGTCTAGGCTTTTCACTGGGTGTTCGCTGGAGCTGCGACCACCTGTCAGCTCTTTCGTGATTCTGTAGACGGTCCTGCTGTCGCACCTCCGTGCTGCTTCTTCTGCTTCTGTAGCCAGCGCGTTGATGTAGTTGCGCTTGTCACGTCGTACGCTACGCTGAACTTCTCTGCTGCTGCTGGGGTAGCTGCAACGCGAGCTTTCAGCTGTTTTCGTTCGTCAATCCGTCTCCAGGTATCCCTGCGATCGACCGACAATTCTTTCAGCACCAGATGTAAAAACATTTTTCACAGCACACCAATGGTCTTGGATAGTTGCGGGCATTGAGCTGCTGATTGCTTCCACACCTTGCGAAAAGTGCTCCCTTAATTGTTGGCGCACTGAGGGATCACTAAGTCTATCGATGTTGAACCTGGGCATTCTTGTGTTGTCGTGGGATCTTCGAACTGCAGCAGTGCGTAGTTGGAGAGTAGCTATCATAAGATGACGTACTGACGTACTCCACTTTGGACTTCAAAATCCTCCAACATCTTACCATTGTGTAAGACGTGACATTTACTTCCCTCGTATGTAGCCTTGATAATAGCTATGAGTTTTCTGGGATGCCTCTCCTGGACAAGCTAACCAGATAGCATCTCGATTCAAGCTGTCGAAAGCTTTCTTGAAGTCGATAAACAGACCTGTACTCAACGCATTGTTCGATTATGATCCGTAAGTTGTTTATGTGGCTGGAAGAACGCAAATACCTTTCCAGTTTCCGCCTTCCGTCAAGTTTCCCTTTTTCGGAAGTTTAATGATCATCCCGCTTTTCCACTCCTGCGGAAATTGTTCACTATCCCAAGCTCACCGTATTAGAGGGTGCAGTAAATCTGCCTATGTATTTGGCACCGCTTGAAATAGTTCGGCAGGGATGCCATCAATACCCACCGCCTTGTTCTTCTTGAGGGACTTGATTGCTGTTATTATTTCGGTTTTACTGGGAGGTACGGTGCGAATTCGTTGTCGCATTTGTGTGATCTAGGGGTTTATAGGTACGCCTCTCCTGCCTCGCGATGTCTTTGGAACGTTCATTGATATTACCTTTTTAACAGGATTCAAATGATCTCTTCTTTGAACGTGGCAATACCAGCTGAGCCGGTGGTTTTTATCTGGAGTACTAATGATTTTATTTCGATCTTGGCTGTGAACTTGTTATATATTTTGAGAAATACGTTTATTGAGATTCGATAACTCATATCTATAAAAGGCGCCTCACCTCTGCCAGTTTTTTCTTTAAACGATTTTTTTTTTGTAAGCTTCGAAATAGATTAGAATGATTTTAACCCATTTCTTCCCAATAATGCGTTCACGCGTCATTTTTCCATATGCAGGACACATCACTTGTAAGAAATGGGTTAATTATATTTAAATTATTTAAATAAATATAAAGTATACAAAAATTTAAGACATGGCCATGCCGTCTGCCAAATTGACGACAACTGTTAACAATTAATATGACTATCAATTTACACCTTACAATAAAAAATAAATACGTACTTACGTAGATATTTTTTTTTTATTTATTATTATTACAATCTACAAGCAACAAAGCTTTACAGATTAGATTACACAAAAGGTTTATAAATAAGTATGAACATATAAAAGAAGCAAAGAAAGGAAAATAAGTATAAGCTTTTAAACATCAAATGAAATCAATGTACTTTTAAACTTGGTTCTAGATAAGCTTAAATCTATTTCCATCCAAATCGAGTTAAAACTAGAAATAGGTCGAGATATATGTAGGTTCATTCAACCCGTAGTTAGATCTATACCGCGAGCGAAAAAGGGAGCTCTCTTCGCTGTAACGGTCTCCCGGGGGCATATAGAGGAATTAAATGAAATAATAGATCTCTAATAAACATTACATCATGAATTTTTCTTCTTTTTGACAACTTAGATAGACCGAGAATTTGACATCTAAAATTGACAGTATCCCAATATGATTACGATGAACAGCAAATTATGTGACAGTATTCAGTACAGATCTAGCTAGGGACACATACAAAGTTATCATAGAATGAGGATTGGCAAATTCAACCGTATTTCTTTTGATGAATCCAACCTTTGCATTTGCTTTAAAAACTATACAATACCTAGATCCTTCACCGTATTAACCCGGGTAAGTTCAACAGAATCAACTGAGAAGCGTTGAATTATTGGGTTAAAGCGCCTGTTAAAGGAGGAAACGACTGCGTTTTTTTTTAATTTAAAAGAAGTCAATTTTCCTTGCACCATATGGTTACAGCACCGATATCGAACTGTAATTTAAAGCAATCGTTTAAGTTTAAAACTCTTAAAATGAGTTTAGTGTCATCAGCATAAAGAAGGCAATGGCAGTACCTTATAACAGTTACACGAGTATCATTGATGGAAACACTGAAAAGTAATGGTCCTAGATGACTACCTTAAGGTACACCTGAGCTACAGATAAATGGCTTTGAATAAGATGAATCTAGCTTTACCAACTGCACCCGATTGACTAAAAAATATGAAATCCACTGAAAATCAAAACATTGCAACTCATGTATCAAGACAGTCACCCTGATAGTCGTTGGCGTTTGTCGCTTTTCGACAATTGTCGTTTTATTCATAGCTACGACCTGCTGACCGTTAATCTTTAGTAAGCAATTTATTTGTCGCGTAGAATACTATTACAACTCTATCACATTGAAAAAGTTATGAAAATGAATTCGTGCTACGTCTGATGAATAAAACGACAATCGTCGAAAAGCGACAAACACCAACGACAATCAGGATGGGTGTGTTTAACAGAATTAAATTCCTTGCTGAAATCCATATAAACTGAGTCCACCTGATAACTCCCTTCAAATGAATTTAGTACATATGATATGAAATAAGTTAGATTGTAGGTTGTAGATCTCCCTGAAACGAATCCATGTTGAAATTTGGATATAATGTTCTTTTACAAGAAATACTAGCTTATTTTTTACCGTGCTTTCAGAAAGCTTGGGGATGGCTGATAGTTTGCATATCCCCCTGTAGTTTTGAACCATGTTGTTGGACCCATCTTTAAAGATGGGGACTAGAAAAGGTATCCTCCAGTTATCCAAAGAAGTGCCCTGATTCAGTGGCATGTTAAAAATAAGTAACAATGGGTGAAAAATACTACCACTACAGGTCTTTAAAACAATTTCAGGCATGCCATCATCTCCAGTATTTAATGATGGCTTTAAGCACCGGACAGCTAAATTGACGCTTTCTAAATCCATAGGTATAGAAGCAATGTTAACTTTCGAGTGAATCCGTTCGAACCATGCTTTTGGACCCATCTTTAAAGATGAGGACTGGAAAAGGTATCTTCCAGTTATCCAAAAAAGTGCCTTGATTCAGTGGTATGTTAAAAATAAGTAACAATGGGTGAAAAATACTACCACTACAGGTCTTTAAAACAATTTCAGGCATGCCATCATCTCCAGTATTTAATGATGGCTTTAAGCACCGGACAGCTAAATTGACGCTTTCTAAATCCATAGGTATAGAAGCAATGTTAACTTTCGAGTGAATCCGTTCGAACCATGCTTTTGGACCCATCTTTAAAGATGAGGACTGGAAAAGGTATCTTCCAGTTATCCAAAAAAGTGCCTTGATTCAGTGGTATGTTAAAAATAAGTAACAATGGGTGAAAAATACTACCACTACAGGTTTTTAAAACAATTTCAGGAATGCCATCATCTCCAGTATTTAATGATGGCTTCATGCACCGGACAGCTAAATTGGCGCTTTCTAAATCCATAGCTATAGAACCAATGTTAACTTTCGAATCACTGATGCTGGGTAGAGGGAGCACTGAATTACTTTTGGAATAAACTGATTGAAAAAATCGAACAAACAATTCACACGAGGATTGACTATCGCTTGACTCAGACCCCTCGTATTCCATAATTTCCGGAATGCCATACGCATTTCGTTTTGATTTTATGAAAGTCCAAAAATATTTGCTATTAGTTACAAGCTTACTTTTAATGTTCATGATGCAATTTTTTATGTAAAACCTTATTAAGTACGCTAAACTGTTTCTTTAAAGCACAAAAGTAAGCATAATACATCGTGTCATGGGATCTTTAATACCTTATTAAAACCTTAGTTTTTAAATTTTTTAAATGCATTATCATTCGTTGGTTGTACCACGGGGGCTTAGAGAGTTTCCTTCTTGACGTTCTAGGTATGAACAAACACTTCTTTAAGAATATTTGTGAAACGAGTATACGCTTTATCTAGTCATAAATATTTAAATTCATTGGACCAATCTAAAGAATTTATCCAATTATAAAATAGTTATTTGAACCAGTAAAATTGGCTTTAGCAGAATTATAGCTTATATTACTATTATTACCAGGGTTGCCGTTCGACTGCTTCCAGTCAGATCTGACTGGATTGATATAGATTTAGCTGGATGATTTTTTTAAATCCAGCCGGCTGGTTTTTTAGCTGGATTAAATTTTCTTTTGACTGCTTTTGAAAATTTTTTGATCTGGCATTTCTTTCCAATTAGTCTTTTTTTAAAATTCAAAGTAGCAATAGAAAAGCAAAAATAGAAGAACCACTTTCGCCGTGAATTTACAATTTTCTCACCAATACAATGAACCAATTTATACGTTTCCACTCCACAAGCACTTGGATTTGCTGACTAACAAACACTAGTTCAACAGTAAGATTTATTTCGAGCCAATTGTAAGTTTTTTTTAATTAAACTGCTTTACGAATTTCAACAACGGATGCCGGCGAATTTGAAAATCTTGAAGCAAATCAATTTGATGTCCATTCACGAATGCTTACGTACAACCAGAGGCTTGTTGACTCCACTTCTACAGGAGTTTAGTATGAATGCAGAGCAATCTGTAAAGATCAAATCGCAGTGGGATAACCTAATGCCCACGAGCTGGACGAATATTTCAAGCACAGATTCATTCTGGTGTGAAGTTTTCAACCACAAAGTTGCTGCGAATGAGAACCCGTATTCGGATCTCCCAAGATTTGCGATTACACTATTAGTACTCGCTTTATCTAACGCAAAAAGGGAGAGAATATTTAGTCAATTAAATATCGTAAAAGCAGAATTACGAAATCGGATGAAATTGCATTTGACGAATTCGATTCTGATAATCAGAAACCAGTTGAGCTTTAGCGAATGCTGATTCAACTATCCTATACCGGCGGAAATAACAAATAAAATTGGTACCAATATTGCTTACGAAAGCAGCAATACAGTAGGTGATACAAATACAAATGATGATAATGATGAGACGAATGAAGCAATCAGAGACATTAATATATAAGTTAGCTTAACATTAATTAATATATAACTTTTTAATGATTATTTAGTTCTTAATGCATACATATGTATAAATATGAAAGAAAATGGATTCTGTGTTATTTTTATTTGGAATAAAATATTGGTTTTTATCCTAGCTGGATTTTTAGATGGATTTGTGTTTACAATTCTTTGACTGTTTTTTTTTTTTTGACTGGATTTTAGTTTATTGACTGGTTTTTTTCCAGTCAAATCTGATTGGAAGTACAATTTTGAAACGGTAACACTGGTTATTACCAGGCTTTAAAATACTATAGAATTCAAATTCAAACTCAGTTTGTTTATGGTGAACTGAATTATAAAGTAAATTATAAGAAGCGATTGACGATTTTACTTTAATTCCTTTACATTTACAATTACTAGACCTAATATTCTATTTAATGAATTATGAATAATATTTACTTGAGAAAGGCTTAAATACAGTGCTGTGCAAAGTAATTGGGACAGTCACTTTTGTCAAACATAATCATAAGTAGACCGTGTTTTTTCTGTTACTTCTTTAAAAGTTGGACTAGAACTTTACAAATTAATTATGGCTCATATTTTCTGTTGGCTTTTACGAAGGTAGGTTGAATTTTTAATTCATTTTATTAAAGTTAGGCTTCATAGGGCTTTTATCTAACGTTTTATTAGATTTGTTCAATTTGAATCGTTTAAATTTAAAAATGTACAATATATCTCTATGGAAAAGAGGGCTAAGATTATTACTTTGCATGAGCATACTGGCAAGAGCATAAGGGAGATTTCTGGAGATATTGAAGTCTCAAAATCGAGCGTTGCAAGGATCATAGCGCTGCACAAAGCTTCAGGGTCAACTGCAACGGGTCGGGCAGGACACTGCGGACGAAAACGCAAAACCACGGATCATGACGATCCGAAATAGCGTTATTCATCCTTGGAAGACAAGCGGTGAGCTTCAAAGGGACTTGGCATCAGCTGGTGTGGTGTTGGATTCATCAAATGTTCGAAGGCGTCTTCTGGAAGTGGGCCGCAGGGCAGAAGACCTCTGAAAAAAACAACTTTTTACCGAGACTATGGTAAAGAAAAGGCTGCAATGGGCCAAAAAATACAAACACTGGTCAGCAGAAGACTGGAAAAAAGTAATCTTTTCAGATGAGAGCCACTTTGAAGTTCAGGGCCACCGGGTAAGTGTTGTGAGAAGAGGTGACAACGAAAAGCTTCGACCTGGTCACATTATCCAAACCCCTAAACACCCACCAAAAGTAATGTTTTGGGGTTGTTTCACCTCCGCGGGTCCTGGAAACTTGAAGCCAATCGAAGGAATGATGAATAGCATCAAATACGCAGACGTCTTGAGCCATATGCTCTTGCCCACCATGCAAAGGCAATTCCCGACTGGAAACGCAATTTTCCAATACGATCTTGCTCCATGCCACACTTCGAAAAAAATTAAACAATTCTTTGCGGAAAAAAATATAAAGGTGCTGGAGTGGCCGGGCGACTACCCTGACCTCAATCCAATCGAAAATCTTTGAGCTATTATAAAAGCGAGGCTCAGGAAACGGGATTGTACCACAAAAAACAACCTAATTTCAGCTATTATTGAAGTATGGTTTCACGATGAAAAAATAAAAAAAATATGTGAATCCTTAATTCTTTCTATGCCAAATAGAATAAATGATCTTATTGGTGCTGAAGGTGGTCATATAAATGATTAATCCAAAAAAAATTATAATGTTTTGCAAATAAATCAAAATATCATGAAAAATTTGTCTGTCCCAATTAATTTGCACAGCACTGTAATACAAATAGTCAACAAAGCTGCTATATTAAAATCTCCTAATACTTACTTACTTACTTACTTACTTAGATGGCGCTACAGTCCGAGGTGGACCTGAGTCTCAACCAACAAACCTCTCCAGCCAGCATGGTTACGAGCCAGCTGCCTTCCGTTGCGCACGCCAAGTTGGCTTGTTTGCGTCACCTACCGCGAGGTCGTCCTCTACTGCGCCGTCCATCCGGGGTGGACTCGAAGATTTTCTTGGCGGGAACGTTGGGCTCTATCCGCTCTAAATGACCCAGCCATCTTAGTCGATGTCCTTATATAGGCCATATAGTTCGGCATTGTACCTTCTCCTCCACTCAACGTCTGTACAGACGGGACCAAAGATCGCTCGAAAAACTTTTCTCTCGAAATAACCAAGGGCATCCTCATCCGGTTTTGTCAAAGCCCATGCCTCTGCGCCATACAGCAGGACTAGGATGATTAATGTCTTGTAAAGAGTTACCTTGGTCTCCTAATACGCACGCATATTGAAGTTTCTTATTGTAGACATGATCAATATTGCTACGCTACCAGAAGGTACATTACTTACTATTAAGATAAGTTCGGATTCTATATTGAAGCTTGAGCTAATCGGAATAGACAATTGTTCAACTTCACTTATTGGCAATGGTATTTGCTTACATGATAAGAATGATCGAACAGCGATAATAATTCCACCTCCACGATCCTTGGCAGTTCTGCATCGGTTAAAACAGAAGACGTTAAGCGTGCTGCTGTCAAATATTTCCGATGAGAGAATATCCTTATAAAGCCAGGTCTAAGTAGTGACGACAATATCGTACACGTACTGGGAAGAAGCGACGAAAAGGTCATATATTTTAGACCTCATTCCACTAGCATTATGATAATAAAGATTAAGGTATGAGCATAGCTAAGCGTGAGAAGAATTCATTTAATTTTGGTTGCACACCGTCAGACCTTACTTGTTTTTTTTTTTTTTTAAGAATTTTAAATGAACGCAATCGTACACCAATAGGCCAGATACATATTTGCCTCACACATCACATCTATAAATACAACTGATATTCCAATTTTTAAAATTAACCGCTTTTAGATTCTGTACAAGAACGCCTCGCTTACATGGCTTATAGCACGAAAAAAATAGTTGGGCTAACATGGATTTTTGAAGCCAAGTACTCAGTAATAGCATCCGATGTAGCAGATGGGCAGGGCTGTAAAAGAATGCAATCATTGCGAAATGCATTCACTGAAGTCATACTAAGAATTCACGTGGATTTGTTTCAATTCAATGACTTCAACTTGGAAAAAATAAATCACCATTCATTTTGAGGTCATGATTTAGCAATCATTTTTTGCAACCATAATTTTGAAGTCAAAATTAATGCTCTGCACTCATTGAAGTCACCTTGAAGTCACTAACATTCATTACATTCACTTGAAGTCATTGAAGTCTTTGAAGTCATCTGAAGTTATTGAAGTCTTTTAATTCGTTGAAGTCATTCCAGTTATTGAATCTGTTTTTTAGTGTCGTCTACCGGAAGAATAAATTAATAAAAATAAATAAATTACTACATCAGTACTAATACATAAATTAATGATAACATAATGTCTCTACATTTTCCTGTAAAACCAATAACAAAGTTATTTATTCTTCTGATAGACGACGCCAAAAAACAGATTCAATAACTGGAATATCTTCAACGAATTAAAAGACTTCAGATGACTTCGATGATTTAAAAGACTTCAATGACTTCAGATGACTTCAAAGACTTCAAAGACTTCAAAGACTTCAATGACTTCAAGTGAATGCAATGAATGCTAGTGACTTCAAGGTGACTTCAATGAGTACAGAGCATTCAAAGTGATTGCATTCATTTTGACGTCAAAGTTATGATTGCAAAAAATGATTGCTAAATCATGACTTCAAAATGAATGGTGATTTATTTTTTCTAAGTCGAAGTCATTATTGAAGTCATTGAATTAAAACAAATCCACGTGAAGTCAAATGAGTTAAATGACGAAATGATTGCATTCTTTTACAGCTCTTCCAGGTAGAAACGCCAACGTTATTGTTCACAATACTACTGCCCATTATTAATTTTGTTTTAAGCCTATTAGTCAAACTTAAGCCCACATTTGTATTGAAATCAGTCACAGAGCCAATGGAATACGCAGAAGTAACAGTAACAGCATCAATGTTAACAACAGGAACCACAGCAACATCATCATATACCTAACTAACAGAGAGTTTTTTTTAAACATTAAAATTTCTTACAATTTTTAATTGTGTATATGCTAATGCTATTTTGCAGTACGTAAAGATCTTGTGGATATTCAGTTCAATAACTCGATCATCCGGTAGGAAATCAGCTGCGAAAAGATGCCTTCTTGCTTAGCGAAGGTTAGGGAACTTTCCAATAAATGAGGTACTTCGTATATCTTCCCTCTCTGAAATATTGCATTTTCCACATAAAAGGTCCTGCCGATGCGAAAAAGTGAAAAAGTTCTCCTCGAAGCCTCACCATTGTGGATATTCTACTATTCCTTAGTTAATCTCGAAAATAATTAGTGAATCGTTGTAGGTTATAACTAAGCTTATTGTAAACCGATCTAAGGTGCCGACACATCCTCTAAGTTTGGCGGTTTTCTTTGGAGCTCCTATGTAGTATCCGATTCCATGCTGTTTAGTGTCATACCACATTCTTGAGCTAATTCTAACCATTCAACTCGCCAGCTGGTCCTATTAGCTATAGTTTAAGGGACTGCAATTCTTGGAAGTCGTTTGTTTGGCACACTAAGTACTTTGGTCCACCTGATATTTGTATGTCTTAATAAAAAGTGGTCGTTTCGTATGTCCACGTACTTGCGCTGCATACAACAAAATTGTTTCGGAAGTAGCTTCAAATACGCTGTACTTGCTTGTGCGGACTATGTTCACATTTATAAACCATATTTTCCGCCATTTTAAGTTCACTTTTCTTTCAAGCCAATTCTAAGTTCTCCTTTCTTGAAAATCATAACCTTCTACTTCTCGAAATTTACTATAGGCCCAATGCCTCTGGGGAATATGTAAGTAAAACGATATAGCCCGCAAAAAGTAGCACCTTGCTAAGTACACCTACAATGCCTTTCGGCAGGAAGTCCATCAAATCTCCTATAAAATGGAGATTTGATCGACAAACAGAATGGAACTGAGTGTAGATCCCTGTTTTACACTTGACTTTGTTTGAAACCATTCCAATTGTTCCACACGATACCATGCCGCTACTTGAGTGTCTTCAAAAAGGTATTATTCTGTTCAAAACAAGACGAAAGCTGTCTTAGGTGAGGTGTCTTGTTTTTTTGATCATCCAGGTAACACTACCCGGACATTTGCATAGAAAGTGAAGGATGGTTCCCCTTCTCCTCTTCGTCTTTACAGCTCCTAAAAAGTCGTTAGAAAAGAGACCTAACCTTTTAGCATGTTGGCCTATCCTATGCCCAGTGAGGATACCGATAACGTAGCTGTTCTGTGATCGCTTTAGCATAACCAGCCCGGCACTACGTTTCTGATCCAGTCTGGCCCAGATCTGTCTAGAAATATCACACTTTGAGCGTTTTTTTTTATCTGTGGTTCTTCTAATAGCGTCCAGCATTAGTAGATGTATACTTGTTGCCAGTGGCGTATACAAGGTCCGCAATTTTGGCAGAATTCTTAGAGTTGCACCCTGTAGCCTGTCAGCCTTGCAGTTTCCCAGAATGTCTCTGTGGCCTGGCACCCAGCATAGTTGAATCTTGAACTGCTCTGTCACCTTCATGAGAGACAAGCGGCAGTTTAACGCCGACTTTAAAGGAAAAGAGTACGATTCCGGGGACTTTATTGCCGCTTGACTGTCCCTGAAAATGCTAATATTTCGGACAGATATTGCACTGCATTTCAACCAGAGAATAAGGCTTCCTCGATTGACATGATTTCCCCCTGAAATACGATACAATTATCTGCGAGGCGTAAAGAGATACTCAAATTCAGCTTTTCAGAAAATACATCATAACCCACCCCGATTTGGACCTTGGGGTCGTCTGTGTAAAATTGAACTGAACTACCATCTAAAGGGAGAGCATTATCCCATTCACAGCGGTCAGAGACGCTCGTTCGGAAGTTACGGCCAAATCTCAGTTTGGGCGGGATTGTAGTCGGTGTTTTCATGTCGTCGGTTTCATGGGTAAAGTTAAAAAGATCAAGGATCGGGGAGTGACCAACGTGATAACTGGACCAGTGCAAGGAGGCTTCAAGGTAAATTCATACACATCTACTAAGATGGTCAAGCTGCTAATAAAGCCTGTTCTACTGTAATAATTGCCTCTAAAATCGTTGAAAGTTGAAATAAGCTGAAAAGGCGATATAGTTTTGTGACGCTGATCCGAGTCCCTGGTCACACTGGTATTCAGGGTAATGAAAGTGCTGACGCTCTTGCTATAAAAGGTCACAACCTTCTATAGGCTATTGCTCCTCTTCAGCACTGCAGATACTGACATGAACTGAACTCATGCCGATATTCAAAGAGGCTGCTAGGCAGACTAAAAGAGGGCATGGCCAAAAACCAGCTCAGGTGAGGCAGACATGACTTGAATACTCTTGTAGGTCTCGCCTCTGGGCCTAGTCCCTTAAACAAATATCTCCTCTATGTGTGTGCTATCTTTTGGTGGACTATTCGGCTTTAAATCTTATCTGCGAATGTCTAACCTTCGGTAGGATTCGCATGGCTACCTTACCCAAAGCTAAAAAAAAAAATATTTTAAATTATAATTTTCGCCTCACTTTTCACTCAACTCTAAGTGATGTACGCATCGTGGGAAGACATCCTAGCCCGGTGTTTCAATTGAATTGCCTTACCCTGCATAAATCTGTTCTCATACTTTTGAAATAGGGGCTAACCTGAGATAGCACGTATCCGTTCTGCATAAACTGCATTATCTAGAACTACAAAGATAATAATTTGCATTCAATTTGCGGTTCCACAACCACAAGCGTTTTCCACAAAAAATAAAAAAACGTTTAGCTTATGTATAGTATGGATATCTGCTGGATGTGTACTGAAGACAACATCGTTTGTAGTATAATATAGTGATGTGCATTCATATAACGGGAGTCATAGATTTTTATTAACTATTCATAAAAACAATGTACAATTTAATTTATTTGTTATGTTCGAATTCATACGAGTGTTATGTTCTCGTTTTCCGAGTGGGTAGTTCCTAATAGCGCATTGTTTTCATGCATACGACTTAGAAAATCGGCTATAACTTTTTAAATCTAGGCTTCTTTTTCAATTGGTTAAATTATAATAAATAAATTTAGTTAGATTAGGTCGAAAGACATAGTTTAAGTGTTAGGATAAGTTTAGAGCACCCGCATGGGGCCAGTAAGTTAGAGTAAGATAAAATAAATAAATAAATATTTGGCGCAACAGCTCCTTAAGTGCCAGGGCCTAGCTTCTCGCAACCACTCATGTTGTGTGCGTTATATTTTTCACACGAATGGAAGGGACCTACAGTTTAGTGCCTAATCCGGGTGGCGATTTGAGAAGGTTCTGTGACAACAATACTCTCGGATGTTTGTCAGACGCTCGCGAGAGGTGGGACCGTGAAAAAACTTTTTGGTGTTTTCTGGAAATCGAACTTGAAACCTCATGCGTAGTGATCCGACACACTAACCACTTACGCCACGGCGCCCAGTTAGAGTAAGATATTTAGGTTAATTAAGCTAGCTTTAAAGGCTTCGCCAAACAGAACGCGATCCAGCGACGCGATGCAGTTATTCTGATCACCGCGATCGCTGTACTGCGTAGAATTAAAAGCCAGCGACACGATCCAGTGGAGATCGCGGCGTGTCGATATCTGGTTGTAAATTTTTACAAAGATCGCGGCGTGAAAGCAGAAATAATGACGGATGATGGGGAGAAATTAATAGATTTGGTGCGCCCAAATGAGTTTCTTTATGATACACGACATCCCGACTACAAAGATCTTCGGTACGATGAGTTTGTGTATCATCACAAACTGCTCTCGAGACATACGAAGGTTAGGTTAGGTTAGGTTAGATTGGCTGTCTGCACCACGATGCAGGCACACTTAGACCAGTAAAGGTCCATTGTGATGCCAAGGATCTACCATTAGACCACTCAGGGACTAATAAACCAACCGAAGCTTTTGATGAAGCGATGGATGCTCGTGACGCCTAAGGACGCCAAATCACTGAGGTCGTCAAGGAAGGGAGCTCCTAGATGGAGCATTCTTTTGCGTGATAGAGCAGGACATGTGCATAGGAAGTGAAGGCAGTCTAAGACGGTCTTTGAAGTAAAGGAGCACGATTCCAGGGACTTGATAGCCGCTTAACTGTCAGTGAAAATGCTAATATCGCTGACAGATAATACATTACATTTCAGCCAAGACAGGGCTTCCTTAATCGCCATGCTTTCCGCCTGAAAAACGCTACAATGATCAGGGAGGCGGAACGAGATGCTCAGGTTGAGCTTATCGGAGAAAACACCACAGCCCACCCCACCTGCGGTCTTAGAGCCATCTGTGTAGAAGTGCACCGAATTTCCATCATCAGGGGGAGAGCCATCCCACTCATCCCGTTCAGGGATACTCGTACGGAAGTGTCGGTCAAATCTCAGTTTCGGTGGGGTGTAGTCCGTGTTTTCATGTGTGAAGTTGAGAAGATCAAGGATCGAGGAGTGGCCAATGTGATAACTGAGAGGAGGCTTTAAGACGAATAGCCGCACTGGCAGCAGTCTGTCTGGCGAGGATATCCAGGGGTAACAGGTTGAACATAATGTTCAGTGCCGCAGAGGGGTTAGTTCTTAGTGCACCACTGATGCACATGCAAGCGGATCGTTGCACTTTAGCTACCTGAGAGAGGTGAACAGCCCTGTCAAGGGCAGGCCACCAAACGATCACGCCATAGAGTAGTATGGGCCTGACAACAGACACGTAAAGCCAGCGAGTGATTTCAGGTTTCATACCCCAGCTCCTACCTATAGCCTTTTTACAGGAATAGAGAGCTACATTGGCTTTCCTTACGCGTTCTAGTAGATTGGCTTTCCAGTTCAGTTTACTGTCCAGAATAAGACCCAGGTATTTTGCACTAACAGTGAAGGTGAGACTGGTGCCATTAATCATAGGAGGGTCTACGTGGGGAACTTTATATTTCTTTCTGAAGAGAACAACCAATCCACAATTGGAGGCCCACCTAGTGAGCCGAGAGAGAGCATAATGGAGGATTTCCTTGAGAGTGTCTGGGTGCTAGCCAGACGCAGCAATCGCAATGTCATCAGCATAGGCAATCACTCTACAGCCTGACCTGTCCAGGTCCACTAGTAGCTCATTCACTACAAGATTCCACAGGAGGGGGGACAAAACACCACCTTGGAGTGTTCCGCAGCAGGCAAGTCTTCTGGCCGATGCTCCACCCAGCTGTGTGTTGATAATCCTGCGTGTTAGCAATTGATTGATCAACACTCCGAGCGAAGTATCCACTTTCAGATTTGCAAGTGCGTCTGTGATTGCCTTTGGTTTGACATTGTTAAAAGCTCCCTCAATGTCAAGGAAAGCCACCATGGTATATTCTTTAATGCTCAGAGATTTTTCAATGATGCGCACAAGCGAGTGTAAGGCTGTTTCAACGGATTTGCCTTTGCAGTACGCATGTTGGGACGGCGAGAGCAAAAACGGGCTAATGCTCTGACGGAGGTGAATATCAATCAGCCTTTCCAGCGTTTTCAGTAGAAAGGACGATAGACTGATAGGTCGGAGATCCTTTGGTTCCACATGCGAGCTCTTACCTGCCTTAGGAATGAAGACAACTTCAACCTCGGTCCACGCCTTGGGGATGTAGACCAGATTAAGACGGCTCGATAAGATGACCTTGAGCCATGGAAGCACAATATCCTCACAGACATACGAAAATAATTGAAGAAACGGTCTTTAAATAAATTGAGTTCCTCACAAAGACGATGGAATTCACCATAAGCCTTCCTCTTTTTATTTATTTCATAAACCCACTATCTTCTCTTCTTTGATTCAAGAGTAAGAAGAAGAAGCATTTCATCTTCCTCAGAACTACTACTCATTTTTGCTGTACAGCTACCGATGTGTTCCGGAGAAAATCACTTAATTAAATGGATCGCTGAAAACTGCTCGCTTTATGTTTGTCATCACAGATTGCGGCGAGCAACAGCGCGATCTGCCCGCTTTGCTGGATCGCGTTCTATTTGGCGAAGCCTTAAGCGTTTTTGTTAGCGTGTAAGAATCAATGAATTATACAATAAAAATGCGTTTAAAAAATGAAATGAATCGGCTATAACATTTTCGTTCCCTTTTAGGTATTCCAAATAATGTTTTTTTTTAGGTATTCTAAGCTGATCAAACGGTAGTGCATGCACACAAGCATTTTCACTTAGTTTAGGCCTACCAACTCCTACTCTCAACCTCCATGTAGTGACCGCTAGGCACTTAGTACCTTGATCCAAGAAATGAGTAACTAACCCCGTTTTGTGGGTTTTTGGCGGCAGCAGATGAGAGAGGGGGGAAGAGTGCTTTCACACTAGAGCACTTCTTCTTGTTCCAGACGACAGCAAACGAATTCCCTAGATGAAGTCAACGGTGGTGCCTACAGTTTCAGTTCAGTTGAACTTATTGACCACCATGCGTAAGCTGCTTCGGTATATTTGGAACACAGGTTGGTAAGGAATTTAAAAGGTTAGTCAAGACCTTGGAATAGAGATGGTGGCGGAGGTGGCTTTAATGGGCCAACGGCAGCGCCCATACTCCCGTAGTGGAGTACACCCGAACTAGTGTACCCGCTCCCGCGTCCTAGTGATATAACAAAGGGAACTAGTCTTTAGAGTTGGAGGTTGTGCCGTCGGGTTAACTCCCCTATCACGTAAAAGACCTCGGATACGAATGACTTTACCGTTGATGACCCTTGCAAACGTGAAAAGGACAACGATATTCGTATCTGTACGTGGATTGTTAGGTCCCTCTACAAACCACGAACAGCCGAACAACTTGCGGAGGCCCTAGACTGCTGCAAAACAGACACTACCGTCATCCAAGAAGTGCGATAGGATAGGCCGGGCAATTGCTACAGATAACAAGGACAGCGTCTATTCGGGTGGGAATTTGTTATTAGCGGCAAACTTAAGCAAGAAGTCTTGAGTTTCCGGCATGTGAACGAGCGCCTTATGACTATCCGGATCAAGGCTAAATTCGGCAACATTAGCCTAATATGCGCTCACGCCTCTCACGATAAGATGGACGACGATGAAAGATGGCTTCTAGGAAAAAAGAACGTCTTTAGTAGCGTGGTCGAAAAGCACAGCCTGTACGACATCACATCCGACGGCGGATTTCGGCTAGTCGACTTTGCGGCGGGACAAAACGTTGTCGTAGCTAGTACGCGGTTCCCACCTTTTGATATTCACAAAGGGACATGGCTCTCTTATCGATCGAAAAACAGTCAACCAAATCGATCACATTGCGATCGACGCAGGCACTCTCCCAGTATTCTGGGTATCTGGACTTTCCGAGGAGCCAACGTGAACTCCGATCACTACCTAGTTGTAGCCAAGGTACGGATGCGGATATCCAGAACGGAGCGAAATCAACGAAATATTGTGATGACGTTTGACGTCGGACGGCTACAATCGCAAGAGACCGCCAGAACATTTGCCGATCGAGTTTCTTCTAATCTTAATCTAAGTCCTATGCCGCCAGCAGCAAATGCGGAAGACCAGTGGCAGCGTTGCCAATAAGCCAACAGAGATGCCGCCTCTGATGTACAGGGTTTCTCTCGGCCACCACAACGAAACCCCTGGTTTGATGAGGAATGCCGGCAAGCACTTGCAGCAAAACAAGAGGCGTACAAAGCGGTGCTGCATAGAAAGACTAGAGCTGCTTACAAGCTCTACGTACGCAGGAGAAAAGAGGAACATCGACTTCCCAGAAAGAAGAAAAAGGAGCATGAGAAGCGCTCGATCGAGGAGATTGAGAGACTTTATTGCAGGATTGATGTTCAAAAATGTTACCAAAAGATAAAAAGAATATAGCAGGATTTCAAAGTCAGAACAGAAACCTGCAGGGACCTAAATGGCAATATAGTAGTAGAATCGCAATCGGTGTTGAGGATATGGAAGGAGCACTTCTGCAGACTGTTAAACGGCGAAGATGACCAATATTTCGCTGTCAGGCAGAATGAGCCATTCAACAGTGATAATGACAGTCAAGATTCCCATCAACCCGATCAGAATGAAGTGAGGATAGCGATATCTAAACTTGAATCCAACAAAGCTGCTGAAGCCGACGGCCTTGCTGCCAAACTTTTCAATGCAGGAGAAGATGAGTTGGTAAGGAGCATGCACCAGCTCATCAGTAAGATCTGGTCGGACGAAAGTATGCCCAATGAATAGAACCTCAGCATCGTTTGCCCGATCCTTAAGATATGAGACCTAAGTCTTCTCAACATCGCATATAAGATCCTGTCTGCCGTATTATGTGAACGCCTAAAACCGATCGTCAATAACCTGATAGGTCCTTATCAGTGCGGTTTCAGGCCGGGATAGTCCACCATTGACCAAATACTCGAATTCACACAACGGCAGATCTTAGAAAAAATCATGAATTTGAAATCGATACGCATCTTCTTTTCATCTAATTCAATGTTGATAGTGTGTACAGAGACGAGTTATACAGAGCCATGTTTAGTCTCGGCATCCCTGCCAAGCTTGTCCGTTTCTGCAGGATGACGATGGAGAACACTTGGTGCCCCATCAAAGTCAGAGGGAACACCACCAAACCGTTCCATATCAGGAAAGGTCTTATACAGGGTAACGCGCTATCATGCGATCTCTTTAACATAGTACTTGAAAGAATTGAACGAAACTCACAAGACAACACTGGAGGTACAATCTTTTACATACAACTACTCGCTTACGCCGATGACGTTGACATAATCGGAAGAACTCAGTGAGCCGTCAACGGGACATTTGCGAGTATTGAGATAGAAGCAACGAAGATGGGTTAGCGGTCAATGAAAGCAAAACAAAATATTATATATGCTGTCTACAAAAAGGACACCCAACATCGGCGTCTTGGACAGAACGCCACAATAGACAGATATAATTTTGAGGCAGTAAAGGATTTTGTCTACCTAGGCCATATGGTGAGCTCCACAAATGACACCAGTGGGGAGATCATACGAAGAATTACTCTTGCCAATCGATGTTTTCATGGGCTAGGAGGGCAATTATGTTAAGTAACAAAGCCTTATCTCGAACTACTAAGGTAACTCTTTATAAGTAACTAATCAGCCCAGTCCTGGTGTATGGCGCAGAGGCATGGACTTTGTCAAAATCGGATGAGGATGTCCTTTGTTACTTTGAGAGAAAAGTTCTTCGAGTGATCTTTGGTCCCGTCTGCATAAACGGCGAATGGAAGAGTAGGTACAATGCCGAACTATACGGTCTATCTAAGGACACCGACTTAGCCAGAAGAGTTCATATACAGCGACTAAGATGGCTAGGTCATGTAGAGAGGATTGAGCCCAACGTTCCAGCCCGGAAGTCCTCAAATCAACCTTGACGAACGGCGCAGTATAGGACCACCTCGCGGTAGGTGGCGTAAACAAGTGGAGGGTGACTTCAACCAACTTGGCGTGTGCAACTGGAGGCAGCTGGCTCGTGACCAGGTTGGCTGGAGAGGTTTGTTGGTTAAGTCCCAAGTCAACCCCGGACTGTAGCGGCACCTAAGTAAGTAAGCAACAGTTAAATCTTACTCCGTCAACTGATTATGCGCGCTCAAGGTATGCTGTGCGTTTCCGACGGGTCAAATGATACTAGGTGTCATCGCGGAATTGCTGCCATAGATCTTGGCTAGCAAACTGCAGACGGGCTACGATGCCAAAATTCAGGAACGCCGAGCTTCAGTAAAAGATCTCAAGCTGGACGAAGGACAGCGTGGCATGATAGCATAGCAGGAGAGATGGAATCACTCCTCGAAGGGAAGATGGACCCACCGACTCATATTCGATTTACAAAAATAGATGAACCAACGTCACGTAGAGGTCGATTTTTATCTGAGCCAGCTCCTTGCTGTCGGTATTTCCAGGCGGTTTTCAGGAAGCTATACAGGCCATTCCAGTCTTGCCCATTTACGATTAGGATGACTTCGTTTTCTATAGACTTTAAAATTGGACATATTCCGATGAAGTGGATTACATCTTCTTTCAAGCGCAGGTTACATAGAGAGCACTCAGCATCCTCCACAACTCTATGCGGCATAAAATTTAGATGCAGCAGTTCACCTCTGGCCTTAAAAATCATTGAAATTTTATCCAAGCTGTTGCTGTCGTGAAAGTAATTTTTCGTCTTAAGGTCATAATCCTAGCTTCACTTTGCTGTGCTTTCACTCTAAAAGCAACACGCGTAGACTCCTCGATACTAATCAATAGCTTTTGCAGTGTACTTTTCCAAACTTCTGGATTATAATCTGGTAGAGGACCATTATGCTGGTTGCTTAACCTGGACCATTCATTCATTCATTCATTCATTTTCAATGGCCCGCTTATCCTTCATGGGGGTCGCGGGGGTAGGATGCTCAGGTGGACTCTCCATCCTTCTCGATCCTCCGCCATCGACTCCAATTCATCAGGGGGAATCCCTAAGCGGCTCCAGGAGAGATGTCGGACTTGATCCAACCATCTATTTCTAGGCCTTCCGCGAAGTCGCCTACCTGATGGCACGGCAACCATGGCGCGTCTTGGAAGCCGGTCTGGGGGCATACGCACTACGTGACCAAACCATCGAAGCATAGATCGTTCCGTTCGGAGAAGTAACTGCTCAACGTATCCTCGCGTACTCTGGTGTTGCGCACTCGATCCCTACGAGTTATTCCAACAACACCACGAAGGAACCTCATTTCGCCAGCTTGTATCCGCGATTTTATTCTTTCGGTCACTACCCAAATTTCATGACCATAGGTGAGAGTTGGAACATACACAGAGTTAAAAACCGATAGCCTTCCTTATAACAGATTGGCCAAGCTCTCTCAAAATTGAACCAGCCTGACCAATTCTACAGGATAACTCGGCATTGCTCCTCCCATCACTCGTGACTAAAACCCCGAGGTACTTAAACTTCTCCACCTGCTTCAGTGAGACTCGACTAACATGCAGAGTGCACTGAATGGGTTTTTTGAAAACGACCATTACTTCCGATTTGTTCACGTTGATCTTCATTCCACCATCATCACAAACGGCTACAAACCTTTCGAGTGCGCGCTGAAGTTCGGTTTGAGAGGACCCAAGGATGACCAAATCATCCGCAAAGAGCAGATGACTAATCCTTAGGTCTCCCACTTTGAAACATTCCCCGCCACGGCTGCGCTGTAACATCCAATCCATATATACAATGAAGAGGAGAGGTGACAAAACGCACCCCTGGCGGAGTCCAACGCCCACAGTGAAAGGTATTGATTTAACACCGTTTATCCGAACACAGCTTCTACAGTTTGAATATAAAGACTGAATCGCCCTTAACAGGGAACCAGCAATCCCATAATCCTGCAGAACACTCCAGAGTTTGCCTCGAGGAACCCTATCATATGCTTTTTCCAAATCCACAAAACAAGTGTAGACAGGTTTGGCATATTCCCAGGCCTTCTCAAGAACCATTCTGAGAGTGAACAACTGGTCGGTTGTGCTTCTACCGGGACGAAAACCGCACTGCGCATCCCCCAAACTGTCTTCAACCACAGCTCTGGAACGCTTTTCTAGCACCTTAGCGAAGACTTTTCCAGGGAGACTTAAAAGAGATATACCCCCATAGTTGGCGCAATCTCTTTTGTCCCCTTCTTTAAAAAGAGGAACTATCACCCCCATTTGCCAATCCCCAGGTGTTTCACCGCATTCCCAGGCCACTTTGATGACACGCGAGAGCCATTGAACTCCCTCTTTACCTAAAGCCTTGAGCATTTCTGGCCGAATTTCATCCACACCAGCAGATTTGCCAACTTTTAGCGCTTTGATCTCCTTCTTGAACTCCGGGCGTTTTAAACCAAGCAGTTCTTTTCTCACCACCAGCCGCCACACCAAGCCGCTTCACTCCACAAACATCTCCCGCAGAGGCAATAACCGCTGTTGAAAACAGTTGCCATTCTTCCTCTACATTTGATGGAACAGTTGGAATTCGTTCAAACCTCTCAGATATTTGCCGCGCAAATGTCTCCTGTATCTCATCGTCCTGTAACCTCTCCCATCGTATGCGTATAACCATCCTTGGTTTACGCTTTGGTAGGGGAGGCACTCTCTCGCTAAGATACAATTTGCACAGCACTTAGTGATGATCAGTTGACAGTTCGGCCCCTCTCAATACGCGAACATCACAAACCATTCTCTTCAGACACGATGGTACCACAAAGAAATCGATCAGCGACTTCTGCTGAAGACTCTGACGGTACCACGTGTATTTGTGAATGTCTTTGTGCGGAAAGATAGTGTTCGTGATGGCCATTTTCACAACAAAAATCCAACAACCTCTCTCCATTCGCGTTTTGATCAGGATCACCGTTCCTCCCAATCACACTCCCCCATGTCATAACATCTACATCCACATGAGCATTGAAGTCACCCATCAGGACAAAAGAATCCATATCTGCAACCTTTTCAAGGGCAACATCAACTTCATCTAAGAAAGCTGCGTACTCTGACTGAAGGTTCGGTGCATACACCTGCACCAATGCCAGAGTTGATCTTTCAAGCTTGAGCTTTAAGATCGCAACTATCCCTCCTAATGGTATCCACTCCAATACTCTGTCTGTCAACCTGGGACTTGTGAGTATCCCAACTCCCGCCCGAGCAAACATTGAGGGTGCGACTCCTGACAGGAAGAGCTTCCACCCACCCAAAAGGTCCACAGTTTTAGAACCTCTCTACTTTGTTGAAGAGACGCCAACTATATCTAGTCGACTTTTAACAGCCTCCCCAACAAGCTCAAGATCCTTCCCTGCGAGCGATGAGACGTTCCATATGCCTATCCTAAGTCGATGCCGTTGTCGAATCTCAGAGAGTCCATCTGTGACCATTCCTTAAAAAATTGAGACTTTCGATATATTAAGTACTTTGCAACGATGTATGGGAGGCGGTAGCTGGGAAGCGTCATTACTTTCAAGATATACAGAAAATGCACTCTAAGCATGAAGATGTACAAAGGAGGCAGTCCAGTTTCTAGGTGTAACATGTAGTTCGGCGTGTTTTCCGGCAGACGAAACATTTTCTTTAAAAAATATCTGAGCAATTTCTCCACCTCTTCAGACTGCGCGATACCCCAGACTTGTGCTGCGTAACACATGATGGACCGCATGGTGACTTCGAAGATTATAAACTTAGCGCTCGGATCGACGTTCCTTTTACTTAGTAGACCCCTCCAGTTGCAATTTATTGCCCTTTTAGCCTCCTTAAGTTTTCGCCAAGATGGTTTTTAAATGACAATCGAAGTGTTATGATTACCCACAAATAC
Organism: Brachypalpus laphriformis; assembly: GCA_945910035.1. Lineage (NCBI taxonomy): Eukaryota > Metazoa > Arthropoda > Insecta > Diptera > Syrphidae > Brachypalpus > Brachypalpus laphriformis. The sequence goes on along the minus strand of OX246753.1, from coordinate 104,285,031 downwards.
TTATACTTCTTCACAACTTCGAGTTCTTCATTTTCCCAAGTCCATTTTTCCTGCCTCGAGTACCGACCAAAACCATTTCGGAACACCATTATTTTAGACTTGCTTGTGTTGACTTTGAGCTTCCACAGCGCACAGTATTGATGTAGCCTATTTATCATCATTTGCATAGTTATTGGTGATTCCGCTAAGATAACGATGTCGTCCGCGTAGAGAAGGAGCTTTGGTAACAAACAAGGTCCTGCCTCAGGGCTATCCGTCCTGATTAAACCTCATCTTATTATTCGTTTTAAGGACTTACAACGGGCGACCCTCAGTAACTTATTCTCTTAACGCGCTCGGCATTTTTCTGTGAAATATACTTTATATCAGACATGAATATCCATACGTCGAACTGCCACTGCACGTGCTTGATAAAGGTGTCGTAACTGATAATATTGTAACGTATTGAAGGTAGAAGGTTATATCTACGTAATTTGGAGTAATTTAAAAATAAAAATATGCCATAAAGTAATGACAATAACCTGTGCAAAATTATAGCAAAATTCATTAGAATTAATTTATCAATTAAATTGCAGTACAAGGTAGTTTGGAAACAATTCACTTTATCTTGGCGCAGTAAAAATAGTTTAGATTCAGTATGGATATTTTTTGAGTGTTATTACGGATAACAAAAGATCAATACGAACTCTGCAAAAAACAATCCACTTCGTTCGTATTCCTGATGAAATCGATATCATCTATGTAGATACGAGTATCCAAGCAGCTAGATGGACCTGAAGACAGGGCCTTCCTTGCTGTTAGTAGCGCTGCGCATTTGATGCTCAAGACAGGATTGTAGCAAAAGTTACAGCGGTGCAAAATACTTCTTTGCTCTAAAAAGATACGAGTATATCAACTTCGTGGAGACTGATTTTGCGATGTTGGATATGTGGTCATGCCATGTTACACTCCAGGGCTTACTATGACACCCAGTAAGTACATTGTCTCCTTCGGTTCGATTATTTGGTTAACCATTTGAAGCTGGGGAACAGTAGATGTATCGTATGGTTGGTGAGGTGCATGTGCACTGCGACCTTAGGAGATACATATAATTTATCCTCCAAACTAAGGTTCTAGTGGATGACATTCTTGATTTAGAGCATTTCCTCTAGTCCAGCCCAGCTGCTTTAATCAACTGGAGTGTTTGTAGTGAATTCAGCAATGGTAGATCCGTCTCTGATAGGACATATGCACCTAGGTGATGTCTTCTTTTGTGGATTAGTGCATCGCATACGATAAGAAGGGGTGTTGGTGTTTTTGCGAATTCCCTACAGAATCTGCAGTGTCCGTTCCCTTCTGTTCCAAGTTTCCTAAGGTGCTCCTTGAGTCTGCAGTGCATCGTTAGCATGCCTGTCAAGATGCGAAGTCGATTCTAGCTAACTCTTAGGCAGGTTCTGCTTCTTTTCTGGTACAGTTTCCCAGAAGTTCTTTCACCTATCTTAGTAATTCCCATTGCTTGACCCATGTACTCTCTTCTTCTTTTCTCTATTCTTCCCATATTTCGTGTGGTCGTATCCCACAAAAAGGTTCCGGTTCAAGAAACGGAGTGTCTGAGCCGTTTCTTGCTAGTATTATCAGCTGCTTCATTCCCCTCCACTACTACATGCGCCGGTACCCATTAGAGTTACTTTATTATCCTGTCACAGTCTGTTGAACTTGGTGATCTGGATCTGATCTTAGTGCCTTGAGCTTAGTGCCTTGATCGCGGCTTGGCTATCTAAAAGTATTACGATATTCTGCCTGCGTGAACTTCTGCTTGGAATATGCAGGGGAATTCTAAGGGATTCTGAATATCTAGTCCTGGGCTCTTACACGCCAGTGCTTGTAGATGTTTTCGATCAGTCCGTGTACCATTTAATAGTATGTTCTTTTAATTGGTACTTATCGGATTCATTGCTCTAATCCCTTTTATTGCTCAGTTTTGAGTCAAATTATCTTTCAAACCAGTATGACTGAATTCAAAAACGTTAAAAAACTGCGCCATATTGCGGCAACAAAACAGGCTTTGTGTTGCTGCTGCGCAATTTATTTTGGCATTTATAGACAAAAACAAGAAAAACAAAACATAAAACATTGAAATTGTGATAAGGTACCTTCATTTATTTTTTACACAAAGTACATGGCAAAACTGGGCCAGTTCAGAAGCGAAAACCTTTTATGTACCTTTCCCGACGGCTCCTTTGATTATTCTCGATATGGTCTCCTTTGCGATGCTTTAGAGAAAAATCCACGAACTTTTTCGGCAACGGTTTGGTTTAGTTGAGATACTACGCTGTGGTACATTGATGTGTCAGATGTGATTCGATTTACAGCGAACTGTGATCATAGCTCTGGATCGGAAGTAATCAATTTTTGGGTTTTGATACCGCTGGCGTTGAATATGTGCGAAGGATCTTCCGTCTCAACTTCACCACTTGTATGACCACTGTGCGCAGTACACGGTGGTAGTGTAAGATTAATATCGTTGGTCTTTAATTCGTTATCAGTCATTGCAAACTTTAACTCACTCTCAAAATCGATGAACAGCAGGTGCAGTGGCGATCGATATTCAACACACTGTTCGATGATAATCCGCAGAGTGTTGATGTGGTCGGCACAGGAGGATCCAGAGCGGAAACCTGCTTGTTCGGCATCGAGTGTGTCTTCGAGATGTTGTTTGATTCGCTCAAGGATGATTTTAGCTATTATCTTAGCTACAGCAGGCAGCACGCAGATACCCCTCCAGTTTCCGCACTCCATTAAATTTCCTTTCTTAGGAAGCTTGACGATCATTCCCTTTTTCCACTCGTTAGGAAAGCTCTCAGCTTCCCAAGCTCTCTCTATAAGTGGAAGCAGAAGCTCAGCCGATGTTGTTGGAGCTGCTCGTAAGAGCTCTGCTGGAATACCGTCAAGTCCTACCGCCTTGTTGGTTTTGAGTGCCTTGATCACGGTAATAATCTCATCTTTACTGGGAGTCGTGGTGCGTATTCGGGAACTTCTCACCTCGGGCATCTCAGTTTGATTTGGGAGTATATCGCTAGCGAATACATGGTTTAAAACCGTAGCAAAATGCTCTTTCCATCTCTTGAGCTGATCCTCATCCGAAATGAGCAAGGAGCCGTCTAGGCTTTTCACTGGGTGTTGGCTGGAGCTGCGACCACCTGTCAGCTCTTTCGTGATTCTATAGACAGTCCTGCTGTCGCACCTCCGTGCTGCTTCTTCTGCTTCTGTAGCCAGCGCGTTGATGTAGTTGCGCTTGTCACGTCGTACGCTACGCTGAACTTCTCTCATCTTCATGCGATATAGGGACTCTAGCTCGCTGCTCCCTGCTGCTGGGGAGATAAATATGTGGAGTAAAATAATGGGCCCAATTCTTCAAGTCGTATACGACAGCCGAATCCGACCATAATCGCATTTAATTTAATTTTACGAACACAAATACAAAATACGACTTTGTCATACCTAAATGCGACCATTGTCAAATACGACTGTCGTATACGAGTTGAAGAATTGGGGTAAATAAATTGAGTTTCGGTGAAGGCTAGACTCTCAGCAGAACTCCGTTAAGAGGTTGGTGTACACTGTACACCTCTGACCCCGTCTTTTATCCATTAAGTACAGCTACTCAGGGTTATCGTGAATAAATTTTCCCTCGGAATTTTTCCCCCGAACAAAAATTTGCTATCTTCAAAAAAGAGGAAATAATTCCGCGGAAAAGAAATGGGTATCATGAATGACAATTCAGGAGAATTTTCAACGCAATCGCGATATTTAATTTTTCCCCGATGAATTTTTTTCCTATGTCCGAATTTATTCACGATAACCCTGAATATTTACGAGAGTGTGTAAATTTCAAAAATTGTATTGCTGTCGTCAGGACAAGGGAGAAGTACCAGCAAAATAAAAACCATTGTTATGGGCTACCATTTTTTATATTTTTTAACAAACATAACATTTTTACTGTTCCTCTTATACCTATCTCCCCCGAATCGACTTCTTCTTGGTTGTACCTTTTAGGTTTCTCTTCGTCTTATTTATCTTCGTATTGATTCTAATTTTCAATTTGTCCTTGATCTCATCGTAGTTCTCGCTCGTTTCAGACTGCTGATTAGACCGGAAGAAAGCTTTTCCCCCTAAAACAAAACAAAAAAACTTGAGCCATAAGTGATTTCAAATGGAAATTCGTGTTCGCTAGTTACCTTTAAATCTCTCTTCGTTTTTAGGAATAAAAAACGACTCCACGAATAATTTGGGTTGAGTCTTACTGCTCTCTTTAGTCTCAGCACCTTTAGCCGTCTGAGTATAGTCTTGTTCATTTTCGGAATCGGAAGAATCGTACGTAAATGGATTCAAAGCCGTATTCTTGTCGTTCTTGCTTATAAGAATTTTCTCCTTCGACTGCATGTCTGCAGTTTTGTCATCATCATCGGAAGCTTTGCCAAACATACTCAGCAGGCTGAAACCATCGCCTCGAGTTTTCAAAGAATTTGTGAGATTATCGCTGACCATGTAGAAAACTTCTTTGGAAACTTCGTTTTTTTCTGCCTGCACTGGAACCACATTTTCATTCTCGTCTTCCATTTGCGGAGCTTCTGGGCGCTTAATTAAGAAATCTTCTTGGTTTGCTTTCGACGGGTCATAGCGCAACATTTTCAATTTCTTCTTTACTGGTCCCTTGAGATGGGAAACGTTGGATAGTTTGCTTCCAACTACTTGCTCTAAGATGCCATACTGCCAATCTCGCTCACTGTTTTCGTTGTTTACGGGCTCTTCTTCTCTTTTGTCGACAAACTTATGGTCAATTTTGAACCGCGGGTCTAAATTCATTTTCGACTTAAGTTTCATTAACTCAGCACCATGCGATCCTTCATACTCGGATTTTAGAGCAAAGTCATTCGCAAATGTATCATCTTCTTGGTCGGAATCCTCTTGAAAGAGTTTTGTTTTCGATGATGTACCCACATTGTCATCGTCATTGTCGTCGAAAACTATTTTTTTCGTTCTAGAGGCGTCCTTAAAAAAAGAAATGTTTAGCTTTTAGAATTTTCAAAAGCCTAATGTATATTCTTACAACAGATGATAAGGATTTTTGGATTAGCGACTTATTCAGTTGATATTGATTCTTCTTTTTGGTGATCGATTCCTTACGCTTTTTGTCAGAATCGAATGACTTTTCGCTTAGCCGCTTTACATCCTTTTGCTTGCCTATGACATGAATAGGTGTGCTGTTCGTGCCTTCAATAACAATCTGCAAGTCAAAAATATGTTTAGTAAGTAAAATTGAAACAGCAACAATTAAGTTAGAGTCTTGTTATTATACTCGTATATGAGTGCAACATAGAGCGCCAATTGTTGTATTTGATGAACAACGGCTTGTTAAAGTAAAGAGCTACAAGAAATTGTGGGCTCTATTCGTATTACCATTAGCGATTTGAACTAAAATTACAATATTTACTGATACAGTTCTGTTTTGCCTACATAAGCTAAATAAAAATTGCCTTTTGCACTTTGATTGTGATCTATCTGATAAAGTGATTGTGATCTATCTGATAAAGTTATTATTCTCCCACCGACAGACAATAGTAAAGTTGGTGAAAGAAAAGACCCCTGAGGTACTCCAAGGTTTAGAATAAAACCATCACAAGATACACTCATCGACTAAAACAACTTGAAGTGAGTTTATTAAACGATCTATTTAAACGGTGCATTTCAACTTTTCCATAATTATACACATGTCTTTCGATTGCTAAATATGTGCATATTCGTAGTTCCATTTCCGTTTCAAACACCAAACGATCTCAATTAATACTGTATCAAGCAAACAAATAAGTTATTATTTTCGAATTGAAGACAATTTCTTAAAGTAAAGTGACGGACCCCAAAGTAGATCAATTATTCTTTGCTGACGATGGAGCCATCATAAGTGAGGATCCTATATCCCTGCAACAAACACTTGAAGTGTGGGTGGACGTTTTGGAGGGAAATGGGTATCGCATTACCTAAAAAAGACAGAGTACTTGTGCTGCCCGTTCTCTGATCCACTCAGGCCTATTCCAGACATTTATTTAAAGGGAACAGTGCTTCCCAAGTGCGAAAATTTCAAATATCTGGGATCTATGATCAATAGCAAAGCAACCTGTGATGACGACATTAATCGTCGCGTAAGCGTAGGGTGGATGAAGTGGCGAGAAAACTCCGCTATCTTCTGTGACCCCTAAGTTGAAAGGAAGGCTCTACACGCCAGTTGTGCATCCAGCGCTCACATACGATTCACAATGTTGGACAATGTACAAAAAGTATGACAGTAAATTAGCAGCAGCTGAGATGAAGATGCTTCGCATGACAGCAGGAGGGACAAAGCTTGATGGAATAAGAAGTTCGAAGATACGCGGAAGCCTTCACGTCAAGGAAACCATTTTACGAAAGACAGAGCGCGACCGACTCAGCTGGTATTGCCATGTTTAAAGAAGAGATCATTTGAACCCTTTTAAAAAGGCAATATCAATGAACCTTCCAAAGACATCGCGAGGCAGGAGAGGCAGGCCTGTAAACGCCTGGATCACACAAATGCGACGACATCGGCATTTTATTGGCCTCAGTAACCGAGTGATCCAAAATACGGAGGCCTGCCGATATTTTCTGAGGTCAAATAGGCGAACCCCACAGGCGGATCAGTAGAAATGCGGTGAAGTGGGAGGGTTGTGATCCCTTGTTTTCGGGTCATTACCTCGCTGATAAAAAGGAAGAAGAAGAAGAAGAAGGAGATCTTTTTCATGGGTCTTTACGGGTCACAGTTCAGTGAAACGTTAATACGCTATGAGCCGGAAAGAGTGCGATTTGAAAGAGCTTATTCTTCACGATTCTATACCTGCAGCCACAACATCGTATGTGTTGTGCCGTGTATTGAATCGACTCCTCCTATATACATATGTACATACACTTGGCAACATAACGTTTCCCTCGTCATAATCATTTGAATTGGTTGAAAAGATCCAGACGGATCTTATGTTCTGATGTTCTGTACGCTCTCAACAGATCAGAGATCCATATTGATGCAGTGATATATACAGTTCAACTGCAACAAAAGAACACAAGAATAACACAATTGCCTGTAGACGTGCCCTGGCTTAATTACATGGATGTATCTACACACATCGCTAAAGCAATAATACACTACACACTGTTCTTGTCCGTGTATGTTTGCTAAGCTTTTTGTTGCTCTTGTGTTGCGTTGACACTATGCACCAATGTGTCGATATGGATCTCTGATATGTTGAGAGCGTATAGAACAAAAGATCCGTCTAGATCTTTTGAGCCGATTTAAAGATCCGGATCTTTGAAAAGAAAGAGATCCGGTGAGCCGCCTCATCAAAAGATGCACATTTCCCATCTCTACTACCCAGCACGCAAAACCAAATATTTTACAGAGGCCTACAGATTTTCAACAGCCTGCCACATGAGATAAAACAACAAACGAATTTCATTTTATTCAAAAAAGATATTTTACTGTATGTTAGGCTAAGCTATTAGAAATCTTATTTTGTAATTGTGAATTTTAAAAGTTTTTATATAAACTAATAAAATAATAACAATAGCAGAATGGGGAAAGGAAAAGCTCCGTACGGAATGCTATCAAAAATCTGGAGAAGCAATGTTTTCAGCACAAGAACCAAGCTGAATCAGCACAGCACGCAAGCTGCAAACTTTCGTAAACAGAAAACCTTAATAATTTTGAGTGTCTGAAGCCGTAGGCGTCACCAGGCGCAGGACAAAGTAGCAGTAGATCGATTACATCTTACAGCGCGGGGTTAAATCAGTAGAAATGCAGTGAAGTGGGAGGGTTATGATCTCTTGTTTTCAGATCATAACCTCGCCGAAACAGGAAGATGTCGTGGCACTTACTCAGTCAGGAAGACAAGCGGGTCGTGTAAGGAAACGTGGCGAAGAACAGTTAATGAGGAATCTAGGTCTTTATGTATGAGCTGGAGATGGCAAGAGCCATTATTGACGACGTATGACCCTAGAGATGTGAAAGGATTTAAGTTGCTCCTCAGAATCGACAGTTGTTGAAGTGCCTTGCTTCATATTCCATCCCCTGCGTACATTAAAATTTCTTAACTTGAGACTACGGTTCTTTGAATGCGAACCGAGGAATTCATCCATTCACCAGTCGTCTGTAATTCCTTGGGTTTGTTTTCTTTTTGTCGAGGGTTTTCTGTTGTGATTAGTCTAATAAGCAATACGTAAGAATAAGCTGTTCCTAGATCTGCAGTAGGCGTTGTCCTAAGGTGATAGGACCTACACGAGTAGTATAAACTAGGGCACGGCATCAGGCATGTATATCTTAAGTTGTTCCAAGATCAAGTTTATGCGACGACTAGCTAACGCTGCCGACAAGAGTATGAAGATATCTGACTGAGAATATTTGTAATACAATTCAATCTGCAGCGCTTAAAGCAGACATCCGACTTCTTGCTATTTCCTGCGTTCACACGATGAAACCTCTCGTTGAATAGTTCAACGCACTACCCACTGATTCGGAGCATCCACATCGGGCTATGGCTACGAGTATAACTCGCAGGCAGTACCTGAATTCAACTTACCTTGCCATTTTGCATTGAATTAGCCGCCCGCTTCTTTGTGACGAGGAAGGGCTCCTCCTCTCCAAATGCATTTGGCGACATATCGTCGTTCTCATCCTTCTCGGTATCGAAAAACTTCTTAGATTTGTTTGGATGCTCGACGTGCCTCTCCTGCGGAGTAAATACTGTCTTAGGAGATGCCTTCGCATTCTCTTCCCGTTCACGCTTGAGGCGCTCGAGGAAACTCTCCTTAGCCACCGTCACTCTGACATACTGTCCATTTATTGGCTTCGCATTTAGCTTCCTCAAACCTGAATAAGAAATAAATTTATATTCGTGTCAGCAGTAGAACCCCAGAACACTTACAGAAGTCCACATCCCCGTCGTACAGGTTTAGTGTCACAAATGCCAGCACTTTCACACTTCCCGGATCGACTAGATTCTCCTTTTCCTTCAGCTCAATACTGGTCACGTCGCCATAGTCCTTAAACGCCTTGTTGACCTCTTTTTCCGTCGTACCCGCCGGCAAACTCCCGATAAAAAATCGCTGGGACTGCATTTCTATCTTTTATTTACTTTTTACACAACACGTGCACTACTAGAAACTAAATGTCAAGATAAGCATGGTTGCATCCAGTGAATGAGAACAAATAAAGGGTAAATGGTCTCATCTCACCGCATAACACCGGCAGCAATGGGCACGTTCTGTTTTGCAATTCTGGCCTGCACTTGGAGAGTGAGACTGGGCACATTCGGGTTTCCAGATTCTCAGTGCTCAGGCACATTATATTGCCCAGAATGCAAAATTCGTCTGGCCAGTCAGTCAGCGTCAAGCTTTTCTCTCGCAATTTTCGAAGACAAAATACTTTAAATGCAAAATTAACCCGGAAAATAAGTATAGTCATACAATTCGGAGCAGATAAATTCACCAAAGTTTTATGGAAATTAAAAAGAATTTCAGCAACCGGGATTTTTTTATTCACCATTCAAATGGCTTTGTTTGAATTGGTTTGTATTTGCCTTTGTGAAAATAAGTATACAAATTTTCCTCTGAGTTCGCCTGAGTCATCCGATTATATGTCATCTAGATTTCTGCGCCGATTGCACAGTCACGAACACACAAAATCACATTATCTGGAAACCTGAATGTTTCCATTGTGATTCTACTATAACATAAATTGATGCAGAATTTAAAAAAAAGACGGGAAGAAAGTTCAAAGGGTTCCCATGGATATATGTATATAAACATAATTTATTGTTCAATATGTTGTATAATTCTTTTTTTTATGACACCAATCAACTACTGCGTGCTGCGACCAAAATCGAAGTGAAAGAGGGTGAAAGGTTGTTATAACTAGGCGTAGGATAGAAAAGAAGCCATCTTCTGAATTGATGAATGTTTTCTATTTAATGTTTTCTATTATATTCTTGGTTCAGGCTTTATTGCTTTTGAAAAATTGAACTTGCAGTTTGAGTCAGTTTGTCATTCTCTTTACCGCCCTATTTATTTCATGGCATTAAATCCGTTGGATCAAAAAGCTGAAGTGTTAGTGGCCTCTATTCCAGAATGCGTTTCGTTTTGGTGGTTGGGCTCATCAGTAGACCAAATCGTGTCTAGATTTACTCTTTCACTCGTTGAATACCGAAGCTCTGGTTTTAGCAAATAACAGCAGCTTTGGTTGAATCCATTTGCTTTTCTGACTTGCTTCTACTATTGCCACCAGTTTCGGTTCAATATGCAACCTACCTACAGATTTATCAGCAATACTCTAAGCTGTTCTTATACTGGAAGAACATACTATTAAGTTCGTGTGCTCCTTCTTGAAAAATATTTTGTTCTTAATAGTCGGTCTCCGCGAGCTACCAACCAAGGGCACACCGATGAAACATAACGCAAGCAGTCAGAAAAGAAATTGTCAAATTTTGTTTGGTGGGCATTTGATAGGATGTTATTTCAGTTTCATACATCAATGCTTTTCAACAAATCCATCCAGTGCATTTTGTCATTTAAGGCGCATTGTGTAAAAATCATTTAAGCACTGGTTAGCGTGTCGGACCACTGCGCGTGAGGTTCGAAGTTCGACTCCTAGAAAACACCAACAGCTTTGTTCATAGTCCCACCTCTCGCGAAAGTCTGACAAACATCCGAGAGTATTGTCGTCACATTTTGAAATGTAATATACAAGCACCAATCAGATGTATGCTGGATGCTCTTAAATGGTTATAAAACAAAGACTTTTAGCTGTTTTTAAGGTTAAATACCGAGCAGTGCCAAAGTTTTCAACAACGGGTGTCAATCGGGTCGGAGAGGTACAACCATACCCCTTACGTAATGCCAACGACTTCGGAGCGGGTTTTCAAATACAACTGCAGGTCAAAACACATTTATTTGTAAGGGTCTCAGTTTTTTAACACGCCACCTTTTGACATAAAAAATGAAACTAATCTCAGGATTTAAAAAAAAAAATGCATTGCATTTGTTAAAACCAACATGTGAAATATAGCTATTTTCTCTCCGTTTTTGTTATTTTTGGTATAACGATTTCGATTATTATTTTTTATTTTTTATTTATTTATTTTATTTTTTATTGTTTCTTGATATTGTTAGTGCGGGCGCCGTGGCGTAAGTGGTAAGTGTGTTGGATCACAAGGCATGAGGTTCCAAGTTCGAATCCCAGAAAACACAAAGAAAAAAACTTGCGAACGTCTGACAAACATAGTATTGTTGTCTCGAAAAATAATAAAAATAATTAAAAATAATTGCCCTTCGGATACGGCACTAAACTGTAGTTCCCTTCTATTCGTGTGGAAAATATAACGCACACAACATGAGTGGTTGCGAGATGCTAAGCCCTGGCACTTAAAGAGCTGTTGCACCGAATGTTTATTTTTTTTTTTTTGTTATTGTTAGAAATATGGTTTAATCCTGTTTTATTTTCAATTTTAATGTAAATCATAAGCTACTTAAAATACTAATAAAATTGTGATGAGTCGGTGCAATAGCTACCATTATGGATGAGGCCTCTTCGGATAGGTTGGCTGTGGTTTCAGCCACATAAATGAAATTATGAATGAAATTAAAAGAAAGCTTCTCAAAATAAATTGTTTTTGGATACGGCACTTAACTGTGGGTCCCTTCTATTCGTTGCGAGAAGCTAGGCCCAAGCACTTGAGGAGCTGCTGCGCCAATTATTTATTTATTTATTTTAATAAATAACACCTTAAAGCTTAATACTTAAAGCGACATTTTAAATGAATTCTGTCACAAGAGCAAGTATCAAACTCCACAAAATTTAATTTGTTTGCATTTATGGTCAGCCATCCCAAACAAGCTAAAAATTCTGCCATTAACACTATGCCACGATTCATGTCTTGATATATGTCCCAAAAATATCTCATGGAGACCGTATTATATCAAGCCTTATGCAATTTGCATGATATTACATGTATGTTTAGACTTAACGCTTACCACCCGTGTCTGCCAAGAAGATGGGCATGAGCTTTCACTTTGAAAAAATAATCTGTTATAGTCGAGCGGAAAACCCAAGGATTCATACAGAATCGATGTTTTCTTTGTTTTAGTTCTTTTTTCTCTATTTTGTAGTCACTAAAAAGCGTTGAGCTCAAAAATGCACAATTACGGCTCCTTCTTTAATGAAATATTTAGACATGAAATACCCACCCATTAAAATATATCACCTGCTTGAGCATTGTCTGACATTATTTTCAAACATCAATCATGGCTCGCGGAGACACCAAGTAATAGAACGGTGTCGATTCGCGATTAGCAATGGCAATCTCCATGAGCCATTCTACAAGCATACTGCTAAGTCACCTTTGAATTGTAAAAGTTGCTAAATTAACTACTTTCAATATTTTCAGCTGACGTGTACACTTCTGATTACCCCACACATTCGTGACGTGGCACTCAACTTGTCAAAACCTACAAAGGAACCCAATATATTTCCACTTCTATCACCCTGAATTCATTCATTCACACAAATGCTACCCATTTCGTGCACAACTTAATTCTTTCGTCAAAATTACAGGCACCACTGTCTTCGTTAAAAATTATTGTTCGAAGTGACGAATTAGTTTTTTCTCTAATTTTATTTTTCTGCTTCGTGAAAGTTATTCGCTGAGATTCACTTGAAAATATCTTATCCAATTGCTTGCACGATGGCAGAAGGAGGTGATAAACAAAAAATTACAGTGACTGTGAAAACACCAAAGGACAAGCAGCAAATTGAAGTCGACGAGGATGCCGAGATCAGAGAGGTAAGTTGTTCTCGGTGTTTCTGTGTCTTGCTCTCTCCACCACCACCCGCCGCTCCTGAGCGGTGTCGTGCGGTGCGGCTCTTGGGCTGTCTCCGCAAACGGAAACTAAATTTGCCCCCTGACTTGTGAAATTCGGTGAAATGGTTGATATTTCTTTGTTTTCAGTTCAAAATTTTGGTTGGCAAGAAATTCGATGCGGAGCCCGAGCAACTGGTTTTAATTTTCGCTGGAAAAATCATGAAAGACACTGACACCCTGAAGACGCACAACATAAAGGACGGGCTGAGTGTGCACTTGGTGGTGAAGACACCGACTAGGGGACAGGAAGCTTCGGAGGCGCGTCCGCAGGCCGATGTTCGTCAGACGCCATTCGGGCTCAACCAATTGGGTGGGCTGGCCGGCATGAACGCCCTAGGTGCGGGCTCGAATACATTCATGGACTTGCAGGCGCGCATGCAGAGCGAACTGTTGAACAACTCGGATCTGTTGCGCACGCTCTTGGACAATCCGATGGTCCAGCAGATGATGAACAACCCGGAGACCATGCGCGCACTGTTGTCGTCGAATCCCCAGATGCAGGATCTGATGCAGAGAAACCCGGAAATCTCACATATGTTGAACAATCCTGAGCTGTTGCGCCAGACTATGGAGTTAGCACGAAACCCCTCCATGCTGCAGGAGCTGATGAGATCACATGATCGGGCCATATCGAATCTGGAAAGCGTCCCGGGCGGTTACAACGCGTTACAGAGGATCTACCGCGACATCCAAGAGCCGATGTTGAACGCGGCCAATGAATCATTCACGAGGAATCCCTTCTCGGGCTTGGTAGAGAACCCTGCAGGTAAGTGTTAGTAAATTACAAGATTTGGACCTCTGCTGATAGGAATCATACTTTCCAATTGGAATACATAAGGTCCTCATAGGCCTTCTCCTTGGTGTTGTAGTAATTGTGATTCCGAGTAGATACCTATGCTGTTTCAATCATGATAATAGAATAATCGATTGGAATCCGTGTAGGGTATTTGCGGCAAGTGACTAGCATGAAGTTGTAAAATTGATTTTCCATTTGCTGTTTGGTAGTAGGTGGGCCTGTTGCATATTTTCAATATGTTGATGTATCCTACAGTCTTGTAACTTCTTGTGGATTACATTCGGGATACCATTAGTTATGAAAATCAGCCAAAAACTTACCAAACTTGTTTGATGGAGAAAATCTCATTAATAGAACATTGATGGCAGTTTAGTGGGTCGTTTCTCGAGATGAGGTTTCCAAGGTTCGACCCAAGCGTAGTCAAAGGAAGCATTTATTAATTCTGCGTTTTGGGTTCATGTGTTCGGATGATATTTCATAAATTGTGTCTAGGTACATGATAACCGTGTGACCATGTTAGATATTTGTGCATTTGTGTGAGGAGAGGTGAACAAAATTTTACCGTGTGAGCAGTAGGAGCCATGAATCTGAAGTAGCCATGGTGTGAATAAGAACTAAGGGGTGACTCCGAGTAAGGGCTCGTGATTGAAGTGTTTTCGCTAAAGGCAAATACTCAATTTAGTGTGAATAAGGTTCTTCACGTCAAGTTGAAACTCGAGTGGTGAATTGTCAAATTCATTTGTCAAGGTATTTTTACGTATATAGGTAATTTACTAACAAAATTGAGCGCATTTGTCTGATATAAAGTATTAATATTAGCTTAAGCTCAATAATTCAAAGTTTTTACAGAACTCTCATTGTATTGTTAAATAAATAGGCATTTGCCAATCAGACACATGCAGACTAAGCCTTGAGGACACTGAAACTGTCGAGCTCATTATGTGAATACCCCGCCATTTCTGTAGCAGACAAATATTTTCGTAAAGAGTTCACCTCCCCAATTGATATAAGGCGTTTTTCTTTTTTAGTTCGGACCAGAGCTTGAGTTGTCAAAAAAAAAAAAGTTCGTGTTTCTTTTTTAGCTCAGACATATCAGAGCTTCCAGTTTGTATTTCTTTTTCATTCAGAGTGTAGTGGATCTATAACCGTCTAGATCTCAATAAAATAAATATCAGCGCACAATTAAATATTTAAAAATTACATTTATTATAAAACCCGAAAATGAAAATATAATTTAGACACGACATCCTTCGGTGGAATTCTTAGACGACTGATTTCAAAATTAAAATTTGTGTGTCACATCAAAGTTAGAAAAAAAAATATAACTACCCAAATGTTTCCACACACATTAGGCGTTTTTCTTTTTTAGTTCAGAGCAGAGCCTGAGTTGTCAAAAAAAAAGTTGTGTTTCTTTTTTAAGCTCAGACACATCAGAGCTCGGAATTCGTTTTTCTTTTTTCGTTCAGAGTGTAGCGGGTCGACGGCGCTCTGTTCGCCGTCTCGCTATCCATTAAATAAATGCCAGTGCACATACGATTTGGAAAAATTAATTTATTTAGAAAAATACAAAAAAAAAATTACTCCTTCGATGTAATTTTGAGACGACTGATTTAAAAATTGAATTTTGTTTGGCTCATCGAAATTCGTGGTATGCTGAGTTGTCAAACGCCAAAGTACTCCCGCCCCGAGTAATGCAATTACGGCAAAAAGGATGGCGTTTGTTTCTGGATGTGCTGATGATTGTAGCATACTGGACTGTGTTGGGGTTGTATTTGGCAATATTTGAACTTGATGGAGGCGTGCTGGACCATGTTGAGCGTGTTGGAGGCGTGCTGTGCCTCGTTGAGTCGGGTTGGCCATGTTGAGCCGCGTTGACTGTATTGGAGCGCGCTGGGACTGGTTGGCCGTACCATGAGCGGGAGCGTGTGGGACCTGGTTGGTCGTGCTCAAAGCTCTTGGTCTAGTCGGGGGTGTCGGAGAGTGCTAAGCCTAGCTGGACCATACTGGGGCGTGCTGGGCTGGAAACGGCAGCGTCCTGAGCCTCGCTGGCCACGCTGGGGCTTGCTGGGCCTCGTTGGCTGTGCAGGGAGCGAAGCGAAAGCGTGCTGGACCTCATTGGCCGCGCTAAAGCGTGGGCCATGCTGGAACGTGTTGGGCCTAGTTGGCCGTGCTGTAGCATGTTGAGCCCTGCTGAGCGTGACCGTGCTTGCCTTCGTTGGACGGGCTGGAGCTGAAGCGCGCTGTGCCATGCTGGAGCGTATTGGGCCTAGTTGGCCGTTCTGCAGCATGTTGAGCAGCGCTGGGCCTAGTTGGCCGTGCTGGAGCGTGTTGAACCCGTTGCCCACGCTAAAGCGTATTGGGCCATGCTGGAGCATATTGAGCCTAGTCGGCCGTGCTGCAGCATGTTGAGCCCTGCTAAAGCGTGAGCGTGCTTGGCCTCGTTGGCCGTGCTGGCTCTGCAAGCGTCGGCTCCAGCCGTGTTCGATCCAGTGGTTGTTGGCTCTGTAGGCGTCGATCCAGACGTGGTCGGTGACAGCGGTTGCTGCCCCTGCAGTCGTCGATCTAGACGTGGTCGGCTCAGCGGTTGCTGGTCCTGCAGGCGTGGGTCTAGCCTCGGTTCGTTCAGCTCTTGCTAGTTCTGCAGCTGTTGGTGTTGGTCCAACAGGACGCTTCATCGGTCGCTGACTCCACCGGCGTTGGTCCAGTCGTGATTGAGTCTGCAGGTGTTAATGTTGGTCCGGCAGTTGCTGATTCTGCAGTGGTTCGTCACAGCATCGAAAATTTTTTGTGCAGTGGCATCACGTCGGGGTCACCAAATGTAGCGGGTCAAAGGCTCTGAACGCGGCCTCGCTATCAATTAAATAATACCAGCGCACAATTTGGAAAATTTCAAAATGAAATTTATTTAAAAAATACTGAAAATAGATAATTTTTAAAACACGACATGCTTGGGTGAAAACTTTACGACGACTGATTTAAAAATTGAATTTTGTTTGGCTCATCGAAATTCGTGGGATGCTGAGTTTTGTCAAACGCCAAAAGAGTATGCTCAGAGCGCACTCTATGAGCTCTGAATAATTTGACCGAGCGTTCAGAGCAAAATCCTGAGCACAGCCATTTTTCATATTTGACAGGAAAAAACAATTAAAATGGCGGACGGGGGTTATTTATCTGGCGTACACCATAATACAATCAGGGTTATCGCAAATAAATTTTCCCTCGGAATTTTTCCCCCGCACAAAAATTAGGTACATACATATGTATGTATCTTCAAAAATAAGGAAAAAATGCATCGAGGAAAAATTAAGAATCGCAATTGCGTTGAAAATGCTCCTGAATTGTCATTCATGATACCTATTTCTTTTCCGCGGAATTAATACCTCTTTTTTAAAGATACCTAATTTTTGTTCGAGGGGAAAATTCCGCCGGAAAATTTATTCACGATCACCCTGAATTTAAGAAATAACTCAGTAGATATTCTATTTATGCATAAACATTATTTTAGGGTTAAAATGAAACAAAAGCACTTTTTTTTAATTTTTGAAAAGGGCCCAGGCGAATTGATAGTAAACTTTCGTCTTGTGACAGCTATGTGCTCAAGTATGTATCATAAACAAATCAAAGCGCTCGATGTTTAGAGCATGCTCGACATGCTTCAGGGATCTGCTCTGAACAAAATAAGAAAATTGCCTATAATCTCCTCCTCAGCCCAAAACAATCAATATGTATGTAGGTCGCAGTTCTTCGTTGGGTCTAATTGTGCTCGCTCATCATACGAGTATGTCTTACACAGTGCGGTCATTAGAAAAAAGAGGCAGAGAGAAAGAAATATTGGTGTAGTGGTGTTAGGTGTTAAAAAAAAAGCCACCGATGGTGTCCAGATAACTGGGAAGATTTGTTTTGTTATTTTGTTTTTGCTTCTGAATCACGGTATTTTTTTCCGAACACAACAATTTTTCTAGCCAAATGACCAACCTACTGCCAGTGTTATGCCTTCCCAATAGTGTTGACACTAGCTTTCGCAGTTGATCGGGCCGAATCTTTATAAAGTTCATAAGAAAAAATAAATAAATGCATTGCTGAGATCAGGATTTGACTCTGAACTACAAGCGTGGTAATAGATGACGTTACCACTACACCATCGTTTTCGTTAGATTTAAAGAAACGTATTTTTATTCACGCAAAATGGAGTGATCCTCCCAAGATGTTAAGTGAACACTTGCACTAAATTTTTATTCACACCACTCATTGATTGTCGAATGTTCTCGTGAAAATCATATTCTTACTATTCCAACTTCAGGTATGCGTATGACTGTATCCATTATAATTAGACGAACAAAAAACTCACCCTGATTGTCGTTGGCGTTTGTCGTTTTTCGACGATTGTCGTTATATTCTTCAGATGTAGCACAAGCCTATTTTCACAACTTTTTCACGGTGAAAGAGTTGTAATAGTATTCTACATGACAAACAAATTGCTTAGTAATGTTTAACGGTCAGCAGGTCGTAGCTACGAATAAAACGACAATCGTCGAAAAGCGGCAAACGTCAACGACAATCAGGGTGAGTTTTTTGTTCGTCTAATTATAATGGATACAGTCCAGGGTGATACAGGGATACGGGAAACCAGGGTGATTGTCTCGTTGGCGTGGCACTTGAAAAATTCATAACTTATTCTAGAAATAATAATGTAGACACTAATGTATATATGTATGTAGATATGTACATAGGTACAAGGTTGGTTTGTAAAGTTTGTGGTCTGAACAAGAAAACAAATTCAGAAATTTTCAAATTACTTTTATTTTTCAACGCAATGTATAGGTACTTTAAGCTCAAAAAACTTTCCATCAGTTTTAATAATTGTTTCCTCAAAGGCTTCAAAAAGTACATTTACCGCAGAAGAGGCCGACTTCATTCTTTGAAAATCTTTTTTTCTTCCAAATATTTTGTATGAAAGTCAAACGAAGCCAAAACAGCTGAATAGGAAGGATTCCCTTTTAGCTGCAAAAAACCGAAGCCATTACCTTATCCGCCAATAATTTAACTTTAGCTTTCTTCGGGCCTAGTGATCCAAATCTTCTCCACCCTTTTCATTGCTAATTGGTCCCAGGGATATGATGGTGAACCCAGATCTCATCTGTCGTCATAAATCTGACCAAAAAATCCTCTGGATCTGTTTGAAATAGATCCAAACACTCGCGAAACTTCGTCAGTCATTGCGGTTTTGTTCGGTTAAAAGCAGTTTCGGAACTCATCTTACAGAGATTTTGAAGAGCCCAAGTTCGTTTTAAATGATGATTTGGGTCCGTTCATACGAGACGTCGACGTTCTCAGCTATTTCTTTTATCTTCAATCTGCTGTATCGAATGACCATCACAAATTTTTTCCATGTTTTCCTCTGTAGTTGTGTCTGATTGTCTTCCACGGCGTGGGTCATTCTTAAAGCCCTTTCGTCCGCGTTTGAATTCAGCTACCCGCTTTTTAACTATTGTTTTCGATGGGGGTATAATATCCTAAATTTGCCACTATATCTTCATGAATCTGCATTTTAAAAAATGATTTTATGGTACTTTGCCTCACTTAATCACATGTATGAACCGAACTAAATGCGACACTCTTAGAATGTTGGGAAATAAAAGGGGGAAGTACAAATCTAGATTTAAAACTATTTCTTTGGTAGGTCTCGAACATTTCAACCCACCCTTGTATGCTTATATTATTCACTTCTTCCTTCTTTTTCATTATTATTTTGATTAAATGTGAATTCTTTAAAATTTCAGGAGAAAATCCTCAACAAGGTACTGAGAATCGTGAGCCCCTACCCAACCCTTGGGGTGGAACTTCACCAAATAACCAAAGCCCTGGGCAAACAACAGGAGGAGGTGCTGGTGGTGCTGGTCTACCGCCGGCGGGAGTCCTTAACACCCCAGCCATGCAGAGTTTGATGCAACAAATGAGCGAGAATCCTCAAATGATGCAGAGTCTGCTCAATGCTCCATACACACGCACCATGATGGAAGCCATGTCATCTGACCCTGATATGGCCGCACGTATATTAAATACGAGCCCCATGCTAGCTAATAATCCGCAATTGCAAGAACAAATGCGAACCATGATGCCACAATTTTTGCAACAAATGCAGAATCCTGATGTTATGTCAATGATGACAAATCCTCAAGCACTAAATGCAATTCTGCAGATTCAGCAGGGAATGGAACAATTGCGTGCAGCAGCACCAGGTGTAGTGGGTTCGATGGGAATTCCACCGCCACCACCTGGAGCAAATACGCCAAATACTACTACAGCTAATTCACCCACAACACAACAAACCGGTGAAACTAATACAACAAGTGCAGCTGCCAGTCCACAGTTGTTCAATGATTTTATGTCAAGAATGCTAAACGGGATGTCCAGTGGTGCTAATACAAATCAAGCGCCAGAGGAGAGGTACTCTTCCCAATTAGAACAGCTTACTGCAATGGGATTTGGCAACAGAGAAGCAAATTTGCAAGGTAAGCGAATGGTTTGCATATAGATCAATGTATATATGTACATATGTATGTATGTATGTATGTTTGCAGTCAAAAATATTTGTTTAAGATGAGTTCGAAAACTGGAATTAAATGAAACACATCTTCTATAGTTGTTTCGGGTTGTCGTGACAGAATACTTTAGTCATAGAACAGAACTGTGATTCCATTATGATTTCATCACTAATCACCACGTCAGAAAATAGTGGTGATAGTGTACAGTTTTGTCGAACAACGCTTTGCATTTTAAATTCTTCCGACACTCTACTTTTGTCCGGAATGTCTTCTGTGAAGGCACGCTATATGAACTTGCTGTTTACACTCTCAAATGCCTTCTTTAAATCAATGAAAAAAGAGTACATCGTGCAAGATGTTGCTGTTGTCAATACAAGTGAATCCAGAACGCAGGTGGAAACCTACTTGCTCCTAAAACATTTTCAATTTCAATAGAACAAGATTCGCTTTGCCTTTCGTTTTGGTGCACTGTGCAGCGAATATATGTTCAAAACTTTCACTTTGAGTCAAGTGGTTGACTCTTCAAACCATGAAACCCTTTAAATTGTGTGGTTTTTGAAGCGTCTAGTCCAAGAGAGTCCCTAAAGTGGTGACAGTTAACAAGTTTTATTGACAGCAGTACACGGTAATCAGGGCTATCGTGAATAAAATTCCCCCCGAGATGTTTCCCTTTTTCGAAAAATAGGTATCGGCAATGAATTTCGAATGAGGGAAAAAGTTTCCCCCGGAAAAAATTGGTATCCTGAACAAAATTTCCCCCGGAATTTCAACGCGATTTCCCCCGGAATTTTTCCTCATCAATTTGCCGGAGGAATCCAAAACAAAAGCAGCAATTAATGGATATCGTTACATTTTTTATGCCAATTTTGTTGTTTTTTTAAGCGGAAAGTGAACGGGTTTGATGTGCACCAACCGCAAAGGACGGGCCATTTTAAAAGTAAAAAAGTTTGATTGCTTTTATTTAAAAATACTAAAGCCTCTGTTATCTTACTCACCTTCACTCGCCTATCGTCCAACACGATATCATGCACTTTTTCGATGGTTTCGGGTGTGGTTGCGGTTTTCGGCCGCCCTTCACGTGGGTCATCTTCGAGGGACGTGCGACCACGTTTAAATTCAACTGCCCATTTTTTAACGGTTGACATGGAAGGAGCAGAGTCCCCGTAAACTTTTGTCAACTTTTGATGAATTTCCTTAGGGGTTAACCCATCCAAAACAAAGAATTTTATGACCGCACGATATTCAAGTTTATCCATTTTAACGAAAAACACGCAAGACGTCTACTGCAAAAATTCGTGTAAACAAACTACTTGAGAGAACAAGTTGAAACTTGTTATACGAACTAAGGAGAAGTGCACCCAAGCAGGAAACATAAATTTTTGCTGATTGGAACGCTTTCTCTGCGTCAGGCCGAGAACTTTTCACCTTGCCCTCGAATGTTACATGAGTGAATCAGTGAAATGTTTACCAAATAAAATAGGTCACGATGGATGATCCGATAATCGAGGGGCCATTTAATGTCTTCCGGTAGTAAAATGAAGCGATATTGAACCTTCCAAAGATCCATCCCAACTGAAAGTGCACATAATAAGGAGTGTATACCAACCATTCTAAAAGTATAATTTCGCCCAGGGTGGAGCTAAAGACGTTGCAATAATGTCACAGCTCCTTGGCTACACTTGCAGCGCCTGTGATAGCTTCAAAGCATTGAACTTGTCTATTTAACCCCTGGTTATGAATCTTTATTCATTTTTATCTCATCAGTCTTACTCCCCGGATAGCAATGTAAATTCTAGGCTATGCATTTTATACATGAATTTTGTTTTAATCTGGAATAAATCGAACACTTTCAATACCAAACTAACGATAAATAAAATCCGCGTGTTACTACTTACCAAAATAAACACAATTTTCTCACTGAAAACAAATATTTGCACAAATATTTCAAATGTGTGATTAAAAAAAAAAATAAAAACAGTGGTGATTGACAACTGTCAAAACATTCGACCAAAACTTCGAAAATATTGTGCTGATTCCGGGGGAAATAAATTCCGATGGAAATTCACGATAGGAGGAACAAAAATGTTCGGGCGGAATTTTGTTTCCCCCGGAATTGCCGATAGCCCAAAATGACTTTGTACTTGGCAAATTCAGCTCCATATTGAGTTTCTACTTCTTAGTACTTAACTGGGCAATCTGGTTCCCTTCTCAAATATTTCCAGAAAGTCCAACGATAAGTTCACATTCAAGTTTTATTTTCCAAGTTTTTCCCCTGCTGTCCAAAATGGGTTTAGAGACTTTAGCAGTAAACTTGGCGCGTTTTTGATTTCACGACTGAAGTGTAAGAGGAGCTCTTGGCATTAATTCCACTGCCTTAGTGTAGCAACATAACGTCTCAGATGTGGTGTTAGAGAGAATGGACATCAATAGTGTTTGTGCGGGTCTAAGACATCCGCTACAAGAGATGTCTTGAAGTTACATTTGCACCCCAGCCAAGTACCAAGTACCAAGCTTGTATGAAGTTTTCTCTTCCATAAGTGTGCTCTCTATGTCAGTGTTCCATCCAGGGTAACTCCTAAATATTTCGGTTTCGAAACGTATAAAAAGATGTAAAGATATTGTATAGAGGCCAGCACCGAACCCTGTAGTATGCCATCTTTCAGACATTTCCAGCGATTTTGAGTAACAAACCGTGTAGCCGTACGATCAATGCTTACACCTGGGCGCTAGCTATGCACATCGCCGCGAATCGCATAATTTGCGATTCATTCCATTCGCCTTGCGGCGATGATGGCAACTATGCACAACGATCGCTTGGAATACGACTTTCCAAAAGATTTCCATATTTTCCGTCATATTTCCAAAAAACACTTCCATTCATCTGTCAAAGTGTCATGGAAAGAATATACTTTGTTTCAAAAATTTGCTAAAACACCAGTGAATAATTAAAACAATCTTTTCATAAGTGCTTACTTAAATAAATATTTGTTTTTCTGCACTAAATACAATAAAAATATCAGAAATCACTCTTCTTCGGTGTACCCTTGCGCCATCAAAATATCGATCGCATTTGAAGTCGATGGAATGGCGTTCGCATTTACATAGTTGCGCGAATGTAGTAGAGCGAAGTGCGATAGTGTTCGCCAGCGAATTACGTAGTGACAAAATGGGATTTCCCATGAAAATGCGATTCGCGGCGAAGTGCATAGTTAGCCCCCTGATCACAGCAACATCTCTTAAGTCTAAATCCAGCCTCTGCAAAAGATGTTATTTTGTCAATCCCTGGCTGAATACAGTACTGGATAAGGCGTTCTAAGAGTTTATACATTACATTACTCTTTCCCGCAATGACTTTAAGGTCTTTTGGCAGGATACCTTTCTCTAAAATTTACTTGATACATACTACGGTAGGAACTAACCCATGCAATAAGTACTGGCGAGAAGCCATGCACTGTAGGTTTAAAGATAAATAAGTTATGAGAGAATGAAATGAAGGTTTTGGAGAAGCAGCAGAACATTTGTGTAAGGAACTGTGTAGATTTGTAAGAGTCGTCTAGTTCTCTGCATATAATGTTACGTTTTTAGAGTGTGTACCTGCAAATGTATATTACAATACAAATTATAACGTTATATTCGAATATCAATAAGTATCTCTAGTTATTATTTTCTTAGAACTAAAAACTATAACCCTTCCATTTTGTTTGTATTTGCAGCACTCATCGCAACATTCGGTGATATAAATGCGGCAGTTGAACGGCTTCTTGCGTTAAATCAATTATCCTTAAGTTAACGTCATCAAATGTAAACTGTTTGGAGTTTATAACGTTACAATTTTATTTGGTTTTACATTATGTTGCATTGGTCATATTTTATACAAATATTGAATAAAGTATTTTTTTGTTGCAACTACATAAATTTGAATGCCGCGATACGAGGGTTATAACATTAGGATCACATTTATATGTTTTGCTTTGATATTTCAGGCTGACGATTGCAACAATCAAACTAAACTAAAAATAAATTTGTTGCACAAAACACACACATACAATCTATCTAGGGGTTTCTTTTTTTTTTTTTTTCATTTTGTTGTGTGTTAATTTCGGTGAATATGTTGTATGGTATATATTGATAAATGATTAATTTTGTTTGCTCGATTGTCGAGAGAAAGAGATGAGTAAGCGGGAAATAAATGTATTTTATATCCAGTATACAAGCCTACATGCATACGATGTGTTTATTTGTAATTCTGCAATACTATAATTCAAGATTGATGTAAACTTATTTTAATACGAATAGTTATTCCTCTTAACAGAAAAAAAAAAAACAAGAAAAAACGTAACCTATGTACTATGTTGCTTTTTTTTTTATAAATGGATGAATTATGGTAAAACTTTTTCTCTATGTAATATATAAACCTACAATTAAATGTCATTCCAGGAAAAAAAGATGTAAGAAATGAGATGATTGTAATAACTCATCTACGAACTTGATACACAATAAATTTTGTTTATTTTCAAATAAAATAAAGACAAATAAACAAAAAAAGAAAAAAAAAAAATATTCGAGTCAAATTGTTGTTATTTTTTTTATGGTTTCCGGATCGAGAAGTTCAGGGTCCTCACTCTGTATTTCTACTCGAAAGTCCAATTTTTGCGAAAGTGCTTTGCGATTCTAATTTTAGGCGGCACTCTGTAAGAAAACAGAATCGAATGGAAGTATTGCCAACTGGGGCTATGAAATGTGCGAATCTAGCTTCGAGTATCGAACGCTGAAATGTTACTTTGAAGCAAATTTCGTTCCAAAGAATTTTGTTTTTTATTTATATTTGAGAAAGAAAGTTAAATATATGTTATAGGAATGGGACTAGATGCTGTCGAATTGTGTTCCATCAAGATGACACACAAGGAGAAAGAATATAACGCAGGCGAATTAGAAATAGGTCGAATATAATGGAGCTAAGTGATAAAAAGTAGAAGAAAAATATAGCAGTGGTTGGTTCAATCCGAAACTGAGAGTATTAAGTGGGGAATACACGATACAACCGTCGTACCCACATCGGCGTACTGTTGCAGCACACACATACAATTTGCATATGACTTACGTACAACCAGACATTTTATTCAGCCATTTTACACATACATACCATATAATTTCCATACAGTTTGTGTATGCTACAGCGGGTGTACAGTCCAGACCATGCGGCCATACGATATCGGTACAACGGTCGGTTGTGTGGATACACACCACACAATTATCGTATACAACACCAAAGCTGTCAAACCGTTGGTACAGGAGTTGTATCGTGTATTTCCCTCTTTACTCATTCTATCCACTGCTACCTTCAAGAGAAGTTAAGGTGGAGCATTTACATTTAATGTTTGGTGGACTGCCCTCATGTTCTAAAACACGTTTTAATCAAGTAATTTCACAAAATTATTTTATGTATATCACTTTCATTGTATTTTAAGTTAAAAATAACGTTTTATGTCATAAAATACTTACATTTTAAAAGAAACACAATT
The DNA here is from genome assembly GCA_945910035.1 of Brachypalpus laphriformis. Lineage (NCBI taxonomy): Eukaryota > Metazoa > Arthropoda > Insecta > Diptera > Syrphidae > Brachypalpus > Brachypalpus laphriformis. The sequence continues at coordinate 104,259,212 of OX246753.1, read as the reverse complement.
GCTTACCTCAACATCCGCAAACCAAATAGCAATAGAACAAAATGATGCGAATTCGAGTTACCTACTTTGATATTTCGTTTAGCAATACAGAGTGCCAGATTTGCGATAAGCAATTGCCATTGATGTTGGCAACAAAAGTTTGTTCGATTGTCATAAATTTGGATTTGCGATTCGAATTACAGAGTGACAATTCTGCGAATTCGAATGATTTGACTTTAGAGTAGCAATACAGAGTGAGGCCCCAGACACCAGCTTTTGCATTGATCGGGCTGAATCTTTATATATTTCATGAGAAATAAATAAATAAATGCTTGCTGACATCAGGGGTCGAATCGCGTCCTCCATGAACGGATCGTTAATTGTACGAAGAACAATTCCGTCAAATCTCATACGAATGAATATATTGGGATTATGTCCTATCAAGGCACACGGAACGTAATTTCCAATTTGACATGCCGGTTGTACCAGATTGAGGGTTGAAATTGTAGTAGCTTAAACTTCAAACACATGCAATTTGGAAGTGAAATTCGCTAAAATAAAATAATTTTCATCCAAAACGAAGTGATCTGAACGAAGTGATTCTTCCACCAAATCATCAGAAGCAGTATTTGTGTGCGGTATTGAACTCCTGTATTCCGGCTCAGGCAACTTCTGGGAACTTGCAAATGTCTTAACATTTGGAAGCCCCTCAACTGCTGCTTTGAATCCAGTTGCTTCTATTATTAGCAGCTCCTCTCCTGAAACCGGCTTTTCCTGATACAGTTTTGTTTTTTGCAGCTTTGTTGAATGACAATTTTTTCTTCGCCTGAAATTTTTGGTCTGCGATAATCTAAATTTCACGTCCTTAATTGATGGTCCAGCAATGTTTAGCTTTTGTAACAAACAGTCCCACACATCTTTATGGATGTTGCTTTTCCTTGGCAGGTAGTTGGAAGCAAATTTTTTGCCAAACTTGGGTGCCCATTCATATACTCCGCCATAATAACTTTTTGGGTTGTGTTTTTTGTGTTTACGTTAAAAAAAAATAAATAAATATTTGGCGCAACAGCTCTTTAAAGTGCCAGGGCCCAGCTTCTCGCAACCACTCATGTTTTGTGCGTTATATTTTTCACACGAACGGAAGGGACCTACAGTTTAATGCCGAATCCGAACGGCGATTTGAGAAGCTTTTTCGTGACAACAATACTCTCGGATGTTTGTCAGACGCTCGCGAGAGGTGAGACCGTGAAAAAACTTTTTGGTATTATCGCTATCCTCACTTCATTCTGATCGGATTGACGGGAATCTTGACTGTCATCGTCTCTGTTGAATGGCTCATTCTGCCTGACAGCGGAATATTGGTCATCATCGCCGTTTAACAGTCTGCAGAAGTGTTCCTTCCATATCCTCAGCACCGACTGCACCCCTGGCATGTTCTTTTTACCTTTTGGTAAAATTTTCGATCATCATTCCTGCAATCCATCTCCTCGATCGAGGGTTTCTCATGCTCCTTTTTCTTCTTTCTGAGAAGTCGATGTTCCTCTTTTCTCCTGCGTACGTAGAGCTCGTAAGCAGCTCTAGTCTTTCTATGCAGCGCCGCTTTGTACGCCTCTTGTTTTGCTGCATGTGCTTGCCGGCATTCCTCATCAAACCAGGGGTTTCATTGTGGTGGCCGTGAGAAACCCAGTACATCAGAGGCAGCATCTCTGATGGTTTGTTGACAACGCTGCCACTGGTCTTCCGCATTTGCTGCTGGCGGCATAGGACTTAGATTGAGATTAAAAGAAACACGATCGGCGAAGGTTCTGGCGGTCTCTTGCGATTGTAGCTTTTCGACGTCAAATTTCCTCACAGCATTTCGTTGATTTCGCTCCGTTCTGGATATCCGCATCCGTACCTTGGCTACAACTAGGTAGTGATCCTAGTCCATGTTGGCTCCTCTGAAAGTCCGGACACCCAGAATACTGGAAGAGTGCCTTGCGTCGATCGCAATGTGATCGATTTGGTTGACAGTTTTTCGATCAAGGGAGTATCTTCTCGCGATGGGTGTGAGCGCATATTAGGCTAATGTTGGCAAACTTAGCCTTGATACGGATAGTCATGAGACGCTCGTTCACATGCCAGAAACTTAAGACTTCTTGCCTAAGTCTGTTTCCAATAGCAAATCCGCATCTGAAAAGGCGCTGTCCTGGTTTTCTGTAGCAATCGCCGTAGTAGATGTCGCAGTTTTTCATACTCCTTTTGCCCGGCCCATCCCATCGCACTTCTTGGATGGCGGTGATGTCTGCTTTGATACACTTTAGGGCCTCCGCAAGTTGTTCGGCTGCACGTGGTTTGTAGAGGGACCTATCATTCCACGTGCAGACACGAAGATCGTTGTCCTTTTTACGTTTGCTTGGGTCGTCAACAGTAAAATCATCCGTATCCGAAGCTGTTGGTTGCTTCGTAACCGAAGGTTTTTTACGTGGTAGGGAAGTGCCAAGGGCACAACCCCCAACCTGGAGGACCAGATCCTTTTTTTTACCCCTATGACAAGAGGCCGGGTACACCGATGCCAGTAACCCGCTTCGAGGATATGAGCGCTGCCGTTGGCCCATTAAGGGTTCATCCGCCCCCATCTCTTTTTCAGTACCCTGACGCAGTATTGAAAATCCTTACAGACCTCAACTGCAAATATGTCGAAGTAGCTCAAGTAAGGTATCCGCTGGCCTGTAGACGTCACCGTTGATTCCATGGCAATGTAGATACTGAGATTTTAATTCCGACTCAGCTTTATCGTGGCTAAAACATTTTATTGTTTTTTTTTTTTTTTTATGTTCAAAAGTCTCCTATTGAACCAGGACGTAACCATTTAAATAATTTTATTTTACTGGAACAAAACAGCTAATTAAATCATTTTAATTAAAGCAAAAAGTGTCATACATCGCTCCCAAATCCAGAAACGAAAGAACACGTTCCCTAGATACTAAATCCAAGCAATTGTTAATTGCATAAAATCAACATTTTTTGATTAGAAAAGGGTTTCTAATAATTGAGAAATCGATTATAAAACCAGTATGAAACATAGAATTACTAAGAATAGGAGAAGTGGCAATGAAAATTCTATTCGATTTTATTGCTTTCCTAAAGCCAAAGTCTTGATGAAGCAATGGGTTAATTTTTGTAGACGAAAAGACTCGCTTTTGCACTCTTAACTACGATTAAATTGTTGCAATAACGTGTCACGTAGTCCATTTCTCACGAAGTTAGGTTAGGGTTAAGTTAGGTTGAAGGGAAGTGCACCTAAGTGCTTATCACGGGGGCCTAACAAGGAGTCACGATGTTAAATGAATACTCAAAATCAACGGAAAGAGTTAGTAAACAAAACAAATACTAAGAAAGCCATCACAAAATAAATAATATTGCAATAATCTTGCAGGTGTTCGTAATAAAAAACCGTGTTTTCTGTGTATTTAAAGTGTTTATTTATAAACAAATGCAATATTTTCCGTAAAACACTTATATGACTTATCTTTGCAGTGCTGCAAGGTGGTACATAAATAGAGAATAAGCAGTAAAACATACGGTTGCTGCGAACTGCAAGAACTACTGTGCACTTACTTACTTATGTCCTGTATCCCCTTGTGGGTCCTAGGGCCTCTACTACGCCTACGCGCCATCGTGTACGGTTTCTGGCAATGTGTCTGAGTTCTCCCCAACTTTTCCCTAACTGCCGCGCCTCTTTCTCGACTGTTCTGCGCCATGTTCTCCTCGGACCGCCAGGTCTTCTGCCATTCTGAGTTAGAGGGTTCCATTGAATAGCATGGTTCGATATGGAACTGTCACCCTTTCGGAGCGTGTGACCAATCCACTGCCACTTCCGTCGTTGGATGGTTGTGCCTATTGGTTCCTGACCCGTTCTCTCGTAAAGGTATTCGTTAGAGATACGATTGGGCCAGAAAATCCTTAAGATATTGCGCAGGCACCTATTAACGAACGTTTGCAGCTTTCTGGTGATAGTAGTGGTCACTCTCCACGTGCTGCAACCATATAGCAGCACGGATTCAACGTTGGAGCGGAACAGTCTTATTTTGGTGCTCAAACTGATTGCATTGCTTCGCCATATATTGGACAACATCCCGAACGCGGACTTTGCTTTAGCGATCCTGTTGGCTATATCCAGTTCGGTTCCACCATCGGTCGAGACAATACTCCCAAGATACTGGAAATCCTCTACTCTCTTTACCGGTTGTCCAGCAATGCATATTTGAGCCGATGAGTTTGTTCCAAGGCTGATAATTTTAGTTTTTGCCGTATTAGTTTTCAGCCCAACGACGCCTGCCTCCCTCTCCACATCTGCTGTCATTTCGTGGAGGTCCATAATTCTGTGGGAAAGTAAGCATACATCGTCAGCGTAGTCAAGATGTTTCAGTTGAGATGTAAGAGTCCAACGAATTCCTCCGTTTTCCGTCGACAAAGCTGCATGAAGTACATCGCTAATCACCAATAGGAATAATATTGGTGAAAGGATACAGCCTTGTCTTACCCCACTTTGGATCTCAAATTCCTCAGACAACCTTCCCCTGTGCAGATCGTGACATTTGGAGCCTTCATATGTAGCTTTGATAATAGCAATTAGTTTATCGGGAATACGTCTCCTGCGTAAGGCACGCCAAATAAACTCCCTGTTGACACTATCGAACGCCTTCTCAAAATCGATGAACAGCAGGTGCAGCGGCGATCGATATTCAACACACTGTTCGATGATAATCCGCAGGGTGTTGATGTGGTCGGCACAGGAGGATCCTGAGCGGAAACCTGCTTGTTCGGCATCGAGTGTGTCTTCGAGATGTTGTTTGATTCGCTCCAGGATGATTTTAGCTATAATCTTAGCTACAGCAGGTAGCACGCAGATACCCCTCCAGTTTCCGCACTCCATTAAATTTCCTTTCTTAGGAAACTTGACGATCATTCCCTTTTTCCACTCGTTAGGAAAGCTCTCAGCTTCCCAAGCTCTCTCTATAAGTGCAAGCAGAAGTTCAGCCGATGTTGTTGGCGCTGCTCGTAAGAGCTCTGCTGGAATACCGTCAAGTCCTACCGCCTTGTTGATTTTGAGTGCCTTGATCGCAGTAATGATCTCATCTTTACTGGGAGTCATGGTGCGTATTCGGAAATTTCTCACCTCGGGCATCTCAGTCGGATTTGGGAGCATATCGCTAGCGAATACACGGTTCAGAACCGTAGAAAAATGCTCTTTCCATCTCTTGAGCTGGTCCTAATCGGAAATGAGCAAGGAGCCGTCTAGGCTCCTCACTGGGTGTTGGCTGGAGCTGCGACCACCTGTCAGCTCTTTCGTGATTCTGTAGGCGGTCCTGCTGTCGCACCTCCGTGCAGTTTCTTCTGCTTCTGTAGCCAGCGCGTTGATGTAGTTGCGCTTGCCACGTCGCACGCTACGCTGAACTTCTCTCATCTTCATGCGATATAGGGACTATAGCTCGCTTCTCCCTGCTACTGAGGTAGCTGCAACGCGAGCTTTCAGCTGTTTTCGTTCGTCAATCCGTCTCCAGGTATCCTCGGAAAGCCACGCCCTATGTCTTCCCTGCGATCGACCGACAATTCTTTCAGCACCAGATGTAAAAACATTTTTCACAGCACACCAATGGTCTTGGATGGTTGCGGGCATTGAGCTGCTGATTGCTTCCACACCTTGCGAAAAGTGCTCCCTTAATTGTTGGCGCACTGAGGGATCACTACGTCTATCGATGTTGAACCTGGGCATTCTTCTGTTGTCGTGGGATCTTCGAACTGCAGCAGTGCGTAGTTGGAGAGTAGCTATCATAAGATGGTGATCACGTACTATCCCCACATCTGCTCCTCGCCTGTTTCAGACGTCCGGGAGACTACTTCTAAAGCGGCGGCTGATAGCAAAATGGTCAATTTGGTTGGAGGTTGCTTGCCTGGCATTGGAAACCCAGCTGACTTTGTGGCAGGTCTTGTGCTCAAACATGGTGCCACCTATCACAAGGCGGTTGGCATTGCAGAAATCCACAAACCAAGCAACCTTTCGCCGTTGTCATTGCGGTTGCCTAGTCCATGCTTCCAGATTACATGTTTGAGCCCTTCGTTGTCGTTGCCTACCTTGGCATTCAAATCCCCCATCACTATGACAATGTCTCCATTTGGTGTTGTGTTGAAGACGGCGCTTAAGAGATTGTAGAAGCTCTCCTTTTCGTCCTCAGACAAACTATTCGTTGGGGCGTAACACTGTATGATGGTGACGCGTCGTACTCTAGTCCGAAATCTGGCCACTTAAAAGCTTAATAATTTCTTTTCGCAGCGCATAAAATAAAATAAAAAATATATCGGTAATTAATGAAGGTCAGTGAATAAGAAAATTGTTGACTAAAATTTCATAAACTTCCAGAGTGGCATATAAAATATTTAAAACTATTTTTCTTAAATTTGTGTGAGAGGCTCTTTAAACTGAGTGTCTTCTCTTAATCAGTTCTTTTTAAGAAACGGAATTCAGGAGTTAAAACCTCTCCCTCAAATTGTTTCAATAGGTTTTGATTCAAAATAAATATGTAACACAAGTTCGTCTTTGCGCTTTGCGTTAATTTAAATACCGGAAAAATGTAATTTCTATAGTTAGGACTTAAACCTACCACCTACCCCTCAGAAACCGAACAAAGGACCATTATATTGTGGCCGACCACACATTACATACCTATTTCTTATAACTCCTGCGAGTAACATGCCGCTAGCCAGTGATTGCCTCCATTCAAATCATATTCACACCACGCAAATATTTTCAGTTAGAATTCAAAAACCATTCATACGACCAACAACCAACCATTCTTATAAGAAATATCGTTTTACGATATAACATTGCACACACTACACCACAATACAATAAATAAACCACACACACTGAAAGTAAAACCGCCAAGTGAAGCCATGCATACCACACCAATACAGGATTTTCTTGTTTGCGGCTTTCGCCGTTCTTCAGAGTTGAGTTTGGTATTGAGCCAAGATAGTGGATTCCAATTCCAATTCCAGTTCAGTGCTGTGTTTGGTTCCACGGTGTTAAATTGCGTCGGCATTTTGTCTGTTTGCTCAAGCGAAAAGAAGAGAAAAGAAAAATGTATCTGATGGATACCTATACCTACTGTTAAAGAACATTCTAATGAATGAACCCACAAGTAGCTACATCTTACTAATTGAACTTCGCAAACTGAGATTATTGCTAATCGAAACGCGAGTTAACTGTGAGAAGTGTGTAGTATCTGTGGCAAACGAAAAGTGAAGCGAAATAAATCAATACCTCAAATGTCGTCTAACATAGTATCGCGAAATTTTTTTCTGGAATAATACAGGGGGTGATGTGTGCAAAGTACTCTGACAATATGTTGTGCGCGGCTATGCTGAGTACCCTAGGCAGAAGTGACTAAATTAGCCTCAAGAGTTTATCTGTAAAGAAATTCCAAGATTTATAGCGAATTAAAATGAAAGGAGATAAAAAGATATTTTCAATGGAACTTATGCACGGTAAGTCGGACGCGACTGCCGCGATTGTCTGCTTACTTGGTTGGGGGTACACCGTGTGTAGTTCTGAAAAGTTTAGGAATGCTCATCAATTCAGATGCTTTGGGACTTTTCAGCATAACCAGTTCTTGGAGAATTCCTCAAAGTTTACGATTGGTTATGGAGTCTGTGGCAGATATGTAACTTAATTTCTGGTTTCCATCTGAATGGTTCGAATGGCAACATGTATCGGTTCAACCCAATTTACTCTAGTGATCAGTTTTTTTTTTTTGTTTTTACCTAAGCGGGAAATATCAATATCATAGGTAATATTGTACTTACAAGTGGCGCTTCTTGAACATCCGTAGCAGCAGGTGTTCCGAGGAAACAGCTCGCGCATAAACGAAGGGCAGGTGCTGCGCATACGAACATAATTAGATTGAGGAATTTAGAGGGGTGAGCCCCTCGCACAAGAATGTAACGGAAATTGAGGAAATGAGAGTGAATCCAACGATGGGCACACAACATAAGAAACAGGTTATCATATACTCGTACTTTGGAGGATAAAATGTCTAATCGTGTTCTAAGGAATTAATCGATACAAGTTTGGCGGGTTATATGCAAAAATTGAAACTGAAAAACGGAAAAGTTATGAAAGTTCGGATTTCGAATTTGGGATTTGATTGCATTTTGGTTAATAGAGAATGCAGTTGATAATTGGTCGATAATTGTATAATCGCTACGAACTATATATGTATATGTAAGTACTTATGAAGTATGATGTAGGTGCCCTCATGGAATTAATTAAGAATCATTAAGAGATTCACGGTAATGAATACACATGCACACATACATAAAACTCTGATAAATTTAAAAATAACGTCTCAACTCATGTTTCTAGACAAAATAAAATACATACATACATATCCACACAAAACATGTTTGTATAGTTCCTACATACAGTCATTTCCACAAGAATTGTGCCACCCTCTTTCTTCAAATTACATATCTTAATATACCCATAAATACGTTGTTAAACAAAATTAAATGCAATATAACAAAACTTAAAATACGTACATATGTATGTACATACTTGCACCCGCGTAAAAAGTTCATGAAATGACAGTTTTTCTAAATATCTCCTTACAAGTCAAACCTAGTTTTTTTGTTCTATTTTCCAAAACTTGGTGTACCCATTCGTTCTGCGTATGTATGCATGTACAGTATTCACCATACATTTCTCAGATATTACTTACTTACTCACTTACGTACTTATGTACGTGGCACTGCAGTTCATGGTGAACCTGGGCTTCAACCAACAGCCTCTCCATTTAGCTCGGTCTTTAGCTAATTGCCTCCAGTTGCGCACTCCAAGTTGATCCAGGTCCCCTTAAACTTGTGCGCTCCACAAGGGCGAGGAGGCCCTCAAATGCGTCGTCCCTCCAGGTAAGATTCGAAGACTCTGCGATGCGGAGTGTTGGTGTCCATTCGCTCTACATGTGTAAGCCATCTCAAACGTCCAATATGCAGTTTTTTGACTAGGTCGATGTCGCTGTACAGCTCATATAGTTCGTCGTTGAATCTTCTCCAAAACCCGTCAACGCAAACGGGACCGAATATCTTACGAATAATTTTTCTCTCGAAACGACCAAGGATATCTTCATCCTCTCTTAATAAAGTCCATGTTTCAGCACCGTAAAGCAGGACTGGGATAATCAGTCTTATACAGAATCTCCTTAGTTGTTCGAGATAGGGCTTTACTGTTGAATGGCCTTATAGGCCCAAAAAAACAGCGATTGGCAAGAGTTATTCTTCGATTGATTTCTGCGCTGATCTTGTTTTTCGAGTTTATAGCAGAGCCAAGGTAAGTCCCTTACTACCTCGAAGCTACCCATTGTGACGTTCTGTCCAATTCCTCGGTATTTTTTGTTCCTTCTTGTTGACAGCATATATTTGGTTTTGCCCTCGTTTATCGCTAAACCCATTTTGGCCACTTCTGCACAGACGAACAAGTTTAGCAGAGATGTCAAAACTACACATGGCTCTATAGGTGTCTTCAATGCCGTCGAAAATATATTTCTGTTGTAAGAGACTTACATTGCTGTCTATGCTAGATTTCTATTCACCGTCACGGAAAATCGACGTGTTCAATTTAATTTTCTATAAAGAATTTCTCGGACTAATTACGCCCAAAACTAATATATTGCTCGTTTCATCAATGATACCAGATCTAGATTGCTCTAGATACTGTTTCAAAAGTAATCTTTATGCCTATATAAAACCAACTGGATTTTGTTTGACTCTATGTAGGAATTATTTTAAAATGAATTGTAAATATAATACATCCGATTTGGCCTAAGAGTATAAGCCCACGTATTCCGGAAATGAGTAAACCCGTCCAACCGTTTAGGCTCCAAAGCTAGGTACGGTAGGACAGAATTGTGAGACCTCTACTTTTCCGAGTTCCCATATGATCGTAATGCAAGCAAAAATGAAAGATACTTTAAAACTTGTAAGTTTTAGATTAGTCGCTTGTGAAGCCTACTTTTTTTCAGGGACTTCATGCATATATTACGGAAACACTATTGCTGTCGCTCTGTCGTCCGTCCGCCTGTCTTTCTGTGTGTCTGTCTGTCACCGCCTTAACACAGAATACGTAGAATGCTGGCGTCGTGGCTGGCGCCATTTTTCAAACAACCGATATTTTGGAGGTGATTCCAGTACAAGCAAAAGGTGACACAAATTTTGTTTTTTCCTCGAAAACATGCATGTGATACCTGGTTAAGTCGAATCACAAAACCCATTTATTTTGGTGCCACTTTTAGAGGTATTCTAGTTACCTACTTTCCTAGTTACAGCAGCTGTTTGTTTCACTAAAGAAGGTTTTAACACGCAGATTTGTAGGACTAGAAAATTCGCAAAGTGCACCACCTATACCACCTATCTGACTCACTTACAAAGGTTCCAATACTCATCATCCTGTTTATAGAGGTTATTTTTGCAATCATTTTGACAAAAAAATTCCAATTATCATTTTCATCCCCACGAAGTCACTTCACAGCTGCTGTCATTTGGTGAAAGAGTCCATCGACAAAGCAGCACGAAGTACATTGCTAAAAATAATCACCAATAAAAATAGTAGTGGCGAGAGAATGCAGCCTTGTCGCACCCTACATTGGATCTCGAATTCTTCATTTCCGTACAAAACGCGACATATTGACCCATCCGTCGTATCCGTATGTAGCCTTTTTTTTTCCTCTTGTACAACCCATGCCCGCGTGGCAACGACACTGCGACCTGAAAGATCTATTGTATCGGAGGGTTGGAGTTAATCTAACAGACGTACTACCTCCCTTATGAAAGTTAGTATGTCTTTAGTAGCGGAGCATTTCAGTTCCACTGAAGTAAGTATCTCCTTGTGGAGAATACGCTTCCTTAACCAGTGTAGTGCCGGGCATTCACAAAGAATGTGTTCGGAAGTTTCATCCTCCTCCAAACAGAACCGACAGTCCTTCTCTTGGCACAGGTTCATCTTGTTAAGGTGGTATCCCAGGCCGCAATGGCCAGTAAGAAAGCTCACAAGCTTCTTATTGCTTTCCCTATCTAAGTTAAGGATTTCCTTATAGGAGTTGATTAATCATTTTGATTGTCTTAGACCTGGCCCACTAGTCCAGTGGTCTAGACGAAGTTTTTTTTTCCATTCGTTAATCAGCGTTATAGCGGTCGTCCAATTGATGCCACAATAAGGTTCAGGACATATGAGCACAGATTCTAAACCAGCCCTAGGAAGCTCATCTGCAGATTTGTTGCCCACAATCTCTTGGTGTCCAGGTAGCCAAACGAGTTTTACCCTGTTGTATTTGGAAAGGTCTTGTAATGCATAGTAGCAGCATTTCACGGTTCTGGAGTCCATTTGGTTGGACGACAGTGCCATAAGTGCTGCTTGGCTCTCTGAGAAGATATGTATTCTAGCGCCTTTGATCCCCTTGCGGAGATTGTGTCTGGCGCAAATCTCAATGGCATGGATTTCAGCCTGAAACACAGTGGGAGTTGTACCCATAGGTACCAAAATCTTTGTGTTGGGTCCAAAAACCCCAGCTCCAACTCCAGAATCCATCTTCGAACCGTCGGTGAATCAGACCAGACTTCTAGGGTCCAGTGTTGGAGCACCATTGGACCAGTTTTTGCGGTCCAATATTTCAACCTCGAATAACCTACCAAAGCAGTGTTGCCTGACCATAATATCTGGTAAAGTGCAGAACATGTCTCTTTTAGGGATTGAGTTGAGTATCTTTAAATGTCCCACTGTATGTAGCTATTAATTTATCTGGAATGCCACTCCTGCGCAAAGTCAGCCGAACGCCTTTTCGAAATCGATGAAGAGCAGGTGAAGTTGCACTGTTCGACACAGGAGGATCCAGAGCGGAAACCTGTTACCTTTTTCAGCATCAAGTGTGCATTCCAGACGGCCTTTAATTTGCTCCAGGAATATGCTACAGCATGTAGTACGCAGATACCCCTCCAGATAAGATTACCTTTCGTAGGGAATTTGACGATCATTCCTTTGTTCCACTCCGCAGCTAAGCTCTCTTAACCAATGGATATAGTAACTCTGCTGATGTTGCTGCACGAGTTGGTCCTCGTCCGAACTAAGCAAGAAAACGTCTAAGCTTTTCACTGGGTGTTTTCTGGAATTGTGACCACCTGGCAGTTCTTCCATGAACGGTTCTGCGATCGCACCTACTTATAGCTTCTTCTGCCTCTATTCTATTAATTAATTATTAATCTACACTTGTCACGTCGCACGCTACGCTGCACTTTTCTCTTTTTCAAGCGATACAACGACTAGCTCGCTTCTCCTTACTGCTGTAATGTGGGCTTTCAGTTGTTTCCGTTCGTCAATCCACCTCCAGGTATCCTCAGAAAGCCACGTGATGTATTTTCTCTGCGATCGATTGACAATTCTCTCTGCACCAGATGTGAAAATGGTTTTCATAGCACTCCAGTGATTTTGGACCAGGGACCATCACTAGGATGTAAAGCAAGTATTTCATCGCGAACTACTGGTCCAAGCCAGGTTTTAAGCAATCAGTCAGTAATTTCCCGATCAATAGCAATGCAGCTCCTCCAAATCTAGTTGGCACTTAACCAAATTAAGTGCACTTGTGAGCGTCAAATCGTCAGAATTTCCATCTGACGATTTGACGCTCACAAGTGCAACGCTAAGGGAATTCAAACATGAGATCGAGAATCTAAAACCTAAGAAATCTCCTGGTTATGATTTGATTACCGAAGAAATTCTCAAAGTTTTACCTAGAAAAGCATTGATTAAGCTTCTCCATATTGTAAATGCTGCACTCAGATTAAAACACGTGCCGAGCCAATGAAAAGTTGCGGAAGTCATAATGGTTTTAAAAATAGGAAAACCGCCAAATGAAGTAAAATCGTATAGACCAATTTCGCTTTTTCCAATCATATCGAACATTTTCGAGAGGATATTATTAAGGCGTCTCCAACCGGTTATAGAAGAAAATAATCTTATCCCTGACCACCAGTTTGGGTTCAGAAGTAAGCATTCGACGATTGACCATTGATTGCATAGAATTACTGACGTAATCGAGAAAGCACTTGAAGAAAAAAAGATTTGCTCAAGCGTATTTCTTGACGTCTCGCAAGCCTTTGATAAGGTGTGGCATGATGGCTTGAAATGCAAACTACGACAAGTTCTCCCAGTATGCTTATACGATATTCTAGAATCATATCTCGGGAATAGACTCTTTCGTGTTAGACATGGAGTCGAATACTCCGAGCTCAAGGAAATTTCGGCCGGCGTACCGCAAGGAAGCGTTCTTGGGCCGCTTCTCTATTTGCTATATACTCGTGATATACCGAACGAAGATGGCACTATCCTTGCTACGTTTGCCGATGACACCGCTATCCTAGCAGTAGGTACAACAATCGAAGAAACGACGGCAAAACTGCAAAACGCACTGTATAATGTAAATGAATGGACGAGGGACTGGCGGATCGCCCTCAACGAATCTAAATCTGTTCACGTGAATTTCACTTATAAGAAAGCTTTTATACAAGCAAGTGCTAAAGCCGGTGTGGACCTACGGTATACAACTTTGGGGTTGTACCAAGAAAACAAATGCCAAATTTTACAAGCTTTTCAAAATAAAGTGGTAGAGAAATTGTCCAAGCACCGTGGTATAGTAGAAACGACGATATCCACAGGGATCTCGGAATTCCGACAATCGAAGCTGAAACTAGAAGCTTCGCGAGAAAGCATAGAAACCGACTAATCGGACATGTCAACAATACAGTCCTACAAATTTTGGATAAGAGCAATCTATTGCGCCGACTACAAAGGATGAAACCTTTCGACTTGGCGAGATAATGATTAACCGCGTCTAGATTGCGGAATATGCAGGATCCTTCAGTGGAAAGTAACCTGCCAAACGTTTTTATCTCGTGATAGAAAAATTGCTTGATAATTTTATACTTAGTTGCAATATCTAGCAAATTTATATCGAAGGGTGGTGTTTTTTTAGTCAGTAAGAATCTGACACTACTATGAGCACGCACTTGCTATTGTCATAATGTCTATGGAAGATTCTTCACCTACCCTCGGGAAAAAAAAAGAAAAAAAAAAGAAAAACTTAACCAAGTTCGACTGATTATCGTTGAAAAAAAAGACATTCAATTTTATATATACTTTTACAATTCTAGATGATTAACTAGCACCTCGTCCTGCACAGTCTTTTCTTTTCTCTCATATGCATTATTTCTGTAAAGAGTGGAGTTTTACATTTCTGCGATTTAAGGCTCCAGCCACCTGCATCTTACCCCCATCCATACAATTTGCGTGATCTTCAGATACAATGAGAATGTGTGTTTATAAGAGTGAGAGAACAAAGAAGTACTTAGTTAAGGCTTCGTAAAAAAAATGTTCGTTTTTAGACCTAAACAGAAAGATACGCTTATCTTTCATTTCATCTTATTTGAACTGATTAATTACATGCTTTCCTTCTATGTTAGGTTATGCGGTATCAATCGCATTCAATTTAAGTAACACAGTAAGTTTGCGTGAAGCAAGAGGCATGCCGAGAGTCCCCTTCTCCGGTGGAATTGATAATGTTGTCCTATGCCTGACGAGTTCGTCGGCCATACATTTATCTGGAATATCCCTATACTCCAGTACCCAAATAAGGTGAATTTTGAATTGTTAAGAGACATCTGAAGGCGACAGATTCTGGGGACTTAATCGCGGGTTGGCTGTCGGCAAAAATTGTGATATCCCCTTAGATATCACATTATCTTTGATCGCCATTATCTCCGTCTTTAAAACACTGCAGTGGCTAGAGAGATGGAAAGAAATATTTATGTTTATGTCTTTGGAGGAAACACCTCCACTCACTCTAGATTATATTTTAGAGTCATCTGTGTAAAAGCACATAGACCCTTTTTGTAACCTAAGATCATCCTCCCAGTCGAGTCTGGAAAGGATGGTGGTTTCAAAGTTTTTGGCGAATAGGAGTTGCGGTAGAGTGTAGTCGGTGTCTTGCGAAAGGAATTATAAGTCGTTGAGAATAGTGGAGTGTCCGGTAGGTAAACTGGACCACAGAGATAAAGTTTAATCGCATATGGCTGCATTAGCTGCCACTTGTTTGTCATTTATATTTAGAGACAGAATGTGGAAGAATAGGTCTAGATCTGTCAAAGGAGTAGTTCTAACAGCGCCATAGGCCGAGATAATTACGATGGACGGCTTTGACCAAGGCCGTGGCGGCTTTCTTTATTCGTTCTAGGATATTGGGTTTCCAGCTGAGTTTCTTGTCTAGAATGGAATCCAAATATTTAGCCCTTATCTGTTAATACAAAGCTGGTACCACACAGTTTCCGAGGGTCAAAAAGAGAAATTTTATATATCCTAATGAAAAGGAATGTTTTCAGTTTCTTAGGGTTAATTCCAACATAGTTTGCGTAGGCAATTATCCTATAGCCCTGCCTTTCGAGCATTAGGTAAAAGGGGAGAAGAGCAGAGAATGACCACCGGAGCACTGCGACCTAAAAATATCTTTTGTGCTTTTTCGAGCATTAAATGATGGTACAAATTATTAGGGAAAGCATTTCGAGTAATTAAAATTAACCATTATTTGAATCTATATACACCTGTCCCTCGAATTACACGGTAGATACGTTCCATAAAAAATCGTATAAATCGAAACCGTGTAAAAAGAGACAGAGCTTGCATATGAAAATTGAGGATTGGAATTAAATTTTAAGCCGCGTTAATCGTAATAATCTCATAATAACCGTGTAAAATGGGGCAAGGCTTGTATGGGAAAACTGACATTGGTTCCACTGAATGCCAAGTCACGAAGCCCATGCTCTAGTACATTCATAACGTATTCAAAGACGTAACATTTTTATGTTTTCAACTCATTTCTTTATTTACAAGAAGGAAAAACACATAAATGTAAACAACTTTTCCTTAACAAAAATAAAAATAATCTCTACATCTATAAAAGAGAACGCATTTTTTCTGTTTGTCCGCGAATAGGGAGTAAGTACGTAACTGTACCTCAACAATCTTCTTCTTCTTCTTCTTCCTTTTATCAGCGAGGCTATGATCCGAAAACAAGGGATCACAACCCTCCCACTTCACCGCATTTCTACTGATCCGCATGTGGGGTTCGCCTATTTGACCTCAGAAAATATCGGCAGGCCTGCCGATTTTGGATCACTCGGTTACTGAGGCCAATGAAATGCCGATGTCGTCGCATTTGTCTGATCCAGGCGTTTATAGACCTGTCTTTCCTACATCGCGATGTCTTTGGAACGTGCATTGATATTGCCTTTTTAACGGGGTTCAAATGATCTCTTCTTTGAACGTGGCAATACCAGCTGAGCCGGTCGCGCTCTGTTTTTTGTACGATGGTTTCCTTGATGAGAAAGCTTCCACGGATGTTCGAACTTCTTATTCGATCAAGCTTTGTCACTCCTGCTGTCATGCGAAGCATCTTCATCTCAGCTGCCGTTAATTTACTCTCATACTTTTTGTACATCGTCCAACATTGTGAACCGTATGTGAGCGCTGGACGTACAACTGCGGTGTAGAGCCTTCCTTTCAACTTAGGGGGCATTTTTCTGTCACAGAAGATAGCGGAATTTTCTCGCCACTTCATCCACCCTACGCTTACACGATGATTGATGTCGTCATCACAAGTTGCTTTGCTATTGATCATAGATCCCAGATATTTGAACTTTTCGCACTTGGGAAGCACTGTTCCATTCAAATAAATGTCTGGAATAGGCCTGAGTGGATCAGAGAACGGGCAGCACAAGTACTCTGTCTTTTTTGAACTAATGCGATACCCATTTCCCTCCAAAACGTGCACCCACACATCAAGTGCTCGTTGCAGGGATGTAGGATCCTCACTTATGATGGCTCCATCGTCAGCAAAGAATAACTGATGTACCTTGGGGTCCATCACTTTACCTTCACGCAGATAATCAAGGACTGTAATAAAGAGCAAAGGACTTAAAACGCTTCCCTGGTGTACCCCGACTTTGATTGGGAACTCTTCGGTTACTCCAGCGGGGCATCTTACTTTTGTCTTTGCTCCTTCGTACATGTCCATAATCATCTGTACATAGGTTTCTGGAACCCCTCGATGTCTTAGCGCCACCCATATCAGATCTCGTGGTTGTCTTTTGAATGCCTTTTCAAAGTCAACCAATACAATATGCAAATCCCTTAAGGAATCACGATGTTTTTCCATTATGATCCTTATACTTTGGATTGCACCTGTGGTTGATTTACCCGAGACAAACCCGCACTGATCATCAGATAGCCGTATTATTTTTCGCAGTCGGCCACCTAATACCCGCTCAACGATCTTCATGGTGTGTGACATCAGCTTGATCGAACGGTAGTTATCACAGTTTCGCGTATCACCCTTCCCTTTATATACAGGGAGAAGGTAACTTTCCCTCCATTCATTCGGCATTGGATCACCTCTCACAAATTTGGAGATGAGAATTCTGAGCCATCTGAACCCGATATCTCCCATCTTTTTCCAGAACTCAGAGGGTATTTCGTCTGGCCCAATCGCTTTTCGTTTTTTGGAGTACGCATATTCATGTTCATCAAACAAACTACATCGTATAAAAGGAAGTCCCCAAAACGTGAATGACTGCGATAATCTCGGGAACCACTGAAGGGATTTGAATGCGGTTTTCACTGTTATGATCTGCATTTGCCGGGGAAGATTGTATTAAAAATTGCTCTACTACTTACAGGAACTGAGCATTCGAGTTCTAAGTGGCAGAAAGGGGGTTAAAATTAAATTCACACTGTCCTGATTCAACAATGGAAGAAAGAAATCGTTTTTAGTAAATTCGTCTAAGATTCATTTGAGCTATATTTCGTTTAGTGGAGACCACTGCCAGCAGCCATGCAGCAGAGGCTATCGCTGCAATAGTGTGTGTATGACTTGTGATGACGACATCAATCATTGCGTAAGCGTAGGGTGGATGAAGTGGCGAGAAAATTCCGCTATCTTCTGTGACAGAAAAACGCCACCTAAGTTGAAGGGAAGGCTCTACACCGCAGTTGTGCGTCCAGCGCTCACATACGGTTCACAATGTTGGACGATGTACAAAACGTATGAGAGTAAATTAACGGCAGCTGAGATGAAGATGCTTCGCATGACAGCAGGAGTGACAAAGCTTGATCGAATAAGAAGTTCGAACATCCGTGGAAGCTTTCTCATCAAGGAAACCATCGTACAAAAAACAGAGCGCGACCGGCTCAGCTGGTATTGCCACGTTCAAAGAAGAGATCATTTGAACCCCGTTAAAAAGGCAATATCAATGCACGTTCCAAAGACATCGCGATGTAGGAAAGGCAGGCATATAAACGCTTGGATCCGACAAATGCGACGACATCGGCATTTCATCGGTCTCAGTAACCGAGTGATCCAAAATCGGCGGGCCTGCCGATATTTTCTGTGGTCAAATGGGCGAAATCCACAGGCGGATCAGTAGAAATGCGGTGAAGTAGGAGGGTTATGATCCCTTACTTTCGGATCATAACCTCGCTGATAAAAGGAAGAAGAAGAAGTGTGTGTATGTGAGTATATGGGCACGCTGTTTTGAACTTTTGTGTGTGATCTCTTCTGGAGTAAACATTGAAAAAAAATATTATCAGTGCCAATGTCAAATCTAACACATTTTAAATTTTATTAGTTAGTATATTTCAAACCTTCTTGCAATTAAGAGATTTGGCAATATACGCGACCATATGTACATATAATGCATATGCATGTACAGAGAGAAAAATTGCAATATTTTTCTATTTTATTAGATAAGATGTTGTTGATCGTTGGATTTGTCTACATTTTAGAATGTTTTAATAGATTTGAAATAAATTATTAACAGGGTGGCGTAGGCAGTATATTGCAAGTTGAATACTCATACTTCAAGTTTATTTTCCTACCTTTTAGACGGTGTTTTTATAGAAATACTTCAGGTAATTATACGTGTTTTTCAAATGCTATAAACTGTTTCATTGAAACGTGACTGCATATCTATAAATAAAATATTCTGTCCGCCGAATCAGAAGAAGATAGTTGAATATCGTGAAAAGAGTCAATACGAAAGACGGTACACTGCTTTCCAACGAGCGATGGAGATGGAGCAAGCACTTTTCAGAATTGCTCAATCCCAAACAAGCCATGTCATCGGGAAGATGACAGAGCTGTGCTCGAGACTTTGGCGAACAAATCGCTACAACTTGGCGAATCTACCGATGTGGATGAATTCGGGCCAGAAATGCTAAATGCTTTGAGTGAATGAGAGAGTGCAATGGCTCTCACGTGTCATTAAAGTGGCATAGGAATGCGGTGAAACACCTGATGATTGTCTCTCTTTGCAAAAGGGGGGACAAAAGAGATTGTATCAACTAAAGGTGGTATCTGTTTTAAGTCCCCGTGGAAACGTCTTTGCTAAGGTGCTAGAAATGCGTTCCAGAGCTCTGGTTGAGGATAGTTTGGCGGATGAGCAATGGTTTCGGTTTTCGACCCGGCAGAAGCACAACCGACCAGTTATTCACTCTCAGAATGGTTTTTGAGAAGACCTGGGAGTATGCTGAACCTGTATACACCTGTTTTGTGTATTTGGCGAAAGCATGTGTGCCTCGAGACAAACTCTGGAGTTCCTTATTAAGGGCGACGCAATATTTATATACAAACTATAGAAGCTGTGTTCGGGTAAATGGCGGTAAATCAATACCCTTCACTGTGGGGGTTGGACTCTGCCAAGGGTGCCTTTCGTCACCTCGCCTCTTCATTGCATATATGGACTGGATGCTGCAGTGCAGCTGTGGCAGAGAATGTTGCAAAGTGGGGGACTTAAGGATTAGTCATCCTCTCTTTGGGGATGATTTGGTCATCCCTGGTCGTTTGTCGGAAGTATTGATTGTTTCCATAACGCCTATTCAGTACACTCTGCATGTTTGTAGAGTCTCAATCAAGCAGCTGGATACGTTTAAGTATCTCGGGGTCTTATTCACGGGTGATGGAAAAAGCAATGTCGAATTATTCTGTAGAAATGGTCAAGTTGGGTCAATTTTGAGAGAGTTTGGTCAATCTGTTATAAGGAAGGCCGAACTTACCTATAGTGTTCAAATCTAATTATCAGTTTTTAACTTGGTATATGTTCCAACTCTCACCGGTCGCGGATATAAGCTGCTGAAAGAGGTTCCTTCGCGGTGTTGCGTAACACCAGAGTATGCGAGGCACTCAATATAGAGCAGCTACTTTTTCGAACGGAAGGATTTATGCTTTGGCGGTTTCGTCGCGCAGAGCGTGTCCCCACCTGGTTTCCAAGACGTGTCATGATTGCCGCACCATCAAGTTAGCGACCCCTCGGTAGGCCTATAAATAGATGGTTGGATCAAGTCCGACATCTCTCTTGGAGCCGTTTAGGGGTTTCTCCAGATGAGTTGGAGTCGACGGCGAAGGTTCGAAAATGATAGAGACTGCACCTAATTATCCTACCCTCGCGACCCTCATAAAGGATTAGCGGCTGAACTATTTTAATGACAAAACGGAGAGTGCTCTAAAGAAGTGTACTTGAAATCGCACATTTAAAGACCCAGCGAAGCGGGTACAACCAGCTAGTATAAAAATAAATAGTTGAAAAAATAAAAACAGTCTTCAGTTGAAATGGGTGCGTCCGTAAATGCATAAAAAAGTGCATAATCGAAATAAACTCAACATTTTTTTATATTAATTTTCAAAATGTAAACCGTTTTAAAGCGAAACCGTGTAATTCGAGGGACAGTTGTACATACAATCACAGGTATCACGCAAAAACGAATTCTCAGATTTTAGTAAAACTTTGCCATTCTATACCTAACTCCAATAAGTATTATCACGATATTAAGATATTAAAATAAATAAACAGAGATTAAAAAGTAGGCAAAAGTACGGATATTTTTGTGTACTTTTGGGCGCAGTATAAAATATTGTAAATAAACGCATTGATTAATTTCCCTGCCTACCTATGGGGCGTGCATTTATAGCTACATGTGTATTTTGACGCAGGCGATAACGATAGCGTTTGATGTTTTTCTTCCGTTAGCTTAATGAATACATAAATATATAGTTAATATTATTGTGGACTACGAAGACAAAGTCGCAGGTATCTGCTAGTTAGCAATAAAAATGTAAAAGTTCGTGGGGAACTCTCACAGACATTCGTATGTATAATATATGTAGATGCCTTACTGTTGCACATTGACTACATTTTTTATTTACTTATATTTTTCAGATACGATGGTATACAAGTAAAGATTAAAGGCAAATATGAATCGAATGTTGGCTTATAAACCGCGTTCTTTGTTAAGAATGACCTTACAATTCATTTTAAGAGAAAGAAGCAAGCCCAGAAAAGTTATCAAATAATCAAACAAATGTTGAAACATATGCCACCTATACAACCACCAGGGCAACCTCGTCCACACGCAAGAGGCCTTCACCCAAGGCCTCCGCAACCGCTAAATATATCCACTTTATCCTCATCGACAATACCATCGAAAGGCATTGCCAATGGAGGACCAAGATTAACAAATCTATTGAACATTGCCCCAACAACACCGACAAGTATTAGCAATAACCTCAATCTATTGGCCACCAATGGTTGTAACAATCCTTACAGCAACTGTAATAACTTTAACCTAGGATATCATTCCAAACAAGGTCCAGGTGTTCGTGAAGCCCTCACAAGTTTGGGTCTTCTCTGCTTGGGTATGGTAGCATCAATTAAAATTTCCATCAGACATGTATTATAATTTTTTTTTTTTTTAGTATCACTGTTACTAGCTTTGCTCTCGCTTATTTTCTTGTTGAAAATATCACCCGGGGGAAGGGAGCTCCCGTTGCAATCTCCAGGACCAGCTAGTACATCCGATGATTATATTATAGTGTATGATGTTACTTTGGCTTTGTGTGCCTTGTCTTTGTCACTTAACTTGTGCTGCCTACTCGTGTGTGCCATCCAATTCTTATTTGCGGTTAAATTGATTCGAGGATCTGCAGCCAGTGGCCGGTAACTATTCTGCGGCATAATTAAAAGAATCAGCGATTATTTAAAACTCACCAAGATTTTGTTACAGAAGCAACAAGTACTTGCAGAAATCTAGTGTCAGCAGAGTCTGTGCAGTTGGTGGATTTTTCATATCTATACCGATTTTTCTAACAGGTAAGTGCAAAGATATATTCTAATCATACCAAACATTAACCATAAGAAATGACTATAGTGCTGAAAAACGAAACCACCATGAAATACGGGGAGTAAACACACCATAAGTGCTTGTGAGCATAACTATGTTCATCGGTCAAATATAACACCACAACCATAATTCCGTAGCAAACAGATACATAAAATTATTATTTTTGCAGAGGAAAGGCTTAACCCACATCTTAACATAGCAAACTTTTTTATACAGGGCGGGCCATAAAGCCTTGGATTTTAGGAGTCCGCATCGTCTCTAAGCAGAAGGACAAGGAGTGCACCTGCGCATGCGTCTGTAACGAATTGCTTACTCCATGGGAATTTAGTCGCGATGGATTGTTTTACAGGGGCACAGCGTGCGATCACAACCTCATCTAGTGTCAGAGCGCAAATTTGACTTTGCAGTGGATGAGGAAGTTCGAGGTTCTACCCCGAATAAGAAGCCTATGGGATGACAAATTTCGGAACTCCTGTATGGCGTGAGATCGGCTGATCCACTAGCAAGAGATCGACTGAGCTTGTGATTCCACTCATAATTTTACGACGTATCATGAAAGACAATTTAAAAGTACACGCTTTCAAGGTTTAATACTTGCAAAAAGCAAACAATTTAAATTCAAATCGCGTTTTTGTTGAGACCATGCTGGACCGAGTTTTTGCCCATTTAATACCCAGATTTCAAGAGAACAGCGACGTGATCGTATACACTTTAATAAACAATGGTTTCAGTTTGATGAACATTTTTTTTTTTTGTTAAAATTCAAAACTTTATGGTCCACCTTGCACATAAGTTTTAAATACTCGAAGAAGACGAGTTCCGACTTAAAGTTCCAACTTTATTAATGGCTTATAGAACCACTCTATCTGACCATGTGCTTTTAAGACCCCTAAGTGTCTTTTCAAGCAAAATATAGGCCCAGATGAGTCCAGGAGAGTTATAGGACTTGACCCAACTATCTCAACATTGAGCCTACCAAGAGGCTTAGGGACTTGCGTCAAACTATCGGATTAGAGGCTATTCCGTTCGGAGAAGTAGCTGTTCAAAATTGAGTTTCTCGAGCAGTCTGGTATTTCTCGCTCGTTATTCCAGCAACACTACGAACAAATTTTATTCCGGCAGCTTGAATCCGCAATCTCACTATTTTATCCATTACCCAGACTTTATGAGAGTTAAAGACCGATAATTTAGCATTCCCTATAGCAAATTGACCAAACTCTCTCAAAACCAAACCAGCTTGACCAATACTACACGATAACTCATTACTGCTCTTTCTATCAGTCGTAAATATTATCCCAAGGTACTTGAACTTCTGTACCCGTTTCAATGGGACTACAAACGACCAGCACTTTTGATTAGCTCACGTTTGCATTCAAAGCAGGCGGAGCAATCACCTAAATCGTTCCACCCCATAAGCCTCAGTTCCTTTCTCCTAAAACGATAGAGAAAATTGCCGATCATCATATAAGGGAAAAGTTCCATGATCCTCTGCATGCAAAACAATTTGCTTATCAACTGAAACAGCCATTCGCAGCTTAACGTTATTGATTAACAAATCATTAGCTGCCAAAGAAACAGCCCTATGTGCTTTCATAGATATACAGAGAGCCTTCGATAACACTTCCTATGAGGCTATCAAAAAGGCTATAATCAGGAAAAATATCGCTTCCCTGGTCGTAAACTGGATCGTAATCATGCTACGTAGCAGGAAAATAAGAATCGAAGGAGGCTCGCATAAAACTATAACAGCTACCAGAGGATGCCCGCAAGGAGCAGTCCTCTCTCCCCTGCTCTAGACTTAAGTTATTGACGAACGAACAAATTAGGTTACAAAGTACAAAAATATGCAGACGACATTGTCATCAGCGTTAGGAACAAATTATGCTCTCCTTCGGCTCACCAAATGGCCCTCCAAATGTGAACTGGAGGTTAACCCCCATAAAACAGAACTCGTTCTCTTCAAGAGGAAATATAAAGTTCCCCTCATAGATAAATGGGATAAATGGCACTAGTCTCACCTTCTCTGAAAACGCAAAATATCTGGGTCTTATTTTGGATAGGAAATTAAACTGGAAGGTCAATCTACTAGAGCGCGTCAAGAAAGCTAATGTAGCTCTCTATTCCTATAAAAAGGCTATAGGTAGGAGCTGGGGTATTAAACCTCAAATCGCGCATTGGCTATACGTGCCCGTTATCAGGCCTGTACTACTATATGGCGTGATCGTATGGTGGCCTGCTCTTGACAGGGCGGTCCACCTCACTCAACTAGCTAAGGTGCAAAGATCTGCATGCATCTGCATCAGTGGTGCACTGAGAACTACTCCCTCGGCGGCACTTGACATCTTGTTCAACCTGCTACTTTTAGATATTTTCGGCAAACAGATGGCTGCCTTTGCGCCCATCCGCCTGAAAGCCTCCTCTCAGTGATCTAGATATCGCTTTGGCCACTCCTCGATCTTTGATCTTCTCAACTTCAAACACGAAAACACGGACTACACCCCGCCGAAACTGAGATTTGACCGTAACTTCCGTACGAGCATCCCTAACCGGGATGTATGGGACACTTCCCCCCCCTGTCGATGGTAGTTCGGTTCACTTCTTTACAGATGGATCTAAGACGGAGGGTGGGGTGGGTTGTGGTGTTTTCTCCGAACAGCTCAATCTGAGCATCTCTTTCCGCCTCCCTGATCATTGTAGGTTTTTTCAGGCGGAAATCATGGCGATTAAGGAAGCCCTGTCCTGGCTGAAATGTAATGTATTATCTGTCAGAGATATTATCATTTTCACTGACAACCAAGCGGCAATCAAGTTCCTGGAATCGTTCGCCTTCACTTCAAAGGCCGCCTTAAACTGTCGTCTATCTCTTATGGAGATGACAGAGCAGCTCAACATTCACCTTTGCTGGGTGCCGGGCCACAGGGACATTCCAGGTAACTGCAGGGCTGACGACCTCGCCAAACAGGGTACCACTCCAAGGATTTTGCCTGAAAGGCAAGCCTTGGGTATGCCCCTCGCTACATGTAAGTATCTACTAAAGCTGAACGCTATTAGCACGACCAACCTCAGATGGGAAAACTGCTCAACATGTCACATTTCGAGACAGATCTGGCCTAAGCTGGATCAAAACCGTAGTGCCGATCTGATCAAGTTAAAGCGTACACAAATCAGCTGTAATGTCGGTGTTCTCACTGGACACTGTCTTATAGGCCAACACGCCAAAAGACTTGGTCTCTTCTCCAACGACTTCTGCAGAAGCTGTAGGGACGATGAGGAGGAGGAAACCATCCTTCACATCCTATACACATGTCCAGCCCTGTCGCATAAAAGAATGCTCCATCTAGGGTCCCCCTTCCTTGACGACCTCTGCGATCTGGCGTCCTTGGACGTCATGAGCATCCATCGCTTTGTCAAAAGCTACGACTGGTTTTGTTAGTTTTTAGAGTGGCCTAATGGTTTGATCCATGGTATCACAAAGGACCTTCACTGGTCTAAGTGTGTCTGCACTCTCGTGTGGACAGCCAACCTAACCTAACTTAACCTAAGAACAAATTCGAGGACATTATTTCGAAACTATTGCAAGGTGCCCTCAATTTAAATTCCGATTAGTGCAAGAACAAGGGACTTACCATCAATCCCGGAAAAATGATACTTGTACCCTTTTCCAGGAGAGGGAATCACATTTTTAAACAAAGTGCACTGAAAAACGATCCAATAGACCGATATATGCAGGGGAGCAAAATATCTACAGGTTATTCTTGATAAAACGCTGGCTTGGTGGCCAAAAACATTACAGGTCAAGGCTCAGGAACAGTTGAATAAAATCGATCGTCTAGCCTGTCTGGGTATCACAGGGGCAATAAAAATGGACTTCACAGCAGCAATGGGAGTAATGCAATGGGCAATGAACGAGCGGAATGCTTAGCAAGAAGAGGCGACAGCCGCCCACTATTCGGCCCTGTACCCTATTTTGGAGTTACATGGAGTAGCACAAACCTCAAAATAAAACAATGGTCATGCAGAGCACTGGGCCTAAGACATGGAAAAAAATGTATTAATCGCAACCGTTGTGGGCGCCGTGGCGTAAGTGGTTAGTGTGTCGGATCACTACGCATGAGGTTCCAAGTTCGAATCCCAGAAAACACCAAAAAGTTTTTTCACGGTCCCACCTCTCGCGAGCGTCTGACAAACATCCGAGAGTATTGTTGTCACGAAAAAGCTTCTCAAATCGCCGTTCGGATTCGGCATTAAACTGTAGGTCCCTTCCATTTCGTGTGAAAAATATAACGCACACAACATGAGTGGTTGCGAGAAGCTAGGCCCTGGCACTTTAAAGAGCTGTTGCGCCAAATATTTGTTTTTTGTTTTTGTTGTAAGGCTAAGAAACTACTTGAGCTCAGAAAAGTTGACTCAAAGATCCTAACGGCCTACTTGACTGGTCATTGCCCACTTAGGTACCATCTGCACAAAATAGGAGTAACAGATACAGACGTGTGCCGGCTATGTGGAGAGCAAAAAGAGACGGCAGAGCATATTTTTTGTGAATGCCCCATGGCCGCAAGGAAAAGACTTCTCCACCTCAGGTGGGCTTACTAAACCCCTCAGACATTTGGAACATTAAGCCTGAAGCTCTGTTGAGGTTTATCAAGTTCCCAGCTAAACACTGGTTGGCACAATAGATCTTTGAGGTCGCAGTGCGTACAAGGCCCTAGTATATAGGTAGTATAGTATAGTATAGTATAGTATAGTATAGTATAGTATAGTATAGTATAGTATAGTATAGTATAGTATAGTATAGTATAGTAAACCGTGATTAAGTTTCAATCATAAAACATACTTTTATCCGTGCATACCGAGCAAAGATTCTCCAGGGGTCGGGAGTCCATTCAAGAGTACCTACCAAGTCAACTTCTGAAGTAATTCAGTTGATAAGTAATTCAGCTCCAGTTCGTTTGAGCTAATGGACAGAAATTCTAAAAAGTTGTTTATTCGAACGCAGGAATTTTTGGTCGGAAATTTTTCACCTTGCAATGCTTTGCTCAGTCCAAGCAATAGCGCATTTTTCGGCCTTCGAAATGTATACCTGTTCAAATTACAAATGTAGTGGCTGTTACTTCCTTACTTCGAAGTTAAATCTCCTCCCCCATCCGCCCTACTCGCACACGGAACCTAATATCCGACGAAAGATTTTCTCTTGAAAGAGTTCATATTAGATCAACTTTCTTACTTATAGTCCAGCACTCGGGGCCATATAGCAGGACTGGTAAGATTTACGCTCTGTAAAGCATTAATTTAGTCCATTGAATTAGGAGTTTTGAGCCCAGTTATTTTACCAAATCCAAGAAGCAGCGGTTTCCTAGGGCTACCATATTCTTCGTCGAATCCTAATGAAGGTGTTATTTGTCGAATTGATATTTCCACCAAGGTGAACTCCTTATTGACCTCGAAGTTAAGGTCGTCAATAAGAGCGCGTCTCCTTGTGGAAATCCGGTGTAAGTACAGAATGGTTCAGATGAGCTGTTTCCAAATTACACCGAACACCCGTATCATATGCGGCTTTAAGGTCGATAAGGACGTGGTAAGCTTCGACTTAAGATGTGTTGGTCTTTTGCAATATTTGCTTCAGTGTAAGAATTTAATCTACCGTCAATCTGCCGAGCACTGGTACTGCTGCTGAAGGACTTAAGACGTTCACATAATACGAGTACGTTGGATAGGATGTTGTATGTGACATTTAGCAGAGATATGCCTCGGTAATTCTTGAAAGACATGGGATCGACTTTTTTGAAGACGAGGAATATAGAGCCAATACTCTAGTTATCGGATATGCTTTCGTCTGCCCATACTTGGGCGATGACTAGGTGCATGTACCCTTACCAAGGCATCCCCTCCGTATTTAAAAACCTCCTTAACGATGACGGCATGAAAGAGTATTACTCCACAAAGTAATACCATATAATAGCATTCTAGCACTCTTTTTGAAAAGCTTACTTTAAAATTGACTTTCTTAATCCATATGAATCCTAGGACACGTACCGCACATACACGTCATCGTGTTCGATGTATTTCAAATCCCATCAATTCCAACTTCCAAAAGTCGTGACTCCTTTTCGGCATTCATCTGTCAATTTTTTCTTGGGCGAGCTGCTTCTCTTCCACCTTTGATTAGCGAGTTCCATTGCATAGCCTGACTGTACAGACGTCTCCTATCAGGAGAGAAATTAATTAGAATATATTTCTGGGATATCGATCAACAAAAGGCGATTCCCACAGGCGGATCAGTAGAAATGCGGTGAAGTGGGAGGGTTATGATCCCTTGTATTCGGATCATAACCTTGCTAAAAAAAAGAAATATTATAGAAGATCGATTCGCACGTGCCCTGAGAACCAGTATAAGGGTATGAATAATCCCTTTGGCACGCGCAAATTATAAAAAAAAAATCAAAAAAAGCTTTCAGCCTTCCTGTGCCATTGGTCGTCACCTTATAAGTACTACATCCTTTGTCGCAGCTAACATTACCATCAATTGAAAACTATTCTAAATTACTTCATTTCAGATCCTTGACTCCTTAATTTAATTTAATTTCATTGCAAATAAATTTACTTAATTTGAATTCATCTCAATTTCAGGTATAATACTCTACACCTTCACCCAGTTCCACTCAACTCCAGCTATAATCACAAGTGTACTTATCGGAATCGGAATAGTCTTCTGTGGCGGAGCAATGGTACACAATGTATTTGTCTGGCAAAAGGAGAAAACCATTTGTGTACGCAACCATTCCTTAAATATGTCCGCCCTAAGTGCTATAACGCCGCCCATGCAGTTTTTGAATCAATCGAACTCAAATCACATCAATCTCAATTCGACAAGTCATTCGAATGCTCCTATTCATCCGACTTCAGTAACACCCCTTTCGCCGAATCATTCGCACGGAAGCTTCAATCATTCTTGTGCAGCCGGATACTCCATACGTCCGTCCACTGCCACCCCACCCACCCCAAAAGTGCTATCGAATGGATGTGTTCCTATAGGTGGTCGCGAGGCAAGCGGCTCTGTAAGCCCCGGTTTACCACAGACCTTAGACATGAGCAATGTAACGAGTACATCACAACATGAACTGTCGACTTTAGTGTAAAATAGATTAACATTATTGTATATGTATATTTAAATTATTTTAAACTTATCTTGCCCTAGAGAATTTATAAAACCATATTTTTATTCTTATTCTAAACTCTTATACTACGTACCTGATGTGTTGTCAATATAGTTTTATGCATAAGGGTATTCTTTAAGAGTTGCATTGCGTTGCTCGCCTAATTGCTTAATTTCTTCAATTTCGTCTATTATAAATATTATATGTAAAAAGCCGCTAAATGTATACTTGACGAAGTAATTAGAAATACGTTATTTTTTACTATAAGAAATATATGATAATATATAAGACGATAAAACACTAGTATTTAATTTGCTGTACATACATTTAAGAGTAATAAATTTAAATGAATATACTCGTATTTGGTATTATAAAAAAAAACCTGCAAAGCCTTTGTTAATACGGATGGCAAATCCTGCTGCTGAGGCAGATTTACAATACGATAGGTTATCAGGTCAAACTCTGTACTCTGAACATGTCCATGTATCACAAATTCGTGGTTTTAAGAAAGTGGGCGCCGTGGCGCAGTGGTAAGTGTGTCGGATCACTACGCGTGTGGTTCCATGTTCGAATCTCAGAAAACACCAAATAGTTTTTTCATGGTCGCACCTCTCGCGAACGTTTGGCAAACATCCGAGAGTATTGTTGTCACAGAAGGCTTCTCAAAAACAAAATAAGAACTGCCCTTCGGATACGACACAAAACTGAGGGTCCCTTCCATTCTCAAAAAATATATTGTACAACGCACACAATACGAGTTATCGCGAGAAGCTACGCCCTTCATTGTCTGTTGCGCCAAATACCTATATATGTTGGTACGTTTGCTTAATATATACTTAACTTGTGCTAATTTTGAACACAATAACAGGTTTTTGATATTAGGGCGCATTCTAATTAACATTTGCGAGGTGGATCATGGCAATGGCTGACTGGCATTTGCAAAGTAAAGGCCTAAAACTTTTCCAACTTGCTGGAAAATCGCCCGAATCGAACTAATTCCCAAGAATGAAAGGAAATTCATTGACAAAACCACCGTCCCATAGCACTGTTACTACGCCATCCAAAGTCATTGAAAAAAGTAATCAACGCTGAAGTAGACAAACATGTAGAGACACGTGGAATACTAAGTGACAGGTTGGTGTCTAGGTGTCTTCTGATTCCTTTTCTGTAAACGTCGGAGTGCCCCAGTGTTCCATTCTTTCACCAACTTTATTCTTAACGATATAATAAGATATATAAATAACAAGGTTTTTAGTTTGCCGATGACAGTACTTACTTACTTACTTAGGTGGCGCTACAATTCGGGGTGAACCTGGGCCTCAACCAACAAGCCTCTCCATTTAGCTCGGTCTTTAGCTTATTGCCTCCAGTTGCGCACTCCAAGTTGGTCGAGGTCCCCTTGAACTTGTGCGCGCCACCTACGGCGATGATTCCCTCTACTGCGTCGTCCCTCGGGATTAGATTCGAAGACTCTGCGGGCCGGAGCGTTGGTATCCATTCGCTCTACATGTCCTAGCCATCTCAGACGTCCAATACGCAGTTTTTTGACTAGGTCGATGTCGCTGTACAGCTCGTATAGTTCGTGATTGAATCTTCTCCTCCAAAACCCGTCAACGCAAACGGGACCGAATATCTTACGAAGAATTTTTCTCTCGAAGCGACCAAGGATATCTTCATCCTCTTTTAATAAAGTCCATGTTTCAGCGCCATAAAGCAGGACTGGGATGATCAGGGTCTTATACAGAGTCTCCTTAGTAGTTCGAGATGGGGCTTTACTGTTGAATTGCCTTATAAGCCCAAAAAAACAGCGATTGGCAAGAGTTATTCTTCGCTTGATTTCTGCGCTGATCTTGTTAGTAGAATTTATAGCAGAGCCAAGGTAGACAAAGTCCCTTACTACCTCGAAGTTATAGCTGCCCACTGTGACGTTTTGTCCAATTCGTCGGTGTTGGTTTTCCCTTCTTGTTGACAGCATATACTTGGTTTTGCCCTCGTTTATCGCTAAACCCATTTTGGCCGCTTCCGCCTCAATGATTGCAAACGCACCGGTGACAGCCCGCTGAGTTCTTCCGATAATGTCTATATCGTCGGCGTATGCAAGCAGTTGTACAGACTTGTATGCACTCTACCAATTTATCACCAGCTGCCTTGAAAAGTTCGGCCGGAAAGCCGTCAGGTCCAGCAGCCTTGTTGGATTTCAGCTTCGATATTGCTATCCTCACTTCGTTTTGGTCAGGTGGACGGAAATATTGACTATCATCGTCTATGTTGAATGGTTCATTCTGCCTGACAGCGGGATGTTGGTCTTCATCGCCGTTATACAGTCTGCAGAAGTAGTTTTTCCAGATTCTCAGCACCGACCGTGATTCTACTACGAGGTTTCCATTTTCATCTCTGACACGTTCTTTTTACCTTTTGGTAAAACTTCCGTACATTGTTCCTGGAGTATAAACTCTCGATATTCTCGAACGCGCACTTCTCATGCTCTTCCTTCTTCTTTTGGAGAAGCCGATGTTCTTCCCGTCTCTTTTACTCGTAGAGCTCACGAGCAGATCTGGTCTTCCTTTGCAGCACCGCTTTGTATGCTTCTTGTTTTGCTGCATGCACTCGCCAGCATTCTTCGTCAAACTAGGGGTTACTCGGAGGTGGGCGAGCGAGACCCAGCACATCAGTCGCTGCGTTTCCGATGGCATGTTGGCAGCGTTGCCACTGGTCTTCGGTACTTGATGCTGGCGCCATCAGTCCGTTATCAGACGTGGTGTCGTGTAGGCTATGCTTACCGACTGCCCTACCAAAGACGTCCTTCTTTCCTATTTTGGCGTTAAAATCGCCCAATACGATTTTTAACAATTGCTCGTATGTTTTGTCGAGGAGCTCGTAGAAACAATCTTCGGTGACAAGGTCCTTTTCTTCCGTGGGGGCATGAACACATATTAGGCTTATGTTAGCGAATTATGATCCGGATAATCATAATACGTTCGCTCACGTGTCAGAAGCTTAAGACTTCTTGCCTAAGTCTGCCGCGTATAACAAATCCGCATCCGAATAAGTGTTGCCTGTTGCCTCTGTAGCAATCACCGTAGTACATGGCCCATCACATCGCACTTCCTGGATGGCGGTAATATCTGCTTCATAGCAGTCTAGGGCTTCTACTAGTTGTTCGGCTGCACGTGGTCTATTTCAACGTAGAGATCCGAAAGTCGTTGTCCTTATTTCGTTTGCTGAGGTCGTCATCAGTTGAGTCGTCCTTATCCGAGGCTTTTGGTTGTTTCGGAAAGCGATGACAGTACCCTAATACCCTAATAGCATCTTGCTCGAACAACATTCCTGTGAAGGCAACTATTTCACATACTCATAGATGCGAACAAATCCAGTAATTTAACGAAGATCTACACAAGATCTTACGATTTTGCTAGATAGAATATGTATGTGTACGCTGCGGCAACTTCAACTGGACATCCAAAAAATCAAACCCTACCTACTCGCACTTGGTGTCACAGTTAACACTGATGTAACATGACACCAACATACCTATAAATAAGAGTACATATATCCAAATTCGCAAAATCGGCTTCTAGGAAGTTGAACTACTTGTTCAAAGCAAAGACATGCTTCACTCCTTCTCAGCTTGTCCTTCTAGACAAAGCACAGGTTATACCGGGACTAGAATATTGCTCTTAAATTTGAAGTTCGGCTCCGAAACACTACCTACGTATATACCTACTCGACAGTATCCAACGGCGAGCAATTTGATTAATATAAGTCACAGCACTAACATCCAAGAGGAAAGGAGACCCCCTCAGTTGGCCCATTATAGAGGCATCAGTCTCTTCAACATCGCATACAATATCTTTTCTGCGATATTGTGTGAACGCATGAAGCATTTCATCAACAGCCTTATTGGTCCCTATAAGTGCGGTTTCACGCCAGGAAAATCCACCATCGATCAAATCTTCACACTTCGACAGATCCTGGAATAACTCAAGAAGTCCAAATCGATACTCATCATCTCTTTATCGATTTTAAGGCCGCCTATGACAGCATCTGTAGAGAATAGCTATATAGAGCCACGTCTAGTTTTGACATCCCCGCCAAACTTGTCCGTCTGTGCAGGATGACGATGTAATGACCTCACCGAGACCTTTGATGTCAAAAAAGGTTTTAGACAAGGTAACGCACTGTCATGTGACTTCTTTAATATTGTACTCGGACGGATTGTGCGGAACTCACAAGTCAACACTAGAGACACAAGCTATCAAAAGTCCATACAACTGTTTGCATACGCCGACGATATTGACATTATTGGAAGAACTCAGCGGGATGTCACCGGTGCGCTTGGATTAAAGCAGAAGCAGCCAAAATGGGTTTAGCGATAAATGAGGGCAAAACCAAATATATGCTGTCAACAGAAGGAACAAAAAACACCAACGAATTGGACAGAACGTCACAGTGGGTAGCTTCGAGGTAGTAAAGGACTTTGTCTACCTCGGCTCTGCTATTAACTCTGACCATGATACCAGCACAGAAATCAAGCGAAAATAATTCTTACAAAGTTGGAGTGTGCAACTGGAGGCAATTAGCTAAAGACTGAGCCAGATGGAGAGGCTGGCTTGTTGGCTGTGGCCCACCTTTCTTGGTTAAAATTTTTAAATCCAAAATAATGTCGGTCATTGTAACTAATTTTTATTTTTGTTTTAAAACCTTTTTTTCTTTTATCCGATGGAAATCTCTTACTTTAGGTATTATAAACCAATGTATAAAGTTCCTAAAAATGATATGAAAACAATACTTACTTACTTAGATCCTTTAAACCCTCGGGGGGCATAGGGCGTCAACCGAGCCTGTGAACCATTTTGTTCGGAGTTCTGCAACGCCTTTGAGCTGCCTCCAACTCATTCCTAAAGAGCCCGATTCCTCCTCAACTGTTCTGCACCACGTTTGCCTAGGGCGTCCCGCAATTCTGCCTGCCTGGGTGAGCGAATTCCACTGCATGGCATATTTCGCAATGGAGTTGTCTTCGCGCCGTAGGGTGTGTCCAATCCACTGCCACTTTCTCCTTCGTACAGTAATGTTTATAGGTTTTGGCCCGTTCTCAGATAAAGTTCGTCGTTAGAGAGACGCGGCGGCCAAAAAATCCTCAAGACGGTTCTTAAGCATTTGTTTACAAAGACTTGTAGCTTGCGTGTGTTAATGGTGTCCACCTTTCAGGTACAAAAACAAATATTTGTCGCAACAATTTTTTAAAGTGCCAGGGCCTAGCTTCTCGCAACAACTCATGTTGTTTGCGTTATACTTTTCATACGAATGGAAGGGAACTACAGTTTAATGCCGAGTCCGAACGGCGATTTGAGAAGCTTTTTCGTGACAACAATACTCTCGGATGTTTGTCAGACGCTCGCGAGAGGTGGGACCGTGAAAAAACTTTTTGATGTTTTATGGGATTCGAACTTGGAACCTCATGCGTAGTGATCCGACACACTAACCACTTACGCCACGGCGCCCACTTCACCTTCCACCTTCCAGGTACTGCACCCATAAAGCAACATCGATTCTACGTTGGAGCAGAACAGTCGCAGCTTAGTTCTTAAGCTGATAACATTGCTTCTCCAGATTTTGGATAGCATTCCGAACGTAGCTTTGGCCTTCCCGATACTGCCGCACACATCCAGTTCAGTGCCACCGCGGTCAGCCGAGACCACAGTTCTTAGATATAGAAAGTTATCAACTTTCTCGACAATATTAAGTTGAGCGTGGCTGTTAGAAGTGCTCAGGGATTTTGTTAGTTTTAGCCTCACTTTGTTTGCCTCAGCTCTAGATTGTGGGCCATCAAATATAGGTCCATTATCCGATGTGAAAGTAGACAAACGTCACCGTAATCTATGTGTTTAAGGTAAGATGTCATAGTCCAACAAATTCCATAGTTGCCTTCCGTCAATGCTGCACGGAGTGCATCGCTGATAACCACCAAGAACATTAGTGGTGACAGTATACACCCTTGACGTACTCTGCTTTGGACTTAAAAATTCTCCGATATCTTACCATTGTGTACGACGTGACATTTACCGCCCTCGTATGTAGCCTTCATAATAGCTATATTTTTTTCTGGGATGCCTCTCCTGCGCAAGACCAACCAGATAGCATCTCGATTTAAGCTGTCGAAAGCCTTCTCGAAGTCGATAAACAGCAAATGTAGCGGCGACCTGTACTCAACGCATGATATATACTCGTAGGTATACATATGTACAATGAAAAGATTTTGTTTAATTTGAATTCGCCGCTATTATCCGAACCTACCATAGTGGCTAAGATGGCTGGGTCATTTAGAGCGAATGGAGCCCAACCTTCCCGCTAAGAAAGTCTTCGAATCCACCCCGGACGGACGGCGCAGTAGAGAACGACCTCGCGGTAGGTGGCGCAAACAAGTGGAGGGGGACCTCAACCAACTTGGCGTGCGCAAATGGAGGCAGCTGGCTCGTAACCGTGCTGGCTGGAGAGGTTTGTTGGTTGATGCCCAGGTCCACCCCGGACTGTAGCGCCATCTAAGCAAGCACCATAGTGGCATCAACGTTCTTTTTGGTTCGATACTATGTAAATATTAACACTTAACTTATTAGGAGTTACCTTGGTAAAGTCTACGATTTTTCCTTAGAAGTGTTTATTTATCATGACAGCGGCTACATGTTTCCCTGTGGGTTCTTAAACGTATATTATGCTAAGCATGTGGCAGGAGGTTCACCATTAATCTTACGTCTTTCGAATCTCTTGAATAATTGAACAAGATAGAGGGTAGTATTACCTAAACAAGGAAGAGTTTGGTGCCTTTGTAATTCATAAAAACAAACTTATTTAAAAACATTTAACAATTATTTATTTAAGAAAAATGAATAATATATTTAAAACAAAACAACTATATTAAAAGAAATGTAAATTAAATTAAGGCCTGGCACTCTCTTTCCAATTCGGAAAGTCTACTCAACTCTTTCAAAATGAATGTGCTCATATCAATATTAAAGTTATAATATTGCTCTAGGTAACTTAATTTCTTGTCTAATTTTTCAGAACTCTCTCCATTGCAATGCTGTCCACACTTTGGCAACTGTTTTGAGCCAATGTCATCAAATCGGTCCGAGAGACTATAATGTATTTTAGAAATATTTTCAAGAGCTTCCTTTCGCTCCAGAATACTTGAAATGATATCCCACATTTCCAGATGCTTGCCCTTTATTCTATTCGTGTTTTCCGATGGAATGTCCTTGATAGTATTTGGTAGTTCTTCTACTGCCGAGCTGTAAACAACAGATGCATATAATTTGCAATAGACTTTTAGTAAATACGTATAATAGATAAGGAAAAGAGATTGGACAATTAGTTTGAAAAAAGATTGGAATATCATATCATACGAAGGTCGATTGAAAAACTCGCTGCCTACTATAGAAATAGTCCCAGTCCTGTTGTATGGCGCAGAGGCATAGACTTTATCTAAACCGGTTGAGGCCCTTGGTTACTTTGAGAGAAAAGTTCTTCGAATGAACTTTGGTCTCATTTGGGTCGAAGGTGAGTGGAGAAGAAATGCACAAACATACAATGACATCGACTTAACCAGAAAAGTTCATATACAGCGATTAAGATGGCTGGGCTGGCTGGCTTGATGGTTAAGGCCCAGGTCCACCCCGGACTGTAGTGACACCTAAGTAAGTAAGTATTGAAATAGTATTAATTCTAAATTCGAACTTCCCTCCTTAAAGTTTTAACATTCTAAAAGTGACTCTATGAAGTTCCATTCCTGCTGTGCATTTACTTACATACACGTGCTTAAGTAAGGCAAAGTAAAGTAATTTTAGAAGAAAAAAAATATCTGTTTAAAAATAGTTTACTCCGAAGCAGATATGGTAGGTAACTTGAAGGGAATCTGACCCTTCGAAAATAATAGTTAAAAAGTGGGTAGTCGAATTTAAATGTGGAAGAGAGACCGTTGAAGACGCCCCACGCTGTGGAAGACCGTTAACCTCAACTGCAGGGAAGAACATAGGGAAAATATGTGATCTAATCATGGGAGACCGCCAATTCAAGATAAGAGAGATAGCTGAAATCATCGCCATATCGTATGAACCGAACACATCATTCAAAATGATTTTGTTCTACAAGCCTTCTGCAAGATGGGTTGCGAAACTGCTTCCAGTTGAACAAACCGCAATCCACTGATGTCTCGCTATTATTTGGAACAGTTTCAAGCAGATCCAGAAAATTGTTTGGTCAGATTTGTGATGACAAATGAGACCTGGGTTCGCTACCATACCCATGAGACCAAACAGCAATCAAAAGGAGGGAACAAATCTGGATCACCAGCCCCGAAGAAACATAAAGTTAAATTATCGGCGGATAAAGGCGAAGGGAATCATAGTGACCCTTGTAAAGAGTCAAGCTGTGAGAGGAAAAAAAAGAAAAAGTGTGCAGGAATGTTGCGGGAAAAGTTTAGTTTCACGAGGAGAAAGCACGTATACACGTCACGTCAAATCATAGCTGGAATTCAAAACAATGAGTTTGAATTACTGCCGCATCCGCATCTAACGAGCCCTGGAAAGAAAAGGATTCAATAGAACAGTATCCAGGTGGATGTGCGAGCTGTTGAACACAAGATCAGCAGAGACTTATACGCCGCAACAGACAATCAAGGTCAACACGGCAAGGATGCAGACAAGGTGGGGTACTATCTCCCGTAATGTGGAGTCTTGTTGTGGACATTCTGATTGATAAGTTAACCAACCTCGGCATTAATTGTCAAGCTTATGCTGATGACATAGTTTTGATCGCCAGAGGTAAGTTTGAAGAAACCCTGTCTGACATCATACAAATTGGTCTAAAAATAACTTAGAACTGGTGTTACACGGCTGATCTAAACATAAATCCGGCTAAAACAACGATCGTACCTTTTAAGAGAAAAAGAAAGCTCGTACGTCTGAAACCTATCATATTGTCAGGTACGAAACCAACATCAGTCAAAGAAATTAAGTATCTACGACTATACCTAGACAGTATACTCATCTGGGAAAAGCATACAGAAGAGATAAGGCTACACACGCTCTTATGATATGCAGGAGCCTAGCGCTCAAATCTTGGAGATACACTCCAATTATCGTAAGATGGATGTACTTAGCCAAAGTGAGGCCAATGATCACATATGGGACCATAGCATTGGCAAATCGAACCAGTTTAGTCACAACGCGGAAACACTCAATAAAGTGCAACGACTTGCGTGTCTCTGCATTACTGGAGCTATGAGAACTTGCCCATCCGTAGACTTCCGAGCTTGTTTTCTTTCTCAGGCCACGCATTTTTCAATGCACCCTTATACTTATACCTTTGGCTTACATTAAATAGTGGGCAAACGCACAGATTTTGCGTCCCAACACCTGCACTTAAGGGAAAAGGAGTGATTTCACTTATTCTAGAAGTAGTCTGTCAGTCTATACGATCTTTCAGCATTTGCTCAGCAATAAACGAATGCAAGGAAGACCAACTGCATCGTTCAAGATGTTTCTGGCATTGATTTACCCAGCATCTTGTACTAAGTGTATTAGTCTGTGATGTTACCCTTCAAGTTGGCAGCAAAAACAAAGCTAAACATAGTGCTGGGAGCACAAGTTGTCCTGCATTCCGACTTGGGTTGAAATCAGCACTGCAAAGACAATGATGAGGATTGTACTACTGAACCTCAATCACTGCAAAGCAGCTCAGGATCTTCTCACACAGACGGTCCGAGAAATCTAGGTAGGTACTCATTGAATCCTACAGGTAGCTGCAAGAAAGCATATGGGCAACGAACAGTTGCAAAGCGGCAATATGGGTATGCATCCAACGACCATTCGAGA
This sequence comes from Brachypalpus laphriformis, assembly GCA_945910035.1. Taxonomy (NCBI): domain Eukaryota; kingdom Metazoa; phylum Arthropoda; class Insecta; order Diptera; family Syrphidae; genus Brachypalpus; species Brachypalpus laphriformis. Next base: position 104,219,901 of record OX246753.1, on the reverse strand, counting down.
AAACGGAGTCCACTTCTTCAGTTGCTGTGTGCCTCCAAGTGTCTTCCAGGGGGAATTTGAAAGACTGATTGACAACATGGTTTCCAGTGCGAGGCGAAGTACTCTGGCCATCATTACAGGCTACTTTAACGCTTAGGCTATAGAATATGTGGGGCGCCGTAGCATAAGTGGTTAGTGTGTCGGACCACTGCGCGTGCGGTTCCATGTTCGAATACCAGAAAACATCAAAAATGTTTTTTTCACGGTCCGACCTTTCTCGAACGTCTGACAAACATCCGAGAGTATTGTTGTCTCGAGAAAGCTTCGCAAAACAAATTGCCCTTCGGATATGGCACTAAACTGTAGGTCCTTTCCATTCGTGTGAAAAATATAACGCACACAATATGAGTGGTTGCGAGAAGCTAGGCCTTGGCACTTAAAGAGCTGTTGCGCCAAATATTTTGTGAGTACGTGTCTGGTACGAGATATTAGGTGGGAGGTTGGCAGCACCCACGTAGTGACCACCAGGCAATAATATTCGTAGTTTTCCCTAACCCAGGAGCAACCAGAGACGCATTTAGGAGACATGTACAAAGGAGGGGCTGGAAGCCACAACCGTTTGATACAGATCTTTCGGCACCACTAAAACTAAGCAACTCATACAAAGAGTAACGAAGGCAAACGACGCAGCAATGCAGCGGAAGAGAAGAGGCAATTACGGACCCCTACCTACGTCAGCAGAGTTCCTGTAGAAAGTAGTAGCGGTTTTATTCTCACGCCAATCGGGAATACCAGAAGGTGATCAAAGAGCTGAAGGAAGGAAGGATACGACGACTTCCTACAAATCGAAAGCCAGACGGCGCGCCCCTGGCATCGCTAACATCTCTAATGTCTCACTAAAAGCAGCAATCACGCGTCGGCCGAAAATAATATTCACGGACACTTATTATACATGTGTGAGGGAAGATTTTTTTTCGCATCAATGGAAGGTTCAAAAAGGAAACATGGCACCCCAAAATCCTTCCTCATATAGACCGCTGTGCTTGTTAGACACGATGGAAATTTTTTGGAGAGATACCTCGATGGGGTACTATTGCGCTAGGCATCAAAAACGCATTTAACACAGCGAACTGGACATTTATCCTGTGAGCACTCAGTCCAAAAGAGTGTCAGAATATGTTCAGAAAGTATTGGTAAACTACTTCAAAAGAAGGGGGCTGCTCTACGATACATTAGATGGGACAATACAAGGCAGCACAACAGGTGGCGTCTTCGAAGGCTCTTTTTAGGCTACAGCTAGCTGAACAGAAAATGAAAGTGGTACTCGTCAGCGATAGAAAAGCAGTGAACACCGTAACGGTAAGAGTGCTGTAGTCTCCAAGCCAGAGATAAAGTGCCTTGGCGTTAAGGCGCTAAGGTGGAAATGGAGACAGTGGCACTAGCACATACGAGTATAATGCCGCCAAATATTGGTGGACCAAAATATGGTAAAGGATTGCTCCTAACAAATATGGGTGCCATGAAAATTAAAACATACATACATACCGAAAACAGAGGCGGTGTACAGGACCAACGAGAGCAATTAGTACTTTCGAACAACGTCATTCGATGCGTCTTGTGTTGAAGTCGCGTCGTGGTGCCGATTGACACTTTGGCAAATGAAGCTCGGAAGAATTATAAATACAAGAGAATAGAACGAAGGGTATCAGACGATATGAGGCCACCGTTACTGAGTAAGGGTTCAGTTTCGTCTTTAAATGATTCCCACCTTCCAACAACAAAAAAAACTTCAAGTTGGGGATTGTGAGTCAGAGCAACTGGTTTACCACGGGAAAAACGAACTATAGGTGCTGTAAAATATCCTCATGGATATTTAGCTATAAGGTGGGGTACAAATAAGATGATGAATGCAATCAGGCATACACTCCACAACTATTATACCATAGCCTACGGTGTCTTAAGCAGCGACAATCATAATATAGGTAATGCTTTTGTCTTAAAAGTAACCTTTTTTTTTTTTCTTTTTGAGAACCAAACCTGCGATAGTTATGGTTGTACCAACTGAACTTCTCCTGGATAGTTATCTAATGTCAGAGGTCACTGTTATAACGAAACACCAAGTTTACCAACCTAGTTTTACCAACGAACACCTCAAATTTTGCGCACAAAATTGTTTATTTTGTTCACTTAAAAATTGACGGAAAGCGGTCAGACCAGCAGCAAAGTACATAATGTATGCGATATCTACACTTAAAAAAAGAAGATATCGATGAGATATCTCGAATGTTTACTATTGAACCCGTCGAAGGACAAACAGAAACCACACAACTGTGCAAAAAAAAAATTATACGCTTCCAATCGTAAGGACGAAAAAAGTGTATAAGAATCGTTCGTCAAAGAACTTTAAACCCAACGGTTGAAAAATCAGCGGATTGATTTTAAAAATGTATATAAATTGATGGATATGTATGTATATAAATACATATATATGTTTTGTAGCACAAACAAACATTATACTCGTAAGTTCGCATTCTCAGTTCAATATTAGCAAAACCACTTACCTAGGAGCCAAACACCACACTAAGTTTAAAATAATAAAATAAATGACCATTTTACCAAAGCAAGTTATCGCAATTAGACCAAAGCCATGAGTAAAATAACTCTCTCAGCACAAATCCGACGAATAAAACCCAATTTTATGAAAACAAAAATAAGAAATAAGAAACGTGTAAACTAGTAAAAAGCTTTCTTGCTGAATATAGCAAATATTCAGTGCGCTACACGCTACATTCAATGTCAAGAACAGAGACCCACGTAAGTGGATCCGATCATACAAAAATTGATAAAGGTGAGGCAGTACCTGCCTTTCCACCTAAGTTGAAAAATGAATCCGTCACGTACATAAGTATTTTTGTATAGAACTCATGCTATTATATGGTATGAACGGTGTAGAATTTGGATGATTGAAAAGATCGAGCGTCGATTGAAGGTGTATCTGTGGTGCATTTATTCACACGTTGCTTAATATGCTTCATTACGAGGAGAGATAAACGATGAAGATGAATGACGAAGGATGAAAGATGAAGATTAATTTGGAGGATGAAGCTGAAAGATGAAAGGGAGGGATGAACATGAAACATAAAGGCTGGAAAATGAAAATTAAGGATGAAGTGTGGAAGAAGATAAATGAAGGAGGAAGAATGAAGATGATGTTGAGTGATGAAGTTGAGGGATGAACAATAAGGATGAAGGATGAATTGATAGACAAAGGTGAAAGGTGAAGATAAAGACTGGATGTCTAGAAGAATCCGTGTAGAATTAAATTAGTCAGCTGGAGAAATCAAAGCTATGGAGAAAGGATGGATTTAGCTGAGTAATTCGAGATGTCGGACGGAGAAATGAGCCTTCTACCGGGCAATAGCAAAATATTCACATAGAATGTGCTCTGCAGTCTCTTGTTCTTCGAGGCAGAGTAGCAGTGGTTGATGAGGAAAGTAAGACGCTTTAGTTTTATTGGTAGCTATAAAAGTAGGCGCAGCTGCCCGCCGTGGCGCAATGGTTAGTGTGTCGGATCACACGGGAGTGAGGTTCAATGTTCGAATCCCAGATACAGAATGACGCATAAAACTGACGACGGGTAAAGTAGAAAAATTAAGATAAAAAATAAAGTAGGACAATGAAGGATGGAGATGAAATACGAAGTAAGAAGAGTAAAGGATAATAACTGAAGGTAGATGAAGATAAAGGATGAAAGTTGAAAGATGAGAGAGAAAGCTTGATAAGCGTGGGAAGGAATGGGGCTGCTAGTGCCATATAAAGCACCAAATATATTATTTTTACTCTATAGGTATATGCTCTTGCAATCCTACGCAAATGTAATGAGCGAATATAGTTCAAAACTAATTCAAGTTCGAAATTCGTCGATTTTTAGGAGACTGCCATTCGAAGAGCTTAAATTATCTTAATTTGCTCATTGGAAGAGATTTTTTCACGAGTATTTCTGTGGACTTAACTCAAATTTCAACTTATATGACAATCAATTTTTAATTCAACACTGTGTAACCGTTGGATTTCTGTATAAATCCCCACTTTGTAGGAATATGCCCAGATTCCGATAGAATTTCACGGATAACGTTCAACTTGCAAGTTGTGACTGTATTTCTGGACGATAAGAATGCGGCAGCATCACGATCCAATATTGTTGTTGTTGTTTACACATGGAAAAAATTGGCCTAGGCCATTTTTCATCGAGCAATCCAGTACAGAGTGTTACGTTTGTACTTTGCTTCCTAGCTTCGTCCACTGGACATCTTGCTACATGATCTTCGTCTTATTTCTAATGAAGAAGTGCGCCCAACCTCAAGCAGATAGTACGGTGGGCCTGTATCGGAAGCTGGAGGAAATATCTTCCCCGATTTCTGGTGCAAACCAGGCTATCCAAGAGCTGCGACGACATAATATAAACAAGGGCGCAACAATCTTAAAAATAGCCGCCCAAAGGAGATTAGTTCTCCAAAGTTCATTTATAATGCTCATGGGCAGCTTCTTGTGAATGACGACAAAGTTCTGCATAAGTGGAGACCGTATTGTGAAGGGCTTTTGAATAAACCGTTTCCTCGGCTATAATCTCCAAGAGACACCCTTAACTGTGAAGAAATACCCGACATTTCAGTCGAAGAAATTAGTGTGGCGGTCAAAAACTCCAAAAAACGAAAAGCTGTTGGACCAGACGAGATGTCCTCTGAATCCTCGAGAAAGATGGGGGACATGTCTCCGAATTCTTATCTCTAAACTTATGAGAGGTGATCCAATGCTGAACCAATGAACGGAAAGTTATTTTCTCCCTGTGCACCTTCTCGGAGTTCATCAGGGAAGCGTCTTAAGTCCTTTACTCTTTAATGCAGTCCCTTATTACCTGCTTGAAGGTAAAGTGACGGACTCCGAAGTGCATCAGTTATTTTTTGCTGACGATGGAGCCATCATGAGTGACTTGCAGTGGAGTCCCTGCAATGAGCAGATGACGTATGGGTAGACGTTTTGGAGGAAAATGGGTATCGCATCAGTCCAAAAACAGACTAATGCTGCCCGTTATCCTCATTCGCCAACTGCAAAGAAGCATCGAGATGTCTTTCCGCCACAAAAATAGAATGCTTTGTGTCATACTGCGTATCCAGAATATTGAAGAATTCCCAACAAGTTGTTGACTCCCCCGATGACCTATTTCTTGCCTTTATCCGCCTATATTTTGCCATAATATTGATGAACTTGCGAATGCAGTCATCGAGGGAATGTGGAAATTCTAAATCATTTAGTAAAATTTCTACATGGATCTGGTTCCATCTGGTTCTTCTTTTATGAGCTGAACTCATTTTCGAACTGCAGCCTCGTTGTTATCAAATTTAATATTCGGTTTATCTTAAACGATAAATTAAAAATAAATACTTGGCGCAACAGCTCTTTAAGTGCCAGAGCCTAGCTTCTCGCAACCACTCATGTTGTGTGCGTTATATTTTTCACACGAATGGAAGGGACCTATAGTTTAGTGCCATATCCGAAGGGCAATTTGTTTTGAGAAGCTTTCTCGAGACAACAATACTCTCGCATGTTTATCAAACGTTCCCGAGAGGTGGGACCGTGAAAAAACTTTTTGATGTTTTCTGGGATTCGAACTTGGAACCTTACGTGCAGTGGTCCGACTCAATACCGACTTACGTCACGGCGCCCACTTCAACGACAGAGAAACTTAATAACAACTGTCATATGCATCGTGCTAGTTCACGACGCGCTGCTTGCTTTTGTTTGCGCAGTTTATTCCTTCACAATGAATTTCGGAACGCAATATGTTGCGTCATCATATTGAGTTTGCATTTAGGAATGGTTGCTGATGCAGAAAGCAGACAGTCCTGGAATTGGGAAAACAGCCCTACTCAGGCCTATTCCAGACATTTAATTTGAATTGAACAATACTTCCCAGTGCTTCAGTAGAAGTGCAGTGAAGTAGGAGGGTTATGATCCCTTGTTTTCAGATCACAGCCTTGCTGAAATAGAAAGAAGAAGAAGAACCTTAGAAATGTTTGTAAATATTCTCCATTCATCTCAAATTCTCCTTAGGATATACAAAGCACACTGTGAAATACAAATTTATAAACAAAACTCGTGGTGCCTTGCAAAGTACTATCGTTTATTTAGGGCAAATTCAATTTTAACATAAATTAGGGCTTATCTATGTACATGAGACTCAGAGTCTATTTCATCCTTTTCATTTTACTTGCAAATACAATTTAACGAATTTAATTCATGTACGAGGATCCCATCCGCACCTATTTCTTTTGGCGCCTGGACCGTTTGGAGGTCTGGCTGTTTGCAACACTTCCTTCTGATCCTGAAAAGAAAAATCGAAAACACGTCTTTAGCGTAAACGAGGTCTATTCGTAAATGAGGCAGATTCACTTACCAGATACGTCTTCTTCAGGAATTGCGGTTAATGGAGCACTAGGTGAAGTTGCTTCCTTTATACGCTTCCTCCTTCTTTTGCCACTTTCAGTGGAACTAGCGATACTTACTAGATCTTCATCAGTATGCTCCTAGAAAATATTAATTAATATATACCACACACTACAAGAGGCATATTTACTTTTAAGGCCGAACTTCTGGTAACTCTTCGTGAAGAAGTCGCATTCGACAATTGGCTAACTTGCGAAGAAATCGATTCGGTATCGCTTTCTTTCACACCACCCGTTGACGGAGACTCATTGGTACGTGATGCACGTCGCCTAGTTATTCTGACCGGTGATATTGCAATTTTTGTTGCTAGTGCAGCAGATTTTTCTAAAACTGCTAACTGGGTTCTTGTGAGCCTTCGTGATGATTTATAATCATCGCTTTGGGAAATTTCTGGTTCGTTTTCATCCTCTTCTTCTTCCGTGTGTCCCTTTGAGCTACTAACTAGGTTAGTTTGATCAGTTGGTGAGTCATTCTTTTTGGAAGCCGACATCCTCCGTGGTGTTGTTAAGGGCGTAGTACTGACGTCTGCAGTTATGCTTCTCGCACGAGTTGTTCTAGGTGTTGTAACTAGGCTTGTTTCATTAGTAGGTGAGTCATTCTTTTTAGAAACCGACAACCTACGTGGTGTTTTAATGGGCGTAGTGACTTCTGAAGTTATACTCCTGGCACGAGTTCCCACAGCTTTAGGTGTACTGCTTAGCTCCTTGTCTACGGACATACTACTTCTCCGACGACTTTTAGGGGTTTGTGGATGTTCAACCGATGTTACACTTGAAACAGACGACAATCGGGAACGTTTTATGTTGGAAACCGACGGACTATCGGCATCACCATCAATTGAATCAGCGCGTATCTTCGAACGAGTTCTGGTTGACGGAGAATCAGGTGTTGCATTCTCAGTCAATGTTTCCAAAAGCAAAGAGCGACGTCTAGTCACAATTGGATGACCAGATGCAGGAGGCATGGAGCCGCCTCTTGAATTTCTATGACCACTTGGTGAAGCTGCAACATCCGCTTCAGTGGTGAGTTTCTTGGAGAATGATTTTGATCGCCTACGTTGAGGATTCGGCGTAAGTTCCTCCTCATGTTCTTCTCTTTCTTCGTCTTTGCCTTCAGTAGTCGACTTTTCCAAAAGTGTTTCAGTGGCTAACTTTTCATTGTTATCTTTAGGTTCAGCATCAGTTGTAACAGCCTGTAGCACAGATTTATCTGATTCATCCTTTGCATCCTCAACCTCTCCACTCCTGACGGTTGCAATCTCTTTCATGTGTTTTTCATTTTTCTTAATCGGAGCTACAGTCTCTTCGATTTTTTTCTCCTTCTCAACATCTTCATTAGTAGCACTTGCTGACACATTCTGTTCATTGGCGACAATACTTATCTTTTCATGATGAACTTGTTCGATGGGTTTCCTTCTCAATTTCAGTATCTTGCCTTGATTTTCTACCTTTTCTTTGGTTTCAACTTCTTTAACTTCAGATTCCAAGACGTTACTCGTTCCTGCTATTAATTGTTCAGTGTTATCCTCAGTGGTAGCAGATGTTAACTCGACAGTTTCTTTTTCGTCAATGGGTTTAACTTTGTCTGGACGAAAAAATGAGAGAAACAGTTTATTTAAAAAACGTTCGCCCTTATTTCGTAACTCGATTCGAACCGAGAGTTACCCGATTTCATACAATCAGCATTTCTATCATACAAATTTCCGCTCACAATTCTGAGTCAAATAACTGTCGATTCGAATCGAATTACAGAATAAAGTCTATTATCGTAAAATTCTTCATAGTAATCCTAATCCTTCATAGTAATGGTCTCTCGTTTTTAGGAGTTCTGTTGAAAAGTATAACTCAGTAATGGAGTTAAATTAAAGGGTATAGGAGATAGTAAAAAAGTGGACAGAGAAGAACGAAAAGCTGACGAGCTGATTTTGAATCATTTTAGATTGCAGATTGGTGGAAATATTAAGCAAAGCAAGTCATTCCACATTCGGATTGACTGGTTCAGAAACAAACTTTAGTGTGCGCCTGAAAACAGATTAAGACGTAGGTATGTGCGAAAAACGCAATTCAATACTACTGTGATTGAACTGACGGATAAATGGGACATAACCATAGATTTCATCTGAAAGTTGATGGTGGATGTGCCGGCAAATGAGCACAAAGTATCCAACATTTCGGAGGTGGGCGGTCGAAGGAGTTTGGCTGTAAACTGATCAATTTACATGCTCCTCGCCGAACACGATCTAGCAGCCTACAGTTTGCTGTGCGAGAACAAAAATGATATTCTTTGAGGAATTACCTGTCACCAGCTTTGCAGATTTAGTAGCCTGCAGATTTCAACGAAGGTTTGGGCTCTTATAAAGGATGGGCCATCTATGGATTTCTTTTTCACTGACGCGCTTGAAATATTGAGAGGTATATAGTGTCAAACCTCTGCGATAAGAAATGAATCGTTTTACCCTTCAATAATCCTGGAAAATATTGAGAAATGATTTCCAAACTAAGTGCTGTGTTACAGAAACTGTGTGGAATGTGTTAAGAATAGTTGGTCGAAATGAAGCACCTTCAGCGGGTGATGTAAGCAAATTTGTAAAGAATGTCCGTGAATATGGCATGCTTCTGGATAACAAAAATAAACGTGTGCTCGTTCGGTGCGCACAAATGAAAGAATTGCTGCTGTTGCCCAAAGTGTGCGTGAACACCAAAGAACCTCATTTCGTCACAGACCTTAACCACTGAATACCAGTCGCACTTCACTGGTGAGAATAGTGCATAATGCCTCGGAATATTTACTTGCAAGGTCCAACTCTCTCAAAAGATGAAGCGAAATTACCATCCGCCTTGATTCTCAATAAGTGACTGTTTTGTGTGAGTTTTTGAGTGGTGGCATCATCTATCCTTATTTCTTTGAAAAAAAAAGCTAAAAAGCTGGCAATGCCGTTAGGGTGAACGAATTGTGCTGCAAAGGCGTCTTTTTTTTTTCTTTTGTGGCCGTAATTGGACAATTTGGACTTGCACAGGCCACACTAATTACCAAAGAATAGATCTTTTGCACACCAAATTCGGTAACAGTGTTATTAGCCGTTATGGAGGCATGTCCATCGTGAAACTTGACGGCATTTTTTTTTTTGTATGGGGAACTGTTAAGGGCCATTGTTACTCCAACGAACAACGCTTTTCGCGACATTTTTTTTTTTTTTATTTACACACTCTAAAGGGGTTATGACTTCTTCCCTTTTTATGTATTTCGATACATAGCGTGAGCGTTAAGGAAGAGGGTTTAGTGAGAAAGGAGGCACCGATGCGCATTGGTCTTAAATCTTCTTCTTCTTCTTCCTTTTATCAGCGAGGCTATGATCCGAAAAGGTGAGCGTTAAGGAAGAGGGTTTAGTGAGAAAGGAGGCACCAATGCGCATTGGTCTTAAATGTCTGTAGGTTATAATGGAGAGGAAAAGCAGGCTCGGGGGAGAGCATTACACAAACGTGCTGTGCGGTTCATGAAAGAATCTCTATTTTCACGATACGTTCGAAGATAGGCCTACGGGTAATCTGATGAGCATTCGAGGCATGGCGAGTATTGGCTATTTCATTTTAACATTTTTGGTGAAAATATCGATAAAACAGAGATAGGCAGGAGAAATTACGACAGTGTTCGAGCGAAGCAAAATTGTCTGCTTTAAGCTTTATCACGCAATTTTGTATCCTATCTAGCAAGTGTAATATGGTTTTTGATGCATCTGACCAGATGTGAGAGTCTAATTTAGGTTGAATGTGCGCCTTATAAATTGAAGACAGATGGGGTGAAATATTTCTTACACCGCTTTAGCAATTCTAAACATTTTGCTGCATTTTTGGCGATTTCGAATATTTTTTTATTTTTTTTTTTATAATTTGCGCGTGCCAAAGGGATTATTAATACCTTTATACTGATTCTCAGGGCACGGGCGGTTGGAAAAAGGGGGGAAAGAGACCGAGGAGATGCCGGTTTGCGTTGGCTTTAAATGTTTGTAGGCTGTAATGATGAGGAAATACAGAGGCTGGTAGATCGTTCCACAAACGTGTTGTTCGGCTTATAAACGAATCCCTTTATTTGACAGTACGTCCGAAGTTGGGCTTGAGGGTGAACTGATGTGCAGTCGAAGCATGACGCGTATTGCGGGTGAAGTTTTGAAGGGGAGGAATGCAGCTGGCTATTTCGCTGGAGCATTTTTTGTAAAAGAAGCGAGACTATTGAGTTCACAATGTCTCTATCACCTATTAGTTTTAACGCGCGGTTCTGTACCCTATCTAGAATGTGCAGAACGGTCTTGGGTGCACCAGACCAGATGTGGGGGTTATATTTCAGCTTTGGGCGGATAGATGGAGGCCAGATCAGATGGGGTAAAATATTTCTTGCACCGCTTAAGGAATCCTAGACATTTTGCAGCATTTTTGGCGACTTCGAATATGTGATCGTTCCATCGAAGACGGTTATTGATGCACATACCGCTTTCGGATTCAGCGATACAAGTACAATTCATGGATAATGGTTGAGGGTTTTGGTTTCGCTTGAGAGACAGAAAACAGCATTGAGTTTTGGATACATTAAATTCCACTCTATTGATTGAACCCCATTTGGTTATGCTGTCCAGGTCGGAATTTAATGTGTTTAACATACGTTGTCGTTCCTCTTCTTCCGAAGAGCAGGGACGTGAGCTAGGGAACGAATATGAAAAACTGAGGGTACTGTCATCAGCGAAGGAATGGATTGGATTAGAAGTAGCAGACAAGAGGTCATTTATAAAAATGAGAAATGGAGTCGGAGACAAAACGGAGCACTGGGGAACACCAGCATTTATATGGTGAATTGCAGACTTGAAGCCGTCCAAGACAACTTGTATTGAACGGTCCGAAAGGTAATTTCTAATCCATTGAAGAAGAGACTCATCGATGCCATATGCACGCATTTTCGACAAAAGAGCCTGATGCCAAACTCTGTCAAATGCCTTAGAAATATCGAGCGCAACCATCTTTGTTTCGCCGAAGTGATGTAAAGATTGGTTCCACTTCTCGGTGAGATATGCCATCAAATCACCAGTGGACCTGTTGCTACGAAAACCATACTGCCGGTCATTGAGGAGTTTTCGTGAATCAAGATATTTCATAAGCTGACGATTTATCAACGTTTCCATGACCTTGGAAAGAAGGGACGTTAGTGCAATGGGTCGGTAATTGGAAGGGGAAGAAGATTCGCTGTTTTTAGGGACGGGCTGGACAAATGCTGTTTTCCATCTTCTCGGAAAGAGCCCAGAAGAGTAGGACAGACAGAAAAGTTTACGCAGAGGTTTTGCCAGCGTGGAAGAACACCTCTTCAGAACTATGGGGGAGATACCATCTGGACCAGCGGATTTGTGTATGTTGAGACCTTCGAGCACTCCTGCAACTGTACGAGTGCGAAAGTGGACTTGTCCCATGGAAAATTCGACGCTCTCAACCACAGGTGGAGACAAAGTACTATCTGGCAGGGTGGAGTTCGCTGCGAAGTGGCTTTAAATGTTTTCATTCCAACAGAGTTTGTTGTTGACACACATACCGAGCATGGAAAGTTTTTGGGTTTCAACGATGCAAGTGCCATTCATGGATAAAGCCTGATGAAATGGGTTTCGATTTAGTGACAGACCACAGCATTGGGTTTTGGAAGCATTAAATTCCACTCTATTGGTTAAGCCTCATTTAGATATCTATATACTGCCGAGGTCGGAAATGTATTTAACATACGTTGCTGTTCGTCATCCACCACCAAAGAGCAGGATCGTGAGTTTGGGAACAAATATAAAAACTGAGGGTGCTGTCATCAGCGAAGAAATGGATTGGATTAGAAGTTGCAGACAGAAGATCATTTATGAAAATGAGTAAAAGAGTCGGAGACAAAACAGAGCTTTGGGGGACACCAGTATTTATTTCCCTACCACGTAAAAAAACTCATGGTTCCGAAACAACCAAAAGCCTCGGATAAGGATGACTCAACTAATGACGACCCCAGCAAACGAAATAAGGACAACGACCTTCGGATCTGTACGTGGAATGTTCTGTCCCTTTACAGACCACGTGCAGCCGAACAACAAGCAGAGGCCTAGACTGCTATAAAGCAGATATTACCGCCATCCAGGAAGTGCGATGTGATGGGCCGGGCAAAAAGAGGATGAAAAACTGTGACATCTACTACGGTGATTGCTACAGAGGCAACAGGCAACGCTTATTTGGATGCGGATTTGTCATACGCGGCAGACTTAGGCAAGAAGTCTTAAGCTTCCGACACGTTAGCGAGCGTATTATGACTATCCGGATCAAGGCTAACATAAGCCTAATATGAGTTCATGCCCCCACGGAAGAAAAGGAGCCTGCCACCAAAGAGTGTTTCTACGAGCTCCTCGACAAAACATACGAGCAATGTCCTAAATACGACGTTAAAATCGTATTGGGCGATTTTAACGCCAAAATAGGAAAGGAGGACGTCTTTGGTAGGGCAGTCGGTAAGCATAGCCTACACGACACCACGTCTGATAACGGACTAAGGCTAATTGATTTCGCTGTGGAGCGAAATGTCACCATAGCAAGCACATGGTTTCCTCATCTCGATATTCATAAGCAGACATGTTGGTCTAATGATCATATAACGATCAACCCAATTGATCATATTGCGATCGACGCAAGGCATGCCTCCAGTATTCTGGATGTCCGGACCTTCCGAGCGGCCAACATGGACTCGGATCATTACCTTGTTGTAGCCAAGGTACGAATGCGGATATCCCAATCTGAGCAACAAAGAAGAATCACTGTGAGAAAATTTAACGTCGAAAAGCTACAATCGCAAGAGACCGCCAGACTCTTCGCTGAACGCGTATCCCGAAATCTCTCAATCACCCCTTTGCCGCCAGCACCAAATACCGAAAACCAGTGGCAACGCTGCCAACATGCCATCAGAAACGCCGCGACTGATGTGCTGGGTCAAACAAACTTCGTCTAGACCACTGGACTAGTGGGCCAGGTCTAAGACAATCCAAACGATTAATCAAGCCTTACTCCTATAAGGAAATCCTTAACTTAGATAGGGAAAGCATCAAGAAGCTTGTGAGCTTTCCTACTGGCCATTGCGGCTTGAGATACCACCTTAACAAGATGAACCTGTGCCAAGAGAAGGACTGTCGGTTCTGTTTAGAGGAGGATGAAACCTCCGAACACATTCTTTGTGAATGCCCGGCACTACACTGGTTAAGGAAACGTATTCTCCACAAGGAGATACTTACTCCAGTGGAACTGAAATACTCCGCTACTAAGGACATACTCACTTTCATAAGGGAGGTAGTACGTCTGTTAGATTAACTCCAACCCTCCGATACAATAGATCTTTCAGGTCGCAGTGTCGTTGCCACGCGGGCATGGGTTGTACAAGAGGAAAAAAAAAAAAAAAAAAAAAAGATGTGCTGGGTCTCGCTCGCCCACCACCGCGAAACCCCTGGTTTGACGAAGAATGCCGGCGAAAGCATGCAGCAAAACAAGAGGCATATAAAGCGGCGCTGCAAAGGAAGACGAGAGCTGCTCGTGAGCTCTACGAGCAAAAGACGGGAAGAACATCGGCTTCTCCGAAAGAAGAAGAAAGAGCATGAGAAGCGCGCGTTTGAGAATATCGAGAGTTTATACTCCAGGAACAATGTACGGCAGTTTTACCAAAAGGTAAAAAGAACGTGTCAGAGAAGCAATACCCGTACTGAAACCTGTAGAGATGAAAATGGAAACTTCGTAGTAGAATCACAGTCGGTGCTGAGAATATGGAAAAACTACTTCTGCAGACTGTATAACGGCGACGAAGACCAACATCCCGCTGTCAGGCAGAATGAACCATTCAACATGCCATAGACGATGATAGTCAAAATTTCCGTCCACCTGACCAAAACGAAGTGAGGATAGCAATATCCAAGTTAAAATCGAACAAGGCTGCTGGACCTGACGGCTTACCGGCCGAACTTTTCAAGGCAGCTGGGGATGAATTGGTAGAGTGCATACACCAACTCATTTCTAATATTTGGTCAGACGAGTGTATGCCTGATGAATGGAATCTCAGCATCGTTTGCCCGATCCACAAGAAAGGAGACCCCCTCAACTGCGCCAATTATAGAGGCATCAGTCTCCTCAACATCGCATACAAGATCTTTTCTGCGATATTGTGTGAACGCCTGAAACCTTTTATCAACAGCCTGATTGGACCCTATCAGTGCGGTTTCAGGCCAGGAAAGTCCACCATCGATCAAATCTTCACACTTCGGCAGATCCTGGAGAAAACCCAAGAATTCCAAATCGATACTCACCACCTCTCTATCGATTTCAAGGCCGCCTATGACAGCATCTATAGAGAAGATCTTTATAGAGCCATGTCTAGTTTTGACATCCCTGCCAAACTTGTCCGTCTGTGCAGGCTGACGATGGAGAACGCTCGCTGCTCCATCAAGGTCGGTAATGACCTCACCGAGACCTTTGATGTCAAAAAAGGCTTTAGACAAGGTGACGCGCTGTCATGTGACTTTTTCAATATTATACTTGAACGGATTGTGCGGAACTCACAAGCCAACACCGGAGGCACAATCTATTACAAGTCTGTACAACTGCTTGCATACGCCGACGATATAGACATTATCGGAAGAACTCAGCGGGCTGTCACCGGTGCGTTTGCAAGCAATGAGGCGGAAGCGGCCAAAATGGGTTTAGCGATAAACGAGGGCAAAACCAAGTATATGCTGTCAACAACAAGGGAAAACCAACACCGACGAATTGGACAAAACGTCACCGTGGGCAGCTATAACTTCGAGGTAGTAAGGGACTTTGTCTACCTTGGCTCTGCTATAAATTCAACAAACAAAATCAGTGCAGAAATCAATCGAAGAATAACTCTTTCCAATCGCTGTTTTTTGGGTTTGTAAGGCAATTTAACAGTAAAGCCATATCTCGAACAACTAAGGAGACTCTATATAAGACCTTGATCATCCCAGTCCCGCTTTACGGCGCTGAAACATGGACTTTATTAAAAGAGGATGAAGATATCCTTGGTCGCTTCGAGAGAAAAATTCTTCGTAAGATTTTCGGTCCCGTTTACGTTGACGGGTTTTGGAGGAGAAGATTCAATCACGAACTATACGAGCTGTACAGCGACATCGACCTAGTCAAAAAACTGCGTATTGGACGTCTGAGATGGCTAGGACATGTAGAGCGAATGGACACCAATGCTCCGGCCCGCAGAGTCTTCGAATCTAACCCCGAGGGACGACGCAGTAGAGGGAATCATCGCCGTAGGTGGCGCGCACAAGTTCAAGGGGACCTCGACCAACTTGGAGTGCGCAACTGGAGGCAATTAGCGAAAGACCGAGCTAAATGGAGAGGCTAGTTGGTTGAGGCCCAGGTTCGCCCCGAACTGTAGCGCCACCTAAGTAAGTAAGTAAACTTGAAGCCTTCCAAAACAACTTGATGATGCACGCATTTTCGACAAAAGAGCTTGATGCCAAACTCTGTCAAATCAAATATCAAGCGCAATAATCTTGCTTTCACCAGAGTAGTGCAGAGATTGGATCCACTTGTCGGTGAGATATGACATCAGATCACCAGTGGTCCTGTGTCCACGAAATCCATACTGACGGTCATTGAGGAGCTTTCGCGATTCTAGATATTTCATTAGATGACGGTTTATCAGCGCTTTCATGACCTTGGAAAAAAGGGACGTAAGTGCAATGGGTCGAAAATAGAGCTACAAGCGATCGGTAAACTACTTCAAAATTGTATTGACAGGATGTGTTACCGCCAAGCCAGCCGCAGCAGTCATTTAAATAAAATTATTTTCCATAAATAATCGGAATGTGTACTCTCTTCAATAAAGCAAAAATGGACGCCGTGGTACAGTGATTAGTGCGTCGGACCACTGCGCGTGAGGTTCAACGTTCGAATCCCAGAAAACACAAAGTTTTGTTTACCTTTCGGTTCTCAAAAAAAAAAAAAAAAAAATTGCCCTTAGGATACGAAATAAAACTGTAGATCCTTCCCATTCGTGTGAATAATATAACGCTCACAACACGAATGCAAGAAACTCTGCCCTAGGCGCTTTTTACAAGAAAAATGTAAACATACAAAAAATGTCAGCTCTCTTGTTCAAACTATTGTACATATTCAAATATTACAAACGTGTGAAAGACTGACAGACAGACGGATAGACACCATGTTGAATCCATAAGTGTGCCAGTTCTATCTTTCATCTTTGTTTATTAGGAACAAGGGATTTTTCATCCCTGCAGACCCTTTATAGCTCTTAAAGAAGTTGAACCAATGGTTCGAACTGTCGAAAAACAAATATAGATCGACGAAAAACAAATATCAAATTAAATGTAAGAATTAATTCCAAGGTTTTGGCGAAATGACTCGCAACGCGAGATACATACTGGAAAGCAATCATTGTGATAATTACACAAGATAGCTGCAGTTAAAAATATTACCATACCTGTGACAAGCGCCTCGTTCTCATTCGTTTCATTTGGAATTTCTTCACAATACTCTTCTCCTTCTTCAACCTCTCGCCGTATATTGAAATTCTCTGCTTCTGCTTCGATTTCGGCAGCACTACTAAGAACGGTGTCAGTATTACTTTGTATTGAGCAACTTGTACTAGTCCTTGTAACTGAAACGGCTGTATATACGAATATGGTTAGTGAATCTTTTTTAAGTTTAACTCTTATTTAAAATCAGTACATACCTTCATCAAATTGATATGAAAACGAATTAATACCCTCTCCTGAAACGTCACTATCTAAAATATCTATTCCATCGCTTTCATCATCCTCTTCACCGTCGATCACAAATTGTCTTGTTGGCGGTTCCTGTGTTCTACTATCAGTATTTTCTGAGCCATCTCCATAAAAGGTTCGTGAACTGCTGCTACGAGACGAGAGTAAAATTACCGAACCACTATCATCGTTAACTTCACTATTTTCTGATGCTTGATCATTAAAAGCATTAAGTTCCGAGTTAGTTGATTCCTCCTCTAGACATTTACTATCGCTGAAATTATTTCCACTATTAGAACTTTCCTCTGTTGGTTGGTGATGGCTCTGGTCTAAACCTAGTGTATCGTACAGAGTCATGCCAATAGTAGTGTCCAACATTTGGTCTCTGGGCTGAATTGTTATATTAACCGTATCAGTTACATTTTCAGTTGTTTCTAGAGTGGGCATATATGTCAGCCCGCCTATTACTGTCGAACGCTCTGAAAACGTTACTTTTGAAGTAACCTCTTCTGAGTGAAACTTTGACTCAGTTTCGAAAACTTTCACTGATTCTGTAGTATTTACGTTGAACTTTGATTCCGTTGCGCAGACTTTCGATGACGAGCAATGAGGTTGGAAGTCGATAGTTGTGTCGGTTTTAAGAATATTTTCTGGCGGGTGTAGATTTGATTTAGTTTGTATTTCCGATTCTGGCGCCACTGAGGACTTAAGATCTGAAATGTCACTTAAAGAACTGTGGATAGATGCTCGGCCCCTAAGTTGTTTAGCTTTGCGTTCTGCAAAATGAGTTGATTCATTTGTGCGCTCATCAGAACTTTCGGAAAGGGCTCTTTTGGGGGTTTTATAAGTTGTAGTAGCACTTGTGCTTTCTATTTCTATAGTACTTTCTTGTTGATGTTGAGAATAATAGTTCTCATCAAGAAGAGTAACTGGAATAATTCTCACTTTATCTGTCGTATCTATTCCACTAAACGGTTCTTGTTTCTCGCTATCGGCACTCCTAACTACTTTTTCTAAAAACCATCTAGGCTCGATTTCAGTTTCGATAGTTCTGGCTCTCAAAGATGGTCTTGAGCTAACAACTCTGTTCGAGCTGGAACTTAACTTCGATGTTGATTGCTTTTCAGAATCATCAGATCTGTTTTTTTCTAAGATTGGTGACCTTGACTCAGACATTGTAAAAGAAAGAGTCGGCTGATTAGGTTGTATTGTTCTGTTTTTCTTCAAAGGAGACCCTGACACAACTTCACTGCTCGATATCGATTCTTCTTCAGAATCTCCAGTACTGTCACGTACGATGGTCGACCTTTGCTCGGTAACAGTAGTCGTATTCATTTTTACGTTATCTGATTGAGGATACGACTGATCTTCGGAATCCTTAGTTATGACTGTTCTTAATGCCGATCTACGTCCAGTTAAACCCAGCGGACGAACACTTACATTTGATAGCTTTTGCTCGTCAGATTCTTTAATTTCCGTCCTATGTCTGGCGACAGCGCTCAACTTCGATGTTGCTTGCCTTTTAAAATCATCAGATCTTGCTTTTTCTAAGATTGATGACTTTGACTCAGTTATTGCAAAAGAAAGAGTCGGCTGATTAGTTTGTATTGTTCTGTTTTTCTTCAAAGGAGACCCTGACACAACTTCACTGCTCGATATCGATTCTTCTTCAGAATCTCCAGTACTGTCACGTACGATGGTCGACCTTTGCTCGGTAACAGTAGTCGTATTCATTTTTACGTTATCTGATTGAGGATACGACTGATCTTCGGAATCCTTAGTTATGACTGTTCTTAATGCCGATCTACGTCCAGTTAAACCCATCGGACGAACACTTACATTTGATGGCTTTTGCTCGTCAGATTCTTTAATTTCCGTCGTATCTCTGGCGACAGCGCTCAACTTCGATGTTGCTTGCCTTTCAAAATCATCAGATCTGGCTTTTTCTAAGATTGGTGACTTTGACTCAGTTATTGCAAAAGAAAGAGTCGGCTGATTAGTTTGTATTGTTCTGTTTTTCTTCAAAGGAGACCTTGACACAACTTCAATACTCGGTATCACTTCTTCTTCAGAATCTCCAGTACTCTCACGTACGATGGTCGACCTTTGCTCTGTGACAGTAGTCCTGATAATTTTGACATTATCTGATTGAGGAGGAGATTGATCTTCGGAATTCTTAGTTCTGACTGTGCTTAATGCCGATCTACGTCCAGTTAAACCCAACGGACGAACACTTACAATTGATGACTGTTGTTCGTCAGATTTTTCAATTTCACTCGTATCTCTGGCGACAGCGCTCAACTTCGATGGTGGTTCTTCCGGAGAACTATTGCTTTTTTTTGAAGGCGACCTTGAATCAACTACACGGGCAGATGGCACGTAACTAGAGTATGACCTCAAAGATTTTCGTTTCGCCGGTCCAACATGTCTACGTATTGATTGTGGCAAGTCCTCTAGTGACTCTTCCTCGTCGTTTTCGCTTTCCATCTGAACATCCTGCTCATCTATGTGCTCTTCTGATTCATCGTCAACTGATGGTAAGATAAATCGAATGCTCTTCTCTTCTTCTACATCCTTTCTTCCTCTTTTCTCCGAGTCAACAGCAGCTGACCACATCGGTCGACCTATTTCATCGATCGACAATTTTGGATTGAGGTGACTAACTTTAAGAATACCCTGCAACGAAGTACCTGGCTTCTCAGTGTCTTTGGTACTGGTTACACTACCAGAAGTATCCGCGACTGTCCTCTTGACATACGGGGTTTCCAAGAAAAATAGCCTCTCTTTCGGCGGTGTTTTTTGGAGTTTCCTGGTTAAACTGGTCATATCCTGACTATGCGTTGGTACATTTTTAAAGTGCGTCAACAAGTTATCTGCTGTTGGTTGCTCTCTACTCAAGGGTTTATAAATTGTTTCCATATCAGATCGATCATATATTTTACGACGTTTTTTAGGATTCTCACGCATCTTACTGCCCCTTTCATCTTCCGCTGAACTATTATTATCTAGGCGGCGTTTCTGAGCAGCTTTATACGGATCTGGATATGAAATACTCTCGTTCTGGTTGTAGTCCGAATAAGATGAAGGAACTTGAGGCCTTCTCAGGAAAGGTGCATTAGTCGACTGCTGTAACGTATTACCCTCCGATTGATGTCGTTCCCAGTAGTGACTTGCGAAATGAGCACTCAACGCTGAACTATGATAAATGCCGCCAAGAAGATCATTGGCATTCTGTTTGATGAGTTGACAACTAAGCGGATATGGTGAACTACGTTCAGCTTCCTTGCTTTTGATTTTATTCTTTATTTTAAAGTATACATCCGACAAGCCCTTAGTGACTGGAGTCATCGTGGTATTATAGGCTGACAAAACTAAATTTGGAGTGTCAACATCTACTGCTCGCTGAATGACTCTTCCTTTCGACAGCTCATCCAAGTAGGAAACAGCTTCAATATACTTGTATTTTTGCAGCAGATAGACAAAATGAAGGTTTTCAGCGTTTCTGGATTTACTGTTCTTCAAAAGAGATTGTACTAAATTACCCTCACTCTCAGTAAGAGCTAAGTCGCGAATTACGCCAAATTTTCCCGTACATAAGCAACGGGTAAAGAACAGCTTCAACAAGTCTTCATCTTGTTTTGAACGTGCAAAATGAAATGCTTCTGATATTAAATCGTTTGCCAAATATGTATTTAGCTGGAGCACAGGCGATGTGGGGGATGGTTTTGCCTCCAATACTCTTAGAGCAAGATTAGCTTCGTTCTGAGCTAAAAGAGACTCAAGGAACAATTCCAGTTGCCATTGTGGACAAACTTGATCTTTGTTGAATGGTGATATGAACTCATCCACGGCTGCCTGTAAAATAATAAAAATAACATAGTTTATGTTATTTGCGATAATTTCTGACCAATTTAATGTAATTTAAATTTCAATGCTAGCAGAATTCTTTTTTAAAGACTAATTGCAATAATTAGAAAATTGCAAAATGCTCCGAGTTTCTCTAGAATATAAACGGATTTATAATTTAGGGACGTGCGATCCGAAACCGCGATGTAGTTGATTGATTGATATGATCAAGAACACTGAAAAGACTAAGCTTTGACATTCTTCCAGATATTTTGTTATATTCTTCTTTCGGGAAATGCAAGCTTACTTACAACGTTGATACAACGACCGAAATGCCTTGAATTGGGAATGAATTCTAAAGTTTACTTGTTCTGTAATGAAAGGCATGTTAGTATAAGGATTTTTCTATTGTACATCAAGCTAATATGTGCACAAGAGACCAGTTACAAGCCCGGAGACATCAAGAAAAATTTAATATATTCACCAGACTCTTACTTGACTTGAAACCTGAACTGCAGTTAACTTTTATCTAATAAATAAAAAAAAACAAAAAAACTGAAGTTATTCTTCTGTAAGCTATCTGTACGGATGTCTGCAGATAGTTTTTTTTTAAACGTAACGTTTTACATTCTGCATACAACATGCTTCATATAGCTTTGTCTAATAGCATTGAATTATTGCATCCACTTCTTCCTTTTATCAACGAGGCTATGATCCGAAAACAAGGGATCATAACCCTCCCACTTCACCGCATTTCTACTGATCCGCCTGTGGGGTTCGCCTATTTGACCTCAGAAAATATCGGCAGGCCTGCCGATTTTGGATCACTAGGTTACTGAGGCCAATGAAATGCCGATGTCGTCGCATTTGTCCGATCCAGGCATTTATAGGCCTGCCTTTCCTACATCGCGATGTCTTTTATTGCATCCACATCTCACATAACTCCAATCTGACAGAGCATCAATCACCAAATGGTTGCATAAGCGCTACAATCAAAAAAGGCAAGAAGTGAATGTATGTTACTATCAGGAACTGAAAGAAATGTGTTTTGGAATACCACCGTGTTTTCACGTTGTCATGCACAGTTGCAATTAGTAAAGCTGGTCTCATGGCATACTTAGTTCAGAAACTCGAACTATCATTCAACAATTGGCATGTTTATTTGTTTAATCCAGGAATACAAAAGCTTTATACGAAAAAAGAATGGACCAGCGAATCTGAAATATGTATATGCCTTGAAATGGTATACAGCTGAGGGAACTGGTATTCTGCAAGTTTTTATTTGGCAAGTTTTGCAACATATTCCAAGCGGAAATGCACACAATAGGAATTAAACCTCAATGGGAACTACCGCAAGCAAAAGAGTGCAATTATAACAGATAGCCAAGCTGCCATCAAAGCACTGTGTTCATAAAATATCCCCTCTGAAATGGTACGACAGTACTTGGACAAGCTCAACTATTTGGGCAAGAACAACAAGATCACAAGGCCATGTTGAGGTGGAGGGTAACGAGGAGGCCGAAAGACTTGCCAAAAATGGAGCAACAACCTTGTTGGAGCATATCACCCGAGAAGAATAACGAAATGAAAAGAAAAATAAAATAAGTGGCCGAACTTTTCGATGAACTACCAGAACTAAGGCAAAAGGATCTAAGATCTACATTGGCACAACCGAAAACAAACTTAGAATACTTGCATGCTACCTCACGAGGCACTGCAAATTCCCTGAAAAAATGCAGATATTCCAACTAAACAGAAGACACTCCGGATTATATCTTAAGGAGCTGTGGGGCACTGACTCGCAGCAGAGTAAGCTGTCTGAGAACGTACTAGATAAAAGAGAAATCCTATAACCCAACACGGATTCGTATGTTTCTAATCGAGACTGGCACAATAGACCTTTTAGGTCGAAGTGCATCTAAGCCCACATAAGCGATAGAAGCGATAGGATAATAATATAACAGCAAAGCGGGCGCAGTGGTTAGTGTGTCGGGCCACTGCGGGTGGGGTTTAATGTTCGAATCCAAGAGAACAGCAAAAGTAATTTTCTCGGTCCCACGTCTCGTATGGTACGTCTGACAAACATGCAAAAGTATTTGTTGTCACGAGAAAGCTTTTCAAAAAAATTCCCTTCGGATACGGCACAAAACTGTAAGTCCCTACCATTCGGGCGAAAAATATAACGCACACAACACGAGTGGTTGCGAGAGGCTAGGCCTAGGCCATTTATGTGCTGTTGCGCCAAATATGTATACAAAGAGTTATTCTCTGCAGTTAAGATTCACCTTCGAACCGAGGCAGTTCAGTGGTTCTCGAAGTTTGCGCTTTCATACAGAGAAACACAATGTCATGTGGTGATTTGTGCATAGAAATAATTTTAAACAGATTATTCCAAACTCATTATCCAGCGAGGAAGACTCGCATCATAATGTATACAAAAAAATCTTAGCTTTACTTACCTGAAAGCGGCAGTGATCAAGGTTCCAAAATGCTTGTATTTGTTTAATCAAAGAAGCTGAGAGTTTAAACACACTTGGAAATTTGATAAAATTCTGAACGATTGGTTCGTATCGCTTATCTTCAATCGCCGTATTTAAGTCCAAGAAGAAGTACAAGAACAACGCGCACTTATTCTCAAACGTGACCTCTGGAATGAGCATGATTCGAAGCATGGACTGAATAGATGTTGGTGGATACAGTCCATCACCACCATTTTCCTGCCAACTATCCCTTAAGGTGTTCCCTTTAAACTCATGCTCTATGAATGAATCGATAAAAAGCAGATAGCAACTTCGTGTTTTGCGAGCAGGAAATTTATCATAGTGCCGCGTGAATTCTACCCTCCGATCCTCGTAGAACCTATGCAGTGCTTCGTATGGATATGGTACGAGATTCAATTCAACTTCGCGATGTCTTGTCGAGCGAGAGGCTTCGGGAAGCAAACCAATATTAAGTAACCAGAGAAGAATTTCCTGGTAATCGGACGCCATTCGTATTGATTTGCCTTGTGACTCCAGTGTACTTAGAGCTGAAAGAAAATATTAATAAACTCAAATAGTTATTGAATGTGTGATCACATGTACCATCGGAAGGAATGCTTTCAGCGAATTTGGCAACGATCTCACTTAATAGGTCGGCTAAGATTTTGAGTTGTTTAGATATGTAGCCAAGCTCCTTCTGTTCTCGTTGGTCTAGCGTGCAGCCTGAGTGATTAAACAGTACTTCCCCTAGAGTGTTACATCGCTCTTTTATACTTGACGCCCTCGTCCACAGCCAGTCGGTTAGAGTGGACATGGATAAGCCTTCGCTAAGGGATTTCCCTTGATGACTTCCATCCGCCCAATTTCTAGCACATTCTTTAAGTAGTCCAATGCAATTCTGTTCGATGGCCACTGACAGTAAAGTTTCTCTCTTCGCTTTCTGTTCAAATTTAATAAAGTTTTGAAATTTATTACCAGCTACCATTCCGATGGACTTTTTACGGAAATTTAGAGCAAAAGGTATGGACACTTACCAATGAGAATGTAGATTTATAATTCATTCCAGTAAACTGTGGTAACAATCGTGTGTTTAGGATTTCCCTGAATAACGGATTGGGATCCAATAACGCCAAGGAGCCTTTGGACCGGATGGCATTGATCACTCGATTTTGAGCGCCTGGCCAATTTAAGTGAACACAACTGTTTTCTCCGAGCGCAATGGCATCTGGAAAAAAATACAAAATTACTTAAAAATTCACAGACTTGACGAAAATTCTTACCGAAACTCAGGGATACTGGGTAAAAATGTTCTTCTGGTCTTTGAATTGAATTAAAAAGTGAAATGGTATGCGGATTGAAGTACATCTCGATGGAGCTTAAACCTTTAAACACAAACGAGGCTAGATAACTGGGATCTTCACGCCAATCACCTACATATGGCATCTCCTCCTTGTACCACTGATTGATATCGAACAATAGTACTTCGGTTTGAATTTCTTCATCTTGTTTCCACACTAAGGCACACAGTGAAATAGTTTCCTCATTTCCATGCGACGGCGCCTTTGTTATAGCTTGGCATGTAATTGGAACGCTCTTAGCACAATTCAATGGAAGAAGTAACCTTACGCATGATACTTGAAAATTCTTAGAAAAGAAGATACGTTATTTACAGATCTATGGATTAGTTCGTAAAAAGTATGTACTTCAAAGTAACAAAATCCATCGTCTGCAACTACGCGCTTTTCGTACATTAGTGAATGCATTACGGCCATGGAATTTTGATAGTTTTCGTGAAATGCCCAGATGTAGACACATGAGCGTGGATCATCCGGTGGTTCCATGAAATTCATTTTGACTAGAGGTGATGATCTCTCTTGTGGAGCTGCAACGTAAAATACTTGCATATCGGTGAGATCGTACAACACCAGACGACCATCTGCCAAACCAACCGCCAAGCTCAGTATAAGATCGATAGGAAGCAACGACTGAATGAATTTTGCGTTATCAAGTACTGTAAATAAGAACGGAAACAAGACATGAAATAAATATGGCAACCTGCAAACCTATTGAGTTTCATTGGAGCAGAAAATTTAAGTGTTATTTAAAATATTGGAAATGGACTTTTAGGCGCACGCATCAAAGTCTTAGATGTACAATAGTTACCAGTCATTTATCTGCTGCGAGCGAATCGCTTGCATCGCACGGATCATATTTATTACAAATTGTTGCACATCTTTGAAAGCATGTACCATAAAATGGAAAAAAATAGTAAGACTATTACTCCAAACGTGATCTGTTTTGCTCCGACATATTGGAACCCCTGATGAAATGGAGAGCACATACGTAACTGTGGAGATGAATTACGATGAACATTGGTTAGTTTGTACGGATTAGGCTGAAAACTCGGACCTGTGCAAGAAACGAATGTTTTTTTTTTTTTAACATGTTTACACACAGTGCTTACGTTGGAAAGGATGGATAGAGAGAAAGAGAGAAAGATTTTGGTGTAGTGGTTATTGAAGCTCAGTTGTTTATGCTTCAGCTATTCTCCGGGGGTGGCGTCCAGATAACTGGGGAGATGTTTGTTATTATTGTCATTGCTTCTGATTCACAGTACTTTTTTCCCGATAATCGATGTCAAAGGCAAATCATCATCAACAGAACGAACAATTTTTCCAGCCACATGAACAAGCTACTGCCAGTGTTATGCCTTCGCAGTAGTGTTCACAGAAGCTTTTTGCAAATGATCGGACTGACTTTATATACTTCATGAGAAATAAATAAATGCTTGCTGACATCAGGATTTGAACCATGAACCATTAGCGTGGCAATTGACGATGTTACCACTACACCATTGCCACCCCGAAAATTTAGATTTGGCAATGTTAGAAAATTTTAGCAAACCTCTTTCTCTTGCTAGAATAAACAGTGAAGGCAGACTAGTAGATATTCGCAGGTCAGGTTAATAAGTATTTTCAATTGCGAGTCAGGGATTTAAAAAAGCAATGATGGCGAATCAATCGTGAATATATTGATTCGCCACCTTTGTTAGGATGTATATATTTCTAGTTGTTACTTCAGAACACGTGGAAAAAAAATAGACTGTCCTGTTCATGTGCAGGATGATGATGGCGAATGAACAGAACACACACTACAACTTTTGAGTTAATCTACCAGAGCCAGCTTTAAACTCGAGCAACGCCACCTGCGCGGAGAAAAACAAAACCTTGGGGTGCGCTGAAGTGGAAAGATAGCTCAATCATATTTGTTTGCGGAACAGGGAATAGCTAAAAATTAAGATTTCTGGACGGGTTCGGTTGAAACCCAGGTTCACTCTGGACTTGGCCGATATACAAGTCAAACAAAATTAACCCTTTAGCCACTAAGACCGTCTGTAGAAGGTCATCACTCCAATCCAATTCTATCCAAACTTAACATTTTTACCGCTCTGACCGCTAGAGATGTTTTCCGTCGGGTAAAATTACCTATCTAACGGTGCCAGTTTGAGCCCTCTCTTTTGACTGGTTTAACCGTTAGTCATTTCTGCCAAGATTTTTGTGAAAACGGGGGCGAAAATTATTTGTGATTTTGGTCCAAATTAAAATAAAAATACTTTCCAACAGCTCAATCGACTCGGGAATGTTTTTGGATAGTCGTTTAAAATTGTATTTTGATAATTTGTTGCTAGTTTTATTTGTGAAAACAAAGTTTCTGTCCAATAAAGTTTTTTGTGAAAACCGTCTGTAGACGGTCTTAGTGGCTGTTTATTTTTTTTTAAGAAAATGTCATGACGAAGCGGAGGAAATGAGGACTGGAATAAGCAGAAAAAATTCAATCTTTCTTCAATGACTGATGAAGAGATTGCAGATTTTATGTATTCAATTGAAACTGATGATGAAGACTTTGATGACAGCATCGAAGATCCAGATTATCGTTGTAATGAGCTCGAACCCGATGATAATGCAATGATAACCGATTGTTTACAACTAATGGATTCCTCAATGCTTATGAATGCAGTTAACTTTTGAACAACAATTTCTACACATCTCTACCGTTTATGGTGTATCTTAAAGCGCGCGGCATTTATAGTCTTGGTACTGTGAGAGCAAATCGGATTCCCAAATGCCAACTTCCAACTGACAAAAGCGAAGAATTGCAAAAAACACCACGAGGTTATTCAACTGAATTCGTTGGAGCGGCTTACGGTATCGATATCACCACAGTTTTGCGGAAGGACACGAAGAATATCAAACTCTGCTCAACATATGTTGGCACTAAGCCTTTCCAGAGAACCAATTCAGTTAGTCAGCCATCTAAAATTGCTCGTTATAATCGGAATGAAAAATTGTACAACGAGATTGATTGTCCACAAATAATCCGTGAGTACAACGCACACATGGGCGGTGTCGATGTGATGGACTCTTATATGGGCCGCAATGGACTCCAAATCAAAACCCAGGATATGGCAACCAGGATTTTTTACCATCTTCCCGACATGGCTATAACAAATGCATTCGTTTTATATCGGAGACTCAACGCTGAAAAAATTCGAACCAATAAAATGATGAAAAGATAAAATATATGACGATGTATAAGTTTCGCTTGAGCATTGCGAACGAACTCTGTGCTGCTGTTGAAAATCGATCCGTTGGCCGTCCACCATCCGCCGTACAACCAACCACTAGCAATGGTGCTGGTAAAAAGCAGTTCATCCAGTGGCAAGTGTGAGATTCGACGAAGAAAGCCATTTTCCTGAATGGGGATTGAAAAAATCGTGTAAATTGTGTAAAAATCCGATACACACACGTTTTGTCCCAAATGTAACATCCATTTGTGTTTTTTCAAAGCAAAAAACTGTTTCACAAAGTATCACGAAGACAAATTTACCTGTTTAGGTCATTGTATTGATCATTTAATATGAATAAAAAACTGTTTTTTGTACTTGAATTATACAACACATTTTATATTCACCTAACCCACTAACCCAGTCTACAGACGGTCTTTCACTTTTTTCACCTGGCGCTATCAGGTATAGTTTTTTTGGCAAACGGACTTCACATTCTTGTTTTTCAGTCCAAAATCATTCTAGAACCAAAATTCTCTTAACAAAATAGCTCGTATTTCAATTTCAGTGGTTAAAGGGTTAAGAACATGCTTGCCTATATATATGGCGCTATAGTTCAGGGTGAATCTGGGCCTCAACCTAATTTGGCTAATTGCCTCCAGTTGCGAACTCGGAATTGGTTGAGGCCCCCTTGAACTTGTGCGCGCCACCTATCACCGACCAACTACTAGGTATTAACTCTCAGTAACCATAACCATAGCCTACCTTCTAGTTGGATTCCGAAATGTACCCCTTCCTGCTGGCAATGTTGAAAATGTCGATGCAAGTGTAGCAAGCTCATACTGTAGTCAACAACATGGCACGGTACAACCGACACATCCGATTCCGCAACCGAAGCATTCAATTCATCGCCGCGAAGGTTGAGATCTATCAGAAGTACCCTTCCATTATCGGTTCCGATGGACAAACAACCGTTCATGTTCTGCAATACTGTGTGCTGTGACATCTCCTGACTTATGAACTTGCAGCACGTAATTTTGTGCTTCAGTTCTATGCATCGGATGACTGTTGACTCCTCGATGGAGTATATGACGACGAGGCCTCCAGGGCAGTCTGCATACTGAATGCCGATAGCGATAATGGTGTCCGTCAAGTAGGGCAACTGGATTTCCGAGACGCAGGTTATGATACACACGCCAAACCTGCAAATAGGGAGTCAAGCAAAATGCATGCCGGCTCTAGAAGGACCGCCTTACCCGTTGCTTTCGTCGAACTCGAATTTCGATATCAACTGCCCGGTCCGTAGGGATGATATGCGGAGCCGTGAACCCGTAGTCAGCCATCCCCACTGGCCTGACCTGATAATACCACCAAAGACATCGCCTTGGAAATGAGTATTTTTTGTAAATAAATTCAAGTTTGTGGCGAGTTATAGCAGAAGTTACCGAAATTATCCTCGGGATTTGGATTGGCTTCTGTGACGGTCTCGGAGAACCTTACTTCTTTTTTTAGAACTAACTGCGGCTCAAATGGGTCCATTTTGTGCTTTTTGACTTTTTAGAGACGTAAAATAAATGTTTGCATATATCGCGACTTTTTATGTGAAAATGATCTCAACGCGCGAAGTACAGATTCATTGCCCCCGGCAAACACGAAAAATAAAGGAAGGGACTGTCAGTTAGCAAATCTGTTTGATTTGTCGCACCGTCAATGTCTCCGGCACTGTTGGCTGGCACAGTAGCCGATGCAAGTATTGTTCTGATGGTGAGAATTCTCACTTTCACCACTTTTAGGGGTGCCAAAATACGTTAAAGTGGGATAAACAGCTTTGGTGTTGTATACGATAGTTGTATTATGTGTAGCTACACAACCGACCATTGTACCGATGTCGTATGGTCATGACTGTACAACCACTGTCACGTACATAAATTGTATGGAAATCACATGGTGTGTAAAATTACTGAATAAAATGTCTGGTTGTACGTAAATCGTACGCAATTAGTATAATGTGTTTGTTGCATACAACAGCTGGGCTAATGTCGGTACAACACAAGTCAGTACAATGGTTGTATCGTGTATTTCAAACTGTTCGTGATAATTCGGCCACTCTAAAATATATGTACAAACCGCGCAATACTGTCTGTAAAGAAAAATGTACCAGTAAAAAAACTTCGCAAAATAAAAACACTTCTTTCCTTTGAACGTTATAAACTGTGTGTTGTTTTACTTTCTTTGTTCTTTTTATATATTATGATTGACAATTTATGTATATAGACAATTGACATTTCACTATTAATCTTGATTTGTATATACATTAATTATGTGAAAGTTAACGGAGTTGCCATACTGTCTCAAACACAAACTAACAATAAGCCTGTCCTGTTTTACACTTGTTTGATTGACTATCCGCGACGGAGACAAAGTGACGCGCTATCATGCGGTCTCTTTAATACAATACTCAAAAGAATTGTACAAAACTCACAAACCAACACCGGAGGTACAATATTTTACAAATTGGTTCAACTATTCGCTTACGCTGATGATGTTGACATAGTCGGAAGAACTCGGCAGGCCATCAGTGGGGCCTTTGCGGGCATTGAGGCAGAAGCAACAAAGATGGGAGCAACAAAATATATGATGTCTACAAAAAAGGACATCCAACTTCGGCATCTTGGGCAGAATGCCAAAATAGACAGATGTAATTGTGAGGTAGTAAATGACTTTGTCTACCTATGATGAACTCCGCAAATGACAAAGTTCCAGCCCAGAAAATCTTCGAATCTTCCCCGGATGGACGGCGCAGTGGAGGATGATCTCGCGGTATTTGTCCCAAACAAGTGGGGGGGACTGCATGCGCAACTAAAGGCAGCTGGCCCGTAACCGGCTGGCTGGAGATGTTTGTTGGTTGATACCCATGTCACCCTGGACTGTAGTGCTAAGTAATAAGTATGCGGCAATGCACATAAATTATAAATTTCAAATGTATTGTGCTCAGCAGTGAAATATAGCAAATTGTGTATGTTCGCGGATGATGCGCTCCTATTTATCAGTGGAAGTAATTCCAAAAAATAAACGAGGGCCTGAAATCGGTGAGCAAGTGGCTAAAAGTGAATAACCTGATGTTAAACATAAAAAAGACAAAGTACATGTGCATACACAGCGATCAGAGCGGATGTGTTAAAATTGATGGAGAGGACATAGAGCTTGTGAATGAATTTAAATATCTTGGTGTAATAATTGATGACCAGATGAGTTTGAGAGCCAATATTGATTATATATGTAAGAAAGTATCCAAGAAAATATATTTCCTTAGCAGAATTCGGCAAAAAATATCTACTGTTACAGCGATAAGAATATATAATGCAAAGGCTCCAAAATAAAGGTATGAGTATAGTTCTCAAGTGCGCAAGACTAACCCACATAAAGGATATGCTGGAAAGGCTTAAATGGTTAAGTATAAGGCAGCAAATCAACCTAAACGTGTTAGTGTTCGTCTTTAAAATGAAAAACGAAATGCTCCCCAACTATCTTTTTAACAATCTAAGATACATAAGTGAAAGTCAGCCTTATAACCTTAGAGGTGTGACTATTGAAACACACACAATTGAGCGGAAGATAAATCGCATGTTCCATTGGAATACAGAAGAAGCGAATTTTTGAGTGAAATCAACGGAAACGACATAAAGTAACCAAGCCTGAAAATGTGGGCTAACCAGAGCGATATACGGTAGCGGTAGCGGTACAACGGTACGTGTTCCTACTGCGATAAATATAGATGCACGCGCTGGGGAGGGTATACCGCAACCGGTATTGCGGTATTGCAGCGATACAATTTTATACCGCAGCAAGCACAGTTAACCGCCGTGTTCCGCGTACCGCATATGAAAATCTGTGTTGAAAAACTTATTGAGTTAGTGGAAATGCACAAATTTGTACGAATTTGCAAGAAAAGGGACAGACCTTGTGTTATCAGGACATTTGATGCTTACATATTTCATATCTATGCTTCATCCATACTGAAAAACAAGCAATTGTTAATGTGAATACCGCATACAAAATACCGCCAATGTGAACGGACCGCTCCGCGCTGCTAGAGGTACCCGTACCGCTCTGGTGTGTAAGCTCTTTAATACAATATAATAAGGTGTTGTCTGTACTACGTTTAGTCTTCTTTCGTTTCACGTCTTCTAAATTGTAATAAACCTTTCCACTAGACAGAAACACAAAAGCCGCGTTTTGTTTTCCCCGTGAACTGGTTCAGTTCATATTTTTACACAGGATGCAAAAACAACGATTGAACCAGCACTTGAGCTGGTTCAATTTTCTTGAACCAGAATTTCTATCCCATACCTCACCACTAGATGGCTTTTCACAAAAAAAAAAATATATGTAAAGCCTGGCAGCTCTGCTGAATGGCAGAAGTTAATCATAGATATTTGTTGTATCCTCACTTTCTGACATAGGTATCTAAAAATACTTAATTATTAAACAATAATTAAGTGTACCTAATAAAAATATTAAGCACTTTTCTCACCTTGATTGCTATTTTTCCGCCATTTTTAATCCATATTAAACGTCAGTGTATAGCTGCTGCTGCCAACTTCTGACAATGAAATTTCTAGGTGAACCAGAAGCGTTTTTTTATTTTGAGATGAACTAGTTCAGTTCACGGGGAAAACAAAACGCGGCTAAAATGTCATTGAGTAAGTTATAAATAATTAAATAAACGCTATATTTTATTCTTATTTGCTTCAGCTCGTACTTCTCGAGGTAATAAATATTGAATTAAAAAAACGAACCTCAAAAATGGGAACATAAAATTCACTAAGCAAAAATAAACGGAAAATCGGCAAAAGCAATGAAATAAATATAAGCGTGGCTTTGGAGGAAAGGAATTTCCCCGTCAAAAATTATAAGCGGGAATGCATTGTTTTAGTATAGAGCGTTCTATTGACGCATAAAACAGCGAATGGGAGTAAATATGCAGGGGAATATTTTCAATGAAAAAATAGATTCGGTCAAAATTTCTCTTCGACGTACTAGTAAGGTGTCGTAGAATTATTTTGCAGAAAAAAATTATAAACGAAATTTGAATAGTTTATCGGAATACAAGCTTTACCCCGATCGTGCGAAATTTAAGCTCTCAAAATCTTCAAAGCTGAAACTAAGCAAATCAGTATCCATTTCACGTGCTTTATTCTTAACATTTTATAGATGGACCAGCCGAAATACTATTTGTTTGCACAGAACGTTTCAAAATAAAATAAACTGATAAACAAAATTTAAGATAACAGCGATTTTGACATAAGTCACAGCGCTTAGCACATTTAATTCAATGTAACAGCAACCTCAGCGGCAATATTCTCCCTGAACACATTAAACTTGACGAGTCGTCGTATCTTCTTACGTCAGTTGCCAATTTCAGGCAAAAAAAAATTTATCGCCTTCTTTCTCTGACACACGCAGTTTAACTGAACACCGAAAAAATTTGCCTTTGGTGTAAATTTCCGAATTTCTCGAGAAAAAGGAAATTTGCTAACACGTGAAACTATCTTGCAAGTCCAATACCAAACATATTTCATTAATTCGTCGCCAACAAAAGGTTTGTGCTATTTTCATTGCCAATCCCAAGTGTTTGTCGTACTTTCCCCAAAAAAGGACAAAAAAAAAAGTTGCACAAAGAATTTTTTTTTTTTTTTTTTTAATAAAATCAATAGTAACGTGGTGATTGTAAATTATAATTGTGTCCAAAATTAGCCTCGAATATCCGTCGAGGAACAGGTAATTGAGTTCTTTCCGAGATGCATTCATTGATTTTCGTTTTTGAAACGCAAAGGTGCGTCGACAGGGTATATGAAGTCATTGCATCGAATCCACAACAGTTGTCGAGCACATGTTCATGTGTGTTGTGCATTTGCACGGGTGAAGTGTTTTCTGCTTGACTACGTCGGAGTTGCTGGTACTTTTCCTTTAACTCGAGGGCAAAGCTCGGCACGTCGAATGAGAGGTGCTGTTCAGTAGAGGTGACGGATTCTTTGAAACAAGAGAAGTTTGAAGCATCGAATCACCTGGCGGTTGAAAGTCCTTCACTGTTTTACATCTCATTTTTGCTTTTGAACATCTTATTCTGTAGTTTTTTAGTGTCTCGTGTCAAAGCGCTGGCCGAGGATTCCATAATTAAAAGCTCTGCGATCATCTTAAGTTTGTCGTGAGAGAATACCTGTATGTTTAACCAAACGTTTCGGAAAAATAGCTTTTCTGGTCTCAACATGATAACTAAATTTGGTTGGTGAATCATTAGTATAGTTCATTGTCTTGGTGATGTTTCAGCCGCAGTTTTCATTCTATCAGAGTATGCAAGCGGTATTTGTATAAATCCATCTTGCTTGGCGTGCACATTTGTGTTGACTAATAAATATGACGCGTGCTTAATTCTGCTATCTTGGGCAGACTTTTATTGATAAAAAAAGCACATTCTCTGTCAAATTCATAACTTGTCACATTTTACAAGTTTGGTTTTGTCTGATTGCCTGCACGTTCCTGATAAATGACACAAACTGTCTGCTATACAAATTGTGAACTTTGAACCTGAGGTGGTACGTAAGCATGATTTCTCAAAATGAATGCTGTGTATCTTGCTCGTTTGATACAGACAGTGGAACCCCGATTATTCGAGGTTATACTGAACTGATGCCCGAATTAACCGAGTCGGAAGTGGGCTTCTGATTAACCAAGATTTGTGACGATAGTTACCATTATTCGAGCTAAACATATATTTTTTTTTATTAAATTTTATCTCCTTAGAAAGTGTAATTCCCCAATATTATTTTGGCTCATACCCACACGAATAAAACATTTCGAAGTTTTCTGAATGGTGAAGTGGTGAGATTAAGTTGAGATTGGCTTTCTGGACAAGTCAAGCTTCATACGCTTAGACCCCGTTCAGACACGTTGTTGTTGTAGCAACTATGTTGATTCCTATGGGTTCAAACGTTAGGGTATTTTGGGTGGGTTGTCATCGTTTGTTTGGAGCTTCTATCATTGCGTACCTATCACTGAGGCATGGTGTCCAGATTGGTGCCGCATAGTTGAAAACCGAATTTCCGATAGCTTGATATGTGGTAAGGAGAGTTTCCCCATGTGCTATTGGTCAGGAATTTTAGGACCTTATTTCTGGACATGACTCATTCACTGATATTTCTTGAATGCCTAGAAAATGTCATTGGATTGTCAAATGTGACTCCTTGGATCTTTGGGTGGCTGATTGTCGGGATCGCCTTGCCATGTATCTCTATGTCGAGCTGTTGGCTCACCTCTTTGGTCCAGGTGGTGAATAGTGTGGATGAAAATTTTTCTGGGGACAATTTGAGATTGCAACTGGCGAAGAAGTCTTCGAAATCATTGATGTTGCTCCAGATGGAGCAGTTGTCCTTTCCTGGTACGAGAATAGTGCAGTCGTCAACGTGGGGGGGTGGTCAGGGGAGTTTCTCCAGGTAGTAGTTAAAAATGATCGCAGAAAGGAATCCTTGAGGTACCCTTTGCTTGACTTTTCCAATTTGCGATTTAAAGTTTCGGAATTCAACGAAGGATTGTCGGCCATTTAGGCAATTTGCAAGCCATCGTTTAATGGAGTTGGAGAGTTGTGAGTCTAGGATGTCTTGAAGTAAGAATATAAGAGTATCGAACGCCTTGGATAAGTTCAGTGCTACTAGAACAGTGCGATCACACGGTCGTTGTTGGTTAAGACCTTGAGTGATGTCTGTTGTGATCTCCGAAAGGGCTGGTGTTGTACTGCGCTGTTTGCGGGTGTCGTGTTGGTGCTCGGCTAACTGGAGCTCCGAATGAAGCTGAGCGGTATACAACAATTGTGTCTACGTCCCGGAATCAACCCAGGATTTTTGGGACCAAAGATTGTCAACTTTCAACTACAACTACAACATTCATTCAGACACGTAAGAATGGTTGCAAACTGTGGAAAAATAGACTTTGGCAGCCGACGGTTAACACGCGGATATGCAGGAGATGATCGAGGTTACATACACCTCAGTTCAAAAATAGATGTCGAAGAAGCAATATACTGTATACACAATACCCACGTCCAAAAAGTGCAGTTTCCGCAAAGCAACTGAACACTAGGCACCGCACAAGTTTGTTTTTCGACGGTTGAGTGGCGGATCCCGCGCGGTTTGAGCGAATATGAAAATAGTAATCTAAACAAGAACCGCCTTTTCTGACGTGTCTTTTGTTGTTGTACCAGCTGTGTAACTGAGATTGACTATCCTTAGTCGAGGTGTTGTTCTCGAGTTGCTCCGGTGAGTAGAACCGATCGTCGTGAAAGCTCGTTGGCGCAGTGGTTTGGAAAAACGTTGATGTTATTCGTTTTCCTTTTTATACTCGGGTGGCTGATGATTAGTGCTCTCCGCTGGGGCCTGAACTTGCACACCTCGGTAAAAGAGCAAGCACACTATCCACTGCACCATCCACGCCATTGTCACGCTAATAGTTCATGGTTCAAATCCTGATGTCAGCAAGCGTTTATTTATTTCTCATGAAATATATAAAGTCAGTCCGATCAATTGCGAAAACGTGTGTGAACACTACTGCGAAGGCATAACGCTGAAAGTAGCTTGGTCGTATGGCTGGAAAAATTATCCACTCTGTTGATGATTTGCACATGACATCTTACTTACTTACTTAGGTGGCGCTACACTTCGGGGTGAACCTGGGCCTCAACCAACAAGCCTCTCCATTTAGCTCGGTCTTTAGCTAATTGCCTCCAGTTGCGCACTCCAAGTTGGTCGAGGTCCTCTTGAATTTGTGCGCGCCATCTACGGCGATGATTCCCTCTACTGCGTCGTCCCTCGGGGTTAGATTCGAAGATTCTGTGGGCCGGAGCGTTGGTGTCCATTCGCTCTACATGTCCTAGCCAACTCAGACGTCCAAAAAGCAGTTTTTTGACTAGGCCGATGTCGCTGTACAGCTCATATAGTTCGTGATTGAATCTTGCCGTCCAAAACCCGTCAACGCTAACGGGACCGAAAATCTTACCAGGAATTTTTCTCTCGAAGCGACCAAGGATATCTTCATCCTCTTTCAATAAAGTCCATGTTTCAGCGCCGTAAAGCAGGACTGGGATGATCAAGGTTTTATACAGAGTCTCCTTAGTTGTTCGAGATAGGGCTTTACTGTTGAATTGCCTTATAAGCCCAAAAAAACAGCGATTGGCAAGAGTTATTCTTCGCTTGATTTCTGCGCTAATGTTGTTTTTAGAGTTTATAGCAGAGCCAAGGTAGACAAAGTCCCTTACTAACTCGAAGTTATAGCTGCCCACTGTGACGTTTTGTCCAATTCGTCGGTGTTGGCTGTCCCTTCTTGGGACACTTGGTTTTGCCCTCGTTTATCGCAAAACCAATTTTGGCCGCTTCCGCCTCAATGCTTGCAAACGCACCGGTGACAGCCCGCTGAGTTCTTCCGATAATGTCTATATCGTCAGCGCGCGTATGCAAGCAGTTGTACGGACTTGTGATAGATTGTGCCCCAGTGTTGGCCTGTGAGTTCCGCACAATCCCTTCAAGTACAATATTAAAGAAGTTGCATGACAGCGCGTCCCCTTGTCTAAAATCTTTTTTGACATCAAAGGTCTCGGTGAGGTCATTTCCGACCTTGATGGAGCAGCGAGCGTTCTCCATCGTCAGCCTGCACAGACGGACAAGTTTGGCAGGGATGTCAAAACTAGACATGGCTCTATAAAGCTCTTCTCTATAGATGCTGTCATAGGCGGCCTTGAAATCGGTAAAGAGGTGGTGAGTATCGATTTGGAATTCTTGGGTTTTCTCCAGGATCTGCCGAAGTGTGAAGATTTGATCGATGGTGGACTTTCCTGGCCTGAAACCGCACTGATAGGGTCCAATCAGGCTGTTGATAAAGGGTTTCAGGCGTTCACTGCATTTCAATACGATTTTAACGTCGTATTTAGGACATTGCTCGTATGTTTTGTCGAGGAGCTCGTAGAAACACTTTGGTGGCAGGGTCCTTTTCTTCCGTGGGGGCATGAACACATATTAGGCTTATGTTAGCGAATTTAGCCTTGATCCGGATAGTCATAATACGCTCGCTTACGTGTCGGAAGCTTAAGACTTCTTGCCTAAGTCTGCCGCGTATGACAAATCCGCATCCGAATAAGCGTTGCCTGTTGCCTCTGTAGCAATCACCGTAGTAGATGTCACAGTTTTTCATCCTCTTTGCCCGGCCCATCCCATCGCACTTCCTGGATGGCGGTAATATCTGCTTTATAGCAGTCTAGGGCCTCTGCTCTGTTCGGCTGCACGTGCTCTGTAAAGGGACAGAACATTCCACGTACAGATCCGAAGGTCGTTGTCCTTATTTCGTTTGCTGGGGTCGTCATTAGTTGAGTCATCCTTATCCGAGGCTTTTGGTTGCTTCGGAAACCATGAGTTTTTTACGTGGTAGGGAAGTTACCCCGACGGCACAACCCCCAACCTGGAGGGCCAGTTCCTTAATTATTCCCCTAGGGCGAGGGGCCGGGTACACCGGTGCCAGTAGTCCACTGCGGGAATATGAGCGCTGCCGTTGGTCCATTAAGGGCTCCTCCGCCACCATCTCTATTCCAATGTCCTGACAAACATTGGAAATTCCTTACCGACCTGTGATCCGAATACGTCGAAGCAGCTCGCGCAAGGTATTCACTAAGTAGGGAATTCGTCCGCTGCGGCCTGGAACAGGAAGAAGTGCTCTAGTGAGAAAAGCAGTCTTCTCCCCTCTCTAATCTGCTGCCACCAAGAATCCGCCAAACGGGGTTGGTTACCCATTTCTTGGATTAAGGTACTAGGCACCCGGCTGTCACCGCGTGGAGGTTGAGAGTAGGAGTTGGTAGGCCTCAGCTGAGTGAAGACGCTTGTGTTTTCATATGATCGCATGCACTACCGTTTGACCAGCCTGACATCGGTTGTCGTGAAAAAAATATTGTGAATCAGAAGAAAAGACAAAAAAAAAAAGACAAAATCTCCCCCGTTATCTGGACGCCACCCCCGGAGTTTCTCTGAAGCAAAGACAACCGAGCTTCAAACCACTACACCAAATCTTTCCCTCTCTCCCCATCTATCCTTTCCAACGCTCGCACTATGTGTAAACATGTTAAGGGTATTCATAACCCCTTAAGTGCGCGCAAATTATAAAAAAAAAAGATTTTGGGTTTAAAATCTGCATCTTTAAAAGCTCTAAATGCCAAAACTCATTTTATATCAAAATCGACAGAGCCAAAGTTGATGTTTTTTTGTATTTCTTAGTTTCTTTGTCTCTTGTCGTGGTCTCTCAAAGTTAAAAACAGATGTACAAGACCTGTTCGATGAGAAATCATTATAATCTGTGAAGTCGTTTTCCATTAAGCACGTGACAAAAGCTTAAACATACACATGCACTTTGTCCCTTTTAATGTTTATCATCGGCTAATTCATCTTAGCCATCCACTCACCGGTTTCAAGCCCTCTTTTATTTTGTCAATGCACTCCTTCGTACTATTTCCACTGACGAAATATATGTATATGTATATACATAATTTACTATTTGTCACTACTGCATTGATATCATTTATGTACAATAGATACATAAATGTTAATACACCCGATACCGAACCTTGAGGCACTATTTTTATTTAAACTGGATTCGGTAGTCCTAGTGCGACTGTTTCAATATTATTCAAACCATTTTAGTTCATCGTTCTTAATATACATTACTTATACATTTCTATTTTTAACCATTTCTCGATCCACCGTCTCAAAAGCCCTCTTAAAATCTAGAAACACGGCTACAATTATTTAACAGCTCCCTGGTAGTCCTGAAAAGAGCGTTTGGTCTCAGTTGTCTTCTTAGCCAAGAGACACAGTGATTGGGATTTCTTTCGTGTGATCTATGCGCTGGCATTGCTTTTATCCTTTTCAAAATCCCTAAAAACCCCTCCTGGGTTTTCTCCAAGATCTTCCGCGATGTGAATATAGCCTTCAAAAACCTTCAATCGTTATTAATATACTCCTATCATCTATATGCTGCCTAACCATATACATAGAAATATTTTAAATTCATATTCTCTACTTGCAGTGATCAATAAAAATGCCATCTGATGCTAAGAAACGTGATGCTCAACGCAAAAAGGATGCACGCAACAAGAAAATTGCGCAGGCTTCGTCTTCGTCCACATCTGGAAAGGGAGGACCAAAGGCAAATGGCACTCAAACCAACGGAGTTGTCGAGATGACCGAAGAGGAGAAGCTATGCGCAAAATTAGAAGAAGAGGCAAGAATCAGTGCGGAAGCAAGATCATGCACCGGCTCATTGGCTGTGCATCCAAGGTCTAGGGATGTGAAAATCGCCAACTTTTCCATCACGTTCTTTGGTTCAGAGCTTCTGCAAGATACTATGTTGGAGTTGAATTGTGGACGTCGGTATGGTTTAATTGGTTTGAATGGCTGTGGAAAGTCATCACTTTTAGCGGTGCTTGGAAATCGTGAAGTTCCCATACCAGACCACATTGATATCTTCCATTTGACGCGGGAGATTCCAGCGAGTACAAAGAGTGCTCTGCAATGCGTCATGGAAGTTGATGAGGAACGAATTAAGTTAGAAAAATTAGCCGAAGAGTTGGCAACAAGTGAAGACGATGACGCACAAGAGCAACTGATCGATATCTATGAAAGATTAGATGATATGTCAGCAGATCAGGCTGAAGCGAAAGCAGCGCGCATCCTTCACGGTTTGGGTTTCACGAAAGATATGCAACACAAGCAAGCTAAAGACTTCTCCGGAGGTTGGCGAATGCGAATCGCATTGGCAAGAGCGCTGTTTGTCAAACCGCATTTGCTGCTCTTGGATGAGCCTACAAACCATTTGGATTTAGATGCGTGTGTGTGGCTTGAGCAGGAACTCAAGGAGTATAAACGTATTTTGGTATTGATATCACATTCGCAGGATTTCTTAAACGGAGTCTGTACAAACATCATTCATTTAACTAAGAAACGACTAAAATATTACACTGGTAACTATGAGGCATTCGTTAGGACCAGAATGGAACTGTTAGAAAATCAAATGAAGCAGTATAACTGGGAACAAGATCAGATTTCTCATATGAAGAACTATATTGCTCGGTTCGGTCACGGTTCGGCAAAACTAGCTCGTCAAGCACAATCCAAGGAAAAGACTCTGGCTAAAATGGTTGCACAAGGTTTGACAGAGAAAGTAACCGATGATAAAATTTTGAATTTCTACTTCCCATCATGTGGTACCGTACCGCCACCAGTGATTATGGTTCAGGTAAGACACTAACATTACATTATTATATTATATTAAACATCAGGATGACAATGTACCTAATGATTTTAAAGACATCTTCCATTCATGTAACTAAGTACTTGTGGAACATAGGTTCCACACACAGTGGAACACAGACTCTTGCCTCCATTTATTTCTTACAGAATACTAATCTTTCTGATCGTTAAAGATTTGCTGAGCTATCCAGACAACATTAAGGTTTTTATTCGCCACAACTGCAAAGTTTACAATTCGTTCTAGTTAATTACTTCTTCCCCATCTCCGTGCCATGTTTTTTTTTTATCCTAGATAAGGTCACTTTGTCGGATCCTCCTTTGGAGATGATTTACAGAAATTTTCCTAGTTTAGCTACTGTGCTCACTATTTATATGTGGAGTCTCCAGTCTTTCTCTTGTTACACAATATAAGGCGCACTGGTCTTGTCCGTCGCTCGATTGACGTGTGGCCGCAGCACCAGTTTAATTTTCTTTCTAATTTAAAGTGTGCCCCTGAAAGTATGACTCTTTTAATGAAACTAAAAAAAAGGAAAGAGGTTCTTGGCGCTGCGGTTTGAAACTCTTGTGGCATTTGGTTTCAGTGCATACTGAATGGTATCCGAGCTATTCGAGGACAATTGTTGCAATTTTTAATATTCGGCTTTTGGTTCCTGGTAGTTTCGTGTTTGTTTACCCTAGGGTGCCTGCAACCGCAAACTTATCATCGGTTTCGTATTATTTGTTTTGGAAAGACTCGTAAAATTATTTCCATCCTCCGGCTTCCATTAACTTTTGCTGGTTACAGTAAGATTAGGCATTGAATGTTGATTGGCACACAATTTGGTTGTGATACTTTCTGAAGGTTGCACATGTAAAGTAAGGCATCATTCTCTAGCACTAAACGTTCATAAAGGGTAACATATCTGATGGGTACTTCGCTGCGTAAATTATTATTTTGTCACAAATGGACCCAATGCTATAAGTCTATTCTAATGTAACCACTTTGTTCGAATTAATAATTAACCTTATATTCCTCTCTTTTTTTGTAGAATGTCTGCTTCCGATATAATGACGCCACCCCGTGGATTTACAAGAACCTCGAATTCGGTATCGACTTAGACACCAGATTGGCTTTGGTCGGCCCCAATGGTGCTGGTAAGAGTACACTATTAAAGCTTTTATATGGTGATCTAGTGCCTACTTCTGGAATGATTCGCAAAAATTCTCATTTACGCATTGCTCGCTATCATCAGCACCTGCACGAGTTGCTTGACCTAGATCTTAGTCCTCTGGAATACATGATGAAAGCCTTCCCCGAAGTGAAGGAAAAGGAAGAGATGAGAAAAATTATCGGTCGTTACGGTTTGACCGGGCGTCAACAGGTCTGTCCCATCCGTCAATTGTCAGATGGTCAGCGGTGCAGAGTTGTGTTTGCATGGTTAGCATGGCAAGTACCACATTTGCTGTTGCTTGACGAACCTACCAATCACTTGGACATGGAGACTATCGATGCTTTAGCGGATGCTATCAATGATTTCGAAGGAGGAATGGTGCTTGTTAGTCACGATTTCCGACTTATCAATCAAGTAAGCTCATACAATTTTAGTCTTACCTAAATATAAATGTAACAAAATTTTTCTCGAATCTCCATAGGTTGCTGAAGAAATTTGGGTGTGTGAAAATGAAGCTGTTACCAAATGGAATGGAAATATCTTGGACTATAAGGATCATTTAAAAAACAAAATCACAAAGGAAACCGCATCGAAGAAAAAATAAATCGTTTGAGTTATATACGTACATATATGTATAAATATATTTTTACACAGCTTCAGTTATAAGAAATTGCTGATTGTGATTTTTAATTTAAATTACACACACTTACCGATAATCGAACAGATATTAGCAACAAAAAAGAAATCTTCATCTCAACTATTTGCTTAGTCTGTTACAACTATTCAAATAACAGAACATGATTTTATTTATTATTTTGAAGTTGAATACAATAAATTTACCGATAGACAATTTACGTTCATATGTTTTGAATTAATTACTAAGACAACGGTCGTGCTCGCAGTTTAGTTAAGAAAAAAAAACTAAAACAATGGAGCGCAATAGCTCTTTGTGGGTCAGGAAAGTACTTAAGCAAACTGTTTTCTACTTTATTTTTAGATTCGCCTTTTTGCGAAAGTCGTTGAAAGCGACCGGAAACTTTACAGACTCCCAGGAAATGGACAATGTTTTCCCTTTGCGACAGATTGCATAAGGAACATACAACAAGTAGATAATCTCTGTGCGGCACGAAGTTTAATGGCAGCAACTCACCCCTTGCGCGAAAAATAACAGATATTAAACTTGTACAATTGCCGTCATTAAAGTAGTTCAGCGTAACTTGGTTGAACTTTAAAGTGCTGTATATTTCTCTGTGGGTCGATGCTTCCTCATCCTTGATAAGCTTTTGGCGAAAACATATCTCCAAATGTGATAATAAATCATAGAGCTTTCTCTTCGAACTACTCTGCGAATCCAGTCCAAACTACAATAGAGGCGTACCTCGATTTACGTTGTTTTCGGGACCGAGAAAATGCAACGTAAATCGAAAATAAAATAATCCAACACTCGTACAGTCCATAGACAGACAGACTTACTGCGAATGATATTGTGCACGATATCGGTGAGATGAGTATGTCGATTAAAGAAGAATGACGAAAGAGGGAATTTTGTGAGAAAATTGCGTTTCAAGAAACGACGTTAATCGAAACTGGGAAGTAAAAAAACATATCTTAAATCGAAATAACGTAAATCGAGGTGACGTAAATTGAGGTCTTCCTGTATATCCATAACTTTCAGCCATATCCAAGATTTCCTTATACCACAGTACTCGATTAATTATTCACCCTGATTGTCGTTTTATTCTTCAGAAGTAGCACGAATCCATTTTCATAACTTTTTCACTGTGAAAGAGTTGTAATAGTATTCTATGCGACAAACAAATTGCTTAGTAATGTTTAACGGTCAGCAGGTCGTAGCTATGAATAAAACGACAATCGTCGAAAAGCGACAAACGCCAACGACAATCACGGTGATTGCGAATTTAACAACCTTCTTTGGCAGTCGCTCCTCCCCTAATTTAACTGTGTTAAAGATGTATTCGATGCTT
Organism: Brachypalpus laphriformis; assembly: GCA_945910035.1. Lineage (NCBI taxonomy): Eukaryota > Metazoa > Arthropoda > Insecta > Diptera > Syrphidae > Brachypalpus > Brachypalpus laphriformis. The sequence goes on along the minus strand of OX246753.1, from coordinate 104,175,260 downwards.
AATTTTAGCGTCTGTAAGAAAAGAGGTGCCAGTCCTGTTTCAAGCAACAGCATGTAGTTAGGAGCAATTGTGGGTATTCGAAATATTCTCCGCAAATAAAACCGTTGTAGTTTTTCCACCGTTTCGAATCTCATTGTGATCCGTAGAAAAGTATGGACTTAGATACTGCTTCGAAGACCCGATACTTAGCACTGTGATGTATGTCCCGGTTTTGAAAACAGTTCCTCCACTTTGAGCTCTATACTCTCTTAGACACCAAAATCTTTTCCTTCAAGTGAGTTTCCATGCTAAAGTTACTAGAGATGATAATTCCCAATTATCTACAATTTTTCACGACCTCGATTGGTTCACCATTATATGACCATCTTTCCGTCCTTTCCCATCTGCCTCCACCTTTACGGAAGATCATGATTTTCGATTTATTTCTAAGTTCCAGAGTAAATTGTAATCGTATAGTAATATAATTGTATATGTAATATATAGGAGAACTTGATAATACCACAAGATCGTCGACATAAAGAAGAGCTTTTATTTGTGTATCTGCAAACGTAATACCACCTGGTTAGCAATCGACAATGCCTTCGACAAAGAGAGCAAATGGTGTTGGACTTGCATTGCAGCCCTGCCTGACTCCTACCTTTGTAGGAAACCATTCCGATAAACCATCTCCGTTCCATACTGCTGCTTTAGTGTAGGTGTATAAATTCTCGATTACCTTTCCAAATTTCTGCGACTTCCATATTGGTAGAGTGTGTAAAAGAGTTTTTGACGGTCTAATGCAGTCAAATGCAGCTCTGAAATCGGCAATTTACTTGAATCCAGTGCATTAAGCGAGTTTGTAAAATAGTTGTAAAAAGCTTGGCTGAAGCATTCAAAAGTGTGATTTCGCGATAGTTAGAGGGGTCTGACGGGTCGCCTTTCTTAAAGAATGGAAATATAATTGCTTGTTTAAAGCTCTGGTACATTTCCAGAATCTAATACGCTGTTAAATAACATTGTAAAGCCCGCGGGCAAATTCATTTGAGCTATAGTTATAAAATTCAACAGGAATTCCATCATGTCCGGGGATTTAGAATCCTTAGACCGCAAGAGGGCTTTTTTAACTTCCTGCGTCCTACGTCATTGCTCAGAAATGGCCTTGCATACAGAATAGGGCTTCGGCTGTAAGGCGGATTCAAAAGGTTTTAAAAATGGGTTTGTAAGACTTGGACCGTGAGCTGGGTGCTGATTTTTAGATGAGTGCCGTTAAGTTTTCTTGAAAACCAGAAATCTGCTGAAGTTTTGCAGTTTCCAAGTTTTTTAGCTTCGTCTTTAAAGTGTTCCCATCTCTTCTGCTCACATAATTCCTTGTACTGAGACTTTGATCTGCTGTACAGTTTTTTGAAAAAAGTGTCGCTATATCTTCTGAACAGCTGGAAATAGGCGAATGTACACTTTCTTTCTTCAAAGCAATCTGCATCAAACCATGGTTGTTTATTGTCTTGTCTCTTCTTGGGATTAGTATCTTGCCTCGGAGTTGAAGCCAACAATTTGATGAGGTCCTCTAAATCACCCATCAATAACTCAGCAACGGTGCCCTGATTACGTAGTTAGCTGTTCAGATTGTTCCTATACGTGATTGCGGCATCTGTTTTCCATATGAGCCTGGGAAGTAGTTTACGATCCTGTACTTGATTAACTTCAACACTTCAGGATTAACTTCAACCTAACAAGTCCTATCGTTGTAACAATAGGGAGATGATCGGAGTATGGGAGAGCCTTCACCTCAAAGTCCGCAATTAAAGAGCACCAGTCACCTCTGGCGAAGCAGTAGTCGATGGTGGATGTAAATCCCGATTTTATGGAAGCTTTCACACTATTCATCCGGTACCGGATACGACTTGTCTATTATGTTGCAAAATAATATTGTTTTGGATGCCGTGTATCCGGTGCCGGATAAGTGTGAGCGCTCTTATTGAGAGAACCGGATCCACCGTGCCGTGTATACGACATCGGATATGAGTGAAAATAAGAAAATGCCTGTATCCGTTTTTTGTTTAACTTCTATTCTGAGGCGAGTTTCCTCACGAGGGGAGGCGAAAGTGAAAATCTCAATCGGCTTTTTATACTCAAAAAGGACACTCTTCCCTGCGAGACGAATTTCCTCGTAAAGATAAATTTGTAAATTTAAACTCCGATAAATTAAGTAAAGTAATTGCTATTGCTAGCGATTGTACGAACTTTGAAGGCTGACTATTATATTGTTTAAGAGCTAAGGCACTTTAAAAGTTTAAATTGGTCGCCTCCAAGGCTCTCTCTCCAAAACGGTTTCCTTTAGCAATCGAAGAATGAGAAGTGGGTCCATGGTACGCATATCCTCATCTGATATTTGGTACTTGCCCAAGTATTTCAGTCTTTTTGTGTCAGTGTCCCACAAGATTCCAGAAGATGCTGCGCTTGACTAATTGCGGGATCTGCAAAGGACAAAGGAGTTTGCAGTGCCCCGTTGGGAAGCCTGTTAGGATACGTAAATTATTCTTGTTAAAGCAGATGCAGGCGTCGAATCTTTTCCGGTTGTAACATCCTGGTAGTTTCTTAGCTTGCCTTAGACCCGTAGTGTTATTCCAGGTTCTATATATCTTCTTTCGAGATTGAGTTGGATACATCTATCTTTAGCACATATTTCAGATTGAAAGATGCTGGTACTCTTGCCTATGGGTTCTGAGTGCTTCGTCCTTGACCCAAACACGTCCGTCCCTGTTCCTTTCTCAGTTCTCGAACCGTCTGTATATCACTTTATCCATATGTTGTAGATTCATTGCTCCATTCTTTTTTGTTACTAAACTTTGTACGAACGTTCTTAGCAAAGTTAAACTTTCTGATATTGTCGTCCCTGGGGACTGTCAGAAGGGTAAGTTTCTTAAGAAGTGCATCGTATTCTCTCGATCATCGATCATCGTTCATCGTATTCTAGTTCATCCGCAACAAGACTCCACATTAGAGAAGATAACACTTCTCCTTGTGTGCATCCTTTTATTGTGTTGACCTTGATAATTCTACATGATGTTTGAGTTTCTGCTGGTCTTGTTCTCAGCAACTCGTACATCCACTTAAATACTGTTACTTAAATATCGGGGCTATATAACTGTACATCGAGATGATATACGTCCTCTTATACAACCTTTTTCGTGTAGTTACCCAACAAATTGTTGATTAGCAAATAGACTTTGTAAACTGGTACTCTGCATGTACAGTTCTAACATGGTCTTGAAGAATCACAAAATGTCGGCATTTTTTTTACTGCCAATAGGAATTAATTAACAAATTAATCTTTTTCATTTGAGTCCGATAGCCTTCGTTGAACTCAAAAGTGCAAACTAATTTTGACGATCGCTTCCCAGTAAGACATAACTCACCCCTAAAGTTTGAAAAAAAGCCACTGAATGATATGGTTTGGATGGACTGATTTTGATGAAATTTCTTTTATTAATTATTTTACTTTTTCGTATATACATCGCAATCATGAGTAAAGATTTCGAACGAAGCGTATCGCAGATATTGGTTCGATTTTCTTTGGCATTTTCAAACTTGGGGGCAGGTTACGTCTCATTGAAATCCGAGTGCCAATTTTTTCTTACACTTTTAAGGTCAGCACAAGGTAATCTATTTGACTAAAAAAAATTAAAATTTTCGACATTTCTGGTAAAGTAAACTCTAGCCTAAATTTGTGCTCTTCACCCACTGCTTGGTCAATTTTTTGTTCGTCGAAAATGAATGAGCACATATTTTCTCACTGAAACTCTTGATTTTATTAGTTAAATAAATTGTTTAAGAACACCGACAAACCAAAACCACAACCAATTCATTATAAACATACACGACACAACCGTCGTACTGACTTTTGTTGTACAGACATCGGCCCAACTATTGTATGCAGTACACACATTATACAATCTGAGTACGATTTACGTACAACTAGACATTTTATACATACACACCATATAATTTCCAAACAATCTGTGGATGTGACAGCGGTTGTACAGTCAAGTCTATGCGATCATACCATATCGGTACAACGATCGGTTGTGTGGATACACATGATAAAATTATTGTATACAACACCAAAGCTGTTGGTATAACAGTTGTATTATGTATTTCCCACTTTATATATATACGTTGCATTGAACCTGCTGCTATGTGTATGGACGGCTTAAGACTCAGCTCTTCTTCTTGCAACCCATGCACTTAGAAAGCATTCAATGCCGACAGTATCTGGCATCACTGCTTAAAGCTCTTATCAAAACTTCGAGTCTCAAATTCTGCGATCTTCCTTTGATCTGTCAGAATTCATCTCGTTTAATTGTTTTTATTTACCTATTCCACCCGCTTTGTTGTCCTCCCACCGTTTTTTTTTTTTCATGTTTTAACAAATTTCAACCCCTAAATGGATTTATACGGAGTGGACTCCCTTGTAGCCGCAGCGTTTGGCGCCTTGGGTGTAATATTTGTAGGAGCATTCGTGGGCTTGGTGGTGATCTGTCGGAAGCAGCACCAAAGGAAAAGATGGAGTCGTCTCGAGAACAGGTGGGTGCCTCTAAACATTTTAAGTGTCTGTCGCTTAATTCACGTCGCACAATAAATAGGTCAGTAAAAAAGAGCAGAAACGAGCATGAGTTGGCGATGGCCTTAGGTGACATCGGTCTGAACAATGCACTCGAACAGATTCTCAATGATCAGCAGTGGGTGGATGATGCATCCGGTTTGATACCACACTGCCTGGTCATATTAAGAACTTGTCATGGGTTGACAGAGAGGCTGGCTACTCTGGCGATGGGACCAAGTGTAAAGCGATTCAGTTACCGACTAACAGATGCTGCAAAGCGTATTCCATCACGTGTCGACGATGTGGGTATGTATGAAGCTTATTATAGCATTAGGGATCTATGTCGATTGGTTCATATAGGGGTTGACAATTATAGGTACTTCTTATTAATTCGCTTGTTGAGAACTTATTCCAATTTTACGACTACTGAATGTTCCTACATAGGGTAGCTAGGTTGATGGGATGGCTATATACAGTCGTCACTCGGTTCTCTATGGATCCACTGTGTTCCCCAATTGTGGGATGCTAAAGAAAGAATAGTAGACATTTCTGGAATTAGTCTATTAGTTATATCATCTCATCCCGCTTTCGGTGGCTTCGATTCTTCGTCCAGGTTTTACGTAAGCTTGGGCATTGGAAAAGCACGATGTCCTCATCCGCTTCTACGTTGCCAAAGCCTCTGCATAGGTCTCCGTTGCTAAAATGAATTCTTACGTGGACCCCAAGTTGTGGCCTGTTATGATACCGGTTTTACAGAAACGAGTGTTGTAAACGCAGGGTCATTTTGTCGGTATTTCCTGTCAATAAGCATGGTTTCGAGCGGCGCAGTTGAAGTGGTCTGATTCTCATAACGCTAGTTGTGCCCATGCATGCGAGTCGCTAGGTTTTGGTGAACATTTTTAGGCTTAGGATCTTCTTGGGCGCCGTAGCGTAAGTGGTTAGTGTGTCGGATCACTACGCATGAGGTTCCAAGTTCGAATCCCAGAAAATACCAAAAGTTTTTTCACGGTCCCACCTCTCGCGAGCGTCTGACAAACATCCGAGAGTATTGTTGTCACGAAAAAGCTTCTCAAACCGCCGTTAGGATTCGGCATTAAACTGTAGGTCCCTTCCATTCGTGTGAAAAAATATAACGCGCACAACATGAGTGGTTGCGAGAAGCTAGACCCTGGCACTTTAAAGAGCTGTTGCGCCAAATATTTGTATTTGTATTTGTGTCTTCTGTACAACTGCCCAACAGACTCAACAGACTTAAACAACCATAAGTTATAATGGGTCTGACAATGGCTGTATACATCCAGTAAATGGTGGCATGTACGGGTCTCTATTTCTCGGCGAAGATCTTGCTTGTATGGAATGCAGTTTACGAATGTCGAGTATACTTCCGAGGCATTTAGCCTCTACCGATAATTGGAGTTGACTTTTATTTAATCACACAGGCTCGAATGTCGGCAGCGTTCGCTTGTTTGTGAATGCCACCACTTCAATTTTTAGGGGCTCACGTTCAGTCCGCATAAAATAAAAAAAAACAAAAAATAAATACTTGGCGCAACAACTCTTTAAATGCCAGGGCCTAGCCTAGCAAACACTCATGTTGTGTGCGTTATATTTTTTACAGTTTAGTGCCGTATCCGAAGGGCAATATGTTTTGAGAAGCTTTCTCGAGACAGTCAACATCCTTTGCTCATTTGTTCATGGAATTTAGGGCTACCTGTATTAGCTCAGCGATGGTTAGGAGAAATTTGTTGTCAGTAGGACAACATCATCGGCCTTATTCCACTGCGCCCTAGTTTCAATAAGATGCCATTTACGCCTCATTCAAATCATAAATCGCGGCCGATCTGAAAGAAGGATCTACATTCAGATTATCGAGTGCTCGTCTTATAGGTTTTACCTCCACATTGAACGCTCCTTTAGTCCTTGTCTTTACTGATTGTAGTTTTGTGTGGATTGTTGCTGCGCAGCACACCGTTTTATGCGTGGCCTTCGCTTTTGGCATTATTTATCTGCTTCCCGTGTATTTCATAGTCAGCCATCTCTTATAAGTTCTTTCATCTGCCCCATTCGTCAGGATTCTTTCCAAGTAGATGGCAAATAATGTTTTTCCAGCTAGTTGTAGTAAGAAGACGACTATTCTCTGTCCAGTTGCCAACACATTGAACCCATTCTTTCATGGAAAATCGCGAAAACTTAAGGATTGGCAGTATCTGCTTCTGCAGCAATAGGCCTACTTGTTCTCTGACGGCATATCTCACCGAAAAGTGGAAAGCAACGTCAGCACAAACATCTGAACAATAGTTGTGGTGTCACGGTATAAGGGTAATATGTCCCGTTACTGAGTGGTAGGTTTTCGGCTTAAGTGCCAACCATATCCATTCAAATTTTATAGTTATAAATGATGCAATCATACACCACTCAAAATGTGCTCGAAACATATACTAGAAATTAGAACCGAAAACAAAATTCACAGCGAATTCTCCCCGACTAGATGGTCCGCCACCCATTTAGTAACCATGTATTGAAACCTAAGTTTTAAATCACTACACGAAAAATAACTCTTTCCTATCTTTTCTGTTTATTTCCGACTAACGTCGTTCAACTGCATTAAACGAATTAAGCTCTTACACGTAAGAAGAGTAATGCCTATCTACAAGATAAGACAGGTTTTAAACGGTAGCCGATGTCTTACGAGTTCTTCACACGTCCGATAGAAGAATGGCATGTGATCACCATCTTCCGATAGCTCACATTCGCCATCGTACTAAATCCGTCTGAAACAGTCACACTAAAATGTTTCGCACATCCAGCTACAATGCTGACAGACTTCGAGATCCCGTCGTGCGCCAAGAATTCAGTGACGATATTACTGATGAAGCTGAAACAATCAGCAGCTCAGTTCCATTGAATTTATATAGATGAACCCTACAAAGATGTGAAAAGTAATCTGAATATGTGTTGGGGCGGCAAAGATCAGCTTAAAATGCGAATTAGAAAGATATATGTCCAATTCTGAGCACCATAATCCACTATTCGAAACTCTTCCCTTGCAGACTTTTACGACACATTTTTGCAACTGGACCAGAAAGTTTGGTATAAGATAAAAGTTCTTAGCACTCCGCAGGGACCTGGAAGCGAAGCGAAATGCGTATTTAATTTAAAATTTGAATTGTAGCAGCCTCAGCAGTAGACAGAATTGAACTGGAATACTAGCATCTACTGAAGACGAAATAGATACAGCGTATTAGACTGTTTACTGTCATTAGAGAAAAACTCGAATCTTCAGGCATTATCGATGAACGCCTCTTGCATTGCCGAAACCAAAAGGCTTTCAGTATGTGAGCAAAATATTTCAAGTCCCCAAAAATACTGCGAAATACTTAGGTTTCCTCAAACGTTCCCGAAAATAGTTCACCTCTTCTAATTTTCTTTTATCCGTTTTAAACTTGAGCACAACGTCATATACCGTCTAGTGCCCTAAAACCCTTATTGCTGTTACCGAAACCATAATTTAAAATTAGTAGGAAACACTAGTATTACGAATTTTAATAAGTTCGCTGGAATCTCCTAAAAACTTTTCATAGCTTTTGCTGTTTATCGCTTTTTGAACAAAGTTCAAACATTGCTCTAAGAAAAAAAATATCATTTTCATTTTTTTTTAAATCCTATAAACCCTGATAAAACAAAAAAAAAAAAAACTTGTTTTGGAGGCGGTTCCACGTTCTTGTCAGTTCGAAAGTATTATTAATGTTTTTTTTTTAATTTTTAATTTTTCCGTAGTGGCCAAAGTATACATTTTTTTACACTTTTCATTTTATTTAGATTTAGATGTAATATTGAAAAGAATTTACTGTTTGTAGGTCTTTGGCGTTAGCTGTTTCAAATCAAACAAATAAATTTATACAATTGTGCTGACTTTATTTTAACTTTATTAATACAAATTTAAACATACAGTACAAGCAATGTACCCACCACTTGATGCACGTTTACTGGAAGCTAGAGTAGCAGCTTTGGTACTAGCAGTTGGTCAATTAGCATTATTAACTCAGTCTGCCGTTGGATCACACGTAGCATGGATTGATCAGAGTCTTGAAGAGATGGATAAGCATTTATTAGTAAGATACTTATTATAATAACAGGAACAACAAATATGTATATCTCCCGTACATCCATTGATTTATTCTTATTTTAGCTGTTGAGAACCGCTTCCCAAGAGAAGGAAAATGTAAATAGACCAGAGATGAACGCATTTGTATAACAGAAAATCCTGTTTCGCTATTAACTATTAACCACAATGAACAAAAAAAAAGACAATATTATATGCTGTTAAATTGTAGTATGTAGAGTTAAAGTAAATAAACAAAATAATAAACACTAATTACATTTAATATTATACTACAAAACTAAAATAAACATTAGTATAGGTGTTATAGTATTTGTCAGTGGCAACACCTAACAAATCGAAACTGGTATGATGATCAGTGTTCTATATGGTACTATTTTTGGGGACCTGCATTGCGATTGATCGGGAAACTACTGACTGCCCAAAACTTGGCTTGGGCCAGTAGCGCAACAATCAAGTTCGTGATGAAGTGCTTACTTTACCTCCTAGTGGTGGTCCCCGGGCAACTATACGTATAAACCCTTATACGTATAGGCCAAAATTGTAAGTGCGGGTTGTCTAGGGCCTTGATTCTAGGCTAGGTAACGTGGGCCAGCAACCTGCGTTACTGAAACCAGCTCGCTACTGAAACCGACACTATGCCTCGGATAAGGACTGATCACATGTTGACGACTTTTGGCTATTGTACCCGGACAAAGATAGGTTTCTGGAATGTAAAGACGCTCCTCGACTCGGGAAGAGAAGGTCCTTACAATGCCAGATTCCTCCAACTGGAAAAGGAATTCATGCGATATAAACTGGACATTTTGGGGGTAAGTGAAGTAAGATGGTTAGAAGCGGGCGAGTACCAGTCTCCAACGCGTAACACTGTACTACTCTATTCTGGAAGACCATCCGGAAGTCTGCGAGAATATGGAGTCGGACTACTGCTAACAACAACAGCACGAAAGGGCCTGATTTCCTGGCAGCCTCATGGTGATAGGATTTTGACGGCCAGATTCCGGACTAGAGTACGACGTGTCACCATCATACAGTGTTACGCCCCAACGAATAGTTCGTCTGAGGACGAAAAGGAGAGCTTCTACAATCTCTTAAGCGCCGTCTTCAACACAACACCAAATGGAGACATTGTCATAGTGATGGGGGATTTGAATGCCAAGGTAGGCAGCGACAACGAAGGGCTCAAGCATGCAATCGGGAAACATGGTCTAGGCAACCGCAATGACAACGGCGAAAGGTTTTTGGATTTCTGCAATGCCAACCGCCTTGTGATAGGTGGCACCATGTTTGAGCACAAGACCTGCCACAAAGTCAGCTGGGTTTCCAACGACAGGCAAGCAACCTCCAACCAAATTGACCATTTTGCTATCAGCCGCCGCTTTAGAAGCAGTCTCCTGGACGTCCGAAACAGACGAGGGGCAGATGTGGGGATAGTACGTGATCACCATCTTATGATAGCTACTCTCCAACTACGCACTGCTGCAGTTCGAAGATCCCACGACAACACAAGAATGCCCAGGTTCAACATTGATAGACTTAGTGATCCCTCAGTGCGCCAACAATTAAGGGAGCACTTTTCGCAAGGTGTGGAAGCAATCAGCAGCTCAATGCCCGCAACCATCCAAGACCATTGGTGTGCTGTGAAAAATGTTTTTACATCTGGTGCTGAAAGAATTGTCGGTCGATCGCAGGGAAGACATAGGGCGTGGCTTTCCGAGGATACCTGGAGAAGGATTGACGAACGAAAACAGCTAAAAGCTCGCGTTGCAGCTACCCCAGCAGCAGGGAGAAGTGAGCTAGAGTCCCTATATCGCATGAAGATGAGAGAAGTTCAGCGTAGCGTACGACGTAACAAGCGCAACTACATCAACGCGCTGGCTACAGAAGCAGAAGAAGCTGCACGGAGGTGCGACAGCAGGACTGTCTACAGAATCACGAAAGAGCTGACAGGTGGTCGCAGCTCCAGCCAATACCCAGTGAAAAGCCTCGACGGCTCCTTGCTCATTTCGGATGAGGACCAGCTAAAGAGATGGAAAGAGCATTTTGCTACGGTTTTGAACCGTGTATTCGCTAGCGATATGCTCCCAAATCAGACTGAGATGCCCGAGGTGAGAAGTTCCCGAATACGCACCACGACTCCCAGTAAAGATGAGATCATTACCGCGATCAAGGCACTCAAAACCAACAAGGCGGTAGGACTTGACGGTATTCCAGCAGAGCTCTTACGAGCAGCGCCAACAACATCGGCTGAGCATCTGCTTCCACTTATAGATAGAGCTTGGGAAGCTGAGAGCTTTCCTAACGAGTGGATAAAGGGAATGATCGTCAAGCTTCCTAAGAAAGGAAATTTATTGGAGTGCGGAAACTGGAGGGGTATCTGCGTGCTGCCTGCTGTAGCTAAGATAATAGCTAAAATCATCCTTGATGGCGCCGTGGCGTAAGTGGTTAGTGTGTCGGATCACTACGCATGAGGTTCCAAGTTCGAATCCCAGAAAATACCAAAAAGTTTTTTCACGGTCCCACCTCTCGCGAGCGTCTGACAAACATCCGAGAGTATTGTTGTCTAAAAAAGCTTCTCAAATCGCCGTTCGGATTCGGCAGTAAACTGTAGGTCCCTTCCATTCGTGTGGAAAATATAACGCACACAACATGAGTGGTTGCGAGAAAGCTAGGCCCTGGCACTTTAAAGAGCTGTTGCGCCAAATATTTGTATTTTTTGTATCCTTGAGCGAATCAAACAACATCTCGAAGACACACTCGATGCCGAACAAGCAGGTTTCCGCTCTGGATCCTCCTGTGCCGACCACATCAACACCCTGCGGATTATCATCGAACAGTGTGTTGAATATCGATCGCCACTGCACCTGCTGTTCATCGATTTTGAGAAAGCGTTCGATAGTGTCAACAGGGAGTTTATTTGGCGTGCCTTACGCAGGAGAGGCATTCCCGATAAACTAATTGCTATTATCAAAGCTACATATGAAGGCTCCAAATGTCACGTTCTGCACAGGGGGAGGTTGTCTGAGGAATTTGAGATCCAAAGTGGGGTAAGACAAGGCTGTATCCTTTCACCAATATTATTCCTATTGGTGATTAGCCATGTGCTTCATGCAGCTTTGTCGACGGGAAACGGAGGAATTCGATGGACTCTTACATCTCAACTGAAACATCTTGACTACGCAGACGATGTATGCTTACTCTCCCACAGAATTATGGACCTCCACCAAATGACAGCAGATGTGGAGAGGGAGGCAGGTGTCGTCGGGCTGAAAATCAATACGACAAAAACTAAAATCATCAGCCTTGGAACTAACTCATCGGCTCAAATATGCATTGCTGGACAACCGGTAGAGAGAGTAGAGGATTTCCAGTATCTTGGGAGTATTGTCTCGACCGATGGTGGAACCGAACTTGATATAACCAACAGGATCGCCAAAGCAAAGTCCGCGTTCGGGATGTTGTCCAAAATATGGCGAAGCAATACAATCAGTTTGAGCACCAAAATAAGACTGTTCCGCTCCAACGTTGAATCCGTGCTGCTATATGGTTGCAGCACGTGGAGAGTGACCACTACTATCACCAGAAAGTTGCAAACGTTCGTTAATAGGTGTCTGCGCAATATCTTAAGGATTTTCTGGCCCAATCGTATCTCTAACGAACACCTTTACGAGAGAACGGGTCAGGAACCAATAGGCACAACTATCCAACGGCGGAAGTGGCAGTGGATTGGTCACACGTTCCGAAAGGGTGACAGCTCCATAGCGAACCATGCTATGCAATGGAACCCTCTAACTCAGGATGGCAGAAGACCTGGCGGTCCGCGGAAAACATAGCGCAGAACAGTCGAGAAGGAGGCACGGCAGTTAGGGACAAGTTGGGGAGAACTCAGACACATTGCCAGAAACCGTACACGATGGCGCGTAGGCGTAGTAGAGGCCCTAGGACCCACAAGGGGATACATAACATAAGTAAGTATGGTACTATTAGTAACGTATGTATTTGGTACGAATATATGCCCTAAAATATACCACTATTTTTAACTTAAAGTCCTTCAAATGATGTCGTTTTTACTTACTAGAATCAGTGAAATGATGACGAAAGTGAATCATTGGAAAAAATGTCATGGTTCCATTTCAAAAAGGTAAATATTTACATGAAAGTGTTGAAAATACTTTTAAAACTTAATATGCACCTTCACACGTTCAAGAAACAGTCAATCATACACTGCCTTGCAGTGATGGATTTATAGTAAGGCACACTAGGCACCGGTTTAGGCATTACAAAATGAGACAATTTTTTTTCTAAATAGAACTATTTCGATTATTAGACTTCTGATTAAAAATTATATGTTTGCAGAGGACTTTTCCCCTTACTTTGTTTCTTTATGAATAAATGATTACATCTATCCTTTGGAAGTTGTTGTTGTTGTAGCAGATTACATATTTATGTTGTTGGCCCAGTCTTACATTCTCAAATTTGCTTGACAAGCACGGCATGATGAATGTTTGATGGATGAAAACCATGAGCGTTCACATTTGTCAAACATGCTATCAATAATATCAGTTCTTATTAGAAATTTCCGATTGTAGTCATTTATACTTTCTCTTATTATGATGCGCACTGATTGAGAACTTCTTGAAATTGAAATTTCCTTCCAGCATGACACGCAAGCGTTCACATTCTCAAATTTGTTTGTCATTCCAGAAAAATATAAGAACATTGTGAAATCCATTGAGCATGTTTGATAGGCCGCTGAATGGAGCGTTCACATTCAAAATCAAGGCAATCATGCCGTGCTTGTCAAACAAATTTGAGAATGTGAACCCCCCTGATCGGTTCTACGTGCCGGAACAACGCACGACCAAGGATCGTCAACCTCAGCTACACAGCTGCTACAACAACAGCAACAAACAATTAAACACATCTATTACGCATTACGCATTTCTCATAATTAAACCAAAATTGATCATTTAAGACATTACGTAAACACTGAAATTAGTAAACACTTAAAATAGTTCTCGTGTTGTACTTTATTTTGAATAAAACGGAAATAAACAAACCAACATGCGGCGAAATTCTTGATAATAGTATCAAACGTCAAATACTCGTACGCCTTGATGACGTAGTGCGCAGAACGAAGTAAAAAGAACTACACGATGGCGATATCTTTAGTGTTTTTCGCCGCGCTCTTGCCTCGTTCTCTTTTCATTTTCATGCTACATTGTGAAACAGGTACACAATAGTGCAAGACTTGTTGACTCGCTGCGTCCTAATTTGGGTAAATCGAAAAACTCTCGTGGCGAGACGGCGTGACGTTTATTAGTTTGTGTAATTTCAAAGAGTTCGGTTCGATTTCAAGGATTTTTTTTACTTTACATTAAAACACTACTAAAAAGCTCGACGACGCACCGCGTTCATTGTGCATTGACAGACGATTTTATAGCGAGAACGAGACGACTGCGTTTTTCGCCGCGCTCTAATCCCGCATACTCTCTACATTGTGAAACAGGCAGCGTTGCCAGAGAAAATTAAAAAAAAAAAATCTGTAAATTTTGCCAACAGAAATCTGCAAACCAGATTCCCAGAAAAAAAATCTGCGTTGATAACAATTTTATTTAACTAAATGGAAATTTAATTTTGTTAATTGGTAATTATTTTGAAAATGGTATCCACCTCCGATTTTGATGATATTTTAATATGTGATAGAAGGCACATTTTTATAAGAATTTTGAAGGCTTATATCTTCAAAATTAGACAGGACCGACCTTAACCCTGCAGTGCACACGTGGGGCCTGACAGGCCCAAGTGAAAATTGAAATACATATAAAATTGAAACTATCATTGGAAACAAAATAATCTTTCATTTACCTTCCTACATCGTCGAAATGTATCCTCGAACATAAAAATAACTGTAATAAGTTCAGTAAATTCTCGCTAAATAGATCTTCGAGCCTAATAGGCCCAAGGTATACATCTACGTTGCAATTATTTTTACGTGTGCACTGAAGGGTTAAATATATATAGTAAAACTCGTTTAAGAACCACCTGCGTAAGTGCATAATCTGCATAACATCCTCCAATTTTTGAAACCCATTATTTAAAAACAAATAGTGGCATTAAGTTCATTTTTTAAAATTTTTATATTTTAATGTCAAATGAGTCAGAATGATGATTATTATGTACTGCAAAAACGCCCTAGGTCGTAACAAAGGCCATTAGTGAATTATTTGAGATGCTTCTTGTTCTCCTTTTTCCGCCAGAGCAAAGCTCAAGCACGTCGAGTATGCTCTGAACCGAAAGTGCTCAGAGATCTCTGATTTGTTTATGAAACTCACTTGAGCACTTAGCTGTCATATGATTAGCAATCATATGGTTAGCTGCCTAAATATGAAATTGACTATATTTTTTTAAATTGTATTACCTTCTACACCAGAACAACAAGCTTTGTCCACCATTTTGATTGTTTTTAAATTTATTTTCCCCTCTGTTAAATGTGACATTTGCTGTGCTCAGTTTTTTATTCAGATCGTCCAGTTAATTTATTCTGAGCTCATAAAGTGCGCTCTGATCATGCTCTTGTAGCAGGTCGACGGCGCTCTGTTCGCCGTCCCGCTATCCTCAGTCCGTTCATGGTCCGTTCAGTAGTTGTTGACGCACAGGCGTTGGTCCAGCCGTGGTTGCTGTTGCTCCGGTCAGTCCCTTCAGCGGTTGCTGGTACAGCAGCGATTCATCAAAGCTCCGAAAATTCGTTTGTGCACTGGCATCATGTCGGGGTCACCAAAATGTAGCAGGTCGACGGCGCTCTGTTCGTAATATTAATTTAAAACTTTAATTTATTTAAAAAAAAAAACCAAGAAAAAAAAAATAGAAATTTTTAATTTTAAAATCACGACTTGCTTCGATGTGATTCTTGATACGACTGATTTAAAAATTTAATTTGTTTGCCAGATCAAAATTCGTGGAATACTGAGTTTTGCCAAACGCCACACTCTGAACGAAAAAAGAAACATGAATTCAAAGCTCTGATGTGTCTGAGCTAAAAAGAAACACGAACTTTTTTTTCGAAAGCTCAGGCTCTGCTCTGAAGTAAAAAATAAGAACACATTTTAAGAAAAAACGTTTGCTGTAATAAGTGGAGTTCAGAGTAAAGTCATCATTTATTTTATTTATTAAATATTTGTGTATGTTTCTATTTTTGCTTTTTATGAAGAATAAATACTTTTGTTACTCCTTTTGGATAATAATTTCGGTAACAAATATTTTGTTTGCAATAAGTGACTTAAATAATTACTTGTTCAAATAACTAATATGAATGTAGAGCACGTAAGCGCACCTGCCAAGCGATTGGAGATAAGTGCATTAAGCACTTAATAGGGTATTTATAACTGCAAATCCTGGATAAGTACCCTGCAAAATCGGATAATTCTACAGATGCACTTATCCGTGTTTTATTGCATTTATCAAAATTCTCAGAAAAATGCCTTCTATCAGATATTAAAATTTCATAAAAAATCTGGGGTGGATGCCCTTTTTCTATTTTCCAACTTATTGTTTGTTCATAGTATAGTTTTACAGGTAGACAGGCATCGGAATACTACGAGACTTAGCGCGTCGTAATTTGGGAAAATTGAATGTTGTGGAGAGACGGCGTGACGTTTATTAGTTTGTGTAATTTTAAAGAGTTCCGGTTCGTTTTTTGAGTGTGTTTTTAAAGTTGCGTAAAATGAATAAAATAACAAGTGTTCAAGCAGAAAAGTTGATTGAATTAATCAAAGAAAAACCGCTTATATATAATAGGGCGGACAAATATTATAAACACGTGTCCATGAAAGTCAAGATTTGGCAAGAAATTGCGGAAAATATAGGAGCTAGTGGTATGTTTATATTCAAATTTCTTTCTTTTTTAGATTCGTGTTTAAACTAAAATTTGTTCTTCTTCTTCCAGAAAACGACTGCAAAATTGCTTGGAAGTCCTTAAGGGACCAATTTGTTAAAGCTGAAAAGGAAATGAATGAAAATTCGGGGCAAGATGCTGCGGGTAAAAAGATATACAAATATTACGAACAACTTTTGTTCTTAAAAGATAGCGTGCAAACTAGGAAGTAAGTGACAAATTAAACTTATTCAATACTTTTGATTTAACACTTTATGTTTTAATAGAAAAACCTGCAACGATGACCATTGGACAGATGAACCGGAGATAATGGATTCGGATGTCAAGGAAATATTCAGTTTGGTAAAAGAAGAATATTCACTTCCTGATGATGAGTATGATCCCTTCGTCAGCATGAATGAGGTCGTGATTCCTTCGACGTCAGCAAATACGAGAAGCTCGCCAACTTCCAGCATTTCACCAAGACCTTCAAAAATATTTAAGGGGAATGCGAAGGAAGACGATTGCTTGAAATTGTTGGAGGAAGTGCTTACGAAAATAAAGACACCAAATTCACAATCACAAGGGGAAAATGATAAATTTTTTTCGAGTCTTGCCACGATGATGGACCGGGCAAATTTAACAGCAGTTCAAACACGGCAAATCCACCGAAAATTATTTAATCTTGTTGCTGACGAATTAGACGAAATTGAGAGCAATCAATAAAAACACACGTAAATAAATGTTCTGATTGAAATTTAATTTAAAATGCTTGGGATATTCGGGGAGTTTTTTTTTTTTTTAGCTGGAGCAGAATTGTGAGGGCTTGAAGGTGGTAGTCTATCTTATCCTACGAAACTTATTCCATTCCACCGCGTACAGTGGTTCACCAGGCACAACTTCATTGTCCACAACTCAGTATAATTACCTGCGTAGTACAATGTTATTTTAACCAAAATAAATTCAATCAAAGAAGATTGTTTTTAAAATGCTGTGGTTTTCAGAAGAATTGATTTAATTCATCAATTTAATTGTCCTTGTTGCATATTATATTTTTGTTTGATTTAAGGAATAAGGACAGGTTCAAATTTTACGAGAATATTGTGGCTAGTCACAAGTAAGTAGTGCACATGATAGCGAAATATGTTGTAATGTCATTACCTCTGTAAGATTTCATTATGGGAAGTTTTATTCAGTTTATATCAAGGAGAGTTCGATTTATTTTATTATTATTACAATTCGAACCCCGCCATCTTCCCTTCCCAACCGCGCGAGGGGACACACTTACGCGCGCGTTAGCAAGATATCGGTTCATAAATTTAGCAATATATGCCATTTAGCTTCTCGGTTATCATTTTATATTATAATTCAATTGTCCGATTTTAAAAATTTCACAATTTCTTCTTTAAATTTCATCAAATTGTTTATGTTCTTTATCTCATTCGGGAGACGATTAAACAGTTTCAAACCTTTGAACATTAAAGTATTCTGAGCACGCGCGGATGATTTCAGTTCTAATCGAAAATTTTGAGCACCTCTAAGGTTATAAGGCTGACTTTCACTTATGTATCTTAGATTGTTAAAAAGATAGTTGGGGAGCATTTCGTTTTTCATTTTAAAGACGAACACTAACACGTTTAGGTTGATTTGCTGCCTTATACTTAGCCGTTTAAGCCTTTCCCGCATATCATTTATGTGGGTTAGTCTTGCGCACATGAGAACTATCCTCATGGCTTTATTTTGGAGCCTTTGTAGCCTTGTTGAATCTCCTTCCGTTGATAGATAAGGTATTGTTGAACAATATTGGAAATGCGGTCTTATCATTGCATTATATATTCTTATCGCTGTAACAGTAGATATTTTTTGCCGAATTCTGCTAAGGAAATATATTTTCTTCGATACTTTCTTACATATATAATCAATATTGGCTCTCAAACTCATCTGATCATCAATTATTACACCAAGATATTTAAATTCATTCACAAGCTCTATGTCTTCCCCATCAATTTTAACACATCCGCTCTGATCACTGTTTATGCACATGAACTTTGTCTTTTTATGTTTAACATCAGCTTATTCACTTTTAGCCACTTGCTCACCGATTTCAGGTCCTCGTTTATTTTTTGGATGCATTCCCCTGAATTACTTCCACTGACAAATAGGAGCGCATCATCCGCGAACATATGGTACACAATTTGCTATATTTCACTGCTGCGTTTATATCATTTATGTATATTAAGAATAGAAGAACACCCAATACCGAGCCTTGGGGTACTCCTATTTTAATTTCAATTGGATCCGCGATACTTTCAGTTACTATTGTGCGTTGAGTGCGGCCGTTTAGATATGACTCAAACCATTTCAGTTCATTGCCATTGACCCATACTTAATCAGTTTTTTTTATTAGAATCTCCCGGTCCACCGTTTCAAAAGCTCTCTTAAAATCTAGAAACACTGCTACAATTACTTTCCGTTGATCCATTAGGCTTTTCCAGTTTTCTATCACCCAATTTAAAGCCGTCTCACATGAGTATCCTTTTCTAAATCCCGATTGATGTTGCATGATGTAATTATTTTCCTCTATATAGCTCCTAAACTGCTTCTCTACAAGCTTTTCGAATAGCTTTTCATATAAAGGCAGCATATTCACCGTCTGAATTCCTCACACAAGACAGTACTCTGTACTTTCTGAATAGGTCGAATAATAGATTCCTTCCATCCATCAGGAAATATTCCTATGGTCATGGATTTGTTAAAAAGCTCCCGCAGAATTGAGCCGATTATTTCAATGATATCCAGGAACATACTTCTGCTCATAAAGTTAAAGCCTTCCTTTTTGCCCATATCTTTCAGCACTAACACTATATCCTTAATATTTATATATTTAAACTTAAAAACTTGGTTTATGGAATCTTGATAGGGCAACCTGGGAATATCGTTAATTATGTTTTCTACATTCTTTACAAAGAATGTATTAAATTAACTCGAAATTTTTTCACTTTCATGTACAATAATTCCACCGAACGAAACGTTACTAATGTCACCTTGATCCTTCTTTAAAATAAACTTCTTCATGCTTCGCCATATTGTTTGTTGGTCCCTCGCTGTATTGATCTTCTTTCGTATATGCTTGTCTCTGTGTATTTTGAGTTCCCTTTTATAGATGTTCCTCGCTTCCTTGTACGTATCCCACGCTGTACGATTGTTGTTGAATTTAGCCTTCTCATATTTTATAACTTTGCCCTTTTTTAATCTAGCTAGTTTTTTATTGAACCATTCACATTCATTAGGAAATACAGTTTTTTCTACCAACATTTCATTCACTAATCTACTCATTTCACGCTTAAACAACTCAGCCAAATCATTCACGCTACTGTTCACAACATCCACTCCAACCAAATCACTCAACAAAAGCTTTGAATAAAAATCCGCTTTATTATAGTTTAAAACTTTATATTTTTTCTTATTTAACTTGGGAATATTGTTTCTTAAAGCTATATCAATAGTAATTGTCTCATGATCACTTATTTTTAGATTTGCATCTGTCTCGGCTTTGATCTCTAAGGTATTTGAAATATATATTTAATTGCAACTCCTTCTGTATGGTGAGGTACACTTCTAAATCTTGTCACCAGGAGTTTGCCTCCAATCGTCAATAGGATACCATATATTGACAAAACTGCTCACTACCGCCATAAACTGCGTAAAGGCTTAACTATAATCAGCATTGGGAAACATGAGCTAATGTCATAACTCGAAATGCTTCCTTATGTTTTGTAAGTTCCAACCGATGTCCATAATATTTTTGCCTGCATACTTATCTATTAAGCCAACCAAACATAGAAGATCGTTTAAAAATGCAATAAAGTGTGAGGGTAGCTAATTATTTCTTGGAATGAATGTGAGCTTATTTCAGATTTATTATATAAGAGGTAAAAAAGTGTGAGGGTAGGTAGTAGGTAGACCACCCCTGGTTAAATCTTCCATAAGGGAGCCAATCGATCCGGAAAGCAACTGCATTTTTCCACATTCTTTTCACAACTGACTTGACTATTGCTGGTTTGCTGCTACCTGCAGTGTAGGGTGTTTGGTCGTGACACACGACAACTGTCAGATTTACATATGCAATCAGCGACTGAGAGCGTTTTCCCTAATGTTCCCCATGTTTGCAAAAGTGAACGAACATTTAACGAATCGCCGCTGGGCTAATAATGTGTTGGATGATAAGATTGTGAGTATTCGTAGGTTAATATTATGTTTCTCACTTAAGATATTATACCAAGCGGGCTAAAAGTTGACTGAAATTTGAGATAAATAAGAGTCGCTTTGCCCATTTTGTTTGTTTGGTGTTACCCTGCTCTCTAGCACTTTTAGCACTTCTCTCGTTAATAAATGTACTTTTCATACTGTATTAAGTGTGGACTTGGCAGTACATACAACTGTCAGCACCACCAGGGCAGCGTGAAAGAGAGAGAACGTAATGGAAATTGCTGCCAGCCCCCAGTACTTCTCGACTTGGCATTGGCACCACTAACGCAATGTTTTTTTTTTTTTTTGTTCACTCTGTCCATCTCGCTCTCTTGCACAATGCTCAATTTAATAATTTTCTACTCTCTGTAGTTGTAGTATTCCATTGGGGGCGGTGGCGGTAATTGCAGTGCTAAAACACCTCGACTACATTTCGTTTGTATTTTATTAAATTTACTCATTAATTTTGGTCCTGTATTTTGCTGCTGTCGTGTAAAAAATATCCCGAAACAAACAGAAATTCAGTTAACTATACATAACCACCCACATAAAGTCCGAGAGCAGAAGAAATCATGTAAAAAGATAGGCGACTCGTCATTGTTCAGCAGTCGTGCCTGTCATAGTCGTCCGTGTCCGTGCTGCCGATGGTGGGACCTGTGTGTGGATGTGCGTGCACTTAAAATGGCTGAGTGTCTGCAACCGAAAATGTGCAGTGCGACAATTAAATTGTGGAACACGAATTACTTTGTCTAGAGGAAATTTGACTGGGATTTGATTTCCGTAGAAACTTTTTTTTGTTTATATCTGTGCTCTGATGCGAGGTTAACGTATATGGAATGTTTTAAATTTGTACTCGGAGAGTTGTGTGGTTTTTCGTGAGATGCTCAGAGATTTAGTGGTGCAGCCAGTAGCGACGAATAAGAAGCAAAAGCAAAAGCAGAAGAAGAAAAAGAAAAATCAGTAAAAAGAAGAAAACGCATTCTTTTTGGTCGACTAGGAGCACCTAGGTACTATGGATTGCAGCTTTACGGACTATGATTCGATTGCTAATTACCTCAACGAATCCGTAAGTATCCAATATACACGACGAGATTTCCTTGTAATTCTCCAATTTATTAATAAAAACAAAGTATTGGGTGCGGGGGCGGGGACGGCGGTGTTAAAAATCCATCCAAATGGTTCAGCAGATGTTTTTGCATCCTTCTTTCTCGGTGTTTTCCGTTTCTTTTTCGAGTTTTTGTGTCTTTATGTGTTGCCCCGTGCTATAAATAGGATCACAGTGGATATTTTCTAGAAAGTGTTCAGTCACCGAGAGTAATGCAGTCAGGAAATGCAGCATTTGGGTGTCGATGTTTAACAGCTCCACTTACTGCACCAGAGATCTGTAATTTAACACTCATCACCGCAATTAGGTCTTCATTCCTCTTTAGTTTGGTTAAGCCAGGCGGCAGAAAAAAAGAAAGAAAAACCGTGGTACCTACAGCGAATTTTTTTTATTTACACTCAGTGGCAAAACCCCGGCAGCTCCACCGGAAGTTGCCCGAATAAGATAGCCGGAAAAAAAACACCACCACCACACCACCCATGTGGATAGTTTTGTCTAGCAGTTTGCCTTCTTCTTTGAATAATTTTTGTCATAAAATATCTTTTGGGGCACGTATCTTGCTGCTGCTGTGTGGATTGAATAGCGACATATTCAACACAACACTACACAGGAAGTGGATTTCGAAAATCGTACGGACTTTTTGGGAAGCTGAAATATGTCAGGGTTGCCATCGTGAAGCTTCTGAAATTGCTTGTGTGCCCACATATTTTGATTTGAAATTTGCACTCATTGGTGTAATACTTTAATCGGGCGGTTGTCCAAAAAAAGATAAGCCTTCATATTCAGCATTTCCTGTGAAGTAAATTCTAAACAATTCTTATCTTATATAAGCTTAGAACACTACGTGTGTTAGATGCAACAATAATTATAGTTATATCAGCCCAAGATATCTGGGATTATTGCCACGGATTTAGCCCAATTATGATTTTTTTTTTTTTTTTTATAATTTGCGCGCACTCAAAGGGTTATGAATACCTTTAACATGTTTACAAACAGTGCGGGCGTTGGAAAGGATAGATAGAGAGAGAAAGATTTTGGTGTATTGGTTCTTTTGAAGCTCAGTTTATGCTACAGAGATTCTCCTGTTATTTTTTGTCTTTGCTTCTGATTCACAGTACTTTTTTCCCGATAACCGATGTCAAGGGCAAATCAACAGAGCGAACAATTTTTCCAGGCACATGACCAAGCTACTCCCAGTGTTATGCCTTCGCAGTAGTGTTCACACAACTTTCGCAAATGATCGGACTGACTATATATTTCATGAGAAATAAATATTGTACAAGTAAATGCTTGCTGATATCAGGATTTGAGCCATGAACCATAAGCGTGACAATTGACGACGTTACCACTACACCATTGCCACCCTCCAAGCTGTTGCGCCAAATGCCCAATTCAGCCCAATTATGATAGAAAAAAAAAAATGGAGTCATATTGTTCCCTATGTTATGGATAACTTTCAGCGAAATGTCACAAATGGACGAGAGTAACAAAATAATGACTGAAAGTGATTTAAGCTAAACTTTACCTTTACGTCAATACATACTGGTCCGTATGGTTGTTGTTGTTGTTTCAGCAGCTATGTAGCTGAGGTTGACGATCCTTGCTCGAGGTATTGTCCTCGAGTCGCTCCGGGACGTACGTACGTACGTAGAACCGATCGTCGTATGGTGGTGCCTATTGGTTCCTGGGCTGGTCTCTGATACAGCTGTTCATAAGAGACATGATTGGACCAAAAATTATTTAAAATAATGCGTCTATTTACGAAAGTTTGCAGCTTGCGAGTGAGAATAGTAGTCACCTTCCATGTACTACACATGTATTTAGCAGTAATCGACTTTGTCACGCAACAGTTGTAGCTTGGCGGATGTTGGTTTTTAGTTGCTCCAACGTTTCGGGTTTGCTGACCAATCAGCTCTTTATCTTAGGCGCTCACATATTAAATACATTAGCCTCACTTTCCTTGGATCTTACAATCATCCTACATCATCTAACAAATGTGATGGTTCATGTTTCCTTCCAAGAATCCTTAAATAATAATTCTGTTGTGTGGTCGGATTTCGCTTAACATTGGGACTTCAGATTTCAACAACATTGAAATCGTAACTACATAGAAAGAAAAACATTTTTAAGCCTTAGCAGTTTTTTGTATCACAGTTCTTTCATTTCTTCAGCATTTGCATATGAACCATCGGCTATTGTAAAGGGTTCTGTGGGCAATGGTCAACTGGACATCAGACCAATGTCTTGCTTCAGTAAATACCTACAATATTTGTTTTTGATTAGCAATATTAGTCGTAGGCAATGTTAGAAGTTCGAAGATCCGTGGAAGCCGTCATGTCAAGTAAACCATCTTACGAAAAATAGAGCACGACCGGCACAGCTGGGACTGCCACGTTCACAGAAGAGATCATTTGAACCCTGTTATCATAAAAAGGCAATATCAATGAACGTTCCAAAGATATCGCGAGGCAGGAGAGGCAGGCCCATATACGCCTGGATCACACAAATGCGACGACATCGGCATTTCATTGGCCTCAGTAATCGAGTGATCTAAAATCGGGAGGCCTGCCGATATTTTCTGCGTTCAAATAGGCGAACCCCACAGGCGGATCAGGGGCCTTATTTTGTATTGCGTTTCTATAGCAAATGTATAAAAACTCAATTTCCAAGTAACTTAAGTGATGTTTGATAGATGTTTTGACAATCAAACTTTCGGAAATTTTTGATTTTGAATTGGAAGCACGTACACCCAATCCGAGAACCATACAAAATACCAATTCATTTTAGAATCGGATTACATTTCCGAATGGCATTCCGAATCCGAAAGCAGTACAAAATAAGGCCCCAGTAGAAATGCGGTGAAGTGGGAGGGTTGTGATCTTTTGTTTTCGGGTCATAACCTCGCCGAAATAGGAAGAAGAAGAAGAATGGGGGATAAAATATCTATAAGCTTAAAATGTTGCCATCCGTTACTTCTACTTTAATTCCTTCGTATCTCCATAGCAAAAAGTAAACAGTTGTAGCTAATAACATATTGTCCAAATCGATTTACATCTCTGCAGGCGTGTCCCAAGGATCCATGTTTGGACCTTTGCTTTTTGCCGTTTTCATCATCAACGATCTTCCAAGAATCATTCGAAAGTCTTCTGTTCACAATTATGCGGACGATGTACAGTATACATCAGCTGCAAAGTTGGAGTAGTTGATACGGGTTAAAGATATAAAAAATATTAAAATTTGTGTTGAAGAGAAATATTTCTTGGTTAGTCCGAGTATAATTTTTATTTTTTATTTTTGAGGTTCGCTGGAAGGAAAAATGATCAAAAAACAGTGCAGAGGCGTATACGTGAGGGAGCCCTCTGCAATAGTGAGCAACGTTAAACCTCTAAAAAAAACCTCCCGATGTCTGGTTGCCTGTCTTCACTAAACCATAGAAATTGTCTATAAAGTTAGACTTCTTGATTGCAGTCTATATGCAATGGATGGTCTGGATTATTAGATTTTGGAACATACGTCGTTTAATACTTTTGCTGAGGGACTTAAAGCACTCAGAGACAAAAGGGTCCATTGTACTCAAACGAACATCTAGTTACTTAGCATATTCTTAGTGAAACGCAAACTTTTCACCTTCCTTTCTTTCTTGGTGGTAGTTTATAATCATATGAGAGAGTAGACATATATATGTACATCATCAGGGTAGTCTAGGTGTCTGTAGTTAGAGGTAAGTGTCTATCGAATTTCTTCGCTTCCCGTCCCTGTCGGGTCGCTTTTTTAAAATCTATGAACAGTAAATGAAGTGATGATCCTCAGAGTGTTAATATATCCGACAGAGGAGGACCCAGAGCGAAGAACTGCTTGCATTCAGATGGTTTGCAGGCCAGCGTGAATGCGTCATCAATTTGTTTTAACTGTCCTTGTATGCAGAAAGTTTTCCTTGGAATGTACGTACACAAAAATAAATAGTACTTCTTAAGCATCAAACAAATTTAAAAAATGCTTGTATCGTAAGTTGTCTGTATAAAATGTTAATGAATTAATGCACATGTTTCAGGAATAACCCTTGGAATGCATCTATTCTAATCGATTTTTTTTATCCCATTTTCATTCAATCCCTTGGTTTAGCATCCAACTTTAGTAAACAACCATCAATTCCAACTTGTCTAAAATAAACGTACATATTTCTGACTTGAAATTCAAATTACTTGCTCAAAAATATGAAACATATCTTATGCTCAGCAGTTCTAAAAGATCGGGACATCGATGAAGTAGCGGTCCAAGCGCATTGTTTTTTTAATTTAATTTATTCAATGCCAGCTGATGAAGAATTTATTAATTTACTGGCAATAATTTTAAATGAAGAATCTTTTCGGTAGGCAAAATAGACAAACAAACCATAACTGGTTAGCAGTTTCTTCACTCCAACGACTTTTAGAATCAATACCACCTCAATGTTTCCTTAATTAGACACCTGGCAAGATAGATTCCTGAACCACTACCAGTCATTTTTTTTTTTTTTTTTTTTTATAATTTGCGCGCACTCAAAGGGTTATGAATACCTTTAACATGTAGCTTTATTCAAGCATACAGTCAAGATACAATCAAATCATCTCAAAAGACTTGTCTCAACAGCTCACCAGTAATTTCATCTTGAACATGTGTCCAGGATTATACAGAATTAATTTAGAAAAGTAGGTAAACGGTGAGACGATTGTGAATGCAGAGAAAATAAGCTTATAGCGTCTCCTATTACCAATAATTTGGAATAACTGCTAATTTCTATTTCAAATTGGAACATCATGTCGACCACAAAGATGTTGATGTATTACAGGTCTCTTTTGTCGCACTGAAATCAAGTCCTAGTAATGGTCTGCTGGCGTGGGGCAATGCCACCAAAAATCATCTAAGCAGCTTACAAGCGCAAAACCAAATACAATAAATAATGATGCGAAGCAGTGGGATCAGTGTCGATGGGAAGCACCACGCGACGCAGTTAAATGTTTGAATTAAGAAAATATATATAAAGGAACGGATTGTGCAATACTCAAGCAAATAGCGGAACATATTCAAAAGAAATGTGTCGAGATAAAGAAATAATAAAAAAGAATACAATTTTTCATTCATTTTAAAGTTGCTATTTAAACTGATGATAAACGTGAAATTTAATATCAAACTACTCAGATGTAGGGTGTTTCCTCGATTTTAGAAATATAAACCAAGCGTGCATAGATAAGTGTCTGGGACAGTTCTGGATAAAAACCTCGGCTGGAAACTAAGTGCAACAACATAGATTATGGTCCTGTAAAAAGGTTCTTGGTTCGAAACACGACCTTTTCCCTCGCACAGGTATACTACATAGAAGAAGAATCAATCCCATACAGTGGTTGGGTCTGTTATCTGGTGCTGGGTAAAAAGTGCTACACTGTACTCGAGAGAATATCGTATTGTACATAGTCAGCAATAATCGACAGAGTTTTCCTCAGAATTGAGAAATGTATTTTTTTAATGATTCGCGAGTACGAGAATGCCTGCGAAGAAGGGTCGAAGGCACCCGTATTTACATCCTCTCGGACAGCAGGCATCACTTATGGCTCTGAAATCCTACACGGTAGGATCTAAAATTGTATGGGACTATCTGAACCTACTCGAAGATCTCGCATCGAAAAACATCATCACTCTGGCCTGAATACTGGGGAACGAAGGCTTCGAGGGCAACGAACAGGCGGACTTCTTAGCGAGAAGGTGCGCCAGTCGTCCACTAGTTCTGAACCTTATTTTGGAGATACACGGAGTAGCAGAGACCTGAAAATAAAGCAATGGGAAGCTGATCGTCATGCAGAGTACTGGGCCAAACTCAAGGGTCTAATACAATCAAAAAAGCTAATCAACTTCAACCATTGTAAGACTAAGAAGCTACTTGAGCTTAGGAAAGCAGACTTAAGGACCTTAACAGGCTACTTAACTGGTCTTTGCTCACTCAGGTACCGTCTGCACAAGATAGGAGTAACAGATACAGACGAATGCCGGCTGTGTGAAGAGCAAAAAGAGACGGCAGAACATATTCTTTGCGAATGCTCCATGGCCGCAAAAAAAAGAAAAGACCTCGCTACGGCTTTATTGAGCCCCTCTGACTTTTGAAACATTGAGCTTCGAGCTTTGTTGAAGTTTATCAAGAGCCTTAACCCAGTTCTCGACTAAACACCAGACTGGCACAATAGATCTGTGAGGTCGCAGTGCGTACAAAGCCCTAGTATAGTATAGTAATGATTCGCGAGCATCCTGCTGCAGTAATATCTTTTTACTTAGATGGCGCTACGGTCCATTGTCCAGATTGAACACTTTATTCTGCCTAACAGCGGGCTTTTTGCCACTGTCGCGGTTAAATAGTCTGCAGAACTGTTCTTTCCATATCATCAGTATCGACTGCTATTCTACCACTAGGTGTGACAAATGTCATAAAATCATCAAGTTTGTTCCAAGTTTGTTTTGCAGTGCAGTGGGTCTCATATGCTGGTTTCCATGCTATAGTTCCACGTAACTTTTGGGCTACATTCCACCATTAATACGGTTAAGTAGTAAACACTGCAGCTATAAAAAGTCTGATGGTCGATAGAAGACACTTGCAGAAGTTGTAAAGATGACCCAACCTCTACCTCCTTACTGAACCGAGTGCAGTTATTAAAGTCCGCAAGTTCGACAGATTTGTAACTCAGTTCGACCTCTTCCACAGAGAATTCTTTGTTGAAATGGTTGTGAGTGTAAGGATCTGTGTATTGATTGATTTACCCTTAGGTCTTAAGTGTGGCATTTCCGCATTTCCTTTTTAAGATAGCCAAGCAAGCACTTCAGTGATGAGGTGCTTACAGTACCAGTACTCACCACATCAGCACCGAAAATCTGCCACCGAGACGAACAAAGGCAGGAAAATTGCAGAGCAAATTTTGCGCAGTGTCGCCGCTGTTAACTTAACCTAAGGACGCCAATAAGTTGTCTGCAGTCTTTTCTGCTGCTAGACATTAAGGATGGCGCGGATCTCTTACAGACATCCGGGAGCATTTGTTTAATGAACGTACATCCTGGAGAGTCATACGTACCACACACAATTGTGTGCATGAGAAACCAAATCGTCAATAGAAGCAGAAGCCCTAACACAGTAAGACCCAGCGTAGGTTCAGGTCTTGAGAAGCCTTCCTTCGATCCTTGCCTAGCAATCTCATCGGAGATCTCATCCCAAGATCACTGTGTGACCTGGGACCCAGGCAAGAATCAGAAAATTCCGCCTTGGAACCGAATTCAGAAAATTTTTACATTCACTATTTTAAAAGTGGTTAAAGGATAGAGTAAGGTCTTAAGCGCAGCTTGATTGTCGCTACAGACACAGATTCTCTAAACCTTCCACCTGCTCCTTATTATATTGTTCATGGCGATTAGGATTGCTTGAATTTGCGTATTTAACTATAGAGAAGTGAAGCCTAATATTGTCGTCTTCCACGAACACACTAGACTAGTTTTGGAAGCATCAGTAAAAATTCGACTACATTCTACTCCTGGTTCAGACTCTGGCCGAAACCAGCCCTGAACATAACGAAAGTCGACTTTGAATTTACGCAACAACTGAAATCTTAGTAAAAGTGTCGCAATGTCATCAAAACTACAGGTCTGCCAAAAATCACTCCGCCTAAAACGATGTATGGCTTTGATAGTACATCCCATGATATAAATATTAAGAGGATGTAAGTTCAACAATTCTTTAGACCAGAGTCAGGCGTACTCGGGAAAGCTCCTGTCCAGTCAAGAGGGGCCGTTCTTTGGAGTTTGACGCAAAAGTCACAGTCACATATTTACGCGAAAGCTAAACCTTCCGCCAAACAAGCGACGCATATTTATGCGAGTCTGTCTAGCTGTTTAGATCTAAAGGAACTTATTTGGTGATAAGCGCCATGTCCTACCAAAAGCACACTTACATATTGCAACGTATACGAAGAGGCGGACCACATATCTCGTTATGAACTACATTCTTTATTGTCCTACTGGCTCTATCCATATTTCCTCATCAATGGTCACCTACTCAGGTCATTGAACCACCTAAATATATTAAGCTATTTGCTCAGCAATCCAAAGCGTGATATTAAGAATAACTCTTTGTTCGCATATGATATCTCTAAGTGCATCATGGTCATCAAATAAAATCCAGCGATATGTTTTGAATTATCTTACGGTTTTAATTAAATTCTTCAAATTAGAGTTAATTTGCGACAATAACACACGATATCCGAATCAAAGTGTTAATTCAAATTACATTAAAGAATCCAAAAGCTGAAATCTTAATTATCGCGAGTTATATCTGACCAAGTGGGTATTTGCCACTTCTAGAATAATTTATTTTTCAAATTCTATGTAAAAAAAAAAAGATTCTTGATCTAGATTTGTTTCAAATAAATTCGATTTCGGGAGAAGATAAAATAGGAAACTTGAGAAGAAATGGTGTAAGAAAGTAGTTCAAACATTTTATATCATTAGCCGTATAGACGTGGGCGAGGTGGATCAGCTATAGTTCAACCTTGGGATCTCAGTTGATGGACTAGAAGTCGTCATGTGCAGTCCTAAAACCCACTCAGTTTTTTTTTTTTTTTTTTTTTTTTTTTTTTCGAATGAGGTAGTAAATAGGTTGAATGGTAATCAGCGGTTGGTGGTATCCAGTACAGCTGCAGTAGTAAGTATTCCTCGAGAGGAAAATTAATGCCATGAAAATTTCATTGGAGTTCGTTTCGTCATTGTTGTATATCTTTTTTTTTTTGTGTGGATTTAAGCAAATAGATCTTTCAGGTCATCCAGCCGACAGAATCAAACTTTAAAAACAAAAACCTTCGTATCTGAAGAATTTAAAGCAAGTGGCACATCTTTTGTTATTACTGAGAGTAAATTTGGTTAATAAACTTAAAAAGGACTCATAGTTTAGTAAATTTAACAAAATTAAGTATATCTTCCATCTCTTCCGTATTGCACATTCCATATAAAATAGGAAGATCAGGCCGATGTGGTACGCAGTTTAAGGAAAGAAGTTCTCCTCGAAGTCTCACTATCTCGAAAATATAATGAATCGTTGTAGATCTAGCCTGCTGTACACCGATTTATGCAGAGATCCCGACGCAAGTATTCTTCTCTATATTTCGAGTCTTCTCTTGCGATTATATGGTAAAGGTTTGCTTTCCAATTCCCAGGATCCGATTCTATGCTGTTTAGCCCCATTCCAAATTCTTGTCCTATCTGCCACCATTCACCATAACAGCTGATCCTATTAGCTATAGTTTAAGGGGCTGCAATTTTTGGAAGTCGTTTTTATTTTCTATTTAATAATTTGCGCGCACTCAAGGGGTTATGAATATGCTTATGGTGTTTCACTCATTTCGGTTGTTGGGAAGGATAGACAAAAAGACAACGATTTTAGTGTAATGGTTTGAATGGTTTTAGAAAATCTCCAGGAGTGGTGTCCAAATAACAGGGATGATTCGTTTGTGCGGTAGTGGTGACGTAAGCCTTTGCAATTGATCGGACTGACTAATATATTTCATCAGAAATAAAAAAATAAAAGAAATCTGGGGTCGAATCGCGTACTCCGTCAACGGATGACTGGTAAAGGTAATTTGCATTGTGTTGTTGGTAGATCTAGCAACAACACACATACATATTACGTGACGAGTTATTCGATCACAGAGGACGCGATTCGACCCCAGGATTTGAACCATGAACAATTAGCGTGGCAGTCGATGTCGTTACCACTACACCAGTTATTTGGCATACTAAGTTCTTTGAGGATATATAGGTAGTTGGTGGGTTCACTTGCTCCGGATTGCCTTTTGACGTTGTGGCTAGTGATACGTCGTTTTTTACTTAAGGAGAAAACGAAGAAAAGCTTAGTATTTATCACTTTTGCCATCTACCAGATAGAAGAGCCGCTGTGCTATTGAAGGACTTTGTTGCTGACTCTCTCTTATAAGTTTCGTGCAAGTTCAGAAAGTAAGCTCTTCTTTATGCTGTCTAAAGGCTCTATTCTCAGCGCAAATGGCTTGTTCACAAGCAGGTTTTCTTTGGGACAGAACGAGGGATAAATAGCTCCATTTCAAGAAGAACAACTTCGGTAACGGCTTTGTACAAGTGTTGACATCGGTTTCCCTAAAGCATATGTCGACCCAAGAAAAAGACCCAAAAATATACAGAATGATGTGTCATGTATTGCATCAGCTAGCGGTGGCTATAATCTATAATTTTGTTACTGGAATTCGGCTCCCAGTATTTAACGATCCACATCTATTGCAATTAGCCGCCGAAACGCATGTCGCATCTTTCCAGATATCGCAATAAAGCCGTTAAACAGTTTCCATATTTCTTGCTGCTCTTAGATTAACGAGCTTCCATTTACTATCTTTGGGAACATGATGTTTTACGATAAAGCCAAAAACCAGTTTTGTTGCGTTGTGGCTTCCGTGTGCCGCATCTTATTGGTCGTAAACGATACCTTATCTTCAGCATCATCATGTACAAATTCCTACACATTTTCTTTTGATGGAAATTTATTTATTGAAGCTGTTAGTTCTCGCCTGTGAAGTGTTTTACCCAAAGAAACATGATTTATTGGAAAAACAATTAAGAGTTTTCAGCTTATTTTAAATGTAGATGTCCTATGTTAGATAAGAAATAAATGTGAAAGTGTACAAGAAAAAAAAACGTATAAAAGAATCATGGTCTTTGCTACAACCTTGTAGAACATTAAACAGTTATGAAGGCCTACTTTTTATTTCATCCTCTGACACTTATCACTTTCATAAAATTTTATATTTCAACGAGTATATCTTCAATGTTTGAACCGTGTGAGCTAATAAATTTATAGATGTTTTCCAATAAACATTCTGTGATGTTAGTCGACAAAAATTCTATTAGGTTGTTGTTATGTTTTATAAATGGATTTGTAAGCCTAAGTTTGCGGAAATACTTTTCGGCATAGGTTAGTATATATGACTTTTTATGACTAAAATTCACCAGAATCGTCACATTTATAACAACAAAAAATGAGTTAGATATTACCTAGTAGATTTCGTGATCTGACAATCTGTCTCAAGAGGGAGAGTATTTTTTCTTTTAACTAAGCCTTGTCCATTGGACGACCTTGCGACTTAAGTTTAATAAGACAACACCTCCTTTGTAAAGGTGAGTAAGTCCTTGGTAGAGGAGCCTTTAAGCTCCACAAGTGTGAGTACCTCTGTTGAAGATACGGCGTCGCAACCAGCAGACATTCAGGGAGAATGCGCTGGGATGTGCCTACAGATGCGGCAATTTGACTCGGGAGTCAAATTCAGCATGTTAAGGTGGTATATTAGCCCTCAGTGGCTATTAAGAAAGCCCGACAGTCTTCTAATGCAACCCTTATAAATAAATAAATAAATAAATAAATATTTGGCGCAACAGCTCATTAAGTGCCAGGGCCTAGCTTCTCGCAACCACTCATGTTGTGTGCGTTATATTTTTCGTACGAATGGAAGGGACCTACAGTTTAGTGCCGTATCCGAACGGCGATTTGAGAAGCTTTTTCGAGACAACAATACTCTCGGATGTTTGTCAGACGCTCGCGAGAGGTGGGACCGTGAAAAAACTTTTT
Organism: Brachypalpus laphriformis; assembly: GCA_945910035.1. Taxonomy (NCBI): domain Eukaryota; kingdom Metazoa; phylum Arthropoda; class Insecta; order Diptera; family Syrphidae; genus Brachypalpus; species Brachypalpus laphriformis. Next base: position 104,141,682 of record OX246753.1, on the reverse strand, counting down.
GGTGTTTTGTAGGATTCGAACTTGGAACCTCACGCGTAGTGATCCGACACACTAACCACTTACGCCACGGCGCCCACACCCTTATCGAGTGTAAGTATTTCGTTGAAGGAATAAGGCTTAATTAACTTTTTGGGTTGTTTAGACCCTGGACAGAATCCTAATGGATTAGACGAAGTTTATGCTTCCATTTTTTAATCGCTTTTATGACCTCAATCTATTTGAGACCGCAAATGGATTCTGGACCTACAAATTTGCATGCGGTTGCTAGGGACTCTAAAGCATTAAAACTGGCTTTTAACCTGTTTAGAGTCAATTAATCGGGAGGATAGTGCTTTAATTGCGGCTTGACTGTCGGAGAATATATGCATTTTGGCGCCTTTCATACATTTTTAGTGTTTTTTCTGGCGTATATCTTAATGGCAAAAATCTCAGCTTGAAGCGCACTAGGACATAAATCCAGTGGTACTGAGATTTTGGTGGTGAGTTCACAACGTCAGCACCGACTTCCGTTTCAATGTTTGACCCGTCTGACGATCAACCACACTAGGCTGCTAGAGTCCAATGATGGTCCACCGTTAAACCAGACTGAACGGTGTTATATTTCTACCTCCAACAACCTACAAAAACAGTATTCCCTGATCATGATATCAGGTACGATTCAGAATAAGTCTTTTTCGCGAATTGAGTTCAGTATTAAGTAACCCGTAAATTTGTCTGGTTTAAACTTATACTCTAGATGTAATTTAATAGTACGTCTTTTCCTAATATATATACATACATACATACATACATACATTTTCAATGGCCCGCTAATCCTTCATGAGGGTCGCGGGGGTAGGATGCTCAGGTGGACTCTCCATCCTTCTCGATCCTCCGCCATTGACTCCAATTCATCAGGAGGAATCCCTAAGCGGCTCCAGGAGAGTTATCGAACTTGGTCCAACCATCCACATCTAGGCACACCGAGGGGTCGCCTACCTGATGACACGGCAACCATGGCACGTCCTGGAAGCCGGTCTGGGGGCATACGCACTACGTAACCAAACCATCGAAGCATAGATCGTTCCGTTCGGAAAAGTAGCTGCTCAACATTGAGCGCCTCGCGTACTCTGGTGTTGCGCACTCGATCCCTACGAGTTATTCCAACAACACCGCGAAGGAACCTCATTTCGGCAGCTTGTGTCCGCGATCTTATTCTTTCGGTCACTACCCAAATTTCATGACCATAGGTGAGAATTGAAACATACACCGAGTTAAAAACCGATAGCTTAGCTTGAACACTAAGTTCGGCCTTCCTTATAACAGATTGGCCAAACTCTCTCAAAATTGATCCAGCCTGACCAATTCTACAGGATAACTCGGCATTGCTCCTGCCATCACTCGTGAATAAGACCCCGAGGTACTTAAACTTATCCACCTGCTTCAGTGGGACTCCACTAACGTCCAGAGTGCACTGAATGGGTTTTTTTGGATACGACCATTACTTCCGATTTGTTCACGTTGATCTTCATTCCAGCATCATCACAAACGGCTACAAACCTTTCGAGTGCGCGCTGAAGTTCGGTTTGAGAGGACCCAAGGATGACCAAATCATCTGCAAAGAGCAGATGACTAATCCTTAGGTCTCCCACTTTGAAACATTCCCCGCCACGGCTGCGCTGCAACATCCAATCCAAATATACAATGAAGAGGAGAGGTGACAAAACGCACCCCTGGCGGAATCCAACGCCCACAGTGAAAGGTATTGATTTAACACCGTTGATCCGAACACAGCTTCTACATATAACGTTTGTATATAACGACTGAATCGCCCTTAATAGGGAACAATCAATCTCATACTCCTGCAGAATACTCCAGAGGTTTCCTCGAGGAACCCTATCATATGCTTTTTCCAAATCCACAAAACAAGTGTAGACAGGTTTAGCATACTCCCAGGCCTTCTCAAGAACCATTCTGAGAGTGAACAACTGGTCGGTTGTACTTCTACCGGGACGAAAACCGCACTGCTCATCCCCCAAACTGTCCTCAACCACAGCTCTGTAACGCGTTTCTAGCACCTTAGCGAAGACTTTTCCAGGGAGACTTAAAAGAGATATACCCCTATAGTTGGCGCAATCTCTTTTGTCCCCTTTTTAAAAAAGAGGAACTATCACCCCCATTTGCCAATCACCAGGTGATTGATTGATATAACGCACACAACACGAGTTGTCGCAAGAAGCTAGGTCTGGGCCCTTCATGGGCTGTTGCGTCAAATATGTATGTAGTAAAGATCGTAAAGATCTTACGAGTGTCCGTCAAGATTTTTGCGAACAATTTTCCACGTAGTAGACGGACAGAGCCCCATTTGCTTCCACTGACGACCCATCGATAAATTTTAATGTTCTTGTATATAAGATCGTTTACAGGGGCGTTATTCTCTCATAGTATCTTCGTTACTCTTCAGGATCTATCCACAGTTGGATGTATGGCTTGCTCAGATGGACGAGTGCGCCAGAAAAATCACGAAGTCGTTTATAAATCTGCGAAATGACGACCGATTTTCAAAGTAAATTTGGATAATTTGGTAGCGTTGTTCAAGCGTGAGTCTATTCATGATCATTTGCTTGACTATACTTAACATAAATGTCAAAAAGAGCGGGAAGAATGATAAATCGATTTGACAGTTATCCCTATCGTAAGTTCTATCTAAGCGAAAAAACACATTTTATGCGGGTTATATATGCGATTCCCGTGTTATTTTCTTTCTTACTATCCACGGAACTGTCTAGTTACGCAACAGTTTACTTTATGAAATGCTAACAATATGCTATATTCGACAAGATTCCTATTATGTTGTATTTTAGTTACTTTCTATAAATAAAAATTGCGCACGGTACCTACATATATACTCGTACGATAAATGTTCAATAATAAGTAATAATCATTTTTTTTTCTTTTAAATTGTGAGTAATAAAGAGCTCATGAATATTCTTTTGCTCAAGGTCTTAAAATTATAATTTAACGGACTATTACAGGGAATATCAAAATGTTGCTAGAGCGACGATTGGCTCTTATAGAGAATATTTAGTAGAAAGTAAAATACGAAAATAATCTGCAAAACCAACACAACACTTCGCTGCTGATCATCCAAATACAGAACCCCACATAGTTTGGTGTTCTATACCCGTGTATGTAAGTGTCAATTTATTTGTTACCATTATATTCATCGGACGCTAATGATTCGCATTTCTCAATTCATTCAATACCATTATGACTCCATTGAAGCGCTTTTGGCACATGTGCTCATTCTAATCACCATCAATTGTTTATTTGCAAGCATTTTTATTTCATTCCATTTGTTAATGTAGTTTCCATTAGAATTACTTACGCACATATATATCTAAACATATCTATGAATGTATCTACTATGGGCAATGGGTGTTTGCTAAATCGACTCGCGCTCATCGTCACCAAACAATTTATCGTTCAAAGACCTCACGAGCATTGTAATCAAAGTAAAACGACGACTCGATAGGAAGTAGAAACGCTTACACATTAAACACTACATTTGTTTATTGATTGATAAGGCATGTTTAACTAATAAGCGATTTGATTTGTTATTTCCTTAGGTTCTAGACCTACCCGAACCACTATCTGTATTGTCCTCACTAAAGAGCAAAGAGGGGGAATCAAACTCAACAGCAGCGACATCACCGGCTGGAGTTGTTAAACTACGAAGAAAGAAGGATAACGTTGTCGATCGAAGCAGTGCTTATCGATTCTCAATGGCTAACCTAGAGGAATCACACGAGTCGGAACTGGATGCTATATTGGGCGAATTGAGTCTCTTGGAACAGTCGGGCAGTATTTGCAGCAGCAACGATGGTCGACTTGGCCGCACTCATAGTCGATCGAATTCAACAATTTCGGGTGCAACAAATTCATCGATCTCATATTCGTCGGAGAGTAATACAAGTTCGGATGGTTTGAGTGGACGTGAGACACGTACCGAGAGTCCGGATAATGATTCTGCGTTTAGCGATACAGTATCGTTGCTGTCCAGTGAATCGTCGGCATCGAGCAACATTAGCTCGGCACTTAATCATCACAAGCAAATTCTTTTGGGCGAAAATGAACAGGAGGTCCAGCTGCGGGATAAAAGCAAAGCGGCTAAAATTCAATTGGCGCTACATAAATTGGAACACGCCTCGATTAGGCGACTTTTTGTGAAAGCCTTCACAGCGGATGGCGCCTCGAAGTCACTGTTGGTTGACGAGCGTATGACTTGTGGTCATGTAACACGTCTGTTGGCAGACAAGAATCATGTCCAAATGCAAGCACATTGGGCTCTAGTCGAGAATTTGAGTGATCTTCAAATGGGTGAGTGTGCTTTGAAATGCAATATATTAATGGTTTTCTTTTCTCTTTTGTAGATACGGGTATCGAAGAAATTGAGACAGGTAACAGGAGGTGGTTATAAAAGATTGATTGTGCTGAAGTCCATTTGCTGTCATTTTGTATGCAGAGTCAAGTAAGCTACGGGAGACAAACTTTCTATGCGTTTGAGGTACATAATCCAAAATGAAAGCGCTGGACAATTCCATGCGAGATGAGTATTCCTTGGAGAGATGAGCTTCTCTCACTCATTGTTTTAGTTTCCTCAAAAATAATTGCGCAGCATGTAGTGCCTCGCGATGACGACCTTCGTTTGTAGATGGTATTTCTGTAGGATGTCGTAAGACAAGGTTTGGTTCAAATGCGATTTAACGTAAATACAGGTTAATAAAGATGAAGTTGAATAAACTACAATCTGACATGCAGCGATAGTTTTACTATCTCGCTATCTCCTTACAAGATGCATGGCAGTTTTCCACTGCACTGTCTCTCTGTATCTTTTACCACTAGACCTACAAATCAAATTTCAAGCGGGCAATAGTGTGCTTTGGCTCACTCTTCAAGACTAGTAATGTGGGCGCCGTGGCGTAAGTGGTTAGTGTGTCGGATCACTACGCATGAGGTTCCAAGTTCGAATCCCAGAAAATACCAAAAAGTTTTTTCACGGTCCCACCTCTCGCGAGCGTCTGACAAACATCCGAGAGTATTGTTGTCACGAAAAAGCTTCTCAAATCGCCGTTCGGATTCGGCATTCAACTGTAGGTGTACCATTCGTGTGAAAAATATAACGCACACAACATGAGTGGTTGCGAGAAGCTAGGCCCTGGCACTTTAAAGAGCTGTTGCGCCAAATATTTGTATTTGTAGTAATGTGGAGCATAGCTCCATTCTTAAGGAATCATTCATTTCCCGATACCCCTCACAAATGGGACTATGTCCCTGGTGCCTTAGACTTCGTCACACCATATAAAGTAGTGCATTCTGTTAGAGAGGATTGGCAAAAAGAGACAGTCTCTGTCCCTGTCTACACCGAGATTGCAATATATACAGATGGTTCTAAGACCAGAGAGGGCACGGGGTCAGGTATACACTCGAGAGATATTAACCTACATGTGGCCCTGAGACTTCCGGACACATGCAGTGTGTTCCAAGCAGAGGTTCTACCTGTACTTACGTATAAAGCTGCGGAATTACTTGAGATGCGATCAATCTGGCTAGAGGCTCCGCTAAAGGCGCTAGAGTCGTACGTCACTAAATCTAAGATCGTCAGAAATTGCCGCATAATGCTTAAGGCATTATGTACGCAGAACTGTGCCAGATTATGTTGGGTACCTGGACACTGCGATATAGAAGGCAACGGAAAAGCCGACGGGCTGGCCAAAAGAGGTGCAGAGCTCCCACATAGTGACATAATTGGTAGCATTAAACCACCAAGATGCTTGGCTAAGGGTATTATTCGTGATAGAATCATCAACATGGCTAATCTAAGATGTTCCAACTTAGATGGTCATAGCGTGTCTAAGGCCTTGTGGCGTGGGTTAGACCGCAGGGAATCTGGGAAGATCATAAAACTAGAAAGATCACGGCTAAGAACAGCGACAGGAGTACTAATCTGGCCATTGTTTTCTAACGAAACATGCTATGAGGCTAGAATTATCAAATCGGATGTTTGTAGGTACTGGGAGGGTATAACTCTGTGAATGCCAATACTATACACCTATACTAGTTTTAACCGCAGCTCCAGATTGCCGAACGTCTCTCATAGAGATGGCCGAGTAGTTTTATATTCACTATTGTTGGGGGCCTGGGCCTAGGAACATTCCAGGGAACTATAAGGCTACTGAACTCGCGAGATATGGAACAACAATACCCATCCTACCAGAAAAAGGTGCTTTAGATATAGCTGGGTGCTATCGAAAGAACAAATCTAAGGTTGACAAGTGGTATACGGTGTCTACCCGCAAAGTTAGATCTGAAACGCTCTAAGAATTTGATTTCTCTCAGCAGATTGCATATAAGTCGTGCAATAGGTGTCATCACTGGACATTGTCCAATAGGCAAGCGTCCAACAAGGCTTGGCTTATAGTTAAATGATTTTTCTATATGCTCTATGGACGAAGAACCTTCTTTATACCTGTCCAGCTCTCTCCCATAAAAGAAAAATTCACTTAGGAGCATTCTACTATAACGACTAGTCGATCTGTTAACACGTTGGCTGGCAGGTGACCCGCCACCAGGTCACGCTCTTTTCTGAGAGGCAATGTGCACCGCCGGCGGCCACAAGTTTGTAATTTTTGTAAAACAAAAAACACAACACTATTTATTAACACTTAAATATACTTTTAAACAAAAAAAAAACACACTTGGCACCCTGGTGAGGAAAAAAAATGTTGTATGGTGGCAGCGAGCCTGTTAAATGCAAATATTAGAAGCCTCCTACACCTCAACAGTAGCTCCAGTTGGTTCAACGTGGAGGTAAGCGAAGTTTTCCCAACATCCATATTTTATCGCAATGGATCTATCATTGGTCTGAGTGTGTTGGTTTTTGTTAAATAATCCTCGGTGTGCACAAATCTTTTTACTACATAGAAGCTATCGTTATTTCTGGCGAACTTTTGTAGCATCTGCCACTGGTTGTCCAAGTCAGTAGTCAGTCACTAAGCTTCATTGATTAGGTTAGGTTCAAGTGGCAGTCTGCATTAAATACAGCCAGACTTAGACCAGTATATGTCCATTGTGAAACCAAAGGATATGGGTATTCTCCAGAACTACCCGCAGAACTAACCGGAGCGTGCTATAAAGCACTGGAAGCGTCCGATGTTGACGTTTGCTAGTTCGTCGAGGTTATCGAAGAAGTTGGCTTCTATATATATTTCTTCGATTGGAGAGAGCTGGACACGTGCTGCAGTGGAGGTAAAGGATCGTTTCCTCTTCTGCTTCGTCCAGGCAGCTTCTACAAAAGTCACGAGAGCCCTGCCTATTGGCGTTCCGGCCGATGATGCAATGCCATATAATGATTCGAGAGGCGGCTGACAAGTTCCTGGCCTTAGATAATGAACAACGAGTCATCTTCTCATTAGTGATAACAGTAACTGTGGCACTCTTTAGTAGTATAAATATCACCTCGTTTCAATAGTAATCTTATTTTTTTATTATGCGTGGTAGGATAAACATTATCATATTTGAGCACCGCGCCGACGAGTTGCACATAAGTAAAGAACGGATTGGAGAAAATTTGCATGAGCATTTAAACACGAACAAAAATTGTGCGCGTTGGGTACCGAAAATGTTCACGTCGTTCCACAAGCAGCAATGAATCGAGTGCATGCCTTAAAAGGCATAGGGTTTTTCAATGATAGGCCATCCACCCTACAGCCCAGACGTGGCTTCTTATAAGCCACCCCTCGTACCTATTATTATACTGATAAGCGTCATTTTCTGTATAATTCAACAGTTGAAGCGTTTGTGATCCAGCTCAGCTCATCTGCGATTGTTGATGTCAATCGCATTAAGTTTAAAAAACATTTTGCATGTACCGAGAGGCATGCCCTTATCCGATAAAGTTGTGTCATGACTGGCAAGTTCGTCAGCCATACAGCTCTCTGAAATCTCTGTATGGCCCGGCACCTAAATAAAGTGAATTGTGAATTTTTAAAAGACAATTAATTGCTGTTTTTGAATTGGAGGCGACAGATTCAAGGGACCTAATCGTGGCTTGGCTGTCGGTAAAAATGGTGATATCCGCCTTAGATATCTCATTATACTTCAGCCATGGCAGAGCATCTTTGTTCGTCATCATCTCCACCTGTAAAATGGTAAAATGGCTAGGGGAGCGAAAGTAGATATTTACAATATGTTTAAATCTTTAGAGAAGACACCTCTACCCAATCCAGATTTTGTTTTAGAGCCATCTGTGCTGCAGATAGCAATAAAATTAGCACATGTATAGAGCTACACGGCACTCAATACGGTATTAGGCACAATGTCACAGCTTAAAGGAACCGCTAGTTAAGTTAATCGTTTATAAAGAAACCATAAAACGATGCTGAGTATATTTCAGGAGCTGGTAAAGTTAATTAGATTATCTACCGCTTCAACGTCTCGGTGGGTTATCCATCCGGGATACGTTGTTTCTGGTTATCTGGGTTAAGTTTGTGCAGCCCACATTCGCTTGGCCTTTCAACCAAGGAGTCGCTCTTTTTGATCAACTGGAACCTGGGGCATGTGATATAAGAGCTTTTACAGTTGGCGGTAATATCTTATCCCACATTTGGCATATTCGTGAAGGGCTTGCAAAGTGTGTATGCAGGTAATAATTTCGTGTTTTTTTTTCAACCCAAAGCGCCGTGGCGCAAGTGGTTTGTGTGTCGGACCACTGCGCGTGAGTTTCCAAGTTCAAATCCCAGGAAGCCCCAAAAGTTTTTTTCACGGTCCAACTTCTCGCAAAAAATATAACGTATGTATACAACACGAGTGGTTACGAGAAGCTAGGCCCAGGCACTGAAAGAGCTGTTGCGCCAAATATTTATTTTGTTAAGCTCTAGAATTGATTAAAAAGAGGTTCTATCTCTTTCACTACAAATTGGCTTCTGTAGAACTGTTGTTATGTTGCCTGGTCCCTAAAGGTATGTCAAATCAAATCTTAGTGTATTACGTAAGGGATTATATTTTTTTGGATAAGGGCGACTTTCCAAACTAGCACATGTTGGAGAACGTACTATATTGTTCCTCAATGTCTTGAAAGTTATATTATCCTAAGTGACTGAGGTTTAGCCAAAATCTGGCGCATAGTCCCATGATTTGTCATCAACTATGACTGATGCACTGCCACTTTCTCTTTTGTATGACACGATCTCTGATAAACCTACACAATATCCTGAAGATGATACCTAGGCATCTATTTGCTAAAGCTTGCGAGTGAGAGTTGGTAATAACCTTCCATGTACTACACCCATACACCAGTATGTATGTGTATGTATATGAGAGGGTGACAATGGTGCAGTGGATAGTGTGTTTGCTCGTTAACTTACCTGTCCAAATACATACGAGCCCCAGCGGAGAACAGCCATTTTCAGCCACTCGAGTATAAACAGGAAAACGAATAACATCTAAGATTTTCTAACCACTGCACCAAAGAATGGTTCCTGCCTGGTAGTGACTGGACAGCCTGAGTGCTCTAGGATTTGGGTTTCCTTAAAAAAAAAAAAATGCATGTACATATATCCACTTACAGTGGTGCTCAAAAGTCGTACAGGTCTTTCCTATCTACAATTCATTTGCTGATTCTGATTTTGACTGAAAAACTCTACTCTACAACGAATACAAATTTACCACACCTCCTGCAGCTTGACTCATTTTCAACATACCACCATTGTTTTATAAATTTTCTTATCACACGACACGTACTAATGCTAGTTAATTTTTTTTGCAGAACGTTTATTTGAAGATCATGAACTACTGGTAGATAACTTAATGACTTGGAATTCGGATTCAAAAAATAAAGTTCTGTTCCTGCAAAGACCTGATAAGATTGCTCTCTTCAATATACCGGAGAAATTTTTACCTGGTACTCAGATGGCGCCCGGCAGTGATCACGACGACCAGACAAGGACGATGCTTTTGGAAGAGTTTTTCGAATCAAACGGACAACAAATCCAATTAGACGGTCCATTATACATGAAGAACGATTCAAAGAAAGGATGGAAACGTTATCATTTCGTACTTCGCACATCTGGAATCTATTACTTCCCAAAGGAGAAAACCAAATCTCCACGCGATCTAATATGTCTGACACTCCTTACTGGTTACAATGTTTACAGAGGTCTAGGCTGGAAAAAGAAATTCAAATCGCCAACAGAATACGCCTTTGGTCTAAAGTCATCTGTTGATTCATCGCCAGGCAAGACATGTAGATCTCTGAAAATGTTGTGCGCCGAGGACTCGGAGACAATGGAAAAGTGGGTCACTGCTATCAGAATCGCAAAATACGGCAAACAATTGTGGGAGAATCACAAAGCCCTTATGGACGAAATGAACAGAACCGACTTGAATAATTTCTCCTCGAACAATAGAAGTGAATCAATAATAAGTATAGCATCGACAGTTCCTTCACAGTCGGGTAGTAATATCAGTGTTCCTTCGTCAATCTCTAGTGGACGATTGTCGCGAGCATCGAGCTCTAGTTCCAGTGGTTGTCTATCCGATGATAACAATGGTTTTGACTCCGAATTTACAACGGGCACCATAAAGCGAAAGCCCTCGATGAAGCCCAATCTTCCTCTCACTACTATGACTCGTCAGCTGAAGGAAGTTGGTGAAATAACTATTTGCGAATCGAATTGCTCGACGTCTCCGGAGAATAGTGGAACTCTTACACGTCATCATGTACGACGGCGCAGCGAAGAGAGCAGTGGTAGTGGAACTCTCAAAAGAAGGCAGCACAATTCGAAACGTTGTTCGATGGAGAGCATGAACTCTTCGAACAACTCCACTCCGACACCAACTCCTAGCGTCCCCAGTACTCCTATATCAGTGAATGATATGAACTTTGTTCCTAGCATAAATTTGGCAGATCAATTGTCAGATAATATCGCAGACTCCACATTATCACTGCCTCCTCCGCCACCACTAGACGCTGTGGACTCTCGGATAACGTCTTCGACATTGTCCCTTGACTCACTGCCACCACCACCTCCTCCAAATGAACTAATGACTGATTTTTATGGATCGCAAATGTCTTTGGCTAATCTACCGCCACCACCTCCGCCACAGGAACTGAAGCCCGAGTATATGTCCAACAAACAGCATCAAGTTGAAAGCACATATTCAATTCTTAAAGCGAACGACACGAACATGTATCCATCGCCAGCAGTAGGATCTGGATCCTATGTGAAATCGGTAAAGGCTGCCATTAAGGCCCCTCCATACAAGTCTCCACCAGCCTATAGTGGGGGCCAGCCCCAATCCAAGCAGAGTACGAACTCTATGCCAAAAACTGTGTCATTCGCAGACTCTCCTGTTTTGCTAAGGCGCAAAGTATGCTTTGTGGAGCCACCACAAGTATTGCAATTTCCTCCGGCACGACCGAGCCAAATGATGCGTGAAGTAGGCGTTCCGCTGCCTCCGCCCAGAGCTGAGGCAACGCGCCTATCAACGAATGCTGCCTCGTCCCCCAAACGACTGGTCGACTCTGCAGCCAACCCGCCTAGGGACTTCTTAAAAGATTTGCAACGGGTGATGCGAAAGAAGTGGCAAGTGGCACAAAAGTGTAAGCTAGAACCTTCGACCACACCACACGAGGTGCTCGGTTTTCGCGATTTTCCCGAAGAATTCGGCGGTGGTAACTCGCACTATTACCGTGAAACGGCTAACGTTAGCAACTGGGTGCAAGAACACTACGGTTCGGGGGCCGACTATGCCCTCTATGAGAACGTAAACAGCGATAATCACAATATTCCCGACCAGTTTCCGATCTCTTCCCCATCCATACTCACTCCCATCAAGAAACGACCTCCTCCGCCCCCGCCAAAACGCAGTGAATCCACTCATTTGACTCATCGAATATAAGATGTTTTGTATCATATACATCCATTTAAACATTTTGTTTGTTTTAATCCAAACAACTTCGACTCGACGATATGGAGCCCACAAATCATGATGTGACGACCCATATACGTTCAACAATGACCCCGCAACAAGACTATACAAACCGATGCAGCTCTACTTGAACTTTCCTACTACAGATAATAACTCTCTATCTCTCTCTCTTTACTTCAAGCTCAATAGTTACTTTTCTTTGCTCTCAACAATTACCCCATTTATATGGCGGATCGAATCCGAATTAAATTCGGTTCGAGTACCAGATCGGATTGAAATAGGATTGACTCGATCCGATCACAAAATTCTCTCTGATCGACTTGAGATTTTGCATATAAACGCGGATCGAAAGATCGAGTTAGTTCAACAGATTCAAAGATCAGTTCAACAATGAAATTTCTTGTTTTGGCGAAAGATGAAGTGTCAAACGCAATCTTCTTTCAGTTCTGGCTTGATCTTTCAATTCGGTTACAGCGAAAACGCGGATCGAAACTCAAACCTGTTTCACTCCGATCTCTTAGTCCGGTAATATAAACGGGGTAAATATTCTTTATCCAATGTACAGCGGGGAATGTGCAAATATAATTTGTTTTTACATTGTTTACTTCGAAATAAAAAGAAAAAAAATGGAGGTTGGTGATTAATTGTACTCTATCAGCAAAATACTGAATAACGTCGAATAAAATTATTATATAATTATTATCATTTCTAAACTAAACATAGTAATTTAATATATGATATATTAAAGTGCCATAGGCGACTTTCGATTAAATACAGATTCATATTTTTTTATATACAATTCATATTGCATTTGTACTAATAACACACACGTTGGCTTGTTAATATCCCAATGCAGCGTATGCATATGCAGCATTACGAAAACTTAATACATACTAGATTTTATATAAAAATACATATACATATAAATGTGCATGTTTCTTTTTTTCCAGAACATTTTATCATGTGACAAAGTTAAGTTAAGCTTTTTATACGGAATTTTTATTTAAAATAAAAACACAATAGAAAAAATACCGATGGAAAAAAATGACAAAAAATTGAACAACTAAATATGGAACAGCCAAAAAAAAAAAAAAAATAATACCGAATGTAAATTTCTTTGAAATATCAACTAAATGTATTAAATTAAAATTATTAAGTCTATTATACAACTGGGGCTGACCGTTCGATGGTCGCTAATGAAATAAAAATGAAAAGTAAATTAGCTAATATACTTATTATTATTTATATTTAAAAGGAAATGCTGAATTCATTCACTAATTAAAACAGTTAAATGTATTCATATATATATTAAAGTAAAATAAAATCCTTTTATTATATTATTGGTAGACTCTTTGTTTTTATTATCGATTATCTGTTTTGTAAAGTTATACCGAGGTAGGGTGATGGCATGTGAGGTCGGCCCTCTTCAGTAGTCGGCCGCCGCGCCAAAAAATAATGCGTAATAGTTAATGCGTTTGTAAAACACACATGCAAATTTTTTTTCCCAAAAGGCTAATGGTTTTCCTATCTGTGAGCAAAAAGTTGTTGCAATGCAGCTGTTAGTTTCTTCGTAAAAATTGTCACTTTGATTCAAGTTCTTGTCTGAAGTGAAACATCTGGATTTTAGTAGCAAAAAAATAGTGGAAGTGATTTCCAAAAAAGTCTTAAAATCAGTGAAATATTGACGTTAAGACCGTTATTATATTTATCTTATTAATAGATTCTTTTTACTGTTTATTGAACACAAATCTAAAAAAAAAAATTTTTAAATAAAAAGAGGCCGACCTAAGAAGACATTTTTTGTGTGATTCTTCTAAGGTCGACTATCGAAGATTGAATTTTTTTTTGTTTTGATTAACTAACGATGCAAATTCAAAGCTAACTTCAGTTATGATTGATTTTTGATAAAATTTGTAAGTTTTCTTCCTTGTTTTTAGTAGTCGGCCCCCTGTTAACGAAACGAAAGAATGGACGGCTGACTTTAGGAGACATGTTTTGTTAAGTCGGCCTTCAATATTTTAGATTAAAAAATTATAATAGATAGGTAGATCGGGGCAAATTAACGGCTCAAAAAACTATTTTTTATTAAAGCTTGATCAAATCTGAAGGACGGCCCAAACGTGCTTTCCATAAGTACTCAGGAGAGGCACTTAATGAGGCCTTGAAAAAGATCAGGGAGGAAAATTGGCCAACAAGGAAAGCAAGCAAGGAATTCCGAGTCCCAAGAACAACAATCCAAGACCGAATTCATGGGAGAATTGTGGAAAAGCCAAGACAAATGGGGCCGGATACTGTGCTTAGTAGAGCAGAAGAACAGACCCTGGTAGACAGGCTTTTGAACTTAGTAAAATGTGAATTTCCACAAAAACCAACAGATCTGCTAAACACGGTGCAAAAAATCATTTTAGAAGAAAATCGAAGAACACAATTCAAAGACGGTCTACCAGGAAAGACTTGGTACTACGGGTTCCTAAAGCGCCATCCTGAACTGTACCTCAGAACACCAGAGGGACTCTCAAAAGGTCGGGCGATAGTCACCGAAGAGTCGGTCAGGAAGTGGTTTTCAGACCTAAAAAATTATGTGCAGGAAATTGATGCTGCAGATATTCTTGAAGACCCTTCCAGGATTTTAAATGGGGACGAAACATCGTTCAGCATATCTCCGAAATCTGGGATTGTTTTGGCTGGAAAAACCTTTATACGGTTAGCCAAGGCAACGAAAAGGAGACAGTCACTGTTTTGTTTTTAGTGCTAATGGTGAAACTTTACCCCCTTTAGTCGTGGTTCCATACGTCCGCCTATCACAAGCTCTAATCCAGAGTATACCAGACAAATGGATTTTGGGAAGGTCAGAGAGTGGCTGGAGAGCTATATAATAGCTATGAACTTTGATGGTTTTTATGAATTAATAAATACCTATTGTAAAGTTGAAAAATTAACTTTTAACCTTAGTTGAAATAGTGAAAGTCTGGATGTAAAAACTCGGGCCGACTACTAAATACTTAACTGGCCGACTTCTGAAGTAGAGGGGGGCGACTACTCAAAAATGAGGCTTTTATCAACATTTTTGTAAATAATTTGTTTTAGGTAGTAAATACACTAAAAATGCCTTGAATTTCATAATTAACACATTCCAATTAATCAGAAATGCTGAATATTCTATTCTTTATTATAATAACGGATTTTAAAAAGCAAATTAAACGTTAAAAAAAAAGTTAAGGGGCCGACTACTGACTACCCTATGTACAATGACGTAAAATCGCAAGTAGAATGCAGGGCCGGAATAACCGGAGAATTCGAAGTTAAAGAGGGAGTTCTCCAAGGCAGTTGCCTTAGAACCAATGTTTCTAAATGAACTTCCCATTTTTTGTCGCTTTTTGCATTTCACCTTTTCCAGTCTATTTTTCCCCTTTATTTGAACAAGGAAAAAACGTATTAATGAAAAAAAATTAAAAAAAATATATATGTATATTAATAAAATTTTTGATTTCAAATTTATTAAATAATTTCAGTGTGTTGAACAATCGCTGAACAAAGTGAGCCCGGCAAACACTTGAAATATGGTTTTGTTTTCTTTTCCCCTTTACCACTGGAAAAGCGCCCCACAAGCTGGGAATACTGCTTAGACCCCTGGGGGCTACTTATGCACTTCGCCGTATAGTTTGCGATTCATTCAGTTGGCCTCGCGGTGATGATCTATGCACAACGATCGCTTGGAATATCGGCTTTCCAAAAAATTTCCATATTTCCCGTGATGTGTCCACAAACATTTCCATTCATCTAATAGATGGCACTATTCTTGCTACGTTTGCCGATGACACCGCTATCCTAGCAGTAGGCAAAACAATCGAAAAAACGACTGAATAATGTGAATAATGTAAATGAATGGACGAGGGACTGCCGGATCGCCCTCAACGAATCTAAATCTGTTTACGTGAATTTCACTTATAAGAAAACTAATGACTTGCCAATTTTTCTAAACTTGGCCCGAATACCTTTTGCAAACGAGGCCAAATACCTGGGAATGACACTCGACGCAAGGCTGAAATGGAATTCGCACGTGAAAATGAAACGTAAAGAACTCGAAATCAAATAAAGAGAAATGGACTGGTTACTCGGAAAACATTCCCAGCTCAGTACTGAGAGCAAACTGCTTTTATATAAGCAAGTGCTAAAGCCGGTCTGGACCTACTCTGGGGTTGTACCAAGAAAGCAGATGCCGATATTTTACAAATCTTTCAAAAAAAGTGCTAAGAGAAATTGTCCAAGCACCGTGGTATAGTTTTTTTTGTTGCCTATGGGGCAGTGGAAAAACGCTAATGCGCACGAGAAACAGTTCCGCTCGGTTTCTAGTAGTGTGAGACTCACTACTCACTAAAAAAACCACCTTAACCCCTTCTTTCTACTTGACACCATCCACTCTAGAATCGCTTATCGCATTACTTCAGAGTGGTGTCGTTTTCTTTCCCCTCTGGGGACCGGCTTTTTCATATTCGGCTCCTGATGCGGGTTCATACATTCTTGCTGGTAAGGCTTTTA
This sequence comes from Brachypalpus laphriformis, assembly GCA_945910035.1. Lineage (NCBI taxonomy): Eukaryota > Metazoa > Arthropoda > Insecta > Diptera > Syrphidae > Brachypalpus > Brachypalpus laphriformis. The sequence goes on along the minus strand of OX246753.1, from coordinate 104,125,173 downwards.
TCTACTTTATGTAATTTGTGAGGGAATGTTGGCTTCTTCCTCTCTCTTTTTGTATCTTAGTACCGTCTCGATGGAGGAAGATATTCTATTCTACGTGTCGGTACTCGAGGTCATCTTGCTTATAGCATTTTCCGGCGAAAAATCGCATGTTTCCGGCTCCAGTCTACTCCTCTGCTCTGTCCATCTGCTACAGATGAAAAAGGTGTAAAAGGTGTGGAAAGCGTCGTCTTTCGCTGAGTCTCCATATTGGCAGGCTGCGCTATCTACTTTACCCATTTTGTGGACATATCGGTTGAAATACCCATGACTGGTTAGGAATTGAGTGACAAAGTTGTATAATTCCAACAATCGAAGCTGAAACTAGAAGCTTCGCGAGAAAGCATAGAAACCGACTAATCGGACATGTCAACAATACGGTCCTACAAATTTTGAATGAGAGCAATTTATTGCGACGACCATTAACATACTATATATGGACTGCTAGTGAAATGTCAGTTCCATACAATCTCTGTGGGTGCCGTGGCGTAAGTGGTTAGTGTGTCGGATCACGGCGCGTGGGGTTCCAAGTTCGAATCCCAGAAAACACCAACAAGTTTTTTTCACGGTCCTACATCTCGCGAGCGTCTGACAAACATCCGAGAGTATTGTCGTCTCGAAAAAAGCTTCTCACAACAAATTGCCCTTCGGATACGGCACTAAACTGTAGGTCCCTTCCATTCGTGTGAAAAATATAACGCACACAACATGAGTGGTTGCGAGAATCTAGGCCTTGACACTTAAAGAGCTGTTGCGCCAAATATTTATTTATTTATTTATGCAATCTCAGCCCAAAAAAATGACGCCAACATAACTTACCCTCGCAGTTCGAAGCGGAAAAATATGGAAACAAATTGAATTGAATTGAATTTCTCCATAGAATGGTAGAGACAACTCTTGGGTTTGTGTGGATTTGCTAAGTAAAACGGTTAGAATTCAAATTGTTCAGGCATTGTTTGCAGCAGATGTCACCTCGAAAATGTGCTAGTTCAAATAATTACCGATAGATGAAACCAACAAAATTTGGATAAAAAATCGTTATACATATATACATTTTACTGCCCCATAAATTACACAATCTTCGTATATTTTTTACGAATCAATTTTTTATGTAATATGTCAATGAAAACACTGTCTTTGCTCACCCAACTACTAGTACATTCAACGAAATTTCAAAACAAGTGTGAGTTTCCAATTTTTCCGCTCCGAACCAAGAGAGCTAGCGCTAATGTTTGAACAAACGTGAAGTTAGCTACTAGCAGTCCATATACATATGTCAATGATAAGGACAAAGCTAAAAAGGAAAGGGTTCTTACCCCTCGTCTCCACTGGCAATAATTCATTGCAAGAAATATGTCAAGCAATTGAAATTTCCAATGGAGACCGCACCGGTCAGCGATTCTCTGTAGAAACGCAACGAAAGTGAACCATTTTTAAAACGGATGATAATGGGCGATGAAAAGTGGATACTTTACAATATGGTGGAACGGAGAAGATCATGGAGTAAAAGAGGTGAGCTACCTTTAGCCATTCCAAAAGCTGGTCTTCACCCTGAGAAGGTTATACTCTGTATTTGGTGGGATTGGAAGGGAAATGTGTATTATAAGCTTCTTCCGCATAACCAAACCATTGATTCCGATATATACTGCTCTCAATTGGATAAACTGAAGGATGGAGTCATCGAAAAACGACCGGAACTGGCTAACCGGAAGGGCGTCGTGTTCATTTCATTTATTTATTTACTTAATTAACATCATTCATAATAGGCTTTATATCACCTTTAAGCTATAAATGATAAATTTATACAAAGCAAAATATACAATAAAGTTTTAATTCAAATTCATGTATGTATGTATGTTTAGGAAATTGATATTTGCTATAATCAACAATTATTACGGATATAATTTAAAATGTTAAATGATTTGATTTATTTATGAAGTATACCTATAATGTATCTATAAACATTAAATGTATCAATTTGTATTACCATTAACCTACCAAATGCCGAAAGAGAGATTCTCCAAAACTACTAGTATTATAAAGCCTTCTCACCCCAAGAGGAAGGGAATTCCAAAGACGAGTGGCATGCATGAAAAATTGTCGCTCTGAGTTTTGATAAAATACGCGCGGCTGGATCAAACTAAGGGACCGGGGCGAGTGTGAGATCTTAAGTTTTTCGAATAAATATGGAGGCTGTTTGCTGATAAAAACCTTACGTAGATACTTGAGTGCACAAAACTCCAAATACTTGTCTAGCGTACAACCGAGTATATTTTTGACATATGATGAAATGTGGTCATGCCGTGTCAAACCATAAACATAGCAAGTGATATTGTTGAATGCAACAATAGAGCTTACGCTTGATAAGCGCACTGCAACAACAGAAAATTTCACAGCCATACGTGATGATTGGTATAAGCAATGTCTTACTAACATTAAACTAGTATACAGCGGTGTGTGGGATTGTGACATTGAGAGATTTCTGGAATAATAGATTTTGGCTATAACTGTGGATATATGGTCTTCCCAGGACAGAGTCTTGTTGAACCATACACCAAGATTTTTAACTTTGTCTACGAATTCAATTGGCTCATCTCCAAGACACACTATGGGTAGATCATAATCAGCAACTCCGCTTCTGCTAATAACAAGACACTTGGTCTTGGATGGATTCAACATTAATGAGTTCTTTACAGATCACGCTAGAATTTTACCAAGGGCATCGTTGAGGTCATGAACCACATCTTCTAAAAGGTCAGGTTTGCAGCTGATATAAAGTTGAACATCGTCTGCATACATGTGTAACGATGAGTGCTGAACTATAGTCGGGAGGTCATTAATGAAAATGGTAAAAAGCAGTGGTCCTAAGATGGATCCTTGGGGTACACCCGCTGAAGTTTTAACGAAGTCCGACATTTTATCATCAACAACAACCGTTTGTTTCCTTCCACCAAGGTATGTTTCTATGGGATTCAAGGCAAACGAGGAAAAGCCGAAAAGCCTTTTAAGATTTAATAAAAGCTGATGATGATTTACTGTCTCAAATGCCATGGAAAAGTCTAACAGAGTAAGAAAACTTATTCGGTTTCTATCTAACGCAGCGCGTATATCATCAGTCACTTTTAGCAATGCGGATGTACAGCTGTGAAATGGCCTGAATCCTGACTGATTCTCACAAAGTAACTTATTGCGTTGGAGATAGACATTTGATGGTGTACTATCTTTTCCAAGACCTTTGACAGGAAAGGGAGGATTGCAATACGTCTGTATTCAGCTGGCGAACTAGATGTTGCTTTCTTTTTTAATACTGGTATAAACTTGGCGACTTTCCAGGCACTAGGAAAAGTGGATGTTGTTAGGCCTGTGTTAAAGACATGGGTAACTGCTGGCAAGAGGTAAGGTAGTATAATTTTAAGAAAAAGTGGATGAATTCCATCAATACCAACAGCTTTAGACTTAATTTTGAGGATAGCACTAACAACATCCGCTTGTTCGATACAGGTGAACCCGAACAAGTTATTTATCATCAAATGATTAGGTTCAGTACAAGCACTAGAAGACCTTTGAACTTGTACAAACTCTCTACTTAAACGATCAATGTCGATGTTGTCATTTGTGGTGTTACTCTTGCGACCGATACCTAGTTCCCGTAAATTTGTCCAAAGGGTCTTAGTTGGCAGTTTGTGATTTAAATGCGTATCATAATAATCACGCTTGGCATGCTTGATTTTTGAATTAACTCGCGGAATTAGCTCGCGGAAAACATTATAAAACTCAGGAAGTCTAAATTGTTTCCATCTCTTATAAGCTGCGTCGCGTTTGTTTTTTAGGTCGAATATTTCGGGAGTAAACCACAAATTATAGGAGTACCTGGTAATCTTGGTTTTAAGAGGAACATGGCGATTAAAAATATGCTGCATAACACTATGTCGTGGGTTGACACGACTGGAGATCACCGGTGTCATAAAAGAAAGATCAAACAATACTAAAACAGGAGCATGCACGTGTCAAACAACAAACACCATCGCAATATGGTGCAAAAAATTGTATTGCAAAACTGTATCATTATGGTAATACTTGCAAAAAGGAAAGGCACTACCCCGCCAGGCACTACCACTGCTGTGCATGGTACTGATCCTGGACCGAGCAGAAATGTTCGGGTCAGAGCTATACGGATTCCGGGGGCTAGTAAAATAATGAAACAGTTTGGACGCAATTTGAGGGTCGCGAGTTGGAACGTTGGAAGCATGACCGGTCGAAGTTACGAGCTGGAAGAGATGATGAATAGAAGGCGGGTGGACATCTTGTGTGTCCAAGAGACGAAATGGAAAAACACCGGGAATCGGGCGCGTTTCTTGGACGTTAGGACAAAAGATTACAAGATGTTCTACTACGGAACGGAAAAGTCTAAGAACGGAATCGGTATCATCCTTGCGGCAGAGCTACTTGGTAACGTCTTGAGCATTTCGAAGTCCAGCGACCGTTTGATGTCTCTCAAACTAGTAATACAAGGAGAGGTGTGGAATATTGTCAGTGCATATGCTCCCCACGATGGGTACAATCAGAGAGATAAAGATGCATTTTGGCTAGATTTCCACAATCTCCTTAAGAACATCCCAAAAGAAGAATTTCTATTTGTTGGAGGAGATTTGAATGGACATGTCGGGAAATCAAACGAAGACTATGAAGACTGCCATGGAGGACTAGGATATGGCACCAGGAACCTTCCTGGTGAAGACATCCTAAGCATGTGCAAATCACACGGTCTTATCGTGTTAAATACCATGTTCATCAAACAAAGCCGACACCTGATCACTTACAGCAGTGGTGGAGATGAAACTCAGATTGACTACCATTTGGTAGCCAGTTTCATGAAGCCCCGGGTAAAAGATTGCAAAGTGATCCTGGGAGAGGCAATCGCTCGGCAACACCGTCTCCTGCTAACAGAAATTTTTATGAAAACACCGAAGAAAAGCAAACAAACAAGGGTCTCTGAGAAAATCAAGTGGTACAATCTGGACAAAGAAAAAGGCGAAGCTTTTGTTTTCGTAATGAAAAATTACCTCTCTCACACCATCAACGGAGCTGAGGATGAAGAGTGCAGAGCACAAAATATGTGGGATTCCCTACAGCGAACTTGCTTAAATAAGGCCAAATCACTGCTAGGAGCTTCAAAAGGCCACCATCAACACGCCAAAGAAACATGGTGGTGGAGTGATGAAGCTAAGAAAGTGATAAATGAGAAGAAAGCGGCTTTCAAAGCTTGGTCAAAGTGCCCCTCTAATAATAGTGACGAAAAAGCTCGCCTCGAAATGGAATACAGATGCTGCAAGAAAAAAGCGAAGAAGAAGTGCGCCCAGCTTCAAGCAGAGAGTACGGAGGGCCTGTATCGGGAGCTGGAGAAAATATTTTCCCCCGTTGCTGATGCAAACCAGGCTATCCAGGAGCTGCGAAGACACAATATGAACAAGAGCGCCACTATCTTCAAAATAGCCGCACAAAGAAGGAACAATGCTCAGGAGATTCGTTCGCCAAAGTTCATTAGCAATGCTCATGGCCAGCTTCTTGTGGATGACGACAAAATTCTGCAGAGGTGGCGACAGTATTGTGAAGAGCTTTTAAATGAACAGTTTCCCCGGCTATACTTTCCAAGAGCCACCCCTAACTGTGAAGAAATAGCCGACATTACAGTCGAAGAAGTTAGTGAGGCGGTCAAATACTCCAAAAAACGAAAAGCGGTTGGGCCAGACGAAATACCCTCTGAGTTCAGGAAAAAGATGGGAGACATCGGGTTCAGATGGCTCAGAATTCTTATCTCCAAATTCGTGAGAGGTGATCCAATGCCGAATCAATGGAGGGAAAGTTACCTCCTCCCTGTATACAAAGGGAAGGGTGATACGCGAAACTGTGATAACTACCGTTCGATCAAGCTGATGTCACACACCATGAAGATCGTTGAGCGGGTATTAGGTGGCCGACTGCGAAAAATAATACGGCTATCTGATGATCAGTGCGGGTTTGTCTCGGGTAAATCAACCACAGATGCAATCCAAAGTATAAGGATCATAATGGAAAAACATCGTGATTCCTTAAGGGATTTGCATATTGTATTGGTTGACTTTGAAAAGGCATTCGACAGACAACCACGAGATCTGATATGGGTGGCGCTAAGACATCGAGGGGTTCCAGAAACCTATGTACAGATGATCATGGACATGTACGAAAGAGCAAAGACAAGAGTAAGATGCCCCGCTGGAGTAACCGAAGAGTTCCCAATCAAAGTCGGGGTGCATCAGGGAAGCGTTTTAAGTCCTTTGCTCTTTATTACAGTCCTTGATTATCTGCTTGAAGGTGAAGTGATGGACCCCAAAGGTACATCAGTTATTCTTTGCTGACGATGGAGCCATCATAAGTGAGGATCCTACATCCCTGCAACGAGCACTTGATGTGTGGGTGGACGTTTTGGATGGAAATGGGTATCGCATTAGTTCAAAAAAGACAGAGTACTTGTGCTGCCCGTTCTCTGATCCACTCAGGCCTATTCCAGACATTTATTTGAATGGAACAGTGCTTCCCAAGTGCGAAAAGTTCAAATATCTAGGATCTATGATCAATAGCAAAGCAACTTGTGATGACGACATCAATCATCGTGTAAGCGTAGGGTGGATGAAGTGGCGAGAAAATTCCGCTATCTTCTGTGACAGAAAAATGCCCCCTAAGTTGAAAGGAAGGCTCTACACCGCAGTTGTACGTCCAGCGCTCACATACGGTTCACAATGTTGGACGATGTACAAAAAGTATGAGGGTAAATTAACGGCAGCTGAGATGAAGATGCTTCGCATGACAGCAGGAGTGACCAAGCTTGATCGAATAAGAAGTTCGAAGATCCGTGGAAGCTTTCACATCAAGGAAACCATCGTACACAAATTAGAGCGCGACCGGCTCAGCTGGTATTGCCACGTTCAAAGAAGAGATCATTTGAACCCTGTTGAAAAGGCAATATCTATGCACGTTCCAAAGACATCGCGATGTAGGAAAGGCAGGCCTATAAACGCCTGGATCAGACAAATGCGACGACATCGGCATTTCATTGGCCTCAGTAACCGAGTGATCCAAAATCGTCAGGCCTGCCGATATTTTCTGAGGTCAAATAGGCGAACCCCACAGGCGGATCAGTAGAAATGCAGTGAAGTGGGAGGGTTGTGATCCCTTGTTTTCGGATCATAGCCTCGCTGATAAAAGGAAGAAGAAGAAGACTATGTAGGAAATTTACCTGATTTTCACTTGAACTTTCACAGTATATAGGCTGCCAGTTCACTCTTTGCAGATCATGCTCTAATGCTTGGGTGTTTAAATTTCTAAAATCTCAGTAGGTATGTTCACAACAAGGGAAGCTAAATGTGGCAAATATAACATCATGCTTCGAGAATACAGGAGCTGAGAAAACGTCCTGAGTATCTTTTGTGAGCAATAAGTCTAGAAGAGTGCTAGTGTGAGTGAAGTGCGTTGGAACAGTTTTGCTTACAATATCTAAACTAAGTGTTTGCATTGCCTCTAAAAATAATGTAGAGCCCGCATGATTTAACAAGTTGCAATTAAAATCACTGCAAACAATGGTTTTCCAATAATTAGGAGAGTAGTTTTCTATGATATTTTATACTGGAGATAAATCATAATGGCTATTAGGTCGGTAGATAACACCTACTCGTAGAAGACATTTTTTCTTCTCACGAACAACTTCAACAAAACAATACTCTACTGAACTACCGGGAGGCGAGATGACTAAAACCTTAACGAATATAGTGTTGCGGATATAGATTGCAACGCCACCCCCTATTCTATATGGTCTATCGTTTCGCAATAACCGATAGCCTTTTAGAGCATATACCTCATCCACAACATCAATGTTAAACCATGTTTCGGTTACACATACGACATCGACATTTGAATCAACAAACATTCCTCTAAATTCATCGATCTTCTTAAAAAGACTCTGCGCATTAATGTGACACACATGCAAACCCTGGCCCTGAATACAAAGAATATTTATCAGTATGCGCAAGTGATCATTCGTGCCATTTCCTTGGAATTGGCTTGCAATTGTATTAGGCATCAATGAGGAATAAAGTAAAAGAAAAACTAGCCATTGGGGAAAGACGACTAAAAATACGATTGACTAAAAACGGAAAATTTCTCAGGCGGAAGGCGAATGACAGATATAGATACACTAAGGTAAAACATGACAACAAAATAGCTAAATAATAAGAAGGCATTGAAAATATAGATTGACTAAAACATTACATAACTTACTTACTTACTTAGATGGCGCTACAGTCCAGCGTGGACCTGGGCCTCAACCAACAAACCTCTCCAGCCAGCACGGTTACGAGCCAGCTGCCTCCAGTTGCGCACGCCAAGTTGGTTGAGGTCCCCCTCCACTTGTTTGCGCCACCTACCGCGAGGTCGTCCTCTACTGCGCCGTCCGTTCGGGGTGGATTCGAAGACTTTCTTAGCGGGAAGGTTGGGCTCCATCCGCTCTAAATGACCCAGCCATCTTAGTCGCTGTATGTGAACTCTTCTGGCTAAGTCGATGTCCTTGTACAGGCCGTATAGTTCGGCATTGTACCTTCTCCTTCACTCACCGTCTATGCAGACGGGACCAAAGATCGCTCGAACAACTTTTCTCTCGAAATAACCAAGGGCATCCTCATCCGGTTTTTTCAAAGCCCATGCCTCTGCGCCATACAGCAGGACTGGGATGATTAATGTCTTATAAAGAGTTACCTTAGTAGTTCGAGATAGGGCTTTGCTACTCAATTGCCGTTTTAGCCCATAGAAACAACGATTGGCAAGAGTAATTCTCCGTGTGATCTCCCTACTGATGTCATTTGCGGAGCTGACCATAGAGCCGAGGTAGACAAAATCCTTTACTACCTCAAAACTATATCTGTCTACTGTGGCGTTCTGTCCAAGTCGCCGATGTTGAGTGTCCTTTTTTGTAGACAGCATATATTTTGTTTTGCTTTCATTGACCGCTAGACCCATCTTTGCTGCCTCGATCTCAATACTCGTAAATGCCCCATTGACAGCCCGCTGAGTTCTTCCGATTATGTCAATGTCATCGGCATAAGCGAGTAGTTCTACAGACTTGTAAAAGATTGTACCTCCGGTGTTGGCTTGTGAGTTTCGTACAATTCTCTCAAGTACTATGTTAAAGAGATCGCCTTGTCTAAGACCTTTCCTGACATCGAATGGTTCGGTGATGTTCTTACCGACTTTGATGGAGCAGCGAGAGTTCTCCATCGTCATTCTGCACAAACGGACGAGCTTGGCAGGGATGCCAAGACTAGACATGGCTCTGTATAGCTCGTCTCTATACACGCTATCATAGGGACCTTTGAAATCGATGAAGAGGTGGTGCGTATCGATTTTATATTCATGGGTTTTTTCCAAGATCTGCCGTAGTGTGAATATTTGGTCAATGGTGGACTTTCCAGGCCTGAAACCGCACTGATAAGGACCTATCAGGTTGTTGACGATCGGTTTTAGGCGTTCACATAGTACGGCAGACAGGATCTTATATGCGATATTTAGGAGACTTATAACTCTGTAGTTGGCACAGTTCAGAGGGTCTCCTTTCTTCAGGATCGGGCAAACGATGCTCAGGTTCCATTCATAGGGCATACTTTCGTCCGACCAGATTTTACAGATGAGCTGGTGCATGCTCCTTACCAACTCATCTCCTCCTGCCTTGAAAAGTTCAGCGGCAAGGCCGTCGGCTCCAGCAGCTTTGTTGGATTTAAGTTTAGATATCGCTATCCTCACTTCATTCTGATCGGGTTGACGGGAATTTTGACTGCCATCGTCACTGTTGAATGGCTCATTCTGCCTGACAGCGGAATATTGATCATCCTCGCCGTTTAACAGTCTGCAGAAGTGTTCCTTCCATATCCTCAGCACCGACTGCGATTCTACTACTATGTTACCATTTTCGTCCCTGCAGGCTTCTGTTCTGGCTTTGAAACCCTGGCATGTTCTTTTTACCCTTTGGTAATATTTTCGAACATTATACCTGCAATAAAGTCTCCTCCTCTTTTCTCCTGCGCACGTAGAGCTCGTACGCAGCTCTAGTTCTTCTATGCAGCGCCGCTTTGTACGCCTCTTGTTTTGCTGCATGTGCTTGTCGGCATTCCTCATCAAACCAGGGGTTTCGTTGTGGTGGGCGAGAGAAACCCAGTACATCAGAGGCGGCATCTCTGATGGCTTTTTGGCAACGCTGCCACTGGTCTTCCGCATTTGCTGCTGGCGGCATAGGACTGAGATTGAGATTAGAAGAAACACGATCGGCAAGGGTTCTGGCGGTCTCTTGCGATTGTAGCTTTTCGACGTCAAATTTCCTCACAGCATTTCGTTGATTTCGCTCCGTTGTGGGTATCCGCATCCGTACCTTGGCTACAACTAGGTAGTGATCCGAGTCCACGTTGGCTCCTCGGAAAGTCCGGACACCCAGAATACTGGAAATCCTTAAGGGATTTGCATATTGTATTGGCGGACTTTGAAAAGGTATTCGACAGACAACCACGAGATCTGATATGGGTGGCGCTAAGACATCGAGGGGTTCCAGAAACCTGTGTACAGATGATCATGGACATGTACGAAGGAGCAAAGACAAGAGTAAGATGCCCCGCTGGAGTAACCGAAGAGTTCCCAATTAAGTCGGGGTGCACCAGGGAAGCGTTTTAAGTCCTTTGCTCTTCATTACAGTCCTTGATTATCTGCTTGAAGGTAAGTGATAGACCCCAAGGTACATCCGTTATTCTTTGCTGACGATGGAACCATCATAAGTGAGAATCCTACATCCCTGCAACGAGCACTTGATGTGTGGGTGGACGTTTTGGATGGAAATGGGTATCGCATTAGTTCAAAAAAGACAGAGTACTTGTGCTGCCCGTTCTCTGATCGACTCAGGCCTATTCCAGACATTTATTTGAATGAAACAGTGCTTCCCAAGTGCGAAAAGTTCAAATATCTGGGATCTATGATCAATAGCAAAGCAACCTGTGATGGCGACATCAATCATCGCGTAAGCGTAGGGTGGATGAAGCGGCGAGAAAATTCCGCTATCTTCTGTGACAGAAAAATACCACCTAAGTTGAAAGGAAGACTCTACACCGCAGTTGTGCGTCCAGCGCTCACATACTTAATGTTGTTCTTAATGTTGGACGATGTACAAAAAGTATGAGAGTAAATTAACGACAGCTGAGATGAAGATGCTTCGCATGACAGCAGGAGTGACAAAGCTTGATCGAATAAGAAGTTTGAAGATCCGTGGAAGCTTTCACATCAAGGAAACCATCGTGCAAAAGATAGAGCGCGACCGGCTCAGTTGGTATTGCCACGTTCAAAGAAGAGATCATTTGAACCCTGTTAAAAAGGCAATATCAATGCACGTTCCAAAGACTTCGCGATGTAGGAAAGACAGGCCTATAAACGCCTGGATCAGACAAATGCGACGACATCGGCATTTCATTGGCCTCAGTAACGGAGTGATCCAGAATCGGCAGGCCTGCCGATATTTTCTGAGGTCAAATAGGCGAACCCCACAGGCGGATCAGTAGAAATGCGGTGAAGTGGGAGGGTTGTGATCCCTTGTTTTCGGATCATAGCCTCGCTGATAAAAGGAAGATGAAGAAGATAAAAGAGACTGGAACTTCAGCTTACTTTTGGTTTTGCACGACATCATGATGAGTAGCAGCAGCGGCAAAACATCCAAGCGTTGACTGCAATCGATCAGGAGAGCCTCTCCATTTGGTGTGCGACGCACATACACTCGCCCTCCACGGGTGAAAACAGAAAAAAAAAGAATTCTTGCTTCTTCAGGTGAAAAGCTTTGAGGTTGACTGTGGTGAGACTTTCGCTGATGTAGATCGGCCTGTCAGATGCTAGCCCAAGATTTTGTAAACAAATTGGTTTACGTGATTTCTTATATGCCCGGCTTGCGTATTTGAGCACTGTGAATTTATCAGCCGCCGAGGTGAATTTTATAATTATGGCTGTGTTTTCTGACGCTTTTTTAGATTTTACGCGAAAGATATCTCTGGGTACAGGCGATGATACGCAATCAATCGATGAGCAGAGAGGTGCAAACATTTTCCTTAAGTCTTCATTGGCACCCTGGGGGACACCATGAAATATGGCATCAGTGGATAACTTGTCGCGCTCCATTTGGTCAATTTTATTTTGCAGCATAGATACTTCATTATCCAACTGGGAGCATCGGATTGACTTGTTTGCTCGAGCACCTCACTACGTACCTACCGTTAGTGCGGCTAAGGTTCGATTGATATCATCGAAGCGGGTGTTGAAATCAGTGACAATGGCCTAGTTTCTCCAGCAGGTTACGATGTGTCTCCATTATCAGTGATTTGATTTCAGCTTTATAGTCCTCGAGTTGTTTAGTGAGGCGTAGTTCAAATTTACTGGTCGATGTCTCCTCCTTGTTGATAAGTGCAGGTGATTGTTGGTGCAACTTACTGTTTTTGGCACCAAATCTGGTTTTTGCTGGAGTTGGAGGGCCCGACATTTGGAAAATTGGCACGGCGAACAACAACAATGAATGAAAACAGTGGCACTCGACAATAAGTAGGAGATAAATTTGCTCACATATTGCAGAAACTCGCAGCAAAAATTATTAATTCAGATAAACGCTGAATTAAGACACCAATTTAAACACTTTTTTGATAATTAGGGCGGTTTATTTTAGAAAAAACTTGGAAAAATTTGCCACAGCGGTACAGAATGAGTAGCTACTGTTGTCTGACAATTTTGGCCCTTTGGTCCGTTCCATCAAGATAACGCTAGACCGCATGTCTCTTCGCAGACTCGGCAGAAGTTGGTGCAGTTTGGATGGGATGTTTTACCTCACCCGTTGTATTCACCTCATCTTGCACCTTCCGATTACCATTTATTCCGGTCCCTGCAGAACTCACTTAATGGACAAAATTTCGTCTCGCTGGAAGCTTGTAAAATTCACTTGGAGCAATTCTTCGCCAATAAAAATCAAACGTTCTACGAAAGGGGCATTATGAAATAGCCCGAAAGATGGCATAAATTGATAGAAAATAATGGTGCCTATATAACTGATTAAAGTTTTTCCTAACAATAAATATTTAATCTTTCATTCCGCTTAAAAAAACAGAGGGAACTATTGGCCAACCCAATAATAAAAGTTGTCTGTCAGGTTACTAGATTAAACAATAATTTTTTAGCTTAGTGTGTTTTTAAGTTTACGAAAATTTATTTAATATAAGTGATCAGATGTGTAAAATGCACATTGGCTCTCCACAAGATTGCCCAATGGAATATAATTTTATTGAAATTTTGAGTAGAGGTAAGAAATCACTAATTGGCACTGTTTAGCGTCCTAATTGCAGTATTGCCTTCGAATCATTTAATTCAGTTTTAGAGACCCTTGCACCCTCCTTCACTGAAATAATCATATTTGGGGATTTCGATTGCAACCTTTTAAGCAAGGATGGTTCTGGGACTTTTTTAAATACTATGAAATCGCTCAATTTGTGTCCAGTTAATTGCGTAACTCTCACGCACTTCTCTAAAACTACCAACACGTCATTGGACTTAATTTTTGTAAACAGAGGTCAAGAAATTCTTTTTTATGATCAGGTATCCGCTCCAGTTTTCTCGAAACACGACTTAATATTTGCTATTTTCAAAACAATCTGCTAACTCTACCTAAATATATTTCTTATAGGGACTTTCGAAATGTAATTGTTGTTCTTTTAGAGCAGGATGTCGCAATATAGATTGGCAGCAAATGTACTTTATGAGTTCCCCTGAGTCACAGCCTATACAATAAACACATCCTTCTAAAAACCAAATACATTAAAAATCGTGTTGATTCTTGGCTCACCCCTGAAATAAACGATCTTAAAAATGGGCGTGATCAAGCATATAAAAGGTGGAAACGATTTAAACTCCTTGATCTATACAATATTTTTCGTGGTCTTCGTAACTTAGTCAATTCTAAGATCAGATGCGCCAAGAGATCTTACTTTGCAAATAGATACAGTCGTATTCTCCCATCCAAAACTTTATGGAGCAACTTGCTTGAGATAGGAATAGGCAAACAGATTGATAATCATCTGGGAAATGTTGACCCTGATGAGCTGAACTGCAAATTTGTGGGGACACAGTCATCAACATCTCTATCGATGCCATTATTCACAAATGTAGCTGCTAGTGACGTAAGTGTTGAGAATAATTTTTGTTTCTCTGGTGTCGATCAAATTGAAGTTGTTCAAGCTATACTTAAAATAAAATCCAAATCTGTAAACTTTGATGACATTCATCCTAACTTTATAAAAATCATTTTGCTCCACATACATACTTCCAATAGTCACTCATGTATTTAATACTATTCTGCGAATGTCGTGCTTTCCTTCTGCCTGGAAATCAGTAAAAGTAATTCCTGTATTGAAAGGTCAACGATCGCGTAATTCTGCTCCCGAGTGTAGGCCGATCTCAATACTGCCTTTTCTATCAAAAGTCATTGAAAAATTAATTCACATGCAAATTTCTGATTTTATACGTAGAAACAGTATCTTGTGCAAAAATCAGTCGGCCTTTCATCCTAAACATAGCTCTATTTCTGCTCTGTTAAAAGTTACAGACGATATAAGAGCCTCCATCGATAAAGATGAGGTTACTTTCTTAGCTCTTCTTGATTTTTCCAAGGCATTTGATACTGTTAACCACTCTCTCCTCCTTCACAAATTACAAGCACTCTATAGTTTTTCCCCTACTGCCGCTAAATTAATTTATTCTTATCTTTCTAAAAGAAATCAAGCGACTGTGGTAAATGGTAGAGTCTCCAAATTTTTCGATGTGATTACAGGTGTGCCACAAGGATCTATTCTGGGCCCATTGTTATTTTACTTGTTCATAAACGATCTTCTATCTGTTGTTTGTAACTCCAAGTTACACATGTATGCTGATGATGTGCAGATCTATATGAGCTGTAAGCTAAGGCTTATTGAGGATGGAGCTAGTCGCTTGAACGTTGACCTTTTGCAGATCCTTAACTGGGCGGAATCTAATTATCTTCAGTTAAATCCTGTGAAATCCAACTGCAATTGGTGCCGAAACTAAACGTAAACTTGTAGTCGTTTTCAACAATTTAACCCGATATGTCTTCCAACTGAAGCGTTATGACCATGTCTCTCCTTATGCGAATAAAATTCTTGGGTGCTCGTTACACACTTACTTTAACTACATTTCAATTATGTACCTACGTAAAATAATCATAGTAAAAGAGCCCCAATACCTCTCCGATAAGATACAGCTCGCGAATTCAACACGATCTTTTGCTATTATTCAGCCGAGATCTTTCTGTCAAACTTCGGAAAGACAATTCTTTGTTCAAGCGGTTCGTTTGTGGAATTCATTACCTGTTCGCATTAGAAGACTGCACTGTACGAATCGTTTTGGTGAGCTTTTATTTCGACACTTGGCTGGTGTTTAAATGTTTTGTTAAATATTTGTTAATTAATTGAATTTCAATTACTTTGCTTAAGTTAATTAAATTAAATTTCATATATATAACTACCTTGAATACTTCTAAAGCCTTTTTTTTCTTCTAAATTTATTGAATTGTATAAAGTAACTTCTACTAACAGAGATTGTTGCAATCTATTGTAAAAGATTTGTTCAGTTAATAAATAAATAAATCGGTATTTGAACGCATACTTCAAGAATTTGTTTAAAATAATTAAGTTGTAGCCATTCAGAAGACATACTAAGCAATTACCAGCGGGTAAACACACTACTTCTAAAGAATTCTCTCCTACTCGTATATCTGCTGAAAATGGGGCAGATTCCAACAAAGTGGTAAGTATTTTCGGTGGCAACAAGGTTGCAAAAGGTACATAGGCCAATGGTGTCACTTCTAAATGCTCTGACGTTTAAATTAAGCAGTCGCAACGTGCTTTCAATATTAAGTTGATCATGTCGCGGCGATTTTTGTCATGAAAGTAGTTGGGAACATCAGGATGCGAGGAAGCCCATTAAGGAAGTGCAACTACTCTACGAAGGTATGCAAGGTGCAGTTTTAGAGTGGCTAGGAAAACTTAAGGAAGTCCAGACTCCTAAAGCAACGTAGTTGGGTGTGGTATCCGGAAAGTGAAATAATCTTTTCAAGAAGAAACGTTGTAGTTTTTCAACTTGTATATACTCCAGATATCCCCACACTTGCGCTCCATAGAACATGATCCGGGTTAGATTCGAAGACTCTGTGGGCCGGAGCGTTAATGTCCATTCGCTCTACATGTCCTAGCTATCTCAGACGTCCATGACTAGGTCGATGTCGCTGTAGAGCTCTCATAGTTCGTTATTGAAACTTCTCCTCCAAACCTCAAGGCACTCAAGACACAGCCTTGTTTCATACCTTTGATGATGTGGAAGAAAAGTGGGAAGATTTTTAAATTTTCTACATGTACGTACAGCACATATACTGCTTCGGTATTTCAGAAGTCTATATGTGAAATTTAAAGCCCAACCGGGAGGAGGCATGCACATGGACATGATTATTTATATATGTAGGTATATACAACTACGTACTTCTCTAAGTTCGGGTTGGGAAAAAAAATACTGTGAATCAGAGCAAAAGACTAAAATAACAAATATCTTCCAAATTATCTGGACGCCACCCCCGGAGTTTCAAACCACTACACCAATCTTTCTCTTTCGATCTTTCCCAACACACTGCACTGTGTAAAACACTAACATTAACAACATAATTCCTTGAGTGCGCACAAATTATAAAAAATAAATAAAAAAAAAACCGCATCTAAATGGATGGAGTTCTAAAACACAGCTCCTGATTACTTCTAAAAACATTAATAGTATACCCATCTGCAGTGGCTGTGGGCGCCGTGGCGTAAATGGTTAGTGTGCGAGAGGTTCCAAGTTCGAATCCCAGAAAACACCAAAACATTTTTTCACGGTCCCACCCAGCGCTGCCACTTTTGCTACATATGTAGCAAAACTGCTACATTTTGAAGTACCATGCTACATATTTCTCCAAACGGTTTTTTGTTGCTTTTAACTCATATTATTAACTTTCATATGTTAAACATACGAATAATAAGGGACGATTAGAGAAATAGGTTAAGTTAAGATACTGTAGAATTAATTTACCGGCAATATTTGAGCTTTCTGACGGATTGGTAAAGTTTTGCTTGAGTTTTAAGTTTGTAGATACATGAAAAAAATACTCTTAAGAAGTATTTCCCATTTTGCTAACTGTAAGATATACTGTGAAGTTTAAATTAGCACTGATAACTTTTCATTTATTTATTTAATCTTTTTTTCCCAATGAATTCCTATTTTATTATTTAATGTTATGAATCCTTTATCAATTAATTTATTACTTTTCTTTTATGTTTAAGATGTTGAAATGAATGAATATTTTTGGCAAATAAATTGTAGCCCGTGCGGCCATCCGTCTAAAAGGTTCCTCTCAGTGGTCTAATTATCACATTGCTTACTTACTTACTTATGTCCTGTATCCCCTTGTGGGTCCTAGGGCCTCTACTATGCCTACGCGCCATCGTGTACGGTTTCTGGCAATGTGTCTGAGTTCTCCCCAACTTTTCCCTAACTGCCGTGCCTCCTACTCGACTGTTCTGCGCCATGTTCTCCTCGGACCGCCAGGTCTTCTGCCATCCTGAGTTAGAGGGTTTCATTGCATAGCATGGTTCGCTATGGAGCTGTCACCTTTTCGGAACGTGTGACCAATCCACTGCCACTTCCGCCGTTGGATAGTTGTGCCTATTGGTTCCTGGCCCGTTCTCTCGTAAAGGTGTTCGTTAGAGATACGATTGGGCCAGAAAATCCTTAAAATATTGCGCAGACACCCATTAACGAACGTTTGCAGCTTTCTGGTGATATTAGTGGTCACTCTCCTCGTGCTGCAACCATATAGCAGCACGGATTCAACGCTGGAGCGGAACAGTCTTATTTTGGTGTTCAAACTGATTGCATTGCTTCGCCATATTTTGGACAACATCCCGAACGCGGACTTTGCTTCGGTTCCACCATCGGTCGAGACAATACTCCCAAGATACTGGAAATCCTCTACTCTTTCTACCGGTTGTCCAGCAATGCATATTTGAGCCGATGAGTTTGTTCTAAGGTTGATAATTTAAGTTTTTGCCGTATTAATTTTCAGCCCAAAGACGGCTGTATCCCTCTGCTGTCATTTGGTGGAGGTCCATAATTCTGTGGGAGAGTAAGCATACACCGTCAGTGTAGTCAAGGTGTTTCAGTTGGGATGTAAGAGTTTATCGGATTCCTTCGTTTCCCGTCGACAAAGCTGCACGAAGCACATCGCTAATCACCAATTGGAATAGTAGAAAAGAATACAGCCCTGTCTTACTCCACTTTGGATCTAAAATTCCTCAGACAACTTCCCCTTCCTATGTAGGTCTGATAATAGCAATTAATGTATGATATGGCTTAGCTTGCTACGAATGCGTGTGCATGTCAGCAAGACTTTCGAAAGATCGTAAAACTTATCTTAAATCCTTACCTTACCTAACTCAGAAGGTAAGGTTCAATACAAATTAAGAGCTGCAATGGTCACGTATGTAGAGTACCAAGCCTTGCAATTTGTGGGATCGCAGCGCTAAATAACTCTACATTTTACAGCGCTACCAAGCATAACTGAATATCCTGAATCAAACTAATTGATAGAGTTTGTTCAGGTTTTACTTAATGTTCCAAACAAGTTTCCTCAAAACGAACCGCCAACTAGTGCATTTTCTATTTATGAAGATGTTCCCTTGAAATATTTGAAGTAGATAAATATCCGAAGGTCGAATGCCACATGCCCTTCCTAGGACGTGTCCACTAAATTTGTTCAAAACTGGTATTCCTCAAGTTACTCATTTAATAAATTTCAAATCAAATGCAATGTCCGGTCTGTAGATTAAGAAAAAAATGAAATAAAAATACGATGTGATTGATGTGTCCACTTTTAACTTTAACCTCAATTGAACTTTTCTCAAAGGTAGCGGGGTCAAGAAAATGTTCATAATGCTAAATTGAAGACGTAATCCCTTTGGGATAGTTTACTGCTCATAGAAATATCATTTTTTATTTAGAAGGGGTGTGTTTTCTCACCCTTTGCACTTTTTTTTTTTTCGTCTTCCGTAACCCATAACTTACTCACTAAGGGAGGCGAGTGGTTACGCGAAATTCAAGAAAGTGTTCACTGTCTCTAAGAAATATTCTGATCAGGGAGTGGATGGTCAGTGGACAAACTTGTTTTATAGTTGTCTTGTCTGTTACAATTTTAATTGTTTGTTACTTTACAAATGTGTACATCAAATGAAGACCTTGTTGACCCTGTTTGACCATTGGAGGATTTAACTGACCCCTGTGCACAACAGAAAAGTTGTAAGATGGCAATAACCTTTACCCTTCGTGCTTTGCCTTTAAATGTAGAGGTCAACCCATTCGCAGCAAAATATTAGCAATTTTGATATAAAAAGGGTAACCAATAGAAATGCTTACCGTGAAATAGAACAAACAATTATTGTGACCTTTGTTCATTTTTTCAGTTTCGGAATCCTTGGTAGTGTAATATACCCTTGGTATGTTAATGCAATCATACATCATAATAAATGTGAATACATGCGTATTTCAAGAAACATGATGGGAAGATTTAATGTCTCTCCTTGTCTTCAATTAAATTTAAAAATAATAAGGTGAGAATGTAATATTATTAAGTTCGATTATTCCCTGGTTATCCTGAAGTGGGTGATTATTGATGCGACGAAAGATTAAAGGTCTGAAGGAAGAGTGAGAGCATTTTTAGTGGCAGAAAGGATTTTTTTTATAAAATTGAATCAGGATACATGGTCCGCTCTATACCGAGAGCAGCACTTGAAACACACATAACTTGTTGCGCTGATTCTCTCCTCAGCAACAAACCTAAATCAATTATCTGGTTGGTTTTGTTCCTGCAAATAGAATAATATTTAAAACCTTTATAGCATCTTATTAGATTTCATTTATTTATTAATACAGAAGTACGTATTCAGTAAGAAAACAAAACCTCTGTAAATGTTCAGTTCTGCATGGTAAAGTTCTCAGAAAGCGCAAGCCAGTTAGGTTAGGCTAGAGTGGCTGCCTGCACCAAGATACTGGCACACTTAGACCACTGGATCTAGCATAAAATGAGTTACACAAGCACTAACTATGAGAACCCAAAGGAGCTTTTTATTAAGGGAAGGATGCTTCTGACGTCTAAAGTCACCAGGTCACCAATGTCATCAAAGAGAAGGGCTCCAAGACGCAGTATTCTTCTTGTGAATAGAGGTAGACAGATGCAGAGGAAATGGAGGATGGTTTCCTCCTCCTGTCCATCCCTGTAGCTCCTACAGAAACCATTTGACAGGGAACCTAACCTTTTGGTGTGTAGGCCATATACGACATGAAAGACTGCGATTTTCAGTTAAAAAATGATAATATTTTTCTACATAATCTCCCTTGACTTCAACACACTTAGTCCAGCGTTTCTCCAACATCAGTATTCCTTCTCGGAAGTGAGCGTCTGGAAGGCTGTGAAAATATTCATCTACGGCCCTCTCAACTTCTGCATTGGATGCGAAGCGCTTCACAGAAACAAATTTCTTCCAGTTTGGAACCGATGGAAGTCTAAGGCTGCCAAATCAGGCTCCAACGTTGAATCCTTGCTGTTATATGGTTGCAGCACGTGGAGAGTGACCACTACTATCACCAGAAAGCTGCAAACGTTTGTTAATAGGTGCCTGCGCAATATCTTAAGGACTTTCTGGCCATATCGTATCTCTAACGAACACCTTTACGAGAGAACGGGTCAGGAACCAATAGGCACAACCATCCAACGGCGGAATTGGCAGTGGATTGGTCACACATTCCGAAAGGGTGACAGTTCCATAGCGCACCATGCTATGCAATGGAACCCTTTAACTCAGGATGGCAGAAGACCTGGCTGTCCGAGGAGAACATGGCGCAGAACAGTCGAGAAGGAGGCCCGGCAGTTAGGGAAAAGTTGGGGAGAGCTCAGACACATTGCCAGAAACCGTACACGATGGCGCGTACGCGTAGTAGAGGCCCTAGGACCAAGGGGATAGAGGACATAAGTAAGTAAGTAAATCAGGTGAATAGGGGGGATGGCCGAGCAAATCGTACCCCAAATCCCACAGTTTTCCCATCGCCAACGCACACTGGTGTTTCTTCTTCAAGCCAGGCCTCTTCTCGCGAATTTTGGCATCCAGCTGGTCAAGAAGGTTGGAGCAATATTCGCCTGCAATTGTTCTGCCTTTCTCAAGGTAATCAATTAACAGGATCCCTTTCGCATTCCAAAACACACTGGCCATGACCTTTCCGGCAGATGCGATCGACTTCGCTTTCTTTGGCGCTGAACCACCGGCTTGACTTCCACCCACTGCTTCCACCCACTGCTTCGACTGCTGTTTCGTTTCTGGCGTGTAGTGGTGGACCCATGTCTCATTCATGGTGACAAATCGCCGCACAAAATCGGTCGGATCCCTACTGAATCGGTTCAAAGATTGCCGCGAAAATCGTTTGCGCATTTGCTTTTGATCGGCATTCAGCAAATGCGGCACCTATCTTGCGCAGAGCTTTCGCATCCCTAAGTTTTTGTGCAAGATGTTTCGCACCCTCTCTTCCGATATACACATAGCCTCAGCTATCTCACTCACCTTCACTCGCCTATCTTTCAACACGATATCATGCACTCTTTCGATGGCTTCGGGTGTGGTTGCGGTTTTTAGCCGTCCTTCACGTGGGTCATCTTCGAGGGACGTGCGACCACGTTTAAATTCAGCTGCCCACTTTTTATCGGTTGACATTGAAGGAACAGAGTCCCCATAAACTTTTGTCAACTTTGGATGAATTTCCTTAGGGGTTAACCCATCCAAAACGAAGAGTTTTATGACCGCACGATATTCAAGTTTATCCATTTTAACGAAAAACATGCAAGCCGTCTGCTGCAAAAATTCGTGTAAACAAACTACTTGAGAGAACAAGTTGAAACTTGTGATACGAACTAATGAGAAGCGCACCCAGGCAGGAAACATAAATTTTTGCTGATTGGAACGCTATCTCTGCGTCAGGCCGAGAACTTTTCACTTTGCCTTCGTAATCATCGAGTTTACCTAATCAACGGGCCTATCTGAGCATATCTGATCACTGAGCGTTTCTGAACTAGCCTAGTCCAGATCTGTCCGGACATATGTACTCGTATGTATGACACGTTCTGCCGTTCTTCCATCTGCGATTTATTCTGCTGATAGTGTCCAGACTAAGTAGAAGTTTGCACGCTAGCAGGAGGCTAACCTATACTATATAGCTGCATACTTGGTAGGATATTCTGGCGAGTTCGTAAGCCTTGCAGTTATTTGGAATGTCTATGTGGCCTGGCATCCAGCATAGGTGAATGCATAGATGAATTGCTCCACAAGCTTCGTAAGAGACGCGCGGCAGTCTAAAGTGAATTTTGAAGTAAAAGAGAACGACCCCAGACACTTAATTTCCGCTGTGAAAATAATAATATGCCTGACAGATATTACATTACATTTTGGATAGGACAGGGCTTCCATAATAGCCATAATTTCCGCTTGAAAAACGCTACAGTGATCTGGGACGCGGAAGGAGATGCTCAGGTTTAGCATTTCGGAGAAGACACCACCACCAACCCCACTTCGAGTTTTGGCTCCGTCTGTATAGAACTGGCAGGGATAATTATTTACACGAAAATTCTTGTCAAACCTGAGTTTTGGGCTGGAACACTGGGAGGATGCTTTCTGAGAGCGACCGCGCACTAGCAGCCATCTGTTTGCCGAAAATATCTAGGGGATATAGGTGGAGCATTATGTCTAGAGGGGGCGGTTCTAAGCGCAGCACTATACACATGCAAGCAGATCTTTGCAATTTTCCTAGGAGGCTAAGATTCAGAGCTTAAACAATATCCGGGCGCCAAACGATCACGCCTTCTCAAATCGCCGTTCGCAGTCGGCATTTAACTGTAGGTCCCTTCCATTCGTGTGAAAAGTATAACGCACACAACATGAGTGGTTGCGAGAAGCTAGGCCCTGGCACTTTAAAGAGCTGTTGCGCCAAATATTTGTATTTGTAAACGATCACGCCATACTCGTACATTAATTTGGACCAGATTACGGACACATACAGCCAAAGTACGATATTGGGTTTCATACCTCAGCTCTTACCTATAGCCTTTTTATAGAACTTAAGAGCGCCGTGGTGCAGTGGTTAGTGTGATGGACCATTGCGCGTGAGGTTCCGTGTTCGAATCCCAGAAAACCCCAAAACGTTTTTTCACGGTCCCACCTCTCGCGAACGTTTGACAAACATTGAAGATTTAGACAACTCGCCATTATAATTTTAAGCCAGGGGATGACCACGACCAAGGATTCTTGGATTTCAGCTGGTATTGCCCAGAGGATCTTTTCAGTAGTTAGTATTTTTTGGGAGTTACTAAACGGTCGAAATTTCAACCCAAATTGATTAGAAACTATTCACCCAGGTACAAACGGAGACGTTCAGTTTTATGATGGCGTCGCATTATCATGCTCCGGCTTGTCTTGTAGATTTTCGAATTCATATCGAGCCGATTTTGGCTGAGTTGAAATCTGCTTTTGCAGCGAAGAACAGTGCGGTCAATATTTCACGAAGTTTCTTCAGAGGGCAGCTGTTTAGCAAAACAGTACTGCTGTTGAATAAGGGTGTTACTGTGCTCATCCTTATTACTCTAAGAAGATTCGCAATAAGATTGTTAAGAGTTTGTAAAAGTCCAACTTTTTGACAGTCTGAGCTAACGGCTTTATGGGACCTAAGTCTAGCTATGGCTGCTTCGATTATAGTTCGGGTGGGTATTTAAAATAATTGTTGAGATTATTAGACTGCTTCATAGTGTTTTTTTTTGTATACCCCATGCTATTTTTATACCAGCCTGGTATCAAAACGCCCACCCCTGCTAAGGCAATGAGCTGATTAAAACAGGAATCGTGTGGTATACCGATGGATCAAAAATGGATTCAGGAGATGACGCCGGTGTGTATGGACCCAATTATAAAATTTCGAAATTACTTGGCAAGAGTCCCAGTGTTTTCCAGGCCGAGCTTTACGCTATTGAGACTTGTACTAACATAAACTTGAGATCAGGCATCAAATGTGTCTCTATCCACATACTCACCGACAGCCAAGTGGCGCGCGGTTAAAACACTGATCTCCCACTTGATCCGTTCAAAATCAGTTTTAAGCTGCTTTGACAGTTTACAAAACTTAGCCCGATACAATAAAGTAAAATTGTGGTGGGTAGGCCTCTATGCATGTTGGACAACGCGAGGAAAGTACTGGATCGTGTCATAAGTGATAGATTGAAGCGTGCAATCGATGACGGTCGACTCCATTGACGAAATAGTGAATACGGCGACAAATCAATCAAAGGAAGACGATGGAAAGGCGGGAGTAAACAGTACTGCGCAATCATCACCGATAATGAAGAACGCCTTCAACACCGCAAACTGGCGCACTTACAGCAAAGGGAGTATCGGACTACCTGCGGAAGATAATGACGAACTATTTCAAAAACTGGATACTGCACTACGACACCGACGATGGAACGAGGCAGTATAATGTTGCAGACGGTGTTCCTCAAGGCTCCATAGTAGGTTCGCTACTGTTGAACCTAATATATGATGATGTCCTCAGACTTAGAATCTCGAGGTCTTGAAAAATAATAGGCTTCGCCGACGAAATAGCAATCATTGTAGTAACCAGGTTCCTTGAGGAATTGGAACATGATTCCAATGAAGCTATCGGTATAGTTCAGGTCTGGCTACTAATGCATGGACTTACAACTTGCAGAGGAGAAGACAGAAATAATGCTCATCAGTAGCAGGCGAATCATGGAGACTATAAGAGTAACTGTGGGCGATCACGTGGAAGTTTCTAAACCATAGTTGAAGTACCTTGGCATTACTATAGATGCAATGGGGTGGCAGTGGTGTAGTGGTAACGTCGTCAATTGACACGCTAATGGTTCATGGTTCAAATCCTGATGTCAGCAAGCATTTATTTATTTCTCATGAAATATATAAAGTCAGTCCGATCATTTGCAAAAGCTTCTGTGAACACTACTGCGAAGGCATAACACTGGCAGTAGCTTGGTCATGTGGCTGGAAAAATTGTTCGCTCTGTTGATGATGATTTGCCCTTGACATCGCTTATCGTGAAAAAAGTACTGTGAATCAGAAGCAAAGACAATAATAACAAAAATTTCCTCAGTTATCTGGACGCCACCCCCGGAGAATAGCTGAAGCATAAACAACTGAGCTTCAAGAACCACTTCACCAAAAGACTCTCTCTCTCTCTCTCTCTCTCTCTCTCTCTCTATCCATGTTAAAGGTATTCATAACCCTTTGAGTGCGCGCAAATTATAAAAAAAAAAAAAAGGATGCAGGGCTAACTTTTAAGCAGCATCTGGAGTATGCAGGTGAGAAGGTGGGAAGGCAGCAAAGGCAACGGCTCCCCTGGCAGGGATCATGCTAAATATCTGCGGACCAAAGCACAAGGGAGACTGCTCTTAGAAAGAGTTGCTGAGCCCAAATATGTTCTTGTGCCATGAAGACGATGTCATACAGAAGGAAGACGGAGACAGCTTATAAAATCAACGCGTTGAGAGTATGCAGCGTCTTCCGATCAACGTCATACAATGCGGAATGTGTAGTGGCTAGCTAGAAACTCAACGGAAATACCATGCCAGCTGGACAGCGAAATTAAAAGCAACGAGTCGAAGTGTTACTGAGGTACCACCAAGGGCAAGTCTGGAAGAAAGGCAGGAGCGATGGGATCACTCTGATTAAGGCAGGTGGACGCATAGATTGATCTCCTATATAGACACTTAGATCGATAGGAACATGTGGAGTTTAATTTCTACCTAACCAAATGCTAAATGGCCAAGGTTGCTTCATAGCCTCATTCCACAAGTTTGGATGCGACGACAACCCCTATTGCTCAACTTGCACGGAAGCAGTCGAGGATGCAGAACACATCATGTTCCAGTGTCCCACGATATTATGAAAAACGACTCCTGCTGGTGAGTAAACTGGGTGTGGACCTAACCTCAGACAATCAACAATCTAGTATGGTGGCCAGCTGTCAACAAATCCACCAACTTAAAGGCAATCACCAAAGTTCAAAGACTAGCGTGCATTGGCATCACCAGTGCAATGAGGACAACCTCAACCGCAGGACTCGAGGCTATCCTCAACCTGCTACCGCTAGACATCTTTATACGAACATCAGCGGCCATTAATGCTATGAGAATAAGTCAGTCAGCGAACTGGAAACTAAGCAGAACAGGTCACTCGATGGTCCTACTCGATTACTTTGGCCTCATGCCCGTAACGGATTACATGACGCCATATTTAGACTTTACAAGGCCTTTCGCTACCGCCTACCCTAGCAGGGAAGATTGGAAAAGCGATCATATACCTAATGCCGAATCTATAGCCATCTACACAGATGGTTCAAAAATGAGCACTGGTGTAGGATCAGGTATCTTCTCCGACCTTCTAGGTGTATCAAAATCCATACGACTTCCAGACCACAGCAGTGTTTTTCAAGCAGAGGTCTTAGCAGTGGCAACAGCCACCCGTGAGTCTGCGATAACGGCAATACCGCCAGAAGGTATCACCATCTTTATCGACAGCCAGGCAGCTATAAAAGCGATTACTGCCATAGAAATTAAATCGAAGCTTGTGAAGTGTTGTCGAGAAGAGCTCAGGGTTCTTGGAACACAGCACAAAGTATCGCTCTGTTGGGTCACTGGACACGAGGGTATCCCAGGCAATGAGAAAGCCGACGAGCTGGCGAGAATCGGCTCTGCAGCCCCAACAGAACAAGTTGACACCCCTGTGTGTATCCCGCCTTGCACACTCAAGCTCGCTGCAGGGAATAAAGCCACTGAGGAGGCGAACACAAGATGGAACTCCATGGAAACTTGCGCCATCACTAGGAAGCTATGGCCATCTTTCGACAAAGCAAAGACCGAGAGAATCATCCGTAAAGATAGGAAATCCCTTTCCACCCTCGTGGGCATCATCACGGGGCACAACACTCTGCGGTACCACTTGAAGAAACTACGCCTGACGGAGGAGGAACTCTGCAGAGGCTGTGGTGACGAGGAAGTTTTTGAGGACACAACCCACTTCCTGTGCCACTGCCCGATTCTTCAACACTCCAGGAAAAAGTTCCTTGGTAAATTTTTCTTCCAGGATCTCGAGGAACTCTCCGGCGTTTCAACGGAAAAGATGTTGAACTTCATCAAATCATCAGGGTGGTTTGTATGCAGAAATGAAGTAAGTGACTGAGTTAGTAGTTTTTAGTTTCATTGGGTAAGGGATTACTTTTTCCTCCATGGGTACCACAATGGGTCAACGCTGACCTGAGTGTGGCAGAGAGCGTCGCTCCCTGAGCCAAGTATCTTAGGCTGAAGTCCCCCCTGGCGATGAAATGCTTGACGGCAGTGCTGCGAGGACCAAGGGTAGGAGGGGAGGTGGGGCTAGTGGGTGGTAATCTCACACTGTTACTGAGTACGGGCTTAGTATCGTCCTTAAAAGATTCCCACCTTCCGACGTAAAAAAAAAGAAAAGTCCGATACCGAAGGCTGGAGGCATTTCAAGCCCAGACCCATCCCGGGCTCGGGCGCCATTTAAAATAAGCACTCGTAGATGCATCTGATGCCAGAAAATTTCTTGCAATTCTACAGAATATTGACTCTTGTGAATCATTCTACAATGAAAGGCAAGTTCAACAGTCTTACGCTTAAAAACCTAACTATTTAATTTTCTAAAATAAATTTATCTAAATTTTAAAATTTCTAAAACATCTGCACAGCATTCACTTTTCCCAACAAACTCAGAGATTGTCAAAGTAATATGCTTGTAATTGAACAATATGCATTATGTAAACTGTGCTAAGTATTTATGTAGCTTATATTTTTTCTTAAAGAGAAAAGCTTTATTCCCAGGCGTTGATTTTCAGTTTCAGATCTTTATCAGTATTTTTACATAAATAAATGTATGTACAGTCATTGTAAGGCCTGTACATAGTTTTAATTTATTTACTTGCACAATGGCAAATCACAACCCCTTTAATTATAAAAAAATCGAAAGGGTTACTGTATAAGAACATTAAAACCCATCAACGGAGCGCAAAAAAAAAAAAATAAAAAAACGAGAAGAGGAGACACCAAAAGGGAGGAAAATTCTTTCTTTTTCTCATCCAATAAAAAAATAATCGAAAAAAGTCCATTAAAAGAAAATGTTTGTTAGAATAAATTGGAGTTTTTTTTTTTTTTTTTTTTTTCTTCCACCCCTTTCGTTAATTCCTTTTTTCTAATAACAGAGGAATTTTTTTAATTTACATTAAGATAAAAGAAGTGAAGTGCATTTGAATTTTTAAATTAAGGGAAATTGATTTCTTCTCTGAAAGAGTATACCTAGGTACGTATATATACATAAAACATGAACTTTTTTGGGTTTGCTTAACAGTTTTCAGGCGAATAAGTTTAATTGATAAATGATGATTTAGAAAAAAAAAGTACGAGTATATAAAAAAAAATTGGCTATATATGTATGGACATCGCGAAAGGTTCAAAGTAAACAATTTTATTTTTACTCTGATGAACGTCGGCGGAATTGAAGGAGAGAATGCTAAAGAAAACTTTTTCTTTCTATTATTTTCGGACAAGGATTTTACCAAAGGACCCAAAGTCAAATATTTCATCTAAGGCAACAACTTAATTTTGCCGAATGTAAGAGTGTATCTGTTTTGCAATATCCGGCAAAAAGAAGCATGAAATTGTTTAACAATAAAAAAAAGTGTTAAGGGTAGCAATCTTAGATATCTTGGAAAAAATACGAATTTTGTAATTTTCCTTAAAACAAATCATAAACCCGTTTTCGACTAACTACATATGTCCTATATAGGTAGATCTAGAAGATCACGAAAGTTATAGTACATAGGTTATCGTTAAAAAATAGAATTGACTCCGCATTTGGAAACTGCCGAATCGGCTGTTGGAAATGCTGTTCCGTGACTTTTTCCTTGAGTGCGCAAAGTGTTAGCTTTCACGGTCATCGGATGGCTTCCTGACAGTGCTAGAACGAACAGGTTTTTTTAAAAAAAAAAAAAGAAGTACAATAGGTAATTCCAAGCTACTACTTACATATGTACAGTGTTCCTATATCGAGAAGAGCTATACAGAGCTTTGTCTAGTTTTGACTTTCCTGCCAAACTTATTCGATTATGCGGGATGACAATGGAGTACTCACGCTGCTCCATCAAGGTCGGTAATGACCTTACGGACCCCTTTGATGTTAGAAAAAAGGATTAAGGCAAGGTGACACTCCGTCATACGATTTTTTCAATATAGTACTTGAAAGAATTGTGCGCAACTCACAAGCCAACATAACAGGCACAATATTTCAAGAGCCTGTACAATCACTCGCCTATGCTGACGACATTGACATAATTCGGAGGAGAGAGCGTGATGATGAGGATAGTTTGGCAGAGGAGCTGTGCGGTTCTCGTCCCGGTAGAAGCACAATCGACCAGTTATTCACTCTCAGAATGGTTCTTGAGAAGGCCTGGGAGTATGCTAAGGCTGTCTACACTTGTTTTGTGGATTTGAAAAAAGCATATGATAGGGTTCCTCGAGGCAAACCCTGGAGTGCTCTGCAGGAGTATGAGATTAATTGCTCCCTGTTAAGGGCGATTCAGTCTGTATATACAAACTGTAGAAGCCGTGTTCGGATAAACGGTGTTAAATCAATACTTTTCACTGTGGGCGTTGGACTGCGCCAATGGTGCGTTTTTCCCATCTCTCCTCTTCATTGTATGGACTGGATGTTGCAGCGCAGCCGTGGCGGAGAATGTTTTAAAGTGGGGGACTTAAGGATTAGTCATTTGGTCTTTGCGGATGATTTGGTGATCCTTAGGTCCTCTCAAATCGAACTTCAGCGCGCACTCGAAAAGTTTGTAGCCATTTGTGATGATACTGGAATGAAGGTAAATGTGGACAAGTCGGAAGTAATGGTCGTTTCCAAAATACCCATTCATTGCACTTTCCATGTTATTGGAGTCTCACTGAAGCAAGTGGATAAGTTTAAGTACCTCGGGGTCTTATTCACGAGTGATGGGAAGAGCAATGCCGAGTTATTCTGTAGAATTGGTCAGGCTGAATCAATTTTGAGAGAGCTTGGTCAATCTGTAACAAGGAAGGCCGAACTTAGTGTTCAAGCTAAGCTATCGGTTTTTAACTCGGTGTATGTTCCAACTTTCACCTATGGAAAGCGGAACAAGGCAATGAAATCTTGGTCAAGCATGGACTTCCGCTCTTTATGCTAACCTTCGATAGAAGCGAAAATATAGACGATATTTATAACGTAAAAAGTATTTTGAATATCGTAGTTAAAATCGAGCTTATGCGTACGAATACACGATCGATACCTCAGTGCAAACGCTGTCAAGGTTTCAATCACACCCAGTCGTATTGCCAAAAAGAACCGAAATGTGTAAAATGTGCCTGGAACCACTTATCAGAAAGGTGTGACTTAAATAAGCAGGCTCCGGCGACCTGCATAAACTGTAAAGGCAAGCACCCAGCAAACTATCGAGGTTGTGAAGTAGCAAAGGAGCTTCGAAAAAGGCGCGATACTCTCAAGAAACCGATACACTCGAACCCAAGCTTAAGAGATCGTAAAACCGATAAGCCTAAGACCGCTAAGCCAGTCAAAACGACGAGACCGATAAAGGGAATTAAAAAAATTGCGCAAGAGAACGTCGCTGGTCCAAGTGCAGCGGAAAAACCGCCACAGGTTGACGCGAGATCGTACGCGCAAGTCGCGTCAAATGAAAACAAATTAAGATCAGCTACAACAGATCCGGTTAGCCAAATATTTACCATTATATTGGAAAAATTTGAGGAGCAAACCAAAGTTAATAAAATTATACTTGACAAATTGAGCAAGCTCGAGTTCAAACCTCGCAAGACAATCAAAAAAACATGAATATGGAACAGCTACTTAAGATACTAACGTGGAACGCAAACGGCCTTCTGAAAAAAATCGACGAGTTAGAAGTGTATCTACGGAAAAATAATATTGATATATGTTTGGTATCGGAAACGCACTTAAAAAAGGGACTTAGACCCAAAATAAAAGGTTACAGCGATTACCATGCGAATCATCCTTCGGAAAATGCGAGAGGCGGGTCCTCTCTTTACATCAAAGACTGTATTAAGCACTCCGAAAACATAGAAATAGAATTTGATTCTATGCAAATAAGCTCAGTCTCCGTAAAAATAAACCACTTAAACTACAACATCGGATTTAGTTACTTCCCTCCGGGATATAAGCTAGTAGAAGACGACCTCGTTCGTCTCTTTGACTCGCTCGGACCTAATTTTGTCTTAGGTGGTGACTTTAACGCGAAACACACTTTCTGGGGATCAAGATGCAATTCGACAAAAGGCAGATTATTATACAAAGTTAGCATGAAACGTGGGGTGAACTTTTTTTCGACAGGAAAGCCAACTTATTGGCCAACTGACAAAAATAAAATCCCTGACCTCGTCGACTTCTTTATCGCAAAAGGGTTAACTAAAAATTTGACGGAAGTCGAAGAATGCTATGATCTCTGCTCAGATCACTCAGCAGTCACTCTGAAAATAGGTGGAAGTCTAGTAAAAAAAGAAGGACCGCCTAGGTTAACTAGTAACAAAACTAACTGGGACGCTTTCAGAAGAGACTGCAAGGAAAATGCTGCTTTAAATGTACCGCTAAAGACACCGCTCGAAATAGAAGAAGAAATCGACAAACTCGTCGAAGCCATTCAGAGCTCGGCATGGAAAAACACTCCTTTGCGAAAGACAGAAGCGCGGAACAATAAAGTCAAATACCAGCCTGAAATCGAAGACCTCATACGAGAAAAGAAAAGAGCGCGCAAGAGATGGCAACAATCCCGCGCGCCACCGGATAAAACTTATCTGAACCACCTTTGTAACAAGCTACAAAAATGTGCTGCAGGACCTAAAAAATCACGAGACTTCTACTTACCTCGAGGGTTTGACCGCTGATAAACATTCAAACTACTCTCTATGGAAAGCCTTGAAGTCCATAAGGAAACCTGTAATGCACTTGCCGCCAATTAGGAAAGCTAACGGAGAGTGGGCAAAAGAAGACAAAGAGAAAGCAGAATTATTTGCCGATCACTTAGAGGAAACGTTCAAGCCGTTCGATGGACAACCGTTGATCGAAGATCCGAATGATAATACGGCACCCGACAACGTTAAAGTAAAAACCGTATCCCTGTCCGAACTTCGAATGATAATAAAAAAATTGAAAAATAACAAGGCTCCGGGATATGATTTAATCACTGGCGAAATTTTGAAAGAGCTACCGAAAAAAGTGCTGGTTAAGTTGCTCTACATTATAAATGCTTCTTTAAGACTGTTATATGTTCTAAGGCAATGGAAAGTCGCCGAAGTTATTATGGTTCCGAAACCGGGGAAATGTGCAAATGACAAGAAATCATATAGACCCATTTCACTTCTGCCAATAATATCTAAGGTCTTCGAGAAACTTCTGCTGAAACGAAGAAAGACACTTGATCCCGGATCATCAATTCGGCTTTCGGATCAAACATTGCACAATTGATCAGGTGTATCGAATAACGAACGAAATTGATCGCAATCCTTCGACAAGGTATGGCACGAAGGACTAAGGTATAAGCTAAGGGTAATCTTACCAGAAAAGTTGTACAGAATATTGGAATCTTATCTTGAAAACAGACTTTTCCGTGTTAGACACGGGAGTGAATATTCGGATTTCAAAGATATCTACGCCGGTGTTCCACAAGGAAGTGTTCTCGGTCCAATCCTGTTCTTGCTCTACACAAGAGATATACCACAAGATGAAGGGACCGTTGTAGCAACGTTCGCAGACGACACGGCTATCCTCGTAACGGATGAGTCAGTCGAATCATCAACGGGAAAACTCCAACGCAAGCTTTGAACAAAGTATGCGAATGGACAAAAACCTGGCGAATAGTCCTCAATGAGACAAAATCAACGCATGTCATTTTTACGTTAAGAAAGATAAACAACTTACCTATATCCATTAACTCGGTGCAAATACCGTACGCAAACGAGGCAAAATATTTAGGAATGACCCTAGACGCAAAACTTAAGTGGAAACCACACGTTAAAAAGAAGCGCGAAGAGCTCGAAATCAGATTTAGAGAAATGTATTGGCTACTCGGAAGATACTCGAAGTTAAGCGTATACAACAAACTGTTTCTGTATAAGCAAGTCCTAAAACCGTCTTGGACATATGGTATACAACTTTGGGGTTGTACCAAACCAAGCAATATGGCTCTACTGCAAGCATTTCAAAACAAAATACTAAGAGCAATCGTGAATGCTCCTTGGTATATAAGAAATAGTGATATTCACAGAGATCTAGGAATTGCTACCGTGAGGGACGAAGTAACAAACTTTGCTCGCAAACTTCGCACCCGTCTTCATGTTCATTGCAATAATGAAATAATCCGTACTATGGACGTGACAAACCTTGAGCGCCGACTACAAAGAACAAGACCTTTCGACCTAGCGCCGTAAGGAAAAACCGCATGTAATGACGGTATTAGTAGGTGCCTTCACTGGAAAGCTACCTACCTAACGCGATTAACACTACAGAAGCGTAAACTACTCGTTAAGGCAACTTAGTCGTAGTCATCCCAAAAATGAAAAAATGAGAGGAACGAATTTCCTACTACTATGAGTACGCACAGCCGGTTCTCATAGTGCCTCTCTGAGGGGGTGAGGTTTAGCCCGTAGGCATATACTGACTAGCACTGATGGCATTGTCAGATATATGAATCGGGCATTGGAATCAAGAGATACCAATGGTCCGTACCATTGGTATCTTTTGAAGATTCCTGCACCTCCAGGCGCAACCAAAAAAAAAAAAAAAAAACTTATGGTCATGAAATTTGGGTAGTGACCGAAAGAATAAAATCGTGGATACAAGCTGCCGAAATGAGGTTCCTTCGCGGTGTTGTTGGAATAACTCGTAGGGATCGAGTGCGCAACACCAGAGTACACGAGGCGCTCAATGTTGAGCAGCTACTTCTCCGAACGGAACGATCTATGCTTTAATGGTTTGGTTACGTAGTGCGTATTCCCCCAGACCGGCTTCCAAGACGTGCCATGGTTACCGTGTCATCAGGTAGGCAACCCCTCGGTCCGCCTAGAAGTGGATAGTTGGATCAAGCCCAACATCACTCCTGAAGCCTTCTAGGGATTCCCCCTGATGAGTTAGAGTCAATGGCGGAGGATCAAGAAGGATGGAGGGTCCAACTGAGCATCCTACACCGCGACACTCATGAAGTATGACGAACTTGGAAATTTATATATGTATGTATGAGCGTGATGTCAATGGTGCGTTCGTGAGTATTGAAGCAGAAGCGGCGAAAATAGGTTTAACGGTGAACGAGGGCAAAACAAAGTATTGTACATCAACGCGCTGGCTACAGAAGCAGAAGAAGCTGTACGGAGGTGCGACAGCAGGACCGTCTACAGAATCACGAAAGAGCTGACAGGTGGTCGCAGCTCCAGCCAAGCCTCGACGGCTCCTTGCTCATTTCGGATGAGGACCAGCTCAAGAGATGGAAAGAGCATTTTGCTACGGTTTTGAACGGTGTATTCGCTAGCGATATGCTCCCAAATCAGACTGAGATGCCCGAAGTGAGAAGCTCCGGAATACGCACCACGACTCCCAGTAAAGATGAAATCATTACCCCGATCAAGGCACTCAAAACCAACAAGGCGGTAGGACTTGACGGTATTCCAGCAGAGCTCTTACGAGCAGCGCCTGCAACATCGGCTGAGCTTCTGCTTCCACTTATAGAGAGAGCTCGAGAAGCTGAGAGCTTTCCTAACGAGTGGAAAAAGGGAATGATCGTCAAACTTCCTAAGAAAGGAAATTTAATGGAGTGCGGAAACTGGAGGGGTATCTGCGTGCTGCCTGCTGTAACCAAGATAATAGCTAAAATCACCCCGGAGCGAATTAAACAACATCTCGAAGACACACTCGATGCCGAACAAGCAGGTTTCCGCTCTGGATCCTCTTGTGCCGACCACATCAACACCCTGCGGATTATCATCGAACAGTGCGTTGAATATCGATCGCCACTCCACCTGCTGTTCATCGATTTTGAAAAGGCGTTCGATAGTGTCAACAGGGAGTTTATTTGGCGTGCCTTACGCAGGAGACGTATTCCCGATAAACTAATTGCTATTATCAAAGCTACATATGAAGGCTCCAAATGTCACGTTCTGCACAGGGGAAGGTTGTTTGAGGAATTTGAGATCCAAAGTGGGGTAAGACAAGGCTGTATCCTTTCACCGATATGATTTCTATTCGTAATTAGTGATGTGCTTCATGCAGCTTTGTCGACGGGAAACGGAGGAATTCGATGGACTCTTACATCTCAACTGAGACATCTTGACTACGCTGACGATGTATGCTTACTCTCCCAAAATTATGGACCTCCACCAAATGACAGCAGATGTGGAGAGGGAGGCAGGTGTCGTCGGGCTGAAAATGAATACGACAAAAACTAAAATTATCAGCCTTGGAACAAACTCATCGGCTCAAATATGCATTGCTGGACAACCGGTAGAGAGAGTCAAGAATTTCCAGTATCTTGGGAATATTGTCTCGACCGATGGTGGAACCGAACTGGATATAGCCAACAGGATCGCCAAAGCAAAGTCTGCGTTCGGGATGTTGTCCAAAATATGACGAAGCAATGCAATCAGTTTGAGCACCAAAATAAGACTGTTCCGCTCCAACGTTGAATCCGTGCTGCTATATGGTTGCAGCACGTGGAGAGTGACCACTACTATCATGAGAAAGCTGCAAACGTTTGTTAATAGGTGTCTGCGCAATATCTTAAGGATTTTCTGGCCGAATCGTATCTCTAACGAACACCTTTACGAGAGAATGGGTCAGGAACCAATAGGCACAACCATCCAACGGCGGAAGTGGCAGTGGATTGGTCACACGTTCCGAAAGGGTGACAGTTCCATAGCGAACCATCCTATGCAATGGAACCCTCTAACTCAGGATGGCAGAAGACCTGGCGGTCCGAGGAGAACATGGCGCAGAACAGTCGAGAAGGAGGCACGGCAGTTAGGGAAAAGTTGGGGAGAACTCAGACACATTGCCAGAAACCGTACACGATGGCGCGTAGGCGTAGTAGAGGCTCTAGGACCCACAAGGGGATACAGGACATAAGTAAGAAAGTAATGGGCTGCACAAAGATATCGACCTAGCCAGAAGAGTACGCATATAGAAACTGAGATGGCTAGGACATTTAGAGCGAATGGACATAAACTCCCCGGCACGAAAAGTCTTTAAATCCATTCCAGAGGGACGTCGCAATAGAGGAAGGCCCCACCTTAGGTGGCGCAAACAATTGGAAAGGGGCCTCAACCAACTTGGCGCGCCCAACTGGAGACTGATGGCTAATGACCGAGCCGGTTGGAAAGGTTTGTAGGTTGAGGCCCAGGTCCACAGGTCCCGGATTGTAGCGCCCTCTAAGAAGAAGACGTACATATTATGTAGAAGTTATATTTATTAATACACAATTTTGCAATTTTGCTACCCTTCTATACGAGGTTGTAAATCTATTACATTCTTCTTCTTGCTATTTCGACGAGATTATGATCTGAACTCAAGGGATCACAACCCTCCTACTTCACTGCATTTCTACTAATCTGTCTGTGAGGTTCACCGGTTGACCTAGCATAATGACATGCTAAGCAGTTTCATCTCAACTGCTGTTAATTACACTTGGTACATTGTCCAACATTGTGAACCGTGTTGCGATTTTTAGAGCCTTCCTTTCAGCTTAAAGGTGCTTTTTTTGGTCACAAAAGATAGCGAAGTTTTCCCGCCACTTTATCCACCCTACGTTTACGTGATGATTGATGTCATTATCACAGGTTACTTAGTTATTGATCATAGATCCCAGATATTTGAACTTTTCGCACTTGGGAAGCACTGTCCCATTCAAATAAATGTCTGAAATAGGCCTTAGTAGATCAGAAAACGGGTAGCACAGAGCATATTACCGTCAATGGGCATGGGATCCCATTGCATGACAATGCTAGACCCCATACCTCACGTGTAACAGTACAAAAACTGTTACAATTGAAATTTGAAATTCTTCCCCATCCACCGTACTCTCCTAATTATTCCTCAACGGAAAAGGACCGCAGTGTGGAGACATTTTGCCGGTACCGAGCCGACGTCATTAAAGCATTTGACGATTTCATAGAGTCAAAAAGTCGGGACTACTACAAAAAAGGGAGCATTTGAGCTTAAATCACTCTGGTTTGATGCAATAAAAATGTGTTTTCAGTGTAAGAACTAATCTGCGACTGTTCCACTCAAAGGTCGAATCAGTACTTCTGTATTGGTGCAGTACTTACTCGCAAGCTTCAATTTTTTGTAAACAGAGCATCATCTCAATAATTTTTTGGGGCAATCGTATCTCTAATGAATGGCTTTATCAAAGATCGGGCTAGGAAGCTATAGCCATAACCATAAGGAGAAGAAAGTGGCAGTAGATCGGTCACACCTTACGGCACGAAGACAAATCTATTGCAAAATACGCTATGCAGTCAAATCCACTTACTCAGCCAGGAAAAATATCTGGTCATATTAAGGAGACGTGGCATAGAACAGTTGAGAAGGAGTTGAGGTCTTAGGTTTTAGATACAATGCTTAATCGCACGCCGCTGTACCTCACAGTGCAGAAAAAAGCTACGATAAGTGCTCTTACGCTGTCTCAGATACAAGAGCTGAAACTCGGCGATTTTATAGGCCATCTAAACATTCTTGAAAAGATCCAAAATCACATCCTCAGTATTCTAGATACGATGCTCAAGAGATTTCGGTTCTACAGGAAATTCCAAGTGGTCGTTAGTGACCGTCAAGAATGAAGAAACAAAGGTGTCAACACACCACCCAACTCACAAATCTGGTACACATATCGCTGCTGGGTTCCATGGTTCTTACTTTCCGAGTGCGGCAACGCTTGGTAAATCACCTACCATCTTCCAACCAGAGGTGCATGTGATAGAACTATACATTCGGGAATGCCTGCGGAGAAACACTACCGGAACCCGCATCTATATCTATTCGAACAGTTAAGCCGCACTAAGTAATCCCTAAACAGTATGGTCAAAGCTGGTGTGGGACAGCCTAGACCTTCTTGATAGCTTCGCGTCTACAAATCAGGTTACCATAACATGGATTCCTGGACACAAAGGCTTTGAGAGCAAGGAACGAGCAGACTGTCTGGCGAGAAGAGGCGCTGGGCGCCCACTTATCGGCCCTGAATCCTATTTCGGAGTGATATCCACTCCACAATTACACAATGGGAAGCTAGGTAGGTAGGTAGGAGTGGTTGTGTCAGCAAACCATGCCGACACTTAATTAGCGCAGATGCGCCGTTTTATTACCACAACTCAAGTGACCTGACGGATGTTGACTACTAGGGGAAAGAAGAAGAAAAAGGGGGAAGGATTATTCAAATCCACCCCGTTGCATTGAGGAAGCTGATAATATCCCCAATGCTAATCTCCGCTAGCTCTATAAGGTTGTCGAAAAAGAAATTACCTAAGGTGCGCTGTCTGGCCTTGCCTAAAGCCGGACACTTGCAGAGGAAGTGTAAGATTGCTTTTATTTCCTCAGCAGTATTGCTGCTGCGACAGTGTGCGTTAAATGCAATGCCTATTCTGGCCGCATGAACCCCGATGGGCCAGTGGCCAGTACTAACTGCCAGAGTTCTTGCGATATCTGTACGGTTTGTGTTTAGTAGATCTTGCGTTCTTTTTAGGGAGTATTTGGGCCACATCTGCCTGGAGATGACACAGTTCCGCACCCCCTGCCATCTAATATCCGCCTTTAGTAGATAGTGCGCGAAGATGCCTCCCTTAAGGACCCCCAACGGGACGTTCACCTCCTTTGCTAGGGAAGCATCAAGGGCAGATCCTTGCCGCGCGAGTTCATCAGCCCGCTCATTCCCCTTAATGTTGCTGTGACCCGGAACTCAAAGGAGACAGATCCTTAGCCGGTGACTAAGCGAGGTGAGTTCTTTTTTGCACTGTTCTACTAGCCTTGAGGATGTAGTGGCAGATAGTATAGCCTTGATAGCCGCCTGGCTGTCAATGAGGATGGCAATGGTATTTTGGGCTGTAGAGGTTTGCTTGAGTATGCGGCAGGCCTCACGTACAGCAAAGACTTCCACCTGGAAGACACTGCGCGAATCAGGAAGCCGGTACCACCTGGAAATATTGAAGGAATCAGAGAATATCCCCGCCACTACCCCGCAGTCCATTTTTGAACCGTCGGTGAAAATTGTTGATTCGAACTCATTTATCAGTACGCCAGTTTCCCATTCCGCCCTGGTAGGGAATCTGACCGTGACGTGGTTTCTAAAGTTCACTGTGGGAGTTATATAGTCGGTCAGATTAGCTACCAAATCCTGCGGTAGCTAATTCAGGATACTGCTGTGACCATACGGATTGGTGCACCAGCATCCCGTTTCCCTTAGCCTGACCGCAGTACATGATGATAGCTGCATAATGTAAAGATCGAGTGGTAAAAGGTGCAGAATAACGTTCAAGGCATCGGTTGGACATGTCCTCATGACACCCGTTGCGCCTATAGCCGCAGTTCTTTGTACCCTGTTGATAAGTTTGATGTTATAAGCTTTCCTTAGCGCAGGCCACCAGACTAGTGATCCATAGGAAAGAATGGGACGCACCACGGCAGTGTACATCCATAAGACCAATTTCGGGCGAAGTCCCCACTTCTTGCCAAAGGTCTTGCTGCAGGCATAGAAAGCCACACAGGCCTTCTTTACCCGTTGCTCAATATTAAGCTTCCAGCTTAGTTTTGGGTCAAGTACCACACCTATGTACTTGGCACTGGAGGATAGGAAGAGTAGATGATTATTTAGCCGTGGAAGTGTAAAAGTCGGTATTTTGATTTTAGTGGTAAAGAGCATCAGTTCAGTTTTGCTTGGGTTGACGGTGAGTCCACATCCAGTGGCCCATGAGCTAATCTTGCCCAAGGCACCTTCCATAATCTCACTGATTACGGATGGAAACATCCCCAATACCAGTATTACCACGTCATCCGCGTACGTGACAACCTTAACTCCATCCCTATCAAGTCTACACAAAATTTTATTGATGACCATAAGCCATAGAAGAGAAGATAAGACCCCACCTTGAGGAGTTCCTCTAACAACAGATATGGTGGAGCTGCTGTTGCCGAGATTCGATTGAATGATTCTGGTTTTTAGCATTGTCAATATCCATTTGCTAATAAACTCTTCTACACCCAGTTGAATCAGAGCTTCCTGAATCGATTCTGTACTGACGTTATTGAAGGCACCTTCAATGTCTAAGAAGGTAGCAAGGGTATATTGTTTGAAATGGATTGTCTTTTCTATCGTTCGCACAACTTCGTGGAGCGCCGTCTCTGTCGATCGCCCTTTAGTGTACGCATGTTGAGAATGGAAAGCTAAAGACCTCGCCGAATACTGAGCCAATCAAAAGGGCTTAAGACAAGCGAAAAAGTTCATAAACCCCAACAAAAATAGAGCAAGCAAAGACGTTTTGGCAACTCTAACGGGCTACCTAACCGGACATTGTCTACTCAGGGCCCAGCCGATACCTGGAACATGGAATCCAAGACAATATTATGGTTTATCAAAAGCCTCGACGAAACCGGGCATACAATTACTTTTGGCGTACACAATGTCAATTTGTTGCTTAAAAGTAATACGGTTATCAAAAAGGATACCTAAATCCTTCATTACTACACTTCTTACGAATTTATGTCCATAAACATTGAAACATTTTTCTTTCTCGAAAAAATTAGAGATGACATGACATTTATCAACATTAGGGCCCATTCCATTGCACTTACACCACATAATAAGAGCATTTAAGTAAGGCGAACCCCACAGGCAGATCAGTAGAAATGCAGTGAATTGGGAGGGTTATGATCCCTTATTTTCGGATCATAATCTCGCTGATAAAAAGGAAGAAGAAGAATAAGAGCATTTAAGTTTTGCTACAATCAAAAACCATCATTGAAGCAATTAACATTCGATATCTTCAGCTTGGAGCACGCCAGATGTCACATATATTAGATTAGAGTTCATTCCACAGAAACTCACTGGCCGAACACAATGGTGAAGCTGAAGCTATACGCCTGTAGCGCTGTCAAAAAATCCCGCACTGATGAAGTTAAGTACGAACACAGTGGTGAAGCGCTGCACAGGTGTTTGTTGTTAGTAATCCAAATGCTTCGGAATTTTTTTGTTAAATTTTTATAGTGAGGATTACTCACATCGCATAGAATATTGTTCCTTTTTACTAGATCGATCAATTTTTCTATTTACTGATGTGCCATATCTTTTTTTTTTTGTACTTACTTACTTACTTAGATGGCGCTACGGTCCGGAGTGGACCTGGGCCTCAACCAACAAAACTCTCCAGCTAGCACGGTTACGAGCCAGCTGCCTCCAGTTGCGCACGCCAAGCTGGTCGAGGTCCCTCTCCACTTGTTTGCCATGTACCGCGAGGTCGTCCTCTACTGCGTTGTCCATCCGGGGTGGATTCGAAAAGTTTCTTAGGGGGAACGTTGGGCTCCATCCGCTCTAAATGACCCAGCCATCTTAGTCGCTGTATGTGAACTCTTCTGGCTAAGTCGATGTCCTTGTACAGGCCGTATAGCTCGGTATTGTACCTTCTCCTCCTCTCACCGTCTATGCAGACGGGACCAAAGATCGCTCGAAGAACTTTTCTCTCGAAATAACCAAGGGCATCCTCATCCGGTTTTGTCAAAGCCCATGCCTCTGCGCCATACAGCAGGACTGCGGTGATTAGAGTCTTATAAAGAGTTACCTTAGTAGTTCGAGATAGGGCTTTGCCACTCAATTGCCGTTTTAGCACATAGAAACAACGATTGGCAAGAGTAATTCTCCGTGTGATCTCCCTACTGATGTCATTTGCGGAGTTCACCATAGAGCCTAGGTAGACAAAATCCTATACTACCTCAAAATTGTATCTGTCTATTGTGGCGTTCTGTCCAAGACGCCGATGTTGGGTGTCTTTTTTTGTAGACAGCATACATTTTGTTTTGCTTTCATTGACCGCTAGACCCATCTTTGCTGCCTCGATCTCAATACTCGTAAATGCCCCATTGACTGCCCGCTGAGTTCTTCCAATTATGTCAATGTTATCGGAATAAGCGAGTTCCTTTCCTGACATCGAACGGTTCGGAGATGTTCTTACCGACTTTGATGGAGCAGCGAGAGTTCTCCATCGTCATTCTGCACAAACGGACGAGCTTGGCAGGGATGCCAAAACTAGACATGGCTCTGTATAGCTCGTCTTTATACACGCTATCATAGGCAACTTTGAAATCGATGAAGAGGTGGTGCGTATCGATTTTATATTCATGGGTTTTTTCCAAGATCTGCCGTAGTGTGAATATTTGGTCAATGGTGGACTTTCCCGGCCTGAAACCGCACTGATAAGGACCTATCAGGTTGTTGACGATCGGTTTTAGGCGTTCACATAATACGGCAGACAGGATCTTATATGCAATGTTAAGGAGACTTATACCTCTGTAATTGGCGCAGTTCAGAGGGTCTCCTTTCTTCAGGATCGGGCAAACGATGCTGAGGTTCCATTCATCGGGCATACTTTTGTCCGACCAGATTTTACAGATGAGTTGGTGCATTCTCCTTACCAACTCATCTCCTCCTGCCTTGAAAAGTTCAGCAGCAAGGCCGTCGGCTCCAGCAGCTTTGTTGGATTTGAGTTTAGATATCGCTATCCTCACTTCATTCTGATCGGGTTGACGGTAATCTTGACTGCCATCGTCACTGTTGAATGGCTCATTCTGCCTGACAGCGGAATATTGATCATCATCGCCGTTTAACAGTCTGCAGAAGTGTTCTTTCCATATTCTCAGCACCGACTGCGATTCTACTACTATGTTACCATTTTCGTCCCTGCAGGCTTCTGTTCTGGCTTTGAAACCCTGGCATGTTCTTTTTACCCTTTGGTAAAATTTTCGAACATTATGCCTGCAATAAAGTCGCTCAATCTCCTCGATCGAGCGCTTCTCATGCTCTTTTTTCTTCTTTCTGAGAAGTCGATGTTCCTCTTTTCTCCTGCGCACGTAGAGCTCGTAAGCAGCTCTAGTCCTTCTATGCAGCGCCGCTTTGTACGCCTCTTGTTTTGCTGCATGTGCTTGCCGGCATTCCTTATCAAACCAGTAGTTTCGTTGTGGTGGGCGAGAGAAACCCAGTACATCAGAGGCGGCATCTCTGATGGCTTGTTGGCAGCGCTGCCACTGGTCTTCCGCATTTGCTGCTGGCGGAATAGGACTTAGATTAAGATTAGATGAAACTCGATCGGCAAAGTTGCTGGCTGTCTCTTGCGATTGTAGCTTTTCGGCGTCAAATTTCCTCACAGTATT
Source organism: Brachypalpus laphriformis (assembly GCA_945910035.1). Lineage (NCBI taxonomy): Eukaryota > Metazoa > Arthropoda > Insecta > Diptera > Syrphidae > Brachypalpus > Brachypalpus laphriformis. Next base: position 104,081,380 of record OX246753.1, on the reverse strand, counting down.
TCGTTGATTCGTACCTTGGCTACAACTAGGTAGTGATCCGAGTCCACTTTGGCTGCTCGGAAAGTCCGGACACCCAGAATACTGGAAGAGTGCCTTGCGTCAATCGCAATGTGATCGATTTGGTTGACAGTTTTTCGATCAAAGGAGAGCCATGTTCCTTTGTGAATATCGAGACGAGGGAACCGTGTACTAGCTACGACAAAGTTTCGCCCCGCCGCAAAGTCGGGCGTGAACGCATATTAGGCTAATGTATGCAAATTTAGCCTTGATACGGATAGTCATAAGGCGCTCATTCACATGCCGGAAACTCAAGACTTCTTGCCTAAGTCTGCCTCCAATGACAAATCCGCACCCGAATAGACGCTGTCCTTTTTGTCTGTAGCAATCGCCGAAGTATATGTCGCAGTTTTTCATACTCCTTTTGCCCGCACATACCATCGCACTTCTTGGATGGCGGTAATGTCTGCTTTGAGACACTCTAGGGCCTCCGCAAGTTGTTCGGCTGCACGTGGTTTGTAGAGGGACCTAACATTCCATGTGCAGACACGAAGATCGTTGTCCTTTTTACGTTTACCTGGGTCGTCAACAGTAAGATCATCCGTATCCGAGGCTGTTGGTTGCTTCGTAACCAAAGGTTTTTACGTGGTAGGGAAGTTAACCCGACGGCACAACCCCCAACCTGGAGGGCCAGATCCTTTTTTGTTGTACCCCTAGGACAAGAGGCCGGATACACCGATGTCAGTAACCCACTTCGGGGATATGAGCGCTGCCGTTGGCCCATTAAGGATTCATCCGCCACCATCTCTTTTTCAATACCCTGACGTAGTAATCCTTACAGACCTCAGCTTCAAATATGTTGAAGTAGCTCCGGTAAGGTATCCGCTGGTCTGCAAACGTCACCGTTGATTCCATCGAGAGAATTCATCCGCCGCACGTCCTCCTTCTGAGAACCTCTTGCTAGACTTCTGAGACGCATATTTCAGCCAATCAGCTCAACAAGAGATGCCTCGTCCGGTTAAACATATGCGCGCTGAAGTTCACCCAGATGTGCTTACGCAGGTCCGAGTGTTCAGCTACACATATATCGTCAGACTCAGCATACGCTCATCGTTAGTTCACTATCAGATAGCTATCCAGAAGGCACCACGGGGAGGTGATGATGCGATTTTGCCGGCCAAAAAACGACGAATCTATTTACCATTTTATTATATGTATATATTTCAGAGTCAAGTACTGCTTATTCGTAACAATGTTTTCAATTTTTTTTAGAGTTGTGGAATACCCGGTAATTATGTCTCTTCGATCTATCACTACGTTTAAATATGGCCATATGAGTGAGAAATCTCCTCACGAGAACGATTGATTAAATAACTCATGGAGATGTTTCGCAATGCTTTCCGAAGTTCTTTTTTAAAAATATTGGGGAGTATCATCTGGCCCAGCGCCTTTATGGATACTCAAGGCTTTAAGTTCCAATATTAGCTTTGGTAGGCTAATTAAAATTTCATTCAAGTTTACAGAGTTTCCATCAATATGATGAACGGCTGTCGGCGTACTAACTAACATATTTGCCACTTCACGTATGATTTTCCTGCACTTCCCCTTAGAAGAAGCGTTACGTTCGGCAATTATAACATTTCTTTTCAAAGTTCGATGAGATATACTGATTCAAACAAACTCCTGAAATTCATATATTTATCAGGTGTGCGTCCAAATTTGTAGGTTCTCAGGGTTGTTCAAACAAACTGGGCTCAATAGACTCTATGTGGTCCAAGTGAGCCGTTGATATCCCCACCTAAAAGGGGATTCATATACCTAACTTACCCTACCTCACTTGTTTGTTTCACTTGGAGTATCAAGGTTGTTGTCAAATTACTCTAAGGTCGCATTCTTCGCCAGTGCTACTATCATCTTTGCGGATTTCCCTTGCTCCTTGTATTGTTGCGAGTTTTACCCGGTTTTGTCGCTTTGCAATATCTTTAAAAAAAATGTCATTTAAAAAACAAATTGTTTGGATTACATTGGTCCACCCTTATGTTGCTTTGCGTCCATATGATCGGCTCTTTGTCATTCATAGGTGTCGATTTGATAGAGTGTTTACATGCTGTTGAAAAGTGTCCACATTCTATCCACTGTTTCATTGGTTTGAAAAGGCATAGCTCGAATTTCATTAATAAGTGACTGTGTCCAGGCTCCACTCAAATACACATAAATGTATTACACCCTTACAGCAATAACTGTAGAGTTTGCAAGTATTTTATTTACTACATTACCTACTCCGTTGTAATCAGTTAATAGCTAGACTACAGCCACCCATCTTCTGTTAACCAAGTCCGTACAATAAAACATTTTTCAATTCAATCCAAACTGCTCGAGCTACGACTCTTACCACATTTGATGTTTCATTTCACTGTAATCAGCACTTTAAATGTTACATGAGAGTGCCTAAGTAAAAATTCATCAACATCCTCCCATCCGCAACCCCTGCCCATCCGACGACCTAACTAAGTGAAAGTGATGTAGGACTTTGATGATGCCCTCCTCGCAGGACGTACACCAGTTTCGGGATTTAAAAAAACAAAAATTCTCTACTCCACACGAAGAAGCTATCGATCGGTCAGCAGAAAAATGCACAACAACCATAAAACTTTCTTTCTACCAAGTCTCTGATCTATTTACAATAAATCTACACCAACACTAGTCCAGCAGTTGGTCTTCGCGCGCACACACACACACGGCGTACGCTTTGCTTACCATCATCATCATCCCCCCCCCAAAAAAAAAAAAAAAATAAAAGAACTCATACAGACACACATAGATTGAGATTTTTATTCAAACAAGGGAAAAGGGTTTTTCGTTTTTCAAACTTTATTTGAAATTCCAATATAAGAATTTCAACTGGCCCCGGACAATACGGCCGGCGTACGGGAGGCATTACGCAAAGGAGCAGAGAATGATAAAGCTGAAGGAAGCCTTGCCATGCACACCACCCTCCCTTTTGCAAAGCTAATACAACGCTTAAACCAGAAGGGGTAGAATGTCGATGGTGGTATCCACGAGTGGACAATTGTGCTTTCTTGCTAAAAACGGTCAAAACACAAACACATTCACACAGGCAGGCACACACAGACCCCCTGCATCATGTGTCTGTATATTTTTGTCCATAAATTAGTAGGAAATGTTGGTATTTTATAAGTTGGTCTTCCGACGACGACGACGACGACGACGTTCTATTCGTTTGGCCAGTTTCATTCTTTTTCGTTGTTGTAGCATCTACGCATTTGGCAGGTGGTCCGCAGCACGCAGAGTAGAGTAGGGGGCGGCAGCAGGACGAAATATTGTGCGCTGGGGTTATGGAAAGTTCTTAGCACACACTTATGAAGAGTTTTATTTTTATACAAGCGACCATCTGCATATTTCATTTACATCTCCCACGCCACAGCATCGGCAGCATCCATGAGGACCGTTCCATTGCTTTGTGTTCTTCTTTAGAATAAAAGAAGGAATGAAAAAAAAAAAAAAAACCAAACTTGAGTTTTTCAACTCAAATGCGAAAGGGTGCGCGGTTGTGGGTGGCAGTGATAGGGTTGAACGAATCACCGAAGAGTTTTTTTTCCTTTCCCGTTTTTTTTTTTTTTTTTTCTTTTTTTGTTTTCATTTTTCAAAAGGCTACTATTAAAGTATATAAGTACTGAGTAGGACTCTGGTTTGTTATGTACATGGTGGGACTGAAATATGATACAGCTTTTGACCAGAAGAACGAGAGAGAGAAATTTCCAAATTTTCTAAGCTTTTAAATTACATAGATGGTCAGTGTTAAGAGGGTGGACTTGTGATGTGCCTCTGTTCTTGTCTTCCCCTTTTTTATTTTGAGCAGAAGGGGGGGTAAAGTGTACGCATCGGTTTTTCACAAACAAATGGGTTTACAATTGCCAAGGAATTTATATCTTTCACATCACTCGAAGGGTGATTGCCGATGTCAGAGGAGTTAAGCTGTTTTAGTTGTAAGCCTGTAGTTATGGAGTTAATTTGCATAGTCTTCCTTTTATTTTTGAAAGTAGTTCACCTCATCTGAACTACTTTCACTCATTTGGAATAACTCCGTCCAAGCCAATGTACTTGCATACATTTCAAATGTAGGCCTACTGGTGTTGTGCTTGTAACCGCTTGTTAATCGGAGGGATATGAATTCCCTTAAGGTGTCGTTTGCGAAATCCGGGCAGTTAGAACCGTAAAGCACTTAAATCAAAGCCGTAAGGGGACTGCTTAATGATCCAAAGGTATTATCCCGTGGCGCGTTTGAAGGTCGAGCTTTTGTTTACCATCTTGGGTATAATTCTGAGCTTCAACTTCTACTAAACGTAAATGATTGATAAGCTGGGGTGCATTCTTCTCTTTGTATGAATTTGAATTGCAAACTTTGAATATAAAACAAGAAAACGTAGCATCGTCTTCATGGGGTGGCTGCTGGGGTGATAACTTATCGTTCTTTTGATTAAGTACGAGGATAATGTACAATATACCTTTAACCTCTAAAAGAAAGTGTTTAACTCTACAAACTGGGGACTTGTAGTGCATAGGTCAATGATGGTGCCATGGTTTCTAATCAAATCATCATCGACATTGATAAAGGAGTAAGGCAGTACCATACATATATCTGGCGGAATTCTACAAGGATCGGTATTAGGACCTATTTTGTGGAACATTAAGCCTCAGAAGGCTTAGAATTCCAAATTAAACAAAAATCATAAGCCTTGCCGATGATATTGCAGTTGTGGTAAAGGCATATATTAGAGGACAAGAGTGATGCTGTGGCTGGCATCAGTTGGGCTAGTAGCGCACAGCCGCAAAAAGAGAGCCAATCCCCACCAGGTGAGGCGAGTAAAATATATCAGATACTAGTCTCGCTAGTTTGACAAGCTGGTCAAACGGTAGTGCATGCGATCATATGAAAACACAAGCGTTTTCACTCAGCTGAGGCCTACCACCTCCTACTCTCAACCTCCACGCGGTGACAGCCGGGTGCCTAGCACCTTAATCCAAGAAATGGGTAACCAACCCCGTTTGGATGATTCTTGGCGGCAGCAGATGAGAGAGGGGTGGAAGAGTGTTCTCTCACCAGAGCACTTCTTCCTGTTCCAGGCGGCAGCGGACGAATTCCCTAGAAGGAATCAACGGTGGCGTCTATAGTTCCAGTTAGGTTGAATTTAGTGAATACCTTGCGCGAGCTGCTTCGACGTATTCGGATCACAGGTCAGTAAGGAATTTCTAATGTTGATCAGGACCTTGCAATAGAGATGGTGGCGGAGGAGCCCTTAATGGGCCAACGGCAGCGCTCATACTCCCGTAGTGGACTACTGGCACCGGTGTACCCGGCCCTCGTCCTAGAAGGATAATTAAGGAACTGGCCCTCCAGGTTGGGGGTTGTGCTGTCGGGGTAAATTCTGTACCACGTAAAAAACATATGGTTCCGAAACAACCAAAAGCCTCGGATAAGGATGACTCAACTAATGACGACCCCAGCAAACGAAATAAGGACAACGACCTTCGGATCTGTACGTGGAATGTTCTGTCCCTTTACAGACCACGTGCAGCCGAACAACTAGCAGAGACCATAGACTGCTATAAAGCAGATATTATCGCCATCCAGGAAGTGCGATGGGATGGGCCGGGCAAAAAGAGGATGGAAAACTGTGACATCTACTACGGTGATTGCTACAGAGGCAATACTCAACGCTTATTGGGATGCGGATTTGTCATACGTGGTAGACTTAGGCAAGAAGTCTTAAGCTTCCGACACGTGAGCGAGCGTATTATGACTATCCGGATCAAGGCAAAATTGGCTAACATATGCCTAATATGTGTTCATGCCCCCACGGAAGAAAAGGACCCTGCCATCAAAGAGTGTTTCTACGAGCTCCTCGACAAAACATACGAGCAATGTCCTAAATACGACGTTAAAATCGTATTGGGCGATTTTAACGCCAAAATAGGAAAGGAGGACGTCTTTGGTAGGGCAGTCGGTAAGCATAGCCTACACGACACCACGTCTGATAACGGACTAAGGCTAATTGATTTCGCTGTGGAGCGAAATGTCACCATAGCAAGCACATGGTTTCCTCATCTCGATATTCATAAGCAGACATGGCGGTCTAATGATCATGTAACGATCAACCAAATTGATCATATTGCGATCGACGCAAAGCATGCCTCCAGTATTCTGGATGTCCGGATCTTCCGAGCGGCCAACATAGACTCGGATCATTACCTTGTTGTAGCCAAGGTACTAATGCGGATATCCCAATCTCAGCAACAAAGAAGAATTACTGTGAGAAAATTTAACGTCGATAAGCTACAATCGCAAGAGACCGCCAGACTCTTCGCTGAACGCGTATCCCGAAATCTCTCAATCACCCCTATGCCGCCAGCATCAAGTACCGAAGACCAGTGGCAAGCCAACATGCCATCAGAAACGCCGCGACTGATGTGCTGGGTCTCGCTCGCCCACCACCGCGAAACCCCTGGTTTGACGAAGAATGCCGGCGAGTGCATGCAGCAAAACAAGAGGCATACAAAGCGGCGCTGCAAAGGAAGACGAGAGCTGCTCGTGAGCTCTACGAGCAAAAGAGACGGGAAGAACATCGGCTTCTCCAAAAGAAGAAGAAAGAGCATGAGAATCGCGCGTTTGAGTATATTGAGAGTTTATACTCCAGGAACAAAGTACGGAAGTTTTACCAAAAGGTAATAGGAACGTGTCAGAGGAGCATTACCCGTACAGAAACCTGTAGAGATGAAAATGGAAACCTCGTAGTAGAATCACAGTCGGTGCTGAGAATATGAAAAAAATACTTCTGCAGTCTGTATAACGGCGACGAAGACCAGCATCCCGCTGTCAGGCAAAATTTCCGTCCACCTGACCAAAACGAAGTGAGGATAGCAATATCCAAGCTGAAATCGAACAAGGCTGCTGGACCTGACGGTTTACCGGCCGAACTTTTCAAGGCAGCTGGGGATGAATTGGTAATTTGCATACACCAACTCATCTCTAAGATTTGGTCAGACGAGTGTATGCCTGATGAATGGAACCTCAGCATCGTTTGCCCGATCCACAAGAAAGGAGACCCCCTCAACTGCGCCAATTATAGAGGCATCAGTCTCCTCAACATCGCATACAAGATCTTTTCTGCGATATTGTGTGAACGCCTGAAACCCTTTATCAACAGCCTGATTGGACCCTATCAGTGCGGTTTCAGGCCAGGAAAGTCCACCATCGATCAAATCTTCACACTTCGGCAGATCCTGGAGAAAATCCAAGAATTCCAAATCGATACTCACCACCTCTTTATCGATTTTAAGGCAGCCTATGACAGCATCTATAGAGAAGAGCTTTATAGAGCCATGTCTAGTTTTGACATCCCTGCCAAACTTGTCCGTCTGTGCAGGCTGACGATGGAGAACGCTCGCTGCTCCATCAATGTCGGTAATGACCTCACCGAGACCTTTGATGTCAAAAAAGGTTTTAGACAAGGTGACGCGCTGTCATGTGACTTCTTCAATATTGTACTTGAACGGATTGTGCGGAACTCACAAGCCAACACCGGAGGCATAATCTATTACAAGTCTGTACAACTGCTTGCATACGCCGACGATATAAACACTATCGGAAGAACTCAGCGGGCTGTCACCGGTGCGTTTGCAAGCATTGAGGTGGAAGCAGCCAAAATGGGTTTAGCGATAAACGAGGGCAAAACCAAGTATATGCTGTCAACAAGAAGGGAAACCCAACACCGACGAATTGGACAAAACGTCACCGTGGGCAGCTATAACTTCGAGGTAGTAAGGGACTTTGTCTACTTTGGCTCTGCTTTAAATTCTACAAACAACATCAGCGCAGAAATCAAGCGAAGAATAACTCTTGCCAATCGCTGTTTTTTTGGGCTTATAAGGCAATTCAACAGTAAAGTAAGGAGACTCTATATAAGACCTCGATCATCCCAGTCCTGCTTTACGGCCCTGAAACATGGACTTTATTAAAAGAGGATGAAGATATCCTTGGTCGCTTCGAGAGAAAAATTCTTCGTAAGATTTTCGGTCTCGTTTGCGTTGACGGGTTTTGGAGAAGATTCAATCACGAACTATACGAGCTGTACAGCGACATCGACCTAGTCAAAAAACTGCGTATTGGACGTGTGAGATGGCTAGGACATGTAGAGCGAATGGACACCAATGCTCCGACCCGCAGAGTCTTCGAATCTAATCCCGAGGGACGACACAGTAGAGGAAATCATCGCCGTTGGTGGCGCGCACAAGTTCAAGGGGACCTCGACCAACTTGGAGTGCGCAACTGGAGGCAATTAGCTAAAGACCGAGGTAAATGGAAAGGCTTGTTGGTTGAGGCCCAGGTTCACCCCGAACTGTAGCGCTACCTAATGTAATGTACTAGTCTCGCTTACAAGGTGCGCTTACAATGTGCGACATACTAAAATTTAGGAATGCTGAATTTTAGACAAAGATATAAAGCTATAAAAAAAAAAAGACAGCGAAGCATAAGAGCATGACAGGAGAGATGGAACCAGTCTTCGAAGGGAAGCTGGACCCATCGACCTCAGTCAGCTGCAGACTTGACATGGCTGCTTTAGGGCTTATTGCATCAGGTTTGGGCATGATGAATCTCACATCTGTCTAAATTGCGGAGATGCCATAGAAGAAGTGCAGCACGTATTTTTTTCATAAGCCAAAGTTCCGTGTAGAGCCCAGACTTCTGAAAAAAATTATGAAATATCAACTCCTGAGAATATTGTAAACGATGTGATAGCATCGAGTGCATGGAGCAGTTTACTAAGCAAAATTTCAGTATTCCGCATCCAAGAGATCATATCGACTTTCACACCTCTATTCTAAGTCCAATTAGGTGGTTGGAAAACTTAAGTTTCAAAGGCTTCCTTTCCAATTTCCTTGAGAAGACAATTCAAAAAATCAAATAGCTGGTCCCCTAAGCTTATTTGCTTAGGGGAGAGTGGGGCACAATGGTGCATCGTCTTAAGCCAAAAACTAAACAAATTGTGGTTTGGAAATTTTGGCAGCAATTAAATGAACACGTTCGTAGGTTCGCTTCATTAAGTCAGCTGTAGTGTGGACTTTTTTTTATTGTTTTTTGATGGCAAAGACTGCACTGTTTTCAGTAAATCATTCCTATTAGACACGGTGTTTTAATAGCCAGCCACGCCTGAATTTTGACAGCCGATTATGGTTATGTTTAAAAATGATAGCGCTGTCATTCTATGACGATTGTATATTTTCATAGCTGCCATTTAATTATAGAAAACTACACGCTTCAACAATCGTTACAATTTAATATAAAAATTCGTGCTCTGTTCGCTTTCGATACTGTTTACTACGACCCACAAATCTATTAACTTCTTTCGCTTCTCCTATTCAGCAGCAGGGCTTATAAATTCGTACTTAATAAACAGTGGTCGAAGACTTTTCGCAAATGATAAGATATTATCAGCACTACCACACTTGCAAGAGGAGCTCCGCAAGGATCCATTCTTGGGTCAATATTATTTTCTCTTTCAATGATATCCCAAGTGTTGTTAGCAACATACCATACATACTCGTATGTTTGCTGATGACGTACAATTTTTTTTTTGCCGCTTGAAATTCTACAACGCACCTGCGGGAGTTCCACAAGGTTCCGTACTCGGCCCCCTTCTGTGAAACATCATTTACGATGGAGTTCTGCGATTATCTCTGCGGTAAGGAGTAACATTATTGGATTTGCTGATGATATTGCTGTGGTTACCGTTGCGAAAAAAAAAACTCACGAGATAGAGACAGTCACAGATGAAGCAATACGCGGCGTTAAAAATTGGTTAGTGACAACTGGTCTAGAACTGGCTGACCATAAAACGGCGGCCGTCCTTATAACCAGTCGAAAAGTTCCATAATACGTCAACATTCAAGTTGGAACTAGAAAAATAAAGTCCAAAGACACCATCAAATACCTTGGTGTGATGTTAGACAACCGGCTGAACTTTAAGAGCCATGTAGAATCCATGAGTAGAAATGCGGTGAAGTGGGAGGGCTGTGATCCCTTGTTTTCGGATCATAGCCTAGCTGATAAAAGGAAGAAGAAGAAGAAGTAGAATCCATGAGTAGAAAAGCTTCGGGAATCCAGGCAGCGCACTGCAGGATCTTCAAAAATATCGGAGAATCCAGTTACGCCAGGCGAATTCTACTCTCAAAAGTAGTCATCTCGGTCCTCCTTCATGCGGTCCCGGTGTTGGCGAAGGCATTGACAACAAAGACGATACGCAATAAACTCACTTCGGTATACAGACTTTGTGCTCTAAGAGCCATAAGTGGATTTACAACAATTTCGAATGAAGCAGCATTTGTCATAGCCGGAATGGTCCCCATCGACATTCTCGCAGATAAGATGCTGCGAATCTATATAAGGAGACTCCCCCATCTGCAAGTTGCGGCTGCAGCAAGAACAATAAAAGAAAAAGAAAGGTCAACATCACTAGTCAGCTGGCTGAACAGATGGGACTAGTGATGCCACAAAAGGCAGATGGACCTACAAACTTATACCAAGAATCGATGTTTGGGTAAGTCATGGAGACTGTAACTATCACTTTACACAGTTCTTTTCCGGGCATGGAGGATATCGCAAGTACTTGTACAGATTTGGACACAACACCTCACCGCTTTGCCCTGAATGTCCAGAAGAACAAGAAACAATGGAGTACGCAATATTCCACTGCAGATAGTTCTCATATTGAAGAACAGCATTACATAGCCCATCGTCCATAATCGACCACGCGCTGTTATCAGAAGAGAGTTGGACAGAGGCATGCATAGCGAATGTGCAAATTGAGCTGCGAAGAATCGAGGAAATTCGCAAAGCAGCAGAAGAAGCAGCAATAGCTCAAACAAGACAAATAGCATGATATGCTAACTAGTCCCGCTAAGTAATACCTAACGACAGTCCCACGGGGAGAGTGGTAGAAGTACGCTGGGTGTGGATTAGTACGTAGGCGCATTCCTGGCATTGATTATTCGGGTCTTGCGAATCGTGCATGCCAGCAGCCTGGGCTATTAATATCTTTAGAAGATTACCACAACACAAACTCTATCTCACATCATAGTGTTTGTGTACGCGTACATAAACCGAATACGAAAATTACATGTTTGACTCCATTTCTATGGACTCGCTGCATCTGAATTCAATTCTGATTGAATCGTCAACCTGTCCAGTTGTGTTTTTCAGTTCTCTCCCATCTCGGAAGTTCAATTTTTCACTTAGTGGCATTACAAACTACTTAGGTAGACAACTAGACCTAATCTTCTCAACCGATCCCGCCAATTGCATCGTTACTGAAAGCAACCATCTTCTTTCCACATTAGATCGCTTCCACCCACCTCTATTCTTAGCGTTTTCGTACAAAAATTTCAGCACAATCCCTCACTGCGAGAACTCATATAGTTTCAATTTTCGCAAAGCAGATTTCGCTAAACTCAATAATCTTCTCAGTAACATTAACTTTAGTTCTATCCAAGTTGACACCATTGACAATGCTCTAGTGTATTTCTATGACCAAATTTTTACCTGCCTTATTCAATCAGTCCCTTTTGTGCGTCAGAAAAACTTTACCTCAGCCCCCCCCATGGTATAATAAAGAGCTGCGCTAGAACAAATAGAAACAAATTATGGAAAGCATTCCTCAAATCTCGATCTGACTCTGATTTTTCCCATTACCAACATGTCCAGTCCCAATTCTCTGAACTCTGTGAATATCTATACACCGAATATCTTGACAGAATGCAATCCACGCTAATCAGTGACCCCAAACGTTTCTACCACTTCATTAATGCCAAACGTAAATCTGATAGCTATCCATCCACTTTGAAATTTGCTAATGAATCTTCGGCAGACCCTAAAATAGTTGCAAATCTTTTCTCTGATTTCTTTAGCCAATCGTTTACGGATCACGTTACTCAACCTGATTATAACTACTTCCGCTACCTAGAACACTGTCCCCAAACCTCCTTAGGCACAATTGATATAACGTCGGCGTCCTTATTAGAAAAGATTAAGAAACTAAAGGACGATTACTCCCCCGGTCCTGATGGCCTTCCCGCTATAGTTTTCAAAAAATGCGTCAATCACTTAGTCCAACCCCTCACTACTCTTTTCCGTTTATCTATTTCGCAGGGAGTTTTCCCCGAAATTTGGAAAAATTCATACATAATTCCCACCCACAAAAAAGGTTGTAAAAGTAAAATATCCTACTACCGGCCCATCGCTAAACTGTCCTGCATACCTAAGCTATTTGAAAGCATTGTTTATGACACAATGTTTTTCCACTGCAAGACTATCCTTTCACCGAACCAGCATGGATTCTTTAAGGGCAAATCAACAACCACCAACCTTACCGAGTTTGTGTCTAGCACTCTGTGCATTTTGGAAGATGGTAATGAAGTCAACGTAGTTGCCACCGACTTCAGCAAAGCCTTCGACAAAATTTCGCATGCATTCGCATTCGTCTCAAACTTAAAGCTCTTGGTTTTCGACGGGGGTTCATCTCATGGATCAAATCTTACTTGGAAAATCGCCAGTATAAAGTCCTTTTCAGATCTTCAATTTCTGATCCTATTAAAGCCACTTCTGCAGTCCCTCAAGGCAGCCATCTTGGTCCAATGATCTTCATCCTGACAATTAACGACGTTGATTGTATCATCAATGATTTCAACCTTTCTATATACGCCGATGATATGAAAATCTTCAGGCCAATATCATCCCCTGCCGACTCTCTTCACTGCAAGATGATCTGAACCGATTTTCAGTCTGGTGCCATAGTAATTTCTTATAGCTCAACGTCAGCAAGTGTCAAGCTATCACATTCTCTCGTAAGCGTATCCGACCATCCACTAGAGTGTACTCCATTTGTGGTGAGCCTATTCCCCCCGTCTCTTCACTGCGCGATTTGGGAGTTATCTATGATAGGGAACTCAACTTCCGTTCTCATATCGATAATCTTATCAATAAAGCTAACTCTGCGCTCAGTTTCGTCAAGCGATGGTCTAAGGAATTCTCAAACCCTTACGTTACAAAATCCTTATACATCACTTTCGTCAGACCCCTCCTTGAGTATGCTTGCCAGGTATGGTCACCCTACTATGATATCCATATCTTGCGAATCGAAGCTGTTCAGAGAAGGTTCATCCGCTTTGCCTTACGTTTTCTTTCTTGGGCTGATAGCTACAATTTACCCCCATACACAGACCGTTTAAAACTTATAAATTTACAGTCTCTCTACAAACGCCGCGAAGTTGCTGACATCTTGTTTATTCATCAGCTATTAGCTGGCAACATTGATTCCCCCGCGCTACTGCATATGATCTCTTTTAACACCAACCCACGTAACCTCAGGTTCTCACCCCTCACCGCACCAATTATGGATATAACGAACCAATGTCCAGAATGCTCTGCAGAGCCAATCTCATTCAAACCGATTTTGACTTTCATAATAGCAAAGCCTCCCTAAGAAATGCCCTTCGTTCTATTAATTCCTCCTCCTGACCCATAAACTGTTAGTGTTTAAGTTCTAGTGTAAGGTTTTTAGATTTAAATTTATTAAAAAAAATAAATAAATTAAGTTAGGTTAAGTGTCCATTTGTTAGTTTTAAGCTACCCTTAAGTTAGTGGTTGTATTAAGCTTAAAATAAATAAATTAGTTGCGGTTCAAAGTGATTTTTGCACATTTGGTTAAACAGCTCAAATAGAAAATGTAACAGAAATTATCCACCATATACGCAATTTCACTCTGCAAAGTCTGGAATATCCCCCTAAGGCTTTGGGCTCCATTTATAGAGTTCCGTTAAACTAGACTCTTGGTTGCGAAAACTCCCTAGCGGACAACTTGGTTAAGTGGCAAGTTATCTATAACCAACTCCCTATATATGACCGACGAAGCTGATTTGTATGGAAACCTCTGTACAAAAGCACAAATACACTTAGACCAGTAAAGGACCATTATGGATCTTTCCATTTGGCTACTCAGGGATCAATTAAACCAACCGGAGCTTTAATAAAGCGAAAGATGCTCATGACGTCTGAGGATGCCGGTCACTTTTTGGGACAGGGTCGTATATGTGCCAGATATGTCTCTACAGCTCTTGCAGAAATCGTTAAAAAAGAGAGCCAACCTTCTAGCATGTTGGCCTATCAGGCATTTTTCAGTGAGGATACCGATAGTGTAGATGATCTGGGACTGCTTTAGCATAACCAGCCCGACACTACATTTCTGATCTGCCCTATGCCAGATCTGGCTCCAATTATGATATGCTGGTTTCATTTTTTCATTTTATTTATAAACATTAATATCTTTTACAGTAGACTACAATAATCCATAAATTGTAAAAGTAACTAAAAAATGTTGAGCCATTTTCCCATCTGTGGTTGGTTCTGCTAATACCGTCCAGCTTTATTAGATGTTTACCTGTAGCGAGGGGCATATCCAAGGCTCGTCATTTCAACAGAATCCATAGAGTCGTACCCCTTCTGGCGAAGTCGTAAGCCTTGCAGTTACTCGGAATGTCTCTTTGGCCTGGCATCCAGAATATATGTTAGCTCAGTCATCTCCGTGAGAGACAAACAGCAGTTCAAGGTAGCTTTTGAAAAGGCTAATATCTCTGACAGATATTGCATTACATTTCAACCAGGACAAAACTTCCTTGATCAACATGATTCCCGCCTGAAATGCACTACAATGATCTTGGAGGTAGATGAAAATGCTCAGGTGGAGACACCACAACCCACTCCACTTTCAGTCTTAAAGCCGCCTGTATAAGAGTAAACTGAACTGCCGTCCAGAAGGAGAGCATTATTCCGTTCACTGCGGTCAGTGATGCCCATTCGGAACTTATGGTCAAATCTCAGTTTGGGTGGGGTGTAGTCGGTGTTTTCATGGATAAGGTAAATACGCAAGAAAAGGTAAATAACACTTAAAAAAAAGCTTTTGTCATTCAATATACATTCAACCCTAATGACGTCACAAAGTTTATCGTATTCTACCCTTCAAACCCCTTCATTTGATACCAATATTAAGGTATTTTTAAAGAAATAGGTAATCCGCCATTTTGGGGCGCCCACCATTTTGAAATTGGAACGATACTAGATTGCATTGTCACCGGACTTATAAAGGGTGAGACAGCAACTAGTGTGGAAGTTTTTCTTAAATAAAATACACATTTATTACGAAATCAAGATAGGATTTTATTGATTAATTTAGTTCGATCTACGGCAATTATGAATAGAATACAATATCGTTCATGTGACCACCACGGCTTCTGTTGCAAGCGACCATCCGAAGGTCAAAATTATCGTAGAGTTTTAGAAGAATAAGTGGATCAATGGCCGCAATTTCAAAAGTACGGGCTAATGATTCCGCCAACCCCTAGTCCGTACCATACGGTGACTTTTTTGGGATGCATTGGTTTTTCGAGATTCTCGTATGAGTTTTCCCGTCCCCAGAAACGACAATTTAGTTTATTTACGTACCCATCCATCCAAAAATGGGCTTCATCGGAAAAATCAAATTCGATTCACGAATTTTACGAAATGTTTCTTTTACAGATTGCCCATTTTCGTAATAAGATTGAATAACAAAAATGCATTGTTGTATGGCAAACGACTCCACGACTAAAATTGCCAAAGATTTTACTTGACACCTTTTACAAAGATTAACCACATTGAATTCAGTAAATGGCAGTAATTGACAGCTAATATCCACACCATCCGTTGGCTCACCCTTTATACATAGGAGTGCAAAATTTAAAAGTTCTAGCGCAAATAGAAGTAGTCGAAATATTTGTAAAATTTGTGGCAGACAGACAACAGAGTAAGTTAAATAAAAGATTTTAAAAATATCAAGGATCGAGGAATGGCACCTGATAACTGAAGCGCTGCGGGGAGGCTTTTAGTCGAATGGCAGCATTGGCAGAGACCTATTTGCCGAAAATATCTAAAGGCAGCAAATGAAACATAATGTCCAATGTCGCAAAGGGAGTAGTTCTTAGTACATCTACATATTTTGCGCAACTAACGGTCCATGAAGGGCCTAGGCGTAGCTTATTTTTCGTACAGTTTTGTGTCGTATCCGAAGGGAAATTTTCATTTAGTTTTTGAGACGTGATAACTAGTGATGTGTCAACTCGAGTTCATAAACCGGTTCAAACCGAGTTACAGCTAAACCGAGTTAAACCGAGTTGCATTAATACCAAACCGAGTTTGCAAAACCGATGGGACGAATCGAACAATTAAATGCCAAGACAGCATTAAACCGAGTTGAACACACGATTCGGTTTGAGTTGGTTAGGATAAGTAAACACAATGCACTAACCATGAATGTACCCGAGTTGGAAAGTACTCTATTGTTTTCATACAAACCGAGTTGCACTACCCGATTCCATACCTATTTGGAATTCGGTTTCGATTCGGTTTCTCATGAGACGGTGGCTCCAGTTTTCTCTCATTGCTGACTTTTTTTTTCACATAGTTGTGTTAGTCTTTTTTTTTGTGTATGCCCTGTTTTGGTGTGTGTTCCATCGAACCAAGTCAATTGAGCGTATACATACCGAGTTAAACCGAGTTGCAAACTGATTCAATATCTACTTTGAATTCATATTCGGTTCGTTTTTTTATGTGACGGCGCCATAAATTTGTTACGAACCGAGTTAACCAACCATGCTTGCAACTCGGTTTGCTTAAATTCCAACTCGGGTTTACTCGGTTTGAGAAATGTTCGGTTTGGTACATCACTAGTGACAACAATACTCTCGGATGTTTGTCAAGCGTTCGCGATAGGTAGGACCGTGAAATACAGGGTGGGCCAACTACAAGTTTCTTTTTAAAAATGCAATAAAATGAACAAAATGAAATTTTTTCCATGTATTATAGCTTTATTAGTAAGAGAAAACATTCCCATTAATTATGGAATACAACGTTGTTCAAGTGGCAGCCTCGGCTGGCCTCGCAGTAGCGCATTCTATCACTCCAATTTTCCAATACCTTGTTGATGGTTTCGGGCTGTAGCTCACGGATTGCTTGGATGATATTGGCCCTAAGTGCTTGAATCGTTTCCGGATTGTTGGCATAACATCGGTTCTTCACGGTTCGCCACAAAAAAAAAGTCCAAAGGGGTCAAATCGCAGCTCCGAGGCGGCCATTACATCACCAAGACGGCTGATAACACGATTTGGGAATTTGGTGCGCAAAAGACCGATTGTGGCATGGGCTGTGTGGCAATGCGCGCCATTCTGCATGAACCAGAGGTCGTCCAAATTCATGTCTTCAATTTCAGTAAAAAAAAAAAAGTCGTTAACATGGCTCTGTAACACCCACCGTTGACCGAACCGTTGTTCCCAGCCTCATTTTCGAAGAAAAATTGTCCAATGATGCCACCACTCCACAATCCGCACCAAACTGTTACTCTCTGTGGATGCATTGGCTTCTCGACAATAACGTGCGGGTTTTCCGAGCCCCAGATACTAGTCTTACGAACTTTTTGCACAAACTTGCGTACAGCAGGCGCGGTGGGTGCTTTATTTCGGCCAAAACTTCTTTTCAAAAAACGCACTGTTTGGGCTACACAGCACTCACTTTGGAAATAAATTTTCATATTTCCTAATGTTGTTTAAGCGTAAAGCGACTCATTTCGTTTCGCGGAGGTATGATACTGACTTTCTTTTAAGATTTCGAGCGGGAAACAGCTCTCAGTGTCAAAATAACCTATGATTTAAAAAGAAACTTGTAGTTGGCCCACCCGTTACAAGAGAAATTACTACGACACCTTAGGATAAAAAAAAGAAATGTCGCAATGGGATATATTCAAAACTAGTGGAGAAGGAGGAAAGTTGTGTTTATACCCAAAAATGGGGAAGCAAGACCTAACACAGCCGCAGTAATACAGACCGATCAGGCTAACGTTTCTTCTCAAAACAATGGAGAAAGCTGTGGATAACTACTTAAGAGACGATGTATAGGTACTTAACATATCCTCACTTCATTACCGTCAGCATGCATACAGAGCGGGCAGATCTACTGAGACGCCTCTTCTTCAGTTGACGGAAACCACACAAACAGCTCTTGATACAAAAGAGATAGTACTCTGCGCCTTCCTAAACATCGAAGGGGCATTTGATAACACTTCGCATAAGCTTTTAAACGAGCCCTGGACAGAAAAGGAGTCAGCAGAACAGTATTTAAGTGGATGTACGAGTTGCTGAGAACAAGACCAGCAGAAACTCAAACCTCACGTAGAAATATCAAGGTCAACACAACAAGAGGATACCCACAAGGAGAGATGCTACGAGTACCTACTCTAATGTGGAGTCTTGTTCCGCATGAACTATAATACTTGAAAAGTTAACAAACCTCGGAATCAATTATCAAGTTCATGCTGATGACATTGTGCTAATTACCAGTGGAAAGTTTGAAGAAACCCTATGTGATTTTATACAAAGGGGCCTAATAGTAACTCAACTTGGATGGCAAACGACTAACAAAGGCCTCGTAGGGCAGCATCTCCCGATAGGTGTTGGTCCGCTAAGTAACGAGAAAGAGCCACTGCAGCCGAAAACCTAGCAGCTCTGTTAGTAAGCCCTACTCCCACCTCCTCGTGGTGCCATCTGGGGATTTCTTCGGAAATTGCCAATGGCGAGCTTCCTGTGCCAAAAAACAGGATAAGTGTCGGTTGGTCTGTGGCCCAGCGAGCCGCAACCGTAAACAAAAATCTTGCTCCGAAACGGAAATCAACGCCTCGGATACGGACTGATCATTTGTTGACGACCTTTGGCTATCGAACATGGGCAACGATCGGGTTCTGGAACGTTAAGACCCTCCTGGACTCACTCAAGGAAGGGCCTTATAACGCCAGATTCCTCCAATTGGAGCGCGAATTCGCACGGTATAAAATCGACATCTTAGGGCTGAGCGAGATAAGATGGTTCGATGCTGGGGAATTCATCTCCCCAACAAAAAGCACTGTCATGCTCTACTCTGGTAAACCAGCTGGAAGTGCACGGAGCTCCGGAGTAGGACTCATGCTAACTCCAGCAGCACGTAGTAGCCTCATATCCTGGAAACTCCATAGTGACCGGATAATGACGGCTAGGTTCCAGAGTAGAGTTAGAAAAATTACCATCATACAGTGTTATGCTCCGACTCTAGAAGCGACTGAGGATGAAAAGGATGATTTTTATAGCCACTTAGGCGCCGCCTACAACCAAACGCCTAATGGGGACATCGTAATGGTGATGGGAGATCTCAATGCCAAGGTGGGTAGCGATAAACCCATGCTTAAGCACGTGATGGGAGTTCACGGCGTGGGAGACCGTAATGATAACGGTGAGCGGTTTGTGGACAATACCAACTGCAATACCAACCGCCTAGTCATTGGAGGTACGCTGTTTAAGCATAACACCTGCCACAAAATCAGTTGGGTCTCTACTGATAGGCAACGAACATCCAACCATATCGACCACATTGCGATCAGTCGCCGCTTTAGAAATTGTCTCCTGGACGTCCGAAACAGACCATCTTATGGTAGCTCATTTACGCCTACGTACTGCATCCGTCAACAGCAACCGCTCAAACCTACTTAACATCACCAGGTTTAATATCGACAGGCTTAAGGTTTCCCAAGTGCGCCAACAGTTCAGTGACCATCTTGCCTTAGAAGCAGAAGCAATCAGCAGTATAGAGAACATGGATGACCACTGGAGTGCTGTGAAAAATGCTTTTGCGACTGGGGCACGTACGTATGTCGGTAAAAAGCAGAAACACCACCGCACATGGCTTTCTACAGACACCTGGAGACGGATCGATGAGCGTATAGCGATCAAGGCTCGGATTGCAGCGTCCTCAGCAGTAGAGAGAACCGAGCTTGAAACCCAATACCGTGCGAAGAAGAAAGAAGTGCAAGAGTAGGTGCGACAGTAGGACTGTTTATAGCATCACTAAGGAGCTCATCGGTGGTCGAAACTCCAAACAACATCCAGTGAAGAGTCTAGACGGTAACCTTCTCATTTCGGATGAGGATCAGCTCACTAGGTGGAGAGAACATTTTGCTACAGTGCTAAATCACATAGACGATGGCGGTATGATCTCGAATTCGAATGAGCAGTTCGAAGCAACAAATTCCCGAATTCGCACCGCACCTCTCAGTAAAACCGAGATAATAACAGCAATCAAGTCCCTCAAGAAGAACAAGACGGTGGGTATTGATGGCATCTCTGCCGAGCTATTTCAAGCTGCGCCAAATACATCGGCAGATTTGCTGCATCCCCTAATACGGAGAGCTTGGGATAGCGAACAATTGCCACAGGAGTGGAAAAGGGAGATGATCATTAAACTTCCAAAGAAGGGAAACTTGATGGATTGCGGTAACTGGAGAGGTATATGTGTTCTTCCAGCTGTAGCCAAAATAATAGCTAGAATAATTCTAGAACGAATTAAAGAACATTTAGATTCAACTCTCGATGTCGAACAGGCAGGCTTTCGCACTGGATCCTCCTGCATCGAGCACATAAACACCTTACGGATCATTATCGAACAATGCGTTGAGTATACCTATGTATGTCTCCGCTACACTTAATGTTTATCGGCTTCGAGAAGGCTTTCGACAGATTGAATCGAGATGCTATCTGGTTGGCCTTGCGCAGGAGAGGCATCCCAGAAAAAACTTATAGCTATTATCAAGGCAACATATGAGGGCGGTAAGTGTCACGTCGTGCACAATGGTAAGGTGTCGGAGGATTTTGAAGTCCAAAGTGGAGTACGTCAAGGGTGCATACTGTCACCACTATTGTTCTTGGTGGTTATCAGCGATGTACTCCGTGCAGCATTGACGGAGGCAACTATGGAATTCGTGGGACTATGAGATCTTACCTTAAACACCTAGATTACACTGACGATGTTTGTCTACTTTCACATCGGATAATGGATCTTCATCTGATGGCCCAAAATCTAGAAGCTGAGGCAAACAAAGTGGGGCTAAAAATAAACATAGCCAAAACAAAAGCCCTGAGCACTTCTTCTAACAACCGCGCTCAACTTTACATTGCCGGACAGGAAGTCGAGAAAGTTGATAACTTGCTTTATTAAGGAAGTGTGGTCTCGGCTAATCGCGGTGGCACCGAACTGGATGTGTGCAGCAGAATCGGGAAGGCTAAAGCTGCGGTCGGAATACTATCTAAAATCTGGAGAAGTAATGTTATCAGCTTAAGAACCAAGCTGCGACTGTTCCGCTCCAACGTAGAATCAGTGCTGCTTTACGGGTGCAGTACTTGGAAGATGGACACCATTAACACACGCAAGCTGCAAGTCTTTGTAAACAAATGCTTAATAATCATCTTGAGGATTTTTTGGCCGAACCGCATCTCCAACGAACAACTTTATCTGAAAACGGGCCAAGAACCTATAAACATTACTATACGAAGAAGAAAGTGGCAATGGATTGGACACACTCTACGGCGCGAAGACAACTCCATTGCGAAATACGCCATGCAGTGGAATCCGCTCACCCAGGCAGGCAGAATAGCGGGACGCCCTAGGCAAACGTGGCGCAGAACAGTTGAGGAGGAATCGAGCTCTTTAGGAATGAGTTGGAGGCAGCTCAAACGCGTTGCAGAACTTCGAACAAGATGGCGCGCAGGCGTGGTTGACGCCCTATGCCCCCCGAGGGGTTAAAGGATCTAAGTAAGTAAGTAATAGTAACTCAAGAATCGTGCCCCACGGCTGGGCTCAATATAAACCCATCTAAAACCATAATAGTACCATTCACGAGAAAAAGAAAACTTGGACTGAAGCCAATCCGGCTGTCGGGCATGATATCGACACCAGTAAAAGAAGTGAAGTATCTAGGACTACACCTAGATAGTAAACTCATGTGGAAAAAGCACACAGAGAAGATATCCTAAAGGGCAGCCTATCGGGGATTGAGTCCAAACATTCTAAGATAGATGTATATTGTCATTGTGAGGCCAATGATCACATATGGAGCGATAGCGTGGGCAAAATGAACTAGTCTAGTCGCTACGAGCGAGATACTCACTAAAGTGCAAAGACTTACGTGCCTCTGGATCACCGCGACCATGAGAACATGTCCAACTGCAGTCGTGGAAGTAATCCTAGAGCTAACTCCGCTTCATCTCGTAGTCGAGCAAAATGCAAAGTTGACTATCCGAAGGATGGCAAAAGAAGGTATTGGAAGGGTGAAAAGAAATACATTAGTTCGAGGGAATATGATGCAGTAAGAAGTGCAAACTTCCCTCCTTTGTCATTTGCAGATTCTGCAGTTAGTCAAGCGCAGCATCTTCTGGAATCTTGTTGTGCACTGATCCAAAAAGAATGAAATGTTTGGGCAAGCACCAAATATCAGATGAAGATATGCCAACCATGGACCCACTTCTCATTCTTAGATTCCTGAAAGGAAACTGTTTTGGAGAGAGAGCCTTGGAGGCGAACTATTCTCACCAAGGCAAATCAAGAGTGTATGACCCTCAAACACAATTCCGAAGAAATTATAATGTCAGGGGAACTCTAACGAGGGAATAAACCTCTCCAAGGAATTAGCAGGGGGGACAATAGACGGTTGGATTGCAGTGCAAGATAACCCTACACAAATAATAATAATAGTAGATTTGCTTCCCAGTTTAGTTTCCTGTCCAAAATAAGACCCAAGTATTTTGCATTTTTTGTGAAGGTGCCATTTATCGTAGGAGGGTCAATGAAGAGAGCTTTGTATTTCCTCGTGAAAATAGCAAGTTCTGTTTTGTGAGGATTGACTCCTAGTCCATATTCTGAGACGGTGGACAGCATATTGGAAGATTTCCCTGAGAGGATCTGGTTGTTTGCCTGAAGCAACAATAGCAATGTCATCTGCATAGGCAGTCACTCTGCATCCTGTCCTTTCCAAGTCGACAAGCAGCTCGTTGGCTACTAGATTCCCCAGAAGAGCGGAAAATACATTGTGCTTTTCAACTGGCAAAGTCTTCTAGCCGATGCACCGCCCAGCTGGGTGCCAATTATCCTGCATGTGAGCAATTGAATAATCGACACACTTTCCTTGAACGGACAAATTTCTCAGTTCCATCGCTGCCCGCTCAAGAGAAGTTTCACTGTAATTGCCTTTTTAAACACCTAAGTATGTGGTTACACAGTTCGTTTTCATATCCTTCTGTACAAATCTATAGTATTGGGGAAAAAAAAACTGTTTCTCCTATGTACACGGCCGTAAAATCTATTAATTCGCACCTCGTTTTTATAGCCACACAAGTACATATGGGTAGAAATTCATGGTTTTCATTTTCTTGGGATTTGCGAAGATCCCGAATAGTGCTTTTATTATCATTAAATCTTCGAACAAAAATTGTCTTTCTTAGAAATGGGTTACATATCCCGTGCTATCAACCCTATCATGTGGGAATTACCTAGCCTAAGGATATAAACAAAAAGTGGACTTAAAAGATTGAGGTATGTACAATGGGTATGTTGATATTTTTATTATAAGCTCTTGCGTGTGTCCCTTAGTTCTTAGTACATTTGTGACCAAAAACAATAAATGGTAAATAATTAGAAATTGATAATGTTGCTAGAACTACGAGGGAATCGATGAAATTTGAAATTTAGTCGGGTTAATTGAATAGACCACACCGGAAATAAATATAATATCTTATTGTATACAGGGTGAGTATTTAAAAAAAATCCTAAAATTGGAAATAGGGTCCTGACCTTGGGTGTTAGACAAGGTCCTTGTATGGTTATGTATGTATGTGTGTACCTTTAAATATATATAAACTGCTGATGGAAGTAGTCAGAATGTTTTCCTTTTCAGCTTTAACGTGGTAGCTTGGTTTAGATTCGATACACTGTTAGGTTAGGTTAGGTTAGGTAAGGAACTTATCGCCCGTAATTGATAGGATTCACTTTGACCAAGACCAAATGAGGTTCATTGTGTTAGCACATGAGCTGGTTATCCCTGAATTGGTTTCCGGGTTTTATTGATATCCGAGTCGGCAATATCTGCAAATCTTCATTCTTGCTGAGGATAGTGCTGGGCATTTGCTTATTAGATGATATGATGATTCCTCCTCCTTCTCTTGATGCATGCAACTGCAACGAAAGTCATTGGTCTGAATCCCTAGTCTCGTAGCATTTTTATCCCGACCATAGTGCGTATACTTACTTACTTACTTACTCAGGTGGCGCTACAGTCAGGGATGGACCTGGGCCTTAATCAGCAACCTCTCCAGCCATATTTGTTTTTTTTTTTGGTTGCGCCAGTGATGTGTAATCTTCATAGATACTAATAGCCCGAGTGCTACTAGCATGATTTCACGATTCGCAAACCTGAGTAATCGATTCCAGGAATACGCCTACGTACTAAACACACACCCTACACACTTCAACCACTCTCCCCGCGGGACTGCCGTTAGGTATCACTTCGCAGGGCTGGTTAGCAATTTATGCTGTACTTTCTGCTTATATATAAACGCGCAAATTTCCATCCATTTTTCCTCAGATTGTACCATATGATCTATGAGGAATGGAGGACTGGGAAGTTCGTTTCTCCAGTTTTCAAATCGCCTACAGTAGAAGACTGCATGCTCCGTATCTTCCTCCTGATCTGGACATTCTGGACACAACGGAGAGCTATCGTGTCCAAACTGGTAAAGATATTTGCGATAACCTCCATGGCCAGACAGGAACTGCGTGAGGTGGTAGGTGCAGTTCCCATGTGCTCGGTTTATCCAAATGTCGATGGTGGGGATTAATTTATAGGTCCATCTGCCTTTAACCGCATTATCCCAACGATCTTGCCACACAGCTCTTGAAGCTGCTTTTTCTTCTTCTATAACCCTTCTTCTTTCGCTAGCCTCTTGATGGCTCGAGCCCCTCCGATTGTAGATTCTCTGCATCTCGCTCGCGAGGATGTCGATAGGAACCGTTCCTGCTATGACAAAGGCTGCTTCATCAGAGATAGTTCTAAAACCACTGATGGTCCTTATAGCGCAGAGTCTGTAGGCTGATGTAAGTTTCCTCCTTATTTCTTTGGTCGCGAGAGCCCCCGCCCAAACCGGAGCCGCATAAAGAAGGACTGAGCTGACAACTCTGGATAGTAGGATCCTCCTAGCGTATCCAGGTCCTCCAATGTTGGGCATTATCTTTGAGAGTGCTGCCTGAAGTCGTGACGCCTTTTTGTTCGAATAATCAACATGCTGTTTAAACCGCAGTCTATTGTCGAGCATTACTCCTAGGTATTTGATTGCTTCCTTTTGATCTGATGATTTGGGTTCCAACCTGGACATTCATATATTCCACAGATTTCCGACTGGTTATTAGAACAGCTTCAGTTTTGTGGTCAGCTAATTCTAAACCGGCGGATCCTAGCCAGCTTTTGATTTGACTGATTGCCACATTTGTAGCTGATTCTACTTTACTGATTTGTTTTGCTACTGTAACAACAGCGATGTCGTCAGCAAATCCAATTATATTCACGTTAGGTGGCAATGGTACATTATGTTCCATAGTAATGGGCCCAGTACCGATCCTTGCGGGACCCCAGCTGTAACATCATAGTACTTCACTCTTTCGTCGGTATCATACCTCAGTTTCCTGTTGGTAAAGTAGCTCGCCATTATCTGCAACAAGTAAGATGATGTATCCATCCTAGCAAGAGATCTTCTTATAGTGGGTCAGTCTGCCGAATTAAATGCGTTTTTGACATCTAGCGTCACTACTGCGCAGTATTCCTTGGTGCCGTATCGCCATCTTTCACCTTCAATTGCTTCCGCTGCTATATTAACTACAGCTTTAATGGCGTCAATTGTTGAGCGAGACTTGCGGAATTGGAATTGGTGGTTCGACAAAGCCCCATTCTCCACCGCTATTGTGAGCAATCTGATGTAAATGATTCGCTCCAGGATCTTTCCCATTGTGTCCAGTAGGCATATCGGGCGATACGACGATGGGTCTTCCGGGGGTGTGTTTCCTTTTGGCAATAAAACGAGATGTTGCAGTTTCCATTGATTAGGGAAAATTCCTTCTTCTAGGCACTTTTGCATTGTTGCTCTCCAGCCATATGTCTCCAGCCAAATGTTTTCAATTGCGCACGTCAAGTTGATTAAGGTCGCCCTCCACTTGTTTGCGCCACATATAGCGAGGTCGTCCTCTATTGTGCCGCCCATCGAAGATTTTCGGGGCTGGGACGTTGAGCTCCATCCGCTCTATATGACCCAGCAATCTTAGTCGCTGTAAGTGAACTCTTCTCACTAAGGCGATTTCCTTGTATATGCCGTATAGTTCGGCATTGTACCTTTTTCTCCACTTGTACTTGATCCCGTCTGCATAGACAAGGATCAGTCGAAGAATTTTTCTCTCAAAGTAACCAATACTCGCAAACGCCCCATTGACGGCCCGGTAAGTCTTTCCGACTATGTCAATGTAATCGGCGTGAGCGAGTAGTGGTTACTTTGAGAGAAAAATTCTTCGACTAATCCTGGTCGTTGGCTTGTGAGTTTCGTACAATTATTTCAAGTACTGTATTAAAGAGATCGCATGATAGCGTGCCACCTTGTCTAAGACATTTCCTAACATCGAACGGTTCGGTGGTGTTCTTTCCGACTTTGATGGAGCAGTGAGAGTTTTCCATCGTCATGCTACACAGATGGATGTGCGTAGCGGGGATGCCGGGACTAGACACGGCTCTCTATAACTCGTCTCTATACACGCTATCTTAGACAACTTTGAAATCGATGAAAAGGTGATGCTTATCGGCTTTATATTCATTGTTTTTTTTTCCAAGATCTGTCGTAGAGTAAATATTTGGTCAAAGGTGGTCTTTCCAAGCCTGAAACCGCACTGGTAAGGACTTATCAGGTTGTCGACGATCCGTTTTAGGCGTTCACATACTACGGCAGACATGATTTTATATGCGACGTTGAGAAGACTTATATGTTTGTAGTTGGCGCAGTTAAGAAGGTATTCCTTTTTCAGGATCGGGCAAATGATGCTTCCATTTTGTTCCATTCATCAGGCATACTCTGATTCGGCTAGATTTGAATGACCTTGTGCATGCCTCTTACAAACTTACAAAGGATTACGAATGCGAAGTAATTAAAATTAGTCTTATTAGTGCCGACATTTTAAAAATTAGTTGCTATATCTGTGGGGAAAATTTACCATACTGTGTGTTTATCGTCTCCATGAAAACAACTTGAATAAGAATGTTTTTATCGAACAATTGAACCTTATTCTTAAAGATATAAAGACAGCAAACTTATTGATTGTAGGAGATATAAATATAGATATCTTGAAAAGTAATGCAGATTCCGATAGTTACTTAGTATTAATGTCATCTTTTGGCTTGGAATCTCTTATCATGGAGCCAACTCGTAGTACTGATAAAGCACAGACGTGTATCGATCATATTTTTGTAAGAGTGACCTCTTATTTTAGACATAAATTATCTGGTGATGCATTAGATTATAAAATTACTGATCACTGCATGACTAACTTAAATACAGAAAGCATTCAGTTAGATAATTTTGATAAATATGTACCTTCTAGGGAAACTACTAAAATTGATCATAACAAGCTAGTGGATTGTTTGCTTTATGAATTTTGGGAGCCTGTTTATGAAGAAAGTAATCCCTCAAAGGCTTACGATATTTTCATCAGTATTCTTAAAACTCATATTGACGACTGTACAGGTTCTGTTCAACAAAAAAATTCAAAATTAAAACGCCTAAGGCCGTGGATAAATAGAGAATTACTAATTAAAATAGCTAAAAAAAACTCAATTAGAAAAAAATGCAAACGCCATCCCTGCAATCAAAAATTAAAAAAGTATTACCTACAAATAAATGATGAGGTCAAGAAATAATACGTTAAACTTAGTCGCGATAATCATTATACTGATAAGTTTCAGAATTGTAAAGGTAATGTAAAAGAAGAATGGAGAGTTGTGAATAATAGCCTTAACAATCAAAAGGATAAACACAAAGTCTTAAAAATTGAAGTGGAAGGTGCGATAAGTACTAACCCAGCGGACATTGCCAACAATTTTAATAAATTCTTTGTGTCTATCGCTGCTAAATCGAAACCCTGTCCTCCACAGTACAATTGTAGTTGCAATATACATATATGCTGATGTAGTTGAAGACAGATCTGTAAGCAATAGTAGTGAAATCTATGATAGCTTCAATAATAATAACACCAGTCTTGTTCTCTTCATTGATATGACAAAAGCTTTCGATATGGTCAATCATGATAAATTGCTAAATAAATTATACAAATCTGGAATGAGAGGCACAATACACAATTGGTTTTCATCCTACTTGACAGATAGAAGTCAACGAGTAAAACTTGACGGAACCTACAGCAATAAGTTAAAAACGACTATTGGTGTACCTCAAGGATTAGTTCTTGGGCCAATATTATTTTTAATTTATATCAACTCGTTATTCTATCAAAACTTCGAATTACTGCTTTTGCTTTACTTACTTACTTAGGTGGCGCTACAGTTCGGGGTGAACCTGGGCCTCAACCAACAAGCCTCTCCATTTAGCTCGGTCTTTAGCTAATTGCCTCCAGTTGCGCACTCCAAGTTGGTCGAGGTCCCTTTGAACTTGTGCGCGCCACCTACGGCGATGATTCCCTCTACTGCGTCGTCCCTCCGGGTTAGATTCGAAGACTCTGCGGACCGGAGCGTTGGTGTCCATTCGCTCTACATGTCCTAGCCATCTCAGACGTCCAATACGCAGTTTTTTGACTAGGTCGATGTCGCTGTACAGCTCGTATAGTTCGTGATTGAATCTTCTCCTCCAAAACCCGTCAACACAAACGGGACCGAAAATCTTACGAAGAATTTTTCTCTCGAAGCGACCAAGGATATCTTCATCATCTTTTAATAAAGTCCATGTTTCAGCGCCGTAAAGCAGGACTGGGATGATCAAGGTCTTATATAGAGTCTCCTTAGTTGTTCGAGAGAGGGCTTTACTGTTGAATTGCCTTATAAGCCAAAAAAAACAGCGATTGGCAAGAGTTATTCTTCGATTGATTTCTGCGCTGATTTTGTTTGCTGAATTTATAGCAGAGCCAAGGTAGACAAAGTCCCTTACTACCTCGAAGTTATAGCTGCCCACGGTGACGTTTTGTCCAATTCGTCGATGTTGGGTTTCCCTTCTTGTTGACAGCATATACTTGGTTTTGCCCTCGTTTATCGCCAAACCCATTTTGGCCGCTTCCGCCTCAATGCTTGCAAAAGCACCGGTGACAGCCCGCTGAGATCTTCCGATAATGTCTATATCGTCGGCGTATGCAAGCAGTTGTACAGACTTGTAATAGATTGTACCTCCGGTGTTGGCTTGTGAGTTCCGCACAATCCGTTCAAGTACAATATTGAAGAAGTCACATGACAGCGCGTCACCTTGTCTAAAGCCTTTTTTGACATCAAAGGTCTCGGTGAGGTCATTACCGACCTTAGTGGAGCAGCGAGCGTTCTCCATCGTCAGCCTGCACAGACGGACAAGTTTGGCAGGGATGTCAAAACTAGACATGGCTCTATAAAGCTCTTCTCTATAGATGCTGTCATAGGCGGCCTTGAAATCGATAAAGAGGTGGTGAGTATCGATTTGGAATTCTTGGGTTTTCTCCAGGATCTGCCGAAGTGTGAAGATTTGATCGATGGTGGACTTTCCTGGTCTGAAACCGCACTGATAGGGTCCAATCAGGCTGTTGATAAAGGGTTTCAGGCGTTCACACAATATCGCAGAAAAGATTTTGTATGCGATGTTGAGGAGACTGATGCCTCTATAATTGGCGCAGTTGAGGGGGTCTCCTTTCTTGTGGATCGGGCAAACGATGCTGAGATTCCATTCATCAGGCATACACTCGTCTGACCAAATATTAGAAATGAGTTGGTGCATGCACTCTACCAATTCATCCCCAGCTGCCTTGAAAAGTTCGGCCGGTAAGCCGTCAGGTCCAGCAGCCTTGTTGGATTTTAGCTTGGATATTGCTATCCTCACTTCGTTTTGGTCAGGTGGACGGAAATTTTGACTATCATCGTCTATGTCGCCGTTATACAGTCTGCAGAAGTAGTTTTTCCATATTCTCAGCACCGACTGTGATTCTACTACGAGGTTTCCATTTTCATCTCTACAGGTTTCTGTACGGGTATTACTTCTCTGACACGTTCTTTTTACCTTTTGGTAAAACTTCCGTACATTGTTCCTGGAGTATAGACTCTCGATATTCTCAAACGCGCGCTTCTCATGCTCTTTCTTCTTCTTTTGGAGAAGCCGATGTTCTTCCCGTCTCTTTTGCTCGTAGAGCTCACGAGCAGCTCTCGTCTTCCTTTGCAGCGCCGCTTTGTATGCCTCTTGTTTTGCTGCATGCACTCGCCGGCATTCTTCGTCAAACCAGGGGTTTCGCGGTGGTGGTCGAGCGAGACCCAACACATCAGTCGCGGCGTTTCTGATGGCATGTTGGCAGCGTTGCCACTGGTCTTCGGTACTTGATGCTGGCGGCAAAGGGGTGATTGAGAGATTTCGGGATACGCGTTCAGCGAAGAGTCTGGCGGTCTCTTGCGATTATAGCTTTTCGACGTTAAATTTTCTCACAGTAATTCTTCTTTGTTGCTCAGATTGGGATATCCGCATTCGTACCTTGGCTACAACAAGGTAATGATCCGAGTCTATGTTGGCCGCTCGCCAACGCCCAATACGATTTTAACGTCGTATTTTGGACATTGCTCGGGGAAATACTGAAGTCTTATAATTGCGTTGTATATGTTTCTCAGGAATATAGTTGTCTTTTTGGTAATTCGTCAAGCAACTTACTGGTGAGTAAGTCGTATCCTGGGGATTTATTATGTTTAATCCTTTTTTTGATGCAAAAATCTATTTCTTTTGCAGTAACTTTCTTAATCTTAATGTTTGGAATTATTAAGTCGTTGAAGGAAGGCAAAGTAGCCCCGTTATCGTCATTATGAAATACCTCTTCAAAATGTTCTGCTAGTGTAGCTGCTTTCTAACAATCTTTCCTGGCCCAGTTACCGTCCAATCTTTTTAAAGGCGGATGGTGCATTATCCTATGTTTTAGTTTACTTGTTGCTTTCCACAGTGAGAGTTAGTTTCGGATATAGATGTAAGGTTTCTTAGATAGTCACTTATATTTTTGTTTTGAATATTCAGTAATTTCTCTTTGAGTTCTTTCACTGCTTTGTTAAGTCTTTTTTTGTCATCGGGTGATCTTGTAGCTTGCCATATTTTTCTTAGTCTTCTTTTTTCTTTTATTAGCTTTTGTAAGTTTGATGGAGTAAAGAATTGTTTGGTTTTCGGTTTTGCTATAGGCGTCGATATTATAGCCGATTAACTTATTGTGTCGTTAAGATATATTATGGCTCTTTCTATGTCATAATTTGTTTTAAGTGGTACGTTCAGTTGCAGGTGTAACTCTATATACTCTCGAAAAGAATCCGAGTCTGTCCTTTTATTATATAATTGAGAAGGTCCGTGAGAAGTGTCTACATCAGTAGAGTAATCTAATTGAATTGGAGAGTGGTCCGATGAAAGTTCAAATCGTGACTTAATTTTTAAGTTGTCTAGTGTTATGTTTTTGACTATACAATAGTCAATTAGACCAGTATGTAGGTTCGCCAGTGCTAAGGTATTTACAGTTGTTAACTCGAATCGCGTTCAGTAGATTTTTTCCTTTGGGAGTTGTAAGTCTTGATCCCTAATCTGTGTGCTTAGCATCAAGATCACCCCCTGCTATAAATATAGTCCCTAGTGATTTTAAGTAATGGTCATATTGTGAAGTTGTAATTTTGTGTTTCGGTGGACAATAAAGAGCAGATACTAAGAATTGTCCGTACTTATCTTGTAGTCGTACTGTTGTGGCTTGGATATGCTTTGAATTGTATTTACCCATCTCGGTGTACTTGATTTTTTCCTTAATTATAATCGCAGTGCCGCCATGCGCTGTA
Source organism: Brachypalpus laphriformis (assembly GCA_945910035.1). Taxonomy (NCBI): domain Eukaryota; kingdom Metazoa; phylum Arthropoda; class Insecta; order Diptera; family Syrphidae; genus Brachypalpus; species Brachypalpus laphriformis. The sequence continues at coordinate 104,049,320 of OX246753.1, read as the reverse complement.
CCGTCAGGATGATTTGTGTTGTGAATGTTGTAGCCTGGGATTCTTAGATAACTTTTATTAGTAAAGTAAGTTTCAGTTATTAGTAAAATGTCGATATTATTTTCATTTATAAATTGTTTTATCTCTAGAGCATGACGATGTAGTCCGTTTGCGTTCCAGACGATGATTCTAAGGTTATTGTTCATGTTGTCCATTAAGTTTAGTTACTAGAAGGGTAATGAAGGGTAATGAAAATATAATGAATGAATTAATAAAATCTAATCTAATGTATAGCTCTATCTTTATTTGGCTAGTAGGTTTCGTCATATTGCCACGCTAAGGGTCCATGGTTCAAATCCTGATGTCAGCAAGCATTTATTTATTTCTCATGAAATATACAAAGTCAGTCCGATCATTTGCAAAAAGCTTCTGTGAACACTACTGCGAAGGCATAACACTGGCAGTAGCTTGTCCATGTGGCTGGCAAAATTGTTCGTTCTGTTGATGATGATTTGCCCTTGACATTGATTATCGTGAAAAAAAGTACTGTGAATCAGAAGCAATGACAATAATAACAAAAATCTCCCCAGTTACCTGGACGCCACCCCCGGAGAATAGCTGAAGCATAAACAACTGATTTTCAATAACCACTACACCAAAATCTTTCTCTCTCTCTCTCTCTCTCTATCCATCCTTTCCAACGCCCGCACTGTGTGTAAACATGTTAAAGGTATTCATAACCCTTTGAGTGCGCGCAAATTATAAAAAAAAAAAGAGAGAGTCCAATGAGAGGAGATTGGGAACCTAGTCTTGCAAGCTCATCAGCAGCTTCATTACCAGGGATGCCTTTGTGTCCAGGGACCCACATTAGCGTGATTTTATTGTGTGTAACAAGCTGCAAGAAACTCTAGGGACAGTTCCAAACCAGCTTTAATTCAAAGTTGCAGGACGTAAGAGTTTTGAGTGCTGTTTGGCTATCTGACATTATAGTAATATGTGATCTTCTGATGCATTTCCTGGCACAGATTGCCATAGCGCAAGCCTTTGCTTGGCAGATAGTTGCGGATTGACTTAATGGTGTAAAGAGTTTGTAGTTGGGCCAAAGATACCAGCTCCTGTCCCATTTGACATTTTCGAATTGTCAATGTACCAATTGAGTTGAGGTATTGTTTGAGGGATTTAAGGATGATCCCAATAGCTGCGGCCCGGGATGGTATCTGTGAAGTGGTGGCTGATATGGATTCGTTTTGGCATGAAGTCCGAAATGCGTACTGCTGGAGGAGCGGAATTTTCTCAAGAATCTTCACGTGACCAACTAAATTGCAGTTTGCGCTGTTGCGTAAAAGGTAAAACTTTAGAGCACTGGCAGCCGCAGTCTTCATAATATTTATGTGTAGAAGTGGAAGACTTAAGAGAACTTCCAGTGCAGCTGTTGAGCCATAATACAATACCTACACAGGCTAGTCTTTGCACCTTCTGGAGTGCGGAGCGAGTAACGTTTGATTTACCTTGTCTCACCATACTAGCGAAGCATAGGTTATTATCGGGGTGACGATTATGATATAGGTCCTGTGGATCATTTTTGGATTTAATGCCCATTTTTTTTCGAAAACCCTAGAATAGGCCCAGAAGGATTTTGTCGCCTTCTCAATGGTTCTGTCTGTATTAGGTTTCCAGTTCAATTTGTGGTCTAGAGTAACCCCAAGATATTTTGATTTTTTTTTGGGGAAATCAATTTGTATAAAATCAATTTGGTAAAAGGTATGACTGTTGAGTTGAGTTAGCCGTTAGTTCTTCTGAATGCCACCAATTATTTACTTTATTGAGAGCGTGTTGCATTTGTTCAATAATGCTCGATTCATTTCTGCCCCTAGCTATTATGACTACATAATCTGCGTAGCCTTGGGTAAGAAATCCAGAACTATTGAAGTTGTTTAGGATTCTGTCCACTACAATGGACCACAAGATGGGATAGTACTCCCCTTGAGGACAATTCTTAGTAGTTCTTACGGAGATTGAGATTTGTCCAATCATGGCAGTGATTAATCTATTACTGAGCATATAGCATATCCATTTGGTAGTTAACTTTGGCATCAGCAACGACTTAATAGATTGAAACGATATTGTTGCGTATTCGCGGATTTTAGGGTGCTCAACGAAAGGATGGCAAAAGAAATGAAAGATTAAGAAATCGAACACGAGGCTTAACTTTGAGTATGACTTTATTGGCTGATAACAAAATAGAGAATGACACCCGTCATGACATCTGTGTAAGTGCAAGGTAGTTATCTTCTGTCAAACTTCAGCTGGACTTCCGGAGTGCGTTCACCCGTGCGTAACACTCCCCCCTTCCTGAACTGTTGCCTCTTCGGCCAAAAGCTTTTTCTCGGAAGGCCAGGAGTTTAAGTTGTTGCCTCGGTAGCAGATGACCCGATCAATGTGCACAATCTTAAACCTCGATCTTCTGGATCTTGATGGTTACATCGCTTATGATTTCCATGAATCGGTATGGTCCATCCCACTCCGATTGAAGCTTTGGGCAGACTCGAATTCTCCTTCTGGGGTTGTGGAACCACACAAAGCTTCCAACCTGGAATTTAGGGAAGTTAGCTTTTAAATCATACCTACTCTTCATTTTTTGGGCCAAGCGCCGTAGTTCAACTCTTGCTCGGTTATGAATCTCTTGAAGCTGGTCCTGGAGCTGCTAGGCAAATCCCCGGTACGTCTTGGGATCCAAATCTGGCGGAGTGGCCATACATCATTGCAGAAGGTGTTTCTTTGGTTGACTCATGAGTCGACGAAGGGTAAGCCATTGCAAAGAGGGGAAGAAGGTCATCCCAGTCATCCTGCTTATCGTTGACGAATTTCGCGAGATAGTGGAGTATCGTCCGATTCATCCGCTCCACAAGACCATCGGACTGAGGGTGAAGCGGCGTTGTTCAGGTCTTGCGTATGCCCATAATTTCCATGACATTTTGGAAAACTTCGGACTCAAAGTTCCGCCCCTGATCCGAATGCAGTTCTGTTGGAACGCCATAACGGCAAAAGACTTCATGGACTAAGGTTTTGGCCACAGAATCTGTCGTTTGGTCAACGAGGGGAAATACCTCTAGCCATTTAGAAAAGTAGTCCATCATCACCAACACATATTTATTTCCTCGCTTTGTTGGGGGTAAAGGTCCCAGAATGTCGATGGCTACCCGTTGAAATGGTTCACCTGTAAAATAAATTTGCAACTTTCCTTGCGTTCTTTTCTGAGGGCCACGCTTTGCCGCGCAAATATCGCATGCTGTGCAATAACGTTCTACATCTTTTCTTGCTCCAACCCAATAGAATCGGCATCTTAACTTTGCGAACGTCTTGTTGGATCCGAAATGTCCTCCAGCTACGGTATCGTGGTACAGCTTAATAATTTCTTTAAACAGTGAACTAGGAATAATCGGAAGCAAACGCTCGGGCTGTTGTCTTTTTGTTGGTATCCACTTCTTTGACAAAATGCCGTTCTGTAGTTTAAGACTGGCGAACTGTACCCAATACACTTCAAACACATGACACTCGCTTGAGATATCATTCCATATAGGACGATTTCCAGCTTTTACCCAGTTTATTACCTGAGCAAGGATTGAGTCCATTTCTTGTGCGCGCTGAAGCTTCTCAAAATCGAAGTCACTGTCAATCAATCGAATGGCGTGAACTGAAAGGCTATCCGCTAACTTTAGTCGTTTTTCCTTCACGTCACAGTGATGGCAAAGTCTATCCGCACATGGTCGCCGTGAGAGCGCATCGGCATTAAGGTGTTTTTCTCGCGCTCGATGTCCCACAACTCCATCGCAGTGTTTGCTTAGGGATTTACCAATCAGCAGCCTTTTTGGAAGCTGATGTCCTATTGGAGAGACGACGCCTTCTGTGAGGTTATCGATGGAAACTGCGGTAGAGATCATCGCTTCTGTTTGGGGAGGAATAACACGGTCACCAACAACTCGCAAGCACTCCGTTTGCGCCGTTTTTTTCGGTGGTGCTTCACCAGCAAGATCCCTTGCGTTGTCATCAGTCTCACAGGTCAACGAAATTCGGTGTCCGCCGACTACCAGTTGATATGAGGAAAAGTCCAACATTCCCTTGGTGAGTTGAAGAACATCAACACCTAGGATACCGTGGCAGCCAGTGGGAAGAGAGAAATCCACCACTAGCAATTTAACACGACGTTTAAATCGACCAAGTGTAATTTGTGTACGCCAACAATGAGAACTTTGAACTGAGTTGCCGCATAAGGTCTGCAGGCTCACATTGCCGGAGAGGAGACGGGTATTGGGAGGAATGACAGATCGACTCACCAAGGTCACCGATGATCCGGTATCCACCAGCATTCGACAAGACACGTTGCCGACTACCATTGGAACAGTAAAACCACTGTGAAGTTTTTGCGAATAAATGTTGAAAATTTGGGGTCGAATTGATGGAATCAGCGTTCACCCCCTGTCGCTGACTGCTGGTCGTTTCCCGACATGTCTACTGTTTCATCTTGACCGCGCCTTCTATTGGTGGGTTGCCTACGATTGTGTCTGGCTGGCGGGATATACTCGCTGCTGACTTTAATTGATCGAGCCTGATAGATTGTCTGTGTTGCAAGGCGAGCAGCTTCTACAGTGATGGCCCTTGACACCGCTTCGGTAAATGTTTTTGGATCTGAAAGCCTCACATTTTCCTGAATACTACGATCGTAGATTCCGTCGATAAATTGCATAATGGCAATGCGCTCTTGCGCGCTTGAAGGGCAATTACCAAAAACAATCCGTGTAAGTCGCTGTATATCACTTGCGAACGCACCAAGATCTTCATTTAACCACTGCCGCCTAGAACGAAAGGTTGCATGAGAAACATGTTTTTCTTGGCTGACAAACCTGAGCTGTAGTGTTGCTGAGCTTTTGTTGTTCGAGCTTTTTGTTGAGAGGTCCATCCATTGTCTTCGGCGATGATTTCAAATTGTAGTTGATAATCTCCGCAACGTGTTGTGCTGCTATCAAATGGTGGTGGAAAGAGATCACACACGTTTGGAGATAAACTGCGGCTACAATTTTGCTGGCAATCTTGTAGAGGATTCTCTTTTTGAATTTTTGTTTGATCTGTTGAGACGCGATTTTCGGGAGTGGAGCAATCAAAGACTTTATTTGCAAAAATTGTTCCAGTTATTGTTCTTAGCTCCTCTGACTGTCGTTGCTGCTCTTGTGCTAGCTGCGTTATAGCAGCGCTCTGCTGCTCTATATCAGCACACAAGAGGTTAAGTTTCGCGAACACCTTTTCTAAATTTTCAGATAATTGCTCTGCCATATAGAGTTGGGCATCCCACTTCTGACACCAGTGTTGCGTATTCGCGGATTTTAGGGTGCTCAACGAAAGGATGGCAAAAGAAATGAAAGATTAAGAAATCGAACACGAGGCTTAACTTTGAGTATGACTTTATTGGCTGATAACAAAATAGAGAATGACACCCGTCATGACATCTGTGTAAGTGCAAGGTAGTTATCTTCTGTCAAACTTCAGCTGGACTTCCGGAGTGCGTTCACCCGTGCGTAACAATATGTTATCGAAGGCTCCAGAGATGTCCAGGAAGGAATATAAAGCGATTTCTTTCTTTAACAAAGTCTCTCCAATAGTGCGGACTAGATGATGTAGGTCTGTGGCCGTAGATATTTTGGGACTTACTCGTAATAGGTCGTTCCTACCATAAATAGGACGGCAGATGTTTTGGTGAGGTATATTTTACTCATCTTCTTGATGAGCTAGTAATCTCATTCTTTTCTTAAGTAAATTTGTTTTCCAAATCTTCAACTGACTGCCTTTTGATTAATTCTGTGCCGGTCGGCCTTTGCCCAACTGCTGGCACTATGTTGATACATCCTACCGCCTATGACAAGGTCATTGATGCTGCAGATATCTATCTTTGTATAAATTTCTCACCTCGAATTTATGCTTTGAGGACAAAGGAATATTTGATCTTCTTCCGAGGATGGTAAGCTTCTACCTCTTAGACGCCAGAGACTAAAGTGTCTCTAAAAATATCCACCAACTGCAGAGGAAGATGCTTGAGATTGTTCCAATTTAAGGACTATACCTGTAGAAATTAAAATCGTTCCCTTCCACTATCTATGTACCCAACTACAAGTACCTAATGAAGGTAATGATGTTTTGCATTATACCCACTTACACAATTATTCGCCGTCCATTAGTTCGCAGAGAATATTTCAGGAATTGAATTTCCAATTGCATGAATAAGTTATGCACTTCTCATTAAGAGATAGATGGAGATTCAGCTCCCAATTAAAACAACGCATTAGCCATTCTGGGCTAATTTTTTGTGTCTTCTTTTTCATTTGGCTAATTAATATTTAATTCGAAGAGTCGCACTCCTAATTATTTGTTTTAACGTTAGATATTTGTTTAAGGAAATTCCTGATTTTTATGAGCTCACTTGGACCGTTGTGCACTCTGCGATAATTACTTGTTCGTGTAATTGAGTTCGCTTACCGGAATGGCAGCCTACATGATATTTCCATTTTAATTTTCGTTTTTCCTGTATTTTCTACCCCTAACACTATGGGCCCGCTTTCATCTATGTTGGTGGGTGGGGTAAGAATTATATTTTAGAAATATGCTAAACCTGAAAATCAGATCCCGATAAAAAAGGAAGTGTTGTCTAACAACGCTTTCGCATTGACAGAATCTAGTGAAAATGTTGTGCAATCATTTTAGATATGTACTCGTCGTTGTACATTTTCCATCTCAAAAATACCCTAATTTTATAGATATTCTGTTGGATTTTTTTGTGCTGTTTTTTGATAAAAAAAAAAAAAGAAAAAGAGAAGAAAGGAAAGGGGTAGGAAAATCACCCCCTTTTATTCTGTTTGTACTTTGGTTTCTATATTATGCGAACGAAGTAACACAGCTTAACTCTTTTTTCCAAATTACACCCCTTTCTTGTCCGAGCGTCGTCGTTTGCGTTGCCCACCCCCGTAAAGAAACCCGTGCGAGGTGGTACATAGGCTGCTTTCTTTTGCTGTTTTTTTTTATCTCTCACAAAAAGAAACACAGTGTATATGTATGTATGTCCGTATCTGTGTGTAGCCCTCGATACTGCATTGCAAAGTAAAAAATTTAAATGTCAGCTTTAACACATAGATAACAACATCTGTAGCTGTACCCTGGCTCTGTAAATAATGGAAATGGTCATCTACTTTGCCGTACCGTACCGAAAATTAGGAAGACGAGCGAGCGAACGAACGAACGCAAAAAAAAAAAAAAAAAATGTTTTAGTGAATTTCTTTGAATGGGGGGTGGAACGCAGAAGGGTGTGCAAAAACGAGTTGTATTGTGATGTAGTGGACTGTTGGCGAACCGTTTTTTTTCTTGCTTCTGCCTCATTTTTGTATTTTTTTTTTTCTCTTCAAAGATCACACACACAGGACTACAGGATGTATTGAGGGTATAAGTGAAAAAAAACCCCACCATCCAGCCCTTCGTCTTCAATATTCAAGGCACGAAGAAAGTTCTAATTTAAAGCAAGTAAAGGGTGGTTTATATGTATGTCAGCATTTTTCTTACTGCTCAGTGGCCATGTTGTTTCAAAAGTTTGCACTGGAACTGGACTGTTTTATATGCCATCATTTTTAGTACACTATACCTATATCCCTATGCATGTCCATGTGTATACCAGGAGCACATAGATTGCTTGCTTGCTTGTTTCTTTAAAGGGGCTGGGGGTGTATTTGCGTTCGGAAATGGGTTAAGCATTTTCCACTAATTCAAGGAACATTTCTCTATGAGCATACACACCTCTATACTCGTATAGCTGTGTGTTTGAATGGAGGAAAACAGAGAAAAAGTAAAATGTGCCTATACACTATATGGGAACGGTCAGAAAAGAAAGCTGAGAAAAATGGTACAGCAACGTAACCGTCTTCAAACTCATTAGATTAGCGAAATATCTGTATCTGTATCTGTTTGAATTTGAAATCATTTTTTTTTTTTTTTTAAGAACGAGTTTTATCAATATAATTAGCATTTCAATTTAGTTAGCGTTAGCCAGGATAAAGTTGTTAAATTCTGACATAAAAGGGTGTTTCTACATGAACTGGGGTACGGATATTAAATAAAATGATCAAGGGAGTAAGGTTTTCTCATTACATACAGTCGACCTTTATACATACCCCGTAGGTTGACCAAAATTCCAGAGATCAGAAAAAAACTTTTGATTGCACTAGTTTGCATGTCTCTAACACCTTTTACCACAATCCTTCCGTTTGACCCTGGGATTTAGTGGTATGTCTACTTCATGATGCTGAACCAATTTAAGATCTTATGGTAACTCTTCAATACAAGAGTATGGGACTCACAACTTTTAGAGATGGAACCGTAGCTTTTAGTACGATTCGTACAGACAGTTAGATGTACTGCAGATATAATTATTGATAAGAACCAAGAAAATTCATCGAGATGGGTGAATTGATTAGACTGTCATTAACAAACGGTCGAAATAAAAGCGACCAGCAGTGCCACTTTACTTTCTACAGAGGTTATGCCTGCTAAATGATCGACTACTGCCTCGTATGCGGGAAGTGGCTGGAACGCGTAGCAGACTTACTTATGTCCTGTATCCCCTTGTGGGTCCTATGGCCTCTACTACGCCTACGCGCCATCGTGTACGGTTTCTGGCAATGTGTCTGAGTTCTCCCCAACTTTTCATTAACTGCCGTGCCTCCTTCTCGACTGTTCTACGCCATGTTCTCCTCGGACCGCCAGGTCTTCTGCCATCCTGAGTTAGAGGGTTCCATTGCATAGCATGGTACGCTATGGAACTGTCACCCTTTCGGAGCATGTGACAAATCCACTGCCACTTCCGCCGTTGGATGGTTGTGCCTATTGGTTCCTGACCCGTTCTCTCGTAAATGTGTTCGTTAGAGATACGATTGGGCCAGAAAATCCTTAAGATATTGCGCAGGCACCTATTAACGAACGTTTGCAGCTTTCTGGTGATAGTTGTGGTCACTCTCCACGTGCTGCAACCATATAGCAGCACGGATTCAACGTTGGAGCGGAACAGTCTTATTTTGGTGCTCAAACTGATTGCATTGCTTCGCCATATTTTGGACAACATCCCGAACGCAGACTTTGCTTCGGTTCCACCATCGGTCGAGACAATACTCCCAAGATACTGGAAATCCTCTACTCTCTCTACCGGTTGTCCAGCAATGCATATTTGGGTGCTGATGTGGTCGGCACAAGAGGATCCAGAGCGGAAATCTGCTTGTTCGGCATCGAGTGTGTCTTCGAGATGTTGTTTGATTCGCTCAAGGATGATTTTAGTTATTATCTTAGCTACAGCAGGCAGCACGCAGATACCCCTTCAGTTTCCGCACTCCATTAAATTTCCTTTCTTAGGAAGCTTGACGATCATTCCATTTTTCCACTCGTTAGGAAAGCTCTCAGCTTCCCAAGCTCTATCTATAAGTGGAAGCAGAAGCTTATCCGATGTTGTTGTTGCTGCTCGTAAGAGCTCTGCTGGAATACCGTCAAGTCTTACCGCCTTGTTGGTTTTGAGTGCCTTGATCGCGGTAATGATCTCATCTTTACTGGGAGTCGTGGTGCGTATTCGGGAGCTTCTCACCTCGGGCATCTCAGTCTGATTTGGGAGCATATCGCTAGCGAATACATGGTTCAAAACCATAGCAAAATGCTCTTTCCATCTCTTGAGCTGGTCCTCATCCGAAATGAGCAAGGAGCCGTCTAGGCTTTTCACTGGGTGTTGGCTGGAGCTGCGACCACCTGTCAGCTCTTTCGTGTTTCTGTAGACGGTCCTGCTGTCGCACCTCCATGCAGCTTCTTCTGCTTCTGTAGCCAGCGCGTTTATGTAGTTGCGCTTGTCACGTCGCACGCTACGCTGGACTCTAGCTCGCTTCTCCCTGCTGCTGGGGTAGCTGCAACGCGAGCTTTTAGCTGTTTTCGTTCGTCAATCCATCTCCAGGTATCCTCGGAAAGCCACGCCCTATGTCTTCCCTGCGATCGACCGACAATTCTTGCAGCACCAGATGTAAAAACATTTTTCACAGCACACCAATGGTTTTGGATGGTTGCGGGCATTGAGCTGCTGATTGCTTCCACACCTTGCGAAAAGTGCTCCCTTAATCGTTGGCGCACTGAGGGATCACTAAGTCTATCGATGTTGAACCTGGGCATTCTTGTGTTGTCGTGGGATCTTCGAACTGCAGCAGTGCGTAGTTGGAGAGTAGCTATCATAAGATGGTGATCACATACTATCCCCACATCTGCCCCTCGTCTGTTTCGGACGTCCAGGAGACTACTTCTAAAGCGGCGGCTGATAGCAAAATGGTCAATTTGGTTGGAGGTTGCTTGCCTGTCATTGGAAACCCAGCTGACTTTGTGGCAGGTCTTGTGCTCAAACATGGTGCTACCTATCACAAGGCGGTTGGCATTGCAGAAATCCACAAACCTTTCGCCGTTGTCATTGCGGTTGCCTAGTCCATACTTCCCGATTACATGTTTGAGCCCTTCGTTGTCGCTGCCTACCTTGGCATTCAAATCCCCCATCACTATGACAATGTCTCCATTCGATGTTGTGTTGAAGACGGCGCTTAAGAGATTGTAGAAGCTCTCCTTTTCGTCCTCAGACAAACTATTCGTTGGGGCGTAACACTGTATGATGGTGACGCGTCGTACTCTAGTCCGGAATCTGGCCGTCAAAATCCTATCACCATGAGGCTGCCAGGAAATCAGGCCCTTGCGTGCTGTTGTTGTTAGCAGTAGTCCGACTCCATATTCCCGTGGACTTCCGGATGGTCTTCCAGAATAGAGTAGTACAGTGTTACGCGTTGGAGACTGGCACTCGCCCGCTTCTAACCATCTTACTTCACTTACCCCCAAAATGTCCAGTTTATATCGCATGAATTCGTTTTCCAATTGGAGGAATCTGGCATTGTGAGGACCCTTTTCCCGAGTCGAGGAGCGTCTTTACATTCCAGAAACCTATCATTGTCCGGGTACAATAGCCAAAAGTCGTCAACATGTGATCATTCCTTATCCGAGGCATAGTGTCGGTTTCTGTAGCGAGCTGGTTTCAGTAACGCAGGTTGCTGGCCCACGTTACCTAGCCTGGAATCAAGGCCCTAGACAACCCGCACTTACAATTTTGGCCTACACGTATAGGGGTTTATACGTATAGTTGCCCAGGGACCACCACTAGGAGGTAAAGTAAGCACTTCATCACGAACTTTATTGTTGCGCTACTGGCCCAAGCCAAGTTTTGAGCAGTCAGTAGTTTCCCGATCAGTGGCAATGTAGGTCCCCAAAGCGAAGTCTGCGTAGCAGACTTAAGCGTGAACGAACAATTTTCAGATCACCTACTGTTAACAGTTGCAATTAAGATGGAGGCAGCTGCGGAACACCTCGTCACGTAGACTTTCCAAATTTTAATGGAGAAAAGTTCTTCGCTCATCTATGAAAGAAATTTGACCCTCATACCTATAAATGAAACCGAATTCCAGTTTAACCATTGTGTGGATACTTTTGCTCGCTGTTTCTCTGATGCAGCAAAACCTTTTCAATCATCAAGAAAATGTAATAAAAAGCACGTACGGTACGACTGGGAGTGCGTAACAGCTAGAAGGAAATTATTCGTTTACCTACGTTTAGTCAGACCAACGGACAGCAACTTTACTGAAACTATTTATCTAGAGGCCAGTTTATGTTAGGTAGATGGGTGCAGTGTAACAAGGAGTCACTGCTCACAAAAAAGAGGCCAACAATGCTTTAAAAAAAAATATGTAAGGATAAACAAACAAGACACACACAACAGCTGATGAGGATCCTAGGGGATATTAAAGATAGACTCTTATTTGGAAATTGATCCCTCAACGGTATAGGTAAAGTTTGAACGAAGCATTCAAGTTGAAACCTCAATATGCTCGCCGATCATTTTGAGCAATTATTTATTTTTATTTTTTGTCGGGATAGGAAACGCTCAACTGGAGCACTCATACGCAACTGGTCCATTGTACTACCACAGAGCAAACCCTGATTAACCCATTTTATGTGAATTTCCTTGTCTTTCTAAGAAAGCCAAGCAAGCACTTTAGTGATGAGGATCTTACAGTACCAGCACTCACCACATCCGCACCGAGGATCTGCCACCTGACACGAGCAAAGGCCGGACACTCACAGAGATAATGTTCCGCGGTGTCGTCGCTCTCTCCACAAGCATCGCAGATTGTAGTGTCACTTAAGCCCAACGCGTTAAGGTGCTTGGTAAAAGCAAAGTGGCCTGTCAAGACGCCAATAAGTTGTCTACAGTCTTTTCTGCTGAGAGACAGCAAGAATGCCGCTGATTTCTTACAGACGTCCGGGAGCATGCGTTTAGTCAACCTGCATCCCGGAGAGTCATGCCACACAGAATTGTGCGCTGGAGAGACCCAATCGTCAATGGAAGCCCTAACCGAGGACCCAGGCAGACCCAACGCGGGTTCGGGACCTGAGAAACCCGCCTCTGAGCCTTGTCTAGCAATCTCATCGAAGATCTCGTTCCCCAAGATCCCAGTGTGACCTGGGACCCAGATAAGAGACAGAGAATTCAGCCTTGCTCAGACTCTGACCGAAGCCAGTCCTGGACACAAGGAAAGTCGACTCTGAATTTGCGCATCAGCTGGAGTTCTGGTGTCATCGCATCAGACGGCATATCCAAAAAAGTGTCGCGCAAGTTCATCAAAGTTCCAGTTTGGTATACCAAAAACCGCCCCGCCTAAGACGATGGATGGCTTTGATAGTGCAACCCATGATATAAGTATCAAGCGGAAGTAAGTTCAGCAAAGCGTCTAGAGCAGAGCCAGGCATACTCGGGAAAGCTCCCGTGCAGCCGAGACAAGCCGTTCTTTGGAGTTTCGCGCAAAAGGCAACCACATATTTACGCGAGAGCCCCTTCCACCAAACAACCGACGCATATGCGAGGAATGGTCTTATCATAGCCGTGTAGATCCAGAGAACCTTATTCGGTGACAAGCCCCAAGTCTTGCCAAAAGCACCCTTACACTGCAGGAAGACTGAGAGCGCCTTGGATGTTTTCGACTCGACGTGTTTAGACCAATGAAGTTTCTTATTTAAAATCACTCCCAGATATTTGGCTTCATTGGAAATGCGAATGGTGGCGCCTTTTAGCACTGGCTGAGTCAGACCGATCAAAATCCTCCTTCTCATAAAAGGAACAACCTCCGTTTTAAGAGGATTCACCGAAAGCCCATTCTTAGTACACCATTCATCGATCAAGTCCGGCGCCGCCTGCGCGTTAGCACAGACCGTCGCTAGGCATGGCCCGACAGAAAGTACGGCGACATCATCCGCATATGCCTGAGCGTAGACGTTAGAACTATTTAGAGTGTTCAACGGAGAGTCGACCACCATGCACCAATGCATGGAGACAGAACGCCACCTTGCGGACAGCCCCTGTTTACCCCTGTCATAAAATATTGGCCACAATCCGCATCCACTACCAAGGTTCTATTCATTAGCATTGCTTTAATCCACAAAACTAATGTTTCATCTACCTCGTGTTGTCTGGCAGAGTCGCACATGCAGTCAAAAGTCGCATTGTCAAACGCACCCTCAATGTCGATGAAGATACCCATCGCGTATTCTTTCCTATCAAGCGCGCATTCCACTAGATTTTGAAGTGCGGTCTCACAGGATTTCCCACGCTGATAGGCATGCTGCATCTGCGATAGTGGATGCAGCCTCAAAGCAACTTTGCGCACGTGAAATTCCACCAGTCTCTCCATACTTTTCAGTAAGAAGGATGTCAAGCATATAGGTCTGAAACTCTTGGGGAGCGAATAGTCTTCCTTACCAATTTTCGGTATGAAAGCTACTCTGACTGTCCGCCAAGGTGTAGGAATATATGCCAGCGCCAAGCCAGCGGTGAAAATTCTTTTCAGAGTTGGCAATAGCTGATCTATACCCTGTTGCAGCATAGCTGGATATATGGTATTCCATCAGTGCCAGGCGATTTGAAACCATCAAAAGATGGCATATTTGATGGCCTCATCTGTTACCACGGCTGATGCAATATACCAGCTGCGCCGAGTTTTCTGACTTATATCAAGCTCAGCCTGGGCAAGCGGACCAAGCTCCGACCTAGTGGTTATCTGATTGCCAGGAAAGTGAGTCTCCAGCAGAAGACTAAAAGTTTCCGCTTTCGTCTCAGTAAACTTGCCATCAGACTTTCTCAGTGACTCCGGTTTGGTCGGCTTGCCCATTTTCAGAACCTTAACCAACCTGCTGGTTTCACCGAGTGTCTCGATCTTTTCACAAAAATCTCTATAAGAAGCACTTTTCGACAACCGAATTAATTTCTTATAGTCTTTTTGCTTCGATCTAAAAAGATCCCAGTCACCTTCTAAATTTGTCTTGAGTGACCTATTTAGAAGTTTTCTGGATTCTTTTCTAAGTCGCTGCAGTTGTGGGCTCCACCAGGGAACCGGAGTCCTGCAGCGGGTTTCTGTCAATGGGAACGTCAGTTCAAAACAGCTGGTAAGGTCACTAGTCAGGTTTTGAAGAGCATCCTCAACCTTTCGTTTCGTTCTGAGTTTAGTTGGAGTTTTGACAGATCTGTCTAGCTCTTCCTTAAGCCGCACCCAGTTAGTTTTCCTCGGATTCCTCCTCTCCTGCAAAGTTATGGCCTCGCATTCGATTTGGAAAGCGATGTATCTATGGTCTGACAAGGACACCTCCGGCAGTACAGTTGAGCAATTATTATTGAACGAACATCCAGCCAGATCGATCACATTGCGATTACGAACCGTATCAGAAATTGTCTTCTAGAAGACGTCCGAAACAGACGTGGAGTCGACATCGGACAAGAACGCGATCAACATTTTATGTTAGCTATTATTCCCATTCGTACTGCAATCGCTCAAACTTGTTCAACATTAGCCGCGTTTTGTTTTCCCCGTGAACTTTTTCAGTTCATATTTTTACACAGGATGCAAAAATCCATCCCATACCTCACCACTAGATGGCTTTTCACAAAAAAGAATTATATGTAAAGCTTGGCAGCTCTGCTGAATGACTGAAGTAAATAATAGTTATGTGTTGTATCCTCACTTTCTGACATAATTATCTAAAAATACTTAATTATTAAACAAATATAAAAATATTAGGCACACAGAAAAGGAAGTGCAGCGTAGTGTAAGACGGGTCAAACGTCGGTACATCGACTCACATGCCTCAAAGAGCGAAGAAGCAGCAAGCAGGTGTGACGGCAGGAATGTCTATAACATCACCAAGGCGCTGATTGGTGGTCGTAATTCCAAACAACATCCAGTGAAGAATTTAGATGGTAACTTTCTGTTTTCAGATGATGATGAGCTCACTAGATGGAGAGATCATTTCGCTACAGTCCTTATCCACTTAGACGATGGTGATATGATCACAAATCCTAATGAGTCTTCCGAAGCAACAAATTCTCGAATTCGCACCGGACCACCCAGTAACACTGAAATAACAGCAGCAATCAAGTCCCTCAAGAAAAACAAAGCGGTGGGTATTGATGGCATCCCTACCTAATATTTCCAAGTGGCGCCAAACCAATCAGCTGAACTGTTACACCCAATCATACGGAGAGCGTGGGAAAATGAACAATTTCCCCAGGAGTGGAAAAGAGGGATGACCGTCAAGCTTCCGAAAAAAGCAAATCTGATGGATTGTGGAAACTGGAGAGGTATATGCGTTCTACCGGCTGTAGACAAGACAATAGCTAGAATCATATTAGAACTCATTAAGGAACATTTAGATTCCACTCTCAATGTCGAACAGACAGGCTTTTGCACTGAATCCTCCTGCATCAACCACATAAAATAGAGAAATGCGTCTAGTCTCCGCTACATTTACTGCTTATGGACTTGGAGAAGGCTTTCGACAGCTTAAATCGGGATGCTATCTGGTTGGGACAATGGTAAGGTGTCGGAGGAGTTTGAAGTCCAAAAAGGGTCACCTCAGCGGTGCATACTGTTACCGCTGTTCTTTTTGGAAGTCATCAGCGATACACTCCATGCAGCATTGACGGAGAGCAACAATGGAATTCGATGGACTATGACATCTTTTTTTTCACGGTCCCACCTCTCACGAGCATCTGACACACATCCGAGAGTATTTTTGTCACGAAAAAGCTTCTCAAATCGCCGTTCGGATACGGCACTAAACTGTAGGTCCCTTACATTTGTGTGAAAAATATAACGCACACAACATGAGTGGTTGCGAGAAGCTAGGCCCTGGCACTTAAAGAGCTGTTG
This sequence comes from Brachypalpus laphriformis, assembly GCA_945910035.1. Taxonomy (NCBI): domain Eukaryota; kingdom Metazoa; phylum Arthropoda; class Insecta; order Diptera; family Syrphidae; genus Brachypalpus; species Brachypalpus laphriformis. The sequence goes on along the minus strand of OX246753.1, from coordinate 104,032,995 downwards.
CGCCATATGTATATATATATATATATATATGACAACTTACCTTCAACACCTCGACTACGTCGACGATGTTCGCCTACTTTCACATCAGATAATGGACTTTCATCTGATAGCCCAGAATCTAGAAGCTGGGAGAAAAGATAGTGGCACCGAACTGGATGTGTGCAGCAGAATCGGGAAGGCAAAAGCTGCGTTGGGAATGCTATCGAAAGACTGGAGAGGATTAGTGTTCTCAGCTTAAGAACCAAGCTGCGACTGTTCCGCTCCAATGTAGAATCAGTACCGTAAACTGGGGTGACTTTGTGCCAGGTTTTAGTGTTTTTTGTAAATATTTTTTGTTGCGTTTAGAAACGTAAACAACAAAGTACTACATTTTGATCTTGAAAACTCAGCAATTACGATAACGAAATGAAATATAAGATACCACTTCTGGTAACAAAGGTATAAGCGTTTTAAGTATGGCACAAAGTCACCTCAATATAGGGGTGACTTTGAGCCACTAAATAAATCCCTTGGTTATTCTATCAAAATAAAAGAATTTGGTTAATTTCACACCTACAATCAATAAAACACATGATAGGCTATTTTTATGAATGAAAAAAAAAAATATTTTTTATTAAAATATAAAAGTACAAGTGTTTTTTTTTTTGTTTTTTAAAAAGTTATTTCAGGGACACTGTATAGGCCCCTTTTGGAAATCAAATTAGGCTTCTCGATAACCATAACAACGTTTATTACATCATACCATATTTCGTCCTTCTCCTTTGGCCTTTTCCAATATACCCCGCTTTTTACCATGGTGCTCACTTATTCATAAGGATATTCCTATGAATACCGTACTTTTCCGCGGCTTTTCGAATTGAAAGCGTCTTATTACGGACTTCTTGAATGGCGTTTCTCAATGACTCTTCTGTAAAATTGCAGTAAGGCCGCCCTCCTATCTTTTTGACGTAAGTTCGAGACATTTTAGTTGAGTCTCTTAGCCTAAAAATTGTAATTTGAGAAATAAGGGGCGGCTTTGGACCAAGTATGATTTATGTGATATGAAAGACTAATACACATGGGGTGACTTTGTGCCAAGCTAAAATGCAATATAGCTGGTACAAAGTCACCCCACGAACTTGCAGTTTTGTGAACAAAAGCTTAAAACATTTAATTCGTAAGGTTTTACATAACTATACCACAATATTCTTAGCAACAAATAAACAAGCAAGAAAAATAATATACCTCTAAATCTGTGAAGTATTTAGTTTTGTTGGTACAGATGAAATTTTCCCGACAAACACGTTTCTGCTCAAAGCTTGACTATTTTTTGACGGTTAACAATTCAAACAAATCACAAACAGAGATAATCAAATATGCCTACTCAGAGAGCCTTGACATTCATAAAGCATTACATGACTGGAATAACCTCCTAGTTTTTGTCAAAGTATTAGTAATATGGAAATGACAGGCAAAAAACAATGGTGGCACAAAGTAACCCCACAGTCACAAAGTCACCCCAGTTTACGGTACTTCTATATGGGTGCAGTACTTGGACGGTGGATACCACTATCACACACAAGCTCCATACCTTCGTAAACAGATGTCTAAGAATCATCTTGAGGAATTTTTGGCCCAGTCGTATCTCCAATGAACAACTTTATCTGAGAACGGGCCAAGAATCTATAGACATTATTTACACACCCTATGTACGTCGCACGAAATCCCCATTGCGAAATACGTCAAGCAGTCGAATTCGCTTACCCAAGCAGGCAAAACAAGAGGACGCCCTAGGCAAATGTGGCGCAGGACAGTCAGGGAGGAATCAAGCTCTTTGGGAATGAATTGGAGGCATCTCAAATGTCTTGCAGAACTCCAAACAAGAAGGCGCGCAGGCGTTGTTGACGCCATATGCCCCTCGAGGGGTACAATTTAAATAAGTAAGTAAGTAAGTATTATTGAACGAGTTAAGGTGGCGTAAAACTAATGATCCAACTCGATTTAGCTAAATATACTTTTTTTTCCAACTTAAAGAACAATGATTTTATTTTTTATTACTTTTATTTGGACCAATTTCCGTAAGTACTGCATATCGTATCGTTCAAATATTGCCCTCCAGCATCTATGCCCTTTTTACGACATTTTCTATCACTTTTCTCAATTATACCCGCGGTATTGTCTCTATTTCTTGCCTAATGTTGTCTTTGAGGGCAGCGAGAGTCTAGTGCTTATTCACATAGACCAATGAGTTCAAATGACCCCACAAAGATAAGTCTGGAATGGTAAGAACGGGTGATTTTACTGACCAATGCAAACTGGAAAAGTGTCCTTCACTAAGTTCATTGTGTCGCCCACTGTGTGTGCAGTGGCACTGTCTAGTCAAAACCGCATTTGCTCCAAGCCTAATTCATCCAGTTCAGTTATCAAAAGTCAGGTAACATTGTTCTGTTGCGATGTGTTACAGTGATTCGTCACTGGCGATTCATTTTAAAGGAAAACCATCCTTTTGGTTGAGGTTTATGATACGCTGGCTGTATTCCAGATGGGTTTGGTAGTCTGTGGGAAGCAGCTGATGAACCATTTGAGTTTTATGCACTAAGCTCGGACCAATCCGAACCCTTAGTGTACATCCCGCCTTGCGCACTCAAACTCGAAGCAGGAAACAAAGCCCTAACGGAGGTAAATAACCGGTGGTCCTCTTTAGATACTTGTGTCACCACGAGGAAACTATGGCCTGCATTCGACAGAGTAAGAACAAATAGGCTCATACAGAGAGATAGAAAATCCCTCTCCGTTCTAATAGGAGTCTGGAGGAGCAGTACCACACGAAAAAACTACGTGTGGCGAACGAAGACCTTTGTAGAGGCTGCGGCGACGACGAGGTTCAGGAAGACACCACCCACTTTCTTTGCTACTGCCCAGGCCTCTATCATTTGATGAATAAGTTCCTTGGGCGACACTTCTTCAAGGATTTAAAAAAATTGTCCAATAGACCGATAAACGACATCGAAAACTTCATCAAATCCTCTGGATGGTTGTATCTCGGGCACAGTAAGTACTAAATGCTTTTTTTAGGATATGTACAAAAGACGATTTATTTTCCGCTTTTCACGAGGGGGGATTCTCTAATCTATCTCCTTTCCCCCATGGGTATCACAATCGATCTATATTGACCTGAGTGTGGTGTAGAGGTTTTCTGTCCCCTAGATCAGCCCACATACCTAACCTAACCTTTATGCGGAAACATCTTCAGGTCTTTCACCAAAATACGCTTCAAAAAACCACTTGGGAATCCCCGATTGCCTGGCCAGTCATCTCGTTGATATTTTCGACACTCTTCCACATCTTCACGCACAGTATGTATAAATATTCACTGCCGAACTGATGTGTAGAGGGTCATGGACTAGCAATTGACCGGAAGTATAGTTTTCGTAGATTTCGATCAACAGGAGAACTGCTGAGTTACGTAACCTATCTATGGATCTCAGCTATTGACACTATCTCGAAAGCGTTTGATAGAGTCTGGCATAGGGTTCTAAAAAGCAAACTGGCGACCTTTTAACTACCACAACAACTCTGCAAATGGAATACTTTCTTCAGAACAGATCAATTCAAGTTGTTGTCGCCGGCGCATCTTCCGATACATTGCTTTTAATGCTGGTATACCCCAGGGTCCATTCTTTCTTCAACATTATTTTACTCTCTTATACTTCGCAGTCTTTCTAATATCAACAGCTTTTTGCCACTGAGATTAATCGATTCTTTCGCAATGTGATTTATACTGTATTTGCGTTATTCTTCGCCTGTCCAAATGTTGGTTGAATGTATATTAGAGTCCTTAAGTCACTGTTGTACCTACGTATACTCGTATACATAGTAGAATTCTGCTCATGAAATAGTTTATCACAACTTTTATGAGATACGTTGGTACTCGCTCGTCCTTGAGCTCTTATATATATAGCTCTAGTTAGCACTGCTGAACGCGTACAGTAGTGAACAGTATTTCTTCAAGCTACCTTCAATAAAAATAAAAATTGGACACTTGAAAGGTCTCTGGAACGACGAGTCTAGGTAAGGTTAGGTTAGGTTAGGTAGGGCTATGAGGTTATCATAAAACACTAGGCACCAAAGTGGGCCCATCGCGATCCCTAGGGAACCTTCCATTAACCATTAATCTCCCTACAGAATCTGAAAAGATCCTCAGGGGCCTCACCTCACCAAGGTTATCGAAGAAGTATCTACCAAGGTGCTTTAGCCTTGTCCTGGCAATTCCTTGACATTCACAGAGTATATGAGTTATATCCTCTGAGACATGTAGCTCGTATCGGATAACCCTAGTCTCATGGCATGCCTCCTTAGGAGACAGTGGCCAGAGAGAATTCCTATCGCTGTTCTTAGCCTCGATCTATCTAATTTAATTATCTCCCCAGATTTTCTGCAATCTAACACAGGCTACAAGGCCTTAGACACCCTGTGACCATCTTAGATTAGCCGTGTCAATGATCCCGAATAATTCCCTTAGCCACGCACACTGGTGGTTTAATACTACCACGTGGGAGCCCCGCTCCTCTTTTAGCCAGCGCGTCGGCTTGCTCGTTGCCTTCGATATCGCAGTGTCCAGGTACCTAACATAATCTGACTCGGTTCTGCGTACATAATGCCCTAAGCATTGTGCGGCAATTCCTAATTATCTCAGATTTGGTGACGTAAGACTCTAGCGCCTTTAGCGCAGCCTGACTGTCAATGTAAATGGCGATATTCTTATCGGATATTGATCCCATCTCAAGTAATTCCGCAGCTTTAAGTACAGCTAGAACCTCTGCTTGGAACACACTGCATGTGTCCGGAAGTCTCAGGGCCATCTGTAGGTTCGTATCTCTCGAGTAAATACCTGACCCCGTGCCCTCATTGGTCTTAGAACCATCTGTGTATATTGCAATCTCGTTATGGACAGAGACTGTCTTCCTTCGCCAGTCCTCTCTAATAGGATACAGTACTTCGCATGGTGTGTCAAAGTCTAAGGTGCCAAGTATATCGTCCGATTCGTCAGGGATTCCGGGAAAATATTCCTTGAGAATGGAGCTGTGTCCTATGTTATTAGTCCTGAAGAGACCAACGTTAGTGAGCCAAAGCGCACTGTTGCCCGCTTGAAATTTAATTTGTAGGTCTAATGGTAAAAGATACAGGAAGATCTCGAGTGCAGCCGTAGGTGTTGTGCGTAGAGCACCTGTGATGGCAATGCAAACTGTTTTTTGTACCATGGCCAGCGTATCCCGTGTGTTTTTCGTATTCGTTGCCTTCCACCACACAAGAGCCCCATACGTAAGGATGGGTCTGACTATCATGATGTATAGCCAGTGCATCATTGCGGGCTTCAGGCCCCATTTTTTCCCCGCGGTCCGCTTACAGATGAAAAGAGCATTATAAGCTTTGCGGACTCTTTCCTGTATGTTAAGTTTCCAATTTAGTTTCCTGTCCAGCATTATCCCAAGATATCTAGCGCGATCCGAAAGGGAAAGCTCCACCTCTGCTAGCTTAGGCAGTTTGAAGGGTGGTATCTTGTATTTTTTACTGAAGGGTACCAATTCGGTTTTATCCGGGTTGATGTGTAGTCCACACCCTCTAGCCCATTTTTCAAGACTATTAAGAGCTGATTCCATCATTTCACTTAATGTGTCAAGGAACTTGCCCTGAACTAAAATCACCACGTCGTCCGCGTAAGCAGTGACGCTTATGCCTGTGTTGCCTAGTTATTTAAGTATCCCATCGATGACTAGAACCCAGAGGAGAGGTGAGATAACGCCTCCCTGGGGAGGCCCCCTGGTAACGGATTTCCTTATTGAACTGTTTCCGATGGTGGAGTTAATGTTTCTAGTGCCGAGCATATTGCAGAGCCAATTGGTAATGCTATGCTCGACATTCATAGTTTCTAGGGCCAGTTTAATGGCCCTTCCTTCTACGTTATTGAACCGCCTTCTATATCTATCGTAGGAAGGCTGCTAGTGCAAATTCCTTATGGTGAAGGCTAGTTTCTATCCTCCCTACTTCGTCGTGTAAGGCTGATCCACCGATTTCCCCTTCAAATATGCATGTTGAGCTTTGCATAGAATCCCGTTGCAACACTTACGTCTGATGTGAATATCAAGAAGTCTTTCAAGTGTCTTTAGGAGGAATGACGAGAGACTTATGGGTCTGTAGTCTTTCGCTGAAGTGTGGCTTGGTTTACCTGCTTTAGGTATGAATATAACCCGCACTTCCCTCCATGCCACTGGTACGTAACATGACCTTAAACAATGTTTAAAAATTTCCCTAAGCCTGCTTCTGACCTTGGCTGGAGCTTTTAGCAGCATAGCTGGAAAAATTCCATCAGGGCCTGGCGCTTTGAATGGTGCGAATGACATAATAGCCCATCGCAGATTCTTCCATGTAATGAGATTTTCTACGTCGTCACCTATTGACCTACTATTATACGAGTAGCTATTAGTAGTAGAATCCATTGGCGATCTACTTCCTAGGAAGTGAGCTTCAATTAACGTTTCTAAAACTTCTTCGCTACTTTCTGCCCACGAGCCTTTAGATTTTTTGGTGAAGCTAACGACGAGTCTAAGTTCGAGGTTCTTGACGGCAGGGTATTCGAAACAAGAAAGATTCATAAATATAAATTCTATTAACAATATCGTTGGTCATTATAAGATCAATGCACTGTCCCAACAATGGCGATTAGTGGCTTGGCAAATGACTAACAAAGGTCTCGAACAAGCAGCATCTCCCGACAGGTTCGCCAAAGTAAGAGAAAGAGCCACTGCAGCCAAATATATTGCAGCTCTATTAGTAAAACCTACTGCCACCTTCTCGTGATGCCAGCTATTCAACTCATTGAAACAGGGGCCTCAAAAAGCAAGATTCCTCCAACAAGAGCTTGAGTTCAAATAATGCGAAATAGATATCTTAGTCCTGAGCATAATAAGATGGTTCGATGTCAAAGAATAACACTCTACTCTGGAAAACCAGCTGGAAGCTCTGTGTGGTCCAGAGTAGGACTCATGCTGACCCTAATAGCACGTAGCAGTGCCAGTAGTCCACTACGGGAGTATGAGCGCTGCCGTTAGCCCATTAAGGGCTCCTCCGCCACCATCTCTATTCCAATATCCTGACCAACATTGGAAATTCCTTACCGACCTGTGATCCGAATACGTCGAAGCAGCTCGCGCAAAGTATTCACTAAGTTCAACCTAACTGGAACTATAGACGCCACCGTTGACTCCGTTGCAGCCTTACATCTTGGAAACCTCACTGAAAACTGACGGTCAACTTCCAGAGTACAATAAGAAAAATAAGTATCCAACGATATGAACCGATAGAAAAAGCTATTCTGGACGAAAAGGAACATTTTAACAGCCAATTAGGTGATGTTCAAAACCTACCGCCTAACGGGGCATTATAATAGTGATGGGGACTTCCCCAAGTGTGCTTTACCTTAGAAGTAGAAGCAATCGGAAGCACTTGTATGATCCCTTTTTTTTTTTTTTTTTTGCAAACAGAGCTCGCAGGCTCGTCGATCAAGAAACTGAAAAAGTCTCGGCAGATAGCTATCTGCAGACTTCTGTAAATAGATCGATGAACGTGCTACAATCAAGGCTCAGCAGTAGAAAAACCCGAACTTGAAGCCCAGTACCGCATGAAGAAGAAGGAAATGCAGTGTAATGTGAAACATGACAAGCGCCCCCACGTTAACATACTACTTACCTCAAAGGCGGAAGAAGCAGCAAACAGATGTAACAGTAAGACCGCCTACAGCATCGCCTAGGAGCTTATACTTAGGTGGTTAGAGCACCAAACAACACTTAGTGAAGAGTGTAGACTGGACGCTAATTTCTTGATTTCGGATGAAGATCAGTCCAAGGGATGGAGTTGGATTGTTAAACCACTTAGACGATCTCTGATTCAAATGAGTTTTCGAAGCAACAAATTGCGCAATACACACCGAACCTCCCCAATACCAAGCGGTATTGATACCATCCCTGTCGGGGCCCTTTAAGTGCCACCAAGTACGGGTGGGCCATCTACAAGTTTCTTTTTAAAAATGCAATAAAATGAACAAAATGAAATTTTGTCCATGTATTATGACTCTATTAGTAAGAGCAAACATTGCCATTAATTATGGAACACAACGTCGTCCAAGTGGCTGCCTCTGCTGGCCTCGCAGTAGCACATTCTATCACTCCAATTTTCCAAGACCTTGTAGATGGTTTCGGGCTGTAGTTCACGGATTGCTCAGATGATATTGGCCTTAAGTGCTTGAATCGTTTCCGGATTGTTGGCATAACATCGGTCCTTCACGGTTCCACACAAAAAAAAGTCCAAAGGGGTCAAATCGCAGCTCCGAGGCGGCCAATTGACATCGTCAAGACGGGTGATAACACGATTTGAGAATTTGGTGCGCAAAAGACCGATTGTCGCATGAGCTGTGTGACATGGCGCGCCATCCTGCATGAACCAGAGGTCGTCCAAATCAACTTACTTACTTAGGTGGCGCTACAGTTCGGGGTGAACCTGGGCCTCAACCAACAAGCCTCTCCATTTAGCTCGGTCCTTAGCTAATTGCCTCCAGTTGCGCACTCCAAGTTGGTCAAGGTTCCCTTGAACTTGTGCGCGCCACCTACGGCGATAATTCCCTCTACTGCGTCGTCCCTCGGGGTTAGATTCGAAGACTCTGCGGGCCATGTCCTAGCCATCTCAGACGTCCAATACGCAGTTTTTTGACTAGGTCGCTGTCGCTGTACAGCTCGTATAGTTCGTGATTGAATCTTCTCCTCCAAAACCCGTCAACGCAAACGGGACCGAAAATCTTACGAAGAATTTTTCTCTCGAAGCGACCAAGGATATCTTCATCCTCTTTTAATAAAGTCCATGTTTCAGCGCCGTAAAGCAGGACTGGGATGATCAAGGTCTTATATAGAGTCTCCTTAGTTGTTCGAGAGAGGGCTTTACTGTCCCTTTACAGACCACGTGCAGCCGAACAACTAGCAGAGGCCCTAGACTGCTATAAAGCAGATATTACCGCCATCCAGGAAGTGTCGTCCAAATCCATGTCTTCAATTTCAGTAAAAAAAAGTCGTTAACATGGCTCCATAACGCCCACCGTTGACCGAAACGTTGTTCCCAGCCTCATTTTCGAAGAAAAATGGTCCAATGATGCCACCACTCCACAATCCGCATCAAACTGTCACTCTCTGTGGATGCATTGGCTTCTCGACAATAACGTGCGGGTTTTTCGAGCCCCAGATGCGGCAATTTTGTTTGTTAACGTAGTGGCCGAGATGAAAATGTGCCTCGTCAGAAAAGATGATTTTTCGCCCAAAATCGTTGTCCAATTCAAGCTGCTCTAAGGCCCAAACTGCGAAGCGATAACGAAGCGGATGGTCGTGCGCTTTCAATTGCTGAATCAATTGGACCTTGTAAGCGAATAATCCCAGATCTTTGTGCAGAATTCTCCTCAGGCTAGTGCGTGAAATGTTAAACTGTAGAGATCGATGACGAGTTGATGTTCGTGAATTGAGTCTCACACTCTCGGCTACAGCAGCCGCATTCTCGTCTGTGCGCACCGTACGACGACGGGGACCATGAGTGTTGTCCACTAGCATACCAGTCTCACGAACTTTTTGCACAAACTTGCGTACAGCAGGGGCGGTGGGTGCTTCATTTCGACCAAAATTTCTTTTCAAAAAACGCACTGTTTGGGCTACACAGCACTCACTTTGGAAATAAGTTTTCAATATTTCCCAATGTTGTTCAAGCGTAAAGCGACTCATTTCGTTCCGCGGAGGTATGATACTGACTTTCTGTCAAAATTTCGAGCGGGAAACAGCTGTCAGTGTCAAAATAACCTATGATTTAAAAAGAAATCACTAGATGGCCCACCCGTTATTTACATCGGCCGAACTGCTCCATCCGGTTATATGGACACAGGATGATCATCAAGCTTTTAAAAAAGGGTAACTTGAGAACAGAACTGAACTGGTATGAGACAGAACTGATCATTTTCTATACGTATATCTAGAAATTGTGTTCTCGGCCGACCGTCGAGGCACCGGTACGGATGCGTAAAGCTGAATCGGGAAAGCAAAAGCTGCGATCAGTATGCTGTCAAAAATACGGAGGAGCAATGTTTTTAGTGCAAGAAACAAGCTGCGACTAGTCCGTTCCAACGTCGAATCAATGCCTCCGTATGGGTATAGTATACTCGTAGTACATGGAAGTTGACTACCACTCTCAATCGCAAGCTACAAACATTCCTAAAACGATGCCTAAGCATCATCTTAAGAATTGTTTACTCAATCGTATCTTTCATGAACAACAGCAGGGAACCTATATTATCCTACGGTGGAGAAATTGGCAGTGTGCCGTTCACATCTTACCGCACGAAGTCAGGTCCATTGCAAAATACGCTATGGAATTCGATTACTCAGCCAAGAAGTGGCGCAGAACAGTTGAGAAGGAATCGAGACCTTTAGGCATGAGCTGGATAGAGCTCAAATGCATTGCGAAACTCCGAACAAGATGGCGCAAAGGCGTTGTTGACGCCTTATGCCCTTCGTGGGGTGAAAGGATTTAAGAACAAGAACGATGGCGATCACATATTTTCCTCTATGTTTTCAATTTATACTGTGCGACCAAACTGTTGACCCAATTCAACTTGGTCGAAATATTTTCAAGCTCCAAACCCCAACCCTTCAAATCATTAACAGGTACCTACGGTTCTCAAATATCTTAGTGTTGAATTCGTCCGGTTGTTCATTTTTGACACGACATTTACATCAATATCAGGCCAAAATTATAGTACCTCCAACAAAACTATCAAGTGAAATCATAAAATTCATAGGTGTTCGACTGGGGAGGTGTTCAAACGGTTCATGCCCAAATCACTCGCACAAATTTTATGTTATCCTTAAAATCAAAAATTAAAAATTGAAACCCTGCTCTCGGTGTTCGTGTGTGTATATATATTAATCATATGCCATCGTATTTACTTCTCTAAAATCGGTTTACATAACCAAGGTACATGTCCAACTATGTACCTCAGTAGTGGGGCTTAGTTCAGTTCATATATAGCCCGTACACCCATGCAGGTATGGTATACCTAGCAAACGGCGAAGCTTTGTGCGTATACCAGTATCCCCCCGTTCGTTTAATTACGAGCACCCAAGCCTTCAATAAATTAATTTTATACTTGTCCTCGATCTGCAGAATATCTTAATGTTTACATATCCGATAAAGTATACGTGCTCGTTACTTACGGACGTCTCTATGAAGCCTATACCTTTGCGCATGAATGTAAATACCCTCATCACGGTTCTTGTGCTTGTAGGACACTAAAGGACAGTGGGCACAAGTTCTAAGGATACGAGCTTCTCCGAGCCGGGCAGATGCCGGTGCGGTGGTACGATGGTGCGGTGGGGGTGCGATTGTACACTGGAACACATATGGCCAGTGTGGAGAGTGTAGTTTGTGTGGGAAGCAATGGGGTAGGTATTTTAAAATGTAAATTTAGAGAATTTGTAAATATGTATTTATGTATGTGTACATGCGATGCTGATGCTGATGCCGAAGCTAGTCTTTAATGTTGGCTAGTGTATGTGATGGGGGGTGTGTGTACGCATTTAATTCAAAGGGATTTTCGGTCAATGGATGGGGGTGGTGTGTGGTGGGTGGTGGGTGGTGGGTGGTGGGTGGTGGGCGAACGATGATTGCTGGAGTGGGTGGTCTTCGAATGTTGCAAATTACAGAAATCGCTATGAAAAGTGCCGTATGGTGCTTTCATGTTGATTTTGGTAAATATGTACTCTTGCGGAGGATATAACATAAGAATGTCTAGTCCACTATGCGTCCCTTGGAGTTGGTTTAAGGTTAAATAAAGCTAGAAGAACGAAACAGGCGGTGGGGAGGGGGAAATAATTTAAAATACATTTACTTACATGTCCTAGGAGGGTTGTGTGTAGAAGTTTAGTTTCCTCCAGGAGTAGCGCACAAGTCTGTGAGGATTCAGCGATATTTGATGAAAATTAATTCGTAATTTGAAACATTAAAGTGTGAGTGTAGTGAATGTGGGCTTTAACGTAAACTATCGCTTGGAATAAACGCGTGTATGTATGTATCACATAAACCAGAGGGATATTGGTGGGGGCTAAGAAGTAGAAATAGTATGAAGTTTGTTTAGTTGCCGCAGTAGCTGTACAAAACAAAATTAACAATCAACACAAATGCTCTTAGGCTTATTTAAAGCAAAGCATTTCTGATAGAAGTATTAATAGCACGAATGATGCAAACATTGCTGTATACTTCATAATTACAAGATGAAACCGTCTTTGTTCCATAAAATTCATAAAAAAATCATTAAAAATAGTTCCTGGATACAAAATTAAGATTGTGTCCTTCCCTCACCATTTAATCAACTTCAGACGTGTATTTACATATCTTCTTCTCCTTCCTATTTCGGCGATGTTATGATCCGAAAACAAGGGATCATAACCCTCCCACTTCACCGCATTTCTACTGAGCCGCCTGTGGGGTTCGCCTATTTTACTTCAAAAAATATCGGCAGGCATCCCGGTTTTGGATCACTCGATTACTGAGGCCAATGAAATGTTGTCGCATTTGTGTGATCCAGACATTTATAGGCCTGCTATCCTGCCTCGCGAAATCTTTGGAACGTTCATTGATATTGCCTTTTTAACAGGGTTCAAATGATCTCTTCTTTGAATGTGGCAATACCAGCTGAGCCGGTCGTGCTTAATTTTTCGTGAGATGGTTTCCTTAACGTGAAGGGTTCCACGGATCTTCGAATTTCTTATTCGATCAAGCTTTGTCACTCCTGCTGTCATGCGAGTCATCTTCATCTCACTTACTTACTTAGGTGGCGCTACAGTTCGGGGTGAACCTGGGCTTCAACCAACAAGCCCCTCCATTTAACTTGGTCTTTAGATAATTGCCTCCAGTTGCGCACTCCAAGTTGGTCGAGGTTCCCTTGAACTTGTGCGCGCCACCTACGGCGATGATTCCCTCTACTGCGTCGTCCCTCGGGGTTGGATTCGAAGACTCTGTAGGCCGGAGCGTTTGTGTCCATTCGCTCTACATGTCAGACGTCCAATACGCACGAACTGTACGAGCTGTACAGCGACATCGACCTACGCTGTACAGCTCGTATAGTTCGTGATTGAATCTTCTCCTCCAAAACCCGTCAACGCAAACGGGACCGAAAATCTTACGAAGAATTTTTCTCTCGAAGCGACCAAGGATATCTTCATCTCTTTTAATAAAGTCCATGTTTCAGTGCCGTAAAGCAGGACTGGGATGATCAGGGTCTTATACAGAGTCTCCTTAGTTGTTCGAGATAGGGCTTTACTATTGAATTGCCTTATAAGCCCAAAAAAAACAGCGATTGGCAAGAGTTATTCTTCGCTTGATTTCTGCGCTGATGTTGTTCTCAGAGTTTATATCAGAGCCAAGGTAGACAAAGTCCCTTACTACCTCGAAGTTACAGCTACCCACTGTGACGTTCTGTCCAATTCGTCGGTGTTGGCTGTCCCTTCTCTGGGCCAGTCCAGAAGCGGCACCGATTTGGATAGGGTTACTCGCTCTTTATTTGCGATGCACGCTCCTTTCCCGATGCCCTCTTTGCTTATTCTCAATATGGTTTTCTTGGCAATTCGCTCTAGCACTATGTGTAGCGGCGGTATACCTACGATCACCTTTAGTGCCGCTGTGGGACAGGTTCACATGGCACCTGTTATACATACGCATGCTAGTCTCTGCACCTCGCTCAGCGATGTCCTTGTCGTAGTTAACTTTGTTCGGTTAACCCATGCCACTGCCCCGTATGAGATGATGGGTCTTACTATCATCATTTACATCCATCTCAGTGTGGCTGGGCTGCAACCCCAGGCCTTTCCTGAAATGTTTCTGCACACCATAAGTGCTCTAGTGGCTTTAATTACCACAGCTTCTAAGTGTTCTTTCCAAAGGAGTTTACGGTCTAGTGTTATACCTAGGTATTTGACCTGTTTCTGTGGGTCGATCCTGATACCTTCCAATAGGATAGGTTGCATACGCTTTAGCTGTCTCTTCTTGGTAAAGCATATCACAGTAGTTTTGGAAGGATTTGCTCTAAGTCCTACCGTTTCGCATCATTTTTGTGTGATTCTTAATCCCCTTTGAATGATTTCGCATAGCGTTTCTTCAAATTTCCCTCTTGCAGCAATGACTATATCGTCTGCGTACCCCTGACACTTAATGCCGGCGTCTGTCAATTTGTACAGTAGTTCATCTACTACTAGGCTCCACATCAATGGTGATAATACCCCTCCTTGTGGGTAGCCTCTAGTGGTGCTTAAAGTGATGGTTTTTTGGTCCACCTCTGTCTCAGCCGTCCTAGTTCTCAGCATCTTAAACATCCAATTGCTTGTGGTGTGATTTACTTCTTTTATTTCCAGACCCCTCCCAATTGCTTCATGGGAGATGTTGTCGAAGGGTCCTTCGATGTGTAGAAAAGCGCATACTGCCGTTTCCTTGTTCTCCAGTGCTTCCTGGACCCAACTTGTCACCTGGTAGAGCGCGGTTTCGGTGGATCTACCTGCTCTGTAGGCATGTTGATTGTGGTGGTATTCTTTCCAGCACAGCCGACCTTAGGTGATTATCTATGACCTTTTCTAGCATTTTTAGCATGATTGAGGTCAGGCTAATGGGTCAATAGGTTTTAGGTGAAGTGGTGTCTCTTTTACCCACTTTCGAGATGAATATGACCTTTGCCCTTCTCCAGATTCTTGGTATATGCCTAAGCTGCTTCTCAGTAGTCCTAGGAGATGTGGCATAATGATTTCCTGCCCTTTTTGTAATAGGGCAAGGAATATTCCGTCCGCTCCCAGTGCTTTAAACGGCTCGAAGGTGCTCAGCGTCCAACTTAGCCTTTGTTTCATGCAGATGTCTCTTGCCTTCGCGCAGTCTTCTTGCGATTGTAACTTTTCGACGTTAAATTTTCTCATAATGATTCATATTTGTTACTCAGATTGATATATCCGCATTCGTAGCGAATGTGTATGTCAGCTAATCTCTCAAAAGTTTTTAGGACGAAGGAGGTAAGACCTATTGGTCTAAAATCTTTCGCAGTGGTGTGGCTTGCCTTACCGGCCTTGGGTATGAAGACCACTTTAACCTCTCTCCATGTTTTAGGTAGGTATCCCCAAATGAGGCTATTGAGGTATAGTGCTTTAAGTACCGGAATAATCGTGGGTACGGTTTTCTGTAACATGATCGGGATAATCCCGTCGGGTCCTGGGGATTTAAGGGGAGAGAACAATCTAATAACCCATTCGATTCTTTCTTCCGTAAATAAATCCACTCTGATGCTACTATTAGTCCCGATGTTATTGGGGGAAGTGCGTTTTTAACAGAGAGCTCAGTGATTCCGAACAGGACTCCGTCCATCTTCCGTCGGTTTCCTTGAGGGATCCTGGGGTTTTTGGTTCTTTGGATAGGATTTTTCTTAGTCTCGCAGATTCTGTCGCACCTTTGATCTCGTTACAGAAGTTTTTTTTTTTTTGTTTTTTCCCCGAGGGTAGGTGAAAAATCTTCCATAGACACTATGAGAATAGCAAGCGCGTGCTCATAGCAGTGTCCGATTCTTACTGACTAAAAAACACCACCCTTCGATATAAATTTGTTCGATATCGCAACTAAGTATAAACTTATCAAGCAATTTTTCTATCACGAAATAAAAACGGTTGGCAGGTTACTTTCCACTGAAAGATCCTGCATATTTCGCAATCTAGACGCGGTTAATCATTATCTCGCCAAGTGGAAAGGTTTCGTCCTTTGTAGTCGGTGCAATAAATTGCTCTTATCCAAAATTTGTAGGACTGTATTGTTGACATACCCGATTAGCCGGTTTCTATGCTTTCTCGCGAAGCTTCTAGTTTCAGCTTCGATTGTCGGAATTCCGAGATCCCTGTGGATATCGTCGTTTCTACTATACCACGGTGCTTGGACAATTTCTCTTAGCACTTTATTTTGAAAAGCTTGTAAAATATTGGCATTTGTTTTCTTGGTACAACCCCAAAGTTGTATACAGTAGGTCCACACCGGCTTTAGCACTTGCTTGTATAAAAGCGGTTGGTTCTCAGTACTGAGCTGGGAATGTTTTCCGAGTAACCAGTCCATTTCTCTATATTTGATTTCGAGTTCTTTACGTTTCATTTTCACGTGCGAATTCCATTTCAGTCTTGCGCCGAGTGTCATTCCCAGGTATTTGGCCTCGTTTGCAAAAGGTATTCGGGCCGAGTTTAGGGAAATTGGCAAGTCATTAGTTTTCTTATAAGTGAAATTCACGTGAACAGATTTAGATTCATTGAGGGCGATCCGCCACTCCCTGGTCCATTCATTTACATTATTCAGTGCGTTTTGCAGTTTCGCAGTCGTTTCTTCGATTATTTTACCTACTGCTAGGACAGCGGTGTCATCGGCAAACGTAGCAAGGATAGTGTCATCTTCGTTCATTATATCACGAGTATATAGCAAATAGAGAACCGGCCCAAGAACGCTGCCTTGCGGTACGCCAGCCGAAATTTCTTTCAGCTCGGAGTATTCGACTCCATGTCTAACACGAAAGAGTCTATTCCCGAGATATGATACTAGAATATCGTATAAGCACACAGGGAGAACTTGTCGTAGTTTGGATTTCAAGCCATCATGCCACACCTTATCAAAGGCCTGCGAGACGTCAAGAAATACGCTTGAGCAAATCTTTTTTTCTCGATTACGTCAGTAATTCTATGCACCTGGTCAACCGTCGAATACTTGCTTCTGAACCCAAACTGGTGGTCAGGGATAAGATTATTTTCGTCTATAACCGGTTGGAGACGCCTTAGTAATATCCTCTCGAAAATTTTGGATATGACTGGAAGAAGCGAAATTGGTCTAAACGATTTTACCTCATTTGGCGGTTTTCCTGGTTTTAAGACCATTATTACTTCCGCAACTTTCCATTGGCTCGGCACGTGTTTTAATCTGAGCGCAGCATTTACAATATAGAGAAGCTTAATCAAAGCTTTTCTAGGTAAAACTTTGAGAATTTCTCCAGTGATTAAATCATAACCAGGAGCTTTCTTAGGTTTTAGAATCTCGATCTCATTTTTGAGTTCCCTAAGCGTTGCACTTGTGAGTGTTAAATTGCCAGATGGTAAATCCGGCCTATTGACGTTATCGTAAACCACTTGACTATCGTTGGCAAACGACTAACAAAGGCCTCGTAGGGGCAGCATCTCCCGATAGGTGCTGGTCCGCTAAGTAACGAGTAGGAGCCACTGCAGCCGAAAACCTAGCAGCTCTGTTAGTAAGCCCTACTCCCACCTCCTCGTGGTGCCATCTGGGGATTTCTTCGGAAATTGCCAACGGGAGAGAACGAATGGCGAGCTTCTTGCGCCAAAAAACAGGATAAGTGTCGGTTGGTCTGTGGCCCAGCGAGCCGCAACCGTAAAAAAAAATCTTGCTCCGAAACGGAAATCAACGCCTCGGATACGGACGGATAATTTGTTGACGACCTTTGGCTATCGAACATGGACAACGATCGGATTCTGGAGCGTTAAGACCCTCCTGGACTCACTCAAGGAAGGGCCTTATAACGCCAGATTCCTCCAATTGGAGCGCGAATTCGCACGGTATAAAATCGACATTTTAGGGCTGAGCGAGATAAGGTGGTACGATGCTGGGGAATACATCTCCCCAACAAAAAGCACTGTGATGCTCTACTCTGGTAAACCAGCTGGAAGTGCACGGAGTTCTGGTGTAGGACTCATGCTAACTCCAGCAGCACGTAGTAGCCTCATATCCTGGAAACCCCATAGTGACCGGATATTGACGGCTAGGTTCCAGAGTAGAGTTAGAAAAATTACCATCATACAGTGTTATGTTCCGACTTTAGACGCGACTGAGGATGAAAAGGATGATTTTTTAGCCACTTAGGCGCCGCCTACAACCAAACGCCTAATGGGGACATCGTAATGGTGATGGGAGATCTCAATGCCAAGGTGGGTAGCGACAACACCATGCTTAAGCACGTGATGGGAGTTCACGGCGTGGGAGACCGTAATGACAATGGTGAGCGGTTTGTGGACTTCTGCAATACCAACCGCCTAGTCATCGGAGGTACGCTGTTTAAGCATAACACCTGCCATAAGATCAGTTGGGTCTCTACTGATAGGCAATGAACATCCAACCAGAACAACCACATTGCGATCAGTCGCCGCTTTAGAAATTGTCTCCTGGACGTCCGGAACAGACGTGGAGCTGACGTCGGACAAGAACGAGACCACCATCTTATGGTAGCTCATTTGCGCCTTCGTACTGCATCCGTCAACAGCAACCGCTCAAACCTACTTAATATCACCAGGTTTAATATCGACAGGCTCAATGTTCCCCAAGTGTGCCAACAGTTCAGGGACCATCTTGCCTTAGAAGCAGAAGCAATCAGCAGCATAGAGAACATGGATGACCACTGGAGTGCTGCGAAAAATGCTTTTGCGACTGTGGCACGCACGTATGTCGGTAAAAAGCAGAAACACCACCGCACATGGCTTTCTACAGACACCTGGAGACGGATCGATGAGCGTACAGCAATCAAGGCTCGGATTGCAGCGGCCTCAGCAGTAGAGAGAACCAAGCTTGAAGCCCAATACCGTGCGAAGAAGAAAGAAGTGCAGCGTAGTGTGAGACGTGACACACGTCAATATGTCAACTCACTGCCCTCAAGGGCTGAAGAAGCAGCGAGTAGGTGTGATAGTAGGACTGTTTACAACATCACTAAGGAGCTCATTGGTAGTCGTAACTCCAAACAACTTCCAGTGAAGAGTCTAGACGGTAACCTTCTGATCTCGGATGAGGATCAGCTCACTAGATGGAGAGAACATTTTGCTACAGTGCTAAATCACTTAGGCGACGGCGATATGATCTTGAATTCGCATGAGCAGTTCGAAGCAACAAATTCCCGAATTCGCACCATACCTCCCAGTAAAACTGAAATAATAACAGCAATCAAGTCCCTCAAGAAAAACAAAGCGGTGGGTATTGATGGCATCCCTGCCGAGCTATTTCAAGCGGCGCCAAATACATTGGCAGATTTGCTGCATCCGCTAATACGGAGAGCTTGGGATAGTGAACAATTTCCACAGGAGTGGAAAAGAGGAATGATCATTAAGCTTCCAAAGAAGGGTAACTTGATGGAGTGTGGTAACTGGAGAGGTATATGTGTTCTTCCAGCTGTAGCCAAGATAATAGCTAGAATAATTCTAGAACGAATTAAAGAACATTTAGATTGAACTCTCGATGTCGAACAGGCAGGCTTTCGCGCTGGATCCTCCTGCATCGACCACATAAACACCTTACGGATCATAATCGAACAATGCGTTGAGTATAGGTCTCCGCTACATTTACTGTTTATCGACTTCGAGAAGGCTTTCGGCAGCTTGAATCGAGAAGCTATTTGGTTGGCCTTGCGCAGGAGAGGCGTTCCAGAAAAACTTATAGCTATTATCAAGGCTACATATGAGGGTGGCAAGTGTCACGTCGTGCACAATGGTAAGGTGTCGGACGACTTTGAAGTCCAAAGTGGAGTACGTCAAGGGTGCATACTGTCCCCACTATTGTTTTTGGTGGTTATCAGCGATGAACTCCGTGCAGCATTGACGGAAGGCAACTATGGAATTCGTGGGACTATGACATCTTACCTTAAACACCTAGATTACGCTGACGATGTTTGTCTACTTTCACATCGGATAATGGATCTTCATCTGATGGCCCAAAATCTAGAAGCTGAGGCAAACAAAGTGGGGCTAAAAATAAACACAGCCAAAACAAAAGCCATAAGCACTTCTTCTAACAACCGCGCTCAACTTTACATTGCCGGACAGGAAGTCGAGAAAGTTGATAACTTGCTTAATTTAGGAAGTGTGGTCTCGGCTAATCGCGGTGGCACCGAACTGGATGTGTGCAGCAGAATCGGGAAGGCTAAAGCTGCGTTCGGAATGCTGTCCAAAATCTGGAGAAGCAATGTTATTAGCTTAAGAACCAAGCTACGACTGTTCCGCTCCAACGTAGAATCAGTGCTGCTTTATGGGTGCAGTACCTGGAAGGTGGACACCATTAACACACGCAAGCTGCAAGTCTTCGTAAACAAATGCTTAAGAATCATCTTGAGGATTTTTTGGCCGAACCGCATCTCCAACGAACAACTTTATCTGAGAACGGGCCAAGAACCTATAAGCATTACTATACGAAGAAGAAAGTGGCAATGGATTGGACACACCGTACGGCGCGAAGACAACTCCATTGCGAAATACGCCATGCAGTGGAATCCGCTCACCCAGGCAGGCAGAATAGCGGGACGCCCTAGGCAAACGTGGCGCAGAACAGTTGAGGAGGAATCGAGCTCTTTAGGAATGAGTTAGAGGCAGCTCAAACGCGTTGCAGAACTCCGAACACGATGGCGCGCAGGCGTGGTTGACGCCCTATGCCCCCCGAGGGGTTAAAGGATATAAGTAAGTAAGTACTTGACTATCGTACGGTTTAAAGGTTTCTTCCGGGTGGGCCGCAAAGACGTCCGCTTTTTCTTTATCTTCCCTTGCCCATTCATTTTGATTGAATTTAATGGGCGGCGCGGGGACTTTGGGCCTTTTGGTGCCTTTTATGGCTTTTCAAAGTGAATAATTGGAATCTTTTTTCGCTGTTAAACTTTCAAAGTAAGAGCCTATTGCACGATTCTTAAAATCCTTAATAGTTTTCTTCAACGAATTGCACAGACGATTCAAGTGTGTTTTATGCTGCGGAGCACGACTCTGTTGCCATTTTTTACGCGCTTTTCGTTTTTCCTTGACCAATTCCTTTATTTCCGGAGGATATCGTAAGCCGTATTTGTCCGGCGTTTTCCTTGGAATGGGAGTATTATTCCAAGAGGCGAGCTGTACGATCTCGACGAAACGATCAACTTCAACCTCAAGTTCATAGGGTGTCGTAAGTGGAACGCTCAGTTCAACATTGTCTTCAATTTCGTTCCTAAAACCTTCCCGGTTAGTTGTTCTACCAGTTAATCTCGCTGGCTCTAGGTTATAGATTAGTTTTTCGCTCAATGTCAAAATAATTGGGGAATGGTCAGACGACAGATCAAAACTCTCTTTGACTTTTATGTGGTTGGTAGATATTCCTTTCACAACGAAAAAATCTAACAGATCAGGTATTTTTGAAGTATCAGTTGGTCAGTAAGTCGGTTTACCCGTCGAATGGAAATCACAACTGTACTCCATACCTGCCCCATAGAGCATTCTACCTTTTTTCGAACTGTATCTTGAGCCGCCGAACGTATGTTTCGCATCAAAATCGCCGCCAATAATAAAATTAGGTTTAAGCGATTCAAACATGTTAGTAAAATCACTTTTTTCAAGCGCGAAACGCGGTGGACAGTAGATAGACGAAATTTTAAGAGTACGCTGAATATTTTTAACTTGAATCGTGCAGAGTTGCAAAGTTTCAAGCTCTATCTTTAGGTCTTCGGATTGTTCGATGCAGTCTTTAATAAACAAGGATGATCCGCCTCTCGCTTTTCCCGAAGGGTGACAAGCGTGGTAATCATTATAGCCTTTTATTTTTAAATGCGATTCCTTTTTTACAGTTACGAAGTGTTGCCAAGAACGGCGTTTAGCTTTCTGTGTTTCATTTTTAAAATTTCTCTGACTGGACTTATATTGTTCCCAATCCGCGTCTAGTCTAATACTTTTGGCTACATTTAGAAGGTGTCTGGTTACCTTTCTGATGTTAGCTAGTTCATTCGATTCGATTGTGGCGATTTTTTATATTGCCTTTTAGTTTCTGGACAAGCTTTGACAAAGGCCTCATTAAAGATGGCTGTTATATCCTCAGCCTTGCGATCGGTGTCAGCAGGTCCTAGCCAATTACCTTCGTGCTGGAATCTGGCACTTTTTTTCACCTCGTTGCTAAAGAGATCCCAGTTGGTTTTTCTGTATGGTTAAGTGATTCATATTTACTACTCACGAGAAATTCAATAATTTTGTGGTCAGAGTAGGATTCTTGCCACACCATATCCCACTTGTCGATAAATAAAGTTCTCGAGTTACTGGCTAAAGTTATGTCTATGACTTCTTGCCAGTTTTTGAATACAAAGGGTGGTTCATTACCTCTATTTACTACAATAAGGTTATTTTCAATTACAAACTCAAACAAAGACTCACCGCGTAGGTTGGCGTTGCTGCTTCCCCATTGAATGTGGTGTGAGTTTGCGTCGCACCCCAGCAGCAGATCCCATATTTCCAGTTCCGCCTTCTGTACAAGGGAGCGGGTTAGTATGGACGGCGGTCCCTCTTCGGCATCAAACAGCATATAAACGGCTGATAAAATCAATGAGGAAAGACCCCTCCGTTCAAGCCTTACTAATGTTTCATCCACGTTACTGTAGGTAGATAAAAGAAAAAGGTTAATCTGTTTTCTAGCTCCAATACAGATTCTAGTCATACGTTCCGCGCTTTGTGGTTATATGCTGTACGTTGGAAGGTCTTTATGGCTTAGCCCACTTATTTTGCCACGGGAGATTCATGGCTCTTGTATATGGGCAATATCTATATTTCTATCTCCCATGAGATAGACAAGGTTGGCGGTAGCTGCTATGCTGTGGTGAAGGTTAATCTGTGCTATCTTCATCATTGCCTTTCCTTTACACCCGCCTTCTTTCCTTTTCTTTCTTCCATCACTAAAGGCTTAATCTTGCATCGGGTGATTTCAATGCGAACCTTGTAGTTGTACCTTTTCAGGATGAGCATCTACCTGTGGTTGAGCAAGACCACGATCTCAGTTCCGATGTCGGTATGGGCACCCACTTCAAGCGCCTCCCAGTTCTCGCTATACAGCTCAATGTTAAAGTGTTGGAGATTTCTCTCGAGCCTTTCTCTCGGAATGTGTGGGCCTGGAACTAAAATTCGCCCTTTGAGCCTAGTGAACTCCAGCAGGTCCTTCTTGTCCACGAGTCGCAGGTCGGCATTTGCCCATGGAGCCTGCGTGTTCAGTGTCGATTTGTTATCGCACGACAAAATCTTGAAACCTTTGAAGGTGGTGAGCTGCTCAAAGAACCAGGGATAGTTCCCTGGTCCTTGACAAAGCGTCTGCCTCCATTGGTCTCCTGTCAACCTGCGATCAGGGTTGCTGTAGTCAATAATCCCCACCGGAAGATTAGCTTTTTCTGCTTTAGCTGCCATCTTGGCTTTTTTGCTAATTCTTCGTGATGGTGGCGATGTCGTGTCGTCATGCCTACCTCTTTTGGAACAACCCGCAAGCGGCACGGAAGAAAAACCTTGTGGCCCCATCCGAGACGGTTGACGGGGGGTTAAGCCTGTCCGCGACTGAGGTGGGATACAAGAGGCGTCCCTTTCTCGACTCGAACAGACTTTTGCCAGTTCCCCTAGTCTGCCCTGTACAGCGTCTTTTAATGCCTGAGTCAGCAATGGATCGTCTAACAATCGACCTACATTTAGATTGTGGGTCTTCGTCAGAGCCGGTTGTAAGCGGTTTAGGTGTAGCCGCAGCTGAGGTGGATGGCAAGAGGAAATCCCTCCTCGCCACGGTCGGTCCCACACCAGTTCTAGTTGCGGGTGAGTTACGTAACGTGGTCGTCGTGGTCGCCTTGTTGGAGTAGCTTGCGACCGGCTTTTTTTTTTTTTTATGGTTGCGCCAAAGGGTGTGTAATCTTCTAAAGATACCAGTAGCCCGAGTTACTGGCATGCACGATTCGCAAACCTGAATACTCGATGCCAGGAATACGCCTACGTACTAAACCACACCCTGCACACTTCAACCACTCTCCCCACGGGACTACCGTTAGGTATTACTTCGCGGGGCTGGTTAGCTATTTATGCTCTTCATTCGCTGTCTTCCGCTCCTTGTTCCAAAAGTGTTGCCGGTTGGACTTGGTTGCTCTCTCTGACTGTTTCCAGCCGCCTAAGTTCCTGCACGATTATCGCTGCAACTTGTTTCACCGCGTCCCATATTGCATTCGATGCTATCATATGGTGCACAATGTTTTCGGGGGTTGGTATTTCTCCAATTTTTTCCTCCAGTTCTCTGTGCTCTATATGAAAACGTGGGCACTGAAAAAATACGAGCGTCTTCTGAGGCCTCTCCGCAATTTGGACAGTTGGGAGATTCATCGAGCCCAAACCCGTCGAGATACGCTCGAAAGCAGCCATGTCCGGCTAGGAACTGGCTAAGATAGAAATCTACCTCTCCGAGTTTCCGGTCCATCCATTTTTGGATATCCGGTATAAGTCGATGGGTCCATCTTCCCTTTGAGGACTGGTTCCATCGCTCCTGCCATGCTCTAATGCTTCGCTGTCTTTCTTCCAGCTTGATATTTTTGACTGACGCTTGAGGTTCCTGAATTTTGGCGTCGTAGGTCCTTTGTAGCTCGATAGCCAAGATATCCGCTGGCAGCATTCCCGCGATGACACATACTGCCTCGTCTGACACCGTACGGAAGGCACAGCATACTCTCAGCGCACATAGTCTGTTGACAGAGTTTAACCTTCTTGCGTAGGTCTTTTTCGTCATAGCTTTGGCCCATATGGGTGCCGCATACATAAGGATGGACTGCACCACCTTGGATAGAATAAGTCTCCTTTGTTGCCTAGGTCCTCCAATATTTATCATTACTCTTGATGTCGTATTATGATCTCCTACTCTGATGGTGATTTCCTCTCTTTTCTTGCGGCTGCTTACCAATGCTGCCTCTGTTTTATGTTCGGCGAGCTCTAACCCGACTGCTGCCATCCACCGTTTGACTTTTCGGATACATTCATTTGAAATATCCTCTATTTCCTCTATATGTTTTGCAACCACGACAATTGCAATATCATCGGCGAAGCCTATGATTTTTCCCTCATTTGGGATTCCAAGCCTTAGAGCCCCATCATACATAATGTTCCAAAGGATAGGGCCTAATACCGATCCTTGTGGAACTCCGCCAGATATGTGGTACTGCTTTACTCCATCGTCGGTATCGAAGAGCAGAAACCGTTTCTCGAAGTAGTTCAGTATTATTTTAATTAAGAACCATGGCAACATCATTGACCTAAGCGATTGCACTATGAGTTCCCAATTCGCAGAATTGAACGCGTTTTTGACGTCCAATGTTATTACGGCACCGTATTTCTTTGCACCGCCTCTCACTCTCCTGCCCTGAATAGCTTCTTTCAAGGTTGTAGTTACCTTTCTTATTGCGTCTACTGCAGATCGAGCTTTCCTAAAGCCGTACTGTTGGTTGGAGAGTCCCCCGGCTTCACCAATTGCCACTTCTAAAAGGTTGCATATGATTCGCTCCAGTATTTTACCCATTGTGTCTAACAGGCATATGGGACGGTATGACGAGGGCTCGCCTGGTGGTTGTTTCCCTTTAGACAGCAGCACTAGACGTTGCTTTTTCCATTGGTCTGGAAAAGCTCCTTCTGTTAGAAACTTGTTGTAGAGTTCCACAAATGGTTGCGTATTTGTTTTAATGGCTAATTTAAGAGCCTTGTTCGGTATGCCATCCAATTCAGGTGACTTGGTATCCTCGAATCGTCTGCATACATCCAGGAGTTCCCTTTGCGTGACAGTTGGGATGTCCTGTACTTCCGGAGGTGGCTCTATACGCTCTGCTGGTATTTGAGGTGGAAACAACCCCGATACAATTTTCTGCATAAGGAGAGGGCATGAGGGGGAGGGTGCCCTAGTGCCTTTGAGTTTTGCCATTACGGTTCTATAGACGGTGCCCCAAGGATTTACATCTGCCTGCTCGCAGAGTTCCTTAAAGCTATTGCTCTTACTTCTGCGGATGGCTAGTTTTAGCTCTCTTCGCCTATCTTTGAATTGCACCCGTAGGTCCTGATGTGTGGACAAGCCTCTGGATCGCTGGAATAGTCTTCTGGCTCTATGGCACTTGCTGCGTAGCTCTGCTATCTCTTGGTTCCACCAGTACTGGTGGCCGGCGATTTGTTGACGTTTTCCGGGCCATGGATGCGTCGCAAGCCCTAGTTACTTGTTTGGTAACCTCAACGGCCATAGCGTTTGCTGTTCCTGGGCTTATTGTTGACTCTGCAAAAATCAAATGCACTCCTTTGACTTTTGCTCGCACGAAGCCTGTTCCGGGTGTCATCGTTTTTTCTTCAAAGGCGCAATCTCCGCAGGCCCAAATAGCAGCTCTTTTTGAGTCATCCGCAGCCCAAACTGTATCATCGAGATTTTTGTACTGCTCGCATAATACGGCAACATCTATCTTTAACTCGCGAACGGTTTGTGTCAAGATGTCCTGTGCCGCTTCGCAGTGGTTTAAGTTTAGTTGCAGCACTTTCATATTCTTCTTGCGACTTTTGCAGCTTCTTGGTATACCGGGCATACTATGCTTCCTGCCGCGTGTTTGATGTTGCTACTTCCCTTTTCTTCGCAAAGGACGCACCTTGCATCATTGCTGCAGTTCTTGGATACATGGCCTTTCTGTCCACACCGAACGCAATTCTCACTCCTATCCAACGTGTTTTTACACGCCTTTGCTAAGTGCCCGAAGTTAAGACACCTAAAACATCGCAGCGGTATTATTTTCTCCCATATTCGGCATACCGTCCATCCGATTTTAATTTTTCCAACCTCCAGAACTTTTTTGGCAGTATTTATCGGGAGGCTAATGACGGCAATTTGCGTCCCTGCATAGGCTGTCGCTGCTTGCGACCGGCTGAGTTGGTGAGTCGGTAGCTGGCTGAGGTCCATCGCCGTAAGGGATCTTCTTTCCGTACGGCTTGTCCTGTTTTGTCGGGTGGACATTTTGAGCTTAAGCGTGTTAGTGGCTCGATGCAGAGCCACTCTTTCCTTGTCCGTGTAGAACTCCGGATCACGCTTTCTGAGCCGCCGTATCAACCCAATAGCGTTGCGTATTCTGTTACGTAATGTCGTCTGTTATGGGCAGTTGCTAGTCAAACCTCGTGCTCTCCGCCGCCACTGTTCTCTTTGGAGAGCTAGCAGTACGCTTACTCTCCGCCGACGACTGTTCCTGCAGAAAGGCCCGAGCGTTGTGGAGTCTCTTTCGCTCACATTCGGTAAGTTCCTCCCACTTTTTTGTCCCTAGTCTCCGGATTGTCAACTTGCAGTTCTTAGACCGCTTGGAGAATGTCGACAGGTTAGAGAAGGATAAGCTGGCGATGGAGCAAGTGTCGCTTGATTCTAGAAAGAGGTTTTCTAGATTGGCGTCAATCACTCCAACGCTTTCCTCATCCGAACCACGGAGAAGAATTGCTTCTTTATCCATTCCTACACCTTGATCGGTTTTTATAGAGCTAGGAAATTACACTCTTCGCTTTTGGATTTTTGTTATTTAAAAAAATTGACATGTTTAGATCCCACGAGTAAGGGGGAAGAAGATGTTCGCCTGCACTCACCCCCTGTATGCAGGTAAAAGGAATTGGGATAAAACTGAAGGTCATGAGGTATTCAGAGTTTGCGCTCGCGACTGAGCTTCCCCCCAGCCATCCTGGCCCCGGCGCGTCGTACCTTACCTTGTGTGAACCTCGTGCTCTCCGCCGCCACTGTTCTCTTTGGAGAGCTAGCAGTACGCTTACTCTCCGCCGACGACTGTTCCTGCAGAAAGGCCCGAGCGTTGTGGAGTCTCTTTCGCTCACATTCGGTAAGTTCCTCCCACTTTTTTGTCCCTAGTCTCCGGATTGTCAACTTGCAGTTCTTAGACCGCTTGGAGAATGTCGACAGGTTAGAGAAGGATAAGCTGGCGATGGAGCAAGTGTCGCTTGATTCTAGAAAGAGGTTTTCTAGATTGGCGTCAATCACTCCAACGCTTTCCTCATCCGAACCACGGAGAAGAATTGCTTCTTTATCCATTCCTACACCTTGATCGGTTTTTATAGAGCTAGGAAATTACACTCTTCGCTTTTGGATTTTTGTTATTTAAAAAAATTGACATGTTTAGATCCCACGAGTAAGGGGGAAGAAGATGTTCGCCTGCACTCACCCCCTGTATGCAGGTAAAAGGAATTGGGATAAAACTGAAGGTCATGAGGTATTCAGAGTTTGCGCTCGCGACTGAGCTTCCCCCCAGCCATCCTGGCCCCGGCGCGTCGTACCTTACCTTGTGTGATCAGTGATCACCTTTTGGTCTCTAAATCCTCCCGTTCAGTCGAGCCGATCTATGGAAAAACATCCAGCTGGGCGCAGACTAGATTTAGTTATCCTCCTCGGCTCGTCCTTCAGATCACAGGAAATAGATTAAGCCTCTCCACCACGACAATGTAGGGATCAAGGAGAGGGTAGCGCAGTAGAGGATGACCTCGCGGTAGGTAGCGCAAGCAAGTGGAGCTGGACCTCAACCAACTTGGCGTGCGCAACTGCAGGCAACTGGCTCGTAACCGTGCTGGCTGGAGTGTTTTGTTGGTTGAGTCCTAGGTCCATCACGAACTGTAGCGCCACCTAAGTAAATAAGAAAGTAATGATTAAACCACATTTTGAGTATTGTTCGTGCATATTGTATCTGTGTCCTGATAGCTGGCTGACAAAATTACAGTGTTTACAATTTAAATGAAATGTCATTATATTCATAAAAATTAATTTAGCACATGTGTAATTAAACTCCTATTTCAATAGATGTATCATGCATTTTAAACACATACGTTACTATGAATTATACAATACATGAATGGGGCTCCAACACCAGGGCATGGGCCAGCACCAGCCTTGAGGCGGTATCCGCAAACAAACGGCCGCCAGAGTACATCCAGAGAGTACATCAACTACCAGAGGTTGCCCGCAGGGAGGAGTCCTCTCCCTCTGCTCTGGACCTTAGTTATTGACGAACTCCTAGACCTACTTGAAAAATCGGGTTACAAAGTACAAGAATATGCAGACGACATTGTCATCAGCGTCAACTAATGCAAGGTGCCTTCAATTTAACATCCGATTGATGCAGGAAAAAGGGACTTACCATCAACCCCGGAAAAACTATACTTGTACCCTTTTCCAGGAAAATAAATCATACTCTTAAGCAAATTACACTGGAAAACGTTCCAATCGACATATCCAAGGAATCAAAATACCTAGGTGTTATACTTGACAAGACGCTCACCTGGAATTAACATCTAAACAAGGTTACCGAGAAAGCGACAAGAGCACTGTTTATATGCCAGCGCCTAGATGGTAAAACTTGGGGGCTAAGACCCAAGATAATATACTGGACGTACAGCGACATTATCAAACCCATGGTCGCCTATACATCATTGGCTTGGTGGCAAAAAACCTTGTAGGCCAAGACTCAGTAACAGTTGAATAAAATCCATCGTCTAGCCTGTCTAAGTATCACAGGGGCAATGAGAACGTGCCCCACGGCAGCAATGGGAGCAATACGTAGCCTCATACCATTGCACCTCATACACTTGTTGGGTGCTCTTCGGCTGCCCAAGATCTCGGACCTTAAAATTGACAACTTTACGGGCCATCTGAAGATTCTGAAGTATATTCAAAATGACCCTATTCTCAAAATCCCAGATACCATGCTCAAGAAATACCGCTTCTCCAGAAAATTCAATATAGTCATAGGTGACCGCCACACATGGAGGAATCAAGGGCTTGTAGTCTTACCAAACTCTCAAACTTGGTACACAGATGGCTCCAAATTGGAAAATGGTAGCACTAGCGCAGGTGTTTATGGACCCAGGTACCCACGTGCAGCAGCGCTTGGGAAATCACCAACAATATTTCAGGCGAAAGTCCATGCAATCGAACTCTGTGTACGAGATCGCCTGCGAAGAAGGGTCGAGGGCACGCATATTGGCATCCTCCCGGACAGCCAGGCAGCACTTATGGCTCTGAAATCGTACACGGTAGGATCAAAACTTGTATGGGACTGTCTAAACCTACTCGAAGATCTCGCATTGAAAAATAACACCGTCACTGTGGCCTGGATACCAGAACACGAAGGCTTTGAGCGCAACGAGCGGGCGGACTGCTTAGCGAGAAGAGCCTCTAGTCGTCCACTAGTCGGTCCTGAACCCTAGTTACACGGAGTAGGGTAAACATCAAAATAAAAAATGAGAAGATGATCATCATGCGGAGTACTGGACCAAACTCAAGGGCCTAAGACCGGCAAAGAAGTTCATTAATCTCAACCGTTGGAAAGCTATAAAGCTACTCAAGCTTAGGAAAGCAGACTTAAGGACCTTAGCAGGCTACTTGACTAGTCATTGTCCACCTAGGTACCATCTGCACAAGATAAGAGTAGCAGATAGAGACGCATGCCGGCTATGTGGAGAGCAAAAAGAGACGGCAGAACATATTTTTTGTGAATGCCCCATGGCCTACAAACTCCTACTCTCAACCTCCACGCGTTGACAGCCGGGTGCCTAGTACCTTAATCCCGTTTGGCGGATTCTTGGCGGCAGCAGATGAAAGAATCGTGAAGAGTGCTTTCTCACTAGAGCACTTCTTCCTCTTCCAGGCGGTAGCGGACGAATTCCCTAGATGGAGTCAACGGTGGCGTCTCTAGTTCCATTTATGTACTTATGAACTTAGTGAATACCTTGCGCGAGCTGCTTCGACGTATTCGGATCACAGGTCAGTAAGGAATTTCCAATGTTGGTCAGGACCTTGCAATAGAGATGGTGGCGGAGGAGCCCTTAATGGGCCAACGGCAGCGCTCATACTCCCGTAGTGGACTACTGGCACCGGTGTACCCGGCCCCTCGTCCTAGGGGAATAATTAAAGAACTGGCCCTCCAGGTTGGGGGTTGGCTGTCGGGGTAACTTCTCTACCACGTAAAAAAACTCATGGTTCCGAAACAACCAAAAGCCTCGGATAAGGATGACTCAACTAATGACGACCCCGGCAACCAAAATAAGGACAACGACCTTCGAATCTGTACGTGGAATGTTCTGTCCCTTTATAGACCACGTGCAGCCGAACAACTAGCAGAGGCCCTAGACTGCTATAAAGCAGATATTACCGCCATCCAGGAAGTGCGATGGAATGGGCCGGGCAAAAAGAGGATGAAAGCCTGTGACATCTACTACGGTGATCATACAAGCATACAAGATCTTTTCTGCGAAATTGTGTGAACGCCTGACACCTTTTATCAACAGCTTGATTGGACCTTATCAGTGCGGTTTCAGGCCAGGAAAGTCCAACATCTATAGAGAAGAGCTTTATAAAGCCATGTCTAGTTTTAACATCCCTGCCAAACTTGTCCTTCTGTGCAGGATGACGGTGGAGAACGCTCGCTGCTCAGTCAAGGTAGGTAATGACCTCAACGAGACCTTTGATGTCAAAAAAGGTTTTAGACAAGGTGACGCGCTGTCATGTGACTTCTTTAATATTGTACTTGAACGGATTGTGCGGAACTCACAAGCCAACACCGGAGGCACAATCTATTACAAGTCTGAACAACTGCTTGCATACGCCGACGATATAGACATTATCGGAAGAACTCAGCGGGCTGTCACCGGTGCGTTTGCAAGCATTAAGGCGGAATCGGCCAAAATGGGTTTAGCAATAAACGAGGGCAAAACCAAGTATATGCTGTCAACAAGAAGGGACAGCCAACACCAATGAATTTGACAGAACGTCACAGTGGGCAGCTATAACTTCGAGGTAGTAAGGGACTTTGTCTACTTTGGCTCTGCTTTAAATTCTACAAACAACATCAGCGCAGAAATCAAGCGAAGAATAACTCTTGCCAATCGCCGTTTCCTTGGGCTTATAAGGCAATTCAACAGTAAAGCCCTCTCTCGAACAACTAAGGAGACTCTATATAAGACCTTGATCATCCCAGTCCTGCTTTACGGCGCTGAAACATGGACTTTATTAAAAGAGGATGAAGATATCCTTGGTCGCTTCGAGAGAAAAATTCTTCGTAAGATTTTCGGTCCCGTTTGCGTTGACGGGTTTTGGAGGAGAAGATTCAATCGCGAACTATACGAGCTGTATAGCGACATCGACCTAGTCAAAAAACTGCGTATTGGACGTCTGAGATGACTAGGACATGTAAAGCGAATGGACACCAACGCTCCGGCCCGCAGAGTCTTCGAATCTAACCCCGAGGGACGACGCAGTAGAGGGAATCATCGCCGTAGGTGGCGCGCACAAGTTCAAGGGGACCTCGACCAACTTGGAGTGCGCAACTGGAGGCAATTAGCTAAAGACCGAGCTAAATGGAGAGGCTTGTTGGTTGAGGCCCAGGTTCACCCCGAACTGTAGCGCCACCTTAATAAGTAAGTAAGCATGGCCGCAAGAAAAGGCGTCCACCATGGTGGAACGATAAAATAGCGGAACACAATCGTATTTCAAGAGTAGGGTGGAACCTCGCTAAGGAGGGGGTCGTCGAGTGGTCCACCTATAAAGAAAGCGTGAAGCTCCTCAAGAAAGAGATTAGGTTCGCAAAGAGGAACTCTTGGCGGTCCTTTTGCGCATCTATAGAATCAACAAACGAAGCGTCCTTCCTAAGGAAGGCCCTGGCCAAGACACCAAAGCCGGAATCCAATATTAGGAAAAGCGATGGCACCTGGGCAGAATCACACGAGGAAACACTGGACATGCTACTGAGTACTCACTTTCCTGGATGTACATCAATCTCCGGAGATGATCTAACCATTCCAGAGACGACATCGGGAATAAGCGCGGAAGAGGTGGGTTATATAATAGATGATGACAAGGTAGCTTATGCAATTAAATCATTTGCTCCATATAAGGCAAAATGAATGGATAACATTCGACCTGTGATGATGCAAGAGTCAGTGGATATTGCTATTCCATGGCTCAAGCGTATCTTCAGAGGATGCCTTAAGCTAGGTTATGTTCCTAAAGCATGGCGGGAGGTGCGCGTTGTTTTCATTCCCAAAGCAGGGAAAGCAAAAGACCTGAGACCTATCAGTCTATCGTCCTTTTTGCTGAAAACTTTGGAACGTTTAATAGATGTATATATAAGAGGTGTGATCGGCGATGATTACCTATCTAAATCACAACATGCATACATCTGCGGCAGATCGGTAGACACGGCCCTCCACCGGGTCGTATCGAGCATAGAAAGATCCATCCACTTCAAGGAGTTCACTCTTGTGGCGTTCCTGGACATTGAAGGAGCGTTCAACAACGTAAGCTCTAACACGATCCTGAACAGTCTGCACAGAGCACATTTCAACACCGGCCTCTGCAACTGGATTGCGCAGATGCTTCAATCAAGGATAATATCTTCAACCCCAAGGTGGAGTCTTGTCCCCGCTAATATGGCTCCTTGTGGTGGATGAGATCTTGGTAATACTGAAGGAAAACGGCTTCAACGTGACGCCCTATGCGGACGATGTCGTTTTCGGGAAAATTTCCTCTAGTCCTAAGTGAAAGGCTCAATTTCGCGCTACAACTAGTGGATAACTGGGTCAACAGCAAAGGGCTGGGATTGAATCCTTCAAAGACGGCGGTAGTTCTCTTCACTAAGAGGAGATCAATCCCTACCTTCAGACCCCCAAATATTGGTGGCACTGAACTAAGTATCTCAAGTTCAGCTCGATATCTGGGCGCAGTTCTAGATTCCAAACTTAACTGGAAGGAAAATATTGCCGAACGCGTAGCAAGCGCGCAAGCGTAGCTTTCTACTCCTGCAAAAAGGCTTTCAGTAATACGTGGGGCTTCAAACCGGCTGTGGTGTACTGGACATACACGGCAGTTGTAAGACCCATTCTCACATATGGTTCACTAATATGGTGGACGGCACTTGAGAAGCAATACCTGCTTTCAAACCTCACCAAAATCCAGAGGGCGGCGTGCATCGGAGTCATGGGATCAATAAGAACAACACCAACAGCGGCAACGGAAACCATGCGCAGTTTCATTCCGCTTGATATATACTGCAGCAGTCTGGCGGCTAAAACCGCTGTAAGACTGAGAGAAGGCCGGTTGTGGTCATCAAGCCTTTACGGCCATGCCTCCATTCTGTCCCGATGGGGAATCACCAGCGGATTGACGGGAACTGATCACATGAATCTGACGCTAGCATTCAAAAGGAGATTCACTACAAGAATTCCCGATAGAATATAGTGGAAGAATCGAAGAACCATGAAAAAAAAAGGAGTTGGCTTTCTATACCGACGGTTCTAAGATGGACGTTGGCACGGGAGCCGGAGTTTATTGTGAGGCCCTAGGAATAAACCGCTCCTTTAGAATAAACGACGACTGCAGCGTCTTCCAGGCCGAGGTCGCAGCCATTATACAGGCTGCTGAAATTATACGCGAGAGTAACATCGTTGATAAAACGATCACTGTCTATATAGACAGCCAGGCAGTCGTTAAGGCTCTTTACTCTGCCGTAGTTAGGTCGAGGCTCGTGAGAAGCTGCAAATCACTCTTAAACGAGATATCTAGAGCCAATGTGGTGACCCTCTGCTGGGTACCAGGGCATATGGATAGCGAAGGTAACGAAAGGGCTGACGAGCTTGCTAGGAAAGGGTCGGCGCTGCACTTATCGCGGGCCCTCCCCTCTGTAGCAACCCCAATCAGTTCCTTGCGGAAAAAATAGAGGATGAAGCCACCGGTCGAACAAACAGACGCTGGGCTCATCTGGAAACATGCGCAACGGCTAGGGCGGTATAGCCGGCCTACAGCAAGAAGAGATCAACCTCTCTGGTAAAACTTAGTCATTATAACGCATGGGTCAGGTGGGCAAAATCGCATCATCACCTCCTCGCGGTGCCCGCTGGATAGCTATCTGATAGTGAACTAACGATGAGCGTATGCTGAGTCTGACGATATATGTGCAGCTGTACACTCAGACCTGCGTAAGCACATCTGGGTGAACTTCAGCGCGCATATGTTTAACCGGACGAGGCATCTCTTGTTGACCTGATCGGCTGAAATATGCGTCTCAGAAGTCTAGCAAGAGCTCCTCAGAAGGAGGACGTGCGGCGGATGAATTCTCTCAATGGAATCAACGGTGACATCTACAGACCAGCGGATACCTTACCGGAGCTACTTCGACATATTTGGAGCTGAGATCTGTAAGGATTTTCAATACTACGTCAGAGTATTGGTTGATCGTGACATGATCATTGGACCGCCATGTCTGCTCAACCAAATTGATCATATTGCGATCGACGCAAGGCATGCCTCCAGTATTCTGGATGTCCGGACCTTCCGAGCGGCCAACATAGACTCGGATCATTACCTTGTTGTAGCCAAGGTACGAATGCGGATATCCCAATCTGAGCAACAAAGAAGAATTACTGTGAGAAAATTTAACGTCGAAAAGCTACAATCGCAAGAGACCGCCAGACTCTTCGCTGAACGCGTATCCCGAAATCTCTCAATCACCCCTATACCGCCAGCATCAAGTGCCGAAGACCAGTGGCAACGCTGCCAACATGCCATCAGAAACGCCGCGACTGATGTGCTGGGTCTCGCTCGCCCACCACCGCGAAACCCCTGGTTTGACGAAGAATGCCGGCGAGTGCATGCAGCAAAACAAGAGGCATACAAAGCGGCGCTGCAAAGGAAGACGAGAGCTGCTCGTGAGCTCTACGAGCAAAAGAGACGGGAAGAACATCGGCTTCTCCAAAAGAAGAAGAAAGAGCATGAGAAGCGCGCGTTTGAGAATATCGAGAGTCTATACTCCAGGAACAATGTACGGAAGTTTTACCAAAAGGTAAAAAGAACGTGTCAGAGAAGTAATACCCGTACAGAAACCTGTAGAGATGAGAATGGAAACCTCGTAGTAGAATCACAGTCGGTGCTGAGAATCTGGAAAAACTACTTCTGCAGACTGTATAACGGCGACGAAGACCAACATCCCGCTGTCAGGCAGAATGAACCATTCAACATGGACGATGATAGTCAAAATTTCCGTCCACCTGACCAAAACGAAGTGAGGATAGCAATATCCAAGCTAAAATCGAACAAGGCTGCTGGACCTGACGGTTTACCGGCCGAACTTTTCAAGGCAGCTGGGGATGAATTGGTAGAGTGCATACACCAACTCATTTCTAATATTTGGTCAGAGGAGTGTATGCCTGATGAATGGAATCTCAGCATCGTTTGCCCGATCCACAAGAAAGGAGACCCCCTCAACTGCGCCAATTATAGAGGCATCAGTCTCCTCAACATCGCGTACAAGATCTTTTCTGCGATATTGTGTGAACGCCTGAAACCTTTTATGAACAGCCTGATTGGACCCTATCAGTGCGGTTTCAGGCCAGGAAAGTCCACCATCGATCAAATCTTCACACTTCGGCAGATCCTGGAGAAAACCCAAGAATTCCAAATCGATACTCACCACCTCTTTATCGATTTCAAGGCCGCCTATGACAGCATCTATAGAGAAGAGCTTTATAGAGCCATGTCTAGTTTTGACATCCCTGCCAAACTTGTCCGCCTGTGCAGGCTGACGATGGAGAACGCTCGCTGCTCCATCAAGGTCGGTAATGACCTCACCGAGACCTTTGATGTCAAAAAAGGCTTTAGACAAGGTGACGCGCTGTCATGTGACTTCTTCAATATTGTACTTGAACGGATTGTGCGGAACTCACAAGCCAACACCGGAGGCACAATCTATTACAAGTCTGTACAACTGCTTGCATACGCCGACGATATAGACATTATCGGAAGATCTCAGCGGGCTGTCACCGGTGCTTTTGCAAGCATTGAGGCGGAAGCGGCCAAAATGGGTTTGGCGATAAACGAGGGCAAAACCAAGTATATGCTGTCAACTAGAAGGGAAAACCAACATCGACGAATTGGACAAAACGTCACCGTGGGCAGCTATAACTTCGAGGTAGTAAGGGACTTTGTCTACCTTGGCTCTGCTATAAATTCAGCAAACAAAATCAGCGCAGAAATCAATCGAAGAATAACTCTTGCCAATCGCTGTTTTTTTGGGCTTATAAGGCAATTCAACAGTAAAGCCCTCTCTCGAACAACTAAGGAGACTCTATATAAGACCTTGATCATCCCAGTCCTGCTTTACGGCGCTGAAACATGGACTTTATTAAAAGAGGATGAAGATATCCTTGGTCGCTTCGAGAGAAAAATTCTTCGTAAGATTTTCGGTCCCGTTTGCGTTGACGGGTTTTGGAGGAGAAGATTCAATCACGAACTATACGAGCTGTACAGCGACATCGACCTAGTCAAAAAACTGCGTATTGGACGTCTGAGATGGCTAGGACATGTAGAGCGAATGGACACCAACGCTCCGGCCCGCAGAGTCTTCGAATCTAACCCCGAGGGACGACGCAGTAGAGGGAATTATCGCCGTAGGTGGCGCGCACAAGTTCAAGGGGACCTCGACCAACTTGGAGTGCGCAACTGGAGGCAATTAGCTAAAGACCGAGCTAAATGGAGAGGCTTGTTGGTTGAGGCCCAGGTTCACCCCGAGCTGTAGCGCCACCTAAGTAAGTAAGTAAGTCAGAGTATTGAAAAAGAGATGGTGGCGGATGAACCCTTAATGGGCCAACGGCAGCGCTCATATCCCCGAAGTGGGTTACTGGACATCGGTGTATCCGGCCTCTTGTCCTAGGGATACACAAAAAAAAGGATCTGCCCCTCTAGGTTGGGGGTTGTGCCGTCGGGTTAACTTCCCTACCACGTAAAAAACCTTTGGTTACGAAGCAATCAACAGCCTCGGATACGGATGATCTTACTGTTGACGACCCATGCAAACGTAAAAAGGACAACGATCTTCGTGTCTGCACGTGGAATGTTAGGACCCTTTACAAACCACGTGCAGCCGAACAACTTGCGGAGGCCCTAGAGTGTTTTAAAGCAGATATTACTGCCATCCAAGAAGTGCGATGGGATGGGCCGGGCAAAAGGAAGATGAAAAACTGCGACATCTACTACGGCGATTGCTACAGACAAAAACGACAGCGTCTAATCGGGTGCGGATTTGTCATTGGAGCCAGACTTAGGCAAGAAGTCTTAAGTTTCCGGCATGTGAACGAGCACCTTATGACTATCCGCATCGAGGCCAAATTTGCCAACATAAGCCTAATATGTATTCACGCCCCTCACGAGGAGAAGGACGACGCGACAAAGGATGACTTCTAGCAGCTCTTGGACAAGACGTATGAGCAATGCTCTTGCCACGACGTTAAAATTATCTTAGGTGATTTTAACGCAAAGCTAGGAAGAGAAGACGTCTTAAGTAGTGTGGTCGGAAAGCACAGCCTGCACGACATCACATCCGGCAAAGAACTCAGGCTAATCGACTTTGCAGCGGGGCGAAACTTTGTCGGAGCTAGTACGCGGTTCCCACGTCTCGACATTCACAAAGGAACATGGCTCTTCTTTGATCGAAAAACCAAATGTCATACCCAAATCGATCACATTGCGATCGACGC
This sequence comes from Brachypalpus laphriformis, assembly GCA_945910035.1. NCBI lineage: Eukaryota > Metazoa > Arthropoda > Insecta > Diptera > Syrphidae > Brachypalpus > Brachypalpus laphriformis. The sequence goes on along the minus strand of OX246753.1, from coordinate 103,994,575 downwards.
AAGGCACTCTTCCAGTATTCTGGGTGTCCGGACTTTCCGAGGATCCAACGTGGACTCGGATCACTACCTAGTTGTAGCCAAGGTACGGATGCGGATATCCACAACGGAGCGAAATCAACGAAATGCTGTGAGGAAATTTGACGTCGAAAAGCTACAATTGCAAGAGACCGCCAGAACCTTCTAATCTCAATCTAAGTCCTATGCCGCCAGCAGCAAATGCGGAAGACCAGTGGCAGCGTTGCCAACAGGCCATCAGAGATGCCGCCTCTGATGTACTGGGTTTCTCTCGCCCACCACAACGAAACCCCTGGTTTGATGAGGAATGCCGGCAAGCACATGCAGCTAAACAAGAGGCGTACAACGCGGCGCTGCATAGAAGGACTACAGATGCTTACGAGCTCTACGTGCGCAGGAGAAAAGAGGAACTCGACTTCTCAGAAAGAAGGAAAAAGAGCATTAGAAGCGCTCGATCGAGGAGATTGAGAAACTTTATTGCAGGAATAATGTTCGAAAGTTTTACCAAAAGGTAAAAAGAACATGCCAGGGTTTCAAAGCCAGAACAGAAGCCTGCAGGGACGAAAATGGCAACATAGTAGTAGAATCGCAGTCGGTGCTAAGGATATGGAAGGAACACTTCTGCAGACTGTTAAACGGCGATGATGATCAATATTCCGCTGTCAGGCAGAATGAGCCATTCAACACTGACGATGGCAGTCAAAATTCCCGTCAACGCGATCAGAATGAAGTGAGGATAGCGATATCTAAACTCAAATCCAACAAAGCTGCTGGAGCCGACGGCCTTGCCGCTGAAATTTTCAAGGCAGGAGGAGATGAGTTGGTAAGGAGCATGCACCAGCTCATCTGTAAAATCTGGTCGGACGAAAGTATGCCCGATGAATGGAACCTCAGCATCGTTTGCCCGATCCTGAAGAAAGGAGACCCTCTGAACTGCGCCAATTACAGAGGTATAAGTCTCCTCAACATCGCATATAAGATCCTGTCTGCCGTACTATGTGAACGCCTAAAACCAATCGTCAACAACCTGATAGGTCCTTATCAGTGCGGTTTCAGGCCGGAAAAGTCCTTACTTACTTACTTAGGTGGCGCTACAGTTCGGGGTGAACCTGGGCCTCAACCAACAAGCCTCTCCATTTAGCTCGGTCTTTAGCTAATTGCCTCCAGTTGCGCACTCCAAGTTGGTCGAGGTCCCCTTGAACTTGTGCGCGCCACCTACGGCGATAATTCCCTCTACTGCGTCGTCCCTCGGGGTTAGATTCGAAGACTCTGCGGGCCGGAGCGTTGGTGTCCATTCGCTCTACATGTCCTAGCCATCTCAGACGTCCAATACGCAGTTTTTTGACTAGGTCGATGTCGCTGTACAGCTCGTATAGTTCGTGATTGAATCTTCTCCTCCAAAACCCGTCAACGCAAACGGGACCGAAAATCTTACGAAGAATTTTTCTCTCGAAGCGACCAAGGATATCTTCATCCTCTTTTAATAAAGTCCATGTTTCAGCGCCGTAAAGCAGGACTGGGATGATCAAGGTCTTATATAGAGTCTCCTTAGTTGTTCGAGAGAGGGCTTTACTGTTGAATTGCCTTATAAGCCCAAAAAAACAGCGATTGGCAAGAGTTATTCTTCGATTGATTTCTGCGCTGATTTTGTTTGCTGAATTTATAGCAGAGCCAAGGTAGACAAAGTCCCTTACTACCTCGAAGTTATAGCTGCCCACGGTGACGTTTTGTCCAATTCGTCGATGTTGGTTTTCCCTTCTAGTTGACAGCATATACCTGGTTTTGCCCTCGTTTATCGCCAAACCCATTTTGGCCGCTTCCGCCTCAATGCTTGCAAAAGCACCGGTGACAGCCCGCTGAGATCTTCCGATAATGTCTATATCGTCGGCGTATGCAAGCAGCTGTACAGACTTGTAATAGATTGTGCCTCCGGTGTTGGCTTGTGAGTTCCGCACAATCCGTTCAAGTACAATATTGAAGAAGTCACATGACAGCGCGTCACCTTGTCTAAAGCCTTTTTTGACATCAAAGGTCTCGGTGAGGTCATTACCGACCTTGATGGAGCAGCGAGCGTTCTCCATCGTCAGCCTGCACAGGCGGACAAGTTTGGCAGGGATGTCAAAACTAGACATGGCTCTATAAAGCTCTTCTCTATAGATGCTGTCATAGGCGGCCTTGAAATCGATAAAGAGGTGGTGAGTATCGATTTGGAATTCTTGGGTTTTCTCCAGGATCTGCCGAAGTGTGAAGATTTGATCGATGGTGGACTTTCCTGGCCTGAAACCGCACTGATAGGGTCCAATCAGGCTGTTGATAAAAGGTTTCAGGCGTTCACACAATATCGCAGAAAAGATCTTGTACGCGATGTTGAGGAGACTGATGCCTCTATAATTGGCGCAGTTGAGGGGGTCTCCTTTCTTGTGGATCGGGCAAACGATGCTGAGATTCCATTCATCAGGCATACACTCCTCTGACCAAATATTGGAAATGAGTTGGTGTATGCACTCTACCAATTCATCCCCAGCTGCCTTGAAAAGTTCGGCCGGTAAACCGTCAGGTCCAGCAGCCTTGTTGGATTTTAGCTTGGATATTGCTATCCTCACTTCGTTTTGGTCAGGTGGACGGAAATTTTGACTATCATCGTCTATGGCATGTTGAATGGTTCATTCTGCCTGACAGCGGGATGTTGGTCTTCGTCGCCGTTATACAGTCTGCAGAAGTAGTTTTTCCATATTCTCAGCACCGACTGTGATTCTACTACGAGGTTTCCATTCTCATCTCTACAGGTTTCTGTACGGGTATTACTTCTCTGACACGTTCTTTTTACCTTTTGGTAAAACTTCCGTACATTGTTCCTGGAGTATAGACTCTCGATATTCTCAAACGCGCGCTTCTCATGCTCTTTCTTCTTCTTTTGGAGAAGCCGATGTTCTTCCCGTCTCTTTTGCTCGTAGAGCTCACGAGCAGCTCTCGTCTTCCTTTGCAGCGCCGCTTTGTATGCCTCTTGTTTTGCTGCATGCACTCGCCGGCATTCTTCGTCAAACCAGGGGTTTCGCGGTGGTGGGCGAGCGAGACCCAGCACATCAGTCGCGGCGTTTCTGATGGCGGTATAGGGGTGATTGAGAGATTTCGGGATACGCGTTCAGCGAAGAGTCTGGCGGTCTCTTGCGATTGTAGCTTTTCGACGTTAAATTTTCTCACAGTAATTCTTCTTTGTTGCTCAGATTGGGATATCCGCATTCGTACCTTGGCTACAACAAGGTAATGATCCGAGTCTATGTTGGCCGCTCGGAAGGTCCGGACATCCAGAATACTGGAGGCATGCCTTGCGTCGATCGCAATATGATCAATTTGGTTGATCGTGACATGATCATTGGACCGCCATGTCTGCTTATGAATATCGAGATGAGGAAACCATGTGCTTGCTATGGTGACATTTCGCTCCACAGCGAAATCAATTAGCCTTAGTCCGTTATCAGACGTGGTGTCGTGTAGGCTATGCTTACCGACTGCTCTACCGAAGACGTCCTCCTTTCCTATTTTGGCGTTAAAATCGCCCAATACGATCTTAACGTCGTATTTAGGACATTGCTCGTATGTTTTGTCGAGGAGCTCGTAGAAACACTCTTTGGAGGCAGGGTCCTTTTCTTCTGTGGGGGCATGAACACATATTAGGCTTATGTTAGCGAATTTAGCCTTGATCCGGATAGTCATAATACGCTCGCTCACGTGTCGGAAGCTTAAGACTTCTTGCCTAAGTCTGCCGCGTATGACAAATCCGCATCCGAATAAGCGTTGCCTGTTGCCTCTGTAGCAATCACCGTAGTAGATGTCACAGTTTTTCATCCTCTTTTTGCCTGGCCCATCCCATCGCACTTCCTGGATGGCGGTAATATCTGCTTTATAGCAGTCTAGGGCCTCTGCTAGTTGTTCGGCTGCACGTGGTCTGTAAAGGGACAGAACATTCCACGTACAGATCCGAAGGTCGTTGTCCTTATTTCGTTTGCTGGGGTCGTCATTAGTTGGGTCATCCTTATCCGAGGCTTTTGGTTGTTTCGGAACCATGCGTTTTTTACGTGGTAGGGAAGTTACCCCGACGGCACAACCCCCAACCTGGAGGGCCAGTTCCTTAATTATTCCCCTAGGACGAGGGGCCGGGTACACCGGTGCCAGTAGTCCACTGCGGAAGTATGAGCGCTGCCGTTGGCCCATTAAGGGCTCCTCCGCCACCATCTCTATTCCAATGTCCTGACCAACATTGGAAATTCCTTACCGACCTGTGATCCGAATACGTCGAAGCAGCTCGCGCAAGGTATTCACTAAGTTCAACCTAACTGGAACTATAGACGCCACCGTTGACTCCGTCTAGGGAATTCGTCCGCTGCCGCCTGGAACAGGAAGAAGTGCTCTAGTGAGAAAAGCACTCTTCCCCCCCTCTCTCATCTGCTGCCACCAAGAATCCGCCAAACGGGGTTGGTTACCCATTTCTTGGATTAAGGTACTAGGCACCCGGCTGTCACCGCGTGGAGGTTGAGAGTAGGAGTTGGTAGGCCTCAGCTGAGTGAAAACGCTTGTGTTTTCATATGATCGCATGCACTACCGTTTGACAACCCCGGAAAAGTCCACCATTGACCAAATATTCACACTACGGCAGATCTTGGAAAAAACCCATGAATATAAAATCGATACGCAGCACCTTTTCATCGATTTCAAAGTTGCCTATGATAGCGTGTATAAAGACGAGCTATACAGAGCCATGTCTAGTTTTGGCATCCCTGCCAAGCTCGTCCGTTTGTGCAGAATGACGATGGAGAACTCTCGCTGCTCCATCAAAGTCGGTAAGAACATCTCCGAACCGTTCGATGTCAGGAAAGGAACTCGCTTATGCCGATAACATTGACATAATTGGAAGAACTCAGCGGGCCGTCAATGGGGCATTTACGAGTATTGAGATCGAGGCAGCAAAGATGGGTCTAGCGGTCAATGAAAGCAAAACAAAATATATGCTGTCTACAAAAAAGGACACCCAACATCGGCGTCTTGGACAGAACGCCACAATAGACAGATACAATTTTGAGGTAGTAAAGGATTTTGTCTACCTAGGCTCTATGGTGAACTCCGCAAATGACATAAGTAGGGAGATCACACGAAGAATTACTCTTGCCAATCGTTGTTTCTATGGGCTAAAACGGCAATTGAGTAGCAAAGCCCTATCTCGAACTACTAAGGTAACTCTTTATAAGACATTAATCATCCCAGTCCTGCTGTATGGCGCAGAGGCATGGGCTTTGACAAAACCGGATGAGGATGCCCTTGGTTATTTCGAGAGAAAAGTTCTTCGAGCGATCTTTGGTCCCGTCTGCATAGACGGTGAGTGGAGGAAAATGTACAATACCGAGCTATACGGCCTGTACAAGGACATCGACTTAGCCAGAAGAGTTCACATACAGCGACTAAGATGGCTGGGTCATTTAGAGAGGATGGAGCCCAACCTTCCCGCTAAGAAAGTTTTCGAATCCACCCCGTGGTAGGTGGCGCAAACAAGTGGAGGGGGACCTCAACCAACTTGGCGTGCGCAACTGGAGGCAGCTGGCTCGTAACCGTGCTGGCTGTAGAGGTTTGTTGGTTGAGGCCCAGGTCCACCCCGGAGTGTAGCGCCATCTAAGTAAGTAAGTAACGCATGGGTCATTTCTGGCATAATTACCGGATATTGTGCCATTGGCGTTCACGCGGAACGACTCGGTGTGCTGCATAATGACTATTGCAGAAGTTGCAGGGACGAAGAAGAAATTGAATCTGTTCGTCACCTGTTGTGTGACTGTCCTGCCCTATCCGTCAGAAGAATGAGGACTCTTGGTAGTTACTTCTTCCCGGAGCTGGAGGATTTGGGTAGTGTTGAGCTAGCGGACCTCCTGACATTCATATCACTTTCTGGGTGGTTCTTACGGCGGATTTTCTTTACAGCGTTTCCAGGGTGTAATGATTGGGCGCAGTGGACGCGTACTGTTGGTCTGAGTGAGCAGTGACTCTTTGTTACAAGGCACCCATCTACTTAACCTACCTAACCTATAGCCGCAAGAAAAATGCTTTTCTATTTCGGGAGGGCTTTATTGAGCCCCTCTGACTTCTGGAACATTAAGCCTGGAGCTTTGTTGAGGTTTATCAAGATTTTTAACCAAGCTCTCGGCTAAGCACCGTGCTGGCACAATAGATCTTAGAGGTTGCAGTGCGTACAAGGGCCCTAGTGTAGTGTAGTATAGTATACAATACATGAATGTACCTTGCCTTAAGTGCAAATTGTAAATTAGTAATCTTGTATTTAAATAGCAGAGCTCTATTAAATAAACATGAAAATGATATGAAACAAGTTTTTATGGCTTTATTGGCACTGAACTAAAAGGAGTAGAAAAATGTTTTATATACAAATCGTTGTGTAAAATTCAAATTATAACTGCCATTTTAGACAAAGACCTTATGCCTAATTATCCAAAGGCATACGCGTACAGAGTACATACTGCATATTCCGATGCCGAAATTAAATTTTTACCATTTCAAACCAAGTTTAAGCGGTGGATTAGTGCTTTTTAAATTAAACCCAACATTAAATTCAGTTAAAGGCATAAACCAGTCCTGTGAAACCGAAAAAAGTATTAAACCTGAATTTCAACATTCAAAAATCAGTCAGTCAGTTTGCCGGTCTGGCAGCACTATAATTGAAACTGTTATACCCCCTTCAAATCGATAAATGATTTCATATCGGTGGTTTTGGTTTCTAAATTTGAAATGTTTCCCGCCAACAACTATCGATGTCTATACGTATGCATGGACGTATTTATGGTTCATTTAATGTGGATTGTGTAGGGTTAATTCATAAGAATACATTGTATAGGGTAAATGAGTTGTTTAGCAGAAGGGATGTAATAGTAAAAAATGATTAGATCTATGTAGGTGAATATGTATGTCGCTGGTTTTTACTAAATTATATTGCCAGGGTTAATCCCTTAAATTTGCGTTCAATTCCTTTTCGCCGAAAGTGTCATAAAACCGCTCTTTGATGACATACACGCATCCGATGCGTGCATAATGACTTTCTTCGGCGAGAAATTACTTTTATTGATGCAATTACGCTCAAGGAAAAACTCAAGAAAGATTTGGAACCTCCTACTCGTCGCATAGATACATTCTTTTGTTCCACCCAATGACTTATTCTTTTTTCTCAGAACAGAAGATACTTTTGTCTCAGTCTCTTCCCCCACCGAAGATTACAATTTTGCAAATCTATTTTGAATCTCCCAATGTTGTTGGCTAATTATAAAAAATTTCCAAGAATTCGACATTTGTTTCTAAGCAGCAACAACACCCAGGTAGCGGCAAACAACAAATCTACAACTGTGTCACATTCAAATGCATTTATGACAACCGAAACAAAAAAATAAAGTATCTACAGGTACCCACACATACAAATACTGTCAGATACCGACCAAGGTAATTATCCACGATTAGTTCTGTCAGCCGTATATGAATATTTTCTTTCTACAGTGTTCTGTCAAAATGAGACAAAGACGAAGCGAGGAATAAAAAAATAAAAAATTAAAAAAAAAAAACTTTTTAATTAAGTTTCCGCCACCAACGAAATCTCTATAGAACTACATGTACGGCTGGTTCTTAAAACAAAAAAAGAAACAAAAATCTCAAACAACAACAGCAACGCCGAATTCATATTTACTTTTGGCTACATTCGTAACAATTATGTAGATATGTCAAACACGGTATAAGAAACCAGCAAACATACTCGCGTGCACATGTACAGCACAGTGGTGGCGTATCCATCCATCTATCTATCCAAGTATCCAAGCTTCTACGCGTATTTACATATATACACAGGCTCCAAAATATTTGTTAGCGCAACACAAAAAGTATCTGGAAGTGTTTTCTCAATGAATAAATGCGTATCTACATACACATGGTGTGGTTGGTCATAGATCCAGCTCACTTTGCGTGCGTATAAGTATGTTAGATTCGCTGCTCTAAGCTGGGATTGATATTCTTTGTTCTTTCATCGCATTTCTTTGTCACTAATTTAATTAACAAGATGCTATTTGCTTCCATTGCAGAGATTTTTTTCCACATCTGCTTTGAGATACAAAAAATAATACCAAATCGAAATTGAAAGGATTTTCAGCAAATGCACATGCGATTTTCTAGTTCTCTCATTTTGTGTTTGACATGTGCACAAAATATCCTTATGTCTGTACATTTCTATTCGCCTATATACACGATTATGGCAGATAACCTATATACGCGTACACATCGGTATTCTTTTGTTAGATGCAGATGCGTTTTTCAAATGCCCATGCATGCTTGAGTGCACAGAAATCTGGGTTTCGTGTGTTACACGAATGCCGATGCATATTGAAATATACATACACACACACACACACACACACACACAAGGCATAGTGAGAATGGAATCCTGGCGGGATTCTATTCTTCTCTTGAGGAAGCTGCGTGTGCAATACTTCTTGTGCGAGCTGTGTATCTATATAGAAAAGGATTTATCTGTAGTAGTTTGTGTACCTGCCATGTGTCCCTTTTGTTTGTACTTCCTTCTGTAGGGTAAGCTAAGTAAATACTGCGATTTTTAACACAAATTATTGATGAGAAGAAAGTTTGAGGTTATTTTCTTGAATATATGTATGTATCTAGATAGAAATGCAATTTTCGTCGTTTATAGAAAAATTGATGTAATTGCACGTTCTGTATGAATGCATTTGTGGTTGTGGCATTCCGAAACAGAAAGCAAATGAGGAGAGAACAGGAAAATGATCTAATGTCAACGGTTTTCTATTTTTCACTTATAGCATCTTAAAAATATTCACTTGACTAGGTATTTGATCTATTTTACAAAAACCCAATTTAAGTAATATTTCCAGAATTTGAGATGTAGCTAGTTACTAGCTTGAAAATCAAAAGATTAAGTGGATTGTATCCTAATGAACTTCCTCGTCACCGCAACCCCTACAGAGATCTTCCTCCGTCATTAATAGCATACATATATGTATTTATGCGCCGTAATCACTCACATGAGGATATGTTAAATATTTTCTAAACCTCTGCATAGTTCTGGCGGTCCTAGTGGTGACACATGTATTTAAATAGGTCTACCTCTGTTAGAGCTTTAATCCCTACTTTGAGCTTAATTGTGGAAAGTATGAAGTATCAGACTGTTCTGGGCTTAGTGCCGAACCCCTTCTTGCCAGTTCATCACCCTTCTCATCCCCTGGTATGACTTCATGTGGTATTCTGTATTCCAGGAACCTTGAGCCTTTTCTCGACAACTCTTCACAAGCTTCGATTTTATTTTTGAAGCAGAAATTGTTTTTATTGCTGCCTGGTCGTGAAAAAAGTGATATCCTCTTGCGGTTGGCTATTGTCACTACTGAAATGACCCCTACTTGGAAAACACGGACTTGGATATACCTACCCAACGGAGAAGATAGCTATAGATTGTGTGTTAGGTATTTTACCACTTTTCTATCTTCTTTGCTCCGGTAGGTGCTTAAAAATGGTCTTGTAAAGTCTAGGTATGGTGTTATGTAATAGGTAATAGATGCTATGCCTAGATATTTCTGCTGAATCGTAGTATAACCCTTTGCATTGTTCTCCAGCTACATACATATCCCTCATTTACTTGAAGACTGTCATAACTCAAAAAAAGCGATTTTGCAGAAAATGCGTTTAAAGTTTTCAATTGACTACCACCTTGCAGGATCTTTTAATTCTAACGCGGAGAGTATACAAGATATTAATATGAAATTTTTACACAATATGAAGCATGATAAAACGAACAATTCTGCATCATTAACTCAAAAACAGCGTTTTTTGAGTTATGACAGTCTTCAAGGAAATGAGCGATATGTATATGGACTAGCTTATTTTTAAGACACTAATAGTCGCCGCCACTTGTATACAATTTTCTAGAGGAATTAGGTTGATAGCTTCGACCCTGCTGTTGGAGTTGTTCTCTTATACTAATGCACGCCAGTCATTATACTTTTATTGGTGGTTTTGCTGCTGGCTTGACACTATACGGGACTGTCTTAAGTCAGTACAGGTCTTACTAAAGGCATGTACATCCCATGATTCTGCAACTAGGTCCACCGGTTTTCCTAAATATTCTGGCGCACTAGTAGAATTAACCTCTGCGTAAAAATCTACCGGATCAAAAGCCATACTTTTTTTTTTATAATTTGCGCCCCGAAGGGATTTTTAATATCCTTATACTGGTGCTCAGGGTATGGGCGAAGTGCCGATTAGTGTTTGCAGAAAGGCTTGAGACATTCACACATTACATTGGAGAGACTCTCTACACGACACCTAACATGTACACGCCTGGGTAATTTTTGCAAGGCATAGGACCGCCTTACTCCAGTCATCGGGCCTGATTTCACCCACTCTTTCCTTACACTCTCTAACACTCACGTAGCTAAATGAAACTTAACATATCTTCGAATTTTTGCTGATTTTCAAAGGCTTAAGGAACATTAAGCTACGTATTTTCATCATTCCGCTCATCGAAAAAGAACAAACACAAATCCGAAATAGCATTACGGTGGTTAAACGACTGGCGATTGAACGCAAATTTTGCCAATTTGCCCTGCCGCTTACATTGTAAACTAATTCAACCATTCCATACCTGTAGCTTAGGAATGTGATAGCTGACGCCGTGAATAGTACAGAAATGGTCGCAAATCCGCGATCCTCATTGCCTGGCACATTTTGTCAAAGCTTTTACTGTTCGCCCTTCTTATGATCTTCTCTTCTATTATACAATATCGTTTGATGCATATGGCACTTCCGTTTTTTTTTTTTTTATAAAATGTCAAACGATTAGGTTAGGTTAGGTAGATGGGTGCCTTGTAACAAAGAGTCACTGCTCACTCAGACCAACAGTACGGTTCCATTGTGCACAATCATTTAACCTTGGAAACGCTGTAAAGAAAATCCGCCGTTAGAACCACCCAGAAAGTGATATGAATCCCAGGAGGTCCGCTAGCTCAACACTACCCAAATCCTCCAGCTCCGAGAAGAAGTAACTACCAAGAGTCCTCATTCTTCTGACGGATAGGGCAGGACAGTCACACAACAGGTGACGAACAGATTCAATTTCTTCTTCGTCCCTGCAACTTCTGCAATAGTCATTATGCAGCACACCGAGTCGTTCCGCGTGAACGCCAATGGCACAATGTCCGGTAATTATGCCAGAAATGACCCGTGCGTTATAACGACTAGGTTTTACCAGAGAGGTTGATCTCTTCTTGCTGTAGGCCGGCCATAGCGCCCTAGCCGTTGCGCATGTTTCCAGATGAGCCCAGCGTCTGTTTGCTCAACCGGTGGCTTCATCCTCTATTTTTTTCCGCAAGGAACTGATTGGGATTGCTACAGAGGGGGGGGGGGGGGGGGGGGGGGGGGGGCAGCGATAAGTGCAGTGCCGACCCTTTCCTAGCAAGCTCTTCAGCCCTTTCGTTACCTTCGATATCCCGGCTCCCGTGCCAACGTTCATCTTAGAACCGTCGATATGGAGAGCCAACTCCTTTTTCTTCATCGTTCTACGATTCTTCCAGTATATTCTATCAGGAATTCTTGTAGTGAATCTCCTTTCGAATGCTAGCGTCAGATTCATGTGATCAGTTCCCCTCAATCCGCTGGTGATCCCCCATCGGGACAGAATGGAGGCATGGCCGTAAAGGCTTGATGACCACAACCGGCCTTCTCTCAGTCTTACAGCGGTTTTAACCGCCAGACTGCTGCAGTATTTGTCAAGCGGAATGAAACTAAGCATGGTTTCCATTGCCGCCATTGGTGTTGTTCTTATTGATCCCATGATACCGATGCACGCCGCCCTCTGGATTTTGGTGAGGTTTGAAAGCAGGTATTGCCTCTCAAGTGCCGTCCACCATACTAGTGAACCATATGTGAGAATGGGTCTTACAGCCGCTGTGTATATCCAGTACACCACAGCCGGTTTGAAGCCCCACGTATTACTGAAAGCCTTTTTGCAGAAGTAGAAAGCTACGCTTGCTTTTTTAACACGTTCGGCAATATTTTCCTTCCAGTTAAGTTTGGAATCTAGAACTACGCCCAGATACCGAGCTGAACTTGAGATAGTGCCACCAATATTTGGGGGTCTGAAGGTAGGGATTGATCTCCTCTTAGTGAAGAGAACTACCTCCGTCTTTGAAGGATTCACTCCCAGCCCTTTGCTGTTGACCCAGTTGTCCACTAGTTGTAGCGCGAAATTGAGCCTTTCACTTAGGACTGGAGGAAATTTTACCGAAACCAGGATAACGACATCGTCCGCATAGGCCGTCACGTTGAAGCCGTTTTCCTTCAGTATTACCAAGATCTCATCCACCACAAGGAGCCATATTAGCGGGGACAAGACTCGACCTTGGGGTGTTCCTCTGCAGACCCTTCTCCGGATGGTTACATCTCCTTGCGTTGAAGATATTATCCTTGATTGAAGCATCTGCTCAATCCAGTTGCAGACGCCGGTGTTGAGATGTGCTCTGTGCAGACTGCTCAGGATCGCGTTAGAGATTACGTTGTTGAACGCTCCTTCAATGTCCAGGAACGCCCCAAGAGTGAGCTCCTTGAAGTGGATGGATCTTTCTATGCTCGATACGACCCGGTGAAGGGCCGTGTCTACCGATCTGCCGCAGATGTATGCATGTTGTGATTTAGATAGGTAATCATCGCCGGTCACACCTCTTATATATATATCTATTAAACGTTCCAAAGTTTTCAGCAAAAAGGACGATAGACTGATAGGTCTCAGGTCTTTTGCGTTTGTATGGCTCGCTTTCCCTGCTTTGGGAATGAAAACAAGCGCACCTCCCGCCATGCTTTAGGAACATAACCTAGCTTAAGGCATCCTGTGAAGATACGCTTGAGCCATGGAATAGCAATATCCACTGACTCTTGCAGCATCACAGGTCGAATGTTATCCATTCCTGGTGCCTTATATGGAGCAAATGATTTAATTGCATACGCTATCTTGTCATCATCTATTATATTACCCACCTCTTCCGCGCTTATTCCCGATGACGTCTCTGGAATGGTTAGATCATCTCCAGAGATTGATGTACATCCAGGAAAGTGAGTACTCAGTAGCATATCCAGCGTTTCCTCGTGTGATTCTGCCCAGGTGCCATCGCTTTTCCTAATATTGGATTCCGGCGTTGGTGTCTTGGCCAGGACCTTCCTTAGGCGGGACGCTTCGTTTGTTGATTCTATAGATACGCAAAAGGACCTCCAAGATTTCCTCTCTGCGAACCTAATCTCTTTCTTGAGGAGCTTCACGCTTTCTTTATAGGTGGACCACTCGACGACCCCCTCCTTAGCGAGGTTCCACCCTACTCTTGAAATACGAATGATCGTTCCACCATGGTGGACGCCTTTTACCGCTAAGCCTACTAACCGGACAGGACTTCTCGAAGGATCGCGTAAGGGAACCAGTCAGTACATCGACTGCATTGTCAACTGCTTCATTGCTGCATTGTCAACTGCTTCAGCCGAGTCGAGGTCCTCAGTGAGGTGATACACTGATTTCCTCAGTTCTCTCTTGAATTTTGACCAGTTGGCCCTACGCGGATTTCTGAAGGTCCCACTCCCATGAGTAGTTAGTTGTAGCTTGAAGAGTATCCAACAGTAGTCAGATAGTGAAGCCTTGTTGGAGACTCTCCAGTTAACAACTTCAGCAGAGCTCTGGCCAGAAATAAAAGTTATATCCAAGACTTCCCTTCTATTAGACGTCACAAAGGTGGGGTCATTGCCTCTATTACAAATAATAAGATTGGTTTCAAGAATATAATTAAACAAAACTTCGCCTCTAGCATTGATGTCGGTGCTACCCCACAGAGTATGGTGGGCGTTGGCATCTCCTCCCAAGACTAAGTTTTTCTCACCTTTTTGAGACGCTGATATGAGCGACCTCAGATTTTCCGAGGGGACGTTGATGCCGTCATCGTAAGGTAGGTACGCAGACGCCACCGTGCAGTTTCCATTCACCCCTCTCATGTTTACCACTGTCAAGTCGCCGGAGCTGAAATGAGATAACATTAGTATATTTAAACTCTTTTTGGCCACGATACACGTCCTAACCTTGCCAGCGTCGCTTCTATAATATACATTATAGTTTTTTGACCCTAATCCCATCACACGATTGTTATGAATCCACGGTTCCTGGATTAGGGCCAGATCCAGCTGCTCCTCCATGAGGAGCAGCTTCAAGTTGTCGGAGGCGACCGCACTATGATGAAGATTGATTTGCACTACCTGCATCGGTTGTCGCAATCTCAACTTTCATAGCGTCAATCACCCCATCGTTCTCCGCACGTTGAGTCCGCTTTAGGAGCTTTAGAGTTACCTCTCCCGCTCCATAGCACAACCTCAACTGCTTGTCTGCCAGAAGTGAGGCCGGGGGTTCATTCATAAGAATGATGAATCCCTTGGTCCCATTCTTCGCCTCTTCCTCCCCGACGACCTCCCAGCCCTTATTATCATTAGAAGGGTTCTGGGCTTTTAGGAAGCCGAGGATCTCTGTTTTGTCCACACCCCAGTCAGGAACACAGAGCCTTCCCTTGGGCATGGTGGGTATCTCCTTTGGGGGTACCGCTCGCAATGCAGCCCCCTCCCAGAGTTTAAAACCGCGAACCGTGGCCTTCACGAAGTCAAGCGATAACTGATCCTTGCAGTCTATCATAATGACCCCACGATGCCACTTCGCTCTCCCGAATGTGGTTGCAGTTCTGCCGGCATTCTTTCGAATACGGTCGAAGATTGCTCCAGCTAAGGCCTTCTCAATCATCTGACCGCATTCTTGGGAATACTGGATTTTCCGAAATCCACCACAGCTAGCTGCAGTGAACTTCGAATCGCCCCGCTGAAGAGCCTTCCCGTATCAGCCTTCGACCTTTTGGGGGGATTTTTTGTGTCCACCGAAGACCTAAGCCTCTTTGACACAAACTCCTTCCGCCTGGTCTCGGCCATCCTACGACGATGTTCAGCGGCCTTCGAGGTTTCTGGCTGAGCCCCAGCAGGACCTGTCTTAGCGGCAGCGGTCTTGCTGGTTTTCATCTTTGCGGTTGCTCCTTTTCCGCCAAAGTTTGCCTTAGGGGCAGCGACCTTACGGCTGGCCTTGGTTTCAGCAACACTCTGTTTAGGCGCAGGCCTCGTCAGAGCGTCCTTTGCTATTGTATCAATAGCCCAGGCCAGGGAGTACTTTTCCTTCTCGGAGAGGGAAGAGGGATCTTTTGCGTCCAGCACCGACTTGACATGCGTCGCTCTACGGAACAACCGCCGTCTCATCTGGCCTGGAGAGACCTTCTTCCCTCCCTTCGGTTTCCGGGGACCCTCGGATGGATCTGCTAAAAGTCGCTCCTCCATCTCCATAGAGATCTCCTCATCCGAGCTAGCTGCCGATGGTGGCTGCAGCTCGGCCAGTACCGGTACACCCACGGGTAGCGTGTCAGCTTCCGGACTGATGTTGTCCTCTGTTCTTGTTGTTGTTTTTTTGTTGTTTTGTTTTGGTTCATCGTTTTTTGTTCCCACGAGTATGGCCGGAAATTATAGTTCGCCCCGCCAGAGCCGCCATGCCAGAGTAAGGCATTTACTATACACAGACCTCGCCAGGGCATCTGTTAGAGCTCGTTAGTGGTTGGTTTTGTGTATCCCCCCAACCTTTCATCTTTCGGCACGGTTTTAAAAACGCTCACACCACCGGTAGAATTAAGGAGACTATCTCTTGGTTTTTTGGACCTCAGGTAGTCTAGGAGTCCAGCACTCGCCGACACATCTCCGCAGAAAAGCTTCAGCCCTACTTAAGCCCCAGCACAGCGACAAGATAGATAGTCATCGCTGGGGGTCGGTTAATAGGTGTCAAATGCTGTCAAATGGTTTGACTCAGCCATTTCGAAAAAAACGTCAAATTCTCGTTTGCTGTCAAACGGCCGAAAGTCAAACATTTAACGATTATGTTGTATGACATCGAAAAGCGTCAAACGTTTGATATTTTGTTAAATATTAGGCCCATTTTTGGCTCAGCGGCTATGTCAACAGGCAAAATTGCAATTATTGGAGCGCACACCATCCACAAATGTTCGACCAAGCCTCAATGCATCCACAAGGATTGACTGGTTGGTGCGGTTTATGGCATGACGGCATCATCTGACCTTATTTCTTTCGAAATGAGAAAGGAGACACCGTTACCGTCAATAGTCACAGGTATAGAGCGATGTTAACCGATTTTCTGTGGCTAGAACTCGAGAACATCGATATATCCGAGCTGTGGTTCTAGCAAGACGGTGCTCCATGCCATACAAGCAACGAAACGCTCAAAGTTGTGAAGGAGAAATTTGGCGACTGGGTCATCTCACGGCGAGCGTTCATCAATTGGCCGCCGCGATCATGCGACTTGACACCACTCGATTATTTTCTCTGGTGCTACGTCAAGTCCTTAGTATACGCTAACAAGCCAACCACTTTGGACGATCATTGTAGCGTTTTTCAGGCGGAAATCATGGCGATTAAGGAAGCCCTGTCTTGGCTGAAATGTAATGTATTATCTGTCAGCGATATTAGCATTTTCACTGACAGTCAAGCTGCTATCAAGTCTCTGGAACCGTGCTCCTTTACTTCAAAGACCGTCTTAGACTGCCGTTTGTCTCTTACAGAGATGACAGAGCAGTTCAACATTCACCTATGCTGGGTGCCAGGTCACAGAGACATTCCAGGAAACTGTAGGGCGGATGAACTCGCTAGACAGGGTACTACTTTAAGGATGCCCCTCGCTACATGTAAGCATCTACTGAAGCTGAACGCTAACATTCGAGGCGCTATTGCCAGAGTATTGGACCAAGTCATCAAAAATTGGAGCGACCGCTTAAAACACTGCCAGCGAAGCCGAGGTGGCCATTTAAATGATGTGCTATTCCACACATAATGGCATGAATGTAGCTTCAAAATAAAGCCAGAATCAATTTCATATCTCACACCGTTGTTGTTTTATTTCATTTTTTTTTCCTATCGTCTTTATCTTTTTAGAGTCACAATCAGATCATTGTTTGCTTGCAGCAAAGAAATAGTTCATTTCTGCGAAACTTATGAGAAATTTCGATGCGATGTAACTGTTAGAAATTTAAAGGTCTCAATTGGTGCAGTTAAGTTCAAATTTTTCCTTTAGATCCACAGATTGCTGAAAGTGGGGAGAAAATAGGATTTGTGCTTACAACGGCTTTGAATCAAAACTTTGTATTTGGTATTACTTGCAAGTAGCGAGTGAATTTTAAGGCACCTTGGCTCAAAGGTGTCTACAAAAATTATAGAGAAATATAAAACACAAAAGCAATACAAAATATATAGGTGTGCATAAAGAGTACATAACATATTAAAAAGTGAATTAATCTACATCATTTCGCATCTATTGGATTTCGTTAGCGTATCTATCATTTCAGTTCAAAATATTGACTACTGACTAAATGTACATAGATACATCCATACGTACATATCTACTAATGTTGCTCAAAGAAAAGTTGTTGACTCAGCCTTGCCGATTTATGTATGTAACTCCACCCAACTTTCACCACAAACAGACGTATCAGTAAGATCGCTATAGTCGCTGTGACTCATCGATGAATTGAAGAGATTATCCAAGAAAATATACGCTCAATGGAATGCATCAGGAAGGTCAACTAATGTCTTATTATTTTAGATGAAATATATCCACTATCAAATGAAATGTTGACTCTACTCGTATCTATAAAAATCTATCTATCGTCTGTTTGATAGCAATCTTAAAAGTTAACATTAAAGATAGGTGTATATCTTTAAACTGCAGCTTGAGGAACTTTCGCACATACTGGGGGTAGCATAATTTTGGAATTATATGTGTGGACTTTCATTAGCTTTGTTTGTTATAGAAAAACTTTTTTGAGTTCTTATTATTTTTTTATATTTGTTTTTTCATTGGTCAAATACTATATTTATTATTAACTAGCTTAAATGTTGAGAACTGGCAAACATTATATGGTTTTATAAGAATTGCTCTAAATTATAGAAAGAATATTTTATTAGAGGATTTTTAAGTAATTATTAAACTGTTAAAGCTAAAGTAATAAAGTAATTTTACAAAGCTATCATCTGGCTGACGGCCCTTCTGGCCATGCCTAACTAGATTTAAGTACACATAAATTGTAACCCTGTTACTTCTGAAACGAATCTATCTACCTAAAATAATCTGTCTATCTTTTTAACTAGCTGTACCTACTCGCAGTTCTACTCGCTTTTAGATATGTTTTGAAATGATATTTACTTTAAATCATAAGATTAATTTCATTGAAATCGATGAAATGGATTCGACGTTATTTTTAACAGTAGCTATCTATCTATTGGTGGGCTCCCTGGCGCAGTGGTTACTGTGCCGGATCACTACACGTGAGGTTCCATGTTCGAATCCTGGAAAACACCAAAAAGTTGTTTCACAGTCCCACTTCGGGCGAAGCTGGGTGCCAAAGCAATTGGTGCACTTCTGCTTTATCAACACGCACAATTGTGACGTTAGAGCCATCTAACAATTTCTAGTGCACATGAGTTAATCGCATAAAAGTAAATGATAGATGATTATTGATTAGTGGGCGCCGTGGCGTAAGTGGTTAGTGTGTCGGATCACTACGCATGAGGATCCAAGTTCGAATCCCAGACAACACCAAAAAGTTTTTTCACGGTCCCACCTCTCGCGAGCGTCTGACAAACATCCGAGAGTATTGTTGTCACGAAAAAAGCTTCTCAAATCGCCGTTCGGAGTCGGCATTAAACTGTAGGTCCCTTCCATTCGTGTGAAAAATATAACGCACACAACATGAGTGGTTGTGAGAAGCTAGGCCCTGGCACTTTAAAGAGCTGTTGCGCCAAATATTTGTTTTTTTTTTTTTTTTTTATAATTTGCGCGTGCCAAAGGGATTATTAATACCCTTATACTGGTTCTCAGGGCACGGGCGGTTGGGAAAAGGGGGGAAAGAGACAGAGGAGATGCCGGTTTGAGTTGGCTTTAAATGTTTGTAGGTTGTAATGTTGAGGAAACACAGAGGCTGGTAGATCGTTCCACAAACGTGTTGTTCGGCTTATAAACGAATCCCTATATTTGACAGTACGTCCGAAGTTGCATTCGAAGCATGACGCGTATTGCGGGTGAAGTTTTGAAGGGGAGGAATGCAGCTGGCTATTTCGCTGGAGCATTTTTAGTAAAAGAAGCGATAAAAAAGGGAAAGACATGAGACATTTCTACGATGTTCAAGTGAGACTATTGAGTTCACAATGTCTCTATCACCTATTAGTTTTAACGCGCGGTTCTGTACCCTATCTAGAATGTGCAGAACGGTCTTGGGTGCACCAGACCAGATGTGGGCGTTATATTCCAGCTTTGGGCGGATGAATGCCTTATAGATGGAGGCCAGATCAGACGGGGTAACTTAAGAGCTTAAGGAATCCTAGACATTTTGCAGCATTTTTGGCGACTTCGAATATGTGATCGTTCCATCGAAGACAGTTATTGATGCACATACCGAGAATGGCAAGTCTTTCGGATTCAGCGATACAAGTACCATTCATGGACAATGGTTGAGGGTCTTGGTTTCGCTTGAGAGACAGAAGACAGCATTGAATTTTGGATACATTAAATTCCACTCTATTGATTGAACCCCATTTGGTTATGCTGTCCAGGTCAGAATTTAATGTGTTTAACATACGTTGTCGTTCCTCTTCTACGGCCGAAGAGCAGGGACGTGAGTTAGGGAACGAATATGAAAAACTGAGGGTACTGTCATCAGCGAAGGAATGGATTGGATTAGAAGTAGCAGACAAGAGGTCATTTATAAAAATGAGAAATGGAGTCGGAGACAAAACGGAGCACTGGGGAACACCAGCATTTATATGGTGAATTGCAGACTTGAAGCCGTCCAAGACAACTTGTATTGAACGGTCCGAAAGGTAATTTCTAATCCATTGAAGAAGAGACTCATCGATGCCATATGCACGCATTTTCGACAAAAGAGCCTGATGCCAAACTCTGTCAAATGCCTTAGAAATATCGAGCGCAACCATCTTTGTTTCGCCGAAGTGATGTAAAGATTGGTTCCACTTCTCGGTGAGATATGCCATCAAATCACCAGTGGACCTGTTGCTACGAAAACCATACTGCCGGTCATTGAGGAGTTTTCGTGAATAAAGATATTTCATAAGCTGACGATTTATCAGTGTTTCCATGACCTTGGAAAGAAGGGACGTTAGTGCAATGGGTCGGTAATTGGAAGGGGAAGAAGATTCGCCTTTTTTAGGGACGGGCTGGACAAATGTTGTTTTCCATCTTCTCGGAAAGAGCCCAAAAGAGTAGGACAGACAGAAAAGCTTACGCAGAGGTTTTGCCAGCGTGGAAGAACACCTCTTCAGAACTATGGGGGAGATACCATCTGGACCAGCGGATTTGTGTATGTTGAGACCTTTGAGTACTCCTGCAACTGTACGAGTGCGAAAGTGGACTTGTCCCATGGAAAATTCGACGCTCTCAAGTACAGGTGGAGACAAAGTACTATCTGGCAGGGTGGAGTTCGCTGCGAAGTGAGCAGCAAGCAGATTGGCTTTGTCTAAGGAGCTGACAGCTAGATTGTCATTATAAATGAGAGTTGGGATGGCGGGTGAGGCAGAATTTTTAATATTTTTGACGAATGACCAAAAATGTTTACTACCTTTGGGACATTGTAGAATTTTTTACCTCAATTTTTGGTCATATAAGAATTTTACACGTCGAATATGAGCATTGCAGTCATTTCTGGCTCGTTTAAACTTCTTTCGGTTTTCCTCAGATTTGTTGGCTTTATAAGACCGAAAACTTACCTCTTTCACCCTGATAGCCTCTTTGCAGCTCTGGTCAAACCACGAGTTAGCCTTAGGTTTGATGCTTTCTGTTCTGCTAGGAATAAAGGCATCCATACCTAAGAGGATGGTGTCAGTAATTTTGATTATTGATTAGCAACAGTACTTTGAACAGACAGATTTTTGAAAAACTCTTCCTTCGTAGATGCCTATGTTATATAAAGAATCTCTGTGCAAAATTTCAAGTTTCTAAGCCTGACGGCTTGGTCTGTTCGTTGGTAGTTGAGCACCTGATAGTTTGATAGTTGACCACCTTACAGTCTGTGGGAAATCACTAATATAGAGGACGAAGAAAATGAGACCCAAAATTTAACCCTGTGGTACATCACACCAAGCAGGAAATGGACTAGAAGTATTCTCTTCGATGACAACACACTGACGTCTTCCTGTTAGATACGGCTGAAACAGTTTGGATGTGGTTGTTGAAAAACGAAAATTGTTGTTCTTGTTTTTTTTTTTTAGCTTGGATCCTCGAGTGATCAACCGTGTCGAATGCCTTCAATTAGTCAGTCAGTTTCTTTTTGTTTTTTATTTTTCCGAGATTATGCATTTTTTTTCAAGAAAAAAAGCACCTACGTAATGCAGGATATGGACTATCTATCCATCAAGTTTTATCAAAATCCGCCTAGCTGTTAAGGCCTGATTAAGTAACAAATATATAAACATCCAAAATCTCGCATTTACATACATAGTAGTGAGGATTATGAATACAGATTAAAGTAAATCAATAATTTCACTTATTATAGGCTTAACTAATGATCAGCTTAGAAAGGACTATAGTACTTAGAGCTACGGAAATATTCAACAACGACTACCATTTCCGTTTAATTATGTTACTTTTATAATCGTTATTTGCTTAATTGAGTAGGTATCTAATAAATCTAAGCCTTAAAATAATCTCGTTTAGTAGAACTCACTCATTATTTGAGGCGGTTAAAGTCATAGTGGTGTAAGACACTTCTAAAAAAATTTGGTGTAAGCCCAGAAATGATACTACACATGCCGAACTTTTGCATGAACATAGGTTAGGTTAGGTATGTGGGCTGGCAGGGAGCGACGCTCTCTGACACACTCAGGTCAACGTTGACCCATTGTGGTACCCATGGGGGAAAATGTAATCCCTTACCCAATGAAACTAAAAACTACTAACTCAGTCACTTACTTCATTTCTGCATACAAACCACCCTGATGATTTCATTAAGTTCAACATCTTTTTCGTTGAAACGCCGGAGAGTTCCTCGAGATCCTGGAAGAAAAATTTACCAAGGAACTTTTTCCTGGAGTGTTGAAGACTCGGGCAGTGGCACAGGAAGTGGGTTGTGTCCGTCAGGCGTAGTTTCTTCAAGTGGTACCGCAGAGTGTTGTGCCCCGTGATGATGCCCATGAGGGTGGAAAGGGATTTCCTATCTTTACGGATGATTCTCTCGGTCTTTGCTTTGTCGAAAGATGGCCATAGCTTCCTAGTGATGGTGCAAGTTTCCATGGAGTTCCATCTTGTGTTCGCCTCCTCAGTGGCTTTATTCCCTGCAGCGAGCTTGAGTGTGCAAGGCGGGATACACACAGGGGGGTCAACTTGTTCTGTTGGGGCTGCTGAGCCGATTCTCGCCAGCTTGTCGGCTTTCTCATTGCCTGGGATACCCTCGTGTCCAGGGACCCAACAGAGCGATACCTTGTGCTGTCTTCCAAGAACCCTGAGCTCTTCTCGACAACACTTCACAAGCTTCGATTTAATTTCTATGGCAGTAATCGCTTTTATAGCTGTCTGGCTGTCGATAAAGATGGTGATACCTTCTGGCGGTATTGCCCTTATCGCAGACTCACGGGCGGTTGTTGCCACTGCTAAGACCTCTGCTTGAAAAACACTGCTGTGGTCTGGAAGTCGTATGGATTTTGATGCACCTAGAGGGTCGGAGAAGATACCTGATCCTACACCAGTGCTCATTTTTTGAACCATCCGTGTAGATGGCTATAGATGCGGCATTAGGTATATGACCGCTTTTCCAATCTTCCCTGCTAGGGTAGGCGGTAGAGAAAGGCCTTGTAAAGTCTAAATATGGCGTCATGTAATCCGTTACGGGCATGAGGCCAAAGTAATCGAGTAGGATCATCGAGTGACCTGTTCTGCTTGGTTTCCAGTTGTCTGACTGACTTATTCTCATAGCATTAATGGCTGCTGATGTTCGTATAAAGATGTCTAGCGGTAGCAGGTTGAGGATAGCCTCGAGACCTGCGGTTGGGGTTGTCCTCATTGCACTGGTGATGCCAATGCACGCTAGTCTTTGAACTTTGGTGATTGCCTTTAAGTTGGTGGATTTGTTGACAGCTGGCCACCATACTAGATTGCCGTAAGTCAGTATGGGTCTAACTAGGGTCCCCAGGTTCTACCAAAAATTCTACTACATGAGTGAAAGGCTATTGTTGCTTTCTTAATTCTTTCCTCTATATTTAATCTCCAGTTGAGCTTTTTGTCAAGTACAAGGCCCAGGTATTTTGCGGTATCGGACAATCTGAGTGGGATACCATCAACAGAAGGTGTACTAAACTCCGGTATTTTCCTCTTATTCGTAAAAAGTACGAGTTCGATTTTTTGGGGATTAACCTTTAGACCGCAGCTCCTGGCCCATATGCTAAGAATATTTAGGGCTCCGTCAAGTTGTTCGCTGAGGGTAGGCAGGAATTTACCTGTTGCAAGCAGCACGACGTCATCCGCGTACGCTGTAGCTCTGACCCCACTGTGCCTTAGTTTTTGTAGTACCTCATTAAGAACAATGACCCAGAGCAGTGGGGAGATTACTCTGCCTTGAGGGGTACCCCTCGAGGCGTATGCTTCTAGCTTTGAACCCTTAAGTTCGGTGGTTATATGTCGTTCCCCGAGCATGCTAACAATCCAGTTAATTAGACTGATGTCGATGTCTAGGTTTCTTAGGGTTCTTTTAACCGCTTCGGTATTTACATTATAGAAGGCTCCTTCAATGTCCAAAAAAGCAGCTAGTGTGAACTCTTTATCCTTAAGTGATTTTTCTATAGAGCCGACAACATGATGTAGGCAGTTTCCACACATTTACCCTTCGTGTATGCGTGTTGGGCTGGGGATAAGTCCCCCGGGCGTATTCTACTACGTATGAAAATGTCGAGCAATCTTTCAAAAGTTTTCAGGATGAAAGAGGTAAGGCTTATTGGTCTGAAGTCCTTCGCGGTGGTGAGACTAGCCTTGCCCGCCTTAGGTATAAAAACCACCTTTACCTCCCTCCATGTTCTTGGTATGTGACATTGTTTAAGACTACTGGCAAATAGCTTTTTGAGAATTGGGGTAATGATTGGTGCAGTTTTTTGCAGCATGATCGGTATAATCCCATCAAGTCCTTGCATGAACATAGTATGAAGTTAGTTCAAATTTCACTATTCCGTTGACAGATGGCAGTACATGTTTGATGAATAAAAGGAATAGCCGATATGTTGTAAGATAGGTTAGGTAAGGTAAGTGAGCTGGTGTAGGGGATACAAAATCTATATACCGCACTCAGGTCAAATAGACTCATTGTGATACCCATGGGGGGCACATCCCAAAACACTCAGACTTTTTCGGTCCATTGTACTACCAGGCAGGAACCTTTCTTTGGTGCAGTGGTTGGGAAAACTTCGATGTAATTTGTTTTCCACTTTATACTCGGGTGGCTTATGATTGCTGTTCCCCGCTGGGGCTTGAACCTGCACACATCGGTTAACGAGCAAACACACTACTCACTGCACCATGGCCACCCGATTAATTAGTTACTTACTGTGCCCGATATACAAACCACCTTGTTGTATGTTACAGGGTGCAAGTCTCAGGTTCTTAACATGAGCTAAATATGTATGATTTACACCACTATCATTTTAACCGCCTCATTTATTACTACGAATTCAAATTTTTCGAATCGATTCCTTAAGGTGGGTCTTAATCGATTTTTTTTAGTCCGTTAGAAACCAAACTGGTTATGGAAACTTTCAAATATTTGATATGGCCTTGGAGCGTTATTTAACAACCCTGTTCCGAACAGTTCAATGCAAAAATTATAGGTTTTTGCGTTCGATGAGAACATTTTCTATGCGAATGTGTTCTTCTTTTTGTTCAATGAATCTGGTCCTAGTCGACCCTTTACGATTTTCTGCACCTACTACTGAGGTAGTATATATTTATTTTTACGATTATTGGCTTTGTTTAGTTAGCATTTTTGAGTTGTTATTTAAATTCTCATTTTGCTCGTATAAGGACATCGATCCAATAATTAAGGAATGCGGTCAATCTATGAGTTATGAGATATCCACCATCCACACCACTCACAGACTTTTTCCAAAAGTTAAGAAGGAATGTTTAGTGAGATCCTTATAAATATATTTCCTATTTAAGCTAAGCTTAGTTTTGATAATTCTCTTGAAGAGGATTTTAGTAGTTTTTTGAATTTTGACAGCTAAAAAAAAAAAAATTCTTTTCTGTTCCAAATTGTGCTGAGAGGTTATCCAGTTTCGTGTTACAATTTTTTTTTTTTTGCACAAAGTGGAACTCACAAATATTTTACTGATTTCAAATAAACTTAACAACAACATAAAATTGCCAAAATTAGCAGCATACTATCGTTGACTTTGTGTTTAGTCTCCATTAGTCCCAAATTGTGTAATTAGGCAAAAATTAATTGCAATGACTAATTAAATTTAACAATTAATTTTATTATTAATTGCAATTGACAATTGAACATATTCATTGTTAATTATTAATTGTGATTTCGGTAATAAAATTAGTTAATTGTATTGGACATTAAAATTAAAGAAAAATATAATAATGTCTTTTTCTTAGAATTTATCACGTCCTCTTAATTTAATTACATTTCTACCCTTTTATTTATTTAATTATATATACTCATTTGTGTATTTTATTTATTTATGTATACATCTCTATATACGCAAATATCCATATAAATGTGTATATATGTACATATATCTATTTTTATTTCTATTTATTTATTTATTAATTTTATTAATATTTTTTTTTTCGTATTTTCCTTCAAGCTTGTCTAGTTTTTCTCTATACGCTCTTAATAAATATTTAAGTAATGTTTCAGTTGGCAAACGTTTAAATGAACGACTGGCTGGCTAGGCTTAAAAAAAAACAAGGCAACTATTTAATTGTTAGAAATTGAGGGCATGCATGTGTAATTTCAATTCCCAACGCGATTAAACTTAACATTGCCGGACAGGAAGTCGAGAAATTTGATAACATTCTATATTTAGGAAGTGTCGTCTCGGCTAATCGCGGTGGCACCGAACTTGATGTGTGCAGCAGAATCGGGAAGGCTAAAGCTGCGTTCGGAATGCTATCCAAAATCTGGAGAAGCAATGTTATCAGCTTAAGAACCAAGCTACGACTGTTCCGCTCCAACGTCGAATCAGTGCTGCTTTATGGGTGCAGTACTTGGAAGCTTCTCAAATCCCCGTTCGGATTCGGCATTAAACTGTAGGTCCCTTCCATTCGTGTGAAAAATATAACGCACACAACATGAGTGGTTGCGAGAAGCTAGGCCCTGGCACTTTAAAGAGCTGTTGCGCCAAATATTTGTATTTTTTTTTGTACTTGGAAGGTGGACACCATTAACACACGCAAGCTGCAAGTCTTCGTAAACAAATGCTTAAGAATCATCTTGGGGATTTTTTGGCCGAACCGCATCTCCAACGAACAACTTTATCTGAGAACGGGCCAAGAACCTATAAGCATTACTATACGAAGAAGAAAGTGGCAATGGATTGGACACACCCTACGGCGCGAAGACAACTCCATTGCGAAATACGCTATGCAGAGGAATCCGCTCACCCAGGCAGGCAGAATAGCGGGACGCCCTAGGCAAACGTGGCGCAGAACAGTTGAGGAGGAATCGAGCTCTTTAGGAATGAGTTGGAGGCAGCTCAAACGCGTTGCAGAACTCCGAACACGATGGCGCGCAGGCGTGATTGACGCCCTATGCCCCCCGAGGGGTTAAAGGATATAAGTAAGAAAGTAAGTTTAGATCCAGTTTTGGCCAAATCTGTTTTGTCGCAAGACATGTTGGTCCAGTTGTCCACCTAAGATTTGTACTCTCGATAGCATCGTGCTTAAGTTTGAGTTTGCATGTAGCGATTAAGGTGCATTTTTCCGGTAGAATGGGTATAGTTGTTCCCATTCTGGCGAGTTCATGGCCTTACAACAATACAGGCGAATATTGAATTGCTCAGCCATCTCCGCGAGAGACGATCGGCAGTCTAGAGCTACTAAAGATTTTATAGAGGTCGATTCCAAGGATTTAATTGCAGCTTGGCTGTCTGAAAAAATGCAGATATCTCTAGCAGATATCACGTTTTTCTTAAGCCAAGATAGGACTTCTTTAATCGACATTATTTCCGCCTGGAACACGCTAGAATGATTTGGTAGACGGAAGGAGCTTAAGGTTAAGCCTGTCAGAGAACACACCTCGACCAACTTCGTCCTTGGTTTTTGAGCTGTCAGTATAGAAGGGAATCGACTCATCTTCTTAAAATGCATCGTCATTCCAGAGTGATCTGGAAAGGATGATGACGAGGATGTTCTAGTCAAAATTTAGACGTGGGATGGTGAAGTTCGTGTTTTCGGGAGAAATTTTGAATTTGGTCAGAATGGAAGCGTCAGAATGTCCAAATTCTTTTTTTGACCACTGTAAGGTAGCTTCAAGGCGAGCAGCTGCACTCGCTACGATTTGTTTTATAAATATATCAAGGTGTATCAGATGAAACATGATGTCCAGTGCCGCAGAGGGAGTTGTACGTAGTACTCCGCTTATGCAGAGATAAGCTGTACGCCCAACCTTGCTTGGACAATCGCGATTTACAGCTTTTTCTAAGGCTTTCACTAGATATTCAACCCGTATGTGAGTATCGGCCTAATGACCAATATGTATTATTATTATTTGTGTATGGTTATTTCGCACTGCGACCTAATGGTCTATTGTGCCCCCTGCTAATATCTTGGGGAGGTTTGTTCCCTCGTTAGAGTCCCCTTCGCAACTACAATTCCTGAGGAATTGTGTTTGAACGTCATATGCTCTTACTTTGCCTTGGCGAGACTAGTTCACCTTAGAGCTCTTTCTCCAGACCAGTTTCTTTTAAGAATCTGAGAATGAGAAGTGGGTCCATGGTTGGCATATCCTCTTCTGATACTTGGTATTTGCCCAAGTATTTCAATCTTTTGTGGGTCAGTGCCCCACAGGACTCCAGAAGGTGTTCCGGAGTCTCACATGACTCGTTGCAGAATCTGCAAAGGCCTTCATTTGTTATACCTAGTTTCCGTAGATGCTCCCTGAGTTTGCAGTGCCCCGTTAGGAAGCCTGTTAGGATCCGTAGGTTGGTCTTGCTAAGGCAGATGCAGGCTTCGAATCTTTTCCGGTTGTAACATCCCAGTAGTTTCTTAGCCTGCCTCAGGCCTGTGGTGTTGTTCCAGGTTCTTGCCCTGTCTTCTCTCTCCATTTTCCTGAATTTCTCGCGTATGGTGTGTTCCCCCATTCCACAGAATGGTTCAGGTCCAATGAAGGGTTCTTGTCCCCTTGTCTTGCCAAGGCGTCCGCTGCTTCGTTACCTTTTATCCCGAAGTGACCGGGTATCCAGTAAAGTGTAACTTTATTGTTTCTGCCCAGCTCATTAAGCTTGCATAGGCATTCCCACACAAGTTTTGACTTAATGACATAGGAGTCAAGTGCTTTGATAGCTGCTTGGCTGTCTGACAGTATTGCTATGTCGCAGTTGCTGTATCCCTTTTCGAGATTGAGTTGGATGCATCTGTTTATGGCAAATATTTCAGCTTGAAAGATGCTTGGTCCTTGGCCCAAATACGCCCGCCCCTGTTCCCTCTCCAGTTCTTGAACCGTCTGTATACCACTTTATCGTGTGGCTGCCCAGTCCGTACATCGTGGATTCGTTGCTCCACTCTTTCTTGTTACTTAACTTTGTACTAAAGTTTTTCCCAAAGTTAAATTTCCTGATACTGTCGTCCCTGGGGACGGCCAGAAGGGGAAGTTTTTTGAGAAGTGCATCGTATTCTCTCATACCAACACATTTCTCCCTTCCGATACCTTCTTTTGCCATCCTTAGGATCGTTCGCTGTGCATTTTGCTGCACTACAAGATGGAGCGGTGTTAGCTCCAGGAGTACTTCCATGGCTGCAGTTGGACACGTTCGCATGGCTCCAGTGATGCAGAGGCACGCAAGTCTTTGCACTTTAGTGAGTGTCTCCCTCGTAGTGACTAGACTAGTTCGCTTTGTCCATGATATTGCTCCATAAGTGGTCATTGGTCTCACAATGGCAATGTACATCGATCTTAGAATATTTGGACTAAATCCCCAAGACTTACCCGCTTGGCTCCTGCATATCATTAGAGCACGGGTAGCTTTGGATATCTCCTCTGTGTGTTTCTTCCACAAGAGTTTGCTATCTAGGTGTAATCCTAGATATTTCACTTCCTTTACCGGAGTCAGTATCGTGCCCGACAGTCGGATTGGCTTCAGTTCAAGTTCTCTCTTCCTCGTGAACGGTACTATTGTGGTTTTGGCCGGGTTTATATTAAGCCCAGCTGTGCTGCACCATTCTTGAGTTACTGTTAGGCCCCTTTGTATAATATCATATAGGGTTTCCTCGAATTTCCCCCTGGCAATCAATACAATGTCATCAGCGTAGGCTTGACAGTTAATTCCAAGGCTTGTTAATTTTTCAAGAAGCTCATCCACAACAAGACTCCACATTAGGGGAGATAACACTCCTCCTTGTGGGCATCCTCTTGTTGTGTTGACCTTGATAATTCCATGCGAAGTTTGAGTTTCTGCTGATCTTGTTCTCAGCAATTCATACATCCACTTAGATACTGTTCTGCTAACTCCCTTTCTGTCAAGGGCTCGTTTAATAGCTTCATGTGAAGTGTTATCAAAGGCCCCTTCAATGTCTAGGAAGGCGCAGATTACTATCTCTTTTGTTTCAAGAGCACTTTGGATTGTTTCCGTCAGCTGATACAGAGCAGTCTCGGTGGACCTGCCCGCTCTGTATGCATGCTGACGATAATGCAGTGGGGATGTACTAAGTACATCCTCCCTTAAATGGTTGTCCACAGTTTCTCCATTGTTTTGAGAAGAAACGATGTTAGGCTGATCGGTCTGTATGACTTAGGCTGTGTTGGGTCCTTCTTCCCCATTTTGGGTATAAACACAACTCTCGCCTGTCTCCATTGGTTTGGAATATATCCCAGTGCAAGACTGCTTTTTGTTATTCTGACCAGGTGTGGACCGATATGTAGATCCAGCGAGCTATTCGAGGTTGTAGACCCCACCTATTTCTTTTTTTGCAGGAGAAAAGAAGGTACTACTGCAGCTTCTTTGTCATTTGCCATAGGTATAGTGTAATCGTAGTTTTACTCGTTTCTTGGATGCAATTGCAAACAAAAAGATTATCTCTCGCAACTGCATCCAAACAGCCATCCTCACTTCTCCATTTGGCCCACTTTTCCCCATCAATGCATAGGTACAGCAAACAAAAACAAAACGCAGACGACATCACTCCATAAACACAAATTACAAAAATATACCAACGTGTGATATCTTCATTCATCATTTAACACCCTCCCACCACTTACACCACCACCCATCTATCATCGGCCAATTTAACCCAAAAAAAAGCAACCCTTATCCTCCACTCGCAAATTGTCATAATGCAAAAGAATCTCTCGGTTGTAGAAGCTTTCCCACAAAAAAAAACGTAAACCCCTGCTACAATCTGTCTGCATTTCGGTCCCGGTCCCTAAATGTGTACCTCTCTCGCATCACATGTGCCTGCCTGCCTGCCTGACTGCTGAATGCATCACAAGGTCAAATGCGTACCCGGTGTGGTAGAGATACAGTTTCCATTCATCGTTAGTTTATGTGCACTTGGACTCCCAAAAGAGCCCCATGCTCTGTGGGTCATCTCTGTCCAAAAAGGATCCACATTTGGAAAAAAAAGAAATTAACTTTCTTTTCTTTCACAAACTATCTTCGAATTTTGCTGTTCGAATGGATTTTCGTTTGTTTATCTTGAGAACGAAAAAAAAAAAAAAAAAACCCAAAGAGCCTACGTTTCATTGTTTTTTTTGTGCATGCCATCGTTCTCTCTTTGCCATCTCATTCACCACATAGATTATATATTTGAAATTTGTCTTTTGATATTTTCATCCTTCTCTTCATCTTGTGGCGTTTTCATTTCTTTCTTATTTTGTTATTGTAGATGCAAGTAAAATGTAACAAAAGACGCGGGACCATGTGCTACTGCCCGGTCTCATCAGTTATCTCTGTGTGTTAAGTATATAGCCAGAGAGCCAGAGAGCCAACGAAGAAAACACAGAAAACAAAATGTGAAAAAGTCCACCAAAAAAAAGCATCTCGTATCTCTTGAATCTCAACACGGTGTGGAGAGAATCTTTTTCTTCTATTTTTTTTGGCCAAGTGTTGGATGAACTGGACAGTCATTTTCATTTTTTTTTTTTGTTTTCTTATAAAATGAGAAGAAAAGACAATGTTGGTTGGTTTGTTCTCATTTCTTCTTTGGCCGAAACAAGCCACACAAAAGAGAAATGCCGTAAATATGGTACAACAGAGTGAAAAGACAACCGTTCGCGAACGTACAGTACAAGAAACACACTTATACCATGATTTTGGCATCGGCATCTTGTATTTGTCCAATGTCCGTTTGGGACAGAATGAAATGGAGGACATAACAAAACTAAGCATGTACTCGTATCTGAAAGAGTACACTACTTATTGCCGAAGGAATGTCCAGCCATAGGGTGTGCTGGTAGTAGTGGATTGTATGGCAAAACCCAAAGAACAGTGTGTGTGTGTGTGTTTCTTTCTAGGCAGGTAGACAATGCCAATGCGTGTGTGTGTGTGTGTTTGGTAACAATTGCTTTAGTATGTGTGTTATGGAGAAATTTTCTATATTACATGATGGTGGTGGTAGATGGTAGATGGGATGGATGAAATGGATGGCGATAGATGGATGGTTTGTGTGGTGATTTGCCCCCTCTTTGTTTTGTATTGTAAAATGCGGACGGTGTCGTAAAACAGAACTCGATCGTCATTTGTATTTGCAACGTCGACCAGGGATAACGCTTTTTTTGTTTTTTGGAAATTTTTATATATTTCTTCAATTTTCGGCTCGTTGGCTTATTAAAAATTAATTTTTTTTCCTTTCTCAATACTTACACATTTTTTGTTCTCAAAATTAATGCAAAATTTTCAATTACTCGTTACGAACATATGATTTCCATTATCATTTAATATTTTTTTTTTTTTGTTTTTGTTTTTTGTTTCGTTTTTTTTTTCTTCTTTTTCCGTTTATTAATTACGAATCGAAGGCAAATGAAAAAAAGTTAATTACGAATCATAGTTGAAAAACGACGTGCAATCTCGGTGGTGCAGACAGTTGATTTTTGAATTTAATAACGAACAGTCGTCGTGTTGATATTTAAATCGAAAAAAAAAAAAAAGAGTAACGAATAAATAAAACTCAAAGTGAAATGTGTTAAATAAAATCGAAGGAAATTAAGAGAAATAAAAAGTACACAACCTAGAGGGATAGAGCTACAAGTGTTTTGTTTTTGGTTCTTTTTTGTGTGATTTTTGTGTGCTTTGGTACGGCACAACGGCGACGACGACGAAAAGAGAAAACAAACGAGTAAACGGCACAAACAACGATTTTAGAAAGTGTTTTCTTCTTCTGTGTATAGTGTGCGGTGCGCGCGGCACAGCGACATTGTTATACTCGTGTGCAGTTTGTTTATTTTTGTTTTAAATTGCAAGTAACTGTAAAAAAAAAAAAAAAAAAAAAAACGGAAAAATATAAACATTTGGATATAACATTTTGAGTGTGAAAAAGAACCAAGTAGTACCTATAGTGTGTGTTTCGAGCATGAAATGAGCCTCAATTGGAATACAAACGACCTAAACGCCACAACGTTAGCCGTGAAATCAGACAGTCCATCATTGGGGCCCATTACTGTGCCGGCGTTACCAGCAGGGGGAGGTTTTTCCCCGCGCGACCTAGACTCGACGGAAGCGACGATCGGTAAAAGTGCGGACGACGGGCAATGTGTTACAACCGATTCGAGCGTATATCCGGAAAATTCATTGCTGCCCCCATCAAATGTGGAGGAGGGTACACCATCAATCATGGCTGGAATTAAAACGGAAATGCAATCATTGCATGCGGTATCAAATAGTACCGTTAGCGCTGCAGCCGATTCTAGTGACAATCAACCGCCGACACCTACGCCGGATCATCAGCAGCAGCAGGCGCCGTCGCATCATCAGCAACATCACCAGCAACACCAACAGCAGCAGCAGCATCACCAACAACAGCAGCAGCAGCAGCAGCATCATGCCCTCTATAGTGGCGGAGGTGGTGGCATAGTGAACTCGAATCAAATGTATCAAGATATGCACTCATACCACCCGTCCGCCGCATCATACCTGGGCGGCTATGAGCAATTCTATCATGCGCCACCAGCCGGTGTGGATTACGGCAGTGCCATGCAACAATTGCAGCAAAACTCGGTTCTTTCGTATCAAATGCAGAACCAAACCCTGACGGCGGCCGCTTCGCCCCACGCCGACTATAAAGTTGTGCCTTCGTCGCAGCGCTATCAACCGTATCTGAACAACGGTGGACTGCATCATTTGTCGCCGGTCAACCACTCTATCCCGGCGGTAGTGGGTGGCAACAATAGTGGTGCGACAGTGAACAACACCAGCAGTTCGGTGTCGAATAGTTCGCTGAGCCCCCGAGTCGTGAGCTCGTCTAGTCCCTCGCAAAATAATACGTCGTCGGCCACCAATCACGGGATGACAGACGTAAACTCGATGACGAATCGTACACCGACACCGTCGGCCGCCGCGAAGCAATGCAATAAGTGCGGTGTGATGTGCGCCACCGAGACGGAACTCAACGAACACTATTCTGCCATTCATGGTGCTCAGTCCGGCGAGGATTGTATAAATTCGGCAGAACGTTCGGCGTCTTCCGCATCGGAACGTGGTCAGTATCATTCGTTTCCTCCGTACATCAAGGAGGAGCCGCCGAGCTCGGACATACTAGACCTGGATTCCCAGAAAATGGTCTATCCACCGCAGTCTGAGGGAGATGCGATTGTGGGTGGTGGTGTCAATGCGGGAATACATCCAATGCAGCGTCCCATGGCATGGCCACAAGAGTTGCATCCAGCGTACATGGCAGGCCCCCATCTTGCTGAGAACAAACATCCCGGATACTATGCCAAACAGCAGGAGTTCACCGCGATCAAGAGCGATTTTC
Source organism: Brachypalpus laphriformis (assembly GCA_945910035.1). NCBI lineage: Eukaryota > Metazoa > Arthropoda > Insecta > Diptera > Syrphidae > Brachypalpus > Brachypalpus laphriformis. The sequence continues at coordinate 103,960,209 of OX246753.1, read as the reverse complement.
ATCCGATTAAGTCGGAGTATGTATCGCCGACGAACTTTGGAAATACGGTCTTGAAGCCCGGTGACTATGGTCAACCCATTGCACCACAAACTCGACCAGAAGATAAGTCATTCGTTAGCACGGATCTGGCTACCGGCAACAATCCAGTTTCGTCGAGTCCGTCAGAGTTTCCATCGACCACGACGCCACAGGACAACCTGACTCAGTACAGAGGCTTTGAGCCCCCATCGTCGTCGCTGCCAAGCAGTGGCGGTTCGGCGAAGAGTGCCACTTGGAAGTCAAATGAAGCCCGGAGGCCGAAAACCTACAACTGTACCGCATGCAATAAATGGTTCACTAGTTCGGGTCACCTGAAGCGTCACTACAACACGACGCTGCACAAGAACGCGGTTAAGTCGAGCGGACAACCAGATCCAGCCACAATGCCCATTAGTGCTCATCATCATCCAAGCCGCGATCCAAATTCGAAGCATCACCGCAATAGCCAGTCAAGGCAGCCACCACCCATACCGCCGGAGCCACCCAGAAGCCCGGACTTCTCATCGCAATACACGACACAGTCACCAAATGGTTTCCCACCACAGCAGCAACAGCAATCGCAGGCATTCCAACAATATCACCCACAAAGCAATTTAAACTCCTCCGTGAACGGTCACCCAAACGGGCTAGCAGGTCCCTCCGTCCAAGCCTCCAACCAACCGAGGGGCCTGCTGACCATTACGAGCACAGAAGTATCCATCATGGATCAGGAGGAGGACCAACTTCACATCAGCAGCAACAGCAGCAGCAACAACAGCAACCTCCACCTGCAGGAGGAGCAGTACCATCAGGAGGAAATACACCAGCAGGGGTCCAGTCCCAACAACAGCAGCAGCAGCCTGGAGGAGGACTATCATCAGTCAACCATCAGCCTTCATCAACAGCAGCAGTCTCAGCAGCCGCAGCAGCAGCAGCAGCTGCTGCCGCTACAATCTCCCCATATTATCTCCCACCACCAATATCAGGAGGTCCACCCCATCCACCACCTCCAGCAGGAGTCCACCATTTTCAACACGGCCACCACTATCCACAATATAACGGATCAACAGCAGCAGCAGCAGCAGCAGCAGCCGCTGCAGCAGCAATACATCATCAACCCTTTGGGTATCAACACCACCACCCCCATCACACTCAACAACACCACCACCACCATCCCATCATTCCAACATCTGCAACAACCGGTGGCGGAGCACCAACAGAACTTTCACACTATTATTGGTAATGACCCTCAGGATAATAATATGATTCAATTTGTGGACCTATCAGCGCTCACCGGAGCTCAATCATTCCAAGGGGATTCACAGATTGTGGCAGTTAATCAGAGCGGCCAAATCATCCAACTACCCCACCCAATGGTCGATATTCAACGCTTCTCAGGTGGAGTACCCACTTTCAAGGAGAACCTTATGGAAGCCTCCTCTTCAGCTGCTGCTCCTGAGACCTACTACTTCGGCTCTCAAGGTTCGCCACAGGAGGCCGATGTACCACCGATGCATTCCACCGCTTCAGGGCCTCAAACTGATCAGGGCAATCCCTATTCTCCAACAGTGTCCTCTTCAACCACGACAACGAATCAACAAGCCACCTTGGGTGAACAAATCACTGCCCCCACAAACGCCATAAAAAAACCATCACTCAAACGCAAGCGAGAACCATCAGGCAAACCCTCGTCTACCACCCTACCAACCGGGCGCATCAAGTGCAACGAGTGCAACAAGGAATTCACCAAGATCTGCTACCTCACCCAGCACAACAAAACCTTCCATTCCGGCGAGCAGCCATACAGATGCCAAAAATGCGGTAAGCGCTTTCAATCTGAAGAAATTTACGATAACCATTTAGCCCGACACAAGTCTAAGGACAAACCGCACAAGTGCGATATCTGTCCAAAGCAGTTCCACCACAAGACCGATCTGCGTCGCCACAAAGAGGCCATACACACTGGCTACAAGGCGCACACTTGCCATTTGTGCAACAAGAGCTTCTGCCGCAAGGATCACTTGCGCAAGCATTGCGACATTCATAACCGTCCAAAGGCGGTTAAAAAACCCAAAGTCACTCGCAAAAAGTCGCAGCAATTACCTGCCGCTCCCATGGCTGCGGCCATCGAGATGTACCTCCCCTCGGACGGTAACTCCCCCATTCCAATTTCGAATGTCGAAGACAGCACGAATTCTTCTTCCCCAGAGTTACACCAAATGCCAAAGTTGGACATAAAAGTCGAATCCTACAATATGGACGGCGAAGCCTTGAACTACGTGTAATGGCACACACCCCCCCTTAGCCATTAAGTTATTTATTTCAATTTAATTGCTTTTTTTGTTTAATCTTCGAAACCAAAAGAAACATCAGGAAAATCATAGTTTTTAGACACCTAATCTTAGTCGATATACTCAGGAACAGCCATAAGTTACAATAGCCATATACACACATACATATCATCACCAATATACCAACCGATCTTCCAAAATATTTAAGTTAATGATCTCAGGAACCACCTCCACTAATCTTAAATTTAAAAACAAAACAAAGGTTGTACACCCGCATCCTATATACATATGTATGTATCTAGCAAATAAGTTTAAACAAAAAAATCTAAACAAATAAATATTATATTAGCTTTCTGTAAATTTTCGTTTTTCTTTATTTTAACTACGTTTTGTTTTTTTTTTTTTTTTTTTCTCTCTGATATTAAAACATATTTTAAATAATATAATTATTTTTAGTTGATTTAGTCATAAAAAGACGTAAAAATATCGAATTTCTTTTAAATGAATTTGCTTCCTGTTTCTATGTAAAAAAAATATAAAATATAAAAAAAAAATGTATTTAGCTTTATTATTATTTTGTATTTGAATGTTTTTTTTATTTTAAATCATTTGTAAGCAAATGTATAGATGCCATTTTGAAATTAATTTTTAAAACCGAAGACGAAAAAACAAAAATACATGCGAGATATTCTCCAAAAAAAAAAAACGGAAAACAACAATCTTTTGAGTTTTTATTTTATTTTCTTTATTTTCAGCTTCTTAGTTTTTTTTTCTTCTTGTGATTTGCTTTGCTTTTGTTTTTCTTGTGTTGTAGTCGTTGGCATGTTAAGAAAAGAATTGATGATGGTCGATGCGGCGGCGAGGATCTTTTCTGCTTGTTTTTGTTGTATTTCCTGGAGATTAGGATTTGCTTTGTATGTTGAGTTTTAGCACGATAAAGGAAAAAAAAAAAAACCAACCAAAGTGTAAAACCAGTTTTGAGAGAAAAAAAAGAAAAGAAATTGAAAATCGAAAATATAAAAAAACAGGTTTTTGTGTAGGTAGATATGGGTGGACATTAAACTAAAAAAAAAAGGTACCCAGTCATTTCTGTTTGGTTTTTGGGAAAGAAAAGGAAGTAGAATTGTCCTTTATTTTTTTATGGACATGCATGTATTCATACATATGCATGTGTTTATTTATCAGTAAAACCTGCCCAGACACATTTGCCACAGTAAAATATATCACGCAGCGATGAAGAAACTCTATCTACAGTTTATAAGCAAATATTTAATTAGCTGAGACATTACGGTGATAGGAGCTCCTCCATCCATTCGAAGTGATATTGTGTGAATCACGATTGGGTCGAAGATATTAAGGAGACTTAGAGGTGAAATGGTTTCTGATTGTATGCGACGATCTACGTCGATATTAATTACGAGTATGAACTCATTTTGCATTGAGTGCCGAACGTATTCATCCGTACTCTCGATTGGAATTGAAATTGCAGTAGAAGTTCGAAAATTAGACAAAAAAAAAAAAAAAAAAAACATCACAATCAGGACTGGGATCCTCTAAGGTGATAGTTGATTGTTGACGATCACAATCATCCCTTTTGCTCTCTTTAAGGTGACTATCAGCTTGATCATCACCTTTTTGCGATCGTTTTTGTGTGGCTTTGCGATCGTTTTACGGAGAGCTAACAACGTGTGGTCATCAATTTTGACTGCCAAAAGTGTGACTATCAACTATCACCTTAGAGGATTCCACTCCAGTATTATCGTGAATAAATTTTTCCTCCGAACAAAAATTAGGTATTTTCAATCAAGAGGAAATAATCCCCCAAAAAAGGAAAAGGAATTATTTGTGGGCGCCGTGGCGTAAGTGGTTAGTGTGTCGGATCACTACGCATGAGGTTCCAAGTTCGAATCCCAGAAAACACCAAAACGTTTTTTCACGGTCCCGAGAGTATTGTTGTCACAAAAAAGGTTCTCAAATCGCCGTTCGGATTCGGCATTAAACTGTAGGTCCCTTCCATTCGTGTGAAAAATATAACGCACACAACACGAGTGGTTGCGAGAAGCTAGGCCCAGGCACTTAATGAGGCGGCAAATATTTATTTTATTTTATTTAATCATGAATGACAATTTAGGTGAATTTTCAGCGCAATCGCGATATCTATTTTTTCCCGATGCATTTTTTCACTTACAGGGATACCTCGACGTTATTTCATATTATGTTGTCCGGTTTTTCACTTCTCAGTTTCGATTAACGTCGTTACAATTTCGATTTACGTCGTTTCTTGAAACGCAATTTTCTTACGAAATTCCCTCTTCGTCATTCTTATTTAACCGAGATGCTCATCTGACCGATTTCGTGCACAATATCATTCGAAGTCTTTTTGTTGGATCATTTTATTTTTGATGTACGTCGCATTTTCTCGATCCCGAAAACAACGTACATAAATCGAGGTATCCCTGTATTTTGAAGACATCGCGGAGAAAGACAAACCTATAAACGCCTAGATCACACAATGCAACGACACCAGCATTTGATTTGCCTAATTAACGAAGTGAACCAAAATCGGGAGCCTGCCGATATTTTCTGAGGTAAACAGGCGGATCAGTAGAAATGCAGTGAAGTGGGATGGTTATGATCCCTAATTTTCAGATCATAATCTCGCCGAAATAGGAAGAAGAAGAACAGCCCATGGGCTCCGGTAATCTTCTAAAGATTCTTCAAGTCGATTTTTTTTTTTTTCGCCGAAGGTAGGTGAACAATTTTCTATAGACACTGAGAATAGCAAGCGCGTGCTCATAGTAGTGTCCTCTGACTAAAAAAAAACGCCACCCTTTGATATAAATTTGTTTTATGTCGCAACTAAGTAATAACTTATCAAGCAATTTTTCTATCACGCAATAAAAACGGTTGGCAGGTTACTTTCCACTGAAAGATCCTGCGTGTTCCGCAATCTAGACGCGATAAACACCCCTATTATGGTTAGCGAACTTAAGTCCAACTGTCAGCGAATTGTTGCTGTCGTGGTATTGCTGTTAGCAAACATTTTCATTCGAATAAAGAATAAGTGCTGACAAAAGAAAAAAACAATGAAATGTCATCTGTGAAGTATATAAAACGACAGAAGTAATTCGCCGGGAGGTTCGACTTGAGTCGAACGTTCGATTCGCTAACCATAATAGGGGTGAATCTTTATTTCGCCAAGTCGAAAGGTTTCGTCCTTTGTAGTCGGCGCAATAAATTGCTCTCATCCAAAATTTGTAGGACTGTATTGTTGTCATGTCCGATTAGTCAGTTTCTATGCTTTCTCGCGAAGCTTCTAGCTTCAGCTTCGACTGTCGGAATTCCGAGATCCCTGTGGATATTGTCGTTTCTACTGTACCATGGTGCTTGGACAATTTCTCTTAGCACTTTATTTTGAAAAGTATGTAAAATATTGGGATTTGTTTTCTTCGTACAACCCCAAAGTTGTATACCGTAGGTCCACACCGGCTTTAGCACTTGCTTGTAAAAAAGCGGTTTGTTCTCAGTACTGAGCTGGGAATGTTTTCCAAGTAACCAGTCCATTTCTCTATATTTGATTTCGAGTTCTTTACGTTTCATTTTCACGTTCGAATTCCATATCAGCCTTGCGTCGAGTGTCATTCCCAGGTATTTGGCCTCGTTTGCAAAAGGTATTCGGGCCGAGTTTAGGAAAATTGGCAAGTCATTCATTTTCTTGTAAGTGAAATTCACGTGAACAGATTTAGATTCGTTGAGGGCGATCCGCCAGTCCCTCGTCCATTCCTTTACATTATTCAGTGCGTTTTGCAGTTTTGCAGTCGTTTCTTCGATTGTTTTACCTACTGCTAAGATAGCGGTGTCATCGGCAAACGTAGCAAGGATAGTGCCATCTTCCTTCGGTATATCACAAGTATATAGCAAATAGAGAAGCGGCCCAAGAACGGGTCCTTGCGGTACGCCGGCCGAAATTTCTTTGAGCTGCTTGTATTCGACTCCACGTCTAACATGAAAAATTCTATTCCCGAGATATGATTCTAAAATATCGTATAAGCATACTGGGAGAACTTGTCGTAGTTTGGATTTCAAGCCATCATGCCACACCTTATCAAAGGGTTGCGAGACGTCAAGAAATACGCTTGAGCAAATCTTTTTTTCTTCAAATGCTTTCTCGATTACGTCAGTAATTCTATGCACCTGGTCAATCGTCGAATGCTTACTTCTGAACGCAAACTGGTGGTCAGGGATAAGATTATTTTCGTCTATAACCGGTTGGAGACGCCTTAATAATATCCTCTCGAAAATTTTGGATATGACTGGAAGAAGCGAAATTGGTCTAAACGATTTTACCTCATTTGGCGGTTTTCCTGGTTTTAAGACCATTATTACTTCCGCAACTTTCCATTGGCTCGGCACGTGTTTTAATCTGAGCGCAGCATTTACAATATGGAGAAGCTTAATCAAAGCTTTTCTAGGTAAAACTTTGAGAATTTCTCCGGTAATCAAATCATAACCAGGAGATTTCTTAGGTTTTAGATTCTCGATCTCATGTTTGAGTTCCCTTAGCGTTGCACTTGTGAGCGTCAAATCGTCAGATGGTAAATCCAGCCTATTGCGGTTATCGTAAAGCACTTGACCATCGTACGGTTTAAATGTTTCTTCCAGGTGGGCCGCAAAGACGTCCGCTTTTTCTTTATCTTCCCTCGCCCATTCATTTTGATTTAATTTGATTGGCGGCGAGGGAACTTTGGGCCTTTTGGTGCCTTTTATGGCTTTCCAAAGTGAATAATTGGAATCTTTTTTCGCTGTTAAACTTTCAAGGTAAGAGCCTATTGCACGATTCTTAAAATCCTTAATAGTCCTCTTCAACAAATTGCACCGACGATTCCAGTGTGCTTTATGTTGCGGAGCACGACTCTGTTGCCATTTTTTACGCGCTTTTCTTTTTTCCTTGACCAATTCTTTTATTTCCGGAGGATATCGCAAACCGTATCTGTCCGGCGTTTTCCTTGGATTGGGCGTATTATTCCAAGAGGCGAGCTGTACGATCTCAACGAAACGATCAACTTCAACCTCAAGTTCATAGGGTGTCGTAAGTGGAACGCTCAGTTCAACATTATCTTCAATTTCGTTCCTAAAGCCTTCCCAGTTAGTTGTTCGACCAGTTAATCTCGCTGGCTCTAGGTTTTAGACTAGTTTTTCGCTGATTGTTAAAATAACCGGCGAATTATCAGACGACAGATCAAAGCTGTCTTCGACTTTTATGTGGTTGGTAGATATTCCTTTCACAACGAAAAAATCGATCAGGTCAGGTATTTTCGAAGTATCAGTTGGCCAGTAAGTCGGTTTACCCGTCGAATGGAAATCACAACTGTACTCCATACCTGCCCCATAGAGCATTCTACCTTTTTCGAGCTGTATCTTGAGCCCCAGAACGTATGTTTCGCATTAAAGTCGCCGCCGATGATAAAATTAGGTTTCAGCGATTCAGTTAGTAAAATCTGATTTTTCAAGCGCGGAACGCGGTGTACAATAGATAGATGAGATTTTAAGAGTACGCTGACTATTTTTAACTCGAATCGTGCACCGTTGCAAAGTTTCAAGTTCTATCTTTAGGTCTTCGGATTGTTCGATGATCCGCCTCTCGCTTTTCCCGAAGGGTCACAAGCGTGGTAATCATTATAGCCTTTTATTTTTAAATGCGATTCCTTATTTACGTGGGTTTCAGAAACCAAGCAAATATCAATATCTTTTTCGCGCATGAATATTTCCAATTCGTCGAGTTTTTGCAAAAGTCCGTTTGCATTCCAAGTAAATATTTTTAACATTCGTTATTATATAAAAATGAAAACAACACATTTCAAAATCAATTTTGTTATTTAAGATATTTTTTTCAAGGTCAGTGTGAAGAATTAAACTGTTTCATTGTTTGATTTATAATTTTTTTAAGACTGACTTCTACGAGTATCTCCGAAAGCTGTATTCGCATATCTGGGGCAGCGTTCAATCTCGATCTGTATTTAGCCTTTGCATAATTATACGCTGAAAAGCCTGCTTCACAGCGATACGTTGTGACAAAAGGGAGCAAATTTAATATAGCCTGTTTGGCAAGTTCAGGGTATTCACTCCTAATAAAAAAAAAAAAAACAACAGCTCTTTAAGTGCCAGGGCCTAGCTTCCCACAACCACTCATGTTGTGTGCGTTATATTTTTCTACAGTTTAGTGCCGAATCCGAACGGCGATTTGAGAAGCTTTTTCGTGACAACAATACTCTCGGATATTTGTCAGACGTTCACGAGAGGTGGGACCGTGAAAAAACTTTTTAGTGTTTTCTGGGATTCGAACTTGGAACCTCATGCGTAGTGATCCGACACACCAACCACTTACGCCACGGCGCCCACTCACTCCTAATACCAACCCAAAATTCGTTCAATGATACAGAATCAAATACATGTTTTGATGAAGAAAAACTCTGCAGATCTATAAGAGACTCGTTTTCCGTAATGCTTAGTGTCGTAGGCTGGGTTTTCATTAGAAATGGATTTTGTACCCACTCGATATCAGTTTTCGTATCTGGAAAGTAATCTAATAACGATCTTTCTAGACTTACCAAATGTCCAGCGATCATATTGCCAATATCTGCTCTGAGCTCTAGCATGTTTACAAATACAAATGCAAATATTTGGCGCAACAGCTCTTTAAAGTGCCAGGGCCTAGCTTCTCGCAACCACTCATGTTCTTCTTCTTCTTCCTTTTATCGGCGAGGTTATGATCCGAAAACAAGGGATCACAACCCTCCCACTTCACCGCATTTCTACTGATCCGCCTGTAGGGTTCGCCTCATGTTGTGTGTGTTATATTTTTCACACGAATGGAAGGGACCTATAGTTTAATGCCGAATCCGAACGACGATTTGAGAAACTTTTTCGTGACAACAATACTCTCGGATGTTTGTCAGACGCTCGCGAGAGCATGTTTCCTTGCAAGAATTCATGTACAACTGGAAAACATTCAACATTGTTCTTCTGAACACAGGTAAGCCAGAAATTAATTTTTCTTTTTAAAGCTGCCAGTTTGTCTCTCGCAAAAAATACTGTTATGGATTTTCCCTGCAAAGCAGTAGCACTTCCGTTAAACTTTTCAAAAATGTCTGAAAGATAAGCTAATTTTGTTATCCATTGCTCATCATGCAATACATCAAAAAGGTTTGCAGATGAAGACATATGTTTGTCCAGTTGGAAAACTTCCAACTCATCACGAAGTTAAAATAATCGAAATAAAGCTTTTCCTCTGCAAAGCCATCTTATTTCCGTGTGCAGAAGAAGTGATTTGTACTGACTTCCCATATCTTTGCACACTTTTTTGAACAATCTCGATTGGAGAGGACGACTTTTTAGGAAATTTCCAATCTTCACAACTTCATCAAGAACTTTTTTCAAATCAGTTGGCATTTTTCTTACCACAAGTGCATAACGATGCAAAATGCAATGACTGCTGTTACTTCCTGGCGCAATGTTTTTCATTTTTGACACGACCCCTTTAACCTTTCCTACCATTACTGCGGCTCCGTCGCTACATATACCTTGATCAAAAAGTTCCCGGAATTTATTCAGAAAATTAAAAATATAAGTTTATTCATCTAAATCTATATTGTCCCCTTCAAAGTAATCCCCATCGACTGCAACACACTTATGCCAGCGCTTGATCCAATCTTCGAAACATTTTTTATATTTGGTTTTCGGTATGTCCATGCTTCCTGCGATTTTTCCATTACTTCTTCGTAATGGTTTTTTAACTCGATTGAACAGAAAGAAGTCACAGGGAGCCAAATCAGACGAATTTGGTGGCTGTTGGATGGTATTTGTTGCATTTCTCGTCAAAAAATTACGAATAATGATGGCACTGTGCGACGGTGCGTTATCGTGGTGCAAAATCCACGAGTTTTCTGCCCACAATTCTGGTCTCTTTCGGCGAATTGCTTCACGCAAACGTCTCATAACGCCCAAATAATACTCTTTTTACTGTCTGGCGTTCTGGCAAAAATTCATGATGCACTACACCGTTGTAATCCATGAAAACCGTGAGCATTGCCTTCTTTTTTGACTGAAAACGTCTGTCACTGCGTTCATCATCTTCGATTGACTCACGACCACTTTTGAACCGCTCGTGCCACTGGTAAACGACCATTTTCTTTAGTGAATCGTTGCCGAAACACTTTTCCAATATTTCCAACGTTCGCGCACCATTAAATCCGGTTTTTACGCAAAATTTAATACAAGTTCGTTGTTGCAAATTTAAATCCATTTCTAAAAAATCGCCAATAAATAGAGATAGATGTACTTTTGGCTACGTAATTTTTGCAAATGTCAAGCTATGATGCTAAGATTTAGAGGGAATATCAACAACAGATGTACCAACTTAACAAAGAAAACAGAACTCAAATCAGAACGATGGGAGCGCCACACGGTTTTTATTCCGGGAACTTTTTGATCAAGGTGGTATGTAAAAATTGACTTAATAAAAAAAAAAAAATGTTCCTTACATAAACTATGGCTATTAAATATATAGTGTTGGCTGAACAATAGGGGCCCAACGATATAACATGACTTTTCTTATATATACATATATATACATTTTTAGTTTATATTAATTTTGCTGCTTTGGTATTTTTTTCCCTGGGGTTGTTCAAATCCCGGTGTGGCTGATCATTTTGTTGTGTCTATTTGGGTGTCATCGGGGTGTTACCCGCGATGGTGCATTACGGCTGGTTGGGTGTAGAGGAGGATTTCTTCCTCGTCTTCGATGGTCGGAAATCTTTCCTCATTAGCCAGCGCCATCACACTCAGGTACCGATGCTCTGTAGTCTGTTGCTGTCGTGGTAGCTCTCTCACCAGTGGGTTAGGGTGGTCCGTGACTTTGCTAAGCAGCTTTTTGAACAAATGAACCAAGTACCTCTCCAAGGGTACTATCTGTGTGTCTTGTTGCTCACATGTTTCCTTCTTTGTCTGTCAAAGTTGAGACCGGTGCACATCCTCAGTATTTTTCTTTCAAAAACTGCAAGTTTTTTCATATATGTTTTTGTTATGGTGAACCAGATGGAGAAGCAGTATGCCACAACTGGTCTAATAAGCTGCTTGTACAGCAGCAGCTTAGTATTTTGGCTGAACCCGTTTTGCTTTCGCATCAGTGGATAGACGCGATGGAATGTAAAATTTGCACGCTTTAGCATTATCGCTGAATGGTGGTTGAACTTAAGTTTGTCGGTAAAGTTGACTCTCAGGTATTTCACTTCGTTGGTGGCTCTCACTGGCATACCGTTGAGCAATCTAATTTCTATATTGCGGCAATGGGTGGCTGACCTGCTTCTTCTTCCCCTAATTGGTCTCCTAAAGCATAGGAGTTCCGTCTTCGCTGGGTTGATGTGGATTCCCCATTTCTGGTAGAAATCGGTGACTCTATGAATGTGGGCTTCCACTCTGCGTGCCGCAGTTATTGGTGACATGGAGTTGGCATATGTCAGCGAATCATCAGCAAAAAGGCAGCAATTGGTGTTATTTTCCAATTGCGGCTGGTCAGATGTATAAATGTTGAACAGAATAGGACCCAGTTTGGATCCTTGGGCGACGCCTGCTCTTATTCTTCTCATTGTTGAATGCTTGTTTTCCACCTGGACGAAGAACGACCTGTAATGAAGAAAGCTGTAAATTATTTTTGTCAGTTCTCTAGGAAAACCTAGCTGCTTCAATTTGTGGATGAGTCCCTCAATCCAAACTGTGTCAAAGGCTTTCTTGACGTCTAAGAAGCATGCGACGGTGACTTGGTGGTTGTTGAGGGATTTCACAATATCCTGATGAAACTTCATTAGCGGATGAAGGGTTGAATATCTTTCCCGGAACCCGAACTGTATATCCGGGATGATGTGGTTGGTGGAGCAGTACTTCTTCAATTTCCTCAGTAAGAGCTCCTTGAGGATTTTGCTCACGTTGGATAGCAGTGATACCGCCCTGTATCCTTCAATACTGTTGCGATTGTCCTTTTTGGGTATGGACACCACTTTTGCAATCTTCCATTTGGTTGGGAAATAGCAGTTGTTCAGGCAATTGTTCATTATAATTATGAGCAGTGTTAATACAACTTGAGGCATTTTCTTCAGAACAAAATTTGAAATTTTGTCAGGTCCCGCTGACTTTTTGTTTTGCCGACTCTGAATTATGTCGGAGATTTCTTCAGCTGTGCATAGTTCGTTGTGTCCCACGGGATCGTTTGCTGGGTTTTCTTCGCTGAATGTTACGGAAGCATTGGTCATTCGCCCAATACTGTCAATCGTCGTGTTGACTTCCGAGAGAAAGATGGAATCATTGGGTGGAATAGGCTGAAAATTTGTCTCGAAGAATTCACCAAATGCGTCTGCTTTTTCTTCCGCGGTTGTGGCCGTACCTTAAGCTGTTTCGATAGATTCAGGCATCATTGCTCTCTTTCCTATTATTTCATTTATTTCTTTAAAGGTATCTGGTCCTGGCTTAATTTGCTGAAGTCTTTCTTCCAGCCGTTTGTTGTTGTGATGCTGAACTGTATTGTTCAACATTACGTTCGTCCAATTTAATTCACTTAGGACGGCTCTGTAGTCATTACCGTTTGTGTTCCAGTCTCTACGACGAATCCTTTACAATCGTTTTCTAAGCCTCTGCCTGTGATGATATAAGTTTTGAATAAACTGCGGTAGATGACTGTATCTGTCCCTCGATGTTTTGGTTTTTTTCTGGAGGTCGAGTGCTGTACTGACTGCTAGCTTAACTATAAGCTTAAGATTAACGTCGTTACAATTTCGATTTACGTCGTTTCTTGAAACGTAATTTTCTTATGAAATTCCCTCTTCGTCATTCTTATTTAACCGAGATGCTCATCTCACCGATTTCATGCACAATATTATTCGAAGTCTTTTTCATTCCACATGGACTGTACGAGTGATGGATCATTTAATTTTCGATTTACGTCGCATTTTCTCGGTCCCGAAAACGACGTAAATCGAGGTATCCCTGTATTTTGAAGACATCGCGGAGAAAGACAAACCTATAAACGCCTAGATCACACAATGCAACGACACCAGCATTTGATTTGCCTAATTAACGAAGTGAACCAAAATCGGGGGCCTGCCGATATTTTCTGAAGTCAAACAGGCGAACCCCACAGGCGGATCAGTAGAAATGCAGTGAAGTGGGATGGTTATAATCCCTAATTTTCAGATCATAATCTCGCCGAAATAGGAAGAAGAAGAAATTTGGCGCGACAGCTCATGGGATCCGGTTATCTTCTAAAGATACTCACCCCAATTCTTCAAGTCAATTTTTTTTTTCGCCGAGGGTAGGTGAATAATTTTCCATAGACACTATGAGAATAGCAAGCGCGTGCTCATAGTAGTGTCATCCGAGTAAAAAAAAAACACAACCCTTTGATATAAATTTATTATATATCGCAACTAAGTAATAACTTATCAAGCAATTTTTCTATCACGAAATAAAAACGGTTGGCAGGTTACTTTCCACTGAAAGATCCTGCGTGTTCCGCAATCTAGACGCGATTAACACCCCTATTATGGTTAGCGAACTTAAGTCCAACTGTCAGCGAATTGTTGCTGTCGTGGTATTGCTGTTAGCAAACATTTTCATTCGAATAAAGAATAAGTGCTGACAAAAGAAAAAAACAATGAAATGTCATCTGTGAAGTATATAAAACGACGGAAGTAATTCGCCGGGAGGTTCGACTTGAGTCGAACGTTCGATTCGCTAACCATAATAGGGGTGAATCTTTATTTCGCCAAGTCGAAAGGTTTCGTCCTTTGTAGTCGGCGCAATAAATTGCTCTCATCCAAAATTTGTAGGACTGTATTGTTGTCATGTCCGATTAGTCAGTTTCTATGCTTTCTCGCGAAGCTTCTAGCTTCAGCTTCGACTGTCGGAATTCCGAGATCCCTGTGGATATTGTCGTTTCTACTGTACCATGGTGCTTGGACAATTTCTCTTAGCACTTTATTTTGAAAAGTATGTAAAATATTGGGATTTGTTTTCTTCGTACAACCCCAAATTCCATTCCGGCTTTAGCACTTGCTTGTATAAAAGCAGTTTGTTTTCAGTACTGACCTGGGAATGTTTTACAAGTAACCAGTCCATTTCTCTGTACAGGGATACCTCGATTTACGTCGCCTCGATTTACGTTATTTCGATTTACGTTGTCCGGTTTTTTACTTCCCAGTTTCGATTTACGTCCTTCCTTGAAACACAATTTTCTCACGAAATTCCTTCTTTTATCATTCTTATTTAACCGAGATGCACATCTCACTGATTTCGTACACAATATCATTCGGAGTAAGTCTTTTTCAATCCATATGGACTGTACGAGTGTTGGATAATTTTATTTTCGATTTATGTTGTTTCGATTTACATCGTAATGTCTCGGTCCCGAAAACGACGTAAATCGAGGTATTCCTGTATTTGATTTCGAGTTTTTTACGTTTCATTTTCACGTCCGAATTCCATTTCAGTCTTGCGTCGAGTGTCATTCCCAGGTATTTGGCTCGTTTGCAAACGGTATTCGGGCCGAGTTTAGAAAAATTGGCAAGTCATTAGTTTTCTTATAAGTAAAATTCACGTGAACAGATTTAGATTCGCGATCCAGCAGTCCCTCGTTCATTCATTTACATTATTCAGTGCGTTTTGCAGTCGTTTCTTCGATTGTTTTGTCTACTGCTACTACTGATAGCGGTGTCATCGGCAAACGTAGCAAGGAAAGTGCCATGTTCGTTCGGTATATCACGAGTATATAACAAATAGAGAAGCGGCCCAAGAACGGGTCCTTGCGGTACGCCGGCCGATCGATCTTATGTTTGAGTTCCCTTAGCGTTGCACTTGTGAGTGTTAAATCGTCAGATGGTAAATCCAGCCTATTGATGTTGTCATAAACCACTTGACCATCGTACGGCTTAAAGGCTTGTTCAAGGTGAGCCGCAAAGACGTCCGCATTTTCTTTATCTTTCATTGCCCCTTCATTTTGATTTAATTTGCGGCACGGGACTGGCGCCTTTTGGTGTCTTTTACAGCTTTTCAAAGTGAATAATTGGAATCTTTTTTCGATGTTAAGCTTTCAGGGTAAGAGCCTATTGCGCGATTCTTAAAATCCTTAAAAGCCTTCTTCAACAAATTGCACAGACGATTCAAGTGTGCTTTATGCTGCGGAGCACGACTCTGTTGCCATATTTTACGAGCTTTTCTTTTTTCCTTGACCAATTCTTTTATTTCCGGAGGATATCGTAAACCGTATTTGTTTGGCATTTTCCTTGGATTGGGCGTATTATTCCAAGAGGCGAGCTGTACGAAGAGAGATACTCACCCCAATTCTTCAAGTCGAATGTCCAGTCATATTTAAAGTCGTATCGAAACTAAATTCCTATTCCTCGATTCGTATGCGATGCATATGACAACTCAAGAAAACCAACGCGTATCATCGCAGTTATGCAAATGTCATACCATTAAAGCGAATGAAACAAAAATGTAAACACATACATATGTAAGTTTGGCGGTGTTTTTAAAGCAAAGTAAAGTTTTTGGTGAACAACATATACATACATACATACATAATACAGTTCTCTTATACCCCACGATGTCGAGGTTCTGTCTGTGGTTTCCATTATCCTTTCTTTACTAAATTTGCTCCATTTCTTCCTATCTCTAGCTGCTTTCTTCGCCGAGTAACAGCTTTCTCCTACATCTTTTAGTACTTTCTCTAGCGCGCTGTTCCATGTTGTTCTGGGCGTTCCTCTTCTGTTCTTTTCTTTGGATCTAGCTTCCCACATCATTTTTACTCGTCTGTTGTCTTCCATCCTCACTAGATGTCCAAACACTCTAAGCTTTTTTATCTTCTATAACCTTCGCCGATTTCACATTTAGCTCCTTTCGAATGTCTTCATTTCTTTTTCTGTCGATTCTCTTTACTCCTATCACTTTTCGAATGTATTTCATTCCATGGCTTTTCTTGTCTTTCAGTAAGGATCCAGTTTTCTCCTCTATGCAACGGTACTGGTAGGTACATAGACTTGAAGATCGACATTTTTGTGGTTCGAGCTTTTTCTTTATGATCTACAAATTTCTTCTGCAACCCGCATACAACCTATTTGAAGATTTGATCCTTGCCTTCAATTCCTCCTCTAAGTTGCCCTTGCTGTTAATAACGCTTCCTAGATACTTACAAATTTCTACTTACTTACTTATGTCCTGTATCCCCTTGTGTGTCCTAGGGCCTCTACTACGCCTACGCGCCATCGTGTACGGTTTCTGGCAATGTGTCTGAGTTCTCCCCAACTTTTCCCTAACTGCCGTGCCTCCTTCTCGACTGTTCTGTGCCATGTTCTCCTCGGACCGCCAGGTCTTCTGCCATCCTGAGTTTGAGGGTTCCATTGCATAGCATGGTTCGCTATGGAGCTGTCACCCTTTCGGAACGTGTGACCAATCCACTGCCACTTCCGCCGTTGGATGGTTGTGCCTATTGGTTCCTGACCCGTTCTCTCGTAAAGGTGTTCGTTAGAGATACGATTGGGCCAGAAAATCTTTAAGATATTGCGCAGACACCTATTAACGAATGTTTGCAGCTTTCTGGTGATAGTAGTGGTCACTCTCCACGTGCTGCTACCGTATAGCAGCACGGATTCAACGTTGGAGCGGAACAGTCCCGAACGCGGGCTTTGCTTTGGCGATCCTGTTGGCTATATCCAGTTCGGTTCCACCATCGGTCGAGACAATACGGAGCCTTCATACGAAGCTTTGATAATAGCAATTAGTTTATCGGGAATGCCTCTCCTGCGTACGGCACGCCAAATAAACTCCCTGTTGACACTATCGAACGCCTTCTCAAAATCGATGAACAACAGGTGCAGTGGCGATCGATATTCAACACACTGTTCGATGATAATCCGTAGGGTGTTGATGTGGTCGGCACAGGAGGATCCAGAGCGGAAACCTGCTTGTTCGGCATCGAGTGTGTCTTTGAGATGTTGTTTGATTCGCTCAAGGGTGATTTTAGCTATTATCTTAGCTACAGCAGGCAGCACGCAGATACCCCTCCAGTTTCCGCACTCCACTAAATTTCCTTTCTTAGGAAGCTTGACGATCATTCCATTTTTCCACTCGTTAGGAAAGCTCTCAGCTTCCCAAGCTCTATCTATAAGTGGAAGCAGAAGCTTAGCCGATGTTGTTGTTGCTGCTCGTAAGAGCTCTGCTGGAATACCGTCAAGTCCTACCGCCTTGTTGGTTTTGAGTGCCTTGATCGCGATAATGATCTTATCTTTACTGGGAGTCGTGGTGCGTATTCGGGAACTTCTCACCTCGGGCATCTCAGTCTGATTTGGGAGCATATCGCTAGCGAATACACGGTTCAAAACTGTAGCAAAATGCTCTTTCCATCTCTTGAGCTGGTCCTCATCCGAAATAAGCAAGGAGCCGTCTAGACTTTTCACTGAGTGTTCGCTGTAGCTGCGACCACCTGTCAGCTCTTTCGTGATTCTGTAGACAGTCCTGCTGTCGCACCTCCGTGCAGCTTCTTCTGCTTCTGTAGCCAGCGCGTTGGATGGTTGCGGGCATTGAGCTGCTGATTGCTTCCACACCTTGCGAAAAGTGCTTCCTTAACTGTTGGCGCACTGAGGGATCACTATGTCTATCGATGTTGAACCTGGGCATTCTTGTGTTGTCGTGGGATCTTCGAACTGCAGCAGTGCGTAGTTGGAGAGTAGCTATCATAAGATGGTGATCACGTACTATCCCCACATCTGCCCCTCGTTTATTTCGGACGTCCAGGAGACTACTTCCAAAGCGGCGGCTGATAGCAAAATGGTCAATTTGGTTGGAGGTTGCTTGCCTGTCATTGGAAACCCAGCTGACTTTGTGGCAGGTCTTGTGCTCAAACATGGTGCCACCTATCACAAGGCGGTTGGCATTGCAGAAATCCACAAACCTTTCGCCGTCGTCATTGCGGTTGCCTAGTCCATGCTTCCCGATTACATGCTTGAGCCCTTCGTTGTCACTGCCTACCTTGGCATTCAAATCCCCCATTACTATGACAATGTCTCCATTTGGTGTTGTGTTGAAAAAGGCACTTAAGAGATTGTAGAAGCTCTCCTTTTCGTCCTCAGACGAACTATTCGTTGGGGCGTAACACTGTATGATGGTGACGCGTCGTACTCTAGTCCGGAATCTAGCCGTCAAAATCCTATCACCATGAGGCTGCCAGGAAATTAGGCCCTTGCGTGCTGTTGTTGTTAGCAGTAGTCCGATTCCATATTCCCGCGGACTTCCGGATGGGCTGCCATAATAGTGTAGTACAGTGTTACGCGTTAGAGACTGATACTCGCCCGCTTCTAACCATTTTACTTCACTTACCCCCAAAATGTCCAGTTTATATCGCATGAGTTCGTTTTCCAATTGGAGGAATCTGGCATTGTAAGGACCTTCTCTTCCCGAGTCGAGGAGCGTCTTTACATTCCAGAAACCTATCTTTGTCTGGGTACAATAGCCAAAAGTCGTCAACATGTGATCATTCCTTATCCGAGGCATAGTGTAGGTTTCTGTAGCGGGCAATTTTCGGTAACGCAGGTTGCTGGCCCACGTTACCTAGCCTAGAATCAAGGCCCTATACAACCCGCACTTACAATTTTGGCCTATACGTATAAGGGCTTATACGTATAGTTGCCCGGGGACCACCACTAGGAGGTAAAGTAAGCACTTCATCACGAACTTGATTGTTGCGCTACTGGCCCAAGCCAAGTTTTGGGCAATCAGTAGTTTCCCGATCAATCGCAATGCAGGTCCCCAAATCGGATATGGTTGATCGACTCTTTGCCAAACTCTTAGCCGCTTTATCACGCACATTTTAAATCGCAACAATTTCTGCAGTTGAAGTGCTGTTCCGCTGAGCCCAAGTCAACAGTCCGCTTGCAAATATAATTGCATCCTTATGACAAATTTCTTTTCCAACTTCGTCTTCTTCGAAATCAAGTACAATGCGGCTGGAATCGTCTTCAAATGAATGAAGACTTAAAGTTCACGAGCTGATACAGACCCCACAAGAAGGTTTCATAGTTGAATTGTGCTCTGAACGTGAACGTTAGAAATTGGCCTAACAAGAGGTATATTGTCCTCTTAATTGAAATCCATCTCAAGGCATTTGAGCGATCAAATATCTTATGCCAGCACTTCTTTAATTGTTTTTACTTCATATTGTTATTATTTGTATATGGTTATTTTGCACTGCGACCTTGTGGTCTATTGTGCGCTCCGCTAGTACCTGGGAGAGCTTTATTCCCTCGTTAGAATTTCCCTCGCAATACAATTTCTTAAGAATTGTGTTTGAAGGTCATACACTCTTACTTTTCTTTGGCGAGAATAGTTCACCTTAGAGCTCTCTCTCCAAACCAGTACTTTTAGGAATCTGATAATGAGAAGTGGGTCCATGGTAGGCATATCCTCATCTGATATTTGGTACTTGCCCAAGTATTCAAATCTTTTGTGAGTCAGTGCCCCACAAGATTCCAGAAGGTGCTCTGGAGTCTCGCTTGACTCATTGCAGAATCTGCAAAGGCCTTCACTTGTTATACCTACAGTTTCCGTAAGTGCTCCTTGAGTTTGCAGTGTCCCGTTAGGAAGCCTGTTACGATTCGTATGTTATTCTTGCTAAGGCAGATAGAGGCTTCGAATCTCTCCCAGTAGTTTCTTAGCTTGCCTCAGACCTGTGGTGTTATTCCAGATACTTGCCCTGTCTTCTTTCCCCATTTTCCTATATTCTTCACGTATGTTGTTTCTTACTTACTTACTTAGGTGGAGCTATAGTTCGGGCTGAAACGGCGTCAACCAACAGGCCTCTTCGTTTAGCTCGGTCTTTAACTAATTGCCTCCAGTTGCGCATTCCAAGTTGGTTTAGGTTCCCTTATACTTTTGCGCAGCAACCACGGCGAGGAAGCCCTCTACTGCGTCGTCTCCCACGGTTAGATTCGAAGACTCTGCTGGCCGGCACGTTGGTGTCCCTTCGCTCTACATATTCTAGCCATTTCAAACGTCCAATGCGCAGTTATTCGACTAGGTCGCTGTCACTGTACAGCTCGTATAATTCGTAATTGAATCTTCTCCTCCAAAACCCGTCAACACAAACGAATATTTAACGAAGAATTTTTCTCTCAACCAACCAAGGATATCTTCATGGGTTTCAAAATATGTAGGTGTCACATTTGGTGGAAGAAAGATCACAACAATGTGCCCATCACCGCTTTGCAAGCTTTCATATCTTGTTACATTGTCGAGCAGGAGTACTACTGCTTTCATCGACGGATTATGTTCATCCATAATTTCAAGAACTTGAAACAAATTAAACAACATGCATCATCACTTCATGTTTTACGAACCTGTCGCATGAATGAATTAAACCACTTTTGGAAAATAAATATGTACTGTCATCCAAGCGGATTTGGATGAGTCGTACTCAAGTGGGTTTTAAAAAAGTTCAAAACATCTCGGTTTTTGCAGACTTGCCAATAACAAGCGGCTTAATTTTGTGCGTCCCGGAACCATTACAGCACAACATAAAAGTTACCTATTCTTTCTTTTGGAGTTTTAAGTCCAGGAGCGTTTTTTTCGTTGCTGAAGGGAATCATTTTGTCTGGCAGTAATCTATAAAATAGACCAAACTCATTTTCGTTGTAGATTTGATCCCGTGTTAGACATATTTGTTGAATTTTGTTGAATTGGCATAACAGTATTCACATTGCAAGATAACATCTCACCAGATACTTTCAGATGCCAAAATCCAAAACGCTGTTTAAAATTTTGCCAAATACGCATTTGTTACTCTCCATTTAGCTCGGTCTTTAGCTAATTGCCTCCAGTTGCGCACTCCAAGTTGGTCGAGGTCCCCTTGAACTTGCGCGCCACCTACGGTGAGGAGGTCCTCTACTGCCTCCTCCCTCCTCCTTAGATTCGAAGACTCTGCGTTGGTGCCAATTCGTTCTACAAGTCCTAGCCATCTCAGACGTCCAATACGCAGTTTTTTGACTAGGTCGATGTCGCTGTACAGCTCGTATAGTTCGTGATTGAACCTTCTCCTCCGAAACCCGTCAACGCAAATGGGACCGAATGTCTTACGAAGAAGGGACTAAGCATACCTTCATCCTCTTTTAATAAAGTCCATGTGTTAGCGCCGTAAAGCAGGACTGCGATGATCAGGGTCTTATACAGAGTCTCCTTAGTTGTTCGAGATAGGGCTTTACTGTTGATTTGAGATTTCTCTTTTAATCACAGTGCGGTTTTTTTTCCCCTTTTGATTGCAATTGGAGGAAGTTTTACTAGCTGAAGCATAAATGATAATTGAACTCACTTCACAGCTACATACACACTTTCTGATGTAATGATAATGAACATTCTTTTGCATATTGAAACATCAAACAAAACAGAAACACGGAAATGTCCTGTAATATTTTTATCCTTCTACACAGATTTGTCACATTAAAACTGTTAACACAGCTTCAAAATTGGAATAATTTTTCATAATTCACAAGCTATTCAAACAAAATAAAATTGTATGCTAACTTCCAAACTAATAAATTCCACGAGCTTTAATAATCGAGATTTCCCCATCAAAATTTATGTCAGACAATTTTACAGTCACAATTCTCAGTTAGATTAGATTAATTGATTTTACAATACCTTAGTAACCACAGTTCACAACATTTTTACAAAAAGATCATATATGTATAGCATGGCATTGCCGTCTGACAGGTTAACAACTAAATAACATTTTCATTTTAACGTAAGAAAGAAACAAAAAGCATACATACATACATGCATGCATACATTTTCAATGTTGCTAATACTTCATGAGGGTCGCGGGAGTAGGATGCTCAGTTGGACTCTTCATCCTTCTCGATCCTCCCCCATTGACTCGAACTCATCAGGGGAAATCTTTAGACGGCTCCAGGAGAGATGTCGGACTTGGTCCAACCATCTATCTCTAGGCCTACCGCGGGGTCGCCTACCTGATGGCACGGCCACCATGGCACGTCTTGGAAGCCGGTCTGGGGGCATACGCACTACGCGACCAAACCATCAAAGCATAGATCGTTCCGTTAGGAGAAGTAGCTGCTCAACATTGAGCGCCTCGTGTACTCTGGTGTTGCGCACTCGATCCCTGCGAGTTATTCCAGCAACACCGCGAAGGAACCTCATTTCGGCAGCTTGTATCCGCGATCCTATACCTTCGGTCACTACCCAAATTTCATGACCAAGGATAAACTTTCTTAAGCTAAATGCGCTATCAAAGCCACATAAAACGCTGTTTTGTCGGTAAGAACATTGTTCACAGCAGCAAGTACAAACGAGAAGAGCTCATTTTCCTGAATTACATACCGCATCGCAAGGATCTTCCTATATTATGCAACCTTGGGGAAAGGGACGACGTTCTGCATTTTGTGGGCTAAGGCAAGGAAGTGCTTTTTAAGTAAGGACATTCTAACAGACCATGAAATTGTAGCACTGCTCAATGAATTAGACGTATCCAAGCTACGAGTATATTATTTTTGCAAAGCAGCCTTAGTACACCGTTAAAGAATAGTAAATGAAAACTTTTTAAAATGTTTAAAAATTAACGATGAGATGCGGGAGACATTTGCGCGGCAAATATCTGAAAGGTTTGAACGAATTCCAACTGTTCCATCAAATGTAGAGTTCTTTCTCTGAACTGAAAATTTAAAAAATCTGTCTTCAGATGTGGCACAAAAGCAATTTTGTCCTTGTAAAGGCTGTTTTTTAAGAGCTATAGAACTTATTTTAAATAATAACGGCAGGAATTGAGTTCGAATCAAAAATCTTTATTTATTATAAAGAATTCCTTATTACATTATGTTTTGAACATGACTTCAGGCACATTGCTGACTGTTTTTGATGTAGCGCATCATATCGGTTCAATTTCAGACCACTCTTTCGAGCATTTGGGGCTCCACTGTGACGTTTTGTCCAATTCGTCGGTGTTGGTTTTCCCTTCTTGTTGACAGCATATACTTGGTTTTGCCCTCGTTTATCGCTAAACCCATTTTGGCCGCTTCCGCCTCAATGCTTGCAAACGCACCGGTGACAGCCCGCTGAGTTCTTCCGATAATGTCGATATCGTCGGCGTATGCAAGCAGTTGTACAGACTTGTAATAGATTGTGCCTCCGGTGTTGGCTTGTGAGTTCCGCACAATCCGTTCAAGTACAATATTGAAGAAGTCACATGACAGCGCGTCACCTTGTCTAAAACCTTTACCGACCTTGATGGAGCAGCGAGCGTTCTCTATCGTCAGCCTGCACAGACGGACAAGCTTGGCAGTGATGTCAAAACTAGACATGACTCTATAAAGCTCTTCTCTATAGATGCTGTCAAAGGCGGCCTTGAAATCGATAAAGAGGTGGTGAGTATCGATTTGGAATTCATGGGTTTTCTCCAGGATCTGCCGAAGTGTGAAGATTTGATCGATGGTGGACTTTCCTGGCCTGAAACCGCACTGATAGGGTCCAATCAGGCTGTTGATAAAAGGTTTCAGGCGTTCACACAATATCGCAGAAAAGATCTTGTATGCGATGTTGAGGAGACTAATGCCTCTATAATTGGCGCAGTTGAGGGGGTCTCCTTTCTTGTGGATCGGGCAAACGATGCTGAGGTTCCATTCATCAGGCATACACTCGTCTGACCAAATCTGAGAGATGAGTTGGTGTATGCACTCTACCAATTCATCCCCAGCTGCCTTGAAAAGTTCGGCCGGTAAGCCGTCAGGTCTAGCAGCCTTGTTGGATTTTAGCTTGGATATTGATTATTGGGAAGTTTCATTCATATGTGAAAGAACTATCGAAAATGGCATTACGGTTTGAAAAATATACCTATTGGAAGATCTATCAGTCTTACAAAGTCTATCTAATTCAACTTAGGGATAACTGGACATTTATTAATTTATTTCTCTACAAGCAAAGCTCTACAGATTCCATTAAAATTTATAAAATAAGTATCAATAAAGAAAAATATTACAATAACAAATAATATAAATTTGATTTAAATATTTGTATTTTGAAACTGCAAACCAAACTGAGTTAAAATTAGTAATAACCCAAAGAAGTTCTCTTTACCTTAATTGCCTAACAAGGGCATAAATCGGAATTAAATCAAACAAACTTGATTTTCTTACGAGATAAGACAATAGGTTTCTAATAAACATTACATAGGCAAATGAGCTTACACCTGGCATCATATACCGGTGAAAATTTTCAGTGCATTCATAAAAAAAAAGAGTTAGAACTTTCCGCTCTTTCTTTTTTCTTTCTAATCCTCATGGTCTGAAAACGTCAAAGCCCGAGACAATACCGATAACCTTAAACGTATTTACCTATGTAAGTTCATGGGAATTAATCAAGTAACGTTGAATTGGAATGCTGCAGGTGTTACATTTTTTATACTCGAACTCGTTGTACTACGAGACTGAAAACTTTTTTTTTTCCTTAAAAACACCTTTATATCATCAGCATAAACAAGGTGATTGCAGTATACTCTATGGCAGAAGTTGTGTCATTGCTGGAAAGAATGAAAAGCAAAGACCACAGATGAATGTCCTGAGGTAAGCCTGAGTTGCAGAGAAATGGTTTTGAATAAGCAGAATCGAGTTTCACTATCTGCGTCCTATTTGTTAAAAAGATATATCTTACGCATTAACTCTCAAATGAAATTAGGATAATAAAAGGTGACCAGATACCAATGATACTTTTTCCAATTGTAATGTTTCAGCAGCCGTCAAAGTTACTAATGACATCCAGCTGTCAAAATATTCAGTAAGGTTTGCCATTTCATCATGCATCGTTTGACACTTGCCGAACGTGCGGAAGTTATTAAAAAATATTGTCGAAATTCCGGCTCAGTTATAAATGCGCAACGTGAATTTCGTCGTGAGGTCGGTCGTCATAATGGCTTCAGTGCACGGGCAATTCATCGCACCGTGGAAAAGTTTGAGCGTGAGTAAACTCTTTTGGACCTTAAGCCACCAACCAGGCAGAGATTGGTGCGAAATGAAGAAAACATAGGCGCCGTAGCGCCCGGAAATGTCGATTCGGCGCTGATCAGCTGAATTGGGCATCGCCAAAGTCAACCCGGCTTATAAGATTGTGCTAACGCAAGAATTGATGCCGAACGACCATAGACAATGCCGTGAGTTCACTAATTGGGCGCTGGAAATGTTGGGCGGAGATCTGGATTTTGGCCAAAAAATTATCTTCTCGAACGAGGCCCATTTTTGTCTCAACAGGCAAGTACATCGTAAGAGTCCTATAAAGGGAATTCCATAACGAAAATCTACATTTCGAGAAGAGTTACTTCGTTGGTGGCTTCTTCCCATTCGTTAGCATTGGTATTCCTAAAACATACGTATATATCACATATAAAAGATACATTAAAAACTTCACAGCTCCTTCCTGTCAAACATTTTGTTAGTCAAAATTTGCTGATGGTGAGCCTGTTGGCCTATCATTGAAGTCGGTAATGGATGTACTGATCATATTAAAAGGTCTGGGGTATTTCTGAAGTTTCGAAAGATAGGTGGATTGCCTCGGACTTGTGTGGGCTCTTCCACCAGCTGGATGAGATTGCAGCTAATGACAAAGGCTTTGTGATGTCTCCGGATGTCATCAGTTCTCTTGGTAAAATGTCAGTACAATATTATGGACTTTGAAGTCTCAAGGAGTAATAATTTTTAACAACGGGTGATGAATCTGTTTAGGTCTGT
Organism: Brachypalpus laphriformis; assembly: GCA_945910035.1. Taxonomy (NCBI): domain Eukaryota; kingdom Metazoa; phylum Arthropoda; class Insecta; order Diptera; family Syrphidae; genus Brachypalpus; species Brachypalpus laphriformis. The sequence goes on along the minus strand of OX246753.1, from coordinate 103,934,078 downwards.
TTATTATTTGGAAAGCGTTACAAGTTACACACAAATTTAGTTTAACAATGTAAGACTAATTTTCGCCAGACACTTTAATATCAGGAACAATCGATTTCTCAATATGAAAAGCTTAGTCCAACCTATTAAATAGACCATACTTAATCTGATGGGGAAATTTATACGAATTCGATGCTAGTTGAGGAATAGGATCGCAGTTGAAGAATTAAGAAGAGAAATTAATCCTTTTGAAAGATATGATGAGCAGATGTTCAATATTAGAGAATTGCGAATGCATTTCGTTCATTTTCTTGAAATATACGTATTGACTTATGTAAGCACGTCTAGGCAGCAATCTCTTGAATGCAATTACATGGTTGCATGAATTAAGTTGGAAAGGATAGACATAGAGTAAAGGTTTGTTGTAGTTACTTGAAACTCAGTTAATATTAGGTTTCAGAAAAATGTATGGGGGCGCCGTTTAGATAATTGGAGAGAATTTTTGTTTGCCAATTTGTGCTTGCTTATGATTCACAGTATTTTTTCACTGCGACCTGATTTCATTCTTGTGAATCTTCAAACACTAAAAACAACAAATATTTCTCGCAACAGCTCTTTAAAGTGCCAGGGCCTAGCTTCTCGCCACCACTCATGTTGTGTGCGTTATATTTTTAACACGAATGGAAGGGACCTACAGCTTAATGCCGAATCAGAACGGCGATTTGAGAAGCTTTTTCGTGACAACAATACTCTCGGATGTTTGTCAGACGCTCGCTGCATACGATTTTTCCAACCATATGACCAACCTCCTGCCAGTGCTATGCCTTCGCAGTAGTGTTGACATAAGCTTTTGCAATTGTTCGAACCGACTTTATATGTATATTTCATGAGAGGTAACCAAACTACGATGGTAGATTAAAGCGTTCGCGCCTTGGTTAAGAAAACAAATTCGGAAGTTTACAAATTGCGAAAGACCACAGTAGTAATCGGAATTAATTACTTGACCCTTGACAAGGTAATCAACCATGATGATTCCCTTTGAGTTGAAGAAATCCAATTCCATTATCTTATCCGCTGAGCTTTCTTCAGGGCTGGTAATCCAGACTTTCAGTCTTCTGATCGTCTCATACGTCATCACAAGGCTGGCCAAACAAATCCTCTAGATTCGTTTGAAACAGCTCCAGACACTCACCAGACATCGTCAGTTCATTGCATTTTTGTTCAACTGAAAGCAGTTTTAAAACACATCTTGCAGATAGCTTGGAGAAATTAAGTCCGTTTTGAATGATATTTTGGGTCCGTTCACACGAGATGCCGACGAACTCAGATATCTCCCTTATCTTCAATCTGCGATCTCCCATGATCACAATTTTTTTTTTATATTTGAAGTTGATGGTCTTCCTCAACGTGGATCGTCTTCAACGCTCTTTCGTCTAAGTTTCAATTCGGCCACTCACTTTTTAACTGTTGTTTTTGATGGGGCAGATCCCCCTAAAGTTGCCACCATAACTTTATTTATCTTCTTCGGAGTAAAAATAAAGTACTTTATAACAGGATACTTTACTTTGCCTGACTTAAACATGTTTATGAACTGGACTGAATTCAACTTCATAAGGTCACTCTTAGAGTGTTGGGAAATAAACATGTGGAAGTACCAATTTTAATGGCTTGTTTTAAGGGCTTGGAATAGAGATGGTGGCAGAGGAGCCCTTGGTAAGCCATCAGCAGCGTTCATACTACCATATTGGACTACTGGCACCGGTGTACGAAAATCTCTCCTTTGATCGAAATACCGTCAACCAAATCGATCACATTGCAATCGATACAAGATACTCTTCTAATATTCTGGATGTCCGGATTACCGAGGAGCCAACGTGGACTCGGATCACTACCTAGTTGTAGCTAAAGTATGGATGCAGGTATTCGGAACGGAGCGAAATCAACGAAATACTCTGAGGAACGTTGACGTCGGACGGCTACAATCGCAAAAGACCACCAGAGCCTTTGCCGTTCAAGTCTCTTTTAATTCTTCAAAAAAATCCTAGACCGCCAGCAGCAAATGCGGAAGATCAGTGGCAGCGTTGCCAACAAGCCATCAGAGATGTCTCTGATGTATGGGATTTCTCTCGGTCACCACTATAAAACCCCTGGTTTGATGGAGAATGCCGGCAAGCACATGCAGTAAAACAAGAGGCGTACAAAGCGGCGCTGCATAAAAGGACTAGAGCTGCTCGTTAGCTCTACGAGCGGACGAGAAAAGAGGAGCATCGAGTTCTCAGAAAGAAGAAAAAGGAGCAAAAGAAGCACTCGATCGAGGACATTGGGAGACTTTATTGCAGGAATAATGTTCAGAAATTTTACCAAAAGGTAAAACCAACATGCCAGGGCTTTAAAGCCAGAAGAGAAGCCCGCTGGGACGAAAATGGCAATATAGTAGTAGAATCGCAGTCGATGCTGAGAATTTGGAAGGAACACTTCTGCAGACTGCTAAATGGCGACGATGACCAATATTCCTCTGTCAGGCAGAATGAGCCATTCAATAATGACGATCATAGTCAAGATTCCCGTTCAGAATTAAATGAGGATAGCGATTTTAAACTCAAATTCAACAAAGCTGCTGGAGCCGACGCACGGCCTTGCCGCTGAACTTTTCAGGACAGGAGAAGATGAGTTTGCAAGAGGTATGCATTAGCTCATCCATAAAATCTGGTCGGACGGAAGTGTGTGCGATGAATGGAATCTCAGCATCATTTGCCCAATCCTAAATAAATGAAACCCCCTGAACTGGGTCAACTACAGAGGAGAAAGTGTCTGTAGATCAGAAACACCCTACGACGCGAAGACAACTCCATTGCGAAATACGCCATGCAGTGGAATCCGCATACACAAGCAGAACAGTGGGACGCCCTAGGCAAACGTGGCGCAGGACAGTCGAGGAGGAATAAAGTGTTTTGAGAATGAGTTGGAGGTAGCGTTGTTCACGCCCTATACCCTTCGAGGGGTTCAAGGATTTAAGTAGATGTAGATGTGTATTATTGAGAGGTGCAAGTTTCTGATAGGAGGTAGGCACCAAGGTGATTCCTTCTTTTGTGGATCAGTGCTTCGCATTCCATAAGAAGGTGCGCTGGTGTTTCTGCGAAGTCCCTGCAGAATCTGTAGTGTCCGTCTCCCTCTATTCCCAGTTTCCTAATGTGCTCCTTAAGTCTGCAGTGACCTGTTAACATGCCCGCCAAAATGCGAAGCCGATTCTTACTAACTCTTAGGCAGGCTCTGCTTCTTTTCTGGTTGTATTTCCCCAGAAGTTCCTTTGCCAAGGATTTAAGTAAGTCTGTAAGTAAGTAAGACTTCTCAACACCGCATATAAAATCCTGTCTGCCATATTATGTGAACGCCTAAAGCCGATCGTCAACAACCTGATAGGCTCTTATCAGTGGGGTTTCAGGCCGGGAAAGTCCATCAATGACTAAATATTCACACTACGGCAGATCTTGGAAAAACCCATGAATACAAAATCATTGCGCATCATCTTTGCATCGATTTCAAAGTTCCCTATAATAGCGTGTAAAAAGACATGTTATATCTAGTCTCGGGGTCCCTACTAAGCTTCTGCCTTTGTACAGGATGACGATAGAGAACTCACGCTGCTCCATCAAAGTCGGTAAGAACACCACCAAACCGTTCGATGTCAGGAAAGGTTTAAGACAAGGTGACACTCTATCATGCGATCTCTTTAACGAAATACTTGAAAGAGAACGATACTCCTAACCCTCGATTTACACTATAAATTAATTTCGGAAAAAATTGAAACCGAGTGAATCGAAACGAAAGAATTATGCTATCTATAAGATGAGAGGAATATGTCCTCACTCCTTTTATACGCATATTCAGTAAACTGTTATTTCTACTGCAAGACCCTTCTGGACAGACAACAGCCTCGAAGACATCCAGAATTGATATAATGCATCTGTGCCCTACCATGCGTTCCACATGGCAACTGACACATGAGTATAATTATCTGATTCTATTTGTAGGTACATTTCTATTTCTGTATGATGCCACCTCAAGTTCAGTTGAATCCAGAAAAACACATCCAGCTTAACTGGAGCGTATAGCTTGACATGGCATTGGACTTGACGCGAAGCATGGCTGATTTTCTGTCTTTCACATTGCAAGTCTAATTTAAGATTTTAGCTAGGGGTAGGTTTGAAATAAATGAGAAATATTACATGATCCAATAAATAGATACCAATTTTCTTACAAAGAAATAAATAAATACATGCCAAACAAAACTTTAAAACAAAGTTATTCAAAAGCTGTTATTTAACTTGCTTTGTTGTCTGACTATCTGCTACAAATCTTGCAATAAAACTTTCGACTACTTCTAATTGCGCTGGAGCTTTGAAATTTGCACACGTCTATAAGTCCAGTGACAATGCAATATAGCATACCTAATATGAATCTATGTAAGTCCAAAATGGTAGACGCCCCAAGATAGCCGATTACCCTTTTTTTCACAACTCCATGGATATGGGTGTCAAATAAAAACGTTTGACGAGTAGAATACGATTAGCTATATGACGCCATTCCGAATCCAAACTTGCGGACACCCTAAGATGGCGGATTACATTTGTCTTCACAACCCCTTTGGTATGGGTATCAAATGTATCAAATGAAAGGACCCCAAGTTGGCGTATTAACTCTTTTTGTTTTAGTACATCTATAATTTTTCTGAAATATAATATCTGAGCTCCAAACCAGTCCATCAATCTTTCTCTCTCTCTCTCTTCTTCTTCTTCTTCCTTTTTCAGCGAAAATAAGGGATCACAACCCTCCCACTTCACCGCAGTTCTACTGATCCGCCTGTGGAGTTCGCCTATTTGACCTCCGAAAATATCGGCAAGCCCACCGATTTTGGATCACTCGGTTACTGAGGCCAATGAAATGCCGATGTCGTCGAATTTGTGTGATACAGGCGTTTATAGGCCTGCCTTTCCTACATCGCGATGTCTTTGGAACGTGCATTAATATTGCCTTTTTAACAGGGTTCAAATGATCTCTTCTTTGAACGTGACAATACCAGCTGAGCCGGTCGCTCTCTATTTTTTGTACGATGGTTTCCTTGATGTGAAAGCTTTCACGGATCTTCGAACTTCTTATTCGATCAAGCTTTGTCACTCCTGCTGTCATGCGAAGCAACTTCATCTCAGCTGCCGTTAATTTACTCTCAGACTTTTTGTACATTGTCCAACATTGTGAACCGCATGTGAGCGCTGGATGCAAAACTGCGGTGTAGAGCTTTCCTTTCAACTTAGGTGGCATTTTTCTGTCACAGAAGATTTTTTTTTTTTTTTTTTTTTTTTTATTCCAAACATAATAAGCTGTAAAGGATTACAAATGTTTGTTAACACTGCGACTAGTTATGAAACCAACGAGCAGTTTGCTTTTCAATATAAATAGTGAGAGAAAAGTAAATGGGAAACAGTTTACTATTTTTAAAGTACAATATAATTATAATTTGTTGTATGTCATTCTTAACTTTTAATGAAAGTAACAAGAGCATAGATGGGATTTAATCCATCCAAAGCGTTGGAGGTTAAATTCACTCCGAGCGCCTCTTTTCGCTCGTTGTTGTCGCTCTGTCACTATCTAGTAAAGGATGTGGTAAGTCGTCTGGTTTGCGGTTGCCTTGCAAGATCTGATGGTCTTATACGTTGCAGTCGTCTCACGCCATATACGTTTAGAAGAATTGTTGCTTCCTCGTTAATATGTTCCTGGAGACTCTTCTCGTGTGCTTTGGCCCTAGTGTTGATTTCTTCAAGAATAGTAGGAATCCCTAGGTCCCGATGGAGGTCGCTGTTTCTGATGTACCATGGAGCGTTCACAATACTTCGAAGGACTTTATTCTGGAATCGTTGGATGACTGCAATATTAGTTTGGCTGGCACATCCCCAGAGTTGAGCGCCATAGTTCCACACTGGTTTTAGGATCTGGTTATATAAAAGAATTTTATTATTAATTGATAGTCCTGACTTTCTGCCTATAAGCCATTCTAATTTTCGCCATTTAATATCTAATTCTTGTCTTTTCATTTTAATATGCTCTTTCCAACGAAGCTTGGCATCTAGAGTCATACCTAGATACTTCGCTGTATTAGAGTAAGGTATTGTCGTGCCTGATATTGCTATGGGGGAGTACGAGATAGACTTATTTGTGAAGTCAATATGTACAGATTTGTTCGAATTTAGTTTTATACGCCATCTTTGAGTCCACCTGATAATTTGGTCTGTAGCAGCTTGTAGCTTTTGCGTCGATTCTAGCGTAGTATCTCCCACTGCTAAGACTGCCGTGTCGTCGGCAAAAGTTGCCGTTTTGGTGTAGGGCGTTGTAGGTAGGTCTTTAGTATAAAGGAGGTATAACAGAGGTCCGAGGACGCTTCCTTGAGGAACTCCGGCTTCGATCTGCATTAGCTTAGAGTAGTAGTTTTCTTGTTTTATACGGAAGTAACGCGATGTTAAATAAGACTCCATTAGGTGGAAGTACTGTTCTGGCAGGTACACTTTTAGTTTATTGAGAAGGCCTTCATGCCATACTCTATCGAAAGCCTGTGCTACATCTAAAAAGATAGCAGAGCATACTTTTTTTTCTTCTAGTGCTCTTTCGATTTCAGATGTTATTCTGTGGACTTGTTCTATCGTGGAGTGTTTGCTTCGAAAGCCAAACTGATGATTTGGGATTAAATTTCTTGATTCTACGATTGGTTTGAGACGCTTAAAAATCAGTCTTTCAAACAACTTTGATGTTGACGGAAGTAGCGATATTGGTCTATATGAGGATACCTCGTGAGGGTCTTTACCTGGTTTAGGGATCATTATCACGTCAGCTACTTTCCAGACGCTTGGTACATACTCAAGGCTAATTGTTTTATTCATTAACCGTAAGAGTTTCACTAACCCTTTGTTTGGCAGTCGCTTCAGGACTCCCGCAGTGATCAGGTCAAAACCTGGAGCTTTTTTGTCTTTTAATCGCCTTATCTCATATTTTAACTCGTGCATCACAGAAGATAGCGGAATTTTCTCGCCACTTTATCCATCCTACGCTTACGCGATGATCGTCATCGATGTCGTCATCACAAGTTGCATTGCTATTGATCATAGATCCCAGATATTTGAACTTTTCGCACTTGGGAAGCAATGTTCCATTCAAATAAATGTCTGGAATAGGCCTGATTGGATCAGAAAACGGGCAGCACAAGCACTCTGTCTTTTTTGAACTAATGCGATGTCCATTTCTCTCCAGAACGTCCACCCACACATCAAGTGCTCGTTGCAGGGATGTCGGATCCTCACCTATGATGGCTCCGTCGTTAGATGGAAAATAACTGATGTACCTTGGGGTCCATCACTTTACCTTCAAGCAGATAATAAAGGACTGTAATAAAGAGCAAAGGACTTAAGACGCTTCCCTGGTGCAGACCGACTTTGATTGGGAACTCTTCGGTTACTCCAGCGGGGCATCTTACTCTTGTTTTGCTCCTTCGTATATGTCCATGATCATCTGTACATAGGTTTCTGGAACACCTCGATGTCATAGCGCCACCCATATCAGATCTCGTGGTTGTCTGTCGAATGCCTTTTCAAAGTCAAACAATACAATATGCAAATCCTTTAAGGAATCACGATGTTTTTCCGTTATGATCCTTAAACTTTGGATTGCATCTGTGGTTGATTTACCCGAAACAAACCCGCACTGATCATCAGATAGCCGTATTATTTTTCGCAGTCGGCCACCTAATACCCGCTGAACGATCTTCATGGTGTGTGACATCAGCTTGATCGGACGGTAGTTATCACAGTTTCGCGTATCACCCTTCCTTCCCTTTGTATACAGGGAGAAGGTAACTTTCTCTCCATTGATTCGGCATTGGATCACCTCTCACAAATTTGGAGATGAGAATTCTGAGCCATCTGAACCCGATGTCTCCCATCTTTTTCCAGAACTCAGAGGGCATCTCGTCTGGCGCAACCGTTTTTCGTTTTTTGGAGTATTTGACCGCCTCACTAAGTTCTTCGACTGTAATGTCGGCTATTTCTTCAGAGTTAGGGGTGGCTCTTGGAAAGTATAGCTGGGGAAACTGTTCATTCAAAAGTTCTTTTCAATACTGCCGCCACCTTTGCAAAATTTTGTCGTCATCCACAAGAAGGAGGCCATGAGCATTGTTAATTAACTGTGGCGAACGAATCTCCTGAGCATTCCTCCTTCGTTGGGCGGCTATTTTGAAGATGGTTGCGCTCTTGTTCATATTGTGTTTTCGCAGCTCCTGGATAGCCTGGTTTGCATCAGCAACCGAGGAATCTATTTTCTCCAGTTCCCGATACAGGCCCTCCGTACTCTCTGCTTGAAGCTGGGCGCACTTCTTCTTCGCTTTTTTCTTGCAACATCTTTATTCCATTTCGAGGTGAGCTTTTTCGTCTTTATTGTTAGAGGGGCACTTTGACCAAGCTTTGAAAGCCGCTTTCTTCTCATTTATCACTTTCTTAGCTTCATCACTCCACCACCATATTTCTTTGGCGTGTTGATGGTGGCCTTTTGAAGCTCCTAGCAGTGATTTGGCCTTCTTTAAACAAGTTCGCTGTAGGGAATCCCACATATTTTGTGCTCTGCACTCTTCATCCTCAGCTCCGTTGATGGTATGAGAGATGTAATTTTTCATCACGAAAACAAAGCTTCGCCTTTTTCTTTGCTTTTCTTTGGTGTCTTCATAAAAATTTCTGTTAGCAGGAGACGGTGTTGCCGAGCGATCGCTTCTCCCAGGATCACTTTGCAATCTTTAAAGCGAGGCTTCATGAAACTGGCTACCAAATGGTAGTCAATCTGTGTTTCATCTCCACCACTGCTGAAACTGATCAGGTGTCGGCTTTGTTTGATGAACATGGTATTTAACACGATAAGACTGTGTGATTTGCACATGCTTAGGATGTCTTCGCCAGGAAGGTTCCTGGTGCCGTATCCTAGTCCTCCATGGCAGTCTTCATAGTCTTCGTTTCGACTTCCCGACATGTCCATTCAAATCTCCTCCAACAAACAGAAAGTCTTCCTTTGGGATGTTCTTAAGGAGATTGTGGACATCTACCCAAAATGCATCTTTATCTCTCTGATTGCACCCATTTTGGGGAGCATATGCACTGACAATATTCCACACCTCTCCTTGTATTACTATTTTGAGAGACATCAAACGGTCGCTGGACTTCAAAATGCTCTAGACGTTACCAAGTAGCTCTGCCGCAAGGATGATACCGATTCCGTTCCTAGCATTTTCCGTTCCGTAGTAGAACATCTTGTAATCTTTTGTTCTAACGTCCAAGAAACGCGCCCGATTTCCGGTGTTCTTCCATTTCGTCTCTTGGACACACAAGATATCCACCCGCCTTCTATATATCATCTCATCCAGCTCGTAACTTCGACCGGTCATGTTTCCAACGTTCCAACTCGCGACCCTCAAATTTCGACGAAATTGTTTCATTATTTTGCTAGCCCCTGGAATCCGTACAGCTCTGACCCGAACATTTCTGGTCGGTCCAGGATCAGTACCATGCACAGCAGTGGGAGTGCCCGGCGGGATAGTGCCTTTCCTTTTAGAAAGTATTACCAAAATGATACAGTTTTACAATATTACCATATTGCGATGGTGTTTGTTGTTTGACATGTGCATGCTCCTGTTTTATTATTGTTTGTTTGATCTTTCTTCTATGACACCGGTGATCTGCAGTCGTGTCAACCCACGGACTCGCATGAACACTTGTGGGAGGGTTAATAAGGTAGGATATGTGTCGCGAGGCTCACTTGGGTGTTATATTGCGTAGATCTGATTTGTCCCCTTAGTCGCCTTTTACGACAAGCGCTTGTTGCTGGGGGGCGCTGCAGTGATATTCTTAACCCGTCCCTGCACGGGCAATCTTTCTCTCTCTCTCTATCCTTTCCAACGCCCGCACTGTGTAACCCATAGAGAGCGCGATTACTGTCTTTTAGCACTGTCTTTACCTACTGTCCTTTAGCATAGGTGAAGATACGAATATTTAGGAATCTATGCTGTGCTGCAAGTAGCCACTAACTAGTCATAAATATATAGCAAGTGGTGGAAAAGATCCCTGTTTGTGGACCCAATTCATGTAGATCTGCCAAAAGCTGTGTAAAAGTTCTATTTAGCACTTTAATAGTTCTATAGTGGGGACTTGTAAATATGTAAATGAAACCAATAAGTAATTCACAATCAGCTTTCTCGCATTTACTGCACCATTCAAAATACTCTCCTCTTCGTCCTTGAAAACGTTAAAAGGTACGATTACACTGTTTAAGAACTTGTCAAACGTTTGGCAATATTCTTCTAATCGTCATATTTTTCAAGCAAATGTTTGACCATTTACCGTTTGATAGCGTCTGATATTGTCTGGATTTAAAGAATTAAGTATTGCTAAAGAGAATAAAAATACATAATAACAACAATAAAAACAAAACAAAAAAATCCCTTTCTAAAATCCAACCCAAACCCAAGAAAATCTTCAGTTCTGACAGTTTATCTAACCCATTGCATAGGGCGTCAACCACGCCTGCGCGCCATCTTGTTCGAAGTTCTGCAACGCGCTTGAGCTGCCTCCAACTCATTCCTAAAGAGCTCGATTCCTCCTCAACTGTTCTGCGCCACGTTTGCCTAGGGCGTCCCGCTATTCTGCCTGCCTGGGTGAGCGGATTCCACTGCATGGCGTATTTCGCAATGGAGTTGTCTTCGCGCCGTAGAGTGTGTCCAATCCATTGCCACTTTCTTCTACGTATAGTAATGCTTATAGGTTCTTGGCCCGTTCTCAGATAAAGTTGTACGTTGGAGATGCGGTTCGGCCAAAAAATCCTCAAGATGATTCTTAAGCATTTGTTTACAAAGTCTTGCAGCTTGCGTGTGTTAATGGTGTCCACCTTCCAGGTACTGCACCCATAAAGCAGCACTGATTCTACGTTGGAGCGGAACAGTCGTAGCTTGGTTCTTAAGCTAATAACATTGCTTCTCCAGATTTTGGACAGCATTCCGAACGCAGCTTTACCCTTCCCGATTCTGCTGCACACATCCAGTTCGGTGCCACCGCGATTAGCCGAGACCACACTTCCTAAATAAAGAAAGTTATCAACTTTCTCGACTTCCTGTCCGGCAATGTAAAGTTGAGCGCGATTGTTAGAAGAAGTGCTCAGGGCTTTTGTTTTGGATATGTTTATTTTTAGCCCCACTTTGTTTGCCTCAGTTTCTAGATTTTGGGCCATCAGATGAAGATCCATTATCCGATGTGAAAGTAGACAAACATCGTCAACGTAATCTAGGTGTTTAAGGTAAGATGTCAATGCTGCACGGAGTACATCGCTGATAATCACCAAGAACAATAGTGGTGACAGTATGCACCTTTGACGTACTCCACTTTGGACTTCAAATTCCTCCGACACCTTACCATTGTGCACGACGTGACACTTGCCGCCCTCATATGTAGCCTTGATAATAGCTATAAGGTTTTCTGAAATGTCTCTCTTTCGCAAGGCCAACCAGATAGCATCTCGATTCAAGCTGTCGAAAGCCTTCTCGAAGTCGATAAACATTAAATTTAGCGGAGACCTATACTCAACGCATTGTTCGATTATGATCCGTAAGGTGTTTATGTGGTCGATGCAGGAGGATCCAGTGCGAAAGCCTGCCTGTTCGACATCGAGAGTTGAATCTAAATGTTCTTTAATTCGTTCTAGAATTATTTTAGCTATTATTTTGGCTACAGCTGGAAGGACACATATACCTCTCCAGTTACCGCACTCCATCAAGTTACCCTTCTTTGGGAGTTTAATGATCATCCCCCTTTTCCACTCCTGTGGAAATTGTTCACCATCGCAAGCTCTCCGTATTAGGGGATGCAGCAAATCTGCCAATGTATTTAGCGCCGCTTGAAATAGCTCGGCAGGGATGCCATCAATACCCACCGCCTTGTTCTTCTTGAGGGACTTGATTGTTGTTATTATCTCGGTTTTATTGGGAGGTACGGTGCGAATTCGGGAATTTGTTGCTTCGAACTGCTCATTCGAATTCGAGATCATACCGCCATCGTCTATGTGATTTAGCACTGTAGCAAAATGTTCTCTCCATCTAGTGAGCTGATCCTCTTCCGAAATCAGAAGGTTACCTTCTGACTCTTCACTGGATGTTGTTTGGAGTTTCGACCACCGATGAGCTCCTTAGTGATGCTATAAACAGTCCTACTGTCACACCTACTCGCTGCTTCTTCAGCCCTTGAGGCCAGTGAGTTGACATATTGACGTTTGTCACGTCTCACACTACGCTGCACTTCTTTCTTCTTCCCACGGTATTGGGTTTCAAGCTCGGTTCTCTCTACTGCTGAGGTCGCTGTAATCCGAACCTTGATTGCTGTACGCTCATCGATCCGTCTCCAGGTGTCTGTAGAAAGCCATGTGTGGTGGTGTTTCTGCTTTTTACCGACATACGTGCGTGCCCCAGTCGCAAAAGCATTTTTCACAGCACTCCAGTATTCATCCATGTTCTCTATGCTGCTGCTTGCTTCTGCTTCTGAGGCAAGATGGTCCCTGAACTGTTGGCGCACTTGGGGAACCTTGAGCCTGTCGATATTAAACCTGATGATGTTAAGTAGGTTTGAGCGGTTGCTGTTGACGGATGCAGTACAAAGACGTAAATGAGCTACCATAAGATGGTGATCTCGTTCAAGTCCGACGTCAGCTCCACGTCTGTTTCGGACGTCCAGGAGGCAATTTCTAAAGCGGCGACTGATCGCAATGTGGTCGATCTGGTTGGATGTTCGTTGCCTATCAGTAGAGACCCAACTGATTTTGTGGCAGGTGTTATGCTTAAACAGCGTACCTCCGATGACTAGGCGGTTGGTATTGCAGAAGTCCACAAACCGCTCACCGTTATCATTACGGTCTCCCACGCCGTGAACTCCCATCACGTGATTAAGCATGGTGTTGTCGCTACCCACCTTGGCATTGAAATCTCCCATTACCATTACGATGTCCCCATTAGGCGTTTGGTTGTAGGCGGTGCCTAAGTGGCTATAAAAATCATCCTTTTCGTCCTCTGTCGCGTCTAGAGTCGGAGCATAACGCTGTATGATGGTAATTTTTCCAACTCTACTCTGGAACCTAGCCGTCAATATCCGGTCACTATGGGGTTTCCAGGATATGAGACTACTACGTGCTGCTGGAGTTAGCATGAGTCCTACGCCAGAACTCCGTGCACTTCCAGCTGGCTTACCAGAGTAGAGCATGACCGTGCTTTTTGTTGGGGAGATGAATTCCCCAGCATCGAACCATCTTATGTCGCTCAGCCCTAAGATGTCTATTTTATACCGTGCGAATTCACTGTATATGTTTTTTTTTTTTTTTTGCCGAGAGTAGGTGAAAAATCTTCTAAAGACACCATAAGGCCCGACCGAGCGTGCTTATGGTAGTGTGCGATTTTGACTCACTAAAAAAACACCTCTCTTCAAAAGTAATACTACAACTAAGCCGACTCTTATCCAGCAGTTTTATTTTCGCTTACGATACACGTGATTTTTTGGGGGAAAAAAAATGTTCGTACGAAGTTAAAAGAAATGTAGAACTTTAGGCAGGTTAAATTCCAATGATAGTTCCTGCCTTTTTCGCGACCGGCATATATTATGACGCGAGGTCAAAAGGTTTTATCCTTTGCAGACGACGAATTGAATTATTCGCGTCAAGTAGTTGAATGACAGTACGATTACAATGGCCGTGAACACGATCTTTGTGTTTACGCGCAAATTTTGTTATCTCTTCGACGACGCTGGGAATTCCCAGATCCCGATGAATATCTTCGTTACGTACATACCACGGTGCGTTAACGATCGTTCTAAGAACTTTATTTTCGAAAGTTTGTATGATGTTTCTATTGCTTTTCTTGGTACAACCCCATAGTTGTATACCATACGTCCAGACAGGCTTTAGCACTTGTCTATAGATAAGCAGTTTGTTATGTAGGCTCAACTTCGAATGTTTTCCGAGTAGCCAGCACATTTGTCGGTATTTGTTTTGAAGCTCGTCGCGTTTCTTTTTCACGTGCGATTTCCATTTGAACTTGACATCTAGAGTCATTCCTAGATATTTTGCTTCGTTTGCGTACGGTATTTGAGCCGAGTTTAGATATACAGGCAATCTATCCACTTTTTTGTAGGTAAAGTTGACGTGAGTAGATTTGCTTTCGTTCAGCACAATACGCCAAGAATTCGTCCAAGCGTGGACTTTATTAATAGCATGTTGAAGCTTTCCGGTTGCTGCTTCAATGGTATCTCCCGTTGTCAATAACGCCGTATCGTCCGCAAACGTGACGACGACACAGTTTCTTTCTTGCGGGATGTCACGCGTATAGAGTACATATAGAAGTGGGCCAAGGACACTTCCTTGCGGGACTCCAGCTGCAATCTCCTTGAAGTCAGAGTAATCGTTTCCGTGCTTAACACGAAAGAGTCTCTCGGTGAGGTACGATCGCAAGATTAAAAAGAGTTGCCGTGGCAGTAGTCGTTGCAATTTATATTCCAAGCCTTCGTGCCAAACCTTATCGAAAGCTTGTGAGACGTCAAGAAATACACCACAACAAATCTTTTTTTCTTCCAGAGCTTTCTCAATAACGTCAGTTATTTTGTGGACTTGGTCAATTGTAGAATGTTTAATTCTAAATCCAAACTGATGGTCAGGAATGAGACGTCTTTCGTCGATTACGGGCTGTAGACGTTTGGAAAGTAGTTTTTCAATAGGGAAATAGACCGATATGATTTCTTCTCATTTAGCGGTTTGCCTGGTTTCGGGACCATTATAATCTCGGCGACTTTCCATTGTCTCGGAACATAGAGCAATCTGAACGAAGCGTTGATCAAGTAGAGCAGTTTGATAATAGCTTTATTCGGCAATTCCTTGACTACCTGCGCCGTTATCAAGTCGTAACCCGGAGCTTTTTTCGTCTTTAAATTTTTGATCACTTCCCTCAGTTCAATCAATGCAACTTTTTTTACTTTAAAGTTGTCAGATGTCGTGACTGGGGAGTCGGGCGTTAACGAAGAGCCGTTGAAATGCTTAAACGTTTCTTCTAAGTGCAAAGCAAAAAGTTCTGCCTTTTCTTTGTCGCTCTTGACCCAGTTTCCATCGATTTTCCGAATTGGTGATGCTAGCCTTTGAGGTTTCCGGATGCCTTATAGCGCTTTCCAAAGCGAATAATTTGATTCTCTTTCACCGGAGAGATTTTCAAGGTAGGTCGCTATCTTTTTGCTTTTAAATTCGCGAATACTATCTCCAAGCCGATTGCATAGTCGGTTAAGGACCGTTTTATGCTGCGGTGCACGAGTGATTTGCCACTTTTTTCGTGCTTTTCGTTTCTCCCTCACCAGTTCAATGATTTCTCTGGGATACTTTTCGTTGTGGTTGATCTTATAGCTTCTAGAAGGAGTGTTTCTCCATGCCGCTCTTTGAATTGCTTCCACGAAACAATCAATTTCCTCCTCTAGTTCACAAGGTGTTCTAAGTGATACATTTAAGGCGATATTTGTTTCGCAATCATTTCTAAAGCCCTCCCAGTGTGTTCTATTGCTAGTGAGTCTTGGAGGTCCTTTTTTTCTTGATTAGCGCTTCTCCAAGTAATAAAATTACAGGCGAGTGGTCAGAAGAGAGATCAAAACATTCTTTGGCTGTAATAAACTTCTCGTAAATGCCTTTTGTAACAAAAAATCGATAAGATCGGGAATTTTTTGTGAGTCAGTTGGCCAATAGGTCGGTTTTCCTGTCGAATAAAAACAACAACCGAATTCATATGCCACTTCGTAGAGAATTTTTCATTTAGAAGATGTACATCTTGAACCCCAGATGTTGTGCTTCGCTTTGAAATCTCCACCAATAGGGAAATTTGAACCAAGGTCATTGAAGACACGAAAGTAGTCATCTTTTTCTAGTAAGCATCGCGGCGGACAGTAAACAGATGCTATATTGTAGCTCAGGTGCTTATTTTTAACCCTTACCGCGCACAACTGCAATGTTCGATGTTAGTTTTAATGAATAAGGACGAACCGCCCCGCGCTCTATCAGAAGGATGGTAGGCGTGATAACCAGCGTAGCCTCTTATCTTTATTTGCGACTCCCTTGTTAGATGGGTTTCGGAAATCAAACATATGTCGATATTTTCTCTTGTTAGAAACATTTCTAATTCGTAAGATTTTTGTAAGAGTCCATTTGCATTCCATGTTACTATTTTAAGCGAAGCGTCCATATTTACTTAGATTTAGATATATGTAAGGATTTAGATATATGTACAAAAGCTTTCGACGTTAAGTTTGACGATAAAGAAGTCAAATTTGTTGTTCAACGCGTTCGTTTACTTTTTCGTAACTTTACCTCACTCTGAGAGAATTTTACCCCCACTCTTTTAAATTTTCCAGACTACGAATGTTGGACCAGAATGTAGGCGAACAGGCCTATTTGTTTTTACTGAAAAATGTAAGCCTTTTCTAAATTATTGCCTAGTGTACAAAATCCTAAAAAAAAGTCCCCAAAGGTCAAAATCTAAAACGCCATAGTCCCCAAAGAAAAAAATTCCCTAAGACCATGTCTTCAGATGAAAAATATCCAACCAGTTGAATCTTAAAATTTTATTGGTGACCTTGAAGTTCAGAGTACGTGTGTACTTGTGTGGGGCAGTAAAACTGTTACGTCATAACATATCTCGTTTTGCTTGGGGATTTTTGTTTTACTTAATGCTTCCATTTCAGATGAGGGTTTGGGCAATTTTTTCCCAAAACCGCATGTCATCTATTTTTCTTATTAGTATTATTAATATATTTCTTTTATGTATACGTAGGTATATCTCAAGTTCAGGTCACTAGATAGAAGTCTGGTATATCAACATTGTTTCACGTCCCTGCTCTTCGGCCGTAGAAGAGGAACGACAAAGTATGCTAAACACATTAAATTCCGACCTGGACAGCATTACCAAATGGGGTTCAATCAATAGAGTGGAATTTAATGCATCCAAAAATCAATGCTGTCTTCTGTCTCTCAAGTGAAACCAAGGCCCTCAACCATTATCCATGAATGGTACTTGTATCGCATGTATATATGTATGTGCATCAATAACCGTCTTGGATGGAACGATCACATATTTGAAGTCACCAAAAATGCTGCTAAATGTCTAGGACTCCTTAAGCGTTGCAAAAAATATTTTACTCCGTCTGATCTGGCCTCCATCTATAAGGTATTCATCCGCCCAAAGCTGAAATATAACGCCCACATCTCGTCTGGTGCACCCATGACCGTTCTGCACATTCTAGCTAGGGTACAGAACCGCGCGTTAAAACTTATAGGTGATAGATTCATTGTGAACTCCATAGTCTCACTTGAACATCGTAGAAATGTCTCATGTCTTTCCCTATTTTACCCCTTTTTTATAAAAGAAAATGCTCCAGCGAAATAGCCAGTTGCATTCCTCACCTTCAAATCTTCACCCGCAATACGCGCCATGCTTCGAGTGCACATCAGTTCACCCTCAAGCCCAACTTCGGACGTACTGTCAAATATAGGGATTCGTTTACAAAAGACAAAATATAGGTCTTACTTTTGCCATGAAGTTAAGCCAGTTTTTTGTTATCATTTTCCTTCGGCTCTATTCTCTACAAACGTACACCAAATTGTCAATTCTAAATCGAACATCTTTATCCTTATACACCTGCGTAGAAAAACATAGCTGATGACGTCTTTTCTGAGGCCCCTAACCTGCACAACTCGATCAGGCTTCCTAAATAAATTAATTATTTCCAATTGGATGTCCTAGCATTGACAAAACTATCCTGTTGTTGGATACCTAGGGAGCATATTACCATTTTCATTGATAGCCAGGTGGTTGTAAAAGTAGTTTTGCTGTTGAAATGAAATCGACCCTTGTCAAGAGCTTTTACCTTTACCTTTAGATGGCGCTACAGTCCGGGGTGGACCTGGGCCTCACCCAACAAACCTCTACAGCCAGCACGGTTACGAGCCAGCTGCCTCCAGTTGCGCACGCCAAGTTGGTTGAGGTCCCCCTCCACTTTTTTGCGCCACCTACCGCGAGGTCGTCCTCTACTGCGCCGTCCGTCCGGGGTGGATTCGAAGACTTTCTTAGCGGGAGGGTTGGGCTCCATCCGCTCTAAATGATCCAGCCATCTTAGTCGCTGTATGTGAACTCTTCTGGCTAAGTCGATGTCCTTGTGCAGGCCGTATAGTTCGGCATTGTACCTTCTCCTCCACTCACCGTCTATGCAGACGGGACCAAAGATCGCTCGAAGAACTTTTCTCTCGAAATAACCAAGGGCATCCTCATCCGGTTTTGTCAAAGCCCATGCCTCTGCGCCATACAGCAGGACTGGGATGATTAATGTCTTATAAAGAGTTACCTTAGTAGTTCGAGATAGGGCTTTGCTACTCAATTGCCGTTTTAGCCCATAGAAACAACGATTGGCAAGAGTAATTCTCCGTGTGATCTCCCTACTGATGTCATTTGCGGAGTTCACCATAGAGCCTAGGTAGACAAAATCCTATACTACCTCAAAATTGTATCTGTCTATTGTGGCGTTCTGTCCAAGACGCCGATGTTGGGTGTCTTTTTTTGTAGACAGCATACATTTTGTTTTGCTTTCATTGACCGCTAGACCCATCTTTGCTGCCTCGTTCTCAATACTCGTAGATGCCCCATTGACGGCCCGCTGAGTTCTTCCGATTATGTTAATGTCATCGGCAAAAGCGAGTAGTTGTACAGACTTGAAGAAGATTGTACCTCCGGGGTTGGCTTGTGAGTTTCGTACAATTCTCTCAAGTACTATGTTAAAGAGATCGCATGATAGCGCGTCACCTTGTCTAAGGCCTTTCCTGTCATCGAACGGTTCGGTGATGTTCTTACCGACTTTGATGGAGCAGCGAGAGTTCTCCATCGTCATTCTGCACAAATGGACGAGCTTGGCAGGGATGCCAAGACTAGACATGGCTCTGTATACATCGTCTCTATACACGCTATCATAGGCAACTTTGAAATCGATGAAGAGGTGGTGCGTATCGGGTTTTTTCATGGGTTTTTTTCCAAGATCTGCCGTAGTGTGAATATTTGGTCAATGGTGGACTTTCCCGGCCTGAAACCGCACTGATAAGGACCTATCAGGTTGTTGACGATCGGTTTTAGGCGTTCACATAATACGGCAGACAGGATCTTATATGCGATGTTGAGGAGACTTATACTTCTGTTATTGGCGCAGTTCAGAGGGTCTCCTTTCTTCAGGATCGGGCAAACGATGCTGAGGTTCCATTCATCGGGCATACTTTCGTCCGACCAGATTTTACAGATGAGCTGGTGCATGCTCCTTACCAACTCATCTCCTCCTGCCTTGAAAAGTTCAGCGGCAAGACCGTCGGCTCCAGCAGCTTTGTTGGATTTGAGTTTAGATATCGCTATCCTCACTTCATTCTGATCGGGTTGACGGGAATCTTGACTGCCATCGTCACTGTTGAATGGCTCATTCTGCCTGACAGCGGAATATTGATCATCATCGCTGTTTAACAGTCTGCAGAAGTGTTCCTTCCATATCCTCAGCACCGACTGCGATTCTACTACTATGTTGCCATTTTCATCCCTGCAGGCTTCTGTTCTGGCTTTGAAACCCTGGCATGTTCTGTTTACCCTTTGGTAACATTTTCGAACATTATTCCTGCAATAAAGTCTCTCAATCTCCTCGATCGAGCGCTTCTCTTGCTCCTTTTTCTTCTTTCTGAGAAGTCGATGTTCCTCTTTTCTCCTGCGCACGTAGAGCTCGTAAGCAGCTCTAGTCCTTCTATGCAGCGCCGCTTTGTACGCCTCTTGTTTAGCTGCATGTGCTTGCCGGCATTCCTCATCAAACCAGGGGTTTCGTTGTGGTGGGCGAGAGAAACCCAGTACATCAGAGGCGGCATCTCTGATGGCTCGTTGGCAACGCTGCCACTGGTCTTCCGCATTTGCTGCTGGCGACATAGGACTTAGATTAAGATTAGAAGAAACACGATCGGCAAAGGTTCTGGCGGTCTATTGCGATTGTAGCTTTTCGACGTCAAATTTCCTCACAGTTTGTCGTTGATTTCGCTCCATTCTGGATATCCGCATCCGTACCTTGGCTACAACTAGGTAGTGATCCGAGTCCACGTTGGCTCCTCGGAAAGTCCGGACACCCAGAATACTGGAAGAGTGCCTTGCGTCGATCGCAATGTGATCGATTTGGTTGACGATTTTTCGATCAAAGGAGAGCCATGTTCCTTTGTGAATATCGAGACGTGGGAACCGCGTACTAGCTACGACAAAGTTTCGCCCCGCTGCAAAGTCGATTAGCCTGAGTCCGTTGTCGGATGTGTTGTCGTGCAAGCTGTGCTTTCCCACCACGCTACTAAAGACGTCCTCTCTTCCTAGCTTTGCGTTAAAATCACCTAGGATAATTTTAACGTCGTGGCTAAGGCATTGCTCATACGTCTTGTCCAAGAGCTGGTAGAAGTCGTCCTTTGTCGCGTCGTCTTTCTCCTCATGAGGGGCGTGAACGCATATTAGGCTAATGTTGGCAAATTTAACCTTGATACGGATAGTCATAAGGCGCTCGTTCACATGCCGGAAACTCAAGACTTCTTGCCTAAGTCTGCCTCCAATAACAAGTCCGCAACCGAATAGACGCTGTCCTTTTTGTCTGTAGCAATCGGCGTAGTAGATGTTGCAGTTTTTCATACTCCTTTTGCCCGGCCCATCCCATCGCACTTCTTGGATGGCGGTAATATCTGCTTTGAGACACTCTAGGGCCTCCGCAAGTTGTTCGGCTGCACGTGGTTTGTAAAGGGACCTAACATTCCACGTGCAGACACGAAGATCGTTGTCTTGTCTTTTTACGTTTGCTTGGGTCGTCAACAGTAAAATCATCCGTATCCGAGGCTGTTGGTTTTTTACGTGGTAGGGAAGTTAACCCGACGGCACAACCCCCAACCTGGAGGACTAGATCCTTTTTTAGCAACCCCTAGGACGAGTGGCCGGATACACCGATGTCAGTAACCCACTTCGGGGATATGAGCGCTGCCGTTGGCCCATTAAGGGTTCATCCGCCACCATCTCTTTTTCAATACCCTGACGTATATTGAAAATCCTTACAGACCTCAGCTTCAAATATGTTGAAGTAGCTCCGGTAAGGTATACGCTGGCCTGTAGACGTCACCGTTGATTCCATCGGGAGAATTCATCCGCCGCACGTCCTCCTTCTGAGGACCTCTTGCTAGACTTCTGAGACGCATATTTCAGCCAATCAGGTCAACTAGAGATGCCTCGTCCAGTTAAACATAACCGCGCTGAAGTTCATTCATACATATACTTAACCCTTAATAATTTATTCCATCACCGGAGTTTAATATCGTAACATTCTCATTAATATCTTGAACAAGAGACCAAGCTATCGTTGACCCACAGTACGAGTAGGTAATAGAAATTGCAAAGGTCACTGCTAAATGCTTCTCTAAGTTGCGTTTAAAATTCCGTAGAGAAAGCTCATTTAGTAAACGTCACATTGAGTATAGATATTGTTAATCATTCTCCATTTTTGACAGATTGGAGAATTAGAAATCACACTTCACACTTCAATTTTACATCTGATTGGTGTTAGAACGCATTTAATCGTTATTTTCATATTTTCTGTGTTCTATTATTCGCTGTTATGATGAACAATATTAAATTTAAATAAAAATTGTTTATCCCCCATTTTAAATGTAACTTAGCCGCATGTCTGGCACTGCTGATCTTCACTGAAATTCGTCTTCTATAACTACCGATTTTGAGTTAAACTTGAGCTTAAAATAAAAGCGATTTTAAACTCCTTTTATTACTAAGGCATATTGTTATTTGTTTTTTTTTTTCTATTATTTAAGGCATTACAAAAATTGTAATATTAATTCAATTATCTTTGCTTTTTTTAATTTGTTACAGAAAGTATATGAGTCCTGGCTGCAACATCTAAAAACTTCAACCCACAACTAAACACTGCAAGAAAACATTCACGAAAAACCAAAAAAAAAAAAAATTAATAATAAGAAAAAAAAACTAAAACAGGGATGAGCGTAAATTTTGTAGCCGTAAGTCGACAACCATCTGGTATTGTGAACTAAGTATGTACTGTAATTTCTCTTAATTTTATTCCTCATGCAATAATTTTTAAAAAAAATTGTTCTGTTACAACAGAAAAAAGAAAATGTTTTTCTGTTTTATTGTTTATTATTTGTTTCTATATTGATACAATCATATCATTGTTATATAGTTAATAATTTGTCTTAACTGAGACATACTCACAATCAAAAACTATATATTGCAATATAAATTTTATAGGATGATATTTTTTTTAATTAGGAATAATCATACATATAACGAAAACAGGAAGAATTCTGGTCTTTACAAATAAAGTTGAAGTTGAGTTTCCTTTTACCAATATTCAATTTAGCTCTGTTAAGAGAAAACATCTGGACAATTTTTACAAAATGGTATTCTAATTTGTATCCGTAAAGAGCAAGTGCATTGAGCAAAATTTTGGAAAATATTGAAAACTACATTACTAGGGAATTTTCTGTGTCGTTTGAAAAAAAAGACGAGCTTATGATATTAGCACTCACCACGGCAGCTTTAAAAATCGGCCAGAACAATCGCAGAGTAAATATTCCATAGTATCGTCGTCTTGTCCATAGGTTTCGCAGACTATGGTGACGCTTAAATCTAGCGGTAAATTGTGTTTCGATTAGTACACCTGCATCCTCTCATGCAACACGCAATTCTTTTCATAGAAATCATCAATGGAAGCTCTAACCTCGGGCACAGGAATACTCGATGAGAAGTCCTCTCTACCAAGCCCAACGGAGATTCGTTACTCCCAAAACTTAATTGGAAGCTAAATATTGAATATCGATTAAAGAAGATATGGAAGCTTTCTACGCATGCAACAAAACGTTTGGCAAAAATGGGGTCTTCAGCCAAGTATAACCCTTTGGGTGTACACAGACGTTATGCCTCCAATTCTCACCTACGGAGCTATCATTTGGTGGCCTGCCTTAAGTTGAAAATACAATATCGATAGACTAAAAAAAAAAGTCCAAAGAGCATTGAAGTGCCTAGGGCCTCTGTTTAAGGCCAACTTTGTTTGCTTCAGCTTCTAAATTTTGCGCCATTAGATACATACATACAAACAGCTCTTTAAGTGCCAGGGCCTAGCTTCTCGCAACCACTCATGTTGTGTGCGTTATATTTATCACACGAATGGAAGGGACCTACAGTTTAGTGCCGTATCCGAAGGGCAATTTGTCTTGAGAAGCTTTTTCGAGACAACAATACTCTCGGATGTTTGTCAGACGCTCGCGAGACGTGGGACCGTGAAAAAAACTTTTTAGTGTTTTCTGGGATTCGAACTTAGAACCTCACGCGTAGTGATCCGACACACTAACCACTTACGCCACGGCGCCATCAGATACTTTAGGTTAGGTTAGATTGGCTGTCCACACGAGAGTGCAGACACACTTAGACCAGTGAAGGTCCTTTGTGTCAGATACTTACTTACTTATGTCCTGTATCCCCTTGTGGGTCCTAGGGCCTCTACTACGCCTACGAGCCATCGTGTACGGTTTCTGGCAATGTGTCTGAGTTCTCCCCAACTTTTCCCTAACTGCCGTGCCTCCTTCTCGACTGTTCTGCGCCATGCTCTCCTCGGACCGCCAAGTCTTCTGCCATCCTGAGTGAAAGGGTTCCATTGCATAGCATGGTTCGCTATGGAACTATCACCCTTACGGAACGTGTGACCAATCCACTGCCACTTCCGCCGTTGAATGATTGTGCCTATTGGTTCCTGACCCGTTCTCTCGTAAAGGTATTCGTTAGAGATACGATTGGGCCAGAAAATCCTTAAGATATTGCGCAGGCACCTATTAACAAACGTTTGCAGCTTTCTGGTGATAGTAGTGGTCACTCTCCACGTGCTGCAACCATATAACAGCACGGATTCAACATTGGAGCGGAATAGTCTTTTTTTGGTGCTCAAACTGATTGCATTGCTTCGTCATATTTTGGACAACGTCCCGAACGCGGACTTTGCTTTGGCGATCCTGTTGGCTATATCCAGTTCGGTTCCACCATCGGTCGAGACAATACTCCCAAGATACTGGAAGTCCTCTACTCTCTCTACCGGTTGTCCAGCAATGCATATTTGAGCCGATGAATTAGTTCCAAGGCTGATAATTTTAGTTTTTACCGTATTAATTTTCAGCCCGACGACACCTGCCTCCCTATCCACATCTGCTGTCATTTGGTGGAGGTCCATAATTCTGTGGGAGAGTAAGCATACATCGTCAGCGTAGTCAAGATGTTTCAGTTGAGATGTAAGAGTCCATCGAATTCCTCCGTTTCCCGTCGACAAAGCTGCATGAAGCACATCGCTAATCACCAATAGGAATAATATTGGTGAAAGGATACAGCCTTGTCTTACCCCACTTTGGATCTCAAATTCCTCAGACAACCTTCCCCTGTGCAGGACGTGACATTTGGAGCCTTCATATGTAGCTTTGATAATAGCAATTAGTTTATCGGGAATGCCTCTTCTGCGTTAGGCACGCCAAATAAACTCCCTGTTGACACTATCGAACGCCTTCTCAAAATCGATGAACAGCAGGTGCAGTGGCGTTCGATGATAATCCGCAGGGTGTTGATGTGGTCGGCACAGGAGGATCCAGAGCGGAAACCTGCTTGTTCGGCATCGAGTGTGTCTTCGAGATGTTGTTTGATTCGCTCAAGGATGGTTTTAGCTATTATCTTAGCTACAGCAGGCCCTCCAGTTTCCGCACTCCATTAAATTTCCTTTCTTAGGAAGCTTGACGATCATTCCATTTTTCCACTCGTTAGGAAAGCTCTCAGCCTCCCAAGCTCTCTCTATAAGTGGAAGCAGAAGCTCAGCCGATGTTGTTGGTGCTGCTCGTAAGAGCTCTGCTGGAATACTGTCAAGTCCTACCGGCTTGTTGGTTTTGAGTGCCTTGATCGCGGTAATGATCTCATCTTTACTGGGAGTCGTTGTGCGTATTCGGGAACTTATCACCTCGGGCATCTCAGTTTGATTTGGGAGCATATCGCTAGCGAATACACGGTTTAAAACCGTAGCAAAATGCTCTTTCCATCTCTTGAGCTGGTCCTCATCCGAAATCAGCAAGGAACCGTCTAGGCTTTTCACTGGGTGTTGGCTGGAGCTGCGACCACCTGTCAGCTCTTACGTGATTCTGTAGACAGTCCTGCTATCGCACCTCCATGCTGCTTCTGTAGCCAGCGCGTTGATGTAGTTGCGCTTGCTACGCTGAACTTCTCTCATCTTCATGCGATATAGGGACTCTAGCTCGCTTCTCCCTGCTGCTGGGGTAGCTCCAACGTGAGCTATCAGCTGTTTTCGTTCGTCAATCCGTCTCCAGGTATCCTCGGAAAGCCACGCCCTATGTCTTCCCTGCGATCGACCGACAATTCTTTTAGCACCAGATGTAAAAACATTTTTCACAGCACACCAATGGTCCTGGATGGTTGCGGGCATTGAGCTGCTGATTGCTTCCACACCTTGCGAAAGGTGCTCCCTTAATTGTTGGCGGACTGAGGGATCACTAAATCTATCTATGTTGAACCTGGGCATTCTTGTGTTGTCGT
Source organism: Brachypalpus laphriformis (assembly GCA_945910035.1). NCBI lineage: Eukaryota > Metazoa > Arthropoda > Insecta > Diptera > Syrphidae > Brachypalpus > Brachypalpus laphriformis. Next base: position 103,908,322 of record OX246753.1, on the reverse strand, counting down.
GGGATCTTCGAACTGCAGCAGTGCGTAGTTAGAGAGTAGCTATCATAAGATGGTGATCACGTACTATCCCCACATCTGCCCCTCGCCTAAAGGTCCATTATCCGATGTGAAAGCAAGCAAACATCGTCAGCGTAGTCGAATTGTTTAAGGTAAGATGTTATAGTCAATCGTTTCTCTGAAGCATAAGCAACTGAGCTTCAAGGCGCTGCACCAAAAATATTTCTCTCTCTCTCGCTCTCTCTCTCTCTCTCTCTCTCTCTCTCTCTCTCTCTCTCTCTCTCTCTCTCTCTCTCTCTCTCTCTCTCTCTCTCTCTCTCTCTATCTATTCTTTCCAACGCCTGTACTGTGTGTAAACATGTTAAGGGTATCCATAACCCCTTGAGTGCGCGTAAATTATATAAAAAAAATTCCATGGTTACCTTCTGACAATGCTGCACAGAGTACATCGCTGATGACCACCAAGAACAATAGCGGTGACAGTATGCACCCCTGACGTACTCCATTTTGGACTTCAAAGTCCTCCGACTTCTTACTAAGACATCTTAAGACGTAACACTTACTACCCTCGTATGTAGCCTTGATAATAGCTACGAGTTTCCTTAGGATGCCTCTCCTGCATAAAGCCAACCAGATAGCATTTCGATTCAAGCTGTTGAAAGCCTTCTCCAAGTCGATGAACAGCAGATGTAGCGAAAACCTATATTCGACGTATTGCTCTATTATGATCCACAAGGTGTTAATGTGGTCGTAGCAGGAGGATCGAGCGCGAAAACCTACCTGTTCGAGGTCGAGAGTTGAATCTATATAAATGCTTCTTAATCCATGATTCTAGCTATTATCTTGACTACGGTCGGGAGAACGCATGTATCTCTCCAATTTCCACAATCCATCAAATTACCCTTTTTCAATCCTTCACTCCTGTGGAAATTGCTCATTTTCCCATCCTCTCCGTGTGAGCGGGTGTAGCATTTCTGCCGATGTGATTGACGTCCGCCACTTGAAATAGTTCGGTAGGGATGCCATCAATATCCACCGCTTCCTTTTTCTTGAGGGACAATTCGGGAATTTGTTGCTTCGGAAGACTCTATAGAGTTCAAGATCATATCTTGAGTCATATCTAAAGTCTTTAACCCTTGTCTAAGTGGTTAAGGACTTTAGTGAACTGATCTCTCAGTCTAGTAAGGTAATCCTCACGCAAAACCAGAAGGTTACCATCTAAATTCTTCACTGGATGTTGTATGGAGTTGAGACCACCAATGAGCTCCTTGGTGATGCTACAAACAGTACTACTATCGCACCTGTTTGTTGCTTCTTCAGTCATTAAGCAAAAATATTGATATATTGACGTTTGTCTCATCCTACACTACACTGCAAATCCTTCGTCTTCGCACGATATTGGGCTTCTAGCTCGGTACTTTCTATTGCTGAGGCCGCTGCAATCTGAGCATTGATTGCTCTACCCTCATCGATCCATCTCCAGAAGTCTGCTGAAAGCGATGTTTGCAGACTTTTCTGCCTTTCATTGACGTAGGTACTTGCCCGAGTTACATAGACATTTTTCGAAGCATTCGAGTGGTTGTCCACGTTCTCCTACACAAAGCAAGGTGGTCCCTGAATTGTTGGCGCACTTGAGGATCTCTGAGCCTGTGATATTAACCTGGCTATTTAAGCAAGTTTGAGCGGTTGCTGTTGACGAACGCAGTACGAAGGCAAGCATAAGACGATGATAGCGTTCTTGTCCGATATCCGCCCAACGTCTGTTTCAGACACCTAAAATACAATTACTAAAGCGAAGGCTAATCGCAATGTAATCTGTCTGGTTGGATGTTCGTTGCCTGTCAGTCGAGACACAATTGATCTTATGGCAGGCGTTGCGCTTAAACACCATGCACAATCCACAAACCGCTCACCATTGTCAATCCTGTATCCAAGGCCGCGAACTCCCATCACGTGATTAAGCATGGTGTTGTCGTTACCTACCTTGGCGTTGTCCTTTTCATTCTTAATCGATTTTTCCATCGGAGCATAACACTGAATGATGGTTATTTTTCTACTCTGAAATCGAACTGTCAGTATCCGGTTAGTATGAGGTTTCCAGGGTATGTGACTACTTCGTGCTGCTGGAGTTAGCATCAGTCCCACTCCGGACCTCCGCGCGCTCCTAGCTGATTTTCCAGAGTAAAGCATGACAGTGTTTTTGGTAGGGGACTAGTACTCCCCAGCATCGAACCATCTAATCGTGCTCAACTCCAAGATCTTATATCGGCAATGTTTTCGGCTGCAGTGGCTCTTTCTCGTTGTTTAGCGGACCAACACCTATCGGGAGATGCTGCTCCTACGAGCCCTTTGTAAGTTGTTTATCATCTAAATGCAGATAATAGATGCTGCAAAGAGAATAGAAAGTTTGACTCACATTTCCAAATTCTATGATGCACAAAAAAAAAAAACAAAGCTTCGCTATTAAATATACAAATATGCAAGGCACTACGGATATATAGAACATAATCTCTTCCCCTTTATAGGAACAAGTTATTATGCAAGCTTGGTAAAAGAAAACTCAACTTATAAGAATTCAACTGAAAGTAATAACACACCAACACATATCTACGTAGCTCAGGATAAACAAATCTGAAACTATTCAAGAGACTTCATATCAACAAAATATCTACCTCAAAGCAACATTTACAAATAGAATATGTATTCAAAACACGTGACAACAAATCAATAAGAATAGATATTGCTTTAAAAATAAAATCTATAAGAAAACTACGATTATATAACATTCTCCCCAATAAACAAAAACGTGCAATTTATCTTGTAAATTTAAATATTGGTTGAAAAATAACTTAGAACATATCTATAAATACATTTTAAATATTTCATTTAAGGGTTGTAAATAGATGTAACATTTATTTAAGATATACATATACATACTTAAAAAGTATGCACACAAATCCACAACGCCCCATCATAACCTTTCGTAAATTGTTCTATTGACAACGGAGAAAGAAAAAAAAACAACACCATCATCATTATTGTGCTTATAAATAAAATAGATAGTATAATGCTCAACAAATAATAAAACGCAATAATAAAAAAGAAAATGGGATAAGTTGTATTTTGCCAAGTGTTAGAAAATTATTTTAATTAATGAATCTTCAATATAAACGTAGTTTGACCTGTAATGTTTAGCTAAAAATAAAAATATCTTTAAATGATTTTGTTTTATGTGGTATGCATGTAATACACGATAGCAACGATACATACACTTATGCATTCAGGGATATTTCTTTTTCAAATAATAGTAACTCTAGTACTAAGTCGAGACTATGAGAATGCAATCCACATAATATGAACTCATTTACGTAAGGTTTGTATGCTGAAGCAATAAATGTTGTTTAAAAAAAAATAAAAATAAAAAATATTTATACATATATTAAAAGAGAATTTTTTGTCAACCATTTAAACAAATATAATATATTAAAATATATTACTTTCACTGTAATACTGGACATAGTATTGATAAATAAAAGGAACACGTGTACCTCAGCGACTCAAGAGATATTGATAGTTATAAGCTAATCATAGTTATGTATGTAAAATTATAAAAACAAAAAGTATTTCAAATGTCCTAAAAGCCAATATATATATATAACTGAAACTTAGTAGGAAAAAAAGAACACGTAAGCATTATATAGGTTTACATCTTTAGATGTAGACATTTTGATAAATACTTTAACCTCAATGTGTAAAAATGAAACTTTTTAATTTGATGTTAAATTCACAAATGAAAAAAACAAATTACAAAAATGTAAAATTAAACTCTAGAAATGGCTCATTAGATATAAGAAATGAAAAAAAAAGAAACTTAACGTAAAGAAAAAAAAAAAACACAGAAGGATACAAATACTTTTAATTTTGTTTTTTATTTGTGAAGCCTCAACGGCTTATCCGACATTGAGAAACGAATAAATAGTGAATTTCTATGATTAGTTAAATATTTTATTTTTATTTTTTTGTCTCAGGATTATTTTTTTTATGAAAAGGTGAAACTTTATTTTTGTAAACTCCGATACCATACAGATTTTCCGTACAAAAAAAGAGAACACTATGATATTGTTAATATAGAAAATAAAATTAATTAAGTATTATAACAGAACTTCTATTTAATTAAGATGTCGTAGAAAAATACAACGTTCAAATAAAAATATATTATGCAATATTAGGGGTTGTGCTTTTTATTTTATCTCCATTACAGGGCAAATTTGCTTCCAGAACGAAATGTTGGATAGGCCAATTGTATTGCAGGACGTTGTTGAGGCACTTAGTAGTCTTAAGGATGGTAAAGCTTCAGGATCGGACGGGATACCAGCCGAATTCTACAAATATGGTACTAACGAACTGAACACGAATCTCACCTACTTGTTCAACAATATTTTGGAAAATGGGATAATACCACAGCGCTTCAAGGAAGCCCTGATCTTTCCGATTCATAAAAAAGGTTGTATGACGGACCCAGAGAACTACAGAGGTATTTCATTCTTAAATGCGTCATATGAAATTTTAACATCGATATTGCAAAGTCGACTAACTGCATGGATAGATACCAATAATCTGCTCAAAGAATATCAAGCGGGTTTCCGACCAGGATATTCCACTGTTGATCACGTGTTTGTTTTAAATAGTATTGTGGAATCCTTTCTCCTGAGGAATAGGAAACTATATGCATTCTTCGTGGACTTCAAGGCAGCTTTTGACTCAGTGGACCGAAATGCTTTATTCTACAAACTCTTTGGCATGGGCATGTCGCTGAAGTTCGGACGTGTGATTAAAAATCTGTACGAGGATACCAAAGCAGCTGTATAGAATGGTGAGGGCTTATCAGAATGGTTTCGTTCGGGATCAGGGGTAAGGCAAGGTTGTGCTCTCAGTCCAAGTTTATTTGCATTCTTCATTGAGGATATAGTGGATTTTTTACCTGGAGGGGTTGAATATGGAGGTGTATTGATTAAAGCCCTTCTCTTTGCAGACGACGTAGTGCTTTTGTCGTACTCACCCGAATCTCTACAGCTTACAATAAACCGACTCTCCGAATACTGCAAAATGTGGAATCTGGTGGTAAATTTGAGAAAGTCTCAAATAATAATTTTTAAAAGAGGTGGAGGCAGAAACTGCGCGAATGAAAAATGGCACTTTAATGGGGAAACTATCCAAGTGGTGAAGGAGTATAAGTACCTCGGAGTGTATTTTACGAGGAATATCAATATGGAAAGGCACCTCAAAGAGAAATTGTCGAAATCGAAAATAGCCATCAACATTGCTTGGAGAAAATGTTTCAACAACAAATATATAGCTCATAGCAGCAAATATAAAGTTTTTGAATCAGTTTCGCGAACCATTCTCTTCTACGCTGCTCAAGTATGGGGAGGAAAACAATTTGAAATGGTGGAAAAACTCCTTAGTTCCTCTGTAAAGAGAGCATTTCATCTGCCACCGAACACGCCAAATTACATGCTCATGTTGGAGACAGGCCTATCACCACTCTTTGTAAAAACCCTAAAGCTACAAGTGGATTACGTGGTTAGAGTACTAAACATGCCAGACTATAGACTTCCAAAGAAAGCAGCTCTACAATCTATAAGAAATAAAACTGGATGGTACAAAGAGTGGCTGGAATTAGCTAGTGGATGTGGAATGAAGCTTAGTGTGGAAGATGCGAGGAGTTGGAAGCCTAAACTTTACCAATTAATCACGGGTGTGGATGAGCAGATCAGGGAAAGATTTCTAGAGGAGGCATCAGGGTCACTCTATAGAGGAGTCTACAGCCGGCTATGCCACAACTTGCAACACAATAATTAATTCCGGGATGAGTACAGCATAGAAGAAATAGCAACGGTCCTAAAACTGCGTGGAGAGCTCCTGAAACTGAATTATGTACCCCATAGGGATGAGCTACCGATAGTCTGTGGCATGTGCAATTTATCTGAGAGGGAGGATACTTTTCACTTTATTGGCAGGTGCCCAATTTTGCGAGAAACAAGGAAATCTGTGTTTGAAAACGATGTCTAATCGAGAACCAAGTCTTGCAAATCCTTAATGAAAATAACGTCACAACACTAACCACGTACTGCAAAATTGCTTTACAATACAGAGAAAGAGTTTTGAATGGAAACTTCTGAAGAATAAGAAAAAGGAGAAAAATAAAGAATTAATTAATTTCTGTGCTATTAGGCTATAATTAATAATTTATTGATAATTGTTAACTTTTTGTCAACCAGGCAGACGGCAATGCCATGCTATCCGATTTTTGTTTATACACTGTTTTGTTAAATTTTTTTAGTATAAAAATAAAAATCTATCTAATCTAATCTAATCTACAGGACAAATTTGGGCTCAATTGGGTTCGAGGTTGGTTACCAGAGTTCATTTATTTATTTATTTATTTATTTATTTATTTATTTATTGTTTAGTACAAGCATAAAACGCTAAGCTTAAAACTTTATTTTTTTTTTTTTTGGGTATTACAATCTATGAGGGCAAGGTGAAAAGTTCTCGGCCTAACGGCGAAATAGTGTTCCAATCAGCAACATTTTATGTTTCCTGCCTGGGTGCACTTCTCATTAGATTGTATGACAAGTTTTAACTTGTTTTCTCAAGTAGTTTGCTTACACGAATTTTTGCAGTAGACGTCTTGCGTGTTTTTCGTTAAAATGGATAAACTTGAATATCGTGCGTTCGTAAAATTCTTCGTTTTGGATGGGTTAACCCCTAAGGAAATTCATCCAAAGTTGACAAAAGTTTACGGGGACTCTGCTCCTTCCATGTCAACCGTTAAAAAGTGGGCAGGTGAATTTAAACGTGGTCGCACATCCCTCGAAGATGACCCACGTGAAGGACGGCCAAAAACCGCAACCACGGTTGGACGATAGCCGAGTGAAGGTGAGTGAGATAGCTGAGTCTGTGTGTATATAATATATATAATATCGGAAGAAAGATTGCGAAACATCTTGCACAAAAACATAAGGATGCGAAAGCTCTGCGCAAGATGGGTACCGCATTTGCTGATTGCCGATCAAAAGCAAATGCGCAAACGATTTTCGCGGCAATCTTTGAACCGATTCAATAGGGATCCGACCGATTTTGTGCGGCGATTTGCCACCATGGATGAGACATTGGTCCACCACGATATGCCAGAAACGAAACAGCAGTCGAAGCAGTGGGTGGAAGCCGGTGGTTCAGTGCCAAAAAAAGCGAAATCGATCGCATTTGCCGAAAGGGTTATGGCCAGTGTGGGCGCCGTGGCGTAAGTGGTTAGTGTGTCGGATCACTACGCATGAGGTTCCAAGTTCGAATCCCAGAAAACACCAAAACGTTTTTTCACGGTCCCACCTTTTGCGAGCGTCTGACAAACATCCGAGAGTATTGTTGTCACGAAAAAGCTTCTCAAATCGCCGTTCGGATACGGCACTAAACTGTAGGTCCCTTCCATTCATGTGAAAAATACAACGCACACGACATGAGTGGTTGCGAGAAGCTAGGCCCTGGCACTTTCAAGAGCTGTTGCGCCAAATATTTGTTTTTGTTTTTTTTTTGTCATGGCCAATGTGTTTTGGGATGCGAAAGGGATCCTGTTAATTGATTACCTTGAGAAAGGCAGAACAATTACAGGCGAATATTACTCCAACCTTCTTGACCAGTTGTACGCCAAAATTCGCGAGAATAGGCCTGGCTTGAAGAAGAAAAAAGTCATCTTTCACCAGGACAATGCACCTGTACACAAGTGTGCATCGGCGATGGGAAAACTGCGGGATCTGGGGTACGATTTGCTCGGCCATCCCCCCTATTCACCTGATTTGGCACCCTCAGACTTCCATCTGTTCTCAAACTTGAAGAAATTTGTTTCTGGGAAGCGCTTCGCATCCAATGCAGAAGTTGAGAGAGCCGTAGATGAATGTTTTCACAGCCTTCCAGACTCTCACTTCCGAGAAGGATTACTGATGTTGGAGAAACGCTGGGCTAAATGTGTTGAAGTCTAGGGAGATTATGTAGAAAAATAAAATCATTTTTTTAAACTGAAAATCGCATTCTTTCGTTGCAAGGCCGAGAACTTTTCACCTTGCCCTCGTAAGGAACTTACACTAAAATTTCACAACAAACTAGGAAACTTAAACTAAGGGATAGAAAATAATGGGAGAGGTCAAGAAGAGGTGTAGAGGGACTTTCTAAGGGAGGATATACTGGAATGAAAGACAAGGGTGTTCTGTACGTTGTTGTCAAGACGCCACATTCTGGAGATTGGTTCGGAATGGCCGTAGTTGGTGCGATGGTGAGGTAGACGAAAGAGCGCTACAGTGTGAAGGAAAATCATTTACAGTAGTGCGGAGAAATCGATCGTTCCAGTTAATAATTGGTACACGGAGAGTATGTCTGCGAATTTGCGACGTTTTACAAGGGTTTGCAGGTTAATCAATTTAAGCCAATCTTCGTAGGGAGGTAAGATATAGTTGTCGCCCCATGGGAGACCGCTTAAGGAAAAACGGATAAGCCTACGCTGCACAGCTTTGATTTTAAGGAAGTGGATGTGGGGAAAATGTAACCAAACTTAGCTGACGTATTCAAGGAATGGTCCGACAAAGATAATGTAAATGGATTTTGTAACGTAAGGGTTCGAGAATTCTTTAGACCAGCGTTTCATGAAACCGAGAGAAGAATTAGCCTTGTGTATAATTTGGTCAATGTGGGGACGGACATTTAGCTTCCTGTCACAAATAATACCCAGATTGAAGTATAAGAAGTTTTTGTCGCACCATGTGTGGAATGAAGTTAATTCGTTTTGAAGTAAGAGTGAATCGGTGGGAGTACTATTACCTTGATGATTTTCATGTCATCTGCGTAAATAGACAGATCTGAGACTTTTATGATGTGACCAACATCGTTTATAGTTAAGACAAAGATCAGTGGACCAAGATTACTGCCTTGAGGAACCCTTGAAGTGGCGTTTGTGGTGTCAGGGACTAAAAAACTATGGAGAACCCTGTACTGGCGATTCTCGGTACGATGTCAGCTATGAAAGAGGGTGGAAAACCGAGGGCTTTAAGTTTAAGGTAAATAGTTAGGTGACAGATTTTATCAAACGCCTTGCTGAAGTCGGTGGCAATGACATCCACTTCATTACCACCCTCTAAACCTTGCAGTGTTTTAGAAACGAGTTCGGTTAGGTTAGTCGTTGCGGACGCACCCTTTAAGAAGCCGTGCTGTTGTGAGGAAAAGATGAATTTTCAGCGGAAATACAGTGAGTCATAGACAATGCTTTCGAATTGCTATACACAGTGAGTCATAGACAATACTTTCGAATTGCTATCCCCATTCCCAAGATATAGGAGAGCTTGGCTATGGGTCGATAGTTTAATATGTCGATAGTTTTATATATGTCGTTTTTGCTGCCTTTTTTTTTTTAAATAGGGAAAATTAAGGAGTCCTTCCATAATTTTGGGAAAACGTCTTGAGAGAGCTGTAAGGGACTGATACAGGACATTTAAACATTTTTTTTTTAGAAATATGGCGAGCAGACCATCGGGTGGGGGAGTCATTCTTGAGCCTATTAATTTTTTCCTGATCATTGTGAACTGAGGCTAGGGAGGTTTGTGCTCAGTTACTCAGGTAGAAGCAATTCTCAAGGTCCGGTACGTGCACATGGTCATTATACGATTGGCTCAAAAATATCGCAAAGAGGTTGGTGATTGCTTTAGGGTCAGCAGACCCTGAGGCAGATCTGGATTTCAGGTAAGTTTTCCATAATTTGTTTTTGAAATTGCGAAGAGTACGCAATTCATTCACCCCGATTACGGCTGGCGTTTTTCGCATTTCGACAATTGTCGTTTTATTCCTCAGATGTACCACGAATCTTTTTAAACGTGAAAGAGTTGTAATAGTATTCTACACGACAACAAAATTGCTTAGTGACATTTAACGGTTAGCCGGTCGTAGCTATGAACATAACGACAATCGTCGAAAAGCGAAAAACCCCACCCGTAATCGGGGTGATTATTACACCTGGCAGGGAATGATGAGCACATATGGGACAGATCGGAGAAGACAGTCAAAGATTGCTGTGTAGAAGAATACGAGAGCGATATCAATGGGGGTGTTAATGTTTAGAAAGAGACTAAAATTGATGTTATTGATTGGGTTATTAAGTTCAGCCTGAGATCAATCTCTTCTAATTATCTAAGAGTCGTAATAAAATCTTCGACATGGACTCTGGTAATTTAATCTTAAATACCTACTATAAAAGCAAAGTCGATTTTCCTTGTGAACACCGTTTCTCGAAAACTACTAGACGTAGGTACTTGAATTCAATAGTAAAGCCCTATCTCGAACAACTAAGGGAACTCTATATAAGACCCTGATCATCCCAGTCCTGCTTTACGGCGCTGAAACATGGACTTTATTAAAAGAGGATGAAGATATCCTTGGTCGCTTCGAGAGAAAAATTCTTCGAAACATTTTCGGTTCCATTTGCGTTGACGAGTTTTAGAGGAGAAGATTCAATCACAACCTATACGAGCTGTACAGCGACATCGACCTAGTAAAAAAAACTGCGTATTGGACGTCTGAGATGGCTAGGAAATATAGAGCGAATGGACACCAACGCTCCGGCCTACAGAGTCTTCGAATCTAACCCCGAGGGACGATGCAGTAGAGGGAATCATCGCCGTAGGTGGCGCGCACAAGTTCAAGGGGACCTCGACCAACTTGGAGTGCGCAACTGTAGGCAATTAGCTAAAGACCGAGCTAAATGGAGAAGCTTGTTGGTTGAGGCCCAGGTTCACCCCGAACTATAACGCCACCTAAGTAAGTAAGTAAGTAAGTAGGTACTTGAAATTTTGCACAGTTATTCATTATTTTGCCTAGATGCGAGATAAAAAGGGATTTTCCGAAATTCAAGATCTAAGTGGCATAAAGGGTTGAGATCGAATTTTCCATCTGCGAATATTGATCCACAGCCGTAGCTCAGTACTGGCTCTCTGGATTAAAAAAATTAAAAATGGCTGAATTTAGTAAATTTGCCGCTGATTCATTTAATGTATAAAACATCCTTCTGCGTTGCCCTGAAGCTGAGCAATGTTAAAAACAATTAATCAAATCATCGTCCACAATTTTCCTTAAGTGGAGACCACGGCCAACAGTCATGCAGCAGTGGCTATCGTTGCAATAGTATGTGTGTGTGAGTATATGGGTGCGCTATCCCATGATTATATTTTGATCTTCAGTATGCGATCTCTTCCAGAGTTAAAATTGGAAAAAAGTGGTTAGTGTGTCGGATCACTGCGCGTGAGGTTCCAAGTTCTATTACCAGAAAACACCAAAAAGTTTTTTCACGGGCCCACTTCTCGCGAGCGTTTGATAAACATCCGAGAGTATTGTTGTCACGAAAAAGCTTCCCAAATTGCCCTTCGGATATGGCACAAAACTGTAGGTCCCTTCCATTTCTGTGAAGAATTATCAACACGAGTGGTAGCGAGAAGCTAGGCCCACGAACTTGAAGAGGTGTTTCGCCAAATATTTTTTTTAAGTGATTATACAGCCCAAGTTCAAAAATGCGAGCACTGATCAGCTAGTTATGACTTTAAGTAACGGACCTGAAGGGTTTTCAATACGTATACGGCGGTGTTAATGTTAATTTAAGGTCTATGGTTTTCAATATTATTACCTATTATTTTATGTTTTAGGAGATATTGTAGAAAAATTTTGTACAAATCCCTTTTTCTTTTTTCTTAAAACCAAACTAAAACAACTAAACTACTTTAACCTAACTCAACTTACGATAAGCCCTAGCATATGATCTGCAATCCGTCGGCGAGCCAAAAATGAATTGTTAGGGCGCAGTCCTCCTATTTTTTTATAATTTGCTCGCACTCAATGGGTTATGAATACCGTTAATATGTTTTTACATAGTGCAGGTGTTGGAAAGGATAGATAGAGAGAGGGAAAGATTTGTTTTAGTGGTTTGAAGCTCAGTTGTTTATGCTTCAGAGAAATCTGGCGGTGGCCTCCAGACAACAGGGGAGATTTTTTGCTATTTCTTGTCTTTGCTTCTGATTCACAGTATTCTTTTCGCGACCACCGACGTCATAGGCATATTAATCATCCAACAGAGCGAACAAATTTTCCAGCCATATGACCAAGCTACTGCCAGTGCTATGACTTTGCAGTAATGTTCACACAAGCTTTCCCAATTGATCGGAGTGACTTTATACATATATTTGATGAGAAATAAATAAATGCTTGCTGACATTAGGATTTGAACCATGAACCATTAGCGTGGCAATTGACGATGCTACCACTACACCAATTAGCTAAACTTTAGCTTCAATCCAGTCCAGTCAAGTCAGCAGTATTTCGCTGCATTCACTGGCACGAGGCCTAATAGCCTATGCATCAGCTTGGAAGCTAGATCTCCCCAATGGTGGTATTCATTTATAGTTGGGACTGGATACTCCGGAACCCATTCTATTTACAATTTTGGAACTGCCAGTGTACCAAATGGATTGCTTTTCAGATTGAGATATATGGAAAGATGACAACTTCGAAGGGAATGAGGTCAGTGATACGCACTGCTGATAAGGATAGCAGTGACATTTTGTTTAAGAATGTTCAGATGTATAATTAATAGCAGAAATATTGACGTTGCATAGAAAGTGAAGTTTTAGGGCGTTGGTAGCCGCAGGCTTCATAACTTATATATGCAATGGTCTAGGAGAAAAGTGCACATCGCACCTGTGATGCCTACATAGATCAGTCGTTACGCCTTTGGTAGGGCGAAGCGGACATAAATTTGTTTAGTCGTTTCCCACCATACGAGTGGGTCATGAAGGTTATGAAAAAAGTCTTGAACATAAATAAAGTAGTGACTACAACTACTCATACTGCCCAAGCCACAATGGCACTATTAAGACAACATTTTGGAAAGCGAATAGTTTTCAAAAATTGGGAAATTAATTGACCACAGCGTTCGCTGTGAATGAATGAATGTGTTATGCTGCTTCTGCTTGTTCACCATAGAGTCTGCATATGGCTGTGTCTGATTTTATTTTACTCAGATGGTACCTGAGGGAACAATGTCCGGTTAGGTAGCACGTTTTAGTTCCCAAATCCTCTTTGCTGATTTCAAGTAGCTTGCATGCTCGGTTTTGTTGGGGTTTATGAACTTTGTCGCTTCTCTTAGGCCACTTTTCGTTGCCTCTGGATTCGGTGAGTCCATCAACTTCCCATTGTATAATTTTGCAGTGAATTCGACTGGGTGGTACTCCAAAGTAGGGTTCAGAGCCGAAGAGTGGGCACCCAGCGCCTCTCCTCGCCAGACAGTCTGCTCGTTTGTTTTCCTCAAAGCCTTCGTGTTCAGGCATCCATGTTATAGCAACCTGCTCCCCAGCCTTAAGTATACTCTAAATACTTGAACACTTCATTACTCTCTTCTTTTCTTAGACGTTTTGTCAGTGCCTCTTGGTTAACGCCATTGTAAAAAGAAGCAAATTGCAGTCCGCCAGTCAGTGAATCTGGTGTGCGCAGTAAATTATACTTTATGTTATAAACTTGTGGTAACTATTATAATAAAATCTTACTCTAAATTGAACTATTATATTGAACTCTGTAACTACCTACGCCCACAGTCGCATACGAGATTTGAACCTACCGTATGGGAATTAAGGGTAGTTTCTTCACAGGCATTCCCGAATGCATATCTCTATCGGTTGGGCTGCTTGGAAGAGGGTACTCTTATGCGATTTACCAAACGCAGGCGCTGCCGCATGCTGATACTTAACAACCATAGACCCCAGCTCCCGTTATGCCATTTTTCAATTTGCAGCCATTTGTGTACTAGAATTGTGTGTTGGGGGGATTTTTTTTTTATGTGCGGGTAGGGGTAAAAATCTCTTATGGATACTTGTAGCCAGCCCGTGCTACGAGTTATGCCCGACTCCATGTTACTGCACCCCTCCTGTTTCTCCGTCCTGTTGTTCCCCTGCGGCACCGCCAGTCAAGGCATTCCTTCGCAGGGGCAGGTTTGACATTTTGTTACTTCTTATTTTGCTGCCAGAGTTGGCAGGATCTTTGTTTCTCGCGCTTTTCCTAGTTCGTTCCTCTATGCGCAGTTGCTTCATCATACTCCCGTCCTGATTACTGCGTTTGCAGTTTCCCAGCTCTCGCTTTTCGCCAGCATAAATAATATCAGGCTTCTTGGGGTCACTTGGCCGCCAATTGTTTTTTCTACCATGTTCCTAGCCCTTATATAACTTTGGTATTCCATGAGTATATGCTCCGTGTTCTCCATTTTTCCTTCACCGTGCTGGCAGAATGGGTCATCCCCGTGCTTGTACTTGTACTCCCGGAAGCATCTGTGCCTCGATAGAAATTGTGCTAGGTAGTAGTTTACCTCCCCGTGCTTTCTGCTAATCCATTCATCAATTTCAGGGAACAATTTCTATGTCCATCGTCCTTTGGTTGTGATGTTCCACCTATGTTGGCATTCTGCTTTTATAGCTTCTACCGTTGTTGTTCTGTCATCATGTTCGTTTTCACGTAGTGCCGCAGTCTTCTTTGTGTCTAGATCGATAGGCATTCGGCCTGATATTACACTTATCGCAACCGTTGACACAGTTCTAAAGGTGCACCATACCCTTAAAAACGCGATTCTATGTACCAAGCTCATCTTTCTAATGTATGACTTACGGTGCGTCGCTGATGTATATGGTATATTGGGGCCACATGCACGAGTATTGACTTACTCACAGTCCATAGAAGATTTCTGATTGGCTGCCTTGGTTCCCCAATATTTCGCATTAGTCTGCATAGCTTGGGTGGCAAACGACTAACAAAGGCCTCGTAGGGGCAGCATCTCCCGATAGGTGTTGGTCCGCTAAGTAACGAGAAAGAGCCACTGCAGCCGAAAACCTAGCAGCTCTGTTAGTAAGCCCTACTCCCAACTCACTCAAGGAAGGCCCTTTTACCGCCAGATCCCTCCAATCAGAACGCGAATTCGCACGGTATAAAATAGACATCTTAGGGCTGAGCGACATAAGATGGTTCGATGCTGGGGAATTCATCTCCCCAACAAAAAGCACTGTCATGCTCTACTCTGGTAAACCAGCTGGAAGTGCACGGAGTTCCGGAGTAGGACTCATGCTAACTCCTGCAGCACGTAGTAGCCTCATATCCTGGAAACCCCATAGTGACCGGATATTGACGGCTAGATTCCAGAGTAGAGTTAGGAAAATTACCATCATACAGTGTTATGCTCCAACTCTAGACGCGACTGAGGATGAAAAGGATGATTTTTATAGCCACTTAGGCACCGCCTACAACCAAACGCCTAATGGGGACATCGTAATGGTGATGGGAGATTCCAATGCCAAGGTGGGTAGCGACAACAACATGCTTAAGCACGTGATGGGAGTTCACGGCGTGGGAGACCGTTATGATAACGGTGAGCGGTTTGTGGACTTCTGCAATACCAACCGCCTAGTCATCGGAGGTACGCTGTTTAAGCATAACACCTGCCACAAAATCAGTTGGGTCTCTACTGATAGGCAACGAACATCCAAGCAGATCGACCACATTGCGATCAGTCGCCGCTTTAGAAATTGTCTCCTGGACGTCCGAAACAGACGTGGAGCTGACGTCGGACTTGAACGAGATCACCATCTTATGGTAGCTCATTTACGCTTTCGTACTGCATCCGTCAACAGCAACCGCTCAAACCTACTTAACATCACCAGGTTTAATATCGACAGGCTCAAGGTTCCCCAAGTGCGCCAACAGTTCAGGGACCATCTTGCCTTAGAAGCAGAAGCAATCAGCAGCATATTGCAAGAGAACATGGATGACCACTGGAGTGCTGTGAAAAATGCTTTTGCGACTGGGGCACGCACGTATGTCGGTAAAAAGCAGAAACACCACCGCACATGGCTTTCTACAGACACCTGGAGACGGATCGATGAGCGTACAGCAATCAAGGCTCGGATTGCAGTGGCCTCAGCAGTAGAGAGAACCGAGCTTGAAACCCAATACCGTGCGAAGAAGAAAGAAGTGCAGCGTAGTGTGAGACGTGACAAACGTCAATATGTCAACTCACTGGCCTCAAGGTCTGAAGAAGCAGCGAGTAGGTGTGACAGTAGGACTG
The DNA here is from genome assembly GCA_945910035.1 of Brachypalpus laphriformis. Taxonomy (NCBI): domain Eukaryota; kingdom Metazoa; phylum Arthropoda; class Insecta; order Diptera; family Syrphidae; genus Brachypalpus; species Brachypalpus laphriformis. Next base: position 103,892,139 of record OX246753.1, on the reverse strand, counting down.
TTTATAGCATCACTAAGGAGCTCATCGGTGGTCGAAACTCCAAACAACATCCAGTGAAGAGTCTAGACGGTAACCTTCTGATTTCGGATGAGGATCAGCTCAGTAGATGGAGAGTATAGGTCTCCGCTACATTTACTGTTTATCGACTTCGAGAAAGCTTTCGACAGATTGAATCGAGATGCTATCTAGTTAGCCTTGCGCAGGAGAGGCATCCCAGAAAACCTATAGCTATTATCAAGGCTTCATATGAGGGCGGCAAGTGTCACGTCGTGCACAATGGTAAGGTGTCGGAGGATTTTGAAGTCCAAAGTGGAGTACGTCAAGGGTGCATACTGTCCCCACTATTGTTTTTGGTGGTTATCAGCGATGAACTCCGTGCAGCATTGACGGAAGGCAACTATGGAATTCGTGGGACTATGACATCTTACCTTAAACACCTAGATTACGCTGACGATGTTTGTCTACTTTCACATCGGATAATGGATCTTCATCTGATGGCCCAAAATCTAGAAGCTGAGGCAAACAAAGTGGGGCTAAAAATAAACACAGCCAAAACAAAACCACTGAGCACTTCTTCTAACAACCGCGCTCAACTTTACATTGCCGGACAGGAAGTCGAGAAAGTTGATAACTTTCTATATTTAGGAAGTGTCGTCTCGGCTAATCGCGGTGGCACCGAACTGGATGTGTGCAGCAGAATCGGGAAGGCTAAAGCTGCGTTCGGAATGTTGTCCAAAATCTGGAGAAGTAATGTTATCAGCTTAAGAACCAAGCTGCGACTGTTCCGCTCCAACGTAGAATCAGTGCTGCTTTATGGGTGCAGTACCTGGAAGGTGGACATCATTAACACACGCAAGCTGCAAGTCTTCGTAAACAAATTCTTAAGAATCATCTGGAATTGAGTCTTTGGTCCAGCAACACTCCCAGGCACTTGATGTATGGCTTCAACTCGATGATTTGATCACCGATCTGTACGGTAAGGTGTTCTACTTTTTTATGGCTGCTTATAAGAACGGCTTCGGTTTTGTGGTCCGCTAGTTCCAAACCTGATGTCTGTAGGCGTAGCCACGTTTGTGATTGTTTGACTGCAGTTTTGCCTAACTTCGTCTAATGTTTTGGACACTACTACAACTGCAATATCGTCGGCATAACCGTACATACATTATGTTCCATAGAATTGGTCCCAGGACCGACCCTTGTGGAACTCCTCCGGTGATTTTGTACTTCTTTGGTCCCTCTTCCATGTTATAGTACAGGGTTCCGTCTTGGGTGTAATTCACAATTATTCGCAGTAGGTAGTTTGGTACCTGCATGTCACTTAGTGCTTTTAGTACACAGCTCCAGTCGGCTGAATTGAACGCGTTCTTGACGTCAAGTGTCCCAACAGCATAGTACTGTTTTTTTGTTTTGTCCCTCCGAGCCATCTTTCTCCCGCAATTGCTTCACGTGCTATATCGCACACAGCTTCGTGCTTCGTTTCTTGTGCGTTGGGTGGTGCATTGAGACATTTGATTCTCCATCCCTGGCAGTCACCGATGACCACTTCAAATTTCGTGGAGAACCGAAATCTCTTGAGCATGGCATCTGGAATCTTTAAGATTGGATTGCTTTGGATATTTTTAAGAATGCGCAAATGGCCTGTAGAATTGCCGAGTTCAGCTCTTGTATCTGAGTTAACCTAAGAGCACTCAGCGTAGATTCTTTCTACACTGTGAGGCCGTAAGGGGCGATCATTTAGCGGAAACTATTTCTTATAATTAATGTAAAAAATATATCAATTTTGTATTATTTTTTAAATCAGGAAAATAAAAATAAGTAAACAAAAAAGTTATTAAATTTGTAAAACTTATGGTGACTTATAGCCCACATGTATGCCAAAGTATGTACATCTCATTAATACATATGTAATTTGTAATCATTGGGAGTTCCTTTCACCCTTGGGATACACAATTTTGAAGAATTCTGAGATCCTATATTCAAAATATTATTATTTGTTGGTAGTGCTGAAGATTTCAAAAAAGTATTCTCAATCGGCTTACTAATGATCTTCCCAATTTAATTCCTTTCTCAAAACCCATATCAATAATACGAGCCATTTCGTATCATTTTTTATTATATTTTTGCCGAATTCATTGCTTATCACAACCGTTACCAAAGAAAGAAAGCAAAAAAATATCCTTAATATTATTGTCGTTGCATCAAAAGAGGATCTCCCGCGAATTTATAAAAACCAGAGCAGAGTGATTTTGTATCTTACCCTCGGTTCTTCATTTCGATTTTTTATCTGAACTTGACATACAGGAAGTAGAAATGTTATTCTACTTGTTGCCTCGTATTAGATTAAGGGAAGATGTGTGTTGGGGAGAGACCAACCAACCAACATCATCATCATCATCATCCTTAGATCTCTAAAACAGATTGTGGTAGTTAGGCATGAGCTATATGTGGGAATTTTCTTCCCTATCATACCAGGAAACGTTTACACATGATGCGCACAATGTGATTGTTCATTGTATCAAAGGGGTCCCAAGGAATTTCCTTGAGCGTAGTAAATCCTTGTGATTGGAAGCCGAACGAACTAGACACGTTGGAGAGAAAATAAAACGATTAAATTATGCAAATAACTTTGCATTGTTGCTACAGGCGCGTTGAAAAAATCAACTTAATGAATTCGGAGAATAATATGTATAGCAGCTGCCTTTGGGAAGACGGATGCTGTGAACAGTTCTTGCTTGATACCTATGATTCTCCTCCTAATCAATTTTATTTACCGGCAGAAAGTACAAAATAGAATGTTTTGGGATAGAGTCTGAAGTGTTATGATTTCCCCATTTTTGGTTAAGAAGAGTTTGTATAAGTCCACTTATATTTAAACGGAATTAAATTTAAGGATTACGCAAATGGGGTAAAGGATTCAAGCCATTTGACGATCATAAACGGATGGCTGGGTCTAGGGTTTAGCATCCTCAAAGAGAGCAATTGATCACAAGGATGTCATAAGCAGCTTAACCATAAATATCGGTTTTCTTAATGCAATTATTCTTCGAAATGATTACAGTATCAACGAGATGGTAAAGCTTCGCGTGCAGCTCCTTCATCTCAGCTTTTGACCGCATAGGGGAGATGTGGGGAGACGTGACTTAGGACACAGACTCTGGACACAAATAATAGCGGAATTTTGTTACATTCGAGGCTTAGGATTCAATAACGTGAACCTGAACTGCATCCATCAGCACTTACAGGGAAAGAAACCGCACTTGCATCCCAAATTTAATCTGCAACTGATTCGGCATATCTTCGTTGCCTCGGCTACGAATTGCATTCTCGGTTTCAGTTTAAAAGTAATCTCTGTTTATTTACTCGCTCAGACTTGGCTTGTCATAGGGAGGAATCAACTGAGCCTGATGCTCTCTATGTCATATGGATAAAATTTGCCCCGTCAAGTTGCATCAAGTTTGTGCGCTGCCTTTACTGGCCTCCAAATGATGACCAGCCGACCAAATTATTCCAACATATTTCCGAAAAGTCGACTAGGAAACAAATTCATTATTCAGGGAGAATTCTACGTCTACATCTCAAAGTGGCTGCCATCAGCTGTAATCTCACTCAGCTGGTACACCTGCCCACACGAGTTTCAGTTAATCCAATTGACTTTGCAAATAGATAAGATCTTTTTCTTTCAACAAAGACAGATAATTATGCCATGCAAATATGTGTGGGCGCCGTGGCGTAAGTGGTTAGTGTGTCGGATCACTGCTCGTGAGGTTCCAAGTTCGAATCCCAGAAAGCACCAAAAAGTTTTTTCACGGTCCCACCTCTCGCTAACGTCTGACAAACATCCGAGAGTATTGTTGTCTCGAAAAGGCTTCTCAAAGCAAATTGCCCTTCGGACTAAACTGTACGTCCCTTTCATTCGTGTGAAAAATATAACGCACACAACATGAGTGTTTGCGAGAAACTAGGCCCTGGCACTTAAAGAGCTGTTGCGCCAAATATTTATTTATTCAGTTTTTTTTAAATATGTGCACCTTCAGGAAACTCGGATCATGCCTTAATATGTCACAGCACTTAGGTTAGTTTAAGTTAGGTACGTAGATGGGTGGCTTGTGACAAAAAGCGTCATTGCTCATTTAGACCAACAGTCGAGTCCATTGTGCCCAAGTATTTAACCCCGGAAACACTGTAAAGATAGTCCGTTGCTAGAACCACCCAGATATTGATATGAATTTCAGGAGGTCTGTCAGCTCAACATTACCTAAGTCCTCCAGCTCCGAGAAGAAGTAACTACCAAGAGTCCACATTCTTCTGAGGGATAGGGCAGGTCAATTACACAGCAGGTAACGAAAATATTTAATTTCTTCTTCCTCCCTGACGATCCGTGCGTTATAACGACTAAGTTTCACCAGAGAGGTTGATCTCTTCTCGCAGAAGGCCGGCCTTGCCGTTGCGCGTGTTTCCAGATATTCTCATCTTCTATTTTTTGCCGTAAGGAACTGATCGGGGTTACTACAATTACGACGGCCCGTGATAAGTGCAGCGCCGACCCTTTCCTAGCAAGTTCGTTAGCCCTTTCGCTTCCTTCGGTATACATATGCCCTGGTACCCAGCAGAGGATCACCGCATTGGCTCTAGCTATCTCGTTTAAAAGTGATTTGCAGATCTTCACAAGCCTCGACCTAATTACAGCAGAGTCCAGAGCTCTAACGGATGTCTATATAGATAGTGAACGTTTTACCAACGATATTACTCTCGCGTATAATTTCAGCAGCCCGTATGATGGCTGTGACTTCGGCCTGAAAAGCGCTGCAGTCGTCGCTTATTCTAAAGGAGTGGTTTATTCCTAGGGCTTCACAATAAACTCCAACTCCCGTACCAATGTCCATCTTAGAACCGTCAGTATAGAACGCCCGCTCCTTTTTCTTCGTGGTTCTTCGGTTCTTCCAGTACATTCCGTCAGGAATTTTTGCAGTGAATCTCCTTTCAAATGGTTGCATTGGATTCATGTGATCAGTTTCCGTCAATCCACTGGTAGTCCCCCATCAGCACAAAATGGAGGCATGGCCGTAAGGGATCGATGACTATAATCGGCCTTCTCTCAGTCTTACAGGGGTTTTGGCCGCCAGATTGCTACAGTATATATCAAGTGGAATTAAACTGCGCATGGTTTCCATTGCCACTGTTGGTGTTGTTCTTATTGATCCCATGACTACGATGCACCCTGCCCACTGGATTTTGGTGAGGCTTGAAATCTGGTATTGCTTCTCAAGTACCATTCCATTCACCATACTAGTGAACCATGTACTAGAATGGTTCTTACGACCGTCGTGTATATCCAGTACACCACAGCTGGTTTGAGGCCCACGTACTGAATGCCTTTTTGCAAGAACAGAAAGCTACACTTGCTTTTTTTAACGCGTTCGGCAATGCTATGTTTCCAGTTTAGCTTGGAATTACGCCCAGGTACAGAGATGAACTTGAGATACTTAGTTCAATACCACTGATGTTTATGTGTCTGAAGGTAGGGATTGATCTCTTCTTAGTGAAAAGAACTATCTCCGTCTTTGAGGGGTTCACTCCCAGCCCTTTGCTACTGACCCAGTTTTCCATTAGTTGTAGCGCGAGATTGAGCCATTCACTTAGGACTGAAGGAAACCAGAATAACCACATCGTCGGCATAGGCCTTCGCTTGAAGCCGTTTTCCTTCAATATTACCAAGATCTCATCCACTACAAGAAGCACAATACTTACTACCTACTACCTACTCCAATAATAGGGCAGTAGGACCACGCTCGAAGGAGCTACGAGACTTTATGTATCCTTTCCATGGACCAACACATGTTTTAAAAGTACCAATGTACACGAATATACATCAGTCGTCACTAAAGCAATTCTTCTAGTAATGGAGCTAATTGTTCTTCATTCTAACACAAAATCAGTCCCTAGTTAACCATAGTTCAACAGTGATTATGAGCAAGCTGTCGCTATAGGCAGTGGCGATCTAACCCAACAGAACAGAGGAGTTAATTTCGTCAGTTTGCATATGAGATGCAAATTAACGATTGAGATAGCGAAGAGAAAACAAAATGCGACAGTCACCAACAAACTTTCCCAATGTCCCAGTGGATCACGTCCATTCTGGTCAATGACGAAAGTGATTAGCAATGCTTTTCTTCCTTCCCTACTTTAGTAAAAGATCGCGGATAATTAGCCACATGTTTTCAGGCAATTGGACTCTAGCGGCTGTACAGACATCGAAGCCAGAGGTGAAGTTCAGGCCTCGTGTGATTCGGCGCATACCTAAAACCTGGACTGCAAAACTCCGCCGGACCAGACGGAATACCAGCCATAGTCCTCAAAAACTGTGCACCGGATATAGCACCGATTCTCTGTAAACTTTGCTTTTTATCTTGGTACATAAAACTTTCCAATTGTTCTGGAAAATCGTCCGCGTCCAACCGATTCCCAAAAAAGGAACACAATATTACCGCCTCTTAGCACTGCTATCTGTGCTTTCTAAAGTTATGAAAAAGTGTAAAACGCCGGATACACGCGGCCGGATACATCGAAGTGTACAGAACTAAATGGGAGCTTTAACACTATTCATCAGGCATCGTATACACGGCATCGTGCACAATTTGTTCACACGTATCCGGTGCCGGATATACGACTTACCCACTATGTTCCAAAATAATATACAAACGAGTTTTGGGTGAAGTACAATTTATTCAGTTTAGTACGTAATACGTATCCGGCATGGTGCCGTGTATCCGGTGCCGGATAACTGTGAACGCTATCATTAAGTTCGGTACACTATGAACTGGATACACGGCGCCGTGTATCCGGTGCCGGATGTGTGTGAAAACTACAAAAAGCCGTGTATCTGATGGCGGATATGTGTGAGTAGGCCTAAGGGTTTTCGCCGAACTGCTCCGCCGATAACTCCATAGTTTGTCTGGTAGTATGGCATGTTGCGCCATTCTATTGAAACCACTTTTTTCAGCCAATCGTTTGCGGATCACGTTACTCAACCTGATCATAACTACTCCCGCTACTTAGACAACCGACCCCAAATATCCTTAGTCAGAATTGATAGAACTTCGACGTCGTCAGTAGATAAGATTAACAAATTAAAGGGCGAATACTCCCCCGGCCCTGATAGCATGACCGCTATAGTTCTGAAAAATGCGTGAACTACTCAATCCAACCACTTACTACTCTATTCCAACTATCTATTTCACAGGAAGTTTTCCCCAAAATCTGGAAAAATTCTTGCATAATGCCCACTCACAAAAAACGTTGTAAAAATGAAATTTCCTACTACCGGCCCATCGCTAAGCTTTCTTGCATACCTAAGCTCTTTGAAAACATTGTTTATGACGTAATGGTTTTTCATTGCAAGACTACCCTTTCACCGAACCAGCATGGATTTCTTAAGGGCAGATCAACAACCACCAACCTTACCTAGTTTGTATCTAGCACTCTGTGCGTTTTGGAAGATGGTAATGAAGTCGATGTAGTTGCCACCGACTTAAGCAAAGCCTTCGACAAAATTTCGCATGCAATCATTCTTCTCAAACTTAAATCTTTTGATTTTCAAACGGGGTTTATCCCATAGATCAAATCTTATTTGGAAAAACGCTAGTATAAAGTCCGCTTCAGATCTTCAATCTCTGATCCTATTAAAGCCACCTCAAGGCAGCCATCTAGGTCCAATGATCTTCATTTTGACAAATAACGATGTCTATTGTATCATCAATGACTCCCACCTATCTATATACGCTGATGATATGAAAATCTTCAGAACTTTATCACACCGTGCTGACTCGCTCTCACTGCAAGATGATTTAAACAGTGGGTGCCATATTATTCTTTTCGAGCTCAATGTCAGCAAGTGCCAAACTATTACATATTCTCGCAAGCCTATCCGACCATCCTCCAGAGTCTACTCTATTTGCGGTGAGCCTATGTTTCTTCACAACGCGATTTGGGTGTTATCTGTGATAGAGAACTCAACGTCCGTTTTCATATTGATAACATTAGGTGCGTTTTGGTGAGAATTATAATTATCCCCAGTCAATCTGGTTTAAAACTTTTTTTATTGTTGATTGAAGTGAAATTGAATTGAAAAGTATGAAAAAGTTATGCTTAAATTTGTGAAATACTACTGAATTATTCACCTTGAATCAAATTGAATGAAAAGCTCTTTTCAGCGCCCTCTGAAATTTAATGGCGCAAACTAAACATCCCAACTCAATTTTGACTGGGAAAATAAGCTAAAGTGGTTCCCAGTCACTTTTTGATGTTGTACTCCGTGCTAAATCTTACTTCACTGAGAAGCGACGTCTCACCAAAACGCAGCTATTATCAACAGAGCAAACTCTGCACTCGGTTTCATTAAACGATCATCTAAGGAATTCTCAAACCCTTACGTTACAAAATTCTTATACATCACATTCGTCAGGCCCCTCCTTGAGTATGCTAGCCAGATATGGTTACTTTACTACGAAATCCATATCTTGCGAATCGAAGGTTAATCCGCTTTGCATTACGTGGTCTTGCTTAGGCTGATAGCTACTATTTACCCCCAAACGCGGACCGTTTGAAACTAATCAATTTACAGTGTTTCGATAAACGTCGCGAAGTTGGTGAAATCTTGTCTATTCATCAGTTATTAGCTGGCCACATTGATTCCCCACGCTGCTGCATAATATGATCTCTTTCAACACCAACCCACGTAACCTCAGGTCCTCACCCCTCTTCCGTCTTATTCCTTACCACACCAATTATGGATATAATGAATCAAAGTTCAGAATGTCCGGCAGAGCTAATCGCATGCAAACCGCTTTTGACTTCCACAGTAGCAGACCCTCCCTGAGAAACGTCTTTCATTCCCTTAATTTCCCCTCCTGACCGAAAAATGGTTACTTTTAAGTTCCCTTTTGTTAGTTTTAAGTTTAACTTTAAGTTCTTGCTTCTATAGTTATATAGCTTAAATAAATATAATATTACAATGTGCATCACAAATTGCATTTTTGTGGATGTAGGGGCATTTCATGAGCCTCTTTTGGGTTAACTTCGCTCCAAATGTAACGATTTCGTTGGTTTGCCTACCCATTAAACCATGCGCCTCGTCGCTGAAGAAAATGTTGCGATAAAAAAGAAAAAGGACCTAAGTACTGAAATCACACAGTAATTGACCCTTGTAAGCCTTTGGGTCGAGATCTTTTCACCTTGAGCCTCCCGAACACTATCGTAATCCCAAAACAGGACTAGAATGCCTTTGAAAGCAATCTGGTCGACCGACGTTACGGGCTCTCCACCAATTCATCTGAGTAACAAACAAGCCAATAGAAACATCAACCCCATATAGTGGTGCACTCAGCTATTGGCCTTACCTAAGGAGGCCCGTAACCTCTACTTCTTCTTACATACATACATTTTCAATGGCCCGCTAATCCTTCATGAGGGTCGCGGGGGTAGGATGCTCCGGTGGACTCTCCATCCTTCTCGATCCTCCGCCATCGACTCCCACTCATCAGGAGGAATCCCTGGACGGCTCCAGGAGAGATGCCGGACTTGGTCCAACCATCTATTTCTAGGCCTACCGCGGGGTCGCCTACCTGATACCACGGCCACCATGGCACGTCTTGGAAGCCGGTCTGGGGGCATACGCACTACGTGACCAAACCATCGAAGCATAGATCGTTCCGTTCGGAGAAGTATCTGCTCAACATTGAGCGCCTCGCGTACTCTGGTGTTGCGCACTCGATCCCTACGAGTTATTCCAACAACACCGCGAAGGAACCTCATTTCGGCAGCTTGTACCCGCGATCTTATTCTTTCAGTCACTACCCAAATTTCATGACCTACTTCTTCTTCTTCCTATTTCGGCGAGGCTGTGATCTGAAAACAGAGATCATAACCCTCCCACTTCAGCGCATTTCTACTGATCCGCCTGTGGGGTTCGCCTATTTGAACTCAGAAAATATCGGCAGGCCTCCCGATTTTGGATCACTCGGTTACTAATGCCAATCAAATGCTGGTGTCATTGCATTTGTGTGATCCAGGCGTTTATAGGCCTGCCTCACCTGCCTCGCGATGTCTTTGGAACGTTCATTGATATTGCCTTTTTAACAGGGTTCTCTTCTTTGCACGTGGAAATACCAGCTGAGCCGGGCGCGCTCTTTTTTTCGTAAGATGGTTTCCTTGACGTGAAGGCTCCACGGATCTTGGAACTTCTTATTCTGTTGCGAAATAGGATCAACAAATGACGCAGGAACACAGCATTAAAAGTCGTAGTAAAATTCAATGCGTTGTTTTTCTAAAAGACACTCTTCCTAGATGAGACTGAAGGCCACATCTTCTGCTTGGCACTCTCCTAGCTCTAAGCATATGGTCCTTATTTTGGGCATGTATTCCCTCTAGTGGCTCCTTGAGATAAGCCATCTTTTGATCCCTCATACAGATTTACCCCTATCGATCAACCCTTTGTGTAGTCGTACTTGGCTGGTGAAATGTACCTTGGATTTAGTTTGGACGAATGGGAGAAGACGTGAGCCTTATTGATTGCATGGATAAGCTTTTCCACTTTTAGTATTAAAACAAACTCATTTCTCTCCATAATTTCTTATAGATTTGCAGGATTATAGCTGCAGATTGTGGCGTTTTCTCATTGGAAGAAGGAGTCAGTGGTTTTTAGCAGCTTAGGATGTTTCCAGTGATTGTAATTGCGTCTTGGACTCTTTCTGCTACGTGAGTATTGGTTATAATGCATCCTCTGAAGAGCGTCCATGAGCGACCCTAGTATAGGACTTTCTTTTGATCCTTTAACGTTTTTTTTCGCTGCAGAACCTTCCCCATCTGCACAAATTCTTTTGGCGTGAGTTGTTCTATTTTTATGAAATCCTTGTATCAGTCCTAGTCTGTGATATCCTATGTAAAGCATTTTTTCGTTTTAAAGTAAGATATAAAGCTCACTAGACCACTACATAGAGTTTTCTTGCCTCTAAACTCTTCGACGGGTATTCATAAAGCCGAAGTAAGATGTGGTGCTTCCATTTTCAATGCCCAACCCTAGACCATTATTACGAGTAGAGTACCCTGTACTACACATTATTGCTTGAAACTCAGAGAGGGTTACATTGGAGATACAGACTGTGTACAGATTAGCGGCTGGCTGATAACACTACATTGGTGATCATAGTAATTTAGCGTCCTTCCCTCTTACAAAAAACCAAAATGATATAGCGAAAAAAAAGAAACAATTTTAAGCCTGCTGTCTAAATGTTAATACTTCGCAGTGTTTGCAGAAAATAGTCTTAACTTTTGTAACATTCATGACTCGTATGTATGTATCTTTCTTCCTACACTCTTACCTTTGAGTGCACATTTACATTTCTTAGCTTGAACTAACTCCATGCACGTATTGTACGAGTAGCTGCTTCTTGTGAGGTCTAACATGCACGCGAGATCTGCGTCACCTCTACGAACCGGAGAACATTGTTTTAAACTTCTTCAGCAGCACCAGATATACTCGTCCATATTAACCTAGTAACAGAAACTCCGACGAAAAATGTGATAATTTACATGTGCTGTACTGAAACATGTTTTTGATATATCTAATGAACATGTCAACATTTATGGTTGACTATATGAAGAGGTTCGGTACTACACACACGATCTGCGGTTGTTTTTATGCCATTTTAGATGTCCAGCTGATAGCATCACATCCACGTAATGTCAATTTTAATAAGCAAGTGTGTACGGAACCATAGAGAGAAAGAAATTCACGGAAATTCAAGTGTTATAATTACGAGTATACAAAATCCGTGAGTAAATCCGAAAAAAAAACTTATCTCCGTGACGTAAATATAAAAACAAGAAAAATTTCTTTGTTTACTTTGGAAGAGTATATTGTACTGACTTGATTGCCTAGAGCAGAGTCATCAAAATATGATCAAATGTTTTAACTGCCAAAACATTTAGGTGATTTCTGATGAGAACAGCGGTGCGAATCATGATCAGAAACAAATGATCCATGCACTTTAGACAAAAGCAGTAGTAGCCAGCGATGCGATATTATGGGATTTTCCACACTTTTCCGGATTCTTCAACCAAAGAAATGGAAAACTTTATCATAAGTTACTTAGGTTTGAATGTATGTAGAATCTAGATTATTTGCGGCGGAATTCCTGGATGAAATTGATACCCGAGGTGGTGCTCTTTCTCCGTCAGCCAGAAAGTTTTAATTCGAATATTAAATCGGTTAAAGAATAACAAAAAATAAATAAAACTAAACTTGATTATGTTGAACTACAGGGTGGGCCAACTACAAGTTTCTTTTTAAAAATGCAATAAAATGAACAAAATGAAATTTTTTTCATGTATTATAGCTTTATTAGTAAGAGCAAATATTCCCATTATTTATGGAATACAACGTCGTTCGAGTCGCTGCCTCGGCTGGCCTCGCAGTAGCGCATTCTATCACTCCAATTTTTCAGGACCTTGTTGATGGTTTCGGGCTGTAGCTCACGGATTGCTTGGATGATATTAGCCTTAAGTGCTTGAATCGTTTCCGGATTGTTGGCATAACATCGCTCTTTCACGATTCCCCACAAAAAAAGTACAAAGGGGTCAAATCGCAGCTCCGAGGCGGCCAATTGACATCGCCAAGACGTCTGATTTGGGAATTTGGTGCGCAAAAGACCGATTGTGGCATGGGCTGTGTGTCATGGCGCGCCATCCTGCATGAACCAGAGGTCGTCCAAATCCATGTCTTCAATTTCAGTAAAAAAAAAAGTCGTTAGCATGGCTCTGTAACGCCCACCGTTGACCGAAACGTTGTTCCCAACCTCATTTTCGAAGAAAAATGGTCCAATGATGCCACCACTCCACAATCCGCACCAAACTCTCTATGGATGCATTGGCTTCTCGACAATAACGTGCGGGTTTTCCGAGCCCCAGATGTGGCAATTTAGTTTATTAACGTAGCCGCCGAGATGAAAATGTGCCTCGTCAGAAAAGATGATTTTTTGCCCCAAATCGTTGTCCAATTCAAGCTGCTCTAAGGCCCAAACTGCGAAGCGATAACGAAGCGGATGGTCATGCGCTTTCAATTGCTGAATCAATTGGACCTTGTAAGCGAATAATCCCAGATCTTTGTGCAGAATTCTCCTCAGGCTAGTGCGTGAAATGTTGAGCTGTTGAGATCGATGACGAGTTGATGTTCGTGAATTGAGTCTCACACTCTCGGCTACAGCAGCCACATTCTCGTCTGTGCGCACCGTACGACGACGGGGACCATGAGTGCATACCAGTCTCACGAACTTTTTGCACAAACTTGCGTACAGCAGGCGCGGTGGGTGCTTCATTTCGGCCAAAACTTCTTTTTAAACAACGCACTGTTTGGGCTACACAGCACTCACTTTGGAAATAAGTTTTCAATATTTCCCAATGTTGTTCAAGCGTAAAGCGCCTCATTTTGTTCCGCGGAGGTATAATACTGACTTTCTGTCAAGATTTCGAGCGGAAAACAGCTGTCAGTGTCAAAATAACCCATGATTTAAAAAGAAATCACTAGATGGCCCACCCGTTATATTTCTATACATTGCTTTCTGTACTCTAATGCAGCCGATACGTAGTAAAATAGTACTTTCCAGTTATTACTATTCAAGTCTTGAATTAATTTATCCCACGATAGCACAGACTGATTCGAATAGAGTCTCCTCAGTTCCTACAGAATAGGACATCTTCCCAAAAAGTGGTATACGGGGGCAAGGGGAATAGTTCTCGGCCTGACGCAGTGATATCGTTCCAATCAGCAATTGGTTATTTATTTATGTTTCCTGCCTGGGTGCACTTTTCATTAGTTCGTATGACAAGTTTCAACTTGTTCTCTCAAGTAGTTTTTTTACACGAATTTTTGCAGTAGACGTCTTGCGTGTTTTTCGTTAAAATGAATAAACTTGAATATCGTGCGGTCAAAAAATTCTTCGTTTTGGATGGGTTAACCCCTAAGGAAATTCATCCAAAGTTGACAAAAGTTTACGGGGACTCTGCTCCTTCCATGTCAACTGTTAAAAAGTGGGCAGCTGAATTTAAACGTGGTCGCACGTCCCTCGAAGATGACCCACGTGAAGGACGGCCAAAAACCGCAACCACACCCGAAACCATCGAAAAAGTGCATGATATCGTGTTGGACGATAGCCGAGTGAAGGTGAGTGAGATAGCTGAGGCTGTGTGTATATCGGAAGAGAGGGTGCGAAACATCTTGCACAAAAACTAAGTTATGCGAAAGCTCTGCGTAAGATGGGTGCCGCATTTGCTGAATGCCGATCAAAAGCAAATGCGTAAACGATTTTCGCGGCAATCTTTGGACCGATTGAATAGGGATCCGACCAATTTTGTGCGGCGATTCGTCACTATGGATGAGACATGGGTCCACCACTACACGCCAGAAACGAAACAGCAGTCAAAGCAGTGGGTGGAAGCCGGTGGTTCAGCGCCAAAGAAATCGAAGTCGATCGCATCTGCCGAAAAGGTCATGGCCAGTTTGTTTTGGGATGCGAAAAGGATCCTGTTAATTGCTTACCTTGAGAAAGGCAGAACAATTACAGGCGAATATTACTCCAACCTTCTTGGCCAGCTGGATGCCAAAATTAGCGAGAAGAGGCCTGACTTGAAGAAGAAAACAATTTTCTTTCACCAGGACAATGCACCTGTACACAAGTGTGCGTTGGCGATGGGAAAACTGCGGGATTTGGGGTACGATTTGCTCGGCCATCCCCCCTATTCACCTGATTTGGCACCCTCAGACTTCCATCTGTTCCCAAACTTGAAGAAATTTGTTTCTGGGAAGCGCTTCGCATCCAATGCAGAAGTTGAAAGGGCCGTAGATAAATATTTTCACAGCCTTCCAGACTTTCACTTCGGAGAAGGAATACTGATGTTGGAGAAACGCTGGGCTGAGTGTATTGAAGTCAAGGGAGATTATGTAGAAAAATAAAATAATTTTTTAACTGAAAATCGCAGTCTTTCATTGTCAGGCCGAGAACTTTCCACCTTGCCCTCGTACATCTTCCCGCTCCTTTGAATTGCACAGTGAGCAAAAAATTGGCAAATCAAAGAAAAGCATATAAGAAACACAACTCTAACCGTACGTATTGTCTACAACAAACGGATCCATTCACTATAAACGACTTTTGTCACGTGAAATTTTCCTAGTTGGTCGGAAATAAAACTCCATAGGAAAGTTATCCGAAAAAACTTCCTTTGCTGAGTACGAACATTCTTCGAATGTACTTGATTAGTACAACTACATTAAAAATGACTGCACTGATGAAAAATTCACTAATGCCCGGTTTCACAGCGAGGGCTTAAGCCACAATTGGAGCTTAAACTACGGTTTAACTCATCTTTCACAGTACTGGCTTAAGAGCTAAACTCCACTTAAGTGTCGATATAACTTAAGCCGCCGATTTTGGTGGTGGTGGTTAGCTTAACTACTGTCAGAGCAAAATTCATCATTCGATGTTACCAGCATTAGCACATTACCTTTGTTTAATGTAACTACTTTATTTATGGACATGAATCTAACTTAATTTTTTTTTTTTTTTTATTTGTGGGAATATTGCTTTACTCAATAAATATCTACTCTCTTACAACGGAGGCAAATAAACAAGGCATACCTGAGTGGAATTCATTTATTAATTTCGTTAAAGACCTGCGTCCCTTGTGTGCTTATGGTTATACGTATGTATATACACGTACAAATGTTTTCTGGCAATGCCTATTGCTTGAGAGCAGCTAAATGTCGGCGATATTTTCTTTTTTTTTATTCATTATTCGGATTATAATTTTTTCAGTTTTGTTTCAGCTGTGCTGAAATTCGCACTTCTTTTTTTGTCATCACGCAGGTTCCACTCTTCTTTTGTTGCAAAAAAAAACAAATTATTTACATCACTACCAAGACATTTTTCTATTTGACATCTCCGATCCATTCACAATAGTTAATTACCCACAAACTGTTCACAATCACTTCTTATGCTTGGCTGAGCTAAACCACACTTTTTAAATGACTGTGAAACCCGAAAAACTTAAGCCAAAACTTAAGCTCTGCATTTTACATAGCTAAGCTGCGACTTAAGCTCCCACTGTGAAACCGGGCATAAGTGGTATTCCGAAAATATGTCTACTGTTGAACGTTGGGTGGAAGTTTTCCAACATATGGACGCTCAACACGTGCCTTTAGTCGAATTTTCTCAAATCATTGAGTTCGTCATTTGCTTCCCTGGTTCTTCAGCTCCGATTGAACGTGAGTCCTCGCAAGCGAAGAAAGTTCGGAAAAAGGTGACCTCCACTCTTCAGATATCGACACTGAGAGCTGTTTTAACTGTGAAAATCAATTTAGAATTTAAGTGCATCCGCTTTTATAATTTTATTAAAACTCAACCGGAGCTGCTACGAAGAATTGCGAGCCAGGAGAAGTAGAATCTTAAACCAAAAGAAGGTCAAGCCGAGACAAGTCCGGGCGTAATGTTTCGATTTATTTTTGAACTTAAACTCTGATGTTACAGACATTTTCCGCTGAAATAAATGTACTTTTCGATCCTTTGTTTCCAACGCAGCTATATACATTTTTATAGGTACTTTATCCTTTTTTCGCGCAAAAAGAATTGGTAGCACTATGCATTACCAATACAATTGTCTGTTCAGATTGTTTACGTGACGAAATTCGTAGACGTGTAGAGAGTTCGTGTGAAATCGAAGTTCAGTCGCGTTCATCTTCAGTTATGTCATTTGTGCGACTATACAAGTAGTAACAATTCCGGAAAATAGTAGTATTTTGAACGAAAATGTAATATTTGCCTTGCCATCCTTTACATCAAGGTCTTCTATCATTCTCCCTTCGCCTCACCTATATCATCCTTTTGCTTGTTGCATGTTTGCAAAAAAGGTGATGTTCTGCCAAAGCATTGTATTGTTATTCTTAAACTCATTTTTTTATTCGCCGAAATAAAATATGTTCTGTGTTGGGCCAGCCAGCGAAAGTTTTTGATATATTAATTTTTATTTTTATTTTGCAACTTAGCACGGGTTAACTGAAAACGATTAACAATATACCTTGTTTTTATTTATTATTGCATATAGTCTCCTGTAGCAAGAGATAAAAAGAAACAGAACATTGTTACATTTTTTTACATAAGCTTATTAAACTAGTATGAAACCGTGAAGAAAATAATGATAATATGATACTAATAGCGAGTATTCTCTTACGTATAAAAAAACGTCCAGCAGAGGCCACATGTAAATCTAAAAAATAGAGAAAATGTGTAAAATATTATTATCTGCTTAGGATATTTCTTCAAATCTACAATGAACATACAAGGAAATATGTAGGAATATAACAATAATTATTAAAATGTACAAAGAACACTGCGAGCATAAAATAGCGAAATATCAGCAAGCCCGAAGCTACCCCTTCATCGAAAGTCTATGAGCGTTGCTTGCTAACAATACCTGGCAAGATAAGACGCCCGATGAAACTTTTCAACACCATTGCCCTTAACATGGTGCTGCGGAAAAGAACTTACTTATGTCCTGTATCCCCTTGTGGGTCCTAGCGTCACCCCTTTTCCCCAACTGCTGTGCCTCCTTCTCGACTGTTCTGCGCCAGATTTTGCCATCCTGAGTTAAAGGATTCCATTGAATAGCATGGTTAGTTATGGAACTGTCACTTTTCGAAACGTGTGACCATGCCACTGCCGTTGGATGGTTGTGTTTATTGGTTCCTGACTCCTTCACTGGTAGAGATATTCGTTAGAGATACGATTGGGCCAGAAAATGCTTAAGATATTGCGCAGGAACCTATTAACGAATGTTTGCGACTTTCTGGTGATAGTAATGGTCACTCTGACATTGTGCGGAACTCACAAGCCAACACCGGAGGCACAATCTATTACAAGACTGTACAACTGCTTCCATACGCCGACGATATAGACATTATCGGAAGAACTCAGCGGGCTGTCACCGTGGCGTAAGTGGTTAGTGTGTCGGATCACTACGCATGTGGTTCCAAGTTCGAATCCCAGAAAACACCAAAAAGTTTTTTCACGGTCCCACCTCTCGCGAGCGTCTGACAAACATCCGAGAGTATTGTTGTCACGAAAAAGCTTCTCAAATCGCCGTTCGGATACGGCACTAAACTGTAGGTCCCTTCCATTCGTGTGAAAAATACAACGCACACGACATGAGTGGTTGCGAGAAGCTAGGCCCTGGCACTTTCAAGAGCTGTTGCGCCAAATATTTGTTTGTTTGTTATTTGTTGGGCTGTCACCGGTGCGTTTGCAAGCATTAAGGCGGAAGCGGCCAAAATGGGTTTAGCGATAAACGAGGGCAAAACGAGGGTATATGCTGTCAACAAGAAGAGACAGCCAACTCCGACGAATTGGCCAGAACGTCACAGTGGGGAGCTATAACTTCGAGGTAGTAAGGGACTTTGTCTACCTTGGCTCTGCTATAAACTCTGAGAACAACATCAGCGCAGAAATCAAGCGAAGAATAACTCTTGCCAATCGCTGTTTTTTGGGCTTATAAGGCAATTCAACAGTAAAGCCCTATCTCGAACTACTAAGGAGACTCTGTATAAGACCCTGATCATCCCAATCCTGCTTTATGGCGCTGAAACATGGACTTTATTAAAAGAGGATGAAGATATCCTTGGTCACTTCGAGAGAAAAATTCTTCGTAAGATTTTCGATCCCGTTTGCGTTGACGGGTTTTGGAGGAGAAGATCTAATCGCGAACTATACGAGCTGTACAGCGACATCGACCTAGTCAAAAAACTGCGTATTCGACGTCTGAGATGGCTAGCGAATGGACACCAACGCTCTGGCCCGCAGAGTCTTCGAATCTAACCCCGAGGGACGATGCAGTAGAGGGAATCATCGCCGTAGGTGGCGCGCACAAGTTCAAGCGGACCTCGACCAACTTGGAGTGCGCAACTGGAAGCAATTAGCTAAAGACCGAGCTAGGTTAGGTTAGGTTAGGATCGGCCATCGATGAGGATGTACTTAGACCAAAAAGTAGGTCCATTGTACTGCCGATGTGTAAGGCGGGTGGATCACCCTCTTACTCTTGGAACCATTTGCTTCGTTGAATGAAGGCGTGAATTTTAGCCGTGCAGGCGTTGCCGAGATCATTAAGATCATTGTAGAAGTATTCACCCAGAGTAGCCTTTCTGATGTTGGCGAGCGCAGGACAGGCGCACAGGAGATGACTGATGATATCTTCTTCCTCTTCATCTCTGCAGCTTCTGTAGAAGTCGTTGTGAAGGATACCTAATCTCTGGGCATGTCTTCCTATGACGCAGTGTCCGGTGAGGACATTTGTTATTTTTGAGAGGGTTCCTCTTTTGTGCTTCAAGAGTCCGATGGACCTGGATTTATTGAGTATCGGCCAGAGCTGTCTGGCGGTATGACATTGGTCTAGATGTTGCCATCGATGATTGGCTACTTTCTCGGCATCAATTTGAATAAGGTACTTAACATAAGACGCTGGCGCTTCGATGTCGGTGATGCTTATGCTATCTGTACCAGAGGAGCCTTGTCGTGCTAGTTCGTCGGCTGCACAATTCCCCGGTATGTCACAGTGACCTGGTACCTAGCAAAGGGTGAGGTTGTACTGACCAGCTATCTCGTTAAGAGATATGCGACAGTCTTTCACTGCCTTAGATCTCGTAGTGCTGGATGCGAGGGATTTGATGGCTGCCTGACTGTCGACATAAATAACAATATCAGGTGTTGATAGTGTGCTAGCCGCCAGCCAGTCAGCAGCTTTGCGAACTGCGGTGATTTGGCTTGAAAAACGCTGCAGTAGTCTGGAAGGTTAAAGGAGAGGTGTATGTCCAGATCTTCTGAGAAAATTCCAGCACCGACTCCGTCCTTGGTTTTGGACCCGTCCGTGAAGATTGACAGCGATTCGTTGTAAAGGACATTGCATTGCGTCCATTCACTTCTGTCCGGTATCGAGTGCGTGTAGCCCTTGTCAAAATCATATTCAGTGGCCAGATGGTCAGTGGAATTGGGAAGATGACGGTGCATCGAAAGTATATTGGCATGTCCCGTGTGTTGCTCCTTCCACTGCCTGGAGCCTCTCAGTCTTATTGCCGAGCTGACAGCCAATTGCTTACTGACGATGTCAATCGGAAGCAGGTGGAGCATGGTTTGGAGCGCCGCTGTGGGAAAAGTTCTCAGTGCACCGGTAATACTGAGACATGCAACTCGCTGAGTTTTTTCCATTATGGATAGGTTGGATTTCTTCTCCAATGCGGGCCACCATACCAATACTCCATACATGAGAATCGGTTTAATGACCGACGTGTATAGCCAGTGCATGATGCTTGGTTTAAGGCCCCAGGTGGAGCCTACTGCTTTCTTGCAGATGTATAGAGCGGCCAGCGATTTCCTGGCCCGTTCGACGACAATCTCCTTCCAAATTAGCTTGCGGTCAAGCTTTAGGCCTAAATAGCTAGCACTATTTGTAAGCTTGAGGGTGGATCCCCTTATCTTGGGCGGAGTGAAGTCAGGTAGCTTGTGTTTTCTTGTGAATAGAACTAGCTCGGTCTTCGTCGAGTTAACGGAGAGGCCGCAATTATCGGTCCATCTGAGCAGTTCATTAAGAGCAGACTGCATGACATCGGCCATCGTCTGCGGGTATTTGCCTGTTGTTAGAATGGTGACATCATCTGCATAGGCAATAATATTGCATCCAGTTTTTACGATCTTTAGAAGGGCCTCGTTAAATGGAGAGGCTTGTTGGTTGAGGCCCAGGTTCATCCCGAACTGTAGCGCCACCTAAGTAAGTAAGTAATGGTCACTCTCCATGTGATGCATCCATATAACAGCACGGATTCAACGTTGAAACGGAACAGTCTTAACTTGGTGTTCAAACTGATTGCATTGCTTCGCCATATTTTGGACAACCTCCCGAACGCGGAATTTGCTTTGGCGATCCTGTTGGCTTTATCCATTTCGGCTCCACCATCGGACGAGGCAATACTCCAAAGATACTGGAAATCATCTATTCTCTCTACCAGTTGTCCAGCAATGCATACGTACCTATATTTAAGCCGATGCATGAGTTAGTTCCAAGGCTGATAATTTTAGCTTTTGTCGTATTGGAGAGAGTAAGTAAGAGAGTAAGAGTATCGTGAGAGAGTAAGCATATATCGTCAGCGTAATCAAGGTATTTCAGTTGAGATGTAAAAGTCTATCGAATTCCTCCGTTTCCCGTCGACAAAGTGGTACGTAACACATCGCTAATCAGCAATAGGAATGGTATTGGTGAAAGAATACAGTCTTGTCTTACCCCATTTTGGATCTCAAATTCGTCCAACAACCTTCCTATGTGCATAACGTGACATTTGGACCCTTCATATGTAGCTTTGGTAATAGCAATTAATTTATCGGGAATACCTCTTCTGCGTAAGGCGTGCCAAATAAACTCCCTGTTGACACTATCAAACGCCTTCTCAAAATCGATGAACAGCAGGTGAAGTGGCGACCGATATTAAACGTACTGTTTCATGATAATCAACAGGGCGCTGATGTGCACAGGAGGATCCATAGCGGAAACCTGCTTGTTCGACATCAAGTGTGTCTTCGAGATGTTGTTTTATTCCCTCCAGGATGATATTAGCTATTATCTTACCTACAGCTCTTTGGTGATTTTGTTCATCCTGCTGTAGCACCTCTGCGCAGCTTCATGTACTTCTGCAGCCAGCGCGTTGATGTGTGTGCTCCTGTCACTTCACACGCTACGCTGAACTTCTATCATCTTTATGCGATATAGGGACTCTAGATCGCTTCTCCCTGCTGCTGGGGTAGCTGCAATGCGAGCTTTCAGCTGTTTTCGTTCGTCAATCCGTCTCCAGGTATCCTCGGAAAGCCACGCACTATGTCTTCCCTGCGATCGACCGACAATTCTTTCAGCACCAGATGTAAAAACATTTTTCACAGCACACCAATGGTCTTGGATGGTTGCGGGCATTGAGCTGCTGATGGCTTCCACATCCTTGCGAAAAGTGCTCCCTTAATTGTTGGCGCTCTGAGGGAACACTATGTCTATCGATGTTGAACCTGGGCATTCTTGTGTTGTCGTGGGATCTTCGAACTGCAGCAGTGCGTAGTTGGAGAGTAGCTATCATAAGATGGTGATCACGTACTATCCCCACATCTGCCCCTCGTCTGTTTCGGACCTCCAGGAGACTACTTCTAAAGCGGCGGCTGATAGCAAAATGGTCAATTTGGTTGGAGGTTGCTTGCCTGTCATTGGAAACCCAGCTGACTTTGTGGCAGGTCTTGTGCTCAAACATGGTGCCACCTATCACAAGGCGGTTGGCATTGCAGAAATCCACAAACCTTTCGCCGTTGTCATTGCGGTTGCCTAGTCCATGCTTCCCGATTACATGCTTGAGCCCTTCGTTGTCGCTGCCTACCTTGGCATTCAAATCCCCCGTCACTATGACAATGTCTCCATTTGGTGTTGTGTTGAATACGGCGCTTAAGAGATTGTAGAAGCTCTCCTTTTCGTCCTCAGACGAACTATTCGTTGGGGAGTAACACTGTATGATGGTGACGCGTCGTACTCTAGTCCGGAATCTGGCCGTCAAAATCCTATCACCATGAGGCTGCCAGGAAATCAGGCCCTTGCGTGCTGTTGTTGTTAGCAGTAGTCCGACTCCATATTCCCGCGGACTTCCGGATGGTCTTCCAGAATAGAGTAGTACAGTGTTACGCGTTGGAGACTGGTACTCGCCCGCTTCTAACCATCTTACTTCACTTACCCCCAAAATGTCCATATGTTTATATCGCATGAATTCCTTTTCCAGTTGGAGGAATTTGGCATCACTGGCACGAATCTGGAATTACGTGCCTTATTTTTTTTTTTTTTGTTTTTTTTTTTATAATTTGCGCACACTCAAAGGGCTATGAATACCTTTAACATGTTTACACACAGTGCGGGCTTTGGAAAGGATGGACAGAGAGAGAGAGAGAGAGAAAGATTTTAGGTGTAGTGGTTGATGAAGCTCAGTTGTTTATGCTTCAGCTATTCTCCGGGGGTGGCGTCCAGATAACTGGGGAGATTTTTGTTATTATTGTCATTGCTTCTGATTCACAGTACTTTTTTCCGATAATCGATGTCAAGGGCAAATCATCATCAACAGAGTGAACAATTGTTCCAGCCACATGACCAAGCTACTGCCAGTGTTATGCCTTCACAGTAGTGTTCACAGAAGCTTTTGCAAATGATCGGGCTGACTTTATATATTTCATAAGAAATAAATAAATGCTTGCTGACATCAGGATTTAAACCATGAACCATAAGCGTGGCAATTGACGACGTTACCACTATACCATTGCCACCCTCCTTATTGGACTGAAAGGGTCGCTCATCGCAACTACAGTAGGTATCATTACGGCGCACTACATCATCGGTAGGCATGCCATTAGGCTAGGAATTACAGCAAATGATTTCTGCAGAAGTTGCATGGACAAGGAAGAGGAGGAAACCAGACTACACCTTCTTTGTACGTGTCATGCCCTCTCCGCTCGCAGAAGACTACACTTAGGAGCCTACCTCTTCGATTGCTGAATGAACCAGTCAACCAATTTCACTTATTTTCGATCTTTAATAAAAATTGTCTACAGTTACTTCTTAAACATATCTTACCCAAGCCACACAGTCTTGTAAAATCTCGTGAACAAGTTGGGCGCATCTCTGGGCACTTAGAGCAGGGCAATCCCAAAGAGAAATCCTTCCATCCGTCAGTTAGAGCAGGGTGATAGTAACATGTTGCCATATAACCATGAAACATTCTGAAACGAAGTTTTGAAAAGTTTTTGTCTTAATGCATAAAATTTTTTTTTGTATGTTTAACAATTAATAATATAAATGCTCACTCTGCCCCAGCACAACCAACAAACTCCGTTGTTGGCCATATCATTTGTACGAATTCATGAAAAGATTCGTTACTCTTTCGGGCCTCCATGAATTCCTGGAATCCCTTAATTTCAAAACCCAGTTCAAAGAACCAGTTTCTTAGGGCTCGTCCTGCCCATCTTTGTCCAGCAGGTGTCTTCGACATAAAGTAATTATGTCCAATTGTTATATCTTTTGACACTGGTAAGAAAAATAAAAATAGATTTTGGGTGAAACGACTTTATGCGTTTGAAATATGTGTACAGGGAGTATCCTAAATGTAAGTTGCCGTGCATATGTGTCCAAGCAAGAGCCGAAATAAAATTGAAATTCAAAGCACTAGCAATACAGCAGCCCTTATTTGAGATACACCTTGTTAGAGTTGTGTGTTTTAAATTGTCCGTTCACACCTTGGAAAACATATCTTTTACTTAAATTTACTTATTTAAGAGTTTAAAAACCTGAACTCTGACATACTTGATCCCTTACCGTGGAGTACTGCATGTGTACAATGATGACTTAGGGCTTCAATTATCCGAAAAAGCCAAAAATCATCGGCCATACTGATGATGCAAATCTGTTAGAGGTCCTTGTACTGGCATACTATGAGACTATAGCCACTACAACAGCCTTCATCTCCTAGGAAAGCCAATGCTCTCTGGCGGAAACCAGAGTTAAGACAATTAAAAGCCAAGAAAAAATTATACATAGTTCCAGTCTCAATGCTCCATATTAATAAGCAACTTTAGTCTTTAGTTAAATTCGGATCCTGCTAATCATATCTGTCAGAAACATGCATTGTACCGCTTAACTCATGGCCTGAACCCCTATTACAATCGCCCAGACTATTTCAGCATCTATCCAGAATGGCGAAACAAAATCGCATCGTCACCTCCTCGTGGTGCTCGCTGGGTAGCTATTTGATAGTGAACTAACGATGAGTGTGTTGGGTCTGACTTCACGTCTATAGCTGAAACCTCGGACCTGCGCAAGCACATCTAGGTGAACTTCAGCACAAGTGTTGAACCGAAGCACCTCTTGTAAGGAAGCAACCTAAGGATTTTCAATACTGAATGAGCATATAAAAAAAAAAAAATAATAGCAGATGTGCCCCTACTGTGACAACAGCAGCGCTCGTACCGCTGAAGGGGGTTACTGGCATCGGTGTAACCGGCTCCTCGTCCTAGGGTTTTTTTTTTTTTAGGTTGCGCCAAGGATGTGTAATCTTCATAGATACTAATAGCCCGAGTGCTACTAGCATGCACGATTCGCAAACCTGAGTAATCGATTCCAGGAATACGCCTACCTACTAAACACACAGCCTACACACTTCAACCACTCTCCCCGCGGTACTGCCGTTAGGTATTTCTTCGCGGGGCTGGTTAGCAATTAATGCTATGCTTCTTGTATTGCTGCTTCAGCTCTCCTTGCTCTCTCAATTAGTCGGAGCTCTTTTTGCACATTCGTTATAAGGGTACAAATTTCCAGCCAATTCTCCTCTGACCGCAGCATTTGGTCTATAAGTAATGGTGGACTTGGCAGGTTATTTCTCCATTCCGTAAAGCGATTGCAATGGAATATTGCATGCTCTGTATCTTCCTCCTGGTCTGGACAATGTGTACAGAGAGGTGAGTTATCATGTCCAAATCTGTGTAAATATTTGCGATAGCCATCGTGACCCGATAGGAACTGCGTAAGGTGACAGTTGCAGTCCCCAAACACTCGTTTCGTCCAGACCCCAATGGTGGGGATCAGCTTGTAGGTCCATCTACCTTTTGTACTATTATCCCACCTGACTATCCTCTTCACGATATCTGCTGACAATACCTCTTGATGACTCGATGTTCTCTTTTCATAGAGCCTTACCATCTCATTTGCTAGGATGTCAATGGGCATCATTCCGGCTATGATACAGGCTGCCTCGTCCGATATTGTTCGGAAACTGCTGATTGTTCTTATCGCGCATAGCCTGTATGCTGACGATAGTTTACTCCGTGTTTCTATCGTCGCTAACGCCGCCGCCCAAACCGGTGCAGCGTATAGGAGAACCGAGCTAACCATTCTGGATAGGAGAATCCGTCTAGCATATCCAGGGCCACCGATGTTTGGCAGTATTCAAGAAAGGCCTGTCTGCAGTAGTGAAGCCTTCTTGCTCGAGTATTCCACGTGTGTTTTAAAACTTAACCTGTTGTCGAGCATTACTCCTAAGTATTTAACTGCTTCCTTGGTTCTTATAGTCTGAGTTCCGATTTGAATATTCGCATATTCAACAGCTTTTCGACTTGTTATAAGAACAGCTTCAGTTTTGTGGTAAGCTAATTCTAAGCCGGCGGATCGTAGCCAGTCTTTAATTTTTTCGATTGCTTCGTTTGTCGCTGCTTGTTTAGCCACGGTGACCACGGCGATGTCGTCAGCGAACCCGATTATCTTAACTCCTTGTGGAAGTGCTAGTCGCAGGACTACGTCGTACATGATATTCCATAAGAGAGGGCCTAGTACCGATCCTTGTGGGACTCCTGCCGTGACGTTGTAGTACTTTACCCCCTCGTCGGTTTGGTATCTCAACTTCCTGTTGGTGAATTAGCTTGTAACTATCCTCAATAGGGAGTATCTATTCTGGCTAGCGATCTCCTTATGAATGTCCAATTTGCCGAGTTAAAGGCGTTTTTGATGTTCAGAGTCACTACTGCACAGTATTTCTTTGTTCCCCCTCGCCATCTTTCTACTTGGATATGTCAACTACCGCTTTTATGGCATCAACGGTAGAACGCTATTTTCTATATCCGAACTGATGGTCTGACAGTGCTCCTTTCTCTTCTGCTACCACGATCAGTCTGTTGTATATTATTCGTTCAAGTATCTTTCCCAAAGTGTCGAGTAAACATATTGGGCTTTATGACGATGGTTCTCCAGGTGGTTTGTTTCCTTTTGGTAGCAGTACTAGATGTTGAAGCTTCCATGGCCCAGGAAAAACTCCTTCTTCCATACACTTTTGCACAGTGGCTATAAAAATGTCCGGCCTCTTTTGGATAGCCACTTTCACTGCCTTATTGGGGGTGTCAGGTGGTTGGTCCAGGTGGTTTGTTGCTTCCTATCTTCCTGCATGCTTCGAATAGTTCCTCCCGTGTGATAGCAGGGATGTGCTCTGCATTGGTCTCTCTGATTATATCACACAGAGTGGATGGTCTATGAGGGAATAGGTGCTCTATTATGGATCTTAACAAAGCTGGTCAAGTTATTTGTGGGGACCTATGACCTTTCAGCTTTGTCATCACCATCCTGTACGCCATACCCCAAGGGTTTATGTCTGCTTCGTTACAAAGTCCTTTAAAACATACTGTTTTACTCTCTTTGATCGCCTTTTTTAAGTCGCATCTCGCCAGTTTAAATGTGACTAGACGCTCCTGAAAATCGACTCTTCCCCTCGATCGTTGAACTACGGGTTGCATCTAAGTATCTGGCCCTCCAGGATGGGGCTGTGCCATACGGGTAACTTCCCTACCACGTAAAAACATGTAGTTACGAAGCAACCAACAGCCTTAGATACAGATGGCCTTACTGTTGACGACCCTTGGCCTTACTGTCCACGTCTCTGCACCTGGAATGTTAGATCCCTCTACAAGCCACGTGCAGCCGACTTGCGGAAGCCCTACACTGCTTTAAAGCAGACATCACCAGGTAGTGAGATGGGATGGGCCGAGAATGAGGAAGATGAAAAACTACGACATTGCTACACACAACAAGGAAATAGTCTAATCGGGTACGGATTTGTTATTAGAAGCAGACTTAGACAAGGAGTCTTGAGTTTCCGGCAAATGAACAAGTGCCTCATGACAATCCGTATCAAGGGTAAATTCGCCTACATTAGCCTTATATGCGCTCATGCCCCTCACGAGATGATGAATGACTTCTAGCAGCTCTTAGACAAGACGTATGAGCAATGACCTAGCTTCGAATTCAAAATTTCTATGGGCAATTTGAATGCAAAGCTAGGAAAAGAGGACGTCTTAAGTAGCGTGGTCGGAAAGCACAACCTGCACAAAACCACATTCGACACTTAAATATCGCGGAAATGTTTAGAGATATGAGAAAAATGCGTTGGGGTTCGTTGTTAGGTAACCTTGAATGTCCTTGATTTCAATGAATATTTTTACCTTCTTCTTCCTTTAGGGGCCTTAGCCGTCCAGTTCTTCCAGTTCTTGATTGCCTGTGTATCCACTTGGCTGTGGCGCATGTACCTCTCTACAGTGTTTTTCTCTAAGTACTGGGCCGTCTCTGGGTTCTCTCCTTCGGACTGCTTTTTCACAAGGTGTGATCTGGATATCACCTCATAATATATCTGTACCATCTTAGGAGATTTTCCTGGAGGCTTTAACAGTTGGCGCTACCTTACTCGTTACTGTTACGTCAAGCGTTTGCTCGAACTTTTTCACTGACAGCCAACATTCTGAGGCATATATAAACGTGAGTCTGACCACCGTCTTGTACAGGTTCCCCTTGATATGCAGAGGTATTATACTGCCGCCAAGGACGCCTGAGATTGAAAGCCAACTTTGCCAACCGCAATATATTCTGTGTGTTATTTTCTGCTGGATGGTGCCTTCACTACCGACGTTCGTGCAAAAGGGAAATTTGACGAAACGCTTTGCGATATACCGAGTAAGAAACCCCTGTGAAACAGTATGATATAGAGTGAACCCAATTGAAACCACTGTGGTGGTTCACAAAAAAGCGGCAGCTGAAGTATGTAACCTTCCCTAGTTGAAGGTATAAGAGTTGACTCACAAAACAGGTCAAGTATCTAGGCATACCACTAAATAGCAAATTCCTCTGGAAGGAAAATGTAAATTGTGACATACAATGCCACTAGACCACTTATGATGGGAACATTTCAGGTATAACCTAGGGGTAGAATAATTAAAGAGGTCATCGGGAAAGGAAAATGCATCGGAAAAAAGAGCAAGAAACCGTATCAAAATCGGCGCCACTTCTGGACTGGCCCAGAGACGATATGGTCAAGAAATATGCTTTGAACTAAAAATTTTCTCGAAGCTGAGCAATAAAAGGTATGGGAGCAGTGATTCCGATACATGCCAATTCAAACAGCGAAGAATTAAATTTTACACTGACAGGAACTGGTACGGATCCAGGACCAGATACACTACTTCCTCCGAACTTTTTCTTAGAACATTCCAAGCAGAAGTTCATGTGATTGAAAGATGCGCCCAATCCAACCTCGACAGAAAATATCGCGGCCAGGATATCGCAATACTGTCAGATAGCCAAGCCACAATCAAAGCACTGAGCTCACCCGAGTCAGATCCAGACTGGTTTGGGAGAGCCTCACCAAAATTAACAGACTGGGACAGGCTAATAAAGAAACCCTCTACTGAGTACCAGGACATGTAGCAGAAGGTACAGTGTCAAACTACACGGCCTATACAAGGACATCGACTTAGCCAAAAGAGTTCACATACAGCGACCAAGATGACTGGGTCATGTAGAGCAGGTAAAGCCCAACGTTTCAGCCAGGAGAATCTTCGAATCCACCCCGGATGGATCTCAACCAACTTGGCGTGCACGATTGGAGGCAGTTGCCTCGTAACCGGGCCACCTGTATCCAAAAAAGTGTACTGAGAGCAAATTATTTTTCTTAGCACTAGCTAGTTCTTCTCAGAATAGAGTCTTATACTCTCCATTGGCCCATCGGAAATAGATGGCCGACTGTTACCTATAACTATAGATACTATGGTGGCCGAAAAAAATCGAAAAATACGCATTCTCAGGCTGTAACGGTCTTGAAACTCACTTACTTACACTCGACCATACCAATGGAGGAGTGGTCTTAATGCATATAAATGCATGTAAATTTGTTCAGTCACTACAAATTTGTAGGGGCTGATAAAGTATTCCATCAATGATGCAGTATTTCTCTCCTCCTGGTTTTCATGCTCAAAGCAGGAAAACCTAACAACCCTTCTGGAAAGATTATAGAACAAGTCTATGTGGTTGTATAGAAAAGGATAGAGCGACTCATTGATCTCCACATCAAAGGAATAATTAATCCCCAAAACCTGTACAAAGCACAGTAGACCTATCTATAAGGTGTTCAGCGCTCTAGACGGTGTGACCCGAGAGATTGAACATTATTTGGCTATGAAAGAGTTCACTACGAAAAAGTGGTCTGGTTTTGTTTACTAGAAAAATGAAGATACCTATCGGTATGACATTCGAGAAAAGATGGGTACTGCACTCGCGCATCATCTTTCATTCGATGTGCCTATACACAGCAATAAACAGACCTATTACCTGTTATGGTCCCTTAGTCTGGTGAACTGCAACAGGAACAGACAACTATTTGAACGAACTCTACAAAGTACCAAGACAGTCAAAAAATGCTTGCCGTGATTTCCAAATCACCACTAGATATTACACAGTCAGACTTTGATGCGTTCCTAGACATAGCGGTAAAGGAAAAGGCTGATGAATTGGGAAGCGATGAATATGGTATCTGTGAAATATGGTATGGTGCCGCCAAGAGGAAAATTATACTCTGTACTACATAGGTAAGATAACAAAGAAAGAGTTAAATTTCTCTTCGTTACCCAGCGAGGACTGTGCTAGAATTATTCAGGGAACACTAGGAAACAGCCATATAACCAAATTTGCAGACAAAGGACACCTCAGGGCGGTCATATTTTACCCCTACTATGACTTACGGTCATAAATAAAATCCTTCTAAGCTTAAGCTGCTGAGTCTGACGATATATGTGCAGCTGAACACTCAGACCTGCGTAAGCACATCTGGGTGAACTTCAGCGCGCATACATATGTCTAACCGGACGAGGCATCCCTTGTTGACCTGATCGGCTGAAATATGCGTCTCAGAAGTCTAGCAAGAGTTCCTCAGAAGGAGGACGTGCGGCGGATGAATTCTCTCGATGGAATCAACGGTGACGTCTACAGACCAGCGGATACCTTACCGGAGCTACTTCAACATATTTGGAGCTGAGGTCTGTACGGATTTTCAATACTACGCCAGGGTATTGAAAAAGAGATGGTGGCGGATGAACCCTTAATGGGCCAACGGCAGCGCTCATATCCCCGAAGTGGGTTACTGACATCGGTGTATCTGGCCTCTTGTCCTACGGGTACAAAAAAAAAAGGATCTGGCCCTCCAGGTTGGGGGTTGTGCCGTCGGGTTAACTTCCCTACCACGTAGAAAACCTTTGGTTACAAAGCAACCAACAGCCTCTTTAACTTTAACGCAAAGCTAGGAAGAGAGGAAGTCTTTAGTAGTGTGGTCGGAAAGCACAACCTGCACGACATCACATCCGGCAGCGGACTCAGGCTAACCGACTTTGCAGCGGGGCGAAACTTTGTCGTAGCTAGTACGCGGTTCCCACGTCTCGATATTCACAAAGGAACATGGCTCTCTTTTGATCGGAAAATCGTCAACCAAATCGATCACATTGCGATTGACGCAAGGCACTCTTCCAGTATTCTGGGTGTCCGGACTTTCCGAGGATATGGAAGGAACACTTCTACAGACTGTTAAACGGCGATGATGATCAATATTCCGCTGTCAGGCAGAATGAGCCATTCAACAGTGGCGATGACAGTCAAGATTCCCGTCAACCCGATCAGAATGAAGTGAGGATAGCGATATCTAAACTCAAATCCAACAAAGCTGCTGGAGCCGACGGCCTTGCCGCTCAACTTTTCAAGGCAGGAGGAGATGAGTTGGTAAGGAGCATGCACCAGCTTATCTGTGAAATCTGGTCGGACGAAAGTATGCCCGATGAATGGAACCTCAGAATCGTTTGCCCGAACCTGAAGAAAGGAGACCCTCTAAACTGCGCCAACTACAGAGGTATAAGTCTCCTAAATGTTGCATATAAGATCCTTCCTGCCGTACTATGTGAACGCCTAAAACCGATGGTCAACAACCTGATAGGTCCTTATCAGTGCGGTTTCAGGCCTGGAAAGTCCACCATTGACCAAATATTCATACTAAGGCAGATCTTGGAAAAAACCCATGAATATAAAATCGATACGCACCACCTTTTCATTGATTTTAAAGTTGCCTATGATAGCGTGTATAGAGACGAGTTATACAGAGCCATGTCTATTCTTGGCATCCCTGCCAAGCTCGTCCGTTTGTGCAGAATGACGATGGAGAACTCTCGCTGCTCCATCAAAGTCGGTAAGAACATCACCGAACCGTTCGATGTCAGGAAAGGTCTTAGACAAGGTGACGCGCTATCGTGCGATCTCTTTAACATAGTACTTGAAAGAATTGTACGAAACTTACAAGCCAACACCGGAGGTACAATCTTTTACAAATCTGTACAACTACTCGCTTATGCCGATGACATTAACATAATCGGAAGAACTTAGCGGGCTGTCAATGGGGCATTTACGAGTATTGAGACCGAGGTAGCAAAGATGGGTCTAGCGGTCAATGAAAGCAAAACAAAATATATGCTGTCTACAAAAAAGGACACCCAACATCGGCGTCTTGGACAGAACGCCACAATAGACAGATATAATTTTGAGGTAGTAAAGGATTTTGTCTACCTAGGCTCTATGGTGAACTCCGCAAATGACATCAGTAGGGAGATCACACGGAGAATTACTCTTGCCAATCGTTGTTTCTATGGGCTAAAACGGCAATTGAGTAGCGAAGCCCTATCTCGAACTACTAAGGTAACTCTTTATAAGACATTAATCATCCCAGTCCTGCTGTATGGCGCAGAGGCATGGGCTTTGGCAAAACCGGATGAGGATGCGCTTGATTATTTCGAGAGAAAATTTCTTCGAGCGATCTTTGGTCCTGTCTGCATAGACGGTGAGTGGAGGAGAAGGTACAATGCTGAACTTTACGGCCTGTACAAGGACATCGACTTAGCCAGAAGAGTTCACATACAGCGACTAAGATGGCTGGGTCATTTAGAGCGGATGGAGCCCAACGTTCCCGCTAAGAAATTTTTCGAATCCACCCCGGACGGACGGCGGAGGGGGACCTCAACCAACTTGGCGTGCGCAACTGGAGGCAGCTGGCTCGTAACCGTGCTGGCTGGAGAGGTTTGTTGGTTGAGACCCAGGACGCTTCTTCCATACCAGTCGCGAGTTTCTCTCCTTCCGAGCCCATTCCCTCGCTCCCTTCGGAGCCCATTCCCTCGCTCCCCTCCGCTGTTCCACTCCTCTTGAGGGTCGACTCTTCGTCGACGGACACGGAAATGGTTGGCGCTCTTCTCAAACTGGACTTTTCCGGTCCCCCTTCTCCCTCACCATCTATCCGTGAGTCCGACTTCGGTTTGACGGACACGGAGATGGATAGCGATCCAAATGGCCCTTCTCTTGAGGATGACCTCCTGTCATCAGATGCAGAGGACGGCAACAATACCGTGATAATGGTATCTGAACAGAGAAATAGCTCCAATGCTGCGGATCCTTCAGATTAACCTGCATCACTCCATCTCGGCTTCGGCCTCCCTTATTCTCCGGCTTGCTAAAAACGGGGAAGACTTAGTCTTGATCCAGGAACCATGGGTTGTTGGAAACCGGGTTTGTGGCCTCAAGACTCCAAACTATAAACTAATCTACGCAAGGATGGAAGGTAAACCGAGATCTTGTATCCTTGCGAAGACCCACCTTAACATATTTTTACTCTCTAATTTCAGCAAGTCACTACCAACCTGGAATTGCATTTAAAGAATTACTGGCTGGTTTCGGCTTATTTGGGTCACGATCAAGTGGGCCCACTCCCCCCGGACATCTTGGGGAGCTTGATTGCGGAAGCAGAGAGCCTTAAGACTGGTCTCATCATTGGCTGTGACGCGAACGCTCATCACTTAATCTGGGGCAGTTCCGACATAAATGAAAGAGGTGAGCAACTTTTTGATTTTATCCTCAGTACTAATCTCCTTATTTGTAACCGAGGGTCTAAACCGACCTTTATTACTCGTAACCGACAAGAAGTCCTGGACATTACCCTTGTCTCTGATCATATATATAACCTGGTAAAGGAGTGGAGAGTCTCTGAAGAGCACTCTTTCTCAGACCATCGCTACCTCCAATTTAGACTTGACGACCATCTACCTCATCAGAAAGTTTTTAGAAATTATAAAAAAACTAATTGGTCTCTATACAGGAAGCGCTTATTGACGCTTATTCCCTTCCTTTTGCCTACTGAACCTACTAGTACGGATGATCTTGACAGGTTGGTCAACACCTTTACATCTGCACTTAACCCGCACTCCTCGAGGTAAGAAGAAACCACCTTGGTGGAATGCAAATCTTAGTACTCTTAGGAAGGACAGCAGACTCCTCTTTAATATTGCTATAAGCTCTCGCGAGACGGCCGACTGAGACACCTACAAACTGTCTCTCAGGAAATATAAAATCTCACTGAGGAAAGAGCAACGACGCTCCTGGAGACTTTTCTGCGACAGTATTGAAGAATCCTTGGAAACCTCTAGGTTGCGGAAAATCCTCTCAAAAAGCCCTTCAACACCTAGCTACCTCTTACATCCGGATGGTCACTGGACCACCTCTGCTAAGGAATCCATTGACATCCTACTGGATACTCACTTCCCTGGTAGCTCCCCTGTTGCTGTTTCATTATCGGGCATTACCCGTACTTGCTCTCTACCGTGCAGCAGCTCCCTGGTTATAGTAACTACAGAAAAGATCCGCTGGGCCATGCGCAGCTTCAAGCCCTTCAAGTCCCCAGGACCTGAATGCATTATTCCTGCTGAATTTCAAAAATGTGAGGACATTGTGCTTCCATGGCTCAAGGTCATCTTATCGAGCTGTCTTAATCTGGTCTACATCCCCAAGGCGTGGGCCGAGGTCGAAGTTGTCTTCATTCCTAAGGCAGGTAAGAGCTCGCATGTGGAACCAAAGGATCTCCGACCTATCAGTCTATCGTCCTTTCTACTGAAAACGCTGGAAAGGCTGATTGATGTTCACCTCCGTCAGATGACATTGCGATTGCTGCGTCTGGCAAGCACCCAGACACTCTCAAGGAAATCCTCCAATATGCTCTCTCTCGGCTCTCTAGGTGGGCTTCCAATTGTGGATCGGGGGTTAACCCTATGAGGGTTAGAACAGAACTTGTTCTCTTCACAAGGAAATATAAAGTTCCCCACGTAGACCCTCCTATGATTAATGGCACCAGTCTCACCTTCACTGTTAATGCAAAATACCTGGGTCTTATGCTAGACAGAAAACTGAACTGGAAAGCCAATCTACTAGAACGCGTAAGGAAAGCCAATGTAGCTCTCTATTCCTGTAAAAAGGCTATAGGTAGGAGCTGGGGTATGAAACCTGAAATCACTCGCTGGCTTTACGTGTCTGTTGTCAGACCCATACTACTCTATTGCGTGATCGTTTGGTGGCCTGCCCTTGACAGGGCTGTTCACCTCTCTCAGGTAGCTAAAGTGCAACGATCCGCTTGCATGTGCATCAGTGGTGCACTAAGAACTACCCCGTCTGCGGCACTGAACATTATGTTCAACCTGTTACCCCTGGATATCCTTGGCAGACAGACTGCTGCTTGTGCGGCTATTCGTCTTAAAGCCTCCTCTCAGTGGTCTAGTTATCACATTGGCCATTCCTCGATCCTTGATCTTCTCAACTTCACACATGAAAACACGGACTACACCCCACCGAAACTGAGATTTGACCGACACTTCCGTACGAGTATCCCTGAACGGGATGAGTGGGATGGCTCTCCCCCTGATGATGGAAATTCGGAACACTTCTACACAGATGGCTCTAAGACCGAAGGTGGGGTGGGTGTTTTCTCCGATAAGCTCAACCTGAGCACCTCGTTTCGCCTCCCTGATCATTGTAGCGTTTTTCAGGCGGAAATCATGGCGATTAAGGAAGCCCTGTCTTGGCTGAAATGTAATGTATTATCTGTCAGCGATATTAGCATTTTCACTGACAGTCAAACTGCTATCAAGTCCCTGGAATCGTGCTCCTTTACTTCAAAGACCGTCTTAGACTGCCGTTCATCTCTTACAGAGATGACAGAGCATCTAACTGCTTTAGGGGACCTGCATTGCGATTGATCGGGAAACTACTGATTGCCCAAAACTTGGCTTGGGCCAGTAGCGCAACAATCAAGTTCGTGATGAAGTGCTTACTTTACCTCCTAGTGGTGGTCTCCGGGCAACTATACGTATAAACCCTTATACGTATAGGCCAAAATTGTAAGTGCGGGTTGTCTAGGGCCTTGATTCTAGGCTAGGTAACGTGGGCCAGCAACCTGCGTTACTATAACCAGCTCGCTACAGAAACCGACACTATGCCTCGGATAAGGACTGATCACATGTTGACGACTTTTGGCTATTGTACCCGGACAAAGATAGGTTTCTGGAATGTAAAGACGCTCCTCGACTCGGGAAGAGAAGGTCCTTACAATGCCAGATTCCTCCAACTGGAAAAGGAATTCATGCGATATAAACTGGACATTTTGGGGGTAAGTGAAGTAAGATGGTTAGAAGCGGGCGAGTACCAGTCTCCAACGCGTAACACTGTACTACTCTATTCTGGAAGACCATCCGGAAGTCCGCGGGAATATGGAGTCGGACTACTGCTAACAACAACAGCACGCAAGGGCCTGATTTCCTGGCAGCCTCATGGTGATATGATTTTGACGGCCAGATTCCGGACTAAAGTACGACGCGTCTCCATCATACAGTGTTACGCCCCAACGAATAGTTCATCTGAGGACGAAAAGGAGAGCTTCTACAATCTCTTAAGCGCCGTCTTCAACACAACACCAAATGGAGACATTAGCCGTATTTTATTATCACTCATGATCCATATGGATCATTGGTTTCTATGCAATACAACAACAATACGAGATCCTGCTTTCTATCAGGATCAATTTCGTGATCTAGAAATTTTTTTTTTTATTTCTTGGTAGGTTACACAACCACACTACAAGACACAAGGAAAATAATTTCGTTTATCCAGATCCGGATCGTTTTATTTTCGTCGTGTGATCTAAATGGATCTTGGGTGATAATAAAATACGGCTATTATCATAGTGATGGGGGATTTGAATGCCAAGGTAGGCAGCGACAACGAAGGGCTCAAGCATGTAATCGGGAAACATGGACTAGGCAACCGCAATGACAACGGCGAAAGGTTTGTGGATTTCTGCAATGCCAACCGCCTTGTAATAGGTGGCACCATGTTTGAGCACAAGACCTGCCACAAAGTCAGCTGGGTTTCCAATGACAGGCAAGCAACCTCCAACCAAATTGACCATTTTGCTATCAGCCGCCGCTTTAGAAGTAGTCTCCTGGACGTCCGAAATAGACGAGGGGCATATGTGGGGATAGTACGTGATCACCATCTTATGATAGCCACTCTCCAACTACGCACTGCTGCAGTTCGAAGATCCCAGGACACCACAAGAATACCCAGGTTCAACGTCGATAGACTTAGTGATCCCTCAGTGCGCCAACAATTAAGGGAGCACTTTTCGCAAGGTGTGGAAGCAATCAGCAGCTCAATGCCCGCAACCATCCAAGACCATTGAAATTGCTGTGAAAAATATTTTTACATCTGGTGCTGAAAGAATTGTCGGTCGATCGCAGGGAAGACATAGGGCGTGGCTTTCCGAAGATACCTGGAGACGGATTGACGAACGAAAACAGATGAAAGCTCGCATTGCAGCTACCCTAGCAGCAGGGAGAAGCGAGCTAGAGTCCCTATATCGCATGAAGATGAGAGAAGTTCAGCGTAGCGTGCGACGTGACAAGCGCAACTACATCAACGCGCTGGCTACAGAAGCAGAAGAAGCAGCACGGAGGTGCGATAGCAGGACTGTCTACAGAATCACGAAAGAACTGACAGGTGGTCGCAGCTCCAGCCAACACCCAGTGAAAAATCTAGACGGTTCCTTGCTCATTTCGGATGAGGACCAGCTCAAGAGATGGAAAGAGCATTTTGCTATGGTTTTAAACCGTGTATTCGCTAGCGATATGCTCCCAAATCAAACTGAGATGCCCGAGGTGAGAAGTTCCCGAATACGCACCACGACTCCCAGTAAAGATGAGATCATTACCGCGATCAAGGCACTCAAAACCAACAAGGCGGTAGGACTTGACGGTATTCCAGCAGAGCTCTTACGAGCAGCACCAACAACATCGGCTGAGCTTCTGCTTCCACTTATAGATAGAGCTTGGGAAGCTGAGAGCTTTCCTAACGAGTGGAAAAAGGGAATGATCGTCAAGCTTCCCAAGAAAGGAAATTTAATGGAGTGCGGAAACTGGAGGGGTATCTGCGTGCTGCCTGCTGTAGCTAAGATAATAGCTAGAATCATCCTTGAGCGAATCAAACAACATCTCGAAGACACACTCGATGCCGAACAACCAGGTTTCCACTCTGGATCCTCCTGTGCCGACCACATCAACACCCTGCGGATTATCATCGAACAGTGTGTTGAATATCGATCGCCACTGCACCTGCTGTTCATCGATTTTGAGAAGGAGTTCGATAGTGTTAACAGGGAGTTTATTTGGCGTGCCTTACGCAGGAGAGGCAGAGGCATTCCCGATAAAGTAATTGCTATTATCAAAGCTACATATGAAGGCTCCAAATGTCACGTTCTGCACAGGGGGAGGTTGTCTGAGGAATTTGAGATCCAAAGTGGGGTAAGACAAGGCTGTATCCTTTCACCAATATTATTCCTATTGGTGATTAGCGATGTGCTTCATGCAGCTTTGTCGACGGGAAACGGAGGAATTCGATGGACTCTTACATCTCAACTGAAACATCTTGACTACGCTGACAATGTATGCTTACTCTCCCACAGAATTATGGACCTCCACCAAATGACAGCAGATGTGGAGAGGGAGGCAGGTGTCGTCGGGCTGAAAATCAATACGACAAAAACTAAAATCATCAGCCTTGGAACAAACTCATCGGCTCAAATATGCATTGCTGGACAACCGGTAGAGAGAGTAGAGGATTTCCAGTATCTTGGGAGTATTGTCTCGACGGATGGTGGAACCGAACTGGATATAGCCAACAGGATCGCCAAAGCAAAGTCCGCGTTCGGGATGTTGTCCAAAATATGGCGAAGCAATGCAATCAGTTTGAGCACCAAAATAAGACTGTTTCGCTCCAACGTTGAATCCGTGCTGGTATATGGTTGCAGCACTTGGAGAGTGACCACTACTATCACCAGAAAGCTGCAAACGTTCGTTAATAGGTGTCTGCGCAATATCTTAAGGAGTTTCTGGCCCAATCGTATCTCTAACGAACACCTTTACGAGAGAACGGGCCAGGAACCAATAGGCACAACTATCCAACGGCGGAAGTGGCAGTGGATTGGTCACACGTTCCGAAAGGGTGACAGCTACATAGCGAACCATGCTATGCAATGGAACCCTCTAACTCAGGATGGCAGAAGACCTGGCGGTCCGAGGAGAACATGGCGCAGAACAGTCGAGAAGGAGGCACGGCAGTTGGGGAAAAGTTGGGGAGAACTCAGACACATTGACAGAAACCGTACACGATGGCGCGTAGGCGTAGTAGAGGCCCTAGGACCCACAAGGGGATACAGGACATAAGTAAAGTATGCTGGGTGCCAGGTCACAGAGACATTCCAGGAAACTGTAGGGCAGATGAACTCGCTAGGCAGGTTACTACTCTAAATATTCTGCCTGATAGGCAAGCCCTACGTATGCCCCTCGCTACATGTAAGCATCTACTGAAGCTGAACGCTATAAGCAAGACTAACCTTAGGTGGGATAGTGGCTCTACGTGTCTCATTTCGAGGCAGATCTGGCCTAAGCTGGACCAAAAATGTAGTGCCGAGTTGGTTAAACTAAAGCGATCATAGATCAGCTGCGTTATCGGTGTCATCACCGGACACTGTCTAATCGGCTATCATGCCAAAAGACTTGTCCTCTTTTCCAATGACTTCTGCAGGAGCTGTAGGAACGAGGAGGAAACCATTCTCCACTTCCTATGCACATGTCCTGCTCTATCACGCAAAGAATGCTCCATCTAGGAGCTCCCTTCCTTGACGACCTCAGCGATTTGGCGTCCTTAGACGTCACGAACATCCATCGCTTCATCAAAAGCTCCGGTTGGTTTTATTAGTCCCTGAGTGGTCTAATGGTAGATCCTTGGCATCACAATGGACCTTTACTGGTCTAAGTGTGTCTGCATCGTGGTGCAGACAGCCAATCTAACGTAACCGAGGCCCAGGTCCACCCCGGACTGTAGCGCCATCTAAGTAATTAAGTAAGCTTAAGCTTAGACAGATAAGAAATCAAGGTAGTTAGGTATGCGGATCTCTCATGACATGATGGTCTTAATGTCAGGAATGTTCCCTTCCCTGATTAGCAAGATCATGGAAGGTGCTCTGAATAAAAATAGCATTTGAGCTACAAAGTGAGGTCTTGATGTTAATTCGAGCAAAATTGAACTGGTGCTTCTTACTACCAGAACCAAAGTACCTGATTGCACACTTCCCTGACTAAACGACACATTGCCAGAAATCGTAGGCGCCAATTGCAACGTCGTAACTGAAAAGGAAAAAAAAAACTGAAAGGAACCTTTATTTTATACACGCCTGTCCGCACTAGCTTGAGCTAGACAACCTGGTGAATTAGCCAAAATATTCTTTAATTCACTTCTAGACAAACCTCACGGTTGGATCAGTGGAAATGCAGTGAAATAGGTGGGTTATGATCTCTTGTTTTCAGATCATAACCTCGCCGTAATAGGAAGAAAAACACGGTCACGTATCACGTTTGTGGTATCAAATCGGCATTTTAGTGCAATTTTGGTTTTCTTTTCTGAGCCACCACTTCTACCTACCTACATACCTGTCTAGAGTCAATCCAAAATCGGATGTACCGTTGCCCCAGTCTTCAAGAACGACTAGGATCTCTTCGTAAACATTGCACAGGTAACAGGAGCACAGCTATCGGACCTACTAAGACTTATAGGAGCACTAAAGTATTGTTATTTCACTCCCAGCGACTCACAATTTATGTCTCCGAGTGAACATAATAAGTCCTTATCCTATTCTATATTTTCAGGATATTCAAATGCGTGACTAAGCTAGGATAATTGGATACGAAAAGGTTCGCTTAATTTCCTGAACGACTTCTTCGAACGCGATTACAAGTTCCAAGTGCTACCAAACAGTATTTGATCTTTGGCAAATCTGCTCAAAGAGTGACCTCTATGAAGCCTAGAATTCCCCATCCCTTAAGGTATGTACAGACATCTTTTACAAATTTTAAAATTTCATACCTAAAAAATCGCAAACATCGTTCTTCGCTACACATTCCCTTATAAAATGATTCGACAGCCTTGCCAATTCTTTGCTCCAATGCTTAAAACAAAATATGTTGTTACAAGCTTCATCTTTTGAATTAAGAGCAGATAGCAATACCAATATGTTCATGTTGCCGATGCCCCAATCATTTGCGATTTTATTCCTTATTCCATTATGTCCATTAACCATCGTGTTTATTATATCAGGAGTCATTTTCAATTTTTCATACCACTTACACTCTGAACCGGGCGAGAGCTAAAACATAAATAAAAAAAACCAAAATAAAGAATTGATTTCAACACTCACAGATGTATCTAAAGAATAAAACACACCGAACTACAGGCCGTATGTGGCACATTTCCCTTGCAGGTTAGATTGTTACACAGGGGTGGTATCTTGTCAAATATTGCGAATCTGTATGCTTGCCCCTGACGTATACAGATGACCGTCATCAAAACGTATAACGTCACCTGCATAACTCGGTTGAAATTTAATGAACACGAAAGTATACGAAATTTAAATTTATGAGATTATGATAAATATATCAACGGGCTCTGTTAGCCTGAAATGTCATTAGAAATCGTACAGATTTGAAATAATTACCGATTCCATTGGGTAGCAGTGGTGTAATTATTTATGTACAACGCCGATGCGAATGCTGTGGATGTATTGCGTTGGACTACTGAGTGACAAGTTTAAGGTTCGAATTCTGTAAGGTTGCGCCCTGTAAACACAACTGTTCCAATTCATTTTTCTGATCAGTACTCTTCGTTGCTTAACTTATTCTTAGTCATATTAATAAAGTCCTTCTATATGGTATGACCAGTTATCGGCACCAACTTTTTCCAGACATGACCTAATTTATCTGACTTTTGACTTTGATATCGTAATTTCTGTCAGAACACTTGAATTTAGAGGCTTCAAGAATATTAACTATCCGTTGCTGGAGGAACACAGTAGAAGTGTTGATTAGGGCACAATTTACCGCTTGATTTCTCCTGACGAGAAGGTGGGGTTTCTAAACACAAACTTTGCGTTCCTCTATAGAAGGCACGTCCCTGTAAGAAAGAAAGCCCTCTTGCCTAATAGCGTATCCTGGTTCTACAACCAAATCCGTGCACTCATGCGGTAGCGTGATCTTGCATACAATCATTAAAAGCGTGTCCGCTTGGAGTCGCACCGAAGTTGTTACTGTTCACTTTGTAACAAAGTAGTTACCAAGATACGTGTAGCCAAATTACTTTTTTATTCCAATCGATTGAATGCATCTATTGGTAGTCGGCTTCTGTGAAGGAATCTTCGTCACATTCGCATTGGTAAAAGCAATGACAGCCGCACTGAAGGAGTACTTACCTTACTTATGTCCTATATCCCCTTGTGGGTCCTAGGGCCTCTACTACGCCTACGCGCCATCGTGTAAGGTTTCTGGCATTGTGTCTGAGTTCTCCCCAACTTTTCCCTAACTGCCGTGCCTCCTTCTCGACTGTTCTGCGCCATGTTCTCCTCGGACCGCCAGGTCTTTTGCCATCCAGAGTTAGAGGGTTCCATTGCATAGCATGGTTCGCTATGGGACGGTCAGCCTTTCGGAACGTGTGACCAATCCACTGCCACTTTCGCCGTTGGATAGTTGTTCCTATAGGTTCCTGACCCGTTCTCTCGTAAAGGTGTTCGTTAGAGATACGATTGGGCCAGAAAATCCTTAAGATATTAACAAACGTTTGCAGCTTTCTGGTGATAGTAGTGGTCACTCTCCACGTGCTGCGACCATATAACAGCACGGATTCAACGTTGGAGCGAAACAGTCTTATTTTGGTGCTCAAACTGATTGCATTGCTTCGCCATGTTTTGGACAACATATCGAACGCGGACTTTGCTTTGGCGATGGCTATATCCAGTTCGGTTCCACCATCGGTCGAGACAATACTCCCAAGATACTGGAAAGACTCTACTCTCTCTACCGGCTGTCCAGCAATGCATATTTGAGCCGATGAGTTAGTTCCAAGGCTGATAATTTTAGTTTTTGCCGTATTAATTTTCAGCCCGACGACACCTGCCTCCCTCTCCACATCTGCTGTCATTTGGTGGAGGTCCATAATTCTGTGGGAGAGTAAGCATACATTGTCAGCGTAGTCAAGATGTTTCAGTTGAGATGTAAGAGTCCATCGAATTCCTCCGTTTCCCGTCGACAAAGCTGCATGAAGCACATCGCTAATCACCA
Organism: Brachypalpus laphriformis; assembly: GCA_945910035.1. Lineage (NCBI taxonomy): Eukaryota > Metazoa > Arthropoda > Insecta > Diptera > Syrphidae > Brachypalpus > Brachypalpus laphriformis. Next base: position 103,848,616 of record OX246753.1, on the reverse strand, counting down.
ATAGGAATAATATTGGTGAAAGGATACAGCCTTGTCCTATCCCATTTTGGATCTCAAATTCCTCAGACAACCTTCCTCTGTGCAGAACGTGACATTTGGAGCCTTCATATGTAGCTTTGATAATAGCAATTACTTTATCGGGAATGCCTAAACTCCCTGTTGACACTATCGAACGCCTTCTCAAAATCGATGAACAACAGGTGCAGTGGCGATCGATATTCAACACACTGTTCGATGATAATCCGCAGGGTGTTGATGTGGTCGGCACAGGAGGATCCAGAGCGGAAACCTGGTTGTTCGGCATCGAGTGTGTCTATTCGCTATTATCTTAGCTACAGCAGGCAGCACGCAGATACCCGTCCAGTTTCCGCACTCCATTAAATTTCCTTTCTTGGGAAGCTTGACGATCATTCCCTTTTTCCACTCGTTAGGAAGCTCTCAGCTTCCCAAGCTCTATCCATAAGTGGAAGCAGAAGCTCAGCCGATGTTGTTGGCGCTGCTCGTAAGAGCTCTGCTGGAATACCGTCAAGTCCTACCGCCTTGTTGGTTTTGAGTGCCTTGATCGCGGTAATGATCTCATCTTTACTGGGAGTCGTGGTGCGTATTCGGGAGCTTCTCACCTCGGGCATCTCAGTCTGATTTGGGAGCATATCGCTAGCGAATATACGGTTCAAAACCATAGCAAAATGCTCTTTCCATCTCTTGAGCTGGTTCTCATCCGAAATAAGCAATTAACCGTCTAGGTTTTTCACTGGGTGTTGGCTGGAGCTGCGACCACCTGTCAGCTCTTTCGTGATTCTGTAGACGGTCCTGCTATCGCACCTCCGTGCTGCTTCTTCTGCTTCTGTAGCCAGCGCGTTGATGTAGTTGCGCTTGTCACGTCGCACGCTACGCTGAACTTCTCTCATCTTCATGCGATATAGGGACTCTAGGGACTCTAACTCGCTTCTCCCTGCTGCTGGGGTAGCTGCAACGCGAGCTTTCAGCTGTTTTCGTTCGTCAATCCGTCTCCAGGTATCCTCGGAAAGTCACGCACTATGTTTTCCCTGCGATCGACCCACAATTCTTTCAGCACCAGATGTAAAAACATTTTTCACACCAATTTCAACGGTCTTGGATGGTTGCGGGCATTGAGCTGCTGATTGCTTCCACACCTTGCGAAAAGTGCACCCTTAATTGTTGGCGCACTGAGGGATCACTAAGTCTATCGACGTTGAACCTGGGTATTCTAGTGGTGTCGTGGGATCTTCGAACTGCAGCAGTGCGTAGTTGGGTAGAGTGTAGCTATCATAAGATGGTGATCACGTACTATCCCCACATCTGCCCCTCGTCTGTTTCGGACGTCCAGGAGACTGCTTCTAAAGCGGCGGCTGATAGCAAAATGGTCAATTTGGTTGGAAGTTGCTTGCCTGTCGTTGGAAACCCAGCTGACTTTGTGGCAGGTCTTGTGCTCAAACATTGTGCCACCTATCACAAGGCGGTTGGCATTGCAGAAATCCACAAACCTTTCGCCGTTGTCATTGCGGTTGCCTAGTCCATGTTTCCCGATTACATGTTTGAGCCCTTCGTTGTCGTTGCTTACCTTGGCATTCAAATCCCTCATCACTATGACAATGTCTCCATTTGGTGTTGTGTTGAAGACGGCACTTAAGAGATTGTAAAAGCTCTCCTTTTCGTCCTCAGACGAACTATTCGTTGGGGCGTAACACTGTATGATGGTGGCGCGTCGTACTCTAGTCCGGAATCTGGCCGTCAAAATCCTATCACCATGAGGATGCCAGGAAATTAGGCCTTGCGTGCTGTTGTTGTTAGCAGTAGTCCAACTTCATATTCCCGCGGACTTCCGGATGGTCTTCCAGAATAGAGTAGTACAGTGTTACGCGTTGGGGACTGGAACTCGCCCGCTTCTAACCATCTTACTTCACTTACCCCCAAAATGTCCAGTTTATATCGCATGAATTCCTTTTCCAGTTGGAGGAATCTGGCATTGTAAGGACCTTCTCTTCCCGAGTCGAGGAGCGTCTTTACATTCCAGAAACCTATCTTTGTCCGGGTACAATAGCCAAAGTCGACAACGTGTGATCATTCCTTATCCGAGGCATAGTGTCGGTTTCTGTTGCGAGCAATTTTCGGTAACGCAGGTTGCTGGCCCACGTTACCTAGCCTAGAATCAAGGTCCTAGACAATCCGCACTTAGAATTTTAGCCTACACGTGTAAGGGTTTATACGTATAAGTGCCCGGGGACCACCACTATGAGATAAAGTAAGCGCTTCATCACGAACTTGATTGTTGCGCTACTGACCCAAGCCAAGTTTTGGGCAGTCAGTAGTTTCCCGATCAATCGCAATGCAGGTCCCCAACTAAACCATATGATGAACTAAACCATAAGTTTATTTCCTCACAAAACCATGGTACTAGTACTCAAAGTCCTCAACACCTTGTCAGCCTATCTTCCTCAGTCAGCTGGATAGCTAGCTACTGCTTAATTAATTTGGTTGAAAGTTTACATGCGTTAAATCTAATGTGGTCGGACTCGATGAGATACTCGTACAGCCATCGTTCCTAAAAATCATCTTACCTGTCGGTTTGCCCCATATAACACACATTTTCAACTCCGTGGTAACCTCAGGTATCTGCCCTGTCCAATGGAAATCGGTTAAAGTTATTCCTGTATCTGAAACGCACAAGGGTGATGAGTTCAGACCGATCTCTATCCTGCAATTTTTGTCGAAAGTATTTGAAAGGATCTTACAAAAACTAATTGGACAGTACTCATAATATTTTGTCTCCAAAACAATCTGGTTTTCAACAGAAACTCAGATGTACCACCACCGTAATAGGTGTATATTCGGAATGCGTTACATGAAGATAAAGTGTCATTCCTTGTCCTGTTAGGCTTCTCTAAGGCGTTTGATACTGTAGTTCATTCTACTTTGTGCCTCAAACTTTCCCAAATGTACAATTTCTCGCCGTGTGCTATAAAGCTCATACCTTTCTATTTCACAGGCAGAGTGCAAACAGTAGAAATTAATCATGTGCTGTCGGGTTTTCTCCCCATAGTCAGCGGTGTGCCTCAGGAATCAATAGTGCAACCATTAAGATACGATGATGCGATAATTGGGGCCCAAGTGCACTGCGACTTATAAGATCTATTGTGCTGGCCCAATGGTTAATCAGAATTCGGAATTGATGCTCTTGATAAACCTAAATAATGTCTTGGGTTCCATGTTCCAGGTATCCGCTGGGGCCATCGAGACCCGCGTTCAAACGGTTCATCTATGAAGTAATCATTTCTTTGTGGCCCTGGGCGTTCACAAAGAATGTGTTCCGCTGTTTCTCTTTGTTCCCCGCAGAGTCTGCACATGGTCGTATCTGAAAGTTTCTTTATATTTAGATGGTACCTGAGTGGACTGTGTCGGGTTAGGTAGCCCGTTAGAGTTCGCAAATCGTCTTTGCTTAGTTCAAGTACCTTGCTGGCTCTATTTCTGTTACTTACTTACTTACTTACTTAAATCCACGCCTGCGCGCCATCTTGTTCGAAGTTCTGCAACGCGTTTGACCTGCCTCCAACTCATTCCTAAAGAGCTCGATTCCTCCTCAACTGTTTTGCGCCACGTTTGCCTAGGCCGTCCCGCTATTCTGCCTGCCTGGGTGAGCGGATTCCACTGCATGGCGTATTTCGCAATGGAGTTATCTTCGCGCCGTAGGTTGTGTCCAATCCATTGTCACTTTCTTCTTCGTATAGTAATGCTTACAGGTTCTTGGACGGTTCTCAGATAAAGTTGTTTGTTAGAGATGCGGTTCGGCCAGAAAATCCTCAAGATGATTCTTAAGCATTTGTTTACGAAGACTTGCAGCTTGCGTGTGTTAATGGTGGTTCTTAAGCTGGTAACATTACTTCTCCAGATTTTAGATAGCATTCCGAACGCAGCTTTAGCCTTCCCGATTCTGCTGCATACATACAGTTCGGTGCCACCGCGATTAGCCGAGACCACACTTCCTAAATAAAGAAAGTTATCAACTTTCTCGACTTCGACTTCCTGTCCAGCAATGTTAAGTTGAGCACGGTTGTTAGAAGAAGTGCTCAGGGCTTTTGTTTTGGCTGTATTTATTTTTAGTCCCACTTTGTTTGCCTCGGCTTCTAGATTTTGGGCCATCAGATGAAGATCGATTATCCGATGTGAAAGTAGACAAACATCGTCAGGTGTTTAAGGTAAGATGTCATAGTCCAACGAATTCCATAGTTGCATTCCGTCAATGCTGCACGGAGTACATTGCTGATAACCACCAAGAACAATAGTGGTGACAGTATGCACCCTTGACGTACTCCACTTTGGACCGCAAAATCCTCCGACATCTAACCATTGTGCACGACGTGACACTTGCCGCCCTCGTATGTAGCCTTGATAATGGCTATAAGTTTCTCTGGGATGCCTCTCCTGCGCAAGGCCAACCAGATAGCATCTCGATTCAGTCTGTCGAAAGACTTCTCGAAGTCGATAAACATTAAATGTAGCGGAGACCTATACTCAACGCATTGTTCAATTATGATCCGTAAGGTGTTTATGTGGTCGATGCAGGAGGATCCAGCGCGAAAGCCTGCCTGTTCGACATCAGAGTTGAATCTAAATGTTCTTCAATTCGTTCTAGAATTATTTTAGCTATTATTTTGGCCACGGCTGGAAGTACGCGTATACTTCTCCAGTTACCGCACTCCATCAAGTTTCCCTTCTTTGGAAGTTTATTGATCAGCCCCCTTTTCCACTCCTGTGGAAATTGTTCGCTATCCAAAGCTCTCCGTATTAGGGGATGCAGCAAATCTGCCGATGTATTTGCCGCCGCTTGAAATAGCTCGGCAGGAATGCCATCAATACCCACCGCCTTGTTCTTCTTGAGGGACTTGATTGCTGTTATTATCTCGGTTTTACTGAGAGGTGCGGTGCGAATTCGGGAATTTGTTGCTTCGAACTGCTCATTCGAATTCGAAATCATACCGCCATCGTCTATGTGATTTAGCACTGTAGCAAAATGTTCTCTCCACCTAGTGAACTGATCCTCATCCGAAATCAGAAGGTTACCGTCTAGACTCTTCACTGGATGTTGTTTGGAGTTTCGACCACCAATGAGCTCCTTAGTGATGTTGTAAACAGTCCTACTGTCGCACCTACTCGCTGCTTCTTCAGCCCTTAAAGCCAGTGAGTTGATATATTGACGTTTGTCACGTCTCACACTACGCTGCCCCTCTTTCTTCTTCGCACGATATTGGGCTTCAAGCTCAGTTCTCTCTACTACTGAGGCCGCTGCAATCCGAGCCTTGATTGCTGTACGCTCATCGATCCGTCTCCAGATATCTGTAGAAAGCCATGTGCGGTGGTGTTTCTGCTTTTTACCGATATAAGTGGGTGCCCCAGTCACAAAAGCATTTTCACAGCACTCAGTGGTCATCCATGGTCTCTTGCAATATGCTGCTGATTGCTTCTGCTTCTAAGGCAAGATGGTCCCTGAACTGTTGGCGCACTTGGGGAACTTTGAGTCTGTCGATATTAAACCTGGTGATGTTAAGCATGTTTGAGCGGTTCCTGTTGACGGATGCAGTGCGAAGGCGTAAATGAGCTACCATAGATGGTGATCTCGTTCTAATCCGACGTCAGCTCCACGTCTGTTTCGGACGTCTAGGAGACAAATTCTAAAGCGGCGACTGGTCGCAATGTGGTCGATATGGTTGGATGTTCGTTGCCTATCAGTAGAGACCCAGCTGTTTTTGTGGCAGGTGTTATGCTTAAATAGCGTACCTCCGATGACTAGGCGGTTGGTATTGCAGGAGTCCACAAACCGCTCAGCGTTATCATTACGGTCTCCCACGCCGTGAACTCCCATCACGTGCTTAAGCATGGACTTGTCGCTACCCACCTTGGCATTGAGATCTTCTCATCACCATTACGATGTCCCCATTAGGCGTTTGGTTGTAGGCGGTGCCTGAGTGGCTATAAAAATCATCCTTTTCATCCTCAGTCGCGTCTAGAGTCGGAGCATAACACTGTATGATGGTAATTTTTCTAACTCTACTCTGAAACCTAGCCGTCAATATCTGGTCGCATATGAGGCTACTACGTGCTGCTAGAGTTAGCATGAGTCCTACGCCAGAACTCCGTGCACTTCCAGCTGGTTTACCAGAGTAAAGCATGACAGTGCTTTTTGTTGGGGAGATGTATTCCCCAGCATCGTACCATCTTATCTCGCTCAGCCCTAAGATGTCGATTTTATACCGTGCGAATTCGCGTTCTAATTGGAGGAATCTTGCGTTATAAGGCCCTTCCTTGAGTGAGTCCAGGAGGGTCTTAGCGTTCCAGAATCCAATCATTGTTTGTGTTCGATAGCCAAAGGTCGTCATCAAATTATCCGTCCGTATCCGAGGCGTTGATTTCCGTTTCGGAGCAAGATTTTTTTTTACGGTTGCGGCTCGTTGGGCCACAGACCAACCGACACTTATCCTGTTTTTTGGCGCAGGAAGCTCGCCATTCGTTCTCTCCCGTTAGCAATTTCCGACGAAATTCCCAGATGGCACCACGAGGAGGTGAGAGTAGGGCTTACTAACAGAGCTGCTAGGTTTTCGGCTGCAGTGGCTCTTTCACGTTACTTAGCGGACCAACACCTATCGGGAGATGCTGCCCCTACGAGGCCTTTTTTAGTCGTTTGCCATCTATTTCTGTTGGGGTTTATGAACTTATTCGCTTGTCCTAGGCCCTTTGGGTTTTTCCAGTGTTCGGCGAGTCCTTTAGCTTCCCATTTTGTTACCGTGGAGTGGATATCACTGGGTGGTACCCCGAAGTAGTTTTCAGGGCTGATGAGTGGGCGCCCAGTGCCTCTTATCGCCAGACAGTCTGCATGTTCGTTCCCCTCAAAATCTTCGTGTCTAGGAATCCGTGCTACGGTAACCTGATTTGTGAATGCGAGGTTATGAAAGAGGTCGAGACAGTCCCACACGAGTGTTGACCCTACCGTATGGGAATTAAGGACCCTTAGCACTGCCTGGCTGTCTGAAAAGATAAAGATGCGGGTTCAAGTAGTATTTCTCCATAGGCATTTCCGAATACATAGTTCTATAAAGATTGGGTTGTTTTGGATGATTTCAAGAATTCTCAGATGGCCTGTGAAATCGCCAGGTTTCAGTTTTTGTCTCTGAGGTAGACTAAGAGTACTTAGCATAGCTTCTTTCTGCACTGTGAGATACAGCGGCCGGCATGAGATTAAGTATTGTACCTGATGCTGCCGTCGGGCATGTTTTCATTGCCCCAGTAATGCCGAAATAGGCAAATCGGTGCAGTCGATTAAGCTGTTTCATAGCTTTGGTCTGTTGTGTTTTAGGCCACCATACTAGAGAGGCGTAGGTGATCATTGGTCTGACGATTGTGCTGTACATCCAGTAGATCATCTTGGGCCTCAGACCCCATTTTTTACCATAGAGGCGTTGGTATATGAACATTGCCCTGGTCGCCTTGTTGATAACACTGTTTATGTAAGAGTTCCAGTTAAGCTTATTGTCCAGGTTTATCCCAAGATATTTTGCTTCCCCTATAGGGCTGGTGGGGGTGTATTCCAGTTAGATTTACTTCAGTTCGAGCTTCCTCTTCTTAGAAAAGGGTACAAGGATTGTTTTTCTAGGGTATATGGTTAGGCCCTTGGTTCTATACCATTTGGAGATCAGGTTGAGGCCACCTTGCATCATTTTCGATATCGAATTTGCCCACAACGCTGATGACGACATCATCTGCGTATCCCTGTACTCTGTAACCAGATTTGGTTAGTAGCTCTATGAGTTCGTCTATAACTAAGGTCCAGAGCAGAGGAGATAGTACTCCCCCCTGCGGACAACTTCTGGTGCCTATAATAGCTTTCAGCGATCCTCCGCTCTAGCTTTATTTTCCTGCTTTGTAGCATGGATAGAATCCAGTTTATGAACAAGGGTGTGATACATTCCCTAGTCATATCCTTGTTTATTGGTTCATACGAAGTGTTATCAAATGCTCCCTGTATGTCAATAAAGGCACAAATGGCAGTTTCTTTTGCAGCCAGGGTTTTGTTAATTTGTGAAACCAGGCTGTGAATGGCGGTCTCTGTGGATTTGCCAGTTTGGTATGCAAATTGGTGTGCATGTAAGGGCACAGGATTGAGGAACATACCCCTTATATAGTGATCAACGATTTTCTCCATAGTTTTTAGAAGATAGGAGCTGAGGCTGATGGGACGGTACGATTTGGGCGATTGTTCCGCCTGTTTCGCCGGCTTTGCCATAAAGACTACCCTGACCTCTCTCCAGCTGTTTGGTATGTAGCCTAGTGTTAGGCTGGATCTGAATATCCGTAAAATGGAAGGAGTCAGTAATTCCTGTCCTTGTTCTAGGAGACAGGGAAAGATGCCATCTTCACCTGGTGATTTAAATGGAATTTCAACCATTACTTTCTCCTTATACGTTAATGAACTCTCTACTCGATTAGGCATAGCTCAATACATATGTACGCTGACGATGTTCAGCTCGTAATGAGCTGTCCCTTTGGGCTTAATCGAGCAGACCACTAGCTGCATTAATAGAGATTCGGAAGGTATCGCATAATGGTCGCGAAGTAATGGTCTATTTCTGAATCCCAATAAATCTAAGTGCATTGTTGTCTCAAGAAACCCTTTAGACCTGTCATACTTACCTTCCATAACTTTTAATAGTGCCCCTGTCGAGTATGTTGAATCGGTTAAGAACCTTGGTATGACCTTCAATTGAGATCTGGCCTGGGATGAGCACACCAACCAAACAGTAGGTAAGATCTATGAAGTGCTTAGAACATTATGGGTCCCACACCTTCACTCCGATAAAGACACGCACCTTGCTTGCAGGACATTGGTGGTGTCTCTACTCACGAGTGTGAAATATTTTCAAACTGCAGCTATGCCTCTAAAAGAAAACTCAATGTTGCTTTTAATGGCATTGTAAGTTATGTCTTTGAATTGCGTAGATTCGATCGAGTCTCGGGCTAGGTAGAAGTGGCGGTTCTGTAAAAACAGGGACCCAATTAGCACTGTTGTGCCGTTTTGACACGAGTCTCGGGCTATTCAAAGTATTTGTACGGTACGACCTTTGACAAGCTTCTCCAGTTTCGTACGAATATACTAATTCGCTTTTCGGACATTATGCTTACCCATAACCCTGCCTATCTTTACGAAAAAATAAGATTTCCCTTTTCAAGCGATTTGACATCGCGGTCTCACCTCTCGCATATAGCATATCAAACATCCAAGAGTATATCTATCACGACTAAGCTTCTCAATGACGCCTTTGGATTCTGCATACATATAAACAGAAAAAAATATCTCCGTAGATTGAGATTTACATTGCGAAAAACATCGAATCTTACATCGGTAAGCTACCAACGTTACGAAGGTGACTTGTTTCTTATATTGTACAATGATGACATTCATATGCCAAACTCCTCGGGTAACCTTCATCGTTTTATTTCCCCAAACTATATTATGTACACACATTAGAGCTGCATTTAAAGAATCTTGTTTTTTTTTTCCAAAGCGTATCTATCCAGCCAACATCTACGTATCTATTGCCGCATCTAAAGATACAAGTATACACGTTTATTCTATTCTAGCATCCAATCTACAGTGGTATGTTATACTTTAATGGCATCTAATTTTCTTTTGTTTTGTTTGGATTTCCTTTGTAATTAACGGCCATAAAGAAGTCACGCCTCTTTCTCAAGGATTTAGTGATGTGTTATTATGAATTCATGAGTTAATTTTGTGTATCACCACTCTAGGGTCAAGCGGTTTCGATGTTTCTCGAAAGAACTGTTGAATTGAATCGCTGCGGTCGCTTCGAATTTGCAAGTATTTCATGAATATGCACCGATAAATTTGCATATTTTTTATGAATTCTTGATGGTCGAGTAGTTTTTCAGGATTTAAATAAAATAAAAAACTACACTGATATGGAACTTGGTTAGCACTGCGCATTACGTATTTACATTGGCTGCCAGGATGAGTATCGGAAGAATTCTTGCATGGTGTGTTGCTAAGTGTGGTGCGGTATCAACAATTGGCCTTCAATACACACAGTCGATACACTAATAGCATTTGTGTATTGGTTCTGATGTCCCAAATTAAATGTCGGATTTAATTTTAAAATAATACAACACTCTTTGCATTTGGATAGATACGTAGGTTACTCGATAAGTTTTTAGAAAAAGTAGAAAAAACCATATGACCATAGGTATGCCAGCCATATGACCAACCTACTGCCAGTGTTATGCCTTTGCAATAGTGTTTACACAAGCTTTAGCAATTGACGGGGCCTGACTCTTTATTTCATGAGAAATAAATAAATGCTTGCTGACATCGGAATTTGAACTATGAACCATTAGCGTGGCAATTGATGACGTAACCACTACACTATGTCCACTCACAATTCTCGTTCTAAGGCCCAGGATGTTCGGTGGCCCCGAACTGTAGCGCCACCTAGGTAAGTAAGTAAGTATGGTGAGTCTGACGATATATGTGTAGCTGAACACTCAGACCTGCGTAAGCACATCTGGGTCAACTTCAGCACGCATATGTTTAATGTATTGGGTTTTAAGAAACACATTCATAAGACCCGTCAAAAGCTTTATCCCAATGCAGGGTAAATGCTTGGGATACGCATTTTTTATTAGATCTAGACCATCCGTTTCTTATCTTCGGATTATTAATAATCCTACATCATCTTCTGTAACAAATGTGTCAGCGTTTACAATATTAAAAGACTATAATTGGCGCAGTTATGGGTGTCTCCTTTCTTGTGGATCGGGCAAACGATGCTGAGATTCCATTCATTAGGCATACACTCGTCTGACAAATCTTAGAGATGAGTTGATGTATGCACTCTACCAGTTCATCACCAGCTGCCTTGAAAAGTTCGGCCGGTAAGCCGTCAGGTCCAGCAGCCTTGTTGGATTTTAGCTTGGATATTGCTATCCTCACATCGTTTTGGTCAGGTGGACGGAAATTTTGACTATCATCGTCTATCATCGTCTATTCTGTCTGACAGCGGGATGGTGGTCTTCGTCGCAATACGATCAACTTGGTTGATCGTTAGATGATCATTGGACCGCCATGTCTGCTTATGAATATCGAGATGAGGAAACGATGTGCTTGCTCTGGTGACATTTCGCTCCACAGCGAAATCGATTAGCCTTAAAAAATTCGCCTAATACGATTTTAACGTCGTATTTAGGACATTGCTCATATGTCTTGTCGAGGAGCTCGTAGAAACACTCTTTGGTGGCAGGGTCCTTTTCTTCCGTGGGGCATGAACACATATTAAGCTTATGTTAGCGAATTTAGCCTTGATCCGGATAGTCATAATACGCTCGCTTACGTGTCCGCATACGAGTAAGCGTTGCTTGTTGCCTCTGTAGCAATCACCGTAGTAGATGTCATAGTTTTTCATCCTCTTTTTGCCCGGCCCATCCCATCGCACTTCCTGGATGACGGTAATATCTGCTTTATAGCAGTCTGGGGCCTCTGCTAGTTGTTCGGCAGCACGTGGTCTGTAAAGGGACAGAACATTCCACGTACAGATCCGAAGGTCGTTGTCCTTATTTCGTTTGCTGGGGTCGGCATCAGTTGAGTCATCCTAATCCGAGGCTTTTGGTTGTTTCGGAAACATAGGCTTTTACGTGGTAGGGAAGTTACCCCGACGACACAGCCCCCAACCTGGAGGGCCAGTTCATTCATTATTCCCCTAGGACGGGGGCCGGGTACACCGGTGCCAGTAGTCCTCTGCCGTTGTCCCATTAAGGGCTCCTCCGTCACCATCTCTATTCCAAGGTCCTGGCCAACATTAGAAATTCCTTACCGACCTGTGATCCGAATACGTCGAAGCAGTTCGCGCAAGGTATTCACTAAGTTCAACCTAACTGGAACTATAGACGCCACCGTTTACTTCGTCTAGGGAATTCGTCCGCTGCCGCCTGAAACCGGAAAAAGTGCTCTAGTAAGAAAGCACTTCTTCTCACCGCGTGGAGGTTGAGAGTAGGAGTTGGTAGGCCTCAGCTGAGTGAAAACGCTTTTGTTTTCATATGATCGTATGCACTACCGTTTGACCAACCGGGATCTATATTGCGTCCGTCACTTTTTTTCTTTATATAATTTAATGAGTTTCACTTCACTTTCACTTTCACTTTCACTAAACTCGCCCCTAGATCTGATTGAAAACGGGGCGCGTGAGGTGAGTAAATTGCTAAACTGGTGACTATCAAATGATCTCTGTTTAACCGCGATCATAATCAGACATTTAGTCTGGTTATGGGCAGGACTTCTATAAATACATTATATATAAGTAATATATACATAGTCTTTTGGATTCTGCAAAGAATTTGAGTATAACCTTCAATAAACCGCTTATCTGGAATGAGCACATTGACAATAGGTAAAGCTTACTAAGGTCTTCGCATGTTATGGACTACCCAGCGAATTACTCCTATACATACAAGGATCATGCTCCCATTTATGTTGTTCGGATGTGAGCTTTTCTCGGACTGTGACTACGAGCACAGACACAGACTCAATGTTGCTTACAATAGTGTCACACGGTATGTCTGAGAGAATGGACGGCAAAGGTATGATCACATTTCATTCTTCTCCAAATCAGTACAATACTCTGGAGAACATTTTCATGATTAGAACTGTAACCTCGTTTCACAAAGCTGTGCAGACACGTCAATCGCAATATCTTTATACCATTATTTGTTCTCCGTGTTCTACCAGAAATTACGGCCTTGTTTCAAAACACTACTCGTTTCAAGTATCCGAACGCAAGTTTTTTAATATATTCCATATGGGTATGGAATTACCTTACTCGAACTATTCGATTGGTCTGCCCTAGAAGGCAGTGTAAGACGTTTTAGATATTGCCCTAGTTTCTAACAACATCTATCAACTAATTCTTAGATTACCGATACCTTCAATTTAGTCTTGATGAAGATTGGCTCAAATACAGGGAAATTTTAAGGAAATTAATTACCTCTGATATTATTAGGACCCCTTGCAACACTTAGAAGCTGGATTGTAGCTGTAGGGTTGGGGTGCTCACCTCAGCCCTAAAAAAACCGATGTCTATTTTCAGTCCAACCTAGAGTCAAGACAAAGCCTCATTAGTGGATTGCAGAGTTAGGTCCGTTCAGAAATAATTCTATGCCACTTTTCAATAATACCAAAAGCACGAAAAATGCGATCGATTGAAACTCGTACGAAGAATCCCTAAAAATATATAATACAGAATTAAGAAAAGCCAAATGAAAATCTTGGAGAGAAAAAAGAAGGATCCTCTGAAGTTACAAGGCGGCTAAGAAAAATTCTCTCAACAAATCTAATAATGCCTATTTTAGAAACAGATGGCTCTTGGACGACTTCCAGCGAAGACTCGCTACACTTGTTACTCGATACAAGTAACTACCAGCACTGACCTAAACAGATCAACTGCACAAATAACCAACTCACTAAATTTTATTACTCAGGACAAACTTCTTTGGGTGCACCATAGCCTCCATGCAAATCTCCAGGGCGTAATACCTGCTGAATTACAAAAGACATCCGATTTTATCTTGTCTGTGCTTATAATAATCTTTAAAAGTTGTCTAGATCTGGTCTACATTCCAAAAGTATGCAAAGAAGTTAAGGTGGTTCTCATACCCAAATCTGGTAAATGTTCCGATAAAAACCCAAAAGAGCTCAGACCTATTAGTCTACCATCATTACTTGTAAAAACACTAGAACGGTTGACTGATATCCATTTACACGCCAGTATTGACACATAACTTCTGTCAGAGGCTCAACATACATATTACAAAGGTAAATCAGTGGAAACGGCATTCCATACGTTGGTACGAAATTCCATACTTTTAACAACGTCAACACATTAGGGATTCCGGGTTCTCTATCAGATCTGAATGCAGATGACTCACTTTACAAATTGATCAGTCTACTACATAATAGTCGGATTATCAACTCAAAGCTAAGTGGGACATCTGCTAGAAGAGAGGCACCCTGAAGGTGGCGTACTATCCCCTCTTCTTTGGAATTCGGTGGTCAAAAAAATACTGATAATCCTGCAAACAGAGGAAAGCTGGGTGGGCAGTTCGGTGTGGATTTTGTGTGAAGCCCCACCAACCTGAACTGGCACTCTTCTCTTGCACCGATACTTACGTATACTTACTTACGGCGTGGTTGTCTGGTGGACTGCCTTAGAGCCATCAACCGTGAAGTCAAACGATCAGCTTGTTTGTGCATTAGCGGAGTGCTTTGAACGACACCTTCTGCAGCACTGGACATTTTATTCCATCTGACACCCCTTGACATCTTTTGTAGGCAAATGGCAGCTAGTGCAGCCGTTCGCCTTAAGACAATCTCCCAGTGGTCCAGTAAAGGATTTTACCACCCCTCCATTCTGAATAATTTCAAAATCGCTTCCGGACATACAGACTACACCGCCTCACACTAAATTTTGGCAAAAACTTCCAGGTTACCACCCCTTCCAGAGCTCATTCTGGGTATTTATGGACGACAAGTCGATTCATTTCTACACCGATTGATAAAAAACTAACGACGATGTTTTCTCGGATAGGGTTAATTTCAGTCTTTTAAATCATTGTAGCGCATTCCAGGTGGAAATAATGGCGGCTTAAGAATTCTTATCTTGGCTTAAAACGTTGAGGGTGGCAATGATGTAGTGGTAACGTCATCAATTGCCACGCTAATGGTTCATGGTTCAAATCCTGATGTCAGCAAGCATTTATTTATTTCTCATGAAATATATAAAGTCAGTCCGATCAATTGCGAAAGCTTGTGTGAACACTACTGCAAAGGCATAACACTGGCAGTAGATTGGCCACATGGCTGGAAAAATTGTTGGATGATTAATATGCCTATGACGTCGGTGGTCGCGAAAAGAATACTGTGAATCAGAAGCAAAGACAAAAAATAGCAAAAAATCTCCCCTGTTATCTGGACGCCACCAGCGGAGTTTCTCGGTAGCATAAAAACTGAGCTTCAAACCACTACACCAACATCTTTCTCTCTATCTATCTATCCTTTCCAACGCCCGCACTGTGTAAAAACATGTTAAGGGTATTCATAACCCCTTGATTGCGCGCAAATTATAAAAAAAAAAGAAGTGGCTGTTGGCAGCTAACCTAAACCAACCTACCCATAGGTTAGGAGTACTTTGTGTTTGGCCCAAATACTCATGCACCAGTTCCTTCCTCAGTTCTCCATCCATCTGTAATGCAGACTCTGTATACCTCTTTATCATGTGGTTGTTAAGCCTGTAGACTGTGGATTTAATGATTCAGTTTTTTTCCTAATTGTTGAGCTTCGATAGGAATTTTTTTTCAAAGTTGAATTCCCTAATGCTGACTGGTGGAACATTTTTCACGAGGCACATCGAATTCTTTTGCTCCGATGCCCTTTTCTCTTCCGAATCCTTGTTTCGCCATCCTTAAGATCATTCTGTTTGCACAATCCTCACTTCGAGGAGTACATCCATGTCTGCAGTTGGGCATGTGCTCATGACTCCAATAATGCAGAGGCACGCCAATCTTGGTGCTCCCCACCCCTCACAAGGTGGCTACGAGGGCTACGAGGGATAAAGTAAGGAGAAAATGGCGAGATCCGGACGTACCCGCCACAACGCGAAAGGCGCAGCTTCTTACCTCGGAAAGATGTCTGCATTTATATGTACTCTACAATATATTATAGTACGTACTACTATAATTAAATATCTAAAATATGATGACTTCGTCATCAGTACCCTAAAACATTAGGACCGAGCCCAGTAAGGTCTTAATTATGGCATACTGGATAACGAATTGGAATGACAGCTATGAGGGCTGACGTTTGTGGTATTCTGTTACCTGAGTAAGCTGGAGTTAAATCTGGTCGAAATGGCTTTCAGGCAAATGCTACAAGCGCCCCCGTCCCGTTAAAACCTTGGCAGGACTCAAAGTACGTTCAATGTTTCTTCACCATTAAGTTGGTGGTGTAGGTACAGATGTAATATTCCTGTTTAGCACCGATCTGGCTCTGACATAAGACCCCATAAGGGCTTATGCCAACCCTCGCATGGCCTCACTGCTTGCATAGATAACCATGGGATCCTTGGGTGACTACACATTCGAGCATTGATAGCGGCTTTGAGTGGGGACCCAACTGAAATGATTACAAACAAAACAAGGAAAACACAGGAGAAAAAATTGAGGAGAACGAGGAGAACCCCTTTAAGGGGGGCTCAAGGATGCTCAAGGGGGGCCAAGTAGCAGCACCACAAAGATGCACGGAGCGACGTGAGCCACCCGCAGTAGGAAGGGTGACGGTTGAACCAACCGACCAGAAATCTGATTTTTTCAAGCTAGGAGAACAAATTAGAGGGCTGGTAGAAATAAATGGTAGACGGCAAAAGGCGTTCGACTCACCAAGCGATGCGAGATGCCATTGAAAGCATCAGGGCTCTCTATGAGCTTTCGGCGATTCAACTGCACGATGAGAAAGCGAAGGAGGCTATTCGTCGGAACAACTCCTCGCAAACTTCACCCTGGCTAAAGCCAACAATAGAACCCAAGAGAAGGCACGTTGCAGACACCGAACCTCCGAAGCCAAAGCAGAAGCAGAAACATCCATCAAATGGTGTTGCTGAGAGTCAACCCCCGGAGATAAAGCAGAAGGAGAAATATCCATCAAATGATGCTACAGCGAGTAAACGCCCGGAAAAAAAGCGGAAGATGAAACAGCCATATCTGGCAAACACCAAGAAGAAAGATTGGGCAATTGGCGCTGAGACCCAGCAAGAGCCCAGCGAACAAGTGCAACCACAAACAGAAAGCAAGCGACAGGAGGAGGCGAATGGTTAAATGCCAGCAGGAAGAAGGACGCCAAAAAGAAGCAGCAATGGGTCATAAGAACGAAACCTTACGCTATTGTCATCAAAGCTACGGGAGCCCTTTCTTACGCGGATATACTACGCAAAGTAAAGGCAGACCCCAAACTGGAAGCAGTTGGAAAAGCGGTTTCTAAAATTAGGAGGACACAGAAGGGAGACCTCCTAATACAACTCAAGGAGACGGGAATAAAGACCACCGAGTTTAAAGGCATAATCAGCGAAGCCTTAGTGGAGCAAGCGAGTGTAAGAACACTTACGCACCGCACTACTCTCGAGGTCAAATACATCGATGAAGTCACTACAATGGTTGACATGATCGATGCAATTAGAACCCAGTTTGGAGTAAACGTTTTACCGGCAGACATCTTATCCCTGCGAAAGGCATACGGAGGGACTCAAACAGCAACCATCAGTCTTCCAGTAGAAGACGTAAGAAAACTGTTAGAAGCCGGGAAAATTAAGATTGGGTGGGTAGTCTGCCGAATCCGTGAAAAGACACTGCTGCAAATGTGCTTCAAGTGCCTAGAGTAGAGCACCTCTTCCCTCAAAGGCCTGCTACTATGTGCAATATTATACGAGAAGTCAATCCAGAAGATATTCCTTTAATTACTCACGAGGAGCTGCAAAGGGCATGCAGCAAGATAGGTGACAATAAGGCGCCGAGACCCGACGGCATCCCGAATAAGGCAGTAAAGGCAGCTGTAAAAAAAAGAGACCAGACCTCTTCATATCAACAATGCAGAAGTGCCTTGAAGAAGGAACCTTTCCCGAAAAATGGAAGACGCAGCATTTGGTCCTACTGCCAAAAGGAAAGAAGCCTTCAGGAAAACCATCATCCTATCGTCCAATATGCCTATTGGACACCATGGGAAAGATCTTCGAGAAGATAATCTATAATAGATTACTCGCAGTAGCAGAAGAGAAAGGAGCCCTCTCAGATTACCAATTTGGCTTCAGAAGAGCACGATCTACTGTTGATGCCATAAGAGCGGTAGTTGATATCGCCAAAGGTGCCATCGAAGGCGAAAGATGGCTCTATGGCACAAAGGAGTATTGTGCAATAGTAACGGTGGACGTTAAAAATGCATTTAACTCTGCGGACTGGTCGTTTATTAGAAGGTCACTTGCCAGGATGGATACGCCACATTACCTGTTACGGATAGTGACGAACTACTTCAACAACAGGAAGCTGAGGTACAATACCGATGAAGGGATAAAATACTACAACGTAACTGTGAGAGTTCCACAGGGATCGGTTTTAGGGCCACTATTGTGGAACATCATGTACGACGGAGTCCTACGATTAACGCTACCTGGGGGAGTAACGATAATTGGATTTGCCGACGACATTGCAGTCGTGACAGTAGCTAAACAGATCCATGCAGTAGAATCAGCTACAAATGAAGCAATTGCAAAGATAAAAGATTGGCTAATATCCGCCGGACTAGAACTAGCTGACCATAAAACAGAAGCTGTTCTTATACCCAGCCGGAAAACCGTAGAATTTGCCAACTTTCAGGTTGATAACCAAACCATCAGGTCGAAAGAGGCGGTTAAATACCTTGGAGTAATGCTGGACGACAAGCTACGGTTTAAAACGCATGTTGATTTTGTTACCAAAAAAGCATCGCAAATGCAGGGAGCTCTCTCGCGTATCATGCCTAACATCGGTGGACCTGGATACGCTAGAAGGATTCTACTCTCTAGAGTTATCACCTCAGTTCTGTTATATGCCGCCCCAGTCTGGGCGGAGGCACTGAGGACGAAGGACACCAAAAGGAGACTATCGTCATCATACAGACTCTGTGCGCTACGGACAATCAGCGGCTTTCGAACCATCTGTGACGAAGCTGCATTTGTCATAGCTGGAATGGTCCCCATCGATATTCTCGCAGATGAAATGCTGAGGATATATAACAGAAGAGCATTGAGTCATCACGACGCCACTGGTATCAAGGTGATACAAATTGAAGAAAGGGCAGTGTCAGCAGCTATGTGGCAAGCTCGTTGGGCTAATACAACAAAAGGCAGATGGACATATAAACTTATACCGACAATCCAAGACTAGATAAGTCGAAAGCATGGAGACTGCAACTACCATCTAACGCAGTTCCTGTCTGGCCACGGTGGCTACCGCAAATATCTACACCGATTTGGACACGACAACTCACCATCCTGCCCGGAATGCCCAGGTGAAGATGAATATACGGAGCACGCAGTGTTTTACTGCACACGTTTCACGACATGGAGAATTACTCTGCCAAGTCCGTCATTACTCCTCGACCATATGTTACGGTCGGAAGAGAACTGGATAGCAATATGTTCCTTCGTAACAACTCTACAAAAAGAGCTGCGGAGAATAGAAAAGCTAAGAAGAGCAGCTGAAGCAGCGGAACAAGCTGCCACAAGAAGCATAGCATAAATTGCTAACCAGCCCCGCGAAGTAATACCTAACGGCAGTTCCGCGGGGAGAGTGGTTGAAGTGTGTAGGGTGTGTGTTTAGTGCGTAGGCGTATTCCTGGAATCATATAAATACTCAGGTTTGCGAATCGTGCATGCTAGTAGCACTCGGGCTATTAGTATCTATGAAGATTACACTGATACAATCTGACGCAATCCAAAAAAAAAAAAAAATCTTTGAACTTTATTGAGCGTCTCCCTCGTGACTAAACTGGTTCACTTTGCCCATGCTATGGCCCCATATGTGATCATTGGTCTCACAATGGCTAAGTGCATCCCCAAGCGTGACACATTTCTTTTATATGTAGAAACAAGAAAGGAACTTATAATAACCGACTTTGTAGGTGCTCGTATCAAAATACAAACGATGACTAGACTTTGACTTAAGACAGCGTTCGACGAATACTCCCTACTCCTTTATTAGTTCGTGTGCCCAGCAGTTGTCCTGCAAATCCTTATACAGTGCGTTAATACTACAAAATGTTAATGTTCTACAGGTAGAGAGAGTCCATTTTCGCATATTTTGGGAAAACCGCAGGCATTTGGTATTCACTGTGGAGACAACAATAATCCTTTAATCCGCTTTCGAGACGAAAACTGATCAGAAGTCGACTCGGACAAGCAATTTTCCCTAAGCAACAGACAAAGTTAGTTGACGAAGCGTTGCGACTATATACATATAATGAAGTACATGTACATACATATGTATCTGAAATAATCAAAAAGTCTAAGCGCTGTCCTAATATCGAAAGGAGAACCTCGGAATGACTTTTATAACAGCAGTATCTACAATCGGTATTCATTCAACGATCTACATAGATTATTATATATTTAATTACTGAAAGATCAAGGACTGAGCATTATGTGCGGAATTCATAGAACGGTTCGTCAATTGAAACACTACGAGACATACTCGCACATGTATCTCTGCTGTACGCCTGTCAATTTAATTATTTCCCATATTTACTGTCACCATTACTGGGAGATATTTGCGCCGCGTGAGAGTTCTTATCATCGAACAAAAATCAAAGAAAAAAACACCTCACACAGGATTACGATTTCTTCGGATTCAGGTAGAAGAACTGAAATTGTAAAGATTGGAAAATCGAAAATTGTATCTCGGATTGCTCACGTGAAATTAAACACTCGTAGACTCGGCGTAGAGAATTTCTATTGTGTCCTCTCGATGTATAGGTTCCCTCTGTACGATCCTTTTGTACCGTTAACCCCAGGTAGACCACCTGTGGGTACAGGCGGCCTAAACCGGCGCCGTCGGTACATAGCATAGATAACCATGAATTATGCGTTACCATGCGTTTCAGCATTTCTTCTATTCCCAATGATATTTCATTTTAATTGCGACAGGTAGACATAAAGCATGGATTAGGCAAGGCACAGTGCATGTGTTTGGTAATTAGGGGTTGTCTGCGACGAGGATTACACTTGCTGTATGTATGAACGTCGCAAACTGAGAGAAGTCAGATAATGAAAGTGAACTCAACTCAACTTGATTTTTAATTGCAAAATAATATGTGCATAGAAAACGTGCTACAGACAGTTTTCGCTGAAGAAAAGTGCACAAATATTTCAAAAATGTAAAGAGAGGGACCCAAAACTATCTTGGAAACATTCAAAATTCATAGTTCTTCGGCAAACTCCAAACACATTACTTGTCTCAGCTATGCGTTGGCCCTTCCAGCGACAACACTATTTTATGGGTTTTTTTCATATCTACTTCATCTCAACGCAATTCCAATAAAATGGCTAAATCAGGGTTTGCTCGCTCTCTGGTAGTACAATGGAGCAGTTGCGTCTGAGTGCTCCAGTCGAGCGTTTCCTATCCCGACAAAAAGAAAGACTAATGATCTCGCCAGACTTCGCACCACCCTCAATATCTTACCTGATAGACAGGATGTAGGTGTGCCTTTCTACGTGCAATCATTCACTTAAGCTGAACGCTATTAGTTAAACCATTCGCAGATGAGAGGTTTTCACGACGTGACAAACATTCAGCCAGATCTGGCTTTGGCTAGATAAGAAAGGCTAAAGTGATTAGATATCAGCTCCATTGTTGGTGTCCTCCTCTATTCAAAAGATTTGATGATGAGGAGGAAAAAATCGTCCTCCATTTCCTCTGGCGTCTGTCTGTCAAACCCTGTTCAAAATAAGAGTACTCCATCTTGGAGCTCTTTTCATCTATGTTCGCGGTGGCATGGCGAACACAGACGTCAGAAGCATCCTTCATTTTATCCGGCTTGTTTCTTCAATTTCTCTTCTAGCAGCTTATCAGTTTTAGATTCAGTCGCATGGCGAAGAGAGAAGTCAGAAGCATCCTTCGTTTTATCCCGCTGGTTTCCTTAATTTCTCTTCTAGGAGCTCATGAGTGGTAGATCCAGTGGAATCCAATGGATCTCTTCTGGCCTAAGTGTGTCTGCATCTTGGTACAGATAGCCACTCTAACCTAACCTAACTTAATCATATCCGAGCAACACCAGAAAATTTATACGACTTCTTATTTCCGACTAAATGCTAATCCCCGACTTTGAATAAACATCGGATATACGATTTTATGATAGTCGCTGAAGCCCCAGCTGGAGGCTCCAACCAACATACTTATCCCCCCGCCTCTGTCATTGACTCTGAAATAGCAACAATGTTTGCTTCGGAAGATTTCTGCAGTTCCCCCTCGGGAACGGGATCCTGAAGCGGCGCACTCCGGTAACCTCTTGATTAAGAGTCAACAAAAGAGGAAATAAAGGAAAGCGGCGATCGCGCGGTGCAAAGATGCTGCAAAATTAGCTTTAGAGGTTCCAGCATCAGTGGATAGAAATTGATTGATGCGGGCAAAGCTCCTGGCAAGAAACAATTAATGGTTTTTTTTTTTTCACAAATAAACCTACATCACTTTAAAGATCTTACCGCTCTTCTAAATAATCAACTTTCTGTCGCGCGCACAAAACTACACACAACAACTATTCAGAAGCCATACGTGCGGAACAAGCATATTTGCGGCTTCAGAGCTGTTCATGGAGTTACGGTACTACAAGTACACATATATGACGAGCGATCCGAGAGACTGGGAGCTTGTCTAAGAAGTTAGAAAACGTTCGTCATTACGTCAGCTTACTTTCCATATGATTCAATAATGCATCCACCAACGAAGGCGGATCTCATAAACTACTGTGACACTTAGAAGATTGGACTAGTCATATGCTGCGACGCTAATGCTCAGAATACAGTCCATGGCAGCAGGAAGTGAAACATACAGGGAAACCATCTCATAGACCTTCGTTTGGTATGGTCATTAACAATGTTGGCTCCCAGCCAACAGTTGTTATGGCACGGAAACAAGTTCTAATTGACTTGACTTTATCTAATAGGTATTTCAACTCGATTACTAACCAAGGTATGTACATCTGGGGTCATTCTTATCAGATCTTTTCAAATCGAATATGAAGCTATAATCTTTCTGCAGGAATGAAAGCTTCCACGGATCTTCGAACTTCTTATTCGATCAAGCTTTGTCACTCCTGCTGTCATGCGAAGCATCTTCATCTCAGCTGCCGTTAATTTACTCTCATACTGTTTGTACATCGTCCAACATTGTGAACCGTATGTGAGCGCTGGACGTACAACTGCGGTGTAGAGCCTTCCTTTCAACTTAGGGGACATTTTTCTGTCACAGAAGATAGCGGAATTTTCTCGCCACTTCATCCACCCTACGCTTACACGATGATTGATGTCGTCATCACAAGTTGCTTTGCTATTGATCATAGATCCCAGATATTTGAACTTTTCGCACTTGGGAAACACTGTTCCATTGAAATAAATGTCTGGAATAGGCCTGAGTGGATCAGAGAACGGGCAGCACAAGTACTCTGTCTTTTTTGAACTAATGCGATACCCATTTCCCTCCAAAACGTCCACCCACACATCAAGTGCTCGTTGCAGTGATGTAGGATCCTCACTTATGATGGCTCCATCGTCAGCAAAGAATAACTGATGTACCTTGGGGTCCATCACTTTACCTTCAAGCAGATAATCAAGGACTGTAATAAAGAGTAAAGGACTTAAAACGCTTCCCTGGTGCACCCCGACTTTGATTGGGAACTCTTCGGTTACTCCAGCGGGACATCTTACTCTTGTCTTTGCTCCTTCGTACATGTCCATGATCAGCTGTACATAGGTTCTTGGAACACCTCGATGTCTTAGCGCCACCCATATCAGATCTCGTGGTTGTCTGTCGAATACCTTTTCAAAGTCAGCCAATACAATATGCAAATCATTTAAGGAATCACGATGTTTTTCCATTATGATCCTTATACTTTGGATTGCATCTGTGGTTGATTTACCCGAGACAAATCCGCACTGATCATCAGATAGCCGTATTATTTTTCGCAGTCGGCCACCTAATACCCGCTCAACGATCTTCATGGTGTGTGACATCAGCTTGATCGAACAGTAGTTATCACAGTTTCAGATATCACCCTTCCCTTTGTATACAGGGAGAAGATAACTTTCCCTCCATTGATTCGGCATCGGATCACCTCTCACAAATTTGGAGATGAGAATTCTGAGCCATCTGAACCCAACGTCTCCCATCTTTTTCCAGAACTCAGAGGGCATCTCGTCTGGCCCAACCGCTTTTCGTTTTTCTGGAGTATTTGACCGCCTCACTAACTTCTTCGACTGTAATGTCGGGTATTTCTTCAGAGTTAGGGATGGCTCTTGGAAAGTATACCCGGGGAAACTGTTCATTTAAAAGTTCTTTATAATACTGCCGCCACCTCTGCAGAATTTTGTCGTCATACACAAGAAGTTGGCCATGTGCATTGTTAATGAACTTTGGCAAACGAATCTGCTGAGCATGCCTTCTTCTTTGGGCGACTATTTTGAAGATGGTTGCGCTCTTGTTCATATTGTGTCTTCGCAGCTCCTCGATAGCCTGGTTTGCATCAGCAACCGGGGAAGCTATTTTCTCCAGCTCCCGATACAGCCCCTCCGTACTCTCTGCTTGAAGCTGTTCCATGAGAGTGTCAATATACCACCTCTGCATGTAACTAACGATCTCTCGTCTTTCGCGTCTTACATTAGTTCCAAGCGTAGGTCCCACCTCCTGAGAACTCGCGCCGATCACAATAATTATTTTCGCCCCTAATCAGTTATCGTCTCACTCTCCTCCTCTTGATAAAGTTTCAACTCAAAGTATCCCTAACGTTTCCGTTATGCCCCGCGAAAGCTTGTCTAATTATTACCAGAACGTGAGAGGTCTGTGAACTAAAACCTTCGCCGTATTTCTTAACTCTCAAAAGCTTCCCTACGATATTTTCGCTCTGACTGAAACGAATTTATGTTCTAGTTTCATGAGTAGTGAACTATTTTCATCTGATTTCATTATCTTTCGAAATGATGTTCAACGGAAAGATGACGATTCCTCTGGTCGTGGAGTTCTTTTGGCGGTACATAACAGCTTCGACTCAACTTTCGTTAAATCCTTGCCTACAGCTGATTTCAAATATATTTGCATCAAAATCATTTTTCCATCTACTTTCTGTGCTGCTACATTCGCCCTTCTCAACCAATCAAGGGCTACCAGCTTTCCGTAGATGCGATTGATTCCTTATTTGAAGTTCTTGACCCCTGCGATGACGTCATTATCCTGGGAGACTTTAACTTTCCCCATCTGCAATGGGCCCAGTCTGAAAATGAGCCCCATTTTGTTGCTATAAACCCTACCACTGAAAGGAAGCCCTCTTGATTGATTGTCTGTCTGATTCTGGCCTTTTCCGAATAAGTGGCATTACGAACAACTTAGGCAGACAACTACACCTGATCTTCTCAACCGATGCCTCCAATTGCCCAGGTAATGCAAGCCACAACCTTCTCTCCACATTAGACCGCTTCCACCCACCTCTATTCCTAACACTTTCGTTCAACAACTTAAGTAAAATTCCTCACTGTGAGAACTCATATAGCTTTAATTTTCGTAAAGCTGATTTCGTTAAGCTTAATAATCTTCTCAGCAACATTAACTTTAGTCCTATCCAAGTTGACAGCATCGATAACGCTGTAGCGTATTTTTATAACCAAATTTTCACCTGTCTCATTCAATCTGTCCCATTTGTGCCTTAGAAAAACTTTACCTCAGCCCCACCATTGTATAATAAAGAGCTACGCTCGCTTCGTAACAAAAGAAACAAAATTTGGCAAGCATTCCTCAAATCTCGATCTGACTCTGATTTTTCCCATTACCAGCACGTCCACTCCCAATTCTCTGAACTCTGTGAATATCTTATCTCGCTAATCAGTGACCCCAAACGTTTCTACCACTTCATGAATGCCAAACGGAAATCCGATAGCTATCCATCTACTTTGAAACTTGCTGATAAGTCTTCGGCAGACCCCGTCACAATCGCAAACCTGTTTGCTCATTTTTTTCAGCCAATCATTTACGGATCACGTTACTCAACTTGATCATAGGTACTTCCGCTACTTAGACAACTGGCCCCAAACCTCCTTAGTCACAATTGTTATAACCCCGGCGTCGCTATTAGATAAGATTAGCAAACTTAAGGACGAATGCTCCCCTGGCCCTGGTGGCCTGCCCGCTATAGTTCTGAAAAAATGCGCGAATTATTTAGTCCAACCCCTTACTACACTTTTCCAACTATCTATTTCGCAGGGAGTTTTCCCCGAAATCTGGAAAAATTCGTATATAATCCCCACCCACAAAAAAGATTGTAAAAGTGAAATATCCAACTACCGACCTATCGCTAAACTGTCCTACATACCTAAGCTCTTTGAAAGCATTGTTTGCTACACAATGTTTTTTTCACTGTAAGGCTATCCTTTCATCGAACCAACGTGGATTTCTTAAGGGTAGATCAACAACCACTAATCTTACCGAGTTACTATCTAGCACTCTGTGCGTTTTGGAAGATGGTAATGAAGTTGATGTTGTTGCCACCGACTTCAGCAAAGCCTTCGACAAAATTTCGCATGCAATCATTCTTTTCAAACTTAAAGCTCTTGGTTTTCAATCGGGGTTTATTTCATAGATCAAAACTTACTTGGAAAAACGCCAGTATAAAGTCCTTTTCAGGCCTTCAATCTCTGATCCTTATAAGGCCACATCGGGAGTCCCTCAAGGCAGCCATCTTGGCCCAATGATCTTCATTTTGACAATAAATGATGTCGACTGTATCATCAACGATTCCCACCTTTCTATATACGCTGATGATATGAAAATCTTTAGACCTATATCATCCCATGCTGACTCTCTCTCTCTGCAAGATGATTTGAAACGATTTTCAGTCTGGTGCCTTAGTAATTTTTTAGAGCTCAACGTCAGCAAGTGTCAAGCTATTACATATTCCCGTAAGCTCATCCGACCATCCGCTAGAGTCTACTCTATTTGTGGTGAGCCTATTCCCTCTGTCTCTTCACTGCGCGATTTGGGTGTTATCTGTGATAGGGAACTCAACTTTCGTTTCCATATTGATAACATTATCAACAGAGCTAACTCTGCGCTCGGTTTCGTTAAACGATGATCCAAGGAATTCTCAAACCCTTATGTTACAAAATCATTATACATCACATACGTCAGACTCCTCCTTGAGTATGCTTGCCAGGTATTTTTTTTTTTTTTTTTTTCTCCGAGGGAAGGTGAAAATCTTCAACAAGACACTATGAGGATCGACAGCGCGTGCTCATAGTAGTGTGGGATTTTTACCCACTAAAAAACCTCCCTTCAAAACAGACTAGTTTTCATTTTTACTACAACTAAGTATTCGACTTATCAAGTAGTTTTCATTTCACGTAATAAGGACGTTTTGCAGGGACCTTCCCATTAGAAGTTCCTGCCAGCTCCGCAGTTTAGACGCGGTTACTTATCGCGCTAAGTCTAAAGGTTTGGTTCTTTGTAGACGGCGCAGTAAATTTCTTTCTTCCAAAACTTGGAGGACTGTAATATTTACGTGACTTTCTAGTCGACTTCTATACTTTCTCGCGTAGGTTTGAATTTCGTCTTCGATTGTTTTAATGCCAAGGTCTCTGTGGATATCGCTATTTCTGATATACCATGGCGCATTTACAATACCTCTTAGCACTTTGTTTTCAAAAGTTTGTAAAATTTTAATATTACTTATTTTGGTACAACCCCAGAGTTGTATACCATATGTCCATACAGGCTTTAGCACTTGCTTATATAAAAGCAGTTTGTTCTCTATATTGAGCTTGGAATATTTTCCAAGTAACCAATACATTTCTCGATATTTGTTATTTGTTATCTGTTATTTGTTATTTGCTTGCCAGGTATGGTCACCTTACTATGACCTCCATATCTTGCGAATCGAAGCCGTGCAGCGTAGGTTCATTCGCTTTGTCTTACGAGGTCTTCCTTGGGCTGATAGTTACAATTTACCCCGTTACGCGGACTGCTTGAAACTAAGCAATTTACAGTCTCTCGCTAAACGTCGGGAAGTTGCTGACATTTTGTTTATTTATCAGTTATTAGCTGGTAACATTGATTCCCCGCGCTGCTACATCTGATCTCTTTCAACACCAACCCACGTAACCTCAGATCCTCACCTCTCTTTCATCTTTCTCCTCACCGAACCAATTATGGATATCATGAACCAATGTCCAGAATACTCCGTGAAGCTAATCACATTCAAACTGCTTTTGACTTTCACACTAGCAGAGCCTCCTTAAGTAACGCCCTTCATTCCCATAATTCCTCCTGATAGTTTTAAGCTTAAGTTTAAGTCTAGTACAATATAATTACAAAACATGTTAGGTTAAGTGCCCATTTTGTTAGTTTTAAGTTTAGTTTTAAGTTCGCTTGCATTAAGCTTGAATAAATAAATAAATAAATAAACTGCCTACCAAATAGTAGTCAATCTGAGTTTCATCTCCACCACTGCTGTAAGTGATCAGGTGTCGGCTTTGTTTGATGAACATGGTATTTAACACGATAAGACCGTGTGATTTGCACATGCTTAGGATGTCTTCACCAGGAAGGTTCCTGGTGCCATATCCTAGTCCTCCATGGCAGTTTTCATAGTCTTCGTTTGACTTCCCAACATGTCCATTCAAATCTCCTCCAACAAATAGAAACTCTTCCTTTGGGATGTTCTTAAGGAGATTGTGGAAATCTACCCAAAATGCATCTTTATCTCTCCGATCGCACCCATTTTGGAGAGCACATGCACTGACAATGCTCCACACCTCTCCCTGTATTACTAGTTTGAGAGACATCAAACGGTCGCTGGACTTCGAAATGCTCAAGATGTTACCAAGTAGCTCTGCCGCAAGCATGACACCGATTCCGTTCTTAGCATTTTCCGTTCCGTAGTAGAACATCTTGTAATCTTTTGTCCTAACGTCCAAGAAACGCGCCCGATTTCCGGTGTCTTTCCATTTCGTCTCTTGGACACACAAGATATCCACCCGCCTTCTATTCATCATCTCTTCCAGCTCGTAACTTCGACCGGTCATGTTTCCAACGTTCCAACTCGCGACCCTCAAATTTCGACGAAACTGTTTCATTATTTTGCTAGCCCCCGGAATCCGTATAGCTTTGACCCGAACATTTCTGCTCGGTCCAGGATCAGTACCATGTACAGCAGTGGTAGTGCCTTTGCTTTTTGCAAGTATTACCATAATGATACAGTTTTGCAATATTACCATATTGCGATGGTGTTTGTTGTTTGACACGTGCATGCTCCTGTTTTATTATTGTTTGTTTGACCTTTCTTCTATGACACCGGCGATCTTCAGTCGTGTCAACCCACGGACTCGCATGCACGCTTGTGGGAGGGTTTTTAAGGTAGTTTATGTGTCGCTAGGCTCACTTGAGTGTTATATTGCCTAGATCTGATTTGTCCCCTTAGTCGCCTTTTACGACAAGCGCTAGTTGTTGGGGGGCGCTGCAGTGATATTCTTAAACCGTCCCTGCACGAGGCTAAGACTTATAAAAGTTATATACATGTCAAAAAGAAGACCAATGTCGCCGTGTGACGATTCAAAAATCGAATGTGATGACCTTTTGAAACAAAAGAAAACGTAAGCCCCTTTGGCATTGCGATCAAAATAATTACCAATCAATCGCTTGAGACTTATTTGAAATGCCGCCGCCTCACATTATCTTTAGACTCTAAGCTGACGCGGTAATCCCATTGAACATATAAACTGTGCTTTCAAAAAATACCCCCAATGTCTTGAAGAGAGCAGTTACAATTATTATTAACACTCGGACGCTTCCCTTTGAGCAAACGGTCTAAAACAATCGTCGAGGTATCGTCAAAAGAAATCCATTTAAATTCATGTACTGTCATCGACGAGAAAACACATTCGAGGGTGTGTACCAAGTCCCAATTTTAATCCTATATGTCAATTTATGCATACGAAACTACACAGTACCCGCACACTCAATACTCCGTATACATTATAAATTTTGACATTGTGATGCGTAACATAAAAATGTGATTAGAGTATTTTGTGAGATGCAACGGATTAATCATTATCCTTCAATTCAAAGAAGATTGATAGATACTCAACTCACTCTTTGTCGTGAACACTGACACTTCAAATGAGCCGTCTGTGTGACATTGCCTTGTAAATCAGCTTCAAGTCAAAAATGTCTCACATATTTGTGAAATTAATTTTTATTTGAATTTAATAGGTAACCCACTGGCCAATTAATTAGTCTTCATGAGAAAATTAAAATGCTGCTACCACCTCAGCGGGGGGTATTGAGTTCCAACACATTATACTCGTAGATAAACCATAGGCATGAACCATAAATTAATAAAATATGCATTTCTTGACCATTTTCATGGAATCATGGGAAATATGAAGAAGCATTGATTTCTTTTATTTGCCTTAATGGGCTTCAGCGGGGTGCAGTACCATATTGATGGTCTTTCTGCTTTGTGTACCACTAAAAATTGAAGAGAGCCATCAGGTTGGGCGCTTGAATGAATATCCATGAGAAGGAGGCAAACAGCTAGTGAAAGTGTTAAGTTTCTGAATTTCTATACATTTTGCTTGCCCGCGCATCACATAAAAACGGATTTTGACGGAGATTTCACTGTTGTATAGTTTAGGTGCCTAGAAGTAATCTGAGATACGTATTATCTCAATACACTATCAGGCAGCTCAATCAGGAAGCTACCTACTAACCGAAATTAGTTTGTAAGGTATGGCTGCTGCGTACGCACTTTGTGTTTTGTATGGTGTGGACTTTTTTTTGTAGACTCGGGAGCGGAATGACGTATGCAATCATAACGCGTTTCTGCGGACCTGCATTGCGATTGATCGGGAAACTACTGACTGCCCAAAACTTGGCTTGGGCCAGTAGCGCAACAATCAAGTTCGTGATGAAGTGCTTACTTTACCTCCTAGTGGTGGTCCCCGGGCAACTATACATATAAACCCTTATACGTGTAGGCTTAAATTGTAAGTGCGGGTTGTCTATGGCCTTCATTCTAGGCTAGGTAACGTGGGCCAGCAACCTGCGTTACTGAATATTGCCCGCTACAGAAACCGACACTATACCTCGGATAAGGAATGATCACACGTTGACGACTTTTGGCTATTGCACCCGGACAAAGATAGGTTTCTGGAATGTAAAGACGCTCCTCGACTCGGGAAGCGAAGGTCCTAACAATGCCAGATTCCTGCAACTGGAAAAGGAATTCATGCGAAATAAACTGGACATTTTGGGGGTAAGTGAAGTAAGATGGTTAGAAGCGGGCGAGTACCAGTCTCCAACGCGTAACACTGTACTACTCTATTCTGGAAGACCATCCGGAAGTCCGCGGGAATATGGAGTCGGACTACTGCTAACAACAACAGCACGCAAGGGCCTAATTTCCTGGCATCCTCATGGTGATAGGATTTTGACGGCCAGATTCCGGACTAGAGTACGACGCGTCACCATCATACAGTGTTACGCCCCAACGAATAGTTCGTCTGAGGACGAAAAGGAGAGCTTCTACAATCTCTTAAGTGCCGTCTTCAACACGAAACCTAATGGAGACATTGTCATAGTGATGGGGGATTTGAATGCCAAGGTAGGCAACGACAACGAAGGGCTCAAACATGTAATCGGGAAGCATGGACTAGGCAACCGCAATGACAACGGGGAAAGGTTTGTGGATTTCTACAATGCCAATCGCCTTGTGATATGTGGCACCATATTTGAGCACAAGACCTGCCACAAAGTCAGCTGGGTTTCCCATGATAGGCAAGCAACCTCCAACCAAATTGACCATTTTCCTATCAGCCGCCGCTTTAGAAGTAGTCTCCTCGACGTCCGAAACAGGCGAGGGGCAGATGTGGGATAGTACGTGATCACCATCTTTTGATAGCCACTCTCCAACTACGCACTGCTGCAGTTCGAAGATCCCACGACAACACAAGAATGCCCAGGTTCGACATCGATAGACTTAGTGATAACTCAGTGCGCCAACAATTAAGAGAGCACTTTTAGCAAGGATGTGGAAGCAATCAGCAGCTCAATGCCCGCAACTATCCAAGACCATTGGTGTGCTGTGAAAAATGTTTTTACATCTGGTGCTGAAAGAATTGTCGGTCGATCGCAGGGAAGACATAGGGCGTGGCTTTCCGAGGATACCTGGAGACGGATTGACGAACGAAAACAGCTGAAAGCTCGCGTTGCAGCTACCCCAGCAGTAGGGAGAAGCGAGCTAGAGTCCCTATATCGCATGAAGATGAGAGAAGTTCAGCGTAGCGTGCGACGTGACAAGCGCAACTACATCAACGCGCTGGCTACAGAAGCAGAAGAAGCTGCACGGAGGTGCGACAGCAGGACCGTCTACAGAATCATGAAAGAGCTGACAGGTGGTCGCAGCTCCAGCCAACACCCAGTGAAAAGCCTAGACGGCTCCTTGCTCATTTCGGATGAGGACCAGCTCAAGAGATGAAAAGAGCATTTTGCTATTGTTTTGAACCGTGTATTCGCTAGCGATATGCTCCCAAATCAGATTGAGATGCCCGAGGTGAGAAGTTCCCGAATACGCACCACGACTCCCAGTAAAGATGAGATCATTACTGCGATCAAGGCACTCAAAACCAACAAGGCGGTAGGACTTGACGGTATTCCAGCAGAGCTCTTACGAGCAGCGCCCAGAACATCGGCTGAGCTTCTGCTTCCACTTATAGAGAAAGCTTGGGAAGCTGAGAACTTTCCTAACGAGTGGAAAAAGGGAATGATCGTCAAGCTTCCCAAGAAAGGAAATTTAATGGAGTGCGGAAACTGGAGGGGTATCTGCGTGCTGCCTGCTGTAGCTAAGATAATAGCTAGAATCATCCTTGAGCGAATCAAACAACATCTCGAAGACACACTCGATGCCGAACAACCAGGTTTCCACTCTGGATCCTCCTGTGCCGACCACATCAACACCCTGCGGATTATCATCGAACAGTGTGTTGAATATCGATCGCCACTGCACCTGCTGTTCATCGATTTTGAGAAGGCGTTCGATAGTGTCAACAGGGAGTTTATTTGGCGTGCCTTACGCAGGAGAGGTATTCCCGATAAACTAATTGCTATTATCAAAGATACATATGAAGGCTCCAAATGTCACGTTCTGCACAGGGGAAGGTTGTCTGAGGAATTTGAGATCCAAAGTGGGGTAAGGTCATACAGCTTTGACGACGGGAAACGGAGGAATTCGATGGACTCTTACATCTCAACTGAAGCATCTTGACTACGCAGACGATGTATGCTTACTCTCCCACAGAATTATGGACCTCCACCAAATGACAGCAGATGTGGAGAGGGAGGCAGGTGTCGTCGGGCTGAATATTAATACGGCAAAAACTAAAATTGTCAGCCTTGGAACTAACTCATCGGCTCAAATATGCATTGATGGACAACCGGTAGAGAGAGTAGAGGATTTTCAGTATCTTGGGAGTATTGTCTCGACCGATGGTGGAACCGAACTGGATATAGCCAACAGGATCGCTAAAGCAAAGTCCGTGTTCGGGATGTTGTCCAAAATATGGCGAAGCAATGCAATCAGTTTGAGCACCAAAATAAGACTGTTCCGCTCCAACGTTGAATCCGTGCTGCTTTATGGTTGCAGCAGGTGGAGAGTGACCACTACTATCACCAGAAAGCTGCAAACGTTTGTTAATAGGTGCCTGCGCAATATCTTAAGAATTTTCTGGCCCAATCGTATCTCTAACGAACACCTTTACGAGAGAACGGGTCAGGAACCAATAGGCACAACCATCCAACGGCGGAAGTGGCAGTGGATTGGTCACACGTTCCGGAAGGGTGACAGCTCCATAGCGAACCATGCTATGCAATGGAACCCTCTAACTCAGGATGGCAGAAGACCTGACGGTCCGAGGAGAACATGGCGCAGAACAGTCGAGAAGGAGGCACGGCAGTTAGGGAAATGTTGGGGAGAACTCAGACACATTGCCAGAAACCGTATACGATGGCACGTAGCCGTAGTAGAGGCCCTAGGACCCACAAGTGGATACAGGACATAAGTAAAGTGATAACCTGCTTTACTTAACAGGCAGGTGCATACAATTTTTTTATAACCTGGACAATCCAGTAACTGCCATACTAATATCCAGAAGTTGTGATAATAGAAAGTCTTAATGTACAAGGTGAGCTCACAGTGTCGTAACATAGGCATCTCAGTCGGTGTAATCTGATCAGTCTGATTAACAGGATCTGCTGCTCAGCGAATGAGTCTGGCAACTCGCACACCTGGATGTTTACAGGGCAGTATGAACCTGACAACTCTGCCACATTCTTCAAACCTAATGTACAACGATTGGTGAAGTTATTCAATCTTATTTGATTCTTATAGCCGTGGAAGTTCGATTTTACTTGGGAAATCGTCTGAAATGTCGCTTTTCAAATATCATAAATTTAATAGGTTGTCCAAGAACAGAATAGAACCCCTGAGATACATTTCAAAAACATTCACTCCATTTAATTGATTATTTTTCTTTATTTCAAATTACTTCGTTTTTTAATATGTCTGTATACTAATTATTTAAAAAGAAAAAGAAAGGAAAATAATATAATACATGAAAGCCCTATCGAACCAAACTGAGTCTTGCAATTTAGCTTTAATTTTTCGTGTTCATTGTAACACGAATGACCTTGAGAATATTAGGATCTAGTATGGTGCTGGCTTGCGTGAACGCCTCCTCTTTCGGTCTAAGTGATCTGTGGGATTTCCAATTTTCCGGAGTGCTAACATAGAATTCTTGCTCATCATGAGGGGATTGGAAGTTACTGCTGTTGAACAAATCACAAACACATTGGCAGCAATCTGTAAGCTGTATATGTATACCATTTTTCCAGTTTTGAGGATCATCGCAATGTCCCTCGGTAAGAGGCACCGAATCAGTTTCTTGAAAAGGATTCGCGATAGCAAAGCTTCCCACTTCAAAACCCCGCACTACAAATTCGTCGTCAGGATTCGCTTCATGTTTATGGCAATGACCATGACTGCGTTTGAATTGACTGCAAAACGATGGCATTCGATAAGGAGATCTTTTTATTTCTTTGGTTGGTTGGTTTTCCATGTTTAATGAGACGACTCGGAGTTCAGCTCTAGAATAAAAAAAAAAAAGCAATACGTATACATATGTAGTGTTCGAAATGATTGTATTAAGTTTTTAAATTTGCCATAAATACGGATAATTTAAAAGCGAAAATTTGCTGTTAACATAATTCGTATTAAAATAAAACAATATTTTCAAAGCCTAGAAACTTAGAATTAAATATTTACAGCCACCCCTATTCTCTTATTCACGTCATGGTTTCTTCTCTACGATAAGTTGTGAAGAGTTTATTTATCCACGAAATGATTTAAACATAAATGTCGACATTTTCAAATTGTATTACCTCACTGGACCTTAAGACAGTAGATTTTCACCCAGCTCTCTCACTCTATACAGTCAAGCTTGGTGACGTGTTTTAGAAGTCGGACCTCTTTTTAATACAATACATCCTATAGACCACAAACAACTGGTTGCCAGTTCAGCGCTAATTCCAAAATGCTATAGATTTTCCATCATCTTCTTAGCGTCAGATTTTGATTTGGTATGCAAGCACTTTCGAAATTATGCATTTTGTTATCCTTTACAATGAATTGCTGTCAATATTTGCAGATGGCTTCAGAACCAGGGACAGCGAAGATGCCGGTTTATTGTTAGGATCTAGACAGCATTTTTAAGTCTGAACAAGTCGGAAGTCCCTACTGTTTGTCATTCCTGGTTTTCAGTAAATATTTTAAGATTGAAATACTGAAAACCAGGGATGAAACTCTGCCAGATCCTGTTTTACAACTTGATAGGCTGATAACGCCGTACTACTCGAAGTCCATTACGTTCAATTCAGTTAAAATCGTTTTTTTTTTTAATTCAACTTACGCCTAGGGATTAATTACTTGAATACAATTACTTGATTTCACAATGTAAGTTGGAAAGGACATACATAGAGAGAAAGATGGATGTAGTGATATTAGGTTTCAGAAAGTCCAGGGGATGGCGTCCAGATATCAGGGGAGAATTGTTTTTTTTTTGTCGTTGGCTTATAAATCAATACGATACATTTTTCTAGCTATATGCACATCCTATTGCCAGTGGATTTAATGGAAAATACATTTTTCTCGGCAACAGTATCTAACCATGAACCATTAATGTGACAATCGATGACGTTGCCACTTCACATCACTTGCATTAATCTATATTTATTGAAGTCAGTGAAGTCATTGAAGTCTTTGAAGAAATATTTAATCTCAGTGAAATGAATTTACAATTTTCCATTTTGATATAAGAAGACACATCCGCATGCAGTAAATGTAATCCAATCGATGCCCTCGTCCAATACCTAGATTATATAAAATGAAAGTGGTGCTCAATGAGATCCACTTAAACCAACATAGGTTCATTGAAATGCCACTATGAAGCAGGGATTAAGATCCCTATCTTCTCCTCAAACCGTATCCTTTTATGATATGGACATTTACTTTGGCAGTGCAGGTTTTCTTTATATCAAGAAGTATTCACCTTCTAATATGGCCAAGAGGAAGGAACCCGCAGAGGCAGTGATCTACGGTCTCCTCCTCCTCCTTGTTTCTGCAGCTTCTGCAGAAAACATTCCGTTAGTCCGATGATAACATTAATGAGTTCGGAGATGCTATCTCTGGGGTGTCTTAGCAGAACATTTGTTCTGTTAAGGTCTAATATCGACCACAGTAGCCTTGAAGTGTCGTAGAAGTAAAGATATGTCTATCTATACATATGAAGTTCGCTTTTCCGCAGCGTCAGAATGAGGTAGGTAGTTAAACGACATTCGATCACATTGCCAAGAGCTGACTGTGTGCACCAACTAAACCTTGTCTTAGTAATTCATTAAACCATGATATCGCCTTAACCAGGCATCCAGTGGAAATTGTCATTTTTTTTTTTTTATAATGTGAGCGCACTCAAAGGGTCATGAATACCTTTAACATGTGTACACACAGTGCGGGCGTTGGAAAGGATGGATAGAGAGAGAGAGAGAAAGATTTTGGTGTAGTGGTTCTTGAAGCTCAGTTGTTTGTGCTTCAGAGATTCTCCGGTGGTGGCGTCCAGATAACTGGGAGAATTTTGTTATTTTTTGCCTTTGCTTCTGATTTATAGTATTTTTTTCCTGATAACCGATGTCAAGGGCAAATCATCATCAACAGAGCAAACAATTTTTCCAGCCACAGGACCAAGCTACTGCCAGTGTTATGCCTTCACAGTAGTGTTCACACAAGCTTTCGCAAATGATCGGACTGGCTTTGTATATTTCATGAGAAACAAATAAATGATTGCTGACATCATGAATTTGAACCATGAATCATAAGCGTGGCAATTGACGATGTTAATACTACACCATTGCCACCCCAAGATTAAGAGATAAGCAGCAAATTGCCCTAGGTAAGACCTATCAGACCACAATTTAGGGTGTTTTCATTCCATCAGCAAAAAGAATGGTAATTTACTTTACTTACTATTTTGAACGTCAGCGCGCATATGTCTAACCGGACGAGGCATCTCTTGTTGACCTGATTGGCTGAAATATGCGTCTCAGAAGTCTAGCAAGAGCTCCTCAGAAGGAGGACGTGCGGCGGATGAATTCTCTCGATGGAATCAACGGTGACATCTACAGACCAGCGGATACCTTACCGGAGCTACTTCGACATATTTGGTGCTGAGGTCTGTAAGGATTTTCAATACTACGTCAGGGTATTGAAAAAGAGATGGTGGCGGATGAACCCTTAATGGGCCAACGGCAGCGCTCATATCCGGTTACTGACATCGGTGTATCCGGCCTCTTGTCCTATGGGTACAAAAGAAAAGGATTTGGTCCTCCAGGTTGGGGGTTGTGCCGTCGGGTTAACTTCCCTACCACGTAAAAAACTTTTGGTTACGAAGCAAGCAACAGCCTCGGATACGGATGATTTTACTGTTGACGACCCATGCAAATGTAAAAAGGACAACGATCTTCGTGTCTGCACATGGAATGTTAGGTCCCTCTACAAACCACGTGCAGCCGAACAACTTGCGGAGGACCTAGAGTGTTTCAAAGCATACATTACCGCCATCCAAGAAGTGCGATGGGATGGGCCGGGCAAAAGGAAGATGACAAACTGCGGCATCTACTACGGCGATTGCTACAGACAAAAAAGACAGCGTCTATTCGGGTGCGGATTTGTCATTGGAGGCAGACTTAGGCAAGAAGTCTTGAGTTTCCGGCATGTGAACGAGCGCCTTATGACTATCCGTATCAAGGCTAAATTTGCCAACATTAGCCTAATATGCGTTCAAGCCTCTCATGAGGAGAAGGACGACGCGACAAAGGATGACTTCTACCAGCTCTTGGACAAGACGTATGAGCAATGCCCTAGCCACGACGTTAAAATTATCCTAGGCGACTTTAACGCAAAGCTAGGAAGAGAGGACGTCTTTAGTAGCGTGGTCGGAAAGCACAGCCTACACGACATCACATCCGACAACGGACTCAGGCTAATCAACTTTGCGGCGGGGCGAAACTTTGTCGTAGCTAGTACGCGGTTCCCAGGTCTCGATATTCACAAAGGAACATGGCTCTATTTTGATGGAAAAATCGTCAGCCAAATCGATCACATTGCGATCAACGCAAGGCACTCTTCCAGTATTCTGGGCGTCCGGACTTTCCGAGGAGCCAACGTGGACTCCGATCACTACCTAGTTGTAGCCAAGGTACGGATGAATACTGTGAGGAAATTTGACGTCGGGCGGCTACAATCGCAAGCGACCGCCAGAATCTTTGCCGATCGAGTTTCTCTTAAGCTTAATCTAAGTCCTATGCCGCCAGCAGCAAATGCAGAAGACCAGTGGCAGCGTTGCCAACAAGCCATCAGAGATGCCGCCTCTGATGTACTGGATTTCTCTCGGCCACCACAACGAAACCCCTGGTTTGATGAGGAATGCCGGCAAGCACATGCAGCTAAACAAGAGGCGTACAAAACGGCGCTGCATAGAAGGACTAAAGCTGCTTACAAGCTTTACGTGAGCAGAAGAAAAGAGGAACATCGGCTTCTCAGAAAGAAGAAAAAGGAGCATGAGAAGCGCTCGATCGAGGAGATTGTGAGACTTTATTACAGGAATGATGTTCGAAAATTTTACCAAAAGGTAAAAAGATCATGCCACGGCTTCAAAGCGAGCCTGCAGGGACGAAAATGGTAATACAGTAGTAGAATCGCAGTCGGTGCTGAGGATATGGAAGGAACACTTCTGCAGACTGTTAAACGGCGATGATGATCAATATTCTGATGTCAGGCAGAATGAGCCATTCAACAGTGACGATGACAGTCAAGATTCCCGTCAATCCGATCAGAATGAAGTGAGGTTAGCGATATCTAAACTCAAATCCAACAAAGCTGCTGGAGCCGACGGCCTTGCCGCTGAACTTTTCAAGGCAGGAGGAGATGAGTTGGTAAGGTGCATGCACCAGCTCATCTGTAAAATCTGGTCGGACGAAAGCATGCCCGATGAATGGAACCTCAGCATCGTTTGCCCGATCCTGAAGAAAGGAGACCCTCTGAACTGCGCCAACTACAGAGGTATAAGTCTCTTAAATATCGCATATAAGATCCTGTCTGCCGTACTATGTGAACGCCTAAAACCGATCGTCAACAACCTGATAGGTCCTTATCAGTGCGGTTTCAGGCCGGGAAAGTCCACCATTGACCAAATATTCACACTACGGCAGATCTTGGAAAAAACCCATGAATATAAAATCGATACGCACCACCTCTTCATCGATTTCAAAGTTGCCTATGATAGCGTGTATAGAGACGAGGTATACAGAGCCATGTCTAGTCTTGGCATCCCTGCCAAGCTCGTCCGTTTGTGCAGAATGACGATGGAGAACTCCCGCTGCTCCATCAAAGTCGGTAAGAACATCACCGAACCGTTTGATGTCAGGAAAGGTCTTAGACAAAGCGACGCGCTATCATGCGATCTCTTTAACATAGCACTTGAGAGAATTGTACGAAACTCACAAGCCAACACCGGAGGCATAATCTTCTTCAAGTCTGTACAACTACTCGCTTATGCCGATGACATCGACATATTTGGAAGAACTCAGCGAGCAGTCAATGGGGCATTTACGAGTATTGAGATCGAGGCAGCAAAGATGGGTCTAGCGGTCAATGAAAGCAAAACAAAATATATGCTGTCTACAAAAAGGACACCCAACATCGGCGTCTTGGACAGAACGCCACAATAGACAGATACAATTTTGAGGTAGTAAAGGATTTTGTCTACCAAGGCTCTATGGTCAGCTCCGCAAATGACATCAGTATGGAGATCACACGGAGAATAACTGTTGCCAATCGTTGTTTCTATGGGCTAAAACGGCAATTGAGTAGCAAAGCCCTATCTCGAACTACTAAGCTAACTCTCTATAAGACACTAATTATCCCAGTCCTGCTGTATGGCGCAGAGGCAAGGGCTTTGACAAAACCGGATGAGGATGCCCTTGGTTATTTTGAGAGAAAAGTTCTTCGAGCGATCTTTGGTCCCGTCTGCATAGACGGTGAGTGGAGGAGAAGGTACAATGCCGAACTATATGGCCTGTACAAGGACATCGACTTAGCCAGAAGGGTTCACATACAGCGACTAAGATGGCTGGATCATTTAGAGCGGATGAAGCCCAACCTTCCCGCTAAGAAAGTCTTATTTTTTCACACAAATGGAAGGGACCTACAGTTTTGTGCCGTATCCGAAGGGCAATTTGTTTTGAGAAGCTTTTCCGTGACAACAATACTCTCGGATGCCTTGTCAGACGTTCGCGAGAGGTGAGACGGTGAAAAGACTTTTTGGTGTTTTCTGGGATTCGAACTCGCAGTGGTCCGACACACTAACCACTTGCGCAACGGGGGCCTAATATTAACTCAGGAATGGTGCCCCACGGCTGGGCTCAATATAAACCCGGCTAAAACCACAATAGTACCATTCACGAGAAAAAGAAAGCTTGGACTTAAGCCAATCCGGCTGTCGGGCATGATACTGACACCAGTAAAAGAAGTCAAGTATCTAGGACTACAACTGGATACTCGTTGTAAGCTTGTGTGAAGAAAGCACGCAAAGAAGATATCCAAGAAGGTTACCCGTGCTCTCATGATATGCAGGAATCTAGCGGATAAGTCTTTGGGGATTTAGTCCGAAGATTCTAAGATGAATACATGTTGTCATTGTGAGGCCAATGATCACATGTAGAGCGTTAGCGTGGGCAAAGTAGACTAGGCTAGTCACAACGAGGGAGACACTCACTAAAATGCAAAGACTTGCGTGCCTCTGCATCACCGGGGCAAGGAGAACATGTTCAACTGCGGCCATGGAAGTGCTCCTAGAGTTAACTCCGCTTCATCTCGTAGTTGAGTAAAATGCAAAGCGGATGATCCTAATGATGGCAAAAGAAGGTATTAGAAGGGAGATATGCGTTAGTTCGAGAGAATACGATGCACTGCTTAAGAAACTTCCCCTTCTGGCGGGGACTGCGACAGTATCACAAAAATTCTTTGGAATAAACATTTATATAAAATTAAATTACAAAAAAGAGTAGAGCAACGAATCTACAATATACGGACTGGACAACCAAACAATAAAGTGGTATACAGATGGTTCAAGAACTGAGGAAAGAACATGGGCAGGCATGTTTGGGCCGAGAACGAAGCACTCAGAACCCATGGGCAAGAGTACCAGCATCTTTCAAGCTGAAATATGTGCTGTATATATTAAGATGAACCTAACTCAATCTCGAAAGAGATACAGCAACTGCGGCATTGCAATACTGTCAGACAGTCAAGCAGCTATCAAAGTACAAAGAGCTGCAGAACCCCTCATTGGACCTGAATTATTCTGCGGAATAGGGAAACATACCATATGCGAAGAATTCAGAAAAATAGAGAAAAAAGGAATAACACTACAGGTCTGAGGCAAGCTGAGAAACTACTGGAATGTTCCAAGGTATGTTGAAGATGCTTGATTTTCAAATTTTGCATGTTTCGGCAACACAGCACTGACTTTGCAAAAAGTTTTTCTGTAGTTTCCCGTGTCGTTCAAGCGTAAAACTATCCATTTTTGAACGCATAGTTTTGACACAAATAGCAATCTGTCCATAGCTAACAAAACCAGCAGATGGCCCACCCCTTAGATGCAAGTACGTGCGACTCATTCATGCACATTATTATTACGCCATTGGTATCGAATTAAGCATATAAGCAAAGCTTTATTTAAACGTCTCTACGACAAAAAAAAAAAAAAAAAAAACAAACGCTAACGATCCCGACTGTCCAGTTCTCAAAACTCACTCCTCTTGTGAGTTCCCACTAATTTTGCACAAAATAACACGTGTTGACAATAGCTGATATTTCAGCAAAAATCGAAAATCCAAAAATTTGCCGACATCACAGCACGAATTTGATCATTCACAATTAGATAAATAATAATTCTCGATCAACATATTAAATATCAATTATTCATCTCCGATGAGCTATAAAATATCACAGATAATAATCTGGCGGCATAGAAGCAATCGCTGAGCATTATTCAAATGAACATCTTCCAACAAAGGAGGTGTCCGCTCTCGTGGAGCTCGAAAAGCTGCCGCGGCAGACACAAAGGCTGAGTTTGAATAAATTTCCTGCGCCACCATGGTAGTGTTCCAATTTATATGCGAAGACTGAATATTCAAGCCTAATTATAACGTGTAGCTTCGTACTGATTCGATCATCGGCTGCTTGTATCTTGTTTTGGTAATTTGTTGTTTCCGATGATTTACCATTCGAAACAAAGCCATGGGAAATAGGAGAGCTTATCGATGTGGTGCGAGATACGACTGGAAAATTAATAAAAGTTATTGGCCATTTGACAGAGATGAAGAAGATATTCGAATCAGAAAGTCATAAATTATGGGAGGGTTACCATAATTATTATATTTACAGCATGTTCTGTGACGCGTTTGAATTGTGAAAACTTTGCAGATGTCTTTTATTAGATCTGTGATGGAACGGTACGGTCGTTGCTTTATGGAACTTGTTTTGGCTGTTCTTGTGGGAAAAGATCAAATGTCGTTATGTTGCGAGTAAGACGAGTGGCCATTTGTGAGATGCTTCCCCCAATTTTTAGTCCGCGGGGAGGGCCAGCAGGCCAAAGATGCCTGGCGTGTAGTACATTATGCAAGTGCTGTCATTTGAAGCACAACTTTCGCCTATCGTTAAGCAACGGAGTCTTTCCAGGAATATACAAAGATAGTAGCTGCCATCACCAAGAGCCTTTTTTGTAGATACTCGTACATTGGGTTAATGGCTTTGCTCTGAGTGCATTATTTGAATAACGTTGCGAAGACACTGAAAGAACTACCATGCGATGGGATACAGATTGTGGCCTGGATTTAGGGGATCTGGTGGACAGATTCCTAGGGAGTGGTCGAACGCAGAAGTGTCGAAACCAAACTAAATGCCCTTGGATTACTGGCGCTCCAAGTAGTAATCTTGAA
This sequence comes from Brachypalpus laphriformis, assembly GCA_945910035.1. Classification (NCBI taxonomy): domain Eukaryota; kingdom Metazoa; phylum Arthropoda; class Insecta; order Diptera; family Syrphidae; genus Brachypalpus; species Brachypalpus laphriformis. Next base: position 103,805,110 of record OX246753.1, on the reverse strand, counting down.
AGTGCTTCTGCAATATGTATGGAGGTACGATGATACTCAAGTTTGATAGCGCTCGACGATATCTTCATGTCTTTTTCATCCGCAGGGCATTTAGTGAACTCCAAATTAGTTTCCGCAAAACAATAGTATCACCACGTATGTCTTGATTGGAGCGTCGAGCTCCGACGATGGGTGTAGGGCTGGCAGAATTTGTAGTGAAAGGTTATGTACATATAAATATATGAATAAGCTGGATGTACAAACCCATACTTACCAATCGAACAATTGTGTGGAGGAATGCAGCAGACATAACCAGCTACCTAGACAACCTTGCAAAGGTACAATGATTAGCATGAATGAACATCACAGAAGAACGGCGATCAATGCCGCGAGCAGGGTTAGAAGTGATGGTGATTCTCACTGCCTTGAATGTCTCAAACAACTGAGCGCATGAAAGCAAAGCCGCTATGAACATGGATATACAAAAGAAGGAAAGAAATTCGCTTCTCGGAGGATGTCCTAACAGGACACTGCATGATGGGCGCAATGGCCGCTAGACTAGGCGTCAACAACCGACTACTGCAGGAGTTGTCAAGGTACAGAAGAGCGAGAAATTTTCAAGCACTTGCTCTAATGTTAAAACTTGTCGCTTCCGTTGAGGGAAACAGACTGTTTGATGAATTAGAGGACCTTTAGCAAGTTCTGTGCAAGCAAAGGAAAACAATAGACAAAACGCACTTCCCTATAACCTAACTGTTCTCTATTTAAATGAAACAGTGCTTCCCAAGTGCGAAAATTTAAATTTCCTGGGATCTGTGATCAATAGCGAAACAACCTGCGATGACATCAATTATCGTGTAAGCGAAGGGTGATCATCCGGTGGGTAAATGCCGCTATCTTCTGAGGCCGAAAAGGTCCCCTAAGCTGAGAGGAATGCTCTAAACCACAGTTGTGCATCCAGCGCTCTCATTAGAAGGTTTACAATGTTGAACAATGTATTATACAAACGTATGAGGGTAAATCACTTCATCACTGAAGTGCCCTGGTGGGCAAAATCGCATCATCACCTCCCCGTGGTGCCCGTTGGATAGCTATCTGATAGTGAACTAACAATGAGCGTATGCTGAGTCTGACGATATATGTGAAGCTGAACACTCGGACCTGCGTAAGCACATCTGGGTGAAATTCAGCGCGCATATGTTTAACTGGACGAGGCATCTCTTGTTGACCTGATCGGCTGAAATATGCGTCTCAGAAGTCTAACAAAAGGTCCTCAGAAGGAGGACGTGCGGCGGATGAATTCTCTCGATGGAATCAACGGTGACGTCTACATGCCAGCGGAAACCTTACCGGAGCTACTTCGACATATTTGAAGCTGAGGTCTGTAAGGATTTTCAATACTACGTCAGGGTATTGAAAAAAAGATGGTGGCGGATGAACCCTTAATGGGCCAATGGCAGCGCTCATAACCCCGAAGTGGGTTACTGACATCGGTGTATCCGGCCCCTCGTCCTAGGGGTTGCTAAAAAAGGATCTGGTCCTCCAGGTTGGGGGTTGTGCCGTCGGGTTAACTTCCCTACCACGTAAAAAACCTTCGGTCACGAAGCAACCAACAGCCTCGGATACGGATGAATTTACTGTTGTCGACCCAAGCAAACGTAAAAAGGACAACGATCTTCGTGTCTGCATATGGAATGTTAGGTCCCTCTACAAACCACGTGCAGCCGAACAACTTGCGGAGGCCTAGAGTGTTTTAAAGCAGACACTACCGCCATGGGCCGGGCAAAAGGAGTATGAAAAACTGCGACATCTACTACGGCGATTGCTACAGACAAAAAGGACAGCGTCTATTCGGGTGCGGATTTGTTATTGGAGGCAGACTTAGGCAAGAAGTCTTGAGTTTCCGGCATGTGAACGAGCGCCTTATGACTATCCGTATCAAGGCTAAATTTGCCAACATTAGCCTAATATGCGTTCACGCCCCTCACGAGGAGAAGGACGACGCGACAAAGGATGACTTCAACCAGCTCTTGGACAAGACGTATGAGCAATGCCCTAGCCACGACGTTAAAATTATCCTAGGTGATTTTAACGCAAAGCTAGGAAGAGAGGACGTCTTTAGTAGCGTGGTCGGAAAGCACAGCCTGCACGACAACACATCCGGCAACGGACTCAGGCTAATCGACTTTGCAGCAGGGCGAAACTTTGTCGTAGCTAGTACGCGGTTCCCACGTCTCGACATTCACAAAGGAACATGCCTCTCCTTTGATCGAAAAACTGTCAACCAAATCGATCACATTGCGATCGACGCAAGGCACTCTTCCAGTATTCTAGGTATCCGGACTTTCCGAGGAGCCAACGTGGACTCGGATCACTACCTAGTTGTAGCCAAGGTACGGATGCGGATATCCAGAACGGAGCGAAATTAACGAAATACTGTGAGGAAATTTGACGTCGAAAAGCTACAATCGCAAGAGACCGCCAGAACCTTTGCCGATCGAGTTTCTTCTAATCTTAATCTACGTCCTATGACGTGAGCAGCAAATGCGGAAGACCAGTGGCAGCGTTGCCAACAAGCCATCAGAGATTCCGCCTCTGATGTACTTGGTTTCTCTCGGCCACCACAACGAAACCCCTGGTTTGATGAGGAATGCCGGCAAGCACATGCAGCTAAACAAGAGGCATACAAAGCGGCGCTGCATAGAAGGACTAGAGCTGCTTACGAGCTCTACGTGCGCAGGAGAAAAGAGGAACATCGACTTCTCAGAAAGAAGAAAAAAGAGCATGAGAAGCGCTCGATCGAGGAGATTGAGAGACTTTATTGCAGGAATAATGTTTGAAAATTTGACCAAAGGGTAAAAAGAACATGCCAGGGTTTCAAAGCCAGAACAGAAGCCTGCAGGGACGAAAATGGTAACATAGTAGTGGAATCGCAGTCGGTGCTGAGGATATGGAAGGAACACTTCTGCAGACTGTTAAACGGCGATGATGACCAATATTCCGATGTCAGGCAGAATGAGCCATTCAACAGTGACGATGACAGTCAAGATTCCCGTCAACCCGATCATAATGAAGTGAGGATAGCGATATCTAAACTCAAATCCAACAAAGCTGCTGGAGCCGACGGCCTTGCCGCTGAATTTTTCAAGGCAGGAGGAGATGAGTTGGTAAGGAGCATGCACCAGCTCATCTGTAAAATCTGGTCGGGCAAAAGTATGCCCGATGAATGAAACCTCAGCACCGTTTGCCCGATCCTGAAGAAAGGAAACCCTCTAAACTGCGCCAATTACAGAGGTATAAGTCTCCTCAACATCGCATATAAGATCTTATCTGCCGTATTATGTGAACGTCTAAGACCGATCGTCAACAACCTGATAGGTCCTTATCAGTGCGGTTTCAGGCCTGGAAAGTCCACCATTGACCAAATATTCACACTACGGCAGATCTTGGAAAAAACTCATGAATATAAAATTGATACGCATCACCTCTTCATCGATTTCAAATTTGCCTATGATAGCGTGTATAGAGACGAGTTATACAGAGCCATGTCTAGTCTTGACACCCCTGCCAAGCTCGTCCGTTTGTGCAGAATGACGATGGAGAACTCTCGCTGCTCCATCAAAGTCGGTAAGAACATCACCGAACCGTTCGATGTCAGGAAAGGTCTTAGACAAGGCGACGCGCTATCATGCGATCTCTTTAATATAATACTTGAGAGAATTGTACGAAACTCACAAGCCAACCCCGGAGGAACAATCTTCTTCAAGTCTGTACAACTACTCGCTTATGCCGATGACATTGACATAATCGGAAGAACTCAGCGGGCTGTCAATGGGGCATTTACGAGTATTGAGAACGAGGCAGCAAAGATGGGTCTAGCGGTCAATGAAAGCAAAACAAAATATATGCTGTCTACAAAAAAGGACACCCAAAATCGGCGTCTTGGACAGAACGCTACAATAGACAGATATTATTTTGAGGTAGTAAAGGATTTTGTCTACCTAGGCTCTATGGTGAACTCCGCAAATGACATCAGTAGGGAGATCACACGAAGAATTACTGTTGCCAATCGTTGTTTCTATGGGCTAAAACGGCAATTGAGTAGCAAAGCCCTATCTCGAACTACTAAGCTAACTCTCTATAAGACACTAATTATCCCAGTCCTGCTGTATGGCGCAGAGGCATGGGCTTTGACAAAACCGGATGAGGATGCCCTTGGTTATTTCGAGAGAAAAGTTCTTCGAGCGATCTTTGGTCCCGTCTGCATAGACGGTGAGTGGAGGAGAAGGTACAATGCCGAACTATACGGCCTGTACAAGGACACCGACTTAGCCAGAAGAGTTCACATACAGCGACTAAGATGGCTGGGTCATTTGGAGCGGATGGAGCCCAACGTTCCCGCTAAGAAAGTTTTCGAATCCATCCCGGATGGACGACCTCGCGGTAGGTGGCGCAAACAAGTGGAGGGGGACCTCAACCAACTTGGCGTGCGCAACTGGAGGCAGCTGGCTCGTAATCGTGCTAGCTGGAGAGGTTTGTTGGTTGAGGCCCAGGTCCACCCCGGACCGTAGCGCCATATATATATCTAATATATATATATATATATATATTTGGTTTGTCTCAGTAATGAAATGATCGAAAATCGAGAGACCTGCCAATACTTTCTGAGGTCAAACAGGCAAACCCCACAGGCGGATCAGTAGAAATGCAATGAAGTGAGGGGGTTAAGATCCCTTTAATTCAGATCATAGCCCCGCCGATTTAAGAAGAAGAACCTGTCACCTTTTGCTAAGATATGTAGTAGAGGAAGGCACTACCTTAGATTGCGTGCACAAGTGGAATGGGTCTTTAACCAACCGACGTGTGCACCTGAGAGCAGCAGATGAATAAGTGGCTAAAGGGGCTTCTTAGTTGAGACACAGTTCCTGAACTGTAGCATCATCAAGTTAAATACCAGAGTGACATTCAATTGTCTATTGAAACCTATTTGAGGTTGTATTGCGTACGATTGTTAATTGAATTGTAGAAAATATAGATAAGCAAATTTAGTAACGACGTATTTACGAGTACATTCATGAGAACATCCTAGGAAGAAAAGACTTAGAATATTTAAGGCAACCGAAGTCTACATAGTAAGTATATACATATATACTCGTATTACCTTTTCTCAGGAACAGGATGCACGGTCGATACTCTTACTGGTTCTTCTGCAATGGTTCTTAAGGCACATGGACGAATCACAAAAGATTCTGCGCATGGAATGCATCTGTTAACTCTTTGACCCGATTTCCTGTCGGCCAGTTTAAGTCGTCTTCCCACCAACATTTTACTGTGAAAGATAGAAGCATTTCTAATCAAAGAAATTCCATTTTTAGAATTTTTATACGAAGTTATGAAAAATAAAATTTGGAAAAAAATTAATTTCAGAAATTTAGTCACAAGCTGTCTCCAGCGTACTTTTTATATATATAAAAAAAAAACAGTAAGGGTAGTAAACTTTGAGTAACTTTCCAACTATGTTTTCAGTACTGCAGCTCCCAAGTCAGAAAAAATTACTGATTGTGATTGATCCCTACGAATGGCTAGATGCCTGAACATTGAATGCTAGTGAAGTATCATTACCACACAATCTCTACAATTTTTTGTCTGCAAATGTAATTGCTGGTAATAAAAACACACATAGAAACTAGCTCCTCAAACGGAATATATTGTAGAACAGAAGTAACTTTATGGCCCATGAAGATCGTTGAGCGGGTATTAGGTGGCCGACTGTGAAAAATAACACGGCTATCTGATGATCAGTTTGTCGCGGGTAGATCAACCACAGATGCAATCCAAAGTATAAGGATCGTTATGGAAAAACATCGTGATTCCTTAAAGGATTTACATATTGTATTGGTTGACTTTGAAAAAGCATTCGACAGGCAAACATGACATCTGATATGGGTGGCGCAAAGACATCGAGGGATTCCACAAACTCGTATGTACACCTACTCGTATGTACAGATGATTATGGACATGTACGAAAGAGCAAAAACAAAAGTAAGATGCCCCGCTGGAGTAACCGAAGAGTTCGTAATCAAAGTCGGGCTGCACCAGGAAAGCGTTTTAAGTCCTTTGCTCTTTATTATAGTCCTTTATTATATGCTTAAAGGTAAAGTGATGGACCCCAAAGTGCATCAATTATTCCTTGCTGACGATGGACCCATCATAAGTGAGGATCCTACGTCCCTGCAACGAGCACTTGATGTATGGGTAGACGTTTTGGAGGGTTATGGGTATCGCATTAATTCAAAAAAGACAGAGTACTTATGCTGCCCGTTCTCTGATCCACTCAAGCCTTTACTTACTTACTTAGATGGCGCTACAGTCCGGGTGGACCTGGGCCTCAACCAACAAATCTCTCCAGCCAGCGCGGTTACGAGCCAGCTGCCTCCAGTTGCGCACGCCAAGTTGGTTGAGGTCCTCCTCCACTTGTTTGCGCCACCTACCGTGAGGTCGTCCTCTACTGCGTCGTCCATCCGGGGTGGATTCGAAAACTTTCTTAGCGGGAACGTTGGGCTCCATCCGCTCTAAATGACCCAGCCATCTTAGTCGCTGTATGTGAACTCTTCTGGCTAAGTCGATGTCCTTGTACAGGCCGTATAGTTCGGCATTGTACCTTCTCCTCCACTCACCGTCTATGCAGACGGGACCAAAGATCGCTCGAAGAACTTTTCTCTCGAAATAACCAAGGGCATCCTCATCCGGTTTTGTCAAAGCCCATGCCTCTGCGCCATACAGCAGGACTGGGATAATTAGTGTCTTATAGAGAGTTAGCTTAGTCGTTCGAGATAGGGCTTTGCTACTTAATTGCCGTTTTAGCCCATAGAAACAACGATTGGCAACAGTAATTCTTTGTTTGATCTCCCTACTGATGTCATTTGCGGAGTTCACCATAGAGCCTAGGTAGACAAAATCCTTTACTACCTCAAAATTATATCTGTCTATTGTGGCGTTCTGTCCAAGACGCCGATGTTGGGTGTCCTTTTTTGTAGACAGCATATATTTTGTTTTGCTTTCATTGACCGCTAGACCCATCTATGCTGCCTCGATCTCAATACTTGTAAATGCCCCATTGACAGCCCGCTGAGTTCTTCCGATTATGTCAATGTCATCGGCATAAGCGAGTAGTTGTACAGACTTGAAGAAGATTGTTCCTCCGGGGTTGGCTTGTGAGTTTCGTACAATTCTCTCAAGTATTATACTGTAGCATTGACTACAGGATGGTTTGTGTACCAAAAACTAAAACACTGTATCTCAAACTGTGCAACGACATCTATTGCCTACTAGTAGTAAATATTCCAACCTGATGTGCTTACGTTCCAACCTGGTGTGCTTACGTTCCACAATTGTTCCACACAATATCCCAATATTCCATGATCCTCAATTCCCCGGAGAAACATCTAGCATGTTCTAGAACCCCTTGCAATTTCCTATAAATACCCGTACCACAACCAACGTCGACACAGTTCTTTATAAGTGCATACAGCGATTACAAGAGGGAGATTCGATCAGTGGTGAAAACAAGTGACGTGCTGAAAGTAAATCTATAAGAGACAATTTAATTTGAAATAAATAAGAATAAAGTGATTGAATGTTGTGTTAAAGTAAAGTTGGTGTTTGATAAATAAATAAACGATTAAAATACACAAAAGACGGTTTTATTTAACCGAACCCTAGCAAGAATATTACAATATTAAAGAGATCGCATGATAGCGCGTCGCCTTGTCTAAGACCTTTCCTGACATCGAACGGTTCGGTGATGTTCTTACCGACTTTGATGGAGCAGCGGGAGTTCTCCATCGTCATTCTGCACAAACGGACGAGCTTGGCAGGGGTGTCAAGACTAGACATGGCTCTGTATAACTCGTCTCTATACACGCTATCATAGGCAAATTTGAAATCGATGAAGAGGTGATGCGTATCAATTTTATATTCATGAGTTTTTTCCAAGATCTGCCGTAGTGTGAATATTTGGTCAATGGTGGACTTTCCAGGCCTGAAACCGCACTGATAAGGACCTATCAGGTTGTTGACGATCGGTCTTAGGCGTTCACATAATACGGCAGACAAGATCTTATATGCGATGTTGAGGAGACTTATACCTCTGTAATTGGCGCAGTTTAGAGGGTTTCCTTTCTTCAGGATCGGGCAAACGGTGCTGAGGGCATACTTTTGCCCGACCAGATTTTACAGATGAGCTGGTGCATGCTCCTTACCAACTCATCTCCTCCTGCTTTGAAAACTTCAGCAGCAAGGCCGTTGGCTCCAGCAGCTTTGTTGGAATTGAGTTTAGATATCGCTATCCTCACTTCATTCTGATCGGGTTGACGGGAATTTTGACTGCCATCGTCACTGTTGAACGGCTCATTCTGCCTGATAGCGGAATATTGATCATCATCGCCGTTTAACAGTCTGCAGAAGTGTTCCTTCCATATCCTCAGCACCGACTGCGATTCCACTACTATATTGCCATTTTCGTCCCTGCAGGCTTCTGTTCTCGCTTTGAAACTCAGGCATTTTACCTTTTGGTAAAATTTTCAAACATCATTTCTGCAATCTCCTCGATCGAGCGTTTCTCATGCTCCTTTTTCTTCTTTCTGAGAAGTCGATGTTCCTCTTTTCTCCTGCGCACGTAGAGCTCGTAACTTTTCAGACGATTATTAGCCGTGTTTTCTTGAAACCTAGCCAGCCAGTAGTTGCTAGTAAAGTAAAATTTTACACATAAAACAAATACAACAACCGGCTGGGTACTACTCTTGATTTCATCCACAGCAAAGAGTTACTGGCTGGGAATTTCGTGATGCCTAATTTCAGGCGGCGCAAAAGCGAATGTTCTTTAGTTATTTGTTGTTGCTGTCAGTGTGAGGTTGCTTGGTTCCTAGAGATATGTTCGTATAAAATCGGCTGGCTTTGGCTGGCTGGCAAATCGTTTAAATGAACGACTGGCTGGCTAGGTTTAAAAAAAACACGGCAATTGTCGGAGTTAACATTTCTCTACCACAGTTGGTTGCCCACTGTTGGCTGTATAACACCTAAATGCATGTAAACTTTTGACGATTGCGGTTTTTGCTATACTTCAAACATATATTTAGGCTTTATACATCCAACAGTGCGCAACCGACCATTTCGTAGGGAAATATTAACCGCTATAATATGCATCAATTTTTTCCATTCGTCTGTTGCTATCGTTCAAACGATGATCGTTTGAAAAGTTACGTGATTTGCCTCCAGCTCTAGTCCTTCTATGCAGCGCCGCTTTGTACGCCTCTTGTTTTGGTGCATGTGCTTGCCGGCATTCCTCATCAAACCAGGCGTTTCGTTGTGGTGGTAGAGAGAAACCCAGTACATCAGAGGCGGCATCTCTGATGGCTTGTTGGCATCGCTGCCACTGGTCTCCCGCATTTGCTGCTGGCGGCATAGGACTTAGATTAAGATTGAGAGAAACTCGATCGGCAAAATCTCTGGCGGTCTCTTGCGATTGTAGCCGCCCGAAGTCAAATTTCTTCACAGTATTTCGTTGATTTCGCTCCGTTCTGGATATCCGCATCCGTACCTTGGCTGCAATTAAGTAGTGATCCGAGTCCACGTTGGCTCCTCGAAAAGTCCGGACACCCAGAATATGGAAGAGTGCCTTGCATCGATCGCAATGTGATTGATTTGGTTGACAGTTTTTCGATCAAAGGAGAGCCATGTTCCTTTGTGAATGTCGAGACGTGGGAACCGCGTACTAGCTACGACAAAGTTTCGCCCCGCCGCAAAGTCGATTAGCCTGAGTCCGTTGCCGGATGTGATGTCGTGCAGGCTGTGCTTTCTGACCACGCTACTAAAGATGTCCTCTATTCCTAGCTTTGCGTTAAAATCACCTAGAATAATTTTAACGTCCGTGGCAAGGGCATTGCTAATACGTCTTGTCCAAGAGCTGGTAAAAGTCATCCTTTGTCGCGTCGTCCTTCCCCTCGTGAGGGGCGTGAACGCATATTAGGCTAATGATGGCAAATATAGCCTCGACGCGGATAGTCATAGAGCGCTCGTTCACATGCTCGTTCTTGCCTAAGTCTGCCTCCAATGACAAATCCGCACCCGAATAGACGCTGTCCTTGTTGTCTGTAGCAATCGCCGTAGTATATGGTATGTCGCAGTTTTTCGTACTCCTTTTGCCCGGCCCATCCCATCGCACTTCTTGGATGGCGGTAATGTCTGCTTTGAGACACTCTAGGGCCTCCGCAAGTTGTTCGGCTGTACGTGGTTTGTAGAGGGACCTAACATTCCATATGCAGACACGAAGATCGTTGTCCTTTTTACGTTTGCTTGGGTCGTCAACAGTAAAATCATCCGTATCCGAGGCTGTTGGTTGCTTCGTAACCGAAAGTTTTTTACGTGGTAGGGAAGTTAACCCGATGGCAAAACCCCCAACCTGGAGGACCAGATCGTTTTTTTTGCAACCCCTAGGACGAGGGGCCGGATACACCGATGTCAGTAACCCACTTCGGGGTTATGAGCGCTGCCGTTGGCCCATTGAGGGTTCATCCGCCACCATATCTTTTTCAATACCCTGACGTAGTATTGAATATTTTTACAGACCTCAGCTCCAAATAGGTCAAAGTAGCTCCGGTAAGGTATCCGCTGGTCTGTAGACGTCACCGTTGATTCCATCGAGGGAATCCATCCCCCGCACGTCCTCTTTCTGTGGAGCTCTTGCTAGACTTCTGATACGCATATTTCAGCCAATCAGGTCAACAAGAGATGCCTCGTCCGGTTAAACATATGCGTGCTGAAGTTCACCCAGATGTGCTTACGCAGGTCTGAGTGTTCAGCTACACATATATCGTCAGACTCAGCATACGCTGATCGTTAGTTCACTATCAGATAGCTATCCAGCGGGCACAGCGGGGAGGTGATGATGCGATTTTGCCACGCCCCACTCAGGCCTATTCCAGACATATATTTGAATGGAACAGTGCTTCCCAAGTGCGTAAAGTTCAAATATCTGGGATCTATTATCAATAGCAAAGCAACCTGTGATGACGACATCAATCATCGTGTAAGCGTAGGGTGGATGAAGTGGCGAGAAAACTCCGCTTTTTTCTGTGACCGAAAAATACCACCTAAGTTGAAAGGAAGACTCTACACCACAATTGTTCACCCCGCGGTCACACATGCTTCACAATGTTGGACAATGTACAAAAACTATAAGAGTAAATTAACGGCAGCTGAGATGAAAATGCTTCACATGACAGCAGGAGTGGCAAAGCTGGATCGAATAAGAAGTTCGAAAATCAGTGGAAGCCTTCACGTCAAGGAAACCATCTTATGAAAAATTGAGTGCGACCGGTATTGGTATTGCCACGTTCAGAGAAGAGATCATTTGAACCCTGTTAAAAAGGAACATCAATGAACGTTCCAAAGACATCGCGAGGCAGGAGAGGCAGGCCTACAAACGCCTGGATCACACTAATGCAATGACAATAGCATTTGATTGGCCTCAGTAACCAAGTGATCCACAATCGGGAGGCCTGCCGATATTTTCTGAGCTCAAATAGGCGAACCCCACTGGCAGATTAGTAGAAATGCCGTGAAGTGGGAGGGTTATTATCCCTTGTTTTCGGATCATAACCTTGCCGAAATAAGAAGAAGAAGAAGTAACTTTTCAGCGCCATCTGTTGAGAGAAAGTTTTTAATACCAGCGAAAATTACCTTAAATTTAATTCTTTTTTAATTATTCCTAAGAGATGATGCTTAGTGTTAAGTGCTGGAAATAGGAAGACAACAAGCATAAAGATATTTTAAATTCTTTGCCGCAGCATAACAAGAGCGCTAGTTATGATGGAACAGGAGTGAAGTTGGTCAACATTGTATATGTAGCTTTCATATATAATGCCACATGTCATCCATGTTTGGTATACCAATGGCTGCATTATTTTCTATTTGTAAAAGCAATCCATCGGTGCCATCTTTTTGTTTCAATTCCTACTCTGAACAGTTAATTGATCAATGAATACTATTACGAGTATATCTTCAAGAATGCAAAGTTCCTGCGTGAACAAATAAAGTGGTAAAGGATCTTTCAATCTTTAAAATTGAATAAAAAGACCTGGATGTAAGGTATGGCCAAAATATTTATTGTGGGTAAAAGTGCATCCAATGCCATAATGTTTCAAAGATAGCATGATTCAAGTGGGCTCCACGGATTCGTTTGTAGAACGTCTTCCGAGAGACCCAATTTTAGACGACCCTTTCAAATAAATCGAGCTGCATTTCAGCAACAGCTTAAATTATGTTGTTTTTCAGGTCGTAAATTATTACTAGTTTATTGGAAAGTCCAAGAGCGTTAAGAAATCTTTTATCGTATCTCAACACCTTTCGCCATTGAGAGTTGCCGTCTCGCCACTCTCATTTCGGAAGGCGTACTCATATAGCCCGATTACGCCGCGCCGCCTGACCAAAATTCACAGCAAACACTGAGTTTTTCTGGATGCAAAGAAAGCTCTTGAAACTGTTGTGTACTGGCATCGTCCCAGATCCAAAAATTTTGATTATTTCTGCTTATGGAGACAGTCCTAGATGTGATCGACGAATCCCCAAACTGAGGTTGTTCTGTTTTACGAGAAAGATTATTTTGAGCAGCCTGACTCAGCCACTGCTAAAATGGCTTCACTATTCCGGTTTCCAATGAAGCCAAATATTTAGGAGAGATTTTGGATAAAAACTTCTTTGGTCTAAAATGTTGAGTCGAGAATATTTAAGACAGTGTCAGGGTCGTCTCCGAAGAATATCTTCTGAATCTATACAGCTATGATATGACGATTCTTCGCATAAGTGTTGGTTGTTTGGTGGAAGGGGTTTTCGCGAAGTATGTGACTGTCTTTTGCGTCAAACTTTAAAGAGTGGCCTGTCTCGGTTGCACAAGAGCTTTCTCGAGTACTCTTGGCTTATCTATAGATGTACTGCTAAACATACCACCTCTTGATACTTATGTCATGGGCAGCACTATCAAAGCCGTCTACTATCTTACACGATGTGGTTTTTTGTACAATCCACAATGGAATTTTGATGACCTAGCATAACGCTTATCCTACGACTCCGGTCAAATGGATGTGCCGTCTGACGCAAAGACACCAGAATTTCGGCTGTGGCGTAGATTCAAAGTCGACTTTCTTTGTGTTCAAGACTGTCTTCGGTCAGAATCTAAGCCAGGAATGGAATGTAGTCGAATTTTTACGGACGGCTCTAAAAAAAAGTCAAGGGTCTGGTGCTGGTGTCTGTGGGTTTGCTTCCTGGTATTTAAATGGACCGTTTGCCTCTAAGTATTCTAATATATTGTTTCCTATCACATAAAGAAAATAATTAATTCCCCGAATGAATCAGAACCTCTGGGATAGATTTTTAGGTACCTTAACATTTAAGCATTGTTCTATGCTACTATGTTAATCAATTCTATTGGTTTAAACTTTTTTTTTTCAGCTCAGTGGGTAGGTTCAAAGCGAGATTCAAAGTTCATACGAGTACAATCTAAAAAAAAAACGATATTATGACGCACCTCTTGAGAACTTCTAACAATCTTTCGAGAGTAGGGGAGTCAATGAGAAAAGTTTCAAACACAACTTCGAGCAAAAATAAATAAATAAATATTTGGCACAACAGCTCTTTAAGTGCCAGAACCTAGCTTCTCGCAACCACTCATGCTGTATGCGTTATATTTTTCACACGAATGGAAGGGACCTACAGTTTAGTACCGTATCCGAAGGGCATTTTGTTTTGAGAAGCTTTTTCGAGACAACAATACTCTCGGATGTTTGTCAGACGCTCGCGAGAGGTGGTACCGTGAAAAACTTATTGGTGTTTTCTGGGATTCGAACTTGGAACCTGATGCCTAGTGATCCGACACACTAACCACTTACGTCACGGCGCCCACCACCCAACTTCGAGCAAGCCAAACATATTTTTCTTAACCCATAAGTCTATCACTTATTTTCACCAAACTACTTGTTTGAACTATTAACAAGCATAATATCTAAAAATCTCTGCAGAAGCAACCGTTATTTAAACCCACTTAGTTAAAACTAAAAAATTAATAAAATAAGAGAAACAAATTATTTTTTAACATATAATATCGCCAACTTCAACTATCATCTACTGAGAACGTTTGCGTGTTCCCTAGTTTTTGGCTAGGGAGAATAAAAGATTTCAACGGATTTTCTTTTCTAAGAACAAAATAATTCCATTGTTTTCAGATGTCAGATGGGAGGACCCAGATGCAGCATCCATACATAAGCAATTGAGACTCACCTTTGTGAGTGAACAAGTAACATGCAACAGATAAATCAAAATGACAAGTGACCGGAGAAGTTGTTAAACACCATTCAAAAGGGGATGAGAAAATCCTTGACATCAATGACGCATGAAGAGTCCATGTCGTCATTGAGATTTCGGTTATATGTTTGAATGACATACGCATGCAATCTGTGCTGCACTACTACGTGTTCATGAATGTAAGCTAGTTGGTTGGACTCATAGGGGTTTGATGACTTCTTACACCAAATACATCCGACATGGAAATACTTTAAAATGTCTATTCAACATTTAAAGAGCATACATATGTTACATATGATCCAAAAAAGCATTCGCACAAATGAAAGGGGCTTAGGATGAGTAAGCAACAAGAGATCCATATCAATGTAGGGCAACACTTCTCATTATTAAAAGGATTTATTGAAACGGATGTTAGAGATACACGGAGACAAAATATTTATAAAACCAGTACCTCTGCCGTAGCACATTTTTGCTATTATGGACATCAACCAACAAGTCTCTCTTGCCAACTCTATCTTTATGCAACTGCTTCCAGTTTTGGGCACCAAAGTTGACCAAAGCAAATGTGAATGTATTGCATCATCTCAGGATGCGTTCAACTTTGAATACTGTAATATTTTTGCTGGGGTTCGTTTAAATAAAACCGTCTTTTGTGTATTTTTAATCGTTTATTTATTATCAACTACTAACTTTACTTCAACACAATATTCAATCACTTTATTTTTTATTTATTTCAAATTAAACTGTCGCTACAGATTTACTTTCAATATGTCGCTTGTTTTCACCACTGGTCGAACATAAACAACTGTACCGACGATAGTTGTGGTATGGGTATTTATATTAAAATACAAGTCCTTCTAGAAAATGCTAGATGTCGCTCGGGATGAATTGATGATCCTGGAATAATTGGGATATTGTGTGGAACAATTGCGGAACGTAAGCACATCAGGTGGGAATATTTACTGCTAGCAGGTTTTGGTAATAGATGTCGTTGCACGCAGTACCTGACGATGTACTTGATACTACAATACTTTTCGGACCGAAGAGTTCATGTCAATTATCCCAGCCGTATTCAGTGATGAACTGAAATCCTTTTAAATTACTCGATGTCGTTGTGCGACCCTTACCTATTTCTTCTTTCTGAACTACGAAGGGCGTTTTCATCCACCTTTGGCAATATCCATGCCTCTGCGGGGGTAGAACAATTGCGTGTTATAAAGAGCTGGTAGAGTGCTTTGGTAGTCTTTTGGTAGAGAAGAGCTTATGCATGGTTATGATGACATTTGGTCTTATGCTCGGTAATTGTTGAACTAATTTTCGTTTGTTCTGTCACAATACTAACGACTATGCGAATGACACCGTGCTCCTTATGATTATGCCATTGGCGTACAAGAGTAGTTACATAGGCTTTCGAAAGTTCGTACGTCGGGTACTGACTTGAAAGTGCTGGAGGTTCGCAGACTTAAACTTTTCAATACTTTTCGTGTACACGCGGTTTGAATCAATGTGTACCTCCCTCTAAAAGTGTGCACTTTGGAAATTTTGGACAAATAGCTTTCACCTTTCGTAATGATCTTTGCGATTATTCTAGTAAATGAATCGGTGACCTTCCGCTTGCCCAAAAGATACAATTATTTTCATATCGCACCCAGTCGTGCTTCACGTTTTGTACTTTTTTCTCAATAGGAGGGATGATAACTCCTTTCCTCTGTAATTGCAATCACATCACATCCACAGTACCCGATTCGTGCATTGGACGTACACGCAGCCAATTTAGGGCGAGAGAAAGTCAGCCTAGTGTCTGAGTTCATAGACAAAGAAACCTTGCGGTTTTTATCACAGTATTACAAGCTGAAAAGTTAAATAGCCGAGAGGAATTATCTTTTATCGTATCGTAGAGGCTGTACTTTGCAGACTTTTTTTTTTTTGCCTAGGGGATAGTGGAGAAACGATAATGCGCACGAGAAACAGTTCCGCTCTGTTTCAAGTAATGTGAGCAGTGCCGTAACTAGGGCGGTGCCAGCGGTGCCCAGGCACAGGGCGTAGGCCAGGAGGGTGCAAAAATGACCAGGACCAACTTTTAGGTAATGCGCGTTAAAAGATCTTTAAACTGTAACACTCGTAAGTCTCGCAACATTACAAATCTAAACAAGATATTAGTCCAAATTCTGAAATTCAAATAGTAGAGACACCTACAACTGATAAGACCCAATTAGATGAAAACGATCCTGTTTCTTGGTTACCCTTATCTGATTCCGCTCGTTGTTTTCTTGTCGAGAAAGGTCCTGATCAAGGAAAAGGTAATACAAATATTTCTCCTAATGAAGACGAAAGACGAAAATTTCATATGCATTGGTTAACAAAAAAATTGAGCAATGGAGAGATGGTACCCAGACCATGGTTGATGTACAGTAAAAAAAAAAGAGATGCAATATTTTGTTTCCCATGTATACTTTTCAGTTCTTCCTCGACTAAGCAGATAAGACCAGCACTTGCTGATGCACAAAAGGGATTTAATGATAAATGCATCTTTACAAAAAAGTGGAAACATATTTTAAAAGTTTGTACTAGCATTGTATTTTTTTGCACGGAAAATAATTTACCTCTCAGGGGCTCTCATGAGCATATTGGAGAATCAGGATCTGTGGTTTTCTTAAGTGCAGTGGATATGATTTCAAAATTCGATCCTGAACTAAGAGCACACATCGAATCGCTCAAGATTGGAAATATTTCATATTTTACGCCATATATGGTATTCAAAACGAACTAGTGGATATTCTTGTGTCTGAGGTCAAAAAACAAATTTTAGACGACGTTCGTGCGGCAAAATACTTTTCTATACTCTTTCATTGTACGCCAGACGTATCGCATCAAGAACAGATGTCACAAATATTGAGATTCGTAGAAATATCCGAACAAAAAGTGACAATCGAAGAACGTTTTATAGATTTCATCTAATCTCATGAAAAGACGGCCGAGGGATTGTCGAAAGAAATTTTAGAGAAACTAGAAGTGGACGGATTGAACATACAAGATGTCCGTGGCCAAGGCTACGACAATGAAAGTAATATGTCTGGGAAATATAGCGGAGTGCAAGCCAAAATAAAAAAAAATAAATGAAAATGCTCATTACGTGCCCTGTGCAGCGCATTCTTTGAATTTATCTGGCGTAAACGCTGCTAGTGTGACACCCGATATGATCACTTTCTTCGGAATAATCCAGAAAATATTTGTGTTTTTTTCGAGTTCTACGGTCAGATGGAAAACTTTAATGAAGCACTTGCAAATTTCTTAAAAAAAAAACGCTGACACTAGATGGGCCTCTAAAGCTAGAGCCGTCAAAGCTTTAAACATGCAAATACCACAAATTTGGCAAGTGCTTAAGATTCTAACTACCAACAATTTTAATACGGAAACAACTGCTACAGCTACAAACTTAATGGACCAAATAAACTTTAAATTTATATGTACCCTGCAAATTTGGGATCAAGTTCTAGAATCCGTTGATAGAGTAAATGTTGCTTTACAGTCGAAAACCATAACTATCGACAAAGCCTCAGAATTAATCAAGGGATTGACAAGGCAGATTCAAAATGTTCGGGAGACTGTGGACAATGTTTTCGAGAAAGCTAAAAAAGTTTGTGAAGAATGTAACATTGAGGATGATTTTTCTGAAAAGCGACGAAAGCGCGTAAAAAAACAAGATGCAAGCGAAAGTTCAGACGCCGGTTACGACATTTCCCAACAGTAAAAATTCAAAATTCAGATAAATGAAGTAATTGATAGAATAACTTCTGAATTCAAATGGCGATTTGAAAAACTTCATAACATTCAAGATATGTTCAATTTTTAACGATAAAAAGTATATCTTCATATTCAGTTCAACAATTAATGAAACATACAGCTAATTTGAGTATTAAATATTCTACAGACATAAATGCCACAGAATTTTGGGCCGAAATAGAAACTTTGAAGAATCAAATTGAAGCGACTTCACTATTTGAAAAATGCGAATGTCAATCAAGCCTAAGTCTTCTTAAGAGGATAGTAGAACTGGGCTTAAAGGAAATGTTTCCAAACGTATTAGTCGCTATAAAAAAATTTTTAACTATGCCAGTGACTGTAGCTTCTTGTGAAAGATTATTCAGTAAACTCTAACTGATAAAGACATACTTGCGCTCGACGATGAGTCAGGAAAGGTTATCTGGCCTAGCAATTTTGTCGATTGAAGCTGACAAAGCACGACTCCTGTCGTATGATGATGTCATAAAGGACTTCGCTATGAAGAAAACCCAGAGAGTAAATCTTTAAGTAAATAGTTGTCTTATTTTGCTTACGTTTACGGTTTGTATTTAGTGTTTTATGTCTATTATACCTATCTGTATGTACATATTTTGGCAAATATATTTGTTTTGTTTACCTTAAGTTAATATGCATATTTTTAATTCTAACAAGTAACTAAACCAAAACTTAGATATCCGAACCTCGTAAAATCAGTGTATTTTTCGAGGGCGCAGATATAGAAGCTCGCACCGGGCGCATTAAAGCCTAGTTACGGCACTGAGTGTGAGACTTTTACTCCTAAAAAAAAACACCTTTAACCCGTTTTCAACCTGACACCATCCACTCCGGAACCGCTTTAGCATTATCTCAGAGTTGTATCGTTTTCTTTCCCCTCTAGCGACCGGCTTTTTCACATTTTTCTCCTGGTGCGAGTTTATAATATGTTGCCGGTAAGGCAACCAATGAATAAAGATATTTTATTCCACGTGTCGATACTCGTGACCATCTTGTTTACGGCATTTTATGGAGAAAAGTTACCTACCTCTGACTATAGACTATTTCTTTCTGCTGCCCACCTGCTGCAGATAAAAAACGTGTAAAACGCATCGTCTTCCAGAGAGTCTCCATATTGGCAGGCTGCGCTTCCTACTTCTCTCATCTTGTGCATGTACCGGTTAAAGTATTCATGTCCGGTAAGGAACTGGGTGATATAATAATCGTCATCTGATCAACCGGTAGGTCCACCTTCCCCTCGTTTCGGCGTTCCATCTGTTTTGCCACTTCTGCTTCGAGAGTTGCTTTGCTTCTATAGCTGCTATTGCCGCCCCTACTTCCGCCTTTTTGTTGTGGGCGTACTTCCTTGCTACTGCTAGGAGATCAATGGGCGTGACTCCTGCGACTACTAGGGCTGCTGGCTCCGACACTGTTCGGTATGAACTCGTTATCCAAAGCGCTAATATACGTTGCACCGCGCCCACTTTCTTCCTATATATCTCCTTTTTGAGCGCGTCAGCCCGGATCTCGCAGCCATACAAGAGTATTGAGTGCGTAACCGATATCAGGAGTTTTCTTTTACTTGCCGTGGGACCTCCTATGTTCGCCATCAGTCTGCTTAGCAATAGAGGTGAGCTTCGTATCTATCCAAACTCCTAGATATTTTACTGCTTCCTTAGTGTATATGACTTCCGGACACAGCTGGAGCTCGATTATTGTGGGTATCCGCTTCCTCGTCAGCAGCACTACCTCGGTTTTCTCCACTGCTAGGCTTAAACCGTGGTCCTCCATCCATGTGTGCACCCGTCTCATGACTTGATTTAGTCTTCTCTTAGCGTCTTCGGTGTCCTGTGCGATGATCACTGCAGCGATGTCGTCTGCATAGCCGACCAGAAAAGTGTTTTCGGGCATCTCTATGCGAAGAATTCCATCGTAGAAGATGTTCCACAAATCGTGTCCCAGAATTGAGATCTGTGCTGCTCCGGCCATTATTTCTTTCCCGTGGGGTCTTTCTGTGGTATCATAAACTAGCTCTCTGTCGCTAAGGTAGTCCCTTATCATCGTCGAAGATACTGTGGTATCCGAAAGTTTATTTCCAGGGCGTTCAGCATGTCGCACCATCTGGCCGAGTTGAAGGCATTTCTTACGTCGAGAGTTGCCAACACAACAACTTTCCTCGAGTAGTGTCTGCCCTGATGACTGCCGACTTTACCGAAAGTAGATTCCTTTGTAATGCTCATAAGGAACTCGAATGCAAAGAAAGGTCGGTGCAGTGAAAGCGCCTTATTGGAAAAGAAGCCTTTTATAAGAGCAGTCAAATTACAAGACTCGATATATTTTTGAATGGACATCCAACATAAAGTGAAAGTTATTATAAAAGGTTGATATAGTGTATAGTGCTTTGTACCGGTGATTGTTCAAGGGGCTATAAGCTAGTTGTGTATATAATTCTCAAAAGTGCTTGCTTCGTACAGCATCGAAACCTGTTTAGCTTATACAACGTTGCATAAACATTATTTAAAAAAAAAAAATCTTTGCATTAAAGTACATTATAAAATGTGTTTAACTTGATTGAGTACTTATAATGTGTAATGTGTAATAAGAATTATTGATTTATCCCCCGTGCAGGGACGGGTTAAGAATATCACTGCAGCGCCCCCCCCCCCCCAACAACCAGCGCTTGTCGTAAAAGGCGACTAAGGGGACAAATCAGATCTAGGCAATATAACACCCAAGTGAGCCTAGCGACACATATACTACCTTAAAAACCCTCCCACAAGTGTGCATGCGAGTCCGTGGGTTGACACGACTGGAGATCACCGGTGTCATAAAAGAAAGATCAAACAATACTAAAACAGGAGCATGCACGTGTCAAACAACAAACACCATCGCAATATGGTGCAAAAAATTGTATTGCAAAACTGTATCATTATGGTAATACTTGCAAAAAGGAAAGGCACTACCCCGCCAGGCACTACCACTGCTGTGCATGGTACTGATCCTGGACCGAGCAGAAATGTTCGGGTCAGAGCTATACGGATTCCGGGGGCTAGCAAAATAATGAAACAGTTTGGACGCAATTTGAGGGTCGCGAGTTGGAACGTTGGAAGCATGACCGGTCGAAGTTACGAGCTGGAAGAGATTATGAATAGAAGGCGCGTGGACATCTTGTGTGTCCAAGAGACGAAATGGAAAAACACCGGGAATCGGGCGCGTTTCTTGGACGTTAGGACAAAAGATTACAAGATGTTCTACTACGGAACGGAAAAGTCTAAGAACGGAATCGGTATCATCCTTGCGGCAGAGCTACTTGGTAACGTCTTGAGCATTTCGAAGTCCAGCGACCGTTTGATGTCTCTCAAACTAGTAATACAAGGAGAGGTGTGGAATATTGTCAGTGCATATGCTCCCCACGATGGGTACAATCAGAGAGATAAAGATGCATTTTGGCTAGATTTCCACAATCTCCTTAAGAACATCCCAAAGGAAGAATTTCTATTTGTTGGAGGAGATTTGAATGGACATGTCGGGAAATCAAACGAAGACTATGAAGACTGCCATGGAGGACTAGGATATGGCACCAGGAACCTTCCTGGTGAAGACATCCTAAGCATGTGCAAATCACACGGTCTTATCGTGTTAAATACCATGTTCATCAAACAAAGCCGACACCTGATCACTTACAGCAGTGGTGGAGATGAAACTCAGATTGACTACCATTTGGTAGCCAGTTTCATGAAGCCCCGGGTAAAAGATTGCAAAGTGATCCTGGGAGAGGCAATCGCTCGGCAACACCGTCTCCTGCTAACAGAAATTTTTATGAAAACACCGAAGAAAAGCAAACAAACAAGGGTCTCTGAGAAAATCAAGTGGTACAATCTGGACAAAGAAAAAGGCGAAGCTTTTGTTTTCGTAATGAAAAATTACCTCTCTCACACCATCAACGGAGCTGAGGATGAAGAGTGCAGAGCACAAAATATGTGGGATTCCCTACAGCGAACTTGCTTAAATAAGGCCAAATCACTGCTAGGAGCTTCAAAAGGCCACCATCAACACGCCAAAGAAACATGGTGGTGGAGTGATGAAGCTAAGATGCTGATAAATGAGAAGAAAGCGGCTTTCAAAGCTTGGTCAAAGTGCCCCTCTAATAATAGTGACGAAAAAGCTCGCCTCGAAATGGAATACAGATGCTGCAAGAAAAAAGCGAAGAAGAAGTGCGCCCAGCTTCAAGCAGAGAGTACGGAGGGCCTGTATCGGGAGCTGGAGAAAATATTTTCCCCGGTTGCTGATGCAAACCAGGCTATCCAGGAGCTGCGAAGACACAATATGAACAAGAGTGCCACTATCTTCAAAATAGCCGCCCAAAGAAGGAACAATGCTCAGGAGATTCGTTCGCCAAAGTTCATTAGCAATGCTCATGGCCAGCTTCTTGTGGATGACGACAAAATTCTGCAGAGGTGGCGACAGTATTGTGAAGAGCTTTTAAATGAACAGTTTCCCCGGCTATACTTTACAAGAGCCACCCCTAACTGTGAAGAAATAGCCGACATTACAGTCGAAGAAGTTAGTGAGGCGGTCAAATACTCCAAAAAACGAAAAGCGGTTGGGCCAGACGAAATACCCTCTGAGTTCTGGAAAAAGATGGGAGACATCGGGTTCAGATGGCTCAGAATTCTTATCTCCAAATTCGTGAGAGGTGATCCAATGCCGAATCAGTGGAGGGAAAGTTACCTCCTCCCTGTATACAAAGGGAAGGGTGATACGCGAAACTGTGATAACTACCGTTCGATCAAGCTGATGTCACACACTATGAAGATCGTTGAGCGGGTATTAGGTGGCCGACTGCGAAAAATAATACGGCTATCTGATGATCAGTGCGGGTTTGTCTCGGGTAAATCAACCACAGATGCAATCCAAAGTATAAGGATCATAATGGAAAAACATCGTGATTCCTTAAGGGATTTGCATATTGTATTGGTTGACTTTGAAAAGGCATTCGACAGACAACCACGAGATCTGATATGGGTGGCGCTAAGACATCGAGGGGTTCCAGAAACCTATGTACAGATGATCATGGACATGTACGAAAGAGCAAAGACAAGAGTAAGATGTCCCGCTGGAGTAACCGAAGAGTTCCCAATCAAAGTCGGGGTGCACCAGGGAAGCGTTTTAAGTCCTTTACTCTTTATTACAGTCCTTGATTATCTGCTTGAAGGTAAAGTGATGGACCCCAAGGTACATCAGTTATTCTTTGCTGACGATGGAGCCATCATAAGTGAGGATCCTACATCCCTGCAACGAGCACTTGATGTGTGGGTGGACGTTTTGGAGGGAAATGGGTATCGCATTAGTTCAAAAAAGACAGAGTACTTGTGCTGCCCGTTCTCTGATCCACTCAGGCCTATTCCAGACATTTATTTGAATGGAACAGTGCTTCCCAAGTGCGAAAAGTTCAAATATCTGGGATCTATGATCAATAGCAAAGCAACTTGTGATGACGACATCAATCATCGCGTAAGCGTAGGGTGGATGAAGTGGCGAGAAAATTCCGCTATCTTCTGTGACAGAAAAATGCCCCCTAAGTTGAAAGGAAGGCTCTACACCGCAGTTGTACGTCCAGCGCTCACATACGGTTCACAATGTTGGACGATGTACAAAAAGTATGAGAGTAAATTAACGGCAGCTGAGATGAAGATACTTCGCATGACAGCAGGAGTGACCAAGCTTGATCGAATAAGAAGTTCGAAGATCCGTGGAAGCTTTCACATCAAGGAAACCATCGTACACAATTTAGAGCGCGACCGGCTCAGTTGGTATTGCCACGTTCAAAGAAGAGATCATTTGAACCCTGTTAAAAAGGCAATATCTATGCACGTTCCAAAGACATCGCGATGTAGGAAAGGCAGGCCTATAAACGCCTAGATCAGACAAATGCGACGACATCGGCATTTCATTGGCCTCAGTAACCGAGTGATCCAAATTCGGCAGGCCTGCCGATATTTTCTGAGGTCAAATAGGCGAACCCCACAGGCGGATCAGTAGAAATGCAGTGAAGTGGGAGGGCTGTGATCCCTTGTTTTCGGATCATAGCCTCGCTGATAAAAGGAAGAAGAAGAAGAATTATTGATTTATGGCACGAACTACTTAAAGCAGGCCCACTTGCATTAAGACTGCAACTTTGGGTATTCATTGATTGTAAATCAAATTAATAATCGATCAGAAATATGGAAAATAATGTTCTACCATATTCCAAGTGATTTAAGCTATAAAACTCAATTAACCCCAAATTAGATTATGCAAATTAAAACTTGTGAGGAAGTTAGCAGTAGTAAAATTCCCTGAGGGATGGTATGTATCGATACCTTATTAGCATATCCATATGTAATCGTCTTCTAGAAACACGAAAGATATATTTTTTGCGATGAATACTAATTTCTTACTGCTTGCTAAAAAAAAAATAACTTGTCAAGTCGTAAATGAAATGGTTAACGATATAATATCGTTTGAAATATGACACAGTTTGCATCACGCGTTGCTTCGACTACCACCCCCATTCCGCTTTCGTGACAATGGTTGTTATAGAATTTTGCACTCGGGAATCCAGTTTTAATTATTATTAAAAACGAAAAAGACTGCATAAACATAAAAAATAAGTTTGCAAAAGAGTTCATTATGAGTATGTTAACTTACCAAAAAATCTTAAATACTATGTTTATTCCTTGTTGAATATTTATCAATTATTAGCACATTTTACACTTTGAAATTAAAAGAAACAATCAGCACAGGATTTATCAAACACATATTAACCAACGTTATAATATCCTTGCGTTTCGCTAAACTGCATTAAGTGGAACACACGTGTACAAGTAGTACCTCGCTAGACTGATGGAAAGCAGGCCAACGCAAAAAGCTGGAGCTCATATAATGACTGCTAGTAGTATCTCATGACATGCCCAATAGACATACGTATAAATGTTAACATGCTACCGCATCAACTTCGCAGGAACTTGAACGGCAACAACTTACTCGTATTGCCTTCCGCGTTGTTATTTGGTTTTATTCCTTAATAACTCATATGGGGTAAAAATTTCATACGTAGGGTCGATACATGCACATACATATTTAGTTTGAAGATACAGAATTATGTTTTCGTATGAATATGAACAGGGAGTTCTGGTGAACCGGAATTTTGATGCAGGATGGTTCTTAGCATTGCAATGTTGAATTAACATTGACTAATTCTTTTTAAAACTGAAATTTGTTCAAAAACATCTAATCACTTATCCCGAACGAAGTACAAACTTCGAAAGACGATGATCTGGCAGGTCTGTCAGTTTTGAGATGTCCTTAAATTGCAACCTTTTCGAATTTGTTCTAATATCATTTCTACTCCAAACTGTATATGTATATGAAGCCTATTTTTATCCCTTCAGCTTCTCCTGCAAGTGAGTGAAATAGGTTACAATCTTGAGATACATAGATGTATATGCGTGAGTGCGACCTAAATATATCTATTGCACCCCCAAGCTATGGCTCTAGCTGATGAGATACCTAAGTTACAATGTCTCCTCTAGTCCAACTGATGAATCGGAGATCGGAATATTTTAAAAATATTTGCTCTCAGCTGATGCATTCTTTCGTGAATCAGTGCATCGCATTCCATGAGAAGGTATGTTCGTGTTTCCTCGAGGTCCCTACAGGATCTGCAGTGTCCGTTTTCTTCTATAACCGGCTCATTGAGTTGACATAGTGGCCTGTTAGTGCGGCTATCTGAATACGAAGTCGGTTTTCGCTAACGTTTCGGCATATATTGCTTCTTTTCTGTTCTTAGTATAGTCTCCTTAGCTATCGTTTCTTGCACTAGATCGCACTATCATTGTATACCATATGTCCACCTCAGTGAGGATGGGTTACATACCCAGGTTTATAGCTGCTATGCACCACCAAGCCTCTCGATAGCAGAGTTCGAAGAGCTGCTGGACAAACTCGTAAACGATGCTTTAGATCGAAAACCGGCGATCATTGCTGGCGACTTTAATGCATGGGCCGCTGAATGGGGATGCAAAGAAACGAACAGAAGCGGAAGATCCCTACTGGAGGCTTTTACAGCCCTAAACGTGGTACTAGTAAACAACGGAAATAAACCCACGTTTTGCAGAGGAAGCGGCGCTTCTATTATAGACATCACATACGTAAGTAGCTCCTTGATAGGAAGAACAGTGACCTCTATACTCATAGCGACCACCAGGCGATAATATGTGAAGTACTGCCGGAAGCAAGAAGACAAACACCGCTAGCCAGGCTACCCCAGAAAAAAGGCTGAAAATCAGACTCTTTCGACGTGGAAGCATTCACATGTATCTTCGACAGAAACGCAGTACTGACGGGTCGTGCGGGCAGTAAAGCAATGCACGCCATAAATGAGGTTACACGGGCACGTGACGCCACAATGAGGAGAAGAAAGGCTATGGAACATCGTCCCCCAGTTTACTGGTGGAATGAAGAAATCGCGCATCTACGTACCAAGTGTCATCGAGCGAGAAGGGCGTATACGCGATCTAGAGCGAGGGCCGTCTCCAGTGAACTGCAAGAAGACTACAGGGTGGCTCGAAAGGAACTAAAAACAGCTATACTAAAGAGCAAACGGAAGTGTTTCGCCGAGCTGTGTGATGAAGCTGACGAAAATCCTTGGGGCAAAGCCTACCAAATCGTCATGAAAAAATTGAAAAGGTGCCAGCCACAGATTTCCACCTGCCCAGAGTTCTTACACAACATCGTGGTCGGACTATTTCCTCATCAACAAGAGAACGCATTCTCGGATGATCCAATAGTAGAGGCACCAACAATCGGAGAGGTAACCATAGAAGAAATGATCGAGATTTGCAATAAAATTGGAGATAAAAAAGCACCTGGATCAGATGGTATCCCAAATATAGCACTCAAGACAGCTATAAAAGTAAGCCCAGAAATGTTTATTAACATTTACAACTCGTGCCTCAAGGATGGAGTCTTCCCGGATTAGTGGAAAAGGCAAAACCTAGTACCTCTTCCCAAAAGTAAGAAACCACCAAATGAACCATCATCATACCGCCCGCTCTGTATGTTAGATACGGCTGGCAAAATATTGGAGCGAATCATCTGTAACAGGGTAGAGGCAGCAATTCAAGAATCTGGAGGTCTTTCAGAACACGAATATGGTTTTCGAAAAGCGCGCTCAACAACAGATGCAATCAATGTGGTAGTTAAAACGGCATAAGAGGCTATACAGGGAAGAAGATGGAGAGGCGGTTCCAAAAAGTACTGCTTGGTTATAACTCTTGACATAAAAAACGCCTTCAATACGGCAAATTGGAGTCACATCTTACAAGCGCTCAGAAGGATGAGAGTTCCACAATACCTCATAGACGTTATTGTTGACTACTTCAGGTGCAGAATCTTGGTATACAATACAGACCGCGGCCCCAAGGAATATAAGATCACAGGCGGAGTACCACAGGGCTTAGTCCTTGGCCCTTTGCTCTGGAATATTATTTATGACGGTATACTGCGACTTCCTATACCCGAAGAAATAAAAATAGTGGGATTTGCTGATGATATCGCCATTATTGTCACTGCTAAACTGTTGGAGGAGGTGGAACAGATAAGCAATATGACAATAAGGATAATACGAAAATGGCTCACCTCAGTTGGTCTAACACTGGCGGAGCATAAAACTGAAGCAGTGCTGATAAGTAGTAGGAAGAAGGTAGAAACTCTCACCATTATAGTCGGCGGCCATGAAATCACATCTAAATTGCATATAAAATACCTAGGTATCATGATAGATACGAGACTTTCATTTAGAGATCACCTTAAGTATGTAGGCCGCAAAGGTGCAATAGCAAGTTCTGCACTCGCGCGTATCATGCCCAACATAGGAGGACCAAGACATAGCCGTAGGTTACTGCTGGCTAGAGTGGTTACGTCTATAATCCTATACGCCGCACCAATTTGGGCCGGGGCCATAGCAATTAAAACATGCAGATCACATATCACATCTGTGTATTGAATATGTGTATTGAGAACTAGCTGCGCATTTCGCACTACTTCTAGCGATGCATCCTGCGTGGTAGCGAGAATGCTCCCAATAGATATCCTGGCAGTAGAACAGCAACGTCAGTACTGCGCAAGAAGAGAAAGAAACGAGGCCAGCGAAAACCGGCTCTATAGAGCACAAAGCCTAAGAGAATGGCAAGAACGCTGGAATGCTTCTGAGAAAGGCAGGTGGACCCATAGGCTCATACACCAAATCCAGCCATGGTTCGACAGGCAACATGGAGAACTTGAGTTCTACTTAACGCAGTTCCTAACGGGCCATGGATGCTTTCGTTCGTACTTACATAAGTATAAACACGACAATAGCCCTTACTGTCTGCATTGCGCTGACTGCGTAGAAAACGCAGAACATATATTTTTTGAATGCCCAAGATTCCTCGACGAAAGGAATGCACTAAGGAGTGAACTCGGCCACCCACTGACGCCAGAAAACATCGTTGGCGAAATGCTCAAAAGCCAGGAGGCATGGGACGCAGTCGCTGGGAGCACAATGCGCATAATGAAGATTCTAAGAACCCTAGAAAGAGAAAGGAAAGAATCAGACCGGCGAAATACAATCAATGCTGAGCAGGATAATGCAAACATGCACTAGTCGAATACATCAGACTAAAACCCCCCCCGCGATGAAATGCTTGACGGCAGTACCGCGGGGAATGGGGCGGTCGTGGGAGGGGGGTTTAGTGGGTAAGAGTCCCACACTGTTACTCAGGACGTACTGAGTTTCGTCTTTTGAAGATTACCCCTCCCAATCAAAAACAAAAAAAAAAAAAAAAACATACCCAGGTTTTACCTGTTATGTTCCTGCACACCATCAGTTCTTGAGCGACCTTTGTTACCACAGCTTCTACGTGTTCCTTCCAAAGAGGCTTACTGTCTGGAGTTATATCTAGATACTGAACCTGCTTTTGCGGGTCGACTACTTCCAGTAGGATTGGTTGCAAGTGTTAAAATTCCCTCTTCTAAGTGAAGGCTACCACAGTGGTTTTGGTCGGGCTTACTATAATCTAATTTTGAGGTACTTACTTACTTAGGTGATGCTACAGTTCGGGGTGAACCTGGGCCTCAACCAACAAGCCTCTCCATTTAGCTCGGTCTTTAGCTAATTGCCTCCAGTTGCGCACTCCAAGTTGGTCGAGGTCCCCTTGAACTTGTGCGCGCCACCTACGGCGATAATTCCCTCTACTGCGTCGTCCCTCGGGGTTAGATTCTAAGACTCTGCGGGCCGGAGCGTTGGTGTCCATTCGCTCTACATGTCCTAGCCATCTCAGACGTCCAATACGCAGTTTTTTGACTAGGTCGATGTCGCTGTACAGCTCGTATAGTTCGTGATTGAATCTTCTCCTCCAAAACCCGTCAACGCAAACGGGACCGAAAATCTTACGAAGAATTTTTCTCTCGAAGCGACCAAGGATATCTTCATCCTCTTTTAATAAAGTCCATGTTTCAGCGCCGTAAAGCAGGACTGGGATGATCAAGGTCTTATATAGAGTCTCCTTAGTTGTTCGAGAGAGGGCTTTACTGTTGAATTGCCTTATAAGCCCAAAAAAACAGCGATTGGCAAGAGTTATTCTTCGATTGATTTCTGCGCTGATTTTGTTTGCTGAATTTATAGCAGAGCCAAGGTAGACAAAGTCCCTTACTACCTCGAAGTTATAGCTGCCCACGGTGACGTTTTGTCCAATTCGTCGATGTTGGTTTTCCCTTCTAGTTGACAGCATATACTTGGTTTTGCCCTCGTTTATCGCCAAACCCATTTTGGCCGCTTCCGCCTCAATGCTTGCAAAAGCACCGGTGACAGCCCGCTGAGATCTTCCGATAATGTCTATATCGTCGGCGTATGCAAGCAGTTGTACAGACTTGTAATAGATTGTGCCTCCGGTGTTGGCTTGTGAGTTCCGCACAATCCGTTCAAGTACAATATTGAAGAAGTCACATGACAGCGCGTCACCTTGTCTAAAGCCTTTTTTGACATCAAAGGTCTCGGTGAGGTCATTACCGACCTTGATGGAGCAGCGAGCGTTCTCCATCGTCAGCCTGCACAGGCGGACAAGTTTGGCAGGGATGTCAAAACTAGACATGGCTCTATAAAGCTCTTCTCTATAGATGCTGTCATAGGCGGCCTTGAAATCGATAAAGAGGTGGTGAGTATCGATTTGGAATTCTTGGGTTTTCTCCAGGATCTGCCGAAGTGTGAAGATTTGATCGATGGTGGACTTTCCTGGCCTGAAACCGCACTGATAGGGTCCAATCAGGCTGTTCATAAAAGGTTTCAGGCGTTCACACAATATCGCAGAAAAGATCTTGTACGCGATGTTGAGGAGACTGATGCCTCTATAATTGGCGCAGTTGAGGGGGTCTCCTTTCTTGTGGATCGGGCAAACGATGCTGAGATTCCATTCATCAGGCATACACTCCTCTGACCAAATATTAGAAATGAGTTGGTGTATGCACTCTACCAATTCATCCCCAGCTGCCTTGAAAAGTTCGGCCGGTAAACCGTCAGGTCCAGCAGCCTTGTTCGATTTTAGCTTGGATATTGCTATCCTCACTTCGTTTTGGTCAGGTGGACGGAAATTTTGACTATCATCGTCCATGTTGAATGGTTCATTCTGCCTGACAGCGGGATGTTGGTCTTCGTCGCCGTTATACAGTCTGCAGAAGTAGTTTTTCCAGATTCTCAGCACCGACTGTGATTCTACTACGAGGTTTCCATTCTCATCTCTACAGGTTTCTGTACGGGTATTACTTCTCTGACACGTTCTTTTTACCTTTTGGTAAAACTTCCGTACATTGTTCCTGGAGTATAGACTCTCGATATTCTCAAACGCGCGCTTCTCATGCTCTTTCTTCTTCTTTTGGAGAAGCCGATGTTCTTCCCGTCTCTTTTGCTCGTAGAACTCACGAGCAGCTCTCGTCTTCCTTTGCAGCGCCGCTTTGTATGCCTCTTGTTTTGCTGCATGCACTCGCCGGCATTCTTCGTCAAACCAGGGGTTTCGCGGTGGTGGGCGAGCGAGACCCAGCACATCAGTCGCGGCGTTTCTGATGGCATGTTGGCAGCGTTGCCACTGGTCTTCGGCACTTGATGCTGGCGGTATAGGGGTGATTGAGAGATTTCGGGATACGCGTTCAGCGAAGAGTCTGGCGGTCTCTTGCGATTGTAGCTTTTCGACGTTAAATTTTCTCACAGTAATTCTTCTTTGTTGCTCAGATTGGGATATCCGCATTCGTACCTTGGCTACAACAAGGTAATGATCCGAGTCTATGTTGGCCGCTCGGAAGGTCCGGACATCCAGAATACTGGAGGCATGCCTTGCGTCGATCGCAATATGATCAATTTGGTTGATCGTGACATGATCATTGGACCGCCATGTCTGCTTATGAATATCGAGATGAGGAAACCATGTGCTTGCTATGGTGACATTTCGCTCCACAGCGAAATCAATTAGCCTTAGTCCGTTATCAGACGTGGTGTCGTGTAGGCTATGCTTACCGACTGCTCTACCGAAGACGTCCTCCTTTCCTATTTTGGCGTTAAAATCGCCCAATACGATCTTAACGTCGTATTTAGGACATTGCTCGTATGTTTTGTCGAGGAGCTCGTAGAAACACTCTTTGGTGGCTCTTTTCTTCTGTGGGGGCATGAACACATATTAGGCTTATGTTAGCGAATTTAGCCTTGATCCGGATAGTCATAATACGCTCGCTCACGTGTCGGAAGCTTAAGACTTCTTGCCTAAGTCTGCCGCGTATGACAAATCCGCATCCGAATAAGCGTTGCCTGTTGCCTCTGTAGCAATCACCGTAGTAGATGTCACAGTTTTTCATCCTCTTTTTGCCTGGCCCATCCCATCGCACTTCCTGGATGGCGGTAATATCTGCTTTATAGCAGTCTAGGGCCTCTGCTAGTTGTTCGGCTGCACGTGGTCTGTAAAGGGACAGAACATTCCACGTACAGATCCGAAGGTCGTTGTCCTTATTTCGTTTGCTGGGGTCGTCATTAGTTGGGTCATCCTTATCCGAGGCTTTTGGTTGTTTCGGAACCATCGATTTTTTACGTGGTAGGGAAGTTACCCCGACGGCACAACCCCCAACCTGGAGGGCCAGTTCCTTAATTATTCCCCTAGGACAGGGGGCCGGGTACACCGGTGCCAGTAGTCCTCTACGGGAGTATGAGCGCTGCCGTTGGCCCATTAAGGGCTCCTCCGCCACCATCTCTATTCCAATGTCCTGACCAACATTGGAAATTCCTTACCGACCTGTGATCCGAATACGTCGAAGCAGCTCGCGCAAGGTATTCACTAAGTTCAACCTAACTGGAACTATAGACGCCACCGTTGACTCCGTCTAGGGAATTCGTCCGCTGCCGCCTGGAACAGGAAGAAGTGCTCTAGTGAGAAAAGCACTCTTCCCCCCCTCTCTCATCTGCTGCCACCAAGAATCCGCCAAACGGGGTTGGTTACCCATTTCTTGGATTAAGGTACTAGGCACCCGGCTGTCACCGCGTGGAGGTTGAGAGTAGGAGTTGGTAGGCCTCAGCTGAGTGAAAACGCTTGTGTTTTCATATGATCGCATGCACTACCGTTTGACTAGCCTAATTTTGAGGTAAGAACTACATTTAAGTAGCTCGTGTATGAGAGAGAGAGAGAGAGAGAGATCGTTGAGAGTAGACGTTTATTCAAAAGCTGGTGATATAAAAGTGAACAAATTCATAGTTTTGTAGATTTATACATCTTAAATATTAAATTGAGTAAAAGAATTTACAAAAGTGAATAAAAATTTATTAAAAGTTACTGGTTATTGGAATTAAAAAGCATATTATCGCGAAATAAAGTTTCCGGTAGTAGTGCGCGCTTCGCCAATCGATCGGCAACCTACATACATTCGTGCATACATATATGTATATACAGTGTTTACTTTTTGCATAGTGTTCTCATCAATATCCAGTGCAGATTATAAGAATCTAGTAGTTGTTCATTGGAGTTTGGTGAATTTTGTTAACACATAGAAGGCAATATCATATTTCTATAAATTTTCGTGTTTTCATAAAATTATTTTATGTTTATTGTAATATTTGCGGTAAATATATATTTGATATAAAGTAAAAGAGAGAGTGTGACAATGGATTTGAATTGCGGTGCCTGTACAAAGAGTAGTCGTGCTGCTGAGACCGTACTGTGTCAGGGTGGATGTGGTACTTTGTTTCACCCGAAGTGCATAAAATTAACAGATTACGATATGACTGCGCTCCGTCAAAATGAGTATTTAGTGATCTTGTGTAAAAAATGTCGGGAAAAATTATTATCGTTGAAGCATATAGAGGAGCATTTTTGTGATCTAAAGAGCAGTTTTTCGGAATTAGAAAAGAAATTTGAAAAAGCGATCCAATGTGAAAAAAGAAATGTTGTTCAAAAAGAAAGTTCGGTTTTAAAAGAGATCAAGAGGGTAATCGGTGTAAGTTTACGAGTTAAAGTTAAAAGAAATTCCACGGCTGTAGTAAAGCCTAAAAGTAGCCAAAGTGCAGAGAAGACAAAAGAGGAGTTAAAATTAAATGTTAATCCTTCGACGTCGGGAATTCAAGTATCGGGAATAAAAAAAACTTAACAGTGGAGCAATCCTAGTATCGTGTGAAAATGAAAAATCTGTGGAGAAGTTTAAAGATAAAGTTAAAGAGAAGCTAAGAAAGGATTATAACGTGAATTTTTTAGAAAATAGGAAGCCCAGAGCGAAAATTTGTTTCATTTCAGAAAAATTGGAGGCGGATATATTAATTTCATGTTTGAAAAAGCAAAATGACGTATTAAAAAATGCAGAAATAGAAGTTAAAGCTATGTGGAAAAATAAAAACAAAAAAAAAAAGTCGACTCTTATAGTGCCGTAGTCGAATTGGATGTTATCAGTTTTAATGAAATTATGAAGGTCGGTAAGCTGAGTGTGGGATGGGATAAGTGTAAGGTATTAGAATCAATTTATGTTAAAAGGTGTTACAAGTGTCTTGGATTCAACCACGTAAGCAAAGATTGTAAAAGTGAAGGTAAAGTTTGTTTCAAATGTGGTGGAATGCATGTGGGGTCTGAATGTCAATCTTGGTGTCTAAAGTGCGTAAATTGTGTCAGAATGAACAGTGAGTTAAAATTAAGCTTAAATGTAAGTCACAATGCGTTTGACCATGAGCTTGAAGTTTTCAAACTTAAACTTAATGTAGAAAGAAAGCGACATTTGTAGCAATCACAAAGCAGTGAAAAAATTATGGTGTACTACTATATATGAATGTTCAAAGTTTATTGTCTAACAAATGTGAAGTTGATCCGCTGTTGAAAAAATATAGTCCAAATCTATTATTGTTGTCAGAAACGCGAATCACAGATATTGATCAGAGCGAATATGAAACAGTGAACTATAACTGTGTGAATTGTACTTCGAATTTAAGGCATACGAGGGGAGTAATGATTTACATAAAAACCGGAATGCAGTATGAAGTGGCTGTTGTATCAAAAGTGGATTATTTTGTATGGATCCTGAAAGTGGTTACGAAGCAACCAACAGCCTCGGATACGGATGAATTTACTGTTGACGACCCAAGCAAACGTAAAAAGGACAACGATCTTCGTGTATGCACGTGGAATGTTAGGTCCCTCTACAAACCACGTGCAGCCGAACAACTTGCGGAGCCCTAGAGTGTCTCAAAGCAGACATTACCGCCATCCAAGAAGTGTATGAAAAACTGCGACATCTACTACGGCGATTGCTACAGACAAAAAGGACAGCGTCTATTCGGGTGCGGATTTGTTATTGGAGGCAGACTTAGGCTAGAAGTCTTGAGTTTCCGGCATGTGAACGAGTGCCTTATGACTATCCGTATCAAGGCTAAATTTGCCAACATTAGACTAATATGCGTTCACGCCCCTCGTGAGGAGAAGGACGACGCGACAAAGGATGACTTCTACCAGCTCTTGGACGAAATACTGTGAGGAAATTTGACGTCGAAAAGCTACAATCGCAAGAGACCGCCAGAACCTTTGCCGATCGTGTTTCTTCTAATCTCAATCTAAGTCCTATGCCGCCAGCAGCAAATGCGGAAGACCAGTGGCAGCGTTGCCAACAAGCCATCAGAGATGCCGCCTCTGATGTACTGGGTTTCTCTCGCCCACCACAACGAAACCCCTGGTTTGATGAGGAATGCCGGCAAGCACATGCAGCAAAACAAGAGGCGTACAAAGCGGCGCTGCATAGAAGGACTAGAGCTGCTTACGAGCTCTACGTGCGCAGGAGAAAAGAGGAACATCGACTTCTCAGAAAGAAGAAAAAAGAGCATGAGAAGCGCTCGATCGAGGAGATTGAGAGACTTTATTGCAGGAATAATGTTTGAAAATTTGACCAAAGGGTAAAAAGAACATGCCAGGGTTTCAAAGCCAGAACAGAAGCCTGCAGGGACGAAAATGGTAACATAGTAGTGGAATCGCAGTCGGTGCTGAGGATATGGAAGGAACACTTCTGCAGACTGTTAAACGGCGATGATGACCAATATTCCGATGTCAGGCAGAATGAGCCATTCAACAGTGACGATGACAGTCAAGATTCCCGTCAACCCGATCAGAATGAAGTGAGGATAGCGATATCTAAACTCAAATCCAACAAAGCTGCTGGAGCCGACGGCCTTGCCGCTGAATTTTTCAAGGCAGGAGGAGATGAGTTGGTAAGGAGCATGCACCAGCTCATCTGTAAAATCTGGCCGGACGAAAGTATGCCCGATGAATGGAACCTCAGCATCGTTTGCCCGATCCCGAAGAAAGGAGACCCTCTGAACTGCGCCAATTACAGAGGTATAAGTCTCCTCAACATCGCATATAAGATCCTGTCTGCCGTATTATGTGAACGCCTAAAACCGATCGTCAACAACCTGATAGGTCCTTATCAGTGCGGTTTCAGGCCTGGAAAGTCCACCATTGACCAAATATTCACACTACGGCAGATCTTGGAAAAAACTCATGAATATAAAATCGATACGCACCACCTCTTTATCGATTTCAAAGTTGCCTATGATAGCGTGTATAGAGACGAGTTATACAGAGCCATGTCTAGTCTTGGCATCCCTGCCAAGCTCGTCCGTTTGTGCAGAATGACGATGGAGAACTCTCGCTGCTCCATCAAAGTCGGTAAGAACATCACCGAACCGTTCGATGTCAGGAAAGGTCTTAGACAAGGCGACGCGCTATCATGCGATCTCTTTAATATAATACTTGAGAGAATTGTACGAAACTCACAAGCCAACCCCGGAGGAACAATCTTCTTCAAGTCTGTACAACTACTCGCTTATGCCGATGACATTGACATAATCGGAAGAACTCAGCGGGCTGTCAATGGGGCATTTACGAGTATTGAGAACGAGGCAGCAAAGATGGGTCTAGCGGTCAATGAAAGCAAAACAAAATATATGCTGTCTACAAAAAAGGACACCCAACATCGGCGTCTTGGACAGAACGCCACAATAGACAGATACAATTTTGAGGTAGTAAAGGATTTTGTCTACCTAGGCTCCATGGTGAACTCCGCAAATGACATCAGTAGGGAGATCACACGAAGAATTACTCTTGCCAATCGTTGTTTCTATGGGCTAAAACGGCAATTGAGTAGCAAAGCCCTATCTCGAACTACTAAGCTAACTCTTTATAAGACACTAATCATCCCAGTCCTGCTGTATGGCGCAGAGGCATGGGCTTTGACAAAACCGGATGAGGATGCCCTTGGTTATTTCGAGAGAAAAGTTCTTCGAGTGATCTTTGGTCCCGTCTGCATAGACGGTGAGTGGAGGAGAAGGTACAATGCCGAGCTATACGGCATGTACAAGGACATCGACTTAGCCAGAAGAGTTCACATACAGCGACTAAGATGGCTGGGTCATTTAGAGCGGATGGAGCCCAATGTTGTTGAATCCACCCCGGATGGACGACGCAGTAGAGGACGACCTCGCGGTAGGTGGCGCAAACAAGTGGAGGAGGACCTCAACCAACTTGGCGTGCGCAACTGGAGGCAGCTGGCTCGTAATCGTGCTAGCTGGAGAGGTTTGTTGGTTGAGGCCCAGGTCCACCCCTGAGTGAAGCGCCATCTAAGTAAGTAAGTATCCTGAAAGTGTATGTATAGATTGATAGGCAAAAATGGTCATTTGTTGTTGTGTATAGGTCACCGAGCTCGTCTGTGAATGATTTTATTGACTTTTATACGAACTGGTGTGTTGAATGGTTGGAGAATGAAAACAATGTTGTTGTTATGGGAGACTTTAGTATTAATTTACTTGCGAACGACGGTAATAAAATGAAAATGATGGATAGTATTGCAGATCAAGGGCTAATAGAAATAATAAGACAACGTACCAGAATAGTTGATACATCACGATCATTAATTGATTATGTGTTAATACGACCGGATATGTGTAGCATTGTTAATGCATGTATAAAGGAAGATTTTAAAGTATCGGATCATGAAACAATAAAAGCTAAAATAAAGTGTTTAGGCCAACATGATGTTATTAAAAAGCGAAAATTTTTTAAATATTCGAAGGTAAAATTTGATAACATTTTAAACAGTATAGGCTTCTCCGATCTATATTACGTGGACAATTTCGTTGAGATTACAAAGTTATTTAGTGAGAAAATAGAAAAGTGCTGTGAGGACATGACGGTGGAAAAGGTTGTTAAAGCGAATATTGATTGCAAATGGTTCTTAACAGATTTGCAACGAATGAAACGAGAAAAGGTGTTAGCTTTTAGAACTGCAGTGTATAGTAACGCGCAGGCAAATTGGAAAAACTATAAAATGGTTCGTAACATGTTTAAGAGAAAAATTTTGGAAGCGAAAAATAGATATATAGTATCCCAAATTCAAGTTAATAGTGGTAATCAAGAAAAAGTGTAGACGGTGCTTAAATCTTTGATAATAAAAATGAAAAAATGTAGTGATATTCCATGTGTAAAATTTCGTCAGCATTCGTTAAATGATCCAACACAAATAGCAAATGGTTTAAATTCATACTTTGTGGACCGTGTTCGAGATATAAATAGATCAATACCAAATGTACATTACATCCAACCAATTATAAATGTGTCTTGTACGTTCAAATTTCGATATTGTGACGAAAGAACCTTATGTGATACTATTCGGAAGTGTAATAACAAGAAAGACATAATTGGAATTAACCGAGATATGATTTACAAGTCAATAGAAATTATAGGTCCTATACTGATGAAAATATTCAACGCATCCTTACAATCTGGAATTTTCCCTCATAATTACTTACTTACTTATGTCCTGTATCCCCTTGTGAGTCCTAGGGCCTCTACTACGCCTACGCGCCATCGTGTACGGTTTCTGGCAATGTGTCTGAGTTCTCCCAAACTTTTCCCTAACTGCCGTGCCTCCTTCTCGACTGTTCTGCGCCATGTTCTCCTCGGACCGCCAGATCTTCTGCCATCCTGAGTTAGACGGTTCCATTGCATAGCATGGTACGCTATGGAGCTGTCACCCTTTCGGAACGTGTGACCAATCCACTGCCACTTCCGCCGTTGGATAGTTGTGCTTATTGGTTCCTGACCTGTTCTCTCGTACAGGTGTTCGTTAGAGATACGATTGGGCCAGAAAATCCTTAAGATATTGCGCAGACACCTATTAACGAACGTTTGCAGGTTTCTGGTGATAGTAGTGGTCACTCTCCACGTGCTGCAACCATATAGCAGCACGGATTCAACGTTGGAGTGGAACAGTCTTATTCTAGTGCTCAAACTGATTGCATTGCTTCGCCATATTTTGGACAACATACCGAACGCGGACTTTGCTTTGGCGATCCTGTTGGCTATATCCAGTTCGGTTCCACCATCGGTCGAGACAATACTCCCAAGATACTGGAAATCCTCTACTCTCTCTACCGATTGTCCAGCAATCCATATTTGAGCCGATGAGTTTGTTCCAAGGCTGATAATTTTAGTTTTTGCCGTATTAATTTTCAGCACGACGACACCTGCCTCCCTCTCCACATCTAATGTCATTTGGTGGAGGTCCATAATTCTGTGGGAGAGTAAGCATACATCGTCAGCGTAGTCAAGATGTTTCAGTTGAGATGTAAGAGTCCATCGAATTCCTCCGTTTTCCGTCGACAAAGCTGCACGAAGCACATCACTAATCACCAATAGGAATAATATTGGTGAAAGGATACAGCCTTGTCTTACCCCACTTTGGATCTCAAATTCCTCAGACAACCTTCCCCTGTGCAGAACGTGACATTTGGAGCCTTCATATGTAGCTTTGATAATAGCAATTAGTTTATCGGGAATGCCTCTCCTGCGTAAGGCACGCCAAATAAACTCCCTGTTGACACTATCGAACGCCTTCTCAAAATCGATGAACAGCAGGTGCAGTGGCGATCGATATTCAACACACTGTTCGATGATAATCCGCAGGGTGTTGATGTGGTCGGCACAGGAGGATCCAGAGCGGAAACCTGCTTGTTCGGCATCGAGTGTGTCTTCGAGATGTTGTTTGATTCGCTCAAGGATGATTTTAGCTATTATCTTAGCTACAGCAGACAGCACGCAGATACCCCTCCAGTTTCCGCACTCCATTAAATTTCCTTTCTTAGGAAGCTTGACGATCATTCCCTTTTTCCACTCGTTAGGAAAGCTCTCAGCTTCCGAAGCTCTCTCTATAAATGGAAGCAGAAGCTCAGCCGATGTTGTTGGCGCTGCTCGTAAGAGCTCTGCTGGAATACCGTCAAGTCCTACCGCCTTGTTGGTTTTGAGTGCCTTGATCGCGGTAATGATCTCATCTTTACTGGGAGTCGTGGTGCGTATTCGGGAGCTTCTCACCTCGGGCATCTCAGTCTGATTTGGGAGCATATCGCTAGCGAATACACGGTTCAAAACTGTAGCAAAATGCTCTTTCCATCTCTTGAGCTGGTCCTCATCCGAAATGAGCAAGGAGCCGTCTAGGCTTTTCACTGGGTGTTGGTTGGAGCTGCGACCACCTGTCAGCTCTTTCGTGATTCTGTAGACGGTCCTGCTGTCGCACCTCCGTGCAGCTTCTTCTGCTTCTGTAGCCAGCGCGTTGATGTAGTTGCGCTTGTCACGTCGTACGCTACGCTGAACTTCTCTCATCTTCATGCAATATAAGGACTCTAGCTCGCTTCTCCCTACTGCTGGGGTAGCTGCAACGCGAGCTTTCAGCTGTTTTCGTTCGTCAATCCGTCTCCAGGTATCCTCGGAAAGCCACGCCCTATGTCTTCCCTGCGATCGACCGACAATTCTTTCAGCACCAGATGTAAAAACATTTTTCACAGCACACCAATGGTCTTGGATGGTTGCGGGCAATGAGCTGCTGATTGCTTCCACACCTTGCGAAAAGTGCTCCCTTAATTGTTGGCGGACTGAGGGATCACTAAGTCTATCGATGTTGAATCTGGGCATTCTAGTGTTGTCGTGGGATCTTCGAACTGCAGCAGTACGTAGTTGGAGAGTAGCTATCATAAGATGGTGATCACGTACTATCCGCACATCTGCCCCTCGTCTGTTTCGGACGTCCAGGAGACTACTTCTAAAGCGGCGGCTGATGGCAAAATGGTCAATTTGGTTGGAGGTTGCTTGCCTGTCATTGGAAACCCAGCTGACTTTGTGGCAGGTCTTGTGCTCAAACATGGTGCCACCTATCACGAGGCGGTTGGCATTGCAGAAATCCACAAACCTTTCGCCATTGTCATTGCGGTTGCCTAGTCCATGCTTCCCGATTACATGTTTGAACCATTCGTTGTCGCTGCCTACCTTGGCATTCAAATCCCCCATCACTATGACAATGTCTCCATTTGGTGTTGTGTTG
This sequence comes from Brachypalpus laphriformis, assembly GCA_945910035.1. Classification (NCBI taxonomy): domain Eukaryota; kingdom Metazoa; phylum Arthropoda; class Insecta; order Diptera; family Syrphidae; genus Brachypalpus; species Brachypalpus laphriformis. The sequence continues at coordinate 103,764,049 of OX246753.1, read as the reverse complement.
AAGACGGCGCTTAAGAGATTGCAGAAGCTCTCCTTTTCGTCCTCAGACGAACTATTCGTTGGGGCGTAACACTGTATGATGGTGACGCGTCGTACTCTAGTCCGGAATCTGGCCGTCAAAATCCTATCACCATGAGGCTGCCAGGAAATTAGGCCCTTGTGTGCTGTTGTTGTTAGCAGTAGTCCGACTCCATATTCCCGCCATCTTAATTCACTTACCCCAAAATGTCCAGTTTATATCGCATGAATTCGTTTTCCAATTGGAGGAATCTGGCATTGTAAGGACCTTCTCTTCCCGAGTCGAGGAGCATCTTTACATTCCAGAAACCTATCTTTGTCCGGGTACAATAGCCAAAAGTCGTCAACATGTGATCATTCCTTATCCGAGGCATAGTGTCGGTTTCTGTAGCGAGAAATTTTCGGTAACGCAGGTTGCTGGCCCACGTTACCTAGCCTAGAATCAAGGCCCTAGACAACCCGCACTTACAATGTTGGCCTATAGGTATAAGGGCTTATACGTATAGTTGCCCGGGGATCACCACTAGGAGGTAAAGTAAGCACTTCATCACGAACTTGATTGTTGCGCTACTGGCCCAAGCCAAGTTTTGGGCAATCAGTAGTTTCCCGATCAATCGCAATGCAGGTCCCCCATAATTGGAAGGAGTCAACTATTATACCAGTTGAGAAAGTAGTCAACACAGCCAATTGTGAGGAGTTTCGTCCTGTTAATATGCTACCAACCTGCGAAAAAATTATGGAACGATTAGTGGCTAACCAATTGCAGGTCTATTTGGAGGTGAATGAATTGTTTATTAAAGAACAGTCTGGATTCAGAGGAGGACACTCATGTGAGACAGCATTAAATTGGCTATTATTTGAGTGGAAGAAAGAATTAGATGATGGTAATTCAGTGATAGCTGTCTTCTTGGACTTCAAACGAGCCTTTGAAACGATTGATAGAGACATATTAGCACGAAAACTAGAACTGTATGGTGTTAAAGATACTGAGCTCAAGTGGTTTAGATCATATTTATAGGGAAGATCACAAAGGACTAAGGTGAGCGATGTGTTGTCGGAACCAGTGGATGTTGACTTGGGTGTGCCTCAAGGATCGGTGTTGGGAGTAATTCTTTTCTTGTTGTACATTAATTACATTAAACAATGCGTGCAGTATTGTAAAATTATGTTATTCGCGGACGCTACTCTAATTTATATAAGTGGAAAGAATGTGAAGTGTATGCATCAGAGATTGAATGTGGACTTAGAGAATGTAAATAGGTGGCTTAAAATGAACAAATTAAAATTAAATGTGAGAAAATGTAAGTGTATGAAATTTAAGTTGGCTGATCCTATTACAGTGCGAATGGATGGGGACATTATTGAATGTGTGGATTATATTAAATACTTAGGTGTAGTGTTGGATTCTAAGCTAAATTTCAAATCTCACACAGACTATATATGTGAGAAAATAGCAAAGAAAATCGGTTTCTTGAGAAGGATAAAAAAAGTATTAACATTCGAAAGTGCAATTTTAATTTACAATACCATCGTGTTGCCACATTTTAATTACTGTTCCACTCTGTTATATGCTAGTCAACAAAGAACAAAAGATAGGCTTCAATTGTTGCAATACAAGGCTATGCGTGTAATCTTGAAGTGCAGTATTTATACTCGATGCTCGATACTATCAAATGGATGAATATTAAGCAGAGGCTATTACTCAGTGCTATGATGTTCATCTATAAAATGAGAAACAACATGCTGCCCGAATATTTAGAATCAAATCTCGTAAGCGTCAGTGATGTTCAGCCGTATAACTTGAGGAATTCGCGCAACTTTAGGCCGAACAGATTTAACAGCAGAAGCGCACAGTGTTCATTGATGTATAAGGGATTGATCGCAGCTTGCCAAATGAAGTAAAATCAGAGACAAGAATTTTAGTATTCAAACAGAAACTTATTTTGTTTATTAAAATCAATTATTAGAGTGCCGAGTGTTAGTGATTGGTGTTTAATTTGTTATATACTCTAGTAAATCTAGATAAATATGTATATTGAAGTAATTTTTTTTTAATTGTATATTTTTAATTATTTATGTTCATCAGTTTTTTTGTTACTATTTGTATTCATATTATCAAAATTGTTATTTGTAAAGTTCGTAGAACTAATAAAATTATTCATGTGAGCTACAGAACCAGGACTATGCTCCTTCTTCTTCTTCCTTTTATCAGCGAGGCTATGATCCGAAAACAAGGGATCACAACCCTCCCACTTCATCGCATTTCTACTGATCCGCCTGTGGGGTTCAACCAGGACTATGCTCCATCAGACCCTAATCCACTAGTGGAGAAATTCACCTTGAATAGGTAAATCTCAGCTATCTGCCGAGATGTGAATAACTCTATCTACGTGTCCAAGGGTCTAGTTTTACTATCTGGTCTATCTTTCGGTAATATTCCTTTTGATACATATGTATATCGGCATTTGCCGTGTTTTTTTGAAACCTAGCCAGCCAGTCGTTCATTTAAACGATTTGTCAGCCAGCCCAAGCCAGCCGATTATATACGAACATATCTCTAGAAACCAAGTAACTTCGCAGTGACAGCAACAACAAATAACTAAAAAACATTCGTTTTTGCGCCGCCTGAAATTAGGCATCACGAAATTCCCAGCCAACAACTTTTTGCTGGGGATAAAATCAAGAGTAGTAGCCAGCCGGTTGTTGTATTTGTTTTATGTGTAAAATTGTACTTTACTAGCAACTACTGCCTGGCTAGGTTTCAAAAAAACACGGCTATTGATGCAACATACATATATCAATACGCAGCCCTACTTTACTTCCTTTGCAAGTAAACCAATCAGAGAGGAGCTCATCATCCCAAACTGCTGTTTCTGCGTTCGTGGACAACCAATATTTTTAGTGCCTTTGCTGACAATCCTATGACTTCTTCATCTGGTAAAATAATGACCTTTTGTCAATAAAAAGGGACACACCTCTATAGTTATCAGCCGCATTCATGTCTCCTCTTTTGTACAACAGGCAAGGAATGTCTTATGGAAACCTTGAGGTCTGTTACCAGAGTCAAAGAGTTTGTTAAATCAATTCATCAGCATAATTTCTATTAAACGCATGTAGTATTCAAATGGTATTCTAATTACACTAGATGCTTCTTCCAGGATTATGAATAGTGTGTCGGACCACTGCGACAATGTGAGGTTCAATGTTCGAATACCAGAAAACACCAAACGTTTTTTCACGGTCTCACCTCTCGCAAAACATTCGACAAACATTCGAGAGTATTGTTTTCAGGAAAAAGCTCAAAAACAAAATTAAAATTGCCTTTCGTATACTGCACAAAACTGGAGGTCGCTTTCAATCGTGGGAAAAATATAACGCACACATATTGCGAGAAGCTAAGCCTAGGCCCTCCATGGGCTGTTGCGCTAATATATATATTGTTCCAGGGTTATAAGACTGCCTAAGAAATCACTTGTTAAGAACGGGCTGACATAATGTATCGGAGGACTATTAATGACGGGGTTCCGAAGATTACAAAAATGTGTCTTAACAGCTTTTTTTTTGTAATCTAATTTCAATTGAGAAAGATCGGCCAGTGATGCAGTTGACGGGTCCTTTACCACTATGTTATTTTTTCTACGCATGCAAATATGTACGTCTAAAATGGTTATTAGCTTCGAAACAAAAAGAAAATCTTAAGATGTCCGCATTAAATTTAAGAAATAGTTTCAATAGTCTAAACTCCTTCTTCCGTACATTTTCGCATTATTGGTTAAAGCATTTATTCTGGGGAACAAAGCTAGGTCCTTGAAAGTGTTTGGGGGCAGATTTAGCAATAATTCTCACATTTAGGTCGCCAAGAGGTAATCATTTTTAGAAACGGCCGGCGGCTGATTCAGTGTGCAAAACGAGCATTACAAATTCACTGGAAAAAATTTGAAATCGTCAAGGAGTATGAGTACCTTGACATCTAACCAGCAATCTACATGTAGCTTCGACAGCATTAAACTGAACTCAGAGGACCTGCATGAACCAAAACCCCGTAACTTAAGTGTAAACTGTGACTTAACCAAAGCGTCAAAGTAGAAAAATTGCTGTTTTTCCTGAAATGGGTTTTCCAACTACCAAGTACCATTGTTTATAACCACCCTGAAGCTTCACTTCAATTATTTTATAATTAAAGCGAAATAGATCTGCCTTTTCTTGCCCGTTGGTGGTTTTCCAGATCGAGTAATTTGAACTTTTTGTGGCGGCAAAACCTTCGACATACGAGTATATAGAAATTCCGCGATTTTTGAAATCTCAGATCGCTTTTTCAAGTTTATTAAATACGAGATTCAAATGAGTTTTATGCTGGGGAGCACGAGATTATTGCCATCTTTTGCAATCTTTCCTCTTTTCCCGAATCAGGTCATTTATTTCCGACGGGTGTTTAGCTTCCCTTTATCCGAACTTTTTTCCTCCTATGGAAAGTAAGTCCGGGTGTGAACCTGGGCCTACCTCAACAAACCTCTCCACCCAGCCCAGCCCTCCATCATATCTGTCTATTGTGGCCTTCTGTTCAAGGCGCCGATGTTGAGTGTCCTTTCTTGAACTTTCTTTCGTTGACCGTTAAACCCATCTTTACTGGCTCGATCTCAATACTCGCAAACGCCCCACTGACGAACCGTTGAGTTTTGCCGACTATGTCAATGTCATCGACTCAAGCGAGTAGTTGTACAGACTTGTAAAAGATTGTACCTCCGGTGTCAACTTGCGAGTTTCGTACAATTCTCTCAAGTACTATGTTAAGGAGATCGCATGATAGCCCGTCACCTTGTCTAAGAACTTTCTTGGCAACGCTCTTACCGACTTTGATGTAGCAGCGAGTGTTGTCCATCGTCATCCGGTCATTCTACATATATGGATGGATAAGCTTGGCAGGGATGCCAAGACTAGACATGGCTCTGTATAACTCGCCTTGATGGGCATCTTTGAGTTTATTGTCTTTCCTTCTTTTTTTTCAAAATCTGCCGTAGTGTGAGTATTTGGTCAATGGTGGACTTTCCCGTCATGAAACCGCACTGATAAGGACCTATCAGATTGTTGACGATCGGTCTTAGGCGTTCACATAATATAGCAGACAGGATCTTATATGCGATGCGATGTAGAGAAGACTTACTTATACCTCCGTAGTTGGTGCAGTTCAGAGCGTCTACTTTCTTCAGGATCAATACTGAGGTTCCATTCATCGGGCATACTTTCGTCCATCCAAATTTTACACATAACCTGGTACATGCTCCTTACCAACTCATCTCGTTCTGCCTTGATAAGTTCGGCGCAAGTCCGTTGGCTCCAACAGCATTTTTTGGATTTAGGTTTAGATATCGCTATCTAACTTCATTCTAATCGGGTTGATGGGAATCTCGACTGTCATCATCTCTGTTGAATGGCTGGTTCTGCGTGACAGCGGAGTGTTGGTCATCATGTTGGTCAACCCTGGCATTTTTACCTTTTTGTAAAATTTTCGAACATCATTCCTGAAATAAAGTCTCTCAATCTCCTCGATCGAGCGCTTCTCATGCTCCTTTTTGAACTTTTAAAGTTGTGTTAGATCTAGATTATGTAGATTATCATTTTTCGGGATATTGTGCCAACGTCGCAATAAATTTGATGGAAATCAAACCTGCTTTTAGGGAACAGGTATCTCAAAAAATATGCCTAACTTCATGGATTATAATTTCATTTAAGGAAATTTAAAGCCCAAAGCTGGAATATAACACCCGCATCTGGTCTGGTGCGCCCAAGATTATTCTGCACATTCTAGATAGGGTACAGAATCGCGCGTTAAGACTTATAGGTGTTAGAGACATTGCGAACTCCATAGTCTCACTAGAACATCGTAGAAATGTCTCGTGCCTTTCCCTATTTTCACCCGATATGCGTCATGCTTTGAATACATATCGGTTTACCCTCAAGCCCAACTTCGGACGTACTGTCAAATATAGGGATTCGTTCATAAACCAAACAACACGTTTGTGGAATGATCTACCAGCCTCTGCATTTCCTAATCCTTACAACCTCCAAACATTTAAAGCCAACGCAAACCTGCATCTCATCTACCCTATTCCCCCTTTTCCCATCCACCCGTGCCCTGAGAACCAGTATAAGGGTATTATAACCTCTCCGGCGCGCACAAATTAAAAAACAAAAAAGACTAACATTTTAAGCACATATTTCTGCATTAAAAAGAAAGAAACACCCTGTGTTAACCAACAAGTGCACAGCATGTTTGTACACGACACTTGAGTTGTTCATTCTTCAGCCATAGCCATACGTAAACTGCACATTATTGCCTCGCTAAATAGATTATTGCCTGCGATTATAGGGGTGGCGTGGAACTACAATATTACCTCGTTCTTTTTTTTTTTTGCCTCACCTAACGATTGTCTTGTGCAGAACGAGTACGTATAAATGTGTACCCATCAGCTCATACAACAATATCAAGGATATATCCAGTAGGTACGTGGTGTTAATTCATCAATTCATGGAATGGGTAGACAGGTACGAGTAGTCTGGTACGAAATCACTCACACGCAAGCCCCATATGCCTTGATATGTGTATTTCATAAAAGATTATGCCTTATTTTGGGGGCATCCAGAGCATTCTATAGGTAATCTACATAGTGCATGACAGCTTATTGCAAATCAAAAAGCTGTTAGCTGCATGAAACTAACATAATTCAAGTGGCGCTGCGGCTAATGCATTCGAGTTCCAGAAAATACAAAATATTTGAAGACTTTAAATCGCGTAGGAATCGGCATCATTGGCTAAACCTTATTATGTGTCTTAACTCCGACCACCTCTTTTCGAATTTCAGTGATTCCTCTTCGAATTTGTGACCTTCTTCAGGAAGTCCATTACTTTTCCACTGGGAAACTGGGAAGGCTTTAGGAACGAAATTGAAGATAATGTTGAACTGAGCCTTCCACTTACGACACCCTATGAATTTGAGGTTGAAGTTGATCGTTTCGTTGAGATCGTACAGCTCGCCTCTTGGAATAATACGCCCAATCCAAGGAAAACGCCGGACAGATACGGTTTGCGATATCTTCCGGAAATAAAAGAACTGGTCAAGGAAAAAAGAAAAGCGCGTAAAAAATGGCAACAGTCGTGCTCCGCAGCATAAAGCACACTTGAATCGTCTGTGCAATTTGTTGAAGAAGACTATTAAGGATTTTAAGAGTCGTGCAATAGGCTCTTACCTTGAAAGTTTAACAGCGAAAAAAGATTCCAATTATTCACTTTGGAAAGCTGTAAAAGGCACCAAAAGGCCCAAATTCCTTGCGCCGCCAATCAAATTTAATCAAAATGAATGGGCGAGGGAAGATAAAGAAAAAGCGAACGTCTTTGCGGCCCACCTTGAAGGAACCCGTAAACCGTACGATGGTCAAGTGGTTTACGACAACCGCTATAGGCTGGATTAACCATCTGACGATTTGACGCTCACAAGTGCAACGCTACGGGAACTCAAACATGAGATCGAGAATCCAAAAACTAAGAAATCTCCTGGTTATGATTTGATTACCGGAGAAATTCTCAAAGTTGTACCTATAAAAGCATTGATTAAGCTTCTCCATATTGTAAATGCTGCACTTATGTAGATTAAGACACGTGCCGAGCCAATGGAAAGTTGCGGAAGTCATAATGGTTTTAAAACCAGGAAAACTGCCAAATGAGGTAAAATCGTATAGACCAATTTCGCGTCTTTCAATCACATCGAAAATTTTCGAGAGGATATTATTAAGGCGTCTCCAACCGGTTATAGAAGAAAATAATCTTATCCCTGACCACCAGTTTGGGTTTAGAAGTAAGCATTCGACGATTGACCAGGTGCATAGAATTACTGACGTAATCGAGGAAGCACTTGAAGAATAAAAGATTTGCTTAAGCGTATTTCTTGACATCTCGCAAACCTTTGATAATGTGTGGCATGATGGCTTGAAATGCAAACTACGACAAGTTCTCCCTGTATGCTTATACGATATTCTAGAATCATATCTCGGGAATAGACTCTTTCGTGTTAGACATGGAGTCGAATACTCCGAGCTCAAGGAAATTTCGGCCGGCGTACCGCAAGGAAGCGTTCTTGGGCCGCTTCTCTATTTGCTATATGTATACTCGCGATATACCGAACGAAGATGGCACTATCCTTGCTACTTTTGCCGATGACACCGCTATCCTATCAGTAGGTAAAACAATCGAAGAAACGACTGCAAAACTGCAAACCGCACTGAATAATGTAAATGAATGGACGAGGGACTGGCGGATCGCCCTCAACGAATCTAAATCTGTTCACGTGAATTTCACTTACAAGAAAACTAATGACTTGCCAATTTTCCTAAACTCGGCCCGAATAGCTTTTGCAAACGAGACCAAATACCTGGGAATGACACTCAACGCAAGACTGAAATGGAATTCGCACGTGAAAATGAAACGAAAAGAACTCGAAATCAAATATAGAGAAATGTACTGGTTACTCGGAAAACATTCCCAGCTCAGTACTGAGAACAAACTGCTTTTATACAAACAAGTGCTAAAGCCGGTGTGGACCTACGGTATACAACTTTGAGGTTGTACCAAGAAAACAAATGCAAATATTTTACAAGCTTTTCAAAATAAAGTGCTACGAGAAATTGTCCAAGCATCGTGGTATAGTAGAAATGACGATATCCACAGGGATCTCGGAATTCCGACAATCGAAGCTGAAACTAGAAGCTTCGCGAGAAAGCATAGAAACCGACTAATCGGACATGTCAACAATACAGTCCTACAAATTTTGGATGAGAGCAATTTATTGCGCCAACTACAAAGGACGAAACCTTCGACTTGGCGAGATAATGATTAACCGCGTCTAGATTGCGGAATATGCAGGATCTTTCAGTGGAAAGAAACCTGCCAAACGTTTTTATTTCATGATAAAAAAATTGCTTGATAAGTTAATACTTAGTTGCGATATCTAACAAATTTATATCGAAGGGTGGTGTTTTTTTAGTCAGTTAGAATCTGACACTACTATGAGCACGCGCTTGCTATTCTCATAGTGTCTATGGAAGATTTTTCACCTACCATCGGAAAAAAAAAAACTTTTGACAAGTATAAACAATCCACAGTCACATTTGATTAGAGCTCTTCGTCCAGATACTCCTTGACCAGATTATTAGCAATATGTTCCTAAGATAGCTATTAATAAAAGTTAAGAGCTTTTTATGACATTAGCGGTCGTTATCCAGGTGCCGCACCAATATATTATAACAGCACCATTTCCACGTTTGAGTGAAACAGTCACAGCTTGCTACACTGATTGCACTGTTTCTTGCTTCTTTATATTGTAATATTCTTGCTGGGGTTCGTAATAATAAACCGTCTTCTGTGTACTTGAACTATTTATTTATAAACAACTATCAACTTTACTTTCGTTACGCTACAAAATAATCAAATCACTTTATTCTTTATTAATCTCAACTTAGACTGTCTCTACAAATTTACATTTGATCACAGTATGGTTTATTCTTAACACCAATTTTCAAATAATTAACACCCACAGTGATCGCACTTGCTCATCGCTATTTTCATCTCTATCGACCGTATCTTCTCTGTTGGTGGTTGGTGTACTTATACCAAATACAAGAACCTCTAGAACATTTTCGAATATGCTCGAAGCCACTGTTCGAAAACACTTGATGTCTCTAAGGATGAATTGTGGAATGTGAAATGTGGAGCAAACTGATGTGCATGATAGCAAGTTTGACAGATGGCAGTAGTGTTGTCACACTCTGTTCATCGATAATGCAGTGCGAACAGTACTTTTTATGGATGCTATAATATCTTAGACAGCATGCAGAGTATATCTATTCTTATTGAAGAAACTAGAACGGTAGAACGGAATGCACGCTTGAAAAGAGATTGGGGATAGCTACTTATCGAAATTACATTACGCGTACGTAAAATGTAAATCATAACCTTTGTCAAAAAGGACATGAGAAATGCAAGTTGAGCGCAGACCAACCCAGGACAGCAGGACTTGGCAATTTTAAAAATTAAAAGTATCACCAGATTATGGCTGCTTATATGCATTCCACATTACCAAGCTATGGAATAAATTGAAAATAGCGTTCACGTCAAAGGCAGGTAAAAGCTCGAACATTAACCTCAAAGATCTTCGACCATTGAGCTTATATTCATTTCTTCTAAGAGCCCTGGAGAAGCTTGACGACGCCACTGCACTATCCGGAATTTCGACTGAAGGGGCACATCACAAGGTGATGTTTTTTCTCTTCTCATTGGCTATATACAACTGTAGTAAGGCCAATACTCATGTACGAAATTTTAGTTTGACGGACGGCACTGGGTAAGGTCAGCTAGTTCACTGTCATAAGTATGATTAAAGGGTCGGCATATGCCTGCGTTACTGGCGCACTCCCCACGACTACTACCGCGGCACTGGGGGCAATGCATATTGTTCCCCTGGATCTTGTTCTTCTTCCTATTTCGGCGAGGTTATGATCTGAAAACAAGGGATCATAACCCTCTCACTTCACTGCATTTCTACTGATCCGCCTGTGTGGTTCACCCTTGGGTATATATCGGAAGGATTGCGACTTAGAGAATTATCACAATGGATCAGTAATAATACATAGCACTCCAAAACCTAACGCTTATACAACAGCGTGGTAGAAGTCACGGACTACTTAACACAATTGCTAGATTTCATCATTAAGTGCAACACTAGCATTCGCATTTGGCAGAATTGGGTGGAGAATGCTATTCTGAAAAATTCGGCATTGGAAATATACACGGCTGGGTCAAAACTAACGGACGGTGTGGGAGCAGGTGAGTTATCGGTGCATAAAACAGTCTTTTAGACTACCAGACTATTGCAGTGTATTCCAAGCTAAGGTTAAGGGTATTCGTGAAGCCGCATGTCACAATGACAGTCAGCCAGCTATATTAGTACTCGAATCATCAATAATAAGATCCAAATTGGTATATTAAAGCAATACCCCGCACTCACTGGGTTCCTGGTCACTCTTACATAGTAATGCAGAGCAAACAAATTACCCAAAAACGGCACTAAGCAAGAGCTCTCGACTGCAAAAGGGTGATACATTTACCTATAGAAACGGCAAGATACAAAATCTTCATATTAGCACTTAATTAGGCACAATCTTGGCACATGGAACCATGCGAGGCAGACCATGCATTTGTACCTTAGTTGGGTTGCTAACTGGTCATTTTGCAATAGGCCCGTAAGGCTTGGAATTCCAGTCAATGACTTCTGTCGCAGCTGTATGGATGAAGAGGGGGGGATCACCCTTACACTTGTTATGCGGCTGCCAAACACTATCCTTAGCAAGGAAAAAAACTCTTGCAGAATACTTCTTTGAGAACTTGCAGATATTGCCGATTCGGATATCAGCAGCATCTGTAAATGAATCCAAAAGAATTCCTTCAGCAAGAGACCGACTATACTGTGACATAGGTCCTATTCGTCAAAAACTTTGAAACCACCATACCTTCTAGACTTAACTGGGAGGATGATCCTAAGTTATAAAAGAAGTGTATATGCTTCCACACAGATGACTCTAAAACTGAATCTGGAGTGGGTCGAGGTGTCTTCTCCGAAGATTTAAATATAAATATCTCATTCCACCTCCATAAGCACTGCAGCGTTTTCCATGCGGATATACCATAGTGCAAGGAAGTCCTATCCTAGCTGAAGTACCTAGTGATAGCTAAGCGAGATATGACCATTTTTACCGACGCCCAGCAGTGATTATGTCCCTAAGATCTGTCACCTCAAAAATCCGCTCTAAATTGAAACTTGTCTCTTAACAAGCTGGCTGAACTATACAAAATCAACCTTATTTGGGTGCCGGAGCATAGGTTCATTCAAAGAACTTCTCCCTTGGAGAAGGAGAATCTTGGCATGCAAACTGTTACACAAACTGAATGCGATTGATACCACAAATCGCAGATGGGCAGATGACATAACGTGCCACATCACATCTCTGGCCGGGGATGGATCCTAAATGTTTAATTACGCAGAAAATGATCAGTACAATAGCAAGTGTTATCATAGGACACTGCATCATTGGTAGATACGCTAATAGACAGGATCTCCTCTCAAACAATGTCAGCAGAAGCTGCTTGGACGAAGAAGAAACGATCGTCCACCTCCTCTGCATGTGTCCAGCCCTTTTCAACTTCTTCGCTAACCTTGGCAAACTTGCGAACATATATATCATTGCTTTATAATAAGCTCCGGTTCAAAAGACTCCTATCTATAAACAAAAGGAACATAAACCTCACAGTAGGATTAATCACAGGGCACTGCCTGATAGGTATACATGCTAGTAGAATGGGAGTCCTATCAAATGATTTCTGCATAAGTTGTAGAGACGTGAAAGAAGAAAAAAACAACATTCATCTCCTTGGCACATGCCCAGTGCTAGGGTCCGATTGATTCAGTCACCCTACCTAGCCAAACCTATTACCACATTACACATAGTTCGACTGTATAATAGTACAAAGGTTCGATTGAAACAAAAAAAAAATATATTTGGCGCTACAGCTCTTTAAGTGCCTAGCCTAGCTTCTCGCAACCACTCACGTTGTGTGCGTTATATTTTTCACACAAATGGAAGGGACCTACAGTTTAGTAGGTACAAGTGAAAACCCCCTAAAGCGAGGTAACAACAAAAGTTAAGTAGTAACCAAAACATGCTTACAAAACAACAACAACAACAACAACAGTTTAGTCCGTATCCGAACGGCAATTTGAGAAGGTTTTTCGTAACAACAGTACTCTCGGATGTGTGTCAGGCGCTCGGGAGAGGTGGGACCGTAAAAAAACTTTTTTGGTGTTTTCTGGGATTCGAACTTGGAACCTCATGCGTAGTGATCCGACACATTCGATTGAATCAGGCACCCCACTACCTCTACGCTCCACCTAGGTATGAAGGGTTCGATTTAATCAGTCACCTGACCTAGCCAACACCAAATGCATAGTAGTACCAAGAGTTCGATTGAATCAGTCAGTCTAATACTCTTATGCATCCCTACACCTTCACGGTCACCCAGGTCCCACTAGCAGCCAATGCACACTCTACGTTCCCGGTCCACCCTGACTTTAGGGTTGATTGAGTCAGTCACCCTACTTAGCCACTACAGGCACAGCAATTCTTAGCCATAACCCTACTGAGAAAGGTAAAGGTTCCCTAGTACCCGGTGATTCCTCCGGTACAATCAACATGTGGTATCACAATGGACCTAAATGGTCTAAGTGTGCCTCTGTCAGGTCAGCCACCTTACCTAACCTAACCTAACCTAAACTCCGGTTGGTTCTGTAGGTAATTCTGAAAAATTCCCAAATCTTTTGGTTTCACAATGGAGCTAGATATACTAGTCTAAGTGAGCCTGCATATCATGCAGACTCCCACTAGAACCTAGCCTAACTGTCACCAGATTTGCATGAACTTTCTAACATTCGAGGGTAAAATTTTTGCCTCGTGGAGCGCTTTACACCCGGGCGATGCGACGTAATGAAATAAAACTCGCAAATGAAGAACATTTCTGTCTACTCGTGCACATGTCTCAGAATCCGAAATCATAAATCCCGGCCACTACATTCCAATTTATTGGGCCAAGTTTCGACCCCACTTAAGCTCGTATATGCCAATTTCGGAAAATTGACTGAGAGTGTGCCAACTGGTGTCTAACAATCCTGACATGTAAATGTGTTCTTGAGCTAATATTAAACTAGGTAGGTACCTAAAGTAGGAGAAGAACAATTTCTAAAAATATTCTACTGGGTATATATCTGAATTGAGTGCTTATAAGAAATTTTAAAGATACATATATTCCAAAATAGAATACATTCAATGCAACCGTATCCTGTGCAGTAAATGTACCCATCAAGCATTGCGTTGACCAGAAATCTAGAAATTACCCTTTAGCCTAGGTATGTATGTACCAGTTAAATGCGTTAAGGGGACGAGTTAAATATCAACTCATCAGCAGTGCCATTCATAATTAAGGAGTTTGTAGAAAATAACTTCAAAAACGAACCTTTCGTCACGCCATCTGACATTTCATTGAACGCACTAATTGCATATCCAAATTTCCCATAAATAATGATAAAATATTCATTTTTGGATGTCAATCTCATTGTCAGGTATCATCCATATACGAGTATGTATTGTACAAGTAAATATATCATGAATGAATCCTCCTTCCTTTATTTATATATAATTTCAAAATGAGGTACAATTAAATTAATTTAATGTGAAATTGGAACAATTAAGGGATGATACATTAAAAGTAGACCGGAAGTGTGTGGATACGGATGTATATTTGGCTAGTAGGTACTCGTATCCATGTACAGCATTTTTCTTTCAAAAAGTGGATATATTCTTGTATGTGAAGATATTGGATTAAACAACATATTAGCATCATCTCAATCGAAATATACAACTTGCTATGGTTGATTTGGCGTGCGAAATTGCATCACCAGCTCCCCGTGATGGCCAGTGGCTAGCAATTTGAGAGTGAACTGAGGATAAGCTTATGCTGAATCTAAAGATAAGTGTGTGACTGAACACTTGGTGCAAGCCCATCTGGGTGAAATTCAGCACTCACATGTTAAAGCGGGCGGGGCTACTCTTGTTGGCTTGACTGGCTGTAATAGGCGTCTCAGAATTCTAGCAAGAGCCTCTCAAAAGGAGAATGTACGGCGGATGAATTCCCTCGATGGAATCAACGGTAGCACCTTCAGGCCAGCAGACCTTATTTGAGCTTTTTTTGCTGGGAGGTGGTACTCTTCAAATCGCATCATCACCTCCTCGCGGTGCCCGCTGGATAGCTATCTGATAGTGCACAGCCACCAAGTCGGACGGGCTGGTGAGGCTAAGCTCAGGCAACTGTGGGGGTCACAGCTGGCGGATAGTGAACGGCCTGCAGAATTGTAGGTTAACTGTGAATACCCAAATAAGCAGTCCCCGACCAAGAGCGGCAGAGAAGGAGGGCTTGGCTGAAAAGGTCAAAGGAACCCCTATGAACTTTCTGCGACAAGACGAATAAGCACCGTCTTCCATATAAGTGCTCCCCACCGCACAAGGTGGCTACGAGGGATACAGTAAGGAGAAAATGGCCAGATCCGGACGTACCCGCCACAACGCGAAACACGCAGCTTCTTGTCCCGGAAAGATGTCTGCACACTACGAAATATGAGTGTATACAGTGCAACACATTATAGTGCGCATCACTGTAATTGAAAACCACAACACGATGACTTCGTCATCAGTACCTTAAAATATTAAGACTGAGCCCAGTAAGGTCTTAATTACGGCATACTGGAAAACGAATTGGAATGACAGCTATGAGGGCTGACGTCTGTAGTATTCTGTTACCTGAGTAAGCTGGAGTGAAATCCGGTTGAAATGGCTTTCAGGCTAATGCTACAAGCGCCCCCGTCCCGTTAAAACCTTGGCAGGCCTCAAAGTACGTTCAATGTTTCGTCACCATTAAGTTGATGGTGTAGGTACAGATGTAACATTCCTGTTTAACACCGATCTGGCTCTGACATAAGACCCCATAAGGGCTTATGCCAACCCTCGCATGGCCTCACTGCTTGCATAGACCACCATGAGATCACTGGGTGACTACGCATTCGAACATTGATAGCGGCTTTGAGTGGGGACCCAAAAGAAATGAATACAAAACAAACAAAAACCCCAAACAACAACAAAACAAGCAACAGTCAAACCAACGGTGAGTATAGAGGAGACCCGTTCCAGAGGAGCTCAGTGATGCTGAGGTCACCTGTGGGACAATCAGATGGAGCACTTCCGGTGGCATCGGAGGCGACGGTTGAAAAAGCCCCTGATCGACCTGACTTCCACAAGCTGGGCATGCAGATTAGGGAACTAGTCGACATGCTCGAAGACGGAAAGCGGCGCTCAATACATCAACCAATGAGAGACGCCATAGAAAGCATTCGGGCGTTGTATGAACTCTCGGCAATCCAGCTGCGGGATGAAAAGGCCAAGGAAGTGATAAGAAGAAATAACTCTTCTCAGACCTCCCCCTGGCTCAAACCTGTCCAGGACGCAAAAAAGAAGAGACTGCCATCGGAGAACAGCACGCCGAAGCCGAAACGTGAACGCAAGCTGAAGCGCCCCTCAGATGAGGAAAATAAGAAGAAAGAGCCAAAAAAAGTCACAGAAACGGCTTTGGCAAAGGCTAAACAAGCCAGTACCTCTGGTAATAAGAAAAATACGATGCGAGAAGAAGACAATGGTTGGTCAGCTGTTAAAAACAAGAAGGCCACCAAAAAGAAGCAGGGCAGAAAACCAAAACCTGATGCCATCGTCATCGAAGCGAAAGGGGAGGCTTCCTACGCCCAGATACTCCGCAGCGTAAAAGCAGACCCTAAGTTGGAAGCTGTGGGCAAGGCGGTATCCAGAATCAGGAGAACGAAAAAAGGGGATCTTCTGATACAACTGAAGGAAGCAGGAGACAAAACGACGGATTACAAAAACGTCATTGGCAAAGCTCTAGGAGAACAGGCTGAAGTCAGAACGCTCACTCATCGTACCACGATCGAGATCAGAGACATCGACGAGGTCACTACTAAGGAGGACGTATGCGCGATGATCAGAGCCCAATTCGATTTGGGCAGGGTCATGACTACTGACATCATTTCTTTGCGGAAGGCGTACGGTGAGACTCAAACGGCAATAATTAATCTCCCTGCAGAAAGTGCGAGGAAAATATTGGAAGCAGGACGCATCAAAATTGGCTGGGTAGTCTGCCGCATTCGTGAGCGGACGCTGCTACAGAAATGTTTCAAGTGCCTCGAATTCGGACATTTGGCCAAGCATTGTAAGAGCGAAGAAGACCGCTCCAAACTCTGTAGGAGATGCGGTAAAGAGGGACATATCGCGAGAGATTGCAGCGAGGAACCATCCTGCATGTTCTGCAGGAAAGTCAACCCGGAAAATGCAAAGCACATAGCCGGCGGCAATAAATGCCCTGTCCTCAAGAAAGCGATCTGCAGCAAGAAACCATGAAGGTTATCCAAATTAACCTCAATCATTGTGAGACAGCTCAGGATATCCTGGCACAAACCATCAAGGACGAAAAAGCAGATGTAATCTTGATCAGCGAGCCATATAAAATTCCTGACAACAGCAGCATCTGGCTCAGTGATCGATCGAAGCGGGCCGCAATATGGTCATGTGGGAGACATGCGTTCCAGGATGCAAATGAAGAGTCAGAGGGTTTCGTTCGGGCCAAAATCAACGGTATACACTTCTATAGTTGCTATGCTCGGCCCAGCTGGACTATAATTGAATACCAGGAGATGGTAGATAACCTCGTGGCTGATGCTTGGGAAAGAACTCCAGTGATTATTGGCGGAGATTTCAATGCATGGGCGACGGAATGGGGCAGTAGATTTACCAACGCAAGGGGTCATGCCCTCCTGGAAACATTTGCAGCTCTCAACGTAGGCATCGCAAACGTATGTAGGGCTAACACCTTCCGCAGAGCAGGCATGGGCTCAATAATTGATATCACGTTAGCGAGTAACTCCATCCTGCGGGGAATTAAATGGAGAGTCAGTGAAGATTATACCCACAGTGACTACCAAGCTGTTATAATTGACATCGGTAACGCCAGAAGCACTCACCGCCCGCGATCGACTGGTCCGAAATGGCAGGATAAGCTCTTCGACAAAGATACATTCGCGGAAGTGGTTGACACCTTCACGCTAGTCCGAGGATCGGCAGAAAATTCAGCTCGCCACCTCACCCAGTCCATCAACATGGCGTGCGATGCATCAATGCCCAGGAGGGCCTCAAGTAGAAGACGCCTGCCTTGCTACTGGTGGAACGATGAGATCAGGGTACTTAGAGCAGAGTGTCTACGGGCAAGGCGCAAAGTACAAAGATCGCGAAACACACCCAACTTTCAGGAGTACCTATCGTCCTTTAAGCTGGCGCGAAAACAGTTAAGCAGAGTTATCAAGGAGAGCAAAGCAAGATGTTTCAGACAGCTCTGCGATGAAGCTAACGTAGACCCTTGGGGCACGGCGTATAGGATGGTGATGAGAAAGCTTAAGGGCGGCAACTCCCCGCAGATAACATGCCCGTTAATGCTGAAGTCAATAGTAGAACATCTTTTTCCAAGGAGAGCATCTACTATGTGCGCAATCACCAGAGAAAACTTTACAGAGGTAATTCCAGTGATTACAATAGAGGAATTGACAATCGCATCCAGAAAGATAGGTGACAACAAGACGCCCGGACCTGACGGCATCCCTAACAAAGCAGTGAAAGCCGCTGTTCAAAAAAGGCCAGACATCTTTATTGCAACAATGCAAAAGTGCCTAGAAGAAGGAATTTTCCCTAAGCAATGGAAACTGCAACACCTCGTTTTATTGCCAAAAGGCAACAAACCCCCAGGAGACCCATCGTCGTATCGCCCGATATGCCTACTGGACACAATGGGAAAGATCCTGGAGCGAATCATTTACAACAGATTGCTCACAATAGCGGAGGAGAAAGGGGCTTTGTCCAACCAGCAATTCGGATTCCGAAAGTCTCGCTCAACAATTGACGCCATTAAAGCTGTAGTTAATAAAGCAGCGGAAGCAATTGAAGGTGAAAGATGGCGATACGGCACCAAGGAATACTGTGCAGTAGTGACGCTAGATGTCAAAAACGCATTTAATTCGGCAGACTGGCCCACTATAAGAAGATCTCTTGCTAGGATGGATACACCATCTTACTTGTTGCAGATAATGGCGAGCTACTTTACCAACAGGAAACTGAGGTATGATACCGACGAAGGAGTGAAGTACTACGATGTTACAGCTGGGGTCCCGCAAGGATCGGTGCTGGGCCCATTACTATGGAACATAATGTACGACGGAGTTTTACGACTACCACTGCCACCTAAAGTGAATATAATTGGATTTGCTGACGACATCGCTGTTGTTACAGTAGCAAAACAAATCAATGAAGTAGAATCAGCTACAAATGTCAAATCAAAAGCTGGCTAGAATCCGCCGGTTTAGAATTAGCTGACCACAAAACTGAAGCTGTTCTAATAACCAGTCGGAAATCTGTGGAATATATGAATGTACAGGTTGGAACCCAAATCATCAGATCCAAAGAAGCAATCAAATACTTAGGAGTAATGCTCGACAATAGACTGCGGTTTAAACAGCATGTTGATTATTCGAGCAAAAAAGCGTCACGACTTCAGGCAGCACTCTCAAGGATAATGCCCAACATTGGAGGACCTGGATACGCTAGGAGGATCCTACTATCCAGAGTTGTCAGCTCAGTCCTTCTTTATGCGGCTCCGGCTTGGGCGGGGGCTCTCGCGACCAAAGAAACAAGGAGGAAACTTACATCAGCCTACAGACTCTGCGCTATAAGGACCATCAGTGGTTTTAGAACTATCTCTGACGAAGCAGCCTTTGTCATAGCAGGAATGGTTCCTATCGACATCCTCGCGAACGAGATGCAGAGAATCTACAATCGGAGAGGCTCGAGCCATCAAGAGGCTAGCGAAAGAAGAAGGGTTATAGAAGAAGAAAAAGCAGCTTCAAGAGCTGTGTGGCAAGATCGATGGGATAATGCGGTTAAAGGCAGATGGACCTATAAATTAATCCCCACCATCGACATTTGGATAAACCGAGCACATGGGAACTGCACCTACCACCTCACGCAGTTCCTGTCTGGCCATGGAGGTTATCGCAAATATCTTTACCGGTTTGGACACGATAGCTCTCCGTTGTGTCCAGAATGTCCAGACCAGGAGGAAGATACGGAGCATGCAGTCTTCTACTGTAGGCGATTTGAAAACTGGAGAAACGAACTTCCCAGACCCCCATTCCTCATAGATCATATGGTACAATCTGAGGAAAAATGGATGCAAATTTGCGCGTTTATTACGCATGTGCAAATGCAGCTTCGAATTCAAGAATGAATACGTCGAGAAGCAGAAAGTACAGCATAAACTGCTAACCAGCCCCGCGAAGTAATACCTAACGGCAGTCCCGCGGGGAGAGTGGTAGAAGTGTGAAGGGTGTGTGTTTAGTACGTAGGCGTATTCCTGAAATCGATTACTCAGGTTTGCGAATCGTGCATGCTAGTAGCACTCGGGCTATTAGTATCTATGAAGATTACACATCCCTGGCGCAACCTAAAAAAAAAAAAAAAAAAAAAACTATCTAATAGTAAACTAACGATGACCGTATGCTGAGTCTGTTGATATATGTGCAGCTGAACACTCAGACCTGCGTAAGCACATCTGGGTGAACTTCAGCGCGCATATGTCTAATCGGACGAGGCATCTCTTGTTGACCTGATTGGCTGAAATATGCGTCTCAGAAGTCTAGCCAGAGCTCCTCAGAAGGAGGACGTGCGGCGGATGAATTCTCTCGATGGAATCAACGGTGACGTCCACAGACCATCGGATACCTTACCGGAGGTACTTCAACATATTTGGAGCTGAGGTCTGTAAGGATTTTCAATACTGCGGATGAACCCTTAATGGGTCAACGGCAGCGCTCATATCCCCGAAGTGGGTTACTGACATCGGTGTATCCAGCCTCTTGTCCTAGGGGTACAAAAAAAGGATCTGGCCCTCCAGGTTGGGGGTTGTCCCGTCGGGTTAACTTCCCTACCACGTAAAAAAACCTTTGGTTACGAAGCAACCAACAGCCTCGGATTCGGATGATTTTACTGTTGACGACCCATGCAAACGTAAAAAGGACAATGATCTTCGTGTATGCACGTGGAATGTTAGGTCCCTCTACAAACCACGTGCAGCCGAACAACTTGCGGAGGCCCTAGAGTGTTTCAAAGCAGACATTACCGCCATCCAAGAAGTGCGATAGGATGGGCCGGGCAAAAGGAGGATGACAAACTGCGGCATCTACTACGGCGACTGCTACAGACAACAAGGACAGCGTCTATTCGGGTGCTGATTTGTCATTGGAGGCAGACTTGGGCAAGAAGTCTTGAGTTTCCGGCATGTGAACGAGCGCCTTATGACGATCCGCGTCAAGGATAAATTTGCCAACATAAGCCTAATATGCCCCTCACGAGGAGAAGGACGACGCATCAAAGGATGACTTCTACCAGCTCTTGGACAAGACGTATGAGCAATGCCCTAGCCACGACGTTAAAATTATCCTAGGCGACCTTAACGCAAAGCTAGGAAGAGAGGAAGTCTTTAGTAGCGTGGTCGGAAAGCACAGCCTGCACGACATCACATCCGGCAACGGACTCAGGCTAATCGACTTTGCGGTGGAGCGAAACTTTGTCGTAGCTAGTACGCGGCTCCCACGTCTCGATATTCACAAAGGAACATGGCTCTCCTTTGATCGAAAAATCGTCAACCAAATCGATCACATTGCGACGCAAGGCGCTCTTCCAGTATTCTGGGTGTCCGGACTTTCCGATGAGCGAACGTAGACTGCGTTGCCAACAAGCCATCAGAGATGCCGCCTCTGATGTACTGGGTTTCTCTCGCCCACCACAACGAAACCCCTGGTTTGATGAGGAATGCCGGGAAGCACATGCAGCAAAACAAGAGGCGTACAAAGCGGCGCTGCATAGAAGGACTAGAGCTGCTTACGAGCTCTACGTGCGCAGGAGAAAAGAGGAACATCGACTTCTCAGAAAGAAGAAAAAAGAGCATGAGAAGCGCTCGATCGAAGAGATTGAGAGACTTTATTGCAGGAATGGTGTTCGAAAATTTGACCAAAAGGTAAAAAGAACATGCCTGGGTTTCAAAGCCAGAACAGAAGCCTGCAGGGACGAAAATGGTACCATAGTAGTAGAATCGCAGTCGGTGCTGAGGATATGGAAGGAACACTTCTGCAGACTGTTAAACGGCGATGATGATCAATATTCCGCTGTCAGGCAGAATGAGCCATTCAACAGTGACGATGGCAGTCAAAATTCCCGTCAACCCGATCAGAATTAAGTGAGGATAGCGATATCTAAACTCAATTCCAACAAAGCTGCTGGAGCCAACGGCCTTGCTGCTGAACTTTTCAAGGCAGGAGGAGGTGAGTTGGTAAGGAGCATGCACCAGCTCATCTGTAAAATCTAGTCGGGCAAAAGTATGCCCGATGAATGAAACCTCAGCACCGTTTGCCCGATCGTGAAGAAAGGAGACCCTCTAAACTGCGCCAATTACAGAGGTATAAGTCTCCTCGACATCGCATATAAAATCCTGTCTGCCGTATTATGTGAACGCCTAAAACCGATCGTCAACAACCTGATAGGTCCTTATCAGTGCGGTTTCAGGCCTGGAAAATCCACCATTGACCAAATATTCACACTACGGCAGATCTTGGAAAAAACCCATGAATATAAAATCGCCACAATAGACAGATATAATTTTGAGGTAGTAAAGGATTTTGTCTACCTAGGCTCTATGGTCAGCTCCGCAAATGACATCAGTAGGGAGATCACACGGGGAATTACTCTTGCCAATCGTTGTTTCTATGGGCTAAAACGGCAATTGAGTAGGAGCCCTATCTCGAACTGCTAAGGTAACTCTCTATAAGACACTAATCATCCCAGTCCTGCAACTTTGCGTGCGCAACTGGAGGAAGCTGGCTCGTAACCGTGCTGGCGGAAGAAGTATGTTGGTTGAGGCCCAGGTCTACCCCGGACTGTAGCGCCATCTAAGTAAGTAAGGTACTCTTCAAAAGACGAAAATGAGCCCGTACCCAGTAACAGTGTGGGATTTGTACCCACTAACCCCTTCTCATTCCTTACTCTTTCTCCCTGCCGTACTGCCTTATTGGCATTTCATCATAGACGGGTTTTCTGACATACATAGCTGTCACTTGGATTCGTGTTAGTCTCGTTGGACTCCTTTTTCTCATGTGCCAATACTCTGGGTTTGCTCATGGTAACATTTGCATTTTCAACCACTGCATCCCAAGCTTTTGTACTTTTCTGCATTTCACCAACTATATTTTCAGGAGTTGGTGACACGCCTAGTTTTTTCTTCAATGCCCCCCTCATCTCGCCTTGAAACCGTGGGCATCGGAAAAATAAATGTTCGGTGTTTTCGTTGCAGCCCACGCACCGTGGATAATAAGGGCTGTTATCGTGCCTGAATTTAAGCAGGTATGATCGGAAGCATCGATGGCCTATCAGCAACTGGATTAGATTAAATTCTACTTCACCATGCTATGTTTCTATTCATGGCTGGATTTGTGGTAATAACATATACGTCCACTTACCTTTTTCGGATGCATTCCAGCGTGGGCGCCGTGGCGTAAGTGGTTAGTGTGTCGGATCACTACGCATGAGGTTCCAAGTTCGAATCCCAGAAAATACCAAAAAGTTTTTTCACGGTCCCACCTCTCGCGAGCGTCTGACAAACATCCGAGAGTATTGCTGTCAAGAAGAAGCTTCTCAAATCGTCGTTCGGATTCGGCATTAAAAACTGTAGGTCCCTTCCATTCGTGTGAAAAATATAACGCACACAACATGAGTGGTTGCGAGAAGCTAGGCCCTGGCACTTTAAAGAGCTGTTGCGCCAAATATTTGTTTTTTGTTTTTTTTGTTTTTTATTCCAGCGTTCTTGTCACTCTCATATGCCTCTCATAGCATATGAGAGTGGCAAGAAGTGGCATTAGCACTCGGCAATATTTTTGCTATCAAATAAGCTGCATCGCTGGAAGTGGTACGGTATACACAGCACACTCTCAATATACAGATTCGGTACACTGGGGCAACATTAATACTATCTGTTCTCGCCCAGATTGGTGCGGCGTAGAAGATAGTCTTCTACTGTGCCTTGGTCTCCTGCATTGGGCATGATTCCTGCGAAAGTAGCGCTGGTGTTCACTGCTTTGTGACTCACTCACTTGAGGTGTTCCTTGAAAGAGATCCTCGTATCTAGTACGACTCCGAGGTATTTTATGTGGGGCTTCGATGTTATTGTGTGGCCACCCACATTTCCATCTTCTGCCTGCTACTTATAAGAACCGTTTCTGTTTTATGTTGCGCCAGCGTAAGGCCAGCCGATCTCAGTGATTTCCATACGGTCCTAGCGGTTGTAAACAAGAACCTGGCCCTCCAGATTGGGGATTGTGCCGTCGGGGTATTATTATTATTATTTGTGTAGGGTTATTTTGCTCTGCGACCTAATGGTCTATTGTGCCCCCTGCTAATATCTTATTATTTTATTTTATATTTATGTCCTGTATCCCCTTGTGGGTCCTAGGGCCTCTACTACGCCTACGCGCCATCGTGTACGGTTTCTGGCAATGTGTCTGAGTTCTCCCCAACTTTTCCCTAACTGCCGTGCCTCCTTCTCGACTGTTCTGCGCCATGTTTTCCGCGGACCGCCAGGTCTTCTGCCATCCTGAGTTAGAGGGTTCCATTGCATAGCATGGTTCGCTATGGAGCTGTCACCCCTTCGGAACGTGTGACCAATCCACTGCCACTTCCGCCGTTGGATAGTTGTGCCTATTGGTTCCTGACCCGTTCTCTCGTAAAGGTGTTCGTTAGAGATACGATTGGGCCAGAAAATCCTTAAGATATTGCGCAGACACCTATTAACGAACGTTTGCAGCTTTCTGGTGATAGTAGTGGTCACTCTCCACGTGCTGCAACCATATAGCAGCACGGATTCAACGTTGGAGCGGAACAGTCTTATTTTGGTGCTCAAACTGATTGCATTGCTTCGCCATATTTTGGACAACATCCCGAACGCGGACTTTGCTTTGGCGATCCTGTTGGCTATATCCAGTTCGGTTCCACCATCGGTCGAGACAATACTCCCAAGATACTGGAAATCCTCTACTCTCTCTACCGGTTGTCCAGCAATGCATATTTGAGCCGATGAGTTAGTTCCAAGGCTGATGATTTTAGTTTTTGTCGTATTAATTTTCAGCCCGACGACACCTGCCTCCCTCTCCACATCTGCTGTCATTTGGTGGAGGTCCATAATTCTGTGGGAGAGTAAGCATACATCGTCTGCGTAGTCAAGATGTTTCAGTTGAGATGTAAGAGTCCATCGAATTCCTCCGTTTCCCGTCGACAAAGCTGCATGAAGCACATCACTATTCACCAATAGGAATAATATTGGTGAAAGGATACAGCCTTGTCTTACCCCACTTTGGATCTCAAATTCCTCAGACAACCTTCCCCTGTGCAGAACGTGACATTTGGAGCCTTCATATGTAGCTTTGATAATAGCAATTAGTTTATCGGGAATGCCTCCCCTGCGTAAGGCACGCCAAATAAACTCCCTGTTGACACTATCGAACGCCTTCTCAAAATCGATGAACAGCAGGTGCAGTGGCGAACGATATTCAACACACTGTTCGATGATAATCCGCAGGGTGTTGATGTGGTCGGCACAGGAGGATCCAGAGCGGAAACCTGCTTCTTCGGCATCGAGTGTGTCTTCGAGATGTTGTTTGATTCGCTCAAGGATGATTTTAGCTATTATCTTAGCTACAGCAGACAGCACGCAGATACCCCTCTAGTTTCCGCACTCCATTAAATTTCCTTTCTTAGGGAGTTTGACGATCATTCCCTTTTTCCACTCGTTAGGAAAGCTCTCAGCTTCCCGAGCTCTATCTATAAGTGGAAGCAGAAGCTCAGCCGATGTTGTTGGCGTTGCTCGTAAGAGCTCTGCTGGAATACCGTCAAGTCCTACCGCCTTGTTGGTTTTGAGTGCCTTGATCGCGGTAATGATCTCATCTTTACTGGGAGTCGTGGTGCGTATTCGGGAACTTCTCACCTCGGGCATCTCAGTCTGATTTGGGAGCATATCGCTAGCGAATACACGGTTCAAAACCGTAGCAAAATGCTCTTTCCATCTCTTGAGCTGGTCCTCATCCGAAATGAGCAAGGAGCCGTCTAGGCTTTTCACTGGGTATTGGCTGGAGCTGCGACCACCTGTCAGCTCTTTCGTGATTCTGTAGACAGTCCTGCTGTCGCACCTCCGTGCAGCTTCTTCTGCTTCTGTAGCCAGCGCGTTGATGTAGTTGCGCTTGTAACGTCGTACGCTACGCTGAACTTTTCTCATCTTCATGCGATATAGGGACTCTAGCTCGCTTCTCCCTGCTGCTGGGGTAGCTGCAACGCGAGCTTTTAGCTGTTTTCGTTCGTCAATCCGTCTCCAGGTATCCTCGGAAAGCCACGCCCTATGTCTTCCCTGCGATCGACCGACAATTCTTTCAGCACCAGATGTAAAAACATTTTTCACAGCACACCAATGGTCTTGGATGGTTGCGGGCATTGAGCTGCTGATTGCTTCCACACCTTGCGAAAAGTGCTCCCTTAATTGTTGGCGCACTGAGGGATCACTAAGTCTATCGATGTTGAACCTGGGCATTCTTGTGTTGTCGTGGGATCTTCGAACTGCAGCAGTGCGTAGTTGGAGAGTAGCTATAATAAGATGGTGATCACGTACTATCCCCACATCTGCCCCTCGTCTGTTTCGGACGTCCAGGAGACTGCTTCTGAAGCGGCGGCTGATAGCAAAATGGTCAATTTGGTTGGAGGTTGCTTGTCTGTCATTGGAAACCCAGCTGACTTTGTGGCAGGTCTTGTGCTCAAACATGGTGCCACCTATCACAAAGCGGTTGGCATTGCAGAAATCCACAAACCTTTCGCCGTTGTCATTGCGGTTGCCTAGTCTATGCTTCCCGATTACATGCTTGAGCCCTTCGTTGTCACTGCCTACCTTGGCATTCAAATCCCCCATCACTATGACAATGTCTCCATTTGGTGTTGTGTTGAAGACGGCGCTTAAGAGATTGTAGAAGCTCTCCTTTTCGTCCTCAGACGAACTATTCGTTGGGGCGTAACACTGTATGATGGTGACGCGTCGCACTCTAGTCCGGAATCTGGCCGTCAAAATCCTATCACCATGAGGCTGCCAGGAAATCAGGCCCTTGCGTGCTGTTGTTGTTAGCAGTAGTCCGACTCCATATTCCCGCGGACTTCCGGATGGTCTTCCAGAATAGAGTAGTACAGTGTTACGCGTTGGAGACTGGTACTCGCCCGCTTCTAACCATCTTACTTCACTTACCCCCAAAATGTCCAGTTTATATCGCATGAATTCCTTTTCCAGTTGGAGGAATCTGGCATTGTAAGGACCTTCTCTTCCCGAGTCGAGGAGCGTCTTTACATTCCAGAAACCTATCTTTGTCCGGGTACAATAGCCTAAAGTCGTCAACATGTGATCAGTCCTTATCCGATGCATAGTGTCGGTTTCAGTAGCGAGCTGGTTTCAGTAACGCAGGTTGCTGGCCCACGTTACCTAGCCTAGAATCAAGGCCCTAGACAACCCGCACTTACAATATTGGCCTATACGTATAAGGGTTTATACGTATAGTTGCCCGGGGACCACCACTAGGAGGTAAAGTAAGCACTTCATCACGAACTTGATTGTTGCGCTACTGACCCAAGCCAAGTTTTGGGCAGTCAGTAGTTTCCCGATCAATCGCAATGCAGGTCCCCAATGCTGCTAATATCTTGGTGAGGTTTGTTCCCTCGTTAGAGTCCCCTTCGCAATTGCAATTCCTGAGGAATTGTGTTTGAAGGTCATATGCTCTTACTTTGCCTTGGCGAGAATAGTTCACCTTAGAGCTCTTTCTTCAGCCCAGTTTCTTTTAAGAATCTGAGAATGAGAAGTGGGTCCATGGTTGGCATATCCTCTGCTGATACTTGGTATTTGCCCAAGTATTTCAATCTTTTGTTGGTCAGTGCCCCACAGGACTCCAGAAGGTGTTCCGGAGTCTCACATGAGTCGTTGCAGAATCTGCAACGGCCTTCATTTGTTATACCTAGTTTCCGTAGATGCTCCCTGAGTTTGCAGTGCCCCGTTAGGAGGCCTGTTAGGATCCGTAGGTTATTCTTGCTAAGGCAGATGCAGGCTTCGAATCTTTTCCGGTTGTAACATCCCAGTAGTTTCTTAGCTTGCCTCAGTGGTCTAGCTTGCCTAGCTTGTGGTGTTGTTCCAGGTTCTTGCCCTGTCTTCTCTCTCCATTTTCATGAATTTCTCGCGTATGATGTGTTCCCCCTTTCCACAGAATAGTTCAGGTCCAATGAAGGGTTCTGCAGCCCCTTGTCTTGCCAAGGCGTCCGCTGCTTCGTTACCTTTTATCCCGACGTGACCGGGTATCCAGTAAAGTGTAACTTTATTGTTTCCGCCCAATTCATTCAGCTTGCATAGGCATTCCCACACAAGTTTTGACTTAATGACATAGAAGTCAAGTGCTTTGAGTGTGCCGTCGGGGTAACTTCTATCCCATGTAAAATAAAAAATATAATAACGAAGCAACCAACAGCCTCAGATTAGGACGATAAAACTATTGGAGACCCTGCCAACGGAAAAATGACAACGACCTTCGAATCTGCACGTGGAATGTTAGGTTTAATCCACGTGCAGCCGAATAACTCGCGGAGGCCCAAGACTGCTAAAAGTCAGATATTAGTGCCATCTCAAAAGCGCAATCGAATTTATCGGGCAAAATAAGGATGAGAAACTGCGACATCTACTTAAAAAAAAAACGGAACATTAGAGGCAGACGTAGGCAACAAGTCTTGAGATTCCGGCAGGTGAACGAGTGCCTCATGACAAGTCGCATCGAGGGTAAGTTCGCCAACATTACGTAATATCCGCTCATACTTCATACATACAAAGTATAAGTCATTAGAACTTCTTCTTTTTCTTCTTTGGTACCTCAGGGATAAACCCTACAAGCACCTTCTTTTGCCTGTTTATCGGCGCCTAACGGACAAACGCTTAGGACGCATTATACGAATTAGACGACCTTTTTCTGTGCAACACCTAGCGGACAAGCCAAACGGATAACACAGGCAACGCGTCATCTAGGCAGCGTCTCTTCGCGATCCCACCAGCAGGATCCTACTGAAACACTGAGAAGTTGTTCTACTGAGTGCCAGATACACCACATCAGTGCCTGTAGCCTTACCTAATCCATCCTTTCCAGATTTCTTAAGAACCGATTTCAATACATCCGTGTGACTGGTTTCGAAATTTGATGTAACGCTCGCGATTCGCTCAGGGTCGTCTGGCTCTAAGTCGATCGCCACCGTGGAGTTTGCTACTCCCTGTTCCCTACGGGATGAACCCATAGGATTACTGAGCACTGACAGTGCTTTCGAAACGATGCGCCTGACAGGATCCTGGAGGTTTCGACAGAAGCCCGCTACCACAAAAGTTGGATCCGAAGCGCTTATCATCCTTGAAAAGTTCTTCTTCCCGAAGATTGATCGCAGCTTCATCTTTAGATTCTGTCCGCACATGTGGATAACTTACAGACTTCACCTTCCAGAGAGTTGTTTTTGGTTTTAAAGATTCATTGTTGCTCCCATGAGTAGCTAGGGAAATACGGTCAGTCCACGACTGAGTATTAAAAGCCCCAGCACGGCTGATAACACGACAATCTTGGCTTTTTACGACGTTGAGATGGATTGGAATAGGAAATTCTGATGATAGGAGTGGGTGTGGGAGATGGGTGGTGGCTGTTCATCGTATCACTCTGAGATGATCAATGTGATCAAGTCATGCAGATCTGTTCTCAGAGTTACTGAGCTGCGCTGCCACACCAAGTCAACAACCGTGGGGTTCTAATTAGCTATTTTGCAGGTTCCGGGCGTGGTGGCAATGTTTCTTACTTTACTTCGAAATTTGGCCGTCAGAATCCGGTCGCTAAAATATGTTCTCAATATGGCGTTTTTGCATGCAGTTCGTGAGCGCTTCCAACTGTTATTTATTTTTTTTCAGTGAATGAAGAGTCTTGTGAAGAGCCCTCACGTTCCTGAAACTTATAGTAGTCACTATTCTATAGCCAAAGATCGCTAGCAAAGAATCATTTCTGTATCCTTCTGTATGTTTAAATTTATTTTAAGTTCTAACAAACTAAACACGTTTTCACTAAAGAGGTGAAAATTTAAAAAAAAAAAACAGAGTTGCCAGTTTGTGTGTTTAGCAATTTTTTTTAGTAAAATAAATATTGCTTAGTGTTGCTATAACGACTTTCTCCTTCCAAAACAAGAGAAATCCTTCTTTTCCCCCCCAGCGTAACGAAATTTAGACCAAGATATTATCCACTACTTGTATTAGTTCTCGCACACGTTAATGTCCTGGTACAGTTAGCCAAGCATGTATATCTCTACTAATTTAAATTTCTATTGCGAAACTTTGTTTGCATATTACATCCACATTACGGGACCGA
Organism: Brachypalpus laphriformis; assembly: GCA_945910035.1. NCBI lineage: Eukaryota > Metazoa > Arthropoda > Insecta > Diptera > Syrphidae > Brachypalpus > Brachypalpus laphriformis. The sequence continues at coordinate 103,733,721 of OX246753.1, read as the reverse complement.
AATCCTACTCTACTTACATAAAAGTGTGTGCACACTCTCGTACACATATGTCCTGTGTATGCGTGTGTATGTCTGTGTGTAAATTTGTGTCTAAAAACCAATCTCTTGAAATCCCTTATGTCCTGCATATATTGTAAACTTTCAAACTGATGCCTATAGTTTGTTTATGAAAACTTTGTGTGCGCATATGTGTGTGCTTTTATGTACGTCGTCGTCGTCGTCGTAGTCGTCAATTCACTCCCGGACTCTTGGCCTCCTCCCTTCCTGACCTGCTCTCCGCTCGACGTTCCCTGGAACGTTTATCACAGCACAGCGCTCCTGCTATACATTGTGGCTACCCATCTATCCAGGCATTAGAATATGGAAGTGATATATCCAATTCCATACATACATATATACGCATTTTAAGTTTTCTATCGCCCGCCGCACCGCACCGCTTCCTCCGGTTCAATGTAAAACTCGGACACGTAACAAGCAGCAAATCCTTCGTTCGTCTCCTGCTGCCATTCTCTAGGCACACACTGTACGAACAGTAGCAGCACTGTCCAAATAGAATATAATATGGTAAACAGATTTTCGGGGGTGGCTGGGCATTGTGCGTTATCTCTTCTTCGCAATTCGCAACGGCATAGGTATTGTATGTGACTTTAGTGCGAGTACTTTAGAGTGAGTCCACCCCCTAACATCACCACCCCATGGGGGGAAGTATACCTTCTCTGGAGATATTTTGAATTGAGAATTTCTCCCGGCCGATAATAATGTGTATAGCGGGGGAGGACACAACTTGTATGTGTCCACATGCGACATCTCACCCCTTCCATGCTGAGAAATATTTAGTTTTGGGCCAGAATTGATGACGCTCCTAGGTGTACGCATAGAATTAAAGGGGCCGGGGATGTGAGTGGTTTTTGGGTATCTGTGCGATGCCCGTGAATATTAAACTGATGTAAGCCTTTTGGTGGAAGCACCTTTCCACTGCGGAACATTAAGATTCATTAAAAATTGCCTAGCCTCGTTCATGGGAAGGTTTATTGTTTGGGGGGGCTTTTGGTAGTTCATGGAATCCCCTACCACCTATGGATTGTACCCCGTCATCGTAATTTACAGCATAATCTGTGAAGCGAATGCGACTCCCTGTACCGTGTCGTATCTTACGTGTGTCGTCTTTGTGCGAGAAGTAAATTAACAAAGTACCATATTTATCGCATTTAAAACGTATCTCGTACGCAAAATGTTGGACAATCCGGATTGTTTGCGTTTATCGATGCTGGAGCACATACTCGTACAAGGACACCACTTGATGGTCATACATATATATATATATATTGTACATGTAACTATATAAATTTAAAGCTCTCACTTTTTTAGAGAAGTCATCTCTCCCTCGATTCGAGAATCCAGCATGTGTGGGGAAGAATCCTTATTCCTGAGTTTATCCGACAAAGCAACCCCTTTCGTTTGTGGAATCCTTGTTCTTTATTACTCACAAGGCTGCCGTGTGCTTTTTTGGACGAATTTTCATCCCCCTTTGGAATGGACATTTGAATGTTATATGCGGGGGTTGAACTGGACTCAATCTTTAATTCCATTGTTTGTGTATACTCATACATGTGTATGTACATCTATGCGTGCATGTGTGTATACTTTGCATTTAATTTGCATTAAGCACTGGAGATTAAATTTATAATTTGTTGTCATGCAATTCATTTTACTATCACTGGGATAAGACACTCTTTCCACTTGTAATAAAATGTTATAATTAATATATAAGAATTCGTAAACCGTACTCCTTTGGCTCAAAGCTGTTCTAATGCAGTAGATGAGAGCACACCCACTATTGATCTGGTCAACCAAAAAGCATCGAAGAAATTTCACAATCTATTTCAACGCGGGCCTTTAACTCTCAAATCTAGCCTTTTAATCTAAGAGATTACATCGCAAGGAACTGTGGGGCATTCTGGAAATTCTGGAATCGCAACCAGAGATGATAGAAATAATTTAAATCGGCTAATATCAGGAGGAAGCACAACAGATCTTTTAGGTTACAGTGCACCTAACCTCAAGACACTTAAATCAGCACATCATCATGACAAATACTACTGTACTTGTAATATAAGTGAAAAAACAGATGGTGTGAATGTTGGCTGTCAATTACTGTCATTTACTGAATTCAATGTGGTTGATCTTTTTGACAGATGTCAAGTACAATCTTTGTCATGGTGTCGTTTACCACGCAACAACGCATTTTGGTTATTCAATCTTATTACGAAAATGGGCGATCTGTAAAAGCCACATTTCGTAAAATTCGATCAATCAATTTATTGCGTACGAAATTTGAAGATCGCATTATTTCGGTTAGAGGAGAAGCTAATCGGCCTCCAAGGTCATACGATTTGACACCTTTAGACTTCTTCAAAAAATACTAATATTTGGCGCAACAGCTCTTTAAAGTGCCAGGGCCTAGCTTCTCGCAACCACTCATGTTGTGTGCGTTATATTTTTCACACGAATGGAAGGGACCTACAGTTTAATGCCGAATCCGAACGGCGATTTGAGAAGCTTTTTTCGTGACAACAATACTCTCGGATGTTTGTCAGGCGCTCGCGAGAGGTGGGACCGTGAAAAAACTTTTTGGTATTTTCTGGGATTCGAACTTGGAACCTCATGCGTAGTGATTCGACACACTAACCATTTACGCCATGGCGCCCACGTGGGGTTATTTGAAGAGTAAGTTCTATGCCATTAACCTAGCGACAATTCAGGACCTCAAACATAACATCCAAACTGAAATTGCGGCCATTGACCCACTTATTCCTCAAAAAGTCATCGATAATTTTGACCTTCGGATGGTCGCTTGCAACAGAAGTCGTGGTGGTTACATGAGCGATATTATATTTTATTCATAATTGCCATGGACCGATCTTCATCAATCAGTAAAGTTCTATATTAATTTCAGAATAAATGTTTATTTAACTTAATAAAAACTTCCACACTAGCTGTTGGCTCACCCTTTACAAATAGTGATCAGAGTTTTATGGGAAGGTGGCATGGTGTACTGATATAGTACCAATCATAACCATTCTCTTTTTCTAGTAATCGTATTAAATTATACGGTCGCATACCACTTACAGTCAACAAAATGTGCTCGAAATAAATACTGCAGAACAAAACAGAATACAAAAATTACACCAACTCTTCCCGACTAGTTCGTACATGCACTCAAACCTAATATATCTAAGTTTCAAACCACTAGAGCAAAACGCTCTCATTTCTATCACTCTACTTAATTTCTAACTTACGTCATGGAATTGCGTAAAAGATTTGAACTCTTAGACTTATAAAACAAAAACATCACAGTTTTGGATTCTGTATGACGAAACATCCCCATAAAAATACTACCATCCGCAGCTTTAAATATCATACGCACATGATATGTTTTACTCTCTTAATGATTAGAGAGAGGAAAAGTGTGTACGTTTGTTTGCTTATAACTTTTTCACTCAAAAACTGTTTATCCGATTGCGATAAAACTTTTACTGAAGTATTAGCCATCTTTGAACGACGTAGTTGAAGTTCCGGTGACATTGCGCCAGACAGCATATGCACAAGACCGGAGTCAAAGGATAATGTCTCTCAATATTGTTAAAAATCCACCATAAACGAAATTCTTTCGCTGCCGTCTGAAACAAGAAGAAGTGCTCTAGTGTCGCCACTCTTCCCCCCTTTCTCGTCTGTTGCTGCAAAATCTTCCAAAGAGGTTGGTTACCCAATCTCCGATCAAGTTACTAGGCACCCAGCGGTCACCAACGTGGAGGTAGAGAGTAGGGGTTAGTAGACCTAGGCTAAGTGAGAACTTTATGTTTTCATGTAATCCCATAAACCGTTTGACCACTGGCAACATTGCCTAAGCCGGTAGATTGATTTGATATTGCAGCTCATGACACATGTAAGTATCAAAAGGAGGTAGATTCGGCAGTGCATCTAGAGTAGATATAGGTGTATTTGGGGGAAGGTTAGCATGCAGCCCTTGACGGGTTCTTCTTTGGGATTTAGCACAAAAGACAGTCACATACTTACGCGAAAGCCCCTTTCACCAAAAAATCGGAGCCGTATAAATCCAGAGACAAGCCCCATGTTTTGTCGAAAGCACTGTCAGAAAGCTGCGAGTACCTTAAATGTCTTCAACTCGACATGTTTAGACAAAAGAAGTTTGTTATCCAAAGACGCTACTAAATATTTGACTTCATTGAAAATCCGAATAGGAACAGCCTTTAGCACTGGCTGAGCCTTTGCTCGTAAAAACAACTATCTCAGTTTGGAGAGGATGAAATAAAAATTCGTTCCTAGCCCACCATTCATCAATCATCTCTAGAGCCACCTGCGCATTAGACCAGACAGTCGCTAAGCATGATCCGACAGAAATTACGACAATGTCATTAGCATATACCTAGGCGTAGATGCTAGAAATATTTAGAGTCTTCAACACTCAAACGCCGCATTGTCGAAAGCACCCTCATTATCGACGAAGATGCGTACTCTTTCCTGTCATGCGCGCATTCAATTCTAGTAATTTGATTTTGAAGCGCAATCTCGTAGGATTTCCTCACTGATAAGGATGCTGCATCTTTGACAGAGAATGCCTCAAAACCACTTTGCTCAGGTGAACCTTAGCCAGCCTCTCGATGGTTCTCAATAAGAAAATAGTAAACTTTTAGGTCTGAAGTTCTTGACGAGTTTGTAGTCCTCTTTACCAATTTGGTATAACAGTGGGCCAAGCTATTACATAGTTGCTATCTGATTGCCTGGACTGTGAGTCTATAGAAAAAGATAAAAACTGTCCGCTTTTATCTCAGTAAGGGTACCATTTGATTTCCTGAGCAACTCCGATTTAGTCGGTTTGCCACTTTTGAAGACTTTAACCAACCTAGCGAGTATTTCGATTTTAACACTTTTTGACATCCGAGTCAACTTATAAAAGGATTCCAGTCCCCAGCTCAATTAGTTTAAAGTGACGAGTAGAAGTTTTTTTCTTACTCTCTGCAGTTTTGGGTTCCACCAAGGATATAGGGATCTGCAAGTGTTCCTTACCTCGGGGCACATCAGGTCAAAACATCTAGTGAAGGTACTAGTCTGATTTTTAACAGCATCCTCTACCTAAATCTAGTAGGAGTTTTGACAGTCCTGTTCAACTCTTCCCTAAAGCGTACCCAGTTAGTGCCCTTCAATTAGTCATTGTCTCGAAGTGCCTATTACTATTCCTTTCTTCCTGCCGTAACAAAAATTAACTGAGAGGTAGGTAGGTAATGTGGCGGTCCAAAAAAAAAGAACCCAATTAGCGCTTAAAGTGCGCCGTTTTGTTACCACGGACTCGTGTCTACCTGTTGTAGTGGCTAGTTAAAGATGATGTTAAGTTTAAACCCAGCCCGTGGAGTTCAGAAAGAGGATTAGTTCTCCAATCCTCTTGTCCGCTATCTCTCTCAGATCCTCGAAGAAGGGTTTGCCAAGAGTTTGCTGTCTGATCCTCGCCAGGGCCGGACATCTGCAAAGGAATGTGACATAGAGATTCTTTCTCATTAATACCCTTGCAGCTCCTACAAAAGGTGTTGTGGGGGATACCAAGCTTGGCCGCATGGTCTCCAACTGGCTAGTGGCCTGTGATAATAGCTACGATTTTGGCAATAACTGGTCTTGGTTTGCCTAGTAACTCTTTTGACCTGGGTTTGTTGAAACTGGGCTACGTCTTCCTAGATATGACACAGCTTGCGAGGTTGTTCCACCCGCGATTGGCTAGCTGGAGGAAGTGAAGGTGAATATAGCCCTTAACGGCACCAAGCGGAATGTCGACTCTTTCTGCTAGAGAGCCGTTAAGGGCCGACCCTCGCCTGGCCAGCTCATCAGCACGCTCATTTCCCTCATGGCTGCTGTGCCCTGGGACCCAGATGAGAGTGATTCTCGAGTGAGTGCTTTGTTGATTCAATTCAAACCGGCATTGCTCTACCAGTTTTGAAAAGATGCAGACTGCATCAATGGCCTTGATGGCAGCCTGGCTATCCGAAAAAATAGCGATGTTGTGGTTAGATGTTGGAAGATTGTTTAGCAGGCGGCAGGCTTCTCGAATCGACAGAAGCTCCGATTTTCTGAAGTGCATTTTGGGTATCGTGTAGTCGGTAGAGGGCGCAACCAGTTCACTTGGAATCGTCTCCAGGACCTTGCCGTGACCATATGGCCTTGTGGTCCAGCATCCATATTCCCTGAGCCGGACTGCGCTGCATATAACTGTGTCTTTGATGTGTAGCTCGAGAGGGATCAGATGCAGGATCACACTGAGAGCATCTGTTGGACAAGACCTCATTGCTCCTGTGATACCCACGCACGCCGATCTCTGTACTTTTTTTATTCTGTCGATATTGTACTTTTTGCTCAAAGCTGGCCACCAAACGATGGCGCCGTAAGTAAGAATTGGACACACAACGGCTGTGTCCCCATTTCTTACCGAATGTTTTATTACAGGCATAGAAGGCTACGCTTGCCTTCTTAATTCGCTGTTCTATACTGAGTTTCCAACTAAGTTTCGGGTCTAGAACCGTGCCTAGGTATTTTGCACTGGAGCAAAGCGAGAGAGACTGACCATCTAGTTTGGGGGGGGTGAATGCAGGTACCTTGGTTTTAGTGGTAAACAGCATCATTTCAGTCTTCTCCGGATTTACTCCGAGGCCACAGCTCGTAGCCTATGAGTGTACCTTATCCAGAGCCCTCTCCATGAGTTGACTTATCGTGGAGAGGAACTTTCCTGATACTAGTATAACCATGTCATCCGCGTACGCAACCACCTTAAAACCCTCCCTATCAAGTCGCACCAAGATTTTATTGATCGCCATTAACCAGAGCAGGGGTGAGATGACTCCGCCTTGTGGAGTTCCTCTGTTTACCGTCTTAGTTGTACTGCTGTTGCCTAGTGTTGCTTGGATTATACGAGTACTGAGCATAGAAACTATCCATTGGCTAATAAAGCCTTCTACACCTAACTCGGAGAGAGATTCCTGAATAGATTCAGTGAAAATGTTGTTGAAGGCTCCTTCTATATCAAGAAATGTGGCGAGAATATATTCTTTGTAGTGAAGAGTTTTTTCCACGCACGACCTCATGAAGAGCAGTTTCTGTGGACCGCCCTTTGAGATACGCATGCTGGGATTTCGACAGTGGAGAACTCAGGTTATCGCGGATATGGAAGTCTAGGATACGTTCTAAAGTTTTCAAAACAAAGGAGGACAGGCTTATGGGTCTAAAATCCTTCGCGGATTCATGTCCTCGCCGGCCCGCCTTGGGGATGAAAACCACTTTGACACGTCTCCAGGTTTGGGGAACATGGCTTAGGTTTAAGCAACTTCTTAACTGAGAACCAACGTTATTAATTACCCTGCCAGACGATAGTATAAAATATAGGAGATGGGTTCCTCATCGTAGCTAGCTTCCACAGTCGATCTTCGCAGTATTTGCACTTTGCGACGGTGATTTTGTGATCATTGTCAGCCTTTCCGATACGAAACATAAGACCGCTTCTTCGCTTCTTCTGGTTTTCCCAGTATTCCTTACCGGAGGCCTTACCCTTGTCAGCCGATTTCTGCCGCTTCTACCAGATTTTGTGCGTAGACAACGCCACCGGTGAGAGGGCGGTACGATAAGGCATACGCATCCTGTATTTGCCATAATGGATTTGGATACGGGCGTAAAATTAAGCAAAAAGAATGGATCACGGATGTTGCTACTAGTGATGTACCAAACCGAACATTTCTCAAACCGAGTTAACCCGAGTTGGAATTTAAGCAAACCGAGTTGCAAACCGGGTTGGCTAGCTCGATTTGTAACAAAATTATCCCACCGTCACATAAGAAACTAAAACCGAGCCAAATACGAATTCGTGAATCAGCTTGCAACTCGGTTTCACTAGGTGTGTATACGCTAAATTGACTTGGTTCGATGGAACACACACCAAAACAGCGCATACACAAGAAAACTGACACAACTATGTGAAAAAACACCAACAATGAGAGAAAACAGGAGCCACCGTCTCATGAGAAATCGAAACGAAACCGAATTCCAAATAGGTATAGAATCGGGTAGTGCAACTCAGTTTGTAAAGAAACAATAGACCAACTCGACTTTATATACGGGTTACGGGTACATTCATGTGTTTGTAACCAACTTAAACCGAACCGTGTGTTCAACTCGGTTGAATGCGGTTTTTTATTCGGTTCGTTCCATCGGTTTCGCAAACTCGGTTTGATATAAATGTAACTCGGTTTAGCTGCAACTCGGTTTGACCCGGTTTATCAACTCGGGTTGGCACATCATTAACTGAGACGACTCAGCATGATCTCTATCAACGAAATTCATGATGCACTCAGGGGAATGGAAAACCAAAATTTTATAGACCCAGACAACATGCCGCCGACTTGTCGAACAAATTCGGACTCATAGGAAAAAAAATATCTCCAATCGTTGTATTAAGCCCTGATCGAAGGACCTCTATATAAAAATAAAGACAATGCCCAACACTGCGATAACTAGAGAGATATAAATCTGATATCGCATGCAGTGTAGATATTGGAGCTAGTCGTCGAAGGCAGGCATAATAGACATATCAAGAAACCAATATGGATTTATCTAGGAGAAGTCAACAACGGATGCATAACAAAGCTTAAGAATCATTTACGAAAAGTCAAAAGATAGTAAAAGGGCCTGCACCTTTTTTTTGACCTTGAAAAAACCTTAGATAGGCTACCAAGGCACATCATTTGGCAAGTTCTAAGGCATTATAAACTCCCAGAGCAGTATATTAAACTCATCAAGGATATGTATGCAGACACTACCACCACAGTCAGAACCATCTTTGGTATCTCTGAAAAATTCCACGTTAAAGTCGTATTTCACCTTAGGGCTACTTAGACCACTGTTATTTATCGCAACGCTTGACTATTTGACGACAGATGTGCAGAATGAAGCACCATGTACGCATATAATATAGTGCCAGTAACCAAATCGTTGGAATCTCTTCGATCGAAAATAGACAGTAAGAAAGAAAAACTAGAAGGAGTCCCTTGGAGAGTATATGCTATTCCCTTTTTCGAATTACTTACTTACTTACTTACTTAGATGGCGCTACAGTCCGGGGTGGACCTGGGCCTCAACCAACAAACCTCTCCAGCCAGCGCGGTAACGAGCCAGCTGCCTCCAGTTGCGTACGCCAAGTTGGTTGAGGTCCCCCTCCACTTGTTTGCGCCACCTACCGCGAGGTCGTCCTCTACTGCGTCGTCCATCCGGGGTGGATTCGAAGACTTTCTTAGCGGGAACGTTGGGCTCCATCCGCTCCAAATGACCCAGCCATCTTAGTCGCTGTATGTGAACTCTTTGTACAGGCCGTACAGTTCGGCATTGTACCTTCTCCTGCACTCACCGTCTATGCAGACGGGACCAAAGATCGCTCGAAGAACCTTTCTCTCGAAATAACCACGGGCATCCTCATCCGGTTTTGTCAAAGCCCATGCCTCTGCGCCATACAGTAGGACTGGGATGATTAATGTCCTATAAAGAGTTACCTTAGTAGTTCGAGATAGGGCTTTGCTACTCAATTGCCGTTTTAGCCCATAGAAACAACGATTGGCAAGAGTAATTCTTCGTGTGATCTCCCTACTGATGTCATTTGCGGAGTTCACCATAGAGCCTAGGTACACAATATCCTTTACTACCTCAAAATTATATCTGTCTATTGTGGCGTTCTGTCCAAGACGCCGATGTTGGGTGTCCTTTTTTGTAGACAGCATATATTTTGTGGGCGCCGTGGCGTAAGTGGTTAGTGTGTCGGATCACTACGCATGAGGTTCCAAGTTCGAATCCCAGAAAATACCAAAAAGTTTTTTCACGGTCCCACCTCTCGCGAGCGTCTGACAAACATCCGAGAGTATTGTTGTCATGAAAAAGCTTCTCAAATCGCCGTTCGGAGTCGGCATTAAACTGTAGGTCCCTTCCATTCGTGTGAAAAATATAACGCACACAACATGATTGGTTGCGAGAAACTAGGCCCTGGCACTTTAAAGAGCTGTTGCGCCAAATATTTGTTTTGTATATATTTTGTTTTGCTTTCATTGACCGCTAGACCCATCTTTGCTGCCTCGATCTCAATACTCGTAAATGCCCCATTGACGGCCCGCTGAGTTCTTCCGATTATTTCAATGTCATCGGCATAAGCGAGTAGTTGTACAGACTTGTAAAAGATTGTACCTCCGGTGTTGGCTTGTGAGTTTCGTACAATTACTTCAAGTACTATGTTAAAGAGATCGCACGATAGCGCGTCACCTTGCCTAAGACCTTTCCTGACATCGAATGGTTCGGTGATGTTCTTACCGACTTTGATGGAGCAGCGAGAGTTCTCCATTGTCATTCTGCACAAACGGATGAGCTTGGCAGGGATGCCAAGACTAGACATGGCTCTGTTTACCTCGTCTCTATACACGCTATCATAGGCAACTTTGAAATCGATAAAGAGGTGGTGCGTATCGATTTTATATTCATGGGTTTTTTCCAAGATCTGCCGTAGTATGAATATTCAAAGTCAATGGTGGACTTTCCCGGCCTGAAACCGCACTGATAAGGAGACCTATCAAGTTGTTGACGATCGGTTTTAGGCGTTCACATATTATGGCAGACAGGATCTGGATATGCGATGTTGAGGAGACTTTTACCTCTGTAGTTGGCGCAGTTCAGAGGGTCTCCTTTCTTCAGGATCGGGCAAACAATGCTGAGGTTCCATTCATCGGGCATACTTTCGTCTGACCAGATTTTACAGATGAGCTGGTGCATGCTCCTTACCAACTCATCTCCTCCTGCCTTGAAAGGTTCAGGGGCAAGGCCGTCGGCTCCAGCAGCTTTGTTGGATTTGAGTTTAGATATCGCTATCCTCACTTCATTCTGATCGGGTTGACGGGAATTTTGACTGCCATCATCACTGCTGAATGGCTCATTCTGCCTGACATCGGAATATTGGTCATCATCGCCGTTTAACAGTCTGCAGAAGTGTTCCTTCCATATTCTCAGCATCGACTGCGATTCTACTACTATATTACCATTTTCGTCGCTGCAGGCTTCTGTTCTGGCTTTGAAACCCTGGAATGTTCTTTTTACCTTTTGGTCAAATTTTCGAACATTCCTGCAATAAAGTCTTTCAATCTCCTCGATCGAGCGCTTCTCATGCTCTTTTTTCTTCTTTCTGAGAAGTCGATGTTCCTCTTTTCTCCTGCTCACGTAGAGCTCGTAAGCAGCTCTAGTCCTTCTATGCAGCGCCGTTTTGTACGCCTCTTGCTTAGCTGCATGTGCTTGCCGGCATTCTTCATCAAACCAGGGGTTTCGTTGTGATGGGCGAGAGAAACCCAGTACATCAGAGGCGGCATCTCTGATGGCTTGTTGGCAACGCTGCCACTGGTCTTCCGCATTTGCTGCTGGCATAGGACTTAGATTAAGATTAAGAGAAACTCGATCGGCAAAGGTTCTGGCGGTCTCTTGCGATTGTAGCTTTTCGACATCAAATTTCCTCACAGTATTTCGTTGATTTCGCTCCGTTCTGGATATCCGCATCCGTACCTTGGCTACAAATAGGTAGTGATCCGAGTCCACGTTGGCTCCTCGGAAAGTCCGGACACCCAGAATACTGGAAGAGTGCCTTGCGTCGATCGCAATGTGATCGATTTGGTTGACAGTTTTTCGATCAAAGGAGAACAATGTTCCTTTGTGAATGTCGAGACGTGGGAACCGCGTACTAGCTACGACAAAGTTTCGCCCTGCTGCAAAGTCGATTAGCCTGAGTCCGTTGCCGGATGTGTTGTCGTGCAGGCTGTGCTTTCCGACCACGCTACTAAAGACGTCCTCTCTTCCTAGCTTTGCGTTAAAATCACCTAGGATAATTTTAACGTCGTGGCTAGGGCATTGCTCATACGTCTTGTCCAAGAGCTGGTAGAAGTCATCCTTTGTCGCGTCGTCCTTCTCCTCGTGAGGGGCGTGAACGCATATTAGGCTAATGTTGGCAAATTTAGCCTTGATACGGATAGTCATAAGGCGCTCGTTCACATGCCGGAAACTCAAGACTTCTTGCCTAAGTCTGCCTCCAATAACAAATCCGCACCCGAATAGACGCTGTCCTTTTTGTCTGTAGCAATCGCCATAGTAGATGTCGCAGTTTTTCATACTCCTTTTGCCCGGCCCATCCCATCGCACTTCTTGGATGGCGATAATGTCTGCTTTGAGACACTCTAGGGCCTCCACAAGTTGTTCGGCTGCACGTGGTTTGTAGAGAGACCTAACATTCCATGTGCAGACACGAAGATCGTTGTCCTTTTTACGTTTGCTTGGGTCGTCAACAGTAAAATCATCCGTATCCGAGGCTGTTGGTTGCTTCGTAACCAAAGGTTTTTTACGTGGTAGGGAAATTAACCCGACGGCACAACCCCCAACCTGGAGGGCCAGATCCTTTTTTTTTTGTACCCCTAGGACAAGAGGCCGGATACACCGATGTCAGTAACCCACTTCGGGAATATGAGCGCTGCCGTTGGCCCATTAAGGGTTCATCCGCCACCATAGCTTTTTCAATACCCTGACGTAGTATTGAAAATCCTTGCAGACCTCAGCTTCAAATATGTCGAAGTAGTTTCGGTAAGGTTTCCGCTGGCCTGTAGACGTCACCGTTGATTCCATCGGGAGAATTCATCCGCCGCACGTCCTCCTTCTGAGGAGCTCTTGCTAGACTTCTGAGACGCATATTTCAGCCGATCAGGTCAACAAAAGATGCCTCGTCCAGTTAAACATATGCGCGCTGAAGTTCACCCAGATGTGCTTTGCAGGTCCGAGTGTTCAGCTACACATATATCGTCAGACTCAGCATACGCTCATCGTTAGTTCACTATCAGATAGCTATCCAGCAGGCACCACGGGGAGGTGATGATGCGATTTTGCCCACCAAAAGTGCATTATTGCCCTCGTGTAATTTCATTTGTAGATCTAATGGTAAAAAAATCTCGAGTGTGGCTGTGGACTAGTGACGACAATACAGGCTGTATGACCAACCTGTCTCGCGTGTTAATCTTACTATTTGCCTTCCACCACCCAAGAGCCCTATACGTAAAGATGAGTCTGGCTATTATGATGCATAGCCGGTGCATCATTCCTGGTTTCAAGACCCATTTTTCCACCGCAGTCCTCTCGCAAATGAAGACAGCTTTGTAAGCCTTACGGTCTGTTTCCTGTACGTTAAGTTTTCAGTTTGGTTTTTTATCTAGCTCAACACCAAGGTGTACCTTGCGCGATTCGATCATATGCGCGTGCTGATCGGCACGAATAAAATCCAATTTTGATTTAAAATTTAAATTCTAGCTCTGTTAAGATTCAGATTTTTTTAGATTTTCAGATGAAGATTGAGGATGAAATTTAAAAAGGGAAAAACCAAGTGCATGTGAGACGTGGGAGAATTTTCTATTCGTTTACAAATCATTTTCTCCGAAACGAAAAACCTAAGATTCCGAAAACGAATTGTCAAATTTGAAAAATAACGATTTTGTTTGCTGGTCGACATAAAACCTGACAGACCTTTCCCAGACTTAACAATTTACATATTCTCGATTTGGTTTTCAAACCCGCAGGAGGTTACTGACTTACAAGATATTCTGACTGTATACTTGACTACCGCAAGTCCATGTCCTTTTTATTAATTATTTTTTATTTCTTTTTATATGTGTGCAAGGACTTTTTTTTATTCTGTCCAAAAAAGCTTTACATATTCTTTCACTGGACTTGAAAATAATAAAACACAATACGACTGCATACTTAAATTTTGTTCAAATCCAACCACCCACTCCGGTCTGGAATTAAATTTATAATACAGTACCATAACTATGCGGAGGCATGTATCATACAAACATACACACATATGTATGTACATATGTATATTTGTACAGCATATGAAAGTGGCAACATTTACATCGTCCACACACTGTACACCACCAGCAACAGCAGCAGCAGCAGCAGCAGCTCCATAAATTGGACTGGAAAATATCGATCCAATCCAATTTTATATGTAGATTTTCTAAATATATTTCTTAAAATACAAGTCGCCAAAGTCCAGCAGGAGTTGAAGTCTCCCCGACCAAATGCGAATCGCTGACGGGCATGATTCCACCTACCGAAAAGGATGTTCGTAAAATTTGTATGTCACACACGTGTGTATGCATATAAAATATTAAGATAAATTTAAGTACAACACTGCTTTCCGAGCGAGAACACTGTTTAGAATATGTGCATATATAAATATTCGCACGCACATATAGGCATACACAAAGATATGTGTGTCCTGTATGAATAGAAGTGTTCGCATATGGGCTCCGAGGACATCCCCATAGCCAGGGATATAGTAATTGCTGTAGGTTGCTCTCGGCTGCTGGAGCAGCAGCAAGGACGAAGAATCGGGTTTTATAAAATATGTAGATGTACGCATCTAAACCGATCCATATAGTCACACTTGCCAACATATTAGATTAAAATGGAGGGGAGGAATGGAAACTTCCGTACGGGCAACAAATCAATACCCTGGAGATTTCTATAGTAAAATGTACTGTCCCTTTGCCCAACTTCCACAACGACGACGACGACGACGATGTACCAGCCGAGCACACAAAGGGTACACTTCGTACGCGTTGCGTATAGCCTTGCCAGCAAGTGTGTGAAGATATGCCATCCTTGGTGCTTTTGCCTTTGCATATGGGGACCGTTGTATGTGAGCCGTAAAGTGTGTGTAAGACTAATAAATACTTGCTGGATGTTGGCGAGGGCCTTATTGGAATAAGAATCACCTCCTGCACAAATATCTTAGTTTAAAGTCGCCGAAGAATCTCATGGATAGGTTATCCCACGTGAGAAATATCCATGAGAACTTTTGCAGCCTTAGAATGAGGGTGGCGTAAATCTGTGAATCTATTGAAGAGGAAATTGGGCCGAACAACTTTCTGGTGAATAAGTCATCGTTAAAATACAGCTATGGAAGATGGAGATACGTTCTGAATTATCCCTGCATATTGTGAATGAAAAGTAATCATATTCGTGACAGGACATTATGTAGGTAGACAGACAATAGTAGGCCGATAACATCCTAGCTGGGTCCTTACACCATTAATGATAACGAAAGCCGAATGAACTGGCATGAGGAACTATGAAGAAAACTTGAAACTTGCAAAGTAATAAAATCAAAAATGTATCAATCTTGGTGTCAAGATGCGCAGTCAATGGTAATATTGCAATTATCTGGTCATAAACATCGGTACAGTGCGTAATCATCATGGGAGCGGTTATATTAAATTTATGGCATTATTCAAGCAAGATTTCTGACAGTTGATGTGTGACCTCAAACACGACAGAGGTATTTATTTATTCTGTGACTGTTGTTCCTAGTTGACAAAAACATGTACTCGTACCTAAACAGAATATTATTACGGTCCTTAAAAGACTAATGCTAGAGTAATTTCATTTTTCTTTTCCTTTTCAGAAGCTTGCATTTAAAATGCTGTCTCCATACTGTATGGCGATTTTTCTGTATCTTTTTCGTTTTGGAATGTTCATTTAATTTAAAATCTAAACGACTTGATTCTCTGACAAGAAATAACTTCCAAACATAGATCTCCTCGTTTCTCGCAGTATTAGACACTCTCTTTCTGTAAAGTTGCACATAGTATCTGTAAATCGTGCCTGCGCTCAGCCTCAGGAACTATCCACGTATCTTCAACACCGTCTCTATTTTATAAATGCTGTGGTCATCACGAAAGTAATTATTTTGTTGCAAATTGTGCTTTAAATGGCTGTAAATTGTTATACGGAGTGACCCTGCTACTTTTCAAAAAACCTTTCTCTGATCTGTTCGTCTACACATGCAATCAACAACAAAGTTTGAGTTTCCAACTCCTTGCATCTTCCAGATTTAGATCCATTTTACACCTACTAGCCAACTCCAGCCAGTCCTTGTACCATCAAATATTACTCTGTATTGTTTGTAAAGCTGTTTTTTTTATAATCGATAGTCTGGCATGCTTAGAACCTTAAGCGCATAATCAGTCTGGAATTTTAAAGTAATTCTTATAAATAGTGATGATAAGCCTATCTCTAACATGAACATAGAAGAGAATAGATTCCGAAACAGTTTCAAAAACTTTGAACTTGCTACTATGGGCGACACACCTGCTCCAAGCTCCAGACAGGAAATTAACTATGTTTTCAATGAATAATGCAAACAGACTCAAGCTAAAGACACATCCTTGCTTCCTGAGCACAATTGAAACCATTCCGAGAGTACCTCACTATTCCATGCAGCCGCCTTGGTATCCATATATAGATTTAAAAGCACTCGGCTGAACGTTAAGGATATGCCCATGCCATATAACTTGTAAAATAACGCGTTTCAGTCCACTGTCAAAATCTGCCTTAAAGTCAATGAAGAATACCTACAGTTTTTTCCTCAAGAGAAAAGACCCCACAGTACTACTTAAAACGAACACATGGTCATCCGTGGAATACCCAGCAGGCCTTTACTGCCTGTCCATGCATTATCGCAGTAAAGATTTTATACGTCACATTTAGAACCTTGTTTTATGGATAAACCGCTGCGGGATTATTCTACTATCCAAATGTAGTTCCATCTGATCCTCCAGCGTTTTCATCTTTTTATACTACACAGTGCCTCTGTAACGTCCTGCAAAACAATTGGCCTGTTCAAAATTGATTTCTGAAAACCAGGCCAGCCAGGGGGCAAATCACGTAACTTTTCAGACGATTATCGTTTGAACGTTAGCAACCAACGAATGGAAAAAATTGTTGCATATTATAGCGGTTAATATTTCCCTACCACAGTTGGTTGCGCACTGTTGGATGTATAAAGCTTAAATAAATGTTTCAATTATAGCAAAAACCGCAATCGTCAAAAGTTTACATGCATTTAGGTGTTATACAGTCAGTCGTTCATTTAAACGATTTGCCAGCCAGCCAAAGCCAGCCGATTTTATACGAACATATCTCTAGGAACCAAGCAACCTCGCAGTGACAGCAACAACAAATAACTAAAAAAACATTCGTTTTTGCGCCGCCTGAAATTAGGCATCACGAAATTCCCAGCCAGTATCTTTTTGCTGGGATAAAATCAAGAGCAGTAACCAGCCGGTTGTTGTATTTGTTTTATGTGTAAAATGTTACTTTACTAGCAACTACTGGCTGGCTAGGTTTCAAAAAAACACGGCTAATGTTGCAACAATTTTTTCCATCAGTCGATTACTATCGTCCAAACGATAATCGTCTGAAAAGTTACGTGATTTGCCCCCAGATTTTATACGAGTATGCTAAATATACGTCCAGGTGGGGTGCCTATTATCTCGCATTTTCATTTCGTTAACTATATATTATTTCGTTTTGGTTACAATAATTTTTATTCACATTGCAAAAGTTCTTTTGTTTTTCTTTTTACTTTGTTTCGCAATCAGTTCCTTACACGATTATATTGCATTTCTTCTTGTGCTTTTTACTTGTTCTGTATTTTCGTTAAGTACTCTTTACCTAGGATAAATTTATCTCGTAAAACGGTTACCTATTTCTCGTTTTCTCTCTACGTAGATCTATTGTTTTGTAATTAGTTATTTTGTTGCGGTTGACTTAGACTTAAAGAACGCTGTGCGAATAACCGCCCAAAATAAAATCGCCCAAATTCCAAAATTGAACAATCGCCAAAAAAATAACCTGAACATTTTTTAGGCAAATATTCACTTTCATTTGGGCGTTTACGCATTTTTATATGTTGGGCTATTCTTCGTAGTAAAAGATCGCTCAAAATGACAAAAGTGAAAATACATATTTCAAAATGTTTGCGAACAATCGCCCAAAACTCCCAAATGAACAATCGCCCAAAAGTGTTTAAGCAATTATTTGCAACGCAGGTCCAAAAAAAAGAAGACCACAGACCAAAATAAGTATCCTTAGCGGAGCGACGAATAGACTTAGCCCAGGCGCCTGCCTGACAGTTGGCATACCCTCAGCGGAGCGACGAAGTCTCGTAAGCGGATAAACCCCTCTGGAAAGCGGAGTTTAAGTAAATGAATCGCGCGAAGCGCACCAATTACCTACCCACTGTTGGCCCTCACAAAACTGTCCTCTAATAGACTTAGCCCAAGGCGCCTGACTGACAGTTGTTGACATACCCTTAGCGGAGCGACGAAGTCGCGTGAGCGGCTAAGCCCCTCCGGGAAGCGGAGTTTAAATAAATGAATCGGGCGAAGCGCGCCACTTATTTACTGTCGGGCCGCACAGAACTGTCCTCGAATAGACTTAGCCCCAGGAAAAAAGAAAAAAAAAATAATAGCAAAGTGTTTGAAACTAAAATATCCATATTCTTATGAAAATAAAAACAAAATGATCTCTAGCGAAACAGTCTAAAATGAAATGATGGTAATTCGAACTAATTATAAAAGTAAATAAAAATTTGAGGAACAATCAAATACGAAATTAACTAAATATGGAGTATTTACAAAAGTAAATAAAAATTTGAGACATAATCAAATAGGACTTGAAGAAAATTCGAGTTATCGTTTATCAAAACAACAAAATGCGAAACGATATAATCGAAATAACAGAAATCAAGATAAAAAAATGCGAGTTGTACCATACCCCTCCAGGTGGGTTCAAAAGTACCTTAAAGTGGGCTTGGAGGATTGTCGAGCTTAGCTCCTTGTGCATCAGGTATGTACGTATGTACGAGTACTTTCCTCCATTTATTTCGTTTTTCGAAATCTGCAGTTCTATTGGAGTAGATAGTCTTTGAGCCTGTGATTCGTATTACACACCTTTTTTCTTCGCAAGGTCCCTTAATTTCCATATTTGCTCGGATATAACTATACCTATAGTATGCATCATTCATTATTATCTATCTTCTATATATATAAAACTCAATGTACCTATGTTTGTATGTACGCTATGGACTTCGAAACCACTGAACCGATTGAGCTAAGATTTTCAGGCACTCTCGGTATGGGCCTGATAGTGTTTCTGTGGTCAAAATCGGTCTTGCAGTTTGCCCACAACTGCATTTTGAGTGAGGCAACCGCATTTTGAGTGAGACAGGCAGGTACCCGCTAGTATTTTATAAATTGCGGAATAACTTCAACCAACCGAATGATCTCTGGTTTACCTTTCATTAAACCAAGGTTCATAAACTCTTTTATTTCTTATTCTTCGGCTGGTTGATGATTTGGAACAATTCCGTAATGATGTGTTCAATACTATTGAAGCTCACATCCTGTTCGGGTTACTTACTTTCTTACTTATGTCCTGTATCCCCTTGTGGGTCCTAGGGCCTCTACTACGCCTACGCGCCATCGTGTACGGTTTCTGGCAATGTGTCTGAGTTCTCCCCAACTTTTCCCTAACTGCCGTGCCTCCTTCTCGACTGTTCTGCGCCATGTTTTCCGCGGACCGCCAGGTCTTCTGCCATCCTGAGTTAGAGGGTTCCATTGCATAGCATGGTTCGCTATGGAGCTGTCACCCTTTCGGAACGTGTGACCAATCCACTGCCACTTCCGCCGTTGGATAGTTGTGCCTATTGGTTCCTGACCCGTTCTCTCGTAAAGGTGTTCGTTAGAGATACGATTGGGCCAGAAAATCCTTAAGATATTGCGCAGACACCTATTAACGAACGTTTGCAGCTTTCTGGTGA
Source organism: Brachypalpus laphriformis (assembly GCA_945910035.1). NCBI lineage: Eukaryota > Metazoa > Arthropoda > Insecta > Diptera > Syrphidae > Brachypalpus > Brachypalpus laphriformis. Next base: position 103,713,944 of record OX246753.1, on the reverse strand, counting down.
TAGTAGTGGTCACTCTCCACGTGCTGCAACCATATAGCAGCACGGATTCAACGTTGGAGCGAAACAGTCTTATTTTGGTGCTCAAACTGATTGCATTGCTTCGCCATATTTTGGACAACATCCCGAACGCGGACTTTGCTTTGGTGATCCTGTTGGCTATATCCAGTTCGGTTCCACCATCGGTCGAGACAATACTCCCAAGATACTGGAAATCCTCTACTCTCTCTACCGGTTGTCCAACAATGCATATTTGAGCCGATGAGTTAGTTCCAAGGCTGATGATTTTAGTTTTTGTCGTATTAATTTTCAGCCCGACGACACCTGCCTCCCTCTCCACATCTGCTGTCATTTGGTGGAGGTCCATAATTCTGTGGGAGAGTAAGCATACATCGTCTGCGTAGTCAAGATGTTTCAGTTGAGATGTAAGAGTCCATCGAATTCCTCCGTTTCCCGTCGACAAAGCTGCATGAAGCACATCGCTAATCACCAATAGGAATAATACTGGTGAAAGGATACAGCCTTGTCTTACCCCACTTTGGATCTCAAATTCCTCAGACAACCTTCCCCTGTGCAGAACGTGACATTTGGAGCCTTCATATGTAGCTTTGATAATAGCAATTAGTTTATCGGGAATGCCTCTCCTGCGTAAGGCACGCCAAATAAACTCCCTGTTGACACTATCGAACGCCTTCTCAAAATCGATGAACAGCAAGTGCAGTGGCGATCGATATTCAACACACTGTTCGATGATAATCCGCAGGGTGTTGATGTGGTCGGCACAGGAGGATCCAGAGCGGAAACCTGCTTGTTCGGCATCGAGTGTGTCTTCGAGATGTTGTTTGATTCGCTCAAGGATGATTTTAGCTATTATCTTAGCTACAGCAGGCAGCACGCAGATACCCCTCCAGTTTCCGCACTCCATTAAATTTCCTTTCTTAGGAAGCTTGACGATCATTCCCTTTTTCCACTCGTTAGGAAAGCTCTCAGCTTCCCAAGCTCTATCTATAAGTGGAAGCAGAAGCTCAGCCGATGTTGTTGGCGTTGCTCGTAAGAGCTCTGCTGGAATACCGTCAAGTCCTACCGCCTTGTTGGTTTTGAGTGCCTTGATCGCGGTAATGATCTCATCTTTACTAGGAGTCGTGGTGCGTATTCGGGAACTTCTCACCTCGGGCATCTCAGTCTGATTTGGGAGCATATCGCTAGCGAATACACGGTTCAAAACCGTAGCAAAATGCTCTTTCCATCTCTTGAGCTGGTCCTCATCCGAAATGAGCAAGGAGCCGTCTAGGCTTTTCACTAGGTATTGGCTGGAGCTGCGACCACCTGTCAGCTCTTTCGTGATTCTGTAGACAGTCCTGCTGTCGCACCTCCGTGCAGCTTCTTCTGCTTCTGTAGCCAGCGCGTTGATGTAGTTGCGCTTGTCACGTCGTACGCTACGCTGAACTTCTCTCATCTTCATGCGATATAAGGACTCTAGCTCGCTTCTCCCTTCTGCTGGGGTAGCTGCAACGCGAGCTTTCAGCTGTTTTCGTTCGTCAATCCGTCTCCAGGTATCCTCGGAAAGCCACGCCCTATGTCTTCCCTGCGATCGGCCGACAATTCTTTCAGCACCAGATGTAAAAACATTTTTCACAGCACACCAATGGTCTTGGATGGTTGCGGGCAATGAGCTGCTGATTGCTTCCACACCTTGCGAAAAGTGCTCCCTTAATTGTTGGCGCACTGAGGGATCACTAAGTCTATCGATGTTGAACCTGGGCATTCTTGTGTTGTCGTGGGATCTTCGAACTGCAGCAGTGCGTAGTTGGAGAGTAGCTATCATAAGATGGTGATCACGTACTATCCCCACATCTGCCCCTCGTCTGTTTCGGACGTCCAGGAGACTGCTTCTAAAGCGGCGGCTGATAGCAAAATGGTCAATTTGGTTGGAGGTTGCTTGCCTGTCATTGGAAACCCAGCTGACTTTGTGGCAGGTCTTGTGCTCAAACATGGTGCCACCTATCACAAGGCGGTTGGCATTGCAGAAATCCACAAACATTTCGCCGTTGTCATTGCGGTTGCCTAGTCCATGCTTCCCGATTACATGCTTGAGCCCTTCGTTGTCGCTGCCTACCTTGGCATTCAAATCCCCCATCACTATGACAATGTCTCCATTTGGTGTTGTGTTGAAGACGGCGCTTAAGAGATTGTAGAAGCTCTCCTTTTCGTCCTCAGACGAACTATTCGTTGGGGCGTAACACTGTATGATGGTGACGCGTCGTACTCTAGTCCGGAATCTGGCCGTCAAAATCCTATCACCATGAGGCTGCCAGGAAATCAGGCCCTTGCGTGCTGTTGTTGTTAGCAGTAGTCCGACTCCATATTCCCGCGGACTTCCGGATGGTCTTCCAGAATAGAGTAGTACAGTGTTACGCGTTGGAGACTGGTACTCGCCCGCTTCTAACCATCTTACTTCACTTACCCCCAAAATGTCCAGTTTATATCGCATGAATTCCTTTTCCAGTTGGAGGAATCTGGCATTGTAAGGACCTTCTCTTCCCGAGTCGAGGAGCGTCTTTACATTCCAGAAACCTATCTTTGTCCGGGTACAATAGCCAAAAGTCGTCAACATGTGATCAGTCCTTATCCGAGGCATAGTGTCGGTTTCAGTAGCGAGCTGGTTTCAGTAACGCAGGTTGCTGGCCCACGTTACCTAGCCTAGAATCAAGGCCCTAGACAACCCGCACTTACAATTTTGGCCTATACGTATAAGGGTTTATACGTATAGTTGCCCGGGGACCACCACTAGGAGGTAAAGTAAGCACTTCATCACGAACTTGATTGTTGCGCTACTGGCCCAAGCCAAGTTTTGGGCAGTCAGTAGTTTCCCGATCAATCGCAATGCAGGTCCTGTTCGGGTTGCAGGTGCTCCTCTAGTACCCGTCCATAAATATACGTACATAGAAGAAGCGTTGGCATTGTTCCAAACCGAGAAAAGATTCATGTCCCTTTTACCACTTTTACCCAAACCATCTGTTACCATGAGCTCAAAGGTAGCAATTTGGAGATAGTCTGAATACTGAAGTTACTTGACTTCGAAAACCTTTAGGTATGTAGGTGCTCCATGCACCCCTTATTAAACAATAATCGTTGACTGATGTCATGTGGGCATGTGGGCGCCGTAGCACAGTGGTTTTTTAGCAAGTTTGTGGCCACGCCCATAAGTCATACTATAGGCACTGCGACCAGAAAGATCTATTGTACCAGGAGCCAATTATTAGGACAGCAGTACTTCTACCCTCCTTATGGAAGCGATAATTACAGATGCGAGGAGTTTCTTAAGGAAAAAGCTCCTCCTAATTCTACACATAGCTGCACACTCACATAGTATTTGTTCTGTGGTTTCGTTCTCTTCTAGGCAGAGGCAGCAGATGAGATCCTCCAATATTCTCATTTTGTTGATGTGGTATAGTGATCGACAGTGACCGGTAAGGAAGCTCACAAGCCTTCTTATGTCATTTCTGCTGTATTTAATGATATCAATTGCCTTTTTTGGAAGCTCTTTTAGATTGTCTGAGACCTTGGGGTTATTCCAAATGCACATGTTGCGTTCCCAACTATTTAGGATATACTTAAAGCAGAATCAGATATTCCGCGAAAGGGTTCAGGTCCAGTGAACAACTCAGAGGAGCCTTTTCTGGCTAGCAGATCTGCAGTTTCGTTGCCGTCAATGCCTACGTGACCCTGTACCCACCACAATTTTTCTTTATTGTATTGGGCCAAGTTTTGCAAACTGTCGAAGCAGCTTAGAGAACTGATTTTGAACTGATCAATTGGGAGACCAGTGCTTTACCGCTTGGCTGTCGGTGAGTATGTGCCACCTTTGATACCTGAGTACAAGTTTATACTAGCGTAAGTCTCAATAGCGTAAAGCTCGGCCTGGAAAACACTGGGACTTTTTCCAAGTGGTTTCGAAACTTTATAATTGGGTCCATACACTCCGCCGCTAACTCCTGAAGCCATTTTTGATCCGTCGGTATTCCTTTTGGATTAAACGGCGATCCACCATTATTTCATGTATCACGGCTTGGGATCTCGATCTCAAACCTTATACCGAAGTAGAGCAATTTAAGCGTAAAGTCAGAAACCATGCTAAGCATATCTAGCTCGGGGAAGTCGGTTAATAAATTCACGAGATCCACGTAATCCCATGTATGTAGATATTAGCCGTGGTTTTTTTTAAACCTAACCAGCCAGTAGTTGCTAGTAAAGTAAAATTTTACACATAAAACAAATACAACAACCGGCTGGCTACTACTCTTGATTTTATCCCCAGTAAGAGTTACTGGCTGAGAATTTCGTGGTGCCTAATTTCAGGCGGCGCAAAAACACGAATGTTTTTTAGTTATTTGCTGTTGCTGTCACTGCGAGGTTGCTTGGTTCCTAGAGATATGTTCGTATAAAATCGGCTGGCTTTGGCTGTCTGCCGTTTAAATGAACGACTGGCTGGCTAGGTTTCAAAAAAACATGGCAACTATTAACATCTGACTTTCGAAAGCTAACTGCAAAGCGAATTGCCACTTTCTTGGTAAATATATATAGAGAGGAGTAAGTCCGATTATAGCCTCCATAGCTGTTGTGGGACAGGTATTCATAGTACCTGTGATTCCAAAGGCAAACTAATCTTTGAAGTTTAATGAGTTTGTTGATGGTTGTGACTTCCTTAGTTTTTGTCCACCAGACAATGGACGCGTTTTTAAGGATGGGTCCTACCACGGTGGCATATAACCAGAATATGACCTTTGGGGACAGACCCTAGGTTTTGCCATACTTACGGCGACAGGCTCACATAGCAGGAGGCTAACTATGCACTTCACCGCGAATCGCATAATTTGCAGTTCATTCCATTCGCCTCGCGGCGATGATGTCAACTATACACAACGATCGCTTGGAATATCGACTTTCCAAAAGATTTACATATTTCCCGTCATATTTCCACAAACATTTCCATTCATCTGTCAAAGTGTCTTGGAGAGAATAAAATTTATTTGAAAATTTTGCTAAAACACCAGTGGATAATTGGAACAATGTTTTCATAGGTGCTTACTTAAATAAAAATTAGTTTTTCTGCCCTAAATGCAATAAAAGTATCCGAAATCACTCTTTTTCGCTGTTTTTCATTTATTTACATTTTCAGTTGGAAATCCACCGCCAACAACCAAAATGTCTATCGCATTTGAAGTCGATCGAATGGCGTTCGCATTTACATAGTTGCGCGAATGTAGTAGAGCGAAGTACGACAGTGTTCGCCAGCGATTTGCGTAGTACCAAAATGCGATTTCGCATGAAAATGCGCTTCGCGGCGAAGTGCATAGTAGCCCCCAGTAGTCGCCTTGGCAATTTTATGTTTAATATTGGAGTTCCAGTTAAGTTTTTTGTCTAGGACAATTCCTAGATGTTTTACCTCGTCGGAAAAACCAATAGTTGTGCCATTTAAAGTCACTGAACCAAGGTTTAGTTTAAACGGTCCAACGACTGCCTTGCTGGAGTTAATCGATAGGCCGTCGACAGCACACCAGTCCGAGTTTACAAGGAGTACATCTGGCATGAGTTGACACACATTGTCTTCATGTGTGCCCTTGATTATGATAACAAGATCATCTGCATAGTCTATAGTTCTGAAGTCATCCACCACGAGAGGCCATGAGAGAGGCGAGAGGACGCCGCCTTGGGGGCAACCTTTAGCTGCGAAGACCGTCACATAGACCTCTCCTGACGAGTTATTACGCGGCTATCGAGCATAGTCTTAACCCATCTGGTAGTAGTCTTTTCAAGGATGTCTCTAATATGAATGTCTAGCAATCTTTCCATGGTTTTCGAGAAAAAAAACTGTGTCAAGCTGCTTAAGCGGTAGGATTTGGGTAGCTCACTGGGTTTATTACCTAGCTTAGGGATAAGCATCACATTTGCCTCCCGCCAAGTTTGTGGAATGTATCCCAGGCTGAAGCTTGTTCTAAATAGAGCTACCAATGCTGGCAGTATGTAATCAAGACCTTTCTGGATATGGGCTGGAAAAACATCATCTCTGCCCAATGCCTTAAAAGGTTTAAATGAACCGATGGCCCATTTAATTTTTTCTTGACTGAACAGATTTACGGACAAGCTGTTGACTCTTCTGGAGGTACCACAGGTGGTGCCTTCAGGGCCAACAAATGTGTAATCATTTAAGATTGTCGAACTTGGGAAGTGTACCGCGAGGTAAGTATTCAGGGTTTCCATTTGACTGGATGTATAAGTGCCATTAGGTTTGATAAGCAATTCCACCCCGTTGGAATGTTCCTTTGAGAGAGCCTTTTGGAGACAGGCTGCTACTGGAAGGGATTCAATGTTTACGCAGTTCTTTCTCCATGCTGTTCTCTTGGATTTCCTCGATTTTATGTTGAACTTAGTCAATGCGGACAATTTTTGGTGCGTTTAGCGGAGTTGAAAAGTTTTCTCACCCTTTTCCAGAGTATTTCTAGCATTTCATTTTCATTTTCATTCCACCACGGTGCCCTCCGTTTACCCGTATTGCCACTTTTTGAGACACAGCTACACCTAGAGGATGAAATTAGAATGTCATTTACGTGGCAGACTGCCACATAAAGCTTCACATTTTGGCCTTAATTATGTGAACAGCACGTTATCTTTAACTGCAAAATTTTGGCGAAAAAATTCCCAATTAGTTCGTTTCAGTGCGTAATGTACTTGTTCGTGTTTAACCCCACTCGAGATATTAAATCTGATGTGATGTGATAAATCTGATGCTAACGTAGTGGTTAGTGTGTCACGCCACTGCGCGTGAGGTTCCATGTTCGAATCCCAGAAAACGCCAAAAAGCTTTTTCATGGTCCGACCTCTCGCGAATATTTGATAAACACACGAGTGTTTGTTGTCACAAGAAATCTTCTCAAAAATAAAATCGCCCTTCTGCTACGACATAAAACTGTAGGTCCCTTCCATTCGTGCGAAAGGTATAGCGCACACAACACGAGTGGTTGCAAGAAACTAGGCCTAGGGACTTAATGAGCTTTTGCGCCAAATTAATATTATGATTGCTGACACTGTCTTTATACTAAAATAGTTTTTGTTGGATACAATACCGCTATTGGTTCTGCAGTGATGACCCACGCAGTTCAATATTGGCCCGTCTTCAAGAGTGACAGCGAAGGAAGTGTTGTACACTGATTTCGACCCGTCTGTAAAAAGGGGATTCCAACCTTCAGATTTTAAATTCGTGATTGATTCAAGAAGAGTAGAACAATAGATACTGCTGTCTGGTCTGTTTTGATATTTTGATATTTGGCGTGTTTTGGTGAGACATCGCTTCTCAGTGAAGTAAGATTTAGCACGGAGTACAGCAACAAAAAATAGCTCGCAACGACTTTAGTTTTTTTCTCCAGTCAAAGCTGAGTTGGGATGTTTAGTTTGCGCAATTTCAGAGGGCGCTGCAAAGAGCTTTTTCATTCAATTTGATTCAAGTTGAATGATTCAGTAGTATTTTACAAATTTAAGTACAACTTTTTCATAATTTTCAATTCAATTTCAATTCGATCGCCAATCTTCAAACAATCACCCTGATTGTCGTTTGCGTTTTCGCTTTTCGCCGATTCTCGTTTTATTCATAGCTATGACCTGCTGACCGTTAAACATTACTAAGCAATTTGTTTGTCGTGTAGAATACTATTACAACTCTTTCACAGTGAAAACGTTATGAAAATCGATTCGTGCTACATCTGAAGAATAAAACGACTATCGTCAAAAAGCGACAAACGCCAACGATAATCAGGGTGAATAAAAAAAAGTTTAAAACCAGATTAACTGGGGATCGTTACGTTGAGACGCTTTCACTTTGCTTTGCATAATTCTCACCAAAATACCCCAATTGCCAATACACTTGTATAAACCATGAGGATAGGCTGAGAAACGGTGTTTTGCCCGTCCCACTGGCAGATCCATTTGCTTGGCGGTCTGTTTTGTCCAAGCTATAGTTGATGATAGCCTTTTTTTCTTGTTGATAGCGGATGTAATACCACTGTATACGATGGAACAGTTGGAGAAGGAAAGTTTAGTCAGGAGTTTGGTGAGGGCTTGACGCTCTTTTAAAGTTGGAAGTCCTGCCTCTGCCATTATGTTCTGAATGCGGTGGTAGTTGCGATATGTCAGATGGAATTTACTACTGCGTGAGGTTAAATGCATGCATTTTAATCCTAGCTCAGTGTAGTGGGAATCCTTTTTACGACCACCAGAACCAAGTGCTTTTATTAAAAAAAGAAAAGAAAAGAGAATGCAAATAAAACTGAATATATTTCTTTTCTATTTTATCACAGTGAACTAAAAAAAAGATATTTCTGTTATATCCAGTTTTGTATTTGTTTTGTGTACACAACGAGCAATAGAATATTTTATTTTAAATAAATTCTTTTTACGGATTAAAAAAAAAATAATTTGATTCTATTCTACATTGTGGACACTTCCGCCTACATTACTGCTTGAACTAAGGCTTCGCGAAATCGTTGTGGAACTAGAAGCAGTCGCTCTATCTAAATTGTAATATTGTACGACTTTAGCTGGTGGCCTACTCGATATAACTTCAGTTATTTGTCCTACGACCCACTTGGTCAATTTAATAACGGCTATGTGAGCTGCAAATTGTAGAACAATTGCTCCGAATCCCTTATACAGTCCACTTACACCCTCTGTGGCAATTGTTGTCCTATAACAATCCCTAGCACCTTGGTAATTTGTCAAAATCGCAACCACAGAGTAACCACTGTCCAAATTATCGACTATAGTTCGAGTTCCCTGCAACTGTAGACGATGGAGAATTGTCTCAAATGGATAGAACAGTATTTCCGACGTCAGTATGGACAATAGATTCGAGTAAATCTGGACATTTTGGTTAATTAGAGAGTCATCTTTGAGTTTAGCTCCTTTTTGTTCCTGTGAGCTCTGAATACTTCTGCGAATTACATGGCTTGAGATCCCTTTTACAAATAGGCTAGTTGAGAAAGAAAATTAGTCCTGAGGAATTACATGAGATACTGGCTTAACATCGTACCTAAAAACATATTTGGTAAGGCCAAGGGATACACTAGGACCCAGTAAGGCCCAAACTGGTAGCATTCTTCCTTTTTGTGGAGAACTCCATGACAGGAGTCGTTGTCCACCTTCACGAAAAACATCAAATATTCCAGGCTTTTCGCTAGCGATGTCGCTTTGAACGGTTTCCACCAGAGAAGCAGCGTAAAATGGCATCACAACCGCAATACTTACGCTAAATTTTTTTATTTTTTTTTATTAATTTTTCACAAGTCATCGTTAATCTTACCATTTCAGAATTAAATGCTGTCCAAAACGCTTTATCGAAGTACGGTTGTCAACATCTCTATTGTGTAAAAGAGAAAAACTTATTAAGATGTGCACTTGAAATTTAATTTTATATTCTTACTTTGGCCATAGGGTCAGTTTAGCTATTAGGTCATCGACTCCCATGGACATACCTCGGACTAGAAGGCAGCTTCCTAGACCTTTCCATAGTGTTGTCACTCCCTGTCGCTTATGAAGGTGAATTATGCTTGGTATTAGGCTTATGGGAGTGAGGTGATATCTGTAAAAAGCATTTGGCTTGTAAGGTAAGCTAAAAATTAAATAAAGTGTGAGCTCTAATGCTGGTTCCTCGTTAACTGGTGCTGCTTAGCTCTTTAAGTCTAGATCATAAGGACAGTGGTATCATAAGGAAATTGTTTAACTCCTAGTAAAGCCCTGTCACACGTCCTGGGGATTGGGTTCTATGGTTCTGCACCACGTATACCTAGAGCGAGCTTATCTTTCATTGAATGGCATATTTGGCAACGGAATTTCTTTCGCGCCATAAGGCGTGGCATATGAGGCTCAGAGGAGGATTTTTCAGGACTTTCTGCGTTCTCGGCGCTTCTATTGTTTCTTACGAACATAAGTTTGACTGTCGAGTATGCAAGCAAACAAAGCGACGTCTGTTAGCAGTCCGCGGCATTTATTGACGTCCTCCTGACCGACCTGACAATGCTTTTGCTAAGCATCTCAATGTGCTAACACTACCGTTGTTGACGCTTGTGGAGGGCGACGATACTGTGTAACATTTCCTAGCCGATTGTCCTACCGTTGCTCATCAAGTGGCAGGTCGTTGGTGCTGATAACGTAAGCTCCTCATCTCTGAAGAGCTTACTCGGCTTTCTACGAAACTTGAAGAAATTCTAGTAAAATGAATAAAAGTTGGTTCGATTGTTGGTAGTACAATGGACCGATTGCGACAGAGTGCTCCAGTGGAGTGTTCCCTATCCTGAAGAAAAAAAACCTAACTATATACAGTCATTTTTAACATCGTGCAGTGACCGACTTACCGATTCTTGTATACATATATGTATATGTATATGCATATATGTAGCTCTTCGCTATAAAATCCTAATATTGATACAAAGACCTCTGACGAAGATTCGCAGTTAACGAATGGTGGTGACGGTGATCATCCAAGTATTACCTCCACATTAAAAGGTACCTCCTAGTCGCAGTTCTGGATGCTGAGCTAAACATTGAGCAAACCTTTACTATTTTTATGTGCAGCGGACAAAATCAGTTTTTGCAACAACTTATGATGCAGCCTTGTAAGGTTCCATTTTGTAGTCTGCCTTGTAAAATTTCATTTAAGTACTTTATCCGATGGCCTCTGGAGAGGCATTAAAACATGTAGGGACATTTTGCAGTCGCATATAAGTCAAAACAATATTTTCTTTGTCTCTATTCGCTTCTCGAAGAGTGTGAGAGAATGCGTGTACATTTGAAACATGTATTTTTTTTACCGTAAAAAGTTTAAGATTAGGCTTCATTGTAGTCTTTATTGTAGTATATGTATGAAACTGCACAGAGTTTTAACTTTCTAGGATATCAGCTGACATTTGAATAGAGGCAGTCGCACGATTAAGACTGAAAACGGGACACAGCTGCCTAGCTTCATATCTCAAGAGAATAGGCGTCAAGGAAACAGACATTTGCAGCCTATGAAACACAGCTGAAGTACAAGACGAAGACCATCTTGAAAGATGTCCAACCCTAGAGGGAGCCAGGAAGCAAAGCAGAAAAATCACACACCTACATGTGTACCTATATACTTGGTTACTCGAGGAATAATGGCTTGGACCAATCCTACCCATTAGTCAACAACATTTGAAGAGTAGAGAAAAGGCACGAATTTTATTAAAAATTGTATATAAGGCAGAAGAAAATATTCTTTGCAACATCCTGAATTATCGAAATCAAAAATATTTCCATAATTAATAATATTAATTCAATTTTAGAAATATAGAAGTAATCGGAGATCGTATTACAATTATTGAACCTTTGTGGGGTTTTCTCTAACAATCGGAAGGAGTAAGGACCCAACACAAAAAGTGTGTGGAGAAGAAGATGGAAAAATACTGCATGAATATTTAATTAAAAAAATATTAAAAGGAATATAGGAAATTGGAAACAAGGCATCGTCTCCCAGAAGTGAAGTGTCTTAATTTAAACAGTGGACCGCTTCATATTGATAAAAAAAGGAAGAAATACCGAATAGTTCGAGCTGAGTTGAGACGGTTTAAGTCCTAACTTAATGGCGGATCATGAGGACGTCCATTAAAGACTAGGTATGAGATTCAATTGAAGTTGAAATGGGTATGCCACAAGGATCAGTCTTAGGTGTTTTGATTATTTGAGGAACGACTTCCCGTTGGTGAGTGATGAGCATACTTATTACCTTAAACACAAAAACTTTTGCTTAATATCTAGAAATACCACTCGGGCTCAAAAAAATAATAACTAAATAAATATTTGGCGCAACAGCTCTTTAAGTGCCAGGGCCTAGCTTCTCCCAACCACTCATGTTGTGTGCGTTATAGTTTTTACACGAATGGAAGGGACCTACAGTTTAGTGCCTATCCGAGGGGCAGTTTGAGAAACTTTTTCGAGACAATAAGACTCTCGGATTTTTGTCAGACGTTAGCGAGAGGTGGGACCGTGAAAAAACGTTTTGGTGTTTTCTGGAATTCGAACTTGGAACCACACGCGTAGTGATCCATCACACTAACCACTTACGCCACGGCGCCAACTCAGGGCTCAAAACTCAGTAATAAAGACGATCCGTGACATAAATGACACATGTTGCCAAATAAAAATACGAAAACTAGTATACGCGCGCGGAGTGTGCCTTCTCGTGCGGTTGGGAAGGGAAGATGACAGGGTTAAGTTCGGTAAAGATCTCGACGATGTTCAAGCGAAGCAAATCTTGGTGTTGAACGCGATTAATCTGGGCTTCCGCCCAGATGTGTGATTTGTTTTCAGATGAACGTAAGCTTTATTGTAGCTAACTCATTAGGAGTGAAAAATCGTTTACGCCTTTTGAGGAATTCGAGTCTCTAGCACCATTTTTCGCAGCTCTAGTAATCTGCCGAATCTGAGCTGAAATGCATAGAAGCCCATTAATTTCTTCAATATCAGTTAACTCTATTCATTTATAGCTAAGCTGTGGCAGTGTTCTGCTTTAGGGGCTCCACAATTTGGTGCCATTTTCATGCTGTCATTAATAGCAAAGTAAAGAGTGTAATCATCCGTCAATGAATTGACTAGACTGCGAGTAATAATAGTAAAACGTTGATATATATCAAAAACAGGATCGGATATAGAAGCAATGGGAAACGAAAGCATTAACTGAGAATATGGTGGGAGTACATTGATCTAATACAACTTCCACTACGAAAATGGCTCACAGTTATCATAAACTTGAAGCTCGTTTAAGAGGGCATTATACCACACCGTGTTAAAAGCTTTGAAGACATCAAAGGCGACTAAACAAACACTGGCGTTAGAGCATAGGCCAGTAGTTAGTTGTGGAGGTTTTATCGCCTTTTTACGGTACTGATTGGAGGTGAGCTAGTTTCCACCTATCTGGAAATATGCTTGTAGTGTACGTAAGGTCAGAACACATCTTCAAAACAAGGGGAGAGATTCTATCTGTACTCGTATATTTATAACAATTGAGGTCTATTAGGTCTCAAGTTACGAGTTTAGAAGAATATTTATCGCTTGTCTTAGATAAAGTATATAAGGCACGAGTTTTTATTTATACTCATACCTCATTTGTGAAGGTGAGTAAGTCCTTGGTAGAGAAGTCCCTAACGTCCACGAGTGTGAGGAACTTTCTATTGAAAATACGGCGTCTCATCCAGCATAGTGCTGGACATTCACAAGGAATGTGCTCGGAGGTTTCCTCTTCCTCCTTTCTACAGATGTGGAAGACAAACTAATCTTGTTAGCATGGCATCTTAGCCCGCAGTGTCCAGTGAGGAACACAAGCCTTCTAATGTTCTAATTATCATTCATTGCATCCAACACCTTGATGAGCTAGCATTCAGTATAACTTTGTTTTATTTAGCTAGGAACTGTAAATCACTAACCAGCCTTTAACCAATTCAGAGTCAACTGAATGGAAGGATAGCGCACATGTAAGTGTAGCCAAGAGCTGGCAGCATAGCTTAAGCCAAAGGGAGATTAACTTTCCTAACACAGGAGCTTATATGGTTACCGCTTCAACTTACTTTTCTGATGCGTGGAAGACTTGGCATTGCCTCCTTAGTACAATGAACGGGTGACTTAAAAGATTCTCTGCAATGAGACTGACCACTCCAACGCTGACAGACAAATACTTTCGAATCGATACATCTGGCAATGGAACAGAACCTAAGAGGATGACTTATCACAATCATTGCAAAGCAGTTACCGTCCTCAGGAGTATCACAAAGATTCCGGAAGTCGGTGTGCCTATCCAGCGATAGCGATAACTCTCGCTCTGTGCCTATGTATCTATACTTCGTGTCGTTATCGACCAGCGAATTCAAGCTGCCCTGAAGCCCATTGCCTTTGTCAACCCTCCTCGAGGACTGTTGTCTGTTATTCAGACTATTTTCGTCTTCCTCCGAATTCCTGCAAATATACATGAGACTCTCAAGGTAAGGTCACTACCTACAACTCCGCAGACATTACATGTATGAGTAATGGTCGTCTAGTTGATACATCTCGGGGCGATCTGCACCTGGCGCTAGGTAAAGGTATCCAGGGGATCCAACATCACTCTGGACGCCGCTGTTGGTTAAGATTCTCCTGCCAGGCGATAGATGACTAGCGTTATTGTGCCGCTCTTCGTCTGCAGAATATCTGTAAAAATTGATTGGTTTAGCGAGGCTGCAACCCGTGTACTTCATAGATCACAACTTGAGCGCAGAGTATTTTTGGATCCCGGCCATAAAAGTCGAATAATGATGCTCACACAATTGCGGATCGTTTCGTCGTTTTAATATTGAGCGACAAAATATTCTCCTCACATAACAATTCTAGTTGCGAAACGAAAATTGCTTGCAGTATACAAATTTGGTAAAACCAAACCCTAGGTTCCACAAATGTCAAAGTGGAAAATTATAGAACTGTCAATCGGCAATATGGGGGAAGGCAGAGTGCCTCAAACTGTTTTGGGTTCCACTTTTTTCAGAGCAGAATAGTACAGATTACATTAGTCATGTTTATAAATGCTGTGCCGTCCGTTGCTGCAGCAGACTTATCTCTCGGGAGATGCAAGATTGTTTGTTTTTAACAAATGGAATGAACAATTTCAATTATGCAGCATAATGCTAACCATGAACTTAATTTGTGTCAGTAAGACATTTTTTTACCGTCACAACTGTGATCCATGTATTTTTTTCGGAGCAGCAACCCAGAATATTCTGGATAAATATAAAAACGCTGTCGCTTTTACTACTAGAGTTGTGCTTGTAGTTCTTTCGATTGCTCTGTATTACACATTTTATTAATTGTCTAGAAGTAGGACTCCATCTATATTTAAGGTTAAACATTTTTTTTTTTTTTTATTTAAAATCTTTGTTTGATTTTGTGGTAAGAATGAAAAAGAATCGTGGCCAAGCCGTGGCCATTCACTTTCCAGGAGAGGTATTAAACCACTGTAAATAAACATAAATAGAAATAAGAGATTGAAGAGACCATTAAAAATTATTTCTGTATAACACTTTTTTTTTTTTCTCGGTCCCACCTCTCGCGAAGCTCCCGGAGTATTTTGGCCATGAGAAAGGACACGGTATAAAACTATAGGCCCCTTGCAACATGTGAAAGAATATTAGGCACACAACACGAGAGGTTGCGAGAAGCTAGCCCCTAGGCCCTTCATGGGCTATTTGTGTCAATTATTTTCTTTATAACCTTCCAAAGTTGACGGCACTAAAAATGCTTTAGTACTAGTAGTTTCATTCTAGCAATAAATCTATAAGTTTACTCCGGTATTAATATATTGCTGTATGTCAGGGGTAGCTATATTTTTTATATCGATACCATGGTATTAATTAATGCGTTAGCAGTGTTTAACTTTTCAAATTAAGGCATGTAATACTCTCTCTATGTATGCATGTATGTAATACGCTCTCTTTCCAAATACTACCATTTTCCTGTGTGTACTACTTTTCTAATTTCACAAAGTACTAGCAGCCTCTCTCTGTGGACTGTATTCTAATGAAACGCATCCCTTGAAGTATTCAACAAATCAAACTGTTCCCACGGCTTGTCATTCGTAAAACATCAATTTGCAAACCACCGCGCTTGTGGCGAATCTATACATTTTATTTTTAAGCGCCCAGATCGAACTGAATCCAGAAAAATGTCGAAAGCCCATCCACCAGAGTTGAAAAAGTAAGTTTCTTCGTGAACTGTTATCATTTTATTACATGTTTCACTCGCTAGATATATGGACAAACGAATGCTGCTGAAGTTAAATGGCGGCAGGTCCGTCGCCGGCATCCTACGCGGCTTCGATCCGTTCATGAATGTCGTCCTCGATGAGACTGTGGAGGAGTGCAAGGACAGCACGAGAAATAACATTGGTATGGTGGTACGTACAACTGTTTTGGTTTTAAATTCCGTAAAAGTTTCTAATTTCATTGTATCGCGCAGGTAATCCGTGGCAACAGCATAGTTATGGTGGAGGCTCTGGACCGGGTGTAGGCGGTTCCTATCATCGTTTTGGTAGGAAAACAAAGTTTTTTTTTTGTAATTCGTGAAAAAATAAAACGTAGAATTATTTCTTAAGTTACTTGCGTTTGGTAATGTTTAATTGAGCATCGTTTTCCTTTGCCCAGTTGAAGGAAAATCAATCCATCTAGGGTCTCCCTTCCTTGACGACCTCGGCGATCTGGCGTCCTTAGACGTCATGAGCATCCATCGCTTTGTCAAAAGCTTCGGTTGGTTTTGTTAGTTACTGCGTGGCCTAATGGTTTGATCCATGGTATCACAAAGGACCTTAACTGGTCTAAGTGTGTCCACTCTCGTGTGGACAGCCAACCCAACCTATCCTTCATGTGGGTCTCGGTTGTAGGATGTAAAGGTGAACTCGATATCTTCCTCTTCCCCCACAACTCCAACTGATCAAGAGGAAGCCGCAGAAACGACCACCCTAGACTTTCCATGGGGTCCCTTCTGTTAATTTTTTCAGGCTAAAATCATCAAAAAACTAAAATTGAACATTTTGTACCATTTCCTTTGCTTTTAATCAAAAAATGTAATATTAGTCTTTTCCGTTACATTATACAAATCATATTAATATATGTTCCATTTACGATTATTTCCGAATACCTTTTATTTTTCGATAGAAGGTGCGTTTCTAAATATTTTTTCCACCACTGTATATAACAACCGAACGGTCCTGAACAAGAAACTATTAACCCCATACTTCTGCACAACACTTCAGAGGTAACCCCCTAGAATCCGATCGTAAACTTTCTCCAAATCCACAAAAATAGCTGTTATTGTTGTTGTGGTAGCAGCTGTTTAGTTGAGGTTGACGAGGTGTTGTCCTCGAGTTGCTCCGGTGCGTAGAACCGATCGTCGCGGGAGCTCGTTGGTGCATTGATTGGAAAAACTTCGATGTTATTCGTTTTTCATACTGATAGCTGATGATTAGTGTTCTCGTCTGGGGCTTGAACTTGCACACCTCAAAAACAGCTGTAGACAGGTTTGCCATACTTCCACGACTTCTTAAGCAACATTTTTATTGTACTAACTTGTTATTACGGTTTCTGGCAATGAGTCTCTGCTCCCTCAAACTTGTACCCAAATACCGTGACTCCTCCTCGACTCTGCACCATCTACTCCTAGGATGAGGAGGTCTTCCGGCATCGAGGGTTAACGAAATAAAGATAGTTCTCACATTACCTCTCACCTCTTGTTTGCGCGTTCATTTAAAGACGTATAGTCTTCTCAAAATCAAGACGGTACTGTGGTGCACTATATTCTTCTAACACTTAGTATTGAACCCCTGCACCAGTTTGCACACATGATGTGCGTCCGTTGAGTGCTAAAAGCCTATATTCAATTGAAGGCAATCGGGATTTGTTTTTAAATGTTAAGGATACCCCTACAATTTTGGTAATGAACTCTCAGTCATCATTTTTAACTACAAAAACAAAAGGACTTGACTTGTTCCAATTTGAGAAGAAGTAATCAAATATCAAAATGTACATAAATCATACATTCTATCTTAAACAATTATTTATTTTGACAATGAATACCTTATAATGTAAACACAATTACTTAAAGTAAATAATTATTCAAAATTCCGGCATTTCTTCAAGCTTGATTTGTTCCTCAGGCCCATTTTTAACTTCCTGCATCTTGAAGTAAAAAGAAAAAAAAAAAAAACATAAGCAAAAGATTAGATACAGACACATACATATATCTCAACATATCAAAATGTCGTTGTTTTATGATTCACAGTATTTTTTCCCCTTCCACCTGTGATCAATCATCTTTAAAGATAATTTCTACCCCATCAGATTCGGTACTACTGCAAAGCGATCTGAAGCTGAATGTCCGTAAATGTAATATTATAACTTTCTCCCGCAAACTTCTTCCTCCTACCCCTTGGAACTATTAGCTCCATAATAAACCTGTTTCTTCAGTCAACTCAATCTGCGATCTACGTGTTGTTAACTCACGTTCGCGTCTACCCTCGGTTTCATCAAATATTGGTCCAAGGAATTCTCGAATCCCTAAGTCACAAAATGCTATTATTTAACCTTTGTTAGGACCCTCCTTAAATACGCTAACCGAGTCTGGTCTCCCTATCAAGATACCCATTCTCTCAGAATTGAAGCTGTGCAGCTTAGTTTTCGCCTACGATATAACTTGCTTCCATATGAAGATCCGCTAAAACTGACCAGTTTACAAACTCTAGAAAAACGCCACCAAGTTGCCAACATACTCTTCGGGCAGCAGTTGTTACCCGGTCCACCTCCGATTTACTGCAAACAATCTACCTGCACGCTAATCCTCGCCTACCTTTTCACTTCGTCTTAATTTCCTTCAGCTTGTTAAATAGTAGTTTAAGTTCTCATCTTATTAGTTTTAAGTTAAGCTTTAAGTTATTAGATGCTGGTATTAAGCTTAAATAAACAAATACATTGAGGGTTTTTCTTCTGAACATTTCGCTAAGTTGATCTCTCCTAGACGTTCGTCAGTTCGTCATTTCCAAACCACTTCTGCCAATTGTAGATATAGGCTGAATTCCTTAATGCAGTACTGCGAAGTCAAGCGTTCCTAACCCCTAGTCTCCACTGGCAATAATTCAGTGCAAGAAATATGTCAAGCAATTAAAATTTCCAATGGAGACCGCAAATTTCTTAAAATAATTCATTTCATTTGCGGTCTCCATTGGAAATTTCGGTTGCTTGACATATTTCTTGCAATTAATTATTGCCAGTGGAGACTAGGGGTAAACGTCAATGGGTTGCGGTGATGCAATCTATAGCGTTCCAAAACGCATCGTGAATGTATCTACTACGCAAACAAAAGCAAACAGCGCATCATGAACTGATGTGATGCAAATGTCATTGACATTTTATTGTTTTTTATTTGGCCAAAATGGAAGCGTCCTCTCCAGATTCATAAGAAATTATTGTTTTAAATTATTTATTATATACTAAATTTTGTAAAATTTACTACTGTCTATTTATAGATATACGTTTTGGGTCATCAACTTAATTCATCCTAAATACTCGGATACAAAGCTGTCTATTGTACTTTAACTCGTAGACAGTCAAAGTCAGAAAGGCAATTTCGATCAGAAAAAGAGAACCAAGGAACATTTTATTTAGTTTTAGGTGTGGAAAGATAATACGTCTCTGTTTTTCAAAACTTTGTTTTTCTTCATTAAATTTAATGTGGTTATGTACTTACTTTTTCATTAAGTCCATTTGATGAGAACTTAGCTAACCGCCGTTTCCGTGACTCGACTTCGATTCCATGAACCACGAATTTATGTTGCGTTAAATTATAGCCTTGTATAAATCCAGTCCCGCATATTTCGCATTTGAAGCGCTCGCCAGTGTGCCTACGTATATGCGCTTTCAAGTCGTTGCACTGGGCAAAGTTCTTTGGGCAATGTGGACACTGATATGGTCTCTCGCCTGTATGTACCCTCATGTGTACAACTAAATTATAAGCTCGCTGAAAACCCTTACCACAAGTGGTACACAAATGCGTTTTCTCCCCCGTATGATATCTGAAACATAAAAAACACTTCAAAAACACTACACAATCCTTCTTACAACGTACCTCTCGTGGACATTCAAGTCGGTAGCACGCGGGAAGCCCTTATCACAGTATTTACATTTGTATGGTTTCTCTCCATTGTGCCTTCGCATGTGGATCAATAGGTAATCATTTCTTACAAATCGCAAGCCACATTCCGAGCACAAGTACGGTTTTTCTTTGTTATGCGTTTTAACGTGTTCTTTCAGAGATTCTTTAGCGTCAAACTCAAACGAACACCACTTGCATTTCCAACTTTTCTTTTCGGTATGCAGACGCATATGCTTTTGAAGGTAGTTCTTACTGCTGAATGACTTATTACAGTGTTCACAGATTTCCGATCTACCTGACAAGTCACCATTGTGCTTTTGTTCTTTGTGACGTTTCAGAAGATCCGAACGTCCGTAGGTCCGATTGCAGGTATCACATTGGAACGGCTTGTCTCCGTCATGTTGGATGAGGTGATTTTTTAAGTGATCTGCTCTACTGAATCGCTTATCGCATACTGTACACGGGAAAGGTTTCTCTGGACTGTGCGACAAAAGGTGTCGTTTTACATGACTGCTTCTTGTAAATACTTTATCACATTGGCTGCATTTATATTTGCGCTTTTTTGATTCTTGAAGGCACCCAGATAAAGTTTTCTCTTTGTTTTCAGAACTTTGGTTTTCTGACTTCAAGACTTCGAGCAAATTCATATTGGAATTATCGTCAGGTTCTAACTTTATTCCAATGGGTTTTGAATCTATAATATAACAATGAAGTAAAAAGTAAAAAAACAAAAGGGTGCTATAGTTTTTTTCAGGATTACAATCTCTCTAAAAGCCCTAAAAATGCAACGAATACCAGTTTTATTTGCTTCACCCTTCATGGTAAAATTATTCAATAATCGCTAAACAGTAACTTAGTAGGACTTAGTAGGTGCTAAAAAGGAGATATATTCCGCCAAAACTGATGCCAATGCGAGTGCGATTGACGTTAAAGACGACGAAGTTATAACAATGTTGGTTGGTATAGGTTGGTTGGTTGGTTTAGGATCGGCCCTCGATGAGGATGTACTTAGACCAGAGAGTAGGTCCATTGTACTACCGATGTGTAAGGCGGGTGGGTCACCCTCTTACTCTTGGAACCATTAGCTTCGTTGAATGAAGGCGTGAATTTTAGCCGTGCAGGCGTTGCCGATATCATTAAGATCATTGTAGAAGTATTCACCCAGAGTGGACTTCCTGATGTTGGCGAGCGCAGGACAGGCGCACAGGAGATCACTGATGGTCTCTTCTTTCTCTTCATCTACAGCTTCCTAATCTTTGGGCATGTCTTCCTATGACGCAGTGTCCAGTGAGGACATTTGCCTTGTCGTGCTAGTTCGTCGGCTGAACAATTCCCCGGTATGTCACAGTGACCTGGTACCCAGCAAAGGGTGAGTTTGTACTGACCAGCTATCTCGTTAAGAGATATGCGACAGTCTTTCACTGCCTTAGATCTCGTATTTGCGAGGGATTTGATGGCTGCCTGACTGTCGACGTAAATAACAATATCAGGTGTTGATAGTCTGCTAGCCGCTAGCCAGTCAGCGGCTTTGCGAACTGTGGTGATTTCGGCTTGAAAAACACTGCAGTGGTCTGGAAGGTTAAAGGAGAGGTGTATGTCCAGATCTTCTGAGAAAATTCCGGCACCGACTCCGTCCTTGGTTTTGGACCCGTCCGTAAAAATTGACAGTGATTCGTTGTAAAGGACATTGCGTTGCGTCCACTCACTTCTGTCCGGTATCGAGTGCGTGTAGCACTTGTTCAAATCATATTCAGTGGGCAGATGGTCAGTGGAATTGGGAAGATGACGGTGCATCGAAAGTATATTGGCGTGTCCCGTTTGTTGCTCCTTCCACTGCTTGGAGCCTCTCAGTCTTATTGCCGAGCTGACAGCCAATTGTTTACTGATGATGTCAATCGGAAGCAGGTGGAGCATGGTTTGGAGCGCCGCCGTGGGAGAAGTTCTTAGTGCACCGGTAATGCTGAGTTTTTTCCATTATGGATAGGTTGTATTTCTTCTCCAAGGCGGGCCACCATACCAATACTCCATACATGAGAATCGGTTTTATGACCGACGTGTATAGCCAGTGCACGATGCTTGGTTTAAGGCCTCAAGTGGAGCCTACTGCTTTCTTGCAGATGTATAGGGCGGCCAGCGATTTCCTGGCCTGTTCGACGACATTCTCTTTCTAAATTAGCTTACGGTCAAGCTTTAGGCCTAAATAGCTAGCGCTATTTGAAAGCTTGAGGGTGGATCCCTTTATCTTGGACGGAGTGAAGTCAGGGAGCTTGTGTTTTCTTGTGATTAGAACTAGCTCGGTCTTCGTCGGGTTAACGGAGGCCGCATTTATCGGTCCATTTGAGCAGTTCATTAAGAGCAGACTGCATGACATCGGCCAGCGTCTGCGGGTATTTGCCTGTTATTAGAATAGCGACATCGTCTGCATAGGCAATAACATTGCATCCAGTTTTTTTTTCGATTTCTAGAAGGGCCTCGTTGAGCACCAAATTCCACTATAGTGGAGACAGTACACCCCCTTGAGGGGTGCCTCGATGTGCGTGTCGCTTGACAGTGCTACTTCCGAAGGATGCTGTTATTACCCTGTTCTTTAGAATGTATTCTATGAAACAACAGATGGGTTCGCAGATGTTGAGCCTGCGTAAGGCACTGGTAATCGAATTTGTTTCAACGTTGTTGAAGGCTCCCTCTATGTCTAGAAATGACACTAGGGTGAACTCTTTGATTGAGAGTGATTTTTCGATAGGGTGGATGTGGAGTGCAAAGCCGTTTCGACCGATTTACCTTTTTGGTTTACCTTGGTTCGTATAAGCGTATAAGTATTTTTGACGAATAAAATATAAATTTACGGGAGAACTTTTTTTATATTTGATATCCTTTTTTTTTATTTCGATATCCCGCTAAATTGCCGAATTTAGTAGAGTTTTGCTTTTTTTTCGGCCAGAAAAAGATGGTAAGTTTACGTATTCGGAAGTAAAGAAATACAATTTTTTCTTTAACATAGTATGTGTATACATATATTTTTATGGTAAACACATTTTTGGCTAAAAAATAATTCTGAAGTGAAGTGTTTAAAAATAGAGTGAAAAATCATATTCTCCTTGAAGTTGTAAAAAAACGTTTGGTCCAATTATATCAATATATTCGGCTTAAAGCAATCCTTGGCCGATTAAATCAGCAACCGTAACAATATATAGGGGTTTAAGGAGTTTAAAAGAATTTGATGGTAGCAAAAACTATAAAAACCGTTATTATTCGAAAATGGCAAGCAATCGGAGAAAAGACACAGACATGATTTTCCGAAACCGTATGTAACAAATTGTTGCAGTATGAAATTTCATATTTATACACCCATATGTATAAGCTTCTAAGCACAGCCAGTTTTGAAAAGATTTAGGATTCATAAGATCAAAACAAGAAACAAAATTGTAAGGAAGGAAATCTATTTAACGTTAAGGGAGAATAAACCGTTTGAAAAGCTTTAAAAGTTTACATTATAGCACAAAGTAATAAATGATACAGGGGCCTTATTTTGTATTGCGTTTCTATAGCAAATGTGTACAAACTCAATTTCCAAGTAATTTAAGTGACGCTTGATAGATGTTTTGACAATCTAACTTTCGGAAATTTTTGATTTCGAGTTGGAAGCACTTACATCCAATCCGATAACCATACAAAATACCAATTCATTTTAGAATCGGATTACATTTCCGCATGGCAATCCGAATACGAAGCAGTACAAAATAAGGCCCCAGGTTTGGAAAGCCAATTCTATTCAACAATGTACGTTGGTTATATTAGTATTCATAAGATATTTTAAAACATTCTCACGAAATTTTGTATTAACTTATTGTTAGTTGAAAATGTGTTTTTATTAGATAAACCTTCCTCATCAAAACGGCAAAAGTTAATGCATAAATGCAACTGTTTCTATATGGACTGGATACAAGGTCTGTGTTGCATTGCGGGGCACAGTACAACCGATAAGTTATTCTAAACAAAATACAAATAAATGCGATAAGTATCCCAAGCGTGAGCGCCGTGGCGTAAGTGCTTAGTGTGTCGGATCACTACGCATGAGGTTCCAAGTTCGAATCCCAAAAAACACCAAAAAGTTTTTTCACGGTCTCACCTCTCGCGAGCGTCTGACAAACATCCGAGAGTATTGTTGTCACGAAAAAACTTCTCAAATCGCCGTTCGGATTCGGAACTATACTGTAGGTCCCTTTCATTCGTGTGAAAAATATAACGCACACAACATGAGTGGTTGCGAGAAGCTAGGCCCTGGCACTTAAAGAGCTGTTGCGCCAAATATTTATTTATTTTTCAAGTATCCCAAGCAAAACACAGCAACAGAAAAATGGAAGAATTGTGACTATTGAGGAACCGAGAGGTTACTGTGACCACCACTGTATGGATAAGTTCTGAAAGATAAATATCATCCTGAAGAACACAAACGAAGATGATAACCGCATTGCCAGTATTATGAAAACTACTTTGGATAAATACCTTTCTAATGACTAATTGATTTCAGCATAACATGAGTAATTCATGTCATGAACAAAAAAGTAAGTGATCCATGTAGGGAAACCCAAATCCCAGAGCAGTCAGACTCTCCGATCCATTGTACTACCAGACAGGAACCTTTCCTTGGTGCAGTGGTTTCCTTTTTATACTCGGGTGGCTGTTTCCCGCTAGGGCTTGAACCTGCACTCATCGGTTAACAAACAAACACACTATCACCACCACCTTAGTAGATTTTTTTTTTTTTTTTTTGGTCTAAGTCTATCACAAGTTATAACTCAAGAATGAATTTATTTTCTGTGACTCAGTATATTGGAAATAATTAAACCCTAAATGTGTTTTGTAATGTATTATTAACTTACCCTTTTCAACCGGAATTTTTGCATTTCGGAAATTAGACAATGGCTTTTCGTCATCGTCGCTACTGAATGGATTGGTTGCCGCAAATCCTGGACTATTGCTGACATTATCATCTTCATAATCTCCAGGATCATAGTTCGATAATAAGTCTGTGTCAGCCTTTTGGTTCGTAAAATTTCCATACTCGATTTCAGTTTCAATGAGGTTTCCAATTTCATTTGTATCAGATCTCCTAAAATTAGAGAAATTACTATAAATCAGAGATGTAAAATAGTGCATTCATTTTATAAAATGATTCTTTCGATTTTCCAGTAAAATAATTGAATTTTAAAGTCCTGAGAAATCCCGTCAGAGAGCTCGTTCCCCAAGAATCCAGTGCGACGTGGGACCCAGATAAGAGTCAGAGAACTCAGCCTTGCCACTGAGTTCAAAGAGCTTTTACATTCACGAACTATTCTGGAAGTGGTCAAAGGGTTAAGCAAGGCCTTAAGAGCCGCCTGACTGTCACTGCAGACGTTAATACTTTGACCCTTTCACTTCTTCCTTACAATATAGTTCGGCAGAATTATTCAATTTTACAAAGAAACGACATAACTTTATAGATGATTTAACTCAATGTTTGCCCGAATGTATTAAGTATGCCGAACAGATAATCAAAGCCTTACTTTTCACGGCGAAATAGTTTTGCTATCGTATTCGCCCGAGTTTCTCCGATTGATGATCAATAGACTGTTTCAATACTGCACAGTATGAAATCTTGTAGTGAATTTGAAGAAATCCAAAGTAGTGTTTTTTAAAACAAGTGGATGAAGGAATTGCTCTAATGAACGGTGATTCTACAATGATAACAGTATCGAAGAAATAAAAAAGTATAAATATCTCGCCATTTACTTTACTGGAAACTTATGTATGGAAAGGTATCTGAAGGAGAAACTTGCTAAGGCTGAAAGTATAATCTGCAACAATTTTAACGCATAATCCACAGCCATCTGCAGGCATCTCGGGGCGCTGGCACAGTAAATACCAAGTCTCTAAAGCAGCCTCTAAGTCCATATTATTTCATGGGGCGCTATTGTGGGAATGTAAGTATTATGAAACGGTGGAGATACTCGGGGTTATCGCGAATAAATTTTCCCTCGGAATTTTTCCCCCGAACAAAAATTAGGTATCTTCAAAAATGGGGAAAAAAATCATCTGGGAAAAATGAAGTATCGCGATTGCGTTGAAAATGCTCCTGAATTGCAACTCATGATACCTATTTATTTTCCGCGGATTTATTTCCTCTACTTTTAATGTACCTAATTTTTGTTCGGAGGAAAAATTCCGAGGGAAAATTTATTCACGATAACCCTGACTAAGATAGATTAAATGAGTGTTTCGCCACCAGCAAGCACGCGCCATTATGTGATCATTCTGGAAACGGAATTTTCTCCACTCCATCAATTTTTTTATGTTACAGGTAGGCTACATTATTGAAAGTCATTAACAAGGCCAACGACTAGTTGCCGAAGAAAGTGGCAGCTGGTATAGCGAGTGGCTGGAAATTCCAAATGAGTGTAGTAACCTGAATTTTGACAGTTGGAAATCAGAACTCTAACAGCATATCTCAGCAGTAGATATGCTTTTCAGAGTGATTCTGAGGAGATGCGATAGGATCGCTGGACAGGACGATATACAGCCGACTATGCAACAACCTACAGCGTAAGAACTAGATAAAGATTTATATCTTTTTTTTAATTATATACATATATGTATCAAATATATAAATCTGGAAATTACTAAGCAGTTGTTAACCTGGCAGACACTGCCGTCTGCTCGACTATAAAAAATTTGTTTGTGTATCTACGAGTAATCATGAAATACATATGTAATTTAACATTGGTTGCATAAATAAAAATCTAATCTAAAATAAACATATTAACCCAGATATCCCTAAAATTTTATGAAATGTAAAAGGTTCTTCTTTTTTAGATATTTGTAATACTATATTGATAATAAAACATTTTTTTTACATTTACCTACAAAATAAATAGGGCGTCCATGACATAATTATTTTATGGGTTATGGAATTCCACTGCAATAAAAATACGTCTTACGGTGTAGATTGAATCTGAATGCGGAAAACCGGTGCACAAGCAGCACGTGCCAAACGGTTTATTCAAGTTTGTATATGTTCTGACTGAACTACATGTAGGACATCAGGACATCATCATATCATCATATTAACATCTCGGTTAATAAGTTGTAATAATAAAAATAAGTATTAAACTCAAATTAGAATTAATTGGTATAAAATTAGAGTATTAAAGGTATAAAATCACTCCATCACCGAACTGTGACCGGTTCGCTTCCAAGTATTGAATCAGAAGGTAAAGCCAAGTACAATAATCCTTTGACTTAAACATTATCTCGGTTTACATCATGTTAGGCATACATGTTACAAAGGCAATATCAATGTACGTTCCAAAGACATCGCGATGTAGGAGACAGGCCTATAAACGCCTGGAACAAATGCGACGACATCGGTTTCTCATTGGTCTCAGTAACCGAGTGATCCAAAATCAGGCCTGCCGATATTTTCTGAGGTCTGATCCCACAGGCGGTTCAGTAGAAATGCGGTGAAGTGGGAGGGTGGAATTCCTTATTTTCGGATCATAACCTCGCTGAAAGAGGAAGAAGATGAAGATTGTCTCGGTTTACATCGGCACGATAAAAATCGCATAAAACTATGAACTTTGCCTCATTTAACGTCGTCTACTCTCGATCTACATTGTCCTACTCGCGGATATTCTTAGCAGTTTAGATTTGAAATTACATCATTGAAATTTTTATAACTTGCAGTTTAATTTGGAATTTCTATATGCCATGCCGAACCGTAGACTTTATTGAAGTCGGATTAGTCGTTTCGAAAGAAAATTTCTCCGTAAGATATTCGGTCCAGATTGCGTTGAAGGACTTTGGAGAAAATTCAATACAGATATGTATGTACATACGAACTGTACAGCGACATAAACCTAGTCAAAAAACTGCGTATTGGGCCTCTCAGATGGCTGGTACAAGTACAGCGAATAGACACCAACGCTCCGAATCTAGTCCGAGGGACGACGCATAGTTCCTCTTCGCTGTAGGTGGCACGACGCACAAGTACAAGAGGACCTCGACCAACTTGCAGTGCGCTATTGGAGGCAATTAGCTAAGACCTGTTTGTTGAGGCTCATATTCACCCCTAACTGTAGCGACACCTAAGTAAGCAAGTGAATAAACTCCAATTAGTTTGAATGACACATTTGATTGGCGAAAATGATAGGCCCCATACATTAACATCAATATGAATTGTGACATAAATCATCACTCAAAACTGAAGCCAGCAAATTGTTATACTTTCGGGTGGACCAGTGATTTCACTGCAAAATGAAGCAATATAAACCGGAAAATATGCTATGGTTTAAGAGGAAATGAATACATACACCCCTTCTTCTTCCGCATCAGGAAACAATTTATGAACGTTTTTCATGTGCCGAATGACATGATCCTTGCGAGTGAACTTCCTATTGCATATGTTGCACTCATTGGCGGTTATATGACCCACTTCTGGATGGCACACAGCAATGTGATTCTTCAGATCTGCAATGCGATTAAATGTTTTCAAACATATTCGGCAGAGGTTCGCTGTTCCCTTATGCGATACACCCCTGTGCTCCTAGAATAAAACCGTTAGATTCACTAAATTTTAAGACGCAACCAAACCTTTACCCTTAGCCGTTCATAGTTCAGGAACTTCTCATCACACTTCTCGCACGGATACAGTGTGGACTCCTCTGTTTGAATGCATTTGTCGTTAGGGAGATTGGGCTTTGTGTCCAATACTTCGTTGTTGACCGAATCTAAGAAGCTGATGAGCTTACGATGGGACGCTTCGAACTGCTTCTTAAAGCAGTAAGCGCCTCGTACCCGATCTATGCACTCAGAGCATATAAGATGAGGGAATTCATCGTACCGGCGGACCTGCAGCTGATATCATGAGAAACTCAGAGAAAACCCACAGGAATCAAGCTTACCGTGTACATAGTGCACTCTGTAATCATTTCGGAGAGGCACACCCCGTCGACGGCATTCTGGTCGTCGAAGAGCAGCGACAGCTCGATGTTGGTACGCAAGCACACCCTACATATATTGTCCACGTCGAAATCGATCATTTTATTTACACCTTTTCTTCTCAATAAATTTTAAACCAAACTATTGCGGAGCCACTTAAAAAAAATATTTTTCTTCTTTGACATAATAAACAAATGGGGAGGTGTCCGAAAGGTCTATTGCGACAGCTGTCAGTTCTCTTTCGAAGGTAAACAGGGCCCTGTTTTCACTGATCGATCAAGTGAACGAATGAGTCAGGTGCACTTGGCAGCGACTAAAAACAATGACGTTTTCTTTTCTCGACATTTTTTTGTTCTTAGCTTGTTCTTTGCGTTTAATCTTTGTAATGGTCTAGAGAAAAGTTCGAAATCAAAATAATTTCTTTATTTGATTTTCAGATATTGAAGATGAGGTTGAACTAAGAGCTCAAACACATTAGCACAAAAACAGCAACTTTGACAGCCGCAGCAAATATTTTACGACCAATACTTTTCGTTGGAAAGCAACTGCAACGTTAGGCCTAAAGGTGCCGCCTAACAAACGCGAATATTTACTGTCGCCGCGACGGCGATTATTTCGCGACGACAGCGACAGAGAAATTCACGAGTATGCCCACACCAAAGCGACAATTTTGTCGCGGTGTTTACGAAAATGTACGCCTCATCAGTGGATGAAGAAACACATTTATTTCTTGCCTTCCACACTTAATCCTTCTTCTTCACGTTTTTATAATCTTCGTATGATAAATCCTATAAAATTAGGTATTTTTTCACAAAATTAATTAACCTCTAAATATACGCCATATTTATTTCAACTGCGACAAATCCACGACAGTGATGAAAACACTGCGCTGCCGTCGCAGCGACAGCGAATATTCGCTTTGGTTTGGGGACCCCTTAACTGCCGGAACACAATGGTGAAGCTGAAGCTGAAGTACGCCGCGCTGTCAAAGTTGAATACACACACATCCAATACTGCGAGCACAATGTAAAGCTAAAGCTTGTCGCTGAAATAGAAGTGGAGTTAACTTCAGCTTCACTGCAGCGCGCTTTTTTGACATTTCCATACAAAACAAAAAAAAAAAAATATGGCACATCAGTAAACAGAAAAATTAATCGAACTAGTAAAAAGGAACAATATTCTATGCGATTTGAGTAATCCTCACTATAAAAATATAACAAAAAAAGCGAAAGGTGTGAAAAAAAATTCCGAAGCATTTGGATTACCAACAACAAACACCCGTGCAGTGCTTCACCATTGTGTTCGTTGAGTCCTAAATTCGCTGTTGCTATTCAGTTCATTTCAAATGCCAAACACGAACGTTTTCTGTTTGTTCTTCGTTAAACAAGATCCATTATTGTACATCAAATGAAAAAAATTGTATTAAAAACATTGGTGCGACAGAAAGAAATGGGAATGTTGGTGTGTCAATGTATTTCACATCACAACAGATGCCGTTCTGTTGTTGGCTGTCGAAGTTGCAATTCACTTATTCACTTTATCCCTGGTAAATATATGTATCTTATTCCCTTTTTCTTGCTTCAGTTGGCATTTCAGGAGGGCAGAATTTCTTGCTCTATGGAAAAAGACTGGGTAAACAGCTCTACATTTTCTATATTTTCTGGTCAGCTCTTTCCTTATCCAGGGCGCTAAATTGGAAGAAGGCACAGAAATGCGGAATTTTTTCAAGAAAAGAAAACACCTTAAATAGATTAGTATCCGCAAATGTTTTTCGCAATGCATCATCGATGAATTAAATGTGACAACACCATTGCCACCATCCACAGTAATTTCTTTCACAGTCCACCCCCACAGACATCTACCATCTTTGAAAATATTCTAGAGGTTCTCGTATTTGATATAAATACACGAAGCCTCAAATGAATGCATACAGTAGATCTAATTGGAAAAATAATTGACGGAAGTAAGGGAGATGATCCTCAAACACTATGAACTTGATCAGAATCATGGCAGAAAATCTAATCAATGAGTTCGCTGATATATTCGCTTCACTTGATGGAGAATTTGGCCAAACATACCTGGTACCAGTGATGCCGTTTGCCAATTTTTTAGTGAAGTGTTTTGAGGAAAAATAGAAGTGTTTTGCTGAAAAGTGAAGTGTCATTATAAAAGTTGAGTTTCTTATATTCAACGACTATTTATGGAAAAAAAAACATAATTTTTTTAAATTAGGGAGCTTTAATCTAAGCGTTGTGGTATCTTAATACAACATCTTTTGGCGATACCCAGTTCTTGAAACCGTTTTTAGAAACAATTCCTTTCACAAGCATCAGTGGATTAACAGTGCTAACTTTTAAGTTGTCTCGACCTAAACTCTTAATCAATTTAATTTAGGAAAACACCCTATCAGTAGTTGCACTACTATGAGGAAGACACAACAAGGCTCCTATAAACTATTTTAAATGAGGGTACATAATCTGCCCCAAAGCATTTTTGAGGCAGAAGACAGAATGCCAAAAGACTTTCTTTTTTGGGTAGAATTGTAAACTTGTAGTTATCGATGGTAGTTATCGAATGGATGTGTTCGCGTATACGATTTTTGGCCACTTAATGGAAGAGCTCATTAATGAATATATGCAATTTCCCAATTAAAGGGGAAAATATGAAGTCTACAAAAAGTGAAGTGTTTTTGCGAAAGAGGAAGTGTCGAAGTGTTGTCTATGAAAACGAAGTAAAATACTTCGATTGAAGTATAAACGGCAACTCTGCCTGGTACAACATCGAATAAACACTGGAGATGCCATTGGCGAAGCAGACAGAGGTTGTGAAGACGATCTACCTTGCTCAGAACAAGGAATCGACTTTGTTTTATCATCCCCATGAACGGTAGTGGAGAAGGCTCCTAGACCGTTTTGTACTTACTTTAGTGGTTGGTTTTGCTCAGAAATAGAAATAAATTTTGTGTGATCCTCCCTACGGATGGTAGTGGAGAAGGCTCTTATAGCGTTTTGTACTTGTGTAGTCTATTTTGCTTAGAATCGACTTTGTGTGATCCTCCCTACGGACGGTTATGAAGATTCTCGTGCATTTTGTACTTACCGTTATGATCTACTTTGCTCGGAAAGACTATGTAATCCTCCCTACAAACCGTACCGTTGTACTAGAAGTATTTTGCACTTCTTTTGACTGTCTAATTTTTCAAGAATTAGGATTCGATTACCTTGTACTACTTACTTAGGCTGAACACACACCGGAGCAAACAAAACGTTTTCTTTTACCTTATGAAACAACAATATATTGCTTCTTATGAGCCAACACACACCAAAGCAGGCGAAACAAAAATCATGCTTTTGATTCGAAGCGCATCATTTTTGGTTGTAAGGATTAACCCACCCTCTCTATTTTGTGCTTAGATAATAATAAGTTTTAAATAAAATTGGCACAACTTCATCGCCATTTCAGTTTGCTTTTTACCAACACACACCAAACGAAACAGAAAAGGGAAATGATTTTTTGTTACATTGTGTTTCGGTTTGTGTGTTTTGAAATAAAATACGTTTACTTGTCTGTGAATCAAAAAACGTTTTGACTGATCCGGTGTGTTTTCAGCCTTACATGGCACTACAGTCCAGGGTGGACCCGAGCCTCAATCAACAAACTTGTCCAGCTGCCTCCATTTGCGCGTACCATGGTTCAAATCCTGATGTCAGCAAGCATTTATTTATTTCTCATAAAGTACACAAAGTCAGTCCGATCAATTGCGAAAGCCTGCGTGAACACTACTGCGAAATCATAACACTGGCAGTAGCTTGCTCATATGGCTGGAAAAATTGTTCGCTCTGTTTATTTGCCTATGACATCGGCTATCGGGAAAAGAATACTGTGAATCAGAAGCAAAAGAAAAAAAAAATAACAAAAATCTTTCCAGTTATCTGAAGCATAAATAACTGAGCTTCAAACCACTACACTAAATCTTTTTTTTATCTGTCTATCTATCCTTTTCAACGCCCACACTGTATCCCCTTGTGTGCGCAAATTAAAAAAAAAAAATGCAAACGGATCCATAAATCACTCGAAGAACCATTCTCTCAAAGTAACCTAGGGCATCCGATTTCGAAAGGGCCCATGCCTCTGCGGCATATAGCAGAACTGGGTCTTGTACAGGGCTTCATAAGTCGTTTGAGAGAAGGCTTTACTACTCAATTGCCTTCTTAGCCGAAAGAAACAGCGATTGGCAAGATTGATTCTTCGTTTGATTTCCGCGCTGACGTCATTGCTCGAGTTTATCTAGGTAGACAAAGTCCTTAACTACCTCTGGCTGCCTATCGTGACATTCTGTCGATGTTGATTGCCCTTTTTTGTCGACAGTATGTACTTTGTTTTGTCCTCGTTCACCGTTTAAAATATTTTTGCCGTTTCTCTTCCCAATTATGTCAATGTAACCTGCGTAGGTGACTAATTGTACAGACTTGAAATATTGTGCCTCTAACAAATGGTTCTAGACGTTCACACAACACGGCGGATAAGATCCTTGAAGCGAAGTTTAGGAGACTGATGCCCCTGTAATTAGCACAATTTATGGGATCCCCTTTTTTGAAGATCGGGAAACGATGCTGAAGTTCCACTCATCGGGTATACTTTCGTCCGACCATATTTTACAGATGAGTTGGTGTATGCTCCCTACCAAATCATCTCCCGCTGCTTTGAAGAGTTCGGTGGCTAGGCCGTCCTTTCCAATAGCTTTATTTGATCTTAACTTGGTTACAGCTTTCCCCATCTCGTCAAGGTCGGGTGGACGGAAATGTTATCCATCATCGTCCAGATTAAACACGTTATTCCGCCTGACGAAGGAGTTTTGGTCATCACCGCCGTTTAACAGTCTGCAGATGTCCATCTACGTCCATGTAGGTGTCGATTTCATGTCCATGTAGGTGTTCACGCATACCAGGTTGGCAATAATAAATGAAGGATTAGTGGATGCGGGTTGTCTTCAGACTTTCACTTTCATATCTAAAGTTCAAGACGTCTTGCCTAAATCTGTCTTCAAAACATAATTTGCGGTTAAATAAACACTATTTCTCCTCCTCGTATCCATCCTAGTAGGCACCGGCGTTCACCTTAATGGGGTTAAGAGTAGGAGATGAGAGTACTTAAAATTGCAAAGTCCGGAACCGGACAACAGTGAAGGTTATACAAAATTGAAAGAATGAACAACTCTACTAAGCGATTTTAACAACAGTTTGCAAACTTACTAACTGCGGTTGAAACGAGCTATCTATGCAAGCAATCACGCCGCTTTGAATTTCAAATAAACCCGAACGCAATTTTTCGATATCAGTCTCACATCTTGTTATTAATTTGAATTTTTATTAAAACATATACTGAGTGATTTCTCTTATTTATTATGGAGTATCGGTACTTAGTTTAGCAACACGCTTTATCCGTGACTGCACCTCTATTCCGTGCACCGACAATTTGTGTTGGTTTAAGACAAAAACGTGAATAAAGCCCATTCCGCATTGCTCGCATTTGTAGCGCTCTCCTGTGTGACGGCGTATGTGTGCCTTCAAATCACTGCATTGTGCGAAATTTTTCGGGCAATGTGGACATTGATATGGTCTCTCTCCTGTGTGTGTACGGACATGCACCAATAAATTATACGGACGCTGAAATGCCTTACCGCATATGCTGCATACATGTCTTTTCTCTCCTGTATGATATCTGCAAGAAAAAGACCGGAATCATGCTTTTTTGTTTTTTTTTTTAAGCTGACTCTTAGTTTACCTTTCGTGCACATAGACTTCAGTGGAACGTGTGAATCCTTTATTGCAATACTGGCATTTGTATGGCTTCTCGCCTGTATGCCTGCGCATATGTACAGCTAAATCACCATTGCGGACAAAACGTTGACCACATTCAGAACACAAGAATGGCTTTTCCTCGCTGTGCGTCTGATCCTTGTGTCGTTTTAGAAGATATGCTTGACCGAAGGATCGATCGCAAGAATTGCATTGGAAATGCTTTTGCCCATGGTTGGACATATGCACCTTTAAGTTGTCCGGCCTGCCGAATCTCTTTTCACATATTGTGCACTGGTAGGGCTTTACTTTTGTGTGACATAGCGTATGCTGTTTGAGGTGAGATTTTCTTTTAAATGCCTTGTGACATTGATCGCATTGAAACTTTCTGTTAGAATCTACAAATGCTTTAAATGCTTTAGTGTAGGACTTGGTTTTTTTCGTTGGAGGTTGATCCGTTTCTTCTTTTATGTCTTTTACGATCAATTTTTCTTCTTCCCTAACTTTTTTTTCATCATCAGCTGCACAAATATCCACTGTTATGGCGATCTCATCTTTTACGGGAACATCATTGGTGTTTATTTTAGTCTCAATGGGTTCTTGTTTAGCTACGGAATGGCATAATACACAAAATAAGAATTAAATTAAATGTAAACTGGACAAATATAATGTAATTATGAGATTTATATCATGAATCATGAACGTTCCATATACTTAGTGATGTCGTTAATGTGGTTAACATTTGGTAGGTAATATACTTTTCTTTTAAAAAGCTTTAGTATACTTATCCCCAAAGAATACATACCAATGTAGGGTGAAATTTGTAGAGATTCCACTTTCCACGAACTATTATAAGAAAACTTTCATTTCCGCACTTTAAACTAGGCCTATCGGTGCAGATCTTTTCGATTCTTGCAAAAAAATATCCGACACGAATGGCTGCAATAAGTTATGCCAAAGAGCCAAGAGTAAGTGTAGTGATTCTTCGTTC
Organism: Brachypalpus laphriformis; assembly: GCA_945910035.1. Classification (NCBI taxonomy): domain Eukaryota; kingdom Metazoa; phylum Arthropoda; class Insecta; order Diptera; family Syrphidae; genus Brachypalpus; species Brachypalpus laphriformis. The sequence continues at coordinate 103,678,454 of OX246753.1, read as the reverse complement.
ATCAGACTAGTACCACGCAAGTTAAATTAAGCCTGGTAACTAAAGTGTACAACGAAAGAATCATTTTGTGACTGATATAACACATAGTGGTTAAGTCCTTTGCTCTTTATTACAGTCCTTGATTATCTGCTTGAAGGTAAAGTGATGGACCCCAAGGTACATCAGTTATTCTTTGCTGACGATGGAGCCATCATAAGTGAGGATCCTACATCGCTGCAACGAGCACTTGATGTGTGGGTGGACGTTTTGGAGGGAAATGGGTATCGCATTAGTTCAAAAAAGACAGAGTACTTGTGCTGCCCGTTCTCTGATCCACTCAGGCCAATTCCAGACATTTATTTGAATGGAACAGTGCTTCCCAAGTGCGAAAAGTTCAAATATCTGGGATCTATGATCAATAGCAAAGCAACTTGTGATGACGACATCAATCATCGTGTAAGCGTAGGGTGGATGAAGTGGCGAGAAAATTCCGCTATATTCTGTGACAGAAAAATGCCCCCTAAGTTAAAAGGAAGGCTCTACACCGCAGTTGTACGTCCAGCGCTCACATACGGTTCACAATGTTGGACGATGTACAAAAAGTATGAGAGTAAATTAACGGCAGCTGAGATGAAGATGCTTCGCATGACAGCAGGAGTGACAAAGCTTGATCGAATAAGAAGTTCGAAGATCCGTGGAAGCTTTCACATCAAGGAAACCATCGTACAAAAATTAGAGCGCGACCGGCTCAGCTGGTATTGCCACGTTCAAAGAAGAGATCATTTGAACCCTGTAAAAAGGCAATATCTATGCACGTTCCAAAGACATCGCGATGTAGGAAAGGCAGGCCTATAAACGCCTGAATCAGACAAATGCGACGACATCGGCATTTCATTGGCCTCAGTAACCGAGTGATCCAAAATCGGCAGGCCTGCCGATATTTTCTGAGGTCAAATAGGCGAACCCCACAGGCGGATCAGTAGAAATGCGGTGAAGTGGGAGGGCTGTGATCCCTTGTTTTCGGATCATAGCCTCGCTGATAAAAGGAAGAAGAAGAATAACACATAGTGGTCAAACATTTTACAGGAACATTAGAAATCGATGACTTCATCCTAGTAGTGTAAATAATGGGGGTCCTCGAAAATCTTTATCTTCCAAGCGAAGAACTTTACTACTCGTATGAGCAGGTGGAAGGTTTGGAATATATGTGACATTCAGGCTGTATCACTTCCACAATGATTCCAGAACTCTCTGAATTAAGTCAAAAAATTAAATTCACTGCCAGTTTATCTATGGTTAATATTCGGTGATAAAATATCCCTTTATCTACATAAAACCAGTTGCAGAGTGTGATCCCTTTTTCTATATGGATTGCAGCGGGACTATCTGTGAGGACCATCTTATTGCCATACACATATATATATTTTCTGAGGCGAGTGTGTCAAAATGTAAAAAGGTTTTGTCACTACCGAGATAGATTTGACCACCAAAAATCGCATACGGTAGTGAAGGTGTTTTTCTGGGACTATTTGAATTAAAGTTCAAGTGTAAGGTAGATTTTGTTACTGAGTAGCGAAGGTAGTAAGTCAAACTCTGTCCTGGTGTAATGGATTTGGAAGCAGACGCTACAGAAAGGTTCAGTGCCAAAGATTTTAGACACTGGTTTATGTGAGCAATGATTGTAGCCACAGGGCCAATGTATATAGCTGTACAGTATACTAAGTACTTTGCGTACTTTCTACAATTCTATTTACCTTTAACTGATTTGAGTGAATCATCATCAGCGTGATATGTAGGATCATCGTCATTATCCGTCCCAAAGTCGAAATCAAATTCCTCCGATATACTATCCGCTTTAGGGGAATTTACCAAAATGGGTTCTGGTTCGACCATCAGACTTGGACTTTCAGTTTTCACAGCAACTCTATAAAAGAAAAACGAATATCGCATTTATCATTTCAAACTTCGCATCGTTTTTAAATAGCGTTTAGGTGTACTCTTCTTTTTCGGTTTCCTTGGTAATATCCTCACTTTCATGGACCTTGTTCAAGTGCCGCTTTAAATGACCCATCCGGATGAACTCCTTTGAGCATACTGGGCATTTATGCCGAAGTTCTTTGTGCTCTGTTTTGACGTGTTCCTTTGAATACATTTCAATAGTCAATGGATTTTTATAAAGATTTTGAAATAGCACTAATTAGGCGACGCACAGTGGTGCCAAAACATCATTTTCGCGAAAAAACTGCGCATCCCTATAGGAAACATATGCTGATCAAAAATGCTCCTATGAACAAAGGGCGGAATGAGGAAAAAATCAAATAGCTTCGGCGGGAGGTATGTTGAGATCTCCATGTAATGACACGCTTGAACCGAATAGACTTTTCAACGGTTTTATTGAACTGATAAACGGGGACGCAGGTTGACGCGGCAGGAAATGGTACAGTTGTTTAAGTAAGAATCTAACGAATATTTTCAAATAAGAAACAAAGCGGAGGAGTGTGGAGGGCGTTAATTCTATTCTATTGAGTTTTTGCAAATATTGATTTTTCGACCGTTTGCTTAGAAAATCCATAACTGCTTGAAGAATTAGAAAATAAAAATTATGATAACGTTTACGTTTCCTTCAGACATGCTGCAAAACGTATTTAAAATTTTTAAATTATTAACTTGGTGCAGAGTAGATGCAATAAAAATGGTTACATAATGTAGCGACTTTAAAGGTGTTGCAACTGTTGTCATATGTGTAAATATTTCTCCATTCCATCGAAATGTAATATCCAACTCATATATTTTCAGAATACAAAGCCATTTAGTGTTTCAAACAATTTGAATTTACGCACCACTGTGTGACGGCCGTAAATCTCCCAATCGGTCGATGTAAATACTACAGGGGTTCGTAGTTTGGAGAGCCATTCATGCGTTAGAGACTTAATTTTAAGGGAGTAGAAAAATTTGCTTTTCATCACCCTGTACCGACAAATGTTAAGGATCATGTACTGAAACATATTTTACTGTGGTTCAAAATAGAAGTCTGTAGAGTTTGAGTTTTCTACGTTGTTCGCACGCTTCTTTAAATGGAAGATTCAACCCAAGTAATCGTGCTTACTTCAAACTCAATTTGGGAACTCGACTCTGCCCGCAAAGCGTAGTCGACTAGTTGGATTTAATTCGTGATTATATGAAGTTAGGGTACAGAAAGTAGTATAGAAAGTAGCACCGCATTCGAATTGGGCAGCAGCTTCGAGAAACCAAAGCAGCCTTCAGTTTTCTACCTGAAAACAACAAGTTTCAAGTACAAGAACCAAGTTGCGACCTAACCATTCTAAGGTTCAGTCTGTGCGCCCTTTTAATTGGGTTGAGTTCTTATTAAGGTCAAGTTCTGCAGGAATGAATATTTGCCTATCATTTTAAAGAATTTCTGACCGAATCGTAGAACATTATGCACGATCGAATCAGGAACGTGTATGCCCAACAGCACGACGACGGTAGTGACAATCGACAATTGACCAAATGTTCACCTTGTGCCAGACCCTGGAGAAGACTCTGTGCCACCAAATTTATACCCACTGTCTGTGCTTGATTTCAATGGAGAGTATGACAGTGTAAATAAGAATGAGCTGAAGAATGAATGAAGAAAATAGAAAATGCCTTTCCGTCAAAGTTGGAAAATACATAACCGAGACCTTCGATACCACCAGAGGTCTTGAACTTTCACACTTTCATCTTCTATAAGTCAGTGAAACTACTGGGCTATGCACACGATATTGACGTTTTCGGTATAATGAAGCGAGCAGTCACCAAAGTCACCTTTGTTAGCATCAATAGGTCTTGATATAAACGAGGATAATACGAAGTATATACATAGTACTTTCATAAATGCTGTTAAAACTTTTAACGGTTCCCTACAGCCTCTGGTATTACCCGCACTTTTGTGTTGGCTTGCGTCATTTGTGGTCTTATATTTTGCCTGTTCATACGCAAATTTAAATTAAGATTCGCTAAGTTTTTAACATGGAGTGGGGCGATAAGGAAAACAGGATTGCGGTTATTGCGCATATTCTTCGCTTCATGACCATTGATCATTGGCCATCAGCAAGTTCGAATCTTAATGCTTTGAATTACAAGCTATGGTTCGTTTTAGAGGGCATGATTTTATATTTAGGATAAACCAATACATTTTTGGAAAACATTAAATTAATGCATCCTGTCTTTATTTTTCTATGCCACGAGTATTTACATCTGTAACAGTTTTTATGATAGTACTAGGTATATGCTGTTAATAAAAAACGCTGCACATGTACTATATTCTGATTGTATTCCAATATATGAAAGTAGTTTCAGTTTTTGTGAAATCGATCCAAATAAACTCGTAAGGACAGTGATACAAAAAGCACCTGCTATGGCTTATATTACAAAATGAAATTGAACTGTAAAGATGAAATTTCCCTTTCGATTTTAAAAATAATTGAGTTCGAAAGGGAATATGATTTTCTTAAAAATTGAGAAAATAGCAAAAATTTTACGAGTGGAAAAAGTAAAACATGCTAGGAACCCAGACGAATGTAGGGCTATAAATATGTATATTGAAAATGAATGAAATATTGGAGGCCATATTCTATAGACAGCTAACGCGTTTTATGGTAGAGACAGTCTGTGTATATAACAATCGGGTTCCATGCTGGACATTCTTGTAAAACTTTTATTAGTTGGGTCATTGACGAATGGAAAAGAGATCGAACAGGCCGTAGCATAGTCGTTATTATATCGAACCACAGCGCGTTAGTCTCAGTGTTAAAATCTTAGAAAACACAATTTTTTTGCACCTTCCTAACAACCGTAAACATCCGACAAACATCCAGAGTATTGTTGTCATAAGAAAACTTCTCAAAACATAAATTGCTCTTCAACTGTAGGTGCCAATGGTGCGAAAAGTATAGCACGAGCAAAATGAATGGTTGAGAGGAGTTAGGCCTGATGATCCTATATGGAATGTTTGTTCCAGTTATTATTTATTTATAACCGCTGTTACTACGAGATGAGGTGATAATTTAAAAGCAGAGCTTTGTCAAGAACTAAGGTGACGCTATATAAAACGCTCACCATTCCAGCCCTATTATACGATGCAGAAGTGTGGACTCTACCAATACCAGATAAAAGGGCCCTTGAAATCTGGGAGGAAATTAGGGATTAAAGGCAGACCTACTCATAAAAAACGTTCGCAAGTGAGCTCAACCAACTTAGAGTACGCAACTACAGACAGCTGACAAACGATCGTGCTGCCTGGAGAGGCTTGTTGGTTGAAACACAGATTCACCCCGGACTGTAGCGCCAGCCAAAGAAAGAATGAAGAATTAGAATATAAGTTTCGATTCCAGAGCGATCTATCCCCTATAGAGACTACCATTCGTCGCCTATTTAGCGCCATTTCATTTGTAGGTTTGATTGAGGGATACGTTACTTTCAAGAGGTCCGCCTTTGCAAAACTTTGATCACATTTATCGCAGGGGTGCTGCTTAAAGGATGCATTACGTGTGGATCTCTTCCTCAGATTATTATTTCCTTCCGGGATCTCTAGCTCCTCCACCTTGTGCTCTTCACTATCACTGTTACACTTCTTGTCTGGCTCAACGGAGGTGTCTTTTATCGACTGTATTATGGCGAGGAGTCTCCGGTGGGACTCCTCACACTGTTTCTTGAAATCATACGCAACCCTGACCTTGTCTTTGCACTCGGCACAGATAAGGTGGGGAAGTTCGTCGTCCTCTTGCACCTGGGGTGTTTGCAATAAAGTTACAAATCAATACTTATTGGAATGGCATTACGGCTTACCATGTACATAGTGCACGCAGTAATCATGTCGGAGAAACAGACCCCGTTCACGGCATCTGGCTTAGCGAAGAGTGACCAAAGTTCCACGCCGGTTTTCGTGCATGCCCTGCATGTTCTTTCCATCTCGAAGAACTTTTCTAACATTTTGTTGAATGAAATGGTCGCACAAATAAATTAATTCACTTTTCTCGTCAACATTTAAAAAAAAATTTGAGTATACACACATCAAGGCGATTTGACGTTTACATGAAAAAAATATAAACAGGAACGGGTGTGTTCGCACGCTATGGGAACATTTCAGCAGCTGTTCAGGCATTGCACTTGCAGTATTAACTGTACGAGTGGAGAGAAGTTGTCTCTGGTCTACACTCTTACAGTAGAAACACATTATAGTACATAATTTTTAGCACAGCAGCAGCGAACAGCAACTTCGACAGTCAACAGCAAATGACATCAGATGTAATGTGATTCAAATTGACAAGGCAACAACAAGCAGCATTCCTATTTCGTATCATTCCCATCTTCTTCTTCTTCTTTCAGAGAGGTTATGGTCCGAAAATAAGGGATCATAACCCTCCCACTTCACCGCATTTCTACTGATCCGCCTGTGGGGTTCGCCTATTTGACCTCAGAAAATATCGGCAGGCCTGCCGATTTTGGATCACTCGGTTACTGAGGCCAATGAAATGCCGATGTCGTCGCATTTGTCTGATCCAGGCGTTTATAGGTCTGCTTTTCATACATCGCGATGTCTTTGGAACGTGCATTAATATTGCCTTTTTAACAGGGTCCAAATGATCTCTTCTTTGAACGTGGCAATACTAGCTGAGCCGGTCGCGCTCTATCTTTTGTACGAAGGTTTCCTTGACGTGAAAGGAATGTTTAATGTTTTCAATACGATTTTCTTCACAAAATGTACAAAATATATGTTGTTTAACAGCGAATTAAGGTCATAATATGCCTAACGTTGCATTTAATTTTTTCTGTTGCTGTGCTAATGTGTTCTAATTCATTTAGAGCTGAAAAAATAAAGACAAAATGTTTCATGGAATACCCGTTACTAAGTAACGGATACATACGGTTTGCTACAGCACTAAAGTAGACCGAAAAGACAAGCATATAGAATGATTACAGTTCGTCTAAAATGGACCGTGTGATACCCTATCCCATATATTATAGTGGAATGCAAAGTTTTTCCTCAGATATAATAACTTTTTTTACTTTGCAAATATTAAATATATACTTGGATTTTGAAGGAGATGCCCCAAAAAAAGAACATGGCCATACATAATATATGGAATATCTTGATCGGATAGGTTACAAGTATAAACATGAAGAAAATGCTACTAATACACGGACGAAATGACCTGCATTTGCATAAAATTACATCCGCTCTATAGACCTGTGATTAGATTGCGACTTTTTATTACTCTATTTCGATAGTTTGTAAGGAGGAAGAATGAGAGTAAAGTCATAACGAATATTCCTAATAATATAAAATAAAGTGAATATTTCTTTACAAGGACCTACACACCAAACAACTGAACGGATTTTGATAATTTTTTGTTGTTTGATAGGGAGCCGCTTCGTGCGTGCGAAATATTTTTTTGATTGTAAAAGACCAAGAAATTCAATAATTAGTTCTTCAACTGAAAAAAGTCAACTTTTCCTTCTTCTATTTCAATGAAACTAAGTTCAGTTTTTAGAGCTCTAAAACACGTATCTTTTAAGTTTAAAATTATATTTCTACGTGCTCTAAAAGCTGAGCAATATTAATAACATCTTTGCAAAATTCCTTTTTATTTAATTTCTTGATTGACCAGGATTTTTAAGTCAATCTCAGTGGTGTTTTCTTCTTTTAGTTTCCTTTTGAGGCCTATTCGTAATTTTTAAGAGAGCAGGAGCGAATTATTTCCCTTTTTTCTGTACATACGTGCTTGAGCTTGAGTTGAATGAATTTGTGTCTGCTCAAGCGTAAAAGTTTTGTCAGTGTGTATTTGTTTTCTTTTGGTTCTACATTATGTACATTTATGTGTGAACACACTACCTACGAGTAGTCAGCGCAGATGTAGAAGTTCAGAGACGTGCTTCGTATTCATATAATCGTGAACTATATTTGAGTGCAGTTTAAATGTGCCAGGCAGGCGAGCACGGACCAGCTAGTGCATATATAAATCGGCGTGAGCAGTCACGTTTCCTATCCGAAATTTGTAATTTGTAGCGTAGCAATGCTGGTAGAGCTGTAGGAGTGAAAGTGGCGATTGACAACTCAAACGTTTTAATTTTAAAAAACAAATTTTATTGCGCCAAAATTAAAAAAAATAAAAATATTGTTTACAATATGCAAAATTCCTGAGCTAACGACCTTTGTTCAGCTTTATGCTCCCACGAGTATGCAGTCGAAGACCGCAGTATTCGTTGAAGAACAAAAAACTCAATAAAGTGTAATACGCGCAGAGAGTGTGGTATCTTTTACTGTAGGCGGTAGTATACCTCCGTACAACCAAACATACCAAACTCCCGATTGACTCAGAAGCGACTTTTCTGCGATCGACACGGTCCTTATATAGTACTCTGTGGGAGCTTTTGTAAAAAGCATTTCTTACCCACAGCTGATTAGAGCTTTTCTAACTTCGATTGTACAGTACTAACAAAAGTAATTTTATGTTTCTTAAAGTTATTCTTAATTAATTTTTTAATACAATTTATAAGGAAAATTTATTTAAGCGAAAGAAAAGAAATTGAATGAATACAAAATGAATACAAAATGAATACAAAATGAATACAAAATGAATGAAATGAATGAAATGAATTAAATTAATGAAATGAATAGAATGAGAAAATAAAACTGAAAAATTAGGTTGCCAATTAATATTGGGTTGTTACACATTTTCTTTTCTTTTTCTTAGTAGCAACTCAACTAACTAACAGTAAACATAACTGAAAAATAAACTGTCAAGTTTATAAGTCGTATCTAGACTTTTCCTTAGTATTTGTGTTCATGTATTGGGCTGCTAGCAAAGCAGAACACAACCGTTTGCACTCACTATGTAGAGAAAACGAACAATTTTATTCTAGATCTAAGTGGAATATGGAATACACGATTTTGACAGAAGTGAACATAATATTTTAATGTGAGCTTCTGTGTGAGTAAGCATTCCTTAAATCCACAATTTTCAGCCGAGAGATACTACTTTTGTGAATAAATAGAGACATGCAGACTTTTCAATCCGTTTGATCGATATTCGTTTACTGTAATTTATTTATTAGCCGCGTTTTATTTTCACTTATGATGCATATAGATCACACGGCGAAAATAAAATAGTATAGATCAACGAAAAATGTTGTGGTTTTAGTTTCCACATCGAACTCCAAAATATGGCTTATTGTATTCTGAAATTATGTTTGCCTCTTACTACATGCATCCAGAACAACATGTGTTTCTTTCGCGTTCAACTTGTTACTGTTTTCATTCAATAATTAGTTATTTAAGCGTACTAACAGTTTTTGCCATTATTCTCTCTTATTGCACAGTTGATTTCTTACTTGACCCTTAACGCGGAGTTGACATGTGATTGGATTTTTTTTTATAAAATTCAAACAGTATGCGATCATTTTTCGCTTTACTTTAGATTTTCCCGTTAATATTTTAGGCTCCGCGAATAATCGCTCAAGGGAAAATAACCCGAAAATATCAAATGCACAATCGTCCAAAAAATGTTGGGCGAAATGACCGCAATGGAGAAAGACCCAAAAAAAATTAATCAGCTTTCGCTCATAAACCGAAATGAAAAATCGCTTAATATTAGGGTTTCCCTCAGAACGGGGCATCTACCTAAGAAATGCTGGATCTTTTCTTCTTCTTTCAAGCTGTACAAGTTACATAAAATGGAATCATTTGCTCTAAATTTGCTACTATTCAGGAAGATTAGATAACATCTAGTCTTAAAGATCCAAGTAATTTTACTTATGTTGGAGTGATCAAAGAGATAGAGATATTAAGTTGCCTAATAACTTTTTTGATTAACTGTACAAAATCAGTTAAAAAGAGAAAGAAAAATATAATAAAACAAAATTAAAAATCAATTTTTTTTTTTTAGTGGTTTAATCTAACAATTTTTATTGCCAATCTAAAAAAAATAATAATAAATTTATTTTTTTTTTGTTAGGAAATCTCTGATTTCCCCGAATTCTACATTTTTTTTCGCTATCATTTTATACGCCTTTACGGGTTTGGCTGACAAGATTTGGTAGCACTAGTGACTGTTTTGGTCGGAGTTCGCTGCATACTCACAGTCGCATTGTTTTATGTTGGACAACAACTGCTTTGTACTGTACTTTTGGTGGCAAGGTAATGCTATGCTATTCCTAGAAGTATGCAACTATTTCTTACCTACATTTTGTAAACAAATGTATCTCTGCGAACTAATTTCTAGATCACGAAAATTTATCCCGATAAAAAGCAAGTTCTCATATTGTTGTTGTAATGAATGCAAATCAGTGATCTATATGTTCTATTAATTTTTAATGTTACTCGCTGCGCTTTCTTACTCCCTTACATTTGACATTCTGTTTATGTTTGCCCCATTCATTCCATGTCACATACGACAGGCCTGTCGTATATACCGCTTGAAGTTTGTACAGACGCGCTTCTCACCTGGCCATCTCTTGAACACTTGGTAGCGATTACCCGTCCCTTAGGCCAGAATTTCCTTGTATTATTTGGGTCCACAGTAATGACGATGTTCCCCACCTCGATTGGTTTGACAGGCGTAAACCACTTTGAGCGACGTGTAATAGTTGGGAGGTACTCCTGCATTCAACGCTTCCAGAATTGGTCAGCATACTGCTGTGATGTTGGCCAATTACTTTTTAAAACCATCCTGTCGTCGCTAAATGTTGCTATTGGCTTCGTTTCGTTAGAAGATCCCAGGAGAAAGTGATTTGGAGTGAGCGCCTCACTATTTTCAGCTTCTATAGGAATGTACGTTAAAGGTCTTGAATTTAGGATGCTTCCACCTCTATTAGCATGCTTCGTAAGAGCTCATCAGAAACGTTGAGTGCTGGTTTCATCTGATAAAGGACTGACTGACCGCACGAGCCTTTCCTAACTGCCCCCCATATGAGGTGAGCCAGGTGGTATGCACTTCCATTGTGTGTTAGGTGTCGTGAATAATCTCATAAGTTTATCTCTGTCGATGGTCCGAAATGCTTCTGATAATTCACGTTCCACCCCTTTGAAGTTTGTGCCGTTGTCACTATGTAGCTCAATAGGCGTACCACGTCTAGCGATGAAGTTGCGTAGCACCAGAATAAATGAATGAGTGCCCTCGTTGTTAGGCACGTCAACAGGACTCCCCATCTCTTTTGACTACTCCGAAGCACAGTGACGTTCATAGGTCCAAAATAATCAACACTAACGAACGAGAAGGTCGGACTATTGTTGTACTGGCAATGGTAATCAAGAATGATAAGGTTTGTGATAGGGTGTCCTCGCTGAAGGATAATTTGCTGCTTCAAGCCTTTGGGGACCGACTTCGAGAAATCTCTATATCTAAGAGAGGACACAAGTTGAAGACAGAGCTGGATTTTTCGATTTGCTTATTCGTAGATAGGTTCGCAATTTCATCTTCGTACGAGTTGTGTTGGGCTTCGATGAACAACTTGGTTTCAGCCAGTTGGAGCTCATGAGAAAGAGGGCCAATTGTTGTTGAAAATCTTTGAGCTTTAGCCTTGAGGTTACCATAGTACCGTAGGACATACGCAGTACTTCTAAGAAGACGCTTCCAGCAGGAAAACCTTTCGGAGTGGAAAAGGGCAACGCGATTTTGTGTATGAACTCCGATGAATTGTGATTTGAGGTCTTCCATTGTTGATTCTTCAGCGTGTATTTCTTTAGGCCACCCGTCGGCAGAGAGCCTTGGAAAGTCTGGACCTCGAAACCAACGACTGTTGAAAGTAAAATGAGGGGTCTTCTGGCACTTAGTGTTTTCATCCGCCACATTAAGTTTTGTTGGGATCCAATGCCATTCATACAACTCCGTGATCTCAAGGATTTCGCTAACATGAAAGGCGACGTACTGCCCATATTTCCGATGATTTGAGCGCAGCCAGCTCAATACCACCTTTGAATCTGTCCAGAAAACCGTTTTTTTGAAAACTATGGAATGGCAGGCAACGAAATTTTTGGCTAAACGGGACCCGAGTAGAGCTGCCTGCAACTCTAGTCGTGGAATGTAAAGTAACTTCAGCGGAGCCACCTTTGTCTTAGCTCCTAATAGAGAGCATTCCGCGGATTCATCGGTGCCGAATCTACCATACGCCAGAGCAGCGTAACCGCACTCACTGGCGTCAACAAAAATGTGTAACTGGATGTCTACGTATAGTATCATACTCGAAGTCTTGCTGATATAACATCTGGGAATGCGGAATGTTTCCACTTCCGGCAGAAGGCGGACCCATTTAATTCACTTGTCGTACTCAGGATCGTTGATTCCCTTGTCCCAGTCGATTGCTGTCCGCCATATGTCTTCCAACAAGATCTTCAGGTACATAAGATAGTTGGCCAACAGCCCCAATTGATCAAAAACTTCCATCAATACTCTCAGTACTTCGCGTTGGGTTGGGCGGCGCTGAGTGAAGAGAAGTGCTTTGTGCTTTAAACTAGAAGTTAATTTGTACATGAAGCAGTCAGATAATGTACACCACCACATGCCTAGTACCTTCTCCGTTCTCAATTCAGCTTCTATATTCAAGTCCTTCTATCCAATGGGATCTGCTCGCAAGGCCTTAAAAATAGCAGGGCAGTTGGAAATCCAATTTCTGATATGAAATCCACCTTGCTGATGAAGAAATCGAATGTACTTTGCTAATTTAATTGCCTCCACCTCGTTGTCAACGCTATCCATCAAGTCATCCACGTAATGATTTTCAAATATTGACTGAACTGCCCTGGGAAATTCATTCACAAAATCTTCAGCATTTTTATTTTTCACATATTGTGCGCAGCATGGTGAGCACGTTGCACCAAATGTCATCACGGTCAGAACATAGACTTCAGGACTATGCATCTCGGCGTGGCTACTAAGAAATCGCTGGAACTGTTGATCGGATTCCCTCATCTGCACTTGGTGAAACATCTCCATTATATCTGCACATATAACGATGGAGCTCTCCCTGAATTTGCAGATAACGGACACTAGCGAGGTTAGTTGATCGGGTCCCTTTAAAAGCACGGAATTTAACGACACTCCTTTCGTTTTAGCAGCTGCATCCCAGACCACTCGCGATTTCCCTGGCTTGTTTGGATTTTGCACAGGGAATATTGGCAAATACAAGGACTGCTGACCGTTCTCGCTTACTTCCTTAGGAGACAGCTTTCGGCCATAGTCCTTAGCGACGTAGTCTTCTATTATGCTGTTCATGGCGGCAGCCAACTGTGGTTCTCTATCCAATCGCTTGCGCAGACATAAGAAGCGCCTCATTGCCATAGGAAAACTGTCCGGCATCTGCACATTATCAAACTTCCAGAGCAATCCTGTTTCGAAACGCCCATTTATCCTACGGGTGCGGGTGCTAAGTTGTTGAAGAGCTCGCTTCTCTTTTGGGGGCATCAGCAGTTTTGTTGCACTTGATACACCGAAGTTTTCACCACTAACGAATTCCTTGACCAGGCGTTGTAGATCCATATTGTTGTTAAGCTGTTGGCATTCACATTCGCATATGTTAAAACTGTGATGGGTACCCATGTTTGGAGAAGGCGTCACTGAATGGATGTCGTGAACGACCCATCCAAGTCTAGTCCTGGTGGCCACGGGTTGGTGGGAGGAACCCTCCTTGCATTTTCGTGGTAGTCCGAGGTTCATGTTGTTTAAGCCGATGAGTACTCGCGGCTGAGCATCCTTGTAAGGCTCGATGGATATTCCTCGCAGATGTTTATTCTTCAATACCAAGTCTTCGTGGTCTAGCGATTGCGAGGGTAGCTGCAAACCCTTTACTGTATGCACATCTGCAAGTAAAAGCTTCTCAGCATTGGCTCCGGTGCCTGAAATTTGCAGACTCATGACTTTGGAATCGCTTTCGTACCTTCGAGTATCCCTTTATGTTCAGCTTATGGATGGCAAGCCATAAATCCAAACATACATGTCAGGGCATGCAAACATGAAGACATACTGCGGTCTCCATGAGACATTTTTAAGACAGGACATATGCCCAAGCATGACTCGTGGCTCGTGGAGACACCGTGTTATGTAACACTTTGAGAACTAAGCTGTCAAATTGTTTTAAAAAAAGGCATATATATAATTTTATTGAATACTTTCTTCGCCGTGGCCCAGTGGTTAGTGTGTCGGACCAAGGCACGTGATGTTCTATGTTCGAATCCCAGAAAACACCAACAAATTTTTACACAATCCCATCTCGCGCAAACGTTTGAGAAACATCACGAAAAACTTCTCAAAAACGAAAAATGACCTTCGGATACAACACAAAAATGTTTCATTCGTGCGAGAAATGTAACGCACACTACACAAGTGGTTGCGAGAAGCTAGGCATAGGCTCTTAATGAGCTGTTGCGCCAAATATATATAAGTACATATATATTCCGCCATTTCGATTGTTTCTAGAAAATAGTTTCCTAAAATGATATTTACTTTCTGTCATTATCAAATTTCATTCTGTGCTGAAAATCCTCAGTCCAGTCCTTCGGCCCCATATTTTATGCTCTAAAAGCACTTTGATCTAAAGTCTCTGAGCTGGAAAAAAATATATAAAGTTGTCTTTTCTTTTTACCGTACAAATTGGAAAGGAAAAACACGTACTCTGCCGGGGTTGAGTAAAAAAAACAAATCTAAAACAAACAAGTCATAATTGTGCAACTTGGCAGTACTGCCACATCGAAGCTTACGGCTATCTGTAGAAGTGTTATCTCTGTCTAGCAACGAAAATAACTTTTGTGTAGCTACAAAGCCGACATTTTTTCTGCGAAACCAATTCGCTGCATTTTCTCTGACGAATCTCCGAATTTATAACATTTTTTAAATTATAATCATTTTCTATTGATGTCATTGTGAACAATATGGTTTCTAAAAGTGGATTCATACCGAACGGTCGGAGGCAGAACCCAGCACGGGCAGCGAAAATTTTCAAGCAAGACTCGCCATTGAACGGCCCGAGTGGACTCAATGTGATGTTCAACGCCAGCCAGATCCCCGACAACCCGGGCTACATGGACTTCAACAACCCGACGCCCCCAATCTCTGTCCCAAACCCAGTTAACAATAAAAAGATGCCCCACAACACAGGCCGGCCGCAGCGAAATATGATGCCGCCCCGGAACCTCGGCGACCCACATCGTAACAACTGGGTGGGCGGGCGCCACGGCCGTGGGGCTCCGATGAGACCCAACGATCCCAAGTTCGGCGCCATGGGCAGCAGACAGTTCAATGGCATGGACATGCCGCGCAGGCCAATGCCGCCAGTACCGCCCATGCCCATGCGGGGTCCGATGCCGCCCATTCCTATTGAACCCATGCCGAACCACTTCAATGGTCCACCTGGGCCCATGATGCGCAACAACATGGTAGGTATGCGTCCTGGCCGTCCAATGCCCCCGATCCCACCACCGATGATGAGGAGAAATCGCAACGCGCCCCCGATGAGACGTCCAAATGGAGCTGCACCCGGCCGCGTCATGAAGAACAGAAGGAATGGCAAGCCCATAAAGCCGATTAACAATACAGTCAAGAGTGAGAATCCCTCGAAGAAAACCCTTAAGGAGATCATAAACCAGTATCCGTTGGACAAGCCGTGGGTCACCGAAGAAATTCGACAGGAACACGCCAAGAAGGAGGACATAGAGAACAGGCTGAAGGGCAACAAGAATGATGAACTGTTTGCGGCGTTCAAAGTCCAACGCGACAAATTTGTCAGTTTGTATGAGTCAGCCAGAGATAAGCACTCGGAGGAGGCAAAGAAAAAGGTATAACTTGAGTGCCTGCGAGGCGCTTCACAAAACTGGAAAAATTAACATTTCACTTGCAAATTTGTCGGGTTTCACAAGACTAGCGGCACCTAATCATGAACAAAATATCAAATTTGCAAGCGAAGAGTTAATTGTTTCGTATCAAATTCTACGGGCTCTGTCACACCGCTTTTAGGTTTTCCTTTAGATTAACTTGTCTGTTGGAGGATGTTGAAGTGGGTTTTTGTTTTTTTAATTTTTAACTTATTCGGTTTTGTTCGCTCTAGTATACATACGAGTAATTACCATGCGAGTGGTGTGAATCATGTTTCTATTTTCTCTGCTTATTCTGGGCATTAGTGCTTATATTCGCGCGTATCTTCATCCACATCTTGGACTTTGCACTGTGTCCCATTGGCTAAGGTTGGCCGCGTGGAACGTTTGCTACAATTTGTTCTGTTTTGCACTTTCTTGTTTTATCGACTGAATATTTATTTATTTATTTATTTATTTTGTGGTGAAGGAAAATTACATTTTCCTGTTCCTCTTGGCGTATAAATTGTCTGTTAAAGACTATCAGCCTTTATCTATCAGGAACACACTATTGTGTCGTTTCGGCCTCTGGTGCTAACTGGCGTGGATCAATAGCATGTATTCTTCATGATCAGAAACACCTTTTTCGCGTGTTATAACGTGTTTTTGATCTGTCGTTTCAAGTAGATATAGTGCATTTCGCCCTAGATAGATCTATTGTGCCCCAACCTTGTGCTCTAATCGATGCTTTGAGGTCCTAAAGCTCTGAAGAACCTGTAGCGAAAGTAGATCTGACTGTGATAAAAAATAACCTCCTAGATAGGTGGTCTCTTCTTTTGTGAATCAACGCCTCACATTTCATAATATTGCATGCGGGTGTTTCCTATAACTCTCTGTAGAATGCAGATAATCCTCTTCTAAACTCAGTTTCCTGAGATTCTTCTTAACACCTACGCAGGTTTTACTTCTTTTCCCGTTACAAATTCCCAGAAGTTTTTTTTTTTTAACTTGTCTCAGTTGTCTCATCCTAAAAAATGAACCGTTTGCTCTCTTTTTCCTATTCAGCTCTTCTCATATTTTCTGTGCCCTATCCCACAGAATGCTTCCGGTCCAAAGAACGTGGCTTACCCGTTTTTTGATAATGCATTTGCTGCTTCATTTCTCTACTTCTACGTATTAAAATACCCAAAAGAAGGTGAGTATTGGCTTGGCACAGTTTATTGACCAGGCATTCAGGCATTCTCATACTATTTCGTCAAAGTTCAGTGCATTTATTGCGACCTGCGATGTCTTACCCGTGATATTTTAAGTCAAGGTTGAATTGGACGTATTTTTTCATCACGTTAACCTCTGTTTGGAAAATGATGGGGAATGTCCAAGAGAATCAGAGCAATCTACTTCCAGGGCCGTATATTCCTGCCCCAGATCATGTGAAAGTTTTAATCGTTTCAAGTCTTCACCAGCGCATGCTCATCTTTCCCGATGCCACCCATTTGAAGTGGTACAGCTTCATCGCACAAAAATGTCGCTAATACCCGTCTCTGGATTGGCAAATAAATAAATCCGCGACTGTTTTGTTAGCTCGACTGATTAAGATTTACTCAAAAGTTACAATTGTAAAGCGCTGGTTGTTTATAACTGTATCGTCAGAGGTGTGTTTCAATTTTTCCCACCGATCTAGTGAAGTAGAATTACGTCCTTATAATCCATGTGCGAGGAATGGTATAAAATTCAACATTTCTTTTAATTTCTATTAACTCCAGGTGGGTCATAAGGCAATGGAAAATCTCTTCAATACTTCTGTGTCTACTAGATGTTTCAACTGTTGTGACGTTTGACGCAGGGACGCTGCGTCACTTAAGACTGCTATTCTCCAAGTTATTCTTAACCTACCGACTGGGCGTGCACCCTTAGGGTTTAATTTAAAGGACTGCTTCGTAATGTTGTTATTTGTTACTTCTCAGTGTGTGACCAATCCAGCATCATTTTTGATGCCTCATTTTCCCTTTTGGCCCATTCTATACCACAATTCTTGGTGTAATATCGTTTGCAATCATCGGATCCTTAAAATATACCGAAGGGGGTGGTCTACATAAGTTTTTAACCTTATCAAGATGGTTGTAGTGACTTTCCAGATTTCACAGGCATCAAGTGGGACAAATTTGAAGTCTCATCTTGGTGCGTAAAGAAATTAGACTGTAGGTTTCATACTAAAAAAGAAGGATTTCAAAGACTAGTCTTTATTTATCCTGTTTTTAGTGTGTAGACCTTACATCACGTCTATAGAATGTTCACTTAATTCGTTAGGACTAGAAGTTCTGTGACTGATTTTGGCGACAAAATTACGACATGTAATGGGTGGTTCTCCTCACTGAATCATCTGAACGTCGCTAGACAGCTGTTGACCATAACTGAAAGCTCGCTAAACCCAAGTGGTGATCACTTTCCAACATAGCAAAACGATTTCCTCCACATATAAAGTGACAGGTTTGGTTTTCAGTTCAACCATCATGAGGCACTTGTGTTTGTCACAAGTCTTCTGTAGAAATAAGGTCGTTCATATCGTAAGATGGCATGCGTTGCAGAGGTCATCATTATTGCTCTTATTCCTAAACCGTGTCTTGACATGATGTGTACAAGACTCTGTTGTGTTGTACACTGAGCTCAGATGAGTGTATAAGGTTAACATGATACCCATACCACATGTTTTTTTTTACCACTCTGCCTCATCGTCACCAAAGCACTATCCTCTCCACTTGATTTGAGGCAAAGCATTTCACGTTCGACTTAATCATGTTCGTACCTCCCCGTGTCGTATAGGAATTTCTCAATGCGTTTATTGTAGCGCCACGGTTTCTTATACATATTCTCTGTGTCGAGTATTGATAATTTTTTGTGATGCATACATACGATATAGGTACATATACAATTTTGTGGATTCGTGCTTTTGGGTAACACACACGCATTGTTGCTGTTGTACCACTCCATGGCAGCCCTGGAGTGGTGACAACTGGCTAAGTCAGGCTAAAATGTTACTGCTGTATATGGAAAGGCAGAAATCGTTTTGTTAGGCACTCCTTGATGTCAAAATCCGATGTCAATGTGTAAGTTGTCAAAAAAGCCCTGTTAAGGCCACAACTGCAAATCGCCTGCCAAACCATTGCCTTCTTAGCAAATTTATACACTTTTGTATATTTTAACTTCAAAAGAACATTGCCACGATTCGTCGAAACATACAATTGTTGACCTGGTAGCTGCTTAAGGTCAAATTTAACATACGTCTTATCGACCCTTACTAAACAACCTTTTAATTTGTTTAAAAGTTTGTCATTCATTTCATTTTATTGCACGATACGATTTAAACCCTGCTTAGAATCGTCTACGCCTTGCTGTACTCTTGCTTGCATCGACATTTTTTTACTCGATCATTGTTCGATAGCCCGAGATCACGTTTCACAGATCTCATTATCTTTGAGACCAGTTTTGAAACTCTTTTATCCCGTTTTCTTACATTTTATTTAGCTCTTCTGATACTGAGTGTTTTTTTATACCGATTTAAAACATGGCACACAGTAGTTTTGGGTAATTTTAACACATTTGCGATCTTTGACTCCGACCGCGAAGGATTTTCAAGAAATTTGTTCACCATTATTTTGCGACTTTCAACTTCCATTGCGCACAGAAGCACTGATACATGCTCAATCAAAACGAGAAGTTCACCAATTAACAGTCAAGCTTTACTGAAAAAAATGTATATCGCAATAATTCGTTACTAGGGGCGCTGCAGTAATCATCAAATGGCGATCAGATTTTGCTTGAACCGCACTTTAGGCCTTCTTAGCGGTTGTTTACTTGACGGCACGGCAAACATTAAGCCTAAGTTCACACGGAGATGTTTTTCTCGTATACCGTATTCGTTATTTCCTCGAATATAGCAGTGGTAGTGAGTATTGTATAAAGTTGTTCACACGTAGCTTATGTGAGAAAATCTCGTATTCGTGCAATTTATTTCCCGTACTTGTTACTACGATTCCAGAAATCTCGCATTCATTTTATCGAATACATGACGCAGTGTTGCTTATGTTGATATTGTGTCGTTCACACGGATAAAGTTTTTTCTCGTTTTTTCTTGTGCGCCGGTCTTGTAGAGTCAAGATGTATACGTGAAATATCGAATCGAATAGGTGTCGTGTGAACGAGGCCTAAATCTCTTAGAAGCCGGTATGGGGACATGCGCACTACGTGACCAAACCATTAAAGTATAGATCGTTCCGTTTGGACAAATAGCAGCTCAACACCTCCTTCAATGCGACTCCACTAACATGCAGAGTGCATTCACTGTGCGTTCAGAAAACGACCATTACATCCAATTTGTTCATGTTTACCTTTATTCTGGCATCGTCACAGACGGCCTACAAATCGTTTGAGTGGTTCACATCACATATAAATTTTTATTTTTCAGACCTCAATGTCTTACAACTATATAATTATCATCATAATTATGACAGTATATTTAATAAATTACCTAATTTCAATGTTCTGCAACAAACATACAAATTTCATATTTGTCTATGCTTATAATTTGTGACAGGGCTCGTATTTTCAATATCTACTAGTCTTTTATGCACGTACATGGAACAATTCCTATTATTAGCTTAAATATATATATAAAAAAAGAAACACATTCTGTCCTTCAAAGATGTGTAAACTATCCTGCTAAATTATTTGGATTTTTGGCATATCTTTTTGCAGGATAATGAGAATAACATGACCGAGCCGGACAAAAAAACCGCTGATAACAAAAATAATCAAAAATAAATAAACAAACAAAAAAATATTTCCTTTTTATTGAAAGCATTTTCTTTTAAAAAATTTTGTTTTTGGAATCATTTAAACCGTGTATACAATGATAAAAAAATGTTATAACATGCGAATCTAACGAACTCCATTTACAAGCTTAGCAATACTCTGTTGCAAGCCATTACTTGTAGCGTAATAAAGATAAATTTTGTTTGATAACACTCACATACTTAAGTTCAAATCAAATCGTATAAGTATTAATATATAACATAACTTTACTGCAATCAGTAAATATTTCTTTTTCTTTCCTTTTGATTATTGAAATGGATTCAGAGTTAAATAAATTTATAATTTATTTTTTTGTAATGCTGCCAAAATGCATCGCTATGTTTTATGTAATAAAATCCAAATCATCGTATTTGTCGCAAACAAAATGGAGTTGATACTTTGGAATTATTCAGATTGTACGTGTAATTGAGAGGTCTGCAACATTCACAGTTTTTTTTTTTTTTTTTTTTTTCTTAGTATAAATAAGTAAATGTAATATTTAGCAACACCATGTTTGATAAGTGTTATAAGTGTGATAAGTTTTATAACCATTTTTTTTATGATTTTATCTTTACCTTGTTTTATATACAATTTTTTACTTTTGACTATATTTTCCTTTTTGGTCGAAACAATCCCGAGTTGATTGATGGAACAAATATGGAAAATACATGCTACATAAAAATACCCATTCTCCAACTATACTGGGTATACACATGAAAGCCAAAAAAAAAAACATTGGGTTTTGATAATGTGATTTCTTACACGACCATGTTTATCCGCTAAGTGTGTAGATAACGTTGTAGGACGCAACTGTCGGGCATTATTAAATAGTACCGGACATCTAAATTTACAGAGCGTTCACAGTAGTGATGTACCAAACCGAAAATTTCTCAAACCGAGTTAACCCGAGTTCGAATTTAAGTAAACCGATTTGCAAACCGGGTTGCCTAACTCGGTTTGTAATAAAATTATGCCACCGTCACACAAGAAACTAAAACGGAACCGAATACGAATTCAAAGTAAATATTGAATCAGTTTGAAACTCGGTATGTATGTTTTGGCATTTAATTATTCGGTTCGTTCCTTTGGTTTTGCAAACTCGGTTTGATATAAATGTAACTCGGCTTAGCTGCAACGCGGTTTGAACCGGTTTATGAACTCGAGTTGACACATCACTAGTTCACAGAGTTTACTAGTTTTTGATGGCGAATAGGTGCGAACGGCCCCCTTGCTTAGTGAAATCAGGATAGCTGTGAAAATGGATAAGAAGAAATTTAGGTGAATATATTGTTTGATTGTTATTACCGTCCAGATGCCTTGACTTTATGGCAATTTTCTTAATAGATCGCATAAGCTTCTCTTGTATTGTACATTGATCTAGAATTGATTTTTGTTTTCGTTGCGATAAAACACAATTTTTCAATGAAAAACACTAAAAGTTATGACTATCATTCACGTGTTTAGTGTTGTTATTGTAAGGTACGGCGAGGACTTATTACTTTCCTGTTTAGATGTGGTTCAGAATCGACACGAATACTTCTTTTCCTTTCTAAACTGAGCCCTATCCTATCGCAGAAAACAACAATCGAAATCATTCAGTATACGTTATTTAAAATGTTATTACATGTGAGCATTCTAGTGATGCTGAATTTCCAGTGATTCTTTCTGCCAAGTTGCAACGAGACATGTACTATGTATTTTTGCTTCTGTTGGTATTTTATATATTTTATTATATGTATGTACTTAAATTTAAAACACAGCTATTCCTGCTTCGATTTGTAATACAATGTACAGGTAAACTTTTCTTCAAGTTAAAGTCTGTTATAGAGGTTCCTTTAGCCAATAGTATTCTATACACTTGTGCAGAAAAGGTCAGAAAATTATTAATTAAATGTAATTTGTTTGAATATCAAAGTACTTCCTTGTATGTAAATTTGTTGAAAATTTAACATTTTGTTTCAAATGGTGTTTGTATTTTATTGGTTATATTAAATTACATTGTTTGAACTGAAAATACTAAGCCAAAACTAGTTCAAACCTAATGCAGGTAAACATTTCATTGGAAAATGTTTTAAAAGGATTGTAAATGAGAAAATCCAAAGGTATGATGAATTAAAATCACTTCGCTTTATAATGCCACACTCGTAAAGATACAAATTACACGGTTTTGCAGTGTTGGCGACGAAATCGCGCCTGCAGAATTCGGCATCATAGAATCCTGAAGCATAGAATTCCGCATAACATGATTGTGTGCGTACATAAGAATCTGAAAACATCTAAGCGCACCATACACACATTAACTCAATTGTAATCTGAGTCAAATCAAATCAAAATCAATCCGTGTTCATTTGATTGATTTGACGGGTAAGATTTTCCAAAGTTGAACCCAAAGTCTTTCAACTGAGTTGAATCGTGTGTGGCCGAATTGGTTGATTTGCTGTCAAATGAAGTCGTGTTTGAGCTGTGGTAATAAATGATTTTAATTGTCTTTGGTGTTAAGAACCCCACAGGCGGATCGGTAGAAATGCGGAGAAGTGGGAGGGTTGGGATCCCTTATTTTCGGGTCATAACCTCGCTGATAAAAAGGAAGAAGAAGGTGTTAAAAAAAAACGACTAAATTCGAATTGGAATGTTTGGAAGCGTACACTTTTTTTTGCGGAAAACAAATTATACTTTTGACAGTTGAAGCAATGTCTTCCAATTCATTTGATGTAGTGTGTGGTCAAGAATAAATTCAGTTGACAACTCAGTTTGCAATCGAATTGAATGGTGTGTGGGCTGCTTAATATGTTAAATACACAGGGAGGAATGTTATTCATGTGTGTGAGTAGAACATACATATACCCAAAACTTAACCATGCGGAGTACAATCTCTCGTTATTTTAGGTCCGTTCCCTTACAAATTCGTACTAATTTGTACGAATTCTTGCCTTTTTTTTTTTTTATAATTTATTAATTAATTAATTTAACATGTTTACACACAGTGCGGGCGTTGGAAAGGATGGATAGAGAGAGAGAGAGAGAAAGATTTTTGGTGTAGTGGTTCTTGAAGCTCAGTTGTTCATGCTTCAGCTATTCTCTGGGGATGGCGTCCAGATAACTGGGGAGATTTTTGTTACTATAACCTAATAGCGTTCCTTAATCCTTTACTTCAAAAATTCTTAAAAGAGAGAGTAAAATATTTTCTCTGAGGACAAATCTTACGAATTCTTGCCCACAAAAGATTCGTTCCTTTACTTTTTGGGCAGAAATTCGTAAAAGAGAAATTATCAAACTTAAGAATAAAATTCTTTCTAAAAGGGAGAAACTACAAAAAGTAAAGAAACGCATAATTTGTGTCTAAACAACAACGCAATCGAAGTTGAAGTAATTTCATTTCTCAACTTTGAAATGAATAACTAAAATACGGGTACGTGTAAAAGTTGAATAAATTAAAATTCGAGGTGAATTAGACAGTACTTGGGTGGCCCGCTTCGTGGGTCAACAGGATTTCACACTATAGGACATTCGTTGACTCATACACAAGACAGCCTTCGGCCTCACATACAGGTGCTCAAGGCGCGGCTACTTGCCGTGTTGCTAATCCCGCGCGGAATTTTTGTCGATTTTCTGCATGCGAGTTTCTTAAAATTTTGTGATTTTTCCATGCGGGATTCAGTACAGTGGGAAAACGTGACGTTTTTCTGCAGATCATTCTTTGTTAAAGAGGACCAGTTACTTACTGTTATTCTACCCTCTGACCTATTGTACTCGTACATACCACCATACCACCATACCAATCGTAAGATTTAGGAATCAAACAAAAGCCAAGTTTGACATCACCGTCACGGACATCGAAGAAATATAAAGTTTTGTCTAATAAATGCCCACAAGCTTCGTAGTCATTCAACCAACAGACCTCTCCAGCTAGGTTAGCCAATTGCCTTCAATTTGCGAAGTTGATTTGGGTAACGTTCCTTTCTTCCGCTGAATGTGAATCTTTCTATTTCGATTTCGCAGTATAGCCCATATAGTTCCATCTTCTCCTCCACACAAAAAGAACCGAAAAGCACTCAAAGAACTTTTATTTAAAACAAATGTCATCAGCTGTTGATAAAGCCCATGGTTCTTCGCCGTAGAACAGGGCTGGCATGATTAGGGTCGTACAGTTGTTCTGACTGTTCATGTGAGGAATTTACTACTCACTACAAAGAAATCACTATTGGCAAGAGCAATTAATCACTTGATCTCTGTGTTGGTGTCCTTTTTTGAGTTTACAGTGAAGCCTAGGTATGTAGGCGAATACGTTATCTACTTTAAAATTATAGCTGTCCACTGTGACGTTCCGCCCACGAATTCAATGTTGATCCTTGATGACGGTAGATATTTGGTTATTACCCCTTTCACCGTCAAATCCATCATCGCTGCTTCATTAATGGTTCAGAAACGGCTCACTGCGTTCTTCCGATTACGTCGATGTCATCACCGTATGCAAGTAGTTGCACAGACTTTCGAAGTATTAAGAATTTTGTACAATCCTTACAAGTATGATTTTTAAAAGCAGGGATGACAATGGTGCAGTGGGTAGTGTGTTTGCTTGTTAGCCTGTGTGTGCAGATTCAAGCACCTGAACAGCAAACAACACCCACCTGAGCATATAAGGAAAAACGAATTAAATCGACATTTTTCCAGACCCTGCACCAAAGAGAGATTGCTGCCTTGCAGTAAAATGGACCGCAACGAGTCTGAGTGCTCTGGGATTTTATTCTTAAAACAAAAAAAAAAAACAAAAAATATTTTTAAAAAGTCACATAATGACGCGCCTTTGTCGTATAGATAATTTATGACCAACGCGCAGTGAGTAGGAAACAACGACATTCTTCGCAAACGAACAAGTTTGGATACCAAAACTAGGCATGGCTCTATAACCTCTAATCAAATGTGAACTTTATTACCTGTGCCTATAACTGACGCTTAGTTTCGTGAATAAATCGAACTCAAGATCTTGATTAATTTTGGTATTCCTATATTTGAGGAGCACAAACGGATCGGCGAAGAGGATTGGGTATTCCAATTCGGTATGTTTGTCTGTGGATCTGTTTGTACAGACGACAGTCAGTCGTGTAAATGGCTAAAGGGGTGCTTCATATCTGAGGCCTGATGGTTTACAATTCATTCTTCTCAAAGCGACTTATTTTTTTGCTTAAATTTCATATTAAGATTAGGTAAGGCATATGCTACCAAATGACGTACCAGGTTTTGCACAAAAAAAAATCATATAACTATCATATAATTGGCCTCAGTCAAACATGACATAATATGTAATACGCGAAAATATGTTTCCTTTGTTTTATAACGGAATTTCAACGATTTGGCATAAATTACGAGTCTGTGTCAGTCGTGCACTTTATTTATTTTCTATAGTTTATTATCAAATATGCTTAGCACACCTTATATCCTACAGGGAAAAGTACGATTATTTTTTAAACATTAACTGAGATAACATGTAACATGTTTTTAAAATTAGATATTTTATTGTTTAAGAACCAAAGTACATATATATGTTTTTTTTTTAAATGTGTTGAAAAAAGCTTGAATTTATATATTTTAATTCTTGAATGAACAAGTTTTATTGGAAATTCTGATTGTTTACAGAGAGTGAATGTTGCAGTACTGTAAACCTAATTATTTATTAATTATTTAATTTTTTTTGTATAAAATAAACATCCAAATATATTTGAATAAAGGTTTATTTAGACTTTAATAATTGTGTTTTTTTTTTTAAATATGGAATCTTTGGAATAGTATAAGTCTTTACATACTTAAAAGTTTTCTAGCATCCGAGATTACTTGGTCTTTATACAGAAAGTGCGGTGGGTTTCGTCGTCTCAAACTTAGAGGCTGTGATTCGGAGATTCTCTTGGAGGGAGTACCGTTGTCCATTCGATCGATGGATGTGGTCGAACGAATGTAGTCGACGTATCTTAGATTTTTGGACTACATTCACATCTTGCTGCAGCTCATAAATGTTCGTGGTTATATCTTCTCCTCCATTCGCCCTCGTACGCGGAACCTAATATACGACGAGGAATTTTTCTCTCGAAAGAGTTCAATATTAGCTCCGCTACCTTACTTTTCGTTCAACACTCGACGCCATATAGCAGAACTGTTAAGACTAGCGTTCTGTAGAAAATTAATATGGTCCGTCGAGTTAAGAGTTTTGAGACCAGTTGTTTTGCAAAACCGAAGTAGCAGCGGTTTCCTATGGATATTCTTCTTCGAATCTCCACGATGGTGTTTATTTATTTATTTAAGCTTAATACAAGCAAGTACTTAAAGCTATTATATGTGGGATTGACATTTACTCCAAGGTAGGTAAACTCCTTAACAATTTCGATAGACTCATCAACAGTGACGTTCTGTCCTACGTTTCGGACAGATAGAGGTTATTTTCGAAGACGTCATTTGCATCAAATTGTTTTTGAAAAATGGTTAAAAATTCAGGTTGCACATACGATCTGGTTCCATCACAATTATTCAATCGTGTACGACGTAATTCAATCTAGGGAGAGGATATTCTCAGGTTTTGGGTTGCGCTTCAAAGTGTTCTCTACAGCTACTGGATAGCATATTTATTCATCATATCACACAGGCCGCTAAGGTAGTACACCACCTTCATGTTCACCTCATAACCGTGCAAACACCTATGTATGTATTAATAAGCCATCCATGATCCACTTTACGGCGTTTCTACTAAAGCGGTTTTCATGTGAATGAATGAATGAATGTTTTTTTATTTTAAGGCCAAGTAAATAAGAAAGCTATAGCTTGAACCAAATCATATGAAATACCCCAACGTGCGCAGAGAGAAATTTCCCCTAAATAATAAAGGGGATGAAATCTCTCTTAATTCTTCTAAGAATGGTTAATGATTTTCTCCACTTTACTCCATATGATGTTCTTTTTCTAGTTTGGTAAATTTTCTTTTCGTTTTTATAAAGCGGAAAGCGTTAGTTATGAGCAGGGTTAGGATTTTGTTGACATAAAAAAGTAAAAAAAGGCAAAACACAACACTTAAAAAGGCAAAAAATAAGAAAAGGAAAGTAAATGCACATTTAGTTATAGTAGCATTGAACTAGCAAGAGCTTTTTGAAATTTTCTGGTAATAATCTTCTTGGGTTGTTTCTTAGAAGCGCCTTTAAGGGCTGAAACTTAAAGGGCTTTTAGCTGAAACGAAAGGAGCCCATTTAAAGCTTTCAACATTATTAACATCAATATTTTCTGGAAGTTTGGAATCCAAGTCGCCGTTCATTACAGAATTTATCTGCTCAATAGTTTTCAGTCCCGTATTTGCATTGAAAACGGCAGTAAACTTCTTCAGGACTTCCTTTGCAATCAGCCCTTTTACTTTTTGCAAGTTTTGCTGAATGTTCTTTAAAACCGGCAACACTTCGCCAATTGATGTTCCTTGATCAGAATAATGCTAGCTAAAATTATAAGTACAGACTCTCAAAAATACCTGTTTTTTGTAAGTCTTCGAAAATTAGTTCTTTTGGTTCGACTAAAAACCTAAAATTGACTTTGATGTACGCCAGCTGCCCTTGTACTGCTTCATCTTCAATCAATTCCTTTACAAACACAACACAGCTTGCATCGTCTTCAAGAACGCTGACGATTTTTTTAATCCGAGCAAAATAATCCGCATAATATGTATTGTATACAAACAAGAAATATGTAATAGAGTTATACACAGTAACGTCTGCGGTCACATACAAGTGCCAACCGTCTGTGGTCATGTACGTATTTCCATGTTGACTCTCTCCACAGACTAGACGTTTTAAATTTTAATGCGTCTAGGGATTTAGGTATGCGTATTACGTAGTGTGAGTAAGAAGCATGTTTGCACAGATATACATACATGCAAACGCGCATTTTTCTACAATTTTTTTACCGAACAATCTTTGAGAAAAAAGCAAAATAGTCAACAACGGCAAAAAAAAGGCAAAATAAAATACATATATTTGGAATCAGGAGGACATGAAACGTGTTTGTGTAAAGTCGATACTATCTTCCGATTAAGCAAAAAAAAAGAGGCAAAGTTAGCAAAATCCTATCCCTGGTTATGAGCAAATATTTTATAAATATAATTAAAGTGGTATGATTTACTATGTATTAATATATTTATTTATTGTATTAGTTAATTAAGTATGTACAAGGTGGCGCAAAATTAATCATCCAATTTTGTTTTTGAATGACTTTTTTACTATTCATTCATTCATTTTCAATGAATTTTCAATGGCCCGCTAATCCTTCATGAGGGTCGCGGGGGTAGGATGCTCAGGTGGACTCTCCATCCTTCTCGATCCTCCGCCATTGACTCCAATTCATCAGGGAGAATCCCTAAGCGGCTCCAAGAGAGATGTCGGACTTGATCCAACCATCTATTTCTGGGCCTTCCGCGAAGTCGTCTACCTGATGGCACGGCAACCATGGCGCGTCTTGGAAGCCGGTCTGGGGGCATACGCATAGATCATTCCGTTCGGAGAAGTAGCTGCTCAACGTTGAGCGCCTCGCGTACTCTGGTGTTGCGCACTCGATCCCTACGAGTTATTCCAACAACACCGCGAAGGAACCTCATTTCGGCAGCTTGTATCCGCGATCTTATTCTTTCGGTCACTACCCAAATTTCATGACCATAGGTGAGAGTTGGAACATACACCAAGTTAAAAACCGATAGCTTAGCTTGAATACTAAGTTCGGCCTTCCTTATAACAGATTGGCCAAGCTCTCTCAAAATTGATCCAGCCTGACCAATTCTACAGGATAACTCGGCATTGCTCCTCCCATCACTCGTGAATAAAACCCCGAGGTACTTAAACTTCTCCACCTGCTTCAGTGGGACTCCACTAACATGCAGAGTGCACTGAATGGGTTTTTTTTTGGAAACGACCATTACTTCCGATTTGTTCACGTTGATCTTCATTCCAGCATCATCACAAACGGCTACAAACCTTTCGAGTGCGCGCTGAAGTTCGGTTTGAGAGGACCCAAGGATGACCAAATCATCCACAAAGAGCAGATGACTAATCCTTAGGTCTCCCACTTTGAAACATTCCCCGCCACGGCTGCGCTGCAACATCCAATCCATATATACAATGAAGAGGAGAGGTGACAAAACGCACCCTTGGCGGAGTCCAACGCCCACAGTGAAAGGTATTGATTTAACACCGTTTATCCGAACACAGCTTTTACAGTTTGTATATAAAGACTGAATCGCCCTTAACAGGGAACCAGCAATCCCATACTCCTGCAGAACACTCCAGAGTTTGCCTCGAGGAACCCTATCATATGCTTTTTCCAAATCCACAAAACAAGTGTAGACAGGTTTGGCATATTCCCAGGCCTTCTCAAGAACCATTCTGAGAGTGAACAACTGGTCGGTTGTGCTTCTACCGGGACGAAAACCGCACTGCTCATCCCCCAAACTGTCCTCAACCACAGCTCTGGAACGCTTTTCTAGCACCTTAGCGAAGACTTTTCCAGGGAGACTTAAAAGAGATATACCCCTGTAGTTGGCGCAATCTCTTTTGTCCCCTTTTTTAAAAAGAGGAACTATCACCCCCATTTGCCAATCAGCAGGTGTTTCACCGCATTCCCAGACCACTTTAATGACACGCGAGAGCCATTGCACTCCCTCTTTACCTAAAGCCTTGAGCATTTCTGGCCGAATTTTGTCCACACCAGCAGATTTGCCAACTTTTAGCGCTTTGATCGCCAAAGTTACTTCCTCTACCGTAGGACTACTTTCCGCCCAACTCTCGACCATAGGTCTGTCATCTTCGGTGCCCTGTTCGGGATTGAGCAATTCTGAAAAGTGCTCGCTCCATCTGCGTAAGATGTCCTCCTCATTGGAAAGAAGTCTACCGTCTTTGGATTTGACTCCTTCAACGATATTCAACTCTTTTCCTCTGAGTCGGCGGACGGTCTGCCAGAACATCTTATTTGCAGATCTGTGGTCACGTTCCAATTTCTCGCCAAACTCCTTCCAAGACTGTTCTTTCGCTGTTTTCACAGCTAATTTGCAAGTTCTTCGCGCCTCAGTGTACCGATTTCGAGAATCGGAGTTCCCCAAGTGAATCCACACCTTAAATGCTCTCTTCTTCTCTCTGATGGCTTCTTGAACTCCGGGTGTTTTAAACCAAGCAGTTCTTTTCTCACCACCAGCCGCCACACCAAGCCGCTTCACTCCACAAACATCTCCCGCAGAGGCAATAACCGCTGTTGAAAACAGTTGCCATTCTTCCTCTACATTTGATGGAACAGTTGGAATTCGTTCAAACCTCTCAGATATTTGCCGCGCAAATGTCTCCCGTATCTCATCGTCCTGTAAGCTCTCCCATCGTATGCGTGTAACCATCCTTGGTTTACGCTTTGGTAGGGGTGGCACTCTCTCGCTAAGATACAATTTGCACAGCACTAAGTGATGATCAGTTGACAGTTCGGCCCCTCTCAATACGCGAACATTACAACCATTCTCTTCAGACACGATGGTACCACAAAGAAATCGATCAGCGACTTCTGCTGAAGACTCTGACGGTACCACGTGTATTTGTGAATGTCTTTGTGTGGAAAGATGGTGTTCATGATGGATAAGCCATTTTCACAACAAAAATCCAACAACCTCTCTCCGTTCGCGTTTTGATCAGGATCACCGTTCCTCCCAATCACACTCCCCCATGTCATAACATCTACACCCACATGAGCATTGAAGTCACCCATTAGGACAAAAGAATCCATATCTGCAACCTTTTCAAGGGCAACATCAACTTCATCTAAGAAAGCTGCGTACTCTGACAGAAGGTTCGGTGCATACACCTGCACCAATGCCAGAGTTGATCTTTCAAGCTTGAGCTTTAAGATCGCAACTCTCCCTCCTAATGGTATCCACTCCAATACTCTGTCTGTCAACCTGGGACTTGTGAGTATCCCCACTCCCGCCCGAGCAGACATTGAGGGTGCGACTCCTGACAGGAAGAGCTTCCACCCACCCGAAAGGTCCACAGTTTTAGAACCTCTCTGCTTTGTTGAAGAGACGCCAACTATATCTAGTCGACTTTTAACAGCCTCCCCAACAAGCTCAAGATCCTTCCCTGTGAGCGATGAGACGTTCCATGTGCCTATCCTAAGTCGATGCCGTTGTCGAATCTCAGAGAGTCCATCTGTGCCCCTATCGGAGCACAGCGCGTTCACCCCTTGACCCCCGTAATGGTTCGCGAGACCATTGACAGGAAGCTCGTAGCCATTTCGGGTTTGACCCGGCCGGCTGCCGAGCGGGACAAGCCGACCACCAGACTCTCGCATCCTGACACCCTTCAGGCCTGGCTCCAAAGGATGCCCTGGCTTACCAGGCTTGGCAATATCCGAGGCCGGTCGTCTTCTTCGTGTCATCATGGGGTGTGCGCTTTGTTAGCCGTAACTGGATTATATGGATGGGAATAACTATTTAAGTTACCCCATCCGCACATCCCAGTCACGTTGCCCGCCCCCCACCACGAGGAGGTCAGCTGCCAGGGGGGGGAAAAAAACGGAAAATAAATTTTCTGTGCGAAAAGCTTTTTCTTTTGCTTTGCGAAAAGCTTGCACCACCAGCCTAGAGTTTGTGACATACCCACAGCGAAATACATTTTTTGTTTTATTTTGTATTCTCGTATTTTTTGTCCTGGCCTGCGACTTTGGCACGGTGAGGAACAGACAGAGCAGAAATATACCTACATATGTATGTATACCTACATATGTACATTAAATTAGATTAGGTTAACACCCCTATTACGGTTAGCGAATCGAACGTTCGACTCAAGTCGAACCTCCCGGCGAACTACTTCTGTCGCTTTATACACTTCACAGATGACACTTAATTGTATTTTCCTTTGTCAGCACTTATTCTTTATTAGAATGAAAATGTTTACTAACAGCAATAACCACGACAGTAGCAATTCGCTGACAGTTCAACTTCAGTCGAACGTTCGATTCGCTAACCATAATAGGGGTGTAAGATCAGGAATAATTTTAATGCGATCTTCGATGATGTTAAGAATTTGTAGGTACGGTACAAAAAATTTAAATAGTAGGTACTTTAGGTATGTTAGGCTAACTTTATTTTACTTTACTTTATTCATATGTATGTAGGTATGTACGTATTATAAGATTGAGATTAAGGCTGAAACAAATAATTATGATTATTTATTTCCTAATTGTTTGGATACATCTGCCTTTTATAAATCCTTGTGGTACTCCTACTCTCATTTACAGTATGTTTGATGTTTGGTCCTTACATTTTATATAAAAGAAGAGGTCTGATAGGTAGCCATAGCCACTCTTTTATTATTTTTGTGTTCATGCACGTTAAACAATAGGAAACAAAATCAACTCTGCTCTTAGCCCACTTTGGTTAAAGGCATTTATGTGAAAATGCATTTGCAAAATATTTTTGTCTTTAGACATTTACATAATACATATTAGAGGTCTTTTTAGCTATTCACAGTGCCTTAACCAAAGTGGTTTCCAGAGGACACGAACGCGGACGTGGCAGAATATTGACCCCCACCACCTCCCTTACCTCACCACCGCCTTAGTTTTTTTTTTTTCAAATATTCATACATTATGTACATATGTAAATATTTATTTTAGTTTACATATTCATTAAATTTTGCAACTTTTTTGTCTTTCGTGTATTCCTTTTCTTGTTTATGCTCTTGTCAATAAACTACTTGCAATTTTACCAAAGCAGAACTACCACAAGGAAATTGACTGTATCAATTTTGTGCGAATAACATTTATTTGTCGTTTCAAACCAATCTGGATAGTGCAAATTTGTTTTTGAGATACATTGATTTACTATATTTTCTCTAAGATTAGATGCAAATGGACATTTCTGAAAGCAAGTGATAAATACCTGTATATGAAGTTGACATATTTTGGTGTACTTGTCTGATGGCCAGACAAGTATTGGATTTTCATTCGAGTGTTCATATTCTTTCAATTTGATCAATATTTCCGTGAGATCGAAATTGTTTTTGTCCTTTGTCATTTCTTTGACAAAGTTCTCACAAACTGCATTAATTTTTTTAAGTGTTTTAAAAAAACAGTAACCTACAAAATACCTTGTGGCTATGTCATTCATTTGTGTCATTTTTATTCAAATAGTGTCTTCATCTGGTAATTCTATCCCTAGAAGTTCGGATTCACAATATTTGGCTAGATCGAATATGTTTTCATTTTTCTCTTGCTCCTGTGTTAGGACAATCTTTGTTTTATTTTCAGTATCCAACACAGCATTTCCATCTAACTGTAAATATTCGGAATCTTCTTCTTCACAATTGGAAAATTTTGACATAAACAAAAATTTTAGAGCCATAATTTTGGCCAGTAATGAGCCAAATTCAGATGCGTTTGGATTATTTTTATTAAAATTTCTTGTTCTTATTTTTCCAAAAAGGTTTTCAAGTGGGTCCTGATTGAACTTGTTAACATATATATAATGTAACTCACAGGAATCATTAAATAATTCTTTTTTGATCATTAAAATACTTTCAATTGTCATAATCAGGCCCTTGAAGCAGAAGGGTTTACATTTTGCATTGATTGGCTGAATTTGTTTTAAATATGATTGCATTTCTTTTAAAAATCCAATATTTGCGTCATTTCGAATAAGTGCAGGTCTTCCATTCAATAAATCAAATATTTTATTGATTTTATTTATAATTTCTGCTGTTGGTTGCGCAAACTGTGCAATTTTCTCTGGAAATTTATTCAAGCGCTGTAATGCATTAATTGCGCAAGCCGCGGATCTGCTTAGTACTTGTGCCGCTAGTTTCACATTCATTTTCTGATCTTTTTTTAGCCTGCGGACTTTAATTGCCAGGATATTTCTGAATTTTAGATTTGTTTTTAGCTCTCTCTTGCATACAGATTCTATGGAATCTATGGATCTGTTGCAGTCTATAAGTGGTGAAACTTCATTTAGTTCGTCAATGGATATATCGGTACTCGTTTTCACTTTCCAAAAACATTTCACTCCTTTTCATAAAAAGTGTAGGAACAGCGTCTTTTTTTAATATTTTTTTTCCCAAAAAAATTTCAAATCGAAATGTTTATTACAAATGTATGGCCGTTTATTATTTTCAACATTATCACGGGATTCTTCTGTCTGTGCTAGCCAGTCATTATATTTCTTAGTTCCCTTTTTATGAAATCTAAGCATTTTCCTTTTTGGAAATTGGGCAGTTGTTGCATTGCAGCATATGTAGGTACAATAGCGCACTTTATTCGCCACGACATTTCCTCTAAGTTGATTTTTTTCGCAACTCTATTGTATTTATAAGTATTAAGGTACCTAATCAACCTGAAATAAACTTAAATAATATATTTCACCTTTCCTAGATTAACTCTTCAAAATTTTTACTGGACACACACACAGTAATATATCACTTTTCACTTCGAAAAAATACAATTTAGATATTTCTTACCACACCACAGATCTACACAGATCGAAACTTCGGTCAATATAGCAAAATGAAAAGGGAAAATACGTACCTACATATGAATTTATGTACATACATATGTATGTATAAATGAAATTGTGTCTCGCAGTCGCAGGGCGCAGACGGTACAAAGAGTAGCAAAAGAAAAAGCTTTTCGCACAGGAAATTTATTTTCCGTTTTTTTTCTTTACGAAGCAGAAAAGCTTTTTGTTTGCCCATCGTCGTTTGCTCATCGCAAAAAAGATCAACATTTTTTTGTATGGGGATGCGACATCTGTGTAAGTTTATTATCTGTGCTAATAGTCTCTTCACCCCTAGTCTCCACTGGCAATAATTCATTGCAAGAAATATGTCAAGCAATTGAAATTTCCAATGGAGACCGCAAATTTCTTGAAATAATTCATTTCATTTGCGGTCTCCATTGGAAATTTCGATTGCTTGACATATTTCTTGAAATGAATTATTGCCAGTGGAGACTAGGGGTAAGGACCCACACAGTTGCACTAAACTGTTATGTTGTGTTTCTCTTTTGGAAAGTTGCTTATTCCAAAGAGAGCGATCAGTGTTGCCACTTATGTATCTTTAAATGTACTACTTTAAAAAAACTAATATATGTTTATACCCAGTTTAACACAAACAAACGGTCTCTAAGTGTAACACAAAGTTTTTATTTCTGTAAAAAATTCAGAACCCGCCCACTGACACGCCCATTTTTTTAAAAGCCTAAAGTTTTTTGTATTGTTATAAGAAACTTAAAAAAATGTACCTAAACAAATACGTGTACATATATTATCAACTGTTTTACAAAAATACATGAGGAATTGGACAAGTAAACAGGAAAATCAAATCTAAACCGATTGTACGTTAAGGGGCTTACTGCAAAAAGCTTTTAGGAGGTGATGAACATTTGTAATGTTCATTTGAGATGAAAACTGTTGGTTAGTAAAACGATACCAAAAACCTTTTCTACAATCTCTCAAGAGTGACAGACACAGAACACAGCGACTATCGTCACTGAGTACAACAAACTGCTGAGATTAACTGTAGGAAGTAGCAGTGGATCTTAAAAGCGGGGGATGTATCGGCGGACTTAGTGGGATTAGCAATAATAGAAGTGCCTCGGATGACGTGGGTGCGTTAAAGGTTGTAAATAGATGAAAAATAGAAGAAGAGCTACGGTAATTTACAGTAGACGGGATGTTATTAGAACTTGTGAAATGTCTTGTTGAAAGTCAGGAAAGGAGGTTGAGCTTTAAAAACGCATGTTACGCTTAATTTTTTTGTTGGATTTGCAAGAACATTTGAAGGGAAGGAGGTAAGTGGAGGAGGAATGTTCTTGGGAGGTAAGTGGGTGGGCTGATGAGTTTGTGAGGAAAAATTAAGGAAGCCGGTTTTAGCTCAGATGTTCGTGTTTGATTTACTGTTAGTTTTTGACTTAGCTTACATTGACAACACTAAATTCAAGCATTCCGTCGGCTGCACTTCGCCTATGACAAAGACCAAACACCCAGTTGTATGTTATGGAAATGTATATTTAAATTTAATTTTCATTTTATATACTTGATGGCGAATTTCCGAAAAAAGAAAGTCAGGTAGGGTGTAAAATCACCGCATATTGTTAAGTTACTATCGTTGAGTTTTTGAATCCTAATATTCTACTTTGCGTCCTTGGTGTTCCGAATATCAGTATTAAATTAGGTCCGGGATCACGAGACGGTAGAAGTAGAGTTTTTCGGATTTTTATTCGGGGAGGTAGTTATGGTTACGGTGAGATCCACGAATTTCGTAGTGTTGATTTATGTTGACAAGCTCGTCATGAAGGAAGCTGTTATTAGTAGGTATATGTATATCAGTTTAGTTTCAGTTTATTAATTGCATCCTTGTCAAAACTGATTCAACGTTTACTTACTTACACACCCATTTGGTTAACAATTTTTATGTAATGAGGTGATTTGAAAGCTATCTTTGGAACATACAATTAATCTCAGAATTGAACGTACACCTATCATAAAAACGCATTTTTCCTTTTTTTAACATTAAGATATAGTTTTTTTTTGAAGTAAGTGAAAACAGAGACGAAACACTTTTAATGTAAAATATAAAAGTATTAATATTTATTACGACGAACTTGGACATCTTTGAATGAATATTCAAGCGGCGTGGCATGGTTGGCATTAATTTGTTTGTGAAAGAGGGGGGAATATGTTCCCACGTTTGCTTGATCCTGTTTTTTAACTCATGCTTAACAGTTGTTAGTTTTCAACCGATTTTGACTTCCTGCCCCAAATTCTCGATAGGGTTAAGGTCCGGTAATTATGGTGGAGTTTTGAGCTATTTCGGAGCATTGTACAGCAACCATTTAGGTACTATGTGTGAACTGTGGTTTGGGCCATTATCTTGTTGAAAAAAAATGCAAAGACAAGCTCAGTTTCTGTGTGGAATTGTGCAGATTTCCTTGAGAATATCTAAACACTTAATTTTGTCCATTGTGGTCTCAATGAATTCAAACCCCACCACTAGCTGCCATAGAGATCCATAAGCTAGTGCATTCTCCTCCATGGTTAACTGTTGATCAAATATTTTTCATTTTCAGCTTATGCGTATAAATAATATTTATTGTTCTTGAACGGATTGTGCGGAGCTCATAAGCCAACATCGGAGGCACAATCTATTACAAGTCTGTACAACTGCTTGCATACGCCGACGATATTGACATTATTGGAAAAACTCAGCGGGCTGTCAGCGGTGCGTTTGCAAGCATTGAGGCGGAAGCGGCCAAAATAGGTTTAGCGATAAACGAAGGCAAAACCAAGTATATGCTGTCAACAAGGAGGGACAATCAACACCGACGAATTGGACAGAACGTCACAGTGGGCAGCTATAACTTCGAGGTAGTAAGGGACTTTGTCTACCTTGGCTCTGTTATAAACTCAAAAAATAACATCAGCGCAGAAATCAAGCGAAGAATAACTCTTGCCAATCGCTGTTTTTTTTGGGCTTATAAGGCAATTCAACAGTAAAGTCCTATCTCAAACAACTAAGGAGACTCTGTATAAGACCCTGATCATCACAGTCCTGCTTTTCGCTGAAACATGGACTTTATTAAAAGAGGATGAAGATATCCTTGGTCGCTTCGAGAGAAAAATTCTTCGTAAGATATTCGGTCCCGTTTGCGTTGACGGACTTTGGAGGAGAAGGTTCAATCACGAACTATACAAGCTGTACAGCGACATCGACCTAGTCAAAAAACTGCGTTTTGGACGTCTGAGATGGCTAGGACATGTAGAGCGAATGGACTGCAATACTCCGGCCTGCAGAGTCTTCGAATCCAACCCGGAGGGACGACGGAGTAGAGGACCTCCTCGCCGTAGGTGGTGCGCACAAGTTCAAGGGGACCTCGACCAACTTGAAGTGCGCAACTGGAGGCAATTAGCTATAGACCGAGCTAAATGGAGAGGCTTGTTGGTTGAGGCCCAGGTTCACCCCGAACTGTAGCGCCACCTAAGTAAGTAAGTATAAATAATGAAATAACGTTCTCTTTTTTCTTATTATTAGGAAAATATGTGAAATATGAATTATGTAAATAAATTATTTACAAAACTACATCTTAATGTTGAAAAAAAGGAAAAATGTGTTTTTATGATGGGTGTACGCTGAATTTTGAGTAACTGTACATAATTCAAATTAAAAATAAAAAGCAAATGTTTTGAGTTACTTATTTCCTTTTACTTTTGAAGGAATAAAATCGCTAGTTTATGTCTGTCCTTAACTTATAACTGTTTCTACAATTTTATTGTGAGTTTTGTAGTGCGCCTGTGTAAAAGAAAGTACGTCAGTAAAAATACATATGCTTTCATTTTGAATGCTTACGTGCAAGTGATGTTTTCTCTTGAATTTTTTTTCACAAAACTCGCACTCGAATGGTACTTCTCCGATATGCACTGCTTTAAAATGTGTACGCAATGTGTTCGGTGAAACATATTTTTGTAAACAGGCGGGACACTCGAATTGTTTCTCAAAATGTGAGTAACGATGATTTACCATATGAGTATGCGCTCGAAATGTTTTTTCTAAAAAAAAAAATATAAATAAATATTAGCATCAATTATTTGTTAAAGTATAAATAAAAACATACGAACCGCAAACATCGCATTTGTAACGACGTTCATCTGTATGTACTCTCTGGTGTATTTTCAAATCACTTTTACTAATGAATCCCTTAAGGCAAACATCACAGATAACGTTTCTCTCATTTCTATGGTTGAGCATATGGTAATTGTAATTTGCCTTCTGCTTGAAAGTTTTTTCACAAATTTCACATCTATTGAAACAGTAAATATGCATTAAATTTGCAAATTGCTTGCCAAAGAAGTACTTACTGATATGCAGGTAAGCCATTATGTAAGTTAAGATGAACTTCCAACGCTTCTTTGGAATACATCATCTTAGGACAGAGAGGACAACTATATCTTTTTGTCTTTGGATGCATTTTCTTCCTACGAATAAAATAAAATAGAGAAATGAAACAATTTCTCGAGAATATCGTTCTCCTATCAGCAGTAGCAGAGGAAGTGCTCTACATCTTTCTCCTCGTCGTCCAAAGATGGAAATTTTCCATGTTTCAAATTATGTAGTTCTAAAAGTAACAACAACTTTTTGCACCAAGTAAATATTGGGAACACGGCTTATACACGAACGGTTTGTATTTGTAGCAGTTAATTAAAGTATTCTAATAATCCCAATAATACTCTTCTAAATAACACCTCAAAGGAAGAAATGATTTTCATGGGTGGGTACTTAAACGGACACTCCGTGGAATCAATCTACGAATAGGAAGACTGTCATGGAGGCAGAATTAGAAAGTTGGCGGGAGAAAACATACAAAATACGTGCAAATCATACAGCTTAATCATTCTGCATATTTTATTTACGTCACTTAATTACTTGCAGTGGGGACACGAGATCCATATAGATTACCATCTGAGCTGGAATAGTGGTGGAAAAGTGGTTCTAGGCGAAATGTTGGACTGTCAACATTGTCGATTGCTAGTATCTTTCACGAAGGTACCGGAAAGAAAGCAATGAACCCTGCAGCTGTAGAAAACATAAACTGACACAATTTAAATAAGGAAAGAGGTCAGATTAATGCGGTAAAATTGCAACATTTGCATCGAAATGCCATGAACGGTGTTGAAGAATTTACCGTACAAGAAATATGGACCAATTTTCAAGATGAATACAAAAAGGTTTCGATGGCCAGCTCCACATTAATAAAGAAAGCTGTAGCTAAAGTACGCGTGTCGGCCTTAAAGGGTTTTCACCGGTACTTGAAAGAGGCCTCCAGGGCAAGAGGGTGGAAAGGGTACTTGAACGTGTTACTTAACGACGAATTTCTGGGCAGAAGCATTCTATTTATGGTTGTTTATGTAAAGGAAATAACTAAATTTACGGTCGATGAAGTGCGCGAAGCAATGACAACAATGAATCGGAGAAGGGCAGCCAGACCAGATTATGTACCTTCGCAAGTATGGTTGAAAATTGATAATGTATGTATGTAGGTTTTAAATGGCTCGTGACTCTATTTAATATAATATAGAAGAGGAAAACGGATGCAAAGTCAGTGGATGGCGAGCTTTCTCGTCCCACTGCATAAAGGCAAGAGGGACACGAGAAATTGCAGCAACTATCGATCGATGAAGTTAATACTCCATGTAAAGAAAATTTACGAACCTCTCGTCGGTTGATAATCTACTTACCACGCTATTCAAATGGATAATGTTTTTCATCGCGACGCGGCGCCTCGAAAAATCTAAACATTCGCAAAGGAAACTTTCGACAGAGTACCGAGATTTTATATGGGCTAAGGTCTCAAAAAGTAACGGATATGTCCGTTAGCATGATACGAAATATATACTATGACGTAAAACTTAAAAAAAAAAAGTTCAAGATTTTTTGCTACAGGGACACATTGCTACAACCGGAACCACTCCTCTTCTTGTCGTCGACGATAGCGCTATCGTAAGAAGTGACGTGACAGCTCATTAGAATACAACAAATAATTAGATTAAAGCGTTGGAATCAGCCACACGAAGACAGAACAATTATATTATAATTTTTCTAATCCCGTAAGCCTGGCCTGGTAGTGGGGGCCGTGGCGTAAGTGGTTAGTGTGTCGGATCACTACGCATGAGGTTCCAAGTTCGAATCCCAGAAAATACCAAAAAGTTTTTTCATGGTCCCACCTCTCGCGAGCGTCTGACAAACATCCGAGAGTATTGTTGTCACGAAAAAGCTTCTCAAATCGCCGTTCGGATTCGGCATTAAACTGTAGGTCCCTTCCATTCGTGTGAAAAATAAAACGCACACAACATGAGTGGTTGCGAGAAGCTAGGCCCTGGCACTTTAAAGAGCTGTTGCGCCAAATATTTATATTTGTATTTTTGTAAGCCTGGCCTCAGATATTCTGTTAGACGGAGTAATCGTTCCGAAATCCAATACATTTAAATACTTTAATAACCAGAGAAAAATGCCTGTTAAAGTCAAAGATTTGCTTTACACGATAGTCGTACGTCCGGGTTGTATGAAAACTATAAAAAAAAATGACAGCGACGGAGATGAAAATAGATCCGTTCACGTACTTTCCGAGCCAAAAACTAATAAATTGTCAAATATGACATGTTGGGAGTAAAAACTCTCAGAGAGCGGAAAATATAAGCAAAAGTACGCGAATGAAAAGTGAGCCAAGTCGAGCCAACTGTCATAAAAAAAAACATCACAGCATTTTCTTCAAGACGCTTTGCATCTATTTTTTATGTCTATTAACTTTTTGAAATGGAATCAAAAACTTTTTGACTCTTTTGACAACCATTTGGCAGTTTTTACGTTCGTGCCGGCAGAAATTCTTCGAGCACATTCAGGCTTAGTGGGGAAATACTCGTTACTCGTTACTTATCAATTTTTTTCTTTATTTGTCATGTTCGCTCAGTACGCGAATAGACTTCGAACATTTTAGAGCACCTTAAAGCACCTTAATGCGCTTTAGATTGTGTACGCGAATGGACCTAATGTTACGCATTTCAGTGGGAGTATCAAAACTAGACAAGACTAATTAGAAGTACGTGTGTGTGTGTTCGCGAAAGCCTCCATGCGATAATGTGATGTCTGCAGACTTAAGCAGCGCAAAAGTAAAGCAAATGCGTGGGAGAAACACTTAACATATGCCGGATACATCGAAGTGTACAAAACTATTCATCCGACATCGTTTTTTCTGCTAAAAACTTCAGTTTCAAACAGAATTTCGCTGAGTTTAGTTCTCTTTTATGACTGCTAAAATGCGTGAACATTTGATTGCGATGTGGCTTTTAAACTGAACAAAATAAGAAATCAGGAAAGAATTGGACACACCCTATCAATTTAAAAAGGGAACAGTTGGATGCATTTTGTACACTATTAGATGATTGAGCAGATGAAGTAAAATTTGCTAACTACATTCGAATGTCAACTTCTTTTGATGACTAAACAGTTGCTGCCCTTATAATTTGCTACGATCCACCCACTCTTTGGTAACTTCCAACGTTTATTACACAATGGTGTCCTTGGTTAAAAGCAAACAAAATTATCACATCAGAAATATTTGAATCGTAAACATGAATATAATATCAGCTCCAAGCATATTGCGTAGAGCAATCCATTTGGAAACTTATCACGCCACTCATTGTGGTATCTGAAGGGGCTACAATCTTTTCGACTTTGTTATTAATTATTAAGATAGGCAATTGAGGGCTTATCAGAATGGTTTCGTTCGGGATCAGGGGTAAGGCAAGGTTGTGCTCTCAGTCCAAGTTTATTTGCACTCTTCATTGAGGATATAGTGGATTTTTTACCTGGGGGGGTTGAATATGGAGGTGTATTGATTAAAGCCCTTCTCTTTGCAGACGACGTAGTGCTTTTGTCGTACTCACCCGAATCTCTACAGCTTACAATAAACCGACTCTCCGAATACTGCAAAATGTGGAATCTGGTGGTAAATAGTAAGTCTCAAATAATAATTATTAAAAGAGGTGGAGGCAGAAACTGCGCGACTGAAAAATGTCACTTTAATGAGGAAACTATCCAAGTGGTGAAGGAGTTTAAGTACCTCGGAGTGTATTTTACGAGGAATCTCAATATGGAAAGGCACCTCAAAGAGAAATTGTCGAAATCGAAAATAGCCATCAACATTGCTTGGAGAAAATGTTTCAACAACAAATATATAGCTCATAGCAGCAAATATAAAGTTTTTGAATCGGTTTCGCGATCCATTCTCTTCTACGCTGCTCAAGTATGGGGAGGAAAACAATTTGAAACGGTGGAAAAACTCCTTAGGTTCTATATAAAGAGAGCATTTCATCTGCCACCGAACACGTCAAATTACATGCTCATGTTGGAGACAGGCCTATCACCACTCTTTGTAAAAACCCTAAAGCTACAAGTGGATTACGTGCTTAGAGTACTAAACATGCCAGACTATAGACTTCCGAAGAAAGT
This sequence comes from Brachypalpus laphriformis, assembly GCA_945910035.1. Classification (NCBI taxonomy): domain Eukaryota; kingdom Metazoa; phylum Arthropoda; class Insecta; order Diptera; family Syrphidae; genus Brachypalpus; species Brachypalpus laphriformis. The sequence continues at coordinate 103,634,759 of OX246753.1, read as the reverse complement.
AGCTCTACAATCTAAAAGAAATAAAACTGGATGGTACAAAGAGTGGCTGGAATTAGCTAGTGGATGTGGAATGGAGCTTAGTGTGGAAGATGCGAGGAGTTGGAAGCCTAAACTTTACCAATTAATCACGCGTGTGGATGAGCAGATCAGGGAAATATTTCTAGAGGAGGCATCAGGGTCACTCCATAGAGGAGTCTACAGCCGGTTATGCCACAACTTGCAGCACAATAATTACTTCCGGGATGAGTACAGCATAGAAGAAATAGCAACGGTCCTAAAACTGCGTGGAGAGCTCCTGAAACTGAATTATGTACCCCATAGAGATGAGCTACCGATAGTCTGTGGCATGTGCAATTTATCTGAGAGGGAGGATACTTTTCACTTTGTTGGCAGGTGCCCAATTTTGCGAGAAACAAGGAAATCTGTGTTTGGAAACGATGTTTTATCGGAGAACCAAGTCTTGCAAATCCTTAATGAAAATAACGTCACAACACTAACCAGGTACTGCAAAATTGCTTTACAATACAGAGAAAGAGTTTTGAATGGAAACTTCTGAAGAAAAAGAAAAAGGAGAAAAATAAAGAAATAATTAATTTCTGTGCTATTAGGCTATAATTAATAATTTATTAATAATTGTTAACTTTTTGTCAACCAGGCAGACGGCAATGCCATGCTAACCGATTTTTGTTTATACACTGTTTTGTTAAATTTTTTTTAGTATAAAAATAAAAATCTATCTAATCTAATCTAATCTAGTCAATTGACATCTGGAAACTCATCTCACAGTCATCTCGAGTATGGTAAGAGGAAACTCTTTATCTTAGGAAGTTCCTATCAATTTATTATACTCTAAGGAAAACGAAAACATAGACAAACTTACTACCCTACCAAAACCACTGTGATGCTCTTCACCAAGAAAAGACAGTTAAAGCGTATGCAACCCATCCTGTGGAAGGGATCAGAGTTGACCCACAGAAACAGGTCAAGTATCTAGGTCTAACACTAGACAGCAAACTCCTCTGGAGAGAACATGTAGAAACTGTGGTAACCAAAGCCACCAGAGCACTTATGGTGTGCAAAAACATTTCAGGAAAGACCTGGGGTTGTAGCCCACACTGAGGTGGATGTATCACTGCCACGGGGCAGTGGCATGGGTCAACAGAACTAGACTAACCACGACGAGGACATCCCTCAACAAAGTGCAAAGATTAGCCTGTAAATGTATAACAGGAGCCATGCGAACCTGTCCCACAGCAGCTCTAGAAGTGATCGTAGGGATACCTCCACTACACATAGTGCTAGAGCGAATCGCCAAGGAGACCATTTTAAGAATCAGCAAAGAGGGCATCGGGAAAGGAACATGCATCGCAAATAAACAGCGAGTAACCCTATCCAAATTGGTGCCGCTTCTAGACTGGCCCAGAGATGATATGGTCAAGAAATACTGCTTTGAAAAGAAATTTCAAAGCTGAGCAACAAAAGAGATTGGAGCAGCGAATCCGATAAATACCAACTCAAACAACACACAATTAAATGGTACATAGACGGATCGAAAATATCTACTTGCACTGGGGCAAGAGTGTACGGGCCCAGGACTAGATACTCAGAATCACTGGGAATATTTCTCAGTATATTTCAAGCAGAAGTTCACGCGATCGAAAGATGCGCGCAATTTAACTTAGACAGGAAATATCGCGGGCAGGACATCGCGATACTATCAGACAGCCAAGCCGCTATTAAAGCACTGACCTCGCATGAGATCAGATCCAAACTGGTATGGGAATGTCTCACCAGGATCAACAAACTGGGTGAAACAAACAAAGTAACTCTCTACTGGGTACCAGGACATGTAGGAGTAGAGGGGAACGAAGCAGCTGACGAACTAGCTAGAAACAGATCAGACACGCCGTTCATTGGACCAGAACCCTTCTGTGGGATAGGACCCCACAAAATAAGGGAAGACTTAAGGAAAGAAGAAGAGAACAAATGGGACAAACATTGGGACGATATCCCCCAAATAAGACAGGCAAAGGAACTTCTGGGGAAATACAACCAGAAAAGAAGCAGAGCCTGCCTAAGAGTTAGTAAGAATCGGCTTCGCATCTTGGCGGGCATGTTAACAGGTCACTGCAGACTCAAGGAGCACCTTAGAAAACTGGGAATAGAGGGAGACGGACACTGCAGATTCTGCAGGGACTTCGCAGAAACACCAGCGCACCTTCTTTTGGAATGCGAAGCACTGAGCCACAAAAGAAGGAATCACCTTGGTGCCTACCTCCTATCAGAAACGGATTTACCTTCGCTGGATCCACTGAAGATACTCCGGTTTGCTGAAGCAGCTGGACTGGAGGAAGTGCTCTAGACCGAGTATATCATCGGCTAGAACCTTAGTAAGGGGGCACAATAGATCTTTTATAGGTCGCAGTGCACTTGCACCTCTCAACAATATACATCTATCTATCTATCTACTAGAAAGGGAGCACGAGACTAATTTACTTCACCTAATTTTAGAAATTCTAAGCTATCTACATACATATGTACATGAATAAGCTCAATTTAGTCGACGTACTAAATAAATTATACTACAACCAAAAGTTGTTTGAATATTTTTTTGCGACATATGTAGGACGTAAGTCGTATATTCGACATCGCATACGTTTGAAAATATTGAGTACGTCTTCGTCTATCCGATGCCGGATGAATAGTATGAAAGCTTCTATTTAATCCTGACAAATCCATATATCCGGCGCCGGTTGCCCGACAGAACACAGTAATGAGCAGGAAGAGCGCATTGATGATTGGGTACAAGCACATCACGGAGATTCTGTGCATAGTTTTACATCTATGAAAAAGCCAATACAATTGCGAAAAGCCAGCAAACTCTTCTTTGCAGTATTTAGAGCAATGCTACAAAAAATAACGAGTTGAGCAAAATAAAAAATGTACCGACAACTTGCAATTGAAGATAGTTTGAATAGTAAAAGAAGTTAGAAGCAATGTTGCCGGCAGACAACATCGTGTATCCGATACCGGACATGTTTGAAACGGGCCTTATAATGTCGAATGCACATATATACATTCATACTTTACTTACTCGTGGTTGATTAAATGTGTTTTGAGTTTGAAGGTTTGTTCGCAGTGAAAGCAAGAAAAAACTTCGCTTTCAGCACTGCTTGCAGGAGGCGAGAAATTTAATTTCGTGTCTTCCACGTCAATTAGATACTCCTCTTCTTGTACTTCATCAACAGCGTCTGATACTCCCCATTCACTCAGATATTGGATTTCATCCAGCTCTTCCACTATATCCGCGTTATACTCTTCTTTGATCGGAACTATTTCCATGGTCGCGATGTCATAGTTTCCTTCGAATTGTCCTACAATTCCAGTCTTGTCGTCATCGTTACACTCTGTCTCGGAATAGTCATTAATTAGATATTCATCGGAGTTGCATATATCGTTCAACAAAAGATGAGTCTCCAATGCTTTACTCTTAAGTTCTTTGAACAGTTTCAATTGCAGATGACAACTGTTGCAAATATATTTTAGAACTATACCCTCTCCAGAGATCTGCAAAACAAAAAAAAAATTATTTTTCTAAATCTAAGGAAAAGCATTCAACATACAGGCAAGCTCAAGACCTCTTCATACAGAAGTCCGACATCGCTTAAGGTACTTTCTTCTGAGAACAACAACTGTCGTTCATGTGGGTGGGTTATTGACAGACAAATCCTGCAACTACTGGGGTCCAGTTCAACCATTTTGATCAACAAATAGTAAAAATGTATTTAAATGCTGAGTATTTTAATAGGCGACTGCATTCAAACTATATGCCGGATCAAGGAAAAAGCATTGTAAATATATAAACGTCAATACAATGCACTGTTCGATTTGAACATATTGTATTGCTCTGTTCAATGACGAAATTTTTATAGTAAACACAAGAGGGTGTTCCAGCACAACGCGTAGCGTGAAAGTGTACTGAATGTCGAATTCAATTAATCAGCGTGTGAGAAAAAAAATGTATTTAAGATTGGCGCAGCAGACGGAATCATTCAATTTCCGCTTTCGAAATTGTGCGATGAATGGTAAACATAAAAAATACTTTTGTTTAGGATTTTGCTTACAGGTACACTACTGAGGTAAACTAAGGCAAACAAAATGATGGTATTGTTTCATTTGTGTGATCCAGGCGTTTAAAGGCCTGCCTTTCTACATTTTTAGAACGTTCATTTTGCCGTTTTAACAGGGTTCAAATGATCTTTTCTTTGAACATAACAAACCAGTTGAGACGATCGCGCTCTATTTTTCGTGAGATGATTTCTTTGACGTGAAGCCTTCCACAGATCTTCGAAATTCTTCAATTCAATTTTTATTTCATTTAAAATTTTAAAAGTATACAATATCGGAAACTATCAAAACATACATAGGTTTAAGAAGGCAGTACTTATAAGATGAAATAAATGAAATAAAATGAAGCATTCTGTAGTTAAAAGGAACTAGTGGCAAATGCAGCGAGGTCATAAGGACTTAAAAGATATTCAATTTATAAGTTGATAGTGGGGGTTTGCAGTTTATAATTTAGATATCTAGAGAATAAACTAACTAACTAATTTAGATATCTAGAAAAGTATGCATTATAAGTGAGCTGGAGGTAAAAAAAAATATTTTTGTTATTATGCTATAATATTACTCGTAACGAAAGATTAATTTCATTAAGATTGAAGCTAAACAGGCATTTTTTAAGTTCTCTATTGAATGCAAATGATTTCCTAATACTCCGAATATTAAGCTTACTTACTTACTTAGGTGGCGCTACAGTTCGGGGTGAACCTGGGCCTCAACCAACAAGCCTCTCCATTTAGCTCGGTCTTTAGCTAATTGCCTCCAGTTGCGCACTCCAAGTTGGTCGAGGTCCCCTTGAACTTGTGCGCGCCACCTACGGCGATAATTCCCTCTACTGCGTCGTCCCTCGGGGTTAGATTCGAAGACTCTGCGGGCCGGAGCGTTGGTGTCCATTCGCTCTACATGTCCTAGCCATCTCAGACGTCCAAAACGCAGTTTTTTGACTAGGTCGATGTCGCTGTACAGCTCGTATAGTTCGTGATTGAATCTTCTCCTCCAAAACCCGTCAACGCAAACGGGACCGAAAATCTTACGAAGAATTTTTCTCTCGAAGCGACCAGGGATATCTTCATCCTCTTTTAATAAAGTCCATGTTTCAGCGCCGTAAAGCAGGACTGAGATGATCAAGGTCTTATATAGAGTCTCCTTAGTTGTTCGAGAGAGGGCTTTACTGTTGAATTGCCTTATAAGCCCAAAAAAACAGCGATTGACAAGAGTTATTCTTCGATTGATTTCTGCGCTGATTTTGTTTGCTGAATTTATGCAGAGCCAAGGTAGACAAAGTCCCTTACTACCTCGAAGTTATAGCTGCCCACGGTGACGTTTTGTCCAATTCGTCGATGTTGGTTTTCCCTTCTAGTTGACAGCATATACTTGGTTTTGCCCTCGTTTATCGCTAAACCCATTTTGGCCGCTTCCGCCTCAATGCTTGCAAAAGCACCGGTGACAGCCCGCTGAGATCTTCCGATAATGTCTATATCGTCGGCGTATGCAAGCAGTTGTACAGACTTGTAATAGATTGTGCCTCCGGTGTTGGCTTGTGAGTTCCGCACAATCCGTTCAAGTACAATATTGAAGAAGTCACATGACAGCGCGTCACCTTGTCTAAAGCCTTTTTTGACATCAAAGGTCTCGGTGAGGTCATTACCGACCTTGATGGAGCAGCGAGCGTTCTCCATCGTCAGCCTGCACAGGCGGACAAGTTTGGCAGGGATGTCAAAACTAGACATGGCTCTATAAAGCTCTTCTCTATAGATGCTGTCATAGGCGGCCTTGAAATCGATAAAGAGGTGGTGAGTATCGATTTGGAATTCTTGGGTTTTCTCCAGGATCTGCCGAAGTGTGAAGATTTGATCGATGGTGGACTTTCCTGGCCTGAAACCGCACTGATAGGGTCCAATCAGGCTGTTGATAAAAGCTTTCAGGCGTTCACACAATATCGCAGAAAAGATCTTGTATGCGATGTTGAGGAGACTGATGCCTCTATAATTGGCGCAGTTGAGGGGGTCTCCTTTCTTGTGGATCGGGCAAACGATGCTGAGATTCCATTCATCAGGCATACACTCCTCTGACCAAATATTAGAAATGAGTTGGTGTATGCACTCTACCAATTCATCCCCAGCTGCCTTGAAAAGTTCGGCCGGTAAACCGTCAGGTCCAGCAGCCTTGTTCGATTTTAGCTTGGATATTGCTATCCTCACTTCGTTTTGGTCAGGTGGACGGACATTTTAACTATCATCGTCCATGTTGAATGGTTCATTCTGCCTGACAGCGGGATGTTGGTCTTCGTCGCCGTTATACAGTCTGCAGAAGTAGTTTTTCCATATTCTCAGCACCGACTGTGATTCTACTACGAGGTTTCCATTCTCATCTCTACAGGTTTCTGTACGGGTATTACTTCTCTGACACGTTCTTTTTACCTTTTGGTAAAACTTCCGTACATTGTTCCTGGAGTATAGACTCTCGATATTCTCAAACGCGCGCTTCTCATGCTCTTTCTTCTTCTTTTGGAGAAGCCGATGTTCTTCCCGTCTCTTTTGCTCGTAGAGCTCACGAGCAGCTCTCGTCTTCCTTTGCAGCGCCGCTTTGTATGCCTCTTGTTTTGCTGCATGCACTCGCCGGCATTCTTCGTCAAACCAGGGGTTTCGCGGTGGTGGGCGAGCGAGACCCAGCACATCAGTCGCGGCGTTTCTGATGGCATGTTGGCAGCGTTGCCACTGGTCTTCGGCACTTGATGCTGGCGGTATAGGGGTGATTGAGAGATTTCGGGATACGCGTTCAGCGAAGAGTCTGGCGGTCTCTTGCGATTGTAGCTTTTCGACGTTAAATTTTCTCACAGTAATTCTTCTTTGTTGCTCAGATTGGGATATCCGCATTCGTACCTTGGCTACAACAAGGTAATGATCCGAGTCTATGTTGGCCGCTCGGAAGGTCCGGACATCCAGAATACTGGAGGCATGCCTTGCGTCGATCGCAATATGATCAATTTGGTTGATCGCGACATGATCATTGGACCGCCATGTCTGCTTATGAATATCGAGATGAGGAAACCATGTGCTTGCTATAGTGACATTTCGCTCCACAGCGAAATCAATTAGCCTTAGTCCGTTATCAGACGTGGTGTCGTGTAGGCTATGCTTACCGACTGCTCTACCGAAGACGTCCTCCTTTCCTATTTTGGTGTTAAAATCGCCCAATACGATCTTAACGTCGTATTTAGGACATTGCTCGTATGTTTTGTCGAGGAGCTCGTAGAAACACTCTTTGGAGGCAGGGTCCTTTTCTTCTGTGGGGGCATGAACACATATTAGGCTTATGTTAGCGAATTTAGCCTTGATCCGGATAGTCATAATACGCTCGCTCACGTGTCGGAAGCTTAAGACTTCTTGCCTAAGTCTGCCGCGTATGACAAATCCGCATCCGAATAAGCGTTGCCTGTTGCCTCTGTAGCAATCACCGTAGTAGATGTCACAGTTTTTCATCCTCTTTTTGCCTGGCCCATCCCATCGCACTTCCTGGATGGCGGTAATATCTGCTTTATAGCAGTCTAGGGCCAGTTGGGTCATCCTTATCCGAGGCTTTTGGTTGTTTCGGAACCATGCGTTTTTTACGTGGTAGGGAAGTTACCCCGACGGCACAACCCCCAACCTGGAGGGCCAGTTCCTTAATTATTCCCCTAGGACGAGGGGCCGGGTACACCGGTGCCAGTAGTCCACTACGGGAGTATGAGCGCTGCCGTTGGCCCATTAAGGGCTCCTCCGCCACCATCTCTATTCCAATGTCCTGACCAACATTGGAAATTCCTTACCGACCTGTGATCCGAATACGTCGAAGCAGCTCGCGCAAGGTATTCACTAAGTTCAACCTAACTGGAACTATAGACGCCACCGTTGACTCCGTCTAGGGAATTCGTCCGCTGCCGCCTGGAACAGGAAGAAGTGCTCTAGTGAGAAAAGCACTCTTCCCCCCCTCTCTCATCTGCTGCCACCAAGAATCCGCCAAACGGGGTTGGTTACCCATTTCTTGGATTAAGGTACTAGGCACCCGGCTGTCACCGCGTGGAGGTTGAGAGTAGGAGTTGGTAGGCCTCAGCTGAGTGGAAACGCTTGTGTTTTCATATGATCGCATGCACTACCGTTTGACTAACCGAATATTAAGCGGTAACTTATTAAATAATCTGGGTGCTACAATGGTGTAAAAATGTTGAAGTTTATGAGTGCTATGGTGTGGAAGTACGGCTAAGTTACTGTCATTGCTGCGCAGAGAATAAGCAGTTGAATATAAATTCAAAAGGTAACTACATCTTGTGAAACAATTTTTTAAGACTTTAAAGAAGTAAAGATGTTTGAGAGGATGAATTCTTGAGTTCTTGAATAACGGAAAGCTATGATCGCGTCGTCTCCTTTTCGAAATAATTCTAAAAACTTGCTTTTGGGTAAGAATCAAAGGATGTAGCTTATTATCATGCGTACTTTCCCAAGAAACTAGCCCGTATTGTAACTTAGATTGCACTGTGAAATAGCACACTGTTATCGATAGATTTCTAGAGCAAACAGGTTGTAGACGATACACAAGGCGTTTTTATTTTGTAGTTCACAGCAGAGCCTGAGTTGTCAAAAAAAAGTTGTGTTTCTTTTTGAGCTCAGACACATCAAAGCTCTGAATTTGTTTTTCTTTTTTCATTCAGACTATGCCCAGAGCGCACTCTATGAGCTCTGAATAATTTGACCGAACGTTCAGAGCAAACCCTGAGCACAGCTATTTTTCATATTTGACAGGAGAGGACAAAGAAAAAATAAATGCAAAACAATTGAAATGGCGGACGAAATTTGTTGTTCTGATGCAGAAAGTAAATATAACATACAAAATACTATCAATAGATATTCTATTCATATTTTGACAGGTCAACATATAATTGCTAATCAAATGACACCAGAGTGCTCAAGTGTGTTTCATAAATAAATCAGAACGCTCGGTTCAGAGCAGGCTCGATGTGCTCGAGCTCTGTTCAGAGCTCTAATCTAAACAAAAAAAAGAAAAACGCCTATAATTTGTGTAGAAGTTAGTAGATACTTTTTTAGGAGGGAAGAATGACAGCTCCAATTCATTTTATTGTCAATAAGTAATCCCAAATATTTGAAAACAGAGACTACTTCAACCAAAAAGCATTTACGTGTTTGTAGTCTACCAGCGGTGTAGGTTTCAGTGCAAGTGGCCATTTTACAAGAAGCATTGCTAACATTAATTCTCACAATCTACGCTGTGAGATAAAAACTCCGGAGAGTGCATATCTAATGTAGGTATGTTGAAAAACATGATTTTAGTTTTATCGTTGATTACTAACCTATGCATACAAAACCAATGCCATAGAACCTTCAAGTCATGATTAGCATCTGCAACCAATTCTAAAACAGAAATAGGGGAATATGTACACACTACATCGTCAGCAGAACCGATTTGTTTGCCTCTTAAATTTTGGTCAAAGATAGAATTGATAAAAATCTGAAATAAAGTTGGGCCAAGAACTGACCCCTGTGGGACCCCAGTGTCGATAGCTTGGCAATCACTGAATTTATCTCCTATTTTAACCAATTGCTTCCTGTTTTCAAGATACGAAGCAAACCAATTTAGCATAAGACCTCTAAAACCTGCATTATGAAGCTTCGTCAATAAAAGTTTGTGGTCCATGGTATCGATTACAACCTTATTCGATTGAGTTTAGTCATTCCTACTGTCATGCAAAGCATCTCCATCTCAGCTGCTGTTAATTTACTCTCATACATTTTGTACATTGTCCAACATTGTGAACCATATGTGAGCGCTGGACGCACAACTGTGGTGTAAAGCCTCCCTTTCAACTTAGGAAGCATTTTTCGGTCACAGAAGATAGCGGAGTTTTCTCGTCCCTTCGTCCACCCTACGCCTACGCGAAGATTGATGTCGTCATTACAGCTTTCTTCGCTACTGATCATAATGGCAGATATTTGAACTTTCGCAATGGGAAGCACTGTTCCATTCAAATACAGGGATACCCCGATTTACGCCGCCTCTATTTACGTTGTTTCGATTTACGTTGTTCGGTTTTTCACTTCCCAGTTTCGATTTACGTCGTTTCTTGAAACACAATTTTCTCACGAAATTACCTCTTTCCTTATTCTTATTTAACCGAGATGCTCATCTCACCGATTTCGTGTACAATATCATTCCCAGTAAGTCTTTTTCATTCCATATGGACTGTAGGAGTGTTGGATAATGTTATTTTCGATTTACGTTGTTTCGCTTTACATTCGCATTACAGTCGCATTTTCTCGGTCCCGAAAACGACGTAAATCGAGGTATCCCTGTAAATGTCTGAAATAGGCCTGAGTGAATCAGAGAACGGGCAGCACAAGTACTCTGTCTTTTTTGAATTAATGCTATACGCCTTTTCCTCACTCACACATCAAGTGCTCGTTGCAGGGATGTAGGATCCTTACTTATGAGGGCTCCATCTTTAGTAAAGAAAAATTGATGTACCTTGCGGTTACTCCAGCGATGCATCTTACTCTTGTCTTTGCTACTTCGTACATGTCCATAATCACATAGGCTTCTGGAGTCCCTCGATATTATAGCGCCAACCATATCAGTTCTCGTGGTTGTTTGTCGGGTGCCTTTTTTTAAAAGTCAACCAATACAATATGCAACTCGTTTAAGGAATCACAATGTTTTCCATTATGATCCTTATACATTGGATTGCATATTCTTATTTCGTATTTCGGTAAGGTTATGATCATAACCCTCCCACTTCACCACATTTCTACTGACCCGCCTATGGGGTTCGTCTATTTGACCTCGGATGTCTTTGGAACGCTCATTGATATTGCCTTTTTGACAGGGTTTTAATTATCTCTTCTTTGAACGTGGCAATACCAGCTGAACCGGTTGTACTCTATCTTTCGTAAAATGGTTTCCACGAATCTTCGAACTTCTTATCCTTGGTTGATTTACCCGCGACAAACCAGCACTGATCATCAGACAGCCGTATTATTTTTCGCAGTCGGCCACCTAATACCCGTTCAACGGTGTGTGACATCAGCTTGATCAAACGGTAGTTATCACAGTTTCGCGTATCACCCTTCCTTTTGTACACAGGAAGAAGGTAGCTCTCCATCCATTGCTTCGGTATTGGATCACCTCTCATAAGTTTTGAAATGAGAATTCTGAGCCATCTGAACTCGATGTCTCCCATCTCTTTCCAGAACTCAGAAGTTTTTTCGAGTACTTGAGCTTTTTCGTCTCTATTATAGAGGTGTTTGCACTGCAACATATCTGACAGACGCAGTCTAACAGACTCAAATCTGACCGTGTGAATGTCGGACGGTTTTCCATTTTTTTTTTTTTTTTTGATATTTTGGAAGTTGAACCAAAATATCTGATAGTGTGAACGGGTGTCTGTCCGGCCTGGAGGAAATTTAATTTCCGAAAAGATATTCCCGCTGTATGGTTGATCACGGAAAATTAAAATGAAGTAAAAAATGGCTATTTGCGAAATGTACGATTCTGGAAAGAATTTTTTGAAATATACAGAAGTGTACCGGAGACTTTGAAGATAAAAACCGAAGAGTATAAAGATCGATTTCTTCTTCTTCTAAAATCTGATTTATCACAAGCGTTCGTCCACCATCATTGAAATTCACTTGAAAAGTGAATTCTGACTACATGCTTGATAATGTGAACGTTAATGACATCGGTCTGTCCGCCATCCATCCGACCAAGTCTGTCATATATGTTGGGCAGTGTGAACCTCCCTATTACAATCGAACTTTGGCCAAGCTTTGAAAGTCGCTTTCTTCTTTTTTACTACTTCTTTAGCTTTATCAATCCACCAACACGTTTCTTTGACGTGTTTGTGTTAGCCTTTTAAAGCTTCGAGCACTGATTTGGCCTTCTTTTAAGGAAGGAATTCCACATATTTTGTGCTCTGCACTCTTCATCCTCAGCTTCATTTATTATTATAATTTTTTTTTGTCTAGATTGTACCACTTGATTTTCCCAGAGACCCTTGTTTGTTTGCTTTCCTTCGGTGTCCACAAAAATGTCTGCCAGCAGGGAGGGTATTGCTGAGCGATCGTCTACCAGGCGTAGACACATCTTTTTAAAATAGAAAACGTGGGCAAAATATTATCATTACAACAATAACAGTGAAATACTAATGCAGGACTTTACCGACTTCATCAATTTCCGCAATGACGCATAGTTTAAGTTTTTAAAGAATGAAAATTCCTTTTTCCTTGTTCTGGGAGACAAAGAGTTTATCTCTTTCTGTTTTTTCCACCACCCCTACCTACAGGTGCTCCCCATTTTTTTCCTGATATTACGGTATTTGTCTTATTTTTGAGACGAAAATAGGTGATTCGGTACGAAGCCTCCGATTTCTCCGAATTCTCAATTTTTTTTCCAATACGTTGGTTGAAATTCCCCTCAAAAAGAGAATTTTCTCACAAATTGGCAGCACTAATTGTGAAACAACTCAGTTCAACAAATCGAACGTGCCTCTCGACCAAGTGTTAAATATTCGCGATCGTGGAATTTTTTTTGTGTTAATTCGATCTTTGTTTTATTTAATTTTTTGCTGCGTAAGGCGCAGAATGAGTGGAAATATATTAGAAAAAATTGATAGAATCGACGCTGAAGATTTGTACCTCGTGGAACAGGACTTGTGTTTCCACGAAAAGGTAAATAATACATATTTTGTGTGGAGTGGACTCCGCAAACAAAGTTGTTGTATTTGTTTTTATTTACTACCAATGGCTTTGTGCTGAGAGTAGCCTCCTTTCTCCCTCGTTTTGTTTTTTAGTGCGTCATGTTCACTTAAATAAGAGTTTGTTGATCATATCAGGAAATGTATTTCCCCAAAAGTACCATATTTTGGTTATGTGGGTAACTCCCACTGCTGGGAGAGTGTATCCCCAGTTTTTTGCAGGATAACCACCGTAAAGCAAGTCAGTTTGTTGTGGCAACAAGTTGACAACGCACCTCTTACCTTGTACGTAGTGTAGGGCCTCATCTCGTACGGTTTTAGGCAATGTGTTTAAGCTCTTTTCATCTCTTGCCCACTTGCTGAGCCGAGATTCCTCAGCCACCGTTCTGTGCCATGTAATTCTCGGTCGACCCACTACTCTGCCATCTTTCGGCGTCGAATGATGGTGCCTATAGGATCCTGACTCGGTCTTTGATTAGGATATTCATTCAAGATACGGTTCGACCAGAAAACCCTCAGATTTTTCCTAGACACCGATTCACAAGCGATTGCAGCTTCCTTGTGACAGTGGCGATCAATTTCCAAGTGCTGCACCCATATAACAGCACGGACTGAACACTGAAGCTTCGCTATATTTTGGACAACCTTCCTAAACCTTACTTCGCTTTTGTGATATTGTGTGCGGCATCGTCTCCGGTTCCTTCATTTGCCGATGCATTCCCCAGATGTAAGAAGATTTTTACTCTCTCAACCGGTTGCAAATCAATGTCTATTTGAGCGAGAAAATTACATCCATGTCTGAGTATTTTAGTTTTTGAGATGTTAATCTTAAGCCCCAAGACGACATTCTCTCTTTCCAAGTTTGCTGTCATTTGGGGGAGGTATATAAACATTTGATCAATTTCGACGATAGGATGTAACCTTGCCTGACTCCACTTTGAATTTCTAACTCATCTGGCAACTTTTTTCTGCAGTCAAATAAATTCTTTTTCCTTTTATCAGCGAGGTTATGATCCGAAAACAAGGGATCATAACCCTCCCACTTCACCGCATTTCTACTGATCCGCCTGAGGGGTTCGCCAATTTGACCTCAGAAAATATCGGCAGGCCTGCCGATTTTGGATCACTCGATTAATGAGGCCAATGAAATGCCGATGTCGTCGCATTTGTCTGATCCAGGCTTTTATAGGCCTGCATTTCCTACATCGCGATGTCTTTGGAACGTGCATTGATATTGCCTTTTTCACAGGGTTCAAATGATCTCTTCTTTGGACGTGGCAATACCAGCTGAGCCGGTCGCACTCTATTTTTTGTACGATGGTTTCCTTGATGGGTTGCTTCTTCTATATTGTTGTGGCAAACAACGATTGCCGTGTCGTCTGCGTATGCAAATGTGGAACTGTTTTTAAGGCACTTTAACATACCGTTCGTGTACAAAATGAACAATAGGGGGCCCAATTTCGACCCTTGTGGAACACCATATTGCACCTTGTATTCGCTACTGCAAACATCTTTTATTTAAACTCGAAAAGTCCTCGATCTGAAATAATCTCTTAGCCATTCTTCCTCTAATTCGTGCTGTTTCTAAGACGTCGATTATTTAATTATGGTCGAGGTTGTCGAAAGCTTTGCTGAAATCGAGCAACAGAACTAGCACATGATGTTTCTTCGCAAGACTGCTGCTAACTAGATTGGCGAAATCTCCAAGAAGTTTATTAGTGCTTTTCCCTTTTTGGAAGCCGTATTGATTTTTATTTAATATATTGTGCTTTTCGATAAATTGCCATATGCGATCAGCTACGATTTACTCCAACGTCTTCTCTACAGGTAGTAATATTGCTATTGGACGATAGTTTGCTATCTCTTTTTTGGCTCCTCCCTTGTATATTGGTCTAACAAGTGCCTCTTTGAGCTTTTTTGGTACTGTCGAAGTTTCAAAACTTAAGTTCATGAGCTTGGTGATGATGAGGGCAAAAATATTGGTATATTTTTTTAAATCGATTGCTCGAATACAATCTGTTCCTGGAGCTTTTGGGGTATTCAATCTATTTAGCAAATTCACTACCTCTACCATGTTTGCTTCTCCCAAGTATATAGACTTCTGTACTGTCGTGTTTTGATGATTGGATGCGATTGTGTTACATTTGTGAATGATAGTAGCTGCTTGTCGCGAAAATAAGTCACCAAATGCATCTGCTAGTGCAACTGCGCTCGTACTTGGTGAGACATTTTTCACAATCACTGCATCCTGCAATGGTTTTTTACGTCCCAACACTTCGTTAATTAACGCCCAGGTTTTTTTGGGGTCACATTTTGTTTGCTCAAACTTCTCTGTATAGTAAAGATTTCTACTCCTCGAAATTTGCTTATTGATTCGATTCCGAAATAGTTTATATTCGGTTTCGTATGTCAAATTATTTCGGTTGTTTCTCCATCTGCGGTACAGAATATCTCTTTCTCTACAGCTCTTTATGATTTCTCTGGTAATCCATGCGGCATTTTTCCTATTACGTTTTGCTTTGTGGACGGTTGTTGACTTCTCATAAATTTTTGTCATTTTATCAGCTAGAGCATTAAAAAGTGTGTCGGCGTTGTTTTGTTCCAGTATTGGGGTCCAATCCGTGGCTCTTATCAGCTGATCTACTTGGCTTGTGCTTATGACTGAACCCAAAGTTGGGTCATTTTCATTGGAGCACACCTCATAGACTCCGTACATGGTGCTATAGTGATCGGATATATTATTCTCAACTATAGCCGAAAATGACTTAAGCTCTGTTAGGTTCACCAGTATATGATCAATTAGTGTGGAGGTTCCCATATTCAAATCGATTCTGGTAGCCCCTCTAATGACATTGCACAAACCCTTAAAAGCCAGCATTTCCATCAGTTGAGGACGTAGGATTTCGTACTTTCCTTAACATTTATGTTAATATCGCCCAATATTATTATATCATCCCAAGTGCGAAAAGTTCAAATATCTGGGATCTATGATCAATAGCAAAGCAACTTGTGATGACGACAGCAATTATCGCGTAAGCGTAGGGTGGATGAAGTGGCGAGAAAATTCCGCTATCTTCTGTGACAGAAAAATGCCACCTAAGTTGAAACGAACGCTCACTGCAGTTGTGCGTCCAGCGCTCACATACGGTTCACAATGTTGGACGATGTACAAAACGTATGAGAGTAAATTAACGGCAGCTGAGATGAAGATGCTTCGCATGACAGCAGGAGTGACAAAGCTTGATCGAATAAGAAGTTCGAAGATCCGTGGAAGCTTTCACATCAAGGAAACCATCGTACAAAAAATAGAGCGCGACCGGCTCAGCTGGTATTGCCACGTTCAAAGAAGAGATCATTTGAACCCTGTTAAATAGGCAATATCAATGCACGGGACCGGAAATCTTACGAAGAATTTTTCTCTCGAAGCGACCAAGGATATCTTCATCCTCTTTTAATAAAGTCCATGTTTCAGCGCCGTAAAGCAGGACTGGGATGATCAGGGTCTTATACAGAGTCTCCTTAGTAGTTCGAGAATTGCCTTAGTACTGTTGAATTGCCTTATAAGCCCAAAAAAACAGCGATTGGCAAGAGTTATTCTTCGCTTGATTTCTGCGCTGATGTTGTTCTCAGAGTTTATAGCAGAGCCAAGGAAGACAAAGTCCCTTAGTACCTCGAAGTTATAGCTGCCCACTGTGACGTTTTGTCCAATTCGTCGGTGTTGGCTTTCCCTTCTTGTTGACAGCATATACTTGGTTTTGCCCTCGTTTATCGCTAAACCCATTTTGGCCATCGTCAGCCTGCACAGACGGACAAGTTTGGCAGGGATGTCAAAACTAGACATGGCTCTATAAAGCTTGTCTATAGATACTGTCATAGGCGGCCTTGAAATCGATAAAGAGATGGTGAGTATCGATTTGGAATTCTTGGGTTTTCTCCTGGATCTGCCGACGTGTGAAGATTTGATCGATGGTGGACTTTCCTGGCCTGAAACCGCACTGATAGGGTCCAATCAGACTGTTGATAAAAGCTTTCAGGCGTTCACACAATATCGCAGAAAAGATGTTGTATGCGATGTTGAGGAGACTGATGCCTCTATAATTGGCGCAGTTGAGGGGGTCTCCTTTCTTGTGTATCGGGCAAGCGATGCTGAGGTTCCATTCATCAGGCATACACTCTTCTGACCAAATCTTAGAGATGAGTTGGTGTATGCACTCTACCAATTCATCCCCAGCTGCCTTGAAAAGTTCGACCGGTAAGCCGTCAGGTCCAGCAGCCTTCTTGGATTTTAGCTTGGATATTGCTTCCTCACTTCGTTTTGGTCAGGTGGACGGAAATTTTGACTATCATCGTCTATGTTGAATGGTTCATTCTGCCTGACAGCGGGATGTTGGTCTTCGTCGCCGTTATACAGTCTGCAGAAGTAGTTTTTCCAATAGAAGATCGCTCTGGGTTTTTGGTCGTGTGCGGTAGATATCGGAGATATCAGTGCTTGTGACTTCTTGTTTGATTGTTTTCCCAATAGCTTTGACAATATCAATTAAGTTTTCGTTATGTGTTGGTGGTATATTTTTAATTTCGATAGTGTTTTTTAATTGTTGTTGTTCCAGTCTGTTGATTTGTGCTTGCATTTGGGAAATGCACTCATCTTTTTCTTTTTGTATTTCTTTCAACTTCTGTATTTCATTCATAAGTGTGCCCATTATGGTGTTGTTTTTTTCTATGTTTTTATTTACGTCGTCGAACTTCTGTGAGACAAAGTTACAGAAGTCAGCTATTCCCTTCATTTCGGCTTTCATGTTTCTAAGTTCGGACGAATTTATTATTATTGTTGCTGCTGGCTTTATGCTTTGTTTTTGTGGACTATTTAGTTCAGATCGATTCCTTTTATTTGCTTGCAGATCGGGTGTTAAAGGGCGTGTGGAAGATTGTGGTGGGATGGTGGCAAGACCTTCGCGGCAGTAGCGGCATTTCCATGCCTCCCTTTTTGAACCCATGGATCTCCATGACTTTTCAGTCTCTGTGGTGCAATCGTACTGCAGCTTTAGAGCACAGGAAGGGCAGGTAATAAAATCGCCGGAAAGGGGCAGGTCTTCCTTACAAGGATCACACGGGTTCATTGTACTTACTGTGTGCAAGAGGAAAAGCGGTGAAGTAAACAGCTATTGATAGGCGAAACAGTCGGTTACTGCAGTTATTGGGAATATATTTTTCGAGTCGAAAACTATTGAAAATCACTTTTGTATTGATTTTTTTTATAATAAATGTTAAAGTCACTGTCTCATATATGTTTTATTTATACTTTTGTTTGGAAAACCACTTCTTCAAGGGAAATTTTTAAAAAAAAGCTTAGAGTAATTGGGCAAACAAACTGATCACTTTGACAACTTAGCTGCAATCACACAATTCACAGATGTCTTGTGGGTTAATAAGTGATACAGATTCTGTTCTTCTTCTTCTTCCTTTTATCAGCGAGGCTATGATCCGAAAACAAGGCATCACAGCCCTCCCACTTCACCGTATTTCTACTGATCCGCCTGTGGGGTTCGCCTATTTGACCTATTTGATACATATTCTGTTATTAGTGAGTTAATCGCATGTGGGGTGTAGCTACCTGTAAGGGTTTCTATACTGCTCACATTTTCTTTGTTGTAGAATTAGGATTGATAGCGGAGGTGTTTTTAAAAACTCTCTTTGATAGCTTTGCTTTATATCGGAAAGGGCATTAGCTTTGTGATAGTGCAAAAGGTTGAGATCGATGGCATATTTCTTAAATATTATCCATAGACACTGTTTATTATTACGGAGTATAGCCAATTCAGAATTCCACCAAATGACAATAGTTATGTGGGGAATGGCAGAATTAGGTGCAAAACGCAGCGCTTTAGTTATTATAGGCTCTTCCTTATTTATGTTCAACGTCTGTTGGTTATTGCTAAAGAAATCATGTATTTTCTCATGAAAGATGGACCAGTTGGTGCGATCAGTTTGAAATTTAACTGGCGGATTTTTGTAAGTATATCTTTTACCGAGATCTATACTTGTCAGAATTGGGAAATGGTCATTCCCATGGAGATTTTCGAAAATTGTCCAAGAAGCTTTGGGTAATAACTAAGGGGATACTACTGTGAGATCAACATGGGTAAATGTTTTATGGGTCGACAAATGAGTTGGGCTACCGTCATTTAATTGGCGGTTGCTAAAAAATTCCCAAATTCCATACCCCTTGAATTGCTTACAGGAGAGCCCCATATACGGTTCCAGGAATTTATGTCTGCTGTTAATAAAGCGGGTGTTTGGAGACTATGTTAAGTATATCTGTGGTGGTGAATGCTTGACAGAGAGGAATGTACATTGATATTACAGTGATTTTAGTGTTAACGTCAATTTCTACTACTACTATAGATATATTGGAGTTAAGGTCCATTCACAGTTCAGCGACATGCGAACGAGGGAATATTCGCCAATTTTGGCATTTCATTCACAGCTGCTTTTTTATCTGGGGCCTCACTCTGTATTGCTACTCGAAAGTCAGATTTTTGCGAAAGTGCTTTGCGATTTTAATCTTAGCCGGCACTCTGTAAGAAAACAGAATCGAATGGAAGTATTGCCAACTGGGGCTATGAAATATGCGAATCTAGCTTCGAGTATCGAACGCTGAAATGTCACTTTGAAGCAAATTTCGTTCCAAAGAATTTTTATGTTTTATTTGTATTTGAGAAAGAAAGTTAAATATATGTTATAGAAATGGAACTGGATGCTGTCGAATTGTGGTTCCATCAAGATGACACACAAGGAGAAAGAATAGAACGCAGGAGAATTAGAAATAGGTCGAATATAATGGGGCTAAGTAATAAAAAGTAGAAGAAAAATATAGCAGTGGTTGAGAGAGTATTAAGTGGGAAATACACGATACAATCGTAGTACTGACATCGGCATACTGTTGTATGCAGCACACATACAATTTGCATACGACTTAGGTACAACCAGACATTTTATTCAGCCATTTTACACATACACACCATATAATTTCCATACAATTTGTGTATGTTACAGCGGTTGTTCAGTCAAGACCATGCGACCATACGATATTGGTTGTGTTGTATACACACGACACAATTATCATATACAACATCAAAGCTGTCAAACCGTTGGTACAACAGTTGTATCGTGTATTTCCCACTTTACTTATTCTATCCACTGCTACGGTGAGATCTAGCAAATATATTACTTTCTCTTCAAGAGAAGTGCAACATTTACATTTGATTTTTGGTGGACTGCCTTCATGTTTTAAAACACGTTTTAATCAAGTAATTTCACCACTTTCATTGTATTTTAAGTTAAAAATAACTTTTTATGTCATAAATATGTACCTTTTCATGGCCGTGGAGGCCGATTGTCTCGTTATCGTAATCGTAATCGTTTACATGTCCTTTAAATTCTGGCAGTGACTTAATGAGATCTAGGGGTTGGTCGTCCTGTATGTTGTTGTCAGTTGTCTGTTCTTTATATTCTGTTACCACTACGTCATTATTATTTAAACTTGCTATCCTTTTTGTCAGTTCTAAGTTGCTAGCGTCTAAGTTTGTTAGTCTACTGAGTAATTCTGTGTTTTGTTCTAAATTCTGTGTTTTTTCAAATAAATTGCGGTTTTGCATAGTTAAATTCCTATTGGTGTTTGTTAGATCGGCAATCTGGGCACCTAATCTATTCAATTGTTCATTTAATTGATTTTGAAACCCCCGAACTAATTCTGAACAAGCGGCTAATAGTGTGTCTTGACTCATGGTTCTTAATTTTAATTTTAATAATGGTTATAACTTAGTTTCTAACTTACTGGAGTTGGTTTGTGAAATGGGCTCCGGTGGCCGTTGAATGCTTCTGGTTTCTGCAGGGCCCAATTACTGCTATTGATCTCGGTCCTTGAGAATGTTGATTTATTTAAATGCTGGCACGGAGACATGAAGCTGAGACTTCTGTCCTGTGTCAGTTATAGTGCACTTTTTATGATCTGGTCATGTACTTTGGCTTATATGTGTATGGGATGTCACTGAATAGTTTTATTCACTTTTTTCTTTTTCGCGAATATTACTGTCTATTAGTGGCTTTGATTCCCATAAGTAATCTCAACCTGGTGATCTTTTTTTTTTCTCACCGTTGTCCTTGGATTGATTAATTACTCGTATGGTCACTTGCAGGAGGTTGCATTTGATTTATTTGTGTTATTGACTTCACATACTGTTATTTGTGTTATTCACTTCACACACTCCTGGCAGGATCGCCAGTGATAAACTTGATGCACCAGTTGTTTAAGAAAAAAATAATTTTTATTTTATTATTCACTTATTCTAGTTACAAGTTTAGAGATCTAAATTACTACGGGTCGAATATATAAACCGGCAGCGTCGCTGGGTGTTGGTGCTTGGTGCTATTCCCTTTTATAGTCCTATCGGTTTCTGTTCTCCAGGCTTGGTTTGGGTCTATTATTAGACGTGTTCATAATAAGCACCCAAGCTGCGAGTAGCTTGGTTTGGGTCTATTAGTGGATGTGGAGATAATGTGCACCCAAGCTGTGAGTGGCTTGGTTTGGTGTCGTGTGCAAGCGGATGTCATCGGCTTGGGCTACGTTGGTCACGTACGCTGTTTGTAGCTAGGCAACTGACGTCGCGTCCTGTTTTCCATAACTTATATGAACCCAATCAATGCCTGAATAAAAACTTCTGGGTTATTTTTTTTTAGGAACACGGGGAGATTCGAACGCTACCCTTCGCAGCACAACCTTGCTGATACAAGGATGTGAAAAGAAAAATTGTTGTTTTATATTTATTTTATTTACAAAGAGAAATTTACTTCATAACAAAAATCACATTTCAAGTATTATATGGCATTATTTAATATTTTGTGGTGTATTTATACCCTTTGATTAAATTGATAGGTAAAAAAGCATGAGATGTATTATACTTTCCCCTTCGTTTCAATAATTTAATCCTGTCTATGATTTCTGAATTTTCTTTCAGGTATCGATAGCGTTTTTGCTGTTCGCCGACGAAAAGACCAACGCCCAATACATCCTCCAAAAACTACTGATCATATCACCGACTCCAAATGCACCCTCAGATATTTTAGCGAGTTATACAAAGATCAATAAAAACTGGAAGCCTTTTCTCGTGGAAGCTCTTGCTATCATAAAAGCAAACAAAGTTATAAGAAAATTAGGATTGCGTCTTTCTGAGATCCGAATACATTTTCTACCACACATACCAGAAATGAGTTTACATATAAATCCAATATTAAAAGCCCTTTACGCGATGTGTGAGATGTTAACTCCGATCGATGCAGGTAAACTTGTCCTGGATATTCGTAAAGCCCTAGATACCGGAACAACAAAGGATCATTTACGCTATTACGAGTTCGAACATTTGGAAGTTTTTTTGCTTGATTGGATAACAAAACGAGCATTGGATGCATCTGGTAGTGAGACAACTGATATCTCTTTACTTATCGACTACTTTAAGCTGAATGATATGAATAACATCAAAGAAATATTAGCGTACACGCTTAGAGAACTAAATTTAGAAACAAATGGTAGCGAACGAAAGGAATCAAGTGAATTACAAGGCAACTATGTGAGCGATGCATCAAGTGTAGACAAAGTAAAAACTGCAGAGACTTACCATCGGCCTGCTGAAATAAGATTGAATGACTGTTATGAAATCAAAAGAGAGACGGCGGGATTCGTTTTAATTATCAACCAAAGAAACTTTTATCAATCTACAAATTCCGAATTGAAGGTAAATAATGATTAAAACTAGGCCTGATTTCGAAATGGCCACAATTAGTACTAGGTTCGTTTAGTTAACGCTATAGTAATACTGATGGTATAGGGCATCATTAAATTCGTTCTACCATCTTCTGTGCTTGCTTGGTCAGATAATGCTACAGTCCGCGGTGGATCTAGTTTCAACACCTTCAGCCAGCTCGATTATTAGCTAGTTGCCAAAAGTTACGCGCAAACAAATTATACATAGCTGCGTATTGTAACACTGTCGGTGGGGATTGTCCTTTTTGTTGACAGCATGTGCTTTGTTTTACCCTCGCTCTCTGTTGGATGCTTCTTGGTACTTTTGCCTGATCATTCACGAAGAGGGAATTGACGTCACGCTCTCTTTTTCTGATTATTTAAATGTTATCGGCGTAAGCGATTAGTTGTACAAAGTTTTAGGTTGGCTTATAAGTTTTGCACAATTCTTTTAAGAATAATATTGGAAAAAGCAGTTCATACCGTTTCGCCTTGTCTAAAACGATGTTGATGGACGAGCGTGAGTTCACTATCGTCATTCTGCATAGACAGACGACGCGGCGTTACGTATGACATGGATGTCCAAACTAGACATGTCTGTGTATAGTTCGTCTCCTTAGGCGCTGTAATTTGTTGGTCTCTTTACGGTCCGTTGGTGACTACCAGGTAGTAACTTTGATGTTATTCGTTTTCCTTTGATGTTCGGTTAGCTGGTGGTTGCTATGTAGTAGTAGTAATGTGATCGAACTTGGTTACAAAATTCACAAATATGTAGCATTGACTTAAGCCATCAGCCAGACTAGAGAGCTTTTATTGACACGAAATTGATGAAACTACTTTATACGCCACATCAAATGGAGAGAGTGATAGGAAAAGAAGTAGTACCTCCATCCAGTTTAGAAAAGGTTGGCGCTGTGCTTTTTAAATACGGAGGAGATGCCTTGGTGGGGTGAATTCACCAGTTCATCGCCCAAGTATTAGTGGGCGAAATATGTCCAATGACTGGAGTATCAGTTCGATATGCTCCTTCCAAAAAGGCGTTGCCATGTCTTGCAAGAATTACCGAGGCATATCTCTGTCCCATACAAGATCCTATCTAACGTATAGTGTGAACGTCTTAAGCACTTCTGTAACACAATAATCGGCACGTATCAGTGTGGCTTCCACTGGCTTCGCACTGAGACAAATCAAGGAAAATGCCAACAAATTTCAAGTCGAAACTCACTACATCTTTAGAGCATTCATCGGCTTGTGTTCTACATTGCGTTAGCTGACTTCGGATGCTCAAAACGGACCTAGCTGTGTCGCGTAACGCTGGAAAATACGTAGTGATCTGTGAGGTTTGGAAGCAGTTCAACTGAACTATTCCGAACTTGCAACAGATTTTGATAAGGAACCGCTCTCTCATGTTATTTCTTCAATCTTATGCTGGAACAGATAGTACGAGTACGCACAGCTGATACTAACACGGAAGGTCTCATTTTCTAAAGTCCGTTCAGTTTCTGGGGTACGCAGATGATGTAGACATCATCGAAAGATCTCAGTGTGCCATCATTTATGGCAATTGAAGATCAGCCGAGACGAGTTGGTCTTAAAGTAAACGAGGACAAAGCAAAATATATGTTATCAACAAACAAAACCTATGACAGAATGTTGAGTTGATGACTTTAACTTCGATGTGGTTAAGGAGTTCATCTACCTTGCAGTAAATATCAATCCCACAAACGACATCCCCGTAGAGTTTTGACGAAATACAAATACAAATATTTGGCGCAACAGCTCTTTAAAGTGACAGGGCCTTTCTCGCAACCACTCATGTTGTGTGCGTTATATTTTTCACACGAATGGAAGGGACCTACAGTTTAATGTCGAATCCGAACGGCGATTTGAGAAGCTTTTTCGTGACAACAAAACTCTCGGATTTTTGTCAGACGCTCGCGAGAAGTGGGACCGTGAAAAAACTTTTTGGTATTTTCTGGGATTCGAACTTGGAACCTCATGCGTAGTGATCCGACACACTAACCACTTACGCCACGGCGCCCACGACGAAGAATAGCCCTAAAAAACGTTCAAAAGTACTAACTCGATGAACCATATTAATGCACTATAGAACGCTAATCTTACTTCGATTCACTTTCGTGTACTTTTTCCGCAAATGTCGTAAAAATGACTTCTTGTATTTTCACTGACAAGGACTGTAGAGCTCCTTCCTAATCAATCGAATTCTCATCTAAAAACATGATGTTGTGTTCATTTTTTAATCTCAACCATTCCCTGAAGATCTGCAATTTTCGTCGTAGAAGGTTACGACGGCATTAGGAAGCCGTTAACTTGGTAGTGCTATCATACTATATTTATATAGGGGTGGTATACCAGTTTCTAAATGGATTATGTACGTTAGAGTATTTTTTGGAACATTTTCTTTATAAATTACCTTAGTAGTTCATACACTTCTTCATACTGAAATTTAAAATTCCCCAATCTTGTGCTGCATAGCACATGAAGACTTAAGACTATGTTCTTTTACCCAAGTTTCTTCTCTAGTTGCAGTTTTTTTTAGGGAGACTACATACGTACATACATATTTAGTTCAACAGCCCATGGAGGGCCTAGTCCTAACTCCTCGCAACCATTCGTGTTGTGTGTGTTATATTTTTCACACGAGCGGAAAAGATCTACAGTTTTGTGCCGTATCCGTAGCGCAATTTTTATTTTGTTTTTGAGAAGCTTTTTCGTGACAACAAATACTCTTGGATGTTTGTCAAACGTTCGCGAGAGGCGGGACTGTGGAAAAAACTTTGGATGTTTACTGGGATTCGAACATTGAACCTGATGTGCAGTGGTCCGACACACTAACCAACGCGTCACAGCACCCAATGACTCCAAAATATTTATATTCGTTCACTTTTTCCAACTTCTCGTTGTCCCAAGTCTATCTTTCCTCCCTCAACTATCGGCCTGTCCCTTTTCGAAAACCATAATTGTGGACTTCAAATTCCACGTAAGGCAGTATTCTTGCAATTTATTTATTATGATTTAAATTTGTCTCTGCCATCATAAGAATACTATCAGTGTACATGAGCGATTTTATTTTGAGTCTGATGAACATGTTACCAGTACGATTGAGAAAAATAGTGGACTCAAGGAAGTTCTCTTTAACTCTAATTTTTGATTCGAACCAGTTTGGTATTTTCCAACCATCCCACACCTTGGATCTATTCTCCGCATAGAGACTTCTAATTAGTCTCAACATGGACTCAGACCAAATGGTAAAATCGGCTCAAACAGCTTATTCGTATCAACGAGTACGGTAAACACACTCATAGTGGTGTTTAAAAAAAAACTCAGCTCAGCTTCCCACAAGAAAACAGATGATGTTACTGAATTCTCGTTAAGTGATGTTCCGCGATAGACTGATGAGTCCTGGGTGTGAAACTCCTTTCAATGGAGATACTCGATTAAAGTTTTGGATTGCCTAAAGATCGCTCCTGCCAAACCTAGAAGTACCAATATCAACTGCTTCAGATTTAATATGCCTGCAAAATACGGATGGATCTTCACGAATCCTTCTAATAATAATAAAACTTCATGATAAGCGAAATGATCCGTTGAATCCGCAAAATTAACGTTAAATCTAACTCTAATTCTAAGTCGAGTGATCATCTTCGCTGACTGCTAAGACTAACGTCTTCAAAATGCAAGTTTAAAACCGGCATTTTCCCCAATTTCATTTTTCATTTCACATTTTTCAATTTCAAAGTCCTAATTACCCTAATTTCACAAACTCCCTGGTGATATAAGTGATTCTATTGCTAACCATCCCAGTTACCTCTTTTCCTATCAATACCCCTAACCTCGCTTTTCTTGATTTCTTTATTTCATTCTGTTGTAAAACTTTCTCTCCAGTCTTCTGATACTGGCGAAAGCCGCTACACTTTATATCGACCGCTACACTTTAACAGACCGCAAAATATATCACAACGTGCGGCTGCATCTTGCACACATGCGTGACAAATCTAATTCAGTTTGCATGGCAAAAATAAGACTAACGTCATGGTCTCTATCCATTTAGAAGAGGAATTTTTTACTTGTGCCCGAAAAGGTTTCAGCTGATCTGTCGACTTTTGCATTATATGTGAGTTCCAAATGGAAAAAAACATTTTCGATGCTTAAGTTATTGAGCTTATATTACACAGCTTTCCCATCAGTGGAATCGAATGCACCCTTAAAATCAACAAAGAATACATACAATTTCTTCCCTTACCCAAAAAAGCTCATGTGATACTTGTTAGCGTAAAGATAACACCCTAGAATATTCTCTTCCGGCTTAATATTCGCTAAACAAGTTGATTTGCTGTATCCCATGTCGAATGCTATAAGATTATTCCTGCTAAAATTTCATTACCGTATTCAAAAACGAACTGCCTCTATAATTATTTGAATCATTAATGTCTCCTTTTTTGGACATTGGCAAGATTCTATTCTTTATAAAGCTCTCTGGGACTTCAGCGACGTTACGTTTATGTAAGCTTCTCTAAGAACCGTTCCTTCGCTTATTTGAAGAATTCATAAGTAGTGTATATGTACAAAACCCTTAAATGTCAGTCGAATTCCGGTTGTCGTTTTTCTTTTCTCATAGCGGCTTGCTGATAACATTAAGAAGCAATTTAGGAATTGCATAGAAAACGTTCTAGAAATCTGTTTATTTTTCTTTATAGTTAGGGGTTATGAATACCCTTCAAATGTTTTTTTTTTTATATAGTGCGGGCATAGGAAAGGATAGAAAGATTGGTGTAGTTGTTTGAAACTCAGCTGTTGTTTCAGAAAATCTTCGGGGGTGTTATCCAAATAACTGGGAACATTTTTGATATTTTTGTCTTTGCTCCTAATTCACAGTATTTTTTTCACGGCCTCCTGATGTCATAGGTATATCAATCAACCAACAAAGCGAACAATTTTTAAAGCCGTATGACCAACATATTACCAGTGTTAAGCCAAATTGATCGATTCGGCTCACCTCAATGTGATGATTTAGCAGCTCGACACCCACTTTTGTTATAACGCAGTGTGCTGTAGACACGACGCTGGTTCAACTAGCACGATTGTCATGTTAGATTGTGCTTTTCTTCATTCATAGTGTGTTCATTTGGCTCTGTGTACTCGTATTGAGCGATACATTCGCAAGTGCAAGTCTAAAGCTTTTCCCGCTTGAGTTGCTTTAATTGCTACTCGGTCTTTTCGTTTCAGTGAGGAGTCTATAGGCTCTTTTGAGAATGTACACTATTTTAATGAATAAAACGTTAAACTTAACTGATGTATTTCACAGAGTTTCCTACCAAAGAAGCCATTGTTGGAACGTGTTGGTACGGACATTGATAAAATAGCGCTTGAGCAGACGTTTTCATCGTTCGGGTATATACCTATCACAAGGGACAATCTGAATCACAATGAGGTGATGAGCAACATTCGAGAGGCTGTTAAGCGCTCTATTGCATATGACTCGTTAGTAGTTTGCATATTGACGCATGGCTTAGAAGGTATTTATTATTGTTTTTAGGCCGATACTGTAGTTGTTATAATTTTCAGAAATATTCCTTTAACTCAACTCATATTATTTTTACCAATCTTAGGTTCAGTATATGCATGCGATAGTGTACCCATCAAAATAGATGAAATTGAAAGAATTCTAACAGGCAAATCTTTAACTAAGAAACCAAAAATGCTGATTATCCAAGCGTGTCAGGGTGATAATCTACAAAAAGCAGTCGGTTGTTTGGAAAGAGATTCAGGTGATAACATTGCTGCAGACTATGGGGATATGGTCAAAGCAATGTCTACAGTGCCTGGCTTTGCATCACTGCGACATACAAGACAAGGATCGTGGTTTATTCAAACACTTTGTGAAAAGATCCATGAGTTGGGGGATAGGTAAACTCTTAATTTTTTTTAAATTTGCTTTTACAATAATAATATACCGTGCATTATCTTACAGAGATCATATGTTGGAAATTTTGACGGAGGTCAATGCTAAAGTCGGAGAGAAGAGAGGCTTTGATAATGCATGCATGACACCCATATCATCTCAGACCTTAAGAAAAAAGTTCCGATTACCAAGCCGGATACTAGCCTAATTTTTATCATATAAGTACACATAGAAAAGCCTTATTTTTGTACATGAATTATACATGTATATGTACATATAAAAAAAAGTAGTGCGTGGAAATCTCACGCGCTGGAAATGATACTTATCATTATTTGTTGTAATTATGCATCTTTACTTACTAAAATGTAAGGAAAGTATGTATGTACGTGAAAATTTGTTGAAGTTTTTCAAGAAATCCAAAAATGAACTTTTAAATTAAATAATCGCGAAGATTTTAGATTCAAATATAGAATATAATCATATCTTATCTGCGAAGGATACTTTTGAGCAAATGATGCTTTTGGTACCCGCCACCGAAGTAGCAGAAAATCGTACTGGCTAACATCAAGTTTTCAGCCATCTATACTTAGTGAAGTGAGTGTGTGTATCTATGAAAAAGCTCTGCCGTGGGTTGGTTTTAAGCATTATTTTTGGTTTTGAAATAATTTAATAGAGAGAATATAGTAGAATCGTCACTGAGTCCAGCAGGTTTTGCTGGGTTTGTATTAAACTTTCGCCAACGATCTTGCCAAGCTGAAAGCATCGATTCTCGGCAGTGACATCGGGCCACTTAGCAACAGTGGCTACTGAAGGCACGACAAAAAGGAGGAGAATTAAAACCAAATTGGTAAAGCGCACTACTCTATCAGCTTTAAATAGAAAACTGCTGTGTGAAGTTAAGGAAGGAGCGCCATCGACTCCGTCAGCAGCTAAAAAGATCAGCGTCATGGGTCAGACGACAGTAACGAATTCTCATACGTCTCCGACGGTGAGGAAAAACACTACGGGTGATACTAACGACTTCGCCTCTCTTGCGACCGCTGTTATGCCCGAGTTCGAGGATGACGAGTTGCAGTGCTTAAGCAACAGCATTATGCAACTGCAACGAAGGATGCTCGGCATCAAAGCCAAGCATATGACACGAATGGAGAAGAATCGTTAGTTAGAGCTCCAACTCTCCCAGCAACAAAAACAAGGAGCCGAAGCAGAAACAACAGCAGCTAAAGAAGCTGCAGCAAAAGCAACAGAATTTAATCAGAAACAAAAGCAACAACAACAAGAATAATAACAACAGCAGCTGAAAACAACGAAGACGAAGGTGCCACCAGTCAATATCGTCAAAATTGATCTTAAGGACACCATCGAGCTATGTAAGTCGGCCATAGGCAATCATTTCTTTATTAAATTATTAAATGATAGGCATGCTATCTACTGTAATACAGTGGAACAATAAAAATTAAGAAATTTGTTGGAGGACTCGACGACAGGGTTGTTCTCCTTCACTCCAAAAACAAATAACAAATAGCAAATATTTGGCGCAACAGCTGTTTAAGTGCCAGGGCCTAGCTTCTCGCAACCACTCATGTTGTGTGCGTTACATTTTTCACACGAATGGAAGGGACCTACAATTTAGTGCAGTATCCGAAGGGTAATTTGTTTTAAGAAGCTTTCTCGAGACAACAATACTCTCTGATGTTTGTCAGACGTTCGCGAGAGGCGGGGCCGTGAAAAATGTTGTTGGTGTTTTCTGGTTTTCGAACTTGGAACCTTCGCGCAGTGGTCCGACACAATAACCACTTACGCCCACTTCACTCCGAGGGGAGAAAAACTGCAAATCATGATGTTAAAGAGCATGGAATCGTCTACAGAGCCGGACGAGATGCTTAGAGAAAAGAAGTGAGACTATCTAGAGTTCGTAGGGGTCTAGTCGTTTACCACAGCTAGGGCTGACAGGAAGAAGCGGGTATTGACGTTCTTCCTGGCTCAGCTGGCACCCAATAAAAAAACTGTATGGTCTAAGAGTTTTTTTTTCGTGTGCGTTATGCAGGAACTCGGATCACACCGCAATAGAAATACTGTACAAAATTGCTATAGAAATCAGTGGCCTATACTCCAAAATACGTTTCGCCCGGATGTGGTGGTTGGGCTCGTGAGTAGACGGCAACCATATTTTGTCAACACGCACTGTTTGTTCGATGTTTACCGAGGCTATAATTTTTTCAAGCAAGCAGTGCGTCTAGAAAAGATGTGGCCGTCTACTGACGAGTCCAACCACCACATCCACAATAGTTAGAGTATTATAATAAGAAACTGAACCAACTCCGAACAAGGAGCAGGTGCCGCTCCTTCATTGAAAAGAGTAAGGTAGTGTACTGCGGCGAACTACGAATGTTCAAAGAGCTGGAAGCGTTTTTGGTTTTACATCCTCCCTAGTGGAAAGAGGATGTACATGATCGCAGCCTATGCTCCTGAAGCTACTTAAACCATTTTATTTATATCAGAACTCGAAACATTATCGAATTCTAAGGCTAGAATCGGAGTAGAACTATTATATTATGGCCACATCCTTGTGCACAACTTCTACATTAATAATGACATCTAGGACTGGTGATCTGAGAGCATTGGTTTTACTGTATTCAATGACAGAAATATAAGAAATAATGTTGTCGCCGATGAAACGGTACATCCCCAGTTCATTTGGAAGGAAGAAATACGTGGGAATCGATAGCATACCTCACATTGTGCTTCGGAAAAGAAATAGGTATCACGATTTAAGAGCCACGACAATTGAAGAGAATTTTCAACGCAATCGCGATATTTAATTTTTTCCTGATGAATTTTTTCCCTATTTTTGAAGATACCTAATTTTTGTTCAGGGGAAAAATTCCGGGGGAAAATTTATTCACGATAACCCTGAAAATAGTTTTTCAAGAAACTAGACCATCTAAACTGCGCCAACTATAAAGGTATAAATCTCCTCAAGATGCCCTACAAGTTGTTATGTGCCGTATTGTGTGAACGCCCAAGGCCTTTCGTCAACAACCTGCTTGGTCCATATCAGTGTGGCTTCAGGCCATAAAAGTCCACAACCTACCAAATATTTACACTTAGGCAGATCCTGGAACCCAGTAATTTCAAATCGATACCCACCCTTAATCGACTTTAAAGCCACATATGACAGCATTTATAGAAACGAGCAATACCGATGGGGAATGCGTGCTACTTCATCAAGGTTGGTAAAGACCTCACTGAGACCTTTGATGTCAATAGAGGATTTAGAAAAGGCGAAGCGCTGTCATGCATTTTCTTTAACACCGTTCTCGACAAATTGTGTAGAACTCACGCGCCAACACCAGAGGCATACTCTTTAATCGCCTACACCTACGATACCTGGCCCTAGCGAGAACCAGACAGCATACCCTAGGCAAACTTTCCACGACATTGGAAAAATATCTGAGAATAGGATTGAAGCCCTCATTCTTCACCTAAACTCGACAGGCTGGATCTAGCACATCCACCTTCTTCAACTGAATACTCCATCATACAACCAGGTGTACATGAGTTTTGTGGTATCAAAATTGCGCAACACCGCTAATTCGGTTCTTTAATGAACCGCCACTTCAACCAACCAACACCGACGATATAAGAATGGTCGGAAGAACACAGCATTAACGCGTTCGTGAGTAGTGAGACGAAAGCGAAATGGGTTTAACGGTCAGCGAAATAAATGCTGTCAACAAAGAAGAATCCAACTCTGACGACTCGATTAGAACGTCACAGACAACTACAACTTTGAGGTAATTAGGAACTTCGTCTGCCTTGGCTCCACTATCAACTCAAACAGAGATGACAGTTAAAAAGTTCGGCTGCATAAAAATATTACTCCAGTATATCAACAAGTTTTAAACGAAGTTAAAAGTTATTCAAAGTTAAATAAGTGCCTGAACGAGACTTTGTGTGCATCTTTAACAGTCCTATTCAAAAAAAAAAAAGTAGCTTAGTCAGTAAGGCATTAAAACTACGAACAAAAGTGCACAAGCACAGATTCAACGGCCAGCAGTTTGTACCTGATGAGCAAACGTTATATCCAACGTGTTCCTGACGTTTATCCGAGGAACAACCGGGCTCAAATTCCTGAAATAGCTGTAGCAAATATGACCATTGAAGACTTGGGCGTCTCTTAGATGCAAAATTCGCCGACCACCAGCAACTACCAAGCAAGGGACACTTGGCTTCGAAAATGGCAGGGGTCAGCAGCAAACAGTCCTAACTCTTACAAAAAATTGAGGAGACGAAGGCGTGATGTAGTCAGTTGGAATTGCAAATTGAACGTCTCATGCAAAGAAATAACCAAAAAAACTTGGTTCTGCACATTCCGATTCAGGTAGATGTGGATCCCCTGAAGCAAGCCAAGGAAATTTCCCAAAACCTTTTAGCAAGCGGGATGGAGGGTGCAGTTGAATCTGTACGGCAGATGCATAGTGGGATTAATGAAGTCGACAATTTGTTGGTCACCTTAAAGAACAGTTCTGACATTTACAGCGTATTGAAGGCTGCTAAAAAATTTAAAGGGCCGGGTATAGTATACACCATGATTATCCGCCGATTATGCGAAGAAAGACAACTAAATTGATCACGATAAAAAAAAAACTTCTGAAGCAAGAGTAAAAGCACAACTAATAGATGACTGAATGTATATTCAAGAAAATAATATGGAAAGCGAAGAAAAATATTAATTCGATTCAATGTTTACAAATCTACGCTGTGAAACACCGAAGCACCCTGTCAGCTTTGACAAGAATGGTTATCAAACGTCAAACGGACGTCAGCATACCTCCATGCCCATACCAGCGACATCTTCAGCTTCGCGTCAACAACAGGGTCGACCGGATCCAGAATTTTCAAAAAAGGCGTTAAGATCAAAAAATTAAATTAAAAATTAAAATTCAACTGTCTGCCAGTTTTATAGTTATTGCCCAAATTTTAAATGTTTAAATGTTTTAAGTTATAATGTCCGGACTAAGAAATAAATTATTATTCCCAGATTTTTCATCTTTATAAAAGAATTTGATATATTTTTCCTATAAAATATTATTAAAAAGGGTTAAAAAGGTTATATAACCTACATATGCTATAATTATATATCATATAACAAGTCCACATCCATTGCCAACAACAACAGAACAAAAAAACGAACCCCTTCTGAATCCACCGCAATCTTCAGTACCACCAGCACAACCACAAAACATAGACACCGATCAATAATCCGACATAAAAGAACTCGAAGAGATGATGAAGCAATTAATCACACAAATGACTTACATGTTAAATATACCTTATATATACCTTACTTATTACTAGACATGATGATAGCAGATAATAACCATCTCAAAATCATCATATGGAACGCAACCGGACTTCATCAGCACTATCTGGAACTTAAGCAATACCTAAAAAACAATCAAATCGACATAATGCTCATTGCTGAAACCCATCTTACTGAGAAAAAACATAAAATTCCCCGGCTACGAAACCTTCAATACAAATCACCCAGATGGAACAGGACATGGAGGGACCGCAATAATAGTCAATAAGCAAATTAAATACACCGAACTCAACCACTTTCAGACTGATTACATCCAATCTACATCTATTCTTTTGCAAGATAAACAAGGGCCTATGGTCATATCCTCAATCTACTGCCCACCAAAGCAGCAAATCACCACTTCTCAATTTGACCACTATCTAAAATCTCCAGGCAACCGTTTTCTAGTGGCAGGCGACTTAAATGCGAAGCACATAGACTGGGGCTCCAGACTAATCACCAAAAAGGGTAAAAACCTACTAGACGCAATCAAAACAAATAAGTGCAAGCACATCAGCACGGGAGAACCCACCTACTGGCCCACAGACTTGACGAAGAAACCTGATCTTATTGACTTTTGCATTGTCAAAAACATCAACATTAATAATATACAAATCAAGTCTTCCTTTGACCTTTCTTCAGACCATTCACCAATAGCCACCGAATACTCCACGCATCCAATAAAAGCAAAAGAACCAACTAAGCTCTGCAATTCAAAAACCAACTGGGACACGTTTCGACAACATATAGATAACTCCTTATCAACGAACATTCCCCTCAAATCACAAAACGACATTGAAAGGGCGATAATACACTTGAATGACACAATCAACGAAGGTGCTCATAGAGCAACACCTAAAATGGAATATAAACCAAACAACTTTTCATCGGTTCCAGTTATTAAAGAACTCATACAGACCAAAAGAAAACTAAGGAAAAGATGGTAGATGACTCGAGCACCAAGTGACAAAACCAAGCTAAACAAGATTACCAAAGGCCTCAAATAGAAACTAAAGGAAATCCAGGACAGTAACCTCTCAAATTACTTAAAAAAAACTTGACGCCAACATCCGAGACAAACTACTCCCTATGGAGGGCCACCAAGCATATGACAAACAGGACCCAGCATCACCCACCTTTTAAAAAACCGGATAACACATGGGCTAGGGACAACATGGACAAAGCGACACTCTTAGCCAACTACTTCGAGACCACCTTTACAAATAGCGATGGCGATGGGGACTCATCGTCACTTCATTACAACAACAATACAGACAATAAACGCATAAATAGAATGACAGTCAAAGAGATAGAGCTCTGCATCGAAAAGGAAATAAACAGCAAGAAAGCACCTGGCTATGACCTCTAGCCTTCATCTTCCTACGCAATCTCTTCAACAGCATAATTAGACAAAAGCTCTTTCCAAAACTCTGGAAAGTCGCAGAGGTAATAACTATTCTGAAGCCAGGAAAGGACGCTACAAAGCCAAACTCGTATAGACCTATCCTGGCAGACGGCAAAGCCATGCATAAACGATTTTTATATTATAAAAACAATCTTGTAAGTTCTTAAAAGAAAATAAATCGAAATCAAATCTAATCTCATCTATAGACCTATCAGTTTGCTTCCTCTCATATCTAAGGTCTTCGAAAAACTCCTAATAAAAAGACTTCATCCAATTTTGAGACAATCCAACGCTGTTTCCAATCACCAGTTCGGGTTTAGAAGACAACACTCAACTATTGAGTAAATAAACAAAGTGGCAAACAAGATATCAACCACCATGGACGAAAAGCAATTCTGTGGTACAGTGTACCTGGATGTTGCGAAAGCCTTCGACTCGGTTTGGCACAAGGGACTACTATAAAAACTTAGCAACATCGTTCCAAAGGACTACTTATTTAGAAAACCGATGCTTTTATGTACGATTCAAAGACAGATGTTCCCAAATCCACCCAATCAATGTTGGAGTACCCCAAGGCAGCATCTTAGGGCCGCTCCTCTATCTACTCTTCACAGCAGACACCCCATCCCCTACCAAAGAAACGGCCATGATTGCAGCATTTGCTGACGATACAGTTCTACTCAACTCCGGTAACCATCTCCAAACTGTAACTTGCCAGCTACAAAAAATACTTGACAAAGCGATTGAGTGGTTCTCAAAGTGGCACATAAAGATCAACGAAGACAAAACGATACAAGTTATCTACACTACCAAAACAAAATTCACACCCTTACCATTAACAATAAACAACACACAAGTGTCCATCCAACCAGTAGCCAAATACTTGGGAATTCATCTAGACAGCAAATTGACATGGAAGTACCACATTCAACAAAAACGCACCCAAATAAAATAAAAATTTAGACAACTTTATTGGCTATTACGACCTCAATCCAAAAACTACTTCTGCAGACTGTATAACGGCGACGAAGACCAACATCCCGCTGTCAGGCAGAATAACCCATTCAACATAGACTATGATAGTAAAAATTTCCGTCCACCTGACCAAAACGAAGTGAGGATAGCAATATCCAAGCTAAAATCCAACAAGGCTGCTGGACCTGACGGCTTACCGGCCGAACTCTTCAAGGCAGCAGGGGATGAATTGGTAGAGTGCATACACCAACTCATTTCTAATATTTGGTCAGACGAGTGTATGCCTACTGAATGGAATCTCAGCATCGTTTGCCCGATCCACAAGAAAGGAGACCCCCTCAACTGCGCCAATTATAGAGGCATCAGTCTCCTCAACATCGCATACAAGATCTTTTCTGCGATATTGTGTGAACGCCTGAAACCTTTTATTAACAGCCTGATTGGACCCTATCAGTGCGGTTGCAGGCCAGGAAAGTCCACCATCGATCAAATCTTCACACTTCGGCAGATCCTGGAGAAAACCCAAGAATTCCAATTCCACCTCTTCATCGATTTCAAGGCTGCTTATGACAGCATCTATAGAGAAGAGCTTTATAGAGCCATGTCTAGTTTTGACATCCCTGGCAAACTTGTCCGTCTGTGCAGGCTGACGATGGAGAACGCTCGCTGCTCCATCAAGGTCGGTAATGACCTCACCGAGACCTTTGATGTCAAAAAAGGCTTTAGACAAGGTGACGCGCTGTCATGTGACTTCTTCAATATTATACTTGAACGGATTGTGCGGAACTCACAAGCCAACACCGGAGGCACAATCTATTACAAGTCTGTACAACTGCTTGCATACGCCGACGATATAGACATTATCGGAAGAACTCAGCGGGCTGTCACCGGTGCGTTTGCAAGCATTGAGGCGGAAGCGGCCAAAATGGGTTTAGCGATAAACGAGGGCAAAACCAAGTATATGCTGTCAACAAGAAGGGAAAACCAACACCGACGAATCGGACAAAACTTCACCGTGGGCAGCTATAACTTCGAGGTAGTAAGGGACTTTGTCTACCTTGGCTCTGCTATAAACTGTAAAAACAAGATCAGCGCAGAAATCAATCGAAGAATAACTCTTGCCAATCGCTGTTTTTTTGGGCTTATAAGGCAATTCAACAGCAAAGCCCTATCTCGAACAACTAAGGAGACTCTATATAAGACCTTGATCATACCAGTCCTGCTTTACGGCGCTGAAACATGGAATTAATATGGTGCCATGTGTACCACCGGTGGTACACATATTTCTCCGTTATTTTGATTCAGATTTTTCTTTAGTTTTCAGGTTATTCATATAAAAGTGTGACTCTAAATAATATTTTCAATGGCAAACAACGAAGCAATTCCAACTAGCTTATTTTACGGGCATAGAAACAGAGATGAAAATTCTGATAGTGATGATAGCTTGGATTTTGAAGGGTCCGATTCCAGTGACTACGTACCAACTGGTTCTGAATCTAGTTACTCGGACGCTTTAGAGGATAATCACGAACCGTCAGAGGATGAAGACGCTGCTGTTATCGATATCCCATCAAACGTATGGACTGCGGTTAGCGGAAGGTCACTCAAGACGTTTACGTTTACTGATCATCCATCACCACCTGTGATATCTAATCTGGAAACAAGTTCAATAAAACCAATTGATTTATTTAGCTTGATGGTGACGGATGAAGTCTATGAACTTATTGTGTTCCAAACTAATTTGAACGCAAATCAATTCTTGGCAATTCACCCCACATGCGGATCAGTAGAAATGCGGTGAAGTGGGAGGGTTGTGATCCCTTGTTTTCGGATCCTGGCCTCGCTGATAAAAGGAAGAAGAAGATCAATTCTTGGCAAAATCTACAGTTACTCGAAGATCGCGAATAAATAAATGGGACGATACAATTGTACCAGAGATAAAAAAATTTCTTGGCATAGTGATTTACATGGGAATAATAAAGTATCCAGCAATTTCGTTGTACTGGAATACAAACCCATTTTATCAAAATAATTTTGTCCCCCATATAATGTCACGTAATCGGTTTCAATTGTTGCTCAAATTTATTCACTTCGCTGACAACACAAGAATGGAAGGTAATCGCTTGGGTAAAGTAAGCCATTTACT
This sequence comes from Brachypalpus laphriformis, assembly GCA_945910035.1. NCBI lineage: Eukaryota > Metazoa > Arthropoda > Insecta > Diptera > Syrphidae > Brachypalpus > Brachypalpus laphriformis. The sequence goes on along the minus strand of OX246753.1, from coordinate 103,596,287 downwards.
CGAAATTCTCGAAAACAATTTCGTACGTGCTCAAATTCCAGGTGAGATCCTGGCAGTTGATGAGAGTATGATTCCCTGGCGAGGAAGGCTCCAGTTCCGCCAGTATAACCCTGGGAAATCTCACAAATATGGCGTAAAAGTGTACAAGCTTTGTGACACAAGTGGCTATACATATACAAGCTCAGTTTATGCTGGAAAATGTGACAATATCAATCATAGAGGAAGGCGAACTGAAGGCACTTCACACAGCACCCAAATTGTATTAGACCTTGCTGATCGGTATTTGGACAAAGGCAGGACAATGACCACCGATAATTTTTATACGTCTGTATCATTGGCCAAAAATCTCATTGATCGTCAAACACACCTAGTTGGAACTCTGAGGAAAAATAGAGCTGGAAATTCAAAGGACGTGACAGGTGCAAAACTAAAAAAAAAACGAAATTATTGGACGTGAAAACTCGGGAATAGTCATTGCAAAGTGGAAGGACAAACGTGACGTGCTTATGCTTAGCACGAAGCACAACTTAGATGTTGTTTCCACAGGAAAGAGAAATCGCAGCAACGAAGAAATACAAAAATTGAAAATGATAATAGAATATAATAAAGGTAAACAAGGAATAGACATTTCACATCAAATGGCGTGCTATTTCACGCCATTACGAAAAACTATAAAATGGTACCACAAAATTGCATTTGAATTTCTACTAAGCACATCCGTTGTAAATGCATTAGTGATCTACAAACAATTCCATAAAAATGCACAAATTCTTGAATTCAGGCAATCAATCTGCGAATATCTTTGTGAACTGGAAGTACACCCGTCAGCTTCGTCTAGTATGAAAGTCAAACATGTCATAAAAGAGTTCGACACACGAGACAAAACTAATCGAAAAACTCGAAAACGTTGTTCCGGTTGCTACAACGATATTCAGGAGAACGAAGGCAGAGTTGCAGCTCAAACAAAAACTAAGAGGGTGTCCACATATTGTGACCTTTGTGATGGTAAACCCGCACTATGCTTGGATTGTTTCCAAAAAAAAACATTAATTTTGTACTATTATTTTTTCCAACAAACTTTGAATTATTTTATTTTATGTTATTTACTATGAATTTTATACATTAGTTTCAAACAAAGTCAAATATAAAAAAAAAAAAATTTAAAAACTATCGTTCAAACAAACAAGTCATGTGTACCACCGGTGGTACACGCGGCCTCATGCTAAAAACAAATGTGTACCACCGGTGGCTCACGTGGCAGCCAACGTGTTAAAAGAGGATGAAGATATCCTTGGTCGCTTCGAGAGAAAAATTCTTCGTAATATTTTCGGTCCCGTTTGCGTTGACGGGTTTTGGAGGAGAAGATTCAATCACGAACTATACGAGCTGTACAGCGACATCGACCTAGTCAAAAAACTGCGTAGTGGACATCTGAGATGGCTAGGATATGTAGAGCGAATGGACATCAATGCTCCGGCCCGCAGAGTCTTCGAATCTAACCCCGAGGGACGACGCAGTAGAGGGAATCATCGCCGTAGGTGGCGCGCACAAGTTCAAGGGGACCTCGACCAACATGGAGTGCGCAACTGGAGGCAACTAGCTAAAGACCGAGCTAAATGGAGAGGCTTGTTGGTTGAGGCCCAGGTTCACCCCGAACTGTAGAGCCACCTAAGTAAGTAAGTAGACCTCAATTCAAACTTTCGACAAACAACAAGTTACTCATCTATAAGAGTATAATAAAACTAATATGGACGTACGGTATTCAAATTTGGGGAACCGCAAAGAAATCGTACCTCAACATTATACAAAGACAACAATCAAAAATTTTAAGAACGATCATCAACGCTGAGTGGTATATCTGCAATGAAGATATCCATCGCGACCTACAAATTAACACAGTCGACCAAGAAATACAAAGAATCAGCTTAAAACACCTGGAAAAAATTCTAACACATTGTAACAGCGAAATCACAAAGAAGACCCACCGACCTAATTCATAACTAAAACTATGTATTAACATTTAAGATTGTATGTCCAAGTCTTAAGTATTGTCACTGATGTATGTAACGTTGTTAAATGAAACTTTAAATTGACTGATTATTGCACGCACCTGAAAGGCGACAACAACGAGCGACAAGGGGCGCTCGGTGTGAATAAAACTCCCAACACTTCGGGTGGATTAAAACCCACCTGTGCCATACCAACAACAAAGGTGACGAAATTTTAAATACAAAGGTCCACCCTCAATCCGAAAATGTATCTTTTAAACAATTTACTTAATGTCATTACTTAGACAGTTGTAAATCAAACAAGGAAAATAAAAAAATAAAAAATAAAAAATAAAAAATATATATAAAAATATAACCTTTTATAAATTTGTAGAAGCAGTCAAAATAAACAAATATGGGCGTGCAAGCGGAGAAAGCTTATTCGGCTTCAGAAAAATTAATCATGCTTATTCAAGATTTATAGAAATAAATACTAGCTACGTAATTGAGCTTACTTATACAGAAACCAAGCATTTTGTATTGCTTGCGTATATAAATTGTAACCACTGGAACGAAAACTTCAACCTATTATGTGATACTATTCTCAATCTTCGGGACGAGAACCTAATGATCTTCAGCAACATTAATGCTAGGATCGGTATGCACTACATGGAAAACGACCATCCACCAAATGTGAAAATCAAAAGGCATCGAAGGATCGGGCACCTGATAAGAAAGGGACAATCTTGGTAGAACTTTCAGAACACTTTAACCTCGTCTTTTTAAATGGGAGAACACAAGGTGACCAACTTGGATAATTCACGTTTGTACCGGGAAATTCGAGTTCGGTAATATATTACTGCCTTATTTTTGGAACCTAGAACTAAGAAATCAAGAGTTTTGAAATGCTTGCAAAAGGCTTTTCAAACTACTTACCACTTTCTTGCCAACTAAATATCGGTGTGAATAATCAAATCGCAATGCCAACAGAAGTAAGGTATCCAACAAAATTTGTACGGCGACACAGTATGAAAGAGATATAGCAAGCAGTATTAAAGCGGCAACTAGAACCTTTCGAAAACGCAAAAAGAATGCCCTCGATTGATGCGATGCAAGAAATTCTAATAAAACCTGCCCGAATATGCAGAGTAAAAATTCTCAGTGGACAAAACAAGATTGGTATGACAAAGGCTGTGAGAAACTGCGAAGGAAACTTTTCGCCTTTCTAAATCTCTTTCAAAAATGTTCAACGATAATCACAACCAGCAGAAATGCAAAAGAATTCTGGAATGCACTTCATTATATAAAAGGTTCTAAGCCCTAATCTGCATACATTTTTCAATAAATTTCCTCAAAAACCATTTTAAATCGCTTCTGATGTCGAAAGGTTAGCATTGTTCTTCCAACACTGTGAACCATACATAGAAATGATCAACTGGATGGACCTTTTACACAGATGGAGTTACAAGCAGTTTTACAGAAAATAAAGAAAAGAAAAGCAGCTGGAAGTGATCGAATCCCACATGGCCATATACATACTGCGGCCACAAATTTGCGAACACCTTACTGCAACAGCTTAGCAGCTTATACGGATAGGAAACCTTACCTGCAGGCTCCGAATCAGCTGTGATTTTTCCAATATATAAAAAAGGGGACGGAGAAAGCCTAGGAAACTATAGGGGCATATCTTTTCTTAACTCCATACGAAAAATGTTTGGGAGCATATTATTTAATCGCCTTACGGACTAGATTACCAAGAGTGATATCCTGAGTGAGTGCCAAGCAGGATTCCGGAAAGGTTTGACCATATTGTACCATTGACTGCAGGATGGTTTGTGTACCAAAAACTGAAACACTGTAACTCAAACTGTAGCAAAACATTCTAGCAGTAAATATTCCAACCTGATGTGCTCACGTTCCACAATTGTTCCACACAATATCCCAATATTCCATGATCCTCAATTCACCCGGAGAAACATCAAGTATGTTCTAGAACCCCTAGCGATTTCCTATAAATACCCATACCACAACCATCGTCGATACAGTTGTTCACAAGTGAATACAGCGATTACAAGAGATATTCGACCAGTGGTGAAAGCAAGCGACATTGTGAAAATAAGTCTGTAGCGACCGTTTGATTTGAAATAATAAAGTGATTGAATATTGTGTTAAAGTGAAGTTGGTATTTGATAATAAATAAACGATTAAAATACACAAAAGACGGTTTTATTTAAAACGAACCCCAGAAAGAATACTACATTGGTGTCAGAAGTGGGATAAAACAAATTTTGTGTATTGCGTTTTGTGTAAGTGAAAAATAAAAATGGTTCGGAAATTGCTAGAAGATTTGTCATTGCCGCAACTAAAGGAAGTACCGAGCCAGCGGGAGCAACCAACGACTGGTACAAAAAGAGAATTGATTATTAAGTTGCGGAAAATAGTGACGGACGAGGGTGCAGATCCTGAAACAGCTTTGTTTGACGTCGAAGAAGAACAAGTAAGTACGACGAGTGACATGTCGGCTTTAATGAAATTGCTATCTGAGAAATTCGACGATCAGAATAGAAAATTCGAGAAGCTAGACAATTCTCTAGACGCCAAGCTCAATGAACAAAAGAATTGTATAGACGCCAAGTTCGATGAGCAAAAGAATTCTCAAAATGAAAAATTCGAGAAGCTAGAAAATTCTTTGGCTGAGCAGAAGAATTCTCTAGATGCTAAGCTTGACGAACAAAAGAACTCTCTGGAACATCAGCTATTCGATCAAAGGAGTGTTCTCGAAAGCAAATTCGTTGAACAAAATAAAAGTTTGGAAACCAGATTCGGGACAATCGACGAGAAAATTGGAAATGTAGAGACCAAAATTGAGACATTTGAAACAAAATTCGAGAACGTTCAAACAAAATTCGAGGCTGTTGAAGGAAGATTCGAGAATTTGGCAAAGGAACTCGAATGCGTGAAGAAACAGAAAGTTCGGGAGTATTCAACCGACTGCCCGAGAAGGAAAGAGATGCAGCCTCCCGTCTTCGATGGACAGACATCATGGCCAATATATAAGAGGCAGTTCGAAGCTGCGGCAATGACGAACAACTGGGACGATGAAGAGAGGTCCATTGCCCTCACGCTTGCGCTTAGAGGATCAGCTGCAGAGTTGCTACAAACTATTCCCGAGGACAAACAATGCAACTACGACAGTCTGGTGAAAGCCATTGAGATGCGATTTGGGGACGACCACATGCAGCAAGTATATAGGGTCCAGTTGCGCAGAAGGTCCCAGATGAGGGGTGAGACGCTCCAGCAGTTGCAAGCAGACATCGAGCGACTGGCACATTTGTCCTATCCAAACGCCGGCGAGGAGATCATTAACGAGATGGCAACCGAAGCGTTCACCCATGCTATAGCTGATGCGAAACTACAAATGGCTGTAAGAATGGCTGGAAAGAAAACACTCGCCGAAGCTTTGGCGTTTGCTCTGATGATGGAGGCGGCAGACCAGGCGTGTCAGGGAATCCACCGTGAAAGGGAAGTAGCCGCCGTCGAATGCTCTTGCCAGAGGATGGACGTCGAAGTCCGAAACAGCGCTCGCCGAGGACAAATTCGTTGCTGGAACTGCAACAAAAGAGGGCACCTACAACGGCAATGCAGAATTCTACCCAGCCACGGAAACTATCCACACTATGGTAATTGGCGACGTAATGAAATACCATCCAACATGTATAACATCCATCCTGTTGGTCAGGCTTCCCGAAACCAGGAGTGGGGAGACCGCTCAAGAACCAGTTTCGCGGGGCGGAAGTCGGATGTCGGAGTCGACGCCCCCAATACCACCATCCAGGATCCTCAAACCAAACTCCATTCTTATGCAGATGCCTTATCCCGGCAACCATGCGAGATCGACGGCAAGCATTGTGTGCGACAGGAAGAGAAGAACCTTCCTTCCATCCAAAGGGTAAGAGCTGAGCCTATCGCTGGTTGGAGTGCAGAAGAAATCCGCAACGCTCAAAAAGAAGACCCGGACATCGAGCCGATATTAGCGTGGAAGGAGTTTATGGAAAAGCCAACCGGACAAGATATCTCGGACAGGAGCCCCACTCTCAAGGCATACTGGGCTCAGTGGGACTCCCTTCATGTGCAAGATGGTGTACTGAAAAGGAAATGGGAAAGGCCGGACGGGAAAGATTTCATAATGCAGCTTGTCTTGCCGCGGTCAAAAGTACACGAGGTGCTACGGGAGATGCATGATGGAGCATCCGGAGGTCATTTGGGTGCAAACAAGACCCTGGAGAAGGTGCGAGAACGTTTCTATTGGCTCAGCGCAAGGGTAGACGTAGAGAGTTGGTGCCGAAAATGCGTCGTGTGTGCCGCCAGCAAGGGACCCAGAACGAAAGCGCGAGGCAAGATGCACCAGTACAACGTGGGCGGACCCTTTGAACGGATTGCCGCTGACATCGCTGGTCCATTTCCCGAAACCGACAATGGTAACCGTTACATCCTAGTCGTCATGGACTACTTCAGCAAATGGCCGGAAGCGTTCGCCATCCCTAACCAGGAAGCGAAGACCATCGTGGAACAGATCGTCAACAACTGGGTGAGCAGATTCGGCGTGCCTATGGAACTGCATTCTGACCAGGGACGAAACTTCGAATCAAAGATATTCCAAGAGGTATGCCAACAACTAGGAATTAAAAAGACGGGGACGACTCCGCTTCATCCGCAATCCGACGGGATGGTAGAGCGCTTCAACAGAACCTTAAACGAACATCTCTCCAAGGTCGTAGAAGACCACCAGCGCGATTGGGATCGACAAATTCCTCTTTTCTTGATGGCCTACCGAAATGCAGTGCACAGTACTACTGGACATACTCCATCCGAAGTCTTGTTTGGTCGAGCAGTTCGGCTACCTAGTGAGTTGAAGTTTGGATCCCCTAACGATGAGCCCAAGAGTGAAGAGGATTACGTGGCAGACCTCAGGGAAAGGATCCGAGACATACATCAGAGGACCAGGACGAGGATAAGGGTAGCGAGTGACCGCATGAAAACCAGGTACGACACAAAGGCAACAACGTCCAGCTTCCACGAGGGAGACCTAGTATGGCTGTACAACCCACACCGGCAAAAGGGGAGGTCACCCAAGCTGCAGCAAGACTGGGAGGGCCCTTATAAAGTGGTCACACGCATCAATGACGTCGTCTTCCGGATCCAGCGTGGAGTAAGAGGCAAGATGAAAATTGTCCACCTGGATCGTCTTCATCGATACCATGGCAGTAATCCAGATGATCTTGTTCGGGACGAACAAGTTTAAGAGGGGGGCAGTGTAGCATTGACTGCAGGATGGTTTGTGTACCAAAAACTGAAACACTGTATCTCAAACTGTAGCAAAACATTCTAGCAGTAAATATTCCAACCTGATGTGCTTACGTTCCACAATTGTTCCACACAATATCCCAATATTCCATGATCCTCAATTCACCCGGAGAAACATCAAGTATGTTCTAGAACCCCTAGCGATTTCCTATAAATACCCATACCACAACCATCGTCGATACAGTTGTTCATAAGTGAATACAGCGATTACAAGAGATATTCGACCAGTGGTGAAAGCAAGCGACATTGTGAAAATAAGTCTGTAGCGACCGTTTGATTTGAAATAATAAAGTGATTGAATATTGTGTTAAAGTGAAGTTGGTATTTGATAATAAATAAACGATTAAAATACACAAAAGACGGTTTTATTTAAAACGAACCCCAGAAAGAATACTACAATATTTTTACACTCAGCACTATAGTTGATATCCGCAGGGCAGAAAACAAAAACACTTATGCTTATACGTACTTCGTCGATTTCAAATAAGCATTTGTAGTACAAAGAGAGATCTACAATGTCACTATCAAGATTCTTATGTTTGCGGATGATATCGTCCTTTTGGCTGATACACCAGAGAAGCTCAAAAGAGTGATGATCAAACTGGAAGAATACTGAAAATTGTGGAACCTTATTGTGAACAAGGGTACTCGTATATCACAAGTCATGGCGTTTGGAAATGGAAAGGAAAGGAATGCATGAATGAGAATATAATCGAGAAGTGTAGTCGTGCTTTTTAATTCGCTCTGAATTTTGAACTTAATACAAGGTACTTATTGTCAAGGTCTTCCTAATTTTTTGGGGACTCCATAACAAGACTTCATAGTCAGGGATATCGTGAATAAAATTTCCACCGAGATGTTTCCCCATAGCTGATCGAAACTACAAATGGCGGTAAGAATGGCTGGAAAGAAAATGCTCGCCGAAGCTTTGGCGTTTGCTCTGACATTGGAGGCCGCAGACCAGGTGTCAGGGAATCCATCGGGTGAGGGAAGTAGCCGCCGTCGAATGCTCTTGCCAGAGGATGGACGACGAAAACCGAAATAACGCTCGCGGAGGACAAAATCCGTTGCTGGAACTGCAACAAATTAGGACAACTACAATGGCAATGCAGAAAACCACCCAGACGCGGAAACTGTCCCGTTGTGCGAATAGGCGACGCAACGAAGAACCATCCAACAGAGACAACATCCATTCTGTTGGCCAGGCTCCTCGAAACCGGGAGTCGGGAAACGCCTAAGAGCCAGTTTCGCGGGGCAGAAGTTGGCTATTGGAATCGACGCCCCCAAGACCACCATCCAGGTCTCCCAAGCCAAACGGTGCAATAAGAGCCTAACAGTGGAAGCATTCATCGGCAAAAACAAGTGCGTGGCTACTATCGATACCGGCGCCACGGCTTCCATTGTAAGAAGAGATCTCGTCCGGAAGTCATGGCTGCACAACATCAGCTGCTACTGTCTTAGGACTGCGACAGGGGAATCGGCGAAAGTATATTGTAATATTCTTGCTGGGGTTCGTTTAAATAAAACCGTCTTCTGTGTATTTTAATCGTTTATTTATTATCAAACACCAACTTTACTTTAACACAATATTCAATCACTTTATTCTTTATTTATTTCAAATTAAACTGTCGCTACAATGGTCTAATCTCCCTCTTGTCATCGCTGTATGCACTTATAAACAACTGTGTCCACGGTGGTTGTGGTATGGGTATTTATATGAAATTGCAAGCGGTTCTAGAACATGCTAGACGTTTCTCCGGATGAATTGAGGATCCTGGAATATTGGGATATTGTGTGGAACAATTGTGGAACGTAAACACATCAGGTTGGAATATTTACTGCTACCAGGTTTTGCAATAGATGTCGTTGCTACAGTTTGAGATACAGTGTTTTAGTTTTTGGTACACAAACCATACTGTAGTCAATGCTACAATATGGAGAAGTTCGCCTCACGTTACAACTAGCAGGGTTGGCCTTTTCCCACGCGTTCCTGGTGGGTGATATATGTGATGGATGCATCATCGGAGTGGACTTCATGAAAGAACATGACGTAATCAGCGACATCGGGATGCAAGTTCTGCGGTACCGGAACGTTGAGATTCCAATGGTGTACGGGAACGAGAATGCAGCACATGTAAAGACAATTCTCAGCAAGGACGAAGTTTTACCACCAGCTTCCGAGACTATCATTTGGACAAAACTAGAGGGTGATCTTGGAAGCCACCGATTCTATCTGTTGGAGCCAGATTTAGAAAGGAATTCCCCAAACTACATCATGGGAAAAGTTTTAGTGGAGCCAAAGTAAGATTCATGAACTTAAAGAGCCATAGCGTCAAACTAAAACAAGTGGAGCTTATTGGTAAATGTGCGCTGATATGTTCAGTTTCAACAATAACTGAAAAGGAATCTGCGAGGCCCGTTTCATCAGCCAGGTTGGCGGAAGTAAGGGACATGATCCTCAAGTACTGCGAACTGAATCAGGATCAGCGAGCCATGGCAGAAAATCTAATCAGTGAGTACGCTGATATATCTGCCTCACAGGATAGAGAGTATGGCCGAACACATCTGGTGCAACATCGCATAGACACTGGGGATGCCAGACCAATTCGTCAGCCTGCCAGACGACTACCATTGGCAAAGAAGACGCAGGTTGCAGATCAAAAGTACACGAGGTGCTACGGGAGATGCATGATGGAGTATCCGGAGGTCATTTGGGTGCAAACAAGACACTGGAGAAGGTGCGAGAGCGTTTTTATTGGCTTAGCGCAATGGTCGACGTAGAAAGTTGGTGCCGTAAATGTATCGTGTGTACAGCCAGCAAGGCACCCAGAACAAAAACGCGAGGCAAGATGCACCAGTACAACGTGGGTGCAACCTTTGAACGGATCGCCGCTGACCTCGCTGGTCCATTTCCGGAAACTGACAATGGCAACCTTTACATCCTAGTCGTCATGGACCACTTCAGCAAATGGCCGGAAGAGTTCGCCATCCCTAACCAGGAAGCGAAAACCATCGTGGAACAGATCGTCAACAACTGGGTGGCGTGCCTATGGTACTGCATTCGGACCAGGTACGAAACTTTAAATCGAAGATATTCCAAGAGGTATGTCAACAACTAGGAATTAAAAAGACGGGGACGATTCCGCTTCATCCACAATCCGACGGGATGGTAGAGCGCTTCAACAGAACCTTAAACAAACATCTCTCCAAGGTCGTAGAAAACCACCAGCGCGATTGGGATCGACAAATTCCTCTCTTCTTGATGGCCTACCGAAGTGCAGTGCACAGTACTACTGGACATACTCCACCTGAAGTCTTGTTTGGTCGAGCAGTCCGGCTACATAGTGAGGTGAAGTTTGGATCCCCTAACGATGAGCCCAAATATGAAGAGGACTACGTGGCAGACCTCAGGGAAAGGATCCGAGACATACATCAGAGGACCAGGACGAGGATAAGGATAACGAGTGACCGCATGAAAACCAGGTACGACACAAAGGCAACAAAGTCAAGCTTTCATAAGGTAGACCTAGTATGGTTGTACAACCCACACTGGCAAAAGGGGAGGTCACCTAAGCTGCAGCAAGACTGGGAGAGTCCTTATAAAGTGGTCACACGCATCAATGACGTCGTCTTCCGGATCCAGCGTGGGGTAAGAGGCAAGATGAAAATTGTCCACCTGGATCGTCTTCATCGTTATCATGGCAGTAATCCAGATGTTCGGGGGCAGTGTAGCATAGACTCAAACTACTGCCTGGTTTGTGTTCCAAACTGTAAGCAACGGCATCTATTCGCCGAACCTGCGAGCAGCAAATATTCCCACCAAACCTAGTGTGTCAATGTTCCATAATTACCACACAATGTTCCAATTATTCCACGATCAGCAATTCATCCCGAGTGACATCTAGCATATTCTAGAACGTCTTGTATTTTGTATAAATACACATACCACAACCACCGTCGACACAGTTGTTAATAAAGTGAATACAGCGATTGAAAGAGATACTCGACCAAGTGGTGAAAATAAGCGACATTGTGATTGAAAGCAAATCAGTAGAGAGTTTAATTTGAAATAAATAAGGAATCAAGTGATTGCATATTGTGTTAAAGTAAAGTTGGTAATTGAAAGACAGTTTTATTTAAACGAACCCCAGCAAGAATATTGCAGTATAGTAGTGAGACATGACAAGTGCGCACACATAAACATACTTGCCTCAGATGCTGTCATGCTGAAGAAACAGCAAACAGATGCGACAGCTCGACCGTCTACGGGTACATCATCATCAAAATAATAATAATTAAATTGGGTATGTTTTTCTCTTTCCACTAACAATGAGAAAATCGTTGGTGCATTTGAAAGTTTACCCCAAAATCGTGGTATAGTTTTAGGAACTATGTATAATCGTTTTGTAGCATCCACAGGAAGTACCATCGCACTACATTACACGCATGGTTTGTTTACCAACTAACAGAATTAACGCCATCTGTCTGGCAAAACTACTATCCTGCACATCGGTTTGTTACGCATTTCACCTCCCATAGTTCATCCCTAGTGACATCTAGCATGTTCTAGAGTTTCTTGTATTTGGTACTATATAAATACACCAACCACCACTACAATTAGACGTTAGATTTGAATATAGGGATTACTGTGAGAGTTAAATAAACGAGATTGTGATTAAAAGTACATTTGTAAAAACAGTTCAAGGTGAAATTAATAAACAATAGGGTGGTATAATTATTTTGAAGTGTAACAAAAGTGAATTTGATAGTATTGCTTGGAAATAAACAGTTGATCGCAGAAGACAGTTTTATTATCACGAACCCCAGCAAGAATATCACATTAGTGTCAGAAAAGTGGAATAAAACAAATTTTGTGTATTGTTTATTGTGTAATTGAAAAAAAAAAAAAGTTCGCAAATCGCTGGATGATTTGTCATTGGTGCAACTAAAGGAATGGATGAGCCAGCCGGATCCACCTACGGCTGGAAAAAAAAAGAGAACTAGTTTTGAAGTTGCGGAAAATAATTACGGACGAGGATGCAAATCCTGATACAACTTTGTTTGACGTCGAAGAAGAACAAGTAAGTACGACGAGTGACATGTCGGCTTTAATGAAATTGCTTTACGAAAAATTCGAGAAGCTTGACAATTCTTTGAATGAGCAAAATAAAAGGTTGGATGAGCAAAAGGATTCTCAAAATGAAAAATTCGAGAAGCTTGAAAATTCTCTAGATGCTAAGCTCTCGAACAAATTCGAGAAACTAGATAATTCTTTGGTTGAGCAAAACAGAAAGTTCGAGATGCTAGAAAATTCCTTGGCTGAACAAAAGAATTCTCTAGACGCCAAGTTCGATGAACAGAATAAAAAGTTCGAGAATTCTCTAGATACCAGCTGGATGTGTAAAGCAAGAAGTTCGAGATGCTACAAAAGTCCTTGGCTGAGCAGAAGAATTCTTCAGACGCTAAATTCGAAACAATTGAAGTATAATTCGAAAACGTTCAGGCCAAAATTGGCACATTTGAAACAGCCGTTGAAGGAAGATTCAAGAATCTTGAAACAAAAGTCGAGAATGTTCAAACAAAAATTGAGGATGTTGAAGGAAGATTCGAGAATTTGGCAAAGGAACTCGAACGCGTGAAGAAGCAGAAAGTTCGGGAGTATTCAACCGACTGCCCGAGAAGGAAAGAGGTGCAGCCTCCCGTTTTCGATGGCCAAACACAGTGGCCGATATATAAGATGCAGTTCGAAGCTGCGGCAATGACGAACAACTGGGATGACGAAGAGAAGTCCATTCCCCCCACGCTTGCGCTTAGAGGATCAGCTGCAGAGCTTCTGCAAGCCATTCCCGAGGACAAACAATGCAATTCCGATAGTCTGGTGAAAGCCATTGAGATGCGATTTGGGGACGACCACATGCAGCAAGTATATCGAGTCCAGTTACGCAGAAGGGTCCAGATGAAGGGTGAGACGCTCCAGCTGTTGCAAGCAGATATCAAGCGGCTGGCACATTTGTCCTATCCAAAGACCGGTGAGGAGATCATTAACGACATGGCAACCGAAGCATATACCTATGCCATAGCCGATGAAAAATTGCAAATGGCGGTAAGAATGGTTGGAAAGAAAACGCTCGCCGAAGCTTTGGCCTTCGCTTTGACTAGGAAGGCCGCAGACCAGGCCTGCCAGGGAGTCCACCGCGTGAGGGAAGTAGCCGCCATCGACTGCCCTTGCCAGAGGATGGATGTCGAAGACCGAAACAACGCTCGCGGAGGACAACTTCGTTGCTGGAACTGCAACAAGATAGGACAACTACAACGGCAATGCAGAAATCCATCCAATTGTCCACATTGTGCGAGTAGGCGACGCAGCAAAGAACCATCCAACAGGGATAACATCCATCCTGTTAGCCAGGCTTCTCGACACCAGGAGTCGGGAAACGCCTACGAGCCAGCTTCGCGGAGCAGAAGTTGGCTGTTGGAATCGACGCCCCAAGACAACCATCCAGTTCTCCCAGCATTCATCGGCAAAAACAAGTGCGTGGCTACTATCGATACCGGTGAAACGGCTTCCATTGTAAGAGATCTCGTCCGGAAGTCATGGCTGCACGACACCAGTTGCTACTGTCTAAAGACTGCGACAGGGGAATCGGCGAAAGTATATGGAGAAATTCGCCTCACATTCCCATGCATTCCTAGTGGCCGACATACCTATATAAAGGGTTATCGTGAATAAATTCTCCCTCGGAATTTTTCCTCCGAACAAAAATTAGGTATCTTCAAAAATAGGGACGAAATTCATGGGGAAAAAATTAAATATAGCGATTGCGTTGAAAATTCTACTGAATTGTCATTCATGATACCTATCTCTTTTCCGCGGAATTATTTGCTCTTTTTGGAAGGTACTTAATTTTTGTTCGGGGGAAAAATTCCGAGGTAGAATTTATTCACGATAACCCTGAATGAATGCATCATCGGGGTGAACTTTGTGAAAGAATATGATGTAATCATCGGCATCAGAATGCAAGTTTGAGGTACCGGAACGTTGAGATTCCAATGGTGTACGGGAATGAGAATGCAGTATATGTAAGGACGAAGTTTTACCACCATCTTCCGAGACTATCATTTGGACAAAACTAGAGGGTGATCTTGGGAGCCACCGATTCTATTTGTTGGAGCCAGATTTAGAAAGGAATTCCCCAAACTATATCATGCGAAAAGTTTTAGTGGAGCCAACGAACAGTCTGGTCCCAGTAAGACTCATGAACTTAAAGAACCACAGCGTCAAACTAAAACAAGTGGAGGTTATTGGTAAATGCGCTCCGATATGTTCAACCTCAACAATAACTGAAAAGGAATCTGCGGGGCCCGTTTCATCAGCCAGGTTGGCGGAAGTAAGGGACATGATCCTCAAGTACTGCGAACTGAATCAGGACCAGCGAGCCATGGCAGGAAATGTAATCAGTGAGTACGCTGACATATTTGCCTCACAGGATGGAGAGTATGGCCGAACACATCTGGTGCAACATCGCATAGACACTGGGGATGCCAGACCAATTCGCCAGCCTGCCAGACGACTACCATTGGCAAAGCAGACGGAGGTTGCGGATATGGTGTCGACGATGGAGAAGGAAGGGCTCATCGAAGGTTCTAAGAGTCCTTGGGCCTCACCTGTTGTACTGGTGAAGAAGAAAGACGGCAGCACTCGATTCTGTGTGGACTATCGGAGACTTAATGACCTCACCATAAAGGATAGCTACCCTCTGCCACGAATCGATGACACATTAGACACACTCTCAGGAGCTCGATGGTTTTCCACCCTTGATTTAAAGAGCGGTTACTGGCAGGTACAGATCCATCCAAAGGACCGAGAGAAAACTGCGTTCACTGCAGGAAATGGGCTGTGCCAGTTTACAGTAATGCCATTTGGATTGTGCAACGCTCCGGCAACTTTTGAGCGCCTAATGGAACACGATCTGCGTGGATTGACCTGGAAAACTTGCTTGGTGTATCTGGACGATGTGATCGTGATAGGAAAAACATTCGAGGAACATCGCGACAACCTGAAGAATGTACTAGAACGACTTCGAAGCGGTCACCTGAAGCTGAACCCAAAGAAATGTGACCTCTTCAGATCCGAAGTCAAGTACCTGGGCCACGTTATCTCGTCAGAAGGAGTACGAACCGATCCGGACAAGGTGGAAGCTGTGAAAAACTGGCCAGTTCCAAAAGACAAACACCAACTCAGGAGCTTTTTGGGTCTCGCTACGTACTACCGACGATTCATAAAGGACTTTGCCGGAATCGCGAAGAGCTTGCACCAGCTGACGGAAAAAGGAAGGCAATTCAAGTGGTCAGGTGAGTGCGACAAAAGCTTCAAGAACCTTAAGCAACAACTATACGAAGCACCAACACTAGCATATCCCATTCTCGGAGAAATGTTTATCGTGGATGCAGATGCAAGTAACGTCGGTATCGGAGCGGTTCTTTCGCAGGTACACAACGGCCAAGAGAAGGTAGTAGCATTAATTAAATCAAAGCGGTGAATTGCGTCTTGTAGTAAACAAGATCAGGCGATGGAAACTGATGAGCGGTTCGCTCTCCCAGTTACGGGATCAGCGGACTGTACAACATCAGCCGATGAGGAAGTTGTGTCATCAGACCATCTGGCCACTGGGTCGGCTGATGGCGCTTCTAAGCGGAGGAGGAGGTTAAGGACGACTCCCAATCTGGTAAAGCGCGTCTCTCTGTCAGCTTCAACTGAAAGGCTGCCGGTCGGAGTAAAGGGAGGCGCGCCAATGAAAAATACAGTGGTAGCCGGGAAAACAAAAAGTTTCAAAATCCGAACTGACGGTGGAGAAGGTCGGTTCAGCGCAGGAAACAACAGCTTTGCTGATCAAGCAACCTTAGAGTCAGACGATGAGGAGGAAGAAGTTGACAGCCTAACCGAGACCATCAGGCAGCTCCACGAGAGGGTAAATGCCATAAAAGTCAAGCAAGCCACCAGAAGGGAGAATGAGCGACAGCTGGAGCTCCAACAGACCCAACAACAACATCAGTTGCAACAAGAGCAACAAAAACAACAGCAGCAGCAAACTGAACGGCCGCAACGTCAGCAACAGCAACAACAGCAGCTACAGCCAAAGGCCCAACGGCAACCTAAGCTAAAGCAGCAGCAGCAACTACAACAGCTGCAAAAACAGCAGCGAAAACAACGTCAGCAGCAGAAAAAAACAGCAGCAGCAGAAACAACAGCAGCAGCAACAACCGCAGCAGCAACAACAGCAGCAACAGCAGCAGCAACAACAGCAGCAGCAGCAGCAACCGCAACAGCAGCAACCACAACAGCAGCAGCAGCAACAACAGCAGCAGCAACAGTCGCAGCAGAAGACGAAGGAGAGGGTGCCGCCGATCAACGCCTTCAAAATTGAATGGAAAGACACCATCGAACTATGTAAGTCGGCCATAGGTAACCATTTTTATGTTAAGAGACTTAGCGTAGATAGACATGCTATCCACTGCAACACAGTGGAGCAGTACCATAGAATTAAAAATCTATTGAGGGAATCGACGACGGAGTTCTTCTCCTTCACCCCGAAGGGGGAAAAGTTGCAAACCATGCTTCTGAAGGGGATGGAACCGTCCACAGAACCGGAGGAGCTCTTAAAGCTACTCAAAGAGAAAGAGTGCGATGGGCTCATTTTCGTAGGGGTTAAGCCATTTATCACAGCTAAGGCCAAAAGGGAGAAACGGAAATTACCGTTCTTCCTGGTTCAGCTCTCACCCAACAGCAAACTGGATGGTCTAAGGAGTATCAAAGTCCTAGACTACCAGGTTGTCACCTGGGAAAAAGTAAAGAGGAGCGAAGGCATGATACAATGCGTTCGCTGCCAGAGGTTTGGGCACGCCGCGTCGAACTGCGATATGCAGCCTCGATGCGTGAAATGTGGAAAAGACCACAAAGCAGAGGAATGCGCGCTAGGTAGGGACGGCGCGACTGAGAAAAGTCAGCTCTCGTGCGCGTTATGTAGGAACACGGGGCACACCGCAAACTATCGGGGTTGCCCTAAGTTCCAATATATTAAAAAAGTAAATCTGGCTCGTCAGCAGAAGGTGGAAGTGAAGCGTCTGCCCGTTCCAAGTGTTCCTGCACAATCCGTCACTCCCCAAGTGACCTACGCCCAAATGGCGTCAGGCCGGGGGAATACGGCACAGTCACAGCCGAAGGTTGTTTCGCAGGCCCCAAAGCCGAGAGCACCGGAGGCTGAACCTGATTTGTTGGCTATCTTGCTCTCTATCCAGGGGCAGATGGGTCAACTTCAGCGACAAATTCAGGAGCAGGCGACGCGGATGGATCAGATCTACGCGCTTCTGCCGGGCCTAACGCACCACCAATCGTAATGGGTACGAACATGGCGGAGCAACCCTTAAAGATCCTTGCGGTGAATGTGAATTCACTGATTAGGATCGAACGTAGAACCGTACTTTTCAAGTTGCTTGAGGACCATTCTCCCGATGTGCTTTTGGTTAGCGAAACTAAGCTATCCCAGAAACACAAGTTGAGGCACAGTAGTTATAATATTATAAGAAGAGACCGACCCAACTCAGTACAAGGAGGAGGTGTTGCAATCTTCATTAGAAAAGAGTTACGTTATAAAGTAGTGTACTGCGGTGAAGTGCGTAGATTCCAGGAGCTGGAAGCATGTATCGTGTATATCCCTCTCCATAGTGGAAAGAGGATGTATATGGTCGCAGTCTATGCTCCTGAAGCTACTCAATCCACTTGTTTTATTTCAGAGCTCGAGACACTTTTTCGAATACTTAGGCTGGAGTCGGAAGAGAACTTTTACATTTTAGCCGGTGATTTAAACGCCAAACATAGAGATTGGGGAAATAGCACACCAAATTCTAGAGGGAACCTACTATTCAATTGGTGGGGTCGGCACAGTGTTGAGTATCGACTAGATTTAAAAGCGACGGATAGTCCGTCGTATCCTAGAAGCGGATCTTATCTGGATCTAATGCTGTTCGACGTACGGTTACAACTGACCGACATGGACCGACAAACGATAAACTGCTTACACACTTTTGTGTATGACAGTGACCATTGCGGACTCAGTGCCGAAATAACGATTCCCAACGACATTGCGGAATTGGAGGAGTTTGTCCAATTGCACGCCTACAATTACAGTAGAACGCGTTGGACTCGCTTCTCCAGACAGTTGACGAGAGCACTCTCCTCGAACTTGCTCAACCCACCGTCTAATAGGAATCTGTCAAACGAGGAGATTGATAGATATCTAAAACAAATGGACGAGACAATAAAACGAACGATGGACAGTACGATACCTCGGTATCAACACTCTGACAACGTGGACATATACCGCAATGCAACGATTGACGCACTGCACGAACATAAAAGTAGACTGCTGTCGAGATTAAAAACCTTGTACAGACAGTTTACTGACAGACAGAACTTGGAGGAGGTTAGGACGCTGAAATCGTTGATTAAAAACCTCTCGCAATTAATTAAAGAAAATTACAGACTTTCTGTAAATTTGCACTGGGACAGGAAAATTCGGGCTGTAAAATCCAACAACCCGAGTATGTTCCCCCAAATAAACAAGATCTTTCGGAGGAATAATCAAAACGATCTTCCGCGTCTTAAAATCCCCCGAACTACGAACAATGTACAAATACTAGTGACAGCAGGTATAGATCCAGATAACGCAGCTGAGGATGACAATTTCTTTGTGATCGAAGATCCGCAGGAGAAGGTAGAGGCTATAGGAGCGACCTTCCAGGAAGTGTATAAGGTGAATGATAGTGTTTGCCCGAACCACGACCTGGAGAATCGGGTCCTTGTGCACAACTTCTACCTTCGAAATGACATGGAGCACTGGCGATCTGAGAACACTGGTTTCACCGTGTTCAATGAAAGATATATGGCAAACAATGCCGTCGCCGATGAAAGGGTACATCCCCCGTTCATTTCGAAGGCAGAGCTCCAAGCGATCTTCGAATCACTGAGAAAAAAGAAATCCGTGGGAATCGATGGTATACCCAACATTGTGCTTAGACATCTTCCTCTAGAAGCGGTGAACATTTACACCATCCTGTTTAATAATGCAATGAATAATGCCCATTATCCAGCGCATTGGAAAACAGCGGTGGTGCAGCCCATTCCCAAAAGGGATAAAGATAGTTCCAATCCGGGGAATCTCCGGTCGATAAGTCTACTTCCGAACATCAGCAAGGTATTCGAAAAAGTGATCCATAGAGCCCTGACAAAGTGGGTTGAGGACATGCACATAATTCCGGATAATCAATTCGGTTTCAAGGCGGGGCATGATACAATTCATGCAGCGTCTAAACTGGTATCGGATATCCAATGGAATAAAAGCAAGAACCAATGCACGGGTGCCTGCCTGATTGACTTGGAGAAGGCCTTCGATACCGTATGGTTAGAGGGACTCTTTTACAAGTTGAGCAGGCTAGGCATAAGTAAACCACTGCTGTACATACTTTATGACATGCTCACCGGTAAGAAGTTCATTGTGAAGAATGGCAATGTGACGTCTGCTGGAATTTTTGAAGTAAAAAATGGTCTGCAACAGGGCGCGGTTAATTCGCCGATCCTTTTCAATATTTACACGAGCGATCTCATAGGTTCACTTCACCATGCCATAGCGTACGCAGACGATTTGGTCGCGTACAGATCAGGGCCTAAGATTGAGGTAATTGCAATACTCTTGCAGCGTGACTTCGATAAGATCAAGAGATACTGCGACGACTGGAAGTTGAAGATTAACTTTCAGAAGTCGGAGACCATCCTGTTCAGAACGCCGTTGTCTGGGGCCTCTAGGGACACCAGAAAGAATTGGCGAAAGTTCTCTATCGTGGGACAGCACGGACAGCCACTTGCGAGTCGAAGTGTAGTCAGATACCTTGGGGTCTGGCTAGATCAATATCTATATTTTAACAAACATATAGATGCTGCTCTGGCCAGAGCCAAAGTTGCTTTCGCCCTTACAAAGAGACTGTTTTATAGCAGCCAACTCGATGCAAGGGTGAAGGTAATCTGCTACATGGCCCTCATTCGGCCTATGCTCGCATATGGATGTCCCGTGTGGTTCAACGTGGGGCCAAGCTTATTGGAAAAGATGCGGGTGTTTGAGAGGGCTTGCCTTAGGGCTTGCCTTCATTTGTACAGAACACCAGAGTCTGAGTACATAAAATTCTATCCTAATGAGGTCCTGTACAACAGGGCGAATCTGATCAGAGTGGATAATTTCTTGATCAAGATGATTCGAAGGCACATTGCAAGAGCAATGACTTCGATGAATAGCCTGATCTTTGGGGCTTATTACCCCAACAATCTCTATCACGAGAGTGTGCGCCTTAACGGCTTTATCCCACCAGAAGCGTTCCTATACCTTGATCGGAGAGGTCTGATCCAGGATAAGTTAGCGGTGCCGCTAATCTTCCACGTCGCCAGAACAGCTGTGGATAGGCGACTCAACTACGACCGAGACGTCGCACAGAGTAGTGTAGAGCGTCTCCGGTACAGTAGGGCGGTTTCCAACCGCGACATTGAAGACGTTAGTAGGCAGCATGACCAATTTTGGTGGCTTAGAGAAGAAGAGGGAACGCCGTCGTCGTTTCCCCCTAATCCGGGATAGCCTGTAACGGGACAGAGCGGGTCGTTTTTATTATATCATTTTGATATAATAGCCATGGCCGGCTTACATAGTTCTTAAGGTAGTCTTAAGTTTATCTAATATAAAAAAAAAAAAAAAAAAAACAAAAAACAAAAAATAAAGCACAGCACTTGGCTAAAAAAAAAAAAGAGTGTATTTAATTACACTTCGTAGATAAGTTAGCATAAGTTTATTTTTAAGTTAGTTTATAAGTTTTATCTAATAGTTAATAGTACAAAAAACAGTCCATATACTAAGTTTTTATAAAACAAACATTTTTTTTTTTCTTAGTTCTTAATCTGTTAATTAGTTAAGTAGTAATAAATAAATTTAGTTAGGTTACGTCGAAAGACATAGGTTAAGAGTTAAGTTTAGCTTAGAGCGCCCGCATGGGGCCAGTAAGTTAGAATAAGATAGTTAAGTTAATTAAGCTAGTTTTAAGCGTTTTTGTTAGCACGTAAGAAATTATGAAATGAATTAATAAAATGCATTAAAAATGAAATGAAATGAATGTATCGGTTCTCGTCCGATCACCGAAATCAAGCAGCGTCGGGCGCGGTTAGTACTTAGATGGGGGACCGCTTGGGAACACCGCGTGTTGTTGGCATTAGCCATCTTTTTGCCTTTCTTACACCTGAATATCAGGTGTTAGTAGGTACTACATCAGTGGTGGAAAAGGTGTTTATAAATTTTGTTTTTTTCCTGTTAAGGAAGGCAGCTTCCTATGTCTGTCTATCTATGAAGAAATAAAATTCGCTTGTCATTTCGAGTGGGCTGGTGGTAAGGGGATGGGGGGGGGGGGGGGGGGGGGGGGGTAATATTTTTTCTCTTCCTAAGAAGTTTGTTTTATTTGAGCATATCTGTAAAGAAATTTTATGAAATCCTCCTATACATACCATACATACATATGTATTTCCACTTTCCCTCCCAAGTGGGTGGGAATGGGGTGGGCGGGTGGGTGGGCAAATTCTGGTTTTCTTCACAATTTTTATTGTTTTTTAATTGTGTATCTATGAACATTTTTTTTTATAAAATCCAACTATGTATTTCCACCTTCCGGGTGGGTGGTGATGGGGGCGGGGGGGGGGGGGGGGGGGGTTGAAGTGGGGGGTTGTGAGAAGGTTATATTGTTACTTTTTTTTAACAACTGCGTTCTTAGCTATTTGTACTTAATGCAGTGATTGCATGAGTGTTTATCTATGGAGGAGTCAATCGGGTAAATTTGAGCAGGTGAGAATTTTTTTATAAACTTATGCCAACGACCATACCACGCTGAGAGTATCGGTTCTCGTGAGTCGTTCACAGACCCTCGCGGAGATTAGACGTGTTTCGGCTTCGCTTAAAGTATCAGTGACTCTTTTAAGGAGACAATTGGACAAAGTGTTTTGTGAGGCAAATTAGCCTAGTGGTAGTGTTGTCAGCAGACCAAGCCAGCGACGCTGGTTCAAGTCCTGGCCAGGGCTAAAAGTTTTTTTATTTTTCATTAAAAATTAAATCAAAGCGGTGAATTGCGTCTTGTAGTAAACAAGATCAGGCGATGGAAACTGATGAGCGGTTCGCTCTCCCAGTTACGGGATCAGCGGACCAAACAACATCAGCCGATGAGGAAGTTGTGTCGTCAGACCATATGGCCACAGGGTCGGCTGATGGCTCTTCTAAAAGGAGGAGGAGGTTAAGGCCGACTCCCAATCTGGTAAAGCGCGTCTCTCTGTCAGCTTCAACCGAAAGGCTGCCGGTCGGAGTAAAGGGAGGCGCGCCAACGAAAAATACAGTGGCAGCCGGAAAAACAAAAAGTTTCAAAATCCGAACTGACGGTGGAGAAGGTCGGTTCAGCGCAGGAAACAACAGCTTTGCTGATCTAGCAACCTCAGAGTCAGATGATGAAGAGGAAGAAGTAGACAGCCTAACCGAGACCATCAGGCAGCTCCACGAGAGGGTTAATGCCATCAAGGCCAAGCAAGCCGCCAGAAGGGAGAAGGAGCGACAGCTGGAGCTCCAGCAGATCCAACAACAACAAAAGCAACAAACACAACAGCAGCAGCAAACTGAACGGCCGCAACGTCAGCAGCAGCAAAAACAACAGCCGCACCAACAGCACATACAGCCAAAGGCCCAACGGCAGCCTAAGCCGAAGCTACAGCAGCAACAGCAGCAATTACAACAGCTGCAAAAACAGCAGCCGAAACTACAGCAGCAAAAACAACATCAGCAGCAGCAACAACAGCAGCAGCCGAAACAACAGCAGAAGCAGCAGCAACAACCGCAGCAGCAACAACCGCAGCAGCAACAACCGCAGCAGCAACAACCGCAGCAGCAACAACAACAGCAGCAACAGCAGCAGCAACAGCAGCAGCAGCAACAGCAGCAGCAGAAGATAAAGCAGAGGGTGCCGCCGATTAACACCTTCAAGATGGAGCTTAAGGACACCATCGAATTGTGTAAGTCGGCCATAGGCAATAATTTTTATATCAAGCGATTAAGCGTAGATAGGCATGCTATCCACTGCAACACAGTGGAACAGTACCATAAAATAAAAAAATTATTAAGGGAATCGACGACGGAGTTCTTCTCCTTCACCCCGAAGGGGGAAAAGTTGCAAACCATGCTTCTGAAGGGGATGGAACCGTCCACAGAACCGGAGGAGCTCTTAAAGCTACTCAAAGAGAAGCAGTGCGATGGGCTCACTTTCGTAGGGGTTAAGCCATTTATCACAGCTAAGGCCAAAAGGGAGAAACGGAAATTACCGTTCTTCCTGGTTCAGCTCTCACCCAACAGCAAACTGGATGGTCTAAGGAGTATCAAAGTCCTAGACTACCAGGTTGTCACCTGGGAAAAAGTAAAGAGGAGCGAAGGCATGATACAATGCGTTCGCTGCCAGAGGTTTGGGCACGCCGCGTCGAACTGCGATATGCAGCCTCGATGCGTGAAATGTGGAAAAGACCACAAAGCAGAGGAATGCGCGCTAGGTAGGGACGGCGCGACTGAAAAAAGTCAGCTCTCGTGCGCGTTGTGTAGGAACACGGGGCACACCGCAAACTATCGGGGTTGCCCTAAGTTCCAATATATTAAAAAAGTAAATCTGGCTCGTCAGCAGAAGGTGGAAGTGAAGCGTCCGCCCGTTCCAAGTGTTCCTGCACAATCCGTCACTCCCCAAGTGACCTACGCCCAAATGGCGTCAGGCCGGGGGAATACGGTACAGTCACAGCCGAAGGTTGTTTCGCAGGCCCCAAAGCCGAGAGCACCGGAGGCTGAACCTGATTTGTTGGCTATCTTGCTCTCTATCCAGGGGCAGATGGGTCAACTTCAGCGACAAATTCAGGAGCAGGCGACGCGGGTGGATCAGATCTACGCGCTTCTGCCGGGCCTAACGCACCACCAATCGTAATGGGTACGAACATGGCGGAGCAACCCTTAAAGATCCTTGCGGTGAATGTGAATTCACTGATTAGGATCGAACGTAGAACCGTACTTTTCAAGTTGCTTGAGGACCATTCTCCCGATGTGCTTTTGGTTAGCGAAACTAAGCTATCCCAGAAACACAAGTTGAGGCACAGTAGTTATAATATTATAAGAAGAGACCGACCCAACTCAGTACAAGGAGGAGGTGTTGCAATCTTCATTAGAAAAGAGTTACGTTATAAAGTAGTGTACTGCGGTGAAGTGCGTAGATTCCAGGAGCTGGAAGCATGTATCGTGTATATCCCTCTCCATAGTGGAAAGAGGATGTATATGGTCGCAGTCTATGCTCCTGAAGCTACTCAATCCACTTGTTTTATTTCAGAGCTCGAGACACTTTTTCGAATACTTAGGCTGGAGTCGGAAGAGAACTTTTACATTTTAGCCGGTGATTTAAACGCCAAACATAGAGATTGGGGAAATAGCATACCAAATTCTAGAGGGAACCTACTATTCAATTGGTGGGGTCGGCACAGTGTTGAGTATCGACTAGATTTAAAAGCGACGGATAGTCCGTCGTATCCTAGAAGCGGATCTTATCTGGATCTAATGCTGTTCGACGTACGGTTACAACTGACCGACATGGACCGACAAACGATAAACTGCTTACACACTTTTGTGTATGACAGTGACCATTGCGGACTCAGTGCCGAAATAACGATTCCCAACGAAATTGCGGAATTGGAGGAGTTTGTCCAATTGCACGCCTACAATTACAGTAGAACGCGTTGGACTCGCTTCTCCAGACAGTTGACGAGAGCACTCTCCTCGAACTTGCTCAACCTACCGTCTAATAGGAATCTGTCAAACGAGGAGATTGATAGATATCTAAAACAAATGGACGAGACAATAAAACGAACGATGGACGGTACGATACCTCGGTATCAACACTCTGACAACGTGGACATATACCGCAATGCAACGATTGACGCACTGCACGAACATAAAAGTAGACTGCTGTCGAGATTAAAAACCTTGTACAGACAGTTTACTGACAGACAGAACTTGGAGGAGGTTAGGACGCTGAAATCGTTGATTAAAAACCTCTCGCAATTAATTAAAGAAAATTACAGACTTTCTGTAAATTTGCACTGGGACAGGAAAATTCGGGCTGTAAAATCCAACAACCCGAGTATGTTCCCCCAAATAAACAAGATCTTTCGGAGGAATAATCAAAACGATCTTCCGCGTCTTAAAATCCCCCGAACTACGAACAATGTACAAATACTAGTGACAGCAGGTATAGATCCAGATAACGCAGCTGAGGATGACAATTTCTTTGTGATCGAAGATCCGCAGGAGAAGGTAGAGGCTATAGGAGCGACCTTCCAGGAAGTGTATAAGGTGAATGATAGTGTTTGCCCGAACCACGACCTGGAGAATCGGGTCCTTGTGCACAACTTCTACCTTCGAAATGACATGGAGCACTGGCGATCTGAGAACACTGGTTTCACCGTGTTCAATGAAAGATATATGGCAAACAATGCCGTCGCCGATGAAAGGGTACATCCCCCGTTCATTTCGAAGGCAGAGCTCCAAGCGATCTTCGAATCACTGAGAAAAAAGAAATCCGTGGGAATCGATGGTATACCCAACATTGTGCTTAGACATCTTCCTCTAGAAGCGGTGAACATTTACACCATCCTGTTTAATAATGCAATGAATAATGCCCATTATCCAGCGCATTGGAAAACAGCGGTGGTGCAGCCCATTCCCAAAAGGGATAAAGATAGTTCCAATCCGGGGAATCTCCGGTCGATAAGTCTACTTCCGAACATCAGCAAGGTATTCGAAAAAGTGATCCATAGAGCCCTGACAAAGTGGGTTGAGGACATGCACATAATTCCGGATAATCAATTCGGTTTCAAGGCGGGGCATGATACAATTCATGCAGCGTCTAAACTGGTATCGGATATCCAATGGAATAAAAGCAAGAACCAATGCACGGGTGCCTGCCTGATTGACTTGGAGAAGGCCTTCGATACCGTATGGTTAGAGGGACTCTTTTACAAGTTGAGCAGGCTAGGCATAAGTAAACCACTGCTGTACATACTTTATGACATGCTCACCGGTAAGAAGTTCATTGTGAAGAATGGCAATGTGACGTCTGCTGGAATTTTTGAAGTAAAAAATGGTCTGCAACAGGGCGCGGTTAATTCGCCGATCCTTTTCAATATTTACACGAGCGATCTCATAGGTTCACTTCACCATGCCATAGCGTACGCAGACGATTTGGTCGCGTACAGATCAGGGCCTAAGATTGAGGTAATTGCAATATTCTTGCAGCGTGACTTCGATAAGATCAAGAGATACTGCGACGACTGGAAGTTGAAGATTAACTTTCAGAAGTCGGAGACCATCCTGTTCAGAACGCCGTTGTCTGGGGCCTCTAGGGACACCAGAAAGAATTGGCGAAAGTTCTCTATCGTGGGACAGCACGGACAGCCACTTGCGAGTCGAAGTGTAGTCAGATACCTTGGGGTCTGGCTAGATCAATATCTATATTTTAACAAACATATAGATGCTGCTCTGGCCAGAGCCAAAGTTGCTTTCGCCCTTACAAAGAGACTGTTTTATAGCAGCCAACTCGATGCAAGGGTGAAGGTAATCTGCTACATGGCCCTCATTCGGCCTATGCTCGCATATGGATGTCCCGTGTGGTTCAACGTGGGGCCAAGCTTATTGGAAAAGATGCGGGTGTTTGAGAGGGCTTGCCTTAGGGCTTGCCTTCATTTGTACAGAACACCAGAGTCTGAGTACATAAAATTCTATCCTAATGAGGTCCTGTACAACAGGGCGAATCTGATCAGAGTGGATAATTTCTTGATCAAGATGATTCGAAGGCACATTGCAAGAGCAATGACTTCGATGAATAGCCTGATCTTTGGGGCTTATTACCCCAACAATCTCTATCACGAGAGTGTGCGCCTTAACGGCTTTATCCCACCAGAAGCGTTCCTATACCTTGATCGGAGAGGTCTGATCCAGGATAAGTTAGCGGTGCCGCTAATCTTCCACGTCGCCAGAACAGCTGTGGATAGGCGACTCAACTACGACCGAGACGTCGCACAGAGTAGTGTAGAGCGTCTCCGGTACAGTAGGGCGGTTTCCAACCGCGACATTGAAGACGTTAGTAGGCAGCATGACCAATTTTGGTGGCTTAGAGAAGAAGAGGGAACGCCGTCGTCGTTTCCCCCTAATCCGGGATAGCCTGTAACGGGACAGAGCGGGTCGTTTTTATTATATCATTTTGATATAATAGCCATGGCCGGCTTACATAGTTCTTAAGGTAGTCTTAAGTTTATCTAATATAAAAAAAAAAAAAAAAAAAACAAAAAACAAAAAATAAAGCACAGCACTTGGCTAAAAAAAAAAAAGAGTGTATTTAATTACACTTCGTAGATAAGTTAGCATAAGTTTATTTTTAAGTTAGTTTATAAGTTTTATCTAATAGTTAATAGTACAAAAAACAGTCCATATACTAAGTTTTTATAAAACAAACATTTTTTTTTTTCTTAGTTCTTAATCTGTTAATTAGTTAAGTAGTAATAAATAAATTTAGTTAGGTTACGTCGAAAGACATAGGTTAAGAGTTAAGTTTAGCTTAGAGCGCCCGCATGGGGCCAGTAAGTTAGAATAAGATAGTTAAGTTAATTAAGCTAGTTTTAAGCGTTTTTGTTAGCACGTAAGAAATTATGAAATGAATTAATAAAATGCATTAAAAATGAAATGAAAATGTATCGGTTCTCGTCCGATCACCGAAATCAAGCAGCGTCGGGCGCGGTTAGTACTTAGATGGGGGACCGCTTGGGAACACCGCGTGTTGTGTTGGCATTAGCCATCTTTTTGCCTTTCTTACACCTGAATATCAGGTGTTAGTAGGTACTACATCAGTGGTGGAAAAGGTGTTTATAAATTTTGTTTTTTTCCTGTTAAGGAAGGCAGCTTCCTATGTCTGTCTATCTATGAAGAAATAAAATTCGCTTGTCATTTCGAGTGGGCTGGTGGTAAGGGGGGGGGGGGGGGGGGGGGGGGGGGGGGGGTAATATTTTTTCTCTTCCTAAGAAGTTTGTTTTATTTGAGCATATCTGTAAAGAAATTTTATGAAATCCTCCTATACATACCATACATACATATGTATTTCCACTTTCCCTCCCAAGTGGGTGGGAATGGGGTGGGCGGGTGGGTGGGCAAATTCTGGTTTTCTTCACAATTTTTATTGTTTTTTAATTGTGTATCTATGAACATTTTTTTTTATAAAATCCAACTATGTATTTCCACCTTCCGGGTGGGTGGTGATGGGGGCGGGGGGGGGGTTGAAGTGGGGGGTTGTGAGAAGGTTATATTGTTACTTTTTTTTAACAACTGCGTTCTTAGCTATTTGTACTTAATGCAGTGATTGCATGAGTGTTTATCTATGGAGGAGTCAATCGGGTAAATTTGAGCAGGTGAGAATTTTTTTATAAACTTATGCCAACGACCATACCACGCTGAGAGTATCGGTTCTCGTCAGTCGTTCACAGACCCTCGCGGAGATTAGACGTGTTTCGGCTTCGCTTAAAGTATCAGTGACTCGTTTAAGAAGACAATTGGACAAAGTGTTTTGTGAGGCAAATTAGCCTAGTGGTAGTGTTGTCAGCAGACCAAGCCAGCGACGCTGGTTCAAGTCCTGGCCAGGGCTAAAAGTTTTTTTATTTTTCATTAAAAATTAAATCAAAGCGGTGAATTGCGTCTTGTAGTAAACAAGATCAGGCGATGGAAACTGATGAGCGGTTCGCTCTCCCAGTTACGGGATCAGCGGACCAAACAACATCAGCCGATGAGGAAGTTGTGTCGTCAGACCATATGGCCACAGGGTCGGCTGATGGCACTTCTAAGCGGAGGAGGAGGTTAAGGCCGACTCCCAATTTGGTAAAGCGCGTCTCTCTGTCAGCTTCAACCGAAAGGCTGCCGGTCGGAGTAAAGGGAGGCGCGCCAACGAAAAATACAGTGGCAGCCGGAAAAACAAAAAGTTTCAAAATCCGAACTGGCGGTGGAGAAGGTCGGTTCAGCGCAGGAAACAACAGCTTTGCTGATCTAGCAACCTCAGAGTCAGACGATGAAGAGGAAGAAGTAGACAGCCTAACCGAGACCATCAGGCAGCTCCACGAGAGGGTTAATGCCATCAAGGCCAAGCAAGCCGCCAGAAGGGAGAAGGAGCGACAGTTGGAGCTCCAGCAGATCCAACAACAACAAGAGCAACAAACACAACAGCAGCAGCAAACTGAACGGCCGCAACGTCAGCAGCAGCAAAAACAACAGCCGCAACAACAGCCGCACCAACAGCACATACAGCCAAAGGCCCAACGGCAGCCTAAGCCGAAGCTACAGCAGCAACAGCAGCAATTACAACAGCTGCAAAAACAGCAGCAAAAACAACATCAGCAGCAGCAACAACAGCAGCAGCCGAAACAACAGCAGAAGCAGCAGCAACAACCGCAGCAGCAACAACCGCAGCAGCAACAACCGCAGCAGCAACAACCGCAGCAGCAACAACAACAGCAGCAACAGCAGCAGCAACAGCAGCAGCAGCAACAGCAGCAGCAGAAGATAAAGCAGAGGGTGCCGCCGATTAACACCTTCAAGATGGAGCTTAAGGACACCATCGAATTGTGTAAGTCGGCCATAGGCAATAATTTTTATATCAAGCGATTAAGCGTAGATAGGCATGCTATCCACTGCAACACAGTGGAACAGTACCATAAAATAAAAAAATTATTAAGGGAATCGACGACGGAGTTCTTCTCCTTCACCCCGAAGGGGGAAAAGTTGCAAACCATGCTTCTGAAGGGGATGGAACCGTCCACAGAACCGGAGGAGCTCTTAAAGCTACTCAAAGAGAAGCAGTGCGATGGGCTCACTTTCGTAGGGGTTAAGCCATTTATCACAGCTAAGGCCAAAAGGGAGAAACGGAAATTACCGTTCTTCCTGGTTCAGCTCTCACCCAACAGCAAACTGGATGGTCTAAGGAGTATCAAAGTCCTAGACTACCAGGTTGTCACCTGGGAAAAAGTAAAGAGGAGCGAAGGCATGATACAATGCGTTCGCTGCCAGAGGTTTGGGCACGCCGCGTCGAACTGCGATATGCAGCCTCGATGCGTGAAATGTGGAAAAGACCACAAAACAGAGGAATGCGCGCTAGGTAGGGACGGCGCGACTGAAAAAAGTCAGCTCTCGTGCGCGTTATGTAGGAACACGGGGCACACCGCAAACTATCGGGGTTGCCCTAAGTTCCAATATATTAAAAAAGTAAATCTGGCTCGTCAGCAGAAGGTGGAAGTGAAGCGTCCGCCCGTTCCAAGTGTTCCTGCACAATCCGTCACTCCCCAAGTGACCTACGCCCAAATGGCGTCAGGCCGGGGGAATACGGTACAGTCACAGCCGAAGGTTGTTTCGCAGGCCCCAAAGCCGAGAGCACCGGAGGCTGAATCTGATTTGTTGGATATCTTGCTCTCTATCCAGGGGCAGATGGGTCAACTTCAGCGACAAATTCAGGAGCAGGCGACGCGGGTGGATCAGATCTACGCGCTTCTGCCGGGCCTAACGCACCACCAATCGTAATGGGTACGAACATGGCGGAGCAACCCTTAAAGATCCTTGCGGTGAATGTGAATTCACTGATTAGGATCGAACGTAGAACCGTACTTTTCAAGTTGCTTGAGGACCATTCTCCCGATGTGCTTTTGGTTAGCGAAACTAAGCTATCCCAGAAACACAAGTTGAGGCACAGTAGTTATAATATTATAAGAAGAGACCGACCCAACTCAGTACAAGGAGGAGGTGTTGCAATCTTCATTAGAAAAGAGTTACGTTATAAAGTAGTGTACTGCGGTGAAGTGCGTAGATTCCAGGAGCTGGAAGCATGTATCGTGTATATCCCTCTCCATAGTGGAAAGAGGATGTATATGGTCGCAGTCTATGCTCCTGAAGCTACTCAATCCACTTGTTTTATTTCAGAGCTCGAGACACTTTTTCGAATACTTAGGCTGGAGTCGGAAGAGAACTTTTACATTTTAGCCGGTGATTTAAACGCCAAACATAGAGATTGGGGAAATAGCACACCAAATTCTAGAGGGAACCTACTATTCAATTGGTGGGGTCGGCACAGTGTTGAGTATCGACTAGATTTAAAAGCGACGGATAGTCCGTCGTATCCTAGAAGCGGATCTTATCTGGATCTAATGCTGTTCGACGTACGGTTACAACTGACCGACATGGACCGACAGACGATAAACTGCTTACACACTTTTGTGTATGACAGTGACCATTGCGGACTCAGTGCCGAAATAACGATTCCCAACGAAATTGCGGAATTGGAGGAGTTTGTCCAATTGCACGCCTACAATTACAGTAGAACGCGTTGGACTCGCTTCTCCAGACAGTTGACGAGAGCACTCTCCTCGAACTTGCTCAACCTACCGTCTAATAGGAATCTGTCAAACGAGGAGATTGATAGATATCTAAAACAAATGGACGAGACAATAAAACGAACGATGGACGGTACGATACCTCGGTATCAACACTCTGACAACGTGGACATATACCGCAATGCAACGATTGACGCACTGCACGAACATAAAAGTAGACTGCTGTCGAGATTAAAAACCTTGTACAGACAGTTTACTGACAGACAGAACTCGGAGGAGGTTAGGACGCTGAAATCGTTGATTAAAAACCTCTCGCAATTAATTAAAGAAAATTACAGACTTTCTGTAAATTTGCACTGGGACAGGAAAATTCGGGCTGTAAAATCCAACAACCCGAGTATGTTCCCCCAAATAAACAAGATCTTTCGGAGGAATAATCAAAACGATCTTCCGCGTCTTAAAATTCCCCGAACTACGAACAATGTACAAATACTAGTGACAGCAGGTATAGATCCAGATAACGCAGCTGAGGATGACAATTTCTTTGTGATCGAAGATCCGCAGGAGAAGGTAGAGGCTATAGGAGCGACCTTCCAGGAAGTGTATAAGGTGAATGATAGTGTTTGCCCGAACCACGACCTGGAGAATCGGGTCCTTGTGCACAACTTCTACCTTCGAAATGACATGGAGCACTGGCGATCTGAGAACACTGGTTTCACCGTGTTCAATGAAAGATATATGGCAAACAATGCCGTCGCCGATGAAAGGGTACATCCCCCGTTCATTTCGAAGGCAGAGCTCCAAGCGATCTTCGAATCACTGAGAAAAAAGAAATCCGTGGGAATCGATGGTATACCCAACATTGTGCTTAGACATCTTCCTCTAGAAGCGGTGAACATTTACACCATCCTGTTTAATAATGCAATGAATAATGCCCATTATCCAGCGCATTGGAAAACAGCGGTGGTGCAGCCCATTCCCAAAAGGGATAAAGATAGTTCCAATCCGGGGAATCTCCGGTCGATAAGTCTACTTCCGAACATCAGCAAGGTATTCGAAAAAGTGATCCATAGAGCCCTGACAAAGTGGGTTGAGGACATGCACATAATTCCGGATAATCAATTCGGTTTCAAGGCGGGGCATGATACAATTCATGCAGCGTCTAAACTGGTATCGGATATCCAATGGAATAAAAGCAAGAACCAATGCACGGGTGCCTGCCTGATTGACTTGGAGAAGGCCTTCGATATCGTATGGTTAGAGGGACTCTTTTACAAGTTGAGCAGGCTAGGCATAAGTAAACCACTGCTGTACATACTTTATGACATGCTCACCGGTAAGAAGTTCATTGTGAAGAATGGCAATGTGACGTCTGCTGGAATTTTTGAAGTAAAAAATGGTCTGCAACAGGGCGCGGTTAATTCGCCGATCCTTTTCAATATTTACACGAGCGATCTCATAGGTTCACTTCACCATGCCATAGCGTACGCAGACGATTTGGTCGCGTACAGATCAGGGCCTAAGATTGAGGTAATTGCAATACTCTTGCAGCGTGACTTCGATAAGATCAAGAGATACTGCGACGACTGGAAGTTGAAGATTAACTTTCAGAAGTCGGAGACCATCCTGTTCAGAACGCCGTTGTCTGGGGCCTCTAGGGACACCAGAAAGAATTGGCGAAAGTTCTCTATCGTGGGACAGCACGGACAGCCACTTGCGAGTCGAAGTGTAGTCAGATACCTTGGGGTCTGGCTAGATCAATATCTATATTTTAACAAACATATAGATGCTGCTCTGGCCGGAGCCAAAGTTGCTTTCGCCCTTACAAAGAGACTGTTTTATAGCAGCCAACTCGATGCAAGGGTGAAGGTAATCTGCTACATGGCCCTCATTCGGCCTATGCTCGCATATGGATGTCCCGTGTGGTTCAACGTGGGGCCAAGCTTATTGGAAAAGATGCGGGTGTTTGAGAGGGCTTGCCTTAGGGCTTGCCTTCATTTGTACAGAACACCAGAGTCTGAGTACATAAAATTCTATCCTAATGAGGTCCTGTACAACAGGGCGAATCTGATCAGAGTGGATAATTTCTTGATCAAGATGATTCGAAGGCACATTGCAAGAGCAATGACTTCGATGAATAGCCTGATCTTTGGGGCTTATTACCCCAACAATCTCTATCACGAGAGTGTGCGCCTTAACGGCTTTATCCCACCAGAAGCGTTCCTATACCTTGATCGGAGAGGTCTGATCCAGGATAAGTTAGCGGTGCCGCTAATCTTCCACGTCGCCAGAACAGCTGTGGATAGGCGACTCAACTACGACCGAGACGTCGCACAGAGTAGTGTAGAGCGTCTCCGGTACAGTAGGGCGGTTTCCAACCGCGACATTGAAGACGTTAGTAGGCAGCATGACCAATTTTGGTGGCTTAGAGAAGAAGAGGGAACGCCGTCGTCGTTTCCCCCTAATCCGGGATAGCCTGTAACGGGACAGAGCGGGTCGTCTTTATTATATTATTTTGATATAATAGCCATGGCCGGCTTACATAGTTCTTAAGGTAGTCTTAAGTTTATCTAATAAAAAAAAAAAAAAAAAAAAAAAAAAAAAAAAAAAAAATAAATAAATAAAAAGAAAAAAAAAAAAAAAAAAAAAAAAAATTAAATAAAAATAGCACAGCACTTGGCTAAAAAAAAAAAAAAAACAAAAAACAAAAAATAAAGCACAGCACTTGGCTAAAAAAAAAAGAGTGTATTTAATTACACTTCGTAGATAAGTTAGCATAAGTTTATTTTTAAGTTAGTTTATAAGTTTTATCTAATAGTTAATAGTACAAAAAACAGTCCATATACTAAGTTTTTATAAAACAAATTTTTTTTCTTAGTTCTTAATCTGTTGATTAGTTAAGTAGTAATAAATAAATTTAGTTAGGTTACGTCGAAAGACATAGGTTAAGAGTTAAGTTTAGCTTAGAGCGCCCGCATGGGGCCAGTAAGTTAGAATAAGATAGTTAAGTTAATTAAGCTAGTTTTAAGCGTTTTTGTTAGCACGTAAGAAATTATGAAATGAATTAATAAAATGCATTAAAAATGAAATGAAATGTATCGGTTCTCGTCCGATCACCGAAATCAAGCAGCGTCGGGCGCGGTTAGTACTTAGATGGGGGACCGCTTGGGAACACCGCGTGTTGTTGGCATTAGCCATCTTTTTGCCTTTCTTACACCTGAATATCAGGTGTTAGTAGGTACTACATCAGTGGTGGAAAAGGTGTTTATAAATTTTGTTTTTTTCCTGTTAAGGAAGGCAGCTTCCTATGTCTGTATATCTATGAAGAAATAAAATTCGCTTGTCATTTCGAGTGGGCTGGTGGTAAGGGGATGGGGGGGGGGGGGGGGGGGGGGGGTAATATTTTTTCTCTTCCTAAGAAGTTTGTTTTATTTGAGCATATCTGTAAAGAAATTTTATGAAATCCTCCTATACATACCATACATACATATGTATTTCCACTTTCCCTCCCAAGTGGGTGGGAATGGGGTGGGCGGGTGGGTGGGCAAATTCTGGTTTTCTTCACAATTTTTATTGTTTTTTAATTGTGTATCTATGAACATTTTTTTTTATAAAATCCAACTATGTATTTCCACCTTCCGGGTGGGTGGTGATGGGGGCGGGGGGGGGTTGAAGTGGGGGGTTGTGAGAAGGTTATATTGTTACTTTTTTTTAACAACTGCGTTCTTAGCTATTTGTACTTAATGCAGTGATTGCATGAGTGTTTATCTATGGAGGAGTCAATCGGGTAAATTTGAGCAGGTGAGAATTTTTTTATAAACTTATGCCAACGACCATACCACGCTGAGAGTATCGGTTCTCGTCCGATCACCGAAATCAAGCAGCGTCGGGCGCGGTTAGTACTTAGATGGGGGACCGCTTGGGAACACCGCGTGTTGTTGGCATTAGCCATCTTTTTGCCTTTCTTACACCTGAATATCAGGTGTTAGTAGGTACTACATCAGTGGTGGAAAAGGTGTTTATAAATTTTGTTTTTTTCCTGTTAAGGAAGGCAGCTTCCTATGTCTGTCTATCTATGAAGAAATAAAATTCGCTTGTCATTTCGAGTGGGCTGGCGGTAAGGGGATGGGGGGGGGGGGGGGGGGGGGGGGGGGGTAATATTTTTTCTCTTCCTAAGAAGTTTGTTTTATTTGAGCATATCTGTAAAGAAATTTTATGAAATCCTCCTATACATACCATACATACATATGTATTTCCACTTTCCCTCCCAAGTGGGTGGGAATGGGGTGGGCGGGTGGGTGGGCAAA
The DNA here is from genome assembly GCA_945910035.1 of Brachypalpus laphriformis. Classification (NCBI taxonomy): domain Eukaryota; kingdom Metazoa; phylum Arthropoda; class Insecta; order Diptera; family Syrphidae; genus Brachypalpus; species Brachypalpus laphriformis. The sequence continues at coordinate 103,560,072 of OX246753.1, read as the reverse complement.
TTCTGGTTTTCTTCACAATTTTTATTGTTTTTTAATTGTGTATCTATGAACATTTTTTTTTATAAAATCCAACTATGTATTTCCACCTTCCGGGTGGGTGGTGATGGGGGCGGGGGGGGGTTGAAGTGGGGGGTTGTGAGAAGGTTATATTGTTACTTTTTTTTAACAACTGCGTTCTTAGCTATTTGTACTTAATGCAGTGATTGCATGAGTGTTTATCTATGGAGGAGTCAATCGGGTAAATTTGAGCAGGTGAGAATTTTTTTATAAACTTATGCCAACGACCATACCACGCTGAGAGTATCGGTTCTCGTCCGATCACCGAAATCAAGCAGCGTCGGGCGCGGTTAGTACTTAGATGGGGACCGCTTGGGAACACCGCGTGTTGTTGGCATTAGCCATCTTTTTGCCTTTCTTACACCTGAATATCAGGTGTTAGTAGGTACTACATCAGTGGTGGAAAAGGTGTTTATAAATTTTGTTTTTTTCCTGTTAAGGAAGGCAGCTTCCTATGTCTGTCTATCTATGAAGAAATAAAATTCGCTTGTCATTTCGAGTGGGCTGGTGGTAAGGGGATGGGGGGGGGGGGGGGGGGGGGGGGGGGTAATATTTTTTCTCTTCCTAAGAAGTTTGTTTTATTTGAGCATATCTGTAAAGAAATTTTATGAAATCCTCCTATACATACCATACATACATATGTATTTCCACTTTCCCTCCCAAGTGGGTGGGAATGGGGTGGGCGGGTGGGTGGGCAAATTCTGGTTTTCTTCACAATTTTTATTGTTTTTTAATTGTGTATCTATGAACATTTTTTTTTATAAAATCCAACTATGTATTTCCACCTTCCGGGTGGGTGGTGATGGGGGCGGGGGGGGGTTGAAGTGGGGGGTTGTGAGAAGGTTATATTGTTACTTTTTTTTAACAACTGCGTTCTTAGCTATTTGTACTTAATGCAGTGATTGCATGAGTGTTTATCTATGGAGGAGTCAATCGGGTAAATTTGAGCAGGTGAGAATTTTTTTATAAACTTATGCCAACGACCATACCACGCTGAGAGTATCGGTTCTCGTCAGTCGTTCACAGACCCTCGCGGAGATTAGACGTGTTTCGGCTTCGCTTAAAGTATCAGTGACTCTTTTAAGGAGACAATTGGACAAAGTGTTTTGTGAGGCAAATTAGCCTAGTGGTAGTGTTGTCAGCAGACCAGGCCAGCGACGCTGGTTCAAGTCCTGGCCAGGGCTAAAAGTTTTTTTATTTTTCATTAAAAATTAAATCAAAGCGGTGAATTGCGTCTTGTAGTAAACAAGATCAGGCGATGGAAACTGATGAGCGGTTCGCTCTCCCAGTTACGGGATCAGCGGACCAAACAACATCAGCCGATGAGGAAGTTGTGTCGTCAGACCATATGGCCACAGGGTCGGCTGATGGCTCTTCTAAAAGGAGGAGGAGGTTAAGGCCGACTCCCAATCTGGTAAAGCGCGTCTCTCTGTCAGCTTCAACCGAAAGGCTGCCGGTCGGAGTAAAGGGAGGCGCGCCAACGAAAAATACAGTGGCAGCCGGAAAAACAAAAAGTTTCAAAATCCGAACTGACGGTGGAGAAGGTCGGTTCAGCGCAGGAAACAACAGCTTTGCTGATCTAGCAACCTCAGAGTCAGATGATGAAGAGGAAGAAGTAGACAGCCTAACCGAGACCATCAGGCAGCTCCACGAGAGGGTTAATGCCATCAAGGCCAAGCAAGCCGCCAGAAGGGAGAAGGAGCGACAGCTGGAGCTCCAGCAGATCCAACAACAACAAAAGCAACAAACACAACAGCAGCAGCAAACTGAACGGCCGCAACGTCAGCAGCAGCAAAAACAACAGCCGCACCAACAGCACATACAGCCAAAGGCCCAACGGCAGCCTAAGCCGAAGCTACAGCAGCAACAGCAGCAATTACAACAGCTGCAAAAACAGCAGCCGAAACTACAGCAGCAAAAACAACATCAGCAGCAGCAACAACAGCAGCAGCCGAAACAACAGCAGAAGCAGCAGCAACAACCGCAGCAGCAACAACCGCAGCAGCAACAACCGCAGCAGCAACAACCGCAGCAGCAACAACAACAGCAGCAACAGCAGCAGCAACAGCAGCAGCAGCAACAGCAGCAGCAGAAGATAAAGCAGAGGGTGCCGCCGATTAACACCTTCAAGATGGAGCTTAAGGACACCATCGAATTGTGTAAGTCGGCCATAGGCAATAATTTTTATATCAAGCGATTAAGCGTAGATAGGCATGCTATCCACTGCAACACAGTGGAACAGTACCATAAAATAAAAAAATTATTAAGGGAATCGACGACGGAGTTCTTCTCCTTCACCCCGAAGGGGGAAAAGTTGCAAACCATGCTTCTGAAGGGGATGGAACCGTCCACAGAACCGGAGGAGCTCTTAAAGCTACTCAAAGAGAAGCAGTGCGATGGGCTCACTTTCGTAGGGGTTAAGCCATTTATCACAGCTAAGGCCAAAAGGGAGAAACGGAAATTACCGTTCTTCCTGGTTCAGCTCTCACCCAACAGCAAACTGGATGGTCTAAGGAGTATCAAAGTCCTAGACTACCAGGTTGTCACCTGGGAAAAAGTAAAGAGGAGCGAAGGCATGATACAATGCGTTCGCTGCCAGAGGTTTGGGCACGCCGCGTCGAACTGCGATATGCAGCCTCGATGCGTGAAATGTGGAAAAGACCACAAAGCAGAGGAATGCGCGCTAGGTAGGGACGGCGCGACTGAAAAAAGTCAGCTCTCGTGCGCGTTGTGTAGGAACACGGGGCACACCGCAAACTATCGGGGTTGCCCTAAGTTCCAATATATTAAAAAAGTAAATCTGGCTCGTCAGCAGAAGGTGGAAGTGAAGCGTCCGCCCGTTCCAAGTGTTCCTGCACAATCCGTCACTCCCCAAGTGACCTACGCCCAAATGGCGTCAGGCCGGGGGAATACGGTACAGTCACAGCCGAAGGTTGTTTCGCAGGCCCCAAAGCCGAGAGCACCGGAGGCTGAACCTGATTTGTTGGCTATCTTGCTCTCTATCCAGGGGCAGATGGGTCAACTTCAGCGACAAATTCAGGAGCAGGCGACGCGGGTGGATCAGATCTACGCGCTTCTGCCGGGCCTAACGCACCACCAATCGTAATGGGTACGAACATGGCGGAGCAACCCTTAAAGATCCTTGCGGTGAATGTGAATTCACTGATTAGGATCGAACGTAGAACCGTACTTTTCAAGTTGCTTGAGGACCATTCTCCCGATGTGCTTTTGGTTAGCGAAACTAAGCTATCCCAGAAACACAAGTTGAGGCACAGTAGTTATAATATTATAAGAAGAGACCGACCCAACTCAGTACAAGGAGGAGGTGTTGCAATCTTCATTAGAAAAGAGTTACGTTATAAAGTAGTGTACTGCGGTGAAGTGCGTAGATTCCAGGAGCTGGAAGCATGTATCGTGTATATCCCTCTCCATAGTGGAAAGAGGATGTATATGGTCGCAGTCTATGCTCCTGAAGCTACTCAATCCACTTGTTTTATTTCAGAGCTCGAGACACTTTTTCGAATACTTAGGCTGGAGTCGGAAGAGAACTTTTACATTTTAGCCGGTGATTTAAACGCCAAACATAGAGATTGGGGAAATAGCATACCAAATTCTAGAGGGAACCTACTATTCAATTGGTGGGGTCGGCACAGTGTTGAGTATCGACTAGATTTAAAAGCGACGGATAGTCCGTCGTATCCTAGAAGCGGATCTTATCTGGATCTAATGCTGTTCGACGTACGGTTACAACTGACCGACATGGACCGACAAACGATAAACTGCTTACACACTTTTGTGTATGACAGTGACCATTGCGGACTCAGTGCCGAAATAACGATTCCCAACGAAATTGCGGAATTGGAGGAGTTTGTCCAATTGCACGCCTACAATTACAGTAGAACGCGTTGGACTCGCTTCTCCAGACAGTTGACGAGAGCACTCTCCTCGAACTTGCTCAACCTACCGTCTAATAGGAATCTGTCAAACGAGGAGATTGATAGATATCTAAAACAAATGGACGAGACAATAAAACGAACGATGGACGGTACGATACCTCGGTATCAACACTCTGACAACGTGGACATATACCGCAATGCAACGATTGACGCACTGCACGAACATAAAAGTAGACTGCTGTCGAGATTAAAAACCTTGTACAGACAGTTTACTGACAGACAGAACTTGGAGGAGGTTAGGACGCTGAAATCGTTGATTAAAAACCTCTCGCAATTAATTAAAGAAAATTACAGACTTTCTGTAAATTTGCACTGGGACAGGAAAATTCGGGCTGTAAAATCCAACAACCCGAGTATGTTCCCCCAAATAAACAAGATCTTTCGGAGGAATAATCAAAACGATCTTCCGCGTCTTAAAATCCCCCGAACTACGAACAATGTACAAATACTAGTGACAGCAGGTATAGATCCAGATAACGCAGCTGAGGATGACAATTTCTTTGTGATCGAAGATCCGCAGGAGAAGGTAGAGGCTATAGGAGCGACCTTCCAGGAAGTGTATAAGGTGAATGATAGTGTTTGCCCGAACCACGACCTGGAGAATCGGGTCCTTGTGCACAACTTCTACCTTCGAAATGACATGGAGCACTGGCGATCTGAGAACACTGGTTTCACCGTGTTCAATGAAAGATATATGGCAAACAATGCCGTCGCCGATGAAAGGGTACATCCCCCGTTCATTTCGAAGGCAGAGCTCCAAGCGATCTTCGAATCACTGAGAAAAAAGAAATCCGTGGGAATCGATGGTATACCCAACATTGTGCTTAGACATCTTCCTCTAGAAGCGGTGAACATTTACACCATCCTGTTTAATAATGCAATGAATAATGCCCATTATCCAGCGCATTGGAAAACAGCGGTGGTGCAGCCCATTCCCAAAAGGGATAAAGATAGTTCCAATCCGGGGAATCTCCGGTCGATAAGTCTACTTCCGAACATCAGCAAGGTATTCGAAAAAGTGATCCATAGAGCCCTGACAAAGTGGGTTGAGGACATGCACATAATTCCGGATAATCAATTCGGTTTCAAGGCGGGGCATGATACAATTCATGCAGCGTCTAAACTGGTATCGGATATCCAATGGAATAAAAGCAAGAACCAATGCACGGGTGCCTGCCTGATTGACTTGGAGAAGGCCTTCGATACCGTATGGTTAGAGGGACTCTTTTACAAGTTGAGCAGGCTAGGCATAAGTAAACCACTGCTGTACATACTTTATGACATGCTCACCGGTAAGAAGTTCATTGTGAAGAATGGCAATGTGACGTCTGCTGGAATTTTTGAAGTAAAAAATGGTCTGCAACAGGGCGCGGTTAATTCGCCGATCCTTTTCAATATTTACACGAGCGATCTCATAGGTTCACTTCACCATGCCATAGCGTACGCAGACGATTTGGTCGCGTACAGATCAGGGCCTAAGATTGAGGTAATTGCAATATTCTTGCAGCGTGACTTCGATAAGATCAAGAGATACTGCGACGACTGGAAGTTGAAGATTAACTTTCAGAAGTCGGAGACCATCCTGTTCAGAACGCCGTTGTCTGGGGCCTCTAGGGACACCAGAAAGAATTGGCGGAAGTTCTCTATCGTGGGACAGCACGGACAGCCACTTGCGAGTCGAAGTGTAGTCAGATACCTTGGGGTCTGGCTAGATCAATATCTATATTTTAACAAACATATAGATGCTGCTCTGGCCAGAGCCAAAGTTGCTTTCGCCCTTACAAAGAGACTGTTTTATAGCAGCCAACTCGATGCAAGGGTGAAGGTAATCTGCTACATGGCCCTCATTCGGCCTATGCTCGCATATGGATGTCCCGTGTGGTTCAACGTGGGGCCAAGCTTATTGGAAAAGATGCGGGTGTTTGAGAGGGCTTGCCTTAGGGCTTGCCTTCATTTGTACAGAACACCAGAGTCTGAGTACATAAAATTCTATCCTAATGAGGTCCTGTACAACAGGGCGAATCTGATCAGAGTGGATAATTTCTTGATCAAGATGATTCGAAGGCACATTGCAAGAGCAATGACTTCGATGAATAGCCTGATCTTTGGGGCTTATTACCCCAACAATCTCTATCACGAGAGTGTGCGCCTTAACGGCTTTATCCCACCAGAAGCGTTCCTATACCTTGATCGGAGAGGTCTGATCCAGGATAAGTTAGCGGTGCCGCTAATCTTCCACGTCGCCAGAACAGCTGTGGATAGGCGACTCAACTACGACCGAGACGTCGCACAGAGTAGTGTAGAGCGTCTCCGGTACAGTAGGGCGGTTTCCAACCGCGACATTGAAGACGTTAGTAGGCAGCATGACCAATTTTGGTGGCTTAGAGAAGAAGAGGGAACGCCGTCGTCGTTTCCCCCTAATCCGGGATAGCCTGTAACGGGACAGAGCGGGTCGTGTTTTATTATTATATAATAGCCATGGCCGGCTTACATAGTTTTTAAGGTAGTCTTAAGTTTATCTAATATTAAAAAAAAAAAAAAGGGAAAAAAAAAAAAAAAAAAAAAAAATAGCACAGCACTTGGCTAAAAAAAAAAAAACAAAAAAAAAAGCACAGCACTTGGCTAACAAAAAAAGAGTGTATTTAATTACACTTCGTAGATAAGTTAGCATAAGTTTATTTTTAAGTTAGTTTATAAGTTTTATCTAATAGTTAATAGTACAAAAAACAGTCCATATACTAAGTTTTTATAAAAACAAAATTTTTTTTTTTCTTAGTTCTTAATCTGTTAATTAGTTAAGTAGTAATAAATAAATTTAGTTAGGTTACGTCGAAAGACATAGGTTAAGAGTTAAGTTTAGCTTAGAGCGCCCGCATGGGGCCAGTAAGTTAGAATAAGATAGTTAAGTTAATTAAGCTAGTTTTAAGCGTTTTTGTTAGCACGTAAGAAATTATGAAATGAATTAATAAAATGCATTAAAAATGAAATGAAATGAAATGTATCGGTTCTCGTCCGATCACCGAAATCAAGCAGCGTCGGGCGCGGTTAGTACTTAGATGGGGGACCGCTTGGGAACACCGCGTGTTTTTGGCATTAGCCATCTTTTTGCCTTTCTTACACCTGAATATCAGGTGTTAGTAGGTACTACATCAGTGGTGGAAAAGGTGTTTATAAATTTTGTTTTTTTCCTGTTAAGGAAGGCAGCTTCCTATGTCTGTCTATCTATGAAGAAATAAAATTCGCTTGTCATTTCGAGTGGGCTGGTGGTAAGGGGATGGGGGGGGGGGGTAATATTTTTTCTCTTCCTAAGAAGTTTGTTTTATTTGAGCATATCTGTAAAGAAATTTTATGAAATCCTCCTATACATACCATACATACATATGTATTTCCACTTTCCCTCCCAAGTGGGTGGGAATGGGGTGGGCGGGTGGGTGGGCAAATTCTGGTTTTCTTCACAATTTTTATTGTTTTTTAATTGTGTATCTATGAACATTTTTTTTTATAAAATCCAACTATGTATTTCCACCTTCCGGGTGGGTGGTGATGGGGGCGGGGGGGGGGTTGAAGTGGGGGGTTGTGAGAAGGTTATATTGTTACTTTTTTTTAACAACTGCGTTCTTAGCTATTTGTACTTAATGCAGTGATTGCATGAGTGTTTATCTATGGAGGAGTCAATCGGGTAAATTTGAGCAGGTGAGAATTTTTTTATAAACTTATGCCAACGACCATACCACGCTGAGAGTATCGGTTCTCGTCCGATCACCGAAATCAAGCAGCGTCGGGCGGGGGGGACCGCTTGGGAACACCGCGTGTTGTTGGCATTAGCCATCTTTTTGCCTTTCTTACACCTGAATATCAGGTGTTAGTAGGTACTACATCAGTGGTGGAAAAGGTGTTTATAAATTTTGTTTTTTTCCTGTTAAGGAAGGCAGCTTCCTATGTCTGTCTATCTATGAAGAAATAAAATTCGCTTGTCATTTCGAGTGGGCTGGTGGTAAGGGGATGGGGGGGGGGGGGGGGGGGGAATATTTTTTCTCTTCCTAAGAAGTTTGTTTTATTTGAGCATATCTGTAAAGAAATTTTATGAAATCCTCCTATACATACCATACATACATATGTATTTCCACTTTCCCTCCCAAGTGGGTGGGAATGGGGTGGGCGGGTGGGTGGGCAAATTCTGGTTTTCTTCACAATTTTTATTGTTTTTTAATTGTGTATCTATGAACATTTTTTTTTATAAAATCCAACTATGTATTTCCACCTTCCGGGTGGGTGGTGATGGGGGCGGGGGGGGGGTTGAAGTGGGGGGTTGTGAGAAGGTTATATTGTTACTTTTTTTTAACAACTGCGTTCTTAGCTATTTGTACTTAATGCAGTGATTGCATGAGTGTTTATCTATGGAGGAGTCAATCGGGTAAATTTGAGCAGGTGAGAATTTTTTTATAAACTTATGCCAACGACCATACCACGCTGAGAGTATCGGTTCTCGTCAGTCGTTCACAGACCCTCGCGGAGATAAGACGTGTTTCGGCTTCGCTTAAAGTATCAGTGACTCTTTTAAGGAGACAATTGGACAAACTGTTTTGTGAGGCAAATTAGCCTAGTGGTAGTGTTGTCAGCAGACCAAGCCAGCGACGCTGGTTCAAGTCCTGGCCAGGGCTAAAAGTTTTTTTATTTTTCATTAAAAATTAAATCAAAGCGGTGAATTGCGTCTTGTAGTAAACAAGATCAGGCGATGGAAACTGATGAGCGGTTCGCTCTCCCAGTTACGGGATCAGCGGACCAAACAACATCAGCCGATGAGGAAGTTGTGTCGTCAGACCATATGGCCACAGGGTCGGCTGATGGCTCTTCTAAAAGGAGGAGGAGGTTAAGGCCGACTCCCAATCTGGTAAAGCGCGTCTCTCTGTCAGCTTCAACCGAAAGGCTGCCGGTCGGAGTAAAGGGAGGCGCGCCAACGAAAAATACAGTGGCAGCCGGAAAAACAAAAAGTTTCAAAATCCGAACTGACGGTGGAGAAGGTCGGTTCAGCGCAGGAAACAACAGCTTTGCTGATCTAGCAACCTCAGAGTCAGATGATGAAGAGGAAGAAGTAGACAGCCTAACCGAGACCATCAGGCAGCTCCACGAGAGGGTTAATGCCATCAAGGCCAAGCAAGCCGCCAGAAGGGAGAAGGAGCGACAGCTGGAGCTCCAGCAGATCCAACAACAACAAAAGCAACAAACACAACAGCAGCAGCAAACTGAACGGCCGCAACGTCAGCAGCAGCAAAAACAACAGCCGCACCAACAGCACATACAGCCAAAGGCCCAACGGCAGCCTAAGCCGAAGCTACAGCAGCAACAGCAGCAATTACAACAGCTGCAAAAACAGCAGCCGAAACTACAGCAGCAAAAACAACATCAGCAGCAGCAACAACAGCAGCAGCCGAAACAACAGCAGAAGCAGCAGCAACAACCGCAGCAGCAACAACCGCAGCAGCAACAACCGCAGCAGCAACAACCGCAGCAGCAACAACAACAGCAGCAACAGCAGCAGCAACAGCAGCAGCAGCAACAGCAGCAGCAGAAGATAAAGCAGAGGGTGCCGCCGATTAACACCTTCAAGATGGAGCTTAAGGACACCATCGAATTGTGTAAGTCGGCCATAGGCAATAATTTTTATATCAAGCGATTAAGCGTAGATAGGCATGCTATCCACTGCAACACAGTGGAACAGTACCATAAAATAAAAAAATTATTAAGGGAATCGACGACGGAGTTCTTCTCCTTCACCCCGAAGGGGGAAAAGTTGCAAACCATGCTTCTGAAGGGGATGGAACCGTCCACAGAACCGGAGGAGCTCTTAAAGCTACTCAAAGAGAAGCAGTGCGATGGGCTCACTTTCGTAGGGGTTAAGCCATTTATCACAGCTAAGGCCAAAAGGGAGAAACGGAAATTACCGTTCTTCCTGGTTCAGCTCTCACCCAACAGCAAACTGGATGGTCTAAGGAGTATCAAAGTCCTAGACTACCAGGTTGTCACCTGGGAAAAAGTAAAGAGGAGCGAAGGCATGATACAATGCGTTCGCTGCCAGAGGTTTGGGCACGCCGCGTCGAACTGCGATATGCAGCCTCGATGCGTGAAATGTGGAAAAGACCACAAAGCAGAGGAATGCGCGCTAGGTAGGGACGGCGCGACTGAAAAAAGTCAGCTCTCGTGCGCGTTGTGTAGGAACACGGGGCACACCGCAAACTATCGGGGTTGCCCTAAGTTCCAATATATTAAAAAAGTAAATCTGGCTCGTCAGCAGAAGGTGGAAGTGAAGCGTCCGCCCGTTCCAAGTGTTCCTGCACAATCCGTCACTCCCCAAGTGACCTTCGCCCAAATGGCGTCAGGCCGGGGGAATACGGTACAGTCACAGCCGAAGGTTGTTTCGCAGGCCCCAAAGCCGAGAGCACCGGAGGCTGAACCTGATTTGTTGGCTATCTTGCTCTCTATCCAGGGGCAGATGGGTCAACTTCAGCGACAAATTCAGGAGCAGGCGACGCGGGTGGATCAGATCTATGCGCTTCTGCCGGGCCTAACGCACCACCAATCGTAATGGGTACGAACATGGCGGAGCAACCCTTAAAGATCCTTGCGGTGAATGTGAATTCACTGATTAGGATCGAACGTAGAACCGTACTTTTCAAGTTGCTTGAGGACCATTCTCCCGATGTGCTTTTGGTTAGCGAAACTAAGCTATCCCAGAAACACAAGTTGAGGCACAGTAGTTATAATATTATAAGAAGAGACCGACCCAACTCAGTACAAGGAGGAGGTGTTGCAATCTTCATTAGAAAAGAGTTACGTTATAAAGTAGTGTACTGCGGTGAAGTGCGTAGATTCCGGGAGCTGGAAGCATGTATCGTGTATATCCCTCTCCATAGTGGAAAGAGGATGTATATGGTCGCAGTCTATGCTCCTGAAGCTACTCAATCCACTTGTTTTATTTCAGAGCTCGAGACACTTTTTCGAATACTTAGGCTGGAGTCGGAAGAGAACTTTTACATTTTAGCCGGTGATTTAAACGCCAAACATAGAGATTGGGGAAATAGCATACCAAATTCTAGAGGGAACCTACTATTCAATTGGTGGGGTCGGCACAGTGTTGAGTATCGACTAGATTTAAAAGCGACGGATAGTCCGTCGTATCCTAGAAGCGGATCTTATCTGGATCTAATGCTGTTCGACGTACGGTTACAACTGACCGACATGGACCGACAAACGATAAACTGCTTACACACTTTTGTGTATGACAGTGACCATTGCGGACTCAGTGCCGAAATAACGATTCCCAACGAAATTGCGGAATTGGAGGAGTTTGTCCAATTGCACGCCTACAATTACAGTAGAACGCGTTGGACTCGCTTCTCCAGACAGTTGACGAGAGCACTCTCCTCGAACTTGCTCAACCTACCGTCTAATAGGAATCTGTCAAACGAGGAGATTGATAGATATCTAAAACAAATGGACGAGACAATAAAACGAACGATGGACGGTACGATACCTCGGTATCAACACTCTGACAACGTGGACATATACCGCAATGCAACGATTGACGCACTGCACGAACATAAAAGTAGACTGCTGTCGAGATTAAAAACCTTGTACAGACAGTTTACTGACAGACAGAACTCGGAGGAGGTTAGGACGCTGAAATCGTTGATTAAAAACCTCTCGCAATTAATTAAAGAAAATTACAGACTTTCTGTAAATTTGCACTGGGACAGGAAAATTCGGGCTGTAAAATCCAACAACCCGAGTATGTTCCCCCAAATAAACAAGATCTTTCGGAGGAATAATCAAAACGATCTTCCGCGTCTTAAAATCCCCCGAACTACGAACAATGTACAAATACTAGTGACAGCAGGTATAGATCCAGATAACGCAGCTGAGGATGACAATTTCTTTGTGATCGAAGATCCGCAGGAGAAGGTAGAGGCTATAGGAGCGACCTTCCAGGAAGTGTATAAGGTGAATGATAGTGTTTGCCCGAACCACGACCTGGAGAATCGGGTCCTTGTGCACAACTTCTACCTTCGAAATGACATGGAGCACTGGCGATCTGAGAACACTGGTTTCACCGTGTTCAATGAAAGATATATGGCAAACAATGCCGTCGCCGATGAAAGGGTACATCCCCCGTTCATTTCGAAGGCAGAGCTCCAAGCGATCTTCGAATCACTGAGAAAAAAGAAATCCGTGGGAATCGATGGTATACCCAACATTGTGCTTAGACATCTTCCTCTAGAAGCGGTGAACATTTACACCATCCTGTTTAATAATGCAATGAATAATGCCCATTATCCAGCGCATTGGAAAACAGCGGTGGTGCAGCCCATTCCCAAAAGGGATAAAGATAGTTCCAATCCGGGGAATCTCCGGTCGATAAGTCTACTTCCGAACATCAGCAAGGTATTCGAAAAAGTGATCCATAGAGCCCTGACAAAGTGGGTTGAGGACATGCACATAATTCCGGATAATCAATTCGGTTTCAAGGCGGGGCATGATACAATTCATGCAGCGTCTAGACTGGTATCGGATATCCAATGGAATAAAAGCAAGAACCAATGCACGGGTGCCTGCCTGATTGACTTGGAGAAGGCCTTCGATACCATATGGTTAGAGGGACTCTTTTACAAGTTGAGCAGGCTAGGCATAAGTAAACCACTGCTGTACATACTTTATGACATGCTCACCGGTAAGAAGTTCATTGTGAAGAATGGCAATGTGACGTCTGCTGGAATTTTTGAAGTAAAAAATGGTCTGCAACAGGGCGCGGTTAATTCGCCGATCCTTTTCAATATTTACACGAGCGATCTCATAGGTTCACTTCACCATGCCATAGCGTACGCAGACGATTTGGTCGCGTACAGATCAGGGCCTAAGATTGAGGTAATTGCAATACTCTTGCAGCGTGACTTCGATAAGATCAAGAGATACTGCGACGACTGGAAGTTGAAGATTAACTTTCAGAAGTCGGAGACCATCCTGTTCAGAACGCCGTTGTCTGGGGCCTCTAGGGACACCAGAAAGAATTGGCGAAAGTTCTCTATCGTGGGACAGCACGGACAGCCACTTGCGAGTCGAAGTGTAGTCAGATACCTTGGGTTCTGGCTAGATCAATATCTATATTTTAACAAACATATAGATGCTGCTCTGGCCAGAGCCAAAGTTGCTTTCGCCCTTACAAAGAGACTGTTTTATAGCAGCCAACTCGATGCAAGGGTGAAGGTAATCTGCTACATGGCCCTCATTCGGCCTATGCTCGCATATGGATGTCCCGTGTGGTTCAACGTGGGGCCAAGCTTATTGGAAAAGATGCGGGTGTTTGAGAGGGCTTGCCTTAGGGCTTGCCTTCATTTGTACAGAACACCAGAGTCTGAGTACATAAAATTCTATCCTAATGAGGTCCTGTACAACAGGGCGAATCTGATCAGAGTGGATAATTTCTTGATCAAGATGATTCGAAGGCACATTGCAAGAGCAATGACTTCGATGAATAGCCTGATCTTTGGGGCTTATTACCCCAACAATCTCTATCACGAGAGTGTGCGCCTTAACGGCTTTATCCCACCAGAAGCGTTCCTATACCTTGATCGGAGAGGTCTGATCCAGGATAAGTTAGCGGTGCCGCTAATCTTCCACGTCGCCAGAACAGCTGTGGATAGGCGACTCAACTACGACCGAGACGTCGCACAGAGTAGTGTAGTGCGTCTCCGGTACAGTAGGGCGGTTTCCAACCGCGACATTGAAGACGTTAGTAGGCAGCATGACCAATTTTGGTGGCTTAGAGAAGAAGAGGGAACGCCGTCGTCGTTTCCCCCTAATCCGGGATAGCCTGTAACGGGACAGAGCGGGTCGTCTTTATTATATTGTTTTGATATAATAGCCATGGCCGGCTTACATAGTTTTTAAGGTAGTCTTAAGCTTATCTAAAAAAAAAAAAAAAAAATTAAAAAAAAATAAAAAAAAAAAAAAAAAAAAAAAATAAAATAAAAAATAAAAATAGCACAGCACTTGGCTAAAAAAAAAAAAACAAAAAACAAAAAATAAAGCACAGCACTTGGCTAACAAAAAAAAAAAGAGTGTATTTAATTACACTTTGTAGATAAGTTAGCATAAGTTTATTTTTTAAGTTAGTTTATAAGTTTTATCTAATAGTTAATAGTACAAAAAACAGTCCATATACTAAGTTTTTATAAAACAAACATTTTTTTTCTTAGTTCTTAATCTGTTAATTAGTTAAGTAGTAATAAATAAATTTAGTTAGGTTACGTCGAAAGACATAGGTTAAGAGTTAAGTTTAGCTTAGAGCGCCCGCATGGGGCCAGTAAGTTAGAATAAGATAGTTAAGTTAATTAAGCTAGTGTTAAGCGTTTTTGTTAGCAGGTAAGAAATTACGAAATGAATTAATAAAATGCATTAAAAATGAATGAAATGTATCGGTTCTCGTCCGATCACCGAAATCAAGCAGCGTCGGGCGCGGTTAGTACTTAGATGGGGGACCGCTTGGGAACACCGCGTGTTGTTGGCATTAGCCATCTTTTTGCCTTTCTTACACCTGAATATCAGGTGTTAGTAGGTACTACATCAGTGGTGGAAAAGGTGTTTATAAATTTTGTTTTTTTCCTGTTAAGGAAGGCAGCTTCCTATGTCTGTCTATCTATGAAGAAATAAAATTCGCTTGTCATTTCGAGTGGGCTGGTGGTAAGGGGATGGGGGGGGGGGGGGGGGGGGGGGGGGGTAATATTTTTTCTCTTCCTAAGAAGTTTGTTTTATTTGAGCATATCTGTAAAGAAATTTTATGAAATCCTCCTATACATACCATACATACATATGTATTTCCACTTTCCCTCCCAAGTGGGTGGGAATGGGGTGGGCGGGTGGGTGGGCAAATTCTGGTTTTCTTCACAATTTTTATTGTTTTTTAATTGTGTATCTATGAACATTTTTTTTTATAAAATCCAACTATGTATTTCCACCTTCCGGGTGGGTGGTGATGGGGGCGGGGGGGGGTTGAAGTGGGGGGTTGTGAGAAGGTTATATTGTTACTTTTTTTTAACAACTGCGTTCTTAGCTATTTGTACTTAATGCAGTGATTGCATGAGTGTTTATCTATGGAGGAGTCAATCGGGTAAATTTGAGCAGGTGAGAATTTTTTTATAAACTTATGCCAACGACCATACCACGCTGAGAGTATCGGTTCTCGTCCGATCACCGAAATCAAGCAGCGTCGGGCGCGGTTAGTACTTAGATGGGGGACCGCTTGGGAACACCGCGTGTTGTTGGCATTAGCCATCTTTTTGCCTTTCTTACACCTGAATATCAGGTGTTAGTAGGTACTACATCAGTGGTGGAAAAGGTGTTTATAAATTTTGTTTTTTTCCTGTTAAGGAAGGCAGCTTCCTATGTCTGTCTATCTATGAAGAAATAAAATTCGCTTGTCATTTCGAGTGGGCTGGTGGTAAGGGGATGGGGGGGGGGGGGGGGGGGGGGGGGGTAATATTTTTTCTCTTCCTAAGAAGTTTGTTTTATTTGAGCATATCTGTAAAGAAATTTTATGAAATCCTCCTATACATACCATACATACATATGTATTTCCACTTTCCCTCCCAAGTGGGTGGGAATGGGGTGGGCGGGTGGGTGGGCAAATTCTGGTTTTCTTCACAATTTTTATTGTTTTTTAATTGTGTATCTATGAACATTTTTTTTTATAAAATCCAACTATGTATTTCCACCTTCCGGGTGGGTGGTGATGGGGGCGGGGGGGGGGGTTGAAGTGGGGGGTTGTGAGAAGGTTATATTGTTACTTTTTTTTAACAACTGCGTTCTTAGCTATTTGTACTTAATGCAGTGATTGCATGAGTGTTTATCTATGGAGGAGTCAATCGGGTAAATTTGAGCAGGTGAGAATTTTTTTATAAACTTATGCCAACGACCATACCACGCTGAGAGTATCGGTTCTCGTCCGATCACCGAAATCAAGCAGCGTCGGGCGCGGTTAGTACTTAGATGGGGGACCGCTTGGGAACACCGCGTGTTGTTGGCATTAGCCATCTTTTTGCCTTTCTTACACCTGAATATCAGGTGTTAGTAGGTACTACATCAGTGGTGGAAAAGGTGTTTATAAATTTTGTTTTTTTCCTGTTAAGGAAGGCAGCTTCCTATGTCTGTCTATCTATGAAGAAATAAAATTCGCTTGTCATTTCGAGTGGGCTGGTGGTAAGGGGAAGGGGGGGGGGGGGGGGGGGGGGTAATATTTTTTCTCTTCCTAAGAAGTTTGTTTTATTTGAGCATATCTGTAAAGAAATTTTATGAAATCCTCCTATACATACCATACATACATATGTATTTCCACTTTCCCTCCCAAGTGGGTGGGAATGGGGTGGGCGGGTGGGTGGGCAAATTCTGGTTTTCTTCACAATTTTTATTGTTTTTTAATTGTGTATCTATGAACATTTTTTTTTATAAAATCCAACTATGTATTTCCACCTTCCGGGTGGGTGGTGATGGGGGCGGGGGGGGGGGTTGAAGTGGGGGGTTGTGAGAAGGTTATATTGTTACTTTTTTTTAACAACTGCGTTCTTAGCTATTTGTACTTAATGCAGTGATTGCATGAGTGTTTATCTATGGAGGAGTCAATCGGGTAAATTTGAGCAGGTGAGAATTTTTTTATAAACTTATGCCAACGACCATACCACGCTGAGAGTATCGGTTCTCGTCCGATCACCGAAATCAAGCAGCGTCGGGCGCGGTTAGTACTTAGATGGGGGACCGCTTGGGAACACCGCGTGTTGTTGGCATTAGCCATCTTTTTGCCTTTCTTACACCTGAATATCAGGTGTTAGTAGGTACTACATCAGTGGTGGAAAAGGTGTTTATAAATTTTGTTTTTTTCCTGTTAAGGAAGGCAGCTTCCTATGTCTGTCTATCTATGAAGAAATAAAATTCGCTTGTCATTTCGAGTGGGCTGGTGGTAAGGGGATGGGGGGGGGGGGGGGGGGGGGGGTAATATTTTTTCTCTTCCTAAGAAGTTTGTTTTATTTGAGCATATCTGTAAAGAAATTTTATGAAATCCTCCTATACATACCATACATACATATGTATTTCCACTTTCCCTCCCAAGTGGGTGGGAATGGGGTGGGCGGGTGGGTGGGCAAATTCTGGTTTTCTTCACAATTTTTATTGTTTTTTAATTGTGTATCTATGAACATTTTTTTTTATAAAATCCAACTATGTATTTCCACCTTCCGGGTGGGTGGTGATGGGGGCGGGGGGGGGTTGAAGTGGGGGGTTGTGAGAAGGTTATATTGTTACTTTTTTTTAACAACTGCGTTCTTAGCTATTTGTACTTAATGCAGTGATTGCATGAGTGTTTATCTATGGAGGAGTCAATCGGGTAAATTTGAGCAGGTGAGAATTTTTTTATAAACTTATGCCAACGACCATACCACGCTGAGAGTATCGGTTCTCGTCCGATCACCGAAATCAAGCAGCGTCGGGCGCGGTTAGTACTTAGATGGGGGACCGCTTGGGAACACCGCGTGTTGTTGGCATTAGCCATCTTTTTGCCTTTCTTACACCTGAATATCAGGTGTTAGTAGGTACTACATCAGTGGTGGAAAAGGTGTTTATAAATTTTGTTTTTTTCCTGTTAAGGAAGGCAGCTTCCTATGTCTGTCTATCTATGAAGAAATAAAATTCGCTTGTCATTTCGAGTGGGCTGGTGGTAAGGGGATGGGGGGGGGGGGGGGGGGGGGGGGTAATATTTTTTCTCTTCCTAAGAAGTTTGTTTTATTTGAGCATATCTGTAAAGAAATTTTATGAAATCCTCCTATACATACCATACATACATATGTATTTCCACTTTCCCTCCCAAGTGGGTGGGAATGGGGTGGGCGGGTGGGTGGGCAAATTCTGGTTTTCTTCACAATTTTTATTGTTTTTTAATTGTGTATCTATGAACATTTTTTTTTATAAAATCCAACTATGTATTTCCACCTTCCGGGTGGGTGGTGATGGGGGCGGGGGGGGGTTGAAGTGGGGGGTTGTGAGAAGGTTATATTGTTACTTTTTTTAACAACTGCGTTCTTAGCTATTTGTACTTAATGCAGTGATTGCATGAGTGTTTATCTATGGAGGAGTCAATCGGGTAAATTTGAGCAGGTGAGAATTTTTTTATAAACTTATGCCAACGACCATACCACGCTGAGAGTATCGGTTCTCGTCCGATCACCGAAATCAAGCAGCGTCGGGCGCGGTTAGTACTTAGATGGGGGACCGCTTGGGAACACCGCGTGTTGTTGGCATTAGCCATCTTTTTGCCTTTCTTACACCTGAATATCAGGTGTTAGTAGGTACTACATCAGTGGTGGAAAAGGTGTTTATAAATTTTGTTTTTTTCCTGTTAAGGAAGGCAGCTTCCTATGTCTGTCTATCTATGAAGAAATAAAATTCGCTTGTCATTTCGAGTGGGCTGGTGGTAAGGGGATGGGGGGGGGGGGGGGGGGGGTGGGGGTAATATTTTTTCTCTTCCTAAGAAGTTTGTTTTATTTGAGCATATCTGTAAAGAAATTTTATGAAATCCTCCTATACATACCATACATACATATGTATTTCCACTTTCCCTCCCAAGTGGGTGGGAATGGGGTGGGCGGGTGGGTGGGCAAATTCTGGTTTTCTTCACAATTTTTATTGTTTTTTAATTGTGTATCTATGAACATTTTTTTTTATAAAATCCAACTATGTATTTCCACCTTCCGGGTGGGTGGTGATGGGGGCGGGGGGGGGTTGAAGTGGGGGGTTGTGAGAAGGTTATATTGTTACTTTTTTTTAACAACTGCGTTCTTAGCTATTTGTACTTAATGCAGTGATTGCATGAGTGTTTATCTATGGAGGAGTCAATCGGGTAAATTTGAGCAGGTGAGAATTTTTTTATAAACTTATGCCAACGACCATACCACGCTGAGAGTATCGGTTCTCGTCCGATCACCGAAATCAAGCAGCGTCGGGCGCGGTTAGTACTTAGATGGGGGACCGCTTGGGAACACCGCGTGTTGTTGGCATTAGCCATCTTTTTGCCTTTCTTACACCTGAATATCAGGTGTTAGTAGGTACTACATCAGTGGTGGAAAAGGTGTTTATAAATTTTGTTTTTTTCCTGTTAAGGAAGGCAGCTTCCTATGTCTGTCTATCTATGAAGAAATAAAATTCGCTTGTCATTTCGAGTGGGCTGGTGGTAAGGGGATGGGGGGGGGGGGGGGGGGGTGGGGGTAATATTTTTTCTCTTCCTAAGAAGTTTGTTTTATTTGAGCATATCTGTAAAGAAATTTTATGAAATCCTCCTATACATACCATACATACATATGTATTTCCACTTTCCCTCCCAAGTGGGTGGGAATGGGGTGGGCGGGTGGGTGGGCAAATTCTGGTTTTCTTCACAATTTTTATTGTTTTTTAATTGTGTATCTATGAACATTTTTTTTTATAAAATCCAACTATGTATTTCCACCTTCCGGGTGGGTGGTGATGGGGGCGGGGGGGGGTTGAAGTGGGGGGTTGTGAGAAGGTTATATTGTTACTTTTTTTTAACAACTGCGTTCTTAGCTATTTGTACTTAATGCAGTGATTGCATGAGTGTTTATCTATGGAGGAGTCAATCGGGTAAATTTGAGCAGGTGAGAATTTTTTTATAAACTTATGCCAACGACCATACCACGCTGAGAGTATCGGTTCTCGTCCGATCACCGAAATCAAGCAGCGTCGGGCGCGGTTAGTACTTAGATGGGGGACCGCTTGGGAACACCGCGTGTTGTTGGCATTAGCCATCTTTTTGCCTTTCTTACACCTGAATATCAGGTGTTAGTAGGTACTACATCAGTGGTGGAAAAGGTGTTTATAAATTTTGTTTTTTTCCTGTTAAGGAAGGCAGCTTCCTATGTCTGTCTATCTATGAAGAAATAAAATTCGCTTGTCATTTCGAGTGGGCTGGTGGTAAGGGGATGGGGGGGGGGGTAATATTTTTTCTCTTCCTAAGAAGTTTGTTTTATTTGAGCATATCTGTAAAGAAATTTTATGAAATCCTCCTATACATACCATACATACATATGTATTTCCACTTTCCCTCCCAAGTGGGTGGGAATGGGGTGGGCGGGTGGGTGGGCAAATTCTGGTTTTCTTCACAATTTTTATTGTTTTTTAATTGTGTATCTATGAACATTTTTTTTTATAAAATCCAACTATGTATTTCCACCTTCCGGGTGGGTGGTGATGGGGGCGGGGGGGGGGTTGAAGTGGGGGGTTGTGAGAAGGTTATATTGTTACTTTTTTTTAACAACTGCGTTCTTAGCTATTTGTACTTAATGCAGTGATTGCATGAGTGTTTATCTATGGAGGAGTCAATCGGGTAAATTTGAGCAGGTGAGAATTTTTTTATAAACTTATGCCAACGACCATACCACGCTGAGAGTATCGGTTCTCGTCCGATCACCGAAATCGGGCGCAGCGTCGGGCGCGGTTAGTACTTAGATGGGGGACCGCTTGGGAACACCGCGTGTTGTTGGCATTAGCCATCTTTTTGCCTTTCTTACACCTGAATATCAGGTGTTAGTAGGTACTACATCAGTGGTGGAAAAGGTGTTTATAAATTTTGTTTTTTTCCTGTTAAGGAAGGCAGCTTCCTATGTCTGTCTATCTATGAAGAAATAAAATTCGCTTGTCATTTCGAGTGGGCTGGTGGTAAGGGGATGGGGGGGGGGGGGGGGGGGGGGGGGTAATATTTTTTCTCTTCCTAAGAAGTTTGTTTTATTTGAGCATATCTGTAAAGAAATTTTATGAAATCCTCCTATACATACCATACATACATATGTATTTCCACTTTCCCTCCCAAGTGGGTGGGAATGGGGTGGGCGGGTGGGTGGGCAAATTCTGGTTTTCTTCACAATTTTTATTGTTTTTTAATTGTGTATCTATGAACATTTTTTTTTATAAAATCCAACTATGTATTTCCACCTTCCGGGTGGGTGGTGATGGGGGCGGGGGGGGGGTTGAAGTGGGGGGTTGTGAGAAGGTTATATTGTTACTTTTTTTTAACAACTGCGTTCTTAGCTATTTGTACTTAATGCAGTGATTGCATGAGTGTTTATCTATGGAGGAGTCAATCGGGTAAATTTGAGCAGGTGAGAATTTTTTTATAAACTTATGCCAACGACCATACCACGCTGAGAGTATCGGTTCTCGTCCGATCACCGAAATCAAGCAGCGTCGGGCGCGGTTAGTACTTAGATGGGGGACCGCTTGGGAACACCGCGTGTTGTTGGCATTAGCCATCTTTTTGCCTTTCTTACACCTGAATATCAGGTGTTAGTAGGTACTACATCAGTGGTGGAAAAGGTGTTTATAAATTTTGTTTTTTTCCTGTTAAGGAAGGCAGCTTCCTATGTCTGTCTATCTATGAAGAAATAAAATTCGCTTGTCATTTCGAGTGGGCTGGTGGTAAGGGGATGGGGGGGGGGGGGGGGGGGGGGGGGGGTAATATTTTTTCTCTTCCTAAGAAGTTTGTTTTATTTGAGCATATCTGTAAAGAAATTTTATGAAATCCTCCTATACATACCATACATACATATGTATTTCCACTTTCCCTCCCAAGTGGGTGGGAATGGGGTGGGCGGGTGGGTGGGCAAATTCTGGTTTTCTTCACAATTTTTATTGTTTTTTAATTGTGTATCTATGAACATTTTTTTTTATAAAATCCAACTATGTATTTCCACCTTCCGGGTGGGTGGTGATGGGGGCGGGGGGGGGTTGAAGTGGGGGGTTGTGAGAAGGTTATATTGTTACTTTTTTTTAACAACTGCGTTCTTAGCTATTTGTACTTAATGCAGTGATTGCATGAGTGTTTATCTATGGAGGAGTCAATCGGGTAAATTTGAGCAGGTGAGAATTTTTTTATAAACTTATGCCAACGACCATACCACGCTGAGAGTATCGGTTCTCGTCCGATCACCGAAATCAAGCAGCGTCGGGCGCGGTTAGTACTTAGATGGGGGACCGCTTGGGAACACCGCGTGTTGTTGGCATTAGCCATCTTTTTGCCTTTCTTACACCTGAATATCAGGTGTTAGTAGGTACTACATCAGTGGTGGAAAAGGTGTTTATAAATTTTGTTTTTTTCCTGTTAAGGAAGGCAGCTTCCTATGTCTGTCTATCTATGAAGAAATAAAATTCGCTTGTCATTTCGAGTGGGCTGGTGGTAAGGGGATGGGGGGGGGGGGGGGGGGGGGGGGGGGTAATATTTTTTCTCTTCCTAAGAAGTTTGTTTTATTTGAGCATATCTGTAAAGAAATTTTATGAAATCCTCCTATACATACCATACATACATATGTATTTCCACTTTCCCTCCCAAGTGGGTGGGAATGGGGTGGGCGGGTGGGTGGGCAAATTCTGGTTTTCTTCACAATTTTTATTGTTTTTTAATTGTGTATCTATGAACATTTTTTTTTATAAAATCCAACTATGTATTTCCACCTTCCGGGTGGGTGGTGATGGGGGCGGGGGGGGGGTTGAAGTGGGGGGTTGTGAGAAGGTTATATTGTTACTTTTTTTTAACAACTGCGTTCTTAGCTATTTGTACTTAATGCAGTGATTGCATGAGTGTTTATCTATGGAGGAGTCAATCGGGTAAATTTGAGCAGGTGAGAATTTTTTTATAAACTTATGCCAACGACCATACCACGCTGAGAGTATCGGTTCTCGTCCGATCACCGAAATCGGGCGCAGCGTCGGGCGCGGTTAGTACTTAGATGGGGGACCGCTTGGGAACACCGCGTGTTGTTGGCATTAGCCATCTTTTTGCCTTTCTTACACCTGAATATCAGGTGTTAGTAGGTACTACATCAGTGGTGGAAAAGGTGTTTATAAATTTTGTTTTTTTCCTGTTAAGGAAGGCAGCTTCCTATGTCTGTCTATCTATGAAGAAATAAAATTCGCTTGTCATTTCGAGTGGGCTGGTGGTAAGGGGATGGGGGGGGGGGGGGGGGGGGGGGGTAATATTTTTTCTCTTCCTAAGAAGTTTGTTTTATTTGAGCATATCTGTAAAGAAATTTTATGAAATCCTCCTATACATACCATACATACATATGTATTTCCACTTTCCCTCCCAAGTGGGTGGGAATGGGGTGGGCGGGTGGGTGGGCAAATTCTGGTTTTCTTCACAATTTTTATTGTTTTTTAATTGTGTATCTATGAACATTTTTTTTTATAAAATCCAACTATGTATTTCCACCTTCCGGGTGGGTGGTGATGGGGGCGGGGGGGGGGTTGAAGTGGGGGGTTGTGAGAAGGTTATATTGTTACTTTTTTTTAACAACTGCGTTCTTAGCTATTTGTACTTAATGCAGTGATTGCATGAGTGTTTATCTATGGAGGAGTCAATCGGGTAAATTTGAGCAGGTGAGAATTTTTTTATAAACTTATGCCAACGACCATACCACGCTGAGAGTATCGGTTCTCGTCCGATCACCGAAATCAAGCAGCGTCGGGCGCGGTTAGTACTTAGATGGGGGACCGCTTGGGAACACCGCGTGTTGTTGGCATTAGCCATCTTTTTGCCTTTCTTACACCTGAATATCAGGTGTTAGTAGGTACTACATCAGTGGTGGAAAAGGTGTTTATAAATTTTGTTTTTTTCCTGTTAAGGAAGGCAGCTTCCTATGTCTGTCTATCTATGAAGAAATAAAATTCGCTTGTCATTTCGAGTGGGCTGGTGGTAAGGGGATGGGGGGGGGGGGGGGGGGGGGGGTAATATTTTTTCTCTTCCTAAGAAGTTTGTTTTATTTGAGCATATCTGTAAAGAAATTTTATGAAATCCTCCTATACATACCATACATACATATGTATTTCCACTTTCCCTCCCAAGTGGGTGGGAATGGGGTGGGCGGGTGGGTGGGCAAATTCTGGTTTTCTTCACAATTTTTATTGTTTTTTAATTGTGTATCTATGAACATTTTTTTTTATAAAATCCAACTATGTATTTCCACCTTCCGGGTGGGTGGTGATGGGGGCGGGGGGGGGTTGAAGTGGGGGGTTGTGAGAAGGTTATATTGTTACTTTTTTTTAACAACTGCGTTCTTAGCTATTTGTACTTAATGCAGTGATTGCATGAGTGTTTATCTATGGAGGAGTCAATCGGGTAAATTTGAGCAGGTGAGAATTTTTTTATAAACTTATGCCAACGACCATACCACGCTGAGAGTATCGGTTCTCGTCCGATCACCGAAATCAAGCAGCGTCGGGCGCGGTTAGTACTTAGATGGGGGACCGCTTGGGAACACCGCGTGTTGTTGGCATTAGCCATCTTTTTGCCTTTCTTACACCTGAATATCAGGTGTTAGTAGGTACTACATCAGTGGTGGAAAAGGTGTTTATAAATTTTGTTTTTTTCCTGTTAAGGAAGGCAGCTTCCTATGTCTGTCTATCTATGAAGAAATAAAATTCGCTTGTCATTTCGAGTGGGCTGGTGGTAAGGGGATGGGGGGGTAATATTTTTTCTCTTCCTAAGAAGTTTGTTTTATTTGAGCATATCTGTAAAGAAATTTTATGAAATCCTCCTATACATACCATACATACATATGTATTTCCACTTTCCCTCCCAAGTGGGTGGGAATGGGGTGGGCGGGTGGGTGGGCAAATTCTGGTTTTCTTCACAATTTTTATTGTTTTTTAATTGTGTATCTATGAACATTTTTTTTTATAAAATCCAACTATGTATTTCCACCTTCCGGGTGGGTGGTGATGGGGGCGGGGGGGGGTTGAAGTGGGGGGTTGTGAGAAGGTTATATTGTTACTTTTTTTTAACAACTGCGTTCTTAGCTATTTGTACTTAATGCAGTGATTGCATGAGTGTTTATCTATGGAGGAGTCAATCGGGTAAATTTGAGCAGGTGAGAATTTTTTTATAAACTTATGCCAACGACCATACCACGCTGAGAGTATCGGTTCTCGTCCGAT